>OW443306.2:0-10000000 GCA_937001585.2 Brachylomia viminalis | reverse complement strand
ATTAAATTATAATAATAATATATTACTTAGTTAATGCAACTATGATGTATCCTGTTTATCTACCTATATATGGTTGTGTATATGTGTGTGAGCGAGAGATAATATTATGATGAAAACCTGTGTATTATGAAAGTCATTATAAATATAATTCTGAACATATTACTTTATTTTATATATATAACATTAGGTTAAGCGATCGATATCTGTAGTAGATCTTCAGTCTTATTGTAAGTCAATGTCAAGAGCCACTTTGTGACTTCGGTTTTGCATTGGTTTAGACACATGGGAGCAATGGAACAAAGTTTATTTATTTTATTACCTATATAAATGGTTTGACAGTACACCAAAATGACGCTGAGCAATGGCCGTTCTACAACCGTGAGTTGGGCATACTTCGAAATGTCTACGCTTTTTGTTAGCATTCGGATCATATTCCACAGAAGGGTGTTTGCGCAGTATAGTGCCAAGGACAAAGAGCTGTCTCACAGTAAGAACCTGACATTCGGTGTAGAGAGCAGTAGTGGGAAACCTAAAAGGCCTAGAGGTCATTACCTTGAGAACAGCTCTCTGTGCGCGCTCAAGAGGTAGAAGGATTGTCTTGGGAGTCCCACCCCACACTGTGATGCAGTAGTTTATTATGCTCTGACACAGTGCATAATAAACTGTTTTAATCGTAAGGTGGTCCGCGGAATTCCTCAGCTTTTTAAAAATAAATATACACTTGCGGACTCTTGATATGAGATTACTGAGGTGAGGTTTCCAGCTCAGAGAGCTATCTACATAGACTCCGAGATACTTGACAGACTCACACCTCTTGAGCTGAGGACAGCCACATTGTGAAGAAGCTAGACCGAGTGAGCAAGTGTGAGCTCTGAGCACCATTGAATGCGGTGGAGGGAGGTTGGTGGAGAGTAACGAGAAAGGTAAGTATACCGTTTTATTTAAATTTAAGGTTAGGATATTATTAGACAGCCACTTCATCACTGAGTTCAGAGCAAGTTCCGCGTATTTTACTGTTTCAGGCCAGTCATTACCATGAATCAATAGAGCCGTATCATCTGCATAAGTAAAGATTGAACAATTCATTAGAGACATTTTGCATAAGTTGTTAATGTAGATAAGAAATAGGGTAGGGCCCAGGATTGAGCCCTGAGGAACGCCAAAATTCAATGAAATGGTGTCACTGACAACATCATTTATTTTAACGCATTGAGTTCTATTACAGAGGTAATCCTGGAAGACCTTCAAGGCATGCCCTCGAATGCCAGTAGCTTCCAGCTTAGATAAGAGGTGGGGAACAGACACAGTGTCGAATGCCTTAGAGAGATCTAAGAAGATAGCCAAGCATTCAAGCAAATCCTAAAGATGATGTTCAGTCAGCGACAAAAATCGATGACTATTACGGAATTTTGGTTGATTATACCATATAACCTAATTATTATTTGAAATATGTCGAAAGTCTGACAACCAGTCTTACTAAGGGGAATCGTATTTTACTCAGTAACTGGGCTGTGGAAGTCAGATAGGCAGTCGTTCCATGTAAAATACTGTATTCAGCTGCATCCGGTTAGACTGGAAGCCGACCCCAAGATATTTGGGAAAAGGCGAGGCAGATGATGAAATGGTGACCTAATATAATAAAACTGAACTGTTTGTGCGAACGCGCTAGTCTGTGTATTCTGTGCTAATTCTTATGTGGTCTACCCCCATTTTAAGATTTTTACTTCTAGATGGAACATAAATTCACTGTCCCAATCTTTGTCAGATGAGCTGTCAAGTAGGTCTAGCAATAGTAAGTTTTGTATGTACTTCATTGCAAAAACGCAACAGCCTGTAGAAGGGACGAAAAGCGCGATTCTAAAGACGGCGCGGCGTCCGGTAGAAAGACGCACTCGCGATATATTATCGTATCGTATCTATGTGAGGTTGGTAAGGATAATTTATATCTTTACATTAAGCGCTAAAATATATATTATCTTCGCTGTGTGTGATCCGCTTAACAGTCGCTGACGAATTGATAACTTATTCGTCTTCTGCGAAACTCTTCGCAAAACTGTTCAGACAGTCGAAACTGCAATCAACTTTTCTTTAAGTAGGTTTTTGAAAGGACTTTGAAAGTTAAAGTCTAGAGGTAGAAAACAATTAGCCCCTGTTTGTGCTAGAAACGATGCCATATAAGATTCAGCTCAAAAGTCAAAACTAGTGTATTATGGTCCATGCACACACATCAGGGCCGTGCCGGGGACGTGACAGGGCCGTGACATGCACAGGCCAGGTACTGAAACTCCGTCGCCGGCTCGGACACGGACGTGAGAGAACGAGTTCATATAAAATGTACACACCCAATGATTTCAAAATATGTCTATGTACACACCAATATTTTTTTGAGCCCCTAACGGAGCTCGGTCATATTTAGTCGTCTGTGGCACGGTGCGTCTACGTTCCAGGCTCGGTCCTGATGTGTGGATAGACCTTCCGGATAGAACTAAACATGACACATTAACATACCATTCTAATTAGGTGTCCCTTTACAATTTTTTTTTAGATAGACTATCAGTGTATTGAACTTAGTAATTGGGAAAGCATGTAAGTATGATATACAACTGATTACTTAATTATTTCCTTGTTGTAATGGATTAGTGATGTTAAATAAGCGTTATCTTGATTTGAGACGCTTTACAAATTATGGTTTATGCATCTGCAAGTAACTTACGTAATGGAAAGTTTGGTGCAAGCAACTTGCGGAGTGGAAAGTTTGGGTGCAAGCAACTTGCGGGGTGGAAAGTTGGGTGCAAGCAACTTGCGGGGTGGAAAGTTGGGTGCAAGTAACTTTTATAGTGGAAAGTCGTGTGCAAATTGCTATACCTAATAGCAGTCATTTGCATAGTGGAAAGTTAGGAGCAAGTACCTTGCATAGTGTAAAGTCGACTGCAAGTTGGTATAATTGCAATTATCATGTGTGTGCAAGTTACTTGCAGAGTAGAAAGGCGTAGTTTAATAAGAGTAAGTACCTCCGTTACGTTTGTGACACTTTACAAAGTAAACAAAAATAACTAATATTGTCCTGAAAGATGACCTTCTTTGTGAGTGACATTCGCCCTGTGCGGTAACCATGATTGCAGACCATTGAAATAAATGCTCTTCCTACACATGGTTTCGAGATAGGAGTGCACCCTCAGAAAGGAGGCCGTGGTGTAGGGTCTTGGTATCCATGGTAGAGGCTAAGAGACATTAGGCCTGGTGGAGCACGAAACTTCACGTGGTGGCTGCTTGGCTGATGAGGTATGTACATTGTAATGGATGATTGAGTTTCATCATCAGCCTACAGCAGTCCACTGCTGGACATAGACCTCTCCAATTGCACGCCATTTAGCTCGTTCCTCGGCAACTCTCATCCAGCTGCTACCAGCCACCCTGCGAAGATCGTCGCTCTACCTAGCCCGAGGGCGTCCTACCTTACGTTTGCCGATTCGCGGTCTCCACCCAATAACACGTCTACCCCATCGGTCATCGGTTCTACGGCTAATATGGCCGGCCCATTGCCACTTCAGCTTGCTTATTCTGTGAGCTATGTCGACAACTTTGGTTCTCTGCCGGATCACCTCATTCCGGATGATTGAGTTTATGATTGCTCAATGAAAATAATGAATTATTGTGCACTTTATAATAATCAACAATACTATGAAAACAGCTTGAAATCACAGTGATTGACTGATATCTATCTGAAGGGCATAATATATGAATATGATGCAAAATATTTACAATATGCATTGGAAAGGTTATCAGTTTCAACACCTTTGTCAATGAAATGTGCCATTTGATTCCACAATAACTAAGTGAAATGAATGAAACAATAATAATCAAGAATGAAATAATTCTTCTAACTGAACAGACAGCTGGGGAGTTTGTTGCGCCACTTCTTCTTCCCAGATCTTTAAAGCACTAGAAAGTGGTGAAGGGTGGGCGTTTTGGGGGACTGTCTTATGTAATTTTGACGTTCAACAGAAAGTGCTGATTCTCAGCCTAATTTAAATAAATTACTTATTGATTTTGAACGGAAGGTACCAACTGGTTACTGTACTGTTGTACCTACTGTATTAGGAAAGCCAGCAAACGTCTATAAAGCCCTTTTAATTAAAGTAAATTTCTATAATTAATTGATTATTTAAATCTATACTTTCTTTAAACCATGGAATGAACTTCCCGGAAACACGTCACATTAAGGAAAAAAGTTATCAAACAGTTGTTATATTGCGATTAATCTCATTTCGTTTACTAACACATAGACAGACAATTGAATTGCAAAAACTGTTCGATTACCTACCTAAAGTGATAGGCGATAGCTCTTCAATTCTAGTAAGAATTATCAATTCGATAGGTTTAGTAGTTTATTTATTAGTCAATAAATGTTATCAATTTAGATAATCGGCTGAATTAAAAGCTAAAATATTTTATTACCTTCTACCACGGACTTACTTGGTACTATAGCTACTGCTAACAATTATGGAGGGTACAGGTAAGGAAAACCGTCTCTGTGTATGAAAAAGTGTCCGTTAAAATGTGCTACATAAGGGTGGCGCTACAGTAGCCACCGGGTAAATTTTAAAAGCAATAATTTTACGTTATGTTTACAAAATAATGTTGATCTACGTAAATTGTTGAGGTTTTACATATTGGACTGTCACTAACTACTCTTGTCATTAAAGATATTTTAATTTTCTAACTCATCATACTTCAGTCCGTTAACAACTGCTACATTCATGCTAGACCATTTGCCTACGCTAGCGCCATATTGGAGGGTTTATGAACTATTATTTACTGTTTATGCTGCACACTTTTGCAACTTTCCCCACATATGAGATAGTTCTACTTACCTCTTCCCTCCATACTATCAATTTAGCCGTCGTCGAGAGAATGCGTTCTTGACCTTTATTGAATGAAACTGAACTTTACGCCGACCTCATCTAGTTTTTAAAATATGATTGACGTGTAAAAGTGTTTGTACAAACCTACTTACAGAAATAAAATCATTTATTGAAAAAAAACTTGCGTGAATTTGATCTTTATTAGCTTTTAGCTACTAGAATTGTCAATAATGTGGGTACCTAATTGGCAATAATGCAACATAGCCTAACACGGGCCATTTTTAAAGAACTTTGCCTACATTTGGAGTATATCCTGTGTCATAGGCAAAAAAAAAAATATCTAAAATTTATATCTATGGTCATAGCTGCCTTGTGACAAATACCTTGTCACAAAAAGCCAGTCCCGGTTTTATTAACTGTAGGTATTTTCGTGCCGGCATCGAACCTGAACTCCTGACACGTAGGCACGTAGCGCAGCAGCCAATAGCTCAGTTACTGCGCCCGCGCTTTTAAAATACCCAAAAAGAACAATCCGTTGTCAGGATTCAGGCTCACTCAGCATTATTTTATGCGTGTATACAGGAAAACAGACGTTAAATCAGAATCAATGATCGATAAATGAACTCGCATAACGAGAAATAGTGTGTGGGAAAATAGAGATTTGAGAAGCATTGTTGAGTTGAATATTGAATAGAGTTCTAGTTGTATTGTGATATAAGTTCATATCACGAATACGTATTCAAGTAGACCTACTAATCAAATAAAATATTTATCAGACCATCCGGTAGTAAAAGAAATAATTGCACACGTTTCAAAATATCGCGCCACTGTAACATTTACAGAACCAATATAAACTAGGTAATATATTAGACGTGGAATAATTTATTACAATGAAAACCATTCCATGCAGTAAAAAGAATAACCTTTAAAAAAACCTATTTGGTCTTGAGCATCATGAACAACAGCCGGTCGATTCTGTAACAATCTCACCGTGATAACTTATTAGGTGAACTGAGCTATCACTCCACCTAATGCTAGGGATTGACTATCGACAACTCACTTCAAGCTCACTTCACCTAAGATAACAGGGTGAGATCGTTACAGAATAGCTCGGCTGTTCTATTTTTACATCGAGAAACACAGGTATCTAAAAAGAACTCACAAACTTTATTTTTTCACGATATGGCAAAAGAAGCACGGAGCACACGCGAGCCGGGGAACGGCTATGAGGTCACTGCGGAGAGTTCTTATCAAATTGTACACTATATAAACGCGGAAATATATTGAGTATACGATACAATGAATGACGTGGGCGTACTGTTTAGTTTACAGCTGGCAGCTCACGTGTTGTTGACTCGTGGCTTCATCATAGGCGAGTCGAGCTCTGAAGTCGTGCGGGGTTCCGCAACAATACCGCTTTAGATTTTATTTTAAAGTAAAGACGTAACAGTTAATAGCATCTTTCTTTAACATCCATGCATATTACGCGGAAAAAAAAACTAGACTTATCATTGAGAGGAATATCGATTATAATATGACATGGCATTTGTCGCATAGGCAATAAGGCCGTAGGGGTCGCGGACCGTCCGCCTTTGCAGCAGTAGAAGCACTCACATTTCTGGGCAAGTAGTGTCATATGGGAGTTACCACACTAACGTCGCGGAATCGGCTCGATCAGCTGGGTAATTACGTATCACACTAATTAGAGTAGGAATGGCTATCATTTTGACAGTTCAACAACATTCATTGCGTTATTTACGTTGTTGAGCAGACCAATTTCTCGAACATATGATGCAATGGATTAGCAATATCCTTCAAAATGATACAGATTGTGATTGATAGTGTGTTGCGCAATTAAGGTGCAGGTCAGAAGGCATGAGGTACTTGTATTCTTTGATCTGTGCTTGAGGTTAGGCGGAGCAAGCCGATTCTGAGTCGATAAGTGTGGTCACTCCATATAGAAGGAGAATGCGCACAAAAGTATGCGCAGTGGCAGCATATAACCAGCGGTCGCGACCTCCAGCCGTGAGGACGACAAAAAAAGAAGAAAATACCTATTTTACAAATTTCATCTTATTTGAACTTTACACAAATATCTTGAGAACCTTAGAATGGTCTAAAGTATAATAGACTGTCTTACAACATAACATAAGCTCAGTATGTTCCGCAGAGTACTATTACAAGCAGATTACATTATCAGCACTTGTATCAAGTTGTTGAGCTGTGTATTTTGTAATACTGACAGTCACATTTTAGGGCATGATTGATTTGATTTAAATGTTGTTTTAAAATGTAAAGACGTTCGTTGCAAAGATAGTCTTAAAGGCTAAAGCAGATTGGGGCTGGCCGCGCTGAAACAGAACGCATTCCAAAAATCTTCCTTCGTACATTTTCTATGAACCAACCGTCTCTAAACAAGCGGCCCGCACCCGCACTTTTGCGGATATAATCTGCGCTTCGCTTTACTAGTCTCCGATTTGTATTTATTATTTGTCGTAGGATTGATGGCCGTTGGAGCAGACGAGTCCTGGAGTGAAGACCGCGTATCGGCAAGCGTAGCGTGGAGCACCCCCCTGCTAGATGGACTGACGACCTTAAGAAAGTGGCTGGGACAGACTGGATGCGGAAGGCGGAGAACAGGGTATTATGGCGCAGCCTGGGAGATGCCCAAGTCCAGTAGTGGACTGCGATAGGCTGAGTTAATATTTACTAAAGACTCATTGGTCGGATGCGGCAAGGAAAAAGTTCTCGCTCGTCTCGTACGATAGAGGAGCTTATAAGCTCGTATCAACTCCATATTGCTCAGCCCACTGGTTCATGCAAACATAGGCGGGTATAGCCGTATAGGCGTGTACACGCGAGGTTGCTGTAATAAAGCACTAAACTACACTGCACTATTTTTTGTTATGTATTTTTGTGGTGTACAATAAAGTATATGCTTGTAATCGCGATAAGTAGAGATAGTAGTAAAATTTGTCAATGTTTATGTTGATGAGGGTATTCTCTCTACTACCGAGATTTTAGCTAGAGCTTTTGTTCTTACTTATATTGTTTTTTAATTTATTTTTGTAACGTGAATACTGTGTTTTTTTTCTTCTATTTTGTTGTGAATGCTGTGCACGTCTGTAATTGACGTAAACACTAGTCCATGTCTCTGTTCTCTTTTATTTGTAAATGTTTGTGTTTGTGTTGTTGATGTGCCTCAATAATAATAAATAAACATAGCTGGGAAACGGCTAGGCTAGTTGATAGACGTAAGAGTCCTTGCACTTAAAGAGCCTGCAGGTGGGCGGGTATGTTCATAGCTTTATTACATAATATGTGACCATGCCATCCTCATAGGTCAGTAATAATTTAAATTTAAATTTTTGTACGAAGCTGTCTCAGAAAGTGTGTAATATTTTGCTGGTCTGAGTAGTTATTTCTTTAATAAGTATTTGCAGTAAGAAGTGGTAAACAGGTGTAATTAAGAATAAAATAATATGAATATTCAAGAAGGCATGAAAATAAAAATGTATACACTTCATTCTGCCTCAGGCATTAAGTCCGCCTTTGTACAGTATTATTTTTTACTTGCGCATAAAGTTTTAATAAATAAATATGAAGTGCAGTGCAGTGGTCAGTAAGGCGCATCAGTTTTAATTTCATTTAAATGTACCTAATGACAATGTATACCTAATTAATTACTAAAATATAATATCCTAACTTAACTAAAACTATTAGTGTATTGGGGCAATTTGAACCAAATTGTAGTTCAAGAAACGAACAGAAAAATTTATTAATAAGCACTCACCCATTTTCGGTGGGTTTCATTTTTACACAGCTGCTACAACACACGATAGGAACAACTCAAGGTCTGTTTATACAATTATCGTCGTCCATTTCGCTGAAACACTAATATTTAACATCTTTGTTTACCTACTGCTCGATTTCCTGAGTAGGTTTATTTCAGTTTGAAATTTAAATAGGCACAGCCTAATTTGTGTTTTTGTGTGAAATGACCTGACCTTGTGTTTAAAGTGACGCAAATTAAATATGTTTCTATGGAAATAAATATTTTATATTATTTTATCCTACAATACAAATTGCCGGATTGAGGAGCGGAGGAAGAAACTTCGTCGTCGTAAGTCAATGTCAAATGTCACTGTCTGTCATTGTCAAGTTATCGAAGTCAAAGGTACCGTTTCATAGGTTTCAATCATTTGATTTAGGATTACAACATCTAAAACCTAAAACCCATGATGGTACTGGTACATACTGGTTTCGGGTTATGTTTTATTTTGAAGGAAACCCCAGTGGTCAAGCTGACCCTATTATACATAATAATCTATGAAGCTGACTGCCAATTTTATTCGAAGGACCTTTCGAAAGCAAGTTTTCGAACAGTTGTTGAAATGACCTAAAGTTCCGGATTATTCCGGAAAGACATATTGATTTTTTTGATTATCATAAGATAATCAAAAAAATGTCTTGACTTCTTTAAAATGAATTTAAGCCAATTATGAATAAAAGTAATTATTGAATTAAAGTGGCAACAGAATACTTCAAAAATAATTTTTGAAAAAAAATTGCCAAACAGTTACAAATTTTCTGAACGACATAATTAATGTTGCTCTATTTAAAAATAAACGTAATTACGGGGAAAATAATGCCCGAAAAATAGAAGGTGAGACAGTCTCTCTCTCTGGATTTCGGGAAGTGCTTCAAGCCATATAATCTAGATTATAAATTATGAAAACGATTGAAAGTAACAAATAAAGCAATAAAGTTTAGAAACAAATGAAAAAAACTAAGCTCGAAAAATTAACGCAAATCTGCGACTGCTTATTCATAAAATAATTCGTTTTCGTAACATTATTAGTTTTGCAAAAGGACAAGATCCTGGTAGGTGGTACCTATTTGTCTCAAATAGTCAATCCAATTGATAAATGTATATTAATTATTTGTAAAAGTAAATGATAAACTATCCATTTTGTTTGTTTTTAACCAACTTCAAAAAAAGGAGGAGGTTATCAATTCGACTGTATTTTTTTTTTTTTTTTTATGTTTGTTACCTCATAACTTGCGACTGGGTGAACCGATTTTCATGATTCTTTTTTTATTTATTTGAAAGCTGGTGCTTCCCGTGTGGTCCCATTGTCACCATTTCAATATCTGATGATGGGATCTTGTAGAAATCGGGGGAACTCTTCAATGAATAACAGCAGATTAACCGCGATTGTTGCTATAGCATATCTAAGCATTGTTTACGCCATCACACAACATAATATCACGCCTGTACTCACTACAAAGGTTATAAAAACTATTTCGAAAAAAATATATGTTTTTAATAATAAAAAACCGCCTTCGAACGGATGTGGACGTGTAAGACGATCGTTCTCGAATGGGGGTTAGATACCATAACTAAAAAGTGATAAATAAATTTTTTTTTTACAAAAAATAACAACCGACTTCCAAAAAAAAACACTACAAAGTGAAAAATAACTTTAATTTCGGAAGTCGGTGGAAAACGCTAAAATACAGATAAAAAGACACCGACTTCCGAAGTTAAAGTTATTTTTCACTTAGAAGTGTTTTTTTTTGGAAGTCGGTTGTTATTTTTTGTAAAAAAAAATTTTTATCAAACGTAACACGGCTTCATCAAGCTCTACTGAGTAATGAGTTAATGACTAATGAGCTACATTTTGTTGCGGATACTTCGACTTACCTCTTTAGAGTTGATCGAGTTCCGTTAAGCAGAGATTTAAAGTACTACCCGTCGGAAATATCTGCGAACCTGGCTCAATGACGTCATGCAAACTGGAGAGATAGCAAAAAAATTCGAGAAGTAAAAATTAAAAATATTGTTTATCTATTTTTTTACCCTTTTATTATTAGGTCAATCTATACTTTATAGGGTAAAAACAAAACACAAAAAAAGTAGAGAGAAAGTGGCGAAACTATTCTGGAACAGCCTCAACACCAGACAACGTTACGCTATCGCTCTTTTGCTCTCCAGGCTGCAATTTCAGGTCTTTGCACTAAAAAATCACGTTTACGTTTACATTTTTTAAACCTGTACCCCAAAGTATAAGAATGTTTCTCAGGGCGTCTTTTTGCCCGGGAAAGTTGAGCTTCTGTTTGGCTATTCCCAGAATTTTCTTTAAAGTAGGTATTTCTTTTCTTGCGGTATAAAAACTTTCAACCAAAGAGCGTATCGCGCATAAATCAAAATTATCTAGATCTATTTTCTTTTTGTATTTTTTACGCTTTTTCCCTGGTGTCGAGAGCTTGATAGTGTCCGTGGTATCTGATACTTGATAACTGAAGTTAAAGTACTAGGTTATGGATCTTCTTCGAAGGATGTCATGTCTTGTATTACTTTGGGTAAAAATTTCGAAATACGTCGCCATTTTAAGGGTTTGTGAATGGTTGGGGGGAAAGGGGGGGAGGGGTCGGATCCCCCCCACACCATTTTCACCCGCCGGAAATACTTGGTTTCCTTAGAAAAAATAAAAAACAGAAATTTGTACAAAAATTTTATAAAAAACCTAACCTAACCCAATGAAGTCGGATTGTGCCAACTCGGAGTAATACATTGCTATTAATTATTACCTAAGCTTTATGTTCTCTTCTTATACATTTCCTATAAAACATAATATATAAAATATAATTATTCGTGTTTAAGAATTTTTGGAAGTTGTTTAAAAATATTTAGACGCAACTCCGGCAGCCAAAATTATTTTGGGGGGATTAAGACTAACTCCCTTAAGCCCCCTACACCACCAATATCCTCAAATTCAGGCGACTCGTTTTAAAATCCAACCCTTACTTTGAGTACTAAATTCCGCTCTGCACTACGTATAGTCCTACCCATCTTCCAACACTAAATAGGTAGTTTATTAATATTTAGCCAAACAGAGAAACAATAAACAATAATGCGATTACTAAAAGAAAAATAATACACGTGTGTCGGCGCTTCCGTTGGCAACGGTACTGGATAGGCGAAAACGGGGCTAGGTGCGGGGAAGCGCAAGGGGAAGCGTATTCCAGCGAGGTTCGTAGATATTTCCGACGGCTTGTATCATATGATTTGCACTGATGAAGAATTTATAGTAGTAGTAGACGATCTATTTTAGCCCTATCGGTATATTCCTTATTTTAGGTTTAGGTATTTAGCACGATTTAGATTATTGAGGTGCTACATGGTGCTACATAATAATTATTAATAATATTATATATTTTATCACAGCACGACACACTTTTGTTTTTTCACACAAGACACTGACTGACATTTTCTTTTTCATAGTTTATATAGTCTTTGAATAAAGAGGTAGTTAGATAGACAAACTCCTACACATTTTTTGTAAAACTCTTGCCAAGTGGACACTGACCTCGTATTTTAATAGAGGTCAGTGCAAGTGGAAGTCAAGTAGCCAGTCATTTCATGTGAAATGCTGGAATTCAAAAGCCGACCCCAAAATAGTTGGGAAAAGGCTACGCACTTGACTGTTCTACTCTTTTGTTATAAATATTTATTTATATTTGGTTACCCGTGGTATTATTTAATCATACTAATTTGGTAATTTGAATCATCCTTTTGTATAAAATATGTTATGAGTAGATTTTAGTTTGTATGCTGACAACACTACGTTTCTGTCTCTTTCTCTCCCGTATAGTTCTCAAGGTAGCTGTCCTTATGAAATTTTGGATAATTTTAATGTATTTAAGCGTTTTGTAAGACAAATAATTCGTGTTTCTATTTCTATATTAATCACGTAATATATTTGAGACAATAATACATTGTTAACGGTAAAGATTACTTAGATATTTTGTGGTGACAAATCCGCTCCCTTGGTGTCCAACGTTGTTTTGGTTACTGAAAGTGCTATTTTGATAAGATTACTGTTAATATAATACAAAACGCCTAAATATAAGGTGTATGTGGTATTGTGGCTGAGTTTTGAAGTGGAAGTTTGAATAAAAAAGTTAAAATCGTGAAGTAAAGTTTTCTAACCTAAAAGTTTGGAGTGGTGTTCTGTATTAAGTGTTTGTACGTTGCAGATGAGTACTAAGATCATCAAAGCCAGCGCGGCCGAGCCCGATGTCTTCGAGACGTCGATCTCACAGGCCCTGGTCGAGTTGGAGACCAACTCCGACCTGAAGGCGCAACTTAGGGAGCTCTACATTACTAAGGCTAAGGAAATCGAACTACACAACAAAAAGGTAAGAGGAACTAACCTTGATTTAATATAGAATGAAAGTTTTCACTCTTTTTCTATGGGTTACCCACATAAAAGTTTTTATGGCATTGAATGTCAAAATTTTTTAATTTTTTTTAATTTTTTAATTTTTTAGGGCTACGGCTGATAGTATTTGTGAGCCGATCTATATCCTTTTTAATAGATGTCTGCATGAAGGTGTTTTCCCGGCGATGTGGAAGCGAGCTAACATTGCCCCAGTGCATAAGGGTGGCTCGAGGCACGACGTTGAACAATATAGACCCATCTCGATTCTGCCGACCTTGTCAAAGCTTTTTGAAAGACTTGTCCACAACGAGATTTACCCTCTTTTGCATAATGTTATCATTCCTGAACAACATGGGTTTGTTAAGCGCCGATCTACGACATCGAACTTGTTAATATTTGCAAATTACCTTTTTGAAAATGTTGATAGGCGATTGCAAATAGATGCGGTCTACACTGATTTCAAAAAAGCTTTTGACAGGGTCGATCATGAAATTCTCCTGAGTAAAATAGCTTATAATGGAATACGCGGAAATTTATTGCGATGGTTTGTGTCGTACCTTGAAAACCGGTCACAAAGGGTTGTGGTTAATGGTTATCAGTCTGTCTCTGTCAATATTACTTCCGGAGTTCCACAGGGCTCTATTCTGGGACCGCTATTATTCATTATCTATATTAACGATATTAAGAAATGTTTCAAAAAATCCAAATTCTTGATGTACGCCGATGACTTGAAGGCGTTTCAAGCTATACGTACTATGGACGACTGCCAGTCATTTCAGGAGGACCTAGACAGACTGACTGCCTACTGTTTTGCCAATAAGCTGCATCTTAGTATCCCCAAGTGTCACTATATACACTTTACTAAGAATAATTTCATCTTCAACTTTAATTACTCCCTTAACTGTATCCCCTTAAATAATATTTCTATAGTGAAGGATCTAGGTGTTATCTTTGATGGCAAACTGTCCTTGAACCAGCATATCGAAGCCATAGTCAATAGTGCTTTTAAAATGTATGGATTTGTAATGAGATCTTCAACAGAATTTAAGCGTACCTCAACCTATCTCTATCTGTATAAGACGCTCATTCGCTCTCAGTTAGAATATGCGGTCCCTATTTGGAACCCCTTCTATCAAAAGTACGTAGTTGGTGTAGAAAGGGTCCAACGCAAGTACCTCCGTACTATGTACTACAGATGTTATGGGACTAAGACTTATCTGTCATACTCCCAACTTCTTGATAAGTATAAGCTTATCAGTTTGGAGAACCGGCGTAAATACTTGGAGGCCAACGTGCTTCATGATATAGTTCATAATCACTTTGATGCCATTGATCTAACGAGTGCGCTGTGTTATTCTGTCCCCCGTACAGTTCATGTGCGTCAGGTTCGTGCACGTACTCTGTTCGCGCTAAATTCTTGTCGTACGAACTCTGGCTTGCGCTGCCCTATTCATAGAATGCTGGAATCCTATAATTCAAATTTCATTGATATTGATATATTTGCATGCTCGAAAAATAAATTTAAATCTAATATTATAAATTTTTTATCTAAATTGTAATCTTATTATTAATATTTATTTATTGCATAATTTAATTTAATGAAATTGTTTGTGATCTGATTTGGTTTTGTAGCTATAGCTAGCTTTATAGTTACATATTTATTTATTTCAAAATATTTGTTAATTTTGGTAATGCTCGTCTAGTGGCAACCACTGATCTTTAAATGTTTTATCTGTGGATAATGCAGTTGACTGCAACATTACTATTTAAAGTTTTTGTTTAACTTGTTGTATTAAATATGTTGTAGTTGTTTATTATCCCTTAATAAATAAAATAAAAATAAAAAAAAAATTATCCATGTGTATTTGGAATGACATGTCCACCTGCAGTACCCTTACTACCTGGACAACTTAATTAATGAGAGTTCCTAACAGTAAATCAACACGTTCAGTAGGTATTTGCCAATAAAAATTAACATCATCTTTTATATGAATTATGTTATAGGGGCCAACTGATATTGTACTGCAGTAAATACTGTCTTTTGAGGGACCTCCTTTTTCTGTAGACTGGCAAGTCGACCTTCATTGGCCAATTATTGATGTTATGTGATGCTATCTGCACATCAAAATGTTCAATTGTGCAAAACAAGTAAACATTAATATTAATATGTTTAACTTAATCACTTAAATCTCCATGAAGGCTGATCTAGCAATTGATTGCTAACAAACTGCTTTAAACTTTGGCAGTCTCATTTTTATTTTATAAAAAGAATGAACTGCAATGTACTTCAACGTACTGCACCATCTCTAAACTGTAGCAACACAAATGAAATTAAAGTAATTTTTTATACCTCTCAATATTTCAAATCATAATTTTCTATTTCCAGTCAATCATCATCTACGTGCCCATGCCCAAGCTAAAGGCATTCCAGAAGATCCAGATCAGGCTGGTGCGTGAATTGGAAAAGAAATTCAGCGGTAAACATGTTGTGTTTGTCGGAGACCGCAAGATTCTGCCCAAGCCCAGCCACAAGACTCGCGTAGCCAACAAACAGAAGAGGCCCCGATCCAGGTAAATAATGTTTGTCTTTTTACTATACTCAGTAGAACAACTCAAACATAAAATAACTATTTGATCACCTATTACAAATGTGATAAAATAGTGTACTAACAATAATGAAGTGTGAAAAAAATTGTACATATTATATCTGAGCTCATGAGCATGTAACACCATGTAGAGGCTGCTTGGGGTATTAGCAACCTCTTTATCTAGTAAACAGGATGCTTAGATTACTAATTTAATTGCTCAATGCTCAGCATTGACCATCAAGCTCAGAGGTTGCCATAACTAGTTAAATAGTGCACATTTTGTCTTTATGGGTTTATTGTGTACGCCATACAACCCTTCATTGCTGTGCACAATAAAGTGCTTAGTAAGTTTTCTGTGGCATGTCTGCTCAGTGGGGTGAGCACGGCCTACTGTGATAGGCTTGAGTTATTTTAATCACAGTTTGGGAGCAAAAACCGTGATAAAATGCTTGACTCGAGCCTATCACAGAGGCCATGCTCACTGCCCTGGAATGGTTTTTCTGTCTTTACAAGTTTGTCCTTACACAATTTTTTGTCTACAATTTTAATTTTAAAATAGAAAACAGAAAAATTACATTTAAAAATACATCATCAAATATTAATATTATTTACCAGTTATCTAAACCTATTAAACTTATTTTCCAGGACACTGACGTCAGTTTACGACGCCATCTTGGAGGACCTCGTCTTCCCCGCAGAGATTGTTGGCAAGCGTATCCGGATCAAGCTGGATGGCTCTCAGCTCATCAAGGTGCACCTTGACAAGAACCAGCAGACCACTATTGAACACAAGGTCAGGATTATGTTATTAAACTGATCTGAGTATTGAAATGAACACTAAAATGAATATTGAAATAATAACAACACCCACCCTTTGATGGCACTTTGGCCATGTCAACAGGTCTGACCGGCGGGTCAGACCGGCTGTTGACATGGCATTAGATCACATCCAAATGACATAAATAGATTGCAAGACTAACTTGGTTCATTGGCATTGGCTGTTGTTGTTTGGTAGGGAGGGATGAACAAACACAGTGCACCAGTCGTTGTTCGACACAAGTCCGTCTAACGAAAGATGTCTTGAGATGTTCCACTTATTACCGCGGGACTTCTCTCGTGAGACGGACTCAGCGGAGCATTTTTATTACAGAAAGCTTACAACGTTTTGCATGCGTAGGGTAGGGTAGGGTTTGAGATGCATTTCGTTAAGGACTCAAGTCAACATTGTCCACATAATCGCTGTTTTACCACATAATATGCATGAGTCCAGATACTCGGAGCGCCATGTCGCGTCCAGTATTTGCGCGTAACACGCGCATTTCATTACGACTGTGAAACGCCTTATCTACACAGGCACTATGTTAATATAAATAAATATATTATGCACACTTACAAATAGTTTGGTTGCAAGTTGCAGTCATAAACTAAGTTTTCATTGTGGACCAAGTGCGTCACGTGTGTGTTGCATATCAGTAAACGTTAGCAGTAGCCTAATTGCTTAACATTATCAATCATAATCTGTATCATTTTGAAGGTGCTAATCCATTGCTTCATTATGTTCGAAAGGTTATCCTGCTCAATAACATAAATAACTCAATGAATGCTGTTGAACTGTTAAAATGAAAGCCTTTGCTACTGTTAGTCATCACCCCATTTACCTTATTTTGTCCAGTTCGAGTTCTGTGTTCCATGTACTGATCCCATATTCTCTTTGTTCTCAGGTGGACACCTTCCAGTCGGTATACAAGAAGCTGACGGGGCGCGAAGTTAACTTTGAATTCCCCGAACCCTACTTGTAAACTTAGGAATATGACTTTACAATAAACCTAAAAAAATATTCTAGACTTTTCTTTAAACTAGCAGTAGCGTAGCGACCCGACCCTGTTCCTCAAGGGTGCAATGGCGACATATTAACTCAAAATATCGAGATTTCTGTGCTATGTCTAAGTTAAATATCGCCGTCACCAGGACGTCACCGAGAACAAGATGACGGCGCCGAAGTAGAGATACATACAATAATTTTATGTATCTCTACTTCGGCGCCGTCAATTAATTATCATTGTAATTATTACACTGGCCACATGTCCAGTCACGAGCACCAATATGTAGGAGGTATACACATAGCAACTTTTATATGTGATTTTCTCCTACTGTATTGATTGTACTTTTATGTTGTTACGAACATAGTATTTCAGGACCTATACTGTTATGAAATAGGTCTTATTTCAAAGTTGCAATCAATATTCCGCGAGAAATTCGCTTTTAAATTTTGCTAAGTGTATACTTATTAGTGCTCGTGACTGTCCACCTCACGTCCGTCACCCTAGCGCCGCGGTGCCGTCATCCCGGCCGCCGAAGTTCGGCGAGACCGCAAGAACTCGACCCGAATTTGTAATGGGCAGATATAATCGGGCAATACAAAACAACTTTGATCTTGTCCACACATTGCCGTCGCACCGCGCAGTTCTCCTGGTTTTTGTTTCGTCTATCTATCACGCCAAGTTCGACCGCGGTGGACACACGATCGCAGTCACCGTGACATGACGTCTTGTTTCTCATTGACTTATTTGTTTCTCGGTGACGTCCTCAGAACAATAACTAAAGCATTGTTCTGAGGTGACGTCCCGGTGACGGCGGCGGTGGACAAATCCAGGATAGATTCTCTAAATTATTAATCAAAATCAAACTCAAAACTGTGTATTGCATTCATGTGCACATTTAGTTGTCACAATTAAGTTCCAACATGAAATCCATTGTGTAGTTGGGAAACAATCACAGACGAAATGTTCTGCCAGTGTAATTTGGGTCAATGACCTGATATTTTTTTTCAACTACACTCGCGAGCAACTAAATCGACTCAACCCATACGTGCGCATAAATATATGTATTTTTCGAAAAATATAATATTACTTATTTAAAAAAATATTATAGCGTTCGAAAGCTTGAGACCTTAGCTTTAATATGGTAACACTTTTCATAACATATTCAGGAATTTTAATAAATTTTTTGACGGTGTCTTGAGGAATTCCATCCCACTCCTCTAATAACGCCGCTTTCAGTTCTTCTATGGTCGAAGGGACTGGATTTCTGGCCCTGACCCTTCTTTTGAGCTCGTCCCATAAGTGCTCGATGAGATTCATATCTGGACTGAGTGCAGGCCAGTCCATTGTCTGTATATTCACTTCGTCCAGGAACTGCCGAGTGATACGCGCCGTGTGACACCGGGCATTATCATGCATTAAGACGGAAGTTCTCGCCGACAAATCCTGCGTAGGGAACAACGTGGTCCTGAAGTATGTCGGTAATATACCGATCAGCTGTCAGCCCTCCTCGGCCTCCGCCGGGCACGAAAACAAGCTCGGTTTTTCCGTCTAAAGAGATACCATGCAGCCCACATCATGCAGGAGCCGCCGCCGTATGCAACCATTTCAGCGAAACAGCACTGCGTAAATCGCTCGCCCGGACGCGTGTAGACCCAGCCTCTCCTGTCACTGCCATGCAGACACATTCTGCACTCGCCAGTGAATAAGACCGACTGCCATTGCTCAACGGTCCAATTGAGATGCTCTCGAGCAAATTGAAGGCACACTTGTCGGTGGTCTGCAGTTAATTTTGGGCCCGTGGCAGGCCGTTTTGGAGTGAGATTGGCTTTCCTCAAGCGTCTTCTTACTGTCCACTCGGTGACAGCCACCCCACGAACACGCCTCAATTCCTGCATCACATCAACACCCGTTAGGTGCCGATTCCGCAACGCTGTTGTAACGATGAAACGGTCGTCTCTCTCTGAAGTGCACCGGTGGCGGCTGGCTCTTGGTCTCCGATTACAGGCACCAGTCTCTTGAAATCTTCTGTATACCTTTGATACAGCAGACTGGCTCAAGTGAAGCTGGGCAGCGACGGTTCGCTGACTGAGTCCTCGTTGCAACAGAGCAACAACTTGAGCAGCTTCTTCAGGCGTAGTGTCCATAGTTTCTTCAAAACAATGAGTGCAATTTGCGGAGATGTGTACAGGTCAACTTCTGATAAGCGACTGATAAGGTAAACGTTGGGAAGTCGCTGCGTCCCCGTAAGAGGGCGCGGCGAGCGGTACCGGGGCATCGCCCCCCGGCCGCGGATACAGCACGGCGACCCGTAAATACGGGCCTCTCATTCTGTCCGCTGCAATGGCTTGTTGGCCGCGGTCGGGCGCGTGTTTGTTATACGCGCCCGTGTGAGTGATTGCTATGTATTTTTATGTAGGCGCGCCACGGCGCTGTTTCACAGCGCCGCTATCTTCACGACACCTCGGCGGTCTGTCCCCGCCAGGTGAGACCCCCAGTTACCTGGGGGAGACCCGGCGGGGGACGACCAGCGACGAAGATGCCGACTCGACGCTCCTACAGAATAGGGTGTGTGGCTCCCGCCCGTCCCGCTTCCAGAGCTAGCCGGTCACGGTCCGGGCGCGTTGCGCACTATTGTCCGCAACGCTTGATTATGTTGCGTGCGGAGCAGCTGTAGGTTCGACTCGCTCGTGAGGGCGAACCAAGCGGGGGCGGCGTACGTCAAGATTGGGCGCACGTACTGTTTGTACACGCCCAACTTGCCGCGCGCCGGGGGGCGGGACGAGAGCACTGGTTTAAGGAGGTTGCGGGCGACCCTACCCTGTGCGGCGACCTTGCGGTCGTGCAGCCCCATCGTGAGCCGACGGTCGATGGTGACACCCAGGTACTTGACTCGGGGCGACCACTCGATGTCGGCTCCTTGAAGTTTCAAGGGTGGTGACCATCGCCTGCGTCTTACCCACGTTCACCGACAGTCTCCACTTCGACAGCCACTCGGGAAGCTGATCCAGGGCGCGCTGCATCTTGACCGCCGCGTACTTCGCGTTGAGCGAGGTAGTAATGTACGCGGCGTCATCTGCATACAGCGCGAGCATCGCATCCGAGGTAGTGGGGATGTCGTCGGTGTAACGTGAGTAACACGCCGGCGACACGCAGCTGCCCTGCGGCACACCCGCAAGCACCGGGCGGGCGCTTCGTAGCGCGCCGTCGACCACCACCCTGAAAGTCCTATGGTAGAGAAAATCAGAGACCACCTTTACAACGCGACGGGGCGCGTCGGACGTGGCCATCTTGTAAATGAGGCCCTCGTGCCACACACGGTCGAAGGCCTTCTCCATGTCGAGGAATACTGCCACCGAGTACTCCTTGTTGGCTGCGGTTGCGAGGTGGTGCAGTATATACTCTCGACAACTGGAGCGTCGTGCTGTGCTCCGGCCGGAACCCGAATTGCTCCGGCCGTGGCACAATGTGTTTTTGCAGATGTCGCAGCAGGAGTGCTTCGAACACCTTGGAGACTGTCGGCAGCAGCGTGTGGCCGATAGCTCTCCGGCTTCAATGTAGTTTTTCCCGCCTTGGGCAGCATGATGACGCGCCCTTCCTTCCACGCCGCGGGAAAGGTCCCCGTGCGCAGTATCCCCGTAAACAGGCGCGCCAGCGCCGCCACCATACGGTACGGCAGGCGGCGCAGCACTGTGTTGGTGATACCGTCCGCACCGGAGGCTTCGTGTTTAGAATGGCGCGTCTAACTGCGCCAGGCGAGAAAAAGATAGCATCTTCATCGGGAGCTATCGGCGATGCGAAGTAGTCTCCCAGGTGTATCTCGACTGCTGCGACATGGTCGGTGTCGCTGGTCGGGTTCGGGCGGAACTGACGCTCCAGGTGCTCGGCGAAGACCTCCGCCCGGTCCTCCGCTACATACTTGAGCGCCCCGTCGCTGTTGAGCAGCGGACGCACCGGGGCTGGGGTGTTCGTCAGCTGGCGGCACAGTGTATGCACAGACGGCCAGCTGTCCGCTGCGGCGTCTATGCGTTCCTCCCAGCCCGCGGCGGTGTGAGCCTGAAGCTCGGCCTTAACCTTTTCCGCGAGACGGTTGAGTTGCGTCTTGATGGTAGGGCATCTTAACTGCTGCCACTGCTTGCGAAGGCGCCTCTTGTCGGCGATCAATGCATTGATGCCTGCCGCGGCAGGGGCGGCAATAGCACTCTCCCCTGCGGCTGCGTGCTAGTCGCCGCTTGTAAGGCGCTTTGTATGCAAGCAGTGACGTCGTCCGCCGTCTGATAGGCCGAGGGGTGATAAGTTAAATCGGTTGTGAGGGTTTTTATAGGGGTGGATCGTAGCACAAGTCGTGTGTACCGTAGAGAGTGAATTTTCCTATACACCCGTTTAAATTGCTTAAATAAAAAAGTACTGAGTATTTTTTTATGACAGTGGTGTTGATGTAAAGCTAAAGTCTCAAGCTTTAAATGGACATATTATGGTTTTTATAAATAAAATATGTATTTACCGAAAAATAAAGATATGTATGCGTGCTTATGGGTTGAGTCGATTTAGTTGCTCGCGAGTGTAGTCAAGGCCTCAGAGCTGTTACAATCTAACAACTATTAATCATTATTGAAAATTATGTACTCTGTGGCAACGCCGCACGTAGAGCTCGTCGCGCAGACGCGGCGACACAGTAGGCCAATTCTCGTAATTAAAAACGTTCAAATTCAAGTCGCAATCTCATCTCAGCGACAATCAATGTCAAAAACCTGTCAAAAATGCATGTAAAAAGATTGTAATTTTGACATATTGAGACTGAGATTAGAATGCGAACGGTCTTAAAATTACGGGAATTGTTCCTCTGGTATGCGACGGAATCATAAATCTTTATTTCAACATCTTATTACAGGCACTGGTTGATAAAACGCACAATCGAGAAAGGTGTCACGTAGGAATGTCGCTGAGAATATAATAGTACTTAATTAGTTCCACTTTTTGCCGGGGGCCTTCTTACGTTTCGTTCTATCTAATATTAACATTACACAGGGCATTTCGTTGAGATGGGTCAGTTTAAGAGAAAGTTCTAAGGAACCACGTCGTTGATGAAGGAATAATAAATGCGTATTGCGTATGTTCGCTCGTCTTTAGGTTTCCGTTCCGTATCTAATAAAACCCCTAAGTCTTCTGTCACAACCTCACAGGCACATATACTCTAGGGAGCTCACAGGGCTGTAACATTAGAACAGTGGTAGCTGGCCGGTTAGCAACAATTGAATAGGTCAGTTGGTACCTACTTGTGTCTCATTCATTAGTCATGGCTTGATAGAATAGCATAAGCATAATCAGCGTAGGTATAAAGTTCCCACTGCTGGAACATAGGCATTTTAATGGAGTTCTTAATACGGGTTGCAGACCAAGAGCTAAGCTAAGTTAGTTTAGCTTAGCTCGCATAGCTGACGCAGTTTTCTACTACTACTTGATACTTGTTTGATACTTGTGTTCATAGTTTGCGGTCTGCACACAAGTATGAAAATTTACCTCAGCTGCGCGAGCTAAGCTAAACTAACTTAGCTTAGCTCTTGGTCTGCAACCGGCATAATAAAGAGTATTAATATTGCTGTGTGTCTACACAGCAATTCACAGAAAATTAGAAGCAAAAAATTAACATTTTTACTTTCTTGTTGGGTGGGGCAGATTTTCGCCAAAAGGCACGTCGATTGTGCTAGTGTTTACCAGAACACAACTCTAGCGCCATCGGCCGACTGTCGTATGAGCGCTGAAGCCGCTTACCTCACGGCGCAGCGTGGGTAGGGACTCCACCATGTGGTACTTTATAGCTACTGTTAGTATCTGAGATGACAAAAATACGGCACCAACACGAATACTTTAAATTAGTCTCTTAGTTCATGGGTAACATCAGCGAGATAATTGCGTAACACTCTTACAATGCTATAATTTATTTATTTAATTTAGACACGGCGATCTATATTTATGTTAGTATACTTATAAACTATGTTAGTAGGTAACCAATAATACATGCATAATAATAGTAGATTATTAACCAAGGGGATAAAGCAGTGTCTTCTGTCGCGGGTGACGATTTAAATCGCGAGCGTAATGAAGGACTCGAGGTTTACTCCCGAGCGTAGCGAGGCACGAGCGAAGCGAGGGATTTAAGACGAGTCCTGAGTGTAGCGAGGGATTTAAGTTCACCCAAGACTAAGACAGCTTTATCACCGAGGAAAATACTCTACTTTTCGTACCATTTGCGAAAAAATTTACACAATAATAATATGAGATAAGCATTTATTAAAAATAATGACAATTAAACGTATTTTTAGAACATTAACTTATATAAAAATTAATTAAAATCATGGTACAATAATATACTTCGCCTGGTATTCTCTTCCCGTGACAGCTGGGTCACGTGATTGGCCTAAGTATACGTCATCAGTTGCGATGCGGTTCTCAAAGTTTTTTAATGGGGAAAAAGATAAAAATAATACAACGGGTACTCAATTTTTATCATTTTCAATAAATTGAAATATTTGAGACTTTTTGTATTTTTTTACTTTGCTTCTTTTTTAATTGATTGCATATTATGGTTTTATTTAGTTCCCTTACTCGTAGATAGGTCCTCGTTCGAACTAAACAGAGGATTACTTCATAATGAATTTGAGGATACAAGTCCTTTGTGGCATCATGAACAATCCGAGTCAAATTAGTGAAAATGAATTTCACCGTGGTATTGATTAAATTCTCTCTCCATTATAAATCAGCAACCCTGATCAATTCTTTGCAAGGGTAAATTAGTTTTCCCCTCGACACAAAAAAAATCCAATCATTTATCATTTAGATATTGATTGTGAAGTCATAGTAGTCAGTCGATACAGAAACGAAAAAGTTCAAAATTACGCAATTATTATGTATTCTGAGTCCACAGAGACCCGAAAAACACTGATTAATATTTTAGATGAGCCCAAAAGGCCTTGAAGACAGAGCCGTTAAACCTTATTTGAAAAAAAAAAACTATCTAGCAAGCTACGTCAACATCACTTGAAAAAAAAATACACCTGACTTGGCTGTATGGGCCAAGATCCCTTTGCCTGTCCTTAATTAGGACTAAAAAAAAAAAATCACCTACAAAATAAAATAATAAAATGGACCAACTTAGTGCACGACGAAAACCTAATAGGACGCAATTAACTCGACTTGAAAAATAAGTCAAAAACTAGTTAGGTTAGGTTATGTTCAGGCGTACAGCCGAATTAGCACAACTATGCCTTATATGGAATTTACAACCGTAGATAAATGAAATAATATGTAGAAAGGTACTTACCAGTTCTTATTGTTGTTTTTGGTCTACAATATTGAAGCCACTCATTTGCTATCATCTCTTCTTTGGGTAAAGAAAAAAACCTTATTACTCCACCTTTTTTACTTCTTTTTTTACAGTTTAGTATGGAACAATTAACCTTTTTTTTTTCTTGTGTATCTTTCAAACACAGCTTTTATAGTAACTAATGTTTGGGAACCACAGTATTTTGCTCACCGAGCGAAACAACGGTATAGGTATGAGCGACACGACGATAGTGATGAAATGGGGAGCTGTTAGTATGACACTTGTCAATTCGATGTGTGGCTACTGTGTGTGATTGAATTACCTGAGCAAAATGCATTTTTTAACTTATCAAAGCAATTATGAACTAATAAATAAATATGTTAATTAATTTAAAACTAAAAAGATGAATCACAAGAGTTACTAAATAGTTAAGCTAGTTAGTAATTTATTTTATTTTTATTAACTAATTAAGAAAGACCCTAAATTTACTGAAACGGACAATCATGGTGCCGATTCCCTTGTTCACAAACTAAACTAAATTTAAGTTGAGTGCATCTTTTTCTTTCTATTTCATTATGAAAAGGACAGAAGATAAATTTTAGTTTAGTCCTGTCAAATTAATCAGCGCCTGACACTACTCCATACAAGTTTAGACGTGATTAAAAAGTTGACTACTAAAGTTACATCAAATTACGTCAGGTGCTGACTAATTTGACAGGACTAAACTAATATTTATCTTCTGTCCTTTTCTTAATGAAATAGAAAGAAAAAGACGCACTCAATTTAAATTTAGTTTAGTTTGTGAACAAGGGAATCGGCACCAATGGCAACACTTATCGTGACGTAGCGTAGTCTTAGGCCATCGTGGGAAGAGAATACCAGGCGAAGTATATTATTATACCATGATTAAAATAAACTTAACGTTTAAGAAAACAAAAACGGGGCAAATTCCTAGACTAATATTTTTTTGTCGGAAAAGCAAAGGCATCAAGCTCCGACGAGGCCGTATCCTCGTCGGTTTTCGTAATTTTATTTAATAATCATAACTGCATAATAAATGCGTAGGTATTCCTTTTTCAAAAAGATGTATAAATCTTTATTTACAAACTCAATGGTGTAGACACAGATGTAGTTCAGTATAAATTTCGGTAAATATTCTAAATTTAAATCAAATTCTCCCCCTAGAGGATGAATGAAATTCAGTACAATTTTCTTTCCCTGTTTTTAACAGATTAAAAATGACTATTGTTATGTTCGCTTTTTGTGGCATAGAATGTCACTTTTTTGAGCAAGTGGTACGAAAAAAATAATACATGTAAACCAATACACAAAAAAGTATAAAAAAAAAATACAACAATGCCATTCATCATGTCATTTTGACAACTCCACAACATTCATTGCGTTACTTACGTTGTTGTGCAGACGAATTTTTCAAATATGAAACAATGGATTAGGAATTTCCTTCAAAATCCTACGGATCGATATAGAAAGTGTGTTACCCAATAATAATTGGGGTGGAGGCAGTACAAAATAAAAACAATTTTGAAAAATGACGACTTTATTCATCAAATGTGTTCACTGATAATTGTATTCAATTTTGATAATAATAATAATTATTTTATTATAATTGTATACGTTATTAGAAGAGAGCTTATAAATATGATTAATACATACATCGCCCACAGAACTCACGATCAAATTAATGTTTCTACATGAACCAGAAACGAATCGAGCCTTATTATTCTGTAAGTAAGTCCTATTTTGACTTCAAATTGGCACAAACGCATAAAGAAAGGCCTGTAAACTGATTTTGCCTAAACTTATTCCGAGATTGAGTAAGAAAATTAATGAACCTGTGGTGTAAAAAATGCAAAAGAATATTACTGGTTGGATCATACGCATAGAGAAAATTAGTTATATACCCCGTGTACCGAATTAACTAATACTAAGAGTACCTAAACAGTTCTAGTTTTCTTTACAAATATTAAATTAATATTTTGATACATGTGCGTTAATAAATAAATATTGCCAAAATATATTTGCTTGGCACATAGGAAATACTTTAGAATATAACAAAGACGTGAAATAATATACGTAATTGACTAGTACACAATTATTAATGTTCATAGGTAAAATATTGGACAAATTAAATAATTTGGTCATCACTACTCCCTCTGAATGTTAGTGTGAACAACTTATGACAATTTTTTTCCCAATTACAGAATACAGAGTTAAATAAAATAATCAAAAAATAAACCAATCACAATTTGTTTAAATTAAATTTTATACAAACAATTAATTGCACCTACACCATTCCTTTTACCAAAGCAACAAAACACATTTTGAGACACAATAATTAGTGAAATGCATAGACATCGATCGACTACATTGACTTATATACTAATACATAATAAAATTTCAAATCACTAGAAAAAGGGCCATTCTTCAAAAACACATCACAATCTTTGAAAAGGCCACAATGGAATGAATAACTAAACCGAAAAAGTATGGAAAGATACAAATGTGTCACATACAATCATAGAAAACATCGAAAATTCTTCTTAGAATGACCCATTACATAACAAATTTTGCCAGTCCTTAAAACTGTGCAGTTTGTTAAATGGCGATGATAATAATTATCTGCAGAATTCTGCTTACTCTCACTTCAGCAACATCACAAAATGGTTCATTCTCAAATGTCACTAAATTAAATCATTACTTCATTTCATTCGTTTGACTGTAAACTATCACAGTTCAAACCCCTAATTCATATTAACTTGGTTTTCTATAGGCTCGATTTCACACTGGTCGCTGTCATTTTAATAGGATAAACAATTTTAAAGTGGCTTATCAACATTTGAGTTATGTTGCGCTGTGCTGTGCTCTATTTAGCTAATTTCTCCTGAGGACAGCCTAGCTTAATGTTGATAAGTCAATTTACCCTTGAAATAATATCCAACGCGAAATAAAATTACAAAAAAAGCCTTTTAGGACTTCATAGGAGTCGAAATATTGTCATTTCGTCATACAAAAACCCTCCGTACAGAATCGTATTATGTACTCAAAAATGGAGGTCCAGATGATCAATATATTTGCTTATAGGAAAGTCATTTCTCTTTCAAGTCTTTCGTTCTTCCAGAATATAATACTACAAAAAAAATGCCCAGTCAAACAGGGCCAAGGCCGAAACAGCACACATTCACAGTCTTTTCATATTAATTAACAATAAATGTACAATCCTTTCACAGTTATTTAACCTTTCTGATTTTGCACAGTGATCTTTATTCTCGTTGCAATAAGGTTCTATTGACGCGTGGCCAAAATCCGAAGTATCACGGCCATTTTGTACATTTCACCATTATATTGCACAAATGTTTGCCAACAGCGCCCCCATGTAAACGTCATTCGAGCGCCAAAAGACCCTCGCAACCATAAAAACACTACGTAGTGTTTATGGTTACTGTCAGATGTAAAATGGCTGAAACAATGACTAAAGAATAAGAATTCTTTAGTCATTGGGCTGAAAGGATTGTATAATATTTTCTCCATTTCTTTTTATAATTTACAATTCCCATTCCAAATGAAAGTTGGCTTATTTGACAGTCAGTCGAGTGTTACTTTGGCACCCAGGCTTTTGGATGGTTTAATAAATATGTTGGGCTTACTCCATTAATTCTTATGTTTCCCATTGCAGGGATGGTCGTCGATTTATTATTAAGATTGTGGGTCTCCCCTCGTTGCACTATTTACTCACTCATATACAAAGAGTATTATGTATTTCCTTAGTAACAAGGGTTGACACAAATATCATTCTTCAAATATGCAACATTGCCAGTCTTACATTTTTTTTTTTTTGGGTAATCTGGGGCAATTCGCAATTCAAAAGTGGAAGACAAAAATACAAAACAGAGTAAGCATTAAAAAAATACTATACGCCAGACAATTTAAGAGCCTTGTCTTACATTGGTATCGCCAGTAGCTTCAGCGCTGTTCCGCCTTTCGGCTTGATTGCCAATATTGGCGGGGGGTGGGTTAACAAGCTTGATATAATTAGTGGGTACTAGACCTGTGGTCTTTCCGTCAAGGGATGCCATCAACCAGCCCGAGTTCCACAGCTGGGCCTGCAGGTGTGCAGGGGCTACAGTGAAGGATTGCTTCTCCTGGAAGGATAACTCCTGGGGGCTGGTAGCCGTGAAGTTGAACGTGCCGTAGCCTCGGTACGGTTGCTGCCAGGTTGTTGGGTCTAGTACTGTAAGGAGTAGATTTTATTAGGAATGAATATTTTTTAGAAGATTTAGTAATGGTTCCTAAAAAAATAAGACGCGAAAGAGATGGAGCTAACGGGTCGAATCGTGCCTTTCCTTTTTGCGCAGTCAGGGTTTTGACTTTAATACTTCAGGCGAAATAAACTCATCTCCTCCATCTCATCTCATCAACTCCTGATGTGTTTTGGAGTTGTAAATATTGCATAATTTGGTAGCAACAAGCGAGACTGTTAAGAGTCAAATCGTCAAGGTCAATATACTCACAAGATCCAAAATCTATTTACTCAATCGTGAAGATAATCTTACAAATCTTTACAAAGATATATCACAAAACATGTGACGCGTGGAAACGCCATTTCTTTATCCTACGCCATAACCTTATTTCATGAACATGAAATTGAAGAGAAAATTTATGATTTTGGACCATCTTTTAGCTGTCACCTTGACTTGCCCTGCAAACGATTATGATATTTATAGCTATTGCCGTAAGTACTCACAGTTCTCTTGGATACTCTTGTTGAGCCGACTCAGCATCTTGAGCACGATGTAGGGCGCGGCGGCCAAAATGCCGAAGAACATGACCACGGGCCACCCGGAGGATTTCGGGCCTTGGTGGCTCACCGGTCCTGGTTGTTGGGTCGAGGCAACGGCGTCGGCCCATGCCTGGACAGATTAGACGGTACTTTAAAAATAGGAAGTAAAAACCAAAATCCAAGCCCCGGGATATTAAAAAAAAAATTTTTTTCGGCAAACTCTTTTTACGCTTTTTTTGCGATTATGCTATCATGAGATACCCTTTCATGTATTAAAAAAAATATCTTCCTAACATTAGTGCAAGATACAATTATTTTTATCTAAAATCTGATTTTATTTTTCAATTTAAAAAATGTTAACAAATGGTTCAAGTTCTGCTAGTAATTTTGTAGCTGTTACTAGTAAGAATGTAAACGCACTTTTCTTACAACTTACAACTTAGGCACTTAGGCAACGAGAGTCTGATGACGGAGCCAAGAGGTGATAGTGGAACTCTTCAGTGGCTCCTAGTAATCCACTTAAGTCATAACTTCCTTGACTTTAGACTTATTAACTAAATGAAGAATATACTTAATTTAAAAGTTTAAAAAAATGTACTTTAGTACTTACTTAGTTTAAAAAAATAACTAAAAAACACGCTTCAAGCACTAAAAATTATTTATATCCAATGATTAAATCAGAAAGCGTGGAGCGCTTTTTAGTTGTGTGTAGGTAGGTACTATAAATTTATAACATGATAAAAAAAATCGTAAAACAGAGCCCAAAAAAAAATGTCGCTTAATTCTGAAATTTTTGAGCATTAGCTATCATATTTAATGTAATGATAATAAAGGGAATTCAATCAACAAAAGAAATACCTAAAGATTATTCCACTGAGCCGTGCAAAATTGAACTGCAAAATTGGTGCAACTAACATCAAACGCGTCGCTGTTTTGAACCTTAATTGTTGCCGCGAAGCGCTATTGTCAATTAACTAAAAACTTGCATTTTACCGCGCCTTAAGATTCCATTTATTAAAGAAATCTCGATATTTAGTCGAAAAACTCAAAACAGGGTGACGTCCCTGCTTCGCAATATTTTTACGACTTGACTTAATATCGAGATTTCTCGCTAGATAAGAATTATAACATTCACTGGATCTTTGTAATTTACTTTGTAGTTTTTTTTATTCGCAAATCACTCGAACAATGGGTATTATATAAGAAGACTGAAGACATGACGTAGGATTAGAAAATAATAATAAAGCGTAGCAAAATAAAGTTATCTCTATTTTATACGCGTGACTATATCATAGATATCACGCTTCGTGTGATAAGTTACTAATCTATTGTGGCTCTTCGAACTCTACAGACACTTGATTTTTTTAAGAACTTCTATCCGCTGCTTCACCAGCGTGGATGTCGGAAATTATCAAAAACAAAAACCAAAGACAAAAAGTAGCCTATGTCCTTCCCCAAGATGCCATCTATCTCCTTGTCACATTCTATCGAAATCCGTTCAATGGTTTAGGCGTTAACATATAGACCAGACTTACTTTCGAATTTATAATATTAGTATAAATTTCGTCGGTGTTTAATTATCGAACGGAAACAATTTTGGCCGTACGTTGGCTGTCGGTCTAGCATTTAGTCGTCGAACATACATCTAAACTATTCAAACATAAATCTGGCAGGTAGCTAGGTGCACAAAAGCAGGCTGGCTGTCTGCATATGGCCTAACTGTAACATCGTGTATGAGGGAAATCAAGCCTATACTCAAAACAGCACCCTAATTGCGAAATACACTATCAATCATAATCTGAATCATTTTGAACGATATTGCTAATCCATTGTTTGATATGTTCGATTTGTCTGCACAATAAAGTACCTTTTTTTTTTGAGGGTGGGAAATGATCGAATAACTTCTCCCGCTCTGGGCGGAGCGGGAGGGCGTGTCAGACTCTTACTGACTAAAACCCACCCGTGTTCCTTCAGTTGCCTGTGCCAGGGGCCACGGTATCCCAATCGGACTCAATCGGCCCTAGTGGACCCCGTCATTGATGCTGACATCTCTTTGAGGCGCGCGTGGAACACAACGCACCGTCGAACCGGGCCTGGTCCTTATCGGACGGCGAGCTGCCCATTGCTCGCCGTCCGCAAGCCCGCGCCTACGGTGGCCGGGAATCGGCTTGCGATTCCCGACGCCCAGGGCGTCTCCTGCGGCGGCTAGGGGCGTGCGAGCGCGAATTTTGCCTCTTCCTCACGCGATCCGCCTCCTCCTTCGCGAGCATTACTGCTTCGCAGAAGGAGGTGACGGCTTCCCAAGACCTCTCGCTCCGTACCATGGCCTGGATCAGGGCCGGACGCTAGAGATAGCCACCGCCATTACCGCCAATCGCCTCCACCAGGACACAGCGGTGCTCCGCCCAAGCAGGGCATACCTCCGCCGTATGCTACACCGTACTTAAATAACGCAATGAATGTCGTTATACTGTCAAAATGAAAGCCATTCCTACTGATAATGTGGAACGCAATTACCCCGCAGGCTAGACATTCATAGTAACTGCTAAACCCCTCAAACTAAGCTTAATATTATGTGCTATAGTAGGACCACTCTTTGGTGTGGTGAATTAGAACTTCATCCATTACATTGCATCTGGGTTTGTGGATGCAAAGTTGCAAATAATGTTATTACAGGTTAGAGATGAAAATAAATTTTCACAAGGTCAGATTGTAGACTTAGACACACAAGAACCGTACATTCGCTGTCAGATAAAGAAAAGATGAAAGATAATTTTATTGGGATAAAATGTCTCTTGATAACAACTAGGTATGTATTTCCTGTATTTTGTATCAACAAATGGATTTAGAATCAATTTATTTGTTATATGGACCTACCTACCTATTTGGATTCAAAACATACAGTAGGTACAATGATTTTTAAATTAAGATAAAGTAGTCGTCGTCTCAAGTCGCCGCGGCCTTTGAAAATTTCTTTGCAGAGATTCCCGTATCGACTACTAAATCTCTAAACTCTTCACCCACTGCTGCAGAGTCTTTACTTAAAGAAAACATTCCAGTTTGTGATTCTGAATTTCATTTCGAATATGTCACTTTTAAAGATATAATTAAAACCTTTCACACGTTAAATGTCAAAAAGACTGCAGATTTATGGGGTAATTCTGTGGACGTTGCTAAGTCAATTATAAATATTGTAGCACCTACTTTAGCTGTTATTTTTAATAATTGTATTGACCGTGGTGAGTTTCCTGATCTTATGAAAAACAGTAAAATAATACCGTTGTTTAAATCAGGTAGTACATCAGACCCTACTAATTATAGACCTATTTCAGTGCTACCTACATTTAGTAAAATTTTTGAAAAACTTATTTTAAATCAAATGCAAAGATTTTTTAATGTACATAAATTACTGCATAACAAACAGTTCGGTTTTACAAGGGGTCGTTCAACTACTGATGCCGGAGTTGAACTTCTAGGGCATGTATATAATGCATGGGAGGACAAATGCGATGCGTTGGGCATCTTTTGCGATTTGTCCAAGGCATTCGATTGTGTTCTTCATGCAACATTAATCAGGAAACTGCACCACTACGGAATCCGGAACGCCTCTCTGGATCTTCTTACTTCTTATTTAAGTGATAGGATTCAGAGAGTTGATGTTAACGGGAAAAGATCTCCCGGATCGGTAGTAAGAATGGGGGTCCCTCAAGGCTCAATTCTAGGTCCATTTTTATTTCTTATTTATATAAATGACTTGCCTTACCTCATAAAGGATGAACATGATATAGTGCTGTTTGCAGACGACACTTCACTTTTATTTAAACTCAAACGTCAGCAGCTGGTTACTGACAATGTAAATAGTGCCCTCGCAAAAGTAGTTAACTGGTTTAATGTTAATAACCTTCTTCTTAACGAGAAAAAAACGAAATGTATTAAGTTTACGATACCTCATGTTAGACAAGTAGAAACAAGTATTCTCATAAAGGGTGAAGAGTTGAAACCCGAAAATACCACAGTATTCTTAGGCATAACTTTGGATGCCAAGCTTCAATGGGGCCCCCATATAGATAAATTGTCAAAGAAGCTTAGCTCTGCAGCATACGCCGTTAGGAAAATTCGTGGTTTAACTGATTTAGAGACAGCCCGTTTAGTATACTTTAGTTATTTTCATAGTGTAATGTCGTACGGTATTCTGCTGTGGGGAAATGCCGCCGATATTCAGACGATTTTTGTTTTACAAAAAAGGGCAATTCGTTCAATTTATAAATTAAGTCCCAGACACTCCCTCAGAGACAAATTTAAAGGGATTAATATAATGACTGTGCCTTCTCAGTATATTTATGAAAATCTTTTGTATGCACATAAAAATATTAATCTGTTTAAAAAGTACAGTGATATCCATAATTTAAATACTAGGAACAAGCACAAATTTGTTGTTCCTACTACCAGGCTCAAGAAAATAGGTGGCTCGTTTAGATGCCAATGTATACGTTTTTATAATAAACTTCCTAGCCACATTCAAGCACTAAGCCTTAATAAATTCAAATCTTTTATAAAAAGGAAATTATGCCAGAATGCCTATTATACTGTCAAAGACTATATTGAGGACAAAAAGGCTTGGGATTGAGTTGCTCCAATAAAGCACAGGCAATGTTAATTTATTTTATTTCGCTAACTATTTTTACTTATAATCTTTGCTATAAGTATCTATACTTATTTACATATACAATGACACTAATATTTACTATTTAAAGTATTATATTATTTTAAATTATTGTGAATGTGAGGACTATGTGTGTTTTTGTTGCAGTTTTAATCATGTTCTGGCAGTTTGAGTACCTGATGCGGCCTACCCAAATGTCCTTTCTTTGGTATTGTTCGTCGAATCGTTGAGCTCCTTAAGTTCTGAGTTGAGCTGCACGGTTACTGACAAATGCGTGCACTGACTGGACAGGTCCACTCAATCTGTGTGGTTCTTTCCTCAAAAGACCATTTCAGACACAAATCTACATGGTCCTCAAAGATTATTATAATATTATTCTAATTATTGTGAATGTGAGAGCTATGTCGGTCATTGATTTATTTATATTTATTTTTGTATTTTTCTCAACGTAATCATGATCTGGCAGTTTGAGTAATTTATGCGGCCTACTCAAATGTCCTTTCTTTGGTATTGTTCGTCGAATCGTTGAGCTCCTTGAGTCTAAGTTGAGCTGCACGATTACTGACAATTGCGTGCACTGACTGGACAGGTCCACTCAATCTGTGTGGTTCTTTCCCCAAAAGACCATTGCAGACACCGATCTACATAGCTTTCACATGACCTGACCAAGATTTTGTCTGGACTTTAAAAGAGACTGTGACCTCTGAGTTTGTTTCGGCCTTTCTTCTCAGAGTAGTCAGATAGGAAACGCCGACCCCATCTAGTTTAAAAAAAAATATGATTGACGTGTAAAAGTGTTTGTTCAAACCTACTTACAGAAATAAAATCATTTATCATTTATCATTTATCAGTAAATATAAACTTCTTTACCTATTCAGAAAAATGATTATAATGGCTAATAAAAAGAAAAATATTTATGCCATGAAAAATGATTAACTGATCTGATAACATTATGGGATTTTTTGAGAACTTTACAGTACTTTCCTACATGCGTAATTGATAAGATATTTATTTTGCAAATATGGTTACAAAACATGGTGACATAACAAAATATAATTAGCAACAGCCATATTTAAGCAGTAGGCATGCAACATTACTAAATGCACTAGAGACGCTAAGTACATAATAATAAAGCTAAACAATGACCCTGCCTTCCGAGCCGCTGGTCCCGGGTTCGATCCCCGGACAAGTCAAACATTTGTGTACATGAACATGTCTGTTTGACCTGTGTCTGGGTGTGTATATGTATATAAGTATGTATATCAATCATCAGGTTACCGTAGTACAGGCTCTGCCTAGTTCGGGACCTGAAGACCTTGTGTGGATGTTGTCTCATATTATATTGTATTATTATATTTACCAATTTATATATTTAAATTTTTAAATTTAATTTGACATTATATCAGATTATACCTATATGATTGACGTGTAAAAGTGTTTGTTCAAACCTACTTACAGAAATAAAATCATTTATCATATATTTATCATATCGGGGCCCTAGGGTCCCGGACCTCTAGAAGGCGTATGAGGGGCCAAAGCCAACTCGCAGAGTCCCGTTAGACGCTTTTAGAAGCGAATAGATAACCTTTGGCGTTATTATTTGAAATGACTGATAAAAATAAAAATAATATCACTTAGATTCTGTGAGTTATCTATGGTCAATAATTTTAAATGAAATAAATTTAAAAAAAAATCTGGTTTGATTTTAAAGTACCTACGTATTAACAAAAAGTACCTATTAATAACGTAAATAATAAGTACGGAGTAAAAACGCAAAATAAACATAAGGTCGAATTAAAAACCTCTTTGTAAGAAGCCCGTTGAAATGATAGGAGAATATTTACTCTGTACTGACCTTGAATTCATTTTCGGTCCTGATACCAATGATGACCATCAGTTTCCTGATGATCCAGTTCAGAGTCCTGATCACGGCGAATGTGGACCAGACCTGCGCGAATAGAGACTTCAGACGGCTGACATTTTCTGCTACACCTGATGAAATTAAGAAAATATTGATTACTAGCTGGTGCCCGCGACTTCGTCTGCGATCGAGGGTGAAAAGAAGCCTATGTATTTCTTCAGGTCATGGTCTACCCATGTGCCAAATTTCATCTAAATCCGTTCAGCCGTTATAGCGTGAAAGTGTAACAAACAAACAAACTTACCCTCGCATTTATAATATTAGTTAGGATTAGGATTAAAAGCAGGTATGGTTTGGGATAGGACCATGGTCTTCAGATGATGATGGTGACAGTCTGAAGTCGTTTTTTTCTATCAAAGTAATGAAATAGCTATAGGTACCCAGATCATGGTAAGTACCCTATATAAATCCGGGAAAAAGTCTACCTGTGTGCAAAACATCATTCAAATCTCATCAGCCATGTGATAAAGTAAAAAAAACATACAACACATCACATTTATAATAGTAATATATACACATTAATACATACATACCTAATATAGCCCTGAAAGAGCTGGTTATGGCAAAGAATGTGCTTTCCAACATCATAGCCACACTGCCAACAGCGTGCACGCAGCTCTGTATGGAATCAAATGCTGGGCGGGAACTCTCCTCAGCCATCTGTATGAACCTGGAAGAGAAGACTATGCCTTAATGCTTCTGGAGAGATAAACAAGGCTTTATTTATTTGTGGGCAAAAGCGCCCTGCATTCATGGAGGCTTTTTTTTGTTCGCCTTTTAATTTACTGTGTATGTCTAAAATAAAATTGTCTTTCCATCTTTCATTTAGGCTGTGTATTCTGGAAATGGACAATATTTTTTGTTGAAAAATTTGTTGACAATTTTTTAAATACTGTATGAAAACATAAAATATTGATCTTTAATGCACTAAAATATTGATTGAGAAACGCAATAAGTAATTAATACCATAAGACTGAATAATTAGTTTTAGATGTTAAAAAAGCATTTGAAAAGTTTCCACAGTAACACATAATTTAGTGTTAATATTTCAAATTATTAATAATATTTTAGTGCAATAAATGTAGAGCTGTTTTTCTTTAAAATAATATTAACGAACTAATAAAAGCAGGAAAATAAATGAGAGCTTTTGCGATGTTGCCAATTTTAAAAATGCACACTTGAATTTTATTTTTCTTGTAGCAGTCTGTAAAATATCATATTTTAAAAATAAGTATGCCGTGGGAATTCCATCAGGAACAAAGTTCTTTACTCACACACACACACATATATAATAGAGACAGAGACAGAGAGAGAAAGTCGCATAGAGGGCATAATGCTTTTTCTAATTTTTTTTAATTATGTGATGATTTCTACCAGTCAACGCCTACTGCTAGCCGCATTAAAGAATGTTTTGTTGATTTGTTCCAAAAATGTGATACTTCCTAATTTCTCTTTGTCTATGTTTGTTGTCTAAAATATTGAACCCAATATTATGATTTAATGAGGATGATTGAGCAATACTAGCAAACTAGGATCAGTTGTATAAATGAGGCAATCCACAAAAATAATAATTATGCTTTTCTCAAACATGCTTGGAAATTTGAGCATTATTTTACCAAATTATTTACATAATAAACTCATATCTATCATGTAATTTAAAAATGGAATGGTCTTATACTCTGAAACATGGCAACCAAGGAGGTAACTTATCAAAGGTTTTATTTAAATTTCGAACTGGCTTGCAAATAGAAAGCTAATTATTGAAAAAAAAAAACAAATGAACACTTTAATGCGGGAAAAATGTTCATCATTGATTTTGAAAAGTAGGTACCTAATCATATTTTAATTTTCGCGCATTATTTGAGAAAAGTAATATACAAGCCTTGACCACAACTAGGCATTGATGGACTTACATAATTATGTCATTTACACATTCGTCCATCAATGCTACTTTTGCTAGCCGCTGCAGTAATATACTATAATGGTTGATACTTCAATATTACCATAATGGTGCTTTACAAAGCAGAAAGCATATTATAGAAGAAGAAAGAATAAGTATGTACACAATTCAATTGTATATTTTAGTGGTTAACTTAAAGGTTTTTGGTTTTATGTATTTTATTTGCGTTTCTACTCTATATGGTGTCTACATCTCTTTATTAATTATTCATCTATTGCAGGCATGCTGGGAGAGATGATGCAAGAGATATCTTTAGATCTCTCTTCCTTTCTTCTTGTCTGTTTATATGTATAAATAAAGCAAACAGAAACTGTAAATAAATAAATAACAAAACATTTACCTGCTATCAACATCTCCAAAGCCACCTCCAGCTCCAAAGCGGTTGTATCCACCATACATTCCACCCATCCCTCCCATTCCATAACCACCGTATCCGCCATATCCTCCCATGCCGTAGGAACCCACCCCCATTCCCATTCCGCCATAGGAACCCATAGCACCATAGGCTCCCCCCATGCCACCATAGCCCTGGTTCTGCATCATTGGTTGAGCCAGTGCTTGGTTTAAGTCCACTCTTGGCGGAAGCGGAGGGGGCATGCTACTCTGTAGCCCACTGGATGTTGGAGGCATATTCATATTATTAATATGAGACGTAAACTGGTTCGCAGGAGTACCCAAACCCGATGGTATACTCACATTACCCAAGAACTGTTGGGGGTTATCACCCCCGAAATGCATATTTGGTTCACTCATTGCAAAATGATTGAAATTCGTACGCCTTGATTACCAAACACGCACTATAATCGTTAAGGTAAATAAAGTACGCAGGTTTACTGATAAGCGATGCGCGCCATCTTAGTTAGCAGATTTCCAGGGAAGTTATTTATCGCAGTATTGATTCTTCTTCGCAGATTACGCAGCTGCGCAAAGGGCACCTCAATTTAATTCTGCCTATTATGTTTGTATGATAGGTCCATTGTACCCACTGACGTATTTGTACCACACACAGCAGAATTTTAGTGACATTTGTCTGACTCTGACGCATAGATTAACATTCTGACGTAATGCGACAGCTGATCACAGAACATATATACCAACTGACTGAACTGACCTCTGACTGACGTATATAAAGCTGACCCCGCGAACTTCGTACCGCCTAACATTTTTTTTTTATTTATCTCTCCGTATGAACCATTGACTTATAATAGTATGGACTGGAAATATCAACAAAAAAAAGGTGCCTACCTACAACTCTTTTGGTATTATTACAAAACAAGGTTTTTCTATAGACGTGCTTTAAACCATCGAGCCTATTTTTGAAATAAGAACCTAACAGAAATCGAAATAGAGTTTCTTATACAAAACTGACAACTTAGTCCGGTCTTAGGTTGTCAATTTCGCATAAGAACTTTACTGAACTCGGCTTATAGTTCGAAATACAAAAACTGGCTTGAAGATTTAGGCTCGGACTGAAGTTAGATCGTGTTTTGTAATAAGACGGATAATGTCTCATAAAATGGCTGCCATTGCTAGGGTTGTGGCAATCAAGGAATATTGGTGTTACTATAACGAGTATCGATACGAGTCTTACTTGATATCCCGTTTTGTTCATATTTATGTACAGACGCCAGCAGGTCAAGCTACCCGAAACTGTCAAATTTTCCCAATCAACCTTGAACCTTAATGCTTTAGCGATAAATTTGAAAATCTATTAAAGAAATTTGACAGATTGTAGTAGCTTGATGTGCTGGCGTCTGTACTTACTTAAAAATCTGTTGTAACAGAAAAAGATGAGTAGTTTACTTACCGTCTGTTAACTGAGAATAAAACTCATATCAAGTGTTTTTTTCTGTACAGAATTAAAAACTTTTTTATACAACATGTCTGTGTAACATACCTAACTATTTATTAAAGAGTGAGTTGTGGAGTAAAAATAAAAATAATTATTTTTATACTTAAAATATGTTTATTTGTGTGATAATAATTATAAATGATAAATGATTTTATTTCTGTAAGTAGGTTTGTACAAACACTTTTACACGTCAAACGTATTTTAAAAACTAAATTAGGTCGGCGCTTCCTATCTGACTACTATGAGAAGAAAGGCCGAAACAAACTCCGTGGTCACAGTCTCTTTTAAAGACAAAATCTTGGTCAGATCACGTGAAGGCTATGTAGATCGCTGTCTGAAATGGTCTTTTGAGGAAAGAACCACACAAATTGTGGGACCTGTCCAGTCAGTTTCTTCAGAGTATTTTTTTGGTGCGGGTAAAACAAAAGAAAAAATAGGTAAAATACTGTGGGAACAGAGTTATCGTGTAATCTCATTACATCAAGTGTTCTATTGAAACAGCTTTCTTCAAAGTGAATGCAGAGGTACCATTCTTTGTCACGGATTAATATTTTCTTCACCAATAGCGTCTAACCACTTTTTCTTTAATCCTTCATTTTTAGGAAACCTATAAAAGAGGTAAGTATTTTGATCAATAAATCATTTTGGTTAGAGCTGCTGCTAATATCTAACTAAAATAAATAACAAAATGTCGATGTCTTATTTTATCATCATATAAAACTCTGTGGAACGGTCTCCCGGTGCTGTGACCAAGCAAAGTCACTCGGACCGATTAGGACACGCAGAACGATTTATGTTAACATCGCTGATTGTACCGATATCGTTTCAGCGAAAGAACTAGTTTCGGAAACTATTACAGCAACGGTACAACACTATTCCACTATGACATATTATTGTAAACAAACGAATGAATTAATAAATAGGTCTGTTATATGAAAATGACCCCAAATATACCTTACCAAATACACTTTAGCCATAAAATCACGATTGAGTAACAATTTGTTCATCGAACGTGTATGAATGTATGTAATATTGCATGAAAACCGGCTACTAACCTATGCAAAGACAATAATTGTGGTTGATTTCCATTCTTTCTTGCACCACACTTCACAATACAACACACAGGCATGTTGGTTTGCTGTTTTCCAACATTTACATTCATTTTTAAAGGTAAACTCCTCGTAATATTCTCGCAAATCTCAATAACACAAAAAATAAACAACCATTTGACAGCACAACTACCACGAAACTCGTCGCCACAGACTAAACAGATGTCGCATAAGATGGCTGATAGGATAGGGCACTTACCTACAACTGTCCCTACGTCACGGCAAAAATGTTACCATAATGAGCAACCACTTAAATATTGTTGTCTCTTTTATCACATACGATTATTTCATTAGAAAGAATGAGACAAAACGATATTTCACCGTCTGTATCGTATTTCACTCATATTTGTATGCAAAGTATATGTCAAATATAATGCGGCGCCTCCATGTTTTTCCTAGCTCAATGGTATGAACCACAGAGTACTTTAATATAGTATGAACCATCCTCATACTTCAAGGAATATTCTAAAAAAAGAATTAGCAAAATCGGTCCATCCGTTCTTGAGTTAGAAAATTACAACGAAAAGTGGCATTGATTTTTATAGATAAAGGATTACTTTCCTGCATGATATATACCCTGCAACTATGGAGGGTAGAGACAAGGAGAACTATCGCTGTGTATGAAAAGTGTCCGTTATAATTTGTGCTACATAAGGGTGGCGCCACAGTAGCCACCGGGTAAATAATTTTAGGTTAAGTTTACAAAATAATGTTAGACTACGTAAATTGTTGAGGTATGGTATTGTAGGCTATACATACATATTACACACATACTTATATAAATATTAAACACATACCTACTTACATACTTATTACACACAACATAATCACATGTAACATGTACATACAACAGTAATATGTATAATAACTACTCTTAATTAAATACTCACAATCGTGTGTACACGGCCTAAAACATTCATGAGTCTGTACACCGCCTTACTGCCTACCTACCGCTCGACCGCGCGCCACGGTTAGCGGAGCCCTGCGCCCGCGCTGTGCCGCACGCCGTCGATACCTACGAGCTACGCGTGGAACAAACAAGCCACGATCGGATCGCCGCGCCGCCGCCCGCGCCTCCCGCGCACGGCCGCGTCCCTCGGACGCCCTCAGCAGTCCGCTACAAACCTCTACGGCGAATGCATGCCATTTTTATAATATTCGCGCCGCGCATTATTGTTTTAGTTTATGTTATTATATTTTGCGTTAATAAACGTTTAAATCTAATACTCAAGTAGTGTTTAATTAATAGGTTTTCCTTAACCTACCTAACACACTACAGTGGTGACCCCGAACAGTAAACACGTGCTAGTGCTACCTGGAACTTTAGTGCGGTGCGGAGTGTGTGGACTCAAAAGTGAGCAAAAACTTAACTTTTTACAACAAAATGAGTGACATGGAAACTTTGTCGAAACAAATGATGGAACTTACAAAACAAATGCAATTACTAACTCAAAAAGTGGACCATATTTCCCGCGCAGGCCGATCAACAAGGTGTGACGACCGATCAAAATCCCGCCAGAGTCGATCTCATTCACGAAATAAATATCCAACATGTTGGTACCACTTTAAATTTGGTTCAAAGGCCACCAAATGTATTCAGCCTTGCGATTTTAAGTCGGAAAACTGCAAAAGCAGTCAGTAATGGCGGCTGACGACTGCTCTACCTGTAAAGGCCGCCTATTTATCTCAGATAAACGTACCGGCATACAGTTTCTTGTAGACACAGGTTCAGACGTGTGCGCCTACCCTAAATCGTTATTACGTAATCAGCTGCGCTATCATACTAAATGCAACTACGAACTTGTCGCTGCAAATGGTACTCCGATACCTACATACGGTACATACCAACTTAATCTCAACCTTGGATTACGTCGTGAGTTTACTTGGAAGTTCATTATAGCAGAAGTTTCAAAACCTATAATAGGCGTCGATTTTTTAAGTTTTTATAATTTATTAGTCGACTGCAGACGACAACAGTTAATCGACTCGATTACGAATCTGACCGTCGGCGCACCTTCGTCTCACGAAATAACACACGAACTCCTGTCCTTGAAAACATTTACTGGTAATACAACATATCTCAACCTATTACGATGTTATCCAGAGATAACCAGACCAGCTGGTTCAAATAGTGTACCAATACATAACACAAAGCATCATATTAGGACAACATCCGGTCCTCCAGTAACATCACGACCGCGCCGTTTGGCACCAGATCGCCTACAGATCGCGAAGAAAGAATTTGAGGAAATGTTACAAAATGGCACAGCTCGTCGTTCAGAAAGTCCATGGTCATCTCCACTACACCTGGTACCTAAAAAAGACGACGGCTGGAGGCCATGCGGCGATTATAGATCTTTAAATGCGCGAACAATACCTGACCGGTACCCAGTCAGGCACATCCACGACTTCGCATACCAGATGTCAGGATCCACCATCTTTTCAAAAATTGACCTCGTAAAAGCATTTAACCAAATACCAGTATTCGAAGACGATATTAAAAAGACAGCAATCACAACACCATTCGGACTTTTTGAATTCACCGCAATGACATTCGGTTTAAGAAATGCTGCGCAGACCTTCCAAAGGTTCCTCGACGAAATTCTGCAAGGATTCGAATTTACGTTTGGGTTCTTAGATGATATCCTCGTGTTCTCAAAAGGGGAGACAGAGCACATTGGACACCTACAAAAACTTTTTGAACAATTAAAAAAGTATGGCGTGGTAATCAACACCAATAAGTGCGTATTAGGTGTTAACGAAATTACATTCTTGGGTTACCATGTATCTGCAGCTGGAATACGACCCCTGCCTGAAAAAGTAAAGGCGATTCAAGAATACCCCATCCCTAAAAATGCTAAGGAGTTACGACGATTTTTAGGGATGATAAATTTCTACAGAAAATTTCTTCCTGGCGCCGCTCAAATACAAGGCCCGCTCAATCAAGCTTTAAGTGGTCCAAAAATTAAAGGAAACACGCCCATCACTATAACACCTGAGATTCAAGAAGCTTTCGACGCATGCAAAAATAACTTGTTAGAAGCCACTCTCATCTCGCATCCTGATACACAAGCTGAGTTAGCACTCTTTACCGACGCTTCAGACGTGGCCATCGGAGCTGTCTTACAACAAAGAAGAACCAATGACAGCTGGCAACCGCTAGGATTCTTTTCCCGCAAGTTATCTCCTGCTCAGTCAAGATATAGCACGTACGACCGTGAATTGCTCGCCATTTACGAAGGAATAAAATACTTTAGGTATATGGTCGAAGCGAGAACATTTCAAGTGTTCACCGATCATAAACCCATCACATTCGCCTTCACTACAAAAAGAGACAATTGCTCACCTCGTCAACACCGCTATCTCGACTACATCTCTCAATTTACAACCAAAATCAATCATATCTCAGGAAATCACAACGTAGTCGCCGATGCATTTTCACGACTGGAAAGTATCGACACTACCATCGACTACAAAGCACTTCAAAATGAACAGGAAAATGACCGTGAGTTACAGAGTTTGCTAAATAGCAACACAGCGTTAAAGTTAGAGAGAATAAAAGCTATGGACGGATACATATACTGTGACCAGTCTACTTCTCGTCCTAGGCCATTCATAACATCAACTTTTCGAAAAGCAATCTTCAACAACCTACACAATCTCAGTCATCCAAGCCCCAATGCAACAGCTAAACTTGTATCAGAACGATTTGTGTGGCCTAAGATTCGTCGAGACTGCAGAAAATGGGCTCAACAATGCACTGATTGCCAACGCAACAAAGTTACCCGCCATACCCAATCTCCTCTTTCATCTTTCCCTGTTCCTTCCAATCGTTTTTCCCACGTCCACCTTGACATAATAGGCCCTATGCCACCTTCTTCTAATTTCAGGTACTGCCTTACAGCTATAGATAGGTATACTCGATGGCCAGAAGCCTACCCTCTAGCAGACATCACAGCAGAGACCTGCGCTAGCACTTTCATTTCTGGCTGGGTCGCGCGCTTCGGGTGTCCGGAGAAGATTACAACTGACAGAGGGAAACAATTCGACTCTCAACTGTTCCAGTGCATCTCGTCAATTATAGGCGCCTACCATTGTCCTACGACAGCTTACCACCCACAATGCAACGGTCTGGTGGAAAGAATGCACAGACAGCTCAAGGCCGCCATAATGTGCCATAACAACACGCAATGGTCGGAGGTACTTCCTCTTGTACTCCTAGGAATGAGGAGCGCCTGGAAGGATGATCTCCAAACTTCCACAGCTGAGTTGGTGTACGGCGAGCCTCTTCGATTACCTGGTGAGTTCTTGAAACCATCAAACACCCATGACATCATAGATGAAGCAGATTTCGCAGCATGATTACGAAGACATATATCGAAACTGTCACCTGCATCAACATCCACCCATGGTGAGAAAATGTTTTACGTACCTAAAGAACTTAGTACAGCCAGCTATGTCTTCCTGCGAAAAGGACCGTTAAAAAAGTCATTGGAATCACCTTACTCCGGTCCGCACAAAGTTGTAGAAAGAGGAGCAAAGACATTTACAATAGACGTCCAAGGAAAACACATAACCGTTACCATTGATAGGCTTAAACCAGCGTACATGGCTAACAACAACGATGGCTCGTCTCCGAAAACACCACCACCTTTACCACAAGCTCCACCACGACCACCATCTTCGCAAGCACCATCATCACCGGAAATAAAAACAAGAAGCGGAAGAACAGTAAGATTTCCGCTTCACTATCGCCCGTGAACCGGTCTCAGCGGGGGAGTGATGTAGGCTATACATACATATTACACACATACTTATATAAATATTAAACACATACCTACTTACATACTTATTACACACAACATAATCACATGTAACATGTACATACAACAGTAATATGTATAATAACTACTCTTAATTAAATACTCACAATCGTGTGTACACGGCCTAAAACATTCATGAGTCTGTACACCGCCTTACTGCCTACCTACCGCTCGACCGCGCGCCACGGTTAGCGGAGCCCTGCGCCCGCGCTGTGCCGCACGCCGTCGATACCTACGAGCTACGCGTGGAACAAACAAGCCACGATCGGATCGCCGCGCCGCCGCCCGCGCCTCCCGCGCACGGCCGCGTCCCTCGGACGCCCTCAGCAGTCCGCTACAAACCTCTACGGCGAATGCATGCCATTTTTATAATATTCGCGCCGCGCATTATTGTTTTAGTTTATGTTATTATATTTTGCGTTAATAAACGTTTAAATCTAATACTCAAGTAGTGTTTAATTAATAGGTTTTCCTTAACCTACCTAACACACTACAGTATACTGGACAATGGGTCCAGGGGTGACTGACTCGGGGACGTCTGTCGCCCTCCACACATCAGGACCCGAGGTGGCGGCGTGTAATGTTCCACGCGCGCCCCTCTTAGACGTCGCGGGAACGTACGATCCATCCGCAACCCCCGACTGGTGTGGGCGTCTTCAGGTCTGGGGGGAGTGAACACCTCACTCCCCCCAGACCTGAAGACGCCCACAGTGGCGGGCCGGCACCAGTCGGGGGTTGCGGAAGGATCGTACGTTCCCGCGACCCCCGGCGTAGGTGTGAGATGGAACACCGGGGTGGTTTTTAGTCAGTAAGAGTCTGACGGACCCCGCCGCGGTGGCGGCGGCGTATTCCATGAGGATTTTCCACACCGGGAACAAAAAAAAAATGGTATACTGGACTGTCACTAACTAAAAACTCTAGTCACTAAAAATATTCCATTTTCTAACTGATTTTCAATCCGATAACAACTGTTACATTCATACCATCAATTTGCCTACGCTAGCGCCATTTTGGAGGGTTTTTGAACTATTATTTACTGTTTTAAGTTGGACACTTTTTCAACTTTCTCCCCATACTACCTTTGTTCTCAAAAACTAAACGTGACATTGACACAAACCGTGGGAAACCAAAACCAAAAAAAAAGAGATAGTTCTCCTTGTCTCTACCCTCCATACCTGCAGCCAAAAGTACTCTGTGCTGCAGCCGTAGTTTAATAAAGTACTTGACAGTAGTTTTCTCTGTCTACGCCATTGATTTATAACCTAAAATAGTACGCCTGCAGCCGTCCTGCAGCTGATGAGCCGTAGACAGAGAAAACTATGATGAGCTGACATAGTTGTGATGTAAAACCGAGTAGCCAAATTCAAAAATGCAAAAACTAAAATCAAATAATTGAAACAAAGAATCATTGAATTGTCGTAACAAATATTGCCACTTTTTAATTAATATTTGAATAATCTAAAGGGATATCCTATAAACTATTGAAAGTTTGAGGCATATATTACTATCCTCTATGGTTCGAGGCTACGCTACCAATGCTTAGTGGTAAGACAATTAGCATAAAACCTTCAGAATAATTAAGAGATTTTAAGTATGTGATGAAAGAACGAGCAAAGCGAGCTCGAAAGTTTTACCATCCCGCATCAGATAGGATCCTGCGGTTTTGCAAAAATGATTTTTGCCAAAACTTCACTACCCAAACAACCTTTTTTTACACCAATGCAATGCTTGGAATGATTTTAGTACGCACATTTTCATTTGGTCAAATTTTTATTAGGCAGAATATTTTCAAGCAAATGTCATTTAGGCATTTGGTCAAATGATTTATTACAGCAAACAATCTTTAGACAAAAGTTTGATGTCATTTGAAAGAAAGAAAAGAAAGAAAAATAGAGTGACGACACAATTGACTGCTGCGTTACGTGTCGCGGGTTCGATCCCCGCACGGAACAAATATTTGTATGACCTGCAAGTAGTTGTTCCGGGTCTGGCTGTTTGTGCATGTGAGTTTAAATGTTTGTAAACGCACCCACGATACAGGAGAAATTCCTAGTGTGGGGCAACGTTTAAAAAAAAAAAAAAAAAAAGATTTATTTGTCACAGAAAAACGTGCATGCAAAACACTGACCTCTATCAATACGCTGGACTGGCTATCCCATACAAAATGACAGCTATTTGCTGTGCCGATTCAAAGCGCCCCCAGTGACAGACGTGAGAGTTCTGAGAACTAATAAGATTGCAAATGGCCGTTGTTTGTTGATTTTACGCTAAGTGTCTCTGCGGAATAAAAAGTTTTCTAAAGTGTTTACTGTGATTGTGATATAAATTAAAGTGTTATAATAGTGACAGTGATTGTATCATAGCTTGTATTGTTCGTCCAACATGAAATCGTGCGTATATTGTAAAACACGATACGAAAAGGGCAGTGGTGTCAGTTTTCACAAGTAAGTGAATCTAAAACATAAATACTTATTAGAAAACCGCTTAAAACAGTGTAGTCTTACAATAATAAACGTAAACTATTCGAGTTAACGGGATTTAACGAACATTTTTATAACCAATAACTTTTGTTAGGGATGTCAAAATTCATATCGATACTTTCGTAATATTATGATGTAAAACAAAAGTCATGCTCATCATTGTTAAAATAATGATACGCACATTATAATGATCTCTAATAATAGCAAATACTTCAAGGTTTATTATTATTAGAGTCAATAACAAATAATTTAACACTTATGATTCATAATTCTCATTAAGTATTCTATATAGTTATAGATATATGTATATAATTTATAATTTTTTACCCATACCTACTATAATGTTTCCTTTAGTTACAGGTTCCCCTCCGATTACACTCTCAAACTTTGGTTAAAAAATATGAAGGTTGTCAACTGGACTCCGACAATGTATCATTATCTGTGTTCTAAACACTTCACGGAAGCCTGTTTAAAACATCAGTCACGGACTACGTTGAAAAAATGGCTCGACAGTAATTTTTAATTTAATAAAATATGTGATTTGAGAATGCTTTTTTTATTTCTTTGTCCCCCTCCCCTGCGGTAATTAAGTTTTTACAAGTTAATTACCGTCAAACGGGGTGAATAGGGACGCAGGGGTGAATAGAGACGAAACTTTAGAAGGGATTTTAACCTTGAAATAATATAGTTTATTCCAAAAAGGACTCTTAATGTGTTTATTGTAATATAATTAACGATTAAGTGCTCTTGTTGGGGTCAAACTAAATTATTTCAAGGTTAAAATCCCCTTTAAAGTTTCGTTTCTATTCACCCCTGCATCCCTATTGACCCCGTTTGACTGTACCGTAATTATAATTACAGACCTAATAGAATGTTATTGTGTCTCATAACATAACACATGGCAACATGCGGTATCTGACTAGTAATAATATCTTATTGTGCACTCTTTATAGGAAGGGATTATCTTATTAATTACTATTTCTATCTTAGTAATTTACTATTTCACAGAATTTTATTATTTATTGATCCTATAGTGAACTGTTATCCGATTAAGGAGAACAAGGAAGGAAGGGGTCAACCGGACATGTGATACTTATTATTACAGTCCATAAACAGTACTAGATACTGCTATTTCAATCTATAGTACATTAGTTTAGTTAGGTACTCAACTAGTGCAGACGTCTTTTTATCTGTGTTTTAGTAACATTTAACAAAATATATGTCTATATTGTGTTGTTTGTCATTGTTTGTTGCCTATGTTGTTTTGTTTAATGATGGCATGGTTGGCGCAGTGGTTAGGCGATAGACTGCTGCGCTGCGTGTCGCGGGTTCGATTCCCGCACGGAACAAATATTTGTATAAATGATAAATGATTTTATTTCTGTAAGTAGGTTTGAACAAACACTTTTACACGTCAATCATATTTTTTTTTACACTAGATGGGGTCGGCGTTTCCTATCTGACCACTATGAGAAGAAAGGCCGAAACAAACTCAGAGGTCACAGTCTCTTTTAAAGTCCAGACAAAATCTTGGTCAGGTCATGTGAAAGCTATGTAGATCGGTGTCTGCAATGGTCTTTTGAGGAAAGAACCACACAGATTGAGTGGACCTGTCCAGTCAGTGCACGCAATTGTCAGTAATCGTGCAGCTCAACTTAGACTCAATAATACCACTTTGGTATTATTACAAAACACGATCTAACTATAGCCCGGGCCTAAAACTTCGAGCCAGTTTTTGTATTTCGAACTTTATGCTGACTTTAGTAAAGCTCTTAGTACAAAATTGACAACCTGAGACTGGACTAAGTTGTCAGTTTTGTAAAAGGAACTGTATTTCGATTTATGTTAGGTTCTTATTTCAAAAACAGCCTCGATGGTTTAAACCATGTCTAAAGAAAAACCTTATTTTGTAATAACACCGAAGGAGCTCAACGATTCGACGAACAATACCAAAGAACGGGTTTGAAGAAGGGTATGACCTGCAAGTAGTTGTTCCGGGTCTGGCTGTTTGTGTATGTGAGCTTAAATGTTTGTAAACGCACCCACGATACAGGAGCAATTCCTAGTGTAGGGCAACGTTTAAAAAATAAAATAAAACAATTATCTACAATTTTAGTAAATCTTAACATATGTTATAAAAAGTATTTCACGTTTTTAAAAACATATTACGTATAAAAGACAACACGAATGTTACATGTTAATAATTACCTAAACCAATTTAATATATAGGAAATCTGTAACAGTAGCGTTGGTAATATTTCTATCATTGTGGTCGATATCAGAAAAGTTTTTATCGATAACAAACCTTTTGTTATACATCACTAGTATTAGTTCCATTCCCCCACACTGCTGCCGTCAGCGCCAAAATGGCGATTTTCAAATAGGCACATGAAATTGATAGCGATAGCCAGTCCAGCGTATTTTAATAGAGGTCAGTGATGCAAAAAGATAATTAGCTCTAATAATTAAGAAAAAAGTAAAAATAACAAAGAGATCTCTACGTACTTTGCGTACTTCTTTGTAAGTTTATGTGGTTGAATTTGTCTGAAACAAGTCAAATTTATGGTTACTAAGGAACTAGAACTAGTTAGAGTAGGTAAAAAAAAATGGTTAGGTAAGGTTAGGTTAAAACTGTGACCTCCTACGCACGAGCCGAGTGAGCGAAGCGAGCGGTGCCGCGGCAGCGACAGGCGTGTGCCAGTATCGACTAGATTGCATAGAAAAAAAAAGGAAAAAAACAGGCTACCCGAAAGTGATCTATACTACGTAAAAGATCGTAGTCGCAGAGATCCATTGAGTCAATGTCTCTGTACTACTATGAAATTCCGAACTTTATAGGCGTGATTTTACTGACAGCTGTCGCAGAGATCAAGCTATCAAGCTATCTTTTACGAAGTATAGTTACGACGAAATAAAATTAAAAAAAAAATGCTACTAACTAAAAAAAAATACTACCATAATAAATAATATTAATATTATTATTTGGCAAATTTTATTTTGCGTAAAATTAGTTATTCCAACTGAAATATTTGACTACATAAAAATTGGTAAAAGTACTAGTTTGTAAACAAGTTATTGTCTACACGTTCACTTGGTTACATCACACTAGGTTAGCGTTACAATCACAGAACATTATATACCCTACGGGGTTACAATTATTTGTGAACTGAGGGGCAATTCCCGTATTTTTAAGACCGTTCGCATTCTAATCTCAGTCTCAATCAGTCAAAATTACAATCAATTTCCATACATTTTTGACAGGTTTTTGACATTGATTGTCGCTGAGATGAGATTGCGACTTGAATTTGAACGTTTTTTAAGTACGAGAATTGGCCTACAGGTTCTTTGCTAAGTAATATTTTGGCAAATGAAATTATGCGGAAAATTGTTTGGGAAGTGATAATTTGGCAATTTCTTTTCGGTGAAACCAGGGAGAACCCTCAGTTATACTAGATTTTCATTTGACCATTCCTAAAGAATAGAAGTTATGGTGTGGTCGGCTTCGCAGATCATTCTATTTTATTCTATTCTATTTTTTATCTATGGCAATGGTGCCGATGTCGACAATTCTGCCACTGTCAGATGTGATATAAGAACACGAAAACGTGCGAGGGACAAATAAAAAATAAAAAAAAATTTAAGATAATTATGAGACAACACCCACACTAGGTCTGACTTGAATGTGAAACTTGTTGACGAGTAAAACAAACAAATAAAACAAACCAATAAAAATATATTATAGATATTATATGATTATAATATCGACGCCTTAGAGTGAAATCTCGTAAGTGTAATAAAAGAAGTAACTTTTCAGGAGGACGAAAAAACTGCAAGCTGTAAAAATTTTGTACGGCGTCTTTTATGTTTTTTTATTAATTAATATGTGAATTTAACCCGCTTTTATCAACGAACAAATTAGTCAGATCAAGACGTGCGTTGCGAGGTTATCTTCCTAGAAAGGCAATGAAATAAATTTGAGTATAAATGAAAATCATCATAATTTGATGTCATTGACCCGGATAAAAAACATCAAAGCCTCAAAGAGCTTTGGGGCACAGGTCATTCTATGATAATAAGGTTGCTATTGGGTTGCTGTCAAATTCACATTGAGTCAAATTCAAATTCACACGTAATAAGGTTGCTATTGGGTTGCTGTAGCAACTTGTACATTTAGTATTTTATCTATGGTAGCAACAGCGAATCCAAAGAGTATAATAACCACAGAACATATACTCTAGAGAGATAATCTCAATGACTAAAGACTAAGAGGATAATCTCCTTTAGTCATTGGAGATAATACGTAGACAGAGACTCTGTCTACGGAGATAATAACTATACAGGAATCATTGAGCTACCGCGAATGGAGTGTTAATTTTAATTTTTATGGTGGCAATCATGTTATGTCGGCAAATATCCTTTTTTATTCTTTCATTCTTTGGCAAAGGAACATTGTATTGTGTCCACTAAAAAGAAAAACAATGAAAACAATAATACTCATTTAACAATAACATTTCCCTTAAGAAATACATAAACTAATCTTCTACACGTCTGTACATCTATAAATATTATATTAAATATTTATTGAAGCTTTTAGTGAAAGTGAAAACCCAGGTGACCGCTTATATGACCTAGTTTAAAAAAAGCATTATCTTGTCTATGTTCCTAAGGGTGTCAATAATTTCGATAGTGCAGTTTTGTTGTTATTGTTATAATACGGAATCCTATAGCAATAAATAGTGGGACCTAAGTTACATGTTTTAAACGGTAAGTGGTATTGAGTGGTAGTGGCATTACTTCCAAAATTCCAATGTTTCTTTGACAAAGTAAGTGTAATTTTTTCGCAGCTAGTATCTCGAATGTTTTATATGATTTGTTGTTAACAAAAGGCTTCTGTATAGATGATATCGTATTAGGAATGATGTCTTAATTCCATACCAAGTATCTGTGGATGTATAATAAAGTTTTATGTAGAACTACACGGCATTGGAAAGGTGTTGCTTGCGACCGGTTTGCGGAGGCATAACATAGCAGGGTTACCGCCTAATCAGAATCAATTGGCCTGTACTAGCGGCTGAAATGACACGAGTAATGAGTGTTCATTGCTGACGACTCGAACCCGACGTAAATTGCGAAGTAAGCTACAAGCTTGCGGACACTAGTATTTGGCGTACCTAAACGATTCGTAGAACCAGTCGTGTACAAGTAATTTTAATGTATCGCGCTCTCTAGTGGAGAATTTAAGTGCTTCGTTAGAAATTTAAATACCTAATTAGTTGTGTATTTTTCGTAACAGTTTTGTTAGGGGATATTTTATTATACCTAAAGGTTAGTTCAAATAAGTAATTTGCTATGTAACTCCTATAGAGAAAATAAAATAAATGTGTTATTACTAGGTATATATTTTTAACTAGTTTCCTCTATACTTTCCTCAAATGTCAGTTTTTCATCGAATTATAAATAGCTTACCAGTGACAACTTTCCTGCCTGATAATAATACATAAGTACAAATTAATATGAATTATTAGCTGCACCCGCGGTGTCACCCGCTTAAGTCTCGATCCCATGTTAACATCGGGATAAAAAGTATCCTATAACCTAATCCAGGTCAAGAACTACCCATGTGCCAAATTTCATCTGTTTAAAGGCAGGTTTGCAGGTCTGTGTTCAGCATAAGATTAATATTATAATTTACAAATAATATGTATAAAAAATAAAACAGTCCAGGGTTTCCCACCAACCTGTGGTCTACCGCCTGGGTGATGGATGTCAGAAAGCATACAAGAAACATAATGTAATAAATATAATAGACTATCAATATCTATACAGGGTTATTGGTAAAACACCATCAACCTCTTAAGGGGTCATTGTACTCATTACGATTGGGACCAAATAAAGGGACCAGCAGATTTTTTTTTTTTATATATTTTTTATATTTTTTTATATTTATTTCATATTTAATATGAAATTGCAAAAAAAGATCTGCTGGTCCGTACATTTTGATGAGTTCTGCAAACATAAATGTAGGAAACAGCAGATTTTTTTTTCGTGATTATTAAAATATGAAATATATATTATTTATTATGAAATATTAGGAAAAAAAAAATCTTCTTGCTTCTGGAATACTTACTTCAATCACGATAACAGGAATACCTACTAGTAATTAATTTCGTCGTGAATACATCACTAGCGCAAAGCCAGCCATGTATTCACGACGAAGTTAATGTCCCATATTCACTACAGTATCAGTAGTTCGAACAACAAACCTTGTTGTGAACGTAATTTAAAAAAAAAGTGTAAGTTCTCCATTTTCCCGCAACACAGGAAGGCGGCGGCACTGTCGCGCAGGAAGCTGACGACTACCTCCCGCTCCTTTGTAAAATTATAACGAGATACTGTGCTAATTTATTTTGAGGTTTTAAATGAAGAAATTTAAGATACGTTGTTTAATATTACTGCATTAAATTAAGTATGTAATAGTTAGTTTATTTACCTACTCACATAGTATGTTTGCACTTTTCTTCTAGTTTTCGACGAATTAAATCCTTGCGTATCTACCTATCTCTATTTGAAATCGAATCTGTGACCTATTCGGTTACAACTCATGAACTTACACACAAGCAAACAATTACACTACAAATATTTATTATTGACCTAAATCAAACTCGAATCATTGTGTACCTATGTCGGGGGCTGTTTACGGTTTATGATATCTAAGACGAGCAATCGATAAAATACATTTTCGCCAGTCCGTTGTCGATAAGGTCCAAATAAAAAAATACGGTCAGTGTCTCGTCTACTTTTCGAAGAAATTTGAAATTAATAAAAGTCCCGACACAAACAAAAACCTCCAAAAACGGCTGACCATATTTTCTTCTTGCTTATATTTTTAGCTAAGAACACTCGCGATTAAGTCACCTTTCACCAAACCAAAAAAAAAAACAAAATCGGTTCAGCCGTTTGGGAGCTACGGTGCCGCAGACAGACACACAGATGCACACGTTAAACTTATAACACCCCTCTTTTTCCGTCGGGGGTTAAAATGGATCTATTACCATTTTATTCTTACGAACAAAAAAAGTCTGACCTATCTCCGCTAAGACAAAACTGAGTCCCGCTTATTGTGTGAATATATTTATGTGTTGTGTTGCCGTTGGCGTGCGTAATGGCCGACCGTCTCGGCCACAGAACATATCGTCCCCGTAGTTGGAAAAATAAATAACTCTGATTTTGTAGTTCTGAGATAAACGCGATTTAGTGTTTTTTTTTCAGTTAATTTTCATTTCTTAAAAAATGTGAGACAATTTTACTGTCGGCAATTTTATATTTTGTGGACCTGATTACCTTTTACATTATGCTTTAACAAACTGAACTCTATCTTTAACTATAACTAAATAACACTTAAAACATCAAGTTGTTTAATTTTGCCACAACAACAACAATTTATAACGTAACTACAATTAGCTACTTATTTCGGCAATTTATTTAGTTTTCCTACAAGCTAAATACATTTGGTAGAGTAAAATTTGGTGAAATAAATGCAGTTATTGAATTTATCAAACTCGAAATATTTTTAAATAGAAAATTTAGTGGCTTTGTACGTTATTATTACTTTGATATTTTTTAACTACTATTGGTCTCATATAAAATAAAAGCTGTATTATGATATTAATAAAGTTATATTAAGAAAGAAATAGAACAGTACAACAATAACATTTAGAAATAGTGTTTTGTAATCAGATACTTATCTTACCACAAACTTAAAAAAAATAATTAAATTACACTAATTAGAACAAGTAGAAACAAATTAACTTAAAGTATTCTTTCAAATCAAAACAGAAAATAATTTGAACCCAAAAAATAATATTATGGCTCTAAAATCAGAGACCTAATTACAAAAGACATACCTACTTAAGTAGTAAGTAAAACTATGAAAAACTTAAAATAGGTATCAATTAGAACTAAAAAATATAAGTTTGTATCAAATCAAAACATAATTAAAACAGTACTACTATAATCCTATTCTGTATTAAAACTCAAAAAATTAAGATTGTTCGCACCTAAGGCATAGGCAATACAAATCATTAACTTTAAAACGACTCAATTCAACTAAAAGTATTTCGTAAGACACAACTTAAATAAAACTCAAAAAATAATATGACACTAATCAGGTACATTGAGTACACCAATCAACAACTTCTAATATCAATTTACTTTTAACTAAAATACCTTCTTAACAAAATAAAACATAATTTAAATTAAAAACAATTGAAATGACTGTACCTAATCAATACTTAAATGTAAACTTGTAAAAAAGACATAAACATAGGTACCGTAAAACGTCGTAGTCTTAGTCTCTGTCATCTTTGACCAAGACCATAGTAAAGAGCAAACCAATCACAAATAAAACAAAAAAAATATTATTTAAAATGAAATAACAAATTAATTAAAAAGCATGACTCTAAAAATAAACATCACGTTAATTTAACAATGTAAAAACCCTATTGTAAAATCATTTTACTCATGCTGTTAGGGTTTAAAAGTTTAGTTTAGTTTTCAGCAATATGTAGAGCAGGGAGCCAAAAAAACGCTTACTCATCGACTTCAGATGAATCAGTGGAATGTGGTGGACCCTGGTCTTCGTTTAAACACGGTAAACTTTCGTACCAGCCGTGAAGCTCTTTAGGAATTATATTTTTCTTACAGAGCTGTAAAAGGTCTTTCTTTTTTTGTTTTGTTATAGGAAGACATTGTTTATATGCCCGGGGAAGATCTTCAGCACTTATAGTTGGCATTTCAGAGTTTGGAGTTCTCCTAGTCGGTCTCCCTGGTTTATAAAGAGTATTTAGTAAGTTATATGGCCCATCGTAATCGTATCTGTATTTAATAAAACCAGGTAATTCCTTTTCAAATCTAAGACATTTTATTTTTAACCAGCACACTTTCTCCCCATTCTCCGCTATAGTTTTGTTTTTAATTATTTTCGAAGCAAGTGCTTTTACATCAATCATGTCTTGATATGACAATTCAGTTACATTATAAGGAGTTACATTTTTATTTTGTCTTTTTGATCTTGCCCGTAGCATAATTCCCTTCCAATCTATTATAGAATACGTGTCTGTGTACCTTTTTTCTTTTTCTATGGCACTATGCATTGAATCTACTTCCATAAAACTATGACCACTTTCTAGATACTTCTGTTCTAATACTTTGATTGTCTCATGCGTACGTACTAAGTACAATAAAAATGCTGCTATGTACTGATTTCGGTTTTGTCCCGAGCACGTGTCGGAATAAATGGTGACGTGCGTTAAAACCTCGGGGAGATTCTTAATCCATAAATGAATAGCAGATGCTATTTCAACACTGCCTCTTTTGCCGTTTATTTCCGTCCAGATCATACAGTGAGCGTCGTTCTGTGGAGGTTTAAACTCATAAATAGATAAATTATATAAATTTAATTTTCTGGAATAATACATTAGACTATCTGCAGTCGATGGAATCTGCAGTAGACTTTGCAAGTCCATGGTGACACACAAATATGATTCATCTTCGTCCGACTTCTTTTTATCCAGCTCTTTAGATCTATAAGATGCCTCTTTTCGCTCTATATGTTCAGTATACTCATTTTGAATATTTACATTGGTTTTATCTTTTTTGTAATTGTTACACATGCTACATTGATCCTTCTTGGGGTGATAGAACGCTAAATTGTATTCTGTACCAAACACTTGTAAATGTTTAATTTTACTGGCACTTTATTGCTTTCTTTCATTTTCTGCACATACAAATCATACATTTTTGATATTGACAAGGTAGGTTCTAAGTATTTCCTGGTTGTTTTCTTTCTACAGTAATGGGAATCAATTACAGGAAAACTTTCAATATGATTTTTTACCTCTTGTATCTGCTCTTCAGGAGTTTTGTTCGCAGGTGCTTGTCTGCCACGATTATCCATTTTTGTAAATACACCATGATCATCCACATGTTTTACTGCAGTTTCGATTGGACCAGTAGAAATGCAAAGAGTGGACATAAAATAGTTTTTGCATACTCGTTCAAATACAGTCTTATTTTTATAGAAACCGTATTCTCTGCTAGAACTTCTTTGTTTGTCGATCGGTACAGTTTTTCTTGTAGTCTGCACTGGCTTAATGATGATGCGCTTAAGCAAAAACTCTTTTTGGAGCTTAAAATCTTGTATAGACCAATAGGATTTGCAAAGTTCCTCACGCTCGTTTTGTGTAAACTTTTCTGTACATTTTTGGCGACAATTTTGGCTGCATTTAGGACTTTTAGGTAGTTTAGCTGCAAGAAACTTTCCAGTTTTACTTTTATATGGCAAACATTTTCGTTTCTTCTCCAACTCTTTATTTCTTTTCCAGTTTGTTTGATTAGAATTTTTCCATCTGTAGATTTTTTTTTCCTTATTTCCTGTTTCTATTTCTGAATCTGTTGTCTCATCGATTGTGATATTGTTTTCCATGATTCTTCTATCAGGGTTAACTGGTAAGACTTGGTCAATAGGAGTTTCAATAATAGCGCGAGTTGTTATAATATTACCTGTTTCATCTTCAGAATAACTCGACAAAATGGGGTTTATTCGTTCAAATCTCTTTACTCTTTTTTTCTTCTTTGCTACTGAAATAGTGATGTTTACTAAAGAACTACGTTTCCTTTTTATATTATTTTCTTCGTCTGTGTCCGGAATCCATGAAGATCCAGAATCAGAAAAAGGTTCTTCATCTGTCGAAGGTGGCATTGGTTCGATACCCGAAATAGGACTTGACCCTCTGATAGGCGAACTGAGATCTTTATAGTTGTATAATATTATGTTGTCATCTTCATTAAAATTAATTTTACTGCTACTCAAAGACATGGGACTGACATTTACAGGCATAGGTGCTGATTGGGGTGGGTTAATGTTATTAGTAATAATTTCGCTAGCCATTATTGATGCTGGAGCCGATTCACATGTAATTATCTTAAATTCGTCATGCTCAGGAAGCTTAGGAACATCAGAAACCAACAACCCATCTGGCATTTTTTCTATCGTAATATCAACAGCAAAATCTATGTCGTTGCAAACATTTTTGTGCATTTCGGATGGTAATTTCTGGCATGTTATAACATTATATTTTTGTGGGCTGACAATAATGGTACTTTGGTCCTGTTGTTTGATTGTCTTATGTTTGTCCTAAAACAATAAGAAGCAATAATATAGTAGGTATTTAATGAGGAAACAAGTAAAATAATAATCTAAGACAAGAGTTTATGAAGTCAAGTTTGTCAAGTCAAGGAACACGTTTGGTCATCAAGCTTTATATGCCTCGGAATTCGCCAACTTTGACACGGTTAGATACATTAGGTACCTATCTATGAAGGTTGGTTAGGTCAGTTAGGTTAATTAGGTAATAATGTCAGCCATAAAACATGAGTTAGGTACGTGTAACGGGACCACCCCTAAGAACTATCTGAGCACCTAGTAAACAAAACTGCCTAGTAAACAAAACAAAAAAAACATATTGTTAACTAAAAATATTTTTTTTGCTATAGGTACCTACTTATGTTTTTCTGATTTAAACGTTAAAAAATGAAAACACACTATTAAAAAATGTTTAACGAAAATACCTAACAAAAAACAATTTATGTGACAAGCTAAAAGTAACCTTACTTCTGCAACTTAAGAGTCAAAATTCAAATGAAAGCAGAAGAGTTATCAACTTTTCCCACAACGCAAAATGATTGATATTCAAACTCGGTGGTAGGAAAAATAAATAAAATAATAAATATCAGTACATAGTTATGACATAATTATTAATTAATGTTATTCAAACATGTTCTTGCGGTTATGAAAAACGTACCTAATCGTATTATTTCTAATTTCTTAATTTAATTTGCAAAAAAAATGTTCTAAATTATCGTAGGTACATACCTCAGATGAATCTTCTTCCTTTTGACACATTTTCACCATAAATCTACCTCGCGAATCCATTATTGGTCACTCTGACGTCAACGCAATTGAAGGTCACGTATTACACTAAAACGCACGACACGCGAGCGCGAGCGATGCATCAAACCGCACTCGCTCACCCCCGCGCCCGCTCTCCGTCGTCGTTCCCGATCAGTCATTGCATAGATACTTACAATATTTCGCGCCAAATTCTCTTAAATTTTATGATAACTTTCCTCAGGGTGCATTTTGTTTTATGGCTATTATAAACAACTTAATTTATTTAATTTTATTTGCCTAGCATCTTATAATAAAATTAATCATTATCTAGTTGTAGAAGAAATAGATAACATCAAGTATTTATAAATTAGGCACGTTTTATCAGAATTCGGAATAGCAGAATTAAATAAATAGAGTTGTTTAGTTTTCCTAGAACATAGTTAGATTTGTGAAAGAATTTTGAAGTTGAGGAAATATTCAACAACTCATGTTATTTAATTTATTTGACATTCAACTTATTATTGACCACAATTATTGATTTATTTACTGAGTTACTTATTTTTCCTTTAAAAAAATAGTGTCTGTCTGAAGATATTTATTATTCCAACTGTCCGACAACAATGGCTATTTTTTTGGAACGGAATAAGATATGAAAATGCCTGTAAGGCTCAAATATACGGCATGTTTTAGGTGTTTTGAAAATAGGGAAAAGTCAATATCGCCAAAATTGGACTTATTTAATTTTCCAACTACGGGGACGATATATACCCTGACGGGGTCTCGGCCGACTAATGTGTGAATGTGTGCCTTTATAGTTATTATACTCTGATGCCACGTGCGTACAGCGGCCTATACGTACAGCGAGTGTGCCGACTTGAGTGTCACAGTTTTGTATAACCAAGAATCTGTCCGACTTTTTTTGTTCGCTCATGTTTAACTAATCTGTTTTGTCCCATTACAGGCCAAAGGCCACCCTCTCTTTTCCACACAGTTCTGTTTTGCTATCGAGCTCGTTCATAAATGGCGCCACACAGGCTCTAGTAACGTCTAGTAACGTCAGTTTACGTAGAGAAGTAATTTTTAACCCACAAATTATTATTAAATTACAAACGTCACAAGTTTGCTCTAGAAAATCCAGAAAAATATTTTTTTGTACTTATTGTCACAAGAATTGATTAAGTATTAAATTATATAAATATATTGTGAAAATAAACGTAAATAGTATTTTGATTATGCATATTTCGCCCGTTTTTAGTGCATCTAATCCGATATCTACTGATTAGAATAATGTCTATACCAATTTATTGCAGTCCTTTAACTTCGGTCCGCAAATGAATATGAATATTAAAACGGTCGCCATCTTTGGCGGGAGTTAATTAAAATCTGTAGCTGTATTTTCATTACGTTCAATACTTGTTGACGTAGTTTAACCGTTTTTCTTCAAAGCTGCTCGATCAGTTTTGATCCAAAGGAGTTATTAATAACTCTTTTTGTCAACGTAGGTACTTATAGGCAATCCTTTGTGCAGGTGCAGTAGCGAGGATACTAAAGCATCAAGTTTTCTCTTAACGTTTTAGCGATCTCAATCTAAACTGATATTTTAAAGAGGTAAAATTATTTGTTATTCTTATTATGTTTGTAAAAGGTAAGGTAATCTCTGTAAGTACGGATTCGATTACAAACATTAATTCACTAATAGAAAGCTACACGAGGTATTGCTACAGTCTATACATCATACAGTCGTCCGACGAAGACGTCTAGACAGGGCAATCGTACGGGGTGTGAGGGGCAAGCGAGACACGGGAGGTGCGAGCCAGAACTGCATACTGCCACCGTGTTAGTAGTTCGGAAGTGGGACACAACTTTCAGGGCTGACGATTTCGACTTTTCGGGTGTTGATTTTATTATCGTTTTAATTTATGCATAATAAATAATACATTAAAATGGTGCATACAGAGATATGACATATTGTAACACTTGAGTGCCTGCTTGCTTATTTCTTAAGTTTTTATTTTTATCATTTTTCTTTTCGACATGGGTGTCATTTTCATGGTTTTCGAGGTCGCTGATAACGATAAAGGAGTTAAAATCAAAATTCAAGATGGCGGCGGATGCGAAAATTTTAAAACTTTTCGTCATGGGTATCGTTTTCATGGCTTCCGAGGACGCTAAAGCCGATAGTGCAGTCAAAACGAAAATGCAAGATGGCGGCTGCGAAAATTTTCAAAATTTTCATCATGGGTGTCTTTTCCAAGGTTTTCGAGGGTGCTGAAATTATGAGGTCAAAATCAAAACGCAAGATGGCGGCTGCGAAAATTTAAAATTTTTCGTCTACCTAAATAATACTTATTATACATATTTATAGTATTAACTATATTTTAATTATAATATTCTTATTATATTTTATAGTAATCTATATAATTTTTCGGGTAGGTACTGCTGTTCAAGAAGAATTGCTAGACAAGTCCAGCATTATGTTTAATAGCATGAAAGTTAAAAATGAAAATAACGGTCCTGATGTTACCAATACCATATAATTCATAAATGCTTTCGTTATTATTATTATATACAATAATTGAATAATAATAATGTTGATGACGATGTTGATATCAAATAAATAAATTAATATTGTTTACTTGAGACAACCCTGCTAGCTGTCGCGACAATGCCTACACGTTGTCGGCATTTACCATGAGATCAAAGGCGTCGTCCTACTGTATCTTTTTATACTGTGGTATTGCCGAGTGACGTAGGATATTTTTTAAATGTTTAAACACGCAGACGTACTCGCGGGCAGAAGGTAGTTACTCATAAAATAGTTGTTACCTCATACAAGAGACGACATTTTAAGCAAATTATTTAGCAAGTCATTATCATCACAGCTTCCAGAAATAGACCGCTACATAGAAGGGATTCACGGATAACATAATTTCCCAAATCTCAATCAGTCCGCTGCTGAACATAGAATTCTTCATCTTCATAGCTGTTAATAACAACGACTTCATTCAATTTACAACTTGGTGAGGGCAAACTTGCTCGGCTTGCATAAAATTACGTCTATGTAAAAACTGGTTATGCATCCCTGATAAGGTCCTTTCGGAATACTTATGCTGGGTTGTTTTACGTAACAGACGGGCCACTAATTGAAAAAAGGTCGAAACTTATTTGACGCTTGTAGGGGCTTCCATGTTTTTGAAGAGGCACTTTCGACGGTGGATAGGTTGAAATGACAGCGATGAGTGAGCGCTGTCTGTGACCAATCCAGGCTGGCGAGAGATTTATCTGTAAGGATGCAAATCGGAAAATAAAAGTCTAGACGAGGCTTCTTATGTCTCGTTAAGATAAGAATTCTAGACGCAGTTATTACCTATGTCTATGAAGGTAAACAAAATACAGACTAGCAGGGACATTGACGCGCAACCACAGATTACTAAATAGTTACTACGTAACAGATACTTCACTCAGTAGAAAATTTCCAATACCTATTGAGATAATAGCCTACTCCGTCGCCTCAACAACCACTGCATGCTAAAATGTGCCTAAATGCTCAAGCGTACAGTTGTGATTGCTTCGCACCGCGCGATCCGACAGCAATCGCAGGGAACCGAATTTGGACCGCAAGCGGTCCGAGAGCGCTCGCTCGAGCGGTAGGTAATTATAGCGCGCAAGTACATGGAGTGACGGAGGCCTGGCGCAACCTGTAAACCATGGATTAAGTACATGATTCAGAACCCACCAGAGTTGAAAAGTATCGGCGTTGTTAAAAAAAAATATGCTGCTCCATACATTGTGACCGCGTAGGTATCTTACGCTTTTCTATGAAACAGCAGATATTAATTTTTATATCCGACGAAAAATTTCGACGCTACGTCTAGAATCATATGCTGACTTCAAGGTTTCAGTTTACGCATCTATGTACCTGCCTGTAAATAGTTAGTTGGTGACAGATTACCATCGACCTACAAGCAAAAAATATCCTATCATTTACCTCCGCCAATCGCTGTACATTGCTGGAGGACAGACACAGGCTCTTAATACATATAAATCGGAGTTTCCGTAAATAAGATCACTAACTACGCACAAATGCAACAAACAACAACAAAATAAATAATAAAACTGGACGTCAAACAGGGTTGTCCCGCTACCCCATTTCCAACCCGGTCCATTTCGTTCGGACGTTTGCCGGAAATGACGCCGCCGACTGTTCCGACCGACACGATTCGCACTCCATTCATACAAACAGCCAGTACTTATTATAAAACTATATTTTATTTACTGGGTTCGAAAATTGGTTTTGAAATAAAGAAGAGTTTGTTGTAAGACTTGGCTGGACCATTTACGGCTCTTGGCTGAAGCAATGAAATATAAAAAATAAAAATATCCTACAGTCGCGAAGCGCACTTTGATCAACATACGACGTAAAACAGAGCTGCAATTAATAAAAAACCAAAGAAAAGTTGAATTTGGCGGGTTACAGCACAGCTAAGGATTCACCTTTACGTTTTGGGATATTTTGGTCCGCATTCACAGATTTTGAAACAAGCAGTTAGCAAGAAAATGGTAAATTTTCACAAACACCTTATCGTTTTGAGACATTTTGGTCTGCATTCACAGATTTTGAAACAAAAGCAGTCAGCAAGAAAAAGGCCAATTTTCACAAAAACATTTTCCGATGTCAGTCGATGTTGTTTCTTACAGGGATCAAAAAATTATCGCACCAACCGAGGTTTGAGTACTAGAATACTCAGAAATCGCATAAAACTTTTCCAATACATTTTGTAGTAAATGAGACTCCGTCGCTAGGTAACCTACCTAGCGACGTATAGGTACGGAGTCCACTCCATAATAATATTTACCACATCTATCCGCCATAGCCCATAATATAAGTGTTTAGAGAGCATCTTGAGAAGTTTGCGCGCCGTGTTTTTAGACCTGTCCTTCAGTCGAGTGTCTGTCACCGACTTATGACGGGGACTAATGGGTTGCCTTGTTTACGGGTCCTCTATCAACAATATTGTGTTTCTGAGCCGGATTTTAGTCTATGGTTTAAGTTGGGTTGGGTATGCGTAAGTTTTGATCCGGTACCTACTAATTTCTAAACGGAGAGGGTAGTCTGTTGAGCATTATTTTAAACTTGTGTGGAAATTGGTTGTCATGGTATGGGCATGTTATAAGAAGGAATGAGGTTTAGTAAATGTCGTGAGGAAAGTTTTTTGAGTATGAATCTGGATAGCTATAAGAGTACAGGAAGACCAAAGAAACGATGGATGGACTGTGTGAAAGATGATATGGCTAGAAAGGGGATGACTACGGAGAAGACCACTAATAGAGAAGTCGTCATCTTCTTCCGTCATCTCCCATCTTCCGTCTAATATTAGTCAATCTATTATTAATACATGAATGTATGAAATTAATCAATCAATCTACGATGAACCAATCAAGCTATGCATTGTGTTTTAAACATATCTCTGAATTAATATTATTTTCCTAATATCACTTTCCCTTTTCAGGTGACATATTCCTGAAACAACTCGGTCCAGTTGGTAAGTAAAAAGATTTTTTTTACTGAAGAATTCTGTGGGCGTTCCTGAAAAACTAATGTTTTTCTCATAATTTAATTAATTTATGAGCTTTGTATCTGTACCCAGTTGTCCCGTCTCTGTGGTCTTGTTTACAATCATGAAAGTAGTTTTGCATTTTATTAGAGTTCTTCTAATATTTTCTAGACCTTTTATTGGTACCTATGTTGTTTCTAGAATCGAGGTAGATGACCTGTGTATATACCTATCTGAGAGATGACTTCATAGTTATTCCTAACCAGTGGTATCATTCGTTACATCACGTTTTTAGATCTAGTAGCTCGACTTTAGTAATTTCTCTCTGATCTTATTCTGGTTGACGCGTACGGTTGTCATTAACCGAATTCTAAAAAGAAGGAGGTTATTTTACCTAAGCCTTCCATGTTATATATTATATCGCGATACTGTCTCATTTTGGCATTTGACATGAATTCTTTAAACCACAGTTTATAAGAACGCCGAGTAAAACCGTTTGTCTTTAGATATAATTATTTATAAATACCTGTACTTAGCATATTTGGCTTCTACTGGGGTTACTTTAGAAATAAATAAAAGAAAGTTAATATTACATAACTAACGCAAACAGTACTTACATCTATTTGCCAAAGAAAAAACATAATAAAACAAGTTGGGGTAAAATATGCGTTTATAATATCTGATTTCGTCACTCCCCGAGCTTAAGGCTGGATCCTCCAATATAATTGATTTCCCTTACAAATCCTAGTTAAATCACATTCCAACAAAAACACCGCAGTTCCACAGAGGAACATAATAACAAAAGCCCAGTTTGCAACAACCAGCAGACTAGTTTCAAACTGCGCTAGTTTTTTACTCTGTGTAGCCTAGCCTGAAGCGCCGCATTCGCAACCCGTATGTAATTAGGTGGCGGCCTACTAACCTACCTACTCTGGCCTATAAAAAGAGGCTTGTAGTTTCCTACTTGAGCACGTAGGAGGCCATGATTTGAGAGGACTTGGGTTTGTTTCGAGAAATGTTACAGGGAAAGGGGTTGGAATCTGTGGCAGTATTTTAGACCTTAGTACAAGTTTTCTTTCTGTCTTCCTTTAGTAAGAAGTAAAATAAGGTAGCAGTTGCCCATAGTATTGATTACTTACCTATTTATATTACATAGTTAAATACGTTCGTTTATGGCGGAAGCAAATATTTTGGTAAAGTTTTTGGCAGGTATTTTTTTATATTTTTAATTTATAGATTTGGTTATTATAAGTAGTTGCTTATAATAACCAAATCTATAAATTTCAATATTTTGGTTTTCCAAGCAGTCATTAATTTTAAATAAATTTTCTAAATTCTACTTCGAAAAGTAGGCTGAGGAGTTCGATAGCTTTGCCGTGTACAACACAACAATAAAAATCCAAAATTTGAGGTATTTTTGCTTGACATCAGAAACTTCAAGCATGACACTTGACAGTTGATATCTTTTTATAACAAAATTTATATATTTCTTTCTAAACTTTATCACATCAATCAACGAGTACTTGTTTAGCAGTTATATTTTCAAGTTTCCAACAATATAGTTCGAATAATTTTTTAATGATTTTAGTTTATAGGAAATGGACTTTCTCAAAGCTAAAAAAACTTTCTTTAAACGATCATTCAGGCTTGGGGATTTAAATCTTTTATCGAATTGACTTTCAACGTTTGATTTGAATCGATTCAGATACCGATTTTTTTTCCGCATGACTGCATTATATTATGGTCAACCCTAAAGTTGACATTATACGACTGGCTTTTTTTTTTATTTACGCTCAAAATTTTGTAAATTAAGCGTCGAATAAAAAAATCTGCTCTTTTTTACGATTGTTTTATCATGATATTTCTATGTTATTTTTATGAAATATAAAAAAAAATATTCTCTTTGAACAATTGACAATAAACTTAACTTTGTTCAAGCTTGTAATATGAAACAATACGCTTAACTGTGCGACAAAAAACTGAGCGTTTTCGGTGTCCTACTTTTGAGCAGCGCCTTAATTTTTTATGATTTGAGCAAACAAAAGTTAAGTCTTAAGCTGAAAAGCTGTCAGAGCTTGAAACAGGCTAGCTAAGTTTATAATTATGAGTATATTAAAACTCAAACCATAGCCAACTAGAAAATGATCTTCAGAATGCTATTACCGATTTTTTATAACTCACTTTACGCAAAAGAAAACTTCACACAATTTTTACAAACTCCAAACAAATTCGGAGGTAAACCCCAAACAAAATTTGTTGGGGTTAACTTCTCGTTTATTGCAAGTGAGCCAGGGAAGAAAGCTATCTTATCTTAAGTTAGAAATGGTATATCAGATAGCAATTGAAATAAAACAAAGATAAAAACATTACTCTTTTATTGTTATATTGTTTCGATTACAACAGTTGATGTGCAGACTTAAGGCTCCTACAAACAGGCGCAACACGCGACGCGACACAAAGGCACCGCCTGTCACGCGACGAGCGGTGCCTTTGAGTCACGTGCGATTCGCGTCGCGTGCAGTCGCGCCTTTTTGAAGGAGCCTTTAAGAGCGTTTATACCTTATGAGTGGCAACGTCGCAATTTAGTGTCATATTTCGTGGTTTTCAATTTTTATCATTTAATCGGAGCTATATTTAAAAATTCTGTTTAATTAACTTTTAGAATTATGTGAAAACTGTGTAAGAGGTAAGAAATCGTTGCGTTTACAGTTCTATTTATATGCAAATAATACATTGGAAACTTGCAGGGCGTTATTTTCATTGTAAAATAACTGTAAGCATTACGGTTACTTACTTTTTAAACACTTTCACTTAATTCTAAAAAGTTAATTAAACAGATTTTTAAAATATAGCTCCGATTAAATGATAAAAATTGAAAACCACGAAATATGACACTAAATTGCGACGTTGCCACTCATAAGGTATAAACGCTCTTAAGTCACGCGGTTGTTTTTACCGCGTCGATCGATTCGCCACAGATGCGATCCGCTCGGATTACCGTTATTAAACAATGTGTCACCCCGTGTTTAGATTGCGCTATGTAATAATAAATGCGGGCGGGATGAACTGTGCATTTGGGGTTGCATTGTAGGTACTGCAGATTTTGGGACGGGATCCTGCTGATTTTTTTATCAAAACAAATGTGCGTTTATTAACCCGTTTATTATTGCTATTATATAGTCCGGAGCTAAAAATATATAATCGGATGTATGCTCAATTAATGCATTTTTGTTTCTAGCGGAGCTCAAAATCCTGATACATAGAAGTTTTTAAGTGTCGACATAGAAGCACTTTATATTTTTTAACCGACAAAATAATTCCAGCAACTAATTTTATAATAGCTACACAATTTTACAAAGAAATCTATTCGTCTTGCAACTAGAACACTATCATTAAAGCCGTCTAATATTAATAATGACAGGCTATTAAACGGTCTATAATTGTGAAGGTCTACAGATTGCACAGGTCATCGGTACATCAAATTATGTTTCGTTTAACAGCCCGACTATTGTTAGTCATCCATTTGAATCTGAATGCGTACAGATTTAATACACAATAGAATAGAATATTCGCTGTTACCCGCGACTTCGTCTGCATATTCCAGGTACCAGGTTACTTATCTGTTAAAATTCATAAATATTGGTTCTGTGGTTTAGGCGTGGAAAATAACTGACAGAGAGAGTTACTTTCGCATTTATAATACACTTCTCATCAGAAAAATGGAAACAGTACTACTGCAAGTACTATGCGGCATTTAAATAAAAAAAAAGGTCTTGATATAATTTTAAAAAATACGCCAATCAATAACTGGCGGTTTAGTCTACACAACGGTGTACCACAATACCAAATATGAATTTAAATTTTCGAATTTTCATCCTATTGGATGAAAATTCGAAAATGTCTACATTCATTTATTAATTAATGTAGACATTTTCCATGTGTTGTCCGTCGGAATTTCTGCATATATGATCCTTTTTTTTTCCAAAAATATCCTTTTTTTAATAGGTAGTGATTGTTAACTAAGCTCTGGGACTCCCTACCAAAGAGATTTTTTCCTAACAAATAAAGATACCTCGCCAACGGAAGTCGCCCAAGTCGTGGCGTTGCTGGATTCAAGGCATAGTCAGCGTGTTGTGGCTGCACGATTGCATCTTAGCCACTCCGCTGTCAATACAGCGTATCAGCGTTATCGGGAGACTGGTATGTTTACTTGCCGTCCAGGATCTGGTAGATATCGAGTCACGTCTGAGCAAGACGACCGGTATATTGCGTCCGTATCTTTAAGAAATCGTCACTTGTAACTCTATTCAACTGCAGCAGCGGCTCCGTGAGTTTCGAGGATTGATTGTGAGCGATTCTACCATTAGAAGATGATTGACGGAGCGTGACCTGAAACCTCATAAACCAGCTAATGGCCCAAAATTGACAGTAGACCACCGAAGAACGAGCCTTAACTATGCACGTGAGCACTTAAATTGGTCATAACTCATACGCAAAGTTCTCTTTTCTGATGAGAGTAAGATCATGCTTTATGGTAACGACGGTAGAAAGAAGGTGTATAGAATAGAGAGTTTTGCACAGTGCTGCATTGAAGGAAGAGTCAGTTACGGTGGCGGTTTATGGATGGTTTAGGGAGGCATAAGCGCCGATAGAAAAACCGAACTTGCTTTTGTATCTGGACCTCGCTTACCGTTATTAAATGGGTCACGTTACATCGAAGAGTGTCTGGAGCCTCATGTGGTATCCTACGCACATTTTATTGACGAAGAGTTGATTTTTATGAATACCTGAGCGAACTCGGTATTACGGTGAACAAAACACGATAGAAAAGAAGAAATTTAATTTTAATTTGTAACATTAATATTCGTTAACCGATACCTCATAATATCCGCAATTAACTGGCATTTTTGTTTTATGCAACTAGTTCATATATCCGGATAAAAACCGTATCGTACCTGTTTAAGCTGTGTGTCGTTGAAATCTGTCCAGGAGGCCTGGTAAAGGAAAATTAATAGTGAATGCATTCTGGCGTGTTTAGCCTGTTGATATAATGGGGCTTCACAGATTCATCCCACGCCTAGTGCGAGTGCAGTGTTTAAGACAAGACCATGTCCCACTTTTTAGTGACTCAAAGGCCAGTATACTTTACTCCTACTGCACTTTAAATGAGCTCAGGAATACAACAGATGTCTCGAACGTATGTATGCACTTACTAACTGGGTCCTAAAGGCACAAGGCTCACGAAAATAAGAAGAAGCCTGTTGATTTGGCTTTGCCTGCCATTTACTGATTTTAAAATAGGTTGGAACTTAAAAATAATGATAATTCTAGGTTGCTAGTACAACATAAGCTAGATATTATGTCATGCTGCAAAATGCCAGCGCGTCTTAAATGTCCGTGATCATGACACCGCATGTGCGTATGTCGACCTTCCTCATACGGCCAAGTATTTAGCAAAACGTGTTAATTGAACGCTCTTCGGTCATAAGTGGGTGTGACAGATTGACCGATAATTGTTCCACTTAATACTTATAGCTGTACAGAGATTTATTAATTGGCGCGTGGACAAAATCGGAAATAACGCCGCCATCTTGTATTTTCAATACATAAATGCACAAATTTTGACCAACAGCGCCCCCCTGTCAACGTCAGTCGAGCGCCTAAAGATCCTTGTAGCAGTAACGGCACGGTTGGCGCAGTGGTTAAGCGATTAACTGCTGCGTTACGTGTCGCGGGTTCGATCCCCGGAACAAATATTTGTATGACCTGCAAATCAAATCAAATCACTTATAATTGTTAACACAGGTAAAGAAATACAGATCTTGAGTTTAGTTAACAGAACGCTATGTTATGCCAGGAGGCGTACAAATACCTATGGTGTGCACCTATCTAAATATTATGAATTTAAATAATCAAAAAATATGTTTGAAAATCATGCATGATTAAAATTTCAAAATAAATCATTACAATTATATAAGTATTATTGTTTAAAAATTGACCGATGTCAGATTTAAATGAGGAATTATTTATTTAAAATGTCAAAAAAAAAAACTGCCAGAATAACTGAAAAAGTCAAAAATTATTAAATGTCAATATTAATTAAATTTCAACCTCAAATTAATTAATCATTTAAGTTTTTTTAGAAACAAAGCACTATATTGCAAGTAGTTGTTCCGGGTCTGGCTGTTTGTGTATGTGAGTTTAAATGTTTGTAAACGCACCCACGATACCGGAGAAATTCCTAGTGTCCAACGCAAAAAAAACTATTGTTATGAGGTCAATTTCAACAAGCTTTATGTCAAGATAGGCAAACGTTTAGATATTCCCCAACACTCTAATAATCGCAGTTGTTGTTATTTAGTTCTAATGTGGTAGGCGGCAAGCCAATTCGCATTTATTGGCACAGTTCCAAACTGTAGGCACAATTACACTTTTTTTTTTGTCAGAAAAACTACGTAAAACTTTTGTACGGCTACGGACGTCCGGAAGCTCCTCGAACGCTTCTGAGAATGGCCCAGCGGCTGCTACAATATGCGCTGCGAAGTTGTGAAAACTTTTATAATGTTAAAACAACCCTTTATAGGATAATTTTAAAGATTCGTTTTAATTTTTGAGTAGCCAAGTTGGAGAGTGCACATTTCTTCTTTGGTCCGAAAATACAAGCGAAGAATGGCTAAAACTTTTTGTTTAGTAAAACATATTTCACAATTTTAGCTCTCCATCTTTACCATCTTACTTACACGTCTAGTCCTTTAAAGCAGATGTCCAGTTTTTTGAGAAGGATTTTCAGCTAAATGCAGGGCAAAACCTTCTCATGACTGTGCAATTGTTTACTCTATCAGCCCTGTCTAATCAAATGTACACGAAAATAACTGCACCTCAAGTTTTTCGCTTTGTTCATCAACGTGACAAGCTGCCACAATGGTCGTGACCTCATACCACATACATCGACTGTGTGATGATGTTATTATCTTCTTCATTCCCATAATCACTTTAATTACAGTTACTACTACAATACACAACGGTGAATCCTCGACAGCGCTTCACACGGCTTTTTGTATTAGTACCCAGTAATTAAATGACGACCGTTGATAACAGAAGCAAGAAAATACGTTGTCAGTTTCATGAAAAAGTTATAGTGCCTAACGTAATTATCATCATTATCAGTTAGATACGTCCAATGTAGCAAGACAGTAGCTTTAACCAGGATTCCATGCACTATGTAGGTACGCCTACATGCCTACATCATCTCTCCATCTTTGTACATATTATAATGTGTCAATGATCAATCATAGAAACAGTTTCTAGTCCCTCTATGACCTAGAAACAGCGTAGCTCCAGTTTCAAGTGTGTTGGTTGTATGATTATATGATGGAAAGAAAAGAAAAGGTTTTTTTTTATTTAAATAAATGAAAAGAGACTCATAGATCTAATAAATCAAATTCAGAACGAATTTTTTTTCCAGTGGTACTTACTTATACACACAAAACAAATATAATATCTTCAGTTTCGTTTGCCACATAACGGCACCCGTGTTTTCTCGGCGCATCCACCATCTTTCGACAATCTTAGATCTTTACTCATTATTCATCATATGATGCAGCGGTAAACGTAGCGGTTCTGGTAGATTTGTGACCACTTCTTGCCATTTACCACCGTAATGAACTGTCATTATCACTACCGTATTACAAGATAGCGGCATAGCTCAGTGATGAGAAACTTATGACACGAGACATGATGCTGTCTGTAGGTAATCGATTAGAGACTTTAAATAAGAAGTAATTGGGTTTGAATCTAATTAATCGCAATATAATGTACTTAATGCCTATATTCCCAAAAAGGTTGGGCAGAAGTGTAAAGTAACACTGATATTTCACCAGTTATGTTGGTGTCCCGTTTAGTGTACTACCTAAAATATCATCTATCATCAATCTATTTTTCTTTCTTATCTGCCTCGCCTTTTCACAAATATGTTAGGGTTGGCTTCCAGTCTAACCGGATGCAGCTGAATACCAGTATTTTACATGACGCGACTGCCTATCTGACCCCCACAGTCCAGTGTCTGGGTAATAGCCCTTGGTAAGACTGGTTGTCAGACTTACAGGCTTCTGACGACCGGTAACGACTGTCAAAGATCCACGAATGACAGCCGGGAGCAACGGCTTATCGTGCTTTCCGAAGCACGGAGGAGTCTTGGTATGTAAAGATGGTCTACCAACCGCGGCAAGCGTAGCTTAACCTGATCGATCGACCCGTAAGGCTGGTATTACTTAGCCACTAGATAATATGTTTTTGCTAAATGTGTGAATTATTCACAAAGTTTCGCTGAACTTTCGCAGTCCACTGCCATACATAGGCATTCTCCCAATTTGCTTCAACAAAACCCGGTTTTCCGCCTTTGCACCCAATTGAGCTGGCTTCCTCAAGTCTTACGTAACTAACTTTATTACCCGACCCCACGATGACTGACACTGCCACCTTAGCATAATCGCATTTTCTTTGGCTAGCATAATTTTCATAATATTAAACGCCGTTAAGGAGGTGTACGAATTAGAAAAAGATGGATGGTGGCAGTTATGAGACTCTAGTGCAGCTGTGGTTAGTATTATGTGGTACTTAGTATAATGCTGCCATGTGGTCGAGTTCAGTGGTAGTGCGTGATAATCTGTTGAATGTGGACTGAATTGGTTGTGTTGTGGATATTTTAGAGCAGATAGTTGTAATTATGTCATAATAAATTTTTTTTAAAGATGGTTCCAAGGCTGCATTTGTTTTTTGTGAATTGATTAACGATATTGTTTCATAAGGAATTCAATTCATGTTAAGATGAAACTTCAAAAAGTATACAACATCTATTAAGGCTCCCGCAGAGAGGCGCGACTTTTGTAGAACAACTTCCATGAAGTTTTCATAGGAATTGTTTTACTAGAGTCGCGTCGCGCCTGTTTATCCCTGATAGCTGAGATAGTTCTACAGGGAGCCTTTAAACTCTCGCCAGGTGGATATAACTAACTCCAATCAACAACAAACATTAAGTTACGGAAGCCTAATCGAAAGTACGAAAATAAATATATTTGTAAAATAAACTTCCATCAGTAGCTAACCGCGGGTACGGTATACCTAATCTACTTATTAAAACATAATGGGTAACAGCTGACGGCCGTTATCGTTCGAACATTATGCTCCCACTACATGCATAATAAGTACAGCAAAATAAAACTTAACTGCCTCATTTTAAAGTACACAATGCAATGTTAAAATTACTGACGTGTGATAAGGAGGATGCTCATAAGCCGATGTGATTAGGCGACGCAAGAAAATTGTAATCAAGCATTAACGTGTTAAAGAACTTGGTAATAATCATACTGATGTTATGGGCAAGAAATGTGTCGACACAAATCGATTTATCTGCTTGATGCCCTTCACTGTCGGACGGGATTCTGGGCGTCAAGGAGTTAATTGCATTCATGTGGACTCAACCGTTGATATTCTACAACTTTAGTTCCATGTCCTTATAAAGCGGAATTTACGATCACAACCTCATCTTACAGCGTATAAGCAGCTGCACGTATATAATTTATTCGAGCACCCAAGACTGGCGAAGTACAAGTACTTCTCTTGCGACTAGTATCCAATGATGAAGCATTTTTTTTTTTTTTTTCAAATAACTTCTCCCGCTCTGGGCAGAGTAGGAGGGCGTGTCAGACTCTTACTGACTAAAACCCACCCGTGTTCCTTCAGTTGCCTGTGCCAGGGGCCACGGTAACCCTCTTGGACTTTTCCGCAACCCTAGCAGGCATCGGTCCTAGCAAACCCCGTCATTGGTGCTGACATCTCTTTGAGGCGCGCGTGGAACACAACGCGCCGTGCGTCGACCCGGGCCTGGTCCTTATCGAACGGCGAGCTGCCCATTGCTCGCCGTTCGCAAGCCCGCGCCTACGGTGGCCGGGAATCGGCCTGCGATTCCCGACGCCCAGGGCGTCTCCTGCGGCATCCAATGATGAAGCTGGGTTTCATACAATTACTTAACACCAACCCCTTTCTTACCACTGGCTTGACATAAATATGTGCATACATTAACTCGGGACTTCTTCCCATGAGGGTAGGCAGAAATTACAAAACGCCACCTACTACGATCTTTACATACTCCTTTTGCTACGTTTACATTCATATATCTGGACCCCACGCGCACTCTGGTTGCGAGTACCCTGACCTAACCTAACCACTGGCTTGATTCATGTAAAAAACTAACTCCATAGTTCTGCCAATGCAAAACCTCCTTTAGCATTAGTTTGGTCTACCATTCCCACGGCACAAACCCACGGAGCGGAACAGGTCACTTCTTTCATCAAGACACGACGAGTCAAACGCTTTGTGCGAATCCAGACGACACAGTTTAAATGCCGTACACTAATTTTTTATCGCGGTTAATGCGTTCTCGAAATCCAATTTTGCTAAAAACATCGTTTGTTGTAAACAATATGAATTTTATGTGGGCCTGGTTGGTGGGGTTGGTATTATGATGTAAATGTTACCTATTCTTATTTGAATTATATCAGTATCCTGTATTACTTTTAGAAGGTTATGAAGAACTTCAATTAGTATCGGCTTTATTAGTGCACCTGTTAATAATTCAATTACAGTTCTAAGAGCCTGAACGAATTGCAAAGGTAGCTTCTATTTTTAGGGCACTCAAGAGTTCATTTAAGTCGTCCAGGAAAGCTGATCTGGCTTACGAAACCCAGAGACAAATGGACTCAAACATCCTATCCCATAATTTATCGAAAGGACTAATTTCTAGACTTATTCGTATGTCTTGCTCTACGTCTACTCCATTCTGCATTACGAAATGCATATAAAATATATGCACGCTTCATGTAGATCGTTTCCCCGTCAAATGTGAAATGTTTTGCAAACATGTAGGATGTGTTGTCAGTAATACGATCCGTCTCGTGTTTGATATTGAAACAAGATCGTTCCGATCCGCCGACGATACGGGACGTAGGTATCTACAAATAAATGGATAGTAGTATACATGAGGTTCGATCGACTCGCTAATTGGATGGTTAGAAAGTTATTGGAATTAACTGATTTCGATGTTCTGCCAGATGGTATTGATGTGATTGTTAAGGAAATTGAAACCTCTGCATTTGTATCAGCTGATTTATACGTTGAAATATGAGCTTAGGGCTAACTTTTGATGGATAAAATGAAGTGTACATTAACTGCTATGGTTGAAATACCCATGAATCCCAGGATAAGCTTTACTACGTCTAGGCGTTGATTATAATTGAAAAGAAATGCAAAGGATTAGTCAATGCAATTACAAAAGTGCTATTGTAATTTTGACCTGAAGAAGGCAAGGAGAATTGACTCAGTTTAAGCTGTCAGTTTTATTATGCAACTGATCCAGGTGTGGCAGCGTGGGCTCGAGTAGTGGGTGTTCTCATATCCTTGCGGTTAACTGATCTACACCCATTGCGATTTTACCTTTACTCTGCTCTGAGGAGTTGTTTCCACTTCGTCGCCAACATAATTCGGATCCATTTCCTGCCTTGTAAACAATGTTGTCAGTTTTTAAAGTTATCGCTACGTGCGCTTTGGAGTGGCCCGCATTTTATTGTGCATAAAAATTTGTGTCTTCCACTTTGCAACATTTTACGCGCACCAAACGCATACAATTTAAAAAGAGGAAATTATGGTAAAAGGATCCCATATTTTTAGAGTTTATGGCCTGTTTATTGCACATGTACCGCTAAAGTAACCGAGTTTTATACGATTGCCTAATGAAACCCGAGATGCTGATGCGTTTCAATATGTCGATTTGCTTATTAAAATTACACTTTATTTTGCAATAGTCTCGCGCGGGTGTTGTTGTCGGTGAAATTGTCGAAAATTTTCGCATTGGCTGTTTTGGTCGTGACAGGAGCGGAGGCGGAAAGATCCGTTGTCCTCTTCCAGGAGCATCGATTGGTGTTCTCTGTGAACGTCATGCGAGACACGTCCTTGCGGCCTTGTGTTTAGAGGGTGTTTACGCGTGCCTGTGTCGGGAGTTCGGTCGTAAGGTTTCGGAACGGTGGGGGCTCCACGCGGCCGGTCGCTCGCCGCAGTGCCACGCCGGTCGCCGGCACCACCGCCCGCGTCACTGCATCCCCTCATTCGGGAACATTCGTTCGATAACAGGCGTCGTTTTGCGGTAGGTTTCGTATGACGAACGTTCGCCGAAGATTTCGGCATTCGTGCGGGAAACAGTGTTTTCAAAAAATTCCATGAAAATTAACAGTGTATAAAGTGCTGAATTTTTGTATGTCGCATTTAACGAAGTTAGTGCATAGTTTAGTGAGTGTGTGACGGAAATTCAAAGTTTTTCGCATTGGTTTGTTTAACTTTTCAATTCATTTTCTACAATAGCTTACATTTCCTCGTTTAGTGAGCATTATTTCCGGATACATTTTATAACAATTTCTATAAGAGAAAAAGAGTAATTCGGAATACGTGCGCATAATTTTTTTTAGGCCTAGTTCCCAGGATCCTGTTGGCAATAAAAAAAAGAAAACTCGTGTATTCCAAAAAGCGTTTTCGTAAAAGTTTTATCGCTTATTTCCTAGTAAAACGTTGTTTTTGGAAACATATGTTTAACTCAAGGAGTGATGTCCAAGTTAATAAATAGTTGTTTAGTAGGAGGTCCGGCCGGCCTGCGGTATATTTTACTAATTAATTTCTTGTTTGTCGAAGGAGGATTGGGTGTTTACCTACTGTGTTTCGACAAACTGGCTTACCTATTAGCTTTTAACTTTGAAGATTGAATCTATTCAGATGCTCAACTGTTTTGAAAGTAATGAATCGACGACAAGTATTGTATTCTAATTAGGTTGTGAGTTATGGCTTAAAACAGTTTTATTAAAAGCATTTAATATAGGCATATGACTTGTAAGTTTGGTCTACGTGGTTTATATCAGGAAAACGGTTTTGTAGTTTACTTAGGTTAATGCCAAGGCATTTTGGATGATCATTATTTTTCCAAATATTATTTTGGATATCGGCCAATGCAACACAAAAAACTTCAGCAGTAATTCACTGCATATTTTTTGCGATGGTATAAACGGAAACAATATGGCTGTTATGATAAGGGTATTATTAATCCAATTATCCAGCGTTTATTTCTGAACTTAACCACAGAGGCCGTTGCTGCGTAGGCGTCTTTAAAAGGCTATTCTAAGCGTATCTAAACTCCATTAAAATTATTTCGCAATAACAGTTATTTTGTAAGGAAAAATGGGTAATGTATGCATAATGTTAATAAGTATGATGACAATGACCTTATCCTACTATCCACTACTGACAGCTACTCATTTATATTGTAAAGGCACATAGACACGTCAGAAAGAGATGATAGGCACTGAAAAAAAAAACTGCAGAAAAAAGTTGCAATTAGGTATTTGCAATCGTTTTTCGAGAAAACAATTGACTAGCTGTACCGTCATGTATCTCGTTAAATATTAGTATCGAAAACAATTCTCACTTGCCCACTGAAGAATTCTACCTTCATCATCTTCTCAGCCGACAGACATCCATGGTCCACTGCTGGATATAGGCCTCCTGCAAACGGCGCCAACGCCACATCGACCGGTCCTATACGCTTCTTCCATCCAGCGAATTCCAATCAATCAATCAATGCAAATTATTGTCCCCAGCGACCTTGTTAGCCTCTGTTTTTCCTTTTCCTAACGTTATCGCTCTTCAGTAAGCACATTATTGTACTAATTAATAACAACGTTGATTTATCCTGTACTATGTCATAATGTGTCACGTTCATATCTTTGGTAAAGGCGCCTGCAGACACGTCGACGACTTTGGCATTTTCTGTTAGTTCATTAGCTAAAAATAGTATTTATACCATTCCCCCTCTAAAAAGCTTATTTAATTCACTGAAAACAGTGAATAAAAAGCACTTTTACTCACTGTTATATCGCTACACAAGTTGACCATCCTAATAATAATAACAAGAAAATTACTCTTAATTTTAGTAATTGTTCCAATTTTAATGTGAATTTTAATTAATTTAAGCTTCCTTTTTCTTTATTAAATGTTTATTTTCGCTTAAATCTTTCTTTTTCTCGTAGTCATGGTACAAAGTACAGTATGCAACTCTTGTATAAAACGGATTTATATCGACAGCCATGAATCACTCGCGTCGCTCAGGATTCTAATACTTGAATCACTCGCTACGCTCGTGATTCAGTCGTTAGAATCCTTCACTAGCTCGTGATTCATCTATGGCCCTCGCTTTAAATCCGTCCTTTATTCACTAATTGCATAATATACCATATTGCTATCATATGTAATGATAGCAATATGGTATATTATGCAAGTACAGATTAAGGGAAACAAGAGTTTAGCGTGTTTTGGCAGGATTTTCTGGTGTTTGTTCAAACTTTTATGGTCAAGTCAACTAACTAATAGCAGTCCTTAGGGCGATTTTATCACACTTTTATACCCAGTCGTAAGTATTATCCAGCAAATAAAGGTTGATTTTTTGACAGCTTTTTCATAAAAGAACTGTCAGACGTACATTTTATAACACTGATAAAAGTTCTGACTTTGGTCTAATCAGCCCTTAGTGGTGTTCATCATCATTACTCACAGCCCCACTTCACCCGCTGCTGAACATAGGCCTCCGTTATATTGTGCCAATCCCCACACTCTTGTGCCAGCCAGCCTCATCCAGGTTCTACCTGCGATGGTAACAATGCCGTCCGCCCAACTCGCCGCCAGACAACCGACACATCGTCCTCCAGTCGTTGTCCAGTGTGGTATTAGCTAGTCCAATTTATTTTGACATGGCTTTAGGTACTTCATTTTCTTGTTTTATCTGCGTAATCAAAAATACAATAGCTTAAGTTTAGTGTTGTCCACAACACAATTAGCGCGCCTCAGTCGATCGATGAAACGTTAAATAAATGGAATGCTTTGAGATGACCGCTAAATTATGTGACGGCCTCTCGCATGTTATGAAACTTTATATGAAAGCCGTAAAGAATAAATCTGATCATTAATAATGTCGATTGATATAAACGACTGGTATTTTTATTGCGTTTTATTAGAAAATTCCATCAATCAATTTCAATTTATTCTTTAATTTTCGCTGATTATTGATTGGTTATAAAATTCCGTATCTTGACATTTCTTGTCATCAAATCGATTTGATCGTTCTCAGAAGTGCAAGCATCTTGCAATTCCAATTTTTTTGTTAATATAAGTCCGAAATCGCCAACCCGTCTTGACCAAGCATGGTGAATGTGGTGATCAATGCTTACTCGTGCCTTCTCTATATCAGAAGAGGCCTTTGACCTGAAGTGGAACAATAATAAGCTGGTATTATTTTAAATATATACTTTTTTGTGACATTCATTGCCTGTTAAAGATTGGACAATAATTTTTTACCTGCCGCAATAAAGCGTAATTTTTCGGACAATGATTTGCCGATTTAATTGCAAATATATTAACACCTTTTCCAAATAGTGTGTCGATCTTTATTATGGAAGCAATTATCGATAGGTATTCTGTAGGTAGATATTATACCTACTTGGTGGAGTGGTTTTAAATGGGTACGAGATTTGTTGATGTCGTTGGATGTCCGATGGAACTTACCTATCGTGAATTGAAAAACATTCGTGTTCAGTGTTTTTTAAACAATTTTATAGTAAGTAGGTAAGTAGTAGGCAAAATTACGACAGTTAAATGCTTTACCTGATGATGTCTGTAATTTCTAGATGTTTCAATGCAAAATAAAAAAAAAATTAAGACAGTCATATTGTAGGTACGGTAGGCCGATCGTCAGTGGTAAAACAACCAGTATAAGTGGCCTAGTATTCTATTGGAAGTCTTTTATATATACGCAACTTGTAAGCAAAACTAGAATGCGCGATTTTATATGAAACGTACCGATATCGCTTATAGCGATAATGCAGTCCAATGTTCATTTTCCCATGTTTATTGTTATTTAAATTTTTGTTGCGTCTAAGGTAGATTAAATTAAACATTCTGAAAAAAACATTTACTGTAGTCTGTTCTGTACATACTTACTTACCTATATAAGCAAGAGTCTGCAGCCAATACAGTAACTGTGGAGTTTCTTGCCCATTCTTCTCCATACGAACGACCTTTTTGAAGGGTTAACTGGAATCAATTCTATTTTATTGTAAATTTTGACGTTCAAAAGTGCCCTATTCATACTTACTTACCTATATAAGCAAGAGTCTGCAGCCAATACAGTAACTGTGGAGTTTCTTGCCCATTCTTCTCCATACGAACGACCTTTTTGAAGGGTTAACTGGAATCAATTCTATTTTATTGTAAATTTTGACGTTCAAAAGTGCCCTATTTGAAATAAATTATTTGACTTTTTAGTTTTGTTTTTGGCCTTGAATGTCACACCCCTAAGGACAAACGTTGATAATCACGTCTAATAGTTCTTAATCCATCTTTCACTTGAATTTATAATAGAAACATAAACGCCCGCTATAATAACACGATAATTATACAAATAGTAAATCGTGAATTCATGATGCTTTTCAGTAGCGCGTATCTAACACCCGCGGTGGGTCGTTGACCTCGGTGTATGATACAAAATAATGGCGCGGCTTAGTACGTAGGTTATAGCGCTAATTATTTCAGGCTATTTTAGTACATTGGAGAAGTACTTTATTTAATGCAACACACCTCTGTTCGACTTCGACGTGATAGCTTTGAGATATTTAAAAAAAGGGCGGGGTGATGACGACATTTCTAATTTGACAAGAGCCATCGCTTTCAAAAGAACTATAATGGCTGCAAACATTTTGGCGGTCAAATGACGTTGACAGGGGGCGCTGTTGGTAAACATTTGTACAATTATTGTTTTGTGAAATGTGTTCAAAAACAAGATGGCGGCGTTAGTTTCGATTTTGGGCACGCGTGAAAATAACCATATAGCGCTATTTATAGTCACCAATGAGTACAGCACCTAGTTTTATCAAGAGCTATACAAAACAAATGTCATCATTGCCATCAACATAACATAGTTATTTTAAGACAACATTCTGCAGGACATAAATAAACATGTCGAAAAAACTCAGATGTTTTATTAATAGCAGTCGTTAGTTAAAGAAGTGTGAGTGCTCATAATTTCTCGATACCACTAATATTTAATCGGATTAAGTTTGTACTTATCGATTATCAAATCGATAATCGAAGAGATATCAATCTGACAGTTTACATTAAAATCGTCACTAACATAACTTGTAATATTTTTTTTTTTTTTTAATAAATATATAAATATCGTCTGACATTGCACACAGCACCATCTAGTTCCAAGTTAAGCACTTAATTAAGGCTTGTGTTATGGATACCAGATGGTTGATACACTACTTAAATACATTTTTTTTTCGTAAATACATACATATTATAAATATACATCCATGACTCGGGTACAAATGTCCATATTCATCATACAAACATTTGCCCCTACCGGGATTCGAACCCAGGACCATTTGGTTTCGCTGACTACACTTAGCCACTGTAGCCACTACACCAAACGTGTCGTCATTGTTTTAAATATAATATTTTAATTTTAGATATTGTTCAAATGTTAACAAAAAACAACAAGCAAACAAGCAAGCTGGCTGAAAACAACAAGCAGCCGTACTAAATTATTCTTTATTCTTTCGTTCATTAATCAACATGCGAAAACAGTATTCATATTCCAACAATAAACTTTTACAGCCTACAGTGTTGTTGACTGCCAATCTCTGCCATTACTAAATTGTATTCTAGGCTTGGAGGCAGGCTTCTTTTGTATTCAATCATGTAGAAAGTCGGAAAATGTTGATGATAAGTACCTAATTCATTACTCAAAGATATGAGTGGAGTTATTTTTAGAGTAGGTATTCTCAAATCATACATCACCATTCATCATACAATAAAGCTATTATTTTCGCATGTGTGTCCTTCTCAGATTTTGACTGGTGTCAACTTCATTCGCGGGCCAGAGCCAAGTAAATGCAGCGTGTGGTGTGTATCTAAGAAGAGTGTGTTTTCCTCCTCTAAATGCATGGATTTCCTAATTATTCTATATTATTAAATATCTAATTTCACCGACTGCTGGGCCAAGGGGCAATAAGAGCTCCTTGTTCCTTCATGAAATGATCTTAGTTTCATTGACTGCTATATGCAACGCCTTTGGGAGATTATACGCTTTTGCAATGGAGGTTTTTGTCTTAGATTCATAAGGACATGACAGTGAAGTTGCCTTAACAGTATTTTAGTAGATGCACGTTCATGTGGTCGCCTTGGCAAATCCCATTTCCAGCCGTCAAGGCTAAGTACCTAACTGTTCTATATTACTAATTGTTATAAATTGCCACCAAAGTAGGTCAAATAATATTGGCATGATAGTTACCTAACCCTAAATTGCAATAAACGAGTTCTGAACGCTATCACCGCTTTAGGCGTCAGTTTAATGTAACCCTTGTGGTCCTTGACCAGGCTCGATATTGGTAATTTACACATTTGGGCCATAATCAATTTACAAACAAATAGGCCTATAATTTGGTTGCAGACATCATGGTTATTTTTTATACAGGGGTCTAAAGGATAGACCATTGGAGTACATTTTCATAATTTACTATAAGGACTTGTTGGGAATGTTTTGTCTTAAAAAGTGGAAGACTCAAGTATCCAAAGTTCGGACTAATTGACATTAGAAGAGATAAAACGGAAACTCGGGCACTTTTCTTGGATTTCACTAATTGCGGATTTCACCAATGAAACTGAACCGCGTTCAAGAGCTGTCAGTGTCAATATTCCACAACAATGAACGAACAATGTGCTGAACGCTTTTATTGCTGTGATGATATTCCTTCTAAGTCATTTAATAAAGGCTTCGTTTATACAATTTATCATTAATATCATCTTAACAAGCGACAACAATACGTCTATTTGAAAACAAAACCACAAAAGCGTAACAAAAGGTAGATATTAATTCCCGTTCCCATCTCCCGGACTAAGTTTATTATTAGTTAATATACGCTGATGAATCATTCATGATTAGGTCTTACTTCTAAAGCATGGTTCATACTAGACAGGCCGTGGGTGCGGGCGTGATCACAACCTTCCACAGATTATATAAAGCATTTATTTTCAATTTTCCCTCGCAAAATGGCGGTTGTTGACTCTGTGAATTGTAGCTTTGGTTATTAGTAACTGACTTGTTATAATAACAGCGTGTTTTATGTGCTTTCCTTGTTTATGTTGCTAGGTACATATGCCTACATAATTTTAATGAGAATTGTAGACAATTTTGATTTTTAGATGTATGTTTGTTATGTAAAGTCTGGGAGTCCTGGTGATATTTACTAACATAAATAGATCGTAGGTTTATTGCTATAGGCTGATTGAATGAAAATCTTAGTGTCAAAAAATGGCAGACGATTAGATGGCCGATCATCATCATCATACTGCCCATATCCCAATTTATTCGTGGTCGGCACAACATGTCTTTTTCTTCCGAACTTCTCTATTGTTCGTCACCTTTTTCACCCTTTTTCTTTAGACCATACCTTCTCTGCCGTATCATAGGACGATGGAAATTACCGACGATGTTACAGGATTAATTGAGTCATCATCAAAAAAACTCAAAACTCAAAGCATTTATTTCAAATAAACCAATTACAGGCACTTTTGAATTGTTAAGGGGTCGGTCAACTCAGAAAGATGAAGCTAGTTGCCCATTCCAAAGCGTAGTAGGTACCTATGGAGAAGAACGGGCAAGAAACTATATGGACACTCTTTAAAATCAAAATATTGTTACAAAATAGTGGTTAAATCATTCATGTTGAAATTATACATGTGAGAACGATGTAGAAAGACGTGCACGTTAAAAGCGTCCGTAATAAAAAGATAAAAACAATTCAGGAACCAAAATAAGCCGGGGCAGCTAAGACATGACCAGTGCCTACTGACGGCGCCCGTTCACGAACATGACATCATCATAGTCCTCCCTTGTCCCATGTTACTTGGTGTCGGTGCAACACGTTTTCTTCTTCACTTTATAAATTGTGTCATGGACTCCAAATTAACTCCCAACACGATATATCGTCAATCATTTACTATAGGAACCGTATCTACAGATTTATTTACGTTCTGTTCAAGTGTTTCCGCTACTCAAGAGGTGTTAACTAGTGAATTGCAGTCTTTCCACAGTACAGCGGAGTTAAGTAGGCATGTAACATGGCAGCTTTTATATGAAAATAATAAAAAGACCGTGTGTGCTCAATGATCACACGATTGAAGTGAAAACTTACTACTGGAGCCGAGTAAACGCGATTTAGCGCCGATTATACGCGATTCAGAATCACCGACCGACTGGAGCCGAGTATACTCGATTCAGAATCACCGACCGCCTGAAACCGAGTAGACTCGATTCAGAATCATCAACCGACTGGAGCCGAGTATACTCGATTCAGCGTCACCGACCTGCCCCTGCAGTCTCGACATAGTTAGCAACCGAAAACGATTGCTAACTATGTCGAGACTGCAGGGCCTGAGCATGACGGTTCAGTTTCGTTCACTGTTACGAACGAAAAAGAAGTTTTCACTTAAAAAAAATTCTGCGAAAGATTTTGAAAAATTTTGCGATTTGCAACTGAACATCGATGCTTTACAGTTTTGGGGCGTCCCTATTACGTATATTTTATCTTAATGAGCGATAATAGGGTTCTTATCAAATATCCTCAATTCCATTTGCATTTGTACTAAAAATATATACTTACCTATATATTATTGACCTAGACAGCTAGTTAGATATCATAAATCACTTGTACGTTACACGTAGAACATTATAAACATTGATTGATCGAGAACAATCGAAAAAAAAAACGGTTACTCGACTACGCCACATCTCTACCTACATTGTTTTTATATTTACCTTTATAATAAGTGGAAGAGAAAGTAGTCTGTACCTAATTGAAGTCACATACCTACCTGCGGTATCGGGCGTAATTATATGTTGTTCGCTATTTAGTTCATAAGCCCGAAACAAATTAAGTAAGCGAGGCGGTACCTACCTTGACGTTTGTAGTTTTCGAAAAAGATTTTCAGAGTGTAAGGAACCAGTGTCGTGTAGAATTATATTTCATATCATACTCAACTCTGGCGAGGATTTCAGTGGGACTATCCTGTAGAATTAGGGCCTAGGCATATCCTTACCACACTGCTCGCTGTGATGGAGCCTTGGCGAGCGTTGCGAGGTCAACGCGCACCAGTCTCCAATCTGCAGCCTTGGGGCACTTGGCCGCTACCGGCCACTGCCTCCCGCACCACTACCTTGCGCCTGAGACTGCGTGCGACACCTACGGTGTCCTCTAATGAACAAAGCCACAGCTCTCTTTTCCATTCCATTTCTACTCTATTTCCCAACCAACGTCCTGTGAAAGACCTTATAGACTCTAAGAACCTACCCGCCAAGATTTTGTGCTCGTGATCTAGACTAATAAATGTGTTTTTTAAGTGGGATCCTGTTTCAATCTAGTCTACCTTAATTTCCCTGCTTACTACCTACTAAGGCACTATGCTACAGAGGCGGCAGGAGGCTTTTGCCAGTAAAAAACAATATCGACACCATATTCCCAATTCCATTCCAAATTCGAAATTTGAATAAAGTCGTTACGTACTAACTGGCTGGCTATAAACATTGCGGTGCCACATTTGCATGACAACGGTCGTCGGTTCGGCGAGCCCATTCAACTGTGTCTGTACGTCCAAATTGAAATTCGGCCTTCGTCCTTAGCCCTCACAAACAAGACTACAGCCATTTTTAGCCTCCGGTCCGGTGGGCAGCGTGACATCATCGGAATTGATGTCAGAAATGCAGTTATTTACGTTGAAACGACAACGGATTATTGTGTCGTATCGCTTCTTACTTTTATTTTGATGTACGTGCAAAATACGCGAATGGTACTTATTGGATTAGCAAGGCTGTATAGAGTAGTGCCCCAGTGGTGGTAGCACCTTCTGCGTCCTTCGCGCCCTGTGGACTCAGCTCGGCTACCAACTTTGAAGACTTATTTTTTTTTTCGCTGGCACTAAATTTGTATGAGAGGCTTTTAAGTGACAGACAGTCGACCCGTTATCTACTCTATCAATCATAGTTTCCCACAAAGGTCTTTTACATAGCCCATGTTTCACTTTAGAACCTCCTAGATCTGTGTGAAATAAATACTATAAAGAATATTTCAAAATATTTACAGTCCTGTTGAAGTTTTCTGCCGCACCGTCGGCGAAGTTCTTATGTGGATTAAAGTTTGGGCTTGTAATCCGCAGGGTTTCTCTGTGTTACAAGAACAAGGTAAAATTGGCTGAAGATTTTCTCCTTGTGAACGTTTTACTGAAAATTCTTTGTCACCTGTTGCGGTGAGAATTTGTGTGGAGTAAATTTTAGCTTCGAAAAATTTTATGATAAATTAGCTTTAACCCGCGACTTTGTTCGCCTGGAAGTCGTACAATTCACAGTATATTAAAATAATAGACACATGTTTATAAAATCGTCGCATCGCATCGCATCGCCCGCCCCCGCTTTTACTTCGTTTTCGCATAGCTTGCTGTCTGACTTTTTTCTTTTTGCTCGGCTCTTAAGGACTGTAGCGTGATGATAAATAGCCTATAACTTTCTTCAAGAATTGAGCTATCAAATGCAAAAAGATTTTTGTTGATCCGACTGGTAGCTCCTGAAATTAGCGCGAACAAACAAACAAAATCTTCAGGTTTATTTTATTAATAGTATAGATTAATCTGGTCTGCTCTAGTTTTCGGCTCAATCGCCATTTAGTTCAATGATCAAAACGTATAATTATACGTCTTGCTAACTCAGACTTGCTTGGATAATCTCTCGGTATTTGGCCGCTTAGCATACGGATGGCTAAACTTCCAGCAATCGGTAAATCAGTTCTGTCGCCGTCGATAAGCCGGCTACGAAGGTTGTCTTGATAATATAGGTATTTGTCGTTTGCCGATCCCCTATGACCTTTCGTTATCTGTATCTATTGCCGGCACGAATTTGCATGTGAATAGTCATCGGATTGGATAGAGCGGCACGCTTTCGATGTACAGGCGTGACCGACTGCCATGCCCAATATGTTCTATTGAATATGCAATTTCGCTTTTTGTTACAATGTAAATGCTTGAATGTATGTCAGAGAAGTCTCCCTGAATTTTAACTTCATTTAGCAAATGGCTTGCTTCCTCCGTCAGTGGCGTGGTTTGGGTCTTTTTGTTGTTGTTAATTCACTGATGTTCGTCTTAAACATTCGAATGGCTACGTAATCGTGGCACTTACAATATTAAAACATTTCTGGAATAAACGCCGCCGTTTTCATCTTTACGCAGGTGAGAATTAAGCCCGTTTCCGCCGTGACAAAGGCTTTGTGGAGCTACTTACTACCGCTTGGTTTCCTGCCCCTAATTCTATAGTCGTAATGAGCATTCGTGTTCACGTCCGCTCTCTGTAATTTGCTAATTATCCTGTCGCTTGCAAAATTGCCCTTTAGCGTCCTACTTTCACTGCCGTTGAGAGTTAAAGCTATCGCACAAAACCTATGTTCCAGGAAAGGTCTATCGTCCTTTAATATCTGTCCACATTGATAATCGTGCAGTCCTAGAAACTTACTAACGAGCGAAATAACGGTATTATTGCTGTACGTAAATCTAGCTATTGGCTGGCCTTCAGACAGATACCCATCTGTACCAATTGTGTAGCTCTCCATTCCCACGTACCTTCGAATTGAGCATCTGGTCTTATCATAGCCACATTTCTAGCAAGTTTAATGCAATCTTGCAGTGAAATATGCAAGGAGCTTCGCATTTCGACGTCTCAAAGTGGAAAAGTAAAAGATGCTTTTCGTAGATGAATATTTCAAGACCTTGTAGTTTGGATGCATGTTGAAATAGCTTTGCATCTGCACGTTGAAGGCTCGAAAAGCGAACACATTTGACGAAGCCGACGTGTGCAAACTTTTAAAATAAATGTTGTTTTACATTTAGATACCCTGGATCCCTGTCATTACTAAACATGTTTTGAGGTTAGAATTGTTTTTTTTATTGAAAGGTGGCAGTTCCGATAACCGTTGAACGTAAAATGATCGGTCAACATGGCGATGGCGGTAAGTTCAACCTTTTTAGATAGCATGTCTGATTACTTGACATGGGTGTACAGGGGTCCCGAGTGATTGGGTTTGTTTTTCTCAATAAATTGACATTGTACCGTGATTCGGGAGTTCTGTAGGTAATATGATATTTAGAAAAGGTTTTCGTATTGATTCTGGTTCGTGGCTGTAGCGCTTTTATTGTGGTATCGATTTGAGTTCCCATCGACATTAATGAGGAATATAGCATAGCATAACATAACACCACCCTGTAATCCCCGAAGAGTTAAGAAAGAAAGAAAGAAAAATAGGTCTAAATAAAACACGTGCTTACAAAGAAGATAATTAGCTCTAATAATTAAGAAAAACAAAAAGGATATCTAACCACGAGCACAAAACATAAATAGTCGACAGCTGCACGTCATGACTGTGACAAGAAGGCTTCCACTCAGCATGATGCTGTGCTATGGGGGACCCACAGCACAGTTTAAAATTATATGACACTGAAACTGCTCGCCGCTTCGCTGCCGGCCGCTGCCATCTCGGTGTGATTTGAGCCTAAGGCGGGAGGAAACGCCCGGGTGTCACCAATGTGTGGATCGCCCGGAGGACACGGTGGAGGTCTGCCGGGCTTGGGCAGAGCACCGCCGTGTCCTCGTACAGGCGATTGGCGCTGGCGATCTCTCGCGTCCGGCCCTGGTCCAGCCCATAGTACGGAGCGAGTGGGCTTGGGAAGCCGTCCTCCTTCTGCGATGCAATAATGCTCGCGAAGGAGGAGGCGGAACTCGTGAGGGAGAAGCTAAATTCGCGCCCTCACGCCCGCCGCATCAGGAATCGCAAGCCGATTCCCGGCCACCGTAGGCGCGGGCTTGCGGACGCTAAGCAATGGACAGCTCGCCGTCTGATAAGGACCAGGCCCGGGTCGACGGCGCGTTGTTTTCCGCGCGCGCCTCAAAGAGATGTCAGCATCAATGACGGGGTCCGCTAGGGCCGATGCCTGCCAGGGTTGCGGGAAAGTCCGAGAGGGATACCGTGGCCTCTGGCACAGGCAACTGAATGAACACGGGTGGGTTTTAGTCAGTAATAGTCTGACACGCCCTCCCGCTTCGCCCAGAGCGGGAGAAGTAATTTGATGATAACCCACCAGAAAAAAAAATGGGTCATAAGGGGGCATTTGATTGCAAATGACCTCCCCTACATCCCCTTAATGGATTGTCGACATATTACCAATAACTTAATTATAATCATTAAAATCACCAATACGGGTTGTATTGGTGACTTTAGTCTACTAGATTATCTAAGTTCGTATAATCCTATTGATTCATATTTTATGAAATTGTTACGGTCCCGAAACATATTTTGTTCAACATACAACCTTACACTGATTTGTAAATTGCAAAAAACGTAAGAAAATTTGAATTTCGCGGGTAACCCGGCACATCCCGCTTTGGTTTAAAATTGAGTAAACATGAGATACGAGTATGTCACCTCATGTTTAGGGATTTGATTGGATATTGTTATTTGCGTCTACCTATCACAACAGTATCATGAGAATTTACCTGATCTGAGACTGGGTAGCTCTAAAGGTTTTTTTTTTGATCGAGACTTTAGAGCAGCAAGTGCACTATTCCATAAACCACCTAAGGCACTACGTTAAAGCCACATATTACAACCTATAGAAACCTGATCATAATTGACATAATACGCCCCTAACTCGTGAGCAAACAAAAGACGGCCACTGCCCATTAGACCACAAACAAGAACCTTCAGGTATTGCTAACAATACCCCCCATTACGTATGTAAATCCGATTCCCTCGTATTTTTACCGACTTCGAACAAAATTGCAGAACACGTTCACCGCCAATTTCGATGCTACGGTCTGCCAAGTGTCAGTACGGTCAGCGCAAACCGTACACGATTTGAGATGCTTTCAGACTAACGTGTAATACTGGAAAAAAAAATTAAGAAGAAAAAGAAAAAAGAAGAAAATTTCTGAAGAAATAACAAGTTTGGTAGCTTTAGAGGTAGAGGCGCAAAGAACGAAGGAAACGATATTGTAGCTTCTGTTTCTTTGAGCGTACGGATTATGAGGCAGAGACTTCATATAAATACATGTAGAGAGATATAAGAGAGGCACCATTAAATGATTGAGAGAAGCGGTAAGACACAAAGTCAACCGACACAGGATACTAAGGCTTTCAAATGCATGACATTTTCAAAAACATGAACATTGGATGGATTTTTCATCCAAGACAAGTTGCAAAGTTTGGAAGTTTTCTAGTAACTTCTGTTGGCTGGCAACCCCGAAGATTTTTCTACCTTAACATACAACAAAACACTAAAAATGAAACCTAGCTCAGCCACACCGGACCTAATAGTTACTCTACACTTGCCATCTGAAGCACCTTTACCTAGGTCGTTGAATCACGCCTGTGATCAGGCACGTGCGGACCAAATAGAGAGAAATGTTCTGTTCGTACCTTTATTAATCATTGTTTTGTTATATTATGTCTTATCTATGGCGTCGCCAGTATTGTGTGGCCGGCATCACGTGCGCCGGACGTAGGTATGCATCGCAGGTTGTAGGAAGTATGGTTACATGCTCTAATTAAACGACTGTTGTTGTCATTATATTTGAAGCTATTTGTAGGGGCACTAATTGGTCCTTTCGTAGGTAGTCTATGGATGTTATTCATGTCCTCAGCATGTAATTACTTAATCCGGTGGGGAATTAATGTATTTCTCGACTAAAGCGTATGTCACTGTAAGTATAATTTGTTGTGTTTTCGTCTAAGAGGAAATTAAATTGTTACTCCATAATGCTGAAGCTAGGGTTATTGTTATAATTGAGACAAATAATTTGATAATGAATAAAAACTTGAAGAATTAACCGTCCTATCTTGCCTTCATTGAAGAAAATAACCACGTAAGCCAAACACAAGACTCGCCGTTCGCTCCAAAGTCTAAAATGTTAGTACATGTCTAAAGTGGAGTTCACTAAACCTATTACAGACTTTTGTCTTACTTTTTGGTCGTTCGGTACACGGGCACGAGCCCGGCACGGTTGGTATTCGATCCATCGAGACGCCCGCTTTCCCGAGTCATCCAGGAAATGAATTTAAGAAGGAACTCAAACGATTCTCTACTTCAAATCGAGTTGAGGATACGAACAAAACGTCTCGAACATTCTAGGAAAAGCTTTTTGCTTTATTATCAATCTTAAAAGAAGTTCCAAGTTTAAAACTTCTACAATAAACAACTTGGTCTGATTAATCTGACAGCACCGAAATGGCTTAGCAAATATTTCACCCACTCAAAATTACATAAATATTCATAAAAAAGGCTGTGAAAATAATAAAATATATGTATTTACAAACCGAGCAATCAGTTCCCTAGAGAAAGTTTTCTTTTCACACTGAATTGCTTCCACCGTTCGTCTTTCGTCTATGGTTCGCTCAGGTAAGTTAAGCGTGGTCTCCACTGTAGTAATTACGGCAAATTGCTACCATTGTGCCCCGACAGTCTACCGATTATGCCGCGTTGGGACTCTTCTGCGTCCTAATGAAACCTCTGCTTGATTTATTTATTTGTTTGTGGAGTGGCATCACATTATAAATGGTTTTGTCTTCCGTCTTGCACGTTGTTAAATTATATTTACTCTCGTTATGGTATTTGTATTCAGTTTCATATTGAGCTGTTCTGAAATGCATAAATGAAGAAGCACTGCTTTAGATCAAATTGTATTGGCAGCAAATTTAATGTACTATGGAGAGTCGTAAACGAATGCTCCAGTAGCATGCCACTGTTTGGAAGCAATCAATCATTAGATGGACTGATTTAAACGACACAATGTGCCGTAAAGTTAACAGTTCTTATCATCAGATTATAATTCATAATTTTCATATATTGCAAAATACACAGGCTGGTCAATATATTAACGTCGTAAAAAATATATATTGGCCTCATGCCCAGGGGTATCCGAAAATACCCCATGTATGTTCCACGATTCTTGATAGTTTACGAGTTATAATAATGTTTATACCATTCCCCCTCTAAAAAGCTTATTTTATTCACTGAAAGCAGTGAATATAAAGCACTTTTACTCACTGTTATATCGCTACACAAGTTGACCATCCTAATAATAATAACAAGAAAATTACTCTTAATTTTAGTAATTGTTCTAATTTTAATGTGCATTTTAATTAATTTAAGCTTCCTTTTTCTTTATTAAATGTTTATTTTCGCTTAAATCTTTCTTTTTCTCGTACTCATGGTATAAAGTATAGTATGCAACTCTTGAATAAAACGGATTTATATCGAGGACCATGAATCACTCGCGTCGCTCAGGATTCTACTCCCTACGGTCGTGATTCAGTCGTTAGAATCCTTCACTAGCTCGTGATTCATCTATGGCCCTCGCTTTAAATCCGTCCTTTATTCACTTATTGCATAATATACAATTTTTTTAATTTCTTGGAAATATTATCGGAACCGCTTTCAAAAATTCTACATATCTTTATTTATACACGGCATTTTCACTTTTTTTTTTTGCAATTTTCATTGATGTTTATTTTATGTCTGAAATAATATTCTACAAGGTGTTGTTTTGCATCCTCGTCAAATTCGAGGAGGTAACTATGCTAATGATTCTCGACACGAATCAATAATAAAATAAGTAGGTATTTATTTTTATTTTTTGTATTTTTCGGAAATCGGCATGTGTAGGGCCCGTGTGATACCGCCCTGTAACTGCGCTGTAACTGTAACGCATGCACACAGCGACATAGTCGTACGACACTGCCTACCGCATACGCAACGGGGCGATTTTGTTCTTTGAAAGTGGAGTATTCTGAAATACTGTCAAACTTAAATACCTAAAAAAACAAATATGTATTAATTATTGAGCAGGATCGTAATTTTATTTGATTATTTATGTCTTTCATAACAGCCTCCTGAAATTTGACGAGGATGCAAAACAATACGTTGTATAAAAATGAATATTGCAAAAAACACAATGTGAATAAACCGAGAAAAATAAGGATACTTAGATATGTATTTTTGAAAACGGTTCCCATAACATTTTCAAAAAATAAAAAATAAATGTAACTCGAGAACTATCAAGAATCGCGGAACATACATGGGGTATTTTCGTATACCCCTGGGCATGAGGAATCAATTGGTTTTAGGACTTCACTATTGGGTCCCACTCCCTGTATAACACACAAATTGAACGAAACAGCATTTGATCAAAGCACCAATTAGTGCCAACAATAGCACTTGGGCTCGGCGTATATTAACTCGTCACGACGCGATGGTATTGTTGGTCGAGTGGACGGCCAACTTTTCAATGGTTATCCATGTGGATTGTGAATGAAAAATGTTTCAACCAATGTTTGTTCATCGCTGTTCAATTAATGGCGGCTCGATAACAAAATGAGGGTTGTTTGCAGTTTCGCATGCATGTAAAGCGTAAGCGTGAAGTTGGTTTGAAAAAGGAACGATTTGATTTTTACGACGCCATATTTTTGTTTGATGAATTGCCAATTTCGCCAGTTGCGCCAGTTATCGCGAGTTGGCCAGTGGCTTGTCTAGTGTGATAACTACGGGAATTGCTAACCTTTGTAGATGAAATCTATGTTTTGCAGTAGGTAGGCTCGTAGATTCAGATAGCTCAAAAATCAGACTGTAAACTTCCGACTGCTTGACTCCTCTCTGTGAGAGAATAGATAAATGAATACTGGCCTCCTATTTAGTTGATCCAGGAAAGTACAATTTATGGTAATTCTGGCAATGTTTCCAATTTATTACCGCTTTTATTGTTGCCTATCCAACAGGCCCTCATCAAATCAAATCAATTGGGTACTTCCTGTGTAATGTTGACCATGAACTTAATACTTACAACTATGGCTTAATAAAGGACAACGTGGGAGCCAATATCCAAAAAGAATCAATATTTATATCTAAGTATATTGTCCGGTTCTACTTTTTATTATGATTTAATTTTTTTAATTGTTTAACCGTATATAATTATTATTACATTAGAACAAAAATATACGCGTTAAAAGCAAAGCTTCACTACGATGATATTACACATAAATCTTGTTCTCTTCACAAGGCCAACGAATACAACATACTAGCTTGCGGGCCAAGCTTCATAAATTTGGCATATCTCTGCGTATGTAGCATGCAGTCTTCTACCGGATTAAGCCCATATTTTTCGTGGAAAACGTGCCGTATCGCAGACTATATTCCAGCCCGCTTTTCACCATACCTCCTACACATTTCGCGTCTACTTCACGAGGTTTCACGAAGGAAGTCCCCGTTACATTAACTGATTGCTTCACTTTTGGAATGCAGGTTGCATCCCATAATATCGTCGTCTCTCGTAGACTTCATATCCTCCTATTTGGGCTTCAATAAAGTTATGTTGGCATTGAATTGAATTTTCATGTCTTCAAGTTTGGCAGCAGCTGTCTAAAGAGAATGCGTGGCAGCTGTGCTTACAGTATCCAGTTGAGTTTATTGAGACTGTGAAAGTACAGATGCTCCCGGCTTGGTGCTACTAATAACATTATATAGCTAGTGAAGGCGTAGGTAGTCATAAACGGTTTGCATATCGTTGATCTTTTAATCAGCTAACGACTAAGCTATGTCTTCTTTTTCTGAAAGCAAAATCAAGTCTGTGATCACTAATAATTACAAGAACTGACTTGTCACCTATGGCAAACAATAGATGAATTTGTATTTGTAATTCTGTTGTACGCTGTGATTTGTTGACCAACATAACAACATGCGATAATAATATGATAATGCTTTTTGATAGGTCTTAGGGAACCGAGGGTTAGTAGTCCAGTCAGAAAATATAATCACGACCAGTTGACATTTCTTGTCAACAGTTCAAAGCTAAAGCTTAGTGTCTTTATATTTAATCCAACGTGGTTTCTATCGCTAAAATTCTTTCGCTAAAATCTTCATACTAACAACTAGTTAGTATGACGTGCCACCACAAATATGGAAGCAATTGTGGCTCTAATTTAATCTCGGGCGGAGCTGGCGTGTTGGGAGAAGATACTAGCAAATTAAATTTTCTTGATCATAATGCGTTTTTATTTACTTTGCTACATGCTTCCTCGTAAATCTTTCAGCGTGTACAAATATTGTAATAAAAGTTGCATTCAAGTCATTTGTTGCTTCAATTTTATTTTATGCCTCAAGCAAGAAACTTGCGTTGTGTAAATAGGGCTTTTTGCATTTTAACGTCTACCTCTAACACCGTGAAATTGCGGCCGCATTCCAATAAACTAAAACGTTTTCTATTGCCGTCTTCTACTTCCATAAAAACGAATTTTATAAATCTTTACTTTACCAAGATCATCCATTATTCTACCTCCCTTTATTACCCGTAACATTTATATAACTTTGCCGAGATGAGAAAAGGTGGTGGATGTTATTGTTATTCGTTTTTCTTCCGTTCCATCGTAACAGCTATTTATTGGGTCAGTCCTCTCCGGACCTTACCGTTTAGTTGTGGAAGAACTTTTAAATAATAAGTTATTGTTGGAGGTGTAAGAAGCTATTAGTTTCCGCCTTTGGTATCTAATGTTTTGATATTAGGGGTTTTCTTTCTGTTGAATTTGTTTCGGGAACCTACAGATTTTTTTTACTTTATGCTTTGAGAGGATCCTGCCAACTACTGGCTAACAGACTTCCATATTACTAATCAATTGGTAGGAATGGTAGAATTTCCTTTTCTATGTTATTTATTTAAACTTATCGCACAAAAGGTACAAAGGCGGACTTAATGCCTTAGGCATTCTCTACCAGTCAACCAAGGGTGGTGAAGAGATTAGATGGCAGGTGCTATAATTGAAAGGAAAGGATAATATAAGGAGATAATGATAAAAAAATAAACTATCAAAACAACGTACACAAATACATAAATAAGTCGTATACACATACATACTATTTACTATACTATATACTTACATAAATATATATATATTTATATACAAATTCAAGGAAGAGAGATGTTGAGATGACTCTACTCTATTTGTTTTGAAATTAACTCTGCAATTTCCGCTTATTAGGTGTGGTAGAACTGCTTTTTTTTGATGTGACATAGCCTTTCGATGTTTAAAACCGAATTTCTTACCCTCAGTACCTGAGATTTTAACATTGTTTAAATACTAACCTTAATATGGCAGCATTTTCATACATGGGAAGTCGGAACATTACATGCTCACGTTCCTGTCTATGATGAGATATAAAAATAAAATGTAGTGAGGCGAATGAAGTAAATTAGCCGTGTTAAACTCTGGCTGCACATAAGAGTTTGATCACACGTACCACAACCACACCACAACGACAACACGTTGACGGATTTTATTCACACGGACCACATTTGGCTGTCAAAATCAAGGCCACGTGGCAGTCACAGCGCAACTACCAGCGAGACCGCGCACTAGCGGCTGGCCACATCGCAAACACAACGATCTGTCTGACTGCAAACACTAGCCACATCGTAACCACATTGCAACTGCTAGCGATAACGCCACCACATAGTACTTTTGTACTAAGTATTTTTTCGTGTCGTTTCCTCTCTGTACGGGGCGTGACCAGAGACCGACACAGTTTGTGCAGCATTCGTTAGCGTTGCAAGCCTTGGGATTAAACAGAAACAGACAATTAACTCTTCATTATTTTGTGTCAGGTTTCGAGTTAAAATGTTGGTGGGGTCTGCGAATTAAAATGTACGACATTACGTTGTGTAAAAACTTTTTGATTGGGTATGACAATGTTTTAGTTAAATCCTAATTAACTCCTATGGTTCCCTAGCTTGTTCAGTTTTGCTTTGTTTTTACAAAGGAACATTATCTCCAACAATGGAATTATGACCACGTAATTTTACATGCATTTTTATTCGCTCTGCGTTGGAGTGTCAACATTAAGACATGCGATGAGTTGTCTAACAGGCATAATAATTATATTCAAAATATTTTCAAAGTACCATTAAGCAATTACAAAGAGTTGCAATCGTTAACAGAACCAACCGTTTTGTGGTTTCAACACCTAGAACTTATGGCTTTAGACAAAAGAGCGTCATAGATATTTTTTTATTTAAGATGGTTTTGCTCTTGACTCTAGTCTAGGTCAGTGGTGACAGAGACAGAGTCGACGATGGAGTGAGCTTACCCAGAAGAAGTCTGTTTATTCTCACTTTGAAGAGATTAGGGTTGTATGCGTTCGGAAACACAGACACAGATAGAAGGTTCCACTCTTTTGCTGTGCGCATAACAAAAGTGAGGATAGCGCAGTTATAGGAACTATAGCAGCCATAATTCTGATTAGGATATTATTATCAGCCGTTTGTGTCACTGCAGGACAAAGGCCTCCGTTCCTTCGTTCCAATTATCCCTATCTACTGCTGCTTCGGCCAATCCTTATGAAAAAAGTCTTGCAACTAAAATTATGATAGAGTGGAACTATAGCATTTTATTCCAACACGTTCCTTCTAGCCAAGCAAAACAACTCTTTATGAAACGTTTAAGAACGGCGGCGTAACAATACACAAAGCAGGTTTATTCGTTATAACCAATTGATGTGTTTTCCTTAAGACCTCATTGGAGGATATATTGTTATTTATAGTAATAAATAACAAATAACAGCAACAGGAGTTGGACTTTCCTTTATTATTGCCATAAAGTCAGTCGTAATTCTACCACAGATTATTATACTGCGTAAATTGGCGAAATAAGTGATCTTATGATAGTTTTAACCAATTCTAGGTTGATTATCATTGTTTTTGTATTTAAAACTACGAATTTGTGTGATTTGTTGGGTGTTCTAAGACATGTTGTGAATTGCCACTCTAAATGGGATGATTCTTGCTCGGAAGTCATGAAGTTCAGGTAGAGGAACATGTACTTCTTTTGCTTTTGGTAAGTAGGGGTTTAATTCATTATTTACTAGGTCTCCAAGTCTCTACTATACATGTATACAGGGTCAAATCGAATAAGCTACCGAAACTCCACAGACTTGATGCGTATCGATATCTAAACATGATCAAATAAAAAAGAAATGAATATGATGATGTTTTTTTGGGGTTAAAAAGCAGGTAGTGTATTCACTTTAAATATTAGTTTAAAACAACAGTTTTCTTTATGTAAAGTTGACAGGCGTGATGTTTCATTATCTAAAACAATAAAACAAAAAAAAACCTACTCCAAAAAAAACTTTTTTATTTAATTTTTTGAAGTTGAAACTTCTTTATAAACAAATAAATCATTTATTTCAGATTCATCCTAAGATTACATCCATATTTGTTAGTAAAATTGCGAGCTTACAAAGTAATGTTAGTAATAAAATAATGTTTTTTTTTTATTAATAAATGTTTTTATTAAATGACATACAATAACAATTTTATTAATGTCATTCAACTAAACACTAGTGGCAGCCCCGTGGTGATTTGTAATCCCATGAAACGATAAACGACATTAAAAAAAGAGAATGAGGTAGAATACTTTTGAAGGTTTCACTTCTATCGCGTGTGAACAGCACACATGTTTAAATTTTTGTTTTTGTCGTGTTCAGATATCGATACCCGTCCAATCTGCGGAGTTTCTCTAACTAATTTAATTTGACCCTGTATAAAAAGCTTGGAAAAAGAAAGATCAAAATTAAATGACTTGTATTCATTAAACTTACATATTTCTGGGTTATTGCTATGAGATAGAGATAAAACTTAACAGCTTGGTAACCTAAACGTTTAGTAACGCCTTTTCTGAATCTTTTGACCTGTAGGTAACCCAGTGCGGGTTGGTAGATGATACCTATATGTCTTCGAATTTTTGCTTCTAGGTTTATTGCCGGTTTCCTCACGATGTTTTCTTTCACCGTTTTGAGAGCAGGGGTGATGCAATAATTTACACAATGTAAAGCAACCTGTCTGGGTTCGAACCTACGACCTACAACTCTTAAGAAGTCGCGACCGTTGCCACTGGGCCACCACTACTCTCAAAAACTCTCTGCTGGACATAAGCCTCTCCAATTGCACGCCATTTAGCGATTCACGGCAACTCTCATCCAGCTGCTGCTAGCCACTCTGCGAAGATCGTCGCTCTACCTAGCCTGAGGTCGTCCTACCTTACGTTTACCGATTCGCGGTCTCCACTCAAGAACACGTCTACCCCAACGGTCACCGGTTCTACGGCTAATATGGCCGGCCATTGCCACTTCAGCTTAATTATTTTGTGCGCTATGTCGACTACTTTGGTTCTCTGCAGGATGACCTCGTTCCGGATTCGATTCTTCAGAGACTCCACGCATACCCTGTTCCATACCACGCTGAGCGACCTTGAATTCATTTACCAGCCGTACCGTGAGTGTCCACGTTTCGGCTCCGGTAAAGCTTATTATTGCTTCATAATAAACCAAAGGGCTAGAATAAACAATTTGTAAATACCGTTTCTCATACCTTAATCAATCCAAGTAGAACGGTATGACAAGAACCTGAATAGCCGCTAATTATAACGTATGCATATGAAATCAATCGAATATTGATTAGGTACGTGTTTGATAATTATTTAGTGTATTCACACCTTTCTTTTGAAAAAGGGCCGAAAGGGCACTGGACTTTGATTTGACAGCTGCCTGTGGTGGCTATAGACAAAAAATATTTTTATTGCTTTTTTTTTGTTTGTTAGAAGCCGTTAGTCTTGGCTTGGCTTCCAAATGTCTTTGATAGGTAGCAATAGAAAGAAAAAAAAATGTCGAGAAGTGTCGTGGGTCACCCGGTTGAAACGAAGTTCGTTTCGCTGTATATTATGTATTAAATAACATAGCATACAGGCATACGCTTGTAAACATACAAACACGCATATTACAGTTCGTGATGGTCAATAATTCAATATGTTACACTTTTTCGGTTTAGCTCTCATTCGCTGAGCGTGCAGAGTATAACGGGCGATAAGGATCTTTGTTCAAAAAAAGTAGTCAATTTGACTACTTGTGTATGACTTTTATAGTCACCGCACAACATAAACTAAAATTAAAATTTGTTATACTGTAACCAGTAACTAATATTTTACTTCATTTAATAATTTTCCTTAATAAGTTCATGTTATTTTTACTATTTGCCGTTTACCTCATTAACTTTTGTACCTACAATAAGAATTAGCAATACCCAGCCTTTCTTATCCTTATTTCCATTACAAATAGGCTCGACTAGACGAAGGTTAGCTCCTGTTCCCTAGCACCGGAGTCAATGGCATTCTACGTCGCCTGGAAAACAATGATGTCGTAAGTTTTTATGTTATGCCCACAAATGTCTTCTTCAACATCGTTTGACTAGGAATAACTGGCGCTATCTCTTTCATACTCGCGGATATAGGACAATTAAAAAGAAATGGCGTAATTTCTGCTCTAAAAGTGGTGGATAAGTCTGATGTGCTTTTGTCACGATTTCAAACTACGAATCTTTTTTTCATGATGATGATAATTTGTTTTGTTTTTATTTCACTTCGTTGATAAACTATCTCTTTAAGTTATTCGTTTTTTTTTCACTTTATAATACGTATAGCAACAAATCTGATTCTAATATACTTAGTACGATATTTTTTGCCTAATTTTTGGCCACCCAGTAACATTAATAAATCCACGGGAAAAATAGAAACAAATTTTTCAAATACCATCCTTATTCGTCCACAAACAAAATATTTGCCATACCAATCGTCATGTCAATTGATTGCATAAACAAAACGAGTTCCCACTAATGATATTATCACCACAGAGCACTCCCATTATCGAAACCATTGTTCATCTCGGGCCTCTCAGAGGAATAAGGGATGTAGGTATTATTATATTATCGAGGAGACTCTCGGGACCAAGCTACGACATCCAACGTCGCATGACGAGAATTCTAAAGAAAAATCTGAAGGAGTTTGTTATGGAAAAGGAAATATATTTACAGCAAACGCTAATAGTATATTATGCAATTAGTGAATAAAGGACGGATTTAAAGCGAGGGCCATAGATGAATCACGAGCTAGTGAAGGATTCTAACGACTGAATCACGACCGTAGGGAGTGATTCATGATGATTGAATCACGAACGTAGCGAGTGATTCAAGTATTAGAATCCTGAGCGACGCGAGTGATTCATGGCCCTCGATATAAATCCGTTTTATTCAAGAGTTGCATACTATACTTTATACCATGACTACGAGAAAAAGAAAGATTTAAGCGAAAATAAACATTTAATAAAGAAAAAGGAAGCTTAAATTAAATAAAATGCACATTAAAATTGGAACAATTACTAAAATTAAGAGTAATTTTCTTGTTATTATTATTAGGATGGTCAACTTGTGTAGCGATAACAGTGAGTAAAAGTGCTTTTTATTCACTGTTTTCAGTGAATAAAATAAGCTTTTTAGAGGGGGAATGGTATAAAGAAAGTTACTCTGCTATATCTGACAGCAGAGTATCTTTTGCATGTCCGTTTGCGTGTTCTTTGTTTTGTTTGCGTTGGTTGGCCGTGGTTGGCTTGTGAGATTAATTTGAATGTTTTATTTCTTTTTGAACTGAGAATGCTCGAAATAAAAACTATTTTTCTCAAACATGCTTGGAAATTTGAGCATTACTTTGACAACCTTCTTCGAGATAAATCGAAATTGCTGTACTGGCCAAATATATGCGAGTGGCGGTCGGCAAAAGTTGTATTTAATCCATATCTGTCGTGGTTTAGCGGCCAAATAAATTACATAGGAAACTCATATCTATCGTATAATTTAAAAATGGAACGATCTTTCGAAACATGGCAACCAAGGAGGTAACTTATCAAAGGTTTTATTTAAATTTCGACCTGGCTTGCAAATAGAAAGCTGTTTATTGAAAAAAAAAAACAAATGAACACCGTAACGCGGGAAAAATTATTGTTGTTCGTTGTTCGTCATGGATTTCGAAAAGTAATTGTTTTTCATTTCCGTGCATTATTTGAGAAAAGTACTATACAAGCCTTGGCCACAACTAGGCATTGATGGACTTACGTATGTACATTTACACGTTCGTCCATCAATGCCTCTTTTGATAGCCGCTGCAGTAATGTACCTAAGTACTTACTATTATTGCTTTGTGTCGTAGTGTATCATAGAATAGTGAATATCATATCTTTCGTGTTTTCTATTACGACTGGTGATGAAATTTGGTGAATTTTCTTACACAATGTGAGATGCCTAAATGTGTATTATAGGTATAGGTATCTATTTTATCTACTTAGTTTCATTTTCATTCATAGTCTTTTTTTCTGTTTATATGTTTAGAAACCTACTTTTTTAACATTCAATCGTTCGCATTTATAACAATATGGGTAGCATTTTATCTCACAAAATGTCGTAATTCAAAGCTCGGTTGATTATTTTGCAGTAATTTTACGGGTTTTATGCTCCCCGTAATGGCCAAGTGTCCTGCTTAATAGTGTAGAACAATTTATGAGAACGGCGTGCACACCCTTTTAAATGGATATTTTTTCTTTTTGTCGCATTTTTCGTGACGGTTTTAGTATGCCAGTAAGTTAATAATAAGTTCTAAATGTTTCACTGAATGGTTAAATTTATCATAAATGTGATATGTAATGACTGCACCGAAATTCAAAATGCCCTGAAACTGCCACCTGACCCTTCACATCGTCTACATTCGATGGCCTTTAGCATACATGCAAAGGAGCCTTCGAAGTTTAAACCCGCTACAATTGGCCCTCTGTTAACTAATTAGGATTTATTCTTCGTTCGTCCTGAAGTTTTGTCCCACATAAAAGAAAAGTCTTAGTTTGTCCCATATCACTATTAAAGTTGTGCTTCGTCCCAAATTACGAGTACTTTAAAGGTACAGTTAACAAAAAAAAATACATATTTGAAATTTTAAACAATAATTGAATAATAAAACAATATTCTAAACATTTAGGCATAAATCATCTTTATTATCCGGTATCACAATCAAGATCACAGATATGGTATAATAATCATCTTATCATTACTACAGTTTAAATATACAGAACAGTCAGATCTGTAATAAACAATATTTAAGACAATATAATTTTAATTACTGAAAAATTTACCGATCAATAATTAAATGAGAGTATCAAAACAAAGGTTTAAAAAACCATATTTTTTTAAATTTTCAAAACATTATGTACCGTTTAAAATTAAATCAACAATCAGTACTAACGAAAAGTCGATTTTTTAATTATTACACAATCATGGCTAGAACAAGCATTAAAAAAATCAACATTCATAAATAAAAATTTAATCAACGGCAAACCAAGAGATATAGAAAACGTCTAACACAAATAGTTGATTGATGTTAAATATTGAATACTACGTAACCCTTTTTTGCCGATTGTACAAAAAGTAATATTGGCTTATACAAAAAAAATATGGGCCGTAGAAGGAATATATAATAGGTCGAAGCGAGAATAAAATAATTAAAATTATATTTTGGGACGAAGGAAGCATATTGTTTGGGACGACCCAGGATTTTTTTTTATGTAGAACTCAATATTAATACGATATTGTATCCGAACTGATTGGGATCAGAGGCAATCTCAATGCTCAGATTTACGCTGAAACGATTGTATCAGATGCTGTCATTCCTTTGCGGACCCAATTTGGTGCTTCATTTCTGCTTATGCATGACAATGCACGTCCACACACTGCTTGAGTCGTTGCAAACACACTTGCCGCAGCTAATATCAACGTCCTACCGAGGCCTGCTCAATCGCCAGATTTGAATCCCATTGAGCACGCATAGGATATGCTTCAAAGAAGAGCTCTGCCAAATATGGATGCCGTTACACACAACAGAAAATCTTTATCGCCTGTTACAACGGACGTGGGCGGCCATTTCGCAACTTGATTTTGATGAACTCATATTGAGTATGGCAATCGCTGCGATTATGCTATACGCGTTAACGGCGGAAATAGAGACTAAAAATTGTTTATTATACGCAATAAAACCTTTAAAAACTTTTATTTTTGTCTTTTTATCACATTTAATTTAAGATTTTAGATTAATTAAGGTGAAAAATCCACCATAAGAAAAATTCGCGAAAAATCTTAATTATTGCAAAAGCAGAGAGAACTTCGTCGATCTACATATACAAAAACATCATAAAAATAGACATTTTTATTTAATTCAGTAGGGAACTAAATCATTTTTTTTAAACTCGGAACCCTGGACACTTTTGATGTGTGTATATATAAATTTCTCACGAAATAACTTGGAACGAATCCAAAGTTAAGTACTGAAGATCAAATAAGAGGCAGTGTGGCTAGGCTATGCAATCCTGTAAACGGTGTAACGATTTTATAGTTAGTCGTACACATCCTACCCACTTGGTAGAACTGCACTCCACAAGTGTCCTTTGTACGCGGAAAATAAGTGCGCCATTAGTTTATCAGTAGTATAATATTGTTTTTCCGATAACAAACAGTTGATCAAGAATTTTTATTGATCTGTTTAGGGCTCCTTCAAACAGGCGCGACATTCGACGCGACACAAAGGCACCGGCTGTCGTGCGACGAGCAGTGACTTTGTGTCGCGTCTCGTTTTGCGCATGTTTGAAGGAGCCTTCATTTGCGCTTTATCCCTCCATTTCTAACTTCTCCATGGCCCCAGTACATTGCCCCACCAGATCTGATGGCTAGACTGTCAGACGATGTTTATTTATGCACTCTTGTATAATACAATTCATTAACTAAATAACGACTAATCCCACTAACAACTCCGCGACAAATTAAAAAGCAGACAGGATGACGTCACACGTTCTGAAAGGAGCTCCAATTTCGGAGGTTTAATTCCGGTGCGGTGGTAGTTAGTCTGTGTCCACATGAGCGGGCAAGGGTAGGGGTACCTATAGAAATTCAATGGGTACGCTTGATTTTCGTATCTTTGATGTAGGTGGCACGTTTTAATTAGGAACGGGGTGTATCAAGGCAAGTAAAAACAAGACCAAAATTAAGTTTCGTTTGAACTTATCTGTCGCTGTTTTTTTACAGATGTGTAGAAGAGCAAACTGTCTCTTACTTCATCCGTTCACTCACGTTATTCTCCCTGAATATTTAACATTACGTCGTAGGTATGCTTTCGTTATTTTATGAGATTGTCAAACAAATTTCAGTCATTTTAAACGAGCCTAATAAGCCCAGAGGGAAAGATGGCGTGTTTAACTCCAATTTGGAAAAGTTTGGCCGACTGAATGCTTTTATGCCTAAATAAATCACAAATTGCGTGATAATGCTCAGTATTAACACTTGGTTACGATTTCAGCTTTGTTATGTCGCTTTAAAAAGTTATGGTTTCGGTGTAATAAGGGAGATTTAGGTTCTAAGTAGTACATAACGAAAATATTTATAATTGTATTTTTATATACGTAGGTACTTCAAAATTCTCGGCATTGCATCGAATGCAGCACCCCCCATGGCAGCAATGCAGTAAACACTGATTCACTGCCGAGTTGCAAACGCGCTGAGTTCTGTCAATGTGACACTGACAGCTGTCACTTTCAACAGTACCTACAACGCACTTCTTTTAAGTTGTGTCAGCTTTTATATCTGACCGATCTCAAGCTTGTGAAACAAATAGATAAACAGGATCATGGTGCCCTGTTGTGAGAAATCAGCTAGTGAATACCAGCCTATCATTGTCTCACTTATAGGGCAAAGGCCTTTTCTCATTTAGAAAAGGCATGAGCATTGATCACCACGCTTGTTCAAGACGGGTTAGCGATGTCAGACGTTAAGGTTGAACTAGTCGCGGGCTCAAACTCACTGGTGGGCGTGGCCAAAAAGCATGCTGTCTCACCTGAATTGTGTCCTTTTTCCTGACATTGAGTGACATGCACGATATTTCATAGTAAGACGAGCGCGTAAAAAAATACGAAATGTACGTTGGAAAATCGAGTTTTATGAAAAAACGCGTGGTATGCGGTAGAACGGTGCTCCGATTGGCGACCTTGCTTAAATTGTGTAAAACATACCAATATTGATTCAGTTTTTTTTTTATTATATGATCAATGTGCGTTTTCCATGTCATGTGCTAATTTAACCAAACCCCTAGACATTTTGTGTTGTCTATTTTAGCAATCTTACCATCTTCATATTCAAAAATTTGTAATAATAGAGTTTGTTCGTTGGTTCAAATTCATGATGTGGGTTTTTCCAAAATTAATCATGTTCGTGATACGCTTTACGCTACGCGCTACGCATTCGTGTTCGCATACGTCATGTTCGCGAACGGGCGCCGTCAGTAGGCACTGGTCGTGTCTTAGCTGCCACGGATTATTTTGATTCCTGAATTGTTTTTATCTTTTTATTACGGACGCTTTTAACGTGCACGTCTTTCTACATCGTTCTCACATATTGTATAATTTCAACATGAATGATGTAACCACTTTTAGTAACAATATTTTGATTTAAAAGAGTGTCCATGGAGTTTCTTGCCCGTTCTTCTCCATAGGTACCTACTACGCTTTGGAATGGGAAACTAGCTTCATCTTTCTGACTGACTGACCCCTTGACAATTCAAAGTGCCTGTAATTGGTTTATTTGAAATAAATGCCTTGAGTTTGAGTTTAATTTTTAGGTTGTTATCGGTTAGCCATTCAATAATTAAGCCTAAACTATTATTTAATTCATTCAAATCAAATCAAAGTATTTTTATTTCATATAAACCTTCATGGGCACATATGAAACGTCAGACGCTAGCTGCACGGTTCCAATTGTTCGTTTCCTATGGAGAAGCGCCGGCAAGAAACACCACGGTTACCTTTTTTTTTTTTAAATAATTGGCTTGTACAATATTGATTTTCTTATCGTTCTAAGTTTTTTGGTCCTGGCTGTCATTCGTGGACCTTTGACAGTTGTTACAGGTCGTCAGAAGCCCGAAAGTTTGACAACCAGTCTTACCAAGGGGTATCGTATCACCTAGTAACTGGGTTGTGGAGGTCAGATAGGCAGTCGCTTCATGTAAAAACCGGTTTTCAGCTGCATCCGGTTATACTGGAAGCTGACCCCAATATAGTTGGGAAAAGGCGAGACAGATGATGATCTTTCTAAGTTTTTTCTATAAATATTGTAGTACAGTCATCGGCAAATAGAGTAATGGGGTGTTGTATGGTTCTGGGAATTTCGTTTATATATCAAACGAATAACAACGGACCCAGTACACTCCCCTACGGTACGCTGTAATTTATAAATCTTTGTTTCGATAAGTAGGTTTGTTCTGTTTTAGTTCTATGACATATATTTGCTATTTTAGTTAATTGTTTTCTGCTGACTAGGTACGACTCAATGAACTCTAGGAAATTGGGATAAACTTAAAAAGTACATATTAATTAAACATATAATCTTGAAAGTACATATTAAGTGAAAAATCACATTACTACTTGCCCGGAGTTGAACCCACAACTTCGTGCATGAAAGGTAGAGCCTTCACCATTGGGCCAAGGCATGGTAAATTTCGACATAGACGACAAATTCCGGAACTGACAAATTTTCAGATAACGCCATTTTCCAACTAAATGTCAGTTCAAGACAGAAATAAGTCTTCGTGACTTAAACACCACTGCTTATTTCAGGCTTACATCAGCATTGAACGTCAGTTGGTAACTTTCAAACTTGTTCTCACGTAGATTCGCTGTGTCAGAAACTGGATGCGTCCGCGCGAATAAATCTCTTCCAGACTTTATTAAGTTTCATATTTTTGGACGATATCCGTGACCTGTTTTCCTAAAAGCTTGTGCAGCATCTGAATATGCCTTCCAGGTCTCGTCTCGGCTTTTATGCAGGATTCTAGATGAAATATTAAAGTGGATGAGATTTAACTTCTGAGATTTCGAGGCTCTTGAAGCGTGCAATTTTGTATGCTGTTAGCTCTTCGTGAGATAATAAACATGGGCCTCTAGTCTAAGATCCGATTAGAAGCGACTGACTATGATTAATAAAAAAATTAAAAATGACTTTTTTTAAACGTTGCTCTCAGTTTAACGAATAAATTTAATACCAATCGAAAGTACCTATGAATCCTATAGAATATACAAACGTTGGGTTGCCTATTTCTTTCCTGGCGTAACTATTGGGTTTTCTGGTATAAACAGTTAAGTCAATACTAGTCATTTACATCCATCTGTTTAATAAATAAATCGTTTATCAAAATAAGCACTATTTCATGGCGTTCACGATGATACAGGGTTGGTTGCGAAAAATCTGGTTTGAATGACGGTTGGCGAAAATTTGGTGCGAATGAGAATTGATCATAGTCTGTATATTTATTTACAAAGATATAAAATACTTTTCATCCATTAAACAGATGGGTGAAGGTCGTTTCTAATCCGATCCTTTAACTACTCGTGCTTTTGTAAGGACAAGAAAAGCAGCGAGCTCTTCAACTATTCTATTTGAGCACGGTTTACTTCCGTGTTAAAATATACTTAACTTATGGCATTGCACGTTTAGCAACCTTAACAATTTTCTTCGAAAGTTTTAACACCCATTTTACCTTCATTCTTCATTATGTTAATGAATATGTTAACAACATTTAAAAGGTACTGCAATCCATCAAATATTTATTAACTTGCTTGACCGGTACTTGCGGCACAACAAAAGCTAACCGCCTAACTGTACACATAAAAGTCATCAATACAGTATGTATGCCACGTTGTTCAGAAAGATTACAGATGACATTCGATAGCCGCATGCGCCTGTATCGATGCCGAAATAAGTCCTAATTAGCCATGTGTGGGGTACCCGTTGTGCAGACAGGTTATTGTTCCACCTGACTGTTTAAGGCATGCTTTTTGGTATTCGCGACGGGAACAGGTGGCGTGCGTGACACCTGCTTCCGGCGATGCGCGTACGCTTATTTGGGATGTAGAATGCATGTCGCGGACGCTTTATTGGTCAGTCGTATCTGGACACTCGATACGTACACGTGCCATTCGCGGCGCCGGTCTCGCATGCTTTCGAAACAAGGTTCCATATTGGTCGATGTCTGTAAATAAGTAAAAATGTAAAAAGAGTTACGATTAAAGTGAAATTTATTTATGAGTAACATGTTTTTGGCGCTCGTTTTCATTAAAAGTTAGCGGCAGTTTGCTTGTTTGTATTTGTTATTTCGAAAGTAATATTTAGTTAGGACGCCCTGAATGGTGTGAACAGTGTTTTGTATGTATGTCGTGTTTGTTATCTCTGCCGGAACAATTGTCCGCCGCCGGATGCTGCTGACAGTCCCAACGGCTAAATGATAATGTGTGCCAGTGAATGCCGCTGTATTTTTAGTATTTGCACAATGTTTTTCCATAACTTTATAGGTACCTATTTATAGCATGATTTTTTATTTTATCAGTAGCTTTATGTATTATACGTTTTATACAATGTATTAAATGATTCATTGGCACAAAAATCCCCATAGCGTATTAAGAGTGATACTTATAAAAGTCATACGTTTTCATGTCTCTTCCGAGTTTGTTCACGTCAAACCTTTGGATACGACGCATTAGAACTTGGAAAGCGCGAAAACGAACGATACTGACATCACAGTAATGACAAGGGTAGCCGAGAAAGGAGTCTTTTAACGCAAGGGTCGGAAAACGTGTTCCTGAAGCCTTTTGTTGGCTCAACATTTGATACCGATTTGCTCAGAAGTCAGATACACGGGGAAATAAAAGCTATTGTAAATCCAATGTTCACGTACAAACCTTTGCGCAAAACTTTTTTGCTGAACCAATTTTTCTTTTTCAGACAAGCAGGCTTATAGTATTCTGCCAAAACGTTGACAATCCAATCAAAAGTGGACTGTGATCGCCTTTTAGGCGTTAAATTAGTAGTTCTAGTGTAACTGTAAGTGCTTCTTTACCAAATATTTATACCTTGTAACCAATAAATCAGCCTTAAATATAGAACGAAGTCACCTTAAAAGGACCAAGAGAATTTTGTAAACTTTTTAATAGTCGACGATCGCCTTACAATTTTTACGGGATTCTAGTGTAAGTGTAAATAAACGACAGTGCTTAGAAACCTTTTTTACCGGATCCTTTTGTACGATATCATCGAATATTTGTAGAATGGTAAATGTGGTAGAGTGTGGTTTGTGGTGGTCCCGTGATAACGTGAGGTGGTGTTAAACAGTGGGAAAGTTCTAGAAAGTGGTGACCATGGAGCGGTGCGATGGATTCCTGGTCTACAGAAAGCCGGTGTACAGGGTCTTCCAGTATTTGGAAACGTAAGTACACATCCCTTAATAGGTTTATTAAAAGCAGCGGCCATCGTTCAGAAAAACTGTTAAAGAAGGCTTTCGGAAATGTGTTGAAGGCAAAAACACTAACAGAACGGTTGAAGTGGCTACCGAAAGCTAACAAACAAACACTCGACCTTTATGAACGCTAATCATTCCTATACTATGCCTATACTTAAATGATAAAATTACCGCGTTTTCGCTTTCGGATTTAACGTTCTCTAGCTAAGTTTTTGTGGCGTCAGCTCTTCAAACAGCTCCCGGCATCAAGAATTGAAACAAGATACTTACAAGAAGTTTCTTACGATATTTGACCTTTTCTGACTTTGATATTCGGTTTGCCAACAGAATTTGGCAAATAAAAACTAAAAAGGATACTTTGTAAAGGGCAGATTAAATTGAAGATAACATTAAGAGCCTTACAGCGGCCTTGTGATTTCCAGGTAGGTTTTGGGAGTAAAAAATCTCGCAATGTAGAATTCTGGGTTAAAAAGCGGTCTAAAATTAGATGTCAAAGAATGTAGTGGCTAATATTAGCGGCAACATGGTGAAGATCTAAACATAATTGTATTCTAAAACTTTATTATTTTTTAATCTACTGAAAACGAGGCTCGTAGCTAAATAATAACAGCCTCGCGGGTCGTGGAAGGTTATGCTACGCTTGCCGCGGTCGGTTTGTCGATGGGTGGCCATCCATTACATATCGGGTCCCCTGCGTGCCTCGAACGTTGAGCCGTTTTTCCCGGCTGCCGTTCGAAGATCTTTGACAGTCGTTACTGGTAGTCAGACACCCAAAAGTCTGACAATCAGCCTTACCTAAGGGTATAGTGTTACCCACGAACTCGGTTGTGGAGGTCAGATAGGCAGTCACTCCATGGACTGGAAGCCGACCCCAACATAATTGGACAAAGGCTAGCCAGATTGATACTGTAAACACACATTCGCATTCTGTATTTAAATCTTCCGGAGCTTGATATTATTCAGAATCCTACCTCACATAAAACAAAAACATGGCTGTCAAGAAATCGTCCTATTCCACACAATGAACAAACTGCCCGACTACGTTCATAGCTCCACATCTAATAATGCAGAAGCCGGAACATGTTCAGTGTCTCAAACTAATTATCTATTAGGTAGATGGCTCCCCAGATTGAGATATTCTGGCGAATAGCGCTGAACACTTCGGTAGACAGGCCTGCATGTTTGATGAGCCACTCTCCTTCAAACCCGACACACCAATCGATCATTAAAACGGACACTCTATTCTGAATCCCAAATTGATGGTCCTAGAGTTGATATTAATTAGAATGGAGTTAGAAAGGATAAGTAGCCAGAAATTGATACGGTATTTAGAAGGGTTATTCGTTTCGACGTTGCATTATTGCGTCGGATATCTTAATCTTGGCAATAAATCATGGTTTTTAATAGGATTTCTTTGGTTATTTGTTGATGATATCTTGATTGTCAGTTCTGAATATAACCTTATATAATTAGGGCAACAGAAAACAGCGAAATTAGCAAACAACAAGAGCTTATTATATTCGCGAAAGCAACAAAAAAATAAAACGTCTACACATGATATAAATTAAAGTCTATCTTCGTGTCTGTCTGTGCGACTGCGTTATCCTTTTAAACTACGTCTAGTAGTCTACACATGATTCTAGACCTAGTCCCTAAGCGTAGAAACTTATCGTCGGTTATCAAAAAAATTCTTGCAAATTTGCTGTTCAATACATTTTGACCGCGTAGGTATTGCACTTTTCTATGAAACCGCAGATTTTTTTTTATAATCACGCGGTTATTCTTTTAAACTACGTCTAGTAGTCTACACATGACTAGACCGCCAAGCGTAGAAATTTTTCGACGGCTATCAAAAAATTCTTGCAAATTTGCTGTTCAATACATTTTGACCGCGTAGGTTTTGCACTTTTCTATGAAACCGCAGTTTTTTTTTTATAATCACAGCGTTACTCTTCTAAACTACGTCTAGTAGTCTACACATGATTCTAGACCACTAAGCGTAGAAATTTTTCGACGGCTATCAAAAAATTCTTGCAAATTTGCTGTTCAATACATTTTGACCGCGTAGTGTAGATATTGCACTTTTCTATGAAAACGCAGATTTTATTTATAAGTAAATGACGAAAAATTTCTATGCTAGGGGGTCTAGAATCATGTGCTAAATTCATCGTTTCAGTTTGTGTATAATATAATAATGAACCACCAGTATAATAATGAAATCTAAAAACCGTGCGAAGCTGGAGGAGAGACTAGGGACCCAGTCTAACATAAAATCCTCTTGCGAAAATACAAAGCAACAAAAGAAAAACATACTCCCTTAGACACATAAGCTTAGGTACTAAAACCTAATGTTACCCAAACAAAGAAAACATACTACCGTCTCGAAAACCAGTAACCGTCTCCAGGCCTCGTTTTCAATAGAATCTGGTCCCGATATCGACAAGGTAAACGCCATTGAAGCGTTGGTTGATATTCGCAAGGAACACAATACCTACGGGTATTGTCAGCCCACACATCGAGATACCCTTGAAATAGCTTTGACCACTGGATACTGGAAGATAAAATCGGAATTATTTGACGTAGGAATAGAAATTGTTTGGTTTTTGGCGAGTTTGAAAGTGTAGGTTTTTGTCTAGGAATAGAACTAGTATTTTCAGACTACTACTAGTTACTACTCGTGGTTACTCGCTACTGCTATCGGTAGCGAGTTGCATAACAATGGTCGACCTTAGACCTGAGTTGTTAAATACCTACATGATTTGTATTAATCCTGCTGACCTTGCAGTAGAAGATGCGGAAGATAGTATTGTACTGCAGATGTCAAAGTCAGTCAAAGATTTATTTGCATACTAAGTGTACATTTTGGTGTTGTTTACAAATGCAGGTACTTACAACTTAGCGGCCTTTTCCAGGCATCGCAAACTTGAGGGCTAACTAGCAAACATTTAAAAAAAAATCAAAAGTAACATTTTGACGCATGCACATTCTTATAATTAATTAACTCTAATTGTGTATAATGTCTGTGAGCGAGGCTATGTGTCTGATTACAATTGGGTATGTACACCTATCATAGAAATCAACCACTTTATTTATAAACGGTCATGTATCTAAACGTAAAAATTGCTTGGCTGAACAGTCGCAGATCATAACTTAACTTTGGGCAACGTTTATAAATATACACCCAAGTTTATTTTCTTTGATTAACAGCATTCAGTCAGTACACACCCACGTACCAATTCAGAACATAAGGCGCGTGCGCGGTAAGAAGCACTGACGAACGAACGACAATAGCGCATCGTGTCATCAAACAAGGTTTAAAAAAGCGATGCGTTTGATGTTACGAGTAGTTGAATCGAATGACCACCAAAAGAAAAGTATTTTTAATTAAATTAGAAATTAGATGCACGGCTCAGTGGAATAATTTTTAGGTATTTATTTAGTTGATTCAATTCCCTTTATTATCATTATAAAATATTATAGTTTATGTTCAAAATTTTGAGAACTATGCGACGAAAAATATTGTTTTGAGCTGTTTTACGATTGTTTTATCTTGATAGCAAATATTTTATTTTTATAAAATATTTTTTTAGTAAGTAAGTCTTTTCTTCGAACATTTGACAAAACACTCAATTTTGTTCTGGCTTGTAATATGTATCAATACGCCTAACTGTGCGACAAAAAACTGAGCGTTTTACGGTTTCCTACGTTTGGGCGCTTTCAAACAAACCAGCAAAAAGTTAATTAAAATGACCACGTGCTATGTAATAAAAACATAATACGTTTTCATGCAGCGGCGTACGTTTTGAATAAATTTTACATAAACAGCGAACGGACCAGTGTGAGTTGGAGCAAGACGTCGAAATTTACATAAAACCACGATATTTCACGAATGTACAGCCGGCACGAATACCTATCCTGTTACTATTGACCCGCCTTCAATTTTCAAGTTCTCTGTATATAAATATCTACATAATGTTTGCAGCCTCTGTTTGTGATGTAAAATTGTTGTTTATAACTGCACTGGGAGCCATAAGTACCCTTTTGTGTGGAAAGCAGTGGCATCGAAATTATAAGTTTCTATATTTTTATTTCTAATCTCTTCCTGTTTTGAAATCTTGTCCTGTGCTTATAAATACAGAGTTTTGAATAAACAACGGCTTCGCTGGATCTTCTTATTAAACAAAACCCTCATTAAACAAAATCTGCTAACGAATCCATCTTCAGAATACATTATAATAATTCCCAAGAGTGAGGTCAAAAAGGGCTTCCAGAATTTTGTGTCTCCTAAAGCACCTCTTAAGTGGCAAACAGCTTTATCAACCTCAAAAGGTGCTTGACCTCTGAATTTAGGAAAGATCGGGCGACATATATTTTGTTTTGGCCCTGAAGCATTAATTTATGAGTTTCCTTTCATAATCTAAATCTCCAATTAAAAGCGGTATCCCGAAATTGCCATGAAGAAGAGGTGCTTAGCTTACAACCGCGTGGTGGTCGAATAAAAATGTAGGGTGTGCTCTAACTTTAAAGTGAAGCGTTAATGAGTGCTCAGAGGATTGTGCTTTTTAGGGTTCCACATTAAACGGTTAATCCTTACTTTTCTCCGATCAAAACCTACTATACAAAAACTGATTTCATGTAAAATTAACCTGACGTAGTACCCAAGTTTTATCCGATACTGCATCACTTGTTCAAAAAATATGTTGCTAAAATTATACAAATGAGGTTTTCCTAAGTTTTTACAGAAAATATTTTACTGCTGTTCAACTATCTGCGATTCTATCATGATAATAGTCTACAGAATCCCTTCTTAATCAGTCCGTCACGAACACACCACTTTTTTAAACACAAAAGCAAAAGGGTGGGATGTTTTCCTAACGCATTTTAAATATAGCGCTTCTAAAAGGGGCAGCGCACTGCTTTAAGTGCAGTATAGTATGTTTTGGTGCTTTTTATAGAACGTTCGTTTGTGTAGTTGCTCGTAATAGCGCTATAAAACTTAATGATTTGTCTCGGAATTGTTTTCTTGTAGGCGTGTGTTGACGATCTCGGTTATTGATTGTTTCATTTATCTAAAATTATATTCCGTTTTTTAAAGGTTATGTTGCTTATGTGGTTCGTATAATATTGAATATGTTGGGAAAGGTTATGATTTGTTTTGACTGATCGGTTGGTGCAGTTGGTAGCGACCTTGCCTTCTGAGCAGCTGGTCCCGGGTTCGATCCCCGGACAAATCAAAAATTTGTGTGCATGAACGTGTCTCTTTGACCTGTGTCTGGGTGTGTATATGTATATAAGTATGTACATCAGTCATCAGGTTACCGTAGTACAGGTTCTACCTAGTTCGGGACCTGAAGACCTTGTGTGAATGTTGTCTCATATTTATTTATTGTTATGGTTTTCTGTTTGATAAAAAAATGTAGTTTTAAAATTTTACCCGAAACTTTTAGTAGGTACGTAATCATATGAAATGATTGTTGTGTGACTTGGATGGGAAGGTACCTACTCACATGGATAACTTCTTCGACAGCTCGGCTGCTTGGTTCTTAATTTGTGACTTCCCACACTAAGTAATTTATGAGTAATCAACAAATCACCACACAACACCGGTTTACACTTATTTGCACATGTTTGAGAGAGTTTTTATGGGACCACATGGTCGGCTTGTCCACTCGCGGTAGCTTGGAGTTTTAGAGAGAGAGTTGTCCTCGTGTGACTGCGTCTTCGATAGACGTAATGGCGTGCGGGTATGTATGAAAATTATGCGTGTCCAGGATAAAATATTATTGTAATATTTTAAATTTAGATGCGTACTAGTGAGTTTATATGCGTTTTTTTTTATGTTTTATCGTTAATGAGATAACAAGCGAGAGTGTTGTCGTCGTGGGACTGCGTCTTCGATAGACGTATAATGGCGCGTTTGAAAATTTATGCGTGTTTGTGCAAATTATTGAATAATTAGGTGAATGTGTGATGAGTATGATATGAGTGTAATTGAGCAGTAAATGCGTTTTTTTTTATGCGGCTGATGGACCAGAACTTGAATAGGAATGGTACTAGGACCGAGCTAGGACATCAGATCGTAAAATTGTATTGTTACCTACTCATCTGAGATGTAAACTATTATCTGACCTCTTTTTTATGTTTTTTTTTTATTGTAGTGCAGCAAATAGAGTGGCAATTCTCGTTTCTCGTACTTAAAAAACGTTCAAATTCAAGTCGCAATCTCATCTCAGCGACAATTAATGTCAAAAACTTGTCAAAAATGTATGTAAATTGATTGTATTTTTGACAGATTGAGACTGAGATCAGACTGTGAACGTTCTTAAAATTACGGGAATTACCCCTGGACTATGATGAAAATCCGTATGTAAAGTTTTATTTCGGTGTCAACGGTTAAGGAGTAGATTTCGAACGCATAAAGGCGCGACGCGACTCTAGTTATAGTACCATTTATTTCTATGAAAGCTTCATGGAAATTGTTCTACAAGAGTCGCGTCGCGCCTTCTGCGGGAGCTTTAATTTGACGACGGTTATAGGTTTTACGATTAACTGTCTGTTACAATAAATAACATTGCACTGCATAATAACAAGTTCCCAGCTAACTATTTAATAATTCAAAACACTCACATTTATTCGATATCTGCCTCAAAGGCCTCGTGTCGTTACGGTAACTGGACCGTATCAAATAGATTGTCAGCATTCGGTATCCTAAGGTATCTGATCAGCTACTATTGCGAAAATTAATAGAGTTTCTAGCTGCGACTGTAGTTTTGTACCTAGTTTTGTGCCTAACTAGTTCACAAGGCTGGATTGAAATGAGTCACTCTTTAGCTGTTTGAGGACTGTATACATACACACATCAAAAGTGTCTAGGGATCAACATATATTTTTGCAATAACTTTTCTCCTGATTGATATTAATTAAAATTTTCTTTAAGGATTCATAAAATAAAGTGTTTTCGTTTGTCACAGTAACGATAAACCAAGTCACCTTTGCATTAATAAAGAAATTTGCCATTTTCCTAATAAAGGGATTTTTGACATTTGAACCACTAACACAAAAGTTCGAAAAAAAGACTGAAATAACAGTTTTCTTTAAAATTTTATTGGGTAACTTAAACAATTAATAATCCGTGTTTCTACCGCGAACACTAACAACACAAGAACATCGGTTTGGCATACTCAAAATGAGTTCATCCAAATCACGCTGTGGAATGGCCGCCCATGTTCGTTGCAACAACAAAAAAAGGTCTTCTTGCGACTGGATACCCTCCATATTCGGCAGAGCTCTTCTCTGTAGCATATCCCATGCATGCTCAATCGGGTTCAAGTCTGGCGACTGAGCAGGCCAGGGCAGGACATTGATGTTAGCTGCGGCGAGAGTCTGTCTTACAACTCTTGCGGTGTGCGGTCGTGCATTATCATGCATTAACTGAAATAAGGGACCGATTTGCACTTGTAGAGGAACGATGACGTCTGATACAATCGTCTCAGCATAAATTTGAGCGTTGAGGTTGCCTCTGATCCAAATCAACTCAGTTCTTCCGCCGATCCAAATACCCGCCCATACCATGATGGTTCCACCACTATAAGGATGGACTTCCTGGCAGGATTTTAATCGCTGTTGGCGTCCAGGGGTTCTCCAGTGTCGTATACGTCTTGTATCCGGTCTCATACCAAAACGAGACTCATCAGAAAAGCACACGAAACGCCATTGTTCTTCTGCCCAATTTCTGTGTTCAAGAGCCCATTGATATCGAATCCTACGATTGTGCATTGCTATAGGTGGTACCCGTAGCGGTCTTCGGGAATGAAGGTTCACTTCATGCAAGCGGTTTCTGACTGTTTGGTCGCTAATTAAGTTCCCTGAAGAGTGATGAAGCCTCACGGCTAACATCATGGCGGTTATTGTTGGAGCTCTTCGAGTTAAGATTTGAATGTATCGGTCTTGTCTCCGTGTGGTGCAGCGATACCGTCCTCCATGGCGCTCAGCCACGGTACCAGTGCTTCGGTAACGTGTCCAAAGTCGACTGATAACACTCTGACTTGTATTCAGAGCTAAAGCCACAGTACGTTGCCGGGAACCAGCTTCTATCATTCCCACGGCTCTGAGCATTTCTTCCCTGCTTAAATGACGTCGCCGCTCCATAATAACGTTGGTTTTAATCAGTAGTAGGGAAACAGTAGCACTAATAATGTCTTCAATGCGTTGTATGTTTTTATAGGGAAAATATTGACAGCTGATTTTCATCTTTTACTCGAATTTGATTCACAGTTCCTGATTCAAATTATGAAATGCACCAAAAAGGATCCATATAAATTTATAAAATCATAAATTTATTACAAAGCCACATCTTAATCTCAAGAAATCCGCATAAAAATGCTTGATCCCTAGACACTTTTGATGTGTGTACATTCTAATAATTTAGTCCGAATAGACTAATGAACGCGATAAACAAAAGAAAAAGGTAGGACTCTTGTTGACCGTTTTGATTTGAATGAGGGTTTTCAGAATTGACGTTCACCAGGTGGCAGCACTGAGACGTCAGGTCCAGGCATCTGTCAAAAGTGTCAAGTGTCCCAGATTGCAATAGACTCGTTTAATGTTTTGATAATTATTATAGATTTGTATGAAGAAACTAATGGTCCGCAGCTAAAATCGTATAAAAGTAGTGTATTATTACTATTATTAGTATTTACGACACGTTACCAAAAGTATGGCCTCGTCTTTGCTCGCCAGTTATATTTTATTCTCATATCAAAAACACACTACTTATCTTTGAATCAAACTGCTCACAGCTAGTCAATTGACTGACATTTTAATATGAGACCATACAAATAGAAGGGTCCAAGGTTTTCACCGTTGGTACCCTTTTGGTACGGAACCCTAAAAAGGGAACCAAAATTATCTACGTCGCATGCTACGTCATCTCCCCTACCTCTACTGTTAGAATCACACACGCTTATAGTGTACAAAACGCAATAAAAAGTAGAATTCAATACGGAAGGGGACGGTCGCCCTTTACCCCTGCAAGCTACGCCTGCAAACGCAAACATTTTTAAAGGATTCATGAAGGGGAACGCCAGTAATTCCGTTAATGGACGTTGAAACTCCGACTCTAATTAGCTTTCATGAAAATTATCTCGAAAAGATTTTATTTATTGCTTCCTTTTAATATTTTTCTCTTTGATGTGTGTTAAATGAGTGGAATGGGGCATGGCGAAATTTTTGAACGTTGTATTGAGGAATACCTAAGTAGCCACTTACTAATGACTGCTATTAAAGTTGGATCTAATGTCGCTCGTCGCTAACTAATAACAACCGAACGGGTCGATCGAAGTCGTTCGTCGCGGTCAGTTCGTGGATGGGTGACTATCCAATACACGTTAAACCATTGGCTCCGGCTGTCATTTGTCATTTTTTTGACAGCACGGTTGGCGCAGTGGTTAAGCGATTAACTGCTGCGCTGCGTGTCGCGGGTTCGATTCCCGCACGGAACAAATATTTGTATGACCTGCAATTAGTTGTTCCGGGTCTGGCTGTTTGTGTATGTGTGTTTAAATGTTTGTAAACGCACCCACAACACAGGAGAAATTCCTAGTGTGGGGCAACGTTTTTTTTTTAAAAAAAATCTTTACCAGTCGTTACGGGTCGTCAGAAGCTTCAGTCTGACAACCAGTCTTACCAAGGAGTATCGTATTACCCAGTAACCGGGTTGTGGAGGTCAGGTTTATGGAAGTTGAATCTATACCAGCGAAGCTTTAAGGGACATATGGAGAAAGTTTTGATTGTTCATGATTGAAAGAACACTGGGTGACCGAAGATACGATAGATGGATTGTGCGAAAGATGATATTATGGCCAGAAAATGATTGGATCCTAAGATGACAGCTGAAAGAGACGACATTACTGCTCCGACCTCAAATAAATTGGGATAAGGGGAGGACCCCTTATCCCAATTTATTTGAGGTCGGAGCAGTAATGAATGATGATAATGAGGATCATCATTCATCATCATTTCAGCCGAAAGATGTCCACTACTGGACATAGGCCTCCCCAACCACCGCCACTTCGACCGGTTCTGTGCTTCTCGAATCCAGCGGATTCCTGCGGCCTTCACAAATTCATCGGTCCACGTTGTGGAAGGCCTTCCAACGCTACATCTTCCTGTACGCGGTCGCCACTCCAGAACCTTTCGGTCCCATCGGCCATCTTTTCTGCGAGCACTATGTCACTGCAACTTAAGTTTGGCAATTCTTCGGGATATACGTCGTCGGTCACCTTGGTTCTTCATTTTTGATTCGATCACGTTGGGAAACTCCAAGCGTAGCCCTCATGATGAGGATAATAAAAACAAATTCCTATTGACAAACCAAATTTGTAAAATATACTGATATCTGGAGTTCATGGGCAATTGGATTTAAATTAAATGCCAATTCCACATTCTATCAAACCCGGAATGTTCTTTATATGAACCCAACTAGCACTTGACCGGTTTAGTATAATTGATAGCTAATTAACTGACAATAGATTCGGCCTATTATCGGCCAGTCTATCGGCCGTTTTGTACAGATTTCCGGGTCACAGCACTCATAGCTCTGTAGTTAGTGCTAAATTGATCTAAAGCCACGACAGATTGTATCAGCTCCAAGTTGCATGGGTCATAGTGGGGGCTAGGGTGCCTACTATTGTTTCTAGTTATTTAAAATGCTTATGATTCACAATTAAGGTCGAATGAGTGTATTATAGGTAGGTCGATGGTAAGTTTCTATTTACTACATCGATTTCTGGAATTCTGTCAACCATCGAACGGGGACTTTATTTTCACCAAAGTGTTCTTTGAGCATCATTTCACCGTTTAGCAAAGTAATGTTCTTTATTGTTCTCTCATAATCACAAACACAGTACAAAGTCGAGGTAACACCAAATAGATACTGTGTCTGTTGTAGATAAAACCTGTATAACAGACAGAAAGGGTACGGTACTACCTACATGGTTATTTTGTAAAACTTTTGTGATAAACAACGTTTCCCAAACACCCAAGTTCAGAGATGTCTTTACCAACTCAGACCAATTCTTTTCAAAGCGACATGTGCTTTAAGTAGTTCAGGTCCTTTCCCGCGGATTTATGGCGCGACACATAATCGATCGCCACCCTGCCGAGTGAGAACTACCCTCGCTATATGAATGTTATTATTTGCGGGTACCTACACGGAGCAAAGAGTGGTTTTATAATTGATATTGATGGTGGGTAGGGGTAAAGTTTCGGTATACAGTTGGAAAGTACTCTTAAATTTTTGAGTAAGATTGAATTTGGAGATTTTGTTTGTTGTACATAATATTGTGTTGTAAAGGGTTTGATTTTTGATTACTTACCTTGTTACTGTAGCGTTCACTATGCCAAAAGTCCGTCAGTATGAAAGGATCGTGTGAATTATGATAATATGAATGAAAAGAAATTGAATGATAGAGGAAATGAATGAAGGAGGAATGAGTGAATGAAGGAGGATAAAAGAAAAAATATTTCTTACTCTGTATAATGTCGAAATACAGGGTGTTTTTTTCGAATACTGATGAAGATTACAGATTTTCATGACGGCCATTACTTTGCTGGAACCGCTTTTTAGGAAACCCAAGCTATCAGCTATAAGCTTAGGCAAGACGAGAAATAAAGCCTTGCTGTAGTTACCTACTACTACTCGGTTCCTTAATTTCAATACCTTATTTTAAAAGTAGTTAGTTTATGTTAATTTGGCTTCAGAATCAGATAAAGTGTAAACTAACTACATATTATATATTATTGCGAAATGAAAAGGACTGGGTATTTTATTGTATTTTGAGACTTTTCGTTAAACGGAGAGTAAAAGAAACAATACAAAATGGCAGAGATATCGACGCGCAACCTGTTACCATGGATTCAGTACACGATTCTTAACCCCACTGCGTAGACATTTTACGTCAGTTATTAAAAAAAATGCTTTTCCGTATATTTTGACCGCGTAGGTATTGAGCGTTTCTATGAAACAGTTGATTTTTTTTTTATAACCGACGTAGAATTTCTACGCTAGGGGTCTAGAATCATGTGCTGCATTCATTTCATGGTTACAATTAGCTCGTCGATGTCCGCGTCACCCTGTATAATTTAATTTAAAAAACCAATTAAGAATATAATAACGTAAATACAACCCGTAGCAATGAGACGATAAATTAGTTATACTTACTAACCGTGGGAGACAATAATTCACGTTACGTTACAAATCTTCGCATGCACACAGTCACACGCGTATAAGGGTCTAGCGTAGTAGGTACTTCGTCCATTTTGGTTTGTTTTGACTGAACAACGGAAGTGCGACTGTAATTTCCGTAGTTTTATAGAGGTATGGAGGTTAGGTGGAACAGGGTATTAAGTTCACTCGTACCTCCATAGTAAAGGGAGGATCCTCCGACCAGACGGGTGTCGTGTCTGGTGGGCAACGGCCCGACGATTGATGTCTTGGAATTGTATATATGGTAGTTGCGCGGTAAACTCTGCTTGCGCGATGCAGGATTTTGCGTGACGTCAGTGTGTTGCGTAGTTCACATGTGGCGATGTAGATATCGCTACAGTTTAAATTATTTTTGGGATAAAAAATTACCTATATTAAAAATGACAGAAATCGATTTAGTACGAAACGAACTACTTTCATAATGTGCATTAATTCAGTTATACACTGTATAGAATTTACACTGTATGTGTTTCTATTTCGGTTTACGAATCTTTTGTTGTGTAACAAATATTAACTGCATTACTTATTTATAAGGGGCCTGTGCCTAAATAATTACAGCCGCACTAGTCGATTGTAGGTTAAGCTACGTTGCCGAGGTCGGTCCATGGATGCGTGAAAATCTATTACATATCGAGACCTTCGGTGCCTCGTAAAGCACGTTTGTTTAACCATTGGTCCCGACTGTCATTTGAACTTTGACAGTCGTTATGGGTAGTCCCGAAAGTCTGTCAACCAGTCTTACCAAGGGGTTATCATATTAACCATTAACTGGGTTGTGAAGGTCAGATAGGCAGTCGCTCCATGTAAAATACTGGTATTCAGCTGCATCCGCTTAGACTGGAATCTGACTCGAACTTAGTTGGGAAAAGGCTAGGCATATGATGAGTTGATGACTTATTTATGAGTCATCATCAGATGATATAGGCAGGCCTCCGTCACTCCATGTACTTGCGCGCTATAATTACCTACCGCTCGAGCGAGCGCTCTCGGACCGCTTGCGGTCCAAATTCGGTTCCCTGCGATTGCTGTAGGATCGCGCGGTGCGAAGCAATCACAACTGTACGCTTGAGCATTTAGGCACATTTTAGCATGCAGTGGTTGTTGAGGCGACGGAGTAGGCTATTATCTCAATAGGTATTGGAAATTTTCTACTGAGTGAAGTATCTGTTACGTAGTAACTATTTAGTAATCTGTGATATAGGTACTATGTAAGTTGGAAGTTAGTAGAGCAATATTACTACTTAATAATAGTACTAGTTAATAATTTGCTCAACGTACATCATACATTAATATGTATGTGTGTGTAGTTATGTCAACCTACCTACTGAGCAGTCTCATTTCAAATGTAACGTAAATCCTTGTTTAATAACTTGTAAATCACACGACTAGTTGAAATGTAATCTAAATGTATACTAAGGCTTACCTATGTAATTCGTGATATATGCGTGTTTTAGTACTTACTTAATGTTAATTACATACAAAATGGTGATGTAATGATGTGGGTAGTTTTATGTTTATTGATACAGAGTGCTCAAAATACAGCGTTATTATCAAAATAACGTTGCATAATGAAAGTATCTACTTCTTTTGTAGTGGCTTTACTTTATTTAAGGGCCTGCCCAGATAACGTAGGTATGTTATTCATAATGTAATCCAACCTTACACCAACACCAAATACTGACTTAGGTACGTTGAAGGTGGGCACGCCACAATTGCGGCGATAAGTCCCCTCTTTGAGGAGTGGCTAGAGAGGCGCCACGGCGTCCTCACCTTCCGCCTGACGCAGGTCCTCACCGGATACGGTTGTTTCGGGAGGTTCCTGTTCCGGATAAGGCGGGAGGAAACGCCCGGGTGTCACCATTGTGTGGATCGCCCGGAGGACACGGTGGAGCATACGGTGGAGGTCTGCCCGGCTTGGGCGGAGCAACGCCGTGTCCTCGTGGAGGCGATTGGCGGTGGCGATCTCTCGCGTCCGGCCTTGGTCCAGGCCATGGTACGGAGCGAGAGGGCTTGGGAAGCCGTCACCTCCTTCTGCGAAGCAGTAATGTTCGCGAAGGAGGAGGCGGAACGCGTGAGGGAGAGGCAAAGTTTGCGCCCTCACGCCCCTAGCCGCCGCAGGAGACGCCCTGGGCGTCGGGAATCGCAGGCCGATTCCCGGCCACCGTAGGCGCGGGCCTGCGAACGGCGAGCAATGGGCAGCTCGCCGTTCGATAAGGACCAGGCCCGGGTCGACGGCGCGTTGTGTTCCACGCGCGCCTCAAAGAGATGTCAGCACCAATGACGGGGTTTGCTAGGACCGATGCCTGCTAGGGTTGCGGAAAAGTCCAAGAGGGTTACCGTGGCCCCTGGCACAGGCAACTGAAGGAACACGGGTGGGTTTTAGTCAGTAAGAGTCTGACACGCCCTCCTGCTCTGCCCAGAGCGGGAGAAGTTATTTGATGATTTCCCACCCACAAAAAAAAAAAAAAGGTACGTTGAAGGTGATGAAATCTGGATTGAACCGTCAGATAACAAATTATATACACCACACACACACACACACACACACACACAACACTACACACCCACACACAACTCTACACACACACACACACAAACCACTACTAGTCATTGATTTATTTATATTTATTTTTGTATTTTTCTCAACGTAATCATGATCTGGCAGTTTGAGTAATTTATGCGGCCTACTCAAATGTCCTTTCTTTGGTATTGTTCGTCGAATCGTTGAGCTCCTTGAGTCTAAGTTGAGCTGCACGATTACTGACAATTGCGTGCACTGACTGGACAGGTCCACTCAATCTGTGTGGTTCTTTCCTCAAAAGACCATTGCAGACACCGATCTACATAGCTTTCACATGACCTGACCAAGATTTTGTCTGGACTTTAAAAGAGACTGTGACCTCTGAGTTTGTTTCGGCCTTTCTTCTCAGAGTAGTCAGATAGGAAACGCCGACCCCATCTAGTTTAAAAAAAAATATGATTGACGTGTAAAAGTGTTTGTTCAAACCTACTTACAGAAATAAAATCATTTATCATTTACACCCACCCACAACTCTACCCACACACACACCCTACACATACATACACACACTCACACGTACACTATCGCATTAGGTTACCCTGTAATGATAGATGTAAGTTGGAAAATAAATAAATAAAATAATATAACAAGCATAATAATATGTAATAAACACCAGGCACAATGAAATAAATTACAAACATTTGAGAGCAAATAAATGAAAAAAATTAAGTGTCATGTCATGACGGGCGAAATATTACATATTTTCGGTTAGCTCTCATTCGCTAATGTGCAGAGTATGACTTGAGATGAGGAAATTCGTTAAAAAAAAAGTTACTTGTTCAAAAATTGCACACTAGGATTCCCTAAGCGGTCAATACCAGGATTTCCCATAACCGTTTATGCAGAACAATGAAACAATAACATAAGATAAAAAGGTAAAGAAATAACAAATTAGACAAAATACAATACAAAGAAAACAAAAACTTTCGTTTAGCGTGTTGTGATAAGGATTTGATGTGACGTGACGTGATGTTTTGTGATGTGAGTTGTGTACAATGTTGATATCGTCAACACACTGGCCTAGCGCTGTGGGTGTAACCCTAATACTTGCAATGCTTAATAATATTCCTAGTCTGTATGAGTCAATCCTTGACCTGCAATGACACAATTCGCTGACATTATTATATTTTTCATATGAAATATAATAATTTAATAACAACGTAGCCATATTTATTTTAGTTACTCACGACAAGGGGCGACAACACGCGAACTTACTTTAATTAATTAAAACCATTGTGTGCCATTCTGTTTCACGTATGATGTATGGTTTAGTCTATTATTTCACTCGGGTGATGCGATGCAAGCTCATTGAGTGCTCAGCAGCGGCTCTCAACATGTGGTTGATTAAAATGAAAAAATGAAAAATATTTTTATTTAAACAAAATGCTTCATATACAATGATTTGTGTTTGGAGCCTCCTTTTAGGCAAACAATGATTGATTGTTACATTTGCTTTTTGAGTACCGAAAATAGTACCTATAGTATAGTTAAAATCTCGCTGCAGACTTGGTCATAAATCATAATCGGAGTAGGGATGTGCGCTAGTTGCGCGCGCTCAAGGCCATTATCGATAACAGAATGATTAAGGTTATCACGTAAACATACTGCATTCATTAAGTGTGCAGGGTAACTAATGAGTACTAATGTGTTTTTACGAGACTTCCTTCTAGTAAATTTGGTACTTAATAAAATAAAATAAAATGTGTATTTATTTCTATCACCCATTTATAAATATATAAAACTATCGATATCACTCATCGACTGCAGTAATACACAGGACTACGTGTGGGCGTGGCCTGCCCATAAGGCCCGTGAGTGGGAAAGAGAGCGAAACACGAATGATTTATGACCGAGTCTGCAGCGAGATTTTAATTTTTGACTGTACAACGGAAGTGTGACTGTAATTTCCGTAGTTTTATAGAGGTATGAGGAACAGGGTGTAAAGTTCACTCGTACCTCCATAGTAAAGGGAGGATCCTCCGACCAGACGGGTGTCGTGTCTGGTGGGCAACGGCCCGACGATTGATGTCTTGGAATTGTATACATATATGGTAGTTGCGCGGTAAACTCTGCTTTCGCGATGCAGGATTTTGCGTGACGTCAGTGTGATGCGCAGTTCACATGTGGCGATGTAGATACCGCTGCAGTTTAAATTATTTTTGGGATAAAAAATTACCTATATTAAAAATGACAGAAATCGATTTAGTAAACGATTCTAAACGAACTACTTTCATAATGTGCATTAATTCAGTTATACATTGTATAGAATTTACACTGTATGTGTTTCTATTTCGGTTTACGAATCTTTTATTGTGTAACAAATATTAACTGCATTACTTATTTATAAGGGGCCTGTGCCTAAATAATTACAGCCGCACTGTCGATTGTAGGTTAAGCTACGTTGCCGAGGTCGGTCCATGGATGCGTGAACATCTATTACATATCGTGACCTTCGGTGCCTCGTAAAGCACGTTTAACCATTGGTCCCGACTGTCATTTGAACTTTGACAGTCGTTATGGGTAGTCCCGAAAGTCTGTCAACCAGTCTTACCAAGGGGTTATCATATTACCCATTAACTGGGTGGTGAAGGTAAGATAGGCAGTCGCTCCATGTAAAATACTGGTATTCAGCTGCATCCGCTTAGACTGGAATCTGACTCGAACTTAGTTGGGAAAAGGCTAGGCATAATGATGAGTTGATGACTTATTTATGAGTCATCATCAGATGATATAGGCAGGCCTCCGTCACTCCATGTACTTGCGCGCTATAATTACCTACCGCTCGAGCGAGCGCTCTCGGACCGCTTGCGGTCCAAATTCGGTTCCCTGCGATTGCTGTAGGATCGCGCGGTGCGAAGCAATCACAACTGTACGCTTGAGCATTTAGGCACATTTTAGCATGCAGTGGTTGTTGAGGCGACGGAGTAGGCTATTATCTCAATAGGTATTGGAAATTTTCTACTGAGTGAAGTATCTGTTACGTAGTAACTATTTAGTAATCTGTGATATAGGTACTATGTAAGTTGGAAGTTAGTAGAGCAATATTACTACTTAATAATAGTACTAGTTAATAATTTGCTCAACGTACGTCATACATTAATATGTATGTGTGTGTAGTTATGTCAACCTACCTACTGAGCAGTCTCATTTCAAATGTAACGTAAATCCTTGTTTAATAACTTGTAAATCACACGACTAGTTGAAATGTAATCTAAATGTATACTAAGGCTTACCTATGTAATTCGTGATATATGCGTGTTTTAGTACTTACTTAATGTTAATTACATACAAAATGGTGATGTAATGATGTGGGTAGTTTTATGTTTATTGATACAGAGTGCTCAAAATACAGCGTTATTATCAAAATAACGTTGCAAAATGAAAATATCTACTTCTTTTGTAGTGGCTTTACTTTATTTAAGGGCCTGCCCAGATAACATAGGTATGTTATTCATAATGTAATCCAACCGTACACCAACACCGAATACTGACTTAGGTACGTTGAAGGTGATGAAATCTGGATTGAACCGTCAGATAACAAATTATATACACCACACACACACACACACAACACTACACAGAACACTACACACCCACACACAACTCTACACACACACACACATACAAACCACTACACACCCACCCACAACTCTACCCACACACACACCCTAGACATACATACACACACTCACACGTACACTATCGCATTAGGTTATCCTGTAATGATAGATGTAAGTTGGAAAATAAATAAATAAAATAATATAACAAGCATAATAATATATGTAATAAACACCAGGCACAATGAAATAAATTACAAACGTTTGAGAGCAAATAAATGAAAAAAATTAAGTGTCATGTCATGACGGGCGAAATATTACATATTTTCGGTTAGCTCTCATTCGCTAATGTATGACTTGACTTGAGATGAGGAAATTCGTTAAAAAAAAGTTACTTGTTCAAAAATTGCACACTAGGATTCCCTAAGCGGTCAATACCAGGATTTCCCATAACCGTTTATGCAGAACAATGAAACAATAACATAAGATAAAAAGGTAAAGAAATAACAAATTAGACAAAATAAAATACAAAGAAAACAAAAACTTTCGTTTAGCGTGTTGTGATAAGGATTTGATGTGACGTGATGTGATGTTTTGTGATGTGAGTTGTGTACAATGTTGATATCGTCAACACACTGGCCTAGCGCTGTGGGTGTAACCCTAATGCTTGCAATGCTTAATAATATTCCTAGTCTGTATGAGTCAATCCTTGACCTGCAATGACACAATTCGCTGACATTATTATATTTTTCATATGAAATATAATAATTGAATACAACGTAGCCATATTTATTTTAGTTACTCACGACAAGGGGCGACAACACGCGAACTTACTTTAATTAATTAAAACCATTGTGTGCCATTCTGTTTCACGTATGATGTATGGTTTAGTCTATTATTTCACTCGGGTGATGCGATGCAAGCTCATTGAGTGCTCAGCAGCGGTCTTCAACATGTGGTTGATTAAAATGAAAAAATTAAAAATATTTTTATTTAAACAAAATGCTTCATATACATTGATTTGTGTTTGGAGCCTCCTTTTAGGCAAACAATGATTGATTGTTACATTTGCTTTTTGAGTACCGAAAATAGTACCTAGTTCTTTCATGTTAAGCTGCATAATGACACATGACGTTAAAAGTTAAAAACACAAAAATATGAAAACATCTTCATATATTTACATACATTTTACTTCCCTATGTTATCGTGATGTCGTGCCGTGGAGTTCCACGATAATATCGTCACGTTAGAAATTATAAAAGCTAACATTAGCAAACATCAAATTTGCTCTTATATCTTTTTGCCTGCCTCCTACGCGTTTCGTAAGCCAATTTTTATTTCGAACAGGCAATCTTTTTATTCTGAAAGACTGAAGGGCATAGGGGTATCCGCCCTTTTTAACCTTCGTCTTTCCAAGATTTTAAATAATACTCTCAACTTTTTTAACATAATCCACGCAGATTTCGTCACTGACGTCATGGCATCTTTTTCACACTGAGTCTGGCTTATATATTTCCGTACGTATAACCACCATCGTTTGTATGCGGTTAACGGAAATACAATCCTTGTAAAAAATAATACCCACTGCGTACAGAATGTACAAAGAATTGCAACGTCACAAATAGAGCAAGCGCTGCGCTGTTAAAAAAATGTTGGTGAACTCTGGTCTTACGAATAATGCGCGCACACCCCTACCACGGTAATATTATCAATTCTATACCCTACTGACGTAAACAGGGGTGGCCCACACGTGTATGATTTCACACATGATTTATATTTATTCTACAGAGTCATATTATATTGCGCAGAGTTCGGTTACGGGTCGAATTGGATTGGAGAGCGTATCTAGTGCCGATATTGAAATATTTTCAATTAATTTTACCTAATGGCAGGGGTATAATTTAGGGGCAGTTATGGGGAGTAATTGTCAATGTTTGTGTCAATAAATTAAAGTGAAGAATGTCTCGCATAGTACGGAAAACCAATGTACCTACCACTTTTCGTGGGTCGACTTCAATTTCTGGAATTCTAGATCGTCATCATCTTCCTGCTCTTGTCCCATATTACTTGGGGTAGGCGCAACATGTTTTCGCGCCTTTGCACAAGAATTCTGGATATCAAGCATACATTTTAGAGAAATTCGTTTAGCTATTGTATCTTTATATAGAACCCTTTTGGTAAGACTATCGAGGGCCTAGATTGGGCGGTCAGCAACAATGGCCAACTCAATAAAAGAGAATATATTTTACGGTTGAAGCGTATCTTCACCCGTTCGCATCAAATTCGATGATATAGTTTGCGTAACACGATGGGAATTTACGGTTTCTTGGACGCTTGATTTGACGAGAACAATCGAGAATCGAGTTTTATGGCGTTCACTTCTAGGGGATTTTTCTTAGAAGTTGATAAAGTAATATTTTATCTCAATTCCCCGAAGACGTAGGTAGACAGCAAATTTAATTTTTGCTTATGACCCTATTCAGTCCTATAAAGATGTGGGCGAGCTTACTACGAGTACCATTATTTTTAAAGTCCCGAGTTGCTATTCAAATATCCTCACAGATGAACCCGTTACCACTCAAGAGTTAATCCTTACTTGGCAGGTAACTTTCTGCTGCGGGAGGATTTGTACCTACCTACTTCTTATTTTATTTATCGTTTAAAATGACCACAATACCGACCAGTACTGAAGGATCAATTTTCGTAACAGGCAAGCCGGTGCAAATATTTAGAAATGTTTTAGAAACTGTAACATTGTTGTGCATTTGGCAATAATATACCTACTCTAGTAAAGCGTTAGTTCCCAAGGGAAGCCGATAGATATCGAGTTGCATGGGCCACAGTTACCGATATAAAGCTAGTTTCTACACCAAATAATCCCTGAAAATAAGCTGATTCTGCTTTGAATCTAATTTCCTCCAACATTTAGATTAAGTCTTAATCGCTAAAAGTACGGTTACTATCTAGTCGTTCCTTTCCAATTCATTTCGCTAGCGACTTAAAAACTTGGGAATGTCTTAAAAGTTCCAATGTCTCGATTCCTTTTTCCATTTAGAAGGTACTTCGTGAAGTTAATTTGAAAAAGCAATGCAGCTACTAATCGAATTCCTTCGCGATGGAGATGAACATATTTTACTATTATCTAATTTTGGCGTTTTTATGATGGTAATGAACTCTTAATTTTCTATTTTATTAATTAACTCATTACCTATGTTGTTAGCATTATTGATTGATTCAGTTCTTTTTAAGACACCGTGTCCTCTAACCGCTTTGTTTTAGCTACCTGTTTCCGGTACCAAGCTTTTCTTGTTCGCTTCGTCTATGCAAAGGTCCAACTTTACCACAATTTATTTTGGAAGCAGTTTGCTTGCAGATACTTTAACCTATTTAAATGTTTACTGCTAATAGCCTAAAGATAGCAGTAATTTGTCAATTGAAGATGTCATGCTGTTCAAATATCTACGCCGCCCTGCCAAATGTGTGGTCACATCTATCTGAATGTGGTCTGTTAATAGTGAAGTCAGGCATAGTCATTAATTGTGCGCTTTTATAATTTATAATAATAACTTGAGGATATTATCGTGGACGGCATCACGATAACACAGGGAAGCCACGATAACGTTATAACGTGCACGTATTTCCATATTATATTTTATGGACACGATAGATAGGATAAAAGCATACAATATATTTATGTTATACATACGGTATTTCATGTACTAATTAGCCGATTCCATTAATTTAACCTCACCCCAACAATGCATGGGCATTGTTTACCACAAAGGATCCCCTTAAAAAGTTCGCATAGCAAGGTGACACTTGCCAAACTACCCGCGTCTCGGATAAGTTGGCGGGAAATCTTTTATACATACTTTCTCGGCAAACTTCGGGAATGTTCGATGAACAAAGTTATCCCAGAAATCGGTAGTTTGCAAACGCGAAGAAATTCTGCATGTTTCGAAGTTTAAGCTTACTTTTAATACTCGTATTTGTGTGAAGTTGGAAGACCTAAACAATTTTATATGACAGTGTTGGTGTGCAATGCTAGTTTCATAACATATTTGCTGGCTCGGAAGTCGGATTACGACGTCATGTAAAGATTGTAAGTTTGTAACTAAGTAAGTAATCTGAACGGGTTTTAGTGTTGCAGAAGGTGCAATCGAATAATCCGAAATCAACCAATCATTTAGAGATAAAGAGAATCATTTAAAAATACTTACTAATTTCCATTTACAAACAAAATAAACATAATTATAACAGTCTTAACCCTCACTAAGTCAGAATCTACTGGAAAATTGTTCTAGAGTTTTAAATTCAGCATTCCTTGGTTATAACAGCTACAGGAAACTTAGCTTAGGTATATTTTGTTTTGTCATCCTCTCTGTTACTAATTCACTATCGGTTATCGAACCCAAGTCACGACCTCAGTCTATATCACGTGTGCATGGAACTTAATCCCTTCATCCCGTACCGAAACCGATCGGCAAGTCACACGGTAGATTGTTCAAGATTGCCAAAATCTTGACGCATAGCAACGTTGAGGTAGTTATACCCGTTTTCGCTAAGACTAGGCGACACCTACAGCTTAATGTTGGATTTTCAACGCTTGGCTCCTGAGCCCTAGGTTCAAAATCGACCAGGGCGTTTGGGTTTAGTGTTGGTGAAAATAGGCATTAGTATCCGTTTCAAAGGCTTCCCAGCGTTGCGGTATTTCCATTACAGAATAGGAAATGTCTTTGATTGGCGATCAACCGCTTGCCAGTCTGTTAGGTTTGGTATACCGATATTGGATGGCATTTGGTTTGATGAAATGGAAACTAATGGGAATGAAGTTGCAACGTTAAAGCGAATGAACTTGTGAATGATAGAGGTTCCAGTCAGACAAAAATAATTCTGTTGACCCATAATATTCAGATTTTTCATGCTTGGAGACTGCTTTAAATAATGCTTTAGGTTATAGATGACAAAATATAGGAATTAGCAAAGTTTTATCCCCCGTTTTATGGTTCCCAAAGGGACAGGTTACTACTAAGGCTAAGCTGTCCGTCGGTCCGTCCGTCACAGGGCTGTACTTATCTTTTGAACCGTAACAGGTAGACACTTGAAATTTCACAGAGTGTGTAGGTGTGCTATGGCCGCTATCTATAACAACAAAAAATAAAACTTAATTTGATTATTTAAGGGTTCCTGAAACAAGAAACGTGTTTAGTGGTACGGATATCAGTTATTTTTCTTTCATTTAATTGCCGCCTAAATTGTACTTGCAGTTCTGTTTCGATATTTTTTATGAGAAGTGTAAAATAAAATAAAAACCCATAAGCTAAATTAACACCAAAAAGATTACCTACCACGTTTTAACAATATCGACTGGTATATTAAAACAAATGAGCATCACTGGTACAAAATGTTCTTAAACAACTTAATCAGTAAAGTATCTCTCAATTTCATAATGTAACTAGTATTATTTGCGATACGGCTGGCAGAGTGCCCAGTGCCTCGGTGGAGTCTGAGGTGGCCAAACGAGCAGTCTTGTGGTTACGGCAAATGGGGAGTGCTTTACAAATGCACTAACAATATTTTCGTGTCTTAACGTAAGAGGTTTTTATGAAGTTTCTTCTTTTAAGAAAGAGTATTGTAGCTTTCAACTAAAGGCTACTTTAGTATCATAGTCTGGTGCTGTCTTTACTGCTTTATCGGTTTCACCTAATAAATTCTATACTTATACACTTTCTGCAGTACGTGGAGACTGCAGAAAGTGCTGCTGAATGAGTAGTCATTCATTTATTAATGAAAACATGGCTAAGTATTCCTTTTTTTTTTATAAAAACAAGTTCTCATGGGGCGAAAAAAGATTGCCGCTTACAGTACAGTACCCTTCGATTTCTCCCCCTAAGATTTTTTTATGAGAAACTAAGAAAAATTTCATGGAGAGATTTAACGGGGTCATATAGGTAGAAGTTATGGATAACAGGAGTGATGTCCAAAACGAACCTTAACTTATTGCTGCGCGTTAGGCCCCCAGGGGTCGTTTAAAAATAAGTAGTCGTGACTCATTAGTCTTTTTTGATAGACTAAACATGATCTTTCCATGCACTCTCCAATAACCATCATGCATAATAATCAGCATATAATGTTTCCACTGCTGGGACACAGGCCTCCTCTCATTATCAGCCTGTAATGTTCCCACTGCTGGGACACAGGCCTCCTCTCTGTGAGAGGGAGTGGGCCGTAATGTACCTCGCGGGCCCAGTGCGGGTTGGTAGATGTCACATGTCTTCGAATTTTAGTTTCTGGGATATGCCGGTTTCCTCACGATGTTTTCCTTCGCCGTTTTGAGAGTAGTGGTGGTGAAATAGTTTACACAAAGTAAGGCACTTGTCAGGGTTCGAAACTACGACATAAGTACAACCCGTAAGTCGCGGCCGTTACCACTGGGCCACCACTGCTCTCTGTCAATAACCCTCAATCCAACTTTAAATGTATCCTCATGTAATCCCTTCATAATTAAACAATAATCCAACTTGTCCTGCATGTTGGAAGTTGCATCCAAACTGTTTTAATGTTGAACAGTTAGGAGCGCTTTCGGCCCGTGTTGTCCAACTTTGTCTAAACTGTTTTATGTGGGCTTTGAGTAATAAATATTAATTGCGGTGGAAATGAGGACAGCTGGGATTGGGGACCGAATTCGTTGCTAGATGTGTGGTTCATTACTTTTAAAACTATGGATATTACACGGGTCTTTTACAGCAATTTGTATTTAAGTAGAATTTTATTCGGTTTATGATACCGACTGGAGCTTTGTATACAGGGTGTCAGGGAGATCGAAGCGCAAACTCCTAACCATGGATTCAGTATACGATTATGAACACCGAGCGTTGAAATTTTTTGTCGGATATATAAAAAAAAATTGCTGTTCCATACATTTTGTCCGCATAGGTATTGCACTTTTCTATGAAACAGCAGATTTTTTTTTAAACCGACGACAAATTTCTGCGCTAGGGGTTCTAGAATCATGTGCTGAAATCATGCACTTCATGCCCACTCGCGCATTTACTCTGTGCGTCGATGTCCCTGCCTATCCTATATACTATAACAAAACAACTAGATAGATACTTCTTGGTTTTGACGTAGAAAAAACAACTAGGGTACTTGCAGTGGTCTTGAAAGGCTGTCATGACAATTTCGAACAAGTGCTATTTTTACAGCAACTTTTTCCACAACGAATATCAAAACCGACTTTTCACTGATAATAAAATGAGCAAAAAGGGAAATTATTAAAATAAATGGTCTCATTATTAACCATATTGGAATTATCTTTTAGTCATATACAAGGTGTAACAGAATAAACGCAAGTCCTGAAAGTAGTTTGCTCATAATTGACTACTGAATCCATTTCAGTAACTATAAATATAGGTAATTTTTACAAAAATTATGATTTTGCAATGCTGACCGCCGATTAAGCCAAAGAAAATTAAATCTTATTTCAAGACAAGTAATGCTAGGGTCAACACGATTTTCTTAATAATAATAGTTAGCTTTAAAAAAAATGGTTTTGGTCATTGTATAATGCTTTAACTCAATACTCTAATTGAGGTCTTGCGTTAATTATGTTACACGTAATCATGTATGTATATCATTAATTTAATGTAGATCAAAATTGCCCTTAACAGCGTATCATTAAGATGATCTATCGGTCAATACTAGTAATTACATAATCAGCCTAAAATGTTCCTACTGCTGGGACACAGTTTCATGAAAATCCGAATTTTGTACATGTTATTTTTAATAGGTAAAACTTTCATAAAATCTTAAAGTCTGAAAAAGATGCTGCCAGAAAAGTTAGCAATTAAAAATTAATATCCATTGGAATTCATCCAATTTGAAGGAAATTCTTAGCAGATGTTCGGTGAAATTGTTCCCGCTTTAGAATTCAAATTGGCATGCCTGAAATATTAGACGGCATTGCGAAACCAAATTATTTATCTCTTGTTCTATATTTCTAGATGAATGTAAAATTCAGGCGTAAGTATTTTTCTTCTTTCGATTAGGGACTAGGTGTTGTAGGAAAGTACGGTTTTTGTCATCACAGTTTTGTAAAGTTGTCCCAGTCACCCTGTATACTGGTTAAATTCTGCATTTACTGAATTTTCATCATGACTAAGGAAACATTATGACACGTTCATCTTATCGTCTATACTGGTATGCAGCTGCATCTGATTAGACTGGAAGCCAACCCCAAAATAGTTGGGAAAAGGCTAGACAAGATGATGATAATCTTATCGTCTAACAACCAAAGCTTATTTCGCCAGACTAGAAAGCCATATTTCCCCCCAAAACAACTAATAAAACCTCAAAAGCTAAAGCACACCCCACACTCAGATAAGCACCTATTCTTCAAAGCCACCAATCGTGTCAAAACCAGAAAAAGAAGCCGTGCGTCCTACAGACTAGAAACTGTCAGACAAGCTCTCTGCCCGACGAGTGATTGGCGGGTCTCACGCAACGGTTCGTGTGTAACTATCCTTAATAACAGCATACCAGATTATAGTTGCAGGAATACTTGCACAGACTGTGGCTTGAAGATTTATTGTAATAACTAGTTTGCCTCCCGGGTTCTGTTCCTCGCTCATGTTGGTGTTCAAGTGATTGAAGCCGACAGCGAAGATGGGTTTGCATGAGAAAAAATAAAGTTCGAAGGATTAAACTGTGTTCTGGATATATGCTACTGCTTTTTGTACAAATTGTGGTTAATTCAAAGACAACAGGATAGTAATCTTTCAAAATGATATATTTGGTGTTGTGATGAAAACTGCGTCAAATTAATTGAGGTTTGCGGCTCTTTAAATCTCGACTGGTTTTTCCAGATCATCATGTTGCACGTCGCAGCGACCTTAAAATTTCCATGTTTAAATCAAAATGATAAGACCTCCAATACATGAGGACTTCTAACATAATTGGCTGTAGGTACTCATGGACGTACAGGCTGTATCTATCTACCTAAGAGTTTTGTCAGCCAGTTTAGCTTAACAGTGCCGATGTCTATTGTACAGAAGTGTCTGAATCTTAGGCCCCGGGGACGGGATAGCTTGCTGTGCGACTTGCGTCAAACGACACGTGCGCGCGTCACCTGTTTCCCGCGGTCGCTCCTCATGTCGCGTCGCGACGACTCATTTTTGCATTTGTTTTTCGCAGTCGCTGTCGCATGACGTTTGTCGCTTGAGCGTGTAGCTCGTGGCCACGGGGTATGCGTTTTATCTGCAAGTTTAGCTTAACAATGCCTAAGTCTATTCCACATGAGTGTCTAAACCTTAGTCCCCGTTCGCGGCCTTGGGCGCGGCGACTTGCTTCCTGTTTCCGTCCGTCGCTCTGCGAGTCGCGTCGCGGTTACTCGTAGTATGCTCTAAACAATATCTTTCATTTGTTTTTTGCGCAGTCGCTGTCGCAAGACGCGTGTCGCTGGAGCGTGTAGCTCGTGGCCTCGAGGAAAGCGTTTTGTCAGCAAGTTAAGCTGTACAATGCCCATGTCATTTCACAGGAGTGTCTAAATCTTACGTTTGACCCGTATTCGGCTATTGTTGGAGGGTTTCCAAACGGTAAAGCGTGTCTCTTCCGTTTTCGTGCCAATGCTCACTTCCTCAAGCCGCGACTATTGTGGCGCAGAGCCATATTTGTGATTTTATCCTTTTACTTACCGCAGCATGTAACAAAACAAGAATTTTGTGAATACGTGAACGAAATATGTTTTTCATGTCTATGAATAACAACGCTTTGTTGGAGTTTATCCATAGGTACCTACTCAAAATTATCTGTCAAAGTTACGCGTGTTGTTTTGAAAACGAACAGAAGGAAATTATAGTCAATAATTATCATATAGGAATCTTCAAATACCTATATCTATGTAGGCATTCATGACTACTTATCGACAAAAATTATTGTACAGCAATCCTTTAAGAAAACCTTACCTTCTGTATTTCCTGGATTTTAATTAAGCCAAAAAATAAATGAATGCGTTTAGTTTTAAACGAGCCGTTTTAATTTAACACGCTTTTTAAAGACAAGCCGACTAATTATTATAGAATACATTGTATGTACATAATCAGCCTGTAATGTTCCCACTGCTGGGACATAGGCCACCTCTCGGTCAGAGGGAGTGGGCCGTAATCCACCACGCGGGCCCAGTGCGGGTTGGTAGATGTCAGATGTCTTCGAATTTTTTGGTTCTAGGACATGCCGGTTTCCTCACGATGGTTTTCCTTCACCGTCTTGAGAGCAGTAGTGATGAAATAATTTACACAAAGTAAAGCGTCTGTTTCGGTTCGAACCTACGACCTGCAACTTGGTAAGTCGCGGCCGTTACCACTGGGCCACTACTGCTCCTCACTGTATGTTGCCATTACAAATATATTCAGCAGCAAAGTGTTGGTCACATGAAAATTCCAGACAATATTAACTCTCAACTTGTATACAGGCTAGGTCTGTTATTCCACAAAGTAGTTCACGTTAAATGGTGCAACGAACAAGGGGGTTCCAGTTCAGTGAGCGTCCATGCAGCAATCTTGTTACTTAGTTGTTTAGCTATTCAGTGGCTGTTCAGTTGTGTTCAGTGCTCAACGGGTTAGGTAGCCGAAATATAGGGTGGTAATGATGTGGGCTAACAATTTTCTTGTGTAGCTATTCATTGGCGGTTTAGTGTTTGACGGGTTAGTTAATACCACACTATATTTCGGCTATGTGGGGTTAAAGTTTATACAGGGTGTGGCGTAAGTAGTGGTCCATCGTTCAGGATTCGATGAACCAGATAATTAAATATAAAAATTAAAAATTTTAACCATTTTTAGTAGTAAGTTTTTTTTACAAAAATCGCTCTTGAACTTGATGGTGTGTTAAAAATTTGAGTTAAAATTAGAGATGAACCAACTTTTTCTTCAAAAGAGCTGAATTTACATAAACAATCATAATTTATCATGATAGCTCTAGTATTCAGCAGTAATAAACAGAAATCAAAATGAAAAAAAATATGGTTTTTGTTGAAACTACAAACACATTTGTAATAAAAGGTAGACATTTCGTAAATAAAAGACAAAAAGGAAATATTTTCGGAACCCTTGGGTAAAAATGGTTAAAATTTTTAATTGTTATAAGTAGTTTTTATTTTTTTTATTTACCGTTGCCCCACTAGGAATTTCTCCTGTATTGTGGGTGCGTTTACAAACATTTAAGCTCACATGCACAAACAGCCAGACCCGGAACAACTCCTTGTAGGTCATAAGTACAAATATTTGTTCCGTGCGGGAATCGAACCCGCGACACGCAGCGCAGCAGTCAATCACTTATCCACTGCGCCAACCGTGCCGTCAAATCGTCGTTAATTATCTGGTTTATCGAATCCTGAACCAGACCACTACTTACGCCAACCCTGTATATACATCCATGCTAATATTATAAATTCGAAAGTAACTCTGTCTGTCTATATGTATGTTACCTTTTCACGACTAAACCACTGAACGGATTTCGATAACATTTGGCAAGGAGATAGATGGCATCCTGGTGAAGGACATAGGCTACTTTTTGTCTCTAAAATATCCCCCTTAAAGGGGATGATATAGGGGATGAAAGTTTGTATGGGAAACTTAGCATTTATTAGGTTAGGGATATGAAAATTTAACATAATGCTTTTGTAAAGAAAAAAAAATGTTTAAGCATTTTCGGAAAATCATCCCCCAAAGGAGATAGGGGGGTAAAATAGGGGATGGTTTTAAAATTAAAACGATTATTTAAATTTTTGTATATTAGTACGTACCTCTTCTAAAGAGACTGATTTAAGGGATTGGAAATATAGTCAGAACCTATCTCTTCAGGTTCTTTAGGTAGGGTTTTTCCCATCACAAGTATCTTCGGATTACTTTCTGGGAAGCCCCGGAAACTTAATTGTATAGATTTAAGATAATAACATTTTTTTTATATTTTTTTATATTTACATAATATATCATTTAAGTCGCTCCACCTGCTTACAAGTCATTACAACTTGAAGATATAAAATAACTTAGCTATGTAGGTATGAGGTAATATAGTTAATACGTGTACAATGGCGGCGCTGAAGTATTTCAAATTAATTCTGATAATATTAAAATGACTTTTAATTTGCATGTATCCGTCCGTCTGTTACCTTTTCATGCTTTAACGGTCGAATGGATTTGGATGATAGGATACTATTTATCCCGGTAGCATGTTCCCGTGGGATAGTTCCTTCCTTTATACACGCGGCCGAAGCCGGGGGCTCCCAGTACATATTATAAATTCAAGTCGCTTTTTATGTCAGTCTGTGTCACCGCGTTGTTCGCCAAAACACACAATGTATTTTGATGCGGTTTTCACCATCATTTAGAGAATTTGTTCCGGAATGTTTATATTTAAAATACATTTTTTTTTTTTTCTTTAAACATTATTCGAATATTGACGTAGTAAACTTATGTTACTTATATATATTTTCTTTTTGTCATTTATATTTTTTTTTGAATGTTTGTGAAAATCAATTAGTAATGCGTTTGTTTTTTTTTTTTTTTTTTTAAGTTTTTTAAACGTTGCCCCACTGGGAATTTCTCCTGTATCGTGGGTGCGTTTACAAACATTTAAACTCACATACACAAACAGCTGCAGATTGCAAAAAGCAGCAGATTAATTTAGTTATGTTGGAAACTTTACTTATGTTTAAACATCCGTGAATATTTGTACGCCTTCTGGTATAACATAGCGCGCTTGTAATTTCTTATAACAACTATTTTATTGTACGCACGGCTACAGATCAAGCTATACATTTCCAGTATAAGCTGATCTCGCATTGTATAGGATTTCCTTACAGTGAGAGGTCAGTGTAAACTGGAAACGTATAGATAGCTTGATGTGTAGCCGTGTGTGCAACTATGTTAACAAATGATTAAATGAATTATGAATTAATATTTAACTTAGATATAGCACAGAAATCTTGATGTTTTGGTATATCGCCACATTCGTAGATTGCACTAGGGCAGGGTTGCAGCTGAAAATCAGCGTCTGTCGGTACACCCTGTGTTGTCATCTGACATTATGCTGGGCTGAAGCCCTTTTGACATTATAGTTTTTGTTTTAACTCTACGTCTTTACTTCACGCAACGACTTCACGTCATTCTGCTTCTGTCAACTGTTTGAAGATGACAGAGTCAGAATGACGTTTAAAACTCGTTTAGTGGTAAACGTGCTTAGTGATTGGCGGTGCAAGGGGCCTTAGTCACCATTAAAAGCTCCCGTGGACAGGCGCGAAGCGACGGTGCGACGCGATTCTGTTAGAATAATTTCTATGAAGTTTTCATAGAAATTGTACAACAGAAGTCGCCTCGCGTCTGTCTAAGCCTATGTTAAGTAGAAAACGATGAAGGCTCCCCTTAATTGTTTTCTACTTAACATAGGCTTTGCCTACAGACCTATACTAATTATCTTTAGGTTCTGTTGTGGTCGGTCCTAAGCGGATAAAGGCACAATCAACATGTATGGCAGCAGGAACAGCTGTCCCGTGCGTTATTAATATCTTGGTGAGGTCTTATGTTCATACTCTCGATTTAAAGAGGGATTCTTGAAGTTATTACAGAGTAACCCTACTCCTAATCTTTATAGTCGGAATTTGTGGGGTTTCAACGTATCAGAGTTCTAACGGTAGATAAGTATCTATCTACTACATAATTGCTCGCTTTTGGTGATCGCCTATTAATAAATGATAAATGATTTTATTTCTGTAAGTAGGTTTGTACAAACACTTTTACACGTCAATCATATTTTTTAAACTAGTTGAGGTCGGCGTTTTCTATCTGACTACTCTGAGAAGAAAGGTTGAAACAAACTCAGAGGTCACAGTCTCTTTTAAAGTCCAGACTAAATCTTGGTCAGATTATGTGAAGACTATGTAGATCGGTATCTGAAATGCAAGAGCCACACGTATTGAGTGAACCTGTCCAGTCAGTGCACGCCTGTGCGTGTAATCGTGCAGCTCAACTCAGAACTTAAGGAGCTCAACGATTCGACGAACAGTACCAGAGCAAGGACATTTGATTAGGCCGCATAGTATTGTGAATTTATACAGTTATTTGAATAATTATGTGTTTTTATTTAATGCTAATGCAACCCCGGCCCTCAAGATACCGGCGCCGCTTAGTTTGGGGACGACCACTATTTATATAATAATGTTAAAAATACAACTTGTTAACCGAGATCCATTTACGTTTAGTGGTTAAGAAAATGCCTATAAAAATGGATTAAGAAATGGATCTTATTACCCGACTGCGCAACAGCAATGACAGGGTTATGTTTTTTTGTTTATTAAGAAAAGCCTTACTACATATTTGCTTGATTTTGTATTATGTAACAAAAATGGAGTGACTTTTATGCCGAATTTTACGTACCGACTAGTTATTTTTATGAGTCAGTCGTTTCTGACGTCCCTTGTAGCGTTTTCGCTGTTCCATTTTGTCGAAGGAGTGTCATCGAAACTCGGGCAGAGAAAATAAAACTACACTGCAGTGGAAGCGGACATCGCATCTATGTGTCCGTACTCGAAATAGACATCCACGAACATAAAAAAAAAAAAAACAAAAAAAAAAAAACGGACTGAAATAGATACTGGAAAACTCTACTTTCTCAACAATTTCCTGCCCTTGTTCCATATTATGTTACTTGGGGTCGGCGTAACACGTTTTCTTCTTCCAATCTCCCCTGTCAACCGTCACGCTATCATTGATCACATGATCTGACCATGATGTCTGGACTTTAAAAGAGACTGTGACCTCTGAGTTTGTTTCGGCCTTTCTTCTCAGAGTAGTCAGATACCTCGTCCAGTTTATAAAATATGATTGACGTGTAAAAGTTTGTACAAACCTACTTACAGAAATGAAATCATTTATCATCTATCATTCACTCCGTTTTCTCTCATATTCATATCATTCCTCATACAATTCATCCATATTTTATTTGGCCTTCCTTTGTCTTCCTCTATTATCATTTACATTCTGACTCAAATCTACTTTCTATCTGCTGAAAATCGAAAAGCCATGCTATTCTGTTGAAAGAATAATCTTGAAAGAATAATGTTAGAGGTATTGCATTTTGATAATTAGAATCGAACAGCTCTACGTAGAAAAAAATGAGCTGACAACAGCAGAGTATAGAGAACAACCCGTAACTTTTTGAATACAGGATTTAATTTAATAGGTGCGCCATATTATTAAAATATATAATTCAACGTGTCGTAAAGAAAATTTAGAGCATGTCATTCGGCCGAGAGAAAGGAAAGGGATAGTGTAGGCAAGAGTTTTGGCAACGTCGTCACGCCCCCTTTTTTTCGTAGGAATGGTCAAAATTTGGTAAATGACCGCTAGCTCAACGCGTTGCCAACTTGCTTCGTGTTGTTGAATGTTTGTTGAAACTCTGCGATGAATAGATTGGGCGCGCGCTAAAATTAATACTTAAGTACTTTGATTTTCTTATTTGTTTCTTTTTATTTTATTGGAACGACGATAATTCGTGTCTACTTGAAGGCAATAACTTAGTTTGCACACGGTTTTTTTCAAGAATTTCCATTTGGTAAATGACAATTTATATTGACTACTTATGTAACAGTTACAGAATTTCGAGTGGACGCAAGTTTAAATTTCGTCTTGTATAGGTACACATAATAAGTATGAATATACAACATATTCACCTATTGCTTGCGCAAACTGATCGTGTAGGGCTTACAGTGTGAAACGAAACGTCAAAGCCAAGAATTTTTCTTTTCGCATTTCCTAACGACTTTCACATAGAACCCCTTCAATGCTTTCAAATATGTTCAGTTCTTACATGCGTAGGTACGTTAACATCAAATTTTTCCACGTCCTATTCAAATTCCGACTTGTCGCCACGTCTGCATTCATTCTATATTTGTAGTTGGAGCACCTTGCATGCGCGGAAATGAAACGCGTCTGTATAATTTTATATGACATGTAATAGTTTGCAAACATCCGCCATTGAGGTTCTATTTCGTTGAGAATACAAAATACGAAGAACGTGGGAAGCTAGCGGTTTCCCATGATAACATGAGAGTCTGTATAACTCGCACGAATGTCTGACAAAATGTTATATATGCACCGTTATCATCTTTTTATCGGAAGGGAAACGTACTTAGAAGAATAGTGACGATGTAAGCGAAAGATCCGATAATATCAACAAAAAAAACCCCCGACTTCCAAAAAAAAAACTACAAGTTGAAAAATAATTTTTATTTTGTTCGGTCTTTGGTGTTTGTTTTTTCGTTGTTTGCCACCGACTTCCGAAATTAAAGTTATTTTTCACTTTGTAGTGTTTTTTTTTGGAAGTCGATGGTTTTTTTTTTTGTGAAAATGTTTTGATTTTTCACTTTTTAACTGTGATGCCTACCCCAATCAAAGTCGTATACCACTATTTGCGATGTAAATAAAAGTGACAGGAAGTTATTACAACATCATCAACATACAATAAGTGGAAAAAATACGTGTTATTTGAGCTGACTCAAAACTACTCATTAGAACTTGACCAAAATATGGGACCAATCGAAAAGTCTTTCAAACAAAAGAAGAATTTTTCAAATCGGTTTATAAATCATGGAGTTCTGAGCTAACAAACACACCCAACGAACATCCTCCTTGTTTGAAATCGTTTAAAAACAGGCATCTTCTTGGCTTGCTTATCGTAGACTTCATCCAGGCCCATTTCGCAATAAATAAATAAAAAAGTAGGTACCAACATCAAAATTATGTGAACTTGACAAATGCACGGCAATGGTTGCATAAACCCTTTTAACAAGTTTTTTATTTTATGTTGACAGGTTTGACGGTAGTCGAAAAACGCAGTCGAACTAAAGAATGCGAAATCAAGTTAAAAATGCAGATTGGCCAAAGTTTGTTGAAATTTGTAGCATTGTAGGTAACTTTTAAAACAAATAAAGTCCTTCACCCGAGAGCAAATGTATCGAACCATGTTTCTACTTACAAACCCGATGATTCGGAACTGATGAACCGTGCCAAATTCTCTCCGACATGCGACAGTCATGGACAGTCAACACCTATCGAATCAACGAGTTTGTAAATCAAACAAGTTTAAAATAGTCTCAGGCGCTACCGAATCGTAATCGATACGGACACTTCAAACTCGATTAGCGCATAAATCGAAACACCAATCGACCTTCATCGAGAGTTTGAATCGTATTTCGAACTGTAAGGCTATGATATTAACGCATTCAACCAGCAATTTGTTCGAGACTTTCCATCCGAGATTATAATTATTTCCTATGGCGGTCTCGGGCGGTAATTCGAGATTACGACTAGGTTAGACAAATTTCCGACTGAGCTCCCTCGATATTTCCGCAACTGATGCAAACGGATTCGTATCATATTTAAAGTTAATTTCTCAGCGGATTATCTGAACAGAAGTCGAAATATGAGACGATGTTTCGCGGATTGACATGAACAGTTTAATTAAAATCTTTTGAAACAAACCCGCAAGCATATGTGGAGGAGACGAAAGTGTTTAAAGCCGAGACCATTTAAATATTTCCCCGTCGTATCTCGACAGGGGGTGGTGGTACCCCCTTCATGTAAATCGATGTGGGGGTGGAACGTCCCCGGCAGTTGCTCCTATTACCGGGTTCTTTTTCGTTTTGTTTATTCTGGAATTAATAAAAACAGCCGGAGCCGCAGGCTAGTGTCCTGTTGTGGACGGTCTCCTGATTTTTTGAACAAGTTGGAACGTTAACCACTGCATACGGGCGTTTCTTTGTTGCGTCGGTCGGGAGTACGCCAATGCATGCACTATGTAATTTTCTTTTAAACCCTACATAGTACTTACTAATTCCGTATGAATTCCATGCTTCAACCGTTGTAAGGATGAATAACATTACCACGTTGCCTGCTTCCATTTTTAAAATCATGGTCTAAATTCCTTTATCTAAACCTACTTACCTGATAAGAAGAAAAGAAGGGTCGTTATAAATTTACTACACAGCCGTTCCGCCTTTTAGAGCCAATTCTTCGCCGTGAAAATCAGATTTGCTCCAATCCAATATCACGTGTTACTAGTAAAAGGTTTTAACATCTAGTCTTTATAGATAAGATGTGAGATTTACGAAGCAAGACAGTAATTTTTCACTAAACAAAGACGATGGAGAAGTGATTGATAAGTTGAAAACGGATGTTGAGGTAACTAACGAATCTTCAACATAAAATAATTGACGATTTGTTGTCACGTTTTCAGTTTCAATATGATGTATACTCTGACAAGAATTCATTTGATTGTCTACAATTTAGGTAGTATCCAATGTGTGATTTGTGTTGTGGCTACACTTGGTTACAATAATAAGGAGCAAAGATTGTATATAATTAAATAAATTCTTGTAGATGATGATACACGTCTTCTTGAGAAAGAAAGAAAGAAAAATAGATTTATTTGTCACAGAAACACGTGCATACAAGAAACTATTTAGCTCTAATAATTAAGAAAAAAAAAGTTAAAATAACAAAGAGATCTCTAATCACGAGCACAAAACAGAAATCATCGACACTGTGTTTGTCTATCTCTGCTGAAACGCAACGATGCGTCTCCTGAGTTACGCCTTGAGCCTGTCTCAGGGGAAGCAGTCTTTTTAAGAATCCTCTAAAGAGGTTCTAAATTAGAAATTCCCAATAATTTTAGCAGGAAAATTCGGCACGAAAACTTTTTAGTACAAAAAAAAATTCTTTGTGACAATTTCAAACGCCAAACGCACAGGTATTTAATAAAATCTAATGTTGAACTGTGCCACTGTTTCTGGTTGACTTTTACGCGGTTACGTACATACCATGGAACCGAGCAACCGTGCCGGGCGTATTTAGGTATGCGACATTTTACCCGGGTTTTTTGGCCCGCTAGACGGGAGATGATAAAATTCCCTTTATGTTGCGTGCTGCATCCGCCAGATATGAGCTTTATCGAATAAATTGTGGTTTATTTTTGTTGCGAAAAAAGTTATATATAAAGGTTGATTGCATTTGCATATTTTATGGATAGTTGGGTACCCGAATCCTGAATGCATGACTAAGGGCCAATTTCACCAATGAAATTGTACGCGATAAGCACATTTAAACCGCGTTCAAGAACTGTCAGTGTCATTATTGTTGTGAAATATTGACACTAACAGCTCTTGAACGCAGTTTGGATGTGCTGATCACGTTCATTTTTTATTGGTGTAATTGGCACGAAGTCTCGGATCAGGTTGATCCGTAAATATGCTGTAAAATCTCATGTTTCAATGGTCGATAGAAAAGAGAGCAGCTAAAAACTGGTCATAAGATTCGACAGTGTAATGAAATGGAATAGGCTTTCAGAAATCATTAGTGGTATTGAAGTGATCGCGAAAACTTGATGGTATCATAAGAAAACCTCGGCTATAACGCTATAAGTCTATACGGGCTGATGATAACACTGTAGTATAGTGTATCTCTATCTCTATTTATGCTTGACATTAGCGGCAAGTTACTGCAGCTTACACATCCGGAAAAATAACGTTGCTTCTACGCTTGGTCGCCACCGCCTGTCATCGATTACGTTCATATTACGTTCATATATCTATACGAAGAAGATCTAGCCTCGGATGCACCGAGGCTAGATCTTCTTCGTATAGATATAGGTATATATTTTTGTTTTGTTTTGTTAGCTCTAGTAGAGGGGTGGATTTGAAAAGAGAAGGCATTAAAACGCACGCGGGGCATTAATAGGTAGTAAATAATAAAAACAACAGCGTCGTATCTTAGCCTGCAGTCTTAGGACTGTTAGCCCGGCTGTGTACAACCGCCCTTAGGGACTAAATTAGGGAGGCACTGGAGCCGCCAATGTGCTCATAACTCTATACTATGTTCGATACGCTTGGCTGGCCCCAGAGCATCGTTGGTTATACTGGGATTTGTTGATGGTCTTAGGATGTTTAAAGGGCTATGGGGATCTGAATTCTTATCACAAATCTCATCGCCGCAAGGTTGCCAGCTTGTCGGTCTTCTACAGATTGTACTTCGGAGAGTGGGCCAAAGAACTCCACGACCTCATTCCACCGACCCCCTTCTTCCATCTGTCATCTAGGCGCACTGCAAGTTACCATCCTTACCTAGTTGCTATTCCACCAATTCGCAGTAAACATTTTCAAACGTCTTTTGTTATGCGCACAGCAAAAGAGTGGAACTCTTTACCTGCGTTTGTGTTTCCGAACGCTTACAACCCTAATCTCTTCAAAGTGAGAGTGAACAGGCTTCTTCTGGGTAAGCTCAGTCCATCGTCGACTCTGTCTCTGTCACTACTGACCTAGACTAGAGTCAAGAGCAAAGCCATGTAAAAAAAAAATAAGCAATGTATTTTTCTTCTGTGCGTCATTTTATGTAACTCAAGAATATGTAAGTAGTCCAGTGTTCCTAGCTTCCTTTGAAAGGATTCCAAGAGCTCAGTGAGAGTTTTTCTGAGATACCTACCCTACAATCATAGGTATGAAAAAGGTTCGAATGTCTTAAGTGCACAACACCACATCATGCTTTTCTGTTGTGGAGTGTAACAGAATAAAAATACGCAAATGTAACAGCTGCCTACATTTATTTAAAAACGCTTGACACGACCCGGTAGTGAAAAACTCGCTAGAGGGTGAAAAAGGGTGCTAATGTAAAATAAATGGCCTTGTCTCCTTCCTTGAGACGAGATTTCGAAACCACGTTATCGTAGCCAATAGAAAAATAAATGTAAAGTCATTTTATTTCAAACATGGAACAGGCGATCCAACATTCCTCGCGACTTTTTTAAGTTTCGAGCCGAAATCGAATTTGTCAAACGATCAAGATGTTTCGAACCTATTGAAATTTGGTCTTTTTTTTTATCTATGGTAAATAGTCATGGAGTGAGTGGAAGTCCTTAGTGAAATACACCGGTACCACTCCTGTGCTAAGCCGAAACTGGTGACCACACTGTAGTTTAGGTAGTTTTGGCAAAACCATATTTATTTATTTACTTTTTAATACATCAAGCACACAAATGTACAGAGGTGGACCATCTACTAGTCCTTTGGGTGATGCAGATACAAACAGTGGTAGGTGCAATTTCGAACATTGCTAATTATCTTTAAAAAAAAAACAACAACATTGGCAGGAGTTCTGTCTGTCCAGTTTTTTTTTAATGTTATACGTGTACAAACGGTTAGCTCGTTAAAACGCAACCGGATAACATGCTCGCGGTCCGCTGTACCCTGGCAGCCATTGTTTTTAACTCGCTACTCAACTATACGTTTTTTATGTGAGAGATACACTCTGAAACTAGCGGACTGTTTTTGAAAATTCTGTCACAATATAATACGTAGTTTGTATGCAGACGTTTACAGGCTTGAAAAACTTTGTCCACAGCTTTTGTAATAAACAAAAAAAATAGTGTTTCTTTTCTGAGTGACTATGAAATATTACAAACGGGTTTGGATTGAATAATAACGTAACATCACGCCTAGATTCCTCGAAGGGTAAGGCAGAAGTGTACCTATAGTACATCCATGACGACACGTTTGGTGTAGTGGCTACAGTGGCTAAGTGTAGTCAGCGAAACCAAATGGTCCCTGGTTCGAATCCCGGTAGGGGCAAATGTTTGTATGATGAATATGGACATTTGTACCCGAGTCATGGATGTATATTTATAATATGTATGTATTTACGAAAAAAAAAATGTATTTAAGTAGTCAACCATCTGGTATCCATAACACAGCCTTAAGTGTTAAGTGCTTAACTTGGAACTAGATGCTGCTGTGTGCAATGTCAGACGATATTTATTTATTTATTATTATTATCCACATTTCGCCAGTTATGATAAGTCCACGAATGCCCTAGTGGCCGCTAGCGCTACTGCTGAGCATGAGGTCCTGGGTTCGATTCCCAGGTCGGGTAAAGTGTTATTAGATTTTTCCATCAGGAATTTTTCACTAGCAGCCTAAAAACCCACCCGTGTTCTTTCAGTTGCCTGTGCCAGGGGCCACGGTTACCCTTTCGGACTTTCCCGCAACCCTGGCAGGCATCGGCCCTAGCGGACCCCGTCATCCTAGCCGAAGCAGCCTGGAGTCTGAATTTGTGTCCTGTTGATGGCAACACCGATCCCAAATAATGGCCCCTATTACATGGGAATTTAAAAATATCTGGCGAAATGCTTGTGTACTATAGGTACATTTCTGCCTGTCCCTTTGCCGATTACAGGCGTGATGTTATGTTATGGAAACCTATTTAGGATAATTTCTTCGTATCCGTTTTCCCTTTACTATTATATACTGGATACTACATAATACATCATAATATACACGAGCAGATTACTAATCAGGAACAATGACTTCTATGCAAATTCGAGGATTTTCCCTCGTCATCATAGTGTCTGTTCACCGTAATTGTACTGTGATGCCACTGTGACTACTAAGTAACGATACGAAGGAAGAATCAAGGAAGTTGGCGAAATAAACTCATGTGGTTGATGTATTTTTCCTGTCATAGATACTGCATACCAAGAATTGTTTCCAAACTTTCCTTGAAGCTGAAAACGCACGGTTTAGAAGTTGGTTTTTCATTTGATACTCTAAGGTGGGCCATGTAGACGTTACGATTTGTTGGCCATACAGGCCTGTAGCGGTCTCTACGTCGCCAGATGCGAGCTGCGCGTCATACTGACGTCACGCAAATCCTGCATCGCGCAAGCAGAGTTTACCGCGCGACTAGAATATATATTTAAGTACATCTTCCCAACATCAATCGTTGGGCAGTTGCGCACCAGGCACGACGGCCGGAGCATCCTCCCTTTTCTATGGAGGTATGAGTGAACTTTACTCCTGTTCCTCGTACCTCTATAGGCCCACACTTCCTTCCAAACCTATTAACACTAATTAGAAAACATTGTAAAAGCCAAGTGTTTTTAAAAGAGTAGATAACCATGGAGTTTCTTACCGGCTCTTCTCCATAGGAAACGACCAATTGGAACCAAACTTTTGATTTTTGAAACGATTTTGCAATAAGGATATTTTTCGTGCTTATGATTTTTTGATTGTAAAACTATAATGAGGTAACAAAGGGATCGTGGTACCTAATAAGGTACAGTAGACATTAATGATGTTAAAATCTAAAATGAGTATAGGTACTACTACTAACTCAAAAATTACTTAGGTACTTACGTTGTTTACTTATTTTCAACCATTTCACCGTTACATTATATGCTTTAACCTGAAACTTTATTAAAATATTTAAGACCCTACAAAACATAAAACTAAAAGATTTCGTAATATAATAACACGAAAGTTAGAAAACATTGTAAATCATCAATAGCCAGGCACCAGTCTGGCTGCAAACTTGCGGACTCGCTAACTCCGCGTCTTGATCAGCTATTCCGTCTATAACTTTATCTTAGTTTTAATTTGTTCTCAAATTGTGTAGTAATAATGTACATCTGCGGTATCCCTTGCGGACCACCAGAATAGAGCCAAGTAAGTCAGAAGGACCAACAGTAATAATAATATGAAACAACATCCACACAAGGTCTTCAGGTCCCGAACTAGGCAGAGCCTGTACTACGGTAACCTGATGACTGATATACATACTTATACACACCGAGACACAGGTCAAACAGACATGTTCATGCACACAACTGTTTGACTTGTCCGGGGATCGAACCCGGGACCAGCGGCTCAGAAGGCAGGGTCGCTACCAACTGCGCCAACCGGTCCGTCAAACAACAAACAATAACAACAAACAGATCAACAGGTCAACAGTAAAGATAGGAAATATTTTATTGCTCTTCTAATAATTTATTGACCTTCTAATGGTGTTTGCTTTTTTTAAAGAAATGTGTTCCTCATATCTTTTTGCGCTTCTAACGATGAAAGCTTTAAAAAATAACATGCGGGGCCGTTTTTGGGGACTGCCGATAGATAGAAGTGAAAACTAAGTAACTTGTGAATTGTATCGTCGAGCTATTAGATTATTATTTTTGAATTATTTTTGGTTTGTAAAGAAGTGCAAAAAAAATGAAAGTTGATTTAAAAAAAAAATTACGTCCATCATAGATAACGTATATCTAAGGTACTTAGTATACATATAGCTCATGGGAAGCGTGCGTGATTTTTGTTCACCCAAAAGTGTGCTCAACGCGCCTAAAGAAGTTTTCACTTCAAAAGGTGCCTCTTTTAAACTTTCTGGCCTTTTCACAAATTTGCTAGCAGCAACTAATCTAGGGCAGGACGGGCACCCAGCGAAATGGGTTAGGTTCGGTTAGAACTGAGGCAAACCGCTACATCCAAGTTGGTCGCAGTTCATTGGCTAGTTGGTTATTTAAATAGGAATTATTTAAGACGCACAAAAAGAGACATATTTAATATATTAGAATGTGCATTAATGTTTTTAGGACATCAAAATTATTTGGGGTACAATGAAATATATGCCAATAAAGATCACGGTAAAGAGTATAGAGAAAATAGATAATTTATAGTTCATAATAGCAATTTGACTGGAGAAACAATTTTTAATTGAATATTGTGACTAATTGTAATTTGTGATTATTTACTTATGCATTGACTGTAGAAATTGTTCTATATTGTGACATTTATATTGTTTGTTTTTATTTATTTATGTTTACCTCTTGCATGATCAATATTTTATTTCGCATGCAACCTTATTTGTACGGCTCTTGGCATAACATAGCGACCTATGAACTTTAATTTAAGAACTGTATTCACTACCTATGTTACACAAATAAAACAATGACCGATCGGTTGGTGCAGTTGGTAGCGACCCTGCCTTCTGAGCCGCTGGTCCCGGTTTCGATCCCCGGACAAGTCAAACATTTGTGTGCATGAACATGTCTGTTTGACCTGTGTCTGGGTGTGTATATGTATATAAGTATGTATATCAGTCATCAGGTTACCGTAGTACAGGCTCTGCCTAGTTCGGGACCTGAAGACCTTGTGTGTATGTTGTCTCATATTATTATTTATTTATTATAATATGTGAACCTGAAACCTAACCCTTTTTTGCCGTCACGTAAAAACGTGAGCCACGCTCCACTGGTTAAATCATTTAATCGTATTTGCCAAAATTTTGTGCTAATTAAATTAATGTTTGGAAGCCAAACTTTTCTTATTTATTTATTTATTTATTCACACCAGACATACAAATATCCTTACAGGCTAGACCCAATGCGATATTGCAGTACACTTAAAAATTAAATTGTCCCAGTGCTTGTACCATAACAAATTCTATAGGTCTTTCAAATTCACCCAAAGCGCAACATAATATGTCTACGTCATCAGCAATGAGGTTGAGAGTGCGGAGCGCGCTCGTCAGCGGCGCCTCACGCAGCAAGTTAGTTCGCGCGCGCGGTACTTCCAGCAACCGCGGCCGACGACGACGACCCACATACCCGTCTGGCACGACTAGTTCCACCCTTCGCAATATATCCGCATTGTGTATCTTCCCTCTAATTATGGGTGTTTCTACAAAAAATGGGTAACTCAATGTCATCAGTCAATAAAACGATGTATAATTATATTTTGTTGATATTTTATGATTAATTTTAAAACAATTAAAAGCCTTTTATTTGGTCACCCAATTTCAGCTATTAATTTTTAATACAAATTTGTAAAACTTCACAATATATTCTCAAAAAGTCAGTACTTTGGCGTGTCACTACCTCAAAAGCGCGCAATCAAATAGCCGTGTATTAAATATTACCTTTAATACAATAAAACTTAATATTTCACTATAATCTGTAATGTATTTATTATTATATAATCACAACTTTCATAATTTATTATTCTTACCATTATTGTAAAAATAATAAGAAACTTTGTGTTCAGTTTTATTCGTCAGTCCCTTGTGTGTTGTTCGAATTTTAATTTCCCGCTAAATACCGGCGACTCAAATTCAAATCCGCGTTAAATTTCAAGGTTGGTACTAAAGTTAGCTGCAGACCGCGCCATTGTTCGGCCGCCCTTACTGTGCCAGTGCTAGAGTTGTGTTTGTCGTGTGAACACGTGCCGATCCAGACAAAATGTCCGTCCTATGGTGAGTCGCTATTTCCTTGTAAATCTGTATTATATTTTAATTTATAGATAGTTAACTTTGATTTGTTAAAATGTAGCTTCTTGATATTTGAAAACATCCAAATAAACGCTAGTTCTAAAGATAACCTCAAATTCATGTTTGTTTCGTCAGTCCGTTGGCGTCAGTCCGCTGTCTGATTTTGCGCCAAAGGACTGACGTGTTTCCAGGGTACTGACTTTTTGAGCGTGTCTAAGCATTTTTTTTACTTATTTCAGTTTAAAACAGCATGGCTCCTAAAAAAAAGCAAAACATGTCTAAGTATAGAGAAGATATATTGAAAAAGAAAAGAGAAGCCGAAAAGGCTCGCTTAGCTAGAATAAAAAACGACCCCATTAAATTAGCTGAATACAAAGAGAAACAAAGTTTGCAATACTTAAAAAAGAAAGAAAAGGGACAAAGAAAAAATATTAAAGACATGACGCCACGAGAGCAACGATTAACTAGAAAATAATGGCAAAAATATTCATCAAAGTAAAGGCAACAAAAACAACCTTTGAAAAATAATACTGATAATTTTGTACGCCAGAATACTCCTTTAACTACTGACGATGAAGCACCACCAATAGTTGGTGAACTAATACGGTCCATTGTGAACGAAGATCGAAGAGCAAATGAAGCAAAAAGCAGAAGTGAAAGACAGAGAAAGTTAAGAAATAAGCAATTAAAAGAAATGAAAGCAATGGTTTCAAAACTAAAAACTAAACTGAACAATCAGCGTCAAAAATATAGAAGAGTCAAAAGGCAGTTGAAGAAAGTTGTAAAATCTGTGGAGAAAACTCCGAAAACCAGAATTGAAGAAATGAGCGAAGATATAACTAAAAAGAAGGAATTAGTGAAGAAGGCCCTTTTCGGAGAAGTTATCAAAATGCAATTAGACGAAAACTACACTAAAATAAAGAGTCACGAAGATAAGTAAGAAAGTTCAAACAAGCTATACTTATCCGGAAATGTGGTAGATAAATACAAATTATGGAGAATACCAAACAAAGCAGTGACTTTTAAAAAAGCAGGATATAGTCAGCCAAAAAAAATTTCAAAGTTAAAGTGCAAAGTCTAGTTCAGCAATTTTTAGAAGATGATTCTAACAGACGTCAATCAGCAGGCAAGAAAGAATTTGTGACTCGGAAACAAATTAAAAAACAGAAAAGATATTTACAGGACACTATGAAAAATCTTCATGAGAAATTCTTGAAAACCATTCCATTAAAAATGGGCTATTCCCTATTTACTCGACTCCGACCATTTTGGGTGGTTCCCCCTAAGCTATCAAACCGTGATACTTGTGCTTGCACGGTCCACGAAAACATGGACCTTCAACTTGCTGCTCTAAAAAAGGCACATATTCTGACAACAGTGAATAATAAAAGTATGTTGAAAATGCTTTGTTGCGATCGATATTCTGAAAAATGCTGAAAGTTGTTCCTCACAGTATTACGTAAATATATATATTTTTAAATTGTTACTTAAGTAAATTAAGATTAAAAGTGAGACTCAAAATATGTGCCATTATTAGTTTCTAAGAGATTTCTTCTAAGTCTTAATAAATTTCTTACATATCTTATGAAGTTGTGTGTTTTATCAGTACTTTGTCACCCTCGTCAGTTCCCTGGAAGTCAAATTTGGAAAAATCGAAATATCTCCGCATCTGCTTTAAAAAGTGACTGGCCCTAACATGAGCAATATATTCATTAGATTAGCTATCGTATAACGCAAATTTGTAGGAATTAGATTTAAAAAACTATCTTAAACAAAATATCCCGAAAAGTTACCCAACTTTTGTATATTCGCCCTTATCTTAAAGATATGCGTATCTTATGCGTTCTTCTATTTTCCACTTACCTATCAAGTTATCTTGCCGAAGCGACCCTATCTTCTTTTCATACCTTTGATGTAGTACTATTTTGACAGTGAACCATTTAGTACGTAGCGATTGTTTTTACTGGTCCTTCTGACAAAACTGTCTTGCTGAATGAACGTAATTAAAAACTTGGCAGCTCCGGGTAGAAAGAGATGCTTTGTAAAGACACGTACAACTTATCTAATTTCATCTTGTTTGTTCCCAGCGCTGATTCAATTTCAATAAAATGTTGTTGAATTAATAACTCTGTTTGCACAAGCTTTTAATTAGGAGGAAGATGTAATATTGAAGATCTTTTTGATTCAAAAGTGAATGTGAAAAAAGTGTAGGCATTGTGTTTCATTAAAGTCTTTAAGTAGACTAATACGTAATGGTATTGCTTTGCCATTTATAATATGCTAATTAGCAGTATTGACACATTTTTCTCGGTGCTTCACCGAACATGACAAAATGAAGGCAGATTTTTTTAAGTATAGAATGCCCAGATCCCTGATATACTTCCGTTACCTAATGTGGCAGACTATTTAATATAAATTATTCTTTTCCACATTTGAAATTATGTGGTGGAATTGCCAATCCGGACACTGAAACAGGCGCTTTAAAAACGACAGCCATTTAAAAACTACTAAGTATTAAAAATGCTCCTTTATATTTATAGTATTAATCCTCCATGCTACAGGGCAACGTCAAGCTGATCAGTAAACTGTAAAGGCCTCGGGGCACAAAGTTGAGCACTAAGCTGTGTCCGTTGACTCTTCGGCCTATTCACTCAACTTTTATATTGAGAACTGGCAACTTTCAGGGAACGGTTTTTATGCTCCGGCAACTCGTCTGTGAAACGATGATAGAGATGGAAAAGTTTAAATTTAAAAGATAAAATCGGTAACAGAATTATGAAAAAGCATTATTATCGTCGTTATTCTTTTTAGGTTCACAAGGTGATTGTAACATCATTTATTTATTTATTTATCCTCCTACTGGAACGCCATTACAGCAATTACACCAACAGAGCAAAACATTACTTCATGTGCTGCTTTTTATCCATCATATATAATGTAAACCCTCGTAAAGCGACAAGCATTAATTAGATGGTTCGATTCTCATGGGAGCTTATTGCGATTGGTTTTAAAAGGGAAAACCCTATTAATACCGAGCGTCGGCATTATTAGGGTTTTCCATTTTTAAACCGGTATTTTCCCGTTCCCAGATAGCATTTCCTAAATTAAAAACTGCCCTGATAAATCTGATAAAATCACCATACGCAACGCAGAGTCTTATTCCTACAGAAATCTATAGACTAGAAAGAAAAGAAAGACAGAATAGACATTTATTTGCCTAAACGTGACGCATAAAGAAAAAACAAACAAAAATAAAACAAGTTTGATTAAAATACGCGCATCCTCATACGCACATCCACGTAAAACAGTTAGACTCTTAAACAGCTCTTTGCTTACCCTTTGGGGTACACGGACACATTTCTACTTAAATCAGAACCATATAGGTAGCATCAAAACTGATACACAAACCACATTATTCGCAACGGAAAACCCGATGAAAATCAAATATACACAGACGGCCATGTTGCATTAAAAATAACAAACCCAACTGGGATTTGAGTCCTAGTTTCATAACTACCGAATAAATAGAGCAAAAATAAAGAGCTAATAGAGCTGTTTGTCTCTGCATCACCCAAAGGTTGACTGGTAGAAAATGCCTGAGGCATTAAGTTCGCCTCTGTACGATTGTATGCTTAGTGTTCAATAAATAAATAAATAGAGAGAATGGTAACAGCAACAGTAAATATGTATATGGAGAAGTTCTGATATTGAGGTGCAATCTGTAATCCAAAAAAAAAAAAAACAATTCAAGTCGCAATCTCATCTCAGCGACAATCAATGTCAAAAACCTGTCAAAAATGTATGTAAATTGATTGTAATTTTGACATATTGAGACTGAGATTAGAATGCGAACGGTCTTAAAAATACGGGAATATACGGAAATTGCCCCTCTGGTTGCAAGCCGGCTGCGTGTTGTGAAGAAGGCTCAAAGGATACATGGGAAAATTGTAGACGGACAGTAGGATTTTAGAACTATTATGTATTTCCAAGAACATGACTGAACGGTAACATGCAGACGGATACTGGGATTTTATAGGAATTGTGTATTTGCAAGGACTTCATGTTCTTATTGAAAGACTATTGTGGCTTTCCTTTAACTTTGTATTTTTGTGTGGATTTTTCATAGCTTCATATCTTAGCGCAAATAAACGTATTTTCTTTCTTTCTAACTTTCCGTGTTTCTTTTAATTTCAACAAGGTTTGACACTAATACCTGATTCTTTATGTTTAATGTTGCATATTTTTTTCTGGATCGTAGTTTGCTATCTGCCCGTCTCTCGCATCTACGAGTATTATCACTGCACCATTATCACGGCTATTTTATGCCACATCACAATCAAATCAAACTACCAAAAGAATTGTTTCACTTAGCGTCCAAACTTTTTACCTTCAACCCAGATTCGAAGCAATGAACAAACTCAGTTCCTTTGTTTTTACAAATCCATTACGTTTGGAGCCAACGATAATGATAAATTACTTTCTTACCCTTGGCTAACAGATTAATGTTTCATTTCCTTAGCTTTTGAGTACTTTTTATTTATTTTGAAGTTAATGCTCTTTCCATCAGTAGTTGTACTTAAACGTAAATGTTTACGTCCAGTTCCTGTTTACGTTTAAGTTTAAGTTATGATATGGGTGTTAAAAGTGGAATCCTTGTATTGTCTTTCAAGAGTTACTTGTCGGAAGAATCGATCCTTTTAGATGGTATGGTAATTATTTAGCTGTTCGAAACGAAAGTTCAACACGTTTATCAGAATGCTGTCAAAATATTATCATGTTTAATCAGAATGAAAACATTATATGCATTATTTGCTTTAATTTGATTTACGGTCGCTACAGAAATGGATTAATTTGGTACGAAGTTAATTATAAAACTTATCCTACATACCTTTTATTTTGATCAGTTTATGCTTTGTTTTTATTTATATTCCTGTCTTTTATTAATATCTCCCGAAGTCCCGACAAATTGCAACATTCCTGCGTGCTATTATTTTTGCGCTTTTCATCATCATCATCCACTTCACTTAAAAAATCAAATCAAATTAAATCACTTATAATAATAATATAATATGATAATATAATAATATGGGACAACATCCACACAAGGTGGAAAAAAAAAAAAAAAAAAAATGTATTTAAGTAGTGTATCAACCATCTGGTATCCATAACACAAGCCTTAATAAGTGCTTAACTTGGAACTAGATGGTGCTGTGTGCAATGTCAGACGATATTTATTTTATTTATTTATTTTTAAGGTCTTCAGGTCCCGAACTAGGCAGAGCCTGTACTACGGTAACCTGATGACTGATTTACATACTTATATACATATACACACCCAGACACAGGTCAAACAGACATGTTCATGCACACAAAATGTTTGATTTGTCCGGGGATCGAACCCGGAACCAGCGGCTCAGAAGGCAGGGTCGCTACCAACTGCGTCAACCGGTCAGCATAGGCCTCTCTTTTCTTGTGCCAATCCCCATGCTTCTGTGCTAGCTTCATCCAGGCTCTACCCGCGATGGCAACATTATCGTCCGCCCATCTCATTCCAGTCTCAGGCCGCCCACTTCGTCTTCCAGTCCTTGGACGCAATTCGGTCACTGCCTTACTTCACCTGCCATCACTGCGCCTTGCCAGGTGTCCTGCCATAACTCGCTTTTCGATGCGCTTTTACTTATATAAAATTAAAAAAGTCGTATCAAAACATTCCCCATTACTTCTTGTGTTTATTGGTCACAAATGATGTCCAGGTCATTACTTATATCCATTGTTTTATGTGTCGTTTCCTGCCTGTATTTGAACTTGAACAACTTTGTATTAGTTAATCGTAACATTCTTCTTCTTTTTCTTTCATGTCGGTATATGATGAGATAATGTCGCTATGAAAAGATTGGACTCTTAAGAGAGGCTTAAGGTCGTCGTATTGGAGACTCTGCAGATGCACTCATTAAAAACCTTACTGTACTTTGATTATTGCTCCTCTAAGCAGGCATGGTCGTCGCGACTCCGGCTGAGTTGTCATGTCTGATTAAATTAATCAAATTCTAGGGAAAAGTACCTAACTGAATTTAACTAAACTGTCTAATCTGTCTATATCTTAATGAAGGAAAGGTGCACCGGTCTTTTTGTCAGATCCACCATCATTTAAACACATTTATCATTCATTATTGTCCCTTACATCAACCACAAACTTAACAATATGAAAATATTTGAAATATTAACATCATTAAAATCAAAAGTACCTATAACAAAATAAATATTAAACGTCTCCACAAAAGCACAATATACGTGTATCTGAACCTTAGCTGTACAAACCGAGCAGTTTCCAGTTCCATTGTGACCACCACTTCTAACTGGTGCACAATGCAAGACTTTTTGTCAGCCAAAACTACGGCCTTTATTCCCGTCACCAACGTTTTGTGTATTTGGACGACCTTTTAACTATTCCATTAACTACTTTTTGATGAATAAACGGCTGTGGATTGCGACCTTTTTGGTTATAAAGTTAAATGTTTGTTGTGTGTTTTGTTCTTGTCTTTTATGTCACCGATGTGTATAATTTTTTCATGGATCTTCAACTTCTTTCTCTTTCTCCAAATATGGAACAGCACAAAAAAACTTATTCCTTTCAATGATATATATTTTTGCATGTTTACAAGTCAAGGTTTATATTGCTTTGAAATTGAACTAGAATTCACTGTCTTATAAAACTAAGCTAATCGGGTATTACCAACTGCAAAAATGGAATTTAAAATGAGTAATTGCACCTATTTATCAGGATGTTCCCGTTAAATTGTTGTAAATATCAATAGTATCAATTATTGCAACACGAACAAAGGCCGGAAGAGCGACAGATACATTATAAAACTCATCAGCGCTCATTTGTTATGCGTCAGCTCTTTTTTACTGCATTCTGTGAACTTATTGTGTTATTTTCATACTGATAATCAGCAAACTATTATTTTCTCGGTTCCTGCATCCTAAAAATACTGTATTTCTCAATATTGTCATTTGGTCCTTTTCCCTGTAGATATTATGTACGAAAAGGAGGATCTTCGGTACTGCAAAGAAGTAGTAGAAATGGATACCCTTCACACGCAGTAATTCTACATCAACTAACAATCAGTCAGATATAGGAATCAGTCAATTGTTAGCCGTCCTACGGCTTTTAATTCATACCAGGCTGGACTTTCGAGCTGCACATATTTACTGTAGGTACACTCATTCATCATTAATCACTTTGCAGCTATTTCTGTAAGCCAATTACTTTGTAGTGACAAAATGTGATTACTTACATGATCGCTGAATGTCAAGTATCGTGATTAATATGAATGAATGATTAATAGGTATATGAATGAATAACTGTAATGTAGATTTTCTGGTCCTTTTGTACGGATATATTAATGTGGTATGCTACTAAGCTGGTAAGTAAGAAACTTTGTAAAAATTGTGTTCTTTGCTTATATTTTGGAATATACTCAATATTACACAAACTTATCCTTGATGTTGAGCAATTTCTTAAGAGACCTCACAAGCTGGGTGTACAAAAATGCAGGCGCATCAAATCATGCGCACATATTCCTTTTTTTTTTGTGCTGCGCAAATTAGGCTCTATGATCGTGGGGAACAGGTTATGTTAGTAGAATATCTACAACGATTATGGAAATTGCCAGACGTTTTTGGCAGCTAGTAACAAAGGGATACCCTCTTTCGGACAGCTAATTTGACTTGACGCCTGACAGCTCTGCAGTGTTGCCACTCGCCGCCATTATGGGCCCTCAATTTGTCGCTATACCTTCTGTTTTATTGCGAGTATTCTCATTTTACCGGACTGTACTGTTGTGCAGGTCAGTTTTTCTTTGTTTATTGAATTTTAAACTAGTTACAATAGGCCTGTGTCGTAAATTTCAAAAATGGCTTATTTCGTTAGTTTAGTACCTGTATTACCCCAAAAAAATAATATTTCATGATAAAAATTATATTTAAAACACATATTTTAAGTTTTAAGAAAATATTTTTAATCTGGCGTAAAAACACAAGAAAGTGTCATGGCGTCGTGAATGACGTCACATAGTCGCAAACGATTGTGTTCACTTACGGCAAAAGTTTGTTTTGTTGAAATAAAAATGGAAATCTCGTATTTTAAAAACTGTATAGTGCCCCAGTGTATAAATACAAGTATAAAAACTCCGAATAAATTATTCATACGTGTTCCGGTCAACGAAAAAATTCGAAGAAAGTGGTTAAAACTGGCAAGGAGGGATGATGCTCATTCTTTATCAACAACATCGAGAATGTATTTTTGTGAAGATCATTTCGATGTAAGTATTATTTAAAAATGTAGTGACTACATATTCAACTTGTAAATCTAAAGAAAAACCAAAGCTTTATTTGTTTTAAAATAATGCAACATTTGGTTTGAGGTTAGGATGCCTCAAATTTGTATTAGGTTAAAACACAGCCTTTATATTTTTCCAGTTGCCAAACGAGATGCTGAATTATACCGAGTACCATATAATGGGAAAGGTAGCTTATGTGCGAATGAAACCAGGTTGTTTACCAAGTAAATTTGATTGTCAAGAAGACAGAAGAAAACAAACCCGCACTCGGCCATACATGATAAAAAAACAGACAATGGCTACAGTAGCAGAGTGTCTTGAAGAAAATTGTACACCTAGTACTTCCAATGAACTACAACAAGAAAGTTGTACACCAAGTACGTCCATTGAACTGCAAGAAAATTTTACACCAAGTACTTCCCTAGAACAACAACCTCAAAAAAGTTCAGCAGGTATGTAATAAACTAAAAATATTATATCACATAACACACACTATTTTAACATTTTATGAGTATGTTCAAATTTAATAAAAAAAGCCCCAGTCTTGGATATGACATTCTTTACTCTTTACCAATCAATCGATATTTGATTCTTATCTTATATCTTGTAATTTTTGCAGGTATTGAAACCATTGGAGAAAATACACCAAAAGTATTTAAGCCGACAGCAGATAAATCCATTCAAGTTATCATTACACATAAATATAGAAGTAAAGCGACCCAGACCAATGTGAAAACAAGAGATCAAAAAATATCACCTTTGAAGCTGTCAATGACATCCAGTTCTACATCCCCGTTTAAAGTTACAACCTGTAAAAAATCAAGACCTTCTTCATCTACCCTAAAGAAAATTACTAGAAATATACTGATTCCAGAAGAACAGTGTGACAGTGATATTTCTCTATACACACCGTCTGTGCCATCTGCATCTACTAACACAAGCCCATCAGTGCATTCATTACAAGTGAAATCATCTTCGGACTGTAGTGATTTTATTGCAGAAGACAGGAAAATAGAAACAGCCGAGACCTTATTGAGAACAATAAGTAAGATAGAAAAAAAGCCCCGTTCATATATTGGTGTGCCAAAAAATTGTTATTTCCTAATTGATATAATTAAAGACAAATTAGACATTCCCAAACATCATGTTTTGTTATGTTTAAATAAAATAAGAATAGATTGTACATTTAATATTTTAGTAGATGATTTTGGAACTAATGCGTCTAGTTTAAGTAAGGTATTTACAAAAAATGTGCCATTAATAGCTAGTGTTTTACGTCCCTTTATTGTGCCATTAGATAAAGATCTTATAAAAATTAATCTACCAATGGCATTCAGGCATAAATATCACAACGTAAGTTGCATTATAGACTGCCTTGAGATAGAGATACAAAAGCCATCTAAGGCCGTAAACCAAGCAATGACTTGGTCAGAATATAAGAAGGCCAACACTATAAAATATTTAATTTCATGTACTCCAAATGGGCTAGTTAATTATGTTTCACCCGGATTTAGTGGCAGAACAACTGACACGTGTGTGGTAGAATCATGTGATTTTATAAAATCTTTAAATAGTGGCATGTGTATCATGGCTGATAGGGGCTTTAAGCATATAGAACAATACCTTAAGAAATCAGGTATAACACTAGTAAGGCCTCCTAGTGTAGAAAAAGGAGCTCAAATGAGTAAAAGCGAGGCCAAAGAAACTAAACAAATTGCTAGTTTGCGCATACATGTAGAAAGAGTGATTCGGCGCCTTCGAGAATTTCACATGTTAAGACCACATGCCTGCCTTAATTTTAATTTTGTTAAGATACTGGATGATATAATTATTATTGCATGTGCATTGATAAATCTGCAAGATTCTTTAATAAAATAAAACTAAAACTTTCATGATTGTTTTTTTTATTATACACGTACATGAGCCAGCATTATTTATTAACTACCAGCAATATTTATTAACTACACTTCTATATAAGTACACATATTTACTCTACACTCTTATATAATAAAGGGTATATTTGATTTTTCCAGAAAACTATTAACTTATTATTAATTAAATTTTCAATATATTCCAAGTTAAATGGTATATTTATCAAAGTCACTTTTTTATTATTACCATAGTCTGGGTCTGCTACACAAAAAACACATGTCTTTTTCTGTGTTAAGTACATTTGTAGTTGCATTTGAGCAAAATACTTTTCTGTAGGTTCTCCATTTTTTACATAATTTATGTAAGTTTTGCTACTGCTGGGACATTTAATTTCAATAATACCATCTTGGAATATACCATCTGGAGATCCTGCGATTATAGGACATTTCTCACTTAACATAAGTCCACATTTATTTATCTTTTTTTTTAGTTTAATTTCCACTGTTTTCCTGACTTCATCTTCTAGGACTCTGCCTCGACTCATTGCTACCGTGTCGGGTATTTTTCCTCCCAAAATAAGTGATACAAGTGTGCCATCTGCTGTCTTACAACGACTTACTTCATATGCTCTAGAAGCAGTTATGCGGCCATATCTCAATTCATACCATAAATTACACTTGTGCTGTTCTCTTGTTTCTTCCTCAACATTATTTATTAAAGATTCAGTTAGACATATGTCTTTTAAAAAATCATCAACGCCTTTGTGTTTGTATTTGCGTATAAGATGATGCATCGAGATGGCATGTGTGTCACTTAAAATGAAATCATTTTGGTGCTTTAAAAATTCACAATCTTGAATTTTCCTCTTCCTTGCTTCGTCCAAAAACTCTGTTAGCACTGATATGTTTGCTGGTAATAATGAATTACCATTTGATAGCTCTTTTGCTGTCATAGATTTTAAGCTGGAACCAACTCTTGATAATTTGGATTTTTTCCAGTAGCATTCTACTGCGGTACAAGAAGGTTCTTCACTACGGCGATGAATCCACATCAGGCAGGCTATTGCATGTTTGCAGCCACCCTTTGATGCCACGCAGTCATGGCATTGAATGGAGATGATAATGTCCTCTTCTTCATCCACTACAAGTGTGCATCCATACAATTTTGCGTGTACTTTGTGTTCAGGACAAATCTTGCACTTGACAGTGCATAATTTATCGTCATGCTTTACCTGCACGTAGCTTATAGCGTCGTCACCGTACGAAGCTCTTGAAGACCTGAAATATAATTTGATATTAGCTTTTTCTTAATATTTTTTATTTGTTACCCTGGGTGCAAAGAAAAATTTTTTTTCTTATTCTTACTTTCGAAATAAGCAATTAAAAACCTTCCCTTTCACAAAGTTGCGATAGGCCTTAAGACACTACGACATAGTACCCTGATTAAAGAAAGGGATTTGAATGACTAAAAAGAGATTAAAAAAGATTTGATTTCATGAAAAACAAATGTTTTTTAATCTCTTTTTAGTCATTCAAATCCCTTTCTTTAATCAGGGTAGTGTCTTTCCATCATCTCTATATATTTACATTGTAATTGTAACCTCAAAATCAATTAATTTGCAATTGGTATACATTCCTTCAAATATTAATTGACTACGTGCTAAAATGAAATATAAGTGAAAATGATAATAAGCAGTATTTTAGTATTGTATATACTTACATAGAAGTTTTAACATTACGAAATTCCGATGAACAAAAGTCGGTGTTCGACGCGAAAAATTGGCCTAGCATAACAGCGTCAATTTTAGGTAAATTATTGCTGTTCGCTTTGCTAAATCCAGGTTCCATGGTAGTTTATGCTAGTATTATTCGATATAGGTAAAAATAACACACTCAATTTATCGAAAAATGATATTAATAGAATAAAAACGAAGTGACTTGTGCTGTTGTATGAAAAAGTTAACCAAGCGTCAAAACAATAATGGCGGCATACCACTATGTGACGTAATACGTTCTGATTGGCGTTCACAGCGGAGTAGCCAGGGGGGGTATTTATTTGATTTTAATTTGTAAAAATAACAATAATCATTAATTTTTATGTGGAATTATTTCGGTTTTCCCTGTTTAAATATTACAATTTACGTCTAGAAACATTCATCCATTGATTTCATTGTTAGTTGACACAAGCCTATTGTCTGGCGAAGTTGGATTGTTTTCGAAGTAAGCATTAGTATGGTCGCTTGGAAAAAAAGTCCGGAATCTTCTAGTTATAAGGCTATTTTTGTTGTTGCTCTGTAGTAAAAATACTTTTACTAAATCTATATGGCTATTTTCTTCGTCAATAAATAACATAACATCACGCTTATTTTTCCTGAAGAGACAGGCAGAGGTGTCCCTATAGTACTCCCATATTTCGCCAGTTATATTTAAGTCCCATGTAATAGGGGGCGACTGGGCGAGCCTATTGCCATCAACCGGGCACAAATCCAGACTCCGAATGTGTTGTATTCTTTTATCATGACAGTTAAAGCTGTACTTGCAAATAGGATTCGATATCTCCGCGTTTAATCAGGGTATTGGCGTTAAAAGTGTAAACAAACGGGTTGGTTAATCCCGCGGCGTTGGTTGTATAGCACGGAGCTTTGATGTATGTGTGTATGTTGGGATCTGATGAACCATTAGCACAATGGGGATGGTATTGATTTTTGGCTTTGGGGATTGAATAAATGATTTTAAATATAGGATTGTATACACTATTGGAATAACAGTAATAGGTGATATCTAAAATATACAGGGTTACTTGTGATTTGACGTATATCCGTCAGGAACTGATAGGAAGGCCAAAATGCAGCAAATTGAAACCCCCATATGCAAGGCCGAAATTCAATAGTTTTCGAGATATTTGCATTTTAAGGGTTTATGATATTTACCCAAAATTTGACACGTACATATTGAATGGGTACCATTAAAAATGATCCTCCTGACGGATATACGTCGAATTACAAGTAACCCTGTATATTATTCTTATTGTACGCGTTGAATATACTTAGGTATGTTTCAGACTGGTTCAGGAACTTAAACTATGATGGGACTATAATGTGACTACACCAACTACATTGAGTCTGAAGCAGACCACAACTTTAAATGAACCATAAGTTAAAATATCCTTCATAACTTCCCACTGATGGTAGATCTGTAAACGCAATAATATGTCAATGTGTCAAACACACGTCACTTTTGTCGTAACTTGATGTCTCTCTCTCGCAATTAAATGGTTGTCGTAGTAAGAACGTTGTGTGTTTTAATTATATTATGTCACTGTTGTTCCTGCCTATTTCTTTTATAGGTATATACCATTAACCCTTCACCCACAGCAATAACAGCGGGCCATTAAAGACAAGGTATAGGTACGACATACATAAAAATCGATACTTTAAATGAAACCTCAAATAATATCCACTTAAAAAGAAATCTTTTAAGGAAAATACCACCATTGCCAACATCCAGCACTCGACGATAACTCCAGGTTCCAAGAGCTGCAGAGACTAGATACAGCCACGATAGACTGCACTGATGTAGCCACTTGCGCCTGAGCCCCCCTCAAGTGGCCAATTTGCCCGCCTGCCAGCTACTCCACTACACTAAGCTTAGCGGGTTTTTCGCATAAAATCTTGCTTCATTTGGCGGATTGCTTCAGTATACTTTTTGTATAATTGGGTATCTTGTATTTAATGGTAGTCCTGCTTAATTTGTGTACTAACGTGAAATTCAGGCTTTTTTCGTGTAATCTGTGGAGTAGGATTTTGAATGTTTTAAATAAGTTACGAGATAAACACGCGTGTTTTTTCGGGGTTTATAAAATAGGCTTCACGAGTTAGTCAAGATCTAGACCAATGTAGCTAAACCGTACCCATTTCACGGTTATGTCTGGAACAATGTGTTAGATAGTTATGTTTAGACGGGCGTTGAAATTAAATTTTGTAGCTATTACCTTTTATTTAGACTCTTTTGTATTTTCTGAATGTGACAACGTTGTAGGCCTTGTAGACTGTAGATTTGTAGACCATTTTCTATTTTATTAATTAACTGGTAGGTAGTTAATTAAATAACTAACTAATATAATAAAAAATTGTTAGATAATTAAGTAAATTAAAAAATAAGACAATTATTTTTAAAAGAGTAACCGTGGAGTTTCTTGCCGGCTCGTCTCCATAGGAAACGACCAATTGGAACTGTGCACCGGCTTCTGACGTTTTATAAGTTCCCATGTCGGTTTGCCATACCTACGCGGTCAAAATGTATGGAAAAGCTAATTTAAAATTAAAATAACCGACGAAAAAATTCATCCCTCCTTCCTCCTTCTGCGGAGCAGTAATGCTCGCGAAGGGGAGACAAAATTCGCGCCATCACGCCCCTAGTCGCCGCAGGAGACGCCCTGAGCTTCAGGAATCCAAGGCCGACTCCCGGCCACCGTGGGCGCGAGCTTGCGGACGGTCAGCAATGGGTAGCTCGCCGTCCGATAAAGACCAGGCCCGTAAAAGAAGTAACTTTACAGGAGGATGAAAAAACTGCGTGCTGTAAAATTTTTGTACAGCGTTTTTTTTATTAATTATAATTAATATGGAAATTTATCCCGCATTTATATCCAGAACTGTACGATACTATAAGATTGCGAGTGCGTTGCGAGGTTTTTTTCCTAGAAACGCAATAAAATGAATTTGATCAAAAATGCATTCCCTAGGTTTTCACTCTATGGCGACGAAATAGTTCATGACAAAAGCATAAAAAAGTGTTGTTGCCTGTGGATATAACGAGCCATTCTGTTTATAGTCTGTGCGATAATGAGAAAGACAACAAGCAGGCTTAAGAAACGCTGGCCTGTTGTCTTAGAAACTAAGAATAAGGAATTCTTAGAGGTTGTTCTATGTACACTGTACACACGGCTACACATCAAGCTATTCAATTCCAGTTTACACTGACCTCTCATTGTAAGGAAATCCTACACAATGCGAGATCAGCTTATACTGGAAAAATATAGCTTGATCTGTAGCCGTGCGTACAACGAGAGGTTTGGAAGAATAATGAGAAGATTCTTATTTTTTATGGTACACATAAATTACAGAGACATTGTTACAATAATACAGGGACAGCTTATGTACAATGGCTAGCTTAACCCAGAATTGAGTTTTCTTGACAGAGACACACATTTTACGACTGCAAAATTTGCAAATGAGGATAGTAAATGAGTGCACAGCAACCAAAATATTCATTGAAGTAGGTATGTATACAGGGTTATTGGTAAAACACCATCAACCTCTTAAGGGGTCATTGTACTGATCATTATGAACAACTTTTACTATGGGACCAAATATGAAATCGCGAAAAAAATATCAGCTGTTCCCTACATTTATGTTTGCAGAACTCGTAAAAATTCCCTACATTTTGACGAGTTCTGCAAACATAAATGTAGGGAACAGCTGATTTTATTTTCGCGATTTCATCTTTGGTCCCATAGTAAAAGTTGTTCATAATGATGAGTGCAATGAAGGGGTCATCGCACTCACCATTATGAAAAACTTTTAAGGGGTTGATGGTGTTTTACCAATAACCCTGTATATATCATGAATACGCCGCATATAGTGATTTTTTACAAATAACATTAATAAGCTTTAACAATCAATAAAATTGCAATGAAATTGTGGTAAAGTTTTACTCACTTGTGAAATTGCATCAATACAAAAATTGATTCGCTTCGTGAAAAATTACGCATTTCATGTCAATAATTTTTTTGTCAATTATCATAAAGTTAACTTCAACAGTCAATAACAATCACCTTATTTGCTTATTAGTAACTTAAAGTTATGTTGATTGTGCGTGCACCTCGTTATCACAAAATTGAAAATCTTTAAGTGTACAATAATCATAAAAGTAATGATTTATATACACTGTTTTATATACCTACACAGTTATTGCACAATGACTAACCAAAATAGTTATTATATAATTAAAAGTTTCAGTATCTGTGATCATACCCCTGCAAAGGGTGTATAAAATTATTCAAAATAAATTGGGGGCTTTTTCGTAACCATTTATTTCACTATTACAGTATAGATGGATTTAATTTTTGGATGTATGTTTATTGACTACTTGATTAATATTCTGACTTAAGGAAAACGCAATTTTGTTAAATTTCATCGATAGAATTAAATGCCGAAAAGACCTCAACTTTTTTATATTTTTTTCTGTACTTAATTGTAAAATCCTAAGTAATTTCATTACAAAATTGCTTTTAAAGTGTGCATATTAGGTAATTCAAAACTCTGGCTGAAAATATTTTTGATACATAACATGTTTTATTGGGTTTGGCGCTTACGTAGTTTTATTTTGGTTCCAGCGCATTATTGCGCTCTCTTTTTTCGCATGTGGAAGTAATTGACTGTCACTTTTTTATGCCCGCCCCTCGAGCTAAGATTTATTTTTTACGTATCACCATAAATAAAATGTCCTTTATTTAGCACTTTTGAGATTTAGAATTAAACATTTTTTGAACGTCGAAATAACGTACGATAGTCCCCCAAAAAGCTCGCCTTTCACCACTTCCTAGTATTTTAGCTGGGAAGAAGAAGTGGCGCAACAAACTCCCCAGCAGCACAGCTGTCTGTCAAGTTAGAACAACTTGATTCCATACAATAGTATGCAAAGTAATTAAACATTACGAAACACAAACTATGTACGAATTCTATCGCAAAGCATGTAATGTTTTCAAAACACCTCATATATTTGGGCACTCACTGAAAAAGTACCCTTTACAGAGCAAGCAAAAAAACATTTCCGTGCTCAAAAAAAGTGCTTAAAAACTTCTTCACAAGCGAGTGTGAACACTGTTCGGCTAATATTTCATACTTTCAGTGAAAAGCGACGAGAAAAAATGGAAGGCAAACACTCTCGGGCCACGGAACATCCTGGAACATTGACGGCACTTATGACGATAGATGGTAGCCAGCTCATTAATCGTGCGTTTTACGTGGAAAGATTGTGGAAGTTTGTCGAACTAAAAGTTGGGAGTAGTAAAGACATATTGGTTAAAGAGCTTGGGCGTTTTCTTTCTAATTGGGGTCGAATATTTTAGTGTTTGGTTCGGAAAAGCGGTTGGCTACTTCCGTATCAATATCACCTACCTTTAGGTACATACATATTTTAATTTAAGGTCACTTTTCGTGTCCGTCTGTGTGACTGCGTTGTTCTTTTGAACTACACGACGGATTTTGATGTGGTTTCCACCATCATTTAGAGAATTCATTTCAGAAGGTTTATGTGTGTAATTCTAACTTCTAACTTTATATTATATATAATATTATTATTTTCTCATTTAATACGGTATTATAATTGCGAATGTATGTTTTTTTTTTTTTGTTTGTTACGCTTTCACGCCAAAACGGCTGAACGGATTTAGATGAAATTTGGCACATAGATAGACTATTTAACATCACGCTATGAACGTAAGAAGCCGAGCAAAAATAAACAAAAGTCAGAAAGAACGCTAAACGAAAACGAAGTGATAGTGCGGGCAGGTGATCCGATGCGGGTGGGTCGGGGGAACAAGAAATTTCTCGCGGACAAAATCGCAGGCTGAAGATAGTGTATAATAAAAAGAGTGATCGAAGACTTGACATACTGTCGAATATTCTCGTGCCAAAACTAGAGAAACTGTTAGATTACCTATTAAAATCATTAGGACAACAATTATTAGAAAGAGGGGCTCGTGGCTAAGTAATAACAATCGCAAGGGTCGATTGATCAGGTTAAGCTACGCTTGCTGCGGTTGGTCCATGGACGGGTGACCATCTTTACATACCGAGACCCCTCCGTGCCTCGGAAAACATGTTAAGCCGTAATTGGTTCCGGCTGTCACTGCTGTCAGTCATTCGTGGACAGTCGTTACGGATAGTTAGAAGCCCGAAAGTCTGACAACCAGTCTTACCAAGGGGTATCGTATTACACACTAACTGGGTTGTGGAGGTTAGATAGGCGGTCGCTCCATGTAAAATACTGGTATTCAGCTGCATCTGGTTAGACTGAAAGCCGACCCCAACATAATTGGGTAAATGCCTAGGCAGATCGATTGTTTGATTTTTATTAGTAAGAAAATAACTAAAGAAAATATGTTTTTCGCGGTAAACATGACGCAGAGAAAGAACAAAAACACAAAAAAGAACTAGTTGGGGAAAATATGCGTCACTTCCACGCAAAACGGCCATCGCTCAGCATAATGCTACGACACTATGCGAGACAGAGCCCCAGCGCTGGTTTATGGTACAAACGATTCATGAAAATACTTTGCACCCGCCTGTTTTAAAGTCCCATCCATTCATACTCTAGGTTCTAGCTGCCGTATTAAACCACACTTACCTACTTACTCTAAAGTTCTACACTTATGAAAACCTGGATTTATTCAAGCGTATAATTTACAAAATGTTCTCGTAACTTCGGGAAGATGGGAGTCTCTTTGTCACCTACATTCCTGCTCATTAAGCAAGTTTGTGAATATCGTCGGGGAAGTTCGAGTGTGCGGTGCAAGCGACGTTTTAAAAGACAATTTCAGGGCGGTTTAGTAACTTTAGACGTTTTCAATAGGGAATATACAACATTTTTTTTTATAAACTGTATTACTTCAGAGTTATGCCCCCATCAATATGTTTGATTATAATTTATTTTTGAACACGAAATAAATTTTTAAAAAGTGCAATATAACTGTGGGAAATCCAAATATTTGAAAAGCGACGCTTGTGTTCTATAAGTTTTTGCAATTCAGTCCGTCATGTCATAGAGTATGACGTCACCCCGAGCGCGCCAAAATGGAGGGCGTTTAAGGTGGCCGTGTCGGTTGGCTATTTAAAACTTTTTTTAAGGTACTTGCTTTTTTGACGTTGAATATTTTTACTATTAAATGGCGATAAAAACTGTCGAATAAAAATATATAAAAAATCACGCCTGTATTTCCCCGAAGGATTTGTACACCTAGGTACATTTCGCCAGTTATGTTTAGGTGCCATGTAATTAAGGGACGACCCTATTGCCATCAACCGGGCACAAATCCGGACTAGACTCCACGGTCTGAGAAATTCCTGATAGAAAAACCCAATGACACTTTGCCCGACCTGGGAATCGAAACCAGAACCTCATGCTTAGCAGTAGCGCTTGCGGCCATTTGTATTAATCGCGTTAATATTTCGTTCTTTGTAATATTTACAACGATTTAATTTACGTATTTAAGTACTCACACGGAAGCTGATGAATTCGTCAATCTCCCTTTATTATTCTTTAATTTTGTTGCATTATTAAACTTGTATTTCATTCTTAACTAGTAAAATACAACGAGCAATTGTGTCTCCAATACAATTATGGAATATTCAACTTGCTGCCGAAACCCGGGCGCTTACCTTTCATCCACTTAGCCAGTTTCAGCTTTCCACTTTCGGACGAAAACTGTTTACTTTTTTCATGCGAACATTCCATTTAATATTGTTAGTTTTTTTAGGATTCCTTATCCAAAGGGTGCCAACCACGTGCCAACGGACCCTATTACTAAGGCTATCCGCCTGTCTGTCACAGGGCTGTACCTGTGGAACCGTAATAGGTAGACATTAGAAGTTTTGACAGATTGTGTACTACTATGGCCTCTATAACTCCAAATAATAAAAATAAAATAAAGTTAAAAATGAAAGGAGGTCCCCATACAAGTAACGTGTTTTTTTTCTAAAGTATTGAAAAAAGTATGTAGTGGTAAATATTGTACGGTGGTACGGAACTCTTTGTGTGCGAGTCCGAATGGCAGTTGTCCGCTTTTTCTACTTAACCATCTCTTTTGAGTCGAGCCTCTTGTTTCAGTTAACATTTCCCAACATGATTTGTTCTTTGTAAAAGTTTTCAGATGTTTTCTTTTGTTGGTACTGACTTTCCGATACTTGTTTCGGTTTCAGAAGGCTTTTGGTAGTTGACAGGTTAATTTAAGTATATTAACTCAAAGCTATTTACTCGTGGAAATTCATTTTTGAGACTTTTGAACACATGCTTCATATTTTTCTTCCTATGTCGTCCTCAATAGTTTGTTCGTAATATTTTCTCAGGGGTTGTCAGGTAAGAAATGTGGACTCCAAACTAGGATTTTTTTTAAAGATGACCGAGTTTTTTTGTGATTCCGATATTCTATTTACAAAATAAAGTCTATTATGTACACACTATGTGAGAATATTTTATGCCGTAGGAAAAATATTTGTCAGCTAAATAGGCGGTCACGGCCCGGTATAAGGCAGTGGTGGTGGTGGTAACGACGCGACCGTGACTTACGAGTTGTAGGTCGTAGGTTCGAACCCAGACAGTCGCTTTACCTAGTATGAATTATTGCGTCACCACTGCTCTCAAAAACGGTGAAGGAAAACATCGTGAGGAAACCGGCATGTCCTAGAACCAAACATTCTAAGACATGTGACATCTACCAACCCGCACTGGGCCCGCGTTGTGGATTACGGCCCACTCCCTCTCACAGAGAGGAGGCCTGTGTCCCAGCAGTGGGAACATTATAGACTGATTATGCAGGCGGTAACGGGGCTAACTGCCCAATTTACAATTTTAATTCCATTTCTCATCAATTCATCATATACTTTCATGTAACGAGGTTGTTATTGTAAAATTCTTTTGTTATCAATATTGCTAAAAGAAAAGCTTTCAGGTTTAATTTCGAAGTCGCAATTTATTTATGTCGCATCAAAACCAGGTCATCTCCCTGAGGAGGGCTGCTCCGCGGCTCGGCCAGTAACGAACACTGAAAAATGAAATGCTTCATAAATTGAAAAATGGGAAAAAGGAAATTGAAGTTGTTGCCAGTCTTAATAAGGGGTATCGTATTACCCAATAACTGGGCGGTGGAAGTCAGATAGAAAGAAAGAAAGAAATAGTACATTACTGCAGCGGCCAGCAAAAGAGGCATTGATGGACGAACGTGTAAAAGTGGGCCGAGGCGAAGCTGAGGCACACATACGTAAGTCCATCAATGCCTAGTTGTGGCCAAGGCTTGTATAGTACTTTTCTCAAATAATGCGCGAAAAAATTAAAATACAATAACTTCAAAATCAATGATAGACGAACAACGAACAACAATATTTTTTCTAGTTTTTTGACGTGACAACGTCTTATAATTCGACGGAGCCGGCTGCACGCACGAAAAAACATGACTCATGCGGCGTTACCTCGCTCTGAGGCGTTCCATTAAAGGCTTAAAGTGCAAGCGAGAGCGCGGAACGAGCGACAAAGAGGCACAATCGGCCTCCGCGTTCGGCAGCGTTCGACATCTGTCTCTCTCCTACTTGAGTGAGCGATGCGTCCGCGTGGACAACTGCTATACAATAATACATTTACATGTTTTCGTCAAGTACGAAGTGCAGTGAAAAGTGAATGTGGTGTCAATAGCAACGACAATTGCGGCGATAAAGGTAAAAATTGACATAATCGTATTTATGCGTACAAATAAATGTAACTTGATCAATTCAATTGTGATTTCCATTTACCTCCTTCTCTATATCTATACAAAATATCAATCAAACAAATAAAATTAAAATTTTCTTTTAAAAAATGCAACCATTCCATCAGTATTTTCTTATGACGTTGTCACGTTCAACTATCGTCTGTAAACCGACTTTACAGACAACCGATTTTTTTTACAATAAACAGCTTTCTATTTACAAGCCAGTTCGAAATTTAAATAAAACCTTTGATAAGTTACCTCCTTGGTTGCCATGTTTCGGAGTAAAATATCGTTTAATTTTTTAAGTACACGACTATATCGGCCTTATTACAAAACAAGGTTTTTCTTTTGACATGGTTTAAACCATCGAGCCTGTTTTTGAAACAAGAACATAACTGAAATCGAAACACAGTTCCTTTTACAAAACTGTCAACTTAGTCCGGTCTTAGATTGTCAATTTTGTATTAAGAACTTTACTAAAGTCGGCATAAAGTTCCAAATACAAAAACTAAATCGAATGTGTAGGTTTGGGCTAAAGTTAGATCGTGTTTTGTAATAAGACGGCGGCCTTATTACAAAACAAGGTTTTTCTTTTGACATGGTTTAAACCATCGAGTCTGTTTTTGAAATAAGAACATAACTGAAATCGAAACACAGTTCCTTTTACAAAACTGTCAACTTAGTCCGGTCTTAGATTGTCAATTTTGTATTAAGAACTTTACTAAAGTCGGCATAAAGTTCCAAATACAAAAACTAAATCGAATGTGTAGGTTTGGGCTAAAGTTAGATCGTGTTTTGTAATAAGACGGTATGAGTTTATTAAGTAATTTATTTGGCCGCTAAACCACGACAGATATGGATTTTCATACAACTTTTGCCGACCGCTGCTCGCAGGTATTCTTTCTCATTCATTTCATTGGTTCTGCCAGTACAGCAATTTCGATGTATCTCTAAGAAGGTTGTCAAAATAATGCTCAAAATGTTTGAGAAAAATATTTTACTATGACAGGCAGACGCTCTATGTAAAATTCTGGTATTCGGTTCTAGAAGCCGACCCCAACATGGTTTGTAAAAGGCGAGGCAGATAAAGCGGTTCATTAATAATAATAAAAAAAAAGATTACTATTGTAGTATTGTTTTACAATAAGGTTGAACTAGTCGCGGGCTCAAAAAATAAATCAATTACAAATAAAATGTATTCAATTCTTTGATAATTGAGCATTGTCGGTGCCGACTTTAATTTGGAGTTTTTACACTTATTTAATTACCTATTTACCCCCAAATTTGCAAGAAAATCCAATCTTTGTTGGATCGTAACTTTTTAATGGCTTTTATTTGACTATTCTGTTTTCGCATAGACAAAATTAATAATGAGACAAAACGATATCGTGTTTAATTTTAGATGTGTACCTACGATGTCCAACAGTGGAACTACCCTCCCTAATGGAAAAAATATCGACTAGTGCAGCCTTAATATTATAAATAAACCAAATAATAATTAATTAATAGATATTATTTTCCATAAAAATATCCTGACAATTGCATCAATAATGCAACTTCCTGTATTCTGGTATCCTATCGAATTCGCCTACTGCAGTAGCTAATTCCGCATTATATTTTATTCCTTAATTTCTGTGAACATTGTTAGTTTCAAATTGCATGTAGGATTTTCTTTAAATGAGTTAAGATTTCGACTTTATCTGTTTTTCTGATTTCTTTTTAAAAATGTTTCTAATAAAATATTTTCTTTGTTTACAGGTAAGCACCTACCCCGTTTCGTAGTTAGGTGCATGGCATATTGGCATGCTTAATAAACGAGTGAGATTCTGTCTGCCGTGGTAAGATGAACATGATTACTTACATGTGCCGTCTTGTGATAATGTCAGGTTCACATGCAGGAACTTTCATCTACGAGGACTCGCTGGCGATTTCCAAATCTCACAGATTTTGATAACCAATGTGTCGCTAGCGATAAACGAGTAAAGTCGCTGCATGTGTACCTAGCATAAGGTTCTATGTTCTTTTGTTTTTTTTTTATTTAACTATATAATTATGTATGACCATTTATATAGCAATGAAGGCCAGTTTTGGTTTTTTTCACGATGAATGTCCAAGGCACTTTTCAGCAGCGATCCGTTGAAACGGCTGAACTCTGTCGGTACGTGTAAAAGCTTTTATACTAATCCTTACACTGCCTACTACAGCCGCCCGGCCGGCGCGGGCGCTCGGTGTGAAAAGAACCTAAAGATTTGTTCAAAATTTCGCTGTATTGATTTTGAACCGCGATTTCTTGTGGCTACATCGGCTATTGTATATCATGACATAATTTTTTTTTATTAAAAAATTAGCCCAAAAGTTAAACTTTATTTCTCGTCATTATTTATCGAAGTTCGCTTAAAACAGGTACCTACTGAAGAAAAGCGTAATTTACCTTCGATCATTTTTGAACTTGTCCTATAACAGTGTTACAGTACCTAACACATTAAAGTGTTTATCGATAACGTTATCTTGTATTAAAGTAAACCACTAATAATTTCAATCAAGATACCGCTAGGGTTGTGCCACTATTAAGCAAGTTTGGTGTTAAGGCATACTTTACTAGATAACAACTAGGTAAATTTAATTTATCACATTTCACCGCCCAATACCACTACCAGGCCGAATGTACCGATAGCTAATGCCCACATTTTACCGCTATCTCGACATTTTATATGCAAAATGTACGTCAAAATTCCGTATTAGGACCCAGAATGAATGTGCTTCGTATTAACCTCTGGTAAACATTACTCGTTGCTATTTGGTAGACAATTTCTAATGAATAACAACCAGAAGTAACTGATCTCCGTGCAAGGGAATTTCAGACTTTGTGCTCCCGTGATAAGGTGTAGTTGTGTGTCTGTTAGAAATGGCGCTTAATACATCACAGTTCGTGTTTACACCCTTGTAAGGTTGATGGATAATAATTGCTATTACGTGTTGGTTTGTTATTCGTTACTGTAGGTAACGCGATAGGTTCTAGTGCGATTCATTAATTTCAGTAATCTTGTAGGTATATTTTACACGATTTTGCTAGATAAAGTAAGTTACATGATACTGGCAGAAAATTAATAGATTTGGCTGGAATTTGGTCAATATCGTATCTTTGATGCAAATTCACATTTTAGGGAACAGGAAGCTTTAATAAAATTATAGGCGTTATATGCCTAAATAGTTTAGAATGTACCTATGTATACAGGGTTATTGGTAAAACAGCATCAACCTCTTAAGGGGTCATTGTACTCATCATTATGAACAACTTTTACTATGGGACCAAATATGAAATCGCGAAAAAAAATCAGCTGGTCCCTACATTTTGACGAGTTCTGCAAACATAAATGTAGGAAACAGCAGATTTTTTTTTCGCGATTTCATATTTGGTCCCATAGTAAAAATTGTTTATAATGATCTACAAAAATCTGCTCATACATAAACATACATTAAATCACGCCTTTCCCATGGGGGTAAGCAGAAACTATAGAACGCCACCTGCTACGATCCTTACGTACCTATTTCTTTTGCTTGGATCATAATGTGTCAGTAGTAAGTAATTGCAATGACATATTCTATATAAATTACAGTTTTGCGACAAATTAAATACTCCATTTCCGAAACAATGCCATTTTAGCAGTATCTACATCGCCACATGTGAACTACGCATCACACTGACGTCACGCAAAATCCTGCATCGCGCAAGCAGAGTTTACCGCGCAACTAGCATATACAGAGTTGATATGACAGAGGGGCATTAAATTACACTACGTATACTATACATGTTTGGTATTAATTCGATACGGTATAAAAATAAAAAGCACCAAAAATGAGATTTTTTTTCTTTCAAACAAATTAAATAGCTTACAAATCAGAGTAAAACGCAACCACCCTTTGTAATGAAAGTGCAAGTGTGTGTTTATGCATTGCCATTTCCCGACATCAATCGTCGGGCAGTTGCCCACCAGACACGACACCGTCTGGTCGGAGGATCCTCCCATTTCTGTAGAGGTATGGGTGAACTTTACACCCTGTTTGTTCCTCGTACCTCTATACAATCACAAATTGTTATTTTTACCCTACCATATCTGCCAGAACATTTCAAACAATCATTACCATTTCAGACTACGCACCAAGTTTTGACAACCCTAACGTGTTTCATATTAAAACATTCGGATTGACACAATTGCAACTGTATTCTCAAAGTTTAGGATACCTTTTCCTTTACACAGGTTGCTGTTTCACTTAGCACATTTAAATTGATGGAATTGAAACTCTATTCTATAAAGTGTAGGATTACTTTTCCTTTAAACGGGTTGTTGAATAAATTTGTGTACAGTATTGTGCTGTTTATCAAAACTTTGCTTTTATGTCTTAATCTTGTTTCTTGTTATTATGACTTAAACGAGGATTTGAATGCCTTGATTACTTATCAGGAACTTTGAAGCTTCGCCTATTGTGATGTTGCAAAGGGCTTTTGTTAAATTATTTCTCGTATTGTTGTGGTATTATTAATTTGGGGTGACTTAAGCAGCTCCTGGTAATTGGTTCCTCAAATGAGTAACAACTCTTACACGGCTTTCACGTGGTATTTCAGTTTATGAATTCTGTTTTGACAAGCTGTCTTCATAATAATTTTAAGCTTTACCCCGTTTTAGTCCCTTTTGAGTGTCCCAGGTCTAATCCGCGTTCTGATTTATTTATAAAGGACCCTTCAAACAGACGCGACACGCGACGCGAATCGCATGCGACACTTGCATGCGATTCGTGTCGCGGGTCGCGTCTGTATGTAGAAGCCTTCAATCAGTAGCTTATGTCCGCGGCTTCGCCCGCGTAAGCCGTGGCGGCAAGGCATGACGTTCTCTTATGCCGTCCTGCCCAATAATCATCATCTGCCGGGCGTGACGGACATTTTTTTTTATGAAAAAAATTTCAGTAATAGACTGCAGTCTAGATTATTGCCTAAAAGTTTAAAGGCGTCTATGTCCAGCTCAGTTGAATAAGCCGAAAGTAGAAATAGCTCGAGTGGTGCCGAGCCGACCCGATCACCGAGGATAGATGCAGAACAGAGCTTGCCCATCGGAACGAGCCGAATGAAATCCGGAAACGCATACTACATACCGGGATAAAACGTATCTTTTGTCCTCCTAACCCAGCTCATGGTCTATCTGTGACATTTTATCGAAATCAGTTCTGCCAGCTTGAAAAGGTAACACAGAGCTGTCTCTGTGTTACCTTTTCAAGCTATTCCTATTATAAAATGAGAAAGTAACTCTGTAGTTACTTTCTCATTTTATAATAGGAATTAGCATGTTTCATATTGAAGTTCAAACTAAAATAAAATAGTATAATTGCTTGTAAATTTACTTGCATGTCATTTTATTTTTTATAAATTTGTGTACTTAGACAATGTGGCTTATAAACATCGCCTTGGATGAGTCTGTGAAGGTTTTATAAATTTAAAAAATTACAATAAAATAAAATTACTAATATTAATAGATTTATAATTTAAAATAACCACAAGGTGGCGAGTACCTTATCACATTAAATTATACCGCGCATACTACATGGTATACTTAGACGATATACCTACTTACAAAATTTGAATGAAATACATTCACTAAAAAAATCTGCTGTTCCATACATTTTGTCGAGCTACGTGTATCAAAATGTATGGAACAGCAGATTTTTTTTCAATTGATTTCATTCAAATTTTGTATATCGTCTAAGTATACCATGTAGTATACGTGGTATAATTTAATGTGATAAGGTATTCGCCACCTTGTATATCCCTAGTAGTTACAAACCAATGAAATATTAATGCAATCAAGCTGCACTAATAAATGCACTACACCTACCTGCCTACCGCATGGGTAGCGGTATTGATTCCCCCGCCTGCAATCACTGCCGTTGGGGTAACCACGGATACTGCATTTTCACCCCCGACTTTACCATGTATCCTATACTAATTAACTGGGTGCTACGTGCATTTTGTTTTAATTATAGTATCTCGGGTTATTGTGTTTGGTTTTGGAGTTAATTGATTTGTTGTTAATTATTTGTTTTGTTTTCTATGGCGGTGAAACTTAGACGGTCGCTTCGCGCCAAGAGTGTGTGTAATTTTACCTATATGCATTAGAAAAATGATCTATGCTGTTTTTGTTTTGACTTGTAGCGGTATCTACATCGCCACATGCTAGCTGCGCGTCATACTGACGTCACGCAAAACCTGCATCGCGCAAACAGAGTTTACCGCGCAACTAGCATATACAGAGTTGATATGACAGAGGGGCATTAAATTACACTACGTATACTATACATGTTTAGTATTAATTCGATACGGTATAAAAATAAAAAGCACCAAAAATGAGATTTTTTTTCTTTCAAACAAATTAAATAGCTTACAAATCAGAGTAAAACGCAACCACCCTTTGTAATGAAAGTGCATGTGTGTGTGTATGCATTGCCATTTCCCGACATCAATCGTTGGGCAGTTGTCCACCAGATACAACGCCCGTCTGGTCGGAGGATCCTCCCTTTTCTATGGAGGTATGAGTGAACTTTACACCCTGCTCCTCGTGCCTCTATAGACTTCTTTGAATGTTTTTGGGACTTCAGTATTAGTTTTGAAGGTTTTCATAATCCATTATACCCTTATCAAGTTGATTTTACGATATTTTGGTGGTTTCTTAGTAGATATATAGTCAGAAATCAATGTTCAGATGGTAGGACTCAGAGAAGGTGTATTAAGATATTGGAATGGATTGGGAAACCCCTATAATAACCAAACAGATTCAGCATATACCTACTTCGGACAGATATACATTTTTGCCCATTTTAAACCAAAAGCATGGAATTCCACATAACCACAGACAACACAATGAAGACATAAAAAAATATTTTGCGTTACGAAATATCTCCAAAAGCCATAAAGTGACAAAGCTAAATATTACACAAGCCAAAATTTTTTTAACAGTCGTAAACAACGAACTGTCAATTACCATAGCGTAGTGCTGCGATAAGTCGATAATGTGTGTGTTATTTGTCGATATGACGATGAAATGTACCGATTGAAGATTGAGATAATACGCCTGAGGCCATGCTGTGATTAGTGAGGACCTGTTTTATCGATACAACTTCTTACCTTTTTGTCTTTGGATTTTGTAATGTGATCCCTTTTTTTGGTGAAAATATTTTTATACTTTTATTATTTGGCAGCCAAATAACTATAGTGCTTTTAGGATCAGCAGGACTACTTTCGGATTCAAATGCACCCTTGAATCTAGCCGAATTGTACAAATGACCGAATTTTAATACATAGTTTTAAAACACCGTAACAATTCTAAAATGGTTAAGATCCGTCTTACTGATTCACTGAACCTGAAGATTGTTGTCTAGATACAACGTATTATATATTTAACCGACTGCTTATCTTTCAGCTCACGTTTTAAAACTTCGCCCACAAAATTGGGTCACTGCTTCCTAGTATCTTGGTTACTATTCATGCACTATTGCAATTTTTAAGGCCAATGCGATTTATGTAACTTGAATCCGTGCCAACTTAATACATTATTTACACCGTAGGGTAACGCATGGGTGATTTAGAAACACATTCATTTTAACTTGATTTTATTATTGAAATAAATGTATCTTGCATAACGCTGTTACAGTATAGTCGAAAGAAAAAAGAGGGTGTGTGCTTATGACAGCACGATATAAGTGAAAATTTACGACTGGAGCCGAGTATACGCGATTTAGCGTCATCGAGCGACTGGAGCCCGGTATTTTACATGGAGCGACTGCCTATCTGACCTCCACAACCCAGTTACGGGGTTGCCACTCAGTAACAGGGTTGATACCTTAGTAAGACTGGTTGTCAGACTTTTTGGTCTTGTGACTACCCGGGACGACTGTCAAAGATCTACGAGTGACACCGGGACCAACAGTCAACAGACACAGAGGGGTCTCAATGTGTAATTGATGGTCACCCATCCACGAACCGACCACAGCAACCGTAGCTTAGCCTTTGATTGACCCGTGCGGCGGTTATCATTTAGCCATGAATGAACTCCTCTCTGTAAATTCTCAATTGACAGCCTAAAATCACTTATTAAATTCAACAAAGCACCGCTGCATCCAGCTAAACTAACCAATTAATAATCTACAAATTAATTAACTGCTAACATTGATCCAACATCGATACCCAAGTTACATCACTACTCTATTGATTGCGTAATGGCACGCCGCCCGCGCGATAACTTCGCAGCGTCCGCCCACGCTCGATCATAATATAATCATTGCCCTGAACACGGCTCATTGTTGTACTGAAATGAAATAAACTGTGGGCAAAGGTGATCCAGTTATTTTGTGGGAATAACCTGCAATTCCACTGGTGTTCGAGGTGAAAAAAGTGGCAACACTGCCCGAGTGACATGTCAAATTTTACACTTCAAGGCTTAAAGTGAGCTATCATTTGTCACTAAAGTTTTCACGGGGAGATGCTTACAGAAAAAACCTGCTGAAGTTCTGTCAAACAGCGAAATCAAAATGTAAGCTCTTATTTGAGAGCAATGAAGTTGGATTGTCATTGAAGTAAGAATTCAGATGATATTCAGCTCTATAAGAGTGAGCTCTCAAATGAGGCGATTTATTGACAAGGGGCACATTTTTTTGCAATAGAAGAGAAATTAACCGTTTTATCCTTCACGGTCTTACATGAACACAGTCACATCACAGATTACTAAATAGTTACTACGTAACAGATACTTCACTCAGTAGAAAATTTCCAATACCTATTGAGATAATAGCCTACTCCGTCGCCTCAGCAACCACTGCATGCTAAAATGTGCCTAAATGCTCGAGCGTACAGTTGTGATTGCTTCGCACCGCGCGATCCTACAGCAATCGCAGGGAACCGAATTTGGACCGCAAACGGTCCGAGAGCGCTTGCTCGAGCGGTAGGTAATTATAGCGCGCAAGTACATGGAGTGACGGAGGCCTGGTCACATGCCAACCCGAATCAATCAAATGACAATCATCATTTTCGAAGATTTTTTTCCAACAATCAAGAGTTAAACTTGAACAGTTCAAGAAAGGAAAACTGTTCACTGTGAAACTTGTTGTTGTGGCTACAAGGATCATGAAATGTCACTTGGAATGTATTCAAAAAACAAGATGGCTGTGTTAGTTCCAATTTCGGCCACGCACCAAAATAACCTTGTATAATTATAGAACTACACCACCAGCCTGATAAAGTTCACAGCCTTGCACAGAACTGAAGCCAAGCGTAGCATGTAACCTCCTTATCAATCCAGTATCCCCTTGTACCAATCAAACCCGTCAATTACAGATTCACGGACACACACGTTATGTTATCGCATCCCACTCGCAATCGTAATCATTGCACTGAACATCTTTGTGTAAAACGTGAATTGATGTTAATGGTACAGATGTGAACCAGATTCGTGTTGAGAGATATTATAGTGTGTCTGTTGCACTTCGTGTGATGTAAACATATTGAGCCATTTTACTATCGAAGTTAATATAACACTTTTCGACGCCACGGGCTCCTAACAACCTCCTTACATAGCGTTTAACTCTTTTACTTCTTGCGATATTCTTTTGTCTTTTATCTACACTAGTTGTATGATCACACCATCTGAAAACTGTTTAATCTTAACAATGACGATGCAGCTGAAAATTGTTTAATATAATCTTAACAATGACGATGAAATCAGTCTTTCATGATCCCTCTACTAGCTGACTGAGTTAAGAGGGCCTAGACAAGTGGCAGTCGCTTGCAAAGAGTTTCGTATTTCTACAACGACTTTCAACAGGATAAGCTTTTCGGTAGCCAATGTCGGTGCTTATGTCAGTCCCAATTTGACTCCTCCATCGTCGTTATCGCTGAGAAGTCAGAAATGGTAGATAACGTGCTTAAATTTCTGCCAAAAAAACTGCCCACCTTCTTCAAATTCTTGCTATCATTGATTGCAATTGCATCCAAAATTTTGTGGGCAGTTTTTTTCTATAACATCTCGATCTATATACAATGTTATATATCGAGTTCTAGAGTTTTCCAGTGTAATTAAACAGCGTAAACTAAATGATTTTATTTCTGTAAGTAGGTTTGTGTTTGTACAAACCTATATTTTACACGTCAATCATATATCTTTTTTCACTAGATGAGGCCGGCGTTTCCTATCTGACTACTACATAAAGACTACATAATATAAGACTATATTATGTAGTCTTTATGTAGTAGACACCTAGAAGCAAGACAAAGCGTAGTCTAAGCCGGAAGCCGCATTGCACGCTACAGTAAACGAAGTTCTACCTTTAAAGAGTTCAGCGCAGGCCAACAGTACATTATACTGTATATATTATGTGCATGTATGTATCAAACAGTTTACAATACATACGTGGGCCTAGGGCTTAAAGCCTCGCTTCTCATGCACGAGGGTGTGGGTTCAAATCCGGGCAAGCATCAATGTGACTTCTTCAAATCATATGAACTTTCTGAATTTATCTTGGACATTACTGACATCGCTGACGGAAAACATCGCGAGGAAACATGGTATGACTGTTTTGGCGATTTCAGACTTAAATTAACTGAGCTTAAGACTGAAATCGCGTTGATAACCACGCTTGCTCAAGCAAGCGTGGTTATCAATGCTCGTGCCTTTTTTGTATGGGGAGAGGCCGAGACCTGTTTTTGCCCTGCAGTCGGACAGTAATAGTTCTTCTCCATAGGTACCTACTACGCTTTGGAATGGGCAACTAGCTTCATCTTTCTGACTGACCGACCCCTTGACAATTCAAAAGTGCCCGTAATTGGTTTATTTGAAATAAATGCTTTGAGCTTGAGTTTATAGGCTGCGATGCGTCGGGGCACTATCAGTCTGTTTGCGAAGAATTTTGATATTAAACCTAAAGATGTAAACCTAAAAAGTAGTTGGAAAGATTTAAATGTAGTTGGATGTAGTGCTGTGCCATATTTGGAAGAACTAACAAAATGTTCATCCGGTATTTGTTATAGTTAAAAATAGGGGTGCAATCATTGCTATACAGTATTGTCATAAACATAATGGTAGTGTTGCCGTGAATAAATATTTTGGTTGAGTATGAGCAGTATCGCCACCCACGCCTGTATTGTCTGCGTTTGCGGCTATCAGAATATATGCGAACTGACTGGTGTAGTATAAAACGATTGTTTCATTCTTCTTCTTGGCGAGTCGATGACCATCTATACATATAGAGTCAACCCAGTATTTGACTACGAGCTTGGCACCTTCAGTAGCGTCCATCAGCTCCTGTAACGTGCAGGCAACAGGACACGCTGGATACGATACTAAGAGCACCATTTTTGTGGGACGGCACCACAGTCCTTTATTTTCACCAGTATTTTTTTACATAAGCATTTAATAAATTAATAAACCCTTTCTAACACAATGTTTGTCTAATTAACATTAACTTGTCAATGCCATCGTCGGTATCACTAACTCACTTCGTAAATCATGTCTTGATCATATATTACCCCGTAATGGTCCACTGCTATACATGGTCTCCTAATGATCTCTACGTAAACGGTCAAAAGGGATTGAAAATTACCACGATTGTTACACTTGGTGGCATATCCTCCTGACCTTAACGTTGCCTTTTAAAACAATTGCAGACCTTGTATCTTTAACCAGGCTCCACACAAAACTAGCCACAAGACAAAACATATTATAACAAATAAATAATACCAGCTTATTATTGTTCCACTGCAGAGAAAAGCCTTCTTCTCATACAAAGAAAGCACAAGCATTGATCACCACGCTTGCTCAATTCGGGTTGGCGATTTCAGACTACCTACTATCTATACTAATAAACTACTCAAAACAAAATGGAGCCGACCACGTCATTAAAAAGTATTAATATATATATATTTGTTTTTATGCACAGGGGATTAAAAAACACATTATCAAATAATAAACTAATAATAAATATTCAAAGTTGTTTATTTACTCAAAATGCACACAAAAAAATGCTGCAATTTTTTTTTTTTTGGGAAATTGCAGCAAAATAATGGGAAAAATAAACATAAGCTATCACAATTTTTTGTGACTACTGGTTAAGCGATGTTATGCTTAGTAGCGAGTTCCCTCCTCTACTTTATATGCACTCTCTGAGCCTATCTGGTACACTTTCAATCTGATGGGTAACATTTTACTACAACAGACTTAACGCGTTTATGCGCTCCAGTCGACTATTCACCTGACTGTAGTTCTCTTTGAGGCTTCTTTTCAGTCAATCCCATAAATATGCAATGATATTGAGGTCGGAACTCTTTGCGGGCCATGTTAAAACCGTGACACTGGCGTCAGAAAGAGCTTTTGTGTGATACGGCCGTATGTGGACGAGCATTAACTTGCATTAAAAAAAAAAACACCACCCACTCTTTGAAAATGGAATGACATAAGGTCGGATTACTCGCTCAACGTACCTGGTAGCAATTGCAGAACCCTCATCCAGAATTACCAGCTCTGTTTGCCTACCAAGCTTATTTCACCCCAAACCTTAACACTTGGACCCCTGAAACGGTTGGTTCCATGGATGCATGGTTCTGTAAAGCGTTCGCCTTGTTTTCTCTACACGCGTATTCGTTTGTCATCTCTGTAAATTTCACCTTACATTCATCTGTAAAGAGTGCCGTGCTCCAGTTATCCATGGTCCAGTCCAAATGTTCGCGAGCATACCTTAAACGAGCTTCACGATGAGCCCTTGTCAGTTTGAGTCGAACAGCACGTACTCTGGAACGTTGGACATCTTCATGGAGTCGGTTATAAATTGTTTGATCACTGACTTCTCTACCAGTAGATTGCCGCCGGGTTTGTAATCCCCGGGCGGTTATGGCACGCTCCCGACGCCGACGTGCAGTTAACCTGATATAGCGGTATTCATGAGCAGTTGGAGCTCTGGCTCTTCCTGTTCCAGGTCTCTTAGCCAGTACACTCCCGGTTTCCTGGTGGCGCTTCGCCACACACCGACACGTGTTTCTACAGATCTCTGAGACTCGCCCTCCTGAAGCAGAGCAACTGCTCTTGCTGCAGTTTTCATGTCCATACGACGACGTCGAGAACCAGCCATAGTAATCACGATTATTACAAAACTGTCCAAGAAAGCAACGTCTATCCACTGAGAACACAAGTGATAGAATTGGTGCATTTCATGTTTTTTTTTCAAGCATTTCACTTTTTCTGTCTACCCCACTTGAATAAAACGCTCAAGTGGTCGCTCGAAACATTTATTATGAATTGATGACTAATAAACATGTCAACTACACAATCAAATGCTTTATTTTTGTAATTCTAAGACTCTTGAGTAATTCTAACACAGAATTTTTAAATAATGAGGGTGGGCCCTATTTTGTTTTGAGTAGTTTATTATAAAGGAATAAAATGTGTTTGTTTGTATCTTTGTATGTAGGGGGTAATCTCTGGAACTACCGGTTGGATTGGAACAATTCTTGTTTGCATTTGTTAGCCCAATTCTTGAGGAAGGCTTCAGGCTATTTAACATCACGCTCTGACCCTTAGGAGCCGAGCAAAAACAAAACAAAGGCAGACAGAACGCTAAGTGAAAATATTCAATAAAAATCTAGGTTACACGATGTTTTTCGTTCATCGATGTCAGTAATGATAATAGTAGTAGTAAAGTAGTCGGTCGGTAGTATGGACAAGCGGTGTTGGAGCGTCAGGTGTGGGTCGATCGTAGTATTCGACTATATCTTGAGAAATACGGTTTTCATTTACTTTAGTATTCTTATTATAATATGTTATTGTTTATTCTATTTATTAGTATTTTTATAAGAAGTTATGTCCTCTAGTGGGATTTATTTTATGTCCGTAGGTGTGACCGTGGCATCACAACGGACCCTATCAGAATACCAGCGCTGCGGTATTTGTTGTTTTTCAAATATCGCAGCATCATGCTGAGATTAGCCTTTTTAGCCTCGCACAGGTCTTCTCTTTATTCTTTTTTTTATTGTTTTCATGATTTTGTTAGATTTAATGTTCTTTTTTTATTTAATTTTCTTTTATTATTATTATTTGTATTACCTGTGCGTGTCCCAAATAAAATATTTTTCTTTCTTTCTTTCTAATGTCCAACATAAACTCAGAAAGTACAAATGAATTGAGGAAGTCTCATTGGTACTTGCCTGGATTTCAACCCGAAACCTTGTGCATGATTGTTGAGGCCTTAACCACTGAGCCATAACGACATTCTCAAACATATTATGCTGTTGCAAAATAAACTAGAAAACCTCCTAGAAAGCTTGGCGCCTGTAAACACTTAAATATACGACGAACATCATCAACAGCATCTAGCCATTCTATACTGTGAATTAGAATTAAGCTACTAACCTATGCTAAATACTATGTCGACCTACCAAATAGCTCATTACATCCGCCAATGTCTAAGAACATTGCCTTTACAAGGGACCCAAATACACTTAGTTTCCCAAACCTCGTTACTTTGGTCCCCAAAAAAAACGGTAATACATGAAGTAATGCTAAAGTAACACATGTGAGTATTAATGCAACAGATGTTAACAATACTAAGAGAGTTTTTAATAAAATTGCTCGTCTCTGGCATAGCGCCAGCCGTGCAATTGCCCCGGTCATAGAGTAGGCGAGGCTAGTTATTGGAGAGGGGACACTTCTATTTTATGATTTTACGAGTTTACGAGGTCTATATATAAAAGAGACTAATTAACCGGTAGGTATTGCCATTGATTGACATATTATATGTAGGAAGGTCGGTATCTACAGTAGGCCGTCAAAACCAGTACCGTCAAACGGGTGAATAGGGATGCAGGGGTGAATCGGGACGAAACTTTAATAGGGATTTTAACATTGAAATAATATAGTTTATTTCCAAAAAGGACTGCTTTTCCTGTATTATAATTAACAATTAAGTGCCTTTGTTGGCATCAAACTATATTATTTCAATGTTAACATCCCTTTTAAAGTTTCGTCCCTAATCATCCCTGCATCCCTATTAACCCCGTTTCACGGTATAAGCTGGCCTTTCTTTTGAAACTCCGTACCATGCTAAGTCAGTTCAAGCTCGTGTTCCTATTGGCGACAGACGTGCGGTCGAATGTAGGTACATAATAGATTTGCCTATAATTTTGTACAAGTTTATGACTAGATGGCAATCTTGACCACTGAAACATTTATGGTTATAATCCGATATTTAAAAATAGTTTTAATTTTAATTGACGGTTTTTTCTCAGGTTTCATGAGATAACTAGCAGATTACTGGCATTGTGCCTACTACTATTACTCTTCTAATTTAATACATTATTTCTAATTCACCTATTCCGTCAAGGAAAATATTCAGAAGGCATATGAGTTTGATGAATCTAATCTAATTTTATTTAGGCGTAATTCAGATTGTAAAACATAATCTTAAGGGAACTAAAGCGCGATCACTGTCGGACTGCATAAAAGCACGATGACATAAAGCTGGTAACTTATTGCAGAATATGAAGCAATTCTCTATTTACAAAAAATCTATTGGTTGGACTAAAAAATGAAAACACTATCACGTTAACATGTTGCTTGAAGAACAATCTGGAAAAAAAACAGAATTATTGCATGTATGGTTTTTAATCGTTAAAATATTTTTTTAGAGGTATGTTCGTGACTTTTTTCTATCGTACCAAATTAGTTGTATTATGTTTTCAACACACTATCTAACTAGAATAATTATATCCTGAAGAATATCATATATTTTTCTCATTTTTTGTTTACTGCAGTGGATCATATACTTTTAGGCATTATAAAACTTGCGTTTAGGTCATGTAGTCCCCCTAATTGGTTGAAGAACAATGAACGAGACACAATAGAAGTTTTATTGTTATTACATCTGGGGGAAAAAATGTTAAACAACTACATGAACACATAAATAAAACACAACCCATAACCTCCCTTACCGACACCGAACTTCACCCATATCTCTCAAACTAAACCACTTACAGCTACATTGAAATAGTTTCTCACAGAAAAATGGAAAACTTGAACTGCACTACAACCGATTGCCCTATCTATAAACTTAGTCATTGTTCCTCGGTCGTTGACCCCGCCTAGAATATCAGATGGCGACGCACCGATAATGTGTAGATTGTTTAGATAATCTATTGTTATTGTTAATATGATGTATCGAACGCGTTCATTCGACGCATAATCGAGTAATCGGTGAGCGCTAATTGGTGTGGATACCTTATCGCTTCTTGCGATTTAAGATTAGGAAGATCGACGTATGATAACGTCGATCTTCCTAATCGTTATCATTAATTTGATAATAATTGGTATTACTACGACTACAAGTATCGTTATTACGGTATGAAAGAGGCGTGGTTCTAAAGCAGATTGCTAAAGGTAATGCTATTAGACCAAAAAATAAACAATGCAGCTTTAGAAGAGACATATTTAGAGGTAAGTATTTGAAGTATGTTTGGTCTTAATTTGTGATCTGCTTTATGACGTTTATATTAACAGTCAATGTTTGATAGTTTAATTTTCTATTTCAAGCAGTAGATTACAACAGACAAACTGCATAATTCATAATATTATTATAATAATTAGAGTTATATCAGATCATTAGGTATACCGTAAAAATGTTTTGATTGTAACAATGCCTGAATATTTGATGTTGGTTTCATATTCATATAATTCCGTGTGATTTAAACCAGACAGTTTGCATTTGAATACATAACCGAGTTATTTAAATAATGCCATATCGATTTTCGTTATGAGAATAGTTTATAGTTTGATTATGAACAGAAATATTAATGAAAGGACTATACAGTTAATTTAATTAGGATCAGTCAGATCGTCATGTCTTAGAGCACGTTTACTTTTACTTACTTCTTCGGAGCTGGATTTCTCGAAATCATCATGGATAACCTAAGCCTGGGGACGGAACAAAGTTTTTATTTTTAATTCGTTTTTTTTTTTTACAAAAGCTATCTGAACTATTCTTATAAAATGTATACGTAACTTCAAAAAGCATTGTGACCATGTGTTTTGATTATGACGACATTCAACCGATAAAATAACAATTTGTTCCAATAAATAAGAGGTTTTAAAAGCAAAGTCACTCGATTAGCATAAAATAAACTTAATGACGAAAACAGCACATATGTATAGGGTGACTATGGTTTGGGAACAATTAGATAATTGTATATTTGCAACTCCCTTTGTCTATACATATATCTATATATATAAAACAAAGTCGGGTTAGTTACACCATTTATAACTCAAGAACGGCTGGAGCGATTTTTGAGATCTTTGATTTGTTGGATTTGTCTCCGCCCCGAATAGCAGAATAACTCTAAAATATTATAGGTAATGATGAAGATAATATTCTGAGGCAGTACGAAGTTCGCCGGGACAGCTAGTAAGAAATATAGGGAAGCAAAAAACAGTGACAGTCCGCCAAAAGTTTGTGAATAAAGATTCATTGGTTTGGCAGTTTGTGAGACCAAGATTGGCAATATACGTCAAACTAACAACCAGTATCATGTTTTTAGGTTTATTTTTTGAGGATGGGAAATCATCAAATGACTCCTCCCGCTCTGGGTGGAGCGGAAGGGAGTGTCAGACTCTTACTGACTAAAACCCACCCGTGTTCCTTCCTTGGCCCTTTATGTTCCGGGTCAGCGGTACCCCTTTTGGATGATCCCGCTTTCCCGGCAGGCTTGGGCCCTAGTGGGCCCCCTCTATGATGCTGACATCTCTTTGAGGCGCGCGTGGAACACGTACCTACGCGCCGTCCAGCACGGGCCTGGTCCTGATCGGACGGTGAGCTACCCATTACTCACCGCCCGCAGGCCCGCGCCTACGGTGGCCGGGAGTCGTCACGCGGCTCCCGACGCCCGGAGCGTCCACCGCGGCGGCTTGGACGGGAGACTCTCTCCCTCTCCCGTCCCGCCACCTCCTTCGCTAGCATGACTGCTTCGCAGAAGGAGGCGACTGCCTCCCACTCCCCCTCGCCCCGGACCATGGCTTGAACCAAGGCCGGGCGTGAGAGATCGCCGCCGCTGCCGATCGCCTCTACGAGGACACGGCGGTGCATAATATTTGCCTCTATGGTGTTGGCGACGTTACAGGGTATATCATGTTTCTCGAGCTTTTCTTTAAATATGTTTAATGTTTTTGCATCAAAAATCTCTCATCCCACAACACAACTCACATTCAGGCATCAGCTCAGCCTACAGCAGTCCAATGCCGGACATAGGCCTCTTCCAAGTTGCGCCACAATACCAGCCGATCTATTCTCTAAAAATATCATCGTGTAAACTTAGGTGAAGTGATCTGTCATTCCACCTGATGCTAGGGATTAACACTATTGGTAGCTCACTTCAAGCTCACTTCACCTTAAGCATTCACGGTGAGATTTTTACATAATAGATCGTCTGGTTCTCCGCTTTTCAGATCCAGTCAGACAGACCCGACCACCTTTTAATTCGAGTTTCAAGGTCTTCCTTTTCAGCAAGTCGTTTCCTCCAATAAAACCATCTTTATAAAGGAATATCCGTCGTGTCTCTAACAACTGGTCACGGCAGGCCTTGGCGTCGTGTGAACAGCATCACCTTCCAGTTTCCGATAGCGAGCCCTATATGGTAACTGAGTCGTGCACGCTATGTGTAGTTATGTGGCTATTTATAGTGTGTAGTAGTCATTAACTAGATTTCACATAATCTCTGGGAAGTTTTAAAGTAGCTTAGGAGGTTTTTTCTTGTTCTGCGGTTATCATATGTAACGATCTAGCTGTATGCCATTTACTTTCGTTACCAAGAAATCGAATAGCAAAGAATGCTTTAAAATTGATTCCTCAACGAAAAATGTCTGATTCCACATCCTACTTCCATGGTTTCCTATCTGTCTCATCTCTCTCTTTCCTATCTAAAAGCAAATCTTAGATAGGCAAGTTTTCGTCAAACAATGACTTAATTGTGATGCAAAGAGCAAGTTGAATAAGCGAATTATATTTAACTGTCTCACGTAGGTGTTGCCATAACGCATTTAGGCCCAATTGCGCCAGAAATCACGTAATGCGTTTGGATCTAAACATATTTAAAGCATCTCTATGTCTCTGTCATCTTCAAATGATTGTCAGATATACAAAGATGATTTGAATTCGTTTAGTGCTTAACGTATTTAGTGATTTGTCGTGCAAGCGAGGCTTTATCTGCGTCGTACACGAAGTCCACGTGGCACGGACGTAAAAATATCGCGGCGGCGCTTTATCGCGCACTGCACTTTCAACTCTCGGTGTTGAACCGAGTATTGAGAATCCTACAGAGCGCATCCCAGGGCGTCGCAAAACACTGTTGGATTTTGAACTCTAGGCGCTGAGCAGTGCGTTAATGATCCAGTGCGCGAAAAGATCCCGCCGCAATGGGTACAATGGGTCACAGGCCTCCTCTCGGTGAGAGGGAGCGGGCCGTAAGCCACCACGCGGGCCCAATGCGGGTTGGCAGATGTCACGTCTTCGAATTTTTTGGTTCTAGGACATGCCGGTTTCCTCGCGATGTTTTCCTTCACCGTTTTGAGAGCAATGGTAATAAAATAATTTACACAAAGTAGGTAAAGCATCTGTCTGGGCTCGAACCTACGACCTGCAACTCGTAAGTCGCGACCGTTACCACTGGGCCACCACTGCTGTCTTAACACAGATTATGAAATGCTAAAACATAACATTACGACCTTTGATTATTAAATATCAAAGTAATCTCACAATGACGTAAAATAATAATCAAAACATGGCTATGCAAAGCGTTTTCCCTAAAACATACAATTAATATCCCTTGATTAGTACATTGGGGAAAATGTCAGGGAATCATAGATACAAACGTAATCACGTATCATTATTATTATCTATCAAACGCAACGCACGTGAACTGTTCAACTGCTGTTTCCTCGTAGGTATGTATTGACAGCTTAATTAACCGAGATATCGTATGAACAGACAAGATGTAGGTACTGAAATATACTTATATATACCTACGTAAACATACGTACGAGGTATCGTATATGAAATATACGTTACGACTCAAAATTGTATTTCCCGAAGGAGTCAGTTGTGTGCTTTCATATTTTTGATGTGTAAGTACCTAAAATCATTCCTCTCGCATTCCTGCAATCTGTGGGAGTGATTTCGTGTAATGCGACGGAAGTGTGTAACAGGAAGCCGGGGAAGCGCACGCTATTTGATTTGACCAATGAGCGCGCGCGGGTGGTAGGGTTGGCCGTCAGATGGTACCAATACATTTTCCGAGAGGTTGGTACTGTCAGCCAACAGTTGCGTATGTGTGACGTGAAAGGGAAATAGAGAAGGTGAACGCATCAGCTGTGTGCTTAACCCCAAATAATCATTTAAATGATACCTGAATCATTCTTCATGTTATGCTTATTACCAAGGTGAGATGTCAGATGTTACACATCATATGCGACTACTGTAAGGCTCCTTCGTTTTTTTAACCTACATTTTAACGATGACAGTAATGTCTCGCGTAAAACGGGTATAGGTCAGCCTATGACTGGTTGCTGACATTTTCACAACCATAAATATCACGGAAAAAAGGGCATCAAATTCATTCAAGACCAAGCTCCATTCGAGCTCTGAAAGTGCTCAAATGGAATACAAAAAGTCTAATAAGACTGTTCAGCTTTGCATCAAAAGAAGACTAAATAAAAATAAGATACGGCAGTTTAAGAAAGATGGAAACTACGTTATGACATTCTAAGGTAGGTACAGAAAATGCAAACTAAAAAACAATCCTTAGCTGGATCAAGCGGAAATTTTTCACAATCGCACAAAAATGTACACCATAATTACACTTTTTTTTTTTTTGAGTGTGGGAAATCATCAAATAACTTCTACCGCTCTGGGCAGAGCGGGAGGGCGTGTCACTCTTACTAACTAAAACCCACCCGTGTTCCTTCAGTTGCCTGTGCCAGGGGCCACGGTATCCCTCTCGGATTTTCCCGCAACCCTGGCAGGCATCGGCCCTAGCGGACCCCGTCATTGATGCTGACATCTCTTTGAGGCGCTCGTGGAACACAACGCGCCGTCGACCCGGGCCTGGTCCTTATCGAACGGCGAGCTGCCCATTTCTCGCCGTTCGCAAGCCCGCGCCTACGGTAGCCGGGAATCAGCTTGCGACTCCCGACGCCCAGGGCGTCTCCTGCAGCGGCTAGGGGCGTGAGGGCGCGAATTTTGCCTCTCCCTCACGCGTTCCGCCTCCTCCTTCGCGAGCGTTACTGCTTCGCAGAAGGAGACCATAATTAGACTTAAGGCTCCTACAAAACGCCTCCTGCCGGAGGCTTTACGCGGGGGTCGTGCGGTCCATGGCTACATATGGGGCCCCGGTGTGGGCGCGTTCACTGCGGCGGAGAGCCGCCCACTATCTGAACGCGCCCCAAAAGGTGGTAGCCGTAAGGCTGATCCGGGGCTACCGCACGATCTCGGGCGAGGCGGCAAGCCTCCTTGCCGGACTGCCGCCGTGGGATCTGGAGGCAATAGTCCTCGCGCGCCTGTATGAGTGGCGCGCGGAGGCACTACGCCGGGGGGAAACCCCGCTTCCGCGGCAAATCGCGGCGGAGCGGACGGACCTCCGGCGCGATCTCATGGCGGCATGGAAGGAGCGACTGTCGCAACCCAGCGCAGGGCACGCCACGATAGCGGCGGTAAGACCCCTCTTTGAGGAGTGGCTAGAGAGGCGTCACGGCGTCCTCACCTACCGCCTGACGCAGGTCCTCACCGGACACGGATGTTTCGGGAGGTTCCTGCACATCATCAGGCGGGAGGAAACGCCCGGGTGTCACCACTGCGATGATCGCCCCGAGGACACGGTGGAGCATACGATGGGGGCCTGCCCTGCATGGGCGGAGCACCGCCGTGTCCTCGTAGAGTCGATCGGCAGCGGCGGCGACCTCTCACGCCCGGCCCTGGTTCAAGCCATGGTCCGGGGCGAGGGGGAGTGGGAGGCAGTCGCCTCCTTCTGCGAAGCAGTCATGCTAGCTAAGGAGGTGGCGGGACGGGAGAGGGAGAGAGTCTCCCGTCCAAGCCGCCGCGGTGGACGCTCCGGGCGTCGGGAGCCGCGTGACGACTCCCGGCCACCGTAGGCGCGGGCCTGCGGGCGGTGAGTAATGGGTAGCTCACCGTCCGATCAGGACCAGGCCCGTGCTGGAAGGCGCGTACGTGTTCCACGCGCGCCTCAAAGAGATGTCAGCATCGAAGAGGGGGCCCACTAGGGCCCAAGCCTGCCGGGAAAGCGGGATCATCCAAAAGGGGTACCGCTGCCCCGGAACATAAAGGGCCAAGGAAGGAACACGGGTGGGTTTTAGTCAGTAAGAGTCTGACACTCCCTTCCGCTCCACCCAGAGCGGGAGGGGTCATTTGATGATTTCCCATCCACAAAAAAAAAAAAAAAAAAAAAAAAAAAGGCTCCTACAAACAGGCGTGACACGCGACGCGAATCGCACGCGACACAAAGGAACCGCTCGTCGCGTGATACTCGGTGCACTGTCGCGTGTCGTGCCTATTTGAAGGAGCCTTTAGAACAGTCACTGCTTACCATGATCTACCTGAATATGTAGGTACTACGACTACAAAGTTCATATGAAACGTAACCACAATCTAGAACAAAATCCATATCATGCTCTATTATCATTATGCATGACACAAAGACATTGTTCCGACTAATTGCGGACTGATTAGTTCTCGTTTTTCCTCGTGATCTAAGGAAAACCATTTCAGTCACAGTTCCATAGGATCTGGTGATTAATCTGATCAAGTAACGATACATATTCAACAGCTGTTTAAATTGAATGGAATCGTTGGTTTGGTATAGTGACGGCGCGTTTACACAAGTGCCGTCAACGAGGTGTTGAGTTGAATTTGTATAATTTTGCATGTTGCATGGAATTGTAGATGGACTTCCGCTAAATGCTAGAGATTGAGACAAATTGTACTTTTGGCCTGCCACAATTTCTATTTAAAACGGTTTCATCACTGAAAGACAGTTTTTAAATAGAAAGAAACATCAAATTGGAAACTTACTCATTGGCAGAAATTTCATAATTAGAAAACTTCTCTCTCTGCTAAGCCTTTAATTAATTTACCGTACCTGTATGTATTGTCGAACAGTAAAAACTCACTAAACATAGCAACATTTTGAATCCCACAACATCTCTCCAAAAGAACCTCGCAGACAAACCCCAAACCATAATAAAACCTCATTGCTGCCATTCTCCAGTAACTACATCAGCCTGAACACGCCCTTGCTAGGAGACGGCGAAACCGCGAAACCTCAGTCGAATACTAATCGTCACTGTTCACTGCTGATCCGCATGTGTAGTCTAGACTTTAAGTTTAGCCTTTAGGGAATGGTGGGAGATTAGCTTTGCTTAAATTTGATACTATTTCGGGACGTGTTAACTTTTTATTACAAAACAACGTGAGGAAACCAGGACTTATAATTAACTAGCGACCCCGCCCTGCTTTACACGGCTTTTACGACTTAATAATACACCTAATTTGGTACGATAGAAAAAAAGTCTCGAAGATACCTCTAAAAATTTATTTTAACGATTAAACGCTATTATATACATGCAATCATTCTGTTTTTTTTTTTCTAATTGTTCTTCAAGCAATAGTGTTTACATTTTTTATCCAATCAATAGACGTTTTGTAATTAAAGAATTGTGTCTTTGCAATAAATTACCAGCTTTGTGTCCTCGCGCTTCTCTTTCTTTTCTATGCATTCCGACAGTGACCGCGCTTTACTGTTGTCAGCCCCTTAGTGATGGTATAAACCGAATCATTCCGTTGCGTAATTCAGAAGAACAATGCGGTCACACAGACAGACACGAAAAGCGACCTTAAGTGGTATAATATTAGTGTTAAATCGCCAAACCGTCTTCAGCAAGCGAGGTGATCAATGCTCGCGCCTTCTCTGTATATGAAGAGACCTTTCTTTGCCCTGCAGTGTAACAATAATAGGCTGGTTTTATTATTTATTAGCTTTTTATTGCAGCTCAAATTGTGGTTATTTTCGAAATGCTCGCTTTTTTATCAAATGGTTAAAGTTCCTAATTATTCATTAACTTTAAATCTCCGATATCGTCTATAAAGTTTTGATTACGTAAAGCCGAAAGAGCCGTGTAAACCAGGCTTCGAATAAAGTGTTGGTTTAATGCTCTAAGAATAAAGTAGATAAACAAAACTACAAGCAAAAAATGTCAGTAGAACTTTGGCCTTTAGTAAGCTAAGCGAAGTTGCGGTTAACTTATCAGACAGATTATTTCACACAAATTCCGTAGGTATTTGAACTTCATATAGACTACCGAGATGACGCCTGGCCAATCTAAACGGAGACTATTATACGGGAGGCAAATATAATATACAATAGGAGGAATAAATATTACACGGGAGATATATTATAGTGCACAAGTGTGTGCGCAGACACAGGTGCTCTCTTCCCTCACTCTCATATTCCGATGGGACGGCAATCCGACACGACCGGAGAGAGGTGCTTAACGTGCTTTCTGAGACACGGGGGTGTTACACTGCCAAACTCCAGGCCGTTACTAAGAAATTACTAATGAAAAAACCCAATAACACTGCCCGACTTGGTAATCGAACCCAGGACCCACGCTCTGCATCCGCGCTTGCGACCACGAGACCAACGGGCGGTCAAGACATGTTGCGCCGACCCCAAATAAATTGCGATAAGGGTGGGAGTATGACATAGTGGAACAGAATAGAATAACTTAAGGGTACAAAAGAACTTAGATAATGTACCCAACAGCCATCAACCATGTTTTCCTTATATTACGCTCTATTAACAGTCGTTATTTACATTCTTAATTGAGTGACACACTTTCAATTGAAATTGTTTCACTCAATTAAGAATGTATCATTGAAACATTCACAACACAATCTGAATCATTTTGAAGGATATTGCTGATCCATTGCTTCATATGTTCGAAAATGTGTCTACTCAACAACGTGATTAACGCAATGAAGGTTGTTGAACTATCAAAATGAAAGCCTTTGCAACTGCTAGTGTGTTGCTCAATTACCCCGCTGTTATACTTTGCTATGCAAATAACATGATTTAATAGGCCGACACAGACAGTCGTCATGTGTCCCGTATATGGAACAGTCTACTTAGTAATTATAATGACGTGACCAATCAGGTGGAACTTGACATCATCGGGCGATCTTCTTGTTATTTGCGTTAGCACGATTATCTGTAATCTTGCTTTTATCGGGTAGACTGGAAATGTATGGTTTGAATGTCGTTATGTTATTTTAATGGCCCACGCCATGTGTGTTTTACCCTCATTTGGTTACAAGAATTCTCCTAATTTTCCAATAGTTTCGATTGCCTAGAATTTTCAACCTACTTGGGAGTGGAACCGACCCTCGGAAAAACCTTCTTAGCAGATAACTTCTTGACGGCACGGTTGGCACAGTGGTTAAGCGATTGACTACTGCGCTGCGTGTCGCGGGTTCGATTCTCGCACGGAACAAATATTTGTATGACCTACAAGTAGTTGTTCCGGGTTTCTGTTTGTGTATGTGTGTTTATTAAATGTTTATAAACGCACCCACAATACAGGAGAAATTCCTAGTGTGGGGCAACGTTTGTTTTATTATTAATAAGAAGAAGAACTACATTGCATAAGAAAATTCCCTGCTAAATAATTATCAAGTTTGTAAGACTATTCCGAACATTTCGTCACGAACGACGCGTATTTCATTTCTATACAAATTCTCGACGACAGAATTTTAGTGGCACGAGTGAGGACTTGAGAAACCGTTTCAAGTACCTAAACACACAAAACCACAGACAATTTCTCCTCCATCATCCACAAGCTGCACATTGTGGCCCTCATATTATTCAAGTTTCTTATAGAGCAATAAAACACGACTTCGACGTTCCATAAATACAAGCGGACGCCTAACTTCGGCACTTGAGGACACCGAGACTGCCCGAAATAAGCCGAGCATTTTAGTGGCCCTAAAGTTTGGACCAGCCGAAGAACGATCACCTAAGTTTGCCAATATAACTGAAGATTTGTTACCGGCTTGTACCGCAAATATTAAGATTAAGGAAAGGGTATTTGGTGGTGATGGAGAGGTAAAATCTTGGGAAGTGAGGAGGAAAATGTTTGGTGACTTTTCGTTTACTGTGTGTATTGTGTGCCCAGGTTAAATAAATACATTTTCGGTTTTTTCAACTCGACGAATGACGACGTTGTGTCAAAATGCCAAGTCAATTGCACTTACACCTCTGTCTAAAATTCTTATTAATAGAGATAACCTCATGCAGTCTTTCTTAAGACAGCACTCGGCTTCAAATTCAAATTATAGCACAGCTAATCAACACTTTTCTTCTTGCATCTCCGAACTCGCAGTATCTAACAGAAAAATTACAAAACCTACAAGACCTAACGGATATATCCTTTTATTTCTTACAAACTTTATTGAACATTACCATTGACTGGTCAATGAAAGACCTTACAGACTGGCCGTGGCTGCCGATGCTGTAAATACAGCCAGTAACATATCAAAATAAAACCCATAAAACCAGACTACAAGTCGGAAATAATTAAATGGAAAGTCAAAGCCTAGCCGCGGGCCTGCAACGCGGAATAAAAAACGATTAATTTACACATGTATGTACATTTGTAGATAGCGCCTGTTTAAAGGTAGTCACGATCCAGGCTCACGATTTGAATTAGAGGTATACACAGAGAGAGCGAAGCTAATGCTATGTGTCCAGGCTTCGGCATTCTTAGTATATGGCGTAATGATTAGAATAGTAGTCGTCTAGGTGTAAAAGATGAAAAGATCGAGGTTAGTTATAGCTGTTCGTGAAATTTTGGAAACACGAACTGTTGGAAAGATTCCGGCAATAGTAAGAATTTAAGTTTGAGAAAAAAAACACGCACCTTCTGTGCTATTCCGTCGGAAGTCAAAGAAAAACCCAAAAGGAAACCTTTGCATAGGAAGTTAACATTTCTTTGATTAAGAAAAAAAGGTCCAAATCGTATCATTCTCGCCGCGTTTCCGTATAGGATAACTGTGCAAAAGGTCAAATGCTTAATCTTAATGTATTTGGCATTTAAAACAATAATTGCATACGTCAATACTATAAACACTGCTAATTCTCTGGTCCCTTTCTCTTTGAAGCTAAAAAGTCTTGGAAAAGTTATTGGAAATAATTACATTTCCGATAACGTCAATACATCCAGAACCCGTCGCTTTACCACAGTTAAACTTTTATGTCCTAGTACAAGTGCTTTTACCCATTTTTGTCTGTATTCAATCCAACCGGGTTAATAAAGCAGCCGGTCTATTCTGTAAAAATCTCACCGTGAAAACTTAGATGAAGTGAGCTTTCATTCCACCTGATACTAGGGATTGACACTGTTGACAGCTCACTCCACGCTCACTTGACCTAAATTTACGCGGTGAGATCGTTACAGAACAGCAATGCAGGAAGTATACTGTTTAAAAAAAAAAACAATTCCATAAAGCATCGCTTTCGCCTCTAATCGCTTACTATGCGCACACGCATAATTAAAAAGTGAACGTTCCTCATGATCGCCACAGCAATGTTTACATGAGTCATTAGGTACCGTCACCTACTTATACCATTTACTGTTACTCGTCTAGGCCGGGCGTACACATATTTATGAAATATTGCTGTGTTTGAGGATTCGTAAACGTCAGTTTTTTTTTTGTGTGTCTGTATGTTTATCATCACCATCATTGGTCTGCATTTTATCACTGCTAGTTCCCACTTGCTCACCGTTGATAGTGTTTGTATGTGTTGCTCTGAAATCTTTGCTATCTTGAACTTTATATGTATGTTAATCTATCAACATCTTAATGTCAATTCAAAGTAACCTGCACCATTAATAATATATTCCGATTTGCTAGATATAATGACTCAAATATCGACATTGGATCCTAATTAATCTACCTCCGTTATACTAGTAGCTTTTCCTCTTTTTTGTCGGAGCTTTCTTTGCTTTTAATTAGCTATGAAAACGAGCTCGCTCTCTGTATGCTCATTAACGGGCTTATTTTTATCTTCGAAAAAATTTGCTTAGAAAAAATTCTATCTCCCAGAGGTAAATAGATTAACGCTTTGATTTTTTAGGTAGTCAATATAATTTCAAAAAGTTTGGGAATTATTAATACAAATCATCTCGATTTCCTCATCAATAAGTTCCTCTATTTCTACGGCATTTTGACTTTTAGTTTAGGACACAAAGGTCCACTTATTTAGACATCTTATTGTTAGATACTCTTCCACTTTTATCTAGTTATCCGTATCATCATCCTTGTCTTTCTTAGCCATTATCAAAGAAATCTCCATTCTTATACAAATACCACCAAGTGCAACCGAAGCTCAAATCTAGTGCATTATAATCCATAATTCATATATTTGACGCGGCTGAGTAACGGCCTCTGGTGTGAGGTTGACGGACGCGAACGGTTCCGTTTCCGACTGTTTATGTATCTAAATGATAACGTGATATACTTGCATAGCATTACTTTGCTCTATATTTTTACTATTTGTTTTTCATTCTGCTTTATCGTCAATATTACGAGTCGGAAGCCATCTTCATCGAATGGTAATATAACTTGGTCATCAAAACCATCTCCGACTTCATTTAGATCATTTACCATCATCATATTATCATTATTTACAGCGCTAGTCTTTAGCTTAGCAGTAGCTAACCACTTATTTGACCTTTATTTGCTTCCATATGGCCCAACTTCTTTCTAATAGGCGTATTCGCCAGGCTATTTGCAAATTGTCGAAAACTCACAAAATACCTACCTTCTGAAGCACAGATAAATTGTTTGATCACTCCAATTCAAATACACTAAACAACAAATTGCTGTTAAGTCAATAAAATACCCTGTTGAGACCAAACTAACCACCTAATAGTTCTATTGATCGATACCACATACAGAAAACCTTAAAAAGCTCACGTCTATTATCGTACGAACGGTAGACCGAGTTCATGAATAAATATTGGACGTTGATATGAGCTAAAATATTGACTGTACGTAGCTAAGACCTCGCATACCTTCGGCTAACGATGGATTAATTGCATTTTATTGATATAACACTCACCCTCGTTAGTACCTATTGCCAGATTATAGGAAAATGAGTAGATCCACTTTCAATGCACGGTAAACCCGATGCTGAATAAGCGAATATTTCCGTTTGAGACCATAAGTGGCCTGTAGCCTTCATATTTTAAAGGCAACATCATCAAAGCCCATTGTCAATTTGGCAAAAGAGTATTTATTCAGTGGCCTTTTTGGCCAATCATTGCCACTAAAAGGTTATACGCACCGCAATATCCTAGCTAAAAATTAACCAAACTACCTACCCTTTCTTTTTCATGGCGAAATCTTCATGGATACCCTCCGTCTAGGGAGATCGGAGGGTTTTATCGGACTCCAACCGACTAATACTCCTCTGTTCCTTCTTCTACCATGAGTCGGGGGCCCGGGGATACTTGTTCATTCGCCAGGCCCAACCGAATTACCTACTGAATGAGGCTAATTCAGTTTTTCAAAAACGTGCATGGGTTATGGCGAATTCCGCAGATTAGTGTGTAGATTTTCTGTTGATATCTATTAGTGGTTCCGCTCAATATGTGCAAAAACTTGAGCACAGCGCAATTACTTTTAATGTCATAACGCAGAGTGTATTGACTTTATATGGACTTAATATAAAAGCAGTAAAAATGTTGCACCTATTCCATATTGAGCCGTTTTTATCGAAGTGATTTTATTAATTCTTTTTTTTTTTTTTTTTGCATACAATTTTATTTGAGAATGGTCAATATTTAAAAAAAATATAACGGTTTGCTGTAATCAATATTGTAAACGAATAACCGTAACGGTTTTTTTTATGAATATTGATAACTTTTTAGACAACAATCCTATTTGTCAAAAACATGTTTTTTGCTTCTATGCTATTTTTTAGACCTATTAGAGGTCACATAAACCGAAATCTTCTCTTCTTCTTTATTCCATTTATTTTTAATAAACAATTGTTTTTATTTACTCTTGTGTCATGCTGGTGGCTAACTAGTCCACACTTTTCATCGGATACGCCATGGTTGTCACATAAAACGCCTATTTATAATACGTTAATTTGTCCATAAAGCATGTGTTAATAGCACGTACGACACGACCTAAAAATATAAGTAACAGCGCGCCTACATGCCTGACCACTATTCACATAGCCAGCTGACATTTCACAAAAACTGTCAAATTTTATTTATATTAATTCCAATAAGGTTTTGTAAATCGTCCTTGACGATAGAGCCTTGCGAAATTACGCCTCCGCGTCATCTTGAGAAAAACCACTAGGTTTCTACGTCCTCTTCTAACTTTGAAAAGCTCCATAAGTGTGAAAGAGACGGGATGCAAAGGTGAATAATGCGATTGGTGTGCTCCGACTCCAGCCAGTCTCAGGCCGCTGCGCATGCGGCGCGGACCGCGCGTTCGAAGTTTGAAATAGCGTATTGCCGCGAGTTCGATTTTCGAAATATAACGAAGTTTTTCGATGTGCCATTGTTCTGTGGTTTTTTGTGAATTGTGAATTTATGAGAGGTTTTTATTTTTATATTGTTCATTTTGTTGCGGAGCTTTATATCCTCAGACTAGGTTGCCATATTAGTCATTGTTTTTTGTGAGCGCTACCTTCGTGTTAAAGCATGTGATTTATAATTAAGAATTCTAGTCAAATACGCTGACATAAAAAGTCCAATTGGTACAAAGTGCCTATTTAATCTGTACTGTCTGTTTATCTTACATCTAACGTAAGCAGATATAAAGACAACAATATCCAAGGCTTTCTCAATTTGATTAGTTGAGTTTTATAACTATGTCTTCAAAACAAAATCTCCAATCATAAAATCATTACAAAAGCTTTCCATCATAAAACTAAAAAGAAACGATGAAATAGTGAAAGCCCATCCAATACAGAAACCATCTCCAATAAAATGACGTAAGCAAATAATTTCCACAATTTTTCTATCCGTTTAGAGACACTCGTCCTTTGTGCCGATGTTTATGCGACAGTTAGAAATGGACGAGACAGTTTAACTGCTGCCGACGACCCTTCACGAACATTTTTATTTAGATCTCCCCGTTTTATTGGACATTTCAACGTTTGGACACATCTGTTGCATCTATACTTTACTGTGGAGAAATGTGGGAGGGTTACGCTGTAAATATCGTTAAATATCATTATGTGTAAAGTGTAAAGTATCCATTAGAGCATTCCTGTTTAGAAAAAAGTAGTTGCCTATAATGTCATCATTAAAAAGTCATAGTAATCATTATTTTGAAGAAACAAAAAAATTGTGATCTTTTATTAGCCATTATCCTTTGATAATGGCTAATAAAAGATCACAATTTTTTGCAAAATGTTGCAAATGCTTAAATGGATTCCGTCGACACAATTCTTATTTGTATCACCACAATATGACTTTTCATATTGTGGTGATACAAATAAGAATTGAAGACATGAGTGGATGAAGGTGATATGTCGCAAAATTCTAATTTCGAGAAAATTGAGTTCAAAGTTTCGCATAAACATTTTAGGATATTTCAAAACGCCTTTAATGTATTTATCTAAAAAGGGTGTCTGGCGGCGCCAACCGTTTAGTATTTTTAAAATAGGGGAGAAATTAAAGAATAAAATGTATTTTTATTACTTTATTTTAAGAAAAACTGAACATAACTCCTTCTTCCGCAAAACAATATTTTAATCAATTTAAGAAAATTAAGTCTGAAGGAGACAAGTTACTTAAGAAATTAGAAAAAAATTAAAAAATAAACGTTATTCTTCTCCAAGAATGGATTGATAATAATATCGATATTCCGGTTTAACAAATTTTAGTTGGTCCTTAATATTAGCTTTTTTTTCAACTGACACAGTACCCTATTTGCCATTCACACGTGGCACCTCAAAATTTGGATTAATTTGACCCCTTTTTTATTAAATATCAACTTTTTGGAAAGGTGTCGTTTCGTCGTATGACTCTTTGTATAAATATGAACCGTATTCATCAATTCTGATCCATTTCACGCCATCCCTAAAACTAATTTTGCCATTATTAGTATTTTTTTTCCTGTTAATCAAATTTAAATTCACTTGCAAATCGTTTATTTTCCTGAAATGGTCAGTCATATCAATAACTATGTTGTTTCGTGAAGCTTTGCATAAAATGGTTCGGTATTGTTCAGGTGCATAGATTGTATCATTTTTTCGAAGCACTTTTTCGATCCTCCCGAAATCTCGATCCGAATCCAAATATGAATGTCCCACTTCGGGAAATTTGTGGTCTATGATTTTAAAATATCCTCTTAGATCAAGTATTGGTAAAGACATATTAAATTGAAATTTTTGTTCTGTCCGGCACATGAATCCGACCAAATTATCAAATGATCTTTACCTTGGCAACTTGGATCTACCTCCACAAACCTCAAGAGTGCATTTGCGACTTCTGAACTTCCACGATCCGCTATATCTTCAGTCCATGTACAACAAACAGCTTTTTCTTTGGATGTGCCGTCTATAACATGAATACCAAAGTTATAAAACCAGATTTGTCGTAGATAGAATGCCTTGGATGTAGTTAATTTTGGCAAATGCATCGTTTGCTGTAGATCTACTGTAATGTAAAGCACACCATCAGACGGTTTAGGTTTCTTTCGGTCGGCTTGCATCGCTTCCACAGCTGCATAGTAATTTGCTTTATGTTCTTCATTTGAGTCCCCAGCATCACATGTTGCACAGGTATCACTCTTTGGGTATCCAAAGGATAAATTAAATTCTGTGACAAAGATTTTGTTGTATGTTGTCTTCTTGATTTTATATTTCGCAGTTAAATTTTCTTTTTCACACATTTCCAGATATAGACTATGCATCTTGGTCATATTCAAAAGGGGAAAAAGATATAACTTGTGCATATTTTTATTACGAAAATAGTGGGACTGTTCGGCGGGCAAACTCGATATATTTGCTTTAATACGGTTCATCCATTTTGTGAGGACGATTCTGGTGCTTGCCCCTGCAGTCTGGATTTGGAGCAGTTTGTTTGTTTTTGTGAGTTATCAATATCGATTTATTAACACCGTTAAAGTATTTTTGACAACAACAAGTGACTCGTGCGTGCTCGTGCGTCCGATTGACAAAAGAGCGGGAATGAACGGAACGGAATGTTGACGCCGTATTATGAATGAAAGTGATATGTGCAGCACATAGCTCCTTCATCCACTGCAGAAAAGTTAACTTTTTACTTTTTAGGCATCCATAAAAATGTTAAGTGCCCATACCACATTCTTCCAATATTGATTAAAAATAATAGTGTACATGACACCTTCATCCAGTAGTGAATTTCTAAAATAGCCACAAACTTGGTTGTTTTAAGGTTTAAAATTGTTTGTATGTCCATAACACCATCATCCATGCATAGAACAGCGAAAATCTAAAAATGTGACATATCACCTTCATCCACTCATGTCTTCAATTGTGTCGACGGAATCCATTTAAAAAAAGTTAAATAATTTTGTATAAGTATTGAAAAAGCCAGTAATCATTCGTTTATAGGATTCAAACAAATGTCTCCTCCACCAAATTGTGACAAGAATTCATCAATCTCATCCTCTTGTTTGAGTCCCACTTCAGACGCAGGAAATGACGACTTGATCTATTAGTAGCGAGAGAGACCACCCAACACTTGACACCCATACCGACCCATCTGTAGGTAGATTCTATCGATCCTATTGTGAACACTGAAATTGTAATGCAAACCGATATCGAGGAATGCACTAGAGGTCAGATAACGTTGTTAAAACCTGTAAAACAAGCCATGCCATAAAAATTATATGTTATGCAGCCTTAAGTATCGGTTGATAACCTAGACATACATAAAATTGAAGTGTGTGGATTGCGTGGTATAGACGTTAGTTGTTACTGCAAGATAACTATTTAAGCATAAACATTACAAAATGAAATGCCAGACACACAATAATGTATTTGAAGTAGCAGAACCAAAAGAAACTAACTGAAGATTTACAAACAAAAATAAACAGTGCAAAAGTACAAATTGAAGATACAAATCCGACTAAAAAACTATACAAAATTGACCCAGTAAAAAGCAGTCGCAACTATGATCGATAAAAAAAAAAAAAATTGTTTCTCCCCAAAGATTTATAGAACATGTTGCTTCACAATATTTACTTTAATCCACGTAAACTAAATTCTCGAACAAAATGGGTTCAATCTTCGACCTCCTAGATTCCTTTAATAGTTTGCTTATACTCTCACTGACAAATATAATTGCAGTTCTGTTTTTGCAATGAATCTTTTTGTAAATATTGATATTCATCGATTCGTAGTTGTCATTAGCAAATGCGTAATCATTGGTTTCGTTCCAATTGTAATAATTTAAATCGTTTACTTAAATGAAATTGATGACGATGGTAATCCGTTTTGTAATTGCAATTAAAATGTATTGGTCATTTAAATTAAGCTTTGATGTGCGATTTATTACTTTTGTTGTATGTATTGTAAAGTTACCACACTAATCTTTTGGGTCTTATGTTGATTATTTATATGATGAAAAGACAAATGTAAATAAAGAGGAAGAAAAACTAATAAATAACAATACAACTTCCGAAAATATAGTACTTAACCTGAAAGTTGTGACAAATTAAGAAATACAGGAAGTTGCATCTATTAAAAATAAGTTTAAATTTGTTAAAGGATATGAACTACATAGATCAAGAACACAACTACTTAGGTTGTTTACATACTTTTGATTCTACGTTCAAATCAATGTTTCCTTCAAAGCCTTGATCTACGAGGCGTAATAATTATGAGGTCAGCTCTCCAAATTCTATATCGGTGGTAGTTCCTGGCATTAACAAAGTAAACTGTGACTAATCCATTTTAATATTTCATAATCAATTATAATATGTTTTGTAGTGTCAATAACGGCCTCAATTGTAAAACGACCATGCTTTAATTTGCTTTGTAAATAAAAACGTATTTTGAACTGCTGAGCCCAAAAGGGTCGCTCCTTTAAGCCCATTACGGTATTATCTCCTTTCTACAGACCATCTTGGTGCCCTAGATCTGAGTTTAACAATCTAGAAAAGTAAATATTCATAATAAATATTAATAAATTATAATACATATATTTTGTAGTGTCAATAACACAACCTCAATTTGTAAAACGTGTAGTATATGTGCACTTTTGTAAAAATTAACTACACGTTACCATGCTTTAATTTATTTGCTTTGCAAATAAAAACATATTTTGAACTGCTGAGCCCAAAGGATCTGCCCTTTAAGCCCATGCAGTATTATCTCCTTCCAACAGACCTTCTTGGTGCCGTAGATCTGACTTCAACAATCAAGAAATGTAAATATTTAGAACAAACACTTAAAATTTAGTGCGTGAAGCTAAACAGATGAATTCATCCGAACTTTTAGAATTTTCTCTTCAAACCTCTCAATATCTTTATTTAAATTCTCGTCGTAAACCGCTTCACTATTGGTTGTCTGTTTGATGACGTTATTTACTCATATTTATGCGTACACGCAGCCCGGCTGTTGTTAAACAAATCGTCTCGTTCCGTTTCGGACAGTTGAGTCACGCGTGCTAGGGTTAAACTTAGATTATAACCGACTAAACCGCGTTTAGTGTCGCGTTACATGGGCTTTTTCTTTGTGAGTATTTTAGGCCATACTTTTTGTATCGCAAAAATTCTTCATGAAATGTAGAGCATATCATTAGGAAGGGTTCTTGACATTTAGTACTTCTGTTTGTTAAAACGTCCACTAACCACCTACTATTCAAAAACATTACTCGTCTTTACACGATTCGTCGTGTATTCAATAAAATTCTTAAATCTATGTTTAACATTTCGACTTCGTGTGTTTCATTCAATTCCATTTGTTATTTAATTTTGCATAAAATCTTCGCTTCGTTATCCAGCATCTCCAACATTTCCTTAATTGTCAATTTCGTGAGGCTCTCGAGCGATTTCATCCACAGGCTTATTATACTTTTCAATATTCTCTTTTGTTTTCGCCGCAAAAAAAGCGACTCGAGCTCTTCCACGAAGTAAACACGTAATTATGATGACTACTTATTTATTTACTACAAAAGATAACGACTGCAAGAATTCAATTTTTCAATTATACTCGACTTACCACGGTTTGGCCTTCAGTCTTCGAAATAAAAACATTACGGAAAATATATGGCTATATTAATTTATCAACGAATTATTATCATAGTTCCCGGGCATTAAAACGAAAGGCGTAATTATAAAAACGAGCCTATATGATAAGGACGACTACTTGTTTACTTAAAGAGTGCATATTTACGTTTGCGGACAAACAAGTTGGAACAAGGTATAATGATATGAGTATAGTAGCTGGTGTTATTACACCTGTCTGCTTGTTATTTTCAATGCGGGATGAGTGTAATTACCAGCGGCATGTTGTTGTATTTAGTGTCAACTGCAAGACGGGTTGTTCCTGGAAGAGTTCGGTGTCACTTTACCTATAGGTGATGTGTCACTCGATACTAACGTCTCAGTTAATTGTTCTCTCTTCTACGATACACTTAATATTTCAGAAGAAAGGATTAGAATCGACATGTTCAAATGTTGTGTTGTTTCAAATTCTCCTTCCTAAAACCATCTACTGCTAGATGTAGGCCTTCACTCTTAATCACGTGATCTTACTTTATCCCGCGCTATTCTTCGCCTTCCTTTTCTGTTTTCGTTGAAAACGTACACTCTACTTCTTAATTCTTCGTATGAGCAAGCTACAAGGGTGAAGCTTCCATAGTGTGTAACAGTCTTCCAAAAGACAGTAGTGAACATTTTATTTACTGTCTTGTGTTAACGTAAATTATTCGCAGCAGGTTTGTAATGCATCGCTGTCGAGTGCCAGAATAACTAGTTTTACTCAATCGATTCTCACTATAAGCGTGGGATGACAAGCTACAAGATTTTCCTACATTCCTTGATAGTAAATAGACGCGAATTAATGCTTGGTGTAACCAATTATGGGTTTGAACATAAACTTGGCATTTGTGTGATATCTCCTCTTTCTGATGTAAAGACTTTTGAAGTGGAAACTTCAAAAGTACACTGCGCTCTTTCTGAACAGTGAACGAAACTGAACCGTCACGCTCTGGCTGGTGACGCTGACTCGGGTATACTCGGCTCCAGTCGGTCGGTGACGCTGACTCGCGTACACTCGGCGCTGAATCGGGTATACTCGGCTCCAGTTGTAAGTTTTCACTTCTATCGTGTGGTCTCATAAGCACACACCCCCTTTTTTTGAAGCTACGTCTTGATGATTCTGTTTTGAATATTTCAGTATCGAAAATATCTACATCTCTATCTTTAAATGTTGAAACCATCATTGCAATTGTATTTGTTTATCTCAAGTCCGGTTACAAATAAAACGGATATAACATTTGACATTTAACCCAATAAAGCACAAGGATTTTGCAAATCTGTATTTACTTCATAATTGACAAGATAAGTACCTCACGTCTCTAAAGTCTAAGATACAGATATTGTATTGCATTCTACGTTTGCTGGATAATGTATTTGTATTGCTTTATTGATATTACGCGATGGTCTATCGCTATCGAATAACTATTGTCTATGGTACGTTAAATTATAGTCTTAACCTCATTTGCTATTTCATAGAAGCCAATTTTATTTATCAAATTTGATTGACTGTGGTGGATTTTTCAAACCGATCACAACATTTTGACAGTAATTCTACTTATGAAAAGACTGTTGAATTCCAGGGACTAGGTATTAACTGTAATAATAATCATAATCGCGATCGTAATCATAACTGAACATCATGTTACAGATACTGGTTAATAATTCACAATAGAGAAAGGTGTCTGATGTAGGAGGGTTCTGAGTTACAGATCACCCGGCTCTCTTAGATAGGACATGTAAATTTATAAAACGTTAATATACAAACATAAGGAAAGAAAGAGAATCAACCAAACACTATTCATTCGCCTACCGAATGAATAGTGTTTGGTTGATTCTCTTTCTTTGTGTAGTTCAGCTGATCCTATGTTAATGAAAACCTGAATAATCTGTTAATACTTACATATTACGCGTTCATTGATGATCCTGCGCGATCCTGATCAAACAAAGGATCGTAATCTCTTCGCATTAACATATTCTAATGGATTTGCCAACATTTTGGTACATTTGTTTCTAATGAATTTAATATGAATAGCTTTAGCGTTAATGTGGAAGTGAAACACGGAATTAATGGTAGGGAAAGTAAATCGTCCATTAAAATAAAGATGGCTGATGATGATGATGATATAAATGATGCAATTCTAAAAACAGATTTTTTGCTGAAACGAAATGATAAAAGAAAGACTTGCAAGTGAAGTCATTTTCCAATAATATAAATTAACCCGAAGTTCTTAGAACTCCCATTGACGTAAGTTATTTAACATTATTAAAACAAGAAAACCCATATTTTAAATTAATGTTTAGTTATGATAATATCCTAAGTAGGTATACCTTCCGGGTACGAAAGATAATAGCACCAATTAAGGTTTTTTTTAATAAAGCCTCCTTGATACGACAAAAGATAATAACGTCATAATTTTAAAGTAGAATTATCCTTTGTGGGAACGGCCATTATTAATTATGATACTGTAATTAAATATTTTTGTTGTACGGTGGGCTGCATCAATTGGTTACCCCAGTTGTATTAAAATTAACTTTGAAGGGGGGTACCCGCATCGTGACGCTGACTGTACCTATACCTACTGAAATTAATGAGTTTTCGGTCGTGCACTTGTATCAACAATACAATAATAGTTGGACAATATCAGATAATAAATAGATGTATCTGCAAAGTTGAATGTGACAAATTCACATTTTAGCCCGAGGTCGAGTGTGCGTGGTTATACTTTGGTAATTTGAACATTATGCAAATATGCAGATCAATTGTCTAGTCGAGCCATGAAAGTAGAACAAATAGACTAACTCATAGAATAGAGTAAGAACAGAAACACGAATCACTTTCAGAATCTAAGCAATCGACTTCGTAAACATTCAGCTTCATATTAACTAAAGAAATTCGACTCTGGCCTACGATCCATATACGTACCTAATTTTCATTGTGATATCATCAATACATCATCCGAGAGAGACCTTCTGTTTGATGAATTGATGCTTAACGCCATTTTCATCACCGTTGGCACTGATCAGAGGATGTAGCTTCTCTACAATATCTAACACTACTTCACATTCAAACTATTAAGAGGACTACATGACCTAAACGCGAGTTTTATAATGCCTAAAAGTATATGATCCACAACATTAAACAAAATCAGAAAAAAAAAAAAAAAAAAAAAAAAAAAAAAAAAAAAAAAATATATATGATATTCTTCAGGCCGCAGGAGACGCCCTGGGCGTCGGGAATCGCAGGCCGATTCCCGGCCACCGTAGGCGCGGGCTTGCGAACGGCGAGCAATGGGCAGCTCGCCGTTCGATAAGGACCAGGCCCGGGTCGACGGCGCGTTGTGTTCCACGCGCGCCTCAAAGAGATGTCAGCACCAATGACGGGGTTTGCTAGGACCGATGCCTGCTAGGGTTGCGGAAAAGTCCAAGAGGGTTACCGTGGCCCCTGGCACAGGCAACTGAAGGAACACGGGTGGGTTTTAGTCAGTAAGAGTCTGACACGCCCTCCTGCTCTGCCCAGAGCGGGAGAAGTTATTTGATGATTTCCCACCCACAAAAAAAAAAAAAAAAAAAAAAAAAAAAAAAAAAAAAAAAAATTCTTCAGGATATTATGCTGGTTAGATATTGTGTTGAAAGCATAATACAACTATATTTGGTACTATAGAAAAAAATCACGAAGATACCTCCAAAATTTTCTTTGAACAATTAAAAACCATACTAATATTCAAATCATTCTGTTTTTTTTTTCAGATTGTTCTCAAGCAACATATTAACGTGATAGTGTTTTTATTTTTTAGTCCAATCAATAGATTTTCTGTAAATAGAGAATTGCTTCGTATTTTCCAATAAAGCGTTGTGTCATCGCGCTTCTCTTTCTATTATATATATGCAGTCCGACGGTGATCGCGCTTTAGCTATTGTCAGCCCCTTAAGTAGGGCTACTAGTATTGCCATCAAATCGACCCACTGTAAATAAAGTGCCTAACTTCAACAACGCTATAGATTCCATTGAAACTTTTACCAGTCACTTTATTGGTTGTAGGTACATGTCCTTATGCCATCACTTACTGTATTGTTGTGTGCACACGTCGCCGCGTCGATGAGTCAGTGTGTCAGTTAGTATCGTGATTAACTTCAGAGTTTCGTGCGTTAGTCCAATTTCGTGGTTATGTTCCACTAACTAAATTGTCGCGGCTTTTGGACGGAATTTGAAGCGTGATAAGTAAAGTGAATTGTGTTGTTTGATATTCGTTTTGGAGGTTATATGACTGTATTGGTTTCGAGTGTGGAATAGGTTTATGCGGTTATTATATTTTAATTATTGTCATGTTGTCTAGGAGCTTTCGACTTTAGTTTCTCGCTTTGTCGATTATCTCTTAACCCTATCCTTAAATTATTTGTTTCTCTATATTATGATCACTCCTACGCACAACAGTTGCAACTATTGTAATTAAGATACATGCGACTAAAATATAACTGACGTAATGTGGGTACACTAGACACCGCTGCCCAACCCCTTGGGAAATATATGCGTGGTTTATTTATTTATTATTATTTTATGTTATTGAATTTGGGAGCTTTAGACCTTTAAGTAATCTGTGAAGCTGTTTTTTAAAAAAGCAAAACGTAAAGTTTGCTTATGAATTGATTCTACCTGAATCAAGCAAGGTTTAGGTCCTATTCAGTCATGTTTATTAGAGCAGCCGTGCGCTTCTTTGGCATAAAAGGGTGTACCATAAGAAAATAGCCTATAATTGTCTCCATTAAGAAAACTGTTAACACGATCATGAATCAATTGTTCTCTTTAATTAAGACGTCCCACAATTTCATTTTCAAGTCAGAAATTCAATTTCGTCAGTCTCAGCGTTGGTTCTTCGATGTAAATATTTCTTATAGCTTGCCATTAGCACGGTATCCCATTAGCTAAATGGTCTCGGCTTTCGGCCCGTTCAGTTGTTGGTGGTCTCCTAGACGACGGCTGCTCTGTTTGCTATTAACTGTAATTGCTTTAAGCTTTTAGACTGTATTTGGCACTGTAAATATGCAGGAGGTCCTGAAGTCTGTTAGTTGTTTCTCCGGAGTAACAAGCACGACGTACATTTTTGGGTAGAAATTCTGACTTAGTAATGTGTTCAATATATATAATTATCTTTCTATCACTATAAATTCATTGTCAACACTACCTTGCTACCTTGACGGCTATGTCCTTCTTTAATTTAATATCGCTCGTCCATACAATTATATTCGTATCTTCGATTTTTACTTAATGTTATAATGCTTCATCCCAATTTATAACATTTTCTTTGTCTCGTCAAACGCTCTTCGTCATCACTCATCTTCTTTCTGAACGTAAATATGCTCTGAAAAATCTCGAGTTACACAACTTAAATCATTATTATTTATAAACCAGGAAACTGATGGCTTAATACGAATATGATTCATTCAAATTGTGCCAATATTAGTCTGAAAATTTTATTACGAGGTGGAAATGTAAAAGTATTTGTGACTTTGTGTTGAAGCCCTTTGCTTTCCACATTTCTTGTACTACCTTTTTATCCCCAATATCAAATGCACGTCAAGTAATTTCCACCATATCCTGTAGTTGCACTTCTACTTGGCACCACCAATTATTTTCCGAATTGGACATTAGGAAGAAAAGGACTGCTTCCTTCTCTTCAACTTCCCTTCTTTGTTATTAACCAAGGAAGCTATTAATGGAAATACTTCACTAACCCAACTATTCATTAATTATCAGTACTCAAAATACCCCAGCTCAATGACTTCAGGCGCTTCAGGAATTCCCTCGAAACTTGAGTCATCCTTTGGATCCGAGCGAGGTCGTTAGCAATCCTCAGTCATAAGGTCATAACACATTTTTTGTGAATCTACTGATATCAATAATTTATTGTAGTATTTCGGTCAAAACTAAGTATTTGTTTAATATTTTTAGGTTCTATTGGCTTGGAAACAAGCTTTGATATCGGCTTGCTCACTGCTTGGTGACGATTTTATACGAGTGACTCTTTGGTTATCTCACTAGTCAAGGCTCCTTCAAACAGACGCGACACAAAGACACCGCCTGTCGCGCGCGATTTGCGTCGCGTGTCGCTCCTGTTTGTCAGTTGATGGAAGTCCATGGTACAGAGGAATGCTACCACTTTCATACTCATGTAGGGTTGATCAGTGCAGGGAGAGCAGTGGTGGCCCAGTTGTAGGTCGTAGGTTGGAACCCAGACAGGCGCTTTACTTTGTGTAAATAATTTCATCACAACTGCTCTCAAAACGGTGAAGGAAAACATCGTGAGGAAACTGGCATGTCCAAGAACCAAAATCCGAAGACATCTGCCATCTACAAACCCGGACTGGGGCCGCGTGGTGGATTACGGCTCACTCCCTCTCATAGAGAGGAGGTATGTGTCTCAGCAGTGGGAACAGTGTAGGCTGATTATGATGATGATGATAGGGTTGATCCCACAACCCGGAGCATAATCCAAAGCGAATATACTATTCATCCACTGCGCAGTCAGGTCGTTTAACCGAACAAATGACACAGATATTTCTATTGTGTATTTACGAGCTCTAGGGAATTGAGGAAAAAACAGGCCTTTGTTCTATTTTAATTTGTCAGGCTTCCGTTTGATTGTCATTTGTCATGTTATTAACTTGTTGAAGGCCGATTGTGATGCGAAGCAAAGATAAGACAATAAATTAATCAAGTTTTATGGTTTCAAAATAGGAATATGGATTTGGCCAAACCAGCCTACAATTTAACGTAAAGGAGACGGTGAACCGTCTCCTTTACGTTAAATTTGATCTGATACTCTGAAACCACCGGTTGTAAGGGGTGGCCATAATATACGTTGGAAATAACATTAAACTTATCTTAAAATAGAGTTAGTCTACTAAAATAAATTATTTATTGGGAACTGTTTTCTATGATAAAAGTAAATATTCAGTACTAACAAAATAAATCCTATTATACAATTTAAATAGATATCCTAAAATACATTTCATTATTTTCACCCAGTGAAGGTGACAACAATAAGGAATGCTTTTCCGATAGAAGCGAACGACCTCCGTAAAGATCCTTAGCTCAATAATAACAACAGTCACAATATAGATAGGTACAGAAATGTAGCGGTATCTACATAGCCACATGCGAAATACGCATCACACTGACGTCACGAAAAACCCTGCATCGCGCAAGCAGAGTTTATCGCGCAACTAACATGTATACAACGTCTTGACATCAGTCGTCGGGCAGTTGCTCACGAGACACGACACCCGTCTGGTTGGAGGATCCTCCATTTTCCATGGAGGTATGAGTGAACTTTACACCCGGTTCCTCGTGCCTCTATAGAAGGTTAGCTCCATATAATGAGCGGCAAACGCACGCACGCAAAGACTAGCCTCTTCAGCTCTTCTACTTAGCGTGTCGATGGCGATCTAAATATAATCGGCCCAGAATTTGGCTACGACTTTGGCAACTTCAGTATCTTTCATCAGTTCCTGTAACGTACAGACAACAGCGCGCGCTGGACACGATATTAACTGTCCCATTGTTTGTGTAACAATTACACTCTAAGGCGGAGTTATCTGTGAATCTCGACCTGAGCAGGTATTCCTTGCTTCAACCAACCTCGGTCCGCAGTCTATTTAAAGACTTCCAGGTAACCCAAGGCAACTCATGTCCAGGTGGATGATGGTGTGATTTTCAGGAGGTGCAACAAATGGGTTGGGTAGGGAAGCACTAACTCGCCACAGCTTTAGCTTTTCCTTAAATACACTTTACGTATAGCGAGTGCAAGTGCACACGCGACGGACATTAGTTTGAGATCTCCGTACATACAACCGGCTCATGCTATGTTTGCCGATCCTTGGAATAAGCATCCTGAGTCGCCCTCTCAACACCGTAAGTAACGTCATCGCAAGCGCGTGTGATTATTACTTATTCGGCAACTTAATATTCTTCTGTGTTCTCCAAACTTGTTAGTTTAATTCTCGCTACCCCTTGAGTGACGTCACATTGTCAGCGGCAACGTTGTACGCGTCTATGCGCCTGTTTTCGCTTGTTGTATGGAGTTGTCCTTCTGTATATCTATCTACTGTGTGAAACAGTTTCCCCCGGGACACGATTAGGACCTAACAAGGATTTTCGCCTCCCATATTACTTTATTTTGTTTGTATATTTATAGAGCATTTACGTCATTGTATATTTATTTCGTTGTCTTTATTCTTTTGATCGCGCATGGTACCGTATCCGTAGATTTTCTTTTTCTTTTCAAGACCTGAAAAAATATAGAGTTTTAAACCGTAGTGTCACCTATTGCGTCATTGCTAATCATGAAGTATACCTAAATGGTTTTTTCTGTTATTCCGGGAACAGAGGAAAAACATTTATCTGTTTATTTAGTGTTTCAGCTGTTCGTGCCAAATCGTTGTAATTGTCCTTAATTGTGTTCGTGGTCAATTGAGTAAACCTTGTTTTCATGTCCTCTGTCTCCTATTAGTTTTGTTTGTTAGCAATCGGTGGTTTTAAAGTAGGCACAAAATAATCAACGCCATTATCTCCTAATTTCGGTATACGGGGAGTAGTTCGGGACAATCAACCGAGCCGTTTGCGGATATCACTGATATTACGTCTTACTTCCAACGGTAAGAAATTATATCGCTTACAACGATGTGCATAGTCGACTGAGAATTGCCCTGCCTTGAAGTCGCAAGTACCGCAAAAATTTCCTTTTTTTGCGACGAGTTCTATCCTCAGGCACTTCCGTGTCAAGCGACTCTTGTCTACCTTTCTAGAACATTCTGACGACCACTCAATTCACACCTCGCAGATTTGTTACTTCCTAACTAAAGTCCTGTATATCCATTTCCCCATAGTAAGGCTCCCACAGACAGGCGCGAACTGTCGCATTGCGACTCTGTTTTCATAGAAATAGTTCTACGATTTATATCGCAGAATCCGTTGCACTGTCGTGTCGTGCCTGTCTGCGGGAGCCTTTACTATATTGTGTATATTTCCGTATCCCTGCGATTTCGTTACACACATGTTTGTGCAACACTCCAGCTCGCTAGTCGAATCAATTTACAAATCTTGGAGTAGCTGTTTGTTTTGGTATGTGTACGTTTTCTCTTTGAAGTGTTGAAATTCTAGTTCACTTGTAGTTGTATAAGATAAACATTAAGAAAGGTTGTGATCTTTGAACGGATTCAGTAGAATTTAGTTTAAGAAGTGACAAATTATTGTAACCTAAATATCATGTATTGCTTTATCAGTGGCGTAAATATATAAAACTACATACATGTTTAAATTATTCTGTATGTTTTTACTTTACGTGTCATCTTTAACTTTATAACAACCGTAAGCAACAATTTTGTCATCTGATTTGAAATACTTAAGTTTCCTACGCCCGGCGTCATCCATGAAGGTATATTTTATGTCGTTCCTTATCTAAAGACGTTCAGTTAAAAGTTAAGTTAATTTCACCTTAGAAAAGAACCACGAGTATTTACCTACCTAATACAATATATAGTCATATTTTAATCCTCTTCAGTCTGATTATATCTACACATACTACATACATTACTTTGTCGTACATCTTATCGGTCAGAATATTATGACGGACAACATCCCTCTCAGAAACGTTTTAATATCGCAAATGTAGGTTAATGTAATTGTGATTGTAGTGCTTCACATTGTTAAGGAAAAGGTCACGACAGTTTGTATAGATATAAGTATACAACCTACATCTTTTCGTCTACGGAAAAGACCCAGTTATTTCGAAGACGAAATTTTTTCTTCAGATATAAACAGTTTAGCTGTTATTTTATCGAAATAATACTCTAGCTTTCCATTGACTGCAATGCTGTATACAGGGGACAATAATAAATTGTATATATACAGGGTGGAAACTTTCAGCGGGGCAGTAAGGGGAAATACCTTATCCGTTGCAGCTACACGAAAATGGTCTTAGGAGACTATCCATAAGTTTTTATGGAATTTTGATCCCCATTCACAGATTTTCAAAAAAAAAAATACAGTTAGCAAGAAAATAGCCATTTTACACAAAAACATTATTTTATGCCAATCGATCCTGTTTCTAATACATGATGCTGAACCCTTTCTGACACCAACACAATCAGCACTGCGATTCTGTAACCATCTCACCGTGAAAACTTAGGTGAAGTGAGCGTGGAGTGAGCTGTCAGTGTCACCCCACTGATGCTAGGGATTGACCAAGCATTACACTTACAATCATAATCGAGATTTTAATTATGTTTTCTAATGTTAGTTTTGTTGATAATTTTATATTATTTCAAAGCTAGTATATAAGTGGCTAAAAATTACTATTTACGGGTTTTTTTACTGGCAGCTCACTCCACGCTCACTTCACCTAAGTGTTCACTTCACGGTCACATTTTTACAGAATCGACATGCTGAACCCCCGGATTTTTTTTGCTCCAAAAGTTTCTACGCTAGTTGTCTAGCATCATGAGCTGAATTTGTGGTTTCAGTTTGCGCGTCGATATATAAACAATGTCTAAATAATGACATTCCCGGTCTACAAACAAAAATTCAATCAAAAACATCATATCCAATCAGTCACTATAGCTAATCGGCCCATCACTAATTTAGGTACACTAAATTTCGTTGCCGCTGGCACAGGCAACTGAGGGAACACGGGGGTTTTAGTCAGTAAGAGTCTGACACGCCCTCCCGTTCCGGAGAAGTTATTTGATGATTTCAAAATACTTCTATTTCCAATGTTTTTAATTATTGTCGTGGGTATTTATTACCTATGTCTATTTTAGTTATCTTCATCCTTTTTTGACGTTTTTTTTCCAAAAGTACCGATTTGGTAGCTTTTATGGATAAAGAAAATGTCTATATCTATTGCTGCAACTAATAAAAAAGTATTTAGGTATACCTCATCCGACTACTGGACCCCCGACAGCCACTAATGCTCTCATCCTCTATTGCAAAACCACTTCCAACTAATCCAACACATAAATAAATCTTGCCAAACACAACAAGCCTACAGTTCTTCTCTTCAGACACCGTAACGTAATCCTCTAATTCCTCTGGACTCGACCCACTTACGAGAACTCATACTAGCATGACGACTTCACATCTTAAACGTTACCACAAGAAGAAAGTGATAGATCAATACTATATTTAGTTTCTTGATCTTCATTTATTGTAGTTTGGTTATCAATCAAGAATAATTCTAAAACTTGGCCAAATGAGTTTTTACGGCATGTTCGGTGTCTCCGCACAATCTGCAAAGTGCAAACAAAGAGATCCATCGTTAAATTTTAATATTCTACTGTCCTAACTTATGTTTTGCAAATGTTTGTATGTTGCCACTATTATCAATAAAATTCTTCTTTGTCCTCTTCCTTTCCCTTGTCAATCAGAAACCTTTGTTCAAGAGTATTGATCAAAGGTCCTATATGCAGTAGGAGAGCTCTTAACTGGAAAAAACTGAAAAGATACAGTTTCCTCTCAATTCGTCTCCATCCAGAACTTCTGAGGTGACTTGTACTTTTCGTGGCCCACTTAGTCCACGTTTCACAATACACATTAGTTGTAAGAAGTAAGAAGCACGCTTTCGACTCGTTTTCATAATGTTTACAACCAATACTACCATTTAGTGTTTCAGTTGGTCGGTCAGTACCTCATTAGTTACAAACTAATAAATACAGTGGAACATTCGGCTATCTAACTTGTTTCTGTGTTACTAGGCAAACATGAAATTGGAAGAGGACATGCGATTCTACCATTAAGGTGTTTGTTGAGACTAGTTTTGTGAATGGTTCGTGTTGTGGAAAAAAGTTTGTCTGTTGATCTAGTCAATTCAGTAAGTAGTGTTGAATTTATAGCGTTTATAGATCTACTTCATAATAATGATCCTTAAAACACCTTGCATGAATAAGGAGGAGGAACACTAGAAAGTACCATGTTTTTATTTGGTATACGATAGTAAGGAAAAAGAAAGACAAGCTTTATGTCAGTACAGGATTTCACGTCAAAATAAAGACGCAGGCAGGGATTCACAACTAGCAAATTTGTACTAAACACAAGGAAATAAAAATGTATACCAAATGGCTTCTAAACTAAACACAGCATTCCTATATTTGCTATACAAATAAAGTTGTATGTTCAATCAATGACTACACTAATGAACCAAAACTGAACACAAAATCTTCGGAACCATCTTTCAAATACCCCAAAGTTGGCACGTGCACAGAACTTGGCAAACATACTCCCTCATTGGCCTATTAAGTGTCGTTACGAAGCAGTTTCCATTCAGCTATCGGCTAGCGATGATATTACCAAGTTTGGCTTCGGACTTGGCCAAGTCAAGGCTACAGATTTTGGTTCTATTAACTTGGCTACTGAAGTTGGTGTTCCTTAGGAAGATTAGGTAGTAGTTAATGAAGTATCTAATTGTGTGATTCGGAGTAAAGGTACTCAGTTGAGAATAATAACGTTGGAGTGAAATAGAAAGAAAACACTGATGCAAAAGTATGCTTGGTCGAAGTGTGAGAGTTAGTTTCTAAGAAATAAGTGAAGAGTCTGTAGCGGTATCTATATCGCACCATGCGAGCTGTGCGTCATACTGACGTCACGCAAATCCTCCATCGCGCAAGCAGAGTTTACCGCGCGACTAGCATACAACTTCCCGACATCAATCGTTGGGCAGTTGCCCACCAAACACGACACTCGTCTGGCCCTCACTTTTCTATGGAGGTATGAGTGAACTTTACACCCATTTACTCGTACCTCTATAAGTCTTAATGGGATAATGTAAAAATATTGTACACACAACACTTGTGAGCAAAAAGCGAAGGCGTATTTCTTGTAATTTTTCACCCACAGAAAGATTTCCACAAACACATATAACAAAAGAGTATACAAAATTGCTTTGACACATAATCCCTTGGGAGCACACAATAAAAGCGGAACAAATGACATCGGAATCCGATGATAAGCGGAAACAAGCAGATAAATCAGCGCGGTGATTGATGTGAGTCATATGTCAGGCTTGACCATGCGTTATGACACCGAGCTTGCGGGTTTGTGGCTGATAAGACCGCGGCCCAGCATTATATGCTTGAATTATTACACCTCATTTGCGTGTTGTGCTTTCGAAATTATAGCTCTTATGAAGTCCTGGGGCTAAAAGTAATTCGAGTTTGGTATGTGACAGGTCTTTATAGCTTTCACTTCTTGAATGATAGGTGTTTTCATTTCTACAGCCCTTAGGCTAAAAGTGTAAAACGTCTGATATAAATTCACCAGCTAGTATTGTGAAAGGCGAAATTCTCATTCCAGCTAGTACTGTGAAAGGCGTCATTCGTTAACACCTGACACATTTGCACATGTTGCACCTAATAAGGAATATGCATTTGATTCAAATCAAGGTCCTGTTTTTTAAATAAACTAATACTTCAGAAGTATGCCTTCATCAATATTTTAGATCATAATTTCTTTTTGAGCAAGATTTTTTATTTTAAGTCCTGCATTTTGTGGGAAATTCATATGTTTGAAAAGCGACGCCATTGGTCAGAGCGAATGTGACGTATAAGTCTATGACGACAATAAATGTCTATGTGTTTTATAGGAGCGTTTGCGATTCAGTCCGTTGTCAACGTCATAGACTATGACGTCACACCAAGCGCACCAAGGTGCCCGTGACGATTGTTGAATATTTTTCTACTATTATAAGGCGAAGTAAACTATCGAATAAAAAATTAATACATGCGTATTCCCCATTATTAACAAACTTTTTTTGATAACTGTGATCGGTAGAAAAGCGCTTAAAATATTGGTTTATTGGTTCTAATAAGTAGCGAAGACATTCGATGTCGCTTAGAGTAGATGTACCTATAAAAGAAAGATGAGCACCGAACAACTGTTCTGCTAATGCAACTTCGCCGTCACTAAACGCATTCCAATAACTCCCCTTCATCTAATAAACAACTGAAAACCATGCTCTAATCTATAACAAAAGCTAAAGAAGCTCATTCGATGCCTGTATAGACATTAGCCCAAATCACGGCATTGACGGCTATTCCAAATATCTGGGACACTGTGCTATGCAGCCCAAAATGGCCGACTACCGGATTTCACTGCAGTTTGACAGGAGGCAGCTGCTGAACGAAAATAATGGTAATCGGAATTAGCTTTTTAAACGCCCTGTAATAAATAATGTTCATTTCGTTCGAGGATTTGTTGACTACCTAGTTGCTTTTAATCATGTTTATTGTTAAGACGCGGACCAACTACGATTTTAATCGCTATTACCGCACTCACACAACCGCATCTGCGCGTTTTACGGTAATTATGCACACACTCGCAAACGCTAACACGGGCGTTTGTGTGCTCAAGGAAAGTTGCATAGTATACGTAAGGAAATCAGATGTTTTCTGTTGAATATACTTACTTATGACGTGCGTTCTAAAATTCGATGTAATTACAGTGTCGGTTCATAATATGATACAATAAATAATTACACATAACAATTTAAAAAAAAACATCACTACTGTTATTTTTATTACAGTACATGATAAACAGGTCAAATATAAACATTCCGAATTTTACCCGACTGCTCTAGAAGGGGAATTATGCTTTTCGGGTGTAAGTCAGTATCAGGGATGGAAGGGTTAATTAAATGGGTAGTTATGCCATTTCAAACTAATGTTTGTGTTTTAGATAGGTACTTAGTGGGTGCGGTAAAAAAATAGAAAACAAAACCAACATAAAGGCCCTCGGACCACTTAAAAATCACATAAACTCTAAATAAATGCAATAATATCACAGCTCCAAAGTGACAAATGCCATAATGTTTCTAAGAAAATGCGGAGCCGGGACGGAAGCTAGAATTCTGAAAAATTTAGACGATAGAGGGATCATCCACGGGAATGGAAGCTGCTGCTGGCTGAATATTAGTTGGTATTTGCTAAAATTGGTAAAACAGTGCGTGAATTGAACTAAAGTTCTGTGGCGGACTACTAAGGCTACTCACTGCCTAATATTGAAGTGAAAATTCAGTCTCAGTGGAAATATGGGCAATAAAAATAAAATGTTGCGAAAGAGTTTTACAAGAAAAAGACGAAAAACTCGAAAAAATGATGGAATGTTTGGGTAAGTAGGATGATTACGGTATTGTATCATAACATTTGAAATTTGTATTTAGTTTAGTTTACTTACGAAACTGTATAAATCTATAGAAACGGCATTGACAATTTCTACAAACATTTTGCTAAATCCAAAAACAAATAGGTGCACTCTATTTTGATGTCTATAGAATGCATATTTGAATGCGCCTAGTGCAAACGTCTCTGGTCGAAGCAACCATCGAGGCGATAGCCATATTGCAATAGTAGGTATAAGTAACAAAAACAAACTTGCAGATAAATCAGAGTGCGTTCGTAATTATTATAATAATATAAATACTGCACACTAGTTATATATAAAGCATTTTGATTCTTTTGTAAGATTATTTTTATAATATTTATTGAGTCATTAGACCAGCGCCGATAATTTTTGAAAACGAAAAAAGTCACAGTAGGCTGAAACCCATTGGAAAAGAAAGAGAATATAACAAAAATGAAAGGAAAAATAATTTACGGGCGATCCGAGGTCGGGAAGTGGGGGTTATCTCGATTTCCGGCAAAACTACAAGTCTTATGGAAAAAAGTGTAATAGCAAAGTTGTAGGTAATAAAAAGATCTACAACTTTTGTATTCACACTTTTTTCAAGTAACCTCAAAATGTATGTGAAAAATTCAAATAACCAAGTTCTTGGTTTTTTATTTTTATCTTTTACACAGCAATTATTTTTTACCGAGTTTTAAAAAAGCAGATATTTTCACGTGAGAATTTTCGATTGAAAATTAGGGTGCTTTTTCGATATTATGTCAAAATAAGGTGAAAAAAACAAATATATTAAATCAATAAAAATACAGTGTGCTTGAAACATAAAAAGGTAAGTATTCGGCAAATTTCGCGAAAAAAAAAATGCTGTGTAAAAGATAAAAATATAAAACCAAAAACTTGGTTATTTGAATTTTTCACATAAATTTTGAGGTTACTTGAAAAAAGTGTGAATATACAAAAGTTGTAGATCTTTTTATTACCTACAACTTTGCTATTACACTTTTTTCCATAAGACTTGTAGTTTTGCCGGAAATCGAGATAACCCCCACTTCCCGACCTCGGATCGCCCGTAAATTATTTTTCCTTTCATTTTTGTTATATTCTCTTTCTTTTCCAATGGGTTTAATCCTACTGTGACTTTTTTCGTTTTCAAAAATTATCGGCACTGGTCTAATGACTCAATAAATATTATAAAAATAATCTTACAAAAGAATCAAAATGCTTTATATATAACTAGTGTGCAGTATTTATATTATTATAATAATTACGAACGCACTCTGATTTATCTGCAAGTTTGTTTTTGTTACTTATACCTACTATTGCAATATGGCTATCGCCTCGATGGTTGCTTCGACCAGAGACGTTTGCACTAGGCGCATTCAAATATGCATTCTATAGACATCAAAATAGAGTGCACCTATTTGTTTTTGGATTTAGCAAAATGTTTGTAGAAATTGTCAATACCGTTTCTATAGATTTATACAGTTTCGTAAGTATACTAAACTAAATACAAATTTCAAATGTTATTATGATACAATACCGTAATCATCCTACTTACCCAAACATTCCATCATTTTTTCGAGTTTTTCGTCTTTTTCTTGTAAAACTCTTTCGCAACATTTTATTTTTATTGCCCATATTTCCACTGAGACTGAATTTTCACTTCAATATTAGGCAGTGAGTAGCCTTAGTAGTCCGCCACAGAACTTTAGTTCAATTCACACACTGTTTTCAGTCATAAATTACTTGAAAACTACAATCGAATTATGCACAGAGCGTCCGGTGCCAACCATCCAAGTCGAGCGCTGCCCGACGACTAAAGTATGACCGCGTAAACGATTGTCACCACTATGGAGCGTCAATAAGATTGAAAATTGAAAATGATATTTGTGTTGAAATGTGACGTAAGCTGCGAATGGGCATTTATTTTACTGCTTTTCTTTAGATTATTTAAAATATAGACATAAAATTAAATAATGGTTTGGTTAAAGTTTTAATAAAATGGAAAACCTACTAAATTCTTAAAAAAAAAACTGTTGTTATCGCTGGAAATACAGAGATCTTCGACGTCAAAGTTTATTTTTGTGCTACAACTTCCCAATTTTTTATTGGGAATATCAAACTATTATTTATTATTCTGTTCGGTTTAAATTCTTCTTTATACCCTTCTCTGTTCACTGTATTTTTCGCGTTACTTATTTTTATTACATTACGTCATACTCGACGTTCTAAGAAACCAATTTTTGGGAATATTGAGATAACACCCCGCCTTAAGCACTAATTATTTTCTTTTGAGTAGGTATTAGGTAGGTATAGTGACGCTTTTCTCAAGGCCCTAGGAACAAAAAGATACAAGATCTTTTAGTACTTATAAGTCATGGGCTACTTAGGAATATGAAGGAAACGAGTCATAATTATTAGATCAGTCTAAACTTTTGAAGTTCGTCCTCACTGAATATTGACCTCTTTGAATTGGCATAGTCAACCTTTCTGAGCTACCTTCGATGTACTGGCAACTGACAACGTAAACGGAAAAATTAAAACACCCACCTTCAGACTGCACATCACTGCATTCCAAAACGTCATTTTTCAACTTCATCAAAGTCACATAAGCACATAATTCCCTACAGTCAGCGACCACCACTGCATACAGTATTAGGACACCTTGTACGGTATCAGACATACTGCGCCGACGGCTTCCGGCTATTGTCACCAACAATGCTTGCACCAGGGTTATTTGAAGCTTTCTTAGGATCTCACTTGTGTGGGTGACGAAACTTCTGGAAAGGATTATTCATTAGTTGTGGCTAATGAGTCTTTGTCATATCTATCGTCTTCTTTTTAAATGATGTCTTTTGTCTGATCCTATTTAGTGGTCATTGTCGTCCTTCTATTCTTAATAAATGGAACTGCGCGCATTTATGAAGATAATTTGTTATAAGTATTGAATTCCGCACATGATTCTAGTTCCCCACCTTAGAAATTTTCCATCAGTTATTAAAATAAGACGGCAAATTCGTACAAAAGTGCAAACCCTACTACGCGGTTTTTCGGTTTTTTTCGCGTCGATTTCTTCAGACAGCGATCTATTCATTCATCTCAGTTGCATAATCAGCTTATATGTTCCCACTGCTGGGACACAGGCCTCCTCTCTGTGAGAGGGAGTGGGCCGTAATCCACCACGCGGGCCCAGTGCGGGTTGACGGATGTCACATGTCTTCGACCTCTTGGTTCTAGGACATGGCGGTTTCCTCACGATGTTTTCCTTCACCATTTTGAGAGCAGTAGGGATTGAATCATTTGCGAATGAATCTACGACTTACAACTCGTAAGTCACGCAAAACGTAGCCACACACATACTCCTCCCTTCGTTTACTTTCCTTTTCGGTAAGTGTAGTATTCGTTAGTTTACATAACACACCATAAGTTATGAACAGGTCTAGTTTGCCGCCACCCTGTTCTCAAGTCCATAAGTCTCAAAGTTATTTACAGACTAAAGGATTACTGTGGATCAAGTTGTAAGCCCATAACTTGCACAAGTAAGCACCGTGGAAAGTTACCATCAGTCTGCAAGTACCTTCCTTGTTTCGCTTATGGCTACTGTAAACAATGAATGGCCAGTGATAGGCCAGTCATCACTTGGTTTTATATTTTAAATTACGAATCATGTGATGCACTTTTAAATGTACCTATTCGATATTTTTCTATAATGAAGCATATTTCATTCATAATTTTATTTACAATAGATAACAATATAGCAACTGATTGTAATCGAGTCATACCAACAGCATTTTCGGAAATAAGTCCTGATTTCCCAAAAAAAACATGATATAGCACAAATGTATATTAAATGAGTCTCAAACATTATCAATTCTATCACAATCTGCGTGGGAAAGTGGAAAGTTAATGACTATAGAATATTACTTTCAAGGCCCGTTGAGATCGACGAAAACGATGCTCATTCATGAAAATGCGTCAGTTTGACGTAATTTATTTTCCGATAAAATGTTTTGTTGATAAAAATAGATTATTTTCCGGGGAATAAGTAATATCTATAACTTTATTTAAATAGGTATTTATTTACATCTTATATCTATAGCTACAAAAAATTATTCCAAACTCTTTGCTACTGTTGAGGTATACAAACATAGTGCATACAGTATGTATATACAGTAAGTATGTTCCGAACAAACAAGTCACTGATCCGTACACCAATCAAGTAGAACATAAAACGACTCGACACAATACTTTACTCAACTAGGTACCTTAAACCTTGATCATATCACTTGCAATACAAAGAAAACCAATGTTAGCACTCATCATAAATTACAATATTTGTGAAGGATTTATTGATTCATATTGCGTTAATCTCCGCGCCATACTACGTGGATGGAAGCACGCAATTCCGTTGCGTCTGCGCATCCTACACGTTGACACGATGCTGTTGACCTAGCGGGTGTTAATAACCGTTCGTAGTACTACAAAACTAAGTTCTTTAATTTATTAGAATTTTATCACAGAACTACGTAGTCAGTGTGATTTCTTAGAAATAAGAGAACAAGGTTTCTAAGACAGACTTGCTGGTGTATTACAAGTCCTTTACTATCTCTTTTCGACCACCAGTAAATGATTAATATTAATTTTACTGAGCCTGTGTTGTCTCACTTCAGGACAAAGGTCTCATTTTCCTTTTTCCATTCAACGTCATCCTGAACTATGATGAAATGATTTTTATTTCTGTAAGTAGGTTTGTACAAACACTTTTACACGTCAAACACATATTTTTTTTAAACTAGGTGAGGCCGGCGTTTCCTATCTGACTACTCTGAGAAGAAAACAAACTCAGAGGTCACAGTCTCTTTTAAAGTAAAGAAAAAATCTAAAATATACCTAGACCAATCCCGCCTATAGGCGTCAAGCTCGCCCCGTCACTTCGCCTGGGTCTTCAGTGACGCCGTTGGGCGTCTTTGGTAGGTAGGGCCACCAGTATATTTTGTTTCTTATCTTACCCTTTGTTCTATAAAACCAAAGCGAATCTACCAAACACACTTAGCAATACTGGCAACTGCATCAAACATGGGCTGATTATGAAGATTACATATTATTAATTAGAAACTTCCGTTCGGTAAACCCCTTAAATAATGTTACGAAACATTAAGAAGGATTTCCCCGAAGGGTGTGCCGTACATTGTACACACACAATTAAAAAGAATTGAATAAATATTCATGTATAAAACTTTGCCGTGCGATTAGAGAGGCCTTTAACCAGCACCGGACTGAAAAGGCTGATGATGATGATAAAGCATACAAATTTACTGATTTCAATTCAAAAATCTTTAAACACTAGGTGGAGACACCATCATAGCCAGAGGTGACCCATAATTGATATTTAAATAACTTACCACTTAATCATAACTAAGCTCTAAGCAAGAATGTCCGACGCATCCCACACTTTGGCTCCAATGTCAACAAGCATTGATTTCGTTTCAATTTTAAGAATTACTGGTCGCTGACTCAACTCTATTGTAATAATAATGTTTAAACGCATCGAACGCTTCCGTTGATTCAGCCATTGAGTCCCTTCGTTATATCCTGTGACTCCTTTCATAGACTTCGGGGCTTTTGTTTTGCTTTATTGCTTAAGACTTTAAGTACTATCTCCGTTTCCTTTCATTGACAAATGGCGTTACGTAAGTATTGTTAAGAAGCGCATTAGAATTTTATCAAGAATTTCGAGATGTTTTTGAGGTTTTTTCCTTGAATGCAATCGGCGAATCAGTTTACGCAACGCGGAAGGAAGTAGGACAGATTCGATGCAGAAAGTAGCATAAATTGGAAGACACGCCAATTTTTGACTATATTCTGCGGATGGCTTAATAGCTATACCGAGAATAAAGTTGCATACCGTATAAGCAAAATAGGGATTTTACTACAATAAAAGTGAACAAAACAATTTATTTACGTACATTTTTTAAAAGCTCATCTTGATTTAACTCCCATGCAAAGCTCTGTATCCACTTATATGCTATCTATGTACTACATCAGTACATTTGCATGCCTACACGCACATATATTAGCGTCCTGTCGCCCGCTTCCTGACCCAGCATTTAGTATGCAGCGCTATTCGGCGACATCCGATATCGTAGCCATTACGACTCCTTGGCAGTTTATGGCTATCAGTGCGTCGTCAGGAGTCGTCAACGGTTTGCGATCTCCCTCGTGCTGATAAAACGCTAGAATGTATTTCGGGTCCCACTTTTTTGCTTTATTTGGGTCTCTCACGATTTCGTTTCCTAAAAAGGCAGTAGAGAAGCTTCAAAGGTAACTGTAGAGTTTTTGGGACTGCCAAGACAAAAGCAGGAAAATATAAAACTATTGTTTCCGTTATCTATAAATTACGAGAGCCTCTTTAAGATTTTAATCTGTTTACTTAAGCCATTTCCGCACGGAAAGTGCAACAATCGTTTAAATTACCCATTTTAACGATATTTAGACATGAAAAAACCCTATAAATCTACGCCCAATGTACACAAATCCTGTTGTTGTTGGTACATAATTATTGTAAAAAAAGACAAAAACACGGTGTTTATTGCTAGCGTCGCTTAGTCATAATGACCCGCGATTTGTCGGTCGCTGCCCTCAATTTCACTAATTGATGTAGAATTCACAAATTATAGAAATTGATAAAAATTGTCTCATTTAGGGTCAAACTCGTTTCAACTGTTTAAGTTCATTAGGCCGTTTGTAATTTGCTTTGGCATCATTTTTCTGCTTTTACAAGCCGACAATTTATATTCCTGTTTTAAATACAGTTTATTTATTCCATTTTTTTACGTCTTTATCTCAAACAGTCTCAGTATGGAAAGCCAAACATTAATTTGTAGAAAAACATTCCTCTCTTTTGATACGAGGAAAATAATGTTATTTACCTTTGAGGAAAATAAAAACAATTCAAAAATATTATTTCTAATACGTTTTACACCAATTGTACTACTGTTTGACTCATCGAAGTAGTCAGAGTATCTTTATCTATGGTTCCTGTAGACGTTTCGCATGATTGATTGCGTGGGCGCGTTTGTTATGCACTTTTCATTTCAACAACGTTTAGTATATGAATAGCTTACGGATGTAACGGACGTGTTCAGTGTTAGTCTTGAATTATATTACTAACGTTAAACTATCGTACATTTAAAATAAGTGCCTGAGGATTTAAAGCTCTTATTTTGTAAATCATTATTTTAGCATCGAGAAAGTCTGAATTGTGAGTTTGTGCAGTGACAAAAATCCAAAATGGTGATGGAATCTGGTCAACAAAATGGGCGGTTTTGGCCACTATCGCCACGTATGTGGCGTCGAAGTAATGAGTACTCGAAAGTTGTCTTTGAGCCAAGAAGACCTCCTTTATCTCCCATAGAAATAAGGAGACATGATAAACTGGATACGACTCCAGACTTGATTAGAACAAGGAGTTTTATCAAAGAGAGGTTGGATCATTTGAATTTAGAAGAAAGGATAATCGACGAGCGCAGATGGAGTGTGGACTCTAAGAAGCCGCCGATCAAAGAAGGCAAAAAAGAGAAGAAACTAGAGAAGCTAGAAGTAGAAGAAGTGGTGAAGTTAAGAGTGAAGAAGCAGAGACAGCCAAGACCGAACAGTCTTCAGTTGTTACTGTGTCCGTCTAGTTCAGGACATTATAGCAGCAACACTTGGAGATATACGAGGGTCCGGTCTAAAAGGTTCGTAGTTTTGTATTTTACATAACTCAAACTCAAAGCATTTATTTCAATTAAACCATTTACAGGCGCTTTTGAATTTTCAAGTGGTCGGTCAGTCAGAAATATGAAGCTAGTTGCCCATTCCAAAGCGTAGTAGGTACCTATGGAGAAAATAATAGAAACGCTAAAGTTTAAAAAGATAAAATGTTGTCTGTTTATAATTGTTTATTTGGTAAACGTTCTCACTAGATTTTCGGTTATCATTAAGTCCTTGTTTTGAATGAATATTATGATGCAGCTTTTTTAATCCAGTGTTAGTAACTTAATTTTGAATTTGGATATTTCTTAGTTAGTTTTAACAATATTATTTAGATAAATATTATAGTTTTTTGTACAACTGCCAAAACCTTTTTTAGTTCCAAATTGCGTGTCTCCGGTGATACAAACCTACGACTTGAGGTGTGGGCATACGAATCAATTCAAGGCGTCCAAGTTAAAGTATTTGTGATGCAACTTAGACACCTGTTGGTTAATCTTTAAATGATACGTTGTAAAAATTCTATTAGCAATGCTGATCTCGCCTTTTTTGGTGAAGAATGCTGGCAGTGTATCATTGTAGTTATTTAATATTTATGTCGCTATTAACACTCTTGCCTCACCGTCATTGGTTTTAGAAATTGGTCTACCAGGTTATGTCGGTTCTAAATGTTCTAATTCCCTTTCATCGTTATTGACTGCATCTTTACCCACTAACTTAACTAGCTCTTCGCTCGCGACTTTGTCCGCGTAGATGTCCTAATTTCCTCTTCGAACTTCAACACCCCCTCCACCCCCTTTATAGGGTAGTTTTGGAAAGTTAATCATTACAATATTTATTATTTACCTAGAAAAGCTATATTATTGTCCTTCAAAACTACAAATGAGTGAATGATATTTATAAGCGTCACTTTCACTCGCTCTGTCAGTTTATCGAACGTACGATATCTCTATCTACGCGTTAGATTCAAAGCATGTACGATAATTACTATCCAATGATTCACATTAATACAGTCTGAGGCTGCCAATTATTTTTCACTTTCGAGCTAACTGTATAGCATTAACTCTTAATCGAAGACTTGAAGTAAATTGGCCCAATTAGCACTGGGAGATTATTAATTTTCTCGTGTGTTTCTTTATAAATTTCTTTATTGGTTTTATGAAAGGAATCGTCAGTAGCCAATAATATGTTTCTGATTACTTGTATCCTTAAATCTTAAACGGCAAAACACGAAAGCCACGGTTTCCTAGAAAAGCGGTGGCCGCTACATTGCGTCTGCAATTTACAATTTAGTATGTATGTATGTAATTGAAACGTTATTTATAAAACTAAGTCGGTGTGTTTTCCTAGTCAGCGTTTTTTGACTCCGTAAAATCAAAACCCCACCTACATCATCTTCATGACAGCCGTCACTGCGGCCGTTATGTGGCAGCCATCGTTCTTCTAGGAAGCCGTAGCATAACACGTTTATAATAGCGATCGGTTTTTGGTATCTGGCTAAATTCTGATGGTTTTAACAGGTCTCGTTCAATGATGTGTTCGCTTAGGAATTATCATTAAGATTATCTGTTCCTCCAGTGAAGAGTTGTCTGCCTTTGTCGAACCTGTATCCGGAAATTTTGACTCACTTTAAATTATCAACAAATTGTTTATCGCTTCCGACATTTCGGGGACAGTTACATGGTGTCCCAACTTACGCCATCTTGGTCTGTAGGTGTCGAGTGGGTGTAGTGATGTTGACAACACCCCAACATATGTCGCTTATCTCATATACCGGGCATTAAGGCGCCGCTCCACAGCGGCCCACAGCTATGCTACACACGTGTTGTGTGCTTTGTCTGAAAATTTCGGTGGGATTGTCCTCTGCGACCCAACACCACGGCCAAGCTACGGACGTCTGGCAAAAAACGAACCGCGCAGCTATCATGGCAAACCTCTCCGTGCACATCCTACGGTAGCAGTGGACGGCCGACTTGATAACCGGCCCTTTCATGTTAAGAAACTCTCGACATGATAATCTCGCAACTCTCTGATATACAACTCGGGCCGGAAAGCTTTTAATAAATAACGTTATCAGTGAGGTAAGCTTTGAGTGTTTATTTGCGTAAAATCGCTTTTTAAAGACGTAAATTATGTTGGTATTGATAATTTAAATACATTTCTGATTTTAATAAAAGAAATAAAAATTATGCAGTGTCATGCGAAGGGAATTCTGATTAGCGTTTCATTGCACTTTTTGTAATAACCCTGTAATTTAATCCCTGAATTATTTCTAACAGTGCATTCAAAAAGTACTATCTAGTGTTGCGTCCGGTTAGACCGAAAGACGAAACCGAAAAATATTAGAACAGTGCTAGAATAATATTGATTTTGACAGTCCCAATATGAATGTAAGTCAACAAACGTAATTACTTGTAATTTATTGATACAAAAACCAACCATTTCGTCAAATATACGAGCACAGTTAAATCATAATCCATTATGAGTAGGTAACAGTTGTTAGAACTTTAATGTAACAATCACTGACATTACGGTTGTAAATATGAATTGACTTTTATATTTATTGCGCTAAGGTTTTCGAAGTGTGGGCGTTACAAAGAATTGTTGATAGTGTTGGGCTGTTGGTTTCGGCCAAACGATAGCCGAAACTTAGCAACCGTGGCTAGAGTCACCAGCACGCCTTCTTCCCATAAAGGTGGGCAGAAACTACAAAACGCTATCTGCTACGATCCTTACATACTCTATAAATTAGTTGGAGTATGTAAGGAGATGTAAATTAGTTATACTTATTGTGATGATAAACCGATTCCACGGTAAATTACTGGAGAAGTGATATGATGATAATTAAGATAGGTACCTGTTCGAATGAACACCAGCCACATACACTATTATGTATCTAGCCTAGATTCCTAGAAGCCAGAATATTTTACCAAAACAAATGAAGAACATTTTATAACCATAACAAACACACAATACTAAATCTTTGTCAGAAGTGATTGGGCTCGTTCGGCTTCGGCCATAAAATCCCTTGTGTTGTACAACACTAATTGTTAATACGCCGTGACAGTAAGTTTTTATACGTTTTAAGGCCAATGAGATTAAATGCTTTATTATAATTATTTAATTATGAGTCTTCGTCGTTGGTCTGCTGTTTTGCATAATTTTGCTCGCTATGGCGGCTCGAATAAATAATGTTAATGTCAGCCTATGATACATGGAGTAATGATTAACGGTTTTATACGTAATTAAGTATTTTGGTCCTTATGTGAATTGGGGAGATTTGATTAGAAACTGGTCGATTTTACTGCGATCTCAATTCTTTTTGTCTATTTAGTATTCTAGACGATAGCACAACTTGGGCGATAACGCTCCCTCGTGGGCTTTGAGACTTTCAGGGGGGGCAGTAGAACAACCTGAGAAAATTAGGGGGCGGATCTTACGACTTTATTATATTACTTACACGTTTAAATATAATCGTGGCAATAGCTGTTTCAGCTTCGCGACAGATCGTTAAAATAGTTTAAAAAGTTGGGGACTCAATAAAAAAAAATCTCAAAGTGGGCGGTATACAAAATAAAGATGAGGTTGATCTAGACAAAATATGTTGATTATTTTATTTAGTCTACCTAGTTGTACTAGGTACTTAATATGATTAATATCTAAACTAATAATCAAGCCAAATAGTTTGTTTTTGTTATTTAAAACGCGCTTATTTCTGGAATTACCTACCAGTTGGATTTGAAAAATTATTATTGCATTTCATAGCCCACTATAGGCTATTTACATCACGCGTCCGACTACCCTATTAAGTATCAGTTCTACTACTGAACTGAAATATTCAAGAAATCAATCAAACATCACCACGTTCGGCAAATATACCTACTTAAAGTTACACTGAACAGTTTATTGTTATGAGTAGAAACTGTTGTGACACAGCTACCCACACTTTTAACAGGTTAGTTTATTTTAAGACACCCACAAGAATAAAGGCGGACATTTATTCTTCACTCAAAACTTTAAGTCATCCATCACAAAATTTTCAAATAACATTAAATTCCATACTAAACTGTGGCGCTTAAACATAACCCACACGAAGTTTTGAATAACAACGTCACTTAGAGAATTACCTAACTGTCAAAATTATCGATAGGTACAATACTCAGCCTGCCTACAAATGGCCTAGAAACTGCCAAACATATCCTAGTGTCAACGCCTCATGGCATAAGTGTAGGAATGCGCATGATTCACACGTTGTTAACGGCCGGCGCCGGAGTTTGCAAATGTTGATATTTTTGGTCTTTACGGAGAATATCGTGTATCGAGACGATTATAGAACGATTAAATTGAGGGATGAAGTTTTTTTCAATGTGCAATATTTTTCGTACTAAAAGATACGTTTAATATTTATACTAATAAATACGTTGTATATAATACACAACAACAACAACTATCGGCTTATACCATTGTCCCTCAAGGATCAACAAATTGAGGACCGAAAGACCGCAAACGATACAGTCCATAATAATTTTAAATAATAGATTATCCCTAAAAATCTACCCTTTACAAGAACGAGCAAACAAACAGTTTTCTTCTACATTCTTTTACATCACTACTTTAAAAAAAAAAACAGAAATAAGGCTACATCTGATGTAGCCTATGTGATTCACATGAGCATACAAAATGGCTGCTCCAGTGAAAACGCTCGCTACACGACGACACCTATTCCATCATGGCGCTCAATATATTACCGTGTTTAATGACGCTGTGGAACATTACACCCGTCTCATGGATCAGAGACAATTTCTCTGTTAAACTGTGGTTACACTCACTTGAGTTTACCGGGTAAGATGATCCAGCGTCATTTTTAAGATGTCATTCACGATGATGAAGCTGAAAAGATCATTCTTAATATATATTATATATACATGACGACACGTTTGGTGTAGTGGCTACAGTGGCTAAGTGTAGTCAGCGAAACCAAATGGTCCTGGGTTCGAATCCCGGTAGGGGCAAATGTTTGTATGATGAATATGGACATTTGTACCCGAGTCATGGATGTATATTTATAATATGTATGTATTTACAAAAAAAAAAAAATGTATTTAAGTAGTGTATCAACCATCTGGTATCCATAACACAAGCCTTATGTGTTAAGTGCTTAACTTGGAACTAGATGGTGCTGTGTGCAATGTCAGACGATATTTATTATTATTATTATATTATTATACATATACACTTATACATAGAAATACAACTCGGCATAGGCTGAGAAAAGCAATCACTCACATAGATAGGCTTACAAGTGGCGAATATAATTATGAAAAAATACGCCCAAACAAAAAGTTAAAATCGTGTTTTATTGTCTGCAAAAAAAACAAATTATATGACAACTATGACAAGCAAACGGTGCCCATTAGGTAACTTATAATTCTTACGGAATATAAAGACGTGTTTTCTAATATAAATAAATCAATAAAATTCATTTATTTCACGTCCTTGACCCGTATTAAATACAAAAACAATACACAAGTTTGCCAATTATATAAGTGTCACTATTGCGCAATTAAATAAGTAATAAATAGTTGATTGATTATAATAATCCATTGAGTATAATAATCCATTATTATCTGTGTATTTTGTATCATACTTTACACTGCACGCTACAATATGCCATAGCTGAAACACGTAGTGCCGTGCTTCCATTCTTCCAATGAATATCATTACGTGGAGAAACAATTTTCAAGTTCATTGAACACAATTGCTTGTGAGAGCATCAGCCGTAGCGTGCCGGAGTGTTTTTCTTTGACCTGATGTATGTCGTCTGTGTAAAGGATTTTGAATTTGTTTTTTCATGTTTTTTGCGATGTAATTAATAATGTAGGTGTAACTGTGTCAGAAATATAGGTATTTTATTAAAGAGCGTTTATACCTTATGAGTGGCAACGTCGCAATTTAGTGTCATATTTCGTGGTTTTCAATTTTTATCATTTAATCGGAGCTATATTTTAAAAGTCTGTTTAATTAACTTTTTAGAATTATGTGAAAACTGTGTAAAAGGAAAGAAATCGATGCGTTTACAGTTCTATTTGTATGCAAATAATACATTAGAAACTTGCAGGGCGTTATTTTCATTGTAAAATAACTGTAAGCATTACGGTTACTTACTTTTTAAACACTTTCACGTAATTCTAAAAAGTTAATTAAACAGATTTTTAAAATATAGCTCCGATTAAATGATAAAAATTGAAAACCACGAAATATGACACTAAATTGCGACGTTGCCACTCATAACATAAGGTATAAACGCTCTTAAGACTACTTATAATAGGATGGCAAATACCGAATCTGGTTTCTAATAATATGGTAGTAGCTCCAATTTATAAAATACCGCGTTTTTTTTAAAGGTGTCAAAATACTTATTAGTGTGTAGATTTAATGCTAATAGGCGGTAAAAAGCCGTAAGCATTATAATGCAAAAGAAATGTCAATAAAATGATGTATGCAGTAACAAACAAACCAAAGCTAGTGTTACGAATGTTTTCCTCAAAAAAACCCTTAATAACCTCAAATCTGAGTGCTTACGTCACACAGTTAGGAAATCTATTCCGCGAAGTGCATTTGTCCAATCTAGATCCAGGAATTCACGCGAATATTCGTGAATCAGACTCAGATTATACATTTATGCTTTTTTATGTTTTTTTTTATCAATTCCTCTTTGACAGGAAGTGCACGAAATACGTAACTGAAATCTAGTTTTTCCTTTGATGTTTTGCATTTTCACCTATTAGTTGTCTTTTCGTAACTTGAATCGGGACTTACTTATTTCAAAAAAACAAAACGTGATATAATAATATTTTTATAAATCCGTTCTAGTTTAACTTGTAACCAACCTACGTCTATCCTTCTTATGGTGCTACCCATTTTCTAAAAAAATGTGGGTCCGAACTGCAAATGAAGTATGTACAGGCCATCCTTTTAGACAAAATGGTCTATCTCGCACCGATATCAAATCCTATTGAATTAATCACCAATAACATATGCTGGTCACGAAGCCCAAGTAATTCACACGCCATTTCTCATTATTACACAAATTCCGCCATGATTGCGTTTCATGACGTCATATGACATTTTGATCTACGCTAACGACATCGATGGTTACCTGTTACTCGTATTTATGGCCGAATAGCCATCTTAAAATGCAAAATTGATGATAAGTATTTATAGTTAAGTTATAAGTTTGCATAAAGACGGGCTTTTGCTGATTCGAAAGCTATAAGCACCAACATAACGTTTGTTAAGTAATTGAGTCACTACGTAAGTAATAAAATAAACGATACACTTGCAAGATTAATAATGTCATAACTGACACATTTCATAAAGAGATTGATAGTTTCCATTTAACAACATTTATTTGACCCAATTACTTTAACTGTGATACCGCAATAACAACCGATCCCATCAAATCATTAACGATGGAGTTCTCCGAATAAATTAACGGCCTGCACTGCTCGAAATTATCCTCAGACCGATAAAGTCGTAACTTCACTTAATACCTTAATAACATTCCACAGAGTATAACAAAGAAGGGTCTTTGAACTATAGACTCTTTGACAGATTACCTACAGAATCCCCAGTGTAAAAATAATAAATTTCATTTTGGACGTAAGCGCACTTACTATCATAAATAACGAACGGTGCAAGGGATCGTCTAAAATGCGTCAAATTAACAGCGACCGGCGGCCGTGCTCTGAATATTCATAGATATCACTTATTGCATTCGATATTTTGCGAGACCCGCCGTGCTCATTGAAATGAAAATATACGGGGAGGTTTATGAGCGGACGCGCTACGGTTTTAGTTTTAACTAGGTAGATTTCAACACTACTTCCACAAATTGCTTCGCGGTTTACAACTAGCGTATTGCAGTGCTCGTAGGAGTTAAAAGCCGTAAAATAACTTTAAAACTAGATTGAAATGAAGCTTGTCAAAGAATTCACGTCCTTATATTACCTTAACATAGAGTAAATTTCAAACCACGTTATTTCTGTTGATTCATTGGCAGACAAATACAGATCGTATTTAAAAAATATATAATAACACAAAAACAGCTACATTTCCATAACATAACTGACATTGACACAAATATGTCTTAAATCATTAGTAAATAACATTGACAAGGTCACCTACACACACACACACTTAGTTTTCACGACTTGTGTGAGGTTATTGCACTGCTCAATATGAAATTACTGGTATACAATACATGATAATGTATGATAAATAGGATACAATGCAATGCTGATAGTTGATAAACGATAGCTGAAATAACTGTCATGATTGTTTATTGTTATAATCATAAACCATTATCTTAATATGCGTCCTTATTGCACTGATAAAAAAGGTGTTGCACCACTCATAATAAATTGCGTAGAATTTAGTATTCATTCATAAAATCACCTACTTATCCCAGATATGATAATCTCAAAAGCAACGTAGTTTACGAAAGCAAGGCAAAACAATTGCGTTTCATTGAATTTTCTTCATGAAAGTCGGATGCGTTTTTGTGTGAGGGGTAACTACCTACCCAATAAATGCAGGCGTCTGTATTTTGCTGCAAATTCTTGCAGCAATATAGAGACGCCTGCATTTATTGGCATAGCATTCGCTTTGCTAAGGTTTCTCACAGAACTGCTCGTCTATCGACGTTTAAACATGAATTTCAATTTTTAACAAACCCCCGAGCAGTCAACTTCTCTGTTCAAACCTCACTGCAGGCCAATTCTCGAACATAAAAAAACGTTCAAAGTCGCAATCACAACTCAGCGACAAACAATGTACAAAAATTATCAAAATTATAGAAAATAATTAGGTCTTTTTGGCAGATTGATGATGAGCCGTTCGGCCGACCGTTCTTATGGCGCTGCCCAAACGTAGGACTCCGTGAAACGCTCAATTTTATGTCGCACAGTTCGGCGTATTGGTACATATTACAAGCCAGAACAAAAATGAGTGTATTATACGTTCAAAGAAAAGAAAGTTATAAAGAAAATTTCATAAAAATAAAATAGTATCATGATAAAAAAATCGTAAAACAGAGCTCAAAAAAATATGTTTCGTCGCATAATGCTCAAAATTTTGAGCGTAAACTAACATATTTTATGTAATGATAATAAAGGGAATTTATTAAACTAAAAAAATTGATACTTAAAAATTATTCCACTGAGCCATGCATTTATTTTTTAATTTAATTAAAACTGCAAAATTTGGTGGTCATTCAATGCAACTAACATCAAACGCATCGCCGCGCTGTCAGTTGTGAACCTTATTTGTTGCCGCGATGCGCTGTTGTCAATTACCTAAACATTTGCTTCTTACCGCGCCATAAAAATACGGGAACTGACTCTCTGTTGTTTCCGAATATTCACTCCTGTCTTTTAATTTAAATGGCACTATAAACCAATTCCACGATCCTTATAAAACCGCGCGTGTGGCAAAAATGCGCGGCATTTAAACGATGTTTCGCCATTGCATTGCATAGTAACCATTCAAACTGGTTGTCGCTTGCAAGCGGTCGTATAACGCATTTAATACTCGCTTTTAATTAAGGCTTACAATGGATAAAATTGGAAGAGACTTTTTATTTGATCCTTTATTTTTAATCGGATTCCGTTACTAATTTGGTATTTATCGAGCTATTTCATCATTCTCTTGCCATAATCCAATTGTATTTAGGGTCGGCGCAGTATGTCATCTTCCATACCTTTTATTAGTCGTCATCTCAGAAGGGAAGTATTTATTTGGTATAATGATTAATGCATGCACACACCCTCTCCCCCTCTCTCTCTCTCTCTCTCTCCCATCTCTCTCTCTCTCTCTCTCTCTCACACACACACACACACACACTGATACACACCTCACTCACTCCACAGAACGCAGCAACTTAATTTATACTCTTTTATTAATATTTTTTGTTTCTTTTGTTTAGTATTTGTAAACATACATGTCAATGTTATAGCTGTAATTTATCAAATGTTTGTCTATCGTGCTTCTACATCATATTACCTGTAAATTGAGAGGTCTGGCTCTTGTGATACAGGAACTCTTAGTACAAGAGTCAGGGCTACACAGATTTTTGTGACCTTGAAGTGTGATTAAAGAAATTAATAAAATTAATGAAATAATCCCACTATTCCATTCAAAATCCACAAAAAAAGCCATTTGAGGATGTTCGATACTCAATTACACATGAACGGCAGAATGGATTGGCATGGAGTTTGGCACTCAGGCAGACCAACTTGAATTCATTCATCTTGACCGTCTTGAATTAAAACAGAAATAGTTTTCGCAGATATATGAAGCAGTTTTCCTAAGAAACCACGAACAACTCATAGCCCGTAATATATTCTTAACATAACTTATATGCTCAAAATATAATGCCGTATGTTTTAGCCACACAATTTGAATACTGCTATAAATATCGATGGTTTTGGCGTATCAAACTAACATAGTGCATGAATAAGGCGATCGTCGGTTTACGTCTATTTTAGTACAAAATATTTATTGCTTATTGATGCGTGGAAACTGTTTTAGCAACGATTCTGTCTGGCAAGTAATGGCTTTTGTCTAGATTTTAAAGCAACCACTGACGTTGAGAGCGTTCTCCGGCGTTTGATGACTTTTCACGCCTCGTTTAGTTTTGTAGTTATTACTACTTGGCTAGCAATTTTTTGGTCTTCAGGGAGGCCAGTCTACTAATTTAGAAATGTTGTAATCGTCTTCCATTGTGAGTTTTTCACAGGTTTGCCATACAAAATCTGTCAAAAAATCACTATGGGGAGATCATTGCGACGTTTGTGATCTACTAGATTAGGTAGGGTCTACTGATGCGTTGTACTAGAGGCTCGGAGCTTCTCCGTATCGCGATCGGTCGAACCCACTGGGTTTTCTCGCGACCACGTAAGTCGTACGTTTTCCTAGAAACCTTTTGAAGATCTCCTTTTCGGTAGCCAACAGCTGAAACGAATAAACAAAACAAATTCTATTGAACCATTGGGGTCATAAACAAACTATAGCTGCGCATAGACAATAAACAAAAAACCAACACTAAAACAATTGCCGTCTACCCTTCGACGTTTCCCATCATAGTTTCAAAGCTGCGTTTAAAAATATCTAACACAAGTTGAATAACATTCGGCAACTCTCCGCGTTCAATGCCACCGATATTTCGTTCCACAAAATTGCAATCAATTCCCAATTAGTATCGGTATTATACATTCCGTTTTGATGCAACGTTTAATTTAAAGGGATCATTCGATATTCCGGCTCGTCTCTAGTGCCAGAGACATACCGCAATTGATTTAGTATCGGTACGATATCTCAGAATCGATTTAGGAAATCGGATAGCTTTGTCGCTTGTTACCGATTTTGTGTGTAGTGATGTGCCTTTGGTTGATTTTCTTGATATTCGATAGCTTTGATCGATTATTTGACGTTTCCTGTAAACATAATATGTATTTTAACCGACTTCAATAAAAGGATGGGGGATTTTGGTTCCATGTTAAATTCGTGATGTATAAGTAGGCAATGTTTTTTCTGAAAACCCGTTAGTTTGTCAGAATTGCGTGTTACGCGAATTGCAACCTTATCTTATGTTTTGATGGACGTAATCGTGACGAAATATTTATATCTAGAGATAATATCAAGTTCCACACTTTGATTCACGATTTTGACACAGTTATACAGTAGATACACAGAAATACAGAAACGAAGAAAGTCATAAGAGCCTATAAGACTATTTACAGTTTAGAAACTAATACAATTAATAGATTTGTGTTGCTAAGCGTAGCTAAACTTAGGATAGCTTAGAATTAGAAATTAGAATTTAGTTTTACATAATATGGTGTTAATATTTTTTGACGTTCTATACCACAACATAATGTTGTATAAAGGTTCAATGTCGTTCTTAACTATTTAATTACAATACAATAAATTTAAAGATTTGCGATTTACATTATAAGTCCATTATTAATCAATATTATTATAATTAGGTAATCGATAGTCCAAATTAAGTACACGTCATTTTGGATTTTTACAATGTTCCTTAATTTCGGCAACGTCATAAAAGCAATTATCCAATAACCAACTCCTCGGCTTTTTCTTGAACATAGGAAGTTCCTTAAATGTGATAGACAACTTGGATTTACACCAGAATGGCATTAATATATACATATTATTATTCTTCCTAAATAATTGCAATGAGTACATTGCGGTACATTTAATTCTTAAATGATAAATGACTTTATTTCTGTAAGTAGGTTTTTACAAACACTTTTACACGTCAATCATATTTTTTTTTTAAACTAGATGAGGTCGGCGTTTCCTATCTGACTACTCTGAGAAGAAAGGCCGAAACAAACTCAGAGGTCACAGTCTCTTTTAAAGTCCAGACAGAATCTTGGTCAGATCATGTGAAGGCTATGTAGATCGGTGTCTGAAATGGTCTTTTGAGTACTTATATACTTCTACTTATTTCTAGCAGATGCCTTTTTGCCTTATAAAATCTATGATCTATATTACATAGCACTGCAAAGCATAGCATGGATGTACAAGGGTCAAATTAAATTAGCTAGAGAAACTCCGCAGACGTGATGGATATCGATATCTAAACATGATAAATCAAAAATAAATTAATATGATGTCTTTTTTGCGGGGTTATCGACCTCTGTTAGTGTCATCATCCATCATCTACCTTTTCCCAACTGTTGGGGTCGGCTTCCAGTCTAACCGGATGCAGCTGAATACCATTCTATTTCATGGAGCAACTGCCTATCTGACCTCCACAACCCAGTTAGGTACTGGTGAATACAATACCCCTTGGTAAGACTGGTTGTCAGACTTTGGCGCTTCTGATGATCCGTAACTACTGTCAAAGATCAAAGAATGACAGCTTGGACCAACGGCTTAACGTGCTTTCCGAGGCACGGGGTGGTCTTGGTATGTAAAGATGGTCATCCATCCACGGACCGACAGCAGCAAGCGTAGCTTAACCTGAACGAGCGACCCGTGCGGCTTTTATTGTTTAGCCACAAGCCCCTGACAAAAAGAAAACAGTTTTTGTTGTGTAAACTTCACAGACGTGATTGGTATCGATATCTTAACACGAAAGAAACATATTTTTTCAACTCATACTTCGTGTAACAATATAAAGAGCGGTGGTTGACCCCTAAAAAATAATTCAAATTTTTTTATTTTCATTTTATTATTTTTAGATATCAATAGTCGATACCCATCACGTGTGAGGAGTGTCGCTAGCTAGTTTAATTTGACCCTGTATAATGTATTATGATTTTAACTAACCCTGGCAAACCCCTAAAAGAACACCTCCAGGCTAAATGAAGCAAGAATAAAATCTTAATACAAATATAATATAATATGGTCCTGGGTTCGAATCCCGGTAGGGGCAAATGTTTGTATGATGAATATGGACATTTGTACCCGAGTCATGGATGTATATTTATAATATGTATGTATTTACGAAAAAAAAAATGTATTTAAGTAGTGTATCAACCATCTGGTATCCATAACACAAGCCTTAATAAGTGCTTAACTTGGAACTAGATGGTGCTGTGTGCAATGTCAGACGATATTTATTTATTATTATTTATTTATTTAAATATATCTTCAATAGTTTTCACTTTCTTCCCGCATGTATTCAAAACTTTCACTAGCATTCAGTGATGCTAAGCAAGCTAATGACAGCGATACTAATTAGTTAATCAAATTAATAGCTACCTATCTATACAGGGTTATTGGTAAAACACCATCAACCTCTTAAGGGGTCATAGTATTCGTCATTATGAACAACTTTTACTATGGGACCAAAAATTAAATCGCGAAAAAAAATCTGCTGTTCCCTACATTTATGATTGCAGAACTCGTCAAAATGTATGGACCAGCTGATTATTTTTTCGCGATTAAATAATTTGGTCAAAGAAACTTTATGTAATGATGATGTTTAATCATTAGATTATTAAGGAAATTAAAATTAAATGAACTAAATGTAGGCATATTCACCAACATATTGGCTCAACCTTCGTCACAGGAGGCAAAAATGATTTACACTTTAGTTAATAATAAAGTGGTACTTAGTATAATTTCTTTAGTATTATTATATACATAATGATTACTTTGTATTAGTCATAGATTAAGTGATGATGGAACTGGCATGAGCTGCGTTCAAAAGTTCCTAAATAAAATAAAGAATAAAAAAAAAAATAATATGTTTAATGAGAGAGAAAGGAGATTTCGGTATCGGAATGTATTCCGTATTAATCTTTGTTGTTATTGCACTGTTGGTGAAGATATGCAAGTTTTATTTTAATTATGTTGAATTGTATACGTGACGACTTTATTTTTCTAAACACCGGTGCAGGATTGCCTTTACCAGAATAGGTCATCGTATTAGTGGTTCAGTAACTTACATATTATCAGGATTATGTCGGAATGTAGGAGTTGGTCGTGGACGTGGTGCGACCGCGACTCCCTAGACATCATCTCTGTCGTCAGAAGACAGCTGCCACGCAACCAACGACACCCTGCTAGAGTGACAGTAATCAGCCAGTGTCACGCAGTACTCTTATCCGACCTCTTCGGTGGTTCCAGTAACTTCGTAACAAAATTAGATGGTGCCACTTGCTTGCTTGCGCCGCCCGCGCCTCCATACATACAACGTGTGGTTTTGCATCCTCGTCAAATTTCAGGAGGCTGTTATGAAAGACATAAATAATCAAATAAAATTACGATCCTGCTCAATAATTAATACATACTTGTTTTTTAGGTATTTAAGTTTGCAAGTATTTCAGAATACTCCACTTTCAAAGAACAAAATCGCCCCGTTGCATATGCGGTAGGCAGTGTCGTACGACTATGTCGCTGTGTGTATGCGTTACAGTTACAGCGCAGTTACAGGGCGGTATCACACGGGCCCTACACATGCCGATTTCCGAAAAATACAAAAAATAAAAATAAATACCTACTTATTTTATTATTCATTCGTGTCGAGAATCATTAGCATAGTTACCTCCTCGAATTTGACGAGGATGCAAAACAACACCTTGTATAGCCTATATTCCTAGGCTCTGTAATTTTTGTCAATACAAAAAGTCATTTTCCTATGCTAACATCTATCTACATAATTTCCGACGGGCTGGAAAAAGCTATAACGCTTTAAAGTTATGTGAATGAATTACTGAAATACCGTTTAATATTATTTTGTGTTTCTGATTATCTGATTCAAATCGACTCAATCTCGTCCCAATAAACGTAACTGTATCAGCTAATTTCCTCATACGATAAAACTTTAAACACGGACATAATGAATATGATTTATTGTCAATAAAGCATTTCCTTCAATTAATCGCAATAAAACCAATGATTGACAGTGGTCAATGACTGTAGGGTTATCGACTCTATTGCCTCCAGCATAGGGTTCAATAACATATGCTTGTGCAATGTGGTGACATGGAGTAGATAACGACCAGAAGGACCATGCCCGCTCGAAGTGCGATAAGGAATAGAAAGGCATTTTATTTAATCGCAGTTCTAATCTGACTACTGACAGTCGTGATTTGCGTCTACGCGCTTCAGTTAAATTTGCGTTTTGTGTAGATAAGCTTACTAATATAAGTTGTGAAATATAAAATGAAAACAACTTTACTATGAATCAAGTGTGATTAAACAAAGCTGTGTACAAGGATCATAGCACACTGTGTTACGTGGTTTCTGCCATGGGAAACGAATTCTGGTATGTAATGCAAAATTTAAACACTGTCCCATGCGATGTACTTACGATGGCTTCGGTTATTGAAAAAACGTATGGATCGTTTATAACCGACTTAAAAAAAGGAAGAAATCTATTTAGTTGAGTGATTCATTTACTGACCACTGAACTACAAAGTTTAGTAGTTTCTTGTTGCATTATACATATTTAACACCATTATCTTGCCTTTACCCAATTTACTTGAGGTTGAAGCATATGTGTTTTTGTCTTTTTCTTCCATACTTCTCGATTATCCGTCATCTCGGTAGCCACGCCGTTTGCGCATTAAGGTATTTACTAACTTTACATGATAATTGATAACGTACGACTGACGAGTCTCCTTATCACACATTGTGTCAACTTAACCTTCTGTTGCATTTCATTATCGGTCCACATGAGTCAGCTCACCGGCCTGTTCGGACATGTTCGACGGCCTACATAATTGCGCACCTGTTCGCACCCACTACACTTACGACTTGTTTATTTGTAAACATCTCCAGCTCTTACAGTTTAATGCGAACATTTTTATGACTACCTACTTGCTAATACTTTGTGCTACTTGTTAGTACTACTTTTATAGGCAGATTATGGCCTACTATTATAGTTAAAAAGACCGCTTAAGGAGCTTAAACATTCTTCTGATAGATACCGTTTGCATGCAGTTTTCTTCTATAGTTTACAACAGTTATAATTTATCGCGTCTTATGTACAAAATGAATCATTATCATCGTGACTCCTAACTGTCTACGGCTGAACAAAAGCCTACCAATGATTAGGAATGGTGAAAATACTTCGAATAGATAACTGATAAGATATTTCTAGATAAACAGCAGGATGCACTTACTGTTCCTGAAACTCATGAAGTAAAATTTTATAGCAATGAGAATGACAACAAAGCAGACTCAATAAGCCCTAGACTCGCAAAGCAAAAAGTAATAAACCCAAATATTTTCTAGGCAGACACAACAAAATACACCAGACACCACTTCAAAAGCTGTAACGGTACTTACGTCGCACAAACATGCTGGAATCACACAATGCATCATTTGCATCGTACCGTATGACCGAATCGGTGCCAAGAGGCGCACGCGCCGGCCTCCTGCCAAAATATGCAGGACACTTAAATTTTTATCAGAACTGCTTGGCAACTAAAGTGATTGTGTATGGTTTTACTGAGATTATTAATCATTGTTATTGTTTTGATAATGCTCTTATCGAAAATTGGCAACGAAATGTATGTAGGTATGCGAATAACATTTTGGGTTAAGAGACTTCTTGAATGTGTGACCCTCCCTACATAGAATGGTGATCCTTCAATGCTGTGAGTGATCCTTCTTTGTAAAGAAATAAAGTGGAATGAAATACACTCGAGATAGAATTGCATACTATTTTCTAAAAGTCAAGATTAGTTGTAACTAGGCTAAATTTATTGGAATTAAACAGTCGATAGATCAAGTTACAGCAAGATACTCTTATCGGCATTAAGAAACCTGTATTAAAGTTCAGTAGTTTGCATGTGTAAATGTAAAGTATGAAGTATTTACACCATCTGATAACGAACAGATTTGATCTTAACAAGAAGTCAAATGCAAAGTTTTGAGCAGCATCCGAGGTCGAGTAACCGTTTAAGCAGTTTAGATAAATTTGTGAATACTGAGGAAACTTAAGTGAGGAGGTTTGAAAGGCTGTACTTCACTCGTTTTTCCTGTAAAACAAGATGTTTCTGCCTCACGAAGCTTATAAAATACTTTAATGTAATATCTAATTGAATATACTTAGATGCTTACAATTCTTGAGAAAACCATATCTAAACTTCAAATAAGTACGTAATATACGAGCCAAACGTAACAGTATAGTACAGAGGATCTAGATATTACAGAGGACCTAGGTATTACAGAGTACCTAGATATTCAAGAAGACCTAGATATTACAGAGGACCTAGATATTACAGAGGACCTAGATATTACAGAGGGCCTAGATATTACAGAGGACCTAGATATTACAGAGGACTAGATAAAGTGACTCTGTCAGCGATAACGATATTGGACAAGTCAAAAATGTACGGAACTGACATTAACTACCGGAAAGCTTACGTCAATCCTGTTGAAAGTCGTTGTAGAAATACGAAACGCTTTGAGAGACATTGCCACTTGTCTAGGCCCTCAGCGTTATATAAGAAAAACAGTTAAGTTTTGAAACATACACTTTCAAAGATGTAAAGCTAGATCTTACAATACTAGTAGATAAAACAAACAGAATTGATTTTAAAATACCACTATAGCCCAACAATATAGCACAAAACAACACTGATTAGTAACATTGATTAGACAAGCAAAACCTAAACAAAAGCAAATCAACCGCAGACATAGGAAACAAAAGTGAATAACTGAAACTTAGGGCTGGTAAACTTTAGAAGGCTGAAAATGACACCGACAGGAATAAATTTCAGAAGAAAAGCTCAACAAGGAATAATTTCAAAACCAATTTTAAAATAATTTTCTTTCACATGAAACACGATAGGAACAACGCAGAGTCTGTAATTGTCGCTTTTAATTTTGAGAATCTCCTCAAAATCAAAATATCTTCCAAAATCTACGGTCCAAAGCTCGCCAACCCTAACAAAACGTGTGCGTGTGTGCGGTGCGGGTAGTTACCCGCACCGCCTATTCTGAATGCAAGGGGCATTGTGCATTTGCATGCGCCGAAAGCCGCCAATCGATGCGTGCGGGGTTGAAGGCGGGATGCGAGAGGGTGGTCACCCCCAGCCCGGACAGAGCCTTGCTGCGATAATTACAACTTCCTATGCCCATGTACTGGATATTGGAAAGCCTAGATTCTGGCTGTGGTTGATTGGAACAGTGGGTTAAGGCTTACACTGATAAGATAGATTGAGAACCCAAGTTTGAGGATAATTCAAGTCTAACATACTCGCATAACTCTTATTCCTTATAATTTTCAGGTCAATAAGATGGCAATTTAGAAGTTATTATGAAACTTCTCGCTTTATTATAAGGTCTTATATAGTTTTTTAGTCCTAGACTATCAGATGATTAAAACTTCTAGTGACAGAAAGTCCACAATCAACCATATCACCAATCACCGGTTTAACTTCCGCAGTGAAATTCACCTCCTGCAGTGTGTTTGTTTTTACTTTAGCATCTATTTTACAATAATACAATTCTGTTTTTATTATATTAGCTTTTAGCCTGAGCTTAACTCGTCTCCATTTTTTCGTTTTATAATTTTCTTTGAACCCCGTTTTTCTCTCGTGGCAAAGGTAGTCTGTATTTTAAGCTGGGCTCAGCTTCGGATTTCAAATTGAACACAAGAATTATTTTGAGCCATATTTTTCCATATCTTCCATTATTCTTGTTTAGTTTCTTTATTGTGTTAGCGTTTTTTTCTGGTTGTTGTTTTATATCTATTGCAAGCGTGTATTCTATACAACTGCCTTTTTAAACAGAAATTCTTAGTGCCTATCAATGTTCATACACGTGTTCATGAACAAGCTTTCATTGTGAAACTTCCACCCTTCGCCTTTGGTAATTACTGATTCTCATCAAGTCATAATCGTAAGTTATTATTAGCCTGTGGTTGTCCCTTCTAATAGCTATATCACTTTATATCCACCCCTAGCGGTTCGATGATTGCGATAACCCCTGTGGTTACTTATATAATTTAGTTTATTATCTCACGGATTGTTCTCGTCATAAATAAACAAACTAATTTAACAATTTCTTTGCAGTATGTAATAAAGGTAACAAAAAGCTCAGCAGTAGATTGACACGTAAGGTCAACCTGACCGTAATTTGTGAGCCATAGATCTTCCTCAGTATTATGTTAACTTTGAAGGTAACCATATTGTTCCTTTAATACTTGGAACAGGAATACAAAGCTTGTTTAAAATTAAAAGTCAATCAGTCGTAACTGTAGGAGTTCCATTGTGTTTTTCTTGTAAATATAAGATGTCAGAACTACTTGGATATAATGCCGGTTGATTATCATAGTGATTAATGGCTTCATTATATTTATCATCCTTATCTGTATTTTTGTCTTAATTAGTTACTTTGTCCGGTTCTACGCTAATACGTTCCCTACATGACCTACAGTCTTCCTTATTTTACTCAGCATTTCTTTCTCGTTACCACTGCAGCAATATTTTTTATATATCCAATGCTAGAAAACCTAATATTATCCTCTATCTAATATATTTATCTCTTATATATATCCTAATATTATTTATCACAACTATTCTTGGAAACTTGAATATTAACGTTATTTTGTTGATCCGTTAGTATCAATTGATAGAATCGATCACCTGCTTATCTTTTCTAGAAAAATGTAAGATTCAATTGATAATAAGCGATAAAGTAATTTGTCAATGAATCAATATTATTTTCTATTCATACTTTTTCACTTCCGTTTCTCTTTGATAACCGAAGTATTTAGTGTCTGCAAATAAAACATTGGTCTTGCAATGCCGCTAGTAGAAATATGAATACATATATGAAAATGGTTGTCTTAATTATTATAACCGTGCTTTGCTGTGAAAAAACTGAAGAAAAACTGCCTCACACCAAGCATTTTTTTTAAATCTTCGGGTCCCTTTTTTTTTTAGTGTGGGAAATCATCAAATAACTTCTCCCGCTCTGGGCAGAGTAGGAGGGCGTGTCAGACTCATACTGACTAAAACCCACCCTCCCCTAATCCTCGTGTGCCTAACTTAGTATATTTGTAAATGGTTACAGTGCAATACAGGCAAAACAAAATAATTGTTAATACATTTTAGATATAACGGACACAACAATCGTCATTATCCTCCCGCGCCCTTATTCCATTTCTTTAGGATACAGCATTAATCTTATTTGGAACACCTCTATAAGCTTCATCTAAATATTATTTTAAGGCTAGGTTCTCTAGGTTCATCTTTAACGTAATGCTTCAATATTTTCTTATCTTCACCTTTGGATAAATTATATTTATTTATGTAAATTGGTTCAAGAAAACACTTTTAACCGTCAAAAATAACGTATATTTTAAAATTGAAGAGTTCGGTGTGTCCGACTACTCTTAGAAGAAAGACCGAAACAAACTCAGACGTCAGTCTCTTTTAAAGTTTAGATATAATCTCTCTATAATACAATCATTTATACTTGTAATTAAAACAAAATCTATTCATTACCTTTTCAATATTTTAACTACAATCTCTAAAGCTAACACATTATCCTGAATACTCAAACACCCACCAACCTTGCTTCAAGATTTCACGCTCGGTATTAGGATCGTTTGATGCAAGCCGGATAGGGCTCGGCTCTAAACACACTAAATGCCGAAACTAAGTACCGTTAGCTCATAACATTGTCTTGGTAATGTAAGAGGGTACACTTAGCTTGGTCACAAAATAGGAGGTAAAGCTTAAGGAAAGAGCCAAAAGGTTAATAAGTAAAGTGCCTATAGGTTATAGCTGTATAACAAACAAATCATGTCTAGATACCTACAAAAATTGTAGATTCACATTGGTGATTATCGTGGGGAAAGAGACTTGAGAGACTTTTTGTAATGACGACAATGAAAATAAATTCATTTTTCTGGAAAACTTCTCGAGTTATTATTCTTTATTTTAACCCCTGCTCCGAAAAGAGGGGTGCTGTAAGTTAGAAACCTTTATTCATTGTAAATTTTGTATTGTCAGGTTAAGTCATCTCGAAAAGTTCAGATTTTGGAGTTATTCCTAAAACAATCTTGCGTTTTCTTGTAACTGCTTTTTTGACAATAGTCCTTTCATTTTCGTTTCCAAAAGTGGGTGTTCTGTAGTTTCTTGGCTCGTGATCAAAGTGGGTAAACCACTCTTGGTTTATTAAAGGGCCGGGATGCCTTGCGGTCAATTTGATTCAAACCAATCGAGGGCCGGATCGCGTCCTTTGATCGGAATCGGAGCGATATGAAATTGCTTGAATGTTTGTATCGTGTTTTATCAAACTCTATTGGAATTGTTTGGCATTAGGAACTTTTGGGGGAGCTTTCAGAGCTTCTGGTTTAACTGATTGTAAATGAAATTGCGAGGAAACTAATTTCCAGTAACAAATAAATGATTAATTATTAACTGATTGAGTAATACAGGCAAGTGTTGCCACGGTTTTGGAGCAAATATTTTTGGCATGCCATAGGCAGGTAGCTAGGTAGGGGCTTGTCACTTAGTAATAACAGCCGCATGGGTCGATCGATCAGGTTAAGCTACGTTTCCCGCGGCTGGTCCGTGGATGGGTGACAATGTTTACATACCAAGACCCCTCCGTGCCTCGGAAAGCACGTCAAGCCGTTGGTCTCGGCTGTTATTCCTAGATCTTTGACAGTCGTTACGGGTCGTCAGAAGCCTGACAACCAGTCTTACCAAGGGGTATCGTGACCCAGTAACAGGGTTGTGGAGGTCAGATAGGCAGTCGCTCCATGTAAAATACTAGTATTCAGCTGCATCCTGTTTGACTGGTAGCCGACCCCAAAAATAGTTGGGAAAAGGCTAGGTTTATGATGATGACATAGACGTAGCTATTGTGCTTATGAATAATAAAGAAAATAATAATTGGCTAGAAAAGATAAGATAAGATATCGGCTACTAAAGATGTAGAACGAAGAAGACGTACTGTACCGACCTCAAATAGATTCGAATAAGGGCAGATTGATGGTGAGCTACTTGAATCATACCTAAATGATAACGAAACTACAATGATTTTTATCACCCACACATACATAATCAACCAATAATGTTCCCACTGCTAGGACACAGGCCTCCCCTCTGTCAGAGGGAGTGAGCCGTAAACCACCACGCGGGTCCAGTGCGGGTTGGTAGATGTCACATGTCTTCGAATTTTTGGTTCACCGTTCACCGTTTTGACAGCAGTGGCGATGAAATAAATAATTTTCACAAAGTAAAGTGCCTACTTGGGATCGAATAGCACCACTATTGCTTGCATACACTTATGACTTGACTAAATTAGAACCAATACTGGTCATCTACGTAATGAGAGAACCAGGATAATGGACAATTAGAAACGGCGACTGATTAAAAGGGGTCTTTGAGCGAAACTGATTGGTTTCATTGATTAGCGAAGGTCCCATTGATTAATTGCGTTTAGTAGTTGAGCATCTGATTAACTAGTGGATAAACTTATAATAGCTAGTTAATTTCTGTGCATGTCTTTACTGTTAAATCATACATATATCGACGACGAACTACCAATATCTTCTAACATAGAACATCTCAACACATTCTTATCGTCTCATTCTTAGAACATTTCAACACTTCAACATAGTAGTTACTTATTTCTTCGTAAATTTAGAAAGTATTCGGAAATTAGCGGCTCATAATTAAGAAGTTATTTATATTGGTGTTTAATGGGATAAATAGTCAAATATCGTATTACGAGATTTTGGCAGTACACGCGAAATGGCATTAAAAGTCGAATAAAGGTAGGAGCTATTGGTAGTTCGTCGGCAATATGTATAATCTTGGGTTTCAGGAATTTTTCATTCGTTCTTTTGATAATAGGTATAACAATTATTAGAATGCAGTATTTAGGTTCTGTCTTGTAAATTTGTGGCGGAGCTTTTTGGCGGGTATTGATGTTTTCGAGACCACAATCAATGCATCGTTAAAACTATTTGTCTTACTCACAATGGATTGTAGCTACTTCAAAATTTGTGCAAAAGTACAAACTTTGCACAAGTTATGAAGTAGGTAGGATTTTCTGAGTGGTAGATTTGTAATACAAGACAGCTTTAATACCAACCATCCATTCTGTTGAATAGAGGATAACAATCTAGAATTAATTTCGGCTAATCCCTTTCTTTCCTTTTTTATTTTACGTCATGCTCCCTCCTTCTTTTAATAAAACACGGGGTACGTTACTCAGCATGTTTCTCCCCACAACATACGCACAACGTAAGTAATCCTCTTATAGGTACTGTAATTCGCAACGAAATAAAACAACATTATGTTAAAGAAAGGCTTGGTAAAGAGAGTTTCAGTGGAGAATGTGAGCTACGATTGTGTACGTTGGTATCTATTTGTTTTTATTTAGGCAGTTCTTTTGTTTATGTCGAAGGGTCGATATCATAGGTCGATCGAGGGTTGATTATGTACCATTTGGGCTCACATTTATTTTATTTTATTCGGCATTTGTTTTTCAAATAAACCTTGGCTCTATTTACTTTTCTGCTCTATGGTTAACTTCATTTTTCATTACTCCATTTTGATGTCCAAATCTAATTTCCGGAAAGTTGCTGTAAATTGGACAATAGCTTGTCAAAGTATTATGAAGGCTAGTTTTCTTTTGGCCAAAATAAGACAGTAGACTATTTAACACTTAGGTATATTATTGATCGAAGCTTAGGTAGGTACGAGTACATACTCTTTAGTAGCGCATTTATTGAGAATACACCGCTTTAATTATTCTAACATCGAAACTGAAAAGGCTATTTACTCACATTTCTTATACCACATTCTCAGTACACAAGGCTACACATCAAGCTATAAGACTCCAGTTTACACTGACCTCTCATTGTAAGGAAATCCTATACAATGCGAGATCAGATTATACTGGAAGTTTATAGCTTGATCTGTAGCCGTGCGTACTCTTCAGTAGCGCATTTATTGAGAATACACCGCTTTAATTATTCTAACATCAAAACTGAAAATTTCGAAAATCAGATTTTCTGTACCCTTTAGAAAACCGTGACCTCTATAATAAATAACGCACCACTGTATACAAAGGTACCCAATATTTCGCAAGTAAACAATTTGTGCCCTTGGATAAAATGGTGGCCGTGTCGGCACCATGTTGACGTCTTTTGTTAAACCCTTGACCAATTCTGTAAAGCTTGAAACTACTTACATATTTGATATTTTGCTATGGGTATTTTTCCTTAACCATAGTTTCGTGTTGAGGTTGGCTATTTTCTTTTTGGTGAGTTAAGACACAAAGGGTTTTGCGTTTCCTTTTATTGTTTAAACGTATGCTGCCTACTTTTGTGGGAAACTTCTTTGTTATATTAAATTGTTATTTTATTTGGGGTGTTTGTAATTCTTGCCAGTGTTTTATATAACTTTTGAAATTTAATCAATTCCCATAGCATGTCTTTAGAACTTTCAAGGTACCTACCTATCTTTTTATATACGTATTAATATGTTTGTTTTTACTAAAATAAATATTATTTCCTAAATGTTCGCTATTGCACCTACCACTGTTTGTCTCTGCATGACCCAAAGGTTGACTTGTAGAAAATGCCTGTGACATTAAGTCCGCCTTTGTACATAATTATTTTGTGTGCTTAAAGTATTAAATAAATAAATACTGCCTACTTTATATTTACTTTACTATGATTTTTCGTAAATTAACCACTTAATAGTGATGTGCTATTCCCGTAATTAATGAGATATTTTCCCGGAAAAGACACATCACTGTCCTCTACATATAGAAACCCTTTTCTCTATCTTCAGCGACAGTATTTTGTCGTTGTTTCCTTTACATATTTCTAACGTAACATTCTACCCTTTTTGGTCGACGAAATCCTAAAATAGTAGGAACAGAGCTGTCATTAAAATTCGTTCAGTAGTTTTTGAGTGAATCTCCCACAGAGAGTAAAAAAAAACTACCATCCCTTGGTTCTAAAATAACTTCAAAGAGCCGATGTGTTTATTAATAATATACGAATTTTTGTGTAGAAAGCAACATTTTAGGGAAATTCAGAACGAAATTTTGAAAAATTGGTATCTTTACATGTCACTAACCGAATATCGTAACTTCAGTTAAGATCTTTTTACTATTAACTCTGCAAACGAATAAAACGGCAACTCGCAAAAAAGCTATGATAATAAACTGCATGCATGTATGTAGATTTAGATGTGTGTTACCATCCTCATGTATGATAATGTGTGTACCTAGCAGAGCGCTCCGTAACGTTTACGAACTTAATGGACTGCGAAAAGGAGATTTTTACGCGAAGAATTAATCTTATATGTTTGTGGAGATAAATTAACGGCGTATAAGGCTGCACTGTATGTTTATGAGGGTAGGGACACGGATAATCGCGGCCATTTTGCGAGTACTTGATAATGTAGCGGTATCTACATCGCCTCATGCGAGCTGAGTGTCATACTGACGTCACGTAAATCCTGCATCGCGCAAGCAAAGTTTACCGCGCGACTAGCATATAAGTATACAACTTCCCGACATCAATCCAGTTGCCCACCAGATGACCAGACTCAATACCCGTCTGGTCGGAGGATCCTCCCTTTTCTATGGAGGTATGAGTGAACTTCCTGTACCTCGTACCTCTATAATAATTCCACTGATCTGATGATTATTTCTTTCCCCTAGATAAAGATTGCAGAACATTTTAACTTGCTAAGGTTGTTCTAGATTTTAATTTTCCAACTTTTCAGAAACTGCCTTAGAATGAAAACGTGTGTATCCGTTTCTTGCTCCTCCTTATCCAACCGGGCAAAGAATGAAACTGCCATTATTTTTATGGCAAACTATTATCGTTCTTAAGAAAAAACTTCTCTTCTTCACCTATGTATTGACTGAATATTTCTAACATTTTATCCCTTCTTTGTTACAGCCATGAGCCGGAAGGTGGCGGTCGGGTCGGGGACGGTCCGCTAGCGCGCGCCATGCAGCCCGCTCCACCGGGCGGCTCGCCCAAGAGGCACCAGTCATCGGCGCCAGCTCACGGTAAGAGATACTGCAGTTTTTGTTGTGCAATATATATGTTGATTAATATCTACACCAACCCGCAATGGGCCTGCATGGTGGATGATGGCCCGCTCTCTCTCACAGAGAGGAGACCAAAGCTGGGTCTCTAATAAAGCGTATTATAGTCGAATCATGTAGGTTATATTTACGTAATGGTAGTCTAACATCGTTGTTATACTCCAAGAATGCAATAGTCAGGAAAACAGATTTTTTTTAACACTGGTAAAAGGTAAGTTGGTTAGGTACTACCCTAATCCGTCCCCCTTGTCAGACAATATCCTCATTTCCTCCTCCTCCTTCATTCCAGGATTGCAAGACTAGCACCCTAATTTTGTTACACAGTTTCAATCACAATCCGTGAGTTTTGAAGGATATTTGAGATCCATTGCTTTATGGGTTTAGTAAATTCGTCTGCTCAGCAACGCAAATAACGCAATGTACGTGGCTGAACTGTCAAACCGGAAGAAATTGCGATCTATTGTCATTTTATGTGTGTAACACAACTACCACTCTAATGACAACTTGGTGAATTTCATACGAATTAATATATAATATGCATAATACTGTTCGTAAAAAAATAATGCTATCTCGAAATTTTCAAATTACTAAGCCGCTGCTCACAGTGAAAAAGTCGCTTTTATACTTTAAAACACACACACACTCCCATAACCTCCCCATTTCCACCCTGAAATCCTCAAAAAGTATTACACCACACACTATCAACAAATGGAAACATTAGGTACAATCCATACTTTGCACCGTAGCAAGCCTTTTACAAAAAAAAAAAGATAGCCTTTGTTTCCAGAAATCCGATTACACGCACTCCCCTTTTCTCCTCATTCCGCCTCTTTCCCCCTTTCCTCCTGGTTCCTCCACTAATATATTAGAGCTTACACGTCGGGGAGGCGTTTGTCCTTTTTTAATGAGACGAGCATTACTTATATTACCTGTGTGCACAGTTTTTATTAAAGCACGGACGTGTAACGTGTGAAAAAGTTTTAAGTCATTACCACAGTTTACGAAGAAGAAAGAAGAAACTCTTTTTAAGAAGGATTGTTAAAATTCCGTGGTTTTTTAAACGTTAAAAACTTTTTTGTAGAAGGATTTTTAATGATTTTTGTTTGTGCATGCAAACATTGTATCTCAAAGGCTGTAGGCAAAGGCAATAGGAATTGCAGATTTTACTTTACCGCATCGTTTATTTTAAATGAAAGAAAATGGAATTTCGTATAAATACTTCTATATTCTGTGCTATTATGTGTAACTAGAAACTTTACAGTACTTTGACGTCAGCTTTATAGCAGATTTCAATATATTACTAAAACAATGGTAGGCTGACAGCGTCATTGCCGTGGTAGCTCAGATACTGCATTTATTGGTGTAAATACGGGACTAAAATTGTCTACAGAATTGCCTACATTAGGACGGCACACTTTTGCTCTATGAGATTGGGTATCTGTACTTGTATTCTTTGATCTGTGATAGCGGTAAACGGTCACACAATATGGCTGTCCAAATACCTACAGAGCATTTTTTGACACCTATAATGTCAATGTCAAATACTGGTGACAATGACAGATATTCATGACGGCCGACCAGCCGTTATAAAGCCGTTATAATACGACGGAACCGCTTTCCTAGGAGATCCAAGCTTTACTCAGGTTTAGCCACTGATATATTTGTAGATGAACCTTATCATATTATGTACCTACATATGCTTTAGAAACAAGAGATTTTGCCAGCGTTCACGTAACGTTGTAGACTGGGAAAGCACTTCACTAATGAAAGCATCCCTAGAAGTAAATTGAATGTCTGTCTAAATATAACCTTTCCATCGAACAATAACAATTACGACCAATATTTAGAGTACAATAACCACAGGGGTTGGTCACCACGCCCCTAACGACACTCCTCACAGCGGTTTTAATTTACTGTGGCTTTTATTAACCCTATTACTTAGGTGACAGCCATTTAGTTTGTGTGTAGGCGCAGGTTTTAATGAATTTGATCTGTTTGCGGGTGGATCAGCTGACAGTTACCAAGCAGGCTTATTCCAGAACTAGGTCGCTTCGTTTGACATATTGTGTACTTTCCAATCAAAACTGATCGAAATAGAGACTTATTTTTAGAAATTAAGTATACCGTGTACCGATTAGGGTATCACATTATTTGAAACAACGATTTCTACATTACGTATTTCAAACATACACAATTAAATAATTAATAAGAGTTAACATTCTGGCCGTGAGGCCTTTTTTTTCGTTTTAGTAATAACAACATTAAACTTAATTTATTATTATTTGGTAACAATGGTGCCGATTCTGTTGTACACCGAACTAAACTAACTAAACTATCACTAAAATTCCTTACTTTTGGCTATGAGAATCTTAACGCTATTCTGCAAAATAAAATCTCTAAACTTAGAAATAATTTTGACACATCTAAAATCAAATTTGACAATTATTGCGACTCCACGTGGTACTTGTTTGCCGTACCACGTGATCTTTTTTTAGAGTCGTAGGCGCGCATTATGTGTGGCCTCGACTTGTTTTGTATGGAATTTTTTACTTTTTGCATGGAAAATATAAAAAAATATTACCAACACGTTGAGTTTTATAGGTTTACGGGTTCGCAAAGGGGGTCGAAATTTTCATTATTTTTGCGATAGGACACACCGTTTTCGAGATATAAGCAAAAGAAAAGAAAAAAAGATACAGTACCGTTTTTGCATCCGAAGTCGAGGTGTTGGTGTGAATTTTAGTTCATGACAACTAATTTTATTCCACACCTTTTTAATCGCGATTATAAATAGTCAGATTTAGTTAAGACAATCAAAATTTTAGGTGAAAAACGTAAAATTCAGAATAGCAAAATTGCCATTTTCACTAAATTATAATCTCAGTGCCATCTTAGTGCTGTCAAAGTAAATTAAAGTTAAGTTGTGTCACTTATTAAGTTTGATAATTTCAGAAACACTGATAACATCTTGGAATATCCGCTGTACTATGTAATGTGATAACCTAATCGCCACTCTGTATAAAGTTTGAGTCTACTGATTGGTACCTATTTTATTTTGTTTAAAATATAAACGTATCCTTTGCTATCGTTTATTTTAGTAGAAATTAAATTAGCATATTATTGCACGCACAGCCATATACCTGTAGGTATGTTAAATGTTTGTCATTAAGAATTAAGCAAGGTGCTCATGATACCTATACAGGAAATAGGTAGGTACCAACAATTCGATCCCCAAGCAATGACAATACTTTTATCTCAAAGCTCACTCGCATAAAATAAAAGAATACCGACTTTCATTTTAAACTCGATTTATCATCGATTCTCAGTAAAATCTCTCTCCATACATAAATCATAGGAACGTGACAAGAATACCTTAAGTGCTGAGAAAGTGTCTGCCATAAACGTCAGGGCCCATAGGAGTCGCCTCGACCAATCAGAGGCTCGGAATAAAGAATTTTCAATAGGCTGTAATGACGCCTTCGAGTCCGTGAAAACTTAACAATCGGTCTAACTACAAAACAAGGTTTACACATCGACCCAGTTTTAGTTACTTAGTACAGGACTTAGCTGTCAGTTTTGTTTATAGAAGTGTATTTTGGTCATAGTTACGGTTAGAGGCTATAATGTGCGTATTAAAAATACTGCCCTGGCTAACACCATGGCAAGCCTAAGACCGAATTAGTTTTGGATAATAATATTATATTGATTTGGAGATATTAACCTACTCAGGAAGATATTTTAAAAGATTTAAATAAAATTATTTGATTAAGCGCGTTAAATTAAAAAGAAGGTCTTTGAGTTCTATACAAGGCACGCCAATCAATCACAGTCCCCGACTTTAAGTGAAAAATAAAACTGGTAGGAAGCTCATTTTGTTTTTCGTTTGTGTAACAGCACGTCTCTAATTAGAATATTCTTATTTTTTTTTAATTCAAATGTGGGTATTTATATTATGCTATAGACCTCGACCGACTTCGGCAATTGCTCCAAGTAAAATAACGGTATTCAGCTACACCCTGGTAGACCTGGAAGCCGACTTCAACACCGCTGGGAAAAGACTAGGCTGATGATGAACTCGTCCGATTTCTTCTAAATTTCCTCCTATCTTTCCCAGGCGGCAGCGCAGGTGACCAGTCTACGTTAAAAGTCCACCTCCCCAACGGTGGCTTCAACGTGGTGCGAGCATCATCAGACGAAGATGTGCGGTCCGTACTACGGCTGCTGGCGGCCAGGCTAGCGGCCGGCGACCGAGTGTTCACGTCATGCTTCGCGCTGCGAGCCAAGAGACTAACTACGGGCAAGGTGAGACACTAACTACTGGCCCGGTATGTGGATAAATTCATGGCCTTAGGACAAGTCATCTTTTGCATCTAGCTTAGGGTTTTTCAGCGCGGTCAGCGTTGCGTGTGTGTTATTTTTTCCAAACCTTTGCGTCTATGTTTTATTAGCAAAGTGTCTGCTACGGCGCGGCGGCGGCGTCAAAGCGACTAAACTAACGCCAAGGCAATCTTGCATCTGGCATTATAGCATAGGAAATCTTAGACTAGGTAAGGCGGATGTCCCAGTACAACGCGTCACGCGACGGGGCGCGGGAAACGGGAGAAAATGACCCGCGCGGTTACGCGTTTTTATTTAAATTGTACCGCATATCTACCGGAGCGTGGCGCGTGGTAGTGCGAAATCCGCCTAAGACGATGATATCACATTGCACCGCGCTCCGTCGCGTAGCGCGGGGCGGCCATAGCACTCAATCTGCGCGCGGAAGCGCAACCCGCGCGCAGGTTGTGTTTTCTATACAAGCTGATTCAACCTGTCACCCGCGCAAACCGGCGGAGCGCGGGGCATTGTGATAATCGCCTTATGTGACTCTGCAGCAGTTTTTCGATGACATAAAAAAAACCCCACAAATCAATGAAACCACCATTGCCATCATCGTTTGGAATGAACTTTAATGTCTTTTTTCTTCTTCCTAACTAATCTTTAGTAAATAACCTCCTCCAAATAAGACTGTCCCTTGCACGGAGGTCCCTTGTTTTAAATTACTTCTTTTAATATCTGTAATTTATACTCTCCTCAGATCCGCTGGATCCACCAAGATACTCCAGTGTCTGAGCTGCTCACGAAATGGCCGGCGAGCGAGTGGCGGCTCGAGCTGCGCGTGCGCTACCTGCCTGCCAACCTGCGCGACCTGTGCGACGGTGACCGAGTCACCTTCCATTATTATTACGACCAGGTGGGTTTTTCTCAATAGCCCAGATTTTTGCTAAATATGATCTGTAAATATCTTCGAAGTTAAAATGTGCGTCTCTGACAACTTATATCAGCAAGTTCAGAGAGAGAAACTTTGCACAAATGTAGTCAAATCAATGTGATTGTAAATGTGTAGGTACTATGTACCTGTATAACTACGTGACTGATTAGTACTCTTTAATGCGTCTGCGTAGGTTTTCAAGTGTGGAAACCTTCGTATGTGCACTGTGGTGAAACATCAGTCAGTAGCTTTCAGGCTTATGACTGTTTAAATTAAAAATATATAAATATTGTAAGTCTAAAGATATTTATTTATTATTTATGTACACACAATAAAATACAAGAGATATGACATAATTATAAATTGAGTACAAAGGTACTATATATATTTAAAATACATTTTTATTATGTTGCTAACTGTTGACTTTTATATTCCAGGTGCGACACGACTACCTCAACGCCAATCATCCTATGGTAGACCAAGAATTGGCGATACAAATATGTTGTTTAGAAATTAAGTAAGTATTACCTGCATCCGACATTACACCACTCACATTATTAACTAATCAAGCCAATTAAATTATCGCATTGATTGCATAGCCCGTATGTGTTTACTTTATGACTAGTAAACATTATTCCTATAAAAAAATCAGGATAGCCATTTTCTTTCAGTCAAAGATAGTTAGATAAAAGAACAAAATAAAGAATAAGTATTTATTGCGACACGCATAGGAAGAACACAGACTAAATTTATTACAACACAAATATAGAAAAAAACAAAAAAGACCAATAGTTATGTACGACCCCAAAAGGACCCCTATAGATCGAGAAAAAAAAAATTGGTCATTTGCACCCTCTTAATGTAAAGCCTAGAGGTTGAAGAGATACTTTTTAAATGTTGACAAAGGTTTAGTTAACCACTTGCAACAAAAAATATTCAATTCAATTCTAATACTGTTTCTCTGTACAATTCCAGATACTTCTGTAAAGATATGCAAATATCTCTGGACAAGAAGTCGAACATCGAGTACCTGGAGAAGGAGTTCGGCCTGCACAAGTTCCTGCCCAAGTCCGTGCTGGATGCCGTCAAACCCAAGGTGCTCAAGAAGGCGATACAGCAACAGTTCAAAAAGGTAACGTTATTATATCACTCAACTCTATAACGAGACCGGTCAAGATTACCCTGGTCAAGGCTTATTGTCAGTCATTTTACACATGCAGCCTGTGGGTCAAGCATACGCAGAGGGCCTACAGCGCTCTTCGTGTCCAGTACAACAACGCCTTCCGGGCGTTGTTGGGGCTACCGCGATTCTGTAGCGCGTCAGCCATGTTTGCTGAATCTACTACCGACAGTTTTTCAGCAATCATGAGGAAAAGAACGGCATCATTGTTACGCAGGATTCGTGGGAGTGCCAATGGCATCCTGAAGGTGATTGGGGATAGGCTGGATGGCGTTATCCTGGAGTATTGGACCCGCATGCATAGCTACGTGTCTGATACTGCAGGAAAATACGTGAATTAATATAATTGTAGGTTTTATTTTATTTTTATTTATTTTTAATTAAATGTAAGTACTAACATAGTTACGTAAGTTGTATCACTAACAAAGATCTATGGAGCAAGTTTCCGAAATAAACGTTTTATTATTATTATATATATATATATATATATATATATATATATACATATATATATATATATATATATATATATATATATATAATACCACAGGAAAGAGAGGATTGACGGTTTGCTAGGACCGATGCCTGCTAGGGTTGCGGAAAAGTCCAAGAGGGATACCGTGGCCCCTGGCACAGGCAACTGAAGGAACACGGGTGGGTTTTAGTCAGTAAGAGTCTGACACTCTGCCCAGAGCGGGAGAAGTTATTTGATGATTTCCCACCCACAAAAAAAAAAAAAAAAAAAAAAGGAAAGAGGATGAGATAATAAATATGACTGTATGATCTACCAATAGTTATCCTGAAATTTTTTGCCAAGAGCAATCAACTGTATGCACAGAAGGCAGCCGAGAACCATAGAAAAAAAAAACACTTCACGGTTCACACTAACATGGACTAAAGATAACTGAAATATAGCTTATTTTTGTTTTATGTGTAATATCTTCCCTGTCGCTTTCCTGCAATCTGGCAGTGATTTCGTGAAATGCGACGGAAGTGTGTAACAGGAAGCCGGGGAAGCGCGCGCTATTTGATTTGACCAATGAGCGCACGCGGTGGTAGAGTTGGCCGTCAGATGGTACCAACCCATTTTCCGAGAGTTTGGTACTGTTAGCCAACAGTTGCGTGTGTGTGACGTGAAAGGGAAATAGAGAAGGTGAACGGATCAGCTGCGCGCTTAACCTCAAATAATCATTTCAAATAATACGTGAATATTTTTTATTTGGATATAATGTTAATGTTTTGCTTATTACCAAGGTGAGGTGTCATATGCGACTACTGTAAGGCTCGCTCGTTTTTTTTTTATATGGTATCTCGCAGGTCAACCTAGAAGGTTGTCGGCTGCTTAACCGGGCTTGCCTGTGGATGCCTTAATAAATTAAGGCCTCCAGCCAGGGCTTGAAAACTTATAAACTAGGCGACTACACGCTAAGGGCACACCCTGTTGGTATGGACGTCGCTGGGGAAGGGCAGCAACGGACAGGCTGGATTGGAATTATGATAACTAAGAGATAGCATTACAAGATTCCTTTTCATACTGTGTCTCCTCATAGTATGGCTTTAGTCTTTATCATAGCTTTCTCCGAAGTAAGCACGTCCTACCAATTTGTTAAAATAATTTAAAATGGGGGGCCTTGGGTAACTTAAATTTACTATGTGGGTCTGCAAACCCTACATAACATTAGTCTTATATGTATTTACTAGCTGTTGCCCGCAGCTTCGCCCACGGGAACGTGCTACCTGGAGTAGTCTATTTAACTTGTATCAGCTATATGCCAGTGAAAGTCCCTTCAAAATCGGTCCAGCCTTTTCGGAGATTAGCCGAAACAAACAGACAGACTACCTACTACAAAACCTATTTTTATAAAAGTTATAAAAATAGGTTTTTTTGTTTTAATTTGCGTATATACATATACGTATATACAGGGTGGAAACTTTCAGCGGGGCAGTAAGGGGATGTACCTTATCCGTTGCAGCTACACGAAAATGGTCTTAGGAGACTATCCATATTTTTTTATGGAATTTGGATCCCCATTCACAGATTTTCAAAAAAAATTACAGTTAGCAAGAAAATAGCTATTTTACACAAAACATTTTTTGATGCCAATCGATAGTCGATCGATAGTCTCCTAAGACCATTTTCGTGTAGCTGCATTGGATAAGGTACTTCCCCTTGCTGCCCCGCTGAAAGTTTCCACCCTGTATATAGACATCACATATTACAGTCACTTAAATTTTATTTGTTTGTATATATTAAATTAGTAGTCATACATGTATGTTAAAAGAGGTGATTTAGCCTTTTGAACATAGCTCGGATTATGTTAAATGATAAATGATTTTATTTCTGTAAGTAGGTTTGTACAAACACTTTTACACGTCAATCATATTTTTTAAACAAGATGAGGTTACATTAGAATAAGATCTTTTTGAAAGAAAAAGAAAGAAGAAAAGAAAAAGTGTTTATTGCGACTCGTACAGGAAGTGCACAAACTAAATTATAAAATAAAAAACCAAACTATACATATAAAAACAAATAATTACAAAAGAAAAAGCAAACAGAAATTCCTATACGAGGCCAAAAGGCTCCTATCTCAGCATGATGCTGCGACATTTAAAAAATAAATAAATAAATGCCGCAACGCTGGTATTCTGATAGGGCCCGCTGTGAAGTCACGGGCATTTAACAGTAATAAATAAATAATGAAATACATATATGTAAAATAATAACAAATAAAACATTATAATATTCGCATTTCTATCCGCGCCACACGTAACCTACTTGCTTGTCTATGCCATTGAGTGTTAACTTGTGTTTACTTTTCTGTTAATAAAGACCTTTAAAAATCAATCAATCAAATAAATTTGGTCAATGATGTGACCAAAAATATCTACATTCGGACACTGACCTTTATAGCGGTAATAGCTGCGCCCCGCGGTTACGCCCGCATAAGTCTCGATACCGTGGGAATATCGGGATAAAAAGTATCCTATGTCCTAACCCAGATCATGGTTTGCCTATGTGCCAAATTTCATCCAAATCCATTCAGCCGTTATAGAGTGAAACCGCAACAAACAAACTTACTTTCGCATATATAATGTTAATTAGAATGACAGTTGGATTTTTATTATTTATTTATTATATACCTGTGTTGTCCCACTGCCTGGAAAAAGTCTTCCTTCCCTCTTTCCACTTTTCCCGGTCTACTGCGTTTGAGGATCAATGCTTTAAGGGGCTGACAACAGCTAAAGCGCGGTCACTGTCAGACTTCATAGAAAAGAAAGAGAAGCGCGATGACACAAAGCTGGTAATTTATTGCAAATTATGAAGCAATTAGCAAACTCTATTTACAAAAAGTCTATTGATTAGACTAAAAAATGTAATCCATCACTGCATGCATTTGACATCTTATGGTATATTTTTAATTATAATTGTTGATGAAAGGATATACTGCTTTTAAAGTCATTTAAGAGGTGTGTTTGAAGATTTTTTTGATGCATTAATAAATATTTAATTATGTTTTGTATTCCATCACTTTATTAAAAAAACTTGGAAATATCATGTTTTTTTTTTCTTGATAAAATTATTTACGGTTTAAGAGATACACTGCTTTAAAAAAGCACCTTTTTGACTTTTTTCAAGAAATCTCCGTCTTAAGGAGCCCAGCTCAGCCCGTCATCTCTTTCTGGGCCTGCCGCGTAATCGTTTCCTATTGTTTGGGATCCACTGAGTTGTGGTTTTTGGACTTTTACCGCGTCAAATATCCAATGGGACCTAGTTAGTTATTTCTATAGCTTCCTGTGGCACTTATTAAAGCTTAGAAAGTCAGACCGCTGATTGTTCCCTATTATTTTCAGGTGGCAAATATAAGCGATACAGATTGCATGTTAAAGTACCTGGACACGATGCATACTCACTATGGTTACGACCGGGAGACGTTCACTGGCGCTCTCGGAACGGGCTGGGCCATTCCTGTGGAGCTCGCCATTGGACCCTTTATAGGTAAGTTGTAAAGAAAATAAGTATCATCAACACTGTGGTTACGACCGGGAGCCGTTTACGGGCGCGTTCGGTACGGGCTGGGCCATTGCTGTCGAGCTCGCCATTGGACCCTTTATAGGTAAGTTGTAAACAAAATAAGTATCATCAACACTATGGTTACGACCGGAAGACGTTCACCGGCGCGCTCGGTACGGGTTAGGCCATTCCTGTGGAGTTCGCCATTGGAACCTTTATAAGTATGTTATAGACAAAATAAGTATCATCAACTCAATGGTTACGACCGGGAGACGTTCACGGGCGCGCTCGGAACGGGCTGGGCCATTTATGTGGAGCTCCCCATTGGACCCTTTATAGGTAAGTTATAGACAACATTAGTATCATTACACTACGGTAAGACCTTCTCTCGTATCCGTATATAACTATATAAGAATAGCTGGTAATGGCGTGGGTAAAATATTAGTCACGGAGCGCTGGATTTCCATTTAAGTATCGCCAGTTATGGATGTGCTATCCACATACCAGACGGCGCAACGTGGACAGGTCCAGGTCGTCAACAATTCGACAGTCTGGACCTATGAACCGGTGAAAGTCGCGGTCGCTTGGCATTTCTACATTTATATCTTGAATCTATAATATAATTCTATTTCACGATAATGGTCACATTTCGTGGTAACGATGACTGGATTTGTAATCAAGTGCTAAGATATAGTAGGCAAGTCACAAAGGAGAAGCAAGTGGCTTTCAATCATAATATATTTGACAGTATATATTTGATTGAACTTGTTATCTTTCCTTCCAGACATATCGTACGTGTCCCACAAGGCGGGCGAGCCGCCCACCTACACGAAGATCGCGTCGTTCTGTGACATCGTCGCCGTGCAGACGCTCAAGTCCAACTGCACGCAACAGTCACAAACACAGGTACGAAATGTCTACACAGACTTCTTATAGAAACAGGAGTCACTAATGTTAGTGAAAAGAAGACTTTATAATTTTTTTAATTTAATTATTTATGTACACACAGTAAAACAGATACAGATTCGACATATTAGAATTGAGTACAAAGGTACTGTTTATTTTTTAAGACATTTCTTCCAGCAGACCCGCGAAAGGAGATAGGAATAAAGAAATGTAGACAATAGTGTGTGAGAACAAGTAGAGAAGAATTTGGTTTTGTGACGTCATAAACTAGAATATTAAATACACCTAAATATAATGCAAAAAAAAATAAACTTAAATAAATACATATTGCTCAAATAAATAAACATTTATTAATAAAAATATATAAATTCTCACAGTTCTTTTAATCGATACTTGTTATTTAGATATACATACAGTCCTATTAAAGTTATAATACAGGTTCAGGTTTATTTGTACCATTAAACCAGAAATGGTTTGTATTGGTACTCACATTCGCTACAACAACACTACTCAATCACTAAAAAGAAAATATAAGCAAAAAATGTAGGTGCATGAATAATATTTTGCACGTAACTATTTATACCGTAAACATTTATATGTAAGTACGTGAGTCATATGTAATGTTTTAAATCTGAGCTGCTAAAGTGCCATAAAGTACAAAGTTGAGTAAAAACAGCTCAACAGACATTCGTGGTTACGTTTGCACTTTAAAGCATTAACAATAAGGTCCATTATGCTATGTTACTGTGGTCTGCGCTGATAATTTAAAATGTGAAGTGTTTAAATTCAATGTAACCACTTTTGAGACTAGAATTTGTTTATTTGCGTTCGATTTTGGGTACTATTAATACGTTAATTTCCGTTTTCAAGAGCTGTTTGGACAAATGTTCACAGTAAATAATTATTTGATTCCAGAGCGGGTCATGCGGTAAGGCGGCCCTACAGCTACGAGTGAAGGGCACTACGGAAACGCTTACCATTACGTGCAGTAGTGTTGAGGTGAGCTGAACTGTCACATTAATTAAATGTGCTTGGTCAGTACTATAATGACAAAAATACCGCGATACTGTTATTATTCGCCATGATTGAAGTGACAATGACAGAAAGTGATAGAGTCAATTACTTCCACATGCGAAAAAAGAGAGCGCAACTATGCGTTGGAACCAAAATAAAACAACGTAAGCGCTAAACCGAATAAAAATTGTTTAAAAATAAATTAAGCTATGTATCTAAAATATTTTCAGCCAGAGTTTTGAATTATCTAATACGCACATTTTGAGTGCAATTCTGGAATTACAGAAAAAAATACTAATACTTTTCGGCATTTAATTCTATCGATGAAATTTAACCCAATTGCGTTGTCCTTCAGTCAGAGTATTAATCAAATAGTCAATAAACATATATCCAAAAATTAAATCCATATACAGAGTTGATATGACAGAGGGGCATTAAATTACACTACGTATACTATACATGTTAAGTATTAATTTGATACGGTATAAAAATAAAAAGCACCAAAAATGAGTTTTTTTTGGGTGATTAATGATAAATGAGATTTGAAACGCAACCACCCTTTGTAATGAAACTGCAAGTGTGTGTGTATGAATTGCCATCTTTTTTGCGAATATATTTGGTGGTACTTGTGACTTGCGTCAGAGCGGCAACAACGCATCATAGGTTATACTCAGATTTATCGTTTTAAGGTGCATGACCTATGCGTATAGATCAGCTGTTAGGAAAGATACATCGTGTTCAAACGGGGCAAAAACTTAAAAAATAATTTGTGACTAAACTACTGTCCCTATTTAATAGATTTTTGTTATAGAGCTTGAAAATGGTATCTAGTATAGGCAGTTTAAAGGAAAGCCCCTCTGTCGTATCAACTCTGTACACTGTAATAGTGAAACAAATGGTTACGAAAAAGCTCCTATTTATTTTGGTATCAAAATCAAAAGTCATTTAGTCAAACCGGGCTGAGAATCAGCACTTTTTGAACGTCAAAATCACATAAGACAGTCCCCCAAAACGCCCTAATACGCTAGTATCTCACTGTTATGGAGATTGCTTCATGTGACAGAAAGATTGACAACGCTGAACGTAAGCTTCTTGCTATACTTTGGAGCGAGAACTGAGTAACTAAAAACACTTTATTGCACTGCAATAAAGTGGCTATTACAAAAAAGTTGTATCAACAATTTCTAATTATGTATTATTTTACTGTTGCAGGCTGCAGAAAGTTTAGCCGATTTAGTAGACGGATACTGTAGACTGGTCACAGAATCACAGACGTCTTTATGGAATAGAACGAGTGAGTATACCATTGCCATGCACTAAGACTCGAAACACATGGTCCGAATAAGTTGATAGAATATCAGACATCGTTAATATTTTGTCAAGTTTATTAACTTATTTAAAATTTCTTCCAAGCAACTGTATGGAAACAACTCAATTGTCAGTGTAAAGGTAAGTAACCAAATGCGAATCTCAAATTCCTAATTAGTTTTGTATACTTAAATTATTGGCTTCATCTTTCTACAAGGTATTAATTTAAGTCCTTTATTTTAAATATACAATCCGAATTAAAAGAAAACACACACACTGGAGAGCAGTGGTAGCCCAGTGGACTTACGAGCTGTAGGTCGTGGCCTCGTGGGTTCGAACCCAGGCAGGCGCCTTAGTTTGAGTAAATCATTTAATCACTGTTGCTCTCGAAAACGGTAAAGGAAACCATTGTGAGGAAGCAGACATGTCCTAGAAGCAAACATTTTAAGACATGTGAAATCTACCAACCCGCACTGGGCCCGCGTGGTGGATTACTACATTATAGACTGATTATTTTTATGGCTGTTTGTGTTTGTTTATGTTATTGTCACATACACTATTTGTACAGTCTCATCGCCGTAATTTTTTTCTGCTTACTCGGTAACCTGATTTAGGCCAACGATGCGCGTCATAATTTAGCGTGGTAATAAAATAACATGACCAACGAATTTAAACACAGTGAACATATTTATAACTGTGAAGCTATCAAGAACTGAGAGTAAAAATCGCCTTCCACTCTTGTACTGTTACTTACTCTTAACTTAAATAAACTTAACTACTTAGTGCATCTAGGTGGAACGTGTTTCTCTTTCTCTATACTCACTGATATTACAAACCTTCACGACAAATCAGCAACCCATACACTATTATTCAATGCCCAAAACAGCATTTAAAAACAAAAAAACACACATTTCTTTATTAATTGAAACTATGCTTTGTTTGTGTATCCATATCTCTAATCTCCATAAACTTTGGCAGCGGAGATGAGCAGTAGTTCGTCTGAAGGCAAGACGAGTTCGTGGGAGGCGAACACGGCGACTTTACTATCTGAAGACTATGCGGAGATTGTCGATGACGACGCTGACTACTCGACGCCCGCAGGTAACACATTAAAGACGTATTTAAATATTTTTTCACTATAGATGTATTTAAGTATAAAATCTCTCCCCAATGCAGTTGGAATACTTTTCATTGATAATATCTCTCTCGGCTCGACAGCGTCGTACATTGATGTTGTGCCTGTTGTAAAAAGGAAACTATATACCTCTTTATAAAATCAACAGCATCTCTCTCTCTCTTTCTCCTTTTCTCTCTCTCTAAGTTATCTCAATTTAAATATTTTTTACTATAGATGTATTTAAGTATAAAAATATCTCTCTCTGATCGACAGTGTTGTACATTGATTTTATGTGCCTGTTGTAAAAAGGAAACTATTTACCTCTCTATAAAATCAACAACATCTCTCTCTTTCTCTCTCTCTAAGTTATCTCATACTATCAAGCAGATCGAATAAAAATATACGATTACAAGTTGTTAAACTATTTTATTTATTTAATTGCACTTCTTATTTCAGTTCGAGATTACGAGTTAGTACGAAATCAAATAGAACTGACCGGCATCATCGGCGAAGGACAATTTGGAGATGTACATAAAGGTAATTCATTATTGTTTCACTCTTGGGTGTTTTTCACTTTCAATGGTCTGGCTATGTGTATGTTGAACACTGTGTTGTGGACCCCCAATGGTGTGGCTATTTGTATGTTGAACACTGTGTTGTGGACCCCCAATGGTCTGGCTATGTGTATGTTGAGCACTGTGTTGTAGGACCCCCAATGGTCTGGCTATGTGTATGTTGAACACTGTGTTGTGGACCCCCAATGGTGTGGCTATTTGTATGATGAATACTGTGTTGTGGACCCCCAATACTGTGGCTATGTGTATGTTGAGCAATGTTTTGTGGACCCCCAATAGTGTGGCTATGTGTATGTTGAACACTCTGTGTTGTGGACCCCCAATGGTCTGGCTATGTGTGTGTTGAACACTGTGTTATGGACCCCCAATGGTGTGGCTATTTGTATGTTGAATACTGTGTTGTGGACCCCCAATGGTGTGCCTATGTGTATGTTGAGCAACATTTTGTGGACCCCCAATAGTGTGGCTATGTGTATGTTGAACACTGTTTTGTGGACCCCGAATAGTGTGACTATGTGTATGTTGAACACTTTGTTATGGACCCCCTATGTTGTGGCTATGTTTATCTTGAAGTCCTTCGAGAAGATTCCGAACCACCGGGCCACTACAAATTCTGACGGGTTCGAAGTACTATAAAAGTACTTCCAACCCGTCAGAATTTGTACAGAGCACATTCGTGACTACTGCTTCGGGCACCCTCGTAACTCTTCGACGACTACAGACGTAATGTCATGTATATTTATTATTTTCATTATTTCCTTCGTCAGGTACATGTAAAGTGACATCAGCGAACCACCCGTCGCTCCGTCGTCAGGTCGCGACGGGCTCGGCGCGTGGCGAGGCCGTGGTGCCCGTCGCGGTGAAGACCTGCAAGATGGACGCCGACCTCGATACCGCGGAGAAGTTTCTAGAAGAGGCTTGTAAGTACACCTTTGTACCTTTACAGACACAGTGGAAGGTGTCTGTCTAGGGAAACTTCTATAGTATTTTATCTCACGAACGACGCGTGTTTTATTTGTGGTTACCAAGTGTACAAACGCGATGTGAATGTGTATGTAAGCGCAGGAGCTCTCGGTACCGTCCGGGACGATGGCGATGTCGGAAGCGTGTGTGTGTGTGTTATGTGCTGACTGCTGACGCTTCTCGTCTTCACGCACACATTCACAGCGTGTTTGTACACTTGGTTACCACAAGCAAAGTGCGCGTCTGTTCGTGAGGTAAAAATACTGTACTACGTTGCTGTGTTCCAATTTGATGGGTATGGGTTCCTGGGTGGTGTCAGTTTTATCTTTGGGATGGCATCGCACCTGCCAAGTCTCCAGAGGCATGTTAATTTTGGGTATATCATATTATGGGAACGAAGGAGAGGGATCGGTGACCAATTATCGTTAAGTGGGTCATCGGCTAGTTTGCCTCTAATGAGAGAATTCAAGAAAGAAACGTATAGCTAAGAGCCCTAAAGCATTTTAAGGATGAATTACACGGATTAAGAACACTTTTTTTCACACGGAGAATATACCGACTGACCGGTTGGTGCAGTTGGTAGCGACCCTGCCTTCTGAGCCGCTGGTCCAGGGTTCGATCCCCGGACAAGTCAAACATTTGTGTGCATGAACATGTCCGTTTGACCTGTGGCTGGGTGTGTATATGTATATAAGTATGTACATCAGTCATCAGGTTACCGTAGTACAGGCTCTACCTAGTTCGGAACCTGAAGACCTTGCGTGGATGTTGTCTCATATTATTATTGCTAATCATAATTTACGTTTCATTTGTTCCAGACATAATGCAGCAGTTCTCGCACCCGCACATCATTGGGCTGGTGGGTGTGTGCAGCTCGCCGCCCATTTGGATAGTCATGGAGCTCGCTACGCTCGGCGAGATGAGGGCCTATCTACAGCAGAATGCACACAGGTTGGTTACAGCAGGGACACTAAGAGTTTTTTTTTAAACTTTGCCCCACTTGGAATTTCTCCCGTATTGTGGGTGCGTTTACAAACATTTAAACTCACAGACACAAACAGCTAGACCCGGAACAACTACTTGTAGGTCATACAAATATTTTTTCCGTGCGTGAATCGAACCCGCGACACGCAGCGTAGCAGTCAATCGCTTAACCACTACGCCAACCGTGCCGTCGTTTTGGTAGGTTTATTTGATAAACTAAAAGATTACGAACTAAAATCAGGCCTTATTACGAGATAAATACATATTATGTTCTATGTATTTATATTAGAAAACAGACTTAGTTAATATCTTGATAAGTTCTATAGCCGCTTGCTACCTCGTGGAAGGTAGTTGCAAGTAAAAAATCAATCAAAATAGCAATATTTTGACAGATTTTTATCAGAAGATCATGTCGTTTTTCTTTATAATAATAATAATAATGCATTTTTATTTCGGACACAAAAAGATCCATAGAGTGTTAGTAACATATTAAATAGCTTATTATCTAGTGTTAGTACCAATTGACCTCTGCACAAGAAAAATTACGATCGGAGAGCTATAGCTCTCCGCTACAGTTCTCAGGATGCTGTTGCGACTATCTCTCACTCTCCTGAGTAGCGAGGCACTTTTTTTACGAATGATCGCGTGAAATCCGTCGGTACGAGCCTGCGCAAACATCCCCGACGCACTGCAGTAGCGAGGAAGTCTCAACAACATCCTGAAGGCATTATTATATTGGACGCGCAGGACATCTAGCGACCTTTTGGTGTAGTTAACCCATAGATTACCCGTGTACAGACTCTGGCAGTAGGCCTTGAAAAGAGTTATTTTAACTAGGTCCGTACACTGAGCAAATCTACGGATCAACATGTTGCACCGGACGGCTAGTGCCCTGCGCTCCCTTTCTATATCTACATCGTCTTTAAGGTCGTCGGACAGAAAATGACCCAAGTATTTGAAACTAAATACTTTTCGTATTACTGACCCGTTTATAAGAAGCTCGGGGCCCTCTTCTCGGCATTTGCCGCCGACCTTAAAGACCATGTACTCACATTTTTTAACATTATAAATTAAACCATGTGCGGCAGCGTAAGCTTCACAAGTCCCCAACAGTTTTCTTACAGCCTCCGCAGACGGACCCAGCAGAACCATGTCATCCGCATAGCTGATGTTATAAACGCAAGGGGCTATACACATGCAAAGGGTTTAGAAAATAGAAATAAAAATAGTTGGTTCTTGTTTAACTATGTGCATCTATTGTTTCAGACTAGAAACCTGCACGCTGGTCCTGTACATCTACCAGCTGTCGACGGCGCTCAGCTACCTCGAGAGCAAGAAGTTTGTTCACAGAGACATCGCCGCCAGGAATGTGCTGGTTTCCACTCCTACTTGTGTTAAGGTGAGCCACTATTTATGTACTTATTTCATTGAATCTAAACTAATGTTATAAAAATAAATTATTTGATTTTTTGTATGTTTGTTTGTTACGCTTTCACGCTAAAACGGATGATAGGAATTGGATGAGATTTGGCACATGGGTAGACCGTGACATAGATTAGGACATAGGATACTTTTTATCACGATATTCCCACGGGGTCAAGACTTATGCAGGTGAAACCGCGGGACGCAGCTAGTGTCAAATATAATCAAAATAGGATTTTTTTCATGTGTTTTGTGATGATCAGTGATCGGAGTAGGTAGAGCTATTTTGGTTCAATGTCCGCAAACGTTGATGTTATTATGGACATTCCCCGTTATTCTAACTGAAACTCCGGGGTTCGAAAAAATGTATAGATTATTATTAACAAGGATAAAAGAAAGCTTGTCGTATGTATTGGCAGTGAGCGCACGACGTTGTCAAACTAACATCAGCGCAGGTTGTTAATTTCTAATGCGCACACGCCCAATGTTGCCGCTCAGGTGTAACGCGCGATGTTGCCGGTCAAGTTTAACGCGTGATATGACTAGTGGAAACAAAACAATACAATAGCGGGCTGCGCTGCTGGAGAAACGACCCTGTTTTTGTCTCTTTTTACAGCATTTAAATTGTTTTTGACAATAACTTGTTGACTCACTCCAAAACTTCGGTTCTTACAGTGCGCTTGTTTGCTTCCCGCTGTGTTTTGTGAGGTGAACTATTTTTGACCCTGGATTATTTACTGAATTCTGGAACCTCCTTGATACCACGACTTTGGCATGCATTTACAAACATATCTTAAATATCGAAGGAACAGACAATTTGTAACATGGTCTTGTAGAACGTTAAATTAAGTTTGTAACGGCTATTGATACTTGTACAATTTTTTTACAGAAAATTAAATTAAATTTTATTTAAAAAATACTTTTTAATTTCATTACAAAACACGTTTAGAATTTTTTTGTATGTACCGTTTAGCCAGATAGTTTTATTCCAAATCAACAGTTAAAAATTAAAAACTTAAATAACGTTTGTTTTCTTCGACCTTAGTTGGCAGACTTCGGCCTATCGAAGATGGTGGAAGACAAGTCGTACTACAAAGCGTCTCGCGGCAAACTGCCCATCAAGTGGATGGCGCCAGAGTCCATCAACTTCAGGAGGTTTACTTCAGCTTCAGATGTGTGGATGTTTGGTACGTATCCTCTGAGAATATGCATTTCTACATAGTGAATATTTTGCTACTAGTTAAATCAGCAATTGGCCTAAAAACAGTTTGATTTCAACCCATATTTTTTCTGAGGTTGCATGTTATATAATTTTTTATAAAAACTAATTTAAATCAAAAGGAAATGGTGCACCAGTAGACTTGTATTACTGAAACAAACTTCTTTTAATTCTTCTACATTTATATCTGTAATTTTTATGGTCTACTTATTAAGTCGCAATTTAGTGTCATATTTCGTGGTTTTAAATTTTTATCATTTAATCGGAGCTATATTTTAAAAATCAGTTTAATTAACTTTTTAGAATTATGTGAAAACTGTGTAAAAGGTAAGTAATCGTTGCGTTTACAGTTCTATTTATATGCAAATAATACATTGGAAACTTGCAGGGCGTTATTTTCATTGTAAAATAACTGTAAGCATTACGGTTACTTACTTTTTAAACACTTTCACGTAATTCTAAAAAGTTAATTAAACAGATTTTTAAAATATAGCTCCGATTAAATGATAAAAATTGAAAACCACGAAATATGACACTAAATTGCGACGTTGCCACTCATAAGGTATAAACGCTCTTAAAGAGTATTCTTTTAATATGTTTCCGCAACATTATACATACTTGGCATTTATGCTTATTAACCTAATAGGCATGGCTACCATGTGTGAGGCCTTATAATCAGACATCGGATATTCGGACGCATATTTCCTTAAAGTTATTTTTAGCTATGAAAGTATGGATGCCGATTCTTAATTTTTTTTTAACATCCTGAAATGCCAGGAACAACGGGAATGCATAAATAGTCGGGTGCATAGTATGGAAGCGACTTCTAAAAAAATATAACCTAGGTATTTCAATAGGTACATGAATTATTCTAAATATATGTAGTCCATTATCTTATGTTGACGTTGTTTGCTATGGCAGTTTGGTATCTACCTACCTACTTTACCATTAATATGGTAACCTAATGGTAGGTAGATATGCATCCGATTATATAGTCAGAAACCTTAATTGGTCGATCCTGGAACCGCGGGATTTTTTCGATACAAAAGCGCATTCCATATTAGGCAACATCTCAACTTTAGGTGAATATGCATCCGAATATCCGATCTCCACTCATAATATAAGGCCTCGTAAAAAGTCCTCTTTTTGAATACAACTCTATTCCTCTCCGCAGGCGTGTGCATGTGGGAGATCCTAATGCTCGGCGTAAAACCGTTCAGCGGCGTGAAGAACAATGACGTCATCGGCAAGCTAGAGAACGGAGAACGTCTACAGTTGCCTCCGCGCTGCCCTCCTCGCTTGTACTCGGTCATGTCGCGCTGCTGGGCCTACGAGCCCAGTCAGAGGCCCGCCGCGCACCAGCTGAAGGAGACGCTCTTGTACGTATATTCATTTAAGGTCCAATTTGCATTAAACCCTAGGATCCAATAAAAAATGTCGTTTTTTTGGATCGTTTTTGGGTATGTATTCTGCGTGACAGTGATACATACCTCCTAACTCTACGAGTGATTTAATGTAATAGTTGATTTTAAATGAATGCATCTTGTTATATCGATGGACCAGTAGCCACAGTAATTATAGGCTACCAGCCTGGGCAACATACTTGAAGCACTAGCATGATGACATTGCTTGGCACCGTCATGTTCACAAGCCAATCAACGGATGACTGTCCAAAATCTGCTGGTCGTACAAATATTGTCACTGTTTTAATTCTCCTTCGTCAACTGTACTATTTATATTCAGTCGTAATGGTTGTTATCTCATGCCCATAATAAATATAAATACACCTAGCGTTGTTTATAATTATGTCTTCTATTTCAGCGAGATCCTGCAAGAGGAGCGCAGTTCGGCGTGGGAGACGATGCGACGCGAGAACAGGCGCGTGGCGGCCGGCTCATTCAGCGAAGAGCCGCCGCCCAAGCCGCAGCGACCTTCCAATAATATTGCTGGTAAATAAATAATTCGATATTTAAAAATTAAAATTGAGAAAAAATACTGGTCTTTTGAAAGAGTTTTATATGCCTTTTAGTTTTCGCTAACACTAAGTGACATCTAAATTAATGTCTGAACATTATTGCACTTTGGAGATTCAACTCTCGGCGCTAAATTAAGCGTTGAAAGTCCAATAAGTGACCTTTTTTAAGCATTGAGCATTTGAAAATTATGCTGGTTTCCATTTGTCTCGAGTACTTGCTATGTTTTTCAGCTTATGTATGAGTCATTGGTACCTACCGGATGAACTTATACATACCGTGGTTGTTCCGGTTGTAAAAAACAAGACTGGGGATGACTCAGACCTGGCAAACTACAGACCCATCGCGCTGGCTACTGTGATAGCAAAAGTGCTGGACAGCCTGCTTGACAAACACCTGGATAGGCACATAGAACTTCATGATGCTCAATTTGGATTTAGACCTGGCCTTTCGACTGAGAGTGCCATCCTGTACCTCAAGCAGACTGTGCAGTATTACACAGCTAGGAATACGCCGGTCTATGCCTGTTACTTGGACTTGTCCAGGGCATTCGATTTGGTATCATATGATGTATTGTGGCAAAAGATGACAAATGAAACAGATGTGCCACGTGATGTTGTTGCAATGTGGCGATATTGGTACTCGAGTCAAAAGAATGTTGTACGGTGGGCAGGCTCGCCCTCGGACGTGTATGGGTTGGAGTGCGGGGTGAGGCAGGGGGGGGGACCCTCTCCTCGTCTCTTTAACTTATACATGAACGAGTTGATCGGTGAGCTCAGCAGAACAAGCATAGGGTGCCATATAGATGGACAGTGCGTCAATACTATTAGCTACGCGGACGACATGGTGCTGCTGAGCCCGACGGTCAGTGCCATGCGCAGATTGCTGGATGTTTGTGAAAAGTATGCACGAACCCATGGACTCAGATATAATTTGAAGAAGAGTGAAGTGATGGTGTTTAAGGCTGGTAATAAATCCCTCGCTAATGTGCCGCCCTTGTATCTTTGTGGTACCAGCTTAAACAGTGTCTAATTTTAAATATCTGGGTCACTGGGTCTCGGAGGATCTATGTGATAACATTGATTTGGAGAGGGAGCGCAGGGCGCTGTCTGTGCGTTGTAACATGCTGGCCCGCAGGTTTGCACGGTGTACAGAGCAGGTCAAAGTGACATTATTTAAGGCATTCTGTCAATCTTTTTACACCTGCAGCCTGTGGACTAAGTACACGCAACGTACATACAGTGCTTTGCGAGAACAATATAATAACGCGTTCAGGGTACTATTCGGGCTGCCGCGCCACTGCAGCGCTTCAACAATGTTTGCGGTGAAATGCGTGGATGGTTTTCATGCCATCATGCGGAAGCGTTGTGCGTCTCTTATGAAGCGCACGCGGGCCAGCTCGAACAGCCCTCTGAGCGTGTTCGTGGGTCGCTGGGACTCGCCAATGTGGCGGCACTGGATGCGACTATACACTGCGGGTGGACGCGTTCAGGGCTTGTCATAAACTGGCACTCCTGTGCGTTGCCACGTTGTGTTTTTTATTTTTCTTCCTGTTACTTTGTTTTTTGTGACTAACAATAGTTTTAGAAGGTTTTTTGTGTTACTAACAGTATATGGACTACGTCTGAAATAAATGTACCTATTAAATTAAAAATTACGGTGTCGTCTAGTGTTAGTGAGAACGAGTATTAGTAATTTTGGGCTGCACCCTAAATGTGTGACTCACCCGGAATGCAAATCCCGTTCATTTTGAGGTTACACCAGAATCCAATGCAACAATATGATTTAAACTTCGTCTACTTGACGACAAAAGTTACTCCACGAATTTTTGAATTGTTAAAATGAAAAAGATTCTCATTTTGAGCCTGACCAAATTTAAAAGAATGTGTAATATCAACTTCTTTGTCCACAGTAAGCGACACAACAACCCAGCCAGCCGGTGCCAACGCGGCCCAAACCTACATCGTGGCCCAAAACCCGCTCGTACTAGCGCACCTCCTGCGAGAGAACCAAGCGCGAGCCATCCACCCGCAAGCCTACACCACCCCCGCCTCGGTATTCAACACAGTCTCCGTAGACTTCGCCGAGACCCTACCGGAAACCCACGACATGGTTGACAAGATCATACACCCTAGGCCTGACGAGAAAATTGACATTCCTCTCCAAACCGCCCCCATTCCTGCTGCTAGCTTACAGAAGCTGGACCCTATAGTCCCCGCCCCCACGTCTTCTGAACCCCCCGATGAGACCCTGACAGTTGTAGTAGGTGCGAGGGAAAGTTGTGACAATCTTTGTCAGAATATTCCTATCTCCCCGCGTGAGACTCCGTCTCCTTCGCCGGCCGTTGAGCCCGAAGTGCCCGAGGCTTATGCTAGCCGCGTTCGGTCTTTAGAAAGGAATACTAGAGGCACTTTATCTAGTGCCGAGAGAGCTCCCATTCGTATGGGATCGTTAGAACGTAACGCGAGGGGAAGTCTGTCCCACCGCGGTTCACCAGTCCCGATCGCGCCGTTTACTCGTCAGCATTCGGTACCCGCGTCTCCTCCCCCTAGGACTCGTAGAGATCAAGATGTCGGACAGTTCGCTGTCCAAGGTGCTTTGAACGCCCAATTAGCTGCCAGTGTGATGAACAAAATGCGCACACAGCCGGAACCAGCTTTAGTTGAAGAGATATACGATTTTGGAGGGGAGAATGTGAAGAGTTGCGTGGCTATAGCGGCGCAGAGGGCTATGGCGCGGCCGCAGTACCGACGCGAAAGTAGTATGGCGGCCTCTCATCCATCATCAGCGTATGGTGTACCAGTTGGGGTTGTCCAAGGAGTTCCATACTCCCCCGGACAGGCACGGCCATCGAAAGTCCCACCTGGATTCTTACGCTCTGCAAGCCCACAACCCTTCCAACCAGCCCAAGGTTTTTCGCCACAACCGATGGGCATTGTCCCTCCAATGTCGTATGGAGGTCAGCAGATATATACGCACAGCGTGTCTGGGGCACAACCGATGATGTATAGGGCTCAGGTGGCGAGTTCTCAGGCTCCTCAACTTGCCGGTCCGGCGTACCGTCCGGCGATGGTACAGCCGGCCGACGCATCTGTGATCTTCGCTTCACGCATGGAGTGCCAACCGGCCGTGGTTTCGGCCGTAGCGCCGGCTCCGACCGTGTCCGGGCCGTCCGGTGCCGGACACGGCGTGATGCCGGTTCACGGCGCCGTGCAAGGAGTGTCGACCGGAGTGTCGCATGTTCACGGAGTGGCACAGCCCGTGCAGGTGAATGGATTGAAAGCAGTTTTTTTTTTTTTTTATTACTTTTGGAGGGCATGTTGTTGGTGTTATGGGTACTTGCAAAACAAATCGTGATGGATTATCCTGAAACCGTTGCTATTTTGAGGATAATGAAAGTAATCATTTGCAATCAAGAAGATGTAAGTGATACTCATTGAGAGTATAAGTTCATTCCTAATTGTGAAGTCTTTCAAATGCGCCGTACTTATGTTTGAATATTTTTTTAGTTTAATCCATCAAGTTTTGCATTAAACATGAACACTATAAAGGCGAAAGTATTTAGTAATTATTACGTGTGTGTAGATATTAGAGTATGCATGCTTGTTACGACTAAGAACGTGTAGAGTGATGCATACAAGTGGTAGTAGGTATTACAATATATTTAAGAAACAAGATCGCTATTTTTTTTTTTTTTTTATAAAGAAGAAGGCTTCCTCTCAATGTTATGAGACCGCTAAAGTTCAGAACAATGTTTGATGATGCTTTTATAATTAAACTTTCATAATCAAACCGTCACTTGTTATTTTGATGTTAGTAAAGACGAATTTACATTTCGTAACTAGTTGTGCAAATTTAGTTTTTCATTGATATTTCAGTTAAATAAATTATTTACACGTAAAACGAAATAACCAAAATGAACTAAGATATATGAACCAGTATTATAAGTAGATGCATTAATCTTGATTTGAAACTAGAGTGGAGAGTTCAATTCCAAAGAAATATTATTTATTAAATAATCTGTGGTCAGGGTTGATTCACTGATTGATGAAACAGAATTACTGACTGATGTCGTGATGAGGCTTCAAGAGAGAACGAGAGTAGGTCTCAAGTTTATACAAATATTCGTTCCTTATACTGACGTTGTAAATATCCAATACTATTATCCGTGTTACTGAGGTGTATGAAAACATTTATTTACTTTGCAATTCTTTTTATTTTGTCTTTGGTTTGTTTTTTGTTTTCAGATTTTGGGTTTCTCCGGTAGAGTGTCGGTTTTTATTTTATTTTTTTATTTAAGTATTATTTTAGAAGTCGCTTGTAAAAAAATATTTTATTTGAATTTTTCACAAGTGATTTCATTTTTAAATAAATGAACTAACATTGTGGTTGTCATTATCAAAATTTCTCAAAAACTATTCGGTATACATGTCTGGTTTATAACATTTTACTTTTATTTACTAAAACCATGTTAATATTTGTACAAAATTTGGAAATTGGCGATGTCACTAACAGCAATGTTAGTTCTATGAACATGTATAAAAATTAAGCCCCATTCATGCACGTTTAAACTTTTTACTGCACTATGCAAAAAAATATGCTTATTTTATTTTTATTCTAAAAAGTTTTGATTGTTTTACCAAACTCTTTTCCCAATTGCTGGATACATTCTTTTCAACAATGCAGTCGATTATAGCTCGTATTTCGTATACACAGAGTCCGGAATGCGACAGCGAGCAAGCGGTAGAAAGGCGACTGTTGGCTGAATTAGCACGACAACAGCATCAGAGTGAAGAAGACAGACGATGGTTGCAGATGCAAGAAGATAACTTGGTTAGCACAACACCATACATACAATAAACAATTAAAAATATAATAGAATAGAATACTCTTTATTACGTACACCAAAAAATTCAGATATACCTAAATGTAGAAATTTTACATAGGGTGACATAATGGGCGGTCTTATCGCTAATAGCGATCTTTTACAGACAATCTTTGGATGGGAGAAGGAGAGACAATACTGGAGGTAGTCAGTGGTGTACCATTTACACATAAAAGAAATACATAAAACATATACTTATCTACATATATATATATATCTACAATAATAAACATGAAACAAGAGCAAGGATGCACGTTTTTGTATGGAAGCTAATCATATTTGTATGGAAGCTAATAATTTTTGCCAATAGGAAACCACATCGGACGCACGCTTGTCACCAAAAAGTTTGCAAAAATTAGCGAAATATAATGTGGTGTGTATTTTCTTGTAGAAAAAGCGTCTATCCAACGTGCAACTGTCAACCGAGTCTGACCCGGGAACCGAACAGAAATCAGACAGTACCAATGAACCGAGAGCATCTAGTCAACCACAATCAGGTAAATATTGGTTTAAACTTAACCTCTTTGTTTTACAGTCGGTTAAAAACAACAATTTCGGTTGCGGCAATTCAAAAGTCCCTATAATTGATTTATTTGAGATAAATGCTTTGAGTTTGAATTTGACACACTAAAAATATTTTGATAAATAAAAAAGTGCTTGACAAATAGTTAACTGATTTGTAACCGAAAACTTATAAGAATGAAGCAAGTTAATAAAACCTTGAAATAACACTGATCTTTGTATTACAGCGGCTACCTCGGCTGAAACGAGTCCAGCGAATACCGTATCTAAAGAACGACCGCCTAGTGAAGAAAACGTAAGCACATTAATGACAGTTACAGTTAAAAGACTGCACTAACATTACTTATTGAATCAGCCATTTTGATTCTAAAAAACAACATCGACGTGCAAACTGTAACCACGAATTCAGCACATGATTCTAGCGCCTAACGTAGACATTTTTCGTCGGTTATAAAAAAAAATCTGTTTCATAGAAAAGTGCAATTACCCGGTCAAAATGTATGAAAGAGCAAATGTTTAAAAAAAATAACTGACAGCAAATTTCAACGCAGAGGGTTCAGAATTATATACCGAATCCATGGTATCAGGTTGCAACTTGCGCGTCGATGTCCCTGCTACCCGTATACAGGGTCAAATTAAATTAGCTAGAGAAACTCCGCAGACGTGACGGGTATCTAAATAAAACAAAATAAAAATTGATGATTTGTTTTTTGGGGTCAAAGACCGTTGGTTGTGTTGTTACTATGTATGAGATGAAAAAATCTGTTTTATACTACACCTCTTGGAAAGTACCTTGATACTTTATCAAATTTACGGTAGAAAGTACGTCATTGCATATCGAACAAATATGCGGGGAGAAAACGCATCTGAGCGGGAGAGAAAAGTGTATGAAAATCCATTTCTTACGTGGTTTTTCTTTTTTAATTTTGTTTAAGACTATGCGCCGGTAACCTAAATATCAAAAGACAAAAAGTTTTTACAGTGAGTTTTTATCTCCAAGTTCGCAAAATGACACTGGCCACTAGCTGTGTGTTGGATGGTGTCGGGCTGGCAGTGCGACCCTGCGGCGGCAGGATAAACAATTTGGAAAAAGAACATGTGAAAATTGCAGACGCCATTGGCGCCATTTCAATTAGTAAAGATTTAGTTTTTTATATTCCTCGTAGGTGTAGTATAAAGAACTATGTATCACTCGAGAGAAAGTGCGATTCCCGATCTCGGGTGTTTTAAAGCCCTCGCCTACGGCTCGGGCTTCAAACGACACCCTCGACGGCAATCGGTCACTTTCTCCTCTCGGTGAACAATGTACTATTTCTTTGTTATTTTTGTCTGTAAAGCTTACACAAAGAAACCTGATTATTTATACTGATATTTCAAATGACTTCACTAACCACGGTTAAAAAGCCAAATAAAAAAAAAATAACATTAATTTACTTAATATATTTTTTGGTTGATCATGTTTAGATATCAATACTCATCACGGCTGCGGAGTTTCGTAGCCAATTCAATTTGACCCTGTATATTCAAAATCAAAATAATCAAAAGTCAATTATTCAAACTGGACTGAGAATCAGCACTTTTTGAACGTCAAAATTACATAAGACAGTCTCCCATAACGCCCGCCCTTCACCACTTCCTAGTGCTTTAGCTGGGATGAAGAAGTGGTGCAACAAACTCCCCAGCAGCACAGCTGTCTGTTCAGTTAGAAGAACTGGATTCTATACAGTAGTAATTACTAACATTACGAAACACAAAACATTAAATTAAATTATTTGCCATGTCAGCTAGCACACGCCAATATACCTACTAACAAAAACATTGAATACTCAAGCAGAAATAAATAATAAAAAATAGAAACGCAAACAGAATACCTAAATAAAAGCCTCCAGGGGCCGTACTATGACGTGTTAATTCCATCATTGTTCCAGCGTGGAAGAGAGACGGAGCTATACATGACCGATAGCACTATCTCTTTTTCTCAACGGAATCATGATGGCGTTAACAGGTCATAGTACGGCCCCTGGCATAAAGGGCGTGCCCGCTTACATATGCAATGCTGCATTATGTTTATAAGGCTGTAACTTGAAATCAGAAATGATAAAATAGGGCCTTCGGAATAAAATAAAGAAACAGTTAATAACTAATAACAAAACCATAGTCAGCAAGATGACCTGTCACCACAAGCAGCAGCCATTCACGAGCATAACGCAAATATCAGCCATTACGCCCCTCGCCATATTTGAGGGAAGGAGGCAGCCCGACCCCCGACGCTACCGCAAGCAGTGACATCTAAGGGAGCATGACGAACTTGCTGCCGGTTGCTCAAAAGAATAACATGATCAATTGTCGAGGTCGCTAGCTAACCACAAATTGCAATATAACTCATTAAAAAAACATTGAAATGAGTAGAGTATGTCAATAATATATGAAAATTAAATTAAACTAAATTGACTATATTCAAATAAAATAAACAATGATATGAACTCATATAACTTGTCAGTAGGTAAGCTAATTCTGGAGAAAGAACATAAACATTGTCTTGAGTTAAGTAATCGTTGATAGAATAGTATGCCTTCGAACAAAGGTTGGATTTTACTTTAGCTGTAAACCCATTAATAGACAAATCTAACAAAGAAGAGGGAAGCCTGCTATAAAAGTTTATTCCAAGCCCAACAAATGGGTTATGAACCTTATGAAGCCAGTGAAAGGGAGCACGTAGTTTTTCCTTGTTAATATTATGAATATCACTGTCTTTTGTGTATAAGTGTATATTTCACCTTATATAATATAAGATGTTGGCGAAGATGAATTGTGATGCGACCATGTGAATACCAATATCTTAAAAAAAATCTCTCAGATTAACTCTAGCACCTAGCTGGTAAATTGCTCGAACAGCTCGTTTTTGAAGAACAAATATATTTTGAATATCAGCGGCTTTGTCCCACAGCAGAATGCCAAATAAATAAAATATACTAGCCGAGCTGTATCAACGTCAATGTATTGTCCTACTTTCTTGACGGCATAGGCGGCCGAACTGAACCTTCCCGCTTGATATATGTGATCCTCACTGAAACTTGGCATCAACTGTTATGCCCAGAAATACTTCCGAGTCTACAGTTTCAAGCACCTCTTCATCTAATACGATGTTGGGTCCTAGATGTCATTTGATATAGATATTATTTGTGGTAAACCAATCCGTAACCATTGATAGTGCACTGTTTACGTCGTCAAAACCTTGTCTATTCCTGTCTGTTTTAAAGATAAGAGACGTATCATCAGCAAACAGTACAACGTCACAGATACCCTTTATATAGAATGGTAAGTTATTGATATACACCAAGAATAAGAATGGACCCAGTATTGAGCCTTGAGGTACACCTAACTGACCTAGTAGCCCGGAAGATTACACACCATTAACGTCTACACATTGGTGCCTATTATGTAAATATGAATTTATTACGTTGAGAGTTTCGTTTTGAACACTATAATGAATTATTTTACGTAAAAGCGTGTCATGGTGCACACAATCATAGGCTTCGGAGAGATCGAGTTCTCCCATGCGTTAAATATGTGTTTCAGCAGAGCAACACCTGCATCTGTAGTCGAACGACCTTTTGTAGACAGACCATATTGTTCGTCGTTAAATTAGAATATCTTAGCAACTGCTTGAGTATTAACTTTTTCAAATATTTCACTGCGCGACCTAGACGAGTTGATAAACACCCCATGTATTTAATAAGGACGCTTCGACGTTATAAAGAATCCCTTATACATACATATACGCCAAAGAAAACATAACCCTGCTGTCGTGCAACTTGTAAAGCAAACTTCGTTCCCACCCCAGTCTGGCAGCAACTCGGACCCCGTGTACTGCGCCACCACGCGCGTGGTGCGCTGCGTCATGCGCCTGGCGGGCGCGGCGGCGGGCGGCGCGGGTGCGGGCGGCGTGCTGGCGGCCGTGCGCGGCGTGGGCGGCGAGCTGCGGGACCTGTGCGCCACGGTGGACAGGGTGGTCGTGCCCTTCCCGCAGCATGCGCAGAGGTACGTCTTACTGTACGCGGCGTGCTGGCGGCCGTGCGCGGCGTGGGCGGCGAGCTGCGGGACCTGTGCGCCACGGTGGACAGGGTGGTCGTGCCCTTCCCGCAGCATGCGCAGAGGTACGTCTTACTGTACGCGGCGTGCTGGCGGCCGTGCGCGGCGTGGGCGGCGAGCTGCGGGACCTGTGCGCCACGGTGGACAGGGTGGTCGTGCCCTTCCCGCAGCATGCGCAGAGGTACGTCTTACTGTACGCGGCGTGCTGGCGGCCGTGCGCGGCGTGGGCGGCGAGCTGCGGGACCTGTGCGCCACGGTGGACAGGGTGGTCGTGCCCTTCCCGCAGCATGCGCAGAGGTACGTCTTACTGTACGCGGCGTGCTGGCGGCCGTGCGCGGCGTGGGCGGCGAGCTGCGGGACCTGTGCGCCACGGTGGACAGGGTGGTCGTGCCCTTCCCGCAGCATGCGCAGAGGTACGTCTTACTGTACGCGGCGTGCTGGCGGCCGTGCGCGGCGTGGGCGGCGAGCTGCGGGACCTGTGCGCCACGGTGGACAGGGTGGTCGTGCCCTTCCCGCAGCATGCGCAGAGGTACGTCTTACTGTACGCGGCGTGCTGGCGGCCGTGCGCGGCGTGGGCGGCGAGCTGCGGGACCTGTGCGCCACGGTGGACAGGGTGGTCGTGCCCTTCCCGCAGCATGCGCAGAGGTACGTCTTACTGTACGCGGCGTGCTGGCGGCCGTGCGCGGCGTGGGCGGCGAGCTGCGGGACCTGTGCGCCACGGTGGACAGGGTGGTCGTGCCCTTCCCGCAGCATGCGCAGAGGTACGTCTTACTGTACGCGGCGTGCTGGCGGCCGTGCGCGGCGTGGGCGGCGAGCTGCGGGACCTGTGCGCCACGGTGGACAGGGTGGTCGTGCCCTTCCCGCAGCATGCGCAGAGGTACGTCTTACTGTACGCGGCGTGCTGGCGGCCGTGCGCGGCGTGGGCGGCGAGCTGCGGGACCTGTGCGCCACGGTGGACAGGGTGGTCGTGCCCTTCCCGCAGCATGCGCAGAGGTACGTCTTACTGTACGCGGCGTGCTGGCGGCCGTGCGCGGCGTGGGCGGCGAGCTGCGGGACCTGTGCGCCACGGTGGACAGGGTGGTCGTGCCCTTCCCGCAGCATGCGCAGAGGTACGTCTTACTGTACGCGGCGTGCTGGCGGCCGTGCGCGGCGTGGGCGGCGAGCTGCGGGACCTGTGCGCCACGGTGGACAGGGTGGTCGTGCCCTTCCCGCAGCATGCGCAGAGGTACGTCTTACTGTACGCGGCGTGCTGGCGGCCGTGCGCGGCGTGGGCGGCGAGCTGCGGGACCTGTGCGCCACGGTGGACAGGGTGGTCGTGCCCTTCCCGCAGCATGCGCAGAGGTACGTCTTACTGTACGCGGCGTGCTGGCGGCCGTGCGCGGCGTGGGCGGCGAGCTGCGGGACCTGTGCGCCACGGTGGACAGGGTGGTCGTGCCCTTCCCGCAGCATGCGCAGAGGTACGTCTTACTGTACGCGGCGTGCTGGCGGCCGTGCGCGGCGTGGGCGGCGAGCTGCGGGACCTGTGCGCCACGGTGGACAGGGTGGTCGTGCCCTTCCCGCAGCATGCGCAGAGGTACGTCTTACTGTACGCGGCGTGCTGGCGGCCGTGCGCGGCGTGGGCGGCGAGCTGCGGGACCTGTGCGCCACGGTGGACAGGGTGGTCGTGCCCTTCCCGCAGCATGCGCAGAGGTACGTCTTACTGTACGCGGCGTGCTGGCGGCCGTGCGCGGCGTGGGCGGCGAGCTGCGGGACCTGTGCGCCACGGTGGACAGGGTGGTCGTGCCCTTCCCGCAGCATGCGCAGAGGTACGTCTTACTGTACGCGGCGTGCTGGCGGCCGTGCGCGGCGTGGGCGGCGAGCTGCGGGACCTGTGCGCCACGGTGGACAGGGTGGTCGTGCCCTTCCCGCAGCATGCGCAGAGGTACGTCTTACTGTACGCGGCGTGCTGGCGGCCGTGCGCGGCGTGGGCGGCGAGCTGCGGGACCTGTGCGCCACGGTGGACAGGGTGGTCGTGCCCTTCCCGCAGCATGCGCAGAGGTACGTCTTACTGTACGCGGCGTGCTGGCGGCCGTGCGCGGCGTGGGCGGCGAGCTGCGGGACCTGTGCGCCACGGTGGACAGGGTGGTCGTGCCCTTCCCGCAGCATGCGCAGAGGTACGTCTTACTGTACGCGGCGTGCTGGCGGCCGTGCGCGGCGTGGGCGGCGAGCTGCGGGACCTGTGCGCCACGGTGGACAGGGTGGTCGTGCCCTTCCCGCAGCATGCGCAGAGGTACGTCTTACTGTACGCGGCGTGCTGGCGGCCGTGCGCGGCGTGGGCGGCGAGCTGCGGGACCTGTGCGCCACGGTGGACAGGGTGGTCGTGCCCTTCCCGCAGCATGCGCAGAGGTACGTCTTACTGTACGCGGCGTGCTGGCGGCCGTGCGCGGCGTGGGCGGCGAGCTGCGGGACCTGTGCGCCACGGTGGACAGGGTGGTCGTGCCCTTCCCGCAGCATGCGCAGAGGTACGTCTTACTGTACACTGAATCGACACTTTAAAAGGGGAACAAACATGTTTGTTCAGCGAAGAGTTTAAGAGGAACAAAATTATGTTTTTTTTTTTTATAAAGCCTAGCCTGATGACCAGTAGAGTTCTAATGCATGTCAACTTATTGCTTATAACCGACAATTACTGAAACAAAACATGTTATGAGTCAATAACTACTATTATTCAGAACTGCAGTGAACTATAACGTCATAAACTAATGCGTTTACATGGTACTTGAGGGTCTGATATCTCTTTACTCCGGTATTTCACAGTATGAAAATTGATGCTTATGATAAAAACTTTCATTTGATGTATAAGTGGAATTTGAATTTGTATATTAAACGCGGAGCATCCCTTTCAGGGTTTTGTCTCGATTCGCCCCTGCACACCCCTGCCCTGTATTCACCATTTTTTACCAGTAGTTAATAGGATATCTAGGGACAACTACAAGGTTATTTGCTATACTTGTCATCTTCGGTAAACAAATATGACGTACCGTGTCCCCTGTCTGTTTACGAAACAAGACGAGTTTAGTAAAATATACTATAGTGATACTAGTAGATTGACAGATCAGACCAAATTAGCGGGGAATAATTGATCATGAGAGGCAGGAGGCTTTATAGACTGCTTGACATGTAATTCGATAAATGGAGGCCTCAATCCAAAAGCAATGGAAAATAACTGATTTCAACGCATGCTGATGATTGACAGCCATAGAATAAACACCGAATTGTGAACATTAAACTAAATTGAAATGCGACCAGTCATCAATATGTAAATGTTCTTTATTCGCAGGGAGGTGGAGATGGCTCACCAGGTGCTCAGCAAAGACATGGCGGCGCTGGTGGAGGCCATGCGGCTCGCGATACAGTACCACAACACCACGCTGCAGCATGAGTACACTAAGTAAGGACCATCAATTACAAGTAACGACCATTTAATAATGACCAAATATAACAGATCCGTGTGCCGCAATCGTCAACATCTTTTTCCAAATATGACACCATTTATTCCCGAGTCGCATTGATGCATAGCTATTGCTGTTCACAAACATTCGATACGCTTCCGTGCCGAATCGAATATCAATCCATGTTATCGAAGGAGTCCTCTAAACGCTGTTCACAAATCCGAAACCCGAAAATCTTGACAGTTTAAACCAAAAAGACGAGCGCTATTCTTCCGACATCTACTTGCAGTCGGGGACTAGGCAAATCAGTTAACCGGAAATATGTCATTTTCGATCGAGAAGCCTGTCGATTTGTTGTTAATAACCATGCTACTCTCCTTTCATTAAATGTCGGAAACCTACAAAATAAAACCGCTGTGTACCAGTGCAAAAAACTGGTAACATTCTTGTCAACGGTTTCCATCTAAAAACACGTAATTTTCGAAGCACCTATTGAATCCCGCTATTCAACAAAGCTTTGATGACGAATTAGTATTTAATTTAGAGCCAGTTTCGCCATACTCTGTTAGTTGTTAAATATCATGTTGAGACCAATTTCACCCAAATCTGTTGGTAATATAATAAAACATTTTGATCTGTTTTCATAGTAAAAGTAAGAAAGTTTGGCGAAACTGGTTCTAAATACTATGCCATTAAATGTCGTCGTCTGCAAACCTTTAAGCCCTTACTAAATCAACCCATATCCTTCGCAGAAACATGCTAGCAGCAGCCCACATCCTAGCCATGGATGCTAAGAACCTGCTGGACGTAGTGGACTGCATCAGGTCGCGCCACCCGCACGTGGACTGGCGAGCTGCGCTCGCGCCGCCTGCCAGCCCTAACGCGCAGGTTAGTGTCGCATGCTGAACATGAGGTAAGTTGGAGTAAAGTTTTATTTATTATTAACTGTACTGCTATGCTGACCAAAAAAGGGTTGCAGATTTGTTTGAATTTTATATTTCATGTAATAAAGTGTTTGGTAAATAGATGATAAATAGAGGTTGGATTTAAGATTTAGTAATAAAGATTAAGATTTAGTAGTCAGTCTCCTGTTAGGCATCATGGTCGTAATAGGAGGCTGTAGGTGCATGCACTAGATAAATAAAGAATGGAACAAAATTTTTATGTAATTCTTTGCATGGTTAGTTAAGTGTAACTTATCCGAGGGTGGTGAAACAGGCCATTAGACTGGTCAGGTTTTTATTTCTGTCGTTTCGATCAAATGCTTAATTAAAAGGAAAATAATCGTGGAATATTATGTTTTTGTTTAAAAAAATGGCAATCCTTTTTTGATCTGTGCAGTGCTTTTTTTATATAGATTGGTTATTTTTGAACTCAATATTTTATCGATTCTAGTTGAATGACAAATTATTAAATGATTATTATAGATTCTATCGAAACTTTTACTTAATTATAGATTGACAAGCACGTTTTAACGATCTTATTAACATATTTTTCTTACATTTTTGCATGCAGCATTCCTATGTAGTCGGTAGTATGTAGTCAGTATCCATTTTCTAATTTTACTAAGCACGTGGAGAAAAGCAAGTTAAAAATAAATCAAAAGGAATAATAAATCCTTGCAGGTCGTCACGCCCCAAAACCAGACGCTGACCTCTCAAAACGAAGTGTTTGCGGCTCAAAACCAAATATGCGTCCCTCAGAACCCAGTGCTAAGCAACCAGTCGTCGGTGCAAGAGGATGAGGCGCCCCCTCCGAAACCAGACTTCAAGATCAACCAACCAGTGACCACCAGCCAGCTGACCGTCACCGAGCAACCGCCCAAAGAACACAGCAGTCTACCCGCCGCACCGAACAGGGTATCTACACTCATCCATAATTACAACCTGTATGGCAATGTGAGGGAACCACAACACATATATGGCAACACTGAAGCCTCATCGTACCAATACTCCTCATCAAGCTCTGATGATGTTAAAGTAGATTCAGCTCCTATGGAATCCGTCAAAAGTCGAGTCCAAGCCTTAGCTGGCAAACTAGACTCCCCACCAATATACTCTGTCAGCAAAAAGATGATCCCTCTAGATCAGAACATTGGTCACACCGACCAGGGGTGAATGACCTTTTGACGTTTTTGCTTGTAGTGGCATTTTTTATTTTACGTCTTTCGACGTCGACAGCTTTACATAGGCTATGACCTAATATTAGAATGACTAGTGTACTTATCCGGATATGCTCATAGATATTTCGTTAGCCGCTTAAATCCTATAGTGCGACGCTTATTTGGAAAAGACAAAGGAATGCTCAATATTAACTGTAGCAAATTAAGTGAGCCAAATAATTGTCGTTGTATCCTTCCATTCGCGTTCGTTTTAAATCGGAGTTCATATACATAACCGATTATTAATGTTGTATTCTCGTAAATAGTGTGGTTCTAACACTTGACGGTGGGAAGGCAAAATGGACACTATTGAAGGCTTACATCCTATAATAAAAATATTGTGATTAAAATATAATAATCTACTGTCTCCTAATCGAAGTTGCAAGAAGTCAATTCAGCTTAAAATCTAAATTAATTATGTAAGCTATACCTAAATAAATGATGGCCTAAATTATACAAGCGTTCTGCCTTTCCAGTGTTGATACCGAATCTGTATTTAGCTGCGGTTCCTAATATTAATGTCTGCTTTTTAATAGAATTTGAATTTAAAAGCTTTTCTATAAATTAATTGGCAAATAAAGAATGCGCTATTTACATGAATATAACTCTATAATATATGTTGGTCATCTAGTGATATCTATTAACATATCATCGGCATTGTTGTGCTTCAAATAAATATCTCGTGTTGCCTGTTCGTGAATATTATTGTTCGACATATCTCTGTTCGTTCTATGTCGAGCGACATCATACATACATCTCTCATACGTCACTCAGAACTGTTGATTGTGAAATCATGATAATATTGATTTGTGATATTATTGCCAATAAAATTTGAATACTTTTAATAATAAGGACGGTTATGTAACGCAGTACAGTGAGCACATTCCTCAAACTTGCACCTAATGAGTAAGTTTTGTAATTATTTTCATACAAATTTTACATTTTTGGTGTAACGGTGTTGCCGATTTTATACTCAGCCAGTACTGGTGCATAATGTAAGAATGAATTCTTCCATAATAACTGATGTCGTTTGAAATTCATTAGAAAGTATTATTTTTAATGTAAAATGTATTATTGCGAGTATATTGTGTATATTTTTCGTTAGGTAAGGTGCGTTTACAGGTCACAACTTATTGTAATATTGTGCATTTAATTCCTTATACATTCTCACACAGTATTCAGCCGGATTTGATTTATTTTCTTTGTAAAAATGTACAAAACAATTTGTCAATAATTATTATAATTTTTATCCAAAGTTTTTATTATAAGTTTAGATCTCAGATGGAATTTGTAGCGTACGTTAAATCGATTAGTTTTTGTAATTATGAAATCATTATTTATTGACGAATCTTCGGTTTATTTGTAAAGTTGATTTTCCTAATGTGTTAGTGTTAAGCAGGATATCATTCCAAAGTGTAATGGTTATAGTAAGCAGTACGTAGTCCATATATTATTGTAGTGAGCTGCCCGAGATTATTTTCCAAATATCTGATAATGGTGGACCGGTTTTTGTTTACGCATTGAATAAAGGACAAGTCAATCATTCTTTTTTGTTTTATTGCCTTATACTAGATTTAGAAACCTATTTTCTAGGATTTTAAAGAGTTCTGGAGCTGCACTACATGTCTGACGTGATCGCTGAGGCATTAGATTCCATCGCATCAATACATTATCTAAGACTAACAGTGACACCCGTACATACATACCAGATAGAACACCTTTAACGGATTTGGATGATATGAAGTACAAAAAAAAAGGAAAATATTTTATTTTACATAAAAATGACCGACTTAGGAAGTACAAATTTGAAGATATCTAGTTTCTCAAGACGGTAGGAAAACAATAAAAAACTACTAAACCAAAGCCACGCGAACAGGGAAACCACACGCCCGGAGGCTATATGCTCGCTAAAGGGGGTTAGTTTCAATGTTAAGGAACTAATAACTATAATACTTACCACTGCAGATCGACCGGCAACTCTCACTGCTAAGTCGAGTCGGCTTCGCAGCGGCTGCATAGCGTAGGTAGTCGGGGAGAGGATTTTATTGATGACGCGACTTAGCAGTGACCGCACTTCCTAACTTCCAAATATATATTTTTTTTTTTTTTTTAAACGTTGCCCCACACTAGGAATTTCTCCTGTATCGTGGGTCCGTTTACAAACATTTAAACTCACATACACAAACAGCCAGACCCGGAACAACTACTTGCAAGTCAATCAAATACTTGTTCCGTGCGGGAATCGAACCCGCGACACGCTGCGCAGCAGTCAATCGCTTAACCACTGCGCCAACCGTGTCGTCAACTGTTGTCAATAATTCACGAAAGGATTAAATAAGACGTATCATGACAGAGTAGGTTGTCCGAAGAAGTAGGTAAGTACCTACTAAAACCCCTTAAGAACCTTCTGCCTGTCCGATATAAAGGGTTTGGGCGATAGTTGTAATTATCTACGGGGACGTAAACAACATGTCCCGGAATTAACGCACACCACCAAACACCCCAATTAGAATATCATTTCACAATCATAATACATACACTGAATTTTTACTATTATTTATACAACATTGTTCATTTATTAAATTGGTTAAGTATACAGATTTTGGAGACCACGTTTATGGGTCTAGCGTAGTAGGTACTTCGTCTATTTTGGTTTGTTTTGACTGTATAGCGGAAGTGTGGCTGTAATTTTCGTAGTTTAATTTATTTTGAGATCAAAAATTACTTATAATAAAAATGACAGCAATCGATTCAGCTAACGATTCTGTGGTGCAAGTACGTAGGACTCGATTCGATAAATTTGACAGATAAACTCGATAAAATGAGTTTTTATCGAATCGAATCGATGTCGCGAGTACGTAACTTCTACTTTACCGATCGGTAGATAAACTCTAAAATTTTAACGAATTTATCGAAAATGCAAGTACGAAACGACATTTTGATTTGATTATGACATTTGACATTTCAAATCTTATCGTCGCGTGTTACGTACTTCCAAATTCGATAACAAGATCGATAAAAATGCGAACCTTAGCGATCTCGACGTCATATCGATGCAAAGTCCGTACTTGCACTACTGATCAAACTACTATCATAATGTGCATTAATTCAGTTACACATTGTATATGCAATGTAACACAACAACTAGGCAAACTTGTTTCAACGTCTGTTACATTCCATGTTGCATTGCATATATTTGGACGGTATGTTCGTTTCAAACGTATGATACATTTCATGTTACGTTTCTCTTAAGTGTATCCTCCACCATAGTGACTACTTAGCGTGGAGTCCTGGGTTTGATCCTCGGATCAGAGCGTGCCGAGATAAGCACCCAAGGGCTGAGTTCCGCGCCGGAAAATTGATACGTAAGTACCGGGATGATAGCGGTATTTTTGCAATGGAACAACGAATATATGTTTGCAGTACGCGATTTTCTCAAAAACTGATGAATCAATTTTAATCATTCATTCACTAACATAATCGTCATATTTCAGGAAACTTTCATTTACAAAAAATCTTAATGTACGAGCTACGCTGTACATTGAACCTTTCTGGTAGTTTGTACGTCACACTCATAGGCACATCAATATTGTTTAGCTGTGCATTCCTCCAACATAGCATTTAAGTAGGACAATTATTGTGTAATTATATTCAGTAGCAATAAACCCATCTATACCTACTCCATAGGTTTAGGTAGTTAAAAAAGTGTAAACAAAAAAAACCACGTGACATAGATGCTAAACCTTTTATTTCAAATGTTAAAATCATATTATATAGTCACATATTTAATAGGCTCAATTCTGAATCTGGTGAACTATCTGTCACATTAATAATAAAGCGTTCAGTGGTATCATCAATTATTTTGTCTAATTTAAACATTTTCTGTTTATCTTTCATGAACCTCGCAATTTTTCCAATTCTCAGCAGTCACATTAGCTAAAGCCTCTGGCAAAAGAATTTATGGTCAGCCATTTTAAAAGTTTTAGTTTTCTCGGCTACAAACCCCTTAACTTGAGCCCCTAGTAACTCAATTGGATTGAGCTCACAGTGATATGGTGGCAGGCGCAATACAGTGACAGCATTTTGTTGTACTCTTCAATTTAGCAACGTTATCTAATTCGTTGTATTTTCTAAAAGGTTTGGGGAACCTGTCTTTATGGGCTCTTTAGAATAGACAGATTACAAAATATTATATCATTATAATAAATCTAACTAAAACATTGTGCTCAAGCAGTTACATCTACGAAGAGTAGTTTAAGAATAAATGATAAAGTTTAACATACTATAATAAATGAGGAAACTATCCTGTGATTGAAAATAAATTTAATTTTGTAATAACGTATTTTTAAACAAGAAAGCGTCAACTGTAAAAACCCCTTTTTACGTTTTGTTTACCTTTTTATAACTACCTAAACCTTTAGAGTATAGGGAATCGTTCGTCTACTCATTTACATAATACAACATAACATACCTAACAAGTTTACATAACAAGTCCATAACATTTTCAATGTTGGGCTTTACATCCCAACACTTAAATTCATGCGAGCTATGGAGAGATCAATGCTTGGAGTCTCTCTGAAGGATAAAATCCGAAACGAGGTGATCCGCCAGAGAACCAAGGTAACCGACATAGCCGAAAGACTACGCAAGCTAAAGTGGCAATGGGCTGGTCATATCTCTCGTAGAACCGACAATCGTTGGGGAAAACGAGTTTTAGAGTGTAGACCTCGTTTAGGCAAACGTAGTGTGAGACGCCCGCCGGCCAGGTGGAGTGACGACTTGCGAAAGGTGGCTGGCAGAGACTGGATGAGGAGAGCCGAAGATCGGGCTCAGAGGCGTTCACTAGGAGAGGCTACCGTCCAGCAGTGGACGAATATAGGGTGCTGATGATGATAACTTAAATTGACTGAAAAACAACGCACAGCATAACTAGCTGGGTCTGGAAGCTCGAAAATTTTCCATATTTAAATGGCGCTGATTGACCTACATAGTTTGTACTATTTGCTGCTAGATGGCAGTATACGTTATTTCTAATCTTAATAGGTAGATAATTATGTATATCTAAGGAAGGGAATAATAGATTTTAAAGCCAAATATTTTAAACATATTAAAAAAACACAGTTTATGAATGTACGGTTTATTAACAAAATATAAAGCAAAACATTGCGATTTGGTTAATGTTAAATGACACTTGACAAAATAAATAATGAAATCCTAGCATCTCGACTTTATACAAGTTTCATTTTAAAGGAACATATAGGTACAAAAAAATATAAAATTTGCTAACTAATAATATACACTCCCGGAATCTTAAATCGAGCCACCCTGCATTTTGTGTATATAGGTCTATGAATTTTTAAATGGTCTTTCAAATTCGGAACAATGGTGACACCAAAATGATGGCCAGTATGTCAGCTTCAAAACTTTTTCTTTGACTCATCATTGTTTTCATGTTTTAGGCCTATAAACCTTACATGGAAATGTGTCTCCATTTAGGAGTCCGGCCAGTGTACTTTCCGAAGAATAATGGTTACAGAAATTGGTGGATGGATCTACAGAAAAACTGTTTTCGAGATTTTACAAAATGGTTTATTAAAAATGCGATATCTTCAAACTACTGAGTAAATATGAGATTTACATTTTATATGAGAAGTTTTCAGATAAAACGTATGGTTATCGTTTATTTTATAATCACTACTTCACCACACGAAGTTTCTTGAAATTGAAAAAGAAAAGAATATCATGACATCACTCATTCATTACTTCATTTTGGAAGAAAGATACAAGGAACAACAACAGAACAGACAACATTTTTTATTTTAAAGTAGTTGCATTCAGAATAATTATGTTTATTATAAATAGATATAATTACCAAAAGTGAGACGATTTATTTCAAAATAATCCCTAACTGTAGGTATTTACAGTTGTCATTAATTACAAGTGGGCTCTAATTATACATTTAACATCTGACTTTTAGCTAAACAAACAGGTTAACTATTTAAATTAATTACAAATTCTTGTATACTACCCTTTAATACTTTCATACCCTTTTATAGATGGGCCTCGTGGGTAAATAATAACAGCCGCAGGGGGATTTTCAAGGTTAAACAACGCTTGCCGAGGTCGGCCCGTGGATGGGTGACCATCCATTACATATCGAGTCCCCTCTGTGTCTCGGAAAGCCCGTTAAGCCGTTGGTCCCAGCTGACATTTGAAGATCTTTAACAGTCGTTACGGTTAACCAGAAGCCCGAAAGTCATACCAAGGGGTATCGTGTTACCCAGTTACTGGGTTGTGGAGGTCAGATAGGCAGTCGCTCCATGTATAATACTGGTATTCAGCTGCATCCGGTAAGACTGGAAGTCGACCCCAACATATTTGGAAAAAGGCTAGACTGGTTGACTGAACCATTTTATAGAAAGGACTTTTTTGATATTGTGCCCACCGCAGAGCACGGAGTCTTCGTTAGCAATAAAACTCGTGGCACCGATAGGTTGTTGAGCGCACGACTTCTATCGCGGACGCCATTCAACGCCTTCTGTTTCTATACGACACTTGTCGTACGTTAAACAATCACATCCACATTGCGCAGCGTCTGCGAGTGAACAGTGACGCGCTTGGTTTGTGCGGAATGATTTGACAATGCCGCCTCTAGCAGCGGCCGCCGCGGCGTGTCCGTGCTCTATGGTGCCAACCAGTGTCTCCATGTGTAAATCGTGAGTTACCGTGTTGCAAGGGTAAAAATACGGTGCTTCTAGACAAAATTACGGTGCATCCGCTAAAAGTGTACCGTGTATATTTGATTTTTAATTATTTCCAAAAAAAAAAATGTGAAACATGAAAAAATTAACATAATATTATTCGGAATCTGACTCTCATAGCACGACAATATTTTTTTCGTAAATGGATAACTTCATTTTGGTCAACGTATAGTTAGTTGGCCTGAAATCAATACAGCTTTTGCAATTTCTTTGACCGATTGCTGGGTTTTACGCAGTAAGTATATTATGAAATATTTACAACGTAATTTCAACGACACGGTAATACCTTATTACCTTGACGGTAGATTAAGAGGGAGTAAGACCAGAATACGGTGCATCTACGGTAATTACCGTGTACACGGAGACACTGGTGCTACCAATCAACCAAACTTTTTCGATCCCTATGATCCCATTTCTGACTGCCCAATTAGCAAATCTGCTATCATAATACAGCTGTCGTATTTGGTTGACTACATTCAACATCAACCAATAATTGGCAAAACATATTACTACTATTATTTATTAACTAGACGCGACTACAGAGTAATTTGGGAAATTTGTTTTTAAGCCATCGAGGGCGAGTCCCTTACATGCCCAGCCTTTCTACAATCGTTGTGTGTCCAAAATGAATGATCCCAAAAAGCAACGTGGGTGTTATGCCAGGTACACACGCAGCGACTTTAGTTGCCGGCGACTCGCAAACGATTTCAAAATCTCACATCCAACACATTTAGGCCGTACACTCGCGTTTTTCTTGCCGTGAAAAACTACGGCTTATCGCCGTGTGTAGGCACTGTTGTCAGTGTTGTATGGATCACTATGGAAGCTTGTTGACGACGCGGCGGCACTACGTCACGGCGCCGTCCCCGTAAGGTCGCAGTCGCAAGGTTAACACGCCGTACCGTAAAGAAACCGTGCCGCGTACAAAGGGCCTTAGAGAGCAGATTTGTCGCTAGCGATGTCAAAATCAGAGCGTGGACGTGGGCTTTTGATATCGCCAGCTTGCTGCTGTGTGTGCAACTGGCATCAAACGTAACTTGGAAAGGAGTCTGAAACACTACAAGAAAAATGTTTGATGTACCTATTATAATTACTATGTGACAAAATCTATTGTCTACCGATATTTTCTCTCACAGATAATGATCGAAGTGTCGATATTGGTGATAATTTACGATCATTACAAAATGTTATAATCACACTGAATTGCAGACGTGTGATCAATGATATTTGAGCGATCGTTTGGTTTGATCACTATGGCGCTAGTGAGACCACAGATTAAGCTAATAGATACTGCTAGCCAGAATAAAACCCGTGGCTAAATAACATGTTATCTCTCCATGAGTATTATCAAAGCTTACACATTTCGAAAGCAATCCTGACAAGACGTCTAAAGTTACAAACGTTTTCACATCCAACCTCTTTCGTAACCTTACGTCACACTAGCGCCATCTATCGGTACATTGCTGTACTCTTAACAGTCAAGGAAGTTGGCGGCCATTAGCAACTCCAGCGCAATTTCCGGTGCGATCGGGAACTCGGGGATCTCCGTCGACGAGTTTGTGTAGCGCACCTTATATGTGAAGTACATGCATACTTTTTGAAGTACGTGGGAACTGGAAAAAAATAAATTTATTTAATAAAATAGCGGCAGTATTTTCGGAAGTCAAACGCAGAGGCGTTAATGAAATGAAATGTTTATTTCTGTAAGTAGATCTTTTACACGATAATATTAAAAAAAATAGATCCGGCGCCATCTAGTTTTTAAAATATTGTTGAGACCGCTCCTGTCAACATTGTCGCGCGCTGGCGGCAGTGAACGACGGTTGCAGGGACAGCGGGGAGTCAGCCGGCCGAAGAAGTCAGAAGGCCGAATAAAGACTATTATTATGTACTTATGTACAATGCATATCCTCGATCCTGGCATCCAGGCTGTCAACCCGCTCGGCACAGACTCCCATCGACGAGTGCAGGCCGGCCATCTCACAACGAAATTCCTTCATTTCATCCCGAACCTCCCGCAGTTCAGACCAGAAGAGCGGTTCGCTCCCAGCCCGAGACACTACCTTTGCCACTGCAACGGGGGGCTTAGTCAGAGTGCCCTGAGCCTGAGTCACCACAACAGGTGACCTTTATCATAGCACCCTGGACTGGTACTGCAGCCGGAGATGCGGCCGCTGCCGACGCTACTGCTGCAACTGCAAGGGGACTGCTCGCCAGGTCCTTGACGAGTGTGGCGCTATTGTCTCCCCTGAGCAACTTTTTTCTGCACTCGGGGCACAGCCAATCCCTACTTATCTGGGTTGGATCTGGCAACTATAAACGCGCGAGGGTATCGGTTGTGGCAGGCAGTTACTACACGTGGCGCCCCCTTTGGCCGACAGAAACCTTCCGCAGGCTGCACATTTCACCATGATAGTATGACTAGGAGCAGCTGGCGCTAGCTATGCAAGATTATCGACCAAGATGTAAAATCTGCCAACACTTGTCAAAAAGTTTAAAAAGAGCAAGTCCTCACCGGACATTGTTTCGGGAGGTTCCCGTTCCGGATAAGGCGACAGGAAACGCCCGGGTGTCGCCATTGTGCGGATCGCCCGGAGGACACGGTGAGGCATACGGTGGAGGTCTGCCCGGCTTAGCGGTGGCGGTGGCGATCTCTCGCGTCCGGCACTGGTCCAGGCCATGGTACGGAGTGAGAGGGCATGGGAAGCCATCCCCTCCTTCTGCGAAACAGTAATCTTCGCGAAGGAGGAGACAGAACGCGTGAGGGAGAGGCAAAATTCACGCCCACACGCTTCTTGCCGCCGCAGAAGATGCCCAAGCCGATTCCCAGCCACCGTAGGCGCAGGCTTGCGGACGGCGAGCAATGGGCAGCTCGCCGTCCGATAAGGACCAGGCCCGGGTCGACGGCGCGTTGTGTTCCACGCGCGCCTCGAAGAGGTGTCAGCACCAATGACGGGGTCCACTAGGGCCGATGCCTGCCAGGGTTGCGGGAAAGTCCGAAAGGGTTACCGTGGCCCCTGGCATAGGCAACTGAAGGAACACGGATGGGTTTTAGCCAGTAAGAGTCTGACACGCCCTGCCGCTCCGCCCAGAGCGGGAGAAGTTATTTGATGATTTCCCATCCTCAAAAAAAAAAAGGTTGCTCACTTCACCATGATAGTATGGCTAGGAGGAGCTAGATGGCGCTTGCTATGCAAGATTATCGACCAAAATGTAAAATCTGCCAACACTTGTCAAACAGTTTAAAAAGTGACAGTTTTTGAAGGTACCGGTGGCAACAACCCACTTCTAAAAAACTACTAAGTGTCTAAAAAGTAACAATAAAATTATATTTGTTTTTACGTATTTACACTACCGAACTGCTGTATATTTGCCTTGCAAACGATCACACATGTTACGCGCGACACTATTAAGGAAAGCGCTGACACAAGGGTACGAGGCATGCCGCGTGCGCATCGTCGACCCCGTTGCTACGAGGGGAAACTGCTGACACAGAACACGAGGCCCGAAGACACCGTCTACGTGACCGAGCCCGCTCACTTCGTATCCACCATCGATCGAGTCAATTTGATTTTCCAATAATTGTAATTTTTATTATAATAAATTAGTTTGTAATAAATTTTTTTTTTTTTTTTGAGTTCTCCAGTAGCCTACGTAATTCACACGTAATTAACACTCCAGTTATAACATAAACACGAATTTTACGCGGTACGAGGGCTGCACTAAAAGTATCGGGAATGGAATATTTCCACTGTTCCTGTCATATTAAAATCTTTTTAATTGAAAACTCCTTGGTTTTTAAAATCGAATACCATTTATTTATTTAAAAAAAGATTCTCGGCCTTGTCACAAGGTTTTGTCAAACTTGTTTAGTCGTTGAGAAAATGGAATAGACTCGAGAAAATTCAAGAGCGATGATTTATTATGACTCGACGTGGTTTAACACAAAAACAGTGTGTTGACCGGATGATTTCTGCATTTGGTGATGAAGCCCCATCCAAAACCACAATTTATCGCTGGTTTGCTGAATTTCAACGTGGACGTGTCAAGCTCAGTGATGATCCCCGTCAAGGTCGTCCAAAAACTGCAGTCACCCAAGAAAACGTTGATGCTGTGCGTAAGCTGATTGAGGAAGATCGACATGTGACATACTGCGAAATTCAGGCAGCTTTAGACATTGGCATGAGTCAAATACAAATAATCTTGCATGAACAATTAGATGTAAAAAAGTTGTTTTCCCGATGGATACCGCATTCGCTCTGCGAAGAGCAAAAAGCGGCTCGCGTTACTTGGTGCGTCAGAACTCTCGAAAGATTCCACGCAGGATCCTCAAATGCTGTATACAACATCGTATCAGGTGACGAATCGATATATGCGTACGAACCCGAAACAAAAAACTAGTCACGAGTTTGGGTGTTCGAAAATGAGTTAAAGCCAACAAAAATTGTTCGTTCACGGAGTGTTGCAAAAAAAATGGTGGCCACGTTTGTCTCCAAAATCGGCCATGTTACGACTATTCCTCTTGAGGGACAAAGAACGGTTAATGCAGAATGGTATGCTAGCATTTGTTTGCCACAGGTCGTTTCTGAACTCCGTAAAGAGAACTGCAACCACCGCATCATCCTCCATCACGACAATGCGAGTTCTCACACCGCGCACAGAACAAAAGAGTTTTTAGAGCAAGAAAACATAGAATTATTAGACAATCCGCCGTACAGCCCCGACCTAAGCCCTAATGATTTCTATACTTTCCCTAAAATAAAGAATAAATTGCGTGGACAGAGATTTTCATCACCTGAAGAAACTGTGGACGCCTACAAAACGGCCATTTTGGAGACCCCAACTTCCGAATGGAATGGTTGCTTCAATGATTGGTTCCATCGTATGGAAAAATGTGTCAAATTTCGCGGAGAATACTTCGAAAAGCAATAAATACATTTTTAAATAGTAATGAAATTTTCAGTGCCCTCGTAATATAATGGTGTTTTATTTTATAATAGTACAGACACGATCAGCTGATGTGAAGTGCACGTGTGAAGTGATCGTCTTTGAGCAAGTCTATGCAATCACTAACTTTAAATTGCTATCAAATACTTACGGAATCTCCCTAAAATTGACCTCATTGGCTTCATTCTCAGCGAACTGCCCCGGCCCACTCAACATCGCCTTGATAGTGCCCGACGTGAGCGCATGCTCCCTCTTCACGATGAACTCGTGGCCATCAGAAGAGATCAGCTTCACGTACATAGCGTTGGGCCCTTCGCAGCCCCCGTATAACTTCTCGTCGGATACGGCTGATCCGCCTGAGCCGACTGCACTGCCGCCACCGCTGCCTAGAGGGGAAGTTGGCTTTGTAAGATTGTGTTGATTTATTGTTATGTATGATTCTGATATTATCATTGATTTATACATATTATAAATTACAGTCGCTTTTCGTGTCCGTGTTCTTCTGAAATACGCAACGGATTCTAATGGGGTTTTCACTTAGATCATTTAGATAATTAAAGGCTACAGGCGCGGCGCGACTCTTGTAAAACAATTCCTATGAAAACCTCATGGAAATTGTTCTACAAGAGTCGCGTCGCGCTTGTCTGCGGGAGCCTTTATTTCGGCAGGTTTGTGTGTGTGCTTCTGTCCGCGACTTCGTTCGCGTGTAAGTCATAAGATACACAATACACTAAAATAACAGCTACATTTTTATAAAACTCCCTCATCCCGGGCCCACCACGTCGCATCCCATCGCCAGTTCTCGCTATTACTTCGTTTTTGCTTAGGTTTCCTTCCGATTTTTCTTGTTTGTTCTCGTCTGCTATGGGTCATAGCGTGATGATAAATAGCCTATATCCTTCCTCACTCAAGAATAGGGGCTATTCAATGCAAATAGATTTTGCACACCACCTGCTCGAAAATGTCAAATTATATGTCAAGCACCTTAATCAAAGCACCTTAACCCAAAGTGAGTCATTAGTGGCCGGGGGCACAGCCGGTCAATAATGTTGTACTGGATTTCATTATGACCCGCTGGTCAATAATGTGATTTGAATTTGTAATCTCACATGCTCAGATTGACGAGCAATACTCAAATAAATTCCACATCAACATCTATAAACGTACCAAATAAAAACTTAACTTTATCTTTGCACAACTGGACTAATGTCTCAAATGTTACCATTAACTTCAATTAATATGTAAGTGCATGTATCTAACTAGTTCTAAATATGTTATTCTTACTGTTTGTTTATTTAATAAATACTTTGTTTTTCGTACTATGGCTATTATTTTCTCACAGTAGGTGTAAAAAGTAGAGTATCCTCCTCTGGGCTAAAGGTGTCTTTGCCTTGGGCTAGCTTGAATCTCGAGCGCAATGAAGGATTCTTGTATTAACTCCCTCGCTTCGCTCGTGAGTTAAATCCCGAATCCTTCATTGCGCTCGAGATTCAATATGACGCCCGTGACATAAGACACAACTTTAGCCCCTCGGTGCATAATCTACTATTATTTAATCCAACTCTTCAGTAGTATACAGGGTTACTTGTAATTCAATGTATATCCGTCAAGAGCTGATACGGGGGCCCAAATGCAACAAATTGAACCCCCCATATGTATGGCCGAAATTCAATAGTTTTCGAGATATTTGTATTTTAAGGGTTTTTTTTATATTTACCCAAAAAATACATTTAATATAAAAAAAAAACTACACATTGAATGGATGCCATTAAAATGATATAGTAGCGGCCACTCCAATTAAGATAGGTATACACGGCTACAAATCAAGCTATACAATTCCAGTTTACACTGATCTCTCATTGTAAGGAAATCCTATACAATGCGAGATCAGCTTATACTGGAAATGTATAGCTTGATCTGTAGCCGTGCGTACAAAATACAAAAAAGTACGTAAGTCAACAAAATAATTAAAATTAGTGATTTATGACACTAATCGTACAAATAACTAAAACTAAACTTTAATTTAATCTTCTAAATTATTTTGTTGAATTATGTACGTTTAATTATGTTGGCAGCATATTAAAAAGTGTCTATCGTGCGTCGAAATGGATTTGACTAGAGAAAATTTTCGTTCAAAGATTTATTACGACTTTCGTTGCGGTCTTACTCAACAACAATGTTACGATAGACTTTAATTAGCATTTCAAGAAGCCCCATCTCGAGCTACTGTTTACAACTGGTTTAATGAGTTTAAACGTGGTCAAAGCAAACTCACTGATGATTCTCGAGAAGGACGTCCTTCTACGGCGGCTACTGAAGATAACGTGAGTGCTGTGCGGGTAATGATAGAAGCTGATAGAAGGGTGCCATATCAACAGATTCAAGCAGCTTTAGGCATTGGTATGAGTCAAGTACAAAAAGTCTTACATGAACATTTAGGCGTCAGAAACCTTTGTACTAGATGGATACCTCATAATTTGACGGAAGATAAAAACGCCGTCGTTTGGATTAGTGCCGCTAAATGCTTGAAAAGTATGAAGGAGGTGACTCGAATGCTCTATATGACATCATCACAGGTGATGAAAGCTAGATATATTACTACGAACCCGAAACCAAAAGACGATCTGCTCAATGGATGTTTCCATTCGAAGATTTGCCGTCAAAAGTAAAGAAGGGCAGAAGTCAACGGAAAAAGATGATTGTCCCATTCTTTGGACGGACAGATGATTTCGCAAAAATTGTCCTAGAAGATAGAAATACTGTTACTGCAGATTGGTATGTCAGTCACTGTTTACCAGTTGTCTTGGATAATGTTAGACAGCAGCGCCCAAGAAGCAGGATCTTTCTCCACCACGACAACGCTCCAGCTCACTCCGCCAGACGGATTATCGAATATTTGTCTATCGAAAGTGTGGAGTTAGTAAATCATCCTCCTTACAGTCCTCACCTGGCACCTTATTTATTTCCAAAAATAAAAGATAAACTTAGAGGAATTCATTTTACGAATCCTGAAGATACCGTGGCTGCGTTTGAAAAAGGCGTGGAAGAAATCCGTAAAGAAGAGTGGGCCCACTGCTTCAGTCAATGGTTCCACCGCATGCGACGGTGGTTAGAAAGGAATGGAAACTACTTCGAAAACCAATTAAAATATTAACAGGCTTCTACATCATTCCGTTTTTTATTTTCTAAAAACTTTCAGTGTGACCCACGTACCTACTTCGAATTACAAGTAACCCTGTATATTTATATAAAACTTACATCACCATTCATAGGTATGTTAAAATTATATGTAGGTACCTAAACCGTAAAGTCGTAAAACCCGTGCGAAACAGGGGCAAGTCACTAGTTATTTATAAATTAAAGTATCTCATCGCTTATGTTTGACCGCGTGGTTATGCTACACTACGCAACGGATCTTCGCCATCATTTAGAGAATTTATTCCGAAAGGTACATTCATATTTGCAAAAAATAATAAATCTAATCTATTTAATCGAACATAATATAATAAATAAATGTTGATGTTTTGTAGACATACATTAAAGCCGTGCGAATCAGGGGCGAGTAGCGCATTTCAATACAAATAAAAGCTAAATTTAATATTTTAACAAACCCCCGACACAAACATAAACCTTTAAAAGAGACTGAACCGTTTTTTTTTTCATTTTAGCTAAATAGAACATAGGAACACTCTTGGTAAGTCACCTTCCAAACAAAACAAAAAAAAAAAACAAAATCGGTTCTGCCGTTTGGGAGCTACGATGCCGCAGACAGACACAGATACACACGATAAACTTATCAACACCCCTCCTTTTCCGTCGGGGGTTAAATAGAGCGATGCGGCGCGCCTGTAGCATGCGATTTGGTGGCTCATACAAACTGTACGAAAGTGGTGTAGGTTTTTACAATACGTGGCCCGCCAAAATCTGCGTCACTCATAAAACAGCGTTACTAACCGGTGCCTCCGGCAGTGCTGCCAGAACGCTGCTCGTCGGCCACGCTGGTCGCCGACACGGCCGCGGAGGCTGGCGCTGATGCCACTTGTTGGTCAGACATGTTCCTGCAAACAACATGTTCGAAATTAACAAATATTTCTTATTTTTTCAATAGCAATACCAAAATAACACTCTTTATATATTGTTTCTTTAGTGTATTGAATTTGCTAGAAGTTATATCTATTAACTAACTTCGCCCGCGAGGATGTCGTAAAATTATCCCACGGGACGGTGCTACTGGAACCAAAAGTAGCCTATGGCCTTCCCCAGGATGCCAAATTTTATCGAAATACGTTCAGTGTGAAAAGTTATATATAATATACAAAATTGGATTCATGGGTTTTATTTTATTTGAGCGGAATTCTTTTTCAAAAAAAAAAAAGGCTAAGTTACTCATAATAACATCAGCTATCTGTCAGAATCGGTTCAGCCATTTCGGAGATTAGCCGGGACAAACAGACAGACAAAAAAAAGAAAAAAAATTAACGGGTTTTTAAGTACCGTAGGTACCTACTGTCATGTGCATTTAGTATAAAGCTGTTATTTTAACATTACAAACAGACACTTAAATTTTATTTATTTATATATAAAAGAAATATAATAAATAAATAAAAATAATGCTCTGAAATAAACAATGAAAATAAATGTTGCATCTAATAAACTAGGTCAAATGTACCTATTTAATTAAATCAAACAAATATACATAATAAACTAGCTGCCCCGCGAACTTCGTACCGCCTAACTTTTTTTTTTTTTTTTAATTTTTCTCTCCTTATGAACCATTCTCGTACTTCAAGGAATATTCTAAAAAAAGAATTAGCAAAATCGGTCCATCCGTTCTTGAGTTATAAAATTACAATGAAAAGTAGCATTGATTTTTATAGATAAGGATTTAAACCAAATTTATTAAGTGTTAATTAATCATTACTTAATTTAATTTAATAATCAAAACTAAATTACTGTCTAATATACATTAGTTGTGTACACCATTAAGTGTCATATTTACATCAAAAATTTTATGATAAAGATGAAATGTCTATTGGACATCATTCTGTACTTTGAAACTAGAACTAGCTTCATCTTTCTGGCTGACCGACCCTTGACAATTCAAAAGTGCCTGTAATTGATTCATTTGAAATAAACGCTTTGAGTTTGATACATTCTAATGCTGAAATGAGCTGAGGTTCATTTATGTATTTTATTATATTTCACATTCTTTTGAATGCTGTGTTATCTTAGGTAATAGGTACTACTTTATGACAGAGGTTTGTCTCTTTCTAATACCTGCTGGACTGGACTAAAGGACATATTATGTCAATATTAATATTGTAACTATTTTGTAAATATTATCAATGATTGCTAACTAACAATGTTTACCGATGATACACAAGTATATACATATATTATTTCAGCCGGAAGAATATGGACAAGCATTAAACAATATTAATAGAGATCTTGAAAACATAGTACAATGGTCCAATGCTAACACGCTTGTCCTGAAGCCTACAAAAACCCAGTACCTATATGCTTTTTGGAACCAATAACCAAAACTTTAAACTTTAAGCAAAAATTAAACCTCGTGCTAGCTGTGTGACTATTATGGGAGAGCCTATCGAACGAGTCTATGAAGAATGTAATCTAGGCGTTATCATGGACATGGAACTTCGTTTTCACAAACACGTGTCTGATTCAATGCGTAGTTGCTTTTATAGACTTAAGATATTATACAAGGCCGGTCCCTATCTTAGTGAAGAATTGAGAGTCTTCGTCCCTATATTAGTGAAGAATTGAGAGTCTTCGTCCCTATCTTAGTGAAGAATTGAGTCTTTGGTTTTATCTAAGTTAATTATGCAGACATGGTCAACGGCCATTGACTACTGTCAAAAACTGAAAGAATCATCCAAAGACTTCTAATGCCTGTGCATGGTTCTGTTTTAAAGTTTAATTTAGGGGACCTGTTATGCTGTTTCCTCGATGAGCAGAACATTTCAAAAATGAAAGCTAGCTTTTTTTTTTTTTTTTTTTCTTTAATAAACGTTGCCCCACACTAGGAATTTCTCCTGTATCGTGGGTGCGTTTACAAACATTTAAACTCACATAACACAAACAGCCAGACCCGGAACAACTACTTGCAGGTCATACAAATATTTGTTCCGTGCGGGGATCGAACCCGCGACACGTAACGCAGCAGTCAATCGCTTAACCACTGCGCCAACCGTGTCGTGTCGTGTCGTTTCATTTTTTAAATGCTTTTTTTTTTTTAGCTCGCCATGTGTGGCGAGCTTTCTCTGTGGTGTTATTAAGTCTCACTCCCCTTCTTACTGATAAGACAAACGAAGGTGGACAATAAGACACAGAATCGGTGAGGGAAGAAAATGTTCGCAACAGCTTTCCATCCCACAGCACAAGTGGGAGGGTTTTATGGTGGAACTTAGTATACTGTAGTACTCCCTTGAAGTATAGTAAAAGATGTTCGACTTTCAAATGTAAATTAAATGAATTTCTTTTAAGCCATCAAAATCATTTTGAAAAAGTTCGAGCCAACATATCTGCCATATAAAACTACTTTTCAATTACTCTCAATACAACATACACACACAACACAACACGTCACAACATTTTATTCAATTTTTTATGAGCTTTTCTATATTATCACATTTAATTAATTATCGTTAATTTATTATAACGGACACGCACTTTTCTTTCTGTTATTCCGGCGTATGGCACTCGTGGGTTGCAGCTTGCAGCTGAAAAACAGCATCATGCGGTACACCTTATGTTGTCATCTGACATTATGCTGAGCTGAGGCCCTTTTGGCATTATAATCATTGTTTTTTTTGTTTTATAGTTATAATGCCAAAAAACACATTTTTCTTTCTTTCTTTCTAACTAATAGAGAATATGAAATCTGCATAGGGATTATACGAGGGCGGGTCAATAAGTCCGTGACTTTTTGAATTTCTGACCTCTTTACTGAACAAGCAACACTACTCCTGTCAACAGGCATCTGTCAGTTGAGTCCTATCAAAATTTGAACTTGCTGCGTCAGTTAGTTTGTGTTCGACATCTATCTTTATCAGACTATCCAGTAATTTGAGGAAAAAATGGAAAAAAGTGAATTTCGTGTGCTTATCAAACATTATTTTTTGCGAAAAAAAACCATTACCGAGACCAAGGCTAAGTTTGATAAATATTATGGGGACTCTGCACCATCGATTTCAATGGTAAAAAGTGGTTTACTGAATTTCGTTGTGGCCGTACAAGCACTGAAGATGCCGAACGTCCTGGACGCCCAGTTGAGGTCTCTACACCCGAAACAATCGAAAAAATTCACGATATGGTGTTGGCCGACCGAAGATTGAAAGTGCAAGAGATTGTGGAAGCCGTAGGGATCTCGCATGGCTCAGTGGTTTCAATTTTGAATGATCACTTGGGCATGAGAAAGCTTTCCGCAAGATGGGTGCCGCGTTTGCTCACAGTCGACCACAAACGCAATCGTGTAACAACTTCACAGGAAGGTTTGGCGTTGTTTAATCGCAATATGGAGGAGTTTTTGCGCCGTTTTGTAACCGTGGACGAAACATGGATCCATCACAACACACCAGAGACCAAACAACAGTCAAAACAGTGGGTTTCTAAGGGTGAATCGGCGCCAAAGAAGGCCAAGGTGGGTTTGTCAGCCAATAAAGTTATGGCGGCTGTTTTTTGGGATGCACGTGGGATAATCCACATTGACTACCTTCAAAATGGAAGAACAATCAATGGGGAATATTATGCCAACTTATTGGACCGCTTCAATGACGATTTGAAAAAAAACCGACCTCATTTGGCCAAGAAAAAAGTTATTTTCCACCAAGACAATGCAAGGGTGCACACATGTGCAGTTGCCATGGCAAAAATCCATGAATTGGGCTATGAATTGCTCCCTCATCCGCCCTATTCTCCAGATTTGGCTCCGAGTGACTACTTCTTGTTCCCAAACCTGAAGAAATGGCTTGGTGGAAAAAGATTTGACTCCAATGATGAAGTCATCTCGCAAACAAAGGCCTATTTTGAGGACCTCGGCAAATCATATTTTTTGGAAGGGATAAAAAAATTGGAGAAGCGTTGGACAAAGTGTATAGAGCTCAAGGGAGACTACGTTGAAAAATAAAATGATTTATTTATGAAAAAATCTGTGTTTTATTCCAAAAGTCACGGACTTATTGACCCGCCCTCGTAAATATCAGCATTTTAACTTATTATTTATTGGTGATTCATTTACATGATAATATTATACTAAGCAATCTATGTCTGTCATTGCACTTTGGATTCATACAATTTCAAACATTGGATGCAACATTCATACAAAACATAAGATATCATAAATCTAAAATACATGTCATTTCTGCCACTACAAATACTCACAATACCTACTGTGTAATATACTGCTGTTTGTTATTCCTAACAAATAAAATAAAATACCTACATTATTAGAGGCATAGTATATAGGTAAAGGCACAGTGCACACACAGCGGAGGTGAGAAAGAGTTGAGTACCTATGCATTGAGAGAATTATTTTTTTATGCACTAGACATACTCAAAAGAACAATGAAGAGGACTGGCCACTTAGCACACACTACAGACTATTTACACATTATTCTTTACATATGATAATATAAATAACTTTAAAATACCTATTATAGCAATCAACAAATAATGAACATAATAAATTATTTTTTTTGGATCCTACAACTTTACACTGCTATTCTAAAATTAGATTATGAAATCTTAACACTGACATTGCATGAATTAGCATAAGTACTATTTAGCATTGTTCCATGTAAATTTCAATAATTAGAACAATCATCAAAAACGATTGCAGAAAATAGACCTCCAAATATAAATGCAAAGGACACTAGAAACTTGGATGCCAATAAACTTTTACGTCATGTCATAACAAAGTGACTGTGCATATATTGTACATTACCTGGTTAAGTTATATGCTTCTAGAATTGACTAAATAAGTATTTAACAGCGGTATTGGCTTCGAGTCACCAAATATATTAAATAAAAACTGAAAGTTAGGTTATCAGAATCAGAGAGTGATTGACAATTTGACAGTTTATTGAGTGAATGGAATGGATCGGAGAAATGAATGATCAACTTTTTATGTTTAAGTTTTGAACCAGATATGAGGGTTTTAATTACAAATAAATGAAATCAAACCATGGTCTCATTTTTGCACGATTTTTATCTGTTGTCCGTTAAATGCCGTCCGTTAAAAACATCCATTGCCTTACACTACTAAATAGGAAATTCATAATTAATCCTATTATACGTTCAAAGCGAATTGCTTCAACCAACTCTGAACGTAGCAATAAGTAGCATTAGGTAGGTAACGTTTTGCATGCTTTTACAAACGTAACATATACCAAGTGGAATCACATAATACAATAAACAGTATAATGATATGTATGACAAAAGTCCTAATAAAAAAACCCAATAACACACTGCCCGATCTGGGAGTCAAACCTTAGACCCCACCCAGGTCTCCTTGCTTAGCAGTGACGCTTGGACGCTTGCGACCGTTTTATAACCCAAGGTGGAAAATGGATTATAGTAGCTAGATTGTTGAACTAAAATAATTTTAAACAAAACTAAAACCAAATGTCCAAAACAGCCGTTATCGAATACATATTAACTAGTTGCGTTCCAGGGATCTTGATATTGTATAACTTTGAAGCATAAACATATGATAGAAATTGGAATAAAACAAGATAAAAGAAATGAAAGTATAGCTGAAAACATTACTTAACCACTACTTGTATGTAGCATGTGTAGATACCAAAATATTACACTTAACAATATTACTCAAATCGACTATTGTAAGCTAAATATTTAAAACACTTGTGGTTTTGAAAGCACTCGATGTAGGTCAATGGACCACAGCTGACGATTCGGCGGACTTTTTTTGACATGGCTTTTGGCTTCATTTCATTATTTTGACATTTCGTGATTTCGATGTCAAGCGCTACGTATTTCTTTGAAAAAAGTAATTTTTCCATCCGTTTTCTTTCTTCATCCAGTTCTTTCAATCGAAAAGTGTCTTAGGGACGCGGGTGGAACCCATCGCTGTGTGAAAATCTACTGCGGACACGAGAAATTCCGCGAGAACCATGTGACACGAATACGAAAAAGGGCTTCCAGACCGTCAATGTGACAGAAATGTTTTCTGCCATCGCGACGGGGCAGCGCCACGGCGGAGCCGATACGAGCACGACACGAGATCAACGAACGGCGATATAGGGCAAGCGCGTCAAAAATGTGCGCGAGATGGCCAGCCCGCCACCGAACCCTAAGGAAGGCGAGGAGGGCGGCTCCGAGTTCAAAGAGGAGCCGAGCGGGGAACGCCCGGCCGCCCCGCAGAAGACGTTCATAGCGCCGCCCGCATCGCAGCTGCCCACAAAGCTGCAGTACGTGACGCTCGGAGTGTCTGGCCCTAGCGGCATCAAGCAGTTGTTTCGCACTGTCAAAGTGGCGCGGCGCATCCCCACGCTGCCGCGGCGGACACGCGAGGGCGAGGGCAGCGCGCCTGGCCCGTCGCTGCCCGAGCCCAGGGAGCCGCGCGTGCGCAAGGACCGCGCCAAGCGCCATGTCTGCGGCACTTGTGATAAACGCTTCTCCAGCCCCGGCAAGCTCAGCCAACATGTCCTCTCACACACTGGCGAGCTGCCCTTCTCCTGCGATCTGTGTGACAAGCGCTTCAACTCCAAGTTCAAGCTTGTGCGACACAATTTAATACACAGTGAGGCTCGAGCCTTTGCGTGCAATGTTTGTGGTAAGACTTTCAATCGTAAGGATCATCTCACCAACCATGTCAGAGTGCATAATCCAGTAAAAAAGCTTTATACATGTGAAAGGCCAGATTGCAGGAAATCCTACACATCCCTCTTGAGCTACCGAAAACATGCTGCCCTGCATTCTGCAGAGGAAGGTAACCTGCAGTGTAAGATATGTGATAAGAATTTTACCACCCGGCAAGATATAATATATCATCTGAAAGTCCATACTGGTAGTCGCACTGTAAAAAATGATTCAGATAAGAAGTTCACTTGCAACTATTGTGATCGGAAGTTCTTCACAGCTAAAGATGTTCGGCGGCATCTTGTTGTCCATACGGGAAGACGTGATTTCCTGTGTCCTTACTGTCCTCAAAAGTTTGGACGTAAGGACCATCTGGTTAGGCATGTTAAGAATGCACATCCTGAGGAATCATGGAAGTCGGCAGCCGTGGGTACATCTAGCGAACCCCCACCTGAGGCATCTGCATTTGAAGAAACATACACTGAGTATCCTATTGAAGATGCCGATTTTACTATGTGGAAACCACCCTCACCCAAAGAGAGTACATCAGAGGGAGTTCCAACCAGGGTACCCTCCACAGATATTATTGTTGAAATTCCACCAGACCTTGATATAAAGGTAGAGCCTATAGAAGTAAAGTTGGAGGAATCCTCAGATATGAAGTCAGAGCAGCCAAGGTCACCAGGATGTACGCTACTACCAGTTGACTACCCTTTGATCTATATAGTAGCTCCGCCATTCTCCCCGACGCCGTCCGACTTGCCCTTCCTGTCGACCCAGGAGCTGCCAGACTTACTCCATTCAGGGAATGTGGAGTCCCTGTTGATGGATCCGGGCGAAGGCCCTTCAGGTTTGTCGAGCCAGATGCTAGGGCTGTTAGAGGATAGTGAGCCGACGTTCACAGGCGAGGAAGGCCGGGTTCAACAACGACTGCCAGCGTTCACGCAGGCCTTCCAGACAGCGCAGAGCCCTAAGCCCCCGCCGCCGCCGCCCCCGCCTCACTAACCTCGCCTCACCCAACACCTATATGCCATTTACACTTTAATGTCCTACTCAAGTTAACCTAGGAGGGAGCATACAGTTCTACATTAGACTGTGGATGGCGTCAGAAGGTCACGAAGGGTGAGATTCCTGCATTTAGCTTATTTGAATACCGAACTACCTCACTAGGTAAGGTTGATCTAAGCTGTAAATAGTCTTGAGTGCAGTTAGTAATGCAATTTGTAATATTGTTGGACTTGTAATATTTTCACCTTGTAATCATATAGGTACGGAAGCTGGAGGGCGCGCGCCCTCCGGTTTATATTGCCAAATTGTATATACGTCTCGGGTATACCAAAATTACTTCCGAATTCTACATGAATATGTGATCTAGTCATGTATGTACTTTCGGAATTATGTATTGTTTATTTATAGCGTACATGACGTTTATGGAGTTTATTTGGGACCAACTCTGTGAGCTATTAGGTGGGATACAGTTAGTGCTTAGTTGAGACGGGCCGCATGTACGCGCGCCCGGATACGAGCATAGTAAGCAGAATATAAGCAGGGTGTATGGCTCTTGGAAGCAGTGAGCTATTATAATATGTTTTAGAGAGGCTTGCTGCTTTCGACGCGATAATGTAATACAACAGAGAGCATATTCCTTTCGAATCAATAAAGTGAATGTAATATTCTGCCGGAGTAGATTAACATCAGATCTGTCGGTAACTAGATTGATATGTCATCCGTATGTGTAAGTGCTAAGTGTTCATAACAGAGTCATACAAATGAAGGCTTTATATTGTATATTAGGGTTCCATTTCATTCTACTATACAGAATGATATCGAAGTCCTTACAACTCAGCAAACTGGAGCTAGAAACAAAATGCAATAAAAATGATCATTATACCTCAGAGGCACTCGTGCTTCCTATAGAATAATATAAACGAAATAAATTGGGTATGTGTCTAATGAGCAAAGTAGCTGACTTCGTGTTCGTAGGTAATTAACAGCGTTATCATTTTCATTATAAATAAAATGTGCCAAAAGTGATAGGATTGTGGATAGGTGAAGTCGACGTTCTTTACCGAGATCGCGATCATTATCCGGATTTCATTTGCTCGTTAGACTCGCGTGTGCAGGAACTAAAACTCATACTTTGGATCGTCCATTCGATCTGCCGTTAACGACGATAGGTATGCCAAAATTTCATTATTTTGACCGTAAATAATTTTTATTTTTCATACAGAAACAATTTTTGCAACTTGTTACTTCAGAGGAGCAATTTTCTTGGCATACGTTTTAGAATAATGAGCCAAATTATGTAATTCGTTTAGTGATGTGTAAGTGTCAGACGGTTGATGTTATAATAGCGAGAATTTTAAGAACTTGTTCGGGTGCGAAATGAAAGGGTTATAGCTTATTATAGCTTGGATTAGGTGCCTTGCATTTTTAAACAAACGTTTTAGCATGCTGGGCGCGTGTACAACTCGCAAGACGTTCTCTTTTCATTTGCAACCTAGTGATTCATTCTTTAGAACACCCCAAATTGCCAATGACTGCTTTGGAAGGATCTTTTATATGTATGGCTTGATCAATATTTATTTTAGTAGTAGTAGCTAGTACCTATGGCCTTAATATCATAGCTAAATCTTCAATCTGCTAATCCAAGTCATTCGGAACACCCTTTTTCGCCGCGGATCTTGGTCAAACCATGCCTGACGGAAAAAAAGCCTTCAGACATGGTTTGGCCAAGATCTTGCAGACAGCTTTTCTGCAATTTCATTAACTAAAGAGTCCTATCAATTCAGAATTGTATGCTCTTAATTTAGAATTGCGTCCAAAAATTCCTCAAATAGAGCCTACATTTTGGAACTGCAATCTGTCCACATGTACAGCGTGGCGATATTTAATTGATTCCCACATCCTCATGGTCTAGATTCTAATGAATTTTACAATAATGTTAATTGATTTCGGTTATTTAATGAGTATTTAACGTCTTTTTTCGTTGTCTTATCGCGAGTTGTGCACGTGCGCTGTTCATTTCAGTTAGTTTTAGAGCGTTGTCGAGATTGGGGCATCATTATAATAATATTAGTCAAAACTTACATCGTTAAGTTTCATGTCTTTGTGGTGTTGTAACAGCATTTAGAAATTGAAACTCAGAAGCTGGTTAAAAACCTTATTCTGGCAAGCAAATCATCAACACAATCTATAGAATGAACACATAACGTAAAGGGAAAGGGAGGAAAACAAAACTTCATTTTTATTTAATACGACTAGCGTATTAATGGAAATCGAGGGATTCTGATGTCACATTGGGCAGTGAGAGGGTGGATACACCGTTTGGAGGGGTCAAATAGCCTTCTCCACCCGTCGTATCAGCTCCGCTCACGATGGTATGGTCTGGAGAAACCTTGTCCATGGCCTCGCTTAATTCAGTGATTTGCGCTGCGGTATTCTCCGAGGGGCTCTCCATGTCTCTCTCGCTTGTAGTATCAGAACCGGAAGGAGCCTCGCGAGGGGCAGCACTCCACGATTGTAAGGGGGTTGAGGAGCTTCCCTCCCCAAGACCTATATGCTCCATTAAAGTGGAATAGAGAACGTCGTCTCCTGGTTGCGGTATGATTGTCTCTTCATCTATTGGTGTTTGGGGTTCGGGAGAATCAATTCTCTCAATCGGAGCCCGTTCACCATCGACCATCATATGTTCAAACTCGTCGGGTTGGGGAATGTTCCATTTATCGGTTAGGTTGACGTTAACCTCAGTTAGGGACATACGCTTGATAGAACTGCTGGGATCAGTGTCGAAGAGCTTTCGCTTTAATCCCTTTCGATTCTGGGCGATCTGCAAAGACATGAAGTCTGCAAGAGCTTGGCTGTCAGGGTCTAGGGCGGTGGTGGAAACGTAGCAGACTAAAAACGAGTGAAAGCTCTCGTTGGGTAGGCGATCCCGGTACATCGCGTTAGTTATATTTATGGACACTTTTCGTGTCATGAGTAGTGGAAGCAAGTGTCCGATCGTCGTCGTAAGCTTAGCATTAATTTTCGCTATCGCGTCTAGATCGAGCAAAATGACCTTCACGAGATCGGAATGAAGGTCATTTGGATCGATCCTTCTCTCTCGCAGCCACGAATCGAAAGCCGCACTCTCTTGTCTCCATCCGTAAGCGCGTAGAACGCGCGCGTGTAGCTCAAGGACGCTTAAGACGCTGTGAGCTTGCCGAGAGATCATGCGGTAGGAAATAAATGTCGCATTCTCTGATGACCTAATCTGTATAGTCATCGTGTTCCTAGCTTCGGAAGACATCAGGAAGGAATGTTCACCCAGTGTTCTTAGAGCTTCATTCTTAATCATTGGTGAAGATGCGGCAATGTCGTCGTGCGTTCCGCATCGACCGAAGGACAAGAAAGTATTTCCCTCCGATTTGAGAAGAAAAGAACAAAAAAAAAATCTTGGAGAAGCTGTCAGCAACGTTGAACCCATAGGATGTTCCTAGGTCCTTGCGAGTATGCATGAACGTTTTTAAGAGGCAGTCGGCGCAAGTTTCCGATATTATTCATGCTGCAATTGCAACGGAGCTTCCGCGCAAGTTTATCTCGTCATCATCTTCTATAAGTTTGGTGAGCCAAGCGACGGAGTAGAATAGCGTTTTCAAAGCTAAGCCGAATACGGCGCCGAGTAAGCCGTAGCTTACTCGGCGCCGTATTCTCGCTGTAATGCACTGGATGAACCACTGCCCGAGAGTCGTAGGTTCCAGTGACCAAGCTTCTATGTCTTGGAATTTCTCGAAATGTTTTCTATAAGCATCCCTTGAATTTAATATGGTTTCAATTCTTGCAAGAGGCAAGGCGAAACCTGGGAGCTAGCGTTCCCGAACTGGTACATGAGCGGCCACTTTTGAGAGGAGCTCACCGGTTTGCCGGTGTTCGTTATAATATTTGTCAACTTCTTCATCGCTTAAGCATTGTAACGCCCGCGCCGACGCCATGATGGTGGGGGCTTCGAGCTTGCGCAATAGCCCAACATGCACGTCCTCAAGCCTATCTTGATCTATGACAAGCATTTTGCGATCATGCACCTGCTCTTTGAAAGCACCAGGGAACGTGATTGTATATTGGGGTCCTTGAACCTCGAAAAGCGCATGGCCGACGAGAGACATCCCCCATCTCGGCGAAGCCGTTCCACTTACGTGCACGGAAGGGTTTTAACGTCCGTACGGCTTTCACCACTCGTTTGTCATCTAACGTTCCAGCGAGTGCCGTAGACATGTTTTCAGTTACCTACGGCGTATCGCCGACGGTCCTGTTGTTGGGTTCGATACATCCTCTCCCATAGTGAAGGGAACATTCTTCGATATCTTTTTCGCCTATAGATGTTTGACTTGCTGTTGCATGTGCTTGCGGACAGCGTGATAACAAACAAAAAAAAAAACAAACAAACGACTACCCACTTCTGGAATATTCTTTTTTCCGAGCTTTCAATCACATTAAACAAAATTGGGATAGTTTTGAAGTGATTAGGTAGTTGTCTTACACAATATGCAGTCTTTTCCTTCCCTTATCTTATTACGCATAACTATACCTAAAGGCGATAACTTTTGCCCCGATTTCGACAGCGCCCTAAGTATTTTGAAAGAAAGTCTCATTCCTGACACATAACATATTAAAGTATATTTAAGTTTAATCATTTTCGGTAATGTAAAGGTTTTAATAATAATGGTCAATGTTCGGCGTCGAGTAATGTAAGGATAGCATATGGTGAGATCGTGTACACGCTTGATATGTAGAATATTATGTGAATAATTCTAATCTATTAGGTTAATAGGACTGTAAAAAATTTAATCTACCTCAAATGCAACTTATTCATTTCTAGAAATTTAATTGTACTATGTTAGGTTAGTGAAAAATTAGTTTTTTTTTCTATTTGAGAAATACACGACCTCAGGGCTGGTTGAATCAGTTAACACCTGTTGTCTTAATTTAATTTATAAGTGTGTGCTGCATATTGAAATCTTTATTGATATACAATTTAAATATGTATGATTATTATTAATTTCGCTTTTTATTTTATTGTGCTCTATAAGAGTGGCCGTTGCGTTCAATGTTGGATAGTTTTCGGATCGAGTTATTACAAAGTTTACAATCGAAAGATCTGGAATTTTAAAGTTAATACAAGAAAAAAATAAAAATAAAAAAAAGTTTATCTATAATAACGTTAGGACCTTTCCTATCGCACATTTGGTATAAGTAAAAATAAGAAATTTTCATATATGTTGTATATCGATGATTATACACATTTCCTTTATGCAGATATCAGAAAAGATTTCCGCAAAAATGTTTTTTATAAATACAATTTATATGAAACTGTTAATGTTTAAGTTTATTAGACTGTTGTATGTATTTGTTGGAAATATTTTTGCTAAATCCTCCACGAGGTTGTAGACCGAGTATCAATCGGTTTGCTGGTTTCATTTGTTTGGGAAGCTTTAGCTTAGAAATTATGTTCCTTTGTGTTACTTATTGATTTAATTCAATTCAGTTTCAAGACCCAATTTCTGATTGTCATATGCATAATAGCCAGCTTTCATTAATTTTAAAAGTAAGCACATACATGTAGGTATGTGATAAGTATTTTTCTTACTTTTACTCTTTTCCAATCGCTTCTAATCTAAAGTCAAACCACAAACCGACTTCCCGGAATCAGTCTATGCCCTTATACCACTAGTCATATACAATAGCAGTACATTATATTCTCAAATAGGCAGTTATACTGAGTGATATTTACCTATCTGACGATTTACAATAGTTTTACAGTAATTGGTGCAAACTACTAAGTACAAAATGTTATATAAATGTGGTATAAATACCGCCCGGTTTCATCTAAATTTATGTATCAAAGGAATAACTGACATTTGTCATAACAGGATAACACAGTCGTGAGAAAAAAAACCTTATCATGTAAGTTCTATAATAATGTCTAAATTTACGTTTGAAACAAAGAAAAAAATATACTATTTAATTTACGTGATAAGGCTACTAGGCCCTAATTAGATGAAATCGTCGCTTATACTTTTTCCTCATATTTTATTATTGATACATATAAATATACAACGACACAATGCAATATATTTTTATAAAGTTTTTTTTAGATCGTAAAATAATTATTAAAATAGTTAACATATCAAAGACTACCATGTACGGCCGTTTTTGTTGTCATGTAACTTGAATATTTAATATTAAAGTTCATTACCTGTATTTATTTATTAAACATTTTATAGTTAACAGATGTCAATTGACGATAAAATCTATCTGTTTTGGCGACACTATGAGTGTTTACCTTTTTATTTTAATTGGGGAATATGTATGCATAATTGTTAACTTTTTCATGTACCCCCAGTTTTTATAGTTTTTATCTTTAATGAGTGTAACTCATTTGTATTTATATTTTTGTAAAAATGAAATTATGTTGTGTAATACCAAATACATAATTATTATCATATTTTTTATTTTGTGCTTACATCTGTAAAGTTTCGAATATTTTTTTTTATTTCTCTATGTAAGTTTTGGTAACAGCAACGAAGCTGCTGTGAGTGATAGAATAATATTGTTTTTAAATCACGTTGAATTTATTTTACGACAACTTTATTAAAAACTGCATATTGAAGTTTTTTTTTTCGCAGAAAGGTGTTCTATAATTTCATGATAATCTTACAGTAAACTGACAACTTAAAATTTCATCTGAACATCTAAAAAAGCGGTAAAAATTGCACAAAACAAATTTCTAGTAGTATTCTCTTACTCGTAGCGAAAAAATAAAATTATAAAAAAAATGATCAATAGATTTACGATATACGTAATTTTGGTACATACATGGGGCCTTATAATAAATTAATAAAAATGTAGAAGATTTATTGATTTATAAAATGAAGAAAAAAAAATATTATTAGTAACATATGATATTTTAATAGAAACAATCTATTTTTTTACGCTTTTATGCAGTAATACATAAATTATGTTTAAAAAAAGATTGTAACGTTTCAGATTTATAGTATGTTGAAAATTAAGATTTACGAACTGTTTCCGTAAGAGAGTAAAATGGATAACGCAACTCGATGTATAACTTTCAAGTGGCTGGCATCAGCAAAAATGATATGCATTAAAGGCTCCCGCTAACAGGCGCGACGCAACAGCGCGGCGCTACTCTTGTAGAACAATATCCATGAAGTTCTCATAGAAATTGTACTACTAGTCGCGTCGCACCTGTTTGCGGAAGCCTCAGGTAATGCTAAACGATACAAAAAAAAAAACGACCCTAGAATACTTTGTAGTTGCGCTCTCGACACTTTAGCACCCGGCATTCATTTCTACGAGCTACGAAGCCGATAAAACGAGTGACATACGTGCTGCCCGTACCTACCTTCTGCTTCAAAACTCTTTTCGAATTTAAATCTTGATTTTCAGCAAACAAAGCCGTATATTGACAGTATCTACTAACGCGAACAATTTTTCCTCGCAGGATTAATAATAATAAATTATGAACATTGTACCTGGTCATTTTAATGTAATGGATGCACACATTGTAATGGTCTTCATTGTAATAAATATTTGGAACATCCATTTTTTTTTTGTTTTCCCGCCCACCCAATTTTTTTTAGGATTGTCTATGTTCCATAGTTTTTTCTTTATTTCCGGAGCAACGATAATTTTTATTAAATTCTTCTCACAAATTAAGATTACTTTCGACAGTTATTTTTAAATATAAAAAAAAAATTGTAGACGATATAATAAAAAGAAAATATATTGACGCTAAACACTTGTTAGAAACAAATCATCTCGTCATTGTATCATTAGTCTGATTTGACACGCATTTACGACACGACATTATTACTCAATTGTCGGTATTAAACTGCCATTATTTACCACCCAGAGGAAATAAGAAAAACTATGCGCGCGTCAACTCTACGTAGTTACGCGGAAGACTAATTTATCAATGACGTTGCTACTTCGCGGGTCAATCACCTTTGAATGCCTAGTTTTTTTGGCGATTTCTAATGCACTAGGCTAGACAGTTGAAATTTCACGTGACGGCGATGCGTCGTCTATTGATACTACACTGACATTTAATTAAATGATAGTATAACCTCAAAACAATAAAACGAGTGTATGCAGCCAATATAGATGAAATATATTTTATTGCTGATCAATTCTTTAACAAATAACACATAGACTTAGAACCAGAAATAACAAAATAAATACCTAATCCACGGTAAACAAGAGGAAACGCAAGAAATGCAGTCGGGATAATAGTCTATCTATAAACACGAAATTTCTATACACTTACAGGTGTCACGGTTAACTTCAATTGAATTTTACACAGATATACATTAATTATTGTAAATATACAAGTTCGATGATGATTCCACATACAACATCATTTTTATTCAAGTATCTAAATTTTATATACCTGAATTTGAACTCAATTAAAATTGTACTAAAAATACTAACACCCTCCCGGTAGCCGGGCGCGGAGGCCGCAGATTTAAATATTATAATGCTTTAGAAAAATATCGTTTTTACGAAATAGACAGAGACCGAGTCCCAGAGTTTAACGTTGGTCCAACCTATAAATGCACGTATTTTAAACACCAGTCACCGAAAAAAAAGGAATGTTCGATAATTGTAACGTTACTAAACGTAGTCTTTGCGAGCTGACGCGACCCGATGTCTCAGCCTGTGAACAAACTGGCAAGCGAGAAAAAATCATTTCACTGTCCGTCTTTTAATTTTTCTCACTTTGCCGCTTTTAGAAGGTTTGCTTTTAAGCGATATACTATCTAGGTTTGGTAGGTCGGCGTCAGTAAGTTTGTCAGCGTTCTTCTTGTGGAGCACGGGGTTGTCGTTGGCGTCATGGTCGGAGCTATCGACGCCATTCTCCATGCGCACCGTGTTCACGTAAACCGAGTTGTGTGGGGGGCTCACGTCCATGTCTTCATCGTCCGAGTCCTGATAGTTCCCGTTGGTCTCAGTTCGTTTGTACTGGAAGCTCGTTCGCCTGTACGTGACATCTTCGTCAGATTCCGCGGCTGATTTGACTTTGTATCGTCGGTTAATGTTTTGGAGAGATTGGTTCTTCTGCAGTTCTCCGTGTAGGCTATCTCTGATGTTCATTTCTGAAGTCGATTTGGTGCAGTACTCCTCCTTGTCAGACTCGGAATATTTGCGGGATAGGCGTCGCGCTTCGAAGGTCTTGTCTTTGTCGGAGAGCGTGACTTGGGCGGTGTTGGTGGGCGACTTGAGGCGCACCTCGGGCCCGCCGCCGTAGATGCTGGTGAAGAACCGCCACAGGTCCTCGCTGAGCTGGGCGTGGTCGGAGCCTGGTTTGATTGTGAGCGTCGTGGTGCCGTCGATTTCCTGGAAACGTGTATTGACACATTTAAAACAAATAATGAATTTTGAAAAACTACTAAGGCAACTCTTGCTGACGCTAAAACTGGAACTATTTATTAGCGCTATTGAATTAACTTTAGTTTGATCATTTGATCAGATAATGGATTTTGTCATCTTGTGGAATGTTCATGTGGTTGTGTTGTCAATATTTGTCAAGCAGACGATGGCTGATTCTCTTTTGCTTTATCTCTTAAGGGTAATGCGCCAGGTTGCCCGCGAAATTCCAATGTTCCTAAGTTTTTTGCAATTTGCAGGTCAGCGTCAAGTTGTATGTTCAACAAAAATGATGATTATAGATCTCTATAGTCTAGAATCATGTGCTGACTTCACGGTTACAGTTTGTGCGTTGATATCTCTGCCTGTTTTAAGCTCCAGCGTACGAAGGCCGGCCAATGTACAGTAGGGTGAGTGTACCTGTTTGCTGACGATGCCGGAGTTATCAACGGGCGGCGGCGGCTGTTGTGTTTTGTTGCGTACGAAGGCCTGCCACTGCCGGAACCAGTGCATGCTGATGCCGTAGATAGCGTGGGGTCGTTCTTGTTCCTGTGAGTGGGAGGTTGGATAAAGGTTAAGAAAAAAAAAAAATCTCATTAAGGCGCGGTGTTATCTCAATATTCCCAAAAATTAGTTTCTTAGAACGTCGAGTATGACGTAATGTAATAAAAATAAGTAACGCGAAAAATACAGTGAACAGAGAAGGGTCTAAAGAAGAATTTAAACCGAACAGAATAATAAATAATAGTTTGATATTCCCAATAAAAAATTGGGAAGTTGTAGCACAAAAATAAACTTTGACGTCAAAGATCTCTGTATTTCCAGCGATAACAACAGTTTTTTTTTTAAGAATTTAGTAGGTTTTCCATTTTTTTAAAACTTTAACCAAACCATTATTTAATTTTATGTCTATATTTTAAATAATCTAAAGAAAAGCAGTAAAATAAATGCCCATTCGCAGCTTACGTCACATTTCAACACAAATATCATTTTCAATTTTCAATCTTATTGACGCTCCATAGTGGTGACAATAGTTTACGCGGTCATACTTTAGTCGTCGGGCAGCGCTCGACTTGGATAGTTGGCACCGGACGCTCTGTGCATAATTCGATTGTAGTTTTCAAGTAATTTATGACTGAAAACAGTGTGTGAATTGAACTAAAGTTCTGTGGCGGACCACTAAGGCTACTCACTGCCTAATATTGAAGTGAAAATTCAGTCTCAGTGGAAATATGGGCAATAAAAATAAAATGTTGCGAAAGAGTTTTACAAGAAAAAGACGAAAAACTCGAAAAAATGATGGAATGTTTGGGTAAGTAGGATGATTACGGTATTGTATCATAATAACATTTGAAATTTCTATTTAGTTTAGTTTACTTACGAAACTGTATAAATCTATAGAAACGGTATTGACAATTTCTACAAACATTTTGCTAAATCCAAAAACAAATAGGTGCACTCTATTTTGATGTCTATAGAATGCATATTTGAATGCGCCTAGTGCAAACGTCTCTGGTCGAAGCAACCATCGAGGCGATAGCCATATTGCAATAGTAGGTATAAGTAACAAAAACAAACTTGCAGATAAATCAGAGTGCGTTCGTAATTATTATAATAATATAAATATTGCACTAGTTATATATAAAGCATTTTGATTCTTTTGTAAGATTATTTTTATAATATTTATTGAGTCATTAGACCAGTGCCGATAATTTTTGAAAACGAAAAAAGTCACAGTAGGATGAAACCCATTGGAAAAGAAAGAGAATATAACAAAAATGAAAGGAAAAATAATTTACGGGCGATCCGAGGTCGGGAAGTGGGGGTTTAAGGGTAAAAAGCGGTTTATCTCGATTTCCGGCAAAACTACAAGTCTTATGGAAAAAAGTGTAATGGCAAAGTTGTAGGTAATAAAAAGATCTACAACTTTTGTATTCACACTTTTTTCAAGTAACCTCAAAATTTATGTGAAAAATTCAAATAACCAAGTTTTTGGTTTTATATTTTTGTCTTTTACACAGCATTTTTTTTTTCGCGAAATTTGCTGAATACTTACCTTTTTATGTTTCAAGCACACTGTATTTTTATTGATTTAAAATATTTATTTTTTTCACCTTATTTTGACCTAATATCGAAAAAGCACCCTAATTTTCAATCGAAAATTCTCACGTGAAAATATCTGCTTTTTTAAAAACTCGGTAAATAAATAATTGCTGTGTAAAAGATAAAAATAAAAAACCAAGAACTTGGTTATTTGAATTTTTCACATAAATTTTGAGGTTACTTGAAAAAAGTGTGAATACAAAAGTTGTAGATCTTTTTATTACCTACAACTTTGCCATTACACTTTTTTCCATAAGACTTGTAGTTTGGCCGGAAATCGAGATAAACCGCTTTTTACCCTTAAACCCCCACTTCCCGTCCTCGGATCGCCCGTAAATTATTTTTCCTTTCATTTTTGTTATATTCTCTTTCTTTTCCAATGGGTTTCCTCCTAATGTGATTTTTTTCGTTTTCCATAATTATCGGCACTGGTCTAATGACTCAATAAATATTATAAAAATAATCTTACAAAAGAATCAAAATGCTTTTTATATAACTAGTGCAATATTTATATTATTATAATAATTACGAACGCACTCTGATTTATCTGCAGTTTGTTTTTGTTACTTATACCTTTTTTTTTTTTTTTTTTTTTTATTATTTTTTTTTTTTTGTGGGTGGGAAATCATCAAATAACTTCTCCCGCTCTGGGCAGAGCAGGAGGGCGTGTCAGACTCTTACTGACTAAAACCCACCCGTGTTCCTTCAGTTGCCTGTGCCAGGGGCCACGGTAACCCTCTTGGACTTTTCCGCAACCCTAGCAGGCATCGGTCCTAGCAAACCCCGTCATTGGTGCTGACATCTCTTTGAGGCGCGCGTGGAACACAACGCGCCGTCGACCCGGGCCTGGTCCTTATCGAACGGCGAGCTGCCCATTGCTCGCCGTTCGCAAGCCCGCGCCTACGGTGGCCGGGAATCGGCCTGCGATTCCCGACGCCCAGGGCGTCTCCTGCGGCGGCTAGGGGCGTGAGGGCGCAAACTTTGCCTCTCCCTCACGCGTTCCGCCTCCTCCTTCGCGAACATTACTGCTTCGCAGAAGGAGGTGACGGCTTCCCAAGCCCTCTCGCTCCGTACCATGGCCTGGACCAAGGCCGGACGCGAGAGATCGCCACCGCCAATACTTATACCTACTATTACTTACACCTACCTACCTACCGTTACCTACTGTTACTTATACCTACTATTGCAATATGGCTATCGCCTCGATGGTTGCTTCGACCAGAGACGTTTGCACTAGGCGCATTCAAATATGCATTCTATAGACATCAAAATAGAGTGCACCTATTTGTTTTTGGATTTAGCAAAATGTTTGTAGAAATTGTCAATACCGTTTCTATAGATTTATACAGTTTCGTAAGTAAACTAAACTAAATACAAATTTCAAATGTTATGTTATGATACAATACCGTAATCATCCTACTTACCCAAACATTCCATAATTTTTTCGAGTTTTTCGTCTTTTTCTTGTAAAACTCTTTCGCAACATTTTATTTTTATTGCCCATATTTCCACTGAGACTGAATTTTCACTTCAATATTAGGCAGTGAGTAGCCTTAGTAGTCCGCCACAGAACTTTAGTTCAATTCACGCACTGTTTTACCAATTTTAGCAAATACCAACTAATATTCAGCCAGCAGCAGCTTCCATTCCCGTGGATGATCCCTCTATCGTCTAATTTTTTCAGAATTCTAGCTTCCGTCCCGGCTCCGCATTTTCTTAGAAACATTATGGCATTTGTCACTTTGGAGCTGTGATATTATTGCATTTATTTAGAGTTTATGTGATTTTTAAGTGGTCCGAGGGCCTTTATGTTGGTTTTATTTTATATTTTTTTACCGCACCCACTAAGTACCTATCTAAAACACAAACATTAGTTTGAAATGGCATAACTACCCATTTAATTAACCCTTCCATCCCTGATACTGACTTACACCCGAAAAGCATAATTCCCCTTCTAGAGCAGTCGGGTAAAATTCAGAATGTTTATATTTGACCTGTTTATCATGTACTGTAATAAAAATAAACAGTAGTGATTTAATTGTTTTTTTTTTTTAAATTGTTATGTGTAATTATTTATTGTATCATATTATGAACCGACACTGTAATTACATCGAATTTTAGAACGCACGTCATAAGTAAGTATATTCAACAGAAAACATCTGATTTCCTTACGTATACTATGCAACTTTCCTTGAGCACACAAACGCCCGTGTTAGCGTTTGCGAGTGTGTGCATTACCGTAAAACGCGCAGATGCGGTTGTGTGAGTGCGGTAATAGCGATTAAAATCGTGGTCAGTCCGCGCCTTAAGAATAATATGAGAATTAGTCCTGCCATTCTCAAAGTTTTAGTACTTAATTGCCAGTTAGCAAGATGGTTACGGTAGGCGGTACCAATGAAAACACACAAACTATGTCAATGTTTCAAACGAAACACGCTCTAATTGATTACCTATCACTATGTAATATAAAACAAAGTCCCCCGCCGTATCTGTCTGTCTAACCACGATAAACTCAAACAGTGTTATTACAAAAAGCGGTTTAACTGAAAACCCCGGTTTAAAGCTCTATAAACTACGGTTTAAACCAAAATGATATTACAAAACGTGGTTTTTCGAAAAACCGTGGACCATATCATGGTCTAACGCTAAACCTCGGCGGCCCCTAGTTTAAACGATCAAACTATGGTCTAAATCGTATCAGTCAAAGTTTCTCTTGTATTTTATAGCATCTTTTTCATTGTGTTATGTTGTTTTTACCCGAAAATGGATCTTAACATGGTCGATTTAATTGATATTGAAGCCGCTGAGCTGTTGGGAACGCCACGCCGACACGACATAAGTCGTGTTCGAATCAATCAAATAAATTAAAATTAAATTTGAATCAATTAAACACTGATTTCAAGTTAATCGAAGTAATTTATGTTTATTTACTTTTTCCTCGGTACTCCAATTCTCAGATCGTTTTTTCTTTTGTTGGTCCATCACAATAACAATATGATATTAAAATTATCTACTATAGAAGGTAATACTATACAAAGAGGCAATTCTTCTATTAGAAACTTCGATAACTTAAAAATTCCAAAGCTAAATCAACTTTGTTCAACTTGCGATGGTTTTGTTTAATGTTATGGTTTCATATAATGCGCGAAAATTTTACGTTTCGTTACACGTACCTAGATGTATTATTAGTACTTAATACGACATTAAGTCATGTGCTTAAACCTAAACAAAACTGCAATCGACGAAATAACTAATATTCCATGCAAATTAACACTCTCAATATTTTTAACACTCCTAAACATCCTATTAATCATTAGCGTATTAACAAAAAGTTTTCATTTCTGAGCATACGGAACGTTGCAATAGAATGATAACATGGTGAACGAATAATATTTGTATTACTCTGTGGTTGTTACAAAGACAATGGTTCAAATGACGGCACTAAGAAGACCACGGTTTTTTGAAGTTTTGTAATACGGACAACTTTAGACCATGGTTCTGCAAATAAGCCTGGACTTCGTAGCACAGGTTTAAATCAAGGTTTATTTAGTTTTTTGTAATAAGACTGAAAGAGTATCTACAGTTTTCACCAGTGGCCAGAGTGATTCATGAAGAAGGTTTAGTTGTATAACTCATTCAAGTTTTGTATAAATTGGCTAAACTGTGACGATGATTGTTGAAGATGTCGGAAAAAAATCATGTCGACTGGGAGCTTTACTGTCGTGCGCCGCGAAAACCAATAGAGTTATATGAAAACAATGTATTACGGAATTATAATATTATATCAAAAATATTGATTAAACTGTATCATCTTAATACTGATAGATCCATGACCTGGGTAAGGACATGGGATACTTTTTATCCGGGAGTATGTTCCCATGGGGTAACTTCCTACCTCAACGCGGGCGAAGCAGCTGGCAGAAGCTAGTGATGAGTAGTTAACACACACACACACATTAACATAATAATTATAAATAATACACAACATCACACCTGTTTTCCCCGAAAAGTTAGGCAGAGGTGTATCTGAATGAGCAAGTATTAAACGGCACAGGTGCAATTCCATCGAATCCACATCCATGGACGACCATTCAGGCATGCATAGGAACAACAATTAAAAAAGTGAATCGTTATACAAATACATTTAAAACAAAAACCTCCAAAAACGGCTGAACAGATTTTCTTCATATAATATGTTTTAGCTAAGAACACTAGATCAAGTCACTTTAAAAAAAAAAACAAAATCAGTTCAGCCGTTTGGGAGCTACTATGCTGCAGACAGACACACATATTCACACGTTAAACTTATAACATCCCTCTATTTCCGTCGGGGGTTAAAAAATATGATTGAGAATAATGTACATGATTCTGAGGGTCGATCGTATAAACAATATTGTGAATAGAAAAGATCTATCATTATCAAAGAAAGAGGATCCAAACTGCTTATAAACACCGGTCACGTATACCTGGAAGCTCGCGTGCAGTTCGCAGAAGGCGGCGAGCTCGCGCGCGCGGCGCGTGCGCAGGCGCTGGGCCGCGCGCGCGCACACGCCGCACTCGTGCACGTGCGACACGGCCGGCCCGCCGCCGAAGCTGGAACGTCACGAATTATTACTTTAGTTAGGTAACGGTTTTGCACCCACATTCATCTGCGCCGAAGCGAGACATGATTATGTGTGAACATATCCATCTCTTTTCGGCCCGAAATGATACTACGACGACAACATTATGTCGCGCTGCACCTGTTAGCCCGACGTTGCGTCACGGGTTTGATTCCCGCACGAAACAAATATGTTAAACTTTTGTATGTGACTTTAAATCTTTGTAAACGCACCCACAATACAGGAGAAATTCCCAGGGGGGCAATTTTTAAAAAAAAAAAGAAAGAAAGTAAAGAAGATTAATGTAAGGTTTGCTAGTTTTTTTAAATAATCGACGAAAAATTTCAACGCACAGGCGTTCAGAATCATGTGCTGAATCTATGGTAACATGTTGTGTACGTCAATGTCCCTAGCACCCTGTATAGCGCGATGTTCCCTGACGATAGACGCAGTTCCAAACAATTTTTTTTTTGCGCACTCCGGTAGTATACTCACTGCAGGTACAGGAACTCCCACAGAGCCTGCGGCACGAGCGCGGCCAGCAGGTGCAGGTGCGGCGCGCGGTCGGGCCGCACGCCGCCGTGCCAGCACACGAAGTCGCTGTTGTCTATGGGGCCCGGCTCCGCCCACGTGTTGAATCTGACGAGGAATTTTGCTCCGTCAACATTGGAAAATCGAACCCTAAGCTTTTAGAGATAAAACCGCTCATTGTGTCACCCTATGTAAAATTTCTACATTTATATCGGTACTTTTGATGGTATACATAATAAAGAGTATTCTATTCTATTTAATTTTTAATTCCATTCAGTTTATCGTGAAACATGTAGACCTTTTCGTAATGTATGAACATCTTATGGAACCGTGTTTCTGACAAATAAATTACTTTAACTTTTCGTCCCCCTTTAGGAGCAAGGTGTAACAACAACTTTACTGCGCTGTTTTGTTTTCATATGCGGCCCGAAAGACCATAAAGGCACGCAAGCGCGAAATATAATTTATGATATTTGTAGATTGATTGATTTTAATAAACTGAACCTACCTAAATACGTTTTCAAAAGAAGCCAGCCAAAAAAACAAAAACAATATGTAAGTTTTTCTTACTCCACTAAGAAGCAATTTTAGCCCAGTTTTCGATAGCGCTTAAAGTAGCTTTACACATAATACTCAAAGCTGCAATGGCTGTTTCTTCAAAACACCCTTCCTGACATGGCCCTGCATTGTTAGGCGCACATAAAATATAATTTGTTCCGGCATTTCTTCTCAGAGATCAGTCAGCTAGGAAATGCCCGAGGAGGCGAAACGCCGGAGCGTAGCTCCGCTGCCGCGAGAAATCACAGTACAGCGGACAGAGCTCCGGCGGGATCTCAGGATGGCATGGAGAGTGCGATTGTCGCAACCCAGCGCTGGGCACGCCACAATTGCGGCGATAAGTCCCCTCTTTGAGGAGTGGCTAGAGAGGCGCCACGGCGTCCTCACCGGACACGGTTGCATCGGGAGGTTCGGAAGGCAGGAGGACACGCCCGGGTGTCACCATTGTGTGGATCGCCCGGAGGACACGGTGGAGGTCTGCCCGGCTTGGGCGGAGCACCGCCGTGTCCTCGTGGAGGCGATTGGCAGTGGCGATCTCTCGCGTCCGGCCCTGGTCCAGGCCATGGTACGGAGCGAGAGGGCTTGGGAAGCCGTCACCTCCTTCTGCGAAGCAGTAATGTTCGCGAAAGAGGAGGCGGAACGCGTGAGGGAGAGGCAAAATTCGCGCTCTCACGCCCCTAGCCGCCGCAGGAGACGCCCTGGGCGTCGGGAATCGCAGACCGATTCCCAGCCACCGCAGGCGTGGGCTTGCGAACGGCGAGCAATGGGCAGCTCGCCGTTAGATAAGGACCAGGCCCGGGTCGACGACGCGTTGTGTTCCACGCGCGCCTAAAGAGATGTCAGCACCAATGACGGGGTCCGCTAGGGCCGATGCCTGCTAGGGTTGCGGGAAAGTCCGAGAGGAATACCGTGGCCCCTGGCACAGGCAACTGAAGGAACACGGGTGGGTTTTAGTCAGTAAATGATAAATGATTTTATTTCTGTAAGTCTGACACGCCCGTCCCGCTCTGCCCAGAGCGGGAGAAGTTATTTGATGATTTCCCAACCTCAAAAAAAAAAAAGCTAGGAAATGCCGGCGCCCGCGCCATCTAGTTTTAAAATATTGACCAACAAAATGTCTTAAAAGATCTACTTACAGAAATAAACATTTCTTTTCAGTTCAACAATTCCACTTACTTGTTGATCCACTGCTTGGAGATGTAGAATTTGATATCATTCGACTCGACGCTCGTTGACTCTAATATTTCAGCCGCCTTCTGCCGTAGCGTTACCATTTGGGGGTTCACTTTCCTGTGAGACAAAAGGGTTGACAATGTTTAATTAATGACTTTTGAATAGCAAACAAATAAACATAACATAAAGCTTGTTTTCCTCGAAGGGTAAAGCAGAGATGTACCTATAGTTCACCCACATTTCACCAATTTTTTGTTAGGTCTCATGGGCGAGCCTATTGCCGTCAACCGAGTACAAATCCAGATGGAAAAATCCAATAACACTGCCTGGTAATCGGATCCAGCACTTCGTGCTTAGCAGTAGCATATAAAAAAGTGATCATATAAAACTGAAATACACTTGAACGATGGTCTCTCAATAATTTCGATTATAATATAATATGACACACAAGGTCTTCAGGTCCCGAACTAGGCAGAGCCTGTACTACGGTAACCTGATGACTGATATACATACTTATATGTATATACACACAAATTGACAGTTTTAGGTCACGATTTATAATTATGATGAAAAGTTTTGACTTTCCACAAAATAAATTTATAAATAAAGTCTACTAACTTATTTTTGTTGTAATGAAATTACTTTCATTGTATTTGTTGGTATATTGGTGTGGCTAGCTGACCTATGGCAAATAATTTAATTTAATGTTCTGTGTCTCGTAATGTTAGAATCATGTTTTTTTCTAACTGAACAGACAGCTGTGCTGCTGGGGAGTTTATTGCGCCACTTCTTCCCAGCTAAAGCACCAGCAAGTGGTGAAGGGCGGGCGTGCCGGGGGACTGTCTTATGTAATTTCGAAGTTCGAAAAGTGCCGATTCTCAGCCCTAGTTGGAATAAATGACTTTTGATATTTATTTGACAAAGTTTGAACTGTCCCCTTACCTATAGAACAGCACGTACGCCTCGCAGTGCGGCAGGTGCTGGTGCGGCAGCGGCTGCACACAGTGGTCGTCGAACGTGTACCACGCGCGCCCGTTGCGAGCCACGCACGTGTAGTGCCCGCCGCCCGCCGTGCCCGCGTGGCAGATCACCGCGCACAGCGAGTAGCGGGTTACCTTAGACGTGCAGTCTGGGGGATGATGGTATGTATGTACTGTGAATTGTGTAAGATCATCAACTGCCTAGCCTTTACAGAGGCGGACTTCATGCCATAGGCATTTCCTACCAGTCATCCTTTGGGTGATGCAGAGACAAACAGTGGTAGGTGTAATTTATAATGATAATTCTGGCATAAATATTTTTAAATATAAAGACCCACATAAACTTATTAAAACTATAAATTTATTACATAAACCTAATTATATATAAATATAAGCACAAATAAATGTACATAAATACACGAATATACTAAAAACAAATAGGACAAACTACTATGTTGAGGTCGGCTTCCAGTCTAACCGGATGCAGCTGAATACCAGTATTTTCACGGAGCAACTGCTGTTTGACCTCCATAACCCAGTTAATAGGTAATAAGAAACCACTTGGTAAGACTGGTTGTCCGACTTTCAGGCTTCTAGCGACCCGTAACGACTGTTAAAGTTCCACCAATGACCGGGACCAACGGCTTTCCGAAGCACGGAGAGGGCTCGGTATGTAAAGATGGTCACCCATCCACTGACCAAGTGTAGCGTTAACCTGATCGATCGACCCGTGCGGCTATTATTACTTAGCCACGAGCCCTCCAAACTGAATCTAACCATATATCAAGATAGAAAATATTTCAGACAATAATGTACGAAAAATTAGCATTAGAACACAATCCATATGGGAATAGAATAACGTCACGTCGACCTATATTGCTACTTTTTAACTGTCTAACGGCCGAATACTGAAACGCCACTCAAATCTCATAATCATCTGAAAGCTACTTAAATATAAGCATCCCTCAAATTTAAATGGTATACACAAACGCCACTCAAGCAATTCGAAACCATGATTAGCCAAGCAGTGCTCAAATGTTTACATCATGGCAACATCCTGCTCAAAAGTTGTTCTCAGTTACAAAATAATTTATAATTTATGTAGTTTACGTCTCGTATTCGTTTTACGCAGTCTTTTTTTAACAAATATTATCTATAATTATTAATCAGTTGAAATATAACAGCGTAATGTAAGTTTGGTTTGAATTACAATTGAAATTATGTATTTATTTACATAAAAATCCGATGAATATCAAAAGAAGACAATTTCTTGAGATAATTGTCGTAGATTGGAACATCACACTTGACATTTTACGAGCGTTGATATATCAAGTTTAGTAAAGATGAATATTATTAGTTAGGATTGACTATGGAGGAGAAGAAGAAACGTGGATGCAATTATACACCTGCTGAGAAAAAATATGCTCTTGGAACTGATTAAACTTCTTAATCAGTTTCAAGAGCATTTTGTTGTTTAAGTAGGTACTTACTTAAACAACAAAATGCAAATGAATAAATACAAAATAGAAATAATTGAAAAATTTAATTTAATTCTTAATTTAATTGACTTCAAGCTGGCTATCTTGGCTGTTACTTTATGTACTATTCGATGCACCGTGGGTTGTTCAACCTCGAAAATGTCCCCTATTACGCGTTGGTAGCTGCCTGTCGCATAGTAACGGAGAGCTATAAGAATTTGATCCACTGGCGGTATGGCTCGGTTTCTTTTTGTCAAGGGTTTAATAGTGCTACCGAATACAGAGTCCAAATACAATACAGTTTCTTTCGAGATGCGGAACCGTGAAACAAACTCCGTCGTCGTACTTTTCAAAAGCATTCAACTTTTCTTCATTTCTGCGCCTCACAGTTGGCCTTTCGTGATCCGAAAGTGAAGACAAGGACGATAGAGACATTTTTATCACGATTTGAAAAGTTTCAATAGATTTAACTTGATTTGAGGGACCTCGCGACCACTCTCAGATATAAGGGTTGCTCAAATCAGTTTGACAGTTGATTTGACAGATAAATAACGTTGAGTAGCGTTCCTGTATCCGACTTTTATACTGAGTGGTGTTTGAGCACGACTTAATTTAAGAAGCACTTAAATTTAACAGATACTCAAAAAAGACGTTTGGGTATATGAAATTAAAGTTTAGGGGCTGCTCAAACGTTTATGCAGCCCTTAAATATTTGAGCGGTGTTTCAGTATTCGGTCGTAACTTCATTTGATTCCACTTAAGATTAGAATGTCCATAATCGTCCAAATATATACAAATATAAAAATTTTGTGTCTGTTTGTAATGTCAAAACAACAGCTTTTTAACTAAATTCATAAGAAAGTATATGCGGCACTTTTAACAAAATACAATTTAAAAAATTTTTGTTCCGGCTTATCTCCGAAACGGCTGGCCGATTTTGGCGGGACTTTCACTGGCAGATAGCTGTTGTTATAAGGAGTAACATAGGCTTTTTGTCCAGGTAGCACGTATCCGTGGGATAATTTCGGACATACCCGCGGGCGAAAAAATATATCAACACTGTCCCATACAAAACTTCAACACTTACTCGACTTAAATGTAAGGGACGGCCGATTTCTTTTTCGCGATTACGATGTTGGTCTCATGGAAAAAAAAATTCAGTCTGATAGTCTGTACCATATCCTTAAATTTGACAGGTCTTTGCAAACTAACCCTGTATAGAAGATTAATAATATAGTTACCTTTATGCGTATAGGGCGCCATGTTAAGATCGTTGATGGGGAAGGAGACTCGCGCGCCGACCTTGGCGCTGAACATGAGCTCGTGCCGGAAGCGCTTCAGGTGAACACATAGTACTTCCGGTAGACGGACTACGCCTGACATCTTGACGCCGTTGCGGAGTTTGTTGCAGCGCGAGCAACTGTCGGGAGAATATTACTTTAAGGTGAATCCTGAGTTGTAGCCTGCCAAATCAATTTTTTTTGCATATTGGAGCTCTGTTTTACGAATCGTCTTTGGAAATTTGTTCCACCTAAGAATTTTCATATGAAATATTCTGAAAAATTCTCAGGAGATTACAAATTTCCAAAGTTTGACGATTGATATGAAATCGATAATTATTATTCAGTAAATATATCTTTCCTATTGTCGCAAATCGCATGTTGATCAACATACGACTTAAAAAAACAGAGCTGCAATTTACAAAAAACCATAGAAAAATAGAATTTGGCGGGCTTCAACTGAGGATCCACCTTAAAATAAGCTGGTAGAATATACAATTATTGTTACTTTGAAAGTAGCTTAGTGAAAATAAGCGCAGCCGTAAGGATACTATTATGATGGCAACGAAAGACGTGAAAACCTTTTAATAAAAGTGACTGCACCAACACCAAAAAGTAATTGTTGCAATTCAATATTACCGCATGAATTTGAACCTAATTAATATGAAATTAAATTAAAAAATATCTAGGAAACTTTAACTTCTTGAAATAGGATCAGTTTTAAAACAGATCGTATTTAAAGCCGGTTTTATTTTCTGTTGCTCTCTAGAGGATTGATAAGAACATGTAGAATGGTAATTTGAACTGGTGAAGTTTCAGAGTTTTAGTAAGAAAGAAAGAAAAATATTTTAATTGGGACATGCATAGGAAATATAAACAATAAATAAAAAGAACATTAAATCTAACAAAATCATGAAAACAATAAAAGAAGAACATTCATGCTTTTTTTAAGCTTATCTAAGACAATTTACTACTACTACTACTACTAGTGGTATAGAGGTAAGAGGAACAGGTGTAAAGTTCACTCATACCTCCAGTAAAGGGAGGATCCTCCGACCAGACGGGTGTCTGGTGGGCAACTGCCCGACGATTGATGTTGGGGCGTTGTATATATGCTAGTCGCGCGGTAAACTCTGCTTGCGCGATGCAGGATGTTGCGTGACGTCAGCACTCATGTGGCGATGTAGATACCGCTACAACGGCAATTTACTAGTGGTAAGTACTAACCTGTACATATTATCGCCTTTGAGTTCGTCGGCACTGAAGAAGGCCGCGAGACAGTCCTGCAGGGACACCACCGGCCCGTACAACCACGACCGCAGCCAGCTTAGTAGCCACCACACCTGAATAAAAGGATTCAGTTTTATTTACCTGTCTTACACCACGATTTATTATTTTACTAGCTTTTGCTTGTGGCTTCGCTCGCGTGGATGTCGGAAAGGGTCTCATTTATACCTTGTTTTCTTATAACTCTATTGCGTTACGCTGCGCATGACAGTAAACCTCCCAGTCGACATGATTATTTCCGACATCTTCAACAATCATCGTCATGTCTCAGACAATTTATACAAAACCTGAATCCTTATCTATAAAAATCAATGCCACTTTTCGTTGTAATTTTATAACTCAAGAACGGATGGACCGATTTTGCTAATTCTTTTTTTAGAATATTCCTTGAAGTACGAGAATGGTTCATACTGAGAGACAAATTAAAAAAAATTGGCGGTTCGAAGTTCGCGGGGTCAGCTAGTGAATTATAAAACTAAACCTAGAAGAACACGTTAGAAAACAACAATAACAATACCGATTGTCACCTCTAACTCTTAATTTTCTTATTGTGAACACAGAGATTCGCACTTACTTTTATTTTTGTCTTACTTTTCTCAATATGTTAAGTGAACTATAACGTTCTTCTTTTTTGAGAAATAAACGTCTGTAAACCGAAACCTTTCTCATAAATCACTCCGTCCATTGGTGAAAACCGTATGAAAATCCGTTCGGTAGTTTTTGAGTTCATCGCGATCAGACAGACAGACGCGGCGTTGTTTTATAATATGTAGTAATCATCTAGTCGCTGAAGATGTTCACTTTCACGCTGTAAACTGAATTTAGGTCTGACTTGGTTTGTTTTTTTTTTTCTCTGACCACTATTATTTGACAGACATAAGACTGATCTTGCAAGTTTCCTTTTATCTTTGTGGGTTACGGAACATTAATAACAACAACAGGTGTTAAACCTTTAACACCTTGTACACACAGCAGTCACTACAAACTGTAAAAAACTACAAACAATAAATTTTCGCATTCGAATATGAACTTAACTTTCAACACTTTAAGGTTTAAAATCATTTAAAATCATATGACAGTTTCGCATAACCTGATGTGCTGTCGACTGTACAACAATACGAAGACAATAAATAAACAGTGCTCCAATTTTTTTATCTAATGCAATTTTTTTTTTGGGTAATCTTTTGGCGTTTTTCTGTGGTGGGCGATTACGGATTATCTCTAGCTGATCCGGTGTGATGTGGGACTTACCCATGACTCCTGAGACCCATGCGGCACGTGATGGTTGAGGATAGGCTGCTGGCACCGGATGACCGCCAAGTGTTCACGAGACGGAATCGGCAGGGAGAGGTCTTGGAATGTCTCCACTCGCGTTGACACCTGAGACAATAAATTAGATATTTGGGTAAATCATACTACTTTTTGGCTCCATGTAGAACAAATAATAATACACTTTAAAATCTGTGTCTTAAGAGCGTTTATACCTTATGAGTGGCAACGTCGCAATTTAGTGTCATATTTCGTGGTTTTCAATTTGTATCATTTAATCGGAGCTATATTTTAAAAATCTGTTTAATTAACTTTTTAGATACACCTTGAAAACTTCCAGGGCCAAGTATTGCTGATTAAAAGGTATGAGTAAATGATGGAGCAGTTGTACCTCAGTGGTAACGACCGCGACTTACGAGTTGTAGGTCGTAGGTTCGAACCCAGTCAGACGCTTTACTTTGTGTAATTTATTTCATCACCACTGCTCTCAAAACGGTGAAGGACAACATCGTGACGTAACCGGCATGTCCTAGAACCAAAAGTTCGACGACATGTGACATTTACCAACCCATACTAGGCCCGTGTGGTAGATTACGGCCTACTTCCTCTCACAGAGAGGAGGCCTGTGTCCCAGCAGTGGGAACAATAGGCTGATTATGCTATGGTGCTGATGAAATGGCAATCAATTTCAGGAGTTGTAATAAAATTGTTGTCATGCTTTGAGGCACAATCCTGACTGGTTGATGAGTATTCCGCTCTGATATGATACGTATGATAAGCTCAACTTGGCTTCTATACTAAGTATTAATTTTATCCTTTTATGTCAGTGGCGGAGTGTTATACAACGTATCGTTTTGCATCCTCGTCAAATTTCAGGGGGCTGTTATGCAATACATAAATACTCAAATAAAATTACGATACCTGCTCAATAATTAATACCTACATACTTGTTTTTTTTTAGATATGTAAGTTTGACTGTGTTTCAGAATACACCATTTTCAAAGAACAGAATCGCCCCGTTGCGTATGCGGTAGGCAGTGTCGCACGACTATGTCACTGTATGCGTGCGTTAAAGTTACAGGGCGGTATCACACGGGCCCTACACATGCAGATTTCCGAAAATTATAAAAAAATACCTACATATTTTATTATTGATCCGCGTCGAGAATCATTAGCATAGTTACCTCCTCCAATTTGACGAGGATGCAAAACGACACCTTGTATAGGGACATCGAGGCGCAAGCTGTTTGGCTTCAGTAAATGATTCTGACCAATATTCTAATAAATAATTTTGAATTTTTGATCGGTTATTAAATAAAAAAAAAAATTGCTGTTGCATACATTTTAACCGCGTAGGTATTGCACTTTTCTATAAAACAGCAGATTTTTTTTGATAACCGACGTGAAATTTTCGACACGGGTTTCAGTAACATGTACTGAATCCATGGCAACAGTTAGCGCGACCATGTCCCTGCCACCCTGTAGATGACCGATTAGATACATACCCTATTACAGATGAGACACTGCACGGACGAAAGCAGTTTGCCGTCGAACACGTCGGAGATGATGCTCCGGAACCGGACGCCGCCGGATGACGTGCCGTCCCCACCGCCCGTTGGGACCACGCCCTTACTGTACAGACAAAACCTTGACACATGATGACGCTAATTATTGGGAAATATTATCTTTTAGTATTTTATTTGTTATTGTTATTCATAACTAGCTGACCACAGACGCTGTATAATTTTAATACATCATACAAAAAACCTAGTATAGAAAACAACATTTTCAGTTTTCCCGTCTTTTCCATGTTTCCGGGCAACTTTTCTTAGTTTTTTCCCTGAAAATTGTATGCGGACTACAACAACGTCCATTTGAAAATTAAAATAACCAAATCGGTATAACCGTTCTCAAGAAATGCGCTTACCAATGGACAGCTTTTCATTTTTATTTAGGGGGACGTGCACGAAATAGACTGATTTTTAAAAAGTTTGTGCATTATTTGTGAGAAAGAGAAAAGGAATTAAAAAAAAAAACGTTTTGAATAGTCGAGATCTTTGATTTGCATGTGGCTGAAAGGTATTTTTCTAATAAATGAAGTATTCGTGGAAAATCACTAATATTCACAAGTTTTCCAAAAAATACGGTATACTGACGTTTGATTATTTTTTTACTAGAAACTACTTTTGATTTTGATCATACAAAGATATTATCAACATCATTATATGGTCTACTTGCATGTGGATGGACCACTTTTTTCAACTTCAATGCCAAACATAGCTGAAAAATAATGTTAAACAAACCTATTTTGTCGAAAAAAACCCAATCAGTAATATATTTATTCTTATTATTATGTAAACGTTTCAAAGAAATTTAAAAATCACACATTAATCTTCAGCTAATTATAAACTAAAATTAAAAATTTATTTTACAATATTATAAATAAATACGTATTATTAAAATTTATAAATTAAAGGTAAAATAAACTACATATATTTTCGAGAGCGCAAAAGTGATGAAACTATTAACAAGTGCGGTGACTGACGCGAATGGTTTAGCGCTACGAAAACTGTACTTTTATAGTCACACCGACACAATGTTTCAATGATTTCAAGCTTTCTCACAATTGGATAAGAAATTGACAAAAGAGGGTACTTTTCGTGAACGGAGACTTAAATATATATTTTTTCTTTTTGTGGAAAGAGAGTAGAGACGCTTTTGAATTACAGTGCGATAATACCCTCTTTTTTTTGTTTTGTTAATATTAATACTGTGCCACTGCTGGTCAAAAGCCTCCTATAAATCCTTCCAGGAACTCATTTCACGCGCCACGCGCCACTTCGAACCAGCCCTTGCGGTACGCGTCCAGGTTATCTCGCCATCTCAGAATACCAGCATTGCGGTATTTATTTTTAAATATTGCAGCATTATGCTGAGATAGGAGCTTTTTTGGTCTCTCACAGGTCTTTTATTTTATATTTTCTTGTCGTTGTTATTTTTAATTTTGTTAGTTTCAAATGCTTCTTTATTTTTTATTATATTTACTGTTTGTATTGCCTGTACGTGTTCCAAATATTTTCCTTTCTTTCTTTCGATCTCTTTCTGGGCGAAAGAGAAACCCGTATAATATAATTTATTTTTTCGGAAAAAAAACCGTAAAAATAAACTAAACTACTACTACACTACTACTACTATTACTATTTACTAGCATATAAACTAAACTATACAACGTCAGTTAGAGGTCATCAAAGAGAGGACCTTCCTCACACACAGTACGTGTCCAACGAGACAATAGTTGTTCCTGCGGCCTATGACCCAGACACGTAACAACAGACACATTTGATGATTGGCGAGACTTTTGTTAGGCGAGTTACGACAAATCGGCGTAATGAATCTTATCTTCATTACTAAAGTAGACAACCTAAAATAACACGAGTCTATACTTCTATAGGCCTTTGTACACACGTTTTTCTTGCCGTGAAAAACTGCGCTTGGTTCGCCGTTTCAAGATGTTGCCGATGTTACGGTAAAGAAACCGTGCCATGTACAACGGCACGGTTTCTTTACGGTACGGTGCGCTAGCCGCACCGCAGAATAATCGTGTGACCTTGTATTTGACACGGTTCTATGGTATACGGCGACGGCGCCGTGCCGTCAACAAACTTCCATAGTGTTCAAAACACTGACGACCGTGCCTACACACGGCGAATAAACCGTAGTTTTTCAAGGCAAGAAAAACAGTATGTTGGGTATAATATATAGTAGTAATACTAACTGCTGGTCGCTCCTAGTGTCAGGCGCATCGCTCGCTCCGCTCGAACACGTCTCATATCGCTCCTCCGCTTCGCTCGACCACGACAGCGACGATTCTGACCCGTACAGCCCTTGGTTTTGACCCCGGATTAATTCTGAGCATGGATTACAACAATATTTTATTACCTTAACATATATTTTTTTAATGCAATTTAACAAGCAATCGTTGACATTTTTTTAAATACCTAACCTATGAAAAATTTCAACGCCCCTTGCGTTGATGTTTTTTCCAGAACCGTGTACTGAATCCATGGTAACACGTTGCGCTTCGATGTCCCTGCCCCCCTGTATGTGTCGTCTAAGCCCAAGTAAGCAAAAGTCGTTTATCAAGCAGAGGGATGATGAGGACTGACAGTAATAATATAGTCAAATGAAACACCATTTTAAATAGACCACAGAACGTAAAAGGACCGGGCTTGCGGACGGCGAGCAATGGACAGCTCGCCGTCCGATAAGGACCAGGGCCGGGTCTACGGCGTGTTGTGTTCCAGTAACAATGACGGGGTCCGCTAGGGCCGATGCCTGCCAGGGTTGCGGGAAAGTCCGAAAAGGTTACCGAGACCCCTGGCACAGGCAACTGGAGGAACACGGGTGGGTTTTAGTCAGTAAGAGTCTGACACGCCCTCCGTGTCATTCACAGCGTGTTTGTACACTTGGGAACCACAAGTATAGCGCGCGTGGTTTCGTAGGATAAAAATACTGTATCATGAGATTGGACAGCATATTTATGGATCAAAAACTTTCAGGTAATCAATTGTAGAGGAAGAGAAGAGAGTTACAAACTTACCTTTAGATATAATACAGTAAACCAATACTCACCATTAGCCTGTTGCTGTTGTGAGTACATGTTGTATTGCAGATGGTGTGTGCCCGCGAAGCTAGCCGACCGCCGGTGTCGCGGCGACATGGGCTCTTGTGTTTGCACTCTACAAATAACACATCGGAATTAAATTTGTTTTCGGGACATTTCAAAGTTTACTAAAGAAACAAAATCGACTAAAAAAGGATATTCTAAAGACTTGTGCCTGTTACTAATTTACTGGTAACGTTTTAGTTTTTTCTTAATTTGAAATTTTTTGACAGACCGACTATGGCTATTCACAGAGGCCCTTGGACGTTTTAATTAAAAGAGGCACCAACCGACAAATTATCCCTATTCGCACTATGCAAGTGCACGAAAGGACAACCCCGGGTTGGTGGAGGACTATTGCAGGATATAAAAACAAAGATATTGGATTAAGGGTTTGGTTTATTGTTAAGGTCGGCTTACTCTCTAGAATTGTGAGCTGCGATTATAAATCAGATACCTTATTCATTTCTTTTGAATTATTCTAATTGATCAGACAACTGGCACTAATCCTTAGTATTTCTTGAAAAGTACATTTTAGAATTGCATAAGAAAATGGATGAATGAGTAAAAATTAAAATATTTGAAACGGGCACCGACACTGTTTTCTTAGTATGACAGTAGGTACCTTTCAAGTGTTGCTATAGGAATAATAATAATAAATAAAGAATAACCCTGTTTCCTAATGCCACTGTTACTGACTATGTTTTATATTTTTACATGTTTTTGTAAACATATTTAAAAATGTATTTAATACGTAAAAAGATTAATAAACGGAACGGAACGGAATTTCTTAAGAAATAAGCAGTACCTTTAGTTTGTACTCAATATTAATATGTCGTATCTGTATCTATTTTAATGTGTGTACATAAATAATAAAATAAAATTGTTGTTACCGTAAATAGCCTTCAGTTCTAGATTCGCTATAAGACGACGGCGCGGGAGATTTTCGCCTCATCCTTGCGAAGAAAGGAGCATCGCTTGCTGTAAAAAAAAAACGTATTCATATTTGTTTTCTATTTTTTAAGCATTTTTCAAAGGACCGTTATTGGTTTTTGACCCATTTGTTAAATTATAGCATGTATGATGTAATTCAATATATCAAATCACACTTTGTTAAATTGCAGTAATGGTAGACTTAATATAAGCGAAACCTAGATCTTATCAGAATAGTATGTCACTTCGAGCAAATATACAATGATCAACACGCAACACACACTGACACTCTCTGGAGGCGGAGCGACCAACAGATTAATTTTTAAAAGTCCTTCTATGCCTAACGTTCAAAAGAAACCTAAGCCCGATCTAGCTATTTAGCCGCTCCGGGCAAAAATAATACTCGGCACCCTTTACTTTACCAGTCATGGGCTTTGTTATTATGACCCAGTTTGCATACAAAATTCAACCAAATATCCCCATAGTGACTAAACCATTGGGGATATTTGGTTGAATTTTGTTTTGTTTGAATTGCTAGTCAAATTTTGACAAAACCCATAGTCGGCCCAGCACAACTATTAAGTTTGTTCGAAAAAATCACTTTTTTAATTTAAATGTTCGGATGTATTGGATAGTTTCAAAATATACATTATGTTAGTCTTATTGGGGCTTCGGAACAAATATACAAAAGTTCATACGAGTATGTATGTATATTTGCAAGTACATATACATACTCTAATATATATAAAAGAGTTAAAGAATTTCTCTGACTCTACTGAATGGATTGAAAATTTTATTATCTACATATTTATCTTTCAACTACAATCATCAACCTCTTTCGACTCATTGCTCATTGCCTATAGGCCTCTTTTCCTTGCCTCAGCCTAATCTTGCCTACGTATGACCCTTTAAACTTAGGAAACAATAAAAAAAAACATCATAATCGTTTTAGAAGTTTAAAATATTAGGACCAAACTGTTAAAATTATGAAGTCGGTTCATGCGTATTTAAGTTATAATATATAAGTTAAGGATGAATGTTATGTATAAAAAAAAACGAGCGAGCCTTACAGTAGTCGCATATTATGATGTGTAACATCTGACATCTCACCTTGGTACTAAACAAAACATTAACATTGTATCCAAAAAAAAATATTCCGGTATTATTTGTAATGATTATAATGAGGTAAAGCGCACAGCTGATGCGTTCACCTTCTCTATTTCCCTTTCTCGTCACACACACGCAACTGTTGGCCGACAGTACTAACTTCTCGGAAAATGGGTTGGTACCATCTACCATCTGACGGCCAACTCTACAACCGCGCGCGCTCATTGGTCAAATCAAATAGCGCGCGCTTCCCCGGCTTCCTGTTACACACTTCCGTCGCATTTCACGAAATCATACAGATTGCAGGAAAGCGAGAGGAAATATATTACACATCAAAAAACACAACACAACAAACAGTTTGTGTTGTGTGTGTTGGTGTTTATAATTTAAAAACAAATAATTGTTTGTTTTTAAATTTAACGGACGGCGGGCGAGCGGGAAGCGAGATTTCATCCCGAGTAGATGAAGTGAGCGGGTAATAACATAGAGCGCGTGCAGGCAGGCACTTGTTTGTTAACATTATTGTTTAAGACGACGAAAAAGTTGACTTAATTTTTTTTTTGTTGCGTTTGTTTGCTTAAATTACGTGATTTTTATTGTTTTTGTGTTAACTTCTATCTTACGAGATAGATATAGATAATTAAGGACCCGTGCAACCACCCGGCGCCCTCAGTTTTGGCTTGCCCCTCCCTAGATCGGGCCCTGCAAGGGAGTTTCAGGCTAAAGGCCTTTACACATCCCTCCAGTAGGCCGTCGCAAACTATGGTAAACGTATGTCCATACATATTGTTTGTATAGTCTGTTCCAAAAGTATCTGATGAAAATGTAAACAAAATGGATCAGACAACGTACTGTGGATGATATTATGTAGTGCCACTTACGAATTGAGTGCTTTGATTTGATTATTTGAATACATGAACTCGAAATTCTAATTTTAAATAACTTTCAAGATGTTTTTCATATGACATTGAGGTTAACTTTATAACCTCACTTTTCGTCGAGGATTTTTCAATTACAACTTAATAATGTTATGCTAACAATAAATTGTTGGAAAAAGTGGCGAGATATAAAGTTGAAGCCTTCTAAATACAGACAAGCGTGGTTACTAATTGTCTTTAGTAAGTGATTGTGTAAGAATTTAACACAAACAGTTTGTTTAGATTTTCATCAGATTCTTTTGGAACAGACTATAGGTACTATTTTGTACCTTACCGGTTAAGATGAGGTTGTGAGCTTAAGTGTTTAATAATTGTACCTACATGCATAGTCACTAGACATGCGCAAAATGTGTCAGTGAAAAGAAATGATTGAAGTATATCTTTTGACTCAATGAATTAGTCCACTCATTTAGTTCAGTACTTCAATTAGTTCACCAAATCAGAACGAGTCAATGAGATATCGAGCTCGCGTAGTGTGATAAGTTACGACGAATGATGCACTTCACTTAGTTGATTAGTTCACTTTTATATTTATCTTGATTTTCCTTCATACTTTATGCAGGCTTAGGACTGTCAACCATGAATGCTATGAAATATGAAACCGACTTCAAAAAAAACCTAAAAAGAGTAAAATAATTACTTTATTTAATATAAAATTAACAGTTTCAGAAGTGAGCAAAACTACACAAATATCTAACTATTTATTTAAGTAGTATTTTTTCTGGGTTATATACAATAAACTCTCTCAATGAGAATAACATCAATTTTAATTTACCTAGAATGCAAATAAAATATTCTACACGTACGAGTCATGCGAGCGAAATGAATGCTGAGTTGGTGCGAGCGAAAAGAAACACTGAACTAAATGAAGTAGAGACACATTTGAATGACTACTGAAGGAAAGATAGGGTTATTTTGTGAAACGAAGTACTTCATTTACTTCAATCGTTCGCGAACTACCCAAGTCTAATAGTCACTCGTGAACTCACCGCCGGAGGAGGCGGCGCGTCGTCGCACGTGCACGTTGCGCGTGTCCTGGTGGTCGCCGTCTGCTTCAGAGCCCAGCTTATCTTCCGATGTGCTGTCCCACACCTGGTCAGCAACAATATTTTAGTACTTTTTAAAAATCATGTAGAACAATGAAACATTGAGAAAGTCTCCGTGAAATGAACTCATTACGCCTCAATTTCATGCTAAGCGAATAAAGGAAAGCACGTATTTGGATGAGACAGCTGTGATTAATATCGACTTAGTCACCATCCATAGTCCAGCTTCTGAAGGCGGAGAACTTTGTTTGTGGACCCATATTGAGAAGAAATTACCCTATCTTTAAAGCGACCTACGCAGTTTTGCAACTTATTTTTTTTATGTAAAGGACAGATAATCTATACATATTATAAGGAAGTCACTTTTCGTGTATGTGTGTCTGACCGTGTTGTTCTTCTACATTACACAACGGATATTGATGCGGTTTCCACCATTATTTATAGAATTTATTCCGGAAGGTTTATGTGCTACATTCGGTTTAAAGACATTTATTTCTCAAAGAACCAATTACAGTTCACTTAGAGACAAACTTAACTAAATTAACAATAAGTATTTTAAATTACGACGTTCAAGCCATCCAAGAAACTTAACACCATAGTTCCATTTATAAAATATAGCAAGTACTATGTTCCTAAGTACATACAAAACAGTTCAAGCCAAACATAAGTATCTAATAGAAAAAAAAAGCTAAACTTATTTATCTAGTATATAACTCCTTAGGCCTTTTTTAAATGTTGGTATGCTTGTACAGTAGTACCCAACTGATATGGCTTACCGATGTACCTGCGCAGAAGATGAATTTTTAAAGCGCGGGAAATGCTATTGACCAATCGGCACGCTCCACGTACCGCACTTCTTTTTCCTGTACCGCTATTGGTCGGCAGCTGCCGCCATGTTAGCGCGCGCCGCGTGGCATGTAAAAGTACACGTAGGTAGTGGCAAAAATATTGTTTCTTTTTATGATTTAAAATGAGTTCCTTAAAAAGGGTGCCCCCTTTTTACTGGGATACTGGGATAGCAGGAGTGCGGCCTTTAGATTAAGTTTTTTCTATTGTTTATTAAATAAATCGTACATTTTAAATAACCTGTATTTTTAATTAAATATTTATATTTGATAAAAACTGGTGGTCCGATAAAATTGGCACGAAGTGTAATTATGCGGAGGGGTGTGACTTGCGAGTGAGACGGAACTAACAGCTGCAGTATATTATGTACCTTATAATAGTGACCTAAGGTTGATTGTAAGTTTTGAGCATCCTTTCGTTAATCTTCGGAGCCATACTTTCTTTTCTGCGCGAACGAAGATTCACGACGCGCCATATCAGTTGGGTACTACTGTACACTCTCTGACTTTTTTAGGTAATTTATTGTATAGTCGAACCCCCTCATACTGTATAGTTTTCCTGCCGTACAGGGTTCTCACTCTTTCATTCATAATATTATTACACTAGCTTCTGTCCACGACTTCGCCCGCGTGAAATTTCATGTTCCCCCTCCCCACCACGTCACATCGCATCGCCTGACCGCGCTACTACTTCGTTTGCGCTTAGCGTTCTTTCTGAGTTTTATTTTATTTTTGCTCGGCACCTAAGGGTCCTAGCGTGATGTTAAATATCCTAAAGCCTTCCACAAGGATTGGGCTATCAAATGCAAAAATAATTTTTCAAGTCCGACCGGTAGCTCCAGAGACTAGCCCTACATACAAACTTACAATCAAAAAAATGTTACCTCTTTATAAAATTAGTTTATATGTATATGTATATTAAAGAAATCTCGATGTTTTATCAAGTCTTAAAAACAGCGCGAAGCAGGGTCGGGTCGCTAGTGATAACTATGATGATAATTATGGTGTGATGACGAGGAATGGACTACAGACTATGATGACGATGATGGTATATAGGTACGAGGAACAGCGTGTAAAGTTCATTCATACAGACCTCCATAGAAAAGGGAGGATCCTCCGACCAGACGGGTGTCGTGTCTGATGGGCAACTGCCCGAAGATTGATGTCGGGGCGTTGTATATATGCTAGTCGCGCGGTAAACTCTGCTTGCGCGATGTAGGATTTGCGTGACGTCAGTATGACGCGCAGCTCGCATGTAGATACCGCTACAATGGCAAGGATGATATTTGTATATTTACCGGTTCCTTCAGCTCCTCGTGCAGCTGGTCCATGAAGCATCGCAGGAACTCCTGCGTGTCATGTTGATGGTAACCACGAAACATCGGATGCACCTGTCAAGCAGAAAATTCTAGTTTTTAGATAATTCAAAATACAAAATGCTTGGTGATTTTTTTTTCACTAGGAGTTTTCTTCATCTACATACAGGTTGGCAGGGGCAACGACCCCCAAAAACTGTTACCATGGATGGACGCGTCAATGTCCCTACCACCCAGTATATCTGTACACATTATAAATTAAAGTCGCTCTTTGACCGCGCTGTTCTTCCAAAACACGCAATGGACTTTGATGCGGCATTTACCATCATTTAGTGAATTTGTTCCGGAAGCTTTATATATATATAAAACGTTAATATTAAGGTTGGCCAAAGAATCAACATCGCCATACAACGTGGCAATTCTGCCAGCCTTTTGGGCACTTTTCCTGTTGACAGCGATGCGGACGAACTTTTTGATGCCCTATGATTCTTTTCCTTTTTTTTTATGTACATATTATTAATATAATTTTAGGTCTGTTATCTTATATATTTCGATAATGCATTTTGAATATTAAACTTACATACAATAATGGAATTTCGATGTTTTATCAAGTCATGAAAAGCGTGCTAAGAAGCACGCAGTAGTTAGTCGTAGAGATGGGCTGAGATATGATTGTATGTGTCAATGAGTGCATGACAATGACAAAATAATATCGATGACGGGAACAAACAAAATCATCAATGATTTTAATACAAGTATACGATCACGTCACTACCAATTATGAGTGATTTAATAATCGCGGAATGCGCAACCTCGCAACGTCGCATTTCGCAGCGCCCGAGACAGCCCGTCTGATTAACCGAAGTTCACGTTCATTCAAGTAATGATTGCATTGTTGCAAATATGGAAGTGATTCTGAAATAATAGTAGATTATGCACCGAGGGGCTAAAGTTGTGTCTTATGTCACGGGCGTCATATTGAATCTCGACCGCAATGAAGGATTCGGGATTTAACTCCCGAGCGCAGCGAGAGAGTTAAGAGTTTAACTCACGAGCGAAGCGAGGGAGTTAATACAAGAATCCTTCATTGCGCTCGAGATTCAAGCTAGCCCAAGGCAAAGACACCTTTAGCCCAGAGGAGGATACTCTACTTTTTACACCTACTGTGAGAAAATAATAGCCATAGTACGAAAAACAAAGTATTTATTAAATAAACACACAAAGATAATATTATGTCTTCGAAAACATGGCAACGATATGAAGAAGCAGTCGTTATGATTTTGTAGGATATCGAGAATATCATCCACGCGTAGTAAGTGTTTCGAGAATAGCTTTCCTCTTTCTGGCACCAAAGGGTATTTGTTAGTACTATACTGCCAATTTAGCTGAGCATGTGAGATTCCAAATTCAAATCACATTATTGACCAGCGGGTCATAATGAAATCCAGTACAACATTATTGACCGGCTGTGCCCCCGGCCACTAATGACTCACTTTGGGTTAAGGTTGCTTGATATATAATTTGACATTTTCGAGCAGGTGGTGTGAAAATGTTTATTTATTTATTTTATTGTAGGCACAGTAGGCATTGACGATGAAAAAATTTAAAATATCGATGATTTTTACTTATGAAAACTAAAAATGGTTTATTAATTAACAAGTAAACCTTAACAACTAGTGATTGAAGCCTCCTTTCAAGCAGATAGGCCTGTGTTAGGAGACTCCGCTCTTCCAAAACTTAAATAAGTATTATTTACTTGCTTTATAAAAATGTAGGTAAAGGAAATTATAAACAAATTAAATGAGTGAATCAGAGTGTTTGCGTGAGGTTAAGAATGGTACAGGCATTAGGTGTATGGTTATGTTTTATTCCAGCGCCTCCGTGTCATCATACGTAAATGATTTTATCCCATTAGTTACAATTTTTTTAGGGTATCATTTAAGCTATTACCAATTTAATTAGTTTTGTGTTTCTTAAATAATAGGGTTTGTCCTCCAAATAGTAGATCTGTCACCAAAATGTAGTCACCAAACAATGCAAAATCAGTTCCACAATAAATCACCTAAAATCCTGAGATATAAAGTCTAGTACCAAATAAATGTTTTTGTATGTATTATAATAGGTGTGTCCTAATAAGTATTTAAGCAAACTAATTTAAAGAGATCACCAATAGTAGTAGTTTTCTTATTCACCACGGATCGATTGATATACATAATATGTCGACGGTAGGGCTTGGTCGACGGAGCCCCGCTTCGCGGGGCTCCTACTTCTGGCTGGTTTATAAAGAAATAACCACGAAGGGGATGGCGGGGTCTCTCGACCCCGCCATCCCCTTCTAACCTAACCTGGCCGAGTCGGGGTGCCCTAAAGTCCAGATTGCATCCAGTTTCTCCTGGTAATTTGTCTCGGGTATCATTTAAGCTATTACCAATTTAATTAGTTTTGTGTTTCTTAAATAATAGGGTTTGTCCTCCAAATAGTAGATCTGTCACCAAAATGTAGTCACCAAACAATGCAAAATCAGTTCCACAATAAATCACCTAAAATCCTGAGATATCAACCTGAGAACAATTTTTGTTTATCTGAGAACGAAAATATTTCGTGGCGATAGATCTATTTATTAGGTGATACAACTTGATGACAAATATAAATTTTGGTGATAGAAAATATAGTTCCCATTTTTTTATATTCAACTTGTTTCTTATTATATACGTAAATATCTTTGTTAAGTTTATTGTATAGCTGAGCTGAGCGTTTTTTGTATTGTATACGGGCGAACTTTGTTTTAGTTTGAGGAACCTCCGCTACTATTATCTTTTCTTCTTTTTAAGGTTAAGCTGGGGTCAAAAGGAAGAGTTAGTCTAGTTAGTAAACAAATAAATGTTACTTACATTACGAATGCCATACAGAATGCCGTTAGGTACAACGTAGCCTCTTGTCTTCCTACTCCACATCTCTTTTACTAGTTTTTGGTATGCTCTGGAAAGAAACTCATTATTTTAGGTACAGAAGACCGAAATATGAATGTAACAGATTAAATGTCTGTCATTCTCATCGTACAGTCGCAAAGGAAATTATGGTAATAAATTGAATGGGTAAGTTTTGAAAGACGACAAAGATAGGTATTGTTAATGTTCAGACAAATTAAAGTCTAGTTTACCTAATGTGTGTTTAGAAAGAAAAGACAAATATATTGTTAATGTTCAGTCAAGTTAAAATCTAGTTTACCTCATGTGTGTTTTGAAAGACATGACAAATATATTGTTAATGTTCAGTCAAGTTAAAATCTAGTTTACCTCATGTGTGTTTTGAAAGACATGACAAATATATTGTTAATGTTTAGTCAAGTTAAAATCTAGTTTACCTCATGTGTGTTTTGAAAGACATGACAAATATATTGTTAATGTTCAGTCAAGTTAAAACCTAGTTTACCTCATGTGTGTTTTGAAAGACATGACAAATATATTGTTAATGTTCAGTCAAGTTAAAATCTAGTTTACCTCATGTGTGTTTTGAAAGACATGACAAATATATTGTTAATGTTTAGTCAAGTTAAAATCTAGTTTACCTCATGTGTGTTTTGAAAGACATGACAAATATATTGTTAATGTTCAGTCAAGTTAAAACCTAGTTTACCTCATGTGTGTTTTGAAAGACATGACAAATATATTGTTAATGTTTAGTCAAGTTAAAATCTAGTTTACTTCATGTGTTTTGTTTTAAATGTTGGTTTTATTGCTGTTTGTATTTCCTGTGCGTGACACAAATAATTTCTTTTTTTTCTCATTGAATTTCACTAACACTGCCTGTTTCAACTATTTGTATTTTTTAGAAAGTTTCCACTGATGGGTAACAGGACTCCACTCAGTGAGAGGGAGTGGGCCATAACCCACCCAGCGGGCCCAGTGCGGGTTGGTGGATATCATAAGTCTTCGTTTTAAATACGTTGAACGCTAAACGCATTTAGTGGTTTATGGTGCGAGAGGAGCTTAAATTCAGTTGTAGAAGATTTGAGGGTCTTTACCTGCTGATCCCAGGCTTCTTATCGGCCGCTAAAACGGCGACAGCGGCCGCGCACTCCAGGAAGTAAGACGTGAGCGGTGCCGTGTTGCTAAGAGCCTGTAGTGCCGCGTTCATGTAGCACGTGTTGCCCATGTTCTGCAGCCCCACTAGTCCTGACGCGTGCGGATCTAGAGAGTGTCAAGGAGATAAAATTATGATGATGATAAAAATGTTTACTAAATTCGATCCAGGCTGTCCTCACCCTAGCAACGCCCGAAGTCGGTAAACGACAGCGGGTGCCCATAGCGTGTAGTCGCTTAGTTTTATACGCGGTGGGAGGCCTTAATTTATGAAGTCCGGTTTGGCAGTCAATAACCCACGTTAAATATAACTGCGAGATGCAATTTGTAAAAAGAAACTTGGATAAAATTAGAAAGCGCAGACCGCCAAAAAAAATACGTACTTTTTAAAATTCATCATGATTTGATATCGATAATTACCCGTTATGTCTGTAAAGATTCCCCAGTCAAATTAATTTGACCCATTTTATCTCACCTCTAGCACGTGCGTCGTGTTCATAGTGGATGTCGTGCGTGTCGGGGTCCAGTTCGTCCTCCGCCATGGTCAGAGCCACGGCGACCAGGCGTGTTGGACTCACACAGGTAGACTGTTTGTTTGTATGTTTATTGCAATTTCACCTCTAGCACGTGCGTCAAGTCGTAGTGGATGTCTTGCGTGTCGGGGTCCAGTTCGTCCTCCGCCATGGTCAAAGCCACGGCGCCCAGACGTGTTGACACGTCGAGTGTTTGTTTGTATGTTTGTTGTAATATATCTTACCTCTAGCACGTGCGTCATGGTCGTAGTGGATGTCGTGCGTGTCGGGGTCCAGTTCGTCCTCCGCCATGGTCAAAGCCACGGCGCCCAGACGTGTTGGACACTCACACGTCGAGTGTTTGTTTGTATGTTTGTTGTAATATAATATCTTACCTCTAGCACGTGCGTCATGGTCGTAGTGGATGTCGTGCGTGTCGGGGTCTAGTTCGTCCTCCGCCATGGTCAAAGCCACGGCGCCCAGACGTGTTGGACACTCACACGTCGAGTGTTTGTTTGTATGTTTGTTGTAATATAATATCTTACCTCTAGCACGTGCGTCATGGTCGTAGTGGATGTCGTGCGTGTCGGGGTCCAGTTCGTCCTCCGCCATGGTCAAAGCCACGGCGCCCAGACGTGTTGGACACTCACACGTCGAGTGTTTGTTTGTATGTTTGTTGTAATATAATATCTTACCTCTAGCACGTGCGTCATGGTCGTAGTGGATGTCGTGCGTGTCGGGGTCCAGTTCGTCCTCCGCCATGGTCAAAGCCACGGCGCCCAGACGTGTTGGACACTCACACGTCGAGTGTTTGTTTGTATGTTTGTTGTAATATAATATCTTACCTCTAGCACGTGCGTCATGGTCGTAGTGGATGTCGTGCGTGTCGGGGTCCAGTTCGTCCTCCGCCATGGTCAAAGCCACGGCGCCCAGACGTGTTGGACACTCACACGTCCAGTGTTTGTTTGTATGTTTGTTGTAATATATCTTACCTCTAGCACGTGCGTCATGGTCGTAGTGGATGTCGTGCGTGTCGGAGTCCATCTCGTCCTCCGCCATGGTTAGAGCCACAGCGCCCAAACGTGTTGGACTCTCACACGTCGAATCTGGACTAGCCTGGGTAAAGAATAAACAAGATAAGGTGACAGTGCCAGGAAGCAAGAAAATTATTAAAGAACAAGACAATAATTGTTGGTTTAAGATTATTTAATTTACCTACATTTTGATTTTTCCGGGATTGTACGTGCGTTCACCAAGCTCGGATCAGCTATGTCTATACTTACACAGTAAGACAGTGGTCAGGGGCTGGGCTGTTCTAAGCCACATCTCTAATTATATTGTGTATTTGATAAGGTCCTGTTGACCGATATATAAACGTGTGCCTTTCCTTACATAAAGTGGTTGCGCGACACGCACTATCAAGATTCTGTAATTTGTTTCCTTTTGCAAATAAGACCTTTCGATTGCACCAAAAGTTAATTAAATTTATTGCATTTCGCAATTTATCGGCAAACTCCTTAATGTTGCACATTTCTACAGGCTGCAATAACCACGTTTAATTAGCAAGAACGACGGTTTTCACCAAAAAACCAATTCAATAGTGATTTTATTGTACCAACCACATATGCCAAGGCTGCTCTGATGTGGACCTCTTTCTCGCACATGTAACACCATATCCGCTCCGTGGACACGTTCATGTGTACGCAGTGCAGAGGAAAGGTCTGGAACAAACGTGTTAATTAGACATGATGGATACTGATGACTCCGGAGATACTTGTTGGTTCTGCACCATAGAGTGAAGGAAATAATTCATGCTTGCAAGAACTTCCTGCGTTGCATCCTCAGTAGAAATAACGGTATTTCTAATGTATTGTAATTTTACACTTTACAATTGAGCTGGTAGATGCTTACCTCTGTCGTCCGTGTTATGATGAAGCAAGTATAACGAATTAAAAACATTGCACCCAGACAGGCGCTTTACTTTGTGTAAATTATTTCATCACCACTGCTCTCAAAACGGTGAAGGAAAACATCGAAAGGAAACCGGCATGTCCTAGAACCAAAAAATCGAAGACATGTGACATCTACCAACCCGCACTGGGCCCGCGTGGTGGATATGGCCCATGCCCTCTCACCGAGAGGAGACCTGTGTCCCAGCAGTGGGAACATTATAGGCTGATTATGCTTATTCTAGTGCGTTGGGACTGGCGAAATGTGTTATGTACTAGCTTCTACCCGCGACTTCGATCGTGTGGAAGTCGTAAGTACCACAATATACTAAAATAACTGCCACAATTCCCGCCTGCGCTATTACATAGTTTTTGCTTAGCGCTCTTTCTGACTTTTTTCATTTTGCTCGGCTCCTAAGTGTCGTAGCGTGATGTTAAATAGCCTATAATCTTCCACAAGAATTGGGCTATCAAACGCAATAAGAATATTTGAAATCCGACTAGCAGTTCCAGAGATTAGCGCGTTCCAACAAACCAACTCTTCAGCTTTATCCTTATTTATAAAAATCAATGCCACTTTTAGTTGTAATTTTATAACTCAAGAACGGATGGACCGATTTTGCTAATTCTTTTTTTAGAATATTCCTTGAAGTACGAGATGGTTCATACGGAGAGAAAAAAAAAATTAGGCGGTACGAAGTTCGCGAGGTCAGCTAGTTATACTATACAGGGTTACTGGTAATTCGACGTATATCCTTAAGGGGCTGATAAGGGGGCCAAAATGCAACAAATTGAACCCCCCATATGTATGGCCGAAATTCAATAGTTTTCGAGATATTAGAATTTTAAGGGTTTTTCGATATTTACTCAAAATTTGACATTTCATTCCAAATAAAAAAAAACTACATATTTGAATGGGTACCATTAAAAATGATGTTGTAGCTGGCACTTCAATTAAGCTATGGACATATTTAAAACTACTTAATTTAACAAAATAATGAAAATAATGAGCGATATAAGAATAATATCTTACCAATATTTTCATTTTACGCTTCAAAAATGTTGTCTCGTCACAAAAAATTCTATGACATTAATCGTACAAATAACTAAAACAACTTGCTTATTCTGTAAGCTTTCCAGAAAGCTATAAAAGTCAATTTTAAAATACATAATTCGTGCCAAGGCATGTGTTTGAATCGGCGCGGGGAGAGAAAGGGTCATTTGTATTTGTATGAAATAAAATGCATAAAAAAATGTACATCAAATTTTATTACAAATTTTACACATCTTGTTCAAAATGAGCCCCTCGATTACGAATGCAGGTTCGAATTCTCTTCCTAACTTCGGTTTTCGTCACTCTTGATGTGAACGTTGTTCTCATCTGTTGCGCCGCGTTTATTATTCGCTGTCGAAGTTCTTCGACTGAATTTATTGGGGTCACATAAACTAATGCCTTCATATGACCCCAAACGTAAAAATCAAGTGGTGTGATATCAGGGCTTCGTGCTGGCCACGGAATTGGCCCTCCCCTCCCAATCCATCGGTTTGGATATCTCTCGTCTAGTCACTGTCGGACAGTAATCCGGTAATGTGCTGGGCAACCATCATGTTGAAACATGAGGTTGTTTTTTATTTCTTCGGGAACATCCGCCAACAAATCGTCTCGGTTGTTTCTCAAAAACTCCTCGTAATTTTCGCCGTTCAAATTTTGGGGCAAGAAATGAGGGCCCACCAAATAATTATCAACGACACCCATCCATACGTTCAGGGAAAATCTCATTTGCGACGCAGTTTCTTTTAGTTTTTTTGGATTCCTGCCTGCTTTAGGTGCCCAAAAATGTAAGTTATGGTAATTCGTTATTCCATCCCGGTCAAACTTTGACTCGTCAGTCCACAAAATATTTCTTAGGAAATGTTCCTGGTCAGCGTAAGCGTTTAACATAAACCGAGAAAATTCGGGTCGCCTGGCAGGATTTCCCTCGTGCAATGTTTGAACAGGTTGATAATGGTACGGGTGTCTACCTGATAGATGTACTACCGACCACACTTTCCACTGGGACATACCGAGCTGTCTTGCAACAATGTTCGTTGAGATGTTTGGGTCATCAATAAAACACTGAAGAATGGTGTCCTCTTCGTCAGCCGTGTACCGTCGAGGTCTGCCAGCGTTGAATTGTGCTCTTTGAACACTGCCAGTTTCAGACAATCGTCGATAGGTGCTCCCGACAACAGTAACGTGGGGAAGTCGACGATCGGGAAAGCGGCGTTGGTATTCTCGCCGAGCCGCAGCCGCGTTTCCATCGGCAAAACCATAACAAAACATTATGTCTGCGTATTCGTTATTAGGATACGAAGCCATGTTATCCGAAATAACAATGATAACAAAAAGAATAACAAGAGAAACAAGAATTAACAATAATGGTCGATAACAAATTAACGGGATGAGAGATTGGTAGCAAGATAACAACACACGTGCTTGCGCGGCGGAGAGTCAAAACTTACTAAGGAAGGCGACGCGAGCGCAGCAGACGCCGCGCCGTGTACTCCCCCGCCCGCACACCCCGCCCCATCGCGAAGAATTTCGCCATGAAAATCGGTTGTTTTAGCGAGGATCATAAACTAAAAACACAGATAATTTCTCTCCCCGCGCCGGTTCAAACACATGCCATGCCACGAATTATGTATTTTAAAATTGACTTTTATACCTTTCTGGAAAGCTTACAGGATAAGCAAGTTGTTTTAGTTATTTGTACGATTAATGTCATAGAAATTTTTGTGACGAGACAACATTTTTGAAGCGTAAAATGAAAATATTGGTAAGATATTATTCTTATATCGCTCATTATTTTCATTATTTTGTTAAATTAAGTAGTTTTAATTATGTCCATAGCTTAATTGAAGTGCCAGCTACAACATCATTTTTAATGGTACCCATTCAAATATGTAGTTTTTATTTTATTTGGGATTAAATGTCAAATTTTGGGTAAATATCGAAAAACCCTTAAAATTCTAATATCTCGAAAACTATTGAATTTCGGCCATACATATGGGGGGTTCAATTTGTTGCATTTTGGCCCCCTTATCAGCCCCTGCCGGATATACGTCGAATTACCAGTAACCCTGTATATTATATTATAGTATAGATGTTATGTGTATTGTGTTGCACTCTGACTAACCCTTTTAGGAATAAAGGCGTGATAGTTCATTCATTTCATCCTATCCTACTATCCTCATCATCATCATCTGCCTATATTCGTCCACTGCTGGTCGTAGGCCTCTCCTAGTGAACGCTACTGAGCCCGATCTTCGACTCTCCTCATCCAGTCTCTGCCAGCCGCCATTCGCAAGTCGTCCCTCCACCTGGCCGGCGGGCGTCCCACACTACGTTTGCCTATACGCGGTCTCCACTCTAAAACTCGTTTTCCCCAACGATTGTCGGTTCTACGAGAGATGTGACCAGCCCATTGCCACTTTAGCTTGCTTAGTCTTTGGGCTATGTCGACCTTGGTTCTCTGGCGGATCACCTCGTTTCGGGTTTTATGCTTCAGGGAGACTCCAAGCATAGCTCTCTCCATAGCTCGCTGAGCGACTTTAAACTTATGGACCAGACTAACCGTGAGTGTCCACGTTTCGGCTCCGTAAGTCATAACTATCCTACTAACATTATAAACGCGAAAGTTTGTGAGGATGGATGTTTGTTACTCTTTCACGCAAAAACGGCTTAACGGATTTGGATGAAATTTGGCACACAGATAGTTTATAACCTGTATTAACACATAGGGGATTTTATCCCGGTAGTACGTTCTCGTGGGATACTTTCCGATATTCACGCGGACGAAGCCGCTGGCAAAAGCTAGTTTCTTCATAAAACAATTTACATTGTGTAATAAATATTATTTTTGTATGCTTCAAAAGCGTGATGTTATCTGAGTTGTAAAGGATTCGTTTTGGTGCTAGGCCTTAATAGTCTTGAGGTATCCTAAAATACGTATACTATGATTATCATCTGTTTTACTGTAAAATCAGTAACTCTCTGTTGGTAGAGTTCTTCTTCTCTTATGTTGCATAGACGACAACTTTATTGAATCAAAAACAAAATTTAAAACACCTCTAAAAACGGCTGGACAGTTCTTCTTTCATATATTTTTTAAAGTATTCTCTTTTTTTATTTATGATGGGTTTGCTCTTGACTCTAGTCTAGGTCAGTGGTGACAGAGACAGAGTCGACGGTGGAGTGAGCTTATCCAGAAGAAGCCTGTTCACTCTCACTTTGAAGAGATTAGGGTTGTATGCGTTAGGAAACACAGACGCAGGTAGAGTCCCACTCTTTTGGTGTGCGCATTACAAAAGACGATAACTTAACTTACGTTCCAAACAAAACAAAATCGGTTTAGCCGTTTGGTAGCTATGATGCCGCAGACAGACACAGATACACACGTTAAACTTATAACACCCCTTTTTCCGTCGGGGGTTAAAAACAAGTCATTGATTGAAACTAGGCTGAGAATCAGCACTTTTTGAACGTCAAAATTACACGAGACCATCCCCCCAAAACGCCCGTCCGTCAACATTTGTAAATGCTGCCATGTAGTTGAGATTTTAGCAAGGTGGTTGTGGATCTGACTACGAATACGCCGGAAGTTACCTACATTTATTTCAGCATCACAACACGTGGATCTGATTAGCCGTTTAGCAGACACATAAACGTGACATAACATCACGCCTGTTCCCCAAAGAGTTAGGCAGAGACGTACCTATAGTACACTCACAATTCGCAAGTTATTTTTAAGTCCCAATTAATAGGGGCGAGTCTATTGCCATCATTGTAGGCTAGACTGAGTACATGACTTTATAACTGTCTAGCGGTTTTGAGTATTTTATATGGCCTATGCAAATGTCCTGCAGATCTGGTAGCGTCGTGTGACGGGTCGTTGAGCTCCCTTAAATAGAGTTGAGCTACAAGATGACTGATGCATGCATGTCTCGTTCATCGTCATGTTAGGACATGTCAACTCAAAGCTGCAATGGCTCTTTCTTCAAAAGGCCTTTCCAGACAAGGCCCTGCATTGTTAGACTCACATAAAATCCTAATAATATGTTTGGACTTTAAAATAGACCATGACCTCTGAGTTTGTTAATTTCTTCTCGGGAATAAGTCAGCTAGGAAATGCCGGCGCGCCGGCCCGTGTAATTTTAACATATTAACGTGTAAAAGTGTCTCAAAAGATCTTCTAACAGAAATAAACAATTTCATTTCATAATAAATATCCGCTAATGACCCGCGGGAAGCTCTGGTTCCCAATAGCAAACTACCGTCAATGCCCCCTGGGTACCCCGGGTGCCCGGCCTGTAATTGAAATAATTTAAATTTAATAATAGCTTGAATTAAAATAATTGAATACTTAGAAAAACCCATTGTTTACACTAGAGCGGCGATGACGTAATTTCGCGCGTGCATCGACTGTAAAAAACCGCCGCGCCACTGGATCTAGAGCAGTATTATGACTTGCACAAATAAACTTACGCACAAAGAAGATTTGATGCCAGATACATTTGTAAGCTAATTTTAGCTCTCATTTTATTTTATTCTCAAGTACAAAGCGCTTTGTGAGGTCCTTTATATGACATCGGATCATTGTATTGTAACTTTTACGTATATTTTTACTCGCTGAATGGTTCACACATACTCTACAAGTGCGTGTCAAAACTGACTGTATCCCGAATCCTGTTAGTTTTTTTTTTTTTTTTTTGTGAATGGCATCTCGCTGTTGGCCTTGAGGGGCCGTGACTGCTTAACCGGTCTATCCTGTGGTGCCTTTGAGTTAACTCAAAGCCTCCAGCCAGGGCATAATATTAATTACAAACTAAGCGACCATCACCTTTTTTTTTTTTTTTATGGTGGTAAATCATCAAATAACTTCTCCCGCTCTGGGCAGAGCAGGAGGGCGTGTCAGACTCTTACTGACTAAAACCCACCCGTATTCCTTCAGTTGCCTGTGCCAGGGGCCACGGTATCCCTCTCGGAAAGCGGCCATCACCTAAGGGGGGATCATTGTATTGTAACTTTTACGTACATTATTACTCGCTGAATGGTTCACACATACTGTACAAGTGCGTGTCAAAAGTGACTGTACCCCGAATCCTGTTAGTTTTTTTAATTTATTGGGGAATGGCATCTCGCAGTTGGCCTTGAGAGGCCGTGACTGCTTAACCGGTCTATCCTGTGGTGCCTTTGAGTTAACTCAAAGCCTCCAGCCAGGGGCATAATATTAATTACAAACTAAGCGACCATCACCTAAGGGGGTGCCCTTAGGTGATGGTGGGGTACGAACCTCGGCTTAGGGCGTCGCTGGGGGAGGACAGCAAGTTGGGGACAGGCTGGATCAAATTGGATTCATTATTATTATTAGGGGAGTTTAAAACTACTGGCTCATCTACGCCACCAGCTGGCTCTGCGGATCCGATCAAGGGACAGGGAATTTATGGTTTCAGTTTACGCGTCGATGTCCCTGCCACCCTGTACACTTAACTTCAAGTTGACACTCGCATCTCCGTAAAAATCGATCATTATTAAAGTCAAAGCATTTATTTCAAATAGGCACATAGAAGGAACTTTTGAACGCCAACATTTACATTAAAATAAAATTGATTCATGTCACCCCTTCCAAAAGGTAGTTTCGTTTGCGATTGCTTGGCAAGAATTGGGGGATTAGCCCACGGGTTACCCACTGGCTATACACCACAGTCATCCGACCAATCATTACATATGGCTCAGTAGTCTGGTGGCCCAGAACAGAACTGAGCACAACCCAAAGAGACCTCGAAAAGCTGCAGCGGCTCGCGTGTGCGGCGATCACCAGCTGCATGAGAACTGCACCCACCGCTGCCCTACAGGCTATGCTTGGGCTACCGCCCCTACACCTCACTGTGAGGGAGGAGGCGACCCTGGCTACCTTTAGGCTACATATAGCAGGAACCCTGAGCAACGACTCCAGGGTCAAGCACAAACGTTTAAGGGAAGAGGCGATCAGGCGTCAGCCGATGATGGCATGACCCTGCGACAAGGCCCTGAAACAATACTGCTTTCAAAAGCACTACAGCATAGTGCTTGAAGAGGAGCAGTATGACCATTCAGGCCTAAAAGAACTGAGAATTTACACCGATGGATCAAAAACCGACTGCGGAACTGGAGTCGGAGTGTTCTCACACGACCTCAACATAAAAATATCCAGACCCCTGGGAATGCTCAACACGGTCTATCAGGCAGAGTGTGTGGGCATAATACAGGCGGCTTATGCCATAGCAGCCAGAAGAGTTGCGGACACCCGAATCCGCATACTCTCTGACAGCGCCTCAGTCCTCCAATCCCTAGGGAAAAAATGCATTACTTCGAATCTAATACTAGAATGTCACAATGCGCTTGAACGGGTAACCGTATCAAACCGCAATACAGTGACGCTACAATGGATAAAAGGACACAGTGGATCGCTAGGTAACGACGCAGCCGATGAGCTGGCCAGGAGGGCATCCAGCACGTCGGTCTGTGGACCGGAACCTATCGTGCCCATCCCCTTCAACCAACTACGCAGGTGGCTACAGGAGTACACCCACACACAAGCAGAGAGCTGGTGGGCGTCGTCACCGGGCTGCAGGCAATCCAAGGAAGCCATGCCATCACTAGACGGCAAGCTAACCAGGCGGTTGCTACGCCTGGACAGGAAAGGCATGCGCCTGGTGACGGGGACCATCACGGGACACTGCTCGCTAAACAAACACTTTCACACAATAGGCATAACGGACAGTCCTCTATGCAGGGCTTGCATGGAGGCTGACGAAACTGTCGCGCATGTGCTCTTCGAGTGCACAGGCGTCGCCCAAATTAGGTCGAAAACCCTCGGGACACCCAGATCTTACACAGATGTTCTTAATAGACCAGGAGACCTAATCAGCTTTTGGAGGGAGGTGGGCTGGTTGGAATAACCACCGACGGCCGACATGGCTCACGCACAATGGTCCAGTGAAGGACTAAGTGCGGAAACCAGACCGATAACATAGAACATAACATAGAAGGTAGTTTCGTATGGAGAAGACATAACATAGAAGGTAGTTTCGTATGGAGAAGACATAACATAGAAGGTAGTTTCGTATGGAGAAGACATAACATCACGCTTTTTATTTCTCCGAAGGGATAGGCAGACGTGTACCTATCAATAAGACACCCACATTTCCCAGTTATATTTAAGTCCCATGTAATAGGGGGCGAGCGTATTGCCATTAACCGGGCACAAATCCCGACTTCGGGCTGCTAGCTACTGAGAAGTTCCTGGTGGAAACACCAAATAACACTTTGGCCGACCTGCACCGCAATAGAGAATATTCACAATTTTGAATTTTAGCTTATTGTATTATCTGTCAAAAATAAAAAAAATACATGTGAAAGAATTATTTTGATACGTTAATTAATTCCCAAGTTATAGAATTTAAGGCGAGCTCGCGACCGTTGGCTCGCGCTCGCGCCTCATGTCGTCATTTTCCAACAATCGCTCAGTCCGTCCGCGCTCTTCCGTACCGCTGCCTTACGTTTCCCTTAAAATCATTGGATTATGTCCAATCCTACTGCTCGGAAATCCTGTGTTGTGCCAAAATGTACAAGTACTACTACCAAGACGCCGGAAAAGTTGTATTTTTTATTTTATTTAGCGGTTGCAACAAACGACGAACGAAGTTTCAAGTTATTTTACATACCTATGAACATTCCCCATTGCGCAATACATTTTCATTCACAATCCGTAGGTTTTTAAAGAAACTCTTAGTCCATTGCTCCATATGTTTGAAATACACGTCCGCCCGACAACGTAAATAACGCAATGAATGTTTTCGAATTGTCATAATGAAAGGTCAACTACCCCGCTGTGAATTGAACCCAGGAAGACGATGAAGAAGAAAACCGGATGAACATTTAAACTTTGCTGATGTCTTGGTTCTTTTCAAAGGACAAACGTTACAAATGTCTTGCTAAACGATATTGTTTTTAGATTTCAAATCCAGGACAGGGAAAGAGTTTGTCAACAAGGAATCCTCCTCCTAAGTCCTAACACATAACATACTCTTATCACCAAAAACGTTTAATTATGGTCATTGCTTTCTTCGTTTTTATAGGCTCATCTTCAACCGTTGTGTTGGATGCCGAGATTTTATGGTACATACATATAATTCCTAACAAATTACAGGCTAAGTGCCAAAGCAGTGCATGAGACTGCAGTATTTTTGGCGACAAATTACCGACGGATTGAGCAGAGTAATGAGATATTTCCTGGCTGTTTGTGTCGAATTTTACACTTTGTTGGGGCGATAAAATGTCGTACTTATATCATTTTGCGGAACTGTGTTTATGGTCTGAGCTAGGTCGCCATAAGGCATGAAGGTTGAACAACCGATATATTTACGGAGGTCCGGAGGTTTTTACACTGTTGGTAGGTACCAACAGTGTAGTGTAGTCGCACACGAAGGGTTCCGTACCCAGTACAATATTTATACTAGGTACTTACATATTTTTAAACACGTTTCTTGTATGGAGACCCCCTTTAGTTATTTAACTTGATTTTATTTTTATATTTTTTTGTTAAAGCGGCCATATTAGTACACATTGTGTGAAAATTTCAAGTGTCTACCTATTACGGTTCAAAAGACACAGCCCTGTGGCATACGGACGGATGGACGGACAGCGGAGCCTTAGTAATAGGGTCCCGTTAGCACCCGTTGTGTACGGAACCCTGAAAACATAATGATTTAATTTAGATCTTAGGCGGATCTTGATCAGGGCTAATAATTATGTAGCTATTGATAATAATGCATTACGTGCCATGTGATGCTATTGACATTGTAATAAGGTGTAATTTAGAACGATTGACGCGCCTTCGTGAAATGCGACACCTGTACAAGACGTTTCGACTTTCGGTAATCAAAAGAGACTGTTACTTTTATAGTCAATAATAATTATAAGTACACATTAACATGCGTTATAACAGTATTATGGTCAATGAAGCGAGTCGTTAGCTTTAAGTACTTTTAAGAGAGATAACAAAACAATATTCTATTGATTTGCAATATTATATATTTCGGCTTTTAACTCTTAAGATGATAATAATTTATGAATCGACAGCAGTATTTTTATGAGCTAGAATGTAAAGCGAACTAATGTTCGGGTCGTCATAATTCGGCACAGCCGGGCGGCAATATAAATTGTTTAAAAGTCTTACCAAGGGGTATCGTACCCAGTAACTGAATTGTGGATTCGCTACATGTAAAATACTGGTATTCAGCTGTATCCGGTTAGACTGGAAGCCGACCCCAAAATAGTTGGGAAAAGGCGAGGCAGATGATGAAATGATGATGGATTTATAAAGCACAGCTAGTAGGTAGACCGTACAGATGTTGCATTTCAAAAACGCGCGTCAATTATTGCATTTTACATCTTATTACAATGGTATAAGAGTCATATAACGCACGCTCGTGCGTTGCATCAGTTATACCACAAAGCATGGACTCGCAACGCCGCCGCGCCGGCAGCAACTAGAGATGCCAGTACTAATAACATGTAGTCGGGTCCGTAATAAGGACCGAAAATAGCCCGAAAACTATTTTTTTTTTAATTAAAACTATTATTGATTGATAATAAAAGTAACAAAAATACAGGGTCAATCTTTTAAGCATTTTGCCATAGATTTTCTCTGAATAACAGAATTGCAAGTAACAATTTGGCCAAGAAAAAGTCAGCCCAGATTTCGATTTCGTTCGTTGTCTATCTAATATTAATAAGGAACCAAAAAGATGAAAACAAATATTTAAAATAATAATACAATAGTTTATTGAAATACCTTTTGGTGCAGTGTGCTGTGATCATTTTTGACTTCAGAGCAGCCGATGTGGTGGCAGTCGGGCTGCAGGCAGATCCAGAGGTTGGGGCCGGGACATCCGCAGTCGAAACATGTTAGGGTCTGCAACAAATGTGACAACTGTTCTATTTTGTATGGAGAATTTGTATTACACCATTCCAATTACAATAACTGTTGAAATTTTACATAGGTAGACACAATTGGCGGTCTTATCGATAAAAGCGATGATTGCATGGATTTAAAGGGAGGTGAGACATGAAAAGTCTATTTGATATACCTGTGAATACTCAAAAAACACTTAACTAGAAATTGTTTTCTTTATTAGTTGCTTAAGTGATTGCTCTCAGCATCTTAATATTCATTTTGTCATCACGAGATATCAATGTCTTAGGGTATTGCAACTTTTTGATAGCCAGACATTTTTTACCTAAGATGTAATGTATTATCTATGATATATAATGTATTTATAATCTGAAATTGTGATATTGATTACATAATGTAAATAATTTGTTGATTAATTTAAACTATTATCTCTTTTTCTACTAAGATTGAGTCAGCTTCCACATTTTTTTTGGTGGACTTCATGGCAGATGCTGTCATGAAAAGATTGGTTGCAAACGATGAAAGCGTCTTAGTAAATCAGCATTTTTTAATGTTAAAATTACATAAGACAGTCCCACAAAACGTCCGCCCTTCACTGTAACATACTGTATATTCAAATACAATTTTACTGCGAAATAACATATATTATGTCCTTCAGAAAGGTCATGTACATAGTACTCGCAGTTGGCGTGCGTGTATGACCAGATGTTTGAACATACACCAACGAAGTGAAAGGAGTGTGCAACAATTTTAGCAGGTGGAGTTCGGTAGTTTCTGCCTACCCCATGGGGAGAAGATGTAAGTTTATGTATGTATCGTCTTTCTATATTTTATATCTGTATTTTAATTTTAAATTGCTCAAACATTTATGTTCATTCATTAATTTCACAGCCACTGTATATTGTGTGTATTTGTACACTGTACATTGAACGTCTAACAAAGGTTTGTTGTGTGGCTGAGTACTTGAACTAGATCTAATTGCAATTAAAATACTTAATAGTAGTACTTGAATAATTAATTAATTATCAAGGCATGATATGTATTTATTGTTCAGTAAAGCAAGATAAGGTGCTGGTGTGTAATGCAAGAAAATAGCATTTATGAGATGTGTGTTTCTTAATTCTATCTGACACTTAGATTAATAACTAGCGAGCCGCCCCTCCTTCACACGGTTTTCACAACTTGAAATAACATTGAGGTTTCTTAATTATGTGTTAGTTTAATATTAATATATTATAAACAAAAACCTTCCAGAATTAATTCTTCTAAATGATGGTGGAAACCACAACAAAATCTGTTGTGTAGTTTAGAAGGACAATGCGGCCACACAAACAGACTCGAAAAGTGACTTTAATTTATATATAAGTATCTAGTATTCTAGATAGTTATATGTAGTTAGTGGCATCATCAGCTGATGTGATGGTTAACTTAAGACAATGATTTCTTTATAATTTAAAAATTCCTTCTATCAATACTGTTTGAATGTTTTTTATAGTACAAATAATATCAGGCTGCTTAGAATAACAAATAAAACTGCGATTTACAGCCTCCCAATAAGAAGAAAAAAATGTAAACACATTGCTGTGAGGAGGTATTAAGTAACAACCAATGATAAACATGTTCGCATTATGTGCAGTTTGCCTGCTTTTCCGAGGAATTCTCGGTACTCCGAGCGTTACACAATGATCTAGGACTGAACCAAGAATGCTAATTACCTATGACATTACATTTGAGGTTATAATCATGAAAATTATGAATATTTACCTCTTTTGTCTGCCACAGCTCCTTCCCAAGGATGTCAGCTAGTTTATTCAGATGTTCACATGTCACTCCTTTATCCATTTTTTAGATTACACTAGTTTTATACGTAAATAAGAAGACGAGTATAGTGTTCACAATAGGCTTGTAAATAAAAGACATTATTCTATAATACGGCGAAACAAAACAAGAAAGAAACTACAGCAGGAGGTACTAGAAGCAAATGGTTAAGTTTAAAAGGAAACATTTCGGAAAAGGGGCTAATAATTGAATTAGATTACAGAAATTTCCTACAACACAAAACCTTCCGTGACGAGCGAAAAGTCAGCCCTCTTATTTGGATTCATTCCTGTGTTCCATTCAATCGTATTGAATTCGAATGTTTCATTCGATTCCTGTAGCGCTGTCTCACTTATTTACTTAACTTAGAACGAAAAAAAGATAGTCGACTTCGCTTCGTAAATCGACATTTTGAAGTACGCAATCTTGAATAGGATGCCACTAAAATCTGGAGTTGCCATTTTACGAAAAATAATCAATTTTTCATGTGACTGGTGGTGTTGTGAAAACAGAAAACCATTTTTTACAATAGAACAAGAATTATCATAAATTATCCTTATTTCTACCAATGATTGTAAGTTCTCTGGAAGCTCATTCCAATATCATTCAACTTTATTCCTATTTTCATTATTATTCTTTTTAATTTTATTCGTCCCGTGCATCGGAAACAAAATGATTCCACGGTTAGCTAGTAATTGGGTTATGATTTGTGAAGGTCAGATAAGCAGTCACTCCGTGTAAAATACAGGTACTAAGCTGGTTCCGATTAGACTAAAATAGTTGGGAATACCAATATAGTTGGGAAAAGGCTAGACAGATTGATTGATTTTGACCTCATAAAGCCACACACTGAGACCGTAGTAGAGATGCTGCGCCTCTGCCGGGTGCCACAGCGTGGCACGACCGTCAAAGCGAAAGCAAAGAACAACACAACAAGTCAAGAACATTTTATCATCATCATATTCCTGCTCTTTGTTCATGTTACTTGGGGTCACCGCAACACACGTTTTCTTCTTCCATTCTGCCCTGTCAATCGTCACGCATCAAGTCAAGCACACAATAAAATTAATTTTCGGTAGGTTGCACCATCAGAGCACTAGTAAAGAGAACGGCAAGTGGTCATGATCAAATCGCTAGAAGATTTAAATGTAATGTATAAAAGAACATAATGCTAGCTACACACCCAACTCGCTGGCGACTTCAAAATATCACGTACACATAGATTTTGAGTTGCAGCGTGTGTATCTAGCATTGCAATCTACAAGTTTCAGTGAGAGTGCGAAAATAAAACCCTCATGAAAATAAAAGTGCGAAAATAAAAGCCATGCGGCTTGGCAAAATACTTATTATTATCTTCTTCAATAACAGCTGACCAGATTTACCGAACGGTTAGTTTTATGTCAGTCAAAAAAAAAATTGACAATGACATCAATTGACAATTGACAATATTGAATTGACATCATTGAAGTTTTTCATGTTCGCGATCGATTGTTTGTTTGGCAAATGAAAATATTGTAAAATAAAGACATACCTATTCCTTCCTCAATGCTTCATTGAGCACCAATCCCTGCGTAATACTAAGAGGAAAATTTGCAGTGACCACGCAATGACTTCGGCATCGTCGAGCAGTGCCCGGTCATTGTTCGCCGAATCAAAACAGCGGTTAGCAGAAAGAGTGCAACTCAATATGAACAATATCTCGTCTTTGGCACGCCAGATACAAAGAGGATCCAAGTCTAATGAGGTACTATGTGTTCTAACATATACTGTAACCTATAATATGTGCTTGAAATTAGTTATCTTTACCTTTTTTGCACTTCAAAAGTAGCTTAGCGACAAAAAAAAGGAGGTTCCCAAGTCGACCCGTGTAGTAATTTATTTACATTTTAATTGATGTAGATATTATAAAAGTTTATCCTCCCCCTAACTATCCCTGCACAACCCAGTATTATTTACTGGAACATTTACAACCAGTTACTCTTAAGAGATGACAGTTTAGAGAATTCAATGCAACCTTTTGTTGTGGAATTAAGGTTAGTTATGTTTTATTGATAAGTATCAGCATTTTTTATAGTCCCCATGCATGACTAAAGCTTATAAAAAAAAAACAAATATACTCCTTGCATTGGTGCTGATTTTAAAATCTATGTTGTTATTGTACTTTTTTCATTTTCCAGCTACTATCTAAAGCAGCCAGAGACATGGCATCAGCTGAGCATCAAATAGAGAGCAGTGAAGAGAATCTGAAGAAGATGCAGCTGATTGCAGTCCACATGGGGTACCAGTTTGAGAACATACAAAAATCGGCTCAGATGCTCACTGAGATTGGAGAGAAAGTCGCTGCGATGTCTGCTACACAGACTACACAGAGATGATAGGGTGTAGACTTGTAACTTAATGTTGTAGGATTATGTTGTGACTTTTCCTGCATAGTGAGATAACAGAAAAAAAAACAAAATGTTGGCAAGCCCAGTTTCCATTAGAGTGATGAGGATGAAGATTTAATTAAACAATTGAATCTAAGTCTGATTTCTAAAATTAATTTCCATTAGTTCCTATAAAATATTGTACATTTAATAAAAATTTTGTTTAAAAAAGTTGTTAAACTGTTAATCATTTTGGGAGAGAAATGGGATAAAAGGGAATGGAAGTTAGTTGGGAGAGGAATGTTGCATTTGGAAATCTGCATAATAACTAAGTAAATATGTTTTGTATGTCTGTGCTGTTTATCACCCTATTATATAAGATAGTAATTCAGAATAATTTTTATGTTGTACTTATTTTAGAGGTACGAGGAACAGGGTGTAAAGTTCACTCTTACCTCCATAGAAAAGGGAGGATCCTCCAACCAGACGGGTGTCTTGCCTGGTGGGCAACTGCCCGCTGATTGATGTTGGGAAGTTGTATACAGGGTGTGGCGTTAATAATGGATAACCCTGAAACTGTTGATGGACTAGATAATTATCTATCATTTACCTCACTTATATCGCCATATGCATATGGATGACAAAATTATTGATATTTTAAATAAAAATCGTACCTACTCTTACAAAATCAGCTGCCATTTCTACAATTGGTGACTTGTTCTCGTTTTGTTTTTTTTATGTCAATCCTGAATATTTGTATTATTAGACCAGTATCAAGATTTTTTATTACAGTGTAGTCTAAGATAACTGCAAAAAATACTTATTCTTAAATTTTAAAATTTTTTCTACGGAATTATGCAATTTTGAGCACCTATATCGAAAAATTTCTGTATTGTCTTCCTGGACCTATTTGGAGACAGTGTGCGTCTTCTGTAACAAGCAAAAACAACACATTTATTGATAACCATGCACTCGTGGGTTTGCAACATTAAATTGTTAGGCTTGGTTTCCTCCCAACTTCTTGTAAAGTAAGTTTTACGTAAAGTAATGTAAATAAATTATAATTTAAAAATATAAAAGTTGTTTTGTTTTAAATCTTTTGACTTCTGCATAAATAACCTAAAGATGTACTTGTATTGCCAAATCTGAATCCCTTTCAAGACGAAGTCGATGTTTCATTACAATATGAAACTGCTACTGAATAATTATAACTTCTGGATAGCTTTGCCTAATTAATTTACATAAAGCATGAAACTCCTTTTATTAGAATTTAGGATAAGTAGGTGTATTGTGCTGACTTTAGCTCTGATATTCCGTATATCCACCCCAAAAAATCCACCCTAAGGTGGATACGCGGAAACGCATGTCCGATAATTCACCCTAAGCCTATAAATTCCGTTTATCCAACTAAGCCCAGGGTGGATTCTCGGACATGCGTTACCGCGTATCCAGCTTAGTGTGGATAAACTCTTTGGTCTAATATTTTCATAGTATTTCATGATTTTGTTTTAGTATTTTCGCAGCTTTGCAATTTATTGCTATCAAAATCATACAGGAGTTTTGTTTGAAAATTCGTTTCTATGAGATCATAATTGATTCACTAGCTAGGGTGTTGCCGCCTTTTATATCTCCGTCGTATAGTACAACACCCCAGGGGACCCATTAATAGAAATGTTCTACTTCACCAATTGATCTTTCCGTGTGGTAATCGCAGCTGTAGGTACTCACCGTCTAGATCCCATTAACAAGTGGCTCGACTCCCAAAACTCGTCAGTCAGAAAGTTTATTCATGAAGACGAATAAATCAGGCACACGGACTCACATATGCATGTGCGTTTATTAATAAATTATAATAATAAATCTTTGTTTTCAGTTTTAAAATTTTACATTGACTACTTTACATATTATAAGAACTTGGATACGAGTACATTGTAGGTTCATAGAGTTTTATACCTCTGACACCCAAGCTAAGATTAAACTTGTGTTATGAGTTATGAGTGACAGGGCTCTCAAGTTAACATAAGGCTGATTTTTCAATAGTCTCATAACTTTTATCTGAGGAATAACTATTGCGGTTTGACAGCTTTTGTATACAAAATATGTCAAACTGTGGCCGCCCATTGTATATTATGTAGTGTTCAGTTTAATTTTTGTTGTTATGTTTTTTGTGGTGTACAATAAAGAATATATAAATAAATAAATAAATAAATAACTGTGAGATTTATTCTTCAGATAAAAGTTATCTAACTATTGAAAACAATAAAAGTTCGGAATTTTACAATGCAGGGACATACTATAGAAAGAAAATAAAGATTTTATACAGAAACTAAAATAAACAAATTAAAGAGTAAACCATGTGAGTGTGTGTGTGTGTGTGTTTGTGTTTGAGTGTGTGTGTGTGCGTGCGAGTGCGTGTTTGTGTGTGGTGTGACTATTGTGTAATGGTTTGTTGTTTTCTATAGTGTTACTTAGTGTTGTGTTGTGATGGAAGGTGGGTGTATGAGGGTGGGTACGAGGATGTGTTGGACGGGGTACTGTTTGGGTGAAAGGGAGTGTGGGATAAATCTACGTAGGTATTGAGATTTTTTTCAACCTCTTCATACCTAAGGGTCATTATCCATTATCTATTTACGGATCTTACCTTTACAGTCAAATTTATTGAACGTTTAGATGTTACATTGTTTGTTCACAAAGTTGTATATACGACTACCAAGGATTCTGAATTGTTTATTATACCTAGTTAATCACATTAATCAAATGTATTCCACGAATCGTCCTGGGAAGTAGGTGGTAGATACTACTACAATTGTGACAATTAGGTGTTTAGTTAGATCGTGATCCGTAGATACGTCTCAGGAAGTGCTCCGACCTGCTCTGCTATTGGGACCAGTGAAAGTACTGGGATAGCCGCTGGTTTGAGTCCAATGGATTATTACTGCTTTTGTTCCGGCTACTACCATTCTGACAAAGGAATATTAATCCTATTGTTTTGTTCGTAACGTCTGTTTTTGTGAGGAGCCTGTTGTAGCATTTACGTTATGCCGTAGATTTGTGATTCAATGCTATTATTGGATTTGTATATCCAGTTGTGTAAGTAGACATCATATCTAGGAATGTTTGACCAGAAACAGACTTCTCTGCGAGGAGTCCTAAGTTACCGCGCTAGGATAGCATGCTGAACTCCTAGGGGTTTAGGTTGCCAAGTCGGTGCAAGTTGAATCGCGATCCTACCGGATTTACTTATAGGGCCAGGACCAAGTAGTTCGAAAAAAATTGTCGCAAGTAACTAAAATATGATACATTTAATGCCCTACATTATTTTTGTGAAGTCGAGATTTTCCAGTATAATTGGCAAGACGAAAATTTAATTTTCGTACCACTTGCTCAAAAAAGTGACATTCTATGCCACAAAAAGCGAACATAACAATAGTCATTTTTAATTTGTTAAAAACAGGGAAAGAAAATTGTACTGAATTTCATTCATCCTCTAGGGGAAGAATGTGATTTAAATTTGGAATACTTACCGAAATTTATACTGAACTACATCTGTGTTTACACCATTGAGTTTGTATAAAGGAATACGCATTTATTATGCAGTTAATATTATGATTATTTAATAAAATTACGAAAACCGACGAGGCCGTATGAGCTTGATGCCTTTGCTCTTCCGACAAAAAAATATTAGTCTCGGAATTTGCCGCGTTTTTGTTTTCTTCAAATACATAAACGTTAAGTTTATTTTAATTTGTTTTTATAAATAAGTTAATGTTCTAAAAATACGTTTAATTGTCATTATTTTTAATAAATGCTTATCTCATATTATTATTGTGTTAATTTTTTCGCAAATGGTACGAAAAGTAGAGTATTTTCCTCGGTGATAAAGCTGTCTTAGTCTTGGGTGAACTTAAATCCCTCGCTACACTCGGGACTCGTCTTAAATCCCTCGCTTCGCTCGTGATTTAAGTTTTTAACACCCTCGCTGCGCTCGGGAGTAAACCTCGAGTCCTTCATTACGCTCGCGATTTAAATCGTCACCCGCGACAGAAGACACTGCTTTATGCCCTTGGTTAATAATCTACTATTTTCCTGATGGTCGTCGATTAAAGTTATTAACAAGGAATACTTAGTTATACCGTAAGGTCAGAATAATCAAACGGTTTGGATTTCAAATAAAAAAAGCAATATTGGCTTATATGGGCTTCATTTGATCAAAGGTTATGGAAACCAAAAATGGTACCTTAATAAAGGCTGTCGTAAAATTAGTTAAAGTAATCTTTTTTGCTCGCATCGAGGATGTTACCATAAGCAGTACCTAACAAAAATCGCATCGTGATGTCATTAATGCAAAGGTCCCTACTTCTACTGGACTATCTTGTTTGTTTTAACATGCATTAGGCATAAGCTTTCCATTAGCCAGAAGAACAAAAAAGAGACGTGGGTGACGATGGGTTCTCACAATCATAATCGGCTGGTCACTTTAGGTAGATGTGTACTTTTCTCAAATATGCTTGGAAATTTGAGCATTTTTTTGACCTTCTTCGAGATAAATCGAAAGTGTTGTACTGGCCAAATACATGCGAGCAGCGGCCGGCAAAAGTTGTATGAAAATCCATATCTGTCGTGGTTTAGCGGCCATATAAATTACATAGTAAACTCATATCTAACGTGTACCTAATTTAAAAATGGAACGATCTTTTACTCCGAAACATGGCAAGCCTTGGCAGCCAACCAAGGAGGTAACTTATCAAAGGTTTTATTTAAATTTCGAGGCTGTTTTTTGGAAAAACAAAACTAATGAACACTTTAACGCTGGAAAAAATATTGTTGTTCGTTGTTCGTCAACGATTTTGAAAAGTAATAGTAGGTATTTTAATTTCCGCGCATTATTCGAGAAAAGTACTATACAAGACTTGGCCACAACTAGGTATTGATGGATTTACGTATTTGGGCCTCGGCCCACATTTACACTTTCGTCCATCAATGCCTCTTTTGCTGGCCGCTGCAGTAATGTAGGTACTATATACTTTCTCTGAAGCCGCTGAAAGTTAGCAGACTAGGGTAGGTAACTATTGCGTTAACAGACAGACAAAAAACTTAAATCGAACCATTAATTTTTTATTACACTAGGTGTATGCATGGAACTAGAGCCTTGCCCCCTTTTCCAACAAAAGGACTACAGTTTCATAATTTATTGTGCTTCATGACATTTGGTGTCAAATAATAAAATGCAATAAGTACCTAATAATATAAAAAGAAGAGGAAATGTTTCGCTATTTTGGGTCTTATTTCCTGCGTCATAAAAATCAAACGCAATTTTACGATAAAGAAGTAGTGAAAAAAATATTCATAAGAAATGCTATAACAATTGCAATGTGTTTTATTATTAAACTCTAGGCCGATTTCACCTAGTTACATAGTTCGGAATGTATTTACATAAATGTTTTATCAATAAAGATCAATACATAACAACCTACTACATGATACTAGTCTACTCTATAGGTAGCTAGATGTAATAAATTATTTTATGATATAACCACATGGATAATACATTGCCTAAGATTATAAAAAAAATTGCTTCCGATTTGCACATCGACGCGACGGCAGTTGTTTCTGGATTTGAAGAGGCAGTTAATAGAGAATGGTACGAGTAGGTTATAGATTATTGTGCAATACGTATTTGTGTATATTCAACAAACTCCTATACCTACCAGATTTTTTGACTATTGAATTGGAGCACAACTATGCAGTCAATCTAATCAGCCATGGATCTACCAGTTCACTACTAGTTAGTAGGTACTCGATTAAGGTACTATAATTTGTTATGGTGTACAATCAAGAGTATTTCTTATACCTAGGCTGTCGTTATTCGTCATGGATATCCCCGCTCTGGGTCGAGCAGAGGGGCCCCCAGGCTGACTGACTAAAACCTCACTATGTACTTCCTATCTCCTAATTCCTTTGTCAGGACCCTAATTTTTACCTTCTACCTACAGTTGCATTGTTATGACAGTTTCATTAGCTGTCTCTAAAGCTATGTTTTAAAATAATTGTGTAAAAAATCTTGTAGAAAGAATAGTTGTCAATAATTGCTAATAGCTAGAAGATCAAGTCGCTGTTTCACACAATACAACAATAGCAACCAGTCTGCTAAGGAAGTCATTGCTGTGTGTGCATTCAAGGCGTGTTTACGCTATGTCTTGTCTCATGCATCAGAGTCAGAGGCTTTGTTTAACACAGAATACCTATATAGCGGCCATTTACTTATAGCATAGACCTTAAGGGTCCCTACGAAGTTTTTGCCACAATAATAATTATTAAAAAATCATCAATATGTACAGTACAGTAGATACCTACCCTGTTTCTTTTATTATTCCTGAAAATCGAAAGACTTTTGTTCTCATCAATAAATTCCAGCTTATTCAACTCAATGGGAATTGTTAAGTGGCATCGATTAAATCCAATCAATTCATTCGAAATACGTCTCTCTCTTGGAAATTAACATAACATTTCGGATATGGTCGTGTAGGTCAAGAGTAATTACACTGTAGACATCTTTATTTCAACACAGCAATCATGTTTGAGCTAGATGCGTTTCAAATACTTGCGTAAAATAGGTATCTTCCTTTTAGAAGACCACATTAGTAACCCTCTGCTGGCCATACAGACTATTATCAAGTATTGTTATTAGTTTTTGATACACAATCGTGCTTACTATGCCATTGTATCCATTGTCCGCTCCAATTCTTGCACTTTCGTTTTTTTTTTCTGCGACATCTATTATTATTCTATTGGGCACGAGGTTATGCAACCACTGCCTTTGGAGTTTTGATATAATTTTTACTGCTTTGTGTTCTAACAAGCAAAGTCTTGGCGCGGAAAAATTCCGCCATCTTTCTTTTTGCGATGACGTAGAGTTGAATTTAGAAAGTTCCATTTTTTTCCGGCGGCAAAGGTAAGTTTGTGTTACAGTTTGGTCGTGACTGCAGAAGCGACTCTCGGCCTCAGTTACGCAAGTTGCAAGTTGTAATTACTTGTGAGTCGAAAGTGCAAAATTAGCGGGCCAGTTAATGTTAGAAACAGTCTTGTTCTGATATTTAAGCGAAGATATGACGGCTAAGTGTTTCAGGTTGATTTGAGCTGGTATTTTGACGATTTGATTGTTGCATGGTCATGTATTGCGGTTTGCGGGTTCCTACTTACCTATGACGAATCAGCGTTTTGAAGATGTGCAAAGATGCAGTAAGTAGAATGTTCGTCTGTCGAAATGACCTTTCAGTTAGGAACTCTTTATTACCTACTTTCTGTTTCGCAAAACTTATTTTATCATTATTATATAAATTATCATACATGTACAATGTATAATTTTTTTGTATAAGGCATTCGTCCCAGTTTAAAACAAATTTCATGTACATCTTCAAAAACTATATTTATCAAGAAATTCCGTCCACCATCTTTAATTCTTAGCTGTCTAGCTGCCAAACATCATCAGATTGTCTTATAAGCTCCCACACAGCGTCATTAACCAATAATTCATTATACTAAACGATTAGTTATCAACTTGAGCGTGTAGCACATTTTGGATGTGAAAACTTCTTGAGGCGCACTTTACGCTTGTCGGGTATACTCGGCTCTAGTCGGTCAGTGACGCTGAATCGCGTATACTCGGCGCTGAATCCCGTATACTCACTCGGCTCCTGTCGTAAGTTTTCACTTCTATCGTGTGGTCAATGCACACACCTCCTTTTTTTCAGTACTTTATTGGTACCTACCTATTGTAATCGTTGGTCTAGCTAGCCTCTCTAAAGTTGCGCCACAACACTTGGTTCTCTTTCCGCATCCAGTATATTCCGACCATCTTCAGGTCGTCGGTTCATCTGGTTGGGGTCATCCTCCATTACATTTGCCGTTTGCCGTTTAACGGTCTATACCTACTTAAAAACCTGTTTGCACAATGTAAGTAGCGATTAATCATTTTGCAAGCGATATTTCTAGGATTTGATCAATCATCGCAGAGTTACAAAGATATAATTAGCAGGTTTTTTGGCGTTAAAAAGTGATAGTAGTGTGGCCTGTTTAGATAATTACGTTCGGGTTTGGACAGCATCCAGATTTTTTTCTAAACTGTTTTTTTTCTGGCTTTTAAGTGGCTATTACATGCATTTATTGAGAGTCAAATGAAAGGGCTTCGCAATTCAGGCGGTCTATTCTGTACAAATCTTATCGTGACAACTTTGGTGAAGTGAACTTGACGTGAGTTGTCATTCTCACTTCACCCTGCTTTTCAGGGTGATATTTTACAGAATAGACCGGTAGATCTTTCGCAGACATTGGTTGTACGTTAGATATAGGTACTTAGTAAGTACCTAGGTACTTAGTAAGAAGTCTGAAGTTGGATTAGATGGGTAAGTACTACTTACCCATCTAATCCAACTTCAGACTTCTTTCTACCATTGTTTTGTACAAGAAGAATACCTCTTATGTGACTAAGAGCGTTTATACCTCATGAGTGGCAACGTCGCAATTTAGTGTCATATTTCGTGGTTTTAAATTTTTATCATTTAATCGGAGCTATATTTTAAAAATCTGTTCAATTAACTTTTTAGAATTACGTGAATGTGTTTAAAAAGTAAGTAACCGTAATGCTTACAGTTATTTTACAATGAAAATAACGCCCTGCAAGTTTCCAATGTATTATTTGCATATAAATAGAACTGTAAATGCAACGATTTCTAACCTTTTACACAGTTTTCACATAGTTCTAAAAAGTTAATTGAAATGATAAAAATTGAAAACCACGAAATATGACACTAAATTGCGACGTTGCCACTCATCATAAGGTATAAACGCTCAAGTGATTGAAAATATTAACACCGTCAAAAACATACCTCGCTTCACGAGTATCCACTGCGCAAAACAGTCAAGTGAGGTAATTCACATACTGATAATATATTCCATACGTGTACGTAGCTCCCAGAAAGGCGATAGGTCGGTTTATGTCACGGTGGGCAATTACCGACTGGCTGCCTGGTTGTGGACGAGCAGTAAACGGAGGTACTAGGTACCTACGCGTATGCGTAGTGATTGCCTCGGCCTGCGGTTTGTAAAGAGCAAGTGTCATTGGCGACATGAATCGATTAATAGGACTGAACTGGTTCAGGAAAGATCAGCATCGGTCAAAAGATGCTGCTGAGGAGGGTATAGTCTTAGTTGATCGAAATTTAATCAAGTCATCTTACAGATTGAGGGTCGGTTAGAATTTTATCTTCCTTGTTGCAAATGATAAATGCTTTTATTTCTGTAAGTAGGCTTGTAGCAACAGCTTAGTAGCTTGTAGTAACAGGCTTGTGTTTATGGACTTTTATACGTCAATCATATTTTAAAAGCTAAATGAGGTCGGCGTTTCCTATTTGACTACTCTGAGAAGAAAGGCCGAAACAAACTCAGAGGTCATAGTTTCTTTTAAAGTCCAGACATCATCTTGGTCAGATCATGTGAAGACCATGTAGATTGGTGTCTGAATTGGTCTTTTAAGGAAAAACCACACAGATCGAGTGGATCTATCCAGTCAGTGCACGCATGTGTCCGTAATCGTGCAGCTCAACTCAGAACTTAAGGAGCTCAACAATTCGACGAACGATACCAGAGAAAGGATATTTGGATAAGCCGCAAAAGCTACTTAAACTGCCAGACATAGTCCTCACATTCACAATAATTAAAATCAGTGCACGCATGTGTGAGTAATCGTGCAGCTCAACTCAGAACTGAAGGAGCTCAGCGATTCGACGAACGATACCGAAGAAAGGATATTTGGATAGGCCGCATAAGCTACTTAAACTGCCAGACATAGTCCTCACATTCACAATAATTAAAATAATAATATTATATTTCACAATATGATGTGATCATCACAAGTTTCTCCTGCCCTTATACAAATTTATTAGTGGTCGGTGCAACATGTCTTTTTATTCCATATTTCATATATTCTATTTTTCGTCATCTCGGTAGTCACCCCTTTCTACTCATATCATCTTTCACACAGTCCATCCATCGTTTCATTGGTCTTCTTCTACTCTTATCCACATTCATACTCTAATTCATCTTTCACACAGTCCATCCATCGTTTCATTGGTCTTCTTCTACTCTTATCCACATTCATACTCTAGTTCTTCTTTTACACAGTCCATCCATCGTTTCATTGGTCTTCTCCTACTCTTATCCACATTCATACTCTAATTCATCTTTCACACAGTCCATCTATCGTTTCGTTGGTCTTCTCCTACTCTTATCCACATTCATACTCTAATTCATCTTTCACACAGTCCATCTATCGTTTCGTTGGTCTTCTCCTACTCTTATCCACATTCATACTCTAATTCATCTTTCACACAGTCCATCTATCGTTTCGTTGGTCTTCTCCTACTCTTATCCACATTCATACTCTAATTCATCTTTCACACAGTCCATCTATCGTTTCATTTGTCTTCTCCTACTCTTATCCACATTCATACTCTAATTCTTCTTTCACACAGTCCATCTATCGTTTCATTTGTCTTCTCCTACTCTTATCCACATTCATACTCTAATTCTTCTTTCACACAGTCCATCCATCGTTTCATTTGTCTTCTCCTACTCTTATCCACATTCATACTCTAATTCATCTTTCACAAAGTCCATCCATCGTTTCATTTGTCTTCTCCTACTCTTATCCACATTCATACTCTAATTCATCTTTCACCCAGCCCATCTATCGTTTCATTTGTCTTCTCCTACTCTTATCCACATTCATACTCTAATTCTTCTTTCACAAAGTCCATCCATCGTTTCATTTGTCTTCTCCTACTCTTATCCACATTCATACTCTAATTCATCTTTCACAAAGTCCATCCATCGTTTCATTTGTCTTCTCCTACTCTTATCCACATTCATACTCTAATTCATCTTTCACAAAGTCCATCCATCGTTTCATTTGTCTTCTCCTACTCTTATCCACATTCATACTCTAATTCATCTTTCACAAAGTCCATCCATCGTTTCATTTCTCTTCTCCTACTCTTATCCACATTCATACTCTAATTCATCTTTCACACAGTCCATCTATCGTTTCATTTGTCTTCTCCTACTCTTATCCACATTCATACTCTAATTCATCTTTCACAAAGTCCATCCATCGTTTCATTTGTCTTCTCCTACTCTTATCCACATTCATACTCTAATTCATCTTTCACAAAGTCCATCCATCGTTTCATTTGTCTTCTCCTACTCTTATCCACATTCATACTCTTATTCATCTTTCGCACAGTCCATCTATCGTTTCATTTGTCTTCTCCTACTCTTATCCACATTCATACTCTAATTCATCTTTCACACAGCCCATCTATCGTTTCATTTGTCTTCTCCTACTCTTATCCACATTCATACTCTAATTCTTCTTTCACACAGTCCATCTATCGTTTCATTTGTCTTCTCCTACTCTTATCCACATTCATACTCTAATTCTTCTTTCACACAGTCCATCTATCGTTTCATTTGTCTTCTCCTACTCTTATCCACATTCATACTCTAATTCTTCTTTCACACAGTCCATCTATCGTTTCGTTGGTCTTCTACTCTTATCCACATTCATACTCAAAATGTTCCTTACGACATTTTTATCTTGCTTGCTGGTATATCTACCTAAATGAAGTAGGTAACCACGCTTAGGAAGTCAGTCGGTCCGTGAGGATAAGTAGCTTAGTTTATCTCAGACTCAGATGAGATCATTGACCGCTTACCTGCTTCTTCTTTTCCCACTGACTTATGACTTTTTCATAGATAAGTCAAACAATCTGGCTAGATTTTTTCCAACTATGTTGGCGACCCCAACATACTTGGCTCCAGTCAAATCGGGTGCAGCTGAATACCAGTATTTTAAATGGAGGGACTGCCTATCAGACCTCCACAACCCATTTACAATTTTAATAGATAAGTATGGCCTGAAAATCTTTTGCAGAGGTTGTGAAAGATAAGGCTGCCAGTTTTATCGTAAGAATTTATTGGTGAGTCTGGCAGGTCCAAGACTATTTTTTTTATATTTGTGATTTGGAAAAGCCATTTCCAGTCATCCGGTTAGACTAGACGCCAACCCATAGTGAAAAAAAGGCTACGTAGATGATGATTCAGTAAAGCCATTTCCAATATTGCACCTCCTTATGTCCAAAACATCGAGGGACCAAAAGTATCATTATATCCACACCGTGCTGACATATTCACCGACGGTTGATCGCAGTTTGTTGTTATTGACAGACGCTGCTGTTCATCTTATTAACCGACTTCAAAAAAGGAGGAGGTTCTCAATTTGACTGTATATATTTTTTTTTTTAATTTTTTTTTTATTTGAAAGCTGATGCTTCCCGTGTGGTCCGATTTCAATTTTATCGAAATTTGTCAAGCGGTTTAAAAAAAAAACAACAATAAATTATGGGACGTGTCGACGTGTTCGAATCAGTGTGGGGTAGGTACCATAAAAGTGAAAAATAAAAAACTTACTAACAACAAAAAAACCCGACTTCCAAAAAAATAAAACTACAAAGTGAAGAATAACTTTCATTTCGGAGGTCGGTGGAAAAAACTAAAATACAGATCCAAAGACACCGACTTCCGAAATTAAAGTATGTAATTTTTCACCCTTTTTTTGGAAGTCTGGTTTTTTTTTCGCCATTTATACAACTTAGTCCATTGGACGTCAAAATACAACGTGTCGTTTTGCATTCTCGTCAAATTTCAGGAGGCTGTTATGAAAGACATAAATAATCAAATAAAATTACGATCCTGCTCAATAATTAATACATACTTGTTTTTTTAGATATTTAAGTTTGACAGTGTTTTAGTATACTCCACTTTCAAAGAAATGAATCGCCCCGTTGCGTATGCGGTAGGCAGTGTCGCACGACTATGTCGCTGTGTGCGTGCGTTACAGTTACAGCGCAGTTACAGGGCGGTATAACACGGTCCCTACACATGCCGATTTCCAAAAATGATAAAAAATAAAAATAAGTACCTACTTATTGTATTATTGATTCGTGTCGAGAATCATTAGCATAGTTACCTCCTCGAATTTGACGAGGATGCAAAACGACACCTTGTATATGAATCCTCTAACAAATCACTTACCTAATCCAGTAAATCGTATGCCATTCGGTGTGGAAAATCCTCATGGATGTGCTCTGCCCTGGGGCGGGCGGCGGGGTCAGTCAGACTCTTACTGACTAAAAACCACCCCGGTCTTCCATCTCACACCTACGCCGGGGGTCGCGGGAACGTATGATCCTTCCGCAATCCCCGACTGGATGCCACGAACGCCCTACCCTAACTTAAATCGATAGTTGTATCGATAAACGCCTAATTAAGATGATTTCGAAAGGATACCTGCTAAGATGGCAACAGACAAGGTTTGCATCAGTGAGAAATGTTACAAGATATAGCTTGTAGTTACTAGTGTTTTGGTAATTAAAATATGAACGTCCTCAGCAATGTGGATATTCGAGTTTAGAAAGGCATTAGGTTTGTTTAAATACTTTTGTTACCAACGAAGGTAATATTTATTTATTCTTTATTGTACACCACAAAATACATTAAAAAAAAACACTACTTAATATACAATGGGCGGCCTTATCGCTTTCTGCGATCTGTTCCAGGCAACCTTGGAATGGACAGTGATTTGCCTGGACATAAAACGGGGCTGTCGTTGGTGCAAATAATAAGTATCTATACAATACACTAAAATATATACGTGTCCTAAATAATAGATACATAAATACGTACATACTAAATATATAAGCAACGAAAATAAATGAAGACTATAGATAGTTACAATTACGAGAACAAGATCACCACGACAAGTAATGTTCCTTCAGAGTCTTTTAAACACAAGCAATGACGGCGCGCGTTTTATTTCAACTGGCAATGCATTCCACAAACGAGTGGCCTGGACAGTAAAGGTAATATTTACCGATCCATACCTATAATACTAATTATAAATGCGAAATTAATTTTGTCTGTATGTTACCTATCCCTTCGTACACACACGTTTTTCTTGCCGTGAAAAACTACGGATTATTCGCCGTGTGTAGGCACGGTCGTCAGTGTTGTATGGATCACTATGGAAGCTTGTAGACAGACAAGTTTTTTCTACTTCGTGGTTTATACTCCGTACCGTAAAGAAACCGTGGAATCGTCCAAAGGGCCTAACGGCTGCCCTGATTTCAATGTTTGGCACGCATGTAGAGCATGATTTTGATAAGGACATAGAATATTTTGTGTCTATAATTACCGACCTCCACGCGGGCGAAGCCGTTGGCACAAGCTAGAACAAAATAAGTAAAATATAATTAAAGACCAGAAGGACAATATGTTTATTTGCGGTAAAAATGACTCAGAAAACGAACACACACAAAAAAGAATAAGTTGGGGGAAAGTATGCATCTATCCACGTAAAACGGTCATCGCTCAGCATAAAGCTACGGCCCTATGCGAGACAGAGCCCCAACGCTGGTTTTCAGCGACAGACGGCGCTGACGTGATGTCGTCAACCGGTGTAGCAAACGCGTGTGAAGCTTCGGATATGGAGCTTTGGTGGATACGTGCTCCTTTTCAGCTAGACATCCTTTGCTGCAGACTTCTCCATAGATTGATTAATATAATAAAAGATGCTGGCCTCTTCATAAACTGTTCGACTACTTAAATTAACACCTGTAGCAATTATGGCAATTGCCAAGCTGGACACCCGGTTTGGTGATTTTTGTATGCTTTTATTACCCTAAAGTAGGACGCTGTTTGACTTGCTTTTCATGAAAGTAAACCTGCTAACGACTTTCTCCAATTAAATTGAATTCAGCTTCCATTCCAATCAGATTTAGCTGAATGGGGACCTTTGGACCCCAACTAGGCTTTATCAATATTCTAACGTTAGAAGGACCAACACTCTATCTAATTGCTAATAGGTAAACATACCTATAATTACCGACACAGCTGATCTAATGAGGTTACCTGAGCATTAGTGTTCGTTCTACGTTCTACTTGCGTCTTCTGTACCCTGTCTAATGTTTAGTGTCCACCGGTTTACCGGTAATATATATATATATCAGTCAAACTTACTACAATGAGGATACCTACCTACTCTGATTGCTAGAGTTCCAAATACGAAACACCAACAGCATGTTTCATGCGCTGTTCTACCGGTCTATTCTGTAAAAATCGCACCGTCAGAACATGGGTGAAGTGAGCTGCAAGCGAGATGTCAATAGCGGCAGTCAATCCCTAGCATCAAGTGAACTGACAGCTCTCTTCAAGCTCGCTTCACCTTAGTTTTCACAGTGAGATTTATACAGAACAGACAGGCTGTTGTCTAACCACACGTGGTGCAATAAACTTGTTTGTTTAGTGTACAGTAATCGCTTGCTTACACTAATAGGGATTTACTTAACACTTTAAGTATCGCTTACTTTCAATACATTCAGTTACGCTGTGTATAGCTAATAGTCATTATGAGGTTACTTGAACGTACAAAGTGTATGCTTCACTAGTTACGTCTGTAATCTGTCTAACGCGACGCCCGTCTGTCTGTGTTTCTGTCTGTTGTAGTACAGTAATTAGGTTGAATAGGACAGGTTATTTTTAATGTTATGCTAAGTAATCACTTACTTGGTAGCAACTTTTTAGGTTTATTCATCAAAAATATCAACAATTATGATTAAGGTCTTTATTAGCGTAGGTAAGCCATTTTAATGCTAACAGAGATACATTTTTCTTTAAAGTGCTGTACAAAGTTATATATAAATGCGAGCGTGGGAATCACTTGCGATGAGAAACAAGCTTTTTAACAAAAAAAAAAAAGACCCGACTTCCAAAAAAAACACTACAAAGTGAAAACTAACTTTAATTTCGGAAGTCGTTGTCTTTGGATCTGTATTTTAGTTTTTTCCACCAACTTCCGAAATTGAAGTAGAAGTCCGAAGTAGAAGTTTTTTTTGTTAAAAAGGTTTTTTATTTTTCACTTTTGTAGTTATGGTACCTACCCCACACCAATTCGAAAACGATCGTCTTACACGTCCACGTCCGTATGAAGACGGTTTTTTTTATTTAAAAATAATTTATTGTCGATTTTTTTAAAACCGCTTGACCGATTTTGATACAATTTTAATGGGACCACACCTGTAGCACCAGGTTACAAATCAAAAAAAGAATCTTTAAAATCGGTTCACCCAGTTGAAAGTTCCAAGGTAACAAAAACAAAAAACAAAAAAAAAACAGTCGAATTGAGAACCTCCTCTTTGTTTGAAGTCTGTTAAAAATCGTTTTAACTAGTTTTTCTTTTGGTTATTTTCAGATTAATAAAAATATCAAAAACTTTGGGCAACGTAAAACTTATTGATGAGACTAAAATCAATTAGAAAATGACCACATAACCCGAAAAATTACCTACTTTCGCAAGTCAATCCAGAAAACAATTCATCATCCTAATAAATTACCTCACAAACTTCAGAAATTCACTTGAACATTGTAATTTTCTAACCCTTCCATACTATTAGCCTGTCAAAAGCCTGTAATCAGCATATAAACCTGGCATGCAGGGGAATTATCGAAGCATGCATATAAAGCATTATATTTCGTCATATTCCAGCATTTCCTGGACACGACCTAACATGGGGATATACTCGTAGGCAACGCAATCACAGAGCAAGTTTTTGTGGAGAATCAAAATGTAGCAATGATTGAACGAAATTATTTTCTTATGTGTCGTTCATTTATCAATGTTTCCCTTACATGGCAAGGAATTTGGTTTTGTTTATGTCAAACGGAAATAGTTTTTTTTTAATAGGTCTTATTATCTATCGAAACCGCATTGGTTTAAAACCGTAATTCCTTTATAAATCAATATCTTAAGTTTATCTTTTACAAATACAAGAGTTCTTGGAAATAGACTAGTTCTAGGACTCGTAGAAGTAGAAAAAAATTATGTAGAATAGTTTTTTAAGAATACTCATTTGTGTGCAAAGCTGCAAATTTCAGATTGAGTGACTTTGTTACCAAGGTATGCTAGATTCGTCTCTGAGTTCTCTAGCCCTATTGCTTCATAGAAGACAAGACGATTTTTGATTCCGTTAGATCTATTGAAATAAATGAAAACCATCATGAAATATGTACAAGCTGCAAAACCACTAAGGACATTGATGTCATTGCTAAAACTGTTGTCGCCATACGCCATATCGTCACGATGAGTAACACTCAGTTTTTTCCTTCATACTTATTTATATGCTGGGCAGCGAAAGTGCGAACAGGATATTGGAGCTTAAGAAGGCAAAAATGAAGCAACCGACATAATTATACTGTTTTCAAAATCAACGAATTGTAGTGTCGTGGGTGGAAAATGGTTCCAATTTATTTCACGCAAATAATGACGCTAAACGTTACAACGTTGGTGTGCTATGCTTTGAAAAGATAATTTCAAGTATAGTAGATAGTCGGTACTTATAGGATTTGAAGTCAAAGACAACTTCAGGATGCCTAATACGAAAGCTCGCTGTAGTTGTGTGTATCATCTTGTTCTCACACTATTGTCATTTTCATTTCCCCTTTCGTAAGTCTGCTAGAAGAAATTTCTTAAGAAATAAGCACTACCTTTGTATTCAATACTAATATGTTGTATCTGTATCTATTTAGGTGGGTACATAAAAAATAAGATGTCTAGATCCCATACCACCATTACTTACCATAGTGTTGCCATTTCGTTTATTGCCACAAATCCGAGCAGTTTTCTACAAACTACCTTGATTGGTAGGATTGTAAAAATATATAGGCATATGAGACACACATAACATAACTGGATATTCTTGTGTAATAAATGTTATGGGTGGGAATATTATTTATTTATTTATTTTATTTGCATGCACGGTAATGGCTGCGGAATAATACATTTTTATGTTATTTAATATATTTTTTTCATTTATTTAGTTGTATGTAGTTACTTTGTATTAGTGCTTACTGTTTATTTTATTTCATTTTGTTTTAGTACCAATCATAGAACCTGACTTGGTTTCCGTACGTCCTTCTCAGGCAACCACTGAAAATCATCATGCTGAGTAGAATGCTGCCTTCTTCTCATAGTCAGGGATGTGAGGCTGTCGACTATTTCTGTTTTGCTCTCGTGATTATAGATCTATTTTGTTTTTCTTTAATACATTAGAGCTAATTACCTTTTTTGTATGCACATGTTTCTGTGACAAATAAACCTATTTTTCTTTCTTCTTCTTTCTTACGTCTTTGTCCTTGGAATTGCAGGTATCTTCAGGCAGGAGTAATCACTTTCGATCATCGAGCCTTCGTACATAATGTATAACATAAAATAATTGCGCCGTCGCGGGACGCTTGGCAGATGTGAAACATCGAAAACCATTATTTTCTTTCATTTTCCAAGAATGGTTTAATAATAAGAAAATAAATATCGCATAATCAAAAACCACATATTCCGTTTTTTTTAAAGAAATACATTGTTCTTTATTTAAAAATAGCGTGGCGACGCGTCGCCATACCAGCAATCGGTTTTATGTGCGGCTATAGATGCTTCAAAAACAAAAAAAAAAAATCAAAATGATGAAATGATGATGATCAAAATCATCCCAAGAATCCCCATCGGGAACCTGTCCTATCTACACTCTACTCCTTGCCACACCATGTTCAACGACTAACATGAACCAGTGACGTAACAGACTAGTGCAAGATGCGCTGCGCTTGAGCAACGCTCCACATTTGCATGGTAATAACCGCACTGAATTGACACTTTGTATGGGCAGCATGTCTTTCCTATATCTAGGGTAGACAGACCTCCTAGTGTTCGTAATATGTTTACCTATTAGCAATTAGATAGGGTGTTGGTCCTTCTAACGTTAGAATATTTGTATAGCTCAGTTGGGGTCCAAAAGTCCCCTTAGCAAATGTGAAATAATAATAATAATAAAATCGTTTATTTCGACCAACACAGGATCATAGGCAAAAGAATTACATTTTTTTTTAAATTAAATAAGTAGGTACCTACACATACCTACAATATAAAATAAAAAATGATGATTAATAATGATCATGATGATGATGAATTATGAAATGATGATGATATTCAGCTAAATTTAATAAGAATAATTTATAAACAATTTTAAAATTAAATAATTACTTAGGTTCCTATCCTACACATAAATATACAATAATAAAAAAAAAATATGATTAATAATGATGACGATGAGGATGATGAATGATGAAATGATGATGATATTCAGCTAAATTGAATAAGAATAATTTATTTGCAGAAAATATAGGAGTTACCAGTTGTAAATGTTGGTGGTTGTGTAGTGCAGTAGTAATGTACAGTCCATATTTTGCCTGTTTAAGGCATGCAAATGAATACATAGGTACCTATTTTAATAAGATATACAAAATATACATACATACCTATGTTCTAATATAATTTTTAAATCAAGATAAATTTAAGTTACATTATTAAATAAACACACAACAAAACTTAAAACCTTAAAATAACATTTTGTCTTTAAATAACATAAATTCTTTAATAGTTAAACTGAATAAACACACGCCACAAAATTAAAGGAAACTAAAAATATATATTTTTTCTTTATGTTGAAGAAATTCTTGTAAACTATAAAAATAGTTTTCTATCAACCATCTACCTACGCAGTTTCATTTTAAAATATTTAAATGGCAGTTCCCTTAATAAATGATCTTTGGTTTATTAAAAATTGTAACGCAATATGATAAATTTTTATTTTACTTACTCGTAGATTTGTGTTACAAAAAGAAACTAAAAAAATCTTTGTTGCATCTCTTGGTCTCTGTTTGATGTAATTGTCACCTTTGAATCTAAAGAATTAATTATGTTTCCTCACAAACACCGTCAATTTAGTTGGGGAAAAGTGGCCAGCAGATTTACTTTTAATGAAAAGCGAGACGAACAGCGTTCTAATATAAGGCAGACAGCAGTTTAAAGAAAAATGTGTCTCTGGTAGCATTGAAATGGCTTACCTACGCTAATATAATATACCTTACTTATAAAGGTTGATATTTTTCATGAGTAAACAGAAAAAGTCACTACCAAGAAAGTGAATAATAAGCATAACAATAAAAATAACCTGTCCTATTCAACCTAATTACTGTACTACAACAGACAGAAACACAGACAGACGGGCGTCGCGTTAGACAGAGTACAGACGTAACTAGTGAAGCATACACTTTGTACGTTGAAGTAACCTCATAATGACTATTAGCTATACACAGCGTAACTGAATGTATTGAAAGTAAGCGATAGTTAAAGTGTTAAGTAAATCCCTATTAGTGTAAGCAAGCGATTACTTTACACTAAACAAACAAGTATATTGCACCACGTGTGGTTAGACAACAGCCTGTCTGTTCTGTAAAGATCTCAATGTGAAAACTAAGGTGAAGCGAGCTTGAAGAGAGCTGACAGTTCACTTGATGCTAGGGATTGACTGCCGCTATTGACATCTCTCTTCAAGCTCACTTCACCTATGTTCTGACGGTGAGATTTTTATAGAATAGACCGGTAGAACAGCGCATGAAACATGTTGTTGCTGTTTCTTATTTGGAACCTTAGCAATCAGAGTAGGTAGGTATCCCTATTGTAGTAAGTTTGACTGATATATATACAGGGTTATTGGTAAAAAACACCATCAACCTCTTAAGGGGTCATTGTACTCATAATTATGAACAACTTTTACTATGGGACCAGACATGAAATCGCGAAAAAAAAAAATCTGCTGGTCCCTACATTTTGACGAGTTCTGCAAACATAAATGTAGGGACCAGCTGATTTTTATTCGCCATTTCATGTTTGCCCCATATTAAAAGTTGTTCATAATGATGAGTACAATGACCCCTTAAGAAGTTTACCAATAACCCTGTATATTGACTGACCGGTTGGCGGAGTTGGTAGCGACCCTGCCTTCTGAGGCGCTGGTCCCAGGTTCGATCCCCGGACAAGCCAAACATTTGTGTGCATGCACATGTTTGTTTGACCTGTGCCTGGGTGTGTATATGTATATAAGTATGTATATCAGTCAACAGGTTACTGTAGTACAGGCTCTACCTAGTTCGGGACCTGAAGACCTGGTGTGGATGTTGTCTCATATTATATTAAGTATATTAAGTTGTGCTAGATTTTTAAGGTCCCCCTTTACACAAGATTTCTCATATTGGTTGATTATGCCATGAAAAAAAAGGGGAATCAAACTGAGAAGGCGAAGGACATTTGCGATTCTGATCGCTGCAATTAAGTACAGTGTCAGCAAACGGTTAGGTATGTTTTAATACATATAACACATTATGTACGCCATACAAATGACATATATGTATAAATGTAGAAATTTTACATAAGATGAAACAATGAGCGCGCGGTCTTATCGCTAAATATTCAGCTTGATAATCAGCATAATTATCATTCAAAAAACTTAGTTCACTTCAAACACACGCACAGACAGACAGACACTAGACAGGCGTCACACTAGACATTAGACAGGGTACAGACGACGCAAGTAGAGCGAACACTAATGCGGAGGTAACCTCATTAGATCAGCTGTGACTTAGCACGTTGCGCAAACGCAAGTGTATACCAATGTGCCGAATAGCGAGGATCTGCACACCGACTTAATTGGAGCTACTGAATTATTTTACGTTAATTAGGATTAACATTCAGTTAATTAGTTATGCGATTGAATTAATTTACGGTTGCTGTGGTGGTAATACCGCGACTGGTTGCCAAACGAGCTCGGCTACACACATAATGATGTGTATAGTCTGTTCCAAAAGTATCTGATTAAAGTTTAAACAAGTAGTGTATTTTTATTTATTTATTTATTTGTAGCGCCACTTAGGAATTGAGAGCTTAGATTTGTTTATTTGAAAACCTGAAATTGTAATTTACAATCCCCAAGGAGGTTTTTCATTTGACAATTGGGGTTCATTTTATAACCTCAATTTTTGTCGACGATTTTCAATTACAACAAAATAATGTTATCTATTCATAAAATAACTGTTGGAAAAAGTGGTGGGATCTAAACTTGAAAGTTTGAAACCTTCATAAGACAGATGAAAGCGTTACAAATTCCCTTTAGTTATTGCAGAAGAATTTAAATTGATCAGGGTTTGTTTACACTTTCATCAAATATTTTTGAAACAGACCATAGTTTTTTTTTTATCCATACTGTGTAGGTACGTAAGTAAGTACCTGAAGTGCGATATTCTTCTTAATATTTAAATAGTTCCTATTTCCCGTAGTGTTATTTATTTGTTTGTTTTATGTCTACATACAGTAATATATTCTTGACTGTACATGTCGTATCTATATGAGCTGCTTATTGGTGTCAGTTAGAAGATTACATCTTAATAAGTTTTAGGTATGTGATGTGATATGTAAAACAGCGGGGCGAGCACGGCCTCTGTGATAGGCTTGAGTCACGCATTTTACCACAGTTTTTGCTCCCAAACTGTGATAAAAACCTGTGACTCAAGCCTATCACAGTAGGCCGTGCTCGCCTCGCACGCTGTTCTGGTTTCGAGATTGTTTATTTTATTTTATTCTATTCGGGAAACTTACAGCTATAATATATAGTACCAGTACCTCAGTATAACGTACATCCGGTGGCACCCTGAGTAGTCAACTCCGATTTGTTGAGTGGCTATTTTAATCATTGTATCACGACTATGAGATTTTTCCGCATAGCTCGTGCTAGTTTAACTCTGCGTATACGGCGAATACCAAGCTACCGGGCTCTATCAGTACTAAGAATTGCCAAACTTAAGTGGCAACGAGCAGGGCACATCTTCACAGAACAGATGGCCGATGGAGCCGAAAGGTTTTGGAGTGGTGACCGCGTACCATTAGGAGTAACGTTGGAAGGCCTGCCACATGGTGGACCGGTGATCTTGTGAAGGCCGTAGGACTGCTGGTTGCGAGAATCACGGCACCGGTCTATGTGGTGACGCTTGGGGGACACCTATTTCCAGCAGTGTAAAATAATTAGCACAAGACCTCATACACCCCAATTAGGCCTCGTTTACGGAGACGCGCGGGGCGTCGCGCGTCGCGTGCGGTTTGGCGTCTCGCTTTTGTCTCGCTCCCGACCACGCTGTATGAGAGTGAGAGAGACGCGAGAAGCCACGCCGCACGCGACGCGCGACGCCCCGCGTCTCCGTAAACGAGGCCTTAGAGTATTGAGTTAGAAGCATAATACAATGACCAAAGCAATTGTTTTTTAAAGCTAACTATTATTATTACGAAAATTGTGTTGACCCTAGCATGACTTTATGCATTTAAAATTGAGTCTTATTGCCTTGAAATAAGATTTAATTTTCTTTGGCTCAAACGGTGGTCAGTATTGCAAAATACATACCTAATTTAAAAAAAAAATACTAACATATTTATATTAATATTTACTGAAATCGATTCAGTAGTCAATTATGAGCAAACTACTTTCAGGAATTTTCTTCTCCATAGGTACCGACTACGCTTTGGAATGGGCAACTAGCTTCATCTTTCTGACTGACCGACCCCTTGACAATTTAAAAGTGCCTGTAATTGGTTTATTTGAAATAAATGCTTTGAGTTTGAGTTTGACTTGCGTTTATTCTGTTACACCTTGTACATGGTGATACGGCGAATTACATAATTTTTGCAGTTTTTGAAGAAATGTGCACACGATCGTTTTTTCTAATATACTACATACAGACATAAGAGTATTATCTTGCGATGTTTTGAGTGTTCCAGCCAACCTTTGAATTATCTTCAAGAATGACAAATACAAAATGGTTTTTCCCCTGTTAATGAAGGAAGTTTACTGAATTCTACAATTTGATTTAATTTGGTTGACTGTTTTTTTTAATTTTTTTATTTAAGATGGGTCTGCTCTTGACTCTAGTCTAGGTCAGTGGTGACAGAGACAGAGTCAACGATGGAGTGAGCTTACCCAGAAGAAGCCTGTTCACTCTCACTTTGAAGAGATTAGGGTTGTGCGTTCGGAAACACAGACGCAGGTAGAGAGTTCCATTCTTTTGCTGTGCGCATTACAAAAGACATTTGGAAACGCTTAGTGCTAATTGGTGGAATAGCAACTAGGTAAGGATGGTAACTTGCAGTGCGTCTCAGAAGGGGGTCGGTGGAATGAGGTCGTGGAGTTCTTGGGCACACTCACCGAAGTACAATCTGTAGAAGACCGACAAGCAGGCAGCCTTACGGCGATGAGCCAAGCTGTGAAGCTTGGCATCGACCAGTTTTACGTCGCCAATGAGCCTCTTAGCTCTGCGTTCGACCGAGTCAAGCGCGGCAACTTGGTACTTTGCTGAGCCATCCTGATAGTTTTATAAGCCCGTTAAGGACTAGTGATGGAAGTGGGTGTTCCAATGACCGCTACAATGAATGGATGGATGCAAAATAGGGTTAACGCCTGGTAGATACGTAGATAGGTACATAAAAATTCTGCCTACATTCTGATCGCTAAGTATTGCTGTACCTCGTAAGTCTAGTGGTAGCAAGAGCTAAAACTGAGAATCAGGTCCGGGGTTCAATTCCCGGGTCGGGCAAAGTGATATTGGGTTTTTTCACCAGGCATATCTCGGTAGCAGCCCTGCCTATTGCCATCAATCTGGATTTTTGCCCGGTGGACAGTAATATACTCGTCACCTATAACATGGGCTTAAACATAACTAGCGAACTGTGTGTGTACTATAGGTACACTTCAAATCAAATCAAATCATTTATTTCTAAATAATTGGTACATAGATGTTGTCATAGAAGTTAGTTCTCCATGTTCTACTTTCACATGGGCATGCAAATCATAATCAAGTAATATCATTTTAAATAATGATTTGAATACTATTATAATTCCATTTTACAAATTAATGTCAAATCATTTGAAAATGTCAAAATAGAAAAATGTCATAATATTACATCAAATGTCACTGGCTACAATATTCAGTATGTCACCTCTGCCTTAGCCTTCGAGGATTACAGGCGTGATATTATGTATGTATGACACTTCATAGTTGCTGTATCGCATCGCATCGCATCGCAATTTTTTTTCGTTTTTCTGGTTTGGTCCCGTGGTAAAAGGTGTTCATTTTCATGAGTACAGTATGTTTCTCGCTTAACCGCACTCCCTGCATAGATTGGTGATCGCAATTAGCCAGTAGAAGAAAGGGACGCCAGAATTTTAATAGCGGGAAGAAAAAATCAGAAAACGGTCTTCCTTAACTTTTTGAACAATGCAATGGTTCAAAAAGTTAAAGAAGACCGTTTTCTGTTTTTTTTATTTCTATATTCACAGATTAAAAAGAAATACTGTCAGGAAGAATGAAAAGTTTTGCACAAAAACTTTTTTTGTTGCCATGAGGACCTGTTTCTTATAAGGATCAAAAAACTCTACTGGACCAACTGAGGTTTGAATACTAGAAAAATCGCTGGACTGGGCTGATTAGGGATTGAATATTGCAGATAGTTACAAATTGAACCTTTTAAATGGTTATAATACCTTTATGCAGTCAATCATGAAGTATACAAGGTGTAACAAAATAAACGCAAGTCCCGAAAGCAGTTTGCTCACAATTTCCTGAATCGATTTCGGTAAATATGAATATAGGTATTTTTTTAATTTTATATATTTTGCAATCCTGACCGCCGATTGAACCAAAGAAAATTAAATCTTATTTCAAGGCAATAACACTCAATTTTAAATGCATAAAGTAATCCTAGGGTCAAAACAATTTTCGTAATAATAATAATAGTTAGCTTTAAAAAACATGTTTTGGTCATTGTATAATGCTTTTAACTCAATACTCTAATTGGGGTGTAATGAGGTCTTGCGTTAATTATGTTACACGCTGTATAAGAACGGCTAATATAAACAATTTTCAACAAAGCGAATACCTAAGCGGTTCGGCGACTGCATTGTAAACGTTCGATTATTATCAATAGATGATATATTTTGTGCTTATTTTTTTTACACTTTGTAATACTATTAACTCAGAATACAGAATAATCTGTAATCTGAGACTATTAAGTGATATTTCGTAGAGCGTACACAGAAAAAAACATTAAGTTATGGCCTCTTCTGACATCTATGGTTATACTAAACATAAAGATCTTTGGTTAGGTGACTGTTTAAGGAATCCCGTGTATTCACAATCTACTGATAGATTATTTTACTGTTATATTATTTTAGTGACAGCTGTTCGCCAGGAATAATCTGTAAGAATGCAACTCTCAGTGTATCAGTGTTGTGCCATTAGGTAGTACTTATACGCAGGAATAGGTACAGGCGTTCATTAATTCACTTAAAACTTTGTAAGCAAATGAAAATCGCTACCGAAGGCTGCGGTTGTCGACCTCAGGACGAGCTGCTTCTCCCTCGGACAACTGTACGTCATTAGCTCCCTGGTCACCAGTCCTGAATCTCTTCATATTTTGGCTGCTGAGACAAATTAAAAAAGTGAATTAAAAAAAATGGCTGCTATTTTTAACCGACTTCAAAAAAGGAGGAAGTTTCTCAATTCGACTGTATATAGGTATTTTTTTTTATGTGTTCACCGATTACTCGAAGACGCCTGAACCGATTTAGAAAATGATTTTTTTGTTTCATACTTCCCAGGTCCCATTTAAATTTTATTGAAAAAGCAACAATAAATTATTTTTAAATAAAAATAAACCGCCATCAAACGGACGTGGACGTGTAAGACGATCGTTTTCGAATTGGTGTGAGGGTAGGTACCATAACTAAAAAGTGAGAAATGAAAAACGTTTTTCCAAAAACAAAACAACCGACTTACAAAAAAAAAACAACAAAGCGAAAAATTACTTTAATTTCGGAAGTCGGTGGCAAAAACTAAAATACAGATCCAAAGACACCGACTACTTTGCTTATCGTCGTCTTAGACTGAAAACCTCGGGAATGCATTTTTACTCAAATTTATTTTATTGCCTTTCTAGGAAGATAACCTCGCAACGCACGTCTTGATCTGACTAATTTGTTCATTGATAAAATCGGGTTAAATTTACATATTAATTCATAAAAAAACATAAAAGACGCCGTACAAAATTTTTACAGCACGCAGTTTTTTCTTCCTCCTGAAAAGTTACTTCTTTTATTACACTTACGAGGTTTTCACTCTAAGGCGTCGTTATGTACCTTTTTAGTATATTGTTGTGTCTTACGACAACCGCGCGAACGGTGTCACGGGCAGAAGCTAGTATATACTAAATATATAGCTACTTGCTACACCATTTTTTTTTTTTTTTTTTTTTTTGTGGGTGGGATATCATCAAATAACTTCTCCCGCTCTGGGCAGAGCAGGAGGGCGTGTCAGACTCTTACTGACTAAAACCCACCCGTGTTCCTTCAGTTGCCTCTGCCAGGGGCCACGGTAACCCTCTTGGACTTTTCCGCAACCCCAGCAGGCATCGGTCCTAGCAAACCCCGTCATTGGTGCTGACATCTCTTTGAGGCGCGCGTGGAACACAACGTGCCGTCGATATCAAACACCATGGATATCAAATAGTAAATAGTAGTAAGTAATAGTAGTAGTAGTGATAGTCCGCAATTTTTCCATCTGATCGTCTTTATGTATAAACAAATTGATAGAAATAAACCAACAACAAATCACGGAAGAAACACTCTAAGAATAGCTGTCATAGAAATAACACATTTTAATTAAGAGCGTTTATACCTTATGAGTGGCAACGTCGCAATTTAGTGTCATATTTCGTGGTTTTCAATTTTTATCATTTAATCGGAGCTATATTTTAAAAATCTGTTTAATTAACTTTTTAGAATTATGTGAAAACTGTGTAAAAGGTAAGAAATCGTTGCGTTTACAGTTCTATTTATATGCAAATAATACATTGGAAACTTGCAGGGCGTTATTTTCATTGTAAAATAACTGTAAGCATTACGGTTACTTACTTTTTAAACACTTTCACGTAATTCTAAAAAGTTAATTAAACAGATTTTTAAAATATAGCTCCGATTAAATGATAAAAATTGAAAACCACGAAATATGACACTAAATTACGACGTTGCCACTCATAAGGTATAAACGCTCTTAATATGGAAATACAATAACAGCAGATGATGAGACATTAATTATTTATATTATTTATTTCTGTAATTATGCGTATTTGCGTATGGCTGTGCCCTTAACCTCTACTCGTACGACAGCACTAAGATCAAGGGTAAGATTGCGATATTATATCGTGGATGTATGACTCATGTAGTAGCTTTATTGAGTATGCAGTAAGCCGGACGACTGAAATAAGTGAAATGGGCTTCTAAGAGACGATTCCTGGATTTGAGCCTTTAGGAAGTACTTGGTGCCATTCTTCCAACTTTTAGGTGGAATGCGCTTGGTTACTGAAAGCCGCTTAGTGGTTATCCAATGCTACACAAATGGCGTTCATTAAATAAACTATCAAAGGGGAATGTGAAATAGTCTCTGAGCTTGGAAAATGCATTTGGAGACTTCAACTCTATCGGCAATTTTAAACAAGCTTTAGTAGATACATTTCATTTAAAGGTCAATCAATAAAATTAAACCGTCGCGGGACGCCTGGCAGATGTGAAAACATCGAAAACCATTCTTTCATACTTATTTTTTACTATACAAAATAGTATAGTAATTATGTATGAAATAATGATTTAATAAAAGAAAATAAATATGGCATATTATAAAATCAAATAATTCAGTTTTTTTTAAAGAAATAAATTGTTTTTTTTTTAATATAGCGTGGCGACGCGTCGTCACGGCATGCGTCGCCACGCCAGCAATCGGTTTTACGTGCGGCTATAGATGTTTCACATCGAAAAGGGTAATTTCGGACATGAAAACCCATGAAGATCAACCTTTGCACCAGGGATTTTCCAAAGCTTCATCAAACTCACCAAATTAATTTAAACATTTGACAAAACTCCATTTGAAGATACTGATTTCTTTTCCATCATTCAAAATGCCTATTGTTGATCATATCAACTAACCGTTGGCTAATGTATTATTCATTAACTGTCAGCATATGTCATTAACCACAGGTTAAGGCCGAAATACAATGGATGCTTATGCGATGGTGTTGCCGAATGAAAATCTGCAGTTACGTTGTATTCACTGCACGCAGGAAATCAATTGAGTTATTAGTTTGTTCATTGTTTTAATTTAAACTATACTAATTTTTAAAATGGTGGTTGGTTTTTTAATATATGAGACAACATCCACACAAGGTCTTCAGGTCCCGAACTAGGTAGAACCTGTACTACAGAAACCTGATGACTGATATACATATACACACCCAGACACAGGTCAAATAGACATGCTCATGCACAAAAATGTTTGACTTGTCCGGGGATCGAACCCGGGACCAGCGGCTCAGAAGGCAGGGTCGCTACCAACTGCACCAACCGGTCCGTCAAAGAGAGAGAGAGGAGAGGACACGTGGTCTCAGCTAAAATTAAGACATCACCTGTTCATCCCCACGAGTTTTAAAAGTTTATAAGGGATGTTGATGTTTCATATGCGTGTTGTGGTCAGTGGTTTCTTCCTGTCAAGTAATAACAGACGTTACTTCACATAACTTGAGGAAAACAATGCCTATTATTCTAGGAAATTTTTGGGAAAAATTGTCAACAATCCAATTTTTTTTAAACGTTTTGCACAGTATGAATTTCTCCTGTATTGTGGGTGCATTTACAAACATTTAAACTCACATACACAAACAGCCAGACCCGGAACAACTACTTGTAGATCATACAAATATTTGTTCCGTGCGGGAATCGAACCCGTGACACGCAACGCAGCAATCAATCGCTTAACCACTGCGCCAACCGTGCCGTAAGCCGTTGAAACATCGATAAGTAGATAAATCCAAATAGCATTAGGGTTATTACATGCCGAAGATGCTCGCAATCGCGGTCACTATCTCGATACCTCGATGTCGATACTCGTTATTTCTACAAGGATGGCGGTGCGAACACGTCTGTTCAGTCGCATCTGAAAGCTTAGTTGCTCAATCGTATGTTTGTGCTGTAGGTACTCTACATACTCCAGAAGAACAAGTTGAACCGATTTGACCAATTATTAGGCAGAACACATCGATGCTGGCTAGAATGCGTTTGTTTAACATGGAGGTGACATCGAGATAGCGGGCTAAACTGCGATCGCGAGGTATCGCAATGAGGCATCTTCGGCATGTAATTACCCAAAACCATTTGGTAGCTCCAGGCAATTCACACATATATCATACAAAATAACATTTCTATCATCTACAACAGTGATTAACTAGGAAGTCTAACCATCTATGACGTCATCCAGGATTAAGTTAATGACAGATCATTATTTACCGTCTTAGCCGCCATGTTGGTTTCACTTCATAATATATTTGACAGATGAGGCAAAGGCGATTCGTCTTCATCCTATAGTGTCATGGTGACTCTAGGTCATTTTTTTCTTTCTATTTAAAGTCTTTGAACCCATCAGTGATGTACCGAATTATAAGCAGATTGACCGTTGTTTTTTAGAGTATGCTTCGACGATTAATTCGCTTTTCGTTCTGCTGTCATTAATATGTTGTCGAATGGTTTTTGAACCTTCATTAGGATGAATTGTTAACTACGAAATAATTGAAGTACCAAAGAAAATCAAGTGATCTTCTTTAGTGAAGGACTCAAAACAAAGTTTTTTTTGCGTTAATAGAGTAGGTACCTATTTTTTGTCATTCATTCACTCATAAGGAACAAAATAATATTGCAAGGACCAGTTTATTTTGACACGAGGTGAAATATGGAACATTTTTATGTTTTGAATTTGACAATAATTTACCAATTTTTTTGCAACTGTGCACTATGTGTTCTTCAAAAGGATACAATAAATAGAAATTAATTGGGGTACAATAAATAAATCATTATAATGTAATTTTAGAATATTCCACGGTGAGCAGCAAAACATTATTAATCACAGTTGTTTTGATTTTTATCTAACTATAACTTGATCGCTACGCTTGTATCCTTTGTGGGGTCAAGCAGAGGTGTACTATACGACTTATATATGTTTTACGAAGGACGTTGTTAGGTGCCCCTGAAAACGCTATATATTTTACCCCCACTAGTGGGTGTAACATTGCATAATCAGCCTATAATGTTCCCACTACCGGGACTCAAACCTCCTTTCTGTGAGACGGAGGTGGCTGTAATCCACTACATGGACACAGTGCGGGTTGGGGAAGTTGGATAACTAGCTCATTATTGGCCCCGAAAAAATAGCCCGTTCCATGTTCGCAGAACAAAACTCTATTGTTCTACGTACGTAACTAGGTATATCATTCATGTCTACATTGGTAGGTATTATGCAATATAAGTATTGAAAGTAGATATGGGCTTTAAAATCTATTAATCATTTTCTGACGTCACCAGTTCACGAAACTCGTACCTACGTATTATGAAAACAAACATCCACTCCTACGCACCGTTTTATACAAATAAATGAATCCTTTAGGAAGTGGTCACATTGGTGGAGTAACTTCTTCGAAATCTATAAATAACCTTAATTTATTATATTCCAAAATGGTATTATGCGTAAACAGAGATGTGAACTTATTCAGTTTATTGTTCATAATCATGCCTAGCTTTTTGCCGACTATGCTGGGATCGGCTTCCAGTCTTACCGGATGCAGTTGCTTATTTTACTTGGAGCGACTGTTTATGAAATAAGAAAGAAAGAAAATGCGTTTATTTGCGGTATACATGACGCAAAAAATAACACAAATACTGAAAATATGAAAAGGTTGGGGGAAACATGCGTCACATCCACGCAAAACGGCTATCGCTCAACATTATGCCGCGACCCTATGCAAGACAGAGCCCCAGCGCTGGTTTTTATCTGACCTCTACAACCCAGTTACTGGACAACACGATACCCCTCGGTAAGACTGTTTGTCAGACTTTCGGGTTTCTGACTACTCGTAACGACTGTTAAAGATCTACGAATGATAGCCGGGGTTAACGTGCTTTCCGAGGCTCTAACTAATTCAGTTTCAAGGGCAGAATTAAAACAATCCAAACAAGGCGTCTGAAAGCAGGATTCTTGGTATTTATAGCAATTTATCAATTCAAGAGCAAAATTCAAAATGATTTGAAAATAACTAAGCAATGTGGCTGTAAGGAGATTACCTATGTAGCTGGTCAACGGCTTAGTATCAGGGCTGCACAAGGCGTGCCGAACAGCTTAGCTAGTAGCGGTATCAATATCGCCACATGCGAACTGCGCGTCATACTGACGTCACGCAAATCCTGCATCGCGCAAGCAGAGTTTACCGCGCGACTAGCATATATACAACTTCCCGACCTTAGACTGGTAATATAATACTAAAGATTCCCGACATAAATCTTCGGGCAGTTGCCCATCAGACACAACAACCGTCTGGTCGGAGGATCCTCCCTTTTCTATGGAGGTATGAGTGAACTCTACACCCTGTTCCTCGTAGGTACCTCTATAAGCTAAAGTATCATGGAGTTTAGACCAAACCCAGTCCACCCAGACCACCACCACCGACTAGACCGGACCAGTCTAAACGCACCTTACTGGCCTGCGGTCATAACACTAAGCAAATCACTTCCGTCGCGTTTCCGACACCTAAGGCTAAACCGCATTGTAACAACATTATAACGATCCGTAATTGTTAGTATGTACGCTCGCATCATTATTATAATTTGATGCACTGCAATTATTTTTGCTTGGATATGGCTGTCGAAGTGGCGGTTTTAATATTTTGAGTAATCTATTGGTACTGAGTTTGAGTTTATTTGAGTAACTTACTTGATGCAAGTCATCAGTGGCTTCCAGACTTTGCTTTCTGTGCGCACGTTTTCGACGATTATAGGGGAAATCAATAGGGGTTGAGCAGAAGAAACTTTGAGGCAAAAATCTGATGAACGCGCTCATGGATATTTTTTGCTTTCACTCTAGCTTTTTCCGTAGTTATCTATACTTGTATAATATAATAAAGCTCAATAATTTGTTTCTCTAGAACTTCCAGTCGGGTTTGAAAAAATAATTTTGCATATTAACCATCACGCTATGACCCTCAGGAGCCTAGCAAAAAGAAAAAAAGTCGGAAAGAACGGGCGGGCGATGCGAGAAATTTCACGCGCACGAATTGCCGACAATAGCTAGTTTAACTATAATATAATTAATGTCATTTGGAGAAAAACATATACACGGTGACATTTGAATCACAGTTTTGATAGAACAAACGTTGTTTAGACCATGGTTTACTACCATTCTACAGCATCAAATATGTTATTAAAACAAACTAATCTATACGTTCTCAAATTAGTCTTATGTTGCTCAAATGTTTGAAACATTAACCGTAACATCAAAGTACCTACTCATCGCGGTAGCGATATGGCATTCAACTACTTAATGAGACGCAAGCGCCGCGCGTCGCCGCCGCCGGCCGCAGTGTCTGTGTTGTAGGGCGTAACGATAATCCCAACTTTTTAACATTGCCTTTTTTTCGCAAACCAATAACGTTTTTTTTTCTATTGGATGCTATAGAATGGTTGTATACCATGGTCTGAACAACGTTTGTTCTAGGAAAACTGTGATTCAAATGTCACCGTGTATACATACGACGAATGGCTAACGTTACAGATAGGAACCATGCCGATAATTTGCAGTCAAACCACAAATCTTTTGTTCCATTGTTTGAGTAATTTAATATCCTAATAAATCTATTGTATTAGAATTTGACATTTGAAACGCTCATGTCTCGAATACACTTAATAATTGATTTCACTTTTTAATTTAAATGATGAGAGTGAAAGATTTCTTTCGCTGAACTTTGATTTACATATAACACGTTACAACATAATAAGCGCTAGTTTCAGGATGAAATACTAATACATAATGAACAGATTAAAATAATACTCTTTATACTACACCTGCTTGGAAAGTAGGTACCTTGATACTTTATCAAATTTACGGTAGAAAGTACGTCATTGCATATCGAACAAATATGCGGGGAGAAAACGCATCTGAGCGGGAGAGAAAAGTGTATGAAAATCCATTTCTTACGTGGTTTTTCTTTTTTAATTTTGGGTAAGACTATGCGCCGGTAACCTAAATATCAAAAGCCAAAAAGTTTTTACAGTGAGTTTTTATCTCCAAGTTCGCAAAATGACACTGGCCACTAGCTGTGTGTTGGATGGTGTCGGGCTGGCAGTGCGACCCTGCGGCGGCAGGATAAACAATTTGAAAAAAGAACATGTGAAAATTGCAGACGCCATTTTCAGTTTGTATGTTGTTTGAGGATTCAGTTTTCGTAGAAAGTAAAATAAAACTATCAAAATGATAAGTAGTGATAGTGATGATGAAGATTTTTTAACTCCGCCGCAGTTGAAGGAAACAGCAAAAATACTGATTGATAACCTTTTACCACAGAAATCAATTAAAAAATATAATAAAACTTATGACGATTTTTTGCAATGGAAAAGTGAAAAAAATGCGGTATCTTTTTCTGAAACTGTTTTGCTAGCTTATTTCAGTGAAAAAGCGCAAAAATACAAACCAAGTACGTTATGGTCTATGTACTCAATGTTGAAAAGTACTATTTATTTTCCTCGTAGGTGTAGTATAAAGCACTATGTATCACTCGAGAGAAAGTGCGATTCCCGATCTCGGGTGTTTTAAAGCCCTCGCCTACGGCTCGGGCTTCAAACGACACCCTCGACGGTAATCGGTCACTTTCTCCTCTCGGTGAACAATGTACTGTTAATGAGTACACCATAAAAATTACAGATATAAATGTAAAAATAGCGTAGGTATACAGCAGGATGCAGGATTAGCCTTTTTGCAATGCGTTACAAGTTCAATTAACTTACCTGCCTTGACTGTCACTTTAGCCTACTGCCCAACTAAGCGCAAAAGCGGTAAGTTTCGAGATAATTCAAATTATGTAAAAAAAAAAAAAAAAATTTTACTTTATACAGGGTTATTGGTAAAAAACCATCAATCTCTTAAGGGGTCATTGTACTCATCATTATGAACAACTTTTGCTATGGGACCAAATATGAAATCGCGAAAAAAGACATTCTTTCTATTGTGAGGTATAATAATATTTTGAAAAGATTTCAAAATATTTTCATTTTTGCTTTTAGAAATGCCTTCCGCTGCTGTTTTCTTCTTCGGTGGTGGCAAAACTTGAGTTTTCAAAGAATTATTGTCGATTATGCTCGCAGTGATAGGGTCTTTATTGAATCCAGTTCTGTAAGTCAAATCAAAACTGCCTCTACTGACTTCTACTTCGACCATTTCATTAATATATAGACGCGGCTTAATTCGAGATTGTTTATACTGTGTCCTGAGGGGCAATTCCCGTAATTTTAAGACCGTTCGCATTCTAATCTCAGTCTCAATCTGTCAAAATTACAATCTTTTTACATACATTTTTGACAGGTTTTTGACATTGATTGTCGCTGAGATGAGATTGCGAATTTGAACGTTTTTTAAGTACGAGAATTGGCCTACTGTAATCATCCCAGTCATAAAAATCTTGTAGAGTCATCTCTTTAGGTTTTACGTTTTTTCATGTATTACTAACTACCTGAGAAAAAGCTGCATAGTCATACATTTTGTTTTTCATACGTTTTATCGACAACAGCACTCTATGGTGGAAACTGTCGGCCGTCATAAAGGTGTGGCTTGGTTAGAAATATTTAATCACAATCTTGTGCCGATGTAATTTGAATTCACAACGTAAATTAAGAAAGAAAAAAAATCCAATTTTTGTTCTGTGATGAACAATTGCCACAGTATGATATTTTTTTTAAGAGCGTTTATACCTTATTAGTGGCAACTTCGCAATTTAGTGTCATATTTCGTGGTTTTAAATTTTTATCATATAATCGGAGCTATATTTTAAAAATCTGTTTAATTAACTTTTTAGAATTACGTGAAAGTGTTTAAAAAGTATGTAACCGTAATGCTTACAGCTATTTTACAATGAAAATAACGCCCTGCAAGTTTCCAATGTATTATTTGCATATAAATAGAACTGTAAACGCAACGATTTCTTACCTTTTACACAGTTTTCACTAAATTGAGACGTTGCCACTCATAAGGTATAAACGCTCTTAACTTGATGAAAAATAAAAATAATCTAGTAGGTATACACTTATGATTTCGGCTTTGGAGCGTCCAAATCCAAATAACCTTTCATACCATAGTACAGAAAAAACACTCAACCTTTTCGGCCTAGACCAGTCGGCACAAAACTTTCGTTGTAAACCACTATCCTGTGGGTAAAAATACTGGTTTTAAACATATCCATCCCAGGCCCTGCAGTCTCGACATAGTTAGCAATCGTTTTCGGTTGCTAAGTCCTAACAATCCAGATGTAAATGTTGATGTAAATGTTTGGTAGTCTCGACACTCAAATTTATCGATTGTTACCTACCGGTACCTACCTAAAATACCAGTAACAACCGATAAATTTGAGTGTGGAGACCACCAAATATCATTACATCTGGATTGTTAGGACTTAGCAACTGAAAACGATTGCTAACTATGTCGAGACTGCAGGGCCTGGGCAGCATGATAACTTTTTGTAAGTCGGCAGGATATACAACAGCATCAGTTTCATTTAGCTCACTGTCCAATTTATATTGCTCTTTTGACATGTTTGCCCGTTCGCTAAGAGTTGCCCACTTTATGCAACTTATACAGTCTTCTTGAAAATGTATTAGAAATCAGATCGTATCAATCAAACCATATGGGTCAATTTGATTTGCCGCTGCAACCGTATCTCTTAAAGTCAAAATGGTTTGCGGATCAAGTAAGCATTCAAATACGACATACGACGCGTTATAGCGATAAGTCAATACTTCACGCGTTGTACATAATATGACTTATTGACTTAGAAAAATTGCTGTTCTTTTTTAAGCGATTTGGCGGTATTCAAATATACGGCTGGTTGCCTACGTAATATTGATATACCTTTAACACCCTTAGTGATTTAAGGTGAAACTGAGATAGGGAAATCTTTCGGTTTTTTTAAATACATATTTTTTAACAAGATAGCGCTCCGCTAAAAGCTAAAAGGCTTAGTTCGTTAAATGCGTATTTTTAAAAGATATCCGATGGCATAAAAATTAACTATTTTTTTTGAGATAGCGTTTTTGCGCTAAGTCGGGCAGCCTAGTGGTCGCAAGCGTAGCTGCTAAATGTGGGGTCCTGGATACAATCTTCAGCTCGTGTTGTTGGGTTTTTCATTCAAAGATTCTTAGTTCAAAATTCGTCGGAGTCTGGGTTTTTGCCTGACTAATGAGTCTAATGACAAAAAAGCCCTCTGATATATGGGACTTAGGAAAACAGGCGCGAAGTACTTTAAAAAAATATATATTATTAGGAAAGCTTCAAGACTAATATCTACATTAATTACTTAGAAACATTTACTTTTGCTATTAACAAGCTTCCACAAATAGGTCCAAGAAAATTCTCTGATGAGTCAGTCTACTTCAAAAATGCCAACTATTTTAATGGTCCGATTCGCTTGTCACAAAATACTATCTAAGTAAACGAAAAATCTCCAAAATTTAGTTTATTCCTGACAAACGACGTTTCCCACCCTGAAATTGACTAAAGTGACACAAAAATAGTTTGACAGCACAATAGTTATTTGTGCAACAAGATTCAAAATCAGCACTCGCAGCAAAAAACGACTGCTCGTTTTTTGCTGCGAGTGCTGATTTTGAATCCTGAGTGTGGCGAGGGATTCAAAGGCACGAGATGCAAACAACTTTGCTCTCGTGTAACACACATAACTTTTCACTTCAGCAGCGAGAACACTTTAGGAGATAAAATAATAAACAGGAATAGATTGAAATAACTATTTATTGTGAATCAAAATAATTAACATTGTAGGTAGAGGTGCCATTTCAATAAAATGGAACGTTAAAAGTAAAATTACTGCAATTCTGCAAATTAAAAGTAACAGATTTATTTGGCAACGTTATAGTTGCATTGAGTTGAGTTTGATTATCTGGGGTTAAGGTTTCTGTTTCGGTGGCGGATTGAGATGGAACAACGGTGAACGTTGGTGACTCTGATCGGCTTTCTGTATAAGTACACTGTGCGTCGTTGGAAGTGGATGGGCGTGGGTGAGACCAAGGATCCGAGGTCGAATTCAGACTTATTGTTTCCACTATACGCTTACAGATTTTCGACTTATTTTCTATTGAGTCTTCAATATAGCATTCTGCAACCATATTGGACTTCCACCCGCCGCGCCGTGACGTTTTAAAGTGGTGAGATCGGCTCCGGAATCAGCCAAGAGCGTTGCCGAAGCTCTCCGTTACAGTTACACCCGTTATACCTACTCCTGTTCTAGGCTTCATTCCATGAATGAAAATTATTGAATGAAAAATATTATCTTACTGTAATCCTATGCCTAGCCGTTTCCTGACAATGTTGGGGTCAGCTTCCAGTCTAACCTGATGCAGCGGAATATCTACCGGTATTTTTCAGTATTTAAGACAAATATCTTAATTTCTATCTTCAATGGCTTAGGTTCGTTCAGTCAGTTGTCAAACTCAAACTCAAAGCATTTATTTCAATTAAACCATTTACAGGCACTTTTGAATTGTCAAGTGGTCGGTCAGTCAGAAATATGAAGCTAGTTGCCCATTCTAAAGCGTAGTAGGTACCTATGGAGAAGAACGGGCAAGACACTCCATGGACACTCTTTTAAATTATATTGTTACATAAAATATTAGTTACATCATTAATGTTGAATATAGGTATAATTTATATGTGAGAACGATGTAAATAAGACGTACACGTTGAGTGTCCAGTGTACAGCAAATACAAATTTAAACAAAACAATCCATAATAAAATAATTGAAATAAGACGTGGTGGCTAAGAGATGACCAGTCCCAACTGACAGCGCCCGTTCACGAACATGACGCATGGATCAGCACGGCTACTTCTCTGAAACTACTGGATCGATTTAATCTGCCTGAAGTAATTCACTAAGCGGAAACCCAATAAAATATAGAAATTGTGAAAGACATCACATCGATATCAAGCTGTGTTAAATCGATATTTTATTATTCATTTTAAATGAAACGTCAAAATAACTCAAAACAACTTCTTACGAAGACAATACAAAAAACAACATATTAATTTTAACCGTATCCGTACATAAAATTATATTATTTTTTCGAAATTAAGTAGTGACCGGAAGTCAGTTTGACGTCTTTCTCACTTCCGTTTCAGTCTTCCCTTTATTGCGAGTTAGCCTTGATTGTTTTCGTATAGCCTTCGTTTGATCGATCAGCTTTTCCCAAAATCTCTAATTTCATGGTGATACTTCCTATATGATTGACGCGTTGTTATCTTACGTTCGATTTGCATTCAAGGCAAAGGTGTTTTCATCGGAGAATTGTTGCAGCCGTATTCTGGATTTGCGTTTGGAAATATGCTCGCCTGACATCTATTAAGGGTACTACATGACCTAAATGCAAGTTGTATAATGCCTAAAGTATATGATCCACTGCAGTAAACAAAATCAGAAAAATATATGATATTCTTCAGGATATATGCTAGTTAGAAAGCTAGTTGAAAACATAATACAACTATTTTGGTGCGATAGAAAAAAGTGACGAAGATACCTCTAAAAATGTATTTTAACGATTAAAAACCATACTAATATAGACATGCAATAATTCTGTTTTTTTTTCAGATTGTTCTTCATACAACATATTAACACGATAGTGTTTTAATCTTTTAGTCCAATCAATAGATTTTATGTAAATTGAGAATTGCTTCATATTTTGCAATAAATTACCAGCTTTGTGTCATCGCGCTTCTCTTTCTTTTCTATACAGTCCGTCAGTGACCGCGCTTTAGCTGTTGTCAGCCCCTTAATTGGGAATTAAAACATTGCTGATGAAATCTAAGTGTAAAATACACCTACCCCTAATTGAATCATTTATTTACAAAAAGGAACGGCGATCAAAACAGCTCACATAAACACATCGCTGTCATCTGGAAACTAGTAAAAAACCCAGGAGACTTGCAGCATAGCCATGTTCTTTTTTTGTTTTTTTTTACATCTGCAGTACTAGTGATATCGCAGATAATTATGCTAAATGGCAACACTTCCTTATTTCTTCAGACCTTGTGCCATCGTTTCTTAGAAAATGGATGACAAGATATTTCTGGTCATACAGGTTTTAGTCTCATCGTTTTTTGGGTTGACATCATTTTGCGGTTAACAAACATAACTATTATATACCTAATTAAATTTTTCCCAAACGAGTGGTATCATGTTTCTTAATTTTAATTATATTCTATTGCCAGTGTGATGACTGATGACGTTGGACCCTAATAATAATCTTGATTCTATGAAGCACCAAAACTAAATTGAATATTGAATTATACCAAGAATCTTTTAGTATGTGTAACTAGGATCAAACCAAAACTTTTTCTCGTGGTAAGTGGCCGAAAATCTTTGTGGAGATTCTAACGTGGAAGCTGAACGTGGAGCTTGAAGCTGGTAATACCATCACAACAGTGATCAGTACGGTATGTCGATTCTGTAAAAATCTGTCAGTGTCATTCCACTGATGTTAGACATTTACAATCATAGAGATTTTAATAATATTTTTTTATCTTTTATGCTAATTCAATTGATCATTATCTAGTATTTCAAAGCTAGTATTTAAGTGTCTAAACATTACTATTTAGGGGGTTTTAAAATAAAACAGAAATTCAGTCTGAAACTCAATTTCTTTTTCCTAAACTAGCTACTAAAGAAAATGCGCATGGACATTGTTTGTTATTATGGACCTATTTTTTTATATGACTATTGTTGTAGTTTTCATGGTTTTGGAGGTTGCTAAAGCCGGGAGTGATGTCAAAATTTTGACTGAATTTCTGTTTTGCTATTTTATTTAAAAACACTAAATAGTAGCTTTGAAATAATATAAAATGAATAATAGAATTAACATTAAAAAAATATGATTAAAATCTCGATTATGATTGTAAATGAAACGTTGGTCAATCCCAAGAATCAGTGGGACGACATTGACAGCTCACTCCATCATGCTCACTTCACCTAAGTTTTCACGGTGAGATTGTTACAGAATAGCTCGGCTTTGAGATTTTCAAAATAGACCGGCTGATTGCTTATTACTTAAATTCGTCCAACTTGAAACAAATCTATCTGCTAATCTAAGAAACTAACTGACTTAACAAGCAAAGTCTTTACCTAAACCAATAATACTTAAACAAACAGACTTATACATAAACCTTAGCTCTGATAACATTAAACACAAACATGTTTAAATAAATAAACCAAGTGTGCTAGTGTTCAGGAAGATATATGACAGTTAATACAAGGCTCCACACGACTCGTCATTAAAATGTGAACTTATATATATGATATTTCTCCAAGTAGTTCCGTGTGCCATTTGTCTATTTGATAGAGTTTACTTTTAAATATCAATATTATCCTGTTTATTTATTTTCATACCTATTTAATACATTTTCAGTGTTTTTATAAAAAAAAAAAACATTTTAAAATATATAAATGCTACCGGTAGTTAGGGCTTCAGAGACAGGATCCTCCTCACGAAGCGAACTGTATCGAAGAGTACTGCCTTCTGAATCAGGCTCTTGATACAACTGCCTAACGAGAGCCTCGAGAGATTTAGATCGAGGCTTTCGGCCATCAGGCCATTGGCCGATACGAAAATCGGCACGCTGCCAGCTGAGCTCCCATTCCACATGTCAATCCACGTGTGCTAAGTAGAAATATTTAATTTGTTTCTGTTTCTCAGCTTCCATGAGGTTCTCGTCGCGTGGAATGGTAATATAATACAATCTAATAATATAATCTTTATTAATATAAAGAATAGTTGCAGTACAGTTTTCACAAAGAGGGGAGTATTAAATCTCTGGCAATCAAGTATTTAGAGCATTGGTGGCCCAGTGGTAACGGCTGTGACTTACGAGCTGTAGGTCATAGGTTCGAACCCAGACAGGCGCTTTACTTTGTGCACGTATCAGCCTATAATGTTCCCACTGCTGGGACATAGGCTTCCTCTCGGTGAGAGGGAATGGGCCATAATCCACCACGCGGGCCCAGTGCGGGTTGGTAGATGTTGTGTGAGAAAGAAAAAGATGTATAATGCTTTATATACAAACTCAATGGTGTAAACACAGATTTAGTTCAGTATAAATTTCGGTAAGTATTCCAAATTTAAATCACATTCTCCCCCTAGAGGATGAATGAAATTCAGTACAACTTTCTTTCCCTGTTTTTAACAGATTAAAAATGACTATCGTGTTTTTGTTTTCTTCAAATACATAAACGTTAAGTTTATTTTAATTTATTTTTATAAATAAGTAATGTTCTAAAAATACGTTTAATTGTCATTATTTTTAATAAATGCTTATCTCATATTATTATTGTGTTATTTTTTTCGCAAATGGTACGAAAAGTAGAGTATTTTCCTCGGTGATAAAGCTGTCTTAGTCTTGGGTGAAATTAAATCCCTCGCTACACTCAGGACTCGTCTTAAATCCCTCGCTTCGCTCGTGATATAAGTTGTTAACACCCTCGCTACGTTCGGGAGTAAACCTCGAGTCCTTCATTACGCTCGCGATTTAAATCGTCACCCGCAGAAGACACTGCTTTATCCCCTTGGTTAATAATCTACTATTTCACTTCAGTAGCTCAAACATGTAGGTTTTGCTGCCTGAAATCAGTGAGCACAATGCGATTTTGCTCACCGAGTGAGACCAAGTAACTTTTTAATTTTTTGTTTCAGAAAGCCGCGAATATATTATTCAGCCTTGGGTTAATCATACCATTCCAAACATTCACACTCTATCTCTTTCCCGCCATTAGAAAGAGAGAGAGACAACGACCAGCCCTTTCGAAGTTCCGATTTTGAATTCGACCCACGGAGTAGAAACAAAGATTCGACCTCAAAGACAAACACGTTCGGAATTTCGTACTAACTAAAGAAATTTTGCAAAAATATAATTATGTCTTTTGATGTAATTTATTGAATTTTTAACTTATTGTTGTATTTAAACGAAAATAAGTTTAGTATTTGCTGCAAATAAAACTGATATTTAACCTGTAAATATTTATATCTAGTTTCAATAATGTTACGTAATATATTTTGAATAATAAAATATCATGGGTGCTATTTCCGAACACGCCTTAATTTAAATAAAAGAGCGCGAATCATTTTTTTTGGCTGGCGCTAAGGAGTTGAATAAGTTAATAAATATTAAAATAATCGCACAAATTTAGTGAAACTAGCGACGAGAACAGTATTTTAACACCGGAAGAGTTAAATCAACAAGTTATTAATGCAGAATTAAGTTTCCTACCTGAAAAGTCTCGCGAGAAATATCTGAAAGCATACCATGTCTTCAATGAATGGAGACTTACAAAGGGCGCAAGCAGTTTTTCGGAGACGGTGTTGCTATCTTATTTTTTAGATTTATCACAGAAGAGGCTTAGAGCATTAATGCTCTAAGCAGAAGAGGCGATCATCTACAATGTGGAGTATTTACTCAATGTTGAAAGCTACTTTAAAAACAAAATATAACGTGCATATTGAAACATACGCAAAACTCGTATCTTTTCTAAAAAGAAAAGGCTAAAAAAAAAAAGTCTAAAATTTTCACGGCCTTTATCATAGATTTTTTTTTAATGAAGCTCCGTACTGCAATGTTCTTGCCGCTAAAGTAAGTGGTACAGTATGAATCTATATTGTTAGTTATTTAAAATTTGTATTTATTAACGAAGCCGAGAGTCACTTGTCCTCCCCATAGTTGTAATGTTTTTTTTTGTACTGGACCATACCTGGGAACCTTCTGGTTTGGAGATATTAAAGCTCAAAATTCCAACTTTTACTGACGTTTTTTTTTTACGAAAACAAGATTTTACTGTTTAAAAACCCCCACGGCCTCTGACCCATTGCATAAATAAATAATAATATGAGACAACATCTACACAAGGTCTTCAGGTCCCGAACTAGGCAGAGCTAACTACGGTAACCTGATGACTGATATACATACTTATATACATATACACACCCAGACACAGGTCAAACAGACATGTTCATGCACACAAATGTTTGACTTGTCCGGGGATCGAACCCGGGACCAGCGGCTCAGAAGGCAGGGTCGCTACCAACTGCACCGACCGGTCAGTCAAGCATGCATCCATAAGCACAAAGAATTGCGTGCGTTACTTGCGCGCTACCGTAAAGAGCGATTTTACGTACAGACGCCAGCTGCACATCAAGCTACTACAATCTGTCAAATTTCTTTAATAGATTTTCAACTTTATCGCTAAAGCATTAAGGTTCAAGGTTAATTGGGAAAATTTGACAGTTTCGGGTAGCTTGACCTGCTGGCGTCTGTACTAAAAATAAAATTCCTTTCCCAGCTATTATTTTTGAGCAATGTTATTTAGTTTGATCTTCAAAATGCGTAGTTGACGGCTATGTGGTATACAATGTGGATTTCTGTCTTTTTACACCCTGTATAAGAAAAATCCTCTGCATTAAAGTTGGCAGTCTGTTACAAAATAATGGCAGATTTTTCCGATATTTGCAGTCAATCAACGTGCGGTCGTGCGTATAATTATTACGCAATAATCACCCTAAACATCAAATAAAGACCTGCTACGATTGAACCACCTCGATTATTCAACTAGAGGTAATTATCGCGTGCATTATTTCGTTCGACTGATCGTAGCGGCCTGAATAGCTACCCCTGACCGGTTGCGCGCACGCATCGTTGTGAACGTTCTTTGTTTGACTGGGTGTGGTTGTTACGTGGTTAATAGGACTAGGTGGGAAATCGGTAACTAACTGGTATGCCGTTTTTGGATATATTGAAGAAATTTTAACCTCGCTAGTCTAGTGGCCGCAAGTACTATTGCTGAGCATTGGGTCTTGGATTCAATTCCCAGGTCGGGCTTAGTGTTATTAATAAATATAAGTATAATTTATTTGTTCAACAATTTAATAATATGGTGATACACTTTATGACACTTGTTTCTATGAACAGACTTGAACATCTGTGTCTGAACTACACTTGAGAGCAATAAAATTGCACACCCCTTGTAATTTGGTTTATTACTGATTTTTTTCTTAAATCTAAAGATATTGAGTACAAATCATTAGGCAAAATTAAAGAATACAAACTTAGCTTTAAAAAAATACAAAATTAAAATCATTGACCTTCATGTAACTTGCAGAAACCAGCCGTACAGCAAATTAGCCAAATTCACCCGTTAGCATTGTCACTACTTGCACTCCTTACCCGCAGCTATAAAAAGGTCGGTTTTTTTGGATTTTTATCCCCTGGCTGGAGGCTTTGAGTTAGCTCGAAGGCACCACAGGATTGACCGGTTAAGCAGTCACGGCCTCTCAAAGCCAACTGCGAGATGCCATACACAAAAATAAAAAAAAAGGATTTTTAATCAGTTGCATACCGAAGGTCAACGTGATAACATCTCTACTGAAAGCATACAGAAAAATATGGATACCACGCCCGCAGAAGCCGCTCAAGTTATTGCCTTGCTCAAAGCAGGCCATAATCAAAGTGAAGCTGCTCGACGACTAAATTTGAGCCGCTACTCTGTTCGTCGTGTGTACTAGAGGTTTCAAGAGACCGGTGGTGGCTACATTCGGTGGATCTAGCCGGCGACACAGAACATCAGAGCGTGATGACCGCTTTCTTGTGTCGAGGTCTTTAAGATATCGGCAACTGAATGCGGTTCAACTGGGACAAGAGCTTCGAGAAGTTCACAATGTCAGTATAAGTCGGTGGACAGTCAGAAGAAGACTTGGTGAAGCAGGACTGACTTCACATCGCCCAGCAAATGGTCCCAAATTGACCACAGCTCACCGACACGCCCGACTACAATTTGCCAGGGAACATTTAAATTGGACGTATGACCAATGGCGGTCTGTTATGTTCTCTGATGAGTGCAGAATGACATTACATGGTCATGATGGACGCTCTTGGGTCTACAGAAGGTCAGCAGAGCGATTTTCACAATGCTGCATAAGCGAACGTGTGGCTTTTGGCGGTGGATCGTGTATGTTTTGGGGTGGCATAATGTTGGACACTAAAACGGACATTGTATTCATCACTGGGGCGAATACCGGCCCGATGTCGAGAGGTTTGACGGCTGCACGATACGTCGAAGAAGTGCTTGAATTACATGTGAGGCCGCTTGCGTGGCTTATGGGAGAAGATTTTCTCACGACAACGCCAGACCGCATGTCGCTAGAACAGTTTGCGACTACATGGAAGACGTTAGAATCACCGCGATGGAGTGGCCAGCTCGTAGTCATGATCTCAATCCGATTGAGCATGTCTGGGATGAGCTAAAAAGAAGAGTTCGAGCAAGAAGCCCATTGAAGAGGAGTGGAACGCTTTACCACAAGATTTCATGGTAAAATTAATTCGGTCCATGAAAAACCGATTAAGAGCTGCAATTAAGGCTAGGGGAGGGAATGCACCTTATTAATAAACAATTTGATCAAGACATTTGAGTTTGATTTTCATTATTTCTTAAGCCAAATTGGGTAATTTTACCCGTTTGTTGGGTTTTGTGCCGTAAAACCACTTATGGGTATTTTTTACACTGAATTTGATATCATTAGAAAGGTAATGAGGTAGACTTTCAATTAGTGTGTGTGTTTTTTAAAATATTTATTCCGATTCATGAAAAAAAACTGCCTTAACAAAAAAAAGTCAAGGTATGCGATTTTATTGCTCTCAAGTGTAGATATAAATATATCTGTATATCAGACATCAGCGCTCTTCCCTGTTTTAGGTGACATTTAGCAAATAACTTTTTTTGACCTGTGTATACATCTATAGATACAACATTTGATAAAACAATTTTTTTTTTAAGATGGTTTGACTCTTGACTCTAGTCTAGGTCAGTGGTGACAGAGACAGAGTCGACGGTGGAGTGAGCTTACCTAGAAGAAACCTGTTCACCCTAAAATAATGAACAGGCTTTCTTTTAAATTAGGTCTTGGATTCAATTCCCAGGCCGGGCTTAGTGTTATTGGATTTTTCTATCAGGAATTTCATAGTAGCCGTCGTGTTTTGTGCCCGGTTGACGCTTATAGAGCGTCGCCCCCATACCTGGAACTTAAACATTACTGGCCCGATTTCCAGGCTACCGTAGGCGTGGCCTTGCGAACGGCGAGCAATGGGCAGCTCGCCGTCCGATAAGGACCAGGACCGGGTCGACGGCACGTTGTGTTCCACGCGCGCCTCAAAGAGATATCAGCACCAATGACGAGGTCCGCTAGGGCCTATGCCTGCCAGGGTTGCGGGAAAGTCAGAAAGGCTTACCGTGGCCCCTGGCACAGGCAACTGAAGGAACACGGGTGGGTTCTAGTCACCAAGAGTCTGACACGCACTCCCGCTCCGCCCAGAGTGGGACAAGTTATGTAATGATTTCCAACGCTCAAAAAAAAAAAAGGTCTGTAAGGAATCCTCCTTACAGACCTTTTTTTTTTTTGAATAAGACTAAGTTTGAGTATAAGAGCAAGTTGTGCTTAAAGTGGTGTTTCTCCATTTGTTATTATTTTTGAAACTTTTTCTTATATTTCCCAGGATATGTAAAATCCCAGGTCGGAAAATGTGTCAATAGATTTTTCTATAAGGAGTTTGTCAGTAGCAAGATTTGGTTTCTGGATTTGAGACCGGTTGATGCCAATAGGCTCGCCCCCTGTTACAACGGACATAAGGGGACTACATGACCTAAACGCAAGTTTTGTAATGCCTAAAAGTATATGATCCACTGCAATAAACAAAGTCAGAAAAATATATTATATTCTTCAGGATATATGCTAGTTAGATAGTGTGTTGAAAACATAATTCAACTAATTTGGTATGATAGAAAAAGTCACGAAGATACATAACCTTGGAACATTGAGGAGAGAGGAATTGATAGTATCTATGAATTCCTAGATGACACATGACATTGTAACTTGTATTTTATTACTTTGACATTTATTTTTTATGATCGAAAAACCACAAAAACAAAATATGTGCTTGAATTCGTAATTGACTTTTTATTGACTTTTCTAAATGTATTTAATGAATTTTATTTTAATTGCAATTGTTATGAAATCACCATATTGTTCTGAAATAAATGACTTATGACATAAAAAATTTTTTAACGATTAAAAACCATACTAATATACATGCAATCATTCTGTTTTTTTTCTCAGATTGTTCATCAAGCAACATATTAACGTGATAGTGTTTTCATTTATTAGCCCAAGCAAAAGTTTTTCGTAAATTGAGAATTGCTTCATATTTTGCATGAAATTACCGTCTCTGTGTCACCGCGCTTCTCTTTATTTTCTATGCAGTGCGACAGTGACCGCGCTTTAGCTTTTGTCAGCCCCTTGAGCATAACTGGTGAAATTTGGGTGTACTATAGGTACATCTCTGTCCATAGTCCTTCGGGGAAGCATCGCGTGATATTATGTTATGTTTATGTAAAATTTCTTCGGCTTTACCTAAATACCTACATGTTACACAATATTAATTTCATGATATTCCAAAATGAAGGATAGACAAGCATGCCTACCACGGAGCAGAAACAAAGAGGAGGTGTTGCAATCAAAGTAGTCCATCAGCCACCAATGTAGTCGTTACGTCACACGGTAGTTGCACTACTTGCGACCAGGCGGCGCTTTCGTCAGTACAACTGTCGTTGTGAAGCGGATAGGTTGTCATGTATTTGTTTAGTCTTTTAAACGATTAAAAAGTATTCCCGACCCATACTCATTGCATTAACATGAAATGCTGTTTTATCTTGCAGAAGTTATACGGATCAATCAAATTCAAACGCAATAAAGATATCTTTCCACTTGTAAGTCAAATTAAAATTAAATTTGTAATTTATTTCTTCTCGAATGTTCGGTAATTGCCGCCCCCTATCGGCAAGTAGCGGAAGTACTGACAAATTGCAGGTCCGGACTCAGACTTTTTTGATAAGCACATACCTACCCTACATATATGCTATATGAAAAGTGAAGTCAAATAGATGTCGAGTTTCGGCAAAAAACGGAATTCGGTTTAGTTTCGGTAACTAAGTTCAGAAGAAAAATTTAGAAGAGAAGATTTAAAGATAAAAAAATAAAACTATGATTATAAAAACGTTTTCTTTATTTTTCCCTCACACTCGTTAATTTCTGGAAGTTTCGGTTTCGGCCGAATCTGAAACCGCTGCCGAAATTCGGTTTCGGTTTCAGTCAATAAATGTATTTCGGTCGGACATAATAGAAATAAAACTATATCGGTATATTATAAAACTATTAAACCTGAATCCGGCTCCTTACAATAAAAGTGACACTTAATGAAACAAAGCAGAACTCTTACGACAATCTGTCTAATTTGCCTATGAGTTGATTTTGCTACTAGCCCCTAGATGGCTTTCTGCTGTTTGGGCTCCCCCCGCACCCCGCGAGGCTGCGACACTACTTTTGTATGGAGAATGACTTTACAACACCTCCTCTTTGTTTCTGCTCCGTGATGCCTACAGCACGCGTAGCATGAACACCTTAGAAACGTGTTTTGTCGACGGAAGAAAACACAAAATGATAGATAGAATAGACAAATTTACAGATTTCTTGAGACATTCGTCTACCATCTGTCATTTTGTCTATTCTTCTGTCGACAAAACTCGTTTCTATGGTGGTCATGCTACGCGTGCAGGATCTAAATGAACGTGCTGGAATTATGTACTAACATTTTACAGGTACTATGTGATTACTTTAACTCACATACTGACATATTACTTGTTTAAATAATGAGGAAAATCATATACTTTTACAATGTTTGTAAATATGTGAGCATCATGTATAGCTATCACATAATTAAATTATTTGTCATTGCTACATTTTTTAATTCTTTTTACCTATTGTGGTAGGGTAATTTAATTATAGGTGGATCGTCTTCACATATAATTATATAATTGATGTATACAAAATATTGTAACACATTTTAAAAGAGAATCCGTGGAGTTTCTTGCCCATTCTTCTCTATCCGAAACTACCTTTTGGAAGGGTCGGTTAGAATCATTTCTATTAAACTACACTACCGAACTGGGAGACTGTAATGGTAGCGTATGTATGTAAATAAATAAATAATATTTTAATGTTGACGTTCAAAAGTACCTTTTATGTGCCTACTTGAAATAAATGCTTTGAGTTTCTTACAAGTTGCGTGTCCGCTCATGTTGATCTTGACCCATGGTAGCTATGTATTATTCTACAACCAAGTCCTTTCCTAGTTCCCAATTCCAGTTACCCATCAAATAGTTTCCGGGTTTCGTTATTTTTACACAAAGAATGTTGAATACACATCGCTACCATGGGTCTAGATCAACATGAGCGGACGCCCCCATACCTGGAACTTAAACATTACTGGCCCGATTTCCAGGCTACCGTAGGCGTGGCCTTGCGAACGGCGAGCAATGGGCAGCTCGCCGTCCGATAAGGACCAGGACCGGGTCGACGGCACGTTGTGTTCCACGCGCGCCTCAAAGAGATATCAGCACCAATGACGAGGTCCGCTAGGGCCTATGCCTGCCAGGGTTGCGGGAAAGTCAGAAAGGCTTACCGTGGCCCCTGGCACAGGCAACTGAAGGAACACGGGTGGGTTCTAGTCACCAAGAGTCTGACACGCACTCCCGCTCCGCCCAGAGTGGGACAAGTTATGTAATGATTTCCAACGCTCAAAAAAAAAAAAGGTCTGTAAGGAATCCTCCTTACAGACCTTTTTTTTTTTTGAATAAGACTAAGTTTGAGTATAAGAGCAAGTTGTGCTTAAAGTGGTGTTTCTCCATTTGTTATTATTTTTGAAACTTTTTCTTATATTTCCCAGGATATGTAAAATCCCAGGTCGGAAAATGTGTCAATAGATTTTTCTATAAGGAGTTTGTCAGTAGCAAGATTTGGTTTCTGGATTTGAGACCGGTTGATGCCAATAGGCTCGCCCCCTGTTACAACGGACATAAGGGGACTACATGACCTAAACGCAAGTTTTGTAATGCCTAAAAGTATATGATCCACTGCAATAAACAAAGTCAGAAAAATATATTATATTCTTCAGGATATATGCTAGTTAGATAGTGTGTTGAAAACATAATTCAACTAATTTGGTATGATAGAAAAAGTCACGAAGATACATAACCTTGGAACATTGAGGAGAGAGGAATTGATAGTATCTATGAATTCCTAGATGACACATGACATTGTAACTTGTATTTTATTACTTTGACATTTATTTTTTATGATCGAAAAACCACAAAAACAAAATATGTGCTTGAATTCGTAATTGACTTTTTATTGACTTTTCTAAATGTATTTAATGAATTTTATTTTAATTGCAATTGTTATGAAATCACCATATTGTTCTGAAATAAATGACTTATGACATAAAAAATTTTTTAACGATTAAAAACCATACTAATATACATGCAATCATTCTGTTTTTTTTCTCAGATTGTTCATCAAGCAACATATTAACGTGATAGTGTTTTCATTTATTAGCCCAAGCAAAAGTTTTTCGTAAATTGAGAATTGCTTCATATTTTGCATGAAATTACCGTCTCTGTGTCACCGCGCTTCTCTTTATTTTCTATGCAGTGCGACAGTGACCGCGCTTTAGCTTTTGTCAGCCCCTTGAGCATAACTGGTGAAATTTGGGTGTACTATAGGTACATCTCTGTCCATAGTCCTTCGGGGAAGCATCGCGTGATATTATGTTATGTTTATGTAAAATTTCTTCGGCTTTACCTAAATACCTACATGTTACACAATATTAATTTCATGATATTCCAAAATGAAGGATAGACAAGCATGCCTACCACGGAGCAGAAACAAAGAGGAGGTGTTGCAATCAAAGTAGTCCATCAGCCACCAATGTAGTCGTTACGTCACACGGTAGTTGCACTACTTGCGACCAGGCGGCGCTTTCGTCAGTACAACTGTCGTTGTGAAGCGGATAGGTTGTCATGTATTTGTTTAGTCTTTTAAACGATTAAAAAGTATTCCCGACCCATACTCATTGCATTAACATGAAATGCTGTTTTATCTTGCAGAAGTTATACGGATCAATCAAATTCAAACGCAATAAAGATATCTTTCCACTTGTAAGTCAAATTAAAATTAAATTTGTAATTTATTTCTTCTCGAATGTTCGGTAATTGCCGCCCCCTATCGGCAAGTAGCGGAAGTACTGACAAATTGCAGGTCCGGACTCAGACTTTTTTGATAAGCACATACCTACCCTACATATATGCTATATGAAAAGTGAAGTCAAATAGATGTCGAGTTTCGGCAAAAAACGGAATTCGGTTTAGTTTCGGTAACTAAGTTCAGAAGAAAAATTTAGAAGAGAAGATTTAAAGATAAAAAAATAAAACTATGATTATAAAAACGTTTTCTTTATTTTTCCCTCACACTCGTTAATTTCTGGAAGTTTCGGTTTCGGCCGAATCTGAAACCGCTGCCGAAATTCGGTTTCGGTTTCAGTCAATAAATGTATTTCGGTCGGACATAATAGAAATAAAACTATATCGGTATATTATAAAACTATTAAACCTGAATCCGGCTCCTTACAATAAAAGTGACACTTAATGAAACAAAGCAGAACTCTTACGACAATCTGTCTAATTTGCCTATGAGTTGATTTTGCTACTAGCCCCTAGATGGCTTTCTGCTGTTTGGGCTCCCCCCGCACCCCGCGAGGCTGCGACACTACTTTTGTATGGAGAATGACTTTACAACACCTCCTCTTTGTTTCTGCTCCGTGATGCCTACAGCACGCGTAGCATGAACACCTTAGAAACGTGTTTTGTCGACGGAAGAAAACACAAAATGATAGATAGAATAGACAAATTTACAGATTTCTTGAGACATTCGTCTACCATCTGTCATTTTGTCTATTCTTCTGTCGACAAAACTCGTTTCTATGGTGGTCATGCTACGCGTGCAGGATCTAAATGAACGTGCTGGAATTATGTACTAACATTTTACAGGTACTATGTGATTACTTTAACTCACATACTGACATATTACTTGTTTAAATAATGAGGAAAATCATATACTTTTACAATGTTTGTAAATATGTGAGCATCATGTATAGCTATCACATAATTAAATTATTTGTCATTGCTACATTTTTTAATTCTTTTTACCTATTGTGGTAGGGTAATTTAATTATAGGTGGATCGTCTTCACATATAATTATATAATTGATGTATACAAAATATTGTAACACATTTTAAAAGAGAATCCGTGGAGTTTCTTGCCCATTCTTCTCTATCCGAAACTACCTTTTGGAAGGGTCGGTTAGAATCATTTCTATTAAACTACACTACCGAACTGGGAGACTGTAATGGTAGCGTATGTATGTAAATAAATAAATAATATTTTAATGTTGACGTTCAAAAGTACCTTTTATGTGCCTACTTGAAATAAATGCTTTGAGTTTCTTACAAGTTGCGTGTCCGCTCATGTTGATCTTGACCCATGGTAGCTATGTATTATTCTACAACCAAGTCCTTTCCTAGTTCCCAATTCCAGTTACCCATCAAATAGTTTCCGGGTTTCGTTATTTTTACACAAAGAATGTTGAATACACATCGCTACCATGGGTCTAGATCAACATGAGCGGACGCCCCCATACCTGGAACTTAAACATTACTGGCCCGATTTCCAGGCTACCGTAGGCGTGGCCTTGCGAACGGCGAGCAATGGGCAGCTCGCCGTCCGATAAGGACCAGGACCGGGTCGACGGCACGTTGTGTTCCACGCGCGCCTCAAAGAGATATCAGCACCAATGACGAGGTCCGCTAGGGCCTATGCCTGCCAGGGTTGCGGGAAAGTCAGAAAGGCTTACCGTGGCCCCTGGCACAGGCAACTGAAGGAACACGGGTGGGTTCTAGTCACCAAGAGTCTGACACGCACTCCCGCTCCGCCCAGAGTGGGACAAGTTATGTAATGATTTCCAACGCTCAAAAAAAAAAAAGGTCTGTAAGGAATCCTCCTTACAGACCTTTTTTTTTTTTGAATAAGACTAAGTTTGAGTATAAGAGCAAGTTGTGCTTAAAGTGGTGTTTCTCCATTTGTTATTATTTTTGAAACTTTTTCTTATATTTCCCAGGATATGTAAAATCCCAGGTCGGAAAATGTGTCAATAGATTTTTCTATAAGGAGTTTGTCAGTAGCAAGATTTGGTTTCTGGATTTGAGACCGGTTGATGCCAATAGGCTCGCCCCCTGTTACAACGGACATAAGGGGACTACATGACCTAAACGCAAGTTTTGTAATGCCTAAAAGTATATGATCCACTGCAATAAACAAAGTCAGAAAAATATATTATATTCTTCAGGATATATGCTAGTTAGATAGTGTGTTGAAAACATAATTCAACTAATTTGGTATGATAGAAAAAGTCACGAAGATACATAACCTTGGAACATTGAGGAGAGAGGAATTGATAGTATCTATGAATTCCTAGATGACACATGACATTGTAACTTGTATTTTATTACTTTGACATTTATTTTTTATGATCGAAAAACCACAAAAACAAAATATGTGCTTGAATTCGTAATTGACTTTTTATTGACTTTTCTAAATGTATTTAATGAATTTTATTTTAATTGCAATTGTTATGAAATCACCATATTGTTCTGAAATAAATGACTTATGACATAAAAAATTTTTTAACGATTAAAAACCATACTAATATACATGCAATCATTCTGTTTTTTTTCTCAGATTGTTCATCAAGCAACATATTAACGTGATAGTGTTTTCATTTATTAGCCCAAGCAAAAGTTTTTCGTAAATTGAGAATTGCTTCATATTTTGCATGAAATTACCGTCTCTGTGTCACCGCGCTTCTCTTTATTTTCTATGCAGTGCGACAGTGACCGCGCTTTAGCTTTTGTCAGCCCCTTGAGCATAACTGGTGAAATTTGGGTGTACTATAGGTACATCTCTGTCCATAGTCCTTCGGGGAAGCATCGCGTGATATTATGTTATGTTTATGTAAAATTTCTTCGGCTTTACCTAAATACCTACATGTTACACAATATTAATTTCATGATATTCCAAAATGAAGGATAGACAAGCATGCCTACCACGGAGCAGAAACAAAGAGGAGGTGTTGCAATCAAAGTAGTCCATCAGCCACCAATGTAGTCGTTACGTCACACGGTAGTTGCACTACTTGCGACCAGGCGGCGCTTTCGTCAGTACAACTGTCGTTGTGAAGCGGATAGGTTGTCATGTATTTGTTTAGTCTTTTAAACGATTAAAAAGTATTCCCGACCCATACTCATTGCATTAACATGAAATGCTGTTTTATCTTGCAGAAGTTATACGGATCAATCAAATTCAAACGCAATAAAGATATCTTTCCACTTGTAAGTCAAATTAAAATTAAATTTGTAATTTATTTCTTCTCGAATGTTCGGTAATTGCCGCCCCCTATCGGCAAGTAGCGGAAGTACTGACAAATTGCAGGTCCGGACTCAGACTTTTTTGATAAGCACATACCTACCCTACATATATGCTATATGAAAAGTGAAGTCAAATAGATGTCGAGTTTCGGCAAAAAACGGAATTCGGTTTAGTTTCGGTAACTAAGTTCAGAAGAAAAATTTAGAAGAGAAGATTTAAAGATAAAAAAATAAAACTATGATTATAAAAACGTTTTCTTTATTTTTCCCTCACACTCGTTAATTTCTGGAAGTTTCGGTTTCGGCCGAATCTGAAACCGCTGCCGAAATTCGGTTTCGGTTTCAGTCAATAAATGTATTTCGGTCGGACATAATAGAAATAAAACTATATCGGTATATTATAAAACTATTAAACCTGAATCCGGCTCCTTACAATAAAAGTGACACTTAATGAAACAAAGCAGAACTCTTACGACAATCTGTCTAATTTGCCTATGAGTTGATTTTGCTACTAGCCCCTAGATGGCTTTCTGCTGTTTGGGCTCCCCCCGCACCCCGCGAGGCTGCGACACTACTTTTGTATGGAGAATGACTTTACAACACCTCCTCTTTGTTTCTGCTCCGTGATGCCTACAGCACGCGTAGCATGAACACCTTAGAAACGTGTTTTGTCGACGGAAGAAAACACAAAATGATAGATAGAATAGACAAATTTACAGATTTCTTGAGACATTCGTCTACCATCTGTCATTTTGTCTATTCTTCTGTCGACAAAACTCGTTTCTATGGTGGTCATGCTACGCGTGCAGGATCTAAATGAACGTGCTGGAATTATGTACTAACATTTTACAGGTACTATGTGATTACTTTAACTCACATACTGACATATTACTTGTTTAAATAATGAGGAAAATCATATACTTTTACAATGTTTGTAAATATGTGAGCATCATGTATAGCTATCACATAATTAAATTATTTGTCATTGCTACATTTTTTAATTCTTTTTACCTATTGTGGTAGGGTAATTTAATTATAGGTGGATCGTCTTCACATATAATTATATAATTGATGTATACAAAATATTGTAACACATTTTAAAAGAGTATCCGTGGAGTTTCTTGCCCATTCTTCTCTATACGAAACTACCTTTTGGAAGGGTCGGTTAGAATCATTTCTATTAAACTACACTACCGAACTGGGAGACTGTAATGGTAGCGTATGTATGTAAATAAATAAATAATATTTTAATGTTGACGTTCAAAAGTACCTTTTATGTGCCTACTTGAAATAAATGCTTTGAGTTTCTTACAAGTTGCGTGTCCGCTCATGTTGATCTAGACCCATGGTAGCAATGTATTATTCTACAACCAAGTCCTTTCCTAGTTCCCAATTCCAGTTACCAATCAAATAGTTTCCGGGTTTCGTTATTTTTACACAAAGGATGTTGAATACACATCGCTACCATGGGTCTAGATCAACGTGACCAAACACGCAACTTGCGAAAGAAAAGCTAGTCTATCTGACCCAAGTCACATAGACTAGCTTTTCTTTCACAGTCTTCTTAGAAAGGAGGTCCTATGTAAATTTTATTAACTTTGCATGGCTACTTTTTCAGATAGCTTTAAATAATACGTATTTTTTCACTTAATGTACGGGGGGCGAACAGATTTATTTTAGAATAGGCCAGTAAGAAAAGCAGCTGATGAAAAATGTATTTAAATTTCGAATTAGAAACGCTTTGAGAATCTGTAGATGTGTAATGAATTCATGATATATGTCATATGTTTTTACAAATTGTCGGTAATTTAAAAAGTGTCTGTCGTGCGTCGAAATGGATTTGACTAGAGAAAATTTTCGTTCAATGACTTATTGCGACTTTCGCTGCGATCTTACTCAACAACAATGTTACGATAGACTTCGATTAGCATTTCACGACGAAGCCCCATCCCGTGCCACTGTTTACAACTGGTTTAATGAGTTTAAACGTGCAAAACAAACAAACAAGCAAACTTACAGATGAATCGCGAGAAGGACTATGGCGACTACTGAAGATAACATGAAAGCTGTGCGGCTAATGATAGAAGTTTATATAGCTTATAAGGGTGACATATCAACAGATTCGGGCAACTATAGGCATTGGTATGAGTCAAGTACAAAAAGGCTTATATGAACATTTAGGCTTCAGAAAGCTTTGTGCTAGATGGATACCTCACAATTTGATGGAAGATCTAAAACGCCGTCGTTGGGATTGGTGCCGCTCAATGCTTGAAAAGTATGACGGAGGTGACTCGAATGGTATATACGACATCGTCACAGGTGAGGAAAGCTGGATATATTGTTACGAACCCGAAACCAAAACACAATCTGCGCAATGGATGTTTCCATTCGAAGATTCGCCGACAGAAGTAAAGAAGGGCAGTAGTCAAGGGAAAAAAGATGATTGCCTCATTCTTTGGACGGACGGGTCATTTTGGAACAATTGTCCTAGAAGATAAAAATACTGTTACTGCAGATTGGTATGTCAGTCACTGTTTACCAGTTGTCTTGGAAAATGTTAGACAGCAGCGCCCAAGAAGCAGGATCCTTCTCCACCACGTCGTATGGCATTTTACTGTGGGGTCGGGCTGCTGACATTGAATCCATCTTTATTTGGCAAAAGAGAGCTGTCAGAGCCATTTATAATCTAAGTCACCGCAAATCTTTCAGGGAACTATTTAAAAGGATTAATATTATGACGGTACCTTGCCAATTCATTTATGAAAATATTATGTACGTAAGAAATAATCTACATCTTTTTAATAAAATAAGTGATAGACATATTTTAATTTCTAGTATTAAAAATATGTCTATCACTTATTTTATTAAAAAGATGTAGATTTTTTCTTACGTACATATTATTTTCATCAGATGGCGGCTTGCGGTACAGCTGCGCGCATTATAATATCAAAATTTTCTTCAAAACTCAAAACACTGAAAGAAACAAGTTGCTATGACAACTGATGTACTTGTTGGCTGTGACAAAACATGGCGACCGGCCGCAGTGAGATATGCTGTATACTGTTCGTTATGCCGAGTCCTTTCTTTTCCTTAGTCTGAGATTTCGACGCTCGACACACACTTTTTAAATTGCCGACAATTTGTAAAAACATAAATGACATATATCATGAATTCATTACACATCTACAGATTCCCAAAGAGTTTCTAATTCGAAATTTAAATACATTTTTCATCGGCTGCTTTTCTTACTGGCCTATTCTAAAAAAAATACGTATTATTAAAGCTATCTGAAAAAGTAGTCATGCAAAGTTAATAAAATTTACATAGGACCTCCTTTCTAAGAAGACTGTGAAAGAAAAGCTAGTCTATGTGACATGGGTCAGATAGACTAGCTTTTCTTTCGCAAGTTGCGTGTTTGGTCACGTTGATCTAGACCCATGGTAGCGATGTGTATTCAACATTCTTTGTGTAAAAATAACGAAACCCGGAAACTATTTGATTGGTAACTGGAATTGGGAACTAGGAAAGGACTTGGTTGTAGAATAATACATTGCTACCATGGGTCTAGATCAACATGAGCGGACACGCAACTTGTAAGAAACTCAAAGCATGTATTTCAAGTAGGCACATAAAAGGTACTTTTGAACGTCAACATTAAAATATTATTTATTTATTTACATACATACGCTACCATTACAGTCTCCCAGTTCGGTAGTGTAGTTTAATAGAAATGATTCTAACCGACCCTTCCAAAAGGTAGTTTCGGATAGAGAAGAATGGGCAAGAAACTCCACGGATACTCTTTTAAAATGTGTTACAATTTTTTGTATACATCAATTATATAATTATATGTGAAGACGATCCACCTATAATTAAATTACCCTACCACGATAGGTAAAAATAATTAAAAAATGTAGCAATGACAAATAAGTTAATAATTATGTGATAGCCATACATGATGCTCACATATTTACAAACATTGTAAAAGTATATGATTTTCCTCATTATTTAAACAAGTAATATGTCAGTATGTGAGTTAAAGTAATCACATAGTACCTGTAAAATGTAAAATGTCACAGCCGTTTCCTCCTTCCGGACCGGCTCCGCTGGCGGCCTCGACAGCCTGAGTCCGCAGCACCTTAAGGACCTTATCTGTTCAGGCGCCGGGGCTGCTGGTGAATTGCTCTTGAAGGAGCTTACGGCTCTGATTAACCTTATGCTCTCCGGCAAGGTGAACGAAGCCGTCATCGACGTTCTGTACGGGGCAAATCTATGCGCCCTGCGTAAGAGGGATGGCGGCATTCGTCCAATTGCTGTGGGAACTACTTACCGTCGTATGGCAGCCAAGATTTGCTGTAAATTTTATGGTGAGGTTGTTTCGAAAAAATTTCAGCCCCTGCAGCTAGGATACGGCTCTAAAGGGGGCTGTGAGGCTGCCGTACACGCCTTGTCGACCTACCTAAATTCTGGCAAAGGAGAGGTCATCCTGAAGGTTGACATAAAGAATGCCTTCAATTCTGTTTATAGGGACACCTTGCTGGCAGAAACTAAAAAAGAAATACCTCAAATCTATAGTTTCCTTTGGCAATGCTACAGACATCCTTCTAAATTAATGTATCGGGACCACCTTTTGGAATCTGCTGTTGGCTGTCAACAAGGTGACCCCCTCGGACCAGTGATCTTTAGTTTAGCCATTCACCCAATTATTCGACAGCTAAATTCCAAATTTAACATTTGGTATCTTGACGATGGAACTTTGGGAGGCGATGTAGAAACCGTTTTAAAAGATCTACAATTCTTAGAAAATGAACTTCATTCCATTGGCCTTTATCTCAACCACTCGAAATGTGAACTTTATATGGCGGACAGTACTGACAGACATCTGACACTCCCCAAGTTTAACGCAATAGCTCCAGAAATCAAAATTATTGATAAAAGCTCTCTTCGTCTTCTTGGGTCTCCTGTCTTCGAGAATTCCTTTCCCGTTTTTATTGAAGAAAAAATACAAAATTTCAAAGACGTTTCGGAAAGATTGTTCCAAATTAACATGCATTCGGCCTTAACCCTAATCCGCTATTGCTGTTTCGGCCCTAAATTAACATATTTCCTTCGCGCTTCCCATTTATGGAAGCACACTCACCTTTTAGAAAAAATGGACCAAATTATTCGACATACATTATCTTCGATTTTAAATGTGGCCATGGACGACCGAGCTTGGACACAAGCTACTCTTCCCATTCGTATGGGAGGCCTCGGCGTCCGCAAAATTTCTAGTGTTAGTTTACCGGCTTTCATATCCTCGGTCTACGGCACTGAAAAATTAATCAGGAAAATCCTAACCCCCACACTGATTAATTTTGATGTGCCATGCTTCACCGAGGCTATGCATGCCTGGAGACTCGCTTGTTCGAATTCAGATCAACCTGATAATCCATCTTCCCAGAGAAAGTGGGATGAGCCGCTTTGCAGAGTAGTACAGAACAATTTACTTAACACGTCTGCTACTACTGCGGAGCGTGCACGCCTGCTTGCTGTGGGTAAGTGGGAGTCGGGTCTTTGGCTTCATGCACTACCGTCGTCGAACATAGGCACTTTGTTAGACGACACTACTTTCCGCCTCGCTGCTTGCCTACGACTAGGAGCTCCTTCTTGTTCTCCCCATCGCTGTCACTGTGGCGAAGTTGTCAACAGCCTTGGACACCATGGCCTGTCTTGCAGCCGAAGTGCGGGCCGCTTAGCTCGGCACGCGAACATAAATGACATCATCCGACGAGCTCTTGTCACCGTCGGCGTTCCAGCTGTATTAGAACCTAATGGCTTGGCACGCGACGATGGCAAGAGACCGGACGGCATGTCTTTATTTCCTTGGAAGGTGGGTAGGCCTTTAGTGTGGGACGCAACTTGTGGCGATACTCTTGCGCCATCCCATCTTCCTGACTCGGCGTGCTGTGCAGGCGCTGCTGCTGCGGCTGCGGAAAACCTCAAACGGCGAAAGTATAATAACCTTATCGGCAATTATATTTTCGAGCCGTTTGGGGTTGAAACCCTCGGGCCGTGGGGTCCGAGTGCTCACGGTTTGTTCAACGAAATCTCCAAACGGCTTGTTGACACTTCCCGGGATCCAAGGGCTGGCCTTTACCTTGGCCAGAGGCTTAGCATTGCCATACAACGTGGCAATGCCGCCAGTCTCTTGGGTACTTTACCAGTCGACAGCGATGCAGAGGAATTTTTCGACGCCATATTTTAATTTGTTAATAGTTTTAGTTAGTTTAGGTTATTATATTTTATATTTTTGTTTGGTTAGTTTATATAGTTATTTGAAAACAAGTAAAATGTTAGTACATAATTCCAGCACGTTCATTTAGATCCTGCACGCGTAGCATGACCACTATAGAAACGAGTTTTGTCGACAGAAGAATAGACAAAATGACAGATGGTAGACGAATGTCTCGTCTATTCTATCTATCATTTTGTCTTTTCTTCCGTCGACAAAACACGTTTCTAAGGTGTTCATGCTACGCGTGCTGTAGGCATGCTTGTCTATCCTTCATTTTGGAATATCATGAAATTAATATTGTGTAACATGTAGGTAGGTATTTAGGTAAAGCCGAAGAAATTTTACATAAACATAACATAATATCACGCGATGCTTCCCCGAAGGACTATGGACAGAGGTGTACCTATAGTACACCCAAATTTCACCAGTTATGCTCAAGGGGCTGACAACAGCTAAAGCGCGGTCACTGTCGCACTGCATAGAAAATAAAGAGAAGCGCGGTGACAGAGAGACGGTAATTTCATGCAAAATATGAAGCAATTCTCAATTTACGAAAAACTTTTGCTTGGACTAATAATGAAAACACTATCACGTTAATATGTTGCTTGATGAACAATCTGAGAAAAAAAACAGAATGATTGCATGTATATTAGTATGGTTTTTAATCGTTAAAATAATTTTTAAGTCTTAAGTCATTTATTTCAGAACAATATGGTGATTTCATAACAATTGCAATTAAAATAAAATTCATTAAAAACATTTAGAAAAGTCAATAAAAAGTCAATTACGAATTCAAGCACATTTGTTTTTGTGGTTTTTCGATCATAAAAAATAAATGTCAAAGTAATAAAATCAATCATAAGTTACAATGTCATGTGTCATCTAGGAATTCATAGATACTATCAATTCCTCTCTCCTCAATAAATATGTTCCAAGGTTATGTATCTTCGTGACTTTTTCTATCATACCAAATTAGTTGAATTATGTTTTCAACACACTATCTAACTAGCATATATCCTGAAGAATATAATATATTTTTCTGACTTTGTTTATTGCAGTGGATCATATACTTTTAGGCATTACAAAACTTGCGTTTAGGTCATGTAGTCCCCTTATGTCCGTTGTAACAGGGGGCGAGCCTATTGGCATCCACCGGTCACAAATCCAGAAGCCAAATCCTGCTACTGACAAACTCCTGATAGAAAAATATATTGACACATTTTCCGACCTGGGATTTTACATATAATAATAATAATAATAAATATCGTCTGACATTGCACACAACACCATCTAGTTCCAAGTTAAGCACTTAAGGCTTGTGTTATGGATACCAGATGGTTGATACACTACTTAAATACATTTTTTTTTCGTAAATACATACATATTATAAATATACGTCCATGACTCGGGTACAAATGTCCATATTCATCATATTGCCATCCATTTGCCCCTACCGGGATTCGAACCCAGGACCATTTGGTTTCGCTGACTACACTTAGCCACTGTAGCCACTACACCAAACGTGTCGTCAAAAATAATAACAAATGGAGAAACACCACTTTAAGCACAACTTGCTCTTATACTCAAACTTAGTCTTATTAAATGCAATAAAAAATATCCAATAATACGATTTAGGGACAAGGCTAGCATTCCAAACAATGATTGAAAACCTGCAATTAGAAAATATTAAAGTAAATGCTTGTATCCTTTGCTTTTCAGCAGTAACGTAATATACAATAGACATATGATGTAATTATCTATAATTAAAGGCAATATTATTATCTAATAACCAACTAGTAACAGTAGAAGCTAGGATTATGAGAATTTAAAGCATAGTAAGTAGGTATCAATATATTTTTTTCGTTGAATACAGCTACCTACCAGCAGTTGTTTTTCTGTAAAAGAGTAATAATTAACATAAAGGCTATATACTCCGATGGTGTAGGCAGATAGGTGTATCATAGACCCGTTTTTCGCCAGACATGTTGTTCCACGTGATGGGCACAAGCCCATTGTCACTGACCGGATAAATACCGGACTCTGGGCTGTCCTGAGAATACTCCATAAGAAAACTATTTATGACACTGTGTCCGACCGCGTATTGTACCCAGGACCCCACACTAAGCGACTACTAAAACAACAGGGTAGTTTTCATTGTGAATGCCAATTGCCAATATATAATAAACGGCTTTTTAGAAGAGTATTCACGCAGTACGTTAAGAGCGTTTATACCTTATGAGTGGCAACGTCGCAATTTAGTGTCATATTTCGTGGTTTTAAATTTTTATCATTTAATCGGAGCTATATTTTAAAAATCTGTTTATTTAACTTTTTAGAATTATGTGAAAACTGTGTAAAAGGTAAGAAATCGTTGATTTTACAGTTCTATTTATATGCAAATAATACATTGGAAATTTGCAGGGCGTTATTTTCTATGTAAAATAACTGTAAGCTTTACAGGTTACTTACTTTTTAAACACTTTCACGTAATTCTAATAAATTAATTAAACAGATTTTTAAAATGTAGCTCCGTTTAAATGATAAAAATTAAAAACCACGAAATATGACACTAAATTGTGACGTTGCCACTCATAAGGTATAAACGCTCTTAAAGAATTAGAGAATCTGCACCAATGAAAATTTTACAGAAAATATCATAATCATTCTACAATGTTCCCACTGCTGGGATACAGGCGTCCTCTCTGTCAGAGGGAGTGGCCTGTGATTCACCACGCCGCCGGCCCAGTGCCGGTTGGTAGATGTCACATGTCTTGCAATTTTCACGAATTTTTGATTCTAGGACATGCCGTTTTGAGAGCAGAAAATTGGAAACAGAAAACTATCATTGTAACTAATAGGTCATTTAATATCATACCTATGTAAATAGTTAATTTAATAATCTCACTAGCGCCTGAAATACAGGAACTCTAAACTCTAATCTACCTCTGGAGTAGTCTAGAGTCAGTATTTTTTTTTTCTCTAACCTGTGTTTATGCCAATAAAGTATATAAAAATAAATACCTCTATTATATCTTTATATCACTCATGTGGTGCTTGCGGCTAAGTAATGACAGCCGCACGGATAGATCGACCACGTTAAGCTACGTTTGCAGCGGTTGGTCCGTGGATGGGTGACCGTCTTTATATACCAAGACCCCTTCGAGCTCCGGAAAACACGTTAAGCCATTGGTCTCGGCTGTCATTCGTGGGTCTTTGACAGTCGTTACGGGTCGTCAGAAGCCCGAAAGTCTGACAACCAGTCTTACCAAGGGGTATCGTATTACCCAGTAACTGGGTTGTGATGGTCAGATATTCAGTCGCACCATGTAAAATACTGCTATTCAGCTACATCCGGTTAGACTGGAAGCCGACCTACCGACATTGCTGGGAAAAGGCTAGGCAGTTGATGATATCTATATCAAGTTCTCTATCAAATTTGCAAAACAAAAAATTGTGCACAAAAAATTGCCTCTCTCTGCACTCTTGTTGCACGTTGATGTCTTTTGTAGGGACGACTTTAACAAAATGCAGATTTTTGTTATTTTAGTTTTTAGCACGATTACGCTTGTTTTTAACATTTTATGTTAATTTAAATTATGTTAATTTTTTTATGCGTCATTAATTAGAATTACATTTTTAGTGTTCTTTAACGTGTTTTACATTCTTTAGTATTAAGAAATTCCTTGCAATGTTGAGGAAGTGAATAGGAAAATAAATATATTTAAAGACTTTACCTTGAAAAGGCAGTAAAAATATGAATTATTTTCGTTTTTTTGTTTTTTTTTTTCAAGAATTATTCGTGTCCGCTTCACTAATTTTAGAATGGAATGCAGCCTATGAAATATAAATTAATTCAGTTAATTAATATTGGCAAACCTAAGGTAGGGTGCCTTCGTGCTAGGTGGAGCGGAGATCTTCGCAGGGTGGCTGGTAGAAGCTGGATGAGAGTTGCCGAAAATCGAGCTAAATGGCGTGCAATTGGAGAGGCCTGTGTCCAGCAGTGGACTGCTGTAGGCTGATGATGAATTAATATACATGTAGCGGTATCTACATTGTCAAATGTACGCATCACACTGACGTCACGCAAAATCTTGCATCGCGCAAGCAGAGTTTACCGCGCAACTAGCATATCTAAAATTTCCCGACATCAATCGTTGGGCAGTTGCCCACCAGACACGACACTCGTCTGGTCGGAGGATCCTCCCTTTTCTATGGAGGTATGAGTGAACTTTACACCCTGTTCCTCATACCTCTCTATACAAAACAATACCTAGGCTTACGCTTGTTTGATTGGTTGGCTTGGTTCAGGTATGCTCTATTTTTATCTATAACAAAATATTTAAGTAATCGGTTTAGTGAAAAAAATTGGTTGGTTTGAATGGTTTTAATATAAGAGCCATTTTCCTAAAAATATTTCAGAATAGTTGGTTTTAAGTGGTGTTAAAAAATATTTAAATATAAATAAATAACAATATACATTTTAGGAATCAATACTTCATATTTCTTTTTTAAATAATTGTAAATGATAAATGATTTTATTTCTGTAAGTAGGTTTGTACAAACACTTTTACACGTCATTTATATTATTTTAAAACTAGATGAGGCCGGCGTTTCCTATCTGTCTACTCTGAGAAGAAAAGCCGTAACGAACTCTAATAAAAGTAAAATCGTGACATTAAGGAAATTGCTTGTTTTATTCAACTTTTTTTTTATTACCTTTTTCAAAGCCTCCTTTTCCAAAATTACACGGTCATTTTAAATTATATTATTGTGCGGGGAATCTAAAAATTATTGACATGATTATTATTGACATTTATGATTATTATTTTTTCATTATTATATTGATATTTATTTAATTCAATAATACAATTTTAATGGGATTATCTGTTTAATGACTGCATGATTATGATCAATTATTCATTTAAACAACTGTACTTAACTTTATTTTATATTTGCACGCCGGAATTAAAGACAGAATAAGAGAACAATTTTGTACATTTTACCAACCGTCTGTACCTTATTTATGCAAATAAATGATTTTGATTAGATTTTTGAAAGTACAGTTTACATAAACTTTCAGAGTAAACAAGAACATCTAATGTTGTTAATTATCTAACACCGGGAATGGTACTCAGTACTTAAATTTTGACCTTATGTGTATACTGTAGAGTAGGGTTGAGAGTTTGAATAAAACAACCAAACTGTATACTGATCAAAATATTTACTAAAATTCATTGAACCCCAACCAAATCGTTGTAACGAAACCATAGCGAGTTATAATTCGACACCAACGCCAAATAGTTACGTCGTGTACAACTTTGGAACAAACACAATTTATTTTGTTGACCTGATGAGCGGCGTTTGATCATGCATGATCATTAACAAATGTCCAGGCAAATTACTGTCCATTCGAAAGTTGCCAGGAAGAAATCGCAGAAAGCGATGAGGCCTCCCATTGTGTATTTTGTAGTGTTCGATTTATTTTTGTTACGTGTGGTGAATAAATAAATAAATAAATACATCTAATGATCCAAACATCCACAAGACAAATAATCATCATCTACCTCGCCTTTTGCCAATTATGTTCGGGTCAGCTTCCAGTCTAACCGGATGCAGTATTTTACATGGAGCGACTGCCTATCTGACCCCGACAACCCGGTTACTGGGTAATACGATACCCCTTGGTTAGACAGGTTGTCAGACTTTCGGGCTTCTGAGGACCCGTAACGACTGTCAAATATCCACGATTGACAGCTGGGACCAACACCAACAAGACAAATAAACAACAGAATCTAAAAATAGATATCTAACAGTGCCAAGTTCCAATAACCTCAGAATGAAAAGCCCATCCTAACGGGAAACGGGACCCGATCCAGCAGGTAAGGTTCAGGTTCCATTTTCAAAAAGCCGTCGCGCCCCACTCTTGAAAAGCGAAGGTTTTATTACGTGGGGAGGCGCGCGCGCTCGCCAGTCACCCGCTCGCCGTCGCAAGCGCCGTACGCGCCGCGCGGCAATAGTTTTCCCCACACACGGAAAAATTGTGTCGCGAGTGCGTTTGAACCTTTAAAAAAAGACCCTGTGCCCATTCACCCAATGAAGGATTATGTGCATGGCTGACAAGTGCTTCAACTGTGATTTTCTCTACGTCAGTGCCCCCGGCCCTCCCTTTCTACGTTACCCCTACACGGTGAGTATACGATATTATGCAACTCGGAACTGTTACTGAAAGTTGCGAAAGGATTTTTTGTTGAAATATCCGCCCGGGGCGCTAATGGACACCTTACTAGAATACACTTAAATTAAATGCAACGTACGTCCGACCACTTATGTATTTGTATTAAATAAATTATTGTTCAATACCGATCCGGTTTTTTTCGATGTAACTTTATTTTAATAGGTTTTCACGTTTGATTGGGAAGGTCACAGAAGCGTCAACGTTGCGTAAAGTTTTATATAAACTGATAAATAAACATTGTAACATAATATTCACTAACATATATAACCCGCAAAAATCGTAAAATGTCAAGAAAAAAATCAGAGAATCGATGAGCCCAAATCGCAAAACAAACATTTAAATGCTAATAAAATCGGGTGTTACAAACATTAGCGTATTTAATTTATGAACAAAAGGACGTGAAACCTGACACCCTTTCGTTCTACTATCGTTTCACACTTAATACTCGCTCGAACGTAGAACGATTATATATGAACATACATAGTTGGTAGCCGATTACCTAACGAGATAGTTAAGCAATTACTTCATTTAACAGTGTTTGTAAATAAAAACGCAATTGGTAAAGTTTTTTAAGGGGCTGACAACAGCTAAAGCGCGGTCACTGTCGGACTGCACAGAAAATAAAGAGAAGCGCGACGACACAAAGCTAGTAATATATTGCAAAATATGAAGCAATTCTCTATTTACTAAACAAAAAAAAACATATATGATTGGACTAAAAATGCACATACACTATCACGTTAATATGTTGCTTTAAGAACAATCTGAAAAAAATAACAGAATGATTGCATGTATATTAATATGGTTTTTAATCGTGAAAATAAAATTTTTGAGGTATTTTCGTGACTTTTTTCTATCGCACCAAATTAGTTGTATTATGTTTTCAACACACTATCTAACTAGCATATTATTATATCCTGAAGAATATCATACAATTTTCTGATTTTGTTTACTGCAGTGGATCAATACTTTTAGGCTTTATAAAATTTGCGTTTAGGTCATGTAGTCCCCTTAAGTGTTCAACATTTCAACTTCGATTTTTAGTGGCAAAAATCTTGTTTATTTATTTATTTATTTTTATTTAACCATTTATGTACACACTTATATAAACAGACAAGAAGAAAATAACAGAAAAATAGGTACAAAGGTGATGCTTATTTCTAATGAAATCTCTTCCAGCATACCTGCGATAGGATAGTCGATTGAGAGATGTAGACAGCGTGTGTAAGAGTAAAAGAGAAAATAAAATACATAAAATCAAAAACAATTCACTTAATAAAATAAAACAAATAATATGAGAATATACATACATAGGTATTATATAGGTTGTTATAGGTAGGTACTCGGTATTCAGGGTGGCAGGGTCATCGGCTAGCAAATTTTTACCATGGATTTAGCATAAATGATTCAGAAACCCCTGCGTTTAAATTTTTCGTTGGATATTCAAAAATAAAGTTTGCTGTTGCACTCATATTGACCGCACAGGTATGAAATGCGCTTTTCTATGAAACAGCTGTTTTTTTTAAAGATCTCGAGAAAATGTTTTGTGACAGACGGACCAAAAAGCGATCATTTCCCTTTAAGGTCGTCTCTACCTGCGTCTGTGTTTCCGAACGCATACAACCCCAATCTCTTCAAAGTGAGAGTGAACAGGGTTCTTCTGGGTAAGCTCACTCCATCGTTTACTCTGTCTTTGTCAGCACAGACCTAGACTAGAGTCAAGAGCAAACCCATATCAAAAAAAAAGTTAGGTGTAATAAAAGTAAAATTATAACTCTATTACAGAATATATTTAAATTATACAAAAATAAAATCCACTCAATCTGTGTGCTTTTTCCTCAAAATACCATTTCAGACATCAATCTACAGAGTCTTCACATGATCGGACCTAGATTATGTCTGGACGTTAAAAGAGACTGTGACCTCTGAGTTTGTGTCGGCCTTTCTTCTCAGAGTAGTCAAATAGGAAACGCCGAGCTTATCTAGTTTTTTAAATATGATTGACGTGTAAAAGTGTTTGTATAATAATGTAAAATATAAAAAGTAAATCAAAGGGCATCGAAAAATTTATCCGCATCGCTGTCAACAGGAAAAGTGCCCAAAAGGCTGGCAGAATTGCCACGTTGTATGGCGATGTTGATTCTTTCGCCAAAAAATAGGCAAGCCCTCTGGTCACGTGAAGAGTCGACCAACCGCTTGGCGATGTCTCGAAAAACTAATATTAGATTATCTGGTCGTAAAAATAAATAACACCTTAGGTATAATGTAATATATCAAAGTGGTCCGCCATTCTTGTCACATAGAATAAGGTAAGTTTTCCCATTATCTCGTCACCATTACAAGATTAATATGTATTTTATATTTCTATCTAGCGCCCCGCCCTGCTTCGCACGGTTTTTACGACTTGAAAACACTTCTTTATTATAAGTGAGTTTAATATTGATTTATTAAATCCCTTCTGGAATAAATTTTCTAAATTATGTTGAAAACTGCATCAAAATCCGTTGCAAAGCTCAGAAAAACATCGCGGTCACACAAACAGACACGTAAAACGACTTTAATTAATAACATGAAATTAATAGATTCTTCGTTTCGCAAGCAACGATCGAGTTACAATAGAAGCTCAGAGAAAAATATCGATCGTAACATGGCGTTTCGATTTAAAAAACCAAATATAAATAAATAATATATAACTTTTACCGAAAAAAAATCAGTCGCTTCTAATGTAATTTTAAATATTTTATTGATTCCATAATCCGGTCACTTGTAGAACCTGTATTGTCAACCTTTGAACTATAAAGCTGCCTCTGCCATGAGCGAATTCGCGAAATTATTTGCTAATACAATTATCTCTCAGTAAGTTGTTTATCGAGGAAATGGACAGCGTCCATATACAATATAAGCTGAGTATGCTAGGGAAAAGGGCTTTTCACGAGTTTAGAAAAATACGTAATTCCCTCTAATTATTATTAGAACGTAAATTACATATACATGATAATTTATTTGAATTAAAAGGTTATCGTCATAAATAAATGTTGATGACCCAAAATAAAGATGTTTTGTTATCATAGCTATACTATTCTCGTAGAGGTATGTAAGAAGAATTAAATATATAGTTGATAATGTATTAGCAAAATGAGAAACTCACTGAACATCGGTCATCTAACGTTTGAATCATCTTCATTTTGACTGGAAAATGACATTCTTCAGACAGGCTTACCTCGTAAACATAGTACTCAACTTAATGAAGTTCAAACTGTTTTTGTACTAAATAAAAAAAACGATTGTTTCGTTTGCAAACAATCAAAACGTTGACTTTAATTCGACATAACTTCGTGATGATGCTAGTCATGTTTAGAACTACGATTTTAATGTTGTTATAACAATAATTCGAGTGTTTAAAAAAGTGGGAAACCCGTGCTTAAATTAAGTAGTGGCGAGTGGTACGACCATGAGTTTTGGAGAGAACAAACTGACCAAGAAAACATTGGCAGAGATTTGTTATCTGTCTTAGATTTTCAGATTTTTTTTTTAGGTAGGTACCTAAGTATTTTCCAAATGAGCTTATAATTCATTTAGGTTATTAATTAGGTTTAGGTAATTATAATTTAGGTTTTTATTTGCTTACATTTAAGCTCTTAAATTTTTTATCTGCTTACATTTAAGCTCGTAAATTTTCATGAATTATAAAAAATCTTGTCATCAATTGTACAGGGTGGCAGGATCATCGACGCACTAACTTACCACGGATTCAGGTCATGATTCTGGACACCCCTGCCTTGAAATTATTAGTAGGTTATTTAAAAAAAAATTGCTATTGCGTACATTTTAACCGCGTAGGTATTGCACTTTCCTATGAAACAGCTGATTATTTTTTAGATTACCAACGAAAACTTTCTACGCTAGGGGGTTTAGAATTAGAACCATGGTAACAGTTTGTGCGTCGGTGGCCCTGCCACCCTGTATAGAGATTACTTTAATTTTAATTATAAATATTTAAAAATAAAATATTATGAATGCGTCCTTATGCGGCATCGTTTGGCTCCACAGTGTTGACTCCGTCTGTCTTGTATAAATATTTAAGGACCTGTGGTGTCAAGCGGATTCAGTTGTTTGGACAATTCGCGTTACATCATCCTTAATAGGGCAATATACGACATTTCCTCCGTAACAAGACCCAGCTTAAGAGCTCTTTAGTAAAAAAAATAACATTCGGAATACCCAAATGAAGACATTTTTCATGCATCCATTATAAAACATATCCTTCGTTACAAAACAAAAAGAGAGTGTGTGCTTTTGACTACACGATAGAAATGAAAACTTACGACTGGAGCCGAGTATATGCGATACAGCGTCACCGAACCGAGCGTGACGGTTCAGGTTCGTTCACTGTTCAGAAAGAGCGCAAAGTGCCCTAAAAACAGTTTTCGCTTCAGAAATATCGGGTAAGTAGGTAAATGTCACGGTTAAAAAAAAAAAAAAATACCTGTATAAACGACATAATACAATTTTAAAACCACGCATTTGTAAGTTTGTTAAAAACACGACACCTACAAAGTCTTACCTCAATCTGTTAAAAAAAAAAAATCAAACTTGATTTTTGACTAAAATATACCTTCTTTTGTCTAAACGATACCTACATTCTTATTTTGAAAAATACAGGCTTTATTTTGAATAGATATGCTGACGTTTTGTCCATAAATAAAAATATTATGTTCTGTATTTGAATCAAAACAGTTGACAGTCTGTTTTAACAGCTCATACCAACGATCGGTGATTGGTGAATTTATAGACAAGTAATTTCCACAAAAAACATCTATACATATTAAATATCTTTTCGGCGATAATCTTTATTGGTGTTAGTTCACGTGTCATCAAAGTTTAATGATTTACGGTAATGTATGACAGCCGGTTTTGGTCAAGTGTATATGTAGCGTCAACGTTTTGATTATTATTTGTAGCAATTTGCTAGCACAAATATTATTGGAGATTTTCCATGGAAAATATGTCCAGGATATTCGCAAACGTTTCCCAATAGTTAAAACATACCATTTTCAAGATTTCAGCTGCAAAAACCCAAAAAGGTTGCTTCATTAAATTTTTTATATACCCAAATACTCATAAATCTTTTTATCTAAATCGGTGTATGTGTACTGTATATATTTATTTTATGCTTATTTTTAATTCTAATACAAACAAAACGATGTGGACGACTCGATAATTATTGTATAACTATTTCTATTTGCATATTTTAACAACAAACAAGATGGAGGCACAAAAAGGCAAAAAAAAAGCACAATTTAAAAGACAAAAAGGCAAACTATTCCAAACAATATTTCGTTCTGCAGAGTTAATAGATTCAATTAATTTTTAATAATCGTATTAAAAATAATGAATTATTCATAGTGTTCAACATTCTAAACCAGTTTTTTATTTAAATATTCTAAGTTTTAGGCTAAGTTCAGACGGGCGCGGTAAAACGTAAATTATAGAGGCCGAGCGGTCTGATGGTTTGAACAAATTATGAACTATGGCACTGTGCGTTTAAAATAAGAACTCTGGTCAATGAAACTTCAATTCCGTCGCGTAAAGCAAGATTTGCACAAAATGTGCTGATACGTCGATGTGCAGTTCAAACATCGGTCACGGTCATTCAAGGCCAATCCTATTTATATTTTGATCGCACAGTGTTTGTTAAAAACTACCCGTCGGATTTGAAAAAATCTTTTGGCATTTGATAGTCCAAGTTGAGGAAGGCTATAGGCTACTTAACATCACGCTAGGGCACTTGAGAACCGAGCAAAACAAAAAAAAATACTAAGAACGCTAAGCGAAAACGAAGTCATAGCACAGGCAGGCGATGCGATGCGACGGGGTGGATTGGGGATACAAGAAATTTCACGCTGACGAAGTCACTGGCTGACCGCTAGTAGAATATAATCGTTATAATCGCGGCAGTCTGATCCTAACCTTATATTCAGGTCACGAGGTGAGATTTGTGAATTCTGATGTCAACTTAGTAAATGCTTATTATCCATTATAAAGATAATGGCGTTAAAAACTTGCAGTTCTAGTATTAATGTTGAAAAAGCTGATATGTGGAATTAATTTGTTATAATTATTACGACTGGCTGGATACATTAAGTATTTAATTGTTTTTCTATTGTTATTATTATGTCCTGTGTGCCCTCACACATGCAGAATAGAGGAACTAATAATCTACTACTCTTATTTAAGAAGAATAACAGAATCGATAGAAATGTATAATTTATAATTACAATAATTTTTTTTATAATTTATTTAATAATAAAAAATAAGTTTACAAAAGTGTACATTTAGCCAAACAGTAGTAAATATCCTATACAATTCTAATTGCCTATTAATAAACTAAATCTAAACTATTTCTAATACTGGTGCAATTAATAATGGTAATAGAAATGTATGAAATCAAAGAAATTATTTAAAATTATTCTTATTTTCTTGTATTGGCCCAAACTATACGTAGAATAATAATAGTTTATGCTATAATAAAAATATAAGCCAACCAGCGGAGATTTTATTTATTTATTTATTTATATCCTCACTTACAGCTATTTTTACAGGTATTGCGTAACCCATTATCAGTAGGAATGGCTTTTATTTTGACAGTTCAACAACATTCATTGCGTTATTTACGTTGTTGGGCAGACAAATTTTTCAAACATATGAAGGAATGGATTACGAATATTATTCGGATTGTGATCGATAGTGTGTTATGCAATTAGGGCAATTAGTAGCGGGCTTAAATGTTCAGCAGAGCTCAACAGACGTACATTTTACCAGAGAAAGAATAAGTATATTATAAAACTAGCTCACCCGGCGAACTTCGTACCACCTAATTGTTTTGCCTTCCCGGAACCTCTCTACTAACAATTAAACTTTATGGTATGATATTAAAGTTCAAATTGACTTTTAAGTATTATTACGAATCGATTGTATGGGAGTATAGAAAAGTGTTGTTTTTAGACCTTTTCAGGATTTTTTTAAAATTTTTAACCATCCTCGTACTTCAAGGAATATTCTAAAAAAAGAATTAGCAATATCGGTTCAGCTGCTCTCGAGATTTGCGCTTAGCAACCCATTCAGCGATTCATTTTTATATTAGGTATAGATGACAATATGAAACTTTCTGCAATATCAAATTCCAAACTTGAACATTTAGAGGCAGAACGCCGAAACTTCTTTCTATATTTTACGTAATAATGTCTATGTTTTCTCTTTAGTGTCCAAAGAGTTCCTAATGCATATTACAGTACTGACGGAAGATGTGGCAATAGAAAAAGAAAAAAATCTTACAAGGAAACGGGAAATCATTAGGCTTCTCACATGGGCTAGAACTATTAACCTAGCTCTCTAATTCGTTCTGTTATTTATTGAAGGTACTTTACGTTCTTGCTATTCTATGCTACCTAGGTGTCTTTGTCAATTGACGATTTCCTTTATTAAAACTATCGCCCCGCCCCTGCGTCGCACAGTTTTTACGACTTGACAAAACATGGAGATTTCTTTACTTTAAGTAAGTTTAATATGATTGTAATAACCGAAATCAATTCTCTAAATGATGGTGACAACCGTATCAAAAACCGTTGCGTACTTTTGAAGAATATAGCGGTCACAGTCATACACGAATAGCGACTTTATATATGTAGGTATAGATTCGTGTTTATCATACGCTTTGCAGACTTTTTAGTGATTATTGCAGTTCAGTTGGCTCTTTTTAGCGGAGAGGATGAGGTATGTATACCTACTCGACTCGACTAGGTACCTTTTACCAACTGTTACCTCGTTGCGAAAAAGTTTATTTATGTGAATAACAGTCCACAGGGGTCATAGTCCATAGTGAGCCCAGCGTAAAACTATCAGTAGCAATAATAATAATATGAGACAACATCCACACAAGGTCTTCAGGTCCCGAACTAGGCAGAGCCTGTACTACGGTAACCTGATGACTGATATACATACATTATATACATATACACATACACACACCCAGACACAGGTCAAACAGACATGTTCATGCACACAAATGTTTGACTTGTCCGGGGATCGAACCCGGGACCAGCGGCTCAGAAGGCAGGGTCGCTACCAACTGCGCCAACCGGTCAGTCAGACCGGTAATTTTGACAGTTCAACAACATTCATTGCGTTATTTACATAGTAGAGCAAACAAATATTTCGAACATCTAAAGCAATGGATTAACAATATCCTTCAAACTGATTCAGATGTGTGTTACGCAATTACGGTGGGTGTAAATCGGATCATAAATTACATATTTGAACTACATTACATTGCAAGTACCTACCCATATAGTAAATAACAAACGTCCGAATAAGGAGATCCGAAAGCAAGTTAATGACAATACCAAAAGCCTGCCCGTGATCAAACTTGTGCAAAACATCGTGGAAATGGTTTGTCGCTGCGATTTGTAAAAAAAAATATTGAGATACTGCACAGATTTGCACGAAACGCTGCGTAATAGTTGCATGGTATTGTTATCATTATATTTAGGGCCGGTTTTGTAATTCGACTAGATTGAACAATATTTTTTGTGAAATTATGAAGTAGACTTTATATATTCTTGATAAAAAGGTCCGTTTTCCGTTTTTAATGTAAAATTGTTGGTGTCTGTTTTTAGAGCCCAGGTTAGATGAAGCTGAATTTAACGAAGATTGCAGATTGTTTTTAATTGGCAAAAACACGAACCTTTCTTTTTTTTTTTGAGGCTGGGAAATCATCAAATAACTTCTCCCGCTCTGGGCAGAGCGGATGGGCGTGTCAGACTCTTACTGACTAAAACCCACCCGTGTTCCTTCAGTTGCCTGTGCCAGGGGCCACGGTATCCCTCTCGGACTTTCCCGCAACCCTGGCAGGCATTGGCCCTAGCGGACCCCGTCATTGATGCTGACATCTCTTTGAGGCGCGAACCTGCCAACCATCTTCTGATGATGATATTTATATCATTTTCCTAGCCATTTCTCAACTACGTTGTGGTCGGCGTCCAGTCTAACCGGATGCAGCTGAGTATCAGAATTTCACATGGAGCGACTGCTTATCTGAACTCCTCCTGGGTAATACCATACCCCTTAGTAAGACTGGTTATCAGACTTTCAGGCTTCACATATATATTTCTTTCTACAACCCAGTCGTCATTCTACTAATTTCGTCGTTGCTACGCTAAGCACGTTTATAACTACAAATTCAGATAAAATACAATCAATCGTTTCAATTAGAGATCGGGGGTTATCTCCAAGAGCGATTCGGAACATAAAATGTTCATACCTATTTAAACGCATATCTGACACGCGCTTATCGTAACCTATATTGTACGTTTTGAGATATAGCACGTAGACTTGTGTTGACACATAGGTATATACATGAATTAACGCCTTTACTCCGTAAATGGGTTGGTAGAGGTGCACATGCGATCCCCGGACAAGTCAAACATTTGTGTGCATAAACATGTCTGTTTGACCTGTGTCTGGGTGTGTATATGTATGTATATCAGTCATCAGGTTACCGTAGTACAGGCTCTGCCTAGTTCGGGACCTGAAGACCTTGTGTGGATGTTGTCTCATATATATATATATATATATTAACTGATAATCAATTCAGTCACTGGGCTGCTCCTGCGATATTCCTAAGGGGTAAACCCAATACATCCCATGCCGATTTCGGCTACGGTGATTATTCCTGTTTCTGGCGACTTAGTGTTTTATGTGGCTAATGTAAGCTATCTTAAAAATATATGTATGTATATAAAAATCAAATATTTATTTCAATTTCCAACATAATTCCGATCCAGCCTGTCCCTTGCTGCCCTCCCCCAGTGTACCAACAGTGGGTGCCCTAGGCGTGTAGTCACCTAGTTTGTGAGTTTTTTTAGCCCTGGCTGGAGGCCTTAATTTATTAAGGCAACCACAGGCAAGCCCGGTTAAGCAGCCGACAACTTCCTAGGTTGATCTGCGAGATGACATTTATAAAAATAAAAAGAAAACAATTTTCAAGCTAACTAACAGTTTGCCCGACCTAGGGAACCCAGGACTCCACGTTTAACCCCCACATTGTAACCACTGGACCAGGGATGGAGAAATAGATTTAGAGGAGGCCGTATGAAATAATTACAACATTTACGCGTGGCAAAGAGCATTTATTACAATTATTATTATGTAACAAAAATAATCAAGTTTACTAAATTTATTGTTTCGACGTGCTAGGTTGGTGTGACAGATGAAATGTTGACTGTTTATTAATTATAGCGCCTAGGCTCCAAGTTACTAGAAGTAACTCGTAAAACTCACTCGAGGGCCGATTGATTTTGGCCGAGATGACGGGTTTTGATCGGTGGCTGGATTGAATCATGTCGGGGGCCGGACTCGGCCCGCGGGCCGCATATTCCCCATGCTTGCACTAGACCAACAAGTCAGTCTTAAAATATGATTATGATATTTTGTTTTATTAAACGCAATTAGTATTTCACCTTTTTCTACCGATCACACACAAAAATTCACACCTCTTTTTTTAATATGTAAGTAAGTAGGATGGAAACGCATCACACTTTGAGTGTTAAAGTCATTCATCATCATCACTCTAACGTTTGAAGTTCGAACGTGTCAACTGTCAAACAAAATGGCGGCTTTAAAATTTTTTTGCTCAAATTACGTATGTTATTACGTGATACTATTTGAGTTTGAGAAATTTTGTGGTTGATTATCAATTCTAATGTATGGTTTGGAATATATTAAAGATCTTGTCGTGAATAGAATTTATATTGTTTTTGACTCTTGACATTGTTAATAAACGATTTTTTTATTTTCTTTTTAAGTCTATAGCTGGCCACTGCTGTACATAGATATCTCCAATTGCCCGTCATTAAGCTCTGCTAAATTCTCAGCCACTCTCACCTTCTCACCCTTAGTTTTTCTGAGTGTAATCTTCATACAGACTTGAGAACAGCTCTTTGCAATAATGTAAATCAATCAATTCCAACGTCCACCAATTAGAAAGAGAAGCATTACTACTTCCATCTCACTCAATCACCGATATACAAATATAGAACGCCTACCTACATAGATTTATTTAAATAAACAATAGTGAGTCCTTTTTCCTTCGTCTTTGCATAGTTCAGCATCCACATTAATTAATCTTAACAAAGTTCTGTTCATCTTGAGATAAGAACAATAAGGAGCATTTAAATAACGGATGTATTTCTTTAAGTGCATAGCTTTCAAATGAGCTCATGTTTTACTAAACTTAAATATTTCATTCTGTCCGACATAATGAAATATTTAAGTATATGTCCGGAACCATTTTAAAAGCAATTCATTACCTTCTAATTATTATTTTGGCTATGGTCCAGAAATGGCGCATTGTGTATTTTAATATTATATCTTTAGGGTTCCATTCAGAACGAACTACTGCACATAATTTATAAAACACTACAGATAGGTACATTATATGCGGTAGTTAGTGCTACCTACACACATTACATAAACTATTCAACCAAATCTGACAAAGAAAGCACAAATGTACCTACCACAAAATAATTATTAACTTAATTAAATCTTAAATTGCAGCGAAAAAAGTAAAACGAGGTATGTAGGTCAACCCTAATCTTGCATAAAAAAGTACAGCCCGAGCCTGTTCAGTAGAGCGTTGAATTCCGCAATGCGCCCGCGCCGAGCGTTGGCTAAGTCGGCTAGCTTGAGAAACTGGCAACCCTGAAGGAAATTAGGGGACATTATCCATGCTAGCATTTCTTTATAAGTAGAGGCAGATTGTTAGCGAGGTCAGTGCCCCGATGAGTCTGTTGTTGTTACAATCTGCAAACTATGAAACGAGGTCTGCGAAATGGGTTTTGTGCCATAGTCTGGAAAATTAAAAAAAAAAATATTGCCAGAACATTGAGCTCGAAATTCAAGTTTTGTCATCGGAACGATGGGAAAATATTAAACTCAATTTTCTTTGAAAGCAATGAATAGCTATAGCCGTGGTAAAATTATAGCAAAACAGCAAGATGGTTGGTAGCTGATCTGACAGCTCAGGGTGTAATAGAAGGGATATGTTGACTTTGACTGTTATTAAACATTTGTGCAATAAAAATAAAAAACATCACTTGAAATGTATTAAAATAAAAACAAGATGGCGGCGTTAGTTCCGATTTTGACCACGCGTCAAAATAACCTTGTAGTAGATACTATATAATTTATGTCGCTATTTTAAATGCATTTCAAAAAATCGTACAATCAAAATGACAGTGGACTCAAATAGGTCATATACCATATTTTTTTAAGTGACTTACATGTATATTGCTGTCATAGACTCTCTAATATGGCCTAATCATTCGGGTAGCAGATGCGTGACGATATGTTATGAACAACACTATCGACTAGCTGGCTTCAAACTAAACTAGATTATTTTGAATACACGTAAAAAATCTGAATGTGCAGTGTGTCTGATTCGGTTGGTTGCGGGATGCAAGACGAAGTTATGACTACTATGACTAGTAAAAATTTAATTTTATTCTTGGGGTCACGATGAATTTTCTTTCTGGGACACGGTGAATTTTCCTACTGGGACGCACTGAATTATAGTACTTCAGTGATTTATCAGTAGATTCTGCTTAACCAAAGTTTACGTGCTTGGGAAAGCGCTAACTGCCTAAAATGGTCGATGTATTTTCATATATCAATGCGGAAAAGTTCATCAAGTCGGATGAAATCGTGACGGCGTGAGGCCGGACTCCACCAAAGCAGAGACGAGACGAGAGGAGAGGAGATGTGTTGAAAACAACTAATATTACAGCTTAGCTTCAGTGGATACGGTTGAGTAGATAGGAGGGGAGATGTCTCTTATTTGCTTGGTGCGAACAAAACAGAAATGAAAACCTGGCGCCGACGCGTAGCGAAGACGAGAGATGTGAGCGGCGTGCGGCGAGCGTAGTTCCCCCGCGTCGCGCAACTCGCCGGACGCACTTCAGTTCTGCTCTAGCCAGTACACATCTCTGCTCCGGTTTAGCCAGTACGCATCTTCGCACAGCTTCAGTGGATACACCCTAGCTGTTAAGCATCTCCTCTCCTCTCCGCTGCGCACATCTCCGCCCATCTCCGCTTTGCAAATCTCCGCGTATCTCCGCTTTGCAAATCTCCGCGTATCTCCGCTTTGGTGGAGTCCGGGCCTTATTGGTGAGATGCAAAAGATCAGCGATACAAAAAGAGAAATCGCCTAAAATTGTTTATTTGATCTCTGAACCTTGAATTTAATTTTGTCCGTGAAAGACTGTAACAATCTATAATAAAATGGAAGTTACAATAAACACATCCAGCAAATGTAAAAACATGGATTTAAATTAAACAATGGTTTTCGGTAACCATTTATTTCAAAATAGTCTTTCTTGAATTTGGAACACAAGAATTATTGTAGATTGGAATAAGTTTCAGAGCTCACGATAAAACAAATGACTGTGTATGTATCATTAATGACATACTATTGGCTTTTTTCATCAGGAATTTCTCAGTGGCAGCCGGAGTCTGTATTTGTGCCTGGCTGATGGCAATAGGCTTAAACATAACTGGCCAAATGTGGGTGTACCTCCGATAGGAACAAGTCTGCCTTGTCCTTTGGGGATTGCAGGCGTGATGTTATGAATCAAATCAGTCATTAGGTGAAATCATTTCTCAGCAGCAATAATTCTTCTATGATAAAAAGCTGCCAGGCACTAGAGACTATGTATATATGTATGGTCGCTTGAAGATGAAGAATCTCTTGTCCATTATTTGAATTAACATTTCCTTTAGATAAAATAAAAACTGCTTATTCTATCTAATGATTGTCAGTTTAAATAAAACGCGCCATCTTCACGCATTTAAGTTTACTCTCAAATGTCGACTCTTGCGTTACTGAAGTTTGAGTTCTTTTTTCAAATTGCAAAACGTAGCATTTGGATCCGAAGAGAACGTACCTCGGTTGGAATGGTTGAACAATCCTGAGTGCTTAGTGCGTTACTCTTGAGAAAATACATTTTATTATGATTTGTTTTAAAATGTTGGTTCGTTTGTTTGTCTTCTTTATTGCGCAGTAATTTTGTGTCTTACAGCTTTTGTAAGTGGCATACACCAGTGTATTTGAAAAAGTCCTGAAAAATGTCGTAACTTAACATTACGCCTTGATTACCGGAGGCTGGTGTAGGTACCTTTAGTACACCAACATTGCCAGTTATATTTAAGCCCCATGTAATAGGGGGCGAGCCTATTGCCATCAACCGGGCACAAATCCAGATTCCGAGCTCCTATTGAGAAATTCTAGATAACCCAAACACAAATAAAAATGTCGTCGTTCTCTGAAAAACATAAATTTCTAAAGTTAACTCATTATAAGTAGCACACATCCATCCACCAACCCGCACTGGGCCTGCATGGTGGAGTATGGCCCACTCCCTCTCATAGAGAGGAGGCCTGTGTCCCAGCAGTGGGAACATTATAGGCTGGTTCTGCTAAGTAGCAACTTTCAGAGGAGCAGCGTAAATACTTACACAAAGCTTGTTTGGAAGAAGGCTGAAAAGAAATATTATTGAAAGTAAATAGTATTATGAAACCATTACAGTGAATCTGAAGCGTACAATATTTGAAACCAGACTTGGGTAAATCTTGCTTTGAATATTATAGGCCGTTGATGATGACATTAAAGGCTGAATGAAAAAAAAATCATTGAAATAGTTCGGTAGTAACGATTTGGTTCAACAGTTTTCACCTGACACAAACTGATTGTTGTAATAATAATACCGTTTTATTCGATAGCAATGAACGCCCGCATATTTCGTGAATTTCTGCTTTTTACACGGCGTTACAGTAATCAATTAAGTGTTTGCTCTATTGCTGAGTGGTGTTCAACCTATAGGTTTTCGTTTTCTGAACTTCACAGGATCTTTTTGCGTGCTGATATTTTTCCTTTTATTACTTACTTATTTTTTTTTAAATTGAATTTTTGAATTACTGAAGCACCAACCGAAAGTACCAAAATATATTTTAGTCAAAGGGGTGCATTTTGAATATGTATCTACAGTTTAAAAATAAGGCATACAATATGCCAATAGGAATAAACTAAAGTACAGAAACGAAGAATGTTTCCATAACAAATCCCATGCGACTTTGTCTGGTCCCGCAATCAATATTAAAGGCTGCCTGAACCACATCTCACTAAATATGTTGAACAAGAACAAGGGTACTTAATCGTTAATTATATTACAATAAACACATTAAGAGTCCTTTTTGGCAATAAAATATATTATTTCAAGGTTAAAATCCCTTTTAAAGTTTCGTCTCAGATCATATAAATACCAATGATGACCAATTAGGTAATTGTTCTGACCCTATCCTATATTATATCATGACAGTTACTTATTTGAATAAAAAATTAAAACAACTGGTAAACATGTTAAAATTAGTATTTTTGTTTAGGCGCAGTGGTTTTTAATATTGTGACACTGTAGCACATTAAACTATTTATATTGCTGTGCCCTAGCAGGGTTCATGTATGAAACCTCTATACTTGTAACAACTTATAAACTAGATGAATGCAATAAATGATGATTATGATTATTATATGTTTATATGATCTGCGGTCTCTATTCACCCCTGCATCCCTATTCACCCCGTTGACGGTATCCACTTGATACATTATTATAAAATAATAAGTTTAATCTGTAACTGTACTCTACTTCCTGAATGATCTAATTAGGTTTCCATCTAAAAGTGAAAGTACTAATAAAATCGTTCTAGTGTTACGTAAATAGGCGTAAAATGTGAGTTGTAGGTAAAATTTATTAATTAATATTTATTGTAATAATTAATCTTCGACTGGTTCGTTGGTTTAGTGGTTGCAAGCACTAGTTCTGAGCATGTGGCCTTGGGTTCGATTCCCAGGTCGCGCAAAGTGTTATTGGGTTTTTCCATCAGGAATTTCTCAGTGGACGCCCGGAGTCTGGATTTGTGCCCGGTTGATGGCAATAGGCTCGCCCTCTGTTACATGGGGCTTAAATATAACTGGCAAATGTGGGTGTACACCTCGTTGTAACCCTTTGGGCAAAGTCACCGAACGTGATGACCTGAGGACCTAGACAAAGTGACATTCTGTCAGTGATAACGATGATGGAAAAGTATAAAATGTCTTGGATTGACATAAGCAAAGTTTTTTTTTTATATTGGGACTTGGTGCCTTAGTTAATAAATAAAACCTACCGAAAAGCCTACCTATATACATCCATCCTGATGAAAGACATACATATACATAACGCCTTGAAAGCGATAGCTACTTGTCTAGGTTTGACTTTCAGTTAAGGCAAAGTTTTTAGAAACTTTAAGAGACGGCTCGGAAATTGGAAATGTCAAAAGGCTTTTGCAATATTTTGAACTGTCCAATTCACACTGTATTTACATTCTAACAGCGAATTACATAAAAATATATATGATTAATTGTTCAAGTCATTATCCTTTACATGTTTTAAACCGACTGAACCAATATTACTTCGCAACCCACTGTTACTTCAATTTAATAGCGCAGTCAAACCATCTCCAACCTTTAAACGAATAAAGATACAAAGTAGAGACAGCATAAATCCTAAGATGGTACTAATGCATCCACAAAATTACCTCATACACACCACAGAGCCATGCACATGCAGAGCTTACATAACATTTAACCTTTTAGTATATATTAAGCAATGACGCTTCTTAAAAGCTATAATCGATGTAGCAATGCTTTCCCCGTCTACTCGACCCCCTGACACGTTAGGTCTGACCTCTCTATACATTTATTTGCTCTACGTACGTATTGCGATGGCTGTGGGAATTTCTTGATCATTTTTTAGCAACTTTTACGTAATTTTGTTCTGTCAAAAGAATTGAGTTGATTTGTTATATGTGCAACTATGTTTTGGGCTGTATTACAAAATAGGTTTAGCAGAAGATCTAGATATGTTATGTAAATTACGGAAATGTTTATTTCATACTTAGTTCTGGCTTGAAAGTTTTTAGTTGGTGTATGATTGGGGCAATTTTCTGTCTTGTAATGTTCGTCTAGTTTGATTTTTAATGTCGATGTCACCCGTTCTAATCTGATCTTTGCTAATGGTTGTAGATATTGACAAAGGTTTTATTGAGGTTGAGAAATATGTAGATTGTATCAAATAATAGGTAGTTGCTGTCTATAAAAGTCAAGTGCAACTTACTTAAGTTATAGTTTAGAAAATAATACTTACAAATATAATGTTATTTGTTCACAACTATAAAGCTGCTTATCTGTTGAACTCAATCAACTACCAACTTAACACCAATGACAACATACACGAATATAACCAAAATGTAAATAAAATGACATGTACCAACCCGTAAGGACATTACAACGTAAGATAACTGTACTTAGGTCATCGACCTGAGTTCACTCGTCAACACAATTTATACATGTATGTATGTCTGCATGTAGACGTGTCGTGAGTCCCTAATATTGCCGCTCTTGGACTATAACGGGTTAAGGATAACAATGGAAGTGTTAAAGGGACTAAGTAGAGCAGTTCCAACGGGCATATTTTCACGTTAGTTTGCTTGACATGAAGCTGTTAAATAAGATAAGCTGTTAAATTGTTGAACAGACTGAAACTGATGCATCGATCGATCAAATAACCCTACAGACCTCCACCTATAGTATAAATGGATAGATTTGATAAAGGTTATAGAAGGAAAATTCATGCTGCGCTGACCCCAAATAAATCGGGATATGCGCAGGAGAATCATTATAGTACAATGGGCAGGCAGTTTTACTATACCACCTAGCTAAATGGCTAGTTGTTTCAAAACAGCTGCATTGATATGAGCCATTCTCCTTTATCTCGAGACAATACGGAAAATTAACTCTAAATAAAATACCAGCCTATTGTCCGGCTGCAGGGCAAATGTTGTTTATAACTAAAATCTCTAAGAGTAGGATCTCCTGTTTACTCATGCACTTTCGTACGGTTATTTGAGGTGTTGCGATACTTGCGGTCCTTGCTATGCGTCACTGCACTGTATAATATATTGTATACTTGGACCAATACTAAGCAAAACCACTATGAGTAGTGTAAAGTAATATGCATATTGCTGTCATTCCACAAGTTTTTAAACAAACTGATGATGATCACAGACAAACCGTTGCACTTAAGTACACTAGCGGCTAAAATCCATGTCAAGAGACTTATTTCCAAATAAGTGCTCTAACGGTCATAAGTGTATACGCACGTGTCAAATAAAAACTTGTAAGGTGTTTAGGTATTAGAAAAGGAAAGAAAAATAAAATGTATACAAGTAAATGGCACGGTGAATAAGATTAGAAAATTTGGGTTTTTTATTGATTCAATATTTCGTGACCCCGATGATTTCATGGGTCCTTTACACAAATCAATCTACATCAACATTAATCACAATTATATTGATGCACTAAAGAGCCTGTCCCTCCCTAGGTTTTATAGATTTAACAGCATTTGTAAACAATGATTCTGTTGTAGTCAAGGGTGTGGAACAGTTTCCGACTTGAGTTCCAGAAGTAGATGAAAATGTTTGCCTTCATTACAATATTCGTTCCTTGAATAGTATTTACATGGCTTCGGATTTGACTTCACGAGTATTTCCGTGGAGGTCATAAGAAGGGTTGAAGAGGATTAGTAATTCAACAAGAGGATAGGTAGCAGCATTCAGTTGTTTATCTACAGACTGCAAATGTGCGAATGTCTCCATTTTATGCAAAGTAGATATTGTCAGCGGCTTTGACCAAATCCAAGTTTATTTGTCTATCTGGATGAATAACTAATTGTCACATGTTTAGGGATGAGTTTGTAACAAACCAGGAGAGAAGTTTCGTTTTGCAAAAAGAAGTGCAGAAGTGCAGTTATGGACTTATCTGTATTAAAGAAATGGAACTCGTACAATTTTTACATAGCCGTTATTACGTCAATTACCATAAGTAAATAAATAATTAGGAATTTCTCTATTCTCCAGTGTTTCTTTGGCTGTACTTAACGGTACCACAAATAGAGATGTGTTGGTTTTCGCACTTCTGTCTACTATACATAATCTGTGCCTCTAAATATATTTATTACCTTATATTTAGGTAGTACAATGTACTGTGGTAACCTGTAACGGGACAATTGTCAATTTTGAAGTTTACTCATTGACGTTATAATTGTTCATACTAAATAAATTTGTTTTCGTACGTGTATGTGGGTTATAGAAATGATTTATGTATATTTTTGGTCATGGATTTTTACATAATTGTCCTATACACCCACAAGATTTGCATAAGTTTTTTTTTTTAGTTTACGTACCTCTTTGGTCTAGTGGGTTGAGCAATGTGTTGTTGGGTTTTTCCATCTGGAATTCCTTACTAGCAGTCTGGAGTCTGGATTAGTGCCCGGTTGATGGCAATAGGCTCGCCACCTATTACTTGGGACTTCAACATAACTGGCAAAATGTGGGTTTACTGTAGGTACACCTCTGTCTAGCCCTTCGAGGAAACAGGCATGATGTTATGTTATATTGCTTAATTAAATCCTTTCTTCAAGATTATTTTGTGTGGAATTGATAGCCTTAAAGTAATTTTTTTTTTAAATAGTAATAATAATTTCGATCAAGACATCACAAAAACGCATTATATTAAAATATTCCATTACAGCGAGGATTTATCATAACTCTTTTAAATATAAATAAATAATAATTGTATAACCTTTTTCTACGGCCATTCGTAATGGTTTTCAACGCATTCATGATATCAGATTGGTCGTACGTTGTCGTTGTGTGAAAAAACGGCTATTTCGATAACGTAGCCATGAATCAGACTGCCCACTTCCTTGTTATGGCATATTGTAGTACGGTTTTTAACTGCAGTGACGTTGTTTTAATTACGAAGGAAATGTACTTACACTATAGCGTGAGACGGATCTGTATTTGGAAGTTTTGATAGAGCGGTGTGGCCTTTGAAATTGCAGAGCCCTGCTTTTTATGTGCCATGGGCAACCATGAAGCGATTTTTGGACATGCTTCAACATTCCTCTACCTACCATAGACTAAGGTCTACGAGGATGACTTCGAATAAAACTCTGAAACCGTTGTTTGTTAAAAGGTTCACAATATTATTGACTAGCTGTTGCCCGCGACTTCATTAGCGATCCAGGATTAAAAGTAGCCTATGTCCTTACCCAGGTCATGGTCTATCTGTGTGCCAAATTTTATCCAAATCCGTTCAGCTGTTTTGGCGTGAAAACGAAACAAACAAACTTACTTTTGCATTTATAATATTAGGATGTTCAGAATCCTAACGAATTAATGATTCATGGTGGCATTTATAGGTAATATTCTGTAAAGCATTTGTTTTAATTTTCATTTACTAATCAGCGATAAGTATATTTGACGTCACGAAAGATTGTTTACGTATGTCAATGGTTTTTTTTACGAATTAATTAGATAAAGTCCGTCATAACATTACATGATTTACTTCAGCGTAGCAAAATATAACACAATGCAAGTATATTGTGACGTTATCATTGAACGTCAGTTAAATATGTTTTTATCGTAACAATATTAATGATTGTATCTTATACAGGGTCAAATTAAATGAGCTAGCGAAACTCCGCAGACGTGATGGGTATCTATATCTAAACATGTAAAATAAAACAAAGTAAAATTGTCTGTGGGGTCATCGACCGCAGCTAGTGTATTCACTTGAAATATCAGTTTGAAAAATCTGTTTTTTTTTTGTTAAAACTTCATAGATGTGATTTTATCGACTTCTAAACACGATAAAACATATTTTCTCAACTCGTACTTCATGTAACAACACAACCAGCGATCGTAGACCCAAAACATCATCAAATCTTGTAGTTTTTTATGTTATCCTTTTTAGATATCGATATATATATTTAATTAGACCCTGTATATGCAAATGGGCGTATCAAAGAAATTATTGCTATGACACGTAAATAAATTAAGTAATGTAACATGAGTGATACAGGTTTTGTACGAGATACCCTTAATTTTACGTACGACACATGTTTTTGAAATTAATTATAGTTCATTGTTAAGGTCATGACTGAATAATTTCTAGAGTTATTTATAAAATTGATATCTGATATCGGTTTTAAAAAGGGGAGTATCGCTTTTAACAAGTGTCGGTTACCGAAAAACTAGTTACATCCCAAACACATTCTGTCATTGAATGTGGCCCCAAATGAAATATGAACTATTGAAGCCAGAGGTTTTGTCTAAGTTTATTTATTTAAATGCAGTAGGACCATTGTTCTTTTCTGCATTTTTTTATGAATATCTAGCTGCAAAACTTACTTCAACCGATGGATATGGAGTGCAAAAGCAACACACATAGAGATATAGCAATTAAGATTAGTGTATAGACTCTCCTTCTTCCTTTATATCCATCCAAAGGTTGTCTTTAAAAGATCGCTGTTAGCGATAAGACCGCCCATTGTATCACCCTATGTATAAGTTAAAATGTATACAGAGTTGATACGACAGAGGGGCTTCTGCCTATACTAGATACCAGTTTCAAGCTCTGTACCAAAAATCAATTAAATAGGAGCAGTAGTTTAGTCGCAAATGATTTTTAAGTTTTTGCCCCGTTTGAACACGATGTATCTTTCCTAACAGCTGATTATGTCTATACGCATAGGTCATGTATAGTATGGTCATGTATAGTATTCCATTCTATTGTTTTAGTGTTAGTTAAAATAAGATATTTCTTCAGTAAAGTACCCATCTAACTTTTTCGAGGATTCTGCAATCAATCTCATATTTTAATACAACAAAACTGAATCTAATCGATTAAAGTAATCGCCTTGCATTGAATACAATCGTTCGATAGTATAAATAAATCGTTGTCGCGACGACAGGCAGATGTTTGTCAATTACTCAGCAATGATGCGATTATAATTATAAGACATTTCATTAATCACTTTGCAATAAATAATCGATTAGTATTGTTGAAATGTTTCAGGAAAATCTTAGTTTGAATCGAGCAAGGAGGAGTGTGGAAATGATTTTAAACTATCTGACCCTACAGACGTTGGTCCTGTCCACATTGGAATAATTCATACAAAAAAAATATTTGTAAGATTTTTTTTTGTAGTTGTTGGAACGGGCGGTAAAATACAATTGTAATAAAATGACAAAGTTAAATAAATATAAAAATCAAAGGACTACGGTAAAAAAACATAAAAATATTTAGTGTTGAACTTATAACACAATTATTTTTATTAAATTAAATAATTAAACCAAATTAACAGTATTGTACTTTTTTTTGTTTTTTTTTTAATTTTTTTTTTCCTTGAGGGTGGAAATCATCAAATAACTTCTCCCGCTCTGGGCAGGAGGGCGTGTCAGACTCTTACTGACTAAAACCCACCCGTGTTCCTTCAGTTGCCGGTGCCATGGGCACACGGTAACCCTTTCGGACTTTCTCGCAACCCCGAACAGTATTGTACTTAACGTGACGGTTTAATATCAGCCCTGAAAAATCGAAATCAAAATATTCCGTGTCACTGATTATGTCATAAGTACCATATTTTATTCCCATTGTGATTACACTGCACGTGATTACAAGATTACGTACAGAATTCGTACAATAATAACATATCTTAAAGGTCACAACAATTTTATATTAATTTTACAAAACTTCAGTTGTATAACTAGCAAATTTTACATTTACCGCATTGACCGGTCAAACAGACATTCTCCGGGCATTCTGTAAAACTTCCGGTTGCATTAAAGTTCAATTTTGTCCGTCTGTTTGTTCTCGTGACTGAAAAGTAGGTTAGTGCACGATCATCATTGCATAATGTACTTCGGTCCGCATGAAATCTATTAAGCTATCGCTGAAAAGATTTTGAATGCATTTGTCACTACTTTGCCTTTCGTTTGTTTTCTATATAGAGCTAAAATTAATAGACGCCTGTTTAAAGTTTGGCTAATGTAGGTCATTTAAATTCCTACGGTGGTATTCCTCTTGTTAGCCAGTCAAAGCTGAGAAATAAGAAAGGATTTATCTTGTTAATTTATTGTTGAAAACCTGTTTCCTACACACGAACGCAAACACAAATTTATTGATCCTACAACCAGGCTCAAGAAAATACATAGGTGGCTCGTTTAGATGCTGGGCCAATGTCTACGTTTAATTCAAGATCTAAGCCTTAATAAATTCAAATCTTTTATAAAGCGAAAACTATGTCAGAAAGCCTAATACTGTCAAAGACTATATTGAGGACAAAAAGGCTTGGGATTAAGCTGCTCCAATAAATTTACATTGTGAATGTTGATTCTATTTTGCTATTTTACTTTTATTTTTTTCTGTACCTATACCTTTTTACATATAATATGACATGAATTTATACTGTAAAAAGTATTATATTATTTTAATTATTGTGAGAAATTATGTGTTATTTATGTGAGAATTTTGTGGATTTATTTTGCAGTTTCAATCACGGTCACAAAGTTTAAGTAGTTTTCGCGGCCTACCCAAATTGAGCTCTGAGTTGAGCTGCACTTTTACTGACAAATGCGTGCACTGAGTGGACAGGTCCACTTAATTTGTGTGGTTCTTACCGCAAAAGACCATTCCAGACACCAATCTACATAATCTTCACATGATCTGACCAAGATTATGTCTGGACTTTAAAAGAGACTGTGACCTCTGAGTTTGTTTCGGTCTTTCTTCTCAGAGTAGTCAGATAGGAAACACTCTTTTGGTATAAAAAAATATGATTGTAGTGTAAAAGTGTTTGTACAAACCTACTAACAGAAATAAATCGTTTATCCTACTGTCAGTTTTGGCCGAGAAAAACAAAAAAATACAGATGACATAGATCAGATAGGTCAATTAAAAAAGAAAACATAATATTTTTTAATACTTTGATTCGTTAAAAATATCTCAACATCTAACTTACAAAAATACTTATCTAAACCACATTAGCTACTACGATAAAATTCACTCACGATTTCAACGAGCAGCGTATCTCAATAAGTGTAACGCTGGTTGCGCGAGCGCACGAAGACGAAAGTTGGCCAGTGACTGACGTAACCGGCCCTACTTCCGATCTCCTGACCTTTGCCTTTATTATTATATTTTAAATGTTAATTGGGCAAATGGGAGTACAATGTCATTTTTTACGTCAAAACTTTGTATGTTTTTTAATATAATAAAATATGTTTTTGTTTGATAACAAAGAAGCTTCTATATTATTTGTTTTTTTCTTAATCATTAATTTAGTGTATCGTAATCCGTTGTTCATTGATGGACTTACCCGATAAAATCGAATAATTAATAAATATATCACGAATATAAATGATACAAGATTTTATTTCTGTAAGTAGGTTTATTCAAACACTTTAACACAGCAATGACATTTTAAAAACTAGATGAGCTGGTCGTTTTTATCCGACCACTCTGAGAAGGAACACTGTTTTAAAGTTAAGACATTAACTTGGTCTTATCATGTGAGGACCGTATAGATCGCGAGCATCTGAAATGGTCTTTGAGGAAAAAAACACAGAACTGAGTCAAATGACCCTAATATTGTTTGGAAAACAGTAATAAACACAAAAACACATTTGCTAAGAGTTCTCGTATTTCTTTTAAACATGTCACTACCACTACAACATTTTTATTACCAAAAAGACCCTGGGTGAACTGGAATAAATAAATCCTTAAGTGAAAGAATTGCTCCAAGCAAGTTTGAGCGATGTTATCTTCCAAGTTGAGACTTACTTTACATACTCTTTGTAACCATAGTCATAACATGAATACGGTAATGCACGTCTGTCTTCTTATATGTTTATGTCTCTTTAGAGTACAAAGCCCCGGCGAACTTAAGGTCATCTACGGTGGAGTCGGTAGAACAAGTACTTTTGTGTCTTAAGTTTGGAAGCTTCTGATTTTTTTGCGTGGTCTGTGGTTTTTTGACAGAATTTTGACGTTTAAAGTGTGTTTGCTCATTGCTGATATCGAGATTTTTAATCAATCAATCGAGTTATCTTTTAAAATATCTACAGTAAGCATTTTAGTTTTCTAAGCAATTATCACCAATTCGAAATTCAATAAAAAAAAAAAAGAAAATTGCCCAAATGTATCGATTAAAATGACAGAAAATAGTATCGCCAGCGATGGTCTGTTATTTGCTGGACTTGATACTAACAGTTATGAAATTTATTAAACAAATTGATTGAAAAAATAGATTAAACAATAGCGACAAGAATTAACTTATGTCCAAGTCCATAATATTATACATTTTTTGAGCGTACTTCTTGTGCAATCGTATGGTTGAGCGGGCAGCGTGGGCATCGCAGATCTGCACAACGATATGTTGCAATTCCAATGCAAGTTATAACAAGTTTGTAGTAAATAGCGAGGTTGCGCAACCAGCATTGTATTCCGAATCGGTCGGATTCACACCGTCTTGTCACAGTCATTTGTTTTCTTGGTGACGGTTCCGATTCGGTGTTGTCACGTTCGAAATCAACTTACGTGTTTTGATTCATTTTTTTTCTTATAGTTCACGTTGTTCACACTTCATGTTCATTGATGGATTGCGTTGATGCCATTTTTTATCAGGTAATGGTAAATTCTGATTGTGCCGTTATATATTTCTGATAATTGTGTGTTACTCATTAAACAGCAGAACATTTTTGATAAATTACCAAGAATGGAGAATTTCGCAAGGAAGCTGAAAATAAGCAAAACAATTGACCGTGAACTTAAATTGCAATTAGTTAGTGTTGCAAGAGGTGAAAATGTTGCAATAGTAATAAAAGCGATTTGAAATCCCCGTATTATTGAATTTTTGATAAGGTCTGACTTTTTTGTTTGTGCAGTAAACAGCATACCAGATTCATATCGCATAATTTAAAATACTTGCATCCATTTTTATTTAATCCAAGAGTATTCTTCTCCCCTTCAATATTAAACGTTTAACAACTAAAATCGACAGGATTTTATATGCGAATATCAATAGTTCATAATGTTTAAAGCATAGATTATAATATTTACAATTAACCTCCAGTAACCTGTAGGAAATGTCAAACCACTGGCTCGTTTCGTCCGAGTCAGGCTTACTAGATATGTCATCACTATTTGTTTACAGTGACCGAGGTAATAGGTATTGAGAGCCTCCCTAGTGGAGGCTCTCAATACCTTAATATAAATATAAATTATAGGATGGAACACACGCGCAAAGTTTCTATTGGTGGGTGCACCTACAGACATCATATTTTATTTGTATTGAAAATAACAGCAAACAGTTACATTCTAAGAACTTAAAACTAACTTTATATCATAACATCACGCCTTGTTTCCAGGGCTAGGCAGAGGTGTACCTATAGTATATGTTTAAGTCCCATATAATACGCCCCCTATTATATATATAACCTATTATGTAGCTTATTGCCACTATCAGGCACAAATTCCTGACTCCGGGCTGCCCCTGAGTAATTTCAATTTACAACTAGTTTAGCCAAATCAAGTTTGGGTTTTAGTTCGTGAGGAAACCGGCATGTCCTAAACCCAAAAAAATTACGACCTGTGACATCTACCAACCCGCACTGGGCCCGCGTGGCGGATTATGGCCCACTCCCTCTCACAGAGAGGAAGCCTGTGTCCCAGCAGTGGAAACATTATAGGCTGATGATGAAGTTTTGGTAATAAACAGGACGTAATATTGTGACCCATTCGCTACAATTAACGCCCGAAATTCTGACAACTAGTCTTACCAACGGGTATTGTATTAACTGTAACATAGTAACTGGGTTGTGGAGGTCAGATAGGCAGTCGCTCCATGTAAAATACCGGTATTCAACTAGCTGTATGCGGTTAGACTGGAAGCCGACCCCAACATACTTGGCAAAGGGGTAGGCAGATGTTGATGATGATTTGGGATGGTACTTGGCTAACTAGAGATGTGTCACTGTCAGCTGCATTTGACATCTCGATAACCGCAAATCTTTGTTGTCAAGCGACCATTATCTACACTGGATAATCCATCATACAGCAAAAATGATCAGTAGGTAACTGCATACCGATCACCTCGTAATCTAATTCAATTAATATGACGCAACAAGACCAAACCGTGACGATCGAATCAGTGTCCTCCGTAACCGTTACTCAATAACGCGTTACATTTCACCCGCTATTTAACCCGTTACGTGTAACGTTACCGCTTTTTGCCCACCTCTAAAGTGTGCATCACTATTTAGTTTACATAATCGTTAACTGGTGTGTAATAAGCTTTTTTTTTCAGTGATTCAATAGGATAGTTGTGGTTTGTGGTTAATGGCGTATTCAGACAACGCTTTGTCGTATACGCCTTGAATCAATTTGGAGCTAATTGGTAAAAGTTTGGAGAAAAGCCATCACAATTTGTATTTGTTTTCTTATTGTATTAGAAAAGAGAAGTGAGAATCATGAATTTATCTAGAGCCGAATGACGAAGACGGAATTCAAATAAATTACCCAATTACACTACAATAATACGTTCACAAACACTATAACTCCCAAAAAGAAAGAAAATGTATATATTTAATTCGGACTCGCACTTAAATAGCAATAGTTATTTTCGATAAACTCCAAATCCTACGATTAAATACAAGGTGTTGTTTTGCATCCTCGTCAAATTCGAGGAGGTAACTATGCTAATGATTCTCGACACGAATCAATAATAAAATAAGTAGGTATTTATTTTTATTTTTTGTATTTTTCGGAAATCGGCATGTGTAGGGCCCGTGTGATACCGCCCTGTAACTGCGCTGTAACTGTAACGCATACACATAGCGACATAGTCGTACGACACTGCCTACCGCATACGCAACGGGGCGATTTTATTCTTTGAAAGTGGAGTATTCTGAAATACTGTCAAACTTAAATACCTAAAAAAACAAGTATGTATTAATTATTGAGCAGGATCGTAATTTTATTTGATTATTTATGTCTTTCATAACAGCCTTCTGAAATTTGACGAGGATGCAAAACAACACGTTGTATATTAGAGAAAAGCCCACAAATTCTACACTAGCCTATTATTCATCTTCAATCATTGAGTCACCCGCATTTCTAATACAAGTTCAAGTATACTAACCCAGTCAGAAACGACATAACCGATCGACCGACCGAGAAACGGCATAAAGCCAGCGTTTGAAAGCGACCAACAATCATTCTGGTACAATGTGACCTCTCACTGTTTCGCAACGTGGTCGCAAGCGACGACCAGCGGCGACTGTCGTCGCTCATGATCAAGGAGAAATGACTTTCAATAAATTGAAAGTTAGATCTAATATAGGTTATGAAAGAAAATTTTTGTGACTGGGTGGGTTGTAGTGAGCATGCATTTTTAAAATGGCGAAGAAAAATAATTTAAGTTTGGATGTTTTAAGTTTGTCTTTATTATTGTAGCACTTTTATTGGATTAAAATAAAAATTAACAAATTTTACACATAAAAATTAAGCTAAGAGACAGGTTCCATCAAGGAAAGTTAAAATTTTGCGAAAGCATTAAGGCTCCTTTTAGCAGGCGCGACACGCGACGTGAAGGCGGTACGGCGTACGATTAGCGTCGCGTATTGCGCTTGTTTGAAGGAGCCTTTAACCGAAGAAAGAGCTGTCTGAAAAAATATGCTATCGGCCCAAATGGATACGTTGTCTTCTCCAAAATATTTTATATGGTTGCCATGGCAACTTCCACCTATCATCGTCAACAAAAACAAACAATTGGCAAATCGGTGACACATAACAATCAAATAAACAGTCATAAATTCGCTTCCACCCGACGCCCAACACACCGTACTTACTTATATAACACATCTTTAAGAGAGTGGTATTCTATGCAATAAGTCAACTAAGAGTGCCAACAATTGATTCTTATATCATCGCATTTTCAATTTGAAGTGTCAATATTGCATTATTATGAAATATCAGCAGTGTAGCACGAATGTCTAGAAAAAATGCGTCGAAAACAGCTTAGATTTCCTCTTTCTTTGGTTAAAAATAGTATTATTGTGACTGCCTGTTATAAAATGTTGTAGGTATAAGACTCTAATTTCAACTTAAAGTATCTACTTGTTTATTCATTTACTGACAAGCAACGCACCGGCTAAGCCTCTGGGTTTCGAAGCCTGCACATGAGTTTCTTATTCGATTTAGGTGATAGTTAAGGAAGGATTTTTGTGAATTCATCCTCTAGAAGGGTGAAAGTGAAGTTTGTATGTAAATTCGTCATATTTGCCGATGCAAAATCTCAATAGTATTTAATGGGGACAGCATTATTTTTCTACAGTGCTATACAGGGTGGTAGGGACATCGACGCAAAAACAGTTACCATGGATTCGTTGAAATTTTTCGTCGATGATCAAAAAAAAAAAAAATATTGCTCTGCCATATATTTATTTTGACCGACCTTTTCGATAAAACGGCAAATTTTTATTTGGATAATCGACAAAAATTTCTACGCTAGGGGGTCATCAATGTGTTGAATTCATGGTTTCAGTTTGGTCACCATGTATGTAAAACCACCCTGTAAAATTTTTGGGAAAGTGTTCGCGAGTGCAGTAGTCATCGTGTTTTTTTTTTTATATCGTTAATTCCTACTAGAGGTAAAAATGGAGTAAAATTATGTGAGTGCGCGTTTGTGTTGGTTTACAAAAGTCTTGCTGACAATTTCAAAATGTCTAGATTAAGATTGTCAACTGTTTTGGTCCATAAAACTATTCTGCGTCATACAATGATTTTGATTTAGATAAGGCATTATTGTCTTAAGTTCTCTTTTAGATTAGTTAGAGTTACTACGGTTACAACTTCTTGAGCAATCTAATCTAGCAATCCATGGTAATTCATTGTTTACAACAAATTGCAATTAAATCGGACACTGACTGAAAAGCTACGAGACGAATTTCGTCGTCTCCGTAACATATTTACTTATTGTTCTTATTACAGTGTTGATTATGTCAGGCTCAGACATATCTTAAGTATAAGTAGCATAAATCCTTTAATGTTCAGATATTAGGGTAGGCAGGACGCAAGGTACCCAGTATACACAATTTTTTCCACACCAGGTTGGAATCGTCTCTGAATCTCCACCTGAATAGGTTTTCCTTGCCTCAACCAACTTCAGTCCGAAGTCTGTTTACTTATTTCTTAATATAACAAACAAAATATATCAATATTTATCAGATTCGATGCTAAATGCCGCGTAGGCAGGATCGCTAAGAAGGTATGTCAATGTGACAAATAAGTGAATACCGTTGTTCAAGTTTGCAATGTTGCCAACTTTCTGGAGTGTTTGGTTGCCAGCTCTACTGTTGCTGTAAAAAATATGGTTGCTACTTGATATTTCAATGATATCTAGTGTTTTATATTTACTGCATGAAACTCAAAACCAGGTCAAAAGTTAGATTAAGTTACTGTAGATTAAAATATATTACATCAAATAAAAACTCAAAACTATCAAACTTCAAATAGTCTATAATGAAAGTGTCAATCAATCAACTCAGCCTATTGCAGTCCACCGCTGGACATAGGCCACTCCCAGGCTGCGCCAAAACACTCAGTTCTCAGCAACGAATCAAATGTTTAGTAGGTACACATTTTTAAAGGAAAGAAACAAATAAATAGGTCCTCGAAAACCATCCACCGTTGACGACAAAGTTAATACAAAGAGTAAAGACTACGTCATAAAGGAAAAATCCTGATAATGAAAAAGTAAATACTATAAACCACCAAAACATACACACAGTTTATAGTTCCATATTTCTCTCCTACATAAAACTCGTCGATCAGCTGTTCGCACGCACACACAAACACCCACAGTCACAACTCATGCACACACACAGCAACTGACACACACAAGCTCACTTCGCGTGTAAGAATCATTTCCTAGACTGTCGCATTAAATCTTGTATCTTTTTTGCATATTGCCGCCACATTGTTCGATTCTTTGTCAGCTTTACTGAGAATAGGGTTGATAAATTGCCGTAGAAAGTTTGTGAAGTGCAGATCCTGGTAACGAAACCTATATTTTGTGTAGGTAGGTAGGTAGGCGGAAAATAGTGAAGATTTTCGGCGGCTATCCATTTGTGTTCCGAACCTAGCACACAATAGCTGTTTCTTTTGAAAGTCATTCTTTGAATTGAGAGGTCTATCTTCCAACAAATGCTTTTAGCCAACCATCAATTCATGCTACATCTTTCTTCAGGTAACGTTCGAATTTTGCTCTCTTCTTCTTCGTGTCAATACTACTTATTGACCCAATACTTTGCCCCATCCACGACATCGGCTGTGGTAGCGCAGAGCTCGCTTTAACTTTTACTTTTAAATCTACTCATACTAAATGACAACTTGCCGAATTTAGAGATGCTCTCAATGTTCCAAATTCAAAGTTACGTCCTCCTTAATTACTAATTCTAGCCATTAAATGCAGTCCATAGACGAGAGAGTTTCTCAAAAACACTTTTAAAAACATATACAGTGAGAGAGCTCACTGCATAAATAATAAGCTTGAATTAGTCTGAATTCAAACTTGTAGTCGAAACCAACTACATAAATATAAGGAGTCTTGTGCTTTTCAATAGGCGTAACGAGCGAGATGATTACTTAACACACTAACAGTAGCGATGGCTGTCATTTTGACAGTTCAACAACATTCATTCCGTTATTTACATTGCTGAGCAGACAATTTTGTGGAACATATGAAGCAATGGATTAGCGATATCCTTCAAAATGATTAGAGTGAGCAATGAGAGTGCTGTTTATCTTCAAATTGAGTGATGTTACTTCTAGGCAAGCTTACTCCATCGTCGATCACGTCGCCACTTACCACCAGGAAGAGATAGTGGTTCAACGCGAGCCTATCCATTGTTACTTTTGAATTTAGATGAACTTTAGCACACAGGTCGACAAGGCCCCGGGTTAGGACATAGGATACTTTTTATCCCCGTGTACGTTTCCGTAGGATAATTTCCTACATCCACTTGGACGAAGACGCGGGAAAAAGCTAGACAATAATAAAACAACAAAAAAAAACAGTCGCTAATGCGTTTAACTAATAAAATAGCTGAGACAAGGTGACCACTCCAACACAGCAGGTGACTTGCCAGTTCAAAAGGTTACTAGCTGCAAATGACCCATTGCGCCCGCGGCGGTGTTACAACACAGCCTGAGATTTGACCGCTGTGTTGATAGTGGTACATACTGCTGGCATAGTTTGGTTGTGATAGGTTGTCTGTTGTTTATAGGTCAACTAATAATAGTGATGGAGCTAGTGGATCGTAAAATGTGTTATTATTTATAGAAATACGTTATTAAATTAGCTATAGAGCTCATAAAATACGGGAGATTTGAGTTGATTGGCTGCGTTTGATGAAATCGAATAAATACGATCTAGTATTGGTAAGTAGTACAATCATTACATTAGCTTAAAGCAGTCCTCTTGTACACATAAACAGGCCTCACGTAGGCCATACACAGGCCCCACGTAGGCAATACACAGGCCTCTATAATGATTGGATCATTGAGCTCAATCCTCTTTTTCATTCGAACGCTACATCTTCATACTTTACATTATATTTCTTATGCATTACATTTCATCTTCCGAAAAGTCTCCGTAGTGGAATAAATGCGGTTTAAGGTTCCCGCCACGATGCGACTTTAGCAGAATAATTTCTATGAAAACTTCATGGAAGTTATTCTACCAGAATCGCGTTGCACTGTCACGTCACGCCTATCTACGGGGGCCTTTAGGTCACTGCTCTGTATGTACAACTACAAACACAAGAATAATATAGCATTTCTCTCTACTTCCGTTTATGATAAATACGAGAAATACTCAGCTGTTTTATAGCTATAGTGATTACAACTGTAGCAAACAGTTGATCTTGATTCCGTAGGTCTTAGACCCGAGTTGTAGACAGCTCTCTATGAGAGATTGATCTTAAGCGTAATCTTGATAACTTTTGAGATGTAGAATTGATTAATGACATAACTGAAATTGTTACGGCTGAATTTGCAGCTCAATTTTAATTTGGTATTAACTCATGCTGTCTCTATCATTTTAAGGAGTATTTAGTGAGAAAATGACTTTTAAGACAGTCTTAAATATATGTGTTGTTTGATCAGTTTGAGGTAAGGCTACCATTTTTGATGTTCTTTGGGGATGTGATGCAAATATTAGGACTAGCAGTTTTTAGAGGATTTGCAGTAAAATCCTGGATACGTAATCTACTGACTACGTAAATTTTACGTACGATTTATCGAAATCTTTTAGAACCGAGAACTACCAATCAAATAGGTATGCTTGACGGTGGTCAATCGCTTCACAAGCATAAATATTTAATCATAGACATAAATTTATATAAATAACTTGGCGAGCTAGACTTCAAGGTCTAAAGAGAGAGACGAGATTTCATTTAAATGATAGCATTCTATTAAATTAATCTTTTAAGCATAAAACATGATAGAATTCCACTTAAAAGTTATGTCAAAACTTTACGTAAATATGCACACTAAGAGCTAAAAAATAGACTACATATTCCAGTGACCGAATTTGGTGACCGATTCTGCAACTTATTCCCATTTTCCGGTACCTCAAAATATAATGAAAAATTAACAGCATTGCGGTTCCGTTGACAATTTTCTGCGGACGTAATCGATATAAAATCGATATTAAAACGATAATATAATTCGTTTCGTGTTGAGATTTTCACCGTAACAGTTGTCGGTCGTGATCTATCAGCTACTTTGTTTTACGATCGACATCAAATTCACTGGAAGCGATAGTGATGTTTTATCTTTTAAGAATTTTTACATGATTTAATCTTGAGCATGCCTGAGTTTATTATATGTGTTAGTCATACTTTTACAGATAACATTTAAATATTAAGAAATAGGGCACTCAACTCAAAATCAGTAGGCATATTTCATAATTGCAAACTCGGATAACATTTGCAATTCGTCGAGCTAAAGAGTTGAATTTCTTCTGTTGAAAATTATTTTCTCTAGTAAAACTCATTAAGACGATATAGACTTTATAAACCTAAGTTTAATGACCAAAGCAACTCCATACGGAATGCCATTAAAATCATAAAATAAATGGGAGAAATCACTACGTGACAAGATCACTTCCATCGCCCCTGTCTCTGCGCCAACGCTACTTCCTTGCGGCGCAAACGCAACACGCACACAGACACTGCACGTGTCCACGTACACACACATATAGACACAGCACGTGTCGAGACACACACGCGGCGCGCATGTGTTTGTCTACGTTCACTTTCGATCATTGACTGCAGGTTAATCGCGTCTACTAATAATACACAACTGTGATCTTATTTTATTATGATATTATGTTGTGTTGTATTGTATCGTAACAATGTCTACTTTCCTTCCGTAGATTGGTTTATTGTTATTTTATGTCTTGCTTATTTTAAATAATTATGTATTCTTCGAGCTTTTCGGACGTCCTTTCCTGTCGTTATTAAGTTGTTATGTCACTTCAGGGTTAAAGATCGTGTGACTATTTTTAAAATGTACGTTTTACGTTTACAATGTATTTTGTTGACATCGTTTGCAGAAGTAATTTAACTAAATTAATGTCTTATCCAGGAGCCTTAAAAGGTTTCTTAATATCTTTGTCACACATAAACCTTGTTATATAATGGTGAGATTACGGTTGTTTAAACAAAAACGAAGCTAATCCATAATTACGTTAAACTCGTGAAAGTCTGTCGGAAGATAAATTGTGGCATTATTATTATATTACAATGTATTACATAAAAAATATATATGTAAGGTTTTTTATATAAAACATACCACTTATGTTCTTATTTTCCGTTTTACAGGTAAGTGACCGCAGTGACGAGAATCTCAAGTCATTAGGAATCAGTTGTCGTCAGAAAGCGAACGGTAAGCCGAGTAACGTTTCGTTTGAAGGTTCGAATCAGTTAAAAGCGAGTTAGACCAAGTTTTAAAGGTTAACTTGAATATTAGTAACCGTCGTAACTGGCCTGTAGCATCTGCTTAGAATGTAAACATGTAATTAAAACTTTTATAACATACTTATTTATAAATATTATTAATAAAAAACGTAGAAAAGTTATCAAAAAATAGTTTTTTTTTCAATCAGAATCATTTCATCAATTAATATAAATCAATTTACATTTTATTTTGTAAATTAAAAGTGGTAGGTGAAGTTATAAAGAAGGCAGTTTAGGATGAATAAGGCCGAGATCTATAAACGTTTTTTAGCTCGTGCATTGCTTAGACATGTTCCCGTGTCTGTCTCGCACTTGACATTTGTACGACAGTGACTGGAATAACGTATGGACAAACGTGTTTAGTAACGGTTATAGATCTCGGTCTGAGTGTCCTAGCAGTTTTTCACCAGAAAGCATTTCATAACTAATCAAACTCAAATAATTTAATTCAAATAAACCAATTACAGGCACTTTTGAATATTTATATTTAATATTTTGTGACCTACCTCTGGTTTACCATGTTTTTTTTACTAATTGCGCAACGGCAAAGTCAGCCAATTACTGCCAAATGCATCAGACTGCTTGGAAAGTGAGTTTGTTTTGAACTTTTTAATTGTAGTCGGTTCTTTGATTTTTAAATTTACAGCACTCAAAATAAACTCAAAGCATTTAATTCAAATAAACCAATTACAGGCACTTTTGAATATTTATATTTAATATTTTGTGACCTACTTCTGGTTTACCATGTTTTTTTTACTAATTTCGCAACGGCAAAGTCAGCCAATTACCGCCAAATGCATCAGACTGCTTGGAAAGTGAGTTTGTTTTGAACTTTTTAATTGTAGTCGGTTCTTTGATTTTTAAATTTACAGCACTCAAAATAAACTCAAAGCATTTAATTCAAATAAACCAATTATAGGCACTTTTGAATCGTCAAGGGCTCGGTCAGTCAGAAAGATGAAGCTAGGTGCCCATTCCAAAGCGTAGTAGGTACCTATAGAGAAGAGCGGGCAAGAAACTCCATGGACACTCTTTTAAATCAAAATGTTGTTACAAAAAACTGATAAGTTCATTCATGTTGAAATTATACATGTGAGAACGATGCAGAAAAGCGTGCACGTTAAAAGCGTCCGTAATAAAAAAAGATAAAAAGCAATTCAGCAATTAAAATAAGCCATGCCAGCTAAGAGATGACCAGTGCCTACTGACGGCGCCCGTTCACGAACATGACGTATGGATCAGCACCATTCAGCTCAACCATTTTGAAGGGAACTTAATGATCCAATACACACGTAACCACCAGCGACACATTTGAGTGAGCATGATTGATGATGATCAATTTATAAGAACCTACTATAGAGAAAATTTATTTACCCTATTCATAGTCCTAGAGTAAAAATATACTGCTAATCTCGGTACCCTTGATGAAACCACCGCTGATAAGCGCAGTCTTACCTATGTACCACATTCTGGCAGCCTTGTGATCAACAGTGGGCGGACACATACATACATAATCACTTTTATCTCAACTTAATAACCGCGGGCCAGCTTGTAAGATGGTTTTATTTTGATTTATGACTGGCATATTGAACTTTTGCTTGAGGAAGATGAAGTAACATTGTAAAATAAAGTTTGCCTGGCCTTTTTTCAAATGACGAATATTTGCTCAGAATTATAACCCTCAGCCTATTACTGGACCTGGTATGTCCAATCACACAAGAACGTTCATGCCTTATCTTAAATAATCAGCAAATATTGTTTAACCGTTTTATTTCGATAGTCTCATTTAAAAAGTTAATAATAATATCGTAAACTTAGGTACACATAGTCGCTTAGTACTCTTGAGAGAGATCGTTCATTCAAAATTATTACTGTTTATCCCCTTCCCCTTTAAACATGTGACATCTACCAACCCGCACTGGGCCCACGTGGTGGATTACGTCCCACTCCCTCTCACCGAGAGGAGGCCTGTGTCCCAGCAGTGGGAACATTATAGGCTCATGAGGATGAGGTCCCCTTCCTTGTCCAGATGTTTATTATATCTCAATCATATACCTTTCCAAAACATGACTCGTGTGTCTCTATAAGCCATGGATTCTTTGGGTGAAGAGAACTTGATTATTCTACCGACTATATAGATCAAGGCACATGAGCATTCCGCCTACCACATAAAAAGTTATAAATGATTTATAAATATGAATATGTAGTATTTATCTAGAGTAGATAACACAATAATTACAATCTTAGTTAATTGCTGTATACCAACATGGTATTTTAAAATGATTTTAAGAATTAATCCTTGAGCCTGGTTCCATTTGTCTATACCAGTTATTGTAATAAAAACCTGTGGATTATTACTGTTACTTACATTTAAATATGTTATGTATGTAGCATAGATAATCTAGTATTTGTTGTAATTATTTACGTTAGTTATGTGTTACACATTTCTATCATACTTATTTACTGGCAGGTTTGATCTTTTAATGTTTTTTTAAAGATGGAAGCAAGTTTAGTTAAAACCTTGTTTTTTTTTTGACATCATTTTTTGCAAAGGATAATGCTTACTACTCACTGACCTCTATAGAGGTCAGTGTTACTACTAAACGCATTCTCTTGTTTTTGGCTCTAAACCTGTATTTTCATAAAAAGCTATCATGATTAGCGGAATAAAAATTGTACATACGTAGATATTTAAATATTCGTGATCATAAGTAATGCAATAATGATTTACTTTAAAAACAACGGTATTGCTTTATAAACGTAAGCAATATTGCTAATTTAACATCTCTTAACAATACACGAATCCGATGGCATTTCCTTCATAGAAGCATAACATTTACGAAGCTAGCAACTAAAATATGAAACATACTCAAAAACACACGAAATTAAGCTTTAAATCTTAGCACACAAAATTGAATTACAATTAACAGTGTATTCATAGATATTTATTAGTAAATAAAGCCATACAATAGTGTTACCATGAGGCACATTGTTACAAAATGGAGAACAATAGTTGCTTGCGTGTGTACTATCTGAACTGAGTATGTCCATGATCTCGGTAGGTGTACATAGGAATGTATCGCGAGCGTTGTAGAAACGAGAACAAATATAATAACTTAACTAGGTTCTTTAACACCAAGAAAACTAAACTAATTTGTAGTATGTTGCTCTCTATGTCTTACAGGAAAAATGAGAAAGAGACTGATGAAATTGACAGCTGTCAAGAATTTGAGCATGTGTATAAAATTAATGCATTTTCTATGGTGTACGGTAAATCTAGAAAATGCATTTGCGATAGAGGAATAGAGATACACTACCCAAGGTAGAGTAATGTTTTTGCTCCAGGTACATTACTCTAATTTTGCTCCAGGTACATTACTCTAAAGCTCCTGAATATAGAACATCTGTAAAGTATTTAAATCTTTAACCAAACTCATCGACTCTTACGTGATTGGTCAATTATTTACAACAGCTAGTAATTATGATTCCTTAAAACCAATTTTATAACGACACTTGACTGATCAGAATTTCTGTAGGTAGGTACTCATGGATTTATTCTCGCGCGGAGCTCAAAATTCAACTCTACATACATTCTAATTTATCTTGCTGGACCAGCATTTCCCATTCAATCAATATTTGCCATGCATGCTTCCAAATTGCATATCAACATAACAAGCACCTTTGGCAGTCTAAATAATGGTTTCCAATTTCCCGTACATCATCACTCACTCTGCCGACACGCCTGCCAAACGAAGATTTAATTACTGTTATAAATTTGACTTCCTTAAGTGGTTCATCTCATAATATCCTATGTTGTTCATACATTTTCCTTAAATACCCGGAACAAATATCGCCGGAAAGATGGTTTCCTATTAATTTTCCGGAACAGGTTCTGCAATACGTTTGTTATGGCTGGTAATGGTTTTATGGGTTGAAGTATCCGAAGCGTGAATACCAAGAAAATGTTATGCTTAGGCCTCCTTGCAGAACAAATAGTTATTTATAAAACTGTTGTCTATTATAAGGGGTATGTAAAAAAACGAAATACTTATGGTATTAAAACTCGAATGTGGGTTTATCACACGAGGCGAAGCTGAGTGTGATAATAGTATCACATAAGTGTTTTAATACCTATTTATGTACAGTTGCATACAAGACTTTCCCATGATATGAATCCTATAAAAAAGATTCGCAATACCTACAAATATCGAACAAAAATGGCGGGATACGACGTGAATTCGAATAACCTATAAGTTTTTTTTAAATTAGTAGCTGTAATAGTGAAACGCGAGTGCATGACAATGTTCTATTTTTGAATTTCCTAAAGATACCACGTATTGAAAGAGGAAGGGATCGAGTTCGAGTTCCATAATGAAATTTAGTACAACATTATAACATTCGTTTGGTTGATATTATGGTTACTACGACACTAACCAGTGTTTAGAGCTAATTATCTTTTTGTATGCACGTGTTTCTGTGACAAATAAATCTATTTTTCTTTTTCTTTCTTTCTAAATGTTTCAGAAACTTTTATAGAGGATTTATGGCATAGGTGTACATAAATGTGTGTGTGGCATAAATACATTTAAAATAATATTGTTCTGTCCCTGTCAACTTCAAGCAATTGACCGAAACAGAACGATGTTTCAATTTCTGCCTTGTTGTTCTACTTGTCGCATGAGCATGAGGTCCTGGTTTTGATTCCCAGGTCGGGGAAAGAGTTATTAGGTTTTTCCTTCAGGAATTTCTAACTAGCAGTCTGGAGTCTGGATTTGTGCCCGGTTGATGGCAATAGGCTCGCCACCTATTACATGGGGCTTAAATATAACTGGCGAAACGTGAGTGTACCTAAAGTTCCCGTCACGAGAAGCTATAAATTTTGTAAACACACATTCAGAGGTTGGCAACCTTGGTATCAAATACAAAAAAAAAAACAGTTAAAAAAAAAGACAACATTAACAAACAATATAACCTAATCCGCGAAAACAACACAAACAAACTGAGACGCATTTGAAACTCGAATGACAGCATTGACAGCGTCAGCGTGAACTTACTTCAAGATGGCGGCCCAAATGTTTACGTTCCATGAGTCAGACGCGTTCCAGTACCACAAAACATTAGACGACAACGCTTTATATCGCTCAACTATAACCCGACCAAGTGAAAATGCTCGTTAGTTTCTTATTACACGTATGTTACTTTGGGTTGATTGAATTTGGGATTATTTGTTGTTGATTTGAATTGTCGCTACGTAACTCAGTAGAAGTTCTTTATTTACAAAATTTATAGCTTCTCGTGACGGGGACTTTACTATAGGTACACCTCTGCCGTACCCTTCGGGGTTACAGGCGTGACGATTATGTTTTGTACTTATTTAGTGATTTGTGGTGCGAGTGTTCCTTTCATAGTATAATCAGTCTATAATGTTCCCACTGCTGGGACCCAGGCCTCATCTCGGTGAGAGGGAGTGGGCCGTAATCCACCACGCGGGCCCAGTGTGGGTTGGTAGATGTCACATGTCTTCGAATTTTTGGTTCTAGGACATGCCGGTTTTCCTCACGATGTTTTCCTTCATCGTTTTGAGCAATGGTGATGAAATAATTTACACAAAGTAAAGCGCCTCTCTGGGTTCAAACCTATGACCTGCAACTCGTAAGTCGCGGCCGTTACCACTGCACCACCTCTGCTCTGGTAGGCACTGGTATGGTGGCAGCTTTAACTTGTATAGGTACTTAAAAAATGTAAATGGGCCACGGTTCCACTTCATGAAATGATCAATTCGATCAAAAAATAGCCAAAGTTTCTTTCGGGATTTGTGGGATAGTGGGAGTATTAAGGGTAGGGAAGATCACGTGGCGTGGTTTCCTTAGAAGCAAATTTAGACAAATTTGCTTCCAAGCAATAATAATTGTTCATAATATGGTCAAACGCACAACAATGACCCGGCAAAACCACATCATGATGTGACCAACGATCGATGTTCTATTCCGTGAAATAGAATCATTTAATGAAATGGCCAAACACTTCATGAAATGACAAAATTCTAAGATTAATTTCATACAGGATCTATGAGTCAGCCTGATTCAATACAGTAGCGGCTTAAATACTGGCTGTAAATTCAATAGCAACAGAATAATCGGCTACTAAATAGTGACGGTATTGGTAGTAATAAATAACCAATTAGGTAATTGATAAGAATGACAAAATATAAAATCTCTCATAGGTACATAATTTGTATGGATTTGTAAGGATTAATGTATGGGCACAAATGTCAATCATTTTAAGGTAGATTAAGGCCTTATAGTAATGGGAATTGCTTCGAATAAATTGTTTATGGCTAAGACATTTATTATAAAAACTAACATTTTCTTTGACTCTCAAACTGGATCATTTCCGATTAATATCTCTGGTCATATCTCCTCTTACTAAAACACGCCATGCATTGCTGTAAAGACTAACATAATACAAATGATAAAACACTAATTTTCTCAAAAACATGCATCAACAATCACAGTTGACAGATACCATCTGACAGTTGCAACAAAATGGCGGTGTCACAACACTATTTCCTTCACGGTGACTTCCTAATGTCCCAACACTAGTGAGCAAGTGGGTGACGGACATATGTAATTGAATGGTTATTATAATGTACTTGTCTTGTGTATGTACTTAGTAATACTTCGTTGATATGAATGCTGTGGAATTAGCTTCCTTTACCTCGAAAAATTGCTGTTTTGTCTTTGGAAAACTTTTCAAGGTTACAAAATATGTGACACATGTCTATGGAGGGTAGAGACAAGGAGAACTATCTCTTATGGGGAGAAAGTTGACAAAGTGTCCAACTTAAACAGTAATTGATAGTTCAAAAACCCTCCAAAATGGCGCTAGCGTAGGCAAATTGTGTGGTATGAATGTAGCAGTTGTTAACGGACTGAAGTATGCCGAGTTAGAAAATTAACGGATTGAAGTATGCCGAGTCAGAAAAATTAATATTTTTAGTGACTAGAGTAGTTAGTGACAGTCCAGTATACCATACCTCAACAATTAACATAGTCCAACATTAATTTGTAAACATAACCTAAAATTATTGCTTTTAAAATTTACCCGGTGGCTACTGTAGCGCCACCCTTATGTAGCACATTTCGACAGAGATAGTTCTCCTTGTCTCCACCCTCCATACACACATGTCTTCTATTCTAAATGGCAAAAGCCTATGTTTGGAAAGAAAACTCAAGCTCAAAGTCGAATCATTTATTTTAATTAAACCAATTTCAGGCAATTACAATTTACTAATTAGTAAAGCAGTCCTAGTTTCAATAACATATCATGCAAGTTGTATTTCCCATAAGTCTGATTGAATAACTGCGTCTAATATCTCCCTTATTGCTGGCTATAAATTAAGTTCAAGCACATTAACATGCCGCAGTTACGCAGCGCTTACGTCGCCGTGTGAAACCAGTTGGTAAAGAAGCGCCGGCGCATACTGAGGAGTATCTATTTTGATGGTTTTGGCTAATGATACACTGCGGTGTAGGCACTGTGTCTTCTAATTCTTAAGTATAGTTGGTGTATTCTGGATTGGTGAACGCTACAAAGTAATTAAGGCATTATTATCACGTCATGTACTAATGAGTAAAGCCCTTGCCAGTAAGGTCCATTTTCCAGTAGCCTTTGAGTTTGACTGTGGTTATGTGAACCACTTGGGATCACCTGTTCTTTGCTGTTAACTACTCCACCGGTCTAGCTTCCAAGTGCTCGAAAAAAGACTCTTTTGAGCGTAAACCTGACATTCATAATGATATCTCCGTATCCACACAAGCTAAGAGATTACATTCATACTACTAATAGAACTGTATCGCGTTACGCTTCAGTGTACGCGGTCCTAAATCTCGGCAATTCAGAGCGGAACCATTGTAGCAATAACTTGTCTAAATAGTTAAGTGACATTGATCACTACCTACCCACGACTTACGTTGTTAGTAGGTAGGCATATATGTACTTACTACGATTTATAAGAACACTAGTTGGCCCAATTGACGTTGTTCTGTGCAAATTTCGATCATTCACACAGAAAAGGACGTTCAGTTTTTCCCGAATTTGAAAATTTTCCGAGAAACGTTTAAAATTTATCTTTCCATAAAAACCTGATTCGAATTACTACGAACATTTAAGAAAAAAAACAGCCAAGTCGGTCCAGTCGTTCTCAGGTGATGCGCTTGCCAACGAACAGAGTTTAATTTTTATTAAATAGAAGATAATATCCCACCATAAATGATTACCTACACACATAATCAGCCTATAACGTTCCCACTGCTGGGACACAGGCCTCCTCTCTGTGAGAGGGAGTGGGTCGTAATCTACCACGCGGGCCCTGTGCGGATTGGTAGATGTCACAAATCTTCGAATTTTTGGGTCTGGGACATGTCGGTTTCCTCACGATGTTTTTCTTCACCGTTTTGAGAGACTGCTCTTAAAATGGTGAAGAAAAACATCGTCATCACAACTGGGTGATGAAATAAATAACACAAAGAAAAGCGCCTGACTGGGTTCAAACCCACGATCTACAACTCGTAAGTCGGGGCTGTTACCACTGGGCCACCACTGCTCTTCGTATGTTAAAAATTATTACATGGTGTGGATAATACATATGATTATGCATATAATATCATATGCCTTTTACAGACCTCTCAATGTTTTCGGGGCATTAGCATATAGTTTTGGGTAGAAGAATTGGCAATCGCAGTAGTTCTTAGCAGAGAACACTGTTCATCTGTCCACCACCCTTTGGTTGACTGATAGATAATGCTTGATGCCTTGATGACAAAGGCATTAATCCCGTATTGCAGCTTTGACTGCTGAAATATCACAAATGGCTGCCAGACTTCCGAAATAAAAAAATGATCTATGGGTTTAATTTCTGACCCACTTAGATCTTATGAACGAGATGATCTTGTATCTTATCTATGATCTAAAAGAAGAATATACCATTAAGCAGTAAGGAGGTCAAAGTTAAAACGCTTTTGTAGACGAAGTCGGCGTGGGCGCAACGCAAGACGCCTCGACCTTGCTTGAGTTCACAATGCACCCTGTATAATGTCCCGTTGATATCAATGTCATACTACCCACTGTACTCCTTACATAGCCAGCATAAGCTGACCTTGCATGGTGGCCGTGTTTGTCAGGGTAAGGTACGAACAATGTTAAAACCTCATACTCCTGCTGTTACTCGTATCTTCACTAACCGCTTAGTTCCCTTTCTAGCCATATCATCTTTCACACAGGTCATCCATCGATTTTCAATCATCCATCAATTTCATCCATCAATTTTTATGGTATTTCCCTACACATAAAGCTATCCATAAGTATTCATACTCAAAATCCCATTCATTCACATCACATGCCTATGACAACCAATTTCGCACAGAACGAACACAAGGGTGTCAAATACAGTATTTAAATGAATGTAGCTTCAAATTCAACCGCAGTCCAAATAATACTGGCCGTTTAATAACCAAAGAAATACAAACTCACTTCTTCAACCTATTAATCTTTCGCCTCTTTGATGGTAAGTACTTGTTGTACCACATGCAGTCTCATTCAACGTGCGCACTTACAAAGACTCACAATGCCCACGCTTGACTATAGCATACAATACTGATTCTATCGCTGGGATGAGTGTTGTCTGTTTTGTACCGGAGAATACCTTCTACAAGGGTTTTCGTTCATTTAGGGACTTACTGTAGGACTTTACTGTAGGGACACATACTTGAACTTTTTAACTAATCAGGATGAGAAATGAGAAAATAACGACATCTGTATTCCACATGTAATCAATACTATTTTCATCGCTCGAAGATTGAGAGCTTCTCGGAGATGGTAGCCCAATTAACGACTTACCTATTAAACTTATTATTATCAAAACTGATGTTGAAGGTATCGTGGTGCCTGTTACCCGGTAATATTGGTCAGATAGGTAGTCACTCCATGAACAACATCGGTATTCAACTGCACCCGGTTAGACTGTATAGTCAGGAAAAGGCTGGGCTATGAAGGATTTATTTGTACTGCAATTTAGAAGACACCTTTGCCCTCATTTCGTGTATATATGCATTTGTGTCTATCCCGGTGGTTATGTAATCCAGTCCAGCCAAACCTTGAAACCTCAAGAATGAAGAAATACACAGTACTCATACAAAGGCATCTATTCTAAGTTGTCAAATAGCATGTGACCAAATCGTACAGTATGTGTAAAGGCGACACAATGAAACGTTCAGACGCCAGACGTCAGCCACTTTCCAAACGCACAATGAGTAGGTAACATTGAGCTAAACAATTATATATTTTATTCAAATGTCAAGAGGCTCTGTACTAGTAAATAGAAGAGTTTATTGAGATGTGTGTTGGGTGGAAGTGATGGTAGAGAAAGATGAATGAATTGGTGATTTGTCGGAGTTCTTACGGAACCTTGAAAATGGAGACGGCAAATAGAGGCTGGCTGGCAATGATGCATAGAAAATCGCACTGACTGGGTCAACCTATTTAAATGTTCTTCTGCTAGCTGTTGCCCACTAGCTCTAGGGAAGGGACTACCCCGTTCTGCTAAACAAAAATAGGGGCGGATTGAATTAAATGCAACTGGTGGGATTCAATCTGACGAACTACTCAGTAGGTAATAAAAATATTGTCTGATCCGTCTCTATTCTTAGGGCAAAGGTTTATGAAAATGGAGAACTATAGCGTTAGATAATTACTTACCCTTAGTCCTGAAAGTAATGTTTGTTGGAATTTAATCGCTGTGAGAGGTGAATTAAATTGTCTCTACTTGCTCCAAAATAATGATTAGTACACTTAATTTGCAATCTTCTTTCTAAGTTACTTCACAAAATCAACTGTCATTATCTAAAACTCTCATCATTAAATAATTACAGTCTCGCCTACCGAAATCACGGAACTGCAAAATTTTACAATGTGGGAAGTTTTAACGACTCTTTGTGATAGCAGTTAGGTAATTCATATAATTTCTAGTTTGGTCTAAAATGTTGCTATTTAGAGGTTCTCATGGACGCAACAATTATGTGTTGATGGCTTAATTTAGGCGTGTTAATTAGGCATGTTGCTATTCCACCAATTCGCACTAAACGTTTCCAAATGTCTTTTGTTATGCGCACAGCAAAAGAGTGGAACTCTCTACCTGCGTCTGTGTTTCCGAGCGCATACAACCCTATTGTCTTCAAAGTGAGAGTGAACAGGCTTCTTCTGGGTAAGCTCACTCCATCGTCGAATCTGTCTCCTGTCACCACTGACCTAGACTAGAGTCAAGAGCAACCCATTTTAAATAAAAAATAGTCAAATTTGGTCTTAAGCGCTTTACTCACGATTCAGCAATAAAGCTAGAGAACTCTGAGAACTCTCTCTTTTGCTGACGTGGACTTTTTTCTTGCTACCATGGCTTAAAAGGCTGCCCTACTAAAATGGGACTGGACAGAACATATTTGCTGTATACAAACCGTGGGCCCAATATAAATAGCGTAGAGCTGGTGCCCTTTTTTTTTTTTTTTTTGTGGGTGGGAAATCATCAAATAACTTCTCCCGCTCTGGGCAGAGCAGGAGGGCGTGTCAGACTCTTACTGACTAAAACCCACCCGTGTTCCTTCAATTGCCTGTGCCAGGGGCCACGGTAACCCTCTTGGACTTTTCCGCAACCCTAGCAGGCATCGGTCCTAGCAAACCCCGTCATTGGTGCTGACATCTCTTTGAGGCGCGCGTGGAACACAACGCGCCGTCGACCCGGGCCTGGTCCTTATCGAACGGCGAGCTGCCCATTGCTCGCCGTTCGCTAGCCCGCGCCTACGGTGGCCGGGAATCGGCCTGCGATTCCCGACGCCCAGAGCTGGTGCATTGCACAAGGATTAACAGTTTTAGGATTTCTGTGTTTTTGGGGTTTTCTCTGTGGACGATTCCGACTTAATAAATGGCATGCGTTATTTTTAAAATGTCTTCACAACCTGAAAAATGAGAATTTACACTGTCCTGTTTCACCCTCTACCTAGTGCGCGTAAGTGACAACTAATCCAGCACAGAATTTCATATAAATAATGTTCCGTTTTTTTAATATATCAAGTAGATAATGGTCCAATACCAATTCTAGCCTTTTCTATAAAGGTGACCACAATCAATAGTAAACAATATCTACATTCGAAACATATGTCAGCATTCAATTTATATCGTCACGAAGAAAATCTTTCGTTACTAAATGTAGACTACTGGGTCAATACGTAAACTTTTTACAAGCTATCTCACGAGCTGTGACGCGATGACGTGACGTTATGTAAATTTAAACTATATCTACTTACTTTTTACACATATATGAATGCGCTGCGAGATCAGATCTGTGTTATGTCTTGTGCACATGCGATACTTTTATAGAAAAGTTGATCAATGCAACACGTGTCGATAACTCTGAAATACAATTACATGAAAAAGCTTTTTGAAAAATGATCAAACCCAGATGGGTTGCTGTCTCACCGTGGACACTTAGGTGAAGTGAGTTTGAAGTAAGGTTCAAGCTCATTTCAGCCAAGTTTTCACAGAACGATTTTTACAGAAAATACCGGCAGTACTATTGCTTAAAGACTAACGTTGCAGGAATCTATATCAGTTCATCCAACTTTTTTTTTCTTCTAAAACTTCTGCTGCTTCCCATTTTTAAACTTTTTTGTAAAAAAAAAAACAGGACTTGCAAATTCCACCTTTAAAATTGGCCTTTCGTTGCGTGCTCATGGTTTAATTTTGACGTCATTCGCCGATGCAACTTCCATCATGTCTGCCCCGACCCTTACTATAAACAAAATGTCTCGCGATCACGTTGCAGCACAATTTACTTACTACTTACTGTTGGTTAACGGTGGTAGGAGGACATACAATAAAATTAAACGAAGGATGCGCTAACAACCGAGTTACGGCCGAAACTTACACATGTTGGGTCGTTTGGACCACATAAAGTTAACATTTCATTTTCATTGTAGGTACTGTTATAAACTGACCTACATTTTTTATTGTTTTTTTTTTCGGGAATTGTATTTTGTCACACAAACATAACATCGTGGCTGTATAGGATCTGGGCAGGCTGAAGTGGTACGCCCATATTTTGCCAGTCATGTTTAAACCCGTGTGTTCCGTGTTTTACATTCGATGCCAATTTATAGCGTGTTGTTATCCTTTTATTTTGCATCATCTTTCTTTTACTTAACATGGAAGAGGATTATGCATTTTTAAAGTTTTGAGACTTTTATTTAAGGGATATAATGCGAATGGATAGAAAGCGGCTAAAGATATGGTATGCTAGACTCAAAGGGCTAATATGGATTTCATAAAGGGAAGATTTTAAAGAAGTTTCTAAGTATAGACAAAGAAATGTTTTATGTTCTTTTGACAGCATCAATGTCAGTTGTCTTGTTCAGTTGCGAACACAGATAAATTAATAACAAGCCTTTGCAGATATGTAAGACTTAATAGCTTCAAAGTCAAAGTGAATAAAGGTTTGAGTGAGCAACGAGTGTATGTAAATGCCTATAATTTATGTACATGGAACACTTGGGGTAAACTAAATATGTTCAAAACTTTTCTTAATATTTCTATCTCTATTATCATTATCATTCTCTGGTCCGAATACCTCACCATCATCATCACCTGGCTGCCTTTTCCCAACTACGTTGGGGTCAGCTTCCAATCTAACCGAATGCAGCTTAATACCAGTACTTTATATGAAGCGGCTGCCTATCTGACCTTAGAAATACTTTAGATTGAAGTCTTAAATGTACCTATCGTGTCTAAATCATCAGCCCAAAGATATTTAACTACACTTATCAGCTCCAATGGATTCATTATAAAATAGCAAGGGACTTCCGATGTACCGTGAGCAGTCAGTATGAACTAGCATCATATAACAAGTGCCGACAAGATAGAGCACAGTAACCTTGAGCTCCCAAAGTACTGAACCAGCTTAAAGTCAGGGTATTTCGAGAATATATTTCCCCTTACTCTGTAGATGGACCACTGACCTTGACTGACTGGGTGCGAAAGGTGGAGGACATGGTGTTGTGTCGCAGCCCGGGAGAGGCCAATGTCCAGGGGGTCTACTCCCTAAGAACATAGTCTGTAGTTTCGACCGAAGTAACGGATATTTATTACTACGTAACACTATAATAATAATAATAACTTTTATTTAGGTCCTTTTCCAAAGTAATACATATAAACACAACAGATTGCGTTGGTACTGACATTCTATCTTGTGGCGACCTGCCTGATCTAGGTTAATAAAAACCTGTGTTTCAGGCCATCCCCATACTAAGCGATATACAATAATACTATCCTTAATAAACTAGGTACTAAATACACTTACGGACATAAGATTAGACCGAGGCCCGAACATTAATGGTATTTAATTTGACAGCTGTCTCCCGACTCCCGGTGTGTTAGCCCATCCCAAAAGTTTAATAATTCGGGAGTAGGGTTCACTTTCTAAGTGTCGAACTGTTTTCGGACGGGTCCGTGTCTTCGTTTACGGACTTGAGAGTAGGCCCCCATCAGTGGACGGCGATAGGCTGAGTTGATTGACTGATTGACTTATAGGTACTTATGAAGAAGCAAAAATTGAGGCATTAAATTCAAGAAAGAAATTCATTTTCATGGCACTATATTGGGTGCAGAGTTACAAGTAAAAATAAATACTTTGATAACCACTGATCTTAAGCCATGACCCACTAAAATCTTCTAAAAAAAGCATGAAGACCAGAAAATCAATTACGAAAAGCGAAATCTAGTCCGCGCCGCTAAAATGTGCAGCAGCTAGAGGCTTTTCACGGCTGTCTGTCACAACCTTTACCCCGATGTTTCGTTACAACTGGGTGACTAAGATGATGCTTCTTGATTAGGTAATTTGTGTACCTTTATAATGTTTGTTTGTACCTAAATATTTGCGTGAGTTTGATGATAATTTAGATACGGTAGGTACATGTAGATACTTATGTAAGTACCAAATCGACAAATTTGTCAAACAAATAGGTTTCATCATCCTCATCATTAGCAGCCTTGTCTCACCCACTGCTAAGTAGGTATAGGCCAAGAGGCCTATTCTCAGCAGTAGTCTGAACTAATTTATGGAAGGACCCTCAAATTAGTTTAGTTTTGAATATATTAGTTATTATATATTATTATGTATTGTATCAATTGTATGTGTCAGTATATAAATGGGAAAATACTTAGAACTTGCAGATTATGTCTTTTGTGTTTATAAGCAAATTGATTTAAACAGTCGTATTTTTAACGAATGTAGGGTACAGGAAATAAGGAAGAAAATAGTCCGAAGGTTGTGATTTCTAAAACCCAACCGAGCCTATTTCCTACCACGTATTTATTAACTTGTAATAATTGAGTTATAACATGACAAGTTGATTTAATAAAAAGCCCCTATTGATAGGCAGGTACGTTCTCAATTATTTCATTATCAGTCAATCATATAGTTACTGTAGTGTATTGTTCATTTGTAGTGCCAATTTATTTTTAAATAAGTTGTTTCTACACTTGCTTTATAGAGCTTGACTGTTGGTTTTGTAAGTAGTGTGTGTTGCATGAAGTTGTTAATGTTGTTATTATTGATTTATTAGACATAATTCGCATTTAAACGTGGAGTTTAATTGAGATGGTAGTGTCGATAATTTTTATTATATCTATGTACGTTTTTTATACAGTTACTAACAATAGTTATTATTTAACCGATTATTGTTGATAATAATTAAGTAATTTTAAAGTAAAAACGTATTTTGTCTTTAACTAACGGAAGGCAATTAAGTTTATTCACATAATAAATAAGACATTTTGGGGCACAATTTAAAACCATAGAAATTACCTTTCAATAAACAATTCATCAAAAATTTTAACAAAAATAGAAGCGTCATTTTAGCGCCCCAGACAGATCTCAAGATCGTGCGACCAACGGTTGTGCCGCGCGGTTTCAAAACTCATTGTTTGTCCTGTAATTACGTCTGTTGGGTAAGAAACGACACACTGTCGGTCTACCACCTCCTACCACCACCTACCATCTACTGATGGCAGCACGAAGGTTACCTTTTAATCATACATTTCGTGTTCAGAGGAAATTGTGAATGGTCTTTTACGTTTTAACGAGCGTTCGTGCGGTTATTTATTTGGTCTTTACAAGGATTTGTGGTTATAAAAAGTTGCAATAAGTACCTAATTAATAGTTTGATCAATTGACGTCCTAAATATGAGAGAGGGCGTATTTCAGTATTGAAGATTCTTAACAAGCCACCGGCAAATAAAAATAATCAATATTGGGCTAAGGGGCTACCCCATATTCAGTATTTCGCTGTTTTGTGTTGCTCATAGATACCTTCAACGCTGCAAGGTTTTTTTGACGCGTGGCTAAAATCAGAACTAACGCCGCGCCGCCATCTTATTTTGTCAATACGATTTCTATGACAGTTTGACAAATGTTTTCCAACAGCGCCCCGCTGTCAATGTCAGTCAGACGCCAAAATATCCTTGTAGCATTCTATGTTGAATTTTTCTGAAACCTTGCTGCACCTACTTTTCAACCTTATTGAATTGCTATTTTCGCTTTAATATTGAACTTTCATCATTCAGACATTATACTAGATTCATTCGCCTTAGAAAATCATAAACTCTTTTTATCTTATTAATAACGAAAAAAGAAACATCATTTCCTAGGGTATTTACTTAGCACATTGGAGTTAGAACCTTATTTAAGATGACATAAAGATTTCCTTCCAATACTTACTTATAATAAGGCCTCGATACAGTTTACGCGTACCAACACTGTGTGAATGGAACACATAAAATAAATTCGATGTTTGTCGGCACAATATCCCGGAAACATGACTCGGTCGGTTTGTACTTGATTGCCAATATTATTTCTGTTCAATGTCTGATACGAATCATGCAAATATTTCTGGTAAAAGTAGATTGCCTTTTGCATTATTAAAGGTTAATGAATACATAACGCGTGATTTAACAAATTGTATCAGGGGTTGGTAGGTAGGTACTTAAATTTTATCTTTAGCAATGCAATGTTATTGCCGGACTACGGCAGAAAGGAAGGGTTACACTTATTTCGTAAGAGCCGGAACGTAAGATTGTTTTATTTGAAAACAGTTAGCAAGACAAAATTGAAGACCTAAAATTCTGACTTCAAGAAAGCAAGTGGTATGATGGGCTTGGTACTTACTTCTTACATACTTACCTTACAACATACTTTGACAGGTGTTGTTAGCAATACGCGACACTAATATTGAGTGCGTACCTTTATTGTATCCCACTAACGAATGCCAAGAAGTTGCATGCTATTAGATGTTAGTCGAGCGAAACCGTCGCCGCCGCCTGCGTAGTGTCAACCAAAAACCGTCAAAGCGAGCCCTGAATATCCAAAATGAATTTAGCAATTACTCAAACAATAACTAAAATATCAATAGCAATCAGTTTGACAATTAGCCCACTTAACAAATCGGCGCGTTACATTTGAAATCTTGTAAAATAGCCGCCCGCGCCGCCGCCGTTGCCCAAGCGCCGGCGTAATGTGAAGCGAAATTGCATTATAATTAGTTTATGCGCGCTTTCTAAACGTTGCTAACCCTAATAAATTTTGCCACTGTCTTCTGTTAAGCAGGGAAATGTGTTTCTTTTGATGTTAATTCGATAGATTACCATATGATCAAAAGTGCTTGTCATTGCTACTGCAGATAAGGTACTACCCTCACTGGTAATGTGCGGCTGGTACTTATTGAACATCCTGTGACTTCTAGTGACTGATTTCTGTTGATCAAAATGACGTTTTGTCAAGGATAAAGCGTCCTAACTTCCTTGATGTCCTAAGTTTCCTAGGAAAATGATTTCGTCGTCATACAACGACCGCCATAAAATCTCAACAGACAATTTCACCAGACATTGAGGCTTCAAATAATGCTCTGGTCTTGGACAGCCATTATTGTGTGACCGTTCACCGTTTTCTTAAGAAACCAATGGTTAAGATATAGACTACCAAAAATGTTTGCAATGAACCAAGACTCCCTGCCAAAGTTTGGTGAGTCTGCACTTCCTGCGGGGCTAGCACGGCCTCTGTGATAATCCTGAATCACGCATTTTATCACGGTTTTTGCTCCCAAACTGTGATTTATATATATGTGACTCAAGACTATCACAGATGGCCGTGCTCGCCCCGCTGAAGTCACAAAAAGATGGATATATCTTATTGTTAGCCGAAATGTTAAATGATAAATGTTTTTATTTCTGTAAGTAGGTTTGTACAAACACTTTGACACAACAATCATATTTTAAAAACTAGATGAGGTCGGCGTTTCCTATCTGACTACTCTGAGAAGAAAGGCCGAAACAAACTCAGAGGTCACAGTCTCTTTTAAAGTCCAGACATAATCTTGGTCAGATCATGTGAAGACCATGTACATTGGTGTCTGAAGCGATCTTTTGAGGAAAAACCATACAGATTGAGCGGTCCTGTCCAGTCAGTGCACGCATTTGTCAGTAAACTTGCCGCTCAACTCAGAACTTAAGGAGCACAACGATTCGACGAACAAAACCAAAGAAAGGACATTTGGGTAGGCCGCCTAAATTACTCAAGCTGCCAGATCGCGAAAGTCACATCTGAAAATACTGAGATAGGATAGTCGTAAAAGTTGAGCCTTGCAGTAGGTTACCAACTCATCATTTTGTAAGTATAACGATCAATGCTCATTCTCCGTATGACAAGATGTCATTTACCCTGCAATAGCACAACAGTAACCTGAGTAACACATTATCAATCAAAATCTGAATAATTTTGAAAGATATTGCTAATTCATTGATTCATGTGTTCGAAAAATGTATCTGCTCAACAACGTAAATAACGCAATGAATCTTGTTGAACTGTCAAAATGGAAGCCATTGCCACTGTTAGTGAGTTACGCAATTACAATTACCCCGCAGGCAAGTAATTTTATCAGTAAAGAAATCTTAACTAACTAGTATCAAATAACACCACTGTAATTAAACTTATGGTACATCAGATTGACAGCAACTTTTTGTTCAAGGCATTGTGTTTTCAAACCGTGTCAAAAGGCGGAGGGTCGCCAGTTTATTTACATCTCCATACAAAATCTGTAATGCGTTTATGGTAATTATTTACGCACTTACGCAACAGTTCCATTGTGTTTGGTACAAAACCTTCGTTCTTATTGATGTTTTTATTTTTTATGCCATTTGGTGTAGCTACCTAACGTAGGGGCGGAATGTGTAGGTACTATAATTAAAAGTATTACGGTCTTATTACAAAACAAGGTTTTTCTTTTGACATGGTTTAAACCATCGAGCCCGTTTTTGAAATTGGAATCTAACAGAAATTGAAATACAGTTCCTTTTACAAAACCGACAACTTAGTCCGGTCTTATGTCGTCAATTTTGTATTAAGAACTTTACTATAGTCGGCATAAAGTTCGAAATACAAAAACTGACTCGATGGTTAAGGCTCGGGCTAAAGTTAGACCGTATTTTGTAATAAGATGGTTATAGTTTTATTGTTATAAAACCTAATTCTATTGTTTTCTGACTGCCAAAGAATAAGGGTAATTTATTAAATGGCTTCATAGTAGCAATATAAAATTATAGGCTACGATATAAATTCTAGATTGATCTTAGTCAAACTGTCTGCCTAGCCTTTTCCCGACTATTTTGAGGTTAGCTTCTTGTCTAACCGGATGCAGCTGAGTACCAGTATTTTACGTGGAGCGACTGCCAATCTGACCTTCATAACCCAGTTAATAATATACTGGGTAATACGATACCCCTTGGTAAGACTGGTTGCCAGATTTTCGGGCTTCTGACGACCCCTATCCTCGAATGAAATGACAGCCGGGACCAACGGCTTAACGTGCTTTCCGTGACACGGGGGTCTTGGTATGTAAAGATGGTCTCCCATCCACGGACCAAGCGACGCTTAACCTAATCGATCGACCCTTGCGGCTGTAATAACTTAGCCACAAGCCTCTCAAACTGATGGATCCAATGACATAAAAATGTATACTTAGGTACTTATAGCTGTAGATATAGATGGCTATAAAGAGTAGGGTAAAACCATAGAAACGATGTATTGACTGTGTGAAAGATGATATGGCTACAAAACGGGTCAAAGTCAAAGTCAAAGCATTTATTTCAAATAGGCACATAAAAGGCACTTTTGAACGTCAACATTTGCATTAAAATAGAATTGATTCTAGTCGCCCCTTCCAAAATGTAGTTTCGTATGGAGAAGAACGGGCAAGAAACTCCGGTGACTACCGAGTTGACGACTACCTACGAGAAGTATGTAAGAAGAATCTGATGTTGTGCTGACCTCTAATACATTGGTCTATGGGCGGCAAGAGAATGATGACGATGACTTAGGTACTTAAGAGCGTTTATACCTTATGAGTGGCAACGTCGCAATTTAGTGTCATATTTCGTGGTTTTAAATTTTTATCATTTAAACGGAGCTATATTTTAAAAATCTGTTTAATTAACTTATTAGAATTATGTGAAAACTGTGTAAAGGGTAAGAAATCGTTGCGTTTACAGTTCTATTTATATGCAAATAATACATTGGAAACTTGCAGGGCGTTATTTTCATTGTAAAATAACTGTAAGCATTACGGTTACTTACTTTTTAAACACTTTCACGTAATTCTAAAAAGTTAATTAAACAGATTTCTAAAATATAGCTCCGATTAAATGATAAAAATTTAAAACCACGAAATATGACACTAAATTGCGACGTTGCCACTCAAAAGGTATAAACGCTCTTAAAGCCATCTTATAGGTAACTACCTGTCCACGACACGCTAATGCTATGTTTATGCTGACTACATCAATATAATTATATCCACAAGAGTTTTCCTCTAAAACTTTTTACACTTGCCAAGTATTGTTTTTCTTAGTTGACCTCTTGTTTCTTTAGAAACAGTACTTAAGTTTGGGCATACGATTTGCTGGAATCCCTGCCATCTGACCTACCTACTAAATTCATAAATTCTAACTTTTCTGAGAAAACTGACACACGTTGACTTGTAATGTTTGTCATACAAATCTTTATTTGCTGTCCTGTCAAACTAAAACATTAGCATTGCTTTGATTGACGTATTCAGTCATTAGTCACCATGTTTTGGTCCGAAGTATAATTGTTTCGTCTATGATTGACGCAGGTAATCATGAGGTTATTATATTATAGGTATTAAAGAACGGCGTCCTACGTTTTTCTTAGAATCTTTGTAAGTATTAAGGCTGTTATGGAGTAGTTTACCATTGTGTTCGTGTGAATTAAGTGGAATGTAGATTGTTGAACGATTTTGTTTACATTTTAAACTTGCATTTTAACTCTTAGCGCGTAACGCTTTAAATAGCGTTTTAAGAAAATCTAATTGAAAAGTATGCTGTAGTATTTGAGATAAGTTCATGATTCAGTGTTCAAAAAAGCAGTATATTCTATTTTAGAGGTACATACATGGAATTTGCATGATGTTATCGATCTTCTATAACTTTTGGAATCTTTGAAGTTTTAAAGTTTTAAACCCTTCTATTTAAGTAGTCATTTATTTCGTGACCAATACACATTGAGCAGCTCTTACGAACTAAACATTTATGTCCCGCGGATGTCAAATGTGACAACCGCGGTGTATGCGTATTCGGGTAGTAGACAAAGACATTTACTGTCCCGGACAACAAACTGTTGCGCAAAAATTTTGTTTGCGGTTTCTGCTCTAGTTTAAATTGAACCTCAATGATAATACACAAGGGCTCCGTAGGGACCGTAGGGCACCTATCACACTGCTTGACAGTCCACTCATTTCACAAAGGAAAAGTCATAGACAATTTACGCAATTTTTAAACATGCATTACTATTCTGCCTAAGGCGGTAATGTCACCATACTGTTTGTAGTAACAATTAGTAGGGCCAAGAAAATTCTCTTGCACAATTACCGACAGTCATTTTCTTAATAGGTATTTTTTTTCTGTGTTTAGAGGGCAATGACCTCTTAAACCACAAATTAAATACATATTAACTAACGAGTGTTAAGTTTCAATTAAGTATAAGATTTATATTCTGATGTTTCATAATTTCTGATTATTAATTAGTAGACCACTGTGGTACCAAGGGGTATCGTGTTACCCAGTAACTGGGTTGTGGAGGTCAGATAGGCAGACGCTATATTTAAAATGCTGGGATTCTGCATCCGTTTAGACTGGAAGCCGACCCCAGCATAGTCGGGATGAGGTATGCTTGGCTGATTGATTAAATTAGTAGGGACATTAAAATAAATAAAATAATTAAATGTCGCCATTCCTTGTGGTTCTGTGTGACTTCCGTGAAGCATTTCGTTAGATTTTATTTTTAATGAAGTGATGAAAAGCGCTTGAGGCGAGATAAAGCTGGTTTACAAACTCTTCGACATAACTTAAGAAAGCTTTTGTAATATCACGGAAGCGCTTTTAGCTGAAACTTGAAACTCAATATTTTTTAGAAGTTTACCCAGCATTTCTAGAAGATTTTTAGTTTTTCGCTAGCTATGTTCAATTTAGTTGCATCAAAATATAAATAATATGTATTGTCAAACTTATGAATATTTTATTTTTTCAGGTAAGGCCCGTCTCAACGTCTTTCACCAACTACCGCGATTGGGTAACCTCCTCTTTTTCTTTAATTGTTAAAAAACTAAGTAAAATACAGTGATTTTATTTTCTTTACAAAATATTTGATTTTGGATGCGGCCAGCAAGTTATTTTAATCCATACCTAAATACCAACAACTTTATTGTGATCTTAAAAATGCACTAAAAAGTACTTTTATATTCGCATTTTATTAAGACATTACAAAGTAAGTTTCTTTTAAAGGTCCTTCTCTAATATCTGAATTCCGATTTTGCGGTCGTAAAGAATGATTTCATCATGCTAATCCGTTTTACCCCATTCAATGCAGCTCAGCAGTTTTGTATATTATTTGAGGCATTAGCAGAAATGTTGTAACTTGAAATGCTTTTCATTTTTGTATTGTAAGTATTGGACTTGGCTTGATGGCTACAAGAGTAGGGGAAGACCAAAGACACGATCGATAGATGGACTGTGCGAAAGATAATATGGCTAGAAAGAGGGGGACTACCGAGATGACGACTAATAGAGAAGTACCTATGAGAGAAAAAGACATGTTGCGCCGACTAGAAATAAATAGGTATAAGTAAGGACATGAGATTGATGATGCATTGGACTTGATCGAAAAAAACCTGCTTTATTATAGCTCTGTACATGGAGCTACATTTAATTTGGCCATCTGATATCCAAGAGCATTTAATACGTTTTGGTCATACAGGAAAACGAATTTAATTATTTTAAGTTTTTGTTTTTTTTTTAAACCAAAGTTATTGCTGAGCATAAAAAAACCACAAAAATTTGCATAGGCTGTCCAAAATCAATATTCATAGACAATAAATTATTATTTTCAATTTAAAATAACGATTAATATTGCAGCTTGCGTGTGGTAACACTGGCAACAATGAACAGATTCAATAAGGAAGTTGTTAATGCCGTGATCTGTATGACTTAACAGATAGAAAGGTTTTTGTTGGTAGACGATGGGTGGCAGTGGTAGATAAGCTAAAGACTAGATAGTTAATGTAAAACGTAGGGGACTTGATGGTAGGTATAAACCTGGCCACACATAACATGTAACTTGTTGGCTGTTTAAAAAAAAACAAAGTTTACCATGCACTTGATTAAAAATATCATGCAGTGTTGCCATATTTTAAAACTTGACACTACTACACAACATGCATTTTTAAGTCGTCCTTAGTGTGTGGTCAAACTTATACCTCTAATTTAACTCGGCCAGAAATAAACTTGACAATATTTTTTTTTTGTTTTTACTTATTTCTGTTTTCTTAACTCTTTCAAAATGAAAAGTGTCTTAACCCAGAGCGTATCGTAAAAAGACATTTCTTTGGTAAAATGCGTATCTTTTCTGGCATCATGTGACATTCCAAAAAGGCCCAAATGTAATTTGCGTCTTAAATCCAAAGGGTTTCACTTCGCTGTAGGTCGCTCGCTCCTTAGAACGTTACAAGTTTATTAAGTCGTCGATAATTTTATCATTCCCTGAATGCAAATTCAGTTTTCTTAATTACTTCAATATATTCTGTAGGTCGCGTTTTGTCGTCTGTACTGTAAAATTATTAGAGTATGTTGCATTCTTATTATCTCTTTCTGTGTGGCTTTAGTTTATATATTTTTATGTAATTGCGTCACATTTTCCATGACAGCTTGAATTTGAAGCATTTGACGTATTGAAAGGTCATTCTTGATCTGCTCTTGACCCTATTCACGTCAAAAAGTTGATCTTATTCTGTCAAGTTAGTGTTTATGTCTAAGGTAAGCTCAATGTCAGACAATGCTTACGGAAATTGTAGAAGAATGATAAGCTCAAATTCGTGTTGAAAAACGATAAGTTCTTATGTAAATTGTGTCATTATCTGTTCCGAGTTTCTGAACTAAATCATTTATTTAAGTGCTGCATACTAAAGCACAGAAGGTGCGCTAGGACATTTTTAATTACGACAAAATTTACCGGTAAAACAAGTCGCGTTTTCAAAGTTAATTAGGTACGTAAACCAAAAGTAACAGGAACTAAAATTCGCGCCCAAACCCTTTGACATTTGTCGTAATGATTACCAATATGGCGTCTTCTCACATTACGTCAAAAATCCTCAATTTTAAGAATGATTCGCCATTAATAATAAAGATAAAATGTCAAAGATAAGGCGTTTTTTTAATCTGAGATTTTAAAGTTTTTTGTAAATTGAAAAATGTTACACGAAAACTGATACTTATCCGAGTTGGGGCAAAAAAGTAAGATCTTTAATGAATATCTGACAAATTGGTTTGCAGCTTTTATCACAATAGCCTGTCAAGCCTGTCAGACGTTGACAAGTGCGATTAATGTTGTTGTCAATGGCAGCTGTTTGGTGCATTGTCTATGACAATGGTAATCCTCAAAAAAGAATCCAATCAAACTGGCTTACTTATAATAACGATTGAAAAGGTTTTGAAAAACTATCAACGGTCGGAAAGTTATAAAATATTTAATACCTACCTTAGGGTCAGAAAGATGGCGATCTCTCGCGAAGGAGGAAGCGGAACGTGTGAGGTAGAGGCAAAATTCGCGCTCTCACGCCCCTAGTCACCACAGAAGACGCTCAGGGCGTCGGGAATCCTAGGCCGATTTCCGGCCACCGCAGGCGCGGTCTTGCGGACGGGGAGCAATGGGTAGTTCGCCGACCGATAAGGACCAGGCCCGGATCGATGGCGCGTTGTGTTCCACGCGCGCCTCAAAGAGATATCACCAAAAAAGACGGGGTCTGCTAGGGTCGATGCCTGCCAGGGTTGCGGGTAATTCCAAAAGGGTTACCGTGGCCCCTGGCACAGGCAACTGAAGGAACACAAGTTGGATTTAGTCAGTAAGAGTCTGACACGCCCTCCCGCTCAGAGCGGGAGAAGTTATAAGGGTCACAAAGATACATTAATATTTAACAGTCATTACCTACGTGTTTTGAGGATCAAGATGTTGATAATCATAATAATTATGTTCTCCACACCGCAAAGCATATGAACTTAGATTCCTTACTTGTTAACTATGTAATAAGTTACATTTACATATTAATATCAAGTGAAATAATTAAATATACAGGGTGGCAGGGATATCGACAACCTGTTATCATGGATTCAGTACCTACATGATTCTGAACGCCAGGCATCAAAATTTCTCGTCAGTTATAAAAAAAAATTGCTGTTCCATTCATTTTGACCACGTAGGTAGGTATTGCATTTTTCTATAAAAAAAACATTCTCTTTTTTAAACTACGAAAAATTTCTTGGTAGGGGGTTTAAAGTCATGTGCTGAATTCATGGTTTCAGTTTGCGCGTCGATGTCCCTGCCACCCTATATACATAGGTAGGTACCTAAAAGTGAACGTTTTTAATTCAGAAAAGTTTATTGCGTATCAGAAGAACTAACTTTAGGACAAGTGTCATATTTTTATGAGAAATATAATTACCTTGAACTATAATATTATTTAAGAAACACATTTTTCCATGTATGTTACTAAAATATGCCTCATTAATCAAAACATTAATCACATTAAATAATTTGTAATCCATTTCTGTCAGTCAACGTAGTACAGATTTTTGGGAAATATTTTTAAAGTTTTTTTCACTCAAATAGCTCTAAAATTTCAATAATACAACAACTCAACTTACAACAGTTTACAAATCCATTGGCAATTACTCGTAAATGAAGTAACCGTTCCCCTCAATAAATGCTAAGATTCGTGCGGAACAGACAATACGTTTTCCTTTCATTCTCATTCACGCTTTATTTCATTCACTTTAAGGCCCATTTCATTCGATTTGTTTATGGCTCATCGACTCTGTTCCGCGTCAGTCGTCTACATCATAGACAATATGCGATTTACAACCACATGATAATTTTAACAGCTGATAGGAAAATTCAAGGTTACTTATCTAATAATAATTTTAACAACACAACGATTTAATGAAATTTTCGTGTAGCGTTTTTGCCATATTTAAGGAAATCAATAAGTTTAATATTATTAAAATTATCTTAAAGCTTGACAATAGCCGGTTTGTTTGTGTTTAATTTCGTTACTTCCTGTAAAATTATGTCACTTCGAGGAACACGTTTGAAAATGTCAAATAGTTGGCTATGAGTTGTTTAAAGAAACACTTGAAATAAATAAATATTCCGTCAGTCCGAAGTTATGGTGACGATGGACCAAAGGCAAAATCAGTAGAATTGAAGGTCGTATGCGTTAGTGACATTCAATTTAAGTAATTTTTGTCAACTTTTAGTATTAGACCGTGAACGTTGACTTTCACTTGCATAGACTTGGTCTGATTTTTCTGTATTTAAACTGTATTGCTTCCCCATACATAATAGATACGGTACTTACTATTGTTACTTACTTACCTTTTACATAAAAAAACACTGTAGTCTACTTTTCATAGAGCATTTCCATTATCAAAGACTGCTCTAAAAACCATTTTTATGTTCTCCAACAATATTTTTGAAACAGTACGATTTTTTCAGTAATTTACGTACTTTTACGTCGTACATCGTTCGATATAAATATCTACAGCTCCCAACCCAACTCCTTCAAAATAAATTCAATTCAATATTTACTTTTTCAAACTGAGTCACGTATCTCGATTTATGAAATCATCTCGATTAGTATCAATTAACGATTCTAAATCCGAGCTCCCAGATGTTATTATATCGAGAGCCATACCATAGCTACCGTGACCCTGGCCGTTGGCCCGCACATTTATTACTGTCAAAATACCGAAACGAATCAACACTCTTTCGCCCCCCACTGTTCGGATTCTCATTATAGGTTTCTTGACCCTTTGATAAAATCCCCAATGAGTTTGCTTAACAGAAAACTGTTCATCCCGTTATGCAATAATGGAGGTGACACAAAATTCATTAATCGCTTTCGCCTTATTTACTTTATTCCGCGCCATTTTGGCTTTTCTTTTTTTTGAGCGGCAAAGAGGCAAAGGCATACCTACGCTCGTACAGCTTAATTTAAATTTGATACTTTATAGCAATATGATGATAAGAATTTATGATTGGTACACAAAATGTAATGCTGTGTGTGATATTACCGAGTGTTGCCGCGTTTTTAAACTGTTATCTTGAATGGTGAAGATTTTGTCGAAGGAGGAACGTTAGCTTGTGAATATGTTAATATTTATTTTTTATAATAATGTATTTTATGGTACCTACATTCACTGTTCAATGTTACGCCGGCTTTGCAGTGAGTCAGAGATTTTCCAGGATTCCTTGTTCAACATAAGTTTGTTCCAAATTATTTATTCATTTTGTAATAAGTAAACAGAAAAATTGTGCGCAATCAAAATCAATGGGTGAAAAACCAGAATTAGGTTTCAAAGTTTTTCCTTTGATCCATTTCATCATGGAAAAAAGGCGTTTAGAAATAAACAAACTTTCATAGAAGAACAAAATAAAGAAAGTGCCAGAAAAGTTTTAGATTCCCCTCACAAGGCGAGCAAGGCAGCAGAATTTATAATATTCGATACTCGGACATGTGAAAACATGTTCGTGTGATGAATCCTTAATAGCCATTTGGTAAGAAGTTTACTTTCATCCTCTTTTGTCGTCTATTTAGTGCGATTCGAATCTGGGTGAAAGTGCTCTCAGAATTTCCTTTTTAGACTTTACGGTCGATTTAGTCAATAAATGATTCGATAAATTCGCATTTATGTATGAGAATTGTACTAGAAATGGATTTTGTAATCTGTGCGGCATCGGAACTGGCTCCTAAGCTCTCATGACATTATTAACGAAGTTATGTCAGACACAAACCACATAATATGTTGCCACAAGTCAAATCAAATCAAAATATTTTATTTAACATAAACCTACATGAGCACATAAGAACCGTCAGAAGTATGGTAAACCGCACAAAAAAAAAAACCGTCTAAGTTAATAAGCAACATTTGTCAACTAAGCGAAACTGATTACGGACTAACATTAAATCTAGCGATCGAAACTCGATATCTATTTTCAGAAGTTTTTTACCAAAATTTGTCAAAGCTGAAAATCGTTTCCTTAAGTATTGCTTTTTTAAATGAAAACTTCTTTAGGATTCAGCGTCACGCTCGGGTCGGTGACGTTGAATCGGGTATACTCAGCTGCAGTTCGTCGGTGACGCTGAATCGCGTATACTCGGGTCCAGTCGTTGTGGCATAAGCACGCGTCCTCTGTTTTTTCGTTATAAATAAATAAATATCGTCTGACATTGCACACAGCACCATCTAGTTCCAAGTTAAGCACTTAACACTTAAGGCTTGTGTTATGGATACCAGATGGTTGATACACTACTTAAATACATTTTTTTTTTGTAAATACATACATATTATAAATATACATCCATGACTCGGGTACAAGTGTCCATATTCATCATACAAACATTTGCCCCTACCGGGATTCGAACCCAGGACCATTTGGTTTCGCTGACTACACTTAGCCACTGTAGCCACTACACCAAATAATTATAATATCTATAATGTGGCATCCACATTTCTGCCATTCTTTACCTGTTATGAAAAACCTCTGAATTGCTAACATAAACCACGCTCGCTCCAGCCGACTGCTTTCTTTAAGTTCCTATCATGCTAATGAACCAGTACATACTATGCACGTGTAATCGCAATCAACAGAATCAATTACGGATTACTCAAGCCGCAATGCAATATACTTATTTGTGTTTGTTATTTATTATTTACCAGCTTAATCAAGTTGGACGTCAATCACTTCTAAAATTCTTTCTGTGTTGTGTTGATCAAGAGGGCAGAGGTCGTGACGGTAAAGGTGTTGGTAGTAGCAGAAGGTTCATAGAATTACCTATCGATAATATCGATATCAGTTTGAAGTAACTTTAGCAGTGAGTGATCGTCTTCTAGGATGTCCTTCTCACCTATCCGGCTTCATTCGAATGAATGAATAAGAATTTATTTCTTTGTCCAGGCGGTTTTATATTTATTACCTAATTTCTTTAAGCTCCATTTACAATAGTGGTCCTGCCTAGGTGAACTTAATGCCACAAGTAAAGACTTTTTTTTGTGTTGCCATATTAAGTGAACCTTCTGGTCCGAGACTATTTTGTATACGATATATCTTGAGTAGTAGTATTTGCAATATCTTATTTGATTTGATAGTAAACATAGTGATTAGGTTTCAACTACTGGAATGTAATTGCTGTTTCAGATTTTGATATCATTTGAAATTATAGTATTTATCTCTATCTTTAAGGTTCTAATGTATCATCAGAACATTCTCACATATTGTAGGTATATAATTAGCACATCACTCAGATTCCATACTCAGCGAGACCATAGATTAGACGACCAAACTGGCAAACATAATTAATTAATAATATTTAAGATTTCTGTACGACCAGCGGGGCGAGCACGGCCTACTGTAAGGCTTCAGTCACACATATTTATCACAGTTTGGGAGCAAAAACCGTTATAAAATGCGTGCCTCAAGCCTACCACAGAGGCCGTGCTCGCCCCGCTGATAAAGAGTCAGTTTAAGTACCTAGTTAAACTTCAAAACATGCAATCACTACAAAAACCCTTTTAACAAACACGTATCCGTATCGTTGCCATAGCGTTTAATCACACGCTACAGCGATAAAATGTATCGCTAATTGCCCTTTTTAAACAATGAGATCGTTTTTTTATCGCAATAAATTCGTTCATCGGGATATCGGGACTTAACTTCCTTGAAAGTTCAATGTCCCGTATTTTTTTAAATCTCGAATAAATAATCGTCACAAGGAAAGTACATACTTAATGTTGGCTGTCGTTCAGTTGGCCGCCAAAGAGTTTTATCTTGGGGTCCAATTAGCAGAAAATGTTCCGGGGCGAGTACCGTGAAATGTACAGAGGATGGTTGTTTTGCGATGTGTTTTATTATTAATCAGATTATGACGGCTTTAAAAAGGATTTTTGGTTTATAAAGTAAAAAAAAATGGATAAAAGCAAGAAGCGTTTCTCGAGAAAATAAGATATAAAATCCAAAAGCGTGCATACCCTATAAATTTAAAATAAAACCGAAGTAAGCCAAAGTCCTTGTTATAGTATAAAAACTGCTGGAAAAACACCTTCTTTAATAAGTATAATCAATACTTACTTACTTGCCCAACGTATTAATTTTCACACACACACCAACGCAAAAAAGATCATACGTCTGTTGACACCGTACGTCAACAGCGCCATCTATTATCTAACTAAGCGAGTTAAATGAACAACACTAAATCAAGCACAATGGGTAGCTATCTCACTTTCTTTTCTCTTGTATTAACGTAATAACATATTACTTAACCGACCATAATGTCTTAGTTAACAGAGTACATATTATATGATTTAATAGTAAAACTGGATCTCGGCTAAATAGGAGTAGAAATAGTAGAACATTGGTTTAGGCTCCAGTTTTTTTTCTGGTATTTTAGAGCCTCCCTCTCATAAAGCATGTGTCATAAGGACCATTTTTTTAAAATCTTTAATTGATACGCGTCTTTTACCACTATCACAGTGATTGTAAGCGATTATGCGATCGGAGATAAGTAGTGTACTAGCCTAAAAGTAGCATTTGACTCGAGCTTTGAAGACTTCAGAAAGCACAGACTCCGACACGGAGTTCCATTCTTAGCGACAAGGCAGAATTTTTTCTTTAAAAGAAAGAAAAAATAATCGCAAGACAAACTGAATTTGCTATTTCCAACATCAATCTCCGGAAATTGTATTTAGAATGCCAACCATCCATTCACCTAATAAACGCTAGGTGCTGCCTTTTCTATGGAGATGCTCAATTATTAGTCTTCACTGTTGTAACAGGCAATCTAAGTATAATGTCAGATATCTAAGACTCTCACATTCACATTTTATAGTAGCGTTACAAAATATTATGGAGCCACACATCGGGTCTTCTGACCGCTCATTATGTGCTAACTTAATGAAGGTGTCATAATGTTGTATTCGATGCGTGGGCGCAGTCTTAAGACGATGACGTTACGGTGTATTAGAGGATCTGTTTATATTGGTGGGTCATGGAAGATATTTGATTGATTTGGTTGCAATAGGAGGATATCTATTTTATTGCTTTTTGATAAAATGTCGTATCTTATCTGACTAATTAATAAGGGAAAAATATAATTTATTATCCTAATAAAGTGTTACTTACTTCCGGCGTGTTGTAGGAATACAGAAAAGCTATACCTACTACTTCTATTTAGATGGCAACCTTTTTGGTAAACATTATTGCTGCCTACCAGCTGTAACACATACAAACAAGTTTTACAAGAGAATATCTTTCTCAGCAATGGCGACTATGCCTAATTACTGCAATTAAAATATTTCCTCTTATAACAATTCACACACTTCACGATTCCATACATGCTTTATAATCATTTGTAGTTAGTTATTTTTATTGCAAAAATTGTTAGAAAAAAAAATACGAATTTCCGCGTAGATGTTATGTAATGTAAACTATGATAACTTGATAAGTTGTAAACTACGCTGTCGACTAGTAAACATTTTATTTCAATCGGATATTGCACGGATACCTTATGAAACTCTGCCAAGTTGTTACTTAATCCATTTACGAAAATGTTGAAGGAAAAGTTTCACTGCCTCATTGGTCTATGGTCAAATCAAATCAAATTATCTATTTTTGCAGAAAACAAATAATTTGATTTGATTTGACAAACACACGGAAACGCAAACGCTTCTGCTGAGCACGATGTCCTGGGTTCGATTCCCAGGTCGTGCGGTGTAAAAAAAAAATGGCTTTACCATTAGGAATTTTCATTAGGAGTCTAGATTTGTGCCCGGTTGATGGAAACAGGCTCGCCTCCTATTATATGGGACTGCAACAGAACTGGTGAAATACGGGTGTGTACCTACCTTAAGTTACCTCTGCCTGACCCTTTGGGAAAACAGGTGTAATGGTATGAGTTGAAAGTGTTTCTTTCAACTCATACGATCACGCCTTGTTGAAAGAATAATTGTTGGAAGAGAAATCGTTGAAAGAAAAAATGTTGAAAGAAAAATTGAAGAAAAATTTTTGAAAGAAAATGCTTCTTTGACGGTAGTCACATGTGTTTCGCCCTGTTGGTCTCGTTGTTGCAAGCGCGACTGCTGAACGTGGGGTCCTGGGATCGATTCCCAGGTCGAGGAAAGCGTTATTGGGTTTTCCTCTTGGAATTTCTTAGTAACATCCTGGAGTTTGGAAGTTGGCGGTGTGATACCCCCCGTGCCTCAGAAAACACGTTAAGCCGTTGATCCTGCGCCTGATCTCTCCGGTCGTGTCGGATGGCCGTTCCATCGCACTATGAGAGTGACGAAAGCGAGAGTGCATTTGCGTCTGCGCACATACTTGTGCACTATAATATCTCCCGCGCCGAAGGCTAGTTTCCGTTGAGATTGGCCGCCATGGCCGAAATACGGTCCGGAGGACTATATACTTTTCTAATTAAAATCGATCACAGTATGATACTTCAATGATGAACGGTATTAGGCACAGATAACATACGCCTGTGGACAGTATAGAAGCCTATCGTAAGGAAAACTCTTGCATCGACATCTTTTGTTTTTGAATATACTATCTAAGACATAATAATTAGTTCTGTTGTAGTCGACACTTCAATTTGTAGCGCAATAATTAACTTCATATTTTGTATTATGGTGGCTTTTGTCTTTACTTAATTACTAGAAAACATTTGTTAAGCTACACTTTCGTACTAACAATATTTTATAACCTTCCTTTTTCTTTGACAGCTCATAAATAAAATAAATAAATAAAGAGACTTTATTTTAAGAGAACATTTACAATGGCACTAGTTTCTTTGACAGCTCATAAATAAAATAAATAAATAAAGAGACTTTATTTTAAGAGAACATTTACAATGGCACTAGTTTCTTTGACAGCTCATAAATAAAATAAATAAATAAAGAGACTTTATTTTAAGAGAACATTTACAATGGCACTAGTCTCCACACTAGGGTTCCGTGTCGTGGAGATTAGTCTCCTTGGTCTAACAAGATTAGGATTAGTAGGTAGGCACATACCCTAGCATCGATTGGTAAGACTTCTGTGGCGACAATAGTGGAATGTTTTTCAGAGCATTAAACACCTTGTATATTAAATTAAACCATAATGTTCTCACTACTGGGACACAGGCCTCCTATAGGTAAGAGAGAGATGTTTTCCTTCACCGTTTTGAGAGCACTAGTGATGAAATAAAGCGTCTGTCTGGATTCGATCCTACGACCTACAACTCGTTAGTCGTGGCCGTTAGTACTGGGCCACTACTGTAAAGGTTTTAATAAATAAAACGTGTGTAGTGTATTGTATACGTGTGAGGGATGATGAACTGGTGAATGAGTGAGTTAAGTGGGTTAAGACCAAACGAAGACGGAAACCAGAGAAGAGCATTCGTCCCCTCCCTGGCATCAATCATTTTTATTTAAGCTTTTAGGAAAAATAATGAACCTTCCACGAGAAACAGTTTTGTAAATGCGCAAACAATCACGAAAACCCAGGCGGTCAGAAGAATTTTCTTTGTTTTCATCAAGTAATTATCTCAATGCTTCTATGATAGTTATAAGGCGTCACTTTATTTTTTATTTTTTATGAGGCAACATAACCTTACAAGGTCTTCTGGTCCCGAACTAGGTAGAAACTGTACTACGGTAACCTGATGACTGATATACATACTTATATACATAATACACACCCAGACACAGGTCAAACAGACATGTTCATGCACACAAATGTTTGACTTGTCCGTCCGGGGATCGAACCTGGGACCAGCGGCTCCGAAGGCAGGGTCGCTACCAACTGCACCAACCGGTCAGTCAAATTAAAATTGCCTCGTCTCCCAACCAAATTGGATATATTTCGTAAAATCGGACATTTTCTGTGTAATGTCGTAACTACCGTTCACACGCTCTATGCAATGATATTTTGTAATATAATAACGCGATTTCTTTTTTTGTAGGTCTCTAATTTTATGACGATTTCGGAAACTAAATGGTTTAGTATAAGTAGGTATTATAGAGCGTGTCATTTTGCGAACGAGCGAGTCAAATGGAAAGCGAATCGAGGGTCGAATGCTTGCCATAATTAAGCGGCTAAACCCTTTATAGCGGTATAGAGGTATGAGGTACAGGGTGTAAAGTTCACTCATACCTCCATAGAAAAGGGAGGATCCTCCGACCAAACGGATGTCGTGTCTGGTGGGCCACTGCCCGACAATTGGTGTCGGGACGTTGTATATATGCTAGTTGCGCGGTAAACTCTGCTTGCGCGATGCAGGATTTTGCGTGACGTGTGCGACAGTGTGATGCGTAGTTTGCATGTGGCGATGTAAAATGATGAAATTGCTTAATGTACAGGTAAAGAAGAAAAGGTAAGCGCTTCGGTAATCTTCGAGTTTCCGAATTAGCACGAGCGTTGCGCCACAGAGGCAACACTTCTTTTGTACTGCCGCGGTTTGTCGTAGTGCACCTATCATTGCGCATTTGTATGATGTTTTCTCTCTGCTGGGTCCCTACTGTCGCACCTTGTTATATATCACTCAAAATTTAAGGAATAAAAAAAGGAATAGAACATTTTGGAATTCCATAGAGTTGATAATTTCAACATTTTTAACCATAATAAAACAAAATAGGTAAGTACGGTGAAAAATTCAACTGTCTACCTGTTACGGTTCATGAGATACAGCCCGCTGATGGACGGACAGCGGGGGCTTGGCACCCTTTGGGTACGGAACCCTAAAAATACCAGTTGGTAGATACAGGGTACTATAAATTTATAACATACTTAATTCCACAGTGCAGTGAATGGAAATATATAACAAGAAAAATCGATATCCATAAATAACTAACATTGTTTCGATTCTCCACAATCTCAAGGTGGTTTAGTTAATTAATTAAAACTAAATAAACATAAAATAATTATGTAATTAACGGAGAGACGATTTCCTCAATTTAAAAAAAAAAAAAATATATTGTTGTATCTTACGTCTAGCTTCTACCCGCGACTTCGTCTGTGTGAAATTTCTTGTTCCTCCGGCCCATCGCATCGCCCGTCGCGTCCCCCGACCCATCGCATCGCCCGTCGCGTCCCCCTACCCATCGCAGCGCCCGTTGCGTCCCCCGACTCATCGCATCGCCCGTCGCGTCCCCCGACCCATCACATCGCCCGTCGCGTCCCCCTACCCATCGCAGCGCCCGTTGCGTCCCCCGACTCATCGCATCACCCGTCGCGTCCCCCGACCCATCGCATCGCCTGTTGCGTCCCCCGACCCATCGCATCGCCCGTTGCGTCCCCCTACCCATCGCAGCGCCCGTTGCGTCCCCCTACCCATCGCAGCGCCTTTGCGTCCCCCTACCCATCGCAGCGCCCGTTGCGTCCCCCTACCCATCGCAGCGCCTTTGCGTCCCCCGACCCATCACATCGCACGTTGCGTCCCCCGACCCATCACATCGCACGTCACGCTATTACTTAGTTTTCGCTCTTTCTGACTTTTTTCGTTTTGCTCGGCTGCTAAACGCCACAGCGTGATGTTCAATAAATAGCCATTACCTTCTTCAAAAAAAGGGGCTAACAAATTTAAAATGGATTTTATATCAATCTTATACAAATATCTACAACTGGTAGTTTTAAAGATTAGCTCGTTCAAACGAACTCCTCAACTTTACAATATTAGTAAAGATACGCTTGTCTACAATTTGCATAGCATAATAGATTTTACAATAACATAATAAGCATCGCTAATAACAGTGCTAAGTATGCATATTTAAATATAATACAACAAATTATAAAATTAAATCGTAAATCAAATAGATTGCTACGATGATATTTAAATAATAGTCGAATATAATCTGTGACAACTACAACATCCTTCTCAATTTGAATGACACTCAGGGAAGCTACAAAAATTTAATACTTATTGTAAAAGTTAATCCACAAGATTCTGACCCCAAGCTCTATCAGAAATCTGAGTAGGTAACCCCCTAGTCATGTCATAAAAAGTTTTTACTATTTATCTTTTTTGGTTTGCGGGATCAACTACTTTCGGACGGGCCCGTACCTTCGTCGACGGACTTAGAGAGTAGACCCCCAGGAACGAAACTGACTGGCCTACGAAACCGCGTTCAAGAGCTGTCAGTGACATTGACATCTCTTGCACGCGGTTTAGATATGCTGTTCGCGTTCAGTTTCATTGGTGAAATCCACCCTTAGGTAATCGTTCTTCTGTGGCTATGCCTACGAGCGTTTGCGCAGTGCACCCGAATCGAATCCCGAGAAATGTCGGTGCGAAGTCTGTAGCGTAGCACTATTTGTATGAGGAAATGCGCACTAGATCCGAACTCCATGGTCCATCCATCGCAAGTTTAAGGGCTAATTTCACTAATGAAACAGAAGGCGTGCAGCACACACTCTCTTATTTCCAAAAGGACGGCCGGCGTCCATGTGAATACCTCTCCAAAAAGAAACCTTCACAAGCAAAACGCACTTACCTTTGCCGCATGCATAAAAACACACGCGATTTACTATGTTGAACCCAGAACAATCTTAGCGAGCAGTGAGTACCCGTAAACACTTAAGTTTCGCAACGCATAGACAATGCAGCGTAGTGATAAAACTCGATGGTTACTTGTTACTTGCATATACACATCTGTGTCAAAATGTTACTGCTTTACGATAAAACGTAAGTGGTTTGTGTTGGTGGGTTTGGGTTTAAAGTAATTTCTTGGTGTATAAATTTAAATTGATTATGTTTTGTAAGTGTTGAAATAAATAATTTAACTTGGGTGAGGCTGGGCCGCCTCCTCTTCTATGTCACACTGGTTTCACGTATCTAGGGGGAACTCTAGTTTAGGCATCACACACACAGAAATTGAAGTATAATGTTGATTTATAATATCCGAAATCTGTAGCTTTAATGATATATCGTGGACGAGAACCTTTACATTAAAAATAACTACAAAACAGTTCGCAAAAAAGAACACAATATGTACTCCATAACAAACGAAACACCGTTCTCAATTAATAAACATCTAAAAATAAACCGAATCGTTCTCGCACAGCGTATTAATAAATGTTATTACGAGAATACAATAAAGATGCAATAATTTACGCCCATTGAAACTTGATGCAATATTTTTCGGTCCTAAACACGCACGTAATTGGACAAACGGTCTTCGCTTGATTTATTCAGTTAAGCCAGCCATTTTGTTTTTATTTATGATGCTACATGCTACTTGTCCGTTGCGTCATTTCTTCATTGCAACCTTTTATTTTGAAGATAAGCTCAGTATACTTTAGTTACCGCGACGTGTCAAATTCGACAACATTTCTTGGTCCTTTAAAGAATTTAAAAAAATGCGAAAAAAACACTTTTGCTCTTTCGCGAAAATCTTTTTCGCGTTGACATGGATGATTTTGACACTTCCATACACGGTCCCTGGTGATGATAATCATTATGACCTATGGTGTGATTTGGTAAGTTTTCCTAGGAAAAGCCATTACGACAAAAAAAAAAAAACATTGAGAGGCAGAGTAGCTAACTTGACTTGGTAAAAGTAAAAAAAAAAATGCCCAAGCACTTGGCACCCATTTAGATCTCTGAGTTTTATGATAAAAGACGCCATTACAAATTAATTTACGACGTGCGTATGTCGTATTAAAGTATTTTAGTTTTTGTGTTCGGTAAAGAGACTCTTGTGACATGTATAAAGGTGAATGAATGTGATAAAAGGCCAGCTCGATGACGTAAATCATTTTAAATTAATGGCCATGTTTCTTGGTGTTGTCATCTGTGATGGTTTATGAGGAGTCCAAATTATAAATTTTATTAACATTTTGTCATTATCATGTTAAGATTTTAAAAATACTATTACACTGTGTACATAATCTTGAGGTTTTTTATTAAAATTTTCATGATGCTGCGGTTGTAAATAATCACCAAATAAAAATGGTTCCACAGTTTGCCTAGTGTCTGCTTGACAGACAACGCAAAGTCAAAATCATTACAGACAGAAATATAACTATATCGAAACCCATAAAGGAAGAAGCAAGGAAACCCTTTTATATTAACTTCAATTGTAACTTAAGTACCTATACTGAGCACAAAACATCGTAATTAGGTGGAGTGCTAATGCCTTCAGCTCATTAAAAGTGGGTTTAAACTTTATTATCAGTTTTAACACTAATTATCGAGTTCAAGAAAGAAGGCGCGTTTTAAAAGGTGATTAAATTAAGGGGATTCAGGGTGTGGATGACATCATAATGCGGATACCATCCTGTCTGCCGACATTTATAGCATTACTTATACTTCAGGATTTCAGCCATGTAAAGAGAAATTAGTATTATTTATTTATTAATTAATAAAGGTTTACCAACAGCTTCTGAATACAGTATATCTTAAGAATAGGTAACATAATATAGCCTTGAAATACACAATTGCCGATGTATTATGTTAGTACATGAAATAAGCGATCAAAGAAACTGAAAATAAACTCATACCGAAGCTTTCACGGAAAATTGAAAATATTATTTTTCATTCTCATGAATATAAATTTTAGGTACGAGACATTATTTAATTTTTACACAATTATCTATTCACAAGACAATAGCCCTAAACATGATTTAATTACCCACACTGACCACGGTAACCATTGCTTTATTTTCACCTGTCCCGGACCGGTCCACAAACCAATGCGGAAACATGTCCCAGCCGCAAACGGAGCTTTATTAATATTTCGCCGCGGCGCGGCGTCCTTTTCTGAGAAAAGACATTGTCCTTCTGAGCGCGAGCGTCGACCTCAGAGACTTTTTGTTTGCTTATGGTCCGCTCCGTTGGCGGCAAAAAGGAAATTTTGAATCTATGGTTATTATAAAATGATATTGTTGTTTTTTTAATTAATGAAGCAATGGAAAGTACTATTTTGATTTTTTTGTGTTTTGTATTGTTGGAGTATTTACGATATTCGAGAAGGTCATATAGCCATTGAAATTATATTGAAACTAGTAAAATATAACATATTGAAACTAGCCTGGTTAGGACGAAAGTAATAATGTAAAGATTTGTTTGTCTATGGAATTAATACAGAACATTATAAACTCGTTCTCCTTGAAAATTCTCCATGGAATAGCGAATAATAGTGCCATCCATCATCATCAACATTTCCTATGGGGAAAAATTACCATAATGTTCACATGAATTCATTTATGTTATGATAATTATACGGGTTTTTAATAGCTCGTTAATTGATTCAATTCAACAGGTGTTACCAATCTATTTAGCTTGATTGGCTTATAGAAGGACCAATTTTTTACACTGCCTCTAAAGTTGCCTTACAATAGGGCGCTGCCCAAACGTAAGAAACCGAAAACGGTCAGTTTTTGGTCGCCCAGTTACGCGTATTGGTACATATTATTACAAGCCAGAAAATAATTGAGTGTATTGTAAAATTTTCGAAGAAACTCGCTAAAAAAAGCTGTTTTTTTTTTTGTCGTATAATTCCCAAAATGTTGAGCGTAAACTATCATAATGTTATGTAATGATATTATGGGAATTCAATAAACTAAACAAATACCTAAAAAATATTCCACAGAGCCGTGCATTTATTTTTAATTTAAATAAAACTGCATAATTTGGTGATCATTCGTTTCAACTAACATCAAACGGATCGCTATTTTGAACCTTATTCGTTGCGGCGATGTGCTATTAGCAATCACCAAAAATTTGGTTATTACCGCGCCTTAACGACATCATTTTGTACTAAACAAAAATGAAACTAAACCTTTGGTTTCCTAAGAAAGCGGTGAACAGAGCGTTTTTTGACACTAATGTCAAATACTGGTGAAAATGACAGATTTTCATGACGGCCACCGCTCCGCTGGGAAACTGGATGTCCGCCGCCCTGGGGCGGGCGGCCGGGTCTGTCAGACTCTTACTGACTAAAAACCACCCTGGTGTTCCATCTCAAACCTACGCGGAGGGTTCCTCTAGAAAACCTTTTTTTTTTTTTTTTCTCTCCGGGTGGAAAGTCCTCATGGATGTCCGCCGCCCTGGGGCGGACGGCAGGGTCTGTCAGACTCTTACTGACTAAAAACCACCCCGGTGTTCCATCTCACACCTACGCCGGGGGTCGCGGGAACGTACGATCCTTCCGCAATGCTCTAGAAAACCTTAGCTTAACTTTTGGGAAATTGAGAATTAATAAATAAAGTCACAATTTCTTTTATTCTACTGACAGACAGACACAAAAACAAACATGACCTAGGTTACCGTAACATCTTACGGGTTTATAAATATGATTTATTTATGACTGCCTATGTTTAGGCTTTATTCCTGTGTAAATAATGGAGCAATTTACCGGATTTCGTTTTTACCATAAATAATACTTTTATAATCGTACTCCAATCATTTAGATGGCAAAACTACAAAAATATTTGTTTAGTTGTTTAAAATAAAAGGACATTTTATTTCAACTTCTCATTCTTTATTTTTGATTGTGTCCAAAAATTATTGTATATAATTGGATTAAAGGATTAATAACACCGTATGTTGTGTTTGTTTACTTTTTGGCACATTGTTTAACTTTAATATTGCTAAGCTTTTACGAGTAATATCGACAATTATGTATGCATAGGTATTTGCTCAGATCATATAAACAAAGGTATTTGCCATAAGAGGGAGTACCTACCTAATACTATTTTAATCTCTTAAACAAACGTTTCAGTATTATTGTTTTACCGAATTCAAAAATAAGAAGGTTCTCAATTTGTATGTATGTGTTTGTTTTGCTGACGTTTTCTTTCATTGACATTGCTATTACCATTCAGCATACCAGCTCATTGAGCATGACATACGATTAGCACTTAAGTAACTTATCATATAAGCCTTAATCCAAGTCCACTTAAAGTCTAATAAGGCTAAATTAAATAGTCCTCCGCAATCTTAATGAAAATCTCAGACACAGGATAATAGAGGCAACATTTTGAAAGCTATCTGATGATGCTAAGGCCGCTTCAATCGCTGTGTACAGTCGCCGTTCACTTCCGATCCGACGACACTTGATGTGTCAATCTGGTGGACTTTAGTACTGGCAGGTTTGCAGTAAAAACTGCTTAAATAAATCCTCTTTCATACTGAGACCAGAAAAAATGAAAATTAAGGGGCGACTTGTAAATGAAGAGTTTGTATCTCCTTTAGTCACGCACGGCCCATGGGACTTTTGGAGTAATTTTTTCGAGAATAAATTTGGCGGTTATAAAGAAAAATTATTTAATTATGACTCTTGCAATTTAGCAAAACTACAATACCTTGGGATCAGAGTACTTGGGGATTTAATTCTGCAAACTGTCTTTAAGAGCGTTTATACCTTATGAGTGGCAACGTCGCAATTTAGTGTCATATTTCGTGGTTTTCAATTTTTATCATTTAATCGGAGCTATATTTTAAAAATCTGTTTAATTAACTTTTTAGAATTATGTGAAAACTGTGTAAAAGGTAAGAAATCGTTGCGTTTACAGTTCTATTTATATGCAAATAATAAATTGGAAACTTGCAGGGCGTTATTTTCATTGTAAAATAACTGTAAGCATTACGGTTACAAGTTACTTTTTAAACACTTTCACGTAATTCTAAAAAGTTAATTAAACAGATTTCTAAAATATAGCTCCGATTAAATGATAAAAATTGAAAACCACGAAATATGACACTAAATTGCGACGTGGCCACTCAAAAGGTATAAACGCTCTTAACATAGTAGACAATTACTGGCGAAATCTTTTTAAGTCGCCCCAAAATTTAGCTCCATGATTTCCCCAAATCAGCTTAAAGCGTAGTAATAATGGTCTGTAAAAACCCTCCCGAAGTTCCCGTTATCAACGCAAGCACAGCCAGACAGGCAGACGCGACCGGGGCTCTTGTACATAATAAAATGTACCGATAGGAATCTCAAAAAATCTCAGCACTTACCGACACTAAGTATCTTGTGCTCGAAACAAGATTACACGCAATAAGGACACAATTCCTTACACCAAGTGTTATTTGCAAACAGAATTTGCGATCACAAGATAACACACTATCTCTTGATCTAAGCTCGGTTGGTACTTGGTACCGAGAATTTCTGCTGGGAAAAGTGGTTACCCCGGCCCAAGGAAATTTATTTGTATGGCAACACTGAGGTCCTTGTTTATGGTTGAAGTTATTTGTAATTTTGTAATGATTTGTTGTGTTTACTAATGATGATAATCTTGAGAAATGCTTCATTAGAAGGTCAATAAAAAGATTTGGATCAACATTTATATGTACGTACAATCTTCTCGTTAGCTGCATCTCTTGTTGGTTGCGAGAATGTCCGAAAGGGTTACCGTGGCGCCTGGCACAGGCAACTAAAGGAACACGGGTGGTTTTAGTCAGTAAGAGTCTGACACGTCCTCCCGCTCCGCCCAGAGCGGGAAAAGGTAATTGATGATTTCCAACCCAAAACAAAAAGCTGCATATCTTAGTTCTTATGTATCTTTCTTAAATGTTAGATAAGTATTATAAATTGTGTAGAAATCATTCCTTTTACTCTCTGTACTAGCATTTAAAGTATTCCTTGCATTAAAACTTTTGTTATATCTTTTCAATTTAATCAACAGCCGGTTATTGAAGCCGACTGCTGGACATTGATCAGCCTTAATTAATATTCTTTGTTTATTCTTGGGTCTTCCCTAATTGCTGTTGTATTGCAGCAGGTGCAAAGTTCCTTCCTTTGTTTAATTGCTTCAAATATAATTAAAACGTGTATCCTCTTTTGTTACAGATTCATTATGGAGTCGACGCCGTTTGTGTCGGCCCATTGGCTGTCCACATTTGTTCTTCTCTGCTCCTTCTTCTCCACACACACGCTTAATACTAAGGTAAGTCATTCATAGGTGTAAGTGATGTGTGACAAGTAAATGTCAAAGTGACAGCTGTCAGAATAATAATGGAAATTAGAATCGAATCAATCAATCTGCCTTTTTTCAACTATTTTGGGGTCGGCTTTCAGTCTAACCGGATGCAGTTGAATACCAGTATGTTACATGAAGTGACTGCCTATCTGACCTCCAAGACCCAGTTACTGGGTATTATATGGAATCGAACTATGAGCTAAAACCTACAGTGATTGTATGCGACTTTAATCAAAGTTCAAGACTAAAAAGACTTTTTAATGTTTATTAACACGTTGGCGGACAGTAAACGCCCCTAGACGTAATAACAATAAAACTTCTATTGTATCTCGTTCAGTGTCCTTCAAGGGGTTAAGTCACGAAATTAACTTCCTTAGACAATTTATTTAAATGTCAATTTACGAAATAACAAACAACCTAGTAAATGATGATTTGAACATCAGTTCACCTGCCTGCTATTGACCACGTAATGGCCGCTAGTACCTTTTACGATTCATTGAGCATGAATAGATAGATGAGTGATGAAATGGATAAAATAAATTGGCAAATTCCCCGGTTTAACAAAATTTAGATTTAGAGTGTTACATATATAAATATTATGAAAAGTCATAAAAACTTAACGAAATCAACGCTTGACATTCTCTACAGTTTATTTTGTACGAAATTTTTGCAAAAACCGGATTTCTTTCTCTGTATACCTCATTATCATTATACATGCAAATATCATGTAAAATTATTAGTTGCCCGATGAGCCCGAAACAAGTCTCAGGTCAAACACGAATTCGCAGCATAATAATTTCTGATCAAGTTTTGTGTATCTTACAAAATATACATAATTGAAATCGAGATTTTATTTGATTACTCGCAAGTTACAAAAGCGCGACGTGTTAATGAAACATCTTATTTTTACAATCTATACATGATTACGATGTTTTTTTAACGGATACCTGTCCAACAATTTTTTTTACGTGTCATATAAACTGATTGGCTCCCTGCAATGTCTACCACGTGCTGTGTCCGTTGTTACCTTGGACAAAATTTAGCTAATTAAAACAATGATCGTCTTTTTTATGACCAAAAATATTAAAATGTACCGAAAAGCGCGGGAATATTTGACAGCTGTCAAAGGACCATGGAGGCCATGTTCTATTGCTCAAACACGTGATTTAGAAAACGTTTGCACGGACGTAAAGAACTAAAGATATCGCGGCGGGATTTTTTCGAGCACTGGATCTTTTACGCACTGCTTAGCGCCGAGAGTTGAAAATCCAACAGTTTTATTTTTCGACGCGCTGGATTGCACTCTGTTAGATTCTCATTTGAGCGTTGAGAATCCAGTTCGCGATAAAATCCCGCCGCGATCATTTTACGTCCGTGCGAACGTCGACTTATCGGTTGCCGTGCAGTTGTTCGCGTAATACGGATTTTTTTTCGGAAGTTATACGGCATTCCAGTAGCTCGCACGTACACATACATAATTCATGCAGTTACCGCATTACTTTCACATCTGCAGTATTAAACGTTAGTTTACGAGATGTTTTGCAAAACCGTTAACAGAGAGTTGCTATTTTCAAGGCAACAACAAAATTTATGCAAATCTACAGTATTTTATTACAGAATAAATGAGAATCGTTTAGTTTGTGAGTTTAAATGGCCACAAACCACAAAGCTGTGGTAATAGATGAGTTCATTTCAATAAGGCGATACTTTCTGTTGGCCTTTTGACATTTGAGCGGGCATCAATGAGTCGTTAACTCAAACTGATGTTTCTGACGCACGTTTGAGCAGTTGAAATACCTACACACATAACATTATTGTCACTTTAACATGTTTGGACGTATACCATCGGTCATACACCTTGTTAGGATTGATTGACCGGTATTTTTTGTGAAGTAAAAACAAACTTTTTGGAAATGAAATTCTTACCAGTATCGACCGCTATTTCAGCGATTGTAGCGTCTATGGTCCGTTTAAAAAAAATACTTCTAAGAGTCTTTCCAAATGCCGTTAATACGATGAGTAGACAGTATATAGCTGATTTTATTGACTTTATAACTACTAAAGTATTGGTAAATCACTGGATTAAATTAACGTGTTATGTAATCGATTTTTAACTTGTATCTCTGAATGCGATTCGTCTAGACGTCTGTTTCATTCATCTTTAATAATCTGGTTAAAGACATTTATTTCTCATAAAGAAATTTACATTTCACTTACATGAGAACAAATTTGAACAAAGACTAATCATAGTCCTTCAACACTCGGACACAATTAAGCTGACGTATTTTACTAATTTATAATAACAGCAAAACAAAATTATAGTAACATTAGTGTGAGCAGTATTACTAATTATTTAGGTTCGTGGGTACTCGCAAAAATTCAACACTGCCACTATGGGTAACTACCCTGCCTTGAGATAAAGAGTGCGGTCCCGCTGTCACAATGTAGATACATCAGTCAGTAATACAACTTTTGTTTACAGCTGCTATTTTCGTTTTTTTTTTATTTTTTGTTTTTAATTTTTTTATTTGATTTATGCTAAGTTGGTAGCATTAATCGTTTATGGTTAAATAATACTGATATTTTGAAAAACATATTTTTTTAGTTTGGTTTTAAAAATGTTGATCGAAATCACATCCTTTATCTCATCTGGTAATTTATTGTAAAGTTGCACTCCCTCGTAAACCAGTGATCTTGTACCTTGAGTGGTTCGTATTCGAGGAAGTATTATGTGATCTTTTCTACGACTGCTACGATTATGCAATTGATGTGTTTTTGTGAATGAAATTTGTGTATGTATGGTTTTATTAAGTATTTTTTGAATGAGTATGCAGTTGCAGTATACATGAAGTTGTTTGATGTTCAAGAGTTTCGTGTCTTTGTATATATTAACTGTAGGTGTTAGGTAATCGTAATGAAAAAGCATTTTAATAATTTTGTTTTGTGCAATTTGTAAGTCTTTTAAGTTTGTTTTAGGTGCGTTGCCCCAGATTTCGATAATCTCCTTTGGTGCTTTAGTAATTTTGTAATGAGAAACTTCTATATATACCTAGATATTTCTAGTTGTTTATTTTTCTTATTCTGCAATAGTACGCAAAAAACTTTTTACTATTAGGTATTATGATTGATGTAAGTACATACTCATACACACGAGCGTCACACGTCAATAGCAGACGCACCTGCAATCCTCGATGAGTGTCGGCGGCTGTCGTCAATGCTTGTCGGCGGCAGTTGCCTCTGCCGTTGACGCGTGTTGCTCGTGTGTGTACACACGTAGATGCACATGGATCCTACATCTATTAAAATGATACAATCTTTTGAGGATAAAAGTCTTAACACTTTATTCCGCAGCAATTTTCACGCCTCTCATGTCTTAATTTAGCAAATACCGCATTTCGCACAAACATTAACACACCTACAGATTATATCACATTACGCCACAGCCACGCCGACAGAACCGAGATAATCTGCACAAAATCGTACTGAGTCGTAAACACATAACAGTCATCATAAGACACAATATCAAGAATCAAGCGCCAGTCGGCATAAACTTGGTTGTAGCAGCCGTGGCCACGCCCGCGATCGATTTCATAAGCAACCGGTTGCTAGTAATGTGACAAGCTCGCGGCACACTTATTGTTAGTTGTGTGTTCACGCCTTTTAATGTGGTTGAGTCAGCAGATTTGGGAAATGGGTTTAGAGATATTGAGGTTGGTTGTTTTGGATGAGTTGAAAGACATGATTAGGTGACCAATCAGGAATTTCAGTAACAATATATATGCGTGAGATGATCTTTTATAGTCTAGACCGCTGAATCATGTGTTCCATCAAATGCACTATTAGTAGGAGATCCCACTACATTTGTTTGATCCAATAAAATCGCCGATCATGATACCGTCATACAGGAAGCCAAAATGTGTATCTAACCAAAGCCTAAAACTATGTAAATGTACTCCATTATTGAAACAGTAATAAAATAGTTTCTACTCACATTTAAATTTAAGAGACAAACAATAAACTGATCAGCATTGTTTAAACTAGATGAGTTTTAAATAAGATGTCCATCTGAATGGAATAGCAATTGGACGCCATCTATTTCTCTGACAATAACATAGATTTATTGGCGGTACATCTAACGTGAGACGAATAGGAAAGTGATTCCGTGTAAGATTTGATAGTCTACCTCTTTGTTATTTGAGATCAGGAAAATTTAAATAAGGAGCCGATATCAAAGGTTTAGTAATGTATTTCACGTAGTCGAAGAGAATCCCTAAACGTGAGGTGAGTCTCTACATTGCGATGCAGATTTAACAATTGCTTTCGATATCCAAGAGCACCTCAATTTTAATAAAGCAATTTACTTTAGGTTTTTATACAACAGTGTCTTTTTCTACGTGTTTATTTCCTGCTCAGTACATGGAGATAGCTGCAGGAAACAAATAAAACCTTTGAAAAATTGAGCTTTTTAAGGAATGCCACAAGGCACTATTCTGAGCCTTGTATGAGAATGAATCATAAATCATATCAGAGTTATTCCACAGGAGGATCTCCGAAACTAGATTTTATTATGTCATTCTGGAAATGACGAACATTTATAATACAGAAACTGCGCAGACTTCTCATGCAGGTTTCTTGTTCCTTTGAAATATCTCAACAATCGATAAAATCTATATGATTTTATGACCGAATCGATTAGCGCCTTCCGTTGGCTAATTGATGAAGGTTCGATTCCTGTTATTAGTAATGGCGGCGTTGCATTGATCGGAAGTCTATGAATATTAATTTTGTTAACTTTGCTCAGTAATTTCGCGCTGTTATTAGTAAATTGCCTGTACTTATGTGTGTACGATTTATTGGAATGACATTTTGAAACTGTAATCATTTTTTAAGGTTTAAAATTAAAATTGGGAAATCGATCTTTGTTTGTCTGTGTGTGTGTGTGCGTTTATATGAGAACTTAACAAGGTTACACTGGTCACTATTTTTTGTTTTGTCAATGAATGTGAGGTATTTATTTTCACGAAGTATGTCATCTGCTTATAATTACTTTATAAATTCTACAGCACCCAAGTAAATACAGAATGCTGTCTGTAAAAAAACCTGCCCGTGGAACTCCAACCTCCTTGCACAAGCTTACTCATCAAAAACAATACCTTAACCAAGGCGTACCCCTTTTCGAAACCACAAGTTCATCTTGACATTTTCCGTAGATAATTGGCAAGTGCTTTCGATTAATTTGAAAAAATCGCTGCATTGTAGGTTTTAAATCAATCGAGATGTCGTATGGTGACCCAGTTCTGTACAACTTTTTGTATCGTTTACGTAACATACTCATCGTACATTGTGGCCTTATTGGGTTGCTAAAGGCCATATGAGTGATGTTATTGGGAGCGGTGAGATTCTCGCGTAAATTTTGAGACATATCTCGATTTGGATTCGAAAGGATTTAGTTTAGAGTTGCTTATTGACTGCCTAATGAATAAGTATGCATGAGAGATGATGTGTTGCCTATTCAGATAGTTTGGATGTGTTAAATATAGTATTGTATAGCAAGCAAGCGTTGGCCATAACCTTTTAATTTGGTTGTTATGGACATGCATCGAATATAAAGATTAATTCCAACTTACCCAAATCGAAATGACTGTGAAAAATATCTGCGTCGAATTAAAATGCACACTTCCTTTTAACTCGGTTCAAATTGAATTTGTGAGTAATAACAAAAAGGCTTTCATACATCATTGCTGTGGTTACACCTCGATAACTTATAAGTCCAGTGCAATAACTCATTTAAATATTGACAGCCCAATGCCCGCAGAAAATATTGCAGGAGCTGTTCCAATTATGCAATTGCAAATTGAACCTTGTTCCTTTGTGGTAAGGGCTTATGAATCAGGTCTTGCCACACACGAACCAAAGGGCAGGATCATAAAGTTGAAGGACAATACTTTCCTTGACTTTTGTTTGTGCGAAGCCATTCTCATGAGACTTATTAAGGTTTTCAATAAGTTATTGCTTCAACACTGGCCTTATTGAATTTCCATTCATACCGGTGCCGGTGGAACTAAAATTCATTACGTAGTAGGTAGGTCTTACGTTGAATAATTGTGCAGAAACTTTCAAAATTATCGTTGTCCTTAAAACGTCAGTTTTTTATAAGCATGAAGTGTCCTTCTTATTTCTATTCTTGAAAGTGTAATTGGTGAACTAACAGATAGACAATAGGTTGATGACCTTTTTCACAAAGTGCAAATTATATCATCTTAAATTGTATTTTTCAGGCTCTTTCTAGGCATTGGTCTGGTAACGCATGGGCTTACAAAATTGATGTAATATATGCTAATGAGCTCTGAAGTAGCATTTGGCCATTAATATTGCTATTCAACCCACTCTGTTAGGATTTATACTTCTAAGAAAAAAAGCCAAGTTTGACCTGCCTCACTTATAGGTAAATAGTGTATTATTTAAATTAGTTGCCATGGCAACTAAAGTTACTAGGCTAAGCACCGATGCGTAAGACAAAAAATAATAATAAATGTAGTTGAATTATTAATAAGGTTATTACTATAATAGGAGTAGAGCCAGATCTGAATGAGTCCGATGAGATTATAACTCCTAACTGATTTAATACTACATTAGAAGCAAAGCGAGCATTCTGTCTTATGAATAATATATTACATTTTAATATGAGCCTGAGATCGTTCAGTGACCTGTGTGGGACGTGTGTGGATTAATTAAAAATTGAGACTCCGTGTAGATCAGAGAATGTGAAAACTTTCCATTTATACTCATAAATATATTAATGCAGAAAAGTTTGTTTGCATGTTTGTTTGAGCGCGCTAATCTCTGGAACTGTCCGTCAAATTTGTTTTTTTTTTACTTTTGATAGCCTAATCCTTGAGGAAGGTTCTAGACTATAACCACGCAACGACTCGTAGGATTCGTGCAAAAAGAAAAAAGTTAAAAAGAACGCAAAACGGACCATTAGCGCGGGAGGGCAATGCGCAGTGACGCGGTGGGTCGGGGGCCGAAAATTAATGCGCATGAAGTCTCGGGTTGAAGCTGATGTTTTATTATTATTAGACTTTTGATTTTTTACGAAAGTGCCATTTTATCGAAGGTTATGGATTAGTCTAGAGTTCTGTTAGCATGACATACAATCATATAGCAGGAGCATATTAAATAATATATGAATATAAGTGGTAGGGGAGGTGAGCCCAGAGGATTTTTGAGCAAGCACATGCAGGGAGAAAAGGGCTCCCCTACCAAAGAGTAGGGAAAGACCAAAGAAACGTTGGATGGACTATGTGAAAGATGATATGACTAGAAAAGGGGTGAACACCGAGATTTATAACGACTAATAAAAAAGAATGAAAGAAAAAGACTACAAATAAATTGCGATATGGGCAGCAGAAGGATGATGATGATGAAGTGTCATGCAATTTTGTACCAGACTTGCTCAGAACATTACCTGCCCTGAAATCATTTTCGCCATTCTGCTGAGCATTTCAAATAATCTTGGCTCTGCTATTATTTTATCTAGATTTGGTAAGTATGTTACGTTAATCCTGCTACACATATAATTGAGCCTAACATCATATGGTACATCTCCGAACCCGCACACTTCAACTCATACAAAGTTAAATATTGTCAATACAATAATTTGTCCAACATCTCTTACCCCGTTTATTTCAAAGAATGTACAGATGTCTTCGAATAAATCTTCAGTGATATTATTATCAGGAGTATCGTTCTAAATAATATCATATTAATGTGTATCTCATACGTCAGGACTTGGGTTTTCAAATTTTAAAAGGAGATTTCCTTACACATTTGCATATTTTAATTTATGGCGGCGGTAACTGTGGGGTCAATATCGGCGGATCGTTAGTATCGACCTGAGAACATTAATGGATCAGAAGATGCTGTATCTACTTAACGTATATTTGTCACCTACAAGAGCAAGAAATCGAAAGATTCCTGTGTAATGTATAGTCGTTTTCTATTGTGATGTGATAAGTACAGCATAATCAGTCTATAATTTTCCCGCTACGGGTGGCTTCTTTTCTGTGAGAGGCGGCGGGCCATAATCCACCACGCGGGTTGGATGTCACATGTCTTAATTTTTTTGGTTCTAAGACATGCTAGCTTCCTCAATATGTTTTCCTTGAGCAGTGATGATAAAATACTTTACACAAGTTATTGTATGTATGTGATAGGTAAGCTAAAATTGCCTTTCGTTAAATATGGTCACTTCCATTTCTTCGTCTATTGTCTTTTTCAGCCTATGAAGTTCGGCCTTCGTGGTTCTAACTGAACAGCCTGCTGTGCTGCTAGGGAGTTTGTTGCGCCACTTCTTCTTCCCAGCTAAAGCAACTAATATAGCGTTTTAGGAGACTGTCTCATGCAATTATGACGTTCAAAAAGTGCTGATTTTCAGACTAGTTTGAACAAATTAATTTAGATTTTTGTCTCTTCCTGAAACTGAACTCCATTCATCCATTTCGGGTTTTTCCCACAGATATAATTTAATGTGCAGCTCGCTTTAGTCACAAATCGTCATAAGAATATGTTCAGTAACCACGCCGCACATATTGGCTAATAAAATGTTAGCGCGTTGACATATGAACCCGATAATAACCTGTCACATAGTTTTAAATGTGAATTTTATTCTGCCATAACAATGGGAAAAAATGCCGTAAACTTTAATCTGGCATTAAATCATCATTTATATGTAATTGATCGAGAGTCAAGCACAGTTTTGCTTTGAAGTTAACGATTAGATCAATAAGTTATAACATCGTAAAAATTAATTAAATTCATTTCTAAAACCAAATTGGCGACATCTGAATTTCATGGTGAAAGTAATTTCATCACAGAAGTTGATATTATAGTTTTATTATTATTATAGTAAAAAATCAATAGGTAAACGACTTAGCGGCAGGCCCAAACGGAGATGGCGGGATGAGATAAGGTCCTTGGCAGTTCTGGACAGAGAGTAGGGAGGCCTTTACCTAGGAGTGGGACAAAAACGGCTAGTAAAAAAAAGAAGAAATGCACTCACATGTATTATCTTCGATCAATGGAACAGCTATGTTTAAAGTCACATGTTTTTTCCCGACCATTATGACGCATCCATGTTTTTAAAACTTCGCACCATAGATCATAGATTTATCATAATATATCAAAGAGTTTTGTCCAGTATATTGACCTTTTCACCTCATGTTCAAGAGGATAACTTAAGACACCGTTACTATGGTTTAAAAAGTCATCAATCAAATAAATGCTATTTGTTTGGTACTTATAATTCTAATGTAATGCAACTGGGTCTCTTATACTTGTATAGGATATTGACCTCTGACTTTTGGTGACTATTTTTAGCTACTTATTAGATGCAGGACTTACAGTTATCACTTATAACTTAAAGTTTTATTGTCTATGACCATTTCTTACCGTTGTAGTTAATGTTACTGTTTGTCAATGTTGGACTTTGGATTATTTACGATGGATTGATGATCATTGTCATTTGATGTGATCAATCGAAGAGTGGATTAATGATGATATCGAAACACCTGATTCTTTAGCAAAGATTATAACTATGTATGACTTAGCTTAGTCTTTTGTCCAAATAAGGCTAAATGTCGTATGGACAGCCACGGGCATTAGTATCTTACACTTGCGCAAAAATCAAAAGCAGTTTTCGGTAAAATAACGAGTGCTACTTTGGGAAAAGACTTATTTCGTAATAGTATGGTTTCTAAAATACTATTTTTGTAATATCAGACAAATTCTATCAATAATTTAAGAGGACATAGTTTTTTTAGGAGGAAATTTATGCTTGTGACTGTACCATGTAAAAAAGGAAGGAAAAATAGGTACCAAATATCTATTTACGGAATTAGTATGGAACATACGTGTTTGAAGGTATAGGGTAAATCAATAACTAAGATAAGACCGAAATCCCTCATCAGATCATATAGACACAGAAAAACCATTTGATTTACATAAACCTGTTGATGAAAATCCTCATTTTTGTCATGACGCAAAATAATACACTATTTCATCCAATTAATTAGGAAAATGTAACCGCGGATAATAATGAGCTTAAATCGCGAGATTAAGAAGATGTTTCCAAAAAGAAGTTGTTGATGTGGCGGCATCTACAACGCCACATGCGAACTACGCATCACACTGACCCCCCGCAAAAGTCCTGCATCACGCAAGCAAAGTTTTCCGCTCAACGAGCATATATACATGTAGGTCCTGACATCAGTCGTGGGACAGTAGCTTACCAGACACTACACCCGTCTGATTGGACGAACTTCCCTTTTCTATAGAGGATAAGTGAATTTCACACCCTGTTCCTCATTATTCTATAAGGATAAACACCGAAAAATAAATTAACAAGAAACACATAAATACAACATTTTTAAGGTGTCCAAAAGCCTAAAATATATCATTTTATGATTCACCTCGTAAATCGGGCTTAAGGAGGTAACGACACGTTGGGTAATAAAAACGCGAATCAATCAACTCTTGCGCATCGTAAATGTTGGAGCTCTAAGCAGCTTATTTAGGTGTTGGCAGACATTTCGAGTTGTTGGTGGGTTGTGAAATTTTAGTGGAACTAAGTTGATATTTAGTGGCAGATGTCATACTATATACCTTTTTATAAAGTGCTTAAAACAAAAGGATCGCCCGATCTATTCTACAGAAATGTCTCGAAATTCGAGATTGGTGTAGAATATAATAGAATACCGTTTATAATGTACACCATAAAAATTAGAGATATAAATGTAGACATTCAAATTGCGCAATTATATGCGCGCATTTCAAGAAGCAATTGCAATGCAAAAGGGAATCCTCAAATTACTTCTTGCCAAACCGAAGCCTGATGGTGTCAGAATCACTAATGATAGTCTACAATGCTTTGTTCAGAAGATGTCGAGCCGTATGTCGATTCTGTTAATATCTCACCGTGAAGTGAACACTTAGGTGAAGTGAGCGTGGAGTGAGCTGTCAGTGTCATCCCACTGATGCTAGGGATTGACCAAGCATTACATTTTCAATCATAATGGATTTTTGCTGTTTTATCTAAAAAAAACCCGTAAAAAGTCATGTTTAGCTACTAAAATACTAGCTTTGAAATAATATAAAATGATCAACAGAACTAACATTAAAAAAATATACTTAAATACAATCTCGATTAAGATTGTAAATGTAATGCTTGGTCAATCCCTAGCATCAGTGGGACTACACTGGCAGCTCACTCCACGCTCACTTCACCTAAGTTTTCACGGTGAGATGGTTACAGAATCACAATGCAGATATCGGGACGATAGTCTCTTGGCTGTGCCTTAGGTTATTAAATAGCATTTTCCTTATAGTACCTATTATTAACAGCTATAAACATAGGAACTCGATAGCTACCTATAAGATATTTATCAGTAAGTGCCTCTATGCAGTAACTCAATGTAAAATATTGAAATGCAGTTCGTATCAAGTCAAACCAGAAGTCGGTCCTCTAGTTCGGAAAAGGCAAGGCAAAGATGGATGGCTGTCATTGAAACCGCATTAACTAAAACGTGTTAAGATGTTACTGACCCCCACGAACAACCAGCTTCACCATTAACAAATGAGTTAATTTCGCACAAACACAGGTGTTGTTCGAAGTGGACTAATTAATATCACCTCTAGCATTAGTTTATCTATGAAACCTGTTTCACACTTTAGATTTCTGAGAATCTGTTCAAACGTAATTTATAAGTTCGCGAAATCCTTTGAACTACAAAAATGATTTAAGTCGTATGACGATATATTGACCGCAGAAGATCCGTTACAGTCGAAGGTGTGTAAAATAATAATTGGCCAGTAAAATTATTTCGGGGAACAGATATTTTATCCCAAAACTTTGGAAATAAGTTAGGTAAGGGCGGTTGTAGACATCCGGGTGAGCAACCAAGTTTTATGATGTAGGTTTCTTCTCACAGGATGACTTTATTATCTTCACTTATAAGGGTTGCACTTTATTTATACTGATGATGATAACAAAAAGAATATGATGATCGTTGCAGTAATGAGACTAGTTACCAAGCGTATATTAATTGGTGATGAAACGAAATAATGTTATATCTGTTATAACACTTTTATACGTCATTGTCTTGTCAATATTTTAAACCTAGATGGTGCCGGCAATTGAAATACTTATCCTTATGTTGTCTTTGGAAAATCCGTTTAAACCCGTAGCAATTTACAGAAAAATGCTATAACTCTCATTGGAATCTGTTCAGAAATTATTTCCTTATGTCTGTCCACGAATTTTGGTTCAGTTGTGTAAAAACGCCATAAGTGTTTATCTTTTTCCGGGAGTGTAAAAAAGATTTATTGTTGCGCTGTTAATTACCTTTGCATGTTTTCATGTGGCAATGTCAATTTCATCAATTTGATTCGCGACAAACTTTGCTTGAGTGTGAAGTGTAAACCTTATTTTTATAATAAAGATCCTCCTCGTATATTGACACTCGTGACATCTACCAACCCGCACTGGGCCCGCGTGGTGGATTACGGCCCTCTCTCTCTCTCACCGCATGTGTCCCAGCAGTGGGAACATTATAGGCTGAAGAGACTCGTATATTTCTTCTTGATATGTATTTAATCGAAATTCAAATAAATAATTCTTTATTTTGCTTTCCTAAAAATATTATTGAACACTGAAATATAATTAATGTGATCCCAATTCATTTCCATTTTAGGGTTCTAAAAGTAAAAAAATAAATAGCCAAGTACCTAACTGCGATCAACTTGGATGTAGCGCTCGCCGGCCACTGTCTGCTGGCTCGGCTCGCGCGCGGTTCGTCACAGTTCTAACCTTTTTTCTTTTTTGTTTCCGGGGTGGAAAATCCTCATGGATGTCCGCCGCCCTGGGGCAGGTGGCGGGGTCTCTCAGACTCTTACTGACTAAAAACCACCCCGGTGTTCCATCTCACACCTACGCCGGGGGTCGCGGGAACGTACGATCCTTCCGCAACCCCCAACGGCGCGCGTGGAACACTACACACACAACGTGGAACACAGTTCTAACCTAACCTAACCTAACCCATTTGGTCAGGGTGTCCTATTATATGTAGATAGTTACTGAGACTTTATTATTTATTTTAAAAATTAATTAAAATGTATATATCATTAGAAGCCCATAAAGTTTTTAGAGGATCAGTTAAATATTTCCCTTTCTTCTTTGATACCTTTATTGGAAATGGAACAAGTCTCCATTTAGATCAAGTTTATTACATACAAAAATAATGCTCTCGAAATGATCACAGCAGTGTATCAACTATCAAATGATAAACTTTCGTGTTTCTGCATGTTAATAAGTTTCGCAAACATGCGTGGGTCACGGTTCGTTTTGACGTTTAATTACTTTCAAACTGATCTGTTGAACTGTCTAATCGTAATCATTGATGTATCATGTTTTAGTTTACATGTATTGGAGCAACGTTAAGATTTTATGGTGTTCTGTCAATGTAGCTATGTAGGTGAATATAACGATTTTTTGTGTCTCTTACATATTTATTTAATTTATTATTTATGTACACACAGTAAAATAGATACAGCTTAATAGTATTGAGTGCAAAGGTACTGCTTATCGCTTAAGAAATTTCTTCCAGCAGACCTGCGAAAGCAGAAATGAAGAAGACATGTAGACAATAGTGTTAGAGAACAAGAAGAGAAGAATTTGGTTTTGTGACGTCATAAACTAGAATATTAAATACGGAATGGATATGTATATTGTATATATATTTATTTTATGGTTCATCCGTGTTACATTTTTTTTTTTTGGTAAATTTGTCTAAGTACTACACGGCTACACATCAAGCTATAAATTTCCAGTTTACACTGACCTCTCATTGTAAGGGAATCTTATACAATGCGAGATCAGCTTATACTGGAAATGTGTAGCTTGATCTGTAGCCGTGTGTACATACCTACTAATATTTATGTGGGTAAGAAGTTAGAATGTTAGAGTTGGAATAATCTATATTTTCTGAAAGACACGTATTTTATCATTCTAGAAAGCTTTCGATTCCTTATGAAAGTTAGTCAGATGATAGTCCAATTTGACCCTTATGAAAACTGTTAAGTACTGAACAACCAATGTTTCATTTCTGACACTCTGAACACTATACACCTATTTCTGACTAATTTCTGTGGACGTTGAACACCGCGAAGTACTACTGGCCGTAACTTCCACTTCCACTTGCTTTTGTCTAGTCTCCTGATACTGAAAAGTTCCTTTCTTACGAACGAAAGATTTTAGTTCCTTTTTGTAATACAACTTTAAGTAAAAAAAATGTTTATCATATGTGCATTACAATATTTAACAAATTACCAAAGACCATAAGGGAACTGCCATTTAAATATTTTAAAATTAAACTGCGTAGATGGTTGATAGAAAATTGTTTTTATAGTTTACAAGAATTTCTGCAACATAAAGAAAAAAAATTATTCTAAGTTTCCTATAGTTTTGTGGCATGTGTCTATTCTAATAAATAATTTATGTTATCTAAAGACAACATGTTATTTTTAATAGGTTTTAAGTTTTGTTGTGTTTTTATATATTATTGTAACTTCAATTTATCTTGATTTAGAAATTATATTAGAACATAGGTGTATATTTTGTATATCTTATTAAAATAAGTACCCTACCTATGTACCTATTCATGTAACACTAATTTGCATGCCCAAAACAGGCAAAATATGGACTGTACATTAACCACCAACTTTTACAACTGGTAACACCTATATTTTCTGCAAATAAATTATTCTTATTCTTATTTTTCTTATATGCTTTTTTTTAAATGTATGTATGATGATAGAGATGATTGAAGTTCTCAAAGTGTCTCTCGCAGTTCGTCTGTATCTATTAAAATGAAGTTTTTTCCTGGATACCTGGACTATTATTCGTCACATCGTTTCGGTATGTAATACCTAGTAACTACATTGTGTCTGACTAGTTATTAAGATGTCTGACACGTCTAGCCCGTAATGAGGTTTTGTACAAACGCCGACGCATAGGAATGTGTACCTAGCCTTACCTTTAATATGCAAGGCTCAACGCCTAGCTGTTTAGATTATAGGAATGTCTTTCGTTAAATTGATACTAACATAACCTATTTGTTGTATTGTGTGAACTATGTAAAGTGACGTGTATTTAGGAGTGTCGGAATTATTCGAACAGGATTGATGCGAAAGTGAAGAATAGAGAAAAGGGTGATACTGTACGATATGTACAGTCCCGGTCTATAATTGCTCAAATTCAAACTCAAAGCATTTATTTCAATTAAACCAATTACAGGCACTTTTGAATTGTCAAGGGGTCGGTCAGTCAGAAATATGAAGCTAGTTGCCCATTCCAAAGCGTAGTAGGTACCTATGGAGAAGAACGGGCAAGAAACTCCATGGACACTCTTTTAAATTATATTATTACATAAATATTAGTTACATCATTAATGTTGAATATATGTGAGAACGATGTAAATAAGACGTACACGTTGAGTGTCCAGTGTACAGCAAATATAAATTTAAACAAAACAATCCATAATAAAGTAATTAAAATAAGACGTGGTGGCTAAGAGATGAACAGGCCCAACTGACAGCGCCCGTTCACGAACATGACGCATGGATCAGCACCATTCAGCTCAACCATTTTGAAGGGAGCTAAATGATCCAACACATTGCAGTCACAAGGTCGATGATATATGTGTTTTGATTAGGTATATGTAGAGCATAGATTTTTTTTTAGTTTACACGTCGGTCGTCTATGATAGATATAAAAAAAACATTTTTGTAAAAAAAATATAAAATGTTAACTGGCAAATACGGACATAAGCCTGGTGGCCTGCCTGCCTGCAAGATTTTCTCTGTCCCTTCCGCCGACAAATTCATTTCCACATCTATTTAACAAAACGTGCCCACTCAATTAACAGTGTTTATCAGACAGTATCTAACTATGGTAACAAGCTGACAGCTCCTTGTAACAAACAGCTACACTGATATAATCGGTAATAATCTAAACTGAGGTTTTTAATTTGCTAGACCAAAATGACAGCTGCGATCGACCTTTTTTAAAGTGTTGCAAACGTGAAGCATAGTGTTGTATGGCAACGTGACCATTTACTTTTGAAATCCAAAAGGGGACGTCGTTGGTTTATTTATCTCAATTAGTAGGGCCGATTCATAAATGAAACTCAATTTCGAGTATACCATCCTGGGTTCTCAAAGAAAAAAAAAACATTTTCACTCCTCTTGCTCAAAAAGACCGTCATTGTGGCGTACCAGAGCGAAGAAAAAATAGCAATTCTTCCTCTGGTGGAAAAAGTTTTTTTTTTTAATTTTTGTGTGTCAAATGACAATGAGCCTACAAAAACGAAAAAGTCTTTAGTCATAAGTAGAATAATCATGAATATAGACTCGACTTATTACTGTTTCATAAAAAAAGAACTTGATTTTATTTTTGAAAATGGAACTAAAATCGGCGATCTCTTTGGTAGAATGCATGCAATGCGTTGCGGCTGCAGAAGAAAAACAAAAAAAAGACATTGCCGCGAAATCTTTATAATTTTTCTCTAATTGCAAATTGAATTGGTAGTGACCGTAAATAACTTTACAATAGTGAAAATGTCATCCTCTAGTGAGAATGGAGACCCTAATTTGCAAATAGAAGAGAAAGGAAAAGAACCACTCAACATTCATCTTCACAGAGGACTGAAATTAAGTTACCGGGAAAAAACATCACGCTAAATATCCAGAATTGTACAAATTGTACATTTAATTTTTAATAAAATAAACTACATATTCATATTGTATTGGATTGTTTTATTTGCTCGCAATCGTAGTGAAAAGTAGAGTGTAACACACGGCGCTAAAAACCCATTAAAACTCGGTTTCTATTTACTCCCTCGCTAAAGCTCGGGAGTAAAACTACCTCGTATATAATGGGTCCTTTTAGCTCCTTGTATAACAAAATTTGTCAAAATTATTTATTAACTACAAATTTGAAAGTTAGGTAAGATACATTTTCAGTAATTTTATATTTGTCAGCAGACCACGACGTGATAAAATTACGGTCCCGTTCAAAACGGGACGTGTGGTCACGCTGGATGGCTCGTTTATAAGTGATTTATCGAATTGATGTCATTTAAAAAAAAAGCTCTTTTTGGTCTAGCAGATAAAAAATCTGAATATTGGGTAGAGCTATGCTATGCCTGAGAAACTTAGGAGACTAGAAAAATATTAAAAATCTCTAATCTGACGGTCTCATAGCTCTAGTGAGGTCTAGTGCTAGCGTTATTATTAAGTATGGGATCCCTGCCACCTTGTATTATCCATGGCATTAAAACGACTAGTGTCGGAAGGATAAGCTGCCAGTCGTACCTACACATCTCCCTACTCCTTCGGGCGACACAGGCGCGATATGCTGTTATTGACTACATCAACATATGTACCCTCGATACGAAAGGATGAAGAATGATATTTATTTGTCAGTACTTATCTATAAAAGTACCTCCTGTAAAAAATATAATTTATCACCATCACTACTAATCAATAATCTCTCGTCGTCGGCCTCTCGGCCTTATCGCAAGGCCGAGAGAGCTGGACCGCAACGAGGAAATGGAACTAGGGCCTGCAGGTCATGGTTCGAACCTTTCTAGACCAGACAGGTGTTTAGGCTGTTATGTGCTTTATTGTCTAATGGGTAAGGGGTAGAATGGTGTGTATTTCGCAGTTGATAATGAGTAGCGGTGCGGTTTCTAAGACAATTGTTGTTACCTTTTGAGGCATTAGGTTGGTCTTATTGGTCAAAAGGTTTGATTTCTGTGGTATTCTTATATTATAAACCTTACCCTACTCCATTTTATTGTACATACAACCGTCCCGTTTCTTTGTATTTTCCTAAATACGAGGTATAGAACTAGTCTCAGATCATATAAATATGATCTGAGGAAGTACTTAGTAGTAGGGTGAAAAAACTGAGTTATAACAATTTTTTTAGGAACTTTTAAAATGGTTTATGAACTGTAGCTTTACAAATTCATTAATTGTGGGCGTAGTAGGTGCTATAGGTAAACGTTCTAACCAAGCGGACTACACTACAACCCATCTATTGGTATTAAAAGGTAGGTGAAATGAGCTGCCAATAGTGTCTTCACTTCGTGCTCACTTCACCTAAGTTTTCATGGTGAATAGATTGGTAGGTGATATTAAGTCACACTTTGTTATTTCTAGAAACTCGTTTGCGACTATCACGTTAAACGGCTTTATTAGTCTATTAAACTGAATGTAGACAAATCTCACGATTCTTTTATTTGCCCTATTGTACACCAGGCACTACACGCGTGGCTGGGCACTTGCAACTCCAACATTTAGCACTCAGCCTTACCCGAAATTGCACTACTTTTTCGCAACGCTGCGTAAACCACGCAATATTGATAGCTATGAAACAAAATGCTGGATTGCACGAACATTGCCGAATTGGCAACATGGGCAGGAAGAACCGAATTATTTGTGGGTTTGATGACCTTTATTTATTTAGGTACTTTATGAGCGTTGGCCAATTTTTTTGGACATTACTATTATGCATAGCATAATATGTTTGATGACCGAGTAATTCTGAGGCTACGTTAATGGTCGGTCAAGGGTTGGATATGGTCGGAATTTAACCTTTGCTCAAAAAAATGCAATATATTTAACTTCCCATGGTTAGCTTATAATATACAGTCTTACCAAGGAGTATCGTACAAAAAAAAGATGTAGAATTTGATATGATAGGTATTGATGTAAAAGGGGCTTGTGGCTAAGAAATAACAGCCGCAAGGGTCGATCAATCAGGTTAAGCTACGCTTGCAGCGGTTGTTCTGAGGATGGGTGACCATCTTTACATACCAAGATCGTCAGAAGCCAGCGTCGTCTACAACCAGTCTTACCAAGGGGTATCGTATTACCCTGTAACTGGGTCGTGGAGGTCAGACAGGCAGCCGTTTCATGTAAAATATCGGTATTCAGCTGCATCCGGTTAAACTGGAAGGCGGACCTAATATATTTTTGTGGGAAAAGGTTTCCAGATTGTTTGAAGTAACTTTTAATATAATAATTAAAGACAATGCTCTCTACACCAGCTAATCTATTCTGTAAGAACCTCACCATGAGAACTTAGGGGAAGTAAGATTGAATTAAGCTGTTAATAGTGTCAATCCCCATCATCAAGTGTATAGAGGTATGACAGGGTGTGAAGTTCACTCATCCTCCATAGAAAAGGGAGGATCCTCCGATTAAACGATTATTGTGTCTGGTGGGCTACTGCCCGTCGATTGATGTCGGAACTTTGTATATATGCTAGTTGCGTGGCAAAATCTGCTTGCGCGATGCAGGATTTTGCGTGACGTCAGTGTGAGGCGTAATTCGCATGTGGCGATGTAGATGGCGCCACAAGTGGAATGACAGCTCACTTCAAGCTCATTTCATCTACGTTTTCATGGTGAGCTTTTTACAGAAGAGATTGGCTGTTCCTTTTGGAAATAATATTTTAATAATATGTTGTATAATATGTTGCTTTCGACATCTAAGCATGCATTTTAGTCCTTTGACCAAATAAATAATTTTGCTATATATTTTCCTGTTTTCGGGACTCAAGATGATTGATGTAAACCTTCGCGTCAACTTATGGTGTCTAGATTCTCATAGGTCTAGGACTTTATACCTGTTTGTTTATAATAATGTGATATTTTGTCATTTCAGGTAAGGACACACATCATTTTACAAATACAAAGTAGCGGTAAGTTATTTAAGGATAAAAGTCAACAGCTGTAATAAATCGATAGACCAGGCTATTTTGACCTCCAATGAAATGACTCAAGGTCTCTTTTAGATATGAATTTCAAGTTTTAAACCAGACATTTGTTTTTCTTCCCGTGTCCGCAGGTTACTCCTATTGACCACAGGCTTAACCTCTCGTCTGCTAATAACCTAGTCTTGGACTAATGCTTTGCTATCATCATCAGTGATAGGACACCTATTGTTTACCTAAGTTGTTATGATTTTGTTATGGATGTAGTCATGTGGCTCACTCGACTAAATAGTGCTTCGTGCAAAATCGAGAAGGGATGATAAGATCAGATAGTCAAAAGTTAAGGGTCTTCAATAACTGGACAAACAAAAACTATTCTACGTTGAACCATTAGCCAAGATCGTACAATAGCTTAACATAAATTTATAATTAAAAAAAACCTCCGACACAAACAAAAAGCTATAAAAACCGCTGAAAAGAATTTCTTCTATCTTTTTTTTTTTCACCTAAGAACTCTCGATCAGGTCAACTTTCAAAGAGAAAATAAAAAAATATATAATCGGTTCATCCGTTTGGGAGCTACGATGCCGCAGACAGACACAGATACACAGGTTAAACTTATAATACACCTCTTTTTTCCGTCAGGGGTAAAAAGAGGATTATAGTCTACCAGGCCCCTGTTCAAAGGTCACAATCACAGCCTACACGTGCCACTGCATTATAAATCTTCGAATCTAACACTACAACGCTAAACGAAGATGCAAAAAATTGAATTTTATGAAATTATCGAAATAGTAGCTAGGTTGTTGTCTTACGGTGGCAATATTAACGTTCAGTCTGAAGGTCAAAACGACCTACTGATTGACGAGAAATAACGAAGTGATCAAAAGGCATCCATGTTCACCTGTAATTCAGATATCAAGCCATAGTAGCAGTCACTCTCGACTAAACTGTTGTTTAGCTTCATGTGGTGACCATGGAAACGAACATATGCACCTAGAAAAGAGCTAGATTCCGTGAAAAGATCTTTGTGGCAATTCTTATCGCAATCAGCAGATTAGCTGTAAAAACTTCACAAACAGACAGATAGACTTAAAATTATAACCTGTGCTGAACTTTTTATGATTTCAATATTCATAGGACGTATGACAGGTCGAGTAGGGTTCACAAAGGTAATAAATATGCAGGTACATTTGCACTTTTTATGTTTCGTGAATATGGCGGTCGGCGCCATGACACTTATACGTCAACAGCAATACAGCACAACAAAGATGGACGCTTGCTTGAAGTACAAAAAAATATTAATAAATGATAGATTTGTATGTTGGTGGTGAATGTGTCTATTATAATGCTGTGTATAGATTTGTGATTGACCGTATTGTACCTGGTAGTATTTTTTCCTTTCATTACAAATTTACGAATATGGCATCAACCCAAGAGGGCTGGCTTCGAGGCCATCGAACGGCTTGCCATTTTTTATTTTATTTCACAATCTCCTATTTTGACTCCACCTACCTTTATCATCATGTCTTACATCAAACACACTGCAGAATAAAGTAACTGGACATAGGCAGTTTCTGCTAATAATGACAGTATATTGGTCGAAACGAGCTATTATCAACCCTTGAGCTAGTAACACTATTTCTTGGTCTGCTGGTCACTATAGACCCGCCCCTTTCGATCAGCCAAGCGAAAAAGGTCGTCTGAGAAAAGAGTTACTTACGGGGCAGTACGGGGGGCTTACGGGGCGGGTCAGTGTGGCATAAATTACTTAAGAAATTGGCTACGGTGGTAATTTTTATAGCTAAAGGATGAATAGATAATATTATAATTATCCAGTTTCAGTAACATTTAATTCGAAATGTAGGTACTACACGGTGATTAATGAAGGAGATGAAACAGACAACTCCCCCCCCATCTCTAACGAAAAATAGACATGCACAATATATAGGCATGCATCTTATCATCGCACCCACAAAGATCATAGAATCAATTTCAAAGATAAGAACCCGGAACTTCTCACCTATCTTTCATCGCCCATACAGCCTCAGAGACCGTTATCAGATAAAACACAACAAAACAGACTTGCGTAATGAAACACAAAATAAAAATGCATACACATGCTTTGGCAATTAAGTTAGACACTTAAACTCGGACCCATTGAGAATGCTACACGAAAACCACCTTTAGTCTCATGAAGTAAGGTGTAGGTATGAGGTTTTTGCAATGAATTATGTATACCAGCAAAAAATTACTTAACGTCCATGTGACACGAGAACTACAATGACAAAATGTTTCTAATCCAGTCCAAGATCAAACTCGAAGGTTTTTAGATTTAAAAAAAATGTTTTCGTAACCAATGTTGGTGTATTGCTGTTACGTGATGTTGGCCTATTGGTTTTTGGTGATTTGTTGCCAATTTCCGCTTTGAAATTGGTCTTATTGCTTGGTAATGTAGCTAATGACATGTGGATATCGTGTTTGTGGTCATTAGGGTTTTTGAGCTCATTAAATGTTGCGATATTGCATACTTAACCCATAAAAATATGAGGTCTTAAACAAAGTTTTCTTACAAAATGTTGAAGGAAAACAGTGACGAAACCAGTACCTATGTCCTAGAGCAAAGCATTCTAAGACGTGACATCCACCAACCCGCACTAACTGACTGAGTCCCAGCAGTGGGAACATTATAGGCCAACATCAGTCATGTCAAGCATTTTTATGGTCTGATTTTGGAATCTATTTCGACAGTTAAAATGCAACATTTTTTTTTGCAATTTGTACTTTTTTTCATTTCTTTCTTTCTTGAGCAGACGAGTCCTAGAGTGGTACCGCGTATTTTCAAGCGATGTGTGGGACGCCCCCCAGCTAGATGGACAGACGACCTTAAAAACGTAGCTGGGACAGACTGGATGTGGAAAGCGGACGACAGGGTGTTGTGGCGCAGCCTGTGCTTATGTTCAGCATTAGACTGCGATAGACTGAGTTGATTGGTATATTTATAGGCATTAGTTACAAATAATTTGTATTAATTAAGACGTAAAAACGACCAGTTTCTTGAGCTACCGTACAAGGAAGACCTGTGAAGGTCTAACATGTCACATTACAAACAAAACAGCATATCAATAAGTAATTAACTATTTTAATCCCCTGTCAACATTATTCGATTGTATCGGTAATCGGAAATTGAGTGTATCGATATCGTGAATCGATTCTCGTGCCTACACCTGCGATGGTCAACCGGTCAAGTCTTACTTCCGAATGCTTTTGAGTCATATTTTATTTTACTATTGTTCTTTGTAACTGATGTGAGAATAGTGTATTTATGCTGTTTAATGAAATATGTAAGAAAACTTTGACAGTTGGTAGTGCTTCAGTTTTTTTTTCTCAATGCCCGAGGCAGTGACTTTGTCATCATGACTTAATGATTATAATAGCTACTTTAATACTTTTTGTTTACTGGTCACATTGGGACAGTATATCCAATCCACTCAATAAATTATGTTATTTTAAATATTGTTAAAAATAGAATGCGATAGAGAACTATTTATTCAATTTATGATTTATTGATGACACAGTAAGACAACACTTGCTTGTTTTTTTTTTCTTGTTTATACTTAACGTTTATTTGATGATTTTATAATCTTATATAAGATTTTAGGTTTGCACCTGGCAATTCTTATTACTACTAAATGATGAACTTTTGCATTTACATATGGTCATCAATCATTTATTTGCAAAAATAATTTTTCGACTGTTTGTTGACCAACTACATCTTTAGTCGACTATTTTAGTAGTTTAGGCGATTACAAAATAGAAAAGATAAGCTTTTCAGAGTGCGTCACTAATTCCAATTTATTTGTAATAAATCAATGTGAGGTACAACAAATGGGTTCGTGGCTAAATAATAACAGCCGCACGGGTTGATTGAAGGTTAAGCTACGCATGCCGAGGTCGGTCCGTGGATGGGTAACCATCCAGTACATATCGAGTCGAGACACCTCCGTGCCTCGGAAACCACTTTAAACCATTGGTCGCGGGTGTCATTTGTAAATCTTTGACAGTCATTATGGGTCGTCAGAAGCTCGAAAGTATGACAACCAGACTTACTAAGGGGTATCTACTCAGATCCCGTGGCGCGGCGGTTTTTTACAGTTGATGCACGCGCGAAATTACGTGATCGCGGCTCTAGTGTAAACAATGGGTTTTTCTAAGTATTCAATTGTTTTAATTAAAGCTGATTACAAACCGGGCACTCAGGGTACCCAGGGGGCATTGACGATAGTTTGCTATTCGGAACGAGAGCTTCCCGCGGGTCATTAGCGGGTATAGGATGGTGGGTGGAGGTTATGGAGGTCAAATAGCAGGCAGTCACAAGGAGAGACTCTTTGTGAAATACTGATATGCAGGTGCATCCGGTTAGCCTGGAAGCTAATCCCAACATTTTTGGAAACAGGTTAGACAGATGATGATGAAGTGCAACAAATAATATTTAGTCAAAACCTTGTTTGTGATGCTCTGACACTTTGGAACAGCAACATTATAATAGGTCGGGGAAAAAGTTTGATTCGTTTTCGTCTTTTGCTGTACTGTTTGTATCTGGCTGGTTTTGGTACCATTAAATAGATGACATTTAAAAAAAGAAATATAAAAATTAAAAATTATTTCCCGACATTTTTCAATTGTTTTTTCTGTCCGCCAAAATTAGAAGAAATTCGATACATTTTGAGGGTTTATTAAAAAAAAAGGGAAATTTGCGACAAGCCGCCGAAAAATTCTGTGACGGTTATGGACTTGAACGTTAGTGTCAGTATTGGTAACACAAAGTTGTTTATAGCGTTTTCAGCCCGGAAATGTTGATGCGCCGTCAGTAGGCACTGGTCATGTCTTAGCTGCCACGGCTTATTTTGATTCCTGAATTGTTTTTATCTTTTTATTACGGACGCTTTTTACGTGCACGTCTTTCTACATCGTTCTCACATGTATAATTTCAACATGAATGATGTAACCACTATTTTGTAACAATATTTTGGTTTAAAAGAGTGTCCGTGGAGTGTCTTGCCCGTTCTTCTCCATAGGTACCTACTACGCTTTGGAATGAGCAACTAGCTTCATCTTTCTGACTGACCGACCCCTTGACAATTCAAAAGTGCCTGTAATTGGTTTATTTGAAATAAATGCTTTGAGTTTGAGTTAAAGATGCAGCTCGCTCTGTTCACCCTATTACGGATAAAGCCAATGCCATTTTTGAAAAAGAATAGCAAGATTTAGTAGTTACGACATAGCAGAAGAGTTAGGGATTGACCACAAAACAGTTTTGACCCATTTAAAAAAGTCTGGGTGTATAAAAAAGCTCGATATATGGGTGCCATACGAGCTCTTGGTCTTGAAATTGTATATAAGATACGAAAGAACTTTTCCTCCGACCTAATACAATAACGAATGTATACACATAGACATCGAAACGACAAGTAAATAGAAACATCTTAGTGCCCACCTCTAAACACCGTAGTACCTCGTTTTTATTGCAATAATCGCTTCGTCATTTGACGTCCTGTATGTAATGCCCGCGTTGAAAGTCGTTAGGGGAGTTATACAGGATGTTCACATTTACCAGTCAGGTAAGGCCGCTAATTTGAGAGAAAATTCTGCTCATGAATGAAAGATTTTTCTTCTGTTGTGTCTCGAGAAATTATCTTTGCAATTTAAAGAAGCGATAGAAAACCCAAGTGAAAAACTATGGAACGGAATTGACATACTATTATAGAGGCACATGGTGTAAAATTCACTTATACTCATAGTAAAGGGAGGATCCTCCGACCAGACGGGTGTTGTGTCTGGTGGGGAACTGCACGACGATCGATGTCGGGACGTTGCATATATAGTTGTGCGGTAAACTCTGCATGCGTGATGCAGGATTTTGCGTGACGTCAGTGTGATGCGTAGTTCACATGTGTCGATGTAGATACCGCTACACTATGTTTGACATAAATTTTAGAAATGATTTATCTTTGAAGATTTAAGGGTTAAGTCATCAATTACTTAATAAGTGATGCTAAAATCTTATTCTAAAACGATGCTCAGTCATGAATCTCGATCTAAAATTGACACTTTTGATATTAATCTTCACTTATATCCGTCGATATTCCATCTGGCATTTCTAAGCGCCGGAGTCTGGATGTACGCTAGGTTGATAGCAATAACCTCGCCCCCCTATAACTGGCGAAATGTGGGTGTACTATAGGTACGCTGCCTTTACTCTTCAAGGACTACAGGCGTGATGTTCATCATCTGCCTAGCCTTAACCCAACTATGGGGTTGGCTTCCAGTCTAACCGGATGCAGCTGAATACCAGTATTTTATATGGAGCGACTGCCTATCTGACCTCCACAACACAGTTACTGGGTAATACGATACCTCTTGGTAAGACTGGTTTCAGACTTTCGGGTAACGACCGTCAAAGATCCACGAATGACAGCCGGGGCCAGCAGCTTAAAGTGATTTCCGAGGCACGGAGGGGTCTTGGTATGTCAAGATGGTAACCCATCCTCGCCGACCGCGGCAAGCGTAGCTTAGTCTGATCGATCGACCCGTGGGGCTGTTATAATTTAGCCACAAGATGTTATGTTTTGTCTGATTTTATAATGTGAGCCTTGAAATGTATTTACTTACCTTACCTAATGACTAGATTGTATAGGGAGAGAAGCCTAATCATGATTCATAATGCATTTTTTATTCAAGAACTACTATGGATGTAATAAATAACTTTATTTGCCTCAGTGATGAGTAATGACGTATTGACTATCCCTCTTTGAATAAGTGGTTTACAAACAAACATAAAACAAACAGATAAACATAACCAGGACATGTTGACTTGTCCTTTTTCAATATTGAATAGTAAAAGTGATTCATCTTGAAGACCTGCAGAGGTTTTCTTAAAGAGATCGTCAAAAGTATTTGCGATTTCACAGACTTTAGTGTTGAATACATTTATAGCATTATTAGTACGTAACTATTTTGTTGGCAAAAACTCAATTTATTTTTTATTAAAATTGCCTATTTGTTGATTTGGCAACTAAATTGCCATTTACATAACTAATATTAGTTTTGAAATTAATCGACCTTTTCCAGTCGACAAAAAATCGACTAAACTAAACGGTAGTTACAGCACTATTTTAAGGCTCGTTCACATTAGCAAAAAAAATGCATTCGTTGATTGTGTGGAACCGGCTTTAAGTATGTATGACTGTATGATAAGACTTTTCCACGGTCTGTGGAAATGGTCGGTGACCAGGTAGGCCAAAGACCGTAAAGGTTATTATTTGTCCTTGAGGTCTCAACATTTCAGATAAAAATGTGAAGTCGTGACATGAATAAAATTAAAAAATGTAATGATGTCTCTCGATTTTAACTTTATTGTCTGATGTATTTGTTTTAACATTTAAAAACAAACATATGCTGTGTTATTTATAAATGAATCACATTAAAACTACACATGCGCATTGATTGTCACTGGCTACACACAAATTAGACCGGTTACTCGTTCCCACAGTGAGTCTTTATTTATAAGTTTATAACATGATGGCGAAGACGATATAGTTATATATAGTTTCGGCTAAAAAGTGGAAAGAAAGTACACACCGAAACCATTGCGTATCCGATATCAGATATAGTTGCAGATTGAAATCGATATCCAAAGTCCTTGACGAAAATAGAATTTAGACTTTGCGCCAAAAGGGACTATCACACTCATTGTGTCGATGTCCTTTACAATTCATTTAACCTTAGAGTACGCAGTCGACCTCACATAAGGTACCGCTAATTTTATTTTTACACACAACATGTATCACTCTAAATAATATTAAAAACATAGCCAAACAAAAGTCAAAGTACGGCCTTCATAGTCATTAGCACCATAGAGTCTTAAATGCATTTTAAAATAAACCATAGACAGTAAAGTTGTATCAATGACCTGTAGTTTTAACTCCTGTCCGAATGAAGATTCGGAATTTGAAAAGTAAAAAAAGACGTTGGTTCTTTTATTCTGGTCTAGAAATCTTTGCATAACAGAGCGTAACGGCTGGCTTCATGCTTTTTTTTTCAAAAGAAATGGACAACAGCTGATGGACTACCTAAGTTGTCATTGCATTGCATTTAATTGAATTTAATGAAAAACAAACAGAGAATGGAGCCATTTTTTTAGATATTGAATATTTTTGGTGGAATTAGAGTTGCCCAAAAGGAAATATTTTGACAACCCTCTGTCAACAGATTCTCTTCAGGTCAGAAGGGTATTATAATTTATGCCAAAAATTATGGCAATACTATTCTTTAGTCATTAAAAAACACGTTTTTAGTTTTTATTATGACCCTTAAGTCATCTTGATACCCTCTTTAATTGCTAATTATAATGGGTGTATAAGAGCATGTTTTATTAAGCGTATCCGATGCTAAAATAACAGGAATAAAATGCGTCTCGTGTATAGGGTGAAACGCACCATAGTAGACACATATTTTGCTAATTTTAGAATCAGGAAAAACAAATGGCTGGCTGGAGGAAATGGCGGTGTGGAAACCGGTATGTTCTAGAACAAAAATTCCATGACATGTGACATTCACCAACACGCACTGGGCCCGCGTGGTAGATTATGACTCTGTCCCTCTTACAGAGAGGAGGCCTGTGTCCCAGCAGTGGGAACGTAATAGGCTGATTATGCTAAATGGTGGGCTTGTCGACAAATTTTTTGAATATTTATAGGACTACGAGTACGAGTATGTACTCGTAGTTTGCAAAATCCCGGGGAAAAAGTTTTTTCGTATTTTATAGGAGTAAAGTTGTAGTAAAATCTGGCTGTACTGTTTGTATCTGGCTGGTTTGGATACTATTAAATAGTTAACCGCCAAAATAATGAATCTAACAAAGAAATTCGATACATTTTCCAGTTTTATTACAAAAAAAGGGAAAAATGAGACACAAGCCGCGAAAGAATTATGTGTCGTTTATTGGACGTAATGCAGCGTCAGTAAGAGCACCACAAGGTTGGTTCAAGCATTTTCAGTCCGGGAAGTTTGATTTCAGAGATGCAGCTCGCTATGGTCGCCCTGTTACCGATAAAGTCGATGCCATTTTTGTAAAAGTGGAGCAGGATCGGTATATTGGTAAGTCACGACATGGCTGAAGAGTTAGGGGTTAACCACAAAACAGTTTTGACCTAAATGAAAAATCTGGGTATACAAAAAAGTTCGATATTTTGGTGCCACAAGCTCTTAGTCCTGAATTTGTAAATAAAATACGAAATAGCCTTTTAGCAACTCTTGAATGCAACACTTGATGACACTGATGTCATCATTGTTGTACAATATGGGCAGTGATAGGTCTTGAATGTGGCTTAGATGTGCTAGCCACGTTCAGTTTCGTTGATAAAAATCGCCCTAAGTGTGTCGCAGTAGATAGTAAACACTCTTTAATGTTTGTCCAAGTCTTTGTCCAAGTCTGGTAGGTATATGTATAACCAACCTGGTCAGTCGACTACCCTTGTGACCTCCTTTTTGTAAAAGAATAAAATCATAAACAAACCTTTTTGCGTACGATAAAAAGGCGATAAATGGATAAGTTGGGTCTAAATCGGCAGCCCGTGAGTTTATTGCCGACGGTATTTATAATATAATATAATAATATAATAAAAAAAAACGTTTGCAATAGCCTTCTGGTGCCTACCAGAAGGCTATTGCAAACGGGTCTCAGACATAATTACTCCTTTTGACTCCATAACTAGTCGGTTAATATAAATTACTTCATCATTTCCGCCGAAAGACATTAACTGATAGACAAAGGCCTCCTTTAAGCGTCGCCACATCGACTGTTCCTGTGCTTCTTGCATCCATTAGAATCTTGCTACCTTCACCAGGTCATCTGTCCACCTTGTGGCGGCATACCCATGCTAAGTCTTTCGTTACACGGTCACAACTTCAGGACCTTTCTTCATTCAAATGTAGTATAGGTCCTTCATGAAAGTCATCGGAAAATGGTCCTTGTTACAACCGTCTTTTACATCTAGCCTTTTTTAGTTCGTTAATCTATCTAACAGTGATAATTTGATACAAATCCCAAGCTAAATAATCACAGTGTTATGTGTTTTCTACATTTACGGTCAGTGGTTAAGAAAGCTGACCACTGCATGTGGGTCGTGGTTTTGATTTCCACCTCAAGGAAGTAATTGCAATGAATGAATTACGAAATTCAACAAGTCTCCCACGAATTGTGCGAGTTGAATTACATGTGTGTGAGGTTTGGATGGAAATTGAGAATTATGTGCCAATTAAAGCAAATAGTAATATGTGTGTGAATATGTCCTTTTGCACTCGCGTCGACAAAACGCTTACGAGAATTTCTCGTGTCTTGAAAAGTAAGTCAGGCAGATTGTTAGTTGCAGGACGAGCTCGGCCTACTGTGATAGGCTTGAGTCACACATTTTGATCACAGTTTGGGAGCAAAAACTGTGATAAAATGCGTGACTCAAGCCTATCACAGAGGCCGTGCTCGCACCCCAGGATTGATTGCCCAAGTCGCACCGGACGTAGATATTTAAGTACATCGATCATCTGGCTGACTGTCATTGACCCGATCCAGCCTGTCCCTTGCTGCCCTCCTCCAGCGACGCCCTAAGCCGAGGTCCTAGCGTGTAGTCACTTAGTTTATAAGTTGTATGCCCTGTCTGGCCTTATATTTATTAAGGCACTCACAGGAAAGTCCAGTTTAGCAGCCGAAAACCTCTTAGATTGACCAGCGAGATGCCATTAAAAAAAAAATGCCTGACTGTCAAGAGTGCACCAGCTGATATGCTTTGCTATCTTCACTCTTTTAGTCTCTTTTTAGACGTCCAATCCAGAAAGATGGCGGAAATTTAAGGCCACTAAAGTATTTTTGTATTGTGATTTCATCCACCAATATACACACACAACACACTCAAACGCACAGCACACACACATCCGTCACATCACGTCATATTAAATGCAAGAGGCAGAATAAGTACTACGGTACTTACTCACTGTTTGTAAGATGACTCTGTAATTACAATAGAAGTACCGTATTTATCTAGATTAGTATTAAACCTACATGAAAAACAGATTAGTCATACTTATTTTCTTAGATTTCCTGTAAAATTTTCTAAGAAAATTAATATTTATTTTATTTAATCACGCTTGACAAGTCATACATCCTGCTCGAATTACAGCACGTGTACAAATACTCCTTAATCGTTTGCAAATAATAAAGTAAAACACTTCCTGGCCATTACAGGCAAGACTTTTTATTCAAATTCAAATGTCTAGTGACGCGGTGAGGTCTAAGATTTCATCCGTGAGAAAATTCTTCGTTTTTGAATTCCTGGAAGTCACAAGTGCTAAGCAAAACAAATAAGATACATCTTTATGAGTCATCAGCTCTTCAATGGCTACCACAATGAACCATATTTTTTCCTATATTAATTACTAGCGATCCGCCCGCTTCGCACGGTTTTGCGACTTGACAAAACATCCAGATTTATTCAGACGGACACGAAAACCGACTTTAATTTAAAATAATTATGTATAGATGCTTGTTAGATAATGCTGTTTATTTTACTAAGGGCTGATTTTTCAATAGTCAGTACTCAATACTCAATTTTTTATTGCATTCCATATGTTACAGAGATGGTAATAACAAATTAATGATACAATATGGACCCTGTCGGGCACGCAGTTATCTTTTATCTGAGGAATAAATATTGCGGTTTGACAGCTTTTGTATAGAAAATATGTCAAACTGTTAGATTTATTCTTCAGATAAAAGTTATCTGACTATTGAAAAATCAGCCCTAAATGAACTGCCGACCTATCGATAGTCATTTGTCATATTATTTTGTTTCCCAATCTCTCGATCGTCATTTGTCATTTACAACCATAATTCATTGTTCTTCTAATTTGAAATGGAGCTCTGTAGAACAATATGCAATTAAAGTAAAGTTGTGTAATTCAGCCGTGCCATCGTTTCGTGTGAAGAAAAGTTATGTAAGGCGAAATGAGTGCGTGTGCGCATCACGAACGCGGCGTGATGATTGATCTCAAACATACTGACTTGGTTCGGATTTTGAATGTTGTGATTTATTGGTCATCTCAAATGTTTGTACGGTTGGTTGTGGTATTATGGTTTGAACTTTCATAAGTGCTTAGTGGGGCGTTTTCCTAAAAAAATGGTTACTAATCATTGATGATATGAAATATCGTGGGCGAAGCAAACGAAGTATGCATGTATGAGTGTGAGTGTATGTATGCATGTATCGTAGCAGATGGCAATCTGTTGTTTCTGCCTACCCCATAAGAAAAAGACATTGTGAGTTTATGTATGTTTTTTAGCAAAAGAAAAGAAGAATGAAGGGTGTCGTTTCCAAGACATATGAAGCTCTAAGTAAGCTCTAAAAAAGTAGATAGTAAAACGATCAACGACTCCGCATCAAAACTTGAAGTTAACATATTTTCTGCTCCTAACATTGACATTATTACGGTGGTTGTATCTGTAATTTAGATTTAATTATATATACCATAGTGTTTCATACAAAAACAGTTACGGCTTATAATCGTGTCAATGGCAGACCAAGAATTCGCTCCGCATAATTTTTACAGATCGTTTGTTTTTAAGATCAACTGTGGCGGTATTTATCATTTATTTGTATTGTTCATTATTAGAAACCAGCTTTTTCCCGCGGCTTCGCCCGCGCTGACGTCGGAAATTATCCCTCAGGAACGTATTACCGGGATGAAAAGTATCCTATGTGTTAATCCAGGTTATAAAAAAATTGTGTGCCAAATTTCATTCAAATCCTTTCAGCCGTTTTTGCGTGATTGCGTAACAAAGATCCGAATATCTAAACATACAAACTTTCACATGTATGATAATTACTAGCTGCGCCCCGCGTTTTCACCCGCATAAGTCTCGATCCCGTAAGAATATCGGGATTAAAAGTTCCTGGTCCATCCAAAATCCATGTCATGGTCTAACCATGTGCCAAATTTCATTCAAATCCGTTCAGCCGTTTCTGCGTGAAAGCGTAACAAACATGCAAAAAATCAAATCTTTTCTCTTTATAATACCTATTAAGTTTAGATTATATTATAATTATATTATATTAGAAGGATTAATAGGATTATTTTAAACAAAACTAGCATAGGTAGGTATGTGCTGATGACCCGATAGTTACGTGCCCCACTTCTCCACTAAGTGCGGGTTTTTTTTGCTACCCTTGCAATGCAATGGTTACGTCGCCGTCGCCACTTAGGACCAAAACAAAAGAAGAGCTTAGCATATCCTTAAAGATCCTAGGACCATTAGATCCATTTTTTTGTGGTTACTAAGACCACTAAGGTCTTTAAACTTGACCTCCATCTACCATGTCACCGGAAATTAGTTATCACAAACATTGAACTTCCTATTTCCGTTTGTCTAGTTACCAACTTTCTTTAGTACAATGTGTTACAGTGTCCTTACAATGCGGAAAGACATGGTTTCAACCTTGAGTAGTGAAGACAAAATTGCATTACCAAAAAACAAAAGATATCCTAATAGATTATGAACGGAACGTTCAACGATAATTTGATAAAACTAGTGTTGATTCGAATTCGAACCACGCATTGTCTCGACGATCGCGTCCAATGTCATGTTTCTAAAACCAATTTTGACATAACCGCCATTTTGGATGCGTACGAATTTGGTATTTAAATCCACCTGTCAAGTGTCGCCTTTTGTTTGACAGCGCGCCGCACGATTATGAAAGGTTTTTGCGCACGCGCCATTATTTGTGTTACTGGGTAAAGGGCAGACGTGCTGGGTAAAACGATCTATTATGATACCGCGAAAAAACCGCTTTTGATCTGCCGCAGAGCCCACAAATGGTATATTTAAAAAAACGGATTTGTGTCGTAACTCTAATTTATCACGGTTTAAATTTCGAACGTCGTAGGTACTAAAATTCTAGTTACATTGAAAGATGGTAAATGATTCGATACTGTTCAGACAATAATCGATTTGATTCGATTAAATATTGTTGCAACCTGTAATTCTTATTGTTTGCTCAAGATATCGGATGCTTCTAGCTTTCTATAGATTACAAATGTCTTAGTAATCGATTCAAGGGACCTTTGGTTGACCTCGATGTTTCGGACCTTTGCGACTCGATTGCGATGATGATTTGCAAGTTTATTGTCCACGTAATTTTATTGCGATTATATTTGATGTGGCCGGTTTTTTATGTGTAAATAAGACTTCACTGTTGAGACGCGTGTGTTTACTAAGTCACTAACCGGTTAAACTACTGCGGGGGTTTTGTTTCAATGATCTGCGGAAAATTTCTATTTTGTATTGATGTTTTGGTCCTCACAAACAATTAGGCTACTTATTTATTCTCATATATCTTTGGCTATGAATAAATTCAATAAGACTTATATCAACGTCGACACGTCATTAATTTGTTGCGAAGTAAGTAGTCGAACTGCATAAAGCTAGAAACACGTTTTCCGGAATAAAGAACGTCTTGCGACTCAAAATACCAGTTTCTTGACAATTAACATAAATGTTAGTCGATGGACATGCTAACATAGAACTCTTAAATAGAGCTTGGCTTGGCTTTGTGCCCTTGAAAACAAATAAAAGATTATAGAGGCACGAGGAACAGGGCTCACTTATACCTCCATAGAAAAGAGAGGATCTTCCGACCAGGGTGTAGTGTCTGGTGGGCAACTGCCCAAGGATTGATGTCGGGAACCTGTATATATGCTAGTCGCGCGGTAAAACTCTGCTTGCGCGATGCAGGATTTGGGCAACTGCCCAAGGATTGATGTCGGGAAGCTGTATATATGCTAGTCGCGCGGTAAAACTCTGCTTGCGCGATGCAGGATTTGCGTGACGTCAGTATGACGCGCAGCTCGCATGTGGCGATGTAGATACCGCTAAAAGATGTAGAATTTGATATGACAGGTATTGATGTTAATGGGGCTTGTGGCTAAGTAATATCAACCACAAGGGTCGATCGATCGAGGTAAGCTACGCTTGCCGCGGTCGGTCCGCGGATGGGTGACCATCTTTACATACCAAGACCCCTCCGTGTCTCGGAAAGCACGTTAAGCCGTTGATCCCGGCTGTCATTCGTGGATCTTTAACAGTCGTTACGGGTCGTCAGAAGCCCGAAAGTCGGCAACCAGTCTATTACCCTGTAACTGGGTTGTGGAGGTCAGATAGGCAGTCGCTCTATGTAAAATACTGGTATTCAGTTGCATCCGGTTAGACTGGAAGCCAACCCCAACTTAGTTGGGAATAGGCTTGGCAGATGATGATGAGGTATTGATCTAAAATTGGAAATATATCTCAGATCAAAATAAAATATGCACAAGAACGAATTGTCGGAAACATTGTAGGTCTCAACGTTTACTCGACCCGAAATAAAAATAAAGTGAACGCGTTTTTAAAGCGAAAACGAGTGTGATGTGTATATTTGAGCGTATTTTATGGAAGGGACACCTAAATTGTTTTGTTCTTTGTGCACATTTTAGGGTTTATGTACTAAAAAGGTATAATATCGCCTTTTTGGTGAGATTGTGAGTCACGCAAGGGTTCGTCTTGGTTCAAAACACAGAAATGGCTATATTTTTCATATCGACTTTTTTTCGTTTTAAATTTTATTTTTGGTGTCTTGATCATTGTCGACAACACCCCAGCTCTCGCTGCAGGACATTGGCCTTTGATGACAGCAAAAGGTCTTGGAAGCATTCGCATATCTTTGAATTTTTCCACACTATTAGGTACGTTGTGCTGTTTAGAAAAGCCACCGTATGAGAAAAGTTTTCTTTTGACGCGAAAAACTGCCTTGTGATTTCATCAAAGAAAGGCCGATGTATTTTTGTTAATAGACTGCTTGGTTCTTAAAGCGACCTGAAGAAAGAATAGACTATACATTCTATATTGCTACCAATAGACTACTGGGTCAAATTAAATTAGCTAACTGTGCCGACGTGATGAGCATCGATATCTACACGATTTCTTTTTTATTAATCTGTTTTTTTGTGGGGGTCAACAACCGCTGGTAGTTTTGTTTATTGAACAAAAAAAAACGAATTTTCTCAACTCACATGTTGAGAAAATTAGTTTATATTTGTTTTATCGTGTTTAGATTTTGAAACGTTCCACATCTAGGAAGTTTAGAAAAAAAAATACTGCTATTACACGTGACTACACTAAGTGCGGTCGATGACCACACAAAAAATCCTTTTTAGACATCAATAACCATCACGTCCGCAGAGTTTCGCTAGCTAATTTAATTCGACCCTGTATATTGGAAACTTTCTAAATAAAATGCAATGTTTTAAAGATTTTGTGGCCCAAGTAAAGTAAAAAGGGTTCGACGAGAGCTATTAAGTTTTTAAACTTTTAAGCCACATACACAACAAAATCAAACTATTTATCAAAATCAAAAGTAATTTATTCAAACTAGGCTGAGGATCATCACTTTTTGAACGTCAAAGTACATAAGACAGGCCCCCAAAACGCCCGCCCTTCACCACTTCTTAGTGCTTGTTTTAGCTGGGAAGAAGTGGCGTAACAAACTCCCCAGCAGCACAGCTATCTGTTCAGTTAGAACTGGATTCTATACAATAGTAAGTAATTAACATTAAATTATTTAACATAATTATGTCAGCTGGCACACGCCAATATACCAACAAAAACATTACAAACAAGCAAGCAAGCAGAAATATCTTAAACCTCACGGCCAATCTCGTTACACCGATTACCTCACGATTTCATCCACATATTAGTAAATCATAAGTATAGCATCTTGAGAAAGGAAATAATCATTAAAACTGCATGCATTATGATTGCACAGATCATTAAGTTATCACGAACTGTTACTTCATAGCTTGCACGCCAACATTCTGGATTTGATACATCTCTGTTACTTTTTAAAGGTCACTGGAGCAATATGTGGGCAGTTTATTATAAGTTTTGTAATGGGTACATCAGTCGAGGAGCTCCATTTCTCCATAGGCATTGGAAGTTGTAATATCGATGGCTAAACTGATTTCTATTGTTTAGGAATCCCCATGGATTTTGGTTATGATAACTAAGTATTGAACAATAATTTCTTTGTTGGACCTAGTCATGATGAGTCACTAAAGCGATGCCTAGATCAGTCTGAATTCCACGACAGCTCCCTGTATATTAAAAAATGAAACGTGACAGCTGCAAAAGTTGACAGAAATACTGGTTGGGAACTGCAAAAGATGGCTAGAAGTAATATGTGCGAGAAAGATGGACAAATGTGTACACCCAGCATTCATTTGTTTCAGTCACATGATGCCCTTAGTCTCACCTCCATTCCTGATTGGCAGTTCATCTTTCGACTGACTTACTATATTATAATTGGTCGAGATACGAAATAGAGTTCAGGTCATGTGGCGCTGCGGGAAAGTCCGAAAGGGTTACCGTGGCCCCTGGCACAGGCAACTTAAGGAACACGGGTGGGTTTTAGTCAGTAAGAGTCTGACACGCCCTCCCGCTCCGCCCAGAGCGGGAGAAGTTATTTGATGAATTCCCATCCTCAAAGGTCGCCTGGCGCCATATTGCGCGATGCAGCGCTTACTCACAGGCCCTTAGATGGCCATCTGGAGTGTGATGGTTACCTGTCTTACCTGCCGAGCGGGAGGATTATCATATTATGATGATTATCATATTATCTTTAAGCTTTTTGCGCTTCCTTGTCTTATTATGGTATTTAGCAACAATTTAACAAATTACCTAGATTTAGGAGGTATTTAACCTAAAGTAGAAACCAATTTTGGTGTAATTTGGTCTAAGCCTATACCGTCATTAGACTGGCATGTGCTGAGGTGGTTACTTGACCAGAAAATCCATACTAAACCCAATTCCCCGAAGCCTGATCAATAAAGTAGTACTCAAACAGAGGCGGAACCACCGCGGGATGCGACTGCGCCGTCGCGCGACTCATGCGACTATTTGCGCCTCAGTTTGATGTCAGTTGCTTTTTTTTTTGCTAAGGGCACTCGATCACGTCAACTTTAAAACCAAATAAAAACGGTTCAGCCGTTTGGGAGCTACAATGCCGCAGGCAGACACACAGAGACACCCACTAAACTTATAACACCCCTCGATTTCCGTCGAGGGTTAAAAATAACATCAACCAATTGTAAGATGACCACACAATAAGTTGAAGAGGCTTCAAACAAAACACGCTAATGACACTTTTCTAGGTATCCATACGCTTGTATGACCATCAAAATAATCATTTTTGTCTCTCAACTGCCCGTAACTTAGTCTCACTTACGTCAATGCTTATTTAAGATTCGCAAACAACAAGTAAAAATTTTATTTAATGTGCGATTCTTCTGAAGACTGTGTTAACATACTTTATTGTTGGTGTAGGTCGTCGCCACGAAAGGGACCTAATGACCAGACCTGGGTTTAACATTGGCTTGATATTTATTTTCACTCTCTGGGATAAAGTTTTATGGCTTTCGAATGTGTGTTGCGTTTATGTTGAATGGATGCAGCCGTATATATCTTAGATTTTTGACCAAATTCTTGCACACCAATCAAGTTATTCCGACTTGCACCTAAACTGATAGGGGCAATTATTCACATCTGGCGGACCTCATCCTTCCTGACCTGACGTTCACAACCTAAAGACTGGTGGAAACGATAATCCTAAGATTTGACTAACTGTCAAATCGTACCTGAATATTCAGTGTTCGGAATTTCAGCGTAAACACACGAGGGCTGTATAATGCTGAATAATGACGTCAGGAAACCTTTAACTAATGTTCTATTAACTAGCTTAGAATCTAATAACATCTAATAACAAAAGTGAAAATGTGTCCGTTTCTCAATCACGCTACTATTACACATTCGCGACGCCTGACATTAAGCGCGAGCGCAGGTAGCTGATCCCTGGCTAACTTTATATCGGAAGTCGGAACCGGTCGAGTTACGCCTGGTGACATCACTAGAGTTGTGATGATGCAAATGTTTTTGTTATGTGATTGGAAAAGGTCTTATATATTTGAAAATATTATGGGAACATGACATTGACCTCGATTAGTTTATTGAAGACCGAAACTGAACAACATTTGGGCCTCCATGTAATACCATTTTATTGAGCCTGCTTCCAGGGACGGCTCATGAGCTTAAAATGAGTAGTGAGTAGGTACAGATTGACTGAAATCCTTCTTAATATTAAATTACAATAAAACTGAACAAACAGATAAGTACTTTCGAAATGACAAAAAGTTAGTTGCCCGTTTCAAATATTAATTACCTGGTCGAAGAACGTAAATCAAACTTCTTCTACATTTGGCGTCACTTGCGCAGCCGCCGGCAGCACACTAATTTTCAACCTTACCTAACTGTCACGGTTCATAATAATGTATAAGAAATCACAATTTCTACTCTGTAAAAGACTTCCACTCCATCTAGCACCGTTATTATGACGTAAGGCGTATTGTCGTGTCAGCTACGCGCGTAGCTGTCAACTGTCACTCGGAAACGGGAAGGAATGTGATTACATGCGATTTTTATGTGTGATTTGATTATTGGGTGACATAATGAACTCTAGATACTCATTTGTTATGTGTAGCAGAATAGGCTTCGATTAAATGTTCTTATGAGATATATCGTTGTGCGAGGTTTATTACAGATACATGGCTTATGTCTCTACATCATGCAACAATTGGGTGTACCTTATCTTAGCGTCTCTTACCTAACTAACAATTCAAAAGTCGTATTTCATACTTTCTGTAAAGAATATTTTATTACATCACCCGTACAAAAGCCAAGATCCCACCACTCCCTCTCAGTCTTCTTTCTTCCAAGACTTGAGTCAAGCAGCCAGTTGAACGATTGGTTGACTGTCAAGTCTAAAACAAAAGAACACGATAATTTTCACTGTGTTCACATTTCCTCTTACTTCATTTGTTTTTGTTCCACTTATCCATATTACTTAATTCAAAGATCAATTACACCCACACCCTCGTTACGATGTCGCTCGGTGCGTAAGAGTGGCTGTTCGGAAGTGGGAACTACCCTTACGTCACAAAGCGTTGCGTGAACGATGCGCGCACGCATACGCACACTATGGTTACTTTTGTCTTACACCTTGTAACAATACAGTTGACTAGCTTTTGCCCGCAGCTTCGCTCGCGTGGAAGTGAGAATTTATCCCACAGGAACGTACTCAGTGCTAGAGCAGTAGTGGCCCAGTGGTAACGGCCAGGACGTGGGTTCGAACCCAGGCAGGCGCTTTACTTTGTGTAAATAATTTCATCACCACTGTACTCAAAATGGCGAAGGAAAACATCGAACCAAAAAAATCGAAGACATGTGACATATACCAACCCGCACTGCGCCCGCGTGGTAGATTGCAGCCCACTCCCTCTCGAAGAGACGAGGCCTGTGTCCCAGCAGTGGGAACATTATAGGCTGATTATGAACATGCACGTTTTAACCGAGTGTCGAATTTCATCGAAATCAGTTCAACTGTAAGGGTGTGAAAGGTAACATTCAGACAGACCAACAAACAGAGTTACGCTCGTATTAATAACATTAGTAAATAAGGATGATATATTATATTTGTTTGTGTGTGTGTGTATGTCCTGTACATGAAAGCTGACTCCACAATTTAATTTTAAGAGATATAACTTAAAGGTTATGAGATATTGCAAGGTCAGATGAAAACCTTTAAATAAGAGTTTAGAGAAAAAAAGGAATCAAACAAGAATGTAAGCTTATACGCACGAAAGTAATTCTAAACCGGAGTCCATAATCGTTAGGTTTATAAATTATGTTCCGAATCGGTTGGGTAGGTTCAACTACCCAACCGATTTTAAAGACATCATGTGAGTCTGAGTTCCCTTTCGATTTTAGTCTTTTTTTGTGCACCTTACAACATCATTTATGTAAACTGCTCATGTACATATGTATGCGCAACTTTATGTAATTCATATTATGTATTGTCGTAAAATATGGGATGGTTTTCATGTGCTTTATCATCGTAACAACTAAGATTTGATTGATATTTTAAGATTATTATTTACTTCTAAATGGTCAGCAAAAGCAGTGAGAGCAGTTGTAGGTCGTAGGTTTGAACCCAAACAGGCGCTTTACTTTGTGCAAGTTATTTCCATCACCACTGCTCTTAAAAGGGTGAAGGAAAACATCGTGAGGAAACCGGCATGTCCTAGAACCAAACATTCGAAGACATGTGACATCTACCAACCCGCACTGGGCCCGTGTGGTGGATTACGGCCCACTACCTCTCATAGAGAGGAGGCCTGTGTCCCAGCAGTGGGAACATTATAGGCTGATTATGCTTATTGATTATGGTCAGCATAAATAATATGTCTCGTTTTAAAACATCGAAAACCAAATAAAAAACTCTTTGCATTGTACAATTTACTACTAATTAATTCACACTATCTCATAAATAACTTCTTACATACCTTCTTCATACACAAATAATATTTACGAACTTAAAACAATATCGTCATAATAATTATGGGAACTTTTCGTTTGTGGTTCCCATGACAACGGCTTGCAGGAGATTGTTATGTATTACGAAACATATGATATGAAGGTACGAGAAAATTGAAAGATATGTATAGATGAGAGTGTTGGACGTATGATACGATTTCACTTATTGTTCTTTTGGCAAGGATCTTACGTAAAGGCTCCCGGAGACAGGCGCGACGCGGCGCTGGTAGAACAATTTCTATGAAAACTTTATGAAAATTTGTTCTAGCAGATTCGCGTCGCGCCTGTCTACGGGAGCCTTGAACGAGCGCGTAGTAGTCGACAAAATATAATGAAAACTGTGTTTTCCTCCAAAAAGAATTCCAATAATGTTGGTGTTATTTTTGCAAACACATGTTTACATTTCTGTCAGTACCGGCTGTTGATTTATTAGTCAGTGTGTCATAAGTTCTCCATCGTCATTCAGCCAAATGACGTGTTGGACATATGCATTGCCACTTCGACCAGTTTTGTGCTTCTAGCGTTCACCTGATTCCTGAGACTTTCGCAAGGTCATCGTTCCACCTTGAGGCATTCCAACGCTCTGTATTTTGTTACGCGGTCGTCACACCAGAACCTCTCGGTCCCATCGGCCATCCATGTTCTCCACAATTATGTAAATTTTCAATGAATCCAGATTTGATTTACACTATCAAACGTAGTAATGTTATCTAGGATATTGTGATAATTTGTCTTTTGATCCGTTTTTTCTTGCACCCGGATTTTCTCAACACGTTTCATAGAAAATAAAATACCTACATACCTGATTCCAACATTCACTTGTAAGTAAAAACTTATTGTAGTGCTTAATCTATTTGCAATTCTAATTTTCAAGATAATGTTTACAAAGTTTAAAAGCTAACAGTCTTAAAATAATAATATGTACATGTATATAAAAAGGGGAAGGGGGAAATAATCATAGGGCATCGAAAAATTCGTCGGCATCGCTATCAACAGAAAAAGTGCCCAAAAGGCTGGCAGCATTGTCACGTTGCATGGCAATGTTGATGCTGCATTTTTGGAAGATGGTAAAAAAAAACTTTATCATTACCAATATTCTACGCAAAAACACAACCACGTGCAGAACCTTTATGACTGACGTACCATCAACATATTCTTCGATCACAAAATGATAAAACAATGTAATAAAAATCGTTCGTTCTTGGAATAACACAAGTAAGTATAGGTATTATCAATTATATTAGACATTTATGTCACCTGCACACTTTATTATTTTCTTACTCACAAGATTTATTTGACGTTTTAAAACGTATGACAAATAAATTAAAAGTATTTTATTAGTTTACGGTGTAGGAAAAAATACATATCATTTATTTACGTTGCAGTTTTTAAAACGTTTTTCTTAACAATAGAATTTCATAGTGGTCAATTTGTTTTCACTGTATTATTAATATTATAATATTTTTTTATGCTAGCCGTCAACCGGCTAATATGCACAATACCGTTTGATATAGTGACGCATATTTATTGCTGTGTCAAAAGACTGATTCTGAAAAAAACATTTTTTTTTTATAGTTCTCTTCGATTTAATCATTGGATCTTAAAATGGCAGTGATAAAATTAATATAAGGAGTCTTGATTGTTTTTCCATCTCAGTGTAATCTAGGTATTATTGGATGGTTCATTATGAGCGGCTAATTAAGTGCCCGAGTAAAGGTCATCGTCATAATGGGTTTTCCCCGTTTATCTTTAACAGGTGTTACGTATTCATATTACTATGAAAAAATAAGTACCTACGATATTCCGTTCATAATTTATTAATCTCTTTTATTTTAATCGGCGATTTAAAAGTTAGTTCGTATTCTAGGAAACTTCCTTCGTTTATCAATCTGCCAGTCTAGTTTTTATATGATCTTAATTCTCTTTTATATCTTATTCTTATTAATCGCAAAACTAATAAAAAAGTTAGTAAACTACTGTGCAATTAGAAACCCGTTTATGAAATAATAGCTGTTACCCATATTACCCGTTGTATCAACATTGTATAACTCATTATCCACTATGACCGAACAAGGCGCGCCAGCGTAACTCGGCTAGTATTCAGTTGTTATGAAATTAATTAAAATCCAATCATTAATAAGTTAATTATTCAAAATGTAATAATTATGTTAATTTTATTTTAAAATTCGATTATTGATGAATGAGCATCGTGGTGGCATGTTTTTAAAACTATATAAATAATGTGAATTTTTTTTTTGCACACAACTTCGTCATATTTTGGCTATATATTATTTTCAAATTCAATAAATCGACAGTTTATAATTATACTGATATAGTCTTGAGACCAAATATTACCATATCTATTTTTGGTAAAAACTTATATTAAAATAAATAACGCAACATTTATGTATATAACAAATACATGTAATTATCTTTTACAGATAACATACATTTAATCAAATCATTTTACAAATGAGTAACCTACCATGTAAGTTATTAATACATTATAATATAAGGAAACATTTGACGAAAAGCGAATGTTCATTAATTTATTTATTATTTCTTATAATTACAATGTCATCAAATGAAAGCAAAAAATCTTTTAAATTCTCTAAATGCTGATTGAAATGCTAAATGATACGTATTTCATTTTAATCGAAAATTAATAAATATTTACGATCATAAAAATACTGAACATGAACGAGAAAAAGTAACATAAACAGATCCTTTTAATTAAGTCTTGAGTAAAAGAAGTGTAGGTAATCATTAAGAAGTGTGGTGGTGTAACAGGTTTGTTTCAATTAACAATAGGTGGTTAACAATACTTTTTCAATTAAATTAATTTTGCTCAAGGCAGGCTAGGCACAAGGAGATGGAGAACAAACCAAGTATTTCCTAAGGAATAAAAGGCGATAGCCACTACCACAAAACCAAAAACTTACGATGCAGAACTTGGAGTGCTCACGCAATTGATGGACTTTTTAGGGTTCCGTATAAGTAAGATTACTCACCTTCTGTCTGTGTATCAAATCAGACTTTTCAGAAGTCATTGCAGTAGCTACCTATAGTAGGTACTGCAACGACTTCTAATATACGAAGGATTCAGAGCGAAACCAAAAATCGTTCTCTTCTCTTCCTCTCTCTCATCCTGACACAAAAAATGAATCTTCTCAAACCAAACAATAGCCTACTATAAATTAAATCGTATCTCCGCCAAATGACGTCACGACACTCCGCAGTGAAAACGAAAGTGCGACGGAGAACGAAAGTGCTCGAAGTGTGCCGAGCGTTGCGCGTGCGCTACATACGGTGTTACGTGGCGGACTGACCTGGATATTTGAGCTGGTTCAGTGGTTACTTGGATTAATGGATATGGCTACTGTTTGGAGTGGAACTTCGTAGAGTGGGCCATTTTTTGTTATGTCGTAATTTAATACCAGCCAATTATTGCAGGGCAGAAGAGGCCTTTCCTCTTCTCGTATAGAGCAGGCACAAGATGAGATGTTTATTGATTATTGATTATCACGCTTGCTCAAGACGTGTTGGTGATGTCAGACTTATATTTACCGTAAGTCCAGGTTTCCGCCTACACTCGCACTCTCTTACACCTTACACGCGCTCTTTGTTATTAATTATTAGTACAAGTCTCCTACTTATCTGAAAGTAACATAGAAACAAGTAAGTGATTCAATTTAATCTCATTGCAGCAATTTTTATTCAAACCTCAAAAATATCTTACTCAATTTATACGCTATCCTACGAGTGTTAGGTCAAATTATCATACGCCCCCATAATCATCGTACGGACTGGCAACACTGCACATCGGGTATAGAAACAACTGTCAAATCGTGGTGTCATTCGTTCTGTGGATGATACTGAGTAAGGATCGCTCGTAACTTACGGCTGAAACAAAGGGTTTCGTGGTTTAGGGAGTGGACCTTCTGGATTGCGGACTCAAAACTCGGATTGTTTCTTTTTTCAATTATTTGTGTCCACTCTTAAATAAAAAATCGTCAATAGAGTAACGTATCGTATATTCTTTCTTTCTAACGTAGATCATTTACTGTATTATTTACAACTATTGTAAGTTACACAACATTGGTTCTCATGAAGCATTTAAACTTTTAATAGCTGGCATGGGCGTCATCAAATTGAGTGCACACACACTTTGCAATAGCTGTCGAGCACGGGGTCTATAATTTAGTTTTTATTATAAGAACAAGCTACTTTAGTTAATATCATACATTATGTAAGTAAGTATGAACGTCGTCGTCGTACTAATTAAACCTATAGATGAACTTTATTAAACGCTATCTAAGCAGTGAATAATTAACTGTACACTCAAATAAATCACGTGAATTTTATTTTATTAACGGAAACCACCTCTAATTACTCACTTATCGTGGTTTTACCCGACGATTAAACAATTCACACGCGATCTTAAACGTTCCTTTGTTATTTAAGAAAATTAACACTATTATTAAAAACTCAATTGTTTTCGGAAATGACAAATAATTAACCCTAAAGTGTTTTGATATTTATATTTCCTTCCGGATTCAAATATAGCGGCATTTTTTTTTATAATTGTACAAGGCAGAATGTCGCAGCGGCCTTGGTGTGATTAAAAATATACCAGGAAATGAACGAATGAATGTATGAATGAGAGATTACTTGATTAGTTCAGTGGCCTTTTATAATCTGTGCCCAATTACATTATGTGTGATAAGAAACGGATTTAGGTATTGTTTCGAAGTTATTCTGTTCCGTTACAATGTCCTAGTCATTAATTTTAAATTAGATTCTTTGATACTTGTTTTAAAAGTCAATCATTGCAATGGGTTCCGGCGTTTTCGGAAGCCGTTACTAATATTTCGATTTGCAATTTGATAATATTAATTTTAAATTGAGGTTGTTTGTCCAATTGCCTTTTCAAGTTCAAATATTGCACATTGCAATTTTTTTTTTGTTTTTGAATTAATTATATTCGGTGTCTTGTCTTTTATGGATCTTCGAAATTAATACAATCTTGAAACACCCTGCCCTGAAGTTGTGAATTAAAAACATGACTAAAATTCCGTTTGTTGCTTCTTTTTCAACAGCGAGAGCATTCTTCAACGTCATTTCTTACTGCGGATCACAATTACAATTGTCACTGAAAAACACCTATGACGAAACGTGCATGGATCCTTCTCTCTATCATCTTCCCCAAGTATTTCGTAATCTAGACTCTCAGTGAAATCATTGAACCTACTCACATCAGCTTATTTAAAAACCACAAAGAAAGTGCCTATTCATCCTACAACCAACTTTAACACCTATCAACTATAGTCGAACCAATCTAAAAGTGACATTTTGACAGCAGAGCATTGACAAGCGCGAACTTCATACAGATTATTTAAGTACTTTCTATTGTTTACACTTATGTGTTATGTTATAATCTTAAGTAGTCTACTTAGGCGTTGAGAAATGTGGCAAGGCTATGGGAGCTCGCTTTAAAGTTGATTTCTATATGCCAGTGTGTATTGTGTATTTTGAGAAAGGAGGTATTACATACCTTTGTTTGTATGATGAATGATGAAGCTTTTGTTGTTGATTCATCGCTGTCTTATTAAATGCCATTACTTGGTTAAAGTCCCTTGAATTCCGTTAACCGTTCTAAGCAGTATTTCTGTTTAGAACGATTAAATATTATTTTGATTTATATTACAACCTAGTTAGTTAAATCGATTTCGTTCATTTTCAGTAGGTTATCATTTTGTATTATCAACTAAGTTCGTTTTCTAACTCGAAACTAAAACTATTATTTCCCATGTACCAAAACGTAACTAAACAGGTTCTTATACCACCCAAAAAGAACACAACCAAATAAATCAACAAAAAATTACAAGAGATTAAATAAATAATTTCCGAACCATCTTCAATTACTCTACCATATCAAACTGTACAGCAACAGTCATATTTCACAAGCCCAGTAATGCTTCGTTTCCTTGCAAACTATAAAGTACGTTTTTCACACGAACATACTGTAATACTGTGTGTCCGCTCGTTATGACCTTCTGTTGTTGAGAAATAGCGCTCGTGAAATAATAACAATCGATTGTTTTAACTCTTACTTTTAGATTTGTTTGTTGTTCATTTCGATTTCGTTTGACTTTTGTAAAAAACGGTTCCGTAACAGAGTGACTCACTCACAGACTATGTTACAGCCTGAACCATTAAAGAAACAAACATGGATTATGAAAGATAATTTCTTAGATGTAGGCTTCTCAAAAGGCTTGCTCCCTATTAAACGGGACTTAATCATACCTATCCCTAAAGTAATGAAGATACAACATCCATTTAGTTTTTTTGTTAATTTTTAATTAAATGGCTTCTTGCAGGTCAAGCTCGGAGATTGTCGGCTACGGCCTCCAGCCAGGGCTTGAAAACTTATAAACTAGGCGACTACACGCTAAGGGCACCCCCTGTGGGGTACGGACCTCGGCTTAGGGCGTCGCTGGCGTCGCAGCAAGGGACAGGCTGGATCGGAATGATTATTTAGGGACGAATTTAAAGCTACAGGCTCAGAGGCGCGGGCTGGCTCGAGCAAGGGTCGGGGCGGACATGCGTTTTGAAAGACTTTTCAATAGGCTCATTGCATCCCCCGTTACATGGAACTTAATGATTACTGCCGGACTTTGTGTGAACTATGTACACTCCTTTGAAAAATAGTGTAAAACTGACCCCGGAAAAAAAAAATTCATACAAATGAAGTGACGGGCAAAATCGAGTACAATTTATGACTATAACGGTTGCATCGTCTGAATTAAATAGATGCTCTTATATTTAAACTGCGTAATTTAATTAATGTATGCAATCGGAGTTCCTACAATTCCGTGTGTCCGTTCCACATTATTACTCATATCGATACATAATCGATTTGTAATCGATGCCTCATGCATCACTCATTCGATTTCGGCAATCAATAATGGAGAAGCATAATTATTGGTTGAAGTGATATTCTTCATAAGGTCTTGTACTGCATGTATTTTAAAATGATCATAACATCACGCCTGTTTTTCCGAAGGGTTAGCAGAGGTCTGCCTATAGTACACCCATGTTTCGCCAGCTATGTTTAAATCCCATGTAACAGGGGGCGAGCCTATTACCATCAACCGGGCACAATTTCAGACTCCGGCTGCTCCTGAGATATTCCAGATTGAAAAACCCAATAACACTTTGCTCCACCCGGGAATCTAACCCAGTACCTCGTGCTCAGCAGTAGCGCTTGCGACCACTAGACCAACAAAGCAGTCTTTTAAATTATGGCAGTCTTTTAAATTATGGCAGTCTTTTAAATTGTGGGCAATCTTTTAAATTATGGGCAGTCTTTTAAACTGTGGGCAGTCTTTTAAATTATGGGCCGTCTTTTAAATGATGGGCAGTCTTTTAAGTTATGGGCAGTCTTTTAAATTATGGACAGTCTTTTAAAGTATGAGCAGGCTTTTAAATGGTGGGCAGTCTTTTAAATTATGGGCCAGTCTTTTAAATGATGGGCAGTCTTTTAAGTTATGGGCAGTCTTTTAAATTATGGACAGTATTTTAAAGTATGGGCAGGCTTTTAAATTATGGGCAGTCGTTTCATGGCCTATGGCCTACAGATTGTTTTAAGACCGGATGTTTGATTACGTGGTATGTATGTGTAATAGAACCCATGATCTAGATTCATTGATAAGAATGAACACTAACGTTTTATCAGGCAGTCACTTAAATAAACTTATTTCGAATACAAAACGTGTCTCTTAGGATACAGTACAACGCCACGGTATTTTTCACGTTGCGGGAAAGTCCGAAAGGGCTACCGTGGCCACTGGCACAGGCAACTGAAGGAACACGGGTGGGTTTTAGTCAGTAAGAGTCTGACACGCCCTCCTGCTCCGCCCAGAGCGGGAGAAGTTATTTGATGATTTCCCACCAAGGATAGAGTACAAAGAACTAGCGACAACATTTTGAGCAGACTTACAAAGAATGAAATGATGCCTTCGCGAGTAATCATGATTGCTTCATAGACGAGGCCGTTCCAAAAACGTCGGTTGTGGAAAACGGCTCTACGATTAACAAGTGGGTAACCGTTAGTCCGTAACCCAAGCTATTACAACTTCAAGTCATACATCAACAAAAACAAAGAGGCTTTTTGTTGATGTATTTATATGACTTGATCTGAATTGTCAGATCATCAATTCAAACCAAACTAATGATGCGACTCCAACCTTGCAACCATAGATTGTTAACAAACCGATTATCCTCTCGCATTTTCGCTGAAATCGATTATAGTTATCCGATTATCGATAATCGTACAGCGTTCCGATGCGAGTGGAAAGCCGGCTGACATTCGACATGAGAACCGCATGGCCGCGAAGCCGACCTTGCTCCAGTAACGGAGTGTTTCGCAATTTGCTGGGAAAATATGCTTCATACAGCGAGCTATGGGTTTTGGACAAAGATTTTACTGTGAATATTTGATTTAGAATGTAAATTCGAGGTTTGCAGGCGACTCCCAATTAAGGAATGTTTTTGAAGGTTAATTTTAGTTGAACGGAAATAGGCGGCTCCTACAGTTGGTGGAGCTTTTGTAATAAAGACATGCTTTAGGTAGTGAATTGAGTCATTAAAGTATGCTTTGTTTGATAACAGACGGCTAATTAATTATCCTTCAAGACTATATGTGAGATTGTAAAAAATAACACTGGAGCGTGGGGATTGGCACAAGCAAAGAGAGGCCTATGCAGAGGGCCTACTCCCTGAGCACAAAGTCCGTCGTTTCGGCCGAAGTTACGGACGCTTCCTACTCCGTCCGTCACTTACGGACATAAGATTAGTCCGGGCCCGAACTAAAAATGAATGTCAAAACGTTTAGACAGTTGTCCTTACTCCCGATGTGTTTTTGATCGTCCGGAAAAGTTACTTAATCGGGAGTAGGGTTGGTTCACTTTTAAAATCGCGAAAAAAAAATCAGCTGTTCCCTACGTTTATGTTTGCAGAACTCGTCAAAATGTAGGGACCAGCAGATTTTTATTTTGCGATTTCAAATTTGGTCCCATAGTAAAAGTTGTTCATAATGATGAGTACAATGACCCCTTAAGAGGTTGATGGTGTTTTACCAATAACCCTGTATAAAGACATTCTCTAATCTGAATCATGCCGTCAAAACACCTATTGTATGTTTCGATAGGGTGACCAGAATAAGAACGATCAATCATTATAATTAACATGAGTTTTGCCAACAAATTAAGTGAAATAGTCTTCCTGAAACATAATGACGTATTTAGTCATTATTAATTAAATGGACGATACGTATGGGTCCGAAATAAAATATTTTATTTATTAAATTTTTACATAAAAATGGAAATAGGCAGTTCAATCATTAAGTGATTAACAATTTGTTTGTAATTTGACGTGAATATAATAGATGTGTTTATATTCGCTGATCTTCGTTCTATATTCAGTTTTATATTTTTTATTTGCAACCGGATCCCTGTGATTGATAAAGTCATCAAGTTTATAATCATTTCGAAGTTTGAAAATAAAATAAATAATCGTTTAGTGCTTTTTTTTTATCATCCTCTTGCACGTATAGCAATTTATTGAAAGAAAGAAAGAAAGAAAAATAGATTTATTTATCACAGAAACACGTGCATACAAAAAGATAATTAGCTCTAATAATTAAGAAAAAAGTAAAAATAACAAAAAGATCTCTAATCACGAGCACAAAACAGAAATCGTCGACAGCTGCACGTCATGACTGTAACAAGTAGGCTTCCACTCAGCATGATCAGGCCTCCGTCACTCCATGTACTGTCCTGTTGAGGCGACGGAGTATTATCTCAAACGGCTATTATCTCAATAGGTATTGGAAATTTTCTACTGAGTGAAGTATCTGTTACGTAGTAACTATTTAGTAATCTGTGGCATGATGCTGTGCTATGGGGGACCCACAGCACAGCGCTGATTGCGGACAGGCGCACTTAATGTTTATGAATTTTACAGTGAAGTGCGAAAATGCTTACTTTTTCCTGCATCATCATCTTCCTAGCTAATTTCCAACTATTTTGCGGTCGGCTTATTATAAGAGTCTTTTAAATAGAGCGACTGCATATCTGACTTCAACAGCTCAGTTACTGGGTACCACAATACCCTTGGGAAGGCTGGTTGTCAGAATTTCGGGCATCTGACTACCCGTAACGACTGACAGCCGGACCAACTGCTTAACATGCTATCCGAGGCATGGGTGGTGGTGTGTAATGGATGGTCACCCACCCAATCAATATGTCCCTTTTCCCAACTATATCGGGGTCGGCTTACAGTCTAACCGGATGAAGCTGAATACCAGTAATTTACGTGGAGCGAATGGCTATCTGACCTCCATTATCCAGCAACTGGTAACACGATACCCCTTGGTAAGACAGTTTGTCAGACTTTTGAGCTTGTGACTACCCATGACGATTGTCAAAGATCTACGAATGACAGCCGGGACCAACGGCTTAACGTGCTTTCCGAGGCACGGATGGAATAAATCGACCCGTCCTCCATCGTACTTTTCGGGTAACCACTGAAAATCAGCGCTAGCTGTGGGTCCTCCATAGCTCAGCATCATGCTGAATGGAAGCCTTCTTGTCACAGTCCAGTAGGCCAATTCTCGTACTTAAAAAACGTTCAAATTCAAGTCGCAATCTCATCTCAGCGACAATCAATGTCAAAAACCTGTCAAAAATGTACATACATTTTTGATTTTTGAATACGGGAATTGCCCCTCTGACGTGCAGCTGTCGACTATATCTGTTTTGTGCTCGTGATTGGAGATCTCTTTTTTGTGTTTATATTTTTTTCGTAGATATTAGAGCTAATTACCTTTTTTGTATGCACGTGTTTCTGTGACAAATAAACCTATTATTCTTTCTTTCTTTTATCTGTTATAGTTATGGTCACTCTACCATCCATTCCAGATCGATTTTTTCCTGCACATCTAACTATTTTGATGTCTGTCTGTACATCAAACCACGTCCACTCAAAGGAATGCAATGAACCTATTCCCTTTATATTCCGTCGGTAGGACCAACAGGCGTTTTCCTATCATTGTGAACAGTATCATTGTTCTGGGGTCATTGTTCTTAGGTTTTTGCATGCAATTCATACATCTACATACAAATGAAATTCTCAGGGGCTATGTGATACATTATGTAAACTTTATTCGATGGTGCGATGTCCCATTTGATTGGGCTGTTGGCGTGTAGCTTTGTTGGAATTTTATTAAACGTATTAATCAAGCATTTTTGTATACAAAGAAGACTATGTTTCTTTCTCAAAACGCACTATTTCCTGCTGTATAAACGAGTGATGCTTGATGCATAATTATAGAGCACCATCCATCCATTAGACTAAGGAAAAGCAGTGCACAGACATCTCAAAAAACATTCACTGCTGCAATGTGTTCGTTACTTTTGTATAGGTACTACCAAGAATTTTCAACCAGAAAATCATTGAATTAGAGCTAGCCTATTGGACCTTGTTGGTCCAAACCTGTTCCTAAATACTGATGCATCTTAGTCCCTGCTTTTAAATCATTGTTGGGACTTAAGACAATGTGTCCGCCTGTCATGATGATTCGCCGATAATGTAATAAGACATTCTATTATTCTTTCTATGAGTACCATCGCTTAATGTTATGCATTTTCTTATGTGCACCATGGTCTTATGTATATAGGGTCTTGAGTAGAAATTTCTGTGTTATTTGAAGTGTTTTTACTATGCTTCTTAGTGATAGATCCGTTACACTACAAAACACAGTAAAACACTTTGAAAAACATGGAAAATTCTACCTGAAACTATACATTCCCCACATAGCTCACGACCTTTTGCTTCCCAGAGCGATACCTTATAGTACCAGCCTATAACTGACTCACTGCAAGGCAAAGGGCTCATAGAGAACGCTCGAGTATTAATCATCAATCCTTGTCCACTTTTAAAATTCTGTTTAAAAAACACTTCCTCTCTCCTTAAACTCCATCCAAAGGTTCCGCCCATTGTGTCACCCTATGTAAAAATTCTATATTTATATCTGTAATTTTTATGATGTACAGACGCCAGCACATCAAGCTACTACAATCTGTCAAATTTCTTTAATAGATTTTCAACTTTATCGCTGAAGCATTAAGGTTCAAGGTTGATTGGGAAAATTTGACAGTTTCGGGTAGCTTGACCTGCTGGCGTCTGTACCTAATAAAGAGTATTCTATTCTCATCACCTCGCTTGTTCAAGACGGGTTGGTGATTTCAGACTTATATTAACTAGTAGCTTCTGCTCGCGACTTCGTCTGCATGAAATTTCTTGTTCCCCCTCCCCACCACGTCGCATCGCATCACCTCCCCGCGCTAATACTTCGTTTCCGCTTAGCGTTCTTTCTGACTTTTTTTTCTTTTTGCTCGGCATCTAAGGGTCTTAGCGTGATGTCAAATAACCTATAGGCTTCCTCAAGAATTGGGCTAAAAAATGCAAAAATAATTTTTGAAATCCGACTGGTGGTTCCAGATATTACATACAAACTCACAAACAAACAAATTTGACCTCTTTCAAATAGTATATAGTATAAAGCGAAGGTTTCCTCACGATGTTTTCCTCCTTCGATGTCAGTAATTTCCAAGATAAACTAAGAAAGTACATATGAATTGAAAAGTCACATTGGAACAATGCTTTAGCCCTTAGCATAATATTACTTCTTTAAAAAATATGATTAAAATTTGTTACTATGTTTCGCAAGTCCACATTGAGCCTATTCATTGACATACTCGTATATTTGGCGATACAATGAATTTGGGACGTTGACACTGTCCTTATTAATCAATTGAATGTGTGAAGTGATGGCAATCTTTAAGTATATTGAGTTGTAGGAACCGTGGTAGCAACTACAGAAGTAGTGTTGTATCTGTAATATTGTGCCATATTAATCATTCAAATGGCACAAATAATAATTGAGGGAGGTGTGATATTATAAACGTTGTAATTTTTATAATGATTGTTATATTAGTAAGTACAAAATATATATTTCTTTGTAACTTTGCTCTCGGTTCGTTTAATTTTTTGTAAATTGTGCTTTATAGGCATTGTGACTTTTAAAATCGCCTTGGATGAAGTCTGTGAAGTTGTTATAATTGTAATTTAAATAAATCAAATATTTCGGCTTTCCGGTCCTATAGGTCGATATTTCTTCACATTGGTGTGCCCTTAAAATGTAGTTCTAGCATTGTATTTCTAATAGTGTTTCTAATGTGCTACATTTAGGGCTGATTTTACAAAAGCCAGATATCTTTTAACCGTGGAATAAAATTGACGTCTGACAGTTCTTGTATGAAAACGTTTTCAAAACTTCGAAAAGTATTATCGGGATAAGACTTATCCTAGGTTAGTTTGGTGAAATTCGCCCTTCATAACGCAAGTTTAAATTGAAACCAGAATGGCCTCTCATACTCAGCTTATATCATGCTTTTCCATACTAACTTATGTTCAGGATTTCAAAAATATCAAATAATAACGAACACCGACACAACAGTATTATGTATTCACATATAACAAAGAATCTCACTTCTCATTTAAATATCAGACATTACTATAACATTATTATTTACTATTATTCACTCGTCAATCAAAATACTATGTTTTCAACTCATTATGTAATATAAATCTTATCATTAACACCATCAGAACAAGCCAAATTGAACTCTAACATTTTCATGCATAGTTCAAATTCAATTGTATCAACAGTCTATTGTCCCCTGCTTTCTAAACGAACCGACAGCGGAATCGATTCAATGATGATTTAATTAATCGAATGATTTCGAATCGTTTTGTTATTGTATTGTGTATCGATTGTGAACAAATTGCCTTCCTTTGTTGCGCATAGCAACTGTCTGTATCGTTAATGTAACATTTATCTCATTATCAGTTGCTCAAGACATGCATCTTAGTAAAGGTCAGGGATTAAATTGTAGAATGTTTTCAGAATCGAGTGTTTTTAAATGATTTTATTCAGATTTACACGCGTCTAATTATATTAGAACTCGAGTATGTTTGTTTGGATTTTACACCCACTTTCCGAAATCATATTCACATTGTAAATGCCCTAAGTCTGTCACCGAACTGTTTTATTGAAACAGATACGAAATCCGAAAATCGTCTAAAGTGGGACCACTTTATTATACCAAATTGCTATGTTAATTTAAGTATTTTCATTCATGGTTTCATTATAGAAAAAAAAATCGAAGTAAACTTAATATTTGTGGCCACAGGAATTGAAAGATCGTCACAGGGTGTCAGCTTTTCCAAATTTTTATTTGATACTTTATATTTGAAAAGTACCTGACAATGATTTTTTAAATGTTTTTCTGATAACTGTAACGTCATATCACCTCTTTCTGGCATGACGTTGATTTCTGGGACTGCAGCCAGTACTACCAGGATGTCCAGCAGATTTAGATTACAATAATCTAAGTTATTCTTACTTGTGATTACGTCTTTAACTTCGTGAGCCTCCAACATAATCTACAATGAGACGGTTATTTAACTTGGAACTACAGCAGTTCGTGATGAACGTGACAGGCGGCGCTTCCTATCGCAGTTAATTATAACTGAAGTTATGTAATTAGTGTAAATTGTAACGAATGATTAGCTTCCTCGGTTCATGTCCCTTTTACTTTACCGAGTTGTTTGTTATCTGGTGTTCTAGTTATAATAATAATTAATAATACAATATTTTGTTTCAAATATCAAAGATCCATAACATTATCACACAACCGAAAATAGACATTAAAATGTAGATTAAAATTAAATTGTAAATTAAAATGATAGTTAAATTACTGATTAAAAGATAAGTTATATTAAATTATAGATCCGCATTATTAGGAATGTGCCTCAAGTTTTCGATCATACAAACTTCTTCGTCTTTGGTCGGCGCGATCCTATAGCTCATCTTTATGGTTAAAACATTAGCCATTATAGCAAGGTTGGCCATTATAGCTAGGGATGTCTCTTAATAACATTGACACTACTGGATTCCTGCGTGTTATTTAGGCTGCACGTTACAGGAACTGATGGAGGCTAGTGATGGCGCCAAACACGTAGCCGAGTCCATTTAGATTGACTGACCGGTTGGTGCAGTTGGTAGCGACCCTGCCTTCTGAGCCGCTGGTCCCGGGTTCGATCCCCGGACAATTCAAACATTTGTGTGCATGAACATGTCTGTTTGACCTGTGTCTGGGTGTGTATATGTATATAAGTATGTATATCAGTCATCAGGTTACCGTAGTACAGGCTCTGCCTAGTTCGGGACCTTGTGTGGATGTTGTCTCATATTATTATTATTATTATATTGCCATCGACATGCTAAGAAGAAGAATAGATGGAGACTTTAAATAATTACAATATTAATTGAAAGGAGTTTTATTCATTTGAAATCGAAACATTTTACTCTGTCGCAGAAAAACATTGCGCGCGTTGATGTCTTTTACACTACAGAACCTATTTTTAATTTTTTTTTTTGTGAATTTTCTACCCGTCAAAATTTGACCTGAATATACAATTCCAACGACAAATTAACATCATTATCTCTTGTTTATCATACCCACATTAATTATAGAGTACAGTTCTAAGAATTGCAATCCTTATAAACTTATAATATTATGTATCAACAACAAAATCTATACGAGCGTCCTTCGCTATGCCAGCTCTGCGCGCACGCACTTCAACCTTGGTGCACGCGTCGTAGCGTAGCGTCGGCAAATACACAGCACTCATGTACTTGTAGCGTTAGCAAATAAATCGGTAAGATTTTGTAGTTAATGACCAAGATGAGATGTTTTGTTAGTCAATGAGGTTTTTTTAAAATAGTTTTTTTGGATTTGGTTGTACTGTAAAAGGTGTTTGGTAGGATGGAATCCAAAACCAATTTATCTGTGGTCGACACAACATGTGATTGTCTTCCATACTTCTCAATTAGTCGTCAACTCGTTAATCAGTTTATGGGAAGATACAGGCTGTTATTTTCTAGATATTTATAATTTTGTATTGTGATGTGTAGTAAGTTAAAAATAATAAATAAATGCCTGAAATACTGAAGGCTGACGAATTTATTTCTATGCCTTCACTGTCACGAACTTATGAGTCTTGACCTCTGATTACATAACTTTTATAACAAACCAGTTATTTAAAAGTAATGTTAACGTGACGCAAACTCTTCTAAACAGGAGATTAATTTGACGAAAACCAATAGCGACTTTTGACCTGGACTAACAAATTTTACCTTAAATTAATCGTGACTTTTAACCTACTGGATTAGGGTTCCATAATAAGACAAGTAAACCGTTTATCTCAGGGTGGCCTTGTGTGGTTGTTGTCTCATATTATTATTATTATCTGTATGTTAGCTGATACAATTTTTGAGACGCGAAATTCAACGTGCCATTAATTTGACTTCAAACAATTGGTATATGTGATGAGGAACTGCGCAAATAGTAACAAAAGCATTTTAATCATATGCTTTAAATATGTAATATTTAAAGCCAAACCACTGAAACGGCCCCACTCTCTAAGTCCGTCAACGAGGACACGGGCGCATCCGAAAGTAGTTCGATACTTAGAAGTGAACCCTAATCCCGATTAATTAACTTTTTCGGACGGGCAAAAACGCATCGGGAGTAAGGACAACTGTCTAAACATTTAGTCATAAATTTTTAGTTCTGGCCCCGGACTAATCTTATGTTCGTAAGTGATGCGGAGTAGGAAACGTCCGTAACTTCGGCTGAAACAACGGACTTCGTGCTTAGGGAGTAGGCCCCCAGCATTATTTCGAATGTAGTGTTCTTACTAAATCATACGGAACTCCAGGCTCGCTCCGCAAGTCGCGCTTGACAGCTTTTTTTTCTAAAAGCGTTGACTAATGAAAGCTCACGCGCCGTATACATAACAACACAAAAGCTTTCTAACGTAACCTTGCACGTTAAGTCTTACCATTCCGTGACTCATTACGACCAGCATCGGTTCAGTTTCGCAACACCCTGTATATGCCCTTAGATACAAACAATTGAATTTCGACCTTGTGTTCAAACCATTAGATCACAATATCAATTGTTCTAATTCTAGAATTCTGCATCAATGGAATTTGAACTTTGAATTAATGAAGTTATGGTTGGTATTTGATTGAATGATATTTGGAATTGCATAAATCAATCCTCAAAGGAATTTCTACTTTATTTCTGTTCGCTAAAGGTTGGTTATTCTTTAAAGGTTATCGTGGAAGTGAACGTACACAGAAGTGGCATAAGGAAAAATGGTTCAAATTTTCGTATTGCAGTACAAATGTAATTAAATATGTAACAGAATGGTCTGCGGTTTATATTAACAATGCAAAGTCGTGTGTTTTGTTAGGTTCCTTAGTTCTCTGATAATAGATGGAAGAGCTGTTTGTAACAGGTTAAATAACTGGCTCCAATAGCTTTCACGTAAAAGAACGAATGATGATGACAATAAATTGTAAAATAAACCGTGATTACATTTTGAATCAAACGACAGACAAGTCGTTATATTTTGTGACCTACCTATCTTTACAGTAGGACATAGCCTTTTTTTTTTTTTTGAGGGTGGGAAATCATCAAATAACTTCGCCCGCTCTGGGCGGAGCGGGAGGGCGTGTCAGACTCTTACTGACTAAAACCCACCCGTGTTCCTTCAGTTGCCTGTGCCAGGGGCCACGGTATCCCTCTCGGACTTAGTAGGACATAGTCTGGCTTACCTATTTTTATTTTTTTTGCCGATTGCGCAACGGCAAAGGCAGCCAATTACCGCCAAATGCATCAAACTGCTTGGAAAGTGAGCTTGTTTTAAATATTTTAATTGCAGTCGGTTCTTTGATTTTTAAATTTACAGCACTCAAAATAAACTCAAAGCATTTATTTCAAATAAACCAATTATAGGCACTTTTGAATCGTCGAGGGGTCGGTCAGTCAGAAAGATGAAGCTAGGTGCCCATTCCAAAGCGTAGTAGGTACCTATGGAGAAGAACGGGCAAGAAACTCCATGGACACTCTTTTAAATTAAAATATTGTTACAAAAAAGTGGTTACATCATTAATGTTGAAATTATCCATTTGAGAACGATGTAGGAAGACGTGCACGTTAAAAGCGCCCGTAAAAAAACAATTCAGGAATTAAAATAAGCCGTGCTAGCTAAGATGTGACCAGTGCCTACTGACGGCGCCCGTTCACGAACATGACACCATTCAGCACAAAAATTTTGAAGGGAACTTAATGATCCAATACATACGTCACCCCCATAGACACATTTGAGTGAGCATGACATACTCTCAGCCGCCAGGGCACATTCAAGTCAATGAAAGACGAACCCAGTAAGCTTTATAGTAAGTCCATAGTGCTCACACATGTGCTATGCAATTATACAATACTAAGAGATTGAATTCATACAATGCAAAGATAGTTTTTACAATCTTCATCAGCTCCAACAATATTTTAGAATGATAATCAATTAGTTTATGCGCCCTTGTGGAGCAGGACCAGCGCTGAGCCAAGCATTTTTGTTAGTGATGTAATCCCCCAACTTATAATATGCTTGGCTGTATAGTATCCGTTTTATACAAGATTTAAATTTCGTTTCATTCAGTTGGTTCATAGCATCAACCAGTTGTTAGTTTGAAAATGTTTAATGTTCCTGTCAAAAAATCAATTTTGTCTCACGCCTCCGTATGTTAAGTTGTCAAATTAACTGCTTATTGCTATGAAACAATGATTATAACAACCGAATGTCCACCTTCAATCTGGCCAACCGCATTCCACAAATCGGAAGTGATCGGAAGTATTCGTACGTGGGACGCAACTTCGGCTATCATCAGCAAAGTCGGCCATTGCTCGGCCGGTCAACCTCGACTCACTGATCCAGTTATGACATAATAATGAACTAGATTAAATATAGTTGAGACACTGCCTGCCTTATCAGGTGACGTAATGAAAATTAGACCACATTAAGTATTGTTTTTTTTTTTTTATAATAATAATTAATCTTTAGTTTAATTTATGATTGTGGAGCAATGGGTTGAGTGAGTTTATTATATTGCGTTTAAGAGTTGAATAGGAAAAGATGCTAAATGCGTAAATGTAACATTGATAACAAAAGATGCAGAAAACGAAGGACGAATAATAAGGAATTATTTTGGTTCAGTGAGAAGTATAATAAAACACAATAACAATAAACTCAGAAACAAACTTAGCTATTGCGACAAATAAAACAAATGACATGAGATTTAATGCTAAATAGGTGATTGATTAAACATTGCATCAAACATAATTATACAAGATGTAACAGAATAAACGCAAGTCCTTAAAGTAGTTGGCTCATAATTGACTACTGAATAGATTTCAGTACCTAACTATTAATATAGGTATTTAAAAAAAAAGTATTTTGCTATACGTACTGACCGCTGATTGAGCCAAAGAAAATTAAATCTTATTGCAAGGCAATAAGACTCAATTTTAAATGCATAAAGTAATCCTAGGGTCAACGCGATTTTCAAAAAAATAATAGTTAGCTTTAAAAAAAATAGGGTAAAAATTTCGAAATACGTCGCCATTTTAAGGGTTTGTGAATGGTTGGGGGGCAAGGGGGGGAGGGGTTGGATCCCCCCCTCACCATTTTCACCCGCCGGAAATACTTAGTTTCCTTAGAAAAAATAAAAAACAGAAATTTGTACAAAATTGTATAAAAATTGTAACAAAAAAAAACATATATAAAAACTGGCTTCAATTATGAGTCGACGGAGCCCTGCTACGCGGGGCTCCTATTTCTGGGTGGTATAAAAAAAAATAACCACGATGGCTAAGGCGGGAGCTTCGCTGCGCTGCGCTCCCGCCTTTAGCCATCTAACCTAACCCAATGAAGTCGGATTGTGCCAACTCGGAGTAATACATTGCTATTAATTATTACCTAAGAATTATGTTCTCTTCTTATACATTTCCTATAAAACATAATGTATAAAATATAATTACGTCGATTGTATTTTCTTTTTCCAAATTTAGATTCATCGATCATTTTTGAAAATTGTTTAAAAATAATTAGACGCAACTCCGGCAGCCAAGATTACTTTGTGGGGATTAAGACTAACTCCCTTAAGCCCCCTACACCACCAATATCCTCAAATTCAGGCGACTCGTTTTAAAATCCAACCCAAAAATAGTTTTGGTCATTGTATTATGCTTTTAACTCAATACTCTGATTGGGGTGTACCTATGAGGTCTTGCGTTAATTATGTTACATGTTGTAGACATATTGCAGACATTGCTTTGAAAACAGTAGTGAACCTACTTCATCCCCTAGAAAATAGAGATGCAAAGACAAACAAGCGACTAATGTCAACAAACATCGCAAAAAAAATAGACCTTTAACAAAACTAAACAAAAACGCATTAGTTTTCATATTATCCGCTTACTCAACCTATCCACTTATTCATCATTGGCCCAAATATGGCAGCCATCGTCAATTCGACGGATAAATCTGGAAATGTTATCGAGAAAGGACTGAGCCAAGTACTATTGACCTCTGCCAAGGTTTTCGAGTTTTGCTCCGGTGACATTCAAACATACAGCGATACGGATGTGGTGTTACAGTTATCGTCTGCTACAGGTGTGGTTGGCTATATTATGTTTGAAGTAGTGGGTGGTCAGAGTATGTCAATAACCATGTTTAAGATAATATGTCATAGATACTCCTTAGTGTTGTGTGATGACTGATTTATTGGTGATATCTACTTCCGTACTAAGTGTAAATGTATGGCCTCAAATATAATATGTTCAATACATGGACGAACAAAAAAAGTCAGACGGATTCTCGCTCACAAAAATCTGTGTCACTCAAGTCGGTCAGCTCGCTGACGTACAGGCCGCTGAACGCACACATTCACACATTAGTCAGCCGACGAACGGTCGGTCACTAAGCGCGCAAACGGCAACACTCACACATTAATATATTCACACATAAATGGGACTCAGTTTTGTCTTAGCGGAGTTCTGCCCGACTTTTTTTGTTCGTCCATGGTTCAATAGTAAAAATATGATTAATTGATTATAATCATCAGTGCAAATAGAGTTTCGCAAGTTACGCTACCGCTGGCCACTGAAATTATTCATAATGACATAAAAAGCAATTCACTCGGCTACTGGCAGTTTTTTTTATTTGTTTTTATGCGTTAGTACTTACTGTGCCTTGTGCCTTTATTTGTTTTTGTGCGTTAGTGTAACTGTTACTTGTGCTATTTTTTTAAAATAAATTTTCAATAAATCTGATTGATCAGCATACTAACTGTATTATTTATCATGGATTTGTTTGTACTGTATTTATTTGTGTATACTGTAAAACATACTATAAGGCACTCGGAAATAGTGTAGTCTTCTGTCAGTAAAACAATTACATACAAACTTACAAATTGTACCTCTTTATAATATTAAGTTAGATAATTTTGGTTTCGTCGCTTGTGTCCCAAACATTAGTTCTTTTCCGAAACTCGTGTATTCTTACTTTGTATAATAATATTCTCTTTTAACCGGAATACAAGTTATCATTACGACTAAACCAAATGCTTAGTGGGTAATTTCGATGTGCAGAAACAATTATCCTTGATTGGGTTCCTCGGATAACAGGTTTCGTTACGAAGTTAGATTAAGACTAAGCCCATGTTATCTGAATCCCTTTGTTAATGGAATAACAACATTGAACTTTAATGTTACGTAGAATGAGACGGGACGAGAATATAAAGCTGCATAATTTAACAAAATTTTAAAAACTTTCCATGAATCTTGAAGCTATACAAGGTAAAAGTAATGCTGAAAGTAGTTTGCTCTTAATTGACTACTGAATCGATTTCAGTAACTATTAATACAGGTTTTTTTTTTATGTATTGCAAAATACATTTAAAAAAAAAAAGATTGAGCTAAAGAAAATTTAATCTTATTTCAAGGCAATAAGATTCAATTTTAAATGCAAAAAGTAATGCCAGGGTCAACACAATTTTCTTAAAAATAATAGTTAGCTTTAAAAAAAATGTTTTGGTCATTGTATTATGCTTTTAACTCAATACTCTAATTGGGGTGTATGAGGTATTGCGTTAATTATGTTACATGTTTTATAATAATAATAAATAATAAAATCGTTAATTTCGACCAACACAGGATCATAGGCACAAGCATGACAAAATTTTAAAATAAAATAAAAACACATACCATAATAAAAATACAATAAATATATTACATACTTCGATTGCCCTGTATGTGAACCATACAGCAATGTTTCAGGTACTGCCAATCGAATCTCTAAACTGATTATAATTTCCATCAAGATGGCTATAAACTGTTTCATAATTTTCCCGTTTCATATTTCTTAGAAGTTCAAACGGAAATCATTATGCAACAAAAAACTAACGAAACCTTCTCATTCTTTCCAGATCCACGAGCACATGACCCCTGACGAGCTACGGAGCGTCTTCCACGTCGAACACAACTCTCTGGTGCCACAGTACCACCTCATCCAACTCACCCACCACCTGGCCAGACGGCACATTCCGGGGACCCATCACACCAACACCTTAACCCAGGGAAAAACCAAGATACCCCACGAAAAGACGTTAAAGAACCAGTGGAAGACGGAAACCAGCCCACCCTCCTTGCTTAACGATGAAATGTTTGTCAATGTCAAGGAGAACATTAAAGGCGTCGATATTATTGGAGATTTAAACAAGACAGTGAGTGTCAATTTCGATGTGACAAATTCTAGTGAAATCAGTGACAGTGCAGTTTTGAGTGATCTTGAAAGGCTAGTGGAAGGCCAGGAATTGGACGTTCATAAGATAGACCTGGAGGCGTTTGGGAGGCAGCTGAAACTGGTGCTAAAGAAGCAGGAGGGGTTACTGAAGAAGGATGGTTTGAGGATGTGGAAGGCGCATCAGAATGAGTCGCAGCCTCATGGGGTTGATTATGAAGAACTGATTTCGGTAAGTGACTTTACAAGTTTTCAATTTACGGTTATAATTTGTTTTTGTCTAAAGTGTAGCAATATTGGTACCTACTACTACACTGCACTGCATTATCTGTTGTTAATTAATTTAGTAATTTAGGTTTTAATAACCAACGTGTAATGTTGCATATCGCTTCCTGTTGAAGCGATTAGATTTATAGTAAAAATAATGTCGCAAAAGTGCCTTTGTTAGTAGTTTGAAATCTCACACAAGAGAGATTTAATTCAGATTCTTAAAGTTGCACTAGTCGACGGCTCAAACTTGTTGGTGGGTGTGGCTAATATGCATGCTATTTCTTATATTTATTTATTTAGTGAAATAGACGATGATCTATACGAAAACGAGCGTAAAGTTTTGTGAACAGACCTTTGGGCGTCTATATATTATGAAAAAAACTACTGGATATATTTATTCAAAATAAAGTTATTTGACATTTTGAATAAATTATCTATCCCTGTACGGTAACAATATTGCCATTTTCATACTCCGAGAGTTATTTATTTACGCCCAAATATGCGTTGAAATATGGAAGTTTCGACGCTCATGACTTACAAACCAATTTTTTTTCCGATCTTCTTTCATACAGGGCTAGATAATTATAATACAAATCGATATAATGTTTAGTTTTGAATTTACACCGTCAAACAGACGAGTAATCACCATACTACATTTGTATGAAAAAATTGACTGACTAGCATATCCGTAACAAAACATTTTTGTAACACAAGAGTTGCACACCACATTCAAAATTCACTGCAAATGATCAATTTGAATAATCGATTCAAATTCCCATGAGATAACAATCGTTCACCCATATACGGTTATTGTCGAGTGAAAAGCGAAAATCGAATCGATATCGTTCGGAAATAGTAAACAATGCGGAGAAGTGACAACACTAATTATAACGTACATGGATAATAAGAGGTCGGATTAATTAGGGCTGACACGTGAAGCCTAGAAAATATAAGATTTTTGTAATAAAAACTTATTAGCCAGTCGTGTGGAGAAGACATTTCTAAGACTGTAACAAATCAATTAATCAAGGCAGCAGGACCTTAATTGGCTGGTCGTAAGACCATTAATATATTCCAAATAGTAACGATGATTGTCGAAGTTATTGAAACTAGATTCTTCAATACTAAAATAGGAGTTTTTAAATAAGTTAAATTGCAACAAGTAAGTAAGTTTTCAACCTGGACAACATAACTTGTCAATAGGTTTGTAGTGCTCGACTTCTGTCTTCCTTCATTCATTCTTCACTAAGTATGAAAAATGGCAATCTTCATAAATTAGACACCATGTTTCATTTTCTGCATGTCAAATACGACATAATCTTCAAGATTACAGTTAAAATAATCTAAAATCAATACCTGTTGAGCAACAACAGCCCTACCCAAACCAATTGTTCTGTTGCGGATGATACAAAAACGCAGGCAAGTGTTTGTGTATGACGGTGAAAGCTGCCTTCCCACGGCGCTCTTATCTAATCGTGAAGTTGTGTCTTCTGTATACGAAGAACTACGGCTAAGGGGATGAAAAAACTAGTTTATATTGTCTTAAGCATAAAGTATGGAGAGGAAGATGTGGAAGAAAGCATTACTAACAAAACTGTTATAGCTAGATAGTTCTAAAGACGTGGCGTTAGAAGGCCACTCAAAGGGTGCACCGGTGACTTGATGAAGGCCACAGGATCTCGTAAGGGGAGGAGATCGAAGTGGCGGTACTTGGGGGAGGCTTATGTCCAGCAGTAGACATATTTTGGCTAAAATGACTATGATGAATTATCAGTTAGGATAGAGATTAGTGTTCCCTTCTCTCTGACTCTTTGTCTAGGCCCAGGTCGAAGTAGAGCAAGTGGACTGTATTATAAAAAGGTTTCTTTGGTTCACAATTATAGCAAATTATTAAAAAATAAAAATGTTTATTTCAATTACAATGGGCATTTAGATACATATTTTTGGAGATCTCCTTTTAAGCAAGGAATTGCTTGTAATAGGAGTCTCCGCACTTCCACTTATCATTAATTACTTTGCAATTGAAATTGAAGTGTAGACAAAGTAAACATGCAAGACTAAAAATAAAAGCGGTAAATTAACATTATACAAAGGGCACTGCAAAAGAATGAACGTTGTACAGGAGAAAAAGGCCAAATCGCGCGAACTTACGTGTGATGCCTGTGTTACGAGTGAGTAATGTTAGTGTGTAAGTGAGTGAGTGTGGGTGTGGGTGTAAGAGTGAGTAGTGAGGTTGTATGCAGTGTGAGTTATAATAAGCGATGTTTAGTTCATTTATCGTGAATGAAAATCGTGACTAGCACTAAATACAAAAGCACAAAAGTGCGCCTATTTTGTGTTATGCGGGTGAAACCGGAAGGCGATGCTAGTATAGGTAGGTTTAAGCGTACGCTAAATTGTAGGTTGTTGGTTGTTGGCTAGCCCTACGACAATGTCTTGGGATCGAAAGAAGCGAAATAGGTCTTATTTCAGTAACCATGCAGGAAAACGACCCGAGTATAACCAATTTGGCTATTGGCTAAGTACTAAGTCAAAAGGTATTTCTGAGTGCAGTCCTGTCGGACGATGCACTGCTGCGTTGCTGTTGCCCCGAAGTACCCACGCCGCACCGCGTCGATCGTTGACGACGTCGTAGTGTGTTCGTTGGATGTATGTGTGTTAATACTCTTCTTTCTCGTTATTTTGTATAAAATTACCAGCCCGAATTAAATGCTAAATGACTGTGATTGATATTAGTATCGATCACATTAATTTAGTATTTAATTAGGATACTATAGTCACTAGTTGGGTTAGTTCTATTTTTATTTTGATAGCATCATCCTTACTAGCTCGACTTCATCCTCTGATAGGCCTCTCTGTACTTGTGACAATCTCCAAATTATGATCACATAGTTGACACAGTTTCCTAGCTTTTGATAGCTATGGAGGAGGGCGTTCTTCGATACTAATATTGTCTAAACTAATATTATTAAGAGATTATAATTATATTTTTTGTATGTTTGTTTGTTACGCTTTCGCGCTAAAACGGCTAGACATATTTGGGTGAAATTTGGCACATGCATAGACCATGACCTGGATAGGACATTAGAATACTTTTTACTTTTAGTTCGATATTTCCACGGGATCGAGACTTATGCTGGTGAAACCACGAGGCTCGTATCTAAAGAGGTAACATTTGTGAGTTTGTATGTAGGGGGTATTCTTCGGAACTTCTGATCTGCCGGTCGATTCTGTAACAATCTCACCGTGATAAATTTGGTGAAGTGAGCACAGCACTCCACTTGATAGTAGGGATTGACACTATCGACAACTCACTTCAAGCTCACTTCACCTAAGTGTTCACGGTGAGATTGTTACAGAATAGCTCTGCAGATTCTAAAAATTCGAAATGTAAATTTAATTTGTTAACAATGAGTACCTATGGATTTAGAGAGCCCATCAGCAACAGCTACATTACACATTTCTAAAACACAACTATGACAACATTATCCCCAATACAACTTATGAAACAGATTGCCAACCCAACCGACAGATGTTTGAAAAAACCACTAATTACAAAATATCTTCTACCAATACACAATCTGTAAAGATTACAAATAAACTGGCTTGTCGAACTATAATGAATACATAACTTGTGCTGATTACATAACTTAATGGTAGACTATAAAAGTTAGACAGTGAATTGTTGTTAAAATTGTATACAAGACAGTCTCGGTCTGGGCTTGTCTGAAGTTTATCTGAAGTGATCTTAACAGCCTTGTCGTGGTATATTTGACGCCTTGACTTGAGGCGAGTGCTTTATGGGATAAGATGAGGCGCACACTGAACCTCTAGACCAAAAAAATATATACCAGCCTATTATTCTCCCACCGCAGGACAAAAGCCAGTTCATAGAAAGATGGCAAAAAAATAAATTAAGAAAATCAGCTCCCATTCTTCTCCATATTTCAGTCAAATCTTTTGCCGGTCGACAACGACGGTGTAGTGCGTATAGCAAAGGAACTCGCTAATAGCACTGTAGCTTTATAGCAACACATTTTGATGACTCCAAACAATTGCTCAATTGATTGCTTCCCTTCATGATTATGAACGGAAATACTTCCCGACCGGTGACGGTCAGGTTTCTTTCCCGTCACTTTTGCGAAGATTCGTAGGACAACAAAAAAAAACTGATAAAATCGAGGCTCGTACGCACGGCTACAGATCAAGCTATACATTGCCAGTATAAGCTGATCTCGCATTGTATAGGATTTCCTTACAATGAGAGGCCAGCGTAAACTGGAAAAATATAGCTTGATGTGTAGCCCTGTGTACTTAACCATTTCAATTCAAAGAGGATGTTTTTTTGTCCCACTGTATTGAAAACAAGATAAGAAGAATGGAAGACCAATATTATTCATTTACTTGGCTTTGCTAAGTCTACAAAAATGATTTACTTGAAGGGATTTCAGGAGCATCTCAAAATGTCGCCCATGAATGGTCCACGTAGTATGCGCCCTAACTTATAGTGTAAACGAATTGCTACTGTTTTGTATTCTATAACGCTGTTTAATTTGTGAACTAGAGCAGTTTTGTTATTATAATCGTATTTAATTTAATATATTTGACTTTAAAGGCTTGTTTGTCCTCGAAAATGAACCCTAGAGATTACTATCAAGTGTTTTATAACACCATTTTGATTATAAAATTAAACAGAAACCGTTAATAACATTTCTTATATTGAACATAATAGTTAGTAGTTTGGTTTGTGTAGGATATCTACAGATAGTGTTGTTTTTAAATATTTCTTTTTAAAATAACATAACGAGCCTTGCTTCCCCAAAGGGTTGGGCAGAGATGTACCTACAGTACACCCTCGTTTCGCCAGTTATATTTAAATCTCATGTAACAGGGGGCGAGCCTATTGCCATCAACCGGGCACAAATCCAGACTCCGAGCTGCGACTGAGAAATTACAAATGTAACAACACACACCACACTCACACACACTCCACACCACACACACACACACTCACACACACTGACACACACACACACAACACTCTGCCCGACCCGGAATCGAACCCAGAACCTCATGCTCAGCAGCTTGCGCTTGCGAACACTAGATCAACGACCCAGTCAAAAAACCAGGCAGTTTAAAAAAAAATAGGCATTATTATAACAAAACAAGGACTGTTGGTCCGACGTAGACAGATGTATAGACAAGTCTTACCACAAGTGTTCCAATCCGAACCTTGTATAAAACGTACCCATGTAGGTATACCTAACCTACATTTACCCTTTTTATTTATTTAAAATGGATTTGCTCTTGACTCTAGTCTAGGTCAGTGGTGACAGACACAGAGTCGACGATGCGATGGTGTGAGCTTACCCAGAAGTAGCCTGTTCACTCTCACTTTGAAGAGATTAGGGTTGTATGCGTTCGGAAACACAGGCGCAGGTAGAGAGTTCCATTCTTTTGCTGTGCGCATAACAAAAGACATTTGGAAACGTTTAGTGCGAATTGGTGGAATAGCAACTAGGTAAGGATGGTCACTTGCAGTGCGTCTAGATAACCGATGGATGAAGGGGGGAACTGAAAAGAACTCATCTTAAAAATAAGCATGCTCCTTTATCAGTAAAGAAACTACTCGTTGAAAGCATAGGCAGCATGAAGCAGTCATAGACAATAAAATCTAGTTCATAATAAAATTATCATATTATCTAGATATTGACGTTTAAGATGTCTGCCTGGGTCTAGTTCTAGTTCTGGCTAATAGACTTTATTACCATAAATACATTCTGTATTCTGCAGAAGCCGAAAACGGTGTCAAAAGTACTAAAACAAGTTAGCACGCACCTACATTTTGTTGTATATTTAAATTTTTGTTTACCTTGATCGCAAATGCACTTAGATCGATTCAAACACCTAGATCGAGGTTAGGATTTGTGCTTGGAATCTAGGTTCTAGGTTTTCAAGTTGTCTTTGACACGAGGTACGTATATATTACACTGTTTTTATGTTTATGTCTATTTCTGTCGGTAGGGACATAATTTTTGTTTATTCTATTCTCGAAGCTGCATAATGACTGACTGTATGGGTACGGTTTTCGCCACATTTTAGAAGACTTTTGGTTACTTTTGGACGATAGTTGCGCATAGTACAATGATGTAGAATGGTATGAGTCTTGTTGATCCAAATAGGACTTTCCATTAATACTTTGTTTTGGATGCTGTGGAGTTCTTCCAGGGTCACAGAGTTGAAGCCGATGATGTGGGTGGTATCAACTGTTTGGTTCATCTCGTTGTAAGGGATCTTTGATAACTTTAGTGGCTGTTTTAACTCGTTGCTGTCGTTAATGATTGTGAATTCTGTTGTTTGCAGATTTTCATTGATTCCATGGGAATGGTGGCGAGATAACTTCCTTGTAAAATGTTAAAGTCTTTTCGCGGGCTAATTGTACTTTGGTCGGTTGGGGCAATGAGAGAACGTAGTGTTGACCATCATATTAAGCAGAAACACTGAGGGGCTCGTGGTTAAATAATAACAACCATACGGGTCAATCGTAGGTTAAGCAACGCGTGCCGCGGTCGGTCCGAGGATGGGTGACCATCCATTACATATAGAGACTCTCGCCATGCCCCGGAAAGCACGTTAAGCCGTTGATCCCGGCTGTCATTCGTGGATCTTTGAAAGTCGTTACGGGTCGTCAGAAGTCCAAAAGTCTGACAACCAGTCTTATCAGTGGGTATCGTGTTACCCAGTAACTGGATTGTGGAGGTCAGATAGGCAGTCGCCCCATGTAAAATATTGGTATTGAACTGCATCCGGTTAGACTGGAAGCCGCCCCGACACAGTTGGGAAAAGCTGGGTAGAGGATGATCCTAATCTCGAAGCTGACTATGACAGAATGAATAGGTACTAAAACGAGTTAGTATGCACCTATATATTGTTGTACATTTATATTTTTGTTAACCTTCATCGCAAATGCACTTGTTATAAATTATATTCTAGAAGCTGACTATGACTGAATCGATACGATTTTCACCACATCTTAGAAGATTTTTGATTTCATCCTATAGATAGATCTAAAAGTAAAATAAAACTAAGCTATTCTTATTATAAAATCAATATAGTAAAATTATAAACCGATAAATTTCCTCAATCCACAAAGAAACGAAAGACACTAATTTGCATACCTATCAATATTATTGAACAGTTTTTTTTTATATTTAAACTTTTTATGATAAATCCAAAAGGTTGGTTATTAATATTATAGTCGATGGATGTCCTCAAATCCATGTTTGATAACCTGTTGTAAATTATAAAGGACATTTTTAGAGCTGTCTGATTGTATCAATAATTGAAGGGCTGCGTTAATAAGTGGAGTCAGTAATAGGTCTGATTGTGTATAATAAGATGCAGAGGTCGTTTACCTAAAGTTGGGTCCATGTAACCACGGACTGGTTCCAAAAAGGCCAGTCAACTTGAGGTAGGTTTTGCCGAATTTCAAAGGGCGAATAACCTTCAACTGGGGGAAAATATATAAATTTTTTATTTTATTTTAGAAGGGTTTGCTCTTGACTCTGGTTTTGGTCCCTGGTGACAGAGACAGAGTCGACGGTGGAGTTAGCTTACCCAAAAGCCTGTTCACTCTCATATTGAAGAGATTAGGGTTGTATGCGTTCGGAAACACAGACGCAGGTAGAGAGTTCCTGTCTTTTGCTGTGCGCATTACAAAAGACATTTGGAAACGTTTAGTGCGAATTGGTGGAATAGCAACTAGGTAAGGATGGTAACTTGCAGTGCGTAACTCATTATTGCATTTGATAGGTCAATTATTGGGTAAGGCTACTTAACATCACGCTAGGATCCTTAGGAGCCGATGAAACACAGAAAAAAAGTCAGAAAGAAGAGCAAGCGATGCGATGCGACGGGGTGGGTCGGGGGAACAAGAAATTTCACGCGGACGAAGTCGCTAGTAGAAGCTAGTGCCTATAGCAATAACTGTATTATTTAACCTAAACCTCTCAATGTCCATCAACAAGATATGTAGTCGTTTTAATTCTAACCACGCCCAGATTTTATAACTGACATTATTAATTTATGAAACGCGTATTTGAATTTACGATTGCATAATATTCATAGTCGGTTCGATTGGCTTCTAGTTACCCTATTATTTGAAAAAGGTTTTATTAAAACGGGGTCGTTCAGAAAAGGCATTGAAGTAGGTTAGAAGGTTTTCGCGTATCTTGGGACCGTGGGGTCCGGAGTCCGGACCGAGGGACCGGAGCCAACTTGTAGAGGCCCATTAGACTCAATAAGTAAAAGAAATGTAGCACGAACCGACAAGTATCCCTGTATGCACAATGCAAGTGCATCTAAGGACAACCCCGGTTGGTGCAGAACTATTGAAGGATATAGAAACAAAGATTTTATTAAGAGCTTTTAATTAAGTGTTAAGTAAAAAAAAGTACAAAAACAAAAGTTCTATTTTACAAAATTAGCATTCGAGAAGATACCTAATTAATTTAGTTAAGTAATTATGCTTTTATTAATTAATATGGCCCTAGATTGTAATCGGCACATATGACAAAATAATAATCATCGATTAAACACATTGAGTTTTTCCTTTTATAAGATTGATAATATTCCTTAAGATCTGTTTTATCAAAAATAAAAAGGTTCGCTTAAGTAAACTCATTTATAACACTTAATTTTATATTCAGTTTTATTATTAGGTACAAGCTAGCGTTTTGTTTTCCTTCTAATATAATGGTTGGAAAAAGAAAATAAAAATTCGCAAATCAAATTATAATAATTTAAAACTAGTGTCAATTTCATATGTTATAGCAGAAATTCTATCCACAGCTGTATTTGTTCTTATCTTCGTGTGAAGTGTGCAAAATTTTGAATTATGTGCTGTGAGGTCCTTAAAGAAAAGAAGTTCAAAATCAAAACATTTCTGTCTTTCAAATCATAAAACTTTGTGATCCGATCTATCGAATTAATAATATCAATCACTGATTATTTAATCATTGCGACTCAAGTGAATATTCTAGTGTATTAACAGATTGAAATAAAACCTTATCAAGTTCATATTTTTTCTGATTAGTTCGTTTAATATTGATAATTAAATTTTATGTTGAAGACGACTTCTCCTATTGAATAATGAATTTGCATTTTATAGGTGACCGCCAACAAACTGCTCTAGTTTTATAAATAGGTTGTATCTTCTTGCTTCTAGATTTAGTGGTAAATTATTACAAAGGTGAAGAGTTCGGGACTTCACAAGCTGCCGATCTATTCTTTAAAAATCTCACGATAAAAACTTAGGTGAAGTGACCTGTCAATCGCGTCAATCCCTAGCATCACGTGGAATGACAGCTTACTTCAAGCTCACTTCACCTAAGTTTTTTTACGGAATAGAGCGGCTGTTCTATAAATATACATCGTTCAGTAACAGAAATTGCCAATGACTTGCCTATGTATCGACTTACTTCTGTTTGTTCCAGCATTAGGTATCACTTTTTAACGGACTTCAAAAAACGAGGAGGTTCTCAATTCGACTATGTTTTTTTTTGTATGTTTGTTAGGTGATCATTCCGCCAATTATAAATGGATTTTGATCATTCTTTTTTTGTTTGGTAGGTCATATTTCAGAGGTGGTCCCATACAAATTTTATCGAAATCGGTCGAGCGGTTTAAAAAAAATCAACAATAATTATTTTTAAATTAAAAAAACCGCTTTCAAACGGACGTGGACGTCGCGTCGTGTAAGACGATCGTTTTCGAATTCGTGTGGGGTAGGTACAATAACTAAAAATAAAAATTACAAAAAAAAACAACCGACTTCCAAAAAAAAACACAAAAAAGTGAAAAATTATTTTAATTTCGGAAGTCGGTGGAAAAAACTAAAACACTTTGTAGTGTATTTTTTTTTTGTAAAAAAGTTTTTTTGAGCCATCAGATTATTAATGCACTAACGATAACGGCAAGATAGTCAATCAATTATTTACCGTCAATTCAATTTATATTACCGTCCACATTACATTCAGTTAGTAGCTTAGTTCCGGTCTTCAATAACTTCTTCTTAGCGTGTCGATGACCATCTAAATGGAGTCGGCCCAGGATCTGCCTCGCCTTCAGCAACATCTATCAGTTCCTGTTTCGTGCAATCAACAGGACACGCTGGACACGATATTAGGTGCCCACTTCTCTTCTATAACTAATTCCCAATAATCTGACCAACGTCAAAAAAATTACAAATACATTATCTATCCTTTATCTATACCTACATAGAAAATTAAAGATTTTGTAATCTGGTCACAATTTGCGAACGATCATAAAACTCATTTGTAATTTAAATACACCAAGTTATTATAATGAGGTTGCTTTTATTCCAACATCGACTCGCACACGTGGCTGGGACAGCCGAATCTGTACATTTATATGAATAAATACGGTATAGCTGAGTAGATAATGAGGTGAATATGATATGGAGAACTTTGATTTTACGAGCCGATCGTGCATTTATTGTGAATTGTAGTTTCAATATTTCGCGTTCCGGGAGACAAATGCAGGCTGTTTATTTAGTCTCTTGCAATTTTTGTGGGGACATTTCCACCAAACAACTTTTCCTGAAACCCAAATCTGATTCGTATTTTTAAAAGAACTTCCTAAATAGTATACAGTCCTCAGACATCTGTGTGAAAAGTTGTTTATTATTCACAATTTCAAAGTTATAAGTTGCTGGTAATACATGTGTGTATCCAAAATCACGTCTCAGTCAATATTTTTTAGATAATTTATGATTATTCTTGCAAACATTCTTATGGCTCCGTTTAGTTTACTTTAATAGATAAGCAAAATATTTTGTTGTAAAGAGTTTTCTATTATTTTGGTCTTACGTACCACATGCGTCTTAAAATAAAGAGGGTGTGTGAAATAAAAACTTACCGACTGGAGCCGAGTATACCCGATTCAACGTCGGTCAGTTTCGTTCACTGTTGTGAAAAATGTAACAATTTTATAGGTCATTCAATCAAGTAAAGCACAAAATTGTGGGTCAATTGATTTCACAACAACAATGTTTGTGTGTCCCACAATTCAAGCGTTTATCGAACACTTTCGAGTCAAATCCATACTTTATGAACGTTGATCCCATAAAAGGCAGTCATTCTTGTCATTTCGATCCTGAATTTATAGAGGTTTCTCTTGCACAAATCTGCAATTTAAGCAAGAATGTTGAACTTATATTACAATGATTTAAAAAAGTTATATACCCAGCCAGAGGGGTAATTCCCGTAATTTTAAACACGTTCACAGTCTGATCTCAGTCTCAATCTGTCAAAAATACAATCAATTTCCATACATTTTTGACAAGTTTTTGACATTGATTGTCGCTGAGATGAGATTGAGACTTGAATTTGAACGTTTTTTAAGTATGAGAATTGCCCCTCTGGTATCTAGGCACTACAGGGTCCAAATAGAAACGAATCTTACTAAATTAAAACGTGTTATTTTATTTTAATAGTTAAATATTTTTTCTTGATTTTCTATCATAATATTCGGTCGAAATTTAGTTACATTCAAACTAAATTTTATTTATGTATTACCATAGATTTCTATGTCTAATAATGTGTACGATTATCCTCATTTAAATGTGTATTTTTACAATTTAAATGGGCTATTACTTTATCTTAGCACAATATTTGCGTTTTGCGCTACTGGCACGTTGCAGTGTTGTTTATGGTATTTTTATTTTTATTCTGACATTACATCTTCTTGTCTATTATGTGTCCGTCACATTGGTGTGGTTACCATAATATGGTAAATAATATACCATAATATACCACCATATTACGGTGGTAGAGTATGTTTGTATTCACGATATCTAAGCTACTTTATGTAAATTAAGTTAATCAATTTAGACCGAGGTGGTCTAAAATTAGAAAAAATAACATAATTGGACATTTGGCTCGCTAGGGAAATAAAATTAAAAAGCAAGATAGTTCACAGGTAGAGGTCAGAGATTAAATACAAAATTAATAATATGGCTTATAATTAGCATAAAAAGGCAATGGTTAGAAATTATAATGTCATCAGGAGCACGTGCATCTGCGCACCGGCTGTCTGATGACGTCATCCATGTGCTTTTAAAATGTACTCGTGTTTGTGTTCATTAGGTACGCGACATTATTTTATTGCGCGCTTTACCTAATTAAAAACATAATTAATAAGGTTTTATTTATTTCATGGTCTCCGTTAGCAAGTAACTAATCTAGAAGGGTGCAAAAAAACATCGATGCGCGCTTTTTCCGAAGCAATACGCGAGACTATCCCATACAAAAAAGAGGGTGTGTGCTTATAACCACACGATAGATGTGAAAACTTATGTATGTAAACATGGCTGATGACGACTGGAGCCGAGTAGGTATACCCGATTCAGCGTCATCGCCCCGAGCGTCCCGGTTCAGATTCGTGTACTGTTCAGAAAGAGCGCAAAGTGCGCCTATAAAAGTTTTCACTTCAATAATACAAAATGCTTAAGCTTATAGTTGAACTGCTCTTGTTAGTCGTTTCTATGTTTGTAAAAATGTAAACGCTTCTACGATCATCACAAAGCTTTTATTATTGTATCGTTTTCTTTCCTAACGCGTATTTATTATTACTTATATATGCTGTGGACAACGCTGTTGATTGCATAATTGTTAAGTAGCTCTTAAGTTTGTTTATTTGTATTCTAGATTAAGTAATTGTTTGTTGTTCCAAGTAGATTTTTTTTTTTTAAAAATGGTCACACTCATACATTATCGATTACGTGCGAACAAACGCGTTTTTTTTTTTTAAATTTATTGAGATTGTTTTGCGTGAATTAAGTGTAATGCGAGAGCAATTATATAGCTCTATGACCCAGTGAAATTGATTATTGTTTCCAGAAAGCTATTTCAGTTTTAACGCCCGTTTTATGACGCAGCCTATAAGAGGGGCCAGGGTCTTCGGACTGAGGCAGGCATGGGTGCAAAAGTCTCAACTTTCACGAACTACGCCTCATAAAATCGTTTTCTTTTTTAAACGAAGCTCCTTATCGCTCCTTACCTAAAAAAGTGTAATATTTTGACCGTCGTGACACTTGCTACAGAATGTGCTTTTTTTCCATTTAGTTACTCTCAAAAGTTGTTAATTTATTTAATTTCCCTTGTTATTTATATTTAATACATAATAAAACACGAACTGCGTTCCAACCGGGTGTATCACACTAATCGACTTTTTCTTTAGATACACCAGGTACCTTTTCTGCTCCTATCAAAAGTTTGATGAGATGTCAAGTGTGGCTCTCATCATGCAAACTTTACAGAATTGCAAACGATAGTGTTACTGTTTCCCGATTTCCCGAATTGAGAAAATCTAGCACCGCTTAGGTACAAAAGTTTTTGACATAAATTCGCTCGCGCCATAAAAGACTAAGACCTAAAAGTACATATTCCTGCTTAAGTGGCAGATAAATGTCAAATATTTTAATAATAGAATAGAAAACTTTTATTTCAGACCGGAGTCCATAGGGTTAGTAACAATTTTACTTAACTTCTAGTGTTAGTAGGTTACATATATACACTTCAAAATTCAGCGTGGAGCTGCATCCACCTCCTCATCATCATCGGTACGTGTAGAAGGACTGACAGTACGCTTTGAAGAGCGTTACTTTAACTGCCCTCGTACTACATAATACTTCCATAGCTGCAATAAAAATATTTTCTTTGTCTTTTAACATGACAATACAAATCAAAACAGAACAAAAGAACCATAGAAAAGTTATTTATCTCGATATTTTTCCTTTATTATAAAAGGTGCTCCATCAAAGGTAATGGAGGTAATATTGACGTCACATTATCAATAACAATTGCAATAAACAAGCTGCAAAACAATTAGCATACGAACGAGGAACATCCTCTTAGCAAATTGTTTGTTTTCACGTTATTCTCACGGTTTTCTTGTAACGATACTTCCATTTTGATTTATTGATGTTTTTAAGATCATTGTCCTGCCATTTGCAATCAACTAGCACTGTTTGACGTCAGGTGACCAATCCCAGAGATATGCAAAATATATGATGCTATTATTGAAATATTTCTTGTTGGGTGATTAATTGATTGTTTTGAAACTACAAATCAAAACAAATATATTTTTCACTCCTCTTGCTCAAAAAGACCGTTATTGTGGCGTACCAGAGCGAAGAAAAAATTGCAATTCTTCCTCTAGGGGAAAAAGTTTTTTTTTTTAATTTTTGTGTGTCAAATGACAATGAGGTTACAAAAACAAAAAAGTCTTTAGTCATAAGTAGAATAATCATGAATATAGACTCGACTTATTACTGTTTCATAAAAAAAGAACTTCATTTTATTTTTGGAAATGGAACTAAAATCGGCGATCTCTTTGGTAGAATGCATGCAATGCGTTGCGGCTGCAGAAGAAAAAACAAAAAAAAAGACATTGGCGCGAAATCTTTATAATTTTTCTCTGATTGCGAATTGAATTGGTAGTGACCGTAATTAATTTTACAATAGTGAAAATGTCATCATCTAGTGAGAATGGAGACCCTAATTTGCAAATAGAAGAGAAAGGAAAAGAACCACTCCACATTCATCTTCACAGAGGACTGAAATTAAGTTACCGGGAAAAAACATCTCGTTAAATATCCAGAATTGTACAAATTGTACATTTAATTTTTAATAAAATAAACTACATATTTCATATTGTATTGGATTGTTTTATTTTCTCGCAATCGTAGTGAAAAGTAGAGTGTACACACGGCGCTAAAAACCCATTAGAACTCGGTTTCTATTTACTCCCTCGCTAAAGCTCGGGAGTAAAACTACCTCGTATATAATGGGTAATTTTAGCTCCTTGTAGGTATAACAATCTACTATTTTTCAAACTAGGCTGAGGAACAGCACTTTTTGAACGTCAAAATTACATAAGACGACGAAGAGAATAGAATAGTCTTTATTATGTACCTACACTATATGAATTACAGATGTAAATATATAAGTTTACATACGGTGACACAATCGTTCTCACTGGCGATCTTTCTTTTCTTTTGAAGCGAGCTAAGAATCCTAAAGATGGCATCGAATTTAGTCAATTACAATTACATTAAACAAGGGTTTAATGTTTTTACTATAAAACGAAAGTAGGTAAAAACATCATACAAAAAATATTTTTTTTACATATGCTAGCGAACCGCCCCTGCTTCGCATAGTTATTAGGACTTGAAAAAACATCGAGTTTTTTTATATGTATATTTTTTTATTACACATGCATCTTCTGGAATAAATTCTCTAAATGTCGGTAAAAACCGCATCAAAATCTGTTGCGTAGTTTAAAAGAACAATGCAGTCACACAGACAGACATGAAAATTGATCAGTTTGTAATATGTATAGAAGATGGAAGGTGCCTATAAAAAGGGAACTGCTAGCCGCAGCCACAAATAACAAAACAATTCAATCAATCAAATCAACTCGCCGTAGGTTCGAACCCAGACAGGTGCTTTACTTTGTGTAAATTATCTCATCACCACTGCTCTCAAAATCGGTGAAGGAAAATATCGTGCGGAAACCGGTATGTCCTAGAACTAAAAGTTCGAAGTCATGTGACATCTACCAACCCGCACTGGGCCCGCGTGGTAGATCACGGCCCACTACCTCTCACAGAGAGTAAGCCTGTGTCCCAGCAGTGGGAACATTATAGGCTGATGATGAAATCAACTCAGCCTAGCGCAGTCCACTGCTGGACACAGGCCTCTCCCACGCTGCGCCACAACACCCTGTCCTCCACCTTCCGCATCCAGTCTGTCCCATCGCCATCGGTCCATCTAGCAGGGGGGGCGCCTCACGCTCCCACGCGTCCACAAAACAATTGACAATCAATAAAATAACGAATTATAGTATGTAATTGCGTACCAAAGGTGCCACTTGAGTTATGAACTGACAGAATTGGAGTAAAACCAAGGATACAATTAGATTATTCTTTGAATACTGGAAGAATTTAATGTTGGTACGGATGTTTTATTCAGTTTTGACTATATTTTACAACCCACACTAAATAGACAATGGATTTGGTTCAATTAAGTATGTATTTGTTACAATTTTAACAATTCAATAGACTTTTAATTCAAATAATTATGCCGGGTGTGACTTGAGCAGTGTTTTGGAACTAATAATGCTTTATTTGCTAAACAAGATCACAATCTTACGCATGAGTTTTTGTACATATTATATTTCTTTAGGGTTCCGTACCCAAAGGGTGCCAGCGAGACCCTATTACTAAGGCTCTCGTGCCTGTCCGTCCGTCTGTCACAGGGCTGTATATTTTGATCCATAATAGGAATAACACTTGATTTTTTTTACAGTCTGCCTGTACCTACTACTATAAAACAACAAATAATAAAAATAAAATAAAGTTTAAAATTATAGGGGTCCCCGTATCAGAAACATTAAAGATATTATGTAGTGTTAAATATTGTACACTGGTACGGAACCCTTCGTGTGTGAGTTAGACTCTGAAAGCCCTATAATGTTTTTCATTCTTTTATTCCTTAACTTCTGTAGTAGGTACACTCAAACAATTGGTCTTTTTTACGATAAACCGTCTTTTAAAAATGCGAAGTTGTAAAAAGTTGATTGTGTGTGTGAGTGTTGAGTACAAAATGCACAATAATTGCTTGCTGATTTCTGTCAACAGTAAGACGAGTCCTTCAAAAGTAAATATTGTCTGAAAACTTCGGTTTAGCATTAAGGCTGGGGTCAGCCGTATATCTTACGATAATAATAATGGAATATTACGATCGATATGAACGATTTAAATAAAAATAATAGACGAAAAATGTCAACGCAGTGGGCTCCAGATCCAGGCAAACAGGGGGCTTGCGGACGGCGAGCAATGGGTAGCTCGCCGTCCGATAAGGACCTGGCCGGGGTCGACGGCGCGTTGTGTTTCACGCGTGCCTCAAAGAGATGTCAGCACCAATGACGGGGTCCGCTAGGACTGATGCCTGCCAAAGTTGCGGGAAAGTCCGAAAGGGTTACCGTGGCTCCTGGCACAGGCAACTGAAGGAACACGGGTGGGTTTTAGTCAGTAAGAGTCTGATTCTGAAATCATGTACTGAATCCATGGGTACAGGTTTTGCGCCCGTGTCCCTGCCACCCTGTGTCGTTTAGTGCTTAGTATTTTGTGGGTATACTATAGGTACACCTCTGCCTACCCCTTCAGAAATATAAAGGCGTGATCTATGTTATGTAAATATTATAATAACGCGTTCTATGTTCATTACAATTTAAATATGGCTATTAAAAGCCTCTAGGATATGAGCAGATATAATAAAGTAAATCTCCCACATCATAAAGACGGCACACCAGTTGACTTCCGCCAACCCGCACTGGGCCCGCGCGTGGTGACTTACGGCCCAGTCCCTGTCACAGAGACGAGGCATGTGTCCCAGCAATGGGAACATTATAGGCTGACTATGATGAGATACCTACTACAGATTACAATACTATATTGGTGACAATACCTACTTATTATTTACCTACAATGTTTCTTGGATATCGTGCTAAATAAAGTACAGTTGATGACGGCAGAAGGTGGTACATCGTGCATTACAGCTGCAATTATCAACTCATATAATAAACATAGGAGGAAGCGTCTACCACATTCCTTTTATTACCGTATCAGCATATAAAATGGATAATTTGCCTAGAGGTTATAGTGGCAAACAACACATACGCTGCGATACCGTGAAACAAATAGTGAGCTATGTACTTCCTTATTGTAATATTGCAAGTAAAGAGGTTCAATTTTGATAGTTTTAATACTTTTTGAGTTTTTTTTTTAATCTAAGTATTTCTCCCCTTTAATGCATAATCGGAAGTTAAGGGTACCTGAATTCGAAAGATTTGAAGCTATTGAAATTAAAAGTAGGTAGGTAGTTACTTACCTACCTCATACAAAACATTAGATTGTATGGTTAGGGTTACATTGGCTAAAATATTCACTTGATAATAGTAAATTATGATCCCAATTTGATTTGAACCCGCCATCTTAAATTCTCCGCCATCTTGACTTTTTCGTCTAGTTTTCCCGCGCCATCTTTTCTCATTGTCAGATTGAAGGGTTGCGGAAATCATGAAAGGACAACAGGGCCATATTTTATACCTACAAATGTGTCATAGACAATAAATATTATTATTTCCTTGCTTACACTTCCTTTTATGCTAAGATCGTGAAAATAACTCAAAAATATCTCCGTGACTATGATACATGGTCTTGTAACATAAAATTCTTTGTATGTGAATAATCGTGAAATGATATTCATCATGAGATGGACCACGGAAGCACATTCTTATTTATGTCTTCATAAGTTATAATATTATTTTATTAATAATACTTTGCATACTACGGCCTCGTTGCAAATTGTAAAGTATTAATTGATGTTTGTTGAGTAATACCTATCCTTAAACTTATATTACTCGTAATTTTATTGCCAATCCTATGAAAACGACGTGGCTTTTATTTTTGGCTTTCAAATAAATGTGGTTACGATGTCGAAGAACAGGCAGCAGGAAGGAAGGCAGCCTCCTTTCTGTCTAAATGACCATAGATGGTGTAGACAGAGATATTTGGAAATGGAAAAAGCAGGCATAACTGAAATGCTATAGAAAAGGCCGCAGGGCCCACTTGCACGTCCATGGGTTATCCTAAATAACTCGGAGTTAACTACTAACTCTGGCTTAATCAAATAATTTAGCTTGCGCCACCAAGAGGTAAGCCTAGGGTTAAACTTTTAAATATTAAACCCAACGATGTGGGAGCCACCAAGAGTTAGAGGTAAGCCTAGGGTTAAACTTTTAAATATTTAACCCAACGATGTGGGAGGGTTAAGTCGTTAAACTCTGGGTTAGTCTTGAATGTCATAATAAATTGACGTTATGAGGTACCGCTGATAACTTATTTTGTATTTTATATTGTTCGACGTTGTAGTAACTGAACATTCTGTACTCTAACAGCGGGCAATATATCTATGACTCATACAAAAATAAAATATATTATATTATTTTATTATTATATATTTTTCCTTGTCTGACGTTTTCGTCAGTCAATAAACTAAATATTCCAGGGACCCACATACAGGACGATTACAATCAAAATTTCATGTTATAAAATTCAATGACAGGAAAGTATTATGTATCGTAATGTAGTGTAAAAGAGATAGGTAGGTATAGGTAAAATTTCCGTTCATTCATTTTTGGTCGGATTACATATCAGGGCGCAGACATTAGCTCGCCGTTCGATAAGGACCAGGCCCGGGTCGACGGCGCGTTGTGTTCCACGCGCGCCTCAAAGAGATGTCAGCACCAATGACGGGGTTTGCTAGGACCGATGCCTGCTAGGGTTGCGGAAAAGTCCAAGAGGGTTACCGTGGCCCCTGGCACAGGCAACTGAAGGAACACGGGTGGGTTTTAGTCAGTAAGAGTCTGACACGCCCTCCTGCTCTGCCCAGAGCAGGAGAAGTTATTTGATGATTTCCCACCCACAAAAAAAAAAAAAAGGGGCGCAGACATTGCAATTACATTTTATGTTTCGACGATTGAACTGCAATGTTCCCAACTCAAAAAATACTAATATCAGGTTAACTAACTCGGTTTTACCTTTTAGTGGCGCAACGCGTATCTAATAAAGAGTTAAAATGTTAATTGCTTAACTACTCCGTGTTTACAAACTCTACATTTATTTATTTATTTATTTACTATTACCACTTACATTTGTTTTTACAGGTGAGAACCCAATACAACAACATACATAATATTCATTTAACCCGACAATGACAGATAGTTATTGCCATTATGACATCGACAGTAAAAATTTGACACCCGAAAATACCCGATGAGACAATGTCGTACCTGAGGTAGGTATTATGTAACAATGTCTTTATTAGAATACTTCCTATTCTACTCATTCACGCAGTAAGGAGAATCCGTGACCGGAGCATGCGTGAGCTAAGTAATGTGGAATAAAATTATACTCTAGGATTGTTACATATGCTATTTTAGACGTCATATTTTTTTTAAAACGTTGCCCCACACTATGAATTTCTCCTGTATTGTGGGTGCGTTTACAAACATTTAAACTCACATACACAAACAGCCAGACCCGGAACAACTACTTGTAGGTCATACAAATATTTGTTCCGTGCGGGAATCGAACCCGCGACACGCAGCGCAGCAGTCAATCGCTTAACCACTGCGCCAACCGTGCCGAAATAAACATAATTTCGTTGTTGATAGGGACATAGGTTACTTGCAAGTCTAGAAAAAATATTTCTACCAAATTATACAGAGCGGAAATATCGAACTTTCCACACCGTAGGTATAGAGGTTTTTCTCTCTTTTGGCGGTTAAAAACGCGATAAGAATTGTATTAGTTTTAGAAGATCAACTCTTTTCTCTTTGTTAAGAGAATTACCGACTATGGAATTTATTATTTTGTAGGCTCTCTACTGTTTTTCTGTGCTTAAGGAAAAGGAAGATTTATTACTTCTTGACAGTGTAGGTACACTCGTGTAGGACCTAAGTAAAAAAATACGAAGGTTCATTTCTTAGAACGATGTTATAAATCTCGTGGCCATTGTCGGGAATTTCCTGATTTCACGATATTTATTTTGTACCTCAAGACTGTTGGTCTGGCAATCATAAATTAGCAGGTATGACTAGGCTGAAGGTAAAAGGATGATGCAAATATTATGTTATGATGAATCTTGAGATAAAGTTCCTTAAAATTAAATGAGGTTGTAAACTTTTGAAATTGGATTAATTGAGTAACTTCTTAATGCTTAGGCCGTATGAGGTCGATGTTTGCTTTAGCCTATCTCTCAAAGTGTTGCCATAGTTCTAGGGTTAAATCCAACGTTCCGATACAAATCTGTTTATTTATCATTGTCATGGATTTGAAATGGAACCTTGCTTGCTCAATTCGCCGAGGCTCATGCCAAATCAGCACAAAATGCACGGAGAAAAACTATGAAAGTAAAAGTGATACGAATTCCTTTGTTTTAAACGAAAAGCACGAAGTTAAAACGCATGTTTTTGAATAGACACATACGTAGAGATAAGTAAATAAATATATCACGCCCAGCCTCCGTCGGGCATTCAGATCACGATTTGTGAGTTCCCACGCTATTTCACGTTTAAGGCGCCTAAGCTAGCTAGATGCGCATTTCAAGTTTTGTCACTGAATCGGTAGTTTTTCTTACGAATGTGAGTTTCAGGAATTAAATATAATAAACCGTAGTCTTGAGAAAGTTGACATACTTATAGTGACAATAGTCATGCACCCCTACAATATTTTTGAGTCGAGTTGGTTTTGATATGTACATAAGGACAAAGTTGTGCGAGACTTTGAACACCTGACAGTTTTCAAAGACGTGGTACCTATATTAAATCGTAAAGAAGACTTGATTCATCAAGTTTCATGAATACAGAAAGGAGTATCTACTAAACATGATGTTGCCCAATATTTATGTGGCATATTTTGTGTATATCTTTTTTTAGAGATCCTAAATAAATAAATACGATGTTTTTTTTTCACAATTGTAAATATGTTTTTTTTCGTCTTGACTTTACAAAGCTATAATCTTTTTGTCCTTTGTCTTCAGGAAGATGAAGAGGATGTCGGCGACTTATACCAGGATGAGGAGAATGGAGCCGCGCTTCTAATCAGAAGACACCCCAAACATGGCAAGCTGGTTGTGGTAAGTTAATCATCCTAATTGGGTAACACACTATCATTCGCAATCTAAATCATATTGAAGCATATAGCTAATCCATTGCTTCATGTGTTCGAAAAATTTGTCTGCTCAACGACGTAAATAACGCAATGAATGTTGTTGAACTGTCAAAATTAAAGCCATTCCTACTGTAAGTGTGTTACGCAATTACCGCGCTGGTTTATTTTTATCGGAACCGACTAAGGCGATTTAATCGACTACAATGACACCATAGACAACTACATACTGGCCGCTAATGAACGGAACAATAAAATTCGTAATTCGAATACATTTGCAATTTGCCGCCTTGCTTCCACAGTTGCCGTTTCAAATGTCCCAAAAGGCTGATAATATAAAAGCGAATTGCCAACCAAAGTTTAAATTTACTAAGTTACTACACTGAACAAAATTAAAGCAGCGAGACCGGCGACTTAGTTAAAGGGCCTTAACATAATTGTTAAACGATGCGTGTCAAGAACGAATTTTTTAATAATTATAACCGCTGTTGTAATATTTGGCGTCATTTGCATAAAACGTCATACATTAAAAGTGCTGCTGTTTAGTGAAGCCAAAGTTCACATAGGTATAATTTGTTGTTTGGAGTTTATCTACGTCGTATTAATTGAAAGATTATTATCTGCTGAACTATTGATATTGAAGCTGATAATAGTTTTATCGATATTCCATAGCCCTGTCCTAGGCCAAACGTTGGCTGTCCCTATGCCTTCAAAAGCCAATATTCTAAATTCAAATGTGACATTTCTAAAAGATTTGATTGACAACTTAAGCTCTATCCTTGGACTATGCAGAAAACCCGACGTGAGACAAGATATTTGACGCGATTAACATAAAACGTCATACATTCAACAGGATGTGACAATCTCTGGATTTCGGACACGTCCCAATGTCAATGCTAACCATAAACTATGAAACTAGAGACGTGACTAGTAAAGATTATGAAGAAACTATGTTACTATGGGCTTGGCGTTTATAATGACGTCACGATTATATTTCCCGAAAAAGTAGGTAGAAATTTATAGCCACATTTCACTAGCTATGTTTATGTCCCATGTAATAGGGGGCTAGCCTATTGTAACCGGGGCACAAACTCAGACTCCGAGCTGCTACTGAAAAATTCCTAATGCAAAAACCGAAAAACTAATTTGTCTAAACCCGGGGGTCGGAACCAGGATCCCGCGCCTAGCAGTAGCACTTGCAACTACTGGAATAAAACAATAATCCAGTCGCAAGACGCAGGCGTGGTCATTATCTCCAAGATTTATAGTAAGGAAAATAACAATACTTAGATCTTGAGAGAGGAAGTGACTATTCACGTGTTTGTGTATATTTGCATACTAACTAATAAACTAATCATGAATGGCGTAGCAGACGGGCTGCGAAAATTGTCAGACGAATGGTTAATCTTTTTTTAGTCAAGGACAAAAAGCGATTGTATTGACAGAAAAAGCTTTGTAAAAAGTTTGAATGTCTGCTGTCAGTTAATCTCTCAATTATTTTAAATGATTAGGTTTATGTGTAGTTCCGTAAAACTTTATTTAAGCAATCGTCAATTATTTTGTTCAAATCGTGGTTAGGGTAGCTGTACCGCATCCGGTTAGACTGGAAGCCAACCCCAAAATAGCTTGAAAAAGACTATGAAAAATATATTAATTGATGCGATTTTGGCAAATTTTACTAATATTTGAATAAAAATCAATCAAAGGGTCCAAAAGCAAAAATGTACTCACTAGAATCACTCCTGGAATCTACTGTATCCTCGATTTTCAGACACATATCTCACAAACGCAAAGAGACACCTTGATTCTGTGTAAGACGTCATTAAAACTTTTATTACCTGTCATTCAGTCATCAACCAATCACAGTATTAAAATCCAAGCCACTCTTACTGCTATCAAAGGTGTACATCTAGCGGCTCTGTGAGACCATAGACACAATGGCGTTACAAACCAGACTAAGGTCGATTGCTCAACAGCCAGCCAGTACGTAGGTGTGAACGAGAATACAAGCGGTGAGGTTTTTGAATAGCCTTCGTGGATTTAAAAAAAGATTGAGGAGTAATGAAGATACAGTCTGTTTTAGAGGCATTTTTGTATTGTCCGATGTTAGTTAACGACGGATTTCTGAAAGACTTCACAAGGACATGGCTCAGGTGCGTGGCAAAAATTGTAACTAACACCGCCATCTGATTTTGTCAATACCATTTCACAAATGTTTACCAACAACGCCCCCCTGATCTGAGAAGATCCCTGAAGCACTATAAATTTGCTGCGAAATCTCATGTTGACTTTAGGGCAGGTTGTTGTTATTTTGTTGAACGAAACAAAATACCAAACATGGGTTTTGGCAGCAATTTACTAATGAATTGGTGCCCAGTTGAAGGCTATAGGCTCGCCCCCTATTATATTGGACTTACACATAACTAGCGCAACTAATGTAAGTTTTAACTATGTGTTACCTCTTCCTAACGCTTCGAAAAAAATACAGGCGGGTACTCCGCAAATCAGAGGCTTGATCAGGATTATAAACTCCAATGTCAATTGCCATCTTAAACCTTACTAATTATTTACTAATGCGGAGAGCGGTTATTTACTAATAATAATATAATATATATTTATTGGAACTAAAAAACACAGATTACAATAAAGTTATGTACGATAATGACTGCATTAGTTATAAACTGTGTCGCAGCCATTAACGCCCATACAAAAATGTTTAATGCGTCAGTGCTCCAGCGTTGAGAAATTATTTTTAAGTTAAAAAGAAAATTACATAGGAAAATAACAAATAATAATAACAAGAAAAATAAATAATATAAAAGCAAAAAGGTATGGTAATCAATAGGCAAGCGTGTGTGGGTGTGTTGTGTTGTGCTTTCGTGATTGTTGAAAACTTTTAATAAATAGGTACAAGACTCACCTTCTTATCATATTCATCATAAAACAGCTAATTTCACCCAAAAATATACAGGCTGTATATAGATTCACTAAATTAGGTAGCTCGGCTTAAAGGAGCAGAACCGCGTGAACAAACGAGTTTGCTAATTAGATTATAATTGTCAGGTTTTTTGTATTAAATTAACAACTTCATCAACACTGATCAAGCTACTGTTAAGTGTCTAGCTGTCAAGTACTTACAAAGGATCGATTTGTAAGACGATTCGAACGCGATTACGACCTAACCGATTATTCTGTGTGGACTTAATATTTAATATAAACTTCTAAATACACACATATACAAGGTGTTGTTTTGCATCCTCGTCAAATTCGAGGAGGTAACTATGCTAATGATTCTCGACACGAATCAATAATAAAATAAGTGGGTATTTATTTTAAAATTTTGTCATTTTCGGAAATCGGCATGTGTAGGGTCCGTGTGATACCGCCCTGTAACTGCGCTGTAACTGTAACGCATGCACACAGCGACATAGTCGTACGACACTGCCTACCACATACGCAACGGGGCGATTCTGTTCTTTGAAAGTAGAGTATTCTGAAATACTATCAAACTTAAATATCTAAAAAAACAAGTATGTATTAATTATTGAGCAGGATCTTAATTGTATTTGATTATTTATGTCTTTCATAACAGCCTCCTGAAATTTGACGAGGATGCAAAACAACACGTTGTATAACATCACGCGTGTTTTCCTCGAAGAATTAAGCAAAGGTGCACCTACAGTACACCCAAACGCCAGTTATGTTTTATGCCCCATGTAACAGGGGGCGAGCCTATTGCCATCAACCGGGCACAAATCCTGTCTCCAGACTGCCACTGAGAAATTCCTGATGTAATAACACTTTGCCTGACCTAGGAATTTAACCTAAGACCTCATGCTGAAGAGTAGCGCTTGCAACCAAGATACCGACGAGGCATTCAACCAATTATTCTGTGTGGATTTCATCTAAACGAATATATTGAAAGAAATAAACCTGTGTGTGCCCGACAATTATGTGTTGCGAAGGTGACAGCCACGTCTATTTGCGGTACCCAGTAGTAGGACCAATCTACAGAGTACAGCTCCTATAACGCGTACCTTGCGTGTACTTAATGTCGTAGTTGACAGCATAGATCTTCTCTGAGTGAGTTCACAAAAACCTCGATGTACATAATATGTTATGGTAAATAATGAAACTGTAATTATGGCCACACTATTGAATTAGGAGATTCCTGTAATGATAGTGATGATGAGTTAATACCTACATAAAAAATAAAAAAAATATAAACATTTAAAATAGTTGGTTTGCAAGAGGGAATTAATGGAAGTACTGATCCAATTAAAAACATTGCCTCATTGATAGAAAACTGCACTATTGCCCAGTGTCATATGATATTTTTTACGTTAAAATCTTCACGCGGGCGAAGTTGCAGGCAGCAGCTAGTGCTATACAGGGTTATTGGTGATATGTCGGCAATCCGTTAAAGGGATGTAGGGGAGGTCAATTGCAACCAAATTACCCCTTATGACCCCTGATCAACAAACATGATCAACAACCTTTGTTGATCAACAAACTTTTCTGCGTTCTTTCTAACCGATCTACTATTTAAAAGTCTATAAAAGCTGTCTAACTGTCAAATTAATTTAATGTATTTTCATTAATACTAGCTGACACGACCGACAGACATTGTCTTCTCCAAAAGTTCTTACAAAAATCCTATAGAAGAAAGGACGTTCGGTTTCTGCCGAATTTGAAAATGTTTTGGGAAACATTTCTTAATATTTTTTCTCTAAAAACCTAATTTGGCTAATACGAACATTTTAGAACGAAAAATAGCCAAATCGGTCCAGCCGTTCTCAAGTGATGCGGTTACCGATTACCAACGAACAGCATTATATTTTTATTTAAATAGATTTGCATCTGATTTAAGACGCTCTTCACAATGCATCACTAATGAACTGTGAAATATGAATCGTAAAATGCATTTCGAAGCAACATTGTTATGAGCATAAACTTATTGAATGCATGGTCGGTATGTACACACAGCAGGAGGTCAAGTTACCACAAACTGTCAAATTTTCTCATTCGATTTTGAACTTAATCTCAACATTTTAAGGTTTAAAATCATTTGGAAAAATTTGACAGTTTCGTATAACCTGATGTCCTGTCGACTGTACCTTACTTAGTGATGTGTGCCATAAAGACACCTCGTAAAATGTATTGTCTTATTCAGTAATCTTATTCATAAAAACTTATTTTTCTTTATTTATTTCTTAATAATATGTGGTTTCAAACAATAGTTTTACAAACTTAAGCGACTCTCATATTTTTGACGCAATTTATTCAAATCAAATGGCAAAGGGCACGTGGTTAAATAATACAACCGCATGGATCGATCGAAGGATAAACTATGCTAGTCGAGGTCGTTCCATGGATAGGTGACCATTCATAACATATCGAGACCCCATCGTACCTCGGAAAGCACGTTAGGCCGTTGGTCCCATTGAGCTATGAAAAATATAAGTCAATGGTTGGTCCCGGCTGTCATTCATAATATATATTTGAAAGTCGTTACGGGTAGTGAGAAGCCCGAAAGTCTGACAACAGAGGGGCAATTCCCGTATTTTTAAGACCGTTCGCATTCTAATCTCACTCTCAATCTGTCAAAATTACAATCAATTTACATACATTTTTGACAGGTTTTTGACATTGATTGTCGCTGAGATGAGATTGCGACTTGAATTTGAACGTTTTTTAAGTACGAGAATTGGCCTACTGGTCTTACTAAGGGGTATCGTGTAACTGGGTTGTGGAGGTCAGATAGGCAGTCGATCCATGTATAATACTGGAATTCAATTGCATCTGATTAGATTGGAAGCAGACCCCAACATAGTCGGTAAAACGCTAGGCAGATTGATTAACATCAAATTAACACGTGGGTAGGTAGGTACTTCATGGTGGGTCACACCACCACGCCTATCAGCACGCCTGTTTTACCTAAAGACCACTAGCAAGACAGGGAATAATTTTTCGTTTTTTTTTCCGAAAACAAAGAAGACAAAAATTGAATATTTCGCTCGAAAATTGCCGAAAACCAAAAGACTCGGTCGGACTGCGTACTATGAATGCCTACTGGGAACTTAGTGCGTAAATAAAAGGCTCATTTATAAATCCTCTGCTAATTCCTATTTCGTATAATATTATGCCGTTACATCAATAGGTCAATGAATACCTTATGGATCGAATTCGTGATCTACAGACTGGAATCAACCGAACTGGAAGCATATCAATCATTTGAACTTTATTTGGAAGTGATAACTGATACGGAGCGGGAGGGCGTTACAGACTCTTACTGACTAAAACCCACCCGTGTTCCTTCAGTTGCCTGTGCCATTGGCACACGGTAACCCTCTCGGAATTTCCCGCAACCCTGGCAGAACCGATACTGATACAAGCACACAATTAAAATAAAGCCACAAAATAACCTTTGAACAACACCGACTACTACTTTTACCAGGGGCCGTACTATGACGTGTTAATTCCATCATTGTTCCAGCGTGGAAGAGAGACGGAGCTATACATGACCGATAGCACTATCTCTTTTTCTAAACGGAATCATGATGGCGTTAACAGGTCATAGTACGGCCCCAGAACTGCATAAAGTGCAGTGCCTACTCTACAAGACCAGAGGGAAGGTAACAGACTATTTGAAGGCACTTCTTTTTCATTTTTGAGTTGATGGCAAAGGTAAAAATATTGTATAATGTTTGATGAGTTAGGCCCAGTAGGTGGCCGCTCCAATCGCGGCGTCAATTGCGTTTTTCAGGTCCTCACAGAAGTGCAGACTCTGATTAATCTGGACACTTTGGACACTCCAAATATTACGGGACATAGTTTGGTCAGGAGTCAATAATCCTCCACTTCCCGAGATTGTGTTTTCAGCGGCCTGCTTGGGTCCGCAGTCGATTGCTTTCCATATAGGCCACTGCAGGTCACGTCCGGGTCCAGCCCAGGAGCACCTGCAGGTGCTCCTGGGCTGGACCAAGTTGAGTCGTGGCGGGTGCTGTTTTCATCACAACTTTTACTTATAATTTTTGGTTAGCACAAAATAACAAGCATATTAAGCATAGTGTAACAACTGACCAAATCGCATCGAAACCCGCCTGATTTGTCTAGTCTTTACAAAAATACCAATACCTACTCACCATTTCCTGCTTACCTGACAATCTTAACGACTGCTGAGCGTTAGAAACCCAGGAGGTTCAATCCCCGGGGCATTCAGGAAAAGTGTTTTCACAAGGCTTTCTCAATAGAGGGAAAATGGGGGACGAGACGCTCTTATTATGCTCCACCTTGGGGCTTAATAATTTTGTATCATGTATAAGACATAGACCACTTTATTATGTGTCCCTATCTAAACATAACATTCCTTCTTTCTGTCGCGCAGGAGGGCTCAATAGGTCACGACCTGGTGATCCGCCCCATCCCAGACTCCATGACGTCGGCGGCGCAAGACGACGAGATGTTCATGGACCCCTCCAGCATGGCTGACATGGTCTCCATCGACACTGGACTGCCTTTAGGTGAGTTCCCTTCTATCCTGCCCACAACTAACCAAACCAAAAAAAAGTGCGGAAACCAAAGACAAAACCAAATTCAAACAGTCTTATAAAAAAACCGAGGGAAAGACGAAGTATGTCAGAAAAAAATCCTTAAATAAAAGTATTTGTGTAGGTGAAAGAGAGCCCTTACGCAAATGTAATGAATTTATTTAAGTTAAATCTAAGCTTAGAATGCCAATGGAAATACATACATGCATTGTTCTAAAATGCGAATGATGAAACTATCCTGTAAAATCGTTAGTTCTCTTCCCTCCAAAGTTTCCAATGGTTTTAAGTCGTGTTTAGGTAAACCTGGTTGAATGAACAATTGGTGTAGTCCATCCAAATAATGTCTTCGTAATTATTTTCCAGTGAAAAGAAAAAGGGAAGATCAACAGAGGTTATCACAGGCGCTAAATGGCGCCCAACACGTAATCATCAAGAGAGACCCCGCAGAAGCAGAGCACGACCATTTAGGAGATTACGGTAAGTTACCATTACTTACAAAGATAATAAATAAAATAAAATTGAATAGGTTACGAAACTAGAATTTTTTTTAAAATAGACACGCATTTTTTCCGTATTAATGGTCTAAACGTGATTCGAGTATGCTTTTAAATAATTGTAATCAACAAAGACAAGAATCATTTACTTTTGCATTTAAAACGAGAACATAAATCAAGATGAAACCATTTCATACCATGTCATCTAGAACACGAGTTCCTTCAGTCATAAACATGTCCTCATAAAATTATTTAACCAGTAAATCATTCGTACCATAATAAATAAATCAGAAAACAGTAGCGACAACGCCAAACAATATGGCCTCATTATTATTTTATCTGTGTACACGTGTAGTTCCATAGAGATGTCACGTGCATTGCGCATCCATCGATTACTTAATATACTATAAAATCGAGATAATCGGTTATGTTAATAGTACCGGTTTCGAATGCCACTACGTATCTCTATGTTGCCTGAATGATTATGCTCATGTGTTGTATCGATTATACTGATACAAAATCGTGAATAAGTTCGAAAAACTGCTGGTACGGTAATATATAGTACATTTTACTGAATACGTAGTAGGTACGTACGACGATATACCAAGCTATACATTTCCAGTATATGCTGGCTTCTCATTGTACGAAAAGCCTATATAATGCAAGGTGAGCTAAAACTGGAAATGTACCTATAGCTTGATATGTCATCGTGTGTACCAACTTTTTTACATTTTAAAATGGTATTTTGGTCTTTATCAACAACCAAACAGATTTTAGCGCGTGATGGTTACACAAAATATATCTTAGACATACTGAAAACAGCACCCTAATTGCGTAACACACTTTAAATCACAATCTGAATGATTTTGAAGGATATTGCTAATCCATTTCTTTATATGTTCGGAAAAAAAACTGCTCTACCGCGTAAATAACGCAATGAAAGGTGTTGAACTGTCAAAATGAAAGCCATTGCTATTGTTGTGTTTAGCAAATAGCCGCAGGAGTCAAAACACCCACCTTCACTGTCACCTAGTTTTGAAGCAAATTGGCCAACAATAATATTGTATAATAACTATAGCTGTGGCAACATTTTATAACGTTGGAATCTGATATCTTGATCGACTCGACCAAATTATAGAGTACGCAATCCTATTACGATTAAATTAGTCGATTATGTCAGGGGTCACGTCAAATGCTTTGTGCCGTTGACTTATTAATAATTTCGGAAGTATTATTTCTAGAATTAATTAAATTTATATATTTTTATGTCAAAGTTTAGACATGTGTGACGCAAAATAACGGTCAAATAAACATTTTTAATTTGATTGAACGTTTCAGAGCGTAAATAACTGCAGGCAAATACAATAATGTAAATTTTTAATGAGAAATTGAGTACCAACTACCAAGTACATTTTTTGTAAATTGTAAATTGATTAGGTATCTCTTCCCTAAACTTTCCGTAAAATCATGATGATTCTAGCGTAAATACGAGAAACTTCCATGTTACGATATGTATTACCTACTTAATTAGAATAGAATTCTCTATATTATGTACACAAAAAAATAACAGATATTAATGTACACATTTTACATAGGGTGACACAATACGCGGTTTTATCGCTTAAAGCGATCTTTTACAGACAACCTTTGGATGGATGAGGGGGAGAAAGAGAGACAATACTGCACGTAGTCAGTGGTGTACCACTTACATGTACAATAAATACTTATCTACATCATAAAACATATACTTATCTACATATATATAAATATACTTACAATAATAAACAAGAACAAGAAGGAAACTAGTATCTAATGATGATGTTTAAGCAGAGAGGAAGACTTTTTAACTAGAATTTCAAAAGTGGACAAATATTAATTCATTAAGAGCCATTAATTCATTGTTGCCTGGCAATGTGATACCTACTTACCTATAAATTGCTTACGTATGTTGACGAGATTGGTCATCACTATTTTAAAATTTTATTATATTTAATACATTCAATAATATACCAAAATATTACTGTTGGCACGTATTGTTAATTTGTATTGTTGTTCTTCCGTCTTATTAATTTTATCCATTATCAGTTTCCAGTCACAATGACAAATTAATTTTAATTTCGTCGCGATTCGATCAATACTTACATTTGCTACTATAGGGGCAAATTAAAATAATACATTAGTCACAAATTTATCATCGACAATAACGTTGTTTACATTAGCTAGAATGTGACGTGAATCTTATTTTAGAATCATCCAAGTAAGTTCTTTTGTTTAAAATGCTAATCAATAATAAGATTGAAATGCAACGTTTAAAAATAAAAGAAATAATAATTAATTACACCTATTTCAAAAACAGGCGAAGCTCGGTCATGTCCATAATGACACAAATATATGCTATACAAAACACTTATACCTATACCCATTTATTAAAAGCCACCTATTAATAAAAGAGGTGGGTTAATTTGTTCCACCGACCAAGAGATCAAACGTGACTGATATACCTACTCGTACTTTCATAGTATCAAAAACACATTCATCAAAGGAGCTTCCCAAAAATTTATTATCATTGGTCATGCGCGACAATATCCCTAGGCATTACTGCCCCTCCCCCTCATTTAGGCACCTGTCCCAACGCCGACAAGGAAGCGACTATCAATGATTTTCTCGCTCAAGAAATGTACAAAAAATTGTAGGCCCGTGTATGTAAACGAGATAGATATTAGTTGATCGCTGACTGTTCACACCGCCAGTATTTGTTTGTGGCAAAGACAAGAGCTATCTAGGAGAGTAGGTACTGCTTCAACGGCGCTCGCTTGGCGGACAGAACCCTCGCTGAGAGGCCTTTCGCTTGGTAAGTACATACGCATACCAGCTAGTAATCGCTTGTCGCACACTCGCTGCTCGTTGCTCGCCATCCCGTTTTTAGTTGCTACCTCTCGCTTCTCGTTAATCGCCGGGCGGCGGCAAGACATGTGCCTTAGCGAAAAAGTAAAAAATAGTCTCCTCGAATTAGAAAACTATCTGAATTAATCGCATTTTTGTAAAGGTAAATAGAATTAACAGACTAATACAGTTAGACTAGTTAACATTTAATATCTTTTGGATCTTATCTCAGATATTACTAAGTTGCGAAGGTTATCATATTTATACCATTTCACGTACCTATTAATTTCTATATAGAAGTGTCAACGGTAAAATCTTAATAAACTTCTCGTTTTCTTGTCAGTAGTTGTTGAACTTTTGACACGTGATTCGTGACCTGTGAAGTTGGCAAACTATACGATAGTACCTACCTAGAAAAATCGTTATTTTATATCAAGTTTTTCTTGGTTACGATTTTATGAAGTGAAAACTTCTTTAAGCGCACTGCAGTTTTTCAGAACAGTGAACAAAACTGAACCGCCACGCTCGGGTCGGTGACGCTGAATCGAATATATTCAGCTCTAGTAGGTCGGTGACACTGAGTCGGGTATATCGTGGGGTCAAAAGCACACGACCTCTTTTTTGTTAGCAGATAGGCTGTGTTCATGTTCAACTCAGCCTATCCACTTTACTCCACTGCATATAGACCTCAGCCTCTCCCAATTAGCACGACAACTCGGTACCCCGCTTTTCGTATCCAGTCAGTCCCAGGGCCCCAGCCTCCTTTTTGCGATCTTCAATTTAACTAGCTCTTGGGGTGCCTCACGTTACGCTTGCCGATTCGAGGTCTTCCAAGAACTCGTCTGCTCCAACGGCCATCGGTCATACCTTACACTAGGTGAAAACTTGAAAGGTATAGCCCAGGCTAACGTAAGCCCTGAAGGAATCTTCTTGATCCATTTGTCATAAATTTTATCTGAGTCTTGGACGAACTAAACTGTGACTAACACTGCTTCCTAGAATTGGACCATACCTATCCAAGCATTTTCTTGAAGTCTATGTTGTTTCTAAATCTTCACTTTGGGGTGGTTTTATTACCTACTTATATTACTACCTACGTTTTACCTAAGTAGATAAGGCAGCAGAAGCAGCCATTTATATCGGCGTATCCAAGATGGAAGCCGAACTGGTTTGAATCAAAATGTCACCTAGACTGTATCTATGTGATCAAGCTAAATATACTTAGCTATCAATTAAAAAATAATAGAGCTAACATTTACCTACCTACATAGTGATTCTCTGAACTATGAACTGTCAACGATGAATGGAAACTTATCGATTGTTTTTTGTTATATTTCCCAACATTCAATGATTTGCGGATTGTTTTTCTTTTAATTGTATAATGGCTGAAGAATTTTGATGATCCGGACGCAGTTAATGTTAATCACGCTACTCTTCGTGACTATGTTTGTTTGAGTTCCTGATCTTACACGCATTACAAGCTGAAATCCCAGCAAAATAAAGTAGGTAAATAGTCTGACAGGCAAATTTAAAAATTAACGGTCATACCTAGTTATCGAAAATGTTGAATAGATTGGGATAGGGTTGACTGAAGATATTGCAGGATATTTTGGACTTATCGAAATCGATTTTGGTGAATGACTTCAATTTATTTTAAACAATAACATAAGTTCTTGTTCTTCAAGAGTCTAATTTTAGCATTAAATTTTGCTTAACCATGCAAAAACAAATTGTCCAGATTAATATTTATATAATTTTTTTTATATCTAAGTATAAAGTTTTATTATAAAATCGTTCGTTTAATGTCACGTTATCACAGATTTCCGAGACAAATCTCGTTTTGCTAATAAGTTCGTTCGTTATTCCGTCTTCGACGGGGTCATAAGGTCAGACTCAATACGTCACCCATTATTTTAAATTCAAGATAGAAAAAAGTTTATAATAATTCTGCGGTTCGTGAATAATCCACTATTTTGGGAAAACCAACGAAACGGCACCCTATTTACCTGTTGTGTTTAGTGTTATTTGCTGGGCTAAAGCTTCACAGGTCTGCGCACGTTTGAACTTGTCGTTGACCACATGCTGTCTAATAATATCGACTAAACTTTTAATCGATTTAGCGGGCCCACTCTCTAATTCCGTCAACGAGGATACGGGCCCGTCCGAAAGTAGTTCGATACCTACTTAAAAGTGAACCCTACTCTCGATTAATTAACTTTTCCGGACGGGCAAAACACATCGGGAGTAGGTAAGGACAACTGTATAAACGTTTTTTCATTAATTTTTAGGTCGGGCTCCGTACTAATCTTATGTCCGTAACGGATACGGAGTAGAAGACTACCGTAACATTGGCCGAAACTACGGACGTCGTGCTTAGAGCCTAGGCCTCCTGGATCAAAACGCCTAAAAATCTACTAAACTAATTAATCACACGAGATGTTCATTTTGCTTAAAAGCATCTCAAAGCTTGTTTATGCTTTAATTTTTGGAATGGACTAAGAATTTTTTTTAAAGTATTAAACGAATTGATTCAATTCATTTTCACACGATATGTGTAGACGAGATCCAGATAATAAAATACGGAAAAAATACATTAAACTGGTAGAGAATTAAAAAGGCAACTGTTCTCGGCAAAATATAGGTATCCACACAATTATTTCATGACGCGTAGGTAGGTAATGCTTTATTAAACAGCATTATCTAACCCCGCGAACTTCGTACCGCCTAACATTTTTTTTTCTCTCCGTATGAACCATCCTCGTACTTCAAGGAATATTCTAAAAAAAGCATTAGCAAAATCGGTCCATCCGTTCTTGAGTTATAAAATTACAACGAAAAGTGGCATTGATTTCTAAAGATAAGGATTGTCATGGATGATACCTAATTATTATGATAGATCTGTAGGTACCTTCCTAATACCTACCTACTAACTTATTTGTACAGTACCTACCTACCTAACTTACCTAAGTACTCAAATTAGGCAATAAGTATTGACTACATAAAATATACCGGATTGGGTTTAAATCTTTTGTTAGATTCAATAAGTCGATACTTAACAAAAAATAGGTATCTAGCAGGTACTTACCTACCGAATTAACGGAACTTAATTATTAAGGGGCTAATGTCTAATTTGGTCTTAGAATATCTGTTTTGCTACCTACCTTCTTTGATTGATTGAGACAATATTTACTTCTCCGTAGGTCCAAACCTATAATACGTACCTATACGTAATGGGTCGTCTAAAGGCCCCTGAAACCTGAAAGGCCAGGAATTTCGAAAAAAACAATAGAATATAATAGGATACTCTATAATATGTAGGTACACCTTACTTGAAAATAATGTTGGAGCTGAGCTGATGAAGATTGTACAACCTATCTTTGCATTGTATAAATTCAATCTCTTAGTATTGTATTATTGCATAGCACATGTGTGAGCACTATGTACCTACTATAAAGCTTACTGGGTTCGTCTTTCATTGACTTGAATGTGCCCTGGCGGCTGAGAGTAGGTATGTCATGCTCACTCAAATGTGTCGCTGGTGGTGGCGTGTGTATTGGATCATTGAGTTCCCTTCAAAATGGTTGAGCTGAATGGTGCTGATCCATACGTCATGTTCGTGAATGGGCGCCGTCAGTAGGCACTGGTCATTTCTTAGCTGCCACGGCTTATTTTAATTCCTTAATTGTTTTTATCTTTTTATTACGGACGCTTTTAACGTGCACGTCTTTCTACATCGTTCTCACATGTATAATGAAAACATGAACGATGTAAGTAATCACTTTTTTGTAACAATATTTTGATTTAAAAGAGTGTCTATGGAGTTTCTTGCCCGTTCTTCTCCATAGGTACCTACTACGCTTTGGAATGGGCAACTAGCTTCATCTTTCTGACTGACCGACCCCTTGACAATTCAAAAGTGCCTGTAATTCGTTTATTTTAAATAAATGCTTTGAGTTTGAGTTTACGAATTACAGGTACAATTAAACAACACAGGTAGGTATAGGTAAATATATAAATTTTTACATACTTACCTACAAACATTTAAAGCCAACCTTTGGATGTATTTAAAAGGGAGAAGGAGAGAATAGATAAGTATACCGGATACCTATCTATCGTTTTTACTGACCGTATTTACATACCTACAGCTTAATTAAGACAAAAAAACCACATAATATTGGTCTTAATTTAATAGCCATCGTTCATGCTTAGATATAATAGGTAAATAAATAGTAAATTTACCAATCTCTATTCAAATCGATATTATTATATAATTTGCATTTTAAATTAATTTTCTCGTAAAAATAGAAAACGTTCGATGGTTCTGTAGGTACCTACCTAATTGTGTTTCGAACAGTCTGGTGAAAAATAAATAAAAGGATTTAAAATTAATGACGATAATTTTAATAATTTATGTTATAAACTTTTAATCTATATTATTAAGTATGTAGGAATCTTCCTATCTCTTTCTTACTGTGATAGTAATTGTTTTTTTTTTATTATAAATGAGATTTCGTTTAGCATGGCGCCATCTACAGGTTTTCGTAAGAAACTGGCCTAAATAGTAACCCAAAGCTCTCAGCAGATGGCGTTATATCTTTATTGTTTTCTTTATTTTAACATTAATGAAAAAAATATTTTAATCCCTTTCTACCTCTATGCACTTATTTAAATGTTTGCATTTAACATTTACAGCATTCATGGAGCCAGATCACCTGGGCAAGCGATTCAGACGGAAACGCTCCACTGAGGCGCATTCCAGGCGGAAAAGAGAAGCACCCTACGTCATATACCCGGAGATTCTGGTCATCGTAGATTATGATGGCTATAGGTAAGGTTTTAGTCTGAAAAAACAAGATTTATCTTAATAGTAAAAAACAAAAAAGCAGACGAATGAGACTTTGAAAAACTTAGGTAGGCTACAACCGAAGCCAACACATCCATTCCATTCGTTAGTTTTAGGAACTCGTTTTCATGCTATTGGCCATGTATGGTTCGATTCCCAGGTCCAACTACCTAAATGTCTAGCATTTTTACCTATTAGCAGTAATAGCATCCCAGAGTCGGGATTTACCTAGTCCACAATTACACAGGTTACTGGCGTACTATGGGGATAGGCAGGTACTATACCACTGTCCGCCTTTGGAGACTAAAAGCTTATTAATGTTGTTTATTTCCAGGTTACACGGAGGCGACAACGTCCAGATCAAACGTTATTTCGTGTCCTTTTGGAACGGCGTAGACCTCCGATACAAACTGCTCAAAGGACCCAGAATACGGATATCCATCGCCGGTATCATTATTTCTAGGGTGAGTTTATTGCTAAGTGAAATTAAACTTAATGTGTGTGGCATAAGAGTGGCATTTATTTGTTTTTTTTTTTATCAATTTAAGCTTTTCATTTGCTTTTAATGGGATATACCTAACAATAGACAGAAATAAATAGCCAAGCTACTACCAGTATCTACAGTACCTTAGTAGACGCTTACTGCTAGGTAGGGCTGGACTTTCTTCTACCTACAATACAATAAAACTCAATTTCCTAACAGTTATGAGAGAGAGAGAGGGCATAAAAGATGATACAAAGTAAAATGTACAATTTTTATTATCATCAGCATACAATCACAACAATAGGTATAAATTAGGAATTTGCCATCAACTTAAAATCAACCATTTCATCCGTCTCTACACAAAGTTCTTCCAGTAATGTTTTTTTAGACTTAGGATAACCTTCTAGTATTGCATCCAGCATGTCACTGAAAATACTTTTGCGTTTTCTGAAAAAAAAACATATAATCTATGAAAAAGTTGTCTATCAAGTAAAGCTCACTATAATAATTGATTAGGATTACACAATCAATAATTGGTATGTTTAAATACAGAATGGGCCATTACCATTGTGTACAGAAAACTGTCCAGTACCTATTCACAAAAAAAATCTTTATCAATAAGAAAAATTATGCAAAAGTGTACCGGTATTCTTTCAGCAATTTGGCATGCTCAGTAACTAGAATTTTCTTTTCCTCAGCACTCATGACTGCTGTGGAGGTTTTCAATACTTCCAACTTTTTCTCTGTGGCTTCTATTATTTTTTTAATTTCATCTATTTTTGTTTTGGCTGAATCAGTGGTTGGTGTAGAGATTAGGCTCTTGAAATTTATTTCAATAGTTTTCAAGGCATTTGTTTTGTCTGATAATTCTTGTGTGAGAATTTTGGTTAAAGCATCATAGTCTACAAAAGAAAATAAATGAATTTAAAACAATTTGGCTGTAGGTACCTACACAGAAAACTTTTACCTTTTTATCTTTAGTATTTTTTTTAGATTTACATACAGTCCTACCTAATACAGGTTCAGGTTTATTTGTACTATTAAACAAGAAATGGTTTGTATTGGTAAATAAAAAAATATGATGTAGGTACTGAACCTGTTGTATCCCCATCTTCTGCTACAGTTTCTGTTTGTATAGCAGCGAAAACTTTTTGTTTTCCATACAATTTACACTTAATTTTCCCTGCTTCACTCAAGGCATCTAACGCTTTTTGAATCGCTGACTTAGGAAAAGCTCCGCGCAAATTAACTGTTACGTCCGCGCATGAATACGGGCGATTCGTATCTACCAAGTATTTTAACACTGCTTCACTAGCCATTTCAATTAAAATATCTAAGAAAATCTTTTCCAAATTGTTTTCGTTTCTGACGTGTAATTTTAAAATCCCGCGGTCCCGCTGACAATTACTTTTTTTATTGCCAATGCCAAAACAATATTAGTGATGCGCGTAATTTCGATTTAGTAACATGCAAATTCAATGATAATTATGACATTTCAAGCCATCAATTCTGGTGAGTGATGACCAGAGATCGGATAATCGGGCGCTAATTTACCTAAACTTCACTTTAATTCCCACATGCCTTTCAGAATCCCGGACCCCGGAATCGTTTGAAATTCCTGAGATTGCTAAAAATGTTACCTGCATACAAAATATAGTTAGAACTCGTCGTGAAAAAGAAAAATATAAATATTTTTTAGTCTTCTGTTGGTATATAATATAATACAATAAATTAGTCGATTCGATAACTAGTCGTAATCTGTTAGATAGATAAATCAATTTCCACTACTTGACCACATTGTGCACATCATTTTTTATTGATACCTATTCCATTTGTTTTGAATAAAATAAAGGTACTAAATCACAATAACCACTGCTATAATTTCATTAGGTATAGTTGTTTTTACAAAATGGTTCAATCCCGGGAACCCGTGATTACTTATTTATTCAGAAAGTAATGTCCATAATATTCTTTTGTGGGAAGAAGTTTAGGTCTAAAAACGCCCGATTATCGATCACTGGTGATGACAAAGAGCAATAAATTATGTAGAAATAACAATAAGTTACCTTTGCATTGAAAATATTTTCGATATTATGTATAATTAATGTATCTCGTTTTAAATAAATACAGTGTTACGGGGGTCTCTTTTGTATAGGTAACTTAGCGGATCTGTCTTATACCCAACTTTTACTGGATTTATACTTTTACTGCATTATTCTAAAGACTATTTAGTACCCCTTTAGATTTGTGCTAATATAGTTTTTCCTACAATTTTGAGTTTTCTAGACAAATATTTGTTTAAAAGGTCAATAAACATTTAAAATACTACATATCCGCATTAACATAAATATAAACTATATTTAACATAAAGGAGAAAAGTACATTTTAAGTCAGAGCAATAAAACCTGAACTAGCCAACTGACAATCTGAATCAATTTGTATAAATTATAAACACCTGCAATATTAATGAGTTGAATGGTGGTTATTTAATTGTTATGGTATAAAATCATGTGAATTTATAATACCTAACGAAAACAAAAACATAAGGCGACGGGCGAGTGGAACAAGTTTTGTTACTAACTTGCGAAATTACAAAAAATCTGATTATTCAAGGTTAGGAAAGTTACCTGGACACAAGATTTGACCTTTAAACCTTTAAGAACGTTGTGACTAATACGTCTCCTTGGGTATTTCAAGTAGCGTCGCTTCCTCGATTATTATAATAATGTATAACGTGACGCGGGAACTTATTTTTATATACCTGCATAATGTCCCGATGGTTTTTGATCACTTTTATGTATGCCAAATAATTCAAAGTACAGAACGAATCCAGCGATCGGTATTTGTCCTCCTTTTCTTCCTACGTGTTTCACTTCACATAATATTGTGTTTGTGTCGAATCTTATTATTAATTAAATGTACGTACGCACGGCTACAGATCAAGCTATAATTTTTCCAGTATAAGCTGATCTCGCATTGTATAGGATTTCTTTACAATGAGAGGTCAGTGGAAACTGGAAATTTATAGCTTGATGTGTAGCCGTGTGTACCTTCTACATGAGTCTAAAACTGTACTCTGTACTGACCAGTAAATTTTCTACATTCCAGGGTCGGGATGCTACACCATACCTTGAAAGAAATCGTGTCGGTCGAGACGCAATAGACTCGGCAGCAGCGCTCACTGATATGGGCAAGTATTTGTTCAGGGAGCGAAGATTGCCTGTCTACGACATAGCTGTTGCCATCACCAAGTGAGTTCATAACTGGTTTATATAAATAGTTGTGCCATAAGCTAAAAACAGCATTTCTGACCATGCACAGTCTTTTTAATTAATGCCACAAAGGCGGTCATGAAGATATTCTAACTGTCATCATGAGTACGCTTGGCAGAGGATCGGTGATTGCAGTGTGTGTTGTCATCGACGTAGCTGGTGTCCTACAATAATCCTTTTTATGGAATATCTGTATTTAAAACCTGTGCAATCAAATTAAGCAAAAGAATATTAAGCGATGTTTGAACTATGTCGAGAGTCATAAATCATGGACAGTGTTTCTTAATATTTTATAGCGATAATCTGTTTGTTGCACATAAAATGATGTAACATAATGTGTTTTGTTTAAAAAGTTTTTAATTTAAATAAATTATGGACACAACTGAATAGAAAATTAAACAATACGTAGTAATCAAGCTGTCAGAGGCATTACAAGTTTCGAAACACAATTATCATAGAGAACTAGGTATTTCAAAACTGTGTGATCACAATATCGCCTGAGAAGATTATAGCTATTCAAATGTTATTGCACTCAAACACATGCGAATACAACTTTATGCAAAGCAGGTTATAATATTACTAAACAAACTTTGTTTTAAATTTGAATACGACAAATCTGTATAATTTTCTAGTTTGAGATGATAATAAAAGTTGCATTATCTTGATACTTTGCAATCATAGAATCTGCTAAGGTATTATTGGTTTGTGTTTATGATGTCACTATGATTATGTGACCCTGTGTTCTGTTCACACTCAACAGCACTTTATAATTTTTATTTTATTGTCCACGCAACATTTACAGGACAAAAGGTAAGATGGTAAGTAGGTATACCAACGCTTTTAAATCATAATTTAGCGCCATTATTCAAAGTAATTACTTTATAAAGTACCTACGGACTACAGTCTTGATATAGTTTTAAGACAAGATAAGGTGAAGGTCAAGGATTTATTATGAAGACGAGGAAACTAATTTTACCAACAGGTATGACATGTGCCGACGTCGCAAGGGTGGTCGCTGTACAAAAGGCACCGCTGGTAAATTAAATTTTAAAACAAACGGTCATTAGGATGGTGTTGTCAAACGGCGCGGCATTAACCGAGGCTTGAGAGTGAAACATTAATTACTTGCTTCATTATTTTTATTTACGAGGTAAAGGATTTGGTAATGGCGCTGAATATTAAAAAAATACACTATACAATAGTCGCTTGCACAAGATGACGTTCTTGTATGAGAAAATTTCAGTTTTATTTCCTATCCTACATGGAATGAGGTGAACCAAAGAAGTTCCACTACGAGCCGTGGTAGCTTTCTGTAGAACGACAGGAAAATATAGCATCTTATTGAGTTTTATTCTTTCCATACAATTTCAGACTAGACATGTGCAGAAGACAATTTCCCAACGATGCGTGCAATAGAGGGACAGCAGGTAGGCGTGTTACAGAGATCTTACATTTTTCAAAAGCACGCCTTTTTCATCAAAGTCCCTCACCTATATGTTCACGATTATACACTATGGATCCATATTCCACTTGAATATACCTTTACCCAATTCCGTGATGTCATATTCGCACCTTGTGAATAATATTCTGTCTTTTCTGCAATTATTTTCTTCTAGATACATTGTAAATCTATGTGAATGCATAATTTTAGATAACTAGATGACGTTGTAAATATTATTATTTTATTACTATTTTATGTAGTTTGATCATAAAATTTTATTGTATTTTATTATGTCTACGTTGTCTCCAAGTTCTTATTCTTAATGATTTTGACTAAAATATTTAAATATTTAACCGTTTATTTTCATCATCATGTATTGTTTGCTAGATACCATCTGACTTCACAGTCATGTACGTAAAATAACAAAGTTTTAATTTAGGCATGAACTGCTTTCTAAAATCAATTAATAGCATGTACGAATTTTATTTACAGTTGTAACCGATTGTTTTCTTTAGTTCTGATAATTTATTATATCATGGAACTGAGTGTGTTAAAATTAAAGTCTTATGTTCACAATTTGGAGATACCCAATAGATAATATCGATTTAGTCATGTTTCTAATCAACTTACTAATACGTGGCTGTATAGAAGTTGTTTGCTTCACGTCACTAGCGTGACTTGATGTCAAAATATATCATGTCAGTTTGTAAACTGTAGAAGTAGTAGGTACCTATAGAAGACGGAGTGGGACGCGGGAAAATTTAATATGTTGTGCTTTTGCTTCTACTTTAATCAATAATATTATTCTAAAATTAATAAATGGCATGTTGTTATGTAAGCTTTAATAATATATCTAATCTTATTTGCATGCTTTTAAAAACGGTTCAATACTAACAAAGACGACTCCAGCAAAATTAAATTAATTCGGTGCCCTAACGCTTCTGCCTGTTAAAAATAAGTTTGCAATGCATGTTTTGTGTCTCCTTTTATCCTCAACACTTCACTGTGAGTATTTAAGCATTTATTTAAGTATTTTTTGTGTCTTCTCACCTATTTCACGCATCGATCATCGAACTGTAAGTAGCCTTAGCTTTATGAATATGTATTATTACCTCTTTTTACCTGAAACTCCTTAGTCCTACGATCACGCATTCATTTAAAAAGTTCTATTCTTACTCTGTGCTGTTAATTTTTTACTTTTCTCCCTTTCTTTTGTAACGATAACGACAGTAAAATAACTGTAAATTGACCTTTATGTATGATTTAATACTTTTTTTTTTTTTAAAGTTACTCAAGTGTTTATAGACATGGCCGATAATCAAATCAAATCCCTCCTTAAAATTCAATTTTAACCAATATATTTAATTTTTAATTTCCAAATTCAAAATTCTCACACATTATTCCAATGCTAAGGTTTTGCGTACGTCGGCGGCGCTTGCGTGGTGAACAAGAGACTTGAGAAGGTGAACTCAGTCGCCATAATTGAGGATACCGGTGGCTTCTCCGGTATCATTGTCGCTGCTCACGAAGTTGGACATTTGTAAGTATTTTGTCTCACTACAAACGCGGAAAAAGCATCCTAAATATCCAAGACATTTACTTCGTGGATGGGGCGATCTACCTACCTATCGATTTTCTCAACCCTGCACCCGAATTGCCTAACACGCCATCAAGCACAATCTGAATCATTTTGAAGGATATTGCTAATCCATTGCTTCTTATGTTCGAAATATTAGTCTGCTCAACAACATAAATAACGCAATGCATGTTTTTGAACTGTCACAATGAAACCCATTCCTACTGTTAGTGTGCTTTACCCCGCTAGTTTCTGAAATATGTATCAAGTAACTGAACAGTAAATCTGTTGGGAAATATCATGTTAACTGTTGTAATATACAATACCATTTCAAAAAAGTTTTCTAATGTGTCCACACTGCGCACGTAACTTCGCAGCCAATATAGGCTACAATTTAGCTACATAAGAAAACACGCTCGTAACCCATAGCTGTCGAAAACAAAAGCACGGTAATAATATCATATACCGTGACAAAAGGCCACCGTAGCCGAAATCGGTATGGGAATATACAGGGTGGTAGGGTCATCGACGCACAGAGATTCAGTCTTCGATCAACAATACCGACTAGATATCGGGTCGGCGCAAGAAATACGTCTCGGTAAATAACAGCGCACTTCGAGACGTGAGCTCTTATTTTGTTTAGTTCGCTTGAAACACAGCCAATGTAAACACGACTGTATTACTAGGTGCCATGGGTGTAATTAGGTTGAACTGTTTTATACTTTTTTCACGAGAACAGCATTTGGCTTTGATTTTATACGTGACCCGTTATTTAGTTGGTATTGTCGATCGAAGGATTCAGTACATGATTCTGAACTCCCCTGCGTTTAAATTTTTCGTTGGTAATTTAAAAAAAAAACGCTCTGCCATACATTTTGACCGCTTATGAATTGCACTTTTATTATTTTTTTTTATTTATTAAAACTTTATGCAAAAGTAAAAAAAAATACTGTACAAAGGCGGACTTAATTAATGCCTGAGGCACTTTTCTATGAAACAGCAGGTTTTTTTTTTTGATAACCCAGTATACATTTTTGCGCTAGGTAAAAAAAAAATCTGCTGGTCCCTACTACATTTTGAGTTCTGCAAACATAAATGAAGGGAACAGCTGATTTTTTTTCGCGATTTCATATTTGGTCCCGTAGTAAAAGTTGTTCATAATGATGAGTACCATCAACCTCATAAGAGGTCATTACCTCTTATGAGGTTGATGGTGGTTTACCAATAACCCTGTATACTTTCATAAACATTTAGTAGAAAGCTGTTATTTTGAAGTTACAACTGTTGTTAAACTGGTGTTAAAGCTGTTTAATTTTATTTTTTGTATAGATTTTCAGTAGGTACCTAACAACTTCCTACAAAACTCACGCGTCTGATACTGAGAGTGGTCCACAGCTAGATAAATACTTTACCTTTGTAATTCTTATCTTATCAAAAACTTTGAAGAACTTCACTATTATCTAACGTCTGCATTAGATTTTATTATTTGTTTTTATTCTACCTAGTTGTAAGTAAGTTTTGTCTAAAAGAAGAATTTGTTTTGCTTTTGTTTATAGAAAGAAGAGTTTGTTTTGTTATTTTTGTTTGTATTTTCATTTCTTTTAACTTTAGGTAGGTACCTACATAGATTTTAATTCGTGGAAGCTTGTAAATGGATATTAGACTGTAAGCTTTTTGAAGAATACATAAATAAATATCTCAACAACTTTCAGACTAGGAGCCGTGCATGACGGCAGTCCCCCGCCCTCATACCTCGGCGGCCCCGGCGCTGAGAAGTGTAGGTGGGAAGACGGCTACATCATGTCAGACTTGCGACACACTGAGAAAGGATTCAGATGGTCCCCCTGCAGTGTGCAGAGTTTCCATCATTTCTTGAAGTGAGTGATGAATTGAGAACAAAAATGTGCTTATTATCGGCGTGATATTTGGTATTATTGTGATGATATTGGCTGTTATAGACGCGTTAGTAACTATCATTATTATGTTGTTTACTTGATAGAATTATTTATGTACGAAATATTCGATATTATTTTAATACCACATTGATAATAAATATGTTGCAGTCGCAATAGTTACTATCCTAAATGTGTTATTACAAGTTTACCCAGGACTCAGTGCAGGAAGTAAGTAGTAAGTTATCCTTGAATATCACGTCTGTAACATTTTCTATCAGTCCTTCCTATAATAAACCGTGATAGTCGTGATTATAAGTAAAACAAATTGCACAGGGCCACTATAAACTGCGATTTTCATATTTATACGTTGGTAGTCAATATACTTTAACACAAATGTGTTGTATTACAGTGGTGACACAGCCACTTGTCTCTACAACTCGCCGCACGAAGACGACTCTCTACCGCGAGTACTGCCGGGACGTCTGTTGACGTTAGACGCGCAGTGCCGGAAGGATAGAGGGACAAGGTAAGTCAATGTTAAATAACCCACATACGGCGTAAACAAATGATCGCGTTTGCTTCAGATCACAATACATACGCACGCACATAAATAACCTTTTAGTCTGATATAGTCCACAGAGCATCAAAGGCTGATGTTGGCGAAAAGGGGAAAAGGACGTTTCTTACTTTTTCACCAACATCCACAGGACCGCAGCCTTTGGTTTAAACCCTCCCTTTTACGCCGTTCCTGTTTTGTGCATTTCAATTGACTTTTTTTTAAATTTTATTATGAATTTCGAAAATGTGTTTGTCTCAAAAAACAAAAAATAATATAACGCCTTTTTTATCTAGGCATTTTTACTCGTAATTTTAAACACACATAACCTAAAAATATTAAGTAAGTACTTATCCCTTTTCCAGCGCATGTTTCAAGGACGAGCGAGTGTGCGCTCAGCTGTTCTGTTTCGACGCGGCGAGCGGGTACTGCGTCGCGTACAGACCAGCCGCTGAAGGATCGCCATGTGGCGATGGACAAGTAAACATCATTATTACCTACATGTTAATTCATCATTATATCAAAGAGGGCGTCTACTGTTGGACATAGCCCGACATCGCTAAACCGACCCATAATAATAATATGTTGATTTTATTAAGCGAGGATAATATCTTTTTCCAGCTAGACAAAAATACAAATTGGCAGGATCACCTTGACGGTCGGAAAAAAGATGAAATACTTTCGTCTATCCTTGCCAAACACTTTGTTCAAAGTCGTAACAGACAACTGTATACTTAGGTACTGAGAGTTAGAAACTTGAAAAGAATATCGAACCATCAATCTTCCCGACTGATTTGTGTGATACAATTGAACCTTTCCTTTTATTGTAGCAAAATAATTGTAAAGAAAACGCAAATATTTTATCAACTATGATAATCGTAATGTATTTCGTTCTAGTATTGTATAAACGGGCGGTGTATAACCGAGCACGAGAACATAATCCCAGACTATTCGCAACACACGCCGAGCTACGCGCGTCCTGAAACGAGCCCGTTCTTCGGAAACATTACCAGGTGTGTATCACTACGATACTGATACTTAGCCTTATAAGTATGATAGTTGATATTATCAGTGTGATAGTTGATATTATCAGTGTGATAGTTGATATTATCAGTGCGATAGTTGATATTATAAGTTTAATGGTTGATACTATGAGTGTGGTATTTTATGTTATGATTATGACTGTGAAATTAATACGACAGTTATGAAAGTTTTTTTTTTTATAGATAGTTTTGTTTTTAAATAGATATATTAGTTAACTGTTTAAATTATGATCCTTTTGTTAGTAATAAGCAATTGTAATTAAGGCAAACTTAATATAATGGCTACATAAATATTAAATATTTATAAACCATACACAAACCACATCAATATAGTCACAGCGCTGGCCTAGCCAATGAGAACACACCACATTCTCATTGCAACCAGTTTGTGTACATACAGGGGCACACAAAACTAATACTGTATTTCTTTAACACGTAGTAACGATGGAACGACACAGCCGTACGTAGCTAGTACATCGGCGCCACCCGCACAAACCCCAAAATACTACCAAAAGAGCACAGCATACACTACAAAATCAACTACTACAACTACAACAAAAACTACAACAACAGCGAAACCATACTTCCAGTTCACAACAAGAAAACCTTATCAATTCTTCACTGAAAAGACTACAACGACGACTACACAGCCCAGTTCGAGCGTCACATACCCTCCTTCAGTTAACAAATACTCTGTCACATCAACGAAATCTCCTTACGATTTCAAAGATTTTACTACAAAACCGCCAACACCAGCCGTGAGCACGGAGAAAAGAGGGTTTTATAACAAGGATGACTTCGACAGCTTCTTTAGAAGGTCGACAACAAAGAGCCCTTACCAAGACAAGGGTATAAAACCAGTCTTTAAGATTGGGACGTACTACTCTCAAGCAAAGTCGAGTGACAATTCTATTCGACCCGATGCGAATTCTCAGCAAGTACAAATTGAGCCAGCGAGATTCATGTTCTCTTATCAAAGGAATCTGACGAGCGGCGCGTTAGTTCGACAATAGGTTGCCAATTATTGGTAAGGATAGACGATGGATGATCATTCGCTTTCATACGTCGACATCGACCTCTTATTTCATGTCACGACTTGTGAATGTTGTCATGGATTGGATTCCAATTAAGTATCTTTAGGTAAAATTACTTTTAAAGATCTTGGCCTGTTTCATTACTTCTGGATAGCTCATTCGGCATACAAATTGTTTTTTATTATTCTGGTACTTAGCCCGTTTTTTTTCAAAGAAAAACGATCATCGGAAAAACAATACAATACGGTGATGATGAATCCATCTTAAAATTAAAGCAAAAATGCATATTCCTAAGTCTTGACTCTAAAACATGATCTGGAATGACATCATAATTATGTACATAAATACTTCTACATACATATCGAATATCTTTCACGACTACTTCAAACATTATGGATACATTACCTATACATCTACATTGTACATATACCTACTCTTACTTCTAAGTTTTTGTGCCATACCTTATGTTAATAATATTACTTACTCTTATTTTACTATTGTTATTTAATGTCTTCTCGAATGTACTTACTTATAATCATAAGCATGTGTGTTTCAGTATTTATTTAGGATTTAATCCTAAATATCATACCTATATTTTTTTATACCTACCTGAGAAATTCTACCTATTGTATACAATTTTCGATATCATTTTCTTCTTACATCACTGTGTAAAAAATAGCCAGTCATATTTAATCAGTTATTTTTTCTAGCAGCCGCCATTAACCATTAGAGCGGGCCCAGCATTGAAGACTGTCTCACTGGAGCGACGCGACTTCTCCCCGCGACCCCCGAACGGTGACTACCGCCCGGGTACAGGGCAGTCCCCCTCCAGTCTCAAACACATTACAGATTGTGAACCGCACACTACCCGACAACGAATATCACCTCGGTAATTCGGATAATTTTAAATATCAAACGTGTAATACTCGATAGTTAAAAAAATAATCATATCTTTAAGTAACTGTAATAAAAGTAAGCAGACTGTTATTTGCTTGGTTTTATTCCGAATATCAAACTCGTAATTATTAGAAACGGGAGTGTGCGAATTGTGTGTGAAATAAATTGTGTCCGAAGACAATGCTTTATGAAAGTGTCGGACACAGTTCCGTGAGTGATATTACAATGTGATTGTGTTATTAATGAACTTATAAGTACACTAGTATATTAGAAACGTTAGGAACAGAATAGTCCAAGTGTCCTGCGGTCTTGGATAACGAGAAATACTCTTAGGTTTGAGTTAAAAAGGTTGTAAAATCAATGTTACATAAAAGAAACTGCCACGAAGTGCCTTTTATACAGTAATTATTAAGAAATGTTAAAATAAGATTTATTATTTGTTTTTAAAACTGACTTCAAGAGCGACTGGTTCGCGGTCTCCTGAAATTAGGTTTATTTTCATATTTTGTAAGTAAATTTCTCATTTTACAAAACTTCAATTGGTTTTTTTGTTCTTATGAAAAATTAAATTTTGTTATAATCTAAGCTGTTTTTAATGTCTAAATTATTTATGAAGAGATATTAAATCTATATTAAAGTTACCAATAGTATAAAAAATCTTTACAATGTATTTCGGTTGTATGGAATATGCCTTAGGAGATCAGTGATATTGTAATTTTGACATCACTTGCCGTTGATCTAACTATTTATTGTATTCAAACTATTTATGTATAAAATCCCTTTTTTTCCTCTAAAACTTTCTAAATTTTAAGGAAAAAAATATAGAAAATAACGAATACGGAATTTTGTTGTTTTATTGTTTGTTACTGAATTTATCCCACTTGAGACGATTACCTACTACGACCTACCTACCTACGGACAAATTCGTTTATTTGGAACTGGCAACACTTGCAGATACACATGGTGCACGGGCTTATTCCTTATTATTTTTAATTTAAATTTTGATAAATGTAAATAAAAACCAAATCTTCCCAACACCTTTTATTTTGCCATCATTTATAAAAACATGCCTAAATTGATACAAAAGTTATAAATAAAGTAGTTCACTCAACCCAAACAAATGAACACAGATATTGCACCAAGAATTGTGCAGGCAGTGCAACATTACATACACTACAAAGTATACAAAAAAAACATCATACTTTTTAAAATAAACGCTTTTCAATGCACTGTAAACTTCACTTCGTTGTCTACTTCCGCACTGTAAATCGGAAAATTAAATAAACTGTTGCAGCCATTACAGATTGTAAAATTGTTTGAAAATGGAAAAAAATAACATTACTTCAACCTAAAATAATAAAGGTATTTCACGGTTTCACTTAAAACTAAGAACCAATTTATTTTCACTCGGGGAACTTTTCTATCTGGATTTTTTGTTAAAATAATGCCCAAAGAGTTACTAAATAAAAAGGTTCTTTCCATAATTACCCTTTGGTGGCTAGTGAGGGGGAACGGGCACCAACGTGTGTGAATACAATCTTGGCTAACATACCGACTGACATACAGAACACTAGACCTGCTGGCATGAACTTCCTGCCGTTGTAATACCTGTAATTAAGTTTAAAACAAATGATTTTTTCATATTTCCTCTGGCAACATTTTTTTTTAGTTCATTAGAAAATTCAGGTACAGTAGCAGAACGAAAACTGCCTCCAGGTAAGTGTACTCTTCAAAGTACAAATTCGTCCCAGTGCAAGCTGTTGTTACCTTTAGAAAATTCTCTTTCAAAGTCTATTCAATATCCAGTAAAACTGATTTTAATATGGTGCGTAGCAAAATAGACCTTATGTTGCTTGATATTCTCACTTCGTAAATAGCTATTGGTGCCGATTCTCTTGTCACAAATGCCTCTAAACTAGACTCAAAATCGCCAAAATTTAGTTTATTCCTGTCAAACGACGATTTCCCATTCTGAAATTGACTAAATTGACATAACTTAACTATATTTTAGTTTGACAGCACTAAGATGGCACTGAGTTGTTAATCTATTGAAATTGGCAATTTTGCTATTCTGAATTTGATGTTTCTCACCAATTTTGATTGTCTAACTAACTTACTATTTTTAATCACGATTAAACAGGTGTGGAATATAATTAGTCGTCATGAACTAAAATTTACACCAACACCTCGTCTTTAGGTGCAAAAACAGTAATCGACTGTCAAATTCGATTTTAGTTGTGTCACAATTATTATTAAATTTCGAGTTTTTTTTGCAGAATAGCTTTAAGATTCTCATAGCCAAAAGTAAGGAATTTTAGTGATAGTTTAGTTAGGTGTACAAGAGAATCAGCACCATTAGCTGAGATTCTAAGTAAGACTGGCAACTGGGAAAGATTAAAGATTATAATTACCTGTATCCCATAAGACCTCCGAGAGTGGATGTAGTTCCTAGCATAAGTGTGTAGTTTGAGGGGTCTTGACTCAGCTGGTAAGCTCCAACTCCTGAAAATGAAAGAGAAACCATTAAGTGTCAGAATTATTATCAAATGATATTTTAATGACCAATGTTAATAATTTTTTTTAATAAACTTCTCACATCTTAAGAGGGCTATCACAATTTTTCTTGTATTTGAGTGTTTGAAGAGTCTCACACTCAAATACAAGAAAAACTGTGCACACTCCCGATAGAAATAATCAAACTTTCTCGGGCATATTTCTCATAAACTTATAAGAAAAATTGTGATAGCCCTCTTAATTCAGGCAGATGTCAAATTACGTTGTATCAAACAGCACATGGCTAGTTTATGGTATTACTGTAATGGTGGAGGCTTCTTACCTAAAATGGAACCGAATATGAGGCCAGCTCCCAAAGAAGGAATGGATCCTGAAAAAAAAAGGGAATGTCTTATAAAAATGAAAATCAAATCAAACTAATAAGCACGTTTTTTTTCTTTAGAGCCTTTTCCCGTTTTCTTATCGACTGTACATCTTCTTTTTTTTTTGGCATATTCTTTTCGTATCAACGGTACATCTTAGATGAAAGAAGGAAGGGTTATGATTTTAGAAGTCTATGCATGTATTTAATTGTGTTCCACCCCGTAGCGCTGCAATTACTGAACCGATTTTGATGAATGAGGTATCAATAGGTTCGTAATAAGACATAGACATAAATTCTCCCGAAATGTAATAAATATGGTGGACTTAATCCGTAAATTTCTGACCTCGAAAAAAACTAAATTGAGATAATCATGACATGTTTGTTATCAAAATAAAGGTCTTGACGAGCACATTACAAATATGTATACAAGGCTATTGGTAATAATATCAGCAATCCATTATAGGGATGTAAGGGAGGACATTTGCAATCAAATGACCCATTGTATCTATAGGCAAATGTCAACCATTTTCGAGTAATTTGACATTTTATATTTTTTTAACACAACACAATTTGGAAAAAATACAAAAAAAAAAACAAATGCATGATTCTTTTAAAGTTATTATTATCTGCGTCTACTTCAATACTTAATATTCAACCATAAAATGACAATTATCTTTAATATTTTTTTAAATCAGTCCACACAATAGTCATCATTTTGAGCGGGTTATTTGAATAATGTGGTTGATTACTGCAAAAAAATGGATATACTATATCGACAGAACATTCCAAAAATATGTACAACTTCTCAGCTATCTAACGAGATAAAATAAGATAAGTACCAGTTATCTTCATAAAAATATATAAAATGTAAAATCACTGGAAAATGTTTGACAATTGCATAAAGGGTCATTTGGTTGCAAATTACCTCCCCTACATCCACTTAATGGGTTGCCGACGTATTACAAATAACCCTATAGGTATATCCTATTGTTTAAGAAAATCAATTTGTTTAAATTGTTAAAAACAAAAGTGAGACTGCGCCACGTACGGCGCAGTACAATGAATACTTAGTATACAATAAAAAGCATGATTAAAATGATACCAACGGGCAGTTAATAAAATCTAATAAATATATACCTAGTAGGTAACTATTAGTACATTACCACTCTATTTAAGAAAAACAAGTACCTACAACAAAATATTAATATTTTGGATTTTTTCTTCGAAAATCGATATGGTGTTGGCGTCGAAATAAATCGCGCTATGTTTCATTCAAAGCAATAAGCACTGCTATTGGAATTTAATTACCTGTTTACTTGCTATTACCCAACAGATGGCGCTGTTTTAATGGATATTATGGTTCCAGTAACCCTAAATTAGTCCCTAGATGGCACAGTGTTACTGACCTAATAAATTACTTTTATTATTATTAACTATAAAATAAAAAATTAAATTTAAAAACTGTTACCCGACTACGGAAAAACAAATGTGATCTAAAAAGTATGAAACAAGAAAATATTTCAGACAGATGTCAAGACATACTTAGGTACAAAAATGGTCAAGGTAAAGCCGTAGGTCGCATGCCTGTATACCATGTGGGGGCCAGGAACACCTACAAAATTATAATGCACGACTACACCTTGACCATTTTTGATGTCTTGATTTCTGTCTGAAATATTTTCTTCTTTCGTACTTTTGAGATAACTTTTTTTTTCTTTTGAGTAGGTATATCTACCCATAGGAAACAGATGTTTTAATCTATGACATCACCACTAGAAAATAAACAATTTTTCAACACAGTTATAGTCGCAGTAAGTGCAAGGGAATAATAAATAATGGTAATTAAGACCAAACAATACTTGTCAGACAGTTGTATACTTCATGTGCATGCAGGTGTTATACATAATGTAAACAGGGCTATTCAATTTAAATACAATAGTGTTTTCGAAGTTTAAACTTACACATTGGACAAACTTGAGTGCCTGTGGTGTGTCTTATCTTGCAGTTAATTTACTATCTTTTGACCTTGTCACTTAAAGACCTCTAACATCAAAATTGGACAAAATTTTAAGTACAGTTTGGGTACAGTTAATCTTAATTCTTAGTACTTTTTTGTTTTCATTTGTCTTATTAAAAGAAAAAATACTTTTGATACATTGTTTTTTTTTTTAACTATTTTTACCAAAAAACTAATGAATAAGTGTCTTTATATGCCTTAAATAGAAGTTCAAATTGTTGTTGATTACTTTAATAAATTTAAAACACTTAAAAAATCTTTTTATTTTACCTAAATTTTGGTTCAATACTGATTATTTAATAATCATTAAAATAAAAAATACATTACACTATTAAATTCACACAATCCCTATCAGGGTTTGTAACACCCACCCCATGCCAGTGTTACATATTCTAACCTTCCACATGCTGGGTTAATCATGTATAATGTTTTGAAAATATGAATGAAACAAGAACCTTTGGCTAAAATTTTCAATATTATTATGACATCATCCAGTACAATTTCAAAATATATGTTAAGAGATTGAGTATTACGGTAGAAACAAGATCTTGGTTGTTTACAATTTAGAAATATCAAAAGAGAAACATATAAAAGTTTTCTAATTTAGTTAATTGTACACAGTTTTTTTTCTAAAGAGCCCATATAATGGTTTATAACTGGTGTCCCTCTAGCAATTGCTATGATGCAAATAGCATTTTAATCAAATAATGCTCTACAAGTAGGTACACAGGTACACATTATTTATCTCTTAATACAAATCCTTGATAACAGTATCAACAGTGATTGACACCAATAGGTAGCTATTAATTTTGAGCAACTAAACATGCATTATAAAATGATGTTTTGAAAATAATTTCAAATAGGTGACTGGCACAAAATGTTATCAAGAGAGCAGGATTGGCCACTTATGATTTGGTTAACATATCTTCTTTGGCCTATTGGCTAGCACGAAGATACGTGAAAAAGTTAGATACTTACATCAAATTGATTTTGAACTGATTACATAAAAGATACATATACTTACATGTTAAAGCTATTAAAAATATTTCCAATCTTTTCAAATGAATATGCAAATCTCCTTGCTATGGATATATTAGGTTTTTTTTTAGATGAATGCCAAGGAATCAATAATTAAAATTATGAATAAAACTAACCTGCTTTAGCATATCCCATTATTCCACCGGCAGCAACGGTGGCGGCGTAAGCAAAACTCAAAATATCGACTCCCATTTTCTTGTTTTTAAAGCTTAACTTAAAACAATTTTAGGTTTATTACTTTTCGAGTAAATAAAATCTGAATTTTGATCAACACAATACGCGCTATCGGTCAGCCGAGTTGAAGTTTCTTTCTGTCAAGAGTGTCAAGTCAAGTCAAGAGTGCTGTGTGTGGTGTGTGTGTGTGTTACCTATCTAAAAAAAGTACTCTGTGGTGTGCTGTCAAGTTTCAACTTTCGGCTTTCATGTGGTGTTCGTAACTTGTCATTTAGACTTCGGGTACGTTCCGAATTGCACTGTAATCGATTTCAGCGTGCTAACACCGAGCGCGATAACGATGTCCCGTGAATCGTCGCAGATGACATGCGCCAACTTGCGATATCACCGACCATGCCCTAAATTAATATCACCGCGAGCGCTGGCAAAAATGACAGGTGTGCTGTTTTGTTTCGAGTCGCATCATATCTTTAAACTAAAGCGGCATTTTTGTAATTGTGCCGAAAAATCCAAGACGTAACAGAATACCTGAAATGAGTTCTCATGTGCATTATATTTAATTATTGTTGCATCTATGTTATTTGTAATTCTTGGTAACAACTAATTGCGTAATTGTACTTTTATTAATTATTTTTATCATAACCAATTATTGTTGTTGTATTGACATACATATAAATATTGCACACCTCATGGGTATGTTACAGTGATACACTAATACTAACTGTAAGAACTGTATTTTCACCTGTGACAAACAATAAATAAATTAATATAAATGTGGTATTTTTCTTCGTAGAGTGCTATTTTGTTGGTTGACTCTATCGACTCTGATAACTCAGATATTGAGTTTGAGAACGACGATTCGTCCAGGGAAGACACGGATGACGAAGTGCTTATACTAGCGTATTTACATGCTCCCGGCAAAGATTTACCCCAAAGAATTACAAATTGTTGTAGTTTAATTATTGTTGCATCTATGTAGATGCAACAATAATTAAAACAACTCAATTCAGGTATTCTGTTTCGTCTTGTACGTCTCCACTTTAGTTTACTGTCATTTTTGACAGCGCTCACTGTGATTTAGGGCATGGTCGGCGTTATCGCAAGATGGCGCAAATCATGACGTAATCTATGACAATTCACGGGATATCGCGTCGTTATCACGCTCACGCTAATTCGGAACGGGTTGAAGCGCGCTCAAATCGATTACAGTGCAATTCGGAACGTATCCATAAAAAGGCGCTCTAATGAAATGAATTCAAATCATCAACCAACCTTAGTTTTAATTGATTTTGGCGTGATAACGTCTTATAAATCGTAGACAGAGAAAACTATTATAAATCGATGAACACCGGATGTATGCACGAAAAAGTGTAACGTTCCTTAACGTTATGAAACCATAAATGTGGGTGAAGAGCCACTGAAAATTTTAAAGATGTGTGCTACTCGCTGGATTTCTACCGAGAACTTCATTTCCAAATGTCACAGGCGCCTGAAAATTGTAACACAGCTACAATACTGCACTCGATGTTGCAAGATGAGAGGAATAATAGTACATTGTCATAGACATATTATCATTGATCATTGTTCACCGAGAGGAGAAAGTGACCGATAACCGTCGAGGGTGTCGTTTGTAGCCCGAGCCGTAGGCGAGGGCTTTAAAACACCCGAGATCGGGAATTGCACTTTCTCTCGAGTGATACATAGTGCTTTATACTACACCTACGAGGAAAATAAAAAGCTAAATCTTTACTAATTGAAATGGCGCCAATGGCGTCTGCAATTTTCACATGTTCTTTTTTCAAATTGTTTATCCTGCCGCCGCAGGGTCGCACTGCCAGTTGGTTTAATGCTCTAAGTGCCAGCCCGACACCATCCAACACACAGCTAGTGGCCAGGGCCAGTGTCATTTTGCGAACTTGGAGATAAAAACTCACTGTAAAAACTTTTTGGCTTTTGATATTTAGGTTACCGGCGCATAGCCTTACCCAAAATTAAAAAAGGAAAACCACGTAAGAAATGGATTTTCATACACTTTTCTCTCCCACTCAGATGCGTTTTCTCCCCGCATATTTGTTCGATATGCAATGACGTACTTTCTACCGTAAATTTGATAAAGTATCAAGGTACTTTCCAAGCAGGTGTAGTATAAATTGTATTTTACTTAAAATCAGTGTAAGTTCAGCAAACATTGAGAATATTTGAAGGCAAAGGTACAGATCCGGTACTACTCCTAGATACGCTGAAACGACTCATTGAAAGTTTATGCCATAAAATTATCAAATTCCCGAATAGACTATTTTGTTCAACGAGTCAACGATTACGTTGATCCGAACCCATACATGGGATACGTGTTTGAAGATTCTTTAAGTAAGTCGAGTCTAGATGAACCTGAATAGAAAGCACTCAAACAAAGATGCATTGATTTTACTCTGAAATGAATAAGCCAATTACAGCAACGCCTGCCAATAACTTCAAAAACCTAGAGACCATGACAATTCTTTCTGTTAAAGAAACATAAAAAAAAACTTGTACCTACTCTTACCCATCGTTACTTGCTGAAGTGTTCGGTGTGCAGCCTGAAGAAATTTATAAAATTTTGACACAATATAGGCACATTGCTAACCAAGACTGGGAGAATAAAGAAGACAGTGTACAATTTTGGTGTGAAGTGCTTGTTCATAAGGATGCCGCCGGAAACAAGCCATATCAGGAGCTTGGAAATTTGGCAAAAAATATTTTTATCTCTGCCCCATTCTAACGCCGACGTAGAGCGTCTTCAGTTCAATAAACCTGATTAAGTATAACTAAAACGAGAAACAGGATAGGGTTGAAAACAATGACTGCAATTTTAAATATACGATGGGGATTGGAACGACTGAAACAGTCTTGCTTTTCTCACAAGGTAATTAAAAAATGTCGGAGTAATTTGAAATACACTTTCAAATTATCAAAAAATACCACAGATTTAAAAATCAGCCATCTACTTCTTCTGCTCTGCCAAATGAGATCTTGGTGTCCATACGAATATAAAAATAAAAATAATTGAAATCAATAGTAAAGGTGTTTTTTTTTTGCCTTTTTGACGTGATAACGGCTTTCCCTTTCCCTTTCGTTAGCGTTAGCTTGTGTCACATTTTGTCTCTCTTCTCGCGTGACGTCAGAGATAGTATTCCGAATAGTACAGTAGTCGTAGTAGAAGTGTTTCATCGATGCTAAGACGTTATCACGTAAAACTATCGCCCGTAAACTGACTTTACAGACAACCATTTTTTTATTATTTACTACTGTGTATGTGGAATTCAAACTAAGTATATCTAATGTTTGTGTGTATTTGTAAAGTAATTAATCATTTACTTTTTAAACAAAAACAAAGTTAACTTGAACTCCGTTTGACTGCGTCATAAATTATGCCACATAAATAAAATATTCGAATGGTTCAGAGAATACATCTAGGGATAAAAGCGTAGAAAGGCATAGGTAAGGCCAGATTTTTCAATAGTCAGATAATTTTTATGTAAGGAATAAATATTGCTGTTTGACAGCTTTTGTATAGAAAATAGAAAATATGTCAAACTGACAGATTTATTATTCAGATATATCATAAGTTAACTGACTATTGAAAAATCAGCATTCAGCAAATCATAAGCTGATTAACTTCCATAAATTGTGGAAGCGACAGACATGATAATCAAACAATTGTGCGGCTTATAGCTGTCTATAATCTTCTCCAAAACGTTCATTAACGTAATATATATACTCTTGCCTACTATAATATTTTTAACAAATATTTTTGTCTGTACATGAAAAATTACTAGCTACACCGAGCTGATTCTGTTCGGCATTTCCATTTTGCCACCCCGTAATATCCACACTAGGGTGGATACTCGGAAACGTGTGTCCGAGAATCCACCCTGAGCCTATAAATTCCGTTTTTCCAACTAGACCTAGGATGGATTCTCGGACATGCATTTCCACGTTTCCACCTTATGGTGAATTTCTTGGGGTGGCAAAATGGAAATGCCACTTGTGTTTTGGGCGTCATTATGAACATTTCTGGACTGGTTGGAATCCCCTATCTTCATTCGTAGTCTGGCGCAGGAGTGCCCTCTCCCTACTTCTTAGATCAGACTCAGTAGACTCTACATCAAACAAGGCTCATACAAATTCGAATAAGAATGGGATGGTATGTATGAACGAATAAATTCAGATATGGAGCTGAGTTTGAAAGTTTGTGGCTTTGCCACCAATGGCACCAAGTGAGTTGCACACGACAGGCTAACGCCTTGTATGAATTTAGTAAAATAACTAAATATATTACGTGTATGCAGACATCTCTGTATATGCCTGTGGAAGATATAGCCTAAGCCTACCTGCTAGAGAAATGCCTTGGTAGAAATTTTAATGTAAAGCTAGTGTTACACCAGATCACTGGCCTGCTTTTAGCAGCTGTGTGAAAAAGTGGTGTAAGAACTAAGAAGATATCTTCTTACACCACTTGCATTGGCCTTAAGAGCCAGCTGTCAAATGTCAAAAAGTAATTCATAAAAGTTTTGACATTTCATTCGTGGCGATAGAATTATTACCTACCGAGAAGTATGAAAATTCCTTGAAATTCTAGTTTTGGGGACTCATTATTCGAGTGCCATATCTTCGGCAGCCCACAAAATAACCTTACAAACATGTTGTCTCAACCACATTGAGCGATTTCGTCATACTTTGCAATACGTCACAGATAAAACTTCTCCAGCTGATTGTGTATAAAATTATGAGTTTCCGCGTGCAAGGCCAGTATTCAGTCGTTCTTAGTTGCCGATAGCGGTCGGCTGCGCGTTCACATTTCAAGTATTGAGCTTGAAGCATTTTTTGTGTGTGTGATATTGGCCGGTAACCTTGGTTGAGTGTGAGGCGGAGTACCTACCTCGAACAATTAAAAAAGTTAATCTATTTGGTCACGATGTTGAAGAGTGCGTCTAAAGTGACAATTAATACTGGGAATGTGCTGAACTTGATCGATATCAAGAAGAAGGCAGGACAAAATGTAACAGAGGAGGTTAGTCTTTTCTTAAATTTCAAGGAAAATATAGTATGGCTGGTTGTGTAGCAGTGTAGCTTGTCTGTTGTCATACTTGTCACTACATTACCATTCTTACTTGCATCATCAAACTGCTACTTAAGTACTTACCATACACTGCTGTTTTCCTCAAAAGTATCCTACCTATATTTAATCAAGATTGAGATAACACTTTTTATCCTAAGATCTATTTGAATTGACAACATTTCATAACCATAATCATGTTATATTTATCAGCATTTTTACTCCCAATCCCAATTAAGTACACTTGACTTAGCCTATTGCATTCAACTGATTCTTATAAACCTCTCAAAATACACATAATATGGCCTATTATATTTTTGAAACCATCCTGACTTGCAGCCTCCCAAAAATTCAGGACAGCATTTGAAAAATACAAGAAATATGCATTTTTAATCATAATTAAATTGTTTAAATACTATTCACCAATGAACTCTATAAATGAGTACTCTGTAAGCACACAATATTCATAGACTATTGTTACTAGGATTAATGAGATTTCTTTAGTGCTAATTATCTTAGTTGCCATGCAATACAGATACTTACTGTTACTATGTTTAAATTTTCGAAATATACCTTCTTTCCTTCTTTTTTTTAAACAATGTTTTTTTGAAAATTTAACACACCATAGAACTTTCATTTTAAATGCAGTGTTAAAGCAAATGCAAACTACTTACACACAACTTCACACCTGTATTGCCCAAAAGGTTAGGCAGAGGTGTGCCTATAGTACAAACAAACTACTTAAGCAACAAACAACCACAATCAGCAAATTATACATGTACCCTCAAATACAACTCTTATTGGGATATCATCACATTTTTAATGAAGTACATGAAAACTTAATTTAAAACATAAACAGTGAATACTAAGTAGATTCCTACTACATCCTATTCAATAAACAAATGATTAGATCCATTATAAAATTAATGTATTATACATATGCCTACTCAAATGTCCTTTCTTTGGTATTGTTCGTCGAATCGTTGAGCTCCTTAAGTTCTGAGTTGAGCTGCACGATTGCTGACAATTGCGTGCACTGACTGGACAGGTCCACTCAATCTGTGTGGTTCTTTCCTCAAAAGACCATTTTAGATACCAATCTACATAGCCTTCACATGATCTGACCAAGATTCTGTCTGGACTTTAAAAGAGACTGTGACCTCTGAGTTTGTTTCGGCCTTTCTTCTCAGAGTAGTCAGATAGGAAACGCCGACATCATCTAGTTTAAAAAAAAAATATGATTGACGTGTAAAAGTGTTTGTAAAAACCTACTTACAGAAATAAAATCATTTATCATTTACGTAAATTCAAACCTTCCCATAGAGGCAGGCATAAACTACAGAAGGCCACCTGCTATGATGCGAAAAGGAGTATGTATACTGTACTGTATGTACCTTTTGCTTTGTTTATGTTCAGGCATCTGGCCAATATATATCTACAATAATCAATAAACTTCCTTTCCATTGTTGAGATAAGGAGCTTCAAGTGTATGTTCTATTTTTGTGTAGCTAGATTATCATAATGACTGGCAAGTTTTTAACATTTCCTTATCATTATCTGTAGCTATGGTAGAAGTGGCTTCCTGTTATTTATAAAAGGATTTTAAAATAAATAAATGTGTAGAAACAATATTAAAAGTATTAAGTATCTGTAGCATATTTTTTTAGGAATGAGTGTTTGTTGTATGTGTAATACCTTTAACTACAATTTTGAATTTAAACTACCCATTCATTATAAAACGTAGCTGATTCCGATATCACAATCATATTTCATTGCAGTAATCCTATTCAGCAACATTATTGTGTGTATAGGTACACATGCAATAATATGGAATGGTATTATTTTATTTCTTCAAAACAATACCTAGTTGGAATTCTAACTGAATTAAGAATTTTTCAAAGAACTAATGGCAGCTTTAATTAATTCTTGACTCAAACTTAGAATAGTTGCTTTGACCACTTTGCTCTATTTAAAGTACAGTTTCAGTTTTCGCCCTAAGTTCCCACCAAAAATATTCATCCTGCAGCCGACCTAAACACAAATTTCAGCTCAGGGTAATTTAGAAACAGTAATATATGTATATTGGTAGGTAGTTAACTATGTAGGTAAGTGATGTACATTTAATAGGTGAAATATTAACCCATTCATGTTTTTCCAATATCTAGTCATAAACAGTAAAAATGAATATTTTTCCTTGAATGCAATTTTGCTCATAAATTGTGACTTTGAATGAATGTTGGACAATAGCAGCTTGTAATAATTATTTATTACCTTTACCTATACACCTTGTTAGGTATTATAAAGTTAGATAGCTTTTATCTAGACTCAACTAATAACATACTTTTAAACAAAGTTACAAAATAAATTAAATGTTTGATGTGAGATTCATAAGACAAATATGCAAAAAACAATTTAATAAAATAAATACTTCAAATGAGAGCTATATTATTATGATGTTTAAATCATAAATTTGTATCCCTAATATATTCCTTTACAGACATCAATATCTTAAAACTCCTTATAGAAGGGGAAGAATAAAAGGGGGGGAATTAAAAAGATATTAAGATACAAGTCTTACTTTTTTAATTCACCCCCTTTTCCTCTTGACGGAAGACAGAGAGCAGGATTATTAAGTTTGTGTAGAAAACCATTGATTCTGAAGTAGGTATGTCATTACGCTACTCCTCAGAACCTCAGAAGGAAAAGTAAAAAAAAATTAAAATGAAAAAGCTTTTATTTATATTTGCAATATCTCGGGACCCTAGGGACGGACCTTTGGAAGACGAACGAGGGGCCGAAGCCACCTCGCTCGTTAGACGCTTTCAATTACATGAGGCACCAACCGACGATTATCCCTGTACCTACGCACAATGCAAACGCACCCAAGGACAACCCCCGGTTCGTGTAGGACTATTGCAGGATATGAACATACAAGGTATTGGACTATGGATTTGGGTGGCTAAAGTGGACTGGTTGCCTAAAACTATGGAAGGACTATGGGCCCTGCTTGACCAATGTTTTATACCTAAAAAAAAGGGGGCGACCCCGGATACAGTCGCTAGCACATGGTGACGTAGCGACAAGGGGGCAACATATCCTGAGGTGCTTGAGGAGTGGAGAGGTTTACCACGGCTATCAGGAAAATCCTGGAAGTACGGCCAAGATCCCTACCAGCATCTTACTGGAATACTTCCTACCTCCAAGCACGTTTGCTCTTGCGAATCTCAACTCAAGGCGGTCAATAAAGACAAGAATGAGGTGAGAGCTCAGTTCCTCGTCAGTGTTCCAGCCGGGCAATAAAGGCGAGCCAGAGATGAGGAACATACATGACGTCTGCCGGGAGACAGCTCGTGGGGTCGCTACTGCCCAACAGCTCGCCCTGCGGGTTTATGTATCTCTCTTGGTTTGGTTCCTCACCCTAGACTTTTTTCGGCAAAGTAAACTTTACCTGCACAGACCTAGAGTTCGGAGTGCGCAAACCCCACCACGACGTCAACGTAGAGATACGGCGCGGCGCGTGGTGGAGTTATTTGTCTTATTATTATTACTTTCGTTAGTAGCCTAACCAAGGACATTTTTTGTGATGAAATATTTTTTGTTGGCAAGTCCTTTTACCTCTTGCTTAGTTTTTATGAATGACTACGTGTTTTTTTTATATGTCGATTTTTAATGAAGTATTAAAAATAACTGGTAGCTGTTCACTTTATCTAGACACGTTTGCCATGCAATCAAATAATCTCTATCAAAATCTTTATCAGAAAATCTTGTCAAGTTTTCAGGAACTGAAATGGATTATTCTGTAGGTAAATAGGACATCGACATCTCTTTTACACGCAATATTAAAAAAGAAGATATATGGAGTCGACATTTTCTATCTGACTACCCCCGAGAAGAAATGGCGAAACAAATTCAAGGGCAAAGTCTCCCGGGTGTCACCACTGCGATGATCGCCCCGAGGACACGGTGGAGCATACGGTGGGGGCCTGCCCTGCATGGGCGGAGCACCGCCGTGTCCTCGTAGAGGCGATCGGCAGCGGCGGCGACCTCTCACGCCCGGCCTTGGTTCAAGCCATGGTCCGGGGCGAGGGGGAGTGGGAGGCAGTCGCCTCCTTCTGCGAAGCAGTCATGCTAGCGAAGGAGGCGGCGGGACGGGAGAGGGAGAGAGTCTCCCGTCCAAGCCGCCGCGGTGGACGCTCCGGGCGTCGGGAGCCGCGTGACGACTCCCGGCCACCGTAGGCGCGGGCCTGCGGGCGGTGAGTAATGGGTAGCTCACCGTCCGATCAGGATCAGGCCCGTGCCGGACGGCGCGTACGTGTTCCACGCGCGCCTCAAAGAGATGTCAGCATCGAAGAGGGGGCCCACTAGGGCCTAAGCCTGCCGGGAAAGCGGGATCATCCATAAGGGGTACCGCTGACCCGGAACATAAAGGGCCAAGGAAGGAACACGGGTGGGTTTTAGTCAGTAAGAGTCTGACACTCCCTTCCGCTCCACCCAGAGCGGGAGGGGTCATTTGATGATTTCCCATCCTCAAAAAAAAAAAAAAAAAAAAAGGGCAAAGTCTCTAAAATCAAAATCAAAAGTCATTTATTCAAATTAGGCTGAGAATCAGCACTTTTTGAACGTCAAAATCACATAAGACAGTCCCCCCAAAACGCCCACCCTTCACCACTTCCTAGTGCTTTAGCTGGGAAGAAGAAGTGGCGGAACAAACTCCCCAGCAGCACTGCTGTCTGTTCAGTTAGAAGAACTGGATTCTATATAGTAATAAGTAATTAACATTACGAAACACAAAAATATTAAAATTATTTGCCATATGTCAGCTAGCAGACGCCAATATTTAAAACTATACTCAAGCAGAAATAAATAATAAAAACAAAAACGCAAACAGAACTTAATACATAATAAAAAGCCTCCTGACATAAAGGGCGTGCCCGCCCACATATGCAATGCTGCATTATGTTTATATGTATATAGCTGTAACTTGTAGCCACAAATGATAAACCAGGACCCTCGAAGACCTCTTTTAAAGTCCATACATAATCTTGGTCAGATCATGTGAGGTCCATGTAGATTAGTGACTGGAATGGTCTTTTGAGCAAAAAAACCTCACAGATTTAGGTGGACTTGTCCAGTCAGTGCAAGCATTTGTCAGTAATCGTGTAGCTTAACTCAGAATTTAAGGAGCTCAACGAACAATTATTTTATTTTATTTTAATAGGAATATCAAACAGCAGTATTACATAGTAGGCACACAATATAAAGAATTTTAATAAAAGTAACAATTACACTACTCGAGACGTTATCCACAGATATAGAAAGAAGAAGATACAGAATAGCTAGCAGTTAGCAGAACAAATTAAAAAGAGCTTATTAATTAATTAACAGGGTTATGATCTCTTAAAATAGTCGTAATTTCACGCTTAAATATAGCTTTGCGAAGAAACAATGTCCGAAAAGCAAAACTGTTTAATATAAGTTTTAACCAAGCGATGTAACGGCGAGCGAGCGCCCGAGTTGATTCGACAAAAAGAAGTAGCAAATAGGCATCTCGAACGAACTTCTCGACCGATCACAGTATAATCAATAACCACAAACTGTTCACAAGATCAGTACAATCAAACTCATTGCGAAATTTATACTAAACTGAGTCATCGTTTCAAGTAGGGTTCGACGGGATTGTAGGGTCATGAGGTTATATTTTTGAAGCAATAATTGATATAATATTTTAGTTTTACAGCATCTGTAATGCATAGAGCGTGGGTACTTACTTTGGACCAACTCAATGACCTCAACGTACTTTTTGTAATGAGGGTTCCAGATGGGTACTGGGTATTCAAGTTGTGGCCGTATTATTGATTTGTAAAGGTGCATGTAGGTCCGCGGTGGACGCTCTGGGCGTCGGGAGACGCGTGACGACTCCCGGCCACCGTAGGCGCGGGCCTGCGGGTGGTGAGTAATGGGTAGCTCACCGTCCGATCAGGACCAGGCCCGTGCCGGACGGCGCGTACGTGTTCCACGCGCGCCTCAAAGAGATGTCAGCATCGAAGAGGGGGCCCACTAAGGCCCAAGCCTGCCGGGAAAACGGGATTGTCCGAAAGGGGTACCGCCGACCCGGAACATAAAGGGCCAAGGAAGGAACACGGGTGGGTTTTAGTCAGTAAGAGTCTGACACTCCCTTCCGCTACACCCAGAGCGGGAGGGGTCATTTGATGATTTCCCATCCCCAAAAAAAAAAAAAGGTGCATGTAGGTAGAAGGCTGATGAAATTCTCTAGACGCTCTCATTACAAAACCAAACATTTTAATCGCCTTGTCTACATGGGTGTCAAGATGGAGCTTTGAATCCAGATTTACCTACGCCTAGGTCACGGAGGGAAGAAACCTTGTATAGGGCAGTGTTTCCAAGAGAGTAATTGAAATTTATCACGTTTTTTCTTAGTAAACGTAATGCTGTAACATTTAGAGACAGTGAGGTAAAGCTTATTAGCAGAGCAGTATTCCGTGAAGCAGTCAAGATCCTTCTGAAAATCTAAACAGTCGGTTTGGGTAGCAAGAGTTTTGTAAATTTTCAAATCGTCTGCGTATAATAGGAACTTGGAATTCAAGCAATATGCATATATACCTACATTTAAATAGCAAGAATGCAAGCAATCTTTAATGTCATTGATAAATAAGATAAACAAAAGAGGCCTTAAAATTGAGCCTTGGGGGACTCCCGAAGTGACCATTATCCTATGTGACTCAAACCCATTAATGACACCCTTTTGGGTCCTAATAGTGACTACAACATGAACCAGCGCAGTAAATCACCTCTAATGCCGTTGAATGCGATTGTGTTGAGTAATAGTACTAATATACTAATAGAACTTAATAATTATAGGTCACTATAGTTTTCGTCCCCTTAGCATTGAGATTTAGTAGGTTAGGTACCAAATAGATTTGTGTACCTCCATAGTAGGTAACTTGTTCCCTACTTGTCATGCCCATAGAGCTGTCTAGCAAATTACCGGTTTAGGTCCAAGACTTGCAATATGCTTAAAAGGCGTTTTTTTTTACAAACTTTAAAATCAATGCGAACTGGTAATGGTGACTATACTATTTTAACATTCATGCAGTACAGTAGGACCAGTTAGTATTCAAATACAACGAATGACTGTTAATTATTCGCCAAGTAACGATGCGTCATTTCATATCTTTGTAGAACTCGTAAAGTAATCCAAACATTACCTATTATTATTATTTAGGTTTTCATAAAAGTTTGGGCTGTGTCACACCTTTATTGATTTTCCTAGGTAAGTACTGCTCGTCATAGCAACAACAACATAGTTATATAAAAAACAGCTTATCGCAATTCATTGACGGACTAGAGCCTCTTTTAAGTCAACTTAAGTGGCGAACCATTTAAGTCACAAAGACCTGAAGAAAGACTAGTATTATCGAAGAAATACTAGCTCCTTCAATACCTACGTCTTTTTACTGAACCGCGGTCCTAAAGAGTCACTCCATTCGCTATAATACCGTCGGTCGATTGAAGCACAATGACTAGCCTACTGTCACTTCAGCTTGCTGATTCGGCAAAGTATGTCTTCAGCAAATCCAGTGCATTTCGCGTGATCTGCAGTGGCCTATATGGAAAGCTCTCAATCGATTGCGTACCCAAGTAGGCCGCTGCAAACACAATCTGTCGAAGTGGGGAATTACTGACCCATCAAACACCCAGTCTATGCGGTGCTTCTGACCAGACCGTGTCCCACTTTCTGGAGTGTCCTAAGTGCCCGTTCACCTGCACCTCGAACGATCTAAAGAATGCAACTGATGCCGGAAACAACGTGGCCACCTACTGGGCTCGAAACAATTTAAAAAGAACGAAGAAGAGTACCATCGACACGAAAAGAAGAAAATGCAGCTCATGTCCCAATAGTCTTATCCAACTTCTAACTGTTTAAATTAGTGCAAAAACAATTTTTCATGCATGGGTGCGAAACTTACGCAACTATCGAAAGAGCTCACCTGCATTCACAACCATTCGACAAGCTGTCGTATCGAAAATGATACATTTTCTATTATCTACTGATTTGTCTTGCCCCCGACAGCATAATAGGTATCTGTCGGAAAAATAGCGGTCGTCTTTTTGATATAAAGTGACAAAATTTTCGGGTTTTGGATGAGTCAACAGCCTTTAGAGGACTCCTTTGATAACATTGATTGATCTTCGATTCGGCACGGAAGCGTATCGTTCGGTTGTGAATACCTATGCTGGCCCTGCAGTCTCGACATAGTTAGCAATCGTTTTCGGTCGCTAAGTCCTAACAATCCAGATGTAAATGTTGATGTAAATGTTTGGCAGTCTCGACACTCAAATTTATCAGTTGTTACATAACGGTACCTACCTAAAATACCAGTAACAACCGATAAATTAGAGTGTGGAGACTACCAAATATTGTTACATCTGGCCCTGCAGTCTCGACATAGTTAGCAATAGTTTTCGGTTGCTAAGTCCTAACAATCCAGATGTAAATGTTGATGTAAATGTTGATGTAAATGTTTGGTAGTCTCGACACTCAAATTTATGGGTTGTTACCTACCGGTACCTACCTAAAATACCAGTAACAACCGATAAATTTTAGTGTGGAGACCATCAAATATCATTACATCTGGATTGTTAGGACTTAGCAACCGAAAACGATTGCTAACTATGTCGAGACTGCAGGGCCTGGATTGTTAGGACTTAGCAACCGAAAACGATTGCTAACTATGTCGAGACTGCAGGGCCAGGTGGTTAACAATATCGAATCGCTATCTAATCAATATCCAATGTGATCTAATAATATTTCTAGATAGGTACCTACATACATGCATAAATTCACGCCTTCTTTCCATGGGGGTAGCAAGATACTGCAGAACGCCACCTGCTACGTTCCTTACATACTTCTTTGGCTTCGTTTACGGTCATATACGCATGCCGGTTTCTACTACTATGTAGGTACTACCCTGCCTATAGAATTAACAATGATTTGTTTAAAGACCTCAGAAGGTAGGCATTGTTACAACAAGCACGTAATATAATGAACTAACAACCATACATTTTAAACATGGCTAATGATTTACTGAAACAATTGCATCGTCACACACACTGCAGCTGACTCATACAAGCACACGTTTCATAGAAACTCAATGCTGAAAGATAACGCCGTAATGGATACCTTCTTTCACTGATGAGTAACAAACATCACATAAAAGACAATGTGCCTATGCGTTACTGTTCGATGTAAGTGACGTAATTACCACGTTTTACTTCCTTCCTTGCATGAGTCTTAAATCCTGATTAAGGGGCTGACAACAGCTAAAGCGCGTTCACTGTCGGAATGCATAGACAAGAAAGAGAAGCGCGTTGACACAAAGCTGGTAATTTATTGCAAAATATGAAGCAATTCTCTATTTACAAAAAATCTATTGATTGGACTAAAAAATGACAACACTATCACGTTAATATGTTGCTTGAAGAACAATCTGAAAAAAGAAACAGATTGATTGTATTTATATTAATATGGTCTTTAATAGTTAAAGGAATTTTTTTTCGTGACTTTTTTCTATCGTAGGTACGAAATTATTTGTATTATGTTTCCAACACTATCTAACTAGCATATATCCTGAAGAATATCATATATTTTTCTGATTTTGTTTACTGCAGTGGATCATATACTTTTAAGCATTAGAAAACTTGCGTTTAGGTCATGTAATCCCTTTAAACTTGCTGTAGGTACATACGGAAGGAAAGTCTTACTTGGGTGTCCGTCCATTCATGCTAGAAAAAAATCCCAAAAGATCACGTATTGTACAGGAAAATAGTTGATATTATTTGTCATCATCCAATTTCGATGCAAACTATGTCCTGCAATATGTGCCGAGCCTTTTCCCAACTATGATGGAGTCGGCTTCCAGTCTAACCGGATGCAGCCAGTATTTTACATGGAGCGACTGCTTAACTTACCTCCACAGCCCAGTCACTGGGTAATACCCCCCCTTGGTGTGACTGGTGGTCAGAGTTTCCGGCTTCTGACAACCTGTAACAACTGTGAAAGTGGCAAAGGAGGATCTTTTACCATGTTCACTACTTACGTGAAAATAGATCCAAAGCATTAGACGTTCTACCTGACGCAAAATAGTCACTAACTCGCCAACGCTTATAGACACCAACGCAACTCAAGGCTAGAGTTTTTTCCGATCATTGCCAACCACAACGTCTACAACCATTTACACGGTAATTCTGCTTGACGATGCAAATAAGTATGATCGCCCGGATAAGTCCTGAAAGGAGGAAGTGAAGTTCCTCGTGAAAGGAGTTCCACTATTCTTATTTAATTAACTCGTCATTAACAAAACCTTATTTCTCCAGCTTTCAGAAAGCATCAAGCTAACGCTAACAGAATGGGGGACCCAGAACGGTGTTCCTGCTCCTGTCGCAATTCAAAACGGCGTTGGTCCCCCAGGAGGTCACCCCCAGACTTCGCGCCACCATTCTGACTACATGGTGGTATCAGCAGCGGCGGCAACCAGTCCTGAAGCCGTTGTCAACATAACCAGGCCACACGATGACGTACAAAACAAAATGGCAGAGGAAGAGCGGAAGAATTTGAAGATTGGCGTCAAGATTTTCATAAATGAAGACAGTACGTCGGCGTTGACGGAGTGTTTGGAAAATGGTAAGTTTCCTTTATTTGTTTTGACTACGCAAAGCCAGAAAAGAGATTTTTTTTTTACATAAAACGTTGCCCCACACTAGGAATTTCTCCTGTATCGTGGGTGCGTTTACAAACATTTAAACTCACATACACAAACGGCCAGACCCGGAACAACTACTTGCAGGTCATACAAATATTTGTTCCGTGCGGGGATCGAACCCGCGACACGTTACGCAGCAGTCAATCGCTTAACCACTGCGCCAACCGTGTCGTCCAGAATTCTATTACTTCTTGGGACGTTCCCGTAGAAACAAATGAATGTGTTAGCAGGGCGCGGTCTAGCTAATTAGCCGCTCCGGACAAAAATAATATTCGCCACCCTTTACACAACACCATTTATGTCACGAGCTTGTTATTTCAGAGATGGGATGTTATTTGTATATGTATACCTATGATATTGTTGGAATTGTATAATATTCACATAGTTATGATAGTCTACTGGGGCTTCTGAACAAGTATACAAAAGTTCATGAGCCTTGGCATACTTATCTGTATTTCGCATAAATATATAAAACGCTTTAATTCTATATAACTTAGTAACTTTTTTCATGTCTACCGCTACACTGTTTACAAATGTGACGGAAATCAATATATAGCACAGAACACTTTTTCCAGGAGTCGTCAGAAAAAACTAATGAAAAACAGAATACGGTTTTTGCATTATTTTAGGGATTCCCCAAAAAGGCCGTGTTGTAATGTAAGAATGTAGGATAAAAGGGTAGTCCCCCAAAAATATTATAGTACTTACTTATATTATACATATAAACTAGTGGAAATAATTACTTATCTCAATGTTTTGTGGGAAATCTCCGTCAAACATAAACAAAATGAAAAGCGTTGCCAGTTCAGAAATATAAATAAATTAGATTTTTTCGATATGTAATTAATGATTTTTGAATTGAGAATCAATTCAATCAATTCATTACATAATATTGGTTCCTACTTTCCTATTTAGATAGGTATTTCTTTTTTCTTTCGGGCTTGCTTATGTGCTGTCTTATATTTTTCTTAGGGGACAGCATTAAAAATTATAAGACAAGACAGCAGTTTAAAATATGTTGAACTAAAAGGAATTACAGCCGCAAAAGTATTATTTTTTCTAAAGAAAAACCTTAATACCTAAATACTTTTTTATGGGGCTGCTAAGCATGGTTAATTTTCATAAGAATTTATGAGAACTCTCCCAGAGAGAAAATTAAGCACTCCGTGCAACCGTCCGGCGTGGCGGCGGCGGCGTGGCGCCCTTAATTTTACCGCCCCTCATTTTTGCCGCTTTGGGCATTGGCCCGGCTTGCCTCCCCTTAGACCCTGGGCCCGGTGTGTTAGTCCTAAACGCGCGCCATTCCGTTTTTAGAAACAGTCAAGTACAAAAATGGCTTAAAATACTTTTCAATTAGCGTAGTTACCTACGTTTATTGCTACGGTACACGAACATTTACTTACGGAACTTGATAAAATGTTAATAGAGACACGCCGAACAAAAAAAAAACAAACAAACTTGTCTTTTTCCGGGAAACATTTATGAATTAACAATATTTCAAAAACTAAGACTTTAGAATTTGACAATCAATTCGCGTTGTACTCTGCTTGTTGTTTGGCCGTTGCAATCATGGGCTCAGAACGGAACATTATTCTAGGACGCTCCTATACACAATGTTGTATGTCCTATTTGGCGCTAATACGTTTAAATTCTAGGCATTGAACACACGCGAACATGCTACATATAGCTGGCCATGGAAAAAGCATGGCTTTTGCAAATGCACCCCTGCTACCTGCAATGCGCTTTATTAATATGTAATAGCAAAACTTAGTTTTATTGGACACTAGTCTTTTTGAAGTATTAATCTGTATTCCTGACAACGTATATGCAAAATGTGATTGATGGGTTCAGCTGTTTAGGGCGTGAAAAGCATCTATAATATTATAGGTAGTTAGTTAGGAGGATGAAAAACCGATCTATTGACACTCTAGATTCAAAAAAATTATCAGTACTTAAGAGCGTTTATACCTTATGAGTGGCAACGTCGCAATTTAGTGTCATATTTCGTGGTTTTCAATTTTTATCATTTAATCGGTACTATATTTTTAAAATCTGTTTAATTAACTTTTTAGAATTATGTGAAAACTGTGTAAAAGCTAAGAAATCGTTGCGTTTACAGTTCTATTTATATGCAAATAATACATTGGAAACTTGCAGGGCGTTATTTTCATTGTAAAATAACTGTAAGCATTACGGTTACTTACTTTTTAAACACTTTCACGTAATTCTAAAAAGTTAATTAAACAGATTTTTAAAGTATAGCTCCGATTAAATGATAAAAATTTAAAACTACGAAATATGACACTAAATTGCGACGTTGCCACTCATAAGGTATAAACGCATTAAATGAAATAAAAAAACTTACACACTACACGTGGCGCCATCTATTATCATAAGAACGTGGTTGTTGTTTTCTTCGGGAACAGTACTTTTTGCTGGATGAAAGGTACCCTATGTCCTTTTCTGTAACCCTGACAACGTATATGGAAAATTAACAAAAAAGTAACAAACAAACAAATAAATTTACTTTCGCATAATTTATAATATTATTTAGGATTAACGTCATGAAAATTTTTGAGAAGGAAATGTCCATAAAGATTTAAGGACAGTAACAAAAGTGAGTACTGTTGGTAACCAAGGAAAAAGTAAGGACCCCTTCATACAAGACTTACTCCTTAGATTTTTATTTCTGTATTATACCCCTAACCGATTTTAATCAATAATAATCTAACATATAAAAGTCAATGTTTGTTTGTTTGTTCGTTCGTACTTTAAGCGTACCGTTACAGTTCCTTCGATCACCAGAAAATCTGATGGAAATGTTCCTTAAGAATTCAATTTTGTTACCAATCGAAACTTATACGTAGGTACCGTTCAAAAGTAACAAATTTGAAGACGAATTCAATCATTTAAAAAAATATATATTCAAAGGCATATTGATTACTCTCTGAAAAATAAACTTTTTGAGAAAATGAGGTTCCAAAATTTATTGTTTGTGTTAGTACACCAGTAACCTCATTACCTACCTATACATTGAAATTATTCAACTTTCAGAAATACATGCATTTTATTATTTCCTGGCCTTTTCGTGTTATCTTTAGCATTAATCTAGAATTAAAATATTTTTATATGCAAAAAATAATATTTTGGTAAGTACCTAAACAATTGCATCTGATTTTGTCATAAAACATTACTTGAATTTGAAGGACACCCATATTGAGGATACCTACACTATTGTTGAGAATTGCTCACCCACCCATAACTTGATGAAAATTCAGTTGTGTAATCAAACCCTATTTGTCATTTCCACACAAGATAAACGATTAAATTCCAGAGTTGAGCTAAGAATAATGTCTCAGTTACGAATCTTGCTATTCGCGATTACGTACATAACAACTGTTGACCCCATAATTTTTTTTACGCGCAATAATATAACACGATATGAGTTCTGCCTGCATCAGTGTAGATTACTGGCAGCTAATTAAGATGGTGTGATTTGATTTGATATCACGTGTTCGACGGTCAAAGCTTGAAGTCGAGTCGCGTCGAGTTTGAAGTATTGAACTATGTTCGTTTGCAAGAACTGTCCATGGCCTTTCAGGATTTTTGTTATTAGTGATTATTACAGAAGCACACTTATTTGCATTGCAACTTGAAAGGAGATGAAAATGAATTAAATTTGAATTAATGATTTGTATTATCAGCTACGGTACCTATTAGAATAAGTAGGTACCGGCGAAGGCATCTAATTGCACAGATTTCTGGAATTGAATGCTGTCAAATACTAACCGTTCCTAATTACTACTAAAACTGAACGGTCTAAGGACCAGATTTGAACAAGTCGGTAATCTCGTTTAGTTTCAAAAATCATTTCTTGCAAGAAGTTTACAAATTATGCGAATAGTTTACCGCACATATTATTTAGGATTTCTTCAATGAAGTGTCTTATTCAATTGACCCATAACCTGGTCCGTCCTTGACAGCCAGACATTATCTGCAGACGACTGAAAATTACTGCTCAATTAACTAATTGCTCAAGTTTTTCATCGATATTATCAACGTACGGCGAAACCTATACATAAGATATTATGATTAAACATTATGTATAAGTAGGTACGTATACCTACTATGTCGATAACTTAATACGTTACTTCGTAATACAATTGTATTTTTTCCGGCGGTGACGTCATGAGCTATGCTTTGTCAGGTACGGTCACTGAGGGTTATCACTTCATGTTCACATTTCAGTTCTGTTATTAAAATTGAATGAAAATAAAGATCTGCACCCTAATTGCGGAACACACTATCACTCTCAAACTGAATCATTTTGAAAGATATTGGTGCCGATTTTCTTGTCACGAAATTCTCTAAACTAGACTAAAAATTACCAAAATTTTGTTTATTCCTGTCAAACTAGGATTTCCCATTCTGAAATTGACTAAAGTGACACAACTTAACTATATTTTAATTTTAGTTTGACAGCACTAAGATGGCACTGAGTTATTAATTTAGTGAAAATGGCAATTTTGCTATTCTGAATTTCTGACAATTTTTAATCGCGATTAAATAGGTGTGGAATAAAATTAGTTGTCATGAACTAAGATTCACACCAACACCTCGACTTCAGATGCATGAAAACAGTACTGTATCTTTTTTTCTTTTGCTTATATCTCGAAGACGGTGTGTCCTATCGCAAAAACAACTAAAATGTCGACCCCCTTTATAAAACACATAAACCTCTAAAACTCAGCATGTAGGCAATAATTTTTCCTTAAAAAACACGTCGAGGGAGCCCGAACTGCGCGCATCCGGCTCTAAAAAAAAATCACGGGATAGGGCAAACAAGCAGCATGTGGAAAATTTTAAAATCCTGTAATATAAGCTTTGTCCTCGAAAACTAAACGTGACAATGGCTAAATGCACAAACCGTAAAAAAAAACCAGCACGTGGAGACGCGATTGTCAAATTCCAATTTAGTTGTGTCAAAATTATTTTTAAATTTAGAAATTGTTTTTTGCAGAATAGCTTTAAGATTCTCATAGCCAAAATTAAGGAATTTTAGTGATAGTTTAGATCGGTGTACGCACGGCTACAGATCAAGCTATAATTTCCAGTATAAGCTGATCTCGCATTGTATACGATTCCCTTACAATGAGAGGTCAGTGTAAACTGGAAATTTATAGCTTGATGTGTAGCCGTGTGTACAAGAGAATCGGCACCACGGTTAATCCATTGCTTCATATGTTCGAAAAATTTGTTTGCTCAACAACCTAAATAACGCAATGAATGTTGTTGAACTGTCAAAATGAAAGAGATAATGTCTATTGATGCAGTGAGAGAGTAGAGAAGAGATAGAATGAGAGGCAGTGTTACGCAATTACGCGGCTGGTTTAGATGATTAGTCAGCGTAAGTGTAAAGCTGGTCTTTTCGTGCCCCTGTCTAGAACATGACCCAGTCGCTGGAGTGTCGTGTCTATAATTGGTACTACACTTTTGAGGATCTAATGAAAAGTACTGACGCTGCTATTAACGTGGCCGCCTACTTGGTTCACATGCATGATCTAAAAATACTATCGACTCGAAAAGGAGAAGAAGGGGCTTTTGTAGAGAAGAAACACCGTGTGTCCGTGTCCTCTAACTTATTTGTCGTTTTATGAAACGAACATGGTCATTGTCACCTTAGATTGAAAACTGCGAAAAATGCAACTTTACACGGGGGTGAAAATACTGCGCCCTGTACAATTAGATTGCTACAGCTTCTTCAAATAGGTATGTGTCTTTAGTGTGCAATTTCGATATATTTTCAGATGCATAAGATACTCGTACATATTTCATTTTATTATCGTAAAAGCGTAAAATGCAACATGCGAGCTTTTCATGGTTTGCTGGTGGCAGTTACAAGTTTATTATACAATCATTATAGAATAAAAATCGATATAAGTACTTTTTTAAATCCTTTTTGTTTCGTTGCCTACGAATTTCGTTGACTATAACTTAGTAGCACTTGCAGTGTTTGGCAAATAACCGTCAAAAAATCCTAAAAAACAATTCTAAGTTATTTAAAAAATTCCAAGTGTTGGTAAATTAAAATGTTTGTTTGCCAGTTTTTCAAACTTGTCTTAGATGGGTTTCAGGTTACTCCACTTTTTGTGTGGGAAACGAGCGTGTGGTGCGAGGTTTTCTTTCCAAAAAGGTAATAAAATGTATGTAATGTATGTATGTCGCAAGTAATCGCAGGTATGCTGGAAGAGATTTGATTAGAAATAATCATCACCTTTGTACATATTTTTCTGTTCTTTTCTTCTTGTCTGTTTATACATATGTGTAGGATAAGTAAATGGTTGAATAAATATATAAAATAAAATTTACCAAAATTGCATTCCCGAGTTTTTCACTCTAAGGCGACGCCATGCACAACAACAACAACCTGGCAACAGCCAGAATTTGTCCCTTTTGATTTTGAAGAGTATTCTAGAAAAAATAATTAGATTAATAGGTAGTAGTTGTACCAAAAGGAAACCAATAACTACCAACCCTACTAAAGTATACACAGTTATTGTTATCAGGTTGGTAGGTATAAACATTAGGCCTATGACACGATAATGGTTGAGATACGTTATCTATATGATTACGTTCAACTACCTACTAACTATCATAATAAAGTATCCTGATCAGAACGAGAATAAACAGCAATAAGAATGAATTGAATGACAAAATATGAAATAGTGATCATTTGAAAACCCTTGCATTTATTATCTTGCTTTGAACCTTGTATTTATAAAAAAAAACGTTATTGATTAATTTTTTGCATTAAAAAAAAAACATTATGTTTTTGACATATCTCGGGACTCTGGCCTCGGGGTTCCCGGACCTTTGGAAGGCCTCTGGACGCCCCTACGAGGCCAACTCCCAGAGGCCCGTTAGATACTCACAGCTAAAGCGCAGTCACTGTCGGATTGCATAGAAAAGAAAGAGAAGCGCGATGACACAAAGCTGGTAATTTATTGCAAAATATGAAGCAATTCTCTATTTAAAAAAAAATTACCGATTGTAATAAAAAATTAAAACACTATCACGTTAATATGTTGCTTGAAGAACAATCTGAAGAAAAAACAGAATGATTGCATGTATATTAGTATGGTTTATAATCGTTAAAAGAAATGTTTAGAGGTATCTTCGTGGCTTTATTAGTGGTATTATGTTTTCAACACACTATCTAATTAGCATAGGTATATCCTGAAGAATATCATATATTTTTCTGATTTTGTTTACTGCAGTGGATCATATACTTTTAGGCATTATAAAAATCGCGTTAAGGTCATGTAGTACCCTTAATGAAATGAGACACGAGTATCCCCGCTGCTTGTCCTTGAGTGCACTTGCAGCAAGTGCACTCAAGGACAAGCCTCGGTTGGTGCAGGACTATTGCAGGATATGGACACATACAGGGTGGCCGGGGAGTTGACGTTCAAACGTACAATTTAGATACTTTATGATGAGTATCCGAATCACCCCCATGTATGTTCTAAGATTTTTCGTAGTTTTCGAGATTCGAAAATTAAGATTTGAGCTCAGTACTGACAAATTTTCAATGTATCAAAAAAAAATGGGGAGATTTTGGGTTCAATCAAATCTTAATTTTGAACTTTCGTATAAATTCTAAGTAAGTTCTGCAATTCCTAGATAAACCATAATTTTTTAGGGTGTTAGGTTAGACTATGCTAATTAGTTATCACAAAAAACTGAACCAGAAATGTTCATCAGAACGAGAAATCAATCGAAAACTGATGTTAGGTGAATATTACGAAAAAAATCATTAAAAAAAATTCTATCTCGAAAACTACGAATAATCGTAGAACATACATGGGGGTGATTCGGATACTCCTCATCATAAAGTATCTAAATTTTACGTTTGAACGTTAACCCCCCGGCCACCCTGTAGATATTGGACTGCGTTATGTTTTATTATTATCTGGTTTATCTAATACAAACAATCAATCATCGAGGGAACAAATTGTTGGTGCGTCCTTGCATTTGAAGAGCGTAGGTACGCCGGCTCGGCAACAACAAAAATAAATCTCAAACAACGAAAATCTGAGATAAAAATAAGCAGCTTTAAAGTCATGAACTTTGCGTCCACACTTGTCGGCAGCAACATATCTAATCTTTTATTTATGTAACAGTTAAATTATGCGTAGCGGCGATCGAGCCACGTATAGTACCAAAACATGATAGGTTGTGCGAACTTTTTGTATTATTAGTCAGTAGTTGGTTGTAGAATGGAAATAACCTTTGACTTATCAGGTATGGTTGGCGTGGATCGATAATATTAGGGGCGATGACGTTTATGGAAAATGCTTCGTCATCATTGCATGTATATCACATACATGGAACTTTTTAGATCTACGTTCTGTTCGAATTAGTGATGTCACGATGTTCGGAACTTGTTTTACTAAGAAGATCGGCCACTTTTATTAGCAAACTCCTAATAGTCCCATATTGCAAAAACAACAAACATATGCCATGGTTTTGATTTGTCGGTCTTATATCTTTGAGAAGCTGTAATATCTAAGCACCAACTTTATTTTTGCAAAAACAACAAACATATGCTATGGTTTTGATTTGTCGGTCTTATATCTTTGAGAAGCTGTAATATCTAAGCACCAACTTTATTTTTGCAAAAACAACAAACATGCTATGGTTTTGATTTGTCGGTCTTATATCTTTGAGAAGCTGTAATATCTAAGCACCAACTTTATTTTTGCAAAAACAACAAACATATGCTATGGTTTTGATTTGTCGGTCTTATATCTTTGAGAAGCTGTAATATCTAAGCACCAACTTTATTTTTGCAAAAACAACAAACATATGCTATGGTTTTGATTTGTCGGTCTTATATCTTTGAGAAGCTGTAATATCTAAGCACCAACTTTATTTTTGCAAAAACAACAAACATATGCTATGGTTTTGATTTGTCGGTCTTATATCTTTGAGAAGCTGTAATATCTAAGCACCAACTTTATTTTTGCAAAAACAACAAACATATGCTATGGTTTTGATTTGTCGGTCTTATATCTTTGAGAAGCTGTAATATCTAAGCACCAACTTTATTTTTGCAAAAACAACAAACATATGCTATGGTTTTGATTTGTCGGTCTTATATCTTTGAGAAGCTGTAATATCTAAGCACCAACTTTATTTTTGCAAAAACAACAAACATATGCTATGGTTTTGATTTGTCGGTCTTATATCTTTGAGAAGCTGTAATATCTAAGCACCAACTTTATTTTTGCAAAAACAACAAACATATGCTATGGTTTTGATTTGTCGGTCTTATATCTTTGAGAAGCTGTAATATCTAAGCACCAACTTTATTTTTGCAAAAACAACAAACATATGCTATGGTTTTGATTTGTCGGTCTTATATCTTTGAGAAGCTGTAATATCTAAGCACCAACTTTATTTTTGCAAAAACAACAAACATATGCTATGGTTTTGATTTGTCGGTCTTATATCTTTGAGAAGCTGTAATATCTAAGCACCAACTTTATTTTTACATGAAATTTCCTGTTACTTGGAGAGTTCTAAATTCAAAATGATTAAGATTCTCGTTGTCTATTGATTTTACTGCTCTAGCTTCTATGTACCTACATTATTTTTTGCACTATGATAATTCCGACGGTCGGTTTTTGTTCCACTTTATGATGGAACAAAAAATTGTGTAAAGTCGTGGTACAAACATTAGCAAGTCAACTCGTTGGTAAGGCCACAGAACACTGTTATGTGGGTAAGGCAGATGACTGACCTAGATTCGCCGGACGGACGCTTAGTACCGAAGCTTAAGTCATTTAAGGGATCTTCTGTGCATCCCAAGCAAAAAAAATAAGATTCAGATAAAAAAAAGAGGATGTGTTCTTATGATCACGCGATAAATGTGAAAACTTACGAGTAGGTATACGCGATTCAGCGACAAGTATACCCGATTCAGCGTCACCGACCGACTGGAGCCAAGTCTTGTATACCCGATTCAGCGTCACCGACCGACTGGAGCTAAGTATACCCGATTCAGCGTCACCGACCGACTGGAGCCAAGTCTTGTATGTACGATTCAGCGTCACCGACCGACTAGAGCTAAGTATACCCGATTCAGCGTCACCGACCGACTGGAGCCAAGTATACCCGATTCAGCGTCACCGACCGACTGGAGCCAAGTATACCTGATTCAGCGTCACCGACCGATTGGGGCCAAGTCTTGTATACCCGATTCAGCGTCACTGATCGACTGGAGCCAAGTATACCCGATTCAGCGTCACCGACCGACTGGAGCCAAGTATACCCGATTCAGCGTCACCGACCGACTAGAGCCAAGTATACCCGATTCAGCGTCACCGACCGACTGGAGCCAAGTATACCCGATTCAGCGTCACCGACCGACTGGAGCCAAGTATACCCGATTCAGCGTCACCGACCGACTGGAGCCAAGTATACCCGATTCAGCGTCACCGACCGACTGGAGCCAAGTCTTGTATACCCGATTCAGCGTCAGTGATCGACTGGAGCCAAGTATACCCGATTCAGCGTCACCGACCGACTGGAGCCAAGTATACCCGATTCAGCGTCACCGACCGACTAGAGCCACGTATACCCGATTCAGCGTCACCGACCGACTGGAGCCAAGTATACCCGATTCAGCGTCACCGACCGACTGGAGCCAAGTATACCCGATTCAGCGTCACCGACCGACTGGAGCCAAGTATACCCGATTCAGCGTCACCGACCGACTAGAGCCAAGTATACCCGATTCAGCGTCACCGACCGACTTGAGCCAAGTATACCCGATTCAGCGTCACCGACCGACTGGAGCCAAGTATACCCGATTCAGCGTCACCGATGCGAGCGTAACTATTTAGTTTCGTGCACTGTTCAGAAAGAGCGCAAACTGCGCCTCAAGAAGTTTTGACTACAAAAAGATTGATTAACAAAAACCCCAGACTACGAAAAGTTAGCCAAACTACCCCCACATATTACTAACACCCACAAGAATATTTTTATCTTTATTAACATAATATAACGCCTGTGCTACCTGAAGGGTTGGGCAGAGGTGTACCCACATTCCGCTTTCGCCAGTTGTCTATTGATTGTTATTTCATGAAATAGTTATTCAATAGGGTTACATGAACTTAGAGAGTTGTATTGATGATTTAAATGATTATAATTCTCTAAATACATACTTTTAACGGTCGCAAATTATTTTTAGTTCAACATACAATTTGACACTGACTTGCAAATTGCAAAAAACGTAAGAAAATTTGAAATTCGTGGGCTACACTGGCGCTTTCCCTTAAAAAAAAAAACAAGATCTATGATCAAGCAACCTGAGTCAGTGGCCGTTACTTTAGTACGATCTCAGATTTTATTCCTTTATTTGGGTTCCGCCAAAGTAGGACAATGACCTGTGACCTCGTTGATCCAGTGGTCGCAAAGACTATTATTGCTGAGCATGAGGTCCTGGGTTCGATTTCCGAGTCGGGCGAAGTGATATTGGGTTGTCCCATTTGTAATTTCTCAGTAACAAATTCAAGTTTATTTATTTTGAGACAACTAGATCCAAAGGTAGATACAAAAACTTAGAAACTATTACTAGGTAGTACTTCAATAGAATTACAAAGGACAACACTCATCATACATATATATACATATACATAATTCTATACATAAATGGGGTGCTAAGATACCCCGCCCCGTCAAGATAACCAACAGGGAGATATCTCCCTAAAAGATCATCAGACGAACGAAATGCCTCAACACAGGTGCACGTATACATCTTCAGCTATAGTTAGTGTAGTAACGTAAAGTGAGTCTGGATTTGTGCCCAGTAGATGGCAATAGGCTCCCTATTATTGGGACTTAAACATAGCTGGCGAAATGTGTGTACTCTATGTACATCTCTGCCCAACCCCTTGGAGGAACCAGGCGTTATGTTGTCTATTTATTTCCTTCCATGTCTTCATCTTACTAGATGGTTTTAATAATACCAATTTATTTCTCGTTTCCAGTATTCACAGCCCTGCACACAACGTACATCGACAACGTGATCCTTGCCTACAACCCCGAAACGCACCGTGAAGAAGCCACTGATGACACCAACCTTAAGAGCACCTACACTACCAAGGCGTCACCCATCTCCATGGGTAGCAATGGTGAGTCAAATTATCTTTAATCTTTATCTTTATGAAGGGTAGCTCAGGCAAGGAGAACTATCTCTGTGTATGAAAAGTGTCCCTTAAAATGTGCTCCATAAGGGTGGCGCCACAGTAGCCACCGGGTAAATTTTAAAAGCAATAATTTTAGGTTATGTTTACAAAATAATGTTGGACTACGTAAATTGTTGAGGTATGGTATACTAGACTGTCACTAACAGTTCTAGTCACTAAAAATATTTAATTTTCAAACTCGGCATACTTCAATCTGTTAATTTTCTAACTCGGCATACTTCAGTCCGTTAACAACTGCTACATTCATACCACACCATTTGCCTACGCTAGCGCCATTTTGGAGGGTTTTTGAACTATTATTTACTGTTTAAGCTGGACAGTTTTTCACCGTTTAGCCCATAAGAGATAATGCTCCATACGTCTACCCTCCATACTTTATTATTTCGTAAGAAATGGATACAAATTGTGTGAAGTCCTTGACACTTGTGCTAGGTGGTTAACCTGTGTTACAAGTGCCAGTGCCCTCTCCCGAGAGGAAATACTTTTAAAAGCTTATGCAAAAGACTAATAAGGAGTTCAGAAATAAAAAACAAAATTAATACAAAATAACTATGAAAAAGGAAATGGTAAGAAAAGCCTGTAGTGGAAATTGTGTGTATGCGTGCAGTGTGCGTGCGCGTTTGTGTGTGTGGCGTTTGTGTGTGTTTGTGTGTGAATAGAATTGAATGTTCAGGAAAGGTTGATTGGGATCGCGATTACCCAAGGGGTAAAGTTGATTTATACTCAAAAGAGCAGTTTTTAAAGAATAATTATGTTGGCCATATGGAAGGAATAGGGTGATCCCACAGGGACCCAACATGATCTTGTAATGAAAAGCATTCTGAAGATAACTTGACTTAGGGCCGGTTTTTTGATCCGTAGTTAACTCAACCATTAGTTAAAAATAAAAATTAATAATTAAAATAATTTTTATTTAACCATTACTTACTTTTTTTTACCTACGGATCAAAAAACCGGACCTTAGTATTCTGAAATAGCAAACACAAAGTAAGCAACTGACTGACTGCCTCATTGGTCTAGTGTTTGCAAGCGCTGCTGCTGAGCATGAGGTCCTGGGTTCGATTCCCAGGTAGGGCAAAGTGTTATCGGGTTATTCCATCAGGAATTTTTCAGTGGCAGCCAAGAGTCTGAATGTGTGCCCAGTTGATGGCAATAGGCTCACCCCATAAAACATGAGACTTAACATTACTGGCAAAATGTGGCCGTACTATAGGAACACCTCTGCCTTACCCTTCTGAAATTAGAGGCGTGATGTTTCGTTGTGACGTAAACAAACGTGTGTCGTATGTTGAGCGTATCGTCGTTTAGGTTTAATAAATAAAACCCCATAAGTAAATTTTTGGCGGTTTTGGCATTTTGATGCCGAGAATCGGAAGACGCGTTGTTCCAGCCAATCAGAAAAAGCAATGTCCAGTACAAACTCATAAAATGAAGTAAAAAATAACAACTCGGGATCCACCAACTATTAAAAATTATTCAGTATTTTCACCCTCCTGTAACGTTGCTATTTTGGACCCACGTGATGTTAGACGATAGGGAGCCCTTTTTTTTGGGGATTGGATATCATCAAATAACTTCTCCCGCTCTGGGCGGAGCGGGAGGACGTGTCAGACTCTTACTGACTAAAACCCACCCGTGTTCCTTCAGTTGCCTGTGCCAGGGGCCACGGTAACCCTTTCGGACTTTCCCGCAACCCTGGCAGATATTGACACGATATGGAGACTTGGTTAGAAACTCTGTTTGGGTTGTGGTATTGGATTTTTCTATTAAGAGATTCTTAGTAGCAGCCTGGAGTCTAAATTTGTTCTGTAAACAGCAATATACAGGATGGCTGGTACAGACGCCAGCACATCAAGTTACTACAATCTGTCAAATTTCTTTAATAGATTTTCAACTTCATCGCTAAAGCATTAAGGTTCAAGGTTGATTGGGAAAATTTGACAGTTTCGGGTAGCTTGACCTGCTGGCGTCTGTACAAAGACGTGCAACCTGTTAAGAACATGATTCTGGAACCCATGCGTTAAAATTTTTGGTCAATTATAAAAAAAAAATATACAGTTCCATACAATTTGACCGCGTAGGTATTGCACTTTTCTATGAAACAGCCGTTGTTTTTTGATAACCGACGATAATTTTCTCCTTTAGGGTGTTAAGGATCATGTGCTGAATCCATGGTTTTAGTTTGCACGTCGATCTCCCTGCCACCCTGTATTTGCCCCCTATTTTAATTAACACCTCAATTTTCAAAATTGCACCTTTCAATGTTTGTATCAGCATCACCTAAAGTTTGACTGGCTAAGACTGCCTGTGGCATTAAATCCGCATCTGTACATTTGTGTGCTTAAAGTATTCGATAAATAAATACATATTTTTTTTAAACGTTGTCCCACACTGGGAGTTTTTCCTGTATTGTGGGCGCGTTTACAAACAGTTAAAGTCACATACTTACACATACTGGCAAGTTATAGATGTATAAAATCTCTTTGGGCATTACAAACGCAAGCCCGATCCTGCATGGAGTATTGTAGCCACCTTTGGGATGGCTCAGCAAAGTACCAACTTGCGGCGCTTGACTCGGTGGAACGCAAAGCTAAGAGGCTCATTGGCGACGTAAAACTGGTGGATGCCAAGCTTCACAGCTTGGCTCATCGCCGCAAGGTTGCCTGCTTGTCGGTCTTCTACAGATTGTACTTCGGTGAGTGTGCCCAAGAACTCCACGACCTCATTCCACCGGCCCCCTTCTTCCATCGGTCATCTAGACGCACTGCAAGTTACCATCCTTACCTAGAAGCTATTCCACCAATTCGCACTAAGCGTTTCCAAATGTCTTTTGTTATGCGCACAGCAAAAGAATGGAACTCTCTATCTGCGTCTGTGTTTCCGAACGCATACAACCCTAATCTCTTCAAAGTGAGAGTGAACAGGCTTCTTCTGAGTAAGCTCACTCCATCGTCGACACTGGCTCTATCGAGGGTGGGAAGTCATCAAATAACTTCTTCTGCTCTGGGAAGCATCAGCCCTAGCGGACCCCGTCATTGGTGCCGACATCTCTTTGAGGCGCGCGTGGAACACAACGCGCTGTCGACCCGGGCCTGGTCCTTATCGGACGGCAAGCTACCCATTGCTCGCCGTCCGCAAGTCCGCCCGCGCCTACGGTGGCCGGGAATCGGCCTGGGATTCCCGACGGACCTAGACTAGAGTCAAGAGCAAACCCATCCTAAATAAAAAATAAAACGTCATTTTATCTTATCACATTTGATCAATATTCGGGAATGTTTCTAAAATATATTTATATTAGTCACCGTGACTTCTGTTTCAGTGCGCATGTCCAGCACGGAGGTGGAGGCCGATAATGAGGCCGACGCGCGCAAGTGTGAGGCCATCCTGCCCGGTATTAAGATCCTGTGGGATGTGCTCGAGGCTTTCGTTAAAGAAGGTAATATGACATTTAGATTTTATTATTCCGTTTTCTGTCAAATAGTGTTGCTCTAAAAGGTGCTTGTAAAAACCTGTATTCATTCATTGGCGGTGTCCTTGACTGTTTGATAAACATTAAACTTTAAATCTGTAGTAGCAGTCACTGACGCATTTCCATAGACAAGAACCAGACGCCAACAGATTAATGAATCAATAGACAAGAAGTAAGATAAATGTGTTTTTTTTTATTTGCAACTAGCGTCCGCCCGCGTTTGTTTTGACATGAAATTTATCGCATGACAATCTGCAATACTAAAGCTTCCCATTAGTGAAATAAGTTTCGGAATCAGATTAGTAAATCCGAAGATAAATACCTACTTAAAAATTTTACCGCTTGATAATGATAATGTAGATGAGAACATTTCAACCATCAAAATAACTGCTACTTTTACGTTTCGTTCATTAATCGTTTATCAAACTCTCCCTATTTCCTGGATTCTAGTTGAGACTTGAGAGCCATTTGGACTCACTTGCCCAGACTATTGTTTCTTTGTAGACTTATACAAAGAAACAATAGCCTGGGCAAGTATCAATGTGACTTTTTCAATTCATATTATGGAGGTACGAGAAACAGGGTGTAGGTAAAGTTCACTCATACCTCCATAGAAAAGGGAGAAACTTCCGACCAGACGGGTGTCGTATCTGATGGGCAACTGCCCAAAGATTGATGTCGGGAAGTTGTATATATGCTAGTCGCGCGGTAAACTCTGCTTGCGCGATACAGGATTTGCGTGACGTCAGTATGACGCGCAGCTCGCATCTGGCGATGTAGAGACCGCTACAATATGTCATTTCCGAGTTTATCTTAGACGTTACTGTCATCGGTGAAGGTCAAATTATCGTGAGGAAACCTGGACTTACAGTTAATATAAGTCTGAAATCGCAAACCCATCTCGAGCAAGCGTGGTGATCAATGCTCGTGCCTTCTCTGTATGAGAAAAGGCCTTTGTTCTGCAGTGGGGCTATAATAGGCTGGTAATATTATAATAGTCGAAGAGAATTCAATCTCATAGTATTGTATAATTGCATAGCACATGTGTGAGCACTATGTACCCACTATAAAGCTTACTGGGTTCGTCTTTCATTGACTTGAATGTGCCCTGGCGGCTGAGAGTATGTCATGCTCACTCAAATGTGTCGCTGGTGGTGGCGTGTGTATTGGATCATTGAGTTCCCTTCAAAATGGTTGAGCTGAATGGTGCTGATCCATACGTCATGTTCGTGAACGGGCGCCGTCAGTAGGCACTGGTCATTTCTTAGCTGCCACGGCTTATTTTAATTCCATAATTGTTTTTATCTTTTTATTACGGACGCTTTTAACGTGCACGTCTTTCTACATCGTTCTCACATGTATAATTACAACATGAATGATGTAACCACTCTATTGTAACAATATTTTGATTTAAAAGAGTGTCCATGGAGTTTCTTGCCCGTTCTTCTCCATAGGTACCTACTACGCTTTGGAATGGGCAACTAGCTTCATCTTTCTGACTGACCGACCCCTTGACAATTCAAAAGTGCCTGTAATTGGTTTATTTGAAATAAATGCTTTGAGTTTGAGTTTGAGTTTTGATCTTTCTAAACTTACCAATTTTTTCCACCAGGTCGTGTCCAACAACTAGGCGTTGCCGACGTCGGAGGCGGTTGCTTGCGGAAGCTACATGCATGGGCCCGAGTACGACCCTCCATAGCACAGATCAACCTAGCCTCCTGCTGCGTTGTCCCGCCGTCCCTACACGCCTTCTGTCGCGCCAACGACGTGCAGCTTCTTACCCACGCCGACCCACCCGGTAAAAAAATAAATAAAAATATCACACCAATGTCGCAACAATATCATATCAATATCACACCATCCTCACATCGAAATCACAATAATATCACATCAATATCACACTAATATTATACCAATATCACACCACTATAACAACAATATCACATGAATATCACACCAATATCGCAACAATATCACATCAGTATCACACCAATATCACACCAATGCTACAACAATATCCCATCAATATCACAGCAGTTTGCATTGCCGCGGTTTGAATACGTACCCTGCTGAATAGATCGTCAATTCATAAAAAGTAGCCTTAGTAGCAGCTCCAGGAACCTAATGGGTGATTGCACTAATCTAACTTTACTGCATCCTAGGTTACTTTTTGATTTTATTTACAATTCCCAACGGTGCATACGCTAACCCTTTTACTGAGCCTACACCGTTTGTCTATTATTTATGCCACAGGGCTGTCTATAGGTTGAACTTTTCAACCGTAATAGTTTGGCTACTTAAAGGTTGAATTTTTACCTAATTAATTCTCTAGCTTATTCTAAATATGCGTAATACTCATTTCAACTATTTATTTCCTCTTCCACAGATCTACTCTCAATAGCCGCAGTAAAGACCCTCTCAGACGCAGGCGTCGGCTGTAACAACTTAGACTGGTGCGCTCGCTACCAGGTTCACATAAAATGTAGGGGCGTGCTCGCGCTAAAAGGTTACGTCTGTAAGGCCACACTCGGCAACAAAACAGAGAAAATTTAAAAGATCGAGAACATAAATAGTGTGATTTATTAAGAACGTGTTGATAGTAAGGTATTTATTTAAGCATTTTACTTAGATGTTGCGCCACAGTCGTGACACAGGTTACCCAAGTTATTATTTCGTCCAATTCATTGGTTTGATACCTATCATTGCTGTTTCACATTATCTATGGCTTTTTCCAATGAATTTTTAAACCAATACCTCGGATTATTCGGAATATTTGAAGGATGCTTAATCTTCCAACACACAAACATTATACAGGTTTTATTCTTAACAATAGTAAGATACAAAATAAATGATATACAGAGAAACAAAGTAAATGACGGGCGGGAGGGGAGGGAGTTTTTTTTAAAGTAAATTTGATTCTCTTTTTAAACATTTCCTGAAATAATCAACTTTTTAAAATTTTCTCATTTAAATCAACATTTTATCTCTGTCAATTTCAAGCTTACTTTTTTGGTTCGATACCATCGATAACCAGTGCATTTTAGATACATAGACTCAACATTTGTATAGCGTTTATTGTGATACAGTTCGATACTAATGTATGTACTTATATTATTATTGATATTAAATTTTTCTCAGACACTGACGAACATGCCCGTGAATTCTGATAAATAATTGTTTTCTTTTTGATTCTAAATTTGAACGCTCTGTTTCAATTTCGAATGATACTTTCGAAATTTAAAATATCGATTGTAAGAGGTGTAGTTTTTGTAATCGATATTCTAAAAACAAAAACTACGTCTCTTTTTAATCCTCCTTTATGTGTCGATGTGAATGCGAACAATTATGATTTTCAATGTATTATCAGTGTCTGAGAATTACTTAATATTAATTTAGTTGCTGCACAAGCTAGGTGTTGTGGTCATTTCATTATAAACATACGATACGATTAGTTTTTACGATTAATAGTTGTCAACTTGTATTAAGTAGAAAAAGAATGGAAATATTAAATGTTTAACTTAGTACAAGTATTATAGAGAATATAATTGAGGGGCTTGTGGCTAAGTAATAACAGGCGCATCAAATTTGGGTAACGCTTGCCTAGGTCGGTCCGTGGATGGGTGACCATCTCCATACAGATACCCCTCCGTGCTTCGGAAAGCACGGTAAGCCGTTGGTCCCGGTTCTCACTCGTAGATCTTTGACAGTCGTTACTGGTAGCCACCAGAAGCCTCAAAGTCTGACCAAAGGGTATCGTGTTGTTGGGTTGTGGAGGTCAGATTGGCAGTAGCTTCATGTAAAATACTGGTCTACAGCTGCATCCGGTTAGACTGGAAGCCGACTCCAGCATGGTTGGGAAAAGATTAGGCAGATAAGAGATTATGGAGAAAATTGATAAGAAGAAAGGCTGTGAAAAATTTAGCGCTTACAAACGCCGAGTTATTTTAGACAAGTTGACAACTATTAAAATACAATTAAATAATTACCTTATAAAAATTGTTATTCAATACAAGGAAACGGTACTTTGCAAAGTTGTGATAAGTGTTTAAGCCTGACTCAATTTTTTATGCAAGAAAAGTATTATGCACAGCGCCTGCCAATTTAATTGGAGCAACATTGACCGAAAATGCATTTTTGCGATGTTACCATTACATATAATAACGAAGAAAACGAATATACATTCCGATTATTACCCGATTACGACGATACCTAGAGAAGGGTACTGTTTCATATGTGTGTACATTACAATAGGTTTCATTGGTGTTATCGTACTTTTCTTGCCAAAAAAATACAGTCTTAAATAGAATAATAGTATTTCCAAGCAGTTAACCATAGTTTTACTTTAAAGTTACTTAAATATACGGAATAAAGCAAAATGAAAGTTACTTAATTTGGAAATTTCAATGTCGAGGCATTAGACTTAAAACTTTTAGCCATTTTTGTCGGTTATAATACCAGCATATTATTGTCCCAAGGCCTCTTCTCACACAGAGATGGCACGAGCATTGATCACCATGCTTGCTCAAAATGGGTTGGTGATTCAGCCTTATATAAACTATAAATCCAGGTTTCTTCACGATGTTTTCCTTCACCAACGTCTGTAATGTTCAAGATCACTCACAAAGTACAAATTAATTTAAAAAATCACATTTTTACTTGCCCGGGTTAAACCCGCAACCTCGCGCATGAGTGGCGAGGCCGTAATCACTGAGAAATCATTAATCGTTAAAATCTATGCAGTTGGAACATGCTAATAGAAAGTTTTATTCTTTTCATTGGGCCTTCTAAATAAAATGGTGCCCAAATATGCCCTATGGTTGTTACATGTATGAAACCAGTAAGTATTTTGAATATAACCAACTCCATCAACCATTTTTTTAATAGCAACATTCCTAAATGCAATTTATTATTTAAATGTGCAAATGTCCCAAAAAGGTTGTAACACATTGAAGCGATGGCGTAAAACGCACAATTTTTAATGAATTCTCAATTATGTCAACGTTACACACAAAAATGCCCCTTTTATGAAATTGAAATCTTTAAATACTTGATTCATAGGTGCCTCATACTTAAATTAAGATGTTCTTGTGACCTTTATGAAAATGCTTAATAAAAAAAAGTGTAAAAATGTTTATAATACATTCAAAAATGTATAATGTAAGATGAAACCCGAATTGTTTTAAAATTAAAGTATTTATTGAATATTTGCGTGTTTGAATTATTTCTTTACCATTGCAATCAAGATGCACTCATCATCGTCATGACCATCATCATTTCAGCCGAAAGACGTCCACTGCTGGACACAGGGCTCCCCCAAGCACCGCCACTTCGACCGATTCTGACCTCGCATCCAGCGGATTCCTGCGGCCTTCACCAGGTCATCGGGCCACCTTGTGGGAGACCTTCCAACGCTACGTCTTCCGGTGCGTGGTTTCATTCGGCCCCATGGGCCATCTGTTCTGCAAGCAATGTACCCTGCCCACTGCCATTATGTTTGGCAATTCTTCGGGCAATGTCGGTTACCTTGGTTATCCTGCGGATCTATCTTTTCTGATTCGATCACGTAGGGAAACTCCAAGCATAGTGCTCTCCATTGTCATTTAGGTGACTTTTAGCCTTCAAAAGACACTACACAAACTTATTACACACAAAGACACACAACTTTGATCGCCAAGCAATATTGCTAAGAATGAAAATAGCGTTTCACAAGGCTCGCATATATCGAAAATAAGACTTATAACAAGTGATCTAATTGGTCGTTGATATTTTGATACCCAGTTCAGTCAACCAAGTCAGATTTTTTGAAAAGCTATCTTAATGGTACTGTAAAGTACCATACGTGCACAGTTCGACGGCTCATCTTGCTGTGCTTCCGTTACTACAAGACGTTGGTGCTGGTGGAATAGACGACATCGACTCAGTTGCCAAAAAAGGAAAGAAAAAAGTGTCATAGGTACTACTTCCATGTCATAATTTGAATTTTCATTCGGTCAGTTTAAATCGAGTTTTTTCTAACAATACTCTTCTTGCATAATAAAAGCTGAAAAAGGAAAAAGATGCCAACAAAAGGACGGCGATTTAATACGAAACTCGTGAGAATTAAGCTGCGGATCCTTGCTAGTCCACAATTTGGTCTCAACTGGCTCTACCACACCACACCATTGACTATTATGAAATTTCATTTAAAGCAACTGGGCCGAACTGACGAAACTTAAAACGGATGCGGTGTATTTATGGAATTGTCCCTCAAACCATTGTCTCGGACAGTCTCGGATGCTGCCCTAGTATTTGTATGGGCCTCAGCCCACATCTGAAGCAACTTCTGTCCTGCCATGGGTAACTTTGAAGGCGAGGGTAATTTTTAAGAATCGAATCTTTCGAAATGAAGGGAAAAGATTTATCAAAAGGATGATTAGTTAATCTGCGTGATAAAAATAAATACTAAGCAAAAGTTAAACCTGGCGCAGCTACCTGCAGCTACCAACACCCGACTCCTAGTTAGAGGGTAGGTTGTATTAGACTAATACATTACAATAGTATTAGAAACAATAATTACTAAAAAGAAAAGAAAAGTGCAGTATGGTACTTATTAATCAATTACGAGAGAGGGCGTGTGTTGTGTGTCTTTTCGAAAACATGTACCTATACCGTAAACAGCATAGACAGAGAGATTGGACTGAGCGTTCCGTATTCAGTTGTGCAGTGAATACGGACCGAAAAGTAAGAGAGACACAAAGCGAATTTGCGGCCAGTAATTTTCTCTTTCTAGAATTCAGATTTTGAATAGACTATTGAATTTGTCAATTTGATAAAATTGAGTTTTGTTTTCTAGGCTTGCAGAAGAGACAGGTATTGGCCGCACATTCGCTTTGTCTCTTTCTAGAGAGTGGTAACTTTTGTGAGACTAACGCTCAGTCCATTCTCTATATCTATGGTAGACAGAAAATAGATCTCTATCTATGACCCATTGTCTCACACACACAAGTAGGTAGCTGTCACTAGTGTCAACTGTCAGACACTGCGAATGGCGAGAAGTTGGAGGGAGACGGACCCTGGACTGGGATTTGGTAGTGATGTGATAACACGTCATTTTTTATCAGTCCTGCTACGGTGTTTAACGGATACTACAGAATGGCACAGCGTCATTAACAACTTTTCAACTTTCCCTTCAAATCCACTTCGGTTAAAAGTTCACGTAGAAAATACTTTTTGTATGATGTTTCTGTATTTTGAATTAACAGCTGCTTATGTTTCCTCGAAATACAAAAGTCAGCTGTTAACAAAAACTTAATTAAAGGAATTCGACATTCGTCCTCAAGAATCTTGTTATTACATAAATAATTAATTGCATTCTTTTAACTTACTATGTACCTAATATTAATTTCAAATAATTTTCCATTAAATTCGTAAATATTGTCTGTAATTGAACGACTGACATTTTACAAGATCATGACATGCCGCAATAAAGACTTATTTGTTGTTTTATTTGGAATTATTAATTCCGGTAAGTGTCGCAATAGGTGGGTAGTTGGCAATTTTATCCTAGAATCAATTTAATACGGTACATACTTGAGGATTCTTAGCCTCTACCCTCAGACGAAGCCAGACGACTCCATAGTAATTGAATAATAAAAACATTAATTAAGATGTAACATAACTTAACATCGCGCTTGTAATACCCGAAGGGTAGTGCAGAGGTGTACATGGTAGCTACACCCCATTCTGCCAGTAATGTTAAAGTCCCATGTAATAGGGGGCGAGCCTATTGCCATCAACCGGGCACAAATCTAGACTACGCGTTGCTACTGAGAAACCTCTGATGGAAAAACCCAATAACACCTTGCCCGACCTTAGAATAGAACCCAGGACTTCGAGCTCAAAAGTATCAAATTACCAATAACTTACAGCCTTCAACCTCTATGTAGTAATAAGTTAAACAAAACTGCATTATTAAGTAAAACAAATATCGGACCACCCCAGCTTTTACCTTTATAAGTCCATTTATATGCGCCGGAGTGGTGCTGACGAAATCAAGCGAATAACTTTATAATTGTGCATTAAAATAAAAAAGGGGTTAGCAGGAAACAGGATATTGCCTTCCGTGGCGACCCCACGCTACCGGCGACTGTTTTTTTTATAAAGTTGCCAACTTGGTAGCGTGTCGTAATGTTGTGAGATTCGATAGAATACACAAGTAGGTTTGTCTTTGAAAATGGAAAGTGTGAATGATGGCGAAGTATACCTAATCCACATAAAAGATAGGAAGTGATATTTTTTACTTAGGTAGGTATAGGTACTGAGTCGCGGACGGATGAAAAGAGATTGCATGCAGCGGAGTTGAGAATGTTGAGATGGATGTGTGGAGTGACGCAAACGAATATAAAGGTGAGAAACGAGTGTAAGTACGGGGGGGGGGGAGGTCACACTGAAAGTTAGTAAGAAAAGCAGCCGATGAATAATTATTTAAAATTTCGAATTAGGAACTCTTTGGGAATCTGTACAACATGTGTAATAACGTGACATTGGCTAAATGCACAAACCGTGCGAAGCCATAACAAAAAAAAAAAAAAAACATGTGTAATGAATTCATATTATGTCATTTGTTTTTACAAATTGGCGGCAATTTAAAAAGTGTCTATCGTGCGTCGAAATGGATTTAACTAGAGAAAAAATTCGTTTTATTACGACTTTCGTTGCGGTCTTACTCAACAACAATGTTACGATAGACTTCGAGTAGCATTTCACGACTAAGCCCCATCCCGTGCCACCGTTTAAGATTTGTTTAATGAGTTTAAACGTGGTCGAAGCAAACTCACTGATGATTCGCGAGACGGATTCCTTCTACGGCGACTACTGAAGATAACGTGAGTGCTGTGCGACTAATGTTAGAAGCTGATAGAAGGGAAGACATCAACAGATTCGGTCAGCTTTAGGCATTGGTATGAGTCAAATACAAAAAGTCTTACATGAATATTTAGGCGTCAGAAAGCTTTGTACTAAGTATATGGATACCTCATAATTTGACGGAAGATCATAAACGCCGTCGTTTGGATTGGTGCGGCACAATGCTTGAAAAGTATGACGGAGGTGACTCGAATGCTGTATATGACATCGTCACAGGTGATGAAAGCTGGCTATATTGTTACGAACCCTAAACCAAAAGACAATCTGCGCAATGGATCATCCCATTCGAAGATTTGCCAACAAAAGTAGAGACGGGCAGAAGTAAAAGGAAAAAAGATGATTGCCTCATTCTTTGGACGGACGGGTTATTTCGCAACAATTGTTCTAGAAGATTTGCCAGTTGTCTTGGAAAATGTTAGACAGCAGCGCCCAAGAAGCAGGATCCTCCTCCACCACGACAACGCTCCAGCTCACTCCGCCAGACGGACTATCGAATATTTGTCTATCGAAAGTGTGGAGTTAGTATGTCATCCTCCTTATAGTCCTGACCTGGCACGTTGTGACTTTTATGTATTTCCAAAAATAAAAGACAAACTTAGAGGAATTCGTTTTATGAAACCTTAAGATGCCGTGGCTGCGTTTGAAAAAGGCGTGGAAGAGATATTTGTTTGACCTACCAGTAGTTGTTCCGGGTCTAGCTGTTTGTGTATGTGAGTTTAAATGTCTGTAAAGGAACCCATAATACAAGAGAAATTCCTAGTGTGGGGCAAAGATAAAAAAAAACCCCTAAAGAATAGTGGGCCCACTGCTTCAGTCAATGGTTCCATCGCATGCGATGCGGTGCTTAGAAAGGAACTGAGTCTACCTACTTCGAAAAGCAATAATAGTAGATTGTTATACAAGGAGCTAAAATGACCCATTATATACGAGGTAGTTTTATTCCCGAGCTTTAGCGAGGGAGTAAATAGAAACCGAGTTTTAATGGGTTTTAGCGCCGTGTGTTACACTCTACTTTTCACTACGATTGCGAGAAAATAAAACAATCCAATACAATATGAAATATGTAGGTTATTTTATTAAAAATTAAATGTACAATTTGTACAATTCTGGATGTTTAACGAGATGTTTTTTCCCGGTAACTTAATTTCAGTCCTCTGTGAAGATGAATGTTGAGTGGTTCTTTTCCTTTCTCTTCTATCTACAAATTAGTCTCACTAGATGATTAAATTTTCACTATTGTTAAATTAATTACGGTCACTACCAATTCAATTTGCAATTAGAGAAAAGTTATAAAGATTTCGCGCCAATGATTTTTTTTGTTTTTTCTTCTGCAGCCGCAACATGGCCGCAACGCATTGCATGCATTCTACCAAAGAGATCGCCGATTTTAGTTCCATTTTCAAAAATAAAATGAAGTTCTTTTTTTATGAAACAGTAATAAGTCGAGTCTATATTCATGATTATTCTACTTATGACTAAAGACTTTTTCGTTTTTGTAGGCTCATTGTCATTTGACACACAAAAATTAAAAAAAAAAAAAAACTTTTTCCCCTAGAGGAAGAATTGCTATTTTTTCTTCGCTCTGGTACGCCACAATGACGGTCTTTTTGAGCAAGAGGAGTGAAAAAATATTAACATGCTTCTACATTGTTCCTTGTTTTTTTTATTTTCTAAAAACATTCAGTGTGACCCACATAATATAAGGGGAAGTTTGAATGTGGAGCCTGTGACAGAAAACTTGAAACGAAATCGTTTGGCTTGGTATGGCCATGTGATGAGGAGGGAGGAAAGTATCTGACTAAAAGAGTGGTGAATATAAATGTTGATGGATGGAGAGGGAGAGGTAGGCCAAATAAAAGAATAATGGATTGTGTGACTAATTATATGAAAGAGAAGGGAAGAAGGAAGGGAGAATTGAAGAAGTAAACGTGTTTCGCTGATCCCAAGTCATATGGGACAAGAGCATGAGATACTGAGTCGCAATAGGCTTTGAAGCATAGGTAAGTACCTAAGTGGTGGAGCAGTACTGCCTTTTTTTTAGGGTGGGAAATCATATGGTTTAAGAACTTTATTTCCTCATAAGAATTAACAATAATTCACTTACTGAGAAACAAGATTTACAATTAATGTTTAGGTTACTAGCGTACAGAGATAAAATAAAAAACATTTTTGTTTGCGGGTTAGGCGATACACATATTACAACGAAACATCAACCGAGCAAACACGGATACAAAAGTAAAAGTTACAACATACTAGATGTGGCACAAAAGGCAGCGTACTGACCAATTGGATATTTTTATTTTATTTTTATATCATTTCATCAGTTTTGAGTTTTTTCATGCGATGTTTATACTTTACACATAGGTATATATAATTTTTTAATAATATATATATATATATTTATTTTTATAATTTTTTTTTATTTATTCATAATGTATGATTTTAATTGTTTTTTAAATGCAGACATACTTTTCTGTTCTTTTATGTCCATCGGTATTTTATTGTATAAGTTAATACCCTCATATTCAATATTTCTTTTTCCGTAATTAACTGTTCTGGGTGGACGCGTTACTAAGTAGTAGGAGTTTCGCAGTCAAATTTTTTAGATTTGATGTTTTTTGGTAAAATTTAGCGTTGTATGAATATCATTATGGATTATTTTTCGTATAAGAATACACGTATAGTATATGTATGTTTGTCTGTATATTGTTTGTCACGTATAGTATATGTTTGTTTAAATCATCAAACATCTTCTCCCGCTCTGGTGGAGCGGGAGGGCGTGTCAGACTCTTACTGAATAAAACCCACCCGTGTTCCTTCAGTTGCCTGTGCCAGGGGCCACGGTAACCCTTTCGGACTTTCCCACGACCCTGGCAGGATTCTAGCGGGAGGGCGTGTCAGACTCTTACTGAATAAAACCCACCCGTGTTCCTTCAGTTGCCTGTGCCAGGGGCCACGGTAACCCTTTCGGACTTTCCCACGACCCTGGCAGGATTCTAGCGGGAGGGCGTGTCAGACTCTTACTGAATAAAACCCACCCGTGTTCCTTCAGTTGCCTGTGCCAGGGGCCACAGTAACCCTTTCAGACTTTCCCGCAACCCTAAAGCTTTACTGGCTGGCATTGTGATAATTAATAATGATATAAGCCTACCTACTTATTTAGTCTTTATAATTTTAGAAACTCTTTATAATGCAATTTCTCGTAATGCAAGGTTCTTCTCCCTAAATCGATGTCTACGTAATGAATGTTACGGTGAAATAATCTTAACAGCAGATTGATTATGAATATCTGTGATCGACATTTCATTTCACTGGTTTTCATGATATTTTTAATTATTTTCATAATGTTCAATAAGTAGCTACTTACTTGAACATAGTCAGCACCTGTATCTTTTGCGTTGGATGAACTACCCCGGATGAAAACGTGAATTCTACTAAGTACTGATTAGCGACTGTTTAACCATACATTTTTGACGTTTAAACGTCTCTTTTAACGTTAAGCAACGTTTGTAAGTAAACCCCATATCCGTATCTACACCTAAAACAACCTGTAAAGACTAGTGACATCAGTTGCATACGAAAGTTGTTGAAAATGTTAAAAAGCTCCACAAAACAGCTAGGTAATTAGACATCTGAAACAACGTTAGTACATGCTTTTGACAAGTCTTTTACAAGACTGAAAGTTGGAAACAAGTATCACAACTTGTATAGGTGTGTTAAGAGCAAGAATGAAAGGGAATCATTGATTATAGACTTTGAATTAAACATTTTGGACGTTGTTAGCGAAACCAGGATCGGCGATTGCAAAGAGGTTGTGTGGTCTGGTGAAGAAGTCTAATCAATGATTTTATTTCTTTTAGGTACTTAATAATAGTATGTAGTTATTCTATTTAAGTTAATAGTTTAATAAGGTACGATGGGGTTGACATATCCGTGTGGATAAAAACCCCTTTTAATAATAAAAAAAAAAAAAAAACTCTTATAATAGGTATGGATAGGTGTAAAAGCGGGGTATAGGCACCAGTTGTCAATAATCATACATTTCTTGAGAGGCCCGTGGATAGGTGACCATCTTTATATACCAAGACCCCTCCGTGCCTCAGAAAGCACGTTAAGCCGTTGCTCCCGGCTGTCATTCGTGGATCTGTGACAGTCGTTACGGGTAGTTAGAAGCCCGAAAGTCATAGCAGTCTTACCAAGGGGTATCGTATTACCCAGTAACTGGATTGTGGAGGTCAGATAGGCAGTCGCTCCATATAAAATACTGGTACCTACTCAGTTGCATCCAGTGCTGGAAGCTGACCCCATTTATGTTGGGAAAAGACTTGGCAGATGATGGTATTAGCATTTTCTTGGCCTTTAATTCCAATAATTCAACAAACTGCTCTAAAATCTTTGCGAAAACCATCATCAACGTTGATCGACAAAACTGTAACGATATCGCACTTTGTCCGACCACTTGGAGTTTGGACAGACAGTTTTCCTGCAACCCATACTCGCAAACGACGTGTGGCCAATCATTCGTCTTGTGTTACAACAGCTGAGATTACGACAAACAGCTGATTGACACTGTCTGCGTCTCGATTAGAATTACCATCCTTCTAAATTTGATCGGACGTGTCCGGCTTTTTGGCCGCCACGCCAGTCCGGTTTGGCCATTTGCACGGATTTTTCAACTTGAGGGTTTTTTTTGTAGAAAATAAAAAAGTTTAATGATTACTGAAAAAAGAAACATTATAAAGTAAAATGTTCAGACTTTTTTGCAAATGTCCGGCTCTTTGTCAGGACTTTCCAAATTCCGATTATGGTAACCCTAGTCTCGATGAAATCTGAAGCAATATATGAAGAAATGTAAGTAATTTAACAAGCATGCTCTGTGCTCATAAATTTTGGTCGTTAGGTAATCGAATTACCAAACATGTGTGCGTTACACAATCATAGACAATATGGAAAGTGGCGGGAAATTGCGCAGAGACAATTTCGGCGAGATCTGCGTCTGTGCAAGCATCGACTCGAGTCGGGTAGTGGTAGCAGAAAAACAATAGTTTATTTTATTAATTATATATTATTAATTATTTTTTGGAAATTGACGGATTATTTTGTCATCAACTTCGTCTATACATTAGTATAGACGAAGTTAGTATCATTAGTTTTAGAGATTATCCTGTAATGGTAGATACATAAATGTGTATTTTGTGGTAGCAATTTCTTTCTACTCCTTTGTAGCCGCTAGACTCTTGATAGTGAGGTCGCGGACTCGCGGTCATCGTTTGGTCTTTGGTCGGTATTTCGAAGTGTGACCCGCTTGGCTATACCTACGGCACTTTTTTCTCTGATCGATTCCTAGTGTGATTTGGAGATCTAATCCTATCCAATTGTTCGCTGCCCGCTGTTCTATTCGCTGCCCGCTGTTCTATTCGCTACCTGCTGTTCTATTCGCTGCCCGCTGTTCTATTCGCTGACCGCTGTTCTATTCGCTACCTGCTGTTCTATTCGCTGACCGCTGTTCTATTCGCTGACCGCTGTTCTATTCGCTGACCGCTGTTCTATTCGCAGTTTTAGGAAACAATAGGTTCCAGAAAACCGCTGTTTTAGGCAATTGAAATATGTCAGTATAGTATGTTTTTCATTATCATCAGCCTACAGCAGTCCACTGCTGGACGTAGTCCTCTCCCATTGCACACCATTTAACTCGTCACCATTTAACGTCGCTCCGCCTAGCCTTAGGGCGTCCTACCTTACCTACGTTTGCCGATTCGTAGTCTCCACTCAACAACACGTCTACTCCAACGGTCATCGGTTCTACAGCTAATATTATGGCCGGCCTATGTTTATCCACAATTCTTTTTAATTTTTTTATAAGCACACATTTATTGGCTTCAATTCGAAATTATGTTCAACTTCTTACATTACAAGGCTCAGGCAGATATATTTTGTTAATTCGCATTAACGACATAACTGGACGATTCAAATCGTCCTCAAAGTCCATGTCCATGACTGACCGGTTGGCGCAGTTGGTAGCGACCCTGCCTTCTGAGGTCCCGGGTTCGATTCCCGGACAAGTCAAACATTTGTGTGCATGAACATGTCTGTTTGACCTGTGTCTGGGTGTGTATATGTATATAAGTATGTATATCAGTCATCAGGTTACCGTAGTACAGGCTCTGCCTAGTTCAGGACCTGAAGACCTTGTGTGGATGTTGTCTCATATTATTATTATATTATTATTATTTATGTTGCAGGTGTTAACAATTGAATATTGTTATTAGGAAAAATGTTTGAAGTATATAAATGACGCTATTACTCACATACTTCTTAGAAAACTACGTGCAGAATGTCGTACACATAAAGATGCAGCACATGGCCACGTTCGACTCTTTTGACCTGCGCCAAATTATCAATACACATTTCAAAACGTTAAAACATGCACATAAATAATGATGTTGTGGTGTCAGACTTGTAAAAGATGCTGTACATACCTATTGCTACAACCTATAGAACACTCGCATTCCGCCAGTTGTGTTTCAGTTCCATGTTAAAGGGGGCCTATTGTCACCAACCGAACACAAATAAGTAAGGACACCGGGCTTTTACGGAGCAATTCCAGATGGATAAATCCAACAACAATCCCCTCCCCCTTGCATAACCTTTCGCGGATTGCAGGCATGATTTTATGTTATGTGTATTGTTATAAGTAGATGCTATGCTGAATAAAAATAGATAAAAAAAAAATTACTGAAAAAAGAACAACACTAGATAAAAAGTAGGCATGCAAATAGGTACGGTGGGCTGCATCAATTGGTTACCCCAGTTGTATTAAAATTAACTTTGAAGGGGGGTACCCACATCGTGACGCTGACTGTACAAGACATATTTTTACTGACTGCCTTTTTTTTAACATTCACACAAGGTCTTCAGGTCCCGAACTAGGTAGAACCTGTACTACGGTAACCTGTCGAGCTATTCTGTAACAATCTCATCGTGAAAACTTAGGTGAAGTGAGCTTGAAGTGAATAGTCAATAGTGTCAATCCCTAGCATCAATGATATCTCACTTCACCTAAGTTTTCACAGTGAGATTGTTACAGAATCGACCGGCTGATGACTGATATACATATAAACACCCAGACACAGGTCAAACAGACTGTTCATGGACACAAATGTTTGACTTGTCCGGGGATCGAACCCGGGACGAGCGGCTCAGAAGGCAGGGTCGCTACCAACTGCACCAGCCGGTCAGTCTGATCCGATTTTGTCAAAGTACATTTCTCTTTCATTCTCGTCACATTGACAACTCCTGTATCATCAAAAGTATCTGCCTATACATCATACAATTCGTCTATTTTTTTCTTTGGTCACCATCTTCTCTTCCACTTATCCTTGAATAAGGTTTAGAACTACTTACGTGCCTACCATAATATATGACCGCGCAGCATGTGGCGCCGTCTAGTTTTTTACGAAGTTACTAGGAACAACCGAAGAGGTCGGTTAAGAGTAACACTAGCTGATTACTGTCACTCTAGTAAAGCGTCGCATAGATGGTCGCGTGCTCAGACTATCTTTTCCTTAGTCTGAGGTCGCGTGGCGGCTGTCTTCCACAGACCAATTAGCTCAATGATTAGCTCTGTCTTCTGATGACAGGAGAGGGTGATAGATGACAGCTGCTGTCGTACCACGACCACGACGAACTACTTATATTGAAGCTGCTGAACCACTAATACGATGACCACTTCTAGTAGAGGTTATCCTGCGCCGTTATTTTTAATACATGGAAATAATTATGAAAATTTAAAATATATGTGTTTTCACGGAAAGCCCTCGTCTGCTGTCGCTACACAATCTCGCATTAGACGTCAAGTTCAGTGCGCGTGAGTCGCGAGCGTGAAATTGTCACACTCTTACTTTCTCGATGGCACGATAGCACAAGACCGTCCTTCCTTTCGCTTTAATTACAACAAATCATCATTACTAGAAGGTCCCTGAACTGTCACGTTAGCTAACGATTCTAGTGTTATGTCGTAGCTTGAAAATTATAATAATCACTTTTATCTACAGATAACAATTCGCAATTTAGCATGAGAATAATTAATTGATAAAATAAATAAATAAATCAAATAATTAAAAAAGAAGTTTCATGTAGTAACAACATGAAACTTCTAATTTGCACAGAGCAGGCTAAGAAAAGAAAAATAAAACAACACTATATCTCTAAGAAGAAGTAGAAAAATCATAATAAAATATTTGTTGGAATATTTAATGGAATGCCTAATGCATTAAGTCCGCCTTTGTACCATACTATGTGCGAGAAGTTTAAATAAATAAATATTTAATTAACAACCACATAGAATGAAATAATGGGCTCCCAATATTCCATTATCAGATTTAAAAAGTTTGGCAAAAACAAAATTAACATGATTGTGTATAAACCAAGCACAAAATGAAAAAAAAAAACTATAAAGAAATAAACAATAGTTTTGGTTCTTCTCTTGCGCGAAAGTATGTATTTTTTTGAGTGTATGTGTGCGTGTGTAATTGTATTTGTGTGGGTGTGTGTATGTGTATTTGTTTGTGTGTTAATGTGTGAGTTTGCATGCCCCAATTGTTTGTAAGGAAGAGGGTACCAACTCAGAGCAATGGCTTTCATTTCGACAGTTCAACAAAATTCATCACACTATTAACTTTGTCGAGCAGACAAACCTTTAGAACATAATTATGAAGCAATTGATTAGCATTAATTGGTATTAGTGAATCATATCTGAGAACTAGCTTCTGCCCTCACCTTCGTCTGTATGATGTTTGTGTTCCCCATCCCACCGCGTCGCATCGCCCGCCCGCGCAATTACTTCGTTATCGTTTAGCGTTATTTCTGACTTTTCTGACAAAATCCTCAGCTTCATTGTTACTGTTGATCGGGATGTTTTTCACAATTGTCATGATTTCCAAATATTATTAAGATTTGTAGTGATTTTAAATACTAAATATAAAATTGAAAGTATGTGATTTAACTCAAATGATTTTGTATCAGTGTAGTCATGAAGTTTAAAAGTATCTCATTTGACAGTTAGGTAGGTACCAAAAAAGTACTGGTTTTATAACAAAACGGAATGGAAATATGATGTTTGTAGCAGCGCCCATGGTATAATATTATGAAGCATATTATTATAGGTACCATGGCAGCGCCTAGTTTTCTAAGTCAGTTCTCTTTGAACTTCGAAATCAAAAGGTTGTCTTCAACAAGTCCATATTAATATTATGTTCTATATACCAGGTTTGTAGGTATGTGTGTAAGAATTGAAAAACCGAAACGTTTATACTTTAAAAGGTGTTTTCTTTTTTACACAAATATCCTATGTATTTGTCGGAGTAAGTACTTAGATATCTAAATATTGCTTAAAAACCAATTTTGTGATAGCTGATGGATACATCGGAAAAGGGTTCCGATCATCACATCCACGTTTCAGCTTGTAATAAATTAACCTGTGCTTAATTTTATAAATTTGAAAACTGTCTCGTCGTTCTTTGAATTTCTCAGTAGTACCCTGGAGTGAGTCTGGGTTTGTGCCCGTTGATGATGATATCCGCGCCCCCTATTACATGGGACTTATAACATAACTGGCGAATTGTTTGTGTACCTACTATAGGTACACTTCTGCCCAACCCTTTGGGGAAGCAAGGCGTGATGTTATGTTATTGTAATTTTATAAAATAGTTATTTTTCCCTCATTCTTAATTAATTAAATCGTTGTCTAGCTCGGTATTAGAATTTAAACTATAATTTACGATTATAGGTATTGTCAGGCAGCTGGTTTGGGGCCATAGTGTAGCCTAGTTATAGGCGGTAACAAGTTCATTTAGCACATAGACAGCCAGCGAAATAGCAGATATTCTATAGAGTCTACCTATATCCTTTTTAGTTAGGTATGTCTGTTGAGATAGTTGTCAAACTACTTTATACATAGCCCAGTGGCGTACCTAGTCCTAAAAGGGCCCCCGTATCAAAATTTGTTGGGGGCCCTTTTACCTGACTGCTGCGAAGCTCGAAATGAGGGTATTGTTTTTATAAAATAAATAAAATAGTGACTTGAAAGGTAAAGCTGTAATTCTGATCTTACTAAGAGAATACAAGAGCGAGCGAAGCATTGGTAAATTAGAGCGTCCTTACTCGGATTCGGTTTCATCAAACAGCGAGCGATGCGAGCTCGAAAATTGAAGCATTCTGGACCTGGAAAGGTTAAATTTTCATTATAAGACCGAGAGACGTGAGCTAGAAAATTGCGGCACCCTGACTCGGTTAAACTATCATTGTGATCTTACTAAGTGAATGCAAAGCGAGCGGTGCGAGCTCTAAAATTTGATCATCTGGACACGGATAGGTACGATTTTCTGTGTGATTTGGCTACATGAATACAAGAGCTTGAGAATTAGACCGCACCTGTTGCTTGAAGCCATAAACAAATTACAAATTTTTCATATTTTCATTAGGTATTCATTAATTCCGGGCCTTTTATCAATAAGAATTTGAGGTTGTGGATAACATTTTAGGAATTTTCGTTCGGGTGCCCCTGTAGCCCGGAGGCCCCGTATCATAGATAGCGGTAGCTACGTCCCTGACATAGCCCTATGTGAATCGGGTAATGGTGCCGATTCCCTTGTTTACAAACTAAACCAAATGTAAGTTCAGTGCATCTTTTTCTTTCTATTTCATTAACAAAAGGACAGAAGATAAATTTTAGTTTAGTCCTGTCAAATTAATCAGCGCGTGAAAGAAAAAGATGCACTCAACTTAAACTTAGTTTAGTTTGTGAACAAGGGAATCGGCACCAATACCTTAATCATTTAATTTACACATAGATATTATATGAGTTTGTCTGTAAGTACAGTCAAACACATGTCGATCTGACAGCAAGCTTTACTTCGTACTTTATCAGATAATTTATTTATTTCAAATAGGTTCGCTAACAGTACAAAGGTAACTTTTTCATGAATTAATAAAAAATATAATATGGAATGTAATGTAGAGACGACACGTTACCTACGACGGTATAAAAAAACAAAAAAAAACTTATAATACTAATGAATAGGAGTATTTTGAAAAAAAAAAAACAATTTTATCCTAACATCGGAATTGAAAATCAGGTTTTTTCAAACAAACTAAGTAAATAGTAGTGATGGGCCGACTATGGGTTTTGTCAATCTTTGACTAAACTGTTGGATATTTTTGTTTAAATTTTGTATGCAGATTGGGAACGTCATTAGATAGGTAGATAGACGAAGTTAAACTTACTGTCGTATTGTGGTGTCCACACCTATAAACATAAACTGTAACTATTGAATTGATTGTGACCATTATAGGAAAAACAACTTTTTTATTGACTAGCTTTTGCCCGTCGGTTCGTCCGCGTGAAATTTCTCGTGTTCCCGACCCACCCCGTCGCATCGCATCACCTGCCCGCGCTCTCACTTCGTTTTCGCTCAGAGTTCTTTCCGACTTCTTTTATAGGCTATTTAGCATGATGTTAAATAGCCTATAACCTTCATCAAAAATTGGGCTATCAAATGCAAAAATAATTTATCAATTCTGATTAGTAGTTCCATAGATTACCCCCTACAACCTCGCAAACTTTACCTGTTTATAATTTATTAGTATAGAAAAACACTTACCTACCTAGTAGGATTGACTTTGTACTGGGGTACCTAATGTGTTAAACGAATTTTACTTGTTTTTCAGCAAAGTATACAGGGTGACAGGACATTGACGCACCGCCTGCTACCATGGTTTCATTGGTTGGTACGTGATTCTGAACATCCCCTTTTTATGTCGGATATCATCAAGTAACTACTCCCGTCTGGGTGGAGTGGGAGGGTGTGGTACTGACTAAAGTGTGACTCTTACTGACTAAAACCCACCCGCGACCCTGGCTGGCATCGGGCCTAGCGGGCCCCATCACTTGGTGCTGACATCTCTTTGAGGCGCGCGTGGAACACAACGCGCCGTCGACCTGGGCCTGGTCCTTATCGAACGGCGAGCTGCCCATTGCTCGAAGTTCGCAAGCCCGCGCCTACGGTGGCCGGGAATCGGCCTGCGATTCCCGACACCCAGGGCGCCTCCTGCGGCGGCTAGGGGCGTGAGGGTGCGAATTTTGCCTCTCCCTCACGCGTTCCGCCTCCTCCTTCGCGAACATTACTGCTTCGCAGAAGGAGGTGACGGCTTCCCAAGCCCTCTCGCTCCGTACCATGGCCTGAACTAGGGCCGGACGCGAGAGATCGCCACCGCCAATCGCCTGCACGAGGACACGGCGGTGCTCCGCCCAAAAGCCGGGCAGACCTCCACCATTTGCTCCACCGTGTCCTCCGGGCGATCCACACAATGGTGACACCCGGGCGTTTCCTCCCGCCTTATCCGGAACAGGAACCTCCCGAAACAATCGTGTCCAGTGAGGACTTGCGTCAGTCGGATCTCTGCATCACCCTAAGGTTGACTGGTAGAAAATGCCTCAGGCATTAAGTCCGCCTTTGTACAGTATTTTTATTTACTTGTGCATAAAGTTTTAACAAATAAAGTAAATATGGGTACTCCTCTGCCCAACTCTTCGAAGATTACAGGCGTGATGCGTTTTCAGAAAAATATTGTGTAACTGATTACGAGTGAATGCATCCCACATGCAGGATGGTCCAAATAACTCCGAAACTATCAAAAATCGCGGAACATATTTTTCGGACATCCTACTTTCTGGGATATATACAGTCCGTTAACGACCGTGATTTTATCATGTTCCAATAACGAAAAACCATACATAGTATATTGTTTGGGTTCTTAAGGATAGATATAAGGGTAAGGGCAATGACCGCTATTGCGATGCTAAAACGCGACAACTTTATCTAGTCTAGTATATTATAAAAGTGACAACGGTCTTGTAATAATAATTTATAGATCTGCAATCGGAATGTGATCTGTTCAATTTCAAACACGGTCATTTATGTTGTCCTTTTAAAAATTAGGCACACGAATAACATTAGTTAACTTTGTTATTGACAGCTCTAAAGATTATAAATCTTAATCTCGCTACCCACCAGCGCAAGCTCGGTTTAGTAGAAAAGCGGTGGCCGCTACATAGTGTCCGCAATATACCGGCGAATAGCGTCACTGAAATGTTATATATGCAAGTATGTTTATGACACCAAAAAGTCCCCGCTGCAATCATCTTCATGACAGCCGTCACTGCGGCCGTTATGTGGCGGCCACCACTCTACTAGGAATCCGTAGCTTCATTCATGCATGGTCATTACTGCTGGTCAAGACCTTTTCTAAAGTGAATAAAGAGAAAGTACTTTATACTTTTAGTTTGACAAACCCAGTTGAGTATTGGCTAAAAGTTTTTTCTTTAAATTATGATCTAAAGTACTTAATTATTGTATTTTGCATACGTGTTGGTGATCACAGCATGTACGAACAGTAACATTTTATTAGAAGCATTTTTTCAGCTATTGCTTATGCAACAGCATAATCAGCCTATAATGTTCCCACTGCTGGGCACACGCCCCCTCTATGTGAGAGGGAGCGGGCTGTAATCCACCACGCGGGCCCAGTGCAGGTTTGGTTGATGTTATAATGTCTTCGAATTTTCGGTTCTGGGACATGCCGGTTACCTCACGATGTTTTCTTTTACCGTTTTTTGAGCAGTGGTGATGAAATAAATTGCCTACACAAAGTAAAGCGCCTGCTTGGGTTCGAACCCACGACCTATAACTCGTAATCCGATGCCGATACCACGGACCACCATGACTGCTCCCATGCAACTGCACAAACAGGCTTTTGGCCACTGACGAACATAAAGGTTTTAAGAGTTTTAAACATAGGTACATAGTTTATAAAATAATAGTCATTAAATAATAATATTGACTTGTATAAAAAAGGGGAAGGAATCATAGGGCAACAAACTGTTAAGTACCTACCCAGTACCCGGTCGTTTTCTCGCTTGACATAACACCGTCTACAAACATCTTTACCTCTCCGGCACGAGCTTTCCTGTAATTTCGGAAACAATATGAGAACACGTTGTGTTTCTTTTCTGATACACTCTCATGAGTATTATGAAGGTATGTGGACGTTCCCCGAGAACTGCGCGACCATTATGGGTGATTTTCCACTTTCATGATCTTCGAAACATGCGCGCGCGTTTTTATGTACACTTGAAGGGAAAGTTGGTTTTGCAACTCGCTCAGCGAGTCAAAAGTAATTTAGTAAGTAATTTTTCAAAGTCTTCAAGACTTTGGAAAAATTACCTATATTTTTCTGGGCAGTTAGGTTACTACCCACTTAGAATCAAACTGGAAAAATACGTTGGGTTTGACGCACATAAACTTGTATCTGGAGATTCGATCCCATTTTACTTTGATCCCAATCGCTCAGATATTGTGGGATTTTTTTGACTGAAAAAAAGTACTTATTGTTAGTTATCCAATGAATAGCTATGTAATTTATGGCTTTGAAAAAAGGCTTGTGGTTTTTTTACATACCCCCTGAAGGGATAGGCGGAGATGTACCTATAGTACCTACACCCATATTTTGCCAGTAATGTTTAAGTCCCAAGTAATAGGGGGCGAGCCTATTGCCATCAACCGGACACAAATTCAGACTCCAGGCTGCCACAGAGAAATTCCTGATATAGAAACTCAATAACACTGCCGGTCCTGGGAATCGATCACAGGGCACACAAGACAAACGAGGCAGTCTCGTTTTTACGTAACAATACTTATTTAATTTTATTATTTTTTCCAGCGGTCTCCAGTATGTCGTGCGCCTGTACTCAACAAGGCAGTTGACACAATCAAGATGTTATCTGGGGCGTACACCTCGAGTCGACAGGTTTCACACTCGTCACCACTCGCCTGATCATCGTTACGGTATCATACACTATTCATAGCAATATGAGAATGAAAAGTAACGGGGAAGGATCGATAGAAAGGCTATTCGAATAAGTAATTAGAAATAAGTAGAAATGTTGATATATTTTTACACAGGTTCATAAATAAAATTATATTAGTTAACACTTGGAGGAGGCCCACGTCCAGCAGTGGATGTATTTCAGCTGTAATGATGAGTTAACAGTAGACTTAAGTAAGTATCTTTAAGTACATAATACCCACAGCTATTTTACAAAATGAATATCCCCTCAAATGAATTGCGTGAATTAGCTTGAATCGGGAAAATGCAGTTGCTGTTAAAGACTGGCTACAGCTAAAGTGCGGTCACTGTCGGACGGCATAGAAAAGAATGAGAAGCGCGAGGACACAAAGCTGGTAATAAATTACAAAATATGAAGCAATTCCCTATTTACAAAAAATCTACTTATTGGACAAAAAAAAATTAAACACTATCACGTTAATATGTTGCTTGAAGAACAATCTGAGAAAAATACAGAGTAATTGCATGTACCTATCTATAGTAAGTATTAATCGTTAAAATATTTTTTTTGAGGTATCTTCGTGTCTGTTTTCTATCGTACCAATTAGTTGTATTATGTTTTCAACACACTATCTAACTAGCATTATATCCTGAAGAATATCATATATTTTTCTAATTGTGTTTACTGCCGTGGATCATATACCTACTTTTAGGCATTATAAAACTTGCGTTTAGGTCATGTAGTTCCCTAAATCCATTCGGATTTGAAGGGATTTTCGCAGCTAAAATACCGTTTCAGTCTAACCACGTCCATTTCACGCTGTACCATACATTACATGCTACGTTTGTTTTATTGTGACACCGTTCGCATTCCTTATCTATTATGAATATTTTCTTACTAATTTATTAAAGCTGAAGAGTTTTTTTTTTTTGAGGCAATTTGAAGGCTCTTTTTATCACGCTACGACCCTTAGGAGCCGAGCGCGTGAAACAAAGTTCTAGTAGGTAGCTAGATGGTACTTAAGGATGAAGTCGACATGAAGCGAAAATGATTTTTTCGTAAACATTTAAAAAGTACACATGAAAACGTCTTGAAATTAAGTTTCTGACAGAAGATCGTAGATCAGTAGGCGAATTCTCGTACTTAAAAAACGTTCAAATTCAAGTCGCAATCTCATCTCAGCGACAATCAATGTCAAAAACCTGTCAAAAATGTATGTAAATTGATTGTAATTTTGACAGATTGAGACTGAGATTAGAATGCGAACGGTCTTAAAAATACGGGAATTGCCCCTCTGATCTAGATTTTTGTGTCCAAATTGCACTTGGAAAAAATATGAGTACCTATGTAGGTACAATTCCTTGGAATTTATGAAATGCTTTTGAAAAAGCTCGATTGTCTTTCTTTAAACTTGATGTACAACAGTTATTTTTTTTGTTTGGGTTTTTATAGTTTGCGAAGGTAGGTAGGTACTAAAAAACTGGGTTTGTGCAAAAAATATATATTCAACAACCATTTACTATGGCGACCTGTACCAATATAAATTTTCACTTTTTCCCTAACACATTACGATGCATAGTTTAATATATCGGCCATTTTATATAACAAAACCTGTATTTTTCAGTGATATTCGTTGGAACATAAGCTACCTAAAATGTATTCGACTAATAAAATAACATACAATTGTTGTCCTAATCATCCATGTAGAATAGCTAACAAAAACATACAACTAGAACATACAACAACATACAACTTAGATAATTAAACATTTATGTAAATTACCAAAACGTAATAAACAAACATAATTACAACATAAAAGTATACAAAGCAAATAAATAAACAACTAATCGCGTAACATTAGCTAAGCAAATAAAATAAAACAAGTACCTACAATTCGCAACAAAATCAATTACCTACAAATACGTAACAAAATGCGCAATAAATAAAGATATAAATTAAAATACTCCACATGTAACCTGATGACTATTAAAATGCAGTCGTCTTTAGCGCTTAATAAATAACATAAAAAACAGGCCGCTATGTAAAACTGTTGTAGCTGACGATTTCCTCCTACATACTAAAATTAACCGATCACTACATCTGGGAAGATCCCATTAAAGCCACGTCTCTTCGGTCCATATAGATGTAAACATTATGTTGTCCCACTCTATCATACTGCTGGACTCACCGAGCGAAAGAGACATCACGAAAAGATGTATTCTCGCAACTAATCAAACGTGTCCACTGTCCGGCTGCGCGTACGCATCCCACGCCGAAATTATCATTTAAAGTTCCCAGTTGAACTTTTGATAATTTTTATTTATTCAATAATTTCACGTGTTTCCTTAGGTTTCATTTGAACCGTGAAACGCGTTAAATTGCCAAAATTATCATATTTTAAGCTCGTTGTTTTCCAAAATTGTGAAATTGGAGATAAATACTATTGAAAATATATCTTATTGCAGTAGGTGTAAAGCTTGAACTTAAATGACTCGCACCAACTTTACTTACAACTTATTGAAGCGATATCAATTAAGCTAGGTTTATGCGAGTTAGCTTATAATAATACCGACGTCCTTTTCTAATGTGAGCTCAATTGTTCTGAGAGGAAAAGAGACGAACGTGTTTCCACGTTACAACTTCAAGGCTCTTTGCGTTCTCAATCGCTGACTTAACAGGTTTTAAGAGGAGTAACCAACAGTTTGTTAAATGATATAAATATTAGACAGAGGTTTTCAAATGATGTGATAACTGGATTGTAATGATAGTGGTCATCTGAAGCCGAAAGCAAGAGAAATATGAATCCAAAAGTAGGTAATTTACATTTACTATACTATATATTATCGTTAAGCAAACTATTTTGTACGATTATCGACCTATCTACGCTGGATCATTGATATAAGTAGAAATGTTTCCGTTTCCACCATGAGAAGTGGTAGTTCGAAGAAGAAGATACGGAGATACCTATATGTACCTGTAAATAATATACAAAGATGAATCGATTTCCAATTTTATTCAATTACGTTTTCTGATCTACTGATACTAATTGTATAAACTAAAACCTCAGAAAGAACTTACAAGCCTGCAGCACTAATCTAAGATAATGTTGCTTACCCCTGCATTCAGCGCCGGCCCGTGTAGAGGTGCGCTTGCGACTCCAGTCGATCGAGCACAGCCGTCAGCGCAGTGCCTCGCCGCGTCAACTTCCAACTATTACGAACTTTTTATACACCATCTCCCGAGTACCTTCGCAGACATTCAAATTAAAAAAAGTAACGTGATAGTGTCAAAGTGCATAGTTCTTTTGTTATTTTTTTTTGCAAATGTGATCAAGGTATAGTGCCAAGTTGCGGTAAAAGTTCGAATCATTGGATATACTAAATTTTCAAGAATATTGTGCTTTTTATTGTTTTTGGGCAGTGATGTACATTGATAACTTTATAAATTGACGTTATTAAACGATACGTTTGTTACACAAGTTTGTTAATGGTGCGTATTTATTGGTACTATTTGCTGAAGTCTAGATCAATATTTGATGGAAGTACTGGAGTATGTCTTACTTATCTAGGTTTATTGTGTGTTTTGTTTTCTTACGTATCATGTTATATATTAAGTACAGATATTGAATAAGTGCACTCTCAATGAATTTATTACAGTTTTAGAAAAAAATAAAGATGTATTGTGCGAAAAATACGCAATATTTTTATGCAGCCATTAGGTACTTGAGTAACGCAAAGTCCATACTACATTTAAAAGGTTAAACACGACGTTAAATAATAAAAAAAACGTATACCTACTTATGTATCTTAAAGTTATCGCTAACTGAGTAAATATGGCCAGGTTATTTTCCATTTCAAAATTTACGACCAATCTTACTTAATTTTAATACGCATCGGTAAAAATATTTTGAGGTGGTAGAAATAACTCAAAAACAAAATAAGTCTATTTATAGAGCGACCGAGCTGAAATAACTTATTAATAAATAATACACAAGACCTAAAATAAATATATAATTAATATCTAGGTACATTATCTAGATATAGAAAGGTAACAAATTTTTTAAAATTAATTTTGGTGAAATAGGAAGGTTCTAATATGCCAAAAGGCAAAGAATAAAAAACTTTAATATTCATTTTAATTACGTATTTTGCATTTTTGACAGGTCATTCATTAAAGGCAAAATTGTCAAACAAACTGCGCCACAGCACTAGGGACGATTGTTCAAGTCTTTACTCACCGAGATTTTTAACTGATTTTATATCTTTGCGCTTAAAACCTATGTTTTAACATTGTTGGCACTGATTTTCGCAAAACAACGGTTTAAGTCACTCATAAGTTCTCTAACCTTTAGACTGCTTATTCTTTTGAAAATCTGGAGTTCAAATGTTAATATTCTAAGAAAATACAAAAAATATGAAAACATTGTTAAAGAATGCAACTTAGCAGACCAAGCAGTTCGCTGTTACTTGATATAAACACGAAAAGCTCTTTCACAGAAAAGCGCTTTCAAACGTGTTAGGAAAAGGATAAAAAATTATAAGCGCGCTTTGAAAAATTGTTCAGTAATTTTCCAGATTTTCCCACAATATAAGTACCTAACAAATGGGTTCGGGAATTGTACTGTAACGTAAAGGAATGACTTAACAAGATGTCACTTCTGCAAATATAATAAAGATTAGACTATGTGCATTACAAGTGATGGGTTGACAATCTCTGCAACATGTGATTTCAAATATGCACTTAGTGACGCTACCGTGATCTGAGATTTCTTTCATAATAACAATTTACTCTTTGACCGCAACATAAAAATAACAATTTACATCAAACAAAGAAAATAAAAACAAACTGGAATATTACAACATTATTAAGAAAAACAAAAGAAAGTATTGCAACCAAATTTTTGAAGAACAAAAAATGATTTCTATTATTAAATATTTGTAAAAAACCAATTGGATGATCTTGCGACGCCCTGATCCCAACAAAGTAGTGACATAACTATCGGAAATTGACGTCCATTCACGTCAGCGAAGGTGAAAAGGTGACAATCACTTGAACGAAACATTTCTGTAGATATACGGTACAACATGATTGCTAGTGTGCGCTTCTATATTTTCTAACGTGACGATATTAACCTGGACGTACAAATCATGGCATCACGGTAGCACAGGGAAGTAAAATTAATGAAAATATATATATGAAGACGCTTTTAAATTTCCGTCCACATACACATACATTTATGAACGTCGAGGAGGACATCCACGAAAATATCGTCACGATGGAAATTAAAAAAGCGCCATTAGCTTTTGCAACGATAGCAAACAGTTATAGGCATATTGCGAAAACATTCCGTGGAAGAGTTTTTGTGCAAAATAGGGCCGTGGCCGGTTTTAACCAACTCAATTACTGTTAAACAGTGAAACTAGGGGACGCCAAAATCAAGATTTAGACGTCGCGTAGCGTCCCTTAACACACAAATATTTCCTCCATAAACGTTTTCAATCAAGAAAAGTATAATTATGTAATTCGTCATCATTTTTCTACCCGTGTCCCATGTTACTGGGGGTCAGCGCAACGCTAATATACAGGGTGTAAAAGACATACCTGTCAACATAGAACATGGCCACTGTAGACACGGAAGACATAATGACAGATTGTAGAAAGATTACTACGGCACGATGTTAAAATTCAAGAAACTAATGACTTTTTGTTAAGAAAGTGATTTGTTTTCTCTTCGTAGACTCGAGATAGAAGTGGTCATGCTACGCGTGCTATACAACAAACTAAGTAACATAGCACAAAAATTATTGCTGCGAAACGAATTTTATTTTTGGGAAAAAAATCGCTTGTTTTTTTAGGTGCAATGTAAAGCACGCAAAACGTTTGCTATGGGTGTATGCAAAGGTACAGGGGTCGTGGATTTTAAGTTGTGTTATAGCATTAAAGACGTTAGAATTATTTTTCATTAAAAAAAAAACGTTAGAATTTTGACCTTCATTATCTCCGTAACTAGAAGGTTCCCAGATATGGTCCTGTACAAAAAAAACATTACAATGACGGGAAGTACAAGTAACTCTCGGCTGGGTTAAGTGTCATTTTACACCCGTTATAATTGATTTATCATAAATTACTCAGTTCCGTTATATTGAGGGTGTGATACTTATCGATATCATAATAACACTAATTCAGTAGCCCACCAGGGTCTACATAAAACAAGCCGATTTGCAATACACCTCGCCATTACACGGCCTGATTATGAATTTATGATTTACAAACAATATGCGTGGGACCTCTACCTAATGGCACAATTAGTTGGCATCGAATATTCTACAGCTAAGTTATCGGCATTACAAGTTATTGCTAGTAACAATGTTAATTTGAAATTAAGTAGCGCAAGATCGGAATAAACAAGATTATTAGAATTGTAGAAGCGTTTTGTTAAAAGGCATCTGTGTACTGCATAAGCATAATCAGCCTATAATGTTCCCACTGCTGGCACACAGGCCTCCTCTCTGTGAGAGGGAGTGGGCCGTAATCCACCACACGGCCCAGTGCGGGTTGGTAGATGTTACATGTCTTCGAACTTTTAGTTCTAGGACATGCCGGTTTCCTCTCGATGTTTTCCTTCACCGTTTTGAGAGCAGTGGTGATTAAATAATTTACACAAAGTAAAGCGCCTGTCAGGGTTCGAACCTACGACCTACAACTCTTAAGTCGCGGCCGTTACCAATGGGCCACCGCTGCTCTGGGTGTACTGGAATCTTTGATATTAAGAGATTAGAACAAATTACTGGAAAGTTGCTAGCAATAAAGTTTAGAAGGCATTACAATTATTGCAATAGGGGACTTTCGTCTTTAGAGTTGACTGGGATGAGTTCTACTCTACCTAATAAACTTGTATGAGAGTGATAAGACAACACTTTAATCCTATTTAGAAAGAATAATAAAGCGCTGACCAAACATTAAAAGGAAAGCTACGCCGACCGCAAGTAACGCTGGTATGTACGCAGAAGAAGAGAAAATGAGAAAAAAGCTTACTGCCAATCGTTTCAATATAAATTATTAATGTAGGTACGCGTGTCATAGAAAAAATTGCCAATTAATTTGAGAAAAATATTTAATCCTTTAATGTCATAAACATATCTGCAAAACTAAGCATTCGCCGCTCAATCACTGTTGCCACGGCGTTTCTTTTGTGAAATATAAAATTCCTTAAATTCTATTTCAATTTTCTTTGCGCTAGGAGTCAAGTTGTTTGCGAATTTACCAAAATAATCGCCATGATTTCTGCCAATTCACAAAAACTTGATGAAGTTAATATTGGGACTTCTGTCTTCTGTTGATATTGTGTAGAAAGAAGGTTGCTAGCTTTTGCTCTGTGGCTATGTCTCTTTATGTGGTCTTAGGAACCGCGTCTAATGATTAACTAAACTTTAATGAGTTGGTATCTACTCAATAGTTATTCTTAGCAGTTCATGGCGTCGCTCCTTGATAAATGGCTATTTCAATGTCAAATTCAGTTTTACCTCAATCACTATCTGCCCTATCAAGCTAAACTAGATAGGGACTAGACAATATTGTTATTAGGTCTTTAGACCAATGACTAAAGAATAAGAGAGGACATGAACTAAAAGATCGTATCGCGTGCCGGCGTGGAAAGTAAAATGGCGTAGGCTCCGCCCATTACCTAGTGTTGTCCTCTGCTCATTCTTTGCAATGATTTTGTTCATCGTGTTGATTACAAATCGATTAATCGAAATCACATACATTAAAATAAGGTTTTTGATTTTAAGTAGATAGTAGGTAAGTAGGTTGTTATTCGATTCTCATTCTAGGACGTCGCATTATGGATTAAGTACAAAAAAGCCTGTTGTTGCGTAATCTGACTGTAAAATTGCAAAAATCATCAATTTGGCGGTTCATTTAAAATTAATTGTACTTGATATTATTTACTCTATGATTAATAGTTGCTCGTGATAATCAAGCTAGAAGAAGAGTAAATTAAACTGCAACAAGGAATTCAAAACTATACCGATTATTAACAAAATAAAACAACATAAATCGATATTATGCATTTAATGGGAGAACCGTTTTATTTCAAATAGATACAATAATATCAGTTTGTAATTAGTATTAAGTACACCAATAATGTGAAATACAATAAAGTCTGCCTGTCTACAATAAATGTACAGGGAAATAATAATGTATTATGACTCAAACTCAAAGCATTTATTTCAAATAAACCAATTACAGGCACTTTTGAATTGTCAAGGGGTCGGTCAGTCAGAAAGATGAAGCTAGTTGCCCATTCCAAAGCGTAGTAGGTACCTATGGAGAAGAACGGGCAAGAAACTCCATGGACACTCTTTTAAATCAAAATATTGTTACAAAAAAGTGGTTACATCATTCATGTTGTAATTATACATGTGAGAACGATGTAGAAAGACGTGCACGTTAAAAGCGTCCGTAATAAAAAGATAAAAACAATTATGGAATTAAAATAAGCCGTGGCAGCTAAGAAATGACCAGTGCCTACTGACGGCGCCCGTTCATGAACATGACGTATGGATCAGCACCATTCAGCTCAACCATTTTGAAGGGAACTCAATGATCCAATACACACGTCACCACCAGCGACACATTTGAGTGAGCATGACATACTCTCAGCCGCCAGGGCACATTCAAGTCAATGAAAGACGAACCCAGTAACCTTTATAGTGGGTACATAGTGCTCACACATGTGCTATGCAATTATACAATACTAAGAGATTGAATTTATACAATGCAAAGATAGGTTGTACAATCTTCATCAGCTCCAACATTATTTTCGAATATATGGGTAAATGTAGGCTTACAATGAAAATGTGATAATTTACCTTTGGGAGCCTTGTCGGTATTGCATTGTCGTGAAGTCTCACTATATCAAGACTTCTATTAATACAAGACTTCAAAATGTAGTGAACAAACATTTTCCTGGCTGGAGTCGATATTTTCTTGACCCAATGATTCAAGCCACTTACTTTTAAGTTTATCATTTTTTGGTAACCTAAAAACACAAACAAAACACGCAAACTAACATAAATGTGTATATTTTTTCATGCTAAATATTCAAACGAAATTTGGTTTTTATCGATGCTAAATCGATTCGTTGTGCAGATTACACAATCACAACACTATATTTGTCAATAAAAATACGTAGTAAACAAAACCAAAATAAGGAAATATATCGTTCGAAAGACTATGAATAGGCAATAATCTATGACCGAACAGTAATAAACATGAATTGAGACTAGAAATTGGTATAAATTTATATAGGAAACTTAATAATCTATGAATTCTTTCGACTTACTTGTGCAGGGATATCAGAGGCGCTTTTTTACTGTAATTCGAGCCACAGCCCCTCACACAACACTTAGGCATGGTTTCCTCTATCACAGACAGCCTCAGTCAAATTTACAGCACTCAAAATGTTCTCAAAATGGAAAAAAACTTAATATTTAGTCGCACGATAACGCCAAATGACACTTCATGTACACTCTGAGAAGTACTCAAAACCAGAAACTAAAATGGCGAACCGGCCGATGGGCAGGGCTTCCGTGACGTCAATTGAAATTGAATTGCAATTTTAGAAAACTGACAAAATACGGTTTTCTCTTTTTGACACTTGCAAAATTGCATAAGTTAGAAAGAAACATGTATATTTTTTTATTTCTGTATAGAATCGTATGATATTTCCATAATGTATTTAATTTATATAGATCTTTTAGTTCATGTCCTCTCTTAGTCTTTAGTCATTGCTTTAGACCGATGTCACTATTTTATTCTGTCAGAGACTGAGTTGTACACGGTAACTGACCATTCAGCCTCTCGGTATGTCTATAAAAATATCTTGCTCTATTATCTGTGGTATTTCTTTAATGGTTTTCTATACACCTTACGCTTTGAGTAAATGACATTTCAAGTCTATAATTAAAAGAGTGAGCTCGCTAGTGACTTTTATTATGAGACATTTTTTATGGAACACTGAGGAAAATTGAAATAATTTTTTATTCATTTAAAGTTAGTTGTTGAAATATTAGGAAACATGGAACTGAAAAAATATGATGATAGTGGACGCAAATATTGACGTAGGTACCTACCTACATACTTACATTTATTTATAAAGCCAAAATATGAATTTTAATAAAATTTTAAACAGTTATAATAGGAAATATCAAACATGTGGCGCTACGGAAATTGCAAAAAATTGTAAAAAAAACAACATTTTAAATCTAAAATTACTTACAAACATTTATAAAATCAAAAACCAAGAAAATTGTATCATAGTTTAAAACTAAAAAATGCTTTGAATATAACTTATGTTCTGAAACACACGCAATAACGGAGCCACGAAAAAAAAATACGATATTTGAAAATTTTCTTTTTTAGAAAACTGTCTACCAAGACATTAGGTCATAAACTTCTATCAGACATACAAAAAATGTATTAATCAATTTTATTTAACGTCTACAACACAGGTATATCCGCATCACGAGGTACAGTACCTACAATCACGTTCATTGATACCTTAGTCGGCGGATGTTATTTTTTATGCGGACTGTACTTAACCAAAACATGGCGTGTGTTTTAGTTACCAGCTGTTTCGTTACCATTCTGGTCATGTGTACCTACTGTTCATGGGGATGTACCTTTCAAGGTAGAAGGGACGGTACTGGGGGCCAACTCTTTGAGTCCGTCAACGAGGATACGGGCCCGACCGAAAGTAGTTCCATACTTAAAAGTGAACTACGGATTAATTAACTTTTCCTGACGTTCAAAAACACATCGGGAGTAACGACAACTGTCTAAACGTTTTGTCGTGAATTTTTAGTTCGGGCCCCTCACTAATCTTATGTCCATAAGTGATACGAAGTAGAAAACGTCCGTAACTTCGGCCGAAACGACGGGCTTCGTGCTTAGGTAGTAGGCCTCCTGAAGTGATAACGAGATCGACGGGATCGGAAGAATAGTATCGATTTTAATTTCATATCATCATTCTCCTGCCCAAATGTATTTTGGGTTGGCGCAACATGTCTTTTCTTCTTCTCTATTAGTCGTCATCTCAGTCCATCACCTTTCACACAGCCTATCCATCGTTTCTTTGGTCTTCCTCTACTCTTATATTATCCACATTCATATTCAAGACTTTCCTCACGACATTATCCTCAACCGTTTTTTCGCCACTATCACATTACAAGCGGAGGAGCGCTTTCAATTTTATAGTGACGAAAAAACGATTAAAGAAAGGTTGCCCCATCACTAGGAATTTCCCTTTCGCATTTTAAATATTTTCTGAAGTTTGCAAATGTCATATTACTGGCACATTCATGCATTACACTTTTATTTTTGTTTAGATCAAAAGTAGTGTTTCTTATGTGTGCTGAAATTGTCGTTTAGGCAAAATAATGGTTCTTGTTAAAAACGTGTTTTGATCGCATTTAATCACTAAGAAATACCTACTTTTAGGGCTATCTGTATCATTAGAGCAAAAATAGGAAATGTTATTGTTACATCTGCCTCCAAGCAAAATGAAAACTAATTATTTTGCAGTCTTCCAATGTTACTAGGTCCAGGTATTTTTTTATCCCTTATAGGTTTCAAGGTAGGCTGCGCCTCTTTTTTGTTACCCTTTTTCGAGCTATTATTTTTCAACGTGTACTCTGCTATTTTTTTATCGACTTACACAGTGTTGTGTCAAGCCGTCCACTTAGATTACCATCTACGTCTAGAGCGGTGACACTCAGTGATTATCGATAAGTTCGGTAGCGAGATTTTATCGATACATTGATCCAAACTGGAACGACACTGTCTTGGTAAATGTCAAAACGAGATTTTTTGAGCTACGGCGAGGAGATTTGGAATTAGAAAGTGCGAATGATTGGTTTTATTGCGCTGTTTATAGCTTCCTTCTGTGAAGTTTCACTTCATAGATTTTTCAACTTTAAAAGTTGGTTTCAGAAGTAGATACCTAAGTTATAAAAATATATGTTATTAAAAAATTACGGCAAAACTTAAGTATAGATATTTCAATTTGTTAAAACAAATTAAAATGAGCCAACTTACAAAATCAAACAAAGGTATCTATAATATTTTGGCAACATCAGTTTTCTTTCCTCGCCAGTGCGGGTTTTTAATAAGATTGCTTTCCGGCTGAGCCAGACAGCATTCCTGAATCTTTTCCGCCACGTCACGGGCACTCACGCACCGACTCAGCGGCGGAAATAAATTGTTGATAAGTACCTACTTATAAATATTAGAGGTAACTGGCTGTATAGAAAGTGTGATCCAAACTTTTTCTTCTGTTGAAGAATTTTGTTATAACTAGTGCTGCCATTATGTAGATTAGAATTAAAAAGAAACAAAACCATGTTCTAATTTATAAAATTCAGAATTTATCAAGGACACTTATAATTAGAATGCGCGATCGTTCTAATTTTGAAAGTTAACGTTAATGTAGGTACCTACGTGTTATGTAATTATTAACTTACGTAATAAGCAGTGGAGACTAGACTAAAACCAAAGAAATTACTATAGTATGATTTGTTCGATTAATATCTGACTTACAATTTAAATAACAAACTCAATAAGTAACACTAAAAACGATTATTGTAGGAATGCAACGAGTTTCAACAATTACGTCTCCTCTGCATAATGTTGCCATTTTACGACAAGACTGTGACGTCAGTGAACTATAAAATAAGATTTACTATACGATGCCATTTTAATGATTTATGTAGTGGTTTTCCTCGTGTTTCCATGCATATAAGTTTGTTAAATTATCAAATGAAAAAGTTAATCTAATCGAGTCTATTTAAAATAAATTAAATTACCTATTTGAATAAAAATTTAAATGCTTTTAAATTGTAGACTTACTACTTTGAGTATGTTATAGGTATGTTAGTTCAGGGTTTTATTAGCGTTTTTTTGGACCATAGTTGGAAGCAGCCAATGAAAATATTTCGAAATAGAAAATTATTTCGTCTGTTGATTACAGTAGAAGTCCCATCTTTAGTTTGTATAGTTTTCATTAATTAATTCAGTAAATTATTACTTGAAAACAAAATATAACTGAATTTACATACCTATTACATTAGTATGAAAATGGGAAAAAATTGAAGCTGGTTAACAGAAAAACAAAAGTCATATAAAAATATTTTTACAAGGCAGTGGATACGCAATGAGAAAAACTGTTTTCTTTTTTTTCGGAGAGAAATTTATTTCAGCCCCGCAAATGCAAGAAGAGAAAGTTGAAGCCTCAAAATATCTCCTCGTAATTTAAAATGAGTTGGTAGTTCCTTGACAATGCTAATAGAAGGACATGGGGAATTAAATGCAGAAGTTGTAAGTTTCCACCGCATGCAGTATGGCTTTTAGAATTTCTACGACTTTCCTGCCAGTAAAGTAATTAGCATCACGGGCCAACGCAATGAGAAAGTATTTACACCGGAGCAGTTTTATTAAGGACTGCTCTTTTATTATAGCATAGATATATCAATATGAAGCGGAGTTGCTAAAAAAAACAATAAAATTAGGATGGTTAAATTAAATCTTAATACGCCTAGTTTGCAAATGAACAATTAAACACACACCATAATTCTAGCAAAAAACCGAGCTAAAACCATTGAACGCCAAAACAAAACATTAAAAAAGAACATTATTTTCAAAACGAATTAGTGACGCGCGGTGTACCGTAGTGCGCAGGCGCGGCGACGCGTCGCAGTGCCGCCAACATTGACAGCTGTCAATCAGGGCCAAGATGGCGGCCGGCCGGTTCCGACGGTACAACCGCGGGTCGCTATCTCCGTCAAATCTGACGCAGGGCTCTCATGAGATTAGAAAAGTTTTTATACAACAAACTGTGACCTCTTTAATCAGTTCAACTGTACAGTTGAAATGTCACGCGATGGTAATTGCTTTCATTAAACAAGTTAATTCACTTTCTGTTGGAATACCCGCAGATTTTAATGATACATCTAATGAGTCTATTAAACTATCACGACTACCCGAAATCGGTTGCAAACTGTTTACGTCTAATTTATTTACAGACGGTAAAGCACAAATTAGGTATAATACTTCTGTGGCTACTGTGACTACCCGCAAATAGGTGAAATCTTCCTAGCTATTAATCTAAGCAAAATGCTATCCATATTTATAAAGAAGCTATAGGAACTAAATAATTTATATGTACTTACTTAAGACCTTCGAGCGATCAGTTTTTTGGTTATAATTAATTTTATTAAAAATCTTTTGTATTATACTTTGAATTTGAATCGCCTTTTTCTAATAATGGTGTCCTTTCATTTCCAGATCATGCCACAAACACTAGTGATGTGACGTACGTAATGTGCAAACGCGTCACAGTGACGCACGCGTGGACTTTGAAGAACTAATAGTGAAGTGCGTGTACCGATAGATTTCCATCGAAAAAGTAACCGATATCCTTGTGAAAATTGAACACGAATGAACACCCTGATGCTCACAACCGGTGGAACGGTAGACGACCAACCCTGTGTAAACAACAATATGGCGTTTTCTTCTTATAAGTAAGTATCTATAGAACTGATGTATTCTAGCGTAAGTGGTCACTGGCCAGGATTATTGAGGAATGTTGGTAGACATTTCAGAATATGTAAACAATAGACGATCGATGTTTTTGAAGTCTGGCAAAACCAAAAAAAAATTATGATACGACAAAAAATGCTTAGTTTATCTAATATTTTTTAAATTAGTAACTTCGACACTTAACAATGATGACAAGAGAAGTCATTAGTGTCAATAAACTGTAAATTCTTCGCTAATGAAACAAATGAATGGTTGACTTTTGACACACGATTGCTGTCTAGCAAAACAAGCAAATAAAGCTATATTTTTATTATTTTATTTTCAAATCTCTTGTAGCTAAGTGCGTACATGTCCACCTTTACACGGCTAAGTATTTCAGCAAAAAAGTCAAGTAGAAACCGAGTTTTCTCCCACAATGCACAATGACATCGATCCAGCCTTACAAATAACGTTAGCTACGAGACAGGCAAATTACCGCATACTTTTTGTAACGACATAATGAAATTATCTTCATGAAACACGTAAAAAGCCGTCATAACCATAACTCGAAGAGATCTTGACAGCATCCCGTAGTGCGGGATGAAGCCATTTATCCAAAAACTGCATCGGGGATCTCTCGACCAATCGCAGCCAGAATTCAGATGACAAGATTACTTATACTTGGAAATCGACACAAGTTTTCGATGCATCATTAACAGCATTACTCGAATTAATTACAAATTTTTTGCTTGGATGACAGCCAATTTCTAGATACACGAACAGGCAGTCGCGTAAACATTTTGAATTTCTTCTTTGAGCGGTTGTGTAACACTTTGTAAAGTACCCTATGACATTTCATTTTTTACGCACGCCAAGGCGAGGCTTTATTTGCGGTTAGACTATAAATTCATATTTTATTGTCAGTTGTATAAACTGTTGCCGTTCTCCAAATGGATTCATAATCTAAGTATAGTAAAAACAGTGCTATTAGCATTGGAACAACGGAACGAGATCGTTCGCTTGCATTAATTTCATTTCATAACCTATAAAGTAAATACAGCAATTACCGAACGCAAAAAGCCGTTGACCAATGAATTCGTCAGGCGGTTACAGTCCTCAATCGGGCACCTTTCATTTAAAAAAAGAACCATACGCCATTTCATGTCAATTTTTGAATTATTCATCGTGCGAATGCGCGAGCGCATCGATTGATGCAAACAAAAAGCGCGCGCTCGCTAATCTTCGCCCTTTTTCGCCGAGCTTCGGGCTTCATCGGGCCCAGTGTTGCCAACCAACGCATTTATTATTCAACTAGTTTTTACAGTCACGCTGCGCAAAGACATAACAGAGAATGCATTTATTTGATAAATGATATTTTTTTCCTAAAACCCCAAAACTGGAGATTTTTTAAACTAATTTTTCGGTGTCAATATTGGAGGACATATTCTTTTGTTAATAATGTGGGCTCCATTCATGTCCATTCAATCAAAAGAGAAAACATAATGCTGTGTCATATAATCCGATACGTTCTCATAACAATGTTCTGAGAATCCGATCAGAAGTTTTAATTTTATACTTCTCTTATTGATTTGACAAGATTAACTAAGCTGAAGTTTTTTGTATCGACACATTGTAACTAGTGGGCATGGTAAATATTTAAGACAGATAACATCTGGCGTTCGCAAATATTTCTTAATGATTAATAATAACTAGTTTTACATTTTTCACATAACGTGCTAATTTCTTGTTAGTCAAAGTAATAACTCATAAATAATTGATTGCATTCTAAATTCGTTATCTTTGGCCGTCAAGCCAATTACAAGTAACATTGCGATGCTTTGCAGTGCAGAAAAAATATAGTATTCGAATTTCCGAGCGTTCATCCCCCGCGCCCGCACGTCCGCCGCGCCTCGACGCCGCGTCTCGACTGTACGTGATTGGTTTATTAATTAGGCGAATCATCGTCGGGTTCCATTTTTAAAAATAGGCGGGATTTTTGCTGTGCGACTTTTCTTTTTAATTTTGGCCGGCGTCGAACGCAATTAGAGTTGGCAGTGTAGCTTTTTGTATCATAATCACCGCGCGGCGATAATGATAGTTTTAAATACTACTTAATATAATTAATAAGGCAATCTTAATTCTATGATCCTAATTATATTTTTATTGACGTCTCCATCCGGTAACTCTCCTATTATCTATAGCCATTCTTCTGGTTAAAGTATCTGTAGGGTAGATTTTACAAGCAAAAAGGAAGTGACATAATTTAATAATTTTTTAAATTACAATGGCCTTTACGTCTTTGGGAAACTATAAACAAAATTCAAGAAACTGGCATTTCAGTCATAACTCAGGCTGAAAACAAAACAAAAATGGAACTTTCATATTTATTTTTAAGGAGGACCGATTAAAAACATTCGAAATCGATCGCAAACGACTAAGGTCAGTAGAAAAATAACATAAAAAGCGTTGTCGCGTCCGTCCCGATGCTATGTCTCCGAATACCGTTAGGATGCCTTCGAAACTTAAAACGGAGAAAAAGAACTGAAAACTATTCCAATTGCCAGTATTTGGAATCCGTTTTGTCTGCTATCGCGTTTTAAGGCTATTTCGGTTACGGAATATTTGTAATTTTTGCTTTTTACGCGTCATAATGTCCCTTTTCGCTTCTTACGCATGTGATCCGGATTTTTGACATTGATCCGAGTTTCTTTCGATTATCCAGCTCTTGTGAATCCAAATCTAATGGGATGTTTCTGTTTACTTGCTATATTTCTGACATTATGTAATTTGCCTGCAATGTGTAACAAATTGGAGGCAAATTTGATCGAGCTGCTAACGGTGGGTTTTCAGTAAGCTCTGTGCAATGACCTATAGTAAATTGGCTTCCTAGTTCTTACATCATTTGCATCTTACGATGCTTCATTAGAAAATTTACTAATCTCCTGTCTTGCATTTGTGCATAATATGGCGTCAATTTTATAGGTTATGCCTACTAATGGTAGGTGGCTTTTGTAGCTGTCGACCATTTCTGTTTTGTGCTCGTGATTATAGATCCATTTTGTTTTTATTTTTCTTTATTATTAGATCTTTTTGCATACAGCACGTGTTTCTGTGACTAATAAACCAATTTTTCTTTCTTTCTTTCTTTCGTTGCTAAACTGTTGATTAGAAAAGTGTAAAAGCTTATAAAAACGTTTTGGCGTATAAAACACCCATAATTGTTGTAAGCTATCCGAGTTTTTTTTAATAAATAGCCAATCGATAAAATATAGGAACCGACTCTAAAGTTACTCTCATCCACATTTTTCCAAAATTATTTGGCATCTGCAGTTACTAAAAACAAAAGTATCTACGTTCCCATATTTATAAAAATCAGTTCCTTCACAAATTACCGCCCCCCGTTCACCATATCACAGTAATATGAGAGCTCAACAATTGCAAGTGACTCTGGTCTGTCACGACTTGGAGACACGTGCCTGCTTCCGATGGCCATTGTTCACTTTACGTCACCACACCTTACGTAATATTGTGCGTTGGATGTCAGCACTTTGATCTGGTTCATAGAATAGTGAGTGATAGTTCGTGAGAGGTGCATTGCTCCTAGTAGAATTAGAAGGGATTGAGGATCAAAGGACCGCTTTGAATGTTAAAGGACCATTATATGAGAAAGATGAGGATGTGTTAAAATTAGAACCAGTTTTGTGTAGGATAAAACTTTGGGTCGATGAAAACTTTTGACGGTTCTGGCGGCTTTTTTTAACCCTGGTCGTCGCACGATAGTCATTAAGGTGCTTCAACTCCCAACTTCAAGCAGGCTTCAGTAAAACTAAAATAAAATAACCCGAAAGCCGTATCACAAGCTCACAAACAAAACTGCAAGTACAAAATACTTATAGCGTCGCGTATCGAAAGGCCCGAACATTTCTCGGAGCCGGTCAACTCGGCAACTTCGCTGACCGCCGCTACTAAGTAAGACGGGGACATAAATTCTTCAAAGGGCTAAACAAAAATAAAAAAATACTCAAAAACCCCTTTAACAGAGCTACCGAACTATAATTTATGGGAGTTGGCCCGCGACTGCCATCGTCTGAAAAAAGTAAAAAACGCTACAGCCAGAGAGGCAAAACGGTGAAATTTGGAATAATTTCGCGATAGCATCGCGCACGCCGGTACCTTTCAATTTCTTTATACGTTTGCAAATTTGTGTTTTTGTTTTGTCGCAATGTGGAGTTATGGTCCTCGTGGAGTCGCGGTACATTAGTTGAGTTTATTTTGTGCTAGGCTTGTAGATCCACCTGCCACTGCGGCAGCGAATTGCGCTTTAACTTTTTGCCTTTCAATGTATTTGCGTTTCGGTCTGAATTAATACTCATTGAAATAGTCCCTTATAATTTAAGCAGTTCAATGGCGCTGCTTGTCACTCAAGGTCCTTTGACTCGTACGTACTTACGTCTCTAGAGATTAAAGTATACAATACTATAATGAAACGATATTATGACGTAGATTGTATTAATTATATACCTACATGTTTATATTATGTAACATGTTTTTATAACCATCCTTTACGCAAATCACTTTAAAATTCATGGACATAGTTGTATGATTTAGGATGAACTAAAAATCCAAATCTACAAAATAGTTTTACCTTTAGTATCCAAATAGGCTTTAGACCAGCTTGAACAGAACAGGAGTTGAACCGAGATAAATAGAAAAAATAATATTTGGTCGTAGATTTTGCTGGTGCTTTCATACACTGTGGGCGATTAGCAAATACATTATCTAGGTAACATTTAGAAGTTTATCAAATCCTACTAACCTATTGCCTTACTACTCATTAGTTGCGGTTTCCTCTCGCTAAATAGCTAAATAGTAAGCCGAGTAACCGAGCTGTTACGTAACATAATCAAACCCTATGAGTCAATGACTAATGTAGCTCCATATCTGTCGTGTCTATGGTATGCACGTGCTTAAAATTATGTATTGGAGCTAAAAATATATCGTTAAAATAAAGAATTTCATTACAGTGGGAGTCTATATTGTTCAGTGTTTCATTTTGCTTTGTAAAGAAATCTTTTTCAGTTTCATGATCAATGTCTCCATCTTTGATAATTTTAGTTTCAAGTTTTAGAACAACTGCTACTTGATTTCATTGTTGTTCGAGAAGCCTAGATTTTCTTTCAGTTTTAAATAGTCCTAAGTATTTAAAATTACTCCCTAGATCATCATCATCATCGTCATTGGCAGCCTTGTTCCACCCACTGCTGGGTATAGGCCCCCCTTTTGTGTCATGCTTCCCTGGTCTATGTTAGTCTCATCCAAGTCTTACCCGCGGTCTTCTGTTCTTCTGTCGTCCACGCACCTGGCTATAGGTCTGTCAACGCTCCTACAGTTTCTCGGTAAGGTAACTATTCCGTCAGGGCTACCCTCCCTTGACCATAAAGGGAATTTCCGGGTATCTTAGGACCACATATTATTTCTGCAGCTATACCTAATGTAGAATCATCTTCAGTAACCACAATGGGTTCAATAGCCCGACCTGATAGGATCACATCAAAATGTTTTGATAGTTCATTTTAATTTGATTAATCTACTGTCAGAAGCACGGTAATCCGATTATGGTTTTTGTGTAACTTGTTTGTATTGAAAAAAGGTTCGCTGGTTAATAAAATTATCTTTTATTATTCGTCTTTTATTGGAGAACGGGTACTTAATAACATTGGGTCTTAAAGTGAGATTTCAGACTTTATGATTATATATATATATTTTTTAAATTTATTAGAGACTTTTATCCACAGTGGCGTATCATAACTATTCTAAACTAAATCTACAAATACAATAGAAATGAATAATGTCAAAACCTATCAAAACTTACTACATTACCGCACACCGCACCGCACCGCACCGCATTACTGCATTTACTTTTATCATACTCGACCGGGTCTATCTTTCCTTCTTTTTCTTAATACACTCCACAAGAAGATGGCAAATATCTACCACCGCTGCACATATTTCACAATTGGTAAAATTCAGTTTCCTATATCAATAAGTTGCATGCCCTCGTGTGTAATTTTTAGTCCTTGGGTACTTAGAATAGAAAATTTAATAGTTGCCTGTACTGTAGCATCTGATTCTAGATCTAATACCTAAAAAAAATCCTACGGTAATTGGTAACACTGTAGCTAGTTTAAATAATATAATTGTGGCATAATGTCAGAGTAGATCACGAAGCATCAATAACGATTTGTCAAAATCACCAGCCTAGCTCTGTGGCCTCGTTTGCGAACGTTGTGCTTTGGTTTTGGAGTACCGTATGCTGACATAAAAGCCTTTCTTAAAATAAAGTCTTCAAATAGTCTTTGTTGTCTTTCTTATATCTTCAAATAGTCTTCGTTGTCTTTCTTATATCTTCAAATAGTCTTCGTTGTCTTTCTTATATCTTCAAATAGTCTTCGTTGTTTTTCTTATATCTTCAAATAGTATTCGTTGTCTTTCTGATATCCTGTATCGGGTTTCGTTAACATATCGTTCACATCACGCCTGTGTCCCCAAAGAGTTAATCAGAGGTGTACCTGTAGTAAGTACACCCAGTAGTAAATTGTTGTTTTGTTCTTGTTTAAAAAAGATTATATTGTACTGTAGGTTATTATTTCATGTTAACATTCCTTCAGTTGCATTCATGTTGAGAAATTCCGGTTGCTCGATATACATATTTGGATAAGTCATCATCTGCCTATTCTTATCCCAACTATTTTCGGGATCGTCTTCTAGTCTAATCGGAGGCAGCTTAATACCAGTATTTTACGTAGAGCGACTGCCTATCTGACCTCCACAACCCAGTTACTGGGTCTTTAGCCCTTGGTAAGACTGGTAGTCAGATATTTGGATATGTATCTACATAGCAACCTGTGTTCTTAACTAGGTCTTGGGCACATCTAACCCACGTTCAAGAGCTCTCAGTGTCATCCTTATCATTGTTGGGAATATCGACACTGACAGCTCTTTAACGCGTTTTAACTGTAATGATCGCGTTCAGGTTCTTAGGTGAAATCCACCCTTAACTACTACGCTCTTACTTATTAATATGTGGTCTAAGGTAGTTTGCTACTGAAGACTACTGTTGAGGAAAAAAATCCTGAGAATCCGGAAAAAATGATGATGAAAATGAGATCGAAAACAAAACACAACTCAACAAAAGATATCAATCTTCTTGTTATTTCGTCTTTCACAAAGCATTAAGAGCGTTTATACCTTATGAGTGGCAACGTCGCAATTTAGTGTCAAATGTCGTGGTTTTTAATTTTTATCATTTAATCGGAGCTATATTTAAAAAATCTGCTTAATTAACCCTTTAGAATTACGCGAAAGTGTTTAAAAAGTAAGTAACCGTAATGCTTACAGTTATTTTACAATGAAAATAACGCCCTGCAAGTTTCCAATGTATTATTTGCATATAAATAGAACTGTAAACGCAACGATTTCTTACCTTTTACACAGTTTTCACATAATTCTAAAAAGTTAATTAAACAGATTTTTTAAATATAGCTCGGATTAAATGATAAAAATTGAAAACCACGAAATATGACACTAAATTGCGAGGTTGCCACTCATAAGGTACAAACGCTCTTAACTACATGCCATAAGTTTAAAAGTAGGAGTATTCTTTCAAAAACAAAACGCGATCACCAAATCTCGTTGCAACCCGCAAATGTTCTGCATGAGACCTTTTAAGAGATGATGATAAAAATCAACCAGACCGTTAAGTATCATTTTGCAGTTGTATTAACATTAGTATAGTATTGGCAGTTAAATAAATATATGTAGGTATATATTTTTGGGTTTTTTAGAAGGATAGTGTGCCTAAGCCACGAAAAACCCAGCATCGCCGTAGGTTTGAAATGATAATGCCTATAATGTATTGGTAGACCAATATGTTTGTGTCGACTGGTTGTGCATATTTGAGGTAACACTACTGCAAATATTTTATTTGTTGAATATTTTCCCTATGGTAAGTTTTGGCTTGTGTGTTATGTTGAAATATTTATACTTCCTTTTTTTTTGCGAATTGTAAATTCCAATCTTCGCTGTAATGATTTGTGAAAAATGGCTACCTTGATACCTGCGGGGTAATTACGAAACAATCCTATTCCTTTTAACAATTCAACAATATTCATTGCGTTATTTACGCTGTCGAGTAGACACATTTTTCAAACTTAATGAAGCAATGGGTTATGAATTTCCTTCAAAATCGTTCGGATTGTGATCGAAAGTGTGTACGCTATTGTAGGATTGATCTCAATGCCTTGATGTGGTGTAAAGCAATAGAGAACACAGAAAGATGTGAGGTCCATACACAGCAGCTAATTCCTGTGGAATGCTAATAAAAAACAAAAGAATGTCGCCATTGAAATTACTCATATTAATTATAATCATCTTACGACTGTGCGTTGTTCTTGTGTGTGTTAGCACTAGACATCTACTGCAAAGTGAGTTGGTTGAGTTGACGATCACATAAAATATTTGCAAGTGGCTTTCTTATGCTACATAAATTTTCTTTTATCTTTGTCTCTAAGCTTGGCATACACCTTTATTTTAAATCTGTGGAAATCCTAATGGACTCTTGCTAAACTACTGCTGACATAAGCCAGCCTGCACTACAAATCCCTAAACACGTTTAGCGCTAAACGAATTTAAATCATCGCTCTTTCAGTTAATCATTTGTAGTTTGTAGTGTTTGTTCTTGTCCGTTCTTCTCCATAGGTACCTACTACGCTTTGGAATGGGCAACTAGCTTCATTTTTCTGACTGACCGACCCCTTGACAATTCAAAAGTGCCTGTAATTGGTTTATTTGAAATAAATGCTTTGAGTTTGAGTTAGATGACAGAGACAGAGAGATGTCTTAAATATGTTTAACGCTAAACACATTTAGTGATTTTTGGTGCAAACGGACCTTGAAAAACATGAGGTTCCAGGTGTTTAAAGTTGATGGCAACCACTTCTCATCAGATATGGGACCTTCGGCTTTGCCAATCTATGTAGCATAAAAATTTCGGGAGCACATTTTATTCGAGGCTTCTAAATATATGTGTACGGAACCATCTCTGTAAATCAGATTCAACGACTCTAGTGTCGCGACATTTCGAACCGGTCTGCATCGTGAGCCACACTCATAGAAAGTTAAACAGTAGTTATTTAATTAACTATAGTTAACGCGTGCTGGCCGTCGCCCCAGGCTGCATAGAAAAATATTGAGCGACTGTTTATTTATAAATATTGTCCGTTACGGTGAACAGCAATAGTCTGACCAACCTGTTATGTTTTAACAAAATATTTCTAACGTTTTATCTACAACAACATCTAAAATACTTTATGGAATGTAATAAATAAATGAATATGAATATTTAGCCCGTTAGAACGCGTTGTCTATGGCAATAGGCTCGCCCCCTATTACATGGGACTTAGCCAGAACTGGGGGAATGTGGGTATACTATAGGGACACCTCTGCCTAATCCTTCCAGGTGTACAGCGTAATGTTATATAAGTATATTATGTTTTATTTAGAAGTGGAAATACCTGAGTACATAATGCGTTAGTAGGTTTCCAGTCAAAGTTTCGTCTTGCGATCTCAGTTCATAAAATATATGTCCCAATCTAGGTGGCTGAGACTGATTATCCTCATTAAAACATCTCCTGTTCTTTAAATAATTAAACTTTATAACATAAGTTTTTGACTGCCTACTACAAGTACGAATAAACTTTCAACTTTTTGTTGCGCCACTTATTCTTCCCAGCTAAAGCACTAGGATGTGGTGAAGGGCGGCAGTTTCGGGGGACTGTCTTATGTAATTTTGACGTTCAAAAAGTGCTGATTCTCAGCCTAGTTTGAATATGTAACTTTTTGATTTTGATTGTTTTTGAACTCTAAGTTTGGCACTTTCAGAAGCGTCGAATGGATGCTAATATAAGAAGTTATACGAGTATAACGTGCAGCAGTGAATCATTTTATTTATTCATTCTTTTTGCCATACAACGTGGCAATTATGCCAGCCTTTTGGGCACTTTTTCTGTTGACAGTGCTATGGACAATTTTTTTGGATCCCTTTGATTAGTTACCCTCCTTTTTATATACATGTACATAAAAGTAGCTGTTTTTTAAATAGTTAAATATAAATATATCATTATTTGTTATACTCATCCCCAACATTGTTAAAAGCCGCCGAGAAGATCAGGTCTTCCATACCCCCAGTTATTTCAAACTTGACATAATGTATGTGCATACATATACCAGTATATAAATCTTCGAAACTGGCTGAACTAGTATCATGCGAGTACAATTGTACTATTAACCTCTCTAGATGTAAGCACTGGGCATGCACGTGCATTGCCCTTATCATTCTTATCAATATCTAGTGTATAGTCCTGATGACGTTTGTTTGTTTGGTTCAAGTTGATTCTGAGGATTCCATGATACAACTGTAGATGTATTCTGGAGCTATTGAAGGTTTTTCTGCATCAGCCTGTGCTGTTCTAAACAAATGCCTCTTATACGATGTTTATTTTGTGGACACTGTACGTTTCTACTTCTTGGTCTTGCCAGTTATCGGTTTTTCCAAGTTTTACCCCTTCTCAAAAAACTGGGCTGCTATTATCGTCCTCATCATTATCTTGTCTTAATTATATTCGTGCGCTTTTTCTAATTAAAGAACCATATATGCTTGGGTCCTATAAATATTAATACCTCCATGATAATAGTCAGATCAAGTTGTGCCATGTTGGGAAATCATAACGACCAAATGACACTTTATGCACTACTACAACATCTAATTTTTCACATTTATCACTGTCTTAAGGCCCATAGACCTATAATTCCAAATCTAGTTCTGTCATTTCTCCAGTCACATTTAACGACCCACCAGTAATAGGTACCAGGATATCAGAACAGCCAAGAACTACATCTACCTTTGAAACAAATGCCTATCGTCCCCGCCTCGACTCTAGGTAGCCATGAACCGCCTCGTCCGCCGGCTTCCCCGAAGTGTTTGTTGTACTCCCACCTCTGAGTACTGTGTGTTTACGAAGTGTGTTGTGTTATGTAGACGATCACAATGCCGCGTGTTTCTCCTTCACGATCGACTCTGTAAACTAAAACGGTATTTTTCATTTTGATCCGCGAGAATTTTTTATGACGCTGTGTTTAACAGTTAAATATGTGTTCGATATTGTAGAAATTATATTGTTTGTGACGTTGATTTGAAGAAAACGCTACTTCTTCATCTGGCAGTTCTCGTGTGTTTTTTGAAGGTGAGTCAGAAGGATATGCAAGAGTGTTTCTATCCTAAACTGAATTCTAGAGACGAGGGTTAAATCGACCAACCCTGCTAGATACTGTGGTTGACAATCTTCTAGAAAATATTATGACATCATGTTTCAGTCTAGGTACTGCACGTGACCATTGTCTTGATATTAATGGCTTCTTATGAAACACACCAAAAAATTGTAGGAGTTTACGAGCAGTTGCTGGTTTTCAATTAGAAAAGCTTACCAAAAATCTGCTTCTACTCAATAATTTAACTTAACAAAAGGCTTTTTGTAAATTTAGTTAGGCTTTTTCAAAATTCGACTTGGATAGACTGGGTTGATTGGTTGAGCAGTGGTGGCCCAGTAGTAACGGGCCCGACTTACGAGTTGTTAGTCGTGGGTTCAAACCCAGTCAGGCGGATTACATTATGTAAGTTATTTAATCACCACTGCTCTCATAACGGTGAAGAAAAACATCATGAGGAAACCGACATGTCCTAGCAGCAAAAATTCAAGGACATGTGACATCTACCAACCTGCATTAGGCCTGCGTGGTGACCTACAGCCCACTCCCCCTCAGCAGTGGGAACATGAACGTGATGTGTGCATGACAGGGTAGGCTGAATAAGTAAGATTTTTTCGAAGTTAATATGCTCTAAAGCCTCGCCATCGTTAACAAACCAGTATCTCGAGTAGCAGTTTCTAAGCCCCATTCCCTACATCTCGTCAGAACGTTTGCTCCCACACATGCGCCCTTATCAGTCGCACTGCAATGTGCATTACTGATAACTTATCAGTGATATGCGATCTCTGTTATCTTGGACGCAATAGACCGCGACTGCTCCACAATCAAATTGTTTCAGTAAGCAACTAACATTTATTTGATATTACGAGTGTTGGGCTAATCACGAAAGTGATGTTATTAAATAAGGCACGTGGATCGGTTATTAAGAGAGTAGAATCATATAGAAGTTCTCATGCTTGTTGCCCGGAAGGGTAAGGCAGAAATGTACCAGTACATCCACATTTCGCCAGTTGTGTTTTTAGTAATGGGCGAGTCTATTGTCATCGACCGGGCATTAATCAAGACTCCGGGCTGCGGTTGAGAATTTCCTGATGGAGGAACGCAAAAACACTTTGCCCAACCTGGGAATCAAACCCAGGACCTCATGTCTACTCCTGAGCATGAGGTTCTGGGTTCGCTGGCCACCACGGAGCCAACGAAGTTCTAAGCTGGTTTTTCATCTTATTAGGATCTGGTTTGACCTGATCCACTACCGCATTATTTATTTATTTTATTTTTAGGAAAACTTACAACTAAACAGATACATTTATACGAAATATGGCTAATTACAAGTTACCACATTTAGTATAAAAATCAAATGAAACAGAAAATTAAACAATTTAAAACACAAAACAGAAAAATTACTATTTACGCTCGAAGAAGCTATTTGATACAATTTTCTTCAATTTAGCAACACTAGTATTGAAAAGCTGATAATGGCAAGCAATTTCTATCCCATTATTGCATTTGGGTATCTTCTACGTAGAATTGTAGATGTTATGTAGTGACCGGTCACTGTGAAACAAACCCTTGAAAAATCGCATGTTATTCTTGTTGCTTTGGCTTCAGTTGGTCTGTTTCTGAAGAAAGAGAGAAGATTGATCTGAAAATTTGGTTTGATTTAAAAATTGTTACTCTTTTGTGGTTATTTGATCGTGTGCCTTTAACGTTTTGAAAGTTTCTTTTTCTTATCTGTTTCCCAAAGATTTGAGCGATTTGAGCCTATGTTGGCAAGAAGGTAGCAATTTCTTATAATTATCATATCGCCAATCAAAGTAAACAGAACTCTCGTGTAGTTGAACGTCTCTGTAAGCCGCAAGAACAGGTCCCAACTCACTTCAGGACTGATTCTTTTACCATGACTTAGCACGATTCCTACCCGATATCATCCGGTTTTTTGATACCTAAGCTTACAAATACAGGAGTCCCAAGTAAGTAGTATTGTCAATGAATCATACTTAACCATGACATGTCACGTTTCATGACCTAACAATACCTTAAAATGACTCACGGAGTTCTTGAAGTCTTAGCCGAAATTCTGCTAATGTGAAACCTGGTCGAAGTTAAAGGATTTTGCTTCGTACAACGTAATTGAGTTCCATGGGAATATTTAATTGGATTAGTCACAGCGTTGTGTTTATTGCAGATTAGAATGATAATCTGGTGAACAGAGCTTAATCCTAATTTATTCGGTTTGAGGTTTGTTAGATAAACGACAGTATTTGCTAGTGTCTAAACGTCGTACTTTGCATTTACTTCAATCCCCGGCAAAGCTACATAGGTCGTTACAACTAGAAAGTCCTCTTCAGAAAGTTTTCTGAAAACAGTTTTTGAAAATTTTCTGTAAACTTCATGCGATGAAATAATTACCATCTTCATTCACATTCAACCGAGATTAAGAAGACTTGTAACAATTATTCAATTTACAAACTCAAGCTCAAACTCAAAAATTAAGCCATTTACAGGCACTTTTGAATTGTCAAGGAGTTGCTCAGTCAGAAATATGAAGGTAGTTGCCCATTCCAAAGCGTAGTAGGTACCTGTGTAGAAGAACGGGCAAGAAACTCCATACAGACAAGACTTCTTGCAATTTAGCACATTTTCTCAAACACAATTTCCGAAAACCCCAAACCGCGAAAACTTTATCTGACGCGGACGCGAAAAATTCACTCGCTCATCAAAATCGATTGAATCGAGAGAAGAATCGAGTTCTACCGTGTGCAGTTTTCGTCGATATCTCGGTGCGGGGTCCTCTGACGCTGACGGATCGTTTTGTCAACAATCGCTATTGTCTCGGCCGATGTTTGAAAATAATGTATGGACATCACCCTTCCGAAGTGCAGGAAATTTTCAAGATCGACGCGTCAGGGCGTTGATGAGGCTTGCGACACGTTTAGGCAGGTTGGGTGGAGACTGTTCTGATGTTTTTGTGGTTTTATCTCGTATCTGATTGAGGTTTAAGGTCACTTTTTGTAGTGTTATAGACCATGTTTTGTGTATCGTAAAGGATGGCAAAATCTTTGGAAATATCTATTGCTATTATTATTAGATAACACAATGTAACAGTATTTATGTAAGAATCGTAGCAGGTGGCGTTTTGTTGTTTCTGCCTGCCTATGGGAATAAGGCGAGAGCTTATGAATGTATGTATTTCACTTTTCATAGATATGAATTGCCCAAAGCTACACATGCAAAAATATTTCTAGTAACTTAGGTAGGTACTTAAAAATGTATCTACTACTAGTGCCTTTTGCTAGATCTATGGTCATCGCCTAAGTATGTCAAACATTCATAGGTTTTCAATAAATGGTAAAGATTTGGTAGTGAAGTCGTAAGCAGTCTATACAGGATTATTGGTAAATACCATCAACCTCTTAAGGGGTCATTGTACTCATCAAAAAAACCAAAAAAAAAATCAGCTGGTCCTAACATTTTGAAGAGTTCTGCAAACATAAATGTACGGAACAACAGATTTTTTTTTCGCGATGTCATATTTGGTCCCATAGTAAAAGTTGTTCATAATGTGTGTACCAACATGTATATCGGTTTTAATCCAGTTATATTTGGTCTGTGGACCTTAGACCAGAATTTATTTCTAATAACATTTCCAAAATAATATTCTACAGCGACAACGATGATGAAAAAGACAAAAATATTACGGATTGACATAAGCTAACGAAAAGTTTATGTCAATCCTGTTGAAAGACAGCGTAGCAATTCGAAATGCTTTTTTATTTTTATTTATTTATTAATAAATTATTAATAAAGGTACACTAACAGCTTCTGTACCTATACAAAATATCAAATAACAGTAGATAATAGTTGAGGGCGTATACAGTTGCCAATAATAGGTGAACCAACATTCTCAAATACAGTGATAGCCTAAGGTAAAAACGAAATGCACTATACAAACAGAAATATAAAAAATACATACCTAAGTTATAAGATTGCAGAGGTTACAAGAAATACCTACATAATAATACAATAAAATCAATCTTTAGATGGTGTGAGTTGCGTGCTTAGGGACGTCAAAATTCGGGTCTTAAAGTGTGTTATTGAGTCATATATATGTCAACATCTGGAGAGGATTTTATATAAGAATTCATTCAAAAATTTCTTTGAAAGCGATTGTCACTTGTCTGGGCCATGGGCAAGCACCCTTATTGCGTAACACACTATTCCATTGCTTCATATGTTCAAAAAATTGGTCTGTTCGACAACGTACAAAACGCAATGAATGTTGTTGAGCTGTCAAAATGAAAGCCACTTCTACTGTTAGTGTATTATGTGTCAAATATGGATCAGCGTCCACTTGCAAATGTAAAGAAGCCTTTATGTTTTTGGGTAGTTTTCTAAAAAGGAAAATAGAGAAACCCCGATTAATTGTTAGGAATAAACAAAAGTTGGTTCTCGTATAATGTAAGGATAAATGTGACCGTATGATTTAATATCGTCTAATTTAATTTCGTTCTAGTTCAGTAAGTCTATTGTATTAGATTCTAGCTCATTAATTACTTAACCTTTATGTATTGTATACACGTAAAATTTTCAGTTGGAAAACTAAATGACATAATGTTCGCATTCCGCCAAAATGATTCAGAACGATTTAGTACCTATGTAGATGTACATAATTTTGGTTGGTATAAAAACAGTGACAATCGATTCTTCTAGTTATTCTGAACAAACTTAATTGAGGGTAGGTTGACATTCAAATTACCTTGATTATAATTTAAATATACTACCTATTTTTAAAACCTAACATAACCCACCTATTATGTGTAAGTTAACGAAATCTTGCTTTTATTTAAATAATTCATAGACATAATAAATTATGTTGTTTTCAGCATTAATTTCTTGAATGACGTCACTGAAATAAGAAGTGGTTTAATTATGACAGCGTGTTTTAATTTTTTTCTGTACCATTCGTTATCTTCATGATATCTTGGGTATAATTATTTCTCATAAAATAATAAACGAAACAATAAATTAAATAAACATGGATTATATTAGCTGTCGTATATCACAAAAAACCTACCTTACCTTTGTACTCAATACTAATATGTCCGTTTTACCGTGTACATAAATAATAAAAAAAAAATACGTCGGTTTAATAAGGAGATCCTATATAATACCTATATACAATAGTACACCCACATTTTGCCAGTTATGTATAAGTCCCATGTAATAGGTAGCGAGCCGGACCGGAACCGGACACAAATCCAAACTCCGGACTTCGACTGAGAATTTACAGATATACAATACCAATCGAATTAATGTTAACAATAATCACGCACAGCCGATTTCATCCCACTAGAGGTCTTAAGACAACTCTCCTCCCATTTCACCGTCGTTTTATTTTTCTTGCTTAAAAACCTAATGTACCTTACCTATACACGGTGACATTTGAATCACAGTTTTGCTAGAACAAACGTTGTTCAGACCATGGTCTACTACCATTCTACAGCATTAAATATGTTATTAAAACAAACTAATCTACAGGTTCTCAAATTAGTCTTATGTTGCTCAAATGTTTGAAACATTAACCGTAACATCAAAGTACTAATCGCGATAGCGATATGGCATTCAACTACTTAATGAGACGCGAGCGCCGCGCGTCGCAGCCGCAGTGTCTGTGTTGTAGGGCGTAACGATAATCCCGACTTTTTAACATTGCCTTTTTTGTGTTTTTTTCGAAAACCAATGAAGTTTTTTTCTCTACTGGATGCTATAGAATTGTTGTATACCATGGTCTGAACAACGTTTGTTCTAGCAAAACTGTGATTCAAATGTCACCGTGTATATTGTTCTTGGGTCAGAAGGTGTACACACATGTATCTGCTAGTTTATTCTGTAAAAATCTCAACATGATAACTTAGGTGAAGTAAGCTGTCAAGTCATAGCATCAAGTAGAATCAAACTCAAAGCATTTATTTCAAATAAACCAATTACAGGCACTTTTGAATTGCCAAGGGGTCGATCAGTCAGAAAGATGAAGCTGGTTGCCCATTCCAAAGCGTATTAGGTACCTATGGAGAGGAACCGGCAAGAAACTCCATGGACACTCTTTTAAATCAAAATATTGTTACAAAAAAGTGGTTACATCATTCATGTTGAAATTATACATGTAAGAACGACGTAGAAAGACGTTCACGTTAAAAGCGTCCGTAATAAAAATATAAAAACAATTGAGGAATTAAAATAAGCCGTGGCAGCTAAGAAATGACCAGTGCCTACTGACTGCCTAATGATAGCCCACTTCACCTAAGATTTCCCGGTGATAATTTTTACAGAATAGACCGCCCGTAAGTACAAAGTTGACAGTCTATTGATGAATCTGACATCACACGTCTCAAATGAGTCAAAGTATAATCTGACCCCAGTTTTAGATTCCTAAACGCATTACGAATCAAGAATCCACCTCACAATGGTTATAGTGAAAACATTAAATGTTATTTCTCATTCTTAAAGCATTTGTTTAGATCGGATGGAATGCGAGATTTCTAACGGAGACGCGATCGATTGTGTCAATCAGTTTTTATTTATATTTACACAATAAAACGGAGAAAAACAATAGAAATGCATACAAGCGTATTATATTTACGTTGTCGCTAGAAATAATACCGTGATAGAATCAGTTTGTGGAACACTTCTAATGGAAAGTGTGTTTGAGTTCGTAAACAAATGTGATTGGATCATCGTGTGCCAAGGTTTTGTGTTCCGTCATTATTTTAATGTAAATTCTAGAATTTACACACTGCTAACACAGACTAGTAATATAAAAATAATTATGAAATAAATTGTAAATAGACTGTATTGCGTTCACTGCTTCTACAAATGACATAATTAAATTTATCGTGGCTCTTACTTAGACTTACAATATAACTGGTGAAGTGTGGTGTACTCAACTTCAAAAATCAACCATCTAATTTTACGTACGTGTGCAAGATGAATAAATTACATCCTAGATGACATTTCGCTTTGACAGCTGTCAAATAATATGTGCAAAATATTTGACGTTTGCATATTACGATTTTGCGTTGACAATTAAAATTTATTTTATCGTCTACTTAAGTAAATGGGTTTGTTAAATATATTATATGGTTATTCGCAATATATTATTTCCGTTAGACCGTAAGTGTGTTAGTTATTGTGGTCCTCATTCTGGTTGCGGGACTTCGAAATATTGAGTGTCGCTGGTACCGTTGGGTTGTCTTTAGCAAGGGCATAGACAAGTGGCCTTTCAGCTTAGTCAGTAAATCAACGGTTTATAAAATAGTTTGTATGAGTATTGCGTACTCGCTTGTTTTTTACTGAAACATTGATTGACATTGAGCAAACATGATACGAGTAGTTTAACGATCATGAGCAAGTCTATGTGACTTGTTGTACAACAATGCTTATTGTAGGTAGGTACCGGAATTTCTTTGCTTACGGAGTTGATATGAGCAGTATGATGACTACCGACGTTTAAACTATCTCTTTTCTCCTCCAGGGGTTTACTCGTATACCATACCACGAAATCCGTGGTTTCTGCCGTAATTCCGGGCATTTCCTGCTCTGTATCACCTACGGAGATAAGATTACTTCTGGTCCCGACCTAAGAATGAATGACACTACGATTTGACAGCTGTCCCTCAATCAGCTCAGCCTATCGCAGTCCAGTGTTGGACATAGGCGTCTCCCAGGCTGCGCCACAACACCCTGTCCTCCGCCTTCCACATCCAGTCTGTCCCAGGCACTTTCTTGAGGTCGCCGGTCCATCTAGCTGGGGGGCGTCCCACCTACGCTTGCCGATACGCGGTCTCCACTCCAGGACTCGTTTGCTACACCGGCCATCAGTCCTTCGCCAAACATGGCCAGCCCACTGCCACTTCAGCTTGCTTACTCTGCAAGCTATTTCAGTAACTCCGGTTCTTTTCCGGACAATTTCATTTCTGATTTTATCCTTCAATGAAACTCCGAGCATAGCCATATAGCCAGCTCCATAGCGCGCTGAGAGACCTTGAATTTGTGGACCAGCCCAGCTGTCAGTCTCCACGTTTCAGCACCGTACGTCATGATGGGCAGGACGCACTGGTTGAAGACCATAATCTTCAAACATTGCGGGATTGGCGACGAGAAGACTTGACGAAGTTTCCTAAAGTTGTCCCTACACTCGATATATATTTTCCCGTCCGGAAACATGAATTTGACACTTGTTTTAAGGGATCGACTAGTATTGGACGGACCCGTATCTTCATTGACGGACTTAGAGAGTGACCCTCTGAGCCGTAGTATTAAACTCAGACTGCCCACAATGTGTTACAAGTCATAGGTAGGACTCATAGCACATAGTCTGTACATTATTTGGTTTGGTATTTTCATGTTAAAGCATCTTTTGATTCTATCCAGGAATTTGGTGTGTAACACGGATTTTATTCTCGCCTCTTTCCATTTGATAAATACCGAATGATCAAGCGAAAGTCAAACTTGTTGAATCTTCAATTCTTGCAAACTATAGAGATACCTAATTATCGTTAGTTGATTAATACTTCTTTCCTTTACAATCAGTTTATGACGCTATTATCATCTGTAAAGTTGCGTGTAACATTGTAACTGCGAATTAACCTATCGACGCCAGTGAACCAAGGATATCAAGGTCTAATTAATTGGATATACCTCATCATAATTACTTGAATGCAGTCAGGCTTTTCAGGGTTATTCAAACAAGCAGAATTCTTTAACTTTTGCTTCCATGCACCTGAGGGGCAAGGCCCATATTTTTAAGAACGTTCGCATTCTAATCTCAGTCTCAATCTGTCAAAAATTGTATAGCATCAATTGTATAGCTACATTTTTGACATTTGACTACTGCTGATCTACCAGCTTATAGCTTATTCAACGAAACAAAGGGAAATTTATTTAAAAGTCGTCGTTTCAGAGTCTAACAAATCTTTGACTTCAGAGACCATGCTAAAATGAGCTGGACTCCCATTTGGTGCAACCTTGAGACGCACACCGCACTTTGTATATTCATTATTTGATTTAAACCATCTCCTAGTGTCACTTTATTTCTTTATGTATGTTTGGCACCTTGTTTTTATATAAATATTCATGTAATTTGTTATCATTTAATTGTGCTTTTGTGTGTTGTGCTATGTCTTTTGTCTGCACTGAATAAATGGCTTATCTCTATCAATCTATCTATCTAAATGTCTGATGTGCCTTTAATGACACCAGCTGCATACCCTTCAAACAGAGCAAAGCTGCTGTACTGTCTGATATACCTTTAATGTCACCAGCTGCACCCTATCCTACTACCCTTCAAACACAGAAAAGTTGCTTAACATTTTAGCACTCCAACGTAACAGCAAAAAACAAGTTTACTCTTCTTTTGTTTTTTCCTACCTTCAATATTAGATTAAAACCTTCCTAAATCACTCTCTTAAAAAACATGTTTCCCATTACCAAACGGGCGAGACTTCATCAGTATTGCCGCCACACTTTATTCCCTTATTGGGTAGACGCGCAACAATTAAAAACTGTCCCATATATGGCCAGCTGTCCCGAACCTGTCCAATTTCGTTGACTTTACATGAGTTATAAGAACTGTCTTAAGAACTTTCGTAGAAATTCTTTCGATGTGCGCGGATTATTTATAAAGTTTGCGGTTGGAAATTTGGTTTGTTTGGTCGACTTTTATAGGTATTGTTAGGTTCGTCAAGATACTTCCTATTTTTAACAACAGATTCGATTGGAAAGTTTCATAAGCTGGTGCTGATATTTCTAGAACATCTTCCACATCTCTTGATCGTGACAATTTGCCGTAAACTCTTAATGAACTGTTACTAAAGTAGGTACGTCGGATGAGACTCAAGTGAAATCAGAGGAACAATGCTGCTCGGTTCCCACACGGTGGCGCCTCTACCGGCGTTCCGAGAAACTCTGGTGTCGAGTAGTCGGCGCCCGCGCTTTCCTTTAAATTTGGAATTACTCATTATTTGTATCGCGTTACCGTCGTGTTGACAAATAGTGTCTTTATCGCACTTGTGGGTACTGCGCGTGGTTACGTCTTGTAGGAACAGATAAGAGCTTCTGTTCATGGCTTCGATTTCATTGGGTTTTTGCTGTTTAATTCTTAGTTTTCCAATGTGGTCTTCTGTAGACTAAAATATCTAGTTCAATCAACCAACTTTTGGTTGGAAATCTTATAGACCAGTCTTTTAGTCAGTTTCCGTCTAACTTAGGATTGCTAAAACTTTAATTTACAATCAGCAGAGCACATCCAAGTGCTCAATCACCCCGCACAGATCTTGCACTAAAGTCGTAAGAATCATGTCTCCTAGTACTTACATACATCGACAGAAGAGATACCATTATACCAAGTTTCCAGGCTACGTCTGTAGTAGAGTAGTGGTGGCCCAGATAACGGCTGCGACTTACGAGTTGTAGGTCGTAGGTTCGAACCCAGACAGACGCTTTACTTTGTGTAAATTATTTCGTCACCACTGCTCTCAAAACGGTGAAGGAAAACATCGTGAGGAAACCGGCATGTGCTAGCATCAAAAATTCGTAGACATGTGACATCTACCAACCCGCACTGGGCCGCGTGATTGTGACCCATTCCCTCTCATAGAGAGGAGGCCTGTGTCGCAGCAGTGGGAACATTATAAGCTGATTATGCAAGTACGTGTGTTGAGAAGACAATCCTGACATTTATTTGAATTTTATATTACGCAATATTCTATAGGTACATTAGGGATATGCTATTGAATATTCCCTACGTAGTAAACAGTTATAAACTCATTTATTAAACTCAGTGAGCATCCGAATACGTAATAGCTAACTACTACGCTAGGCTCTAAAACAGGAATCATCGATGTGGGCAATAAGTTTGCTGGGCTGAAGTAGAATTGGGCGGGCCGTGTATGTATAGGGTGTGTCGGGACAGATGGGCCAGATTCGATACGCAGTGGGTGCCGTGTTAAGGAGGGCGTCGTCGCCGAAGGAGGCCTACAAAACGCTGGCTTGACGACTTAGATGCGTTTATGGGATATTTCCCGTAAAAAGCAAAATCCAGTGAATAGTGTAAGCCATGGGGGAGATCATTGACGAGCAGTGGAACAACATAGGTTGAAGATAAAAGTGCTGTATTAATTTCTAGTCTGACTACCAAATTCGTGTGGAACTGCAGGTACCTTATGGGATCACTCGTGTGTTTGTCTGTATCTCCGTCTGTCACAGCCAATTTGCTCCGAATCTACTAGACCACTTAAGTTAAAATTTGGTAACTTTTTTCAAAAGTGCATATAATGGTTCTTTACTTATAGATTACAGTAAAACCCATAAAAAGTCTATGGCCTCAAAATAACATAAGAAATCCTTTCAATATTGTGCGTACCAACTTACATTTGCAGTTGGGATGCATGAGAGAACAGTTAGGTAAGTTTGTTCGTGGGATATAAATTATCTTGGAATAAAAAACATGGTAGATAACATATTCGTCGTACGGAACCCTCACCACGCGAGCTCAACTCGCACTTGTCCGGTTTTGTCTATAAAGTGCCAGTGATCACGTGGTCTAATTAATCAGGGCTTACCTTGATTGAGTGTCGACAACAGGATAATTTGCAGTGAGTCAGTAATTTAGTAAACACGCAATTTGACTGATTCTAATAACACTTAGACTGACTGATATTGATTGCCTGAATTAACGTAGACAGACAGGCTGGTTTTTCCGTAAAACCTACTATCTTATTTTATTAAATTAAGGGAAAATTTCACCAATGAAACGAATCGCGATAAGCCCATCTAAACCGCGTTCAAGAGCTGGCAGTGTCAACATTTGTTAGGGAATATATTGACACTGGCAGCTCTTGAACGTGGTTTAGATGTGCTTATCCCGATCAGTTTCATTGCTTCAATCACTCATTCAATTCATACTCATTCAATCACTCAATTCATAGTTCAATCACTCTTAGTGTCAGTTTCCAAATAATCAGTTTTCAGTGCACATACAAAAGTGACCTCAAACATAGGTATCTTATTATAACTTATAACATCGCACAACGCATCTGTGTTTCTAGCCAGCAATTTTAATAACTTACTTTAAAGTAACATGTTTCTCGATAGCCTCAAAATAAGTTAATATGTCTAGTTCTAATTCTTATGCTCAAATGATATAATATGCTTTTTTTGTCTCAGATTTCGTGTTCATTCTATGTATGGTTTATTTATATTTATGTTCCATTCGATAACGATAATTGTGCGATGTCGCTACATATTCATAAAAGCGTTTGTGCTTACAAAACGTTCCTCCAAACTCGTTCTTATTTCAAATCATAAAAAAAAATATATCGACATCTCCCTTCCCTTAAGCCGCAGGGTTAGCAACAGTCTAACTGCTAGACGAGTCGAATCACATTACAGGTGTCGATTGATTAGCACGATCACTATCACTTGCCGGCTCTTCTTACCAGGCTTCCTGCAATAGCGGTATGTTAACGGTAAGCGATATCGAAGCACACGACACCACGGCAACGCGTAGATTTTTTAATTCCATAACTTGATTTGAGACTTTACCTGAAACCTATAGGCGACGATGTGGGAGGCCTATATGAGGAGCGAAGGCGAGTCTTCTTCATACTTGAAGCAAACAAGCTGACTATGAATATCAAAGACCAGTTATTTAGTTATCTAGTTTAAGACCCCAATATTGTAAATATTTAATCAAATTTCAATAAACAATTTAATTAATTTATGTAAAATAATTAAGTTGCTATGGTGCATTGATTGACCAAATTAAATCATTCCGCACCAATTTAATATGGAAATTAGGAAGTTTAAAATTCTAGGACGATATAATAACAATCAATTCAACCTTGTCACAAACTTTTTGATTGTTATACCTGTGCTTATACCTTAAAAACACATTTTTTTTAAATACTGACAAATACGTGCACTGTCTGGACAGGTCCACACAAACCTGTGCGTTTCTTTCCCCAAAATACCATTTCGGACACCAATCTTCATGGTCCTGACATGATCTGACGAAGATTATGTCTGGACTTTAAAGAGACAGACCTCTGAGTTTGTTTCGGCCTTTCTTCTCAGAGTAGTTGTCTAGTCTCATCTTGTTTTCAAAATATATTTGACCTGTAAAAGTGTTTGTACAAACACAGTTACAGAAAAAAAAAATAGCATGTTTATTAAATTAGATCATTGAATTTCCGTTATTATTGGTTATCCCAAAAAAATTGACACGTCAGCTGCCGGTGCAGAGTTCTCCTGTCTAATAATAGTCACAAATTGTGTCACCGCAATTTTCCACGAATTATCCCTACCTGTTATTGGAAGGCCCGTGTTTACATACTGATAATAGGATTACTTCCCATAGGTAGTTTGAAATCTTAAGAATAGCATAATCAGCCTATACAGTTCCCACTGCTGCGACACAGGCCTCCTCTTTCTGTTAGAGGAAGTGGGCCATAATCCACCACGCGGGTCCAGTGCGGGTTGGCGGATGTCACGTCTTCGAATTCTTTGGTTCTATTGCATGTCGGTTTCCTCACGAATGTTTGAAATCTTAAAGAAGGCATCCTTAAGATTTCAAACATCGCGAGGAATTAATCATTTGTGCGACAGGAGTAAACATAGCACCTTTCATCGTCTGCCTAGTCTTTACCCAAATATGCTCTGGTCGGCTTCCAGTCCAACCAGATGCAGCGAATACCAGTATTTTTCTACATGGATCGCCTACCTATCTGACTTCCGCAATCGCAGCGTATTATAACTATCGAAATATTGTGCTTGATACAAGTTTCAATTAATTTATTTTAAAGCGCAGAAAATTTCTAAATAAAGAAAAAAAGAAAAAAAAAAAACATTTCTAAAACGTACGACAGAACACTAGGAAACATGAAAATAAAACTAAAAACAAATGAATGTTGTGTAGCAGGATGTTTTGTTTTTAAATTGGGTTATTCAATGAGAATAAATAGCTGCCAATTAGATTGGATTTTTAATAGATGGACATATGAGGACATCTTCTGTGAACTGTGCATTGTATAATAATAAAATATATACCTAAATATATAAAATGTATTCATAAAAATACCTGTTTACTGGATATCATTTTTATTTATTTTAGTATTTTTTTACGTAGGTACCTGTTTGTTATGACTGGTAACTGAAATAATACAATACATGAACAAATTCATCGTGTATTTCGTAATGTTTTGAAATACATCGGCTTCTATTAATATTCACGACGTGTTTTTAGGGGAAAAAAATAATTGAATTTGAATATCATAAAAAAATGCAGTTCAAATTTATTCTTTGTTCAAATCATTGTTTGTTTTGTGCAAATAGCATCAACAAATCTAGACTCGGTGTAAGAGGCATCGAAGCGTAAGCAGTTGCCAGTTGCCAATAATTCAGCACATAGTTCTAGATCCCCCAGCACAGAATGCCAATTATTAAAAATAAAAATCTGTTGTTTTATACAAAAGTGTGAATATTATGAAACAGCAGTTGTTTTTTTTTAATAATTGACGAAACCTTTCAACGCTGCCGGGTTTAGAATCATATACCTAAATTATATGAACAGTTTTCTAGTCGATGTCCTTTAGTGTAAAGATATAAATATGTATTAACTCTTACTAATCCAAATTTTCTCTTTCCAGCATGATGGATTCCGGAGGAGCAGGCATAGCAGAATCTCCCCCTACTTACCATCGTACCTACGAACAATACGTGCAAGGAGCCGTGGAGAACAGTGCCGACTCAGTGCAAGAACAAACGAGCCCCGAACTTGTAGTATGGTCTACCCTACCTTATGGCCTTGACTATAGAGCGCAATATGACTATAGAAGCCCTTACGATACTGGCAGGGACTACTCCACACAACAGTACGCAAGAGCCCCATTCACGACCAAGATGGGCCAGGCTAAGGCTCTAAAGGAGGCTAGGATAAGGAGGCCGATGAATGCGTTCATGGTGTGGGCGAAGGTGGAGAGGAAGAAACTGGCTGACGAGAATCCCGATCTGCATAATGCTGATTTGAGTAAAATGCTAGGTAAGTGATTTTTAATTTATTAATAGAACGTCCCGTTTTCTGTTTTTGCAGTCACGTTTTTTATGTAGTACAATGGGGCGAGCACGGCCTCTGTGATAGGCTTGAGTCACGTATTTTATCACGGTTTTTGCTCCCAAACTGTGATAAATGTGAGACTCAAGCCTATCACAGTAGGCCGTGCTCGCCCCGTTGTTATTGACGAACAAACCTTTTCAGTCGTCGACGAGTTTTTTTTTGTGTTAGGTAGGTACCCACGATATTTTTTCAGATACAACTTTGAGGTCGAATTTTTGATTCTTTTAAAATTCCGATTATTTGTATAATTAATGATTTACCCTTGGTCAAAGTAATTTATTAACATGACCTATACCAAAATATGTTTGATTTATATTAGAATAATTATTTACAATAATTAAGAATACAAAGAAGGTACTCATGCATTCAAATTGCATGAAGATTTGCGTATGCAAATGTGATTAATGTGTTTATGCCTTAAAATAAATTAAATGTCACATTGTGACTGGTTTCTTCACTAAATTAAACCTATACCATGCTTTATTTTATGACTTTGAGGAAAATAATACACCACGAAATTAATATTGATAGAATAATAAAGTTATAATTCGGTTTTTTTTTTTATTTATCATTATTTAATTATGTCTTCACAGTAAAAAATACATAGTGATACGACATAATAACATTTGAGTACAAAGGTACTGCTTTTTTCTTAAGAATTTTCTTCGAGTAGACCAGCGAAAGGAGTAATGATTTATTGTTATATTTTTAATAATAACGACAAACTCAGCAAAGTTTTACATAATTATGTAGGACTGTCTAAAACTTCGGGATATCGAAACCTGGATGAGTCGGCAGAAAACTTCAAATCTTGTACCTACACACTTCGAAATTTAAATATTTTAAAATATTATTAGTGGCCAGTAAGTACCTACTATTCCTACAGATACTTGCATAATTCGTTTTAAATAATTAATTCGTTTTCTTGACGTCATGACTTGACAAACCGTTTCTTATTATTTTTTTGGTAGGTATTTGCTAATAATTCTTACGAAATTGCGTTTTCCTTTCGCTATGGTTATTTTTTCTATTTAGTAATTTGTTTAAGATAGAGTTTACAATGAAATATACAAAGGTAGGTACCTATATATATCATTGTAAATAAATAACTTTTAGTCTACATAATTTATACATTGTCTTAAAATAATAATATGATACATAAAAAGGAGGGAAAAGTTTATAGGATATAGCTTTAGCCCGCGGCTTAACCCGCGTGGAGGTCGGAAATTATCCCACGTGCTACGTTCTACCGGCATAAAAAGTAGGTATCCTATGTCCTAACATAGGCCATGGTCTATTTGTGAGCAAAATTTAATTAAAATCGCTTCAGCCGTTAGCACGGGTAAAACAGACAGACATAATTACTTTGCATTTATTATATTAGTATGAAAGTATGGAACATTGTTTTAGATTGATTTCGCTATACATATACAAAAAAGGGCAAATAAAAAATAATACTACCGTTAAATAAAAAGAATACTGATTTAATTCCCAGCAATATTTTTTCTAACAATTTCATAAATCCCACGAAGTATTCACAAAATTATTCCTTCGCAAGATCTCGCCTCATACCTCTATAATAACTCTAGGTATCTCATAAACACATTACCAGTCACTTAGTTTTTATGACTTGGCCAAATATCGAACTTTCTTTACTACGGTAGACCCTAAGCAGTAGCCCGCCAAATTAAAATATTCTTTGGTTTTTTGCAAATTGCAGCTCTGTTTTACGTCGTATGTTGATCGAAATGCGATTCGCGACTGTAGGAATGATATGTTTACTGAATAATAATCATCAATTTCTTATCAATCGTCAATCTTTGGAAAAAAAACCTAAAATACCAGAATATTTCATATTCCAATAAAAGAAAATAGCCTTCCTTAAGAATTGGGCTATCAAACGCAAAAATTAATTGTATTATCCGACCGATAGTTCCAGACATTACCCCTTAGAAACAAATAACTTTACCTCTATAAAATATTAATTATTATTATATTATTAATTTAAATTATGTTAGTATAAATATGTAAGTTTAATAGAATGTATTAATTAATATTAATTATTAATTTATTATAAAAATAAAGTCTCCACAATATATTCTCTAAATTATGGTAAAAACCGCTTCAAAAGCCGTAGCGCAGCTTAGCGGTCACACAGACAGACAGACACGAAAAGCGACTTTAATTTATACTATGTATAACCAGTCACATAGCCATATTAATATAATGTCTTTACCAACACATAATAAGAATTCAATTAATACCACAAAGATTCATTAGTAAAACAAATAAAAAACTTGTAATACGTAAATGTTAGTGGAAATATAAAAAAAAACTATGTCGTTCGGAACTTGCGATGTTGTTCCTTATAAGTAATGTTACATTCCTGCTTATAAAAGGCGATACTTAGTAAGTAAAGCAAGCTAATTAAGCTATCACGGTGATTACTTGAACTAACATACATCGGTAGATAGGTATTATTATTTATTATTATTAAGGCACCTCAACAACACAAACACAAACATTTACAAATAAAAGAGAACAGAGGCACCACAAAGATTCATTAGTAAAACAAATAAAAAACTTGTAATACGTAAATGTTAGTGGAAATATTAAAAAAAAAACTATGTCGTCCGGAACTTGCGATGTTGTTCCTTATAAGTAATGTTACATTCCTGCTTATAAAAGGCGATACTTAGTAAGTAAAGCAAGCTAATTAAGCTATCACGGTGATTACTTGAACTAACATACATCGGTAGATAGGTATTATTATTTATTATTATTAAGGAACCTCAACAACACAAACATTTATAAATAAAAGAGAACAGAGACATGGACTAGTGTTTACGTCGATTACAGACGTGCACAGCATTTACAACAAAATAGAAGAAGAAAAAACACAATATTCACGTTACAAAAACAATATTTTGACGACACGGTTGGCGCAGTGGTTAAGCGATTGACTCTACGTTACGTGTCGCGGGTTCGATCCCCGCACGGAACAAATATTTGTATGACCTGCAAGTAGTTGTTCCGGGTCTGGCTGTTTGTGTATGTGAGTTTAAATGTTTGTAATCGCACCCACGATACAGGAGAAATTCCTAGTGTGGGTTAACGGTTTTTTTTTAAGAAAAAAAAAAATATATAATATCAAAAGCTCTAGCTAAAATCTCAACAATGTATGGTCATCAACGAAAGTCGATTAATATCAATCAATCAATTTGCCTTGTCTTGTCCCAAATACGTTGGATTGGCTTTCAGTCTAAGCGAATCCAGCTGATATATGGGGTGAATGCCTATCTGACCTCCACAACCCAGTTACTGGGTAACAAGATACCCCTTAGTAAGACTGGTTGTCAGACTTTCGGGCTTCTGATTACACGAAACGAATGACAGCCGGGACTAACTAACCTAAATGGACGCAAAATAATTAGATAGTTTCAACATTCCATGTATAAGTCAAAGGTTTGTGTTGTTTTAGTGTTAAGAGCGTTGATACCTTATGAGTGGCAACGTCGCAATTTAGTGTCATATTTCGTGGTTTTCAATTTTTATCATTTAATCGGAGCTATATTTTAAAAATCTGTTTATTTAACTTTTTAGAATTATGTGAAAACTGTGTAAAAGGTAAGAAATCGTTGCGTTTACAGTTCTATTTATATGCAAATAATACATTGGAAACTTGCAGGGCGTTATTTTCATTGTAAAGTAACTGTAAGCATTACAGGTTACTTACTTTTTAAACACTTTCACGTAATTCTAAAAAGTTAATTGAACAGATTTTTAAAATATAGCTCCGATTAAATGATAAACATTTAAAACCACGAAATATGACACTAAATTGCGACGTTGCCACTCATATGGTATAAACGCTCTTAAAGCTGATCCGATTTTTTGGGCGCACCTTATTCTAATAAAAAAAACACAATTTACTTAATTGCCATTGATACGCTAAGAAGAACATTATTGATAATAGTATTAAGTTTAACAGGCCACCTCTTAAAAGAAAATTTTCTTGATAACATCTTTTTAAAGTTCACTTTTAACGCTGTCGGGTTTTTGATTTTTTTAATGTACCTACTTTATTTTTCACGTTAATAAGAGCTATTATACTATAGATAATATAGATCCTAAATGGTAATACAAAATGAAAAAAATATTTTCAAAGACCTATTCAATGATGGGTATCATTGAATAGGTCTTTGAAAATATTTTTCATCACTCACTTGACATCACACATCATTCACTTGACATTTCAACGACTTTCATTTTTTTTCGCAATATATTATGACGTCTGGTTGTCGCCATATTGAATTTTGATTACTGTCATGTCTTTAGTGACACTCAAATAATCTTTTGAGTGTCACTAAAGACAAATCGATTGACGTAAGAATCATCAAAATCGGCCCACGCGTTTGGTCTCTAGAGCGCTCAAAGGAACAAACATAATAAAAATTGAGCCGTGTCGCGGGACTCCTGGCAGATGTGAAACATCGAAAATATTTTGTATAGTAAATTTGTATGAAATAATGGTTTAATAAATATGGCATACTCAAACCCTAAATATTCAGTTTAATTTTTTTTTTTTTTTTTAATTTTAAAATACTATCGTAGAGCGTGGTGACGCGTCGCCACGGCTTGCGTCGCCACGCCAGCAATCGGATTTACGTGCGGCTATAGATGTTTCACATCAATATACAGGTACATTACATAGGCTGACAAACAGATTGATTCCTTTGCTTTCCGCAGTCGTGTATGAAATGAAAGAAGTCAATTCATGTTTGATACTGACTGTTTTTCTTTAGCTTAGATATCTACAGTTCTGTGAGCTGACTTGATTACCATGTTTGACTTTTAGTTTAGTTTTAGCGATATTTGTAGACGAGGAAGCTATTTATTTGAATCATACAAATGCCTATTATCACCGTCGTCATCATCTGCCTGCACTGAGGGCTTTCAAAGCGTTTCGTATTTCTACAACTACTGTCAATTGGATTAACATTTAGTATCTTGCAAATAAAAATACAACTAATTAAGCAGATATTTATACATAATTTAGAAAGCTAAGTCTTAAAATAATAATATGAGTACATGTATATAAAAAAAAAAGCATCGAAAAATTCGTCCGCATCGCTGTCAATAGGAAAAGTGCCCAAAAGGCTGGCAGTACTGCCACGTTGTATGGCAATGCTGATTCTTTGGCCAAAAAATTGACCAGCCCTCTGATCAGTGGGTCATCATCATCATCATTATCATCATCATCATTATCTTCGTCATCATTGTCATCATCTGCCAGCCTTTTCCCAACTATGTACGGGTCGGCTTCCAGTCTAACCGAATGCAACTGAATACCAGTATTTTAAATGGAGCGAATAGCTCTATCTTTACCTATCAGCCAAATATCCAGCAGGAAGCAGGGGGGGTTAGCAGGAAGGAAGTCATATGTAGGAAATAAATGCACAAACGTTTGAACTTGTAGCGGTATCTACATCGCCACATGTGAACTACGCGTCACACTGACGTCACGCAAAATCCTACATCGCGCAAGCAGAGTTTACCGCGCAACTAGTATATTTATACAATGTCCAGACATCAATCGTTGGAAGTTGCCCACCAGACATGACACCCGTCTGATCGGGGGATCCTCCCTTTACTATGGGCATGAGTGAACTTTACACCCTGTTCCTCATACCTCTATACAGCCGGTCGATTCTGTAACAACGTCACCGTGATAAATTAGGTGCAGTGAGCTGTCATTCCACCTGCCGGTCGATTCTGTAACAATCTCACCGTGATAACTTTGGTGAAGTGAGCTATCATTCCACCTGATGCTAGGGATTGACACTATCGACAACTCACTTCAAGCTCGCTTCACCTAAGTTATCACGGTGAGATTGTTACAGAATAGCTCGGCTGGTGACCCCGAACATGGACATTGACACAGCCTACGAGCAGCTAACTTAGCGTGACGTCATTGTGATGCGTAGTCCGCACGTAGCGATATAGATATTGTTGGCCCAAAATCTTGCCACTTCATCGTCGGTGGCAGCGCAGAGGACACTTTGACTGCATGTTTTTGAACACAGAGGGCAGGATAGGAGGTGGAGCATAGTTTGCGATATTATGACAGTTTCTATATCCATTCATGGACCTTTCGTGCAGGCTTCTTAGTAGCTTAACGGCAGTACCTACTAGGTATTTAAATAAAATATGGCATATCTGGCTCTTGTTAATTGTTATATTATCTGAATAATAATCACGGTGACCTCGCGTAACTTTCTCTGTGGGAGATAAAACACAGAAGGCGAGGACGTGAACTCTGCGCCACGAAGCAATGAGCGCAGTATGCTGGGTATAATCGGTTGATCAAGTGTGTTTGATTATTTTTAATCTATTGATTAGTGTTTTTAATGGCTGTTTGAAAGTCGTAGACAAGAAAGACCACGTTGAACGTTCTAGTCTTTGAATAAATAATAATAATACAAACCTGTTATTGTCCCGCTAGAGAACTAAGGCCTCTTCTGATATGGAGAAGGCATGCGCACTAATCACCACGCTTGGTCAAGGCGGATTGGTGTTTTTTATAAGTCTGGAATCGCCAAACTGCCTTGAGCAAGCGTGGTGATGAATGATCGTGGCTTCTCTGTATCAGAAGAGGCCTTTGTTCTTCTGGTGGGACAGTAATAGGCTGGTATTATAACTGATATTTTATTTGCTACTTATCTTGTAAATGTCATTAGTTTAAAAAAAAACGCTGACTTCCAAAATAAACATAACAAATTGAAATATAACTAACTTTCGAAGTCGGTGTCTTTGGTTTTTGAATTTCCGTTGATTGCCACCGACTTCCGAAATGAGTTATTTTTCACTTTGTAGAGTTTTTTTTTTGTCGGTGGTTTTTTTTGTGAAACAGCTTATAATTTTCACTTTTAAGTTGTGGTAACAACCTCAAACAAAGTCACTACTTGCTATGTAAATAACAGTGACAGGAAGTTGTTATTACACCATCATCAACATCACTGAGTGGAAAAAATACGTATTATTGAAGCTGCCTCAAAAACCACTCATCAGAACTTAACCAAATGTATATGGGACCAATCTGGAACTACATAATATCCTTTCAAACAAAAGCAGAATTTTTCTAATCAGTTTCTAAATGCCGGAGTTCTGAGGTAACAAGGTAACAAACATTTAAAAGAATGCAGCCAAATTGAGAACCTCGTCCTGTTTTTTAAGTCGGCAAAAAATTTTGTAGTCATTGTACCGTCATTAGCCCTGCGGTTTTCCGCTTAATTTTGCACAACATTTATCAATTGCCTGAAATAGTAGCTATCTGTACCTATTGATACACCGGGAGTCGATATTTTAATACTTTCGTAATTAAATAAAATTTATTTTACATAACATCATGCCTTGTTTGTCTGAAGGGATGGAATCGAACCCGGGTCCTAATGCTCAGCAGTAACGCTTGCGACCACTAGACCAACTAGACAGTCAGTATTTTTAATGTATTACAATAAATTCAAACTAAAACATTGAATTACAATTCAAAGTAAAACATTGAATTACAATTCAAAGCAAAACATTGAATTAAAATTCATAGTAAAACATCGAATTACAATTCAAAGTAAAACATCGAGTTAAAATTCAAAGTAAAACATTGAATTAAAATTCAAAGTATAACATTGAATTAAAATTCAAAGTAAAACATTAAATTACAATTCAAAGTAAAACATTGAATTACAATTCAAAGTAAAACATTGAATTACAATTCAATGTACAACTTGATATAAATCTTAACAATACTGTACAGAGCTCAACAGGAAAACTATAGGTAATTTATCCTAGCTATGTAGGTACTGCGCTCTTATCAGAAGATAGACACATTGATATTGTCTATTGACTAAACTCCCTGTAAGATAGCACTTAGTGATATGAGCATAAAGAATATAAAAATGAAATAAGAAACTAGAAAGCAAATCGTTCAATATTATATATGTATCAGAAATGTGTGGACGTATTTAAGAGTGCGGACCATCAAACTGAACAACTGTCTCCATGGGACCAACAAGGTAATCGTGAAAAAAAAATCAGCTTCCCATACATTTGAGTCGAGTAGGAATTTAAGTTTTGTATGGGAAAGCTGATAATGGTTTCACGATTACGATGTTGTGCATCCTGGGGAAGGACTTAAAAATAATCCTAAAACGGGGTGATAGGTATAGGGGATGAAAGTTTGTACGGGAAACTTAGCATTTCTTAAGTTAGGGATATGAAAATTTAAATGTATGCTTTTCGTAAGAATTTGGTTTTATTGTTTCAGCTCTTTTGTAAAATCGTCCCCCAAAAGGGGTAAATATGGGATTATTTTAAAATTCACATGTTTATTGATAAATGTTTGTACCTCATTTTAAGAAATTTAAGGAATTGGAAATATAGTCAGAACCCGTATCTTGAGCTATTAAGTATAGTACTTACTTAATTTAAATCGGTCCACCCTATTAAAAGTTCATCAATGAATTCAGTCAATTTGAAGTTATAAAATAATTTTGTTATTAAGTAGGTAATACGTGGTCAATGGTGACGTTAGAGTTTTTCATATTAATGATGATAATATTAAAATGAATTTAGGTATAATTTTTAAGTTAGATATTTATAATCATAAAAACATGTTTAATGAATAAAAAATAAAAAACATTTATTATCTGTCTATCTGTTACCTTTGGATTTGGAGGATAGGACACTATTTATCCCGGTTGCACGTTACTGTGGAATAATTTCCGCAATAGACGCGGGCAAAGCCGCGGGTACAAGCCAGTCAGATAATATTTAACTAGACAAGATAACAAACATATTACTATTCTACAATTTATATCCTCAACTATTGCTATTAAACATAGTTTAATAAACTCTGATGACATTGTTATAATTTTTTAACTTAAACAATTAACAAACTTATAATAACTTCCGCTTGACACAACCATTGTGACTAAGACTTGAAAATAGGTCAAAATTAACGGTACACCTTGTGTTCACGACTGTACCGTCTTACTAGGCGAGTTAGATATAGCAAGTCATTATACGTTAAGCGTGGGTGGCGTGATGGTATCGCTCTTAATGAAATAAAGCTCGAATAAAAAAATAATGCCAGCCAGCATGTACTAGTAAATAGTAAGCAGTTTTACAACTATTATTATTTACCCACCTAAACAAATTAGCTGACTTATTGTGAGGTGACAGAGCCCAAATTCGATTGACATTTATTTTCCTAAAGGCAAAAGTAACTTGGTCCTTCTTAAAGCTATTATTCACTGGTTTGATGAGTAATGGTATATATTTTTATCGGTCAAATATGGGATTAACATTTGACAGGAATCTCCAGTAGGTAATTCGATCAAAATTACCGGAAATTCCTTTATTTTGAACAGTTTCTAAGCTGTGAATGTTTTCGTGACGTCTCCCTGAAAAAGTAATTTTAGGTTAGGTTTTGAGGAAGATGCTTGCCACAGACGTACCTACCTACGTAAATAAGGAATATCAGGAATAAACCATTATCAGTATGACGTAGATGAGGGAAACCCAGTGTCCTGCAATTAATGAAAACATCATCTCATTAGCAATATATTCGTGTTGTTGTCAAAACATGAGCACTCTATTTTTGGAACGAACTTCCTTGTCGCAAGATAGACTCTGCACACGTGACAAATAAGAGCTAGACTGAATAAAGTGTAACATTTTGACCATCACGACATAGAAAAACTATAGAATAGAATTGATATTTATTTTGCAAATATGGGTAATACATAATAGGTGATAAGATACATTAAAGTTTAGCCATAGGTATTTCACCATTTGGCATGCAAACATTTGTTTATCATTTACCTATTTAAAATAAACCAAAAGCCAGATCCATCAAATCCAAAGCAATTCAGCCAACTTTTTTCTCTGATAGAAACTCAGTCACACTGTAGTGTGTTCTATCCATTAAAAACTTACGTAGTCTACTATTAAACGGCACTGTTGTCCACACTCTGTTGTCGGCTCTGTTGTGTTGTGTTGTGTTGTCGGCACTCTTTCCAACCACCTGGCAATTTATTGTAAATAATTGGGGCCATAGTATGTGTGAATGATATTTTTCATTGTACTTGTTATTTCATCATCTGTCAGCCTTTTCCCAACTAAGTCTGTTGGGGTCAGCTTCCACTCTAACAGGAGGCAGCTGAATACCAGAACTATACTTAAGAATTCGTCAAAATCTGTACTAAACACTGAACTGCACCGAATAAACTGTGAAGCAAAGGTTATCAAGGTTTATACCTCTTCTTGCATCAAAGAAGACAATGATACTCTTGCATTGAATTCTTGGCTGATGATATGCACTATTCTTGGAGCACCTTGCAATAGGGAAGTTCCTAAACTCGTAATTATTGCTCCATCTTCAACAACCGTCTATTTTCGTGAAAATTATGATTTTCGATGATAACTATATGTTAAGCATCGCTTAAGAGTTACCAAGTAAGATCTTACTTAATATTTTTCAATCTGCCTGCATTTTCCCATCTATGTTGGGGTCAGCTTCCAGTCTAACCGGACGCAGCTGAATACCAGTATTTTACATGGAGCTGCCTATCTAAACTCCACGGGTATTGGGTAACACGATACCCCTTGATAAGACTGGCTGGTAATCAGACTCATTGGTTTGACCCGTAACGACACAAATATCTACGAATTACTTTCCGAGGCGCGGAGGTGTCTCGATAAGTCGAGTCGGTCGAGGAGGGTAAGGAAGGAGAAGATCTTATAAAATTCAGGCGTGGTCTGGACGAAACTTGTTCCTCTAGGAACACCACTGTTAAGGGTGTGTTCGTTCTATATAACCCACTGAGTCTCAGCCTTACCTAGAAGGCTATCGCAACCTTGCCAAATTCGGTAAGGGCAAAACGCAGCGAAAGGAAGTAATTTAATTACTGGCCTAATTTGGTTTTTCCTTTATAATCACAGGATTATATTATAATTTGTTTTTGTTTGCAAAACCATACTAGCCATTATAGTATATGTATATATATAACGCACTAACGTAAAGGTAAATTGACATACCATAATTATATGAAAACAAATTTATATTTCTATACCAAATTTATTGAATGAAATAGTCCTTGCCATGGTACTGCCATTTGTTTTGTGGTTACAGCTGTTAGTATCTACGTGCTAGCCATATTGTGAGTCTCTGACTTCCTTAATGTCGTTGGTTATGTCGAATACTTAGAGTTGTAAAAAAACGGTTTTTTTTCTGAGGTGAAAAAAAACGTTTAAAAAAAACATGAAAAAAAACAGTTTTTTTTTCTGGAGCAGGTTTTTTTTTCATGAGTAGGAAAATAAAAATATGGTAAGGCGGTTATCGTATATATGAGTTGATATTATTATTTTATTTTGTTCAATAAGAAAATACCATTTGTTTTTTGTTAAATAGTACATACATGTCTTAACTTATTTGGCAACACCAAATGTAAACTACATTTATGGACGGGGATTTCCTTAATCCTCTTTTGGTTTATGTTTTGGTTGATTTGCGTGCAGACTGCAGAAAGCTTGAGACAGTGAGAGTTCGTTTTTGTTGAGTGTTCTGTGTGTGTTAAGTAATATTAAAATCGTATTGAGTAATTTTATTGTAGTTTTTTTTAAATTATATTTGTAAATATGCCGAAACGAGTTGGTTCAGGTCGAAAGACATCAGTCGTGGCAAATCTTTTTAACAATGTTGTTTCCACTTCCAAAGTACCTAAAGTAGAATGTACATTCTGCTCAAAACGTCTTACGAAAAACGGCACAAGAATGTCAAAGCATCTAGAAGTCTGTAAAAAATGCCCAGACTCTGTAAAAGAAAAATATATGAAGACAACCACACAAGTTCCACAGCGTAAGTACTCGTACATTTTTTTTTTTGTATTTCCCTGTTTTCTCGCGTTTTTTTGTGATGATTAAATTCAAATGAATCCGCACATGATAAACTCTTTTGATTGTACTGGCTTGACTCGAACTACGGAACTCCGTGTTAAAAGTTCAAGCTCTATATGACCCTGCCGGGGTTGCGAGGAAGTCTAAAGATAACCGTGCCCCTGGCAACACAGGCAACTGAAGGAATACGGGTGGGTTTTAGTCAGTAAGAGTCTGACACACCCTCCCGCTCTGCCCAGAGCGGGAGAAGTCATTTGATGATTTCCCACCCTCAAAAAAAAAAGGTCTAAAATCAAAATCAAAAGTCATTTATTCAAACTGGGCTGAGAATCAGCACTTTTCGAACGTCAAAATTACATAAGACAGTCCCCCAAAACGCCCGCCCTTCACCACTTCCTAGTGCTTCTTCGGTCTATATGTGACAAAGCATTTGTTGAAACTTGAAAATTATATTATTAAAAAAACTGCCGCTTCGTAGTCCATATATATGTATTTATTATCAAATAATTATGTTGTAGTGATTTATAGTGTTCCTTACCTTACCGCACTGTCTTTTCTTTTTAGAAGTATCCAGCATTGCCAGAACATCTATGCTTGCCACTACAGAAAAAAAGTTAAAGACACAAGGTATTGCAGCTTTTATAGACAACATGAATCCTGAAGATCAAGACAAGGCAGATGAGCTTCTCAGCAGGGCAATTTTTGCGAGCAGATCACCTCTCAGTGTGGTGGAAAATCCTTATTGGAGGACATTGTTTTCGTTTCTTCGGCCAGCATATAAACTACCTTCTAGATACATGTTGTCAGGCCAGTTTTTGGAAAATGAGTACAAGAATGTGTCTGCGTTGGTAGCAGAGGCAATTGCCGCTGCTGATTCTGTGGCATTGGCTGTGTATGGCTGGAGCAACATTAGAAATGAACCTTTCGTAAATTTTGTTGTCACGACGCCGAAAACTTTTCTTTACAAGGTTTTACCGACAGGAAGATCATGTCACACTGCAGAATTCATGGCTCAAGAAATAAGTTGCGTCATTGATGAAATAGGACCTCAAAAGGTATTTGGCGTTGTAACTGACAATGCTGCTAATATGAAGGCAGCTTGGAGACTACTCGAAACGAAGTACGCACGAACAAACTTATTTACCTACGGGTGCCTAGCACACTCCCTCCAATTAATATTTACTGATATCAATACTTTGCCAACTTTAAAGACCCTCATAGCCGATGCAACAGCTTGTATCAAGGCTATAAAGAACTCTCACAAGCTTAACACAGCTTTCATAGAAAAGCAGTTGACCACCGGCGTCAAATTAAGTCTTAAGCTTCCAGTTAAAACGCGCTGGGGATTTCTAGTCTCCTGCTTAGAGAGTTTAAAAGAAAATAAACAAACTATTAAAACCATGGCGATTGATGAGAGTCTTTCAGATGTTATAAATAAAGTGGAAACATTAAAAGTAAATATGTTGAGCGATGACTTTTGGGATAATATTACTGGATTCTACAATTTATTGAAACCAATATTAGACACTATTACAATTGTTGAAAGTGACACTCCACAGATGTCACATGTTTTAAGTTTATATAAAAAAATTGAAGTCAATGTGGAAGACATGTTGGACAAGAGTCCCCTGTTAAAAACTGAGGAAAAAAATATCAGAGAAATACTCAAAAATAGAAAAGCATTCGCTATATATGATGTTCATAAAATCGCGAACCTATTGGATCCTCATTTTAAAGGATGCGATCTGACTCCAGAAGAAGAAACGGCTGCTGTAGAACAAATTTATAATGCTGCTATAAAGATACCAGATATCGAAGAGGATAAAGTACTGCCAGAGCTTGCGAATTACATAGCAAAACAAGAGTTTTTTTCTAAGACTTTTTTGTGGTCATCGGTGAACAAATTGAATCCCATTGCTTGGTGGGCAGGACTTTGCAAATCAACTGCTTTGTCTAAAGTAGCCGTCAAGTTTCTCTCTCTTCCTAATACATCGGCAGCGTGCGAAAGAACATTTAGTACGTACAGCGACATTCATACCAAGAAACGTAATAGACTGACAAATGACAGGGCTAGGAAAATAGTGTACATTGCGCACAATTTAAGATTGCAATCAGTACAATCATCAACAATATCAACACAAGCAGAAGGTAATAGAGTCCCTGATAGTATAATCGTTGATTCAGAATCAGATGAAACAAATACAGACACAGAACATTATTCCGATGCTGATAAAACAAGCGCAGCCGTAGCTACTGATACTGATACAGATGATTGTAACACATTAAGTATTTTTTAAGTTCATAATAATAGTTACCCATTGATTTAAACATAATTTGGCTTGAATAAAAACAAAACAATCAAATTTAGTGTTTTATTCCACTTTAGTTATAGTGTTTCACTTTTTCTGAAAAAAATCGAAATTTAGAAAAAAAACAGCGATGTCAAGATTTTTTTCATGTTCTTTTTCAAGATTGTGAAAAAAAACATTTTGTTTTTTTTCAATTTACATCTCTACGAATACTATGTCTCGAATCTAAATGTAACATCCTTTAGGGTCGCTATTCTTCGTTGAAATCCACACAAAACGACCTGCCCATAATTTATAGGACATTTATTATATAGATATATATACTTAGGACAGTTAGGGCTTGTTTTAGCCCATAAGTCTGACAACCAGTCTTACCAAGGAGTATCGTGACACCCAAAAACGTGAACACGCGGTTTTTGTATGCACGTGTTTCTGTGACAAATAAATAAATTTTTCTTTCTTCTTTCAATAAATGGGTTGTGAAGGTCAACTGAATCTGGTTCGACCCAAAGCCGCTTCCACCATATTTGGGAAAAGGACATGGCTAGGCAGATGATGGTGAGGACTTGTGCCAATCCAACCCATGCAGCTCATGGCCAGGTACCTCTCGCATGAGCGGCATGAGTTCTTGCTTCTACTAGAGGTAAGGTTCAACTACTACTAGAAGTAAGAAGCAAGGTTCTTCAAAGAACCAGCTTTGTGAAGACAACGCTGGCTCTTTGAAGAACCTTGCTTCTGACCAGTCAATACAATTTTAAGTAATGAGGATAGTTAAGCGAATGTTATCGACATTAGAGTTTCCTTGTTTTGGCGGTGCTATTTTTGATTGCATTTAACATGCCAGGAACGGACAGATTTCCCACCTAAAAATAACATGGGCCGTTACTGTATTTTTAAGAACGTTCGGATTCTAAATTCTCAGTCTTAATCTGTCAAAAAAACCTGTAATTTCTTTCCCTAAATTTGTGACAAGTTTTTGACATTGATTATCGCTGAGATAATATTGCTCCTTGAATTTCAACGTTATTTGCTTTCTGAAGGTATCTAGGCTCTTCGTACTTCCCGTATTTTTAAGAATTTTTGCATCTAATCTCAGTCTCTTTGCTCTAAAAATCTGTAATTTCCCTAAATTTTTGATCTTGGATATCGCTGAGATGATATTGCGACTTGAATTTCAACGTTTTTTTGCCTTCTTGAAGTGTCTAGCTCATTTTAAGTTTCTAATCGATAAGGTTTGTAGCATAGCCATAATCTGACCGTCTAGGCTAGGCCTTACTCTACTAAAGTATCTTATTCACATTCGTCAGTTTGTCGAGGCCAAATATGAAAAGACATACATTTTATGACCCCCTTTTTTTTTGTTTTTTTTTTTGAGGATGCGAAATCATCAAATGACCCCTCCCGCTCTGGGTGGAGCGGAAGGGAGTGTCAGACTCTTACTGACTAAAACCCACCCGTGTTCCTTCCTTGGCCCTTTATGTTCCGGGTCAGCGGTACCCCTTATGGATGATCCCGCTTTCCCGGCAGGCTTGGGCCCCAGTGGGCCCCCTCTTCGATGCTGACATCTCTTTGAGGCGCGCGTGGAACACGTACGCGCCGTCCGGCACGGGCCTGATCCTGATCGGACGGTGAGCTACCCATTACTCACCGCCCGCAGGCCCGCGACTACGGTGGCCGGGAGTCGTCACGCGGCTCCCGACGCCCGGAGCGTCCACCGCGGCGGCTTGGACGGGAGACTCTCTCCCTCTCCCGTCCCTTTTATGACCCCCTGAGTTTTGCTTCGCCATTTCTTCTCAAGGATAGTAGGAAATGTTGACTCCATCTAGATTTTTTTTTATATACGTTGGTCCAGTTTATTTGTGACGTCGCCCGATTTATTTTCATGCAACAGGCGTCATTCTTCCCTGCGTTCTCTCTGACGCCTTCCAGTTCCATATCTTTTGGTCGACGTCATTATAAATAGGTACTGGTTTGTATATTCGTACAATATCACCACGGTTAGACGTCAGTTCATTAATTAATATCGGCTATAGTTGTAAACAAAACATGGGTTTCCCTGGTCATATCTTGCGTACCTACAGGAGGTTATAGTTCAAAGCTGTACCTTCACTGAGATGTGAGCTTAAATGTTTCTTATGTGGTTGTGGTAAGGGGTATTATTGATTGACGGCATAATCTTAGTTAGCAGTACCTAATGGCTCCGTTTATGTCGGATTTTCCCTAAAGTGAACTCAAATAGCTTAAATAATTTAAAATAACATACATACATTTTTTTTTTAATACGCTTCGCGATATTCGCTTAAATCACGGATGTAACAATGTAATGTAAATATGTATTTGCTTTATCTGCGAGTAAAAGATAGTACAATAATACGTAATAAAAATGTATTTTCGATGGCGTACGTATAGAAGACCGCACGTCAGTGATAACAAATCCAATATAAGGTGGCCTTTTACTATATTGAAGCTCCATGCTAGGTAAGACCAGCTCAAGGTCAAAGGGTTATTACCACTGAAGTGTGGCCTACTGTACAGAATCGGGAAATTTCTTGAAACAGAAGTCACGAAAAAAAAACACTAATGCACGGAGCATTAGTGTTTTTTCCTCGTTAGACGACAACATCGGATCCCCAAAACGTTGCTATCTGTGATTGCGCGAACCGACGATCACCAAAAACCGGCACTCCATATGGCAGCTTTCTTAGTAACCATACCAGATCAAGGATCGAATTCTGAAAATTGGATTAAGTATTAAAATCTTGGGCCTGTTGTGAGATGATTTTTTGTCTTGACTACTCTTGAATATAATATATTATTTATTTTTTGAATTGTAAAATTTTCTCACGAAGAAAATAGAGTAGGAGCAATTTAGAATAGGTCCTACTCCGTGAGACCTTATTTATTAACCTTAAGTCCTTAAGCATGATCAGCCAAGGTAATTTATTTTGACAATATTTTCTATTAACATTCATCATATCTGAAATTCCAACGGTCATCTTCAGCAGACGATCTTTAAGGATAAATAAATTCTTTGAGTTTGTCCTGTTCGAGAAATACACCTCTTCTTGAGACACCAATACCAAATCAGTCCAGGGCCACCTCAAAAAAGTTCTCATATCAATTTCGAGCTCCTCGCTCTTCTAGAGTAGAGAGCCTTTAGAGCACATAAGGTTATGTTACAACACGTTTTCTCAATAACCGCTCCGACCTTGAGCCTGCCTTCATTAATTGGCTAAATTGCAGGCCTTTTAAGGTGGCACCACACTGCGATAATGACATCCTTGTATCGGTGCGCGTTGCCGTACATACTTAGTGTACTTAATTAAATGAAGACCTTAAGCGGATGCTTGACTTGAGCCAGGAGTGAGTAATGTTGTTATGATTTGAATGTGCAGGAAGCTTTATGTTATTGAAATTGCTTTTTTATTGGCGCGCTTATGCTAAGGGCCGCCATTTTTTGGTTTGCCAATAAGGTCAGAGCGGTGATAAGGTCTTATGTTGGAGTGGCCTTTTGTTTGGCGAAAAGGGGATATGCATTTGTTTGTGTCTCGATAACTTGAAGCAAAACCTGGGCCCTATTTATCAAAACCGCTTGGCGACAGGTGACGTGTGATAAACCACTAAGATGACATTTTGGTAGTATTTTTTCATGGTTTGGCTTTATTAAACAGCAACTGTCGTGAAAATGTGATAATTATGTATTTTTCTGACAAATAATATGTCGCATTATTAGTTGTATTAAATAGGGCACAGCGGGGCGAGCACGGCCTACTGTGATTGGCTTGAGTAACACATTTTTATCACAGTTTGGGAGAAAAAACCGTGATAAAATGCGTGATTCAAGCCTATCACAGAGGCCGTGCTCATCCCGCTGGTTAAAAGTGAGAAGAGATACTAAAATGTGCTAAGATGTTTTTTGATAGATCTTCCACGACCCACAGATTTATAACAGCCCCTTTCATTAGTGCATTATACCAGTCTGGTGACTGAACACACGCTTTACAATTTTATGATACTATTATAACTTCGCTATACGTAACATTTTTTGCATCTTGTTTTTAGCTGCATGCAACGTCAACGTCACAAGAAAAAATTCCACACATAAATGAGACAGCTGATGTCTCCATTATGTAGCACAGTTATTATGTAGAATACTTCCTCCAACCATAACATGAATTATAGAAATCCTTATAGAGATTGCGTTTTATTAATGGCCTCTTAATGCATTCTTTGTGTAATTGCATTTAATTTTATTACAATTTATTTTAGTATAAGATATCTAAAAGATTCAATTGCAGCAACATTACGTCTCCACCATCATGTCATTATTTGAGTTCGGCGCAAAAGCCTTCTTATTTCGGTACTTTTCTATTAGTTGTCGTCTCGGTAGTCACCCTCTTTCTAACCATACCATCGTTCACACAGTCCCTCCATCGTTTCTTTTGGCTTCCCCTACTCTTTATAGCCATCCAAATTCTAAATCAAAACTTTCCTCACGCCATTTTTCCACGACAACTTTCCTTCTAACAATATTACGTAACACTCTCATCTTATTGACAGTATTCAGTTGACACTTCAACAATATCCATTGCGTTACACTAGTGGTCAAAAAGAAGAATCTTCTAAACATAAACAGCAATGAAGACTGTCGATTTGTCAAAATAAACAAATAACGATGATAAGTGACATTTACGTTAAGCAGTTCAAACTGAGTTGTTCATTGCAGTTATTGTCTATCAGGTATCGAATATGTACCAATACCTATACCATAAATTGGCCTTAAATATCGATGCATAGAATGTACGAATGGTTACCTACCTTTTGCCAAGGCTACCGGTGTGGTCACTTCAACTTTTACTATTTATGGGGAAAACAAATCAGTACTTATGGCACGGTATTTGTCAATACGTAGAGCATTTATTTGTTTCTATAGGTCTCGTTATATCTGGTATTCTGTGGATAGATTCTTGCACGAGTGTTATGGGTTACTATTTCCAAAAAGTGATAGTTTTTCTCATCATTGGTAGTTTCAGATTTTAGCTACATAAGTCTAGTTGGCCCTTTAAAATTACTGCATTGATTTCACCGAGATATTCACCAACCAGATACAATATAGTAAATTACAGAAAACCCACAATTTAAATGAAATTTCAAGTCCGATAAAGCGGGTTCCTAGCGGCACATCGTTCAGTGCATCACGACTACACTCGAGAGCAATGAATCCGGGTCACTTAAAGAATCCTAAAAATCTCGGAAACTGAAAATGCTAGGTTAATGCAATAAATTGTATTTAATAGACAATGTAATACTCCTTAAATGAAGGTATTAAAACTTCTTAGTTATTGTAAAGTTATATCATAAAAAAATCAAATTTGAAAAAGGGCCACTTTCGAAGATGGAACTACGAAATTACAGCATTTGGTTTTGCTTTTGTTTGTAATCTGTCATTTATGTGGGTACATAAACCATGTTGATAGTGCTCTATATTCATTATTCAAGCTGAAATTATGTCGCTTACGCTTGAAGAATGCACCAGAATACTTACAATGCTGGAAACCGGCCGGAGTCAGCGCGATACAGCCAGGACTGTCGGTGTGTCGCTGTCAACAGTACAAAGAGTTCTCCGACGTTACGAAGAAACTGGTTCTAACCTACGCAGACCAGGAACGGGCAGAACCAGGTGTACCACAGCACGAGAAGACCGATACTTGGTGAACACCATGCTTCGAAATCGCTTTCTCACAGGAACTGAACTCACCAATCAGTTTCGACGCCTCGGAGGAAGTAACCCAAGTGCATGGACAGTAAGACGTCGGCTTGCTGAATCTAACTTAAAACCCCTTAGACCTGCAAACGGCCCTAAACTGGAGCGTGGGCATCGTATTTCAAGACTAAGATATGCCCAGAGCCACGTAAATTGGAGTATTGAAGATTGGTCAAAAGTTATGTTCTCCGACGAATCAAAATTTATGCTCTACAAGCACGATGGAAGACACAGAGTGTATCGAAGACCAGGGGAAAGATTCAAGCAAGCATGCATCGAAGAAAAAGTAGCCTACGGTGGTGGGTCTGTACTTGTGTGGGCCGGAATTTCTTCTGAAAGTCGCACAGAGCTGGTGATCATAGAAAACGGCTCTTTAACTAGCGTAAGATATGTGGAAGAAATCCTCAATGATCACGTTGGTCCATTTATGGTCAATTTAGGTGAGGATGCTATATTTATGCATGACAATGCCCGACCTCATACAGGTAGGATTGTGAATGACTACCTTCAAGAGATGAACATTACTCGTATGGAGTGGCCAGCGCGCAGCCCGGATATCAACCCGATCGAGCATGCTTGGGACGAGCTAGGCAGATGCGTAAAACAACGAAACCCTCCCCCAATCACGCTTCGTGAGCTCAAAATTGCTCTCACAGAGGAATGGGAGAATATTCCCCAAAATCGTATAAGGAACTTGGTGTACAGCATGCCAAACCGCGTAAACGCAGTAATGGAAGCACGAGGAGGCAATACGAAGTATTAAAATTCAAGAAAATCGTAATAAAGTTCAAAAATTTCATGTTTCCTATTTTTGTTTTAAGGAGAGATCAGCAGTTTTTTTCTTTATGTAATTTTGTGTTAATAAAATGTATTTTTTTTTACTTTCATTTAAGGAGTATTACATTGTCTATTAAATACAATTTATTGCATTAACCTATCATTTTTAGTTTCCGAGATTTTTAACATTCTTTAAGTGACCCGGATTCATTGCTCTCGAGTGTATTTGCCAAACCTCTTTGATTATGATAGTAGCATAGAGGTCAGTCAAAAATCTGCCTTATGGCCTTTGACCCAACATCTCTGAGCCATACTTGATTTTGCATCTACAGTAGTGACCCACGCATATACGAGGGGGCGTTTTTAAGTCGCGGAATGGAGGGTGAGAAGTGAAAATAAAAATACAAAATAATTTTTCTTTTTCAATATGTTCACCTGCTACCCTTATACATTTTTCAGATCTTTCAATTAGCTTATGTATACCTTTATAAAAAAATGCTTTGTCTTTGTCCGAAAAATAAGCTGAAACCGCGTCCTTCAGTTGAAAATTTCTTCCCACGAAGTTCTTTTTTCAGTTTTGGGAAGAGGTAATAATCATTGGGAGCCAGGTCTGGGCTGTAGGGTGGATGGTCTAAAATATCGAAGCCCACCTTATGCAGGGCAGCCAACGCAACACGGCTCTTGTGAACAGGCGCGTTGTCGTGAAGAAGAAAGACACCTTTGGTCAATTTACCCCTCCTTTTTTCTTTAATGCTTTCTTTCAACCTCTCGAGGATAGAAGCATAGTATTCTCCGGTTATAGAAACGTCTTTATCTTTATAATCGGTCAACAGGATCCCTTCTGAATCCCAAAACACTGTTGCCATGATTTTTCTTCTTCAAGTGAGGTCCTGCCTTGTTTAAAGAGACTGTGCCACTTGTAAACCATGGTTTTACCCGGGCAAGAGTCCCCGTAAACGGATTCCAACTCTTCCAGTATATTTTGAACTGACTTTCCTTGCTTGGTAAGGAACTTTATTACGGCACGGTACTCGATTTTTTCCATAATTCACACTTTCTTCCCAATTGAGTTGTTTGCTCGACGATAGTTCAAAGACTAATGATCCAATTAAGATAAAACCTGGTATTTATACTAATATTGAGTGGCTGAAGTTGTTGCCATCCCGATAATGACCTATTGTTATCCCCTCCCCCCCATTCCGCGAACTTAAAAACGCCCCCTCGTAGTCCACACACCTCGTAAGGAAAAACAGACACAAATAAATGACTTTTGGGTCCCGCATACCTTTCACTCCTAATCCAAGTCCGTGTATCATATAATGTTTATAATTAAAACAGTTGAAGAGTACCTCAAAAGGCATATCTTGGATATTTCCAACTAATGCTACTGTTTTTGGTGTTATCTCGTTCAGCCGCCATTTTGGGACCAGAGACAAGTTTTTACACTCCTCTAAATAAGGTTAGGTCTTGCTAATGGTAATATTAATCTTGATGTATAAATATATTTTTGTGGACGCCATTAAATATGAATTTAATGAAGGGTTTCAGGCTTTATCGCTTTGTTTTGTGTCGTTTATGATCTGTTGTTGTGATAATTTGGGTGAAGGAGATACAGGATTATTTCTTATGTGTTGTGTTGGATGTATTATGGAGTTCATTCACAGATCCTTTAGTAAAAATCGTCGACTATTTCCTAATCTTTTGATCTATGGTTAAATCACACAGAGTAGTATCAACGGAAAAGGTGGTGTTCAAATGTGTTATTGTGGTTTTACTTAACCCATCAGAGTCGATTGCTGGTAGCCAAGTCTTTAGCGAAAATGGGGACAGTTGCCTTAAAACAGCGGGTGGTTGATGGTGCAACCAATATTAATGATTGGACTATAGATCAAACTATTGTGAGATCGAATTTCGATTCTATTACGTAAACATACTTGTTTCGAGTTCTTGGGGCCTCTACAATGGAAACGTGACAACCCAAAATTCAAACAGCTCCCAAAATCACACTAGTAACAGATATAGTTGGATAGCGTTTCGCGTTAACTCGAAGCCTAGAGATATTCATGCCGTGCCGAATTCTCCGAACGATGGCCGAACACTGACGGAATAACACGAAACTATTCCAGGAAACACGAACAAAAAGCGAACCGACTAAATTATTAGCATTCTACACACGTCAACTATAATAATACAATTAATTCCGTTTGTCACATCTGATAACCAACTTGCCAAGTTCTATTTGCTGATATATTGATCCTTATTCGTTAACAATAAGGGTGATTTTCTTGTGGTTTAAGTGTATGTTATTAAATTAATGCGGCTATAAAGAAAATCTTAAAAGGGTCTCTACGTTATGGGAGGTAGACCATTGGGAAAATTGGTTCTGCGCATATATGATTTCCTACTTAAAAATAAGTGTAATTAATTTTTATTTTATCTTGTCATCGCGTGGGCAGTACGCAACACAAGGAATTTCAGGGACCCACATAGTCAGCACTTAGGTACATCTAATTAAAGTTTTTGGAACAGACAATGAGAGTACTTGAATACCTACTTATCCATAATGTTTTAAGAAATCCTCCACTTTCCAAGTTTAAACTGAAGTTGTGAGAGTGAGTCTGTCTCGTTGCAATGTTTTCAAGGTTGAATTATCAAAGACTTAGACTTATAAAGACTTAAAAGATTTTTGCCTAATAAGCCTGCAAAAGTATTACGTCCCAGAAAATTAAACTCCTTAGACGAAGGCATGATTCTCTTAGTAACTGTACCATAACTATAAGCTACTCGTTATAACAGAAGATTTTTAGACAGTATTACTTGGAAGTTTGATGTCACAAGAAGTAGTGTAGTGGCACGAGTGAGGATAGGTATACTCTACCGCATATTGGTGGTAACACTGACCTCAAGCTGGTCTAGCGTAGTACGGAGTTTAATTAGAATAGGCCAGCTTATACTGGTTATGGTAACACTTACGTGTGGCTTACTGTACCTATCTTTGAAAATGTGCTTATATAAATTGATTTTCAATCTAATTAGATTTTTTTATTTTTTTATTAAACGTTGCTCCACACTAGGAATTTCTCCTGTATCGTGGGTGCGTTTACAAACATAAACTCATATACACAAACAGCCAGACCCGGAACAACTACTTGCAGGTCATCATACAAATATTTGTTCCGTGCGGGGATCGAACCCGCGACACGTAACGCAGCAGTCAATTGCTTAACCACTGCGCCAACCGTGCCGTCAATTTTTTTTAAATTTCAAATCAATAGATTTGAAAATTGTTCAAATACGTCTTAATAACCTTCAAAATTAAATACAATGATTATATCTAACTGTAAAACCCACGATATAACTATTAAAATTAATTGTTGTTAAGATAGTCAGTTTGGACGCTTCCCAGCTGTACGAGTTGCTACATACGTTTGATTTACTGAGGTTAAGCAACGCTTGCCGCGGTCAAAAATGGAGGGGTGACCCTGAGTTTAGTTTGAGGTAATTAGAATTCGCGAATGCGTGTGCCGTATGTTAAGTACAGTTTAGTTTATTATTTCTGGTTTTACAACTGTTATACCCGCTGGTATTCAACTGGAAAAAAGGATTTGCGGCTAAATACTATTGTCGTGGATTTCCTTCGGGAGTGAGTTTCTTCGACAGTACTCGATGTGTTGGTTGAGATGAGATCAAGTAAATTACCAAGCTAGATCATCTTTTCTGTAGGTATGTATTTATTATATATAATACAAGAGGTGTTCTTTTTTCCTCTTGTTTGAGCTTAGAATCTATTGAATTGTTATAGTTTCAGATTTTGTACTGCCCAAGACTTGAGCAGTCACCTTTGTTCATATTTGGTCTGCAATATACTTGCCTGTTTAAAAAAAGAATTGAGTATTGTAGGGACTCAGGGCTACCGGTGTGAAGGAGTGGGCTTTTGCCCGCCTCGAAGGCCCAGTGTAATTTGGTGGTATCCGTGATATCACGCGTCTCAAAATACCCTTGAACCGTCAAAAATATAAATAAGACTGTCAAATTATTCAAATGTATTCCCTAACCGGTCTAAGTAGACTTCAATTAGTACTATGTAATTACTGAAACAACTAGCTTCGAACACTTATAGAGCCCACGCAGCGCATAATAGACTTGTTACTTCGTACCACCTCTGTTTTGTCTATGAAATATATAGGATTTTGAAGCAATGAATTGTAAAGGTCCATCATTAATATTGTTACTGGCAACCTTGTATTTGGCACTCATAGTAAAGCCCTTCTCCGTGAAAAACAAGCAATCATCTACACAGTGCAAACATCTTTTTTAATTTTTTAATTTTTTGTTTTATATGGACGTTCTTTTGAAAATTGAATTCCATACCATTGCCATGAATGTTGCGAAAAAAGAAAAAAATCTGACATTGTGCTTTAAAATATACTTATTTAAAAAAAAAGTGGATTTTAATTTATCCAGAGCAAGGAACTGTAAATTGGCAATTGACTTGCCAAATTACGAAACTTTCCAAAGAGGTCAAAAATAAAAGCACAGCTTACTTATTTCAACAACCACGTCTTTATACGTATAGCTTCTGATTCACGGTGCCGATTTCGTCGCCATGTACTTACCTACAGTACATATTTTATAATCTAATACAATCACTGCGTGCCTTATCGTTCCAACTTAATGCAAATTCGAATATTCGAAATTTAAAACCTCAAAGTCTTGCGCACGCGCCGCTAACATGACTCACACACGCAATAGGGTCACGACACTCGGTCCTACTATAGTTAACTATAGTATGTAGTTTGTATGAAACTATATAAATGCCGCTTACCAAGTTTTGATTGCGTTTCGTTATTAGTGGATAAAACGTTTTGATAGTTGTTATAAAAAAAGGTCTTTCTTGCTTTATTTCTGGCGATAACTAACGGCAGATGACAGTTTTGCCTGCAAAACTCATTTTTCATTCTAATGGCAGACTTGGAGATCGTGGTTAGTAACAGAACAAAAAAAAATGCTTTCGTAGAACCTTCTTCAAAATATGCAACAACTAAATACATTAGTAATTCTTAGCATCTCTCTCTATCAATAACTTAATAGTACCTCAAAACCAGAACGGATACCTCCTACCAATTTCATCTTACACGTGCAAATAACACCAACATTTTAATCAACAAAACCACTTTTTACCATAACTGAATCGTGTACCCATCACTGTCAATTTAAACACATGTTAAATTTGACAGTTCAAGTATCAAGACGTGTCAATCACGGTAAGCGCCTACGCTTCGCCGCTACGTAGGATCGAGCGACGAATACATTATTTTATTGTAAGTAGGCGAGTGCTCGATAGATATGACTGGCGACGACAAATTGTTATTACGAATTAATCGATTCCCCGCAATCGAGAGATCGAGTTATCGGTTGATATTAATTTAGTTTAGTGATTTATGGAAGTTAGATATGTGGTTCGTTGTATGCTAATTATGAGACAGATGTGATCTGTAGAGTAATGGGCGCTTAGCAACATGCAACATCCTAATCAATCATCTTTATGCTTTTTTTAATCAAAATCTGAACCCGATGAAAAAATATGTACTGTAAACTGACAATAATAAAGCCAAATACATATTTTGGGCTCCCAGTAAGGCAAAAGTTAAAAGTTACGGAACCTACCTTTATTAAATTTTGAAAAACGAACACCCTCGTGGATCTCTGTTGCATTCTTAGAGCATTAAACCAACGTTGCATTATCTCTACTTCGAAACACTATCGCTTCTAATTTCTTGATGGCCAGTGTCATCGGGGTTATCAGCTAGAAAACTTTCGAGTTGGAAACAAGGATCGCAATCATGTCCCACAAACTACCATTTTTCACACTGGAAAGCTTTATCTTGTAGGAAACCATTGCTTTTACGGTAATATTATTAATGTTATTTTCTCTTTCACCATTTTTTTTTTATTTTTTGCGTTACTGGCGAACATTGTGTTTTCTCTTGTAAAGGTGACAGCCTCCGTATTTCGATCTCGCGCGGTTTATTTAAAAGTCTTTCATGTATTTTCGAATCTCGATAAATCCAAAGGCGAGTTTCCGCATTCCCACCAATATTCCATGTTAAAATTGCAATTGACAGCTGTCATTGCAGGCTGAATGTGAAACGGCTGTTTGACTTTTTTGTTGACGGTTTAAAGAGATAGCCTGTGTGGTCTCTGGCGATGTTGTTTTTGACAAATTCGTATATGATCGTTGTCGGTGGATGATAAGTTGTCTGAATTTTAATTAGTAAATATATTCTGCATTTCCTGTTTTTACTATTTTCAAGATGAGCATGGGCATTGGCCCTTGGTTAAAAAAAAACAATTTTCTCCAGTGTTCGTCTTCAGACTTCAGATAAAGGTTGTCACTGAATTCCTTGGTCAAAACTTATAATGCCCATGAAATTTGATAAAATGATTTTCCAATCATTTTCTCATAGGTATCTAGTCTGTAGTCCTAATTTTTTGACAGGCTAAGTAAATACATAGTAAGTAAATACCACGTTTGTTTTGTACCATCATTATTGCAGCCACAATAAACTTTGCTGTACCTTAACTTTTCATTAAGAATTAAGACCTAAATTAAGCTAATAAATATAGCTATAATAAGCGTAATACAGTTAAATTCCCATTAACATTTATTCCTAAGTGTTGACATATCGTGGGTGTTTGGTAAGGAATCAGTCTTTAGATAAATCGCCCAGATCAAGTGTTCTTGACCTAGTGCTGAAGTGGTAACAAGTAGGTTGTGCTAACCGTATCACTTGTTGTAACAAGTACCTATTAGCGATCATGTTTATTGGATTTACATTAGATCGGGTATTTCTGTAGAGAACATTACGCCCTGGTTCCTCGAAGGGTTGGGACAGAGGCGTGCCTATAGTAGATCCACATATTGCCAGTTATATTTCAGTCCCATGTAATAGGGGGCGAGCCTATTGCCATCAACCGGGCACAAATCTAGACTACGCGTTGCTACTGAGAAATTCCAGATTGAAAAACCCAATTCCCAAAACAAAAAAAAAACAAAAAAAAAAAAAAAAAAAGGCACCCGAGCTCCGGGGAGAGAGGTCGGGGAATGTGGGATTTTTACCTCGCTAAAACCACCCCCGGTGATAACAATCAGCAGATAGAGGGAGTCCCGGTTCCTCTTAAAACTTTGCCCGGCCTGGGAATCGAACCCATGAGCAGTAGCGCTCGTGACCATTAGACCAACGACGTGGCCGTCAGATTCTGATAAGAATGTGTTTTTGTAGAAAAACAACTCGATTGCCCTTTTCTAGACAGAGACCGCTTTAGGACTAAAGAGATAGTTATGAGCAATTTTCAGGCCTCATATGAGGTCTTGATCGGTTTCTTTATGGTGGCTGACAAAAATATTGATTACCATTAGTTTTGAGAGATAGTGAAAAACTACTAAGCTACCAGAAATTTTGAAGCAGGGCGAAAAGGTAAATCAAGGGCTTTAGGGTATCTTACCAAGCGGAGAGTAACAAGCATTGATCGCTATGCTTGATAACTACGAGAACATTAATTCGTTGGCGTGGTCCAGCTTAAAGCATGACTTTATGGTAAGAACTGGTATTCAGCTGTATCTGGCTAGACTTAAAGCCGACCCCAACATAGCTGGGAAACGGTTAGACGGATGATAATTATGCCTTTATAGGTTTTCTTTGATTGTTGTTATGTATTCACTTTTCACATTAGCGTTGTGCATCTAAGTCATCTTTAAGATCAACAGGAATCTCTAAGAAGATACCTCCTGTTGTCATCGCATCGGCGAAGAACAAAGCGAGCGTGAAAAATGATTTTTTCGCATGACCAGGCTGCGTGTGGTCCGTACGCATGTTATGTAGCTAAGTAGACAATTGCAAGCTATTTGCTTAGTTTGTTAACAATGAAAATTACATAGATGTTAACGGCCGGGCTCACGTACGTTACATGAGTCAAACGATATAAACTCAGTAATAACCAGACAGGCCATAGCCACACAATCGAAAACTTATCGATTCATCGTCGGTCCCGCGTCGCGTGCCAAACCAATGCTATTCGCGAAGCCATACGATTAATTTATTTATTGAAATCAATACTAATATCTGCCAAGACAATGGCCCCAAATGAAAATGCGTACACACATATGGCATGTAGGAATGCTAAACGGAGCGGCGTCATTTATTCAATACGCCATTTTGCATTCGATTTTGAGGTTATTAGATGCAATCGGAATGCGTGCGGCCATACTTGATTCCGTTCGTCTATATTCGGCCGTCTTCGGCTCCCGTCGGCAGTTTATGGTGACAATTGACGTATGTAATGGCGGTGTCATAGATTTCTGGGAAGATAAAAAGCTAATTAAATTCATAGGGAAATTGGTATTGAAAGAATGCCGAAATGTAACGCCGTATTAGGTTTGTTTTATGGTTGTTTTAATGGGTTGTGTCATTCGCTCATCGTTTATTTATAAAAACAGTTTGTTTGAATAATAAATGCGTCGCATAGGTATAATAATATATTTTTAGATCACGTAGTTTTAGGGGAATGTTGTTTTCTAACTCCGTGTCGTTAGATAGTTAAACGTGGCTATATTTATTAAATATCTATATTCATTAAGCGATCGTACACAGAAACTATCAATGAGGTAACTACTGCCGACAGTCACGATCTACTTATAATTTTCTTGAATGGCTATTAACAGTAGGTAGGTATCCTATGTCACACGAGGGCACGCGACCACAAACAACTTATTGTCCTAAAATAATTTAAAGAAAACTGATATAACAGGAAAGTTACTCATCCTTCTGCGAAAATTGTATGTGTCAATTAGGAAAACTGTTTTCTACAGAGCAACGCAGGGGCTCCAGAACTATGTACTAAATCCATGATATCAGTTTGTGTGTTGATGTCCCTGCCAGCCAGATTACATGTCTTATCATCACTCTTTGCAGTTTTATCATCCTGCAAAAGTGAAGCGTACTTGAACTAAACGCACTTATTAAAGAAACAATGTATGCATCATTCATTAACACCTTATAAAACTATACACAAACTAAGTTTTGTTTCAAAATAAGTTACTGTTTTATTTTAAAACAGATTCCTTGACACTGCTGTTCATAAGTGTATCACACGGATTATTTACAGCGGCCACTGGGCGGTTTCAGCCACAGACTCATAAACATTCTCGTTGCATATAGCGACTGTCGCCGACCACTGGTGTAGCAGTTTCAACTCGCGAGTGGTCCGTGTTCGGCTACACTTACGGCCAATCTCCAGTGATTTCTATAGAAGTTCGCGTCCTAATAACACTTTTACCCCTTATTTATAAACGTTGATTAAACTTAAGATACGTCAAACACAAATTTTAACATAAATTAGGGAAAACAAAAATTTTATCAGCCTAGGGTAAATTAGGAACGGTCACATGTAGTACCTTTTTGTGAGAGGGATCGCAAATAAACTGTTAAAAGTTTTGTTATTAGGACCTCAATAATCGATTAGGTGTAACTTTATGGTTTCGGATAGCTATCTACAGACCGGGCCATTAGTCGTTCACACAGCTTTCTGCGAGACAATTTAGACATTCAATCAGTAGTCGAGTGACACTGATATAGCACCGATAACCTTTATTCATCTATCTATCATTCAGTATTACAAGTTTCATTATCATAGACATTTCAATAAGCTGGAACTGGATTTGATATTATTGTAAGGGCAGTTTCTTGTCGTGGGGTCATTTGCTTAGTCTATTAAACTTTGCTTCTTGATTACTGTCTCCTATAATACACTTGCGTGCAAAAAAATCGATCCACACCGTTCTCTTTGATTTGAAAAAGTTTAATTATCAATAACCTAATATTTTGTGTACCGAAATATTCCTGAATGTGTGTAGATTACGCCTGTGAAAAATGTTAAAAACAGATTCATTTGTTTAACAAAAAATCGCGAACTTAAAAACATACGGGTCGAATAAAAACTCGTCTTATTTTTTAAGTCGGTTTAACATTTTAGTTACATGTTCAATAATCGATCACTAATAAACAAAATGAAGGTTTTGTCATCTTCACTAAGAAAAAAAGTCACACAGTTTTTCCAAGCATTAGTGAGTGATGAGGACATCTGAAGAATACAGTCGATCTGGTCAAGAATATTATTATTGTCCATGTATAAGATATATGTAAATAATCTTTATCTTAGTTACCAGTAAACAACAAATAATTAAAATATACATTAACATTTTTGAGATATCGTCTCTCAAATAGGAGAGCATGGGGTGGGTCAGTTTATTGCACGCAAGTGTAGTTAAAACCTTTAATAAGACTGGCAGTGCTTGATGCTGTACCTACCTATCAAACCACGGTGACAAAGGCTGCCTCGTTGGTTCAGTGGCCACAAGCACTACTGTTGAGCATGAGTTCCTGGGTCCAATTCACGAAGCGAGAAAACAGTTATTAGGTTTTTTCATCAGAAATTTCACAGTAGCAGCCTGGAGTCCTGATTTGTGCACAGTTGTTGGCAATAGGCACTTTTTTTTTTTTTTTGAGGATGGGAAATCATCAAATGACTCCTCCCGCTCTGCGTGGAGCGGAAGGGAGTGTCAGACACTTACTGACTAAAACCCACCCGTGTTCCTTCCTTGGCCCTTTATGTTCCGGGTCAGCGGTACCCCTTTCGGATGATCCCGCTTTCCCGGCAGGCTTGGGCCCTAGTGGCCCCTCTTCGATGCTGACATCTCTTTGAGGCGCGCGTTGAACACGTACGCGCCGTCCAGCACGGGCCTGGTCCTGATCGGACGGTGAGCTACCCATTACTCACCGCCCGCAGGCCCGCGCCTACGGTGGCCGGGAGTCGTCACGCGGCTCGCCCCCTCATGGGACTTAAATATAACATAACATAGCGAAGTGTGGGTGACTAGGTGCCCTGCCTAACCTTTTGAAGAATAGTTCAGATTACAGATAAATATCTATGCAAAGAGGTATCATTGCATAGACTTAGCGCTTTTTGATTTAACAGTAGGACCACCCGGCAAAACACGCCACACTCAACGGACTGTGTATCTGTGTAGATACCTATTTAATTTATGTACAGTGATGAGCACAACCTCCATTATCTATTACGGCGAACGATCTGGCACATTTGGCAAGCGGTTTGGCATAGTACGCCAATACATGGGTGGTTGCTCATTCCCCAACATAGACCTTTAGTCATTACTTACGGTACTTCTTCGTTTGGATTCTCTGTGTATCTAAAAGTATTGAAGTGTTTTGTCCGTTCTTCTCCATAGGAAGCTACTAGGTACGCTTTGGAATGGACAACTGGGATCTTTCTGACTGACCAAACCTTTGAAAATTCAATACTTACTGCCTGTAGTGCGTTTATATCGATTTGAATAGGGATATCTCAAATAAGAGGTGAAACGGTAGGCAAATTATTGATTTTAAATGATCTATCTACCTTAGGTAGGCATTATCTTATTTTGTTTTAATATTGACATCTATACTAACTAAATGCAGTTTAGTAACCAGACCCTGAGTAGGTACCTACTGGAATAAGGTATTTCCTGAAGGTCGATTGTCAACTGTCAACTGTTTCTCGAGTGACAAATAAGGGCTTCTCGAATGTCCGTGGTCTCGAATTCTCGATATTTGGTATGTGAACTTTTGCTTATCCACTAATTGACCTCTGCACTTTAACATGCAGACATCGTGAGGAAACCGGCATGTCCTAGAACCAAAAATTCGAAGAGTTGTGACATCTACCAATCCGCACTGGGCCCGGGTGGTGGATTACTGCCCACTCTCTCTCACTGCGAGGAGGCCTGTGTCCCAGTAGTGGGAACATTACAGGCTGATTTGCTCCAAAAACGACCAGCATTCACCACGTTCGCTTAAAAAGTTGTTCTTGAGGATCTCTTTCGTCATTCTTTCTTTTAAAATAAGAACATCAAACAAAACACGCTCAACAGTCTTTCGTAACTTGTGTTCTAGCATCCACTCATCAGCTATACAATTAAATATAAATACTGCCGTTGTATTAACATTGCACGTCGGCTACCTACAGCGGCGTAGGTATGAGTCACGTCCTGCTACCGATGCCACAGGATTTTCCTTCTGGCTTTATGATTTCCTGGTACCTCCCTGTTTGAAGTGTAAAAATAAATATTTGTTTTAAAATATTTAAATCTAAAGGAAACATTTTAATAAAATATACTTAAGGCAGAATTCATATCACTAACCCGTTGTCAAATCTTGCCTTTATCGTAGGCAAAACAAGGTTCAGCGTCTGTACCTATGTGGATTAAGAATAATTGAAACAGTCGTGGCGGCTATTGGGTTATATCTAAAGAAACTTTATGATGCCTGAGGTACCTACTGTCAGAAATTTGTAGAGAAATTGATTTATTGCCAACATTATATTCGGTTTGCTATCCCTGCTTTCTTCGATGTTCGGAATCGACAAGGTTCACCCTTGAAGGTTACTTCAAGGAAAATCGTTTCATTACCAAAAACATAAAATTGCAATACTTACACACCACGTGAGACCAATTCGTCTTCAATATTGCCAACACCTAAATTAATAAACGAAAGATTTAGCTTAGCTTTACAAATAGAAAATTCTCTATAAATTAAATAGCCACAAACAAACATCAAAGGCGCACCTATACATGAAATATGTTTAATTCATTGATCAATCCGCAATTAATCGTCCCAGCGCTATAATTACAGGCTACAGCAAAATGCACTCGCCCAGATCATGTTTGTAGATCACTCTTATCTCCACTGAGATAATTAATTACTAATTGACTAGAAACTCGAGGAAATTATAGCGAAGAGCTTCCTGGAGCGTTACGTCAGTGACGGTTCTGGGCTCTGGGTGTGACATGAATAAGTTGTGGTATAAAAACAGTCCTGGAGTGGAGACCGCGTATCGGCAAGCGTAGCGTGGGACGCCCCCCAGCTAGATGGACCTCAAGAAAGTGACTGGGACAGGCTGGATGCGGAATGCGGAGGACAGGGTGTTGTGGCGCAGCCTGGGAGAGGCCTGTGTCCAGCAGTGGACTGTGATGGGCTGAGTTGATAAATACATAGGTTCTAACTTTATAATATTGATGATTTAGCTAAAATAACCCCGTCTAATTTACGGGAATAGAAATGGAGAATTCGGAGATTCTAACAATACGACTCCAAACAGCTCTGTACATAGATACGTAAACCGACTCTTGTAGTGACATTTGGCAGGACTGGGAGTCAATAGTTTGTAAGGCAAACTAGCCTATAGTATTAGATGCTCCAAATCACTGCTTTTGCAAGCTAAAGAATTAATTCCTGGTTTGTATATTGAACTATTTACGTAGATAGGCAACTAGGGACTAAGGCCTATACTTCTGTAAGTTCAGAGAGTCTATAAGTATAATAAGATGTTGTGAATACTTATGCCATACTTCTAGTCTAGGCAACCGTGCACGATAGTCTTCTACATCATCGCTTTTCACCAGGTGAGATACTGGTCAGACGCGGGCCTTCAGTTTATTATTTTCGTAAATAGAGTTTCATAACCTTGGTACTTACTACGTCTACATGTTTTGTCTCTAAATCTGACTTGAATTGATGTTTAAAACTGAACTCTCCAGATTTTTGCTTTGTTAACCACCGATTAATTTGCAAATTAGAAGCAATACGCAAAGATGATAATGAGGCTATCAATATTAATCAGGGGACAGATGATTAATATGGATTTAGAGCTCGCAAAACACAGTTGCAGAGAACAGTTGAATAAGGGCCGAAATACCTTTAGTTCGGATTTCTTTTACTTATTATAAACGCCATTGTCACGGTAATTTACTAAATACAATTAACACTAAACGTAATTAGTAGGTACCTAACATAATTGTAAGTAGACCGTATTTATGAAAAACGTTTGAAAGTGAAGGACTGTCTGTTTTTTATTAGATAAATGTTTTTAAAAGATTTTCCCAAATTATGTTTTTGTGTAAACGATAAGTTATAAAAACTTTAATACAAAAAACATTATCTTCATGCAAACCCAAACAAAGAGACGTAATATCACTAGATTTGTTAATTGTGTTTAGGTACCTACTTCGTGTGATTACAATTCGAAGTGCCAATTCACATGCAATGTAAGCCAAAATGATATGAAATAAACTTATTTTTTTATTTTTTATTAGCAGCTCCATCATCAGCAATTTTCCACAAATACTTTTTTTTAAAGTGACACCTTTTTGATTAAGTCTCAGTACTAGCTGTGCCCGCGGCTTCACTCACGTAAATATGTATTCTATTTGCATTAGGTATGATTTAATGGGAACGTCAGGTCATTTAAATATTCGGGATATCCTCTACAACATTAGCAGATTTTGTTAATTAAACTAAAACTTGTTGGTACATCTTTGGTTTAAGTAGGTATAAGAACGAAATAAAATAGTTGTATTTCATAATCTCCCCTGGATACTAACAGTTAAAATCGTTCAATGAAAGAAAACCTTCATTGTAATTTTGTTTACTTCTTTGAGAACTTGATCATGAGTACTTGTATCTAATAGTGTGCCTAAATCTTACATCATACACCACCAAGCAGAATGAAACACGCCGAAAACCCAACATCACACACAGCTTTATCCAGCATCAATTCATTTGCAGCCCTGCGTACGATTGTCCACATCTACTATCGACCACATAAATACACTCGATCCATATTCATAGTGGCTCGGACAGCCGACAGCACAGACGCTGTACCGTGGACAGCCCGCCTCTCCTGCGCTTTGTAGTCGCCGCCGGCCGCGCGGCCAATAGCGACGCGCCCCGCCGACCAATGGCCGAGGTGCGTGCGCGCAAGAATTAAACCATTTAAACTGTTTATTGATAGGGTTGAGAGGTGTAGGATACTGATTTTAAATGTTTCTTGACCAAACTCCTTGTCTTTTAACTATTTTGGATGGTTTAAGGGAGATTTTTGAGTGAAATGCTTTGTAATTTTAAGTAGATCATAATTTCAATGAGATTCGATTGGATATGTCACCGCTGTCGATGGGCGTGTCAATAAATGGGAGTGTAAAATACAAAATTCAATACTCAATTTTAAAATACTAATTAATCGGTAATGGTATAGTTTATCCGGAAGGAAAACCTCTAAGTTTATTAAAACCAACACATTTTTTTTTTGCAATATGGATATTCCAGTTTTTCCACGTGTCGTTTGATTGTTCCGGGAATATCGACACGTTGACGGAAATTACACCATTATTTAGTATGCGAGTGTCAATCACGTGCTTGGTTAACGAGAAATAGCGTTTGTAAAGATATTAAAGCGATTGAAAATCACACTGTTCAAAGACGATGACATCAATCAGCTAAGTATAATTTTCCTTAGAATAAGTCATAATATACCTAATCTACTGCATCAGCTTGAGTTTATCAAAATAAAGCGCGATCAAACACACACGTGTTTGATCGCGCTTTATTTTGATAAACTAACTAAGTACCTACACAGGTACTTAGGTATTCAACTATTCAGTAATATGAGGGACCTAATCAAGAACAGATTGCTATACCTACCTAAAAACGAAACTTTTTACTCTGAATATGAATCTCTATCGTCGAGTTAGACCATAAGGCGTTTAGCAAATATTAGCGAGGCCAATGCTAACGCTGTCTTACGTATTTTATACAATTTAGAATCATCAATACCTATGACGAAGAAAAAGTTGCAAAGATTAGATAATATGAAATAGACTACAAAACTTCTAGGCTCTCTCCTGCCTATAAAGCCTTTAAGTTTAGAATTTTCAGACAATTTACTAACAATAACTCAAAAATACAATCACCAATTAAAGGCCTTCAAGCCCAACACCATACTTTACAATTCCCCTCTTCAATCAATACAGTTAGGTATCTCTTAACATTTCACAGGGTCCCTAAAAAAGCAGCCCTACATGAATCAACTGCTCGCGATACGATCGCGTTTTGTCTCTGAATGTCGTTCCCTTATCGACATCGGCGACTTTGACTCGCCCGACACTAATTGTGTGCTATCGACAGTCTAAAACGAAAAAGTGCCACTTGAATCATGCAAATTAGGTACTTTTTGTGTAAGGTGATCCGTGTTTTGTTTGCCGGTTGATGCTGTTTTGTTTTGTTTAAATAGTTTGTGATATGGAATGTGTTCCACAGTAATGCTGTATAAGCTTTTTGAAGCTTTGTGCTAGAGCTTTGTTTTCGTTATCGAGTTACCTAATAATTGAAATAGATCCGAGCTTTAAAAAAAAAATGATAATTTAACTAAAATAATTATGATCGTGAAGCTGTACGACTTTTCTTAATTAAATTATTTGTACTAGGTAATCTAGTAACCGCTAGAATCTTGTCGAGTGATTTATTGAGCATCGATTAACTTCTCTGTTGTTTATTTTTATGGGATCGTCCTTTCTCTCCTAAACATCAAAACATGGATTGTATTGGATCATTGAGTTCCCTTCAAAATGGTTGAGCTGAATGGTGCTGATCCATACGTCATGTTCGTGAACGGGCGCCGTCAGTAGGCACTGGTCATTTCTTAGCTGCCACGGCTTATTTTAATTCCATAATTGTTTTTATCTTTTTATTACGGACGCTTTTAACGTGCACGTGTTTCTACATCGTTCTCACATGTATAATTAGAACATGAATGATGTAACCACTTTTTTGTAACAATATTTTGATTTAAAAGAGTGTCCATGGAGTTTCTTGCCCGTTCTTCTCCATAGGTACCTACTACGCTTTGGAATGGGCAACTAGCTTCATCTTTCTGACTGACCGACCCCTTGACAATTCAAAAGTGCCTGTAATTGGTTTATTTGAAATAAATGCTTTGAGTTTGAGTTTGAGTTTTGACATGCTCTTTTTACGAGCAGGTACATCAGTTCGGTTAAGTTAAGATCTATCTAGTTATCTGTACCTATAATTTCATCAGTTTCATTTAATTTCGAATATGAAAACTCACCTTACTACGGCAACCATGTTTTATGCTGATCCCGACGCATTCACGCATATGTAACCACACATTTATTAAAATAAATATAGAATCAGTGTTACCTTCCTACGACATTTAATATATTCTTCCGTACATGGTAATATTTAGGTAGGTCCCAACTTCCTGCTACGTCATCCAGTCGTTTTGACTTGCAAATGTGATCGGATTTAACACGAAACGCAGCGTGGGCGTACCGCGGTGCTTGTACTCACGGTTCATGGTGAGATGGTCGGGTCTGTAATTAGTTTTTTTTAGTAGGTAGTTGCTGGTTCAAATGCCACTGTGTACTTCGGGCTATGCTTAAGTTAGGTGTCACGTTAGAGTTGGTTGCAAGAGAGAGTTAAATATTTTATGATGGACAAAATGATAAAATAAAATGGTCTTTATTGGTGTCTTTACATAAACTGCAAACAAATGAACAATTAAAATTTGCCAATAAATTAACAAATAAGCATATCCATTTCCGAAATCAAATAATGAAAGTCCGATTAGCGACCCAATTATTGAGTAGAAGTGTAGCTAAAGCCTTATTGCTTTGCAATGAGCTACTCACAGCAAAAGTATTCGAGGAAGTTTCTGGCACAGTAAAATTTATTTCTATTATAAATGATTGTGGTTTCTGCAATGGGACAGCAACCATTTCTGGAAAGGTTTCTATAGGTGTGGTCAATCTAGTGTAGCTTGTAACATTCTACTGACGGAAAAGTCTCCTCTCTTAAATTTTAAAATTGTAGATAAGGTTATATTGAAAATATTAGTTGCATTGATAGGCAGCTACATTATCATCATTGATAACCTTCTGCGCATCTGAGCCTACCACTTGCGTATAAACTTTTACCAATCTTTTCCGATAGCGACCAGTTCTTCAGCAATCAATACTAAATATAACTATTAAAATCGCTTGGCTAAAGAATTGGTGCTAGCAATATGTTGTTATTAGCCACACTGCGATTATAAAAATAATTCTCGCCTCACAACCTCATTTGTATAACCTTTTCTTCAGACCCTCTACTTTTTACACAGCCAGTCCGATCTCTTATTGTTTTATACACGGCCATTAATTAATATGGAGTCTTCATTAGTATAGTGATCTTACTAGTAAATCTAGTAACCTTTTTATTAGCCGTCTGGATAATAAGGACCAGGTTTTTGTACTACGTCTCGAAGGACCAGCAATTATGTTCGTATGGTTACAACACCATATTTAAGTAGTTTAATTGTTTTTTTAAGACACCTTACTACAGGGTATTTGCTTTGAAAAGCATCCTAGCTTAGGTCTTTAAGATTCTTTGGCGTAGAAGTAGCTTTAAAAACTGCTTAATAAAGATATGTACCTACTTGCTATCTTCCAATTTAGAACAACTCTTAGTTTAGCTTTTCGTAATTATTTTTCTAAAAATTATTCGTCTTGCTTACGGCGTCAAAATGGCAGATACAATTTCGGATTTATTTGGGCTATACAATACAACTTTTAGTTTTACGTCACAAAAATGACCACTAATCCAAGTATGTCTAGTGTTGGGTCTTAATAGGTATAACAACATTCTCCACACAGACTGACGCATACATAATTCATTACATATTTTACCTAGACCATACATAGATGGCAATCAGTCAGGATCATAAATTATATCATCGGCTGAAAATTTTAAAGGACTCCATCTTGGGACAGACGTTTTCATAATGCCAATGACACCTCGTGTTAATTTGATAGGGTTGACAAGTATTTTTTTTTTATTTTAATCTTCAAAATGTATTTTTAAGAACTCTCGTTGGTTGAGGTGTCGTACGCAAAACTGTTTAGCTGTTGTTGTAGGTTCGATATCAAGGTTGAAGAAAGTGTTATTGGGTCGGGACGGTCATTAATATCTCAGCAGTCCTGTGTTTTGATTTGTGCCTGGTGAATGCCAATTGGCTGACCACCTATTAAATGGGATTTAACATAACGGGCGAAATGTGCACTTCCCTTTGGCCTATGCCTAACCTTCAAGGCATTCAAGCGTTATGTTATGCAAAGTCACGCTTTTGTTTGTTCTCAAATATATAATTTAAACTAAAACCATGTTCAAACATTTAAAAAACATGAGCTACCAACGTCATTTGACCTGGCACAAATCAACCAGCCAAATACAGCAAACCGCTAAACTTTGTACAAAATACAATATGCTAATCGTTGTTATAAGTGAATTACTTGTGTGCGTTGGTGTGTGAGTATGTCTCGATGAAAAAATTCACCGTTATGCAGTGGGAGGCATGAATGAGTGGCGTACGATATATTCTTTGATCGACTTTTTGTGTGTGATCTATTGTTACTTTAATAATTTTGCTGGTTTTAAAGGTTAGCAGAGATAGGATATTTTTAGACTGGCATTTATGAAGTGAGACAGAATTGGTCGATTGTGTGGTAGAAGTTACTGGACGATGTGTTTTAGGTAGTAACTTCAAACTTAATTCGACATCTTTATTTTGGATCAATAGTAGGCTTAGATAGTTTAGTCATGTTGAGAGGATGAATGACAGGGGACTAACAAAAGATATTTACAAGGCAGATGTGAATGGAAACAGGAGTACCGACCGTATTGGTGATGTTCTTCAAAAGGCCTGAGGCCGTACTATGACCTGTTAACGCCATCATGATTCCGTTGAGAAAAAGAGATAGTGCTATCGGTCATGTATAGCTCCGTCTCTCTTCCACGCTGGAACAATGATGGAATTAACACGTCATAGTACGGCCCCTGGTACGTAGTACTCGCAATCGGTGTGCGTGTATGACTAGATGTAGGTATGAACGTAAACGAGGCATAAGGAGTATATAAGGAGCGTAGCTGGTGGCGTTCTGTAGATTCAACAGCCTACCCCCATGAGAAGAAGGCTTGAGTTTATGTAGGTATGTATATTGGATCAGTGTAACCTGTAAATGGTAACCCTTGTGGGTAGTCTTTAAAACTCCTCTCAGCAACAGGGTGATAAGGTATTTCGGCCTCCAGGCTATATATTTTTTTTTTTGAAAAAATGTGGCCCACACTAGGAATTTATCCTGTATCGTGGGTGCGTTTACAAACATTTAAACTCACATACACAAACAGCCAGACCCGGAACAACTACTTGCAGGTCATACAAATACTTGTTCCGTGCGGGAATCGAACCCGCGACACGCTGCGCAGCAGTCAATCGCTTAACCACTGCGCCAACCGTGTCGTCAAAAAAGTAATAATAATAAGTAATAAGTAGTAATGTTAATAAGTATTTTCATAAGTGACCTAATGCTTTTCATAGTTTTAATTTTGTGTCTTCTCTATTACAGGTAAGTTGCTGCAAACTACTTTGGTGACTAGTGGTATGTCTTTCAGCTAAGTATTTGTTTTTGTAAAAACGAAAGGATACAATAAGTAGGTACGATATTTCAGAGATAATTTTTATTTAAACAAGCAAAGTACGTGTTTAAATTCATCTACGTCAACTATTTTAATATCTTAATTATCTCAACGTAATCGGATCTTTAACCTTAAGCACATGTTTGATAATCACACTTTTTTACAAACCGTTTTTTTACGTTACGTTATCACACTATTTATAATTGACTTAAATTTATAAATAAATAACTATTAATATATAACGCAAAATCTAAAGAAAAACTGCAACAATAACCTATAAAATCCGCGATAAGATGATGAGATTACAATTTATAAGAAAATAGCGTTAAATCCTTGCAATTTTACATTCATTTTGTTGCGTGCAAGGGTCGAAAAAGCAACTTGTAACAAGGTCAGAACGTTTTGCTAATAAATTACGGATATTAAACCTCTTAGCAATGACAGGGTCTGACGTCAGACCGTTATTTCTATTACAGATGCCTTCGTTGATAGTACTGTAACTAGATATTTCTATTATGTCTTCTTCAGACAATAATTGTTGGTTATAGTTACGTGTAGTTAGCTCGTTTTATTGGCTCGTGGCCAGCTATTAGTGGCTCGGGGCTCGTGGCTTAATAATTACAGCCGCACGTGTGGTTCGAAGGTTAAGCTACGCTGGATGGGTGACTATTCAAAACATTCTGGTCACGGGTTCGATACCCGGACAAGTCAAACATTTTGTGTGCATGAACATGTCTGTTTGACCTGTGTCTGGGTGTGTATATTTAGATAAGTATGTATATCAGTCATCAGGTTACCGTAGTACAGGCTCTACCTAGTTCGGGACCTGAAGACCTTGTGTGGATGTTGTCTCATATTTATTTATATTGAAACCCCTCCGTGCGTCGGAAAGGACGTTAAACCGTTGGTCCTGGCTGTCGTTTGTTGACCTTTGACAGTCGTTACCGGTAGTCAGAAGCCCGAAAGTCTTACAACCAGTCTTACGAAGGGGTATCCTGTTACCCAGTAACTGGGTTGTGGAGGTCAGATAGGCAGTCGCTCCATGTAAAATACTGGTACGCAGCTGCATCTGGTTAGACTGGAAGCTGACTCTAACATAGTTAGGAAAGGCTAGGCAGATTGATTGAGGTAAGATTGAGTCTGGATTGATGTTGCTCTGTTATTACGTTTGATAGAGTTCAGAATTCTATGCAAAAAGTAAACGTTGTTTTGTGGATATAGAACACGGACAAATGATAAATGATTTTATTTCTGTAAGTAGGTTTGAACAAACACTTTTACACGTCAATCGTATTTTAAAAACTAGATGAGGTCGGCATTTCTTATCTGACTACTCTGTGAGAAGAAATGCAGAAACAAACTCAGAGGTCACAGTCTCTTTTAAAGCCCAGACAAAATTTTGGTCAGATCATGTGAAGGCTATGTAGATCGGTGTCTGAAATGGTATTTTGAGGAAAGAACCACACAGATTGAGTGGACCTGTCCAGTCAGTGCACGCAATTGTCAGTAATCGTGCAGCTCAACTTAGACTTAAGGAGCTCAACGATTCGACGAACAATACCAAAGAAAGGACATTTGAGTAGGCCGCACAAATTACTCAAACTGCCAAAGGGATCTAACACCCCGCGATAAATGGGATATAAATTGATCTGCTGCGATCAGCAATCCGACAATCGTATTGATGATTGGTATAGCTGTAGATTTGTTTTGGTTGATTGAATGATCAACTTGGCAATTGAAAATCTGCTAGAATACTAATCTGTGCACCATACAAACGAATGAGGGTCATAGTGTATCCTTGTATTTAAGTTTGCACTACCTACTTTTTAACTTTTGAATTTTCATCGCACGGCGCAGCGCTGAGAGTTGAAAATCCAATAGTGCAATTATATTTACAACGCTTTCTCCTCCGCCTTCCGCATACAGTCTATCCCAGCCAGATTTTTGAGGTCGTCGGCCCATCTTGCTGGGGGCGTCCAACATTACGCTTGCCGATACGCGATCTCTACTCCAGGGGCCTACTCTTACACTTATGACGGGGTCCGCTAGGGCCGATGCCTGCTAGGGTTGCGGGAAAGTCCGAAAGGGTTACCGTGGCCCCTGCCACAGTTAACTACAGAAACACGGGTGGGTTTTAGTCAGAAGAGTCTGACACGCGGCACGCCCTCCCGCTCCGCCCAGAGCGGGAGAAGTTATTTGATGATATCCCACGCTCAAAAAAGAAACAAAAAGGGGGCCTACTCTCTAACTCAGTCAACGAAGCAACGGGCCTGTCTGAAAAGTTCGATACTTTGGAATTAACCCTACACCCGATTAATTCACTTTTTCGGACGGGTAGTAAGTAACACATCTGGGGTAAGGACAATATTGTCAAGTAGTGTTGTCATTCATTTTTAGTTTGGTGCTACGGAGTAGCAAGCGCCCGTTACTCCGGCCGACACCACGGCTTTCGTGCATAGAGAGTAGACCCTCAGGACTCGTCTGCTCCACCGACCATCGGACCTTCTACAAACATGGCCAGACCACTGCCACTCCATTTAGGTATTAATTTATGTGAAAACGGGCATAATTAATTACGAGTATAGGTGACTAAACTTGAAAGAAGGGCAACTTGTTTTAATATAATTATCTTTTTTCCCTTGAAACGTGTGTCACATCCATGTTATTGTTACGGTAACTAAGTTTAAACAGAGTGCTTTGTTGACATAATATAGTTGCGAGGGAAAATAACATGGTCAATCAAGGGTTAAGTCGTTAGATGTACCGTCTTTTCACATTAATTTTAACTCTGGCAACAGCAACCTTATTTTAACAACTATAATGTTCACTGTGATTTTGACAGACTTGTCAATGTCAGCAACCCAATAACAACCTCATAGTAACGAAAATAAAGATCACTATGATTTTGACAGTGAGCAAAGTGAGAGGTACTCGTAACTAGTTATATAGATAACTGCGAAAGGATTGTAACGCAATTTACTTTTCACATAAATTGTTATTATTCAAGGTGTAGGTAAATAGGTTAACTAAAATCCTCAGACAGCCCAACTAAATTTGCTTGTATTAAATTGTTTGTTATTTTCACAAAATAGTGTAGAAGATGTTTGTTTTTTTGTGACTTACTTGTTGTAAATGTTGTAATCGATATGATGAATTCTATCATAAATAATTTTAACCTAAAAATAAGCAATATACTTACTTATTAAAAAGTAAAGTTTAAACCCTCAATACTGAACAAACAAGTTCAAACTTTTAGTAATATTTATTCAACTTTAAATTATAATATTGTAGCTAACAGACTTAAAATAATATTAATAATACCTATGTACATGTATATAAAAAAGAAGAAAAATAATCATAGGGCATCAAAAAATTCGTCCGCATCGCTGTCAACAGGAAAAACGCCCAAAAGGCTCAAAACATTGCCACGTTATATGGCGATGCCGATTCTTGGCCAAAAAATAGGTCACGTGAAGAGTCGACTAACCGTTTGGCGATGTCTCGAAAAACCAAACTTTTAATTATTTTAATTAGATAGGTATCTACACACCTTGTAAATCTACACTTAAATTGATCATGAGTTCATGACACACCTGTAAAGCATATATTATAGGGTGCATGGGACATTGACGCGCACATTGGTACAATTATTAAGCACAAGATTCTAGACCTACCAGGGTTGAAATGTAACAAAACATTACGCCTGTATTCCCCTGAAGGGATAGGTAGAGGTGCACCAATAGTATATTCTAGGTGGAAAAACCCAAAAACACTTTTTCCGACCCAGGAATCGAACCAAAGATCTCATGCTCAGCGGTAGCGCGTGCGACTGCTAGACCAACGAGGCGATAGAAATTTCAAGTCGGTTGTTGAAACGAAATCTGCTGTTTCATACAATAATGCAGATACTTACACGGTCAGAAAAAGAACATCATAAACAAAAGACGTAGGCACCTGAACTTAGAACTGATGTAGCGGTATCTACATCGCCAAATGCGAACTACGTTACTATGAGGTCACGCAAAATCCTGCATCGCGCAAGCAGAGTTTACCGCGCAACAAGCATATATATACAACGTCCCGACATCAATCGTCGGGCAGTTGCCCACCAGACACGACACCCGTCTGATCTGAGGATCCTCCCTTTTCTATGGAGGTATGAGTGAACTGTACACCCCGTTTCTTGTACCTCTATACTGACATAGTAACGTTAAAGATGTTTTTTGCTACGTGTCATTCAACCGTCTACAGTAAGAATAACTTCATGGAATTGTACCGTTACAAATTTAACCCAAGTACTTAATAATCAACTAATTACTTTAGATATACATACAATATATAATTTCGCTATGCTTATTTAGGTCTGCACATAAAATATTTGGACCTACACTAGGCCATAAAAGTGTTGTGCGAAAACTACAGGTGATTAATTATTATAATGACGATCTAAGGTTATTGAACTGAGTGAATAATTTAATTGGTGTAAAAACAAAGAGAGACCTCGGAAAGTCACTTTGTATTGTTAACCGGCTTCAAAAAACGAGGAGGTTCTACGTTCGTCTGTAGAAAATATAATATCCTTTTTAATGTTCGTATTTTCTTTAATGTTCGGAGTCAGACATCAAATGGGCAATTCTCGTACTTAAAAAATGTTCAAATTCAAGTCGCAATCTCATCTCAGCGACAATCAATGTCAAAAACTTGTCAAAAATGTATGGAAATTGATTGTATTTTTGACAGATTGAGACTGAGATCAGACTGTGAACGTGCTTAAAATTACGGGAATTACTCCACTGATCTACACTTTTTGTCTCTTTCAAAGGAGAGTCCTCTAAATTGAGCATAGGTTACTGTATCAAATAATAAAGGCTGTTCCAAAATTTATGAAGAAATTTTGAAGTGAGCTGCATTCTTAAAAGACTTTACAGGTGTACCGTTTCTGAACGTCAAATCTCTAAATTCAAATCTCATGGTCAAGCTTTTGTTTCTTGAAAAAGCGGTGAACGGTCACACAATACTGGCTGTTCGAATTCAGAGCGTCTTTTGGCCCCTTAATGTCAAATACTGGTAAAACTGACAGATTTTCATGACAGCCTTTTTAATATAACGAAACCGCTCTCCTAGGAAACTACTTATTACTTCACACGAGATGTGACAACAGATGAAATGGATTCAGACATTCAGAAACCGGGTGTGTATGATCACAACGGTATTAAAAGTTTAATTGTGAGAAAACATGTGAAGAACTAGATTTTGATACTAACAGGATGCAATTTATCTAAAGTTCTGGAAATCGTCACGACTTATACCGTTCTATTACTTACCTTCTCGCCAAAAGACTGGTTCTAAATTATGAAAATCAGATAAGTTATCACTACATTTATTTTCTGCAGTGGAAAAGTTGAAATTCTGTCGATATATTCGATGAATGGAATAATTTATAACCAAATATCAAATGAAAACTTGCCAGAACTGTCGGTCTGATAGACCAATGCAATAAATTATGAACACCAGCGGTGGCTAGCTTGCCTATTAAACCAGTTACATCACAATAGAGCCACACCCCGAATGGATAAACAATTTTAGTCGATTATTATCGATTATAAGAATGTCTGAGCGATTCGATCGGCACAATTAACACACAAGTCTTACACGATACAAAAGGCCTGTCACTATAGTAGGCACACAAAGAGACGCGAGTGTCCGCGCGTCAATTTGACGTACAACACGACATTTTGACGTGCGACAAGACGATCGAAGTAGTTGACGGAAAGTTGAAGGTTGGAGGTTTTTTGGAAGTTTAAAGAAGGGTATTATTAATATATCCATAAGTCGATTACGTTAAATATTGAATTTGACTGCACTTAAAAGATAACCACTGCCTGCAATAATATCAAACACAGTTCATATGATCCATTGATACATTTAATGTCATGTCAACGCCGATAAATCGACTAATTAAAAAACTGTGTCATTCTCTCGATGAACACTCAATTTAAATCGAATAACACGTCTCTCTAAGCACTAATTGTTGTTCTATAATTTGGCGCTTAAGCCGTTTTAATCCGATAGCCGTGGTGCATATACCAAAGGTGTGAAACGCATACAAATCATAGTACTATGGATTACCGCCTCGATTAGTCGAACCAATACGGTGACTTTGATGCACCTCATTAATGCACCTTTAACGTATTTTATTGACATAGATATAGCATTAATATTGATGTTTAAAGTTTTAAACGATTCTGTTTATTCGATTTATGAATTATTCCATTAATGTGTCGGTTGATAGTTTCGACTTTTAATTATATTGTGGCACAACTCTACAAGTTTTTTCAAATCAATATTTTGAAAAAAATCTCTTTAAATATTGTATGATGTGAGACACGCACAGACCAGGGAAGCATGCCACAAAAGGGAGGAGGCCTGTACGCACCAGTGGGTGGAACAAGACTGCCAATAATGATGATGGTGTTTGACGATGGTAGATACCTATAGTGGTTTTCCAGACTGTCAATCCATTGAACCTTGGTACAAGCAAATATATTGGAATTTTAATGACAAAGGAATGTCAGTCATATCGTCATTATTATAGTAAATAAATTGGCTTGTAATTGGCCATTGAACTAAAACTGAAACCGATCGCGTCAGTTGGCTACATGACACTGAAGCGTAAAATTACAAATGTTCATTAACAACTTGACTGTCAATGAGCGGGTTTCCTCAGTTTGTGTTCGCTTAACGGGGTTTATGAGATATCGATGTTCATTGGTGAACATGAGAGTGAAGGCCTCTTTTACGACTTTGATACGGTCCTCGTTTAATGAATGATTCTGTGGTGTTAAGGTAAAAAGGGATAAGCCATAAACGCAATAATGAGATGAGTATACTTAACTCTTTAAATCCTTTTAGTAGTTTGCTGTTTCCTGACTAGACTCGATTTGCAATTTGAGTTGTACGAAATTGTAACACAACTACTGACTTAGCTCATTTTTACCTTAATAGATTTTAACGTTTAGTATCGAATTATGCAAATAACTGGTTTTTCAATAGTTATGACTTATCCCCTTTTACTATAACACCACAGAATTATGATGAGAAAGCTAAATGTTTGTAAAGGTTGATTGGTCTGCCTCGTTGGTCCAGTGGTCGCAAGCGCTGCTGCTAAGGTGCTGGGTTCAATTCGGGCTAAGAGTTATTAGGTTTTTCTATCAGGAATTTCGCAGTAGCCACTCGGAGTCTGCATTTATGCCCAGTTGATGGCAATAGGCTCGCCCTCTTACATGAGACGTTAACATAGCTGGTGAAATGTGGGTGTACTATAGGTACACCTCTGCCTAACTCTTCGGGGAACAGGGCGTGATGTTATGAGAAAGTTTAAATACCGTGTTGCCCTGTGACGAAAAACTTTGACCAATGCGTACTGCCTGTGATTAAGGGGCTAATCCACTTGGCCGACTTTAGTCGTTTAAATGGCTCAATTACTGAATTCTGTCAAGTGCCTTTAGCTTTTATCTAATCTAATTTTATATGATCATCTTATTTGGTTGTTTTCAGAAACGAATTCTGCCTGTACGTGGACTTGGAATGAGGGACATGTAACAGGCTAGGCTTGCGAAAGAATTTGCAGTGTGTTACTAATCCTAAGCAGCTTAACAGCTCAGGGCAATCTAGTTAAACGATTAATCTAGGCGATTTTAAATAAGTACGTCACATCTGCAATGCGTCTGCGCTCATGCAGTGGTAAGTTGTGAAACCTCTTACATCGCGCTATATAATTGGCAGTATATTTCCTAGAATATATTGCAAGAAACGTAAGAACCGCTTTTGAATTCCCTCAATTCTGTCTATACAATAAGTGGCATAACCCCTTTACTTACCTCAGTAGGCAGTCCTAGGTGCACTGAAACGTGGGGGACTCTGTCCGCCCACCGAGTGACGTCAGAGAAGACGGCGCTCACTTGCACAGTTAGGTTTCGGAAAACCCCTTTACAGTCGCCCCAGGAATGTACCCTAACAGGCGTTGAACAGAGGGGGTTTCGGATCGGTCTTTTGAGAGGTAACTGTGGCCCCTTCCATGTACAGATGGTGAGCAATGGGGTCGTTTTATTGAGGTAAAAATCCCACACTCCCCGGCCTTATCCCCAAAGTCCGCGCGCCTTTGAAGGTTTCCATCAGAAGAGAAAAAAATTGGTGCAAGCGTGGTCGCTCTACATAGGCCTAATATAAGAAGGCTTCCAAACTTTATTATTATTATGCTTGAGTGAGTTGTAAGGTCAGAGGGAAACCATGGTAACAAAATGTGTTTATTTCTATTCTTATAATTTCCTTTACAGCCTTCAATCGTGTTTATATCACTAATATGGTTTTAACGGTTTTGATTACGATTCTAATTTGCCTATAATTTAAGATTTCATAATTAAAGTAAATAATTTAAGTAATTGCGCATACGCATGATTATCAACGGAGCCGTTGTTAAAACGATAAAAATGTATAACAGTTGATTATTGGAAAGAAAAATCGGTCTGTATAATAATTATTATAATATTGATTTATATTATTGGTAATACATGTTTATTTACGAATAGTCTTACTTCACTATATTTTTTTGCAAAATAATTTTATAAAATGTCCAGGGTAAGCGAGCAGTGGTGGCCCAGTGGAATCGGCTTCGACTTACGAATTTGTAGGTCGTAAGCTCGAACCAAGGCAGGCACTTTACTTTTTGTATTTTATATCATCACCACTGCTCTCAAAACGAAACATCGCACGTTGAACATGTGAACGAAAACATCGTGAGGAAACCCGCATGTCCTAGAACCAAAAATTCGAAGACATGTGACATCTACCAACAGGCACTGGGCCCGCGCGGTGGATTACCTCCCACTCCCTCTTATAGATAGGAGGCCTGTGTCCCAGCAGTGGGAACGTTATATGCTGAATATGTAAAAATACCGCCGGGGCCGGGGTAAAAATATAAAGTATCTCGTTTGATATACATATGTACCACAATAAACCGTATGGTTAGTCGTTTTACAGTTCTTAGGGGGGTTCATGGTGCTAGGGTTCTCAGGACAAGGGAACCTTACCAATAGTTACCAAGCAAACCGTCCTCGGTCTAGGCAGGTAACCATGCTTATCAGCCATTTCTCAAGCCATGTCGAATGAATTATTTATTTTTTAACTTTCAAACTTAAAACATGTCTCATAAAGTACTTAATGATTTAGTGTTATCGATATAAATACAAGAGAAAATAAATTGAAATAAAATATTACATTTAATATATTATGTTGTCGTTTTAAATAAATATCATACAATTTATTGGGAACATTTTAGTTCAAAATTTGACAAGCACTTGTAACATTGCCGGTACCTATTTAAAAAATACCTAAACAGGTGAAACGCGTACACATAGATACAGATTTATTCCCGTTGCCGTTGTCCACAGAAAATATAAAATAAATCATAATTTATGTCTCTTCTGTAGACCTATCTGTTGACAGATTGCATTTGTCCAAAAATGGTCGAGTAAATGTTGACTTATCCTGATCGTGGCATATTTTTATTGGCAGATAGAAAATAGCAGCATTTGTTTATTCTTTTGACATTTACCTCTGTCACATTTTGTTCTTCATATTTAAGTACTCTTATTGACACGAACTAAGTAAAGAGAGAGGTCATGCCGGGTTGAAAATGTAAGCGTGGCAATAAGGAGGTATAGAGGCTGACCACTTAACACCCAGGGATTACAGAACGACCCTATATTTAAGTTGAGTAGGTTATTTTTTTAATACACTATTTTTTATTTTTTTTAATATTGCTGTAATATGGCATGATTTGTCCAATTGGTAAGCTATACGGCCATAATAACCTCAAAGCAAATAATGAAGTATTTATTTTAATTTTTATGTTGGCCACTGCGGGGCAAAGGCCTTTCTTTCTCCTAAGTACAAAGTAAAGTAAAATACCTAAGCCCTTTGTAGATTATTTATTTATTTATTTACTAAAACTTTATGCACAAGTAAAAAAGAATACTGTACAAAGGCGGACTTAATGCCTGAGGCATTTTCTACCATTCATTTGGATTATTAGCTATGAATCATCATTATCACACATAAAGTCGAAACAAACAGCTAGTATGTAATAAAACGGCACATAGCACGCTATCCGCGCGACCACGTCCAATCGATTGCTCGGTCGGAGCTCGATGTCTTTATCTTAATGCACTGTATAATTAACGTGGCTACTTAGCGGATTGTAGTTTATACTTCATGACAGCTGGCTTGATTACTGTTTTATATTTTATTAACGTTTCTTTTTCATCACCACAGACATATAAAGCCCTTCATCTCGTACAATAGACCACTACCAAAGCTTTTTCTGATAATGGAGTTTTGTGATTTTCATTATTTCTGTGTCACCAACGTAAGACTTACCTACACACATGCCTAAGCTCCAACTTACTTTAGAATAGGTTTGCTAGTACAGGACATCGACGCGTAAACGGTTACCAGGAATTCAGTACCTATACGAGTATGATTCTAGTTCCACCAGTGCTTGTGGCTAAGTAATAGCAGCCGCACGGGTCGATCAATCAGGTCAAGCTACGCTTGCCGTGGTTCGTCCATGGATGGGTGACAATCTTTACATACCAAGGCCCTTCCGTGTGTAGGAAAGTACGTTAAGCAGTTGGTCCCGGCTGTTCTTCGTGGATCTTTGACAGTCGTTAAGGGTAGTAGAAGACCGAAAGTCTGACAACCAGTCTTACCAAGGGGTATTGTGTTACCCAACAACTGGGTTGTGGAGGTCAGAGAGGCAGTCGCTCCATGTAAAATACGGGTATTCAGCTGCATCCGTTGAGACTGGAATCCGACTCTAATGTAGCTGGGAATAGGCTAGGCAGAAGATGATTCTGGATCCACCAGTGTTGACATTTTTCGTGAGTTATTTCAAACAAAAATCTGCTGTCCCAACCTAACACAGTACATATGTTTCCTGTAGGGGTCGGAGGTTTCAACTCATTTCTAACAGTGTTTCTATCTGTTCTCTTTAGTCCAAAATCGAGCTAGCAGGACCTACAGTATCTCCAACTACTTGGCTTAAATTAATTTATGACCGACTTCAGTACTCACCGTTGCCAGTTGTGATACTCAAGCAATTGCTGCTTGAGTATGCCACTATAAGATGATTTCCTTTATAATCTTGGAATTTTCTCACCCTATTGTTACAGTTTACATTGCTCGGTGCCTGATGAATCCACGAGTAGTTCTTTTGCAGTTATTTGAAGTACTTTAAAGAAAGCGTAAGCAGGTTGTAAATTGTAATCTACAAAAATCTAGGAAAATTTAAGGAAAGAACTCTTCCAAGAGAAGCTACGTGCACTTCGGTTGTACATATATTTTTTTCCTCGTAAGCCTTCTCTATTCACCCACTATGCACCTACTATGCCACCAACCATAGAAACAAAAAAATAACACTCCAACAACACGAACCCATTCAATCGGTTCGAACGAAAATCGAATACAATAATCGATCATATTACATTCATTCATCGAAGATCAGTCTAAACATGGCTCGGGTTCGTTCTTGTTATACTTAAGTGCTATAAACAAATCCGTTGATATTTAAATATGGCCGTGAGAAGGCTGTAGCCTCACGCTGATTGGCGCGGTGTTATACAACTTTCAGTCCATGTTTTATTATGCTAAGGAAGTGACAGGGTATATATAAATTCAACTGATGGTCAAGTGTGTAAATTAAATGCTTTGGGTTTTTTTATGGCTAGAATATGATTTTTTGCATACATTCAGCCACAAAGTTCTGAACCTCTGGGGCTCTTTGGCTAAGCATTATTCCTGTCACTGTCACCCAACTGTCAAACTTCAAGTGCGAGATAAAGAGGGGAAAATGTTTAAGTCAAAGCACGAGCTAAAAATATGTTTAAAGATCTTGGCCTGAATGTCACGGATTATTTAAGAAGATGATAACCATAGTCCTGTCTACTTGGTTCACATTTCCTTGCTGCTACTCGAAACTACCTAAAGTTTAAACAATTAACTGGCTCCATATCTTCTTCTAGTGCAAGTTCACCAGGCTGCCCCTGCATTATTCAAGGGGGTGATAGTATGATGGGTAGAATCATCCCTTTGACAGATGTAGATAGGTGACTAAGGGCTGATTTTTCAATAGTCGGTTAACTTTTATCTGAGGAATAAATATTACGGTTTGACAGCTTTGTATAGAAAATATGTCAAACTGTCAGATTTATTCTTCAGATAAAAGTTATCTGACTATTGAAAAATCGGCCCTAAATCGTCATCCTGTATAATAATCGAGCTTATAGCCAACTGCAAACTACAAATTTCGCACATATCATGTTTATTTACGAAATTTTCGAGTATTTCAATTTTCAGCAACATGGCAACTGCTGGCCGTTTAATATGCGGAGGTCAAAAGGTTAAAGATTGAAGTAGAACGCAATTAAGTAAGTGGGTACGCACGTCCACCAAAACATGTACTATATCCATTGAGCTTCGCATAATTTAGGGAACATTTTAACGAAATTTTAAACGCTGAAAGTCGTTTGACTTACTTCGTCAATATTTTACAACCTCCGAAAACATAAAGAGCGACCGAAGATCCTAAAATGCGAACAACAATATTTCCACTGACTCCGAAGCGAATTCTCCAAAAATAAAGAGAATTTCATCGTCAAATCGAGACGAATCGTCGCAAACGTGAGTTGCAATAAGTAAAAAGACTGGAATGAGGCCGGCTGGCCGCAAATGACCGTCCGGACTGTGTTAAATTAACGTGCAATATTTTGCTCAAAAACGGCGGCAAGCGTCATGTTTCACGCTGTTTATGACGACCACATACGGGCACGCGCTCGGACCGTCTTAATAACCGACCAAAATTATAATATATTTTATATTTTTATAACAGAGCTTACATAATATCCTATCTGGCAAAGTTCTAAGATTGGATCAGATGCTGGTAGTTTGAATTTTTCTTAACAAAATTAGTTCTAAACTTGAACCCCATATAAGCAGCATTGTCTGAGTCTTGTGTAGTTCTTGTCAAATGTATAAAACATCGACTTCTGTGTTGTTTAAACGATGGTGGATTTCAATATTTAATATTCCTCATAAAATACTATTTTACGTGATTTAGGTACTACCGTGCTTAGATGGATTGTTATTTTTCAGTTAAGTGGAAGTTAATTGTGCTAGATCACCGATCAGAAACAAAAACCACTAGGTACTAAGAGTGTTTCTATTAACATATTTCATAGTATTTGCGATGACAGATCATTATAAAAATAATTATCAGTTTTTTTTACGATACAACGGATATTTTTCAATATTCTGAATGATAATAGAGAGGAAAAAAAACTTCTGTAAACAACTAAAACTCATCGTTTTCATTGTGTTTTTGTGTCAAGGAAAAAAACAAACAGATTTTAGAATACTGCTCTTATTAGCAGATTTTATTTTTATTTAAGTACCTATTTAGGGTCTTCTACAACAGAAAAACACGGATAGCACACAGAGATGGTGAATCTGTTAACAAAGGTTCCTTGTTTAACTTCCACAGATTAGTAGATTCAATCAAAAATATCCCATGATACGAACGTCATCGCATTGTAGGATGATAATGATGTACAAAACAAATAGATTTCCTGCACATTAATAATATCAGATGTACAAAAAAACCTGGGCCTATTTAATAAAACCGACCGGCAGCAGGTGACAGACAATCCGAAAACCCGAAGTATTTTTTTCATAGTTTTCCGCTTGACAAAACAACACCTGTCGTGAAAATGTGACAATTATGTCATTTTGTTGACAACTATGCCGCATTGGCATATAAATTAATTAGGCTCTGGTCAAAGTCCGCAATAAATAAGATACATGTACCTAAAAAAACCGTTTCGGAACACGTTCAAAAACTCTGCGAGTCGTATTGTCAACGCAAGCGTAACGAATTTTCGCTTGCGCTGAACACGTGAACACTAAATAAATCTACAAAGAAATCCAGAATCTGTTGTCAAATCTACAGATGAAGTGGAATTATTCTCATGCGGGTGTGGTAAAGCCACTAATTTTATTATACTCAACATGCTAGAGCGAATGTTCCCCCGTATGTTATCAACGATATGGTGAACGCTCACCTTTCACTGGCGCACGGATTAGGTACGGACCCCTTAACTGAAGAAATTACTTTGAACCCAAGCTCCAGTTTACTCTATTCTATATGCTTTAACTTTATGTGAGTTTGATTTCCGCGCTCTTTGGAGAAATTGCTGCAAGAAAATAATATTGCAGTGTTTTTGCATCATTCTTCGGTTTATTCTACGAATATTTAAGTTTTCAACATTATGTGCCTGTAATATAACTATATTATCGGTTAAGTTACATACACAGAGCATAAACAGTATTCCCACAGCTCGAACACAGGCCTCCTCACTGTCAGCATCCCACACCGCCGTCACATGTCACACAGTCATAATTTGCTTTTTATTTTTCCTTTACATAACCAGGTATTGTTGCTTGAACCAACACATCCTTTGCACAGTTTAGTAGGATTCCAAGCAACTTGTTTACACCACCACTACGTTCAGAAGTCATAACTTTACCAATTTAGACAACATAACCACATAAAAAACACCCGCCCCTTTCACACATTAGACCAACATTAAAAAGATACATCAATCATTTTAGCAACAATGTCTTAAAGCGAGGATCGAAATGAGTTGCAATTTTCGCTGCGCGTAACCCGTGCGTCTGCGCAGCTCCTAATAAATCACTTGAGGTCCTTACGCAACAGTGTTGTGATCGTAAACTCGGATGAGACACATAAAATCGTCCCGCAGATAATTCGATCGCTTCCCCGAATTATTTTGAAGTTGCTTTGCTAGCGATATTTGTTATGCTGTTTGTAGAGAAGTATGTTGTATTTTCTGTAGGCTAAATGACTAAATATACCGTCCCTTCTGTGGACCTTTTGTATTGGGCCTCAGAAGGGACTATGTAAGTACGAGCTACATTCTAAAAACTTTTGAAATTTTGTATCTTTTATAATCTTTCAAATAAAGTCTATTTGTTTGACTAAAAGTCCGTTATGTAGCCAGTTACAAACCAATGTCAAAAAGAAGTAAAAATAGCTACCAAACCAAGTCTACTCCTGAGTCTGTTATTCATAACTCTCCCACCATACATAGCCATTTTGCTTATCGTGTTCCACACGTCAACGTTACTCATACAAAATGTTCCTTCACTCTTTCTCATGTCATAAAACGCACCTTCCCTGAAATACACCTCTATACATCACTTTGATTTTTAAGCATAATCTTCAATTTGTGCGTACAGCAATAACCTTCATGGCTAACTAACGTCCACTCCCTGATCGTAAAAGAGAATCCGATGATTTACTTGAGCTTCAGAACATTCAAACTTCGAACGTACTTGAATGAGTATGCATGTCACTATTAGAATGTAGCTATTAGTGTGACTGAGCTGTTTGATATTTTGTAGCCAGCCAGATTTGCATGCCTTGTTTATTTTTTTATGTTAAGCAAGGACTCATTCGCTCAATCATACCTAAAATTCGAAGACATGTGACATCCAACTATCTGGACTGTGCCCACGTGATGGATTACGGCCTACTCCTTCTCACGGAGAGGAGGCCTGTGTCCCAGCAGTGGAAACATTATAGGCTGATGATGATGATGAAGGACTCATTCCATTTTGAGGATATAGTCACTGAGCAATGCGTAACGCAAGGCAAATTCGAAAACAACGATGCCCGCGAGTTACTCATAATGTATGAAATGCGGTGCTTTGTATGTTTATTTTCTTTTTTTTTACATACATACATAATCAGCCTATAATGTTGCCACTGCTGGGACAAAGGCCTCCTCTCGGTGAGACGGAGTACGCCGTTATCCATCACGCGGGCACAGTGCGGGTAGGTGGATGCCATGTATGTATGGTGGATCACATGTCTTCGATTTTTTGGTTCTAGGACATGCCGGTTTCCTTACGATGTTTCCTTCATCGTGTTGCTTAATTTTCTAGACCTTATAGCTACAGCAGATATCACTTTAATTCTAAAAAATAAGCTTTACAAAACACTTATACCTATACAATTGTTGCACATTTAACTATATTCACTACATCCTAAATTAAATTACTAACTTTACAAACAAAGACACTTTGGCGTCGAAGTACTCGTCCGTATCGCTGTCACCCGGAAACGTTCCCAGAAGACTGGCAGCATTGCCACGTTGAATGGCAATGCTAATCTTTGGCCAAAGAATGAGCAAGCCTTCTGGTCACGTGAGGCGTCGACCAGTCGGCGTGAGTCTTAACGAAGTATGACCAAATTGCTTCAACGCAGCTACGTCTCTCTATACATATAAGCTTACACGAGTAATATTTTCATCTCTATCAAGAACAGCGGTCAGCCATTACATCTCGATGACGTCACGGTTATCCCCCGTTTTAATACAAATAATACTTTTATTAATAAGCGGCGACGATAACTTGCCCCTTATCATGCCTACTGGGTATTTTTTAAGCATAAGTAGTTCTCATTCCTTTTCATAGAGTACAATATTATTATTACAGTACTTACGCACGAAACATCAAGCTACTTTCCAATATAAGCTGACCTATCATGGTTAGGATATCAGCCTATATCTACAATGCATACTTATATGTAGATACTATTTTTTTTTAATTCTCCTTACTTATTGTGGTAGGGTCATTTTATTATAGGTGCATCATCTTCACATATAATTATAATTATATAATTGATGTATACAAAATATTGTAACACATTTTAAAAGAGTAACGGTGGAGTTTCTTGTCCATTCTTCTCCATACGAAACTACCTTTTGGAAGGGGTGACTAGAATCAATTCTATTTTCATATAAACGTTGAAGTTCAAATGTGACTTTTATGTGCCTACTTGAAATAAATGCTTTGAATTTGACTTTGAGAAATGAAGTGATTGATGTACCGTCGTGCGTACCAACATTATAAACTGCGGTTTCTAAATGCGAGTTTTTCCCGCTCAATCACATTGACACGTAATTTATTCACAATTTGTACCGTTTTCTATATGCAATTAACATTATTCAAGTTGCCTGTAACCGCTACGCGGTTAAATCCTTTTGTGGGCGAAAACGTTTTTTAATTGCGTAAGTAGGTACTACGGTGGTACTACGCCTACGCAATGTATTCGATATTCAAATCCTTGTTTCTAATTGATGTTATTTCCACTTAAATTAATATCTACTTTATGTTAGTGTTTATTTCAAAATTACTAGTACCTACCTAGTTGTTTTAAAAAAAAATAGCGCAAACTTAACATTTTAGGATTTTAGAGTAATTTTTACAAAACAAAATATTTGTTTAGGTACATTTTGGGAAACTAAATTGGAAACGTAGAATAAAAATTTGTGTTCCACTTTGAAAGATCGCTGAAACAGACACTTCGGGCGTGTCGGCGAAGAGTCCCGTCGAAGTAAAGTCTTGTCGGTGTTCAGTCTGCCGGCGTAGTGTCTGTCGGCGTTTAGTCGTACACTTTTCATTTTGACGTTATTTACGTTGTTGAGCACACAAATTTTTCGAACCTAAAAAGCAATGGATTAGCAATATCCTTCAAAACGATTCAGAATGTGATTGATGGCGTGTTATGCAATTAAGGTGCAGGTCGGGCAAAATTTTATTGGGTTTTCCCACGCAAAGAATACAGGCGTGAGATTATGTTATGAGTGTTAAGATTGAACAAAAATAATATTTTTAACAATAAAACATTGCTTCCTTAGCCTTAGGGAATTTATAGAACATAGACATAGTTGTTAAGTAAGGAATTAGGTATTGTTTATGAGTAATTGGACGGACAATTGTATTTAATGATAGTTTTCATTAAATTATGATGGTTTCTTTATGTAATGTTATTTTCACGCTTGCTTGCAAGTAGAATACAATAAGTTTTAGGCTTTAAGATCTTTCCTTGATGAACAATGTATTTTCTGTCAAATAAATATTTTGAATTTAAATTTAAAACATTACATGTTATGCACCTAAAACATAACATGTTAGGCACCTACAGCGCACAGCGCAGTGCAGTTACAGTTATATCTAGGAGAATAATAAAATAACCGAGTGGCTGACGACTCATCCCGTAAACGTCGTCGTCAGCACGTGCATGTAAACTCAACCGTTAGTTGATAATGCAAAGGAAATGGCTAGCTAGCACGTAACTAGGTATTAATTTAGTTAGTTATTTGCAGACTTGATGCGTAGTAATAAAAATAAACCACTCTGAGTTTAGAAAATCTTAATTATAACACAACATATTTTATTATTTTTATTAAAACTTTATGCACAAAAAATACTGTACAACGGCGGACTTAATGCCTGAGGCATTTTCTACCAGTCAACCTTAGGGTGATGCAGAGATATACCATGGCAGGTGCAACAGATAGCACGGAAATGACTATAAAATACATTAATAAATACTAATACATAGATACATACATATAAACAAAATAAACCTTGGTCAGGAGAAATAACGATCGGTAGAGGAGAAAACGAATCCAGCAACTCAGCGCTGGGATGTTTCAGCCAACTTCAGACGGATAAACTTTAAAAGATAACCCACTGGTTGCTAACAAATGCTTGTGTTCATATCAATTATTAACAATTTTTTTTCTCCTTTGGTATTGAAAGATTCGCTTACCACGCTTTGCAGACCAATATTGGCGTTCTAAGAGACGCTGTCATCATAACTTCTTTCGTAAATGAATACTAATACTAATTAATACTAACAGTACCTACTATGTTTTTAGTATGAACATGATTTCCAAATAGGTACCGTGTAAGTACCTAGTTAGTTGCTAGCTATTCTGTTTATTTTCTCAAGACATGATTGGTGTTTGTCTAATAGTTTGCGAAGCCCCGCTACAGCGCATATCTTGTGCCACGCATTACTAATGTTTACCTCAAGACCTCAAACACAACTCATTCCCTCATTACCTATCAATTGTCCCTGTCTGGTCGCAAGCGCAACACCAACTTCTTCTAACCGCTTCGACCGACTAACGGTGCACACACCTCATTTACCCATGCTTTTTTGTCCACTGTATTTGAGGAAGGATTTTTGGGAAAAATCGGTGAATAACCCGTACCGTATACAGAGATATCAATGTACCTACTCGTACTTATGTAGATATTATTTGTTTCACGGTGATCACGGTTCAACGAATGGGGATTGCTTTTAATTTATTTTTAATAAGTAAATACCTATTTATCAAGCAGATGGAAACTATGCGGGAGTGACGGAAAGTTTGTGTAGCAACAGACGTGGTATCAACACGTTATGCGGAAGAATAAAGAGCATGCTAGCAGAAACAGTTGAAAGGGTGGATACTATGGGGGAAGAAGCAAATTAATGACTAAGGAAAAGGATGGAATGAATGGTTAAATGAATCATCATAATCACAGATAATTTTAAATGAACATCCTATTCATCTTCCTAGCCTTTTTTTATTATTTTGGGGTCTGCCTCCAGCCTCATCGGGTGCCACTGAATACCAGCCGAACTATTCTGTAAACATCTCACCGCAAAATCTTACGTGAAGTCAGCTGTCATTCATTTTCTTGATTTCTTCCTCTTTCTCGGACCATATCTGTACAATAAGGTAAATAACATCCGTAATATATATCCTCAAACTAAACACAAATGTAAAATTTCAGTCACTATATATTTGAAAACCCTTGACTACCTACCAGGGAACTGACAATTTGTTGTTCACTCTCAGATAGACTATCGCTACCTGCTACTCTTCCCCTTTGCTGCTTCTACATACCATCAACCATACTCGCACCACACTCACTCAAGCAACCACTCACGTTACCTCCACACTTACTCAAGCAACAGCAACCTCTCACATCTCCTTTTTACACTTTCTCTAGTTACTAACTCACAGTCTGGTATTTACACTAACGTTTTTGTATTTTTTGTTTTGTTTGTTTCTTTCAACCTTAGTTAAGTATACTGCGTTGCTATGATGGTCCAAATCACAGGCATCTAGCCGCGGGAGGGCCCTGGTGACTTGTGATACAGGTTTTTATATAAACCTACCTCAGGCACCAGTCTCTCACAAAGTTAGCTCCTTGTTTGTGCACTATTGTCGAATAATAACTTTATGTGCCATAGGTAACTTGTGTAGAGAAAATAAACGTTTCATATTATTATTATTCCACCTGATTCTAGGTATTCTATTGACAGCTCACTTCAAGCTCACTTCACATAAGTTTTCGCCGTGAGATTTTTACATGAATAGATCGGCAGTATTTTACGTTGAGTGACTTCCTATCTCACCTCCACAACCCACTGACTGGGTGAACACAATACCCCTTAGTAAGACTGGTTGTCAGATTTTTGTGAAAGATGACATTGATAACATCAAAGAAAATGCTAACAGTACTGATGAAAGCGACAAACGTGTCGTGAAAATTCAGGAGTATAATGATGGTGGCCAGTATTTGTCTAATGTACGCACATGTACCGTATTGGCTAAGTTCAGATCATAACCGCTTGAGTTGATGCATGTTTATTAAACAAAAAACAAACGTTTACGTCTCTTAGACTTTACTACTGTTGCTAGTGCATACCATTAAGTTCTAGACGAACTTGTTTATGAGCAACTGAGCTATCCTTGTATAATATAAAATGTAATGAGGGAGCGTGGATTATCAGATCTTTCGACATCTTCAATATTGGTGATCGTTTACTTGCGCTTAAAGTTTGACTTTCTTAGTTTTTTTATTTTTTAAATAGTTTCGTTTACCTTAATCAAATCAAATCAAATCAAATTATTTATTTCGGGTTGCATAGACCCATAGATAAATGCCTTAACCTAAGTATACATATTATTATCAACAATAAGTGTTAGTAAATAAAACTTAAGCCTATGTTAGTAACACTTCACTAGCACTGCACTACGTCTTTGTGCTGTCGTGTTGTTAATGACTGCCTCGTTGGTTTTGAGGTCTTGGGTTCAGTTCTTGGATCGGGAAAGGTGTTATTAGGTTTTTTCTATCGGGAAATTCTCCATAGAACCCCGGAGTCTGGATTCGTGCCCAGTTAATGGCAATACGCTCGCCCCCTGTTACACAAGACTTAAACATAAGTGGCGGAATGTGGGTGTGCCATAGGTACACCTCTGCCTAACACTTCAAAGGACACAGGCGTGATGTTATTTTATGCTATTTACTTAATTTTCATCGGAAGATGATGAGTTGTAAAATCCTTTGTAGTTTTAGACTTTTACATCTCGTCACTCAAAACCAGCGAACCAGAACATCAATACACACTAATCGAAAGTTCAACACGAAAATCGCGTCGGAAACTTGTCACCAGATGTAAGAACAATGAAATCTCAAGGACGGGCTAGATGGCAGATAACAAATGGTAAACAAAGTTGCGCACGTGGTCGACATAATTGCTTCGACCGGCGAAAACAAACAATGTACCATTGTCTTTTGTCGCGGTACGGATTCCTACGGGCCGTTCACATTGTGCTCTCATAGGAGAAATGATAATTGGGTTCGCGGTTTTTTCGACGAGTGTAGATCGATCTTGATTTTTTACTTCTAAGGGATTTGTTTGAAGGTCGTTCATATGGGATACTATAATTTGAAACGGTTTGTCCCTGTATAACAGTGTTGACTTCTAAGTTCATCAGGTTTAACTTTGAAGTATTAGCAAGCGTCTTCTCTAAACAGTAAATTTTCTCAATCGCAAACTTCAAAGGCGACTTTCACATTCTCAGTATTTTTTCTAGTATAAAGAATGCTTATACCGTCTATGTTACTAGGCATATCCCATATTAATGCTACGAAAGGAACTTCCGTCGATACGCTATCTGCCTGAATACCAATATCTAAATGCTTTATGGTGGACGTAGGCCGTACATACTTTTTATTTTTTAAGTTAGCCTACACTGTAATGTAACACTGCTTAGTAAAGGCCTCCCCCAAATCCTTCCAAGCATCCTTTTCCAAGGCCACCTTGATCCAACCCTTGCGGTAACCACATAGATACTTATCGTAATGAAATCTATTTGCCAATTGGCCCAGTTTCAACATCCATTGATGACTTCGTTTGATCTTTCATGACCCTTTTGAAATAAAAAGTGATGACAGTCTCCTCTATACTGTACCCAGCCAAAAGCCAAATGTCAATACAGTACAGCTATGAGTCACTTCATGAATGCAAACTTATTTGCAGGCAAAGGTATTAGAAAAGTTAAAGCCAAGGTGCAGGACCTAAAGTAACCTTGTATCATTCGAAGCTCAGTTTACTACCCAAGAAGTGTTACGAAAGAGAGAGTTCACACCAGCGCATACGATCAACTGTCGGAACATATTCTGCTCATATTTTCTCCCGACAATTTACAACCTGTGCGTCTGATAAAACGCATTGTTCTCCGTTCCCATATCATAGTGGAAACACCGTAAGTTAATGTTACCAAGAAAAAAATACAACAAAAAACAAAAGTTCACAATTAGGTGTTGCCACAAAAAGCATATTTTTTTATAGCACGGGAGTGTTGTTCCATTCAAAGTATCAAAGTGGCCGATCGTGGGATCAGCTGATCGCCACATTTGGACCTCCACTGACCTATATTCCGACCTATGACGTAGCCCGACAACAATAGGGCATTGTTCTTTTATATTTGCGCCAACATCAGGAGTTCCTCAAGGCAGTTCATTCACATCTATGTAGCTTTCATTTAAATAGGTTCATTTGGTTTTCGTCATTGTTCCGATCAGCTGTTTTCACGAGATTATATCTCCGTTGATAGGTGAAAGATTGTAACAATGAACTTAGTTGTACGTATTGTTTTATTATTGTTTGCTGTGACGTCGTCTGGTTAAATCTTATTGTTTCTAGTCTGTGATGTAATGTCTTCAGTTCAACTGTCATTCGTTTGACGTTTGTATTAGTAGATTATTTGTTGAACTGTTGTCTTATTGTAGTGGGTTTCAATGTCAAGGTCTGTGCTGTGAGACTGATAGGCAAGCATGTTAACAGTTGTTCAACATTATTTTCAAAGTCCTTACAAAATTCTATTCAAACAAGACGGTCTGTTACAAGTGAATGCTGCAACTTAGTTCGATGCTACCACGCATTGATTGCTTCATTTCCTTTCCAAGGAATTAGGTTATGCAAATTACCTCATCAATTACTCCTTGCTTTTGCTTCAAGCTTTGTTTCCTTCAAGTTCTTGCAATGCAATGCAATATAGTACGGTACGCTTTTTTCAAAAATTATTTAAACTTCTGATCTAATAAAACCAAAACGCGCGAATTTCTAATTCCGAACACGACATAAGATTAAAAAAAAACCTCCAAAAATAAAAATGAGACTGTCAGTGGCACTCAGCCATGCAGCCTACTCGCAATCCGAGGAGGTCGAACCTCATCCATCCTAGAACGGTAGTGAACAAAAAAGTGGAATGAAATGATAAATAGTTGTAGTTAATCCGCTCTTATCGCCTCGTGGCTTCGTCCCGTGCGGTCCAAAAATGAGAGATGGAGCGGCCCGTACAGATAACACTTCTCGGTAATGGCTTTCTAGACAGTAGAGTGGTTTAACATTAGGTATTAAAAATAATATGACATTGGTAATATTGGGAGTTAAGCGTGCTACGATTTTTTTGTTCGATATTACTTGTGAAGTGTGGTGAAGGCATAATAATGACATTGTTATGTTACTAAACATCGTAAGGAAACCGACATGTCATGGAACCAAAAATTCGACGACATAATTCGTGAATTAGCGAAAAGCTTGACATAATACAAAAAGAGCAATTTTGGGTATGATGATTTAAAATAGTAAAAGTAGCTGTAAGAGTGTGACGAAGCATATTATAGTTAGATCTTTCTAGCTCCCTCAATTTTAGGCTTTAGTGTAATGTCGTTTTTATAGCAAATAGCAAACAGAATAAAATTGGCTGTATACTTAACTCCAAATTGCAGATTATTTAGTTATGTCACCCTTTTCGCAAATAAGCGATGTGACATCCATCAACCCGCACTGGACCCGCGTGGTGGATTAGGTACGGCCTATCCCCTCTCACAGAGAGGAGGCCTGTGGCCCAACAGTGGGAACATTATAGGCTGATTTATTAATGTTATGTCATACATGACGTAAAGTTCACTAGAGCTAAAGTAGCTAAAGTTGGACAACAAATACATACATTATGTATTTGTTGCTAAGTCCAACTTTAGGTGTTAAATTCATAGCAAGTCTTTGTTGTAGCTGTACATGTATTTTCCTTTACCTTTTTAAGGTTTCCTTCCTCAATAATTAGTTTTTTATACAAATTAAAACAAACATGTTGTCCAGTATTAATTGCTTGACCAATTTTACTACATTTTTCTTTTTACCTTATCAGTATCACATTGTCCTTCATTAGATAAATAATTGTGATTTGCAAAACTGCCTATCTTTTTAAATATACAACCTATCCGTGTTTGAACTCTTTATACCGGTATTGCCAACATAAAAAATGATTGATACAGGCAGCTCTACGGTTGCGGGTAGGCTATGACAAATGTAGTAAACGTTGAGTTAGCGCGCTCAGCCACCGATGTTCCGATATCGACTAATTGTGTCGGTATGTGTGCTTGCTCGGACACTAGTGACGTACTGGATGTCGATACGGACATGGTACAATATGCACTCACTATAAGTAGACGTACTTTAATAAAAGCGTGATCACAACGACTCATTTATGCTTCACCTTCATTCCCCATGGGCTTCCTGTATACAGATTAAGAACCTTCTACTTTCGGCATTGTCTGTCATTCAGTAAATTGTAAAGACAACTTTTATTTAGGCCAACCGCAAAAGTTGCTGTCAAATGATTTTTTTTTGTTGAATTCTCATCATTTTATCTTTACCCGTCTCCCACTCTTGAAGATCATCTTAAGAGCACTATATGGTGCATCTTCGACAATTCAACAACTACTTAAACAAGCAAAACTATCGATGCAAAAACCATCGACTGTTACCATCCCCAATCGTTATTTGTCGACGGTATCGCTCGCCTCCCGCGTATCCATCACTACACAGCCTCTAGAGACGTTTAATAAGATAAACGCGCTACCTTATTAACTGTGCCGTTCGATCATTTGTAATAGAGGAATGTGATTTGTTACTCGACTATATTGTAATCGATTACAGTGCGGCCAGTGCCATTTTTGTGTTGAGAGGTTGGCACTTCTTATATTGATTTTTGGCTATGGCTATTCATTATTTAAAGTTGAATTCCGTAGCTAAAAATTATGAAGTAAAAAAACTGTTGATCTTAATAAATGATTGTTTATTGTCATTAATCATTTTAATAGGTGTATGACGGGTGTAATTAGAATAATTAGATAAATGTATTATGCTTAGGGCTTAGACATATTTAATTTCTATAAAAACTGATTTATTAGCTGATGCACCAATTCTTGTTTATTTCACTAGGTGACATCTAAATGTTAAGCCTAAATAAAAGCGGACTGTTGGATTTTTAACACTCGGTTCAGCGCCGAGAGTTGAAAATCCACAAAATCCAGAGCCATCATGTTTAGGCATTACATGTATTGCCTAGTGTTAGTGAGAACGGGCATTGCAGTCCTTTTACAGTTAGTTATTTTATATCTGACAGCAACCTTATGGCAACAAGAAGGAAGATCAATGTAATTTTGCCTGTAATGCGAAATCAGTGGTAAAATAACTGAAAGAGATATTATAACTAGATCAATTAATTAGATAATATAAGCTAACCCATTATCAGGTCTTAATTACGAATCTGTCAAATATTTGCTTGTGGTTTATAAATACAGGCCAGCCCATCTACACCACAACTATTGAGCGGCCTTAGTAACTAATTCTTAGTATTCACACCGTATTTCTCATTATTCCCACTTTTGCATTAAAATAGAAACGGTGCTATAGTCCCGCCCTATCTCTGACGTCAATACACACCCTGTGTTCTCATTATCACTGTCGCATGAGTCAACAGCAACGGTCACTCTTCAGCCAATGACGACACGGCTCGCGCGCCCCTCGGTACGTCACGCGAAAACCGGCCAATCAGCGTGCGCGAAAGCGCGTCATACGATGTTTAGAACAGTTTTCCTATGAGTGTTCGTTATTCATAGTTTTTTAATTGAATAAATGTAAAAGGCCTTTTAGTTATTTTGTGTAATTTAGGTATTGGGGATTATAAGTCTCATTTCATCAACTCGTAGGAAATAAAAGGAAAATATTTGCCTTGCGGTTTGTCTTATTAATTTCTCACAGTTTCAGCTAGGTAACACTACTAATATGTCCCTTTCAAAGAAAACATTAATATTATGTAAATTAGAAAACCCACGCAATTCTTTGACATCTCTTTGACACATCTTTATAAATTACTTAAAAACTCGTTCACTTTTTCAAACCTCTCCAATCTTTCTCAAAACATCCACAAGACATTATCATCCTAACCAGATCAACAAACAGCATATCAATATCAGAACTAAATCGACTTAAATAATCGATATAAATCTGACAGTATCCCGCCAATAAATCCATTAGTTCGAGAACACACCTGAGCATGACTCTCGACTTCAACCGACCCCCGGGACGTTTACACATTGGGCCATGATTATGAAGACCATGGGCCACTGCAAAGTAGTGAAGATGTCGATTTATCGTAACCAAAAAATCAGTTTTGTTTTATGAAATCCATGTTCTTAAGACAAAAACTTTACCATAAAAAAAACCACCGACTTCCAAAAAAATACTACAAGTGAAAAATAACTTTAATTTCAGAATTTTCCACTTTTTAAGTTGTGGTACCTACCCCAAACAAACTCGGATACCACTATTTGCAATGTAAATAACAGTGACAGAAAGTGACAGTGACAGTTATTAAAAAAGTCATCATCAAGTGGAAAAAATCACGTAATTGTATTTTTTTATTGAAGCTAACACAAAAATCACTCATCAAAAGGTGACCACATTTATTTGGTACCAATCTGGAAGTAAATCCTTTTAAATAAAAAAATAATTTTCCAAATCGGTTTATAAATAACGGAGTTCTGAGGTAACAAACATTAAAAAAACAATACATCCCTAATGAGAACCAACTTAAAAAAAAGGAGGAGCGTTTGTGAACTCTCTACCTGCGTCTGTGTTTCCGAACGCATACAACCCTAATCTCTTCAAAGTGAGAGTGAACAGGCATCTTCTGGGTAAGCTCACTCCATCGTCGACTCTGTCTCTGTCACCACTGACCTAGACTATAATCAAGAGCAAACCCATCGTAAATAAAAAAAAGTCATTTAAAAAGGTTTGGTCAATGAATCAACTCGGCCTATTACAGTCGACTGCTGGACATATACTTTTCCCAAGTTACTTACAACACCTGGGTTTCGCCTTCGGCCTCCATGCTCTCCCACCTGCTTTTGAAGGTCGTCGCATACAGCCGGAGTCACTAACGCCCTTCTAAAAGCAACTCAATATTTTTCACTGCTGCATAAAAGCCATTCAAAAGAGAGCGGACTTCGTCCATGCGGCGGGTTAGATGCGTTACACACATAAAATGACAATTGATCGCAATGGGTTTCATTTTGACAGTACACCCACGTTCATTGCGTTATTACGTCGTTGAGCAGACAAACTTTTCAAACCTGTGAAGCAATGAATTAGCAATATCCTTCAAAACTCTCGGATTGTGATTGAAAGTGGGTGCTGGTCTAAAAGTTGATGTTGGCAGTTTGTGTCACATTAGCCACAATTGTAGTCAACTATATTATGAGTTTTACAGTAGATTTACATGTAGTTTGTCTTTATGGGGACTACATACTTGATCGTAACGATGTAGCAGAAATGAGGAAACTAGGTACTGTTCAATAAAATTTTTTATATAGTTCAAACGCATTACGAGGAAATCTCTGCACGAGGAACTACACTACAGGTTTATCATCATCTGAACTGTATCATACTGTGATAAACACGATCCTATAAACGAGATCCATCTAAGTACTTAGTATTCGATCGATAAACGCTGAACGAATTCCAACATTTGACCAAACTTGGATGGTCCGTCCCAGTAGGCTCTAAACTAGATTCTGGTATTGGCCCAATGTTTGCCGGATTGGCCCAACACGTCAAGCCAGCATTACGAAGCGCTTTTACGCTGACGTATCGATAATATGAATTAACTTTTTTTCTGTAATCTTTTTGTTATGGTAATATAGTGAAAATGTTAATGAAATATATAAGAAAGAACGTCCGTCTGTCTTCTCGGAACATCGGAATATCTAATGTGTTTATATTAAATTTTATATTTATGCGTTGTCATGGCAACCGAATCTCTAGCCTAGAGACAAAGTACAGTTGTTAGCTCATCATCTATCTAGTCTTTTCCCAATTAAGTTGGGGTCAGCTTCCAGTCTAACCGGATCTAGCTGAATACCAGTATTTTACATGGAGCGACTGTTACAGTAGGTACCTACCTGAAAGTAAAATGTGACACATTATAGTTTTAAAAAAAGTTCCGCATTGTAGAGCGTTTGGGAAAAAACAAAACACAGTCACCCACTTCGTTTCGCAATCGATATTTGTATAGAAATTGTAACAGCTCCATTTCAGTGTATTAAAAAAATATAACAAATGAGTAGTAACACTCCACGAAGATCCAAGTTTTCATTCTAGAAGCACTATTATTATCCAACTACACTACAAACTATAGGTACCTCCTCCATCATCTACTTTTTAATTTATATGAAATCATCCTGCAATTGTCTGCTATTGTATAATTGAATTTAATTAAAGAACAAAGTAAAACAAAGTGCAAGTCGATAAATTTTTATAAAATATATTGAGGAAAACCAATACCTATGACGCATCAGTGACTAACAGAGGGACAGATTATTATTAATATGGAGCACAATATTAACTTTACCTCCAGATGCAGCTGAATACCAGTATTTTACATGGAGCGACTGCCTATCTGACCTCCACAACCGAGTAACTGGATCACACGATACCCCTCGGTAAGAGTGGATGTCAGACTCGGGGTTCTGACTACTATGTTTAATGCAAATAAATAAATACAAATACATACCCGTAACGACGGTCAAAGATCTACGAAATGACAGCCGGGACCACCGGCTTAATGTGCTTTCCGAGGCACGGACGGGGCCTCGATATGTAAAGGATGGTCACCCATCCATGGATCGACCGCGGCAAGCGTAGCGTAACCTACGATCGACCCGATTTTGCCACGAGCCCCTTTATTTTCCCGAGGAAAGCTACCTACCGAGAAAATTATCGAATGAATCCTTCTTTTATTTTAGTTGATGATTTTTTTACACAACTCTGCCCTAAAGCAAGTCACATAGCAATCCTATTTTAAAACACTCGAAATAATCCTCATTCTGATGCTTCAAAACATGCATGACGTCGGCCAGCCCGTCGAAACGACTTAAAATTTTAAAACATGCAGTTCACTTTGCATACTTCCAACAAATATTCAAAGGAGGACTTAATGCAGTACCTACGGCTTTAAAATCAGGTGTAACGTTTTAAGTAGCCAGTATGTATGAGTACGTATATACATGAAACATGTACAAAAAATACGGCATTGGGTATGCATTGAGATCGAACCGAGCTCCAGTTACAGTACTCCTTTACTTGCATTTCACTCGCGGGGTACAATCGACGACATACTTTGATTGAGTTACATAATCATGATTAGTTTGACCTTTTAGCACGAATTTAGCCAACAATTTAAGAATAATACAGTCACAGTAATCCACAACTGAACCTTGTGATCCAACCTAGTCAGCTCGTTAAAAACGAAACGATGCTGGCTATACACAAGAAACGATGGTTCTTACAGCCTTTAGCTTTTAGCAAAGCATAATCAGCCTATAATGTTCCCACTGCTGGGACACAGGCTTCCTCTCTTCACATACGGCGAGACACCCAAATCAATGCCTAAATAAAAAAACGCTGTTAAATTTTGAACGCTTGGCGTAGCTCCGAAAGTTGGAAATCCAACAGTGAAAATATGCATAGGAGATATTATAGTGAAATGGTGTACCCGTAGGTGCTGAGACAGGAGACGAAGGGATAGTGTCACTTCTTCAAGAGATTTGACTGTAACATCTTCTTGTGTCACAGTGATCGCATCATTCGTTCGTCAACACACAGATTTATGACCTCGTTCTTATTTATCAACTTAACCTTTTACGACTTTGTAGGTAAGCGTTGCCTGCGAGTACCACGTCGGATGTGGCTGAATACCAATATGTTTAAGTATATGCAAAGACTTAAACATAACATTTATGACCTACTTCAGTAAAAAAAATTAATGACTATGTTATCAAATTATTTATTTGTTAGACAACTGTTGTATTGTAGGATAGACACACCCAATATCAAAACCACTTTTCCAAGCCTCTTTGTTAAATTAGATGTTCTGTACTGACTGAATTTAGAAGTTATTGCCTTCAATTCTGCCTGAAGTTGAAGCTTTTTTCGCTTGAATAATACTGAAATATTTAAGAAAGTATATTAGTTTGTGTTCGTATGTACCTCATGAGGCTGGCCGGGTGCTATGGTGGTGGAAAAATCGTTAGCCTCGCACGTAACCGCAAGCAAGCGCGAGCGCAGGGCGCGATAGCAGAATAAACTTATGTTATTACTTATTTTATTATTATTTTTGTATGTTTGTCATTTATTTTGAAAGGAAATCTCTGGTATGCAAAGGATTTTCGAGGATAATTTAGTTTCATCGATTTATCGGGCATTAAATTAGGCTTACTAGCGTAACTTTCGTTAGCATGCCTTGCTTTGTGCTATGAACAAAACTTACAAAAGAATAATTAATACGTAGAAAGTTTTCAATAATCCTCACAGACTTTTCTAGATTTTACAACTTGGAATAATTGAATTCCTTTGCTGCAAGTAAAACTTTACTGTATTTTTCTGTAGTTCTAAGAAGATATTGTTACTGAAACTTGCATACTTCCAACAGTCACACAACCTTTAAAATTCAAAAAAATAAACCCATGAAATCAGCACAAAATACAAAAAAAAGACCAATTCTTCACGCAGCTTCGTCTGCTGTCGGTACTCAAGCAATAAAGTTGAGTGAAGTCGCATAAAACCTTTATGTGATTTACTATGTACTTAATACGACCAAACGTTCTTGCGCACATGTGACTGCGCAGATCAAATTTTCAAGAAATACACAATTTTGATTTTCGCTTGAGAACTATTAAGTTAACTTGTTATAGGTACATAACTTTGCCATCATAATTGGTTGGGAATTCCAAGTGTTTGTGGAAATTGACGTTTAAAGGCGTAGGAAATTCAATAAAGTTGAATTTTCCGTGTAGTTTTTGGCAAAACATAGATTTCTACATCTCTTCATTGGTGTTATAAGTGTTGCTTAAGTACTGAGTTCAAAACAGTAAGAATCTGAAAATAACAGCAATAAGTATTGCGATCAACAATCCGTTGCGATTGGAGGTGGTGATTATATCAAAACAGGAGGGCCTAGACAAGTAACAATAGCTTTCTGTTTCGTATTTCTACAACGTCTGTCAACAAGATTGGAATAAGCGTTTCTGTAGCTTATGTGAATCTAATATATTTTTGACTTTTCCATCATCGTTGTCGCTGTTAGAATGTCACCTGGACCATTTTGGTTTTTTTTCCGCTCTGGTCGGAGCGAGACGGCGTGTCAGACTCTTACTGACTAAAACCCACCCGTTTTCCGTCAGCTGCCTGTGCGAGGAGCCACAGTAACCCTTTCGGACTTTCCCTTTTTTTTTTTTTTTTTTTTCCTAACTATGGCATCTCGTAGTAGACCTAGAGAGGTCGTTACTACTTAACCGGACTATCCTGTGGTTGCCTTAAGTGAAACTCAAAGCCTCCAGCCAGGGGCGTATTATTACATACTAAGCGACTATCACCTAAGGGCACCCCCTGTGGGGTACGAACCTCGGCTTAGGGCGTCGCTGGGGGGGGGACAGCAAGGTGGGACAGGCTGGATCAGATTTTTCTTATTATTAAGCTTGATGAGGTCGGCGTTTCCTAATTGACTATCTCTGAGAAGAAACGCCGAAATAAACTCAGAGGTCACAGTCGGGGGGGGTTTATATTTACGGGCTCAGCTACGGCGCGGGCTGGCGCTTCGTCGGGCAAGGGTCGGGGGGGACGATTAAGTCGGGGGGTTCGCGAGGTACCTCGGCGGCGAGGACGGAATGACGGTTTGTGTAATTTGTGCACTGTACTGGTGGCCCTATTGCTCTCCTGGCGGAGTGTTATGGGGTCATCGGGGTCGGTGAGGACATGCCTTGGGCGGCGGAGGTGGCTGATTTTAGAGGGGACATAGCCTGCGGCCTTGACAACCAGAGGGTTGCGATGTTTGTCGGAGGTGTCGAAGAAACGCTTGGAGTTGCGTTTCATGAATTGATGGATAGTGGGGATTTTGAGATCTAGGTGGAGTATTTCGTTACGGACATACCAGGGGGAACCTGTTGCCCTACGAAGGACACGATTTTGTAGGGCCTGCAGCCTATGGATGTGATGGGGTTTGGCGTGTGCGAAGACTGCACTAGCATAGGTCATGATTGGGCGAATGCACGCTGTGTAAATGCGTAATTTACACCTGAGGGATAGTTTGCTGCGTGCATTCAGAACGAAGTGGAGTCTACCAAGAGCGAAGGCGGCGCGCGAGCGGGCCTTCCTTATATGCTCTGCGAAGGATAGGTGCTCATCGAGGATGACACCGAGGTATTTGGCTCGCTTCTCCCAAGGGATCGGCTTGCCTGACATAGTGATCGGTTGGGGGGGGCTGAGGCCGTGTCTCGGTCTTGTGAATAGGACCGCTTGACTTTTGTCGGGATTGACTTCTATTCTCCACTTTTTAAACCACTCGCCGAGTTGGTTGACTGCGGTTTGAAGGATACGAGCTATTGGAACTTTGCCATTACCGGTGTAGTAAATGGCCGTGTCGTCTGCGAACAGAGCCAGCTGAGCCTTTTTGCTCTTTGGGATGTCGCTGGTGAAAAGGGTGAATATGAGCGGGGCAAGCACAGAGCCCTGGGGGACTCCTGCGCGTATGGGATGAGGGGAGGATAGCGCGCCTTCGATGCGATAGCGGAATGTGCGGTTTGTCAGGTAGTCTCTCAGGATGAGGACGAGACGGTCTGGCACACCAAGTTTGTAAAGCTTGTATAACAAGCCGTTGTGCCAGACTTTGTCAAACGCTTTGGCTATGTCGAAGAATACGGCGCCCGTCATCGAGCCACGTTGGAAGCCAACGCTTATGTGCTCGACGATACGGTGGACCTGTTGAACGCAGGAGTGCTGGGTTCGAAAACCGAATTGTTCGTTTGGGATGAGGCCCTTTGTTTCGGCGTAATTTCTGAGTCGCTTATAAATAAGTCTCTCATAGATCTTACCGAGAACATTGAGCAGGCTGATAGGGCGGTAGCTGGTGGGCTCGGACTTTGGCTTCCCAAGCTTTGGGATACCGATGACGGTAGCTTTTTTCCACTGTTGTGGGAAGATATTGTTGCTTAAGGCACCATTGAAGATGGTAACCATTAGCATTATTAGGTGGGCAGGGAATAGTTGGAACACCCTATTGGTGATTCCGTCTAGGCCGGGAGCTTTCCGGGGTTTAAGTGCCTTGATAATATCCTGCACTTCGTCTGGAGTGACTGGAGGCAGAGGATACTCAGGGTCTTCGACAGGGGGGAGGGAAGCTCTGTGTTCAACTTCAGCGTCGACCTCAGAGAGGTGAGCTTGATCGACTGGTTGAGAGCTGGGTGTGCATTGAGCCTCGAGACTGATGGCGAGGCATTCAGCTTTGTCGACATCGTCATAAGCGATTGTCTTATCGGGGCGAATCAGGGGGGGCATGGAAACCACTTCCTGGGATTTGAGTTTCCTCTGAAGGTCCCAGAAGGCCAGATGGGTAGGCTCTAGCTCGCTCAGCATCCTGTCCCAGCCCGCAGTACGCAGCTCCGCTATGCGTTTCCTTACAGATCTCTGTAAGTAGCGCATGTGGGCTTTGTTCGCGTCGCAGGGAAAGCTGCTGTAGGCACGGACAGCTGCGTTCTTCTCATTCAGCAGTTCACGTACATCGTCCGGCAATTTCCAGCGACGGTCATCCGTCGCTGGAACTTCCCTTGAACAATCGTTCAGGACTGATTGTACGTGTCCAGTGAATGAGTCGATCGCCGCCGTCGTGTCAGCGATAGAGTCGAAGTGGTCGGGGATGGAGTCTAAGTGGGGGGACGTGTTGGATTTCAGGCAGTTGCTTACTTTCCTCCAGTCCGTTACCACTTTGGTAGATGGGGGTTGGTTGGGGTCAGGGAGCCCTATGCGGGGGGCCAGTTGGATGACAACTGGGCGGTGGTCCGAGGTGAGCTCTTGCACCGCCTCTATAGAGTCCAACCGTAGGTTGATATTCTTTAGAAGCGCTACATCGAGGACGTCGGGGGTATGGTTAGCGTTGTGGGGGAAGTGCGTGGGAGTCATCGGGGCGATGACATCGAAATTAAGGACGGGGCAGAGGTCAAACAGATGTTTTCCTCTGGCGGAGGTTCTAGAACTGTTCCAGGCGGAATGTTTGGCGTTGAGATCACCCGCTATGATAACGGAGTCACTCAAGCCAAGCAGGGCAGAGAGGTCGTTGGATAGGAGTTGGAAGTTCTCCGAACTATTAGTGGGGGGAAGGTAGGCCGATACTAAGGTGATCGGTTGGTGGCCTGTTAAGCCTAGTCGACAGACAGACACTTCAAGTCGTGACAGAGGGGGAGGGTCCAAGGGGATGCAGTAAAGTGACTTCTTGTAATAGATTAGGGTGCCGCCCAAGTGACAACGGGACCTGTCATTGCGAACTACGCGATAGTTGGCAATTGAAGGGGTCCGGTGGATGGGTTTTAGGAAAGTCTCTTGAATGAGAAGAATGTCTATTTGATGGTCGCGGAGAAACGTGGCGATTTCGTCGCGTTGACCTTTTATGCCATTGGCATTGAAGTAGCCTAGCTTTAGGGATCGGGGTTTGTATCGGACTTTCCCGCAACCTTGGCAGACTTTATCAGGACCATGGGTTCTCAACGTGGGCTATAACGCCCCCTCGCGGGCGTTTGAGACTTTCAGGGGGCAGTTGAAGACCCAAAAATAAATAATATCTTATCTTACTACTATATAATATTATACGTTTAAATATAATCGTGGCAACAGCGGTTTCAGTATCGCGGTACGTAAAAAAAAATGGAAGGCTCTACGAAAAAAATATCAATGTGGGCAAAACAAGGTTTAGAACCTATGATCTAGACCCTCCGGTGATCCATGTTGAAAAAGTAAGGATTATGGCCTATGATGACATCATATATGGCCATGTAGACAAACCCAAAGTACAAGATAAATCCTGTTGCTATCCCATTGCTTTAGATAAACTCAGCTTTGATTCTATCCCACAGATCAATAAATTAGAAGTTATATATAATTTCCATTTCTGTATCGTGTATCCGCAGTTTTACTCCACATTGTGGTTGCGAACTCACAAAAATCAAGCAGAACTATCCTAAACCTAAACATCATCATACATTTTGTGTCTCTTGCGCGTAACGTAACGTGACAGTTCGGGGCAGTCGGGCCGGACGCCGCGCGCCGCGCCTCTTCGTAAATTGAATATGTTAAAACGTTTTTTGTTACGACTGTACTATTGTCGACGAAGGTTGATGGCGCGGTTATTAATGTAATGTTTTTTAGATAGAATATGTGACTATACAAAAAATATTAAATACATTTTCAGGAACAAAATTTTGTATACTAGACGACCAAGAATTCCTGGCGTAGTTTGAGATTCTATTAAGAAGTTCGGTTGGCCTGTGATATTTGCCCATAAACTTGCTTTAACTTTTAAATAACAACACACACAAACATATCAATTGCCTGTATTTCCTGAAGGGTCGGGCAGATGTGTTTAGTAACACCAACATCTCGGATAACTTAATAGCTTATGGCCATTTGTATACGACAATGGTTTCTTTACGGTACGGCTTATAAACCGCGCCATAGAAAAAACGTGTCCGTCAACAAACTTCCATAGCGATCCATACAACACTGACGACCGTGCCTACACACGGCGAATAAACCGTAGTTTTTCACGGCAAGAAAAGGTGTGTGCACAAAGGGCATTGGTCAACAAAAATCGCTTTGTTATTGATCTACCTATGTATAATTTAGTCGACAGTCCATCACCCTAACTAAAATAAACGACACAAAATCTTCAAACCACGCTATACTTGTAACCGCGACAGTACTCCAAGGTAGGTACGTACGTCCCGTAGCCGCCCACAGTCGGAGATGATTCGTGGTTTCTCTCGCATGATAATCGATAGTCGCAGGAAATTGGGGCTACACTCACAAACGTTACAATTATTGCTTTTACGTAAGTTAATACCACAGAATTATACAACGGTTTAAGGAAATACTTAAATCTCAACGCTAGATTTCCTAGGACGACCTATTAAGGAAATAATACTTAAATCTTTTAACATTAGGTTTCATAAGACCTAGAAAGAGTTAGTTTACGGGTGTCTTATAATATAGTTGAATAACGAAAGGATTTTTGCACAAGAGTTTCTTATAATACTTATACTATTATTTATTAATATTCACAAAAACTTCTTATATTAAATAAACTATCAAACTATTAAAATTAAAACATAATAACCTAAACTAACTAACAAATCAAAATATGGCGTCGTAAAATTCCTCCGCATCCCAATGTACTTACCCAAGAGACTGGCGGAATTGCCACGTTGTATGGCAATGCTAAGCCTCTGGCCAAGGTGAAGGCTAGCCCTTGGGTCACGGGTATATTGTCTTCCATCTGCTGTGTTCCGGCCAACTTTTTTGCTAAGGACGACTAAATTCTATGTAGGTACAAAAGTTCTCTGACTGACTAACAGACAAACGCAGAGCAACTGAATATAATGTTCCTTAGTGTACACCGTGTGCACTAAATGATAAATGATTTTATTTCTGTAAGTAGGTTTGTACAAACACTTTTACGCGTCAATCATATTTTTTTTTACTAGACGAGGCCGGCGTTTCTTATCTGACTACTCTGAGAAGACAGAGGTCACAGTCTCTTTTAAAGTCCCGACAAAATCTTGGTCAGATCACGTGAAGGCTATGTGGATCGGTATCTGAAATGGTCTTCCAAAAATTCATCCCTGACCAGTTTAAAGGAGGATACTAGTTTGCGAAAAGTGGGCAACAGGCAGAAAGCACAGGGTGGGAGCGACATCGACGCACAAACTGTAACCATGAATTCAACACACGATTCTAGACCCCCAGCGTCCAAATTTTTCGTCTGTTATTATAAAACAAATCTGCTGTTTCATAGATTATTGCAATACCTACGCGGTCAAAATGGCAAGCAATTTTTTTTTTTAAATAACCTCCCCAAATTTTCAACGCAGGGTGGTTGAGAATGTAGCTCGCCATCCGATAAGGACCAGGCCCAGGCCGATGGCGCGTTGTGTTGCACGCGCACCTCAAAGACACGTCAGCAACAACGACGGGGTCCGCTAGGGCCGATGCCTGCCAGGGTTGCGGGAAAGTCCGAAAGGGTTACCGTGGCCCCTGGCACAGGCAACTGAAGGAACACGGGTGGGTTTTAGTCCTTATGAGTCTGACACGCCCTCTTGCCTCCGCCCAGAGCGGGTGAAGTTATTTGATGATTTCGCAAATAAAAAATGGGGCGGGGGAGTTAAGAATCATGTACTGAACGAATCCATGGAAACATGGTTGGGCGTCGATGTTCCGGCCACCCTGTAAACATATGTATACACAGAGAGCTACTAGAAGAGCTCAATTTGAAAGAGTTTGTCCGTAGAACCACAGAGTACACATCAGCCGCAAAAGCACCATTTAAATTAATTACATAGGAAGGAACTATTTTGCGTCAATGGTACGCAAATACTACTCACGCTGACTGTAGGGTTAAATGTATTAGGTCGTAAGCTAATTAACAAGAACAGTTGCAGTGCGATTCTGTAACCATCTCGCCGTGAAAACTTAGGTGAAGTGAGCGTGGAGTGAGCTGTCAGTGTCGTCCCACTGATGCTAGGGATTGACCAAGCATTACATTTACAATCATAATCGAGATTTTAATAATATTTTTTAAGCAAATTCTATTGATAATTTTAAATTATTACAAAGCTAAGTAATTCAAAGCGTCTGAAAAAAAAAACAACATTAAGTTTCTAACTGAATTTCTGTTTTGCTATTTTATTTTATAACCCCGAAAATAGTAATGTTTAGCCACATAACTACATACTAGCTTTGAAATAATATAAAATGATCAATAGAATTCGGATAAAAAATATTATTAAAATCTCGATTATGATTGTAAATGTAACGTTGGTCAATCCCTAGCATCAGTGGGATGACACTGACAGCTCACTCCATGCAAGTCTTCACGGTGAGATTTTTGCAGAATCGACCGGCCGGACTTGTTCTTACATCTATGATAAGGCCAAACTACGCGGCTCTACGTACTCGACCGACCTCACGAGAAACAATTTGTACGTTGAGGCTCTTCTAGAGAAATGACTACTCACCTCGAGTGCTCGTTCTAGCAAGCGTAGCTCTTGTAGAATTCTTTCTGTGCTAGATAAATTTCCGAGTTCTTCCTCTAGTCAAAATGATTTATCGCAGATGAAAACTTAGCAACCATACGGAAAAACTATTTATACGGATTTTCACGAACACTTTTGATTACTATACCTACCTACTTAGCCGTTTTTTCGTCGACTGCTAAATAAAACCCTAAGAGCCACTGAATATAGTACCAATTTCAATGTATATACATCGCTAAATAGTATATTCCTATGTTATGGTTTAGCAAATAGGATAATGGGTCACACAACGGCAATTTGGATGAAGAGGTTTATTTTAAACCACAAAGATTAGTCATGGCTCATGCTACAATCAAGAGATAAACTTAAAATAATATCGAACCAGCTGAATGAATCAGATATTGCGCCATCAACACAGACAGACATGACCTCTATTGCATAAGCCCTAAAGGTCAGAATACGGTGCAATCAATCAAATTATCGGCGAGCACATGCGGAGACAATGTGAATGAAACGAACCGGTACTTTTTAGTACCAACTTAACTTTGCCGTTGATTAAAGTTTATTTCCTTATCGTGAGTGCCGTTAGAAAACAAGCCCTGGAGGTACCATCATAAGAAGAGTTAATTTAAATACTAGGAAAATTAAAACATAAAAGAAAATATACCATTATCCATAATAAAGGAAATTGAAAATGTAAACGAACTGATTGACACAAAATTTTCATTTAAAAGACTTTTATTATCCAAAAATATTCATAGAAATGTTCTGTATATTTCTTCAACGATTATTTAATGGTATTTCCAGGAAAGTTTTTAAACATGAGTTTGTTTTTTACATAACTGGTGACATGTGGGTGTACTAGAGGTACATCTCTGCATGACCCTTTCGGGATTCAGGCGTGATATTAAGTTTTATAATTTTATTTAAAAATTAAAAACTGTAAGAATTTTCTTACAATAATATTATTTTTGAAAGGAATCACATCACTAACTTCATGTAAACTATTAATTTTTTAATTTCCAGTAGTCAGTATCTAAAAAAATCATATAAAATCGTTCTTATAAGGTCAAAATAAACGTCTTTTATAACCAAACAAACTAATCACATTTTGCCCCAACACAAGCACAGTGCAAGTGTAAATAAAATATTGTTTGTAATCGCGCACCAGTCGATCACACGTCGATATCTTATGATAAATGATGTCACGTCAACCGTGGTGTCGGTGACCACGCCAACTAGTTTTAAAAAGTCAAATGATCGGTTCATTCACCATCTTACTAGATAGATTGGTATTGAAATATGGTTTCGTATTATTAACTGGTGGTAGGTATTATAATTATTGTTAATAGTGTTTGAGGTAGCTGGTTTTGTTTGACAGATGTATAGGCTAATGTTAGCACATAAGTAGCCGATTTTCTGAAACTAGACACTCAATCTTTACTAGCTCCAACCTGTGTTCGCCCCCCTGCTAGGTGGACTGACCGAAAAAGGTAGCTGGGAAAGACTGGGTGCAAGAGGCAAAGTACCAGGTGAAACGCAACTTGGGAGAAGCCTATTTTATTGGCAGTTAGGTGATACTCCTACCGAAAGGATTGGGCACTAGAAATATACAACATGATCAGCGTATAATGTTCCGCCTGCTGGGACAGGCCTACTCTCTTCGATAGAGAGTGGGCCGTAATCCACCACGCGGCCCAGTGCGGATTGGTAGATGTCACATCTCTTCGAATTTTTGGTTCAAGACACGCCGGTTTCCTCACGATGTTTTCCTTCACCGTTTTGAGAGCAGTGGTGATGAAATTATTTATACAAAGTAAAGCGCCTGCCTGCGTTCGAACCCACGACCTACAACCCGTAAGTCGGAGCCGATACCACTGGCCAGGTGGTACTCCTACCGAAAGGACTGGCGGCACCTGGCACTAGCAAAAGATATTATTTTGTGAAAAAGGGAGAGGGAAGGTTTTTGCCCTTTTTGCCCGCCTTGCAGTGGGACAATACAGGCTGGTTAGATTACATATAGATAAGATTAGGTGATAGTCTGTATTGTGGCAATGACTTTAAAGTTCCAATCAACAGAGATATTTGTGCCAGATCTTGTGACACAGCATGGAAGAAGCCAGTGTCCAGTAATTAACGTATGACAAGCACTGTTGATTGATTGAATTCACGTTTCTGCGTTACAAAACTTAACATTCAACAGACTTTTTGATAGAGAAATTAAAGCTAGTCAATGCGTCTCTGTAATACCCAAGTGGGATAAAAAAAATGAGCAAGCCTTACAGTAGTCGCATATGATGTGTTACATCTGACATCTCACCTTGGTAATAAGCAAAACATTTGCATTTTAACCTAAAAAAAATGATTCAGGTATTATTTGAAATGATTTTTCGTAACGAAGAATAATTATTTTTAATGAAAATTGTATTTTAATTCATTAAAACGAGGAGTAATGCAATTTTCCTCGTCACATACGCACGCGTGTTGGCTGACAGTACCAACCTCTCGTGAAATGGGTTGGCACCATCTTACGGCCAACTCTAACACCGCGCGCGCTCATTGGTTAAATCAAATAGCGCGCACTTCCCCGGCTTCCTGTTACACACTTCCGTCGCATTTCACGAAATCACTCCCACAGACTGTAGGAAAGCGAGAGGAAATATATTACACATCAAAAAATCCTTTTATTCATGTATTGATGCCTGTTTCCCCGGAGGTAACGTAACAATAATCATTGTGTGACATAAAGCTTTGTTTTCCTAGAAAACCGGTTCCGTCATTTTACAACGGCCGTCATGAAAATCTGTCATTGAGATGTCAAAAAACGCTATGTATTGTATTTGGACAGCCGTTATTGTGTGACTGTTCACCGCTTTTTTAAGAAACCAAAGCTTTAGCAAAGACCTGACAGAAGGAATTGAAAATAATAAAATACTTGCAAAAACAGACTGGTTATAACATGGTGTTTAGTGGAAAAGACACGTATTTTTCCTATAAATAATATAATAGCGGCGTGTCCTTCGGTTCGCGGTTGATTTCACATATCGTTGAGTACAGACCATGGCGTTATACAGGAAGTTTCTATTACAGTGTAATTAGAAGAGGTTTAATTAGGGTTTTTATATCAGAAGGGGGCTAAGTATGTGTGAGCTTGCTTGCTTTCATAACTAGCGATCCAATATACATAATTATGTATACTTTAATCGTTTAATTCTTTGCGCTAAAAGGAATCTAACCTGTAGTTTTCAAAATTTCCTCGTACAGGCTACGGCCAGACCAGAAATAAAAAGTTCAATTTTAGTAAGTAGTTTAAGTTTTGTAGTGGTAGGTAGTAATATCATTTTTTTTAAGCAAGGAAATCTTTCAAATAATGTATAGATCTTTAATGTTTCAGGCGTAGTACCTAGGTACTTCAATCCCTCGTTACTTGATCGCAAATGATCACACTGAAGATGTTCTGAGGGTACGTTTGTATTATGTAATTATATTTTATGTTTATTTAAAATCATCCTGTACTTCGATGTGACGCAGCTGGGCGCAGCTGCGGTGACCCATGTCGAAGGGTGACCTTCAAATGCGCGTCTGAACGTCATACGTCAACCTCAGATGATGGCCCAAAATGTTCTGATATCAGACATCGGTAATGGACCCAAACGTAGCTGAACGCTGTTTCTTCGTCTGTCATTTGATTTATATTAAACTGTATTAGCTTGTCATGTTATTGAATGACAAACAAGACGAGGACGGTGGCAGTGGCGCCACCTATGGACATCTGCAATACCAGAGGCATCATAGTTAGGTACGTTGCCGTCCCAGAGACAACTGAAATGTCTAATATGCTTGTCGGCACTCACAATCTTTAAGCTGGAGTACAGCAACGCTGCTTAGTGGCAGAAATAAGTATGATGGCAAAATTTCCCCGGACGAGCTCCGTATAAAGAGCTCTACCCTTATTATGCCTTGGTCAATCCTTTTGGCACTTAAAAGCATTGTGTCCACTGCAGTCCTCAAAATACGAGTAACACATAAGAAAACTTAAACTCTAACAAAAATCTCCAGCACCAAAACCGAGGTAACCCGAAGTGGCCCGAGCTGGTCCGAAGTGGCGTCACGGGTGGGCGGCTCCGCTAATTGCCTGCGCCGCGACCCGTGACTTCGTCTACAGTTAGACGCGGGAGCGCCCCGGCCGTGTGATAACCCACGTATTGGTATCGAAGAGGGTACCGTTTTTCTTTATGCAGATTGAGTAATATGATTTATTTTCATATGACATGCTAGGTTGAATATTAAAATACTGGTATTCAGCTGCTTCCGGTTAGACTGGAAGCCGGCCCCAACAAATTAGAGAAAAAACTAGGCACGAGATTTCGCTAGGTGGAATATACCTGCCTACTTACCTACTAACCCTAGAGAACATACTGCTGCTCAGAAAGTTGGCATTTGATAGTGCTTCTTGAATACAAGTTTGTTGAGGAAGTCAATTTGTACGACGATTCAGCCCTTAGGCCAAGGAATCAACTTCTGTGCGCTATGCAAAATATACCTCTCTCCAAGATCTTCTGGCATTTTCCAGACGTATCTTCTTGGAAATCAGAATCGAGTCTCTTAGTCAATTTCACCCAACGTTTCTCGAACATCTCTAATGTTCATTTTGGATCGCACACAGGACGAATTATATGGTTTCGCGTTTTGTACCTACTGCCATTTGACTCGGGACGCTGCATCTCTAATAACACAACGAAACAACTAGCTCTTGCAAAAACCTTCTACGCACTCTATTTTATGATTATTATTTTACACGGGTTTCGGATTTTCATAATAACTGGCTCAATAACTGACCACGTGGCCCGAGGGCCTAGACAAGTAGCAACTTCTTCTAAAGCGTTTCGTATTTCTACAACGACTTTCAACAGGATTTACATAAGTTTTCGGTAACGTTATCGGTGGTGGAACGTCGCTTTTTCTGCTCTCAGATTGCAAGTCGAACCGAATGCTCTATTCTGTTCCCAAAAAGTTAACTTCGTTTTCTCTGATAGTAACTAAGTGAGTGGACATGGATCAGTCCAGTGAGCTTCATACAAGTCTACGCTACGCTCGGAGGCGCGGCTAATGCACATTTAATTTCCGTCAAGCACGCATCACTTGTCGCATTAAATGTTGACATGGGCTCTAGGCAATTATACTTTTGCCAAGGTCCAATATATTATTATGTATTATTTTTAGAAAAGTAATTCTTCGGTTTTCCAAATAATTTCTGGAAATAATGAATAGTTAATTATACACGTGAATCAAATAGAGTTAAGGTTAGCTATCTAGGCCTTCATAGGTTCTTTTCCACTTGAAATCACTTACAGTATCTATTGACCATCAGCTTTTCCTAAAAGCTTTTTTTTACTAAATTTATGCTTTGGATACTATCCAGCACGTTCTAAGAAATTCAAGCAGCAAATACTGAAAGAAAAACGTTACGCCAAGTATAAATTTCTTACGCAATCAGTTAATTAGACATTTAGCGTCTAATCTGTCGAAACAAAATGGCGTCTTAACGCTTCGTCACCTCCCGCCAAACCGTTCGGATACATGTCCAAATAACAAAGAGGTGTAACGAGGCCGGACGGCGGCAGTTAACCGGCAAAATTCAAATTTCTATCAGAATAGCCGCCGAGAGGAACGAGCAATATCCGTTCTAATTTCGCAACACTACACATCCGAAATGGTAAGCGTTGGTGCGTTTCCGAACGCGATTCGAATAGGATACACGGTTTAAAAATTAATCACCCGATAACTGACCTCTTTGCAGTTTTTCTCTTTTTTTACGTGAACTGGCCAGTGTTATATTTTCTATAACGACATGGAAATTGCAGAAAAACAAACATGCATCCGCGTATATTGCTGTGGTTATAAGTTTTAATTAAACGTTTGCAAATCATAACTTATTTTCGCTTTTCTGTGATTTAAGCTCCTTTAATATTTGTTCTGTAGGTATTGAGTTAAAAACATATTTGGTACACGAGCTTTCAAATTAGCTATAGTGCCTATACAAAAGTTAGTTACATATTTCAAAAACCAGTACCTACTTAAATTAATTTATCATTGGTTTGAAGCTTTTCTCCTTGTAAAAATAATAGACAGCAATATGAAATTACGTTGGAAATGATTAAAGATAATATTTTGTAGTTAACTACTTGGGTTCTTTACTTTGAGGTTATTTCTATGTAGCTGTCGGACTAGCCATTAAATTGAAAAGGCTTTAAAAAACCCGGTTTCGGTGAGCATTTTCAATTGAAGCTGTTGGGTAATATCACGTCAACTTAGATCATTTTGATTGGTTGGTTGATGTTATTTTGGTCAATAAATCAAAAAAGCTGATGGTTACAGAATCGCTCGACTGGTCTTGATTAAGGTTATACTGAACAACGTAAAATAAAGACAGTCATAAATACCACATTTTTCATGTACCTACCTAATATCGAAAAACCTAAAGTTCAAAATAAAATTGCCATACAATATATTGTGGCAAAGCTTTTCTCAAGTTTAGCGTTTTTAATCAATTCTTTCGACAGGATATTCTAAGTCTGTTGCTTATACATGTTTTTTGTAAGGTTTTCAGAAATATCTCGGAAAGTTCTAGGTTGAGATTCATCATAATCATAATCAGCCTATAATATTCCCACTGCTGGGACGCAGGCCTCCTCTCTGTGAGAGGGAGTGGGCCGTAATCCATCACGCGAGCCCAATGCGGGTTGGTAGATGTCACATTTCTTCGAATTTTTGGTTCTAGGACATGCCGGTTTCCTCACGATGTTTTCCTTCACCGTGAGAGCAATGGTGATGAAATAATGTACACAAAGTAAAGCGCCTATCTGGGTTCGAACCTACGGCCTGCAACTCGTAAGTCGCAGCCGTTACCACTCGGTTGAGAATAGTGTGCCTTAAATCTGTAATTATAATAGCAATTTTTAATATGATGCTAAATAAAACTGAGTACACATTATTTTTTACGTAGATAAAAACTACAAAAATAATTTTGTAAGTATTATCTAGTTTTATAATGTGGTCAAGGATTTCACCTTTAATATATGTACTTATAAAAAAATTAATATCAAGATTACAATAAAACTTTAATTTGTTTGCATATTTTTAACATAAACTTATTTTTTTTTTCAGGTAAGTTGACGCCTTCGTTAAGGAACTGCGTTAAATCATCGTCACAGTAAGACAGCTCTAACCATTTGTTTATTATCTACGACAAGAATATTTTTTTTTAATTTGAATTATTGTAGAGCAGCTAAGGAAGTTAAAATACAGAGGTGTAGGTAACAATACAAAAATACTGCATGTACCTAAACTCATTATCTATTAAGTTAAAACCCAAGAACTACATCACAATAAAACTTAAGTATTTAGTTTTTACAAAGAAAATATTTTAATACCAATTAATTAACATTACGATACCTTAACTACTAAACGATGTAATGTTTTTATAGAAATTTAAAACACAAATTAGGTAAGTACTTCCATTACATGCCCTGGGATACATATAGGAAATAACACTCACATTACAAATCCAATTATTCTTAATAGAAAAATTATTTAAAAAAAGAATACTTAGTAGAATACGACTAATGACATCTAATTTATTCTTGATTGTGGCGTGTTGTCAAGTACATATAAGTTGGGACATTACAAAAGCTTGAGACTGTACACAGTGACCTCGAAGTAAAGACGAGAAATGTACAGATTTATGCAAACCACGAAAACCATCCTAGTAAGGCGATGTTCAGACGGAGCGACTGAACCGATGTGGTGAAAGAAAAACCGTCAATGTACCGCAATCAAAGAGCGTACAGTCAAATATACCTACTGAAGATTGAACACGCCATATTATACCGTGTAACTCAATCGTTTTAATAGACGTCGAGTTATACTTAACGTTGGGCCGAATACTGAACATCTAACATCAATTTTATTCAGCTTCGAAGTTTGATAGAATTGAAATATGCATTTTATTTTACTTCAATAACATAAATAGTTGGAGCGTTTACGCCTGTATGCCCCAAAATGTTAGGCGGAGGTACACCCATAGACACACACAGAGACACACACAGATACACACACCACACACGCACACATACACACACACAGAGATACACAGGTTATAGTACACACACACACCCACATTACGCCAGTTATATTTAACTCCCATGTAATAGGGAGCGAGCGTTTCGTTTACTGCAATTTGTGCTTCATCCACAACTTATTCAGTTATATCAGTACTATACGTTTTCTTCAATCACCTTTTGATAACTATGAGACACCAACAATACCTAGTAGGGAGTCCTCTAGAAAATCCCTGTTTTTTTTCAAAATCTAAAATTAGCTAACACAAACTTTTTCAACAAAACCAAAACGAAAAAGTCTCCCGTCCGTAGCCATCCTAACGCCGCTCACCAGATGGCGCGATAGTCGCTCCAATGGCGTACACAATTAATACAGTACTTATCTCGCTAATTAACGATTGCAGAACGACCTAGAATCTTTAATGAGGCTGTGGCAAGATCCGTCCGACTGTGCTGTGAGCAAACGTTTGTACGCATGGTTACGTGGCCGGTCGAGGGGAAACCTTTTGGCAGATTTTCATCTCGTATAAAAGTCCTTGATGCCCTTTTCTTAAAGTTTTGTAGGCCTAGTATAGTCAGAGTAAAATAAAACATTATTTTTACTATTGAGTCCTGTTGACGCCTAAAACTCGATCAAATGAATTTGAAATAAAGATTATGCTACTTCTTCATTTACTGAAAGGTCTTTTAGTTTTGTCTTAAAGCAGTCATAAAACAAAAAATACATAATATTCTCTATACTTAACTTGATCAGTTTGACAACTATTTATTGCACTTTCAGTAGCTTTTATAAATCTGAAAATAACTTAAGCTATTCATGAAACAATGGCCAACCAACAGTAGTTGGTAGGCGTTCCATTTCAAAATCTTACCGCTCGTTAAGCGCGGACGTACGTAATTATTTTCCATACATATATTCGCCTTGAAAAATCGGATCATCTTCAATTAAACTCGGTCTATGATTAATAGCCGTGGCGTACATACATACAAGTACCGCCCACGAATATTTCACAGTGATACAAATAGACTATGTGTTTCTTCACGTTACATAAAGTTTGTAGTTATGTATAGGTGTGTTTTAGCGATATTATCTATGGTAGTTCGTTTACTTACGTAGTTAATCGTCCGTTTTATCAAGTCCAACGTTTTTGAAACGTATTTTCAGTCACTAAAATACATATTTTCATAACAATTCGACTCGTCAATGTTTTAATCATGTCCAGACACAGTAGGCCTTATTGAATATAGGCATGTTCGGAGATATTCAGTATTTTAATTGCGACACTACTGTTAGTTAAATCTTTAAGTAATACTTGGATAAATTCAGCTTATACTTACCTGCCCGCTCCTAGACTTACGGTGATTGTAGGCTATGAAAAGCTCTCTCTCTCTCTTTACAAGCTCGCTTTTAACTGAAAAACTAAAGATATACTAAATAATAAACTTAAACATTATTTTAATTAAGATTTAGGTCGTTATTTCTTACACATTACAAAAAATATAAATAGCTAGACAAATAAACGTAAAAAATAATTCATCAGTATGTCCGGTCAAATCAAAATCAAGGCACCAACCATTTAACACTGAAAAAAAACAACAATAATATACACTTTAAATTAAGAAGCATACTTAATGAGCATCTTCATTAGCATAATTAACAAGAAAATGACTGAATAAAACAATTACAATTAATTATATAAGGAAAACTGGAAAATTACTACGGCTTAGATGTCTCAGGGGGCAAGTTTTTTCAAGCCCAGTGCCCTTCGGCGTTGGCGCAATTATATCGCTCAATGTCATGCAAGATTAATTTATGAGATTTTTTTTATCTGTTAGTCATAAAAAATAAATTGCGACTTAATCTCTAAAGTAAATACTTAGGTAATTAATAGAAAAAACATTGTAGGGCAGGCTTAGGTTGACTGAAATAATGAAGTGCCAATTTGATATTATTATATACACACTTTGCCCGACCTGGGAATCCAACCTTCAGGTCCAATAGCCAGATAGGGTTCCAATTTTAAACAAAATCTTAATTTTTTACCACCGCCTTCTCAAATCATAGACAAGCCACCAGAAACTCGTCTAAAACCTCATTTAAGCGTATTATTTATCACATTTAGTCATATGTCAACGCACTATGACCTTACAGCGTGCCATTCACTGCGCCATAGAACACGCAACACAGTGTCGCAACTAGTTTCAACACACGTTTTCCTTTTTTCGTGGGAAAATCTTTTCACTATACACAATGAACTTAATGTGTAGAAAACTACCAATTTACATTTTACATTCGGTGTGGACTCTATTTGTATGAAGCTAAGGGTGGTTTTGCGATGTTGTGGCGTGGAACAGTTATCGTTTATTAACGGTATGTAATTTATGATAATCAAGCGAAAATGTTAGGTTATAACTTCGTTTAAAAGCATTTATGACTAGAAACCGCTTTATACGCTTCTAAAATCATTTTACACACGTTTTACCTGTAATTTTACTACCACAGCGAAACACAATTATATAGATATACATGAGCTGCTTGCTTTAAATATTCGCTATAGCTACAATGATACATTTTTGGTTTATGGTGGGAAATCATCAAATAACTTCTCCCGCTCTGGGCGGTGCGGAAGGGCGTGTTAGACTCTTACTGACTCAAACCCCTACGTGTCCGTTCAGTTGCCTGTGCCAGGGGCCATGGTAACCCTTTCGGACTTTCCCGCAGAGTACAATGGTACTGAAAGCCAGATCACATCTTATCAGGAAACTAACTGTCAAATCTTATGGTAGGTCTTGTGATTGATTGGCCAAAGTAACTGGGTACAGAAATTCATCTAAGTTAACCCACACAGCGATCAAGTTAAATAGGCTTTCAATATCAGGAGTAAGCTTGCCAATTATTAATAATAATATGTTTTTACTCACAAAAACATAAACTGTGACAATAAGTATACAGAATGGTAAATAAATTTAAGTACAATTATAAAGATTCGGTACAAAAAGGTCGAAAGTCCAATATGAATAGGTACCCTGGCCCCCAAACTAGGAAAATCCTGTATCTTGGGCGGCAGTGTCTTCGCATAACATTAGGGTCGAGCGATTTATTTTAAAATTGTCAAAGATATTAGATAAGTTAACTAATAGGGTATTGCACCATGAGATGGAACACCATAAAATTATGTTCTCATAACCAGGGTGGCAGGGACGTTGATGCGCAGTACATGATTCCGAATCCCCGAGCGTTAAAATTTTTCGTCAATTACTAAAAAACAAATGCTGTTCCATATATTTTGACCGCGTAGGTATTGCAATTATCTAGGAAATAGGAAATTTTTAATTTAAAAACCTTGTGCTGAATTCATGGTTTCAATTTGCGCGTGCATATCCCTGCCATACCCGGTATTCACATAAGTAAGGTGCCTAATGGAAAGTAGAATTCTTTGAAAGGCATTACAAGGGTCATCCACTGAAAGCAATAGGTATATATTTTAGCCAAAGAGTATAATTTAATGTCTTTGATTTTAGCAAATGATTTTTCAAAAACGTTACTGATTAAAATTCCACTATTATTAGTATTAGAATAGGTACATATGCTAACATTTTCAGTGGCTCCGTATATTTGCGTTTAACCTCTAGCTCAGAACAATAACTAAAGCAACCTCTAGTGACTTACAGTTGTCAACATTTGTGAATTGACACATGCGTAAAGTCAAAACTATACGCATACGCATAATCATATTCAGCCTATAATGTTCTCACTGCTGGGACACAGGCGTCCTATCTGTGAGAGGGAATGGGCCATGATCCACCATGCGCAAAACCTATACCTACTAAAACATTTCTAGAAAAAAATGCTAATTTTATACAAGCTCGAGAAAAATGGCTCAAAATGACGCACAGAGGTTACTTAATTAACAATTTAAAATTCTAAACTTTGCAATTGCAAAAAAAAGGTCTGTCATTATTTCTTATTGCATGCCTTGTACACAGTTGTGAGTACTGACTCATTCCATACACGCCATTTATTTTTGAAAATTTCAGTAACGTAAACGTGACAAATTCTACAAACAAATCCAAAATCAAATACGAAAATAAATAGGTACCTACGCAAGTTCAAAAGTCTCACTCATCAAGCGAACGCCAAAGGAATGCATCAGCTGATACCCAGGCGAACGGAAGTCGCGTCACGTGTGTGCTCCGCCTTACTTGGTATGCACGGCCAGTATGCGCCTGCCTTTATGGCTGCTACTTCATGTTTGGTCTATGAACAAAGAAGGAAATTTTAAAAAAATTATAAATTTCTAGATATATTTCGTAACGGGACGTTTTAAAACTGCTTGAAATGTTTGCGCAAAAGAGCTTTCGTATTATCCGTGGAAAACTTTTACTTGTAACTTTAGTAGTTTTTAAATAATTTTGTTTGCTTTCTGAAACTTGTGAGCACTATTAATAATTAAGCTACGATTTCCTAGAAGAGCGGTGACCGCCACGTAACGGCCGCAGTGACGGCAATCATGGAAAATATGACGGCGGGGTTTGACTTTACGGTGTCAAAAAAACGCTCTCTATTAAAACACAGCAAGTTACTTTCGTAAATAACATTTCAGTGACGTCTTTCGCTAGTAAATTGCATACACTCTGTGGCGGCCATCGCTCTTTTAGGAAACAGTACCTTTTAAAATGAAATATGTAAACAGATGTAAAGGCATCTTATGACATCACCAGGTGGATTCCGCTGCAGAGCTGAAGATGAAAATATTTAGTTATTTATATTTATAAAACGAGCACCTAGACAATTTTAGTAAATATTTTCGATCCGCTAGTCGTGTCTTGTAATCAAACGAAGCCTTGGATTTCGCAGTGGACGTCACGTATCAAATTATTTTTAACTGGCATCTGCCTTCGATTTCGTCCGCTTGAAATTTCCTGGTCATCGTCACGTCGCGTCGCATCACCTGCCCGCGCTATCACTTCATTTTCGCTCAGCGTTCTTTATGACATTTTTTTCTTTTTGCTCGGCTCCTAAGGGCCATAGCGTGATGTTAAAAAGGCCTTGCTCGAGGATTTGGCTATCAATTGTAAAAATAATTTTTCAAATCCGACCGGTTTTTTCAAAGATTACCCCTCATATACAAACTTACAAATAAACAAATGCCTCTTTATAATATTAGTACAGATTTTAATATAATTTATCACTAGCTGACCCGACAGACGCTGTTCGTTCCAATAAAAAAATCCCATAGAAAAATGGTCTTTCGATTTTTCCCGAATTTGAACATTTTCCGGAACAATTTTCATACAAACTTAGTTCAGACTATTACGAATATTTTAAAACAAATAATTGCCAAATCGATCCAGCCGTTCTCAAGTGGTGCGCACCAACCAGCAGTATTTCATTTTTATTTAAATACTAATCGTACATAGAGAGATTCGTTGATTCATTTCTTTTCATTATTTCTTTGGCCTGAAATCGTGAACACACATTGAGCAAGCATGGTGTTTGAAACTTGTTCTTTTTCTATAGGTGCCTATGTCTATAGGTATGTGTCTTCCTATTCCGCCAATGACAGGTACATGGGGTCGGCGCAAAACGTTTTGATACGCGTGCGCGATCACATTTGGCGTTTCTTCGTCCATTCCCCCCTGTTTACTGTCACAGTATTATCATTCACTCCCTTCTCTGTCATATGCTTCACACATTCTTTTCTTTCGATCTCTATCTCGTTTCGTGAAGAGATTATTTGCCGTGAATTATGTCATAGAGTGAAACTCAAAGCTCTTTAATTTCACAATTAAATGTAATTCAGACAGTATAAAATTAAATAGGTGCAATGTCATTCCATTTGGGGCACATTTCGGGAGCCGCCCGCCTGTCAAGGATGGTTGCGCAACTGTGGCGCAACTGTAGTGGCGCAAAACGTATTAATTGCCACACTGAAATGTATACAGGGTGATTAAGTTGTTTTGAAACGGATATGGTCGACGTGTTTCTCTTCTTAAAAGATATAAGCGTAATTCGTTTTGATTGGACAACTATCAAACTTTATACTTATTAAGAAACATTAAAAATGTAATTTAAAATTAAAACTAGATTTAAGAATTGCTTAAATGGTTACTTATATCTTGAAACAAAAAATATAAATCTGGGACAAAACGTCTCTCATTACCATTAATAAACTTAAAATGTAAAATACCTCCACACTTGACGCTATTTATTTTAAATAGCAGTTAATTAAGAATAACTAACTGCGCAATTCCAGCGATATTTTCGCCATTTTACCTGTAAACTTACCGCGTTAGCCGAGCACACTGTATATATGAACAGTTAAGTGTCGGACCGTGTGAAAATCTGATAAAACCGATTCTATGTACGTATAAAGCATATTTTTTCCCGAGACAATAGCCGTTAGAGCACGACCATATGTACCGACCGTTTTTTTTTCTTAATTACTGCAGTAATTTACCTTTCTAAAGTTGAGGTCAGCGCTGTAATCCGATTAGTTAAGTTTCGTTGAAATTTTTGGATTGCTTTAAATCAAATTGGGCAACAACCTGTAGCTGCGAGAAGATTCATGTATAATTGTTTCGTTTAAAACATGAAAATACGCTCTTATAACACTAATGCTCGCCATTCCATTAGGAATTGCTCAGAAGCAGCGGTGTCTGGATTCGTGCTCGGTTGTGGCAATAGGCTCGCCCCCTATTACATGGGACTTATACATAACTGGCGAAATGAGGGTACACTTCTGCATGACCCTTCACGGATTACAGAGGGGCAATTCCCGTATTTTTAAGACCGTTCGCATTCTAATCTCAGTCTCAATCTGTCAAAATTACAATCAATTTACATACATTTTTGACAGGTTTTTGACATTGATTGTCGCTGAGATGAGATTGCGACTTGAATTTGAACGTTTTTTAAGTACGAGAATTGGCCTACTGATGTGATGTTATATTATGTTTTTTTTTTCCTTCTTTCATCGACCATTACAGGGTAACCCAATGCGATAAATGCGCTTATCTTAACTTTATAATTTATCCTAAATACTAACATTGATGTAGGTACCTATAACAAATTACAATGTTTACCTATAGCAAATTACAATTACATGTTATATTTATGTATATCACTAATTGTTCAGAGAGTCGTAGCCATAACTTAAAAAAAAAAAACCGGCCGAGTGTGAGTCTAGGCTGACCCGCACACGAAGGGTTGCATACCACCGTACAGTATTTAACACTACATTTTTCTCATATGAGGGACCTCCTTTAATTTTTTACTTTAAGTTATTTTTATCACTAGTTGTTATAGCGGTAATAGAAATACACACTCTGTCAAAATTTTCAACCAGCAGTGGTGGCCCAGCGGCCGCGACTTACGAGTTGTAGATCATAGGCTCGAACCTTTACTTTGTGTTAATTATTTCATCACCACTGCTCTCAAAACGGTGATTTAAAAACATCGTGAGGAAACCGGCATGTCCTAGAACCAAAAATTAAAAAGACATGTGTCATCCACCAACCCGCACTGGGCCCGCGTGGTGGATTACGGCCCACTTCCTCTCAGCGAGAGGAGGCCTGTGTCCCAGCAGTGGGAACATTATAGGCTGATTATGCATACTCTGTGAAAATTTACAGCTGTCTACCTATTAAAGTTCATGAGATACAGCCCACTGACAGACAGACGGATAGACGGACAGCGGAGCCTTAGTAATAGGGTTCCTTTGGCAACCTTTGGGTACGGAACCCTAAAAAGTGTAGGAATTTGCGCTAACTGTGATGTAACATTTTGATGGGGAAATTTTTGGGTTATTCAGGCAATTGAAAGTCTATACCAGAGCATATTTAGGAAAAGATTGGCATAATGATTTTAAGGATCATATTAAGTACTCAGGGCTGATAAAACTATAAGAATCTCCTTACACCACATGTTGCACTGAACGAATTCTAACCAGGTGATCATGGCTGGACATAAAATGCAACTAGTGCGTTTAAATTAAACACGAAACAATCCGTACAACAAATTCTATTTATAAAACAACAAATTATCCAATTTGCTGCCACCTGTAGAACAAGCAAGCAGCCTGAAAATAACTATAATAATAGCCGTGAGAATTCAGCGATGACGTCTATAACAAGCCGAGTCATCGGCCGATCTACTGGTCAGGCCTTACCGAGTTATCACACAAATTAAGCGTTTTGTTTCGCAACGTAGTATCTCCACCCAATCTCAATTTAGGTGAGCTCACACACATTCATAAATCGTTAGTACATGACAATGAAACTGGTGAACAAGAAGCATTTTTCGCACGATCATTGCAGGCAGCGTACGAATTGCGCAAAAACTGCATATTGCGCTAGAAGGGCGTTATTGTGCACCTAGCTTTATGTTTTGCGTTGTGTGAAGTGCTTTGTCGAGTGTCATTATGCTAGAATTGGTTTGTTTTTACGTGGTTCATATTCTAGTAACCCTTGGCCGAATTTGACGAACAATTAGGAGCGGACCATTCTAATGTTGTACTTATTGGTGCGTTAAACACACGGTTTTAGGTAATGTCTAATGAGTTATGTGTATTAACAAAACACACTGCAGCTGCAGTAATGGACACACGGTTTTTAGACTTCGTTAAAAGTTGTAGCAAACTATGGACCAACAATAGTCTAAGTTTAGATTGTGATTTCAGTTTAAAAATTCTGTTTTCAAGTATTTTAAGCCGTCTAAAGATAACAAACTTTTCATATGGCCAAAGACTCAAATCAAGGCACTATTGGGAGAGCCGTCACAGTGGTGGCCCAGTGGTAACTGCCGCGACTTACGAGTTGTGGATCGTAAGTTCGTATCCAGACAGGCGCTGTACTTTATGTACATTATTTCATCACCACTCCTCTCAAAACAGTGAAGGAAAGCATCGTGAGGAAACCGACGCATGTCCTAGAACTAAAAATTCAAAGATTTGTGGCATCTACCAACCCGTACTGGGCCTGCGTAGTGGATTACGGCCCACTCCCTCTCACTGAGAGGAGGCCTGTGTCCCAGCAGTGGGAACATTTCTATTTATAAGCGGTAAAAATCGACATACATAATCAAGCGCCGCGCCGCCGCGCCTGTTTAAAAAAGTAACATATTGGTGCAGATTCCCTTGTTCACAAACTAAACTAAATTTAAGTTGAATGCATCTTTTTCTTTCTATTTCATTATGAAAAGGACAGAAGATAAAATATTAGTTTATTCCTGTCAAATTAGTCAGCACCTGACGTAATTTGATATAATTTTAGTTGTCAACTTTTTAATCACGTCTAAACTTGTATGGAGTAGTGTCAGGCGCTGATTAATTTGACAGGACTAAACTAAAATTTATCTTCTGTCCTTTTCTTAATGAAATAGAAAGAAAAAGATGCATTCAACTTAAATTTAGTTTAGTTTGTGAACAAGGGAATCGGCACCATTGCACCAAAAACTTTGTACCAAATACCAATAGAGCCTACTTTCATAGAACCAGTACCTAGCCTTACACAAACGTACACATAGGCAATAAAAGAAGATGTTCATAAATATGAATCAGCATTCAACAGTGTCGGGGGTCGCTTCAATGAATACGATTACTGGACGTTGGGCAACGAGTCGCCAGTGTCGCCACCCGACCTCCTGGACTGATTCCGACGGCTGCTTTACATTTTACTAATAGATTCTTAACGTTGAGGTGTGTTCATTTTTATTTTGATTCGATTTTCGAACGGTAAGGGTGCTTGATGAAATGCTTGTTTTTTTGGGAAAATGTCACCCCTCAATACAAAGTCACTTCTTGCACACGAAAAGCGCCCCTTTTCGCGTTATTATGGTTTTCCTCGTTATAATGAAGTTATGCAAATTCATTTACCTGTGATTTTCATAATTTAAGTTTGAAAGAGCGACCACTACCTTTAAAAAATAATATGGGACCGATAGGTTACACATTCTAGTGGGGTTTGTAAGGCTTAGGTAATGCTGAAGTCAACACAACTTTATCGGAAAAAGGTTAAAGGAGATCTAAGTGTAGGTATTGTACTGATAGCTGCATAAATTGAGTAGCCCTCACGCATTACAACACTACAACAAATGGGGGCAATACATTAATACAGGTGTTCATACAGCACAATAAAGATATCGTATCATGCACAATAATGAAAGCACCCATTGTCCCCGACCCCGTGAATCAATCCCGTGTCCGTACTAGGGCAGTCTCTGGCACTGTGCCCAATAGGCCATCGATGTATGTACCTTAGCAACACACGTAAGAAGTCGATCATTAACTCCAAGAAAAATGTATTAGTATTCTAAACTGAAACTAGGTCTGAAAGCAACCCTGATAGATTGCCAAATGACCTATTTTGTAGCAGCTCCACTGTTGTGAACAACAAATATCTATTACCGGCTGTACCCCGCGGTTGCACACGCCTCGTTCGGCTCCTAAGGGTCCTCCTAAGGGTAACCTTTCTCAATAATTGTGCTATCAAATGCAAAAATAATTTTCCAAATCCGACCACTAATTCCAGAGATTAGCTCGTTCAAACAAATAAACTAAATCAACAGGCTGTTTTTTTTAAACGTTGCCCCACACTAGCCAGACCCGGAACAACAACTTGTAGGTCATACAACTATTTGTTCTGTGCGGGAATAACCCGCGACACGCTGCGCAGTAGTCAATCGCTTAACCACTGCGCCAACCGTCCCGTTATTAGGTATATTAGTGTAGATATCTATCAGCTTGAAGAATTAGGAAGCATGGTACAGATCGTAGCAGTGGACACACGGTTCTTAGAATTAACAGTTAAAACGTATAACAAAGTATGGAATGACAATACGCTGTTGCGGGTCTCCGTTTTAGGTTAGGTACCGAATTCATTTGAAACAAAGCCAAAGGTTTAATTTAAATCTGAAATTGCTTTGGTCGTATGAAAACTATTTCTATCAAAGAACCAGAAATTCAACCTATCCTTGTTAAAACACCTTTCATTATTGTTTTTTAACCATGACCTTAACAAAACAAGTCTCGTATAATTTTCAGTAAATAACTAAAATGATAATAGCATTAATTTACGTTAGTTCTATTAAAATATTAGTTTATGCAAAGACGACAATAGGTGTTATGTCAAACTAAGCGGTGTTGTCATCAACGTCTCTCGCTTATCTACAAATACATAAGTGACGTCTAAGTATAGGATTATTTTGAAAAAATAAAAATTTATTACTGTATAATTATATTTCAACTTTCGTTACGCCCTGAAATGTTTCTTTTCCTCTGCCCCTAGTGTGAGTTTTTGTAAACACGTTAACTCCTGTCAATACCTTACCATAATAATTTGACAGTACTTACATACTTTGTTCAAGTTCATACTGACAGGTTTCATAGTTACATGGAATCCGCTCCACGTGTAACCCCTCAGCCTTCAAACCAAGAGTGAACAGCCATCTTCTTTTCTTGCGCGTTCCAACGTAGACCTCTTCAATCGCCCTCCACCAAGCGAGTTCGAGGTCTACAGCAGGCCCATTTCGCAATGAAATAAAATATATATTTCACTAATAACAATTTAAGTTTCAAACATTCAAACTAAACAATATTCTATAACATCGGTGTAGTAAAATGAAATCGTACACAAATCACACTCCCACCATTCTGTGACTCCGCCCACGTAAGAAAATCTACGAGTACCAACGAGCCGCTAGTTACTACGCGCCGCTGCTTAGCCAGTTTCTCTGAGCTTTTGGCATACCTACCGTTTCATTTGTTTCTCAGCATTCGTTCACGAATATGAAGTTTATTTGGTGAAGATGATCCAACGAGCACTGCCCTTTATAATCAAACTCGTTTTCAAACGAATGTTTTGCTCACTATGGAATTTTCACTACTTCGTAAATGTTGAATACTCCCGATGGGGCCGCCTTTAGTAGAGAATGTTATAATCATAAGTACACAAAAAATGCACATACACACATCAAAAGTGTCTAGGGATCAACATATATTTTTGCAATAACTTTTCTCCTGATTGATATTAATTAAAATTTTCTTTAAGGATTCATAAAATAAAGTGTTTTCGTTTGTCACAGTAACGATAAACCAAGTCACCTTTGCATTAATAAAGAAATTTGCCATTTTCCTAATAAAGGGATTTTTGACATTTGAACCACTAACACAAAAGTTCGAAAAAAAGACTGAAATAACAGTTTTCTTTAAAATTTTATTGGGTAACTTAAACAATTAATAATCCGTGTTTCTACCGCGAACACTAACAACACAAGAACATCGGTTTGGCATACTCAAAATGAGTTCATCCAAATCACGCTGTGGAATGGCCGCCCATGTTCGTTGCAACAACAAAAAAAGGTCTTCTTGCGACTGGATACCCTCCATATTCGGCAGAGCTCTTCTCTGTAGCATATCCCATGCATGCTCAATCGGGTTCAAGTCTGGCGACTGAGCAGGCCAGGGCAGGACATTGATGTTAGCTGCGGCGAGAGTCTGTCTTACAACTCTTGCGGTGTGCGGTCGTGCATTATCATGCATTAACTGAAATAAGGGACCGATTTGCACTTGTAGAGGAACGATGACGTCTGATACAATCGTCTCAGCATAAATTTGAGCGTTGAGGTTGCCTCTGATCCAAATCAACTCAGTTCTTCCGCCGATCCAAATACCCGCCCATACCATGATGGTTCCACCACTATAAGGATGGACTTCCTGGCAGGATTTTAATCGCTGTTGGCGTCCAGGGGTTCTCCAGTGTCGTATACGTCTTGTATCCGGTCTCATACCAAAACGAGACTCATCAGAAAAGCACACGAAACGCCATTGTTCTTCTGCCCAATTTCTGTGTTCAAGAGCCCATTGATATCGAATCCTACGATTGTGCATTGCTATAGGTGGTACCCGTAGCGGTCTTCGGGAATGAAGGTTCACTTCATGCAAGCGGTTTCTGACTGTTTGGTCGCTAATTAAGTTCCCTGAAGAGTGATGAAGCCTCACGGCTAACATCATGGCGGTTATTGTTGGAGCTCTTCGAGTTAAGATTTGAATGTATCGGTCTTGTCTCCGTGTGGTGCAGCGATACCGTCCTCCATGGCGCTCAGCCACGGTACCAGTGCTTCGGTAACGTGTCCAAAGTCGACTGATAACACTCTGACTTGTATTCAGAGCTAAAGCCACAGTACGTTGCCGGGAACCAGCTTCTATCATTCCCACGGCTCTGAGCATTTCTTCCCTGCTTAAATGACGTCGCCGCTCCATAATAACGTTGGTTTTAATCAGTAGTAGGGAAACAGTAGCACTAATAATGTCTTCAATGCGTTGTATGTTTTTATAGGGAAAATATTGACAGCTGATTTTCATCTTTTACTCGAATTTGATTCACAGTTCCTGATTCAAATTATGAAATGCACCAAAAAGGATCCATATAAATTTATAAAATCATAAATTTATTACAAAGCCACATCTTAATCTCAAGAAATCCGCATAAAAATGCTTGATCCCTAGACACTTTTGATGTGTGTATTTAAATACCTTTGTGTATTTTGTCACCCCTCTTCTCTACCCTCTGCCTTTAAGGATACCGTCATTTCTTCACTTTTGAGTTTTGCTTTTTTTTTTAAACAGTTAACGACTTGTTTCCAGGGCCTGCAGTCTCGACATAGTTAGCAATAGTTTTCGGTTGCTAAGTCCTAACAATCCAGATGTAACGATATTTGGTGGTCTCCACACTCAAATTTATCGGTTGTTACTGGTATTTTAGGTAGGTACCGGTAGGTAACAACCGATAAATTTGAGTGTCGAGACTACCAAACATTTACATCAACATTTACATCTGGATTGTTAGGACTTAGCAACCGAAAACGATTGCTAACTATGTCGAGACTGCAGGGCCTGAGTATTTGTTTCTACCACCTATCATGCTAATCTTTACATACTCACCACCTCAAGCCTCGTTCTTAAAAGAGTTACACCTCCAAGCCTTCAACAGTTTTAAAATCTATTCCTAGTCATGCTTTATAATTATTTACATATCTACTCATCACGTCAACCTTTGTTCCTAAAGGAGTTAAACCTCAACAGTTTGAAAATATATCGTCAAAATTGAGTACTTATACTATTTATACAAAATATAATTGGTACGGTGTTAGGACGCCCACATGAAACGTAGCTCGTTACTTACCTCATGAGCTATTGAATCTTTGGCCAGAGGTGGTTTGTTCTTTAGCTTTGCTAGGGATATTTTCTTACAACATCTAGCACCTCCGGTTTCTGAAAACCTATTATTTTAATCTGTCGTCAAATTAACTTCTTCCAATTACAGTATTTTGCATAAATTCTCTGATCAATATGCGTAGCATGATCTACCTACTCTACGACGAACAGACACTAGAAATTCTTCTACAATCTGCCATTTTGTCTTTCGTTTCATCTGTTTCAATTACGCGTGTATAAAATGTCCTGTCTAAGTTAAATCACAAGTTGTCCAGTTTCTGATTGCCATTGAGGTTCTTTATCGTATAGTCCTGGCCCTGCAGTCTCGACATAGTTAGCAATCGTTTTCGGTTCACAATCCAGATGTAACGATATTTGGTGGTCTCGACACTCAAATTTATCGGTTGTTACCTACCGGTACCTACCTAAAATACCGGTAACAACCGATAAATTTGAGTGTCGAGACCACCAAATATCGTTACATCTGGATTGTTAGGACTTAGCAACCGAAAACTATTGCTAACTATGTCGAGACTGCAGGGCCTGCAAAGATTTTTTTGCCACTTGAATGAAATTGATATGTTGTTAGTGAACATTTGTGAAACTGTCACAGAAATTGTATTGAAAAAACAAGAATGTTAGTTCCGATATTGGCCACGCGCCGAATGAACCTTGTACCGTTGCATATTAATCAAAGCCCCCTCTTACAAAGTTAATTTAAAGAAAACCAACCATACAAATCATAGGTAGTCCCGCCTACATACGTTACCTCGAGTTTCACCGTCCGCGCCGTTCAGTTGTTCTTTCACCTTTGCTCCACTTGTGAACGCAGCCACCCGCGACGGGACGCGCCATCGCGCTGCGCCGGAGTGGATTTAGCAGTGATTGAGATACTATGACTTATTATTATGCCTTCCTTTTGTGTTCTAATGAACGGTTCAGAGGTAAATGTAGATGATAAAGAAATTGCGTTCCGCTTGCGTTTCCAATTTGCTGCGTGATCATTCCGATATGTAGTAATTGTTCTTGGGCAATTGTAGGTGGTTAGTTCCTGTATTTCTAAATGATATAATCTAGTAGGTAATGAGAAACAGCTGAATTATTTAACCTGTAATAATCCTCAGCTAAACTAGCCGGTCTATGTAAATGTAAAAACCTCACTGAGTAAACTTAGGTGAAATGAGCTGTCAACTAAGGCTTGACAATATTGACAGCTCACTTCAAGTTATCACGGTGATAGTTTTACAGAATAGATCGGCTGATCTTGTTTGTTACTTCTACAAGGCTGAATCTTAACATCCTACTCCTATAAGTTCTGTGACTAAAAATAATCAAGATTGCAATTTTATTAATCGTTTAATATGCGAAGACATCAATGATGAACGGTCGGTTTCTAACCAACGACTGTCCGTATCTCGGTTATTACAGAACACCACAACATTTATGTCGAGCCGGGCTATAGCACTAACTGTAACCCTACTTCACACGTTACGGGTCATACGCCGCACGATACTGCGTAGGTACCATCAACAAAGTCGACGCATGATCACTTTTAAACATTTTTCGTTTGCACAAAGTGACCATGCTCAGTCCCCCGCCCACAATTTTGTATTCAATTGATAAAATATTTTTTTTATTTTTTTTTTTATTAAAAGAAACACATGTTGCCTGGACAAAAAATATTTGGTACTTCCTTTCTTGATCAAATTGGTTATGGCGGGGGTTGGGTCTAGTCACTGTAAAGAAATATAAGCCTTAAGTTGGTCATGCGTCAACTTTGTTGATAGTACATACGTATGTAGATTATGATAAACGTCTCGATTTTACGCCGATTTCATTCAAATCTCATCGCATAATAATATTTATGTAGATTGTATGAACCGTTACTGGTAGCAATTAACCGTTCTTTTTGCTTACCTCGGAAGGGTCGAGCGTGAGAATATGCAATTAATATGAACTAGCATTAAGGGGTAGACTGCTAAGAGTTTGTTTAAATTCTAGACACTGCTTTCTTTAGCCCCACACTGACGGCTCTCCTCATTAAGTTTTACGTTTTTGCTAAGTATCTTTTGACATGCATACACTGAAAGCCAAATATTTTTAAAAGAAGGCCATCACTTCTAACGTTTTATTTTATTTTATTTTGTACATGTAAACGTTTAGTAAGTACTAAGCTCTACAAAACATTCGGTTTGTTGCGAAATGCAATCATACACGAAACAGTTTCATCAGTTTAACGATTCGCTTTAGGGAGTGGTCACTCCTGTCGTATGCCGTCTCGTAGGCGGGTAGATCTTGAAGCCAACACAGCGAGGCACAATACGGACGCAATTTCGATGAGGTCAGACGGGGTACTGATGGTAGAACTAGTTAATTCAGACCAGTGAAGTAATAGCCTACCATACATACAGAAGACCAATTCCCGTAATTAAAAACGTTCAAATTCAAGTCATAATCTCATCTCAGCGACAAAAAATGACAAAAATTTAGGTAAACGCTATACAATTTTTGACAGATTGACACTGAGATTAGAATGCGAACGTTCTTAAAAATACGAGAATTACCCCTCTGATCTCTCACTAACTGTATGCGCTAAGGCAATCATCGTCTATCTTCCGATATACTAACGCGCAATGATAAGATCTTTTAAAGAACTGTTACAACGGTAGTACTTGCGTATTTTGTAATAACTATGGTTAATTATAAATTAACAACTGTATACAATTCAATAAATCACCTCAAAACTTTTGAGTGAAAGTTGATGAGGTCCGCGACGTTCGTGATAATTCGGAAACACGCGGTACACGAAGATTACCGAAGCCTGCGGTTGAACTGTAGTTATGTAGCCTCTTTAGTGCACCTCACAGACAAACGTCTAGCAACAGCTATCAAAGCTTGCCCCAAAAATCTAGTCTGTAACCATGATCTACATTCTGAGTATGTAGGTGACATGGCAAGATGTTCCGTGGGAGCGTTCAGCCATTGTCTCTGACTTTCACGACCATCTTAATTGTGGTGTCGCCAATTTAAATTAAATTAATTGTAATATTACAGTTCAACGATGAAGTTGGTTAATCAGATGCTTTGAGGTTGTGGAAGGCGGAAGATGGAGATAACTTAATTTTTCACAAGCGTCTTGCATTGCAATCGTGACTTAAATGTTTTTGTGCTTATGATGAGGCTGTATTAAATGATCTTCAACGACGGACAACACTTTTGTACCTGTGTCATTCGCACCCTGACGTAAGGTGTCAATCTACCATCTTTGCTGACAGGCTCAATTTTTGTGACAGCCATAAATACTCCCTTAGAAGTTATGTCGATACAAATGAAAAAATATTAGATTTTAGAGCTAAAATTTAGCCCAATGAAAATTATTGAAGTACATATTTCTCGTTGGCTTTGAAGTCCGGGGACTATTTTACGACACGTTTGGTGTAGTGGCTACAGTGGCTAAGTGTAGTCAGCGAAACCAAATGGTCCTGGGTTCGAATCCCGGTAGGGGCAAATGTTTGTATGATGAATATGGACATTTGTACCCGAGTCATGGATGTATATTTATAATATGTATGTATTTACGAAAAAAAAATGTATTTAAGTAGTGTATCAACCATCTGGTATCCATAACACAAGCCTTAAGTGTTAAGTGCTTAACTTGGAGCTAGATGGTGCTGTGTGCAATGTCAGACGATATTTATTTATTTATTTATATTTTGTAATTTAAAAGTTTACGATGGTTATCTAGTTTTTCCCTCAGTTCATATTATGTAAGTTGAAAAAGTAATCTACACTTGCATGATTGTATAAAAGGTGGAAACAATACGACAATAAATTAAACTGCGTATATCTAATGGCGATCCTAGTTTGCTTAAGAATATTCTATCAAAGATATCCAGTACTTTAGTCACTATAGTTAGTCAAAGATTGGCAAAACTAATCGTCGGACATCAGTAATATTTGGTTAGTTTGAAAAAATCACTTTTTCAACCTCAATGTTAGGATTTATTTGTTTCAAAATACTTCTATGCATTACGTTATTCTTATTACATTAAGTATGCTTCTCCAAATTGTTTACCTAATTGGAAAATCTGCTGAAAAACTTATCCAGCTTTAATGTTGAATAGAAACAAGTGACGATACATAAACTATAGCACCTATCAGTGAGATATCATAAACATGTTTGGCAGAAAGTTTACATCTCACAAACGAAATATTATGATAATCTAATACTCGTATGTCTAAACACGGCTATTTACAAAACAACGAACAAACATCGTGTGATATGATCGCGCTGTATTTTACACCAGTTTTTATTAATTGCATCTATTAATTTAACTGAGCATAACCACCCAACAGGTAATAAAAATAATTTGAAAACAACCCTAATGCTATCATTTCTAAGTTGCAATTCCTTTGACATCGTAATCATAAATGACCATCCATAAAAATCCATATATCTCGTCAATTTTCAAATGATTGTGGACTTTATTTTTAGGCTGTAGGATAGACTTTTGAGTGTAGTTTGTGTTATAAGGGGCGATAGGCAAATAAAATTAGTGTGCTGGCGTTAAACAGTTGTTATGTAACTTATGTTAATTAGACAAGGTATTAATTGTTCGTTGAATCATTACTTTTTGTACTCGTTTGATGTTCTTATTGAAACAACTTTCAATGAATTTTCTAAGCGCTAACAGTAGTCAAGTGGTAGTTACTTGTCACTTTCGCCTTCTCAGTGAAAATTTCTTGTTGACTTTATTCTGTTTCATAGAATAGTGCAATACCTACGCGGTGAAAAGGTATGAAAAGGCTCTTTTTTTTTAAATAACCGACAAAAAATTTCAACGTTGGGTGATTCAGAACCATTTGCTGAAACCATGGTAACCGGTTGCACTTCGATTTCCGTGCCACCATTGAATTAATCATAAGCCTGTAAAGTTCCCACTGCTGGGACACAGCCCTCCTCTCTATGAGAGGGAATGGGCCGTAATCCACCACGCGGGCCCAGTGCGGGTTGGTAGATATCACCTGGCCAATTCCCGTAATTAAAAACGTTCAAATTCAAGTCGCAATCTCATCTCAGCGACAGTCTAATGTCAAAAATGTAGGTAAGCGCTATACAATTTTTGACAGATTGACACTGAGATTAGAATTCGAACGTTCTTAAAAATACGGGAATTGCCCCTCTGATGTCTTCGAATTTTCGGTTCTAGGACATGCCGCTTTCCTCACGATGTTTTCCTTCACCGTTTTGAGAGCAGTGGTGATGAAGTAATTTACACAAAGTAAAGCGCCTGTCTGGGTTCGAACCTACGACCTACAACTGAGGGGCAATTCCCGTATTTTTAAGACCGTTCGCATTCTAATCTCAGTCTCAATCTGTCAAAATTACAATTACTTTACATACATTTTTGACAGATTTTTGACATTGATTATTTCTTTATTTATTTAACACTTTAAGCACACAAATGTAAATGTAAATGTTGATTGTCGCTGAATGAGATTGCGACTTGAATTTGAACATTTTTTAAGTACGAGAATTGGCCTACTGGTATGTCGCGGCTGTTACCACTGGGCCACCACTGCTCTACCACCCACTGCACCCTGAATTAAGAAGAGATAATGTAGGGGGAAATCTTCGGAACTACTTATCCGATTACGAAAATTCTTTCACTGGCAAAAAGCTACACTATTGTCAAGTGTCATAGGATATGTTTTATGTTAAAACAACAATTTTCAAAGTCGAGAGCAGTTGCTAGTCTACAATGTTTTGCATACCGGTGATAGGCATCGGTTCATCTATTCGAGGGGTCTAGCATGCGGTCACCCAGCCATTTGCCTACCGTAGTAACTGACACAGGAGATACCTCCAATTTGCCAGGGCCCTATCTAATATTCAACAGAAGTCTTCAAAAGGAATAAATAATCGCATAACTCTTTGTAATGCGGAAAATTTTAATTATAACATAATATCTCGCCTGTTTTGCAGAAGGGCTGTGCAAAGGTATACCTATAGTACACACAGCAGCTGGTCAAGTTATCACAACTTGTCAAATTTTCTCATTCGATTTAGAAATTACCATTCAACATTTTAAGGTTTAAAATCATTTGGAGAAATTTGACAGGTTCGTGTAACCGGATGTGCCTGTCGACAGTACATTTCGCCAGTTATATTTAAGTAATAGGGGGCGAGCCTATTGCCACCAACCACATAAAATCGTGTTATGGAGAGAGCTATGTTTGGAGTCTCTCTGAAGGTGATCCGCCAGAGAACCAAGGTAACCGACATAGCCCAAAGACTAAGGAAGCTAAAGTGGCAATGAGCTGTTCACATCTCTCGTAGAACCGGCAATCGTTGGGGAAAACGAGTTTTAGAGTGGAGACCGCGTATAGGTAAACGTAGTGGGAGACGCCCGCCGTCCAGGTGGAGTGACGACTTGCGAAAGGCGGCTGGCTGAGACTGGACGAGGAGAGCCGAAGATCGGGGCTCGGAGGCGTTCACTAGGAAAGGCCTACGTCCAGCAGTGGACGAATATAGGCTGATGATGATGATGACACAAAATCTAGACTCCGCTCTGCTACTGAGGAATATCAGATGGAAAAACCCAATAACGCTCTGTTCGACCTGGGAATAGACCTCATGCTCAAAAGTAGCGCTTGCGACCGTCAGACCAACGAAGCAGTCAGTTAATTAATATATTCCAAGGTTTCCAGCATCTCAAGAAAAAAGAAGAGAAACTATATTCTCATATTGTATGTTTATTGAATTCAGCACATCATTCTAGCTAACATAGAAATAATTAGTAGGTTATCAAAAAAAAAAAGTTAAATTTCATAGAAAAGAGCAAATGTATGGAACAGCAATTAATTCTTTTTTTAAATAACGGACGAAAAATTCCAAGCACCTCGATGTCCCTGCCACCCTGTAATTTAATTACAGATTTTTTTTTTTTTTTTTTGTATTTTGTTTCTCCTAAACGCGTTATCTAAATCTCTTTTTATCTACTATGTCTCTCTCGCAGGTATTCTGTAAGAGATTTCTTTAGAAATAAGCCAATCACCTTTGTACTTATTTTTCTGTTCCTGTCTTCTTATCTATTTATACGTGTGTGCATAAATGTTTAAATAAAAATAAGATCATCACGCGAACAGAGATGTTTAACGCACCGCTACCCCCAGCATTGCTAATTGTAACCCGGCGTATAATTACTACAGTAAAACATAATTTTTATGGCGAAGTAGTGCAATATGTATGAGGCGCGTCTTCCCATGACGGACACTAACTGTACCCTGATTGAGTTACATATTTATGTGGTTTTTAGTGATTGCAAGGTCAGTGGACTTTGACCCGAGAGATTCTTTCTAGTTTTGCGAACTCTATGGATGTAAATAGTGATTTTTTTTTCCTTCAAAAGAATCGCGTTGTTTTGAAGCAGCTTCAAAGAGGCCTATGTCCAGGCGTTGACTGTAAAAGGCTAAATTGATTGATACGGATCTTGGAAAAGCGTTCTTCAATTTAGAAAGTTGTGTGCCAATTTTTACATGCCATCATTGGTTTCAAAGAATAGAATAGAATATATTTATTGTAAAACATGATTATACAGTAAATAATGGCATACAAAACAACTTATTTTTGGTTTAGAATTAACCATAAAAGATTTGAGTTTACACAACAAACTATGAAATTAATAACTTAATCCTAATGCTAATTAAAAAAGGGGGAAAAGGACCTACTAAGGGGGGAGTATCTTGACTTCCAAATATGCATCTTGGCTATGACTTTTTCTAAAATCCCCTCACTATTCTTCACGTCACCTCCTTCTCGTCTTCTTGAAACTAAATGTCTTTTGACCAGCCCAGTGTAATTTCATACAATTCATGCGTCGTGTTTGGATAAGCCAAAGGACTATCCCTTCTTAGTTTTATGGAGAGGTCTAATCCTTTCAAACCTTCTCACAACAATGCAAAAAAGTACCACCACATCCGTTATCCCCAAAACCAATTAAACCCAATTACGCACATTGTACTCTACAAAGAAATCTCCTAATCATTGTCAAAGGGTTTGTAATTAGCGCTGAAGGAGGGTCACAGCCGGAGTAAACACAAGGTAGGCCTGTGACCCACGGAGCGTGAACTTCCGTGTGGCCTGCGTTCACACGCGTGTGTACGGCTTGTGATGGTTCAAGGCTGGGATAGTTTCCCTTTTTTTGTATTGTGGAGAGAGAGAAAGAGAAAATTTTGGGGATCGGAAAAGATTTGCAGAAAGAAACGCAGCTAAATTCTGCGCGTCGAAAAGGAGTAGTATAAAATTATGGCGGCTTGAAAACCCGTGCATAATGTTTTATTACTTAAACTTTTCATGGGAAAAAGAGCACTTTAATAAAGCCTAGACAAAAATTAATGATTGATTGTAATGAATTTTATTGTAGCTTTCCGCATGGCAGAAAAATAAAACCAACGTAATAATTTCAATTAAATCTTATAGGTAGTTAAACGCTAGTGTACGTCACATTCGCAGCTCACCAACACGGAATTGCATCGTTTTTCAACAAATGATCTCATTCAACGCGCAAGGAACAGAAAACGTATAAAAAAACAACATCTGTCAACGGAGAAGTTATTATTGTTTTTACACAACACCGATATAGAAGTATAACACAATTTTATCAATCAAAATACATATCTTTCATCTTCATTTAAAGACCCCACTTATGGGCGCAGTAAAAACATAACCCTGTCTTTGCAGTCACGCAGTAGGGTAAAAAGATATGTCACTTTGCTTCAACATTTGCGGACGGCATAATATCACGTAGTTTGGTAAAAAACAATAAGATTCGAGGTATAAAAACTCCTTAACCGTATAGTTACACGACTGACTGGCTATGTGTTATACCTAGAAGAGTATTATTTTTCGTAAGAGGCGACCGCGCGCGCGCCGACCCGCAACGCCACTTCCTGTTGGGTGCTATGACCCCGAAGAAATGGTCTATACACGGCGAACTTTGCCTTTTTATACATGTTTTTTTTGTTTTTTATTTTTGAGTTAATGGTCGGCACAGGAAATTGATTGGACGTATTTTCGGGGACAATCGAAGGTTATTTTACGGTTGAGCCGTTTGGGTGATGTTTTTCCTTGAGTTTTAGGGTGAGCTAAGGATTTTATTGTTAGCTTTCAAGTTAGTGATTATAATAGAATTCAATTAGGAGTTCTAGTATCATCCGGGTGTATGATGGATTAGAACTTAGCATTGCCTTCAGAAGTAACTTAGAATTTACGAAACATTATATATTCAAATGAATGTATTATGTATTTGACGCAATTTTTCGTCGAGCTAACCTCAACTGGAGTAAGCAAACATGGTTTTTATTGTAATCGCAGCACTTCACTTCTTTCCAACAAGGTCCACGGCATAAAACCAGGCACATACAGGCAAGAAATCACCCACACACACACAAAAACCACCTACATTACTCATTGTGATTAAGAAAGTTGACCTGTAAGCAATTTTCTCATGCCTCCCCTACTTACATCGAAAGCATGAATCGATTAAACGATCCGTCATAATCATATCCAATCGATTTTTTGTCTCTCGATAATTGGCCGTAGTGTAGCTTCCGTGTGTCTCGTTTTTTTAAATCGATTATGAAATAATTGATTGTAATAACGACAGTTCGTTGAATAGATTAATTGCGGGTCAGCCGTGATTTAATCGGTTTAATTATGTTTGTTAAGTCAACATGCTCTGGTTTTATGAGTGGAGATTTTGCGGAATTTATCTCTCTCATTCCAAGACAGAGAAATAGAGAGAGAGAGAGAGAGAAGTCTTGTGGCAAAACGACTGAGTTGCATATGTCTAAAGTATGTGCAGTACCAACTTATAGTGCTATGCATGCTATGCTATAGGCTGTTTGTGTATGTGAGTTTATAAATGTTTGTAAACGCACCTACGATACAGAAGAAGTTCCTAGTTTTCTTTTTTTTTAAAGAAAAAAAAAATTGTTGCCCTTCCAAGTTTTCTTCAATTTGTCTAGTAATCACAATATATGCTTGACAACTGATACTTAGTGATAGCAAAAACGCAACATAATAGTATGAAACTAACCTGAACGCGGTTGTACAATGTCCTTTTTCCACATGCATACTCAATAGTCCTTCTCACATTAATTTGCAGTAAACACTTAAGTTAAGACTGCTAAAATCTTTTCCTACTGAACTTCTAGAATTTGTGCCCATGCCAAAGTTCATTAGACGGTATATTTTGACGTCATTTCACACACCTTGGAGCGCTATTTAAGCAAGAATTGAAGCGTGGATGAAATATACATCCGTGTTCCATTTGTACTAATTTACCTTACACGTAGTTAGTCAAACGATAACTTTTGTTAAGTTACATAGTCATACGTCTTCTTGTTATGCAAAAAAAACTGCCCGATTTTATTCAATACTGAATTCGCAATGGAAAAAAAAAAACATTATTGTCATCTTTCAAAATGATTCATATTATTTATATGACAAAATAAATGACTCCGCTCTTTAACACTGTGTGTAAACATGCTCATTATAAAGCGATAAATAAAATTATCGCCCTTTCATGACACACCGTTGAATGCGTGACATCTCCTTACGTTACACTTATTTTAAAAGCCATAAATATTCCCCGTTTATCGTTGTAAATTTTATTCCAAAAAAACTTCATCTCTGGTGATTAAAAATGTTTATAGTTCCTACGTAGGCACATTAGGCATAATAACAGCAATCAATGTCTCCGTTTATTATTAAAAAAGAAAACATTGTCACACGTTCGCGCCAACTCATAATTTCATATTTCGAACACCCACATCGTACCAAAAGTCCCTGCCCTCATCGCCACACGTATAATTAGGAGAAATGATCACGGACTTTATGCACGACAGGCGTCGAAAGGGCAGGACTGCGACCCGCAAATATATGACCGATTTTTCTTATACCACACTAATAAATGTGCACATAAAATCGTGGTCCGTATTTAATAATAATGTCCCTTAATAGAATGGTCTTTATTATGAAATATCGCCGTGAAATATTTTCGCATTTGAGCGATGAATGAATCAGAATTCATTCACTCCACGGTAATCATCATAATAGTATAGAATCATAACTTAATATTGATATTCAATTATTCTTAGAAATATCGACCACACGCAATCGAACACGAAATCGAACGATTTATCGATTTAAAACAAAACGGTTCCAAATTTGAAACCGGCGTATTCTCCTCTCTAATTCTCTTTCCCCGCCTATAATTGACACCGACGCGCCATTCTCTGTCTCTGTCAAGTTGTGGGGGTGGTGTATGTTTGTCTCTGTCTGTTGTGGATGTCACGTGCGGCTGTCAGTGCAGTGACTATTTTGACAATTATGTCATTTGGCCGTCACGGGCGTGTCATTTGGGCGACGAACGATTGTGGCCCCTGTAATTTTGTTTGGAATTGTGGAATTTTTAGGGTCGTTGACTTCGCGTTATAATATGATGTATGGGAACATCTGGGCTGTGAGAAATAAGGTGAAGGGATGATTCAACGGCCTGTCGCTTTAATTGATGGAATTAAGTTCGTAATGACAGCTAAATAACTGATTTTAGTAACAGATACTCTTGGCCCTTTCCTCATCTTTAATGTTGTTCTTATAGGAAAAGCTTCGTAGCTAAACTGAATTGAAGAACTGTTCTATTTAAATAATAGAATTAACAATACTCTAAACAAAATTAAAACAAGCAGCAGTTCATTAAAAAACAATTGCCTTCAAACAACATAAAAAAGTAAAACTAATACAAGATCCAACCACATTTCACCTAAACAAATCTCTCTAGCAACATGAATGTTTCAACTACGTGTAACCAATTTCCCGGTTGTAGCAAATTCAGCATCGTTGCAATAGGTCGTGACTGTCGCGCCACCTGTCGCCATGCATTATATATGAGCTGGAGGCGCTGTGTCAAAATAGTATACACTTTTATAGGAAAATGTGGTGACAGGAGGATTTTGTGTAGATGTTAGACCAGTGGTCCCCAAACTGTTTGTCTCATAGATCACTGGCTATGTTTTTCGGTTCCCCTCTTTTTTTAGGGTGGTGAGCGGGAGGGCGTCTCAGACTCCCGTGTTCCTTCAATTGCCTGTGCCAGGGGCCACGGTAACCCTTTCGGACTTTCCCGCAACCCTGACAGGCATCGGCCCTAGAGGACCCCGTCATTGGTGCTGACATCTCTTTGAGGCGCGCGTGGAACACAACGCGCCGTCGACCCGGGCCTGGTCCTTATCGGACGGCGAGCTGCTCATTGCTCGCCGTCCGCAAGCCCACGCCTACGGTGGTCGGGAATCGGATATAAACTATACATACCTGTATACAAAAGCACATGGTCATCGAGGCGTCGAAATACTCCTCTACATCGCTGCCATCCAAAAACGTGCCCAGAGGTGGATTGGGTTTTGGGCTAATTTGTTTAGACTGAAAGAAAATTGACGTATGAGTACATAATAGAGATTAAGCTCCTCCGTTATTGAATTACTTTGGAAGAGAGATACGATTCGTTATAGTTGTCTATGAATTTGCCAATAGTTGTACTTTCCGTCGTCCAAATTAATTATAACATCACCGTTAAAAAATCTCTTGTCCTAATCTTTGTTCTTCGCAATGACTCACAACCACCTTCCCTGTTGCTTTGTTAGATATTCGCGAACCGTCTTGTCTGTATATTACTATTCTATTTCATATGCTGCATACGATTTGTTGCTACACTACTGTGTTTTGTTTCGGTGCCAGGCTTGATTATTTGTCTAACATCAGAGGGGCAATTCCCGTATTTTTAAGAACGTTCACATTCTAACCTCAGCCTCAATCTGTCAGAATTTGTATAGCGTTTATCTACATTTTGAGATTTGACTGTCGCTGAGATGAGATCGCGACTTTATTTTTAAATACGGTTTTTAAATACGGGAATTAGCCTTCAGATTCTCGCCTAGACATTTTGTCAGATCTGAGGGCTCACGAATCATAGATTTATCACTAAATACAATTAGTGCTAAACGCATTTAAAATATCGTTCTGTCTCTATCATTTTCGAATGATTGACAGAGAAATAGAACGATGATTTAAATTTGTTTAACGCTAAATGTATTTAGAAATTTGTGGTGCAAGCGGGCCTTAGTATATTACAAAATATGACAATCGCTTTCAAAGCATTTCGTATTTTACAACGACTTTCCGCAGGATTAACATAAAGATTTTGAGTTGCTTATGTTAGTCCCATTATCGACTTTTCGATCACCGTTATCACTGATAGAAAGTCACTTGTATTCAAAACTCCTTGTCCAGCAGATGCTAAATTCCGTATTGTCACTCCTAGATCCAATTATATCGTAATCAAAGATAGACCACTCAAGCTGAGTCATCCATTCACACATAAACATTCAAGGCTAGACGGCAGAGTTTTCTCGCTTTTTGCTTTCTCAACGAGGCACTCGATTTTTATCAAAGACCTTCCCAACACCTATACCCCAACAATTCGCCGATATAAGCTATTAACGTCTGACTCCGTACAGTTTAACGTAAGGTGGCTACCGTTAGTGGTGCCCCCCGCATGCTAATGCGCCGCGTGCTGCAGACGTGTGTCGTCGAGGCACCGCCGTCTTTGTGGAGCCGACGAGACGTTGCCGCCGGTCGAAGCGACAGTGACGGCTAATATACGAGGGATTGAATATAAAGCAGAGCTAGGTATTAGCAGGAATGGGTAGACGTGAATAAGGGGTTGTTGATTCACGCCTGGAATTAATCGGCTGTCCCTAGAAGGTATGTTCCCGTCTGGCAAATTGCGGTTTTCCAGTAGAGCATTTTCAGGGCAGGTAAATTATTTTTGGCACGTTTTTTTTCTTCGTTTCTCTTGTATTTTTTCTTGTGTTTAATTTCTAACAAACACAGTTAATTTTTGTCCACTTAAAACCTATACACGTGACATACAGACCTCTTTGTTAAGAATTGGTACTCATCAAAAGGTTTCTTAATTCTCACAATAATCGTCTTTTGTATAAGCGCCGCCTCTTGGCGAAACTTATCAGTGCAGCGGTTTGACACGAAATTGCCAAATAAAAGACATCAACGCGCTGACTTTAAAAAGATGCACAATTTTATGTTCGAAAATTTTTTGGGGTGTTATTTTTTTTACTTTGTTGTGGATTCTTTGTTGATCTACTACAGTGACAGTTGTCAAGGATTAGAACCACTCTATCGAATGAGGTTCCATTCTGACAAAAGACACAAAATCATTGAATTTTAGTCGTGTAGTGGATATATGTTACGATCTTCTAAAAAATACATCAACATCAATTAAAAACAATGCAACATCTAACCCTAAATTAAATATTCTAAATTCTATCTACATTTGTTGTAACCAATCTATCACACTGCACATTCCATTCTAAAATTACAAATAGAAAAATCGATTAAAAAAAATAATCAAATAGTATGTATCAATAAGTACCCACTCCACGTGACGCGACTTCCTGCCGCGGAGACGCGCGTTTCGGCGAACGAGGCGCGCCGCCTGGCCACGTTGTCGCGACGATAATAATAACCATAGGAGGTAGCGCAAACCTGTGCAATGCCGCTGTGGGCTGGAGGTTTCCATTGTTTTAGGATAAAATGGTCCAAATAGAGTAATAAAAGTCCGAGAATTAATGTTGCTTTATAGAATAAGGCCACACAGGTTATGATTTGTTATTAATATGCAGGTTCCACAAAAATGAGAAAGCTATAAAGAAACACTAAAATGAAATTGGTTTCAAATAATGGGAAGACTAGATTTACTTAAATAGCTCTTTCAACCAAAACGAACACTTTCAGGCACATTGAAATTAATACAAAAATATGATGCAACTAAATGATGATACTGATGATGAATAATATTAAAATCGTTTAACCGGTGTAACTAAATGCGCTTAGGCATAAAAGTTAAACCTAGCCATCTTAGGACCACACAATAAAGATGTAACCACCCAAACCGCCCTACAAAAACGTGTACTACAAACTACAACAAACATAGATAAAATCGTGTCGTACAACAATGGACGCACGCGGCGGCGCGTGCTGGCGACGTGACCGCGCGTCACACGCGGTGCGAATACCCGCGCGGCTAATGAGCACGTGCAGTGTGGAGCCGCCCTTAGGTAACCTTCAACGTGACGATCGTTGTACTACGAAAAATATATAACGTGATGGTTTTTTATGAGTTCATATCGATAGTGGACTGAAGACTGGATATGAAAATGTATAAATTAATTTGAATTTGAATGACTCAAAAAACAAACTCACTTGAGTTTCAGACCGGTAACTTGGCTATTTGTTCTTTAAGTGTGCCTGTATTACGACTTCTTGTCTTCGTATGACGATCAGTATCTAAATTAAGGTGTAGAAATCTATCTCACTAATTTGATCATTCTCTATTCTCTTTTTGATCTTTACTTCATTCAATGCTGAAATTGTGATTATTCTTGCGTCCAATACTACAATCTTACGGGTAGGTATGCACATTCGGTCAAGAATACTCTTGTACGCGCGTCGTTTTCTACGCGCCACTAATCCACTTTTCTGAAGTTATACCGTCAGTAATTCTTATTGCAGTCCTCCTTCAATATCATTTTTCTCTCTCTTGCATTAAGTACCCTACTGGGTATGACAAATAAGATTAATTAAAATATGCATTTGTGTATTTAATAACTGTACGATTCACTTCTACGTCTACCATTAATGTCAATCTTCTTGTTAATATGTATACTTATATTTATATTTAAATAAATATTTTTGCTATATTTTCGTAATTGCACCTATCACTCTTTGTCTCTGCATCATACAAAGACTCGTAGAAAATGCCTGTCGCATTTAGTCCGCCTCTGTAAATGTCTGTGCAAATAAATCAATAAATAAATATTTTATTTGATACCAAATCAACCGTAGTTTTTTACTAAAGCTCTGAGTCAAAAAAGAAACTATTCAATTGATACAGCTCAATCGCCCCAACACCAGTCGATCGTCTGCACCAGTGCCCCTCACCGAACGGAAACTAATCCAATAGACCAAGTCTTTAACAATCACTTCATTTTATGCTTTTTCTTGTAATCGAAAAAAACAACTGTGTCTCGGCACGCGCGAGCTCGCCGTTTGCGTACGCGCATCGCATCTTAACGCGCTAGAGCGAGACCACACTACAACAACGACTCTAGACAGAACGAGACAGCCATATGATTAATGAGTACGACCCGTAACCAAGAAATGCAGTCAAATTAGGAGAAATAAATATTGGAGTTGATGCTTTAAAAATATGTGATTTTGTATGACAACGGTTTTAAGTGATAATGTGTTGGTAAGTTGTATATTTCTTGGTATACGGTTGTCGTGTGCGGTTTATTATGTCAGTCAGGATTCTGATATAAACAGGAAGCTTGAAAAATATATTCCTTAAAGGTTTCATAGATGTGCGTGAACTGTGAATTTTATTCTAGCATAATATGGCTACATAATAAAAGGAGCTATAGGGCAATATTTTGAAATCTTCCTTGAATTACAAATAACGTATTTTTGGTATCATTTGAATGAAGAACAACCTGTCAAAATTTGACACTGGCTGGAAAAAGAAAAGCTTTCCAAAAATGAAAATTTGAAATAGACTTAAACGACTCGCCAAAGCTACACTGGCCGTAAAAAAACCATGGTTCTTGCTGTTCAAATTGTGTGTTCATCGCTTCCTCATTGAGCTGCCATGGTAATAGCGCTCCACGACATTCCTCCCAAAGAATCCCGTAAACTGTTGGTTTTGAACGTTTTAGTGCACATCATAGCTTTCTACATAAAATAGATTATAAAGCTGGTCGGAGAGGCGTTGTCGATGCGTTCGGAACGCAACGCACAATGCGTCGCCGTCGGCTAGCGTTTACTGCGAGATACTAAAATTTATTACACACTAAACATGAACATATGCGTTGGTTTGTATGGAACGGTTTGAGAGACAAACGTGCAGCGGGAAACGGGTTACTAAAATAAAAACTTTTCCGTCTGTGAAAGGCATCACACTAGTGATTGTTAAAAAGAAAGAAAGAAAGACATTCTTAATTGACGAAGCCGTCAACATAAACAAAGAAGTGAAATAATTTAATAAAAAAGCCTTTAACAGTGATTGCCTTCAATGCAATGATTCCTGACAAATATTCGTTTTATAATGGAATCAGTTCTGTTTAGTCAGAACGATTATTAATCTCCAAATTGAAAAAGAATTGAACTAAGCCAGATTTTTGCCACCAGACACTATTTTAACACTCTTCTAACAACGATCAACGATGTATTAAAACAATCGCTTTTTAAACGCTATTTCAAAATAATAATGAATCGAAAAATACAGTCGTCAAACCCGCTTTCAATACCCCGCCACGGCTTCCATCTCGCACCACTCTTGAGCGTTCGTTTCCGCCAACATAGCTCGGCCGAATAAAGCGTCGGTTTATGCATTTCGGCAGCTTTGCTGTTTTATTTCGCGGCGTTTCTCAGAACTGAGGGAAAAAATCCTTTTCGCAGACACGCTGGAGACCCGCGAGCTTGTAGGCTTCCGATTGTCGCTGAACATGGAATAGCCGAGCGTTTGTGAGATGTTAGTAAGCCTTTGAGGAGTGCCGCACTGTTTTGAAGTAGGCATAATGATGGGATGCTGTTATTGTCATGCTGCAGGGCAGAGGACGCTTGCAGAAGAAATAAATGAGCGATAAACCAGCTTGCTCAGTACGTGGCCGCGTGGTAGTGATATCAGATTATTAAAGTCGATGGTGACCACAGTCACCGGTACCTTAAATTAACTAAGAATAAACTTCAGTTCTAGTATAATATATTCTATTCAAATTCACATTTCTTACTTCGGGAATGAAGCCATTATCATAAAACAGAGTCAGCCACCGAACAATTCGGAATATCCACGTTTTTGGTGTCTTTACTCACTACTTACACCTTTCTACGTTCATAACTTCTTAAAAGTCCCAGGTACAAACCCAAAGACAAATACGGTTTACGCTCAATAAAAGTACAATATCCACAATCACCAATCGTATCAGACTTACAAACAGAACATACTTTACTTCGAATAGCCGTATGATTTAAATTCAGCCAATAATTTCAACATGACCCTGTATCGCGATCCGAAATAAAAGTCTACATACGCACGACAATAAAACGAACTGGCCACTGTCCGGAGACTATGAGACAAGACTTTAAAAAAAAAACGACAAAATTGACCACGCACTTGGAATCGAAATGCAAAAAAAATATTTTGCTGGAAAGAGATGGTGGTATTCAAGCTGGATGTGATAGAAAGGGAAGGAGGATATAAATTTAAAATGCATCGCATGCTCTTCGACATCCGTCGGCGCAAAAAATCGATGCTGCCATCTATCGGTTGTTAGTGTCACTGCAGCGGGTTCAACGATTGATTGGGGGCGTTTGGTTTTAGGTCGCAGGTTTTGGCAGTTCCTGGTTTTGAATATAAAACTTTATCATAACTGGACATTGCGAAAATAAAATGTATTTCTCGATTCCGATCACACAATGTGTGCAATCGTTTGGTAACTTCTTCAGTTGAACACGTACACCCGACGACATATTGATCAAGCTATACATTTCCAGTTTTATCTGACCTCGCATTGTATAGGCTTTTTGTACAACGAGAAGTCAGCTTGTACTGGAAATGTATAGCTCGATATGTTGTCGTGCGTACAAAGCTTTTACTAATAATTACTGATGCAAGAGTTCATCTTTTCACTTGTTTCAAGCCATATTTTGATACGTTTACATGGACTGGGTTCCTTGTACTTTTTATATATTGTTGTTGCTGCTGCTACAAGGCTTTAAGGAAGGAATCAAGCTTAGCCCCTATCTGTGACAGGTTTTATCGCCTTAAATGTGTCCAGAATCTAACGAAGATTGTTTTAATATTTTGTGCCTTAAAAAAAACCATAGTCCTAAGATATTTTGAAGCTAGACTTCTTATGCGGCAATTTCATAATTGGACGAGACTTTAGAGTGATTTCAAGGACGCGTCACGTTAAGACACATTTCGTTACATGAGAGCGAAGAAAGATATAACTATCTCTGTCTCTTACACTAAATCTAACTAATATTTTATTTTTAAGAAGTTTCACTTCTATCATGTACAGTGCTTCACACGCAATTTTTTTATTTCTAACCCGGTAGCCACCAACTCTAACGGTAACCAAGCAGGATCCAGAAGCAATGTACCATTCTAAAACATAAAAAATAAATAAATGATAACGCCAGAATGAGGCAATCGATCATGCTTGTTATGACGCGGTGGTCCACTCCTGCGCACGTCATTAATTAGATCGCCATCGTACGAGCCTAATGATCTGGTGATATTAATGAATGATCTATTTTATTAAATTTTTTGGGATGAGTATGGGTTGTGTTAGGAATCTCTATGGTTTGGTTGGTATATTTTATTAGAGTTATTAATTATAGAATTTATTCGATTTAAAATTAAAGTAGTTGAACATTAAGGTCATCAACAAAGAAAGAGGTTGAAGAAATTCTGTAGTATTTTATTACAGTACTGGTAATCTTTAATTGGATTAAATAATCGAATACGTAAATAAAACATTTGATCTTACTACCTACCCCATGATAAAACAAGCTTGCCCGTGTCAAAAAAAAAATAACTACCACACCTTTTTCAAAATTAGAACGTCAATATGAAAAAGTTTTAACTAAATTATCATCTTACGCATAAAGTGGTCTAAACCAATTTTTTTTTTAAATTGGTTGTCGTTCTCGTTGATTGATTCCTGTCATTCAATATTAGGTACTGGGACGGTTCTATCCCTCAACTTTTAGTTAATGGGCACCCATTTATTACGATTGAGAGATATTCCGCTTTCTTGGGTGGGTTTCTACGAAATCAAGATTTACCCAAATATTTTGTGATGTTGATTGATTTGTAGTTTGCGTTACAAGAATACGCGTTTTACCTTATTTTGTATATATTTATCTTTTTTTGTTTTAGGCGAAAATTATGTGATTAGTAAGCTTATTTAAGACACAAATTTCGTGCTTTATAGTAACGACCGAAAATCGGCCAACAACTAAGCTAGTTAAAAACGCATAAAAAACTATCCCATTTTTCTCCACCTATCACTACAAGCACTTGACGCCATGGCTTCCGTCCGTCGCACGCGCATGTCCGCTTTATCGCCGCCACTCAATTACACTACGATAACGCGCGACTCCGGTTACCGAGACCGGTGGTCTGCTGTGTATGATATTAACTAATTGTATGGAGACGTGATTAGTTTTAATCGGTTTATGTGTATATACTTCTTATAGTAGGTAATTATAAGTATGTGTTGGTAGCTCGTGGCTATATAATAAAAGCCGCATGGGTCGATGGGAGGTTAAGCTACGCTTGCCGAGGTCGGCCCGTGGATGGGTGACTACTAAGAAGTCGTTAGCAGTCTGGCAATCTCTCACAACGTAACCCTTTGTATTCAACGAAGATCCGTTTTCCAATAGCTTATAGTCTCAAGTGTCTCAACCATAAAATGAGTTAAGAGTTTCATTAGAATAAACGTTTAAAGTATGAAACCGCCATTTTATTTAAACATAAATAAGGCAATTTGTTCAAATGAATTAACGCCAAACGGCTGGTGAAATATAAGCTGAACAGTTAATTAATCTCTATGTCTAATCACCTAGGTAATAAAATATTAATTAAGTAACTTTCATCTATAATAATACATGGGACGCAACATGTGGTGATACCCTTACGTGATCCCATCTTCTTATCACGGCGGCCTGTGCAAGGACGGCTGTTGCAGGTGCGCATACCGCAAACGGAGCAAATATTCCAATCTTATTCGAACTAATCCGTTCGAGCCGTTTGGAGTTGAAACTTTAGGGTCATGGGGTCCGAGTGCGCACTTAGTTTTTCAAGACATTTCCAAGCGGTTAGTCGACACACGTAGCCAGAGGGCTGACCTATTTTTTGCCCACCGAATCAGCATCGCCATACAACGTGGCAATGCTGCCAGCCTTTTGGGCACTTTTCCTATTGACAACGATGCGGACGAATTTGTTGATGCCCTACGATTCTTTCCCCTCCCCTCTTATATACTTGTACATATGATTGACATATTGTAGAGTGTGCTTTTAAATAACATAAGACATAAATCTAGCTCGCTAGCAATCTAGGTCCTAAACTCCCAAGTGTTGAGTCAGGTGTCAAAGCATTCAGGTCACTACCTCAGTAATAAAGTGCCCACTAAAAGCTTTATTAAATGTTGTTACAAAGAAATGTTTCTCGACAATGCGTAGTGAGGTGACACGGGTGACACCACGGAATCCAGTAGTCGATGCTTATCGCAAATCTCGACAAATGACTAATAGGAAAAATGTCGCGAGCGACAGTAAATGTGTTTTAAATAATGATATAGATTTTGTTTTATGTGTGTAGGATGTGAATTATGTGGTTAATAATAAGAGATGCTGAGAAATTAATGTGTAGCGTGATACTGGGAGCTAGAGAAATGATGTATTATGTTTCACCTTATCAATTTGCGCATGCCGCATATTCATTAGTATTTAGGCGATCGACAAGACAAACCACTTACTACATAATATATTATTTAAACTTTGCACCCAGAATTCCGATTACTGGGGCAATTTATTATGCTTACATAGTCGCCTTTTATTTTCGTTCGTCTCGCTATAGTCCACCGTTATACATATCTTTTATAACCTGCTATGGCATACATAAACCCATTTTTCAGTTAGTTTCATCAGTTATATTTATTACATACACAAATTACTATGCCATTCAAAAATAATTTAATGTAATTAAATTCATATTATTCTCAAGGGCAACCAAAAACTTCTCAGTATCATGCACGTAACGAATGTAATGATACATTCATTTAAATATTTAAAATGAACATCACATCAAAACAAGTTTGCCAATGAATTAATAAAAAAAGACACACTCAGACCGCTGACAAGTGCTCTTAATCTCCACGATACAACTCGTCATTAATTATCGATAAAAAAAAACATCGATAAGTATTAGACGACTAATGGAGTAAGACCTGCACTACAGGAAGCCTTTTCCCGTCATTTGTCTTGATGACATTTGACATCAGTCAACCGAGTAGTTGATACCTGAGTGACGTTTTTGTAAAATTGTTTCTTATTTGTGTTCTATGGGTTCAGATTTTGTGGTTTAGTGTAGAATAATAAAAACATTGTAATATAAAGTAGAAATGTTAGTTAATATGTTTAGCAAAAAACGCACGGTAGTTTTTGAGAAAAGTCATCATAACCCTGAATGAATCATTAAAATCGCACAAAAAGTACGAAACCACATAAAAATAAATTATATTCTTCGTTCCATTCCATTAAACGTAAAAAACCAACCTCCTATTTAAATTCTCGGTTGATAAATTACCATTTTTTATATCGACACGCCGCATCACTAAAAGTGAAGTTGTTTGTTTTGCCGGTAGCAAGTAGTGTCGCCTTGATAAATATCCTTAAAGATTGTTCGGACTCCTCGATAATTTCTCTTGGAACCTCACACTTTAGCCTACAACGTAATTCTTACTTTACCGAACAAAAATAAAGTTTAAAATTCTGTAGCAGAGTCTCATTTCTTGGTCAAAGATATATGAAGTTATTTATGATACCCTCATAGTATGTATTTTATAGTTATTTGATAAAACACTATCGTGATTATTTAGCTTGACTTTGTGACTGGCTGAATCTATTTTATTTATTTAACATGCCACAAATATTATTATTGGATGTTATCTACATATTATACGAAAGGTAATACTAATAAACAACGAGTATAATGTTACAGCTGTCTTACTGTGATAAATAGATAATAAGTTTAATAATTTTATGGAAAAATACTTATTTCAACAAAAATATTGCTCCTCTGAGAGAAAGATTTGCAAAAACTCGCAACAAACTTGGATACGCAGTTTTGCAGAAAAACAGTGACATCTTTTCACGCTAAACGCATAAACCTCTGTTACACGGCGGATAAAAAGTATCGTAAATAATATCGTAATATCACCACGACAAGTCATGGCACGTCAATTTTCTCCGCTCTGTAAAAACGTGTAGCAACATTGTATACCGGCGAACACAATCGGCTCATTTTAATTTTTTATTTTCCAGGTAAAAAGTGGCGTTCGCTCACACCGCAAGACAGGCGGCCGTTCGTGGAGGAAGCGGAGCGTCTCCGAGTCATCCATATGACTGAGCACCCCAACTACAAGTACCGGCCTCGGCGACGGAAGCAGAACAAGGCGCGGCCCAACCAGCCCTCGACCCCGGTCAGCGCGCCGCCCGCCACCTCTGCGGCGCTCGGCTCGCCCTACGCCACCGGCACCGACTCGCCCGACCCTCGCTTTAGCCACAACCCCGGAGCCGGCTTCTCCCCCTACCGAACCTCGCCCCTCGCCTCGGACTTCCAAAACAACCAACAATTCAACGGCCACGTCCAGACCCCGGAATCTTCCCCCGCGAGGTCTCCTGAACCCCAAGGAAGGAGGAGCGCCCCCGCTGAAGCTCCTCTGCCTACACCTGACGCATCTCCAGTCGAAAATGAAAAGGAAAATTTTCAGTATGAAGAGAGGAGGCGAGCGATCAATGCCTCCTCGATGTCTGACTCATACTCACCCTATAAAACTTATAGAACGCCAGGATCCTTCTCGCCAGCGCCCGTAGCCGCCATGGGCATGGCTAACGGAATGTACGTCATGTGCACGCAGAGGACTTTGACCGAGCAGCCGCCGCTGGTGACAGGGACTTTCTTCCCTCCGGTCGCAACCTCGCAAGACCAGCAAACTCTAGGCACATCTACACCAAGGGTTTCAAACGCCCCCAGTGGCCCAATACCAACGGAATACACTATCCAGTATCATCCTTTCGATCATTACGAGCATATGTATAAAACTGAGGACTACAACTATCCTGATCAGCCAAAAACTGAGTACGACACGGGCGGCAGCTACTTCTCCGAGGAGCCACCGTCGAACCAGCAGCAGGATGGGGAGCAAAACTATATGAATCCTCGTCCGGAGATAAGGACGGGCTCTCCCGAGTCTGATGTGGACGCGCGGGAGTTTGATAAATACTTGGACTATGGAGCAGAGGGGCCAATGGAGCAACATCAGCAGCAACAGCAGTACCGATACGAGCAGCAGCAGAACTTCCGCCCCCCGTACTGCCCGGAGCAGGCACCCGGCCCTGAGTACTGCTCCGAGAGGATGTACCCGTCTCCTTACGCCTCTGTGATCGCTGGAGCTCCTCCTACAAACTACGCTCCCAGCGCTCCCGGCTCTGACGCCAGACCCGAGGATGAGTTCAGCGTCATTCTAGCCGGAGTACGACAGACTTGTTACAGCAATTGACTAGACAGGACTGATACGGGGTAGTAAATGGACTCTTCCTAAATTGTAGCCCAAAGAGTTGATTTCCTTCCAAATGTATTACAGAATGTACGATGAAAAAGTTTGCACAGCGGATATAGTGATATTGTAAGAATTTGTTCTACTAAAATTAGACACAAAATGTTATATATAACCTTACATAATGAAATCACAAAAATTGTCTACCGCGATGACAAAGTGATGTAACTCAGATATAAATATATTTTTAAACTAGCTCGCAAACTTAGCGATTTTTGTAATTTGTGTAAAACTTTTCAATTATTTATTACACTGTGAATAAATTTAAACGCAGAGTAATGTATTTTTAGTGAATTTATACGATTTTTAGGACAATAAAAAATAATTATAATTATAAAAGCGAAACGGCTTATACTCACGTTTTAAGTTCCAAAATTGTCTGCGCCTTGCAGTTTGTATAAAATGTATGAAATGTTAGCGACAGCAATTTGAAACAGTGACTGTTATTTATAACTATTAAGAGTTGAAGATATATTGAATAACTAATGTTAATGTGAATTGGTGCTATGTGAAGAGGTCCTAAAATATTTGTTGTACGTCCAAAACCGTATACCACAGAGGTAGCGAATAAAGCGATTCCTATGTAAAAGATTATTTATTTGTAACTATTTTTGTATATTTCGTAGATAAAAACTAAAAAATAAAAATAGCGTCGAATTAAGTGAAATATAGTTCTTCCAATAAGCCTGTAGATATATATTTTAAGCCCTATTTTTATATTGTTTTAGTTAATAAAATTTATAGAACTACTGTTTCTGTATAAACTGTTAGAATATTTTAATAAAGAAATATCTCATAGGTTATAATTATTTGTACTAAAACTATACTTAGTTAAATTGTTTTTAGTTTACGCTGCAATTCTTTAGTTTAGTATTGAGACACTCGCACTGCGAAACTAAGTTCTTCCTAATTGTAAGAAAATTTATAAGGAACAATAAAATTTTATTCATATGCATTTTTGATTTATTATTTTCCTCACACCCTGTATACAGTAAGAATTCAGAATGAACTAGGTACATGATGATAATATCACATTACAGAATATATTCAAAAATGGAATAAAATATCAACTGATAAAATTTACTGACACGCAGACACCACTTGACAAATTCATTTCATTCAATATCTGAACCAATCTCCCAACAAAATCCCCTTGCATAATACTACAGTCAGTCATTCCATGCATTCAAAAGGATCGCATATTTATTTTATCCCTTCGATAGCCATCGATTCAAATTAATGACACATTTAATGATACATTACCATCATTACACTTGCCAAACGCTAAACACAACAAAAACAAAACGCAAGCGGCATAAGTCCAAATAAAATTAAAATTACTAAATAATTTGCGAAGGCAGGGGTGTGCCCGTGCGGCCCGCGGGCGCTCGCGCCTGTAATTACGAAGCGGGCCGCGGTATCACGCCCCTGCAGAGAGAACCACGGCTATTGATGTATTGACGTTTTGGAGAAAACACAGATATAAGTACAGAAATGAAGATTTGAGTTTGTGCAGTATGATTTCGGGGAACTTTTGGGAGGTATAATTGAGTTATTTTTCATTGCAAGCTATTGATTTTTATGCAAATCATATTTATGGGATATGGTTCGTATCTGCCACCAGCTCGGGGGCTTAAATTTTGAATCCCATAAAATGAATATTATACAAAATTTACCGATCCACACATTTACGAAAGTTACGATTTACACACAGATGACTAAAAAATATTTACACTTATTGAGAATAACAAGAATAACACTCAGCAATAGAGTTCTTAAGTATTCGACCCAGAAAGAAAACTAATAAGTAGGTAGGTTAGTAGGTATCCACATATTATTATATAAATCATTATATTAATATTATTATATTATAGTAGGCAGGTTATTATTCATAGGAACTTAAAAAGAAAATTCCATTCCTTGCATTGTAGGCAAGGCATCAAAATGTAGCTGAAATGAAAAATTCAAGCTGGCATGTGAAAGAAGTTCTAGATATTTTTTTTTTTTATCAAAGTATAGTTCCTATATCTAAATAAAATAATCAACGACGATGGAACGACGACGCACGAAAAATAAAAATTTCTGAGTTACACACAGTTTCGCAACGTGCGTGTTTTGGCGCGAGGCTGTTATAATACGTGATAATTAAGTTTTTATTCGCTCTTTTACATTTTTATCCTCGGGGACATCTCGATTCCGTCACGTCTATCTGATGTTATTTTATTTGTTTATTCATAATTTATTTCGAACAATATTTTCATTTTGAAAATAGAAGAAAACAAATGAAAGATAGTTAGGTACCTATCTTATCTAGCAAATATCTTTATCAAGTAGCAAGTTCCATGTAGGTACTTATGTAATTATGTAATGTTTTTAAACCGACTTCAAAACAGGAGGATGTAGTTACTAGAAGCATTTTTCCTAAAAAAAAAAATCGTGAGTTTTCGTAAAAATAACGTAAGTAAATTTCCATTGAGCATTAGAGACGCCAACCAATTAATAGTACCTAACCCATCATTTATCTAAAGAAATAAGCACCTACACTTACTCAAGTATCTCTCAAAGCTCCTACCCACAATATAAAGACATAATTCTAAAACCAATAAGTGTAATTAATAAGCTAATTAGTAACAATTATGGTCACAAAGCTAGACCATTGAATGTCGCGTGGCAGCATCTCAAATTGAATGAACATAAAAACAGTTTGCGACGTAATGGCCGATAGAGGACCAATAAAATATGCGTTTGCGCACTGACCACGGTTACGTGCAGGTAAACCACTGGAAGCTACGCGAGGATGTTAATATAGTTAAGGAGTTAGTGGTCCATGATAGACCTCAATGATTGATTCTGATTTTGAAACTGTTTTTAAACATAATCTGATCGGCTCGAGCTCCTAGGCATTGAGTTGACATCGGGTCTCAACTTCGGCGCCACTATCGAGTACTAAAGCTCAAACAGCGGCCAGAAACTGGGCATCCTATATAGAGTGAAGCGATACTTTACGCCTGGACAGCTTTACACATTCGTCGTTACATTGCTTACTAGCTAGCATTGCTTTGCTAGTCGTTACTAGCCGCCCTTGACTCGGTGGAACGCAGAGCTAAGAGGCTCATTGGCGACGTAAAACTGGTCGATGCCAAGCTTCACAGCTTGGCTCAACGCCGCAAGGTCGCCTGCTGGTCAGTCTTCTACAGATTGTACTTCAGAGAGTGTGCCCAAGAACTCCACGACCTCAATCCACCAGCCCCCTTCTTCCATCGGTCATCTAGACGCACTGCAAGTTACCATCCTTACCTAGTTGCTATTCCACCAATTCGCACTAAGCATTTCCAAATGTCTTTTGTTATGCGCACAGCAAAAGAATGGAACTCTCTACCTGCGTCTGTGTTTCCGAACGCATACAACCACAATCTCTTCAAAGTGAGAGTGAACAGGCATCTTCTGGGTAAGCTCACTCCATCGCCGACTCTGTCTCTGTCACCACTGACCTATGAAATAAGTGATAAATGACAATAAAATCGTTTAAAAGCATTAAACGTTATCATTGGGTGTTTTGTAAAGACTATGGAGCCTATATAAAACATTTTCCGATACATAATTATGTAATGTATAGAACCACTTCCTTATTACAAGTTATAGGTATCATGAATGCATGATACTAACGTGAAATAAATAACAATTACATAAAGCGCGAATATTAGACACAAACGCACTTTAGAACACGCATTCATTTATTTAAAAAAGATAACAAATTACCTGCATTGTTATCATATTTTTTACTATGACAGAATCCGAATACCTAAAAAGCAAATGAACTTCGTGTACTGAGGGTGATTCGTTGTATAAACCTACCTACATTCCAAACGAATTTAAAAAGTCTGGTCATCTTGTCGAATCGCCGTTGAAGAGTGAACCATATACTACTATTTATACTAAGGGATAGAACTCTGATTTCTGAAGTACGCATAAAGAGTCCCCGAAACGATCAATTGCAAGTGTCAATGTTTTGTGTGTTTATTGTCAACCGTTTCAATTGCATTTCGTAGACGATCAATTCGCGCATCAATGTGTATCAATCACGTGAAAATTGACAATTGCAATTGATCACGCTATCAACAAGGTGTTTGAGTTTTCTTCACGAGAGCATCGGGCAGATTAAGGCAATACGAGAGAAGGAGAAGAAGTAAGTTTTTTTTTTTAACATTTAAATTTATTAGCTATCCGCTCTTTGCTTCCTCGTGCTTTCCTATAATTAAGATGCATGCAAGATCTTTATTTACGACTAAGATTGTGGGTTATTGCTGTGTATTTATTTAGTTAGTAAGCCTTTATATAGCATAAGCATAGTAGCATTTAATCAGCCTATAATAAAATCTTCAGCACCGCATATCTCCCACTACTTGGCGCATACGCAGGACGGCAGCGGCGCAAGCGCACCGCTCTAAAGCGATGCGCCTTTGAAGATAGCGCCGATACATTTATTAGCCAGGTTTGCATACCGCCATCAGCCGCCGCCCGCTAGCCTGAATAAGGTTCGGTTCCCCGTTGAGTTATTTTGAATTGTGCTTTTTGACTAGTATAAAACTTTTTCGTCGATTATGTTGAGGTTAGTTTAATTGCTTGTAAAAGATGGTTATTACGGCCCTTTTAGTTAAGATTTGGGCAAAAAAGTAAGGCTTATTCTAGAATTACCTATGTTCGTAGTGTCCGTTCTTCTTAATAAGAACCTACTACCCTTTGGAATGGGCGACTAGCTTCATCTTTCTGACTAACCGACCCCTTGACATTTTACAAGTGCCTTCTTTGACTGTTGGGAGATGAAAGTTAACAGTTTTCATGTTTATCTCAGCTGCACTAGTGGCTGTTATCAAATATGGGCTTTAGATCAAGCTTATTTCCCTGAGAAACCGAGTTTTTTTTTAATTATTAGGTACTTTTTTTTTTTAAACGGTGCGCCACAAGAATTTCTCTGTGTATCGTGGGTGCGTTTACAAACATAGAAACTCACAAACACAAACACCCAGACCCGGAACAACTACTTGCAGATCATACAAATATTTGATCCGTGCGAGGATCGAGCCCGCGACACGCTGCGCAGCAGTCGATCGCTCAGCCATTACGCCAGCCGTGTCGTTGTACTCACTCGTAAGTCGTACAGCTAACTCTAACGATGGTTCTAAACCTTGGAACTATGCTTTTAGAAGGTTCAATAACAAAATATTAAACACAGTCACATGTCCAACACGATTTCATACATAACTTTACATATGACTTTAATTACATACACACAAATGGTTTTCAGTTTAGGTACATTATGTTGAAAACTGCGCTCCTGAAATTTTGCAGGAGAAAATCTTAAAAGCACTTCAGCTACTGAACCTAGGAGCGTTTGCGCACTGCATCCTATCTGAATCTGAAATGTTCTAAATGCAGTGCAGTGTTGCAGTTTTTAAAAGAAGAGTGAAGTACACTATCCACTTCGTCATAGTTGCGTATATATTAATATTCTAGTGATTTTTATTTTAGAAGTATGTATACAAGTATATTCTCATATTATTTGTTTTATTTTATTAAGTGAATTGTTTTTGATTTTATGTATTTCATTTTCTCTTTGACTCTTACACACGCTGTCTACATCTCTAAATCTACTATCATATCGCAGGTATGCTGGAAGAGATTTCATTAGAAATAAGCATCACCTTTGTAACTATTTTTTTCTGTTATTTTCTTCTTGTCTGCTTATACATGTGTGTACATAAATGGTTAAATAAATAAATAAATTCGAACGGAGGGCATTCGGATTTTCGATATCGGAAAACGAAGAACTAAAATGGAATTGGGCAGGACACCTGGCAAGGCGCAGGCAAGGGGCAGTGATGACAGGTGGAGTAAGACTGTGACCTAGTGGCGTCCATGGACTCGAAAACGAAATGTCGGTCGTCCGGCAGCGAGATGGGCGGACGACATTGTTACCATTGCAGATAGAGCCTGGATGAGCCGGGCACAGGAGCGTGGGGATTGGCACAAGAAAAAAGAGGCCTATGCTAGAGCTCATCCGTGGGTGAAGTGGGGTTCTGGATGATGATAATGATGGCATTCGGATCTAGTGCGTAACGGTGCAAACCCTTTTTTTTTTTTTGATGGTGGGAAATCATCAATTAACTTCTCCCGCTCTGAGCAGAGCAGGACAGACTCTTACTGACTAAAACCCACCCGTGTTCCTTCAGTTGCCGATGCCTGGGGCCACGGTAACCCTTTCGGACTTTCTCGCAACCCCGGCAGGCATCAACCCTAGCGGACCCCGTCATTGGTGCTGACATCTCTTTGAGGCGCGCGTGGAACACAACGCGCCGTCGACCCGGGCCTGGTCCTTATCGAACGGCGAGCTGCCCATTGCTCGCCGTTCGCAAGCCCACGCCTACGGTGGCCGGGAATCGGCCTGCGATTCCCGACGCCCAGGGCGTCTCCTGCGGAACGGTGCAACCCCTCATACAAATATTACGTACTTCCGCTACTTCGATCCGACGTTGATCGGATTCGGATTGGATGCAGTGCGCAAACGCTCTAACAAGCCGTTAATAAAGCTTTGGTTTCTTCAGAAAGGGGTGAACGGTCACACAATAATGGCTGTCCAAATACAAAACGTTTTTTAACACGTCAATGTCATATACTAGTGGAAATAACAGAGGGGCAATTCCCGTATTTTTAAGAACGTTCGCATTCTAACCTCAGTGTCAATCTGTCAAAAATTGTATAGCGTTTACCTACATTTTTGACATTAGACTGTCGCTGAGATGAGATTGCGACTTGAATTTGAACGTTTTTAATTACGGGAATTGGCCTTCAGAGTACATGACGGCATGAAACCAAAGCGACGCAAATCAAATCTAAAACTGACTATAGACTAAAAACAACCCGCTATCGGGCAGCACAGTTGGCCACGTGCACATTATCACTAGATGTCCTTTTTACCCAGTTTCGAAGCTAAACCAAAACACTGCGCTTAATGATCCATTGTACCTCACGCAATGCCGCCCAGTTTCCAAACACCGGGGAGAAATAAAAAGAGATCGGCCGATAACACACGATAAGATCATGTTAAGCTTACGTAGTTGTACATGTTTTCCTATTCTTCACCTATTTTATGGATCAAAATTCACTGTTCATTTAGTACGGTTCTTTGGTCAATTTTGAGGTAGGTTGTGGCGAATTTGAGTTAGGTTTCGAAGCGGAGGAAGCTTATTTCATTACAAGTGATTATAAGGATGTTTATGGTAATCTGGACATTATTATCATCAAATTTTTAGGCCCCATGTTAGAATACAAATACATTCGGGATGGCCGACAGGATTGTGCGCTGAAGCGATACTATTCACAGGGAGCACAAATTTCTGGACAGAATCTATTTATTCATTTATTTCGGGATAAAAAACAGGAGTAAAATTAAATGTTATACACAATATCTTACTAATTAAACCAAATACTTATTATACTACTAGCAACACTACCCACTTATTACTAATTTGTTAATTGTTAACGCTACGTGAGATAAAAATAAAAACAGAATTCATGAGTGAATGGAGAGAAAGATGAAATGACTGATTGATTGAATGAATGCTTTCTAATAACGAAATTTATGGGATAGAAAAAGAAACAAAAGAAAATACACTACTCAATAATTTATAAAGCTAAGATATAATCGACTACAGATTTCCTAAATTGATTTGTTGTTATATTAAAAATATCAGTAGTGTTTTTGAATTTTCTAATATAAATAATCTAGTGTTGTAGGAATCCACAAGTTGGCGCATAGTCAATGAAAACGGCACAATCCCTTACTCGTGGCTAAATAATGATAAATGAATGATTTTATTTCTGTAAGTAGGTTTGTACAAACACTTTTCCACGACAAACATATTTTTTTTTAAACTAGATGAGGCGTTCTTAGCTGACTACTCTGAGAAGAAAGGCCGAAACAAACTCAGAGGTCACATCAGTCTCTTTAATGTGCTCAACTACCTACCGTACCTATAGAAAGAAAGAAAGAAACACTATCCGTCTTATTACAAAACACGGTCTAACTTTAGCCCGAGCCGAAACCTTCGATACAGTTTTTGTTATTTGGAACTTTATGCCGACTTTAGTAAAGTTCTTAATACAAAATTGACAATCTAAGACCAGACTAAGTTGTCAGTTTTGTAAAAGGAACTGTATTTCGATTTCTGTTAGGTTCGTATTTCAAAAACAGGCTCGATGGTTTAAACCATGTCAAAAGAAAAACCTTCTTTTGTAATAAGACCGTTAAACTATACCTACACGATAGTGAGAAAACTTTCCAAATACGTATTCATATTTTTTTTTTCACTCGCGTTTGTGTAATTCAGATACACTACACTACTTACTACTGAACTTTGGAGCAAATCTCATACATGGGGTCTATCCTAATCATCGGGCTACCAAGAATTGTTTACGAGAAGAACCCAGAACCGGTACCAACACTGCCGTCAAACCTACTACCAAGGCCTATCATCTCTGAAATACGGTAAAGCAACCAGTATGTAGCTCGGATAATCCTGCTTCTATGGCATACTACATTATCTTATAGTAAGGGCTGGTGGCTATATAATAACAGGTGCGGCTGTTCCTTCGAAGATTAAGTTACGCTTGCCAAGGTCAGTCCGTGAATGAATGGTAGTGAAAAGCACGTTAAGCAGTTGGTCCCGGCTGTCATTCGTAGATCTTTGACAGTCGTTACGGGTAGTCTGAAGCCCGAAAGTCTGACCACCAGTCTTGCCAAGGGGTATCGTGTTACCCTGTAACTTGGTTTTGGAGGTCAGATAGGCAGTAGCTTCGTGTAAAATACTGGTATTCAGCTGCATCCGGTAAGACTGGAAGCCGACCCCAGCATAATTGCGAAAAGGCTGTGCAGATTTGACTACATTGTCTTATTCAGATTAAGTCATTTCTTAAAGTTGTTTTTAGTAATTATGAGACAACTTCTGTTCCTATTGGCCATTGGTTTTCAGTACCATCTTTATTAAAAGTCTTTATCATCAACGATAAATGGTTTATGCAGCTGAATTCCCAGAATTTGTAGGTACGCCGGATGTTGCCATCTCATAAAATATGTTGATTTTTTCCGATGTTATTAGGTACTGTTAACTACTTCTTTTATTAAAAAAACCTTATCATGCTGCCTGCAGTTGGAGTAACCTACTGAATGATTTTCAGTGTTTTTATTATTTTTAATCGATACATGGAAAATTTGTAGCACATAACAAGTATTTTCTTCTACTGAACGAACAATTAATTGCATTGGTCTTCTCAACAATATTTTGAAGATATTTATGACCTAATAAACAGTATAAAACAAGGAATCATCTAGCCGATTTTCATGTATTATGGAATCTGGTCCAGTCTAAATCCACCATTCCCAAATACAAAAGTCTCCAACAATATACCTACCCTTAAGGGGACTACATGACCTAAACGCAAGTTTTGTATTGCCTAAGAGTATATGATCCACTGCAGTAAAGAAAATCAGAAAAATATAATTATGATATTCTTCAGGATATATGCTAGTTAGATAATGTGTTGAAAACATAATACAACTAATTTGGTACGGTAGAAAAAAGTCACGAAGATACCTAAAAAACTTCATCTAATGTTTAAAAACCATACTAATATACATGCAATCATTCTGTTTTTTTTTTCAGATTGTTCTTCAAGCAACATATTAACGTGATAGTGTTTTCATTTTTTTGTCTAATCAATAGATTTTTTGTAAATTGAGAATTATTAAAAATTTAATAATTATATTCCAAATAATTCTAGGCCGAAATAATCATTCCCTAATGAATGTTTGCCTGAAAAAACAAGTTCGAAGATTCTTATTCGCTCTACACTCACATCTACATTTCTGTTTTCATCATACTCCAAACTATTTAATAATTTATTCAATATTATTTCTCCATGAACCAGCTAGGCATCAAAACAGCACAGCTTCGCTTCGTCATCGCCACATCCTGCCCCTCAATATATTCCGTCCGTCGCACGACACATTTACATACTCTTTAAGCTTTTTCTTTCATAGATTATTATTATTAATGATTATCTTAGACACTCGCTCGTGGATAGTAGAATAGTTTAACGACGGAAGATTATAATTATATTATAGTTAAGTCTGAAATCACCAACCCATTTTGAGCAAACGTGGTGATCAATGCTCGTGACATCTCTGTGTGAGAAGAGGCCATTGTTCAGCAGTGGGACATTAATAAGCTGGTATTATTATTATAAATTATGGTTACGTAGGTAAGTACAAGTATTAATCAAATCACACAACCGACACTAGATTTTTGAAAGACTTATCTACACCAATATCAACGAAAACTCCTTAAACCTTGTAAAATACTGACGCTCTAGGTATGTAAAATACTGGTATTCAGCTGTATCCAATATAATTGGGAAGAAGCAAGCCAGATAATGAGGACATCTAAAACTTAGGCTAACTGCAGCTGTGATTGGTAGACCAAAATAATACGGTCAATCAAATCAATTGTCATGACATTTAATAAGAGATCAAATTGAGGAGGCGTTCAGGAACCAGGGGATAATCTTTTAGTGAATATTGCTGCTTTCCATTGTATTTTCTCTTCTTTATAACTTACTATACTTACTGAGCTATTACAGACAGAAATTATCATTTTAGGTATCTATTCTTAGATAGAGAACCTCTCAACGCCTGTGGAACTATCACACCTATTGTCAACGTTTATGATTTTATGCAAGTAGAATTTCTCAAAATATCGTAGAAATTCCGCCTTGTACGACCAGAAAAACCTCATAAATTAATCATCATTTTACAATACTTCAGAAAAACTATCGTCTGACGCCTGTCAGTCACAGGAATACAAATTTAATATTCATAAATCGACATGTCGCGTCATACTCATAAATAAATTAGAAATTCATAAAAAAAACTGGTCGGACCACCCCTAGCTTAACATGCGGTATTCATACACTCATCACGAATCATTTCTATTTTCGAATACATTTTTAAAACCTCCTTTGCAACGAATCCAAACCTTATTGGAACGACACACTATTCGTTATTTGAATCTCCGAACGCAAGCATACCTTTGCCAATAAGTATAAAAATAAATTCCATATGAAATAAAATAAAATTATTTTACTTTTTTTCTTTAGGTCTGTGGGCCACGTGGCATGATATCGTAATTTTACAGCCAGACGACATTTCCTTGATTTGCATTGAGATATGATTCGGAAATGACTAATCCTTTATTTTGTTTTTATAACATTGTTAGATCGAATTATTGGCTATTGATATTTTATTTATATCTATTGGATTTGAGATTTACGACCAATTGATATGAGAATAAAGAAAGTATAAACAATTTGTAAACAGTAAAGTTACTGTCACCTAAAGTTTGATTAAAGGCATTCAATAAAATTTGGTTTCATCCGGAAACGTGCCCAGAAGACTGGCAGCATTGCCATGTTGAACGGGAATGCTAATTCTTTGGCTAAAGAACGAGCCAGGTCACGTGAAGCGTCGGCCAGAGGAAAGGCAAAACCAAGATTGTGCCAAAAATTAAGATGTATGATAATGAATTTGAAGAACTAGCTTCAAAGCAAACCATTAAGTAACCTTTGTCATACAAGAGCCTGAAGCTCTATCCCAGGACATTAAGGGACAGTTTCTAAAAATAAATTTATCGCAAAATCGATGTGACAAATTGTCAAGCGCATAAACTGCTGTAATTGATGAAATGAATTATCTATGAATTATTTTATATCTGAAATATATTATAAAGATTTTTTCGTTGACAGAGTAAGTATGACGAAACCCCGGGTCTAAGATTCCCGTCATAACACATCTGCTCCATTCAAAGCCCCCAGCCCCTCAAGCTCCTTCATACACTTAAATAAGAATGCAAATGCCTTCACGATACACATAATTTAAGTGACAGTCATGAATCGAAAGACAAGCCATTGATGAGCAACCGATCAAATGGCAATTTTAATCAATTTAATTGGCTCGCCTCAATGGCCGCCACTTAGTAAACATTGAGACAATTATGTACATTTTATAGCCACATTAACACGCTGGCCATCAAGGATATACTTTTTAAAAATACTGTGTAAGGAGGCGTAATATCCACATTCTTTTTCGCGCTCTTTTACACGGTCCCTGCGGAATAAGTAACATTCTTGAGTGAAAATGCTTATTTATTTCCGTTCATAAAAATACAGTCAAAACTGCTTATAACGACATTGAAGGGACCGTCCAAATGCTGACGTTATAGCCGATAGTCCTTATAAATATACATATAAGTACATAGGTCCTTATCGCAAGACTTCTAACATTCCGTCGTAATATCCGGTACGTCGTTTTAAGTGAAGTCGTTATAAACGGTTGACATTCTCTTGTTGGATTAGTAGGTAGGTCTGTAATTTAAGGGTACCTAAATAAATTTCTGTTTTTTTTATATCTACTTCTAGTCGGCGTATTTCCTCTTTGTCTTAACACAGTTAGGTACGTTAGTATTGATATCTAATATCATTAGCACCAATTAAAATACCTCATGTTCTTTATCCAGATCCACTTTATTTACTACAACAACAACAAATTACAAATAGAAAAAATAACTCAATTTAACACACCATAAACAACACATTACTTAAAGAATACCTCTCCAATTATCTATGGTCTATCAATGTTGGGAGTGCGTTCGGTATCCACTACCGGTGCGGGGCGATGTAGGCTTTTAGCTAAAAATGCGCTGGTTCCGAGGGCATCCCTCCTATGTTAATGGTCACTGGTAGATTCCTGTGCGTACGGCAAACGCTAATTTAAACTGGATACTACGCTGTACAGGGGAAGGGCATTTTGGTTTGTTATTTTGCAGTATATTTTAAAGTAGGTAAGTTTGAACATTTTATTTCTTTTGTTTCATGATCATCAGTTTTGTATGGCATATTTTCTTAGTGATATTTTCAGCCAATGGAAACAATAAATCTGCAGGAGTGAAGAAGTTGTGAATCATAATTAGTAATCACGAAAGAAAAACGAAAATGATGGGATCTTGACAACGCCTCAAACGCAAACGAAAAGAGCAAACTAGTCATCTGAAAAAAAGTCCAAGATCTACTAAAACACACAACACTCAAAAAACAATCCGCAACACACCCAAAAAATACAACAAAATATGTATTGTCTATTAACGCACCACTGTCCCACCTCACCTGTGCGTATACACGTCAATATTTTATTTATCGATGGTCGGTATCTGCGATATCGGCTCTTCGATACCGCGGTACCAGCCAGGTAAATGAGGCCGCGAGACACCTCTACTGCCCCCTGTGCAATGTGATTTACGGACTACTCCCACTAGCCTACGGCTGAATAAAAGTATTCATTATCTAAAGCACTAGACTTAAAAGTGCGATGGGTTTAGATTAAATTAATCGTCGGCTACTTGAAGGATTATTGAGTTTGCTTGGTTGATGACTTTGAAGTGAAGATATTCTTTAAAAAAAATGCATTTACAACATAAAAATATCTTAGATTAAACAGGAGCAATGCCAATGTAGCTAATATAAAAATTATGAATTAAAATATTCATGTTTATGAGAGACAGTGGTGCCGATTCCCTTGTTCACAAACTAAACCAAATTTAAGTTCAGTGCATCTTTTTCTGTCTGTTTCATTAAGAAAAGGACAGAAAGTAAATTTTAGTTTAGTCCTGTCAAATTAATCAGCACCTGACACCTCCATACAAGTTTAGACGTGATTAAAAAGTTGACTACTAAAATTACATCAAATTACGTCAGGTGCTGACTAATTTGACAGGACTAAACTAATATTTATCTTCTGTCCTTTTCATAATGAAGTAGAAAGAAAAAGATGCACTCAACTTAAATTTAGTTTAGTTTGTGACAAGGGAATCGGCACCACTGTTATTAAAAAATCTCTTGTCTTTTAAAAACTCCGGGAAAAAGTACTGGTCAAACCAATATTACGATAAATGACGCTGCGGTTGTGTACGAATTTGAAAGTAGACTGTTCTAAACAAAAACTTTCCGTAGGTAACTAACGCATTTATAGCTAAGTACAGGAAATGATAGCTATTTCTAAATCAAAAGGTTTCATGTAACCCAACCGTTTTCACAAGTCCAAACTCAAAGTCAAATATCCAACAATATATCGATCAGCTCACAATAATCTCGTCACCACAAACAGACCACGTTTGTCTTGCATCCAGCTCTATGTAAATGTGCAGAGATCTATGCGCGCGCGCCGTTCGTCGCAGATTTATTGCATAATTAACTTCCGGCGGGAAAGCCGCCATCATGACAACCGAGTACCGACACACTTATGAATTGCCTAACAGTTAAATTGCAAGGTTTAAAGGGTATATTTGGATTTTATATAAAGGTTGTGTAGTTCGGAAGAAGTTTGTCCCTCGTTTCGCCCAGTTTCCCATGTAACAAACATGCGTACGCGCAAGTGCCGTAAGTTCCTAACAGTTCACGACAGGTTGATAGGTCGTTACTTACGTTATGAGTTCCACTATAACGCTTTCTCTCAAATGACTCTTGATTCTCGTTACTTGGAACTGTGCTTTCATTTCCCATATTAGCATGTATGCAGTTTAGTTTGAGTTTTAAAGCGAATGTTGCTCTTGCAGTACCTACTAGGTATTAGTACCTACGGTGGAAGCATTATACTTGTTCAGTCATGAAACTGTTGCTTAATCTTATACGCCATCTTGTACGCCATCGCCAGTGCAAAACACCAAATTGTCGTTACTCTTAGGTGGTTCCTGTTGGTTTAATTCCTATATTATGCTGTCTAATATTAGGTAGTTTACCAAAAAGTTTTCTTTGAATAATAGACAAGTTCTAAGAGTGGCTTTATCAATGTGTAAGATAATTGCATCAATACGTAATAATTCAAATTGCTTTGGCTGAGAATCGAAAGCAAACTTGGGTATTTACTTCACTCCACATTTATATACAAATTATCGTCTTTACATAAATACGTTCAGTACATAGTGCGTACAATGGTTTGACGTCGGCGCGTACGCAGCGGGTGTCAGCCACAAAGCGCATGCGACGACAGACGACAGGCTACTGGGAGCCCAACCTCTATGTATACTGCAGGCTATATAGTTTCCGTACCAACGCCACGTAATAAAACGTTTACAATAAAAAAAACAAATATAAATCACTGCTGTCATTTTGACAGTTGCACACTGGCGGGAATATGAATTATTTTGACAGTAATTTGTTAGCAATTTGTAGTGTGGATCTATTTTCGCGAATACGTTAAGTTTTAATCACAATATATGCACGGTGCATGCACAATGGTTCGACTCGTTCGCAGCGGGTGTCGCCACAAAGCGTTGTCGCGACGACAGCCGACAGGCTACCGGGAGCCGACACAGACTATGAATACTTAGTATAGGATATTATAGCACTTTGTTTGTGCGCACCGGCACTAGGTTTTTAATATAGGCTATGTATCATCGGTTTAATTTTATTGGTTATACGTTTCAATTACAGGGGCACTCAGACCGTGTACATATTTCTTCAATAATTTAGAGACCTAATCACTGTGACTTAACGACGAAACGAATGTTATGTTTTCATTCAATTTTGGAACAAAAAAATCATAAGTAGTCATTTCCATCACATTTTACGAATTCCCAAAAACATTACACTCCGACCATAAAAAAAACTCACTAAGTACTAATCCACTAACTGATTTAAAAAATAATACATACAAACACCAAACGAACAAAAAGAGGCGCCCACACCGTGCGCCGTATATTGTTCAACAAACCCATGTTATCTGATCGAACACATTTGATACCTCCTCATTCACCAGCCGACATCAATCCGATCAGCGATCTAAATGAGATTGACGCTCAATCAAACTACAATTAATTAAGGGGCACACAATGCAAACCGGTGGGCCCAACATTGAATGATAAAGAGCGGGGCATCGGCGACGATATTAAAAACTGACCGGCTGTTATCTATGGTGATCTAAATGAGATGGGATCTATCAAACGATAATTAATTAAGGAGCATAGGTTGTGTAGGTACCTACAATGTTAGCTCATAGTGGGACTACTGAATGATTTGATAGGGTACATTTGCCAATACATCGAAGTGTCTGGCTGTACCTAACCTAAAGGGATATAAATAAAAAAAATCACTCATGCATCAATCGACGAATTTAATAAGGATTAGGATCACGCAGTTAGGCCCATGATAAACAGGCCTTGTGATGGTGTACTAAATGATAAACTTTGATAAAGAAGCGGACACAAGGATCCGCTTGGGTTGGGCAGCGTTTGGGAAACTCCGTCAAGTGTTCTCGTCGCATATCCCGCAATGTTTCAAGACCTTTTCAACCAATGCGTCCTGCCTGTTATGACATACTGAGCCGAAACGTGGACACTGACAGTTGAGATCTCGCAATGTTTGAAGACTAAGGTCTTCAAGTAAATCAGTGCGTCCTGCCCGTTATGACATACGGTGCCGAAACGTGGACACTGACAGCTGGGCTGGTCCACAAATTCAAGGTTGCTCAGCGCACTATGGAGCGGGCTATGCTCGGAGTTTCTTTGAAAGATAAAATCAGAAATTAAATTGTGCGGAAAAGAACCGGAGTTACCGACATAGGTTGCAGAGTGAGCAAGCTGAAGTGGCAGTGGGCTGGCCATGTTCGTCGAAGAACTGATGGCCGGTGTAGCAAATGAGTCCTGGAGTGGAGACCGCGTATGGGCAAGCGTAGCGTGGGGCGCCTCTCAGCTAGATGGACCGACGACCTTAAGAAAGTGGCTGGGACAGACTGGATGAGGAAGGCGGAGGACAGGGTGTTGTGGCGCAGCCTGGGAGAGGCCTATGTCTAGCAGTGGACTGCGATAGGCTGAGTTCACACGGAAGAGCGGGGTCATTATGTAGGTCTACTACTACTGCCCTCACAATTTACCTAGAGAGATTGATGATTACAATCAAAGCCCAATTAATTAGTGATGCTATGCAATGTACCAACTTCAGGCCTGAGACGAACCTCCAGTTTAGTAAGTAGATCGGGATGTTCAAGGATACTTTAGTATATCACTTGCGATCAGAATGGAGCTCACCATTGAACCATAGGAATGATTGGGCGAATTATTGGGTGAACATAATGTATTGTTGTTGAGCAGTTTTTCAGTCATTTAGCTTTCCTATGGACAGGATTCATTGATTTAACAGTTTATTGGAATTTATTTTGAAAGATAAGACTTCTTAAAATAAGTAGTAATCATCATTTAGTACAACGCAGTTTGGGACAGGCATCCAAAAACGAAGGAGGAGGTTCTTTATTTGCTGCCACTTCCTCAAAGTGGCCTCAACCGATTGAATATCCAAAGATTATCCCGTGTGTTTGATCACTATTTCCGTGAGTTACATGCAATCACGCAAATGAAAAAAGCCTTTATACAAACTTTTATTAAACATCGTTCAGGTTGCTTTTAAGTTTGCTGAAAGAGACTAGGCAGAAAAGGAGCACACGTCAGAAACGCTAATTAGGATAATCGTTAATCTAAAATCGGTAATGTATCGATACTATTTAAAATCGCCAAAACATAACATTATGAATGGTGCGACGTACCTATCGGCTAATCAGCGGCGGTCAGTATCGGCTATCGCGCTCGCATAAAGATTCAGTGGATAGCCGCCGTATCTCAGATGATAGCTGAGATAAATGGAAGCGCGCGCAGCCGAAATACGGCCGGGAATTGAACAAAAAGGCGAATGCGCACGATGGTGGTATGCGAGGTGAGGCACGCAGAAAATGATTTGAATATTTTGACGGGAGTTTCTTCTTGAAAGCTCTAGTTTGGTGAGTGAGAAGTTGATGCCGATGATGGACTACGTTATAGTTCTAAATTCAGGATTTAATTTCGAAAATTATCAGTTGATTCAGTCAGTTGCACAGACTAGTCAGTTCACAATGACATTGACAATATTGACAATTATTGAAATAAAGAAAAGTAGGTTTGTTTGTAACAGAAACACGTGCATACTAAAATTATAATTGACAAAGATAAAAAATAAAAAGATCTTTAATCACAAGCCCAAAATAGAAATAGTCGACAGCTGCACGTTATGACTGTGAGAAGAAGGCTTCCACTCAGCAGGATGCTGTGCTATGGGAGACCCACAGCACAGCGTTGATTTTCAGTGGTTACCCAAAAAGGACGTACGGAAACCAAAGTTCAATGATTGGCACTATAAAAAAATAAAATAATCAGTAAGCACTAAGCACTTAGAATACAAAGCAACTACATATACTCGTAAAACCAGTTTGATAATATTAAAAACATAAAAATTTATTAATCCGCAGGCAATACCGTGCGTGCATAAATAATGTACCCACCCAAAACATTACTCTATTGTCATTTCAAATGACGTTTGCATTCCTTTTCTATTTATATATTACATACGATAAAAATATGTATACACACTGAATTAACTTCCTATACTAAATTAAGTTACAAACTTTAAAAATTAAAATATGATAACCTAACCTGACTAAAACTATCAAAAAATAATATGGCGTCGAAAAATTCCTCCGCATTGGTGTCGACTGGTAATGTACCCAAGAGACTGGCGGCATTGCCACGTTGTATGGCAATGCTTAACCTCTGGCCAAGGTAAAAACCAGCCCTCGGATCACGGGAAGTGTCAACCAGGCGTTTGGAGATTTCGTTGAACAAACCATGGGCACTCGGACCCCTCGGCCCGAGGGTTTCAACCTGAAACGGCTCGAAAATATAATAACCGATCAGGTTATTAATTATTATACTTTCACCGGTTTTCCGCAGCCAGCACACACAGCACTACATATTCAGCCTATAATGGTCGGACTGCTGGGACACAGGCCTCCTCTCTGTGAGAAGGAGTGAGCCGTGATCCACCACACAGGCCCAGTGCGGGTTAGTGATGGGATAAATGACGGGAAGATGGGATTTAGTTCAGAATTAATTTGCTTCTCGAAGTCAAAAGTAACTTTGAGTAAAGTACGTACTCGTAGTAAGCTATAAAAAAACTGGTGTTACTTGCCTAGGCTTTGATCCATTACTGTACCTAAATACGTACACACCACAACTCTGTGCTTAGCGAATTAATGTGAACGAGTACCTATGCAAGTTTAGGTTGGTGAACGAGTACCTATGCAAGTTTAGGTTGGTGAACGAGTAGGTACCTATGCAAGTTTAGGTTGGTGAACGAGTACCTATGCAAGTTTAGGTTGGTGAACGAGTACCTATGCAAGTTTAGGTTGGTGAACGAGTACCTATGCAAGTTTAGGTTGGTGAACGAGTACCTATGCAAGTTTAGGTTGGTGAACGAGTACCTATGCAAGTTTAGGTTGGTGAACGAGTACCTATGCAAGTTTAGGTTGGTGAACGAGTACCTATGCAAGTTTAGGTTGGTGAACGAGTAGGTACCTATGCAAGTTTAGGTTGGTGAACGAGTAGGTACCTATGCAAGTTTAGGTTGGTGAACGAGTACCTATGCAAGTTTAGGTTGGTGAACGAGTACCTATGCAAGTTTAGGTTGGTGAACGAGTACCTATGCAAGTTTAGGTTGGTGAACGAGTACCTATGCAAGTTTAGGTTGGTGAACGAGTACCTATGCAAGTTTAGGTTGCTGAACGAGTATGCAAGTAAGACGACCGCGACGCCATGGTCAATAGAATATGGCAATAATTTGAAAAACTAATATTTTTATGCCTAAATAATCAGGGGAATATTCAGTAAATTATATTTTTCCTCATTTCGTGGATTTTTTCCTCTTTTTTCATTACCGTACCTACACTTTATGGTTGAAAATGAAACATCCCCTTTAATTTAATAAGTACTTGAATCATTGCTTATCATAATCTAGACGATACAATAAAAGCAAGACTGTTGTTATCAAGAGCGTGTCCTTGCATGCATGATGCAGCCAAGGGCTTTTCATAAATCCCAATAACGATTGATACCGTGACAAAGTTCAAATGATTTTAATTCCATAAATAAGTTTGTACATGTCAAACACATTTTAAAAAATAGACGAGGTCGGCGTTTCCTATCCAACTACTTTGAGAAGAGAGGCCGAAACAAACTCAACGAATACTCTCTTTTAAAGTCCAGACGTAATCTTGTTCAGATCATGTATGTCAATTATAAAAGTAAATACGTAAAGAAACTGTTCATTCTCTCACAGCACCATCCTGGCGGTGTCCTTAAAGGCTAGCGTGACACTGTTATTTAGTATCGGACCGGTAGCACACGCCTGTCGCCCGCGCGGATATAAATACAAGCTAAATCTGACGACAAACTGCGCGTGTGGACCAAGGATAAAAATGTTTCGACGCGATTATGTTATCGGCTTTATAATATTGCTATTTGTAGGATTTTTTTGGTCTAATTGTTTGTTTTTTATTTATTAATAGATACATAGTGCTGATAGATCTGTGAGCTGGGAGATTACAAGTACATTCTTAATGTAGGTCATGAAAACTAGTCGATAATTTCCTCTTCGTGTTTTCTATGGCAATTTCTAGTGCCAGAGTGTGTTTTATCATTCATTGCTAAATCCAGTATTAGGGTCTCAATACACGAGTTCCGTTTCAACCACAGAAACACTGCGATCGTTTTGTAAATGAATTCATCATCACAGGAATGGGTCACGTGAATCGTTATAATTATATAAATCTTTAAGTTTTTGATTGGACAGTACGAATAACATGCTCATAAAGAGACACCAGCGTAACTTTTCTGCGTCGGCCTAACAGTGGATTCAATTTTTCAGTCTTGTCTAAAAAAGAGGGAGGGGAGCAAAATAGGGAATGAGGTTGAAACATGGTTGAAAACATCCATTTTAAAGCTGCCTCGTTGATGAAAAAAAAGACCTCAAAAGACCATTTCAGACACAAATCTACATGGTCCTCAAAGATTATTATGATATTATTCTAATTATTGTGAATGTAAGAACTATGTCGGTCATTGGTTTTTTTATATTTATTTTTGTATTTTTGTCAGCGTAATCATGATCTGGTAGTTTGAGTAATTTATGCGGCCTAATCAAATGTCCTTTCTTTGGTATTGTTCGTCGAATCGTTGAGCTCCTTGAGTCTAAGTTGAGCTGCACGATTACTGACAATTGCGTGCACTGACTGGACAGGGTCCACTCAATCTGTGTGGTTCTTTCCTCAAAAGACCATTGCAGACACCGATTTTGTCTGGACTTTAAAAGAGACTGTGACCTCTGAGTTTGTTTCGACTACTTTCGACCTTTCTTCTCAGAGTAGTCAGATAAGAAACGCCGACCTCATCTAGTTTAAATAAAATATGATTGACGTGTAAAAGTGTTTGTTCAAACCTACTTACAGAAATAAAATCATTTATCAGATGTAGTAATCGCAAGTGAAACCGCTGAGCATGAGTTCCTAGGTCGGGCAAAGTGGTATTGGGTTTTTCTATCAGAAATTTCTCAGTCGCAGCCTGGAGTCTGGATTTGTGCCCGGTTGGGGGCAATAGGCTCGCCCCTTGTTACATGGGGCTTCAACATAACTGGTGAAATGTGGGTATACCTACTATAGATACACCTCTGCCTAAACCTTCAGGGATTACAGGCGTGATGTTACGTTTATGTTATGTTACGTTTTGTTATGTTTAAAACAAATGAAGAGACAAAAGTTAATCAAGAAGCTAGTCTTATGGACGCAAATAGACGCGACACGACAGCGCGATCTTCGCGCGCAACTCCAGTAGAACAATTTCTATGAAAAGTTCATAGGTATTGTTCTAAAAGAGTCCCGTCGCGCTGTCGCGACACGCCTGTCTGTGTGAGCTTTAAAACGTTAATGTTCACAACTTAATGGATGGACAGTAACGCCTAATACTTAACTAACTATTTTGCCTGATCCCTCCAGGTAAAATATTTGTTGTATATCTGCAGATCGAACGTTTTATAGCACCATGACAGGAGTATTTGTTGAGCCTAAAATATTCGTTGGATACGGAACCTTAAGACTGCACTAGTCGACGGCTCGAACTCTTCGGTGGGTGTGGCCAATAAGAAAGCTATTTCTTTTATTTATTTATTAATTGAGTTAGTTCTTATTTATTTCGTTTTTATTTATTTATTTAGTGAACTAGACGATGATTTATTACGAAAACGACCGTAAAATTTCACGAACAGATCTTTGGGCGTTTAGATATTATGGAAAAACTACTGGATATATTTATTAAAATAAAGTTATTTTAAATTTTGAATAAATTATCTATCCCTGTACGGTAACAATATTGCCATTTTCATTCTCCAGGATCTATTTATTTACGCCTAAAGATGCGTTGAGCCATATCTCAGTTTCGGCGCTCATAATTTCCAAACCAATAATTTTTTTCCGATACTGTTTTCATACGGGTTTAGATAACGGCGAAATAAATCGATATAAGTTTTAGTTTTGAACATACACTTTCAAACAGACGAGTAATCACCGTACTACGTTTTTATGGAAGAATGGCCGACTAGCGTGGCCTTAAGTAAAGCATTTGCAATCTTATTTTTCTTTCTGATCAAAAATTTTATATTTTCCAAATTACTTATTGAATTCCTGATATTTTTCTCCATCACAGAGAGCACTAAACAAGTGAACAATGAGTTTAAAAATACCGTTTTAAATAATACAAATAAAAAAACAACAAGTAAGTATTATTTTAACTTCGACTTCCCCAACAATTTAAAGTTAGGTAGAATGTACCTCAAACCGTTCCAGTCGAGTAATCTGACTACATTTTATTGCTGCTTTTATTTTAGCACAAAACTGAACGAAGCTTTAAAGCTCATATTGTACTAAAACAACATTTAACCAATTTAAGACTTTATTGGATATTGATAGAGTTACTTTTTGCTTGTAAAGAGAATCAGAAGGACTTTTAGAGCCCGAACGGCTTACAAATTAAGGACTCTAATGGGGTATTTAAAAAAATGTTTAATTGCATTGCGAAAGAATAGTGTGGACTACGGTGTTGCATGAATATTTCTGTTTATTTACTTACATAAAATTTGAGGTTTTGAGTTAGCATAAATACTGTTTTTTTTTTCGTGTAGTGTATAATATAAACAGATTTAGTGTGTCATGTTATTTTAGATCACTGATCGTACAGGAAGGGACAGTGCGAACAAAAAGGTTCTGACCCGATCTAAACTTATTTGTAGCGGGAAGGTAACTCATTTCTACACTACCTTTTGTCCGCGACTTCGTTCGCGTGGGAGTCGTAAGACACTACAATTAACTAAAATACGAGTAACAGCCACATTTTTAAAACTTCTTTCTTTCGTTTGTAGTTTTGGTCTTAGCAGCTAAAATATGAAGAAAGTAAGGACCACGGAGAAGGACTGATGACGCGGGAGCAAGCGACGTACAGTTGTCCGTGTGAGAAGCAGCTCGTCCTGAGGTCGAGGTTCCTGAGGCGAAGTTTTTCGTTTTTAGTGAATTAATGAACGCCTCCGTTATTTATTTATTTATTCAATATGTCTTACGAGCTAACAGAATTGACCTCCAAAACGCTCATACGATTAATTTTATACAAATAAATTATTATGGCTTTTAAATTACACATGTTATATATATATATATATAATATCGATACCTCTGGGCTCAAAGGTCGTAAAGGACATTTGGGCGAAAATGACTTTTTGATACTGTTTTACTCAGTTTTTAATTCTCTATCGATCTGTATATTCCGTTTTACGAAATGCGCAAAAAAAATGCCTTTACGACCCACATAATTTGAGACGTTAAACATAGTTTGCCTTGAAAATATGGATGTAAAGAACACTTAGTTACCAGAGTGAGCTCATTTTGGTAGTAAAGCAAAGTATAAAACAACTTTTGGGTGTAAAATACATAAAAAATATCAATTGTCTTATACCACCTTAGGTGGTTAATATAATTCACCTCAAAAATTTGGATGTAAAGGACATCGTCTTTGCAAATTTTCCTGTACACCCTTACAATTTAAAATAAAAAAAACAAGTGTCCTTTACGACCTACTTAGTTTCATTTTATTTGCTTCCACTAAGGGCGTATATAAACGTAAATGAGGAATTGTCCCATAAATACTAGAATATTTATAAAACAACGAATTTAATCTAAACTTTCTACATAACTTAATAAAAATTAAATCATTTACACGAAACTATTCCTACTCACAATTTTGTGAAATGTATTTATAACGATTAGGTATCGATTATTACAAGATGTTCAAGTTTAGGTATCCACTTCACTATCGTAGAATTTGATTTCTGTACACAAATTTTCAAGCCCTACCTTATTAAAACGACATGGACAAAGAGCTGCTGAACTCTCATCTCAAAGAGAAGATATTTACTTATAAGAGATTTAAGATTCATTAAACCCTTAATTCACCCAACAATGAAACTATCACCTGCAGCTTTGACCTACAAAAAGTCCTGAATACGCCACATACGACAGAGTTACTATTCTAGATAATATTCAGTGTTTAATTTCACCATTTATGAAAGTCGCACACAGGATGTTAATTGTTATACATGGGGGGAATGTGATGGCAAAAGAGGGAGTAACGAAATTGCAACTTGCTTAGTGAAATATCTTGAGGAAAAGGATAAAACGGGCGTAAAACATCTACTGATGTACTGTGATTCGTGTTGTGCTCAAAATAAAAATAAAATCGTATTAGCTGCCATGAACCATTTCCTAAAATCAGCAATTAATTTGGAGGTCATTCAAATTAACTATTTACTCCCGGGCCATACATACATGCCTGTCGATACAGTTCATGCAGTTATCGAAAGGGAAGTGCGTAAAATTATTGTATGGAGTCCCTCACAGTGGTCTACATATTTCGAGTCGGCCCGCAAAAGACCAAGACCTTACAAAGTGAATGTCATGGAATGTACTGACTTTTTATTTGATCAATTAGCTTTAAAAACATTCACGGCAAAGACCTTAAAAATATTAAGTTCAAAAACATCAGAGTCGCGACATTAAAATAAAAAGCATAACGACCAAATGTTTGTCAAATACTCCATGGAAGACAAAGCAGAGACTCATTCTGTAACATTATGCGAGCAAACCCCAGAGAAAGGAAAAACAAAGGGAAAGGGGAAGGGAAAGTCCAAAGGAAAAAAAGCCAGATTAACAATAAACCAGTGATTGGTATGGATGCAGTGAAGCAGCTATACTACAATAGTAGATTACCGATAGCCACATAATAATTTATAATATTTATAATAATATTGATTTGATTAAATTGCTATGCAGCCCTCTTCCTCTCTCCTAAATTTTTGCGTGCCCGACAGGGTCCATATTAGTCATTGGTCCATATTGTATCTTTAATTTGTTATTACCATCTCTGTAACATATGGAATGCAATAAAAAATTGAGTATTGAGTATTGAACCTGTGTAAAAATGGAACAATACTTAAAAGATTTCATAAAGAATAGGTACAGGGAGTTTCCATGCAAGTCTGAGCTACGTGAGACTTTGAACGAAACAGACGAAGAGGACGATGAAAAAAGTGAGAAAGAAGATGAATAAATAAATTATCAGCTGATGATGATTTATTTACTCATCATCTCATCAAACAGAATAAAGTATAATAGAAGAAAGATAGTTTAAGAGAATAAAGTTGATTAAAGAAGTGAAACTAATTAAAAGAGCACAGAAGAGAGTAGAGAAAAGGCAAGCAAAGAAAAACTATGTTAATTACCAAAATATTATTTTTTATTTTTAAAGATTAGAGCTCTGTGTTCAATTAAGTAAGTACAAATAAACGATCTCAATTTGATTACACAAATGTACGTTTTATTTGTTTAATTATGTTATTTCATGAATATTCGTAAAGAAAATACAGTAGTATACACATAAATACATACAAAATTACATAATCCATTTAATACTTAAGTTTAATTATTAATTTATCCTTCTTCTTAGCGTGTGAGAAGAATTGAGAAGAATTTATCCTTTCAGAATACCTTAGCGGGTTATCCTTAAGAACCTAAAAAATATTACACTTGTCGATTATTTCCTTATTTTGTTTAGTTTTGTGCAGTAAAGTGGATTTACGCCCATAAGTTATATCATAGGGTGAAAATTTGAAGGTTGTAAAGGACTTCTATTTTTAAATTTATGGTCGTAAAGGAAATCTATCACGGTAAATATAGCACTAGGGTAATTTTTTAACACTGCACTAGATAATACTAGAAATTCTAAATACTTTTTTCCTAGGTTCCATTTAAATAGCTCAAGAAACAAAAAAGTTACAGTAATTTTAGTTTTTTTTTTTTAGTTTTTTGCTTCTCCTGAAAAGTCGCATTTTGTCCTTTACGACCTTTGAGCCCAGAGGTATCGATATATATAAGTACCTACTACCTAATGGCACTGATACACTGACTGATGCATTCTCACAGATTATTCCTGACGAACAGCTATCACTAAAATAATATAACACACATTTCTCATTAACAGTCACATAGCCATAGATATTTATTTTTATTATAAACAAAGATGACAGAAGAGGCCTTAACTTACTAAGTAAGTAAAACATAATGTATAAAAAGGAAGCACAAAAAATATCAATTGTTGGGAATCGAACACAGTTTTGCAAAACTGTCGTCGAACCGCTAACCTATTGGCTTTGTTGAAAGTTGACTAAAATAGCCGTACCATAGACAAAAAAAAACTATTCTTATAAATGATCAATCATTTATCTAAGAGCCGTAGGTACTTATATTATGTCATGATTGACTGCATAGCACCATAAAGTATAGCGGGGTGATAATCATTTAATAGGTTAAATCTGTAACTAAATGCAGTATGTTGGCTCATCTTTTTACAATTTGCGGTAAACTATGAAGAACACGAACGAATTGCAATATTGCTCATCCCCCATAGAAAATAGCGTGATAATTTATAGGCTGCAGAATACAGACTGACCAGACTTAGAGGAAATATTTATGAAAAACTTTAACAAAATCTATTCCGTAGTTTTTGCGTGATGCTGCAACATCATACCTACATTCAGACAAACAGACAAAGATTCAAAATCAAAATCTATTTTCTGCATTAGAATCGCTCCCAGACGAATTATTTGAAAAAAGACAATGTACAGTTCTGAGTTCGCTACGATTTTATTTATATGTATAGATATACGCTGCGTCAACGCGGCGCTTCAGCCGCGTTAACGTAATAATATTTTATCACGTCTACAGGGCGTTGTGCGGCGTCTACGCAATATCGTCGCCACGTCCGTCCGCGTGAAGTTGATTGACGGCACAGATGCGAAGGCAACATTAGTCCATAGAATCTTCTACAGTCACCCAATATGTATTTATGCCTTTGCTTTAAGATACACAGAAAATTTGGTAACAAATTAATGAGGCACATCACCTGATCACTGTTCGTTCACTCCCTCCAGTCCGTGATCAATGATCGCTGATCGTACAGGAAGGGACAGTGGGAACAAAAAGGTGCTGATCCCATCTAAACTTATTTGTAGCGGGAAGCTAACCCGCTCGCTGCCGCCGCTGATTGTTCGTTATCTAGTGCAGGCGACTTTAATTCGAAATAACAAGGGTTTCATATGTTTAAGTAGATGGTAATAGGGACTTTTTGTGTTGTCTTTTAATTTGAAAAAGTTGATTTCGATTTTTAGGGCGTTTCGCTTGAACAGTTGGGTCATGTCCATCATTCACCTCCTGATTTAAAGTCGTAGCTGACACTCTGAAAATAAAATAACATAAAATCCATTTTTATGTTACACAATAACTAAGTACCTAAGCATTATGTATGCAATCTAAAAGCATTGAAAGCTTCTTTCGAAATAATAAGTCGGGGAAAACGTATTGCCTATTTTGTAGGTGTAAAGTTTTAGTAAATGTCTTTGGCTATACTGTTTGTTTCTGGCTGGTTTTGATACCATTAAATACATGACATTAATTTAAAAAAATAAAAAGTAAAAACGATTTCCCGCCATTTTTCAATTGTTTTTCTGTCCGCCAAAATGAGTAAACCTAACGAAGAAATTCGATACATTTTGAAGTTTTATTACAAAAAAGGGGAAATTGCGACACAAGCCGCGAAATAGTTATTTGTTATACAAGAGTGCAAAGTTGCTTTTTAACCGCGTGTTCAATTTTGATGACCGAGCAAGCGAAGGATTCTAAAATTGAATCACGAGCGCAGCGAGTGATTCAAAATTAGAATCCTGAGCGTTAGCGAGGGAATCAAAAGAGCACGAGGTGAAAAATCTTTGCACTCGTGTGCAACACGTAACTTTTCATTCCACCTCAGCGAGGAAATGACTAAATGCAAAAAAAAAACGTTTACAATCACAAGATAGGTACACTTTTATTTCAGTTTAGGTATTAATTACTACATTATGACAGGTAAGTATTACAGAATAATCTTTAAATTATAACAAAATAATACTAAGGTATAATTAAGAAAATTTTAAAGTAACGTTGCTACAGTTATTTAAATTGAGTGTAATATTTTTGTTTGGTACTGTAATATTGGTGTTAGTCACTTGTGTACTGTTTTTCGGTAAACTATCTGTCATACTTAATAGTTGTACCGATTCATCGGATTCCCTTGGCGTGAATGTTGGAGAGAGAGGGAGATGGTTAGGTGTTTCATAACGGCTTATTTTTGATGTAGAAGGGCCAGTCCAAGGATCCGATTGAGGCTCTTTCAGTGTAATGGCTCCTACGATGCCTTCACATATTTTAGACTTATTTTGGATGGAATCCTCTATGTATCCCTCTACAACTGCATTGGACTTCCAGCCTCCGTGGCGCTTAAGGGACAGGAGATCAGCTCCGGAATCAGCCAAAAGTGTGGCTGAAGTTCGTCGGAAACAATGACCCGTGTACAACAGGGGTTCTGGAAGTTCAAGAAATGTTGCTATTTCTCGTGGGATACTGCCAATTTTATTAGTACCCATAGGCTGTCTAACACACTTTCCATTGCGATACTGTAGAAAAAATCGATTGATTGGAGTGTTAGGCGGGCGTAAGGCTTGATATTTCTCAACAATCGTTACGTATTCCTTGCGAATGACGAAGTTGCGGTCTCTTTTTGTCTTTGTATTAGGTAAATTAATTAATAGTAAGTCATCTGAATGTTTCTCAATGTTTTTGACATTAAGTTGTGTTAGTTCATTAGTTCGACATGCTCCGTTTATTCCAATAATAAGAACAACCTGTAACGTAAAGAGTATTGTAGTAGATAAATGAATAAAATTGATATGAACGTATAATTATGCCTATCAACATCTACTAAGTATACTATTTAATTGAGATTAATATACTTAAGTAGATACTGAATGTGCAACTGACTTACTTTTGCCGCCAAATATACGGAATCGGGTGCTTCGTTAAGAAACTTTTCAATATCAGATACTGTGAAAACCTTCGATTTTTTTGGTTGATGACCAGATGAGGCTCTTTTTAAAAATGCCACTAATTTAGGATAGGTATCGATATGTTTGTCTTTTTTCATCTTTATTGTTGCTTTTAGCATCGAATACGTACTCCATAGAGTGCTTGCTTTCTTGTTCTCGGATAATTCTATAAAATATGCCAGCAAAACGTTTTCTGAGAAAGTTTTGGCTCCTTTTGCTAGTCGCCACGTGTTGAACATATCGTACTGTTTTAAATACTTCTCGCGTGATTGTTGAGGGAGAAAGCTCATTTGCGCATTATTAACAGTTTCAGTCAATTCTGTTGGCGTCAAGCAAACTTCCTCGTCGCTAGAATCACTCATTTTAGTTTTTTCACTTGTTTTCAAGTTTCTTGTTTTTAATATAAGGTTTAACAATGACGTGAAAAAATGCCGCGTAAACCTTCTTGGTGTTCTTTTTTCAATTTGCTTTGTACACGGCACGCGTATTTTAATAGAGGTCAGTGGTACGCGGTTACAAAGCAAATTGAAAAAAGAACACCAAGAAGGTTCCGAGTCTGAGTTTTTAACAAATTAAAAAAAAGTTGTATGATATATTCGGCACCATAGAGGTAGCAGTAAATAGGTTTAATGTTTTTTTTAATTCACAAACTTAGTGCACACGATGTTCTAAATTCAATTTACTTTATCCTCTAGAGAATAAAAACGGCTTTTCCACTCAGATATTGAAGATTAAAAATACTCTTTCCGAGATGGTGGGATGAAAAAAATATTATTTGACGTTTATGAACTTAACGCAGTGTCAGTAAGAGTATCACAAAGTTGGTTCAAGCGTTTTCAGTCAGGGAATTTTGATGTCAAAGATGCAGCTCGCTCTGGTCGCCCTGTTACGGATAAAGTCGATGCCATTTTTGGAAAAGTGGAACAAAATCAGCCTATATCAATACAATAGGTATGACATAGCTGAAGGGTTAGCGGTTGACCACAAAACAGTTTTGACCCATTTGAAAAAGTCTGGGTATACAAAATAGCTGAGTATAGTTTTAAATATTGGCGTGTGCTAGCTGACATATGGCAAATAATTTTAATATTTGTGTGTTTCGTAATGTTAATTACTTATTACTGTATAGAATCCAGTTCTTCTAACTGAACAGACAGCAGTGCTGCTGGGGAGTTTGTTCCGCCACTTCTTCTTCCCAGCTAAAGCACTAGGAAGTGGTGAAGAGTGGGCGTTTTGGGGAGACTGTCTTATGTGATTTTGACGTTCAAAAAGTGCTGATTCTCAGCCTAATTTGAATAACTGATTTTTGATTTTGATTGATTTTGATTTTGCTCGATATTGGGCTGCCACACGAGCTCTTAGTCTTGAATTTGTATATAAAATTAAAAGAACTTTTTCCGCGATCTAATATAAATATTTCAGTAAAAAATGTCACAGAATAAAAAGCTCTACAGAACGCTTGTATGGTAGTAGCATTTAGTACTCATTAAATAAATCATATGTAGGTACAATACAACAACACCAAATCCGTCAATTATTTACAAGACCAATTAAAACTCTCGACGGCAACACATCAACAATTACCTAATTACTTAACTACATAAATTAATCACAATCAATAGGTAAACAACACACCTACTTAATCAACTGCTAAGTATTAATCCCCGTTCAAACCCATTAGCACAGAAATGTTAAATATTTTGTCCAAATAGAGCGCTACGGGTCAAAGGATAGTGCCTGGCCAATAAATCATGGAATGCTTGGAATAGTCCTCGGCTAGTCGTGCCCTGCTAAGTAATTAGCGATAGAACTAATTAAACTTCGGTTTGGTTGGCTAAGGTAAGGTTGCACTGGTTTAAACGGAGATTAAAGATTGTTGTGTGCGGTACGATTGTATTGAGATTCAATGCTGTGTGATCAAATATTGGCTTTGTTTATTTGGTTTTTCGGAATGTTTAATTTAAGTTAAAGATATTTCGATGCGCTTCCGTGTTAAGGCTCCTACAAACAGGCGCGAAATGGTGGCACAAAGGCACCGCCTGTCGCGCGACGTGCGGTGCCTTTGTGTCGCGTGCTATTCACGTCGCGTGTCACGCCTGTTTGTAGGACCCTTTATTGTTTACTCCACGATTGATGCTCATCGGTTCACTCTTTTACGATGAAAATTCTTTGATGTTTTAATTAGACGGCCTCATACAAGATCTTCAGATTTACCGAAACCGAATTTTCAAATCTTCAGACTGACAAAAGTAATCACAAAGTAACCCGTGTGTTTTTTTTAATCTTTATTCTTACATATACCTCATTATTAAAAGAAGAATTAATTGAACTTCAATTAAATTAATCCACGTTGTATCAAGCGCGCGTGCGGCGTCGCGTCGATTGTGGCACCGCCAAGAATATCTACCGACATAATAGAGCTCGAGTCGAAGTTAGGATTTCTGCATTTGTTTTTGCACAAAAACCATTGATTAAATCTGTTTTTTGTAAAAGTAGGATTAATTATATTTTACTGTTCATTACATATTTATTATATTGGCTAATAAGCCAACTAGACCCCGAAAGCAAAACAATAAACGGCGATTTCCCAGAAATCTACTTTTTTAAGTTAAGCCAATATTCTACGCTATATCCAGCGGTCGGTATTAACCTTCGGTCAACAATACCGCAAGTCGGCGCAAGAATAAATAACAGCGCACTTGAGACGTGAGCTCTTATTTTGTTCAGTAACGCTTGAAACACAGCCAATGTCAACACGACTTTATTACTAGGTAACCCATGGTTGTAATTAGGTTGAACTTTTATCTGTTTTGAACTTTTTTCACGCGGACAGCATTTAGCTTTGATTTTGTACGTGACCCGTTATCTAGTTGGTATTGTTGATCAAAGGTATCACCACATAATAAATATAGGTATCTATCTTAGCTATAAAAAATAAAATGCCAAGATTTTTAATGAGGTTTTTCTTCAGCGTGGGTTTTCCTGCTTCCTAAAAGAATTGATAAGGTACTATCGAGGAAGTTCATATCTAAGCAGTTTTAGAACAAAATCCCGTGAACACGATGACCACATCTGTTTTACGTTAGTTACTGTTAGCGCCCGAGCGCTACAGGGAAAAATAGTCCTAAAGGTGCATAGATATGAACTTCCTCGATAGTACTTATTTTGACTTTCCATGACCTTTGACTATTGTTAACATCCGTCCGTGAAATTGTGTCGCGAGTGTTTTTTAGGGTTCCGAACCTCAAAAGAAAAAAATCACTTCGTTGTCCATCCGTCTGTCTGTCTGTCGGTCGGACTGTCAAGACCAACCAATTTCTCCAGAACGCGCGGAGGTATCAAGTTGAAATTAATATCAAATTCGTGGGTGTACGGACCCTTGGAGGTCTAAAAAATCAAGCGACATACGTATTATTTTAATACTCGCAAATAAATCAAAACCTATAGGGTAGGTACTTTCCGTTGACCTAGAATCATGAAATTTGGCAAAAAGCAAGGTCTCACAGCACAAGTAAAGGAAAAGGACCAAAAATGGTTCATTTGTAGCTTTATCACATAAAAAATATTAATTTGCGAGTACGAACTTACATTTGCAGTTGGAGAATTAACCGTGACGTATATCGATGTATGGCAGAAAATTGTTTCAACTACAAAGTTAAGTTTGTTCTTGGGATCAATTAATCCCAACTACAGAACGCTTGATTGCGTGCTCCGACACGCACATGGCCGGTTTTCTTTATTTTATTTATCTATTATTAAATAATGCCGACTCCAGATTGTAGAAAACTTTCTTTAGAAATCTGTCAACAATCTGTCACTTCGTCTATTCTTCCTTCGACAAACCCCGTCTCTATGGTGATTTTTTGACCCAATTTTTTTCGATCTGTCCTTATATTAGTTAATCGGGCCTTTAATTTTTTTTCCCATTTTATAGTAGTTTTTATAAATACTTATTCTGTTCCAAGAAAAGCCTATCTTAAACACATTAAAACCAAATGGTACCTTTCTAGTAGTTTCCAAAAACTTTCAGATGCAAAATCAATGAACAGACTCTACATTCGATCTCCAATCTTTTCCCTTCATTACAAGGTTGAAATTAGAATGTAATCAAGAAATTAACTTAGGGGTTAGATAAAATGCTCCTTATAAGGCATACAAATGTTGCAGGAACTGTAATGTCGATATAAAGTAGGTACAGTATCGGACGGTCGCAGTCTAAATGGACGCGAATATATATAATATATATCTCTTTACCTTCCTTTAGGGCAGTAATTAGTCTACTGTTACAAGTATTTTTATGCGCAGTTACCTTGAGTAGGTATCTTCCTCCTTTTAACAGAGTTTCTACAGCGATTTAGTAAATCTAATAGCTTCCGAATCTCAAATCGTTTATTGCAATCCATAATGTACAATTACAGGTGGTAGATATATAAGAAAAATAATAGAAACAATTATGGACCCTGTCGGGCACAGCAATTTTTTAAATAAGTAGAGAGAGGAAGAGCGCTTTATTAATTTTCTTTGTTCTTAAGTTAGAATTATTTTATATCCTATATTACCTATGTATTTATATTTCCATTCATTCACTTATTCTATTAATATTTTATATGCAGGTATATCTATTCATTTATCATTTATTTAATTCCCAAAACTTTCAGATGCAAAATCCACATTTAACTTCCAAACTTCCGCTCTTCATTATAGGGTTGAAATTAGAATGCAATCAAGAAATAAACTTAGGGGTAAGATAAAATGCTCCATACACATGTTGAAGGAACTGTAATCTAAACTAAATCTTCTTCTTTCTTCTTCTTCGTATAATAAAGAGAAAATATTTTATTTTATGTGTTTGTTTGTTTGTTACGCTTTCACGTAAAAACGGCTAAACGGATTTGGATGAAATTTGACACGTGGGTAGACCATGACCTGGATGAGGACATAGGATACTTTTTATTCCGATATTCCCACGGGATCGAGACTTATGGGGGTGAAACCGCGGGACACAGCTTGTGTCGGTCGTTATTTATTTATTTATTTTATTTAGGATCTCCAACAAAAGATGTACACAATACATGACACATAAATAAAGAGTTACATCAGGTAATAAGTAAGTGTACTCCTTCACTTATAGGAGACCACAACATGCACAAAGTTAAACAACTAAGCTAACAAAGTTAAAATTTGGAAAAGTTAATTATTGGACACAAAACGTAAACAAAAAAAAAACAAATTACAACTTATTGTAATTTGTTTTTTTTTTTGTTTACGTTTTGTGTTTATCTAGGTAGGTTTTATCTTAATAAAACCTTTAGATATTGGTACTCAAACGGAATCTATTAAGAGTTTCTTATATTTAGACAGAGAGTCAGAGACTCGCAGATGTCTACAGTATCGGACGGTCTCAGTCGCAATGTTAGCGGAACTGACTTATAGGAGTGGACTTGCGAATAGCATAGGTACCTATACCTTCCTTTGTAGCAGCGATTAGTCTATTAGAGTTATTTTTTTTGTACGTAGATATCTTGACATCTAGATTTAGAGATCGTTTAATTTAAAATGCAATATATATAGGGTCAATACTCTAATGCACCTTATTATGATTTTCACCAAAATGTTCAAAATACTTGTCCTAATTATACTGTGTCTTTTGTCTGCTATTTTTATAATTGTTAACTGTTAATGGTGAGAATAAACAATATATTTTTTTTTTTAATTATTGGTCCTCGGATCTCGGTTGTCCGGGGGATTGCTAATTCTAAACTCATCATAGCAACTCTTTGCTATGTTCCATAGACGACTAAGTTCAATTCGTTGCATAGACCCCTTCTGTCAGTAAATACTTAATTCTACCGTTACGCCAGCCAGTATTTAGGCTGCCATGCCAGTGTCACCTGACACGCACATAGAAAGGCATATAAATTAAACTCGACACAAAGGCACAAAATTACAATTGGAATTTACTATCAACCATCTGTGCACCTCCCATCATCAACTATTCGAGCGCGCCCTTCTCCCACGCAAATACTACGAATCTTTAAAAAACTATAACCTCATTTCCTGTCAAGACCTATGCATCAACTGGCTGCTTAGGTACACTTATAAAAAAAGTAAGAAGCTATTTATTTATAAAGAGTTCCATATTCAAATCGAGGCGCGATTAGTGTCCAAGATGGCGACGCGGCCGATTTTTGTCCGGTGATACAAAATTTCAATTTCCTGTTTTAGTTATCGCACCTCAGTGATCTAAGTTTGACAAATAAGTTCATTTTGACGAGTCGCCCGGTGACGGAGCGGGTGATTTATCATTTTAAATGATCGCATCCAGTAGCTGCCATACTGGAAATCCGATAAAATGTCGAGTATCACGAATGGACAGTCACTATCTTTTTGTCGTGGTTAAGCTTATTCAGTTAAAATTGATCCTTTACATCTACAATGATGTCTTAACAATATTTCTTCCAAAGCAAGCTTATCAATCTTCGTCAAGTTGTGACATTTTGGAGCATGCATAAAAACTTATGGGTTTTCAAACAGATTCAAAAATTTAACGATCACTGTAACCGTCTACCACAGATCACCTCAACAATGGCCTTAACAAACAAAAGCTACTTCGGCTTCGTCTTAAGATACTTAATTATTATTTACTTTAAAGTTAATTCTTATGTTTAAAAGCGCAGTTTGTAGTCTAAAGTCTACCATTATGGCCCCATTACGGCCCTCTAAGGCCGTAGTTAACACTACGCTTTACGCCTCAGCGTTATGCCACTGTAACTTTACGTCTCAAAGCCTCCAAATGACATTACAAAAACCGTCAGGAGCGAGCTCTGACGTGCAACAAGTCATTTCCCTTCGGCGAAGCAACAAAAGCGAGCCACCGACTCCCCAACCACTATTACCGTCATGGGGTTACTTAAAATTCAAATAAAGCGAAAAAGCCGCCTTTACTTCGTCGGGCCGCGTCGAAATAGCGAAATAATTGCGACGTGGGCTCTTAAATCTGTGAGCGCGTCATTTGTTTATTAAGGGTCCGAGCCGCAGGGCCTTTTAGCATAAATACTGTGGCAGCAGTAGACAGTCGACCGCGCCTACATAAACTGAGAAACAGACCTAAACTAAGTTTATGCGAGTTACAAGTGGACCGACGACGACGTCGTCGAAACCATTCGCCGAAATGAAGTGGTAGATGCAGAAGGATGGTGCTTAAACGTGCTCTGTGTAATTTGCGATTGTTTTTAAATGCCAATACGGTTGTCTTACAGCTGTTTTCGACAGTATTCAATAGTCAGTAACAAAATTCTTTGAATACGGTAGGCTACGTGATTTTTCAAACAATTTTAAATAGAACGACGAGAAATTAATTTTCACTTCCTTTTTTCTCAATAAAATAATAACTTTAAAGTACTTATAATGAAAAAGTAGGTACCTACCATTTTTACATTGATACCTAAAGAATAACTTGGAAGTTAAATCAGAAAAGTTAAATCATGAGGACCATTTCAGTGTTCCATCTTATGGTGATGATTTACAGCACAAAGTAAATGGCATAATTGTTTATCACCCATAAAAAATGCTCAGAAACAAAAAGAAATCACTGCCTCAACGCAAGTCGGCGGTACCAGGCGGACATACGCGTAGAGTAGTGGCCGGTGCGGCGCTGTCATCGCGTGCGCGCGCTCACATAAATCCGGCGACGACATTCTTTGCGGCCACCGCGCCGCCGCGCCGCTGCCGATATGCGCTCCTGGTACAAACAGTGTAGGTACGGAGTTCGCTTTTGAAATTGTTACATTATGGTGGTAGCTTCATAAAGGCATCTGTAACAAGGAAAACGCACCATATACAGTAGTTTATCAGGTATCTTGTTAATACAATATTTACTTATACCTACATGGGCTCACATGATTCTGATTCCGAAAACCAACGTTCGTCGAGTGAATATAATTTTAGAGTCAAAGTTTGTAAAGTCTACTTAGAATATTATGATAATGATGACTGTTTATGCTCTCCTTGATACATAACTTCGTCTTTAAATTCAAACGCCTTCAATGAATCCTACTTACCCTTTTACCGTCACGATATTAATATTGAATCGTGTAATAAATTTATATCGTTTAATAATCACCAAATGAGCGGTTGGCGTAATAATAAATAAATCTGTGCGCCTGCGCAGGTTGCAGTAACAATCAAATTTAATGTGCATCACATAGTGATGCGCGAGGGCACCCACGCTTCGCCCACGGTGCGTACGGTGACCATGCTTATTGAATAGCAATAATGTGAATTTATTAAGATGATGCATACGTGCTAGAAGAGACAGACAAAAGGGCATCATAAACATAAGGCTCGTTCACTCTGGTGATCTGTACCCTAATTGCGTATCAGCGTATCACATTCATCTGAATCATTTTGAAGGATATATCTAATTAATTTGCTTCATATGTTCAAAAAAAAATGTCTGCTCAACAACGTAAATAACGCAATAAATATTGTTGAACGGTTAAAATGAAAGGCAGCTGTTAGTGGGTTATGCTGGTCACATTTTGTTCTCTATCGATTTTCCCGAATGCTAAACTTTCGTCTACATCGGAAATCAAATCAGATATTTTTATTGACGAGTAAGTTACACCTTCTCTTAATTCTCCTCTCACCAGTCGTGATTAGATGAGCCGCTCTTAACTTAGGAAAAATAACGAATAGCTAGCATCTTTAGGATGAAGAGGAAGCCATCATATGTATCTAAATATTGTCAGGTAATGTATGGGCATGTCTAGTAAGGAAAATATTTAGACTTGGCATTCAACCAGACATAACACTTTTTTTCCTTCCTGGCAACATAGCCTATATCGTATCACATATTTGCTTGTCCTTATCCTCAGTCTACACTCACAATGTCATGCTACAGCCGTTATGTGGCATCAATTTTCCTTTCGACCAACCCATATATCTATTCTAATCAAACTGCAGCTGAGGACTTGTCCCGCCACTCACAGCGCACATACAACCCCTAATATCTCGGCACGATTTTTCCTACCAATCAATAAAACGATCGGCCAGCGAACGAAACAATCGTAGTTATTTAATATCTTGCAGTTTCGCAAGATATGACCTTACTACGTAAATGAATTAGAAATATGAATGACTAATCATCATAGAACTTAGGAGTATCTACGTAACTGGTACTAAGTGCTTCTTCTCGTTATAAGTACCTACGTAAGTATTCGTGGCGTTCACTTCTACCTACAACAGACGATATATTCTGTAAAAAACTTACCGTGAAAACGTACTTGAAGTGAGTTGTCATTAGATGATGCTCCATGGACTTGAACATAATAGGTTTGATTGCTCTGAATTGATAAGTAAAATATGCTATAATGTACCTAGAATAGTAACGAGACTTGAGGCACGCTCTTATCCACTGTTTGCTACATCTTCTAGTCGTACAAATGCAGGAGAGAGAGCGCCGCTGCAGAGATTGGTTCAAGCTTACAATAATAATATTAAAGATATCGATGTCGCGAAAAAAAGAATCTGCTGTTCCCTACATTAATGTTTGCAGAACTCGTCAAAATGTTGGGACCAGCAGATTTTATTTTCGCGATTTCATATTTGGTCCCATAGTAAAAGTTGTTCATAATGATGAGTACAATGACCCCATAAGAGGTTGATGGTGTTTTACCATAGCCCTGTTTATTGATTTTATTTAATTTTACCAAAACTGTATCTTTTATAAACTAGTAACATATGGAAACGTATTTACTTATAGCATACGGTGTATCTAGATATAACATACAATGTACGGTTGTTTATTTTCCCAAATAAAATTGTGTTAATCCTTTGCATCAGCTCACTTCACCTAAGTTTTGACGGTACGATTTTTACGCAATAGATCGGCAGCTTCCGTGTTCTTCTAATCGACAGTGATGTTCTTATTTTCTGAGCTTATTTAGAAGCCGCTTTGTCGCCTTTATTAGGCATCTTGCCTTAGACCTGTTGGTACTGGAAACATATTTTTCATCCCACCATCTCGGAAAGAGTATTTTTAATCTTCAATATCTGAGTGGAAAAGCCGTTTTTATTCTCTAGAGGATAAAGTAAATTGAATTTAGAACATCGTGTGCACTAAGTTTGTGAATTAAAAAAAACATTAAACCTATTTACTGCTACCTCTATGGTGCCGAATATATCATACAACTTTTTTTTAATTTGTTAAAAACTCAGACTCGGAACCTTCTTGGTGTTCTTTTTTCAATTTGCTTTGTACGCGGTTCTTTACGCGGCATTTTTTCACGTCATTGTACCTTATATTAAAAACAAGAAACTTGAAAACAAGTGAAAAAACTAAAATGAGTGATTCTAGCGACGAGGAAGTTTGCTTGACGCCAACAGAATTGACTGAAACTGTTAATAATGCGCAAATGAGCTTTCTCCCTCAACAATCACGCGAGAAGTATTTAAAACAGTACGATATGTTCAACACGTGGCGACTAGCAAAAGGAGCCAAAACTTTCTCAGAAAACGTTTTGCTGGCATATTTTATAGAATTATCCGAGAACGAGAAAGCAAGCACTCTATGGAGTAGGTACGTATTCGATGCTAAAAGCAACAATAAAGATGAAAAAAGACAAACATATCGATACCTATCCTAAATTAGTGGCATTTTTAAAAAGAGCCTCATCTGGTCATCAACCAAAAAAATCTAAGGTTTTCACAGTATCTGATATTGAAAAGTTTCTTAACGAAGCACCCGATTCCGTATATTTGGCGGCAAAAGTAAGTCAGTTGCACATTCAGTATCTACTTAAGTATATTAATCTCAATTAAATAGTATACTTAGTAGATGTTGATAGGCATAATTATGCGTTCATATCAATTTTATTCATTTATCTACTACAATACTCTTTACGTTACAGGTTGTTCTTATTATTGGAATAAACGGAGCATGTCGAACTAATGAACTAACACAACTTAATGTCAAAAACATTGAGAAACATTCAGATGACTTACTATTAATTAATTTACCTAATACAAAGACAAAAAGAGACCGCAACTTCGTCATTCGCAAGGAATACGTAACGATTGTTGAGAAATATCAAGCCTTACGCCCGCCTAACACTCCAATCAATCGATTTTTTCTACAGTATCGCAATGGAAAGTGTGTTAGACAGCCTATGGGTACTAATAAAATTGGCAGTATCCCACGAGAAATAGCAACATTTCTTGAACTTCCAGAACCCCTGTTGTACACGGGTCATTGTTTCCGACGAACTTCAGCCACACTTTTGGCTGATTCCGGAGCTGATCTCCTGTCCCTTAAGCGCCACGGAGGCTGGAAGTCCAATGCAGTTGTAGAGGGATACATAGAGGATTCCATCCAAAATAAGTCTAAAATATGTGAAGGCATCGTAGGAGCCATTACACTGAAAGAGCCTCAATCGGATCCTTGGACTGGCCCTTCTACATCAAAAATAAGCCGTTATGAAACACCTAACCATCTCCCTCTCTCTCCAACATTCACGCCAAGGGAATCCGATGAATCGGTACAACTATTAAGTATGACAGATAGTTTACCGAAAAACAGTACACAAGTGACTAACACCAATATTACAGTACCAAACAAAAATATTACACTCAATTTAAATAACTGTAGCAACGTTACTTTAAAATTTTCTTAATTATACCTTAGTATTATTTTGTTATAATTTAAAGATTATTCTGTAATACTTACCTGTCATAATGTAGTAATTAATACCTAAACTGAAATAAAAGTGTACCTATCTTGTGATTGTAAACGTTTTTTTTTGCATTTAGTCATTTCCTCGCTGAGGTGGAATGAAAAGTTACGTGTTGCACTCGAGTGCAAAGATTTTTCACCTCGTGCTCTTTTGATTCCCTCGCTAACGCTCAGGATTCTAATTTTGAATCACTCGCTGCGCTCGTGATTCAATTTTAGAATCCTTCGCTTGCTCGGTCATCAAAATTGAACACGCGGTTAAAAAGCAACTTTGCACTCTTGTATAACAAATAACTATTAATCGCACTATGCTGGTGATAATACCAGTATCAGTAGTGCGAGGAGGCTGATTATGTGTGGTCACAAAACTTATAAAATATCGCCCATAGAATTCACTGCTCATGATCTTCCTGGAGTTCCTGAATGGCGGCGCCACCAAGCCACGATTGGAGTTGGGGGAAACTTTATACCTGCCTTTGATACTCCTCATTAAATGATTATTACATCAACGATTTAAAAAGCTGTATACTCCATTTGAAATAAGATTACAAATTTAAATAAACCTTTTACAGTCCTTTCAATCGATTTTGACTTCTATTGCGTTGGTGTTGCTAATTAAATATCTTTGTCCGTCGCTTGTCCCTAAAGGTTCATTAGAAAACCAGCGTCAGACAGCATGTGTCTGGCATTAATGCTGAAATGATCCTTTTTGGCGCAGCCGTGAGACACACTATTTTGTTATTTGTATTCTGTGTTTCACGAACTGTGCCCAAATAAACGTTATTCTTTCTTTCTTTGAAGACCAGCTAAAATATTGCTATGAGCATACATATTAGATCTATATGGAATAAAAACAATTGCCACAAAGCCCTGAACTGTACATTGTTTATAGTCCAATAAAAGTAGAATAAAAAATAGTGCACTCTATTATTTTGGTAGTAGTTTCAACATTCTGTCAATGTTTACTAATACAGTTAGGTACACTAACTACTTACTACGTCGTACGCACACACAATCGATCGACCTTACTGTGGATTTCATTCAAACATTGCACATTTTGTAAATTCCATGCCGAATTTTTCTATTGGTTTCTGTTGTAGAAAGATATGGCAGCATGTCCACTTTTAAGGAATTACGCTATGAATATAGATGGCAGTAGAGATCCTCTAACTAAGGAATAGTACCTTTAGTCACAGATCAAAGAAAACAAGCACTTTAGTTGAGAAAAAGGAAGTTTTGTAAGTATTTAGAGACCTACGAGTACTTAATTTTCTTCGAAAACTTTTATCATTTACTTAGGTAAGACGTAATAAAAACGTTACAGCCGGGAAGAAGACCTACACACATAAACTTATAATAATGATTATGGTTATTTAATTTCAAATGAGTGTGTGAGTTGAGCGTTCCATCATAGTAAGTTTATCTACTGAACAATAATAATAAATAAAGTTTTATTGACATTAAAAAGGTGTTACATTTTAATTTGAAGCCCTGACTCCTGTGCTATGTGGTACCTGTGTTACAGGAGTCAGTGTCTTCACCCGTTTATGGAATTTGACAATTTATGCTACAATATTAAAATAACGTGCTCTTGAGTGGTTTGTGTTAATGTGTGTGTGCGTGTGTTTGCTGTTGTTTGTGTGGGTGTGTGTGTTTGCTGTGATTTGTGTGTATGTGTGTGTGTGCGTGTGTGCGTAAGAGAGATTGTGCTTCGTGGCTGGACTTTAGATAATTATTGAGTTCGTTTGCCTCCATTACTAATTGATTATCACGATCATAGTTCTTTATGTAAGTTTTCGGTCTGTGGGTAATCCAGTGTTTGAAGCCATGTGTTTAGTTTCATCTAAGTTTTATTTTTTGTTAGTGGGTTGATGTTTAAAATACCAATACTCATCCCAATTCAGTTGCGGTCGCGCAACACGTCTTTTTCTTCCACCTATTTCTCTATTAGTCGTCATCTCGTTTGTCACCCCCTTTCTAGCCATATAATATTTCTTTGGTCTTTGATCATTTTCCTCATTCCGTCGCATCGCATACTATGACAACCGATTTCCTCACAACCTTTCAGTCACCGGTGCCACTGATAAATGATAAATGATTTTATTTCTGTAAGTAGGTTTGTATAAACACTTTTACACGTCGATCATATTTTAAAAGCCAGATGTGGTCGGCGTTTCCTATCGGACTACTCTGAGAAGAAAGGCCGAAACAAACTCAGAGGTCACAGTCTCTTTTAAAGTCCAGACATAATCTTGGTCAGAGCATGTTCACATGATCTGACCAAGATTATTGTACCCATGTTGACCATGTAGATTAGTGTCTGTAATGGTCTTTTGAGGAAAAACCACACAGATTGAGTGGACCTGTCCAAGTGTCCAGTCGGTGCACGCATGTGTCAGTAGTCGTGCAGCTCAACTCAGAGCTTAATTACGGAGCTCAACGATTCGACGAACAATACCAAAGAAAGGGCATTTGGTTACGCCGCATAAATTACTCAAGCTGCCAGAATTAAAACTAACTGAGCAAAAAAAAACAAAAAAGCAATGACCCACATGATAGTCCTTACATTCACAATAATTAAAATAATATAATACTTTACAAAGTAAATAAGACCCATGTCATTGTATGTATAAAAACTTTCAGACCTCCTCTTATGTAGCTACTCATTTCTTATTCTATCCATTTGTGTAACACGTTACCACAGATCCCTCTTAGCATTCTCATCTCAGCTGCATGCAATTCAATTCCCTTTCATTCTTCTCTTTTGTCGCCAACATTCTGATCCATACAAGACAGCAGTTCTTACCATTGTTTTATAAATCTAGCGCATGCGGGAGTCGGAGATTGTTCCCGTGACCTGTCGTCATTTCATCCATCTAGTGTTAATTCTACTTCGCCGTCGCTTCGCAAGAAAGAAATGAGATACTGAAAGTCAGAGCGGACCAGGAGAAGTGCACCATCAAGCGCTATGGCACCAGAACTGGAAAGACCGCCGAAATCGCAGAACAAATAAATACAGTTTTGGTTCTGTTGATTTTCAAGCCAACATTCTCCAGATTCTGTTGCCATTTCTCTAATCTGCTCTGGATCTCAGGGGGCCGTCTTCACCGACATGAACAATGTCATCGGCAATCAACATGATCAATAGGTACTTATTGGTTATGTGTCCTTATTGTTTTGTTAGCCCTGTGGGCCCTGTGGCAGACGATTTAGGGGTCAAACTTGCAGTTTGATATCTTTCTTTCAGGGACAAAGTTGAAGTCTCCTTTTGTATCTCCGACACCCATACCAATCAAAGCAGTACACACTACATAGCAATGCTGTTTGTCAGAAAAAAGTTATAGAGGCATACTACCGGGACGAAATTCCACAAGACTCAACAACAACGCTATGCTGAATGTAATAAATTATTATTGTCCAGATTTAAGCTGTACCCGAACACCTAACTTCAGCATTTGGTACCACGTAAAGCTCATGAAAAAAGCGTAAAAACTAACAAACGGCATCGTAAGAAAGGTTGAAGCGTTCTGGGAATAAACAGGAATGTTTTATGACAAACCGATGTCGGTACAACACTTTAAACATTTGTATGTTTCCGTTTATTTGTTCATAAAGAATACTGCAAAGGATTTTTACTGTTTTCTATTGGTATGTACGTTTTACACCAGAGGGAAAATAAAGACACCACACCCCCTCGAGGTTTTGTTGCCAGTACCAGCCGCATCATCTGTCCCCTGAATCTGGATTCAGCCTGTCCTTAGAGTGATAGATCCATGGTCTGTTCGCCCAATAGATAGGTAATGATTAATGAATGTACAGAGTACACTTATTATGGTCCTTCGAGCCTTGCCTCCTTTTTTGGCAGAGTGCCACCGAATGACGTCAGGCTGATTCCACTCAGCAGGTAGCAAAATAATATTGTGCTAGAACTCTAGCAACGTAATTGTTTTGACCACCATATAGATCTATGTCATCTTAATCAAAATCTAATCAACATCCCACAAAAATATTTACAAAAACCTCAAAGTTCATCAACCCCCGACAACGTTCATCAAACCACACACGGCGAAGCGTGAGGGTTGGGATCTACGCTTCGATCGTACAGCGCCATCTCTTGGCGGGGCGGGGCAACTCACGATAGATGACGTCACTGCCGCAGGCGCGCGCTGATTGAGCGATGAACTTTGCTGAGCCACGTCGATCATTTCATGTATTATTATTAGCTTCAGTTTATACGAAGGATTATCCATTCAGATTTTTGTAGACAGGATGTTGGTTATTAGTTAGATTTATCGATGTGGGAGGTTAATCAATGAGCCGAGGCAAGCGATGTGTGTAATAAGAGGTGAAATATTAGTGTTTGTTGAATATAATAATAGGTACCTTATGTATGTTTACGCTAGTCAATTGCCATTGTAGGTTAGATATCCATGTCAATTCAGTGGGAGGCAAATTATTCGATTACCTTTTTACTGCCAACATAGGTAGGTATGTAAGGTTAGGTAGGTATCTTAATAAACCAACAGCGCTACGAAGATGTACCCAACCATCTGAAAGAACACCACACCCCAGTCCCCCCACAAAATAAATGATTGCTTAGTTTAATTCCATTGCAAAATATAGCTAATCTTTAAATTGTAGCGAACTAAACTACCCGCATATTTCGGGTCTCCAGTCATTACGTGTAAAATATTGGTATTCAGCTGCATCTGGTACCACTGGAAGCCGGCCCCAACATAAATGGGAAAGGACTAGGCCGACCATGATGATCAGCAGCACCCTAATTGCGTAGGTAACACACTTTCAATCACAATCCAAGGATTTTTAAGGAAATTCCTAATCCATTGATTCATATGTTTGATAAATTCGTCTGCTCAGCAACGTAAATATCGCAATGAACGTGGCTGAACTGTCAAAATGAAAGGAATAGCGAGCAATTGTAATTTTATGTTGTTGTTGTTTCATTCCATTTTGTATCTGGAGAAGGGCGTTGTTATCTGCGCTACAGTTTATACTTTTGCTGCTATCATCGTTTTACTTGTTGTAAAGTACTTAGTCTTGTGTCTTCCTAAGTGTTACGAAATTAACTCACTGAAGTATTAAAAAAAACTTCTAAAGAGACCAACATAATCCCTGATCACCCTGTACATGGAGGCCGTTACAACATCGTTCGCAAGCACTTATTAATAACGAAGAAAGCTGCACCGAATCTTTTGATCGACAAACAATGGGTGTGCTCGGATACCCGCGAAGCAAAGCAAATATTATTTATTATAATATTCAGCTTTTGCAAAATACATTGAACGTTTAAAAATACGACACGGTAAGAAAGATGGTCTGCTGTGTTTTAATGTGGTTGATGACCATTTTACCAAGGGCTGGCTTTTAGACTTGTCGCGGGGAGTCGGATACTCACAGGTATTTGACCCACATCATTCTTCTTCAGGTCTTTCCAAGGCGTGTTGTGTTACCCAGACCCAGTACTTAATTAAGTTGTGGAGGTCCGTTGGCGATAGGCGGTCACTCCATGTGAAATAGTTTCTGGTGATCAGCTTCATCCGGTTAGACTGGAAGCTGACCCCAACATAGTTAGTAGGAAAAGGCTACCTACCTATCTTTTTTCTGCAGGTCTATGGAGTGAACTTATTAGAACATGGATGGAAAAAACGAATCATGTGACAGCTTATTAGGAAGGGCGTGTTGGTTTCGGAAAAATAACCTTTTGGAGTAGAAGATGGAGACGTACTAAGTACTACACAGGTAGGTATTAACCGTACCAACCTATATACTTAGTAAGTTCTAAACTGTTTCCATCTTCTGGTAGGTATATAAATCTTCACCGCTAAATAGTAGATTAGCGGTGTAGAGGTACCTAGATAACCTACCAACCAAATACCTAAATACGGCGATCCGCAAATTCCAATATCGATAGACAGTCTAATTTCAGGCTTTTTATAAGTTTTTGGACAGTTCGTCAAAGCTGTTGGGTCTCGATGTGTAGTAAATAACAAGCACCCATTAAAAACTGACCTAGCGAAGCACAAACATGCTCGTCTCAAATTCATTTAAGTATCTAAATATTTTGTAAAATACTGACAGCTTCATCTCACTGGATGGAGAAACTAAAACAAACATGCCTATCTTAATCGTGGTAAGAACATCTCACTTGCACTAAGCGCAGGTATTTATTTATAAAAATCCCTCTTCAATGCCTTATTGAATAATCGACGAGCCATAGATGGGAGATACGGCCTCTCCCGACGCAAATTAATATTTCGCATCGGCGAATTAATATAATTAGCCGTAATTATTATTCAGTTTTGTGCGTTGCTTTATGCAAGAGGTTTCGTGCATGGGAAAAACATTTTTGTTTGATTTTTTGGGACAGGAAATGTTTCCTCTTGTTAATATTTTTGAAGGTAATTATATAATTAGTTTGTGAGATTATTATCGTGAAACCCCCTATGTAGAATAATTATGATTTTTGGTTATTTTAGTAAAGCCGTCCTTAATAGCGACACGTGCCACCGGTATTACACTTATTTTGAACCTTGCGAGCGAACAAGATTTTTTTATTGTTTTTCTAGAAAGGACCAAAATAAAAAACAAAAGGAACAATGCTGAAAACTTGCAAAGTAGCGCCATCTGTGAACAAAGCACGTAAAGTCAAAACATAATATCAACTCTTAGAAACGTTCCATTTCTAGTTAGTAATTAAATAAAAACATTCAAGATGTATTTTTGCTTCTAAGTTAAAACCATGATATGTGAGGTAAGGTTATAAATAGCAATAGAATTACAAATCAAAAGAAAAATGCCTCAAGCATATCAATAAAAAATCACACGTATCATTGACACGTTCTGTAACGGAACGACATCCTTATGTCAACGCAAACAAAACTATGTCAAAATTAATTCTAAATTTCGTGTAAAAACAACAACAAAATCACACAACAATTTATGTGCAGCAATCCATGTGCTCTCCTTATTTGTGTATAATATAAAGAAACGTCGTTATGGCTGAAAAGTAAGTTATTTAATGTATTTACGCTATCACAAAATCCATGTCAACAGTCTATGGTTATCGAAGAAGGAGCAAGATGAAGAAAAAATGCGTTGTTTTGGTGATAAAACGATTAAACGGTAACTTTTTTAACCCTCGAAAAATCTTTTTTGAGATGAGAATCATATTTTCGAAAGGTCATGGGATCAATTAGGAGAACTATTCATTGCTTCCTAGTCGTTCATTTTGTCAATGTAAAGGCGAATTAGACAAACCGTGTACCTAACGTCAAGCACATAACAGTAACAACCGAATCGGTTCGGTGTTAACTAGATGCTGACATAATTCCTTTTCTGAGGAACTGTAGGTATCTTTATTGGATTCATTTTTGTTAGGTATGTATTTTCTTTTTATTTTTGCTCGTTTTCAAGATGAACAGATCTTAAGACAGCAATTAAACCTCTTTAATTCCCTTTCATATATTTTCCTTTGTATACAAAACATAAAAAAAGAATTGACCACAGTTTATTGAAATATGACTAAAAATATCACAGGCACATTTTCAATCTTATTGAGACATCATTAAAATACCATATTCATGTAATAAGTCTAAATAATGGATGAGCTTTTAAATTGTTCATGATAACAGCTATGAACTTATTATTCTATATATAGGTTAAATGACATTTGAGTATTATAATTTTCTTAAAGAGAGCTTATTTTAGAAGTTTAAGGAAAATATTTCTATCTCAGAATATGTCTGGAGCCAGAATTTTAAACGACAAACCCAGTAGGTAGATCAACACAAAGCCTACCACACCACTGACAAGACAATTTGAAGCCTAATAAAGTGATTTAAAATTAAAGCCTAATAAAGAATTTACACCGATGGATCAAAAACCGACTGCGGAACTGGAGTCGGAGTGTTCTCACACGACCTCAACATAAACATATCCAGACCCCTGGGAATGCTCAACACGGTCTATCAGGCAGAGTGTGTGGGCATAATACAGGCGGCTTATGCCATAGCAGCCAGAAGAGTTGCGGACACCCGAATCCGCATACTCTCTGACAGCGCCTCAGTCCTCCAATCCCTAGGGAAAAAATGCATTACTTCGAATCTAATACTAGAATGTCACAATGCGCTTGAACGGGTAACCGTATCAAACCGCAATACAGTGACGCTACAATGGATAAAAGGACACAGTGGATCGCTAGGTAACGACGCAGCCGATGAGCTGGCCAGGAGGGCATCCAGCACGTCGGTCTGTGGACCGGAACCTATCGTGCCCATCCCCTTCAACCAACTACGCAGGTGGCTACAGGAGTACACCCACACACAAGCAGAGAGCTGGTGGACGTCGTCACCGGGCTGCAGGCAATCCAAGGAAGCCATGCCATCACTAGACGGCAAGCTAACCAGGCGGTTGCTACGCCTGGACAGGAAGGGCATGCGCCTGGTGACGGGGACCATCACGGGACACTGCTCGCTAAACAAACACTTTCACACAATAGGCATAACGGACAGTCCTCTATGCAGGGCTTGCATGGAGGCTGACGAAACTGTCGCGCATGTGCTCTTCGAGTGCACAGGCGTCGCCCAAATTAGGTCAAAAACCCTCGGGACACCCAGATCTTACACAGATGTTCTTATTAGACCAGGAGACCTAATCAGCTTCTGGAGGGAGGTGGGCTGGTTGGAATAACCACCGACGGCCGACATGGCTCACGCACAATGGTCCACTGTAGGACTAAGTGCGGAAACCAAACCCATAACATAGAACATAGAACAAGTGATTTAAAATCCTTTTCTTATGAGAGAGTTTAATTTTGTTTTCTGCAGTTAATAGTTTAATTGTTATTTTTATGATTTTTGTTTTTATTTCAATATTTCCTTCACAGCCTTTTCTTATAGCCTTCACAGCAAAACATAGCGCACATATAATAACCCAAGATCTTTATGTAAATACCTATGTTTCACAAATAAATGCTCTGATTCTGATGCCTTGTTATTTTACTAGTCTCACTAAAACATCCCAATGGAGAGCAAAAGTCTTAATTCGCTTTTTAAAACTTATCCTTATCTAGTGCTTGGTTGATCCATAAACATGACTAAACAACATCATTTAGATCAAAACGCAGTCATGGTGGTGACTGATCTGAATGAGAAAAAACTACTACAAAAAAATATTTACATTCTGCATTCAAATTTTTTTAACCAGTCTAGGAATGTTTTTTTTAATAATGTTTTTCCTATTTATGAATCATACTCTATTCTTCTCCAATCAAATAGATAAATAAACATTCATTTGTTTTTAAAAGTTTAGCATTCCTGTGTTTGTTTGCATAGGTCTAGTGATTCCAGCCCCAGTGAGACTGCCAGTACGCCGAGGCATGATGACAAGCAGGCCGGTGGAACAAACTGGTGGGACACCTGGATATCTTCAGCCAAGTCCAAGGTGAGTTATATATGTTTTTGATATGCTAGAAAAATCCTGGCTCTATTTATTTATTTGAAAGGTACTCGCAACTACTTATTGCTTATATAATTACTTATATACGATTTGAGGATTACAGGCATGATGTTATGTCATGTATCTTATGCCATACTAGCTTCCGCCCGCCTTCAAAGTATCCTCGTACCAAATTTCACCAAAATCGGTTCAGCTGTTTCAGAGGTTAGAAGGGACAAACAGACAGAAAGACAAAAATAAATTAAAATTGTTTTTTTTTTTCTTATAAGTACCATATAATAAAATTAAACTTTCATATGCATTTAGTAAAAAGTTTGTTATTTTGACATTACAAACAGACAGACACTCTAACTTTGTTATTTGTATAAGGATACCACTTTTATAAATTTGTCACCTATGGAGTACACAGCACTAACACATAGCTTTCTTATAAAAAAAAATTGTTGGCATGATTTATAGGTAAGTAGGTACATCTAGAAACATTAAAAAAAAAACAAAAAACATTATGATGAACAAATAAAATTGTCATGGCATGATAGTATAACATCTAAATACTTGAATAATACTGTTTTCCCTAGCATGTATGACTGGACAAAACATGGTTTTGAAACGTTTCCCAAACTTTCATATTTATCTCAGATTCCATGAACTGCCATAATCATGTCTTGTCATAACTGTAAAAGATAAAAAAATCTGTTACTGCAGTATAGTGTACTTGAAATTAGAAATACTTTTGCACACAAATGTTCTGCAGCTTAGAATCAAACTAATAGTTTTAATCATGTTACCGGTCTCCTGTCCCTCATACACTCTCTGCGCTCAACACCCCCTTGGACTTGACTGTGATGTGTTTGCGGACAAATGAAAGAAGCTCTTCTCAGTTTGTCTGGAGTATTGTGAGATAAGTGTATGACTGTCGAGTAGTATGCTTTTTGTTATATATTACAAAAAAAAAAAGTTTATTTCTATTTGGCTTACATTGGTGCCGATTCCCTTGTTTACAAACTAAACCAAATTTAAGTTCAGTGCATCTTTTTCTTTCTATTACATTAAGAAAAGGACAGAAGATACATTTTAGTTTAGTGCTGTCAAATTAATCAGCGCCTGACACTACTCCATACAAGTTTAGACGTGATTAAAAAGTTGACAACTAAAATTACATCAATTTACGTCAGGTGCCGACTAATTTGACAGGACTAAACTAATATTTATCTTCTGTCCTTTTCATAATGAAATAGAAAGAAAAAGATGCACTCAACTTAAATTTAGTTTAGTTTGTGAACAAGGGAATCGGCACCGCATGTCGAGGAGTGTCCATTTAGGCATAGAAAATGCCTGTAATGGAAGGCTCCGCTCTTCCCTTACATTATAAACGTACGTGTACAAACAGGTATAAAAAGAAACAAAGAAATGAAAAAATAATATTACGATAAATTTTTACGAGTGTGTGTATTGTATTGTGTCTTCTGTTAAATAAATAAATCAATAAATTAATGTCAATTGATTAATGAGTCCCTAAAATACAGCTTCATTGCTGTCAGTAAATACCTATGCATAAAGTTCAAGTATTTGATGCAAAATGACGTTATTTCCTGACCAAAGTATGAATTCATTTTAATCTTCGTTGTTTCATAAAGACAAACATTTCCTTCTTTGATACTGTTTTAATGAAAGCTGTGCAGCAATGAAGTAAACATTACTCATAGATAGACAGGTCTGTGGTAATTTTTTTATTCCATACCTTTGTGTTTATAAAGGAAGTTAACATTGCCCTGTGTTAAGTTTGTTTACCTCAGAATAAAGATATAAATTGCGAATTTATAAATGTAAATGAATGGTTTGGTGTATTTTTTTTCGTATGTTATTTATTTTTGAAAATAACTTGGGCCATTTGAGGGCCCGTGTTTAGAATTGGACTTGTATGATCTGCAATAAGATTATGTTTGCACCATAAAGTATCTTCCATGCATGGGTCAAACTCATTATAATCCAATAAAAAAAACCTTGACCAAACTTGACCAGCAGGCATCCTAAGAGTTGACAGCTAGAACATCCACAATTTAACTTATGAACTTCGTACATCAATCCCTCATCAGAATGTGAATGATTCCACGATTAATGTGGAAGCTAATTAAATGCAAGAAATCGGAATTTGTAAACTTCTTTCATTAATATGCTCATATTTGTGCAAGCGTGTCTGTAGTTTTTAACCTTATTTTCTAGTCAATCTGCCACAGAAATAAAATTTTTAGAGGTGCTTAGAATAAGTAGGTAATCTTTGATTTAAAAGAAAGGCAAATGCAGGCAAATTGACAAACAATTATTTGAAAATATAAATCCAACTTTAAAAAAAAAAAAATTACAGTAGGCCGCACGTCGGTGGTAACACTTTAACCTTGAGTTGGTCTAGCGTAGTACGGAGTTTCTATTAAATAAGAGGCCAGTTTATAATGGTTTTATCGCTACCGACGCCTTGCGCCCTACTGTACTTAAAATTAGTTTGCGCTGAGATAGCACTGCTATTATTTAATCTTTAGCTATAAATAGTAATTACATTTGATAACAGGAAATAATCTTTATCTCGTCAATAAAAAAGTAAAAGGCGTTGTCACATTAGAGGTCATATTGTAAGATTAGGGGAGCAGGGGTGTCAGTTTCCCACTGGTTCTGGATCGTGATTGTTGCAAAAAAAAACAAATAAAATTCATTTTCTTTGTTAAAAATCACCAATCCGCACTAAGGCCAGCGTGATGATTACGGCCCACTTCCTCTAACAGAGAGGAGACCTGTGTCCCACCAGTGGGAACATTATAGGCTGATAAATAATATACTACACTCCAATAGCCCCTACGTAATGTCCATAAAAATATTTAATAAACTACCAGATGCAATAAAGGATGAAACCAGCGATACGACATTTATAAATAAACTCAAGCAAATATTAATTAAAAAAGCTTACTACACGATAAACGAATACATACATGACAAAAAAAATCTATTGAACACAGACACCACACACAGTTAGTAGTATAGACATAGACATTCATACATACATAGATAAATATTATAATAAGATAGATATTTATGTTTAATTGACCTTACCAAATAATTAAATGTACCTAAAACTATAACAGACTGATCTCAATAAAATAAAATGTTACATTTACTTATTTAATGTTGATAACATAAATTAGTTTAAAAATTGCCTAATGTTAATTTATGTTTTGAATTTAATTTTTATTTTAAAAATTACCTATACTTTTTGCTGTGCCCTACAGGGTCCATAACTGTACCTTAGCTTTAAGCCATTGTAACATTTCTTAAACATTATGGAATGCAAATAAATATGAATATGAATATGAATATATTTTTTCTAGATTGCAGTTTATTGCCCTCTCACTTCATTGCTATTAAAAGGACAAGGACAGATACAAACACATGGAGATATTGTTAAAAGCACTAAGTGGTTTTTCGTCATGTGTAGTATTTATAGCATATCTCTTTTGACCGTTTGTATCGGTCATTGAAAGGTCCTTGATCAGCAGAGGATGTATGCTGATAAGATAATGATTAAATTAAACCTCAAAAGGACACTCGATAGTGGCGCCACGCTCCATCTTTAAAATAATATTTGATTGTTGCAAAAATATTTTATAATTATAAATCAGTTGCTTCATACATTTTGATTGCACGGGTATATTATTTGTCTTTGAAACATCCACCTACAGTTATGAAAAAAATTTGATCTCAATTTTTTTACCATCGTCATCATTCTCTTGCTCTTATCCCAAATTATTTGGGGTCGAAGTCAAACTCAAAACATTTATTTCAATGGGGAAGGAAACTGTCAAAATGGCGCTGTTGTAGCTAGTTTCCAAAACAAGGTAATCATGCAATGCGTGAGGTGGTCTTTTATATATTTTTGTGATAAGTAATCACTCGCTGTTGTGTTCCTAAAAGCTGGGAAATTGAAGTCTATCATTTTCCGAAAGACCCTAAACTTAGTTGTGGATGAAAGCTATTCGTAGATAATTATTTTAACTAAACAGAGTTCGTGGTTATATCGGAAACATTTTGAAGAAAGTGATTACGAGGAAATTAGCAATATTTAAGGTTTTTAGCTTTCTATTAAAGCTGAACTATGAAAGCTGACACTTTCCATTTCGAATAAATATCGATTTAAAATATTGAAATCAATGAAAATAACGAAATAGTAGAACAAAACCAAACTTATGAATGAACACGAAATGGAATGAATTAACGAAATGTCAAAATAGTTTTAGGCCGTAGGGACCTACCTATGGTCACGCCATCTACAATGATTAGCTTTGACCGACCTTCCCCATTAAACCATTTACAGGCACTTTTGAATTGTCAAAGGAGTCAGTCATTCGGAAAAATTAGGCTAGTTGCCCATTCCAAAAGATAGTAGGTTCCTATGGCGAAGAACGGGCAAGAAACTCCATGGAGACTCGTAACATCGTCGGCGAAACGTCTGTCATACTTATTTATTCGTTGTTACCATAAGTAACTTATTTCACACAGATGCATGAAAAAAAGAATGTACCTATCGAGCCTCTTTGGTCCGACTCATTCGCCATGACTAACTGTCGCGTAACTAATCGGGGCTCGTTCAACCGTTTAACGAAAAAATTAATGGTTTATATGGCAATGCTATGTCAGACTTGTGCGGCGAGAGAGTACAGAAAGAGCGGTGGTGGTCCTGTGGTAACGGCCGTGACTTACGAGTTGTAGGTGGTAGGGTCGAACCCAGTCAGGCGCTTTACTTTGTGTAAATTATTTCATCACCGCTGCTCTCAAAACGGTAAAGGAAAACATCATGAGGAAACCGGCATGTCCCAGAACCAAAAATTCGACGACATGTGACATCTACCAACCCGCACTGGGCCCGCGTGGTGGATTACGGCCCACTCTCTCTCACAGAGAGGAGGCCTGTGTCCCAGCAGTGGGAACATGAGAGGCTGATGATGATGTTAGAATTGTGCATATTTTAATAAAAGATTTTGCCGGATTGCCAAGCGTCGTGAATGGAGTTGCTCGTTAAAACCCCCCTATTTAGGGGTTCAGAGAAGATATTTTAAAGTAACACGCGATTTAAGTTTGTACTGTTCTCTTCTGCCTATACCTTCGAAGAACACCTACAGGCTTGATATTTTGAGACCCCATGAAACACAAAGCTGTTCAAAATTTAAAGATTTTTCAACAAATTAGTAGGTACATGAATGCATTAAAAACAGCTTGTTTTAAGATTGTATTTAATTAAACTATCAACTAGATAAACTTATCTACTCGATATTAAGTAATCAAAACCTATCCGCAGTTGTTATTATAGGCCATTAACGACGATACAGTTTACATATTAAAATATGTGTGCGGGCGGGGGACCCTCGTCAGGGGGTCTACTCTCATAGCACGAAATCTGTAGTTTCGGCCGACGTTACGGGCGTTTCCTACTCCATATCACCTACGGACATAAGATTAGTTAGGGCAGGCCTCCGTCACTCCATGTACTTGCGCGCTATAATTACCTACCGCTCGAGCGAGCACTCTCGGACCGTTTGCGGTCCAAATTCAGTGCGGTTTTCACAAGCGAAGCGCACGCACGTTGCTCAATTTTATAATCGTTCCGTTCGTTCGTACGCGTACCTACGATGCTTCGTGATACACATGTAACTTTTAAAGTTTTTTATTTTACCTACACAGTGACCTATATAATTATATTTTATCTAGACGTATTGCACAGTCAGCACTCAGCGCCAATTTATAAAAAAAATATTTTATGAACGATACAATTTTAAACTATGTACCACCTATAGTCAGACAGAAGTAGTCAGATCAGAACATATTCACAGTTCTCAATAACAGACACTAAAAGCTATATTAATTTAATTTTATCGAAGAGGCAGCCCTGCGATTGCTGTAGGATCACGCGGTGCGAAGCAATCACAACTGTACGCTTGAGCATTTAGGCACATTTTAGCATGCAGTGGTTGCTGAGGCGACGGAGTAGGCTATTATCTCAATAGGTATTGGAAATTTTCTACTGAGTGAAGTATCTGTTACGTAGTAACTATTTAGTAATCTGTGGTTAGGGGCCAAACCTAAGAATGATTGACACCACGATGTGACAGTTGTCCCTACTCCCGATATGTTTTTACCTCTCCGAAAAAGTTAATTAATCGGGGATAAGGTTCACTCCAAAGTTTCAAACTACTTTCGGACGGCCCCGTGTCTTCGTTGACGGACTTAGAGAGTGGGCCCCTTGAAACAAAGCTTCTTATGCGATACTCGCACGCACACACACACTCATATATAATAGAAAGAGACAGAGCGAGAAACTCGCATGAACGGGGCAGCCCTTATCGCTTTTTCCTTACATGACAGTGGTGCCGATTCCCTTGTTCACAAACTTAACTAAATTTAAGTTGAGTGCATCTTTTTCTTTCTATTTCATTATGAAAAGGACAGAAGATAAATATTAGTTTAGTCCTGTCAAATTAGTCAGCACCTGACGTAATTTGATGTAATTTTAGTTGTCAACTTTTTAATCACGTCTAAACTTGTATGGATTAGTGTCAGGCGCTGATTAATTTGACAGGACTAAACTAAAATTTATCTTCTGTCCTTTTCATAGTGAAATAAAAAGAAAAAGATGCACTGAACTTAAATTTGGTTTAGTTTGTAAACAAGGGAATCGGCAACAATTTCGACCATTCAAATCCTAACGCAAGAAGCGTTAAAGAACTTCGTTCCATAAATAAAACATTTTATAATATAGCATAGGTATGGAAGCAATATATTTCGACCGTCTGCCACAGTTTTTATAGCCTATAGATATACCTACTTATTATGACGATAACCTTATCTTCCAGCCGAATTTTACGAGCAGTGCGGTGATTCGGATGAAAAAACTGAATTTTGGTAGGTACTGTAGGTAGTTGACCTACAGTAGTAAAATTCAGTTATTTATGCTCATACTAATATATATTATAACTGAAAATATCGCATGAAATGGCTAGCGGGGTCACCGACATCGATGAAACTGTTTTAAACTGACTCACTTTGATCAAACATTCGTCTGATAGTCACTGTTTTGCTATTTTTGCCACATACATGCCAAAATGAGCTATACTGTTACAAATATAAGGTTGAATATAGTATGTGGGGCGGTGTTAAAGAAAAAAGTTAGTATTTTTTTACCGCATGGCGTAAACAAAGACGGCATTGATGATCAAAAACAAAAACTTGTACTCCTTGGAGCGTCAAATGCTTTTTAAATTTGACTATATTCTGTTCTCTAATCGTATAGGTAGTAAGGAGATTTCTAATTTACATTTTTCATAGTGAACGAACTTTACTTTCCGTCCTTTCTATAGATAATCGGCTCTAGTCATTTTTTGAAAGCCTTAATGCGTCGTTCAAGCTTACAGAGTTCTAATTGTAATGCATGCAGTTCTTAATTTCTTCATCAATGCATTGCCTGCTGTGTTTACATCATCATATCTATTCAACTGTCCTTATCTCAATTTATTTGGGATCAGCGCACCACGGCTGTTTCTTCTATAAGTTTCAGGCAATCATCTTTAGTCCGCGTTATTAAAACTGAGTAAACAAACACGAGATACTTTTAATATTTTCCGTAACATATTATTTATTTTATCTATCGTCAGCGATAAAATAATGATAAAGTTCAGTGTGTTTAAAACATGGTGTTAAATGTTATGTTATTCGTTCAATGCATAGCTGCCTTGAGAACCCGTTTGAAAGCATTAATTACCAAATACTAATTAAAAATCAATCTTTATGTGAGGTTCGATATAGTTGGGTGTTGCTTAGCTTTAATTAACCGGTTGACGTGGATGGGTGACCATCCACTACATATGCTCGTTAAGCCGTTGGTCCCGGCTGTCATTCGTAGATCTTCGACAGTCGTTACTACGGATAGACAGAAGCCCAAAAGTCTGACAACCAGTCTTACCAAGGGGTATCGTGTTGCGCAGTAACTGGGTTGTGGAAGTCAGATAGGCAGTCGCTCCATGTAAAATACTGGTATGCAGCTGCATCCGGTTAGACTGGAAGCCAACCCCAGGATAGTTGAGACAAGGCTGGGCAGATTTATATAACCTGTAGACGTTGTGCGGTGCTTGCTCTTATTAAAAATATGTGTCGGGATACCCCTAGGACCTATATTTGGACCCACACAAGATTATACGAGATAAGAGGATAGAAAAGAAACAAAGCATTGATTTAAAATCACGTCTGTAGGAATTTACAGGCATTAGAAAAGGAAGCTACAAATAAAAAACAATAAGTAGGTACTTATCATATTTTAAACCTTGGGGGATTTTTGTGGGTCAAGGATAAGGTCATTTGATTGGGCAGTCTTAAGCCAAGTTCTCAAGTAGTATAAGCACAGCATCAAATACGTCAGATATGAGCACCTACTACGAAACCATCGCCCATACAATACAATAGGTACCTGTTTTTCGCAAGGTTATAAAAATAAGAGTCTATTTATTGCTGTTATAATTTATTCAATACGATCCACCAAAAAAAAAATTGAGCCGTCGCGGAACGCCTGGCAGATGTCAAACATCGAAAACCATTCTTTCATACTTATTTACTTTACAAAATAGTATAGTAAATATGTGTGAAATAATGGTTTAAGAGCATTTATACCTTATGAGTGGCAACGTCGCAATTTAGTGTCATATTTCGTGGTTTTTAATTTTTATCATTTAATCGGAGCCATATTTTAAAAATCTGTTTAATTAACTTTTTAGAATTACGTGAAAGTGTTTAAAAGGTAAGTAACCGTAATGCTTACAGTTATTTTACAATGAAAATAACGCCCTGCAAGTTTCCAATCTATTATTCGCATATAAATAGAACTGTAAACGCAACGATTTCTTACCTTTTACACAGTTTTCACATAATTCTAAAAAGTTAATTAAACAGATTTTTAAAATATAGCTCCGATTAAATGATAAAAATTGAAAACCACGAAATATGACACTAAATTGCGACGTTGCCACTCATAAGGTATAAACGCTCTTAATAAAAGAAAATAAATAATTATGGCATAATCAAAAACCAAATATTCAGTTTTTTTTAAGGATATAAATTGTTCTTTATTTAAAATATAGCGACGCGTCGCTACGACATGCGTAGCCATGCCACGCCAGCAATCGGTTTTACGTGCGGCTATAGATGTTTCACATCAAAAACATATATATGTATCTATTTAGCCAGTAATGTCCCACTGCCATTGCGGGACTGGCCTTATGGTGGGAGTCAAATTCGTCCCTCCATCTTCGTCAACTAGTAGTTCCCAGCGCTAGCATTTGTTTTCGTCTGAGCAAAGATTCGCTATACTTACATATTATAATAATCTATGTAGGCCAGTGTTGTAAACAATATGAATTATCTGTGTTGTGTGTATATTACTTTATTTTGTGATAAACTATCTTTTAGATAAAACATTACTTAACTTTAAGTAATAACTGGTGTAGAATAGATAAAAAATAAAAATGTGAATTGCGAACTACATATTTTGGCAACGAACTTAAAATAAATGCTTATACATTTTCCAGACTATCTACAAAAAGGCAGAAATAATATATATTGTTTTATTGTTTAGATAACAATATGTTGTAAGCAGTAAATATCAATTCATTCAATATTGCTGTACATTCCAGAGACTCGCATCATCATTATTTAATTGACCTAAGTATAGAACCTATAGTCTTCTGCTGAACGGAAATGGGCTTTCTGATCAGATAGATACAGTTAAGATTAGGGGCTGCTTTGTCCTTCATCAGATATCTTGAATCATAGTAATAAAATGAAAGGTGAAAATTAAATAGTGTAAAAATTCAATGCGTAGGTACGCGTATTTTTGAGGTACATGTTGAAGTATATGTTGACAACTAAACCAGCGGCAAATGTATGATGCCTTTGACAGCTAACAAATTTTAAAATAATAGCTTATCAGTTCAATAAATTATATTTCCAGCGACACTTCACTATTAAGGCCAATATGTGGTATGGCTCCGTGCCTCGGAAGTTCCCGGCTGTCATTCGTGGGTGGATCTTTGACAGTCGTTACGGGTCGTCAGAAGCCCGAAAGTCTGACAACCAGTCTTACCAAGGGGTATCGTATTACCCAGTAACTGGGTTGTGGTGGTCAGATAGGCAGCGCTCCATGTAAAATACTGGTATTCAGCTGCATCCGGTTAGACTGGAATCCGACCGCAACATAGTTGGGAAAAGGCGAAACTAGAAGCTGTTAGTAAGTTCACTTTCTTAGGCATAGACATAGACTCACACGTTGATTGGAAGTCCTATATCCAAAAATTAAAGGCAAAATTATCTAAATTCTCATTGCTCTCCGCGAGATCAAAAAGACTACAGACCTTAAAACTGCACTGGTCATGTATTACGCGTACGCTTATGCATGGCTCAAATTATGGCGTCATCTTATGGGGGTAATAGTACTGACGCGCCCACATTATTTACCATACAAAAAAAGCTTATGAGAACTCTGGTCAACATAATATATTATATGAAACTGACTGTTGTAAGCCTCACTTTGGGGAGCTGAAGATTTTGACCTTGCCTTGCCTTTATATGTTTGAAATTTGTACGCAAATATCCCGAATTATACGCCAACAGAGAAGACATGCAGAATAGATTTACTCTAAGACATAAAAGCAGACTAAACATTCCAACATCACGACTTAAAATTCATTCATCAAGTACTTATGTAATGTCATTAAAAATACATAATAAACTACCGGAATATCTTAAAAATATAAATAAATATAATTAGTAATAAATTAATGCTATTTCCGTGACTGGAATTGCAATAAAATTTTAAATAAATGAATTGAAATGAAATGAAGGCTCGGCAGATAATGATGATGTGGCATGGCATGTTTCCTCACATTTAGCAGTAAATACTAACGGTAGTTCTTAAACACGTGCAAACGTCACAAGCCATCATACAGCGCCGCCATCGCCATAGCATTGTAAACTTGCTTTGAGCCTTCACACATAACATAAGTAACATAACATCACGCCTGTAATCTTGAAGGGTAAGGGTTGGACCTCATCTGGCAGCACGGAATCGGCTTTTTCCGTCGCCCTTTCTCTTTCTGTCGCTTAGAACTGCTATTTGCTAGACCGAGACAGAAAGCATAATGCGATAGCACGCGGCGGAATCCTCGAGGCGATCGGCATCACGGACAAAATGCAATGGTCGGCAGGGAGACTCCGGAACGCTGAAGCGCGCGATAGCATGCTAACGCATCCTTTCACCGCCGATCACTTGCTATCGCATGCTGTCTCACTCTATCGTACAATGGCGCACGCGGCCGCTCGTCAGCTCAGTGCAGCCTGTTCATTCATGCCGTACGGATGGAAATAACAATGATACACGTACACAATGTACAAAATACACGCTAGAGTCACTGCTCTCTCTTCCGTGGTCCTATCCATCTCGCGCTTGAAACTAAACTGATCATGAAAGAACGCGGCAGTATGCCACCCATGCTGCAGCATGATGACGCGTGCGATCGCCTTTTTTGTCTGCGGAATGCGACAGCGCGCGTTCGCATGCGACAGCATACTGCAGCACGTGGTAGCACAGGCGGAACAAATGCGATTCCGTGCTGCCAGATGAGGTCCAACCCTTATGCAGAGATGTACCCATAGCAACAAGCACGCTTCGCCAATTATGTTTTAAGTCACATGTAATAGGGGGCGAGGCTATTGCCATCAACGGGGACAAATCCAGAGTCCGGGCTGGTACTCAGAAATTCCAGAAAGAATTCCAGCACCATTCAATTTTTTTCTGCTTAAACCTCGTTGTTAAACTGCGAGATTCCTTATAATCTTGCCCCCTTTTTCTAACAAGTGAATTTTATATGTTCGCAGTCAGCAGAGGTGTATACGATGGTGAAGAAGGACCTGGACGAGATAGGCACCGCGGTGAAGAGCGAGGCAAGCCATGTGTTCAGTACTACGTCAACTGTCATCGGGAAGACTTTCAAGGTATGTAACTTTGCTAAGAGGGTTCTCGTCAATAGTGAACAGGTAGGGATCGGACTCACGAGCCTTGCCGGTCCGCGCTTTAATCGTTGGACTATTGTCGGTAATTATTAAGAGAGGGATAATGCCTATATTATCCCTATAATCAAAAATACCCTATTTGGATAGATATTCCGAACAGACACATGTCTGTTCGTGTCATGACTAATAGAATTGTGTTCTAGCATATTCAGTCGTGTCGCAGCTGAGCGAATATAAATATAGCATAGTCAGCTTATAAATTTTCCCAGTGCTGGGACACAACCCTCCTCTCAGTGACAGGGAGTGGGCCGTAATCCACCACGCGGGCCCAGTGCGGGGTGGTAGATGTTATTTGTCTTCGAATTTTTGGTTCTAGGACATGCCGGTTTCCTCACGATGTTTTCCTTCACCGTTTTTAGAGCAATGGTGATGAAATAATGTACACAAAATACCTGTCTGGGTTCGAACCTACGACCTACAACTCGTAAGTCGCGGCCGTTACCACTGGGCCACCACTGCTCTATAAATATGCAGTATTCATATTGTTGTTTTCACCCTACATCCAGTGCAAATGGGGTGCCCCTGAACACTCCCTGAACTCCTTTCTACTAGTGTCCCAATTGTCCGCTCCTTTGCCTTTGACGGCACAATGAATGTTGCCACCTGCGGGGCACAAACGGTATAAGCAACAACGATGTACCTTCGAAACGAAAAGAAGATTGTTCTCTATAATATCCAGCGTGGCGCTTTAAAATGGCGAAATTAATTTAACAAAGTATACGGTTTCGCGTTTTTGTTTCATGAACATATTTTAATTTCAGTAAACATGATAATTTATGGGTCTAAAAGTAATCTGAGAGCTGGATTCTATGACAAAACCTTACAACATAAAGAAGGATTTAAAATCGGTTGTGAAGTATCAATAATGACGCTGGAACTTATTGCAATATATCAGGCCTTATCTTACGCAATGAATCATAATTTGAATAAAGTTGTTATTTTTTCAGACAGTAAGAGTGCCTTGCAACATGTGACTCGATGCGCCTGTGGTCGCAGAGGTGCAACGATAGCCTATGATATCCTGAAAGCTATTATTATTTTTAATGATAAGGGTATAGAATTAAAGTTGCAATGGGTTCCAGCACATATTGGTCTGAAAGGGAACGAGGAAGCTAAGTTGGCGGCAGTACAGGGCAGGGTAACTGACTACTTACCGGATCATTGGGAGTTAGTACCTACATTTAAATCGGTATGTTTTGATGATTGGAAACAGTTATTTGATAGTAAATCTATAGATAAAGGCATATGGTATAAGACCATACAGGGAGAGCTTCCTCGTGTCCCTTGGTTTGATGGCAGTATCTTAAGTAGAAATTATGTTAAATTGGCCCTTAGACTTAGATCCGGGCACTATCCATCAGCAATGTTTGCCTTCTTAATGAAAAAGTCGAATTCTCCTAATTGTTTAACTTGTAATAAAATTGAAGATGTTCAGCATTTTGCTGATGGAGTGTGTCCGGAATAAAGATGAACGCAACTTGCTGCTGAACGAATTAAAATTAAATAGGCTGGATGTGGGTCTGATTCAAAGCATTTTGGCAAACCCTAAATCGGAGGCAGCTAAAAAGTTATGTAGTTTAGTATTAGTCGTCCAGCAGTGAGCGGTAGCTTTTTAGTATTACTATAATATTTATTTTCTTTGTGTGTTATATTTCATATTTCTAAGTGAATTTACTTTGTTATAAGGTATGATGGGGTTGACATATCCTTATTGGACAAAAGCCCCTTAATTAAAAAAAAATAAAGATTAAAAAAAATATATATATATATATATATAATTTATTGATATAATTTCAATTTTCTAAAATAGCATCTTGAAGCAACCTGTACTTAAAGAACTCTAGCGCTGAGGTTATTTTCCGGGGTAACCGATCATAACATCGCATGAAATAAATTAAAACGAATAATGTACAAAGAGTAGGCGGATTGAAGGAAAAAGAGAACCCTATGCCCGGCGAGTGGCGCAAGCGGTAGTTTTCAATTTACGAATTATATTATTTTAATATATTTTTTATGATTACTGGCCACTAGGCCTACCCGTGTGTTAAATTAATGTCGTCGTTGTAGCGGCACGTTGTATATCGATTTACCCTTCTACTTTATAAATTAGTCATACTCTGAAGACTGTAGTGTCTAGTCAAGACTATTTGATATTTCAGTTGAACGTAAAACAAAATTGGCGTTTGTCGTAAAACTCGATTCACGTCCAAGGCTGAACCATTTGAGCTAAAAATTTCGTGGCTCCAGCAATGAATCATTATTCCGGTCTTAATTCTGGATGAGTCTTGTTTTATTGTTTCAAAATGAACCTTTGTTTTTCACAGTTGGATGTGCCAGAATCGCCAGCAAATGTGATGAAAAAAAGCTTTAGCAGTTTCATTGGTAAGATGATAATGTTCAAGCTTTTTAGTCTCGAAAACTAGAGATAGACCTTCCCAGTATTATGTTATTGTTTTATTTCCTGCAGGTCAAGTGAGCACAGTTTTGAATCCTGAGCCGGATGACGAGGACGACACAGAAGTCATTTTGTCCTCAGGAGACACTACTATGCTGTCTACTTACAAAGTAAGATCTACTTAAAAATAATCTTAAATTAATTAATTCAATGACAGACAACTCTCAGTCTATAAACCGCTGGGTCTATCTATAAGCATGATATTCATGCCCTAAAGGTGTAAAATAAAGGGTGGAAGTTCGATATTTTTGACGATGGAAAATCGCACCGGACACATAGCCGTTCTTTTTAAACGGTTTTATTTAGCTTGCCGTTTGTTTTGGGTCAAATATAGTACTCAATTGAAATTTTACCCCGTTCCTGTTGACAGATTTATCTGTTGGTACACAGCTTAAGTTTTGATGATAATACAATTGAATATAATTCAGTATCATTGTAAATCCAAGATGGCCGTCGCCACAAAATGGCGGATACATAATTTTTCACAGCCCCCTCAATATGGGTATCAAATGAGATGCTTGACTAGTAAAATACAGTACACCATAAAAAACATCCAAATCCAATATGGCCGCCAACAAAATGGCCCATTACATATTTTTCACAGCCCTCTCAATATGGGTATCAAATTAAAGGGCTTGACTAGTAGAATACAGTACACCATGAAAAATTTCAAATCTAAGATGCGCGCAGGTACAAAATGGCGGATTTCATATTAATTTCAATCCCCTTAATATGGGTAATGAATATCAAATGAACGGCTTTACAAACAATTAGAACACATTGCATGGCGGATCATAGAGTTTTGACAGTCTTTAATAAATAATTAGGCTTCAACTGTGCACAAAATGCAAGGCAGCACTGTAGACCACGCAGTTGTGTATTTAGGCTCGAAATTGTTTGAGGAAGGACAATACGTGGTACTGAGTCAAATAGTGTTTGGAAAGATTATGTATTGAGGAGTTAGACTGCAACAAATTTACAGGAAAGAAACCTTGTAACGAGGCACTAACTGATTTAAATAGAATGAGAAACATTAAGTAACGAAATAAAAACTTGAAAATAAAATGTAGATAATGTACTAAAAGCTAAAAAATAATTAGGTAGGTTCTAGGTACCAGTCATCACACCACACTCCTCATCAATCTAGAGCCTAGATGGATGAGGAGAGTGGATTTTTAATAAAACTTTAAAAGTTATGTTTAAGTACCAATTTTTTATAAATAACCTTCAATCATAAATACCCTAGATACAACATCTCCTACAAATTCACGCCGAAAAAGTGTCCGACTCGCTTAGTTATAAGTATGCACGTATAGTAGACAAATTCACAATGTATAATGTACTAAGACTATATTAATAAAAATTGAATACAACTTTATTCCCTACACAAAAGGTTTTATTTGTAATGCACGCGTTAGGCGGTTGTGACATTACAAAATGCGATAATCACGCAAGTCGTAAAATTTTAACGACCGTCGGCCGTAGGTGTACGAATGTACACCTTAAGTCAATCAGAATTAAGTATAATTCAGTTTACGCTGCGTGGGGATAGTAGCCTTGAGTCTTGTAGGAACAGAGTAGCAACACGCGCGGGAAAGGGACAACCGCGTAAGCGATTTACTTCAACTATTTTAGAAAGACAATGTTTTTACTTAGTTAGAAGGTAAATTTAGCCACAAATCCATTACATTATGAAATCTTGAATTAATACTTACCGAAAATAAGAAACCCCATCCTTTTTCAAGCTATTTGAAGTATTATTTTTGCACTTTTTCACGGAGCACTTGTTGACCTGACGGTGACCGGCGCGCGACTGCGAGCGCAATTGTGCTACAACGCGTTTTTAGCACAATTGATTCATACCGCGCTTGAGGCGTTGTTAGTGTATCTAGGGTATTTATGATCGAAGTAAATAACATGAAACATCCGAAAAGAGTATGTGTGTTTTTTTGTGATACCTCAATTACTGACCCGATTTTAACGAAAGGTCCAGTATTATAATTTCTGGGCGAACTTTTAATTTTCGGTTTTGATATGACATAAATCCTTAGACATACATAGAGTTTAAACATGACTGATGGAGGAACTTCGGATAACTACCCTGGCCAATAAAATAATGTTATATTACAAGAATAAAATAGGGATTCATTATTTGTAGTTATCAGTAATCCTTATTCATTATTTGCAGAAAGAACTAGAGGCCTTACAACGCGTCGACGCCACATTCATAGTCCCGGCCTACAGCCCAGAATTCGATGCATGGCGGGCGAGCCTTGAGACCACAGAGGCTGGTCTCATCAGTCTGAACTCTGCAGGAAGACGTCTTGACGCTAGCCCAACGCTAAAGGCTCAGTACAACAAGCTAGTGCCCGATGCCGTGTCACACGACGATTTCTGGGAGCGGTGAGTGTTGCATGTTGTTGTCTCGAGACCAGGCCTCCGAGCCGATGAGGCCTCTGAGCCGACGAGGCACCCAAGCCGACGAGGCTTCCGAGGCCAGACGAGTTTAGGCCTCCTCCCTTTTGTGCCATGATTCCCTGGTCTGTGCAATTCTCATCCAGGTCTTCCCCGCGATCTTCTGTAGGTCGTCCATCCACCTGGCTATTGGTCTGCCAACGCTCAGCGAATCTCGTACTGAAATGACTGATATCAAGTGGAAGACGGCGTGTTGCAAAAAAAAATATTATGGGACATATGCTCAGCATATTGCAGTTCACAAAGAAAAGACGGTGAAACCCTGCCATCTTTCTGCTTCATTTAAGGAGGCAGTCTCAGTAATCCATGTGTTTTTTTTTATTCTACAGCTACCTGTTCCGCGTGGCCCTGCTTCAAGACAGACTGGCAGCTGCTGCTCGCAAGCAGCCACAAGAGGAGCCCTCCACCGACCCCGTGCTCGCGCACCTGCCCATGCAGACGCCCATCGAACAGTAAGTTGTTTGCAGCTGACCACACAACTTAAAAACATAGGCCAAAAATGTATGGGGCTTGGGCCAAAAGTCCACCACTAACGAAGCCTATGTTACTGAAATTAAGCTTATGTTCCTATTAAATACGGACAATCGTTTACTAAGACACCCATAAAATCTGCCAGGAAAAGTTATAGCTAATTTAAAAAAAAATATACACAACTATTTTAACCTAAACGGCTTGATTGGTTTTATTTATTGGTTTATTAAAACTTTATGCAGAAGTAAAAAAAAAACAGTACAAAGGCGGACTTAATGCCTGAGGCATTTTCTACCAGTCAACCTTAGGGTTTATCAAACGAGGTCTCGTTAGATTTGTTATGACGACGCTCTACGAAGCCGATTTTTTACTTAATCTCAATGGGCCACGTTTACGGCCGACTACTGTAGTTCATTCTGCGAAACTACTCCGTGGTCGCTCCATCACGCTCTTGATCTGTTAATTTCAATAATAAATCAATCCACTCAGCCTATCGCAGTCCACTGCTAGACGTACGCCCCACTCAGGCTGCGCCACAACACCCTGTCCTCAGCCTTCCGCATCCAGTCTGTCCTAGCCACCTTTCTAATAAATAGCAACGATATAATCTGAAACTATAGTTAGACCAACCCGGAAAAAGTTTATTTTGTTTTAACGTTTGAAGGCTGTTTTCAAATAAGACCAGCGCGTCAAAAACGCGAAAAACATTCGCCAAAGACAATAAGCAAAAGGTAGACCTGCAAAACGTGTCTAATAATTAATTACTAACTAATTTTTAAGCTCTTTGTATGTTCTACGGCCGTAAGTTGAGCTGCACGATTACTGACAATTACGTGCACTGACTGGACAGGTCCACTCAATCTGTGTGGTTCTTTCCTCAAAAGACCATTGCAGACACCGATCTACATAGCTTTCACATGACCTGACCAAGATTTTGTCTGGACTTTAAAAGAGACTGTGACCTCTGAGTTTGTTTCGGCCTTTCTTCTCAGAGTAGTCAGATAGGAAACGCCGACCTCAACTAGTTTAAAAAAAAAATATGATGGACGTGTAAAAGTGTTTGTTCAAACCTACTTACAGAAATAAAATCATTTATCCTAATCTTATCTAATATATTCACAAAAACTTCTTATATAAACTATTAAAATTAAAATATAATAACCTAAACTAACTAAAACTATTAACAAATTAAAATATGGCTTCGAAAAATTCCTCCGCAGCGCTGTCGACCTGGTAATGTACCCAAGAGACTGGCGGCATTACCACGTTGTATGGCAATGCTAAGCCTCTGGCCAAGGTAAAGGCCAGCCCGTGGGACACGGGAAGTGTCAACAAGCCGTTTGGAGATTTCGTTGAACAATCCCATCTTATCTCCATCTTTAAATGGCTTAAAATCATGGAATGGCTGACGTATTTCCACGGAATAGGCGTGACAATAGTAGCCTATGTATCCCTAGTGCTAGAACAACTCTGATGCGCAATTTTTAGTAGACAAAGTTTATTATAGGGTTGAAGATTTTTATTGGAAAAAGAAATTGTTTGACTATTTTATATATTGTATTTAAATAACTGTTAGAAATTGTGACATTCATTTTATTATTGACTTTTATTATTGATGAATCAGAATTATTTTATGTATTAAATGAATTGAATAGTTGAACATTGATAATTATTAGGGAATGATGAACTAGAATTGTATTATGTAATGGAATAGTAAATATGTATTTTAATTGTAATCTCTATACTTTTGCATGCCTTGTGATTGGCAAAATATGGCTGTTTCTGCATTTATATTATGTACCACCATGACTTTTACCTTTATTTGCAAAATAAAATATCTTTATCTTTAATTTTCAGGAGTCCAAAAAAGGTTCTATCAGGCTTGGAAGAAGAGGAGACACCTTTTGAAAAGCCCTTCGAGACGCCTTTTGAAAAGTCGTTTGAGAAGCCATTCGAAGCACCAGACATGGACAATGTCGTCACCTGGGCAGACGGTAAGTCAAAATAGAGATGTAGCGTTAAACTTGTATCTATAATCGACTCTTTGAGCGCCATGATCGATACTGTAATCGATTGTCTGTAAGCCAAGATCGATTCTAACCGTCCCTATTGCTTCTATTGATATTTATTATAGTGTCTCAAATTGTATTTTGATGAATAAAACCTCTGTATTAAATGTTGTTTTTGTATTCCCTTTTAATTTTACTATGTATATTTACACGAAAAAATTTCTAGAGTAATAAGTAAAATCATTTGATGATCTAACAGAATCGATCCATAAATCCAAATCACGATAATATATTTAGCAAATAATAATAAAAAGCTGCTTTTATTCATGATTCATATTTTCATATAAAACTAAGATGTTCCATGTGTTGGTTCTTGTATTCAATGACCAACGTTGGACTCCACACAAAGGACATCCAAGCAATTTATAATTTAAGAATAAAAATCCACCTAGGAGTTTTGAGTCCCAACATTGATCACTGTTTTCAAGAACCACAATTCAAATCACGTTCCAAATAATCGTACCTTTGTACAGAAGACTTCGCCAACGACGTGGAACTGACAGAAGAACAACAAACACTCCTTCTAGAAGAATACGAAAGAGAGATTGCCGGCAAGAAGATGACCAAACAAACATGTTCCCGCGACATTACCAACAACAACACAGACAAAACAACGAGCACAGACAAAAAAAAAACAAAAGCCGCACAAACCAGAGACAAGATGAACAATAAACAAACTAAAAATAAAAATGGCCGGTCACCGAAAAAGGCGGCAAAATCTGACGTTTGTGGAAACAATTTAGTTGAAGATTATTTTGGAGATAAAGAGGTTAAAGATGATGCTAGCGCAAATTCTGATGAAAGCTGGGAGAAGGAATTTGAAATTGATGACGTTGTTGAGCAGAAAGCATGAAACAATCCGGCCATAGTGTAATGTAAGGATAATATAGTTCGGATACATTGTGCGGCGCGAAATATTGTGACGTTTAAAAATTTTTTGGAACACACAAAAGTATTTATAGTATGATTAGTTTAAAATACTAAACATCATAGAAATTCCTTATGTTCTATACTGCCTTTATGATACGTTTACAACATCGTCACACCAAAAAAGCAATAGAAGTCATCTCGCCGATTCAAAGCTGAATCTTATGTCGACTGCACACAGTTCCTAATTGAAAGTTCATGAAAACTTTCTAATGCCAGGCAACTAAGACCCCTGTTGTCGTCCACACAAAGCTCAATATAGCACTACTGTCACATGTGTCGTGATACGCACAATGTTCCGTGAAGCCAACAGCGCACATTACAAGCTTTTGCGACTTTGACAGCCTGGGCATATTCGACAAACATCAGACAGTTTACAACTTTTGCGATTGTAAACCTTAATTCAATGGAATATAGCTCCGTTTTGATTGCAACTTGTTTTAAAATCTTTGTCTCATTAAAATCTACTTAGTTCTCATGGGAATATTTGTTTATTTTGCACACAATATTTTAATTTTATTCGTGTTAGGGTTCGTCTATACGATATCTATAAGTATACAATTAGGGGTGATGAAACAGGGATCTAGGACCAGGAAATAAATAATAGATGTGTTGATGTCGAGTTCTCATAGTCCCAGGTTAATACGTCACAGTTATGCTCTAAAACATTCTGCGCATCACCACGCCAGAAATAATTATAATTTTGAAAATTACTTTTAAAGTTTTCGAAGAGGTGTGTACTTTTTGTATCATTTATTTACAAAGCATTTAATCAATCTCATATGTATGTCAATTTTGAGGGTACTTTCGTATCTTTTTTACTTTCTCGCAAGTTGTATGTCCAACGAATATTACCAGACTGTCTATTCCTATACCCACGCGCCAGTTTAAAATTGAAGCCATGTTATTTACCATGTACGAACTGTATATTGTTATATCGAGCCAGAATTATATGCATGAATGGCGCCATCTTGCGTTTATAATGTGACGTATCATCAAGATTTTGAGCCATTTTCAGTGTGCGAAAGAGAAGAAAAGTTACAGTACCCGTCAGTAAATATGGTGCATGGAGATTTAAGAAAAAGCTCTGCTATTTTGGAGTGTTGTCTCTGTCAATCATACCTATGTGGTAGTCTCTTTCGAAAACTCAATCCGTCTTATTACAAAATGAGTTCTAACTTTGGTCTCAGCTTAAACCATTCAGTCAGTTTTTGTATTTCGTACCTTATTCCGACTGACATAGAGTTGTTAGTACAACGTTGTCGGAATAAGGTTCGAATTTCAAAAAACTAGCTCCATGGTTTAAATATGGTTCTAAAGATAAATCTCATTTTGTAATAAGGCCGTATGTGTCATATTTACGCCCGAATACAGTAGTTTTACCTCACGAAGCGACACGCGCTTTACTTGTGGTAACTAAGTGTACAAATACGATGTGAATGTGTGCGTGAAGACGAGTAGTGTTAGCACTTAACACACGCTCTTCCGAATTCGCTATTGTCTCCGACGGTACCGAGAGCTCCTGTGCTTACACACACATTCACAGCGTGTTTGTACACTTGGTGAGCATAAGTAAAGCGCGCGTCGATTTGTGAGATAAAATACTGTACTGATGTACTGGTTAACAATATTAAAGTGCTACAAGGATATTTTGGCGCTTGAATGACGTAGACCGGGTGGCGCTGTATCCAAAAATGTCCATAAATCGGCCATATGTGAATCGGACTCACACACAAAGGGTTTCGTACCACCGTGCAATACACGCTTAATTTTTTTTACATCTGTTTTGTACCCCCTTAAATTTTAAACTTTATTTTTATTTTTGTTATTTGTTGTTATAGCGGCTATAGAAATACACACTGTGAACATTTCAACTGTCCTACCTAGTACGGTTCATGAGATGCAGACCTCTGACAGACAGACGGACGGACGGACAGCGAAGCCTTGGGTGGATTCCTTTGGCACCCTTCGGGTATGGAACCCTAAAAACAAAATGGCAGCGTTAGTTCCGATTTCTGTCACCCGCCAAAAAATCCTTGTACAACTATATGACCTACTTAAATTGTCAATATTGTATACAACTTTACTGTCAAAAGATTTATGCAGGATTAATTGACTTTTAAAATGGATTCGACTGTAAAACTGTAGTTTGAGGACTGACCATGATGTAAAATAGATATATTTTTAGTAATAATAATACGTAGTGTTGTAGATAAAAATTTCGATACTTACGACTGTTTTAACTAAAGACTATTCGGAGAGACCTCAAGAAAACACCACGCAATATACATTTTGACGACTACAGACATCCTCCATTTTGGAAAAGACTACTAACGATTTACTACAATTATTAATTTTCCTTGTAGAATTTCACAATGAAAACGTTACTATTCATATTTTATCTACAAACACTGCGTATTATTTAGCATAAGTGCACATTTCTCGAGCCATACCGGCCCCTATCCTATTGCATTTATTTACTTCATATTTGCAAAGATTATAACCGAAAAGGTCTTATTTTTTTTGTATACATACATACATAAACACACGCCTTACCATGGGGGTAGGCAGTAATTACAAAACGCCACCTCCTTTGCATGTGTATGCGCTTATCCACCTACTAAAGTTACTAACATGGGTTTTTAAGAGTTTATATCTAACGAATTTATTTTTTAGTCAAACCATTATTATGCTGGCTAAACTCGTCTGTGGGAACTCTTAAAAACATTAAAATATGTTTTATATCGACATCGATTATGTGAATGCCTGCACGTGCCTGAAAAAATGCACATTTGAACAGTAAGTAGTTAAAAATTTAAGTCCATTAGCAAATGTAACGGTAGGTGACAGGTGTACTTTACTTTAATTCAATAACTATTATGTTTGATTATAGTTTTAAATGTTATAAATAAATTGTTTCCATAAGTTTTAGCCGGCGAGTTTACTGTCCTACGAATTATTTCCAAATTGCTTACTTATCTTGCAAGTGGTACAATAATATTTGAAGTGTGATATCCCACTAAATAGGTCTCTGAAATAGTTGTAAGTAGATAATAGTAATAATATTGTGCGCTGGTAACATCTTACGAATGAATGAGCTGACCTGGCAAGTGTCACTAGTGTTGCCAGAAATCAGTAAAGAATTTTATTCAAATTGTCGATAAAAATGCTGCCTTATGAGCTTATAAATACTTTTTCATGATAATGAAAATAAATACCTAGTATTAAAACCGTCTATAACAATCAATTGTAAATTAAATGGATTTATTCGTAACATTAATTGTATTCAATCAGCATATAAGCCTGCCATCATCTTGTTGTAAAGCCAAGCCTATTGCTATATAAAATTATTCTAATATTTTATCGATAGCAAATCTCGATTTTAGGCAACATTAGACGCAATCGAATGTCCTTCGACTCTTACTCTGGATGCCAGTTCCTATGTATTGAATTTCGAACTCCATAAAGATTGTATTATTCCTGTATAGAATGACTGGTAGGTCATGTTCGATGTCCATTGAAAGTTTATTCGCTACTGTGATCGGTGGACGGAATGGAATGGGTCAATGGACATCGAAACCACATCGAACAATTGGTTTGTGAGGGTCATTTTATATGGAAACATGAAAAAAAAAGGAAATGGGGTCTTGAAGCATTCATTGTCAGTCAAAAGTAAATGTGTTTCTTCAAGTGTACTTTAATACGTTTGGTTTAATAAATATTAAAATTAAGTGCAATAAAGTTATCTTACATTAAATCGACATTTATTTTAAATATATTTAGGTTAAAACTCTAGATATCGTTATGTTTGTGTAAATTATGATTATTATGAATATGAATAAAAGTTATTAAAAATCGTAGTCGAGGGTTTTATTTGCTATATATATTATTAAATTAATTATTAAAACCATACAATGCCAAGGATAAGGAAAACGTTAACAACTATCAAATATAATGTCAAGGATAAAAACTAAAATATATTATTAAAAGCAGTCCCTTTAGGCAAGGTTCCGAAGATACTGGCAGCGTTCCCCCTTTGAATAGCTAGACTAATTCTTTGTCCGAGGTAGCTGCCAGCTCTTCGGTCTCCTGTGATGTCGACTAACCTTTTTGCTATTTCCTTAAAAAGCTTTATAGCGCTAGGACCCCACGGACCAAGGGTCTCGACACCGAATGGGACAAAATCATATTCGTAGCCTGGACCCCTGTATTTGCATGTTTTAGCTTTTTCAGCCGCTTCACAAGCCGCACCAGCTCTGTTGTTGGTTCCATGTAGATGGGAAGGGGCTAGCGTGTCTGAACAGGTTGCATCCCATACCAGCACCCGGCACATCTTCCATGGAACCAAACTCATACCGTCCGGTCTCTTGCCATCGTCTCTTACAATACCAGGCGGCTCAAGTAGACTTGGCACGTTGACGGTGGCAAGGGACCGGCGTGTGATATCGTTAAGTGCGGCATGTCTCGAAAAGCGGCCTGCACTTTTTGGGCATGATAGTCCGTGATGTCCTAGCTTGTCGACATCACTGCCACAGGGACATTTATGAGGAGCGCAGACCGGAACCCCAATCCGTAGACAGGTTGCGATTCGGAACGTGTCAGGCTCAAGAAATGTTCCTGTATTTGACGAAGGGTACGCGTGAAGCCAGTAGCCGGCCTCATGCGCACCCACGGCCAAAAGCCTAGCACGCGCCGAACCTGTACTACAGCTCAAAAGATTGTTGTGAGTCAATTTGCAGTTTATGTCGTCCCAGCTGCTCTGTGAATTTGGAGAAACTGGAAAATTTTGACCTGGGCATGCAATTAAGAAAGCGTTTCTAGCTTCTTCCAAGCCAGTAATCTCATAGTTAGAAGGGGATGCCCTTAAAATTTTATTTATGAGATTTGCTGAACTATGGACAGAAGATAGAAAGGCTGGTAAAGCGACACTGGAAATTTTGCTATATTGTATCTACTACAGAAAAAAGTATATTGACACACTCGTTATGCAGCTTTATCGCACACAAATTCATAGTTTGCATAGGTGAAAGATTACGTATGTGTCAGGAATGCCCGTTTTCACTACAACACAATATGAGTCTTCGACACCTAAAAATAAAACAGCGTTTTGGATGTTGCCGGCGCTGAGCCGAGCGTGGAAAGTCCAATAGCTCTCTTTTATTTAAGCATTCATTTAGGTATCGTTTCGTGAAATCTGAGAGAAGTCAGACACCCTGCTTCTGAAACACTTGATCAGCTTTAAAAATGCATCTGACGAACTTAAACCTCTCACTTTAACTGTGAACCATGTGTAAAATAATGTGTCGTCAATTCGCGACACTAGCGCCGCGTAAACGTGAATTTGTCTAAATTGTGTGCTTAGTTGCGGTATCTTGTTTGCATGTACCTATACAGTCCTTTCACAGTTATTTTAACTCTGGCAGCGGCAACCCAATAGCGACAACTACTACGCTGTTATAGGTATAAAAGGATCTTTTGGCTCGTGATAATGGGAACTAATGACTTGTTTTTTCAATACAATTTCACAAATGTTTACCATCAGCGCCCGATGTCAATGTGTCATTTAAGCGCTAAGAGATTCTTGGAGCAATGTTGCTCTAACCCAACATTGAAAGCGCATAAACCTGGCCTAAACTTTTTGGTCAACCAATCTACAGTTGACATGAGACTTGACAGCAAAGATAAAAAACTTTTGCGCGGTGGCTAGGGTTTTATCACAGACCAAATTAGCCTTGGTTTAATTTTCTACAAGCCCTGCGCCCGATGAGATTTTCCTTCAGAAAAATGCCAAAATTCAATACAAACTTTCATTCTATCACCTAGCCTATTTAACCACTAGAGGGGATAATTTTTTTAAATTCTTCCTTGACTTTGAATGAATTTTACATTTTCAGTACTTGCCTTAGTTTATTATTAACAAATTCGGGAGAAGTAGATTTGGGCCATCTCTTATTCTGATAAAGTTTGATCAGACTTTCTGAAATCGGGGTTAGGTCAATATCTTCAAAACAAGAATAAAACGCACAATACAAACGAAGCATATATTCAGTGTACTTCCGGCATCATGATGGAGGAGGCAGGACTTCCTTGCTGGTGCGGGTAGAAGATGGGTTTGACAGGCTGGTTGAGCGAACTGGCCGAGTCGCCTGCGGCGTGGTACGGGTGGTGTGGGAACGCGCCCATCCATTGAGGGTACCAGTAGAGACCCTGGAAGTAATACGCACAGGTCAATGTTATGTGTTAACTCTGTCTACTCATGCTTTAAAACAGCATCATCCAAATATTGCGCACTACGCGGCCACTACCACGGCACAGACCTGAGGGGCAATTCCCGTATTTTTAAGACCGTTCGCATTCTAATCTCAGTCTCAATCTGTCAAAATTACAATCAATTTACATACATTTTTGACAGGTTTTTGACATTGATTGTCACTGAGATGAGATTGCGACTTGAATTTGAACGTTTTTTCAGTACGAGAATTGGCCTACAGGTTAAACTATACATGAAACACAATCCGCCTTATTACAAAACATCAGTTATTTTATTTTGAACTTTATTTAGACGTACATAAAGTTCAAAATACAATAACTGGTTCTTGTTCAAATGAGACGCGTTCTACGTATCGCGCGCTTGGCCGCAACAACCAACTGGTCGCACGACGACGTGCCGTCCGTACTTTAGTATAAACGTCCGCATCTTGATCGGAGCGTTTGTGACCAAGATTGCGACCACGACCACGACTGGTCGTGTAGAGCGCATGGTCCCTTAAGGTCTTACGTACCTTATTCCCAGAACCTTGACAGGTGAATCGATACTCGTTGACAGTGAGTGGGTCCAGGTAGCTGATGCCGGCGATCGACCCATAGTTAGGAGGGAACATGTACCAGCAGCCGTCCAGCGAATCTAAACACATTGCATTTATTTACCACTTTCAATAAGAGGAGGTAAAATGAAGGAAAGTTTTGAGTATGAATGTGGATGGTTATTTTAAGAGTAGAGGAAGACCAAAGATACTGGATGATTGTGTGAAAGATGATATAGCTAAAAAAGCGCCGACTGCTGAGTTATTGGATAATATAGATGTATGGATAAAGATATGATCATTTACCTGTCGATAACTCAATCAATTTTAAGTTGGTGCAGCATCGAAATCTCATAACGTTTTAGAATAAGAGCCCTGCAGCCCTTATTCTATTTTTTTTTCTAATTTGTCCCTAGGTCATCATCGTCATCGTCGGAGTACCTACTACTTATTACTTACAAGTAATGTTGGACTCTTCAGCTCCGCCCGGCATGTCCGTAGTGACCATGAACGCTTCTGAGGTCTGTTCAATAAAAGGAGGGACCGGAGACAACCCCGTGCCAGGGTCACCAGGGATTATAAATGGACCTGCGGCAGAAAATTTACTAATTTATGGTTTCGTACCCAAAAGGTGCACAAAGGTGCGAAAGGGCCTACGCCAAACTCAAACGCTAAACATTTATTTCAAATAAACCAACTACAGGCACTTTTAAATTGTCAAGGAGTCGGCCAGTCAGGAAGATGAAGCTAGTTGCCCATTCCAAAGCGTAGTAGGTACCTATGGAGAAGAACGGGCAAGAAACACCATGGACACTCTTTTAAATCAAAATATTGTTACAAAAAAAGTGGTTACATCATTCATGTTGTAATTATACATGTGAGAACGATAAAGAAAGACGTGCACGTTAAAAGCGTCGGTAATAAAATAATAAAAACAATTATGGAATTAAAATAAGCCCTGGCAGCTAAGAAATGACCAGTGCCTACTGACGGCGCCCGTTCACGAACATGACGTATGGATCAGCACCATTCAGCTCAACCATTTTGAAAGGAACTCAATGATCCAATACACACGCCACCACCAGCGACACATTTGAGTGAGCATGACATACTCTCAGCCGCCTGGGCACATTCAAGTCAATGAATGACGAACCCAGTAAGCTTTATAGTGGGTACATAGTGCTCACAGTCATGTGCTATGCAATTATACAATACTAAGAGATTGAATTTATACAATGCAAAGATAGGTTGTACAATCTTCATCAGCTCCAAAATTGTCTTCCAATGCTAATTAATTAGTTTACGCGCCCTTGTGGAGCAGGACCAGCCCTGAGCCAAGCATTTTTGTCAGCGATATAATCCCCCAACTTATAATATTCTTGGCTGTATAGTGTGCGTTTTATACAAGATTTAAATTTCGTTTCATTCAGTTGGAGTGTGTGGGGAGGTATTTTATTGTAACATTTTAAACAGTACCCCATGAAGGATGAGTCTACTTTAGCCAGTCTGAAACCTGGTTGGTCCCTATTTCAAGTCCTATAGTTGTGTCTTTCTTTTACTGAAAAGATTTTAATTGTTCTTTACGTACATGATGTTTTCATAAATATATTGACAATAAATAAATAAAATAAGTTTATTTCATATAACCATTTGGCTTACATTGCATGTCGAGGAGTCTCCATTTAAGCATAGGTGACACAAGACAAGGTACCGTCATGATGTTAATGTCTTTAAACAGTTCCCTTGGAGAATCGCGCCTGCGGAGGCTGTAGGTATATTGCTCTGATAGCTCTTTTCTGCAGAATAAAAATAGACTCAATATCGGCAGCCCGTCCCCATAATAAAATACCGTAAGACATGATACTATGAAAATAGCTGAAATAGACTAGCCTCGCGGTATCTACATTAGTAAATTGACGGATTTTCTTACAGCATATGCTGCTGAACTTAGCCGTCCTGCAAGAGATGTCAAATGAGGACCCCATTGCAGCCTTGAGTCGAGCGTTATCCCCAGGAAAACAGTTTCATCGACAAATTCTAGTTTCTCGTTATTCAATACTATGTCACAATCACTACTTTTAACATTCGGTAAAGCAAATCTTATGCATTTCGTTTTTTTCCAATTTAATACTAAATTATTAGCAGTGAACCAATTATGTACCTACCTGCAGTAGGGCATTATTTACGTCGTCAAGATTTGATGCACGTCTATTTTATCTTAAAGATTAAAGAAGTATCGTCAGCAAATAACACCATTTGCGGTTGGTTTTTAAATAAATGGGGTAGATCATTAATATATACTAAAAAGAGGAAGGGACCTAATATCGATCCTTGTGGAACACCCATTTTTACTTTTAAATGAAGTGAATTGACACCATTTATTTGGACTTTTTGTTGTCTATCATTTAAATAAGATTGTACTAAACTAAGCGCGAGTTTACCTAGTCCGTAATGCTCAAGTTTTAAGGGCAAGAGTTCGTGATCAACGCAGTCAAATGCCTTGGAGAGGTCACAAAAGATCCCTATGGCATCTTGGGCCTCCTCCCACGCTGTAAATATGTGTTTTAATAAAGTGACACCGGCGTTAGTCGTACAACGTCCTTTAGTGAAACCATATTGCTGACCGTGTAAGATTTTGTTGGTGTTAAAATGATTAAGCATTTGATTGAGCATTACCTATTCGAACACCTTGCTGAATACTGGCAACACGGATACTGGTCTATAATTGTTGGTGTCTTTGCTGTCCCCAGATTTAAAAAGTGGTTTATCCTTACTGTATTTCATTAAATCCGGGAAGACTCCTAGGTCTACACACCAGTTAAATATTAAAGCTAAGTATGGTGCTATAGTCTCGATTATTGATGTACAAACTTTGATAGACATTCCCCATAGATCTTCGGTCAATTTGATTTTTATCTGCCGAAAAGCTTATAAAACTATCATAAGGTTTATATGTTTAAATTGAAATTCGACCGGGCAGCCTAAAACGTTCGCTCTTAATAAATCAATTGAGACATCAGGTGAGGAATTTAAAGCTTCCGTCGTTTTAGCTGGTATATTAGTAAAGACATTTACAAATTCTTGAGCGACTTCAAAGTTAGAGCTTATGGCACCACGTGAAGTCTCCAATCTATAATCTGTGCTTCGTATTTTTTTCCTACTAGTTTCGTTATTTATAACTTTCCAAACTGTTTTTATTTTATTTTCTGCTGATTTAATCTTGTTGCTAATTTACTGGGCTTTAGCTATCTTGCAGGTATTCCTAAAATCCTGCGGGAGCTTTTTCCTACGCCCGACGATAAGATGCGCCTTGCAGGTCGCATCTTAGAAACCTCCTTAAGTCCCCTCCCCACTCCACCGACTTTTACTCCTACTCCTTCACTGTGCATGCAGTGCGGTTGTGGAATTCACTTCCGCCTGTCATTAGGGACTGCCAAACTGGTTGCAGTTTTTAAAAGAAGAGTGAAAGAACACTATCTTTTCACTTCGTCATAGTTGTGTTTAGATTAATATTCTAGTGTTATTTATTTTAGAAGTATGCATGTGTTTGTATGTATGTATATTCTCATATTATTTGTTTTATTTTATTAAGTGAAATGTTTTTGATTTTTTGTATTTCATTTTCTCTTTGACTCTTACACACGCTGTCTACATCTCTAAATCTACTATCCCATCGCAGCCGCAGGTATGCTGGAAGAGATTTCATTAGAAATAAGCATCACCTTTGTACCTACCTATTTTTCTGTTCTTTTCTTATTGTCTGTTTATATATGTGTTTACATAAATGGTTAAATAGAAAAATCCCAAACGCATTCCCATACAAAAAAAAATCGAAATCGAAAAGAATGCATTAAAGGAGATGTTTGATTTTGGGCCACCACTATGTACACTAAAAATAAATAGGAAAAAAATAGGGGAATTTCATAAAAATACTAAAAACAATCATTTGAAATAGGGTACAGTGGTACAAAAATGATAATTAAAAGGTTTTTTTTGATAAGATAACCCTAATTTTAGGGCAGCCATGCCGTGTTAGACATGACGTTTGACAGTTTAAAGCACAGCTCACTCCTCTCCTATGAATTATCGAAGTCCAGGGTATATTGATAGGCACTAAAGAATGAAGCAGTTTTTTTTTTTTTGGGGATGGGAAATCAAACCCACTCGTGTTCCTTCCTTGGCCCTTTAACGTTCAAGCCTTAGTTACGTTTCTTGCTCCTCTTGACACCGATATAACCAATCTCTAACTGCTCGAATAGGTGATAGAAGATGTGCTGCCGCAGTCGAGTAGAATACCCTGTAGTCTTATTTTATCGAAACCGAAACCCAAGGTTTTCGAAATTCGTATTGTTTCGTTTTAATCAAATGTCATTGTCAAAATGACATTTTTCGCATGCTGCTAATCTGATCCACCATGTTTAATTTTATGTTGTGTTGCTCTCCTTGGCCAAGTTAATTTGAGTATACTTTGAAACGAAGTGAAATTAAAGAAAATTAACAATAAAAAACGGTTACAGTAATACATAGTGATATTTACATATACTGTACATAGAGCTGGCCCAGGCTCCATACATTTCTGGAACATCTCCTTTGTGTTTATTTAATTTTACATACAGGAAACAGAACTTAGAGCAACTTACCGCCATAAAAGTTGGTGTAGTTCCACTCACAAACATGATGGTCGCAGTACATCGGGGAGTACTTCTCTTTAGTGTAGTACGCCTGGCCGTTTGGCATCAACTAAAATAACAATAAATTATTATTCACAAAGGCAAGCTTTTATTCCTCGAAGGGTGTGGCTAGGCAGAGGTGTGTACTTATAGTAGACCCGCACCGCGTAACACACTATCAATCACAAACTGAATCATTTTGAAGGATGTTGCTAATCCATTGCTTCATATGTTCGAAAAAAAATTCTGCTCAACAACGTACCTACATAACGCAATGAATGTTGTTGAACTGTCAAAATGAAAGCGATTGCTAGTGATAGTGTGTTAGTCAATTATCCCGCTGACATCTTAGAAGTCCTATCATGGGACCCTCATGTGATAGGAGCAAGCCTATTACCGCTTACAGGACTGGAATGTCGTCTCAGAAAACCCTTTTTTGTAACCTGCACCCCAATTACGTAACACACTTTCTTTCACAATCCGAAGGCTTTTTAAGAAAATTTCTAATCCATCGCTTCTTATGTTTGAAAAATTCGTCGGCTTGACTACATAAATACTCTAAGTACATATCACGACATAAAAACGATATCGACATGAGCTTTCTTAATTCTAAATTCTTACTTTACGTAGATGACCTTAAAGCCTTTAGACCCATCAAAACTATGCATGCCTGTCAACTGCTTCAACAAGACCTCGATCATCTTGCAGATTTTGCGCTAAAAACAAACTTCAACTCAGTATTTCTAAATGTTTTTGTATTAGCTTCACTCAAAATAAAAATATAAGTATTTAAATATCCCTATGCAATACACAGTGAAATTCTAGCAAGGGAGAGTTTGATCCGCGACTAGGGATTATTATAAATTATACTTGACGATAAACTGCACTTAGACGCACTTATTAATAAAATTGTTAATAATGCCTATCGCATGTACGGCTTTGTGGTGAGATCATCCGCAGAATTTAAGCACCCTACCTAGTACATATTTATAACTCTATCGATCATAGTTAGGTCTCAATAAGAATATGCATTACCTGTGTAAAACCCCTTCATCAATAAATATATTGAGTGTATAGAAAGCATACAACGTAATTTTTTGAAGTCTATGAATTATCGCTGCTTTAAAAGTTGATATGTCTCTTAGAGAGAGTTACTAAAAATATATAATCTGCTTTTTGAGTTCAAGGCGCACTTTACTTGAAACTTCATTTTTGTATGACATCCAATAACACGTAGGTATGATTGTTTAGACATTGGTAACAAGTTGTGTTATATTATTATAGTTCCTAGCAGAACATGCTAGGGGCGCGAGGTGCGCGCACGACCTGTATTCGCCACTACCTAAAAAAAGTACTCTGTGGCCACTACATCCAGTCGTACAAATGCCAGCTTGCGTGCGTCTCTTCGTCGCCTTACGAGCTTTTTTAGTAGGAATTTCTGCAGTTTAGATCTTTTTGCTTTACCGCATAGAACGTTTAGACCCATGTTACTTAACATAGTAAAAATTTTATGTGACACTCATTCCTCTTATGCGGCACTATTGACAGCTTTATGTTTTGTTGATAGTTTACTAATAATATTCCTCTTTTTTATTGTTTACAACGTAAGCCATATAATTTACCAAATTGTCTCATTTTGTATCTGTAGAGAACGTGGTTGATTTCACATTTAATTAAGTATCATTTCGGTATCCTATCTTTTAGTAATTCTTAATTATTGGAGGGTAGAGGTAAGGAGAACTATCTCTGTGTATGAAAAGTGTCCGTCAAAATGTGCTACATAAGGGTCGCGCCACAGGTAGCCACCGGGTAAATTTTAAAAGCAATAATTTTGGTTATGTTTACAAAATAATGTTGGACTACGTAAATTGTTGAGGTATGGTATACTGGACTGTCACGAACTACTCTATTCACTAAAAAATATTCAATTTTCTGACTCGGCATACTTCAATCCGTTAATTTTCTAACTCGGCATACTTCAGTCCGATAACAATTACTGCTACATTCATAACACACAATTTGCCTACGCTAGCGTCATTTTGGAGGGTTTATGAACTATTATTTACTGTTTATGTTGGACACTTTTTCAACTTTCTCCCCCTATGAGATAGTTCTCTTTGTCTCTACCCTCCATAATCTTAATGTATAAATAAAATAAATAACGCATTGATTAATGTCGAATTGTCAAATTGAAAGACATTGCAATTGTTATGTGTGTTACGCAAATTACCTACGGCGTCCATTCAAGCCAGTAATCAATGCGAATGAATAAAAATATAAAACAAAAAAAAACGTGGGCTGTTGTTTTTTTATATCAGGCGAGGTAACCTAATGACATTAATCCTCCTCCCTTCTCCTTTCTTCCACATAAATGTTAGCTACGCCATCGCCAATAGTTCTACGCTAGAACACGTACCAGCAAATAGTCATAATGCCTGAACCGGACGCCCTGTATGTTAAAGTCCAGTATAAAGGACCCTGACGTTATGATGCAGGAGGCGGCAGTCAGCGGCGGCAGTTTGTACATCTCTGTGCCGCACTTGACGATAGCCTTCGGTAGAGCGGACACATCACGTATGTGCTGCAGGCTCTTCTTGAATGGGAACCTGGGAACAGAAATGGCTTGAGGGTTGAATATACGTGGCAAATTAGACTTAATGTCATATGGAAAACAGTCTAAATTTAACCAAATTGAGCTTCAGTTAAGTTTTTCCTTCAACCAAAGGAAAGAATCTACAGTATTTTCTGTTTAACGAACAAGACTGATAGTTAAAAAATCAGTAGGTATTAAAGTCGCCTTACTAAATGTTTGTAGAGTACTACAAGGCCTGAGCTTCGGCACGTACATACACATAAAATTCAAATAGGTACCTACCTGAACACACATACCCCGACGTTACACTCCAGCCCATGAACAAAGTTATCCATAGAAAATACTACATTGGGGTCTTCTTCTAAGAAGTATCGCGTATCGTCCATAAAGTGAACGAATCCTAGGAAGTGGAAAGCTCGTCCCTTGCAGAAGGGTGCGGGTCCTCTGCCCATGTCGTAGATGTCGCTGTATAGCTCCGACAAGAAGATGTACACGTTCTTGCCGCAATAATACTCTGGAAGAAGTCTTTTGTCGATAAATTAGGTGACTTAATAATAATTGTAGTAAGATAGTAAAATTATCTTGCAGTTTTAAATTGTTTTTTTCCGTAAGTAGATTAAAAAAAACACAACCGTTATCGTTTACGTCAAAAATAAATGATGTTTTAAAACTAGATGGGTCGGTGCTTCCTAGCCGACTACTTGAACACCGAATCAAGCTCTGAGATCAGTCTGTTTTAAAGTCCAGACACAAAATCGGGTCATAAAATATGTAGACTATGAGTAAGTATGAGATTAGTGTTTGAGGTGGTATTTTGAAGAAAACACCACTCAGATTTGAGATTTTATTTTATTTAGTTTCGAAAATAGTAATAATTGAAGTTCTTAATAAGTGTACAATAACTACGGAAACATTCGACGGGCCCAATTTAGCATGTGGCACACCAGCCAAAGGAACCATAAAATATGAATTAGCTTCAATTCAAATAATTATGCGAAAGAATCTTTATTCAAACCTTACCTTGACTGATATAAAACTCCGAAGGTACCGAGCCCCCTGCCGCGTAGTTGAACGTGGCTACCCTCTCCGTCTTGATAGCGTTATGATTGTCATACATCGTTAGCATGTTATCAATCGTATCATCCAATGCTATCAATAGAACCTGGAACAATGAAAGATATCTACAGGAAGATTTTAAAATCATCACACAATTTTTGAAGTGAAAACTTCTTTAGGCGCGTTGAGCACTTTTTGGGTGAACAAAAATCATGGAACTCGCGTCATCGTCACCGAACGCTTTCCATGAGCTATATGTATACCTACTGTGTATATAGGTACATCGATATATCTCCGTGCGTTATTAGTACACATTATATATATACAAAAAGTATATATATCCATATATGTATTTTCAATTTATTTTTGGTTTTTAGAGAAGTGTTTATGATCAAGGATTAAAGTTTAAATTGGTCTCCGTACGGTCTCCGGTGAGGTGGCGAGCCTCCTTGCTGGATTACCGCCATGGGATCTGGAGGCAATGGTCCTCGCGCACATATGGGAGTGGCGCGAGGAGGCGAAACGCCGGGGCGTAACTCCGCTGCCGCGAGAGATCACGGCACAGCGGACAGAGCTCCGGCGGGATCTCATGGCGACATGAAGAGTGCGACTGCCGTAACCCAGCGCTGGGCACGCCACAATTGCGGCGATAAGTCCCCTCTTTGAGGAGTGGCTAGAAAGGCGCCACGGCATCCTCACCATCCGCCTGACGCGGGTCCTCACCGAATACGGTTGCTTCGGGATAAGCTTCCTGTTCCGGATAAGGCGGGAGGAAACGCCCGGGTGTCAATGATATTATAAACTAGTCACCATTGTGTGGATCGCCCGGAGGACAGAGTGGAGCATATATTATGGTGGAGGTCTGCCCGGCTTGGCCGGAGTACCGCCGTGTCCACGTGCAGGTGATTGGCGGTGGCGATCTCTCGCGTCCGGCCCTGGTCCAGGCCATGGCACGAAGCGAGAGGACATGGGCAGCCGTCACCTCCTTCTGCGAAGCAGTAATGCTCGCGAACGAGGAGGCTGAACGCGTGAGGGAGAGGCAAAATTCGCGCCCTCACGCCCCTAGTCGCCGCAGGAGACGCCCAGGGCGTCGGGAATCCCAGGCCGATTCCCGGCCACCGTAGGCGCGGGCTTGCGAATGGCGAGCAATGGGTAGCTCGCCGTCCGATAAGGACCAGGCCCGGGTCGACGGCGCGTTATTTTCCACGCACGCCTCAAAGAAATGTCAGCAACAATGACGGGGGTCCGCTAGGGCCGATGCCTGCCAGGGTTGCGGGAAAGTCCGAAAGGGTTACCGTGGCCCCTGGCACAGGTGACTGAAGGAACACGGGTGGTGTTTAGTCAGTAAGAGTCTGACACGCCCTCCCAAAAAAATAAAGGTACGTTTTGTTTAAATTTTTATCAGTACTTTTAGAACTGACCATACGTTCGGTGCTCTCTGGGTATGGGCTGTAACTTCTAAGCCCCACTCACTGCCCAGGGAGCGCAGCGAACTTACCACAATCTTGCTGTCTTGGTAATACTGGAGACATCTCACCCTACCTACACATATAGGCCCTAGGATGAGGTACTTGTGGGATGCCGAAATCGACGTCCCGATCCATTTGGAGTGCTGCCCATTTCATTTGAGATATGAGCGATAAAATAAGCAAACAGATCCTAAATACACATTGCTGAAAAGTTTTGTGCCCGAGAGTGACCTCGAATTCGGGCCAAGCCATTCCTACATCGTAAAAAAAACGTTTCAACTCAATATTTCTAAAATTTGAGGATAGTGTGCGCGCAAGTACCTTCACGTTAATTTAGGTACTATACTAATTAGATACTAGGGCTATTCGTGCCTTTTCAGTTGTCGACAGACTTGATTAAATGCGTGGCCCATATGCAAATTAAGTTATATTGAAAAAAATCTTATGAGGGCCCTTACTCATTACTAAAAGTCAAGTAGATTACACACTCACCTTTAGTTCCTTTATGTGCATGTGGATGAATCTCGCCAGGTGATCCGTAGCTATGTGGACATGCTCGTTTATTATATACTGAAATAAAATTATTGATAATTGATAAGATGAAAAACCTACTTTATAATAATTACATACTACCTTATAAAGGTTCCTGCAAACAGGCGTGACGCGACACTGGTAGAACAGTTTCTATGAAAACTTCATGGATATTGTTCTACAAGATTCGCGTCGCGCCTGTCTGCAGCAGCCTTAATACGATGCCATTAAGATTGATATATGTACCTACTGGCCACAGCTGTCTTTAGGGCATCTCACAGCCTTTATGACGTTTCATAGGACCTATTAAATCCATCAAAACAAACACAGAACCTGGATATTACTCATCCGTCTCTGCTTTAAATTTTAATCGCAGTATTTAAATCTAAAACTACAAGCTCATTCACTGTCAGTACCTATATCTAGGTTATCGGAAATGGCCAGCCGCCAAAGTACCTAGTTAGTTTCTAATATCGTCTGCGATCTTTGCTATTTTTATTTTGTCTGAAAACCACCTCCTTTTGCGTTCAAAGTGTTCCGTTTTCTATAAAAGCATATAACGATGACCTGTGCTTTTATTACAAAATATTTTCTACTAAGAAAACAAATGCCCGTTTTAATAAATTAACTGAAGGAAACGCCGAAAAATAATGTTGGATTTTCAACGCTCGGCTCATCGCTGAAAGTCTAAAATCTAATTGCACTTTTATTTAGGCATTCATTTAGGTATCGCATAGTATTAGTGAAAACGGGCATAAAGGTACCTATTCTTTGAGCTAAACTTGTGCTCACTGGTCTTCACAACTTGCTACTAAGGGAGTGACCACACTTATTGACGCGGAATCGGTTGAGCCGGTCAGAAAGAGCTTATAAAAATACTTCAATCGCTTCTTTTCGGTTCGGAGGACTTATTTTCTTTCATTCCATAGACATAAAGTACCTACTTTCTGCCTGGCTCAAGGCGATTCCGCGTCGATTGGTGTGGTCGCTCCTTAACTCCGTCACTAACATTCGCTTTACCTGATCAGGAGCTCGTTTGATCTTCATCATCTCAATCTGGTAGTGGGCCAGATGATCCAGCTTGTCTGTGGGGTCATGACCATAGATCTCGTACGCGTCTATAACCATTGCTAGGGTTATGTTCTCGCCGGGTGATTGGCAGCATGGGTGGTTAGATATTAAGTATGAATGCTGGAACGTGAAGGATTTGCCAGAGAGTAAAGTACCTATCTATACAGGGTTATTGGTATAACACATCAACCTCTTAAGGGGTAATTGTACTCATCATTATGAACAACTTTTATTATGGGACCAAACATGAAATCGCGAAAAAAAAATCAGTCTCTGAAGTAAGTAACGAAACAGCCAAGCCATACATTTTTACTGATATGTAGAATTTGTGAAGTTAGGGTCGGTATAGTTAGGCCGTGTAGATTCAGAAGCTTGGCTCTACATGAGATCTGGTATCTTTTTCACAGGGCAAACCTTATGTGGTCGTCTTGGCAACATTTTACATGAAATGTTTTTGGTGGGATTTCAGTTCTTTTTGTAAGTTGCTAGGCAGTCTTTTTAGTGTTTATTTTTTTCTTCTTTTTTTTTGGGTGTATTTCTTGCACATCAGCAGTGCCGGTTTTCATAGCCCATTCTCTGTCTTTGCCTTTTTTCTTTGATGGTTTACTGATTACCATAAGCGATAAATCAGGGAGATATTTGCGATTATATTCAAGTATAGCTGACTGTTACAGTCGATTTGCTCACCTCGTCGTCAAAGGGCGTAAATAACTGAGACCTACCATGAGACTCTTGATTAAGGCGGAGGTTCTTGTAAGTACTTATTAATAGGTTTTTTAGTTACTGTCTACAGTCCCGTGTAAACTTTAATGTCCTAATTCATAAAATTGGTGAGTCTCATTCAAACTTCCACACCCCCCCCCCCCCCATTTTAGGGGATGGGGACCGAAAGTTATAAGTTTATCTGGGGGCACGGTAGTGTTTTTTTGTATACTGAACTTTGTTTACATACCAAATTTCGGCTTTCTAACACTTCAGGAACTACCCTAACATTGTGAAGTCTCATACAAACTTCCACCCCCCCATTTTAGGGCATGGGGGGGCGAAAGTTATAAGTTTATGAATTTTTTTGTTGGTTGTATACTAAACTTAGATTACATACCAAATTTCAGCTTTCTAGCACTTCAGGAAGTAGCCAAACATTTTGTTGATCATCAGTGTGTCAGTGTATCAGTGAGTGTGTCAGTGACGAAATCGGTGTATTTTAGATATCAATAAAATCTAAAGTATTAGAGATATTCAATTGAGACTTTGTATGTTTAATAAGTCTATTATTGACATCATATCCTGAGAATATGAACTATCTGGTACATCGGAAACCAACTCTATGAGGGTTCAAAAAAACGACGAAACACTTCGAGAAAAGGTAGATAGTGCCCTTGCGCTTCGCTTGGCTCGTCTTGGCGGGGGCACTACCGTGCCCCCAGATTTGCCCGTAAACCTACTTAAAGCCGACCTGTGTGTGCAGAGTGTACAGACGCACCCGTCGGCCAAGCATCGGGTAGTCCCACCGGTCACTCAATGCCCTCAACATGCTGTGGGAGCTGACGTGTGTTCTGTGCCGGAGAGAAGCGCATCGCTTTCGAATGATGGCATAAAAATCATCTACCCTCGCATCGGCAAACATACCCGAACCGCTCCAATACCGCGGCAGCCCCACAAGCATTCTGAAGGCATTGTTATATTGTACAAGCAGAGCGCTGTATACCTTCTGCGTATACTTGACCCAGAGGCTGCAGGTGTCGAAAGTCTGACAATAGGCTCGAAAAAGCGTCTTTTTAACCTCAAAAGTACACCGTGCAAACCTCCGGGCCAGCATATTATCTACTTCGAAATGATAGCGCCCCGCTCCCTCTCTATGTCTCTTTAATATGACCACCTGTGAGAAGGGCGGGACATGGTCCAAAAATCATGATACCTATCTTGCAAAAAGGCACAACTGAGATCGATGAGAGCGTACTATGTACATTTTTAACATATTTAATGGTAGCCAGATACTTACTGTGAAAGTGTAAAAACATGTTAATAGTAAAACAAGCAACAGTAACACTTTTCCAGGGCGGGCCATGACGCCGACTGTAAAACCACAGTACATGACCAAGGAAACACCAATTAATTGATTGCCAATCAACAGTTAACGTTCTGCCAGATTGTACCTACCTCGCCACTGTTAACATTTATTACTCTCTTTGGTTACTGTTTGACTAATAACGGCTTAATTATTTTTGCTAATAGCTCTACCTTAGTTTTTACGTATCCAACTACCTGCTTAATAATATACAGGGTTATTGGTAAAACACCATCAAGCTCTTAAGGGGTCATTGTACTCATCATTATGAACAACTTTTACTACGGGAGCAAATATGAATTCGCGAAAAATAAATCAGCTGTTCCCTACATTTATGTTTGCAGAACTCATCAAAATGTAGGGTCCAGCTGATTTTTTATTCGCGATTTCATATTTGGTCCCATAGGTAAAAGTTGTTCATAATGATGAGTACAATGACCCGTAATGTTTCGATAACGGCGACCCTTTGAAATTATTATTTCCTAGCGTGTGCCCCAATATGAGCTCGCCAGACCGAATTGTGTTTTAAATACCGTTCACAGCATAAGCAATATATGGAGTTATCACAGTTAAAGGTATAGGAGGGCTTAGGTACTTAATAATAAGTAATAGGAACGTAGGTTTCTTGCAAGCCAAAATGGCCATGGGCCCGCCTTATTAGTCATCGATGACTGTCGGGGTAGGTATATTTGGCTGGTTTTTCTTTAAGTAGTGTGGCGAAACCTAGATCATCAGGTACCAATCTTTCTATAAAACAGGTGGAAGCAACTGTTGCTCTTTCACCTAGTAAATTTAACCCTATCCAAAGGTTTCTTCCTTTTACAGGTACTAAATTACATAAGGCAATAGTTATGTCGGTTAGGAAGGTACAAACTTAGATATATATCCATTAATACCTATACGCAAGGATAGATTAGCTATCCATCTCAAACTAAAAGTTCTGTCAGTTTACATACTAGTTCAATTAGTATGCAAATAAAAACTTTCATAACGGTCAGATTTCACAACGTATTCCATCAAGACTCGTTAAGCCACCACAAGCTACTACAGCTTCCATCTAATATAGAGATACTGTTATGATTTAGAATCTAAATCATAACAGTATCTGTATAGACAGGTGTAACATTGTTAAATAAACGTTTCAGCAGAAATTAACATTCCTTCCGTGAGAAATGGTGGCGTGTAGTCGATGTATCGATCGCCTCACCGCGCACATCCCCTGCGCCGCGGGGTGAAACCTCCCCACAGTACGAGCCACCGTGCCGAGCAGCCATTGTATCCAAGAATACGGTTTTAAAAATGATAAAACCTAACAAAAATCAACCGTGAAACGTCGAGACAACGGCCCAGTGGACAACATTAGTGAAAACTATACAATTATATAAAAGTTTCTCCAGAAACAATGAGTAAAGTAACGTAAATCAAGGAAAAAATGGCTGCTCCAAATACCAAAGGCACGTTAAAACAATAATGTAATAAAAATTAACATAGAGTAGTGTAAAGAAGTCTTCCAAAATAGGGTTAAGAGTAAAAAAATATATTAAAAATTTGTTCGTGAAATTAGAAGTAAAAATATATATATTGAATGTTATTACTAAAAACCGATGTCTTCCCGTTGATGTCAATTTTAAATTTAAACTGAAGAAGAAAATTAGGATCGAAAATTCGACAGTAATAAAATAAAAGCGATAGGTAAAATAAGTTGACGGCTTATACAACCAAAATAAAAAGTGCTAGGAGGTTGTAAACCAGCTTCAAAATGCATCATCTAGCCAAGTTCAAGTTGCCTCCCCTGAGGAATGTCCTGGACGTCACCATGCAGACGGTCCGCCAGCAGATCCCGGAGAAGCCAGGCGCGCCCCCGCGTCCTCCGCAAAATGTCAGGTTCGCGAACGTAGGTGAGTCTACTACACAAGGTCAGTAGGTTAATCAATAAACTTTATAGGTAAGACAATCACACTCTAATCACAATGATTTCCTCCCATGACTGCCCTACCTAATACCAAGGTTTAAAATGAAAGTTAACTATTACTGAACTTCCAAAACCAAATTGGAATCATGTAACCAAATCAAAAATGTTGAAAAGTGCTGAACCTTCAGATCTAATAAAAACAGTTTATGTAAGTTTCTTGTCAAGACTGATAACATAGATACACACGTTCCACTTTTACAATTTTCAGACAATATGGGTGAAAGCTGCGAACTTTCAACTATGAATGAGACGTCATCACCTAGCTACCAGTCAACGAATCCGACAAACCCGTTCCTAAGCGGAGCCCTGCAGGCCGAGGACTCCTTCACCAGCTATCAGAACACGTATCCCCAACAAGATGGCATAGCTCCTAGGTAAAAAACATTACACACAATCTTCAACAAAAAATTAAAAATCAGAGAAATAACATTCTCATTGGGATTTCAGGACTCAGAGCATGCAAAGCGTAGATTGTTACGCTTCATCTGACGAAGGTGGTGGTTTTGAGGAAGGCGGAGGCCCACCTGGTGCGAAGATCAATGAGTACCAAGCAGCTTGGAACGTCACCAATGCTATTCAGGTATTTAGAACAAAATATATTCGTAAACTTATAATTTAGATGTACCTAACTTCGGCTAATAGTAATTGTTCTCCTTCCAGGGTATGTTCGTTGTATCCCTGCCGTTCGCTGTCTTACAAGGCGGCTACTGGGCGATCGCTGCGATGATCGGTATCGCCCACATTTGCTGCTACACCGGTAAAATCCTCGTCGAATGTCTCTACGAAGACGATCCCGTGTCAGGCCAACGCGTCAGGGTCCGTGACTCTTATGTCAGCATCGCTAAAGAATGCTTCGGCAGAAAATATGGGGCAAGAATTGTCAATCTCGCTCAAATTATTGAACTTCTCATGACATGTATTCTGTATGTCGTCGTGTGCGGCGATCTCATGATCGGAACCTTCCCTGACGGCGCCATTGACACGCGGTCCTGGATGATGTTAATAGGAATCTTTCTTTTGCCCCTGGCTTTCCTAAAGTCACTGAAAAGCGTCAGTATGCTGTCCTTCTGGTGCACTATGAGCCACTTGATTATTAACGCTATTGTCCTGGGTTATTGTATCCTTAACATCGGGGATTGGGGCTGGTCTAAGGTAAAATGGACTTTGGATTTTGAGAACTTCCCAATCAGTTTGGGCGTCATCGTTTTCTCGTACACCTCGCAGATATTTCTGCCAACATTGGAAGGTAATATGGAGGATCGGTCCAAATTCGAATGGATGTTAGATTGGTCACATATCGCAGCTGCCGCATTTAAATCCATATTTGGATATTTGTGCTTTTTGACCTTCCAAAATGATACCCAGCAAGTTATCACGAATAACTTACGTTCAGCTGGGTTCAAAGGTCTTGTAAACTTTTTCCTCGTCATCAAGGCGATACTGAGTTACCCTCTACCTTACTATGCGGCGTGCGATTTGCTGGAGCGTGCTCTATTTAGAGGCAAACCTAAAACATTTTTCCCTGTAATTTATGCGCTAGATGGAGAACTGAAAGTGTGGGGACTTGCATGGAGACTGGGTGTGATAATGTTCACTATTTTGATGGCAATATTTATTCCTCACTTCGCTATTTTGATGGGATTCATCGGCAGTTTCACAGGAACTATGTTGAGCTTCATCTGGCCAGCGTACTTCCACCTCAAATTGAAAGGAAATACGCTGGAAACCACTAGGATTGCATACGATTACTTTATAATATGCCTCGGTGTCCTCTTTGGAGTCATCGGTATGTACGATTCTGGTTCGGCCCTGATCAAGGCGTTCAAGATAGGTTTGCCGTTCTAATTTCCTATAATATTAGACTCATTGTTGAACTATTTTTAGACTTATGCACACATCGTAAATTATACTTTGTCGCAATAATTAAGCGGCTGAATGTTGAATGCATGACGATTTATGTACCTAGACCGGTGTATTAATATGTTTTGTATCTTAGGTCTGTTTAGTACATGGGCAAATAGGTTTTGTTAGCGAATCTTACTTTCTTCGTATATAGACAATAATAATGTACTTATAAGAAAACGATCGCCTTTTGCCTTCGCTACTTCGTTTTACTCCAGATTTTTATGTAAATAGTTATAATTGTCTAGTTAACTTTACAAATATATTATGATATACAGTTAATCCAATGTCTTCCAATGAAAATATTATGTTTTTGAATATGTAACTACGAAGTCTTCCATTGATAGGTAATGATGCTATTGAAAAACCGTCATTATTTGCTTGTACGTATAAATATCAAAAACATATTTGGATAATATTTACAATAATCTTAAGTATTGTATCGTAGTAAAATGATTTAGATTCTAGTAAATCTTTATTTACTCCGATTTTAAGATAAATAAAGAACAAATCTGTTATATTGAATATTTTTACTTTTAGGTCCACAAAAATGTGGATTTTTCATAATTTTTATTGTGTTTACTCATACTGAAAGATCTATTTACAAACTTATACAATTTATTTCATAAGAAGAAAGCTGGTGGAGTAGGTATACTAAACTATTATCCTGACGAGTATATCCAAATGACGTCTTCCATTTTCTAAATATAATTGTTGTTGATTATATTAATAGAGTATTGTACTAAATTATACATGTTGATACTAGCTAGTTATGTTACATGAAGATATTGTGAAAATAATGTGACTATTGTGATACCAACGTTTTGAAACTTTGTATTAGGTATACAGATATCGGAAAAAAACATAAACAAAAAATTGCTAGAAAATTAAAACATTTGACAATAATAATTGTAAATCTAGAGATAGAGGGAATGATGAATCAGCCAAAGTTAAAAAATATGACAAATGATAATATATACCAAGCTGCAAGCTATCGGTAATCATTGTAGATGAAGACTGCAGCCTACAAATCTACAAATCTCGAAGTTATAAAGAACACGCAAGTTGGCACGACTCTTGTCACGAATAAAAGTAAGTAAGTCATTTTATATGACTGAATGCAAAAGGATTACAAATAATTACCCTGTTTAATAATGCACATGATTCACTTTATAAAGAAAACTCGAGCTAGTCTAAGAAATCTTCCATCTGTATATCTAGCATAAGAAATTGGGCTTCCAAGATTTCGGCGGTAAAAATCTATATGAATAAAAAAGATGCTTGTCTTCAATTACGCCTAACCGTTTAGTTTTGATTAAAGTATCCATGCTTATATCCATATGAATATTTAGAAATGTATCCAAGTGCAATAATGTTGTATAAATATACTTAATAATATGTATTGTGATGAAATGAACAATTCTAGGTGTGTATTTTAAATAATATAAAATGTTATTCGATATTTGTTTTATTTATATTACTGTGGTGATTCTAAATCCTCTGTAAATTTAACTACGTGATTCAATATCAAAATCAAGTCATTTCTTCAAACTAGGTTGATTATCAGCACTTTACGAACGTCAAAATTACTTAAGACAGTCCCCCAAAACACCCGCCCTCACCACTTCCTAGTGCTTTAGCTGGGAAGAAAAAGTGGCACGACAAACTCCCCAGCAGCACAGCTATCTGTTCAGTTAGAAAAAACATGATTCTATACAATAATAGGTACTCAAAAAAATATATACTCAAAGCATTTATTTCAAATAAACCAATTACAGGCACTTTTGAAAAGTTAAAAGTGAAAAGCAGTAAAGGGCTTATTATACTTCCTTGTGGCAACCCCTGATGTAGTGTATCTCCCAACACTTAGATGATATCAAAGCAAGCCTACGGTATGCAAGCAGTTTTGTAAAATACAAGTACCTACTCTTGAGATCTAAATACTATTGGTTTTCCTATGATACTTGATAATGTATCTCAAAACGTAGAACAAAGTGTATCCAAAGCTATGGAGAGGTTTTTAAATAACATTATTCATGATTACAGATGATCATATTTAGGTAGGTACTTAGGTGGTTTCAGAAACTTATTCGAATCTTCAGAATTCATGCAATGGAAGACGTCTTTAAGATTTGATCCTAAATTTGAGGACCTGCAGAGAAAAAACATACGACTATACCTGGCTTCGTCAAAAGAATGTTTTTAAATGGTATTATTTCTTTTTAGTTGAAGCAAGCTCATAAAATGTTCTAGTCTCAATAAAGTTATAAGTATCAAGGTCAAGATATTGATAAGGTAAGTCATTTAAATTGGCAATTTGTTTAATTATTCCCGCGCTCGCTACCCGATCAGACGCCATGTTTACAAAATGGACGCGCGCATTCACGCATGCGTGCTGTTTCTATTATGTCTCCTCCTTATACAGATAACTGTAAGTATTCTTCTTTTAAAAGGTTACTATTAAAAACCGTTTTAAAAAGTCCTACGGTGGGCGCCATTAAAATTAATTATTTCAGTTCTTTACATATATTTTATTTAAGATTTTTAACGAAAACCGGACTTTAAAACAATGTTGGTCCTATTTAAGCTTGGTGATGAGTTTAAAAAACAGACAGAGCATCTCTTAAACTAGGTTCACCTTTCTTAGTCTTGGTTTTCCGCCTAGCTCTATGCTTCGTGTTAAATATTGTACCAACCTTATATAAATGAACAAAACAAGAGAAAACAAATCTCACTACCCAACTCGCCAAATTGAACCAAGACAAGTAGTTGTTATACTATCATTGGCCTTTCAATTCCTTTAAACTAGCGGCCGTACAACATACGAAACCACCCATGCTGCATCGAGTCGAACGAGAACCTTACCCTCGCCATGATCATAGACGCGTTCGAGATCTACGGCCATGACCCCACGGACAAACTGGACAACCTGTGGCTCTACCAGAACGAGATGTTGAGGGTCAAGACTGCTGAGGACCAGGTACAAACACCCAACACTATAAACAAAAAAATATCTTGGACGAGGATGTAATCGCAGCTCTTCTCTTCTCGTGTCTCCAGGAGCTTTATGAATCTTGCTCATGCAGTGGCGAAAAGTTTCGCCACGTTGGTAGATAGACTAGTTTACCAGGAAAGTGTTGGACGTACTTATTCGATCCCTCAAAGGTCCTTTAAATTCGTCCGTTTTCGCTGCTTCTTTCGCAGAAGTAATCTCTTTCTGCCAATTAACTGTAGCTATAATTTGAAATGTTACTGTAAAAGCTTTGAATATTGTTTCCCAGTACCTTATCAACGAGAGAGTCCACATAGCGTCAGATCATTTAGGCCGATTTGTGAGACTACACATTCAAGAACTTAAGGTAAGTCTTCAAGCTCTGGACTTCTTTTATTGCCTAAATTTTCTCATTGCATTTCATGATTTTAACACCGAACAGATCCTGCTGATAACGTTAGATGACGTCATAGACAACATGCTGACGATGTATGAAAATCACAACGCGGTGGCTGCTGAACGAAAGGCCACCTACACTGGAGGTCCTGTGCCTATGGAGTTTTATATGAGCCAAGGTAAAACGATCCTTATTCCTTATTCACCGACGGATAGATGCACACTGCATTCTTAACGCGAACGAACTGTAGAGCAGTTAATTGGCCTCTTTACGTATCTTCCCAAGAACGAGAACCAAAGGCACTCTGGACAGAATTTTTATAAATAATATGCGCTGTAATTAGACGAGAAGCTCTCCTCTCGTCCAGAAAACGATGAAAGATCAGTGTAAAGATCACTTTAAATCTATCAGCATTGTGTTATTTTTAAATTGATCTGTTTACCTCCTCTCAACAACGATAAGTCGATTATTCATCATTGAACCTTTGTCCTCCAGAATTCTACTGTGGCAGAAACGTATACATCTTTATATCGGAGCTCTACAGCGATATTTACGACATGGGCAGAGGGGTAGCTCCGTACTGCAGAGACAGATCCTTCGTCTTTCTCGGCTTTCTGCACTTCCATGATGAGTCCAAGTACTATTTACTGGACGACCCAAGTATTTCTTTCCCAACTGACAACTACCTGCATGGTTTGGAGTGTCATACGGGTATTTGTGTATTCAGGTTAGCACCTTTCATATTTATTAATGTCTTAGTGAGAATGACAATGGCTCTTTCGATACTATCCCTATACTGTACCTAATACCTATGGACTATAGTTTCAATCGAATTCAAACGCGCGACAGCTAGTTTGCAACAGTCAGGAAAGTCTACCTTACGAAAGATTGCTAGTTATATGCTCGAAAACGTCTAAACGATGCAGTCATCCTTCAAAAGCAGTTGTATCTGAAAAGGTATTAATGTAATCGATAGGTAGTTATCTGTTCTAAAAGGTTTCCTTTCAAGAAGCTCATGCAAAAAGTCCGCGACGTGTCTACTCTACCGAAGGCTATCGTCAAGTGTGGCACGGAGATGTACAAACTGCCTCCATTGTCTGCTGCGTCCTGCATCATCACGTCAGGAACTTTCATACTGGACTTCAATATACAGGGCGTGCGCTACCGGCACTACGATTATTTGCTGGTAAGAACTGTTATATTTAGGCGGCTGTGATACTCGATACTCCCTGCTTGATGGCTGCCCTTTTAAAACTTTAATCACCAGCCAATTGATTCTCTACATAAATTGTATTGCTTGGAAGTTTACAGTTGGGACAGTGGTGGCCAAGTGGTAACGGCCGAGAATTAGGTCGTGGGTTCGAACCCAGGCAGGCGCTTTACTTTGTGTTAATTATTATTTCATCACCACTGCTCTCAAACGGTGTAGCAAAAACAACATGAGGAAACATGTGCTAGAACCAAAAGTCGAAGACATTGTGACATCTACCAACTCGTGGTGGATTACAGCCCACTCCCTCTCACAGAGAGGAGGCTATAATGTTAGTTAAATTAATCTGCCTATAATATTCCCACTGCTGGGACACTGCCCAGCAGTGGGAACATTATAGGCAGATTACGCTTGCTTCTGCTTCGCTCTCAGTTTACACTACGTACGGGTTGTGGTTTTTAAGTGAATCTTCCAACTGTATCTCCTCAAGAACGGACATTCGCCACTTGTAAAGCGTACATTACCAACCAGAATGAGAGAGACTGGACCGTACCAATAGGTACCTTGACGTATAGTATTCTTAAACATCGTCGCTTGGCTTATATTCATAAAGACACCACTCTTAGCAAACTTTAAATGTTTCTTTGCAGACTATACCCAACGGTAACACATACTATACCAAAGAGCCTCACTCTCCGTTGATCTGCGACCATCACGTCTGTGAGTGGAACTACACCAACCATTATGGAGGTAAGATTAGTTCTTCTTTTTTTGCTGCCTCTCTAACTAATGAAGGAAGGCCATCAACTCCAAAAAAAAACATACCAACAACAACAAGGTTGCCATACAAGGTTGCCTGGAAGAGATCGCAGAAAGCGATAAAGCCGCCCATTGTATATTAAGTAGTGTTCAGTTTAATTTTTGTTGTTATGTTTTTTGTGGTGTACAATAAAGAATATATAAATAAATAAATACTCTCCTTGTCCTTCACGTGATGAAACAGCCCAGCAGCAATTGTGTAAACATAGTACTGAAGGTTATTTCATCATCGTCCGTCTGCCCTTATCCCATTTCTTTGTGTTCGACGCTGCATGCCATTTACTTCCTAAGTTATCTCGTAACTAAAACATTTGTGGCGTCACGTATTGCGCCTTGTGAACGCACCTTAGAATACGTGGCATCGCCTGTATTAGGTTTATTTAATATTTATAAGTTAGTCAGGAACGCACCCTTGTTAAGTGGCAACACTAAGCCACAATCCGGGGCGCTACCCATAGCGTTCTTCTAGTGGCGTCCATGCTTGTTTGTCAACAGTCGTGGGATACGGACTAGATTTTAAGTCATTAGTTTATTATGTCCCTGCTAGTTTAATTAGTTATACCTATGACTGTGCTAAACAGTGTAACCTTAAACTATAATACGTGCGTGGCAATTATAATATTATTAACTTCAAATTGGAGTTTCACTTCCGCTCTTCGATCACAAGCACAACTTACCTTCAATACGCGTAAGAGGTGAAAGGTAGAATAATTTCCACCTATGTCTCCAAACATTCATCTTTCAACAACAAACAACATATTATGTTTCTTGAAATCTTTTTTGTCTCCGAACATTTTTACACCTACACATCACAGAACACACACCCGCCACGCCTACATCACAAAACCCTCACACTTAGTATAAGTTAACATACGTTTGCAGTTTTTGCACTGTAGCGGTATATACATCGCTACATGCGAGCTGCGCGTCATACTGACGTCACGCAAATCCTGCATCGCGCAGGCAGAGTTTACTGCGCGACTGGGATATAGACAACTTACCGACATCAATCGTTGGGCAGTTGCCCACCAGACGACACGACACGACACGTCTGGTCGGGGGATCCTCCCTTATCCATAGAGTATGAGTGAACTTTCCACATTGTTCCTCGTACCTACCTCTATAGCACCTAACAGTCATAAGCAGTCTCTAGTAAACATACCTCCTTACTAATAAACGTCGTATAGTGTCTGTATAGTTACACACCGATTTCTCTCTTTCAGTCATCAGTAATTTGACTTTCGAAAGAAGAAGACAAAGAGTTGTGTAACTATACAGACACTATACGACGTTTATTAGTAATACCCTTTTTTTTTTTTTTTTTGAGGATGGGAAATCATCAAATGACTCCTCCCGCTCTGGGTGGAGCGGAAGGGAGTGTCAGACTCTTACTGACTAAAACCCACCCGTGTTCCTTCCTTGGCCCTTTATGTTCCGGGTCAGCGGTACCCCTTTTGGATGATCCCGCTTTCCCGGCAGGCTTGGGCCCTAGTGGACCCCCTCTATGATGCTGACATCTCTTTGAGGCGCGCGTGGAACACGTACGCGCCGTCCAGCACGGGCCTGGTCCTGATCGGACGGTGAGCTACCCATTACTCACCGCCCGCAGGCCCGCGCCTACGGTGGCCGGGAGTCGTCACGCGGCTCCCGACGCCCGGAGCGTCCACCGCGGCGGCTTGGACGGGAGACTCTCTCCCTCTCCCGTCCCATTAGTAATACCCTGATGTTTATATTCTTTTTTTTTTTACTTCTTCTGTGGGTACCTGGGCTGGCGAACCTTAATACAGGTTACCATGTAACCTAGCTAGGTCGCCAGATTCAATTCTGTCGATTGTTACTCTCTTTACGATTTATCCCCAAACTGTACAATAATATTTATTGTAAAAAAAAAAACATTTTTAAATAAAATATATTCTTTTTTAAAAATCAGTGCACTGCGACATTGGCCTCGATTTCGCATACTCTTTTTAAGTAGAAAAGAAGTTTAATATGCGAAGGATTATGGAACAAAACCATATTTAAGTATCTCCCGGGACGGCCGTAAGCACCTGCTAGATCCTTGGCTCGTATACTACCCTAGACTTTGACCAAATAAAGATAAAAATTCTCGAATATTGACCAAATTTTGTGCTTCTCAGGTCCGTTCCTGATCCCTGGCGACCCGGGGTCTGGTATTGATGCAGTGCCGCCTTACATCGAGCCGACGCCAAAGCCAGAAGCAGAAGAAGATAACATCACTGTGCCTTGTAAGGTTCTACCTAATTGTATGAGATACAAATGAAGTGAAGACTGTGCTTGAATTTGAGTGGATTTTATAAAACTGTTATCCTGTACCTATTATGCTGATGTTTCTGTAACGAGATTTGTTTGCATACCACCTCGAGTCCTCGACCAAGTAGGTACGAAGTACTCGTCCGCCTTAAACATTTTCTTTTATTACCCGACTGCGCGACAGCTATGTTTTTCATACGTATCTATGTATATTTGTGGGATTCTTCATACCCTCGAAGCATCCTAACGACTGGAAGGCTTTGAATACATGAGCGAGTAGAGATCGAGTTAGTTAAATGCTGGCGTGCAAATGGAGAGGACGCATACGCAGCAGTACCTACACTGTTATGGGCTGATCAAATCATCATAGGGTCCCCCTATTTCACAGTGGCACTATTTTCCAGGTAAATTAAGAAACTGCACTGAGTTTCATTCAATATCAGAAACGTTATCGGAACTTATTCGGAGGTAAAAAAAAAATAAAAAAAATGAAAAATCCGACTGCAACTAAAAAGTACAAAACAAACTCACTTTTCAAGCAATCTGATGCAGCTGGTGGCAGTTATTTTAGTTCACATTATTACAGTATTTTTATCTCAAGAAACGACGCGTGCTTTACTTGTGATTACCAAGTGTACAAACACGCTGTGAATGTGTATGTAAGTGCAGGAACTCTCGGAACCGTTCGACCCAATGGCGAAATCTGAAGTGTGTGCGTGTATGTGATGTGCTGACGCTACTCGTACAAATCAGTTGATCAACTTGGATACAGCTTAGTTTGAAATACTTCTTCACGCCCACATTCACAGCATGTTTATACACTTGGTTACCACAAGTAAAGCGAGCGTCGCTTCGTGAGATAAAAATACTGTAATAATGTGAACTAAAATAACTGCCACCAGCTGCATCAGATTGCTTAAAAAGTGAGCTTGTTTTGTACTTTTTAGCTGCAGTCGGATTTTTCATTTTTTTTTTACCTCCGAATAAGTTCCGATAACGTTTCTGATTTTGAATGAAACTCTGTGCAGTTTCTTAATTTACCTGGAAAATAGTGCCACTGTGAAATAGGGGGACCCTATGATGATTTGATCAGCCCATAACAGTGTAGGTACTGCTGCGTATGCATCCTCTCCATTTGCACGCCAGCATTTAACTAACTCGACGCTCGGCGACTCTCATCCAGCTGCTACCAGTCCTCTTGCCCTTCCCTTATAGAGCTTAATATTTCTTATTTTGCCTCTCTTATGCAGATATTCTGGACGGATGTTTGTTCATGTACCCGCCAAACTACGGCTCCATCGCAGGCAAGAGTTACCTGGATATGATCGACCTTCACGACGACAGGTTCACCTGCAACACCGCTGGCGGGAATAAAGTAAGGAGGAAGCCTTAGGTGGTGTGAGCTTGAAGTGAGCTGTCATTCGTTCTGATGCTAGGGATTGACACTATTGACAGCGCACTTCAAGCTCACTTCACCTAAGTTCTCACGGTGAGGTTTTTTACAGAATGTGCTCACGGTAACATTTTAAAAGATGTAGTATGTATGTAGGTATGGAGTTTCTTGCCCATTCTTCTCCATACGAGACTACCTTTTGGAAGGGGAGACTAGAATCAATTCTATTTTAATGTAGGTACCTACCTAAATGTTATAAGTTGTTTATTGGTACCAGAAAAATCATTCACAATATTCTTATTTTACATAAAAAAGGAACATTAATCGCAGAAGTTGGTGATACTGGTTCCCAAACAAAGCTATCGCTTGTCTTTTGGGACACAGTGTTCAGTCGTGGATATTGTTACAATTTGGTATCTTTAGGTACATTTGTTGTGAATGTGAATATTTTTTATTTATTTATATTTTTTATTTCTAATTAATAAGGGGTTATAATAATGTATTTGAAGAGTTTAGTGTGTGTGCATGTAAGTGATTATGTGTAAGTGTGTGTGGGTGACATGGAGGTCATGGATTACACATCATGTTAGTACATGTTGACGTTCAAAAGTGCCTTAAAAGTGCCTATTTGAAATAAATGCTTTGACTATGAATAGACCGGCTGACAATATAAGAAACGAGGGACTAACGTCTAGGGACTATCCTTTTTAAAATCTGATTATATCTATAATCTGTTAATTCGATGGAACTATAGGTACAAGCAGAATAATTATAATTATTTTTAGCCGACTAGAAAAGAAGAGGTACTGTATTCGATACAGGAAGAATAGCAACATTATTTTAACAGACTTCCAAAAAGGAGGTTCTGTATTCGAACTGTTCGTATGTATTTCCGCGATTGTCTGGACCACCGACCAGTAGCTTAGGCAGTTCATCATCAATTGTCAACTCTTTGCAGGATTTTTTTATTTCATATTTCCTTCTGTTCAGGGTCTCTACTGGTACCCACAATGGATGGGCGCGATGCCCCACCACCCCTACCCAGGGGGGCTCGGCGACCAGAAGGAGTTCGATGCGCCCGGAGACTTCTACCCGCATCAGCAGGGTTATGACATGGACGAACAGGATATCGAATAATATATTTCTTACAATTACTATTGTTTTATTGTTTAGCGTAGATTTTTTGTTTTTTGTGAATTTTCTCAGAAACACCCCGGAGTCTGGATTGCGTCCGGTTGATGGCAATAGGTTCGCTATTATACGGGACTTAAAAAAAAACTGGCGAAATGTGGATGTACTACAGGTCCACCTCTGCCTTACCCTTCGGAGGTTACAGGCGTGATGTTAAGTTTGCCTACTAGCATCACTACCTAGCTGACATTTTCCCATGTAGATTTCGCACTTGTCGCTAGACCACAGATTACTAAATAGTTACTACGTAACAGATACTTCACTCAGTAGAAAATTTCCAATACCTATTGAGATAATAGCCTACTCCGTCGCCTCAGCAACCGCTGCATGCTAAAATGTGCCTAAATGCTCAAGCGTACAGTTGTGATTGCTTCGCACCGCGTGATCCTACAGCAATCGCAGGGCTGCCTCTTCGATAAAATTAAATTAATATAGCTTTTAGTGTCTGTTATTGAGAACTGTGAATATGTTCTGATCTGACTACTTCTGTCTGACTATAGGTGGTACCTACATAGTTTAAAATTGTATCGTTCATAAAATATTTTTTTTATTAATTGGTGCTGAGTGCTGACTGTGCAATACGTCTAGATAAAAGATAATTATATAGGTCACTGTGTAGGTAAAATAAAAAACTTTAAAAGTTACATGTGTATCACAAAGCATCGTAGGTACGCGTACGAACGAACGGAACGATTATAAAATTGAGCAACGTGCGTGCGCTTCGCTTGTGAAAACCGCACTGAATTTGGACCGCAAACGGTCCGAGAGCGCTCGCTCGAGCGGTAGGTAATTATAGCGCGCAAGTTCATGGAGTGACGGAGGCCTGGCTAGACGTAGGTAACCTACAAGCGAAAATATAGATTTGTGTTCAAAACTCCGATTCGAAATAGGATAGTCACGTTCAGCCAACGAAGGTTTTTCTAGCAACCAAACGAGATTTTTCGAGTTTAATTAATAGGTAAGCAGTCGCAGCGTGGAATAGGTAGAAACTGATTACACTTATAATCGTGAAATGATTTACCATGAGGCTTTTTAGCGTACATGTTTAGGAAATGAACGAAAAAATTTATAAAGCATTTTTTAACAGAATATAAAACATATTTATTTCATAATAAACGTAAAAAATACAACTGTAAACACACTGTTAAATGTAACTTTCCAAAAACCTGCGCTCGATAACGCTACCGCGAGGTAAAACGAAAAATGCGGGTGTCCCAGCTTTCAGCTCGAAATACTTCGTCACTAATAAATCACCCAGATTCTTTGCAGGATCAATCACATGAGGCATTTTATCGTAGCCTTCGAAGTAAACATTAATTTTCGAACAATTGTACTTGTTTTCTTCATCCCACGGCGCAGGGAAGAGCTGTTCTAACTGTTTTTGCAGATGGACGTTTTCAGGGCAATCTCTAATGAAATCCGTCATTTGGTATTCCGGATATAGGAGTAATATTGGCCACCTTAAGATACCACCTTCGACACGTACTATGGCGTCATGAGCTCCTGGTAAACTAGGCTCTAATTTAGACAGATCTATGTCATCTTCGTCATCGCATTTCGATATTTTAATTCCTCGTTCAATGATTGCTTTGATCACCAACTCTTTTTGTTCACCATCCTTTGCATTTTTTCTCTCTTTCTTTCTTTGGTCGCGATCATGTTGTAACTTCTTCTTTTTTGCTGTATTGAGGAGTTCTATTATCTCTTTGTCTTTTTTTTCGCCTTCTAATAGTTTTTCACAGTGTTCGATGCAGGAGTCGTATTTGGTTACTTCGAGGGCTGCTTTGGCCGCGCGAATTTGTGCCTTGGTGTGGTTTGGGTTGAAAGTTAAGGCCTTCTCGCTGTCAAAAAGTGCTGATCTGTAGTTCTTGAGATGCCAATGTGATGCGGCTCGGTTATTGTAAAGACTTGCATTGATGTCTGCATCATTACATCTCTGTTTGATGCCCTCGGTGTAACTGCAAAGAATATAAGTTGGTTGGATTACATTTGCATGTGCTTTCGTTCTTTTATGTAATTATCTTTCACATGTAAAATTTCGGGTAATTATCGAAAAACTCTTAGAATTCAAATATCTTGGAGAACTATTGAACTTCGGCCTTACATATGGGGGGTTCAATTTGTTGCATTTTGGCCCCCCTACCGGCTCCTGCGGATATAGGTCTAACTCCAAGTAACCCTGTATATTGTTGCTAAGAAAACATGACAAAAAATCTAAAAGTTTTAATGAAGAAGCAATACAGAATGTATCCAGGCCTGCTATACTACGACCACCAAGTTAAGTCCAATTGAATATTATTTATGAAAGGTCTAAAAAAATCTAACCTCTCCGAAGCGGGATACTAAAATTTTTAGAGCTCTCCATAAGTCGACGAAGTAACTCCTATATCAGTATAAATGGTCAAAAGAAAACCTAACCTATCCGAAGTGGTTCCGTAACCTATCCGAGGTTTCCTATAGATTATACCAAATCTATCAACTTAAAAATATACAGGGATATATCAGATTTAACTAAGACATCAGATAATTCTGATATACCCTGTATATTTTATCTAAAATGTCGAAATATCATTCAACAAAAATATTAAACATCCCTCTACCGCTTTTGTTGTAAGGATGGACTGTCAGATTGGTCAACAATGTTTGCTTGTTGGTATTAGATAATATTTTGCTTAAATACCCGTTGGTAATTTTATTTGTTGTGTCTTTTAACTAAGTACCTACTTTATTAACGCTCTAAATTATGTAGTCTATGATTTTGGTGCATGGTAAAACTGTAATAAGCTTATATTAGCACCAACATAAATAATTATATAAAATGTATGTATACTACAGAATAAATAATAAATAAACTTAAAAGAACACTATGTAATACATACCTCATATCTTTGATAGACAGATATTCAGTTTTGGTACAATGAATTATGGCAGCTACATTGTTTGGCATTGTGAAAACAACTAAATTTGTTTTTAGTTTGTTAATACCATATCATCATAATGCAAATATACTTAGCCATTAAAAAATAGACACTGACAATCATTATCATCTGCCTAGGCCCTAGGCTTTTCTCAATTATGTTGGGGTCAGCTTATGCTGGGCTGTCTGTGTATGTGAGTTTAAATGTTTGTATGTATGGTTGAGCTGAATGGTGCTGATCCATACGTCATGTTCGTGAACGGGCGCCGTCAGTAGGCACTGCTCATTTCTTATTTTAATTCCATAATTGTTTTTTTTTTAATCTTTTTATTACGGACGCTTTTAACGTGCACGTGTTTCTACATCGTTCCGACATGTATAATTACAACATGAATGATGTAACCACTTTTTTGTAACAATATTTTGATTTAAAAGAGTGTCCATGGAGTTTCTTGCCCGTTCTTCTCCATAGGTACCTACTACGCTTTGGAATGGGCAACTAGCTTCATCTTTCCGACTGACCGACCCCTTGACAATTCAAAAGTGCCTGTAATTGGTTTATTTGAAATAAATGGTTTGAGTTTGTAAACGCACCCATAATACGGGAGAAATTTCTAGCGCGGGGCAACGTTAAAAAAAAAAGCTACCAGTCTAACCGGATGCAGCTGAATTCCAGTATTTAACACGGAGCGACTGCCTTTCTGACCTTCACAGCCCAGTTACTGGGTAATATGATAGCCCTTAGTAGACTGGTAAAAAAATAGTTACTGACAATATGGGCTATTATAGAAATCATTAATCATTTTGCTTAATCATAAATTTTATCAAATCAACATTGGTGTTACAGATGATTTGTTTTCAGATCTTCTTACTGCAAACATCGCCTATTACCAGAGGTCGGAATCAGGTAGAGTTATTTATGTACTTACACTGATTTCATACAGCGAAAGAATAAAGTTGATAATAATATGCCTCAAATCCCGAGATTAATTTTAAAGAGCAGAAAAATCCCGTGATTTATTAAACAAAAAAGTTATACAGTAATGTCGGAGCCACACTTCAAATCTTAGTGGAACTTTGAATGAATCGGACAAGGAAAATGATTCTGATGGGCCGTTTGAATAAGCAAACCCTTACGAGGCTAAGCTAGAAGCAAAAGTATTCACTTATTTATAAAAAAGGCGAGGTATAAGTATGACAATTTGCTTAAGACTATTAATAATTTGTATTATGAATTAATGTAAATACTAATAAACATTGTATGTTAATTATCTTTGTTTTATTTGTCTGTCTGTCTCTGAGGTTATTATTATTATTTATTTGTAATATTGTTGGCCACATGGGATTGTCCATTAGAAATCCCGGGAAGATCCATATTAATATCAACATTTCGATGCAAGTACATAATATAACTCTACCTAATTCCGACATCTGCCTATTAACCACAATAGTATGCTAAAACAATCCAAGCTACACTCGAGAGCAATGAATCCGGGTCACTTAAAGAATCCTAAAAATCTCGGAAACTGAAAATGCTAGGTTAATGCAATAAATTGTATTTAATAGACAATGTAATACTCCTTAAATGAAGGTATTAAAACTTCTTAGTTATTGTAAAGTTATATCATAAAAAAATCAAATTTGAAAAAGGGCCACTTTCGAAGATGGAACTACGAAATTACAGCATTTGGTTTTGCTTTTGTTTGTAATCTGTCATTTATGTGGGTACATAAACCATGTTGATAGTGCTCTATATTCATTATTCAAGCTGAAATTATGTCGCTTACGCCTGAAGAATGCACCAGAATACTTACAATGCTGGAAACCGGCCGGAGTCAGCGCGATACAGCCAGGACTGTCGGTGTGTCGCTGTCAACAGTACAAAGAGTTCTCCGACGTTACGAAGAAACTGGTTCTAACCTACGCAGACCAGGAACGGGCAGAACCAGGTGTACCACAGCACGAGAAGACCGATACTTGGTGAACACCATGCTTCGAAATCGCTTTCTCACAGGAACTGAACTCACCAATCAGTTTCGACGCCTCGGAGGAAGTAACCCAAGTGCATGGACAGTAAGACGTCGGCTTGCTGAATCTAACTTAAAACCCCTTAGACCTGCAAACGGCCCTAAACTGGAGCGTGGGCATCGTATTTCAAGACTAAGATATGCCCAGAGCCACGTAAATTAGAGTATTGAAGATTGGTCAAAAGTTATGTTCTCCGACGAATCAAAATTTATGCTCTACAAGCACGATGGAAGACACAGAGTGTATCGAAGACCAGGGGAAAGATTCAAGCAAGCATGCATCGAAGAAAAAGTAGCCTACGGTGGTGGGTCTGTACTTGTGTGGGCCGGAATTTCTTCTGAAAGTCGCACAGAGCTGGTGATCATAGAAAACGGCTCTTTAACTAGCGTAAGATATGTGGAAGAAATCCTCAATGATCACGTTGGTCCATTTATGGTCAATTTAGGTGAGGATGCTATATTTATGCATGACAATGCCCGACCTCATACAGGTAGGATTGTGAATGACTACCTTCACGAGATGAACATTACTCGTATGGAGTGGCCAGCGCGCAGCCCGGATATCAACCCGATCGAGCATGCTTGGGACGAGCTAGGCAGATGCGTAAAACAACGAAACCCTCCCCCAATCACGCTTCGTGAGCTCAAAATTGCTCTCACAGAGGAATGGGAGAATATTCCCCAAAATCGTATAAGGAACTTGGTGTACAGCATGCCAAACCGCGTAAACGCAGTAATGGAAGCACGAGGAGGCAATACGAAGTATTAAAATTCAAGAAAATCGTATTAAAGTTCAAAAATTTCATGTTTCCTATTTTTGTTTTAAGGAGAGATCAGCAGTTTTTTTCTTTATGTAATTTTGTGTTAATAAAATGTATTTTTTTTTACTTTCATTTAAGGAGTATTACATTGTCTATTAAATACAATTTATTGCATTAACCTATCATTTTTAGTTTCCGAGATTTTTAACATTCTTTAAGTGACCCGGATTCATTGCTCTCGAGTGTATTTAACATGACTCACCCTAAAATGGCCATTCTGTAGTTTTTATGTTTGAAGTTGAAGTTTCCATCCTCCTTGTAGTTTCCGGCTAGTTCCACTGGGGTGTTCTCCTCAGGATCATACTTGAGCTTGGCCAGACCTTCAGCCAGAGGGGACAGGGTACCCTCGTCTGGTGTTGACTTCATAAAAAATGGATGCTTGTCCATTTCCTCCTACAAACATTGTGGTATATCTCAATTAAATATTAATAGTTTTTAACTAATAAGAATATATTCTGCTTGGTTAACCTTTTGGTTTCATATTTAGAGATAATCGCAAAATAATGTCTAATGTCTTAAAACAATCTTCAGTCTTTATTATTTTTAGTTGTTCTAAAAAAACATCTTAACCACTTACGGGTGTAAGTACTACAGAGGAAAGCCTGAGTTAAACAATGTCCAAAAATGATAATGATATTTATTTCTGCAATTTGGTTTAAACAACACTTTTAAACTTCAAAAATAAATAATCTCTTAAAAACTCAAAGAGTTTGGTATTTCCTTTCCAACTGCTCTGAGAAGACCAAAAAAAGTCCAGACAATCTTGGTCCGGCCAAATGAAGGTCATGCAGATTAATGTCTGAGGTGGTCTTTTGAGGAAAGAACCACACAGGTTTGGGTAGATCTATCCAGTCAATGCACGCATTTGTCAGTAATCGTGTAGCTCCACTATTGATAATATTAAAATACTAATGATAAGTCCTCACCTCCCATCTGTCCTCAGGCCATCCTTCAGTGTATCTCTTCTTTTCTAAGCTATCAATAAACTCGTCCAACTCCTTGTCCATTTTCTGACACAGTGCGATTCTCTCCTCGTCCGTAATCGGCTGTTTAGCCTCTTTCGACGACTCTTCTGCCATAGTTATAGTACCTTCCTACACTAAAATCTAGACTAACTTAGCTCAAAAATAAATTAGTTAAATAATAACACAGTAATTGTATGATTTTAGTAGTAAGTAATAAAGTAAGGATCTCTTCAAGAAATATAACCTTTAAAAACTAAACATTAAGTATTGTCAAAATAATCATTTGATTTTTTTTTTTTTTTTTAATTAGTTCCTAACGGAACAGGCTAAGGTCTGAGACCATGCTGCCTAGTCATCAGTTAGCATTTTTCTTGGGTTGGGTAGATCCAGTTCAATTCATCAGTGTGTAAATCCATGATATAAGGATATCCAAAAAAATTCATTCGTTTTATATTTATCCTTGAGTAAGTAATTCCAGTTTAAGTCATTAGTATTTATCCATAGGTAATCAATCCAGGTAACTTCATCAGTTTCTTATATTCCATATTTGACATTACGTTTAATACGTTTTGTTCCGTCATAATTGCGAGGTGTTTAAACTGTAGTGTATAAACTCTTTTTCCTAGCTCAATGAGTTTATACTGTCTTATCCTGGTGTAGAGTTAAAGCTAGAGTTAACTAGCGTAATACTCTACCAATTCCCAAGTACTCTACCAGAACTGTCTACACGTAAATTTATATTTTATTATTTGAGTAATTAGTGTTTCTTTGAATGGCACGTGTGTACGACGGTGTCTTTTTAGTAAAAGACATACTTATTAGAATCGCACAAAATTGACGTATATTTTCATAATGCAAAAGAAACATATTTTGAACTTTATGAACATAGAAACGAGGTGTAGCGAGACTCGGTGACGTCACAAAAGCAATGCGTCAAAAATACTCGATTCATGCCACGTTTTATGTTGAATCATGGTTGAATCGAATGAAAAATCAGAATGTATTATGAGGTTGCATTTTAGACTTACAAAAACATGATTAAACATAGGTAAAATAATTTACTTAGGGAAGGTTATTCCGTCTGTAGGTAAGTTTGACGTAGGTACTTATTTGACCGCTCTTTACAGGATCTAACAGCACAGCCTGGCATTTTATTATTTTTTTTAGACTGTTGGAAATTGCAGCGTATGTTATAACTTTAAGTTATATATTAGCGGCTTAACGAATTCAAGAAGCAGTTTTAAGTTGCATATTTGCTTCTAATAACGGCTGTAGCTACAAAGTACAGACGCCAGCACATCAAGCTACTACAATCTGTCAAATTTCTTTAATAGATTTTCAACTTTATCGCTAAAGCATTAAGGTTCAAGGTTGATTGGGAAAATTTGACAGTTTCGGGTAGCTTGACCTGCTGGCGTCTGTACCTAACCAACGAGTGGCAGTAACGGAACCAAATACTACCCTTGCCTATAAAATAGTTCATTCTAGAGCCCATTTATTACTTACTTCTGTAACAGAGAGTTACAAAGGGCATTTCGTCACTGAAAGCTGCTTACGGGATTCTCTTGTAACTGTCAAACGTCACTTAACTGCATAAAATAGTTCATTGTCGCCTGCTTAAATCAGTAGGCCAATTCTCGTACATAAAAAACGTTCAAATTCAAGTCGCAATCTCATCTCAGCGACAATCAATGTCAAAAACCTGTCAAAAATTTATGTAAGTTTTAAATTGATTGTAATTTTGACAGCTTGAGACTGAGATTAGAATGCGAACGGTCTTAAAAATACGGGAATTGCCCCTCTGGTGTTTAAGAGTTGAAATAACCACTGTTATTCTACTTACAAGTTCTGGTAATAGAGGTAATAATAACTCATAACCAGACTAAAGTTCCATAAAGACAATAGGTACATATTACTAAAGCATAGGTACTTTGAAGCTTTGAACATTACAAATGGGAGCAATGCTCCCTTGAGTAGTAATAGAGTAAACCAAATCAGCGGAGACAAGCCCAAATGATAAGTCAAGGTTCATAAATATGTACTGGTGAGCGTTCCGCAAGTAGATTTTATTCAACCATTATTGGTGATTCCATTATTGATGAGACTTAAGTGTTGATGTTTTATACAATAATCAATTAGAGCAACATTTTGAGATAATTTGGAAAATGAGACTAGATACATAACATACGCTACTCTACTTTATCTAAGTAGGTATAGGGGATATGACGGCTTTTTGTTGACTTTTTTGCTTTGTAGGTAGGTATATTTTCATCCAAAATTTTAAAAGTATATTTTGTGTTTGTTTTTAGACATTTACCAGAAACGTCAAATGAAGCGTCAAGTTATAAATATACAGACGAGGGTTATGCAGATATATCTTATTCAACTAATAATAATGAGATGACTCAGTTATTCACTTTCACGACACATTTTCTTCGACTGCAGCTACTTCCGGGGTAAAATCTAAATCCAAATAAGTATACTCCATCACCAGCATACAAGGAAACAGTTTCAGAATTTTGCATTGATGGGGCAGAAACAACTGTAACCTGCAAAAAAACTACTGTTATAATAACACTGTAAGTAATCTATTTAAACTTCCACGTGGTTTCACCCGCGTGGTAGTTTTCCCGGGATAAAAAGTCTCTTAAGAGCGTTTATACCTTATGAGTGGCAACGTCGCAATTTCGTGTCATATTTCGTGGTTTTCAATTTTTATTATTTAATCGGAGCTATATTTTAAAAATCAGTTTAATTAACTTTTTAGAATTACGTGAAAGTGTTTAATAAGTAAGTAACCGTAATGCTTACAGTTATTTTACAATGAAAATAACGCCCTGCCAGTTTCCAATGTATTATTTGCATATAAATAGAACTGTAAACGCAACGATTTCTTACCTTTTACACAGTTTTCCCATAATTCTAAAAAGTTAATTAAACAGATTAAAATATAGGTAGCTCCGATTAAATGATAAAAATTTAAAACCACGAAATATGACACTAAATTGCGACGTTGCCACTCATAAGGTATAAACGCTCTTAAGTCTTTTTCCAGTAGGTATCCAAAGTATCTACATATCGAGTATCATAATCCGTTTAGTAGTTTTTGAGTGATTGATTAACAAACATCCATCCATCCATATTACCAGGAAGTAGGATTTTCAGAGTTGGAAGTTACCTTACTTGAATTACGGATTTAATTTCTTCAATCACACATTACGGATCTCCAAACCAAATGAAACATAAAGGATAGAGTAAACCTGCAAAACACATAAAATTAGTACTTATGCCTACAAAAAGGGCTAAATTACAGCCTTTTTGAAGAATCCAACTGCTCTAAAGTAATAAAAACCACTTGGAGCTTTAGAAGAGTTAAAGTGAGCGCTTGAACCCGCATAAAGGAAGTTTTGGGGTGAGTCCTGCATGCTAAAGCTGTACTGCATGCCGCCATGTTTTTAAAGAAAATTATCCTTTTTACTTGCAAGATTTAGAGACTACCTACCCGATGCATTTCATCGAAATTATCATTTTTTTTTTCAAATATACAAACGCCTTATTGCAGATAGCACACTTTCAATACTTACATAATACATAAAAATAATAAACCATTTAAAAAAATGTATGAATATTATTGCATACCTTTTCACATTTGATGTTATCATGGAAGCGCTTCATAATTACTCGAAGAACGTCATATAGCACAGTAAACTTGGAAGCGTTTTTAGCCGCTGACATATATCACGTAACAGATATATTATGCATGTAATTTAAAATTTACAAATAATCTTTTAATGATGGCGCTGATGGTTTTATATTACGAAAATTTTTATATTGGATATTTTATCTTACGAAAAAACTTAAAATAATGAACCGGAATCTCATAAAGTATTACATTAATTCGTTCACTCGCGTTCACAAAAGTAGCGGCATAAGAGCACTAGTGTGGCGTTAATCATTCGTTGCAGCACTTGAGGAACTTTTTTACAGCCGCCAGCACTTCAGGCTATACAAAACTATCAAATTTCTTCAAATGATTTTAAACCTTAAATTGTTGAAACTTAAGTTCAAAATCGTATGAGAAAATTTGACGGTTTGTGGTAACTTGACCTGCTGCTGTGTGAACCGCTGTTGTGCAGTTGTAATAGAACTGGGAGCTGCATAAAATTGTGCCCAAAATGGCGCTAAGAGTAGCTGCATTAGGCCTGCAGAGCACGCTCTAGCTCTAGCACTGAGCACCTTAGGGAATAATCGGGTTGGCTTCAAAGATTTTATGCAGTAAATTTGTGTTACTTGGGTTGATAACGATTTACGAAGTGCATTAGAATTTATTTGAAATTAGTTTTTTTGAACCTACTGGAACATTTGTTCTTGTACTTTTACAAAGAACCCTTAAGAACACGGGAAGTGTTCGTAAGGCTTCTCCGGCTTCTTTTTTTGTGTTTTTTTTATATTCTCTAAGCAAAACAATGAACACTCGCTCACGCAAGCAAGGCTATTCTCTGTGCGCAAGCAATTAAGCCTGTACAAGTTCTACTCTACTATACGTATTAGATGGGTCGTAGTGTGCCTTAACTAGAGCGGGGGCCGCCGCCGCCGCCGCCGTGGCGGGGGAATGCAAGTGGTAGAGTAGCTTGCCCGCGGGGCTAATCACTCTACTCTATATTCTTCTTTCTTCTTTCTCTTTTTCTTCACTATTTTTCTTCTTTTTCTTTTTTCTCTTTTTTTTTGTTTTTTTTTTTTTAGTAATCTAACTCTACCATGTCTACATTGATATATTTAGTTAGTAGCATAGTTAGTACTCAACCGTGATACTAGGCCGTTTACTCTACCCGTGCACACCAGCCTAGGTGCGAGGCTGTCCGAGGACTGGTGTGAGTGTGCGAAGCCACACCACGGTTTCCTGCTACCAAATGGAGGAGTTTTTCGAGAGTCAAGAAAAACATTTTTTTTCACAAGGAATAAGGAAGTTAGAAACGCGTTATTCTAAATGCATTGCATTGGAGGGAGATTATGTAGAAAAATAAAATATTTTTGTTTAAATCTTTGCATTTTTTAATATTGATTCCAAGAATTTTCTTATGTCCCTCGTATATACAGGGTGGAAACTTTCAGCGGGGCAGTAAGGGGCAGTAAGGGAAAAGTTTTTTGCAATTTGTGACTTTTGACTCCAACGATGGTTGGTCCCATAGAAGTTTTTGATCAGTATTATAAACAGGATCAATTGGCATAAAAAATGTTTTTGTGTAAAATGGCTATTTTCTTGCTAACTGTAATATTTTTTGAAAATCTGTGAATGGGGATCAAAATTCCATAAAAAAATATGGATAGTCTCCTAAGACCATTTTCGCGTAGCTGCAACGGATAAGGTACTTCCCCTTACTGCCCCGCTGAAAGTTTCCACCCTTTATTTATATATATATATATGTAAATAAGTATATGTCTTATGTATTATATTATATTCTTAGAGGATTTGACAGCTGAGAGGGCGGGGACATTACGTTGCAGCGATGACGCTGTCATTGGAGGGGGTGACGCACCATAAGCCGTGTACTCACTCCTCACTCACTCACTTGCCTCGGTCACTTTTGCTGCGGAGCTCGGATGGGACGGACGTGTAATAGTGATCATATTGAACTATTTTCTTGTAATTAGGTTTTTCTAATTTAAATAAATGGTTGTAGGTCGTGCTGTATTTTCTTTTTATAAAATTAATTTGGCTTCTGATTCCTCAGAATATGTATTTATTGTATATGTAATTGGTACACCACTGACTACGTGCAGTATTGTCTCTCCTTCTCCCTTTAATCCATCCAAAGGTTGTAGGTACCTATGTAAAAGATCGCTTTTAGCGATAAGACCGCCCATTATGTCACCCTATACAGATATAAAATAATGTAGAAATTTTATATAAAATTTCTACATTATTTTATATCTGTAATTTTTTGGTGTACATATTATAGAGTATTCTCTTCTATTCTATTCTCGATAAAGGTCTTACATTTTATCCAATGAGTAAATAAATCCAAAGCAGGTGACTTAATAATGTGCTACTCAGATGCCTCATCTAGGAGATCCAGACTTTGGGCACTCAACCATCCACGGGCATGTGTGTCTTTATGCCGGCACTGCTATTGCTTGGAAGAGTCAGAAACAAACTTCAGATGCTCTGTCAACGACAGAGCCGAACTTGTAGTAGCAAACAAAAACAACACAAAAAATACAAACAAAACAGCACAAGAAATAGTGTGGTTTTGAAGAAGTTTTTGGCAGACGCACAGTATGGTATTTTCATGATCTAGACGGACATTATAAATTATTGGTACTTGTCTGAACAGGCTTAACACTAGTGTGTATTGACTGAAGACAAGTTATACTACAATGGACAAAGGTTTATTTACCCAGAAGTCGTGCCGAACAATAGATACAAGGGTCGGAACGGCCGCCTACCTGCGCTTCACAGACACGTACGCCTCGCGCTCGTGTCATTCGTCTGAGTTTGCTCGATGAATACGCTGTGTTTGTGTACGTTAATAGTGATTTTTTGTTGTTATTGTTTCCACGTGAATCTCAAGGTAAGTTTGCATACATATTTTCTTTAATTCGTGTATAAATTTTATCGTTAGGTTCAAAAGAATAGATCAAGGTATTTATGGTAAAAAAAAAAAGTTTTTTTAGTTTGTACTTGAGTTTTAGTTTATTATTCCGCATTATTCCGATCACGTATTATATTCTAATGAAAGAACCATCTTTAAGCTATACGTAACAAGTTTATTAGTTGGCGAAAGTTTGCGACACTCATACAATTATTTCTTATTTTCAGAATGACTCCGCAAATATCGCGACGTTCGTTTTTCGATGTTTGGTTTGCAAACGCAAAACAAACGAGAATGGATGCCTTATTACATCATATTCTACAAGAACTTGGTGACCCACCCCTCAGTGATGACAATTTAAAGAGAATTAGAACAATAATAAGAAATAATTGCACAAAAATCGATGCAAAATGGTCGAAGTCGGGAAGGCACCGAGAACGCTTCTTTAAAGCGAACTCTTCGTGGTTAGAAGAGAATATTTCGCTTCCAAATATTGTCAGTGAACCTACCATGGATATTTCACTACCTGGAACGAGTAACCGACCCGGAAGACCACAAAAAGTCTTTGAACATTCAAGCGATAAAACAAAAAGGCGACGAATTCAACAGCTCCTTGACACATCGAGCCAGGAAGAGTTATCGATGGCAACCGAGGTAAGCCTTCGACAAGCTGGAAAAAAAGATTCAGCTGCTATTGTAAGAGAACTTTGTCTCTTTTCACCTCAGAGAGGTACAAAAATTAAAAAAGCGCGGAAGAGTTCTGCATGCAAAATCCATTACGGACTTTCAGAAGAACAAGCTCTCTCATTAATTATAGATGCAAATCTCTCATCACATCAAGATAATGTTATACGCCAGCAAATAAAAGAAGTGACTAAAAACCTATATCCACCTTATTATAAAGTTAAAGCGGCAAAACAAATGTGCTATCCTAGTGGTATTAATGTCACCGAAACGCACGCTGAAATTAAACTACAATCTTTAATGGATCACACGATTACACGACTATGCAAAGTACAAGAAGAGGTCTTGAAGACTATAACCGACTTGAGAAACCTGGATATAATTGTGAAATGGGGTTGTGATGGAGCGGAACAAACCAGGTACAAACAAAAATTTTCGGACGAACATTGCAGTGATGCCAGTTTATTCAGTATTTCGATGGTGCCTATCCAAATGTATGCAGTGAGTGACCAAGACATTAAAACAATTGTGTGGCAAAATCCTTCCACATCGTCTACTAGATATTGTAGACCCATTAAGTTTGTATTTGGAAAGGAAACTGTGGACTTAATTCTTACGGAAGTTGACAAAGTTAAGGAGCAGGTAACTACTTTGTCGCCTACTAAAATTGTTGTAAATGACACAGAAGTCTTTGTAAAGCCAACATTGATATTCTGCATGATTGATGGCAAAATTTGTAATGCAGTAACTTCGTGCGCGTCCACACAAACCTGTTATTTATGTGGTGCAAAGCCTAGAGAAATGAACAACGAAAGGCTGATGTTAAAAAAGACGGTAAAAAGCGAGTTTCTCTCATTGGGCCTGTCCCCTCTGCATTCATGGATAAGATTTTTTGAATGCATCTTACACATATCTTATCGTCTTGATATAAAAACATGGCAGGCTCGGGGAGCAGATAATAAAAAAAAAGTAGCTGAAAAAAAGAAAAACGTACAAGAGAAGTTTAGGCGCGAGTTGGGCTTATTGGTAGATATGCCTAAACAACAGACAGGCAATACAAATGACGGGAACACGGCTCGCAAGTTTTTCAGAAATGCTGAAATGTCAGCAGAAATAACAGGTGTTAATGTTGAGCTTATCAATCGCTTCCGTGTCATATTAGAATGTATAAATAGCGGGTTTAAGATAAATGTCGATAAATTTCATAAATACGCTAAGGAAACAAGGAAGCTATATATTAAAGAGTACTCATGGTACGCAATGCCTGTAAGCGTACATAAAATACTTTTCCACGGAAAAGATATCATTGCTGCATGTGTTCTTCCAATAGGACAACTTTCGGAAGAAGCACAAGAGGCTAGAAATAAGCACAATAGAAAATTTAGAGAACTCTTTACGAGAAAGTCGTCAAGAGTTAATACAAACACTGATTTACTAAATAGATTGCTTGTGTCATCAGATCCATTCATTGCAAGTTTAAGGGCTCCTCCAAAAACTAAACGGGGTCAAATTACTTCTGAAGTGCGCGAGCTTTTGTCATCTGACCACGGTGAATTAGGACGATATCTATCAGATTCCGAAGAATTTGATGAAGATTCTGACTGATAGGTACCTATCTAATTTATGTAATTCTGTCTGATTTGACATAATATGACATGAACCAAAGTCTGTACCTTTTTGAGAGAAATAAATCATTATTTTTATTTTATTTTAATTGTTTGTTTTTTTTTTGTATTATTATGTTGAAATATAATATCTAAAACCTTCCCAATGTGTTTAAATTTTATTTAATACGTACTTGATTAATTGTTAGGGTATTCCATACACATATATTGAGTTAAATAATATTGTCCGTCTAGATCATGAAAATACCACACTGTGAGACGTATCTAACACAGAATCTTTAAAAGTTAGACTATGTATTGATAATGAGTCTGCCTTAAGGGTTTCACCGTCGAACAAAGCATATTAGTTTGAGACACTTCTACATTATAGAATGTGTATCAAAGGGAGAACTAGTTGTTAAGCAAGTTGCAGCACAAGTGCAACTAGACTAGCAGACATGTTTAAAACCCATAAAGAACCAAGGTTTAACGGGGCTTTTCTGAAATGACGTTCACTAGGTGGCACCACTGAGACGTCAGTTCCGGGCACCTGTCAAAAGTGTAAAGCGCCTTTATTTTCTTTAGTCGTGACTGAATGATGAACGAATGAATGAAAAGAATGATGAACGTCATCATATATTTTGTATTAAAAGACCTCTGAATTTTCATGAACACCGGTCCTCGAGCAAATTGTTAAAAAAACGTGTAGGTGTAAATATTGTACCTAAGTAATGCAAACTTCTTGTACCTATTGATTTTATTTTCTTTTAGTCATAGGACTGATTACCATAGTAACAAATAAAGTAAACAATATAGTTGTAAAGGTTTCCGTTCCCAATGAATTTTATTTAAAACAAATATTAATTATCATTCATCTTCACATACATGCCCATAAAGTCAGTTGCACACCAAAGAGCAGAACAAATTTTTCATACTTGTGTACAGACCGCAAACTATGCTAACCTAAACTAACTCAGCTTAGCTCTTGATCTGCAACCGGCTTTAGTGTCAGCACAGATAGAGAAGCAAAAGCTAGCAGCAGTTTTTCATTGATAAATAAGTTACAAGCGAAATAACTAAACTACATTTCAAAATATAGCAGATGATTTCCAATGGCGTGTGTTTCATCATGCTTGAGCATATCTTCACTCAAAACTGGACAGCAAAGAACTTTGCTATCCAGTTTCTTTGCTTTCTAACGAGCAACAAAATGCTCGAGCATGGTCAACGGTAATAACAAAACGTAATTATGGGTGGCGACAGCCCTGTAATAAGCGATTGATCCAGCGCTAAAGTGGATTTAAAAACGAATTAAGTACCTAATATAAATCTAGGTACTCACACAGAAATGACAGAAAGACCCAAAAAATTGTACAAACGTAGATATCCATCCAGGTAATCATATAATATTATTATTACGTCTAATACATTTGACCGTTATGCCAATTTTGAATATATTCACATTTGCGACATTCACGTTTTTTAAAATATTCCGGATAATGAGCTTTTTCCAAAGGATGCCAATAATCAATCACCCAGTCAGGAGGCATGACAACACGTTCAAACGCAGTACCACCCCCTTCACCAACAGAATGAGCAACTAAGTAGAAAAAGAACAAAAACAAAATATATTTTCATTTATTTCATCATCACGTGCAAGCAAGTCAGTCGTCATTGTTATTGAAGTTAAGCTCGCTTTTGACTGGGATATAATGTAATTTATAATACATCTTGAGAAAGAAATAAATAAATTAACATAATAATATAGGTACGTATTACATCATCGTCTGCTTAGACTTTTCCCAGCTATTTTGGGATCGGCTTTCAGTCCTATCAGATGCAGCTGAATTGCGGTATTTTACATGGAGCGACTGCCTATCTGACCTCCACAACCGAGTTATTGGGTAATACGATAGCTACCCCTTGGTCAGACTTTCGGGCTTCTGATGACCCGTAACGACTGTCAAACATCCACAAAAATGAAAGCCGGGACCAACCAACGTGCTTTCCGAGGCACGAGGCACGGAGGGGTCTTGGTATGTAAATATGGCCACTCATCCACTGGCCAACCGCGGCAAGAGTAGCTGAACCTGAACGATCGACCCGTGCGGCTGTATTACTTAGCCACAAGCAAATAGGTATTCAAACTATAATGTTTTTTGTAGTCTCGGGATATATTATAATATATATTATATTATATCGTAGTGAAAAGCGAGCTTAATACTTTATACTTACATTTGTTCGAAGGCAAAGGAGAGATATTTTGAAATAACTCGTGTTCTCCCAACCATAGTAAACGACGTCGCTCTTTTGGATCATCAACACATTTATATTTGTCGAATTCGCTCCTCAAAATAACTTGATGATAACGCACCACTTGTCTAAAAGGTAGTCGACGTTGTTTTCAAAGATGGTGAAGCGTTGGTGAGCTTACAATTTTATTTATCACTAACTGCGCACTGGGGTTTTACCCTTACAAACAGGGACCGAAACCGGTATCATCAATAGGGGTATTTTTTCGGTTACAACATTTATATTTTTTACAGGTATTATTAAAGGTTACCTTAATTCTTAAATTGAATACAACCAGTATTAATACCGGTTACCGGAATTAAAATTACCTCTATTTAATACGTGCCGTCGGCATTAGTCAAAGGGCGCACATCGCCTGTGTGTGTGTCAAAGAGTTTCCTTGTATTTCAATTTTGTCAAACTATTCACGTTGATCTCAAAATTTGGAAGAAAATTAAACTTGTTACAGAAATTAGGTATAGGTATTTAATTTTGGATTTGAAACAACAATGATGAAACAACAAGGTGAATGATGAAGAATGATGAAACAACAAGGTATTTTTTAGGTAACCGGTATTAAAACGGTAACATAAATCAAGGTAACATATTTATCCTGCTTGGTTACCCAGATAGCGGTAACCTTAGTCGTAGAAGTAACCAAAATTCTTCGATACCTGTACCGTAATTTATAAAGGTTTTCGGTCCCTGCTTACAAATCTCTCCCGTGAAAATATCGGGATAAAAGGTATCCTTTATCCTAATCCAGGTCATGATGTTTCCTACTGCCAAATTTCACCCAAATCCGTTACGCCCGTTTAGCGTGAAAACGTAACAAACAAACAAACACTTACTTTTGGTTTTCGAGAAGGACATAGGATACGTTTTATCAGGACACAATGACCCCTTAAGAGGTTGATGGTGTTTTACCCCTGTATATCACTTGTTGTTCGTCCATGCTTGTTGTGCACAAGGTCTGAGGAGTATCCTATAATAACTTATTTAATATATAGTATAATAACTTGTAAAAAAGTACTAGGCTTGCATGAATTCAATATAGTATTTCATTAATATTATTAAGTAGATACTACTTTTTGAACCTATATATTATTTACTTACTATTTAATTGTATGGCCTATGTCTATCTAGAATAATGTAAATAATAATAACTACCTATCTCAACATAAAAATCATCAAATAACTTCTCCCGCTCTGGGCGGAGTGGGAGGGCGTGTCAGACTCTTACTGACTAAAACCCACCCGTGTTCCTTCAGTTGCCTTGCCTGTGCCAGGGGCCACGGTAACCCTTTCGGAATTCGGACTTTCCCGCAACCCTGGCAGGCATCGGCACTAGCGGACCCCGTCATTGTTAGGTACCTACTGACATCTCTTTGAGGCGCGCGTGGAACACAACGCGCCGACGACGTCGACCCGGCAAACAGAATAAACATAATGCTTACCTGGCTACATAATATGCTTCGATATTTCTCAAAGCTTTCTTATAAAGTGTGCATACTTTTTGAGAATGAGTTCGTAATTCGGGTGCAAACGGCATTTTTATTTTTATTACTTCAGATCAAAATGCACTGAAATGGAATGTCACATCCGTTGTCATAAAATTAAAAAAATAATTGGTATTACATGCCAGTCATGTGCAGACTGTTTCAATATGGTTTCAACCACTGACCTCTATTATTTAATAGAGGTCAGTGGTTTCAACTTACAGTGGTTCAAACAATGCAAATTTCAAATTATTATTAAAATTTTATGCCTTGAATAAACGATGTTGTTTTACAAGCTAGAATATTTTGTGGAAAATAAAGCATAAATTTATTCTTACCTGCATAATAAAATCAATTAGATGGTTATGTGGGCGGATGGCTTGTCTGAGGAGTACAAGCTAGAGTGTAGCGTGAGCACTGACCTCTATTAAAGCGTATTTTAATAGAGGTCAGTGAGTGTGAGGCAAGGGGGAATTTCCTCGCCCACTCTTTTTAGGTACGAGTATGTGTAGATAGCCTGATTGGCGTGCTCAGTAACATGCATGTAGGTTGTCGTATTGATGGAGTCGCTGTCAATAATATAAGTTATGAAGACAATAATATAAGACATGGTGCTGCTAGCCCCGTCAATTAGGGCCCTTCGTCATCTGCTTAAAGTTTGTGAGCGGTAAGCCGAGAGTTATGGTCTCAAGTATAATGCTGCCAAGAGCGAGTGTATGTTTTTGTGGTCTTGGTGATAAAACCCCTCATGAACCTCCACCTATTTTTCTGAACGGTTCTCCTCTCGCTAGAGTGAAAAGGGGCACATTGTCTCCGATGATCTAAGGGACAATGAGGACGTTGCACGTGAACGCAGAGCGCTGGCGGTGGTCTGGGGTAATATGTTGGCTCGCAGGTTTGCTCGTTGCTCATCTGAAGTCAAGTTAGCGCTATTCAAAGCGTACCTATTGCTAATCTTTATACACGAGCAGCCTGTGGGTTAATTATACTCAAAGGGCATACAGTGCTCTGCGGGTACAATACAATAACGTCTTCAGGATGTTGTTGCGGTTGCCGAGGTTCTGCAGTGAAAGAAAGAAAAGAAAGAAAAAGTGTTTATTGCGACTCGTACAGGAAGTGCACAAACTAAATTATAAAATAAAAACCAAACTTTATAAAAACAAAAAGTAACAAAAGAAAGTGCGTCCGCTATATTTGTCGAAGCGCGTACGGATGACTTTCGCTGTTGGGCAGAGTACGCGGCAGCAGCAACAGCATTCTGAGGATAGTTTCGACGAGTACATTTCAGTGTCCGATACACTCGCTCTGGGTAAGCATCGTGGTTGGGACGGTAAAATAAAATGTTTTAATTGTTACTTATTATTAAAATTATTTGACTATCAACATAGTTTCTAAGCTCCTTTTGATACTAACCATATTGGATCATGTTATCTGACATATATAAAATAAAATAAATAATTGTAAGTTTAATTTGTCAAAAAACAAATTTTCTTACGTTTTGTCGTGAAAACGTCTTTTTGCTCAGTGTAAGTACCTACTTACTGGAGGTCAGTTCAACATTTTTGACCGATAAAAACATGGTAAGATTGCAACCGCTCAATAACTACAAGACTTTTAGTGCTAGCAGCTAGAGTAATGGTTGAGCATTCAAAAGATAGGTAGGTATTTATAAAAAAATTGAGGTACGATGTCATAGTCACACTGCGAGTACACGCGCATGTGCGCGACCCTCTATTTTTCACTATGTGTCGAAACTAGCGTTGAAAAAAGCAGGAAAAATTCCCGTTTCTTTCCAATTCCGTTGATTTTTTCAATGTTTCATTCGAAAGTTTCAAGAAAAAATGTACCTATATAATTTTCATGTTTGTTTTAAAAAAAACCGAAGAATATGAAAGAAATAGGAATCTTTTCATGTTGTTTTTTTTCAAATACGTAGGTACCTACTTATAAAATGGAGGGTAGGATGGGAATGTTAGAATGTTTTGGGCCAATGAAATTTATTTGTAAACGATTTACACCCTCGCGACTGGTGGAAAGGATTTTGTCACTCTAAACAACTTTCATGTGTTGCCTTAAGATTGTTGATATAATTTGTTGATATAATTTAAAAAAACAATGTGTTTTTTTCGTGAAAAAAAAACAAATTGCTTGCTCTTGACTCTAGTCTAGGTCAGTGGAGTGGTGACACCGTGACAGAGACAGCTGAGTCCTGTATTACTTATATTACTCCCGCTCCCGATATATTACTTTCCTCTATGTATTACTTTTTGGACGGCTTTGGTCCATTGAGCTAGGAAAAACATATTATAAGTCAAAAGCATTGACTTATATGTTTTTCCTAGCTCAATTATAGCACTCTTTGTCTACGGAGCCGGAGTCGACCACAGAGCATGTAGGTAACTAGCAAGTAACTAGAGAGTCGACGATGGAGTGAGCCACAGACCCATTGACTTATAATAGCCTATCTCAATGCACAGACCACACTACCACAGAGTACCTTTACTTAGAATAATAACTAACTAAGGTACCTTTACTATACCACAAACTATATAGAGAACTACGTTGAGTGAGCAGTGAGCTTACCCCTTACCCAGAACTATGGAGGGTAGAGACACCCTCCATACCCAGAACAAGTATGTTCACTCTCACTTTGAAAAGATTAGGGTTATATGCGTTCGGAATCACAGACGCAGGTAGAGAGTTCCACTCTTTTGCTGTGCGCATAACAAAAGACATTTGGAATCGCTTAGTGCGAATTGTTGGAATAGCAACTAGGATGGTAACTTGCAGTGCGTCTAGATGACCGATGGATCATCTAGACGCAAGACCATTATAGACGCATCTAGATGGATCTGGTCTCATATCGGCCGTAAATCTGCTCAGAACTGAAAACTATCATAATCGGTGAAAGCTTACTTCATAAGGAATGCAATGAGCCTACTATGTCTAGTGTAGACAAATACAATGGCTAAGGCAGTATCGGAAATTGTAGGAAAAATTGTTACAAATACTTATGTAAAAATAAAATTCGCCTCATGTCTGTAAATCTGCTCGTAATTGTAAAAAACGACAATCAAAGAAAGTTAGCATCATAAAGAACGTGAAGAACACAACAAGCCTAAAAAGTCTAGATATGAGCGAATAAAAATCATCAAAAATCGCCATGTTATTAATAATTAAATAAACTAACTAACAAAAAGGTAAGGTAAGGTAAGGTAAGGTAAAGTCTCAACATAACTAACAAAACGAGCCCAAACTCGGCACACCTAGCTCTACTCGTCTATTAGTTCCAGTAGCAGTCTTCGAAGTACACCTGCAGGTCTCTCCATCAAGTCCGGAAGTAAGATCTCAACGTAACTAACAAAACGAGCCCAAACTCGGCACACCTAGCTCTACTCGTCTATTAGTTCCAGTAGCAGTCTTCGAAGTACATTTCAGGTCACTCCATGAAGTCCGAAACTAAATATGAAATTTATTCCCATAAGTATAAGAAACTGTAAATAAAATCTTACCTTGGTTGTCCGTATATGCTCTGTGCTCACGACAACGGCCGAGCGCAGACTAAAATATTTCTTTACTTTTTGTGCAATAAATCAAGATAGTGACCAGTAAAATAACCCTTATTTCAATCCGATAAGTATCACGCGTTACAGCTAAATATGTGAAAAAATAAGACTCGATTTTAATTTTGTTCTCAGCCTATTTGTAACATTTTGATAGTTTTTTTTGGTACCTTTTTGAGTTGAACATGTCTGCTAACATAAAATATTTTTAAATAAATAAATTTATGTTATTAATTATAAGAAAAATGTTCCTCAAGTCAGCACGATATCGTCAATTATGTGTGAAGAGGCAACGGAAATTATTTTTTACAATATTATAAACCAAAATTTTTGAATAAAAAATTGCTTCCATTTGAAGACTAAGGAGTAATCTATCTGTGGCAATTATTAGTTACATTTGATTTTGTATTATTTTGCCGGAAAATGTACCGAAAAACTGCTTATTTTTGTCAGATTCGTAAACGCGTCCTTAATTAGGCACGTTACGTAAACGAAATACAGACACCCACCTCTATACAGGCGCCTAAACACACACGTGAATGCGCGGCGCGCGCGGGCGGCGATTCACGTAGACACTGAGCGGTGTTACACAGTACAATACCGCCCACACGCACACGAAGGCTTCTTAGCCCGGACCGTGACCGGCTAGCTCTGGAAGCGGGACGGGCGGGAGCCACACACCCTATTCTGTAGGAGCGTCGAGTCGACACCTTCGTTGCTGGTCGTCCCACGCCGGGCCTCCCCCAGGTAACTGGGGGTCTCACCTGGCGGGGACAGACCGCCGAGGTGTCGTAAAGATAGCGGCGCTGTGAAACAGCGCCGCCGTGGCGCGCCTACAGAAAAACACATAGCAACCACTCACACGGGCGCGTGTAATAAACACGCGCCCGACCGCGGCCAACAAGCCAGTGAAGCGGACATAATGAGAGGCCCGTATTTACGGGCCGAAGTGCTGCATCCGCGGCCGTGGGGCGATGCCCCGGTACCGCTAGCCGCGCCCTCTTACGGGGACGCAGCGACTTCCCAACGTTTTTTGTAAAATCAGTTCGCTTCAACAGTTCAACCACAGTACTACGAGAATAAACCAGAACAAGTAACCAAGTCTTTCATTGAATAAGAAGAACAAACATACAGTCAACATTTTACAGTTAACATTGCAGGGATTTATCAACATCATTCTACGAACCAGTAGTTTGCAATCATAAGCATGCTATCCATAATTGTAACGCTTGAGTAACGTTACGCTTCGCGGTCACTACGCATCAGACACTCAAACTCCCCACGCTGACGCACGTGTAAATGTTTCACAAAAAAAAAAACGACTATAAACTTCTTCGAGCCGAGCGAGTAGAGTGCGCTTACCCAATAGATGAGCGCGTGAAGCGATCGCTCTCAAGATACAGCGAGCGAAGCGGGCCCATTTCGACACGGGTGAGCCGAGCGCGCTTACACATGTAAAGAGCGAGCGACGCGAGCCCCCATTACAAGAAAAGCTAGCTAAGCGTGCCTAATTTAACGACGACTCAACGAAGCGAACACACTTTCAAAACTAGTGAGCGCCCCCCACTAGGCGCTTAAGCCAGCTTACTCCGCTCGTTAGTAATCGCGCTCCGCTTACTTTTGGTGAAGGTGGGCTCGCCCCACTCAATCGTCTCGAGAGTCGTCTTCCTCCACTGGCTAGTCTTGTGGAGAAGGCTCGCTACGCTTGCTCGAATAAAGATTACCTATGCTTGTGTTACACTCGCTTGTCTTGACTTCTTGAGGAGGGCTCACTTCGCTCGCATATTACTTGAATAGTCGCGCTCTGCTCAGTCGTGTCTTCTGTGGGCTCACTTCGCTCGCTCATCATAAAACTGTGCTCGCTACACTGGGCTGAGTAAGAGAATCCCATCGATAAGTCAGCTTAGCTTGATGTGAATGTGACCACATTTTATTAGTTGGCATGGAGCAAGATTTACGTGATAGTGGCTGGCAAAGTGCTAGCACTGACTAAAGATTGTTTAGGGAACTCCTCTCATTCGGTTAGGTCAGGTTACAATTATATTATGACCAAACGTTTCACGAAAACAAACGGCGCGAACTTGAACTGCGTCTACTTATTTTTTTTTTGCAATTTGTGTCGTTCTCAGGTTGTTTATTGATCAAAATATGATTCGCGTCCGTTAAAAATCTGTATTAACACAATTAAGATCATTAGAATCATTAGTACGTGACTATTACAACTTTCATAATTAGAATTGGAAATAGCATAGAAATAGTCATCCAATCCAATAGGGTAAATGTGAGCTTGGAGAGTTGTAATGCTAAAGCTACATTGTCGCGTTAAGGAGTTTTTTTTTAAAATTATTATATTAATATTTTAAGTAAGTGGACCACAATCCTACCTTTGAAGTAAATGTATGGTGACCTAATTAGAAAAAAAACACACTACAGTTTAGTTTATAAATAAACAAATATGAGACAACATCCACACAAGGTCTAGGTAGGTACTATCCACACAACTAGGTAGAACCTGTACTACGGAAACCTGATGAAGTGATGACTGATATACATATACCTAGACACCCAGACACAGGACATGTTCATGCTCACAAATGTTTGAATTGTCCGGGGATCAAACCCGGGACCAGCGGCTCAGAAGGCAGGGTCGCTACCAACTGCACCAACCAGTCAGTCAACAGTTTTCTCTTTCAAGACCGACCTCGGCGCTTGTACACATTCAGTTGTTATGTAATAGAGTACCTACATACTAAATTACTAATCTCGTAGATTTGGGCATCAGATTCTAAGGTCGCAAGCAGTGTGACGTGTATAAAATTAAAATAAAGCTCGAAACCAAAAGCCTTGTTGCCGAAAAATGGAAAAATCTATAAATTTTGTCATTTCTGTCAACTCTAGTGTCAAACAGTCGTAAACGCAGTGCTGCTAGAAGACATGGCATATGCCTTGATTAAAGGATACTTGGATAAGAATTTACTGAAGACTTGGCTTTGGCCTACAGACTTTGGCTTACAGAAGAATACGAAAATATGACGAGGCTGAATGGTCTATAGATCGATGACTGCCTTTTCTACGGGCGAAAGAAAAAAAAAAAAAAAAAAAAACAGTGCTGCTAGCCCGTACGATAATAAAATTATGGGGGCGTACGATAATTTGGCCTAGCACACGATGTACGATAGCGTATTGTATGTTAAACGTTTGATCATTTTGAGATTTGGATAAAAATTGCTATAGTGAGATTAAATTAAATCACTAACTTATTTCTATGTTACTTAGATTCGTAGGAGACTTGTACTAATAATAAAATTAATAACAACGAACGTGTAAGACAGACAGTCCGAGACTATCGTAATCGTATCGTGTATTATTTTAGGTGTCCGCTTAATTTATTGTATTGTACTGTCTGATTTGAACTCAAAGAATAATAAAATAAGTAATATTGGAACTTTGGAGTTGGCAGCACTGGTGAAACGTCAAAAACAAATATTTTGAGAAGCGTGAATTTGTGTAGATAGCGTCCTCCACAGCGTCTAAGTATTTTAAGAATTCATAAATTGACTCCCGGTAAATGCATTATTGGGCTATTGAGAATGATAATATAGATTATATCGTCTCAAAGAATTTAAATATTATCATCACCTCAACTCGTCTAAATTGCCCTTGAAAGTGGCAATCTCGTGGGGCCGGTAACAGTTTCTGATGGTTTTCGTAACAAAATAAAAAAATGTCGGACGCTTGGGAAGAGATCCAAGCTGTTAAAAGCAAAAGGAACAGCCTGCGCGAGAAGCTAGAGAAACGTAAAAAAGAACGGCAGAATATTTTGAGTTCTAATTTGGTTGGCGATAAGTCAGAGGGATCACCCGGCGGCGGGAAGGAACGGTCGGTGGCGAGCCCGTCTACACTGAAGCAGGAAGGTATCATTGCAATCAGCAGCTTGTTATTTTTCATAATTGTTCTAATTGATGTTCATCACAAGTAAAAGTAGAATTCAGAACAAAATGTTATTTCAATTAACAAACTACATAAGCACACAAGTTAATAAACAAACAGTATTCATTTGACTCTCTGTATCATTACAGGAACGCAAGAGAAACCTAAACCGCTGGTACCATCCGCATCATTAGAGGTGCGTCTCTTGCAAGTGCTATCAGACATGCAGCTACAGTTGCCTGCAACTGCTAGTGCATTGCTGCCGGGCCTAGGTGATGTTGATGCGGGTATAGTAGCCAGCCTACTGCAGAAGTTTGCCACACAGAAACTTATTATGTAAGTTTTGTTAGTTGTTTTTTATTTATTTTATCTTTTACCCATAGGTAAGACATGAATTTAATTAAAAACACATAAAACATACATAACCTCACGCCTGCTCATGGGGGTAGGCACCAACTACATAATGCCACCAGCTATGAATTTAAGAAAATCCACTTCCTGGTTTAGTCTTCATTCAGGCATGTTCTTTAAAAATATATATACAGGGTTATTGGTAAAACACCATCAACCCCTTAAGGGGTCATTGTACTCATCATTATGAACAACTTTTACTATGGGACCAAATATGAAATTGCGAAAAAACAATTGCTGTTCCCTACATTTATGTTTGCAGAACTTACCAAAATGTAGGGAACAGCTGATATTTTTTCGCGATTTCTCATTTGCTCCCATAGTAAAAGTTGTTCACAATGATGAGTACAATGACCCCTTAAGAGGTTGGTGGTGTTTTACCAATAACCCTGTGTAGTAAGCTAAAAAAGCTAAAAAAAGCTAATCTAAAATATCTGGTAGTAAAATAAAATTGAATAGAATACACATTTTAGACACATTGGGCCAATTTTGTTATAAACATTTACTTTTGGTAAACAGTTGCTGCTCAATATATTCTGCATTTTATTGTACAGTAAAATCTAGCAAAGAACTTGAATGTATACTGTTATTTTATTTCTTTTAGCATAAAGGAACGCACAGAGAGTACTACTGATGCAAGCATAGAGGTTGTGAATGCAGAGTCTGTGAGACTAGCCGCTGTGTTGGCAGCTCTCATGGAGGAACAGGCTTCTGGTAGCAAGAGGAAAGGTTTGTAAACTGCATTCACAATTCAAGTTTCCAAATTGTATTTCGAAAAATTACTTTAATAAAGAAGTTGTAGAGCAAACTAAACTTTATGTACCTATATATAAAGTTTAGTTTAGTGCTCTACACTTCACTCTACAACACTATTTAATATTATGACTTAATCAATAGTACTAGTTAGTCATTCTGAAAACAACTTATTAACATTGGTATACAGTGTTTAAAGTGGAAATAACATCAATGGGAAACAAGGATTTGAATAGGCTTTACATGCTTTATTATTCTTATTATCCTCATCCATTCAGAAGGAATATGTAGATGTTACAATATTATTGAAAAAATATTAAACAAGAAAGTAGGCAATGAAAATGTAACTGGCAGCCTAACAAAAGAGTGCAAATATCTTAAAAATATTTATAATTATGTATTAATAACTCAAATGAAAATAGAAGATATATAATATAAAGTAACAGAGGTTTTTACACTCATTGCAGGTGACAACAAAACGGAAGAGGCCACAAATCCTAAAGTATCTAAAACTGCTACAGATGAGAAGAAAACTGCTAAAAACGACACAGATCTTATGGTGGGTCTATAATAATATACTGACCCCTAATTGCATAACACACTTTGAATCCCATTCCGAGGGTTTTGAAAATAAATCCTTATCCATTGCTTCGTAGGTTTGAAAAATTCGTCTATTCAACAACGTAAAAACGCAATGAACGTAGCTGAACTGTCTAGTCAAATGAGGGTGTTCTAAAATAGGGGTTATTTTGTCGTGTTTAGATATCAATACCCATCACGTCTGCGGGGTTTTACTAGCAAATTTAATTTGACCCTGTAGAGGTAAGCCTTTATCTTTTTCATGCTTACACTTGGCTGGTAGCAGTGGTAATACTTTTTTGGAAAGAAGTTGACTGGTAGAAATTGTCACATAAGGAAATAGCGTTAAGCCCCCTTCATGCGACTCTCTCTCTCGCTCTCTCTTATACAGGACATTGACGTGCAAACTGTAACCATGAATAATATCACATGAGTCTAGAGCCCCTAGCATATAATTTTTTCTATGGTTATCAAAAAAAAAACAGGTTGCAAATCTATGTCCCAGCCGTATACTGCCCTGTATACTCACACGCATGAGTCTAAACCACGTAGTCACCCAGCTCCTGGAACGAAAATTATCGACGTGTCAAAATTAAACGCTAGTCAAGTCATCCAATTGGCTGTTGTTAATTTAGTCAACCAATCACAGTAGTTTACGCGCGCTTGACAATTTAGCCCTTTGTACGTTTTTCTTGCCGAGAAAAACTACGGTTTATTCGCCGTGTGTAGGCACGGTCGTCAGTGTTGTATGGATCACTATGGAAGTTTGTTGCCGACACGGCGGTATTAGTGCACGGCGCCAACCATAGAACCATGTCATATACAGGGTCACACGATTTTTCTATGGCGCGGTTAACACGTGCCGTATACAAAGGGCTTTTGTAAGCAAATTTTTGCGAGATTATCGTTCAAGAAACTGGGCATAAGTAATACTTGTCTTATTGAACTTAATATAAATAAATAAAATATTGTATACACTTCGACGATATAGACAAGACTGATGTGGATGCAGCCGACGAACTGACAATACGTCGTTTGCAATAAACAGCGATGGATAAATGAGCTTATTTTGTTAGTTAATTTATCAATAATTTGACAGTACTTTAAATAGTTAAAGATTATTTTGTATTGTATTATAGAGGCATGAGGAACAGGTTGTAAAGTACACTCATATCTCCATAGAAAAGGGAGGATCCTCCGACCAGACGGGTGTCGTGTCTGGTGGGCTTATTAATGAATAAATTTATATAAATAAGTTTTGCCCAAATAACGCGAATATGTTTTAGTATTTTGAAACTAGCTATCTTTCGCTATACCAATTTATTTCGGGTCGCCCAAACATTTCTTGTGTTTCCATAGTTATAGTTGTCATCTCAACAGTCACCCCCTGTTTAGCCTAGATTTTTTTCCACCTATTACAGTCATTACTGGCAATGCCTTCAAGCAGAGAGAAAGCAGTGAAGAGAGTTGGTGAAGAGATCATGGATCTACTTAGCAAGCCAACTGCCAAAGAGAAGTCACTGGCTGACAAGTTCAAGAGTCAAGGAGGTTTGTATCAAATTCAAATATTTTACATTCTCAAAGTCCTATATCTTTGTGACATGGGATCTTGAGATGGCCACCTTATTTATTTTAATTTATTAGATAGGAACAACAAACAGCTACACCAGGGATCACCAATTAGTGGAATTCGGGGTCTGTTTTTAAAAATAATGTGACGCGGTCTATTTCGTAGACGATTACTAGCAACCAAGATAAAAAATATGAATTAACCACATAGAAGAAAAAGAAGCCTGTACCATTTTTTGTGAACTAATAAACAGAAATAACCGAGTAAGTAATTAATTTAATGTGAAAAATGACATTTGTTACTTAGGCGCGTCTGTATGGACTATGGATTAAAGTTAGTGCAAGCTAAAACTATTATTTTTTTATTTAATGTAGATTTTTAGATTACGTTTTAATTGGTAAGGCCCGCACAAAATAGATCGGCGGTCCCGACCCCGACCACGGTCCACCATTTGGTGGCTCCTGAGCTACACTATGCAATGTTACAAACATAAAATACAAGTAACTTAAGTAATAATATAGCCCACAACACTGTTCACAGATAACCATTAATAAATAAAAATTTACCGTTAGCTGGTAAAGTGTTCATGCATGACAGTTGCGCTATTATAAAAATAATAAAACATATTTTACTTACTGCAATTTTGCTTTCAAATGCGCCAACAGCAATCAAGAATATGGCGACCTAGCTTTTGCTCGCAGCTTCACTCGCGTGGATGTCGGAAATTATCCCAGGGGAACCTACTACGGGGTTAAAAAGTATCGTATGTCTTAAACCAGGTCATGGTCTACTCGTGTGCAAAATTTCAATCAAATCTGTTCAGCCGTTAAGAGAGAAGCGACGTGGTCCCTGGCACAGGCAACTGAAGGAACACGGGTGGGTTTTAGTCAGTAAGTGTCTGCCACGCTCTCCCGCTCTGCCCAGAGCGGGAGAAGTTATTTGAAGATTTCTAGTGTCCGACCGAAGGTCTATTTTTGGCCGAAGCCGATTAATCGGCAATCGCTACAACCTTCGGCAGAAGCCGAAGGTTTATAATCTCTCAGTAATTAAATTTGTTCAATATTGTCTACAAGCTACCATTAATATTAAAATTATTTCAAAACTTCAATATTGAAGGTTATATTGACTGTGTCGTAGAGAAGTTGATTAATTAGAGATGGTATAAAAGTTTGTGATTTATTTGTAAAAAATAATCATTTCTTTATTAAGTAATTCACAAATTACAATTAGACCAATCAATCAGTCTTTGTTTTACTCGACTAGACCGAAACTAGACTAATAAATAAAATAAACAAACACTAACTTTTCACTAGTTCACTTGTCTTGACGTGCATGCAATGTGATATTTGACAGTGACTGCCCGCGCCCTGTGCAAACACGACCGATCCCTCGCTCTCTCACTCAGTCTTTCGTAACAGTTCGTTCAATCTCGACGGTTGCTCGGACCTTCGGCGAAACCTTCGGCTTCGGCCGGGTTTTGGGCCGAAGCCGAAGGTTTCGCCGAAGATGGTTTTTTTGGCCGAAGGTGGCCGATGCCGAAGCCGAAGCCGAATCTTCGGTCGGACACTAAAGATTTCCCACACTCAAAAAAAAAAAAATTGGGAAACGACCGGCTGCCCGAAAAGTACAAATTTTCTTACGTTTTTTCCAATTTGCAGGCCAGTGTCAGGTTGTATGTTGAACAAGATATGATTCGCGACCGTAACAACCATAAAAAAGGTGTGAACAGGTAATAGACAACAGACAGGGATAGTTTCGTTCGCATTTGTAATATTAGTATGGATTTTTAATACCGTTGGCCTTTTTTTTTTTTTTTTTTTGAGGATGGGAAATCATCAAATGACTCCTCCCGCTCTGGGTGGAGCGGAAGGGAGTGTCAGACTCTTACTGACTAAAACCCACCCGTGTTCCTTCCTTGGCCCTTTATGTTCCGGGTCAGCGGTACCCCTTTTGGATGATCCCGCTTTCCCGGCAGGCTTGGGCCCTAGTGGGCCCCCTCTATGATGCTGACATCTCTTTGAGGCGCGCGTGGAACACGTACGCGCCGTCCAGCACGGGCCTGGTCCTGATCGGACGGTGAGCTACCCATTACTCACCGCCCGCAGGCCCGCGCCTACGGTGGCCGGGAGTCGTCACGCGGCTCCCGACGCCCGGAGCGTCCACCGCGGCGGCTTGGACGGGAGACTCTCTCCCTCTCCCGTCCCGCCAATACCGTTGGCCTCAAATACATAATTAAGATCTTGTGCAACACTATTTCTTTTTCAAATGCTTCAACGTCAACCAGAAATATGACGAACTAGATTTTGCCAACGACTTCGCCCGTGTGTTTTTGGAAAACGACAAAAATAAAGTATATACAGACGTTACGATGACGGCGTGATTTTCGTTTCAGGGGGCCTACTCCCTAAGCAGGAAGTCCGACGTTTCGGCCTACGGACCTTTCCTACTCCGTATCACTTACGGACATAAGATTAGTCCGGTGCCCAAACTATAAATGAATGACAAAACGTTTATTCAGTTGTCCTAACTCCCGATGTGTTTTTGCCCGTCCGGAATAGTTAATTAATCGGGAGTAGGGTTCACTGCTGAGTATCGAACGGGCCCGTAGCCTCGATGACGTACTTGGAGAGTATGCCCCCCTGTCGGGTGTGACCGCGTTGTTCTTCTAAAATACGCAACGGGTTTTGATGCGGTTTTCAACATCACTAAGAGTATTTATTACGGGAGGCTTATGAGTATCAATATTTTACGTAGATATGTTTTCATATTTTGTCAAGTCGGAAAAACCGTGTGATACAGGAGCTGGCCGCTATAAATAAGTATTTCTATATCACTGGGCATGTGTTTATCTATTACTCCTCCGCCCAGGTGCTCAAGTAATGGAGTTCTGCCCGCACGGCACTCGCGCTGAATGCATGCGAGCGTTCACAACAAGCGAGGCAGAGGCCGACCAATCATATGCATGCAAGAAGCTGCACTTCAAAAAGATAATTCAGAGCCACACCGACGAGTCGCTCGGCGACTGCTCCTTCCTCAACACCTGCTTCCACATGGACAGCTGCAAGTAAGTGTTGCACTCAATGATTCAAATCGTAAATTCGCCCTACTGCCTCAAAAGATTGTCGCGCTTTTCTTTCGTTTTGGTACCTCAAACTAACACACAATGTCGAAGACACATGATTGTCATTATTATTGTGTGAGGTTACTCTTCACGAGGTGACGTGCGATGAGGGCAAATCTAACGATTTCAATCTGTGACTGAACTGACATCAGCCAACCAATCATATTGCGCAAGAAGCTGCACTTCAAGAAGTAGTATGGCTTGAAAAGAGTCATTGAATAATAAACCTTATTTTTAGTAGAGTCTTAAAGTTCAAACTGGGAAAAGGAGTTGTTATTGCTTAGCGAAGTTTGCAATTGATAAGAATCCAACTTTTCAGATATGTGCATTACGAAGTAGACAACTCAGACCCGAATGCGAACGCGCCCAAACTTGCTGAGGCTGCATCCAAGGGGGTGCATAACGGTAAGCTATATCACTCAACTATAAACCTACCACACCTACCCTACCAGTATTTATTGTCTATCTCCAATAAGTAAATATGGGTAGGTTAAATACCACAGGATGATAAATGTATCATCCAATGCTATTTGCAACAGCTCTTATTATAAAAAAATACAGCCTATTATAATCCCACGACAGGGCAAAGGTCTCTTCTCATACAGCACAAGCATTGATCACCATACTTGCTCAAGGCGGGTTGACGATAATAAATATTTAGCTTAATTTATTCAGACACACTCTCATCACCAACACACACACTGTCTTAATTCATACACCCACGCAAACACACCATATCACACATACACACACCAACACAATCACACACAACATACTAAACTTGGTTATCTACTGTTTTCTTTGTGTATTAGCATTAGTTTCCTTTTGTGAATTAGTTTTTATTGTATATTCATTTTCTAGTAGATTATATGAAATTAAGAAATGTATTGTAACATATATATACCTATTACATATACAACGTGTAACAGAAAGGGTATATACATACGGAAGGCACGGGTTCTTTGGATGATAACAAACGATATGGCAAGGGATTGGAATCCTATCACTACATGTTCGGAAATTATGAGAATTTTTAATACATTGATACCAGAAACCAAACTTTTCAAATTGAAATAAACACATCACTAGCACTAAGTCAGCTGATCGGTGTCAGCGAACTATTTGTAAGTAAGAATAAACTTCTTACTCCTGGTATTTCTGAATAAAGGGTTCCGCATGTTTATTTTTTGATAACTAAATTATTTTACTGACTTTTCCTAAACTTAGATTATGTTTGTGAACATGCTACAATTAATTTGTCTAGGTATCTAAATTTAACGAAATAATTAGATACCTGCTTGCATTGTCACGGTCGTATCATTTACATACTTGTTTGTTTTTATGTAGTTTTTCTTTTATTAGATTACTTTGATAATTATTATCTAAATAATATTCCGCCCACCACCCCAGCTTACCATCGTACCTACAACACAGTAACTACCTAATTTAATAACAATGTTCGTGTAAATTTCCAAAGGTTATCCTTTTATTTTGCCTAGCCTTAAGGATGAACGATGTTTTGCTTTAAATTGATTTTTTATCAATTCACAGATCGAATACCGTGCTCAAGAATCGATCTTCAAAAAATTGATTCAAAAAACGTAAAATCGTCGGTTGAAATCACAATGACAACAATATCACAAATACAGAATACGACCCCGTGAGATAATTTGTTAAAATACAGCTATTGGCAAATGTTTCAATGTTCGCTTAGTGCTAACATTTAAACAATGCGGACCAGTTAAGTTTCGGCCATATGATGTAGGTAATCGATCTTGTTTGAAATGTAGATAAACCTACCTATTCGCTGTTTATTATTGTCAGCACAATACTTTGGGCAAAGAACTCGTATAACTAAATTATGCGCCCTTATCATAATCATTTTTACACATACGATCCAGGAGATTTGATTCACCTCAATAATTAATCAATTTGCTTGAAAAGATCGGATTAAAACGAAACGATTCGAAAAAACGCCAGCTCGTATACCGTTGAATAATAATTGATCATAAAAATCGAGTCGTTACGTGCATCCTACCAGGAATTAATTGCTTAAATAAAAACACTATTGTTTGCCATTAGAACTTAGAAAGAAAAAGGATTTTGTAACATAATTTTGTCCAACTGAACCCAAAACATCATCTTTATGCAACTTATGCATCTCCTAGTACAAATAAAATCACAATGGGTTCCGTTCATCATTTTAAAAATAAAGTTACGAAAACTATTAACAACCAGATAGTAGTTTTTTTTTTAAATTACAAAATAAGACACGCACGCAATTAGTCTGTCTGTAGGAGTAACCGAAGAATTATCGGAAGTTCATGCTCTATCGAAAGTTGCTGTTTGAGTGATACATTGGTTTTATTGGTTTGAGCACGTTTAGTCTTTATTAAAATCTCAATGAAGTCAATAAATAATGACGCAAAACTGTTACTAACTGTAGAAAAAGTTAATAAAAGTACTAGGACCGCATGAGTAACAAGAATTGTTATTGCCGAATTGAAAATCGTTTGATCACAGAACCCTGATTTCGTCTTTACATACACATAGACAATTATCATTGCGTTTAGGCCCTAAACGCAAAGATAATTGTCTATGTGTATGTTGCACCCTAAACTTTAGGGTAAGTAAACCAATTCTAGTCCCTGTAGTTTAAATAACTCCTGGTAAACTTTTAGTCAGATTTCAGAATAAGTTGGATAATGTTAATTTGATCAAAGATTATTATTTAGGTATGTTATTTTGAAATAAAATCTGTGTTCAGATTCTAACGTATAAACAAACTTACAACATAATCAAATGTATGTACCACATAAATAAATGATCTTTCAATTTAGAATTTGATTTACGTAGCTACCTAACTCTTATTTTCTTTTTGCTCTGCTCTGGTGTGTTAAAACTTAAAGCTACATCGAAGTTTAGTTGAAATTATTATTAGGATGTAAAACAATATTTTTTAATGGTAGTGGACACTAACTGGGACAGTTACCCTAATAACAGGATAGCAGGGATAGGAGCTCTATTGCATTATTGTTATTTTTGTTTGATCGTCAGTCGTCGACTTTTCCGCGTGTAGTACAGATCGTTTCCATCCGTGTGATACGCGCATCAGTTCAGTACGGCTACACCTACTTAATTGACTTTGTTTTGTTTGTTTTTGTTGTGTTTTTGTTTGCAAAAAGCGAATATTACGAAATGATATTGTGTGTCGGAGCAGAACATGGTAATTTGCGTGCTGCCCGAGAACTGTACCATCACCGCTTTATCGAAGGTAGACCAGATGCTGAGCGTCGGCAGCTGCCTTCGTTGCAGTGTTTTAGTCGGATGGTACATCGTCTGCACCAAACTGGGTCATTCCACGCACCTGCCCCAGAGGGTCGCCCGAGTACTACCGATCCAGAATTTGAAGAAGCCGTGCTGGAGCATTTTAATAACAATCCACGCACTAGCACACGTCGAGCTGCATTAGCGCTGGGTGCCTCTAACCATATGCAGGTTTGGCGAGTGCTCAGCAATGATGGTCAGCACCCATATCACTTCCGTCGCACCCAGGAGCTGACACCGGCAGATTTTTTGCCTTGTGTGACATTTTGCGAGTGGTACCGAGGCCAGTTACAAGCTTCGCCAGATTTTGGATCAAGAGTATTGTGGACCGATGAGGCATCCTTCACGAGAGCGGGAATAAGCAACATCCACAACGAACATGTTTGGTCTCACACGAACCCGCATGCTTCGACAGAGTCGTCATTCCAACACCAATGGCGACTGAACGTGTGGGCAGGTATAATTGGACATGTCGTCGTAGGACCAGTTTTCTTGCCGCAAAGCTTGAACGGCCAAAATTATTTAAATTTCCTACGGAATGAATTAGACGATGTCCTCACAGTGCTACCAGTGTCAAGTTATGTGAATCTTGTGATGGGGAATAATTTAGTTTATCAACAAGACGGTGCACCGGCACACTATGCTCGAGACGTGCGCAATTATTTAGATTCGCGCTTTCCGCAGTGGATCGGGCGTGGTAGTAGAAGCGTGGCTTGGCCTCCGCGGTCCCCAGACCTTACCCCGTTAGACTTTTTTTTGTGGGGGTACGTTAAAAACGTAGTGTACGCAGTGCCGTGTGATACAGTGGACGAAATGAAAGTGCGTATTGAGGCCGCTTTCAGGACAGTAACCCCAGAAATGCTACGCAATGTTCAGGTGTCCATGAACAAGCGAGCGGCTTTGTGCATACAATACCAAGGTCACCACATCGAACCCCATCTTTAAAAATGTAAGTTAATTTACTAAATTGAGCAAAGCTTTAAGATTGTACTGTTTACTCGGTAAATAATAGGATGAAAAGCTAGCTAACCTGCCTATTTGTTTCGATTTTTTATTACGTAACTTTTGTTATCTAAGTTTTTACGTAAAATTTCTGCCTTGATATTAACGAGTAAACTGTAAATAAGTAAATCAATAATTACGCATTTTTAATTTTATTACATCACGGTAAAGTAGGTAGCCCGCGCATACGCTTTAGCGGCGCCGCGCGCGGCGGATTGTTTGATTTCGTCAGTTCGCGCCGACAAAGAACACCGCCAGCTAGACTACCTAGACGGTACCAGGCGCGCAGAACTACGGAAGAGATTTTATCCATTTCTTTATTAGAGTGAGAGAGAGTGATATTGGCAAGTAACGTGGAAAGTCATTGACCCACGTAGTGCGGTGACACGTTTGTTATGATTTGAATTTAAGAAACATATGAAACCGAAAATTTGGTATCAATTTTTTTGAGTATTTTATTTTGAGCTGAAACTTTGTATAGTGATTCTATACCAGCTGCTATCTTTAGAGGTTAAGGATAGTAATACCCTTTCCGTTACACGTTGTATAGCAATAAATGTAAACAGAATGAAGGAGCCTGGATCTCACGATACAGGGAATCGCTAGTGTGAGTTCCAGGCCCTGCAGTCTCGACATAGTTAGCAATCGTTTTCGGTTGCTAAGTCCTAACAATCCAGATGTAACGATATTTGGTGGTCTCCACACTCAAATTTATCGGTTGTTACTGGTATTTTAGGTAAGTACCGGTAGGTAACAACCGATAAATTTGAGTGTCGAGACTACCAAACATTTACATCAACATTTACATCTGGATTGTTAGGACTTAGCAACCGAAAACGATTGCTAACTATGTCGAGACTGCAGGGCCTGGAATCAACACATTCGAATGTAATTTCTTAAACAATAAATTATTCTTATTCATTTTCCAAATTTTATCGTAATCTTTTTTTGAAAGTTTAATTTAAACTAAATTAAAGATAGTTCAAATGCATTGATAAGTTCTTTTAACCCATCAGGCACGAGTGTGGCAGCTAAACCAGATGGAGTCCTTACTCTAACGCCGCCGCAGTGGATACAGTGCGACCTCAGATACCTGGACATGACGTTCTTAGGTCTGTATGACAAACATACCATATCTACATCCAATACTCCTTTAATATTGGCCTAAGGAGGCAGTAAAGGGAGGTCTGAAAAACATGTCCTTTCTTTGGTATTGTTCGTCGAATCGTTGAGCTCCTTAAGTTCCGAGTTGACCTGCACGGTTACTGACAAATGCGTGCACTCACTGGGCAGGTCTGCTTAATCTGTGTGGTTCTTTCCTCAGAAGACCATTTCAGACATCAATCTACAAGGTCCTCAAACATTATGTCCGAACTTTAAAAAAAAATAAATACATTGACATTGATTGATGAATTTTATATACAGGGTGTGGCGTAAGTAATGGTCCACCGTTCAGGATTCGATAAACCAGATAATTAACTATAACAATTAAAATTTTTAACCATTTTTACCCAAGGGTTCCGAAAATATTTCCTTTTTGACTTTTATTTACGAAATTTCTACCTTTTATTACAAATTTGTTTGTAGTTTCAACAAAAACCATTATTTTTCCATTTTGATTTCTGTTAATTTACTGCTGAATACTAGAGATATCATAATAAATTATGATTTTTTACGTAAATTTTTTTTTGAAGAAAAAGTTGGTTCTTCTCTAATTTTAACCCTAATTTTTAACACACCATCAAGTTCAAGAGCGATTTTTGTAAAAAAAAAACTTACTACTAAAAATGGTTAAAAAAAAATATTGTTATAGTTAATTATCTGGTTCATCGAATCCTGAACGGTGGACCACTACTTACGCCACACCCTGTATACAATGACATGGGTATTTACGTTGTAAAGTATTATATTATTTTAATTATTGTGAATGTGAAGACTGTGGGTGGGTGGCTTCTTTGTTTTTTTGCTCAGTTAATTTTAATCATGATCTGGCAGTTTGAGTAAATACTGACACATGCATGCACTGACTGAACAGGTCCACTCAATCTGTGTGGTTTTTCCTCAAAAGACCATTTCAGACACTAATCTACATAGACTTCATATGATCTGACCAAGATTATGTCTGGACTTTAAAAGAGACTGTGACCTCTGAGTTTGTTTCGGCCTTTCTTCTCAGAGTAGTCCGATAGGAAACGCCGACCTCATCTAGCTTTTAAAATATGATTGACGTGTAAAAGTGCTTGTACAAACCTACTTACAGAAATAAAATCATTTATCATATAAGGCGAGGCAAGAAAAAAAACTCGTTGAATGCATGAACTGCTCCTTTTTTTTTCAATCGGTTAAAAATAACAGTGAAAACTTTGCTCCACATTCGTATAGGATCCCATGTGTATCATGGGGTGTTTACAAACACAAATCTCTTGTACATTAACAGCAGAGAACAGAGACAACTATTATTTTTGGCTTATTATATTATATTATATTAGGCTTTCTCAAAATTCTGAACTTCTTTCCAACCAGGCAAGTTCGCAGTAATAATGGCTGACCCTCCATGGGACATTCACATGGAACTCCCTTACGGCACCATGTCAGACGACGAGATGAGATGTCTGGGAGTGCCACAGCTACAAGACCACGGACTCATCTTCCTGTGGGTCACTGGCAGGTAAAAAAAATCCCCTAGGATCATTCACTTGGACCTTATTATTAGTACTAGATGCTCCAAATACAAAGTACTACTTGCAATCCACCCGAAGCAACTAGCAGTGCAAGTGGCCATTCCGGAAGCATACATAGACTCAAAACGATAATTTGGAGAAAAAAAAAACATTCATTTCAGGTAATTTACACTTCCATTGCCAAAAAAAAAAATATCAGAAATAAAATTTAATCAAAATAAACACATAAAAAAATGGATAGCTGTACACAATGCATAGAGATTTTCACAAACGGGATTTTGCTCTGAAACCTTCGTGCTGTTATTGACTTCATCTCATCTGCTCATAGTCTACAGACTGTTTGCAAGATTATAATAAAATAATTAAAAAGTACTATGTACTTTGTAGGTCCCTAGAGGCGGTGGCAACTTCCTTTTCATCATCTTGTATTACTTGTTGGTCACGTGGTCGCAAGCGCGACTGCTGAGCGCGGGGTCCTGCGTTCGATTCCCAGGTCGGGCAATGTGTTATTGGGGTTTTCCATTAGGAATGTCTCAGTAACAGCCCGGAGTTTAACAAATTAGCGGTGTGAGACCCCCGAGCCTCGGTGCGCCCGTGTCGCCGTGTGTCCTGTGGTGGATTACGGGCATAAAAGAAAAAGAACTAATAAGATTGGTTTGGATTTATTGTACAACCATCAGATAGACATACGACCACAAGCACACAGGAAGAAAAAAGGGACGACAGCAGTGACAGATGACATACAGCTGTCACTAGTATGGACACGTTTACGAAGTCCGCAAAGCAATTACGTTGGATTGCATTTACATAGCACATTATCAATTACCAACATCCTGCGCCTGTATGGCGATTCTGTAAAAATCTCACCGTGAAGTGAACACTTAGGTGAAGTGAGCGTGGAGTGAGCTGTCAGTGTCATCCCACTGATGCTAGGGATTGACCAAGCATTACATTTACAATCATAATCGAGTTTTTTTTTTTTAATGCCAATTCTGTTGATCATTTTATATTATTTCAAAGCTAGTATTTAAGTGGCTAAACATTACTATTTACGTTTTTTTTTTAATGAATGTTCATGCAAATGTTCTCCGCCTAATTTGAACCTTGACCTGATCTCCAGAGCAATGGAGTTGGGTCGAGAGTGCCTCAAGCTGTGGGGCTACGAGCGAGTGGACGAGCTGATCTGGGTGAAGACCAATCAGCTGCAACGCATTATACGGACTGGACGGACGGGGCATTGGCTGAATCACGGGAAGGAACACTGTCTGGTCAGTATTTATCATATAATTGGACTGACTACCCGCCTAGAGGACCTAGATGTACAGGGTGGCAGGGACGCGTAACCTGTAACCATGGTTTCAGTACATGATTCTGAACACAGGGGTGTGTTGGACATGTTATGAGGGGTATTTAAAAAAATAATGGCTGTTCCATAAAATGTTGACCACATATGTATTGATTGCACTTTTCTATGAAACAGCATTTTTTTTATAACCGATAAAAAAATTCTACTCTAGGGGGTCTAGAATTATGTGCTGAATGCATGGTTACAGGTCGCGCTCCCTGCCACCCAGTATAATTATCATATCAGCCGAAAGACATTCACTGCTGTGCATGGGCGTCCCCCAAGCGAGCAGGGGTTGGCACTGAGCATAGGACTGGGATCTATTCAATATGACAGTGACAATGCGATATATTGTATCTTAAAAAATGACAAATTTGACATATTTTCACAACAGGTGCTGTTTAATAAAGCATTCAATGTATGAAATAAATTTGTAAAATTATAATAGGCTCCAGCACCCTAATTGCGTAACGCTATCAATCACAATCAGAATCAGATCGAAGGATATTGTTACCCCATCGTATGCTGACCGCAAACCCTATATTTTTGCGAACCGCGGCGACGGTTTTCAAAAAGCGACCTTGAATAACTATGTTTATGTTTTCTAGTATCAACCAGATAACATAGCTCTAAGGGTGGTTGCTCATCTGACGAAAGATGCGTCGCGTATCGCCGTATAAGAAAACATTAAACCTTACACACTCAACCGGTGATACGTTAGTGCGTTTGAGCATACTAACTAAGTTATGCCCGACGCATCTTCTGTCAGATGTGCAACTGCCCTTAATGTCCTTAGCACACATCCGCCGCGAAAATATTATGGGAAATCGCTTAACGAATTCTGCTAAGAAACATTACTACATTATGTCGCGATTCGAGTACCTAGCGGAACATCATGAGAGTCAGTTGAGTTGTAGCAATCGGAGCAAAATGTCGTCGCGTTCAGCGTAGTTCGGACCTCTTAGATTAGTTTTTTCGTAAAATCAACTTCCATTTTACAAAAAAAAAAAAAATTGTTTCGCTTTATAAACTTGTCGACTGCCACAGATACATGCGAAACAAACACGGCACCGCAACAAAATAGCGGGCGAGCGTCGGCCGTGTGTGCACGCGGGGAAGAGATAGAATCATATTCAAATATGTGCGTTAGAACAGGCAGTTTCGCTTGTCGTACAACGGACAAGTCATGGCGGAACTACTGCTGCGGAATTGCTGCTTCTACATACCATCAACCATACTCGCACCACACTCACTCAAGCAACCCCTCACATCTCTTTTTTACACTTTCTATGGTTACTAACTCACAGTCTGGTATTTACAATACTTTTTTGTATTTTTTTTTGTTTGTTTCGTAATTCAACCTTAATTAAGTATACTGCATTGCTATGATGGTCCAAATCACAGGCATCTAGCCGCGGGAGGGCCCTGGTGACTTGTGATACAGGTTTTTATATAAACGTACCTCAGGCACCAGTCTCTCACAAAGTTAGCTCCTTGTTTGTGCACTATTGTCGAATATTAACTGTATGTACTACATAGGTAACTTGTGTAGAGAAAATAAACGTTTTATATTATTATTACTGCGGTTTCGCTGCTACGATTTCGTGGCGGAGATGTGATACCCAACTAAAGGTCGCTTCAATCAAGCTTGGAAGAGGACAGATAAATATAGATTTATTGCATAACATTTAGTTCACTCCCTCTATCAATGAGTAAGCCTATATCCCAAGAGTGGGAACATTATAAGAAGATTAGTGTTATTCCCCCCAGGGTTATTCCGTTTATCCACCCCATAAAATCCACCCTAGGCCTAGTTGGATAAACGGAATTTATAGGTTTGGTGTGGATAAACGGGATAGCCGTAATTGATGTGGATTGTGTTTTTCTGAATTCTCTAATTTTAGTTTTGGCTTTGTATGTGTACACACAGATATGGAAGAGTTCTTCTGTTACAGGTATCTCCATACTTAAAATAAAAGAAAACCTCTATAATTGATTTGTTAAAACCTGTTGATTACGAATTTATAAAACATCTACAGGTGGGCATGAAGGGCAGCCCAGACAATCTGAACCGCGGTCTAGACTGTGACGTCATCGTGGCCGAGGTGCGCGCCACCTCGCACAAACCCGACGAGATCTACGGTATTATTGGTGAGAGAGCTTACATATATTGATTACTAGCTTTTGCCCGCGGCTTCGCTCGCGCTATTTTAAGGTATCGAGCAAACAAACTTAGTTTCGCATCTGTAATATTATTGTTAGGAGGATGAAAAACCGGTCTATCGACACTCTTATGGCCGTTTTCACCATCGTCCCCTAAATTTAGGGAGGCACCTAAGAAGTTTTAAGTGTTAGTTTCGTTTTCACCATCACTTAAGGGACACATATGGTCCTAAGCGATCCCTTAAATATAGGGGTCCAATATTCGCCATCTTAGCGCTAAGTGACACTTTATTTTGTTGCTGCATTGCATTGCAACTGCATTCCGCAGGAATTTATATAATTTATAGGAATTATTCAGGAATTTATTATAGATATTGGATAATATTCTATGTATTTTAACGGCATTTTTTTTTACAGGCATAATGCCCGTTTTCACCATCGTTAGACTCCCATAACGTATTAAGTACTTAATTTAAAAAAAAAACAATGTCCGTTTCTATACACCCGACAATGTATAAATGCAACATTTCGGGATGATCGGTTCAGTCGCAGATCAATGAATACAAGTACAGATACCCAATCTCATAGAGCAAAAGCGTGCCCTTCTAATGTAGGCAATTCTGTAGGCAATTTTAGTCCCGTAGTTACACCAATAGATGCAGTATCTGAGCTACCACGGCTATGACGCTGTCAGCCTACCATTGTTTTAGTAATATATTGAGATATCACCAGATGGCATTGACTTCCCGGACAACAAATAGACGCACGACGCTCAGGGCCTTTTTAAAAGTAGTCTTTTTTGAGACAATATATACAAGACGAAACGCTTGAAGCCTGTGGCTCCATAGGACTTTCGCGATCCATGATGGCGCCTTCAAATGACATTACCCCATAATACGTAGCAAGCTTGAAAGTTATGAGCTAGATGGAGTGTGTCAATTTTATTGCATTTATGAAACTTATAAAATATACCCTTATGTCATGCAGAGAAGGATGTTTTTGATATAATTATGATACGTTGAATTTATTAAGGTGTAAAAATCATTCAATCTTCGCGATTACTGGTTCAAATGTTTCGCTCGATATCGGTGACGCCATCTATGAGGTTTTTTTTACTAATATTTATACGTTGTTCGGGTTGGGAGGCCCATGCCTGCACGTTGCAGGAGCTGATGGACGCTAGTGAAAGTGCCAAGCTCGTAGTCAAATTCTGGGCTGATTGTACAGGGTGGCAGGGAAATCGAAGCACAACCTGTTACCATGGATCCAGCACATGATTCTAGAACAACGTGTTGAAATTTTTCGACGATAAATTTAAAAAAGAAATTGCTATGCCATACATTTTGACCGTGAAGGAATTGCACTTTTCTATGAATCACACAGATTTATTTTTAACTGACGAAAAAATCAACAAAATCAAAAGTCGTTTATTCAAACTAGCCAGAGAATCGGCACTTTTTGAACGTCAAAATTACATAAGACAGTCCCCCAAAATGCCCGCCCTTCACCACTTCCCAGTGCTTTAGCCGAAGGGCGGGCGTTTTGGGGGACTGTCTTATGTAATTATGACGTTCAAAAAGTGCGCGTGTTCAGCACTTAATTAATTCTGAACACGCGCACTTTTTGAACTTCATGGTAAACTAGTTAAACGTCGATGTCCCTGCCACTCTTTATATAGATTCGCTGTTACATTATAAAATAAGATTTGACCACAGTATTTACTAGTCGGGAATTAGTTCAGTCTTCCACAAGCTGCGTTAGGTTTATAGAGGTATGAGGAAAAGGGTGTAAAGTTCACTCATACCCATAGTAAAGGGAGGACCAGGAGGGTGTCGTGTCTGGTGGGCAACTGCCCGACGATTGATGTCGGGACGTTGTATATTTATGCTAATTGCGTGGTAAACTCTGCTTGCGCGATGCAGGATTTTGCGTGACGTCAGTGTAATGCGTAGTTCGCGTGTGGCGATGTAGATACCGCTACAGGTTAAAGGTTATAATGTTCTTTGTCAAATGAATAAGTAAAATAATAATAATGTAAATACACAACACAAATAACCAAATAAAACACGTAATATGTTTGTATAGCCTAACAAATTACGAATAACAGAACACAGCAAACAGAGATCCATTAGGACATAAGTTAGCTGATTCACCTCTGCACGGCCCACCGGCCACAGAGACTTATTTTGTAAGACAAAAAGTAGGCAAATAAATTATATTCTATTCTATTCTACAGGTTAAACACTATTGTAAGCCAATGTTCAATGTATATGCAGTTGGTTCATCTATGCATACATACATAGAAATAAATAAAACTGAAGTGTCTGTTTGTAATATTTAAATAACAGCTTTTTACTAAATGCTTAAGAAAGTATATTATACCGTATGTATAACAAAAAAAAAACAATTATTAAAATTGTTGTTCGTCTGTTTGTTTGTTTGTTCCGGCTAGTTTCCGAAATGGCTTTGACGGGACTTTCACTGGCAGATAGCTGATGTTATAAGAAGTAACAAAGGCTACATTTATTGTAAAAAAATTGGCAAGGATATAGATGACACAACTTTTTGTCCCGGTATCACGTTCCCGTGGTAAAATTTCCGACATCCACGCGGGCGAAGCCGCGGGCAGAGAAGCTAGTTATTAAATAAATAAATAACTTTTAAGATTCTTGTAATAAGAGGCGTATTATCAAAAGCTTAAACTCATAAATCTTACTTAAATCCGTTACTCTTTCTTCTCTTACAATATAATTTAATTTACATTTTCAGAGAGACTGAGTCCTGGTACGAGAAAAATAGAACTGTTTGGACGACCACACAACGTCCAGCCGAATTGGTAAGCAGGCTATTGTTGCTTTATCAGAAGTTTCTTCCCTTACCTTCGACTTGATCCGTCTATTGTTAACTAACACTTATTTTGTCAATACTAAATATGCTCTATTTCAATTAAGTTTTTTTTACCGACTTCAAAAATGTTTTTTTCATGTTTTTACATGGATTTTTTTGTGATTTCTGGGCCGATTTATTAGTTGGTAGTGGAGGCCCGTGCCGTACCATAATTTTTTTATTGACTGCTTGTCAAGTCGAGTCGTTTTTGAGTTACCATTTATTGACGCTAACTCATAGATATTTAATGCACTCCCTGTCACTGTTATTTATATTAGTATATTATGAAGTGGTGTACGAATTTGTATGGGGTAGGTACCACAACTAAAAAGTAAAATAAAAAAACACTACAAAGTGAAAAATAATAATAAGTCAATTTATTTCGGAACCCAGCCGGTCTTTGGTTTGTATTTTCGTTTTTTGCCACCATCCTCCAAGTTTAAAATCATTTTTTTAACAATTAAAATTTTCTTTCAATTTCAGGATAACCCTAGGCAACCAAGTGGACGGCGTTCGCTTGGTGGATCCGGACTTGATAGGTGCCTTTAAGAAGCGCTATCCTGACGGGAACTGCATGGCGCCCCCGCCCCCGGACCCCGGCCTCTCCTAGCTCCTGCACTATTTAGTACTTAACTTAGTCCTAGAGTCTGCAAGACATTGACTAGAAGCCGATCAGGGTTGATTAGACAACAGTCGGTCGTGATCTAGTGACGTCATCCGTAAATATTTGAGAATTAAACTACTAAAGCCCCATTTACACCATGTAAGTTTCTGACACGTGGCATACTGAAACTTAAAGCATTTTTTTAAATTAAACCAATTACAGGCACTTATGAACTGTCAAGTCAGTTAGTCAAAAAGTTGAAGCTAGTTGCCTGTTCCAAAACTTAGATCTTTATGCAGAAGAACGGGCAAGAAACTCCAAGGACACTCTTTAAAATCAAGATATTACAAAATCCTGGGTACATGATTCTTGTTGCTTCAATATGTAAGAACAATGCAAAAAATCAAAATGAAGCAACCATTCTAAAAATAACATTAAGAATAAGCCGTGCAAGTTAAGATATGACCACTCTCAACCGACGGCGCCCGTTCACGAAGACGACGCGTGGGTCAGCACCACCCAGCTCAACCATTTTGCCATACAATAAAATTGAAGCAATAAATTACTTGCATCGATTAAACAGCCCTTTCACATTTATTTTACCTCAGACAGCAGCAACCTTATTAGAACGAAAATAAAGAACAATGATTTTGACAGACTTGTCAGTGGCAGCAACCCTATTAGCACGAGAATAAAGATCAATGTGATATTGACAGTGATGCAAAATCACAGGTAAAATAACTGTGAAAGGCTCTGCCCCATTACACCGTACCATTCCATGACCGCGCTCTGAACGTATCAGCGGGCCTACTCTCTAAGTTCGTCAGCCCCGTCCGAAAGTAGTTCGATACATAAAAGTGAACCCTACTCCCGATTAAAACTTTTCCCGGCGGGCAAAAACACATCGGGAGTAAGGACAACTGTCTAAACGTTTTGTCATTAACTTTTAGTTCAGGCCCCGGACTAATCTTATGTCCGTAAGTGATACGGAATAGGAGACGTTCGTAACTTCGACCGAAACGACGGACTTCGTGCTTAAGTAGTAGGCCCCCAGGCACGGAAAGAAACATGACACGGACTACTATGCCCTCTAGAACGTATCACCAAACGTATCATGTGTGCATAACGGTTATAGTGATCGTATCATCTGCGTGTCATATCCGTACGGTTCCCGTTCTCTCCGATTCCAGCAGTTCACCTGTGTTTTCGCCTGAAGCAGATGCGTCAGGAAGAGCAAGTGGACATTTTTGTTGAAAAAAATTGTTTCCTAAACCATACGATGGCTATTAGAAAATCGACCGATTATAAAGAGTTTAGAACGGTCTTCATACGCGGTTATAACCCGTATGATCGAGCACACGTTTGGCAACGTCTCGTGCCGTGCACGGAGCTTTTCTGCACCGGCAAAATATTCTCGCCGACAATTGTTGACGTGCATGGCACGCGACGATGTCGGTCGATGATGGAAAGGTCTCATACTTTTGAATACAAAGAATTATTATTTTGCCCGACACGTTCCTAGCACGGTCTTTATGTCAAGCCATTTTAACCACATGTGGTGCAGCAACTAAGTCGACCACAACAATGGCGCTTGGCGCTCTTACTACTTTGTCTAATCATCTTGGTCGGCTAGTGTAACACGTGCTTTTTAGATAGTAGGAATGTTGTTATATAGTTTTATACCACGTTTTTCTTAACGTATGAAACTTGATAAGTGCCTCCAGCTCGTTTTGTAATGAGCGTATTTTGTATTAAAAATAGCGCTGTTGTTTGAACCCCCATTATTTAAATACTCCGTTCGTTCCTAAGGTCCGTTTGTGCCTCATTCATTGTTCATCATTTAATTTCATAAAATAAATAATTAAATATTAGGGGTTAAAGTATGAAATTGCCGATTTGTACTGAAAAATTGAAATTCGTATTTTTTTTTATTTAACATTTATTTAATCAAAATAATTACCATTAATATCTATACATTGCTGCCATCTAATAGGAAGGTCATTTACGCCTTTGCGATAGAACTCTCGTGATCTAGATTCGACAAACCGTGTGACAGCATTTTGTACTGCCTCCTGAAAAGAAAACGTTATCACGTAGAAAATTGTCCAAATCATGAAAAAAAATGTAGTCCGTTGGAGCAAGGTCTGGCGAATACGGAGGGTGACGAATGGTTTCTAATTGCAGTTCCTGTAGAGTTAAAACGGTTTCTCGTGCTGTATGAGGTCTCGCGTTATCATGGAGCAATAATGGGCCGTTATTGCTTGACCAGATCGGAGAAAGCTATAGTGAATAACACCATGCTGAGACCACCAAACAGTTACCATTACCTTTTTATTGTTAAGCTTTGCTTTAGGACACTGCTGCGGCGTTTGACCTGGGGTCAGCCATTGCATTTTTCGCTTACAATAATTATCGTAAAGAATCCACTTTTCATCACATGTCACAATTCGATCCAATATTCCTTCATTTCTGTATCGATTCAACAAAGCAAAAGTTTCAACACGCGTTTCTTTCTGCAGATCAGTCAAATCATGAGGCACCCATTTCTCATATTTTTTTATTTTATTGATTAGACGCAAATGAGGCAATATTGTTGGTAAGGTAACGTGAAAACCATGCCGCTAATTCCTGGGTAGTTTGGCTCGGATCGGCTTCCACCATCTCTTTCAATTAATTGTTATTCACCTGTGTGGGCGGTCTTCCACGTGGTTCGTTCTTCAAATCAAAGTTTCCATCACGAAAGCGTTTAAACCAAAATCGCACGGTACGTTCATTAGCAATCCCCCTCTCCAAACGCAACATTGATATTGCAAGCTGTTTCTGCCGCGTTAGTTCCGCGTCGAACTCGTATTCAAAAATAACTCGAATTTTCGAAGCATCCATCTTTCTTGTCTAAGCTGAATAAAAAAAACAACTGAAAGTCGATAATCGAATCCACATTTTTTAAAAGAAGAACTTCATAGGTACCATGTGAAAAAAGTTTCACTCAAAAATCTCAAACCATGAAGGTTCTATGTCAATTTGAAGTACCTAATACAATAAAACGGCAATTTCATACTTTAACCCCTATTACTATGTCCTGCCCTCGTGGTTAAACACGAATAATACCAACTATTGTACATAATTGTAAATATAATGTAAATAAACAAAACCCTTGAATATAAAACGTACTTTTATTAACACACGCGGCACAATTTGATTGTTACTATACAATTTGATTTACTGGTCAATAAAAACTTTTCGTTTGCGCGTTCCGCCGTCCCTTTGGCGACATTGGGCGCGTGGGGCTGTAGAAACTACGAGTTAAGGGGGGTTGTTTGTCTCTGTTAACGCTGAAACAAACAAAATATCAAAAATATAGGGGAGACCTTTGTCCAGCTGTGGGACAACATAGCTTCGTCATCTTCTTAGCGAGTCGATGGCAATCTATATCGAGTCGACCCAAAATTTGTATACGAACTTTGGCACCTCCTCTAACGTCCACCAGCTCCTGCAACGTGCAGGCAACCGGACACGCTGGACATGATATTGAAGTATCCCATTGTTTTACACCCCAGGGCGGAGTGATCTGTAAATCTCCACCTGAGCAGGTTTTCCTTGCTTCGGCCTACGTGGGTGACTTCCAGGTAAGCAAAGGCAAGAAAGTAAAAAATAAGGTGCATTACAGTAGCCTCCGCGAGTGGCGATACTCAAATGAAGGTACCTACCTACAATCAAAATATTAATCTTTCCACTCCACTGACAATATCCACTTTTATATAGGGCCGCGTACATGCGTAACGTCCCGCCATGTCGCCTACTCGTTGCATCCACGCTAAGCGAATACTAATTAATGGGTATGGCATACGAGATATACTGGATGACGATACTTACAATACTACTCAGCACACTCGCAACATTGCTTAAAAGTAATTGCATGGTGCACCCAGGATATGTAGCAGTAATGCAGACTGGCTAATCTATACTAATATTATAAAGAGATCAAATTTGTGAGGTTGTAGGGGGTAATCTCTGGATCTACCGGTCGGAACCAGTAATTCTATTGAATTTGATAGCCTAATTCTTGAGGAAAGTTTTATGCTATTAAACATCACGCTATGACCCTAAGGAGCCGAGCAAAAACAAAAAGAGTCGGAAACGCTAAGCGAAAATGTAGTGATAGCCCGGGCAAGTGATGCGATACGAAGGGGTCGGAGGAACAATCGATGCATTACCACTTCCTTAATTCGATGTTGGTTAAAATAAACATTTACACACCCAAAGTCTTGATTAAGTTTCGTCATGTTATTATTAGTCCTAGAGATCTCGTTCTTGATATTATTATTATTAGACTTCTTGGGCGCCAAACTGTTAAAAAAACATCGTTTTAACAAATAAAATCAGGAAGTTGCCAAAAGTGGATACTTACTTTATATTATTGTCATTACTTACCTGACTTTATCGTGAAATACGCCGGTTTTCTCTGCATTTATAGCATCGCGTATTCTTCTTTGTAACTGTAATTTATAGTATCGGATTACGACCACGTGAAAATAGGCTTCAACTGGCTGATACCTATACTTCGACCTGACTGTCCTGCATTTGTAGATTAGATTGTAAGGGTACAACTTATAAACCTCGCGGACAACGCGGCCACGACCACTTCGTGCGACCAAATTTTCATCTTGGTCAGAACTTCTCCGGCCACGACCAGTCGTGGTCGTTACGAAAGTAGGGGTTAATTACTTTAACTCTTTAGTGCAGGATTTTGTTTAAAAAACTATTTCGTGAGACAAGTTCTTGTTCGACCTCATTACAGCTCAGTACCTAAAGTTGTTGCCTCAAAGTAGTCGGAAAAACTCGAAACAAACCATATTTAATCATTAGTCAACTTTTGTCGTCTTATTTTATTTTCCATACATTAGACAAAGATAGCAAGTAAGTAGGTACTAATTTGCCTTTTTAATTAATTATGTAGTTTCAGAGTTTATCTTAGACATTACAGACATCTGCAAAGGAAAAACATCGTGAGGAGACCTGAACTTTTTAGAAGTCTGAAAAATCGACACCCCTCCTTGAGCAAGCGTTGTGATCAAAGCTCGTGCCTTCTCTGTATGAGAAGAGGCCTTTGCCCAGAGGGGCAATAATAGGCTGGCATTTACATAGGTAATTATATTATTATATTATAAAAGTAAGGCCAACGTCCCAACGAGACGAGATCAAGGATGTAAACAACCTTTTTTTTGTGGTGGGGAACGGGTGGGAAATCATCAATATTTTTTTTGTAAAACAGTTTTTTAATTATGGTATGGCAAAGTTTAAAGAAAGAAACTATAGGCCGCCGACATGATTTTATTATAAAATTTTGTTTTCAATATAGCCATTTTTTTTTAATAACTTCTACCGCTCTGGGCGGTGCGGGAGGGCGTGTCAGACTCTTACTGACTAAAACCCACCCGTGTTTCTTCAGTTGCCTGTGCCAGGGGCCACGGTAACCCTTTCGGACATTCCCGCAACCCAAGCAGGCATCGGCCCTAGCGGACCCCGTCATTGTTGCCGACATATCTTTGAGGCGATCGTGGAGCACAACGCGCCATCGACCCAGACCTGGTCCTTAACGGACGGCGAGCTGCCCATTGCTCGCCGATCGTAAGTCCGCGCCTACGGTGGCCGGGAATCGCATTGCGATTCCCAACGCCCAGAGCATCTCCTGCAGCGGCTAGGGGCGTGAGGGCGCGAATTTTGCCTCTCCCTCACGCGTTCCGCCTCCTCCTTCGCGAACATTACTGCTTCGCAAAAGGAGGTGACGGCTTCCCAAGCCCTCTCGCTCCGTTCCATGGCCTGGAACAGGGCCGGACGCGAGAGATCGCCACCGCCAATCGCCTGCACGAGGACACGGCGGTGCTCCGCCCAAGCCGGGCAGACCTCCACCGTATGCTCCACCGTGTCCTCCGGGCGATAAGGATGTAAACAACCTGGGGGCCGATTCCACTAATTTGGAACTTTACACGTTCAATTGTGTTTCAACAACAATTTATTTTATTTTATTTTATTTATTTATAAGGCACTTCAACGACTTATTCACTAGGACATACATAAACTAAAAACACACAGTTTTAGGAATTGTGAATTCGTCACTTACAGAAGTGCACAGCACTAATCGATTCGATTTCCATCGCCGTTCGATACTGACCTTTATCTTCTAAAGTCTTACAGTGCCCTCCGCGTCCAACTTAATAATGCATTCAGGGTGCTGATGGGGCTGCGGCGATTCTGTAGTGCATCAGGGATGTTTGCTGAACATCGAAAAGACTGCTTTTACGCTACGATGCGTAAAAGATGCGCATCCCTGGTGCGTAGAGTACGTGGCAGCGCCAACAGCATCCTTAGCATGATCGCTAGTCGGCTGGACTGTTGTTACATCAATCATTGCTGCGCAATTTCTCATGGAATGGCGCAGTAATGATTGTTGAGTTTTAGTTGTAAGTTTTGTGGTGGGTAGTTTTAAGTACGAGTATTACTAACACTAGTCTTTAAGAACATTGTTACTAACAAAATGGACACCATGGTCTGAAATAAAAGTATTATTATTATTATTATTTATCGAGGTTACAATTACGATAACGAGCGATTATTATCTCTGTGCTATCTCTCGCACCCGCATGCAATAATGACGTCAGGTGGTCGATGACGGCTGTCGTTGTGTGCACACACACTACAATATAGTATAGGTGTGCACAGAACATTACTCCTAGCGGAGGTTGTGTGATTCGTGGTACAGAAGCGGTCGGTACCTACAGCAGCTGTCAACATTTGGTCCGTCCGGTTCAGTTCATTCCTGTTTAGATTTCGTTAGGTACAAGTGATACGAATTCTTTCGTTTCCGTATTTGTTGATATTAATCCGTTATTGTTGATTTTCACTGTTATTGTAAGTGGTTGTTCATTTTAATTATGGAATCACAGCCTGGCAACTCTAGACAACCTTTGAAAGATATCAATTTACCATGAAAAAACTTTCTTTATAAAAATGCTATGAACCCACGAAAGTTTGTTTACATTCTTTATCTCCTCTCGTTGGCCTTACTTTAAGACGAAAATGATGATTATATACCTTTATACTGTTGAGCATGTCCCCCTGCGTGGCCAGCGGTCGCTCGTCGGAGCGTACAGAGGGCGCGCGGCGCGGCGCGGGCGCATCTGGCGTTGCGCCTAGCGATGCTGCACCCAGAGACCCGTCACGACACATCGACACTGTACCAACAAGGCCATTATAATTATAAGATGACTAAGAGACTATCACCCAGCTTCTGGAACGAAAAATTATCGACGAATCAAAATTAAACGCAAGTTAAGTGATGCGATTGGCTGTTGGTAATGGATTCAACGAATCACAGCAGTTTACGCGCGCTTCACAATTCGTCAGTTAATTACAAATATTGATTTTCGTTCCAAACCGGGCGTATTGTTGTAAACAGGACATCAGCTTTCTTGACTCATGGCTATGAACCATTTTTACCAAAGAGTACAGTACTTATATTTTAAATACCAAAATAAAAGTCAATTTTATTATTATAAGTAGGTACGGGATAAAAGCGTGTTTTTTTTTAAACATAATTACCTACATATTTTAATTTTTACTCTTTAGTCTAGTACCTATATTATTTATTTAGTTAATAGGTCTATTATGTCAACGAAGTTATGACTTGAGCAGTTTACTAGGAGCCATTGAAGAGTTCCACTATCACCTCTTGGCTCCAGCATCAGACCCTCTTTATAAAGCGCAATCTATTGGACTCGTCAAAACGAATCATATGAGCCCAAACTCGAGCGGTTTACTCGTAGCCACTGAAGAGTTCCAACTATCTACCTCCTGGGTCAATCATCAGATGAGCTCCAAGATACCAAATTCTAGTTTTGTCATCCGAACTACAAATACCAACGACCATATGGCTAAAGGTCGTTGACAAATACATACAACGTTTAAGTAATTTCGATACGACAATCCGAAGTAGGTTAAAACTGACTTCTAAGATTTTATTACTTTGTTTGATAGTAGGTAGTTACAAGTGAAGCTACCTAATTAAAGCATTTTAACTAAGGAACCAGTTGCCAAGCCAACATAATTCAAAAATTAAGTTAGCTTATAATTGCTTATTGGTCTCATGCTAGATTGTGATTGTGAACCTATTAAATTATAATTATTATTATTATTATGATAAAGGATTTAAAAAAAAATGTATACCTACCTACATAGCAAATGGATATTGGTGTCGATTCTGTTGTACACGGTGTACACCGAACTAAACTATCACTGAAATTCCTTACTTTTGCTGAGAATCAAGCTATTCTTGCAAAATAAAATCTCTAAACTTAAAAATAATTTTGACACATCTAAAACCAAATTTGGCAATTTGCGACTCCACGTGATAAGTGCGGCCTCGACTTGTTTTGTATGGAATTATTTACTTTTTGTATGGAAAATATAAAAAAATATTACCAATACGTTGAGTTTTATAAAGGGGGTCGAAAATTTCATTATTTTTGCGATAGGACACACCGTTTTCGAGATATAACCAAAAGAAAATAAAAAAGATACAGTAACTTACTGTTTTTGCATCTGAAGTCGAGGTGTTGGACTGTTTAATTTTACTCCACACCTTTTTAATCGCGATTAAAAATAGTCAGATTTAGCTAGGTTAGGACAATCAAAATTACCATTTTCACTAAATTTCAGAATGGGAAATCGTCGTTTGACAGGAATAAACTAAATTTTGGTGATTTTTAGTCTAGTTTAGATAATTTTGAGACAAGAGAATCGGCATCATTATTTACATTTTTATTTTTTATAATAAAGTGAAAGAGTTGGTTGGTTTGTTTGAACGCACTAATCTCTGGAAGCCAGTTGGATTTGAAAATTTTTGCATTTGTGGAAGGTAAGGCTATTTAATATCACAGTTACAACCCTTGGTAGCCAAGGAAAAACAACAGCAAGTCAGAAAGAACACTAAGCAAATGAGAAGTTAAAGCGCAGACAGGAAATATGGCTTTTATTTTAGTATATTGCGGTTTCCTAAGACTTCCACGCGAACCCAGTCCCAGGAACCTATATTATGGAACAGATTTGGTATGGTTTACATAAATAAAAGTATCTTAGGTAATTAAAAACAAAACAATTTATTTTTCTTTCTAATTTCTAAATCACATTAGCCTGGATATTGTTACCAATATCAATTATACAATAACATTTTAAGATTATGTACTGAGTAGAGTATAATAGATAGAATATGATGATGACACAATAAATAGTCCAGCTACAGCAACATTGAATAATAACATTATCAAGATGAGTGATAAGATAATTAATGTTACAGATAGATAGTCTTATTAGACCACAGCATAACTTAGTTCATCCATATTGTAAATGAAATAACACCTTACAAGCATGGTTTGCCACTGGCAACAAAATCATTGAAGATAATAATTATTACGGTATCAGGTTGCATAACTAAATACAAGGGTATTAAATATTAAACCTGTTCTTATGTACACTAAAAACCAACTTCATTTTAATATTATATTCTATCCCAGAAACTAATCCATTTAGAATGGAAACATTTGAGGTAATTTTATCTATTTAAACAAAATCATACATAACAGCATGGTTACTAGGCTGCTTTCTGTACTTTTTTTTCCATGTTGGCTTCATCCTTTACTTTTGTGTCCATGTTGGCTATGTCCTTTATTTTTGGGTCCATGTTGGCTACATCTTTAACTTCTGTGTCTGTTTTGGCTCCTTCCTTTACTTTTGAGTCTGTCTCGGCTACTGTAGCATCTTGCTGCTCTTTCTTAGCTTCTAATTCTTTTGTGTCAAGTTTGTAAAGTTGTTTCCTCATTTGTGCTGGTCCTGCAAATATAGCTGGCGTCTTCTTAGTCTCTGGTATGTACACCTCATAAGTCTTGAAATATTTTAGTATACTTTCTACATCCTCCACTTTTAATTTGTACTCTAGCGCTATTTTCGAAGCTGTTATTTCAGTAGGATTCGTTTGATGTGCAGAAATAAAGGTTATTGAATCTCGAAGAGTAGTTCGGCCATAAGTCCTTCTATCTGGCTCTTTGAATCCAAAGTCATACTCCTCCGGCATTTTACGGTCTTGAGGCAAAGGACGCTTACTCTTATTAACAGATTTCTTCTCCTGGGTAACATCAACTTCGGGCCTCCCAAGTGAGGTTACATAAACATCTTTCAATCTTTTATCAAGTCCTTCATTTTTTTTATCTAATTTCTCGTCTATATCAGGTTCTGCTTCAAGTGTTCGCTTTATATCTTCTATATTGTGAGGATACCTGGGTGCCGGAGTCGGCTTTTCTTTGGAAATCACGCGATGAGCGCGATTTTCGATATTGAAAGATTTGATCGGTCTCAAAGCTTTGGTCACTAAGGCACCCATCTCAGGTGGCAATAGCACAATATCAAATATTTAAATGAGCACAGTTCACTTGGTAAACATTATTTAAATCATTATTTTTCTAAATTGCATCATAATAAAAGAGGTTATTTTTCAATTTGACATAAAGTTAATATGACAGTTCTCTATTCAAAAAAGTCTTGCCAAGTTGCCAGCAGTAGCAGGTGTGACGTAGATTTATATCTATGGTAATGCCATATAATAATTGTCAATGTGTCATAGTCTAGTTTCTAAATATAGCTAATTTCTTTAAGTAGAATAAAGCCTTAATTTCCGAAAGGCTTTGCGTTTTCTTTATATCAATTTATTCTACTTAAAAATAATGTCATGTATACGCTATTCAAAGTTATTCACTAACAGTTATTTTCGCTGATGTCTAACAAAAAAAATACATCTGACATACTGGAAAAGAATCAAGAATCCAAATTTACAATGGCTGTTCGTCCAACGAAATATTTAAATCCTGATAAGTTTGGTGCTGATCCGAGTGATTCTGGCGCAGAGCTACATTGGAGTCATTGGTATAGTACGTTTAAAAATTTTATTTCCGAAGAGGTACCGGATTCTTCTCCAGAGATGAAACTGAAGCTACTAGTAAATTACTTAACGCCAACAGTTTTCGCACTAATAAAACATTGTAAAAATTATGAACAGGCTATTATGACATTAACGGAAACCTATGAAAAACAGAAAAACCGTATCTTGGCACGTCATATTCTATCTACCAGACTTCAAAAACCAGATGAATCTATATCCGATTACATTCGTGCTTTAAAACTGCTAGCCCAAGACTGTGATTTTCGTGCTGTATCCGCTGAAGAATATCAAAACGAATTCATGTGTAACGCATTCATATCGGGCTTATGTTCCCAAAAAATCCGTCAAAGACTTTTGGAGAATATGACATTGACATTCGATGAAGCTATAAATCAAACATTGACGCTTGAGAGCGCTGAAAAGAGTTCCCTATCTTTTTCAACTCCAAACACAAACTCATTGCTGAATGCAATCACTTCTCAAAGGAGTATTAATATCAGTGAACCACAAGTAGAACAACAAAAAGAGATCCAAAATCATTTAGCTGCTTCTACTCCCCGTTTTTATGGACAAAAGAAACGACGTTGCTTCTTTTGTGGCGGGAACGTCCATCAACGGATAAAATGCCCTGCATTCCATGCGACGTGTCAACTTTGCTCAAGAAAGGGTCACTTTGCTAACGTATGTCGTAGCAGTAGCGTTGGTGGCTCGACGGCAAATGCTATTTCTGAAGAGACATTATTAAACACTGCAACTATAATCGCAGCCTCTCCGGGAAGCCTTAAAAAGGCCACTGTCCCTGTTTCAATTAATAACTACACTGCAGACGCTCTCGTGGATACTGGCAGCTCAGTGAGCTTTATTGATAAAGGCTTAGCAGAGACATTGGGTCTAAAGAAAAATCATTGCAACCAGACAGTCACCTTAGCGTCATTGAGTTATACTTCTATTGTAGAAGGTTCGTGCGTTGCAACTATAAAAATCAAAAAACACGTCTACAAACAGAAGACTTTGTTGATCGTGAACAACTTATGCGCTGACATTATCATTGGTCACGATATTTTGAAAACACATTCATCAGTTGTCCTAAATTTTGGCGGTAAAGACGAACCTTTGAACATAATATGTAACGTCATGGAAGCTGCTGTACCCCCTGCTTCGATATTTACTAATCTTTCACCCTATATAAAGCCCATTGCAGTTAAATCTCGAAGATATAATGAGGAAGATGAATCATTCATAAAACAAGAAATAACAAAGCTACTAGAGGATGGTGTCATCAAACCTAGCACTTCGCCATGGAGGGCTCAAATTTTAGTCGCAGGAGGGGGCCATCACCGGAAACGCCTAGTGATCGATTATTCGAGGACGATCAATAGATTTACTGAGCTCGATGCTTATCCATTACCTACAATTGAATTTATCATTTCGAAGGTATCAAAATATAAATACTTTAGTCAAATCGATCTAAAAAGTGCGTATCACCAGGTACCTATATTAAAAAAAGAACAAAAGTACACCGCTTTTCAAGCTTGTGGTAAGCTATACGAATTCACACGTATTCCTTTTGGCGTCACTAACGGGGTAGCCGCGTTTCAGCGTACTTTAGAATTTATTATTGAAAATGAAAATTTAGAAGGAACCTACGCGTACCTTGATGACGTCACTGTTTGTGGAAGAACAAAAGAAGAACACGATAGAAACCTGCGTGATTTCTTACAGGCGGCTGAGAAATATAAACTTACCTTAAATAAGGACAAATGTACTTTCTGCGCAGAGACGATTAATCTCTTAGGCCACACAATAAGCGACCAGACTATCAGACCAGATAAAACAAGGGTTCAACCTCTATTAGATTTACCTGTTCCAAAAGATGCCAAGTCCCTCAAAAAGGTTTTGGGGTTATTTGCTCACTATAGTCCATGGGTTAAGAATTTCTCACATAAAATAAGGCCCCTGATTGACGTAAATAGTTTTCCACTAACTAATGAAACGATTTTGCATTTTAACGCTCTTAAAACTGAATTAGCAGAGTCAAGTCTTAACACGATTGATCATAATGCTACATTCACGGTCGAAACAGACGCCTCGGAATTTGCAATCGGGGCTATTTTATCACAAAATGAACAACCTGTAGCCTATTTTTCACGGTCATTATCTGGACCCGAAAGACGTCACTCATCAATTGAAAAAGAAGCTTGCGCCATTGTAGAAGCGCTCCGTAAATGGCGACATCTACTTTCTGGAAAGCATTTCATTTTAATAACTGATCAACAGTCTGTTGCTTTTATGCTCTCTCATCACACAAGTAAAATAAAAAATGAAAAAATAGAAAGATGGAGACTCGAACTTTCTTGTTTTAAATATGACGTCGTATACAGGCCCGGAAAACTCAATTTGGCGGCGGACGCTCTATCTCGTGTTTGTGCTCACATAAATACAAATAATTTAGCTAATCTGCACAACGCTCTTGGACATCCCGGTATCACGAGAATGACACACTGGGTTAGAACCAAAAATTTGCCATATTCCGTTAATGATATTAAAGCTGTAACGTCATCATGTAAAATATGTGCTGAAATTAAGCCACGATTTAATAAAAACCAAGGAAGTCTTATAAAAGCAACAGCCCCTTTTGAACGACTGAGCATTGATTTTAAGGGACCAATACCAACAAATACGAAGAATAAATATATATTAACTATAATTGATGAGTATTCAAGATTTCCGTTTGCCTACCCCTGTCCAGACGTGTCAGCAGAGTCTGTAATAAACAGCCTTAAAGATCTTTTCTTTATGTTTGGAACCCCACTTTTTGTTCATTCCGATAGAGGATCTGCGTTTATGTCAGAACGTGTCCAACAATTCTTGCTGTCTCTGGGAATTGCTTGCAGCCGGACTACTCCCTACAACCCGCAAGGAAACGGACAGGTGGAGCGCCTGAATGGCACTTTATGGAGGACCGTACAACTTTTTCTAAAATCAAAAAACTTGGATATAACTTTCTGGGAGAAGGTTCTTCATGAGTCACTCCATGCAATTCGGTCATTGTTGTGTACATCCACGAACACCACTCCTCATGAACGGTTATTCTACCACCCACGACGGTCGATGAATGGTCAATCAATCCCATCATGGCTTTCAACCTCTAGTACCGTCCTCTTGAGAAAGAATGTTCGACAATCAAAATATGACCCTCTTGTAGAAGAGGTCGAGCTTTTACAAGCTAATCCTGCATATTCATTTATAAGATACTCTGACGGTAGGGAGTCTACCGTTTCAAATAATCAATTAGCTCCTTTACCTAATGCCGAAGACAGTATCTGTGATGAAGCACCTACAGCCATAGAAGCTACTCAGGGAGAGTCTGAAACTCCTCAAGAATCTGAGGTTGCTCAAAGCCAACAAGAGGTGGCCCGGGAAGAACCTGCAATAGACGAGAGGCGCCACTCAAGCAGGTCCCGGAAACCGCCGGGCTACTTGAGAGACTATGCTTGCAATATATAAAACCCTGCTGGGAAGAATGACGTAGATTTATATCTATGGTAATGCCATATAATAATTGTCAATGTGTCATAGTCTAGTTTCTAAATATAGCTAATTTCTTTAAGTAGAATAAAGCCTTAATTTCCGAAAGGCTTTGCGTTTTCTTTATATCAAGGTGCAGGAATATTTTAGAAACAACGTGAAACGAAACGTTTACTAAAAGGGGTGGGTGGCATTATGCTAGATGCAGCACACATTCCGATAGAAAAATAATAATAATGTAAAATGTTTTTGCTATCGTAGGACACTTGAAAATGCGTTTGGAGCTGCTGTTGTTTTAATCTACAATCTTCTAACTTTGGGGTCTTTCGGAAAATCAATTTCCGAGCTTTTAGGAACACAACCACGAGTAATTTCACCAAAACTAAATAAAAACCACCTTGCATGCCTTGCATTATTAGCTTATTTTGGGAACTAGCTACAACAGCGCCACTTTGACAGTTGCCTTCCCTTTCCTGAGCTACCATTTACCGGGTAATGTCTTTCATTGACTTGAATGTGCCCTGGCGGCTGATAGATGTCATGCTCACTCAAATGTCTAGTGTCAGGTGGCACGTGTGTTGGATCATTTAATTCATTTAGCTCCCTTCAAAATTGTTGAGCTGAATAGTACTGATCCATGCGTCATGTTCGTGAACGGGCGCCGTCCGCGTCAGTTGGGACTGATCATCTCTTAGCTGCCAGGGCTTATTTCAATTGTTCTTTTTTGGATTGTTTTTTTTTAAATTTCTATTTCTTGTGCTCTTGTACGTTTTATTTACACCGTTCTCACATTTAATTTTAAGTATAGCCATTCAACTTGAATGATGCACTTAACTAATATTTATTATGTAGGTAACAGTATAATTTAAAAGAGTGTCCATGCGAGTTTCTTGCCCGTTCTTCTCCATAGAGATATCTACGTTTTGGAATGGGCAACTAGCTTCATACTTCTGACTGACCAACTCCTTGACAATACAAAAGTGCCTATAAATGGATTAATTAAAATAAATGCTTTGAGTTTGATGTTCACAACTTCACCGAAGGATAAAGTTCCATTTGCTGCTGCGGCAATTATTTAGGTTCTAAGGGCTGATTTTTCAATAGTCAGATAGCTTTTATCTGAGGAATAAATATTGTGATTTGACAGCTTTTGTATGGAAAATATGTCAAACTGTCAGATTTATTCTTCAGGTAAAAGTTATCTGACTATTGAAAAATCGGCCCTAAGTGAAGTAAAGAATTTTAAGTACTCACGTCTTAGTCTTGACAAGACATCCTTTAACGTAGTTTTTGAGGCTTCTTTTACTAAAAATTTCTCAGTCGGTGAAGGTGTGTTCGTGGCTCGAGACTGTTCGTTGCACATCCGAGCCGGTGGGCTCGGACTACGTCCAAGTCTTCGTCGGGACTGAGGTTGTGACGGTACTTTAGGTGCTATAGGGAAATAAATAACTCATTCAAGCTTTTTTTATAGTAAAGCCGAACTTTAACTACCACATTCAAATTTCGCATATTTAAATTAAACTACGTTTAAATTAAACTGAACGCAAGACTGTTATGTAAGTATAGAGGAGTTTGTAAATCAAATGGAATGTTAGTCTTAGGTACCTGTACTGTAAGTATTTGTACGCTCGAACGAGGGTGCGACATATGCTCTGTTGCCTACAGTTGAACAAATAAACGGAGGGCTTTGTTGCCGGACCCCATGCTGAGGGGTCACCGTAACAGTTGAGTTCAACTGTTTCTCCCGTTCGGAATTATAAATACTGGTTCGCATTAGGTAATTCTGAAAGTAAATATAGACGTACTTTTATCCATTTAATCTTCAGTAAATAAATCGAACCAATAATATTAGTGCTTTGCTTACCCGAGCATCATTAACGCTTTTAATTACTGGACCTTGGCTTGTACGGTAAGTTGTAATAGGAGTGTTAGAGCGAAAATTTTTTGACTCTTCTTGCTCCTAAAAATGGCAGATTTAATTGATACACGAGGAAAACCACCAGAAATGCAAAATAAATAAAATGAAGATAGCAAAGACATAGAAATAATAATGATTTTTGAAATATTTACCCTAATACTAGAATTGATACTATTCCGTGGCGTCTGTGCACGCGGTGTAGAGGTTCTAGAAACTGGACGACCAGCTCTGGGATCGCCCGCACCGCTGCTACGACGCGACGCAGTACTGAGTGAGTCATATTGGTCTCTACCGTAGTTAGAAAAAAATCCAGTTCAGATTTACATAGTTTATATTCAAGTTATGTAGGACTATGTTTTGATCATTCGAGAATTTTCATTTTTGTTAAAGCTCTCAAACTGCAAATAAATTCCTCTGTTCATAATGAATTCCCTGAAGGGGTAGGCAGAGGTGTACCTACCTATAGTACAAACACATTTAGCTAATTATATTAAAGTTCCATGTAAAAGGGGGGGCGAACTACAATACTGTCGTCAACTACCCAGCTGGTACACATCCAACCGAAAAAAATATTTACATACCCTCTGTACATTGTCTTTTGCGAACTATAATTTGAACCATACGATCTTACGCGCCAGTCGCACTCCTTCTCCGTCGTCTTGTTAAAAGCTTCATGGAAACAAATTAAAGTTATAATTAATATTATTTTTGGTAAGATTTTCAATTATTTATATAGCAAATATAAAAAAAATACAAACCCCGTCTAATAAACTGCACAAGCCTGTACCATTACAAGTTTCGGGAGCTGAGCCTGCGCAACGCACCGCCAACATCCACAAAAAATCATTAACTTTTTTGAAACATGACTGACCACACAAGTATTTTTTCCAGCCTGTGACTCTCACTGATTGGTGACTATCGTCATGTTCTTCGCTAAACAAGTTACTTCTTATTATACAGCCCTTCCTTTGAGCCATCGTTTTAGAAGGCATTAGAGTCAGATCACATGACGCTATGAACACTTCGTCTTCCTCATAATCAGGTTTATTTTCGTAGTCTGGACGTAAAACGAAAAATATACATTTGATGACCGTCGTCAAAACTTTGCGCCATAATATCCATATTTATAGGCCGACTTTTTCGTTGGTGACAGTTCCATGGTTCAAGCGGGTGAAGGGGGACGCGGGTATTAACAAAATGACAAGCACCTAACTGCACAAGGTATTGCGTTGTCAAAGATGAGTCTACAGATTTATTTATGAAATACTTCGTAATTTACTTCCGTTGAACGAATTTCAAGCATAAAACGATTACAAATATTATAAGCAATACATTCATTTGCATTCAAAACATTTTGTATATATATACAAAACGAATGTGCCCACGACACTGCCTGTGTAGAAAGTATAAATATAAAAAAATACTGTTCTACGCAGGTTAGGTACCTACTCGAGGTAATTTCCGGCGTCAATTCTTAACGTAGGTAATGTTTGAAGTGTGTTCTTTAGGCGCACTGCCCGTCTAATAAAAGTAGGTACCTACTATAAGGGCGCACTTTGCGCTCTTTCTGAACTGTGAAAGAAACTGAACCTTCACGCTCGGGTCGGTGACGCTGAATCGCATATAATCGGCTCCAGTCCGTAAGTTTTCACTTCTATCGTGTGTTCACATACCAATCTACACACATCAAAAGTGTCTAGGGATCAACATATATTTTTGCAATAACTTTTCTCCTGATTGATATTAATTAAAATTTTCTTTAAGGATTCATAAAATAAAGTGTTTTCGTTTGTCACAGTAACGATAAACCAAGTCACCTTTGCATTAATAAAGAAATTTGCCATTTTCCTAATAAAGGGATTTTTGACATTTGAACCACTAACACAAAAGTTCGAAAAAAAGACTGAAATAACAGTTTTCTTTAAAATTTTATTGGGTAACTTAAACAATTAATAATCCGTGTTTCTACCGCGAACACTAACAACACAAGAACATCGGTTTGGCATACTCAAAATGAGTTCATCCAAATCACGCTGTGGAATGGCCGCCCATGTTCGTTGCAACAACAAAAAAAGGTCTTCTTGCGACTGGATACCCTCCATATTCGGCAGAGCTCTTCTCTGTAGCATATCCCATGCATGCTCAATCGGGTTCAAGTCTGGCGACTGAGCAGGCCAGGGCAGGACATTGATGTTAGCTGCGGCGAGAGTCTGTCTTACAACTCTTGCGGTGTGCGGTCGTGCATTATCATGCATTAACTGAAATAAGGGACCGATTTGCACTTGTAGAGGAACGATGACGTCTGATACAATCGTCTCAGCATAAATTTGAGCGTTGAGGTTGCCTCTGATCCAAATCAACTCAGTTCTTCCGCCGATCCAAATACCCGCCCATACCATGATGGTTCCACCACTATAAGGATGGACTTCCTGGCAGGATTTTAATCGCTGTTGGCGTCCAGGGGTTCTCCAGTGTCGTATACGTCTTGTATCCGGTCTCATACCAAAACGAGACTCATCAGAAAAGCACACGAAACGCCATTGTTCTTCTGCCCAATTTCTGTGTTCAAGAGCCCATTGATATCGAATCCTACGATTGTGCATTGCTATAGGTGGTACCCGTAGCGGTCTTCGGGAATGAAGGTTCACTTCATGCAAGCGGTTTCTGACTGTTTGGTCGCTAATTAAGTTCCCTAAAGAGTGATGAAGCCTCACGGCTAACATCATGGCGGTTATTGTTGGAGCTCTTCGAGTTAAGATTTGAATGTATCGGTCTTGTCTCCGTGTGGTGCAGCGATACCGTCCTCCATGGCGCTCAGCCACGGTACCAGTGCTTCGGTAACGTGTCCAAAGTCGACTGATAACACTCTGACTTGTATTCAGAGCTAAAGCCACAGTACGTTGCCGGGAACCAGCTTCTATCATTCCCACGGCTCTGAGCATTTCTTCCCTGCTTAAATGACGTCGCCGCTCCATAATAACGTTGGTTTTAATCAGTAGTAGGGAAACAGTAGCACTAATAATGTCTTCAATGCGTTGTATGTTTTTATAGGGAAAATATTGACAGCTGATTTTCATCTTTTACTCGAATTTGATTCACAGTTCCTGATTCAAATTATGAAATGCACCAAAAAGGATCCATATAAATTTATAAAATCATAAATTTATTACAAAGCCACATCTTAATCTCAAGAAATCCGCATAAAAATGCTTGATCCCTAGACACTTTTGATGTGTGTATTTACTTAGTACCTCTGCCTATATTTTGTTATTTTTATGTCAAATGGGCATGGTTCTTTTTTAATTTATTTATTTATTTAAGTAACAATGATATTTTATAAGAATTTTTTTAAACCAACTTTTATTTTAAATGGAACGAAATAGAAAATACCAAATTATGTGACATTTGTCGTATAGGTATGTATATCTATAGTAGGTATATACTATATTCTAGGTTCAGAATAACCACTCTTGGTAACTCATCATCATAATATAGGCGTAAGTGGATAGGTAAGTTCTAGGGACGTATGTATATAAATGTAGATCTTTTCAAAATGTAATATATTATACCTTTAAACATTTTAAAAGCTTGAGGCACTGATGTATCCGTTATACAGATTTACTCTACAATATCAGTGTCTCAATACTACATATTAAGACACTATATTTTACATTATGAAAATATTTATATGTAAATATACATGTCATATTTTCTCTTTAGGTCACTTATAAAAAAAGTTTGTTTTGAATTTGTTTTGTATAAAAAAAGAACATTTAATTTATTTTATACCTTTTAGTCTTATTTATTTTGTTTATTCATGTTGCTCCCACGAGACCGGAAGAAATGTTGGTCCATCGTTACAGAATCCGGAATAGAAGGGTAAGGCATTTAATTAAACGGGGTGCGCCCGATGCCCCGAGATTGGTGCTTTAGCGACAGTGCATGTTTGCCATCCCCTGCCATTCAGCTCCTCAGCACGTACCCCACCTTGAGCTTGGGTAGTTGATTACTCACGACATGGTTTGTCCCATGCCATCCAGACATCGGCGTAATCTAAAACCCTGTCTTGGGCTATAAAAATTTCGCATGAAACTTTATAATTTCGCCAGAGCCTTGTTTGTTAATCAGCAGGATGCACCACGAGCAGGAAAGGCTGGCCTGGCTCCTGAAAGATGATGATTTGGAACCCTTACATCCCAATGCAACGCCAAGTGAAATGATCTAACAGCTATATTTTATTGAAAAAAAGTGGATTAAAGTAGATTGACATCATTAAGTTCTAGTGACGATCGTCCGGCTCCATCTTCAGACCCTCGCCATCATGTGTATGGGAAGGTACTTAAGACAACAAAGTAAACGAGCCCAAATTTAATTGTCCTACTATTTGCCACATTACAGAGTTCCAGGGGCCACCTTCTGGCTTCATCATCAGACCCTGGACATTTTTCACTAATAGAGTACTCGCCAACAAATATAAAACGACCCATACTCAATGTGATTGCATGGTATTACTGCAGAGTTTCTGTGGCCACCTTCCGGCTTCATCATCACAGCCTGGACATCATCTATTATCAGAGTATTTGTCAAGACAAATCAAACGAGCCCAATCTCGGTAGGGCAGCGTCGTCTCGATATAGAGTTCCTATGGCCACCTTTCGGCTCCATCATCAGTCCCTGGACACCATCTACGATCAGAGTACTCTTCAAGACAAATCAAGCGAGCCCAAACTCGCGTGGGGTTGCGTCGTTTCGTTACAGAGTTCCAATAGCCACCTTCCGGCTCCATCATCAGATCATCTCGATGGTACTAAAATATTGCATTGTCACTGACTTTACATACGTGTGCCAAATTCCAGCTCAATCAAACACCGGGAAGTGGGTCAAATTTAACTTGCAAATTTTGAAAAGGACGACTTATGTATGACGTTCACACTGAAAGTTTTTAGAGAATTAAAAACGGAATGATGTAAAAGCCTGTTAATACTTTGATGACTTTTCGAAATAGTCTCAGTTCCTTTCTAAGCACCGTCGCATGCGATGGAACCATTGACGGAAGCAGTGGGCCCACTCTTTTTTAAGGATTCCTTACACGCCACCTGAACGAATCCGATCCCGCCTGTCCCATGCTGCCCTCCCCCAGCGACGACCTAAGTCGACGTCCGTACTCCACAAGCGTGAAGTCACTTAGGTTTTAAGTTTTCTAAGCTCTTTTTTTGGGGGGTGGGAAATCATCAAATAACTTCTCCCGCTCTGGGCGGAGCGGGAGGGCGTGTCAGACTCTTACTGACTAAAACCCACCCGTGTTCATTCAGTTGCCTGTGCCAGGGGCCACGGTAACCCTTTCGGACTTTTCCGCAACCCCGGCAGGCATCGGCCCTAGCGGACCCAGTCATTGTTGCTGACATCTCTTTGAGGCGCGTGTGGAACACAGCGCGCCGTCGACCCACGCCTGGTCCTTATCGGACGGCGAGCTACCCATTGCTCGCCGTCCGCAAGCCCGCGACTACGGTGGCCGGGAATCGGCCTGGGATTCCCGACGCCCAGGGCGGCCTGCGGCGGTTAGGGGCGTGAGGGCGCGAATTTTGCCTCTCCCTCACGCGTTCTGCCTCCTCCATCTCGAGCATTACTGCTTCGCAGACGGAGGTGACGGTTTCCCATGCCCTCTCACTCCATACCATGGCGTGGACCAGGGCCGGACGCGAGAGATCGCCACCGCCAATCGTCTGCAAGTGGATACGGCGGTACTCCGCCCTTGCCGGGCAGACCTACACCGTATGCTCCACCGTGTCCTCCGGGCGATCCACACAATGGTGACACCCGGGCGTTTCCTCCCGCCTTATCCGGAACAGGAACCTCCCAAAACATCCGTGTCCGGTGAAGACATGCGTCAGGCGACATGTGTCTCAAAGAGGGGATTTATCGCCGCAATTGTGGCGTGCCCAGCGCTGGGTTGCGACAATCGCACTCTCCATGCCGCCCTGAAAGTTTTTTAAGCCCTGGCCGGATGACTTCATTTATTGAGGCACCCACAGGCAAGCCCGGTTAAGCGGCTGACAACCTTCTAGGTCGACTTGCGAGAGGCCATTTACAAAAAAAAAAAACACCTGAGCTAAGTGTCGCGCCGCGCTGGCGCATGGCGGCGCCGGCGCGGCTTCAACGGAACCAACATGAAAAGATGACGTCCTACTTCCACTTGGCTTCTATAGTGTGACTTTACATTATTACGTTACTAGCTGACCCGGCGAAATTCGTACCGCCTTAGAATTATTAAATGTTGTGTTTAGTTATTAGCTGAGTTATATTAACTTTTTTGTTACAATAAATTAAAAAAAAAAAACAATAATAATGAGAGACAAATGCCCAAGAATAGCAGCTTCACTTATCATACAATTTTACATTTTAATTTTGAATTACTTCGAAGTTCTAACCCATCTACGGTTGAGTCATCATTTTTTGATAACTCACTGTTTACTTTTGTCCTATGTCTAAATTATTTAAATTTTCTTTTATTTCTTCCAAGTCTTCTATGTTGGAAGTATTATTTTTTATTATATCCTATGTCCGTCTCCTGGTTCAAAGCTACCTCTCCACCAATTTTCAGTCAAATCGGTTTATCCGTTCTTGAGTTATAAATAGTGTAACTAACACGACTTTCTTTTATATATAGTTATGATATATAATAATTATGATCTAGATTTATGAGTGTGTGACAGGATGCCGTTTATGAAGATAAGTTGGGTAGGTAACCATAGACATCTATTTATTTATGATAATTATTATTGTTAGCTAAATTATAATTTGTTTGGCTGGACTTCCTCTTTGGGTTGTAATATCATGTGCGTTTTGAGATGCGCAGCCAAATGCCACCAAAAATGATGATGAGCGACTTACGCTCCCGCCAGGCGGCCTTGCCGCCTGCACGCTTTCTTTTGCATGCCCCCCGCAATTCGTACCCCGCGTCCGTCGCGTTGCCCGCATGAAAGGTTCATGTCACAAACGAAAGAGTCGGCCTATGACTGCTTATCATTTAAACACGATTTGAAACTGATGGTGCGTTGCGTAAAGCTTTGCTGTAAGAAAAGCTAACAGTATGTACAAACAGTGTCACTTTAAACGAATTACAACAAAGCTAAGTAAAGTTAAGTAAGTTAGAAATTAAGATATTACACGAAAATAACACTGTTTGGAAATTTTACTATGCACGCGGGTCACACTGAAAGTTTTTAGAAAATAAAAAACGGAATGATAGAGAAGCCTGTTAATATTTTTATTGCTTTTCGAAGTAGTCTCCGTTCCTTTCTAAGCACCGTCGCATGCGATGGAACCATTGACTGACAGTGACAGTGGGCCCACTCTTCTCTAGGGATTTCTTCCACGCCTTTTTCAAACGCAGCCATGGCATCTACAATTTATACGTCAGTGCATCTACAGGGTTCATAAACCGAATTCCTCTTAAATAAAAGAGAATAAAAGTCACATAAGGTGCCAGGTCAGGACTGTAAGGAGCATGACTTACTAACTCCACACTATCGATAGACAAATAGTCGATAGCCCGTCTGGCGGAGTGAGCTGGAGCGTTGTCGTGGTGGAGGGGGATCCTGCTTCTTGGGCGCTGCTGTCTAACATTTTCCAAGACAACTGGTAAACAATGACTGACACACCAACCTGCAGTAACAGTATTTTTATCTTCTAGGACAATTGTTGCGAAATGACCCGTCCGTCCAAAGAATGAGGCAATCATCTTTTTCTCTTGACTTCTGCCCTTCTTTACTTTTGTCAGCAAATCTTCGAATGGAAACAGCCATTGTGCAGATTGTCTTTTGGTTTCGGGTTCGTAACAATATGTCCAGCTTTCATCACCTGTGACGTGTCATATACAGCATTCGAGTCACCTCCGTCATACTTTTCAAGCATTGAGCGTCACCAATCCAAACGACGGCGTTTTTTATCTTCCGTCAAATTATGAGGTATCCATCTAGTACAAAGCTTTCTGACGCCTAAATGTTCATGTAAGACTTTTTGTACTTGATTCATACCAATGCTTAAAGCTGCTAGAATCTGTTGATGTATCACCCTTCTATCGGCTTCTATCATTAGCCGCACAGCTCTCACGATATCTTCAGTAGTCGCCGTAGAAGGACGACCTTCTCGCGAATCATCAGTGAGTTAGCTTCGACCACGTTTAAACTCATTAAACCAGTTGTAAACAGTGGCACGGGATGGGGCTTCGTTATGAAATGCTGACAGAAGTCTATCGTAACATTGTTGTTGACGCAACGAAAGTCGTAATAAATCATTGAACGAAAATTTTCCCTAGTCAAATCAATTTAGATGCACGACAGACACTTTTTAAATTGCCCCCAATTTGTAAAGAAAAAAATTACATATGAATTCATTACACATCTACAGATTCCCAAAGAAAACCTAATTAAAAATTTAAAAAAAAATTTCATTGGCTGCATTTCATACTAGCCTTTTCTAAAAACTTTCAATGTGACCCCCATACACAAGACGACATATGAAACTATACATTTCCAATTTTAGCTGACCTCGCATTGTATAAGCTTTTCGTACAATGAGAAGTCAGCCTATACTAGAAATGTATAGCTTGATATATCGTCGTGCGTACATACGTACATCTAAAATAGACAAATTAACCCTCAGGCTAAGATGATCTCTATCAACTTGAACCTTTCACAGTCCATCTGTTCCACTTGATGCACGCATGTGTCCAGCGATGGACCATAAAAGGCTAACATTAAAGTAAATAATCTATTCTTCTAACCTTCTTTAATCCTTGAGTTCTGTGGCCTCAGTGGGGTCGCTCCATCCGATCGAACTTGTTTCTGGATTGGCGGTGGCGGTGAAGGCGATTTATGGAAGACTACAGGCCGCTGCTTCATAGTCTTTTCAGCAATAGAATAAACGCCGAACTCATGCAATGGCATCTTCTCAGTGTCCTGGTACGTACGTTTCCTGTCATAAACTTTATTAATTTCAGCTTTGAGTAACGTCAATTAAAGTAAACTAAGCCACAAAACTCCGTCACATTGAATATCTAGAAGACTCCCGATTTGAAAGCAAGAATGACAATCTGTTATAGTTACCCTTGGACGGCACGGATAGACAACCGAATACGGATTTGGGTTGTCATATTAATTACCAACTATCAATGAAATCTTCACCTGTTTTACCTATAAAGATTCCCCTGCTTAATCAGCCATGGTTCAAGCTGCTCCAGCCAATCCTTCAACAAGAAATCAAATGCGAATGAATTTATTATGGCATATACAGAAACTACGATGTGCCGATTGTTGGGTCTTACCTGTTGGTGTCCTATAACGGATCCGGGTCTGCAGATCCTCATCCAGCCTATAGCTTCGTGAGAAGTCATCCGGTAGTGCTTGATTAAATAACAACCAATCAACGAGCCAGTGCGCCCTAGACCTGCCTGAACAAGTTCTTTGTCAGAAACAGAAAAAAGAGAAAAGACCTAAAAATATTTATCTCAAACAGACTAAATTCGTAACCTTGCAATGCACCGCGAGTGCACAGCTAGCTTCTTCACTAATTTGGAGGAATTTGAATAGTATGTGTCGCGGTGGGCAGGAACCATCAGGAAAATATAAATCGTAATGTATAATACCAACATTATTGTATCTACAAAGAAAATAAAAGACGACATTTTAACATAAGTAACAAATGTGCGATTTTGTTTATTTTAAAATCTTAAGATCTTCTTACACGTTTCCGTCATACAGTTTTTTATTTAACCGGATGACTATTTTAACGTTGTTATCCATGAAGTAGTCTATGTATATTTCAGGCGGATGGAATAAAGATACGCTGTAGTCAACTGGGCCAATGAATGCAAGAAATTTACCTGAAAACATTCAAGGAAAAGTTTCACAGTCCGATTCAAACTTTATAGCGTCTCGGAACATGAGGGGATTCGCTGCGCAGTAACAAATTCATGTGTCAAACTTTATAGCGTCTCGGAACATGAGGGGATTCGCTGCGCAGTAACAAATTCATGTGTCAAACTTTATAGCGTCTCGGAACATGAGGAGAGTCGCTGCGCAATAATAAATTCATGTGTGATGCCTGTAGCACACCTCCGCTGCGAAACTCAAAGAGCGAAACCGCCATAGTTTCGCTATGAGTTGTGAGTTGTTGGGCGGCGAAACAATAGCGAAATTCCGTTCTAACGTACAACACAGACTATGATGTTGTCTCTTTCTAACATGATTTCGCTCATTTTCTTAGGCGCCGTCTACATCTCCGCCCGTTGTCCGCCATTTTGGAGCGGTTCCGCGTGTATCTCTGACGCGTCTGTAGCAATCGACAATTTTTATGAGCGAAATAGGAACAATGGATTTGGAATTTACTGAAAAACTTATACAAGCAGTGAGAAATAGACCTGTTTTGTACTTACTAAATCACCCTGACTACAAAAATAACACAAAATAATAATAATCTTATTTCTCAACTGTTCTAGTTTTAGGTTTCGCTCTGTTTCGCTATTATAGTTTCGCGTAAGTGAAGTACTGTTGCACAGCGAAACTCACGCAGCGGTTTCGCAGCGGAGGTGTAATATAGGCATCAAACTTTATAGCGTCTCGGAACATGAGGGGAGTCGCTGCGCAGTAATAAATTCATGTGTCAAACTTTATAGCGTCTCGGAACATGAGCGGAGTCGCTGCGCAGTAACAAATTCATGTGTCCAACTTTATAGCGTCTCGGAACATGAGGGGAGTCGCTGCGCAGTAACAAACTCATGTGTAAGCGGGCGTCAGGAGTCAGTGGGGAACTGCGCAGTGAGTAGCGCACTTCAGAGCCGCCACAAAGTTTGACGCGTACTATAATTGACGCCATACTAAGTAGATACAACGACAATATTACAGCGATTGAGCGCTTTTATAATGTCTAACGCGATGATATTATTGTGAACGCCCACGGGCATCACGATAACAGAGGGAAGTACCTAGAATGTAGGGAAATAAATGAAGAAGCTTTTAAATTTCCTGAAGTAACGTGCACGTATTTCCACACATTTTACTTCGTCCTTCTTAGACGACCACGATAATATCGTCACGTTAGAAATTATAAAAGCGCACATTATCAAATAATAAACGGACATCCTACCAGGTAAAATCCAGTTCAAATCACCGCCCTGAATTTTGTCTAGTCTGTTATATTCTTCATAATTAAAATCTTGAAAATTAAAGAAACCTAATTCACTAGCTTTCTTTACACCTTGGAGGCAGTCCATCAGTGATATTGTGTATGACGAGTCACCTTGCGTTGCGTCTTGGAAAGGTCTACAAAATAGTGAACGGGTCAGTATATTTAAAAAAAATACTAAAATGTTCAATAGATTACTGATGAATGTAATGTCATATATTTAAAAAAAATATTATAATGTTCAATCTATTACTGATGAATTTTGGGACAAAAGTGAAAGACTACTTTATTAAAAATGTATTAGACCTGTAGCTCTGTCCGTGAACCATCAGGGGCTTCAAAGCATCTCTCGGTGATAAACTCAAATACAGTACTCCATAACATCCTAGTAGAAATGCAGAATTCGCTTTCTTTTTGGGGTCAATTGAAGTATAATGTACAATTGTTTGCTTGTTTAGATACTGTTTTAGTTTTTCATTTAGTATTCTACAGTATTTATACACACAACCAAGATTTAAAGGTCCGAAATCTGAATAATAATTTTCGTACACAAGTTCGTTGTCTATACAAAAATATTGCGTATCAACCGTATTTTTAAGTATTTTTCCTTGCCTTACAGTTGCAAAATATAAAACGTTTTTTATATATTCTGCGGTAAACAATATATCAGGGCTTCGATTCATCATTGCAATAACAATGACACGTAACTTAATTGATAGTACATCTTCGATAAAGTAATTATATTCATTTAAATCTACAATACACAGTTTTGTAAATAAGACACTAAAACACTACGATTTCACAAACACAAACATTTAATTCTAAACAAATTTTAACTAAAAAATAAAATTCAGTTATAAAATTCAAATGACAGTGTCGTTGGCACTCTTTTGTTTTAAACTTGCCACCACCGGTACGCACTTCGTAGTCCTACTGTATAAGTTGCCAGTACCAATTATACCAATTTATAAATTCTATAACTATATGTCTGTGTGATAAATTTATTTTAAGTGTTTCAACCTGTTTCAACTGTTTTATTGAGGCTGACGCGCGGTCTTGATAATTTGGTTAGTTGGTTTCAGATTTACATTGATTAGCCTTTTTAGTTTGAATTTTCCAATAATTATTGCAAGCTTAAAAAATGTTACGGTAATATCAGATTCAAAAATGATTTTGACAGCTCTAGTCTTTTTCCGGTGCCCAAGGTAAATTGTCAAACGTTCTGTGTTCGCTTGCTCTGAATCTTGATATATTTTGGCAATCTTTAATCCTGCAATGGCTGGGTTTCTTTTACAATCATGTCGAAGTGTCTCTCAATCTTTTCCATTTTGTATTTCAGTTCGTCTAATCACAAAAAACCATGGCTGAAGTCGAAGTGTAAGTACTTTTTGTTTTCTTCATGGTTTGCCTATTTAACTCTTGTGTCATAACCAAGAGCGACTCTTTGTAATTGATAAGATACGTATTGTCACATTTAAGTATTCACGAAAATACAATTTAATTTGCAAAGATGAAAAATGTAAACATGTTGTCAACATAACCTTCAAAACATGATCCAAACTTACTTAAGCTTGACTTTCATCATATTCTTCATCCTGAACACTCCATATCCTTGTGAACAACCCCAATAGAGCTCAACGATGAAATTATATGACAACGTAAATTATAACCTACGTTTGCTTACAGTGAAGTACCCGTGAACCCCGTCCTGAGCGGCGGAGCGATGGACGTGAACACAGCCCTCCAGGAGGTGCTGAAGACTGCCCTCATCCACGGCGGACTTGTCCATGGACTCCATGAGGCTGCTAAGGCTCTTGACAAGTTAGTAAACTCTTCATTAATTTAACTACAATGTGACTCTTTCAGTTCTACAACCCTAGTATGATAAAGATGGCTTTCAGTTATGAACTAGTGTGGCTAGGAGTAAGTAAACTCAATAAGCATCATATTTTGTAGTCATGACAAGGAACTCAAGGAGGTGTCTCTATGACCAAGGCATATAAAATGAGTTGTTCGTGGAGTTACAATCACTGGATCCGATGAGAACTATGTATGGCAAATAATACAAGTGCTTCTAACTGTGAGATGAGACCATTGTAATGATCATAAAATTTCACTGACTATCAATTTCCAATATTTACCATGTGGTAATTTTGTAAGGAAACTCGACTATGAATATGAGTTAGTAGACTAAACAGTTCATGGTTTACTAGGGACGTCCATGGATGTCAATGACTTCATAAGTAATTTTAAGATTTGGTCTAAGCAACCCTCTCATCACCCCCTTGCATTGAAACTACAACCAATATTCACTCAGTGTGGGGCTGTTCTAGTCCCATGCTTTGTGGAAATATCTCGCTCTTTACGAGTTGTGTGGGATACACTTTGATGCAGATAGAGACGCACATTCATAGTACCACACTGTTTTAATTTTCAACATTGTGGCCTCCCATATGTGCCACATTTTTCATATACCCTAAAGACTAAAAAAAATATGTTACAACAGCTTAATTTGTTCAATACTACATTGGTCCCTCTTAAAAGTAGTACAATCTTATGACAGGTTATTTCCGTTTCGTTAAATTGTGCATATTGTCCATAACAGGAGGCAAGCAGTTCTGTGTGTACTGGCTGAGAACTGTGATGAGGCTGCATACAAGAAGCTTGTTCAGGCTCTCTGTAATGAGCACCAGATCCCACTCGTCAAGGTAAATATGAATAAAATAAATATATGTAATGGTCATAATATATTTTAGTATTATAATTATTATCATATACTGTAGCTTGCTTAACAAATAAAACTTTTACTTCTAATACTTTAAGCAACTGTGGTTGTCTTTGCAACACTGCAGAGAGAGCTAGAAAGCTCCCTCTTCAGTGTTTGCACCTCAACCTCTTTATAATGTTACAACCTACACTTCCTGCTTTTAGTATCAGCTGCATAAATTACTTGCTTACACTATTACCTTCACTTTTAACCATTCACAACCAACTAATTATTGCGCTCCGCACGAGCGGGCCCGGTTTATTGCCGGTCCCGCCTAAGGAGCGCAGAACAAACTGTGTGCCCCTATGGTGACTCTCAACCTGATGAGTCAACTTTCCTAGCACCCAAACATTTATACATCTATATTTTATTATTTCAATCTTTTAGTAATATGTAGTCATATTCAGATAAGTAGTAGTAGAATTTGACATAATATGTACGACAATTATGCTATTGGGCTACTAATGAGATGGATGCTTGATTTATTCAAAATCAATAGTATGTATAATGACTTAAAAGAACACTTGTAACTTATTATGACTGCATTTTAACTTCCATAGTTTTGCGACGCAATAACTGCAATAATCTTTAGACCATCTCAAAACCACATTGTTTTGTACAACAGGTGGACAACAACAAGAAGCTTGGTGAATGGGCTGGTCTCTGCAAAATCGACAAGGACGGCAAGGCCAGGAAGATTGTTGGCTGCTCTTGCGTAGTTATCAAGGTACGGTCAAACTGACACAAACATAGTTTATCGGATTCTTACCCTATAAAACATGTCTTTTGGGTCATCATTTTCGCGTCCACCGTGCGAGCTGTCGTTCACAAACAAGAAGTTCCTTGAAGAAGCAAATTAATTATTGGCTTGTGGGTATTTTTTCAAACATGTGAATGATTGATTGCAATGGGGACGCACTTTACAATTTTTCATGAGCTGAAACAGTTTCTAGAATTAGATATTCCTATCCATAATTAGACTGTTCCCCACATTTACATTGCGCTCAGCACGAACACTATCAGCATACATCGTTGCTAGTGACGAAATAACGGCGCAACATCAAATCGAGTGACCCTATGGTGCCGCGCCACTTGCACAGGCAACTTTCCTATCACTCTTACAAACATTCTTAGCAGGAACCTGAAAAACCTGACTGGATTCCACACATTCGGGATAAGGCTGTCTGGACTTGAATGTCTATACACATGCTGTCCGGAAGGCCCTTACCCTGATAATGTTTTGTGGATATAGCGCTACAAGGTTCTTTTAGCGCGTGGCGAACAAAACAATTGCGCCTTTCTAAAGAGCCCCCCTTGTCAACGTCATTACATCGCCAAAAGATCCTTGTAGCAATGTAGACCTAAAGAATTCCAACACATGCCATTCCGACTAAGTAACCCGTTTTTAAGTTATTCACAAAGCTTTCGTGTCTTCAACAGGACTTCGGTGAGGAGACGCCCGCGCTGGACGTACTCAAAGACTACCTGAAGTCTTCAAGCTAATCATTCACCTAGTGTTTAAGTTAAACAATAAAAAGTAAAAAATCTACTTCAACTCCTTTCATTTTCGCCAAACATTCCTTGGGGTTTATCAATGATATTTAAAGTAGGTAAATGGAGTTTTTCATAAATAACTGATAAAGAAATAATTGAAAAGTTTTGCTCATTGTATTGTGCTTTTAACTCAATACTCAATTGGCACTGCAGACCCACCGTACCCCTGGTGGTACAGTGGGTTTTTTAAAGTTAAACGATACCACTGTATGAAGTGAACATAGTGCTGTGCTGATTTAGATACTAGACAGACAGAAAATGATAAACATTATCTCGCATATTAATGACTTATTCATTAGTTAGGTAGGTACATAAATTAATGCGGCAATAATGCATGTTAATTATTATTATTATTATTTATTGAATTAAAGCCAACACGGACCAATTATAAAACAAATACAATTTCAATTCACATAGGTACAATTAAATACAATTTCAATAATTACCTAGTTAAAAACAAAATTTCCACATTAGCACGTACATGTACCATGTCACAGTGATACACGTATTGGCAGTCGAATCGCTGTGCGAAGGCGCTCAGGATACCTACTGTTCGGGCTGCCCCGCACCCTGCGCACCAGAGATGTGCACCGCTTGCCACTGACCTCTATTAAAATACGCTGGACTGGCTATCCCATACAAAATGACAGCTATTTGCTGTGCCGATTCAAAGCGCCCCCAGTGACGGACGTGAGAGTTCTGAGAACTAATAAGATTGCAAAATTTGATTTTACGTTATGTGTCTCTGCGGAATAAAAAGTTTTCTAAAGTGTTTACTGTGATTGTGATATAAATTAAAGTGTTATAATAGTGACAGTGATTGTATCATAGCTTGTATTGTTCGTCCAACATGAAATCGTGCGTATATTGTAAAACACGATACGAAAAGGGCAGTGGTGTCAGTTTTCACAAGTAAGTGAATCTAAAACATAAATACTTATTAGAAAACCGCTTAAAACAGTGTATTCTTACAATAATAAACGTAAACTATTCGAGTTTACGGGATTTTACGAACATTTTTATAACCAATAACTTTTGTTAGGGATGTCAAAATTCATATCGATACTTTCGTAATATTATGATGTAAAACAAAAGTCATGCTCATCATTGTTAAAATAATGATATGCACATTATAATGATCTCTAATAATAGCAAAACACTTCAAGGTTTATTATTATTAGAGTCAATAACAAATAATTTAACACTTATGATTCATAATTCTCATTAAGTGTTCTATATAATTATAGATATATGTATGTTTATAATTTATAATTTTTACCCATACCTACTATAATGTTTCCTTTAATTACAGGTTCCCCTCCGATTACACTCTCAAACTTTGGTTAAAAAATATGAAGGTTGTCAACTGGACTCCGACAATGTATCATTATCTGTGTTCTAAACACTTCACGGAAGCCTGTTTCTTAAAACATCAGTCACGGACTACGTTGAAAAAATGGCTCGACAGTAATTTTTAATTTAATAAATTATGTGGTTTGAGAATGCTTTTTTTTATTTCCCTGTCCCCCTCCCCTGCGGTAATTAAGTTGTTACAAGTTAATTACCGTAATTACAGACCTAATAGGAAGTTATTGTGTCTCTTATCACATGGCAACATGCGGTATCTGACTAGTCATAATATCTTATTGTGCACTCTTTATAGGAAGGGATTATCTTATTAATTACTATTTCTATCTTAGTAATTTACTATTTTACAGAATTTTATTATTTATTGATCCTATAGTGAACTGTTATCCGATTAAGGAGAACAAGGAAGGAAGGGGTCAACCGGACATGTGATACTTATTATTACAGTCCATAAACAGTACTAGATAATGCTATTTCAAGTTATGTTTTCTACGTAAAATATCTGCTTATTACGACTATCTATAGTTCATTAGTTTAGTTAGGCACTTAACTAGTGCTGACATGTCTTTTTATCTGTGTTTTAGTAACATTTAACAAAATATATGCCTATATTGTTTTAAATCAATTATCTACAATTTTAGTAAATCTTAACATATGTTATAAAACGTATTTCACGATTTAAAAACATATTACGTATAAAAGACAACACGAATGTTACATGTTAATAATTACCTAAACCAATTTAATTTATAGGAAATCTGTAACAATAGCGTTGGTAATATTTTTATCATTGTGGTCGATATCAGACAAGTTTTTATCTATATCAAACCTTTTGTTATACATCACTAGTATTAGTTCCATTCCCCCTCACTGCTGCCGTCAGCGCCAAAATGGCGATTTTCAAATAGGCACATGAAATTGATAGCGATAGCCAGTCCAGCGTATTTTAATAGAGGTCAGTGACCGCTTGCGCATGGTTGTATAAAAACAATCCACGCGCGCTTCAGCGAACACCCATTTTGATCCAGCCTGTCCCCAACTTGCTGTCCTTCCCGAGCGACGCCCTAAGCCGAGGTTCGTACCCCACAGGGGGTGCCCTTAGGTGATGGTCGCTTAGTTTATAATTAATATTATGCCCCTGGCTGGAGGCTTTGAGTTAGCTCGAAGGCACCACAGGATTGACCGGTTAAGCAGTCACGCTCTGAAGGCCAACTGCGAGATGCCATACACAAAAAAAAAAAAAAGCTTCAGCGAGCAGTTAAGTAGGTAGGTAGGTACTGCGCAATTTGTTGCTGTCAGAAGTAGTTTTAACTAGTGTTACAACACTATTACCTGGTGGTATTGTTTAACTTTAAAAAACCCCCCGTACGGCCAGGGGTACGGTGGGTCTGCAGTGCAAAATATGGTACAATTAGGTAGGGTGAAATGAAAAGGTAAAAAATTTGGCTGGCTTGTGTAATGTTTTGAACAAGCCAAAGTGTTGTCACACGAAAAAATCTAAAACTAATAAAAGAACAAACACAAATTGCTAAAGTAAAATTTATTCTAATCAAATAAATAGTAACAATTTTAGTAGTAGAAGAATAAATGCTAAACTTGAAACGAAGTTCTTACACACATATTTTTGCGAACTGATCGCATATTTCTTTATGCATGGGCCACTGTTGAACTTGACATTCCCTGTAAATAAAAGGTGACCGATTTGAGTATTTGGATTTATCATAGAACTCGAAAAGATTATTATCCAGTATGGGCTAGATTGGTAAGCTGGATTTGTTTTGGTGAAATTTTTCTCATCTCGCTAAGGGCGAGCTCACAAATCACAAAAACTTTCTTTTATCGAGAAGAATTTGCAAGACAACACAAACCTGCCACAATACCATTCGGTCTTACACCTCGAACACTTCTTACTGGCCTTATCGCCGCACTTGGCACATTTAGCGCCGCCACTGTCCAACGCAAGGGCTGCGTCACTCGTGTACGACTCTAATAGACGCTTCGCCATGACTCGCGATTCTTCGGAGCCGTCCATGTGGAACAACTCTAGTTGAGATTTGGCAAAAGATTTTGTTCGCTTGTGTACTTGTTTTAGGTAGGCATCTTTGATCTGAGGTTAAGAAAAAAAGAGGATTTTAGGGCTGCCAGCTAGTATTATACAGGGTGGGCCAATAATTTTTGCACTTTTAAAACATGAATAGAAATAAAACTACAACTGTTATTTTGTTGATTATATATTTAACGTTTTGAAAATTTAATGAAATTTATTTTTTAAAAATGACATCGTCGAGATGTGCACCGTCTCGTCGTTGGCACTCTAGCAATCGACTACGCAAACTTTGGAAAACTCGCTGACACATGCTGCGGGGGATCGCGGCTATCTCGTCGTGGATGTTTTGTTTTAATTGGGATATATTCGTCGGTTTATTAAGGTAGACTCGACTTTTCAGGTATCCCCATAAGAAAAAATCGCATGGTGTAAGATCCGGGCTTCTCGGAGGCCATGGAATATCACCTCTGCGAGAAATCAATTTATTCGGAAACATTTCTTTGACTACCGGTAAAGTCACATTTGACGTGTGGCATGTTGCTCCATTTAATATTCGTTGTCGATCCCGTTTGCTCGAACTTCACGACCCAAGCTTTGATTAAATTCACACTTGGACACTCGCTTACACGGCGTAATCCATATTCAATTCGAAACAGGCGTCGTACAGTAACGTAGGAATCGTTGTTTTTGTAAAATTGTTTAACACAAAAAGCACGCTGTTGTCCCGTGAAGCGCTCCATCGTGACTAAAATTGCATGTAGCGACGCATAGTTTCCCGCCACCCGCGCACCCCTCCTTCCAACGGTATTCGAGAAATTTAGTGTTGCTATTTGCAAAAATTATTGGCCCACCCTGTAGAACGGTACGCGGCCGTAAAGTTTGGTTACACGGTGTGATTTAATTGCGACCATAAGTTGTACCTGCATTTAAAATTGCATCATCTAAACAGCATTTAGACAATGCAAATCATTTGTTGGTTTAATTTTAATATATTCCACAGGCAAGACGCTTTAATCGTGTAAATGGGGCTTAAATCTGGAACAGCGAGCTTTAGAAAGCTTTATCTTTGTAAAGCGTCGTGTCTGCCTTTAATACCTGTGTGATAATCTCCTTCGAAAACACATTGGGGTTTATTTATAAACGTTACTTAAAGTTAAAGAGACGTTTAAACGTCAAAAATTTATGGTTAAACAGTCGCTAATCATTACTTTACTTTAAGCAACGTTTATGTATAAAGGGGTTAATATTTGCTCCCTAATAAACAATAACATTACATCACGCCCTTATACCCCGAGAGGGTAGACAGAGGTGAAGAGTACCCACGCCCTAATAAAGTTATGAAATCACCTGTGGTACAATCTCAATGAGCGTACATCCGGGGTTCTTGACGCCGTTGGTGCGATTATTATGGCCCGAGTAGTCCCCTACAGCTAGCCGGCATAGAAACATCTTCAGGTCACCCAGCGGTGGGATCTGGTCTAGCATCTGCTCTGTCATCTTGGCTTGTAACTAAGTGATGCAAAAATTGATGTGAGTTTATAAAATTCTGAGTAATAATCATTGAACTTAGGTACCTAATTACGGAAATAGTAGTAGTTTTTAAAGGATTCCTTATGGAGGAAAGGATATTTTAACTTCAAAAGGCTAATGTAAGTAAGACAGTATCATTACATCCATAATAGGATTGTCCTCGAGGTCATAGAATACAGTAATAAGACCATAGCTGGTCAGAACTTCAGACTTACTCTACAGAAAGCGTTGCGGCGACATTCATCAATCGTGTAGTAGTGTGCGAGGCGCGGCTCCAACAATAGTTGCCGGACACACAGCCACAGTTGCACCTCAGTACGATGCATTTGAGACAAGTCTTCAGCAGACGGCTTGCTCCAGCGGCCAACTGTATGTTAATCGAACTCTTTGGTATTTTGACATTGGGGGAATTCAAAAAGGGTTGGAGTTTGGGGATGCTAAGAATATGACTCAGTCGGCAGCTGAAGTTTTTTTTCTTATATTTTGTACTAGACGCTAACAGTCGGCTGACTAAACGTTGTGGTGTGAACGCTATACAAACTCAAAACATAAGTTGAAAAAAATAATCTTTTATCATTGTTATGCCGCGTTCCCACGACCCCCTTTCTCACAGGCCGTGCTGCGTCAGACTAGGCCGGCAGGCCTCATCGGAACCATCGCATCCGATGAGGTCTGAGGTGGCCCATCGCCGCCCGTCCGATCCGTCTGGAGTCGGTAAGTTCAAACGCGCGGCGCGGGGACACTTGTCGCGGCCTTTACGGACGCGTTTCGTTTTGCTTTGTTTTTATGGCAATGCTCGGCACGGGCCGCGCTCGACAGGTGTAGCAACATCTGGCGTGGCCTGTCAGTTAACGGGCCCTGGGAATGCTCGGTACGAGCCCCGACAGGCCTCGACATGCGTAGTAACGCTTGGCGCGGGCCATGGGAACGCGGCATTACGCGGCCTTACAGTTAAAGATCTGCAGTTCATCTTTGTCGTTTCTCTTCATCCACGGTTCGTGTATAAGCAGATGCGTGAGTAGAGAGGGTACATCGTGCGTCTTGTAGAGGTTTGTGGAGATTGATGCCCCTGCGCCGCCTACCTCCATGTGTTCTGCTATGTAACTAAAATGAATAAAGAACGTTAGAAGAGCTGCGATTACAATGATATCTATACCAGCCTCACTGCAGGGAAAAGGCCGCCTCTCATACAGAAAAGACACGAGCATTGATCACCACGCTTGCTCAAAATCCGTCTTGAGCAAGTACCCGTACTTGCCCGGATGTGTGCAGAGTACTTTAATTGTGGCCTCGCGCATGATAGGCGAGGCCTTAACCACTGGGCCATCACAACATTTGTGCAGTTAAATAGGTACCTATCATACAACTTTCGGCTACTCGATTTGTCTGCTGTGGTCTTGTGAATCTGCAAGAGCGAGTTATGTATCTACCGACTGCTGATAACATTTTATTTAATTACGTAGCTATGTTTTGTAGCCATTCGATTAAATTCTAAAATAAAAGTAGTAATATCTCACCGCACGATGGAAATGCATCTCATGCTGATGTCAAATTGAAGATCGCGCTTCTGTCTGTTCAACTCTTCGATGGCTGTCTCACTTTCAAGCTCCTTCGCGGTAATTGGCTTGAGGTAGTCGGTGCTGAGACAAAAACTTGAAATTAGCTTTGCTATATTTCGATGCGGACCCGAACCTATCGTACCCATCCCCTTCAACCAGATTCGCAGGTGGCTACAGGAGTCCACCCACACATAAGCGGAGAGCTGGTGGACCTCGAGACCGGGATCCAGGCAGTCCACGGAAGCTATGCCATGCTGTGCTAAAGCATGCTATGGCAGGCTAACCAGACGTTTATAACGCCTGGACAGGAACGGCCTGCGCCTGGTGACGGGGACCATCACGGAACACCGCTCGCTAAACAAACACTTCCACACAATAGGCATAACGGACAGTCCTCTATGCAGGGCTTGCATGGAGGCTGAGGAAAACGTCGCGCATGTGCTCTTTGAATGCACAGGTGTTACACAGATTAGGACAGAAACCCTCGGGGCACCCAGATCTTACACAGATGTTCTCAACAGACTAGGAGATTTAATGAACTTCTGGAGGGAGGTGGGCTGGTTGGAATAACCACCGACGGCCACCATGGCCCACGCACAATGGTCCACCTGAAGGACTAAGTGCGGAAACCAAAACCCTCCTAACATAGAACATAGATAGATAGTGTGATTCAGAACGTTACGATTTTAAACCAACTTGATAAGGGCCAACAGCGCAGTAAGTTGATCAACGGCATAGTTCAACAGGTCCACCACCACTTCGCTGATGCACTGCGCACCGTCCTCATGAAACAACACAGTCTCGAGCAAACCCACGGCCGCTGCCTCGTGATATAACTGGAAATAGACGTATCTACATCAGAAAAACCCAGAAAACACATCTCATAACACCACCTCTGTTATCCATGAAGGGTTACGAAGAGGTCGGTATTAGGCAAACCCTTCACCAGTAATGTTTAAATCCAAATTTAGTACGGTATGAGTCTATTGCTAATACTAATCCAGGCTATTGGCTGCTACTGAGTTAAATTACCGGGACCTTAGGCCGCGCGCACTTTGAACGTGAATTTGTATCGTAGGGAATGATCGTGGTCGTACGAATTGAGTGCGCACACTGAATACGTTTTTCTCCGTCGAATAGGTAGTGTTCCGGTGGTATCGCATTCGTGAAGCCCTTTTTGGAGCGCGAGCGCTATGAATGATCTCTACCTTCAAGATACCTACAAAATACAAACATGGAGCCTGCGGTGGCGTCGCGTCGTCGCTCTGCTAGCTATCGTAGAAACGAATGGGTGAGTGAAATATATTTAAAAAGATATGAATTCACTGAATTTCATCATATTATGAAGGTCATGTAAGTGATTACTTGAATCACTCTGATCCCACAAACATCTATATCCGTAAAGCAAGGTAATACATTTTTCTACATCCATTTTCTATTTTCAACGCACGAAAGTGTTTTAAAACCCCAACTAGTTCGGATTGTTTTCGGACGTCAGAACTATACGTACGTATACGTACGGCTAACTCGCATTCAGTCTGCGCCCTTAGTAGGTACTTGGAAGGTCGGAATCGTTCGTGCGTGTTCGTACGTATTCGTAGGAATAAAATTCGTACGAAAACGCGTCCAAAGTGCGCGCGGCCTTATGCTCAGCAGTAGGTACTAGGAATAGCGCTTGCGACCACGAGACCAACGAAGCTGTAATATACGAAAAGAAAAATCTGTAATCAGATTAATTAAAATTAGCCTTCATAAAAAAAAAATGACACGTCGCGGGACGCCTAGGCAGATGTGAAACATCGAAAACCATTATTTTATACTTATTTACTATACAAAATAGTATAGGAAGAAAAAATAAATATGGCATAATCAAAAACCAATATTCCGTTTTCTTTTAAGAATTAAATTGTTCTTTATTTAAAATACCTATAGCTTGGCGACGCGTCGCTGCGGCATGCGTCGCCATGCCAGCAGCAATTGGTTTTACGTGCGGCTGCGGCTATAGATGTTTCACATCAAAAAGTTTTACCAAAGAATAAACGTCTTACCACCATGTAAACGCCAAAAGTGTTCTCAGGAGCAGGCTCCAATTTAATTATTTGTGGATATATCTTTATGCGCCATACTTGGATGCATATGGCTTCGTAAACCAATACAGGGAGCTGTAATATATTATCAATAGCGAATAAATTCCTAATCCAAACTAATATTACAGATGCGAAAGTGAGTTTGTTTACTTTTATGTTACGCTTTTGGATTTGGATGAAATTTGGCACATGGGTGGGTAGACCTGGGTTTTTTAGGACATAGGATACCTACTTTTTATCCCGGTAGTATGTTCCCGTGGGATAATTTCCGACTCCCAGACGAGCGAACCCGTGGCCATAAGCTAGTATTAAGTAAAGCATTTTACGCGATTAATATTGGAAGTTACAAGGTGCCCTGTATCTGGATTTACGCGTAGTTAGTGGTTACGCGAGTATCAAAAACATGACAAACGAATCATTAGGATTGATATACCTACCTTTCCAGAGGCAATGAGAGTTTCTTTCGTGAGTTCCTCTTGCATCGAAGAAGCTTCCAAGACTGCTTGTTGGTTTATTTTTTGTAATCTTAGATGCCAATCCACCCATCTATAAAGTTTATTATTTCAAGTAATTCGTTAACTTTGAGTGAGACGAATTTCTAATAAAGTATTCAACATTCATTTCTTGAACCTTTCATGAACTTACCCCTGATAACCAATGGATTCAATACGGGATGGTACCATGCTGTCGACAAATAAATCTAGCTCTCCTACCTCAAGGGCGCTAAGTTGAGGATCTTTTTCAACCATATTGAATATAGACTAATAAGTAATTAGTTTTCACTAATATTAGAATGTGTTGAGTGTCAAACCACTCACGCGTAATCTCTTTTTGTTTGTAACCACAGAGTACTTTTTTTTGTTTGTAACTATGGAAACGTTAGTTCAATGGAATTTCAAATGTATCCACCGGAAACCGGAACTCACCAGGGAAGACGAAGTCCAAAGATTAAATATGCCGTGAAACCGTTTGTTTTCACAGCTGAAAAGCAAACTCCTCTTGCTCAATAGTAAAAACAACTAGTTACAAACAAAATTAGTTAGCGTCGAGAGCGAATCATGGTATAAGAATAGAGTTACCACTATAGAGAACGTTACAAGTACTACGCCATTATTTTGTTGGATATTGAAACATTAAAAATTAAAAAAAAAAAAACTGAAAGGTTTCATGGTGATAGCTTTACCATTAAAATGAACAAGCCTCGAGTGTTACTATACGAAAAAACTAAATAAAATGGCGACTGGCGGAAGTCTGTATTCTGTCTTTCTTTTGATAATTTGACACACGTGCCGCGTGGAGTTTTGCCCCGCAGGTTGTTAAAAAATAATATATTTATTAGTATTTAAGTGTTAAAATAGTTCGTAATTTTATATGGAATACAATTACAGTGTCAGTAAAACAAAATGTTATGTGTATTTTGTGAAAAGTGTTGATAAATTTGATGGGTAGGATGGTGACATGCCGCCACACCAACGATCCTTGTTTTTTGGCTGATTACAAGCTTTTGTGGGATGAAAATGAATACATAACACTAGCATAATTAATTTGTTAAAATAACACGTTTAATCTATTTTATCGACACCAAAATTTTAAGTTCGTGCAACACGACCTAACCTCTTCGACAAACAAGTGTGGTACGGTATCGAAACTATCCAAAAGCGACCGCTATTTGGTTTCCTATTGTGATTATAGGCTCCTTCATCGTCATTTTTAGGCGTTCCAACGTCATAATGTGAAAGAATATTGATGATTCTCACTTTTGGAGCTATCTCTTTGTAGCATGTTGTTAGCATGTAAATATTCTTGATCTTCATTCTTATTTAGGATTACAATGATAAACTAAAACAGTGAGGCAATATAATATAAGCACATAGGAGCCTATCCAAGTTTTAATGATTAAATGTAATGAAACTGCCACCACTAATTTCTCATTATTGACTTTTTTATTGCTAAGGCATTCTTCCTACCCATCTGTCTTATCAGCTATAGCGCATTAGAGCAATTCATATTGTATGAACAGTTACAGTGACCCTGTATTAATTTCTGTCCGTTCTCTATTATGTTGTTGTAAAATTTCAATTGTTTTTCAGCACGATGGTTGCAACTACAGAGAAGAAGGCTGCGGCCGAGAAGAAGCCAGTGAAGGGCAAGGAGGACAGCAAGAAGCTGCCTGCCGTCCCAGAGTCAGTGCTCAAGCACCGCAAGAGGAGGGATGCACTCCGCACTCGCCGTCTACAGGTATAAACACATAACCTACAAATTTAATGTGTATTTCAGGAAAACTTAGATTTTTGTAAAGGAGGTTTATTGGACAGACCCTAGCAATGCTGCAGTAATCATGATTAGCAACATACATATTGAAAACAAACATTTTATTTTTATTAACTGCGAAATAAGGTAGCATTTTAATAACACATTTTTTTATCACAACTCTTCAGTCGCTGTTTCTGTGACTGACAACAAAAACTTAATGAAGTAAATCTTTCAACTCATTTTTACAATTGCCTTCATCAGGTTAATTCATCAATCTTCACAATATTATTCTAGGTTTGATACAGAAACAAAATTCATAAGTAAATTCTTGATATATTTAAGTTTTTATTAACATCATATTTTTTCCCAATACTTTACATGATGATTCCAACACTTAAGGCATAGTTCATCTGATTAAGATGCTGTTAACTTTAATAACTGATGACATCACCCATACAACATCGCCATATTTCAAAGCCTATAAACTAAAACATACATGCTGTACTATTAGGTCACTCTCAAGAGGCGTTCAGTGGCCGTCAAGAAGCGTAAGGAAATCTTCAAGAGGGCCGAACAGTATGTTAAGGAATACCGCATCAGGGAGCGAGATGAGATCAGGCTAGCCAGACAGGTGAGTCACTAACATTATGTCCTTTATGTAGAATTATGCTGTTAGGTTACCGATTACAGATTTGTCCAGACATGTCTGATTTTTTCACCCCACCTCCAGACTTGTCATTTGTCTGTACTTTTCAACACAGAGTTTTTTAAGAGAATAGAAAATGCTAAATAGGTTTTGAAAAACTAGAAATTAAAAAGAATAATGTTTGGCTTTTTGTCAAGTTTCAAAATGGTAACCCTATATGCACTTGTGAATATTGTGCTTAGCAGAAAGTAGAAACTATTTCATACATATACTTTGTTTTTTTATATATTATGCACACATATATTGTGCGGCTGAGTTCCTCCTACAAGCATGATAATTATTAATTTGTCAAGGTCTAGAAATTCCTGCTATCTTTGCATGTTGTAGTATCTTTGTTGTATCAACTTGATGTTCGTTGCTTACTCAGCCAGAACAACAGATAATTTGTGAGATTTGTCAGCAGCTTTGCTGATCAGAGACTGGGTCAGGCTCAAAATGTGCTGTATCATGTAATTGAAGACATGAGCCACACATTACCATGTGTTTATACTTATCATGTGTTTGTATTGCAGGCTCGCAACCGCGGCAACTACTATGTTCCCGGAGAAGCGAAACTCGCTTTCGTCATCCGTATCCGTGGTATTAACCAGGTTTCACCCAAGGTAAATATTTGTTTATAATTTTTTTTTTTGGCATAATGTAGTTTGTTAGACTTCAAGGCCAACAAGTTGCGAAGATGAGACATCGCGATTTGAGTTGTAGCATCACAAGGCGCGCCTGTCTTTGAGAGTCGCGTGAGAATTCACAGGAAATACACTGATAGAATATTGCTATTAGCACTTGTTTTTAGATTTTTGCTGTAGTCCTTCTGATAACAACTTAATTCTCTTAAATGGGTTTCAATTTTAGTTGGGTAAATGAAGCATTGAAATGCTTGCTCTAACTAAAAACTAATTGAGCAAGGATAAATCCTAGCTCACAGTGTCTTTCAACACTGCTTTAATGATACCCCTCGCCCACAGGTACGCAAAGTGCTGCAGTTGTTCAGACTGCGCCAGATCAACAACGGTGTGTTCATCCGTCTTAACAAGGCCACCGTTAACATGCTGCGTATTGCTGAGCCCTACATCGCATGGGGATACCCCAACCTGAAGAGCGTTAGGGAGGTTAGTATAATAAGATTACTTTGAATTTCTAGCTCATTACTTTCAAAGGTTAGTGTAGTTTGACAAAGATCAAGGCAGCCGGTTTTTCACAGCCAAACAAATAATATAATAATGATTGTTTGGCAGTCACAATGTTCATGACAATATTGTGATTGTTGAAGTAATATCAAAAATAAACCGTAGACGAACCTGGATGTGATTCAATGAGTGGGCGAGTGTTGGGATTGGCAGAACTAAAAAGGCCATTGCTCAGCTGCTGGTGAAATCAAGCTATTGATGATTATGATGATGCCCACAACACTTAATTATCAAATAACAAACTGTTCCTTACCACATCATACAAAAACCATCACCATTATCATTCAGCTGAGACTTCTGCTGAGCTGATAAAATCTATCTATCCTTCCTTAAAACTTTTCATTTAACAAAACATAGGTATATTGTTTTGTTACCATATAACTAACCAATACCTACTATTCCCCAGCTGGTATACAAGCGCGGTTTCGCCAAGGTCAACGGACAGCGCGTGCCGATCGCTTCCAACACAATCGTCGAGCAGAAGCTCGGCAAACAGAACATCATCTGTGTTGAGGACCTCATCCACGAGATCTTCAGCGTCGGAGAGAAGTTCAAGGTAAGATTTGTATAGTTCTTCATACATATAGTAGCTGGTCGTTAAAAAGAGACCGCCACAGGTTTTTTTTTCTAAAACTCGCGTCTTTCCGCCGCGTTCTTATTTAACCTCTAAAATTGAAGACAATCATCTGCCAAGTTGATAAATAGTATTACAGATTTTGCAATATTATTTTTGTATGCTACTTGCCCGTGGTCCACCAGTCTAGTCCCCATTGGGGTACCACAAACAAATATGTGTAAATAATTACATCACCACTGCTCTCAAAATTGTGAAGGAAAGTGGCATGTCGTAAAACCAAAAATTCGAAGGCATAGGCAAAAATATTTGTTTGTGGTACCCCAAAGGGGACTAGACTGAGGGACCACAGGCAAGTAGCGTTTTTGTCACTTATCTGTTACTAAGTTCTAAACCTGCGTTACGACTGCCAAAGAGAGCGTCAGAAATGAACAAAAAAAAACAGTCACATGGCATTATCCCCTTTTTTGAAGTTTGATTATTACTGGCCAAATGCGAGTGCGCAAGCTATCAGTAGGCCAATTCTCGTACTTAAAAAACGTTCAAATTCAAGTCGCAATCTCATCTCAGCGACAATCAATGTCAAAAACCTGTCAAAAATGTATGTAAATTGATAGTAATTTTGACAGATTGAGACTGAGATTAGAATGCGAACGGTCTTAAAAATACGGGAATTGCCCCTCAGGTTACTAGTCACTAGACCAGACTAGTCATTCTTTCTTTTTTTACCACAGTATGCCAGCAACTTCGTATGGCCATTCAAGCTCAACAACCCCACCGGAGGTTGGCGCAAGAAGACCATCCACTACGTCGACGGAGGTGACTTCGGAAACCGCGAGGACAAGATCAACGAACTCCTGAGGAGAATGGTCTAATAATAAACATAGAATATAATTATTAAAAGCGTTTTTTTCTATTTCTCTTTATATACCTTGTTCCTGAAACATCTATTTATGATACCCAATGAGTATCAGGCGAGTGCGATAATTTCGCTTTGTGTTTACCTAATGAACAGGAGACTTAGTTTAATCTTATAAGATGATTATGGCCAGAAAGGAGACTACCGAGATGACTAATAGAGAAGTGATTTATGCACTGACAGACAACACAGCCTAAACTGTTGGGCTAGCTAGAAGCTTTAAATTTTGTGCACGCGTTCCATAAACAGCGAAAAAGAGCGCAAGAGCAAAATGGATTTCTTAAAATTCACCCTAAAAATTCAAACTGGATTTTATGGTAAGTACCTACCTACGTAGGTATTTTTTGACGATGGGAAATCCCATCACGGCACAGCTTGATAATAAAAAATAATTTATAGGATTTCCGTCGCTTCCCTTTCCGTGTTAATTCGAGACACCGGATCGGTTGCGAGTAGGGAATGTAATATCGAATAGAGATAAGCAACTGAAATCTCAGTGTCAAATCTGGGTTCGAACTTGGCCATGCCAGAAACAGGGGGAGATAAAAAATTTATAATTTTTGACCTATGGCGTCTATGGGAGGGGAGAACCCAGGGCATTTCAGCAAGCATATTTAGCATGAAAGCTTGATAGCCGAGTAGGCGCGGCGTGATGAGAAACCGCTGAAAAAGCATTTGAAAAGTTTCAGATAGGAGCTTTGAACACCAAATACACTCATGTCTGTTTGGATTGGGGAGCCACTTCACGATTTTAAAAGGAAACATCCTTTATTAGGAAAGCAGATAATTTTGTAGGCCAAATTCTGAAATTTGTAGTAAAATATATCCACAGTTATATCAATGTAAAAGTGGCTCCTCAATCCAAACGTCTGAATTGAGGAGCCACCAGGAACACGGAAAGTATTTAACGAATATTTTTGAAAATTTTGTATCATTTAGTAGTAATTGTGTATAGTGCCTACTAAAAATCTCAGTCCAGTACCTACTGTTGATATTCAAGAATATACAATACTTTTAATGTGGCTCCTCAATATATATACATACGAGAGTGAATTTCCATGAAAGTAATTGGTCAATTGTGTGTTCGAATTTGTAGCATATTGAGAAAGTAGTCACAACTGAGTGAATTTAGTAAATAAACGCATTTTTTTGGCTCCTCATTCCTGACGTTCTGCATAATAAAGTAATTGATTGTATCTACCTGAGATTACAACGGAATCAATAACCAGAGACACTAACATTTAGTATAAAAATCTACTAAATACATTATGTACAAATCAATATTGTATATATTCGGTATCTGAAAAACAAATTACTTTTCAATATTCATTAAAAATTCGCTATTTAAAGGTGACCATGTTGTGTGTGTACCTGGGACAAACGGCCAAACTAGATCCAATTTCGTTACAAAGGAAGCTACGGAAGATTTTCTCGTCCAAAATACTGCAGTCTCGAAACAAAAGTTTTTGACACGGCACTGAGACGATCAACTTCCAACGTGTTTAATAACAATATAATTCAGTAATACAACTGTAAGTTATTATTATCTATTAAATTTATTTTTACATCACTAGGTGCGCAAGCAAATGAGCTTTATCGCTAATGTCAGGTTACTAAATAAATATTATTGTGGGTAGGTAAGTAACCACATTAATTTGCAGTTACCTCCAAATAATAAGATTAAATAAAATAAAATAGACGTGTTTCTATAAGCCACCAAACGAAGATTTTCTTTTTAAATAATGTATTCATGGTCACCCTTCAAAACAATTTCATAGGAGATAGAATACCTAGCTAATAACTTCGTAGTTATGTACTTTTTGATGGCATAGAAATTTATACAAAAGGTATTTTTTTATCTAAATTTCGTCACAAGTATAAGTAGATTAGAGGCAAATCTACTTACCGAAGCATCTCAATTGAGGAGCCACATTAAATGTGCTGTCTCCCAATTCACTTATTTCTGATTACCTACTGACTCTTATCGTACAAATCGAATATACTTAGGTACTGCTAAATGATAAAGAAATTGCGCATTCATTTAACTACTGCTTGTTTGAAAAATGACGAGTCGTATGTGTACTATCGAGGAAGTTCATATCTAAGCAGTTTTAAAACAAAATCCCGTGAACACGATGACCACATTTGTTTTACGCAGCACATTTCTATAGCAGACAATCGCTGCAAGGAAAAATATTCCTTATGGTGCATAGATATGAAATTCCTCGATAGTACCTATGGTCCGAGGAGCCACAATGTATGGTAACTTTTTTAATTTTAACACTACCGAGCTCAGATTTTGTCTACTAACTACTCTCAAATGCTACTAAATCATACCAAATTATGATAATTAATATACATCCATGATGTTCCTAGTTCTGACGTGGCTACTCAATCCAAACATTTAGATTGAGGTGCCACCTTTATGTTCATATAACTTTTGAAGAATTATACTACAAAATCGAGGATCGAACCTACTAAATAAGTATTTAATTTCAATATGATACGAAATGTGGCACCTCAATCCTTACGGACATAATACCTCCACTAGGAGTAATAGTGTTCTGAGCATAATACACTCGCCTCTCACGGGTTCGCCGGTAAGGAGAGGTTCGGATATGAATACTTGAATAGGAGATGGGACACAGGAATAGCATTGAAAATGTGAATGAAAATAACCTATTAGATCACAGTTTTGATTACATTTTTACAAAATATTCATACTCAGAAATATAAAAAAAATGTTTTACATAACAGGATAGAGATGAGGTCCTTCTAAATAGGTAAAACTCCAATAACATTTCTCTCAAATTGTTCAACAAGTAGTTCTATATCTTCTGAGGAGCCAGCTATACATTTTCTTACTGCTTTCTGTAGATTCTGCAACAAACGTAATAAAATTGTTTCAAAATATTTATTTTTGAGTCTGCAACAATTTGTTTGTCAATTTTATTGTCTGTAAATTTTAGAAAAGAGATTTATGAATAAATCAATAATTATTAACACTTATTTTTAACAAATAAAAATTCTGAAATTAGCAGCAACCTTTGTTGCAGACTGTACTTATTAGATTCTCAAAAATGATTAAACTTACTTCAACTGTAGCATAGGACGAGAGATTGATGAACTCTTTTCCTGGAGCAAAGTTGGCAAAAACACAATAAATCAAATCTGACAAAAAATTCCTGATATTTAATACAATCTTAATATTTGTACTTGATAACTTTAGTAAAGGATTTGAAAAACTATCATTGTATATTTCAATTTTAACTTTTTCATGGCCTATTGAAAATATTAAGTTGCTTGTTGACTTCAAAAAGTCCTCTGACATGAACTGTTGAAGAAAATAGTTAACTTTCTTTGAAGTCAGGTGTTTGGTAAGATCCTTATTTCTAAATGCTTCTTGGTATTTGTCTGGAAGCTTCACATACATCTGCCATTCTCTAGGTGCAGACTTATGCCTCAAAGCATCTTCAAATTCAAATAAATTCCCATATTGGTTTACTGCAGTTTGCAATATCAGTTTTTCTAAAGGTTCTTCCAGTTTTTTCAAGCACTGTTGCCTATTCAAATTAGTGTTGAATTTTATAAAATGTTCAGAATGTAATGTTACATGTTTTCTGTATAAAATAGTCCATATTTTCTGTTTAGTATCTAAAGCTCCTGGTATATTAGACATGATTTTAATGTTCACATTCATTTCAGTGAAGTCTAATTCTTTAGTTTTCAATGGCATTAAAAAACTTATTTTCTTCAGTTCTGTAACTTTTATACTAGTTGTTATTATGACTTTAGTAGCAGTTGATAAAGTTAAGTGGACTCTCAAGTCTCCTATAGAATTAGAGAGTATATCAACAAGCTTATGCTCAATTGAAGTGGTGATTTTTATCAAACAGAAGAAAGATTCTTTATCAAAGTATTTGCTTAAGTTGTCTGTTAAAATAGCCTTGCTATTTTCTGTAATAGCATCTTCATAATTCTCATAAATAATCACTTTATGACTAATAATACTGTCCATTATATCCTGCCTATTTGAAAGTGATAGAGCAGTGATGTAATCCTTTTCTTTACTTAATTTTTTGATCAGTGTATCATTCTTTTTAACTTCCTTCATAATATTTTGCAGGTATTCAGAGTTATTTAAAAGTTTTTCTGCAGGACAGTACTCGTCGGTAGATTCTTGTTTCAAATATGATCCACCATCATCAATGGAGAATTTGTATATTAGATTCATAAATGTAGTACAGATTATTTGATCTCCAATGTTTATAAAGTCCTTCACATGTTTGACAAAAAATTTACTGAATTTTATGTCTTTGGAGATTATGTTTTCTGCTTTCCACATAGATTTACCATCTGTGTATACCACAGCATCTTTAATGGCAAAAAAATTGTGAATAGCAATGTTTAAGTGAATAATCTTAGGGATATTTATATCTTCTAAAGACAGTCTTATTATTGTTCCTATTGTGAGGCTGATTATAATGTTGAGCTCTCCTGATTCAATAATTTGTATGTTGTTTATCTCTGATGGACATGAGTAAAGTTTCACCAGCGATGCTTGTTCTTCAGTCATTTTAGAACTAAATAAACACCCATAAACATTTTGTTTATCAAAAGTTACAACTATTAAACTATTGTGTCTGGTGTTCAAATCCTCTACATTCAAAACATTTTTCAGGTTTTCCAAATGATTTTCTGAAAGTGGATGGACTTTCAAAATGTATTTGTCTAGTGTTTGTATGATTGGTAAATGTTCTTCATAGATCAGTATTACAGTTTTTACTAATGAAAACTCAGTATCAACTTTATGAAGACATAAGAAGTAGGAATTGGCTTCGTATTTCAAACATAGGGCGTGGTCTTCTTCATAGAGCGAACTGGCCACAATATTCAGTTTTCTAAGCTGAAAACTGTGTTTTAAACTCCGTGGACCAGTGGTTTTTAATTTTACAGAAGTTATGTGTATGTTCCCACTGCAATCCAGGCACGCCAAAAAGTTACCAGATATTATCACGACGTGTATTTGAAATTTTGGTGATAATGTTATCACAGCGTTCTCGAATTCTAGATTTTCATACACGAATATTTGAAACTGATTCCAAAGTATTATTGTATTGTTCAAAGCATTGTAAACTATGTTCAAATTGTTTAGCACTGGTTGGTCACATTTGAAACATTGTTTTGCTACTTCATTCTCATAGCTGATATCCATCTTTATCCACAAATTGTTTTAATACAATAATAATAAACTAAGCCATTGCAAAACTAAGTGAACTCGCGGGTAAAACTAAGACTTTGACATTTCAGTTCGGAAAGTACTTCTATAAAGGTACGCCATTTTTAAAACATAATTTCTGGACGTTTTTGTTTTATTTTGTAAAATATTCGCGGCTAATTATAAACAGTTCATATTAATTAATAATTGTGAAATAAAGTGGGACCTTCTATGAATAAAATCAAAGTAACTTTTACAAATACATATCATGCATGATACATTGTCGGGTAGTTCTGCTACTCCATAACAGATGGCGCTGCTTTTAGGTGTTAACCCCCGACGGAAAAAGAGGGGCGTTATAAGTTTAACGTGTGTATCTGTGTGTCTGCTGCGGCATCGTAGCTCCCAAACGGCTGAACCGATTTAGTTTTTTTTTTGTTTTGATGAAAAGGTGACTTGATAGAGAGTGGTCTAAGCTATGAATAAAAGACATTACTCACACACAAAAATCTAAAAATGAGGCCAGTCAGCTTATTAATACCCAAGATCCTATTTCTTCTACTAATCTAATTAATTAATTTTTTGTTAACATCGGCAAAAATATCGCTGACCGGTGTAGTTCTGGTAACCATATCCCTTCCCCACCGGTCAACCTTTATCCCCACTCAATGGTCTTTTTCCCCACGGACCTGGAAGAGGTTGAAAATATCATTCATAGTCTGAAGTCTGATTGCGCTGTTGGCTATGACAACATTTCTACCGGCATTATGAAGAGGTATAGACAAATTCTCGTGTCTCCAATCGTTTTTATTTGCAACCTTGCCATTGACACCGGCAAATTCCCAAATGCCTGGAAAATAGCAGAGATTCGTCCCATCTTCAAAGGTGGCGATGGAGCCTGTGTCAATAACTATAGGCCAATTTCCATCCTGCCTGCTTTATCTAAGGTGTTGGAGAGGATCATGAAGAAGCGCTTGGTTGACTACCTGGAAGACAACTCACTGCTATCACCCTCTCAGTTCAGTTTCCGATCTGGCTTATCGACCAGCGACGCCATTCACGGTTTAACTAAGTTTGTTACTGAAAAACTTGACGAAAACAAAAAGGTTATTGTAATCTTTATGCACCTTGCCAAGGCCTTCGACACAGTCTCCATCCCACTGTTGATAAGGAAGCTGGAGAGCATTGGAGTGAGGGATGCACAACTGAAGCTTTTTTCCGACTACCTCACCAACCGATACCAGAGAGTTAAAGTAGACGAGTGGACCAGTAGTGATCTTCCTGTCGTGCACGGCGTCCCACAGGGCAGTATCCTCGGTCCCCCTTTATTTCTGACTTTTATCAACGACCTCTGTGAGCTCAAGATGCCCAGCGGAAGGATCATAACTTTCGCTGATGACACAGCGCTTTTGTTTGACGCCAACATCTGGCCCGAAGTTTACAGTTGTGCACAGATGGGGTTGAATTTGGTGTTGTCCTGGCTAGCTGATAATAGACTCGCTCTCAATGTAGACAAAACAAAGTTTATTTCTTTCTACATAAAAAAACCCACTTATTCACTAGATAATTTCAAAATTACAGCTCATTCATCCGCGTGCATTTTGTCTCGTAGTACTCATTGCTTATGTCCCCACCTTCATAAAACCGATTCAATAAAGTATCTGGGCGTCATGCTAGATAGCACTCTAAGTTTTCACCCGCACATAGATGCTCTTTCCACTAGAATCCGTAAACTAATATTTGTATTTAAAAATCTTCGTCATGTTGCAGACACTGACTTATTGCGATCAGTCTATCTTGCGTTATGCCAATCGTTACTCTCGTACTGCATAACTGTATGGGGTGGTGCGACAAAAACTTCAATGCTCCGGATCGAACGTGCACAAAGGGCCGTTCTAAAGGTCACCAATTTCCTGCCTTTCTTATTTCCCACCAGAGGACTTTATGAGCGAACCGGACTGTTAACTGTACGTCAACTTTTCATTTTAAATACTATCTTGCGCAAACATTCTCTTCTTACCTTAATCCTACTCTTTTTGAAGGTAAGCGACGTAAACACGCAGTTTGTCCCACTACTCGGTTCCATACTGCTTTTTCCCGTCGACATTTCAGTTTTCTTGGAAATTATTTGTATAATAAAATTAACGGAATTTTATCAATTTATGCCCTCCCCAAACAGCGTTGCAAGAAAATACTCTCAGCCTGGTTACAAAAATTGGACTATGATGGCACTGAGCAGCTACTCATAGTTCCTTCATAATTTATTTAATAATTTCGGGTACTTGACTGTTACAATCACCCTACACATCTACACTCACAGCATTAGTCTACATCTCCGCACACATCACACCACACCTGCACACTACACACACTACACCACACTACACATACACACTATAACAATTTTTTTATTATTATATTCTTGTTTTTTTTTTTTTTGGTTAACTCATTAAATTTATACATGTAGGTATGTTTTTTTTCCTTTCATAAAATGTCTAGAGTTAAAAATTTACCGTTGTAATGTTAATGTTATTTAGGTTAGTTCGGGGTGAGAGCCTGGTGATCCGTCACACAGGGTATCCTAGTATGGACGCCAGTCGAGAGACTGGCGTCCATACTAAATACATAAAATATGATCCTTTGTGAGAACAAAGGATCATATTTTATGCTTTTGTCTAAATGTTAAACTTGTTTCTATTGTGAACCTTTGTGAAGAGAAAAAAATAAAGATTATTATTATTATTATTCAAGAAAATCAGTTCAGCTGTTTGAAGATTATCACTTCTTTTCTAGTTGATGAATGGATGTTAGATGGGTGTGATCGAATCCAAACTTGGTATTCTGTTACTTCAATGATATTATAACATAGTAACTTTGAACAGATGCTACAGCATCATCTAGAGTTTTCCCACTTAACTCCGTCGCCAAGATATAGCAGAGGTATCGTTTCAATGAAAAGATTAAAGACAGATGGTGATCAGGGTCTGATGATGGAGATGGAAAGAGAAATGAGTTTAAATTAGTAATTAGCTTCACCGTGGGAAAAATACGTACAGCACCGCAGATTTAGGCGAGACACGTGTCGATCGTAGCGTGTCTACTAGTAATATACAGGGTGGCCGGAACATTGACGTCCAAAAATAAAATTTCGGTCCCTCGTATCGTGGGGTATTCGAATCACCCCCATGTATGTTCCGCGACTTTTCATAGTTTTCGAGTTATGAATTTTTTTCTGAATGTTTGAAAATTTTCGACCTGACCAACCTAAAAAAATTCAAAAAAAAAAGTAGAGGGTTTTATCGAGTTTCTTTTTTTGCAACTGAATTTTCATAAGTAGTACTTTTATGCATAAAATAATCAGCTTCGTAACTGTGGTGAAAGTTATGAAAATGTTGATCTAAAGTGAAAAATTTACGTTCGGTAAATTATGACTTAAATTTTCAACTTCAAATTAAAAATCTAAACAGGTGACTTCATGGTTCTCAAGTAGGCTTCAAGAATGCGCCAGACTCTCAGCTTTCATAATCATTAAAAAACGTAGGACTTAATGGGGCTAACTTTGGCCTTAATCGGCCTTCAAAGACTGCGAAGTGGAAAATTCTTAAAATTAGCTATCTGATTAATAAATTTTTTTTTTCCATTTTCTCGCTCCTAAGGTTATTTAGTTTGCTAACCAAAAATGACTGCAGGAAAGCTAAGATTTAAACACGGAGATTTTTTTAAATGTTAGTTTAATGAATTTTGCGCGATCCGTTCTCGTGGACTATGGGTTGTAAACGAGGGTGCAACTCTTTTACCTGCAATAACAATGGACCGAGAGGAAAAGAGACCGAATTATTGCTATCTCTCTCACGCAAGGCGCGCAACCGAAGCCAACGCAAAACAAGTACCTCAGTCGTACTCACATTGTGTTTACTGCTATACGCGTGTCGCCATTTTGTCTTTACCACACTCGCTTTGCCCACGGACTCCGCTGCCTACTTGTTTGACTACTTTGCTCGTTTATTGGACTGTGTTTTGCATTCTGATTTGGACTTTTTTTACGTGGAAGTGTAAAAAATGAGTTACACGTTAAGTGAATATGCAGAAATGCATTATTTTTATGGAGTTGCACAAGGAAACGGCCATGAAGCAGCGCGACTGTATCGCGAACAACTTCAACGTCGTGGTGGGCCGCAACCTGAGCGATATCCCGACCATCGTGTTTTTATTAACACGCACAACACTTTGATGGCAGGCCGCATTCCTGGTCGACGCGGCAGTCATGAAGGAATCCCTAGAGCTAACCCGGATCGCAGAGAAATGGTGCTGGAAGAAGTTCAGCGAAATCCGTCTACGAGTACGAGAAGTATGGCTCGTGCTCTGAACATCCCAAGGACTTCTATCCAAGACATTCTTCACGATGAAGAATACCACGCGTTCCACATCCGACGAGTCCAAGCTTTACTGCCTACAGATCACCAATTGCGCGTTGATTTTTGCCAAACCATGTTACGAAAAGAGCAAGAGGATCCTGGATTTTTCAATAAAGTTTTATGGTCAGATGAGTCACGATTTGAGCGATCCGGAATATTCAATATTCATAATTACCACACGTGGGCGAATGAAAATCCACTCGAAGTGAGAGCTTCGACATTTCAACATCGCTTCAGCGTTAACTTGTGGTCTGGTATTCTCAATGGCGAACTAATTGGTCCGTTTGAACTGCCGTCCAGACTTGATGGAGAAACATACAAAAACTTTTTGGAAAATGAACTTCCATTGTTGCTGGCAGATGTGAATCTCGAACTCAGACGAACCATGGTGTTGCAAAATGACGGCGCCCCATGTCACTATGCAACCCAGGTCCGAAATTACTTAGATGAAACATACCCCAACAGATGGATCGGACGCAGCGGACCAATTAGGTGGCCTCCACGCTCACCTGATCTCAACCCCATCGATTTCTTTATTTGGGGCTATTACAAGGAAATAGCATACGCCCGAGACTGTTCAAGTGAACAAGAGCTGAGGCAGTTGATTGCAGAAGCTGAACGTGTTGTGAGAGAGAACAGAGACGCTTTTAGACGATTGCCAGACAATTTCTTACGTAGGTGTAGAATGTGTATTGCTGCTGGTGGTGGCCACTTTGAAAACCTTTTCTAAATGTTAAAAATAAATTAAGTACTTTTTTCACATTATCATCTGTGTTTTATTCAAAACCACTTTTTACGTAAAACTTTTCTTACCCAACTCTGAAACTATTTGTTGGTTAGTTTTCAGTATTCTTATCATTAATTAACCTTAGGAACGAGAAAATAGCCAAAAAAAAATAATTACTCAGATGGGTAATTTTAAGAATTTTTCCACCTCGCTGTCTTTGAAGGCCGATTTTAAACAAAGTAGCCCTATTAAGTACTTCATTTTTTTTATGATTATGAAAACTGAGAGTCTGGCGCATTCTTGAAGCCTACTTAGGAATTATGAAGTCACCTGTTAAGATTTTTAATTTAAAGTTGAAAATTTGAGTCATAATTTACCGAACGTAAATTTTTCACTTTAGATCAACATTTTCATAACTTTCATCACAGTTACGAAGCTGATTATTTTATGCATAAAAGTACTACTTATGAAAATTCAGTTGCAAAAAAAGAAACTCGATAAAACCCTCTACTTTTTTTTTTAGAATTTTTTTAGGTTGGTCAGGTCGAAAATTTTCAAACATTCAGAAAAAAATTCATAACTCGAAAACTATGAAAAGTCGCGGAACATACATGGGGGTGATTCGAATACCCCACGATACGAGGGACCGAAATTTTATTTTTGGACGTCAATGTTCCGGCCACCCTGTATAAAGTTAAAAAGCAGGAATAAAAGATAAAAAAAAATTAAAATAATTTACATTTAATGTAAAAAAATAATATGTAAGTGTAGGTAATATTTTGATTCAAGCCTAGTCGCATCGGGGGACGGCTATCAGACGAGGCTTTCTAGCAATAATTCTATGCTATTGTAAAAAGGGTAGCCGCTGGTAACTTCCTATTTTCATTAGCCGTCCGACGCGACGTCGGATGCTGGAATTGAAATTTTACCTACAACGGCTACAACTTACATAAAGTGCCAATACATTTTTTTTTTACTTTTGAGTAGGTTTTGTTTTTGTTGGGGTTTTAATTTTTTTTATTGTTTCTTTCATTTATTATTATTTTTCCTAGCATAATTTTATTAATAAATCACACGTATCCTTACATATATAGGTGTTGGGTATAGGATTAAATAAAAAAAAATGTTATTAACATCATTCTTTACTCCACGAAACAAAATGTAAGTACACAGTGGTAATAGGAAGCATTACAATTTATTTATGAATTATTACGAAATAGAAAACAAATGAAGAAAATCTTAAAACTTACAGTAAAGTGCTCGATTTTAAAATTGATAAACGGATTGAAAGTGCCAAATAGGTAAGTAAACTTTCCAGCGATTTAAAACAAAGAGCACAATTTCACTTGGTTGTATGTATTGATTTTTACCAAAACTATTTCTACAACTAGCACATCGAAAACACCGTGACTTTTCTTCAGTAGGTAGGTACGATATAAAAAATATTTATTTCTCTAAAGCTGCGTCTACATGTGTGACATTGCAAATTCAAAAGACAAGGCACCTTGACTGTGACAAATAGGTATGGCAAAAACAAATGCTAAACAGGGATCGAAACCGAGGTCTCATCCGATAATCGACGCGGGCATTGGCGGTTGCCGCAAGGCCCGTCCACAATAGACGTATAGCGCTACAAGGTTCTTTTGGCGCGTGGCCAAAATCGGAACTAACCCCACCATCTGGTTTTTCGAACACATTGCAAATGAAATTTAACAAAACAATTGCATCGCCTGTTAACGTCATTCAAGCTCCAAAAGTTCCTTGTAGCACTATAGCTGGTGTCGTGACATTTTCAAAGAGTATTGTCCGTTGAAATGTCATAAATGTGGATACGGTACGGGATTTTTAATTGCTTTTTTGGTCACACATTTGTATTCGACCATGGTAATAAGTAAATCACGGCAGTTTATCCGCCACTGCTTGCAATGTTGCAAAGGCGAAGAGAAAAAATTAGGCAACGGACAACTCTGAGAAGAAAAACACGGCAACATGCTCGTCTCTGCCACGATTACTGAAACTGTCTGGAATTATGTGCGCAAAATTCGCCACGTTTTTCCGCGCAAAGTGCATCAGTGCTCAAAGTGCATTAGTTCGCTCTCTTCCTGCCTGCCGCGATACACTAAAAGTAAACGTACTTGTCCATTAGAAAGTAACCAGTTTCTTTGTTTTGAATTACTTTTGTCATCTTGGCGAGTTAATAGTTTTGCAATTAAGGACCCAAAGAAGTTAAATTTCGTGCTGCAGAATAAGTGTGACATAAAATCGTATGATAATGAAATAAAACGAGGAATGAGGTAAAAATAGGACATCCCAATATATTATTATTTACAAAGAAAGGTTTTATTCAAATTTTAAAACGCCTTAAATCTGGTATTATTTGTTTGCGTACAAATAGTAGTCTACCATAAGTTACATTCTGCCATTTTCTATACCATTAAAGATTTTTACAACTTTATAAGACAATTTTGATCATAAGAATATGCTCGTCCAATTTCGTCACTTATGAAGTTTTCATTAACACGGATTAGCAAATAAACGGAGTGATGTTAATTGACAGCTTCTGTGCCACTATATAAACTGCTTCTGCAGATGTTAAACGCGCTGTGCGCTGGCCCACCTCTTGACACTCCATTCGATACTTCTCTGGGGTAATTTATAAATTTTGTGGGACTTCAAGGATTATGCTTACAATATCACGAATTTAAAATTAAACTTTAAGTACCGGTAAAACATGGTTCATCGAGATTCGAGACGCAGGGGTTGATCGGGACGAAACTTTAAAATGGATTTTAACATTGAAATAATATCGTTTGCTGCCAAAAAGGATTCTTAATGTGTTTACTGTATTATAATTAACGATTACCACCACCACCTTTAGCCACCTTTGGGATGGCTCAGCAAAGTACCGACTTGCCGCGCTTGACTCGGTGGAACGCAGAGCTAAGAGGCTCACTGGCGACGTAAAACTGGTGGATGCCAAGCTTCACATCTTGGCTCATCGCCGCAAGGTTGCCTGCTTGTCGGTCTTCTACAGATTGTACTTCGGTGAGTGTGCCGAAGAACTCCACGATCTTATTCCACCGGCCCCCTTCTTCCATCGGTCATCTAGACGCACTGCAAGTTACCATCCTTACCTAGTTGCTATTCCACCAATTCGCACTAAGCATTTCCAAATATCTTTTGTAATGCGCACAGCAAAAGAATTGAACTCTCTATCTGCGTCTGTGTTTCCGAACGCATACAACCCTAATCTCTTTAAAGTGAGAGTGAACAGGCTTCTTCTGGGTAAGCTCATTCCACCGTCGACTCGTCTCTGTCACCACTGACCTGGACTAGAGCCCAGAGCAAAGGCATTATAAAAAAAAATTATTTCAACGTTAAAATCCAATTGAAAGTTTCGTCGCGATTAACACCTGTGTCCCTATTAACCCCGTTTTACGGTACTTAATATAATACAAGTCTGGAGTAAGAGATAGATGTTGAATACTATAATAACTTTAGAAAAAAAAACTAAATATTAGGCAAGTGAATAGTAATTTTATAAGTATTATGTACAAGCCACAATAAATATTAATTAAATACTTAATTTTCGGGAACCCGTTATGGTGTTTCCACAATTAAAACTAATTGGCACACTTTCACATTGAGTCACTAGCAAAACTATAGCTAATTATAAACTAAAGAGGTTTTATTATTTTAATCTAAAAACAGTATGAAACCTTTTTGTGTGAAACGATAAAACTTCGTTCTAAAATTATTACTATTTACATTATTGATATGTGTCTTTATTGCGGTGGATGTGAAATATTTTACTTTTTATTAAAAAATATTTATTTTGAAATTACAAAAATCACTGGTTGAGCTGGAAATTATTCGCTATAAATGCTTAAATTAACACTAGTGTTTATTCTAGGCTATATGTACAGATTCTCACAATCATGAGTATTATAATTGCACTTTATTTGTATGCGGGTCGCCTCTAACGAAGATCATCATAAAAATAAATACAAAATCTCCTTGCATTCTCTCATGCGCAAATTTTATTATGGCAGTTTTATTTAGATGATAATATCATTAGTTACCTTGGTTGTATAATTAGCACTTTGCCTTGTTTTCATAGTGCGCACAGTATATCTTGGCAATTCAAGGCAGCACTACTGTCAAATGCGAAGGCAAATGTCAAATTCAGTACTTTTAAATTAATGTAGTTTCATAGTCGCCTGCTAACATTTACAGGGCAAACTGAATGGAACAGTGAACGCAAGAGGTTTGTTCTCATTGCGCTTGTTTTCGTGCTGCAGAGACCGACGTCATCGTCGTCACGCATGTGTTACTTTTTGATGTCGGGGTCCATTTTTGTTTTGTCCATTGATGACGACACCATACCACTTTGAGGATATAACTTGTCTAAATGCTTGAGTGACTCATTAAGGAAATTCTGGAACAAAGATAAACATAAGATACAGTTAGAATGATTAATAATATACAGTTAAAATAATATTGTACATGGTTGTTGGTAGTAGACCGACTGGCCGATATTTATAATTGCGCGAAAATTACGTTTATTTGTTTTGTAGCTACGTGTTTGACTGTGTGGGCGTGAACTATCAATCAATCAATCAAGCGAATGTTTACGTCATTGATAAGCAAAATGATCGTCTACAAATTGCAATTGAAGTGATTGACAATATTACTACGTGATTGACAGCAAATTAAAAAAAAAATTGATGGCAATTGACGCACTGTGGCACTGTGTGTTCAATGACAGCAAATGACAATCGTTATTTTAAAATCGACCGCGCTAGCATACATTACGGACGTTTATACCAAACGTCGTCGTATCTTTTCTTTTTTTTCTGAATTGAAACCGCAAGGGTTATAGTCACGCCTTATCTTATTTGCGTTTGAAATTATATTGTTTATGAGTGACGCGACTTTTCTCAGCACAGTTCAGAAATCGAATGAACCTGCACAAATGATACACTTTCAATTGGAGCTTCATTCTTCATCATTTGAAATCTTCATTCACGTAAACATTGACTGTTGCAATTGATCGTTTCTATATACTTATAAATATTTTTAAGTTTGCTTCACTATTGTAAATATAAATAGCTGTAAGTGAGGATATAAATAAATAAATAAAAAATTCCCTGAGCAAGCCCCTGATTGTCACTGAAATGACATCGTGACATAAATCACAGATACATGAAGAACATTATGCCAGCTCACACCTATTACTCCATTTATTAAACACTCCGTGGTCCAACCTTCACAAGGACGCATACACACCTGGATAGCGGTCAACGCAGCCACAATAGCGGGTCCTCCGAAACCGTGCGAGATGAGCGAGAAATGTGTCAGATGGCGTTGTATCGCCGGCTCTAACAGATGCGGGGGCCGCGTGTTGCACAGCGGCGAGCGGTCCTGGTTCAGTAAGTCCATCAGCTCCTTTATAACCTGTGGAAATTGATGGGATTAGTAAAGATCAATCAAGGCCAAACGGTATGTATTTGCGGTCCTATCTTTATTCTTTCATTCTATATGACTTTTTTCGGAAATTAAGTCCAAAAATCGGAATTAACCGGGCGTCATGTCGTGACTAAGCGCTGCAGCACCACTGATCAAACACAATATTGATTTCATCAAGGGTAACATTTGTTCAAGACGTTTTGTTTACTTTTGTAAATCATGCTGAATTGGATTGGTCACCACAGCTCATATAAATTGCGGCTCTGTTTAACACAAGTAGGTACTGCCGTCGTAGTTTACCTGTTTAGTGGCTTGCAGCAAGTCCTTCCTGCGCCGCGAGTCGTGCTCGGCGTACTGACGAGCGAGGTACTCGGCGAGCGCCCGCGCGGGGAACTCTGTCTCACACACGTAGCCAAAGTCACGGGCTAAGTGCACTGCTTCCGCTGTTGAGGAAAATGTTCTAGATTTAAACTCTTGTTTAAATACTTTCCGAGTTTATTTTGGACGTTACTATCATAGGTGAAGGAAAACATGTGACTCAGGCTGGCTGAAAAAACCTTCAAAATATCTCGCATTTAACTAGGTCACTAAGGCACTTTATGCGACGGCTGAACACCCTTAATTCAGAATTTGTGACGCTACAGAATCTTAGATAATCGATCGAACACGTGTCCAGCCAGCTTGAAAAACCACTTTTCGCTGGTCTCTCAATCTCGGTAACGGAAGTGATTTTGACGAGGTTTTGCATGTCAACGGGCGTCACATAAATTTGAGACAGGCATCGAGCTAAAAGTTTTGTGATACGTACAGCGGTTTAGTAGAAAAATTCAAAAATCTGTGTCCAGCCACATTGAATTTACGTATAAAACTTCTGGCTGGCACTTCCGAATCTCAATAACGGGAGCGTTTTCGAATAGGGTTCCTTTTCTAATATTTAGTGACGCAATGTGTGACAGTAATAACGTACGATTTATGGCGTCACATGTAAGGCTATAGTGTCCAGCCAGCCTGAGTTCAAGCTGGCTGGACATGTATCTCCGCTGCCTGATGAACTACGGCCTTCGAAGTGTGTTCAAAATTTTGTGACAGGGACGATGACGTTAACCTGAATTTGTGACGGAGAAACTTTGAGTAGTTTCAAAGATATTGATAATTTAAATTTTCCCATACAAACACTGCAGTAGGGTTATCAAAATTGTAGGTTTTATGTAGGACTAAGTATATTTTAACAAATATTTTGACAAATAGGTAAACTTCCCCTAAAAGTACGAATCGACTTTATCTGAATACTTTGATAAACTACAGGATGACAAAGTTCCTACCTTAAGTGTTCAGAAGAAAGCAAGCTACCTGATAAATTGGCTTATTATGTACTCGATACTTATCATAGAATTAATTTGTAATTGGAAATCCCGGCGTTCCGCGATATGTAATTCATTTAATACATATATATGTATGTGTATAGGTATAGCATAACCTAATGCGGAACGCCAGGACCGCCAATTACAAATTGAACTTTGTCTTTTCTCTGTGGCGTTGTTCTATGATAAATTTCGATACTTTGTCTTTTTTCTGTGGCGTTATTCTGTGATACGTTTCGTTTTTAGTCTGTGGCGTTATTCTATGATACGTTTCCTACTTACGTAACTTCGTTTATTCAATGACTCTATGTTCAATGATAAATAAACAGTTCTAAAGTAGTTTTAAAATCTACTAAGCAAACCAACACATAAATAACTGAAGGCAAATTGGCGGTTAGGAGCTTACAAATCACTATTTGCTATAATTAATACAATTAGTCCAAGTGTCTATGTATAATAAATCTTTAGGTACTTTAATAGTACCATAAAAATACTGTTAAACTACAGCAGTTTCTAATTAAATTATGCTGAACGAAATTGAATTTAAACGTGATATACCAACGCCGTGTTTTTTTTTTATCATTTGTAGAAAAGCTTGTAAATTGGTACACACCGTGTACAATTAGGGTAGTTACTTATTAAGCAAATTTACATTCTACATCAATTTTCCATTTCATAAATCTGTCAACGAATGACAGTTGTGATTAGAATATACGAATATTTTAAGAGGGTAGTCAATTTCCTTAATTTTCTGACTTTATATAATAAGGATGGATGGGGATTAGGTATTAGGAAAAGAGATTAATTACCTTCTACTAAAGATGTGAGCAGCGTAACATTGGCAGCTTTCCGTCTCCCTGCCGGTAAGTTGAGCCCAATCTTTTCCAATTTCTCACGGAGTAATCTCCCCCCATTTTTGCTCTTTGCTCTGAAAAAATAAATCGTTTTAATCTTCTTGCTTAATTGTCTTAAAACCTAACTTGTAGAACTTAGAGATTTGAACTGAGTACATCTTGAGAGGGACAAAACAAGTCGAAAAAAAAGCGCGCGATTGCGTGGTTTTGCGCGCGAAATGTCGCCGCGTTTTTGGGCTCAGATTATCCCTAGCCTTCTAAGACCTAAAAAACTATTAAGTGTAGAGAGAAAATACAGAAATAATTTCTATACTAATTGCATAATCTAAATCGGTTTTTGATTCGCACGTTGACCCTACATCAAATTGCAAGTCAGTGCGTCAAAAAATAAAGTAGTAGCCACTCTTTTGTTGTACGGTCACATGCACGGAATAGTTTTTTCTATTCCGTGGTCACATGTCAGTCAATAGTACTGCTACTGACCGCTAGATAGAGCTACCGATAACCTATCGATTACCGTCAAAGTTTTAATTTGTGATTGACGCATATAGAAAGTTGAAGAAATAATTTAGTTGGAGCAATATTTTTTCTCTTATTGCTACGGAATAGGGCTGGTAATCGAATATTTTGTGTCTTTTTGGCGGTAAAAAATACTTTGCTTGCCATGTTCGGCATTTAAAAATGGCTACCAGTATTAAACGCTGTGAAATAAAAGCTCGATAAAAAAATTGTTTTCGATAAAACTTTGATGATGTTTATGAATAAACTTCAAGAATACGAGGTCGCTCGTTATGTTGTGATTAATCGAATAATGTGGGCTGATTGGCGTTTCCAGTTTTTGACAGGCTGTTGACAATTTGAATAGGAGCTGAAATAGTTGCGTTAAAACATTTTTATTTATTAATCTATGCGCACATTACAGCCGCAACGGGCCTTAGCGCAACGCATTCTCATACAAAACTTGCGGCCCGCCTGTAGTGTGCGTTGGTTCATTGAAAATGTACGGAAGTGAATGAGGAGGATTTTTTCGATGCGTTGCAATGCTATCTGCCCTAGCCTTTACGACACAAGATACAAAAAAAAAAAATAAGTCTAAATGATTTAGAATCGTTCCGACTGATCAAGTTATAAAAAAATACGCGGCTACTTGAGAACCTCCTACATTTTTTGTCTGTTACAAAAAATTGCGCTATCGTTGTCTTCTAGTTAATCTACCTACCTAGCTTATTTTAACTAATTTCCATAACTTTACGATATATTCTGTAGACCGTACTTTTAACTACTTATAATAAGTTAAACCATCTTCAAAACACGGGTGTTACAAATTATCGAAATCCGCCGTCTCGCTGGTTTGAGATGGGTCTAATTTTGTGTAACGACGTCTTCGGGCCCCCTCGGTATCGGGCTGGTATGCGCGAACGAATTCCTATGAAATTGTTATTAGTTTATGAATTTTCATAGTATGAACTTCTATCTAAACAAGTAGATATTATGGTGTAGGTATTGCTTAGCATGCATGAATGACAGTAGCAGATACTTCATCATCTGCCTATATTCGTCCACTACTGGACGTAGGCCTCTCCTAGTGAACGCCTCTGAGCCCGATCTTCGGCTCTCCTCATCCAGTCACTGCCAGCCACCTTTCGCAAGTCGTCACTTCACCTGGCTTGCGGGCGTCCCTATAGTGCAATACCTACGTGGTCAAAATGTATGGAACAGGAGATTTTTTAAAATAACCGATGTACAATTCCAACGCGCTCCGCCCAGAGCGGGAAAAGTTTTATGATGATATCCCACCTCCAAAAATAAAAAAGGGGGTATCATGTACTGAATCCGTGGTAACAGGTTCTCTGCCACCCTGTGTAGTCTCATCATAAAAAGTATATTAGCGCAACTATATTGAATATAAATATAATGAAAAGATTAATCAACAAATTAAAAATTACTTAATTAAATCGAGATCTTACGTACTAGGTACATTTCTGAATCGTTTGATGTTGATCGAAGCAAAGTTAACCGAATATAATCAACATTTCAAGAAAATATCAAATTAATTGGCCATCATGAAGCCGCAAAGCTTTTGTAGGTAGATTGGTAGGTACCTACAGATTCAGCGATCACTGCCCAATGATTTTACTATTTCTCATTTACACAAAGGTTGAGGTGAAAATAATCACAATTGTAATTAGACAGGACCGTTAGTCGAATTTGATATTTTCACACGCTCGTTTAGACAACTACAAAGGAAGCGAGAATCATCCGCAGAGCTAACGAGCCAAACAATGAATTTGAATTTAGAATCAATGGAAAACTAAATCGAATGAATCGACAGATTGGAAAGAGAACTAATGGGCATCGAATATCGAGTATGTATCGGATACTCAAGTGTCCGATTAAAGAGATTATCAATCAGGTACTTAGATACACGTCTTTGATTCAAGTACGATAATTATAAAAGGTACCGTTGGCCGATTTCCCACATGTGTTATTTGCTGCGGCTCTTTATAGGCGTCATATCAAATTGACATACGAATTTAACTTTTGAGTAATCGATATTTTAGCTTTTATCGGCTGCTAAGAAATTCTGATAGAATGTGAACGCGTAACGATGAATGCAAGATCATTTCATCTCCAATTACCGAATCGAGCTTATCGATATGAAAAAAACATAAAAATAACTCTCGTATCGTAAAGCGGCGGATTCATTAATAATACGCGATTGATTAAATCAAAATGGCGTTTCTACTTACGACACAATGAGTATTTTGAATTTCGAAAGAATGGCGTCTGCGGCATAGGTGTGTTTTGACAGCATTTCTTTTGTGGAAAGAGGCTCTCGGATATGAAGGTTTTAAGAGTGATTAATTTCATACAGATTTTGTTTTGAAATTAACACACTTACTTTTGTTTTGTTGTTGTAGGGTTGCCACCCGTACTATAATATATAGTATCGTACTATATTTCAGTCAATTGTAGGTAGGTACTATATATTATAGAAAAATTATATAGTACGAAAAATACTATATTTTTACCCCTAATTCAACTGTCGCGCTTTTTTATATTGACTGTGACTGGAAATCTGGAACGCACCCGCAGCGCAGCACGAAATTCAGAACGAAACGCATTCACGGCCACAAAACCTCATTACCTCAACTGAACTGTCTGTACGGAAGACGAGGCGGTATGGTCAAAAGACTATAGCCTGCCCATTTGGGCGAATAAAAAAAAAAAAAAAAAAATCAACTGAACTGTCAAATTTTCATTAATTCGTAGATGAATGCCACCCTATTTTTATAAAAGTGTGCTGTTTTACATGGAACTACTGCCTACACCTCCACAATCAAGTTAGTCGGTAACACGATACCTCGACTTTTGGGTTGGGCTTCTGACTAACCGCAACGACTGACAAAGATCTACGAATGACAGCCGGGACCGACGGCTAAACGTGCTTTACGAGCCACGGAGGGGTCTCGATATGTAATGGATGGTCACCCATACACGACCGACCGCGGCAAGTGTAGCTTAACCCTTCGATCGACCCATGCGGCTGTTATCATTTAGCCAGGAGCTCCTCGTTAACGAATACGTAGCGATGTACGCTAAATAGCGCCAGTTAAGTAGGTATAAATATTCTAATAATGGTGCCATTTATTGTTACGATTAATTTTTCTGTGAACAGTACAAGTACAAACACTGTTACCTGAATTATGTTCTGAAAGTGACAAATATTTCTACTTGAACACCTGTATTTATCGCTACAAGATGGATGAAACATTGTAGGCAATTTAAATTACTTTATATGCATAAAAATTACACGCCTTTTGACATGTATACTAGTTCTCAACTCCTGCCTGTCGACTCCGCTCTTAGTTGCGCTTAAATTTATTTATTATTAATGTAATTACCATGTAAGGAGACACCAAGTTGAGAATGTGAAATATTTGAGTCAATACAGTCAGCTGCCGGTTTCTTGCCATTATTCGGTGTTGCCATCGTATAAATTATTTTCTAAAGCCGCAATGCTGGCTGCATGGTGTTTGACATCGCGACCATCGGCACGTAATGATGGCAATTAGGGCGACGATGATGTGATGTTTATCGCGTTCTAAATTTAATAAAACAAGTAAAGTGATCTGTTTGACAGGTATTTATTGCGTCAAATGGAACGTTTGGTGAAGTTCAAAGTAAAATACTTTTTTATTCTCCCATCGAGCCATTGCAGTTTTTCAACAAAGCCCTAATTTATATCCTAGCATTGCGGCGATCACGTACTAACTAGGATGTGCTTAAATGACCTCATAAGTTGGATAGGTGGTCATTATGGCTTCCTTTTGTGGAATAATTGTTTTTTTTTTATTAAATCATGACCGGACAATTTTTTGCCGAAACTTACGAGCTTTTGGCGGACACTTCACACTGAGTGCTTGAATCCAACTAAAATATAATTTATGCGTAAGGCAACGACGGGTAAAAAAGTTAATTATTTTGTCAAGTGTCAAAAGAAATTTGCGTCCCAACAGGTTGACGCGTAAGATTTTTATAAAAAATCTCCATTAGAAACGCAAAAACGGTAGCAAAAAAGTAACTCGCTACTTTTAACGTAACGGTGTGCATATAGCAATATATGATCACAATGAAATATCTAGAAGTAATACCCGATAATTATATTCAATAAACATATAAAGGAAACGGCGTTTTGATGCCAACCGCACAACAAAAAGTGCTGAGCGTAATTTGAGCAGTAGGTACTTACGGGTTCCGTAATTTAAATAAACTAGTTACTTGAATATTCAATTACCTGCATGTTTTTTTTACACTTTTGAATGATTATGTAGGCAGTTTAAAATTCTCCTGTTTCTTAATTTTATTGTTTAATGCTAATTTTACGAGGATGCAGGCCACGAGCAGTGGACTAAAACAATTTGTAAAAGAGAGCTTTTGCCGAGCAGGAAAAAATAAATTTAGTTTAATTTAAATGTCCTTATAATAAATTCCGAAGTCCCTTTGTTTGTATATCTAAATATTAGTTATTAATTATAACATATCATCACACCTGTTTTCCCAGAATAGTTAGGAGTATTTAATAGAGTACACCCACGTTTCGCCAGTAATGAGAAATCAAGAATGTAATTATATTATGTACTCATCATAACTTTTCAATTTATAATCGAAATTTAAATTTTTTTTAACGAATTTAATAAGGTATTTAGGATAGTCTCAAGGTAAAGGTACCCTAAATATCTAAATAACCGCTAACCAAAACGTTCCGATACTAAAAGTCAAACATGTCTTTATCGCTCGCCGCAAACTGTACAGTGTTGCCAGAGCAAAAACTGTAATAAATGACCAACCGCACTAGCGGAACAAGACCAAGCCACGTTTATATTCAATATTAAGCTCGGTGGCAGTTGACGTGAATTTGTCTTGTAATTGCCTAATATTTATTATGCATACAGTAATTATCGTTTTAATTAACTTGTAGTGGATCATCAAACATACGCAGCTGTAGTCGGTAGGTAAAAGCATTATTAATTTTTGTTTTTTATTTGGCAAGCAACAACTTGCAAGATGTATGTTGTAAAATGTCAATTTTATCGCGGGTCGCGTTTGATATTGTAAAATATTTTTTGCAAAAAAAGACGATTCACTGGCTATGTGTTGATAGATAACTTATTACATTTACACATTTGAATGAGCTGCAACTGCTACAAGTCCTTTAGTGTCATGCCAATTGAGCTCATCACAACAAAGAAACTTGCATTCTTCATCTTCTAAAGGTGGGTGTTAGTTTCTAGAAGTCCCTGCTAACACCAGTCTTCTCTCAAAATGGATCCAGACTATACGTCACTACCTACACTAAACCTCTGAATTATCTAGACACAGATCAGGATCAGGCGGATGAGCCTCTCCCAGAGAGGAGAAAAATCCCTTAATTAGATCACTAGGCTAAGAATAAGAACAAGCTCATCCTTAACCCATTAATGGAGTAGACTCTACTAAAAGCTACAGAAAACTTTCCATCTCCTTACCTTCTCAGTACACCTCCAAGTAGAGACGCGTTGAGGCACTCAGGGGGTGACAGTCTCCTCTGCACCTCTGCCACGGTCACCTTGTACTTGCTGGTGGAAGACAGGAGAGACAGCCGACCAGGGACTGAGCAGAACACGTCGTTGGGTGCACACGAGCCTGTGCCGCCGAGACCGTCGCGGCCTTTCATTGCTGCAAGGAAGGATACGATTAGAGAAGGAATTACACGAAGCGGTGTTCATCAGAGGACTATCAACATATTTTCTGTACTCAATGGCTCTTGCCTTTTGGTGAACGAGACTCGGTCACCATGAATATCTATTTGAAACTAGGTATGTAGGTAGATCGAATTATGCCAATCTTCGTTTAAAATCTGTCAATTTCGAGTTCTTTGTACAGAGTGTGCATCGTTTTGGATCAGGGGAATAAATATGAAGATAGACATTATTAAACCTAAGTATCTATTCCAAGATTAGCGGTACAACGAGATGTACCTAAACTTTTTTTTTAAGTTATGTTATCATTCGTTAATACATCTTTTATGCAGGTAATGACCTGCATTATCTGCCTAGCCTTTCCTCAACTAAGTTGGGGTCAGCTTCCAGTCTAATCAGATGCAGCTGAGTACTAGTATTTTACATGGAGCGGCTGCCTATCTGAATTCAACAACCCAGTTACAGGGTAACACGATTCCCATTGGTCAGTTAAGTATAAGCGGTAGTTACAATATTATCGCTTATTAGACTTAAATCAAAACCATAGCAATGTTCATGGACATTAAATTTATTTACTTATTTATTTTAAAAAAAATTGGACTTAACATATCAACCCAAAGAGTCTACAAAAAAGTAACATTTTCATAATATACGCGTACAGTTATAATTTGTTTTTAACATGTTATTATTATTATTAGATACCACTAACTTATAATGAATACACCTAGGATTAGTTCAGAAAAAGACCTTCAAATTTTTCGGCTAAGCAAGTAAAAATAACTTGCCAGTATTCACAAATGTGTAGCACTTAATAAATCACAGGTAGTACTGATAAAAGATTTATGTTGATGGCTTTGTAACATATTGATTACCTACATATGCTACCATATCGCTTAGGTACATCCTGTATTAAGATTTCCAACAGGAAATTGTATTTGTTCATTAAAAATGATAGCGGGTCAACTTTTATTTCACTGTTTGATGAATAGATATTGCGAAATGTAGGTATCTTAATGGGCCATCGTTATTAGTTATTGATTTTTTGTCAATGTAGCTAAGTACCTACCTACCTCCTTTATTGTGCGAGTCGTAGGTATGAGTTTTGGAATAAAATGGTTCTCAATTAGGCCTGGGAAAGTAACATAATAAGGGACTTATTTGAAATTGGTACCGAAAAAATTGTTTGAACATCACAAGTTAACAGAACTTCTAAATTTTGCTTACTCATTTTTTATTCTTCATACCTACGCAAAAAAATACCGAGTCGAAAAAACAAAATACAATCGCTACAAATACATTAAACATACGGCCATACAAAAATTGGAGTGATTACAAAATCCTTGGCTTCAAATATCAACAATAGGGCACTAACAATCATTGCCACGCCCCAAACATGAGCACAGCGTGGTCTTTAATCTCATGGTAATATTTCTATATGGCAACCCTAATACAATAAACATTAGTATGTCATTATGTTGGCACCATACTGGCTATTTAACACCCCGCGTTTTTGTACAAAAATTTAACGGTGTGCACGCTTATTACCGGCCAATTATGTTTTTGAAAAACCGACGAAGTGTGGGACTTGTGACTCGTCGTAAACTGTCGTTTCTTAGTAGCTACTTGAACGTATGTATTTTCTTTGAACTTTTATGGAAGAAAAAAAATGAGGCTAAAAAGTGCACATTTAAATAATGTTCAGCATGACGAGTGCTATCGGTTTAAGAAGAAAGCCAAGATTTCAGTTTCTAACCTAACCGAAGTAGAAATTAGCAACTACGAGTACATACCTACTTACCTGATTTTTGTTTTGTTTATGGTAAAATAAAAACCCTAATACTCGTCGCCTAGGCGTCGTCACCGAGGCTGGCCTATGAAACGCTGGCGCGACGACCTAGACTCGTTCTTGACTGATTGGCCGGAAAAAGCAGCAGTTAAAGACGAATGGAAAAGTATAAGTACTTAAAAAAAAGACTGGCACTGAAATAAACATTTTCGCTTAGGTATTTTATTTATTTTCAATATCAAAAGAAAAGTTAATTCCAGATACCTACTTAACTGTTTATAAATTTTTCAAATTAAAACCAAACCGTGCATAACGACATTCTGCAAAGACTTTACAAATCAACATTCAAAAAGTCATTTCCAAAATCGAATGCTACCTATTCAAATATCGATTGATTGATCGATACTTTTATTTATTTGATATTGATTCATTCGTCCGATGAATGAGATGGATTTTTTTACAATCTATTTAGAAAAATCGATACACCTACTTGATAAGTGCGGTATGATGTCTAATTAGGTACAATTTTATCTTTGCTGGGTCATCTTAGAGCAGTATAACAATAAAATATTTGATATGTTAATAATGTGTAGTTCTTTTATCTGATGTTCGCAATTTAAATTACATAGGTACGGCGGCTCAGCTGGAGAATAAAGTGAATAATTTTACGCGCTTAATCTTTGGTTATCGGCCATAAATTGAGGAAGTTTACAGAGCAGATGGTACTTATCGAGGAAACTTATTCACTCGTTTGTATTACCGAAATTATGTTAGGGTGACATTTTTATAAGCAATCAAGTTTATTTATTTGCAGAACAAAATAAGTAGGTAGGTAACTGTTTTTGTTTAATACTAAATTAATTCTAACTCTGAAAGTAAGTATCTATTAAGTTCCTATGGTGTGTAAATATCCAATGGAGTGAACAGATCCGGCCACACATAGCACAGAACGGATCTAATCAGTTATGTACATAATTGACGATACCGCATGCTTCTATAGTTATTAAAAATACCGTGACGTCACTAATCACTGAAAAAAAGTATTTTCTAATAAAAAAATACTTACTTTTTAAAAGAGGAAGGTCAGTCATGAACCCCGTGGTGTCATCCATGCCAGCGTTCTAAAAACAAACAAAGATTAAAAAGATTTTCAAATAGGTATTGTTTAGCGCGCGCTTGTTTAGTGAGGGAACCATGTTTGTTACTAAAAACCTATTACTTATACATTTTAATTTTTCGTTACTATTTTCAAATATCTAAGTGTAATGAAGAAGTAGGAATTTGACAGGAGCTTATAATCAACTTTGAAGATTCGACAAAAAATACCTTTCAATTTATCAACAAGTTTATAGATGGCTACTTTATTTTGATTATGCAGCCAATGGAAAAAGCACGTCAAATTGCTGTCTAAAATAAATATTTAGGTTTCCGTAAGGTATTGCTATTATAAAAAGGAAAAATATGAACTTTCCAACATTCCATGCTAGAGGAGGAGTATTTTAATTTGGTAAGCTTCTTATTAAATTCCATAAAGGACTGGGCGCACATATTTCTTAGATATTGGATGTCTATCAAAATATTGACGATGCGAGGGCGACATTTTAAATAAATAATTGGCATTTCTTATATTCCTCGGACACATAAATAGCTCGTCCCATTAATATTGCACAACTTGTTCCTGCAGTGGAAAATATTTATGGATACCTCATGGAATTTAGTTTTATTTTATTATTTTTTAGGAAATAAATACTAGAAATTCTTGGCATATTTCAGTAGGCTAGCACAGCATAGCATGGGCTTTTTTAAAGATAGGAAGTGGATCCATATTGAAAACGAGCAGCTGCTCGTCGTTGACCTGCTGAGTTCCGTTTAGCATTAGACACCTTCTTTCGTAAGTTCGCATCGCAAAAGTTAGTGTAGTATGGACACTATGGACAGTACCTATTTCCACGAGTTATTTGAACCTCATTGGCTGGAACACCGCATGAAAGTGCAGCTGACGTGTTAAAATACTAGCTTTCCGCGGGCCAGGACGGCTAAGGAAGTGCTTATCCCTAGTTGATCTGATGATTCGTGTTTCTATGGATGTTCTTACCGGCGTTTCTTCAGCGGAGTGCAGCGCATGGTGTAGGGCCAACTCATGTTGCTCTCGAGCTCCGTAGTCTGCCCGTCGCTCGCCACCGCCGTAACTGAAGCCGCCGTGTGATAACTGTGCAGAAAAGTTCAGGATTAGGTGATAATGTTCCTGGTAATAAGGATTTAAGATTCCACTTAGGTGGACTGCTTATTTATGATTGTGATCGGGATACCTTAGACAGACGTGCAAAGACCAATCACTGCAAGTTAAACATTCAACCAAATCGAAATCTGTCCAGTCCTTTTGGAGGAGAATGGTGACAGATATACATACAACCCCCTAGACTCTTTATATACCCAAACGCATAATACCTATCTAGGTTAAAAGCGCTGTTGTGAGTAAAATATGGAAGAACTAAAATTAAGATATAAATAAAGCATTTTACAGCAATATATTTGCTATCATGTAATGAAGCTTTGTTAAATAATTTCAAAAATATTTGTGAAATAGATTTTCATAAATTGCCATTCAATCGCGTCTAATGTCATCGAGTCTTCCTGCCAGCGGTCGGCCACTGTTGTATTGAATAGCCCGCTTCAGCAAACCGGACCATTACCAGTGGCTAATCTACTAAAGTGATCCCATCCCTAACGTTTTCGTCCAAAACCTATTGTTGGCTGAAAATATTGTTGACGTTGCTTCAGAAAAAATAAAACTGCACTGGATACATGTTCGTATTTCGAATGGAGCTTGCAGAATATAAATTGAAGAGATGTTATTTTCTGGCTGCAATAAAGTCAGTTGAATAATTGTTTTTATTTTATTAATGTTTATGTTAAGTTACGAATTGAATGAGCAAACAATTAAAAAATATACTTATTTTCCTAGATCTCAGTTAAGTTTCTTAAGTTTCTTTTCATGTAACGGAAGTTACGTCCGTTACTAGGCTGTAAAAAACATTTTGTTCAATAGACCGTTTGGGGACAAATCAAGATAAAGTGACTATCTATGACAATACAATAACTTGAATAATGTCAGATGATTTAAAATGTCAAATTTTATTTATTATGTTTATGACTAATATCGTTGACCCCGTTATGTATAATATTTTGTACATTTATTACAAAGTCAATTTATGAGGATTAGGTATCAAAGGAGGTTCAGAAAAAAAATTAACGATTTTGATAGCTGTTGTTGGCTGGTTTCGAAATATTACATTTTGGAGTCCCAGTTTAATTTTTGTTTATCTATCTGGGTGGACTAGTACAGTCAGGTGAATAAATACAAGACAGAATCAAAGTACGATATTTATAAAATATGTATCTACTTAAAACAATTTCGATATGAACTGAGTAGAAGAATAATCTTGAAATCGAACATTTTAAACTATAATGATCAATGCTCATTACTCTCTTTACGAGATGAGGCTCATGCCCGGAAGTGGGATAATAATAGGATGGTATTAATATCTATTATTAAATATAAAAAAGTCGATTTTAATACTTTTCTCAATAAACTACATAGACACGTTATTATTACACAGTTGCCAGAAGGTTCGTATTCGGCGGAAAATTATTATACCTAGTTTAATAACATAATCATTTTGTACCCGCGGAGGGTGAACTATGCAAAGATTCTTTCGCGAGGGGTGACTGGGGCGAGGGGGAAGCGCATAGTTTCCTACTACAATGTTGGTGCATATCGATCTATTTAGTAGGGTATTTTCTGAGGATGCGTAAATTGACTGTGTGATTTGCTCGTGTAGGAAAACTGTCTTTTTTACCGTGGCGAACCAAGAAACAATGATTTATAAAGTTTTTTAAAATTATGTTTAGTCTATTTAATTATTTCATGGTATGTTTATAAGACGGGATTGTAGAGTTAGTTTGGTTGTGTGACAGGACTTATAGCTCCGGTTGAATTCGAAACCAGTTGGGCAATTCCTAATATTATACACACACAACCACACCACAGCTTCAAAATAGCATCTTGTGGCTGTCACAACGCATCTTCAAGTGGCTGCTGCAGTAACAGCATTCAACTAGAAATGTCACTGGCATGTGAGCAGAGCGGCAATTCCCGTATTTTTAAGGGGGATGCTCTGAGGTAGCCCGCGAAATTCAAATTTTCTTACTTTTTGTGCAATTTGAGAGAGATGTATTGATGATTTTTATTATTATAATTTTATGGCTGCGAATCATAATTTAGATCAGCATACAACCTAATACTGACCCAAATTGCATAAACGTAAGATAATTTGTATTTGACAGGCTAGCCTGACGCTTTCACCTTAAGAACGTTCGCATTCTAATCTCAGTCTTATTTTGTCAAAAATTCCAAAAAGTTTATGACATTGATTGTCGCTGAGATGAGATTGCGACTAGATTTTTGATGTTTTTAATTACGAGAATACGCCTTCAGCGGTCTATTCTGTAAAAACCTCACCGTGAAAACTTAGGTGAAGTGAGCTGTCATTCCACCCGATGCGATTGACACTATTGACAGCTCACTTCAAACTCACTTCACCTTTGTATCACGGTGAGATTTTTACAAAATAGATCGTCAGGTCTGAACAGAACTCCAAACTGTAACAAAAGTTATGGTCGAGGCTACTTACGTGGTGCGCATGTATGTCGTGGTGGTCCCTGTGGTGCCGCAGATGCGCGTGCGGCTCGTGGTGCGTGTGGTGGCGCGGGAGCAGCTGCTGCGGCGCGTAGTGCTGAGCGTACTCCGCCCCGCCCCCGCCTCCCCCACCGTAGTCCATGCCATGACTCTGCCGCAGATGGAAGGGAATTGGTAGATTGGGAGACAAGTAAGTTTTAAGGTGTTGCCTGAGACCAAATTTCACCCGATCGTAGACTTCGAAGGCTAAGGCCTTACTAGATTAGCTTTACCTACTGCTCCCGAGGTTCAGGGAATACTAAATAGTAAATGTAAGAGTCATGTGGATGGACATCTGAGTTTGCAATAGACCCTTGCTCTGCTTAAACAACGACATGACGTCATATGAGAAAAAGTTGAGCAGTACATTATTAGTGTTATGGTAAATTAACGTCATCTTTGCATCCGTGTCACGCACAACTCTCCTATCTTGAAAAACAGCGTTTTGAGTAAATCGTCTTTGAAATGTTAAATAAAAATGTATGTATTCCTTGTGTGAATTGTATAAAGTACTAATTACTGTTGAACAAGTTTTTAAAAGAAGTAAAGAATATTGGGCCGAATACTTTTTATTTTGTTCTGTCAGACAACTCTTTGTTCTTAATACAGTATTATTACAACACAAGGATACCCCCTAGATGACAATCACTAGAAGACGTAAAGATCTAGTTTGTCAGCACTACAGATGTCAATACTCATTCACCAAACGATTTTCTTGCTTCCAAGGGCCACAATTGTATAATAAACTCAATAGGAAATTGAGCTTTTACTCTCTTCCAACCTCGTCGCTCAAAAAATCTGTGACAAACTTTCTACTTGCGAATAACTACCTGGATACAGAACGCCTGCTTTTCTCTGATAATAACCCACCCTAACTCCTATTACCGAGAACATAACACTCAGCACCGACACAGCACACGCCATCACCGTAACAAACAAACACACACTCACCATAACACTCACACACTACACACAAACACACACACACAAACAAATGCGAATAATCCAAGTGTCAAACACGTAAATCATAATTTCTGAATTTTAACCTAAAAAAAAAACAAAAAACACTTGTTTTCCTGCAATGCTTTTGTGAAACTGAACTATGTATGGGCTGTACCACTGCCCTTAATACAAGTTATTTTATAACTTATTAAGGGTGCTGGTTGCAATACCTATAACCTGATTTGTTAATTAGCATAAGTCAAGTGTACCTACAGACTACTACTATTTTAATGTTAACATTGTTATTAGATTAAATAATTAAATTATTATTTTGAATATTAAACGTTTTATTCTAATTAAAAGTGTTGGGCATAACCACTTTTTCATACAAACGTGGTCACGCGTCATGTATTATCTTAAGTTAGAAGAGTTTTGCGCAATAAGGTATTACCACGTGATTCCAAGAACTTTGTCTGATAACTAATAGTTGTGTGAGATGAGTATAACTTGTCAGGACAGTCGATTTAGACACTCATCTAATTTAAGGGTAAGTAATTATCAAACCATGAAATATGACAATACTATAGTTTTATTATTTAAACTTAATGTAGTGGGCATTTTTAAAAAACATAAAAAAAATATTTAGGCATGATTCAATCATTAAAAAATAAAGTTGAAAGAGATTGACATACACATATCTGGAAACTAACTACAAATTTTAAAATTCAGTTTTAGTATGATAATATTTTAAGGTGTATAAAATCATTTTGCAGTGGTTCGGCGAAACTCTATTATTTTAAGATAGCAGAGATGTGCGTGACACGGCAGTTTGGGAGTGTCATTATTACTCAGCACTGGCCTGATAGGGGTATAGATTTTGAGTTATGTTCCTATCAGAGAGCTTAGCGCTCTGTTCCTTTGATTGCGGATCCTTATTCATCTAGCTCACTCACCTGTTGTTGATGATGGGGGCTGGCGGGGTGCGGCGCGGGGGCGAAGGGCGGTGGGAAGTACGGCGGCTGGAAATCTGCCAGCGAGGGCTGCGCGCCTCCGCGGAACCCACCGCCGCCGAGACCCAGCCCGCCGCTGCCCAGCCGCTCCTGCGCAACAAAACAAATTAATGTTTAGAAACGAAGATAATGACAGAAAGCTGATCTTAACGTTCTAGAAATAATGATGAAGATTGATTGACAGTTACTGATGATTCTCGGGAGTTTCAGTAATAAAGATGACAAGATACTTAAGAAGCTCTAGAGCGGTTTAGAGGAGAACGATGATGAGCTAAATACAGAAGATAGATGTCAGTCAGTCGGCAGTCGCTTATTAAAGCCTGCTAGAGAACTTGAGTGTCATCGACAATTCAAATGATTAAGTAGAAAGGTCTACCTAACTTAGTGCCCAATGTCAGGTGTAGGTAATACAATTATGTATATAATATTACCTAGGTACAATTATAAATTTTCTGCAATCCCTCTCCATTCCCCAAGCAGGCACTTTACTTTGTGTAAATTATTTCATCGTCACTGCGGAAAACATAGTGAGGAAGTTGTCCTAGAACCAAAAAATACGAAGACATGTGACATGTCATCTACCAACCCGCATTGGGCCCGTGTGGCCAACGGCCTACTTCCCTCTCACAGAGAGGAGGCCTGTGTCCCAGCAGTGGGAACATTATCGGCTGATTATGTACAGTTATAAATTTTCTGCTATCCTTCCGAAAAGAAGACTTCAACGCATTATATAGGTACTTATACCCACCAAAATGGTGTAATAGTAATACTTATTATTTATTTGCTAAAAACATGGTATAAAAGATGCTAGTGTTAGTGTGTTTGTTGTGGTGTGTTGTGATGTGTTAGTGTGTGAGCAAACGTTTTGCTTAATAGTTATACCACTAAAAGAAACTTACTAAAGCGAAATAAGTAGAGATAGGTAATGATAAAAAGAAACTGGTAATTTGAAAACGTGGTGTTGCAATAGAAATAAATTATGTCATTAATTCGACACGTGCCCACATTATAACAACTAAATAACTTCACCTTACACCTGACACTCGTAATAGCGTTGAAAGCCATCATTCAGGATGACGCGATCCAATCAGAATACAGTAATTAAAGCAGCTAATTATCGAATCACTCGATATAACACTGGCAATTTACAAGAACTAAATGATGCTATTGTGTGGAATAAATTGGAGGGTAAGGATGCTCATCCGTCGAACGCTAAGCGAAAACATGATGACATTTTTATTTGAGAAAGTTTTCGTAATACGAGTACCTTCAGTGAAACGCAAATGACGGATGAAATTGCTACTGATCAATTTAATCAATCATATTTTGTGAGGTGGCGATAGGTACCTACTTTATGATGTTAAAAGTTAACTGATTGCTCTCTAATTAAAACCGGTTGAAGTATATGGTGGCTTTCCTGACCTTCTATGGGATACGAGACAAAAAAAACTCGCTTCACGCTGTGCATTTTAAATGAGAAGATCATCGGTGTCCTAGTAACTTTTGTTTCTTCTTTGTACTCGCTTTGGCAAAATTAACTAGGTACAATCACTTGTATTAGGTATAAGCTATCAGTGCTGGACAAAGCAGTAGCCCAATGTCAAATCAGTACCCATTCAGGAGAAACAGTAGAGCTGATAATATCCATCAGTCAAGTCTTTGATTTAGAATTTAGATAGTGAGTATGCCTTATGTTCAAAGTGTTATTAGAGTAGGTAATCGTACATAATTACATAGGCTACATTACATTACAAATAGTACTACTTGTCTAGCGACAAAATGTATGTTTCTTGTCTAATTTATGTTTACTTAACTTCTTTGTTGACTGTACATGTCCAATGCCATAAGCTATCCTCTACATCGCACCGTTCTCTGTGGTAGATTTCCTTTACATCAGTACCTAATGTCAATGTTCGGATAAATTACAATAACCGAATAGTCATAGACAATGATGACCTTATATGATTACATGTCATGATACACGCAATAAATGAATTAGCACTTCTGTCTTTGATATAATTATATGCGGGGTATAATCATTTCAAAGTATACCCATTGGATGTGGTAATCAATTTGTCCTAATGCAATGAATTGAGCTAAATGTGATTCTAATTATATTTTGATTCATATGTCGACAATGCGGAAATCTAATGATCAGTGTGTGATGTTGTCGATTTTCATCATGTTGGTCCTTATTGGATTTCACCAGAAAAACTAATCCCAAGTTTCCAAGCTTCAAAATCTATAATAAAATTAGGCATAACTAGTTACTGGTTGTCTGTTTTCTGGTCAACCAATCGCACGCAACGCTTGAACTGAGATTTGACACCAGATTTACCGATATGAGACCAGATGAGGCGCCTTTAGAAATCAAGTGTTAGCTTTTTCATACGTCAACCTTGATTATAGCGTAGCACCTTGATTGTAGCGGTAACGGAGGATAATAAAACTGTTTAGAGCATTCAGCTTTCTAATATTACTATAGTAATTTAATCCATTATCAATTTTAATGTAAATATTATTAATAAATAAATTAGTAGGCCGAATTCTAAATGACTTTCATGCATGATATTCAATCTCGGTGCTGCGTATTCACTACTTAATTACGCTAACGACCATCTAAAACGGTCAACACAACCGCCATCTTTATCTTGCTGTCATAAATGTGACATAGCCCATGCATGATCCGCTAGAGGTGTAGCTAATAAACTGCATTGATAAGTTTGTCAAAGTATTCCAATTTCAAATCTCTAGTGTGTAGTCCATTCGGTTGAAATTATACTCAATATAATGTAGAAGTAGATCAATTACAAAACTTACGGTATCTGTATCGAGTTACGGCATTGGACACCTAATCGATTACTTTCGATCTAGTTTTTATTTATTATCTGTTTTAATATATTCACCTTGTTACCGGATGTGGTGAAAACTTGTCGTGATGTGATGACATAGGTGCTATGATACTTATTTGTTGGTATCAAGTAGTAGCAGGGCAAAAAATATGTTGAGAATATTTTTTATTGGTGATAAAATTAGATAAATTGGTCTACATTCGTCATAGTTTAAGGTGAGCCAAAGCATTGGTATAAAAACTCATCAATGGGCAGCAGTGATCATTCAAGTCATAGCTTCGGGGAATAATTTGACTAATTAGTTGGTAACATAAAACGATCTGTCATCAGCATCACACTTTTTCTTTTATCGAAATTCTTTTAGTCATAATTAGTCTAAAAAAGTCAGAACAAATCATTTGTCTCGGCAGGAAGTTTTTATTAATTATTTTTAAGACCATTGAAGTAGAAATTAGCCAGGGACTATTCTAGTATGAGAAGTACACTGTACTAACAAATTGCCTCAAGCTAAATGCGTTTAATACCATCTTCATGTCTCGTCTCTGTCTGACGTTTGGCAGTGTAAACGTTCTTTCCTTGACCATCATAAATAGTTTCAGAGTAGCCATTTTTCGTATCACGAGTCTGACGTCATACAAATCTAAGCTTATGTAGCTGACGCTACTTGCGCGGGCGCTCGTGTGAGTCGTGTCGCAACTGTTCTGGATTTGTTAACTTGATTTATGCGCGTAACCACGCAATGCTCCTTGTGAATTTATTTTGATTAGAGCATTATACTTGTCGACTAAATTAAGTAGGTTTCGTAGGCGAGTCGACATCGACACGAATTCGCTTAGCTAGTGTCCTGTTTGTTTCGTCTGCATTGATTAATTGTCTATAGATGTTTCAATGTGATCTGGTTTTACGAGTTTTTTGCAATTTAGTTCTTAGTTCGTAAGTAGCACCTTTTGTCATCATTATATTCCTGACCCTGTTCCAAGTTACTATGGGTCGCTGCAACACGTTTTCTTCTCCCATTCTCCCCTGTCGAACGTCACGGTATCATTCACCTCCGTCCCTTTCTTATCATTCCTCACAGAATCCATCCATTTTTTCTTTGGTCTTCCTCTCCCTCTCCGTCCATCAACGTTTATACACTCAACACCCTCACCTTTTATAATTGTATGATATCAGGAGGCCTACTCTCTATGCACGAATTCCGTAGTTTCGGGTGAAGTTATGGGCGTTTCATAGGTACTCCGTATCACTTACGGACATAAAACGAGTCCGGAGCCCGAACTAAAAAGAATGATAACACGATTTGACAGTCGTCCTTACTTCCCATGTGTTTTTTCCCGTACGAAAAAGTTAATAAATCGGGAGAAGAATTCACTCTAAAGACTCGACCTGCTTTCGGACGGGCCCGTATCTTTGTTGACGGACTTAGAGAGTAGGCCCCCTGACCGCAAGAAAAGCTCAGAGAGACTATTTAATTCTACTATTACTCATATCTATGAAAAATTCAAAGTTTCACTGTTTATTAGGTAACAATCTGAACGCCTCACTAAAGTTCCCAAACGATACTTACTCATTGAAAAAAACCGATTGGGAAATCCAAAGACAATCTTGATAAAACAAAAATAAATACGTTCTTAATATTGTCTATATGCGTGGAGGTGAAAGGCGGTATTGTTTACCCAGGTCGTGGGGTCAACGCGTGTTGGGTGACTCGTAGATGGAGACACTGCCCATTATTTAGGAAGCCGTGATAGACATACCTATAAAAATGGCGGTGTGATAAATTGACAGATATACGCGCGTGTAACTGTAGGTACTTTCGACTGTTAAAATTTAAGAAGTTTTTGATGATGTATGTTGTTAATATTTCGAGATAAAATGCGAAATGATGTTGTTTGAATTTCTATTGTTTGGTGGTGATAAATAAAAAATATATTGCTTTTTCATACCAGCATCTTATTTTTTTGACAATAACCTATGATAACCACACTGTTTTGTGCCCAATTTCTTTTTCTTTACGACCGTTTGTCGCTAAGAGTTAAAACCAAAAATATTGCGTATACAATACAATACCTAATACTTGCTAGTTTTATAAATTATATTATAGGAAGGAATAGGTGGACTAAAAGACCTTTCATCAAAGTAGGTAGGTATATCAATTCTGAATCTTTCGTATTTAGGATCGATCAATAATAATTAACAGTAAGGTTCTTGACTGTAGAATAGAAGAGATAAAACATATTGTAGTCTGCGGATAAAACGTTTCCTTCATTTTAAGTATAGGTAGGTATACATAAGGATAAACAATCAAAGAAAACCCCCCATACATCCTAATCGCGATTCAAACATCGATACCCAATCTAATCGAATAGATTTACTGTTACATCTCGGATACTCGCCATCAATCAATGGCGGAATGTGTATTAAATGTATGTACGTCTCTATTCGAATGCAATAATAAATCGATTCGAATGTATGTCTCATTATCATACCGAGTGGACTCGTGCAATTATACATTGTTTAGAACTATTCTGTTATTAATCATTGGCTTGTTATGGTGGAAACAATATGGTGAAAGTTGAAGGGTAAGTATCTGCTTTGATGTTTCGGTAAAATAGAGTGGAAATTATTGATGACATCAGCCGATCTATTCCGAAAAAATCTCATGTGTTTAGGTATATGATCTGAGGTGAAAACTTAGGGGGAGATGAATTTGAAGAGAGCTGTCAAAGGTGTCAATCCCTAGCATCAGGTGGAATGACAGCGCACTTCAAGCTCACTTCACCGTATTTTTCACGGTGAGATTTTTACAGAACAGACCGGCAGTAATTTTCGTTGTCGTGCTGTCACGAGATAAGTAAACTATGGGTGTGAGTTATAGTCGTATCGCTCGTAGCGAGACGAGTGTTCCTCTAGGATGTGAGTGAAACCACCAGTTTCCTATAAATTATAATTCAATACTGAAATATCTTCATCTATTGACGACAGGACAATATATTTGATCAATAACTTACCAAATGAATAATTACTGTTCATTATAAAGTGATTTTTAAGTTTACCGTTAACTGTTCAATATCTATGTGTGTGTGTTATACAGGGTGGCCGGAACATTGACGTCCAAAAATAAAATTTCGGTCCCTCGTATCGTGGGGTATTCGAATCACCCCCATGTATGTTCCGCGACTTTTCATAGTTTTCGAGTTATGAATTTTTTTCTGAATGTTTGAAAATTTTCGACCTGACCAACCTAAAAAAATTCTAAAAAAAAAAGTAGAGGGTTTTATCGAGTTTCTTTTTTTGCAACTGAATTTTCATAAGTAGTACTTTTATGCATAAAATAATCAGCTTCGTAACTGTGGTGAAAGTTATGAAAATGTTGATCTAAAGTGAAAAATTTACGTTCGGTAAATTATGACTTAAATTTTCAACTTCAAATTAAAAATCTAAACAGGTGACTTCATGGTTCTCAAGTAGGCTTCAAGAATGCGCCAGACTCTCAGTTTTCATAATCATAAAAAAAATGAAGTACTTAATAGGGCTACTTTGTTTAAAATCGGCCTTCAAAGACAGCGAGGTGGAAAAATTCTTAAAATTACCCATCTGAGTAATTATTTTTTTTTGGCTATTTTCTCGTTCCTAAGGTTAATTAATGATAAGAATACTGAAAACTAACCAACAAATAGTTTCAGAGTTGGGTAAGAAAAGTTTTACGTAAAAAGTGGTTTTGAATAAAACACAGATGATAATGTGAAAAAAGTACTTAATTTATTTTTAACATTTAGAAAAGGTTTTCAAAGTGGCCACCACCAGCAGCAATACACATTCTACACCTACGTAAGAAATTGTCTGGCAATCGTCTAAAAGCGTCTCTGTTCTCTCTCACAACACGTTCAGCTTCTGCAATCAACTGCCTCAGCTCTTGTTCACTTGAACAGTCTCGGGCGTATGCTATTTCCTTGTAATAGCCCCAAATAAAGAAATCGATGGGGTTGAGATCAGGTGAGCGTGGAGGCCACCTAATTGGTCCGCTGCGTCCGATCCATCTGTTGGGGTATGTTTCATCTAAGTAATTTCGGACCTGGGTTGCATAGTGACACGGGGCGCCGTCATTTTGCAACACCATGGTTCGTCTGAGTTCGAGATTCACATCTGCCAGCAACAATGGAAGTTCATTTTCCAAAAAGTTTTTGTATGTTTCTCCATCAAGTCTGGACGGCAGTTCAAACGGACCAATTAGTTCGCCATTGAGAATACCAGACCACAAGTTAACGCTGAAGCGATGTTGAAATGTCGAAGCTCTCACTTCGAGTGGATTTTCATTCGCCCACGTGTGGTAATTATGAATATTGAATATTCCGGATCGCTCAAATCGTGACTCATCTGACCATAAAACTTTATTGAAAAATCCAGGATCCTCTTGCTCTTTTCGTAACATGGTTTGGCAAAAATCAACGCGCAATTGGTGATCTGTAGGCAGTAAAGCTTGGACTCGTCGGATGTGGAACGCGTGGTATTCTTCATCGTGAAGAATGTCTTGGATAGAAGTCCTTGGGATGTTCAGAGCACGAGCCATACTTCTCGTACTCGTAGACGGATTTCGCTGAACTTCTTCCAGCACCATTTCTCTGCGATCCGGGTTAGCTCTAGGGATTCCTTCATGACTGCCGCGTCGACCAGGAATGCGGCCTGCCATCAAAGTGTTGTGCGTGTTAATAAAAACACGATGGTCGGGATATCGCTCAGGTTGCGGCCCACCACGACGTTGAAGTTGTTCGCGATACAGTCGCGCTGCTTCATGGCCGTTTCCTTGTGCAACTCCATAAAAATAATGCATTTCTGCATATTCACTTAACGTGTAACTCATTTTTTACACTTCCACGTAAAAAAAGTCCAAATCAGAATGCAAAACACAGTCCAATAAACGAGCAAAGTAGTCAAACAAGTAGGCAGCGGAGTCCGTGGGCAAAGCGAGTGTGGTAAAGACAAAATGGCGACACGCGTATAGCAGTAAACACAATGTGAGTACGACTGAGGTACTTGTTTTGCGTTGGCTTCGGTTGCGCGCCTTGCGTGAGAGAGATAGCAATAATTCGGTCTCTTTTCCTCTCGGTCCATTGTTATTGCAGGTAAAAGAGTTGCACCCTCGTTTACAACCCATAGTCCACGAGAACGGATCGCGCAAAATTCATTAAACTAACATTTAAAAAAATCTCCGTGTTTAAATCTTAGCTTTCCTGCAGTAATTTTTGGTTAGCAAACTAAATAACCTTAGGAGCGAGAAAATGGAAAAAAAAAATTTATTAATCAGATAGCTAATTTTAAGAATTTTCCACTTCGCAGTCTTTGAAGGCCGATTAAGGCCAAAGTTAGCCCCATTAAGTCCTACGTTTTTTAATGATTATGAAAGCTGAGAGTCTGGCGCATTCTTGAAGCCTACTTGAGAACCATGAAGTCACCTGTTTAGATTTTTAATTTGAAGTTGAAAATTTAAGTCATAATTTACCGAACGTAAATTTTTCACTTTAGATCAACATTTTCATAACTTTCACCACAGTTACGAAGCTGATTATTTTATGCATAAAAGTACTACTTATGAAAATTCAGTTGCAAAAAAAGAAACTCGATAAAACCCTCTACTTTTTTTTTTAGAATTTTTTTAGGTTGGTCAGGTCGAAAATTTTCAAACATTCAGAAAAAAATTCATAACTCGAAAACTATGAAAAGTCGCGGAACATACATGGGGGTGATTCGAATACCCCACGATACGAGGGACCGAAATTTTATTTTTGGACGTCAATGTTCCGGCCACCCTGTATAAAGTTTCGTCACCTTTAAAACGTTATTTAAAGTTTACTACAATGTTTTAAACGAACATACAATAAAACTATAGGTATACCGACCTATTGGGAATGTTATTCAGTGCAGTGGTTTTTGATAAGTAAAAAATAAAATAATAATAATCTCGCGGAAATATCGCAGGCTTATCGCAAAAAAGACTGATAAATTAATTGTTAAACATTGAACATTCTACAGTGTAGTGATAGATTAGCTATTTCGCCATCTATATACAAGTCTTCGGTAGTATAGTGGTAAGTATCCCCGCCTGTCACGCGGGAGACCGGGGTTCGATTCCCCGCCGGAGAGATTCTTTTTGCATTTTTAAATGACCTTTCTTGCATTATAAAATTAATCAGAGATGATCTTGGACATTAGTAACATCGTGAGAAAACCTAGACTTATCTACATAATATTATTACTAATTTTATAAATTAGAGTTAAAATTTATTTATTTGTTCGTATGTAGGGGGTAATCTCTGGAAGTACCGGTCGGATTTGAAAAATTCCTTTTGCATTTGATAGCCCAATTCTTGAGGAAGGCTATAGGCTATTTCACATCACGCTATGACCCTTAGAAGCCGAGCAAAAAGAAAAAAGTCAGATTAAGGAAAAAATAAGTAATAGCGCGGGCAGGTTATTTCACGTCTAAGGCGAAGTACACGGGCAGATGGTAAGTATTCAATATAAGCCTGAAATCGCCAACCCGTCTTGAGCAACCGTGGTGACCAATGCTCGTGCCTTCGCTGCAGTGGGACAACATAGGCCGGGTATTACGAGTATTATTATTTAAAATTAAGTTTATCGGTATTACCTGCACCTCGATCACACTGGACAAATCCACGTACGCCAGCGCCAAAGCTTTTGATACACTTCACCAGAAAAACCGATTCTGTACGAATCGAACTTTTGAGCACTTTTTTATTCCTGCTTACATGTTCTTCATGATAGTCTTTCTTTGGGCACATAGAGGTATTTAGGATAACATTTGGGTTACTTTGTAACTTATTAGATTTGTAATGGAGATTTCTTTGGATGTTTTATGCTTGAAGAATCAATGAGTTTATTTAGGTTTTCTGGAAAACATGAAATGATCGATGTGAACCTAAGCAGATAATTATGTAATTATTCGATATTTGTAATGTTGGTATATAAGTTCTATAACACGCGAAAGATTTATAACTTATGTACCTAAGTACCTATAATGAATTATTCAACGTATTTTTCGCAAGGACCGCAATTAAAATAATTATTAATTGATTAATTTAAATCATTCATCAACTTAATTTAAACGAAGATTAGCGTCGTATTATCACGATAATTATGAGTTAGTCGATACGCGGCTAAAATCGATTTATTGCCATAATAGTGAGGTGAAAGCGAATGTCAAAAAACCGATATGTAAATGTTCGAGTATCGATAATTACCGGTCCCTTAAAAGGCGGGCGATTCCGGCTACAATCGGTTAGTGATTGCTTTTTAAATTGCTGCCTTGCGCGCCGGCTCGATGACCGAATGCCGACTACTGGATGGTTTTTTTTATTTATTACTGAGTGGCGGATTTATGTCGATAGTTTGTCGAATCACGTGCTAGCCTATTAAGTTGGAAACGAGAAGCAATCTCCACTTAATAGTACATCACAGAAGCATACATAAACGTTGACGTCAGTAGTCTATGAGAGAGCATAGACAATGTTTTAATAGCTGCTTTAAAGCTGCAATTTATTTTCTTAGGAACCTATATAGATGGGGCGGGAACAAATACTCTCAGAATCTCTATGTAATAATACAGTGCACCGGTAAAAAACTAGGCCCCAGCTATACTTAAAAGTTATTTGAACACCTGGTGGTATTAGTGATACAAAACTCAGTATCATTAAATTGTATCTAGATAAAAAATTTGACTAATGATATTTTAATGAAACATATTAATCAATCGGGCGGCCGACGATTGCGAAAGTAGAAACAGAAGATAAACAATGCCGCGCTGCCTATACAGCAACTACTGCTAAACTATCAAAAGTTATTACTGTTAATCTACTCCATCGACGCACTATTAATGAAATATTTAATAACCAGCCATATTTTTTTATTTTAATTCTTGTAATTAATTTCAATCAATTAAGTTTATCGACTAATTACGTCGATACGCGCTCGCGCCCATCACTAAATTTTGATATCTTTTGCAAATAAAATCGATTAAACCAATTTAGCACGCTGTATAAAATAATTATTGTTAAATAGAGAAACTAGTAGTTGATGAACATTTTTACTACATAACGGGAAGTTAGTTATAATAAACCGACATTACGATTATTTTAACTAACTACGGTTACGATTTTTAATTAACAAACCGATGTTGTAATTACAGTAATGAGAGTTAATATTAATAAAATAATAACATTACGATTTGAGATGCTGACTCTGATTGTATTTAAGTTTAGGTATATCACAAGAATCGATTGGGAATCGGATTTATAATCGATGTATCGGTAAAATCGTAAAGCTCGGTTTACGATCGCGCGCGTCGCGTGCTCGGCACAGACTGCCGGAGGGCGGTCGTTCCGCCCTCGGGGTAACCATGTGCTCTCGACCTTACGATTGATATTCGATTTATGTGACCCTTTTTTAATGTGTAACTGTTACTATTAGCACTATTGACCTTTCAGTGAGTTTTGCGTGAGAATTCCTCGCGTCAATTCTCGTTATTTCAGGGTTACGGGGAAAATTATTAAACGAGAAAGATTTGTTTGAATTGTTTATAATTAGTTAGGTACTAAAAGGTGTGGTTAGATTGTGTGCCATGCAAAACTGGGGGACTTCTATATTACATTATACCTGTTTATAAAATTATAATTTACAAATTAAATTTAAAATTAACCGTATTAAACCAAATGAAATAGAAAAACTTCATTTAAGTTTAGTTGCTTATTGATAACCAAGTAAGGCACTAAAAACTTAGTCAATAATGTCAATCTTAAAAAAAATGCTTCAAAAATCAAATCATTCGCTTGGAACTCGATGAATTCTCGCGCAAACTCAACCACTGTGCAAAAACCGATAGTACCTCCTCGCCCCACCCAGAGGCCGCTAATTAGTAGGCACTGTTGCCAGCAATGCGAGCGCGCGATTGGTGATCACTGGAGTGTGCAGCGAGCCTTACTTATGTACTTGTGTTACTTCACGTGCTTAATGGGTTTATTAATGGTAATGTTGTATTTGTTCGGGTGGCAAACGAAAGAGGAAGATTTTTTTTTCAAATTTAGAAGTATATAAATATTTCAAGTTGATAATAAATTCGTTTTTTTTTGGTGGCAAACGAAAGAGGAAGATTTTTTTTCGAATTTAGAAGTGAAGCTGAGAATAAATTAGTTTTTTATATGTGTTAGACTTTGTTTACCAAATGCTGCTATTTTGTAGTAATCGGCAGCACGGCAGTCCCAGAAGGAGACGGCGCGGCGGGCGGCGCCTTGACGCTTTTTCAAACATTGGCCTCAAACACAGCTTTAGATAGAGATAACTGGAAGGAGCAAACTAGGAAAGGAAGGCAATTGAAACGCATAATAAAACATAGTACGCACGGCTACAGATCAAGCTATACATATACATATTTCCAGTTTACACTGACCTGTCATTGTAAGGAAATCCTATACAAAGCTAGATTAGCTTATACTGGAAAATATAGCTTGATCTGTAGCCGTGTGTACCTAACTAAGCAACCGAGATTGGTCTAGTGGTCACAAACGCTACGGCTGAGCATGAGGTCCTGGGTTCGATGCCCGGGTCGGGCAAAGTGTTATTAGGTCTGTCCATCTGACCCCAGGGAGGACGGTGGCACAGTGGTCACGTGCTGCCGAACATAGCGAGGCTCAGGGGAGGCCCCTTTACAGTCTCCCCAGGGATGTGCCTTACAGGCATTGCACAGGGGTGGTTCCGGAATTGGTCTTTTAAGAGGAACCGGGACCGCCCCTATGTGCTGATGGTGATCACCGGGGTGGTTTTAGTGAGGTAAAAATCCCACACTCCCCGACCTCCCTCCCCGGAGGTCGGGTGCCTTTTGAAGGTTTCCCCCCGAAAACAAAAAAAAAAAAAAAAAAAAAGGTCTGTCCATCTGGAATTTCTCAGTAGCAGGCCGGAGCCTGGAGTTGTGCCCGGTTGGTGGCAATAGGCTCGCCCCCTATTAAGTACATGGGACCTACACATCTGCATACTCTTCGGGGATACAAACGTGTTGTTACCTAATATCAATCGGGACCAGAAGGAGTGCGGCGGTGGAAGAACACGGAATGTTTCATACATGTTATGTACAGACAGACACATTAGGTTATACGAAACTGTCAAATTTCTCCAAATGATTTTAAACCTTAAAATGTTGAAGATTAAGTTCAAACTCGAATGAGTTAATTTGGCAGTTTATGGTAACTTGACCTGCTGCTGTGTGTACACACATAGGTACATGAAGTCCTGCCCTATGACCCTCACCATCAGGAAAGAAGACGGAAGTGTGTTGCATCAGTAAAGTTAGTTAAAACTGCTTATGCCAAAAGAGATGTTTGTTTCGGCATTTCTTCTCAGGGATCAGTCAGCTAGGATATGCCGCGCCATCAAAATATTGACGTGTAAAAGTGTCTTAAAAGATCTACTTACAGAAATAAACATTTCATTTCATCTCTCGGTGAGAGGGAGTGTGCCGTACCTACCTGTAATCCACCACGCGGGCCCAATGCGGGTTGGTAGATGTCACATGTCTTCGAATTTTTAGTTCTAGGACATGCCGGTTTCCTCTCGATGTTTCCTTCACCGTTTCGAAAGCAGTGGTGATGAAATAATTTACACAAAGTAAAGCACGTGGCTGGGTTCGAACCTACGACCTACAAATCGTAAGTCGCGGCTGTTACCACTGGGCTACCACACTGCTCCTATACGTTATGACAGTTGCTCAAAAATTTTAACCCATGTAAAGTTATTAAAACGTTTGAAATTCTCAATCGCTTGTCCAAACAAAAATACAAAAAATAACAACCACAAGATGAGCAAAGGCAACGTTAAAAAAAAAAACTTAGAATCCTCTTTTCGGCAAGCTGAACAACCAAATTTTTCGCTCACTCCAAAATTTCTCATCACCGATCCCACCATTTTCAAATTGAATCACTTTCACATTTTTCAATTGGCAACACCTCCGATATTTCCCCTGTCGAGTGGAATGGAAGTCACTTTCGTTAATATCCGTTGAGGACCGCCCTGTCTCCTCGTGCCCCCAGGCTATTTACTACATGCGTAAGTTAATGGCTGGGATATTTATTTATTTACCGATTTTTTTAAATATTTTTTTTTTTATATTGTATCGAGTTTTCGTACTTGTTCTGATCGGTTGTAAATATATTTAGAAATACGTCAAAACCGTTTATAACGACTTCACTTAAAACGACGTACCGGATATTACGACAGAATGTTAGAAGTCTTGCGATAAGGACCTATGTACTTATATGTATATTTATAAGGACTATCGGCTATAACGTCAGCATTTGGACGGTCCCTTCAATGTCGTTATAAGCAGTTTTGACTGTACTTAGGTTTTCTTAAAATAAGTTCATGCTCTTCATTAAAATCGGTGATCTAGGTATAATCTTAGTAGAATTAAGATTTTAGTTGGACGGCCAATCCGACGATATCCATTTTTTCGGACAAAGGAAAGTCATTTTAAAGGAAAGGCCATTTTCATTTAAACTAATAGCTAAACAATAGCCAAAAGTCTCAACGTTAATTTTAGAGCACTTTAAATTCGCTGGACAGGTATTTACAAGGTATAAACGTCGAGAGAGGACGCCCTAGGAGGACATAATTCTAGTGACCTTATTGGTGATGTTCTTCAGAGAGATCTGGTGCGTAGTACCTACTCGCAACCGGCCTGCGTGTATGACCAGATTTATGCACGTAAACGAGGCAAAAGGAGTACAAAGGATCGTAGCAGGTGACGTTCTGTAGTTTCTGCCTACCCCCATGGGAAGGAAGCGAGAGTTTGTGTATTTTTTTTTTTAAACGTTGCTCCACATTAGGAATTTCTCCAAATGATTTTAAACCTTAAAATGTTGAAGATTAAGTTCAAACTCGAATGAGTTGATTTGACAGTTTGTGGTAACTTGACCTGCTGCTGTGTGTACACACATACATGAAGTCCTGCCCTATGACCCTCACCATCAGGAAAGAAGACGGGAAGTACAGTGTTGCATCAGTAAAATTCGTTAAAACTGCTTATGCCAAAAGAGATGTTTGTTTCGGCATTTCTTTTCAGGGATTTTCCACACTAGGAATTTCTCCTGTATCGTGGGTGCGTTTACAAACATTGAAACTCACATACACAAACAGCCAGGCCCGTATGTATGTAGGACGGAAAAAATATGCCCTGAAATGCATCTGGGCAGGGGCTGTTGATGTGGCATCAACAACTAGGAATATTAGTTGTTGATTAGGAACAGTTGGATTAGTTTATTTTGATTAGATTAAGCCCGAAATCTGACAACCAGTCGTACCAATGGGTACCGTATTACCCAGTCACTGGATTGTGGAGGTCAGATAAGCGCGACACTTGAAAACCTATTGTTACTCAATCCAACTGTCACATCACACAAACACATCTGCCTAGCCTATTCCCAACTGTTGGGTTGGCTTCCAGTCTAACCGGATGCAGCTGAGTACCAGTATTTTACAAAGACCGACTGCTTATCTGACCTCCACAACCCAGTTACTGGGTAATACGATACCCCTTGGTAAGACCAGACAGCCCCTGCCCAGATACATTTCAGGGCATATTTTTTTCGTTGGGCCCCTGGTTTGTGACCTATATACATAAACACATAAACTTAGGTACGCCTCCTTCCCATGGGGTAGGCAGAATCTTCAGAACGGCAAATCAGCCCTAAGAAACATTAATCTGTATTGTGTCAAGCCTCTTTATTCTTGGAAAACGTTAACAATAATTAATGTTGTTTCCATACTACATCTCAGTTTTATGATAATATGTCTTGGTAATTCTAACAAATATTTCATTTGTATTAGAAAGTTTTTAATTTCGAGCTATCACGAAGCATACCCGTATGATAAAAGTAATTTTATTAAATAAAATGTGAATCATGTACTCGACTATACGCATGAATGCCCAATTACTTCTAAACACAATGAAAATGTCGAACGAATAGAAAAATAATAAAAGTGCATTGTGCTAAAAGTAGTTTTTTGAATAAAGAACGTACGCCGATTGGCTGTATCGCCTCGGGCAAGATGGCGGGGTGCCGAATGTTGCCAGCCTCTCGGCCGGAAATATGGATTCTGTTTGTCTAATGACCTTCCTAATTCGAATTTGTTCTTTCGATTTTCGAATAAAGCGTGTCAAAAGGTTGCAAGTGCAAAAATTAAACAATAATGAGCGATGTAAAAAAATATAATGACAAAAGTAATGGAAAAAGTAAAATAAAGTAAAGTAGCTTTCGTTTTGTCAGTTGCATTTTTTATGTCTTGCTGAGATTTTTTTCGCTGCAGAGAACCACTATGAATAATGTAAGAAGTTTTCAGCCTAACCTTGATAGTTGAAGTAGGTAAGGTACAAAGCGCTAAGCTCAATTAGGTAATCTGTGACAAAACTTTCAGTTGTGATTTAGGAAAATTATTGTAATTAAAAAGTGACCGGGAAGGAAAATTATTTAACGAAATGGAAATACCTACACGATGAAAATGAGCTTTTCAAACTCCGCAACAGGGTCACAGATCTACTGAATCATGATAGATAGTTCAAGAGCAGATAAATATTGTTACCACACAGTTTATTTTTTATTTGTAAAAAATTAAATGTGTTGTGGAGGACACATATGCAGTCGTTCCTTGTAAAATACTGGTATTCAGCGGCATCCGGTTAGACTGGAAGCCAACCGCAACATAGTTGGAAAAAGGCTACACAGAATTATGATGATTACAATTATGAAAAAGGAACCGTAACATCACAGATTATAACAAAACAGAATATAACCAGAAAACGCAACCTATTTCGTAAATTATGTAATTAAAATACTCATACAGCAAAAGGGCACGATAAAAATAACGCTGTAAATCAACCCGCGAAGAAATAAAGTGCGTTCTTAACAAAATATTTTTCGGTTCACAAAAAAGGTCTTAATTACGAAATTTCGAAAAAGGAACGCAATAAAGAAAGTAAAAAGGCGCGCGGCGAGCACTGGCGACCGTTATGTTCGTGGAAGTGCATGATTGATTCCGCGCGCCCGCCCATTGTGGTCAGCTGATTCTGATGGCTATGCGTGGCGTGGGCAAGCCTGCGCAACGGAATGTGGCTTAGGCATTAGGAATAGCGTTAAATTATCACTTTCGTGTAGATACACGATAGGAGAAACATCTTTAGACGTGTCAATTATGCATTCATGATGTCTTCCATCCTGATATGGAGTAATAACTGGCTACTGTGTTAGTTGGACAAGATTGAAACATTTTCAGCTCGGCAATTATATTTAAGTTTTGTAGAACTTTTAAAAAGCTCTTTACTTATTAACATCATCATCATCACGTTGACTTTGACATTTTGCCTGAATATAACAAAACTGAACAAAATAAAATCACGGGATATAAACCCTGATCTACATCCCGTTCTTTTCTTTTGTCTGTTTAAAGTTTAAGGCCTGATAGTAGCAGGTCGTAAAAATTCGTAATCATGACAAGACAGTTTCACTATTTGACCTGCCCACGCCCCACGGGCAGTGATCAATGATGACAAAAAAATATTAGGCAAAAAAAAAAGTTATCGTCACCGTCAATCTTATTGTGCACTATTTTATATTCAAATCAAATCCTAAAAACTGCGAGTGACCCAATCAAAGGTTTATACGACAAACTTATTTTACATACGATAAAATCTCGGATGATCTTTACGTCAATGGAAATAAAGATGAAATTGCATGTGACATCCAGTTTCCTGATTGTAATCTATCTCGGTTTGTGTATTGAGTAATGTTGACAAGCAGGCTGATTTGGGAGCAACTTTCTATAAGTATAAACAAGTATGGCTTGTATGTATGTATGTGTATGAGGAATACGTAACGACTGTCGAAATTTGTACGAGGTGCCACCGAACAACTACGCAAAGTTGAGACGTGGGATAATAATTAGTGACAAACTTACTTTAAAATAAATCGAAATTTTCTACCACCTAAATCAAAATCTGGTTGCTCTAAATCGATTGCTCGAGTTTAACACAACATTACTAAAAGTTTTTGTAATCCTACGTAAACTCAGATCAGAGAACTCCTTTACTTTGTTTTTGAATCTGTGCTATTAAAACAAAAACGGATACTAATTGTGAAACATAACACTTTTCCAAGTAAATGTTTTTAATCAATCTAGAATATCTACCATCGTGTGAAACATGCCACTAAAATGTCCTATCCTGTCATTACTTTAATCCAAGATCTTTTCCCCTCATCATCAGCCTACAGCAGTCTACTGCTGGACATAGGGCCTCTCCAATTGCACGCCATTCGGCTCAATTCTCGGCAACTCTCAGCCAACTGCTACCAGGCACCCTGCGAAGATCGTCGCTCCACCTTTTTCTGTCAACTTTTAGAAAATGTTCTCAAGTCCAAACTTTTCGTTAAGTCGTGGCAATTACGCCACGGCATGGCTGGTGCCAATTAAATGATAAAACTGGTGTGACAAACGGACCGACAAACAATGCGGTGCGATTAGATTTACAGCTCTTGATTTATATACGAGACGATAAATTTGGGAGTTATGTAATCGACCAGCTGTGGAAGAAGCTAGATTGGTATTACTAGAGTGTTGGCATCCCCAACATTTTATTTTTATATTTTTTATAATTATTGCAACACTGCGTGCATGTTGTCAAAATCAATTTTCATTATTAAACTCACTCTTGGATTTACTCTCTAGAAGAACCACACGTGTTTTATTCGCCACGAGCCCTTTCCCTCTCACCAGCCCCACAGCTTCACACAATATAATAATAGGGGTTAAAGTATGAAATTGCCGTTTTATTGTATTACGTACTACGAATTGACATAGAACCTTCATGGTTTGAGATTTTTGAGTGAAACTTTTTTCACATGGTACCGCATGGTATGAAGTTCTTATGAAGTTTTTCTTTTAAAAAATGTGCAACATTCGATTATCTACTTTCAGTTGTTATTTTTATTCAGCTTAGACAAGAAAGATGGATACTTTGAAAATTCGAGTTATTTTTGAATACGAGTTCCGACGCGGAACTAACGCGGCAGAAACAGCTCGCAATGTCAATGTTGCGTTTGGAGAGGGGACTGATGAACGCACCGTGCGATTTTGGGTTAAACGCTTTCGTGATGGAAACTTTGATTTGAAGAACGAACCACGTGGAAGACCGCCCGACACAGGTAAATAACAATGAATTGAAAGAGATGGTGGAATCCGATCCGAGCCAAACTACCCAGGAATTAGCGGCATGATTTAACGTTACCTTACCAACAATATTGACTCATTTGCGACCATTGATTGGACAATTCCATCCACCATCATTGATTTGGACACGTGATAAAAAGTTTTCTTCTCAGGAGGCAGTACACAATGCTTTCACACAGTTTGCGAATCTAGATCACGAGAGTTCTATCGCAAAGGCATAAATATGGAAGCAATTGGAGAAGCCTGTGCCCAGCAGTGGACTGATGTGGGCTAAAGATAACGATATGGGAGCGACAAAATCCTTGAAAACAGATTCTAGGTATTTGAAGGCTAGACTATCCACTGTAGAGGATGATAGTTTGTCTGAAGAAGAGAGCATATGAATGGATGCAAAAGGCAAAACGTGAGGTCCTATAACGTGAGTTGATTTTGAGGCAAATTACTGTTAATAGTATGAAGTGGTGTGGTGAACAAGCTACGGATATTTATTTTAAAAGATATGGAGACTATGGAGTTTCTTGCTCATTCTTCTCCATGGCACCTACAATCACTTCTATTTTCTTGTAAGTTTTGACGTTCAAAAATGCTTTGTGACCTACTTTGGAAAAAAATATTTGTGTCTGACTTTATAGCTTCTGTATATGGGTCTAAATTGGACGGCTGTAAATGTTTATTGATGGTGATGTGCGAATCACTTTCAATTTTTTAAATTAACTTTTGATCTTAAACTAGAACTTGCAAACGGATTAGTTTGAAGCTTTTAGCACATACAATCGTGCTGAATACCATTTTATTGAAGCCAAACTGTTATCTGATTTTAATCAAGTCTATGGAAATTTTTGATGTTGCGCAGCTGGTCATAGATATTTTAATATAGACTAGCATCCCGCCCCTGCTTTACACGAGTGCAATCGCGACATGTAAATGCACCAAGATTTTTGTGCTATAACCAATTTAAATATTAATGGTTAAATGGTATTAAACAAGAACGTTCCGGAATATATGCTCTAAATGAAGGTAAAACTGCATGACCCTGTCACACAGGTAGACGAAAAGTAGATATAGATGGAAACTTTACCTCGTGCCGATCATAGACAAAAGTATAGACATGTATAGTTCGTTTTTTATACCTATCAGGTAGTAATTTGATAGGTGTAATGTCAAACTCCTATGTACTAAAAAGCAAACTCAAAAAGACTTGAAATGTCAGTTTACTATCTGGGTATAAAAAACGAACTTTAGGCACCTACATGAAAACTCTGTGAGGTACTTATAGACAATTTATCTGTTAAATATTTAGCAGACTTTAGCAGTGACTCACTGCAGAAATCGTTAAAAGTTAATTCGCGACTTTTACTTTAATGACTAATTGTTACGTGAGGTATTTTTGTTGACATTAATCGTAACTATCAGGTAACTCGTTTACATTATGATAGCTAGACTAAATATGTTGCTGTCTAAAAGTATTGAGCCCTAAGTTCCTTTAATAAACAGCATGAAGTCAGAATTATTCCAGCCGGTCTATTCTGTAAAAACCTCATCGTAAAAACTTAGGCGAAGTGAACTGTTACCTAATGCTAGGGATTGAAACCATTGATTAGACCGCCTGATATTAAAGCGGATTCAAGTCAATTAGCACATTAAATACATCTACAATAAGTATAGAAAGCCTAGGAACAGTTAGAAAATAGATAATGCTTCAGGCAGAACATGACTAGGTATCTACTTCAACTGAAATCCTACGAAAAACCTATCTATGAAATCGTTAACAGTTTTATTGATTCGTTTAGTCAATTATGTCAATTACCGTGTCAAACTACTTTGGTGCGCGGAAGTATTTACTGTATGGCCCCAATTATGTACAATAAATTGCCAGGTGGTTGAAAGAGCTGACAACAGTGCTGTTTAAGAGTAGACTACGTAAGTTATTATTGGATAAAACATACTACAGTGTGACTGAGTTTTTATCAGAGAACAAAGTTGGCTGAATTGGTCAGGATTTGATGGATCTGGCTTTTGGTTTATTTTAAGTAGGTAAATGATAAACAAATGGTTGCATGTCAAATGGTGAAATATGTCTGATCTTTAATGATAAATAAATGATAAATGATTTATTTCTTGATTTATGTAAGTAGGTTTGTACAAACACTTTTACACGTCAATCATATTTTTAAAAACTAGATGAGGTCTGATGACTACTCTGAGAAGTAAGGCCGAAACAAACTCAGAGGTCACAGTCTCTTTTAAAGTCCAGACATGATCTTGGTCAGATCATGTGAAGACCATGTAGATTGGTGTCTGAAACGGTATTTTGAGGAAACATCATACAGATTGAGTGGACCTGTCCAGTCAGTGCATGCATGTGTCAGTAATCGTGCAGCTCAACTCAGCTCAACGCAACGATGCGACGAACAATACCAAAGAAAGGACATTTGGGTAGGACGCATAAATTACTCAAACTGCCAGATCATGATTAAAACTAACTGAGAAAACAAAAAACTAATGACCCACATAATCTTCACATTCACATTAATTAAAATATAATGTATCTTATCACCTATTATGTATTACCCATAATTGCGAAAATAAATGTCTATTCTATTCAAGTACAACTGACCCAGTTTAAATTAGCATCTCAAATTAACGTTTAATTACCTAATATACATAAAACGACATAATTACGAAATAACAGCATCTTTTCAATGATCGCTCAATTTATCTAGTTATCGCCAAAAATTGTAACAGAGCGACTTCTGTAGCAAACAGGATACATTCGTGTATAATTAACAAATATTATGTCTTTTTAGAAAATTGACAAACTTGATCAACTAGTTGATGTGAAATCGTTCACCTGAGACTGTTTTGATGGACAGTTATTTAGCTAGATTTCATTAATTAGCTGTTTTTGGCAATTGGACTATGTTTTGCATATACTTACATATGTCGCAAAATGATGCAATAAAAACATGAATCGTGTATACACTAGATTTTTGCTAACCTTCGCCATTAATCATTATGTAGAAAATAAGGTCACGAAAGATCGTTAAGCCGTTGCGTTGGTACTAAATGTCATTCGTAGATTTTTGACAGTCATTACGGGTAGTCAGAGGCCCAAAAGTCTGACAACCAGTCTTACTAAAGGGGTATCGTGTTATCCAGTAACTGAGTTGTGGACGCGGCATGCGGCATCCGGTCAGACTGGCTTATCTCAACATAGATGGAAGAAAATTTGTCTCATCCATACTAACGCATAAATGGAGATAGGTAGGTACTTTTATGGTTTAATGTGGTATGACATATATTTTCCTGATGCCTGAAAATCATTTATCTCAACATAGGTGGGAGAAAATTAGTCTCATCCTTACTAACGCATAAATGGAGATAGGTAGGTACTTTTATGGTTTAATGTGGTATGACATATATTTTCCTGATGCCTGAAAATCATTTATCTCAACATAGGTGGGAGAAAATTTGTCTCATCCATACTAACGCATAAATGGAGATAGGTAGGTACTTTTATGGTTTAATGTGGTATGACATATATTTTCCTGATGCCTGAAAATCATTTATCTCAACATAGGTGGGAGAAAATTAGTCGCATCCTTACTAACGCATAAATGGAGATAGGTAGGTACTTTTATGGTTTAATGTGGTATGACATATATTTTCCTGAATGCCTGAAAATCATGTAAATTTATTTCTGTGTCATTATAAATTTAGTGTAGTATTGTGGTACGCACGGCTACAGATCAAGCTATACATTTCCAGTATAAGCTGATCTCGCATTTTAGAAGATTTCCTTACAATGAGAGGTCAGTGAAAAAAAAAAAAAAAATTATAGCTGAAAAATTATAGCTTCATATGTAGCCGTGTGTACATAGATGCTATGGAATTTCGGCAACTCGGACGTTCGATCTGATGACTTCGGGGACTTAGCCAACGGGCATCTGACATTCAAATTCTAGCAGTAAATTCAGTTTAGATAGGGCTGTATGTACCTGTAAAAAAAAAACGTATTTCAAAGCATAAAGTTATGGGCTCTGACAGTAACGATATGTAAGCTTTTCGCCATACAGTTTTTACGCAAGCAAATGCGTTATTCTGAAGGCAGTTTTTACCATGAAAAACAAACAAACATTACCGACTGAATAGTTCATTATTGAATTCAGACGAGACTAAATGATCCTAAGGTCACCAGTTCAAACAATTGCATTAAATACTACATGCGATTTTTTCAATCGATTCGATTTGATTAATCGATATGACAGAGTATCGCGCTCGTAATGAAATAAACCTATTGCATCGCAGACATAGCGTGGGTGGGACATAAATTATAGATCGGGCAACAGTTGCGCGATTCTCGCCCAACAACCGCTGGGTGTTTTTTACTTTATAATGTCAAGAATGTAAAGTAGTAAATTAATGTATTTGGTAGAGGCTTGTATTGAAATAGTAGAAGTGCTAGTATGACACAGTATGAGGTGAGAATAGTAGGTTAGGTCCGTATGATACTTTTTCCTAAGTTCATCAACTTCTATCCTACCCTACTTATGATGACGTCATAGATGATGATCTATGACCATTTCAGACACCGATCTACATGGTCCTCAAAGATTATGTTCGACCTTTTATATGACATTGATGAATTTTATATGTATAATGACATGAATATTTATTTTGTAAAGTATTTTTTAAATATTGTGAATTTGAGGACTATGTGGGTAATTGCTTTTTTTTTCTCAGTTAATTTTAATCATGATCTGGCAGTTTGAGTAACTTATGCGGCCTACCCAAATGTTCTTTCTTTGGTATTGATCGTCGCATCGTTGTGCTCCTTAAGTTCTGAGTTGAGCTGCACGATTACTGATACATGACATACGTGCATTGACTGGACAGGTCACTTAATCTGTGTGATTTTTCCTTAAAGGCCATTTCAGACACCAATCTACATGGTCAGCACATGAACTGACCAAGATTAGGTATTTCTGCACTATAAAAGCGACTGTGACTTCGGAGTTTGTTTCGGCCTTTCTTCTCAGAGTAGTCAGATAGGAAACGCCGACCTCATCTAGTTTTTAAAATATGATTGACGTGAAAAAGTGTTTGTACAAACCTACTTACAGAAACAGCATCGTTTATGATTTATCATTTGTGGCGTCACCATAAACAGGGTACAGTTAAAGGTCTATTTTGAATTCTCTTCTCTAAACTAAAAAAAAATCTGTTAAAAGCTCGACGAAAAGTGTTTTTTGTTTCCAGGACAAATTAAGACTACTCAACTAGGGACTAGGAATTGACCTTACTTTCTGTTGAATAAAAAACTTGCAGTAATTTAGTGGTTAAATGTTTGCCTTAACAAATATTTCAGTAGCGGCTGAACCATCCTGTCTATAACCGTCTCACCTGCCAGCTCACATACAAAAAAAAATACCCATTACGGCCTCCGAGTAGGTTCTAATAGCTTAATGTATTTGTTATCGGTTATCACCTATTTATCTAAAAACAATAAATAAAAACGCGGCCGTTGCTAACGATGGCGCGCGAAGATCCCAATCGTTTGACAGATTGACGTTTGACTGACAGCTGTCATTCTATTTAGTAGCAGACTTTGTATTTAGTCTTTTTGGTTTAGCGTTACTTTGGAATACTTGAATTTGTAGTTCGATTTTTGAAGTTTGGACAAGAGGTTGCTTCATTTTCTGGACAGAGAGCATTAAGGGCAGATTTGAAGAGTTTATTTGATATTAATAGTTTTTTTATGAATTGAAAGAAGCACTCTTTCTTGAGATATGTGTTTTCGGCTAACAGCAATACTTCTGCGACTTATCTGTATACTGCATATCTATTAAGTCGATAGAAAAACACAATAGGTGTGTTCCAAAGGTATGTTATTGTTGACCGCTCGGACGGCATGTGGTAACCACTACCAACTACTATGTAACTCATTATTCACTCACTTGGAAATCGACGGAGTTCACTGTCCTAGGAATGGTGACGTTTGTCATTTGATTGTGAAACTTTGATAATGTCATAGATTTGCAGAATCATTTACTTGTGTCGTCAGTTATGTATAAGCCCCATGTAATAGGGGGCGAGCCTATTGTCATCAAACGGGCACAAATTCAGACTCCGAGCTGCTGCAAATTTCAGATGGAAAAACCCAATATCACTTTGTCCTACCTGTGAATCAAACCCACGACTTCCTGCTTAGTAGTAGCACTTGTGACCACTAGACCAATGAGGTATGTCAAGTTTCAGTTATATCATATAATTTTTATATCAGTTATATCATATATTGTTAGGTATATCTTATTGTAATTTTTTTTTTATTTTTTTATTACGTTTTGTGTCTATTGATTAACTTTTCCAAATTTTAACTTTGTGCATGTTGTGGTCTCCTATAAGTGAAGGAGTACACTTACTTATTACCTGATGTAACTCTTTATTTATGTGTCATGTATTGTGTACATCTTTTGTTGGAGATCCTAAATAAATAAATATCAGTTACCATAATTGTTATATCAGGTATATCATATAATTGCTATATCAGTTATATCATATAATTGTTATACCTATCAGTTATATCAAAGTCAAAGCATTTATTTCAAATAGGCACATAAAAGGCACTTTTGAACGTCATATCAGTATAATTGTTTTTCTCTCGTGGCGGAACTCTAATGCATGGATACTCTCCGTCTTAAGAAAACAAAAGACTAGCCGTTCTGTGTTCCTTTAGCTAATAATTATGTGTTGGATTCCAGACTTAGGGACCGCGGCAGGGACTCTTCGACATCGATGTTGAGGTTTGGTAATTAAAATATATTACTTTCCTTCTGACTATTGGAAATTATAGTGCATATAAAGAAAAATAAAAAAGATAATGCGTTTATTTGCGGTAAATATGACGCAAAAAATAAGAAAAGTTTGGGGGAAACATGCGTCACATCCACGCAAAACGGCTATCGCTCAACATTATGCTGCGACCCTATGCAAGACAGAGCCCCAGCGCTGGTTTTCAGCGATAGGCAGCGCTGACGTAATGACGTCGTCTGGCGAGGCAAACAATAGTTAGGACGCTGTACCAGTACAGCGTACTTACGAACGTCGCGCTTAAATAAAAATAATATAATTTAAATTAAATGTGATAGAATATAATAAACAGGAATATAAAAGGAAATAGACATACATAAGAGAATATCATCCTCAATAAACGTTTTACGCTTTATGGCATATATTTTCAGATTACCGAAGATTAGTAACAACGTTGCAAAATCAGCCTATAAGTAATGTTCCCATTGCTGGTACACAGTCCTCCTCTCGGTGAGAGGGAGTGGGCCGCAATCCACCACGCGGGCCCAGTGCGGGTTGGTAGATGTCACATGTCTTCGAACTTTTGGTTCTAGGACATGCCGGTTTCCTCTCGATGTTTTCCTTCACCGTTTTGAGAGCAGTGGTGATGAAATAATTTATACAAAAGTAATGCACCTGTCTGGGTTCGAACCCACGACCTACAACTCGTAAGTCACGACAATTACCACTGTTACACAAATAAAAACCTAAGTTTTAAAACATGTCAAGTCATGTTCTATCCAGTTCTTCACGAAAAGGATTCGATCTCCAATTAGCCTTATTTTCCCACTTAGAGAAATAAAAGGTATAATGTTAAAAGACACAAAAACCTCGACTACCCAATTAAGTTAACAGTAAACATAATTTAAATCACATGAACAAGATTTGCGGTTTTTTCTCGTTTTCTTTTTTGGCAACACTGAACATTACTGGCTGGACCTAATTGAACTTTCGAGCAGAACTAAGTATCTGTTTCTAGGAACGCTGAATTGCCTAATCATCGCAATTACTAAACTACGTGCTGCCAATATGTTGGGCCAATGTTGGTCACACGTTGCTTTGATTGCTTTAATCGTCGCAATGTCTATCACATTTCTTACAAGGTTCCACATGGTTCCACAACACTACACGAAAACAAAAGAAAAAAAAAAACTTTATACAACGCTACATTTGATTCAACGTGTTTGCTCTGTAACTATTACTGGTCTTTATTAATTATCATCATCCTTGGCTTTTTCCCGATTTTCAGGCACATCTATGCCATGCCACGGCAGTACGGCACGGCTGGCGCAGTGGTTAAGTGACTGACTGCTGCGCTGTGTGTCGCGGGTTCGATTCCCGCACGGAACCAATATTTATATGACCTACAAGTAGTGGTTCCGGGTCTGGCTGTTTGTGTATGTGGGTTTATTAAATGTTTGTAAACGTACCCACAATACAGGATACAATCCTGGTGTGGGACATTGTTTAAAAAAAAAAACATAAATGTACCTATATACTCCATTTGTGCGTTAATGAAGGTGAGACTTTATTTTCTCATCATCTAAACAGCCTTTTCTCAACTAACATCTAAACAGCCTTTTCACTCCTCTTGCTCAAAAAACCGTCATTGTGGCGTACCAGAGCGAAGAAAAAATAGCCATTCATCCTCTAGTGGAAAAAGTTTTTTTTAATTTTTATTTTTGTGTGTCAAACGACAATGAGCCTACCAAAACGAAAAAGTCTTTAGTCATAAGTAGAATAATCATGAATATAGACTCGACTTATTACTATTTCATAAAAAAAGAACTACATTTTATTTTTGAAAATGGAACTAAAATCGGCGATCTCTTTGGTAGAATGCATGCAATGCGTTGCGGCTGCAAAAGAAAAAACAAAAAAAAACAATTGGCGCGAAATCTTTATAATTTTTCTCTAATTGCAAATTGAATTGGTAGTGACCGTAATTAATTGTATTGGATTGTTTTATTTTCTCGCAATCGTAGTGAAAAGTAGAGTGTAACACACGGCGCTAAAAACCCATTAAAACTCGGTTTCTATTTACTCCCTCGCTAAAGCTCGGGAGTAAAACTACCTCGTATATAATGGGTCATTTTAGCTCCTTGTATAACAATCTACTATTTCTCAACTAACATCTAAACAGCCGTTTCTCAACTAAGTAACATCTAAACAGCCGTTTCTCAACTAAGTAACATCTAAACAGCCGTTTCTCAACTAAGTAACATCTAAACAGCCGTTTCTCAACTAAGTAACATCTAAACAGCCGTTTCTCAACTAAGTAACATCTAAACAGCCGTTTCTCAACTAAGTAACATCTAAACAGCCGTTTCTCAACTAACTAACGTCTAAACAGCCGTTTCTCAACTAAGTAACATCTAAACAGCCGTTTCTCAACTAAGTAACATCTAAACAGCCGTTTCTCAACTAAGTAACATCTAAACAGCCGTTTCTCAACTAAGTAACATCTAAACAGCCGTTTCTCAACTAAGTAACATCTGAACAGCCGTTTCTCAACTAAGTAATATCTAAACAGCCGTTTCTCAACTAACTAACGTCTAAACAGCCGTTTCTCAACTAAGTAACATCTAAACAGCCTTTTCTCAACTAAGTTGGGGTCGGCTTCCAGTCTAACCGCAGCACATGAATACCAGTATTTCACATGGAGCCAAAGGATTTTTTTTTTATTTTGCCTTTGTGACCTCCCCAACCCAGTAACTGGGTAATACGATATCCCTTACCAAGACTGGTTATCAGACTTTTGGTTGTCGAAAATTTATTTATTATTATTATTGGAGAAATGTTGTGACTATGATACTAAGCAAAGCTTTTCATTATGAAAACAACTTTCATGAAAATTAAAGATACATCATAATGTCGTCATGAACCGAGAACGGTGCCCACTCATCATGAATCTCATATTTTACTATGACGTTGGTTTGTCCCTTCCTTATTATTTTGCCACGAGCCGTGCTCGTCGCACAGGTCGACCGAAGTTTAAGGTACGCTTGCCGCGGTCAGATCTTGGATGGGTGACCATCTATTACTAGCGAGACCCTTCCGTGCCTCGGAAAGCACGTCGAGCTGGTGGTCCCGGCTGTCATTCGTAGATCTTTGACAGTCGTAACGGGTAGTCAAAAGCACAAAAGTCTGAAAACTAGTCTTACCAAGGGGTATCGTGTTACTCAGTAACTGGGCTGTAGAGGTCAGATAGGCAGCCGCTCCATGAAAACAAAACTGGTATTCTGTGGCATCTGGTTAGACTGGAAGCCGCCCCCAACGTAAAGGCTAGGCAGATTGATTTGGTTCGTATTGGAAACTAGGTTATCCCTAAAAATTACAGCCTTCAATTCATATAAGTACACAAAATTATCCTCATTCTAAGTCTCTATACGAGTGCTGTCTACTTCTAAGACGTCCTAACATGATCAAAGTTACTATCGAAAACAGCTAGTACTCTACCTGTTGTGAAACTGTGTAAGTAAGCCAAAGCGTGGGCGTCATACAAGTGATACTACTCACAACCAACTGAACCAACGTACCGAGGTCTGTGCTAAAACTTAATATTTGTTATGTTGGCAACACTGGTAAGGTGTCCGGGTCTGGCTGTTTGTGTATGTGACTTTAAATGTTTGTAAACGCATCCACGATACAGAAGAAATTCCTAGAGAGGGGCAAGGTTAAAAAAACAAAAAAAAAGGTTTTGATGGAGTAGTTCTAAGTTAAGGGAATGAGGCTCCAAGTTCAAATAGGTCTTTTAATACTGGAAATCTATAAATAAATATCGTCTGACATTGCACACAGCACCATCTAGTTCCAAGTTAAGCACTTAATTAAGGCTTGTGTTATGGATACCAGATGGTTGATACACTACTTAAATACATTTTTTTTTCGTAAATACATACATATTATAAATATACATCCATGACTCGGGTACAAATGTCCATATTCATCATACAAACATTTGCCCCTACCGGGATTCGAATCCAGGACCATTTGGTTTCGCTGACTACACTTAGCCACTGTAGACACTACACCAAACGTGTCGTCATCTATGAAAGTTTACTAACTGAACCAATATCAAACAAACATTCCGTTAATTCAGTCTAAACAGCATGGTATCAGAAAGGTGTGGTCAAATTTAAGTGTGTGGCACAGACTATCAAACTGAATAACTTTCTCTATGGTACCGACATTGTAATCACGAAAAACAATTCAACTGCCCCATACAAAACTTCAATACCTACTCGACTCAAATATATGGGACGGCTGATTATGATGAACCCTCGAAAGAAAATGAGGGTGTGGAGGTGTTATATGTTTAACGTGTGTCTCTGTGTGTCTGTCTGCGGCATCGTACCTCCCAAACGGCTGAACCGATTTTATTTTTGTTCTTTTTTAAATGTGACTTGACCGAGAGTGTTCTTAGCTAAAAAAAAAGGAAAAAATAAATAAGAAAATCTGTTCAGCCGTTTTAAGAGGGGTTTGTTTGTGTCGGGGTTTTTTTAATGTTTTAATTTAAGTTTTGATAGGTTAATATTTGAATTATATGATACTCAAATGCATCCTTTGTTTTATTATTTTTCACTTTGTATCTATCAAAGTGTGTCTGACTGACTGTACCAAGTTATGTTTCTTTTGTCGGTAGCGTCATTCTAGCTATGATAATGAACGCACCCAAACATGCAACTACGTCACTAATAGTCACACATCGCTACCACTATATTCCTAAGTGCATTGGTCTATCAAATACATTCATCAATAATAAGGCAGACGTGAAAAAATTATACAATGTCATTGGCAGTCCAACTATAATCAACAAAAAATCTAGATCCAGACGTACAGTCTATCATGAAGTCTAAACCGTAATGATGTCATTATCCTAATAGATTGATCTGATATGAGTTCATTACAATTCGGTATAACATCAGTTTTTGTTGGCACTCGGCAGGAAGAGATGTAGAGTTAATAACTGTTGATGGTATTAGAATAATTACTTAATTATTGGGTGTAAGAGTAGTATATTTAAAGACCTGGATACGACTGCAGCTTGGATAGGTAAAGATGATTACACAAGCTACGCAAGCGGTGCCTTTCAGAGCACTGAATATCAAATAGTCAGACAGCCAAAGCAACTAGGAAATCAGAGGAGTTAGATTGAACTTATTTGACATCGAAAACGATACTACTAAGAGATCGAAAAGCTGATACAGAAATGGTTCAGGAAAACATTTGAAGACGTCTTTAAATTGGAAAAAGGTCCTAATCATTAAAAAAAAAAATGCCACATGCAATACACTAGCATAAAACCGATGACAAGAAAGATCCAAGAATATATGTAAAGTAAGATTGAAGAAGCAAATAGTTGTTGTAGGACACATCCTATAAGACAGTCTTAACACTTTAAAGAACAGCACCTTATATACGTAAATCCCAGTTCCCAGTACTTACACAGCACCATGAAATGCAACAGTATTTCAACAACTTCAACACGACAGATCAATCGCTCGCACTTGAACGAGGCTCATTGTATTCTGGTTTCTTAAAGCAAAAAGTCTACCGTCAACCGGCCAGCCTGACACATTAAAGCTAAAGGTTAAAGAACTCCGAAAGCTACTATAAACAATATATCAAATGAGACGCGTGGTCGAAATGGATGGGATTTCAATGTTGTAGTCTGTGAAGGTGCTAGAGTTCGCACTTTTGCGCCTGTTTGGGATAGAGATAGTTGTGGAGGTGCTAATTTTGAATGTTTAGATTGGGTAAGTGTAAAGTATGTTGACACTGTTAAAAATTAATTAAGAAAGCACGCTTTTGATGAGGTGTAGCTAGGGGACGTTTAGTTATCAACTACATACTTTCTATATAAAATAATTGGGAACAAATAGTAATTAATAGGCCTAAAAGTGCGAAATCTTTAATTATATATTTTTTTGAAAATTGCCTATAAACGATTTGGTAATAGGTGGGGTAGTATTCTTAAATGTGAAGCCAGATATTATACCTAAGCATCTTGTTAAACTGAATTCCAATTGGCAACTGAAATGTCTTATTAACGGCTACGTCAATATCAATACGCGAGTAGTTAACTTTATACTGTTGGAAATTATATCGACTGACTGACTGGACAGGTCCACTCAATCTGTGTGGTTCTTTCCTCAAAAGACCATTTCAGACACAAATCTACATGGTCCTCAAAGATTATTATAATATTATTCTAATTATTGTGAATGTGAGAACTATGTCGGTCATTGATTTATTTATATTTATTTTTGTATTTTTCTCAACGTAATCATGATCTGGCAGTTTGAGTAATTTATGCGGCCTACTCAAATGTCCTTTCTTTGGTATTGTTCGTCGAATCGTTGAGCTCCTTGAGTCTAAGTTGAGCTGCACGATTACTGACAATTGCGTGCACTGACTGGACAGGTCCACTCAATCTGTGTGGTTCTTTCCTCAAAAGACCATTGCAGACACCGATCTACATAGCTTTCACATGACCTGACCAAGATTTTGTCTGGACTTTAAAAGAGACTGTGACCTCTGAGTTTGTTTCGGCCTTTCTTCTCAGAGTAGTCAGATAGGAAACGCCGACCCCATCTAGTTTAAAAAAAATATGATTGACGTGTAAAAGTGTTTGTTCAAACCTACTTACAGAAATAAAATCATTTATGTTCAGTAGCAATTTGCAGATAAGGTAAAAAGTAATTGCAGCCTATTCAAAATTGCGCTCTATAATCTATTTTGCCATTAGGAATATCCCTAGCTTGGACACGGTTGACAGCAATAGGCGCACCTTCCGCTACACGACGGGACTTAAGCATAACTGGCATAACAAAATTAAAGGTGTACTTTACATCTTTGCTTTTTTTGCATCCCTTCAGGAAAAACACGCGTGAAGTTATGTTTAAGAAGTTATGCTATTCTAAATCTTATTTTAACTACCAAAGAAAAACAGTCAGATACTCCTCAAATTCCACAATACTACACTACTACACTACTATATACTGTATACTCAAAGTTGCAATGGCTCTTTCTTCAAAAGGCCCTTCCAGACTTGTCTGGTTTGGCCCTGCATTGTTAAACTCACATAAAATCCTAATAATACAATGTTTGGAATTTAAAAGAGACCATGACCTCTGAGTTTGTTTTGGCATTTCTTCTCAGGGATCAGTCAGCTAGGAAATGCCAGCGCCATGTAGTTTTAAAATATTGACATGTAAAAGTGTCTTAAAAGATCTACTTACAGATATACACATTTCATTTCATTAAACATGACATTTAATTTAATAACTATGTCGGTGATTATAATTTCGAGCCATTTGGGATTGAAACCGTGCCGTGGGGTCCGATCCGGGTGCTCATGGTCTATTCAATGAAATCTGCAAACGGCTGCTTAACACTTCTCGTGACCCAAGGGCTGGCTTTTACCTTGGCCAGAGGCTAATCATTGCCATACAACGTGGCAATGCCGCCAGTCTCTTAGGTACGTTACCTGTCGACAGCGATCCGGAGTTCATCGCCATATTTTAGTTTGTTGATAGTTTTAGTTAAGTTAACGTTTATGATTAAAATAGCGCTGTGCATCATTTCATCTAAATACAAATTGTTACCCTAATTATTAAACAAACAATAATAGCACATAAAGCTGCCATTTTCCTTGTAGACCATCACTTACTGCTCATAAAGACAGCGCGTAATAATTGGAAGCTCTAAGAGCCCATAATGCTCAATTTGCTAATACTTCATCTAGTGAACAGCCTATAACCTTTGGATATATAACCTCTTTGACCTAGATGGGGCACCTCTGACTTGGTCAGTTAGCTCTTGGGCTCCTATGCTTCTATGGTTGAAGTGTGTATTTGACATAGATTATTGATTATTGCGGGTGGTTATGAAAATAAGTTTGGACGCGTAGAGTTAGGCTTTAACCGAATGAACAATTAAATCTCTTTGGATTGATTGAATCAAGGTTTGGCTCGCGTGAAGTGCACAATAGGTTATTGCCTTGACTAGCCAATTTAAAAGAGCAATTTTAAAAGGTATTTAATTGAAACTACTTAACTCTATAGACGTCTGTCAAAATTTCAATATGGTCGTTCGGTCGTTCTATGGGGTTCGTTTTATGAAAAAAATCACTTAAAATTTTTCCCGAATTTTTAACCCTTTGACCGCGCGTGTCGCATATATGCGACAAATATTTTCGTGTCCCTATCGCGCGTGTCGTATTTCTGCGACAGAAAACATGCATGATTTTTTCGTTCTATTTTCGTCCTAATAACTGTGTGGTACAACTAAAACGAAAAAAAAAATTTTTTTCGATATTTTGTAGCCTCGCGCTAGGGGCACGGTCATTGATATTTAGCCACGCGCTTAAAGGGTTAATATTTCCGGGAAATTATTAAAAAAAATATTTTCATAAAAACCTAATTCGGACTATTACGAACATTTTAAGACAAAATAATGCTTAATCGGCCCAGCCGTTCTAAGTGCTGCGCTTTCCAACGACCAGCATTTCATTTTTATTTATATAGAAGATAGAAGACAAGTGCCAATTTTATAAATTAATGAAACGTTACTTGTGTCCCTCTACTTCCCCACGTTTTGCAATGATGATGAAGAGGACCATGTGACAGTTGACATTTTAGTTTTCTTCATGCACATCAGAGAATTTGTAGTAGATTCCAATAGCATAATGAAAAAGCTTCCAGTACTAAAAGCTGACGCAAATCAAGTTCGATATCATTGATGTATCTATATTTTATTGAATAAACCTCACGACACGTGCTAAGGTCGGGCGTGCCAGCACGTGTCATGTTATCGGCGGCCAGTGCATCAGTGTACAGTTATAATATGTTTTGTGTTGTTTGCCGCGGGCCAACAACAAAACAAAAAAAGACGGTTGTGTCTATGCTTCCTCTAAATGGTCAATACATGTTTGTGGCTGACATAGATGACTTTATGGCGTGAAATTGATTAACAGTTGCATGTTTTTGTCTATGGCGATTACTTTTTAGAAACGTTTCTTAGATCGATCAACTAGCTTCAGTCCGCGACTCCGTTATCAACCATAACAAGAAATAGAATAGAATAATAATAACATTGATCAGACAGGGGTCATAGTCCTTCCATAGTTCTTGGTAACTAGTCCACTTTAGCCACCCAAACCCACAGTCCAATATCTTCTTTTTCATATCCTGCAATAGTCTAACACCAACCGGGGGTTGTCCTTGGGTGCACTTACAGAGTGCATGCAGGGATAATCGCCGGTTTGTGCTTCATTTCATTTACATATAGAGTCTAACTATAAAGAATAAAAGAGAAAGACAGAAGAAAAGAGAGAGAGAGAAAAAGAAAAGCATTAAAGAGCGTCAAAGTGTTATTCTATTCTATTCTATCTCTGCGAGTTTGCTTCGGCCCCTCGTATGCCTACCAAAGGTCCGGGACCTTATGGTCCCGAGATATGCGAAAAGCTTAATAATAAAACTTTAATCATAAAATCATAATCATATTCATCATCATAATCATCCAAATGCATCGCATCGCTCGCTTCTGCTATTACTTCGTTTTCACGTTTTTCCTCAAGAACTGAGCTATCAAATGCAAAAAAAAAATTCAAGTCTAATTGGTATTTACAAAGATTAGCGCGTTCAAACAAACAAATAAACTCTTCAGCCTCGCACTGATGTAGCTTTATGTCGTGTTCTCACTGAGGGTCATCATCGGCATTCAAATACATAAACAATACGTTAATGAGGAAATATAGCATAATTATTATGACAATATATGACATGGTTGGACATAAAACCTATCTTGTTAACGCCCAGAAAGATGCTAGAGCAGCTACTTCCGTATGTCTACAAATATTTTCATCAAGTTAGTAGCATGGTGTCCAAAACGGATAATTTTGTTAGGAAAGAAGACATATGGTAGGAAAATGAGCTGAAGTAATTAAAATACAAGATCCTAGTTAATCCATACCGATAAGAAAGGATATGAATATCATCCACAATTTTTTCCGCATTAACCGCGCAGCGATTGCGATTATTTCCGCTCAGTAACTCCATTGTGTTCCACTAACGGCATTTAGGCGACTATTGTCGAAATTAGTGGACTATTGTCGGAATTAGCCGAGTATTGTCGGAATTTCGGCGTCTTATCGTGTTCAGTATCGAATCATGACTTTTATACGCTTAAATGTAAACGAGAGCTTTGTGTATTATTTCTGCTTCGTTTAGGAATAACTTTGTCTTGAGCACTCTAACTTAGAATAGTACATTTTACTAAAGAAGTCGTGGTCTTGAAATGTTGGGCAGGGATTGTTCAGGTGGATGACCAGTGACCTCTCTAATGAAGTTAAGAGCCGCGTCTACGATGAAGCTTCTGACTAGGATTCCCATTTTTGTCTGTGGTACTCTAGCTAGGTGAATTGACAGATTGCTCTAGAGGATCCAACATACATATCGTTCATTTGCGAAAAGCTAGACATAATTCAAAAAGAGCAATTTTTGGATATGATGAATAAGTTTAAAACAAGCAGTGAGAGTGCGACATAGCATAACGTCACATCTTTCTAGCTCCCACGTGTTTAGTGTAATGTCGTTTTTATAGCAAAATGAGTAAAATTTGCTGCATTCACCTGTATACTAAACTCAAAATTGCAGATTTTTTAGTTATGTCACCCTTTTAGCCAATGAGCGATATAATACAATCTACCAAGGACGACACTCCTAAGCACCGTGTACCCAGCACTGCGCCCATTATTGTTCCGACATTTTTAACATAACGCAACGCAACTAACAGCGCTGAATAAGCGACCGCGACTGGTTGCAGTAAGCACACCTACTTATGTTTCGTGATCCGCGTATTAGTTACTTACGGCTGAAGACTTAAAAGCGATTGTATCAGATAAACAGACAATCCTTATAAAACAACCAACATCATTGAAGAAGGAATTCATCGAGCATGAACTAATGAACACATAAGCAGCTTTTATGAAGCTTGATGAGTTTGACGATAGACATCCGATAACCTTTAATTGAGAGACGCTTGACATAATTGACTTCTAAATGTTAATCGTGAAACAGGTGTCCATATTTTTGAATATTATTTATAGGTTGCACAATATTTCAGAAGATATAATAAAATAAAGCAAGTACGTCCTTCTTACTCGTTAGTTAGGGCCGTTTTTGTCTATATCGCCGACAAATCTGTTGAAAATGTTATATCTACATTACTTACATCATTTCCATGTTCATCATTCCCGTTCATGCTGTAATCACCTTCATTGTTGTTCATAATCTTATCGTCAGCGCCATCCATTCTTATATCATTACCATCCTTCATGGTATATTCATTCCCGTCTGTAGAAACAGCACCTACTTCGTTCAAGTCATTACCAACATGCCCGTTTGTTTTGTATTCCAAATCATTACCACACTGCCTCATCTCCAGTCTTACTTTACTCGATTCCTTATCGATTATCATGTTCGATTGCACGATTTTATCGATATCGTAGTTGTCTGCGAAAGTTTTCGTTTTCCTTTTCAAGTTTTGAGGCGATTCTATTTTATGGATTACATTGTTGTTGTTTCCGAATTTTAGGGTATCCGAATCTTCAATTGTTTTAAGTTTCTTGGTATCTTCGTAATCGATTTGTATTTTCTTTCTTTTCAAGTTGAAGTTCTCGTTGAATATGTCGTCGACGGAGAGATCTCGGTCGGTCATATCTGGCAGGTTGATGCCGTTCATTTTAGTCATCGTGGCGAATGTTCCGCGTTTCTAATTGGTCACATTGTGCACAGCGGCTGGGGGTTATCTCGTGCCATTGTCGGTTTAACGCGGCGTAAATCATCGACAGATCATTATCTATCGGCCGAGATGACCGCTATAACCGGCCAGTTTACAAGGACCTCTAATTTCAGTACACCAAGTATACACAATTCAATTTGTTCAAGATCTATATACGCTGGCGTTTTTGTATTGTTACCGCCTCACGTTGGGCAACTATCGTGAACTTTTACACGATTATTGTACCGCCATTACATTTCGTATGAGAATTCTATTTTCTTAGATCGATGATTTCCTTTTGTCCCGCTTTACTGTACGTGTCCGTCTCTGTCTTACATCAAATAATGTTATTGTTTACTTGCCCCGTTATTATTGATGGTATAGGAAATTGCCTGACCAATATGTGATTACCTCCGGGCGGATTGGTATACTCGATTCTCCTGCAGCTAATAACTTTATCAATCGTTAACAAAAAATCTATTCACTAATTTAACGTCGCACTGTCACCTAATCATAAAAAGTTAATTACCAATAAGTTCGCACACTCCAAGATAACAATAAACTCCAGACACCCAATAAAAAAAAAACAAAACACAATCACTGTCAAAATATTTAAAAGTTTTCGAATTCGAAATTCCAAAAGTTTAATTTCGTATGTTGGCGCGTGTTCGGGCCCACGTGAGCAGTCGGTCGCGGCCCGCGGCTATCACATGGAGTGCCCGAGCGCCTGACGTACCGCGATAAAGACGGGGAGTGCCACAGACCACCGTAAGTATGCAGATCAAGAAATACATTAACATTTTTAATAACTGATGATGAATTGGTTGGCGACGAGCGGGCGTAGATTAATCGTGTGCATAATTGAATTGCGTCAATGGTTTAGTAGATTATTTTTAGTTGAGTCATTTTAATAATTTTGCATATCTATTATCCATGCCTTACAGCCTAGGCCGAGGTAATTGTCATATCTGACGTTGATACAAAGTCCTATCTAACATGTTTGGATTATGTTTTTAATTTTAGAAACGTGTAATAAATAGGTATATTGCCACCTGCGAGCTTAATCTAGTTAGATACCCGTTATTCGATCGAATTTACGAAAAATCCATAAAACACTTGAAGCAGCGACACTATTGCATCCTAATAAAATACGTTCTGATTAAGACGAGAGAGATAGGAGAGCTTATTCACCGATTCGAAGAAAAGTCAACTGCTTATTTAATTATTTATATAGAGTCTTACAAACGAAATGCAAGTAAAGCAACAGCACAATCTTTGTTGTCAATATAAATCTCGCTCCCAACTGGCTTAACGTATCGCCGAAACGAAATCATCAAATGACGTTTACTGCATATAATTTATAATTATAAATGTAGAGACACATATTTTGTCAAATAATAGAACGGGAATAAGACAATCGTAGTTAGGTATTGCGACCTTAGGTACTTGCGAATTTGTGACTGACTTGCAACTTACAAATCATGACGAATCATCGCAGTTTTTCATCTGATTTTCTTACATATACTGCACTTAAAGCTCCTTCTCGCTCTTTGCGGCGAATGTGTATCATTGTTCCTCTCATATCAGGTTTGATTCTGAGGTGATCACGTGTCTGTGTGAGTGGACTGTGTGCATTTATGTTGTGCGTGTGTGGGCGTGCGTGAAATGATTTGCGTCAGCGCGTAGAACTTACGCATTTTTGATGATATGTCGCGCGGAGCTTAGAAAGCTTTTATGACGTGTCTGATTGTTTACAGATATTAGTTTTAATTGTTTTTTCAGTCTGTTCTTTAGTTTTATTGGTTAGAAAGTCAACAAGCATATAGCGAACTTATGAAATGAGTTCCTATTTGAACTAAGTAAGTAGGTACACGTAACAGGCATTTAAAATCGAAACTTATCGGTATAACTTGGTCAAAAAGTTATACCTAAGTAAGTTTCCTCCATAATAGTTATGGCCTTCAAGGGTAAATCACTTCACTTCACTGAAGCGTCTATTTCACTTATGAAAACCTTTACCATTGGTAACATTAACGCCTCGTTTGGTACTAGATGTAGAAACTGTGCATAATGAAACATAGACTTAGATACTACTTGTAACATACTTTAATAAGTCTCACTATGTTGTAGATTGTACTATCAAAGCATTTTCTCGACGGGTGGCATCCAAGCATTGTTTTATTATCATCGTTAGTCGTTAGTAACAGAGATATAATCACAACAGCAGTTACTATCGGCTCGGTTTACTAACGGATTGATTTACTTCTTATCAATATCTGAGCTTTCTCTTTAGTGGAAGTTTAAGTGCAATTAATTTATTCAATTCATTCATTTTATGGAGCGTGACTGTATTTTGTCCAACGCTAGGCTTCTGGCTATTTTTCCATGCTAGGCTTCTAGCTATTTTGTCCAACGCTAGGCTTCTGGCTATTTTGGATCAGTGTGTTTACAACACAAACATAAAATCACGCCTTAATTACCCGAAGGTACAGGCAGAGGCTTACCTGAAGAATACCCACATTTCGCCAGTTATTAATGTTTATGTAGTAGGGGCGAGACTATTGCTGTCAACCGGGCACTAATCCAGACTCCGGGGTGCCACTGAGAAATCCCAGATAGAAAAATTCAATAATACTTACACAGCAGTCGAGTGTGTTTTGTTTATGTTGTTGAGCGCTTTAGTTCTGCCGAATAAATTTTTTTTCTTTGTTTTCTTCTTTCTGTATTTAATATTAGATATCATTGGCGGTTGGCCATAGTTTTCAGAGCTTTCACGAGATTTTAGTGTAAAGTACGTTTGGTTGGCAGTTAGCCCCCTACACTACGATCAGCGGATTAGAGGGCCAGGGGAGTAGAGAACCATGGGAGTAGAGGACCATGGGATTAGAGGCATCGATTCGACTAAGACAAACTTTAGAAGACCGTCTTCTCAAGTTTGTCTCAGTACGAAGAAGAAAATTATAAATACTTAAAAGGCCAATACAATACTAAAAGGGCCAGGCAGGGCAGGGCCGCTCTACTAAAGGGTGAATGGAGAGATAAATGCTTCGGGACCTGAACATTGGGGCTAGGGGTGCTGTTATACCTACCTACCTAGTACAAACGCCAAAATCTAATTAGGTCTTTCGTCACCCTGAAACTGGTTCCGGGTCGATACGAGTAGAAAACACTTAGGATTATGCCATTTGGTTTAATAAAGAACAGTTGATCGCTGATTCATGTCGAAACTTAGGGGAATTTTGTTAATTTTTTTTTCTGTGTAAACTTTTCAGTTACTTCCGATCTGCTGAGTTTTATTTGTGCATTAAAATAGCCTCCACTAGCGGAGATTTTTGATTTTGATTTATGGATGGATGCTGCATATTCGCCGCAAGAAAGTTAATCTCACTACCACCTCGTTAAATGGTCAGGTACCTAATACAGGGCAGGGACATCGAAGCGCAAACTGATTTTGGATCCCCCTAGGGTAGAGTTTATTCGCGGGTTATAAAAAAAATGCTGTGTCATAGAAAAGTGAAATACCTGCGCGGTCAAAATGTATGGAACAATTCATTTTTATCTAATAACCTACGAAAATGTTCAACGCAAGGGCTCAGAACCATGTACTGAATCCTTGGTAACAGTTTGAGCGTCCATATTCCTGCCATCCTGTATATTACTACGGTATGAGTAGATACGTACGAATCAAGTTGATATTTAAACAATTGGTAGGTAATTTAATTATTCTGACATTTGTAATTTGATATGTAGACAATTCTTGATTTAGTACTTTTTTTTAAATTGTTATTTAATTATTTAGTTTAAATTGATTATATTAGAATCATTATTATTGTCACAAAATTTGCATGCCGAATTTAGTAGGCAGAAAATGAAGAACTATTGTGTGTTAAAACATCTGTAAATTACCATAATTCGTGCAAATAAATGAATCTATCTATCAATCAGCCTCGTCTTTTCCCAACTACATAATAATATGTTGGGGTCGGCTTCCATTCTAACCGGATGCAGCTGAATACCAGTATTTTACATGGAGTGACTGCCTATCTGACCTCCACAACCCAGTTACTGGGTAAAACGATACGCCTCGAACCGATAGCTACGTAAGAAGAAGAAATTACCTACTCATTACAATGAACGGGTACATGTTACTATTAGTACACGTAGGTCTATTACCCATAGACTAAACAATCAATGATGAGCTAGCTGTCAATCTCTTAAAACTGTACTTACTATATATAGCGCGATGACAAGCGTTTGATGAACACTAAAGTTGTAATTATCTCAGGCCAGAACTAATTATCTTTTACTAATAGTTCGACGAACAGTGCAATTTGACTGATCATAAGTACCTATATCGGTACTTAATTACTTTTCTTTTATATCGATATGGACTATTCATTGTTGGATCTGTGTCTAAAGGAGTTTTATAGGAAGAAAAAAAAACAAAAGGTTGAAATGTGTACCTTTAAAATGCTTATGAAAAGGAGCTCCTTTGTGATAGCGTAAACAATTTTATAAATTTTTAAACTCAGTAGCATTTTCACCCTATATAATGATCCCACTGCTGGGACACAGGCCCTCGAGAGGGAGTGGGCCGTAATCTACCACGCTGGCCCAGTGCGGGATGGTAGATGTCTCATGTCTTCGAACTTTTGGTTCTAGTACATGCCGGTTTCCTCACGATGTTTTCCTTCACCGTTTTGAGAGCATTGGTGATGAAATTATTTATACAAAGTAAAGCGCTTGTCTGAGTTCGAGCCCACGAGACGACCTACGACTCGTAAGTCGGGGCCTTTACCACCTGGGCCACCACTGCTATAAAACTCAGTGATTCTAAATAAATATCACAACATGACATTATCTACGCCTGTATTCACCGAAAGAATGGGCAGAGGATGGGCTGCTGGCTGCTAAGTACCTACTGAAAATTCCTGACGGAAAATCGAACCCCGTTAAAATAATTTATCGGTTCATAGATAAACCTACGTATAACAAAATAAAATGCAAGGCTCGCTAATTGTATCTAAAATATCTATAAAACAGTAAGAGGTTATTATCACAAAATGTATCACACGATTAAAACCCACACTCTAAAATGACTTACCTATCGCTAATTCAAGAGACATCACGTTATAAAAGTAACAACATAATATTTAAACGTAATAAATCTTAAACACCGAAATAACGGAACAGCTATAACACCTTCTACTGCCCACGTATCGCCCATCCTTAACTTTATTTTTATTCCCAGGGAAATAACAGGGTCAGTTTCAAGTACGCAAGAAACCACGTCTCTGCACGAATAAAAACCAATTTAACTTGACATGTGGCGAAAAATGGAACTATTGTTTTTGTACTGAATTTACCATGTCATTGACGTTTGACTTAGCGAGCAGCGCCATCGAGAACTGCCAAGATAAACTTATAAATTCTGGGTTAAGCAGTGAGTGGGCGATCGCAGGGGTCACAGCACCGACATGTCAACGAGACAACACTTCATGTGTCAATGGTCCGAGCACCTTCGAGCACGGACAATGAAGCGTTGATTTGAAACTTGTTAATTGCTTTTTATGATTGGTACTGCGAGATGATTGAGCAGAAAATGGGTTGATGGAAAAAAATAATAGTGTGAAATATCATAACGTAAGCAATTAAATATTATTTAATTAAGTCTAAGATTTGATTAGAATGTTTGAGATTACAATACTAAAATAACTTTATTTTAATTTGATTTCAGCTTGAAATAAGGTCAGACATCTAGTGGCGAGTAGCGTAACTAAGTAACCAGCTTGGTGGCTACGTCCTTGAATAGTTCTGTAGTTTTATAATAGATGGCGCTGCAACTATAATTTTATTACGTGGAAATATTCTACAACTATGGCAAGATATCAATCGATTTTGAAATAGTATTATTATTATTTATATTAATAGTATTATTTCCGCTTACGTATTCAATTGATGTTATTAGATAAAACAATATATAATTGTCGCCATCTAGTATCGCATAGCTAAAATAAAAATTTTTGTTACAAAAAACTTACCCAGGTGGCGTTGCTATCATTGGAGACAGTTTGAAAAGTAGGAACACACCGAAAAGTCATTTTTCGTTAATATCACAAAATTGGTCAGTTTTTTACAAACAAACTTCTTCTCACAGCTTACCTAGAACAAAACAAAACACTTACTTAGTGATACAGTATCAGGTAACATTGTGAATTTTAGGTAAAACAATAATTTCAAAAGCTTCTTTCTAACTTTAAACTTACTTACAACTAATTTCAATGCGAAATAAACAACGATTTTCATAAAAGTCAATACAAAAACAATAAAGTCTGTACCTGCAATATCTAGACAAACCATCCCGAATAAGGTAAACGTTTTTAAAAGGCTCTATTGATTTATAGATAACTGACTTATGACGGGATAATTGTAGCCAATCATCATCGCGCGTCGATCAACGTTACTCGAGCAATCATAATTTAGATTGGAGTATAAGATTGGTGGGTATAATTTTATAGCGATTTAGGCGTAGGGGTACAAAAGATGTTACCTACGTGCTCTAGCGGGTTAGAGAGGTTATGAAAACTGGTCCGGTGTTTGAATTCCGAAGGATTTTTTGTAGGTTTTAAGTAGAGGGTAATTTTTGGTATAATGTCGATAGCATATTGTCTCTATTTTTTAAAATAGACGGTCTTATGAAATGATGATAAAATAAATGGCACAAAAATGTTTTCAGGATTATCTACGTCAGTGTTTTTGTCGGGCCATTTCAAGCGTTACAGTTGGTCTTGGTCTACATATTTCAAATTATTCTTTTTAAACATTAAAATACATCCGGCCCAAAATCAACAAAATAAAAAAACATTTTAAACTTTACACCTAAAATTAAATAGTCGACATCATAAAAATAATAGCCCACAGTTAATATTGACAGGTAATTTTAAGTTGTACGCAATCATTAAGCACAGATTTGAAGTGAAGATTTCTAGGCAGAGTGCGGCCGGCCCGTGCCATGCCCGCGGCAGTGCGGTCAGCTCCAGCATTTTTTAAACCGCCAAAAAAACAAAATGAAAAGTTGCCAGATACAAAATCCTACTCTATATTAAAGTGGTTAGGTCGACTATTCGATAACAGAGGTCACTTTTTTCAAGGAACCTTTTTTATGAGTACCAGACATCAAGAATTTTATGCCTCATTGTGGCGCGCACTAAGTTATCATTACGTTGGTATTTTTGCGTGTTTCGGAAAGATTAATTAGTGTATTTGCGGAATGTAGCCCAACGTTTTGTTGAATAGATTTATTTGTGCTATGTAATGCATTATTAAATACAATAATTGTATTTAAGCAGGCTGCTAGCTGTTGTTAAGTTTCTCCTGCGTAACGGACTTTGTGTTCCGAATTTGTTGTTGGGCTGAAACAATTAGCTATTAACAAAGGCTGTGTTTGTTAGTAACAAAGCAACATGGACGCTATTGTTACCTACCTTTTTTAGCAAAATAGTTCAAAGTTCAAAATTCTGTTTAAAGAGTTCCTTTTGAAGTTAGTGTGTAAAAGCATGTAAGTATTTATTTAACCTGGTTAGATAAATACGGAAAATAAGACTTGAAGAATCTGGAATGATGCTCCGATTCAATCTTCATTTGAATATGACAGAAAGCAAGGCTACAATCACAGTGGTACGGGGAGTAACGACTCTTAAATTGCCCTACAAGTTGTAGCGTGTGGGTTGGGATAACACTTTACTAGGCTACGGCCAAATCATTTTCTAGCCACTGTTCTAAATCAGGGAAGGAAAACATGTCCGAGAATTATAACATGGTCATTGATATTTGTGACGTCCACAGACCAGGGGTTTACTCTCTGAAAGTCGTAGTTTCGGGCGACGTTAGGTGTTTCCTACTCTATATCATATACGGACATAAGATTAGTTTGGGGCCCCGCCTAAGAATGAGTGACATCACGATGTAACAGTTGTCCCAACACCCGATGTGTTTTTACTTGTGCGAAAAAGCTAATGGATCGGGTGTAGGGTTCACTCATTGAGTTATAATGTATACTTACGTAGTAGGTACATTATAACTCAATGGGTTCACTCCACAGTTTCAAACTATTTAGATTTAGAGAGTGTGCCCCTTCCAACGGGCTCGCATGTTGCTCTACCGCCCTTTCTTCACAGAGATACCTGAGGCCCAGCAGTGGGAACATTGTAGACTGATAGCAGGATCTGTTTTGTGGAGGTCAGACAGGCAGTCGCTTCATGTGCAATAGTGGTATTCAGGTGTATGTGGTTAGACTGGAAGCCGACTCCAACATCTACACATATGTATTTTAAATTAAAGTGGCTTTTTGTGTTTATCTGTGTTACTTACTACGTTACCGCCTTGTTCTTCTAAACTACACACACACTGATGACACAGTTGGCGCAGTGGTTAAGCGATTGACTGCTGCGCTGTGTGTCGCGGGTTCGATTCCCGCACGGAACAAATATTTGTATGACCTACATGTAGTTGTTCCGGGTCTGGCTGTTTGTGTATGTGAGTTTAAATGTTTGTAAACGCACCCACGATACAGGAGGAATTCCTAGTGTGGGGCAAAGTCTATTAAAATAAATAAAAAGTACGGCACCAGATTTTGATGCGATTTTACGACCATTTAGAGAGATTTATTCCAGTTCATGTATAAAATACAATAATTCAAAACTAACGAACGATAAAGAAAAAACAAACTCGATGTTTTGTCAAGTCGTAAAAACCGGGCCAGGCAGGGGCGGGTCACTAGTAGTTGATAAAAGGTTAGACAGATGATTTTAGGGGTGATATTATGATCCTACAGATATTTAAATTACATATCGCTCGTTGGCAAGAAGGGTGACATAAAAAAAAACAGCGATTTTGAGTTAAGTATAGGTATGTACAGGAAAATGTGGCAAAATTTATTGTTTTTGCTACAAAAGCCAAAAACGAGAAAGCTAGAGAGGTTGTGACTTTATGCTCCCGCACTCTCACCGCTACTTTTAAACTTTTAAATCATCATACCCGAAAATGGCTCTTTTTGAATTATGTCAAGCTTCTCGCAAATGAACGATATTATGTCTAATCTTAAATACTATCTCCTCAAACATCGACAAGTTCTGCCCACGCAGCAATAAACTTCGAAAGCTTGTAAACAAAGAACAATAGCACGTAAAAGTTTAAAATTCCCTTTTATTTGTGTTTCTCGAAACTTTTAGTTCTCAAAGGAGGATCATTTAGGTAGTAATTCTGGTCATCTTTGTAATTTACGTTCAGTTTAGAATGTTTCTTAAAAGTTAGTCTGCGTTGGGTAAATATTAAATGAGGAATTACCTAGTTCGATAGTACCTGGTTAGGTACGGTCAGTGATCTGCATTACCTGACCCCTCTTACAAAGAAGAGGAAGAGGGGTCGGGTTATGCAGGTGCACTGACTGTACTTTCATTACATAATAATATTATTGTCATCTAAAATTAAACAAAATAATTCGATACTCTGCTTTTCAGCATTATAAGTAAGTACCACCTATGTTATAAGTATGTACCTACCTAACAGCTAAAATTGTATTAAGTATTATTAAATATTAATTTTACACTCATAGAGTTCCGAATAATTGTAGATATTTACAACTCTATGCAATTCGAAATATCTTAACGAAACTTTTGAGTGGCAGATGACGCGGTGCGACCGGAGTAGGTAAACTGGCACAGATAAAACTTCATACATACGCGCATATTTTTCTCCTTTAGTTTTATGCAATTTTCCTATAGTCATCATTATCATCATCATTGGCAGCTTTGTTGCACCCACTGCTGACTATAATAGGCCTCCACTCTTTTGTACCATAGTTTTCCAAATAATGCGGCTGTAATCGCAGGCAACAGCTGAGTAACTACCTAAGGTACCCCGTACCTACATAAAAATGAATGACGATAATGACGTATTTCCTACAGAAAATTATTTAAGGTGCTCCTAATAGCTATTAAATATTAACATTTTTACTTTCGATAGTTTCAATACAGGTAGTCGAAACAGAAAAAAAGAAGAAATTAAATTTATCAATGATCCCTTCACAAATGAATTTGTACTTAATTGCTTTCTCTTACAGATTAAATTACATTCCTTCGATTTACGTAAAACGGAAGTCCAAATTACAAAATAACTGATATTAAAATGTCTTATATTGCTGAAATGATTTCGAGAAAAAGCATTCTATTTTAATACACATAGTATTCAAAATTGTTTATAAACTCTCTGAAGCGTATTTGGGAATGGTAGCGCGGTTCATTTCAACATTCCATCTGTTCTCTTTTTAAATTCTGCTGTTTTTAAATTGCTAGCGTTTTGTTTTTGTTGTTCAAGCCCTGTCAGTAGATGAAATGGTTCGAATAAAAAATTGTCTTTTCATTATAATGCTTTAAAAAGGCAGAATGTACGTACTGCCTTTAAACGTACTTAAATCTATATAATAATTACTTAATTTAGTCGATAATAATAATTTTATTATACATAGTATAATATTACTGGTAAAGTGGTAATTATACTGATTCCTTATTTTCTTTCTACCAGCACGGTACAACAGCAAAGTTCGGAATATCCGCTTATTTCAAAATTGGTAGGTATCTACTGAAAACTCTCCAAGGTCAACGAGTACTTAGGTAGGTAAGCTTTTGCGCATCCGGAAATCTTTTGAAATGTCGAATTTAGGTACCGTGTATCAGTAACTAATAATTTAGAGCTGGAAGATATAATAATGGAATAAGGAACAAGGCTGTGAATGTGAAGCGTTAATTTAACTTTTTTTGGTAGAGGACAAAATACAGCAACTTCCTTTTAAATAATAATTAATTAAATGCAGCCAAATACACAGACAGTCTTAACCACAGATAATCTCAAAACAGATTAACAAATTCCATGTTCGAAAATCGAAAGAGGTTGATTCAAAAAGTTTATATTCCGGCTGGTTGTCGCCCGGCGGCTTCGGGGCGTGGCTCTATGATCGATGCTCCACACTCACACTGTCCTGCCAGTACGCGAGATTGATTTGAAAATAGAACTGACTGACAGGTTGTTGGGTTAGGAGGAAACTGATTCTTGATAATATTTAACTGGATGGAAGAAAGAAGAAAGAGTTGTGCGTCAATATAAATATAATTTCCTTTGTTTAAGGTATCAACATGGGTGGGATTGCTGGCGGCTGTTGAATAAATAGCCCTAATACCTCCTTACGTACAAAAAAAGGCTATTAAAAGAACTTACAAACTTAAAAGAACTTGCAAAAGACTACTTACAATTTACAAGGTTCGTCACCTTGTAAATTGTAAGTAGTCTTTTTTTTAATCAAAACACGCGCACAATTCTATCAACAATAGTTCAATTACGTACTGAAAAGAGTTCTTATTCCTTTTTTTTCGTTCAGACGTTTACAGTGTGCAACACTTCTTACTTTTTTCCGTTCAGCCAGTCAGGCCCAGTCATTTTGTAAGGACGTTCGGTGTAACATGTTGCTAATGAAGGAAGCTGTGGTCTTGCATTTGTTTTTAGTTTTGTCTGACGTTGAGTTATGAGTTCCGAAACAATTATGTTCCGTGTCAGTGTCCTTTGTTAACAACAGAAGGTGCTTATGGTGTATATGCTGCTACAGGAAAATAAGAGTCAGGATATGATGAGGGTTTTTTCTTGGCTATAGTATTGTCCAATTTATTATGCGGGAGGAAAGCTAATTTTATTTTGTCTTCAGTTTTACTAAAACTGTTTTGGTCCAAGATTCAAGCAGCAAATTAGTTAAGTGATTGACCTCTAGTGACACACAACTTACGTACTTTTTTCTGGCATTTGCGTGAGCAACTAGAGTTTACTAGAGCTAACAGGAATAGCTTTCGAAAATAGACATGAATGACATGATGCCATGATGCCATGAAGCCACAAAGTACAAAATCAAAAAGCAATCTGTTCACCAATCGCAAAAAGAAACAAACCAAAAATTCCAAATCTGAATCCAAAAATTCAAACCGCGAACATCGCAAGTGTTCGAAACTTCGTAATTTAAAACTTGTTCGTTAACCTTCAATTACGCGTTACGCGCGGTTCGTGTAAAGTAATAAAATCGGATCGTCCGGGTCGTGACTCGGGCACGCGCGTAGCGGGTTGAGCCGCGTAACACGGTAATGACTTTTTTGTACTGGCAATGATTTTATGGGTAGGCGTTTCCTATATCGTAGAATATTGGAGCGGTTAATTGGTGTTTTTAGGCGGTTTAGATTGAGGTAGTTTTGTTGATTAATGTTTTTCTTTGAAGGGTAGAAATGGGTTTGTCTTGGACTCTTGGTAGGTACATGGTAAGTTGGAAATCAATCACGTCAATATTGCGAGTACCGAGAGGTTTTAACCAGCAGTGCTATTCTGTAACCATCTCATCGGGGAAACGTATGTGAAGTGAGCGTGGAGTGAGCTGTCAACAGTGTTAATTCCTAGTATCAGGCGGAATGAAAGCTCATTTCAAACTCACTTCACCTAAGTTTTCACGGTGAGATTTTTACAGAATAGCATTGCTAGATGGCCTGGATGGCACGAATATTTGATAAGTTAATGGCATATAGTAGTCATAAAAAACTATTTAGTTTTTAGAAAAAGAAAAAGATTCGAAAGTCAGCTCGGATAGCCGACAGCCCCCGTCTTGATGAAAATAAGAACTTTAACATAATTATAGAAATAAAAATCCAAAGTTAAAAATACACTAATTGACACGGTATCGCAGGAGTGCTGAATTGTTGCAGTGGGTAGGTTAGGTACTATACCTACGCCCGCGCAAAAGCAGTTACTTCGATCGAATGAAGATTGAAATTAGGGACGGCGCTTTCGCACTGGCATACGAGTACCTACATCATAATCTCATCATCTGCCTGGCCTTTTCTCAACGATGTTGGGGTCAGCTTCTAGTCTAACCGGATGCAAACTGAATACCAATATTTTACATTAAGCGACTCCTATCTGACCTCCACAACCCAGTTTCTGGGTAATACGATACCCCGTGGTAAGGACTGGTTGTCAGAGTTTCGGGCTTCTGACGACCCGCAACGACTGCCAAAGATCCACATTATGGCAGCCGGGACTAACGGCTTAACATGCTTTCCGAGGCACGGGAACTTAAGAGAATCAAATAGTGTACAGAGTGAGGACTGCAGTAATTCACCAGTAAGTTATTAAGCCTCTCATGGAAAACCTGTTGTTGGGTAAAACAGTAAATATTTATTTGTTTAACTTCACTGAAGAGAGAATTCTACAACACTGGGTTACGACTTAAGGGGCCGTGCACGAAATCGACTGATTTTGATAAATTTTGTGCATTATTTGTAGGAAAGGGAAACATTATTTAAATATAATTATTTGTGATTCGAAAACTTGAGTTCTTTGTTTTGCATGTAGCTGAAAGGGATTTTTCAAATAAGTTAAGTATTCATGGAAAAGCACTAATATTCGCAACAAGTTTTCCAAAAAATTACGCGAGACTAACGTTTGATCATTTTTTTACTAGAAACTACGTTTGATTTTGAACATTAAAAATTATCATCAACATCATTTTATGGTCTACTTGCATGTAGCTGGACCACTTTTTTGAACTTCGATACAAAATAATTTTGAAAAAACCTATTTTTCGAAACAGAGCAAGCCGTTTCAAGAAATTTAAAAATCACACATTAATCTTCAGCTAATCTTAAAATAAAATTACAATTTCATTTTATGATTATACAATATTTTCATTTAGTAAATCAAAGTAAAAAAAAACTATATTTTCGAGAGCGCAAACGTGATGAAACTAATAACAGGTGCTGTGACTGACACGAATGGTTTAGCGCCATGAAAACTGTACTTTTGTAGTCACACAGACATCATGTTTCAATTATTTCCAGCTTTGTCACAATTAGATAAGAAATTGACAAAAGAGGGTTTTTTATGTGCACGGAGCCTTAAGAGCAAGCACCAACTCAGTTATGGCTTTTAAATTGGGTAATGATTTTAAAACGCTAAGTGGGTTTTCTGCTTCAGTAATTTGAAATTCAATTACTCTAAGGTATTCCGTGAATGTTTATTTTTATTACACTTGTACTGCTCCCTCGAGTGGCGCCATAACATTGGTTCAGACTTGGTCCTTCACCTATCACATCCAGTCTATCCAGCGAGGCTAACTACGACTTACGTTACGTGCGAGAAAAGTTTGTCGTCACTTGTATCTCGGGTGGAAACCAGGCATGACTGACTCAGCGTAAACATAGTAGGTCATTTACGAAATACAACTTTATGTCACTGTACGCAGTCAGGCTAATACATGTCGTTGGTATGCAGAATTTTACAAAAAACAAAGACTGAAAATGAAGTTTGAACTATCCAAAAAGCATATTTTTTTATCGACAAGTCTACTACCAGTCGGTAGCTATTAAAAAGTAATAAAATAAAATTAATAGTTCGACCTCAGGTCGTGACCATTGACTGGTTGCAGCGTCCCGCGTAACACCAGGAAAAATTATTTTTTAACTGGCAATACCGCTCACGATCTGGTAATGATTTTATAGTGAAGGCGTGTTTGAGGTGAAATAATAAAAATGTTGGCTAAAAGAAGATTAATTAATTAGATTAGAAGTAGGTAGCTTGTAAAAAGTTGATCAACCTTTTTTGTAGACCTTGTAAAAATGAAGCATTTTTGACAGATAATTAGTTGCGCTTCCGTAGCAACCTGTCACGGTTTGCATTTGCATAGATTATAATCTAATTGAATCATTCATTCTAATTAAGAGCGTGAGTGGCAACGTCGCAATTTAGTGTCATATTTCGTGGTTTTAAATTTTTATCATTTAATCGGAGCTATATTTAAAAAATCTGTTTAATTAACTTTTTAGAATTACGTGAAAGTGTTTAAAAAGTAAGTAACCGTAATGCTTACAGTTATTTTACAATGAAAATATATGCAAGTATCCAATGTATTATTTGCATATAAATAGAACTGTAAACGCAACGATTTCTTACCTTTTACACAGTTTTCACATAATTCTAAAAAGTTAATTAAACAGATTTCACCTACTTTGTTGTTTGTTTGTTGGTGTAACACTAGTTATAAGATATTTTTACTAACAAAATGGACTATATCGTTGTCCGAATCTAATATATACCTAAGTAAATAAACAGATTTTTTAAATATAGCTCCGATTAAATTATAAAAATTGAAAACCACGAAATATGACACTAAATTGCGACGTTGCCACTCCTATGGTATAAACGCTCTGAATATACCTAAAAGTTGCCAGTTTAATGATTCCTGAGATTTTGTTGTATTAATCTTCAAAACTAAATACTTAAAACGAAAGAGAATATTATACGTTAGACAGTGATGGTTTATAATCTAAGTATTATTATAATATTGTTGTCTTCCAGTGTACGAAAAAAAAAGCTGAACTAGAGTGAATTGTGTAAAATAAGACATTGGCCACTAATAGCTACTACCATTGCACATTGTTAAATTTCGAATGTTTTTTTTTTTTAAATAGATAAATAGAAGTAATAAAATCAATACAAAAGTTTTAAAACTATTTTGAATTTAATCCTGAATTGTTTTTATCATTTTATTACGGACGCTTTTAACGTGCACGTCTTTCTACGTCGTCCCCACATGAATAATTTTAACATGAATGATGTACCTAACCAATATTTTGTAACAACATTTTGATTTAAAAGAGTGTACATGGAGTTTCTTGCCCGTTCTTCTCCGTAGGTACCTACTACGCTTTGGAATGGGCAACTAGCTTCATCTTTCTGACTGACCGACCCCTTGACAATTCAAAAGTGCCTGTAATTGGTTTATTTGAAATAAATGCTTTGAGTTGAGTTGAAACTAATTAAGTGGAAAATTAATTTTTCAATCAATCTTTCCTTTTAATTACTATTAAAAGTGTTCGAAGACGAACATGTAAGTAGGTACCTACATAACAAACAAATTTTAATTTTATTTAATATATTAGACAAAGCTATAAAAATATGATATTTACAGCCCATCACTGCATGTAGCTTGTAGCCCTAAGCTTCAAACTGATTGCTTCAAGGTTTATACTCATTATTTATTTTAATTACTATACTTCGATGACAGACTATTTTAGCTTATAGGTATATTGTTGAGTACCTATGTAACATTTCTGCATTGTATAAGTACTCTGTGGTGTCTGATAGGCAGGCAAATGTCCAGTGCAAACGAAATTTGACAGCTGTGTCGTAATGAGGACCTGTCAAACTGACAGGTCGATATGACAATGTCAAAATAGACGTGCGTCTGATATTCAGAGGTCTTTCAAGAAGAAAATTATGGATACCTACACCTGCATCTGGAACACATTCCGCTCACTGGTGAGACTGCTTACCTATGTTTATGCAATTAACTTAGGCATGAATGCTCCGATGGCTAGGCTAACGTCGACGTAAAACAATTTTTGCAATCTTTATGATTTGGATATCTTCCACGACCATCCCAAGCGTTTTAGATCTAAGATTATAAACGAGGGGAAGACTGAAGACAACAAAATAAAAAATTAGTCAATGTTTATGTTGATGAGGGTATTCTCTCTACTACCGAAATTTTAGCTAGAGCTTTTGTTCTTATATTGTTTTTGTTTATTTATTTATTTTTGTAACGTAAATACTGTTTTTTTTTTCTTCTATTTTGATGTAAATGCTGTGCACGTCTGTAATTGACGTAAACACTAGTCCATGTCTCTGTTCTCTTTTATTTGTAAATGTTTGTGTTTATGTTGTTGATGTGCCGTAATAATAATAAATAAATAAATAAACTTCACTTAGCTATTAAGAGTAGGTAAGGCATTGCAATACCTTCTCCCAGACCAAATAAAAAATCAAAACATCGCTGTCAACAGTGACGTGAGGCCGGTTTCATAAGCATGTGTGCACTTAGTGAGGTGTAGTTTGGTTGTAAATTGGGTTGTAAATGTGTGCGTGTGAGCGTGTCTGCACAGAGCAAGGTGTAGTTTTGCATGCTTCACTGTATTGTTCGCAGCGCTGTCTTAATTTTTTATTTGGCCTGAGTACCTTCTTATACTTTTTGATTAACTTCAATAATAGTTGCCATGCCAAAAAGAAAACAAACGAAAACAATAAAACGAGGTTTTATTTATCCCGAATCAAATGCGAGGCACATCTGCTGTTTCGAAGAAAGCATTTTTTCTTCACAACAATAAAGGTATTATTTGTGGCTACGTGATGGCCAGCACAGTGGTCCGGACTTTAGTGGACTGTAATCATGTCCACTTTTAATAATCAGTTACAATGCATTGTTTCACGTTTTATAGTCGAAAGTAGTTTCGACTTTCGATATCATTTTTAAATTATATAATAGCATTACTGCTTTTATAAATCCCTAGCGTCTGACCGTGACTTCGTCCGCGTGATTATCCTTTTGACACTTGGTAAAACTGAAGCTTCCCATTAGTGAAAGGATGTTTGGAATCAGATCAGTTGTTCCGAAGATTACCCTCTACCTACAAACCCACTAATTTTAACCCTTTATTATACAGGGTTATTTGTAATACGTCGGCAATCCATTAGGGGATGTAGGGGAGGTCATTTGCAACCAAATATACCCCTTATAACCCCTATGCAAATGTCAACCATTTTCCAGTAATTTGACTTTTTATATTTTTTTGTAGATATCAGAGGGACAATTCCCGTATTTTTAAGAACGTTCGCATTCTAATCTCAGTCTCAATCTGTCAAAGATTGTATAGCGTATACCTACATTTTTGACATTTGATTGTCGCTGAGATGAGATTGCAACTTGATTTTGAACGTTTTTAATTACAGGAATTGGCCTTCTGGTATCTTATTGTTGACTGACCGGTTGGCGCAGTTGGTAGCGACCCTGCCTTCTGAGCCGCTGGTCCCGGGTTCGATCCCCGGACAAGTCAAACATGTGTGTGCATGAACATGTCTGTTTGACCTGTGTCTGGGTGTCTATATATAAGTATGTATATCAGTCATCAGGTTACCGTAGTACAGGTTCTGCCTAGTTCGGGACCTGAAGACCTTGTGTGGATGTTGTCTCATATTATATTATATTATTATTATTGTATCTCGTTGGATGGCTGAGAAGTTGTACATATTTTCGGAATGTTCTGTTAATAAATTATATACCTATCCATGTATTTTGCTTTTTTTTTTTTGTTTTTAAACCATTTCAGTCAAGTAACCTGCTCAAAGTTATGAAAATTGTGTGCTCCGATTTAAACAATATTACAGATAAGGTTGATTAGTATGTATTGAAGTAGAAGCAGATAATAATAATAAAAAAAAAAATGCATTATTCATTTTACTCGAAAATGGTTGACATTTGCATAGGGGTCATACGGGGTCATTTGGTTGCAAATGACCTCCCCTACATCCCCTTAATGGATTGCCGACATATTACCAATAACCCTATAAATAGATTAATATCGAAGCGTTATATCATAGCAGAGTTGCTCTCTCATTATTAGGAAACGTTCTATTAAATTATTTCCAAAATCTAGTCAGTGTATTTAAAAAATATTAGAAACTCTTTTCTGTTGAGTTGTTTAGGCTTCTTGTTTATTAATTTTGTTTTTTTTTTTATGAGATCTCCATTGTTTTGTTCACCTGTTGCATCTTTAGTTTCGATAATAATAGGAATTATGCAAACATCAAAATTGATTTAATGTTGATTAGTTCTTAATACTATAAATGAATAGATTTTCTACCTCTATTCGCCATTACCTCGTTAGTATGCATGATGTTGGGCTGTTTTATTATGTCATAACTTTTTGGACAACGCCATTATACGCCCCCAGAATATTTAGAAAGCCATTATTAATTTATTTATATCTATAATATGCAAATTGTTATATTTTATATTTGTATCAAAGACAATTATTTTGTGCGTAAGAGTTTATAGCTAAATATATTGCAGCTGATTCTCCTTTTATATTAAGGTGATCCCTAACTTGGAGCATTCGCCTGTAATGTAACGTTACAAATTCTAGTATTATATCAGTGAGGGAGGAGAACCGAGCATTACAGTGCGCAATCTGTAATGTTACAGATTCGAGCAATACATCAGTGAGGGAGGAGAACCGAGCATTACAGTGCGCAATCTGTATCGTTACAGATTCGAGCATGATATCAGTGAGGGAGGAGAACCGAGCATTACAGTGCGCAATCTGTAATGTTACAGATTCGAGCAATACATCAGTGAGGGAGGAGAACCGAGCATTACAGTGCGCAATCTGTATCGTTACAGATTCGAGCATGATATCAGTGAGGGAGGAGAACCGAGCATTACAGTGCGCAATCTGTAATGTTACAGAGTCGAGCATTATATCAGTGAGGGAGGAGAACCGAGCATTACAGTGCGCAATCTGTATCGTTACAGATTCTAGCATGATATCAGTGAGGGAGGAGAACCGAGCATTACAGTGCGCAATCTGTAACGTCACAGATTCGAGCATTATATCAGTGCGGGAGGAGAACCGAGCATTACAGTGCGCATTCGATAGATTTATATTGTCTTCTATAATTGAACAAAGCGTTTAACACACCTACTTGACACAAACATTGATTTATTACTTCTTTCAAAATACACATATCTAACACTAAAATAAAGGTTATTTCCAGCTAGCAATAACCAAATATTTCTCCTGCGTGCTCACACGCAACGGATTCGCATTCAAAAAAAGAATCGGTTTGAAATGTGAAACATTTAAATTGCACGTTATTGCTACTGTGCACGCGGCCGCCATCGCCCAAATATCCCAACGTTGTAATTATGAACACCGATTTGCTCATCCCGATCCGATGTTCCCGCAAATAAAAATCCTTAGCAGACTAATTCGTGGGAGTCAACCCTTGCTTAGCGTGAGAAAGAAACAAAGGGATTACTGGAAAGTAGGGACGTAATAATGCCACAAAATTATACTAAAACCATCTACATAATTGATTCTGATTTTAAATGAATTATTAGCTCAATAACGCCATTAAAAAGTGCCGATTCCTAAATTAAAATGAGATAATTCGAGCGCGCAACGGATGCGCTTGCTCCCCGCTGTGCGAGGTCGCGCTTCAAAAAAAGAACGCCGTCAACCGAACTGTCAGTACGCGAGACGAAGAATGAGAAATGTTGCCAGTTTTAAAAAAAAGCCATAGATATTCATTCATAAAACCCAAGCCATTCAAGTTTAGAAATTAGTTTATTTTAATTACCCGGTGAGTGTATTGTTGTATTAATTATTCTTGCGTCGGTCGTATCCTCGGCCGACCTGGACAATATATTTTATTGTCTTTATGTACCTACGGTTGTGATTTATACGTCTAGTTAGTAAGTTATTCGAATTTTAATTTAGACGAGTTTTAATGGGGTACGCTTGAATGGATTCTAATTAGAGGAAAACAACCGAACGGCATCGCATGCATGAGTAATGTCGGGTATAAATTCCGGTTATGGCTTAGAAAAGCGATTGCCGTGCGCGGCCTGACCTCTGTATTAACCACACAATAGGTTGGTTTCGCTGTTATGAATGTGCTTATTACAAAAGTGGAGGTGAAAAATTACTAGTACTTTTATAGAATGGTTTGTTGATATATCATATCCTAAGAGTTTGAATGTTATTGTTGTTTAGAGAGCGAAGGAGAAAGCAAACATGGAATTAAACGTGAAAGTCTTTGAATTCAAAACTGATTCGATGGTCACTGAACATGGCGGCAATCATAACGATTCGAATTATAAAGGAGCTCAAACAACAAGAGTTATGTTTATCGATGCCCATTAAAAATTAAAATAAAAGAATCCTTCTACTAGCGACACTACTCAATACTTCATTAATTGTTGTTCACAATTCATTGGTAGTAAATCAAAAAACTTAAAAAACAACGACTCGCTCATTTAGTCCCTCGCGGTACACTATTTCAAAAAAAGAATCAAAGCTGTTATCCTTGCTCTTATTGCCTATTAAAATATAATATCGGCAATGATTATTGAAAAACGAATTTCGAAATAGCCAATTAGTTGAATATCGAATGTGTCCGATGTAGATTATGGCCGGTCGGTGGGCGGGGCCGAAGTGACATGTCGTTAAATCTTTTTGACAATATCTATTACCGAGTGTGACGTAAGCTGTACAACATGATACATTGTTTATTATATATACATATATATTTACCGAGCTTTTTTTCCTGGTAGTTTTTTTTTGGTGGAGGAGTTGGAAATAGATTTGATCATGAAAAAACAACAGTTACCTACACCAATTAGTGTACCTACTTTCAATATCTAACGTAGGTACAAGTTGGAAATAAAAATAAGGTAAAAATGTGAAGTAAGTAAATAAAAGAGGTTGAGACTAACCTAAAAGAATTAGTCTTTTCTGAAATATTGAAATAATTAAGCCCGACCGTGTTTATGTTTATTAATTTAGCGGCTTAACTGTTCGATAAAATATTTGACAATACCTACATCTGATTATAAGTAAGAACTGCTTACAAAGCAAAAAAAGAAATGATTTATTGCAGCCATTTCAGCGGCAAAACAACTTATAAAAAACTTTATGGTTGTGCATTCAAATTTTATGAAAAGCCACACGAATTCGTGTGTGGCGTTTCATCAAAATCGGCATTATTTTATATTTGGCATGCAGACAATTGACGTCCAAATAGTGTTATTCAAAGCCGACAGGCGGAGCAAAATTAATTAGTTTAAAATTACATTCAGAGACCTTTTCTGCCGCGACGCGACGCACGGAGGTAGTGGCGCAGTGTGGGAATGTCATGTATATCACGTGCTGGTAACACTGTTTTGACGGTATTTTGAAAATTAAATGATAAGTGCATAACGAACGAACTATAGTAGGTATAGTTCCTACTTCCTAGTCTACTTGTCGTAATTGCGATGGGCAATTCATTTTCGCTGGGTGGCCCAACGTGCCATTTTGATTGAAAAATCGATAGGTACCTACTGTTGTATCAATGATCGAAATTCTAATGTGCAGCAATCTTGTTTATTGTTATCAAAATACCTACTTAATATTTAATAGACTCATTCTACGAGTCTACGAAAAATTAAGCAAAAGCTTGGTTCAAAACCATTTAAATTGTCTTTCTCATTTTATTTGAGCCATACCTAGAGGCCACTTTACCAGCCAGTGTGGTGTGATCAAACACCGCTTCTGTTCCAAATTCAAAATTTGAAATTAATGGCGGATTTGACAGGAGCTTTATTATGCGGCTAATTTAAATCTTATCAACGAGCGATGACAGCGACTTAATGGGATCGCGAACACCGCCATAAAAAATATAATGCCTTTCATTCCGTTTGGAGATTATTTCCTTTTTGATTTTAATTCCCTTTTGTTTATGTGGAAATTAATTTAGTTATTACTTCAATCTGAATAAGATAATGGATTTATTGGATGTTTCGAGTAGGTACCTTGATACTTTAGTGTTCTTGGAAGTATTAAAATAATTTGTTTCAAGGAAATTCTGGAAATATCTTCAACTTGGCAATCACGGCTACGGCATTTGCTGGAAAAGTTAGACAAGCAAGTCATAAGATTCAAGAACTTTAAAATAAAAAAATAAATTGGAGAAATTTTAATTAGTAAGTATTCTGGAATTCATTAAAAAAGCTGATAGCGAACCGTTGACTCGAAAAGGAATTTAACTCAAAAGACAAAACTTATACACCACAACCAATACCTACGGAAATAAATACATTCCACAAGATCCCTTATAAGAAAAATCATCTTCAGAAACGTAACTGTCGGTTTTGTGCTAGTCAGGAACTCAAGAAGAATGAATAAGCATATAATATAATAAGGATGGTACCAAAAGTACCAGACAGTGTTAGTCATCTTGAGTGCGCACCCAGGCTCGTCTGGAAACCCGACGGCCGCAGACAGACAATAACCAGCCCAAGACACGGTATGTTGGGTTACTTGGCTGGCGCCACATGAATGTCGAATGCGTGGTTTGTGTAACAAGAATTTGTGATAAAACAGTGTGGAAATAGAGTATAAAAATAAAGACTGAAAATTGTGGTAAAGTGCAAACAAAAGATTATTCGTTCGCGAAGGGAAGCAAAACTTGGGTGTGACGAGATTATTTAATTGCTGATCATGATGATGGGATAGGTAAGGATGGACAAGGGTGGGTTTATAATGTTCCAATTATATAAAAAAAATCGCAACAAGCTAACTTCGGGACAGTGAAAATAAGTGGTGTTTCGTGTTAGTTAGATACCTAATGCTTGAAACACAACATAGAGCGATATTGTACCTATGCCCCAGATTGTACGCAGTGTGATATGCAAAGAAAATCTAAGATCACTTTTGAAAAGTTATTCTCCTTCAGAGTGGATTCAACAGTCGGGTTTCATCAGATGGAGCTAAAAATATCAATGAAGGTTTAATACGGTTTTGTCCGTCTTCAAGTTCGGTCTTGGTTATAAATAAAGAAAAATAAAACATATTTATCAATAACAATTGTGAAAAATATTATTAGGAGTCTGGAATTCAATTTTAAAGTTAGTTGGTCTATGTGAATGAAGTGATTGCAAGTTCGATTTAAAATCGATAAGCTTGAAAGAGCCTTACAATTAATGCACTAAAGCATTGCCATACAACGTGGCAATGCTGCCAGCCTGGAAAAGTGCCCAAAATTTTACTGTTGAAATCGATGCATACGAATTCTATTTCCTACCTTTATATTGTACATAAGTATCTACCTATTACTATTTTAAGACAGTCAGCTTTTAATTTATGTAAGTAAACCTTACCTATTATGGAAATTAAAATTGTAATGAATTAAAAGATATCGAATATTACGTACTTATTACCAATAATGAATAAAAAAAACTCACTTTACCCTATCATTTTAGGGCTTTAATCTAATCAAAATGAGGGTGCTGTTTGACCACATAGGTAACGGCCTTTTATTGAGGAACTCTGGGACGGCGACGGCAGGTCGTCGGGTCAGGTAAGATCGAGTGTTCCATCCGATGTGTAGAAACAGACAACATTTTTGCCTCACAGCTCGGTTGATTCAACTATTTTGACACGACCTGTAGGTAGGTACTTAAATATTTTTTGTCTGAATTTGCACTAAAAGCATACCTAAGTACCATGGATGATTTAATCAGAGCTCGTGGGCCGCTTTTAGGAACTTTGTAGAACTTTAATTATTATGAATTATTGTATAATATTAATCCTTTGCTGCGTAGCATGGTATAGGTAGATCGGCAGAATTTAAGCTTGTGAGAATACACGCAGAGGAAATTGGTTATTACTTAGAAAATTGCTGTGATTTGTCACTGCATATTTTACCTGTGGCTGTAGTTTGTAATTGAATCTTAACAAATACTTTTTTTGTTAAGTTCTCAGTGATGTATATTCTTATGTTTGCTAAAGCGCGCACTGATTGTTTCCAGGCCATAACATTTCAGGGCATTTTCCCAGCTGGCCCGTACCTATACGGGGTAGCAACAACGGCATTCTGAACGTAATAGCTGTACGTTTCGACTCTCCCTTTCAAAATCTGTGGGTCATGTCTTGTGTAGGTGAGGCGACGCATGGTTTTTTTTTAATTTAAATGTGTAGGTTTTCTATTGATCTATGCCACCCGAAAGAAAGTTGTTAATGTTGTTATTATTATTATAACTGAAAAGAATGCTGCCTAAAAACAGCAACATTTAAAATTTGTATTTAAATAATATTTTCCGGGAAAATGAACTGCAACCTACAACGAAAGTAGAATAACTCCAAAAACGCTTCTTTGTAATTAATTAATTTATTATTGTCTCATAGACATGGTAATTTATTAGTTTTCTAACCAATACTTAGTTTTCTCTAGCTTAGTTTTTGTTTAATTTTTTAAGCGACTCTTTAGTTTTTTTTTTGTAAAATTAAAAAACAACAGACCAGTTTGTATAGGCGAGCTACAAAAGGATGTCTCACGTATAATTTTTGTCGAGGACCGCCAATTATAAGTTTAAAGTATAACTTAGAGAAGAATACGGGCTATTTAATTATATCCTTTGATGGAATGCTTTAAATGTAGGAACGGCCGCCTCGCTCTCACAAAGTAGAGTTTTATTTTGAAAATAACTTTAATTGTGGTTTGTCGTTGACTGTAAATTATAATTTTACTCCATTTAAAATGTTGCTCGTTTATAATTCCGTTTTCATTGTAACTTAGCATGTTTAGTTGGAATGTTTATTTAAATGGTTTATGCAAATTAAAATGTTATGTAGGTACCTACATATAGGAGTCAATAGCAATTAATAAATATATTACTATTCGATAATTGAATTTTATGACTAGGTATAATGTATATAATAATCGTGGTTTCTTTTAATTCTAATTGGTGTAATGCTTTTAACCCTCCGACTGCTACGCCCGCGCCGCACTGCTATTTATTCTTTTTTTTAATATCTGACGCTAAAAATATTTAAATAAATACTGATATATTTTTATTACCTAATGGAAACAAACAAATTAATTGGTGTACACAAAATGAAATTAATAAATACCTACTAACAATTAATTTAAACATTCTGGAGATTAAGCGACGGATTTTCAAACGACACAAATAATTGTATTTTTTTAAATCTACTCAGCATTCATGGGAATACTAAACCATTACAATCACTTAGGCACATATAGGTAACTAAACAGTAGTTAAGCATTTAGCTATTTAAACTTAGCATTTAAATGCTCCAACTTATTAGACCAATCAGCAAACATTAGTGCAATCCATCACACAAGCCTTAACAAGATACTGGCTTCATCTCGCTGTAGATACACAAGCTTATAAGATAGATACATCCATACCTCACGATGGCACTGCATATATAGGTTCATACCGCACGCTATATCTATACTAAGGCAAACATATCACAGAACGCACAATATGTCTCTACCATATCACAACAACGCAAGTTCTATCATAATCTTTCCGAAACTAATTCTAGTATCGCACTTCGCTTTGTACATCGCTATCGATTCGGTAAGCGCCCGAGGCGACGCGCGTAGATCACAGAATCACGCGTATGAAATGTAATAATAATCGACCATCCCGCGGGCTTATCTGTAAACGACTGCAGGCGAAAAGGTTTTAGCTGGGGGCGAAACACCGTGCGTAGCTCGAGGCTCCGCCCCAGGGAACGCTATTGGCTTAAAAGCGGTAGCGGGCCTCGACCGCGCCTCCCTATTGGCTACCCGGTAGCCACCGGTGGGGGTACCATGTCGCATCCACCGACAATATTTTGACGTTTTTTTACCGGCGCGGTGGCATTTCTCGTCGCGGCGATTAATTGTAATTCTTTATGGCTATTGTAGGGTTAAGTGAGCAGTTATACGTGACGTTTGTGTTCCATGTTTGAATAGCTCGTTTGTAGTGGATACGTCCGTTGTGTCAGATTTGCGCGGGCGCATCGTTTTGTTCGCTTTTTGCTGCTATTTGTGCAGGCTCGGTGTCAGCGTGTTTGGATTCGTTGCGCTAAGTTTTTTCATTTTTGTTGGTATTGTTAATAGTTAATACCACCTGTTTACTTTATGTTTTCATTGAAAAGGTCTTTTTGGTGCAAAGTTTACTTACCTACATCGTTAAAAAAGACTGTAGATATTGCAAAATCCTTTTTTTTCGAATACTTTACAAACTTGTATTAAAAACACTTACAATAGAAACCTCTCAATAGGTTTTGTTCAAGATGAAGCCCTTGATAACGAAACACGTAGGTATAATATAAAACAAAGCTTTTTTTCCAAATAACAATCAAACAAAATAAGAAACACACCATTATTGATATGCACACTACAGCAAAGCAACAAGGTCTCAGTGGAACAGAACAGTGAAAACATATAGAAAGGAGGTTGTTATTAATATATTCCGAGCACCTCCCTTCATACATTGAACGCATCTTACTATGTTTATCTTGGAAAAGTGTGGGGAACGGATTTCGGGTTTTCCTGTTGAGGGGCGATCCCCAATGGGGAGAAGAACCTCTTCTTGCGAATACATTGTTACCTACCTAATAATGTAAGGAAGAATAAAGTTAGAAAGGGACTTAGGGCGAATTTCACCATAAAACTGAACGCGATCATCACATCTAAACCGCGTTCAAGTGTTGTAAGTGTCATCATTGTTTTGGAATATAGGTAGACACTGAGTAGATACTAAGCTCTTACTAAGCTCTTAAACTCCGTTTAGATAGGTAGGTACGCTGATCGCGTTCAGTTTCATTGGTGAAATTCACCCTTAATTGTTAAGTATAAGGATAATGTATTGGATATAATGTTGATTGTACAAATAGTATCTAGTTTACTTTATACAAGTATACCTACATATTACAGCTTTAGATGAAATCTACATCCACGTATTTCGACATTTTAAACTACATAGTCTCCTCAATTCCATAATATTGTTGTAATAGGTATCTAGGTACTTTATATACCTAGGTGTAGGTACCTACCTACCTGGTATTTCATCAAACAAAACATTGCAATGCAGAGCAAACTCCAATGGCGTGACATTGGAATCGTTGTTCTGAATTAGATATAAGTTGTAATTCTATACACATTTTCCGCTGTTTTTTGTGTCCTGGCGGAAGCATATTTATTAATCTTAGCGTATTCGGCCGGAATTATTATCTATTTACCGGAATTATTATCTATTACCTACTTAAATATGGTTTTCTATAAGTAAGCAAGTGTCCATTCAACGTTGTCTGTATATTGCTGTTTCTATCACGACATTAGCAGATTTTCAGTACAGGCAGCATGCGACTCATTCAGAAATAAGGAAGTAACAAATTTAAAAAACAATAATAAACAAAAAACCGCTAACACCCTGAAGCAAAACTCTAATTAACGTAAACAAAAAAATTCAAATGGCAGCTGTCAAACCATTGTGTGGTCCGACCTCTTGCGTTGCGGTGGCGACATTGTCAATTTTTCGGGTTTGCCATCGCGAATAATTCGGATAATTTGTGATAATTAATTTCTTGTGGAAACGCACGCCTACCCGTGTGTGTTTAATAACCACCCCGAGGTGTTGGACATTTGGTCGGCGCGGAAATGTTTTCAGAAACTCTCATTATATCGAAAATTGGAAAGTAAGCCCTTTTTTATTTTACAAAGGATAATGAGAATGACGCATTTATTTGATGTGAATAACTAATTTATTTAATTAGGTATGTTGTTAATAATAATAATATGGAATTGTTATAAAAGAAATTATAATTTAAACTTTTCTCTATATTTTCACAAAGGGATAAAAGACGTGTTGTACCTACCTATTGTAGGGTCGTCCTTTTCTATACCTAGTTAAGGTAAATCACGGTAAAATATTATTATAATTACTTAATAGGTATATCTAATTCCTTCTTAATTGTACTGTATGAACATACGTTAAATGTGTCAGTAATTTAAAATTGTGGTAGGTTACCTACAAGTAGGTAAATACAGATAAATAGTAGATAGATATATAGGTAGGTAACTACTTAGGTACGAACAATTGCAATAAAGTAGGTAATATGTTCCTCCAAACTCGACAACCACAAATATTTGCATTTTGTGTCTGCAGTGCTAGAAGTATTCGTTGAGCAGCATCTAACATTACTATTATAGCAAACACCAAAACAAGAAATAAAGAAACAAAAGATTTTATAATAAAAGTCACCATAACACACACCTTCAGGCATTCCAGAAGTCTACAAACAAACAATGTAGATGCCGCACAAAAGATTTAAAAAAAAACTAAGAACTTCTGACAAAAAAATTGCCTCACACATTATCAGCTCATTAATGTCTAATTCACCGCGGCGACCCGACCCATGGGTCATCAATTAAAAATTACAAAACTGTCAGTTGAATTTGATAAATTCACATTTTCTTACTTAGGTATGTCGTTTTGTTTTAGCCGACCTATTAGTCACGCGCCATCCCGTTAGAAATTTTCGAATTTAGAATTATTCTGTAACGGTACCTATTTTTTTGTTATTCGAATTCGGAAAGTTGGAAATTAAATTAGGAATTAGATTGTCATTTGTAATTTTTTTATAGGTCGCCATTTTTTGTCATTAGCGTTTCGTAACGCATTTCTGGATTAATGGTGTGTTAAAAACATTTTTTATCTTTTCACTGGGTTTATGCTACGTAGAATTTGTTGAAATTAATCTGATGCAGCTTCTCAAATTATATTGAAGGGCATCTAATTGAATTTTATTTTATTATACTTTCAATTTTATTTTGAATTTTATTATGAGATTATAATTAATTTGTTACGATGCACTTCCATAATCATTCAAATATAAATATTAGCCTCTAATTATTTGTGTTATGTCTTATTGTTCCTAATTGTATGTAAATAAATAACCGCACTATTCTAATTGCCTTGTTTTTAAACATCTATCAAACTATGCATAAAATACCAAATACCTAAATCAACAATAACAATAAATCACATTTTTTACAAACTAAAGTTCAAAACTTCAAATCCTTTTCTGATTAATCATCGGACATCGATTCAATTTCGATCGGAATGTAGACGATTTTAATACTAGTAACTATCTAAAAAGAAACAAAATCAACACTAGATCACCTCTCAGTAATGATTTTGGAGAATTCCTTCAAACTAGTGTATAATTTGGTAAAAATTCGAAATATTCGGAGACTCGTGTCGACTACAATTACTCGGGTATTCGGGAATCGGGGACGAGGCGAGGCACGCGAGGTGCACCTCTATTACTCGACTATAATGTGATACCTACTCACTATTAGGCCTTGATACCGATGCTAATGTCATTTATTTGTGATACATACCTACTTAGATGCCTTATGTCTGGTCCTTTTCTGGTCCTAACGTCTGCTGCTTCAGTAGTGTCTCTCTTTCACCTCCCAGCAACTATTTTTCCCTTTTGTAGGACCTACTTATGTCAGGTCATAATCATTTAGTCTTAATTTTTACAACTTGCGCTAGTCAAAATTAATGATTAATCTGTTTTTTTTTTGGTTTCTTTTAATCAAGTTATTTTGCTCCATTTCATTGCTGACATTTTTGAGTAGCGTGTCTTTTCTTCAATCTTGCGACTGTCCTAACAGTAGGTACCTATCTTGCTATTATGTCGAACCATCTGCAATTTTTTGTCGGATACCATATGAAAAAGAAAGTGTTCAGAGAATACTAAAATAGGTATCGTTAATTACTGTCATCACAATGTTTGTCTGTATCTTTAATCTTATAGTAGGTACCTACAGATTTCTTTAACTTCTTCTGTTTTAACAGTTGAGAAAATGCATTGCAATATCACGATATACCTACCTATATGATGTAACTTTCGATTTAGCTTTTAGATTTGATGTAGCTTCGTCTCCGGTTGTGAATGGCGCTGGCAGTTCAAGGTCAAAGTGACGCATCATAATTAATCGTCATTCTCAGAGAATTACGCACGTCTATATCGTATCTATCTATAATTTTATTAATAATGAGTGATTTACCTGTATGAACTTTTCCATTGGTACCTAAATTTTTCCTCAACTCGATGGCGTTAATTATTCTTATTTTGATCGTCACTTGTCTTTTGGCTACCTACCTAAGCATTTATTGTTGTTCTCACACTTGTCTATATTTCGGAGATTTGCCATTCCTATTGTCATATGTTTTATTTTGCTTTTGTTCTTTTCTATTAGGTCATGAATTATTTTAGTCATTTGAAGTAATATAATCACAATGGAATAGATAATAATAATAATAACTAGATGTACGTGGGTCACACTGAAAGTTTTTAGAAAATAAAAAGCGGAATGATGTAGAAGCCTGTTAATATTTTTATTGCTTTTTGAAGTAGTCTGGAACCATGGACTGAAGAAGTGGGCCCACTCTTCTTTAGGGATTTCTTCCGCGACTTTTTTAAACGCAGCCACGACATCTTCAGGGTTCATAAAACAAATTCCTCTAAGTTTATCTTTTATTTTTGGAAATTAATAAAAGTCACAAGGGGCCAGGTCAGGACTGTAAGGAGGATGACTTACTAACTTCACAATTTCGATAGATAACTATTCGATAGTCCGTCTGGCGGAGTGAGCTGGAGCGTTGTCGTGGTGGAGGAGGATTCTGCTTTTTGGGCGCTGCTGTCTAACACTTTCCAAGTCAACTGGTAAACAATGACTGACATACCAATCTGCAGTAACAGTCTTTGTATCTTCTAGGACAATGGTTTCGAAATGACCCGTCCGTCCAAAGAATGAGGCAATCATCTTTTTCCCTTGACTTCTGTCCTTCTTTACTTCTGTCGGCAAATCTTCGAATAGAAACATCCATTGCGCAGATTTTCTTTTGGTTTCGGGTTCGTAACAATACCTATAACCAGTTTTCATCACCTGTGACAATGTCATATACAGCATGCGAGTCACCTCCGTCATACTTTTCAAGCATTGAGCGACACCAATCCAAACGACGGCGTTCTTTATCTTCCGTCAAATTATGAGGTTTCCATCTAGTACCTACAAAGCTTTCTGACGCCTAAATGTTCATGTAAGACTTTTTGTACTTGACTCATACCAATGCCTATACCTACCTAGTTCCACGAATCTATTGATATGTCATTCTTCTACCAGCTTCTTTCATTCTCCGCACAGAACTCACGTTAAGTATCTTCAGTAGTCGCCGTAGAAGGACGTCCTTCTCGCGAATCATCAGTGAGTTTGCATCGACCACGTTTAAACTCATTAAACCAGTTGTAAAATGTGGCACGGGATGGGGCATCGTCATGAAATGCTAATCGCAGTCTATCGTAACATTGTTGTTGAGTAAGACCGCAAAGAAAGTCGTAATAAATAATTGAACGAAAATTTTCTCTACTCAAATCCATTTCGACGCATGACAGCAATTGCCGCCAATTTGTGAAAACAAATGGCATATGAATTCATTACACATCTACAGATTTCCAAAGAGTTCCTAATTCGAAATTTAAATAAATTTTTCATCGGCTGCTTTTCTTACTGGCCTATTCTAAAAACTTTCAGTGTGACTCACGGGAGTAAAGCCCGCATAAGAGCTAAGTAGGTACCTATGTACGGCATAGGTACCTACTTAGCTCTTATGCGGGCTTTACTCAATTCGACTAGGCCGTCTGTGACTAAAATCGCAAGTTCCAAAGTAGTCGAAACCTACTGGTTTCTACTTTTGTCGTGCGTCGGCAGGCCGCATGCGGCGGGTGACTAAAATCGACCTTGAAAATGCTCAGTCGCAGGAGATCGCCCGCCGCTTGAAGATCGACATTTTAATGCACAATGAACAAGTCACCTGCGATTTTTATCGACCTGTGTAAATAGGGTGGCGATTCGGCTTGTGAGACGATTTGGTAGGCGACCAGCCGCACGGCCAAATCGACCTACCTAGTGTAAATCCCCCATTATAGGCATTGATAACCCATTTGATTTCTAAGTTATCTCATAGTACTTACCACCAGAAAGAGTAATTATTTAATTTGGTGACTAAAATAGTAAATAAGAGTTTACACTTCAAAGCGTATTATGTAATATTGTATAGGTATATTTTTTTGTAATTTCAGCTTTGTTCACACTTACCTAATATAACAGCCTTCTAAAATAAAATAAAAATGTTAATACATCTATCCTACAACCACTCAAAAGGACCTCAAAGGTCAGAAAATCAATAAAAATCCACAAAAACAATAGGAACATCTCATAATTGAGGTCGGGTAAGTCACAAAGCGTTTTATAATTGCGCCCCTTTGGCCCACACCTGTAATTGAGCTAAACACAGTCATTGGCCGTATTTTATGGGCAAAACAATAAATATATTGTTTGTGAAAACTTGAGTTTTTGTGCTTGTGAACGGTATTGCACCTTCGAATTTCAAATTTAAGAGATGTTGGGTCGAAATGTTTTGATTGCGCGTACCTACTTAAGTAGGTACCTACTTATAATGTTTTAACATTAGAATATGGAATCCGAGTGGTTATGGTCTGTTTAAGAAAATCTCCTAACTGCTGGTTGACACTTCCCAGTTTCCGTGACCCAAGGGCTGGCTTTTACCTTGGCCAGAGGCTAAGCATTGCCATAAAACGTGGCAACGCCGCCAAACTCTTGAGTACCAGTCGACAACGATGCGCACGAATTTTTCGACGCCATATTTTAGCTGGTTAATAATGATTTAAGTAGGTAAGTTAGGATATTATATTGCTATGTTTAATAAATAATTATATATATAGTCGAGTATCTAAATGTATTTTACATTCTGAACTTGAGTCACAAACAAAAATCTTTCAATCGTTTTGAGTAAAAGCTGAATTTTATGCGTCATATTAGGCGCAAATAAACTTATTTTCTGGCTTTCTTTCTTAAATTACGTTTGTCAATATCATTGTTGGATAGCAAAATGTTTCTCTATGTTGTTTAGAAATGAAATGAAAGAAATTTAAATTGTTTATTCTATAAATAGGATACCTATCGGAATGACTTTAACACGTCATATTTAAGGTTAGGGCTCGAAACGCACGTTAAACCGTTGGTCCAGGCTGTCATTCGTAGATCTTTGACTGTCGATACGGGTAGTCAGATGAAGCCCAAAAGTCTGACAATCAGTCTAACCAAGGAGTATCGTGTTTCCTAGTAACTGGGTTGTGGAGGTCAGATAAGCAGTCGCTCCATGTAAAATACTGGTATTCAGCTGCATACGGTTGGACTGGAAGCCGACCCCAACACGATTGGGAAAACACTAGGCAAACTGATTTAAAAGCTAGTGCTTGCAGGAAGAATTGGAAAGTTGTTCGCAGGAAGGTTGTTTCCGGCTAGTTTCCACTAAATGAAGTGACAGCTAATTACGTAATTTGAGCAAATACCGTTCGAAATCTGCTAACTGTAATGTAAATCATTGTAACTTACATTGACAGAAATGCAATGATATTATAAGGAGCAGTTTGGTTTAGCACAAATTGTACATAGTGAGATGTCGTGTCAGCTATCCTAGAACTAAGAACCCTCTGTCTACATCATCGTTCGTTCTTCAACGGGAACCTTTCCCTCCGGCGACTTTTACAACTTGGGCGGGAATCCAAACAGCTGATCAAGTCAAGTTTTTTTCCTTTTCCACAGATCAAGCAGGCAATTTCTAAAAAGGTTTTAATACGAATATTTCAATACAAACTGCCAGATATGAGTCTGATAAGATAAGAATCATCATAACACTGAACTGAAATTGTATTTACATATAAATCCACTAACATTTTGTTGAAACGGTCCATAATTATGTTGGAAAATTATAATTTTTATGTTATTAAAATGTTATGTATCAAATTAAAGGTTGCGTTGAGCTATGTCGGGTCATCGCGTTTATGTAGATGAGTGCACGACCACGTGGTCTCGCGACATCATTGAGAGAGCACCCTATACTTAGAGGAACATTAAAATACCGAGGTTTTTTGTGAGCATATTCATTCATATTCTCTTTAATTCACATAATGAGGTTATGTTGTGGTTTTGGGTGTTAGTGAGTGTCGACATTATTACGATGTATTATCGCGTTTGTTTTATGATTCGGGAGATTTTGTTACAAATTACAGATATGATCATGGGCGACGAAAAAACTGTAAATCTAAGTATATTAACCTAAAAATACAATAAGGCAGTTCTAAACGTTTTATGACAGAATTTATGAAGTTTGGCGAAAGCCTATAGAGATGTTAGCCTAAGAACATTCATTTGACATTAAGTTTCTTACTAACTAGCAATGTTTTGGGCCTGGTGACGTCGGAATACAAATGTGTGGGCTCGTAGGATATCTAAGCTGTTACAAGAAAAGAAGATTGGTTATTATTTCGTTGTACCTACTTACCTAAGTTTAAGCCCAAGATGAAGGAAGAAGCCCAAGATCCATTACATATAGAGACCCCTCAGTGCCTCAGAAAGCACGTTAAGCCATTGATCCCGGCTGTTATTCATAATCAAAAAATCGAAATTAAAAGTCATTTATTCAAACTAGGCTGAGAATCAGCAGTTTTTGAATGTCAAAATTACATAAGAGAGTCCCCCACAGCTCCCACTCTTCACCGCTTCCTAGTGTTTCACGGGTAGACAGAAGCCCAAACAAATCTGACAGCCAGTCTTACCAAAGAGTATCGTGTGTCGCTCCATGTAAAATACTGGTATAGAGGTACAAGGAACATGGTGTAAAGTTCACTCATACTTACATAGAAAAGGGAGGATCCTCCGACCAGACGGGTATCGTGTCTGGTGGGCAACTGCCCGACGATTGATGTCGGGAAGTAGTATATATATAGTAGTCGCGCGGTAAATTCTGCTTGCGCGATGCAGGATTTGTGTGACGTCTGTATGACGCGCAGCTCGCATGTGCCGATGTAGATACCGCTGCACTGGTATTCAGCTGCATCCAGTTAAACTGGAAGCCGACCCCAACATAGCTGGGAGAAGGCTAAACAGATTGATTGCTTACCTACAGTAATAAATATGTATTATCACCACTTCAAAACTAACTCTCTCTTAATAACCAGACACACGAAACATCATGATCACGATATTGTATTTACAAATTACAAAAATTACATCTATCAATCAAACACTTTTTAAAACGATCCGAGCAGTATTTTGTTCGAGTGCAACAAAACAATCTAACACGAAGCTAAATTATTATAATTCTACTAAAGGATCATCTGACTAATCTGATAATAAGCTGATTGAGTCTAACCTTTCATATTTTGATTGTACAAAAAACTTGATGCATGACTGCAGTTTGATGTTAGGTTTTTTACCGATTTTGGTTGATTTATTTAGTGATAAGGTTATAATTCAGTAAATTATCCTCTTCCATTAAGCTAATACTTATTCGATTTGGTCACGTTTGGAGTGTGGTCACTCCAAACGTGACAGATTTTGGGAGCCGATGCTCTAGTCGTAAGGACGAAAGGACTCAAACTCTTATGTCAAGCAAAAAGTTCGTGTTTTCGGGTTTATTGCAGGTTTGGAAATATACAGGAAAAAACCTACCTAAGGTACCTATAACGGCGCCGGATAGCCTTTACCAGAACTTCAGCAGATTTAATATCATCAGGATTGTGCCTTGTCTCTTCTGTCATAAGAAGACAGTCGCCACGCAACCATCGATGCGACGCTCTACAGAGTGACTGTCATCAGCCAGTGTCACTCCTATCCGACCTTTTCCAGAAACTTCGTAACAAAACTAGACCACATGCTGCGCCGTCAGCTATAAAATAAACACCTAAAAGATAAGTCGCTTAAAATAGAAAAGAGTCCTTTCACGAAGGAAGAATAAGAAGGAGCTACTGATGATGTTATTTTGTGGTTAAACGACAAACTAGACATGATTCGGACTCCCATAATAAGCCATAGCCTTCAGATGCTGACAGAAATATGATGGTTTGTAATGAAAGCAGTGACACAAGGACTATGACGTGATTCGTAAGCCAAAATACACCTACACACTTAACAACTACATGGACGACATTCCATCTCCACCATAAGTCACGACCGCCACTTGAACCTTAAAAAAACAACGCAATTTAAGCTCAATCTATAAAATACTATAATATATTTACAATTACGTACCATTTAGAACAATTTAATCCGTCGTGGTAAAGTTTCGGGCCCGGATCGGGACGATTTGGCTCGATCTCTAAGACAATATAATTTGACTGATTGATTGCTCCGCCATCTTGGACGCTTGGATGCCGCACGCAAGTCTCCAGAATTTAGAATTTCGAAAATTTCAGAGTAATTGTTGTTTAATGTGCCAGAAAAGTGGGTTTAAATGGTCACAACTTACAAAAGAGCAATACTTCATGTTTCGTTGTTTTATATTTGCTTAATTCTAAACTTTGATTTTATTTCTAATTATGCAACTTTTACAACTATTCCAACCGGTCTATTCTGTAAAAATGTCACCGTGAAGAATTAGGTGAAGTGAGCTATCATTCGCCCTACTGCTAGCGATTGACACAATAGACAGTTCACTTTAAGCTCACCTAAGTTTTCACGGTCAAATTTTAACAGAATAGAGCGGCTGGTCACCTACTCTACATCTTTGAGAGCGTTTATACCTTATGAGTGGCAACGTCGCAATTTAGTGTCATATTTCGTGGTTTTCAATTTTTATCATTTAATCGGAGCTATATTTTAAAATTCTGTTTAATTAACTTTTTAGAATTATGTGAAAACTGTGTAAAAGGTAAGAAATCGTTGCGTCTACAGTTCTATTTATATGCAAATACATAATACATTGGAAACTTGCAGGGCGTTATTTTCATTGTAAAATAACTGTAAGCATTACGGTTAGGTACTTACTTTTTAAACACTTCACTTTTAACAATTTCATCTATTTTTTGTCATTTTTCTTTCTTTTTTTTCTCTTCACATTTTTTTAGACCAGAGATGGCCGATGAATACCTATATTTGTACGGTTCTAAAATTCTGGTTAAAACATTAATTTTTTATGGTGTAAGTAAGTACATACTAAAGAGTATTCTATTCTATTCTTTAGGTCATCAGAATCTACTCTACACCTTTATGTCATCAGAATCTATTCTACATCTTTATGTCATCAGAATCTATTCTACATCGTCATCAGAATTTATTCTACATCTAGTTCATCGAAAGACTTTCGAGAAAATGTATTTATTAATGTAGCTCCTGTATAAGTTTTTTTATTAGTTAGCAGTGGTATTTTAATTTCCTACAAAATACGCTTTGTTCCCGTAAAATTGTGAATTCTCAATTCAGTAAGCATTTCTTATAAAACAACAGAGTCGATATTCTTAATATGTTCAAAACCAAAATCTCATTTTAGAGAATTCGTACTTAATCTTGAAATATGGCCGCAATTTGACCACATTCATCCGCAAAAAAACCGGAAAAAGCGAGTAGAACTCGCGTGGAGAGGGTTCCGTACGATGAATATGTCACACGCCAAAAACATTTAATGTAAAGTAGGATGCTTGGTCAAAATGTACGGCTTGGCCGTTTTGCGGCCGTAGCAAATACACTCCTATAGGCGTAGAGTGAGAAATTAAGTCACTGGTCTTTAATATTGTGTCATGCAATAGTTTAATGAAACGACCAAGCCATACATTTCGACCATGATGACTGTAGTAAGGTTTGTAGAGTTAGGCCTCGTAGTAGAGTTAGAAGCTTGCTCTACATTAGATCTGATAACTAATTTAACAGTGAAAGCGTTATGTAAGTCTTGGCAACTTAGTTTACATTGTTTTTTTTTGGTGGGATTTATATATTTTTTTAGGATGCTCCTTTTCTTTTTATCTTAGAGGTGATATTGTACTGATATTACACACATGCAGTCATGTGAAAACTATATCCCTTACCTAAAGCATAGTCGGGTAAATAAGGTATTTCTTACACGCCAGTCAGTAACTTTCTTCATAGCCAACGAAAAAGAGTTTCTTCTTTGTTGTTTATCTAGCTTTCATAACAAATAGGTAGGTAGGTAGCAATACCGATTATCCGTAAGAAATACAGACTAGATGACAGGCTAGATCGATCATTTAGCTCCCTTCAAAATGGTTGAGCTGAATGGTGCTGATCCATGCGTCATGTTCGTGAACGGGCGCTGTCAGTTGGGACTGGTCATCTCTTAGCCACCACTGCTTATTTTAATTATTTTATTATGGATTGTTTTGTTTAAATTTATATTTGCTGTACACTGGACCCTCAACGTGTATGTCTTATTTACATCGTTCTCACATATAATTATACCTATATTCAACATTAATGATGTAACAATATAATTTAAAAGAGTGTCCATGGAGTTTCTTGCCCGTTCTTCTCCATAGGTACCTACTACGCTTTGGAATGGGCAACTAGCTTCATATTTGACTTTTCTTGACAATTCAAAAGTGCCTGTAAATGGTTTAATTGAAATAAATGCTTTGAGTTTGAGACTTGCACCTCCCCTTAAGAGGGTTGGAGGGTGAAAGTTACAAATATGTTATTGTTTTTGTTGTTAGTGTGCAAATCCTAGCCTGGATACCAAATTTCAGCGTTCTAGGACTTCGGGAAGTGTCCTAGAGGTTTTGATGAGCGAGTGAGTGAGTGATTACTCACTCACTCACTCGTCAAGGACGTAATCGACGTGTTTTAGGTATCGATAAAGTCAAAAGTATAAAAGCTAGACACATGAAAGTTTGTGTTTTATCAGTCTGCTAACTACATTTTGTCCTGAGAATTTGAGCCCTCTAGCGTTATCCAGGCCGAAGCTATGAGGGTATGATAATACGACGAAACGGTTTGAGAGAAGGTAGGTCTGGTCCCTTGTTTTTGGCTCGTCTTGGCGGGGGGTACCTCTACCTACTACCGTGCCCTCAGATCTCAAGAACAAACTTGACATTGTAGTTGATAAAACGTTCTCCCAAACATTCCAACTGCAGTTGTAAGTTTGTGCGCACAATATTTAGAGATTTACCACGTTATTTTAAGACCATAGACTTCTGGTTTTCCTGTAATTTGTAAGTAAAGAAGTAATTTCTGTACTTTTTTAAATGTTAGGCTCTTTAGTTTCGGAGATAAGGGAATGGTAAATTTTCATATAGGTATTTTGTTAAATAACTTCATCTTCTTCTTTATTTGATATGTCCGAGGTACAGTTTGCAAATGTTTTGTTTTTAACTTTCTAGTTTCCCCCTAAAAGTGACCCTTCAAAATTAATTTCTTTACGTTACACGTCCATGTTTGGGTCACATAAATTCATATGTGTGCCAAATTTCAAGTTAATCAGTCCAGGTACCCTTCTAAATTATTATACAAGGAAAATGTTTTGGAATCTGCAGTAGGTTGCCAACAAGGTGAACCTCTCGGGCCAGTCATTTTCAGCTTGGCTATTCATCCAATTATCCAGAAACTAAATTCAAAATTTTACGTGTGGTATTTAAATGATGGAACGCTAGGAGGTGATGTAGACACCGTTTTGAAAGACTTACAACTCCTCAAACAGCATTTTAGATCTATTGGCTTAGAACTTAACCCATCAAAATGTGAAATTTACCTTTCTGACATTACCGACAGACAATTGACCCTAGAGAAATTTTTGAAAAAAGTTCACTGCACCTCCTAGATTCCCCAATTTTGGAAGATGGCTTTTCTCCTTTCATCGACGAAAAAATCAAAAACTTCAACGACATTTCGGACAGACTCTCCAAAATTTATTTACATTCGGCATTCACCCTGATTAGATACTGTTGTTTTGGCCCAAATTTTATATATTTTCGACGCTCTTCCCCTTTATTGAAGCAGGCACACCTCTTGGACCAAAATTTACCAAATTATTCGCAGCACACTCACATTAAATTTAAATGTAGCCTTGGATGACCGAGCGTGGCTGCAAGCCACTCTACCCATCCGTTTTGGTGGCCTCGGCAACCGCAAAATTACCAGTATTACCTTACCGGCGTTTCTGTCCTCTGTCCACAGCACCGAAAAGCTAACCAGGAAAATTTTTGCCCCCTCCCTGGTTGAATCTGAAGTGCCGTGCTTGACCGACGCGGTAAATGCCTAGAAAGTGGCTTGTCCGGATACAGATCGGCCCGTGAACCCATCTTCCCAGAGGCAGTGGTATAAGCCGCTCTGCAGGTTGGTACGGAATAATCTTATTACTACGTCCACCAATACTGCTGAGCGTGCCCGCCTGCTGGCTGTGGGTGGATGGGAGTCGGGCCTCTGGCTTCAGGCGCTACCGTCACCCAACATAGGCACTATGCTGGGTGACACCACCTTCCTTGTCTGCGTCTGGGCGCTCCTTGCGTGGCTCCACATCGCTGCCAATGCGGTGAAGGTGTCGACTGCCTTGGACACCATGGCCTATCCTGCAGTAAGAGCGCAGGCCGGATAGCACGGCACGCCAGCATCAATGACATTATCCGTCGTGCTCTTGTCACCGGGTGCCAGCTGTCTTAGAACCCAAAGGCTTAGAGACCAGACGGAATGACCATAATGCCTTGGAAGGTAGATAGGCCTTTGGTGTGGGATGCAATGTGTATCAACACCCTTGCGCCTTCCCATCTTCCTAGCACAGCGGGCTGCGCTGGGGCGGCTGCTGCAGGTGCGGAAAACTTCAAACGGCGCAAATACTCACATCTTTTAGGGACTTATGTGTTTGAGCCGTTTGGGGTTGAAACACTAGGCACATGGGGTCCGGGTGCCCACTTAGTTTTTCGAGACATCGCCAAGCGGTTGGTCGACTGTTCACGTGACCAGAGGGCTGGCCTATTTTTTGGCGAAAGAATCAGCATTGCCATACAACGTGGCAATGCTGCCAGCCTTTTGGGCACTTTTCCTGTTGACAGCGATGCGGATGAATTTTTCGCTGCCCTTTGATTTTTTTTTTAAATATTCTTTGTACATATTATAGTTTTAAGACTTTTTAAATTATATAAATATTATTAATTAATTTAATACCTAGACTATAATACTACCAAAAAAAAAAACAGTCCATTAGATTCGGAGCAAATTGGCTGTGACTGACGGACAGACATACACATCTTATAAGGGTTCCGTTTTTTTAATTAAGACGCAAGGAACCCTAAAAGCGATTTATTGTGGTTTCACGATCACTCATATACTGCGGTCAACATTATCCCTTGATTTATTAGACCTACAATACAGCGAATTTCCTACCAAATTCTTATAATAGAATAATTGGGCCAAATCTGTGTTCCCCTAAAAGATATTATTAACATTTTGGCAACATAATTCTGATTGTGTGGATAAAAATTCACCTACCTACCGTACCCAACTTATTTATTTATTTATTAAAACTTTATGCACAAGTAAAAAAAATACTGTACCAAGACGGACTTAATGCCTGAGACATTTTCTACCAGTCAACCTTAGGGTGATTCAGAGATATACCATGGCAGGTGCAACATACGGGATAGATAGCTCGGAAATGACTATATAATACTAGAATAAATACTAATATACAACGTGTCGTTTTGCATCCTCGTCAAATTTCAGGAGGCTGTTATGAAATACATAAATAATCAAATAAAATTACGATACCTGCTCAATAATTATTACATACTTGTTTTTTTAGATACTTAAGTTTGACGGTATTTCAGTAGACACCACTTTTAAAGAACAGAATTGCCCAGTTGCGTATGCGGTAGGCAGTGTCGCACGATTATGTCGTTGTGTGCGTGCGATATTGTTACAGCACATTTACAGGGCGGTAAAACACGGGCCCTACACATGCCGATTTCTGAAAATTATAAAAAATTACCTACTTATTTTATTACTGACTCGTGTCCAGAATCATTAGCATAGTTACCTCCTCGAATTTGACGAGGATGCAAAACGACACCTTGTATAAACAAAATAAACCTTGGTCAGGAGAAATAACGATCGGTAGAGGAGAAAACGAATCCAGCAACTCAGCGCTGGGATGTTTCAGCTAACTTCTGACGGATATTCACGTGCCTTCACTTTAAAAGATAACCTACTGGTTGCTGTCCTGATTTTCAGAGGGAGCGCACTCCAAAGAAAAACCGCCTGGACAAAGAAAGAAGAATGAATGAAACCAGAACGGTGAGAAGGACATCGTAGAAGACGATTGTTGGTGGAACGAAGATTTTTACTATGGGCAGTGCATAAATATTGAATTTGGGAAGTCAGGTAAGAAGGGGAAGTGGGTTTGTCCAGAATAGAGAACAACGTAGACAGAGCCCTCAACTCTCTGCGCTGACGAATGGGTAACCATTTTAAAAGCAGTCGGTGTGCAGATACATGGTCATACTTACGAAGATTGAAAACGAATCGAATGCAGTTATTTTCTTGGAAAATTTATTTGTTATTTTCCCATTTCTGTCTTTGTTTGCTCATCGCTGTCGGTGTCATAACGTGGGACTCGATTAATTTAGAATTATCTACCTTTTCAAGACGATGATCAATCTAGGTAGGTGCTGCCAACACCACATAGGCCACCTATGTCCTAATTACTATTAGCCGTGCGTGGAACTGTGGAGAGGCCTCTCTGTGGAAAGGTCTAAACAATATTGATTGTAGGCGATGATGGTACTTAATTAATTATGTATAGGTTTGTCTTCCCTATACATATGAAAATCATATTCATGTGATTCATAACTAAGCAAAATAGGTATTGTATCCTGGATGATTTTTTTTATTTTTATATTAATTATAATATAATATGAGACAACGTCCACACAAGGTCTTCAGGTCCCGAACTAGGCAGAGCCTGTACTGCGGTAACCTGATGACTGATATACATACCTACTTATATACATAATATTACTTATACACACCCAGACACAGGTCAAACAGACATGTTCATGCACACAAATGTTTGACTTGTCCGGGGATCGAACCCGGGATCAATAGATAATTTTACTAATAGATTTTATACTGATCTTAACTCGGACCTAATTTTAATCGAGAGTCTTGGAGCTTCGTTCTAGCTATAGAATACGGACGTAACACTCGAATACAAGGAAGAGTAGGGTTGTGCATGATCATAGAGCACATCGCGTGGCTTACCCCCAAATCGATTATGGTAATTCGATATTCGAATCGGAACAGGTGGGTCGATGCGCGTCAAGTAACCACGGAGATCGGTTGTTGGAATGGGTTGGATAATGAATTCATGTTGAAACTTTAATGTGGAGGTAGAATAATATTATAATTATAATTATTATCCGTGCTCAAGGATGTAAATGACGAAGCGGAAAACATATTCTTTCAAAGAATTTTAACTTAACACCAGCAGAGCAGACAGTGGAATTAATTACACATCAACTACCAATTATATTAAACTTGTCTTTTCTGCATGAATAAGGAATGAAGTGAACGAAGGTGAAAGCTTCCAGGAATTCCAAATTCGTGAGGAAAAATAATAATCAACAGTGTGAAATAGAAATACACCAATTAAACGTACCTATCACGACTTTACCTAAAGTACCTATGTGTTTCTTGTTGGAACGAATTACTGCCTAAATGAAACCTTGAAGTCAACTAGTCGTTACAACATTATTTTAGCCCACAATAATGTAACAGTCGCTTGATTCAAAAAGAAATCAGACTTAACACAACTTACACAACACATCAAAGGATCAAAAATGATTTGAAATCGCGAATCGAATGTGATTTTAAGCATCGATTCCCTCCGATTCGCGCCCTCGCATCGCTTGCGTGCCGCAAATCGCATCACGCAGATAAGTTTTGAAAGCGTTCGAAATTCAAAATTCAAATTGAACTGCCAGGTGGCGCGTGCTCTATGCATTTATTTTGCATATTGCCGCGAAAAAATTACAATACGAACGATTTCTGAATGCTCAAAAGCCAAATTGTTTTTTATTTCGTTAGATGGCCAATTAAAATGCTTGCATTTAAAAATAAAATTCATAAAGAAATATTATTCATCCGCAATTATTTGTTTATTTCATTTAAGTTAGGCTCTGTAAATATTATAAATTATTCTTAATTCTTTATTTGTGCTTCTTGCTGAAAACAAAATGGTTTTCAGAAAATAATATAGATACCTATGTTTAAAATAAAATAAAATAATATATACTTATTTTTTAATTATTCGCTTACATAACTACATAATTTTTGTTCTTACAATTTTACTCGCCAAATTGTATAGTTTGATGGCGAGAAGCGCTTGTTAATTAGTAAAAACATTTTTTTTTTAAAACAGCTAAATAACTGATCTTAAAACTACTACGAGTAGGTACCTAACTAACAATGTTATACTACACAATTATTACCCATAATACAATGTGTAAATTTATTTCTCGGTAAAGGCTGAGTCCTCGTTGTCGAGAAATAAACTCCTTAATTTTGATTTCAACAAACTATTAAGTACTTAATTTAGGGGTTTGTTTTAGCATGCCTATTTTATTAAATACCTTTGGCACTAAATATCTTGAAATTGATTAAAATCAAATCAATCAAACGTTTATTGGCCAGAAATACATTGTTTTGGTAAAGTGCATCTTAGTGTCATTGTATTCTGCCTGCAAGCAAACGTGCAAATTTTTATTGAGCCTAATACATTCTTATTATATTACTATTATTCTTATATACAATTACCATGCATTCACTATTTAATTTTTCTATTTCTATTGTTACTATTCTTATTATTATACAAATTTTAAATTTTTATGTTCCATAAATTCCCTAATACCTACTTTAGAAACAACACTGCCCCATGATAATTTGTTATTTTTGGTTGAACAAGTTTTTTTCCCTCTTACATTTCTTGTATTCTATTTATTTTCGACAGGTAGGTAGGTACTAAAGCCATCATTAAAATAAAAATAGTTTTCTAAGCTCATCAAATACTCAACTTTCCTATCGATTGCTACGATTTAACAAATCAAAAATATTTTTTTTTCATATTTTTTGTTAAATTTTTTCGCTAACTAGTAACTGGATTAGTCTTATCTGGAATTGCTATAGGTCTTCTAAGTACGTGGTACACGTTCACCCATGCACAAGAAGTCCATAACTGATAAACTGATAACTGATTTGATAGCTTCATACCAATAGAACGAACGACGATTACGATGTTTCATAGGAAGTCAGCATCATTGGCTGCCTTGTTCCATCCACTGCACCTGCTGAGTATAGGCCTCCTCCCTAACATAGGTAGTACTGCAGTAGGCACGATTTTTGGATTCTTTGGAAATCTCGCAAACAAAAAGATAAACAGAATACATTCAAACTCTTCGGTCTTATTACAAAACAAGGTTTTTCTTTTGACATGGTTTAAACCATCGAGCCTGTTTTTGAAATAAGAACCTAACTGAAATCGAAATACAGTTCCTTTTACAAAACTGTCAACTTAGTCCGGTCTTAGGTTGTCAATTTTGTATTAAGAACTTTACTAAAGTCGGCACAAAGTTCAGAATACAAAAACTAAATCGAATGTGTAGGTTGGGGCTAAAGTTAGATCGTGTTTTGTAATAAGACGGGGTCTTATTACAAAACAAGGTTTTTCTTTTGACATGGTTTAAACCATCGAGCCTGTTTTTGAAATAAGAACCTAACTGAAATCGAAATACAGTTCCTTTTACAAAACTGTCAACTTAGTCCGGTCTTAGGTTGTCAATTTTGTATTAAGAACTTTACTAAAGTCGGCACAAAGTTCAGAATACAAAAACTAAATCGAATGTGTAGGTTGGGGCTAAAGTTAGATCGTGTTTTGTAATAAGACGGAAAGCATTTATTTCAAATAAACCAATTACAGGCACTTTTGAATTGTCAAGGGGTCGGTCAGTCAGAAAGATGAAGCTAGTTGCCCATTCCAAAGCGTAGTAGGTACCTATGGAGAAGAACGGGCAAGAAACTCCATGGACACTCTTTTAAATAAAAATATTGTTACAAAAAAGTGGTTACATCATTCATGTTTTCATTATACATGTGAGAACGATGTAGAAAGACGTGCACGTTAAAAGCGTCCGTAATAAAAAGATGAAAACAATTCAGGAATTAAAATAAGCCGTTGCAGCTAAGAAATGACCAGTGCCTCCTGACGGCGCCGGTTCACGAACATGACGTATGGATCAGCACCATTCAGTTCAACCATTTTGAAGGGAACTCAATGATCCAATACACACGCCACCACCAGCGACACATTTGAGTGAGCATGACAGGGCCAGGGCACATTCAAGTCAATGAAAGACGAACCCAGTAAGCTTTATAGTAGGTACATAGTGCTCACACATGTGCTATGCAATTATACAATACTAAGAGATTGAATTTATACTACTTATGCAAAGATAGATTGTAGGTACAACCTTCAACATTCATCAGACGACCGGTTAAGTACTACCTCACCCTAAACATCATCGGCTAACCATTTCCCAACCGTGTTGGGGTCAGCTTCCAGTCTAACCAGATGCAGCTGAATACCAGTATTTTACATAGAGCGACTGTCTATCTGACCTCCACAACCCAATTACTGGGTCACACGATACCACTCGGTAAGACTGACTACCCGTAACGACTGTCAAAGATTTACAAATTAAAATGACAGCCGGGACCAAAGGCTTGACGTGCTTTCAAAGACACGGAGGACGTTCGATACGTACTTAATGGATGGTCACCCATCCACAGATCGACCTCGACAAGCGTTGCTTAACTTTGAAGATCGACCCATGTGGCTATTATTATTTAGCCACGAGCCCCTCAGTACTACTTCTACCTCACCCTAATCACTCCTCACAAATTCAGTTACTTTTTTATATAAAAACACACGTGCAGAAAAATTAAAGATAGAACGTATATAATCAAAGGATAGAACACATCAAGTACTTAGTTACCGTATCATAACGTTGTAAAACTCGAGGAGGCCGACAATACGCCCTTGTAACGCCACGCGGCGCCCATTACCGGCCACGAATAAAAAACACTGGCCCATTGTCGGACACGCGTCGACACTCGATACCTCTACTTTATTAATTCTGACAGCTCTTTGCATTAGCTTGTTAGTGCTGCGCGTAATTATCGTGGGTATTGGATTTACTCGTAGATGGTGAAAAAGCTAATGCTTTTACGAGGAAGTTTCCCTATGTTCTAATACAAATCATCTGGGTTTGTGTTTTTGACGCATTTTGTGCAACGAATCTGTCAAAAATACACAAATGACAGACCACTGAACCGCATAGACAAAGTGAAATTCTATCAGCAATAACGATGACGAAAATGTAAAAAAAATATTGGATAAGCTTCCGAAACGCGTATAACAATCCTGTTTGAAGTCGTGGCCCTCTGGTTTTGTCTCGAAACGTCAATAGAGAGGAGGCTCATGACCTGCAGTCGGACGAAAATCATCAAAGAAAGATGATCAGGACCCCGCATCACAATATAACATACTTAATTATAAAAATTCCAAACCGTTGGATTTATGACTTTTTTAGCTATGAGTGATTTCTTAGGAAAGTATTCATGACGATAATTAAACTTTTAAATAGATTATTACATATAAAACGTTCGCTATTAAAAGCGAGTTGCCATGTTTTTTATACCTGGTGGAAACAATAAAAAGGAGCCTTTTAAAGTAATTATTCCGTACAGATGTCTTTATGTGCGCTAAAAAGGCATGGAGAGAATAATCTACACTAATTTTAAAAAGAGACACAATTTGCTTGTTTGTATGTAGGGGGGTAATCTCTGGAACTACCGGTCACAAACATATTTCCCTGAAACTCCTAAATTAAAATATTAAAAAAACACATTTTCCTTATCAGCCAACCTAAGCTCTTTAAAACAAAAGCATTCTATTTTCAAAACCTTGTAATAGCACGTAGGTGCGCAAATACAAAGGCTACCATGTGGCGAGCCGTCTTTTGACCTAAGCAATTAAAAAAAAACATATTTCCCTCATCAGCCAACATCTTTAAAACAAAAGCATTATATTTTCAAAACCTCTCACTAACACGTAGGTGCGCAAAGACAAAGGCTGCATGTCGCGAGGCGCTTGCTCCCCGCGGCGCGCCCGCTGCGCACACGCTCCCGCGCACGACACCCGCCGCCCGCGCATGCACGGGTTCTAATTGATTGACGAATGGATTGATGAAGGAAAAGGTGTTTAATAGTTTAAGGAATGACGTGATTCTGTCAACAGAAAGGATTGGTTTCATTAGACGAGAGCGATGGTGTTATCAGAATAGTTAAAGAGGTCTTTAGTTGAACTTTAGTTTATAGTTAAATATTTATACACAGTAGTAATTTCATCGCCGCTGCTCTCAAAACGGTGAAGGAAAACATCGTAAGGAAACAGGCATGCCCTAGAACCAAAAATTCGAAGATATGTGTGACATCTACCAACTCGCACTGGGCCCGCGTAATAGATTACAGCCCACTCCCTCTCGAAGAGAGAGGAGGCCTGTGTCCCAGCAGTGGGAAAATTATTGGCTGCTTATGAGATGATCTATACAGAAATAATGATTCTGTGACTGATTGACACCCAAAATCGCTGCAGATAGAGAGAAGTTTGGAAGATGTTCCAAAGAGTGTACTAGCAAAGGATTTCCGGAAAATAAACCCTAACTGAAATGAGGAGAAAACTTAAATGTTCAGAAAATAGAAATCCATGAGTATATTAACGATCTTGAATTGTTAGTGATCCTGATCATGAATCGTGGTAGCAACCTCTTTAAAAAAGCCTCTATGGTGCGTAATGGTAGAATTTTGTATAGTAATGAAATCTTTTGTTTTCAAAGTTCATATAAAAATTAAACTAGCTAAAGTAAGTTAAATAAAACTCCCTAAAAGAAACATTTAATTTGAAACGACCAAACACAACAATATTGTACCAACAAACGGATTCTACTTCAAGTACTTATTGTTTTCTCATAAACCAACTTCCAGCCAAATCTTACATTTTCATCTACACTTAAAACATTATTATTACGTCTCAAATAAATCCTTGGATATGACACGAGGGGTACCAAATAGGCGCTTTATAGTGCCCACTCTCCGATCCTGTCATTACTCATATTAGATTTGTGGGTCCCCGATAAAAAACCCAGATAGGGTGATTATAGTCGGGCATGGTATAATTTTGGGGTCTGTGACGGTGATCCCCTTTTGTTATTTTTTGCTAGTTTATTAAAAGAATAGTTCTTTTTGTGTTGTTATTGTTTAGACTTTGTGGCGCAGTGGTGATTGATTTTTGTGACTTACTTTCTTTTTAAGTTTTGACGTGTAAGTAGACGTACTGGCGTTTGGTGGTGGCTTGTGGCTACGTAATAACAGCCGCATGGATCGATCGATCAGGTTAAGTTACACTTGCCGAGGTTGGTCCGTAGATGGGTGACCATATTTACATACCGAGACCCCTCCGTGCCTCAGGAAGCACGTTAAGCCGTTGGTCCCGACTGTCATTCGTAATCTTTGACAGTTGTTACAGGTAGTTAGATGCCCAAAAGTCTGACAACCAGATTTACCAAGGGGTATCGTGTTACCCAGTAACTGGGTTGTGGAGGTCAGATAGGCAGTCGCTCCATGTAAAATACTGGTATTCAGCTGCATCCGAGTAGACTGGAAGACGACCCCAATATAGTTATCAAAAGGACTCTGGGATGGATGGTGAACGTAGAGTCACACCACTTTGCCCTGGTGAAATATCCTAACACAGATTGAACTTTAATGAAGAAATCGATATAACTATTTATATTCTTTTGAAATGCAAAGTGGAAGTTCATTATTTATGCTTGATTGTTTATCAATGCAGCTCCATTTAAATAGAAGAGAAAGAATCACTTCGAAAGTATTCGCATTTGTTTTTATTTTTCTTTCCTTTCTCAGTCTGCTTAGTGGCCAGTGAGAGAATAAAGTAACAATAAAAAAATAAATCGCCATACCCAAATGTTAAAAGGCAAGTAGGCTCTATCCATAACCAAACCAATAAGGGCGCACGTACAACATCGCAAAAAAAAAAAAAAACAATTAACTTCACCACACTACACATCTCACCTACATACAGAACAAAGACGAAACATACCCATCAAACAATATCCGAGGTAAAAAAAGGAGCTCATCATGCTTTAAGAAAAAAAAAGTTAAAAGAAAAAAAAGGCCTTTTCATGAGCGCAGTCCGGTGAAATTGTGTATGGGCGGCGTGGCGGGTCATTCATCGTGACGGCCCGCGGCTGGCGTACCTACTGGCCGTACCTACACTATTGCAGGGCTTGAGGGACCAAGCGAACGAGGTGTAGCGGGACATTTACTAGAAGTGACACTTGTGAAAAGATATGAAAAGTGAAGAAAACAAAGAAAAATGTTTATTAGGAACAGTTCTGTCGAGTATTTGGCTTAGTACCTATACTCGAATCTTACAATGTTCGACAATATTTTGTAGTTAAATACTCGATTCTGGGTGGGCACGGGGCTTGTGCATGGTGCACCAATTACCCCTAACTAGGGCATACTATGGAAGAGATACCGCAAAATTAAAATCGTGATGGCCTCAAGTAGCTCATTGTCATTAAGTATTCAAGCAAGCACAAGGGCACCAATGCGCCTTTTATAATGACACTTATTCTTGGTCACCATTGCCGTGGAGTTCACAGTCTGAAAACCGACCATGCAAAGCAGAGCGCCAATAAGGTTGATTGCTTTTGGGAACGAAGCCATTGCATTAGAACACACCAATTTTTGCCTAAAATTGATTTTTTTAAAGAAAATTACGACCTTAAAACTAGACCAAAACACTCAACAGATTGTCGCCCTACAGCCAGCTATTACCTTTCTCAGTACAAGCAGAATATAAACTGTATCTGTGCTATTTACTTAAATATATAATCGGTGGAGTATTGTGAAATTACCTGCAGTACATTATATACTCGTAAATAGACCACCGGCGTGTCTGACTAATGACAACGACAGAAGGAGATATAAAGGGGCTAAATGGATAGTACAGGTTGACTGGCAGCGCTGTAGGATACTAATTCTGTATATACTGAGGTTGACATCATTTGTCAGTTGCTATTGCAAGCGGCAGCGCTCTGTAAGGCTTTGATATAATTGACAGTACAGAACAATAACAAAGAATATTATGCCATTTTTCTATTAGTTATCCTTTTTTTTTTTGAGGGTGGGAAATCATCAAATAACTTCTCCCGCTCTGGGCAGAGCAGCAGGGCGTGTCAGACTCATACTGACTAAAACCCACCCGTGTTCCTTCAGTTGCCTGTGCCAGGGGCCACAGTATCCCTATCGGACTTTCCCGCAACCCTAGCAGGCATCGGCCCTAGCGGACCCCGTCATTGGTGCTGACATCTCTTTGAGGCGCGCGTGGAACACAACGCGCCGTCGACCCGGGCCTGGTCCTTATCGAACGGCGAGCTGCCCATTGCTCGCCGTTCGCAAGCCCACGCCTACGGTGGCCGGGAATCGGCCTGCGATTACCGACGCCCAGGGCGTCTCCTGCGGCGGCTAGGGGCGTGAGGGCGCGAATTTTGCCTCTCCCTCACGCGTTCCGCCTCCTCCTTCGCGAACATTACTGCTTCGCACAAGGAGATGAGGGCTTCCCAAGCCCTCTCGCTCCGTACCATGGCCTGGACCAGAGCCGGACGCAAGAGATCGCCACTGCCATTCGCCTCCACGAGGACACGGCGGTGCTCCGCCCAAGCCGGGCAGACCTCCACCGTCTATTAGTTATCCTGAGTTTTGGATGTGAAAGGGGTTTTGAGTAAGATTATAAACAGTTACCCACCCACTTATACTGCTACAACTATTATTTATAAAAGTCTAGTTCTAGTTTTATTATTATTAAATGTTTATGTCTAATATCTACCTGTAAGTATAACCAAAATTGTTGTTGTAGAACTCAGTTGTCTTTCGCTCCTAGGGTGGGCGCTAACAACAATTGTTATATGATTTTGTTGCAATAAAAATATTTGTATTTGTAGTTTGAACTATCAATCTACGGGCCGGACACAAAGTTAAAATCAAGCAAAATTCGTCGTATTTCCAACATGATTGTAAGAATGTTTTAATGCAAAACAGCAGCTGCTTTTGTTTGTATGCTGAGAGGTGGATAAATGTTTTTATTTTTGTAAGTAGGTTTGTACAAACACTTTTACACGTCAATCATATTTTAAAGACTAGATGAGGTCGACGTTTCTTATCTGACTACTCTGAGGAGAAAGGCCGAAACAAACTCAGAGGTCACAGTCTCTTTTAAAGTCCAGACATAATCTTGGTCAGACCATGTAGATTGGTGTCTGAAACGGTCTTTTGAGGAAAAACCATACAGATTGAGCGGACCTGTCCAGTCAGTGCACGCATTTGTCAGTAATCCTGCAACTCAACTCAGTTCGTATTGCTCGTATGCCACTTTAAGAAAACCCTCGAGATGGCCTACCACTCGGTATGTTTAACAGGACTTCGTACAATGAAGTCTGATAAAACACATTAAAGCTTTATTTATTAAAGCAAATATAGCGGTAAAATGGTCCCAACCTTAATAACAGAAAAAACTCAAAAGCCGAATTCGAACTATTTTTTTTCCCAGTAATTAGTAAGATCCTGCGAATTGAGCAGTGGTGGCCCAGTGGTAACGGCCCCTACTTACGAGTTGTGGGTCGTGGGTTCGAACCCAAACAAGCGCTTTACTTTGTGTAAATTATTTTCATCACCACTGCTCCCAAAAACGGTGAAGGAAAACATAGTCAGGAAACCGGCATGTCCTGGAACCAAAAATTCGAAGATATGTGACATCCGCCAACTCGCATTGGGCCCGCGTGGTGGATTACAGCCCACTCCCTCTCACAGAGAGGAGGCCTACTGTGTCCCACCAGTGGGAACATTATAGGCTGATTATGCTTATGCTGCGAATTTAATATTTGATTGATTTTCCAAACAAAAACTGTCAGACGACAATTTTATTCCAAGGATTAAAACTATCTGACTTGCGTAAAATCAGATCAAATCCCAAAAGAATACAATGAAAATAGCAACTTCCACAGCAAACGTTTTATTTGGTTATCTACTTTATTGTTTGCTGCAGCAATAATTATTATTGTGCAATACACCGTGTTCTAATAACAATACCATATAATATCAATATCGACCTATTAGTCACAAGTAATTGGTACAACAGTTCCGTACACCTACTAGTTCTATGCAGACGAACAATACCCCCCACCTGCTGAAGAGACGGCCTATTGAATGGCTCGTTGCTGTACAATACGTAATTATTGGCCTATTGTGGTCTAGTGATGTGTTTATTATGTAGCGTCGGCTATAAATCAGATGTAGAAGTGTTGTGAAAGAAATTACGTCACTAATGTTGTAATCAGGGACACAGAACCAGATTTTTCTATATAAACTTGAATAAATATATTAAATTTAAAGGTACCGTGCACTAAATATTAATTTTTCTAGCAGCTGATTTGTGTTCGTTATTTGCAGACGTATATAGTGTTCATCAGCAAATTAATATTTGCAAATAGAAGACGTGTGCCTGTACGGTGTTTCGGGTAAGTTTCCACGAATTAATCACTATTTATACTGACTATCGAACGGTTAAATCGGTCTAGAGTATGATCTAATGACATGAGATCATAAACGGAATCGTAACAATGCACCCATATTCTATTTTCTTGGAATTACTTATTTGTCTACCTCACAACTTTTTCTCAGAACATTAATATCAGCTAGTTTTTGTAGTTTTCCTCAGCGCAGGCGCTATTCGGACGTTTGTAAAGCGTAGACTCCACGTAGCAGCAGCTACGCAGTAGCGTAGAGGCAGCGCAGGCGCTATTCAGACGTTTGTAAAGCGTAGTGTCCACGTAGCAGCAGCTACGCAGTAGCGTAGAGGCAGCGCAGGCGCTAGTCAGACGTTTGTAAAGCGTAGTCTCCACGTAGCAGCAGCTACGCAGTAGCGTAGAGGCAGCGCAGGCGCTATTCAGACGTTTGTAAAGCGTAGTGTCCACGTAGCAGCAGCTACGCAGTAGCGTAGAGGCAGCGCAGGCGCTATTATGACGTTTGTAAAGCGTAGTCTCCACGTAGCAGCAGCTACGCAGTAGCGTAGAGGCAGTGCAGGCGCTATTCAGACGTTTGTAAAGCGTAGTGTCCACGTAGCAGCAGCTACGCAGTAGCGTAGAGGCAGCGCAGGCGCTATTCAGACGTTTGTAAAGCGTAGTCTCCACGTAGCAGCAGCTACGCAGTAGCGTAGAGGCAGCGCAGGCGCTAGTCAGACGTTTGTAAAGCATAGTCTCCACGTAGCAGCAGCTACGCAGTAGCGTAGAGGCAGCGCAGGCGCTATTCAGACGTTTGTAAAGCGTAGTGTCCACGTAGCAGCAGCTACGCAGTAGCGTAGAGGCAGCGCAGGCGCTATTCAGACGTTTGTAAAGCGTAGTCTCCACGTAGCAGCAGCTACGCAGTAGCGTAGAGGCAGCGCAGGCGCTAGTCAGACGTTTGTAAAGCGTAGTCTCCACGTAGCAGCAGCTACGCAGTAGCGTAGAGGCAGCGCAGGCGCTATTCAGACGTTTGTAAAGCGTAGTGTCCACGTAGCAGCAGCTACGCAGTAGCGTAGAGGCAGCGCAGGCGCTATTATGACGTTTGTAAAGCGTAGTCTCCACGTAGCAGCAGCTACGCAGTAGCGTAGAGGCAGTGCAGGCGCTATTCAGACGTTTGTAAAGCGTAGTGTCCACGTAGCAGCAGCTACGCAGTAGCGTAGAGGCAGCGCAGGCGCTATTCAGACGTTTGTAAAGCGTAGTCTCCACGTAGCAGCAGCCACGCAGTAGCGTAGAGGCAGTGCAGGCGCTATTCAGACGTTTGTAAAGCGTAGTCTCCACGTAGCAGCAGCTACGCAGTAGCGTAGAGGCTGCGCAGGTGCTATTCAGACGTTTGTAAAGCGTAGTCTCCACGTAGCAGCAGCTACGCAGTAGCGTAGAGGCAGTGCAGGCGCTATTCAGACGTTTGTAAAGCGTAGTCTCCACGTAGCAGCAGCTACGCAGTAGCGTAGAGGCAGCGCAGGCGCTATTCAGACGTTTGTAAAGCGTAGTCTCCACGTAGCAGCAGCTACGCAGTAGCGTAGAGGCAGTGCAGGCGCTATTCAGACGTTTGTAAAGCGTAGTCTCCACGTAGCAGCAGCTACGCAGTAGCGTAGAGGCAGCGCAGGCGCTATTCAGACGTTTGTAAAGCGTAGTCTCCACGTAGCAGCAGCTACGCAGTAGCGTAGAGGCAGCGCAGGCGCTATTATGACGTTTGTAAAGCGTAGTGTCCACGTAGCAGCAGCTACGCAGTAGCGTAGAGGCAGCGCAGGCGCTATTCAGACGTTTGTAAAGCGTAGTCTCCACGTAGCAGCAGCTACGCAGTAGCGTAGAGGCAGCGCAGGCGCTATTCAGACGTTTGTAAAGCGTAGTCTCCACGTAGCAGCAGCTACGCAGTAGCGTAGAGGCAGTGCAGGCGCTATTCAGACGTTTGTAAAGCTTAGACTCCACGTAGCAGCAGCTACGCAGTAGCGTAGAGGCAGTGCAGGCGCTATTCAGACGTTCGTAAAGCGTAGACTCCACGTAGCAGCAGCTACGCAGTAGCGTATAGGCGTCGTAGGCGTTATTCGTACTTTTTTAAAGCGTAGCCTCCACGAAGCTGCATAGATTGCATAGCATGAAGCAGCACCGTAGAGGCAGTGTAGGCGTTAGTCGGACGCTTAACTATTTATTTTAATTTATCATAAAACGGCTGTCCGCCAATTACTATAGCTAGTGAAAATTTGACAAAATTCATATAATCATCTCACAGATTTCCAGACATGATCGTCTTCCATTTATTCGCGAACACGTCACAATCAAGTTTATATAGAATCAGATTAGTAGCTGCCGTCTACGCCTACGCTGCTTCTAAGCAGCGTAGGCGTTAGTCAGACAGACGTATGTAAAGCGTAGTTTCCGCGTAACATTTGCTACGCAACTGCGTAGAGGCAGGGAGGGACGTATCTAAAGCGTAGATTCCGCGAAGCAGCTGCGTAGAGGCAGCGTAAAAGCCACGTTCGTTGCACTATCGCGTTGGACAGACACGCAATGCGTAGGAAAAAAAAATGCGTAGGTACGTACCCCTTTGGGCTCTGGAGTTTACCGTCAATTGAAAATACTTCTCACTGACAAGTAGGTTCCCACTTATACGTTCGACAAAGGACTAAGTACGCTGGGCCCTACTTTATGATGAGAATAATTTTTAGTTTTAACCTCCAAAGTACATAAGAGTAAACATAACTGGCGACTTGTGGGTGCACTATTGGTACATCTCTGCTTAGCCCTTCGCGGAATACAGGCGTGATGTTATGTTTTACGTTTATAATATGATATATAAAAAAAATTCTATTCTAATTTCTGAGGTAAACAAAAGCGATATGATCTCAAGATGTTCCAAGACACAATAAAGTTCACCTTGAACAAAAAATCCAGCATATCCCTAATGTAACAGCCTGGCAAGTATAACGTATGGTGCGTACGGGCGGCGCAGGCGCTCCGTGATGCCTGCGGGCGCTCCGCTTGCGTTCTGCCACTTCGGTAACTGTATGCCACGGGCGGGCAGAGAGTAGCACGCAGATGTGATAGGCGATCAACTGGCCTTGGAGGTAAGAGTACTAATGAGGTGCGACTCGGTGAGGTTCAAATCAAATATGTAAGGGTGAGATTGAGAGACTTATAAAAAGTTGAATTGAAATTTCGTTTGGGTGTTTCGCTACGTGCTACAAAAAGACATATGCTTCATGCTCACAACATTCCGCGTTTGCGTATAGTTTAAAGGGATAGAGCGTCAAGTGCATCGTTGTAATCTATCTTTCGATATCACTGAGTTTCAGACATGCGTTCCAGGCCCTGCAGTCTCGACATAGTTAGCAATCGTTTTCGGTTGCTAAGTCCTAACAATCCAGATGTAACGATATTTGGTCGTCTCCACACTCAAATTTATCGGTTGTTACTGGTATTTTAGGTAGGTACCGGTAGGTAACAACCGATAAATTTGAGTGTCGAGACTACCAAACATTTACATCAACATTTACATCTGGATTGTTAGGACTTAGCAACCGAAAACGATTGCTAACTATGTCGAGACTGCAGGGTCAGGATACGGAAGGTGATTTTTTTTATTTACTATAGAGTCACGATGTTGTATAAATATAACACCAATTAAAGAAATATTTGCCAAAAGACTAGTTTATTTAAGTCTAAATCCTTAATCTTTGTCCATAACTCGCTTCACTAAGACAAATACTTTACTAGTGTTTAATATTTCACCACTCTTATCACAAAACTATAGAGTTCAAAATCGTTTATATATTCGATAGTATTATTGCTGTTAAGTGCTGTAGGCGTGATTTGAATGGCAGGTGCACGATGAACGTATGTATCCAGTGCGAAATGTCTTTATGTATTACAATACCTACATAAGTAGGCAAATTATACATAGTGGAAAGATTATGTTCTAGAAACATTTGTAGAAAGCTCTTAAGGGAAAGGGGATTATGGGGCTGGTGTGAGTAGTACCTAATAGTAGGCTTATTATTATTCCAACAGAAAATAGTAAAATTTGGAAGCTAAGGCAGGCTTATTGATAAGGCGCAATTATTATTACAAAAGACTCCAAATTCTGAAGGACTTGAGCTTAAAGAGGCACGAGGAACAGGGTGTAAAGTTAACTCATACCTCCATAGAAAAGGAAGGATCCTCCGACCAGACGGGTGTCATGTCTGGTGGGAACTGCCCAATGATTGCTGTCGGGAAGTTGTATATATGCTAGTCGCGCGGTAAACTCTGCTAGCGCGATGCAGGATTTCCGTGACGTCAGTATGGCGCGCAGCTCGCATGTGGTGATGTAGATACCGCTACATTACTCCCCTCCAGAGACCGAGGTCGATAGTGAGTCGAGTTGTTGTTGTTGTTGGTTGATTATTGATTGTTGGTTAATTGTTGGGATGATTGATGATTGTTGATTGTTGGTGATGTTGTTGATTGTTGTTCATCACGTCGGGGTCACCACTATAGAGGCACCAGGCACAGGGTGTAAAGTTTACTTATACCTCCATAGAAAAGGGAGGATCCTCCGACCAGACGGGTGTCATGTCTGGTGGGAACTGCCCAATGATTGCTGTCGGGAAGTTGTATATATGCTAGTCGCGCGGTAAACTCTGCTAGCGCGATGCAGGATTTCCGTGACGTCAGTATGGCGTGCAGCTCGCATGTGGTGATGTAGATACCGCTACATTACTCCCCTCCAGAGACCGAGGTCGATAGTGAGTCGAGTTGTTGTTGTTGTTGGTTGTTGGTTGATTATTGATTGTTGGTTAATTGTTGGGATGATTGTTGATTGATGATTGTTGATTGTTGGTGATGTTGTTGATTGTTGTTCATCACGTCGGGGTCACCACTATAGAGGCACGAGGAACAGGGTGTAAAGTTTACTCATACCTCCATAGAAAAGGGAGGATCCTCCGACCAGACGGGTGTCATGTCTGGTGGGAACTGCCCAATGATTGCTGTCGGGAAGTTGTATATAATATGCTAGTCACGCGGTAAACTCTGCTTGTGCGATGCAGGATTTCCGTGACGTCAGTATGACGTGCAGCTCGCATGTGGCGATGTAGATACCGATACAAGCTCTAAGTTTTATTTAGACGACTCGAGTCTTCAAAAATAGCTCAAGTTTTATTAAATAAGACTCCAAGACTCGAGTTTATTACAACACTAATTCGGGTGATCGGAGGACTTCACTCGAATCCGGGCACCCGATGCATTAATTGCACTTGAAGACAGAGCTGGACTAGATTGTCCGAAGACGGGCGTATTCAACACAATTACACTTGGTTGTTTGCTCGACTTCCATAGGCAATCGAATTCGGGAGGACGACCAATTGTAATTGCGCCAATACAGAAACAGCCGTGCAATTCTGTAATCATCTCACCGTGAACACTTAGGTGAAGTGAGCGTGGAGTGAGCTGTCAGTGCCATATCACTGATGCTAGGGATTGACCAAGCATTACATTTACAATCATAATCGAGATTTTAATAATATTTTTTAATAATATTTTTTATGCAAATTCTATTGATAATTTTACAGAAAATAGTAATGTTTAGCCACTTACTACACATACTAGCTTTGAAATAATATAAAATGATCAATAGACTTTGGATAAAAAATATGATTAAAATCTCGATTATGATTATAAATGTAACGTTGGTCAATCCCTAGCATCAGTTGGATGACACTGACAGCTCACTCCACGCAAGTTTTCACGGTGAGATTTTTACAGAATCGACCGGCTGACCGCTAGCTCGAGACGAAAAGATAAAAACCGGCCAGGTGGGAGTCAGACTCGCACACGAAGGGTTCCGTACCACAAGGCAAAAAACGCCGATAAAAACACGTTTCTTCTATGAATACCTGCTTTAATTATTAACTTTTTTTTTGTAATAGCGGCAATAGAGTTACTCACTCTGTGAAAATTTCAACTGTCTACCTATTACGGTTCCTGAGATACAGCCCACTGACAGCCAGACGGACGGACAGCGGAGCCTTCGTAGTTGGTTCGAGGTGGCTCAAGCCTAGGGTTGCCATATTTGGCAAGACTCGTGTCGAGACGTAGGTAAAGACAGAAAAAAAAGTATGTTTTTTTTTACTAATTCAAATGTATTTAAGTAAGTACTTTTTTGTGTAGTTTTTTCTTCGCTTTTACATATTTATAAAACTCCGTGCAAGTCATATTGAAGTTAATCTGACACTGAAATATCGACTCCACAGTCTTCGGCAGCAGGCGATTTCTTTCAACGGTCCACTGGCTCGACATCAATGAAAATATTCTTTCCACAGTGGCGTTGTGATGTGTGCGTTTGGTGGTATCGCAAACAAATATAGGCGTAATTTGAGCATTTGGCATTTTCTTTCAGGATGTTCCGTTTCATTTAAAAAGTAAATCCAGTTCTCTTCTACAGAATTTATAGCCTTCCACTCTTCCGTGTCAACTTTGATCTCTAAAAAGTTTTTTAGTTTTTTAGAAGTTTTTTAGCTTGTTGAAAGCAACTGTCACCCAAAATCTCCACATCCATCGGAACGTAATAGTGCTTTGTCGGGACAGAGGGCCCAATGACGGTGACACTCCCGATATATCAGGACGAATGGCAGCCCTACTCAAGCCTCTCTTTGCCCACCAGTGGGAGCCAACAAACTATAAAAAAGGTAGATGGAAAACAAGCAGTTGTCACTTATTCTTGTGTTTTCTTACTTTCGATGGCTTTCTACTTCTACTCAAGATTTTTGTTCTAATCAAACATTCACCTCTCATATCCCTACAAATTCTAAAAATAATGTAGTTATTGCTACATGCCAATTTGTTCTAGGAATATTTCCCTCTAAATTATCGCTTTTATTTTAATTTATTCACCCTTCAGTGTCACCCGAAACAAAACTTTATAAACAGCCGCTTATAACACGACATGATAAAGAACTCATTTACACGCTGTGTTAACCGCGAAATGGAACGTAAAAAGAACCTATGTTTACAAATTCAAACTGAAAGTTCCAAAGTTGATTGTCATTAAATTTCAAGCTTTAGCGACCTAAAAATAAGAGTCTCATTGCATTAGCTGCACGGTAGATCTAATGTGGTAATATCTATAAAACATGGGCAATTTGAACAAATGTCGTCCGAGACTGAATGTAATTGGGCTGTCAGATTTTGGAGGGAAACAATCGTTTTGAATTCCGAACTGTAAATTAGAATCTGTGGTCACGCTTTTATTTCCAGCAACACGTGAAAATGCTAATCTTATTTAGCTAATAATGATTTGTTTATGGGCGGGCCACCTGTCCAACTAAGATCCAACAGCTGTGCCCTCAGATCATAATTATCTGAGGCTGTGCCACTGCTAATAAGGACCGCATACTTATTAGCAGCACCAGCACGAACCGAGCACGTTCGTTACCGACTAAGTACCTACATGAAATAGTTTCAGAATATAACGCCGAGACCTAAAACTATTATAGTGTAGGTAAGTGCGTAGTTTAGTATAGTATTGAAAGGATTTATCACAATATTCCAAGCTGGTACCTATTACTAAAAAAATAACCAACATTTCTGAAAATAAGTTTGAAAATAATTGGCTCATCTAAAAATACTTTAGAAGGAGTAGTTAGTTAGTTAGTAGGAATAGAGTATGAACTGACGAATTTGATAAATTGCTTTACCTTGAGTTTTGACAAGTAAATGCCGCAAAAGAGCAAAGGTTATTTTTTTTACAAAACTACAAAAAAAGATTCGTCTAAAAAAGTCTGGTAGTTAAAAGAGCGTAGCATTTAATATATTATTTGAACATGATAAATGTTTAGAATATTAATTCTGCGTTTGTAATGAAGCTATCTTTGACGCACCCCACCCGAGGGTCCAACTCATTTCGCGCCCAATTTGAGGTCGATTAAAAACAAATTTCTATCAGAGTGCATTCAGCTTTTTAAATAGTGCTGTGACTAATGTCGATTGCGGAATATCATTGCTTGTGATTTTTTTTCTGACAGGTCCTACGTATGGTTTAATTTATTTAGAACGGTAAGTTACTATCGTCTGAGTGATGCTTGTAGTATCTGAATTACTCTTCCTATTAATTTAATCATATAGGTACTCGTAAAACATCGTTTTTTTTTCCTCAATATGTTTTTTATAAAGTTTACAAAAAGTTCACATATTATATTTGCTATATTTCTCAAAAGGAATACTTAACATCTTTGCAGCCAGAAATTAAGTTTTACAGGGTTTTGAGCATTTGACCGTTTACGCTCGATTTTTCGAGTACCTATTCGCCTTCAAACTTCACTTTTATCGATAACTAGACCTTTCCCTATTTTTCCCTCGTTCGTTTGTGTCGCTGCAAATATTGAGCGCACGCCTTTGATCTCCGCTAGAACTGTCATCGTCCAAACACGCCACAGACAATCACGACGGTTACTAACACGGTGGTGACTTTTTGTGTTTTTAGCGGCTTTATTCATTTTTGTATAAAAGTACCTACAACGCCAGTAGGTTTCCTACAGGTAGACGACTTTTTAATGCAACATCCGTATTGCCAGCTAAGTCAACTCTAAAATATGTCACGTGCCTGCAATTTCATCAGCATGCTCTTCCAAACTCAAGCTGCACAGCTATAGGTAATGTTGCAGCAGTAGAAAAACATCCGATTACTCTAGAGTCTAGGCAAACCCTTTTAGAAGGAACTCGCAATTGTCCTTGGGTAGGTATTTTGGGTATTACCAGGACGAATTTTCGACGTCATATTTTAGTTTGTTTAACAGGTTTACGTTAGGATATTATAATATTTTTTTTATATAATTCTTTGTTTGGTTATATTGAATTGTGAATGGCGATATCCATGAATAAACTGGCCACTTGAATTATTCAGTCATGTTATGAATCAATTGTCAACACTCTCACATTGTGAGTTAGGCCCGTAGACAGAGAATGCTATAGACGCCTGCAAAGCGTGTCGCAGAAAGAGACAAAACAAAAATACGTCACACATTTAGGGTTACCGTGTGAGGAAAAACTTACCCCACAATTTAAAATGTCTATAGAAAATTTATTTTTCTCATAAATCGTCTTTAAATCAGTGTCCGTTCAAAATACATATTTGGGAACCTAGATATTATGTAATACAATCGGAATAAATACACCCTAGCTACAGATTCCTAGATATAGGAATATGCTTGATTTACAAATTATTTTGGTACTTATTACGTTTGCATGAACTAAGCATGTTCCCCCAACCCCTCAAAAGCAGGAGAGAGTGACGATCGATGATGATGATGTGATTCTAAATACCTACATTTTCTTAGATGATAGTAGTATCTGGCTTTGTGAGTAAATAATACAACAAGTTTATTTTTAATTAGCTTTTATTGATTTTACACGTTATTGTCCTTAATTGTCCGTCAATAACGTATTTCAATAAGTATATTATAGTAATTTGTAAGTAAAAATACTTGTACTTAGAAATTATTATAATATACTGTACTCACAAGAATGCTTAAATTATTTTCAATTTCCATATTCGTTTCTTCATGTAAACTGATGGAGGAAGATGATGGAATACAGGCCTCTGATTCCAAAAAAAAATATATTATCTTTAAGACGTTAATACAAAATAGATGTAAGAAGATGTTGTTTACGGAAAAAGATATTTTAAATTCTTGATCGATATTTGAATCGCGTTCAGAGTTTAAGATAAGCCTGTCTCAGTCATTTATTGCACATAAAATGTACAAAATAATAGTTCGCAACAGATAATTGTATATAACAGTTTTAAAAACACTGAACATTTATATAAAAAACATATAAAACCTGTATCGAAACTTAATATGTTATTAACTGAATATTTAGCAGAATAGGTAGGTACTGTATTCGGTAATAGCAGTGTTAGTTTCTTCTTTTTATTTAACATTTTTTTTATTAAAATGTCTGCTGCAAATTTTTGATGACGGTTTTGGTGTCCAATCTGTTCGTCCTGTAGCTACGATCCAATTCCGACGTAAATTATCATATTCAGGAAAACTGCAACAAGCCATTAATCTTTCAGATATAAAATTAACTAGCTGCGCCCCGCGATTTTACCCGCATGTGTCTCGGTTCCGTGAGAATATTGCGATAAAAAGTATCCTATGTCCTAACCCAAGTAATTTACCGATGTGCCAAATTTCATCCAAATCCGTTAAACCGTTTTAGCGGGAAAGCGTAACAAACAAACCAACAAATAAACTCAATTTCGTATTTACATATAATATTATTTAGGATTAGGATACACACTACAGAATACATATTTCCCATAAAAGTGGGCAATAATTTATGGAAAATCGGCAACACCAAAATCCTTAGGTTAGAATTTAATAATGTTAATTTTGTGCTTTTTATCGATGAATTTACGTCTAGGGTACATTATTCACAATGTATGAACACAGTAAAATGTTATTGATAGCCTAGTTACTGATAAAAAGTGCTATACTTACGAATGAAAGGACAAGTCTGGCATTTTCGTTTCACCTATCACTTTTACACCTTAGATCGCTACACCGCACCATGTTTTTTTATTTAACGGTTGAAATATTAAGGCTAAATTGTTCACAACATAAAATAACATAAATTACTAAACATAAAGCACATAAAACTGAATTTTACAAGAAGACGATAACTATCTGTCAAATTTGTTTAGCAAAGTACTATGCTAAAACCGTCAAAATCGTGGCACGCGCCGTGAAACAAAAAATCTCATCGTTCTGTCTCATTTCTTTACACGACATCGGCGTAACTTGCTCTTTTTCTTGTGTGAATGCGACAAAACACATCAATTTGTCTATAGCATTCTCTGTCTACGGTTAGGCCCCTCTATCGCGTCTACATCACTGCACATATTGGATTCATTCCTTTGATCTCCCACTAGTGCTGTCATCGTCTAAACACGGCAGGGACAAACACGCCAGAGATTAACACGGTGGTGACTTTTTTAATTTCCTACGTTATTAATCCTGCAGTTTTTTGAGGTCAGTACGGATATCTGACTTATGTTCTTTGGAAATTTAACCATTAGAGACATAAAATAGAGTAGGAAAGAAAAACCTATCAGGATTACAGTTCTCAAAAGTCTCCTATTGGAATCGCTTTTTAAAGGAATATCTCAGTTTAAATTAATTACGGTTAATACAAGGTTTCAATTCAGAGAGCTGGTTTACCGTTTAAAGAACAAACCTCTACTTAAAAATATTTGCATTTTAGTGAAGCAACTAAAATACCGAAGAACTTAAACGTAACAATTACTTAGACAAGAATGCAGACTCATCATTAGGCCCTCACAGCAACCATACGATCCCTACAATTGACATCGATCCAGAGCACTGATGAGGAGCCGTATCACGAACTCGTGATCCCAGTTCACACGTCACATCTCGAACACATGCAGCATACATCAACCTCGTCTAATTACAAACCCTAAGGCTAAACTCGGTAAAAAACTCACGAATATGACGAAAAAATCTCACGATTGAAACAATCCTTACCGTTTATGGCGGGAATTTTACGAAACGTCAAATTAAAATTTCGAATTTGGAATTTTTCGTTGCGTTTGCGAAGTTGGTTGTATTTAGTGAGGGCCTTGGGGTAGTCGTGTGGCTAGATCATGACCGCCGGGGGGACAGTGCAATGGGGGACAATTAGGTTGCTGCAGTTGGCAGCACCCACTCATCTCGGTAATGTTGTATGCCTGCTGTGTGTAATTTCTGAAAGTGTACCGTGCAGGTTGTTTATATTGTTAGTCTCTATATTATATGATATTGAGTATAAATTGGTTTTTGATCTGGAAAAGTTATTTTATATTTTTCTCTTTTAATTTAATGTAAAAGACGCACTTGTGTAATAAATGATTAAGTAACGTGAAATAATAACAAATTTCAACCGCATCATTGATTGAAATCCAGTCAATTTATCAGTCTATTCAGTCTGTAAACAAATCTAGGTAACTCTTATCCTTATAAGATAAAAAGCACAAAAGTGCAAAGGAACCAACACTTCACAACCATTCTGACAGGTGACAGTGACAGCTCCACGACTAACTCACTAAGTATCTCCTTACAGAACTTTGTGCTTATTTCCGCTAAGTAGGTACGTTCGCTTGCACGTTTACTGGCACAACTTCAGACAGTTTGCAGTAAACGGTGCCCAAAGGTCTCGGGGAAGATTCACCTGTTTCTAACTGTGATAGTACCATATATGTGGGTATAGTTGGCAGGTATGTACTTCTGTGTGTGGAATTAAGGCTCCTGAAAACAGGCGCAACGCGACTGTGTTAGAACAATTTCTATGAAAATTTCATGGAAATTGTTCTACAAAAGTCGCGTCGCGCCTGTCTGCAGGTGCCTTTATACAGAGTGTGCGTACTTCTGCATGTCAGAGATCCTAGACATTCCCAGAGTTCGGTTTGTTGGATAAATGTATAATTATTTCTTATATTCTTAAGGTATTGGAACTACTTTCTTTTTTACAGAAAGAAACGCTAAAATACATTCACGGAATAAGAAGTAAAATAATTATGAAATTCTGTATATAATAGTTGTTCAATTGCAGTTCTGAAATTCTTAGCAAATTTTGTGAAAATGTAACACAAGTAGGATATAAAGCCAATCCTAATAAAAACAATTGCCTCACCACAATTTTCGTAAAATCATAATCAGTTTTCAGTAAAATAATACATTAAATCCTGCTGCTGACCCATTATTTCAAAACTACTGATTACTGAAACAATACAATTGGTACCTACAGCTCACTACCCAAAGTTTCCGTAGATAACCAAGTGCCTATACCTACATTCTCGTACCAATTTACCTATTATACCACACAGCTATGGAGGGTAGAGGTAAGGAGAACTATCTCTGTGTAAGAAACGTGTCCGTTAAAATGTGCCACATAAGGGTGGCGCTACAGTAGCCACCGTGTAAATTTTAAAAGCAATAATTTTAGGTTATGTTTACAAAATAATGTTGGACTACGTAAATTGTTGAGGTATGGTATACTGGACTGTCACTAACTACTCTAGTCACTAAAAATATTAAATTTTCTAACTCGGCCATACTTCAATCCGTTAATTTTCTAACTCGGCAAACTTCAGTCCGTTTACAATTGCTACATTCATACCACACCATTTGCCTACGCTAGCGCCATTTTGGAGGGTATTTGAACTATTATTCACTGTTTATGCTGGACTCTTGTCCAACTATCTCTCCATTAGAGATAGTTCTCCTTACCTCTATCCTCCATACACACAGCCTAAGGCCAGGCATAGATCTGAAAGACTGTCTATTAGAATGAATGACTGAATGATGATGAATGAAAACTGACTATATCATTATATAAAAACAATGGAGGCGCACACACTCGTAAAAAACAGCCTTAAAGTAACAAAAAAAAGTAAAAGTAGTAAAAAAAAACTGAAAAACTGTTCAGCAGCAATAAAATATTATAAATATTTTTCAGTGATTAAAAAAAAAACTAAAGTTTAAACTCAAAATAAAATTCTCTCTTTCTACTGTCGCTTTTTCGTTTCTTCGAGTTTCAAATCACAACGGGGCTAAAGAAATTTTCACTTCAAAAAAGTTTAATGAAGTCGCACGTTGATGTCTTTTATTTGTCACTGAGATAACTCGATTTTTTTATTTATTCCAATACCACGAGGTTTCACTTTCTTTTCGATTCATAGTCAGTTCCTACTGCTGGGACACAGGCCTCCTCTCTTCGACAGGGAGTGGGCTGTAATCCACCACGCTAACCCAATGCGGGTTGGTAGAAGTCACATGTCTTCGAATTTTTGGTTCTAGGACATGCCGGTTTCCTCACGATGTTTTCCTACACCGTTTAGAGAGCAGTGGTGATGAGATTTACAAAGTAAAGTGCCTGCCTGGGTTCGAACCCACGACCTACAACTTATAAGTCTGGACCGTTACCACTTGGCCACCACTGCTCTTTTCGATTAGTTAGAGCAAGATATTATCTTATTCATATCTTTATTTGCATTTCATATTGTTAATAATTTGTTACAAGGTCTTATTGCTCCTTCGCTTCACTTCACAGTTTGTCAAATATTGACCCGCTATTAGAGTGTATCATATCATGGTCATTCTGCTGTAGGTATGCCTGTTGTGCGCACTATTTTGTAGGTACATAAGACAGTACATACCTACATAGAAAGGTGTACGTCTTGCGAGGCGTGGCCGGCTTCCTCGCGCAAGGCTCTACAACCTGTGTTTATGGCGGTATAACCTCCTCACGATGTAGGTTGCATAGCTAACTGATGGAAGTGATATGGAGATTCTCAATGTGTTTTCGAATAAGCGTGCGTCGGATTCAAAATCTTCATATCACTTCCTGATATTGTTGGTGGAGAATGTTCGTAGGACTTCGACATCTGAAAAGATTTCGCAAAGTAATGTAGGTTATTTTGTAATGAACTCTTTTCAAACTTACTTACTTACAAAGTACTTTTGCCGCTGTTATAACTCTTTTCTCATTGTTGAAAATTTACAAAGTTTTTTTTTATTTTTAGTAAATTGAGTTAAGTAAATTTTATTGATTATACTTTACCTAAATTCCTAATCATGTTTCAAGTTATAATGTTCTGTTGTCTGCAGTCAACCAAGTTATGTTGTTGAGTCCTGCACAAATGGTGTAAGATATTCTTCGAATTCTCAGCGGAAGTTTTAGCCTTTTCTCTGGTGTGCTACTGGCGGTGGTGTGGTGGTGAAGTCGTAGGTGTAGAACCAGTTAAAAAGGGCTGCTTCCGGCCTTTTTTCTGGGTACCGGACTATTCACCAGCGGGGCGAGCCCGGCCTCTGTGGTAGGCTTGAGTCACGCATTTTATCACGATTTTTGCTCCCAAACTGTGATAAAAATGTGTGACTCAAGCCTACGACAGTAGGCCGTGCTCGCCCCGCAGGCTTGCGAGCTTTTGGGTTGCTTCTACCAGCCGCGTAGAAACCTTTGAATTCGAGAGCGGGAAGTCCGTTTTGGCCCGCGACACACGATCGTCGTATCACCTACGATTCTGTCAAGGCTCGAGGCGTGCCACGCTTTGGGGTTGCGGTTCGTCAGGATCGACTCGTTATTTTAAGCTATCACACTAACTATCATAGTAATTAGTACTTTTAGGGTTAACATTTTGATACTAGCTGATCTTTAACCTGATTTTTAAGAACGTTCGCATTCTAATCTCAGTGTCAATCTGTCAAAAATTGTATAGCGTTTACCTACATTTTTGACATTAGACTGTCGCTGAGATGAGATTGCGACTTGAATTTGAACGTTTTTAATTACGGGAATTGGCCTTCAGGACTGTTTCTATCTGTGTTACTTAGATTAATTTTTATAAGATAATAATCATTTGAAAGTTTACCTAATTTAGTGGTCACGAACCTAAAATCGATTGCAATCGATTCTCTAGTTCAGAAACCAAATACGTAACGAATATTTGCCATCCGATGTTTAGGTCAAATTACCTGTTCCGCAACGGTTTTAATTGTATTTAATTTCAACTTTTTATATTTTTTGATGCGATCCGTTTTTAACGGTTTTAATTATATTTAAATTCAACTTTTTATATTTTTAATTGCGATCCGTTTTTTAAATATAAATAAGTTATTATACGTGTTAAAGTGGTGAATTTTCGTTTTTATATCGCTGCAATAAAATAATTTGCGTGCGCTAGGCAGGGTTAGATTGTGTCATCTTCCTGTCAGATAGAGTAGTCCTTCTACTCGCATATAATTAAGTAATCACAATATTTTACCGTCACACTAATCTACCAGTGATTGAAGTTAAATAAACCTCGATAATTTCATAATAGCGATAATTTAAATAATAAATAATAGTCAAATGGAACTTCGTGACTGTAATATTACGATATGTCATTTAACAAACAATATTATTATTTTATATCGGCGGTAACCCATTATTAGAACCGACAAAGTTAACCATACGTTTCTATAAACCTTTATTTACAGAACGTTAAGGTAGATTATCCTCTGATTTGGTGTGAAATGTTATTAGTGATTATGTACCAAAGAGGTTGTGTTAGTTTATCGAATAAATAATAGCAACTGAATGAGGCATTATTGCAGTGTTCCTTTGCCGTGTAATTTTCCTATTGGGGCTGTTATGAAGTCAATATTGTTTTTAACAAATTAGATATTGTTAAGGCATATGAATTATTTTTGCATATGTACCTTTAGTTTCACTTGTTGTTTCCATAGTTTTAAAAATAAATACATGGTTTTATTCTTGAGCCCACATTTAAAGTATTCGAGGAAAAGTGAAAAAAAACATGAGTGTTAGATAAGTAGTTATTTACTTAGGTTTAAAGCTTTGAAAGTATACCTACCTACAAATAGACATTATTCAAATCAGAGACACTCTAAAAGGTTTCCATGAACTATCACTATAGATAGTCTATTCGCGTTAAGAAAATAGTGACTCCTCAATTATTCAGATTATGTAAAAAGAGAAAGAAAGAAAGAAAATGCGTTTATTGGCATTACAGCAAAATAAATACACCTTAATACTATAAAAACAGAATACAAAAATTATAATGCCAAACGGGCCTCAGCTCAGCATAATGTCACATGACAACACAAGGTGTACCACCTGACGCAGATTTTTACTATTTTTTTATTTCTAAGTTAGTTTCACGATCTGGCAGCTTGAGTAATTTATGCGACCTACCCAAATGTCCTTTCTTTGGTGTTGTTCGTCGAATCGTTGTGCTCCTTAAGTTCTGAGTTGAGCGGCACGATTACTGACAAATGCGTGCACTGACTGGACAGGTCCGCTCAATCTGTATGGTTTTTCCTCAAAAGACCGTTTCAGACACCAATCTACATGGTCTTCACATGATCTGACCAAGATTTTGTCTGGAGTTTAAAAGAGACTGTGACCTCTGAGTTTGTTTCGGCCTTTCTTCTCAGAGTAGTCAGATAGGAAACGCCGACCTCATCTAGTTTTTAAAATATGATTGACGTGTAAAAGTGTTTGTCCAAACCTACTTACAGAAATAAAATCATTTATCAGTGCGTATTCATACTGGGGTAAAAATTAAACCATTAATATTAAAGCAAACTTTTTATTACACAATATTTTCAAATATTAAAGTTGATAAAGCAATATTATTTTTCAAATCAAATTCATAATTAGCAGAAATACCCGCTATAAATTAATATTAAGTCATTATTTTAAAAGTTTATCAAAACTGTCAGAACTTTCATCAACATTATTTTATAATAAAAGAATTCTGTTCCGCGAGTTCTATAACATTGTCTAAATCCCACGTTTATCTCGTCTTTCTCCGCTATGAATTATTGATCCACTTTTATTTTTACGAATAGTTTAGGTAGGTACCTATTCATTTTTAAAATTAACAAAAGTTGCGTCTGTACTGTCTGAAGGGCTTACTTCAACTGGTCAATGTGAACACGGCTTTTTAGTCTTTTTACTATGATCTAATTGGTCAACGGGCGTGGCTAAGCTGAGTGACAACGATGAGTCACTATTTTCTTAACGCGAATCTCAGAACAATAACTGTTCTGAGACGCGAATCTCAGAACAATAATATTAGTTATTGTTCTGAGACGCGAATAGACTATATTAATTGAAACTTCCGTCAAACAAAGGTACCCATTGGGCGTAATCGTATTGCCAACTTTATGAATGAAAGGGTTATCTATTCCACATTCAAAACCTCTTCATTCCATGTCTCGTACATCGTGTAGCTTGCCAGTATTTATTTGATGACTACAATCAATCGGCCTAGCTATTTCCCAAATTATGTTAGGTTCGGCTATCAGTCTAACCGGATGCAGCTGAATACCAGTATTTTACATGGAGTGACTGCCTATCTGACTTCCACAACCCCGTTACTGGGTAACACGATACCTCTTGGAAAGACTGGTTGTCAGAATTTTGGACTTCTGACTAATCATAACGACTGCCAAAGATCTACCTATGTATGACAGCCGGGCCGTCCACCCATCCTCGAACCGACCGCGGCAAGCGTAGGTTAACCGTCCATCGGCTTGTGCGGCTGTTATAATTTAGCCACGAGTCCCGTGTGTATATCATACAACCAGTATTTATTTGATGACTACTAGGTATCATCACACAATATTAATTTACATATTATCGCATTTACAAATAGACTATTAAAATGACAAACAAAAGGTAGGCAACACTCAAAAAGCGACAGCAAGCGGGAACAAATAATTTAAATTAGAATAACGACAGAGCATTGTGCAGTCTATTTTAATTCGAATTTCGAATGTAGCTGATCTGCAGTGAACGGAGCGAATGAATGAGTGATTGTTATTTAAGCGGCAGTCGCTATTGATCGGTAACAATGCCCTGGGTACTGAGGGACCTTATAGAGTTGTGTAGTCGACAGAAATTGTAGAACAGGCTTTGTTATTGGGCCTGGCTGTTTGTAGGTAGACTTATATAGCGACAATTTATTTTAATTTTAAACATACCTGGCAAGAAGTAGCTGCAGGCAGCCGTCCATATTTTTCCAAGAAATATAACTACATAGGTAGGTACTTATTTCAATTTTTATTTTCCTGGTATCGGAGGTTTAAAGATTCATTTCATCTATTTAAAACGTTTTAAACTGAATTTTGCGAGAAATACCTAGGTACCAAAGAAGTTGGCCTATAGAATAAAAACTTTGAATAAATAAAACTTCTTAGAACAGCTCTATTCCCCTCCGAAGTCTATGCAGCAAAGGGTTGAGCAACCCTTTCCCTTTCGGCCGCCATTACAATACACTCCACTCTGGATACGTTCTAACCTCCTTTGCTAACTGATCTCCTGGTACTTTTGTCGCAATTTCGTAGCCATTTCGTAGCCTTTTCGTAGCTTCTAACTATTGAAGGGATGTTCATTCTGTAGCGAAAATTTGCCACATCACGCTCGGTAGATAATGAAAGTATTATCGAAGTATTTTGTGTTTTCTGTATGATAATGAAAGGAGTGGGTCTATCTGGCAGGCCCCAACGAGATTTATCAACAGGTAATAGGCTTACATAAGGACATTATTTTATACCTATTGAAAATAAATAAGATATATTTTGTACCTCGACAGTTTTTGATTAAATGACGTTTCTATGAAGTGTCTAGCTAGCGGGCCCCTTATGATTATTTTTATTGTTATTTTGGGCCTGTTGGCTGGACGTTTGTCTAGGTAACGAATATCTTCTAAAGTATTATAGCTCACAGAAAGTCGACATTTTGGATTTGTAAGGTACATACTTAATAGTTTCTAACTCCGAGCACTACTGGGCGATCTGCCGGTCGATTCTGAAACAATACCACCGTGATAACTTAGGTGATGTGAGCTATCATCCCACCTCATGCTAGGCATTGACACTATCGACAACTCACTTCGAGCTCACTTCACCTAAGTTTTCACGGTGAGATTGTTACAGAATAGCTCGGCTGAAAGTATAATATAATAACAATAGAAACGTCATTTAATCAAAAACTGTCGAGGTACAAAATATATCTTATTTATTTTCAATAGGTATAAAATAATGTCCTTATGTAAACCTATCACCTGTTGATAAATATCGTTGGGGCCTGACAGATAGACGCACACTAATTATAGAATACATAAAAAACGAGTGACGTTATTATAGAACTCCAGTGCATTTTGGGCGTAAGCCTCGTTACCATTTTTTTTTTTTTGTTTCCAGGGTTGAAAATCCTCATGGATGTCCGCCGCCCTGGGGCGGACGGCGGGGTCTGTCAGACTCTTACTGACTAAAAACCACCCCGGTGTTCCATCTCACACCTAAGCCTCGTTACCAACCTTAAGGACTAGCTTATTTTTGTAACACTACCTGAACTAAGTATTTTCAAATCATTCCATCGTGCATTGTATTTAAATTGTCCCTTTTTTGGACAGAATAAGAGAGATATCATTTACTAAGAACCAGTCGCCGTTTATAATGATCACGAAAAAAAACCATATACTCCAATTTAAAATTATCAACATATAACTCACCGAAGTTTGTCCCGTTTACAAGTGGGGCCACGAACAAGTGCACACTCATTTTACTTTTATTTTTATAAGAAATATGATTGTGTAGCGGGCGCGCGGCGAGCCCGGGGCGCGGATATTTTCAAAATAATAATTAAGCGGATACATTTATTATGCCGCACGAATATGTAATGCGCTCCGAGATCACAAAACACATGGTGTTTGATGGTTCCAACTTCGTTTTTATTAGAGTTTTTGGTGTTTGTTATGTGAAACGATTTTTAAATTGAAAATTATGGTAGTGATGGTAATTTAGGTGGTTCTTAATAAAGATTTTAGAGCGGTAAGATACCTCTAAAGCACGTCATGTCACATTCGTTAAATATGAAAATCAGTAAGAGAATCGTTACTGCTGAACTGTAATTTCCTAAAACAAACAATTAATTATATCATATTTATTGACCATAGGTACAGGAAGTGACCAAATGCCTATATCAAATTTATCGTTAGATACTAAACGCTATATCTAGATGTCCAGTCTACAATTATTTCATTAAATTTACTCGTTAATCCATGTCTCTCTGATATATGACATCGTTTACAAACGGCTGCATGAATTCCTGTTCCTTCTATTAAATGTCCGAGTTTTATATGCCATAAAATTATTAATTACAAGTGGCACTAAATTCAAGCTTTATGCTATTGGTTTCTAATATAGTCTTGACCAGGACTAGAAAACGAATTTTAATTAAGTACTATTATAATTTTACCTACTACGCTTTGGAATGGGTAATTAACTTCATATTTTGTGACTGACCGACCCCTTGACAATTCAAAAGTAAATGGTAAAATTGACATAAATGCATTTTTTTTTAAGAAGCAAATGGTATAGATGTAATAATATGCATTTTTTTCTTAAAACTTGTTTATTCTAATAAGCTACCGGTCCACAAATGTTGAGCCATGAGCAATACCATCATTTCCTCGTTGGTATTTCTTTTTATTCTTTTTTCGACTTCACATGATTTATTTTTCTAAACATTTAGCCCCAAAAAGGAACTAATAATGCCACTATATAAACCTCAATGCAAATAATGAATCCCGACTAAAACTTAAACCTAACTAATGAGCTCACCCCCTGTACAAGATCTAAGCCGTCAGCGTACAGGGTGCGTTCATTACTGTGCCGCGGCAGCTGCGCGCGTCGCCTGCGGCTCGGATTCTGCGCCCGCGTCGCTCCACCGTATCGCACCGGACACAGTATGCTACGGGCTTATGGTAATTCTGTGAAAGGACTTTTTGATTCTGTATATATGCATATAATAGGTTATGTACAAACTTTGTGATGTTGTATACCAGTTGATTGGGTCTAGAATGATGACTTTCTAAACCAGCCTAGTATAGTTTTGAATTGCTTGTTGGTTTTTGTTTTGACCCAAATTAAGTTTAAAAATGAACATTTATTTACTTAAACTAAAATAAATTTAAAAAAGGAGAAAGGGAGGTCTAAAGGAGTATGCAAGGATCGTAGCAATTGGCGTTCCATCGGAAAAAGTGAGTTTATGTGTCATCATCATCTGCCTAACGTATTCCCAACTATGTTTGGGTCAGCTTCCAGTCTAACTCGAGGCAGCTGAATATTAGTATTTTACATAGAGTGACTGCTTATCTGACCTCGACAACCCAGTAAATGGGTAATACGGTACCCCTTGGTAAGACTGGCTTGTCAGTCTCATTGCCGCTGGTCCCGGGTTCGATCCCCGGACAAGTCAAACATTTGTGTGCATGAACATGTCTGTTTGACCTGTGTCTGGGTGTATATATACACCCAGACACAGGTCAAATGTATATAAGTACGAATATCAGTCATCAGGTTACCGTAGTACCTACAGGTTTTACCCAGTTCGGGACCTGAAGACCTTGTGTGGATGTTGTCTCTATTATTATATTGCAGGCTTCTTGATTATCTGTAACGACTGTCATAGATTAACGAAGAATGACAAGGGACCAACGGCTTCACGTGCTTTCCGAGGCACGGGGAGTCTCGTTAGGAAAGGGATGGCCACCCATCCACGGACCGACCGCGGTAAGCGTAGCTTGACCTTGATCAATCGAACTGTGTGGCTGTGATCGTAGTGAGTTTATGTGTGTCTATGTAAAATAAATTCTTGGTAGAATAACAAAATATACTCGTCTAATGGTGACTTCGTATTTTCGCGCCTAAATGTATAAACATTTTGAATTCAATGTCATCGAATGTGCAGTTTTCCAAAAAACCTACATATTTCAGCAAACATAAATGAGCAGGTTACTGTTTAAACATTATTAAAAATTTAAAAGAAAATACGATACTTATATACAAATAACAACATAGCCTCCGGCCATTACTGAATTCATTCGTATCAGCGATTAATTTTTGGATCGGAAAAAAACAGGTGTTGACTGTTAAGTTTAAATTATAAACACTTGAATCCGTTTAATTTTCCTTTTTTTATTCGTTCAGCCCAGAGTTTCTGAGCCTGGCTTCCATTCGGTACTTACATAAGCCAAATATATTTTGAATGGTTTCTCTACACTTCAGTAAAACTTGTTCCACTTAAGAATTTTTCATAATATTTCATATGAAAATTCATGGGTGGAACCAGTTTCCAAGGTTGTTGAAGATTGATATGAAATTGATGATTATTATTCAGTAAATATTAGGTCCTTACATATTATGAAATTGACGTAAAAATCGTTTTGCTCATAAAAGCGTAAAAGGAAAAAGCAAAACGATTTTTTTACAATGAAATACACACATCAAAAGTGTCTAGGGATCAAGCATTTTTATGCGGATTTCTTGAGATTAAGATGTGGCTTTGTAATAAAGAACAATGGCAGAATTATGTCTGGTTTTGTTTTAGCGACCGTAGATATTACAAAAACGAAACAAATTGAATTATTTTTTTATGATTTTTCAATTATTCACTTTATTTCTTAAAAGCCGGAGTTAATTTATAATATTAAAAGTATATCAATTGCTTCCGATCGAGATACCTACGCGAATTGCTGTCATAGATAGTGGTGTTACACGTACAATCAGTATGAATGTAATTATCTGTATCGATTATTAAATGAACGATCGATTCAACTGATCTAGGTGATTCTAGGGTTGGTTGAATTATTAAAATAATTATTTAAATGCAGTTATTCTATCTCTAATCAACTTGATTTGATGTTTATGTAATATTGCTTTTAAATCCAAAACAAGGAGCATAGGATCGATTCAACGTTGTATCGATTTTACATTGATTTTAATTGCACATCTCTACTTTCATCTTTGACAGTGACTGATTGACAGTTTGATGCTACAGAATTCCTCTGCGTATTCCATTTCGTTCGTGTTTTGTGTTTATTCGGTTTTCTATTAATTTCTACCCGACCTGGACTGTTTATGGACTAATTGATATTGCCCCGTGTGACTACTGCTTGCACTTGGCGCACTATAGGCTGCTGCGCCCACACAATGACGTTAGTCTGGTATTTGGGATGGGCCAGACATCAAGAATATATCTCAGCACCAGCAGAATTTCTTGACGAGATATTTGAAGAAGGTGAAGAATAAATTGTCTTACAAAATGTTGTTTTTTTATTTGTCCTTATATTCGGTATCTATAGTTACCAGCACGGACCTTGATTCTTCGGCAGAAGTGAGTGTAAGTATTACTACGGGTTTATGATGTGCAGGGCCATCCCCACTCTACCTCCGTATCATAGCGTGATGTCATAAAGCTAGACTTCCTCAATAAATGGGCTACAGCACGCAAAAATAAGTTTTGAAATCAGATTGGTAAAAGTGGTAAATCCAGAGATAAATGCGTCCAAACAAACTTCATAATAGAAAAAAATCAATTAGGTTTACTTCATTTGTCCGTAATATCAGTTTTTGTTTGATATCATTTTAATTGATCATTCATAAGTTACCTATAGGTTCGTGTTCACTTTATTCATAACCTAAAAATTCAAACTCCTATATCTTTGTTTTCCGGCTTTTTCGAATTAAAATAGACTCGCTTGTAGATTCTGCTACTAACGCCGAATCATTAGACATATTTTTTACTACGGGATGCTTCAATTTAATTCCAGACAATTTTAAGTAAGGAGATTTGCCATTGTTCTTTAATTTATGATTTTATAAATTTATATGGATCCTTTTTGGTGCATTTCATAATTTGAATCAGGAACTGTGAATCAAATTCGAGTAAAAGATGAAAATCAGCTGTCAATATTTTCCCTATAAAAACATACAACGCATTGAAGACATTATTAGTGCTACTGTTTCCCTACTACTGATTAAAACCAACGTTATTATGGAGCGGCGACGTCATTTAAGCAGGGAAGAAATGCTCAGAGCCGTGGGAATGATAGAAGCTGGTTCCCGGCAACGTACTGTGGCTTTAGCTCTGAATACAAGTCAGAGTGTTATCAGTCGACTTTGGACACGTTACCGAAGCACTGGTACCGTGGCTGAGCGCCATGGAGGACGGTATCGCTGACACCACACGGAGACAAGACCGATACATTCAAATCTTAACTCGAAGAGCTCCAACAATAACCGCCATGATGTTAGCCATGAGGCTTCATCACTCTTCAGGGAACTTAATTAGCGACCAAACAGTCAGAAACCGCTTGCATGAAGTGAACCTTCATTCCCGAAGACCGCTACGGGTACCACCTATAGCAATGCACAATCGTAGGATTCGATATCAATGGGCTCTTGAACACAGAAATTGGGCAGAAGAACAATGGCGTTTCGTGTGCTTTTCTGATGAGTCTCGTTTTGGTATGAGACCGGATACAAGACGTATACGACACTGGAGAACCCCTGGACGCCAACAGCGATTAAAATCCTGCCAGGAAGTCCATCCTTATAGTGGTGGAACCATCATGGTATGGGCGGGTATTTGGATCGGCGGAAGAACTGAGTTGATTTGGATCAGAGGCAACCTCAACGCTCAAATTTATGCTGAGACGATTGTATCAGACGTCATCGTTCCTCTACAAGTGCAAATCGGTCCCTTATTTCAGTTAATGCATGATAATGCACGACCGCACACCGCAAGAGTTGTAAGACAGACTCTCGCCGCAGCTAACATCAATGTCCTGCCCTGGCCTGCTCAGTCGCCAGACTTGAACCCGATTGAGCATGCATGGGATATGCTACAGAGAAGAGCTCTGCCGAATATGGAGGGTATCCAGTCGCAAGAAGACCTTTTTTTGTTGTTGCAACGAACATGGGCGGCCATTCCACAGCGTGATTTGGATGAACTCATTTTGAGTATGCCAAACCGATGTTCTTGTGTTGTTAGTGTTCGCGGTAGAAACACGGATTATTAATTGTTTAAGTTACCCAATAAAATTTTAAAGAAAACTGTTATTTCAGTCTTTTTTTCGAACTTTTGTGTTAGTGGTTCAAATGTCAAAAATCCCTTTATTAGGAAAATGGCAAATTTCTTTATTAATGCAAAGGTGACTTGGTTTATCGTTACTGTGACAAACGAAAACACTTTATTTTATGAATCCTTAAAGAAAATTTTAATTAATATCAATCAGGAGAAAAGTTATTGCAAAAATATATGTTGATTTGATGTGTGTAGTTTATTTTAATCATTCAAAGTATGTACCTACCATTGTTATCTATGTACTTTCGCCATTTTTTCGGTAGTTCATTGATTCCTTTGCTGAAAAAATCGTGGGAGCGAGAATCAATAAAATCTTTGAAGGTGGGTTTGACAGCCTCATCGGATGTTTTTTTTTTCCTTTTAAGTTGTGGTCCAAATTCCGGAAAAAGTGGTAATCTGTTGGAGCAAGGTCGGCGACGTTCCAATCGGAGCTCCTGTAATTAAGCGACCGTCTGATGGGCAGTGTGTGCTCTAGCGTTGTCCTGAAGCAGCAGTGGGCTAGAGCAATTGACCTGTCTCGGTTGTTTAACGGCTAGCTTTTCCATCATGGTTTGCAATTGTTGACAATACAGATCTGCTGTAATCGTCTGGCCAGATTTTAGGAAGCTGTAGTGGATGACACCAGCACTGGTCCACCAGACACTTACCAGCACCTTTTTCTGAGTCAACTTTCGCTTGGTTCTCCCGGGTTGAACCATTGTGATGAGCAATGAGCATTTCCGATTATCGTACATGATCCATTTTTCATCACAAGTGACGATACGATTCAAAATCCCCTTGTTATTGTGACCGTTGAGTAATGTAACGCAGGACTCGACTCGTGTTTGTTGGTTTGCTTCACTCAATTCATGCGGTACCCATTTTTCGAGCTTTCACTTTTCCAATTTGTTTCAAGTGAATTAAAATTGTTTTGTCGCTCACACCGAAGCCTGCCGCTAACTCTGACGTGGTTTGCGATGGATCCGCTTCCACGATCACTTTTAATTCTTCATTATCAACTAGGGTCTCCGGCCGTCCACGGGGTTTGTTCTGTAGGTCAACATTTCCAGAACGAAAACGTTGGAACCAAAAACGTACCGTATTTTCTTTTACGGTAGCTTCCCGATACACATCATTAGTATTATTATTATTATTTCCTTTATTTCATTTACATACATATCAATTACATTTTTAAATATTTTTATAAACAAAGAGATACCAAAAACATTTAAAAATATAAAAAATAGTAGCCCACCGGTATCGGGAACAGGGTCCAAGCTACTTATTATTATTATTATTATTAGTCCTTTGGGATGTTTCTGCAGCGCTGGTGCCACGATGGAACTCGTATTCGTAAATAACCCAAAATTTTAAGTTTTCCATATTGTGAACAGAACGATGTCAAAGAAAAATCAAATGGCGCAAAAACAAATGCATCGCTAAATTGGAAACATAAAAACACAAGCCTTTTGAAATGAAGTTGAATTGGGAATTCCTACCAACCGCCAGATATTTGAGATCACCAGATATTTGTCATCAGTTTGACAAAAGGCCAGTTTCATATGTAAGGACTTAATATATCATTCCTACAGTCGCGAATCGCATTTTGATTAACATAAGACGTAAAACAGAGCTGCAATATGCAAAAAACCAAAGACAATTTGGATTTGGCCGGCTACAGCTGAGGATTCACCTTAATCCAAAAGTCTCTCAAGCAAACGATGCACCCCATTCTCTATTACTCACATTCAAAAACCAATTGCTATTCGTAACCATGGCAACGTGCAACGGCGCCGAAAGCATGAAACATCATTGCCTCGCCTATTACGAACCCTCAGCAGCACATCCCAAGCGTGGCATTGCCCAAACGGCCACAAACACACCTTGATGATCTTCCACGTACCATCCATCACACCCACAACTATTCAAACAAACAAAAACAACCGTACCCCACGTTAATAAGGTTCATTTTCAAATGAGCGAGGGGTCAGCGGAAAGTGGTAGTCCCCTAAGGCGATTTGGTATGCCTCTCGCACGCAGAAATGAAAACTCGATGTCGAAGTAACTAAGTTGTTGTCAAATTGATTTTAGCTACGTCTTTGTGCAAGTAAGCTGTGAAGTTTGTTAGATAAGATGTTGCTTAGGTTTTTTGAAGTTTGGCTGATGCGGATGTCCCGCATCAGCCTAACAACGATCCTAAGATACCTACAATAGATTTTGGAAAACTTTTAGTGGAAGCTCCAACGTTGAACCGTTGCTTACACTCGAGTGAGCATGAAATGAAATGAAATGATGAAATGATTTTTATTTCTGTAAGTAGGTTTGTACAAACACTTTTACACGTCAAACATATATTTTTTAAACTATGTAGATGGGGCCGGCGTTTCCTATCTGACTACTCTGAGAAGAAAGGCCGAATCAAACTCAGAGGTAACAGTCTCTTTTAAAGTCCAGACAAAATCTTGGTCAGATCATGTGAAAGCTATGTAGATCGGTATATAACAAGGTCTTTTGAAGAAAGAACCACACAGTTTGAGTGGACCTGTCCAGTCAGTGCACGCAATTGTCAGCAATCGTGCAGCTCAACTCAGAACTTAAGGAGCTCAACGATTCGACGAACAATACCAAAGAGAGGACATTTGCATCCGCATCCGCATCAAATCCGCATCCGCATCAAAAACTCAATAATAATGAATTACATGAATAACAAATTTAGCCCTAAACTTGAACTTCTCCAAGTTTGTATAGCCACTCGAATTAGTTACATCGGCATCGGATAGAAGTTACAGCTGATAAGTTACCGCCCATAGAACAGCTGTTCCGTGATACCACCAGAAGAAAGAAACAAACAAAAATTAAGGTAGACTACGCGTCTACCTTAATTTTTGTTTGTTTCTTTCTTAAAGACTAAGAAGAACCGTTTCTAGATGTAAGCTTTTTAGTAACAACTTCTTGGGTGTTTATTGCGACTTTTTTTATTTATTTTTTATTAATTAACTTTAACGAAGCTCTACTGAACTTACTCTAAATACATTGCTTGAGTAACACATAGTCGACCCCATTGTTTCAAAACAGACCAAATCTCATAACCCGGAAGAAATTCTAATGATTCTAACACTTCTATAGTCAGCGCGTTATCAACCGAGTCGTGAGGCCATAAATGTCAATAGACATAGGAATGTGCAGCGCGCCGGGACCGTTATTGGTAAACGGCTACCTACTCACGTGGTGTCGATGAGTCACCAAAGAACTGTACGCTTCTGATTGGTCGTTACCAAATGCAATTGCAGTGCATGTTTTTTTTTTGCTATAAAAAAATAAAAATGTTATGGACATACGATACACCTACATTTTTTACGGTTTTTACTGGTATTTAATTTAGTATCTTGTAGTCACTAATAACATACTAAATTAAACGCACATAAAACCCGTATACCGTGTAACCCGTAACTTTGTTAACTCGTTAAAGTTTATGAACAAGATACGATAATGAACGTTACTTATCGAAATATTTATTTTATTGTTACGCCCTTTACTAAGCGGCTCCATAAGGCCCGTAAGTGCAAGCGAGATAGACATAGGGCAATGATTTTTGGCCCGACGACTCAGTTGACAACGTGCACGCGGGTCTATTTGTCATCAATGAGCACAGCACTAGAACCGTGACATGGTCGTTTAGTCACGGTGAGTTACGCAGAGGGTGCTGATGAAAACAACTTGTGTTTACCCAATGGCAAATTGCTGGACATGACCCTTCTCTTTTCTAAGTTTTTCGACGAACTATTTGCGGATAAATGATAAATGATTTTATTCCTGTAAGTAGGTTTGTACAAACACTTTTACACGTCAATCATATTTTTTAAACAAGATGAGGTCGGCGTTTCCTATCTGATTACTCTGAGAAGAAAGGCCGAAACAAACTCAGAGGTCACTGTCTGTTTTAAAGTCCAGACATAATCTTAGTCAGATCACGTGAATACTATGTAGATCGGTGTCTGAAATGGTCTTTTGAGAAACGAACCACACAGATTGAGTGGACCTGTCCAGTCAGTGCACGCATGTGTCAGTAATCGTGCAGCTCAACTCAAAACTTAAGGAGCTCAGCGATTCGACGAACAATACCAAAGAAAGGACATTTGCCGCATAAATTACTCAAACTGCCAGATAATGATTAAACTTAACCTTCCTCGAGGTTTAGTGAGTCTCAGCATTTAGAAGCAGCAAATATGTGGTCCTCCGGAGAATTTCAAAATCCTCTGCACGTAACCTGAACAACTCGGTCACAACTCCAAGAAATTGGGTACGTTCTGAGGTTTAAAATGATACTACAGAAAATACAACAAAATTCAAAAGCGTAACACACACTGGTCACAATCCGAAGGATTTTGAAGGAAATTGCAAATCTATAGCTACATATTATATGTTTGAAAAATTCCTCTGCTCAACCTGTACCTAATATTATAAAGAGGTAACATTTTTGAGTTTGTATGTCCGGGTAATCTTCGGAACTATTGATCTGAGCCGACAATTTTTTTCACTGATAGAAAGCTAAGCTATTGCCATTGGATAAGTTTTATGTTAAAACACGCGGACAAAGAAGCGGACAGAAGCTAATAACGTAAATAACGCAATTAATGTTGCTGGACTGTCAAAATGAAAGGCATTGACGCGTAGACAGAGAATGCTATTCTCTGTCTACGCATTGACGTGTGTTACGTAATTACCACGCAAGTCTCCTCACCTTTCGACATTTACAAACATGTATTACCCTTCATGCTAGACCTGCTATTCACACCACCCACTACACGTACCTCCTCATCAATCACGAGCACTTGACGCGCACCGTTTAGTCACGGCCAGTTGCGCAAGCACCGCTAGGGGGCGCTATCTCATCATCAGCTACAAATTGGACAGTTTAACGTGCAGTTTGATTTTAATACGAGCAGATAACATCTGCGATTGTAGGGGCAAGATAGAGTTTGTGAATATGTGGAGTCAATTTAGGGTCACTTTGATGTTTTCATTGGTTTTTCTGATGGGTTTTTTTTTCTTATGATATTGGCTGGTAATCGGGTTGACGGTAAGGGGTCACCGCCGCGCTTTGACATCTGGAATATGAGAGCCATCGTTGATGCGGAAACAGCCTAGAGACACAATTGAAATGTCCCACAAAACTACACCGCGTATTTTCACTCCGATAAGCCTAGCCTTACAAGTAAATACTTTACTTTAAGTAAATACCTGTAAATCCTTTCTGTATTCAGCATTATTCCGCTCCGTCGTAGAAAGTTAAAATGTTCCGAAATTGTCATTTTAATTCCGCTGCAATTTTCCACTCAGATTTGGCCCTAGCTTTAAACGTAAAAATTTTAAGTGAAGTTCAAAAACATCGATCAGGCTATCCATTTTCATTGACCTACAGTTTGATCAATCATGAACAACATCATCTGCCTAGCTCCGTGGCCTAGCCTTTTCCCGACAATTTTTGGGGTCAGCTTCCAGTCTAACTGGATGCAGCTGAATACCAGTATTTTACATGAAATGACTGCCTATCTGACCTCCACAACCCAGTTTCTGGGTAATACGATACCTCTTGGTAAGACTGGTTGTCAGACTTTCGGACTTCTGGCGACCCGTAACCCGTAACGACTGTTAATGATCCACGAATGACTGCCGGGACCAACGGCTTAACGTGCTTTCCGAGGCACGGGGGGGATAAAGATGGTCACCCATCCACGGGCCAACCGCGGCAAGCGTAGCTTAACCTGATTGATCGACCCGTGCGGCTTATATTACTTAACTAAGGCTTAGGAAGTGATGGGTTCAATGCTGAATAATGCAAATAATAACAACACTATTTGAATCTTGCAAATGATCGACCTCGTACGTCTGTACGCGTTGATTCGCCACTTGTATAAAAATTACAGGTGACTTGAGTTGACTAATTGACATAACACTTCGTGTGCTAGTCCTCAAAAGGTGATAATATGTAGTTAGCACGATCAGTCGATCAACCGTGTTAATAAATGTGTTTTACGAAAATAGTTCAGGACTATAGTTTTAAATTCATTAGCAAGCAGGCTGGTAATTAAAAGTAATGGACGGACGTTAACATTCAATTCTAAATTAAAAACTGCGTTAGCAAAACGGAGTAGGTACCTACTTAAGTTAATATTTAATATTAATATTTAATATGAGACAACATCCACCCACACAAGGTCTTCAGGTCCCGAAATAGGCAGAGCCTGTACTACGGTAACCTGATGACTGATATACATACTTATACATATACACACCCAGACACAGGTCAAACAGACATGTTCATGCACACAAATGTTTGACTTGTCAGGGGATCGAACCCGGGACCAGCGGCTCAGAAGGCAAGGTCGCTACCAACTGGACCAACCGGTCAGTCAGACAGTCAGTCAGTTGCGTCACCACCTGTCAATACATCATGTAGAAGTATAATGATCATTATTAATTAATCCACTGTTGAACATAGGCCCTCTTATAGTTCATTACAAAAAACGTAAGCGAAAACTGTCACTGTCACTGTGGTGATAACTTTTTTTTACAAATGTTCTTGACGATGCTAATCTGCTCAATCGACTTTCAATCATATTCAGTATCCCCTGAGTGAGCAAGAGAGGCTTTTATAATTTATTCTCCCTTATATCATTTTTAATGATAAAACGCACTGTTTCTCTCTTTCTGTCCACAAGTGCACCTTATAATCAGCCTATAATGTTCCCACTGCTGGGACACAGGCCTCCTCTCTGTGAGAGGGAGTGGGCTGTAATCCACCACGCGGGCCCAGTGCGGGTTGGTAGATGTCACGTGTCTTCGAAGTTTTGGTTCTGGGACATGCCGGTTTCGTCACGATGTTTTCCTTCACCGTTTTGAGAGCAGTGGTGATGGAATAATTTACACAAAGTAAAGCGCCTGACTGGGTGCGAACCTACGACCTATAGCTCGTCAGTCGCAGCTGTTACCACTGGGCCACCACTGCTTTTAGTTACACTCAAGTGCACATATTGTTTTTAAACTCGAGAATATTGAGCATAGTCAGATTTTTTATAGGCAAAATTTTGTCCGTTGTTTCTATTAAGCTTTACTACTAGGACACAACCATGTACTTAAAAAAAGAGGGTGTGTACTTATGACCACACGATAGAAGTGAGAACTTACGGCTGGAACCGAGCCTATACCCGATTCCGCGTCACCGACTCGAGCGTGTCGGTTCAGTTTTGTTCACTGTTCAGAAAGTGCGCCCAAATAAGTTTTCACTTCAAAAATACTCGTTGTTTCACTATCCACAACGATTCTATGTCCACCCCGGTCCCCGGTTCGCGTCACGAAATTATCGATTCGTCTGGGGTGAGCTCGTCCCGCTCCGGGGTACCTTTCCGATTTGCGGTTGAATAGATTCTTGCATTAAATGTGTGTAGGTAATGTAATAAATTACCTAAAGAAATAAGGGCAATGAATACATCCTAATTTAAGAAAAATCTAAAGAGCTTTTTAGTTAATAAATGTTACTATAACTTGAATGACTACTTAAACGATTAGTTTTCCAAACTCAAGACCTCACAGGGACATCACGTCGTAATAGAACAATTTTTATGCATGTATTTCTAGATCTTTAATTTGTATATATTCTAGGAATGGCATTGACATAATTTAATTACCTACTATTATTGTTAAATGAATAATTAATCTGTATTAATATGACTATAAGAAGGACACTCCACTAAATACTTTTATCTAATTTTATATATTTCAATGTCAATCTTCATTTTGATAAACCACGATTGATACATTTTGCATGCCTTACTGTTGAATCACTTGAGACATGTAGGTACCTACTTATATTTAATAACACCATTGTAACAGTGTTTTCTGCAAATATAAATAATTTGATTGAAATTATATTTTCCTAATGATTATAACTTTCTTTCATAAGAGTCTTTGTGAACGAATAGATTTGCATATATTTGCTAGGTGTCGGAAGACATCAAATTTTCCTATTATAGAGAAAATCTTAACATTAATTCGTAAGATTTTCTGTGACCGGATAGCATCGCTATAACATTTAAATTTAATTATATTATTTTTATTTAAGTGCTACGTTCGTAAGTACGCTGTACTGGTACAGCGTCCTAACTATTGTTTGCCTCACCGGACGACGTCACTACGTCAGCGCCGCCGCGCCGGCTGTCGTTGAAAACCAGCGCTGGGGCTCTGTTCTGCATAGGGTCGCAGCATAATGCTGAGCGATAACCGTTTTGCGTGGATGTGACGCATGTTTCCCCCAGCCTTTTCTAATTTTTTGTGTTTGCATTATTTTTGCGTCATGTTTACCGCAAATAAGCGTATTTTCTTTCTTTCTTTCTTTTGGATATATGCATTTGAAACAGTACGGTAACTGTTGTTTGTATCATACAACAAATTGTAAGTATAGTCGTAGGGTTAAGTATTGGTATTGGCTGAAACATCCCAGCGCTGAGTTGCTGGATTCGTTTTCTCCTCTACCGATCGTTATTTCTCCTGACCAAGGTTTATTTTGTTTATATGTATGTATCTATATATTAGTATTTATTCTTGTATTATATAGTCATTTCCGAGCTATCTATCCCGTATGTTGCACCTGCCATGGTATATCTCTGCATCACCCTAAGGTTGACTGGTAGAAAATGCCTCAGGCATTAAGTCCGCCTTTGTACAGTATTATTTTTTACTTGTGCATAAAGTTAATAAATAAATAATATGTCGGCAATCTATTAAGGGGATGTAGGGTAGGTCATTTGCAACCAAATTACCCCTTATGAACCCTATGCAAATTTCAAACATTACCGAGTAATTTGTCATTTTATATTTTTTGGCGGTATACAACTTTGAAAATGTATAAATAAAAACAACTATTTTAAATCAGAGCACACATTTGTCATCATTTGGGGCAGGTAATTTGACTAAAATGGTTGCTTTCTGCAAAAAACATGGATATACTCTATCAACAGAACATTCCAAGAATATGTAGCTTCTCAGCTATCCAACGAGATACAACAGCTAACAGATTATATCTTCAAAAAAATATAAAATGGCAAATGACCTCCCCTACATCCCCTTAATGTATTGCCGACGTATTACAAATAACCCCGTATACTCATCATTACTAAGTTTTCAGCCACATAAACTTTAAGTAAGTACAACAAAAATGACTCAACAAAAAGCTTTTCACCAACAATTTTCATTCCAGCAGCGCAATATAAATATAAAGAAGCACCGTCGTGTAAATAACAGTAACGAACTCAAAATAAAGTGTATTTCCTTCCCAGTCAACAGCGACGCGCCCGTGTAAATTGCTATATCCGGGCGGCCGGTCCATTTCCGCCAATAAAGCCCACTTCCGGCGGCGCTGCCCGCCAGGTGGCAGCACTATTTAGTTTGTTCCGTCACTTCCGCTGAAGAAATAAGGTTTTCAGTCGGTAAATGTGATTTCGTGGCAGTTGACCGATGTGTTGAGATGGCCCGTTTGCAGATAGACTTTAATATAGTTCGGTAAATTTGTGTTCGTTGGTATTCAATTTATGATAGAATCTAGTTTTCCTGATACTGATTTCAGATTTAGCTCGTAGCCAGATGCCATGAAGAAGTCTAAGTACACTGAGGTTTAGTAGGCACCGACCACTTGCAAGAGAACTTTAAGTAAGACAAATCCAACTTAACTTTATCATTGTCCCACACTAGGAATTTCTCCTGTATTGTGGGAGCCTTTACAAACATTTAAACTCACATACAGAAACAGCCAGGATCCGGAACAACTTGTAGGTCACACAAATATTTGTTTCGTGCAGAAATCGAACCCGCGACACGCAGCGCAGCAGTCAATCGCTTAACCACTGCGCCAACCATGCCGTCAAACTGAGTTTCAGTTAAAAACGCTAGGCTGTATTGAAAGGAGGCTCTACGCGGGGGTCGTAAGGTCCATGGCCCTTTAAGGGGCACCGGTGTGGGCGCGTTCCTTGAGACGGCGGCCAGCCCACCGCGCTGGTTGAAAGCGCCCCAAAGGGTCATGGCCACCCGGCTGGTCTGGGGATACCGTACGGTCTCTGGTGAGGCGGCGAGCCTCCTTACCGGATTAACGCCATGGGATCTGGAGGCAAAGGTCCTCGCGCACATATGGGAGTGGCGCGAGGAGGCGAAACGCCGGGGCGTAGCTCCACTGCCGCGAGAAATCACGGTACAGCGGACAGAGCTCCGGTGGGATCTCAGGGCAGCATGGAGAGTGCGATTGTCGCAACCCAGCGCCGGGCACGCCACAATTGCGGTGAAAAGTCCCCTCTTTGAGGAGTGGCTAGAGAGGCGCCACGGCGTCCTCACCTTTCACCTGACGCAGGTCCTCACCGGACACGATTGTTTCGGGAGGTTCCTGTTCTGGATACGGCGGGAGGAAACGCCCGGGTGTCACTATTATGTGGATCGCCTGGAGGACACGGTGGAGCATACGCTGGAGGTATGCCCGGCTTGGGCGGAGCACCGCCGTGTCCTCGTGCAGGCAATTGGCGGTGGCGATCTCTCACGTCTGGCCCTGGTCCAGGCCATGGTACGGAGTGAGAGGGCATGGGAAGCCGTCACCTCCTTCTGCGAAGCAGTAATGCTCGCGAAGGAGGAGGCATAACGCGTGAGGGAGAGGCAAAATACGCGCCCACACGCCCCTAGCCGCCGCAGGAGACGCCCTGGGCGTCGGGAATCCCAGGCCGATTCCTGGCCACCGTAGGCGCGGGCTTGCGAACGGCGAGCAATGGGCAGCTCGCCGTCCGATAAGGACCAGGCCCGGGTCGATGGCGCGTAGTGTTCCACGCACGCCGCAAAGAGATGTCAGCAACAATGACGGGGTCCGCTAGGGCCGCCGATGTCTGCCGGGGTTGCGGGAAAGTCCGAAAGGGTTACCGTGGCCCCCGGCACAGGCAACTGAAGGAACACGGGTGGGTCAGTAAGAGACTGACACGTCCTCCCGCTCCGCCCAGAGCCGGAGAAGTTATAAAAAAAAAAATGGCTGTATTGAAAACAAAATTTTATAATAAAACCATGTTGGCGGCCCATAGTGTCTTTCTTTAAACTTTGCCATACCATAATTAAAAAACTGTTATAAAAAAAAAAACACTACCTACAAAGTGAAAAATAACTTCAATCTCAGAAGTCGGTGTCTTTGCATCTGTATTTTAGTTTTTTCCACCGACTTCCGAAATTGAAGTTATTTTTCACTTTGTAGTGTTTTTTTTTTGGAAGCCGGTCGTTTTGTTTTTGGAAAAAATGTTTTATTTTTCACTTTTTAGTTATGGTACCTACCTGACCCCACACCAATTCGAAAACGATCGTCTTACACGTCCACGAAGGCGGTTGAAGGCGGTTTTTTTATTTAAAAATAATTTATTGCTCATTTTAATAAAACCGCTCAACGCTTTTGATAAAATTTATATAGGACCTCTGAAGTGTGACCTACCAAACAAAAAAATAATCATCAAAATCAATTCATAATTGGCGGAATGATCACGTAACAAACATACAAAAAAAAATTCATACAGTCGAATTGAGAACCTCCTCCTTTTTTGAAATCGCTTAAAAAGTAAGTTCAACTCACCTGCCATCCGTTAGGCTCCAGGGTCAGAAATGTCATCACACGATCCACACATGGGTAGAAAAATCACCTTGTCACCTTTATCACCGAGTTCACCACTCATCACCATACAGCCAGCGCCATGTCAGCACAATTTTAGTATATTTCAGAGTCTGGTTCACGATACCGTCATCACTGTTTTATTGTCACTGTCAGAATGTTTACTAAAGAGTTCTTATGTTTATGAAACTCCACGATTAGCTATACAGGCTGAAAAAAAAAGTGTTACCTAAATGAATAAATCGGCACAATCTAGATCACTCAATCAATTATTACACTGCTGTGATTGGTTGGATGATTAATCAACACCCAATCACAGCAGTTTACGCGCGTTCGACAATTGAGAAACTGGCCCTAGGCCAGAGCAGCATAAAACAAGAGTACATACATGGGTAGAGCTGCCCAAGCTGCCCAATTAGACATCTGCTTTCGCTTTGACAAAGTTTTGCTTCATTAATATTATTTGGTTATTCTACTTAAACTACTAACCCTAGTTAGGTTCCACATTCAGTTAGAATATACGATTAGGTCCTTGAAAGAAAGAAAGAAAAATAGGTTTATTTGTCACAGAAACACGTACATACAAAAAATGTAATTAGCTCTAATAATTAAGACAAAAAAGAGATCTGTAATCACGAGCACAAAACAGAAATAGTCGACAGCTGCACGTCATGACTGTGACTAGAAGGCTTCCACTCAGCATGATGCTGTGCTATGGGGGACCCACAGCACAGCGCTGATTTTCAGTGGTTGCCCGAAAAGGACGTACGGAAACCAAGTCAGGTTCAATTATTAAAAACCATTAAATAGTTTATAAACCTATTTGATTAGTCCGTTGCTGTAATGTGAGTACAGTTTTAGCAAATATTATTACAGTACCTACACCGTCCCTCGCGAATTTACTAAACTATGACGTAATATCTTGGTACCTACATGAATAGTTGCTATACCAGTACCTACTGAAACTTACAATATGATTAGATACGTAAGTCCTTTCAGTTGTAGTTCATTTAAATAAACTTTCGTCCATAAATGGTAAAGTTATAATATTTACATACATAACATTTATGACCGGCTGAATTTATGAATTTAAGTCAAGTTTTTTGAAGTGAGATTGGCATGATTTGAAAGAGCTTATGAAGGAATTTTTCAGTGCCCATGCAATGTTGGGAGAAATCAATGTTTAGGAATGTGAAGAACTTTCATTGACGTTAATTTTATAAACTTCCAACAGATTTATTTGTTTTTATATTTATTACGTTTTCTTTTAGAATTATCTATTTAGGTATAATTAGCAACTTTCAAACATTAGTTACCTACTTAAGTAACATTCAAGAGTAAGTAAGTACTTGGACTTACGGACCTGTAAGAGATAGTCAGTACCTTATTTAAAGTATTTTTATCTCACGAAGCGACGCGCGCTTTACTTGTGGTTACCAAGTGAACAAACACGCTGTGAATGTGTGTATAAGTGCAAGTGCTCTCGATACCGTCCGAGACAATAGCGAAGTTGGAGGTGTGCGTGAATACGAGTAGCGTCAGCACATAACACACGCACACCTCCAACTTCGCCATTGTCTCGGACGGTACCGAGACCACTTGCACTTATACACACATTCACAGCGTGTTTGTTCACTTGGTAACCACAAGTAAAGCGCGCGTCGCTTCGTGAGATAAAAATACTTTAAATAAGGTACTGACTATCTCTTACAGGTCCGTAAGTACAAGTACTTACTTACACTTAGAAGTTACATAGGTAGGTAAATAGGTAGTTACATAGGTTATATTTGTACTTAAATAACTTAAAGTGGTAACTAAGAGTGTAACTAAAAGCAGTGGTGGCCCAGTGGTTACGGCCCGACTTACAATTTGTAGGTTTTGGTTTCAATCCCAAACAGACGCTTTACTTCGTGTAGTTTATTTCATCACCACTGCTTTCAAAACGGTGAAGGAAAAAATCGTGAGGAAACCGGCATGTCCTAGAACTAAAAATTCGAAGACATAATATGACATCTACCAACCCGTACTGGGCCCGCGTGGTGGATTATAGCCCACTCCCTCTCCCAGAGAGGAGGCCAGTGTTCCTCCAGCAGTGGAAACACTATTGTCTGATTTTATATGTAGGTAGATAAAAAACTTCACAAAGAAAAGCAAGTTACATTTTCTTGAAGTATCTAATATTTCATGAACGGACAAACATGTCGGTAGCCTACAAGTCTGCCTACCCCCAGGGTGTATTCTAACATTAAAATGATACGGACCTTCATGTTGTATCCAAACTTTTATAATAAGGGCCATGTTACTTTGTAACTTGAGGATGGTACCTATAGGTACTGATTTAAATTATGGAAATATGAATTGGACGTTTTCTAAAAATACAGAGAATATAGAGAAGAAAGAGGTCTCGATTACATGTACATAATATGTAAGTAGGTAATATGTAGTACCCAAGTGTTATTTTCAAACGTTTTCATCTATCTCTCTAAGTATCTGTACTAAAAATAAGTCTGAAGAATTTGAGTGTTTGTTTAAACGAGCTGATGTCTGGAACTAACAGTCGGTTTTGTTTTTTCTTTTCTTTTGTTTGCCCAATTCTTGAGGAAGGTTATTGGTTATTTAACATCACGCGACGACCCTTAGGAGCCGCGCAGTAAGAAAAGAACTCAGAAAGAATGCTAAGCGAAAACGAAGGACCTAATAGCGCGGGCAGGCGATGCGATGCGACGGGGTGGGTCGGGGGGAGCAGAAATTTCACGCAGACGAAGTCGCAATCAAAAGATAGTACCTAGTCAAAATTAGTCTGAAATTGGTCAATATTAGTCTGAAAAGTCTCATCTTGAACAACCGAGGCGTTCGATTCTCGTGCCTTCTATGTATGAGAAGAGGGTTTTGCTCTGCCCGTGGGACAATAATAGGCTGGTATTATAATTATTTAAAATTAAGTTTATCGACATGACCTGCAAGTCATACCGGTAAACTTAATTTTAAATAATTATACGTACGTAATTTTAAATAATTATACGTACGTAATTTTAAATAATTATACGTACGTAATTTTAAATAATTATACGTACGTAGTTTTAGATAATTATACGTACGTAATTTTAAATAATTATACGTACGTATTTTAAATAATTATACGTACCTACGTAATTTTAGATAATTATACGTACGTAATTTTAAATAATTATACGTACGTATTTTAAATAATTATACGTACCTACGTAATTTTAGATAATTATACGTACGTAATTTTAAATAATTATACGTACCTAATTTTAAATAATTATACGTACGTAATTTTAAATAATTATACGTACGTAATTTTAGATAATTATACTTACGTACGTAATTTTAAATAATTATACGTACGTAATTTTAGATAATTACACGTACGTGGATTCACGTAGGTATATCTACGCCAGCGCCAAAGCTTTTATACAGATGCAAAAGCTTTTAGGCGAAAGCTAAGTAGTAAAAAAATAACTAAGAATAGCTAAAGCCAGCTTATAGAAAAAGTATAAAAAACCAAAAATTTAAACAGCCGTAGGTACTCAATTGCTCGTAAAACATTGGCTCACCTTCAAAGATTTTTCCAAAGAGAACTACCTCTATGCCGAGTAGTGGATAAAATACTGAAATCAGTAATACCTATACCTAATATTATTTATTTATACTCACTTTTATTTTTATGATGGTTTTGCTCTTGACTCTAGTCTAGTTCAGGTGTATACGACGAACATCGGTGTAGCCCTGGCTCTTGTACCTACTAGGAGTTCCTGTATCACAAGAGCATGACCTCTCAATTTACAGTGAATATGATAATATATACTAAAAGCGATTATATTTAATAAACAGAGAGTGCTGCAGTGATGCGGTTGGACTGATGACGAATATGACTCAAACCAAGTACGGTGATCTTGATGATTTATCACTAGTTATAACCAACATGATCACTGTAGGTAGGTACCTAACAACATAGTTGCATACCAAAGGTCAAATGGTGGTCAGTGATCGCAACTTACGAGTTGTTGGTGACAGGCGCTTCACTTTGTGTAAATTATTTAATCACCACTGCTCTTAAAGCGGTAAAAAACAACATCGTCAGTAGAAAAATTTAAATTTAAACGAAAAATTTCGAAGACATGTGACATCTACTAACCCACACTGGGACAGCGTGGTGGATTACGTCCCAACCCGCTCCCTCTCACCGAGAGGAGGCCTGTGTCCCAACAGCGGGAACGTTATAGATAAACAAAATACAATCTCCACAAAAAAAAACTGAACATCAAATTATAAAAAAAACCACATCCACTGTCAGCTTACATTTTTTTCTTCTTCAAAGAACAAATTCATACCGGGCAAGTTTTTAAGAAAAATAATTACAATGGCTGCCACCCTCTTTCAGCAGGAGAGGGAGAAGGCGACCCTTTGTGCGTTGAATTTCTTAAATAATTACGCTTCTTTTATTTTGCCAAACATTTGCGTAACAAGATTATGCCCCGCGATGATTACCTGTTGGCTTAACTTATTATTTATTTATTTTTCGTTAATTTGCGTGTTTTTCCGAGGTTATTTTGTGGTTTATGTATATTTTTATTAATGTAAACGATACGACAATAAATTAAACTGCCTATTATATCTAATGGCATTCCCAGTCTGCATACGAAAATTCGAAATTCAAATATATCCAATATTTTAGTCATTGTAGCTAGCCACAAACTGGTAGAACCCATAGACGGCCCATCACTATTATTTAGTTTGTTTGAAAAAATCATTTTTTTTTTTATTTCCATTTAGGTATTATTCGATAGTTTCAAAATACTCTTACGCATTAGTATTGCCTGAGTTTTGATTTATTTTCGAATTATTGTCTCCACCAGGTCTTTATAGCATGGTTTTCTTCGCCTTCGTGACGCTGGCACGACAGTATTTACGTAAGAATTTATCTATGTACAGATCTTATTGGCCCGAAGTCCCTGAACAGTATCCAGACCCAAATGGGAATATGTAACTCCTAGGTATCTAGTAAAGTCGGGCTTCCTTGACGGACCGGCAGCAGGTTGTGGATGTGAAGCTGTACCTCCTACCCTGCCCTGTGTGTCCAAAAACTTGACCTCTGCGCTACCACCGACGACACTGTGGAAGACAGAGCCTGGTGATTCGGTATATACCTACCTACCGTTTATCCATATAATTATGTAGGTACGGAGAAGGAACAAGGATGAAACACGCACACTTCCTGACTAAGTGTTGGTTATTTCAGCACCATGTCTTGGTTTACGGTGTTATTTATGTAGGTACATACTAGTTTCAACTTGCCCGATATTTAAAACAGCTGATCGTACAAAAACGGGCCGCGTTATTACATTCACTCAAATTCACAACAACATTTCACCTCTTAGCCTAATGTTATTTTAATATGGTGATTCTCACCGTAAATAATTTAATCATAATACTTAGTAGGTACCTACTATAATATTTTCACAAACCAAAATCGTTCACTAGGTACTTTTCGTTTCATAATAAAAACTTCAATTTATCACACAGTCAATGTCTTATAATGAAAAACGACGCAACTGCAAAAAAAACGAAACAAAAACAATTTTAAATAAAGAATGTTATTTATAAAACAAAAGATGGCGTCGCCCGACGCGCAATGGCCGTGTTTCAGGGCGGCCCGGCTGAAACTAACGGAGCGGCGCCGCTGAAACAAATGCAATATAACTACATACACCGAATTGTATCGATAATAATGATGTTATATGAAATTCTGACCTATTTCGATTATAGGTCGGTAATTAAATTTAATTTGTTGTTCAGTTTTCCGGTGTGAGTGGCCTTTTCAGTTTTACAGCAATCCTTGGGTAAGAATACGAGATGTAGTCCACCTTTTATAATAGAATTATGACGTTGATAAAGTTTGCCAGTAGGTACAATATTTTAAACAAGTCTACAGACGTGATTGGTCCACATTAGCTCAAGACAGAGAGGAGTGGAAAGGAGAAAAGGAGGCTTTTGACCTGCAGCGGGACAGCATAGGCTAAAAATAATATTACATTACTTAAGTAATTGGTTAAACACAACTAACTAATTGATAAATGTTTGTTGTTCCAGCTCTTAAGTACAATTAATAGAATAGACCTCACTTCTTCCGGTGTTTTATTTTGCTTCAATAGGTAGTCAATTAGATCCCATCGAATTTATATCAACTTAAGTATTGAAATAAAAATGAAATGCTTTTTGTTGGTAAGCGCATCACTTGAGAACGGCTGGACTGATTTGACTATTTTTTGTTTAAAGTTGTTTGAAATAGTCCGAAATAGGTTTGGAAATAAAAATTGGAAAGTTTTCCGGAAAAAATTGTAAGTCGGAAAAAACTGAACGTCCTTTTTTCTATAGGATTTTTTAATTAATTATTTGGACTGGACAATATCTATCGGGTCAGCTAGTTCTTTATATACCTACTTACGTAGCCCTATAACTTATAGGTTTTTTTTTACGAAAACGGTATAAACAAAGTACTGGCCTACGAATTTTATAAAAATAAAATTATAGCCCGATTAAAACCTCGATTTGCAAAACTTCGGGATGATTTTTTTTAAGAGAGATAGCTCTAAAATGTGAATGAAACACCGAATTGCTAATTAATTAAATATTTTTGCGTTGTTTCTACTAAAACTTACTTCATTGTGTAGGTAGTTACACTTACATAAAGTTTTCTTTAGTCACACTTTTTATTGTTCGCCTGCACGTGTTTATTCTCACAAATTCTGCTTACGATCCACTTTTCTTACAAATTACAGACAGAAAATTGAGTTTTTAAATAATATATTAAAAGGAACATCACAGTATCTTAATTATTTAACTCTACATAAACTCGTTACATAACCAAATTGCTTGTACGAGATAAATAATATAAGTATCTTTACCGGGAAATGGGGATCTTGGAAAAAACTCTCACTTCAAAGTGTGCGTGGAATAATATAAAAAGATTCGCGTATTTTGGTCCAAAAAGTTTCTATTGTAGATAACTGTACAAATTTACACACACATTGGTAACTTCGCCGGGTACTTACTTACACATGGGGTATTGTGAAGATTTTTTTTGTGAATGGAAGAGTGTGGGTGGAAATTGCACACTTGTACAGTATTTTCCTTGTATTTACGATGTTTGGAGGGTGTAATTGTGAGTGTGTGTGCGCCCCGCCCCGAGCTATGAGCGCCCTCGGTGACGCCGGCGGCGACGGCTTTCGCGAAAAAACGGGTTACTGCACATCTTAGATGTTATTGTAAGATTGCACGCAAAAAAAAAAACAAGGAAAGTTCATCGGTTGATGGACACTGAACTACGATGGAACTGAACTGAACGAGACACAATAGAAGTTTTATTGTTACTACGCCTCGGGGCGTTTAGTGTCTCGTAAAGTGTTAAAGTAAACTTAAGCCATTGAAAAATATTATTATTGAATTTACCATATGCATTTAATTCCCAAAATACGTACCTAATTGCACGTTTTTCCAACATAATCTTACATTGTTCACAATATTAAAGAACCAATATGAATACCTACCTACGCGTTTCATGTAATACCTACATACGCGTATGTAACTGTTATTTACACGGAATCGCTTCCAGGCACAGGCACAGGTGTTCCGAGTCATTATTTTTCAAAAGTAAAGTAAGTAAAAGACCTTGTTGAACAGTGAATAACACAAAACATTAATTGCATATTTTTTACACAGTAATATGATATGGATAAATGTGTATATGTGTGAAATAATAATATCCACAGTGATGTTCAAGTCTATCCAACGTCTAAAAAAAGTACAAACAAAAAATAATAGTTACCACTTCAGCTCTAGTTACGTCTTTTTGTGGCAGCTGCGTCATCGTTTACAGTAGACATAGGGCGGGCTACTGTTCACAGCCTGCGGCCTTCCTGACCAATCACAGTGCTCCGAGCTATATTCCTCTCCCTTTCACTCCTATCGATACCCGCATCCGGCCATCCTTGTTACTTCCCCCGGCGAAAATCCTAGCAATATGAAATTATTTCTCAATTACCAACTTTAAACAAAGAACAATAAAGCTCACAATCGCTCAAACAAAACGCGTCGCTTCAGGCGTTCTGCACCCACAATAATGTTTATTTGATATCGAGCGTCAGGCAGGCGACGATTTTCAAGTTCAGATTTCCCATTCGAACGATTGTGAACCTTATTTCTTAAGCCGGTAAATCTAGACGATCGAAACGATCCCACGAATTGTATTTACGTGTGCAATGCTGGCATTTTCATTGTTACAATACTCAGGAGAGTTTGAGAGAAAATAACTTCGACTTTATAGGAAGAGTTCAAAGTTCAAAACTCTTTGCATGTTTTGGGGAGTTACAAAGTTTTGGAGTTGGGTAACTGTAACGCCCAAGGCAAAAGCTATTTGCGATGACAATTTTGCGAGCGTCGGCGAACGAAATATGCCTTTTATTCGTACTAGAGTCGGGATTAAGGCTCTAAAACGGAATTGCTGTCAGAGGGAGCTTTGTTGAAATTTGCGAACTACACCTACATGTTCACAGTTACATCTCTTTGCAGGGAGTGCGACGATTGTAAAAATCCCGCAGATTTATAGATAAATGTTTTTTTTTTTTCATATGAAAGGTTTACTGTTTATTCTAACGTTCTTGATATTGAGCGCCGAGATTTTATTTCGAGTTTCATGGCTTGTAGTCGTGTCGTAAGTCGATGTGGGTAAATCGAATTATCAATAATATCTATTAAGGCAAGGACGGTATGACAGATGTGCACCGATAGTACACCTAGGGTAGTCTTTTCCATTGGCCACTCTGGGCAAGCGCCCAGGGCCCCGCGATTCATGGGGCCCCCTAGTTCTTACCAGCGACATAACTAGATGCTGTCAAAGAAAAGCTAAGTATAATCCCAGACGGAGTGCTAAAATTTTCATGGTCGCTTCGCTCGCTCATAGGTATACATCTTCCGTTTTCTTAGTTATCCAACTTTTCTGCATAAGTCGAGACAGTAACTCCTATACGGTACGGAACGGTCAAAAGAATGGGTGCTAGATGGACCGACGACCTTTAGAAAGTGGGTGGGAGAGACTGGATGCTGAAGGCGGAGGACAGGGTGTTGTGGCGCAGCCTGGGGGAGGCTTACCTTTGTCTAACAGTGGACTGCAATGGGCTGAGTTGATTGGTCAAAAGAATACCTAACCTCTTGCATCCTGCATTCTCCATAGGAGCCCCATTATCCCAAAGTGCCCAGGGCCTCAAATAGATTAAAGACGGCCCTGTACACTCACACTTTGTCAGTAATGTTGTAAGTCCCATGTCCGATAGCATAATCAGCCTATAATTTTCCCACTGCTGGGACACAGGCCTCCTCTCTGTGAAAGGGAGTGGGCCGGAATCCACCACGCGGGCCCAGTGCAGGTTAGTTATGACTTAGGTAGGTAAAATAGGTAATACGGGCTGGTGTCCGCAGCAACTAAGGTTTATTTTGGGAAAAATGGATTCAAGCTAATCAACCTATCTATACTAGAGCAAAGCGTGTACCTAACGATCAGAAAGAGTCACTGCAAACCAGTATTCATAAGCCAGCGAGGTTGCGTAACCCACTATCAGTAGGAATGGCTCTAATTTTGACAGTTCAACAACATTCATTGCGTTATTTACTTTGTCGAGCAGACAATTTTTTCGAACATATGAAGCAATGGATTAGCAATATCTGTCACAATTATTCAGATTGTGATTGATGGTGTGTTACGGTATTAGGGTTTTGAGTCCACATAAGTAGATTCGAGAAAATCGATGTTATAAATTTCGTTTATCATCGATTCGTATTTCTCTAATTCTGGCAGTATCGAGTGGTTTTCCTTTCTCAAGATGCAGAAGCGATTGTTCATTGGATAAAATAAAGTTTAATTGGGGTTAATTTAATCGCTGTAAAATTTGCCGTTTGATACATATATACTTAAGACGACTTTTCCAGGACATAGGACTTTTCCAGGACATAGGACCTAGCATTGTGATAGCAATCCTTTCGTACTGTCTGCTGTTATTTTCAGTGCTGCATTGCGATAAACCGGATGTCCGGAGAAGTCGCGGGCGGCCCAAGATCAGATGGTTGGATGGCGTAGACCAAGATTTAACAGTTGTTGGAGTGAGTACTTGGAGAGAAAGAGCTGGAAATAGGTCACGTTGGACAAATATACTTGACCAGGTTAAGGCCTACCCGCGGCTACAGAGCCTTTGATGATAATTGTGATATCTAACAATCTTTTAGTACTTACTGTCATTGATTTTATGAGTTCTGTTTTTGCTTCGCATTTGGGTAAGAATCCTTTTTCTCGGTAACACCATGATGAATTTTCGACATTGCTTTTATATCTACTTTTTGAAGCGAAAACTTCTTTAGCCGTGTTGAGCAATTTAAGGGATTAGGCTTTTAAAGGCTTTAGGATTAGGGGCAAAACTTATGGGTTCGCGTCACCGACATGCTTCTGTTAGGCCTCGTTTACGGAGACGCGAGGCGTCGCGCGTCGCGTGCGGCGTGACGTCTCACGTCTCTCTCGCTCTCGACCACGCTGTATGAGACCGAGAGAGACGCGAGACGCCACGCGTCTCCGTAAACGAGGCCTTACGTGTTGCACCAGAGTGGTGACGCGCAGCTGACTGTGTACTTTTTGGGGTAGGTATTCACTTCTGTTGGCAGTCCCCATGACTGCCTATTTATTTATTTTTTTCCTTCTGTCTAATTATCTGTCTGTCTGTCTGTGTGTTGTTTGTCTGTCTTATTGTTGTTGTTTGTTTTTTTTCCTTTTGTCTTTGCATTAGGGAATATCGGATTTCTTTACAAGAAGATCATCTCTCTTGCCATTTAGAGCTTTATTGTACACCACAAAATACATAACAAAAAATAAATCAGACCCTACAAAATGTAGGTATAATGGGCAGCCTTACCGCTTACTGCGATCCCTTCCAGGCAAGGGATTGCAGGCAGGATTTGTCTGGACATAAAAAGGGACTGTCGTTGGTGCAAATAATAAGTATCTATACAATACACTAAAATAGATACACAGATATATACATATCTCAAATAATAGATACATAAATACCATACTAAATATATAAGCAACGAAATAAATTAAAACTACCTATAAAAATATTATCGTGGACGAAAATTTAAAAGCGTCTTCAATTGTTGTCTACATTTTGCTACCCTGTGTTAGAAATTATAAAAACGCACATTAAGTAATAATTCTAAACTTCTAATTAGGTATTAAATTATTCCTCATTCAAAAACTAGCTTTACTTTAACATAAGTTAGCATCTAGCATTTTTGCCATACTTCAGCTTTCTTGAAAGTACCAGGACTACATAAAGAGGCTAGAGAAATAAGTTCCACGCTAGACATGAAATAAAACGAAAAAAATGAAGTTCTCATTCCTCGCAAGACGTAACAAAAACGGATATGTACTTAGGTACTACATACTAGTGTCAGAAAGAAGATGACGTAGATTTTGTTTTTTTTTTAACTACTTCATAAAAAGGAAGCTAAGCATTCGACGAGTTTTTTTGTCATGTCTAAGATTATTTTTACTTTCCATTAGCTTTTTAATGAAGTTGATTGTTATTTTTTTGTTAGTAAGCGTAAAGTATATTTATGTCTAGGCTATAGCTACTTGACCTAGGGTAATTCGTATTGATCTTTATATGTAACGCTAGCAGGACAATGATCATCATCATTATTTCAGCCGGAAGATGTCAACTGCTGGGCATATATACTTCTGCCAGGGTTGCGGGAAAGTCCGAGAGGGTTACCGTGGCCCCTGGCACAGGCAACTAAAAGAACACGGGTGGGTTTTAGTCAGTAAGAGTCTGACACGCAGAGCGGGAGAAGTTATTTGATGATTTCCCACCCTCAAAAAAAAATGGGGATAAATACTTACTTTCTTATTGATGGGACTGCCTTGGTTGCGCATCAGGCATGTTTGCTGAAGCGAAACTGGACGACTTTTATGCCATCATGCGCAAGCGTAGTGCATCTATGCTGCGGCGATTCCGAGGTAGTCCGAACAATATTTTGGGTAAACTGGCGGACAAAATAGATGGGCCGTTTATTAGGCACTGGGTTGGGAGACTTGTGCATATATGTGCAAAATTAATTGTTTTTAATTGTGATGTCACTTTTGTTTTAATTCATTTTTCACTAAGGCAAGATTAAGGCATTATGGACCCTGTAATCTGAAATAAAGAGTTATTATTATTATATAGTCCTCCAGATTCGGCCATGGCGGCCAATTTCAACGGAGACTCGGCGCGGGAGATATTATAGTGCACAAGTGTGTGCGCAGACACGACCGGAGAGAGATCAGGCGCAGGGCCAACGGCTTAATGTGCTTTCGACAAACTCCGATTCAAACTCCGGGAAGCTACTAAGAAATAATGGAAAAACCCAATACCTAACACTTTGCCCGACCTGGGAATTGAACCCAGGACTTTTTTTTTTATAAACTTTTTTTATTGTCCGCCCACAACCTGGCCATATAGAACAGGGTTCTGTCAAGCACCGTTAGGCATACCAGCACCCTAATTCCGTAACATACTTACTTTGAGTCGAATCTATACATCTGTCCAAATAAATAAATTTTAAGTTTCGGTTTGTAATGTCAAAATAACAGCTCTTTACTAAATCTATACATCGATACAAATAAATAAAATTTAAATTTCGGTCCAAATTACAGGTTTTTTACTAAATGCGTATAAAAGTATACAGAATTGATACGACAGAGGGGCTTTCCTTTAAACTGCCTATACTAGGTACCATTTTCAAGCTCTGTACTAAAACACAATTAAATAGGAGCAGTAGTTTAGTCACAAATGATTTTTTAAGTTTTTGTCATGTTTGAACACGATGTATCTTTCCTAACAGCTGATTATGTCTGACGCAAGTCACAAGTACAACCAAATACATATATTATGTTCGCTACAAAGATGGCAATGCAAACAAGGAATCAATAAATACACACACACTTGCACTTTCATTACAAAGGGTGGTTGCGTTTTACTCTGATTTGTAAGCTATTTAGTTTGTTTGAAAAAAAAAACGCATTTTTGGTGCTTTTTTATTTTTATACCGTATTGTAATAATACTAAACACGTATAGTATACGTAGTGTAATTTAATGCCCATCTGTCATATCAACTCTGTATAAGGTAGGTAACTACAACAAAAAAAAACATTTTTTGTTGTAGTTACCTACCTTTTTTGTTTGTGTCTATCTGTCAGTCTGTCTGTTTGTTTGTTCCGGCTTATCTTCGAATCGGCTGGACCGATTTTGATGAAATTTGGTATGGTTTTGGTATGGTAATAGTTTGAAACCAGAGGAAGGACGTAGGCTATACTTTTTATCGACATACCTTGCGAGCGAAGCCGCGAGCGGAAGTTAGTGCTTCATATAAAAAATGGAAAAAAAGTGATTGAAAAAATTCGACTGCTCGACAACGTAGATAAAACGGAATGAATGTTGTCGAATTCTCAAAATGAAAGATCTTGCAACTGTTAGTTTGTGGTGGTTACCACTATTAGTTTTTGTAAATAAATGTATTAAAATGAAAATTACCCCGTAACACTTCATTGGTGACCCCGACGTGAACGCAAGCCTGACGGAGCCAGCATGTCGACCAGAGCGGACCAGGGAGCGACGACCGGAGGAGCATCAGCAGAGAAGCAGGACGTCTGCCGAGTCAGCGTGAAATTGCCGCCGTTTTGGCCAGAGGAGCCGACACTTTGGTTCGCCCAGGTTGAAGGTCAGTTCACGATCGCCGGTATTATCTACTGCGGATAGTACAAAATTTTATACCGTCGTGGGCCAGCTTGACCACCGTTATATGGTAGAGGCTAGGAATATTATCGAAAACCCGCCTGCCCAGGACAAGTACGCTAAGCTGAAGGCCGAACTTATTCGTAGGCTATCCGATTCGCGCGAAAAAAGAGTGCAACAGATTCTCACTCAGGAGGAGCTGGGCGACCGGAAGCCTTCCCAATTTTTACGGCACCTTCAAACCCTGGCCGGACCAAATGTTCCAGAGTCGTTTCTGGCCACGTTGTGGGCAAGCAGACTGCCGACCAACATCCAGACGGTGATCGCGTCACAGCCTAATCTCCCTCTCCAGTCTGTCGCAGATTTAGCAGACCGCGTGCACAAGATCGCACCGGCGCGGCGCCCGCCCCGGCGCTCGCATTACCTCCCGCCGTGGCAAGCACGAGCACCTGCAGTGAGATCAGCGAGCTGAAACAGTGTATTGCGGAGTTAACGAAGCAGGTGGCGGCGCTACAGACACGTGGTCAGGTGCATCACCGCTCGCGGTCCTCTAATAGGTACAGGCGGGATGACAGAGAACCGACCCCAGGCCGCCGCAGCCGCTCGCGCTCCAGGGACACGTGGATGAAGGAGTACTGCTGGTAACACTTCAAGTTTGTTACGCATTTACCGCGCTGATATTATACCTAGTACTTTTGCCTACCTTTTTTTTTTTTTTTGAGGGTGGGAAATCATCAAATAACTTCTCCCCCTCTGGACGTAGAGGGAGGGCGTATCAGACCCTAACGCACTAAAACCCACCCGTGTTCCTTCAGTTCCCTGTGCCTGGAGCCACAGTAACCCTTTCGGACTTTTCCGCAACCCTGGCAGGCATCGGCCCTAGCGGACCCCGTCATTGGTGCTGACATCTCTTTGAGGCGCGCGTGGAACACAACGCGCCGTCGACTCGGGCCTGGTCCTTATCGGACGGCGAGCTACCCATTGCTCGCCATCCGCAAGCCCGCGCCTACGGTGGCCGGGAATCGGCTTGGGGTACCTATCTACCTACTTGGTGGCTACTGGTAGAATGTTTAGATACCTATATCTATTGATTCATATAACTGTGACCTTAGATGAAACGCAAAGGAATATGTGTGTGTAGATATTAGCAAGTAAATAAAGCCACTATCACAATTATCTATAAAAATGGCCTCCCGCAGTAGATACTCGGAAACGCTGACATCTAATCAGTATGTAAATCAGAAACGACAGTAGGGTACATTAAAAAATAAGTAAACTCCGCGAACGAAAACTGGAGAAAAACAAAACGAAAGAAAAAGGAAAATTAATACACCTGTCGCTGCCAGACCTGAAGATTTCAAATAACAGTATAATAACAAGCCACGTCACTCTTATTTCCGCCTAAACAAGGTGTAATTTCCTTTGCATCCCCTAAAGTTATACAGATTTCTTTCAGACCAATGTTTCGTTTCTATTAAGGATTCGTACAAATATCCTCCCCTTGAGAAAAAAATATAATTTGTAATAACAAGTCCGTTTTGATTCGGCCTCCCTTCTGTATACTTTGAACTAAGGTAAACCGGTGTAAAATGTATATATGGGTAGGTATATTTATGAGGGTAAATCAGAAATAGGGTGAGTTTGAATCTACAAGGAGTTTGTAACTTTAAAACAATTAATAATAATAATAAATAATTGCATAATAATTGGTGAATGACAAATTGTTTCATAAATTTCTGCCTATGCTGTAAAAATCTCTACGTGAAATCTTAGGTGAAGCGAACTTGAAGTGAGCTATCATTCCACCTGATACTAGAATGGTGCACCACTATGAAATGGGGAAAAACAGGTTATCGCTATGTGATCTAAAGTTTTCGATAGGTACCTACTTATGTAGCGGTATCTACATCGCCACATGCGAGATGCGCGTCATACTGACGTCAGGCAAATCCTACATCGCGCAAGCAGAGTTTACCGCGTGACTAGCATACCTATATACAACTTTCCGACATCAATCGTTGGGCAGTTGCCCACCAGATACGACACCCGTCTAGTCGAAGGATCCTCCCTTTTCTATGGAGGTATGAGTGAACTTTACACCCTGTTCCTCGTATCTCTATACTTACACTAAATTCTGCAACAGATGAATTGAAAAACATTGTAGCTACAACATTCTGGTTAAACTGGACAAAAACTTACACTTTGCCAAGAAATAAAAAACAGGTATTAGTCTCTCGATTCGCCACACCTCTAATTAATTCGCTACGCACCTATTTTTCAACAAAACACATTAGACTGACAACCTGCAGACTGTACCACGGGGATTTCAATTACATGCTCGTTTTTGTGATCTTATAGCAAAGAAATGGATTGGATATCTTGAGAAAAATGTCAGGTGATTTAGGGAAAAAAGTTAAATCCAATTTATTTTGCTGGCCTTGTAAGGTAGCCATCGACAAAATATATCGCGAAACTGAACATTGTTTTCAAAAGTAGTCACGCTCCATTAAATTCGCGATCATCGAGTTTTTTTTTTTACATTCTAGACTAATCGGAGTACTAGTATTGGTCCATTTATTTGTTAATATTGTTACAGGGATGATAAATAGTTTTTAAAGTTCTTAATATTTCAGTTTAAAAGTAAAAATAATTTTTCAGATTTTTTGTTAGTTTTTCAGACATAAAACATTGAATTAAATGAATCAGGATAACATTAAAATTGAAAATTAGTCAAATATTTGTAAAAGAAATGTAAAAAAGATTAAACTAAGTCAAAGACATAATAAGAAGAGAACGTTATAATATATTTTCGTTCATAAAATCGTTTATTCGAGTATTTACATAAGAGAAAATTTAATAATTCACATTTAAATGTCCCAAAATTAAGAGTTTCATAACAAGCTGGTAGTTTATTATAAACTTTGGTCGCCATACAAAATAGTTTATTATTTCGTCTACTACACGAAGCATGTGAACTCTGCGGCTAGCTCTAGATACGTTGGTACACAACAATACAGATTAAAATAATTATACTTTATAGAGATGGGAGTGGTAATATATATATTTTTTTAATTTTGGGACACAGCTGTCCAGTGGATGCGCTCCACATATTGCGCGAACGCGTTTCTTCTAAACTCGAAACACGTTTAAATTCTACAAAATTACTCCATATTATAATGCCCTACCGTGAAATTGATGAGACATACTTAGCTTTTTAAAATTTAAACTAACTAACTGAGAATGGTGCCGATTCTGTTGTACACCGAACTAAACTAACTAAACTATCACTAAAATTCCTTACTTTTGGCTATGAGAATTTTAACGCTATTCTGCAAAATAAAATCTCTAAATTTAAAAATAATTTTGACACATCTAAAATCAAATTTGGCAATTGCGACTCCACGTGGTACTTGTTTGCCGTACCACGTGTTTTTTTTTAGATCCCGAGGCGCGCATTATTTTGCAGCCTCGACATGTTTTGTATGGAATTTTTCACTTTTTATATGGAAATATGAAAAAAAAAATTTTTTTTACCAACCCGTTGGATTTTAGATGTTTGGGGGCTTTATAAAGGGGGTCGAAATTTTCATTATTTTTGAGATAGGACACACCGTTTTCGAGTTATAAGCAAAAGAAAAGAAAAAAAGATACAGTACTGTTTTTGCATCTGAAGTCGAGGTGTTGGTGTGAATTTTAGTTCATGACAACTAATTTTATTCCACACCTTTTTAATCGCGATTAAAAACATGCAGGTTTAGTTACGACAATCAAAATTTTTGGTGAAAAACGTAAAATTCAGAATAGCAAAATTGCCATATTCACTAAATTATAATCTCAGTGCCATCTTAGTGCTGTCAAACTAAAATTTGGTTAAGTTGTGTCACTTTAGTCAATTTCAGAATGGGAAATCGTCGTTTGACAGGAATAAACTAAATTTTGGTGATTTTTAGTCTAGTTTAGAGAATTTTGTGACAAGAGAATCGGCATCAATGTCACTTTATTTGTTCATTAAACACATTTACAATATTTTCAGCACAATATAGGTACATTAAACCAAACTAAATGCAGCATATATTTTTTTCTTCCACTTAACCAACACAACACAGATTCATTAACTTTGAAAGAGTTAAAGAACCTGTGTTTATTTTCGTACATTTATGAAGGCTTTCAAAAAGCCTCGATTACACTTCAAGTCACAACACTCAGGTAGCTTCTTAAACCCTTCGCACAGATAATTAATTTCATGCTCGATCTATCGATTCGATTCGATTGAGGCTGAATGAGCATAATATCAACGCCAATAAAAAAAAAACTATCGATTGTCTGTGCGTGGGTGTTTTGTCAAAATCAAGAATGGAGCATGTTTATTTTTGCATTTTTTGCGAAAAAGAAGGTTCCTTTTGCAATGTTGTTCATTGTGGTAGGTTAAGAGGTTCATTGTTAACTTTTGTGAAGTAATGCGTGACGAATGTGCATACCGCTCCATCATAACACTGGTTCTTCACATTTGAGTACCTATTTTACCTTTTTTTCGTGGTTCTGCAAAAAGTTCTGTTGACATCACGAAGAAGACAGCTCAAAATGAAATGGAAAGGAAATGTGTATTATGCAGTTTCACTTGTAGGTACCTATATATCTACTTAATGGGTGAAAATTAGGAAACACTTCAGTAATAAGAAAGATAAAGTTTTCTCATAATACCTACAGTGAAGTTTACAAGATATAAAAAGCCTCCATGAAACAGTAGAAGAACTGTCTATCTAGGATATAATTTTGGCATTTCCCTTTATGTAGTTTCGCAAAACCATCAACGTAAAAGCAGAAGTAGCATTGGGTACAATTTAAAAAATTTAATTATGTTATTGCTTGAACTGAATTGATTTCTAACAAAGGTACTAAAACCTCAAAACCCTTTTCATTTAAGTTTTTATTTTTTTAAACAACGAAATCTTAAGCATCCTCCACGGACTACTACGGCCGCGGCAGTGCAAATCGCGCCGGTTCCCCGTTAAATTATTCAGCAGTCATTAGTCGTGCCTTTGCGCGCTGCGTACACAGCATTGTTGGGGCGGCCTCCTGTCTTGTATGGCGCCCTGGTACTTGGAGAAAGCAAACAGTATGGTACTGTTAGGATGATAAGTGGAGTCTTAGCCAGATGTTATGTTTCTTGGGGATGTAAACATCGTTAATGATTAATTGAATATGGAATTGATTGACAGCTTGTGATCGAGATGTTTAGGTACCTATTTATTTAATATTTTAAAACATTGCTTGTGTGAAAGTTCAAGGAAGAATCCTATTGTTTGATAGCTTTTTGTGAGGCTGTAATGAAACATTTGTGATAGTTTAATCAATTCGGTAATTTAAAAAATCATTTCACACACATTCATTTCAATCACGACCTATAAGGTATGATTATCCAAGAAACCTTATACCTATATATTAATATAATAATAATATCATCTTATTATAATCATCTAATGTCATTACCTTATTTGAATACAAAAAAGGCAAAGACATGAGTTCAAGGAGCCGCGCATCCGTGTCGCGGCTGCGTTAACATCGCCATAACGGCACAAATTGATTTGTGCGAGCCAGATCGCGCGAGGTTATAATTTTCGCGCCACGCTGCGCGCGAAACCACGCTGTGCTGCCAACATTACAGATTGTAGACTTGTTTGCTGAAGCGATAGATTCTGTTGCAACGATAAAAATGTGTTATTTTTACTGTTTATTGTTCTGATTCTTAGGATATTATTTTTAATGAGTTATCTAATTCAGAATTTAAAATGCGTAACATGTTTTTCCCCGGATCAATATTATTAAGAATTAGAGATGTGCCGACTATGACTTTGGCCGACTAGCCGACTAGCCGACTAGTCGGCAGCAAAATGGCCGACTAGTCGGCCGACTAGTCGGCTAGGCCGATCATTACTTTCGGTAAAATCCGGGTGACGTCGGAAATGTTCGTGAGCGCGCTCTCGGCTCGTAGAATTGGCGCGCGGCCGGCGCCTACGCGGACCTGTCAGGACATGTTTTTTTTTGTTGACATTACGTCGTTCATTCTACGTCATTCATTATTTGTAAACATAAAAACCGGCGTTTTATTGGTGTTTAATGAAATAAAGAATATATAACGTTCAATTACTAAGATAACACAGTGCAAATAATTGAATTAATAGTGAAATTAACTAAATAAGATTGTTTGCGTCATGTCGAAAAAGAAATCACGCATTTGGATTTTTTTTGACGAATTGGAGGGAGAAGGTAGCAGTAAAGTGAAGTGCAATTAGTGTCAAGCAGTTATTTCTCGTGGTGGTCAGGGGAAAAAGGCAAATACTAGGTACGAGCATGACAAATCATATTAAGTACAAACATTCACAACTGATGCCTCAACTAGGTTCTGCGATTAAAAGTAGCTCGTCAAGAGAAGAGGATCTGTCGCCGGGTACGTCGCAGTCGCAGTCACAACTGGAAATTCTACCACCAACTCCAATCTTGCCGACACCAGGTTCTTCAGAAGGTAGTTTATTACAAAAATACCAGCAAAATATTGAAGAAAGTTTTGTCGTACAGTGGTCTTATGAAGATTCACGATCAAAGGATCTTATAATAAAAAATAACAAGAGTAAAGATACAATTTCATTTCAATCACTCTATTTTTTAAGCATATTAACATGAGTGAGAAGCGGGCCGACTAGTCGGCGGATTTAGCCGACTAGTCGCCGACTAGTCGCCGACTACAAAAATGGCCGACTAGTCGGCTTTACCGACTAGTCGGCGACTAGTCGGTACATCTCTATTAAGAATCATTCTCTAGCATGTGCGGTTTGTTATATGTTGTCTTATGTTACATATTATTATACACCTATAATTATTATTACTTAGATAAAATCGAAGGTCCCAACGCAAAATCAATTTTTTTTACTTAAAAAATTCATGTAGCATTCATGGCAGTTCACTTAGGTTATGACTTATAAAGTCAACAATACGTGGTCCTTTGATCCCTGGTCCTTGTTGAAATTTTCCATTACAGCGATATCGAAATAATGTATTCTAAATACCTAAGGTTAGATAATATACAAGTAAAGTAGGTATAAACAACACAAACCATTTTTAAATATAAAAGAGCACTTCATTTAATTACCAACTCGTTACATTCACAGACATTATAGGATACCCCATTTGCCCTTTGTACGGATCAAAAGCTACAGGCGGCAGACCCTACTGGTCCTGTTCGTGACGTCACTTTGAGAGCTTATGACCCCTAGTCTCGGGCGTGTTCGCTTCACGACAGCTTTTGTCAAAAGCTTTGCCAAACGTGTGTAGAGGTGAATGTGGGAAACGCTTGTTTTGAATTTGGAAATGACAATTATCGTAATTAAATACGGTAAATTATAAAAATAATTTGACAATTTGTTTTGCCAGCAGAACCTCGTATACATGAAAGCCTCTGATTATCAGTAGATTTCCCAAATCTCATGTTGCCTGTTGTGATGATTGATCAAAACAACAACGACAATAATCCGAATTGACAGAACATTTGACAGCAGCTCACATTGAATACACTTTCAAATGCCGAAGACTAGTTCCCTATTTCTAAAATGGAAACACTATCAGCCATTTTAGGGCGATCGCCTGACAAATCTAGGTATATTTCCTCGCTGATATGTTAAAGTAGCCACATTATACCACCGGCGGGCCGCATGCTGGGCCCCGCCACTGATATATACGACCGCGACACGACAACACTTCCACGCCTTAAGGTCTAAACACAACGCCAGTTTCAACACAAAATACAGACAAAAAATAGGTAAAAAGAAGAAGCGATCTAAAAAATTGCAGGAACCAATCAAGCTTATTCCATTTCGGTCGTGGACTCATTTAAGAACTAAATAAAAAAGCGCCTATCACCGAAAACGAACTTTAGTCCTATGTCGAAATTGCTGGAAGTCAAATGCAAAACCTTTGCCCGATGGAATGATGTCGGCTGACAATAAAGAGAGCCAGAAATTCTATTGTAAGCCTACAGTAACTACAAATCTATAAAAAGCTGGTTGATTAAAACGTCTACGGTGAAAAAGAGACGTCTGTAGACTCAGAAAAATAGAATGTAAGTGGAGTAAATAAAACAATCAACCACAATAATTGTTTCTGTGTATTATATCGCGTGTACGGAGTAATTTGGTTCCAGTTGACAATCGTAACACGACGGGTTGATTGTCACTGCAAGTGTGACGAAAAAATTAATGCCTCCACTGCTGTAGCTTTTGTTTATTTAAAGTCTAGACACTTTAGTTTTCGAAGTAGGACCAAGGTTTACAAAAAAAATGCATATCATGTATAAAAATTAATAAAAACAACGTTTATGGGAAAAGTTTAATTATGTCTCGCTATGATTTAAAATCAATAGCCATTTTGGCGACCCCTGTAACATCTGCCTATATAAAAATCTCACCACGAAAATATAGGTCAAGTGAGCAGTCGTTCCACCTTATGCTAGAGCATGCTCTGCAGGAGATGCAAACAGCTCACTTCAAGTTCACTTCACCCTTCGATCAATAATAGCATATTATTCACCTATGTTTCTCCGGTGACATTTTTACAGAAATGATGGCTGTCATCTTTTTCTTCAATCCTAAAGTGTTTTGTTATCATCTCTTTTTGGACTTGGCTATAATAACGGTCGTTTCACTACTACTCACTGTGTTATTGTTATTAAAACAACTGTTATTACTATTGGTCTATACACAGCCTTACAACGCCATCTTGTTATTCAATTACATGGCAGGAACACTCGTAAAGTTGTAGCTTTTTGTGTCTCATCACGAGGTATAACATCAGTCTTAAGCTCTGATCACTTTATACGGTTTATTCACAGCAGTGAGATTTCGTAAGTTACAACTCTTTGATTGTATATGAAAACGTTTTAAATATAAGAAGAATACTAAATTAGAGTATTTATGTTCTGTAATTAAAGGTTGACTGTATCCTACTCTTAGATATAGCAGATGATCTACTTAAGCCTTTAATCAAATATTCAAACGTACGATGATTTTAAACCTCAAATGTTGAAGGTTAAGTTCAAAATCGAATGCGAAAATTTGACAGTTTGTGGCAACTTGACCTGATGCTGTGTGTATTTAAAGGATTATACAACTCGGTATTTTCCAGTTTTAAAACTTTCCTCCTTTAGTCCTCCCCCGTAATAACTAAGCTACTGTAGTTAAGTTAACTCCATCTACTTGAGTCGCCTTAAAAATACTTAAATATTTATGCAACAGTTAAATAAACCAAATGCACAGAAATCTTAAAACGCTGTTGAAATGTGTTCAAAGTAACTTCTTGCTGCCATGAACTTGAAAGAAAATTATCAGTCACTAGTTTATAATGAGAGCAATCGGAGAAAATGTGATCCCTTCTTCGAAATTACTAGACAAGGTGTTCAAGTGAAACGGGCAAGACTTCCTTTCATCTTGTGGAAATGGCTATTAGGCAATTATTGTAGCCCCTCAGGAATTTTTAAACAAAGGTTTAAACACAATATATAAAAAAAAGTTTTGCTGAGTGATACGTAGATTTTGCTTTACTTGTCAGGCGATGGTCCCGTAAACTTAACAGAGACTCATCAGGATCCAATTGCTTACCTCATATTATATTGCAAGGACCAAGGACCTACAAATAAAAAAAAATACAACCACGGTCTACAAAGCTTAAGTAGCGTTGTTTAAATAGAAAATACAGGGTGTTTGGTAGGGAGCTGTACATACGCCTAGGGTAGAAACTAGGGATAGTCTGCTACCTACCCCCGCCCATTATATTGACCTTGGCCTCAAGGTTTTTTTTTAATTTATTTTTATTTTTTATTTGACTTTTTTGTGATTTTTTGACTAAAACTACCTGTAGCTCAAAATCTATCCATGGGACCGGTCGGCTAATGGTCTTGTTTTAATCGTTAGAGTCTTAGGGTCCTGCAAAAAATTATTTTACACCAGAAAATTGTGGAGAAGAAAAGTTATGGGGCCTGAAGTACCGTAGTAAGGTAAAGAAATAATTTTAAGGTAAGGTAGTAAGGTAAAAAAAACCTTGAGGCCAAGGTCAATATAATGGGCGGGGGTAGGTAGCAGACTATCCCTAGTTTCTACCCTAGGCGTATGTACAGCTCCCTACCAAACACCCTGTATAAGTATTTTCTCGAATTTCTAAATGTACTTTATTCAATTTGTCACTGCCAAACGTGACTCTTTTTGTCCCAGCTATCCATATATCTTAGTATCCCATCAAACAATATATCAATATGTTTTTAACATTTTGTCCATATCCAGACACATGTACTGCGCACACGCTACCGACCCACGCTGCGCGCATGTTCGGTGCAGCGAATAATTGAATTCCAGCCATTATAGTTATAATGTTCGTATTAATTTAGCTGGAGCCATGAAATATACAGGTGTTTGGCAAGTAAGCTTTATAAATAATTATTTTTTGGGGGAGAAATGGTTGATTAATATGTCTGGGGTGGGATGCAAATGGATTAATTTTGTGTTTATATAGGAGAGTATTTATTTAGAATATGTCGAGATGGTGCAATAACAATAAAAATGATAAAGTCTGCAAAGCCTGCAGTAGGTTCTAGGACTGTATATGAAACAAAATATATTAAATCTACCATGAATAATGAACTACATTTTTCCTGCAGCTTCCAAGAAAGCTCCCATTAAAATGAATAATTCTTTTCCATTAATTGCCGTTCCCGTGTGAATATTTTCACACACAATTTGACAGTTAATTTTCAGTAAACACCGCCATCTGTCGACTGTGTACCAACCGTAAGTGATGAGTAAAAAACTACACCATGAACATTATTCAACGGTGCAAGCTTGGTACAGCACTACTGGTTTATCGATAATGCACGTGATTGCTACAGTATCGTAACACGATGAAAAATTTTTCTTCAAAACAAGAGTAGGGTTTTCTTATGACCATTTTTTTTTTCTTTTTTAGTGAACCTGGTTAGCCGCACTGCTGCGCAATTAATTTCTTAAGTTTCCATTTTTTTAAACATGCCAGTCATGACAAAGATTTTGCTGTACAAATAAAAGTTTTGCGTACTCAAGGACCAAACATTTATTTAACTTAGTTTCAAAATCTCTTTACATTTATCGAAAACAATCACCGTCAACAAAAGCACGGTAAAATTATTAAATAAAACATCGACATCCTAGCACATCCCTGCTCCTAGTAGTTCTCCAAACGTTGACAGATGGCGCGCCAGCGGCAATACGCGACCGCGCGATCATATTCATATATTTGACACACACACTACACTAGCACAGCATACGCTAATTCATAAATCTGTAACGATCATTGTCTGGAAGAGAAAGAAGGGTGCATTTTGACTGGAGTTTGATTGATTGGTAAAACATACACAGGAGATAATAGGGGCTTTGTTTTAGATTATTTTGATATTGGGGCTGCGGTTGTGTAATAGTGAGATCTCACCAAAGAACTTGTAGATGCTACTGCTATGGTAAATACTCCTGCTAGTCTGGCTGATATATCATTTAGAGGTATATGAATTGGTGATCCAACTAGAAGAATGAAAGAAGCAAGACCTATTTGTAGCTGGGGCCACTTAACGAAGCTTACCTTTAAGACGTTTTGAAGCAATACAACATAAGAATAGTATTGATACTTGATATATAAATACAATATTTAAGTATTCTTGACTTTTAGAAAAGAAACAAATAGATTGTTAAAAGAGCCGTCTTTACGCAGTCGACGATTCGCCAGACCATCTTACGACGTACTGACGTACAGAACGAAAGACTACAATCATTATACCAGCAAAATATAATCATTACCAAACAATTAAGTCCAGTCAGATAATGAATTTCCAAATGTAACCACTAGTGATGTTCAAACAGCGCGTCACGCACTGTTATTGAGTTGCACCTCGAGGGTGACAACCCAATGCGAGGGTGATCGCGGTGATTATACACGTACCGATAAAACGCGTTATGCATGACTAAAGCAGGTTTTATAAAACCATTAAAATTATAAAAATAAAGATACCTACAATGTTTATCACACCATGTAGGCGAGATTCAGAAAAGAGAATAGGATCAAGTTTTAAACGAATTAATGAAAAGTTAATTAGATGAGAAGGCAGCTTAACGAATACCTATACGGGAACGGATATATTATATTCTCTATATATCTACGACATGCTGTTGACAATTAACGACTACGTTAATATTCTTATGGATTTTCTAGACTAGCTTTGAACATGCCTTTTATTTATTGAAGCCGGCCCAAAAAAGTAAAATCTTCAACCTGACAATCGATATCAAACTATTAAAACCAGTCATATTCAATCTCGAATCTTTGTTATCCAAACCATCAGTCATTACGGCCGAAAATTATTTTCTTTTAATTTTAAATCTACTGCTTCTATACCTCATCAGCTCTTCCCCAATTATTTATTCAAGACATTGTAAATTGTCGATGGTGCGGCACTGCGACCCTATAGGTCATTGTTTTAGATACAACACTACGAAAGAGGTCTCAGTGACTCCACTGCATCTTTTCAATATGTTTTTTTGATGATGAATTTGTCAAGAGTTTGGGTTTCTTGTATTACAAAGGTTTAAGGGAAGACAAGGCGCGTTGTTATCCAAATGAAAATCAATGCTATCGAATTTTTTTTTAAACTATTTCATACTCAGCTGATTGGCGGACTTAGTGTACAAAAGGCTCATAAGGAAAGGGCCTTTTACCCGCAAATACAAATCTAGTCGTATTGCAATCTAGTCTTAATATTGGCAACCTAGATTTATAGAAATATAAGCCAAAAGATACCGACGGCCATAACTTTTCGGTGGGACCCTTCATCTCTAGCGTTCAATGAAAGCTATTGAAGATTCAATCATTTGTTTCCTTTTCAATACCCTTCATTTACATCAACAAAATTACATTAATAAGCAAGATAATCGACCTATTTTTAAAACAGAAGCGTTACGACCACATCAATATGTCGGAATAAAATTCGAAATTCAAAATAAGAGCGGTCGGTAGCGGCGGCGGCTCGCGACGGGACGCCTGCTTCCCGCCGCGCGCTTAACAAGCATGTTGCTTGTAGTCGGTATGTTGGCACCACTGCCTTACCAATGTCAAGTTGCCCGATTGAGACGTTCGGATATGCGTGGAATTCTTTAATTAATACGTGACTTGAAGGCGAAACATGTAAGCCTTTGTCATACAGCCGATATGAGAAGGACGACAAAGAAGAAGCAAGTGATCGCAAATGGCCATAAGTGTACCCTGGGTTTGCTACCAGTTGCAAGCGTGTATCGTGGTAGAATCATCTAAGATGATGGCCTAATATAACTTGCGGTATGATAAGCGCATGCAGTCTTAGCCTAGCTTCCACCTTCATATAAAGCAAGGAGTATATAAATAACTTTTTGGATCAACAGATCAACAGTACCTCTAAAATATGTTATCATCAAAGGCAATAATGCTGCCAAAACTAAATCGTGTGACGTCCCCTCGTATTGTGCCATTAGGTAATGAAGGATCGCTATAATCCCTACTTCATAGAATTGCAGTCGTGTTCAGTTTCGAGTAAATAACCGCGGGCTAAACCAAACGCACTCGCGAAACTGGGGAGATTTGAATTTCGAATTTAGATTTTAATGACTTGTCTGTAACATCGGTTTATTGAAGACAGGGTTTATAAAGGTTATTTCCGGCTGTTTGCAAAACTGCATTCGCCAAACATTATGGAAAATCGAATATCAAAATGTCTTTAATAGGACGACAAAGATCCACAAATGTTAGTAATACCTTACATCTGGTGTTAGTAAGTATCATATCTTTTCATTTCATTTTTTACAGAAGATCACCAAGTAAGGTACAAGTTTCTGACTTGGCTATCCTCTCTGCAAAATGCCTCAAAAAGGAAGAACAGAAACCCTCTGTCACTGTTTTCAGAATGCTGTTGCTACTGGCCCGTGTTCTAGTTATAATGAATCGAGTTTTTTCGAATGCGATCACAAACTCTATTTTTCAAGAATTCTAACTTCAAATCAACCTAAAAAATTTAAAAACATCACGCGCGCCTGTATTCGTCAATAATTTTATTGTTCTTGCCAACCTCCAACTGCGCTGCAACCGTTTCGTCGTTTCCCGCCATCAGATTTGAAAAAAGAATAGGTTTTATTTTTAATTGGAACATATTCGGATATCGGTGCGTCAGCCAGCTTTGGGTTCTTTGTAGTGTCGAGGGGACCGTGTAGCCTGCAGCTATTTGGTTTAGAATACGTATTGGAATAAGACAATCTGCTCCCTGTAATAACTTGGCTACAATGAGCGAGAGTTCGGCTGCTAGTTACCGTTTATGAGCTATTGTTGTCAGGAACGGGGATAGTTAACGATTGAGCACCAACGCTTGTTTTTTTGATAAGACGTCGTTTAGTGTTCTATGATAGGAAGGTACATAATTCAAAATAAATTTCTGCGTTCCTGACCACCACTGTACTTACGTAAAGTCACATTCCACAGGAATACAATGTAAATTCTGTGATCAAATTAACTAACTACGTTTATAAAGACATTCTTCTTTCCAGTTAAACAATAATGGTGTCTCCGATTTTGTAATACAATCCTCATTATCGAAGTTACCCACCTTTACTGAACAGAAACAAACCTTTTAAATTCTAATGGCTATTGTTTTACAAAACTTTCTAATTACTAGCCTGGCTTTTGAATTTGTATTCGAATTCACCAGAACTTTAAATGCCAAGCGAATCTTTGTTTAGCAATTATTTAACTACGTAAGCGTGCAGTATCGTCTTCCGTATCATCGATATTGGTCAAGAGCCAGTCTACATAATAAACAAAATATTATTAGTTAAAATACTTGTAATTTATGTCTTTTCTGCTGCCATCAGGCTTGTTGGTCCTATTAAATGGGATTAAAGATTTATTTTATTCCCTCCTATCGGACACTGAAAACATAAAGATAACATAAACTTATCAGAAATAATAGACTGGTCGTATGATCCAACAGAATTCAGTCTTGAGCGAGCGGGGCAATAAATAGCCCATTACTCGCTAGCCCCACAATTAAATAGGCGAGGCCAGAAGCAAATCAGCAAGCGGCCTGTACCAGGCGCCCAGATATACAAGGTAGTAGAGGTGAAGCGGGAAGGCGGGGGGCGGGGAAGCGATCCGTCAACGGCTCGCGGCGGTCACGACGACCGACGACCTAAGCCGGCGGACACACAGATTGCAGAGCAAATAGCTTTTTGGCAAAATATTCTAGACTTAAGACTTAGCAATGTTTGTTTGTTTGCGAAGCTTCTGATATTTTGGTAGAAGGAAAGTTTAATACAACAAAGTTTATAACCCTCATGCACTCACAAATGTTTAGGATGAGTAATGTGTTCTCAAAATAGAGGTTCTCAAAATGATGCTTTGGGAATCGTAGCCCTCGTTTCCTCTTTTGTACTGCTTTACAGGCAGGAAAAAGAAAAATAATTTTGTTCTTTCGAAGCAGAAGTAATCATTTCATCATTTTACATTTTCAGAAAAAGTTTACCAGGTCCCGTCTACTCTTGGACATAGACCTATCCAGTCGCAAGGCATTTAGTCTCTCCGCCAGATGCTACCAATGTCTTTACAAAACTATTTCCTTATGCAAATAATGAATGCTCAACTCATAAGTACGCCCGGATGCTTTTGTCACGGAAAAACAATAAATTGAAAATTTTATTGCTCACATAAACCAGTGTGTACGCACCCGCTTCGGGCGCGCGACTGCCCGCTCGCGTGCCAGTAATTGCCCAGAGTTCCTTTTTTGAATAACTATCACGACTTTTTCGCTCCAAATACTCTTTTCTTTAGCTTTTGGTTGTTCAAGGTATTCCACGCATGCAGCCAGGCCGACGCGTTCGGATATTTCAGGCATTTTGCGTGTAATCAGCGTTGTTATGGGTGTTCCTTTGCCTCGTTCCCTGTTTAAGGGCTTTTTGAGCGTCGAAACGTCCTTAAGTTTTTTTACTTTTTTGGGGACAATGCTTTGTATGATCTTTTCTTTCGTGTGAATTTTGATGCGGATACAGAACTGTCTGTTACGCCTAAGGTTTTTGATAAAGAAATTAAAGCATCTTCAAGAACTTCCAGATATAAAGCAACTTCTTGCTCCTGCTGTTTTCTTTTTTCACAGTTCAACAACAATCATGGCGTTATTTACTTTGTTGAGCATACAACTTTTACGATCTTAAGAAGCAATGGATTAGCAATATCCTTCATATCATTCAGATTGTGATTGAATTTGTGTTACGCAATCAGGGTGCTATAGTGTAGGAATTTCTATCAAAACGCAGATCCTCAGGGTAACAGAGCTTATTGTTAATAGTTCACAGCTCGGAGACCTTTATCTCAACCAAAAAATAGTCTTTGATAAAAACCACAAATTTGAAAAAAAATACCAAAAAGGTTACATTGTTAAGTTTTCAAGCACCAAAGAGTTTGTATTCCGACCTCTAAACTCAAATAGTTGCTATCCTTTGAGATATTATTACGAAAGTAAACATTAGACAATCTTTGTTATTAATTTATTATTTAGTTTCTGTTTATTTTAGTCGGTGAGGTGAACTTTGAGCTTTCCTTCTCCAATAACAACTGTTACTGGCTACATAGAATTTAGACTAATTGGTGTTTCTTAGATTATATCAAGGTATAATAATAATACAGGAGTAATTCCTAAACAGCTTCATCAGTCCCTTAGTTCCCTCAACCTGCCATCTAACACCTACCACCTGCTGCAGAAGGCAGTGATTCTAAATACATGCAGGCTAGTTAGAAAATTTCTTCAGTGTGAGTCGGACAACTTGCACCAATACTCCCACTCAAATATAGTTTCGTCTACTATACAGGCTACTTATAATATTACTCCCACACTTAACCCCACTGCTGGACACTTGGCTTAGGCCCGTGCCATCAGTTCTATCCGGCTGTGCCGAGGAAAACAATTCCATAAACATAATAATAATAATAAATATCGTCTGACATTGCACACAGCACCATCTAGTTCCAAGTTAAGCACTTATTAAGGCTTGTGTTATGGATACCAGATGGTTGATACACTACTTAAATACATTTTTTTTTTCGTAAATAGGTACATACATATTATAAATATACATCCATGACTCGGGTACAAATGTCCATATTCATCATACAAACATTTGCCCCTACCGGGATTCGAACCCAGGACCATTTGGTTTCGCTGACTACACTTAGCCACTGTAGCCACTACACCAAACGTGTCGTCAAAGTATAGTTTCGAAGCCTTGATTCCTTGTGACTACCGCGTTGGTCTAGTGGTCGTAAGCGCTAATTCTGAGCATGAGTTCCTGAGTTCGATTGCTGGGTCGGGCAAAGTGTTATTGGGTTTGTCCATCTGGAATTTCTTAGTAGCTGTCCGGATTCTGGATTTGTGCCCGGTTGATAGCAATAGACTCGCCCTCAGTTACTTGGGACTTAAACATAATGAAATGTGGATGCACCTCTGCCTAACCCTGGAATGTGGGTGCACCTCTGCCTAACCCTGGAATGTGGGTGCATCTCTGCCTAACCCTGGAATGTGGGTGCATCTCTGCCTAACCCTGGAATGTGGGTGCATCTCTGCCTAACCCTGGAATGTGGGTGCATCTCTGCCTAACCCTGGAATGTGGGTGCATCTCTGCCTAACCCTGGAATGTGGGTGCATCTCTGCCTAACCCTGGAATGTGGGTGCATCTCTGCCTAACCCTGGAATGTGGGTGCATCTCTGCCTAACCCTGGAATGTGGGTGTATCTCTGCCTAACCCTGAAATGTGGGTGCACCTCTGCCTAACCCTGGAATGTGGATGTACCTCTGCCAAAACCTGGAATGTGGATGCACCTCTGCCTAACCCTGGAATGTGGGTGTATCTCTGCCTAACCCTGGGATGTGGGTGCATCTCTGCCAAACCCTGGAATGTGGGTGTATCTCTGCCTAACCCTGGGATGTGGGTGCACCTCTGCCGCCAAACCCTGGAATGTGGGTGTATCTCTGCCCAACCCTGGAATGTGGGTGCACCTCTGCCAAACCCTGGAATGTGGGTGTATCTCTGCCTAACCCTGGGATGTGGGTGCATCTCTGCCTAACCCTGGGATGTGGGTGTATCTCTGCCTAACCCTGGAATGTGGGTGCACCTCTGCCTAACCCTGGAATGTGGGTGCATCTCTGCCTAACCCTGGGATGTGGGTGTATCTCTGCCTAACCCTGGGATGTGGGTGCACCTCTGCCTAACCCTGGAATGTGGGTGCACCTCTGCCAAACCCTGGAATGTGGGTGTATCTCTGCCAAACCCTGGAATGTGGGTGTATCTCTGCCTAACCCTGGGATGTGGGTGCATCTCTGCCTAACCCTGGGATGTGGGTGTATCTCTGCCTAACCCTGGAATGTGGGTGCACCTCTGCCTAACCCTGGGATGTGGGTGCATCTCTGCCTAACCCTGGGATGTGGGTGTATCTCTGCCTAACCCTGGGATGTGGGTGCATCTCTGCCTAACCCTGGGATGTGGGTGTATCTCTGCCTAACCCTGGAATGTGGGTGCACCTCTGCCAAACCCTGGAATGTGGGTGTATCTCTGCCAAACCCTGGAATGTGGGTGTATCTCTGCCTAACCCTGGGATGTGGGTGCATCTCTGCCTAACCCTGGGATGTGGGTGTATCTCTGCCTAACCCTGGAATGTGGGTGCACCTCTGCCTAACCCTGGGATGTGGGTGCATCTCTGCCTAACCCTGGGATGTGGGTGTATCTCTGCCTAACCCTGGAATGTGGGTGCACCTCTGCCTAACCCTGGGATGTGGGTGCATCTCTGCCTAACCCTGGAATGTGGGTGCACCTCTGCCTAACCCTGGGATGTGGGTGCACCTCTGCCTAACCCTGGGATGTGGGTGCATCTCTGCCTAACCCTGGAATGTGGGTGCACCTCTGCCTAACCCTGGGATGTGGGTGCATCTCTGCCTAACCCTGGAATGTGGGTGCACCTCTGCCTAACCCTGGGATGTGGGTGCATCTCTGCCTAACCCTGGGATGTGGGTGCACCTCTGCCTAACCCTGGAATGTGGGTGCACCTCTGCCTAACCCTGGAATACAGGTGTGATGTTATGTTATTCCTTGTGTTACACATTATTCCAGAGTTCGTATTAGTAGAATGTTAGTGGATAATATTTATTTAAGAATATAGATAAAGAATATGCGATTTCTAACTTTTCTAGTAGGTACTCAAACCTCTGTTGGTCCGATAGAGTTTTTTGAGGAGTAGGCTCGATTGGCATCAAAATCATTTTTTGTGAGAATTGCCCATTTTCTTGCTGACTGTTTTTTTTTCCAAAATTTTTATAGCAGATCAATATACACCATACCTACATGAAGAAGATTTCTAAACTTGTACAAAATTATGGATTGGATTTTTATTTAAAGTGTCAACAATCATGTCCCACCCATTTTTGAAGTTAACCGAGTTAACTACTACTTCATAAACATTATTTCATTTGCATGGAGAGTGTAAAGGAATATTATATAAGAGAATAGCTAAGTAATCTTCAAATTCCTATAATTTACGTACCGTTATTGGTTAAAATTGAGACTCTTGTAATGTGTGTGTGTGTGTGTGTGTGTCTTGTCTTCTTGTCTTGTTACCAATAATGTATAAAAGGAATATAATAATATATTAGGAACAGGCTATAAAGTTCACTCATACTTCCATAGAAAACAGAGGATCCTCCGACCAGACGGGTGTCGAGTCTAGTGGGAACTGCCCGACGATTGATGTCGGGACGTTGTATATTTATGCTAGTTGCGCGGTAAACTCTGCTTGCGCGATGCAGGATTTTGCGTGACGTCAATGTGATGCGTAGTTCGCATGTAGCGATGTAGATACCGCTACAAATGAAGCTAAGACCTCATAATGTGCACAGTAGACCCTCCCATGTGGAAGCAGCTATCATTGGTAACATTAGCTTACGAATCTATTTATCGACACGTTATTAGAGTGAAAACCTCGCAAGTGTAAAAGAAGTAACTTTTCAGAAGGAAGAAACAACTGCGTGCTGTAAATTTTTTTTACGGCGTCTTTTATGTTTTTTTTTAATAATTAATATGGAAATTTCACCCGCTTTAATATCCAGAACTGTTCGATACTATAAGATTGCGAGTGGGTTGCGAAGTTTTCTTCCTAGAAACGCAATAAGTGAAGACATTTTAGTAAAAATGGATTCCCGAGGTTTTCACTCTAAGACGACGTTATACCTATGCCCAGTTGACGATAAAAAATGCTACCACTGGTAAGCAATATGAATCTTTTGTTTATATAGGAACTGAGCATTAACGTATCTACGATAAGCAAATCTATCCCTTCCAGTCATCTACATCAACATCTGCCTAGCCTATCTCCCAGTTATGTTGGAGTCGGCTTCCAGTCTAACTGGATGCAGCTGAATACCAGTATTTTACATGGAGCGACTGCCTATCTGACCTCCACAACATAACCCTTTTGGTAAGACTAGTTGTCAGATTTTCGGGCTTCTGACGACCCGTAACGACTGTCAAATATCCACGAATGACAGCCGGAACCAACGGAGACACTGAGGGGTTTAGTATGTAAAGATAGTCACCCATCCACGGACCAACCGCGGCAAGCGTAGCTTAACCTGATCGATCGACCCGTGCGGATGTTATTACTAAGCCACAAATTAAACAAATGTTTTATGTCATCTAAAAATAAAAGAGAATAATGTTCCTTTTTGGAACATTTTTGCTAATTAAATACGAGATCATTTTCTAATTCACTTTGGGCGAATACATCCCCTTTGAAGATCAAAGAAAGATTAAATGATATCCAAATAATATTACTGTTTAATTCTTTGTGATTAGTGAGGAGACAGCCACCATATCGATAAAATAAGAAAATGTGAAATAGGTATCCTCAGGTTCCATGAAATCGTTTGTTTTTTGTATTGTTGGCAATCAATTAGGAACGTTAGCCAGATATACTTTAGTGATAAATTTAAATTTATTTAAAAAAGAAAATATAACCTTCAAAAGCCAAAAAAATGCAACTTATTGCATAAAAAAATCGCAGTAGGTACTTATCATTAAAGCTCTCTAAGTATTCTAATATATCGATAAAAACCCATCACTAGCATGCATAAAAAACAAAATCAGTATGGCGGGGTGCGGTGACCCCAAGCTAATCGGACTTTAAGCTCTATAAGGGATCCTTGAGCTAATAACAGATTTTGGGGGCAATTTATATTTTTTTTTACTCCATTAGTCTATTGTATGTGTCATTCAAGCTTACATCTCTAGTTTTGGGGGGACGCGGGACGGTGGAATTTTTATAGGTCTCTACGTCATGCCCTCGTAAGGACAAGTAATGAATTGGATCAGGTAAATGTACAGTGCAATAAGCTAAAAGAACTACACAAGCAAAGTTAATAAAATTGATATGGGACCACCTCGCTCTTCTCTACCAAATGAAAACAACCGACCAAGTACGAGTTGGCCTCACACACGAAGGGTTCCGTACCAACGTACAATATTTAACACTACATTTTTTTAAACACGTTTTTTGTATAGGGACCCCTTTAATTTTCAATATTATTCTATTTTTATTACTTGTTGTTATAACGGCAATAGAAATACACACTCTGTGAAAATTTCAACTGTCTACCTATTACGGTTCATGAGATACAGCCCGCTGACAGACAAACTGACGGACGGACAGCGGAGCCTTAGTATTAGGGTTCCGCTGGCACCCTTTGGGGCACGGAACTCTAAAAAGCACCACGTAAATCAGCCCAGTAATCACGGAAAAATCGGTGTACATATATGAACCAAAAAAACTCGCCGAATGCATAACCTCTTTTTTTTAAGTCGTTTACTTATAAAATAAATAGAATTCATTTACGATTTTAAAGAGTCAACAATAAGATGCTCTGCTTTGCTGATTCTCTACTCCATAAAATCGATTTCGTAACTGAGATTTATTTATGCCAACATCAAATCAGGAACAGAACGTCTGCTGCTAGTCATAGACTTCCCGCATGGTTCTGTGCTGGTTCTGTATCTACAAACAACATTAGGAACAGTAGGTGGTGTTAAATAGGTATTCGAGCTAACTTGTCTATTTTATATGCACGTGTATTTGTGACAGGAAAAGTTTATTTTCCTTTTCAATTATTTAAAATATACTTAATGATCGATTTCATCCAGGAATACTAAAACTAAACTATGCCTATGCTAACCCCAACCACACAACTCATTCATTCAAAAACAAATCAATATGTAAGTAATCACTATTTGCAAAGGGTGCATCAATGGTACGCGTTTGGTGACAATAGAACCTGTCAACTCAAATACCGCCCGAATACGTTGGTATCGAAAATTGTGCTAATTTGAACGGATGCAGTGCACGGCGTTACATCCCTATGCAAAAGCACAATATTCTTACTCCTCGGTTTTTGCACCACTTCTTCTTGTATTTTGTGTACAATTAAAATTTTCAGAACTGTATGTGCATGCTTTTTTCACCTTCATGCCACAAACATATTATATTTGGCAAGCGTTTTAACTTGTAGAAGTTGTATGCCAGTTTTAACTTACAACAAGGCAACACAACACCTGACTTGAATGCCTAAAACAAAAGTGCACTGTGAGATTTTCACCCCATGGCTCAGTGCCGACAGTTGAAAATCTAACGTGCAATAATATCTAAGTGTCCCTTAATGTTAGTTATAACGGATACAAAAGACGACACTTTGTGGAAGCTTCTGAATAAGACTGTCTTTAATAATACTTCGGGCGTAGCCATCTACACCTCCAAATTCAAACCCAAAGAATTTATTACAAATAAACCGATTACAGACACTTTTGAATTGTCAAAGATTCGGTCAAAGTCAAAGCATTTATTTCAAATAGGCACATATAGTAAAAGGCACTTTTGAACGTCAACATTTACATTTAAATAGAATTGATTCTAGTCGCCCCTTCCAAAAGGTAGTTTCGTATGGAGAAGAATGGGCAAGAAACTCTATCGTTACTCTTTTAAAATGTGTTACAATATTTTGTATACATCAATTATAGAATTATATGTGAAGACGATGCACCTATGATAAAAATCACCCTACCACAATCATTTAGAAAGATGGAGCTAGTTGCCTTTTCCAAAGCGTAGTCGGTTCCTATGGAGAAAAACGATCAAGAAAGTTCATGGACTCCTTAGCCGTAGTCTCGTTTCAATAATCACCCAAAAAAAACAATTGAATATCTAATGACCCTTCCTAAACCCCACTGGTGACAATGGCACCACATGACCCTACGTTCACCACCCCAGTACGTTGGTACTCATAATTGTCCCAATCTAGCGCCGCAGCGGTCGCCTTAACGTGATTATGTATATCTGTGGTTCCATCGATTGTCATGCGTTTAGTTGGGGTGGAAACGTGTAATTTAGGGTTTTTTTTGTGAAAGGTACTTTATGTTTTATTATTATGATACACTGATCAAAAATATTTGCAACTGTTTTGAGTTTGGCTTGATTTAAATAATGTTATAGACTACCTATCAATATTTAAACTGAAAGGGACCATCAAGGGTCCACTGATTTAAAAAACACGATGTTCGTTGATGTCTTTTTCACCACCAAATCATAACATGATATGCAACAGCCGTATTTGTAGGCAGATAGGTATAAAACATCAAATCTCAAGACGTGGTTGATGCTTATAGCCGTTTTAAGCGTAGGGCTCGATGGAAATCGATACTCCAACTGAATGAAACGAAATTTAAATCTTGTATAAAACGCACACTATACAGCCAAGCATATTATAAGTTGGGGGATTATATCGCTGACAAAAATGCTTGGCTCAGGGCTGGTCCTGCTCCACAAGGGCGCGTAAACTAATTAATTAGCATTCGAAAATAGTGTTGGAGCTGATGAAGATTGTACAACCTATCTTTGCATTGTATAAATTCAATCTCTTAGTATTGTATAATTGCATAGCACATGTGTGAGCACTATGTACCCACTATAAAGCTTACTGGGTTCGTCTTTCATTGATTTGAATGTGCCCTGGCGGCTGAGAGTATGTCATGCTCACTCAAATGTGTCGCTGGTGGTGGCGTGTGTATTGGATCATTGAGTTCCCTTCAAAATGGTTGAGCTGAATGGTGCTGATCCATACGTCATGTTCGTGAACGGGCGCCGTCAGTAGGCACTGGTCATTTCTTAGCTGCCACGGCTTATTTTAATTCCATAATTGTTTTTATCTTTTTATTACGGACGCTTTTAACGTGCACGTCTTTCTACATCGTTCTCACATGTATAATTACAACATGAATGATGTAACCACTCTATTGTAACAATATTTTGATTTAAAAGAGTGTCCATGGAGTTTCTTGCCCGTTCTTCTCCATAGGTACCTACTACGCTTTGGAATGGGCAACTAGCTTCATCTTTCTGACTGACCGACCCCTTGACAATTCAAAAGTGCCTGTAATTGGTTTATTTGAAATAAATGCTTTGAGTTTGAGTTTGAGTTTGACAGGGTGGCAGGGACAGACACCATGGATTCAGTACAAGATTCTAGACCCCTCTACGTTAAAATCCGGTGATAGTAAAGAACCCAACAATTACGACAACAGAATTGACACAGGCCTACCTGTGTCAATTCTGCCAGTTTTCAGTAAGGCGTTGGAAAAGTAGATGCTCAATCAAATGTTACGTCACTATAATAAAAAGTCCATCTGTCATGAACAACATTACAGTACGGTTTCACCAAAGGGCATTGTACCACCGATGCCGATGCCACCATAATATAATAAAGAATTTCTTTAACCCTAGGAGGAAGCACAAGATGCTATTGGAATCTTTTGCAACCTCTTTAAGGCGTTCGATTTCGTAAACCATGAGACACTTCTACTGAAACCAGAACACTATGGGATTAGGAATACAGCTCTTTATTTACTTAGATCATGCCTGAAAGATAGAAAGGTTAAAGTTCAAATAAATAGCATAAACTCATTAGGGTCTGAAATGACCATATGCGTTTCTCAATGTTCGATATTGATTCCATTCCTCTTTTTAGGTTACATTAATGTTTAACCCCATTACTTCAAAATCAACCGAATATGGTGTTATTTTGCAAGTGACACATCATTGGTCTTTAAAATAGACCAACGGTCACATAATCTTGACGACGTGAATAACTCTATTCTTCAGATCCAAATAATTTGGTACTAAATAAAAAAAAACCTAATGCATTCGATTGAAATTACCTAATGTTAGAAGTTAAGATTTTGTGACATCATATTGAATGGAAAAAATCTAGAATTTATTAATCAGATGGTTTTCCTAGGAATCACGCTAGACGAGAAATCACAATGGTACCTCATATAACATCTCTTGCGGGGCGGCTAAGCTCGGTCGCTTATGCTGTTAGAAATATACGACAGTTAACGGATGTAGAAGTCGCGCGTTTGGTCTATTTTAGCTGCTTCCACAGCATTATGTCATGGCATTTTACTGTGGGGTCGGGCTGCTGACATTGAGTCCATGTTTATTTTGCAAAAGAGAGCTGTCAGAGTTATTTACAATCTACGTCGTCGCCGCGAATCTCTAAGGGAACTATTTAAAAAGATTAATATTATGACGGTACCTTGCCAATTCATTTATGAAGATATTATTTATGTAAGGAAAAATCTGCATATTGTGTACAACTGATAGACATAATTTTAATACTAGAAATAAAGATAAAATAGGTCAACAATTTTCCAAACTAGCTAAAGTATATATATCTTTTATGGAGTACCGTGTTACAACAAAATACCTTGTGATATATTGAAATTAAATTAAAGAAAATTTCAACACTCTCTTACTCTTTAAAAGTAAACTTTGTAAAAAAGCATGTAACAAATTAGAGGATTATATCCTAGTAAAAAATGCTTGGAAACATGCTGGTCCTGCTCCATAGGACAATCTAGAGTCTAGACAATTTTTTTTAATAGTATAATTTTTATTTTTATTACATTGATTTTACATTCTGTGATTACTTTAACTCACACAATATTTTTTTTTTGTAAAATTCTCTACTTTTACATTATGAATCACATAACCTGTCATTGCTTTATATTTCATTATTTTTACCTATGGTGGTATAGTAATTTTATTCAACGTGCATCGTCTTCACATATTATTAAATTATTATTAACATATAATTAATGTATACAAAATATTGTAAAACATTTAAAAAGAGTAACGGTGTAGTTTCTTGCCCATTCTTCTCCATACTAAACTTCCTTTTGGAAGGGGCAACTAGAATCAGTTCCATTATTTTGTACATTTTTACGTTCAAAAGTGCCTTTTAAGTGCCTATATTTGAAATAAATGATTTGACTTTGACTTAAAAAATTTCGTAGGTTATAAATAAGAACATGTTAAAAAAAATCCTGTTCCATACATTTTGACCGCGTAGCTACGTAGATATTGCACTTTTCTGTGACACAACAGATTATTCTACGCTAGGGGGTCTAAAATCTTGTGCTGAGATTCATGGTTACAGTTTGCGCGCCGATGTCCATGCCACCCTGTATCCTTGTAGAGATACATTAGATACCTTATTACGATAGCTCTTCTATCGTTTTTGGCCCTTAAAAAAGGTCTACCAAGAAGTGGTTTCTGCTTTAAATAATTAACGGAAGTATTTCGTACTGTGAAAGCACAGGACAAACCTGGACGGTACAATCACCTTAACATCCCACCACGTGAAAAATTAATCGTAACGCCATAGAGAAGCAACTCATCACCACAGACAGCTATTTATACAGCCAATAGAGACAAAGCATAGAGAAAGCCGGCGTGTAATAACTGCTTATAAATCATCTGTTATCTATGACATATCGACAGTCGACGTATCGCCGGCACGCCACTAAAACTTAGCGCGTGGGCTAGTAAGACGTTAGGCCAAGGTTTATGTGGAAGGGAAATAGAGATGGGGACCGTATTTTATCGATAAAGATCGATGTTATTAATTAGAACAGTTTTACAGCCGTTTTTCTTGTATAATTATTTCAAGGATTAATAGTCGCTTAGAGGTGGACTCTGGCAAAAGCTGAAATCAGTGGAGGCAGGTAAATTAATGCAGGTATTAACTGATCTTTAGGTGTCTTTTGGTTTTGTGGTAAACATATTTGAACACATAATTATATCTCCATTATAAATTGTAGCTTAGTTTGTGTAAAACTAAGCAACGTGATCTTTCCAAGGGGGTTTATCATATACTACTATAGAAGGTCAATATTATACAAAAAGAGACGAGACATGTGATTTTGCAACTGACTATCATATTGTATTGCATGCCTTGCATGAATGACAGTACACTTTAAAACCTTTTCTAAATGTTATGTAGTTCTTATTCATATTTTTCCTCTAAACAGCACACACCTCTGCATCTAAACATCATTACGTCACTCCACCCGCGCCTCCCGCCAGCCAGCGCACGCGCCGCTCTAATAACTACCTATAACCGAGCGACAATTACGAGCACACGATCGATACACACCGTTACTCGATGCTTATCTTTACATACGACAATTAGCATAGTTGATGTTGATGTGAGTGCTGGGTACACGTGTTGCTTCGGATTTTTGATGATTTTGAATCATTATGCTGGTGGATTGGTTGGCACTAGGTTATTTTTTAAGAAACTTTCAGAGATATTATTTACATCATGAAAAACGTTGTATTTTACCTTCTCGTCAGTTTCAACTTTATTGGCGTTAAAAACTTTTATAAAAAAAAGATATTATGGGAGATATTCTCTACAAAAACATAAAAGAAAAAAAGCGAACTTAAGCACTAGGCATTCAATCTGATCGCCTTTCCGGAACCATTTGAGAACATTCTCTACATAATGTTTCCTCTAAGGTCCTAATCACGTGGTGTTTCGTCAATAATCTAATAAATTCATAGCAGCTCATGCATGTGCTCCAATTCTAAGTATTTAATTTTATTCTATTTCTGACTGACCGGTTGGTGCAGTTGGTAGCGACCCTGCCGTCTGAGCCGCTGGTCCCGGGTTCGATCCCCGGACAAGTGAAACATTTGTGTGCATGAACATGTCTGTTTGACCTGTGTCTGGGTGTGTATATGTAACAGTAATCAGGTTACCGTAGTACAGGCTCTACCTAGTTCGGGATCTGAAGACCTTGTGTGGATGTTGTCTCATATTATATTATTGTTAGTTACTTGTACAAATGTAGAACCAAATCAATATCTACAGCAGAAGCACTGCTACTAACAGAAGCGTTTCTCCGAAGCAGACCGTGTACACGTGCACTAACAGTGCGTTAAATCTCGAACCTATGTTATTAGAGCGACGCTTATCTAAATGCCGTCAAGCCGTGGGACGGGAAGACATCTTTTAATTTCCGATGTCATTATGCCCTACGTTGAACGTCTTATTTCTATACGATCTAAGATCGGCACTAGGCTAACGGAAAGTTCTACATTTATCTTTCGCGTTTATTGATTTTTTCTAATGCTAAACTTACGTAAGTATTCTGAAGGCAGGGATCAAATCAATACTATGGTAGTCCGATAGAGAACCAGAGTATTCGACAAAGATGACAGAATAAGCAAGTTGAAGTAACAAAGGGTCGACCACATTAGCCGTAGTAACTGACAATTATTTTGGGGTAGACGAGTTATTGAAAACGACGAATCGGCAAACAAGCGTTATGTAAAGGCCACTTTGGCCAGGTGGAGCGACAATCTTCGCAGGGTTACCGGTAGAATATGGATGGGAGAAGCTGTGAGTCGAGTTAAATAGTCGTAGTCCACGGACTATATTACTAGCAGTGAAACCTACCTATATGCTAATGAAAGCTAGACGTAATCAACGTCGAAAAGACGTAAAACGACTTCCAAAGCACATAACCGTTTTATTACCCGACTTTATAGTGAAGTTAAGACACCGTGTTAAAACCCGAAACAAGCATGGTGTGGTGATCGATGCTTTTATGAGAAGTTGCCATAATGGTGGTGTGTAACGAAAGATATAGAATTTAAAAAAATATTAAATCGGTTTCCCCCTGCAATAAAAAACTACGTAAGCAATTACCGTATCGACAAAATAACTACATCCGAGGAACTACTCCTTTCGCGCCAAAATTACACATTTAACCACAGACAACTGCATGGAACGTCATATTATTTTGATTTGTACGTCAAAGGCACGGGCAGTTGTCTTTTATTCCTATACATATTTTATGATTAGATACCTAATTAGATAGCTGGCCTTCCTTTGATTTGCAATAAATTGCGGGCTTATAATCAGGCTATATAATGAGCTATTATGGGGAGGACATCATTGGCTAACATTACGATAAGTGCGTCGAGTTTTTGCGATTAAGCTTTACTTCAAAATCCTTATTTAATTTTAAAATTATTTTTAGAATCTTTTTGCTACCGGAAAAACAGTACTTACGTGATCAACATATGAAATATATGATAAGTCTTGTCTTGCCAAATTTATACACATAGACACATAGATCGCGCACTGGACTTTATAGTTGTTATTATATTGGCAGTTTTTCCTCGAGGACTCCTTTTTTCTCTTTCCTCTCGGATTCAGACTTGTACGATTAGAAATAGGTATGCTGGTCCTCAAAAAATGTTAACTTTAAAGAATGTTAGAACTATACGGAAGCTCTGACGTCATCCTAGTGGCGTAACATAAGCCCATGTATGTCTACCCGGGTCAATGATTATGACCTATTACTCGTTTGTTACGTAGGCGGAGCGGGCGGGGTCAAACGGTGACAAATTACCTTCCCGCGTAATTTACCTGACAGTGTAATAGACACGCACAGATTATACAATTTGCATAGATTATTATGCAAGCCGTGCATCGTTGCAGGGTAGTTATTTTCAGGTTTGCCTGTTATTTTAAATTAAAATTGTTTTTAATGTGTATGGAATCTTTCAGTGTCACATTGTTCAGTAGAATAGGAAACTTAATCGGAAAAATTGGAGAAAAAAAATAAAAGCTCTATCTTGATGTTCGTTATGTTTTTGCATCAGAATTGAAAAGCCTGCAGTAAGTTAGAAGAATAGTGAATCTTTCTGTTTCACGTGAATGCAGGGAGTAAACTGTCTTACTTCACACATACCAAAAAAGAGCGTGAAAACTACACCTACGCAGCTACGCACAAAAATTTAGAGTAGAGGTCAAATCTATGACTTTAATAACACACTCCTAATGGCTATTACAACGCCCATAAGAGAAAGCAGCCTCATTAAATAATAAAAATATTATTACTCGCTCGATTAAATCGATGACTGGCATTATTCGACAAACTTTCGAAGCCCATGTTCGCAACTCAACACATAAAAAAGTAAAATTCAAAAAAGGAATTTGGCGCCATGACACTCACGAGTCAAAGAGGCCGCGGTGCCACAACCGTTCAGAAACGCACTCAATAAATTACGACGCCTAATCACCCTTAATTGGGATGTGTCGTGACCCAACTTAACCTCAGGTCGACAAATAAGAACAAAATAATGCAAACATAATGATACGTGCTGGCTGAACGTTACAACTTTTAATTTTCGAACGTTAAGCCCGACGTTCGTGGACTGTAATTATCGTCTTTTCCGAACTTTAAGTATAAGGATAGAGATATTAATAGTCTGGTGTTTGCTTTTTTCTTTGATTTATATATTTTTATAGATTCGGTGAAATTAGTGGTTTGTTACAGTTTTTGTTGTGCCGCTAATGGTTATAAATGTGTGACCGTAATAAAAATAATATTTAAGGACGATGCTCTAATGTCCGTTAAGGCTTAAATGCGTGTGGTCATGTTGTAAGCTCGCGTGTCATGACGACGCTAGTGCCATTGATAGGGGTAAAAATCAAATCTCTTATTTATAATTTGGTTGTTAAATTCCCACAAATAACGTTAGTTTTCAGGACAGAATTTAAACGGAAATTAGATATTAGTTACTTTATGCTGTTGAATGATTTTAGGTATATAGGTAATTCACGGTTATGATTATCTTGAGTCTAGAACTCTAGACCCTCAAGACATGCTGCTGAACCTATATTTTGAATTAAGAATTAAGACCCTACTATTCTCATTTTTATTCCCAGTAGTGAAACGGACGAGGGTTCACTTAGAACAACATTTATTCAGAGATCATAAATGTCTTAAAAAACCTGCGTGCAGGTGGATGCTGCCATCGAAGCTAAAGTAATCTATAACATATATAGCCTTATAGACGATGACAAGAAAAAGAAATCCTTAATCTCAGACCCATAGACAAAAATAAATCACCAAATTATACACCATCCAAAGACAATAAATCATTTAACATATTCCCCATACAGTAGATAATGTCGCGATTTGCATCGCTTTCGTATCGCTAATTGAGCAATTCTATAGATGAATAGATAAAACACGGGTACACCCTAAATTATGCGTATTATTTGCATATTATTATTATAACTGTGGGGGGTGACATATTATTAGTTTGCAAGTGAATGGCAAAAGAACAAGTTTGGAACACCATTGAATTTGCTAGGGTTGATACTTGGCCCGCTTTGAAACAGCTTTTGCACCTTTTATCTCTTTACATAATTATAATTGAGTACACACAGCAACAGGTCAAGTTACCACAAACTGTCAAATTTCCTCATTCGATATTGAACTTAACCTTCAACATTTTAAAGTTTAAAATCATTTGGAGAAATTTGACAGTTACGTATAACCGGTTGTGCTGGCGACTGTTCAAGAATTTGGCATTTTGCGACTGGAATACGGGAAATATTATTGTCAGCCCAAATTTACTATGTCCCGGTGCTATTGAAAGGAGGTTTCCCGTTAAAAGAAAAAGTCACCGATAGTAGCTTCCACTTCAAGTGCTTCTACTAAACTTTCAACACCAGATTGGCGTTTGATAGCGAACACAGACCACGCCCTTTAATCAGGCGATGGGTTTCGACAGCCTAAGTTGGACTACTGCTCTTCATTTGTCTAACATAGCAAAAGCTCATACAAACTGCAACCCCAACTTCATCAGCTTAAAGTCCTAATTCCATTACATCATCTCTCATCTCATCATTTCTCTCAATAACAATACACTTTCTTCATCTAACCACTCTCCCCAGAGGGCACCACAGTCGCACGGGGACATTTATGCAGATCTTGTAATGACGTCACATTGATGACGCGGGATCGCATGCGCAAGATAAACCGATAAATATTAGTTATGCATAAAGTTATGGAGTTATGGGCCCTCTTTTTAAGGATTAGAAGGGTGACGAATCGGTTTTGGGGTTATGGTAATTTGCCCACTTTTATAGGCACTGCTGCCTACATCCGAATAGAATAAGAATCTGCTTAAGAATCTGGAAGATTTGCGAGAGTAAGGAAAACTATGAAATCTGACAGCCTTAAATAGAGATTCGACAACTGAGCATCGTTCTAGACTAGAACAAACATGGAGATAATCTTCTGATGTTGAATATTGATGATAATGTCAAATATATTACCATGAGACTATTAACGACTAATTGCGAATCCTGGGTTTCGCAAATGACGATTGGCTTTTTATCAAACATGCTTGGAAATTTGAGCATTATTTTGACAACCTTCTTCGAGACACAATCGAAATTGCTGTACTGGCCAAATACATGCGAGCAGCGCAGCGGCCGGCAAAAGTTGTATGAAAATCCATATCTGTCGTGGTTTAGCGGCCAAATAAATTACATAGGTAGTTAACTCATAGGTATCTATCGTGTAATTTTAAAATGGAACGATCTTTTACTCCATAACATGGCTACTTATCAAAGGTTTTATTTAAATTTCGAACTGGCTTGCAAATAGAAAGCTGTTTATTGAAAAAAAAAACAAATGTATAAGTACTAACGCGGGAAAAAATATTGCTGTTCGTTGTTCGTCATTGATTTAGTTTTTTTTTTTTAATTTCCGCACATTATTTGAGAAATTAAGTACTATACAAGTCTTGACCACAACTAGGCATTGATGGACTTACGTATGCTTCGATCAATAATAGTACTATTATTGATTGAAGTACGTATGTGTGCCTCGGCTTCGCCTCGGCCCACATTTACACGTTCGTTCATCAATGCCTCTTTTGCTGGCCGCTGCAGTAATGTACTATTGTTTCGCAGAGTTCCATTTTCCTTCAGACTTTTGTAAAATTAAGAATATTTGGAGTTTGCTCAAAGAGCTATATAGAATTAGTAATAGTACTTACTACTTAGAATTTTACAATTTTATATTTATTTACTAGCGACACACGTCAAACGCACAGAGGTACAAAATTACTCCCACACAAAACTAATCACCTATTCCCGTCCACAATAACTGCATACAATTTAGCCCACGTAGGGTGCTAACAGGCTTATATCAGCAGAATTTGTCCCGCAGTCCCCTGAGAGGCTAGTCTTGGGAAGCTAACAGAATACGCGATCGCCTGATCGCCCTCGCTGAGAACAAAAATCAACAAGGGTTTTGTGAGCCATGTTGTTCATTTTTGGGTGGTAAAGATGTGCGAAGAATCGGACGTGGTGCGCGTATGTGACTCTCATGAATAACACACGAAGGGTTTTTCAACAATTATTAGTGCTTTTATGGTTTTGATAGGATGCTTGATTACTTGAGTGATTATAAATTGGTATCACACTACTATTTAACTGATACCATAAAAGGAGGAGGTTCTTAATTCAATTGTATTTTTTTTATATTTGTCGCCTCAGAACTCCGTTATTTATAAATTTGGTAAATTTTTATTTTATTTTATAAGATATATTTCCAGATTGATCCCTTGTAAATTTGGTTAAGTTCTGATGAGTGGTTTTTGAGTCAGCTTCAATAATATGTATTTTTTCCACTTAGTGTGTGTTGATGATGTTGTAATAACTTCCTGTCACTGTTATTTACATTGCAAGAAGTGGTATACGACTTTGTTTGGAGTAGGTAGGTGGCAAAAAACGAAACTCATCCACACACCGACATCCAAAATGTAAGTACTATTTAATGTTGTATTCTTTTCTTTTTGGCAGTCGGGGTTTTTTTTAAATGTTGTTTTGGTTTCTGCAACCTTTCTAGAGTGGATGTTGCTAGACGCTCATATTAAGAAGCGTATAAACTAACCTAATGTACAAACAAAGCAGATCCAGTCAACATTATGTTTTAAATAACAATTTCTTAAATGCACTTCATTTAGAGAGAAAACACGTAATCCCTGTTACGTATGGCAGCTTTCCGGAAGCACTACCATTTTTTCTGGGAGTTATAGGGATGTGCCTAGAATGGAGAGCAACTCATAATTTCAGAACGAATTACTTCATTACCATCATACTACTAAACATTAGACCTACTGGTAAACATTAATTTTAATTGTAACCTAACTTTTCCTATACCTACACAGTTCTGCCGTATAGGCCGAACTGTGCTCAATTAAACTGCCGCATCCATCCCGCCTGCACTCCACTAATCCTCTGAGCGGCCGAATGTCAAGCGTCACTCAATAAGAGAGCTGTTGACGCACAGGATTACGAGCACAACACTCTTCTACATTTATATGAATATTTGTATTTGTTGTTCGAGAATATTAACTATGAACTGAGTTTTGTGTGAAAAATCAATAAGTTTACTACAAGAAGTATCTACATAACATAATCAGCCTATAACGTACCCACTGCTGGGTCACAGGCCTCCTCTCTGTGAGAGGGAGTGGGCTGTAATCCACCACGCGGGCCTAGTGCGTGTTGCTAGATGTCACATGTCTTCGAATTTTTGGTTCTAGGACATGCTGGTTTCCTCACGATGTTTTCCTTTACCGTTTTGAAATAATTTTATTTACACAAAGTAAAGCGCCTGTCTGGGTTCGAACCTACAACCTAGAACTCGTAAGTCGCGGCCTTTACCACTAGGAATAAGTACCTAGTCCAGTGAATTTCAGTTAGCAAATGAGGAGACCCTACCTAAGCCACTTCTCGAGGCCGCCACACGTGACGGAGCACCAGGATCTCCTTTATATGCTAATCTACAACAGACTCGGTCCAGCACTCCATTACCTATTGAATACCTTTAATAAAGGTCTATACTGGCAGTGCTCCACGTAGGCCTTTTAATCATGTTACCTTTCCATAGTCTAATTGACTAGAACTATACAAAGCCAATTATTTTAAGAACCAATTTTCCTATAGGTAGATGAAAATTCCTGGTAGAAGTTACAAGTCGGAAAGAGAAAGGAGTGTTACAGTAGACGTGGTTCGGGACTGCAAACAATAACAGCTCAATACCTACTTAACTTCACCGATGCTCCCCATATCGTCAAAATTTAATATACAACCGACCTTATTAGGGTTAGTACTTATTAGCTTACCACCCTATCTTGATGAAGTACCCTCAAGTGCGGGTTAATAAAGGGCGCATTACTCTGTAAACATGGTCACGTGGCCACCCGCCGGCCGTCACGTGACGCCCACAGACTAGATGGAGATCTCTCGCGCCAGATATTATCTGTGACTGATTTCGAGCGCTTTTTTCTGTCAAATTAGACAGTTCTGCTTTTGATGGACTAGGCTTTTGATTGTGGTTCTTTGGCAGAGACATCGGAACATTGGGAACGTGAGTGAGCCATTGGTCCCTGCTATCAAAAAGGAGTTTTTCTACTTGCTAAACTATCTATTCAAAAGTAACAACGTTGCATTACTAGCATTGAATTTGTTTCATCGTTGGCTTGAAGTTTTCCTGAAAAGTGAAAGACGTTTCCGTTTTCGTTAGTTTTAAGACCAATAGAATCAGTTAAAATACGAAATCCGGATTAACGTAGAAAAGGCAATTGAAAACGTTAGTTAACGTTTCCAAAGGCCTTATTATATTATTATGCCTTTTCTACGAACAGATTTTATTATGGAAACCGTCGTTTTACAGGAAATCAAATCTGTCTTATGGGTCTTACCTACTAAATCCTGCAAACAACATTTTTCACAAAATCGGAAGTGACCCCTGAATAAAAAATCTATGACATGACACTAAAATGTGACCTTCCCTGAAGCTACAACCAATTCCTGTCAAGACAAATGACAGCTGATTAATAAAGAAATTAAAAAGAAAGTGAAGCTTCATAAAATCTGCTAACTACACCAATTAATTGTTCAAAATAATGAGAGTAATTACAAATAATACATTTAGATAAACTCGTTATCGTGTTACGACCATGATTGGGGCTTTTGACCGATTTTAAACCACCATTTAGTGAACTGCTCCGGGCGCCATCTTGTCGTGTGTGATAGAACGTAATCCATAATGGTTTAGTTAAATGTTTAATTACAGTTGTTCTAAGCGATTAATCACTCTATAGATTGAGTTTTCATTGAAAAAAGTCAAGTCATTTGAAAGTAAATAATAGGTAGGTATGTCTTGCCAAATATAATTGTACCTACCTACTTAATATGTGAAGGTATTAAATCATAATAAATTACATGTTAGCTACACGCATTTCTTTATTTATAATTTTGTCATTGTATCATTTCGTGAGGGCCTAAAACAGTACAATAGCATACCCAAGTCTTGTTTGTTTCAAAAAAGTTGAGCTACAATCACCTAGTTAGATAAACCGCTACATTATACCCTATACCCACTGACCTCTATTCTAATAGAGGTCAGTGCCTATACCACAGCATGGTTTATGATCCCATAGTGGTTGTCATGTGAAACAGAAATAACCCTTTTCGGGTCCAGTTCCTTTCCTTGAGTACGAGTGTGGCCCAATCAATATCGGCACACTATTGTCTGCCTTTAAAATTTTACGAAAACAGTCCTACAATCCTTTTAAAACTCTTGCGTTCGTCAATCTATATCTACGAGTATATGAACACTAATAAAAAAGCTAAAGTTCTTTTTTTTGTTTGTTTGTTTGAACGCGCTAATCTCTGGAACATTTAGTCGGATTTAAAAAAAATCTTTTTGCATTTGATAGCCCAATCCTTGAGGAAGGCTATAGGTACTAAACATTGCGCTAGGCCCCTTAGGAACCGATCAAAAAGAAAAAAGGATTTAAGAACGATGAGCGAAAACGAAGTAAAAGCGCGAGCATGCGATACGACGGGGTGGGTCGGGGCAAACTAAAATGTCACGCGGATGAAGTTGCCGGCAGAAGCTAGTGATGCAATAAAGAGATCAAATTGATTTCACTTGCCCGAAATCATGAATTCAAGACTCCAAATTAAAGTCGAGTTGTAAATACCTCTCGTACATAAAAAGGTCATGTAACAATCGCACTTATGATGTAGTAATGAGCACCTTACTGTTCAAGTAAGTCATAAAGAGAGATCTAAATGTCACATCGTTTAGTTATGGTAATATCTACGCGTCTATGCGCGTTCTGTCAGAGAAACTGCTTATTAAACTAGGTATAGGTATCCTAAGCTTACTCTCTGGGTGTTAATTTACACGTAAGTTTGACTATCAGCTGCTTCCCAACCAACAACATTGGTTCTCATTTACGTCCATGTTCTAGCGATTACGATCTCGAGACCTAATTTATTTTTAGGTCTGGAAAAATGCGTGAGAATAGGGAATATGTATGTTATTTAAATTTGGTTCAAATATTTTTATTCCGACATTTGAACCAACTCATTATTTTAGTAATTAATATCTTTTGAATTACTTAAAATTAATCAATAAAAGTGCAAATTAAACGAGGGAAATTAAAATTTGTAAAACGCAACACCATTGGTTAAAACAAAACGTGACGTCAAAATACTATGTCAACAAGTTCGTATTGCTCACATTTGTATGGCATTGCAGGGTTTTGATTAGAAAATATAGTAATAACGTGTGGGTTGTGAATTCATTTATTGTTTAAGTGTAGTTTTTGTATACTAGTGAGATTATAAATCATTTAAGCCATTGACTGAATGTGGTTTTGTAAAAGCACAACCGGATAATCTGCCGAGAATAGATCCATTCATGATGTGGTCTTATTTTCTTTCAAATTCAAATTTTACGTGCGCTGTCAGTAAAAGGAGTGAAAGCTGCAAGGAAAATATTCTATAATAACACATTATGTACGTTATTTTAGCCATAAATACAATCCTAAATATATTGAGGAGTAAACATAAGCTATAATTTTTGATTCACAACAATGTAAACAAGTTATTGCAATCGATCACTAATAAAGAACTTTTCTAGTGATCGATGGTTATTGCAGATACTTCATCTCTTTGGATAACCGTACACCGTTCCTTACGTATTTTTGGACCTATCAGGACTGGAAAAACACTTTATCAGGTGCACTTCTGATAGGTAGTATTTCTGCATTCAGGCACAATGCAATACTGATAAATAAATTAGCTTTTGAGCTTTTTACACGGTGACATAAGTAAAGAACGAGAACACGTAGTAAACAATGGACTGGACTGTCACTGGACTTAGTATTTGACGTCATCAACAGAGCGCACGAAAATGGCGGCGTTTAAACAGCTCGAAATTATTCTCTATTTCAAATATTTTTTAAACTTAATTAAGTATTTACAGCATTTTTAAACAGTATTTGTAATTTTTACTCTGTTATAACGGTGTAAAGAATTAATTAAAAATATAAAATAAATACATTCATATACCCTATTGTCTCTAGGGAAATCGTAGACAAGCCAATTTACCAATTTAAAATAGATAGATATTATTAAAATCGCTGTCCAATGGTGTATTTATATGTTCTAATAAATGCAGCCAGTAACTGTCCCACTACAAGGAAAATAGGGCCTCAAGGTGTGCCTTCTCGGATATTATGTCTCATTTGAATGGATTTTAATATAATATAATATAATAATTATAACAACTGCTAGCTCGTTTCCTGTCTTTTCAAAGTCAAAGGGAAAAACAGAAAAACCATTTTCCCGCCAGTCCGCCATGTTGTCTGAACTGTCAGTGTCAAATGCGCGCGCACTTGACGCCGCACCCGACCGCCGCGCGCCGCCCGCCGGCGGCCATGCATTTGAATAACATGGATAGCTATTACACGATACGAGAGGGTTATAATGTGCATCCGTCAATCTGTGATGCTTGCTAGCTTGTGCTAAACTTGACTCTGCTGTGTTATCATTTAATCAACAACTAGTTATAGATATAGGTGCCGATTCTCTTGTCACAAAATTCTCTAAACTAGACTAAAAATCACCAAAATTTAGTTTATTCCTGTCAAACGACGATTTCCCATTCTGAAATTTACTAAAATGACACAACTTAACTATAATTTAGTTTGACAGCACTAAGATGGCACTGAGATTATAATTTAGTGAAAATGGTAATTTTGCTATTCTGAATTTTACGTTTTTCACCTAAAATTTTGATTGTCTTAACTAAATCTGACTATTTATAATCGCGATTAAAAAGGTGTGGAATAAAATTAGTTGTCATGAACTAAAATTCACACCAACACCTCGACTTTGGATGCAAAAACTGTACTGTATCTTTTTTCTTTTCTTTTGCTTATATCTCGAAAACGGTGTGTCCTATCGCAAAAATAATGAAAATTTCGACCCCCTTTGTCAACCCATAAACCTATAAAACTCAACGTGTTGGTAATATTTTTTTATATTTTCCATGCAAAAAGTAAAAAATTCCATACAAAACAAGTCGAGGCCGCACATAATGCGCGCCTACGGCTCTAAAAAAAGATCACGTGGTACGGCAAACAAGTACCACGTGGAGTCGCAATAATTGTCAAATTTGATTTTAGATGTGTCAAAATTATTTCTAAGTTTAGAGATTTTATTTTGCAGAATAGCGTTAAGATTCTCATAGCCAAAAGTAAGGAATTTTAGTGATAGTTTAGTTAGTTTAGTTCGGTGTACAACAGAATCGACACCATTGTTAGGTTAAACTCTTACTCAAGCACTCGCAAAAGGGATAGGTAAGTAACACATTCTTCTGTAGTTAGAAGGTTTCAACTTTATGTCTCACCACTTTTTCAACAATTATTGTTTGTATAGCGTTACTAAATTGTACTTAATTAATCAAACAATCCTCAATTGTCAAATGAAAAACAATAGAACACACCTGGCTAGGTTCCTTTGCACCTATGGTGATTTTAATTATCTTTTTTTAGTCTTGTTTTTGTGTCTGTTTTAGTTGACTCCGAATTAATTTCTGGCCACAAATAAAAAATAAAATCAATTTTCCTGAAGCGATATTTTGTTATTATTGACTAATAATTTTAAACACCGCCTAGAGTTGATTATATTTTGGTTCTAAATAAAAATAAAATTGAAATTAACTTATAATACTTACCTATAATAGATTTCTAAACGAGTTTTAAGTGCAATGACCATAATTACTATTTGAATTCAGACACCAATTTAATATCCTTGGCTTGGATTCCAAGCTAATGTCTACTTATATTTATTATTTCTTGCATATCATATCATCACCTACTTACTTTATCATATGTAGATATTGCTAGTGGGCCTCAAGATGACTCGCATGCAAATTACATCTAATATAAGTACCACGTTTATCCTTTATCATTAGCAGCTATGTGATATAAAATTTAACTGCAATATTTCCCTAATCATGGTACTTATGCGATAAACCCAATCATACATAAAACGCGAGCATAAAATTATGGGACATATCTCACAAATAACAATATAACGACTTAAAGACACGCACGTCCGTCCATCGCGGCGGGCGAGAGCATAATGCGCAATAATAATTCTAAATTCAAAACTGAAGAAGTTACGATGGACGGTCGCGCACGGGCCGGTGTTGCCAGTTATATAATTAGAAAATGAAAGGGTGGCGCGCACGCAGCCCGGGGCTCGACCACTACTATCGCTCACCATCGAGCCTGCTCCCGCTAGTGTTGTGACAACGATTTATTGTCGATTTTCTATAATCTCTGATACCGATGAATTTAATGTTTTCCTTATTGTGGGGCGGTAATAGTGGCCATTTCAGATAGGTAATATATCTGACAATAATACGAATCTCGTTTCAGAAATAAATAGGAACTATACAAATCTGCCTCCGAACACAAGAACACATTTACAACTTCGAAGCACATGTAAAAATAGCGAAGTCTGTGGAAAAACAAGCGGAAGGAAGACTTTTCTCACATGCACTTGTTTACGCTGACTCAGGAAGAGAAAAGGGGCAACAATTAAATCTGCCCAAAACTTGTTGAATTGACTAACTCATAGGTAAAGATTGCACGGAATCCGTAATTCAGATCATCAAAAATTCTAAGGCCTGAAACTACCCACAGACAGGTAGGTAAGCCATATTACTCATAACACTTCTTGTCTCATAAATAATAATCACTTTGACAAAATAATATCGATACTGCACAATAGGCAGCACTAGTATAAAAATATACTCCCCATCCCGGAGGGCAAATGGCAACATTCTTTATTTTCGAATATTAATAAGGAGCGTGCAACATTACACCGTATTTCACATTGGGTAACATCATTATCTTCCCTCTCACTCTCTCTTCATCTAAAACTATATCGCTAAACTCTTCTAATGTTCGAATTTCATATAATGACGACCTTTTCGGTGCAAGATGGTAGATCAACGGAGATTTATCTAAGTTCTATAACGACTTGTGTATGTGCATACATATTTATAGGCTGTCTGTAATTACTACCTTTGCCCGATAACTCATTTAATGGAGGAAAAATGTAATGAGAGTACTTTACGTATATAGGTGTATATTTATAGTAATAAAGTTGCTGTACATACGTTATTATATACTTTGAGTACTTCACATTAAAATAATGGCCGATATTTTGATCAGAGATACTGAACGTATAAAAATAATGGTAGGTATTCTATATTTTGTCACCAGGCTTTTCTTTCTTATGTTCTATTTCAGCCCAATTCCAAAGTTTTATGCGACAAAATGGTGCAATACCTATAAAAACTTTTTTGAATAAGTTTGCCTGCTTTTGTAATTGATAATTTTGTAATCATATATTAAAAACTAGATGAGTCTGTCGTTTCCGATCCGCCTACTCTGAAAAAAAACATCGAAATAAACGCAGAGGTTACAGTCTCTTTTAAAGTCCAGGCATTATCTTGGTCAGATCTCGTGAGGGCCATGTAGATTAACCACACAGATTTGAGCGGACCTGTCCAGTCAGTAGATACACGCATCTAACTCAACTCAGAAGTTAAGGAGCTGAACGACTACACGAACAATAACAAAGAAAGGGCTTTGGCATAGGCCGCTTATAGTACTCAAACTATCAGACCATCATCACAAATAACTAAGAAAAAATAAATTTAAAAAGAGCCAAATAGTCCTCACGTTCACTCTAATGCGATCATGACTTTCAGCCTGTTCCATCTGCTTCAGATAAGTTCCAGTATACTTAAATTATAAATGATTGTATTTCTGTAAGTAGGTTTGTACAAACACTTTTACACGTCAACCGTATTTTAACAACTAGGTATACTCCATAGGTTTAGTTAAAAAAGGGTAAACAAAAAAACCACGTGACTCATAGATGCTAAACCTTTTATTTCAAATGCTAAAATCATATTATATAGAGTCTCATATTAATAGGCTCTATTCTGAATCGGAATCTGATGAACTATCTGTCACATTAATAATAAAGCGTTTAGTGGTATCATCAATTATTTTGTCTAATTTAAACATTTTCTGGTCTTCTTTCATTACATGACCCTCGCAATTTTTCCAATTCTCAGCAGTCACATTAGCTAATGCCTCTGGCAAAAGAACTTTTAGGTCAGCCATTTTAAAAGTTTTATTTTTCTCGGCTACAAACCCCTTAACTTGAGCCCACATTATCTCAATTGGATTGAGCTCTCAGTGATTATGGTGGCAGACGCAATACTGTAACACCATTTTGTTGTACTCTTCAATTTGCGACGTTATCTAATTCGTTGTATTTTCTAAAAGGTTTGGGGAACCTGTCTTTTTGGGCTCTTTACAATAGACAGATTACAAAATGTTATATCATTATGATAAATCTAACTAAAAAATTGTGCTCAAGCAGTTACATCTACGAAGAGTTGTTTAAGAATAAATGATGAAGTTTAACATAGGTACTATAATAAAAGAGGAAAATATCCTGTGATCGAAAATAAATTTTATTTAATTGTAACGTATTTTTAAACAAGAAAGTGTCAACTATAAAAAACCATTTTTACGATTTGTTTACCTTTTTTTAACTACCTAAACCTTTAGAGTGTAGATGAGGTCGGCGTTTCCTATCCGACTACTCTGAGAAGAAAGGCCGAAACAAACTCAGAGGTCAGTCTCTTTTAAAGTCCAGACATAATCTTGGTCAGATCATGTGAAGACCATGTAGATTGGTGTCTGAAATGGTATTTTGAAGAAAAACCACACAGATTGAGTGGATATGTCCAGTCAGTGCACGCATTTGTCAGTAACCGTGCAGCTCAACTCAGGAGCTCAACGATTCGACGAACAATACCAAAGAAAAGACATCTGGGTAGGACGCATACATTACTCAAGCTGCCAGAGCATGATTAAAACTAACAGAAAAAAAAAACAAAATATCAATGACCCACATAGTCCTCACATTCACAATACTTAATTAAAATAATATAATACTCTACGAATAATTACTCATGTCATTGTATATATAAAATTCATCAATGTCAATGTGTATATAAAAGTTTGGACATAATCTTTGAGGACCATGTATATTGTTGTCGGGAATGGTCTTCTGAGGAAAGAACCACACAGATTAAGCGGACCTGTCCAGTCAGTGCACACACGCTTACCTGGGACTGGGAGACAATTTTATTTATTTATTTATTTATTTAACCATTTATGTACACACTTATATAAACAGACAAGAAGAAAATAAGAGAAAAATAGGTACAAATACAAATACACAAAACAACACAAAACACAAACAAACAAACAAACACAACAAAAACAACAAATACAAATTTACACAAACATACATACATATATATATTTGTACATTTTTTATACAAATTCTGTTTCATTTCTTGATGTGTCTAGGTGATAGTAGACAGTGCCTATCGGGACATCGAAACAGACCCATCATTCTTTACGCTAGCTAACAAAATTATTCCCTAACAATAACAAACAGAAATCCGACTAAGTAATTAAAAAATAAGTGATTCTAGCGAAGTATAAAGTCATAAGAGCATTAAAAGGTGGTCGGGAGCTAACGAGGTACAAAACACACAGCGCGAGCCGCGTTATATGACGCCTAATGTGCGCCTGCGCATAGGGGCAGAAATTATCGCACAGTCGGAGATATTGCGGGAATTGGGTAGTCTGAACATAATTGGTAAGGTGTGAATAGAAAATGAGGTAAGTATCTTTTGAGCGAACTACCGTAACGCGATTCTAAAAAAAAATTCGAACATCTCTCAAGTGACCGCGGAAAACAGGTCTGAAAACGAATTCATTTGTTTTTATTAAAATAAATCATCGTAAATTCTCACCGTTTGAAGTGCTATTTAGGAGAGATTCACACCTGGCTTACCTACTTGTCGTGTATGATGTTAATTCTAGTAAGGTTACCGGTGTTCACCCACTTATTGAAATGAAGGATGATTTACTCATTTTACTGCGCCCTGTTAGTCTCCAGAATTCTGCATAAGTAGACCAACATAATATATTAAAACAGAATTTGTATATTATTTACAAGATAAATGTTAACCGGAACGAATCCGAAGGTGGTGAAAAAGGGCCTAATTCTGTTGAATTGACCTCTTTCCAACATAAGGTCACACGTCCTTTTTCTCGGCCGCCACAACACACTCGCAATAATAATATTGCAATTAAATCTCGTAGATACAACATACACTAAACTTCTGATTGCCATTATTTTAGAGTAGGTAAGATGCACAGTCATGCCTTCGACCTCAGCCTACCGTAAACCGATCTGCTAGCTCCAAAGACCTTATACCTAAAACGCTAGCTCTTATAATTATGTGTCATTTAGATGTTATACGGAATATTCTCAGCGGCGGAAGTGAGGGATTTGAATTTGGTATCATAGGTTTTTTAATTATCATGACTTTTTAATCTGTGTAAGTATAATAAGGAGTTTGCATTTTTAAGGATGTGGCGGTGATTCGCAAATTGGCTGGAATCTTTACGACACTTGATTTATATGTATCTTATGCATAAATAAATATTAAACTGTTTGCTTTAAGGGGCTGACAACAGCTAAAGCGCGGTCACTGTATGGCGGACTGCATAGAAAAGAAAGAGAAGCGCGATGACACAAAGCTGGTAATTTATTGCAAAATATGAAGCAATTCTCTATTTCCAAAAAAAAAATCTATTGATTGGACTAAAAAAATTGTTGCTTGAAGAACAATCTGAAAAAAAAATTGAATGATTGCATGTATGGTTTTTAATCGTTAAAATATTTTTTTAGAGGTATCTTCGTGACGTTTTTCTATCGTACCTACCAAATTAGTTGTATTATGTTTTCAACACACTACTTATCTAACTAAAATACATAATATATCCTGAAGAATATCATATATTTTTCTGATTTTGGTTACTGCAGTGGATCATATACTTTTAGTATTATAAAACTTGCGTTTAGGTCACGTAGTCCCCTTAAATGACAAGTAGGTTACATCACTAAACTTGCTTTAAAAAATAATATGCTAAGTTACTAGTAAGATAATCAATCAATCTGGCGAGCCTTTTCTCAACTACTACTAGCTTCCTGTCTAACCGGATAGCTGCAATACCAGTATTTTACATGGAGCGACTGCCTATCTGACCTCCACAACTCAGCTATTGGGTAGGTAACACGATACCCCTTGGTAAGAATACCTAGTTGTCAGACTTTTGGGCTTCTGACTAACGATAAACGAACGTACCGATTGTCAAAGGTCTACGAAAGACAGCCGGGACCAACGGCTTAACATGCTTTCCGAGGCACGGGGGGTTTTCAATATTTATGTAATGGATGGTCACCCATGGCATGGCATGGTGATATAATTTAAAAGAGTGTCCATGGAGTTTCATGCCCGTTCTTCTCCATAGGTACCTACTACGCTTTGGAATGGGCAACTAGCTTCATATTTCCGACTGACCGACCACTTGACAATTCAAAAGTGCCTGTAAATGGTTTAATTGAAATAAATGCTTTGAGTTTGAGTTTGACCCATCCACGAACCGACCTCGGCAAGTGTAGCTTAACCTTCGATCGGCCTATGCGGCTATTAGGTATTATTTAGAAACGTATCATCGTAGGTAATAAACAGGAAAATTTACATCAAACACGCAACAAACACAAAACAAAACGCCGTCCTTGAGATTAGGTATTTTAGGCCATTCTATTTTCTAGAATCCTTTTTCAACCTTTTAGTCCGTTTATTTTCTCACAGCCCTATCATAACTAGATCCCCTATCAACTTATGACATTAGCATTCCAATGAAAACGGCATCATTCCATGTCGGCTGCTACAATCTTATTGTCAAGTTAGGTACCGATGCTGACATCATTAAGATGCCGATCAAATTCGTGGCATTACCGCCTGCCCCGAGGTGGACTCACTATCACTAATATTGGGGACACCATGGGGAGATGGGACCCTGGGATATTCTCTCTGGACACTTTGTAATTCATCAATTACTTATGCTTTGTTCAGTGCTAAGTAAACACTGAAAAACGCCTTTCTGTATAGTCAAGCTTGTAATTGATTATCACTTTTGACAACAATTCCTGGTAAATTGAAGTTTTACTAATATCGAACTGTCACATAGACAATGAGACCTTGTCGTTTTATGACGTGCAAGTGACATTCAACTTTATGGTGTAGGGTAGGATGGGTGATAAAGAACGAAGTCGACTATACCTACGAACGAACTAGAAAAGAAAAGTTAAGGAAATGATCAAATAGTTTCTCAAAGACTGATTTCTTAATTGAGAAAATTGACAATGTGGTATATATACCACAACATTATTTTCCTAAAGAAACAGTTGTTTTCATTTCATAATCTAGTACACTTTTAGTCAAATCCAAAAACATTCAATGAATCCATGTTCAACGCCGATCATGGCCACCATAGCGGACTACCGAAAACCGTTGCGTGTCGCGTGACAAGTGCCGAATCACGCCAGTTTCCTATGGGAAACAGACTACCCCCCTCACCCTCCCACAGCCTGGCTTCAGGCACACGAGACCTGACGAATTGCAACCATGCACTGCGGGAATGCGTTAATCAGTCCTAAAATAGGATGCATGTTACACCGAAGTTTAGCGTGACTTGCGATTGGCCAAAAACGAAAAATATGGTGGCGTTCCGTCACTGTGAATGCTGTAAAAGTTTAAAGCCTGCGTCTAGTAGATGCCCTGTATTAAATGTGAGGGCAAAAACTATGTCTTAATAAGGGTTTGTTTGGCGACAATTACTTATGATAACTGACGGGCAATTCCCGTATTTTTAAGAACGTTCGCATTCTATAATCTCAGTCTGAATCTGTCATAAATTGTATAGCGTTTACTTAAATTTTTGACATTAGACTGTCGCTGAGGTGAGATTGAGACTTGATTTTGAACGTTTTTAATTACGGAAATTGGCCTTCTGGTCCACTGTTCCCCGCAATAAGTATAACTGCTGCAAGACCACTATCCTATCAGTTGCAAGGATCCGGAAAAATATAGTGTATTTTTTTTTACAAAATATTGTACGATCTCTGATCCTAACTACTGAAATATACGGGCCTGACGGTCAAACTTCAGCATTAAAGAGATAAAAAGCGCTGTATGTATTAAAAAGTAGGTATAGAACAGCATAGAATAGAATAGAATTTTATTTTGCAAATATGGGTAATATACAATAGTTGTTATGACATATCGAAGCTAATACTTGCGTACTTTTTATGGGCATTAAACCTACATGGGCACATAATGAAACGTCAGAAGCTAGGTGCACGGTTCCAATTGGTCGTTTCCTATGGATAAGAGCCGGCAAATAAATCCACGGTTATCTACTCTTTTGAAAATAATTGGCTTTTACAATGTTTTCAAATTACAGTGTTTATAGCTACCAATGGGAGGACAGTGTAGGCCTGGTACTTAACTAGATAGAAAATGGTCTACGAATCTTAAGTTTACAAGTTAGGCCTACAACATTCTCACATTCACACAATACAAAGAATCTACATATGTATATATGTATAAGGTAAATAAAATAATTTAAAAATAAAAGCCTATTTAAACCAAATGGCATGATTGCCATTACAACTGTAATAAATCTGGATATTGTCAAAGAAGTATGAAAAAAAAAATCATAGTAATTTGGGAGCAGATAATAGACATTTTACATAGTGATGCCGTTAATCACATATGCAGAAGTAATTATACTAAGTAAGTAAGTATAATTATAGTTTCTTAAACCAACCAAGAATTATTCGAACCTATATCGACCTTCCACATTCAACACCCACCCATCATCGGTACACATACACAACGGTGTGACAGACAGTCGATCCCTAAAACTCGCAAATTCGAGTTTGGGGCTATCATTTGTGCGCTAGGTGCGTCTCTCGTCTCTGGCGGGTAGTCGTGACTCTCCCGCGATACACTACACGATTTTTGAATTTATTTGACGCAAACCTTTGATGTGGGTGATGGCGCCACAGTTTTGAGAAACTTCGTTAGGATTTAAGATAAATGTATGTTTGTAAGATATGATTTCTTTAGCTGTTACCGCCCTTTCAACTTAGGATAAAGGCAAAGTCAAAACCTTGAAATGTTTAAATTATATGCCATGATCACGACTGTTTATCATAGCTAGCTTTCGATTTTGAGAAGTGAACGTTTGTAGGCTGAAACTGTCAATTTCAGAGAGGAAATTTTCTGTCGTTGATCGCAGAATTCACACAATAATTAAACAGGTAAAGAGGTACTACAACTTGAGTACTTGATTCAGTACTTAGCACTATACGGTAGAGCCGGGTTCTATTGAGAAACATCAAAGATATTTAAGATATATTTCACACCACCTGCACCTGCTTGATGATGTCAAATTATACATACGTATGTCATGCAAACTTGACCAAAAGCACAGAATCTAAAGACTACCTACGTTGAAAAGACAAGACAAGGATGTTTGGCAATCATTCCTTCTGCACAAATGTCATCACATACCATCTCTAGTAGGTACCTTATTAACGGCAAAACTTTATAATCAGCCTATAATGTTCCCACTGCTGGGACACAGGCCTCCTCTCTGTGAGAGGCAGTGGGCCATAATCCTCCACGCGAGCCCTGTGCGGGTTGGTAGATGTCACTTGTCTTCGAATTTTAGGTTCTAGGACATGCTGGTTTCCTCACGTTGTTTTCCTTCACCGTTTTGAGAGCAGTGGTGATGAAATAATGAACACAAAGTAAAGTGCCGGCTTGGATTCGAACTCACGACTAGACGAATGTCTATTTACCTGCACCCAAATGATAATGTTTTTTTTTTTTTTTTTACTTACATTTTTGACATTATCTTCTCATTATGACATTTCTAATTTCCATTAATTCAGATTTATTACGGTCGTAATGGCAATCATGTCATTTGTTTTAAAAAGGCTTTTATTTTTTATAGATATATAGATTATTTTGTATTTTGTGAATGTGAGAACGCTGTAGGTTTTTTTTTTTTTAGGCCTTACTTGTAAACTGTAGATTTGTACACCATTTTCTATCTTGTTAAGTACCAGGTATCAGTTGCCAGGCCTACCTATAAACACTGTAATTTGAAAACATTGTAAAAGCCAATTATTTTCAAAAGAGTAACCGTGGAGTTTCTTGCCGGCTCGTCTCCATAGGAAACAACCAATTGGAACCGTGCAGCTAGGACGTTTCATAAGTGTCCATGTAGGTTTATGTGAAATAAAATATTAAAATTTTTAAAGTAAGACATTCAATCCCTGAGGTCTGGCCGGGTAATAATATTGTACTGGGGCCGTACCATGACGTGTTAACACCATCGTGATTCCGTTGCGAAAAAGAGATAGTGCTATCGGTCATGTATAGCTCCGTCTCTCTTTCACGCTGGAACAATGATGGAATTAACACGTCATAGTACGGCCCCTGAATTTCATTATAACCCGCTAGTCAATAATGTAAGTTTTGAATTTAGAACCTCGACTGAAAATTCGCAGATACTTATGAAAACTTTTACAAAAAAAATTAGGTAACTAGGTACCTACAAGTAATCGAAAATCGAATAATTGCTTTTTAATAGGTACGTCGCAGAAGCTTAGAAAGTGTGAAAAGTAGGGTAGTCTCCTCGGTGATAAAAGTGTAGTACTTCTTGGACGAGCCTTCGCTGCCCTCAGGATTCTAGTCTTAAATCCCTCGCTTCGCTCAGTGGTTTTAACTCTACGTTCTCGCTGCGCTCGGGAGCCCTAGAACCCTTCGCTAAGCTCGAGATTCAACAAATATAGCGCCCGTGACATAACTACACACTGTTATAAGCTTGTCATTGAGTAAGTAGAGTAGATTTCATAAACATCAGCTACATTCTCTCGAATTGCACGCCATGCCACTGAGCGCAAGCTCCAGTGTTTGTGATTTAGAGATGAGTAATTGAGTATTCGTAAACGCTCTTGGACAAGCAATCTCACTCAGAAAAGGCACATTTTCGCAAGACATTATAAGTCTGTACGTTTGATGTTCAGTGCAATGGAAAGACAACCTGAAACTGAAATATCATAAGAGCTGAGCCTTTTAATTGATTAATGATACTACTTTTATACTAGGCGATAAAGCAGGCCGTTTGATTTTCAAAGCTCAGATCAGGGCCCAAAGTTAAAACACCAACTGCGTGCTTTTATTTACCATTAATTTATGTGTCGCCTAGTGTCAGTGAAAAATGGTATTAACTACTGTTTGTACAGTTTACAGAAAAACAGCTGTTCCTATCTGCCCGCTGTAAATATAAAGAAAGAAACGGACATAAATCATTCATAAAACACTCGATGGATGCACATTCCGCACACCGACGTAACAATAACATCTTGATAGCGAGCTTTCCAAAATGACTAACAACTAATGACTAATATATAAATTATACAAACGCTATCTATATCTTAGATATAATGACAGACTTTAAACTGAGGAGCTTCGAATAATATCGACAAGCAGATCGTATCGAGACCCTGACTCATAGCGTAATGATAGGTTTGCTAACTTCCCCGCTATTTATTAGGCACAGTTCTTATTCGGTGAATTTTATAATGTTTGAACTGAACGATTCTTTGAATTTATTTGCAACTGATAATTTTTGGCGGCCGAACTATTCATTAACGAATTATGCGATAGATACGATTCATAATTTGTGTTTCTTGGGTTTAATGATCGACGACCTGGCGACCAGTGTTGGGGTTCGGATTAAATGAAATTGATAGTTTTAAAAGTATTGGGTCAACCTTGTTAACATTTGTTCAAAAAGTTCCGTACCTAACTGTATTCGATTCTTGTTTTTTTTCATATTTATAGTTGGCTACTTCGTAATAGATCGCTCTAAGTGGGTTAACATTGAAGTTAGTAACGACATCTATTGATAAGTAGCAGCAACATCATAGTCCATGGGTTTTATCATCTGTATACTAGGTGACGCTATTACACTAATTTTATTTGCACCATTTAAGGTAAACAAATTATAAATAAGTATAAATGTAACGTAATTTTAGATCCAAAACACTGTTTTAAATTAAAGTTAGTAATCATTTATGTCTCATTTCATTCCGCATGTATTTAACGACTGTGATGGCAACACCATTCTTGTAACAGACTGTTGTTTAGTCGAATTTCGCTCAGGGTACCTATATCTTAGAATAATAAATAATAGTTTAAGGGGTATATGGTATATATAATTATCGTAGACAGAGAATAATATGTTCTGTGATTTCACTTATTGCAACATCTCAACGTAAACGTCAAACTTGACAAATCGGCGTTTTTGAAGAAATCGCTTGTCATTCATTCAACACAGAAAAGTTTATTTGAAATTACAAAACAAAAATGGCTTTACTCGATTATTGTAATTTAAACGAGAAAATTAACTTGAAACCCGTGGACGCGCTTGCTTCATTCCCAAATGACATTGTCGGTTACAGTCAAAACTTCCTAAACAGCACTCAACTCGCGACGCCGCCTTTTGCTAACGTAAGTAAAGGTTATAATGCCTTAAATACTTTAATAATCACCATAAAACTAGTGAATAACTGTGTCGTTATTATCTTTACAGCCTATAGAAACCCTTTCGCAATTCAACCAGCAGGATGAGACTGGCAAAGCGATCAAAATCCAGTTCGACCATGGTACCACTACTCTTGGGTTCCGTTACCAGGTAAGATGGTCATTTTGCTACGTATTTTGTTAATTAACTAAACTAATCACAAATCTCTTTACTGTAAATGGTTCTATAAAACACCAAGTCATTGTTTCTGGCTGTCTATAAAATCCCTATTTTTCTAACAATGAGTGGTTTGTAGGTATATTGAAGTCATGGTTGCTACAAATAGTACTACATAATTCGCTTTCTTTTAATTTAGCACTCAATACAGCAACTTTTCACTAAGAAAATATTCAGTTGTCTATGTAACTGAAACAATTTTGTCACATTACTTCATATGTGTCAGTTATTTTCCTTTAGGCAGACTTATAAAAATTATACTGTAATCATTCTCTTTACATCCTCAACTATTAGACTTTGCTTTATAAGTCATTTTACTTCATAACTAGATCTAAAACAAATTGTTCCAACTTATTAGTGAAGGGTGGGCGTTTTGGGGGGACTGTCTTATGTGATTTTGACGTTCAAAAAGTGCTGATTCTCAGCCTAATTTGAATAAATGACTTTTGATTTTGATTTTAATCTTCTATGTTCCAGGGTGGAGTATTGTTGGCGGTGGACTCACGAGCCACTGGTGGCCAGTTCATTGGATCTCAGTCCATGAAGAAGATTGTGGAGATCAATGACTACCTTCTTGGTAAGTATTTATGCTATTTTGCAATTATTGTATGATGCAATAAACTAAAATAGAATGTGATTGTATCTTCTCGACTATTCAAGTGAAAGAAACTTAATACTGAGAACAGGAAACTACATATTTCAAAGTCAAAGCATTTATTTCAAGTAGGCACATTAAGGGCACTTTTGAACGTCAACATTTACATTAAAATAGAATTGATTCTACTCGTCCCTTCCAAAAGGTAGTTTCGTATGGAGAAGAATGGGCAAGAAACTCCACCGTTACTCTTTTAAAATGTGTTGCAATATTTTGTATACATTGATTATATAATTGAAGACTAATTATTAATTATGAAGACGATGCACCTATAATAAAACTACCGTATCACAATAGGTACAAATAATTAAAAATGTAGCAATGACTAATAAGTTAATTATGTGATTTATATGATATGGTGTTCACATGAAACATTGTAAAAATATATGATATTCCAAATTTTTTAAACAAGTATTACTTTAACTCACATAGTGACTTATGTCAGCATGTGAGTTAGAGTAATCACAGAATTTAAATCAATGTCATAAAAATAATAAATTATACAATTCAATTAGCCACCAGTTTGATTTTGTTTCTATTAAATTCAATTAACTAAGTGTATTTTCAAAACTGAACAATATAGCAGATGCAATCACTTTAAAAGCTGTGACTAATAAATGCACACTCGGTGATGTAATGGATTAGGCTGGAAATACTGAAATACTGCTGCCTGACTATAAAGCCACTGTAAAATATCTGTGGTGTTAAGGTAAAAGAGGATAATTCATAGATATTGAAAAACGAGTTATTTGCATAATTCAATACTAAACATTAAAATCTATTAAGGTAACAAGAATATAAGTCAGTATTTGTGTTACAATTTCGTACAACTCAAATTGCAAATCGAGTCTAGAGAGTTCAGTTTACTGATCTCATTATTGCGTTTATGACTTATCCCCTTTTACCTTAACACCACAGCTATAATAATAATATGGTGTCCCGCAGGGCAGCATCCTCGGACCTTTATTATTTTTATTATATATATAAATTACCTGCCACATCATATCCTACTACATCCTATATTATATAAATAATTACGCACTTACTCGTGCGGCGGTCGGGTAGGAAGTGCGGCAAGTGATGCGCTTGTCACGCTCCCTACTACCAGTCGCCCCACCAGTATGCAGCCTGTATTTATTATACATTACAGATCCTATTATATAATTTAACAACTTATTTTTGTGTACCTACATTCTAAGCAAAGGAGATTGGGCAGATTTGCCCAAGTATTGTAGCACTTTGAGTAATATATCATTACAAAGATATAACTTAGACAAACAATTTGTTGTATGACAGCGATGCTGAAATCTACATCAGTAAAAAGTTACAGGAGCTTAAAGTTCCTTTACATCACATTAAATTGTTTACATCTGTTTAACGTATTTGTCAGCAATTCTACAAGAAGTTGACATATCATACCGAGATACGTAAGGGTGTTACTACACCAATCGATCGATCGTCGATTGACGGCATCGATCGATGGTAACATCGATTAGTCGACGTCCATCGATAGTTTCTTCCAGACCGATCGATCAATGGTAGAATGAATTAGTCGACGTCGATCGATGGTAGAACAGATTAGTCGATGTCGAGCGATCTGCAAGAGCCGCGCCGCGCGCCGTCCGCTCCCCGTTATCACCCGCCTGCAGCCCACGCGCTGAAGGGCCGGCCACACTGCCAGCTAGCGAGCGAGCGAGCAAGCTGGCGGGCGAAGTGAGGCGAGGGAAACTATATAAACTAAGCGAAGCTTTGTTTGTTGATGTGGGTTCACGTCAAAAACTACGGATGGACGGCGAGCGGGCGGTCGGAAGAGCGAGGGGAGCTAGGGGTGGGGGAGCGACGGGGTGGGAGAGCGAGGGGGAGGGTGGAGGAGTGCAGGGGAGGGTTAGCGAGCGGGCGGGAGAGCGAGGGGAGGGAGGGGAGCGGGGAGAGGAGCCGATGAGAGTATTGTCAAAACGAAAACGGGCGAGCCGAGCGAGCATCATTTCACCTCTTTTTCATACTTTGGTTCACACCGCGAACTACAGAGCTAAGCTACGCTAACGAGGTGAACGAATAGCAACTGATGGATTATAGCCGGGGTTAATCGATCAACGTCGACCGATGCCATCGACCGGCAATCGATCTAGGTTATTCTAACGGTATCCATCGATCAGACAAAGCCACACCAATCGATCAATGTCGAATCGATCGATGTCCGATTTGTGTAGTAACACCCTTAAACTACCACGTGTAATAATACAAATCAAAATGGCGTCACTACAAGCGCTCTCACCAAGTGCGCGTGAGTGAGTCACACAACGAGTGAGGGAGCGAGAAAGGTAGCTACTGTTGTTAAGGCTTGCTTTCGCTCTCGCTAATACTAAGTGCGAGTGAGCGAGATAGTATGCAAACCTAAAACAAAAGGAACAACAAACAGACAAACTATTCATCCCCATGTCGCCATTCATTCGTGAATACTGTTCTGGTGCTAACGTGCGTTCAGAGTGATTTGATTCCTGTACTTACTAACGACTCGGCTGTGTTTGGACATTTTTATGGTTTGATTTCTTTACTGACGACTCGGCTGTGTTTGGACATTGTTTCTGTTATTACCTACGATTCGGTTATTCTAAACGGACTTTGATTACTCCAAGTTACCGGATTTTGGTGAAAATGGAACCACATAGAGAACAATGTGTGACTTGTGGTCGGAGTGTGCGACTAGACAGGTCGCGACATATTTTAACTCGAGGCGAGCTTGAAGAAAGACCTGGATTTGCTGAATATGTTCTACAAAATAATATCAACATACATCAGGTAATTCACTTCACAGGTGCAATGTTGATATAATGCAAACAAACAATACAAACTAACTAAAGATTAAGACTATTATCATTGGAAATAAAGAAACAATATTTTTGTCCGTATTTTTACACAAGAAGCAAGTACTTACCGGTATTCCACGACCTTAGTATCCCGACGACTATCGCAGTATATTTGTATGGGGTTTCGTACACAAGCACACGTCGCCGACGCATAACAAAATGGCGGCAACGCGTCCCTGTGTACGAGGCCCCATACGAAAACGAATGTAATATGTACAGTAATATTCGCTAATATACTGATGTCTCGGAGTATTGGACTACCTAGTATCCGTTATATTTACTTATATGTATATTATTATATTATTAATATTCCACGAAAGTGGCGGATACGACTAATAACAATATAAAAGTTGAGTTTTTTCGTTGTTGTAGGCGATTGCAAATGACCGAATGATGATATGCTATCGCTGTTTGGTGGCTGCAAGGCGTCATGAAGACCGAATGAATCGGCAGAGTGAGCAGGCTGTAGCAGATCAACCAGATCACCAAGCAAATGCTATAAATGTGAACGTACAAGATCAGTCCGTGGTTTTATCCGGCTATAAAAGATTGTCGAATACGTCAAATCGCTGTATGTTTAGGAATTGTTTTGAGGTAGAACGAATGACGATTCCTAAGAACATAATTATATATTTATTAATGCATTTAAAAATATACACTCCAGGCAGTGCACGCGTATGTCAACGTCATTTGCGATCCAATATATGGGCCGATTTAGACAATGATGACTTATTAAGAAAATTGAGTCTTTTTCTGTGAGCCAATTAACAGATGTGCTGGAAACTCAACGCAAAGCATATTTGGAAAAAAAAATATTCGATTTTGACACTGTTGAAAATATAGACGCAGATGAATTATATTTTTGCACTGGCTTAACGCTTGTGCAGTTCAACAATTTACTGTTGGAAATACCTTCTTTGACAGACTGTTGTAATCGTCCAAAAACCGCACTGGGCATTTATTTGATGAAGCTTCGCACGGGAGAATCTAACGAAAGACTCGCGAGTCGCTTGTCAATGAGCAGACGAGCACTTGAGCGATACATGAATGTTGCCCGCGACTGCCTTTCATCTCAGTTTGTACCGCGACACCTTGGCTTAGATCATATGACCCGAGATGAAATCATATCACACAGCCTGCAAATCCCAAATGCCATATACGGAAGTAGTGAAAATAATCCGCCAAAGGCAATATTAATCTTGGATGGCACTTATATATATATTCAGAAGAGTAGTAACTTTTTATTTCAAAAGGTTTCATATAGCTTGCACAAGTTCCGAAATCTATTAAAGCCATTTGTTGTAGTTTGTCCAGACGGCTATATTTTAGAAGTGTTTGGCCCATACTCAGCCAGGACTTCTGATGCAACTATAATGTCCCGTATTTGCAATGAGGAAGATGCACCTTTACATTACCTTCTTCATGAAGGAGATACGTTCGTGCTTGACCGTGGATTTAGGGATGCAATACCTGTTCTTGAAAGCTTCGGCTATGAATGGCATATGCCACCGTCAAAAGACCGTAACGCTACGCAACTTACCACTCACCAAGCAAATGAATCCCGGCTTGTAACAATAGTCCGTTGGGTAGTAGAAGTTATTAATGGGCGCATCAAACGAGACTTTAAGTTATTCCGTCAGGACTATTTTAATAGAGCCATGACCCATATGTTTACTGACATACGAATAGCCGCTGCTCTTCTTAACGCATTTAGAACGCCTTTAGAAAATAATGCCCACGCTAGCGAGATTATTAATATTATTAATGAGAGAATAGATGTACCAAATCGTCTTGGTAATTTCGTAACAGAAAATAATATAAACAGGCGAAGGGCGCAATTTATCCAAATAAATAGTGACACACTGAATATTCCTTTTCCTATTTTAAGCGAAGAAGATTTGATATTGATTGCTCTTGGAACTTATCAAATAAAACTGGCCAAATCGTATGTCGGTGAACATTTAAGGGGTGGTATATATACTATAGAAGTGTGCCACGAAATAAGTCCAAACCTAACGGATTATGAAATAGATGCAAGTAACTGTGCGTTATTACGAGGACAGATTCATTCACGACATACGTTGAGAAAAACCTATTACTCGTATATTTTAGTTAAGACCAATATGACAGGTAGAGAGGCTTTACCACACCTTTATTGTTCGTGCTTAACCGGAAGTCGTACTATCGGAACTTGTGCCCACATTATGAGTATAGTTTGGTACTTGGGATTTGCAAGACATCAAAATGATTTTCAAATCCCGGCAAGTTTTCTAGATCATATTATTTTAAATGATGAGAATGATTAATAATAACGGAAAATATAAATATATATATAATATATTTCTATTGTACATGATAAAAGTGTAAGTCTTAATCTTATACTTAGTTGTTTTTTTCTGATATATTGTTGTTTCAAATAAAAATAGCGATCAATGCACTTTTATTTTTATTTTTTATCCCCTTTTGAACTTCACTCGCCACTTTCAAATAAAATAGCATGCAGCAGTAGGCTACATACATACACCATACATATATATAATATTATGATAGTGAATATAAAATATCCGTAAAAAATAAAATATCAGACAATAACACACTAAACAAACAAGTAGGTTATTTGCTAAGGATGCAATTTTTTAAATATTCAAAAAAAATACTTTGACGTCGCTGAAAGTAAAAAAAAATACATTTATGTGATGAGGGCAAGTAGTACAAGATATAACCATATAGCCTTTATTGCTACAATGGTTGGGCAAACCGTCATACAAATAATTCAAGAAACGCGCTTACTAACGAACAGCATTTAATTTTTATTTATATAATTATACACCGACTTAATTTCGGCCATGGCGGCCAATCTCAGCGAAAACTAACCATCTATGTGGATGATAAAGTACACAAGTGCTTTATTCATAAAATTATACAGCAATCTTATACTCAAAACTGCCCCACAAAAGCATTTCCACTGTTTGTCTGTGGGAAATAGACATTTCAAAATATTTCCAACCAAACAATTGAAAATTTCTCACCACAACAATTATTCTCCAGGCACACTAGCCGGAGGTGCCGCAGACTGTGTCTACTGGGACCGCGTGCTCGCCAAGCAGTGCCGGCTGTACGAGCTGCGCAACAGGGAACGCATCTCAGTGGCCGCCGCCAGCAAGCTGATGGCTAACATGGTGTACAACTACAAGGGCATGGGACTTAGCATGGGAATGATGTTGGCTGGTGTTGATAAGAGGGTGAGTTCCTTCGTTAGTTGTTATTGGTTTAGTAGTGGCACTCACACTCATGCAAACCTGTGACCAGGACACTGCTGCTGATCTGCCGTCGCTTTGGTATAACCACCCAAATAATTTAGTTTGGTGCATACATTATTTGTGCTACACTACAAGTACTAATTCGCTATTGTTTTCAGGGAGCTCAACTGTACTACGTGGACTCTGAAGGCACACGCACGCCCGGCAAGGTGTTCTCTGTGGGCTCGGGTTCGGTGTACGCTTTCGGTGTCCTCGACAGCGGCTACAGTTGGGATCTGTCTGATAAGGATGCACAAGGTGACCAGCGGATATACATTCTGATTGTAAAAGACAAAAGCACTAAACTAAAACACAAGCTCTTAAAGAAACTGGGAGAAACACAATATGATATAAGGCCTGGTCCACAGTGTCCGGATAGAGTACAAATTCTAAATAATTTGTGTGAAATTGTCTGCCTGCAGATACCCTAATAATAACGTATGCCAAGGTGGTTCGTCCCCTTACTGCCATACCAGTTTACCTGTCCAACAAGCACTGTTTCGATTTAGTTTTTTGCCTCCATATAAAACCTAGGAGCGTTTTTCACCTCACATCAATTATTTGAATTATGTCGAGTGGCGAATATGCGAATATTCGCGTTATAAGCGTTATAAACCCTATTAGAATGTTATAATTTTCTGTCAATAGCAGAAATAATATGTCAAATTCCAATGTCAATTTCACAGAACTTGGCCGCCGCGCCATCTACCACGCGACCCACCGCGACGCGTACTCCGGCGGTATCGTGCGCGTGTATCACATCAGCGAGACGGGCTGGGTCAACATCTCCAACGAAGACTGCTCCGACCTGCATTACATGTATGCCGCTGAGAAGGGCGACATTGACGCTTAGGTTTATGGATTTATTGTAATAAAGTTTTGCTATTTGTAGTTGGTTGTTTTTATTATTAACACCTGAGGGCTACCACCCCTTCTTTTAAGGGGGGTGCGCTTAGGTTGCCCGCAAAATTCAAATTTACTTACGTTTTTTTGCAATTTGCAGGTCAGTTTCAGGTCGTATGTTAATCAAAATATGATTATTTGAGGCTTTACAGGATTATAATCAGGAATACGTGCTTATGTTAGAATTGGCCTCAAATGTCATGAGTTCATAAAATAGTAATTCAATGGGGTAATATGACCTTGATGTATCGTTGTTTTTTATTATTATAATTCTATAAATAAATAATAGTTACTGCCGCGAATCATATTTAGATCAACATACAACCTGATACTGACCTGCAAATTACAAAAAAACGTGAGAGAATTTGTATTTCGCGGGTTACCCTGACGCTTTCGCCCTAGCCAGAGTAGCCAGTAAAATATCTTACTTCAGTGTACGAAAGAGATGAGCTAAATTATATTATACTAACTTGTATCCGCGTGAAATTTCTTGATACCCCGACCCACCCCGTCGCATCGCATTGTCTGCCCGCGCTATTACTTTCTTTTTGATTAGCGTTCTTTTTGCTCGGCTCTTAAGGGTCCTAGCATGAAGAATTTTTCACATCCGACTGGCAGTTCCAACTCTTCAACTTTAGTATTAGTATACAACATGTAACATAATTAACGAAAGACCTCATTCATACACCCCAATTAGAGTATTTAGTTAAAAGCTTATTACAATGACCGAAACAATTTTTTTTTATAGCTATCTATTATTATTAAGAAAATCGTGTTGACCCTAGCATTACTTTATGCATTTAAAATTGAGTCTTATTGCCTTGCAATAAGATTTAATTTTCTTTGGCTCAATTGGCGGTAAGTATTGCAAAATACATCATTTTTGAAAAAATACCTATAATAATAGTTACTGTAATGGATTCTGTAGCCAATTATGAGCAAACTACTTTCAGGACTTGCGTTTATTCTGTTATACCTTGTATAGATTCGTGACGCTGCTGGCAGAATAGTCGACATCGGCTTAATTGCCAAAAAAAAAAAAGTATACATATATTATTATATGTCGGATTTTTCACGAACATGCACTTATAATGAGACATAAGAGCCTGTGTTTAGCGTTATGCGGAGTATAGGATTGAGTATGGTGTCTGATACGGACCATGGGGCGACAGTGATCGTTTAGACGTGGTCGAAACGGGGTTAATAGGAATGCAGTGATAAATCGGGACGAAACAATAAAATGGATTTTAACGTTGAAATAATATTTTTTGCTGCCAAAAAGGACTCTAATGTGTTTTCTGTAATATAAGCCCTTGTTGGCAACAAACTATATTATTTCGACTTTAAAATTCGTTTTAAAGTTTTGTCCCGATTTACCCCTGCCTGCATCCCTATTAACCCCGTTTTACGGTACCTACTGACCAAGGAACTGCTCTTTCCTTCTATGTTCAGAGTATTAATTATTACGTAATGTTAGTAATTGACTCTGTAACAATAAACTGTGTAGATCTTAAAGGGGCTATTTGTTTCGTTTACACGTATCCCAATTCTGCGTCTACGACTTTATATCTAACCCTAGGTAAGTCACTAAGTGTGTCTGATCACAATCCACCCTGTACTGGTGTACCCTGATCCTGTGTACTTGGATTCGACATCATATTTATTTGTTTACAGGCTTACCAACTAAATACAAACACAGCATAAACCAACAACCTTTGTCAGAATTATAGATCACTCACGATTTTATTATACCAAAGCACGACACACTTGTACCTACATTAAAAACGTTTTTTTTTTTTTTATGGCATGCAGAATAATAATAATAATAACCCCACCGCCGTATCTCTAACGTTGTCGTTGTGGCGGGGCTTGCGCGCTCCGAACTCTAGGTATGCACAGGGAAAGTTAACTTTGCCGAAACAAGTCTAGGGGGAGGAGCCGGAACAAGAGAGATTAGCGATGCGCGATGGCGAGAGGTTTTATTCGATTGTTTCGATTGTTCGAACATCTCGATGGTTCTCGATTGTTTCGACTTGGACTCGAGTCCGACTCGGTCTGCTATTGCGACTGGTGCATGGCACGTTCATTCGCCAGTTGTTCCTCGATGGTTTAGAGTTTCACAAGTTCTGAACTTGCGTTGTGATTGCGAAAAACTCCCACACTATTGATCTTTTTAGAATTCGGGGCATTTTGACGAATTTAAAAAAAGGTAAACTTTCACAAAGGTTCGCTCGACTCGAGTCTGGCACGCTCTCGCCTCTAACTAACTAACATAACATGCACCTCGGCTTGATGCATGCAATCGACTGACCCCGGTGACATGCGAGCGAGACTCGGTGAGTGAGAGTGACTGATTCGAACAATTGAAAACTAGCGGTCGATTCCGTTGACTCGAAACAATCGAAAAATATCTCGATTGTTTTGTAGAACGGCGAGTCGATGGTTGACTCGATGGTTTATTTTAACGACTCCGATTCTTTCGATTGTTAAAACATCTCGGAATCGCCCATCGCTAAGAGATACATAAACCCGCAGGACAGCATGTGGCGAGCTGTAGGGCAGTAGCGACTCCACGGACCCTATCTCCCGGGAGAAGTCATGTTCCTCATCTCTGGCTCGCCTTTATTGGCCGGCTGGAGTGAACACTGATGGGGAACTGAGCTCCCACCTCATTCTTGCCTTTATTGGCCGGCTTGAGTGGAGATTCGTAAGAGCAAACATGCTCGGAGGTCGGAAGTATTCCAGTAAAATGATGTTAGGATATTGATCGTAGTTTCGGGACTGTCCTGATATCCGTAGAATACCTCTCCACTCCTCAAACACCTCAGGAACTGTTGCCCCCTTGATGCTACGTCACTATGTGCTAGCGACTATTTCCAGGGGCCCATTATTGCGTGTGCAAGTAACCCCCTGCCATTTTATCCGTGTATTGTATGTATAAAACATTGGTCAGACAGGGGCCATAGTCTTTCAATAGTCCTAGATAAATAGTCCACTTAAGTTAACCAAATCCATAGTCCAATATCTTGGTTTCCATATCCTGCAATAGTCCGAACAGAGATAATCGTCGGTTGGTGCCTCATTTATTTTAAAACGTCTAACGGGCGTCTGCGAGTTGGCTTCGGCCCCTCCACAGAGTACATTTTTATACAGGGCCCCTCCCACGCCTTCCAAAGCGGTCCCGAGAAACGTCAAGAGACGTTAAAAATAAAAGACTACGTCATAAATGTGAGCCTCAAGATGACGGGATCAAGTCCCAAATTTGAAATTTATCACATTAGTGTGATAATTATTGTGACTGGAACCCGACAATGTCCATATGGCTTATGGCTCAAACTCCACCCAATAATGAATTTATCAGATTACTAGCATTACATCCAAATTTCATAGTGTTAGTGCATTAAAATATTACAGACAATACCTTCATGATACTCAGCGGGCAGTAATAAGTCTAGAAGCCACGGGGAGTATTTTAGTAGTAGTAGGAGTAGTTTAGTAGTAGGAGTAGTAAACACTGGTTTTTATACGTCTGTGTTTTAAAAACATTTGAGGGGCACACCAGCGTACCACTGTTCCAAATGGTATCCGAAAGTCATACCATAGAAACAATTACTGACTGGCTGAATCAGTGGTGTAAAAAAAACCCAGTACCAGCAGAAGTAATATGCGAGGACTCTTCTGCGCTTATCGGAGCATGTGTAAAAGCTTTTACACGGTGCAGTACAACAAAAGAATATTTGGAAATATCATTTAGTATATTATTTGAACAAAAAGACGTCGTCCTGCCCGAAACTTACATTATAATTGATACTAGCCATATGATCAAAACTTTATACAATCAGTCTTGTTTCAAAAATAGCGATAACAGAGCAAAGTACTTTTACGTTAATTGCTTAATAAAGATGAAATCGTGTGAACATTTTCAAGAGATGAAACAGATTACAAAAGATGTGGTTACACTTTGTTTAGCAAAGTTTGACAAAGAGATCAAATCTCAACTCGAAACTGATGGGCAAGAGGATGAAGAGAAACATAAGGAAGGTATTTCTAAAAATATAGGTTTCTTAGATCAAGAAAAAATCAGGCAGGTTACACACGAAAGAAAAAAATCCCACGTTGATATGAGAGTTGATTGGTTAAGTGATCTTAAAAGTAGGTATATAGAGAAACAATTATTAATGATCTCACTTCTGAAAATTTTAGTAACACAGAAAACTTATATTTTATTGCCTTCGCTGATTGACACATTATTAAGATTGGTAAAACAAGTGCCTGTATGGACTAACGTAATGAAAAATGTGTACGGTAGCGAAATACGCAATCATCTACCTAATATAGAGAGCTATTTTAAGAATATCAAGACGCTTCTTTGCGACCTTAAAACCAATTCACACAGGCTGAGAATAGATGAATTCATTACAAAACATTTCGAGTATATCTCAGGTGAAATAAAATGAGCATCAAGTGATTTACATTTAGGAAAAGACAACAAAACAAAGTTGATTATTAAACGGGCACAGTCTAATACAGCAAAGAATAATTCAAATACAGATTCAATTTTCGACAAAAACCCTTCATTTGTTGAAAATTGGCGAGGAAAAGGAAGAAAAAAACGCACCGTAAAAACACAAATAAAAAAAGTTTTTATATTATCAAATGGTAATACGATGAAAAGGATTGATGGTGTTACAGGGGTAAATACCTGTGCATTTGATGCCATGTCACATGTCTTCCCCTCCCTTGATCGGATCCACAGAGCCAGCTGGTGGCGTAGCTGAGCCAGTAGTTTTAAACCCCGTTAATAATAACGAATCCATTCAGATCCAGCCTGTCCCCAACTTGCTGTCCCCCCCCAGCGACGCCCTAAGCCGAGGTTCGTACCCCACAGGGGGTGCCCTTAGGTGATGGTCGCTTAGTTTATAATTAATATTATGCCCCTGGCTGGAGGCTTTGAGTTAGCTCGAAGGCACCACAGGATTGACCGGTTAAGCAGTCACGGTCTCTCAAGGCTGTAACCTACATGGAAAAGTATCAGTTAAAAGAAAAAATAGATAATACGGAATTACGGATCACGATTATTGCAGATTCATAAAAAATCTAGCTAGTAAAGATGCCGTCGATTCTATTTATAAAGATAGACTTCACATTTTGAAATAATATTTTAAAACAGAAACCGTCGATGAAAACGAAATACAAGTACCTACGCTGTGAGTGTAATATAACTTATATTGACGAACATACATTATCCAATGTTTTATAGCTCCACCTACACCTAGCGGCATCGGGCATTATCGAGCTCATATTTCACGAATAACTGGTAAGTGGGAGTGCTACGATGACTTAGGGACGAAAGTTAAGATGAGTCAAACATACATAGTGCCTAATTGTTTAATATATTATATGCGCAAAAATAAGTCTTATCAAAATTATTTTTTATTATATATAAGTAACTTTTAACATTAGAACACTAAAGGCAAAAGTTATATTTGTAGTTGGATCACTATTATATAAATTTAATTATGAAAATCATTTTCGCTTGTTTCATTTCTGCATAGATGCGTCCATTAAAGGTAACGATGAATGATAGATAACTATTGATGTAGGTACTTAGTTTATGAATATGAAAATTACACACTTTCATGTACTTGGGACGTACTAAGTTTCCACATTTGATTTTGCACGAGCTCTAACGATTTTCATATGAATTCAGCGATAAAAAGAATCGTCAAATTGGCGGGGCCAATGTTTTAATTACATAACTTGAATTTCTCACTTATAATTGTATTGAAAATTGAGTATATACCTGTACATATGTAGTACTAAGTCTGCGGGTGTGAATTACCTGCCTCCGAGTAGCGCTTTCAGAAGGTCCCGCCACTTTGAGGTCAAAGTGGCGGGTCCAGGGACATCTTGACGTACTTTCTTTACCTTTAGAGGTACAAATGTCTTGTTTTGGGTACAAATAGTACGTATGTAGTACAAACACTTTAATGTGATAAATTTCAAATTGGGGACTTGATCTCGTCATCTTGACGCTCACTCATAAATTATGTTGGGTAAGGCGGATCGGCGGGTACCTAAGGCGGAGGAGACACCGGGGTGGTTTTAGCCGGTAAGAGTCCGGCACGCCCCTCGGCCTTTTCCCAAGGCGGAGTTAGTCCATGAGGATTTCCCCCGTAAAAAAAAAAAAAAAAAAGGCGGATCTCACACTACAACGCGCCAACGCGAAGGGGCACGGGAAACGGAACCAAATGCCCAGCGCTGAAACGCGTTTTTATTGAATTAGTTTGTAGAAATCAAAAGCGCGCGTCTCTGCCGCGCCGGAGCTTGGCGCGTGCTAGTGTGAGATCCTCCTTAGTCAGGAATACTCAGGAAGAATAGCCCTTTTCGCAAAGGAACTGTTATGACTTTGACACTTCATAGTACATTCTTCTGGCAATAGAATACGAAGGCCAAAGCACACACGATGCTTTAAGAATCGGCAATCAACACTTTGATACCGATGCCGCTACTTTATCTAGCTTACCTCAGCTTCACCTTTTGTAACTAAAATGCGATTTTAATACCGCGTTTGAGCGCAACTAGTCGCCAAACGCGAAGCGATCGATAATGTATTATCGTTTTCGACTTGAGTAAAAAAAAAAGGAAAAACAAATTAAGTTAGCACAACCCTATATTTTTTCCATTGCTTAGACAACAATAAAAGAGCCTGGAAAATGACTAGTTTAATACTTATTTTAAAACTTAAATGCCTTACAAACGGAACAACAATTCACACAAGTATTAAGACCGGCGCAGACCTGGGGAAGCGCAGTGCAGCGCGGTCTTCCCAGTCAAACAAATAGCACCTTTGTTAGTCTTAAAATAAAGTCGAAAATAAATAGCTTTGAACGCGTTGATGATATCTCGGACCGATGAAAGTTTATTGATTTTCAACTTTATTTCAATCAGAGCAAGGTTGATAATGGTTTTCAGGTCTTTTTCCCTCTAAGATCTAACACTAGGTCTCTTTTTTATCTTCCTCTTTTATCTTGATGGTCACTTCATCTACCGTTTCCTCTAGTTCCCAGTCTTTAAGCGGTACTTCTGTAAGTTTGTAGAATTTTCCGTGTTTGCCTATACCTGGGTAGAAAAGAATAGTTTCCATGTTAAAAGGGGCAAATTTTAAATAGACACAGTCGTTGCAAATCACGAGCTGCAGTCATGTGACTTTTGTGTCATTGCCATAAAATTTCAATTGCAGTGATAGACGTGCGCTCGTGAAATGCAACAAGTATAATACAGGCTAATTTGACATTCAATGGTGCCGATTCCCTTGTTCACAAACTAAACTAAATTTAAGTTGAGTGCATCTTTTTCTTTCTATTTCATTATGAAAAGGACAGAACATAAATATTAGTTTAGTCCTGTCAAATTAGTCAGCACCTGACGTAATTTGATGTAATTTTAGTTGTCAACTTTTTAATCACGTCTAAACTTGTATGGCGTAGTGTCAGGCGCTGATTAATTTGACAGGACTAAACTAAAATTTATGTTCTGTCCTTTTCATAATGAAATAGAAAGAAAAAGATGCACTCAACTTAAATTTTGTTTAGTTTGTGAACAAGGGAATCGGCACCATTGGTAATCTTTCGGGGGTATAAAACCTAGTCGTGAGACAATTAACTTTTACTATGGCTAAAATATCGAAAATAAATATCTGCTATTTCATACAAAAACATACATAGTATATGATGTTCTAATAACTGTGACTTTCACTCCAACCATGACAACCTACAAACACCTACCTATAAACATGAATTTTATTTAGTGCGAGGTTAGTGTTAAACAAATACAATGAGTCTATGACCTATTAAGGTCATAGACTCATTGTATTTGTATTATTAAATCTGATTTTCTCCAATCAAAGCAAATTTGACACACGTAATTTTTCTCCTGTACCCTTCAAATGCTAACTACAATCTATCCTTTTCAAGGATCTATTTTGGCTATGCTCTGACTATTTTTAATTTTAACCCAACAAAGGAGTATGAATATCACACAAACCTGCTTGAAACTTCTTGACGCCTTCCTTCATATCTTCAATAGCGTTTCCGAGCAGACTGGACATGATGGCCTCGTCTCTCATACTGTCCTCACTGTTGGGGTTCAGTTGCGAGTTGATGGCGGCCATCTTGTCCATTATCATTGCGTTTTCAGGGAACTTCGCCAAAGATTTGGCTAGCTTTATTGATTCCCCTAAAGCTGAAATGAATTATAATATTTTTTTACGCAAGGGTATGGAAGAAACATCTCTGCGGTGGCAGCACTAAGGGTTGAGCGATGTTTGTCACGAGAAAATATGAAATAAAAACAACGAACGAGCCTTTAATGTTCTCACTGCTGGCCACAGGCCTCCTCTCAGGGAGAGGAAGTGGGTCGTAATCCACCACGCGGTCCCAGTGCGGGTTGGTAAATGTTACGTCTTCGAATTTTTGGTTCTAGGACATGCTGCTTTCTTCACGATGTTTTCCTGCACCGTTTTGAGAGCAGTGGTGATGAAAACAATTTACACAAAGTAAAGCGACTGTCTGGGTTCGAACCTACGACCTGCATTTCGTAAGTCGGGGCCGTTACCCTGTGGTATAACCCTGTGGTTACCCTGGTGGCCCTGTGGCCACCACTGCTCAACGACGACGACGGATCGTTGGCAGGTAAGCCGTACAGATTAGTGAAGGCTCCTTCAAACAGGTGCTACACGCGACGGGAATCGCACGCGACACAAAGGCACCGCTCGTCGCGCGACAGGCGCGTAGGCGGTGCCTCGTGTGTCGCGTCGCGAAACATGAAATATAATATTTCAATACGTTGTATGTTACATTCATAGATTTAGTATATACTAACTAATAGCGTTAGATCGGCAATGCAACAGAGAAACAGCATTGTCTAAGCGTACGTTAGAGCGAGATAAATAGGCGAGACCATTCACGTACACGCTAGCGACCTGTATCGGCCCACGTCAGTCGTGCACGAAATAAATCCCGCTTATTTTCGCAAAATCTCAGGTATTAAAGTGTTCTGTAGACATGATTAATAATGGTTACGTGTGGAGTACTTGGTTGTAGTTCATCTAAGAAAGAAAACCCACAGAACGATTAATTTCACACGTAAACACAACTGGAATGTTTAACTGTCCAAAACATGGCTGCAACATTTTAGAACAGCTACGATTTTTTTTTTACACAATGGGATGCGGAAAAGGGTCGCATTTTATCACAGTAATGCCCTGAATGCATAGGAATTATATTTAAAATAATAACAAATACGTGAATTCCTGCTTTTTCTAACGTCACTTTTGTAGACCTAGAGATTGACACAATACATCGACACTACTAAGAGGGTGTACAGTTAACTGAGTTCACTCATACCCATAGTAAAAGGAGGATCCTTAGACCAGACGGGTCTTTAGTCTGGTGGGCAGCTGCCCGACGATTGATGTCGGGACGTTTGTTATGTTAGTTGCGCGGCAAACTCTGCTTGCGCGATGCAGGATTTTGCATGACGTCAGTGTGATGCGTAGTGCGCATGTGGCGATGTAAATACCGCTACACTACCGATAATATGATGTTGATATATTTAATTAATTAATGGGTTCGCACGACTAGTGCATTAGTGCAAAAAACTGCAAAGAAAAGTATATATGCGAGCCGTGCGTGACCGTACTTTATGGTGAAACCAAAAAAATGTTCCTGTATACACGAAGGACGTAGATTGGGGTCGGCATCCGGTCTAACCGGATACAGCTGAATACCAGTATTTTACATGGGGCGACTGCTTATCTGACCTCCAAAACCCAGTTACTGGGTAATACGATACCCCTTGGTAAGACTGGTTGTCAGACTTTCGGGCTTCTGACGAGCCGTAACGACTGTCAAAGATCCACGAATGACAGCCGGGACCGACGGCTTAACGTGCTTTTCGAGACACTGAGGGGTCTTGGTATGTAAAGATAGTTACCCATCCACTGACCAACCGCGGCAGACGTAGCTTAACCTGATCGATCGACCCGTGCCGCTGTTATTACTAAGCCACAAGCCTCACATTAATAAAACTAATAATCGAACATTATTTCATTAATAGAATAAAGTATGAAGCAAAATTGCAAAACACTTCCAAGGAAAGCTTACGATATATTTAATACAATAAATTAGCTAGTCTTTGAAGAAAATTAAAAATCCAACATGTTTTGTTTGTATTTTTTTTGCTCCTTTAAAAATGAAGTCAGGTAATCACTTTATTCATCCAAATCTGTTTCAAATCAGGAGATACGAAGACACTACAATCTATATCGATAATCGAAGTTGAGGCAAATATTGAGCACAGCACTATTTGTCTCGTACACATTAACATCCCACGTGGTGTACCTAATTTGTTTTCGGTCTCGCCCTAATCACCACATTGCCGATCTAACGTAATATATTATATCCTATGGTTACACTACATTCAGTAAACGCGACCATCCCTTGGTATTCGTCTCCAAAACGCGACATGTACATTTGGTGAATTTGTTTCAACGTGTGTTACTTTTTCACAAATCTTTACATTCCGCGTAAAAACCGTATTTAGAACCAAAAACTTTTACCTACCAGTGCCTGTAGAAGTCAGTTTACACGCCAGTCCCCACCGATTGGCATCTACCCCCGAGATCAGCCGACCGGTGATCAACAGGTCGAGTGCAGGCGACAAGCCAATCAATGACGTCAACTTGCGAGCACCGTAGATAGACTGTGGGACTCCTGCAAAAAGTTATTATTTAATCAATATTAGCCATGTTGTACCTGACTGTCATTGCAAGAGGAGCAGATTCTTGATGGAAACGTGTCGAGTGGGACGTCGATCATGGGAGTTTGACGAAATAATTAAGCCTGTAGGCTCAACACCACCGTTCAAAATCTAAATCAAAACTCATTTATTCAAACGAGGCCGCATTACATAAGACAGACTCCCAAAAACCCCCGCCCTTCACCACTTCCCAGTGCTTTAGCTGGGATGAAGTGGCGCAACAAACTCCTCAGCAGCACAGATGTCTGTTTAGTTAGTTGTCTGCGAGCTCGTTTTGTGTCTAGTGTTACACAAATCGCAATACTAAGTAATATGCAAAATAATCCCAAGAAAATTCGACGACTCACTTCAAGCAATGTTAATCATCTACCTTATTTTCTGGATATTACTAACAAAATCTAAGTACATGATTCTGATGACATACCGAATCTCCTCCCGAGACAACCTAGGACCGCCGTATCCTCGATAACTCGCAGATCACAAGACAGGGCGAGCTCGAAACCCTCCGCCACTGCATACCCTGACACCGCGGCTATCGTGATCTTGTCGCATAGGGGACGACGTTCGAGACGCATCTGTGAAATATAATGTTAGTAAGTGTTTTGAGTCTGTATGTGGTTTTTAGGGTTCCATAGCCGAATAGCAAAAACGGAAACCTTATAACTTCACGATTTTACAGTGAGATTATGGGTACCTACTATATCGATGTTTGGAAAGAAGGTTTATTCTGTGCACCACTAAACAATGGTGTCAAGCAATTACAAAAAAAAATATTATGGGTGGTACTCTCCATACAAGTACAGCGGCCTGCATCCATTGGGTACCCCAGCAGTGCGACTTTGTACCTAACCATCTCACCGTGAAAACGTAGGTGAAGTGAGCGTGGAGTGAGCTGTCAACAGTGTCAATCCCTAGTATCAGCCGGTCGATTCTGTAAAAATCTCACCGTGAAGTCTTGCGTGGAGTGAGCTGTCAGTGTCATCCCACTGATGCTAGGGATGGACCAACGTTACATTTACAATCATAATCGAGATTTTAATAATATTTTTTATCCAAATTCTATTGATCATTTTATATTATTACAAAGTTAGTAGGTATGTAGATAAGTGGCTAAACATTAGTATTTTCAGGGTTTTAAAATAAAATAGTTGTTTTTTTTAGACGCTTAGATACAAGTACTAGCTTTGAAAGAATATAAAACTATCATTAAAATTGGCATAAAAAATATTATTAAAATCTCGATTATGTTTGTAAGTGTAATGCTTGATCAGTCCCTAGCATCAGTGGAATGACACTGACATCTCACTCCACGCTCACTTCACCTAAGACACACACACATTATGGAAAGCAATAAAGTATTGAGTATTAAACTTGTCACGGTGCGGTGAGATGGTTACAGAATCGCACTGCAGGTGGAATGAAAGCTCACTTCACTAAAGTTATCACGGTGAGATTTGTACAGAATGGCATTGCAGTTGTATTAAAATGAACATTGAAGGGGGTACCCCTACCGTGAAGCCGACTGTACCGAGGGATGAAAAAATTTTCAATGCACATTAGCGTGTAGGGTATCTCCCATAATTACAAAGATTATGATGTTTCTACGTGACTTTTTTATGTAAGTAAGTCAATCGTTTTTGAGTTATGGGATAGGTATTTTCGGTTAGGTACCAACATCCGCAGAAATAACTTTGAAGGAGAAACTAAAGTGATAGAATAGTATAAAATACATAATATAAAATTAATGAATAATTAATATATTATAATGTAAACTGTATACTTAAGTGTAATATTGAGTACCTATCTATACATCATTTTTTATTTTCTTAATTTTATAACCAATTAAATTGCAATGCCATCATGCATATAAATCAGGCAACAAGTTCTAAGAACCTACCGATTGTTAACATCTTCAAAATTGTGTACACTTAAGTAGTTCGCATTATAGAAATTGAATCTTTTTGGAAACCAAAACGTGAAGAATGACTACACTACACCTCCTTCGAAAGGCAACTAACTCTTCATTTAAGGGGCTGACAACAGCTAAAGCGCGGCCACTTTCGGACTGCATAGAAAAGAAAGAGATGCGCGATGACACAACGCTGGTACAGCTCGCGCGATAAGAGTTTGGCTTTGACCGTTATTGCGCAGAAATCAGAAATTGGGTATCAACGGGCAATTAGCGGGGGGCGGGGCGGGTGTGTAGGCGCACGCGGTGCTCTGATTGGCGCTCCAGTCGTTCCCATGCGCAGTAATCCCCTCCACCCGAAGGTCAAAGCCAAACTCTTATCGCGCGAGCTGTAATTTATTGCTAAATATGAAGTAATTCTGTATTTACAAAAAAATCTATTGATTGGACTAAAAAACGTAATCCATCACTGCATGCAGTTTGGCATTTGACATTTTATGGTACTTATATTTTTAATTATATGTAATTATAATTGTTGATGAAAGGATAAACTACTTTTAAAGTAATTTAAGAGGTGTGTTTGAAGATTTTTTGATGCATTATTGTATATTTAATTAGGTTTTGAGTTCCATCACTTTATTAAAAAATACTTGAAAATATAATGTTTTTTTTTTTCTTGATAAAATTATTTAAGGTTTAGAGATACACTGCTTTAAAAAAGCACCTTTTTGGCCTTTTTCAAGAAATCTCCGCCTTAATATTAGGAACTTACACATTTTGGCAATTATGTATGAAGATCTGGAGTATGTTTCTGATCGGTGCCAAACGATCAAATCTTTACTCTTTCATCCCGGCGCGGTAATTAAGTTACCCACTATCAGTAGGAATGGTTTTCATTGTGACAGTTCAACAAGATTCATTGCGTTATTTACGTTGTTGAGCAGACAAATTATTCGAACACATGAAGCAATGGCTTAGCAATATCCTTCAATGTGTTACGAAATTAGGGTTCCGGTGACAGCATCATCAAATATCGTATTATCGAGTAAAAACGAAAATCGGTTTTTTGACATCGTACAACGAAATATTTTCTATAAGTAACAGTGCCAACAGTAGCATAGAGCATACATAATAATCCAGCTAAAACAAAAGCACCAAGACTTCCTTTGTTTCGGCATACAGAGTATTTTTGTGTTGGCCCTAAGCATAGGTAGGTATTGGTACCATATTTCGCTATCGATTTCAGAATATCAGAAAAAATACTTCAAAACGTTCTAAATAACTATTTGTCTTTGTATTAGAAAAAGAAAGAAAATGCGTTTATTTGCGGTAAACATGAAGCAGAGAACGAACACACATTTTTTTTTCTCTCCACAATAGTAATTTCTCCTGTATTGTGGGTGCGTTTAACAAGCATTTAAAGTCACATACACAAACAGCCAGACCCGGAACAACTACTTGTAGGTCATACAAATATTTGTACCGTGCGGGAATCGAACCCGCAACACGCAGCGCAGCAGTCAATCGCTTAACCACTGCGCCAATCGTGCCGTGCCGTTTGCTTGGAGTAAAGAGCCAATTACTTATAAATAACTTTAAGTAACGTTTTCATTTCTTGTACGAACGTTAGTCCTTATATAGTAGTGGCCAGTACAGTCGCCAGCGCATCAAGTTATACGAAACTGTCAAATGTCTACAAATGATTTTAAACCTTAAAATGTTGAAGGTTAAGTTCAAAATCCTATGCACATCATATGCATAAGTAGTCGGGTGTATAGTATGAAAGAGACTTCGAAAAAAAAAGCCTATTAAATATAAGTACCTAATAATTCTAAATATAATTATGTAGTCTGTTATCTTATCTTGACGTTGATTGGGCAGCTTGCTATCGACCTATCTACATTACAATATTATGTAGGTAGATATGCATCCGATCCTACAGTCAGAAACCTAAATTGGTCGATCCCGGAACTGCGGGAATTTTTCGATACAAAAGCGCATTCCATATTAACCATCATCTGAACTTTACACTTTCACGTAATTCTAAAAAGTTAATTAAACAGATTTTTAAAATATAGCTCCGATTAAATGACAAAAATTTAAAACCACGAAATATGACACTAAATTGCGACGTTGCCACTCATAAGGTATAATCGCTCTTAAAGCTCCTTCAAAAAGGCGCCTGTTTGAAGGAGCCATTTGTAGTGTAAGTCCTATGTTTTACCTACCTATGTGTGTGTACTCATCAATCCTTTATAATCATGTGTAATCCTAAAATATAGAGAGTATTATTCGAGCAGCCAGTGGCATCATTTCTCTCCCAATACCTTCGCCCTTACAATTAAGTATTAACTTATTTTTTCATAAAAATCCTAGTTACTAGGCTGGGTAGGTCTTAGTTAGGAGGGCAGAATATACAAAAGCTTTTATTAGAAGCTTTTTATCTCGAATCATTTACAAAAACATGTTGGAGTTACTTTGTTATCAACCGTAGGTATAGCGCTAGCCACACCGAATGAAGTTGTTATCACAAACTCATCAAAGCTGGTCACAGTAGCTGATAAAAAAATGTATAACAACAGGAAATACAATTTCGAGTTATGACTAATCGGCAACACAAATGATAATGAGCGCTAAGCACCAACCAAATAATACAGTTGTCCCCTCAGTTCGTTCCAAATCACTGTTGTGTAAACACAGCTATTAGTCATGTCCATGTCAAGTAATCTGAACATTCTTTTATTTAATCCAGTGCGCAAAATGATAAAACATACACTAAACAGTTTTATTATAACAAATGAAAACCCGGACATCGAGGTTCATGACAATTTACCGTTCAGTGGTCGGGTCATACTATACCTGGTCCTTCTATGGAATAATATAATCTACCAACACCGTGCATCAGTTCAAGCCATCCGTAACACATTTCATAGGTCGTAAGGATTGGAGACCAGTACATTCGATTATTGAATAACATCTACAGGTAGAGTAAAGCTAAGATAAAATTCGAGGAATGAGATAAAATACAGATGGAAAGAAGTGTCCGCCAAGGCGATCCTTTGTCACCGAAACTATTCAAAGCGGAGAGGCGATTTTCCGTCCTTTAGACTGGGAATAGTGTGGTCTAAATATAAATGAGGAAAACGTCGCAGCCGACACAGTAAATGCTAAATGAACTGGATAGTGAGAGTCGAAAAGTTAGTTTGATTATGAATCCACAGAAAACCAAGATCATAATGAAAAGGTTAGAAGAGCGTATCTGCATCGAGGACAGGACGATTGAGCATTTTGATGAATATGTACCTGAGCCAAATAATATCAATACAAGATCTAACAACGAAAGAAATTAAAAGACACATAGGAAATGCATGAAAATTATTCTGGAGTCTAAAATAAATATTGAAAAATAAAGAAAATATGGCCATCAAACGAAAACGAATCAACACTTGTGTCTTACCAGTTCTTACATAATGCCCAACTTGGACAAACCAAAACAAAACCATACAAAAGAACAACATCAAAACTGGGAGTTTTGACGTAATCAGTAATCACCATATCTAAACCATAATCACACATCTAAACTGGGAGTTTTGATGTGTGATTATGGTTTAGATGTGGCCACAAAATTTAAAAAAAATATGCCTGCGAAAGTTTGATTATTTCTCTCGGGAGTGCTCTAAATAAATATCAATTTTTTTCTTGTATTTCAGTGAGTGACTCTTCAAACACTCAAATACAAGAAAAATTGTGATAGCCCTCTTAAGTTCTAACACCAAGTAAGTACATTTTTCGGGGTTTTGCCATTTTGATGCCGTTTGCTAGAGAATTTGACGACGTGTTTTTTCTGCCCACCGGAAACAAGCAACATCCAATAGAAACGCATAAAATTAAGTAACCACACAGGATCCATCATCTATGTAAAATTTGCGTTTTTTCACTCTTCTGTAAAGTTCAACACACAACATGTTCTAACACCACGTAAGTCAAAAATTTTATTTTTGACTTACGTGGTGTTAGAACCTAAGCAACTATTTGTAAGTTACGGCACATACACAATTACAATTGTAACCTTATTTCTTGACCAATCTTTACAGTAAAATAATGTGTACAAATCAACTGTTTTCTTACCGCAGCATCCTTCAGATTTTGATATCCCTCCTTGCCTATATCGTACATGTTAAACCCTGAACAGAATGTTCCACCTTCTCCGTTGAACACCAAGACTTTAGCTTCTTTATCATTATCAAATGCATTGATGGCTGCAGCCATTTCTCTAAGAGTGGGAATATCTAGGCTGTTACGTGTTGCTTGGCGGTCTATATTCAGTGTCATTACTGATCCAAATTTTTCAACAACAATATCTGAAAGTGAATTTTTTATATATTTACTGATGTGTGGGTAGGTACTTTTCTTTGTTGTATTACAAAGTTTATAATATAGTTCATGCAAAAACATTGTTTATATATAAAAATTTGTCTTTAGACACAGTCCGGTCAGTGGGTTGTCTTTAGAGTCCACAAAATAAGTTTTGTGATCATAATGCAGTGGGAAGTTGGGAACATAATTAAAGGCATTGTGTGCAGATGCATTATTTAGACATAATACAATTATTATTATGTCTGTGACACATCTCGCAACCCTGACCTTTGGAAGGTGTATGAGGGGCCGAAGCCAACTCGCAGAGGCCCATTAGACACTTTCAATGAAATGAGGCACCAACCAACTCTTATCCATGTACGCAATATGCCAGTTCACCCAAGGACAACCCCCGGTTAAATGATAAAAGATTTTATTTCTGTAAGTAGGTTTGTACAAACACTCGTCAATCATATTTTAAAAACTAGATGAGGTCAGCGTTTCCTATCAGACTACTCTGAGAAGAAAGGCCAAAACCAACTCAGAGGTCACAGTCTCTTTTAAAGTCCAGATATAATCTTGGTCAGATCATGTGAAGACTATGTAGATTGGTGTCTGAAACGGTCTTTTGAGGAAAAACCATACAGATTGAGTGGACCTGTCCAGTCAGTGCATGCATGTGTCAGTAATCGTGCACCTCAACTCAGAACTTAAGGAGCTCAACGATTCAATGAACAAAACCAAAGAAAGGACATTTGGGTAGGCCGCATAAACTACTTAAACTGCCAGAACATGATTAAAACTGAAACAATGACCCATATAGTCCTCACATTCACAATAATTAAAATAATAAATAATACTTCTCAAGGTAAGTATTCAAGTTGTTGTGTATATAATAGTGTATCAAACAGAAAAAAAAAAGGTTGGTGTAGGACTATTGCATGGTATGGAAATTAAGGTATTGGCTTATGGATTTGTATGACTAAAGTGGACTGGTTACCTCAAACTATGGAAGGACTATGGCCCCTGCTTGACCAATGTTTTATATAAAATACACGGATTAAATGGCAGGGGGTGACTTGCACACTCAACAATGGGCCCCCGAAAATGGTTCCTAGCACATAGTGTCATAGTGACAAGGGGGCAATATGTCCTTAGGTACTTATGAGGAGTGGAGAGGTACTCCACGGCTATCAAGAGAATCCCGGAAGTACAGTCAAGATCCCTACCAGCATCTTACTGGAATACTTCCTTCTTCCGAGGTTGTTTGCTCTTGCGAATCTCCACTCAAGCCAGCCAATAAAGCCAAGAAAGAGGTGGAAGCTCTGTTCCTCGTCAGTGTTCACTCCAGCCGGCCAATAAAGGTAAGCCAGAGGTGAGGAGCAAGACTTCTCCCGGGAGATAGGGCCCGTAGGGTCGCTACTGCCCAACAGCTCACCACATGCTGCCCTACGGGTTTATGTATCTCTCTTGATCTGGCTCCTCAGCCTAGACCTGTTTCGGCAATGTAAAGTCTACCGGCACAGACCCAGAGTTCAGGAGCACGCAAGCCCCACCACGACATCAAAGTAGAGATACGACGGTGGGGTAATTATTATTAATAATATTCCTAATAATGTATTTTGAAAAGCAAAAGCAAACCTTACTTTTTTTTATTACTTCTATTTTCTCCGGTTCTTTTTGTTCCTCTTTCTTTTCTTTTTCAGCAGATTTACTATCGCTGGAACTGAAACATACTGCATACCGTCTTACAGGTAAATTAGTAGCAGTAATTAATCTATTCAGAATAACTCTCATTTTTTCAGAAATTCAAATCAAAACAATGAAGATTTTCAGGCAGGCGTGTTAAGTTATATCAAGAAATGTCAGTGTCAGTGTCACTCACAGAGTACCACAGACTACAATATAGTATAGTATGTATAGTATACCATTGAGATAGGAAAAAAACATGGAGGCGCCGCGTTATATTTGACATACACTTTGCATACAAATATGAGTGAAATACGATACAGACTGTGAAATATCGTTTTGTCTCATTCTTTCTAATGAAATAATCATATGTGTTAAAAGAGACAACAATATTTAAGTTGTTGCTCATTATGGTAACATTTTGTCGTGACGTAGGGACAGTTGTATGTAAGTGCCCTATCCGCCATCTTATGCGACATTCTATTTAGTCTGTGGAGACGAGTTTCGTGGTAGTTGTGCTGTCAAATGGTTGTTTATTTTTTGTGTTATTGAGATTTGCGAGAATATTACGAGAAGTTTACCTTTAAAAATTAATGTAAATGTTGGAAAACAGCAAACCAACATGCCTATGTGTTATATTGTGAAGTGTGGTGCAAGAAAGAATGGAAATCAACCTCAATTGTCTTTGCATAGGTTAGTAGCCGATTTTCATGCATTATTACATAAATTCATACACGTTCGATGAACAAATTGTTACTCAATCGTGATTTTAAGGCTAAAGTATATTTGGTAAGGTATATTTGGGGTCATTTTCGTATAAAAGACCTATTTATTATTTCATTCGTTTGTTTACAATAATATGTCATAGTGGAATAGTGTTGTACCGTTGCTGTAATAGTTTTCGAAACTAGTTCCTCCGCTGAAACGATATCGGTACAATCAGCGATGTTAACATAAATCGTTCTGCGTGTCCTAGTCGGTCCGAGTGACTTTGCTTGGTCACAGCACCGGGAGACAGTTTTATATGATGATAAAATAAGACACCGACATTTAGTTATTTATTTTAGTTAGATATTAGCAGCAACTCTAACCAAAATGATTTATTGATCAAAATACTTACCTTTTTTATAGGTTTCCTAAAAATGAAGGATTAAAGAAAAAGTGGTTAGAGGCTATTGGTGAAGAAAATATTAATCCGCGACATAAAGAATGGTACCTCTGTTCACTTCACTTTGAAGAAAGCAGTTTCAATAGAACACTTGATGTAATGAGATTACATGATTACTCTGTTCCCACAGTATTTTCGGTAAGTGTAAATAATAATTGATTAATAATAGCCCGGCCCTTTGGCCTGAAATAAATAAATAGATGTATTGTATTATTGTAAATTGCTAATTGCTTATTATTAGTATCTATTTTTTTCAGGCACCTGGCAAAAAACAACGTCACGAGTCATCTGTATTATGTTAAACGAGAAACATTCAAAACACGGACGTTTCTCCACGTATCATCACATCTACTGTAATGCCTCCATTACAGTTCCCCACCGAATTGTGGAAACAGACGAAACAGTGCACAAAGTGGTGTGTATCTACTCAAACGCTTTTGGTGCTAGAAAACTACAGGAGGTTCTTACGAAAATTAAAATTTTATAACATTACGATAATAATGAGAAAACATTGAAATCCAAATGAGAAATTTTTACAAAGTAGAAAAATAAACTATTTTTGGAACAAAATCTACCCACAGGGGATAAATTATCAAAAATGTAATGTGGCGATGAAATGAGCCGAGTTCTCTCTTATTTAAGGTGTGGTTACGGTACCAATGACGTATCCTCTCTGTTCCGTAGCTGTACTACAGGTCCACCTGTCAGTGATTTATCAGCACGTTTTCTGATCTTCGTGCTAAAGTATAAAATATACAATTGGATTTTTTAGGATCTATAGACTAAGCATGAAACAAATATTACAAAGCAGCATTTTTGACGCAAGTTGATGATTGAAGTAATTCTCATTTATTTTTTCAGGTTGTACAAATTGAAAAAATTAAGGCTTTAAAAGAAAAATGTGTCAATCAACAACAAAAAGTTAAACGCCTTATCGAAAATATTCGAAAGAAAAACAAAAAAAATTGCCAATTTGAAAGATATTATAGAAGACCTTCGAAGAAAAAATTTTTTCAACATGGAACAGACTGTTGTAATAGAAGAATTGGCGGGACCAATAAACTTCTTAAAAAGACAAATTAATAAGTCCAAAGGTTTACCCGCACCAAAAAAATACTCTGAAGAAACTGACTGGACAGGTACACACAATTTGTGTGGTTCTTTCCTCAAAAGACCATTTCAGACAGCGATCTATATAGCCTTCACGTGATCTGACCAAGATTTTGTCTGGACTTTAAAAGATACTGTGACCACTGAGTTTCTTTCGGCCTTTCTTCTCAGAGTAGTCAGATAGGAAGCGCCGCCGCCGACCTAATTTAGTTTTTAAAATACGATTGACGTGTAAAAGTGTTTGTACAAACCTACTTACAGAAATAAAATCATTTATAATTTATAATTATTATCACACCAATAAACATATTTTAAGTAAAAAAATAATTATTTTTATTTTTACTCCACAACTCACTCTTTAATAAATAATTAGGTATGTTACACAGACATGTTGTTTAAACAAGTTTTTAATTCTGTACAGAAAAAAACACTTGATAAGAGTTTTATCCTCAGATAACAGACGGTAAGTAAACTACTCATCTTTTTCTGTTACAACAGATTTTAAGTAAGTTTATAATTATGAACCAAACGTGATATCAAGTAAGACTCGTATCGATACTCGTTATAGTAACACCAATATTCGTTGATTGCCACAACCCTAGCAATGGCAGCCATTTTATGAGACATTATGAGTGGTAGGTAGGCACCTTTTTTTTGTTGATATTTCCAGTCCATACTATTATAAGTCAATGTAGTATACAGAGTACTTTGGTGTCACTGTCTGCTAATCTGTCTGTCGAGAGCAGAACAAAATTATTACAGAACCGTAGACAGAGAAACTAACAGAACACTATTACTCCTAGCGGAGGTTGAGAGTACGAGAGCTAAAATAATTGGTCTCAGTCTGCGCCATTGACTTTTTCCTAGCTCAATGGTCTGTGCCACAGAACATAATATACCCTGACGCGTAGACTGAGAATGCTAGCATTCTCTGTCTACGCCAATGACTAAAGAATAAGTCTTTAGTCATTGGTCTACGCCCGCGCCCTGACGGGTCTGTGCCCAAAGAGTAAAGTAATTATGTCTGTGCCGTAGACCATCCGTAATCCGTAGCATTGATCCGTAGCACTGACCTCTATTAAAATACAATAGAGGTCAGTGATCCGTAGACAGAGAAAACTACTGTCTACGGCGGTCTGTGCTGTCGAGTCAAATCAAGGGCCGCGTTCAGATAATAGAATCACCGACACACTGAGCCAATGGAACGTACTTTGACCATTAATAAAATTGAGTGTCGACCGGCTAATAGCAAGCTCCATTCATTCCATAGTCCATAGGTGTCTATGAGCGAGCAGTTTAATAGATTTTCTCTTACATCAGTTCTGAAACAATCGTTTTAAACCTTCCATTTGAAAGGCAAAAGACCACATAGTTATTGCTTGCTTGAAAAATTCAAAACAACAAGAGTGGCAATACTTAAAATGAGCTGTCAAAAACAATAAAATCACCTCTTGTTGGTTGAATTTTCTCGACAAATTCTCAGAGTACACGTGTACTTACAATTTAATGTTAATAATTTCATCATTAATATCTATTTATGGTCCAACGATTGCTGAGTGTTGTGGTCTAAGTGTTGTACAAACTCCTTGTAACCTGTTTTCCTTGTGACCCAGTTGTTTGTGTTTACATTCTAGAAAGGAGCCAAAAAACCTAAAAATGTCCGAATTTAGGGACTGGTACAATAGTGTACCGTTTTTCACCCGGTATTGGCTAACTCTGACAATGGTGTTTAGTATATTGGGCCGGTTCGGACTGTTAAATTATTCGTATTTAGTGCTCAACTTCTACCCCATATTTTATCAGTTCCAGGTAAGAAACTATGAATACTATAATGCATTTAGATAGAACATCACAGACCTCATCCATCGCTTTCCATCAGGCGTGATCGAGGTCAAGAGCAGGCCCATTCTGCATTAAAATAAATGGTATCTTTTATCTGTCCCTACAAAATTATTCCAGAGTTGGTCCTTGCATCATGAATAACAAAATTTCACTAAACAAAATTGTAATAACTTCGACTGCTGCTAAAACATTATTTATGTACTGAATAAAACGTGCTATAAAAATACATTCTTTTCCTTAATTGTGTACGAAAGTTCAGACAAATTTATCATAAATAAATTTAGTGTAAGTATACCTTGACCTTACCAGTTTAATAAGTATAAAAATTGTCCAGCTAGCTAAACCAACAACTTCAGTAGGTGCTGTGTTATGTCAATAAAACATAATATATCCCATTCCACAGTCATCAATATGCATAGCTGAACATCACTGAATGCTATCAAAACATCATAAAATGTTAGAGGCTGATAATAGTTAACTAGTTGACTGTCCGTGCATTACATGCATTAGCCAAAGGCAACTGAACCGCATTTCCTGGGCTAGATGTGTGAGCTAGAACATAAAATAAAGCAGTTTATAAAAAACCCATTGGATGTACCACAAAATTATCCAAAATTGATGGCACAGTGTTAAATAATGCTTCATTTGTTTTTAAAAGGACTATTGACCCAAGTCATTCAGCATTCTATCTACATAGTTCACAGTTTAGATCCTAGTTTACATCCTATGACATTTTAGAACACACCATTAAAATCAAAAGAAATCAGCAAGACAGTACACCATGCTATCTAAATTAAAATCAGAACTACTGAATTTCCTTCTTACTGAAATACAGATTTTTAATATTTTTTTAATCAATCAAGATTTTTTAAACTTTTGTCTACTACAGTAGAAATGAAGGAAATCAGTAAAAAATCTAGAGAATAATATTCTACTTGGTAACACTTTTTCCTCTTATTTTACAGATATGGCGACCATTGACAGCATTATTCTTCTACCCAATAAGTCCAAGTACAGGGTTCCACTTCCTCATCAACTGCTACTTCCTGTACAACTACTCGCAAAGACTTGAAACGGGCATGTTCGCGGGCAAGCCTGCGGACTACTTCTATATGTTGCTGTTCAACTGGGCCTGCTGTGTGATTATTGGCCTGCTTGTTAATTTGCCAGTGAGTATTTCGACATAACATAACATTACTGTTGCAATTTATTATTTTAACTAGAGAAAATCAAATCTGCCTATCATTTTCCCAAATTTGTTGGGGTTGGTTTCCCTTCTAACTGGATGCAGCTGAATACCAGTATTTTACATGGACCAACTGCCTATCTGACCTCCACAACCCAGTTACTGGGTAATACAATACCCCTTGGTAAGACTGGTTGTCACACTTCTAGGCTTCTGATAACCCATATCGACTGCCGAAAACAGCCGGGACCGACGGCTTAACGTGCTTTCCGAGGCACGGAGGGGGTCTTAGTATGTAAAGATGGTCACCCATCCACGGACCAACCGTGACAAGCGTAGCTTAACCTGATCGACAGACCCGTGCGGCTGTTATTACTTAGCCACAAGATCCTTGTTTTTATTTTAACTAGAAAATTAATTAAAAAAATCTGCAACAGAAAACTGTTCCAAATAAGCTTTACTTACATAGCCCATTATGATGGTTTACCTTCAGCTGTGTATTTTCTTTATTGCACCATGTACAGTCAGAGTATTTTAATCATTTTCCCTGACTATACCTTCAGTCCAGTCCAGTAATGCAGGTGCATTAAGAGGGCTATCACACTTTTTCTTGTATTTGAGTGTTTGAAGAGACTCACACTCAAATACAAGAAAAAATGTGATATTTATTTAGAACACTCCCAAGAGAAATTTAAAAACTTTTAACTTTAACTTTGCTACCATATCTAAACCATAATCACACATTTAAACTCCCTGTGATTATGGTTTAGATATGGCCACAAAATTAAAAAAAAATATGCCTGAGAAAGTTTGATTATTTCTAAGACTCTTCAAACACTCAAATTAAAGAAAAACTCTCTAAATTTTAGAGAGTGTTAGACCCTCTGGCATCCTAATAAATAATTGCTTTAGGCGCGTTTTGCTAACTACACCCTCAGATGAGAAAGAGGTGACCCTAGCTTTGCTAGAATTAAAAGATGGTATTATAACTCACATAATACCTATTTACTTCCAAGACAGTTCTTGGCAATAGGCAAAGTTTTAAAAAGAGGTAGGTAGGTTACCTTCGCAACATTCGCTCTTTAAAAACGGCACACATAAATAACGTAATATTGTAATGTCATGTCACACTATATTTGATGACACGTGGAAATAGGATGGCATGACGTAATTATAGGGAGCGAAAAAGAGTCGAGCATAATGTCGCTGTGCGGCGCGACTCTGAGTTCAGGGGCCGTACTATGACGTATTAATTCCAGCGTGAAAGAGAGACGGAGCTAAACATGACCGATAGCACTATCTCTTTTTCGCAACGGAATCATGATGGTGTTAACACGTCATGGTACGGCCCCCTGTTTGTTAACTAGCCGAGTTTTAACGTGCCACTTGCGGAGCGCGTACAAGCTACCTACCTCTTTCTACTTATGGCCTTCTCTTTCTTTCATTGGGCTGTGTGATGTAAGATTACTATAGTATAGTTAAAATCTCGCTGCAGACTCGGTCATAAATCATTCGAGTGTTTCGCTCTCTTTCCCACTCACGGGCCTTATGGGCGGCCACGCCCACACGTAGTCCTGTGTATTACTGCAGTCGATGAGTGATTTCGATAGTTTTATATATTTATAAATGGGTGATAGTTATAAATACACATTTTATTTTATTTTATTACCAAATTTACTACAAAGTATATTAAATATGTAAACAAAAGAACGTATATATAAAACTAAAAATAGAAAATTAAAATTCTTCGTCTGAGTCATCATCGATAATGGCCTTGAGCGCGCTCAACTAGCGCACATCCCTACTCCGATTATGATTTATGACCAAGTCTGCAGCGAGATTTTAACTATACTATAGAAGAGATTATTACATACTTACCTACTTATTTTTCTCTTGCCTCTTTCAGATCCTTATGGACCCGATGGTCCTGTCAGTGCTGTACGTGTGGTGTCAACTCAACAAAGACGTTATCGTTTCGTTCTGGTTCGGCACAAGGTTCAAGGCGATGTACCTGCCGTGGGTACTGCTCGCTTTCAACCTCGTTATTAGCGGAGGGTGAGTTATTTTTAACTTAAAGTAACCTTCGCTGCGGAGGTTAGATTTACTCTTTCAGGGAAAAACTGGGATAAATGATTTTATTTCTGTAAGTAGGTTCCAGTATAGGTATAGGTGCTCTGTGGTACAAACACTTACACGTCAATAACAAGTTGTAAATAATACTATGGAATCCACTGACTCCTGGCGATAGATGGCGTTGGTATTGAATTAATTCCTCAGACTAAGGAAAAGAAAGGACTCGGCATAACGAACAGTATACAGCATAATTATCTCACTGCGGCCGGTCGCCATGTTTTGTCACAGCCAACAAGTACATCAGTTGTCATAGCAACTTGTTTCTTTCAGTGTTTTGAAGAAAATTTTGATATTATAATGCGCGCAGCTCTACCGCAAGCCGCCATCTTTGTGCCAGACTCACAGTTTAGGTAGGCACGTTTTTTCGTAGGTATGTCATGTCTATTCTTCTTTTCCTTAGTCTGAGATTAATTCGCGCTATGGTACTTGTACTATTTATTCTGTGCTATGGTTTCGTCAATGACTAAAGAATAAGAGAGGACATGAACTAAAAGACCGTATCGCGTACGCGCGTGGAAAGTAAAATGGCGTAGGCTCCGCCCATTACCTAGTGTTGTCCTCTGCTCATTCTTTGCAATGATTTTGTTCATCGTGTTGATTACAAATCGATTAATCGAAATCACATACATTAAAATAAGGTTTTTGATTTTAAGTAGATAGTAGGTAAGTAGGGTGTTATTCGATTCTCATTCTAGGACGTCGCATTATGGATTAAGTACAAAAAAGCCTGTTGTTGCGTAATCTGACTGAAAAATTGCAAAAATCATCAATTTGGCGGTTGATTTAAAATTAATTGTACTTGATATTATTTACTCTATGATTAATAGTTGCTCGTGATAATCAAGCTAGAAGAAGAGTAAATTAAACTGCAACAAGGAATTCAAAACTACACCGATTATTAACAAAATAAAACAACAGAAATCGATTTTATGCATTTAATGGGAGAACCGTTTTATTTCAAATAGATACAATAATATCAGTTTGTAATTAGTATTAAGTACACCAATAATGTGAAATACAATAAAGTCTGCCTGTCTACAATAAATGTACAGGGAAATAATAATGTATTATGACTCAGACTCAAAGCATTTATTTCAAATAAACCAATTACAGGCACTTTTGAATTGTCAAGGGGTCGGTCAGTCAGAAAGATGAAGCTAGTTGCCCATTCCAAAGCGTAGTAGGTACCTATGGAGAAGAACGGGCAAGAAACTCCATGGACACTCTTTTAAATCAAAATATTGTTACAAAAAAGTGGTTACATCATTCATGTTGTAATTATACATGTGAGAACGATGTAGAAACACGTGCACGTTAAAAGCGTCCGTAATAAAAAGATAAAAACAATCATGGAATTAAAATAAGCCGTGGCAGCTAAGAAATGACCAGTGCCTACTGACGGCGCCCGTTCACGAACATGACGTATGGATCAGCACCATTCAGCTCAACCATTTTGAAGGGAACTCAATGATCCAATACACACGCCACCACCAGCGACACATTTGAGTGAGCATGACATACTCTCAGCCGCCAGGGCACATTCAAGTCAATGAAAGACGAACCCAGTAAGCTTTATAGTGGGTACATAGTGCTCACACATGTGCTATGCAATTATTATACAATACTAAGAGATTGAATTTATACAATGCAAAGATAGGTTGTACAATCTTCATCAGCTCCAACATTATTTTCGAATATATGGGTAAATGTAGGCTTACAATGAAAATGTGATAATTTACCTTAGGGAGCCTTGTCGGTATTGCATTGTCGTGAAGTCTCACTATATCAAGACTTCTATTAATACAAGACTCTTCAAAATGTAGTGAACAAACAAATACTTTTTCCTGGCTGGAGTCGATATTTTCTTGACCCAATGATTCAAGCCACTTACTTTTAAGTTTATCATTTTTTGGTAACCTAAAAACACAAACAAAACACGCAAACTAACATAAATGTGTATATTCTTTCATGCTAAATATTCAAACGAAATTTGGTTTTTATCGATGCAAAATCGATTCGTTGTGCAAATTACACAATCACAACCAGGGACCGAAAACCTTTATAAATTACGGTACAGGTATCGAAGAATTTTGGTTACTTCTACGACTAAGGTTACCGCTATCTGGGTAACCAAGCAGGATAAATATGTTACCTCGATTTATGTTACCGTTTTAATACCGGTTACCTAAAAAATACCTTGTTGTTTCATCATTCTTCATCATTCACCTTGTTGTTTCATCATTGTTGTTTCAAATCCAAAATTAAATACCTATAATTTCTGTAACAAGTTTAATTTTCTTCCAAATTTTGAGATCAACGTGAATAGTTTGACAAAATTGAAATACAAGGAAACTCTTTGACACACACACAGGCGATGTGCGCCCTTTGACTAATGCCGACGGCACGTATTAAATAGAGGTAATTTTAATTCCGGTAACCGGTATTAATACTGGTTGTATTCAATTTAAGAATTAAGGTAACCTTTAATAATACCTGTAAAAAATATAAATGTTGTAACCGAAAAAATACCCCTATTGATGATACCGGTTTCGGTCCCTGATCACAACACTATATTTGTCAATAAAAATACGTAGTAAACAAAACCAAAATAAGGAAATATATCGTTCGAAAGACTATGAATAGGCAATAATCTATGACCGAACAGTAATAAACATGAATTGAGACTAGAAATTGGTATAAATTTATATAGGAAACTTAATAATCTATGAATTCTTTCGACTTACTTGTTCAGGGATATCAGAGGCGCTTTTTTACTGTAATTCGAGCCACAGCCCCTCACACAACACTTAGGCATGGTTTCCTCTATCACAGACAGCCTCAGTCAAATTTACAGCACTCAAAATGTTCTCAAAATGGAAAAAAACTTAATATTTAGTCGCACGATAACGCCAAATGACACTTCATGTACACTCTGAGAAGTACTCAAAACCAGAAACTAAAATGGCGAACCGGCCGATGGGCAGGGCTTCCGTGACGTCATACTTCAATATTGCAATTTTAGAAAACTGACAAAATACGGTTTTCTCTTTTTGACACTTGCAGAATTGCATAAGTTAGAAAGAAACATGTATATTTTTTTATTTCTGTATAGAATCGTATGATATTTCCATAATGTATAATTTATATAGATCTTTTAGTTCATGTCCTCTCTTAGTCTTTAGTCATTGGGTTTCGTTCACTCGTTCGAATGACTTTCAGGCTCGTTGCAATATTAATCTATTATTCATTACTGGCGCGTGATTAAAATTATTATAATTATGCAGAATGACGAACATTTTTGAAAAGGTCGTGAAGGTTTTTATTAAACTAATAGCAAAATGCCAATAACAATTGACCTGAAGAAACGGTTATCTTTCCGCGACTGTACATGATAGTATGAAAATAAATTGCTCTATAAAAAAACAGGAATTTGACATTAATGATTGCTCAGTCTCGCATTGATCAGTAGGAAGAGGTAAACATTAAAGTTTAAAGCCCGTGATCGCACGAACGTTAAATATCGCGGCGGGATTTTCAACTCTCGGTATTAATAAAAATAATAATAATCCTTTATTTCAGGCAACTAAGGCCCATAAAGCATATAACAATAACTATAAACTAATACATATCTAAAAGTAAAGACTACTGCACACGAAGTGACGGCCGATTAATTAATTAAGCCGAGCGCGCGAGCGTTGAGAGTTGAGAATCTAACAGAGTACACCCCGGCACGTCGATGAAACACACTTACATTTTCAACTCTCGGCGGCGGCGCTAAGCAGAGCGTTGAAAATCCCGTCGCGATATTTTACGTCAGTGCGTACGTGAGTTTATTGTTTTAAATGACGCTTTTGTACCTGAATAAGGTTAAATAGGACAATCATAACATAACATCACGCCTGTATTCCCAGAAGGGTACTATCGAGGAAGTTCATATCTATGCACCTTTAGGACTATTTTTCCCTGTAGCGCTCGGGCGCTAACAGTAACTAACGTAAAACGGATGCGGTCATCGTGTTCACGGGATTTTGTTCTAAAACTGCTTAGATATGAACTTCCTCGATAGTACCTATAGTGTACCCACATTTCGCCGCCAGATATATTTAAGCCCCATGTAATAGGGAGCGAGCCTATTGCCATCAACCGGGCACAAATCCAGACTCCGGCTGCTGCTGAGAAATTCCAGATTTGAAAACCCAATAAACATTGCCCGATTCGGGATCAGAACCCGGGAGCTCATGCTCAGCAATAGCGTGACCTCTAGACCAACGAGACTCGTATACAATACATTGAGATATAGTTAACCCTATCACGAGGTAATACGACATGAGTATTTACTTTGTAAAGTATTATTATATTATTTTGCTTGACATTTCTCGGGACCCTGGGGTCCCGGACCTTTGGAAGGCGTACGAGGGGCCGAAGCCAACTTGCAGAGGCCCCTTAGACAATTTATATGTTGAGGCACTAACCGACGATTATCCCTGTATGCACTATGCAAGTGTACCCAAGGACAACCCCCGGTTGGTGCAGGACTATTGCAAAATATAGGAACAAAACATATTGGGCAGTGGGTTTGGGGGGCTATAGTGGATTGATTACCTAGGACTATGGAAGGACTATGTCCCCTGCCTGATCAATGTTGTGTAATACACGGATAAAATGGCAGGGGGTGACTTGCACACTCAATAATGGGCCCCCGAAAACGGTCGCTAGCACATAGTGACGTAGCAACAAGGAGGCAACACTTCCTGAGGTGCTTGAGGAGTGGAGAGGTATTCCACGGCTATCAGGACAATCCCGGAAGTACGGTCAAGATCCCTACCAGCACCTTACTGGAATACTACCTTCCTCCGAGCACGTTTGCTCTTGCGAACCTCCACTCAAGCCAGCCAATAAAGGCAAGAAAGAGGTGGGAGCTCTGTTCCTTGTCATTGTTCACTCCAGCCGGCCAATAAAGTCAAGCCAGAGATGATAAACAAGACTTCTCCCGGGAGGTAGGGTCCGTGGGGTCGCTACTGCCCAACAGCTCGCCACATGCTGCCCTGCGGTAGGTATATATTATTTTAATTATTGTGAATGTGTGTGTAATCATGATCTGGCAGTTTGAATAATTCATGCGGCCTACTCAAATGTCCTTTCTTTGGTATTGTTCGTCGAATCGTTGAGCTCCATAAGTTCGGAGTTGAGCTGCACGATTTCTGACAATTGCATGCACTGACTGGACAGGTCCACTCAAGCAGTGTGGTTCTTTCCTCAAAAGACCATTTCAGATACCGATCAACATAGCCTTCACATGATCTGACCAAGATTTTGTCTGGACTTTAAAAGAGACTGACCTCTGAGTTTGTTTCGGCCTTTCTTCTCAGAGTAATCAGATAGAAAACGCCGGCCTCCAATAAATAAAAAAAAAATTATTGACGTGTTAAAGTGTTTGTACAAACCTACTTACAGAAATAAAATCACTTATCACTAATTTATCATTTATAACTTAACTTAACTAGCGAAATTTGTGTGTACTATACCTCTACCAAACCCGTCGGGGGAATAAAGGTGTAATTTTATGTTTTGTGAAGTAATAAGTGGTACTACTTTCTACAATATATTTCCCCGAAGCCTATGTATAATAATGTAAAATTTACCTTTATTGCAGAGGTGTGGTGGAGCTGATTGGCATCCTCATCGGTCACCTGGCGTTCTTCCTGCTGTTCAAATACCCTCAAGAATTCGGCGGCCCTGCCCTACTCACGCCGCCTGATTTCATGTAAGTATTAGCTTATACCTTAAGCTATATAATTAACGAAACTTATCACAAGAGACCGATATCTCTCATTAATCGAAATTTCACAAACGTGAGGGATATTGATTCCTAATGAATCGAAACTTTACCGACGTGAATGGTATAGATAATTAATGAATCAAAACGTTACAGACGTGAGGGGTATTGATTCCTAATGAATCGAAACTTTACCGACGTGAATGGCATAGATATCTAATGAATCAAAACGTCACAAACGTGAGGGATATTGATTCCTAATGAATCGAAACTTTACCGACGTGAATGGCATAGATATCTAATGAATCAAAACTTTACAGGCGTGAGGGGTTTCAATATCGAATGAATCGAAACGTTACAGACGTGAGGGGTATTGGTACCTAATGAATCGAAACTTTACAGGCGTGAGGGGTTTCAATATCTAATGAATCAAAACGTTGCCGAAGTGAATGGTATCGATATCTAATGAATCGAAACTTTAACGACGTGAATGGTAACGATATCTAATGAATCGAAACGTTACAGACGTGAGGGGTATAGATATTTAATGAATCAAAACGTTACAGACGTGAGGGGTATCAATATCTAAAGAATCGAAACTTTATAGACGTGAGGTATATTGATATCGAATGTATCTCAACACACCATTCAGTTACTTAATCATGATGCATTTTATTCTTATAATCTCCAGAAAACGGATATTCCCTGACACGAGGTACGTGGGAGGTTTCGGAACTGCGCCCCAAGCGAGGGTGCCCACGAGACCAGCCGGGACAGTGTTCGGTGGTCACAACTGGGGCCGCGGACAAGCGCTCGGAGGCAACTGATCCAAACAAACTCTTTAGTGAGAGACTTTGATGTTAGATATAGAGTGCTACGAGGATATTTTGACGCCTGGATGACATTGACAGGGAGCGTTGATAAAACAAGATTTTTTTATTTTATTTATTGAGCAAGGCACACCAACAACATATTTACAAGGATATAACAATAGGTAATCACGAGTCTTCAATACTGTGTAAATACATCACTTATGGGCATGCACAGCATTCTTACTAATAGGTGAAAAACGTTTCTATTCATTTTTTTAATCATTACAATATTAAGATGACGACTTTAGTTCTGGTTTTAGCCACGTGCCAAAATAACCTCATAGCGCTGTACACACGGTGTCCCGGTTTTTAAGATGTGATTGTGGTGTTACTACTGACAGTTTTGTAGGTAACGTGTATACAGCTTTTGCTTTTTTTTTTTTTGTTTATGGTTTTTGATTTTATAGAGCGTTGTTCAAGTTTGAGGTATCTATTTTTTAAGTACACCTCTGATCACAACTTGAAAATTAGTGATGCGAAAGAATGTTTACTATAAAGTTAAATATTTCAAGGGGTTTTTTTCTGATGGGAAAACATTGGTTTTCGTTTGTCGCAGCATTTTGTATTAACTTTATAGTGGAATTCCATATTAATGGTTGAATAGGATTTGTGCTCATAGAATTGCTTTTGTATGGAAACGAAAAGACTCACGTTGGACGCTCCTACGCTCCATTGACCAATAATGAAGTGCATCAAAATAGATAAACTTTTAATCTTGCTTTAGACATGGAAATTTTGTTCACCGAGAGACCATACGAGAGAATTGTCTTACCTTTAGATAACTCTCAGTACTGTGAGCTGGTGACCATCGTGTCAATGAGTAAGATAAGCCTGTGATTTCTATGTTATTTATATTTCCGAGGGCTCTATCATCCAGGTTGGCTTTGGCTGTTTAACAAACAACCGGAATTGTCACATGGCAACACTAGTATTACAATTGCACAATTTGACACTTGCAGTAATTTGAATGTAATTATATGCCGCGTACCTAGACATTGTATTGGTCAATGGATGGCTATGAACCCAACATTGAAGTATGAACAGAGGGGCAATTCCCGTAATTTTAAGAACATTCACAGTCTGATCTCAGTCTCAATCTGTCAAAAATACAATAAATTTCCATACATTTTTGACATTGATTGTCGCTGAGATGAGATTGCGACTTGAATTTGAACGTTTTTTAATACGAGAATTACCTCTCAGGTGTCGTTTATGTCTTTATCGTGACTGTGAAATGTTTGTTTTAGCAAAGACGAATTTTTGTAATAGGTCAAATAAAGTCGTGCTGAATGCTATATTTGCATAAGTTTTTACAACACATGCGACTTTTATTTACAATTGAACAAAGTAATACAATTGTTGCGTGATAAATAAATATATCTTTGTTACTGAAAGTGGTACGAGCCTTTGTTCGGGGTCCAACCTGATGCAGGCCACACACGTTACGACACACTTGCGCAAAATTGGACTTGCACAAGTATACATTAACGTGTGTGGGATGAATTAGCCCAAGTATCCGAGCTATTCGGTGTCACGCAGACTTGTGCAAGTCTAAACTTGCGCAGGTATATCGTTACGTGTGTGGCCTACATAACCGATCAGTCTACCATCTACGCAGACAAAGGTCTTGAACCTCCTTGCGACTACACTGCTACAGGGAATCTTCTAGCGCTTGAATGAGGCTGCCAGGGCGGCGCTGTTGGTAAACATTTGTGCAATTGTTTTGTGGAATGTATTGAAAAAAAAAAGATGGCGGCGTTAGTTCAGATTTCGGTCACGCGCCAAATTATTCCTGTACAGCTATTGTTGACTCGGACCTCCTTTAAGAAGCCTTTGAGAAACACATGCTAGACATGCTAAGTATGAAGATGGCGTATGTTCAGTACTGTGGGAAATAAGTGGCTAGCGCGTATTGTATGTACGCCCAAATGTTTTTTATTCGGTAAGATTTATTAATAGCATCAGCTAGCATTGTCAGAAATACATTACGTATGGCAATGTAAATGTAGCATTTACAATTTATTCTACAAAAAATACCTCTAAAATTGTTAAATGTATATTTTACTGGATGTTTAATAAAAAAAATATTTTTCAATTAAGTAATATTAAAACGCGACACAAGTGCATTACCTACCATATATTATTATTATTGTTCAACGAATCTGTTAAAAATGGGAAGCTAGCTGCCTAACCATAAAAATGGTTATTGTGCGCGAAATCTCGGGAATCACTACTGAGCCGATTACGAAACAAATGGGTACAAAGCATTTGTCAAAAAATTTACAACTTCCATTAAGTAGGTACCTATTGTCTATGGAAAGTGTAAAACATAATAAAAGATGTTACATTTTGCTGTAAGTCAAGTTTCCCATTTTGAACTTTTAGATAGATTTAATTTAGTTTATATTTGTTTACTCCACTAGAGCCTTGCATTTATTTTGAGGTAAATAAAAGACTACCTAACTTTAATAATAATATAAAAACGGGCGTAAATCTTGAGGATGTGAAAGGGCTTACTATGGTCCTTAAGTCATCTTTTACAGTAGGCCTTAGTTTCAAAATGGGCCAGTAAACAATTGTGTCTCTTCGGCCCTTTTAGTGGTTCGCTTCAATATATCATTAACGACCAGTTTCTAGTCCATTCATAGTTATTTTACTTCTGAGTATGCATCACTGTCAAAATCATAGTGATCTTTATTGCCGTTGCAATAAGGTTGCTGCCATTGATAAGTCTGTCAAATTCACAATAATCGTTACAATAAGGTTGCTATTGGGTTGCTGCTGTCAGAGGTAAAATAACTAGTCAATGCACTGTAGAACGGAAATTATCGACGTGTCAAAATTAAACGCAAGTCATGTAATGCGATCAATTTGTTACAGCCCGATTCAAACTTGATGGCGGCTCGGAAAATGAGTCGAGTCGCTGCGCAGTAACTAATTCACGTGTCAGCGGGGGTGAGGGGTGAGGTACTGCGCAGCGAGTAGCGCACTTCAGAGCCGCCATAAAGTTTGAATCGGGCTGTACAGTTCGCCGCTCTGAGAATGTCAGTGCGACAATTGTAAAAACTAATAAATATTAAATTCGCAAAACACGTATTAGTTTGTATGAAACTGACAGACGTCAGGAACGCATTCTCTCAGCGACCGCACTGTAGAAATGTTTTGTGTCGATTTCCGTTCCAGAACCTATGTATAACACAACGGTAACTTACGCCTGTTTCTTACAGAATTTTGTTGCTATGTTTTCAAATACTGTTTACTCAACAATAAACACTTTATTCTACTATTATACAAGGTGTCGTTTTGCATCCTCATCAAATACGAGGAGGTAACTATGCTAATGATTCTCGACACGAATGAATAATAAAATAAGTAGGTACTTATTTTAATTTTTATAATTTTTGGAAATCGGCACGTGTAAGGCCCGTGTTATACCGCCCTTGTAACTGCGCTGTAACTGTAACGCACGCACACAGCGACATAGTCGTGCGACACTGCCTACCGCAACGCAACGGAGCGATTTATTTCTTTGAAAGTGGAGTATTTTGAAACACTGTCAAACTGAAATATCTAAAAAAACAAGTATGTATTAATTATTGAGCAGGATCGTAATTTTATTTGATTATTTATATCTTTCTAAACAGCCTCCTGAAATTTGACGAGGATGCAAAACGACACGTTGTATAAAAAAACAAAAATTACTTCGTATATTAGCGAAACCACTGCCCCGAATGCGTTCAAAATAACACTATTATTTTCAGTTTCGGTGCGATAATTACGTGTGGTAGAATCATGATTATAGTTCATCCGCGTTAAGAATGCAGTGAGTCATCGGTGCAATTGCAAGATAAAGGTGTATTCACAGTGGTGTTAAATTCAAACAAATTATATTTTAAAAGATTAAGTTTAATGAATTTATAAAAATACACTTAAAAGTTTAAAATCAATATCAAATCATTAATATCATATTTTAATCACTATCACTCACTGCATTCTTAACGCGAATGTACTGTATATGAATTTGAACGGTATTATAAGTTCCAAAGAGTTGAAAATCGCGCATACATCTTCAGGGCGAACAATACGCCTAGTTTCACTTTTATACGAAGTATTTACTCTTTTTTCTATGTTTAGGGTTGGCTTTCAGTATAACCATAGCGCCTTAAAATATCAGTTTAGAAACGCAATAATGATTATGCATAGTATATTTATTTATTAACATAAATAGTCTTTGTTATATTGACGAAGACCTGAAGATATAAGATACATAAACTAGATTATATTTATATAACAAAATAATTTTAACAATAAAACATGTGGTTGAAAATTGTGTAGTTTTATTTATCACTATCCAATAGCTGTAAAATAATACATGTGGAAATAATTGACTCGGTTAAAAAAAAACATTATTATTATCTTAGCATTATAAGGATACCACTTCTTAGAGGGGTAGTTCTCCTAATTTTATGAACGTTCGCAGTCTAATCTCCCGTCTCAATAATATGTGAAAAATACCTTTTTCCCTACATATTTGACAAGTTTTAGACTTTTTGTCGCTGAGATGAGATTGCGACTAGATTTTGAACGTTTTTAATTACGGGAATTGGCCTTCTTGTATTAGTTGAGTTCAGGTTTCCTTATTTTTAATGAAATCATATCGTTTTCAAAACTCGGGTCCGCAGTTTGTGACGTAGAGAACCTAACCAGCTAACCCTGCCCCTGACTGAATAATACCAATAGAATAGGCAGAAGCATCCTCCTATCAATACGAACATTCCGCAATCACTAATCTATAAAATCGTTTAAATCGGATAGTACATCAGACCCTACTTATTATACATCTATTTCAGTGCTTTTAACCTTAGTACTTACCTTTAGTTTGAAAAACTTATTTTAAAATCAAATGCAAACTTTTAGGTCTATGTGTATAATGCATGGGAGGACAAATTGCGATGCGTTGGGCATCTTTTGCGATTTGTCCAAGGCATTCGATTGTGTTCTTCATGAAGCATTCTGATGTTAACGGAAAAAGATCATACGGATCAGTAGTAAGAATGGGGGTCCCTCAAGGCTCAATTCTTGGTCCATTTTTATTTCTTATTTATATAAATGACTTGCCATACCTCTTATAGGATAAACATGATATATTATAGTGTTGTTTGCAGACGACACTTCACTTTTATTTTAACTCAAACGTCAGCAGCTGGTTGCTGACAATATAAATAGCGCGAAAAAAACTAAATGTATTAAGTTTACGATACCTCATGTTAGACAAGTAGAAACAAAAGTGTTCTCATAAAGGGTGAAGAGTTGAAACCCGAAAAAACCACAGTATTCTTTGGCATAACTTTAGATGCCAAGCTGCAATGGGGCCCCCATATAGATAAAATGTCAAAAAAGCTTAGCTCTGCAGCATACGCCGTTAGAAAAAATCGTGGTTTAACTGATTTAGAGACGGCCCGTTTAGTATTATACATTAGTTATTTCTATGGTGTAATGTCGTAGGGTATTCTGCTGTGGGGAAATGCCGCCGATATTCTGACGATTTTTGTTTTACAAAAAAGGGCAATTCGTTCAATGTATAAATTAAGTCCCAGACACTCCCTCAGAGGCAAATTTAAAGAGATTAATAAAATGTCTGTGCCTGCTATATATGAAAATAAATATATATATGTATGAAAATCTTTTGTATACACATAAAAATATAAATCTGTTTAAAAAATACAGTGATATTTATAATATAAATTCTATAATATATTTATAATATAAGTTCTAATTCCTACAACCAGGCTCAAGAAAATAGGTGGCTTGTTTAGATGCCAATGTATACGTTTTTATAATAAACTTCCTAGCCACATTCAAGAACTAAGCCTTAATAAATTAAAATCTATTATTAATAGGAAACTATGCCAGAAAGCCTATTTACTGTCAAAGATTTTATTGAGGACAAACGGGCTTGGGATTGAGCTGCTCCAATAAATTTACACAGGGATTGTAGATTTATTTTATTGGCTTTTGCTAACTATTGTACTTTTAATCTTTGCTATAAGTATCTATACTTAACTTACCTTTTTACATAATACAACGACATGAATATTTACTGTCTAAAGAATTATATTATTTTAATTATTTTGAATGTCAGGACTATGTGGGTCATTGTTCCAGTTTTAATCATGTTCTGGCAGTTTGAGTAGTTTATGCGGCCTACCCAAATGTCCTTTCTTTGGTATTATTCGTCGAATCGTTGAGCTCCTTAAGTTCCGAGTTGAGCTGCACGATTGCTGACAATTGCATGCACTGAACTGGACAGGTCCACTCAATCTGTGTGGTTCTTTCCTCAAAAGACCATTTCGGACACCAATCAACTTAGCCTTCACATGATCTGACCAAGATTCTGTCTGGACTAGAAGAGACTGTGACCTCTAGAGTTTGTTTCGGTCTTTCTTCTCAGAGTAGTCAGATAGGAAACGCCGACCTCAACTAGTTTTAACAAATATGATTGACGTGTAAAAGTATTTGTACAAACCTACTTACTTACAAAAATAAAATCATTTATCATTTATACAATTACCACGCAGACACGCAGTGCTTTACACAATTCACCCTTAAACAGTACCAGCGTGTTTGTTAATTTTGGTTCGGTTGCCGCTAATCCGCGCGGCGTATTTGTCGCGAATCGCGATATGTATTCGGCACCCTTAAGAATTTCTTGAAAATAGAGGTGGCAACTTTTTGAATGGCCGCGACTCCATGAAAATTCAACAGTGGTGCCGATTCCCTTGTTCACAAACTAAACTAAATTTAAGTTGAGTGCATCTTTTTCTTTCTATTTCATTATGAAAAGGACAGAAGATAATTAATATTAGTTTAGTCCTGTCAAATTAGTCAGCACCTGACGTAATTTGATGTAACTTTAGTAGTCAACTTTTTAATCACGTCTAAACTTGTATGGAGTAGTGTCAGGCGCTGATTAATTAGACAGGACTAAACTGAAATTTATCTTCTGTCCTTTTCATAATGAAATAGAAAGAAAAAGATGCACTCAACTTAAATTTAGTTTAGTTTGTGAACAAGGGAATCGGCACCATTGTCTGTAAGTAATTGGTTTAATTGAAATAAATGCTTTCGAGTTTTTTTTTTTGTGTTAAACAGGCTCGGTTCATAAATAAAACACCAAACTAAATTAACGCAATTCACTATATAACACAACTATACAATAAAAATAAAATCAATGCTTCTCTTCCTGTTTGTCGGCTGGGCCATGTTCCTTCTCCCACATGGCAACGTACTCCTTCTTGCGTTGTTCACGACGCTTGAAGTACTCGGGGTAGTGGGCCTTTTCGAGAGGGTGCCAGTAGTCTATGACCCAGTCGGGAGGAGTTACTACACGCTCGTGGGCCACGCCTCCAAGACTTGTTGCGACTGGGGAGAGAAGATGGGTTGTTAGGATTTTCTTATACGTAGCTAAGCGTGGCTTGGAGCGGAAATAGAAAAGGGTGCTTTTAGTTCAGAAGGCCAATTCCAGTAATTAATAACGTTCAAAATGAAGTCGCAATCTCATCTCAGCGACAATCAAATGTCATAAATGTAGGTAAACCAATGACTAAAGACTAAGAGAGGACATGAACTAAAAGATCTATATAAATTATACATTATGGAAATATCATACGATTCTATACAGAAATAAAAAAATATACATGTTTCTTTCTAACTTATGCAATTCTGCAAGTGTCAAAAAGAGAAAACCGTATTTTGTCAGTTTTCTAAAATTGCAATATTGAAGTATGACGTCACGGAAGCCCTGCCCATCGGCCGGTTCGCCATTTTAGTTTCTGGTTTTGAGTACTTCTCAGAGTGTACATGAAGTGTCATTTGGCGTTATCGTGCGACTAAATATTAAGTTTTTTCCATTTTGAGAACATTTTGAGTGCTGTAAATTTGACTGAGGCTGTCTGTGATAGAGAAAACCATGCCTAAGTGTTGTGTGAGAGGCTGTGGCTCGAATTACAGTAAAAAAGCGCCTCTGATATCCCTGCACAAGTAAGTCGAAAGAATTCATAGATTATTAAGTTTCCTATATAAATTTATACCAATTTCTAGTCTCAATTCATGTTTATTACTGTTCGGTCATAGATTATTGCCTATTCATAGTCTTTCGAACGATATATTTCCTTATTTTGGTTTTGTTTACTACGTATTTTTATTGACAAATATAGTGTTGTGATTGTGTAATTTGCACAACGAATCGATTTTGCATCGATAAAAACCAAATTTCGTTTGAATATTTAGCATGAAAGAATATACACATTTATGTTAGTTTGCGTGTTTTGTTTGTGTTTTTAGGTTACCAAAAAATGATAAACTTAAAAGTAAGTGGCTTGAATCATTGGGTCAAGAAAATATCGACTCCAGCCAGGAAAAAGTATTTGTTTGTTTACTACATTTTGAAGAGTCTTGTATTAATAGAAGTCTTGATATAGTGAGACTTCACGACAATGCAATACCGACAAGGCTCCCTAAGGTAAATTATCACATTTTCATTGGAAGCCTACATTTACCCATATATTCGAAAATAATGTTGGAGCTGATGAAGATTGTACAACCTATCTTTGCATTGTATAAATTCAATCTCTTAGTATTGTATAATTGCATAGCACATGTGTGAGCACTATGTACCCACTATAAAGGTTACTGGGTTCGTCATTCATTGACTTGAATGTGCCCTGGCGGCTGAGAGTATGTCATGCTCACTCAAATGTGTCGCTGGTGGTGGCGTGTGTATTGGATCATTGAGCTCCCTTCAAAATGGTTGAGCTGAATGGTGCTGATCCATACGTCATGTTCGTGAACGGGCGCCGTCAGTAGGCACTGGTCATTTCTTAGCTGCCACGGCTTATTTTAATTCCATAATTGTTTTTATCTTTTTATTACGGACGCTTTTAACGTGCACGTGTTTCTACATCGTTCTCACATGTATAATTACAACATGAATGATGTAACCACTTTTTTGTAACAATATTTTGATTTAAAAGAGTGTCCATGGAGTTTCTTGCCCGTTCTTCTCCATAGGTACCTACTACGCTTTGGAATGGGCAACTAGCTTCATCTTTCTGACTGACCGACCCCTTGACAATTCAAAAGTGCCTGTAATTGGTTTATTTGAAATAAATGCTTTGAGTTTGAGTCATAATACATTATTATTTCCCTGTACATTTATTGTAGACAGGCAGACTTTATTGTATTTCACGTTATTGGTGTACTTAATACTAATTACAAACTGATATTATTGTATCTATTTGAAATAAAACGGTTCTCCCATTAAATGCATAATATCGATTTCTGTTGTTTTATTTTGTTAATAATCGGTGTAGTTTTGAATTCCTTGTTGCAGTTTAATTTACTCTTCTTCTAGCTTGATTATCACGAGCAACTATTAATCATAGAGTAAATAATATCAAGTACAATTAATTTTAAATGAACCGCCAAATTGATGTTTTTTGCAATTTTTCAGTCAGATTACGCAACAACAGGCTTTTTTGTACTTAATCCATAATGCGACGTCCTAGAATGAGAATCGAATAACAACCTAGTTACCTACTATCTACTTAAAATCAAAAACCTTATTTTAATGTATGTGATTTCGATTAATCGATTTGTAATCAACACGATGAACAAAATCATTGCAAAGAATGAGCAGAGTACAACACTAGGTAATGGGCGGAGCCTACGCCATTTTACTTTCCACGCGGGCACGCGATACGATCTTTTAGTTCATGTCCTCTCTTATTCTTTAGTCATTGAGGTAAACGCTATACAATTTTTGACAGATTGAGACTGACATTAGAATGCGAACGTTCTTCAAAATACGGGAATTGCCTCTCTGTTATGCTATGGGCATTTTAGATCACTAAAGCATTTGTCGAGGAAGCGATTACGAACAATAGAGAGAGTTCTCGCCAGCAGTGTGAACAGTATATGTTTACAGTGTGGCAGGGACATCGACGCGCAAACTGAAACCATAAACTCAGCACATCATTCTAGACCTGTATAGCGTAGAAATTTTTCGTCGGTTAATAAAAAAAAATCTGCTATTTCATAGAAAAGTACAATGCCTTCGTGGTTAAAACTTTAGGTAAGGACAAGCAATTTTTTTTTTTTAATAACCGGTGGAAAATTTCATTGCTGGGCGGTTCAGTATCATGTTCTGAATCCATGGTAGCAGGTTGAGTGTCGATGTCCCTGCCATCCTGTATGTATCTCTTTTACTGACACGGGGTCCATCTATTGTACATCTTGAGCGAAATAATAGTCAGCGCGTTATCAACTAAGTCGTGAGGGCAAAAAATGTCAATAAAGATGGGAATGTGCAGCGTGCCGGGACCGTTATAGGTAAACGGCTACCTGCTCACGTCGTGTCGAGGAGTCACTAATGATCTGTACGCTTGTATGAACAAGATACGATAAAAAAAGGTTACTTATCGATATATTTCTTTTATTGTTACGCCCTACACTAAGCGGCTACATAAGGCCCGTAAGTGCAAGCGAGATAGATATAGGGAAATGATTTATGGTCCGACGACTCAGTTGATAACGCGCTTACTGTTGTCGCTTCCTAGTGGGACAGGTGCCTTACCAAGAAAGTATCACCCAAGTTAGTTGCAATTGATCAACTAGGTCTAGGCTTTTGTAATTACTGCACAAAACACGTGAATATGCTTATTTGCATCTGTTACCATTAGCATTAAAAATAATGCTGTTTAGATAAATATTACCTACAAGGAACCAACAAGTGTAAAGCATTAATCAAATAGATGCTGCAATATTATGACTGCAGTTACTTGTTTACTGCAACTCATTTGTAAGGCAAATTGCATTTATACAAAAGCATTAGTATTTAACGCAATAAATAAATACAATGTGCAAAGTCTGAAAGAAAAATCTAGGAAAATAAAATGTTAAGCAATTTATATTTTAATGGAAATGGTCTTGACGCATTAAACTATTACAAAACCTAGCTACTTTAAAAAATAAATAGGTTTTGAGCAATAGGGTCAGAAACGACCTTTCAGAACATTACATAATTGTTATTTATGAGCCGATTATCATTAACTTATATCTGACTTCATTATTGCATGCTATGGTCTCTTATAAGTGAAGGATTACACAAAAATGTATGTGTCATGTTTTGTATTTATATATCTCTTGTTGGAGACCCTAATTAAATAAATAAATATGGCAGCTTGACATTATTTGCACACAAAAGCAGATAGAATTACCTGACAATTGAAAAATCTGCCCTAACTGAATAATAAGTATATTTTGTATAGAGGCCAATTAAGGCCCACGGGGCCATGTATCTCTATATGGGATAAAATCAAGTTTTGTTTTGAATTATTTGATCAGAACCATTTCAAGAAGTTTAAGACACTCCTGACCTCATCAGAGGCAAAGGCGCCACACAACAGGATTCCTATTTACCATCCCCAATGTTAGCACCAATTTTATGTATCACTAGCTTCTGCCTGCGGCCTCGTCGGAAACTATCCCACGAGAACGTGCTATCGCGAGAAAAAGTTTAAGCTTATGCTACTCCATAAAACATCAGCTATCTGCCCGTGAAAGCCCCGTCAAAATCGGTGCAGCCGTTTCGGAGATTAGCCAGAACAAACAAACAGACAAGACTGCAATTATAAGTGCCATATACATTATACCTACTTTCATATGAAGAAAGATGAAATAAAAGAAATATGCACTTAGTAAAAAACTGTTATTTACACATAACAAATAGCTACTTCAATTGTATTTATTTGTATAGATTTTTCTTTTGTGACGATTCAAACTAGGCTGAGAATCAGCCCTTTTTGAACATCAAAATTACATAAGACAGTCCTCCAAAACGCCCGCCCTTCATTCTCATATGACGCCGAATGATGAGCACAGTGCTTTACAGTTCAACAATGCAATAAAATAACCAATAGTGTGTGTGTGTGTGTGCGCCACACAATGGGCTAAATAACCAAGTGTGTGTGTGTGCCTGTGCCACACAATGGGCTAAATAACCAATAGTGCGTGTGTGTGTGTGCCACACAATGGGCTAAATAACCAATAGTGTGTGTGTGTGTGTGTGCCACACAATGGGCTAAATAACCAATAGTGTGTGTGTGTGTGCCACACAATGGGCTAAATAACCAATAGTGTGTGTGTGCCACACAATGGCCTAAATAACCAATAGTGTGTGTGTGTGTGCCACACAATGGGCTAAATAACCAATAGTGTGTGTGTGTGTGCCACACAATGGGCTAAATAACCAATAGTGTGTGTGTGCCACACAATGGGCTATCGGGCAATCTTTATTGGGTTTGCCCATCTGGGGCCTTACTCTTCAAACTAATTTCAATTCCAATCTAAAGCCAATACGATTCCAATGTTAATTTTGCAGTCACGTGATTCGGTACTCTTGAATACAATATTGTCAACATTGGATTGAAATTGGGATTGCCCCGCGATTGTTTTGTTACACGTGAAGTTAGCTACGTTACGAGCCGCAATAGTGTTGTTCATCTCATTACGATAAACCAGTAATACGGCTTTAAAATGCTTTATCCTCTATATAGCAAGGCTAAAAAATAAATATGATATAAATAGTTGTTTAATTGAATAATTGTAACGTATTAAATGCATTTGGGCGTACGAAATTGATTTAAATCATAAAGTTGACCATGACTTTGGCTTCATGCGGTAGGATCGTTGCCTACACTACTCAACACAAAAGACGGCGTACAAGTTCTCCAATTTCAAAAATAAAGTCAAGTGGTTTTAGAAGTGAAATCGAAATGCAAGTTTGTTTCGAAAATTAACTAAAAGATATTGTTCGCGTTTGGTTCCATAGTAGTAAGAAATAATTATTATCCGTTAAGTTACATAACTAATATTAAAGTTATATACAAGTGGTAAGTAAATATATGATCATACTAACTATAAGTACACTAATGTTTTACTTTTTTTTCTTTTTATTAGTGAAATCTTTTTGTTTTGTCAATGCAGTTATTTTCTTGGTCTATGTTTTATATGCTTAATTAATAATTATATTATGTTATATATAATAAAAGTTTTCCAATTTCAGTTACAATGGATCGTCCTAGTTATGCCCAATTAGAAGGTTTGGTGGAATTTTTGGAGCAAAACCCAGGCATAGCTAAAGGTTTGCTTCGGACCACTCAAGGCAAATTTGAAACAAAGAGAAAATGGGCAAATTTGTCAACAACTTTAAATTCCCTCGGAGGAGCATATAAAAATGGTCAAGGCTGGGCTAAGGTAAGATTCAAAATAATGAAGTAGGTATTAAGAATCCTATTATAGAGCGATTTCATTAAAATTAATGCATATTTTTAGTATTGGGCTGAGAAGAAGTGTACTATACAGAAGCACTGCGCACAACTCTCAGTTTCAATGAGGCGCACTGGTGGTGGAACAGCAGACAACTTGCCAGCATAGTCTGCCTTAGATAATAGATTGGTGGCGGTGCTGGGTGGACAAGAGTTTACGACTGGAGATTCAAGATGGACAGTCACTCCATTTCCTCAATCAGTAATATATTTTAATGTTTACAATTTTATCATACCTACGATATTTATTTTACACAAAATATTTTATTTATCTAATAAGTAATAATAATCATTTCATTGTTTTAGACTAGATCTACCGAATCACCAGTTGTGATAGAGGATTCATGCATTATACCAGTGCAAGAAGACACAGAAATGCATTTTTTGCATAACAATCAAATATCCCCTATTCCTGGTACGTCACACAATGACGCAATACCAGCATGATCCACAAGTAAGTCTTTATTCGAATTTGTTTAGGAATGTTTAAACATTTTGAGTACCTACCTAAATATGTCACACAACCCAACATAAGTGTGTAACACTTGAAGTGTTTTGGTACTAATCACAGTTCCGGCTATAGCAAGAAAAAACTTCAGTATTATTTTTTATTGACTTGCTTTTTGTAACAACTCAGAAGTTTGAAATTTGTTTGGTCAAATGCTGATTTTACTTTATTATATTTCAGTACCTGCGTCTCCCACGCCTCTTCAGGTTACCGGCGCCGCTCTTTGATGCCGTGGCCGTTGGATGCAAATATGGAACAGTTCGCGAGTATCGAAGCGCGGCGGGTTGAAGCGGAATTAACTACAGCGCAAGCATTTGCTCAATTGTCCTAACACATTAGCAATATCGCAATTGCTTTGACGTCTATTGCTAATGCAATTTTGGATATAGCTGCAAAAATGCCAAATCCATGACAAATTTGCCATTTTTTTGCTTACATAATATTTATTAATCAAAATGCATTACCCATTAATGTCAAACCTTTATTTATTGCTAATGTTTTCGGATATTGATTAAGTGTTGCGCTTCTAAATATTTTTCTATTTAATTTTTATTGTTAATTTTGTTATAGTTTCCTATGTAAATAAAATAACATTTAAGTAAAAAAAAATATTTATTCTGTTCTCAAGTTATCAAGAAATGTGTAAGTAGGGGTCTTTAAACCCTAATTTTATATTGTTTCCTATTACACTTAGGAAGCAATATAACATTTAGGTTTAGGTTTGTTTGTAGTTAGTTTTTGGTAACTCCCAGTAGCATAAAAGGATAATGCCACTAAAACCTGCAAGAATTATACAAGTATTAAACTATTGATCTTCCAAACAAGTCATAATATCATTGATAACAGTCATTTATTAAAGACAGCATAGGTACCTTATATTTTGGTGATATATCGCTTCTTCTCTTAGGAGTTGGCATAAAGGGCTTAATGTTTTCATACATTTCCTCAAACAAATCCTTGCTCACTCTATAGTTTGCTTTAAATTCGTATTCATTCATAGAAAACGCTTTGTCCGTATACCGCATCATCCGACGCTCATCTCGTCTTTGTTTCAACTGTTTTTTTATGGGTATTACGTAAAACACTGTATATTACTGCTAATCGTGTCATATTATACACTTAATAGATACTGAAAACCACTTATAACCCGGCTTAAAACGCAAAACAACTTCTAAAAAGTTACACTTTTGTTATTGGAAAAATCACAATCTCAACGCAATATTGGCGCAATACACAGCTGTCAAAATAAACTCAAGAGTAGCTTTTAAGATACGCACAACCCGATCCCAATTCCACTTAGTTCCCCAAAATGGACACGCAATTTAAAACCAATATGGCGCTAGCGTCGAACTCAAGAGTACGAAACGTCACAATTCCAATGTCGATCGATCGGAATTGAAATCAAGAGTAAGCGCGCTGGAATTTGTCAGTAACAGCCTGCTGGAGTTTGGATTTGTGCCCGGTCGATGACAATAGCCATGCCCCTATTACATGGATCTTAAACATAACTAGTGAAATGTGGGGATACTATAAATATGTAGACCTCAGTGAAGTCATAGGGGGATTACGGGGATGATGTTGTGTGTAGTAAATAAGATACCAAACTTACAAACTCTAGGAATAGGATGCTGAACTAAGAACAATTCTTGTTCTCCTTCCTTCAGTAGTTCTACAGCTTTGATCATGTCAGTCTCCTTGGCATGGTTGTCGAACCTCTCGCGGAGGAGTACCGCCTGATACCGGTATACATTGCTGGAAATTGAAGAATAGTTTATTGTATTTCACATACTTCTATATGCATTATTATCTGCATGGTCTTTTTCCAAATATGTTGGGGTCTGCTACCAGTCTAACCAGATGCAGATGAATACCAGTATATCAAATGGAGCGACTGCATATCTGACCTTCACAAACCAGTTACTGGGAATTATATACAGATTACAGGGTGGCAGGGGCATCGACGCACGAACTGTAGCCATGAATTCAGCACATGATTCTAGACCTCCTAGCGAAGAAAATTTTCGTCAGTTATCAAAAACTAAATCTGCTACTTCATAAAAAAGTGCAATACCTACGCAGTCAAAATGTACTGAACAGCTATTTCTTTAACAATAACTGAAAAAAATACATATGCAGGGCGTTCAGAATCATATACTTATTCCTTGGTAACAAGTTAGGCGTTGACATCCCTGCCACCGTGTATACATATTAAAAAAAAAACCGTACACATAGAGAAATAGTTGTATGTATAGTGTCCCACCCACTGCAAAGTGGTAGAACATAAGTTAACAATGATGAGGGATTGAGGGGTAAAGAGTTAGAAACTTCATCACAATTTGTGTAAGTACCACATTTTGAATCAGATTCTTGATCCAGCTATTTAGTGGCAATGGAGTTTCTTGCTTGTTCTTCTCCAAAGGTACCTACTACGCTTTGGAACGGGCAATTAGCTCCATGTTTCTGAATGACCAACTCCTTGACAGTTCAAACTCAAAACTCAAACTCAAAGCATTTATTTCAATTAAACCATTTACAGGCACTTTTGAATTGTCAAGTGGGTCAGTCAGAAATATGAAGCTAGTTGCCCATTCCAAAGCGTAGTAGGTACCTATGGAGAAGAACGGGCAAGAAACTCCATGGACACTCTTTTAAATTATATTGTTACATAAATATTAGTTACATCATTCATTAATGTTGAATATAGGTATAATTATATGTGAGAACGATGTAAATAAGACGTACACGTTTAGTGTCCAGAGTGCCTGTAAATGGTTTTATTACTAAAAATCCTTTGAGTTTGTGTGTTGGTTTAAAATACTTGAAAACAGAAGTTTTTAAACGGAAATTATAATATATACTCAAGAGAAAATTTTAAAAAGAAAGGATTGTTATGATGTTTAAAATAATTATTCTAATCTCTAGTCTCAGGATCTATTGTTGTTGATAAACAAATCAGATACTTATTTAACTAGAAAAGGGTGTTGACCCATAATGTTTTTCTAATAAAGGAATGGAAAATGGGAACATAGAGGAAATTAAAGGATAACAATAGTGAATTAGCTAACCAAATGTTAATGAATTCAAATACATGAAAAAGTACTTTATCAAATTCTAGTTTGTTTTCTCTTACTCACTTTCCTCTACTTAATTAGGTACTCTCTTAAAATAACTCACGAATTAACTAAATATATTTGAGCTAAACAAACTCATTTTAACAAACCAATACAATTCGAAATGTAATTGTATTAAAGTTCGTTTTCAAACAATAATTGAATATCCTTGTATGTATGGACACTTTAAAAATACTTCTGATGGCGGATTTTCTCAAAGAAAGGATTGAAAAGCAAACGATATCTGAAAAAAAGGGATAAATTGTGGTTATGTTTGTAAGAATTACGTAATGGGGAAAACAAAAGCAAAGAAACGGAAATGAGTGATTTAAGTACATAGTAGTCGTTACCGTCTATCGTAGTACGCCTCTAAATTGCGTAGAGCCCTTTTGTAAAGGGAGCAAACCTTTTGAGTGTGTGATTTAACCGCAATAAACGGAACGTTCGCCATTTTCGTTGTTTTGCTACAATCTACAATACAATGACAGCTGTGAAATTTGAATTGTCAAAGTCAATATTACAAATCCACAAACTAGAAGGTAACTTTTTAACAAGTTGTAGTTTATGGTAGATAAAGGAAACTACAACATAGGCTATTTTTTTATGGTTTTCCTACAAATAACCTTTTTCATTTAAAGAAAAAAACTAATTGATCCTCAAGATCGTATCTACCTTTCAAAAGGATTCTGATCGCAATGTTATTATCACCTATTATCCGTAGAACAATTTTAGAGAGCCTTGAACCGTGGATGGCAAAGATTCGTTCATATCACATCTGTTACAAGGCCTCTGCTTGCACGCCTCATCACATGCAACAACTATCTGCTGTAATAAAACACATCCGCTGAATAATATGTCACTTGAAAATTGCAAACTATTTATTTCTGAAGGTTTTTCGTAATTTATGTTTGTGGTTGGAACGTCACTTGTTTGTATTGTCTGAGACTTTTCAGATACCTACTTGATTGAAATCGACCACAATACAATAGATATGCATCCCATTCACGTAGCTAAAGTTCGAACTTAATAATAATAATTCTCAGCCCAAGATTTGATTTTAAAAAATCGGCTTTTGGATGTTTAATGCAAGAAAAACAACATTTTGGGCCTCGCCATCTTCACATTAATGGGTTTCGATGACAATATTATTATTATTATTTCCATTTTATTTCGGACAGAATCCTTATAAGTGTTAGTAACAATTATTTTTCTAAAGCCGTGTGTACCTACCTAATATAGGTATAAAAAAATACAAATTTATTTAATTACCTACATTTACTCCGTAACTGTTCCCACCCAGTGTGCCTGTATGGGACAGTCATGTCGGGATGCAATCATGTTCAATTTAAAATGCCGTTGGTCCTACCACGCATGTTTTGAAATAGTGACGCCACTTTCTTACGCACACACGGCTACACATCAAGCTATACATATCCAGTTTACACTGACCTATCATCAATGTAAGGAAATCCTATACAACGCGAGATGGAAATGTATAGCTTGATCTGTAGCCGTGCGTACCTACTAATGCGTGAAAACCGTCAACGCGCGCATTTGCGAACATTTGCGACACACTACAATGCCGTGGCAGCCCCAACAGCATTCTGAAAGTATTATTGTACTGAATACGCAGGACGTTGTAGGCTCGTTGCGTAAACCGAACCCACAGGCCGCACGAGTTAAATGATTGGCAATATGCCCTAAAGAGGGTTATCTTTACTTCCTTAGTACATCGAGCGAACCTGCGGGCGCCTAAAACTAAATCTGCACCCACAATGCTTGGTAGATGGAAAAATGTAGCTAGCCATTCTCATAACGTGAGGTCATATTTAATCACCCTTTCGCCTGGTGGACTTGTCCAGAATTTGTCTGAAACCGCCCCTTTCAAAGCTTGATGATTAATCAACAAAGTAAGTACCTATGTGTGTGTCTTCCTGCCAACACATAAGGAGAATCACTTGACCCATAGACCTGTCTTACGAAACGCAAGTCTTAATACGCAATAGGTACAAATATATTCAAGTGAATTTAAATGGCTATAAGTGTTTATACGGTGGAGCAAACTAAGGGGCTAGCATGATATCCGAGAATACGAAGACTGGAGTTTGATTATTATTAATAACCTAAGAAAGTTAATTATTAGATCATCTAACTCCGCCCCTAAGACGACCCACTGACCGAAGATCTATTTAACCAACAAATACAATAATGTCAAAGTTATATAGATGCCTACTGAAAGCACTATCTGCATTCTACGGGTACACATAATCAGCCTATAATGTTCCCACTGCTAGGACACAGGCCTCCTCTCGGTGAGAGGGAGTGGGCCGTAATCCACCACTCGCGCGGGCCCAGTGCGGGTCGGTAGATGTCACATGTCTTCGAATTTTTGTTTCTAGGACATGCCGGTTTCCTCACGATGTTTTCCTTCACCGTTTTGAGAGCAGTGGTGATGAAATAATTTAAACAAAGTAAAGCACCTACGACCTACAACTCGTAAATCGCGGCCGTTACCACTGGGCCACCACTGCTCAACGCATTCTTCGCATTCTACGGGCTGAGCTGTCTAATGTACGACAGATGGTTATGGTGATGGAGACACTCACTAGTCCTAAATTCAGATTTTTTATTTGCTAGATAAAAATGACAGCTGCGCTCCTGCGATCGACCATCGATCATAATAGTTCGTGCATGTTGACAACTATATGTACCTACCTACATATTCGTACGTTCTTCAATAAACATATTCTATAAATTGGCAGTTTTTCCATCTTTGAACTCAAAACGTACCTATCGCTAAAAGTTATTCGATCGCAGCTGTCATTTTGGTCTAGTAAATTAAAAATCAGAGTAATACTCTACAAACAAAACTATAGGACAACTTTAAAACATTGGCTAGATCTTTGAACGACAAACGAATGAAACGACTGGTAACCAACCAGAACAGTCTTTATGTTATTTCAACGCAAAAGAGGACCAACTAACTCTTTTCACCTCTGGGGGCCTACTCCCTAAGCACGAAGTCCGTCGTTTCGGCCGAAGTTATGGACGTTTCCTATCCCGTATCACTTACGGACATGACATAAGATTAGTCCGGGGCCCGAACTAAAAATTATGATACAATGTTTAGACTGTTGTCGACCTTAGGTACTCCCGATGAGTTTTTGCCCGTCCGGAAAACTTAATTAATCGGTAGTAGGGTTCACTTTGAAGTATCGAACTACTTTCCGACGGGCCCGTATCCTCGTTGACGGACTTAGACAGTAGATAGGCCCCCTGTTTAGGACTTCCTGCTCTGCCTAGTCTTACCTACCTAACGCACTAGGTCTTCTCCTGACGTGTCTGTTCATGTATTGTCATTTGTCAAGATAGCTATTATAGATTATAGATACTGTTTAGGACTGTGGATGTTACCTAAAGTTTGTAAATATGTGACCACCTTATGAAGATATGTATCTATCCATTGAGCTAGGAAAAACAGTATCTATCATTTAATGAATTTATCTGTCATTGCTTCATTTTTAATTACCTATTGTTTGTGGTATTAGTAATTTTATTCTAGGTGCATCGTCTTCATAATTAATAATTTGTCTTCAATTATATAATTAATGTAGATGTAGATACCTATACAAAATATTGTAACACATTTTAAAAGAGTAACGGTGGAGTTTCTTGCCCATTCTTCTCCATACAAAACTAACTTTTGGAAGGGGCGACTAGAATCAATTCTATTTGAATGTAAACGTTCAAAAGTGCCTTTTATGTGCCTATTTGAAATAAGTGCTTTGACTTTAATCGCACAGTCCAAAGTTACAGGTACCTACTTACTTAATTGATCGTCGTGTGTGTGAAAGCATTTTATTAGAAAACTTTATTACAAAAAAGAAAATAATGATTTCCAAAAAAATCACTACAAAGTGAAAATTATAACTTTAATTTCGGAAGTCGGTGGCAAAAAACGAAAAGAAATCGGTGTCTTTTTTGTTTGTTGTTTTGTTTTTATAATAAAGTTTATATTTTTTACTTTTTAGTTGCGGTTCCTACCCCACACAAATTCGTATGCCTTCACTTGCTAAGTAAATAACTCTAACAGGAAGTATAGAAAAACACCTACTAAAGAAGCTAACTCAAAAATCACTCATCAGAACTTTATACGGGACCAACCTATATGACGAATTTTACAAATCGGTTTATAAATGACGGAGTTCTGAGGTAACAAACCATAAAAACAAAATAACGACTTTACAACCTCCTCCTTTATTTGAAGTCGGTTTAAAAAGATGTCTCGTTTGATAGCTAGGTTCATGAAAGTGTTCTTTATCAAGCAAAAAATACGGGAAAAATATTTAGAGGATCTTGCCAGTCACAGTCATCTGCATAATAAATAATCACCATTAAATTAACAGTTCTGCTGCTACTGGATGGCCTTTACTGCCGCTGTCGCAATCATACTGGCCTTGAAGAAGATTATATTGTGAATGTGATAAATATACAAGTACAGTACAGTGCAGTACAGTGGTGCAAGTACCTAACAAAGAACTTTGTAGAAAATAATAGGTAGGTACCTAATAGGTAGGTAGGCTTTGTAGGTAAAAGTAGGTACGTACTTACTTAGGTACTTACCGAAAACAATAATAAATTAAGTAGGTACTCTTGTAGAATGAAAAGCCATTGATATTTCAATCAACCCAAACAAAACTATTTATATTGCTAACTTAGAATAATAACGCATTATTCTAAGATTGCTAAGTTAGACTCTCCACCCCTGCGCAATATGGAAGAAAAAAAAATAGAACTTCCAAATAAAAGGTTTATTGCGACGTACCAAGCAATCGGAACATTAACGATCAAATTGTAATAAAATTCTATTAAAATGCAATCACGAAAAAAATGTACCGACCCGATTAAATCGGGGTCAAAGAAAGTTAGGGAAACCGCCGCGTCGAGATGACCAATCGTTGAGAACCGGTCGCGGCGACGCTCTACGGCTCGACCAATCAGAGAAATCGCGCCATCCTTTTGAAAATGGGACGCTGATCCCAGTTCATGGTTCCAAAAAGGTTTTATTTATATGAAAGAGCTGTAATTTTTAATAGGTTTTATATAGGTAGCGTTGCGTGTATTATATGACTAGATCGACTGGTTCGCACAGTAAACATCGCGTACATTGTAGTACCTATCTCAGTGTTGAACCGACACTCGGTGTGGTGGGTACGGCCATCGCACGATTTTAAATTTCGAATTATATTATTTTTTCTTAACTTTAGTGTTAACTTCAGTGAAATAATTCAATCAAATTGATTTATCAGTGAAAAATCCTTAGTGGGTTACTCGACGCTTGGCTCCTGTTGGAATTTCCTTTGCTCTCTGACTTTCAGGTAGCTATACGTATTATTTTTGTTACGTTTCTCTTCAAGTTTTTAAACTCACCTTTATTTATTTTATTATATATTTAAGCTTATACATAATTACAAAAAAATAATTAGAAATTAAACAAATAAAATAAATAAAAAGTGTTCTCGATGTTGCTATTGTTGCCACTTAGGGTAGGTAAGTCTGAAACTCTGCTTGGTACCATAAATTATTAAGTTCCAACGTCCAGTAGGACACAACAGGTGATTAATATAGATACCTAATTATAAAAAAAAATCTTTCTTATATATCTATGGTACCAATGCATTAATGACATTGGGAATCTTTTATCATTTTGATCGGGCTCGTTTTTTGAACCACTATCACAGAACTTCAAGGGAGTTCATACCATAATCGGAGACCTATGAACCTAGGAAATAGAATTGCTGTTTGCTTTGAACCTACACTAACTTAAAGTTTAATTAAGCACAGGCTTATCTTCTTCATACTTATTGTAGCCAACATAAAATACTTACGTTGACGTTTTTGGGCTAATGTATGTATGTAGATACATACATTAGCCCAAAAACGTCAACTATACCATGCAATGCATTCATGGCCCCATTATGGCTGATCATGGACCCCACAATTCACGTGTAGGTATAGTGGTAGAACTTGACCCAAACTCCACGCTTGAAGCACATAGGTAGTACCTACGTATAGGTAGGTATGCTTCATTAAAATTTTCAACAAGTGGTCCGAATGTTATTGGGTCCATTATTAATACATGTTTTGTACAGTATAATGAGATTTCATCATGTCGCAATGATTGCGCGCGCAGACCTTCGAAGTTCGAAATAAAAGTAAAGCGTAAAGTAAACTTGATGTAAAAGTGAACGATCAAGGCTTACCACTTGCGGTACCTACGAAATACGCGCCAAAAGTAGGGACTGACCCTTATAGGAAAGTTCAGGCAAAGCTTTTAACTTATTAAGTTAACTTCCTGCTCGATGGTATTCTGTTTTAACCTTTTTGGTGAAAACTTGAAAAGGTCTTCATTTAACTGTTTGGTTCCTGCTGCGATGCATTGAATTCAATTGCTCCTCGGAGAGGGTTTAATCGTACGTTTTTAAGAAAATGTGTGCCTCAACTAATAATCCGTAGATATCGCTCGTTTTATTTTACTAACGCATCATTCGCGCCAACAGCCAGCGTGATCAACCACACAACTTAATTAAAAAAGAAAACAGGCTCTGTCAGTCCACGCTTTCCCTAATCTGAGGTCCACGCACAATGAAGGATTCCGTAGTTGTGTATGAATTTATCATAAGAACTAACTTAACTTTGTAGTTGAAAAAATGCTTTGCCATACATCTTTATACTTACCTAATATATGATAGATTTAATAAAGAACAAAATATGTTTTTTGTTATTTACCTATAACAAAAAACATATTTTGTTCTATAAAACTAAAATTAACGATTTAGGCCTTTTCTTTACTTAAGTTGTGAAACCTTGCTTCTTGACATAATTTCATGATTGACATGATTTGTATTTGCGAGTAGGGATCGTACTTGTTTGTTTCAGTGTACTAATACTCGTCAACAAGTTTCACATTAAATCCAATTTTTTTTTTTTTAAATATTATTTTGTATTTTCGTCTCTCACGTTTTCTCATATCACATCTGACATTGGCAGAATTGTCGACATCGGCACCATTGCCATAGATAAAAATAGAATAGAATAGAAAATTATGTGACATAAACGGCCGTATTCGTAGACAGTATTAATGTAGGCGTTGACATGGCTCGATTTTTTTTTAGAGCTTCACGGGACCGTGGAGCTCTAAAATTGTTTCTGATATTACCTCCACGCGTTCCTGAGGAAAAGTGTATTGACAGACAGACAGACGGGCGGACAACGAAGTGATCCTATAAGGGATCAGTTTTTTTCCTTTTGAGGTACCTGTGGAAGCCTAAAAGAAACATTTTAATTGAAGAATGCAAAGCCAGAAAAAAGTCCAAGTCCGTATTCTATCCGCAAATTCCGCCAGTGTGCAGAAATGCATGCCTTAAAAAACTTTTAAACAAAATTGCCGCTCTGATTCATGTAAACTAGGTCTAGATTCATCTTATTGTTAAAACTTGAAGCTTGAGAGTGAAACCTCTTTCACTAGGTTACTTTCGTTCGTGGGAGCTACTTTTATATCATTTTTATTGTATTTAGCAATGTTTGTGAATGTCACGACTAAATAAAAATAGTTTGAGTTTTTGTAGAAAGCAGACTGTGGCACTAGCAGTTTTGTTTAGATTCTATATCTATGTATAGTCCTCCAGACCGCATTTTGACCATGGCGGCCAATCTCAACGGAGACTAGCCGTGTCGGCGCGAGAGATGTTAAAGTGCACAAAAGTGTGTGCGCAGAATCAGGTGCACTCTCTCTTCCCTCACCTACTTAAGTGACTGCCTCCATAAACCTTCGCTGTTCGGTTGGCTTGACCCTTGGAAAAAATCGCGAGGAAAACGCATGCTGGGAACAAATGCACCTTCCGTTTCGGGACGAGATGACGCCTTTGACCTGCATCAATTGACATAACACGTACCCTCAGATCAAGATCCATCACTAGCTAGATTAAGTACCTATGAAACGAACCATAATTAGATTTTCTACAGAATCTTTTGAACTTCATGAGTGATGTTCATGGTCCTACCTACAAAGTAATCTGTTTTATATCAGAAATCACAAGTGTTTATAATTTTTTGATAAAATAGTTTATGATAAACATCAAAGAGAATGTTTTTGTGTTGTTGAAATACCTAGTGTAGAATCTGTAGAGATTTTGTTTTTTCTCATACTTTTGTGCTCAACGTTTGGCAAGTTAGGCCAAAATGACAATCACCTACTTATTCAATCGTAATCAAAACTTTAATCACAGAACGAGATTGCACAATACAACAAAAACTAATTTATCCTTAAGTACCTGCTTACCTAATTAAAATGAATGCAATTGAACTAATTTAAACTGCCAAACGCTATGCAATTTGTCATTGAATATTGCTCAATTTTATGCGCCAAAACAGTTAACTTCAAGGCTTCTGATGGAAACCTGCTCTTACCCAATGATATTAGCGTAATGTTGTTAATGCTATGTGTCAACAATGTGTTATACCGTGGCCAGAAAATCTTGACCCGCGGTGGTAAAGGGAACTAAACCGGAAACGTACTGAATTTGACACATTTTTGTCATTTGCCTAAGCAAGTGGCGCCGCCTTGAGCTGTCAAGAGATACTGGACCAAAGACAAGTGAAGGACAATAATGTTCTCTTCTAGGGTTTATAATATTATGTATGTCTGTGTTTGTTAAAATGGATCCGGCTATTGTTACTTGGTTCTTCAGAAAAGACGTGTCAAAAGATTCTGAGCCAAGTCATAGGTCGTAAGCATTATAAGTTTGTGACTCCACTTCAAGCCCTTTGAACAATTATTACCTAAGTTTTTGTTGCTATACGATACGGAAGTCACGAAACATTTTCGGTTAAATGTAGCCAAAGCAAATAAGAATCGTAAATAAGTGGCGTGTTTAGTTTTCAGCTGCTGCATACCTATTCACAGCCATTCGATACGCTTCGAACATCATTCAATGTTCTCGAAGGAGTACTCTAAACACGGTTCACAAATCTGAAAATCTAAAATATTGACAGTTTACACCACTATTCTTTCGACGGCAATTTGCGGTGACACTAGGCAAATCAGGTAATCGAAAATGTGTAATTTTCGCCTCGGAAGCCTGTCGAATGGTTGTGAGTATTATATTAATGGTGGTTGGGGTGAAATTTCAGCCCCCGACGCACCACGTCACGTTGTATCGCCCGTCCGCGCTAATACTTCTTTTTTGTTTGGCGTCCTTTCAGACTTTTTATCGTTTTTCTCGGCTCCTAACGGTTGTAACGTGCCTATAACCTTCTTCAAGAATAGGGCTACCAAATACAAAACAAAAATTCAAATCTGAGTGGTAGTTCCATAGATTAGCGCGTTCAAACCATGTTCAAACAAACAAACTCTTCAGCTTTATTATTTGTATTGATAGATTTGGTAATTTCTACTGGGTTCTTTACTTGAAAAATTATCATATTTGTAGCATGTTTGTGTAATAATTGGGGCTCTACATTTTTATGTTGAGTACCTATCTTTCTAACCATTATTTATGAAATTATGACTTTTTGTAACTGGTAACATTAAATATGAATGTGTCAAAAATATTAGGGTAAAGTTCATAATAACTGTCTGTTTGATTTTATAATTTAAGTTATTATTAAAGCTTCATAATATTATTAATTATTTAAGCAGTTAAATTCCGCTCCTTTGTTTGATCTACTTTCGAAAATGAAAATGTTGGAATAGTAGGTAGGTATTGCAATATTCACACCTACGACGCTTGTACAAAAGACTGTCGCGACAATTTCATAAATTATGTACACTTAACATTTTAAAAAATATCAGAAAAATTCAGCCTTTTTGCCAAAAACAATAAAGTAACGTCCATTATGTCAACAAAACTTTTATGCCAAAAAAGGCATAGAAAGTCAGCCATTAGCACTGCAGTGGTCGGGAAAAACGATAAAATCGACCTAAGTCGGTTAGTCGGCGAATATTTGCGTAACTGCAGTTACTCGGTAAAGGTGTTTCGCAAAACGTTTGGTATTCACTTAGTACTTACTACCTGTTAGGTTCCAGTACCTTCGATTAAATTATGGGACATAATAAAACATTGCAGAATTATGTACCTAGTTGATAAATTGGTATAGGTATATAGTTGACGTTCATAGAGCTTGAGTTGGTATCTTATTTTAAATGACATCACGGTTTATTTTATTCTGCATCGAGACTTACCGATACTAAGTAGGTGCTCGTACGTTGTCATCCGAGTATTTCCCCCTTTTTTTAGCGATATTGTGATAAAATAAAATATTAGTACTTACGTACAATGTTAACATATTGGTTCATAATTAGGTACTGTAACCTTGGCATATTTCTACGAATATTAATGATCACGAGTAACTTATTAAACTCCCTAAATACTTTGGATAAGCTGACAGAGATGATGAGCCACATTGCAGTGATCCTGACGAGTTGCTGCAAAACTGTGTCAGAAAAAAAAAGTGTTAAAATGCAGAATTTATTTCCTTCCCAAATAATTCTAAAGACGTCAACGGAAGGTACTCTAACGGCGAAAGCCAGTATTTATCGTGTGAACAAACTGTAGCAATTTATTGCTTTAACCCAACGTGTTAGTATCTAGACAACGTTGTAGACGCGCTGGTGTGAGATACTTCGCGTAAATTACTAACAAAGTAGAGGCAGTGCGGATAAATTCAAGAATTAACAGCCTTCCGGGCCTCGACATAAAGATAATACGACATAAAGATAATACGTGTTTTACAAAAGGTGTTATTGTCTTAAAGGATACTATCGCACTTTCATAAAGGTAGGTACGAGTACTTACCTAATAAATTAATTTGGCTTGAATTTATTTTTCGTTGAGATATATTATGTTTTAATATTTCTTGTTTTATATATACAGCCTCAAATTAAATTAGCTAGCAAAACTACGCAGACGTTATAGGTAGATATCGATATAATATAAAAACGATAAATTTTAAATTTCATTTGGCGTCTATGACTACCTACTGGTAGTATTGTTACACGAAATATGAGTTGCAAAAATATGTTTTATCGTGTTTAGATATCGACACCAATCATGTCTGAAGTTTACACAAAAAAAAAACAGATTTTAAACTGATATTTCAAGCGAATACACTAACAGTAGTCGACGACCCCGCAAAAAGTCATCAAGTTAATATTTTTTTTGTTTTATTATGTTTAGCTATCGATATCCGTCACGTCTGCGGAGTGTCGCTAGCTAATTTAATTTGACCCTGTGTATACGCTGGCTAGAGATTATACAAACTTACTAATTTGTTTTTTTTTATAAAGGTTAAAATCTACTTCCCCGAATTGTTAAAGTAGTTGCGCAAAAAGTTATATTTGATTTGAAATACTTAATAACTGAAAAGCTCAACGACCCAATGAGATATTATTAGAAAAAAAACATAGTAATATTTTGTTTCCACAACAAAGATCAACGAAGCAGAATAGTATCTCATACCCAATTACCAATAGAGTTACGCTAAATCATTGTTTTATTTAGTGCGTTAATCCTACTTGCCGAGATTCGGAACTGTATCATTGTTTTTTTTTCGGTGCCACATACTGGCGGATACAAGCTCCGTCATGCGTCCTCCATGCTCATACGTGTGCAGTAGTTCAGTTAAAATGGCTGAGTCACTTGTCCCCATTCTGCTCTACTGGCCAAGACTTTCACTGCGTGCTTGTTTAAGATGTTGTTTTGAGACGAATCTCGGAGTTTTTATTGATATGGTATTCAATAGTGATGTCTTTCAAACGACTTGCGGTTTAAAGGCCAAAAATGAGGCCCATAAGCACTTGGCCCATTTTTTGGTGTGAATTGACAAATTACTTACAATGAATTTTGAGTAATTTTTGTGTTACATTATTTTGTATAGAACCCAATGAATAGAATATTAACATTGAGTGTGGTTTTTATCATCGCTCAATAAATGTAGCTCCAAATGGAGAAATGAGTTTGAGTGCATTGCGTTGCGCCGTTAGAGGCGTGTAGCAATAATGAGTTGTGTGCAGTCTAAATAAGTGTTCACAATAAACCAATAAATAATACGGTGCATTATAATGACTAAGGATTTTAAACCACGCTGGCCCTAAGTCCTACTAATGATAGTATCTCGAAGGCAACTTGATCGTCATACATTGGGCAGGGTTCCAATTCCTAGTCATGAACCTATTGATGAAATGATGGAATTCTACATCATTAGTAATATTTATAGTTTAAAATAAAACAGTGAGACAGAATTCAACATCAAAAACATCAATGCTGTAAGTATGTCACCCGTAAAATCATCTCATGTCTAACTCACGAGACCATCTCAAAGTCAATGCCAAGCAACCAGGAACTCATCATCTCCAAATAACAAAAGTTACAAACAAATCACATTATTTACGCGTTGTCCTGACAGATGCTGATAACTACACATTGTTTTATATAATTGGCTCCCTACATGGCGGGTAATTATGTTTAGCACGGCATGACAAAAGGGCGGACATGTAAATAAATGGATTAGTAGATGTGACTACGCTTGCTACGGTTAATATGTGGATCACGTCGTCGTAGCTTAAAAATGTTAGATCTATTTAATATTTGGTGAGCGTTCCACGCGTAAGATTCTGAGCAGTTTTTTGTTTGTGTTATAACTAATGATAATGTATAATTTTCTTTGATAAAACAGCTATTCAGGATCACGGTCTCGTTTTCTCGACTGTGTAATAAGAGAGATCGTTTTAGTTCCGTCATTCCAATACTTCTGTGAATCGAACGCCTTTTCAGGCTTTCATACTTTTGAAACGAACAAAAAAAAATTTTTAAGCGAAACAAAACCATAGCTTGTCACTTGCGCAAAAAAGCTTCCTTATTGGTAGCACGCAGCTTCACCATCTGCCGTACTGGGGGTTTCCATACGGGTGATAATGCTAAGGAACCCAAAACAGGTATAATGTCCCACGGGACGTCGCGATTCGGCACTAACGGGACCCAGCCAAGTGCATCGACCGCAAGCTCCACTTTCCAAACATAGGTTATTTTTTCACAAAAAGTATTTTGTGACGAGCTTTTTCCACGACGAGGAAACTGTAATAAATAAAAATGTCATTGTAAAGTTTCCATGCTTCCATGTTAAATCGTGGTATGAGTCAATAAATCTCTAGGTTTTTATTCTAGAACAAATGATACTTAATTTTATTTGGTAGCCGACTATTAGGGAGTGTTCCTTAAAAGTTAGGTCCTTTTACTGCTAAAGTAAGCATCCTTATTTATAACGACTAAGTAATGGACATTTCACGGTGCAAATGACGTATTGATGTCATAATTCATTCATTGTCGTTATTTTCCTTTAATTGTAAAGAAAAACCAATAATAAAAACGACCGAAAGCCTACACAAATATAATAATTTAGATGACAAAAGATTTTACCATGTGCCTAAAAGCAATCTCTTTAGTAGGTACTTAAAATACCTAAAGATGAAAATAGGTACTGTGGTATGAAGTAATAGATGGGCGCGGTGCACTGCATTCAGTGGGCTTATAGGATTATAATGACTGCCCACACTCTGCTGCTTAAACGCCAAAGTAACTACGTAATAAGGATCGGTAATATTCAGTTCTAAAGCATAATAATAGGCTTCCAGGGTAATAAGATAAGTTATGAGCGATAACATTCAAATGAAAGTGCACATAATGCCAAACTTAATCCCAACGCAATATTAAAATTAGGGTGAAAGATCCCAATCTATATCGAAGGGTCGCTTCTCGAATTTGTGAATGAGTATGTCGACCTAGGGCAAGTCATCCAGCTCGGTAGACACCACTTTGAGAAAGAAGTGGACATAAGGATCCGGTTGGGTCGAGCAGTTTTTGGGAAACTTCGTGAAGTCTTCTCATCACCTATTCCACAATGTTTGAAGACCATCCAACCAATGCGTCCTACTCGTTAGGACATACGGTGCCGAAACATGGACTCTGACAGTTGGGCTGGTCCACAAATTTAAGGTCGCTCAGCGCGCTATGGATCGGGCTATGCTCGGAGTTTCTTTGAAGGATAAAGTCAGGATTGAAGTTATCCGGAAAAGAACTGGAGTTAAAAACACAGCTTGCAGAGTAAGCAAGCTGAAGTGGCAGTGGGCTGACCATGTTTGTCGAAGGACCGATGGTCGGTGGAGCAGACGAGTTCTGGAGTGAAGGGTGTATTGGCAAGCGTAGTGTGGGTCGCCTCCCAGCTAGATGGATCAACGACCTTAAGAAGGTGGCTGAGACGGTCTGGATGCGGAAGGAGGAGGACACGGTGTTGTGGCGCAGCCTGGGAGAGTCATATAGTATGTCTGAGTCTGTGGTCTGCGATAGGCTGAGTTGGTGGATTGATTGAAATATCCAATTATCTGTACTCGACAATAACGATGGTTTTTCTTGCAGCTTTATTTAATGTCTTTTGAATCTGATCAACCTGTTCAAGTTATCATCAGTATTTAGATAGGTACCTGATTTTCCAATAACCAACACTAGGCTGTTTACCTATTCATGGCTAATTCATTGTCATATCTATGACGGTGCTGTAGTGAAATGGGAAGAAAATGCAGATAAAAACAAATAACTTAAAGGTATTACGCTCTGTGCACTTATATTTGTTTCTTTAAATATTTCCGTGTTTCCATGGAAATATCAAGAATTAAACAGTATGCCCATGAACAGACAGGAATTATAATAATTATTCATAGTATCCTAACCTATCTGAATATAACCGTTTCTGTAACTCAAGTAGGTACTCAACTAAAGGGCGCGAGACCTTTTACACCAATCTAGTACGAAAAGCTATAATGTATTTAGAGAACCAGAACAGGCGATCGTAAAATAAAAATAATTCGATACGTAGGAATATAAAAGCTGCTGGTTAGCGTACGATTCTAAATAATGATACTGATGTGTCTTCGCTGACACATCATTACACAGTGGGTGAGTGTTACAAAAACCATACTCCACATTCCACATCAGATGAACAACGACAAGCTTATGTTTACATAATGCTGTTACGAACACACACTATGCAATATTGCTAAAAACTTGAACACATCTAGGTAAGCCCACACGGGCGATTTTTATTGCGCGGAGATATATTTTCGCGTACAGGATTTGCAACTCTCTGTATTGAACCGAGCATTGGGTGTCCAATAGAGCGCATCCCAACGGGTCAAGAAGACACAGTTGAATTTTCAACTCTTGATGCTAAGCAGAGCGCTGAAAATCGACTGAGAGAAAAAAAATCGCCCGTGCGGACCTGGGCTATATTGTTATTTGCATTATTTATTGTATAAAAATATGACTGTATTTATTGTTTCTACGCTAGATTAATAATAATAAAGTTGTTACAGAAACAACGAGTTTACGGCAATCGATTGAGGTAAATGGTTTATTGTTAGAAGATTTTCTAGTAGCCGGTAAACTCGTACGTGCTCTTCGCGAATATGAACATTTTATTTAAACAAATAAATAGTTTTACTCAATAAATCGTAGCTTTACTTCCTCTTGTGTAAGACAAGTTATAGTAGGTACTGCACTGCTCTTATATAAAATTCCCAACATCTACCTAGGTACTTTGTGTTTTCTCTTGGTATCGAATTGAAAGGGCTCTATGCATATATCTATGCGTATTTAGATATATACATAAATAGTCTTAAAATATCTACGCAGACTTTTATCTTATTGGAAAGAGATTTCATCTTAGATTACTAAGAACAGATAGGTATACGCTTTTAAATACACTTGTGTAAAAAGTCTAATGTATTGATAATATTCATTGTAAATGTATCCCTTTATAAAAATTAAAATAAAACAAAAAAACAATACTGTTCAAGTGTTATAGCTCACTGTAGAGTAGGTGATAAAGATGATTTTATTGGGTCGCTGCTCGTAACTTTACGTTTGTGATCACCAATTTCTATTGTTTATTGAATCAAGACGTTCTATAAAAGTTCGTGGCTTTGCGGTGGAACGCAATAGTTTTTTTGTAATTCTTTTATTTTTATTGCAGTTAGTATGACAGTCCCATTGTACCCTAAATACCGGTAAAACGGGGTTAATAGGGATGCAGGGGTGAATCGGGACGAAATTTTATAAGGGATGTTATCATTGAAATAATATCGTTTGCTGCCAAAAATGACTATAATGTGTTTACTGTATTATAATTAACAAACCATATTATTTCAACGTTAAAATGCATTTCAATGTTTCGTCCCGGATCAACCCCGCCATCCCTATTAACCCCGTTTTGCGGTACACACTGCTTCGGATAACATTTGAACCATGAACCTGAACAGACTCTTCGCATCATCATCATTCGGTTGAGACTTGTATGGAATGTACAATAAGTACACTATTTAGTTGAGTAACAGGTAAAAACTATGATTTGGATACAATTTTGGATACAAGTTTAAAGTACCTACGTTATCAACTCATCAACATTCGTGTGCTACAGTTTGTCAAAAAAAACGAACAAACTTATGCATTCATAAAAACAAAAAACAATACTTAGGAAGCCTGACCTAAGGTGGTTATATAAAATGTATATGCAATTTTTGCTTTCCACGTTTACCATAGGTTAAGGGCAATACCCTCCATATAAAAACATCATAATAAAGGTACTTTATTCCGTGAATCACAGAGGGCTTGCCGTATGTCGCAATATTTCGGGAGCTAACGGTGAGGACCGGGTGCATCGACCGAGCACAGCCAGTACGACTTGGCCTACGTTTATCGTGTGACGTGCCGACAACAGTGGTGTTCACCCTTGAATTATTGAAAATGTGATCGGATGGACGGTAATTGGTGCGTTTACCTATTCGTAGTTTAGTTAGCGTTGTTTTCGCGCTGCTTTTTTTTAAACAGTTTTTACTTTTAAATTCAACACTAATTATTTATTTTAATTGCAATTAGTCTTGATTGAAAATAGCTTATTTAAAATAAGAAAAAAGTAATCATCACTGCGAAATTATGCGAGACAAGTTATAAATTTCTTTTGTTTATGTCGTAATAGAACATCAAAATATTACCACTTTTTTTAAAGTTGATAGAATGCCCGCAGGCGATAGGTTTGCAACCAGTCAGTAACTGCGCTCTAGTTATTGCTACTAATCTCGACATTGAGTGATCCGTTTCGTTAATAAGATGATGGTTATGATAAGACATTTTAATTCAACTATTGTTTTAGAAATTGCAAAAAAAATTGATTATTTTTGTCTTTCATTTTAAGAAAAACGAAAGAAAATATTAATTTAGTAGAGCAGTAACGAAAAATGCCTTTCGTGATCTCCAGTAATAAGAATTTAGATAATAGTTATTAATGTTGCGTTGACCCAAATAAGTATAACGAGCATGCGAACAATTATCGTGTATGTAATAAATAATCACGTTAACCTGGGAACACGTGAAAATAAGCAATCAACTATTCTAATGGGTGTTTAATTAGCAAGAAGAATGCGGTTTGAAGTTCACTTATTATTTAATACCTTTGCACAGCTGACGTAAGACATGCTAACGAGATTGGCTTATAGGCAGTATGGATTTAAAGAAATAAATGTTATTTAATGAAAACTACCTATAATTTAATAGTAGGTATTGCAAATCTACTATTTATTTTATGATAAGTAGGAACATAAGTGATTTCATGTCAAAAATATTACGTGTTGGGCTCTGTTTGCACAGACAATCGCTTGTAGTCAGTATGAATCATAATTAATTTAAAAACCGACCAAATGCGAGTCGCACTAGCACCAGTACCAAAAAGCAAAAAACGCGGAAATAAAACAAGTTTCTTGAACTTCCCTTTACTTTTTTTTTTTTTTTTTTTTTTTGAATTTGCTGATAGACAGACGGACGGGTGGACGGACAGCGGAGGCTTAGTCATAGGGTTCTGTTGGCACCCTTTGGGTACGGAACCCTAAAAAGTAATTTAGTCGAAAGTAATTTTCTATAATAAGAATAAGCATAGCAGTAAGTACCTAAATGATATTTGAGTAAAATGTTGTGGACCGTTTCGGGAAATGACGGAGAATCTTTGATTGTATCAGCGTGTATCTGTTGCGTCTCATCAAATCATTCTGGTGCAAGTAAGATTAAGCAACCTGTCAGTATGATGCGCGATGGGATCTTGAAACCCATTTTAAAACGATGTTAGGTAAAACAATAGGTACTTTTAACAAAACCAAATAGGTACTGAATGACTAGAAAAGTAAGATTAAAATACCAAATATCTTAAAAAAGGATAAAACATAAACTGAAACGGTTAAGATTATACAAATGGGTGTAGGTATAAGTGGGTCCAAGCATTGATTTTTAAACCACTAAATTTACATTTTAGACCTAAAATAAAATACAATAGGTTTAAAACAAACGGCAGGAAACTCTTATCCTGTGATCACGGCTAAGTACATTGCCATGTCTTTTATAAGTCTACTTCGGACAGTCTATAAAACGAAAACAAAGCAAAACAAACCATAAAGAAAACTGCTTACGATCTAAAACCACTTGTGAAATTAAAAACAATGACGTTAGACATGGGTAGGTACGCGATACGTTTGTCGACTCCAAATGGGTTTATTGATAATAACGATACAACAGTCACTGGCATATCAAACAGTGCTTTGTATCTCGATAAAGACATGGAAATGTACTCTACTCTAACTCTTAAAGGATGACAATTGGGTTCTTCACCTTGCTAATATTTAAAATATGACAGATCATAATATTACCATTGCAAAAAAAAAAAAACATTATGACCCAATCCATTGAACTTTCGCGAAAAAGATAACTCAACGTTTAAAAAAATGTTCGTGTGCTGGATGTTGCAAGTTCTAAATGGCTATCTCTAAGTTGGTAAGAGTCTTGTGAAATCAGTGTATTGCAACAATACTGATGCGACATCGCTAAAAGCAATATGAAGCAATAAGCAGCTGGTGCGCTTGGTCCACGGGCCCTTATAATGTCCATTGCCGAGTTTAACAGACATTGGCTATGGCATGCAGTTACTAACGGAGCGATGGATGTACTCGTATCTTATGTAGGTCGGGGTCGAGTATCCAAAAGTAGAAGCAATGTCAAGTACCCAGTAGGTCTGTTATCGTTGCGCGTTGATTGGCGACTGAGAAGTCGTTAGGTCGAACCATGTGACCTTTTTTTTTATTGTTTTCGGTGGGAACCTTCAAAAGGCACCCACAGAGCATGTAACTTGAAGGCACCCGACCTTCGGGGAGGGAGGTCGGGGAGTGTGGGAGTTTTACCTCACTAAAACCACCCCAGTGATCACCATCAGCACATAGAGGGGTTCCCGGTTCCTCTTAAAATACCAATTCTGGTACCCCCCCTGTGCAACGCCTGTAATGCACATCCCTGGGGAGACTGATACGCAGACGAACCACTTGACCTAGCTTAGAGGTGCTATAATTTTATAATTTAATTAAAAGTGCAGTAGTATTTTTTATAATTCTACTATCACTTCTCATTTTTTTAAACTCTATTTTAATCAGGTAATATTAACCATAAACTACGTAGGTTTGGTACACTCACCAACAAAATATATATTTTTTTAAAGGGTATGTACCTACCATAGATAATAAAATCAGCCAAATTTTGACAGATGCAAAATACCGCGTTCTCGTTGTATGATAAACACTAATAAAATCAAGACGTTGTAATAGACTAACGGGGAAAGTAGTAAGTGAAAGTTATGTTTTAGCAAACCAGTTGAAGGTCAGTGATGACGACGACCGCGAATGGAATAGAAAATTTAAAATTAGAATAGGTATTTATTTAATGCTATATAATTTGGCGTTAGTAATTACAGGCATTATATGATATTAATAGCGTTCGGTCTATGCGTAAAAATTTTTTTAAAAACTAACGTTTAGATAAATATTTTTTTTTTTGCGCTGGCAAATGTGACATCCACATGGATGATTGATGAATTAATTTATTGGTCCTTTACAACCTTGTACCTACTTCGACGGCGCGTTAATCTGTGGTTCCAACATGATACATACGGGTTTGGAGCTGTAGGTACTAGGGTAAACCGAGGTATAACTGGCCGCTTTTATTAATTGGCCACTATCCACTTCAACGACAGAAATTAAGAGTTATCCACACGGTACGCCATCTATGATTATTTATTTATACTACTTACTCAAGCAGCTTTCATTTTAGTAACATTTTTTTCCACTATGATAATAGCGCCAATTTTATCGACCATTTTGTGACAGTCCGTGTTCAAGTTCTGACATGAATGGTCAATCATTACAAAAATCTTAACGTACTGCTCTATGTAATAATTGAATTTTGTGGTATTTTGTGAAGTAATCGGGAGTTGATCGTGTTTAGTGTGTTGAATAGATGGTAAGTGATACCTACTTTACATGTTTTATTGTGTCAGCATCTATTCTTAACCGAGATTGGGGGGTGGCTTGTATTTAATCGAAATTTTTGCATATTTTCAATTATTGGCCACCCATGCCAGTTACTGGGTTGTAACCTAATATTCACATTTTATTAAAAATGAAACGTATTAAGTAGCCGTATAAGGTACACTATTGTCTAATTAAATATCAAATAAAAATACACACATTTACTAGTAACTGGCCATGGTGGCTAGTAAGTGATAATTGTATGGCCAGTTTCTGACGGAATGTTTCTTGTTGTACAGATTTTCCAAAATGTCGTTAAAAAAACGACAATACTCCAAAGAGGCAATAGAAGAGGCTATCAAATTTATTGAAAACGATGAAGGTTCGATTCGTCAAGCAGCTAAAAAATTTGGCGTGCCCAGAAGTAGCATACAATTTAAAATACGAAATCCTAACACAAAGTTTAAGTCTGGACCTGATCCAGTGCTTACTGAAGCTGAAGAAAATGAGTTGGGTAACTTCATTATACAACAAGCTAAGCGAGGATTTCCCAGAAAAAAAGAGGATATACAGGTTTGTGTCCAAGACTTTTTGAAGAAAAATCCACGACCTAATCCATATAGGAACGACAAACCTGGAGATGTGTGGTTTAAAGCATTCTTAAAACGGCATCCTTTCCTCTCGATTCGGACATCAGAGGGAGTTACGAATGCAAGTGCCTGTGTTTCAGAATCAGACATTAGGAAATGGTTCGAAGAAATAAAAAAAATACATTGACGATGAAGGTTTGTCTGCTGTCATTCAAGATCCTACGGGTGTTCAATGCCGATGAAACTGGTTTTAATATTTGTCCAAGAACCGGCAAAGTTTTAGCTGAAAAAGGATCCAGAAACGTTTACGAAATCGAAAAAGCGCCAGCCAAAGAACAATTTCATCAGAATTGTATTCCGTTATCCCACAGAATTCATATTCCTGACGATGAATGTGATTCATTTTTATGCCATAATTGTTACAGAGAGAGTAATACTTCATCTGATGATGGTGGTGATGATGACGATGATGATGTACACAATTTATTTAAACTTGTCAACTAAGATAAACGGTTCTAAGTTCCTCATTCCTATAGACATAGAGTTTACAAACTGACTGTGGTATACTGATCTCTTTTAAGCTAAGATGTTGATGTTACTATAGAATAAGAACAATATTGTTAGAATTTTCTTTATTAAGTTTCAAAATATTTTAATTTGCTGTTTTTTTGTATTTCCAATATTTAATTTTCTTTATTTTGATGATAATTTTTATATGGCCAATTATTAGTTATTTTGGTGGCTACTTTCTAAATTTTATGGCCAATTACTACTTAAAATTAATACTTTTTCATTCGATTAATCTATTTCTACACAATTCTGTTTAATTTAATTTTTCACACATCAATTTCAATAAACTAATAGACGCTTTAACCAAAGGTAATTAAATAATAATAATTTCTTTACACATTTTGATTTTACACTGACTTGAACTGGCCGGTGAGCTTAAGTGGCCAGTTACTGGTGAGTTTACCCTATTACTTACCCTATTTGTATAAAACTATCACGCCTACGAGGTATTTATAAAGTTAACGCGTAGTTGTCTTCACCTTTTAACCATGCATCGTATGTAAGAGCTGAAAATAAAATGCTGTTCATGCTTTAGGAACCCTTCATACTAAGCTAGACAAAAGACATTGTAGGTCGGAGTCGATACAAAGTTTTCACCATGACGATTTTACTCTATTGTAGCTCAAAGAACACTGTCCTTGTGGAGGTATATAAATACCTAAAAATAATTAAGAAAGCTTATAAGATCGCTATTCGAGCGACGGGACAAATTAAAGCTCGGTCAAATATAAGTGGCTCGGGTATCAGTGATTCGCCAATAAATGTCTGCGTAAGAACTTTTACTTTCACCTTTTTATAAGGACTACTTACATATTTTTTTAAGAAATCAAGTACCTATTTTTTTTAAAACTTGCAATAAACTTATCTTAATATCTGCTATTGGCCCAATGGAGATACCATTAGCCGCTTTAATAGATTCTCTCTCTTTCTGATTTTGAGGTATTAGCTCTACTTTCAGCGGAGGATAAGCCTCATCACAAGTGTGCTGCGTGTAGTCCTCTTTACAAGGACCACGCATCATTTGCATTATGAAAGCTATTCACGTACGATCTTCAACTTTACTTGAACTATTCTATGCATAACATATTCATTTAAACTAGGCTTGTAGAACATCTAATAACTTAGTTGTAAACTAAGTCAAGTGCACCACAAGAATTGTAGTTATGTAATGTAAATACAGGCCAGTTTCGTAAGTCAATGTTTGGCTATGGCGTGACTAGTTTTCTTTGGTCACGTGATTAAGATTTTTTTTTACTTTGAAAGCAAACATTTTTTTAACTAAACGTTTTTTGTCAAAGCAATAATTTATTCTGAATATTGATTGAGCTAAATAAAAGTTTGAAGATACGAGGAAATAAGCAATAGCTAATTCGCCTAATATGATCCGGCTCAAAGGATAAAATTTTTTAGTACCAAAAATTTGTCCTCCGATAGGTTCATGAAATTATTAAAAACTATGGCAAAATCTCCCTTTTTTCGGATTTAATATGTTGTTAATTTACGTTCAGCATACAACCTGCACAAAGCCTTGACCACCCTATAGTACATTATTGACAATCGCTTACAAAATAATTATGCACGTTGCACGCACTGCATCAACTTTAATAACACATTGAATCGAATTTAACAAGGTTGTAGATATTGCGGCTATTATACAACAGTTACACAATAAACATACATATAAATAATAATACACTTACTTAAGTAGGTAATGAATTAGTTATGTGAACTAATTTCCAATTCAGTCCGAGCTTGCTCCACAAAGCTCGTAGAACTGAATTACAGGGTCGTCCAAAATCGGTGATGAAGAGCTGGCCCTAAAACCTTTTCTTCCACCACATTAAGTGTATTGTTAACAAAAGGAATAATAATACATTTACACATAAGTAGTGATGTGTAAATGTATTATTATTCCTTTTGTTTGACTCATACATACATTAATATTATTATTATAATTTACATAAACACACATAGGTATATGCGTGATACCTACAATTGCGAGTAGTTAGGTAGTAACAAGGTAGTCTGCAATATAAGACGTCGACTTCCGACAAACGGAAGGAAATATCAAGTCTGACACGTTTTATTTTTATTGAACTCGCTTTCACTTTGTTCCCGCACCTGTCATGTGTCTGATTGTATTCAGGAGCTGTCTGCATTGTAATGAAAACAATAGTTTCCGTCTTATTAATGTAGGTTCAGAGAGGTACTTATTGTTTAACCATTCTGCAAGGCCATAAATCCTTCGATCCACCAACAACAATCACTGTTGAAAGCTATTTTGCCTCACAAGTCACAACATTATGTCCATCGCTTATTATCAGACTGTCCATGACTGTACCATAAGATTGCTACCAGTAACTTCTGTTCCCACTAAATTTGAACTAAAACCGGATAATATTGTCATTGGATAGTCCCGAATTCTTGACTCCCTATCCCGTTCCATGACGTGAGGATTTAAATTTGGTTTGGCCGTAGAATAAGGAGCTGGCATAAAAAAATAAGATATAAACGATAAATAATCCTACCTACAGGCTACGGGCTTAATTAAGAGTTAACTACAACCTACTTTTAGAAGTATTTAGCAAATCTTTACATTTGCGTGTCTACATACATCACAACACACTGAGAAACTTCGAAGGTCGTACAATATTTACTTTGAACCTAATTATTGGATATTCTTATATTATACAACTGTCCGTTGATTTGTTTGATTAAATTTGAGTCAATACGAATATTATATTATACAACTATCCGTTGATTTGTTTGATTAAATTTGAGTCAATACGAATATTATATTAAGCCTTGTCGTCATGTGCTATGAAACATAGTCTTAGTATAAATCCTTCCATTCGCATCCAGCTACCTCCTAATTATTTTATTCTTCTTTGAATCCAGATAAACCAACATGGCGACATCAGTGCTGCAGCCCGAAGATTGCCGAAGGGAGCACGAACCGAAGCATGACATCATCGAAGCGCCGAGGTTGACCGATGATGACCGAATGTACATCCTTGAAGCTAAGGAGCGGGAGTCTGGAGAACTGCCCCCAGAACTTAGAGAAAAGGCCAGGACAGAACTGAGAGAAGAACCAGCGTTGAGAGAACAGGCTCTGGCACAGATGAGACACTTTATTGAGAAACATCCTGCAATCAAGAAATGTAGAACTGGTAAGAAAGAATTCCTGGTACTTAAAGAGCTGTTGTTAAAAATTAATATAGTCCAATATCAATATAGTCCGTTGTAGTTCACGGATCTATGGTGGAGGCGCCGTATTACAAATTAAGGTTGCACGATGCGCCGTTGATAGCAACAACTTTTCTGCCCATCGACAATGTAACAACACATTCCATAATAATACCACCTCATTCTTGCCTATAATGGCCGGCTTGAGTGGAGATTCGCAAGAGCAAACATGCTCGGAGGAAGGATTCCAGTAAGATGCTGGTAGGGCTCTTGACCGTACTTCCGGGATTGCCCTGACAGCCATGGAATACCTCTCCACGCCTCTAGCTCCATGGGATATGTTGCCCCCTTGTCGCTAAGTCACTATGTGCTAGTGACCATTTCCGGGGGCCCATTATTGAGTGTGCAAGTCACCTCCTGCCATAGTCCCTTTATTTATCCATATACCTTTGTTTCTATATCCTGCAATAGTCCTTCACCAACTGGGGTTGTCCTTGGGTCTACTTGTATAGCCCGCACAGGGATAATCGTCAGTTGGTGTCTCATTTCATTGAAAGCGTCTAGCGGTCTCTGCGAGGTGGCTTCGTACGCCTTCTAAAGGTCCGGGACCCCAGGGTCCCGAGATATGTCAAAGTTCAAGGCTGATTCAAGGCTGCTTCAACACTGATTACATGCAGACAAAGCGGACTGCTAAGTAAGAATGCAGACTTCAATCCTAAATTATTATTCTCGCCATAAAATATTTATAGCATCTTCAAAATATTCTTTATGAAATGTTGCATTTTTAACGTAACATCCAGGTTCTTGAACCTAATTTCACCGAAAACAATAAACTTTAAAATTAACTAGTCCTTAGGCCAGATGAGTGTCTTTTTTTTTTTTCGTGTGGGAGAGGCAAAATTCGCGCCCTCACGCCCCTAGCCGCCGCAGGAGACGCCCTGGGCGTCGGGAATCGCAGGCCGATTCCCGGCCACCGTAGGCGTGGGCTTGCGAACGGCGAGCAATGGGCAGCTCGCCGTTCGATAAGTACCAGGCCCGGGTCGACGGGCGCCTCAAAGAGATGTCAGCACCAATGACGGGGTCCCCTAGGGCCGATGCCTGCTAGGGTTGCGGGAAAGTCCGAGAGGGATACCGTGGCCCTTGGCACAGGCAACTGAAGGAACACGGATGGGTTTTAGTCAGTAAGAGTCTGACACGCCCTCCTGCTCTGCCCAGAGCGGGAGAAGTTATTTGATGATTTCCCATCCTCGAAAAAAAAAAAAAAACCCAGATGAGTGTAATCCACTTGTGATTCTGATCCCGTGGTACCTATGTAAATATTGTATCCGTTACTTCATGGTGAAGCCCTTTGAGTGCAGCTCTCGAATGCACAATGATTAGTGACTATGTATCATGTTCTAGGCTAGGACGTAGGGTGAGTGTGCCAGGTGGTCCAATTTTTGATGACATGCCTTGGCTCAATTATTATGAATTGCCATTGTGAAATTCTGCACCCTATAGATAGCCCGCCAGTTATTTTTGGGGACGGAACCATCAATCGATAAACACAAGAACGAGAGCAGTTATTTCGTCTCTGATACCTAACTTGGTTTTAGAAGAATCAGGGATAGGCGAATCTAGTTAAATAGATCGTTTGCATGGTTTTCATACGATCTGGAATCTTCTATAAAGTCTTAGCTCTGTACGATGGCAACCAGATTGTTAAAAATACCTAACGACCACAATCAGTGTTCACGTTAGTCAGACAATAAACAACCTTATATTTACAGACTCGCCCTTCCTCCTCCGATTCCTCCGGACGAAGAAGTACTCCATCCCGCAAGCCTGCTCCATGCTGGAGCGGTACCTCACCATCCGGGAGATGTACCCTCAATGGTTCCAGAAGCTAGACCCTTTGGACCCTAAGATCGCTGCAGTGATTGATGCAGGGTACCTGGTGCCTTTGCCGAAGAGAGACGCTGAGGGTAGGAGAGTGGTGCTGTCTTGTATGGGTAAGTTCGTGAAGCGGTGAAAACTGCTTTATTATAACTTGTGTAGGTGTGGTGTGGTCTATGTAATCAGTTTTTATGCGTTAACTACTAACTCATCCACACGTAAGTAACGTCGTCTATATTTAAAGTTCTCCCAGTGAATTCTTAATGTCAACTTTTTAACATTCTTATATAACTTTAGACACGAAACAAAACTTGCTTATGCCAATGGTAGCCCCAGTGTCCTGCGGATATAGGTAAGAAGGGTCAAGTCTTACTTTGGTCAATACAACCCGTACTGTTTTAAACGTTTCCTTTCCAAGCTTTAGGTAACACCAACGAAAAAAAACATCCACACTGCGGAAGACACTCATCACTCAACCAAAACTTTTGGTGACTGAGTAGGAGCAGGGCACGATCAAGATCTCGGTCAAGGGAATCCTTCTTCACAGGAATGTTTTAAAACTTACCAAAGACATGTACGTTTAAAAGCCAAACACTAAAGTCCTCTCCTCCCACCAGGTCGCTTCGACCCCCATCAATTCGACAACTGCGTGATGGCCCGCGTCCACTCTATGATCGTGGAACTACTGCTGGACGAGCCAAGGTCACAGCTGCTGGGGTACACCCACGTGAATGACGAGGCTGGCATGCAGATGCCGCACGTCAGCCTGTGGTCACTCACTGATGTCAGGCTTATGCTTAATTGTATACAGGTGAGAAAAAATAAAGAAGAAATAATGTTTTTTTGTCATCGAAACACCTACTTAATGGTTAAAACAAAACAAACATAATTATCATTAAAAGTACGGAGAAAAAAAGTAGTCGGTGTGCTCGTTAGTTCGTAGTTAATTTCAGGAACCTTATTTATTAGTCCTAAAAGGAGTCACTGATTCCGGGCATGATAACGGGGCGTTTTTTGAAGAAGAATTTCGGATGACATAATATTATCACTGTAGTAATTCGGTCCCGAGTCTATAATTAGATTATGTACCTACCATGATGAACCCATCGACGTCAATTCGGGATTATCCTGCAGACCGATTAGGCTAGAATGCGCTAACTAAGTTATCCCACAAAATTTAAAATTCAGAATATCTCAACAAAAAATCTAAAGCTAATGATTTTATTCCAGAACTCTACCCCGATGAGGCACAAGCGCACTCACTTCGTGAACATTCCACACTACGGAGTCAAGTTCTTCGAGTTCGCTGTATCTCTGCTCAGCGATAAACTGAAGGACCGTGTGATGGTAAATTCAACACTATTATTCTCATTAAACTTTACCTCTCACCTATCGTAAATAGTAGTAGGTATGTGCACAAGTCTGTGGTAATAATAGTCCTCGAGGGGGGAGGCGAAACCGAATAAAAAATTCACTAAAAACTTTAAAAATGTTTATAATCTCATCTATCAATGGACTGCAGCGTTTTATCTTGGAACATTACACTTACCATAGTGCTTGAAATTAACTTTTCCCAATAGTACAATCAAGGAGAAAAGTGTTACCTTCGGAACTCGAAATAATCGGATGCATTGTAAAATGCCGAATAATCGCCGAATAATAACCTACAAAAAAATTTAACTCAGAAAAACCGGATGTTTTCCATTAATTCTTGTTTCACGTGTTCTGAACACTGATACATAACAGTGTAATAAGTATTTATTTAGTACAATAAAACGAGTGTCATGTAAAAATATATATGCTCGAATAATCTTGGTTTGTAGTGATAAATTATTTTAAAAATGAAGTGTTTCTATATTTTTTCTGAACTCATGTGCAGAAAAAATATAGAAACACGTCATTTTTACTAAAATTATTAATGCAAATACTTAAATTTTATTTAAAACTAACTGACTATGATAAAACTTTATTTGGTAAACTATTTTAAATTATTTGAATTATTTATAAACTATTTAAAGAAAAATTATGGAGATAAAAAAATATAAAAAAAAATCTCGAATTTAACTAATCATGTTTCTACAGCAGCACAGCTAACCAGATTTTCACAGTAGCTTATTATATATACTGTAAAGGTGTTCTAATCGACAACCTCCAGTGTTAAGTTTCTCAGTTTTCATATGTTTTCTCATTTTCATTATCTCTGTTCACAGTTCCATCGAACAAGCGACGAATTGATGAAACACGTTGATCCAGCAATTTTGCCGAAAGAATACGGTGGAACTGTTCCTCTCAGAGACATGATTGAAGAACTGAAACGCAACCTCTTGAAGCAGAGAGATGACTTGCTGTCATTAGATGGAATGTCAGTGGACTTGCACGCGTTGGAGAAGAACGATTTAACTCAAGATATACACTCGACGGCAGGGTCCTTCAGAAAACTTGAATTAGATTAAGAATATTGTTGGGAGTTAAAGTTTAGACTCTAAAATAAATCATTATGGTTTTTGAGTAAATGAAGACTTCCTCTAATTATTTGGAAGCATGCTGGGCAATTTTTGGTCTAAATGAATACAATTTTTTTTATTATTAACATGTACGTTATCAAATCTTGCTTTGCTTTCAGGATAAATTAGGGTTTATAATTAATTTGTAATTAATTAATAATTTTGTGATGGCTATTGTTATTAAATATCATCAAATGTAAGTACTCTATAGAATAAAATATATAACTGTATGCAAATAGATCTCATTCACTGTTATTAGGTAAGCATTTAGTAAAAAAAAGAAGCTATAAACAATATTAAAATATATGCTTGAGGAGTTATATAATCTTATTGAGACTACATTTATGGCAGATCACAATATAATTAATTCTGTAGACCTACATTTATTTTTGTATTTAGTACTTAACTATTATATAGAGCTTGTGGCAGCCGTTGGTGGTGTCACGTTACCATTCATAACGGAAGGTTCTGAAAAATATTGTCATTGCCATCTGTTGCAATGTGTGTTTATCAATTAGAATTCTCGTATATATAAGATAACTGACAACATGACGAACTGACTGCTGCATTAACCTTTTGTTATCATAAAGGGCTATTTTGTAACAGCGATTCTTTCTAAGTACCTATTAGTTCTTGTATGATTCATCATCGGTTTTAGAAGTCATCCGATATATTTTGGGTACAGTATCTTATAAGATGTAAAAATTAAATAACTTTAAAATATGTATGCTGATTTTTTTATTTTCCTGACACGTGCTAAAATATCTAAGAAAACCTAAGCTAAGGGGATTTACAGAAACCAAGGTGGTAAATTGATAATCAAATTCGACTTTGGTGGTGTGCATCCAATGATTTCAAAAGGATTATATAAAAATTATATTATTAAACTTTACTATATATGTCTATGTGTGCATCTCATATTATAATCACTATTTGACTTATAATTGGATATGGTGTTGTTGCCAAAAAAAAAACAGAACTTATACCAATATTGCACCCGCATGTACTTGATAAGTAGCAGCTGGACTATACAAATTCACCAAAGACAATATCCATAAACGAAAAAAAGCGCAGAGTGCATAGACAACTGCCTTCCCACTATCATAGATTATAGACGGCCTTGAATTGCGAGCGATATGACGCCAACTTCGCTGTAGTTTTTCCCGCAGTTTGGCGTCCACATAGATTGATAAAAAATTATTAGCACGAAGTTTCTATGTATTTAGATCAATAGGACATTTTTAAACCCCTATGATTTGTTTTCCAGTGACGATTTCATGAAACTATAATGCTATAACAGTGAACAGTTTGTTTGAGTTGATATATTGTGGTGGATTTTGTAAACATCGGGACGTGAACGCAGGCCCACGTCTATGAATTCTTGTACGTATTCTAGCCATTATAGTTTTTAGCTCTCTGTTTATGTGTAATCACGATGCAAATTCGATATATTTTGGTAAAATTTGGTGCAGTTAAGGTGGATTAACCTCTTAGGTTTGTGTTGTTTGCTTGGTCGTAAAAACTGGGTCTGCCATAATCTAGCATAATTTGATTGTTGTTTAAACCACGAGCACAGCAACAGGGTAGGGTAAATATCACGTTCGCGATGATATTTCTATGAGAAAACTAAAAGTTACGACTTAATTTGATCGACACGTCATTTTCTAAGTATCTAAACATCATATTGGTGTTGTTTTGAGGACGATGTTCTTTATTTTTCTCGATTGCTCACAATCAATAAAGATTTGCGTGATAAGCCACCAGAATCATGTTAGGTCAAGAACAGCTACTACAATGTGGACATAAGGTGTTTTTATACAGCTATTATTGTTAGTGGATGTACATTTTGGTCATGACCAACATCTGCCTTCAATCAATATGTCACATTATGCAGCTTACTGGGTAAACATTATTGAAACATAATTTTCTGACTCAAATTTTAGTTGCTTTTTGATGTAAGTGTACCATATTCACAAAGAGCTGCAATCACCCTCATTTTCTAGATGTTTCTACATACTTCCACAGTAATTCTGATCATCTGGTTAGCATTATCCCTGTTTCAATGTCTTGACCTACTATTACAGTAAAACTTATGCTTTTAACATGTTGTTGAATGCATTTGTTTTGATAATGAGGCCCTTAGTGTGACTGTTTCTTGTTTCTGCTCCTATTTTGTGCAATATTTTGTTTCACCGGGAAGCAATCATCTCAATTGGTTATGCAGCACAATGTTTTGCCATCTTTGTGTACTAATCATCAGGTTAAAAGCAAAGTTTTGGGCATGGGCATGATGGCATGGAACTGAAACATGGGTTAGATCGGCAGGACCATTGTTCAGTAGTGGCTTGGAGCAGGATATGTATCCAGTTGACCTTAAACATGACCAATGAAATGTGGGTGAAGTTTAAGCGAGACATGGGACAGAGATGTTGGTAAGAACAAGCATTATCCATGTTGTCAACGTACTCCTTCTTAAACATCGACAAACTCACGCGTTTTTCGCTTGGGAGTAGGCAGAAACTGCAGAATCTGTATCCACTAACCCGCACTGGGCTTTGGTGGTGGATTACAGTCCATTTCCCACCCAATGAGCAGAGGCCTATGGACCAGCAGTTGGAATTCATAGGTTGATTATGCTATACCTCTACCCAACCCTTAACAGAATACAGATGTAATATTATTATGCTAGGAAACAGTAGAAACTGCTGTCAAGTGTTTAGAACAAGGAATATGACCTACCTCATATATCTTTACTCAAAATATTTTAATTATGGTTCATCCTAATTTTGTTTGTTAAACCGTGTCTAACATCCATCAAGTCAAAGATGAATTTAAGTTGTAAATAGGGACAGTATTAACATGTTAAACATGATTTTACAGTAACTAGTAAAATATAAGTTAAATATTACTTCCAACTGTATACTTGAACTAAATAGGACTGAATGACCTCTATTTGTAATACTATTATACTTAGTTATATTATTTGAATGAGGCAAAGTATAGTATAGAATAAATATTTTGTATGTTCAACAGAACCGCATATTGTTCTAGGGTTGATTGAAATATGGAAAGTATGTTTGGAGCTATCCAATTATTTATTTATAGCCTTATTTCAGATTGTTAGTTGTAGTACAAAAACACATTTAATATCAGTTCTGAGTCTCTGTGTGCCCTTTGACAAAGGCTCTAACCTCTTCCAATTATCCCTGTTCCTTGGCTGTCTAGTCCCATGTCTTTCCAGCTCTCCTTACCAAGTTTCATCACAAAGTTTCATATATTATGCTGATAACGGGCTTTAAAAATCTTCTCTCACTATTTGCCCCCTTTATTGCAAACCTAAATATTCTGGCCCCAGACTAGGCTGGACTATGTGTGTTCATATGACAAAATGTATTGATGTGTCAAGTTGTATTGATGTCTTGTATGAATCAGAATGTTGAACAAAAGAGAAGAATGAAAGGCAATTGCATGCAGCTGAGATGAGAATGCTAAGAGGGATCTGTGGTGTTACACAAATAGATAAAATAAGAAATGAGTACATAAGAGGAGTCTGAAAGTGGCACCAGTAACTAAAAAGTTGCATGGAAATTGGTGAAATGTTTTGCGGAGGAATTATTAAAATGTTGTGAGGAACGTTTTGAGTATGATTGTGGATGGCTATAAGAGTAGGGGAAGACCAAACAAACGTGGATGGACTGTGTGATGAGGCTAGAAAGGGTGACTACAGAGTTCACGACTTATAGAGAAGTTAGGAAGAAAAATACTGAGCACCAACCCTAAATATATTGTGATAAGGGCAAGAGAATGAATGATGATGTGTTAAGTGTTTTGTAGTAGGTATGGGTACTCCTATCAAACATTAATACAATGGTGTGATGCTTTACATTCTTCGTTTCACACATTGACCAAAGATCTCAACAGCATATTACAGCTGTTCTCTCCAAAAGGTTAGGCAGTACTTTGTAATTGTTATGTACATAATCGTTGAGGTCCTTAAAAGTTCTGAGTTGAGCTGCACAATTACTGACAAATGCGTGCACTGACTGGACAGGTCCACTCAATCTGTGTGGTTCTTTCCTCAAAAGACTTTCACACAGCAGGATTATATCTGGACTTTAAAAGAGACTGTGAACTTTGAGTTTGTTTCGGCCTTTCTTCTCATAGGAAACAAAAACCTCATCTAGTTTAAAAAATATGATTCACATGTAAAAATGTTTGTACAAACCTACTTACAGAAATAAAATAACTTATCACTTATTATTGGTACACCAACATTTTGCTAGTTATTTTGTAGACCCATTTAATAGGGGGCGAGCCTATTGCCGTCAACTGCGTACAAATCCAGGTAGCTACTGAGAAATTCTTGATAGAAAAACCCAATAATACTTTAGCCCAACCTGGGAATCAACACCAGGACCTCATGCAAAGCAATAGTCCTTGCAACCACTAGACCTAAAGACATTATGAGCTATAATATTTTGGCATTTGTGCTGCACCAAACATTGTGAAGGGAACATCACATTTCAATGGCATTTTATAGATAGTTGTAAGTATGACAATGAGAAATTGTGTTGTGTGACACAACCATAATTTTTTTATTTTGTCTTTTTGTGGAGTCAATAACTTTTTAGGCAAATTAACAAGTTTTTGACTCAGCAAAAAGACAAAATTACAATCTATGGAAAATACTTAATTAGACCAAAAATAAGTATTTTGAGCATCTACTCCATTAAAAAAAAAAAGACTACCCTCCTTGGCGTCGCGCAGTCGGTTAAAAACGCTGTAGATTCTAAGATGCTAATAGTGACGAGTTTAAATAGTTTTGGTCTCTCAAAATTTACTTTAATTAGACAATTTTAAGCCACTTTGTTTGTTGTGAGTCAAAAAGTCAGTAGAATTGGGCTGATCCAGTTTCTCTAACAATTCAGGTAAACTCACACATATTTTCTTTTTTTTTTTCTTCCAGATTGGCAGCATGGCGGAAATAGTGTACCCGCAAGGCTGCCGTCCAATCACCGATGACCTCGGTCCAGATGAGCTGGTGAGGAGACTTAAGGTATGTTTTGCATATAATCTTATATTTATTGCTTTCCTTGCATCTGCTTCCATTTCATGCATATTGTAAAAAAAGCATCATACAAAAGGCTTAAAGCTAGGTACAAAAGTATTGAACCTGTAAGGGGATAAGGATAACATTAAAATTACAAGAAACAAAATTAAACCTACTACTTACAATACTAATATAAAAATATAAAAAATTGAGATGTCACGGGACGCCTGGCAGATGTGAAACATCGAATGGTTTAATAAATGAAAATAAATATGGCATAATCAAAAAACAAATATTCAGTTTTTTTTAAACAAATAAATTGTGTTGTATTTAAAATATAGCGTAGCGTCGCGTTGCCACGCCAGCAATCGGTTTCACGTGCGGCTATAGATGTTTCACATCAAAAATTTAGGTATTTAAAATAATTTAACATAATATTATGGACATAAATATTTATTAAGATTAGATGGTTACAATTTTTTTATAAGTAGCATTTATTCATAATTAAGTACTGAGATCAATATTAACCGAACAAAGAATTGCTTTGTTTGCAAGTTATGCACAAGCTTATGAAACTTTTCGGCAAATAAAAATCAAATTGACCGAAGATCTATGGGGAATGTCTATCAAAGTTTGTACAGCAATAATCGAGACTATAGCACCATACTTAGCTTTAATATTTAATTTGTGTGTAGATCAAGGAGTCTTCCCGGATTTAATGAAATACAGTAAGGTTATACCACTTTTTAAATCTGGGGACAGCAAAGACACCAACAATTATAGACCAGTATCTGTGTTGCCAGTATTCAGCAAGGTGTTCGAAAAGGTAATGCTCAATCAAATGCTTAATCATTTTAACACCAACAAAATCTTACACGATCAGCAATATGGTTTCACCAAAGGACGTTGTACGACTGACGCCGGTGTCACTTTATTAAAACACATATTTACAGCGTGGGAGGAGGCCCAAGATGCCATAGGGATCTTTTGTGACCTCTCCAAGGCATTTGACTGCGTTGATCACGAAACCTTGCTCTTAAAACTTGAGCATTACGGACTAGGTAAACTCGCGCTTAGTTTAGTACATTCTTATTTAAATGATAGACAACAAAAAGTGCAAATAAATGGTATCAATTCACTTCATTTAAAAGTACAAATGGGTGTTCCACAAGGATCGATATTAGGTCCCTTCCTCTTTTTAGTATATATTAATGATCTACCCCATTTATTTAAAAACCAACCACAAATGGTATTATTTGCTGACGATACTTCTTTAATCTTTAAGATAAATAGACGTGCATCAAATCTTGACGACGTAAATAATGCCCTACTGCAGGTACATAATTGGTTCACTGCTAATAATTTAGTATTAAATGGGAAAAAAACTAAATGCATAAGATTTGCTTTACCGAATGTTAAAAGTAGTGATTGTGACATAGTATTGAATAACGAGAAACTAGAATTTGTCGATGAAACTGTTTTCCTGGGAATAACGCTAGACTCAAGGCTGCAATGGGGTCCTCATTTAACATCTCTTGCAGGACGGCTAAGTTCAGCAGCATATGCTGTAAGAAAAATCCGTCAATTTACTAATGTAGATACCGCGAGGCTAGTCTATTTCAGCTATTTTCATAGTATTATGTCTTACGGTATTTTATTATGGGGACGGGCTGCCGATATTGAGTCTATTTTTATTCTACAGAAAAGAGCTATCAGAGCAATATACAGCCTCCGCAGGCGCGATTCTCTAAGGGAACTGTTTAAAGACATTAACATCATGACGGTACCTTGTCAATATATTTATGAAAACATCATGTACGTAAGGAAAAATCTAAATCTTTTCAGTAAAAGAGGTGAAAGACACAATTATAGGACTAGAAATAGGGACCAATTAGTTCAACCAGGTTTCAGACTGGCTAAAGTAGACTCATCCTTCATGGGGTACTGTTTAAAATGTTACAATAAAATACCTCCCCACATACTCCAACTGAATGAAACGAAATTTAAATCCTGTATAAAACGCACACTATACAGCCAAGCATATTATAAGTTGGGGGATTATATCGCTGACAAAAATGCTTGGCTCAGGGCTGGTCCTGCTCCACAAGGGCGCGTAAACTAATTAATTAGCATTCGAAAATAATGTTGGAGCTGATGAAGATTGTACAACCTATCTTTGCATTGTATAAATTCAATCTCATAGTATTGTATAATTGCATAGCACATGTGTGAGCACTATGTACCCACTATAAAGCTTACTGGGTTCGTCTTTCATTGACTTGAATGTGCCCTGGCGGCTGAGAGTATGTCATGCTCACTCAAATGTGTCGCTGGTGGTGGCGTGTGTATTGGATCATTGAGTTCCCTTCAAAATGGTTGAGCTGAATGGTGCTGATCCATACGTCATGTTCGTGAACGGGCGCCGTCAGTAGGCACTGGTCATTTCTTAGCTGCCACGGCTTATTTTAATTCCATAATTGTTTTTATCTTTTTATTACGGACGCTTTTAACGTGCACGTCTTTCTACATCGTTCTCACATGTATAATTACAACATGAATGATGTAACCACTCTATTGTAACAATATTTTGATTTAAAAGAGTGTCCATGGAGTTTCTTGCCCGTTCTTCTCCATAGGTACCTACTACGCTTTGGAATGGGCAACTAGCTTCATCTTTCTGACTGACCGACCGACCCCTTGACAATTCAAAAGTGCCTGTAATTGGTTTATTTGAAATAAATGCTTTGAGTTTGAGTTTGAGTTTGAGTTTTCCTTTAAAACATTTATGTGTGTTGCTATTCTGTTTACTACCATTTTGCCGACATTTCAATACTCCAGCCCAAAATGTGAACTTACATAGGTGGTAGGTTTTACAGAGACATGGTCATTATGAACCCTGTCGGGCACAGCACAGCAAAGTAGGAGATAGGAAGAGGGCTTTAATTTGACTAAATAAGTTTGTATACTATTATTTAGAAAAATAAAACAAAGTAGGAGAGAGAAAAAGGGCTTTAATTTGACTAAATAAGTTTGTAAGTTTGTTTGTGTATTATTTAGAAACGAAAAAAACAAATTAGGAGAGAGGAAGAGGGCTTTAATTTAACTAAATAAAGTCAAATCATTTATTTCAAATAGGCACATAAAAGGCACTTTAGAATGTTAACATTTACATTAAAATAGAATTGATTCTAGTCGCCCCTTCCAAAAGGTAGTTTCGTATGGAAAAGAATGGGCAAGAAACTACACCGTTACTCTTTTAAAATGTGTTAAGTACAATATTTTGTATACATTAATTATATAATTTTAAGTGAAGACCTATGCACCTATAATAAAATTATCCTACCACAATAGGTAAAAAGAATTAAAAAAATGTAGCAATGACAAATAAGTTAATATTGTGATAGATACATGGTGCTCACATACATATTTACAAACATTGTAAAAGTATATGATTTTCCAAATTATTTAAACAAGTAATATGTCAGTGTGTGAGTTAAAGTAATCACAGAATGTAAATCAATGTCATAAAAATAATAAACTATACAATTAAAGTAGCAACAAGTATGATTTTGTTTAGACCCTAGATTGTCCTATGATGGAGCTGGACCAGCATGTTTCCAAGCTTTCTTATCTTGGATATTATCCTCTAATTTGTAATATGCTTGTTTACACATTGAACTTTTAATATGAGTTTTAAATTTTCTTTCATTTAATTGCAATATATGCAAGGTATTTTGTTGTAACATTTAACATAGTACTACATAAAAGATGTATGTCATGTACTTTAGCTAATCTGAAAAATGTTTGATCTATTTTATCTTTTCTACATCATATACTATCTACACTATTATTTACTACTACATCTTACACTATTATTTAGAAAAAAAAAACAAAGTAGGAGAGAGGAAGAGGGCTTCAATTTTACTAAATAAGTTGGTATACTATTATTTATTATTTAGAATAAAAAACATTCTCCTTAGTAGTTTATTAAAAGAGAGAATACCCCTACACCTGCCGGTGGATTCTGTAAAAATCGCACCGTGAAGACTTGCGTGGAGTGAACTGTCAGTCCCTAGCATCAGTGGGATGACACTGACAGCTCACTCGACGCTCACTTCACCTAAGTTATCACGGTGAGATGATTACAGAATCGCACTACTGGCCTACTTTTACTAAGGTTCCCTGATATTACGGCCTTTTCTTAAATTTACCTATGCAGTAGGTCAGATGATTCTACTGAACAATAAATTAGGTATGCAGTGCTTTTATGGGGAAATTATCATTATGGCGATGTCCTCGCCAGCCACGATGCTACACAGCTAGCGAGTGCTAGCTGTTTTAAGGAGCCTTAAAGCTTTATGAATACGATAGGACAAGATTAAGGCACATCCTAATAAAAAAATCGGCCATGGGCGTGCCGGAGCGCGGCACAATGAAGGGTTCCTTAATTGGGATAAATATATCTCAAAACAAACTTAACATGTCACGGCCAATCCTCCAACTGCAAATGTAAGTTTGTACCTGCAAAAAAAATGTGATAAAACTACACACTAAAAAATTTCGGACTTTTTCCTGTACTTGTGCTGTGAGACCTTGCTTCTTGCCAAATTTAATGATTCTAGGTCAACGGAAAGTACCCTAAGTATAGGTATTGTTTTTTTTTTTTTTGAGCGCTATAGGACTGGAATCCTACGTATTTTATATTAATTTCAACTTGATACCTCCACGGGTTCCTGAGTAAAAGGGTTTTGACAGACAAACGAATGCACGGACGGACGGACAACGAAGTGATCCTATAAGAGTTTAGTTTTTTTCCTATTCAAGTACGGACCCTAAAATGTATTCACATTATTTGAAATCGAGTTTCTCGAGGCGACAGAGACCCCTCAGTTTTGAGGATACGAAACTTGTCCTTTTGTAACCCAACTATAGAATTTTTTTTTTCTTCAGTTCGTCAGTATGCGTGTGATGGAGCTCTTCGAGAATGTCAAATGTGCCCGTGCACTTATCGTCGCCTTAGAGTGAAAACCTCGGGAATGCATTTTTGTTCAAATCTATTTTATTGCGTTTCTAGGAAGAAAACCTCGCAATGCACATCCTGATCTGACAAATTTTTTCGTTGACAAAAGCGGGTTAAATTTCCATATTAATTATTAAAAAAAACATAAAAGACGCCATACAAAAATTTTACAACACTCAGATTTTTCTTCCTTCTCTTCTCACTTTCGAGGTTTTCACTCTAAGGCGTCGTTATGCGCCTGCTAAAACTCCCAAACAAAACTAAAACGTTGTCATTATAAAACTTGACATTCGCTTGATAAATCTTATCAGTCATTGCCCTTTCAGCAGAATGAGGACAATGGAGTTATTAGGGCTTCAGCCATAACGATATCATAAATAATTTCATCGTGTTAATGTAAAATTTTACGTATTGTTATTATTGTATATACAGGGCGTTCCACGGATATGCCACATGGAGGGAAAGTATCTTGAATATTGTAGATGGAACATTTCACTGAAAGAAGACATTATTTGAATTCAAAAAACTATTTAAACTGCATTCATAGATATTTAAATAATTACATGGTTGAACCGGAAATCGAACCCGTTACATGAGAAAAACAATCATCCTGTAGCTTTATCATACCGATCGACGATCGAAAGGCTTCATCATAAGGATTATTTAATTAAAATTAATCAATCTATCAAATGCTCAAAATGAGTCCCTTCCTGTTGAATACAAAGTCGCACTCTTTTGATTATTTCGATTTGTTGCATACAATCTGGTACCTACTAATTACGTATATCTTTATCATTTTATCATGAACTTAAATTATAATAAGGAAATGATGCGTACTTCTCAAGTGGGTACATTTATTAGTAATAGGTACCTTATGCTAGTCAGTTGTATGTCCTTACGGCAATGACAGCTTTTCATTTTTCTGAACAAAATTTCACATCAAATGTTAAAATTCATGGTCTTCATTTTATTTGTGACACTATGTTATTAACCTTTAACTGTGGACGTTAAAATATTGTAACATTACCATGGACGCGAGGTCTCACGGACCGCTTTTATAACTTTAAGTTATATTTTTAAGAACACTGTCATTTTATTTAAAGTACTTATTTTTAATCTACCTAAGGGTTATCAAATTAAAAGAATATATTATGCATTTAGCTTATCTTCATTTATTTTCTTAATAATTATGCAAATAACATTTAGGGTCATGTTCAGTCTTAAATTTGCCTGAGATCAATATAAGGACTGCAACTTAATAAAAAAAACTTCTTGGAAAAAAAAACGTAATTATCCGTAAGTATAAACTATACCAAACATAAAAAACAAAAAAATCAACTACTAAACTCAACACATAAAAATTCTGCCATAGGTCCAATATCAGTGAAATTATTGGCAGTCATTGCACAAGGGCTTAGAACACTGAAGGCATATAGCTTGTTTACAACCAGTGTAGTTAGTCTTCCTCTTTAGTTTAGGTGGACAGATTCGGCAGCTCTTTCGCTTTGAAGATTCGATTTCCAAAGTAGGAGGCTCCTCAATAGGCAGGTCTGCTCCCAAAACGCGCTTCAATGTCATATTCAATTCCTTTGGCAAATTCGAGGTATCTTCAAATGAAGGATCGTCAACAACACGTTATCTTTTTTATGCCTTCTGTTGGGATGGCGACGTTGATCTTGAAGTTCGTTTAGACGCAGAAGTACTTGGTTTTATGTTTTTGGACATTTTGATCACAAATTACCTATAACAAATACAATCGCAGTCAGAATTTTTTTGTATGGAAAACGTGGACACGCGGTCTCACAGGTCGCGGTCGAAATTTAAAACAAAATAACTCACCCAAATCGTAGCCGGCGACGCAACCTCTCACCTTCGCACTCGTTTCGCCACTAAAGTCGAAGCTACTACGCGTCGCAGGAGCGAGGATTGCTGGAAGAGGGGTAAATACGATTTTCGCAAACGAGAGCGGTCTGTGAGACCGCGCGTCCATAGTTATAGGTTAACAAAAATCATCCTTAAGATGAAGCCTTTCGAACGGTATGATAAAGCTACATGGTGATTATTTTTCTCGTATAATGGGTTCGATTTCCAGTTCAACCATGTAATTATTTGAATGTCTATGAATGCAGTTTAAATTGTTTTTTAAATTCAAATAATGTCTTTTTTCAGTAAAATGTTCCATCTACAATATTCAAGGTACTTTCCCTCCATGTGGCATAACCGTACCGTAACACACTATCAATCACAATTTGGATCATTTTGAAGTATATTGCTAATCCATTGCTTCATATGTTCGAAAAAAATGTCTGCTCGACAAAGTAAATAACGCTATGAATGTTGTTGAACTGTCAAAATGACAGCCATTCCTACTGTCAGTGTGTTACGCAATTATAAATAAACTCGTGAGCTTTTATGACATTGATTTAAGCACTATAAAATTGTCTATAATACAGTATTTATTTCATATAGCTATCTCCAATATTTTGGAAGTTATTGAAGTTATTGTTACCGACCCGCTTTCTTTGCGGCCCATCATTTATTGAGTACGCGGTCCTAGTTGCTGCGGTGCTCATTACTGCAATAGTTATTATGTGTAAACCATTTTCCTAATCATCCTTCTTAATAACCTATATCTCCTTTAATTGGGTTTTCAGGAAAGTTATATTTTGTATCGATACTCGATCGATACGATCGAAAATAACACCCTGCAAGTTTCCAATGTATTATTTGCATATAAATAGAACTGTAAACGCAACGATTTCTTACCTTTTACACAGTTTTCACATAATTCTAAAAAGTTAATTAAACAGATTTTTAAAATATAGCTCCGATTAAATGATAAAAATTTAAAACCACGAAATATGACACTAAACTGCGACGTTGCCACTCATAAGGTATAAACGCTCTTAAGTCCAACCTCTCCCATACATTCGTTGCACTGTGCGCTGGTCATACACGCACGCCGCTGCCGCGCGCCGGTTGAGACTTTAAGAGTACCTACTACGCACCTGACCTTTCTGAAGAACGTAATAATGTAATAATGTTACTGTTTATGTAGCGAAGGTAAAGGTGAATAAGGTACTATTATGTCATATTTTGACATATTTTCTGTACAAAAGCTGTCAAACCGCAATAAAATCAGACTTTAGTGAGACAATGTACATCAAGTAGTTTGCGGTTATGGGCGAGGTGAGGCCAGGGTTGACATGGTTGCCACGAAAAAAAAAAAGTCCTATCTGGGCATTTCCGCCAGATTCTAGACGCCCAAAAAAAGACTAACAATACCAGAGGTCGTACCCTACACTTCCATTCGCGTCCCTCAGGAAACAGAAGTGAGGCTCGTGATTAAAAAATCCGATGTTTGGCGACCTTAACCGTCGTCGGTAATATCCCGTCATGTCAAATACACTGACGAGCTTTGCTACCTATTTGGCCCTTTGAAGCCTATTGTTTGTGAGCTTTGCTACCTATTTGGTCCTTTGAAGCCTATTGTATGTGTCATTGATTTTGTGAGGTTCAATAATGGTATACCTACATTATATGCCCGATTATTTAGTACTGTGCACGACACCATAAGGTAAACTCGCTCTGAAGTACCAACAGTAAATAATTATCTCCTTATGTATTAGGTGTAACGACCATAACTTCAGTCATTCATTATGTATTTAAATAACAGTGTTTCATGTCTAACTATATTAATTAAGTTGTCTTTCGTTGCGATATTTCTCTCATAAGATTGTCGATAATATGTTGTACATTCCAGCCGCTAGAGGCGCCACTTGTACCATGTTCAAATATTTAAGCTTAAGTACTAAGGAACTTTACCTCAACGAAGACCGTTTCTGTATTTTAATTATTTTAAGGTGTTAATTAAAGTTTTCGAGGCTGATTCTTATGTAAATAATAAAGACAAACTATATCTAGGGTTAGATACATAAGAAAATATTGTAAGGGATGTCCTACCACGGAAAACACGCTAATTAAGTTTCCCATACAAAAGTCACCTACGCCCTGATTGGTCAAGGGGCGGGGCATTAAAACGAACTAAAGGGGTCTGATTAGTCAGGCACTACAGAATTCACCTATAAAAAGGGTGCATTTTCCGTGGTCAGGCACTCCAAATCCAGTCTCCAAATCCAGCAGTACTACGAAGAACAAGAAAAATAAATACGAAGAAAGAAATAGTAAAAAGTGTTTTATTATCAAGAGCATGCAAGAAAACCAGGGCGTCCATTCCCGCAAAATCAGTCCGTTCCAGTCCATCAGTGTACAGTCTCAGCCCCAGTAAAAACTTCCTCGCCGCCCGCCCGCTTTTAACCCCCGACAAAAACTTCCGTGTTAATAAACCAGCTACTGAGCGGTCCCGAACAAGTACTGAAAGTTGAAATTGCTGCTAAACGTCACCTTTATTTCGTAACACATTTGTAATGACATACCTTTCATTAGGACATAACATCACGCCTATATTTCGCGAAGGGTTAGGCAGAAGTGCGCCTAAAGTACACCTAATTTTGCCAGTTGTTTAAGGCGCTCTTGTAGTGGGGTGTCTTGTAGTGCTTCTCGGTGGATACCGACCGACCTGTGCGAGCGCTTGAACTGCTAGATTTTATATATATTTAAAAAATAATACTTAGTATAATACAACGAAACTATAAAACGTGTTCTCAACATGCCCTAAAAACAATAAGCCTTATCTTTTGATATAACAATTAACATGGTTTCATGATGAAATATCTTCAAGGTACACGTATTAAATAGCGATTTAGTGTCATCTTTATGATTTTATTTTATTTTCTGTCTTCACATATCGCTTGACCACATGTTACATATTCCTAAATATTTTGTACTAAGTATACAAATATCCGGGAGGAAACGTGGCCTATGTCTCCTGGACCTGGAGAAGGATCACGGTCCCAGGTTACCTACCTATATATACATAATATGTGTAACGATCGGTTCAGTAGTTTAGGCGTGAAAAGTTAATAGACAGACTATAGTCTGTCTGTCTATTAACTTTAGTAATATATTACTATTATTCTTTTATCCAATGTAATATACGCGTTAACAACATGATGTCCACATTCTAGAAACCGCTTAAGTCCTTCGTTAAAGCTTACTACTCTTCCTGTAGTCAACACTTCAAGGGGATGAGTCATCAACCTTGGCAGTTTGACATCGATCTGTCTCATCAGCGGGTTGAATTAATCGTCAATGCTATCATGATATGTCCCTCTTATGCTTCTGAGAAGCTTCGTATCTACATTGCGAGCTGCGCGTCATACTGACGTCACGCAAATCCTGCATCGAGCAATCAGAGTTTACCGCGCGACTAGCATATATAGGTACAACTTCCCGACATCAATCGTCGGGCAGTTGCCCACCAGACACGACACCCGTCTGGTCGGAGGATCCTCCCTTTTCTATGGAGGTATGCAGTTCACACGCCAACATCACCAATAGCTTAAAAAATGGCAGTATACACAATTATATTCTGCTCTACATTGAACTGAGCTTCCTATTCACAGGAAACGATTTTAATTACATGGCTGTCTGCTATTTTCTTCCTGAACATAACATCATGTTTAAATCTGACAAACTAGGGAATGAAACCTGATACTTCACGCGACCATAAGCATTACAATTCATTATGTTCTCATCTGTAATCAATACTTGTTAAAAGCTTGAACAAGCTTGTAATAACTAAGGCCCTCGCCAGGCGCTGTCATCATTAATTTATTTTATTTAGAGTAATAAAAGGTTTTTAGCTTGTCGTTATTCGTTAGGTATGAGACGCCGACTTGCTCCAGTGGGTTTCATAATTATTAAATGTCATTAACATGTAGGAATATTTTGTCGTGTCGTTTGTCGTGTCGTACTGTTAGGATACCTGAAACTATAGTCTGGAATGTAAAGAACCGCATTGAATGTTCGCGATTCGTTAGGAAGGTTTGGGTGCTATGGTATTTTTATCTCACGAAGCGACGCACGCTTTGCTTGTATGAAGATAGGTTCCGGCAATCAAAATAAACGGTTTCTTCTAACAATATTGGGGTAGACCAGATAAGCGCTAAAAGTTTCATAGCCCGCGCCGCTTAACGAAACTGCTAGCAATAACTTCCTTATATAAATTGGGGTCTGTTTCAATGTCTGGCTCCATCCACCAGATAGAAACTGGAACAGCATTTGTGTAATATGAGTAACTGCTAGACAAGTCAACTGCATCATAGCAGTTAAGTTACCAGGAGATAGAATAGACGGGCGCCCCCGTATATAAACAGTTGGTTTTTATCTTACGAAGCGACGCACGCTTTACTTGTGGTAACCAAGACAAGTAGCGTCAGCACATAACACACACACACACTTCCGTCTTCGTCATTGTCTCGGACGGTACCGAGAGCTCCTGCGCTTACACACTCTTGCGCAGCGTGTTTGTACACTTGGTAACCACAAGTAAAGCGCGCGTTGTTTCGTGAGATAAAAATACTGTAACCAACTGTTTAACTACAGGGGCACCCGTCTATTCTACATATCTCCTGGTAACTTAACTGCTATGATGCAGTTGACTTGTCTAGCAGTTACTCATATTACACAAATTCTGTTCCAGTTTCTATCTGGTGGATGGAGCCAGACATTGAAACAGACCCCAATTTATATAAGGAATTTATTGTTAGCAGTTTCGTTAAGCGGAGCGGGCTATGAAACTTACAGCCCTTATCTGGTCTACCCCAATATTGTTAGAAGAAACCGTTTATTTTGATTGCCGGAACCTATCTTCATGTTAAGCTTTCGTTAGCTTTTATCTGCGTGCCCAACCTATAAATATGGCCTACTTTAGCGGCCCAGGACATTGGGCGTAAACTCCCTAGAATAAAATATCCTTCCGTTTATGAATTTGTTTAATTTAAAAAAACAAAAAACGTATCGGAGGACTTAAAATGTGGACATACACATGGTGTTATCTCTACGGAGAATGGCTCCCTAAGAGCGGTTCTGCACTACATCCGATCCGAATCAGAATTCAAGAACCAAGTTCAATCCTGGGAATGTTCTAAATTCGGACGAACAGAGTTCTGATAGTTATCTAGTGCGCAACCCCTCATACAAATTACACTATGGCTACTTCGGACGAACATTTCTCGGATTCGGATCAGATCGGATGCCGTGCAGAACCGCTCTTAGTACGTAACCTATTCGTTACAACTGTCACTTTCGTGCTGGCAATACAACAGAATCCATTCAAATGTTTGAAAACTTGTTCCGTTTAACTACTAGATCATCGCAATATTTATCGTTGTACAATATTGTTAAGAAAAAACAGGCGGCATTTTGATACTTCTTGTCCGATCCTATAATACGGTGCTTTGTTGTTTTGCACTTTTTACCCGACTGCGCGACAGCAAAGACACATTTATGTTTATTATACTAAGTAATGATGGCGAAAGCTCACTATCACAACACGCAAATGTTTACACTGTAATAATAAGCTCACAATGTGACTGATATCGGATGGCTTGAGTAATTTGCTGTTGGATGCCACTAACAGGTGTTCAGTGATGCAACTACGCAGTATCGCAGCGCAACTAATACGTGAACGAACGAACGTCGCAACGACGACACTCTGTGAGAAATCGATGATATTTTTCTATAAGTAAATTCGTTTTATAGTTATGGTTTGATTCCTTAGATGAACTTGTATACTATTAGGTCCTTGGTTACATCTGCCGCGCTAATTAGAAGTGCAGCAAGGAGGTTTTTCGTATAACTTCCTTACTGCACTTCTAATTAGCGCGGCAGACATAATTATGAAATTGGCGTGTTTTTTTTTGGAAAAAGCTAAACGATTTTTTTAAAACGAAATTATTTTAATTAATCAATCAAAGTATGTACCGTTGTTATCTATGCACTTTCGCCATTTTATTGATAGTTCATCTATTCCCTTGCAAAAAAAATGTTGGGAGCGAGAGTCAATAAAATATTTGAAGGTGGCTTTGACAGCCTCATCGGAATTGATTTTTTTTCCTTGCAAGAAGTTGTCCAAATTCCGGATAAAGTGGTAATCTTTTGGAGCGAGGTCCGCGGAGCACGGTGGGTGTCTGAGACGTTCCAATCGCAGCTCCTCTAATTTAGCGACCGTCTGTTGTGCAGTGTGTGGTCTAGCGTTGTCCTGAAGCAGGAGTGGGCTAGAGAAATTGACCAGTCTCGGTTGTTTAACGGCTAGCTATTCCATCATGGTATGCAATTGTTGACAATACAGATCTGCCGTAATCGTCTAGCCAGATCTAAGGAAGTTGCAGTGGATGACACCAGTACTTTTTTCTGAGTCAACTTTCGTTTGGGGCAGGATTTGGCCGGTTCTCCCGGGTTCAACTATTGTGATGAGCGTTTCCGATTATCGTACAGGATCCATTTTTTTATCACAAGTAACGATACAATTCAAAATCCCCTCGTTACTGTGACGGTTGAGTTATGTAACGCAGCACTCGACTCGTGTTTGTTGGTTTGCTTCACTCAATTCATGCGGTACCCATTTTTCGAGCTTTTTCACTTTTCCAATTAGTTTCAAGTGAATTAAAATTGTTTTATCACTCACACCGAAGCCTGCCGCTAACTCTGACGTGGTTTGCGATGGATCCGCTTCCACGATAACTTTTAATTCTTCACTAGCAACTAGTGTCTCCGGCCGTCCACGGGGTTTGTTCTGTAGGACAAAATTTCCAGAACGAAAACGTTGGAACCAAAAACGTACCGTGTTTTCTATTACGGTAGCTTCCCCATATACATCATTAATCCTTCGAGCTGTTTCTGAAGCGCTGGTGCCACGGTGGAACTCGTATTCGTTGATAAACCGATATTTTAAGATTTCCATATTGTGAATAGAAAGATGTCAAACAAAAATCAAATGGCGCGAAAACAAATGAATCGCTAAATTGGAAACAAATACACAAGCCTAAATTTGAAATAAATTTCAATTTGGAATTCCTAACCAAATGCCAGATATTTGAGATCAAAAGTGGGCATTTTGCATAACGCCAATTTCATATGTAAGGATCTAATACTTAGCTTTACTTACCTGCCTACTTTCCGCATCATTAAGTTTTTTACTGATGATTATCAAGCTTAATGTACGAAAGCCAGGTTCCTATATCATTAACGAATCGTTTTTCATGCCAATTGGTAAACAAAAGACCACTAATGGATAGAAGATTATAAAACCACGTTTCGTTGTTGGAAAAGATAGTCGTGTCTTTGTTATAACCAACGGTCGATAATTTACAAGGGCCAGGGAAAAGGCCTATCTAATCTAATGCCTAGTCGTCTTCAGTACTTCGCCATACGCGTCACCGGTCCTCCGAGCGAACGGTTCATAAATCGTCTGTAAGCTCTTCCGATCCCTATAGTGTAGTCGAAGATAATATGTTATCATGAATTTATTGCACCATGAAGTTTTAAAATGTTTTATTCTCTTTACTACGGAGCAGGAAGATTCTAAACACAATACTAACGCATTTCGTTGAATGAACCTTCTTGTTTACTTTAAGATGACCAAATAAGACACCCATTTTGAGAGATCATTGTTTGCGTTTCGTAAGATAATATTCACATCGACACATGACTTTGAAACTGTCGGTTTACCGACTACCGTACTAAGTTTTGGAAAGATGCTTCCAAACTTTGAGCTCCTAAGTCTTGCCAGACTTTCAAGCTACGATTATGGATAGAAAAGTATGTTCCATATTGGTGTATAGGAGTATCTTTCTAACTTTGGACCTCTAAAACTGCGAGCTAAGATTTTGGACAGAAAAGTTTGTTCAAAATTGGACCTAGTGTACGGGAGTTGTTTATGTGGTATATTTTTATGTAGATATTGTTTTTATGACATGAGCATGACAGACGGTGGTGCAGATAAACAATATAGGTAGCACGTTGTTGCCACATGTGGCTTGGGGCTAATCGGAATTTAGCTTGTAATAGGTACATGTAAAGTTGTATGTAGAAGCATACACCTCTCTCTCATCTTCATCTTTTTCTCCCGAATCAATGCTGGTGTTTGGTAAATTTATTGTATTTACTGTATTTAGCTAAACGCCCCAAAGGACCATGTTTGGACGTACTTCTCGAGACTCGGCGTCATTCGAAAACCTCTCTAGATGTGAATTCGATTCACCATTTGTTGTTGTTTGTCGTTCAGAAACGTGAACATTTCTGTATAATTTGTTTGCCTTTATTTAGCACGCTAACTTCGTCGGCCTGGAATAATTGGAACGAAGCGAGTCTTTTTGCTTTTGTTCGACTTTGTGCATCCTCGACAGTTAGTTTGTCGACTCCTATATCAACTTTCACAACATCCTGTCGGCATCCGCTTTCCGACTTAGGGAGTAGTCACATATGGTTGCGTAGTATGGAACTCCGTAGGTTGCCTGAGATATGGTAAATCGAAGTGAATTGACACCGGTGATTAGCCTCTTTGTGTTCTGACTTCTGAACTTGTCTTCCTTCGCTAATTAAGTCAAAATCAATCGGCCTAGCCTTTTCCCAATTATGTTGTGTCGGCTTCCAATCTGACCGTATGCAGCTGAATATCAGTATTTTACATGGAGGTACTGCCTGTCTGACGTGACGTCCACAAACTAGTTACTGGGTAACTCGGAACCCCTTGGTAAGACTGTCAAAGATCTACGAATAACAGCCGGAACCAATGGCTTAACGTGCTTTTAAATAAGTATAAACAAGACTTTATTCTATAGATAATAGAGTTCTCTCCAAGCTAAATAACATCTATTGTCAAGAGCACCGTAGCGTCATATTGACCTACTTACTCACAGGTATAACAACTACTCCTGTACTCCGGTATTGATTTTTATGTCGAAAGCTGGTATTTGTTGATTGGTATACTTACATAGTTTATTTACCGGTACATCCAGTGCAATATTGATCTTGATTCTTGGAATCACGCGAGGACGAGTATTCCTCCGTTCAACGTGGAATATAACAGCTTTCAGGCTGCCTCGATTCTTGGAAAACGGAAACGTAAATTACTTCGAACAGTTTTGTATAATAAAATGTACTTTTCTTTATATTTTCCTCGCATATAATTATGATAAAAGACTTTGAAGAATATTAACTGTTTGATGCAGTTTGTTATATTATTCTATTTGGCACGTTCTACAAAGCTATAATTTGATTGTGTCAGTAGCTAGTGAGTGGGATTACGTTCGAAGCTCATTGCAATAGAATTTCAGTACACGGTGTCTCGTGCGCTAGACAGAGGCTTGGAACTAATTAAATCGAGAAATTGATATCGACTAACCATACTGTTTTTAACCGACTTCAAAAAAGGAGGAGGTTCTCAATTTGAATGTACATATTTTATTTTTTATGTTTGTTAGCTTAGAACTTTCGACTGGGTGAACCGATTTTAATGATTATGAGCTGGTGCTTCCCGTGTGGTCCCATTTAAATTTTATCGAAATCGGTCAAGAGGTTTTAAAAAAAATCTACAGTAAATTATTTATAAATAAAAATAAAAAAAACCGTCTTCAAACGGATGTGGACGTGTAAGACGATCGTTTTCGAATTGGTGTGGGGGTAGGTACCTACCATTACTAAAAAGTTTTTTATATGTTTTAACGATGGTATGACATTGCGACATTCCTTAAAAGTTTCTGGAGAAGAAATTATCTAGCTTGACATCCAATGAAGAACTCTCTTTTTAACCCCTCTGACGTGTCTCTCTGTGTATGTCTGCGGCATCGTAGCTCCCAAACGGCTGAATGGATATTGTTTAATTTAACCTAACAAAAAAAAAAAAGAAATAAGAAAATATGTTCAGCCGTTTTATGAAGTTTTTGTTTGTGTCGTAAATTTTACTTTTATTTATTGAATGTCAATCTAGACTACTCACATATTAACTAGCAATTCTAGTGCAATGAAGCAGTCTTGTTTAGCAAGCGGTGATTAATACATTTTGATATTAAATACATACTTGTAGACGGATTATATTAAAAGTCTCACCACGTGGACCTGTATAAAAACCAAACATCTGCTCATCCCGCAAGGTGTGAGTCCCTCTCGGAAACGGGTTCCTTTCAAATGTTAGCAGACGGCGGCGGAACCGAGTTGTCACCTTATATGGTTTATCGGCTTCACATCAGATCTGTGCGTTTAATTGGTCTTAAATGTTATTAGGGCTTAATGAGAACTGCACCCTAATTGCCAACACCCTAATTGTGTTTGCGTATCATACTTTAAATATAGAGTTTTGAAATAAATTCCTAATCCATTGCTACATTGGTTTAAAAAATTCAACTGCTCCAAGCAACGTGAATAACGTAATGCACGTGGCTAAAGGCGCTGCCCAAACGTAGGACACAGTAAACCGCTCAGTATTTTGTCGCAGTTAGGCGTATTGGTACATATTACGAGCCAGAAAAAATGGAGTGTAGTGTCAAATGTTCAAAGAAAAGACTTATTTAAAAATATTTCATAAAAATAAAATAGTATCATGATAATACAATCGTAAAACAATTTTTTTTTCGCTTTAAGTATACTTACTTAAAATTTTAAGCGTAAACTATCATATTGTATGTAATGATATAAATGTAACTCAATCAACTAAAGAAATACCTAAAAATTATGCCAGTGAGCCGTGCATACATTTTTAATTGAATTAAAACTTTTAAATTACTTTTATTTTGGTCAAACACATCGCTGTTTTAAACCTTATTTGTTGCCGCGATGCGCTATCGTAAAATTTGCTTCTAACCGCGCTTAAACTGTCAAAATGAAAGACATTGCGATCAATTGCCATTTTGTATGTGTTACGCAATTACTGCTGTTTTATCTGTGGTGCAAGGGTCCCCGTTGCGTCTCGTTTGGGTAGTTTTCGGTTTGAACAGCTGCCACACTGGTTTTTATAAAATTAATAAAAGGAAACCATTGATACGACGAAGAAGACACTGGTTTTGATCTCATCTCCCAGTGAATCTCACGATTGAACTCTTTAATGTATGTATAGAGAACGTGTTTATAGTACTTAGATAGGTACCTAGACTAGTAAGTAGTGCTTCGCAAACCTACTTACGGTAGGTACTTACGGCCTAGTGCTTCTGCTCATCTAGGTGGCGTAATAGGAAGAGACGAAGAAGGGAAACTATAAATATAACAAGGAGGTTCTTGTCTCAGGAGACCCTGACCACCGGTAGCTTGGACCCTGTTCCCGATACCGGTGGGCTACATAAAAAAAAATATATTTATGATTGTAATTGATACTTATGTATTTTAATTGAAATAAAGGAATAATAAAATTATAGTAAGTTTATTTAGCCATAAGGTTGTACATTATATAAATGTGTCACTGGATATTGCACAAGGGATACCCTCGGGATCCAGTCTCTTTCGACAGGTATGAAGATTGTTACAGAAATATGAACTACTTCTTACTTTTTAACCGACTTCTAACATTCCTCATGTGTACATTTCTCGTGCAATGCAATATTCGGAGCTCTAAACGTCAAAAGCTGTTTAGGAACTAACATATCCCATAGTAAAGTAGAAATGAAATTCACATTTCTTTCACAAACGCCAATAACACGTAGAATCTTGACAAGCGACTGATAAATGTAGTGAAAGATCACAGAGAGCCCTTCACACTAGTATGACTTCAATCACTTCGCAAACAACACTGAAATAGCGTAAACGACAACTGATATGTAATTTTAGTAACACAGTAAAGTGCCAAAATAAACATGGTTTATTTTTAAACCGTGCTGAAAGAATAACTGTAGCATAACATGGTCATGCAGAATACATTATAGAGTGCTGGTGACCTATTTTATTTTTATTTTGTAATGTCGCATCGGTGGCGTGTCTATTAATACCGTATCGCTCTAAAGATTGATTATTAAAAGGATATGCGTAATTTTTGCGTTAGTAATATGATACTTTTCGGCGGAAAAACATACAGATTTAGATTAGCATGATTTAAGGGACTGACAACAGCTAATGTGCGGTCAATTTCGGACTGCATAGAAAAGAAAGAGAAGCGTGATGTGATGACACAAAAGCTGGTAATTTATTGCAAAATATGAAGCAATTCTCTATTTACAAAAAATCAATCGATTGGACTAAAAAATTAAAACACTGTCATGATAATAATGTTGCTTGAAGAACATCTGAAAAAGAAAAACAGAATGATTGCATGTAGGTATATTAGTATGGTTAATCGTTAAAATAATTTTTTATAGGTATCTTCGTGACTTTTTTCTATCGTACAAAATTAGTTGTATTATGTTAGTTGTATTAGATTTTCTTTTGAGCCAGTCATTACACTCAATGGACAGGTAATGCATAGAGTGACACAATTTAAATATTTAGGACACTTTGTAACGGACGACCTTAGGGATCATGCAGATATTGAGCGGGAACGCAGAGCTCTCGCTGTGAGAGCTAATATGCTAGCCCGCAGGTTTGCTCGTTGTAGTAAAGAGGTAAAACTAACCTTGTTTAAAGCGTATTGCCAAACTTTCTACACGAGTAGCCTGTGGGTCAGTTACACGCGTGGAGTATTGGATAAGCTGCGAATCCAGTACAATAACAGCTTCAGAATGCTTTTGGGTTTGCCGCGTTTCTGTAGTGCATCGGGCATGTTCGCACAGGCGCACACCCATGACTTTTATGCCATGATGAGACTTAAGACAGCCTCACTTTTGCAAAGGGCGCGGTCGAGCTCAAATGGCATTCTGAGGATGTTAACAAATAAACTTGACTCACCTTTTCTGCAACACTTTATGAGAATACTGGTGAGGCAAGAATAATGTTAAGTTTTTACTATTCCATTCTTTGTGTGTTTTACTAACATAGTTTATAAGTGTTTTGTGTAACTAACCCATGGACCTCTGATGTCAAATAAATGAATTATATTATATTATTATATATATTTTCAACATACTATCTAACTGGCATATTTTATCCTGATGAATATCATAATTATATTATTCATCTGATTTTGTTTACTGCAGTGTATCATAATTATACTTAGAGGCATTATAAAACTTGCGTTTAGGTCATGTAGTCCCCCTAAGTTAGTAAAGTATTAATGGATCTAAGGACCAGAATTAAACGAATTGTAGTATCAAAAGGCTAATTCCCATAATTAAAAACTTAAAAATCTAGTCGCAACTCGCAATCTCATCTCGGCAAAATCATAAGCTTTGGCTTTTCCGAAGTATGTTGAGGTCGGCAACCAGTCTAACCAGTTGCAGTTGAATACCAGTGTTTTTACATGCACAACCCAGTTACTGGGTAACACGATACCCCTTGGTAAGACTGGTTGTCCGACTTTTGGGCTTGACTACTCGTAACTACCTACTGTTAAAGATTTACGAATGACAGCCGGGACCATTAGTTTAACGTGCTCTCCGAGGCACGGAAGGGTCCCGATATGTAATGAATGGTCACCCATCCACGAACTGACCGCAGCATAGCTTATCCTTCGATCGACCCGTGCAGTTGTTATCATTTAGCCACGAGCCCCTCAGTAACATATTGCTGTGATATAGGGACCCGAATTAAACGAATCGTAGTAAGTATCGGGTGTAGTACCGCAACTTAAAAAGACGTGGCGTCGGTAACTACCTATGATTGATCGTTGGATCGTGACGTAGTAACTTAAGTAGTACGCTATGTACTGGCTTGTTATAAAATAGTGTATTGTGTGAGGCAACTGCCTTGTGCCAGGAGAAAATGAAGGCCACGTGTTTTCCAAGAAACTCAATAACGTGTGGAGGATCGTTTTAGGCATTCTAGTAAAAAATACTGGTCCATTTCTCCGATCTATTTATTGTGTGAAATAGCTGTAGGTAATACTTTAACTGTTAACTATAATAACATTGTTCATCCTTGTTAGTATGTTATTAAATGAACTGGAAAAAAAAAATCTTATTAGTGAACTATGTCCGTTCAGGCGAACTGTGGGTGTACTTAAAGGTACACCTCTGCTTCCCCTTTGGGATTACAGGCGTGATATTATGCGTTGTCTGTACCTATTGTGTGCTGAATTGGGAATGCAATCCAAAGAGTGCATGTAGGTATATTAGTATAGTTTTTAATCGTTAAAATACCACCAAAAGGTAAAATGTGACCTTGACAAATGTCAAGGTCACATTTTTCCTTTTGGTGAACTAAATATTTGCCTCCGTGTACATAATATGAAAACAATAACCACTCTCGCCATTGTCTTTTAACATGCTACACGAGAAGGAATTCCGCTGTCAATTATGTAAATTTTCTAAAACTCGCTGAAAAACGTGCATATTTTCGCTACAGTTTTGTAAACACGAATGAAATCTCGAAACAGACTAGAATAATAAAATCTAGTAACGTATAGGTACCTATTGCAATTCCATTTCGTCGTCATTTTAATTTATTTTAGAGAGAAGAGAAACATCTGTCTATACATACATACATACAAATAAATAAAATTGAAGTGTCTGTTTGTAATATGTCAAAATAACAAGTTTTTTTGACTAAATACACATGTAAGTTTATGGTACTTATAACCCAAAAACAATTTCTAAATTTTTTGTCTGTGGCTGGACCGATTTTGACGGGACTTTCACTGGCAGATAGCTAATGAATTTATTAATCACACGGTTTTCCTAGGAATCACGCTAGACGAGAAATTACAATGCGGACCTCATATAACATCTCTTGCGGGCTGGCTAAGCTCGGCCGCTTATGCTGTTAGAAAGATAAGACAGTTAACAGATGTAGAAACGGCGCGTTTGGTCTATTTTATCTACTTCCACAGCATTATGTCGTATGGCATTTTACTGTGGGGTCTTGCTGCTGAAATTGAATCCATCTTTATTTGGCAAAAGAGAGCTGTCAGAGCCATTTATAATCTACGTCACCGCGAATCTCTCAGGGGACTCTTTAAAAATTATAAATTATTTAATATATCCAAGACAAGAATGCTTGGAAACATGCTGGTCCAACTCCATAGGAAAATCTAGGGTCTAGACAAAATCAAGCTTGTTGCTACTTTAATTGTACCTATAGTTTATTATTTTTATGACATTGATTTACATTCTGTGATTACTTTAACTCACACACTGACATATTACTTGTTTACATAATTTGGGAAATCGTATACATTTACAATGTTTGTAAATATGTGAGCACCATATATCTATCACATAATTAACTTATTTGTCATTGCTACATTTTTTAATTCTTTTTACCTATTGTGGTAGGGTGATTTTATTAAAGGAGCATCGTCTTCACATATAATTATATAATTAATGTATACAAAATATTGTAACACATTTTAAAAGAGTAACGGTGAAGTTTCTTGCCTATTCCTCCCCATACGAAACTACCCTTTGGAAGGGGCGACTAGAATCAATTCTATTTTAATGTAAATGTTGACGTTCAAAAGTGCCTTTTATGTGCCTATTTGAAATAAATGCTTTGCCTTTGATTTTTTTTTAAATTTATTTATTTAAAATTATGCAAATAACACCTTAACAGCTATAACGCCAATGCGATGTTACTACCAAGATACACATACCTATAACTCACTTACAAAAATATACAATTAGGCAAAACAACAATTAACATACATTGAAAAAATAAATAAAAATACCCACAATTTACAATCATGATCTCTATAGATTCTCAATGCACCTTAGTGCTACTACTGTGAACCTCATCAGGCTGCAGTGAAATATATCTACCTCATCTGAAATAATATTTAACAGTCTTATGGCGCGTGACAAGGGGACAAACTTGTTCAGGTTAGTCCTAGAGGATGGCTCCTGCAGCGTAGGCGTGGGGCGACGCGCACCCCCGCAACCGGGTGGCGCGCGCATCCCCAGCTCTGCTAACAGATCGGGGTGGTGCAGCCAGTTATATTACAAGTTGATGTTATAAGGAGTAACACTGGCAAATTTTTGTTCCGGTAGTACGTTCTCACAGGATAATTTCCGACCACCAAGCGGGCGATGCCGCCGGCAGCAGCTAGTAATACAACTAAAAGCAATTTCTTGCGATAGGTCATGGAGAGTGGCTGTAAATAGAAGGGCCGAACCTCTAGCCTTATACTGAGGTAGACATCTTTGTTAAAACTGGTTACCTGTTGTTTAATATAAAATGAAGTTTTGTCTTACTTAATACTAGCGACTCAGTGCGACTGTGGAGCCACATCACAAACGATGGCTCATGTCGTGCCCTCTGTGCAAAAACCACCTGCACTGTGCAAAATGTAATCGTATCCTGAAACCAGTGGAGCGCCCTGCAGCTGCATATCTATTCTGTGGTAGAACCAGTGCAGTGTTTTCCGATGCTAAAGATGTAGAAAAAATTTGGTTCTTACATCCGCGAACCTATAAACAAAACGCTTTGATCAATACTAGGCAATAGGCTTGCCCAATATACATGAGACTTAAACACAACTGGCGAAAAGTGAGAGTACAATAGGGTACACCTCTGCCGGACTCTTCGGAGATTCCAGGCGTGATGTTACGTTTAATAAATCCTTATACCCGTAGAACTATATATAAGTATACAGGGTAGCAGGGACATCAAAGCACTACCTATTACCATGGATCCAGTAGGACATGATTTTTCGTCGGTATTTATTTTTCTCAAACATGCTTTGTTTGAGCATTATTTTAACAACCTTCTTCGAGATAAATCGAAATTGCTGTAGGTACTGGCCAAATACATGCGAGCAGCGGCCGGCAAACGTAGTGTGAAAATCCATATCTGTCGTGGTTTAGCGGCCAAATAAATTACATAGTAAACTCATAATTATATCTATCGTATAATTTAAAAATGGAACGATCTTTTACTCCGAAACATGGCAACCAAGGAGGTAATTTTATCAAAGGTTTTATTTTAAATTTCGAACTGGCTTGCAACTAGAAAGCTGTTTATTGAAAAAAAAAATACAAATAATGCGGGAAAAATTATTGTTATTCGTTGTCCGTCATTGATTTTGAAAAAAATTACAGTAGTTATATTTTAATTTCCGCGCATTATTTGAGAAAAGTACTACACAAGCCTTGGCCACAATGCCTCTTTTGCTGTCCGCTGCAGTAATGTACTATTTAAATTAGCTCTGCCATACATTTGACCGCGTAAGTATTCCACTTTTCTATGAAAAAGCAGATTTTTTTTTAATAACCGACGAGAAATTTCTGCTCTAGGGGGTCAAGAATCATGTGCTGAATAACTGAATTCATGGTTTCAGTTTCCGTGTCGATATCCCTGCCATCCTGTATATAGTAAGACTAACCATGATATAAAAGTGAAAACACGAATGCACGGTTAACTAACATGTCGTACTTCTACATACATATTGTGTACTACTATTAATAGTCCCAACTTGTAATCAATGCGAACAATTATGTAGTATCGCCAGTGTTGCGATTTCCATATTATGTGACACAGGATAGGCGAGTACAGAAGATCAATAACCAACTGCCTCACTAGCATGACCAAATAATAATACCAACCTATTGCTGTCTCACGGCAGGGCAAACGGCCTCTTCTCATACAGAGAAGGCATGAGCACGGTAATAATATCAATATTACCGTGGCATGAGCATTGGTCACCACGCTTGCCCAAGAAGGGTGGTCGATTTCAGACTTATAGTAATTATAAGTCCAGGTTTCCTCACGATGTTTTCCTTCACTTCACTTGGACATTACTGACATCGGTCAGTACCTACTGTCAAAGTGAGCTCAGAAAGTATATGTGAATAGAATGACCAAATGGATTTACGTAATTTTATAGTAACGCATTTATCGTTAGCCATTCCCATCAAGATATTTGTTTAGTTGTGTAAACCTTATTGTGTTTAGTGTCCTATTTTTTTTACTTGATGTTCGCGCTCCATATTTCTGTGAGTGCTTACTTCGATACCTGTCCTAGATCTGTCTGATTATCCCGTAATAAACAGTGACGGCCTCGTTAGTCTATTGGTGAGCGTGAGGTCCTGGGTTCAATTCCAGGGTCCAGCAAAGGGTTATTGGGTTTTTCCATACGGAATTTCTCAGTAGCTGCCGGAGTTTGGATCTGTGCTCGGTAGATGGCAATAGGCTCGCCTTCTATTACATAACTGGCCAAATGTGGATGTAAGTATTATAAGTTCAGGGTTGAACGCTTGTTTTTTGGTGAAGTGACGTCATGTAATTTTACTTCGTCAAAAAACACGAGTTGTTTGGTCGTGTGCTTCTGAAAGTTATAATTCTGTGGTATTATTAAGTATTGTTTACTCATTTAACGACTATGAAAGGAAGTGTTCAGCTACCGTTGTTATGTAATGTCTTTGGTTTAAAACAAATGTACCTAGGATAATTGACAGATCACAAACTAATTTTATCGCGGTCCACAAGACCGCTGCAGAAATGACTATTCCTTAAACGTTTAGATATCTGAGACTTAGGGCTGATTTTTCAATAGTCAAATAACTTTTATCTGAAGAATAAATCTGACAGTTTGACATAATTTCTATACAAAAGCTGTCAAACCACAATATTTATTCCTCTGATAAAAGTTATCTGACTATTGAGAAATCAGCCCTTATGTCGATTCTGTAAAAATGTGACCATGAAGTGAACACTTAGGTGAAGTGATTCTGTTGATCATTTTATATTATTTCAAGGCTAGACTTTAAGTGGCTAAAGATTACTATTTTTACGGGTTTTTTTTTATAAAACAGCAAAAGAGAAATTCAGTCAAATAAGTTATTTTATTTTGATTTAATAAACTAGTTTCTGACAGAATATGTGTTGCTGTTTAAAAAAAAAACTCGAAATAATAATATTTAGACAGTTATATACTAGCTTTGAAATAATATAAAATGATCAAAAGAACTAACATTAAAAAACATAATTAAAATCTCGATTATGACTGTAAATGTAATGCTTGGTCAATCCCTGCATCAGTGGGACGACACTGACAGCTCACTCCACGCTCACTTCATCTAAGCTTTCACGGTGAGATGGTTACAGAATCGCAATGCTGGTGCAATTAAAAATATACTGCGACGACTTATAGGAAACGGTTGCAGCACTAATAGCAATATCCTCTCTTACATCCAATTTGTAACGTTCACTTGTTTTTATTGGACTGCTAGAGAAATAAAGATTTGAACATCAGTCGGTCTATTCTGTAAAGCTACGGTTTCCTAGAAAAGCAGTGATCGCACATAACGGCCGCAGTGTCTGTCATGAAAATTATGACAGCGGCAAAGATTTAAATAGTTCGATACGCCCTACCGCGTCAAAAGATAGTCACGTTACTGTTTCGTTTTGACACAATGACGCAGTGAATTGACTTGATTGTCAAGGTACACTAATGGGTGATCTCACTCCTCTCAGTATGGACACTTTTGCGTGACTAAGTACGGTGAGGGCAAATCTAGCGATGTAAATCTTTGGGCCGCGGGGTTTGGCTCCCTAGAAAAACACACCAACTTACTTTCAAACCCAACGTACTAGTGACGTGATTAATCAGTAAATTGCGGACGCCGCGCCGTCTGGGCGGTCACCGCTTTTCTAGGAAACCGTACCTTTAGAATCCCTTCGTGAAAACTTAGCCGAAGTGAACTTGTTAGCTGTCAATTTTCGTGATGCTAGGGATTGACACTATTGTCACGTAGATCCTAACGCCACCTGTTATCGAATAGAAGAACTACACTGGACCGTTCCCGTAAGTACCAGAATGTTCTTGAATTATGTTAGAACATTCTAGTAACTTACACTCGTCATATAAATAAGGGGTTGACAGCGTTGTAGTTCAGTTCAGCTTAGAATGCGAAACAGTGAGGAACAGCTAACAACAGTAAAAGCGGACTAATAGTGAACTACAAGTGATTGTGTTTAAAGTTTCTGATTACTGTATTTGTGATTTTTAATTACAGTGTTTTTTCGTGTAAATTGGTACCTATACATTTATTTATCCCGAACCCCAGCTCGTAACACTATTAATAGCTCACTTCAAGCTCACTTTATCTAACTATCTACGGTGAGATGGTTACAGAATAGCACTGCAGAGCGTCAATAGCTTGTGACGTTTTGAAAGCTCTAGGATCTTACTTGTCGGGCTGTTTGATTGCGTTATTATTATTACAGTACGACACAACTTAGATGTAGCATCGGCAAAATTCGTAAAACCGATCACATCCGAACTGAGTGCGCCTTCAAAATTACTAATCTTTATTATTGCTTTAGGAGAAAATGATCTTTATGCAAACTCCATAACTTGTAAAGTCATATAACAAAACACATTCGTGAAATTGATGCATAGATATACATTACTAGCTTGCAAAATAAATGATCACTTAAATAAAGTCTTTGTTTTTTAGATTACATTTGAAGGATACAAGGCTAGAATGATGAATATCACAAATCAAACTTTTAGAGATGTTTATTGTTAAAAACTTCAATTATAATTTATTAAGGGCATGCAATAAATGGAATATTACATAAAAAAAAATATATGGCTTTGAACGACACCAGATATTATTAAAATTGTTTATTCTTATTCGAATACACCTTCGACATCCATACTTATATCCTCAGTCTCAACAGCTCCATTGTAGTCGTTAAACGATTCGTCACTGTCTGATGATGCGTCATTTAAATTTATGATGAACTGATCCAAATATCGGATCAGTTCATCATAAATTTAAATGACTAACGTGGCCTTTCACTTGGGCCCAAATATTCTCGATTGGGTTAAAATCTGGATGATAAGGAGGTAACCGTAAAACAGAATGACCATGTTCCGCCATTATTTGGTCAATTGAGTATTTAATGTGTTCAGATTTGTGGCGTTTAATTATTTCATACAATTCTGGTTTCAGCAGATTTGACGCAAAGGGTATATTTTTAGATGTAAGCCAAGATTGCATGGATGCTTTTAGAGAATTGGAATTCGGTGCATTGTCTATCTGTGTGTTATGGTAAGAAGCGTTATCTACGACCACAACAGTATTAGGTCGTAGATTCGGAATGAGATGTTGTTTAACCATTTTTCGTAATTTTCTTTATTCATCTCGTGGTGATAATCGCCAGTACTTTGAGAAGATTTATAAACTAAAAGAGCGCCAGGTACAAAACCTCTTGAGCCACCAGCGTGGACAATAATTAATCTTTCACCTTTTGATATCGGTTTTTTTAAGCCTTTCTTAGAACTATCCGTCCAACTACTTTCCTTTGTATGTGTGGCGTGTATGTAAGTCTCGTCAGTATAAACTACACTCGAGAGCAATGAATCCGGGTCACTTAAAGAATCCTAAAAATCTCGGAAACTGAAAATGCTAGGTTAATGCAATAAATTGTATTTAATAGACAATGTAATACTCCTTAAATGAAGGTATTAAAACTTCTTAGTTATTGTAAAGTTATATCATAAAAAAATCAAATTTGAAAAAGGGCCACTTTCGAAGATGGAACTACGAAATTACAGCATTTGGTTTTGCTTTTGTTTGTAATCTGTCATTTATGTGGGTACATAAACCATGTTGATAGTGCTCTATATTCATTATTCAAGCTGAAATTATGTCGCTTACGCCTGAAGAATGCACCAGAATACTTACAATGCTGGAAACCGGCCGGAGTCAGCGCGATACAGCCAGGATTGTCGGTGTGTCGCTGTCAACAGTACAAAGAGTTCTCCGACGTTACGAAGAAACTGGTTCTAACCTACGCAGACCAGGAACGGGCAGAACCAGGTGTACCACAGCACGAGAAGACCGATACTTGGTGAACACCATGCTTCGAAATCGCTTTCTCACAGGAACTGAACTCACCAATCAGTTTCGACGCCTCGGAGGAAGTAACCCAAGTGCATGGACAGTAAGACGTCGGCTTGCTGAATCTAACTTAAAACCCCTTAGACCTGCAAACGGCCCTAAACTGGAGCGTGGGCATCGTATTTCAAGACTAAGATATGCCCAGAGCCACGTAAATTGGAGTATTGAAGATTGGTCAAAAGTTATGTTCTCCGACGAATCAAAATTTATGCTCTACAAGCACGATGGAAGACACAGAGTGTATCGAAGACCAGGGGAAAGATTCAAGCAAGCATGCATCGAAGAAAAAGTAGCCTACGGTGGTGGGTCTGTACTCGTGTGGGCCGGAATTTCTTCTGAAAGTCGCACAGAGCTGGTGATCATAGAAAACGGCTCTTTGACTAGCGTAAGATATGTGGAAGAAATCCTCAATGATCACGTTGGTCCATTTATGGTCAATTTAGGTGAGGATGCTATATTTATACATGACAATGCCCGACCTCATACAGGTAGGATTGTGAATGACTACCTTCAAGAGATGAACATTACTCGTATGGAGTGGCCAGCGCGCAGCCCGGATATCAACCCGATCGAGCATGCTTGGGACGAGCTAGGCAGATGCGTAAAACAACGAAACCCTCCCCCAATCACGCTTCGTGAGCTCAAAATTGCTCTCACAGAGGAATGGGAGAATATTCCCCAAAATCGTATAAGGAACTTGGTGTACAGCATGCCAAACCGCGTAAACGCAGTAATGGAAGCACGAGGAGGCAATACGAAGTATTAAAATTCAAGAAAATCGTAATAAAGTTCAAAAATTTCATGTTTCCTATTTTTGTTTTAAGGAGAGATCAGCAGTTTTTTTCTTTATGTAATTTTGTGTTAATAAAATGTATTTTTTTTTACTTTCATTTAAGAAGTATTACATTGTCTATTAAATACAATTTATTGCATTAACCTATCATTTTTAGTTTCCGAGATTTTTAACATTCTTTAAGTGACCCGGATTCATTGCTCTCGAGTGTATATCCCGACCTTCACTTCTAAAGTTTTGTATCTGTCGAAGATACTTAATCCGCTGAAGTCTTACTTCATCTTTCTCGGCCAGTAAAGATCTATTATTTTCCATTTTCTTGAATTTGAAACCCAGTTCAAGCAATATTCTGCGCAAAGTTTCTCGACTGCCTGTGAAATTTATATCTTCCTGTAATTTGGTTAACAACGATTTTATTGTAGGCAACCTTTTTTCAGTGACATGAAAGTCATACATCGTCATCATAATCAAAACCGTCTAAATTTGCTCGATGTTCTTTCTTTTTTCTGGACTTTTTAGGCGAACTAAAAGTTGCACGAGTTGAACTAGTCGAAGCCAAGGCATTGTCATGCTCTTTCAAAACAGCACTTATTGTTCTACGTGACACACCAGTTGCCTTCGCAGTTCGCTCTTGAAGGTTTTGAAAGTGATCATTCCCAAAAACCCTATTTTTAGACTCCGTAGCCTCTCGACTCATAAATTGATAAACATTAAAAATTATTTCACGACTTTGGCTATTATACGGCTTACAACGTTTCAACGAAGTCAACATGAAAAAAAAAACAGCAACAAAAAATATATTATTCACTTTCCTAAAGTGTACGGAATGATTCACTCACGTGCATTCTCAACGCTGTCTCGAGTTGAACTGAGGCGGGAATAATATATAGCGCGAATAGCATTGAATGGCGCGATAGTGAGCGATTTCTATTGGTTGTGTAAATCGGAAGTGATCGGTTTTACGATGCTACATATAAGATGTGTCGTACTGTACGTAGTTTTTATCGATTGCTCGGAAACGCCCCGGGACTTCGTTATAACTCATAACTACTCATAAGTCATCTGTCCCGGGTTTTTATGATCCCGCTGGGATTTAGAAATGCTTCGTTATGATATAAAAGGAATGTTGGTATAAACTTGAAAGTGTCACATTTGTGGGATTAGTTCGAGGTTTAGTGAGATTTGAAGAAAGAAAGAAAAGTACGTATTTGTCGGGACTCGCGCAAGAAAATCACAAACTTATCACAATCATAGAAATATTAGAAAAAAAAACAAAAGTATATAAAATTAATTGAAATAAAAACAGAAAGTAGGTACTGTACGAGAACAAAAGGCTCCTATCTCAACTTCCATGTATTTTTTTTTTTTTGAGGGTGGGTATCATCTAATAACTTCTCCCGATCTGGGCGGAGCGGGAGGGCGTGTCAGACTCTTATTGACTAAAACCCACCCGTGTTCCTTCAGTTGCCTGTGCCAGTGGCCACGGTAACCCTTTCGGATTTTCCCGCAACCCCGGCAGGTATCGGCCCTAGCGGACCCAGCCAGCTTCCATGTCTGCTGGAGCATATGCCGTTTCCATTCCTCTTCATAATTTAATTATCTACTGACATGCTCCTCGCTTTATGAGAGCTACAACATACAAAAGAAACAACCCTAAATTACTGGCTTTTCAGAACCGCACAAATGCAGCCCAATAGCAACCAATATACTGAAACCCAATAGCTTCAAGCCAGCCCGCGAAATTAGAATTTTCCTATTTTTTTTTTCAATTTGAACAGTATTAGGTTGTATGTTGATCAAAATATGATTCGCGGCCGTAACAAGTATGTATTAACATAATTGTAATCATGAGAATCACCAATACAACCCTCTAAGTTAGAATTTACCTCAAATGTTATGATTTCATGAAATAGTCATTTTATAGGGCAATATGAACTTGGAGGATTGTATTACTTATTTTAATGATTACAATTCTGTTAAGACAATACTTACTTGTTACCGCCGCGAATCATATTTTGATCAACATAATATACAACTTAATACTGACATGCAAATTGAAAAAAAATAACGTAAGTAATTTGAATTTCGCGGGCTAGCTAGACTCTTCCCCCTTAAGAATTTATGTTAGCTACCTAAATTCTTGCAAATAAATATAATATCATTCATTCATTAATTCACAAAAGCAACAATACACAACTACTGGCTTTTTCAGAATTCGCCGAAAAACTCTGCATTGGTGTAGCTGTCTTTTTATCAAGGCTTGGCACTGTATTGGCACCAAGCTACAGTCATAAATTTAAAACTTCTGTTTAATTGAATTTCGTCTCCCTTATTGCATTTTACATTTTAACTTTTTGGCCTTGAATTATTCACAAACCTTTACTTATAAATCACTAGTTTTACCGCTGTCCCGTGTTCTTAATTACATATGCTAGGATAACGAAGGAAGTTTGCAAGTGCTTAAGTATGCAAATGAGGTACCTTTTCACCTTGAATGAAAGGTCATAATTGTGAATCAATTGTGATCGGTTGTTAGCCTTTCGTATATACGTGGACCAATGTAACCAGTTTCCCTTATTATTTTATGCAACTTCGCTTCATTGGTTTGCTCATCATCTTTATTTGAACAGTTGATATTTCTGAGGTGGATTGGACGTTAAAACTGACATTAATCATCAGTTTTACTTTCAGTTTTGCTACGTCTCTTAACTCTTCCCGTCTCCTATCAACCACATCAGCACCATAATTGCGTAAAACACTATCAATCACAATCTGAAACATTTTGAAGGATGTTGCTAATCCATTGCTTCATATGTTCGAAAAATGTGTCTGCTCAACAACGTAAATAACGCAATGAATGTTGTTGAACTGTCAAAATGAAAGTCATTCCTACTGTCAGTGTGTTACGCAACCTCGCTGGTTGAAGAAGATTGTTTATCTATTATGTTTACTTCGACTGCCTCGTTAGTCTAGTGTCGCAAGCGCTACTGCCGAGCTTGAGGTCCTGGGTTCGATTCCCAGGTCGGGCAGTGATCTGAGTAGCAGCCCGGACTCTAGATTTGTTCCCGGTTGGTGGCAATAGGCTCGCCCCCTATTACATGGAACTTTACTATTATGTATTCTGTGATATAACTGGCAAAATGTTGGTGTACTATAAGTACACCTCTGCTTGACTGAAAGTGCTCAATCAACTGTGGATATTATGTCTCAAATCCTAGACGTTAACAATAAATAATCTCACCGTTTCGTATTATGTGTAGCAGCAGGGGGCGTACTCTCCTAAGTCTGTCGACGACGTTCGTTGTCCGAAAGTAGTTCGATACTTCGGAATTAACCCTACGCCCGATTCATTAACTTTTTCGGTAGGGCAGTAACACATCGGGAGTAAGCACAACTGTCAAGTGGTGTGGTCTTTCATTTTAGTTCGGGGCTCGGAAGTAATCTTATGTTCGTTAATCGTATCTTCAGGTGATACGAGTCGTAAACGCCCGTTACTTAGGCCGAAACTACGGATTTCGTGCTTTAGAGAGTAGACCCTCTGATCAGGCCCAGTTGGCGCAGAGGGTCTACTCTCGTAAGTCCGTCAACGAAGATACGGGCCCGTCCGAAAGTAGTTGATGCGTCAAAACAAACGACAAATTATTTTTTTCGAATGTGTAATAACATATCGCGAGTAGGGACGACTGTCAAATCGTGTTGTCATTCATTCTTAGTTTGGGCTCCGAATTAATATTATGTCCGCCTAGTAGGTGACGCCCGTAACTTCGGCCGAAACTACGGTTTTCGTGTTTAGGGAGTCGACCCCTGTTTCGTCTGTTCAGTTTTGCATCTCCGCCTATCTATTGGGTTTACGTCGAGCTAAATCCAAGGCTATCTTTTGTGCCCCGTGCCGTGACTCGGGGCAATAGGCTCGCCTCTTCTATCAAGAATTGATGACGTCATCGTTAAGCTATGTGTGTTCCGTGAAGTATGATAAGATATGATATCAAGCATCTTTGGGGATACACTAGTTCGACGTAAGTCTATGTGGTCATGTCATGTTTGATATCACTCGAAATTAAAGAGGTTTCCTGCTTTACATATATACATATTGTATACTCACGTCTTCTTCCCATGGGGGTAGGCAGTAACTACAGAACGCTATAATAAATACGTAATTATTTCGTGGTAAAGTTTTCCTGTTTTCTCAGTAATAAATTACCACTAAATAATGATGTGTGATATGTTCCACGTAATTTCAGTTGCCATCTAAATATAGCGGCAGATAAATCAGTTCCGTCGAGATAGATACAAATATTCGTATTTTATTTGCAGCGTATCAATGTTTTATTTTATATAGAAACGTAGATACTCTCTGTGTGCATTTATGCGAGTGTGCTTGGTAGAGCAAGTTGTGTAGCTTGCAATTACAATCAATCTATCAAATACGGCCCTTTGATATCATATCGTACGTAATGAGGGGCCCGTGGCTACATTACCTTGAGGATCGATCGATCCGTAAATGCGCTTGTACAGTCGGCCGCACGTCGATGGGTAACACTTTGACCTTGAGCCGGCCTAGCGTTGCACGGAGTTTCAATAGAATAAGAGGCCAGCTTTTACAAATTTTGTTACCAGGGACGTACTGCATACTGTACACGGTGCAAGTAACATGATCATAAAGGTGCGATGTCACTGGACCCGTGGGTCTTTTAACAGTACCCAGGGGCGTAAATGGACATGTCGAGTGGCAGGTGCGTGACAAGTTACGACCCACACAACAGAACCTTTAAAAAACTCGATGGGCCTTGCCTTAACGACCGACACCCTAATTGCGTAACACAACACACTTTCAATCACAGTCTAAATTATTTTGAAGGATATTACTAATCCATTGCTTCATATGTTCGAAAAATTTGTCTGCTCAACAACGTAAATAACGCAATGAATGTTGTTGAACTGTCAAAATGAAAGCCATTCCTACTGGTAGTGGGTTATGCAATTCCCCCGCGGGTACTTACTGTACGCAGGTGCCTGAAGTTGCGCATGTAAGATGCATCGTGTACAAGCACCAAAAATAAATTGGTTAAATAGTTAAACTACTCCCACTGTGGTTATTCCGGAGATGGGTGACGTTTTAAACAGCGTAACTAAAACCCCTCCATGTTATGAAGAGCACATGAAACGGCCAGAATCTATCTCCCATCATAAAGTGGCTTGAAAAACCGGGTGAAAAAAATGTATTTACGGTACACACCACTTCTATTAAACCGCTATTAGTTAGTCTGGGAGCTGACCCCAATATAGCCGACACAGGGCGCGGATAATGACAACGTCAGTGGTGCGAGCGAGCTGACTTTGCGGTCACAAATCCACTCAGCGTAGTGACTGGTAATACCTCTATTATAGGACAGGCCTTTGTCCATCACTTGGCTTAGATAAGCAATTGATTAGCTGGAAAATTAGATTGGTGCTGATGAATCTTGCCATCTTTTACTTAGAGCACATGTAAAGAGAGACGGTCACACTAAGAGCTGTCAATCTTAGTTGACATTATGTTTAGCGGCATGTTTTCAGGGGTGGTCGAAACGTCACTTTTAGTTAAACTGCATTTGACAACACTAATTTCTGTTCCATCTCTTTTTTGTCATGTGGAAAGCAATATTTTTACACTGGTTATGGTTGATTTTACCAAAGTCTGATATCTTTAATCCGTGGAATATTTTTTTTTCTCAGGATAAGACTTATTCTAGATATAAAAAAATTGGTGGGATTCGTCCTTAGTGTCCAAAAGATTCAAGAGCAGTATACAGTATGTATCAAAATATCAAAAACTTTAAAATTTTTTTCGTTTTCCACGGCTCACCCACATTCAGACATTGTTAGATGACATTAGAGTTGACTGGAATCTAGATGTAATCTCCGAACAAATTGTTCTATTGTCTACATGACACCTGGCCTAGATTGGGTCGACGTGATGGGACAGAACGCTGCTGCACTAAATAGACTTAGCGTATCCGAATCAAGGTGATTACAAGACTTTATTAAGGTCATCGGGGCATTCATTATGTTTTCGATCGATTCTGGTTAGATGCACTATTTTTGCCTGCATTTAAAGCAATCTTTATGAAGGAATACGTTAATGGTCTACCTTAGTAAATTGCGTCTAATTTGGGTTAGCTTTTAGCTACTTATGCACGTCTTTGCACTCTTGTTCGTGGTACACCTATTCGCGAAGGGCCAGTGATTTGCGTATCTTATCTATCAAAGCAGGTGGAAATCATCTTGCCATATAAAACTTATTTAAAGGTCCTCAGACGGAATACGATAAAAAATGGTCAAACACTGAATTTTTCAGAGCTTATTATTATGAGGTTTTTTATGTTTAGGCCTAACTTGAGGCAGCCAAAAATCTTCTATATATTTGAAACCCCATATACAATAGCCCGAGCTTCCTTATCCTAACGCTGTTCTTACTTTTTCTTCCGCAGGTTCTAGCGCACACATTACAAGGTCTCGGGCAAGATGAGGGCATGTACCAGCAGTACATACCGCTGGCGATCCATCTGGCCGATGAGTTCTTCCTCTCACACCCCTCCAGAGATGTGCAGCTGCTCATTGCGTGCTGCATCGCTGATGTGCTCCGGGTGTACGCCCCGGAGGCGCCTTATAAAGATCAGGAACAGGTGAGTTTTAAAATGATGGAGAAGACCCGAGAAGAGAGGTTTTTTATCTTCTTCTTAGGGTGTCGATGGCAAAGTAAATAAATTTGACCCAGAATTAGCGGCTACGAGTTTGGCACCTTCAGTAGCGTCCGACAGCTCCTGTAAACATTTTTTTTTTGATGATTTGAAATCATCATATAACTCCTCCCGCTCTGGCCGGAGCGGGAGGGCGGTTCAGACTCTTACTGACTAAACCCACCCGTGTTCCTTCAGTTGCCTGTGCCAGGAGCCACCAACCCTTTCGGACTTTCCCCCAACCCTAGCAGGCATCGGCCCTAGCGGACCTCGTCGTTGGTGCTGACATCTCTTTGAGGCGCGCGTGGAACACAACGCGCCGTCGGCTCTGGCCTGGTCGTTATCGGACGGCGAGCTACCTATTGCTCGCCATCCGCAAGCCCGCGCCTACGGTGGCGGCAATCGGCTTGGGATTCCCGAAGCCCAGGGCGTCTCCTGCGGCGAAGCCCCTGTAACCTAAGATTACAATTGGAGACATTCATGGAATTTTACAGCAGGTTCTATAGAATCTATATTGTACAAAAAACCTTTATTCGAACTTTTTAGAAGACAATTTGTATGGCTTTATATGAAAATATAAACGAGAAACTTCAGCTTTTACGTAACTTTTAACCGTAGTGTACATTTTTTAAAGCATTTCTCAAATTATTGTATGATATCGTCTTTTGTTACCGCATACGGACAAAACCAATAGCGAGCGATACTTAATAAAATAACTAACAAGCTCTTCGGCCAATAATTACTTTTTAATGGAACGCTTCGGTAACAGCTACCAATTATGGCGATATTAAAGCTGGCTTTTCATTATGAGATATAATATACAGGTTGGTCCAAATAGTGACGTCAATAAAAAAATATATATTTCTCATACCTAGAGGTACGCGAAAATACCCCATGTATGTTCCGCGATTTTTGATAGTTTGAGGTTCTCAAAAAGTCGAAATCTTTTTTTTTTCTTGAATTTTTTGAGAAATTCTTCGGGGACATCTTTAAAAATTGATAGCTTTTTCGACAAGCACTTTTTATGTTGTTTTTTGCGATGTGACTATGATGAAATACCCTAAAATGTATAAAAAGAAATATCTTCCTAACATTAGATCAAGATAAAAAAAAAAAAATATCGAAAGTGATCTCAGCCATTAGTTAAAAATAGTAACTATGGTAAAATTTTGGCAGAATGTGTTGATGTTTTTATCAACACATTTTTCCAAAAAAAAATTCTAACCAATGGTTGAGTTGGATCAAAAAACCGGCCCTTAGTGTCAAGTCCAGTGCGGAAGCAACGACTCATCGCCGCTCTCTTCACCCCTTGGGTAGCAGAGACAGGATCATATTTTTTTGTATTCTTCACACTTGCAGTGTGCGTACGATTCACGTGAGTAGCTACTGAACACAGATATACAATGAATCCAGTACACTCACCGACTGGAAGTGGCATCGGCGAAAGAGGTGGAGGTTTTCAACCATTTTTTTCGAAAAACACATCGACACCAGTCCACAGATTACTCATCATAATTATACACGAAAGTTAACAGATGATGATGACTTGATAAAAACTGAGCTGTCTGAATTACGAAAGCAAATGTCTGAAATTATGTTGCTTTTAAAGACCATTTCAACAACTGAACAAGCACAAGCCTGTGTCAGCAACTTCAAAAAACTAACTTTCTGCTCAGAGAGAATAACATACCAAATTACGAATAATTACACTGATTTAGTCCCAACAAAAGTCCCTGAAACATAAAAGGTTCTTTTGAACGTCAACATTTACATTAAAACAGAATTGATTCTAGTCTCCCCTTCCAAAAGGTAGTTTCGTATGGAGAAGAATGGGCAAGAAACTCCACCGTTACTCTTTTAAAATGTTTTACAATATTTTGTATACATTAATTGACGGTGCACCTAGAAAAAAATTACTATACCATGATAGGTAAAAGGAATTTAAAATGAAGTATGGACATAAATTAATTATGTGATAGATACATGATGCTCACATATTTACAAATATTGTAAAAGTATACGATTTTCCTAAAAATGTTTAACAAGTAATTAGTCAGTATGTGAGTTAAAGTAATCACAGAATGTAAATTAATGTCATAAAAATAACAAAATTATACAATTAAATTAGTAACCAGTTTGATTTGGTCTAGAATCTAGATTGCCCTATGGAGCTGGACCAGCATGATTCCAAGCATTCTTAACTTGGATATAATCCTCTAATTTGTAATAATTATGCTGGTTAACAAAGTGTACTTTTTAATTTTCTTTAATGTAATTGCAATAATTATATCACAAGGTATTTTGATGTATCATTTACACAGTACCCCATAAAAGATGTACGGACTTTATGTAATCTAAAAAATGGTTGATCTGTTTTATCTTTATTTCTAGTATTAAAATTATGTCTATCACTTTAAATGTAAGTACATTTTTTCTTACACATTCATACAACACAAAATTTCACAAAAAACATGAAGTGAAAAAAAATAACAACGAAACTCCAGTTACTTATTAAATTAAGTCCTCCCTGAACAGTTAATTACGGGAAAATAAATATTGAATTTGAAGGTGTTACATGTAAAATAAGAAATCCAAAAGTGCACGCCTCGTAGCGCTCATTTATTTTAATTAAATAATAAATCGTATAATTGATTTGTAATAAAAAAAAAACATGTATGCAAACCAAGTTCTTATATTTTTGTACGTGTATATTAGTGAATTTTAATAAAAAAACATGTATTTTAAACTACGTAAACTAGGCTACTGATATGAAATACGGCACCAGTTCAGCGAATTCTAAAACTAATAAAAAAGCCCGTCTCGATATATCAATTTTTTCTAGAGTTATCGTTGGTACATACAAAATCAGCGTACTGACATCAGGACGTCCACATAATATTTGTTTCAAAACGTTATTTTTTCAGAGTAGCAACATAAAATGATTTTTAGAAAGTATAAGATGGTTTAATTTAAGTGTTTTCTCGATGTACATCTACTCATATTATTGTATAAATGCAATATAGTTGTTAAATGTAAACTTGCTTGACCTTGATGAGTCGGGAGTAAAGCACTAGGTACCTCAACTGCTTCGCGTTACGAGGCGGGCAACACCCATGGATATAAAAGAAGCGAAAAGTATGTATTCTTTTAAAACACCACTTAAATCCTATAAAATGTGTCAATAACAATAATAATATAAAAATACTAGCTTTAGCAAAAGGGTCTATGGAAACAAAATAAAATATCTTTATTAGTCAGTATGCTGCCATGTATGCCACATCTAGTAATACTTTTACTTTAGATCCCTTGTTTTCTCTGTTGGTGCTTAGTTGATATTTACTTTTATATCACTACTTACCTTCCTAATTTACTTTTTACGTCGTTTTTGTACTCTCATTTTTATGTAAATTTAGTTTCTCAGTAAGTGAATTATTGTTAATTCTTAATGAGGAATTTAAAGTTCTTAAACCACAAGGTAGTAAGTACATAAAAGCTATTAATTATTTTTTAATGCGATACTATGTACGAACATATTTTTTAATCGTAAAAGAACACAAGACATATTTCTGCTTATAATTCCTTGATATTTATTCATGTTGTTATTTATATGGACGGTAAATTCGGGAAACCTTTTAAGTTTTAACACGACTAAAGGAAAAACTTTCCAAGTTTAATTGGATATTGCAAGTTAGTGCTTAAACTTTTATGTTTACTTAACATGTTTTTACTATGAGTTTCTAAGCGTATAGGAGCCGTAAGTTCTTTAAGAAGTTCATCATCACGGCCTCATCAGGCTTCATATTGTTTAAAAAAAAAAATAAGATTGACGTGTAAAAGTGTTTGTACAAAACTACTTACAGAAAAAAAAATGACATTGATTTACATTCTGTGATTACTTTAACTCACACACTGACATATTACTTGTTTACATAATTTGGAAAATCGTATACTTACTTTTACAATGTTTGTAAATATGTGGACACCATGTATCTATCACTTAATATTAACTTATTTATCATTGCTACATTTATTAAATTCTTTTTACCTATTGCGGTAGGGTAATTTTTATTATAGGTGCATCGTCTTCACATATAATTAATAATTAATGTATACAAAATATTGTAAAACATTTTAAAACAGTAACGGTGGAGTTTCTCCATACGAAACTACCTTTTGGAAGGGGCGACTAGAATCAATTCTATTTAAATGTAAATGTTGACGTTCAAATGTGCCTTTTATGTGCCTATTTGAAATAAATGCTTTGACTTTGAAAATCATTTATCATTTAAGTATATTAAAGCCAGATGTTAATTCCCATGTAATAGGGGGCAATCCTATTTCCGTGAACCGGGCACAAATCAAGACCACGGGGCACTACTGATAAATGTCAACCGGAAAAACCCAATAATTTAGCCACGATTGGGATCAGGACCTCAATTGCGTAATACACTTTCTATGATAAATGATAATCCTAAGGATTTTCTATAAAGTTGGTAATCCATTGCTTCATTTGTATGAAAAATTCGTCTGCTTGACAAGGTTAATAACCCAATGAATATTGTTGAATTGTCAAATGAGTAAGTAGCATTAGGATTGTGAGCGTGTTCCCCAATTACCCTGCAGGACCCCACACTCTGTCGATATGGTATTTTAAATTAAAATTGTTTCCAAAACGTTAAATTTATATTCGTCAAACGCAGTGAGTGATTCAAAACATTGACAGCATTCGCAGAATGCACGAGCGCTGCCTTTGTCCGCAGTTATGATTAAATCGATTTTGTGCAACCACTCGTGTCTAATTTGTCAATACAAATTATGTCAGTTGGAAGATGATATGGATAGAATGTGCTGTATGCTACTACACTACTGTACTGCAATATATTGCAGTAATCTTACTGCATTGAAGACGGCTTTGGTAGTTTGATGATACAGTTACCTAACATCACGCCTTTGTTCTCCGAAAGGGAAGTCGGAGAGGCTTTGTGTAGAACGGCCCCCATAATCCAGATTTTCCGTCAATTCCAACCTCGTTAGACTGCGACTGCTGAGCATAATCTTATTGGGCATTATAAGTTTCTCTTTAGCAGCCCAGAGTCTGGATATGCACTCGATTGACGGCAATACGTTCGTCCCTATAATATGGAAGTTTATGGCTAACCTAGCTGGCGAATTCTGGGTGTCATCTAAAATCCATAGCTATACTTAATTGGTTCCCTTCACAGATCGCTAGTCCTTGGTTTGCGACGCGGATGCATGCATTGCTGTTCGCAGGATGTTGTTAATGTTATCAACTCACGATCGGATTGAGCCGCCCGTCATCATTAAAGTTGATATTTAAGTTTATACTGACTTCTTCCATGCCATATTTGTCCTGTAATCTATTGCTGGACATAGGACTCGCCAAGGTGTAATTGTTTGCTTGTACTGTCCAAAAAAGATAAATACAATGCAAGAAAAACGTTTGAAGAGTTGCAGACGCCTCACAGGTTGGACCTACGACCTAAGTGATGGTCGCGGAAATCTACTGAATGCTGGTGCTGTAGTGATACTTCTTTAGTATCTTTATTGTCTAGCAGTGAAGTGTGGACATCTTTTGACTGCAATGATGATGAGGAAGTGTGTATGTGACAACCGGTATTTTTTGCATGAACAATAATCCTTCTTCCTCCTCAACAGGTAAAGACAATATTCCTGTTCCTGATCAACCAGCTCCAAGGTCTCCGCGACCCGAAGGACCCAGCGTTCAAGCGTTACTTCTATCTGCTGGAGAACCTGGCCTATGTCAAGTCCTTCAACATGTGCTTCGAGTTGGAAGACTGCCAGGAGATCTTCTGCGCACTGTTTTCGCTTATGTTCAAGATTGTCAAGTAAGGACCAAGTTTTATTTTAATTGTAGATCATTCTTAAAAAGGAAGTAATGTTAAGCCCGTTTTCACGAACAATATTCGACATCTAAATGAATGCCTAAATAAAAGCGCGCTGTTAGATTTTCAACCTTTGGCGCTAAGCTGAACGTTGAAACTGAAAAGCGCGTTTTAATGAAAACAGGTATTACTGATTATTATATAAATATAGGAGTCTTGGTCATGTTGGTGGTCCAGTGAGTTGCGTATTGGTGATATGTATGTTCCTTTTGAGATGAAGGTGGTATTGATAGGAATTAAAATTGGTCCTAGTGAAAGTGCGAAACGTTCCGTGATTCGAAGGACGAATGTAATGTGAACTCGATTATATCCGAGGCCGGCTGCCCAGTTTTATTCGAAAGGATGTTCTAATGTGAATATCGTATGTTAGCAGAAATGAGTTCCGAGAATTCTTTATACTTACTTAAACTGGGAGAGAACCTAATCATAAAAAAATATATGTTGAATAGACTGAAAAGGGATGATTTTACGATTTCTATGACCGAATTTCTAAATATTTATTTATGTTATGTAACAGTTTTTTAACGATTTCCAGAGTAAACAAAAAAAGCACTTACTTATCACATTATCACTAGGTAATGAAGTAATAACACATAATACACTAGTATCCATTTAGAGTAGACAATGTTTATATTTGCGATGCTTTCGGGTAATCTATAATGATAATGAAGGAATGATAAGGATTTAAAATGAAATACGTTATCGTTGCTTCCTGTGCGGTTAAAACTGCAGTTGTAGTTAAAAAAAATATTGGAGCTTGGTAACACAGGTAACAAAAAAATGTGAAACCCTGACTCTAGAGGTAGGTTAGATTAATGCTGTATTTCCGGAGCCAGTGACTACTTCCAGTTATGTTAGGTTAAAATGCGTCGTAGGTAATTATGCTGCATTCTGTTCGAGAGCCGTGAGCAACTGTACTAAAAGACCGAGTTGTATTTGAACAACTTTGGAATCGATACTTTTCTTCATTGTCTACAAACTTTTACAGAATTTTTCACCTTTGGGCGTATTCGTAAAACTGATGAAAAGTTAGGTAGGTACCTACTATATTATTAGTTAACTACCTACCTGTATTTATTTAATAACTGAAAAGCTTTTGTTTTAATAACGGCTTTATTGGGTGAGGATGGTTGAAAAATAAAAGAATACCATTTTCTTATAGCGAAACGTTTATTTATTAAAAAAGAACACGAAGTTGTAAATACGTACTTAGTAAAGCGACTTATAAATAAAAATTCACCACTTTTATAACACGTATAATAATTTACTACCTAGTATTTCCTTTTTAATTGCATCAAAATATAAAATAACTTAAAGTAAATATTATTAAAGTAATTGTTGCAGCACACGTACTTTGGCTTAAATGAAAAAAGATTACGAGAAAACTTAAAGGTAAGTACCTACACCGGATGGTAAATCTTTGTTACTTTATTCACTAAATTACGTAAGCTTTCAAATTAATATTATCTTATAACGATGAGCCTAAGTTATCCCGATAGGAACAGTCCTAGTTAACAGTCTACTAGGATTAAAATGTTAAACTAGGAGGTACTAATACTATTGTAATAATTAAGCGTAATGGTTTAAAGTAACAAGTCGACCCTGATAAACCGTAGCCTCAAAGCGTAACACGCCTAGTCGATTCTGACGAACCGCAACCTCAAAGCGTAGACGCGCCTCGACGGAATCGCAGGTGATACGACGATCTAGTGTCGCGGGCCAGAACGGACTTGCTGGTCTCGAACTACAAGGATTTTATGCGACTGGTAGAAGCAACCCAAAAACGAAAGCAAAAATCAAAACTCAATAATTCAAACTAGGCTGAGAATCAGCACTTTTTGAACGTCAAAATTACATAAGGCAGTCCCCCAAAACGACCGCCCTTCACCACTTTCTAGTGCTTTAGCTGGGAAGAAGAAGTGGCGCAACAAACTCCCCAGCAGCACTGCAGTCTGTTCAGTTAGAAGAACTGGATTTTATTCAGTAGTAAGTAATTAACATTACGAAACGTAAAATTTAATTATTTGCCATATGTCAGCTAGCACACTCCAATATACCTACCATCAAAAACATTGAAAAATATACTCAAGCAGAAATAATAAAAAAGTAAACAGGACTTAATACCTAAATAAAAGCCTCGGGGCATAAAGGGCGTGCCGCGCGCCTGCTTACATTTGCAATGATGCATTATGTTTACATCTGCATTATGTTCACATACAGATCTGTAACTTGAAGTCACAAATGATAAACTAGGAACATTCGAAGTAAAATAAAGAAACAATTTTATTACTAATAAGTAATAACAATAACAAAACCATAGTCAGCAAAATGACCTGTCCTCACAAGCAGCACCCGTTCACGAGGATAACGCAAATATCAGTCATTAATTAATTAAGTATATACCCTCCTCGCCATATTTGAGGCTAGGAGGCAACCCGATCCCCGACGCTACCGCAAGCAGTGACATCTAAGGGAGCCTGACGAACTTGCTGCCGGTTGCTCAAAAGAATGATATGATCAATTGTCAAGTTCGCTAGCTAACCACATATTGCAATACATATGAGACATAAATGTCAAAATTAAATTATTTTTTAAAACTAAATTGACTAATATGTATAGTCAAATAAAATAAACAATTATATGAACTCATGTAACTTATCAGTAGGTAAGCTAATTTTGGATAAATAACGTAAACATTGTCTTGAGTTAATCACAGCGACTAACTATTCTTTTAAGGCGCGGACCGACTACGATTTTATTCGCTATTACCGCACTCACACAACCGCATCTGCGCGTTTTACGGTAATTATGCACACACTCGCAAACGCTAACACGGGCGTTTGTGTGCTCAAGGAAAGTTGCATAGTATACGTAAGGAAATCAGATGTTTTCTGTTGAATATACTTACTTATGACGTGCGTTCTAAAATTCGATGTAATTACAGTGTCGGTTCATAATATGATACAATAAATAATTACACATAACAATTTAAAAAAAAACATCACTACTGTTTATTTTTATTACAGTAGGTACATGATAAACAGGTCAAATATAAACATTCCGAATTTTACCCGACTGCTCTAGAAGGGGAATTATGCTTTTCGGGTGTAAGTCAGTATCAGGGATGGAAGGGTTAATTAAATGGGTAGTTATGCCATTTCAAACTAATGTTTGTGTTTTAGATAGGTACTTAGTGGGTGCGGTAAAAAAATAGAAAACAAAACCAACATAAAGGCCCTCGGACCACTTAAAAATCACATAAACTATAAATAAATGCAATAATATCACAGCTCCAAAGTGACAAATGCCATAATGTTTCTAAGAAAATGCGGAGCCGGGACGGAAGCTAGACTTCTGAAAAATTTAGACGATAGAGGGATCATCCACGGGAATGGAAGCTGCTGCTGGCTGAATATTAGTTGGTATTTGCTAAAATTGGTAAAACAGTGCGTGAATTGAACTAAAGTTCTGTGGCGGACTACTAAGGCTACTCACTGCCTAATATTGAAGTGAAAATTCACTCTCAGTGGAAATATGGGCAATAAAAATAAAATGTTGCGAAAGAGTTTTACAAGAAAAAGACGAAAAACTCGAAAAAATGATGGAATTTTTGGGTAAGTAGGATGATTACGGTATTGTATCATAACATTTGAAATTTGTATTTAGTTTAGTTTACTTACGAAACTGTATAAATCTATAGAAACGGCATTGACAATTTCTACAAACATTTTGCTAAATCCAAAAACAAATAGGTGCACTCTATTTTGATGTCTATAGAATGCATATTTGAATGCGCCTAGTGCAAACGTCTCTGGTCGAAGCAACCATCGAGGCGATAGCCATATTGCAATAGTAGGTATAAGTAACAAAAACAAACTTGCAGATAAATCAGAGTGCGTTCGTAATTATTATAATAATATAAATACTGCACACTAGTTATATATAAAGCATTTTGATTCTTTTGTAAGATTATTTTTATAATATTTATTGAGTCATTAGACCAGTGCCGATAATTTTTGAAAACGAAAAAAGTCACAGTAGGCTGAAACCCATTGGAAAAGAAAGAGAATATAACAAAAATGAAAGGAAAAATAATTTACGGGCGATCCGAGGTCGGGAAGTGGGGGTTTAAGGGTAAAAAGCGGTTTATCTCGATTTCCGGCAAAACTACAAGTCTTATGGAAAAAAGTGTAATAGCAAAGTTGTAGGTAATAAAAAGATCTACAACTTTTGTATTCACACTTTTTTCAAGTAACCTCAAAATTTATGTGAAAAATTCAAATAACCAAGTTCTTGGTTTTTTATTTTTATCTTTTACACAGCAATTATTTTTTCACCGAGTTTTTATAAAAGCAGATATTTTCACGTGAGAATTTTCGATTGAAAATTAGGGTGCTTTTTCGATATTAGGTCAAATTAGGTGAAAAAAACAAATATTTTAAATTAATAAAAATACAGTGTGCTTGAAACATAAAAAGGTAAGTATTCGGCAAATTTCGCGAAAAAAAAAATTTAGCTTTGCTATTACACTTTTTTCCATAAAACTTGTAGTTTTGCCGGAAATCGAGATAACCCCCACTTCCCGACCTCGGATCGCCCGTAAATTATTTTTCCTTTCATTTTTGTTATATTCTCTTTCTTTTCCAATGGGTTTCATCCTACTGTGACTTTTTTCGTGTTCAAAAATTATCGGCACTGGTCTAATGACTCAATAAATATTATAAAAATAATCTTACAAAAGAATCAAAATGCTTTATATATAACTAGTGTGCAGTATTTATATTATTATAATAATTACGAACGCACTCTGATTTATCTGCAAGTTTGTTTTTGTTACTTATACCTACTATTGCAATATGGCTATCGCCTCGATGGTTGCTTCGACCAGAGACGTTTGCACTAGGCGCATTCAAATATGCATTCTATAGACATCAAAATAGAGTGCACCTATTTGTTTTTGGATTTAGCAAAATGTTTGTAGAAATTGTCAATGCCGTTTCTATAGATTTATACAGTTTCGTAAGTAAACTAAACTAAATACAAATTTCAAATGTTATGATACAATACCGTAATCATCCTACTTACCCAAAAATTCCATCATTTTTTCGAGTTTTTCGTCTTTTTCTTGTAAAACTCTTTCGCAACATTTTATTTTTATTGCCCATATTTCCACTGAGACTGAATTTTCACTTCAATATTAGGCAGTGAGTAGCCTTAGTAGTCCGCCACAGAACTTTAGTTCAATTCACACACTGTTTTCAGTCATAAATTACTTGAAAACTACAATCGAATTATGCACAGAGCGTCCGGTGCCAACCATCCAAGTCGAGCGCTGCCCGACGACTAAAGTATGACCGCGTAAACTATTGTCACCACTATGGAGCGTCAATAAGATTGAAAATTGAAAATGATATTTGTGTTGAAATGTGACGTAAGCTGCGAATGGGCATTTATTTTACTGCTTTTCTTTAGATTATTTAAAATATAGACATAAAATTAAATAATGGTTTGGTTAAAGTTTTAAAAAAATGGAAAACCTACTAAATTCTTAAAAAAAAAACTGTTGTTATCGCTGGAAATACAGAGATCTTCGACGTCAAAGTTTATTTTTGTGCTACAACTTCCCAATTTTTTATTGGGAATATCAAACTATTATTTATTATTCTGTTCGGTTTAAATTCTTCTTTATACCCTTCTCTGTTCACTGTATTTTTCGCGTTACTTATTTTTATTACATTACGTCATACTCGACGTTCTAAGAAACCAATTATTGGGAATATTGAGATAACACCCCGCCTTAAGTAATCGTTGATAGAATAGTATGCCTTTGAACAAAGGTTTGATTTTACTTTAGCTTAAAGGCAAATCTAATAACAAAGAAGAGAGAAGCTTGTTATACAAGTTTATACGCAAATTATAACGTATCGCTCGAGTTCAACACAAGACAACTCAATAGTGCGCTCGATAGAAAGATTAACTAAATCTCAACGTGGTTTACATTTCAATTTGTTTGAAACAAGAATTAAAGATCCATTGCGAATAGCACTTTTTCTTACAAATAAATGCACTTTGAATGGTAAAATTATCATCATTGATGAACACCTACTTCATGTTCTTTCAACCAGTGTTCAGTCAAACATAGCACCTGAACACCATAGTTCTCCATAAATGAACTTAACTCTAGCTCTTTGCTGGACAGACCCTGCCTATTTTGATGTACAACATTCAACATATTCGGCTCACCCGTTGACGCACCTAATAGTTTAAACTATATGGCGCATCAGTAGTAGTGCTAGTACCCCTACTAACAGTAATCAAACTTAAACTATAGGTACCGGTGTCACTGTGTATGTATTATTATATGCTAAAATATTAGCAATGTGTCTCCTACAACTAGGTGGCAAATACATTGTATTATTTGTCAGTTTGTAATCAGTATTAAATTGATTACAATCAAAATATAAAATAGCGTGGTGACGACAAGCCCTATTGTAAATTAACATATTTAAAATTATAAATGTGCCTATTTTGCTCATCAGACAAAATATCAGACGAATAAAGCAAGGAACAGAAAATAAATTTACTTAATAATTATTGGTCTCATTGAGATGTATCATCAAATGGACACATTCAATTCTTATTATTTCTTACAGTTAAACTATCCCCATATAATAATATAACAGTTGAACTGGTGTTTATTTTTGTCAATCTAATATTACTAATTAATTACTGGTACCGGGTAAACAATATTATTAATTACATATTGATGCAAACACTGATTGAATGTACTACCAAAACCTTGACTAAATTTATCAGAAAATACATATGTAGTGTTAATCATATTATTCATACTTTTATTATCATCATTAATACAGCTACCTACTGGCTGTGCCACTGAGGGTGACGGTGTAATAAGTGGAGGCTGGGGTGCCTGGGAGCAGGCACAGTTGAAAGAGATGTTGTTTGTCAGAGACTCATACCTCTCTGCATTGTACTTAACCAGGTCTGGCAACTCATTGGCCTCATGCATGCGCTTACTCAGGTCTTGTTGAGAAGCCTCATATATACTAAAGATATCCTTTAGAATATTCCCTAACAAGCAATTATTCATTTTGAAGGCGCTGAGTATCAGTGTCATACATAGTATTACAAAATTCAAATTCACTATTACACTTCTCTAATTCTTGTATTAAATTGAGATTTTTATTGTTAAGTTTTGTGTTTAATTTGTCAACTTTTAAAGATTTCTGATATTTTCTAATTAATCTATTAATTTTAATGTTTTTTTTACTTAGTTTATTACAATATTTACAAATTTTAACAACTTTCACTTTTATTGATAGTTATCATCAGTTAATGCCGGGTTCCTATATTCAACGAATAGTTATCGTTAACAGCTACCACCCGTTTCCAAGTTACTAATAACGAGGCGTAACTTGGTGTTCCACAAAGTTTTTAACTAGCCTACCAGCTACGAACAGTCGTCGGTTACTTGGTTACCGATGGTCCTCAATGATCCTCTCTGCGTTTCGGTATTTCAAAAATTATGTAATGCGTAGTTCAGAATCTACGACCTGATTTCAAATATTATGAGATGTTTTAATACCAAATAATGTTAGCTTTCTACAGAATGCGGTTTTAGAGTTAACATTTTTTTTTGGTCCTTTATAACTTTCATTTTAAACATAATTGCTATTGTTGCTAAAGTGTGAACAAAACGCTAAGACTACTACGGTTTTGTGGTCGGCAAGCGCCAAGCAACAAACCAAATTCGTTTCGTGTGATTTTGGTTTTGTGGTAAAATATTTTGTATCTTTCTACCTATTATATATTAGAATAATTGAATAAAAACTCATATATCATAAAATATGGATACTACACCAGTAAGTAATCTTGTTTATTGTTACTTTGTTATGTTTGTAAAGGACTGGAATTTTTTTGATTGTGTAATCTGTTTTTCCTGTTTACAGAAGAACAAAAAGCCTATGACGAGAGATGAGGTGTTTCACTTTGTGGAGTTAATCCAAAGCTATGGCATTTTATTGAGAAAGGAAACAAACGCCAGCTCCAACAAGCTAAAAGAACAAGCGTGGGTCTCTTTGGCGGCTGCCTTCAACGCAAAGTGTGGAGGCTATCCCAAACAAAAAGACCAAATTAAACTAAAATCGGACAATGAAAAAGGCAGCCAGGAAAAGAACGCAACAAATTCGCATGAATACGTTTAAGGTACCTACTTACCTAATATAATATACTGTAACTACTTACATTATTCAGTTCCTTGTAGGTACCTAGTTACTATTTTTTTAGCAAGTGTCAGTAGCTTAAATAGTATTTATATAGTAGTAGGTTCCTACTCTAAGCAAATGAATAAATATTTATCCTATCCCTACTGTACCTAATGTAATAAATAGTAATTTTGCATTATTCAGCTCACTTTATATGTTCAGTTTACCTGGTACTTATTGACAAGTGATACAATACAACTTTGTAACTAGGTAGATACTATTTATTGATATATGGATTAGAATATCATATACTTACTCAATTATATTTACAATGCAAATTGTATTTTGTTGCAGACTGGTGGTGGAAGGAGATTTCATTCCCACCGATGAAATCCTCGATAAAGTGGCAAGTCTAATGGGGCACACACACAGGCTTCACAGGCTTAATATTATTATGTCTAAATAAATCAACTCTTTAATTTTATCATCCATCCTTTCAAAATTTAAGTGCTAGGTAAGGCACATGTTGGTGGAGCAATGATGCTAAGTTTTTTAATTCTTTAATCTACATAATTTAAGCAGTTAGTAGAACTAATTTGTCTGAGTATTTGTTATAATGGTAGTCTGCTGATAGGGCTGGATGTGGTTGGATCAATAAGGCTCAATCAATCATTACTTAACTCTGTTATAATTAAGATTCTTACAATCCCTGCTCATACACAATGTGTTAAGAGGAAGTAAGTGGTGTAGCAGAGCTTAAATAGTCATTGTTAGTACATAGTTTAATTTATTTCCCTTTTATTTTCAGTAAAAAAGAGAAAAATTAATATTTTGAACCCAGAAGGGGTTGTTCAGGGCAATGCAGGAGCAAATTTTTTATATGGCATGCCTACAATGTCAAAATCTCTGCAAAACAAGGGTAATTTTTATGAAATATTTTCTCTTATACTTTGTGTTTCTCTAATGTTTAACAGCAAGTACAGCTATTATTGTAGGTATAAACACAGATTATATTTTTATTACAGGAAAAAAGAAAAGAAGTGACGATGGACGCCTGGAAAAAATGTAGCAATAGCAAATTATTATAATACGAAGGCAGAAAAGTTAGATTTAGAGATAAGACTGTTAAAGCTAGCTAATAAGGAAAATATTAATGATATTTAGTTTATAATTAAGTAATTTGATACTTAAGTAGGGTAAATAAAGTTGTATTCATATTTCATATTCATTTATTAATTTGAATTCTAGGTTTTAATCAACACTTATTTTAATTACTTATACAAAATATTATAGAATATAAAAATCTGAATATTTACTTTTATTTAATATAAAACACTGTTTTGGCTTCTTGTTTTTATTTTCATGATCTTGTCACGAAAATATAAAGATGTAATATTTCTTACTCCAAACTGAAAATAATAATTATCTTTTAGTACACATCACTTTTTAGGTGTCTTCCACCCAGTAATTTAATTTATTAGCTACACAGATACTGCCCACATCCTTGTAGATTAATCTTTGACAAAAGTTTTACCACCTAGTGTGTCTTGTGATTGGCACTATTAAATTTTAGGGACTATTATTCAGAAATTAGATTAAGGTTTCCTGTATACTTATGTGGCAACACCTGAACTGAACAAATGTATATCACTTAAGTATGAAAAATAGAGATACTTAATTAAAGTACATATACATGCATAACTTACATATTAAAATATTCTGTTATCAAAGTTTCTCTTAATGTTTGATTATTATTTGCCTCAATATTATTAGATGTGGGCACTGCATACACATCTGGAATCTCAACCTCTGGTGGGATATCATCCAGCCGTTTTAATATACAAATGTTATGAAGTAGGTACTGCTGTAGAGATAATAACTGCAATGGGTCTTAAAAGACTCAAACATAAAGTTAAAGCCACTACTGGAAACCTTCGTTTCCAACCTCCAAAACACCTATAACAAAATAGGTATTACATTAACTTGAATACTTAAGTGGATTCTAGACAATCACAAATCTGTAAGGACTTAACATCTACATACCTTTCAATAGTGTTTCTAGTTCGGATGTGGGCTTCATTATAAAGTTGTTCTCCTCGTGTGTCTGGATTTAACAAAGGAGTTAACAGGTATGGCTTCAAAGGATATGCACTATCCCTAAGCAGCCACTTATTCCCAAATTGTCCATTCTCACACTGTGCTGAAAAAATTAATTATAGTTTAGTAACACAGAATTAAATTAAGTAAGTGTTTTCAAATAATGAAATATGTATATCAACATCAATATTTACCTCTCAGTTCTGAACTGTTAAATATTGTGGCATCATGAGCAGACCCTGGCCAGCGAGCCACTACATTCATAAACAGCAAATTGGCATTGCATACTGCTTGAACATTTATCTAAAAGTACCCTTTACGGTTTCTAAATTCTTCTCCAATCTGAGAACCTGAAATAAAAATTATGCATTAAAAACAAGATTAAAATACTAACGTAACATCATGCCTGTATACCCTGAAGGGCTAGGCAGCGTGTAAACAGTGCAGGTGCACCTATAGTAGGTACACCCACATTTTGCTAGTTATGTTTAGTTATTGGCGAGCCTATTGCCATCAATCGGTCATCAATCCTGATTCCGAGCCGTTACTGAGAAATTCCTGATAGAAAACCCAGTAATACTGCCCAGGCCAGGAATCGAACCAATCAGACCAATGAGGCCATTGAAGTTTAAAGTTAGTTGGTACAAGTGTAATGCACTTACATGGTGATTGTATCCTGATGTGTGTTCCATCTAGTGCACCAAGTACTAGTGGAAATCGAGATACTGAATAAAAATCCTGCTCAGTATTGGTATGCATGTATACATATCTGCTGTACAGCTGTGCTATAGCATTACTGACATCAGCAATATGACATGCAGATGCCTTCGACACTCCTATAAAATCTGCCACTGATATTAGCATTGTTCCCAATGCATAGAACCTTAAAGTTAATAAGAGTTGGTGTATCGGAGATATTCCATGATTCCTTAAAAAGGCCAAGTAAAACATTAGTTAATTTCGTTAAACGTGTCTTGAGTTCAAGGTAACACTGGTGAAATACAATGTATTGCCAATAATTTTTCTTATCAAATAGGTAAGTACATAAACACGGGTAGGTTTACTAACCTGGCTCCCGTTATTCTTAGATAGGGATATATTTCTAGCAGTAACTCTTGAACAGACGGTTTATCAAGCCGAAATCTCAGCTAGAACTCAATCATCCAACGTCTCTTTGTTTGTAAACTCTAATAAGCGGCGATTATTTTCTTCTGAATCAGAGTCGCTGGAGTCCGTTAGTAAACGTATAATTTCAAAATCACTCACTTCACTTTCTGAACTCGACATTATAACTTTACAATTGAAAAATTCCACAAAACTATCCGCCGAAATCGGCCGGTAGGCAAACGAACTACGAACAGTAGATTTGACAGTTCGACCGACGCTCGAAATTTTTATAGGAACACCACAGATCAACATTTCCATACTTTACGAATACGGATCGTTATTGGTAACCCTCCCGTCCGTAGGTAGCAAGCCAACGGTAACGTCGCTTACGAAACGTTTTTTATAGGAACACTTTTGGGTTACGCCTCGTAGACAATTCTACCATCCGTAAGCAAAACGAGTCGTTTCTCGGATATAGGAACCGGGCCTAAGTCTATGACTACAATATACTAAACACATGTGTGTTTGGACCCATTACCAACCAACTCATCATAGAGAATGCAGGTGATCGCAGACTATTTACTGGCTTTGAGAGATTCCAAACGGGTTATTGTGTTGTGGGCCCTGCTTAATTCTAGTTCCGATATGCGTCCCAAAGCCAGTTCGTGGGTGTCACCACATTGCTGGAAATTTGACACAAGTTGACGAAGGTGTTGATGCTGGTCAAGTATGTCCAAATGCTGTATATTATGCAGTTCAGCTAACTGGTTCTTAAGCTCAGTGTTCTTGTTATTCATTAACTGTATTTCCACCTCACTGTCTTCTCTTTCCTGTAGCAGCTGATAGCACTGGTTTTTACTGGACTCCAAATCTTTCAATGTAGCCCTCAGTTTTTCCTCCAAGGATGCATCCTTGGAGTCAAAACTGAGGGCTTAGAGCTGCAGCTCTACTGGGGCCGTACTATGACGTGTTAATTCCACCATTGTTCCAGCGTGGAAGAGAGACGGAGCTATACATGACCGATAGAACTATCTCTTTTTCTCAACGGAATCATGATGGCGTTAAGAGGTCATAGTACGGCCCCTGGTCAACATATTTACAGGCCAACCCTAGAGGCACCCTGGAATAAAAGAGAAAGCTAATTGTTTGAAAGGAATAAGAGAGAGGGATGATAATGATATGTGGATAGTAAGTACTAGGTTGTTGGGTCTACCGGAAGGTCAAATTAGAAGTGAACAAAACAAAGGAAGAAAAGTTATGAAGAGTGTGTAATCTCAATCATGGGATTAAAATTAAATTATTTATGAATATGTCATAATTGAGTTAGAAATACTCAACAATTAAAAGGAAAATACAACAAAATTAAGTTTAATAAACTTAATTTGGTTGTCAAGTTATTGTAAATCCAGTTTCTAACATTAATTTCATAAAGAGGTTCTAATTTAGTAATTAAACGTAACAGAGGTATGTCTAGTAATAAATTACAGTGATTTCTATGGGGTCTCTAACGTATTTTATGTGATTTTATCCTAATAATGCATGAGCCATACCATGAACATCAATCATAATGTCCAGCACAATAAAGAGAATCATAGGGTTGTTTACGACGTAGTTCACTGGGACGAGCAGTATAAACGTTAAAGGGGAAAGGTGCAATAGGAACTAATAAGATTTTATATACAGGCTTAAATTAAAAGAAATACTCCCCGGGTTAGGTGGGTTAGGCTCACAATTCTCACCCAGGAGCTCGCAAGCCTGGTGAATAGTCCGGTACCCAGGAAAGGACCGGAAGCAGCCCTTTTTAACTGGTTCTAAATAGGGTATTAGTATTACACAAGAGCAAAAGGCCAAGACTTCCGCTGAGAGGGCAAATCAGGAAAATACACATCAACATTCGGTGACTATCGTACACAAAAAGCACGGTGCATGGTTAAATTTGTTTTAATTTACATGGCACGATTTAAAATTATAATTCGCAAATTATAGAAATCGACCAAAATCAGTACTTATTTTTCAGATTTGACAAAATTAAGAATTAAAAATTGAAGACCAGCCTAAAAAAGTATCTAAAAAAAATGGCTGAAACCGCAAAGGTCACACTGCACGACGTACAGTCAACCGTAGGTCCGCACATCATTGAATTGGTGTCACTTACACTACAAGAATCGCCTTTACCGCTACGACATATTAAGGGCGCTGTAAATACGCAATTGTTACCACTGCTGTGCGGTTGACATAACATTATGTAGTTAAAGTTGATATGTTAAGTTAACAAATTGATTAAAATTGCGATATGAACGTCATACATTCATTTTTTTTTTTAAATTTAGTTACCGTTTTAAATCTTATGAAAAACTAGACGGGTTTCATTCAAATAAGCATAGCAGTCATATTAATTACATAACATACAACATAACATCACGCCTGTAATCCCAGAGAGTTAGGCAGATGTGTACCTTTAGTCAGCTATATTAATCCTTGTTTAAAAACCCACACTGTATACTACAGTTAGCTGGATCGATCTCAGTTCTCGGAACAAGTACGTTATTCCAGAGCTTGTTCACTATTGCGAATTCAAGGAACATTCCTTTTCAGCTTAATAATAATAAGGTTTTCATGTACCTAAGTAAAAATGGCGGAGTTTGACATTTTACACTGTAGCGTTTAATACGCAGTAGAAATGAAAAAATGCAAGTACTTACTGTTTTCATACACAATGGTTTATTGGTCAAAGTTTATTGTTTTGATATCATAAAAAGAACATAATACATCAATACGACGATGTATTAACTTGATACTTTAATTTTTTAACCGATTTCTTAAAAAGGAGGGTGTCCTTATTTCATCTGTATTTTCTTCTTTTTTTTGGTTATTTGTTATGCGATATTCTCGGCAATTGTGGAACGATTTCTAAAATGTATGCCTCAGTGGACCCATTGCCAGGGTCGCGGGAGAGTCCGAGAGGGTTACCGTGGTACCTGGCACAGTTAACTGAAGGAACACGGGTGGGTTTTAGTCAGTAAGAGTCTCCTCCCGCTCCCCCCAGAGCGGATGAAGTTAACTGATGATTTCCCACCCTCAAAAAAAAAAAAACATAAAAAGGGACAGTCCCATTATAAATTTTACTAACTTTGCTTGGGTAGTTTTTCAGTTATTACGTATTTTTCCCCACTTAGTGTATATTGTTGACGTAATACTAACTTCGTGTTACTGTTATTTACATAGCAAGTAGTGGTAAGTATACGAATTTGTGTGGGGTTGGTATCACAACTAAAAAGTAAAAAATAACTTTAATTGCGGAGGCCGATTGCAAAAAAACTAAAATTTACAAGATACCGACTTGACAGTTGTTTTTTTTTTTTTTTTGTAAAAAAATTTTTACTCGAACCAGTGCAGTATAAAAATACCTACTCTGCTTTACAAGATTCAACAAAAGATACACGAAAAACTAGTCGCTACAATTACAAGCATTTATTTCAAATAAACCAATTACAGGCACTTTGAATAGTCCAGGGGTCGGTCAGTCAGAAATATGAAGCTAGTTTTCGATACAGTCTGACAAAAGAATCAGTTGTTTGTCCATATTTTTTCACGTCAAGATTTTCAACTTACCTGAAAGAGGTTCTTGTAGCTAAGCGTATGTTCAGGAACGAGGTTTTACGCGCGCGTATCTATTGGACGCAACAAAGCGCCTCTAGAATACGGATCGGCTAACGGTACTTATCTGGACAAGATCTAAGAATTCCAGGGTTCTAGTTTCCTGTTGATACCGTAGATAGTATCAATTTTTACCTTAGTATCTTTATTGACTAAGATCTTTCAATTTTTAACCGCCCCACTCTCTCCCCAGCACGGAACACTCAACAAAGGTCAAATCCTTCATGCTGGATGTCCTGTGCCCACTCATCACGGAGTCAGACGTGGTGTCCAACGAGCTTCTGAACGTGATCCTCATGAACCTGGTGGAACCCAACAAACGCGACCACAAGTACGCCTACTCGCTCGCCAAGGAACTGATTATCAAGACTAGTGAGACGCTTGAACCTTATATACAGGCGGTAAGTACCTATCCTGTGTTCACGATTTAGTAGAATAGAATAGAATACTCTTTAATAAGTACACCAAAAAATTACAGTTATAAATGTAGAAATTTTACATAGGGTGATATAATGGGCGGTCTTATCGCTCAAAGCGATCTCTTACAGACAACCTTTGGATGGATTAAAGGGAGAAGGAGAGACAATACTGCAGGTAGCCAGTGGTGTACCAACAAATAAATATATACATAAAACATGTACTTATCTACATACATATAATACACAATGATAAACATGAAACAAGAGAGGAAGTGTTTTTAACCAGAATTTTAAAAGTGGACAAAGATTGAGCACGCATTATCGACACGGGCAAGGCATATCATAAAAACTGATGGAATGCATCGGCATCTCTAGTCTTTAGTTAGTATCCAAAAATGTAAACAAATACAATCTGTCATAAATACCTCTAATTCTCCTTGACAAGTTTTAGACATTTATTTGTTGCTGAGATGAGATTGCGACTAGATTTTGAACATTTTAAATTACAGGAATTGTAATTCAGTTGACGCTACAACTTCAAAAAAAATAATTGACATTTTCAATAATAATACTAGGCTTTCTGAAATCAACGTAATTTACAATAGAATAACGTTGATATTTTGTTTAAGTGGAAATAACATCGAATTAAAAACAAAGATTAAAATATGGAATAGCTAACGTTAGTCACGACACACAGCCGATGCATAGCGACGCAATACAAAGCCGAACTTTTACTAAAACTCGGTCGGTATATCATAGTAACGGCCGCTTATCTTAAGTATGTATCTAAGTGATAAATGCTGTTCACCGATAAAACCGTAGCGGTATTTACATGCGAACTACGCGTCACACTGACGTCACGCCAAATCCTGCATCGCGCAAGCAGAGTTTACCGCGCAACTAGCATATATACAACGTCCCGACATCAATCGTCGGGCTGTTGCCCACCAGACACGACACCCATCTGGTCAGAGAATCCTTCGTTTTCTATGGAGGTATGAGAGAACTTTACACCCTGTTCCTCATACCTTCTATAAAACTTTTTTGATAGAATTTAGTCTATGGTGCAATGAACACTCTTGCAAGCTGTTTTGATGTCACAAATTCCAACCTCTCGCCCACGAAAAAGCAATGACGTAAAAGCAAAGTGCTGAAACACGGATGTTATGTCACCCATATGGTTAAAAAATTATTCTCGGGCAACCGGGCACAAATTCCGGACTCCGGGATGTTAATGAGAAATTCTAGACGAAAAGCCTAAGAACACTTTGCCCGACTTGGGAATCATCATGTTCAGCATTATGCTCAGCGTTATGGTAACGATAAGGGTAAATAGGTGTGCTTCGAAAGTGCAACTTACAATTTTTCATCCGAATTCCAAACGTAGACTTGAAGACCAATTCCCGTATTTAAATACTTTCAACACCTAGTAGCAATCGCACCTCAGCGACAATCAATGGCATAGGAAAATAAAAGGGATTTTCGACAGACTGAGACCAGAATGCGAACGCTCTTAAAAACACGGGATTGGCCCTCTGATTATGCAAACGCCAAACGATTGAATGTAGAAACGTGATTGTTACTCCATATATCTGCTTTGTTTGGGTACTGCATATCACGTGTATCATACGTTATATGCTTTCGTACGGACGCCTGCAATCATTACGCTCCCCCTTTTTCAAACTATTTAAATGCAGTTACTTATCTGTATATTGGAGCTGCAAACAGTACCCGACCATGAAAATAGAGCGTGCAGTCTAAGGGCCAGTTACTCGAACGAAAATTATGGCAACATTAATATGACAAATGTTCATGCGCGCGTAAACTGCTGTGATTGGTTGAATGATTTATATCGATAGTGATGCAAATAAAAAATGCAATCGCAGCAGTTTACTTTTGCGATAGTTTTCGATCGAGAAACTGGCCCTAAAAGTAGGCAACGTCGCTTAGCTGTCAAATATTTACCTGTTTTATTGTAATTTTTTTAATGTAAGTAAATAGTTATTACATTTTATAATAATTATTATTATAGAACGATATTTCATATTTCTATACAGTAATATTACCGAATTGATAAAACAGGTAAATATTTTACAGCTATTTGCTACGTTGCCGACATTCATAATAACCGTTAAAGCGTCGATTCTTTCACTCGTATGTATCTTATTTATCCCTGGGTACTACAAATATGATGTTATTTACTTGCATTGGGTGTAACCGCCCACTTAATTAAATACTTACGTAGCAATCGCTTACGACTTCCACCCACGCAAATATAAGATGGTAGGCGTAATATGACGCTTTCTAAGATAAAACTCCCCTATAGGCATGTACTCTTATAAAAATGGATTAATTAATGTACAAGCGAATATTAGGACTGCGTGTTGGAATGATTAGGTTATCACGTGTATTGATACGGAATCATACCTTATTTGTACATTGTAATAATCTTGACTCAATAAACTTGAATTAAGTAAAATTTCCATCAATCCTGACGATGAGGCATTGATAAATCTTAGTCTAACTCCATTATTATTTATTTATTTTTATAATTTTCTACAACTTTCTTTATCTTCCACAGTTCTTCAACCACGTGCTAATTCTCGGCAAAGAAGAGAAGAATCTTCTCATATACTCAAAAGTGTACGAGCTTATCTACGAGTTATATCAATGCTGCCCCACCATCCTGCTGTCCGTGCTACCACAGTTAGAATGCAAACTCAAGTCCGCACAGTTCCCCGAGCGGCTCAGTGGCGTCGCATTACTTGCTAGAATGTTCTCTGAACCAGGATCAGAGCTCGCAAAACAGTACCCAGCCTTATGGAGAGCCTTCCTCGGAAGATTCAACGATATATCAGTACCAATCAGAATCAAATGCGTGCAATACTGCATGCACTTCTTAGTTCATCACCCAGATTTGAGAAAAGACATAACAGAGACGTTAAAACTGAGGCAACATGATGCCCATGAACAAGTGCGCTACGAAGTAGTTATGGCCATCATAGCTACAGCCCAAAGAGACTTCCAAGCCGTCGCCGAATCAGAAGATCTCCTACACTTTGTACGCGAAAGAACGCTCGACAAGAAATTCAAAATTCGAAAAGAGGCTATGTCTGGTCTAGCCCTCATCTACAAAAAGTTTTTAACAGAAGAAAGCGTGCCTCCCGCCACAGAGAAGGCAGTACAATGGATCAAAGATAAAATCCTTCATGGTTATTACATGACGGCTTTAGAAGACCGTTTATTGGTGGAACGCCTTCTAAACACATCTCTCGTTCCGTATACATTGCCAGCTCCGATTAGGATGAAGAAGCTTTTTTACCTAATGTCAAATGTTGATGACAACGCGACGAAAGCGTTCATAGAGTTACAAAAGCACCAGTTGGTCGTTCGTCGTACTGTAGGCGAATGGATCGAGCTCCACCGAAAACCGCCGACGCCGGCCGTACAAAAAGAAATGATAGCTAAAGTGCTACATATAAGTTCGAAGTTCTTACCAGAGTCGGTCAAGTCTCAGGAGTTCTTGAATAAGTTCTCTCATCATATGAAACAGGCGCCTGAGCTGTTGCAAGGAATGGAGACCATTTTGAATCCGAATGTCAGCTGCGAGGTCTGCGTGCGTACTACAGTGAGTATTTATATATATATATTTTAAAACTAGGAATTTCTCCTGTATCGTGGGCGCGTTTACAAACATTTAAACTCACATACACAAACAGCCAGACCCAGAACAACTACTTGCAGGTCATACAAATATTTGTTCAGTGCGGGAATCGAACCCGCGACACGCAGCGCAGCAGTCAATCGCTTAACCACTGCGTCAACTGTGTCGTATTATAATTTTTGTTTTGGTATTTTTTTTCAGCCGGTAGGTACGTCTTGATGGCATCGGTCCTAATTTATTATTTTTTCAATCAACCTGTATGTAATGAAATTAAATTGCTTACTATGTAAATAGGATATTAGAATCACTTTTACACGTCATATAAAAAAAATAAAAAATAAGCTAGATGGTGTCGATATTTTCTATCTAACTACCCCTGAGTAGAAATAGCGAAACTAACTCAACTTGTATTGTATTGTACCACTACCAAGCTATGTGCATTTAATATTAAACTGGGCCGTTTTTTAACCAATTAGATACATTTCACAGATATTATGGGTATTCATATAAATAAAATAGAAGTAGTAGGTAAGAAAGAAATAAAAATAGATTTATTTGTCACAGAAACACGTGCATACAAAAAGATAATTAGCTGTAATAATTATGAAAAAAAAAGTAAAAATAACAAAGAGATCTCTAAACACGAGCACAAAACAGAAATCGTCGACAGCTGCACGCTGCAATAGCATTGTTTAATGTAATTAGGTAGCACTAAGCTGACTTGTGGCCTAGTATGAGTTGTGACCCAGTAACCTGTAATGCTACATATGGGTTCTGATCTTAGTGATTCAGCTAGCATTGATAATGCTCCTTCATAAAAGAAATTGTTAGTGAAATACTTTGGTCATGACTATGTAAAAAAATATAATTAGGGCTGTCTGAGAAATGTTCAGACATTGGTTTATTTGAAACGATTAAAACTGTGTAAATTTCAGATATACAAAAGCTTACTCATTTTTCATACATTTAAAACAAATGTGGCATCTCATTGGCAATTTTATGATTGCATGTTTTACCAATCACAACTGTTATTTATTTATTTGGTTCACCAACAATTGTTTACACTAACATCTTGACAGAAAATAACATGTATTTAAAAACTTTGAACAGTGTAACAATTACTTAACCTTTTGACCGCTTGTGTCGCATTTATGCGACACATATTTCCGTGCCCCTACCGCTCGTGTCGTATTTCTGCGACAGAAAACATGCATGATTTTTTCGTTCTATGTTCGTCCCATTAACTGCGTGGTACAACTAAAATTAAAAAAAAAATATTTTATCGATTTGTAGCCGCGCGCTAGGGGCACGGCAATTGATATTTAGCCAAGCGCTTAAAAGGTAGACGAACACCACATGAACTTATTAAATTAATCATAAATTTATGAGTTTTCTACAAATCACAGTAAAATTATTTTTTATCAAAATCTTTCAACATAACCCGAGTATGTTGACCATACCGTGAAAACAAAACATCACCACCATAATAATTACTAATTACTTTATTTCACTTCCAGTCGAGCGTCCTAAAGAAACTCGGCCAGCCAGTGATGACGAACCTCTATTACAATACAGTAAAGATGTTGTTAGAACGAGTGAGCTCAGTGATGATCGACCACGACTCGCTGCTGATACTCGTCGGCTACGTGGAGGGCACCGTGAAGGGAACCGACGGCTCTATGGCGGAGGAGTGCGGTATGTACTAGTATAGTATACAACATGTAACACAATTCACGCAAAACCTCATACACCCCAATTAGAGAATTGAGTTAAAAGCAAGTTGAGCCAATTGAGTTAAAAAAATTTAAAGCTAACTATTATTATTATTAAAAATGTGTTGACCCTAGCATTACTTTATGCATTTAAAATTGAGTCTTATCGCCTTGAAATAAGATTTAATTTTCTTTGGCTCAATCTGGGATTAGTATTGCAAAATGAATAAAATTAAAAAAAAATACCAATAGTAATAGTTACTGAAATCGATTCAGTAGTCAATTATGAGCAAACTACTTTCAGGACTTGCGTTTATTCTGTTACACATTGTATAATTGCATAGGACAGGTGTGAGTACTATGTACTATCGAGCTACCATTTACCGGGTAATGTCTTTCATTGACTTGAATGTCTCGCTGACGCTGGCGCGTGTGCTGGATCATTTAACTCCCTTCAAAATGGTTGAGCTGAATGGTGCTGATCCATACGTCATGTTCGTGAACGGGGCCGTCATTTGGAGCTGGTTATCTATTAGCTGCCACGGCTAATTTTAATTATTTTATTTCTGGATTGTTGTTTTTTAATGTCTATTTGCTGTACTCGAATCTGGACATTTAACGAGTTCGTCTTATTTACATCGTTCTCACATATATTATAAATTCAACATGAATGATGTAACTAATATTTATGTAACAATATCATTTAAAAGAGTGTCCATGGAGATTCTTGCCCGTTCTTCTCCATAGGTACCTACTACGCTTTGGAATGGGCAACTATCTTCATATTTCTGACTGACCGACCCCTTGACAATCCAAAAGTGCCTGTAAATGGTTTAATTGTTATAAATGCTTTGAGTTTTGAGTACTTATACAACACAGTGAAGCTGTTGTGAGAACGAGTCACCGCACTGAAACTTCCCAGATGTGATAGTTATTGATACCAAAGTAAATGATAAAAAAATAAAACATAAAACAAAAATACGATATTTGATATTGACACCCATCACATATATGAAGTTTCTCTAGTTAATTTAACTATCAAGTGAATACATTTTGGTTGTTAAGGAATTTGAACATGTATCTTCATGTATGACATTGAGTTAGCTGTTCCAATACTTACTAATGTAGGTACTGAAAATATTTTCAAAATTAAACTTCTAACACTACAAATATTTTAACAATCTGTTTAAATAACATAGCATAATCCGTTCCCACTGTTGAGACACAGGTCTCCTCTCTGAGAGAGTATACGAGGCCTACACTCTCTCTTCTGGCAAATAATTGTTTGATTTGATTAAAGAACATAATTTTTAAAGTTTGACTAAATTCTTCTATTCTCCCCAGGAATCGACGTGAAGAAGGCAGCCGAGCGTGGTCTCAAGCTCCTCGTGATGCTCGCCTTCGTGTTTCCATCCCACTTTTTACACGAAGACATCCTCAACCGGCTGACGACACTGCTAGAACTGGACGACGAGTCCGTTGCGCCGCACATACTCGCCGCGCTCACCTTCTTAGGCAAATACAAGCCGCTCAGTGAGTGTAAACCTGTGATATAATAATTTTTCACACCACCTGCTCGATAATGTCAAACAATGTCATGCAAACCTAACCTAAAGTAAGTCATAATAGCCCATGCGGTCTAGCCGGGCATTCATATTGTACTGAATTTCAACATAACCTCCTAGTCAATAATGTGATTTGAATTTGGAACCTCAACTAAAAATTCGTATGAAAACTAAAAGAAAGAATAATCAACAACTCTGTCATGTCTCGCTGCGCTCGGCAGTATTAGGACTCGTTTGTTACGCTCGGGAGTCGATATAGCGCACGTGACAAAAGACACTGCTTTATCCCCTTAGTAAATAATCGACTATAATTAATAGTACCTACATGCTAAATGAATCGAAAATTCCTACAAAATAAGTAGGTATTTATTCTGGAAATTAACTAAAACACAGACGATTAATTAAACACTGAGAGTTGGATCAATACTAACTGTTTATTATAAAGAATACACAATTAATAGCTTTACAATATACGAAATAAGGCTGGTTACATAGTAATAGGGCTACATACTACAGGTTAAACAGACACTACGCAAGGGTAAATTAACTAAAACGTAGACTAAATATATACTACGGAAGAGTACATTTTAACATCTGCTTCCTTGCCTTGATCGCCAGTATCACCATGTTTCCGTTGCCAGCTGCGTTCTGATCATATGAAATTACCGCAAAACCCCTTGTGCAAAGTTAAGACGAGGCAAATCAGTTGCAAATCGTGCTGAGCGTAGTTCAAACAGGATCTCAACAAGGGTGTTCATGTAATCGAAATAATAAATAGAACCCAATGCCTTGGCACGCGACGATGGCGAGAGACCGGACGGCATGTCTTTATATCCTTGTAAGTATTTCGTGTGTCGATACTCTTGCGTCATCACATCTTCTTGGCTCGGCGTGCTGTGCTGGCGCTGCGGCTGCGGAAAATCTCAAGCGGCGAAAGTATAATAACCTTATCGGTAATTATGTTTTCGAGCCGTTTGGGGTTGAAACCCCCGGGCTATGGGGTTCGATCCGAGTGCTCATGGTTTGTTCAACGAAATCTCCAAACAGCTGGTTGACACTTCTCGTCACCCAAGGGCTGGCTTTTACCTTCGCTAGAGGCTAAGCATTGCCATACATCGTGGCAATGCCGCCAGTCTCTTGGGTACATTACTAGTCGGTCGCGATGCGGATGTATTTTTCGACGCCATATAATAGTTTTAGTTAGGTTGGGATATTACATGTTAGTTAGTATGTATTGGTCAAATAAGACATTAAAATTGTTTTGTTTACAGGTGACGCGTGCCCGGCCCTATTCCCGCGACTGATTACGTTATGTAAAGCGTACGCCGAGGTCGGCACACCAAAACAAGCCAAGAATGCTGTCAGGTAAGATACCTATAACTTATTGTTGGATGGTTGTCTATTCCGCAAACACCAGCAGCTTAACGTTATGAAAATGAACTTATATAATAACAAAAACTGGGATGTTGGTTACTAGGTTATTATCTGAACTAGAAGGTATGCTCTGCTGTGTCACGCACATCTCTGCTATCTTAAAATAATAGAGTTTCGCCTAACCACTGCAAAATGATTTTATACACCTTAAACTATTATCAAACTAAAACAGAATTTTAAAATTTGTAGTTAGTTTCGAGATATTTGTAATGGCAATCTCGTTCAACTTTATTTTTTAATGATTGAATAATGCCTAAATATTGTTTTTCATTAATAAAAAGGTCTGAATACCCACTACATTAAGTATAAGTAATAAAACTATAGTTTTGTCATATTTCATGGTTTGATAATTACTTACCCTTAAATTAGATGAGTGTCAAAATCGACCGTCCTGACAAGTTACAGTCATCTCACACAACTATTAGTTATCAGACATAGCTCTTGGAATCACGTGGTAATACCTTATTGCGCAAATTCTTCTAATTAAGATAATACATGACAAGTGACCACGTTTGTATGAAAAAGTGGTTATGCCCAACTCTTTTAATTAGAAATATTCAAAATTTTCAAAAAAGATTTTCGAAAGTGAATTTCAAAGAAGAAAACTTGTTCAACAGTAATTAAGTACTTTATACAATTCACACAAGGAATACATACATTTTTATTTAACATTTCAAATCTCAAATCGTTTATTGCAAAGTTTAATTTCAAAGACGATTGACTCAAAACGCTGTTTTTCAAGATAGGAGAGTTGTGCGTGACACGGCAGTCAGCTAGATGAAATTAGCCCAAACAGTTTTTTCCAATAACCCAGTAAATAATTAATTGGGATGCTGGAAAAGATTTCTTTAGAAATAAGAAGCATTGCCTTTGTACATATTATTCTGATACTTCCTGTCTGCTTATAGGTATGTGTCAACATAAACGGTTAAATATATAGGGTCAAATTAAATTAGATAGCGAAACTGCAGATGCGATTGGTATCGATAGACATCAAAAAAAAAATTGAGGATTTTTTTTTTGGGGATTACTACCACAGCAGGTTTAGTTACTTTAAGTATGAGTTTAGAAAACCATATTTTAGTTAATCGTGTTTAGATATTGATACCTATCAGGTATGTGACGTTCAAACAAAAAATATTGATTTTCAATACCTAAACTGCAATAACTGCGGTTGTTGGTTGACCCAATAAAAAAACATCAAATCAATTGTTTTTCCTTCTATCCTGTTTAGATATCCATACCCATCACGTCTGCGGAGTTAGTTTCACTAGCTAATTTAATTTGACCCCGTATAGAATAAATAATCTGGTTATTCTTTTAGTCGCATCTTCTGGGTGAGTTCAGCCGACTGCGTTGTTCTCATATAGTATGTCGTTTTTGTATCCATAGGACTGGTCTCCTGTCAGAAGTAGGCAGTAACAATGCTACATTTAATCTTCATCATTCCCCAGATGCCTATTCATGAACGTACCAGAACAAAGGACGCAGATCTTCACAGAGATCCTGGATACACTAAAGGCGACTCTCTCGCCGCATTCCGAACACTACCGCACGGCCATCGTGACGCTCGGACACATAGCACACAACCTGCCCGACAACTTCCCCGTGCATATCAAGAATATTGTCTCTAGAAAGGTAAGATACCCCTTCCAAAATTAGCGCTATAGTACGAGGTATAAGTAGGTATGCGTCGCAAAGTAGGTCCGCCCTGACCCTTGCTCGAGCCAGCGGGAGAGCGTGTCAGACTCTTACTGACAAAAACCCACCCGTGTTCCTTCAGTTGCCTGTGCCAGGGGCCACGGCAACCCTTCCGGACTTTGCCGCAAGCGCCGCTGAGCCTGTAGCTTTAAACTCGCCCCAAATTAATCCGATCCAGCCTGTCCCTTGCTGCCTCCACCCAGCGACGCCCTAAGCCAAATTTCTAGTGTGGGGCAACGTTTATTTTAAAAATTAAAAAAATAAAAATAAAAATTTCGTCAATTTATCCGTGTAAGATGTTTTACGTACTCTGCTAGAACTATGGACCAAGTGCCATATGTTATGCGATATCTCGGGCAGTAGTGGATCGATTCCTTTTTTTAATCAATCAATATCTTTATTGTGGATCATAGGTAGGTACATAATACAGGTCTTAAATAATAAATTGAGATCAGCTATGTCCCGCCCTTAGGGCATACCGTAGTTACATAGAAATCAAATAAAATTTACATTATTATTACAAATTAATAAGATGTCACATAAAATATAAAAAAAAACATAAAAATAAACGGAACAATTTTGAGTAGGTACACATCAGTGGGCCACTGAACGCATTATGACTGAGGGGGACTGTAATGGAACAGTGACTTGTCTGATAGGTAGTCTTTTATAGAGTAGTAGCATTTGTTTACTAACAGACCATGGAGATTCTTTTTAAATGTTTTCATTTTCGTAATTATTATTCTAATAGGCCCCGGAATATTATTAAAAAGAATATTTTTAATGGACAGGGAATGCCTCAGGGGTGGTCCCGTAATGTTATTTACTTTGCTTGGGTAGTTTTACCAATTAGCTTCAATAATAAGTATTTTTTCCACTTAGTGTATATTGATGATGTTTTAATAACTTTCTGTCACAGTTATTTACATAACAAGTAGTAGTACCTATACGAATTGGTGCGGGGTAGGTGCCACAGCTAATAAGGGAAAAATTAAAACGTTTTTGCAAAAAAAAAAAAAACTGACTTCCAAAAAAAATACATTTAGTGAAAAATAACTTTAACTTCGAAGACAAACTTTTTATTGGAAGTCGGTTATTTTTAAAGCAAAAACATATTTTTTCTGCAGCTAGCAGTATTACGATGCGTAGTTTTTTATCTCGGCATTGCTCATCACGTAAGACGTAGCGTTGGAAGGCTTCACAGAAGGTGGACCGATGACCTTGTGAAGGCCGCAGGAATCCGCTGGATGCGGAAAGCACAGAACCGGTCGAAGCGGCGGTGCTTGGGGCAGGCCTATGTCCAGAAGTGAACGTCTTTCGGTTGAAATGAGGATTGCTTATCACTAGCAACAAATACTATAAATTTAACACAGGGTAGCCACATCCCTTTTTGGGGATCCTTAATTTAATTGGAACCCGAAATTAAAAAATCTGATTCTCCTCCCGCGACGCTAAACTACCGTCTACAATTTTATTTATATATTTAAAACCATAATTTCATTATCTTTAATCCTCCACAGATCGTAAAAGAGCTCTTAGTCCGCGAAGGCGGTGCCAGTTCCTCAGTGCCCGACGAGCCGTGGTGCCCTGAAGACAAGCTGCCCGAGGAAACGCGCTGCAAGCTGGAGGGACTCAAGTGCATGGCGCGCTGGCTGCTAGGGCTCAAGAAGGATGAGCTGTCAGCGCAGAAGACCTTCAGGATGCTGAATGCGTTTATAGTACACAAGGGGGATTTGTTACAGGTATACCTTAGAAGTGGTGTTTTGTCTTTACTTCGAAAATACAGAAGCTATTTAAGTCCGTTTTATGAAATACTGATCAATAAACATTATGTCAATTCTCGTGTTAGCTATTTTGATTGATCACTTGATGTCAGATTAAATTAAATAAGTTTTCAGTAATCGGTGCGTGTTTTGAAATGCGGAGCGTGTTTCGAAATAACAGTTTTCTAAATGAATAAATGAAGCTACTGTAGTCCTTATTATAAAGTCATATTTTTCGCCGATATTTTTCTAGATGTGAGTGTTATTACAAAATAATGTTGGAATTCACGACTTCTCCGGGAGTCAGCATTAACCAGTGTTTTGTTTTATGCTAAAGAAGTAACTTAAGGCAGTTGTCAACTGACCAGTCCTAACTGAAGTCATCCATTATTTCGTTGCCCTTCATCTTTTAATAGTAAGTTCCTCTATTACAGCAAAACCGTCTATCAAAAGCGGAGATGGCTCACCTGCGTCTGGCGGCGGGCGCGGCCATGCTGAAGATCTGCGAACAGAAGGGCGTCGGCGACCAGTTCACCGCCGAGCAGTTCTACAACCTGTCGCATCTCATGATTGTAAGTATTGTGTGGATTTAAATCTGTAGATACAAAGACGTAGACATGTATTTAGTCGTCATTCTGCTGTAGATTGATATAGGTGTTTCTGTAAAAGTTAAAATAGCCGTCTGCGGCAAGAGACTTAAAATTGTACCGGCACGCGATTCTTCGTTAAAATAAGCTTATGTCCTCAAACACTCAATGCGTTCGATCGATCTAATGCGGCTTTTTATTACCAAATTTTTTTTTACTAACTAAGTACATGATGTTTTATAATTTTAGGACGACGTACCTCAAGTCAGAGAAGCTTTTGCCACAAAACTACATAAGGGATTGTCAAAGGTAATTTATATTTAACTAATAATAAAATATTAAACAAGTGAATATTAATTAATGTACACCAAGAACCTGTTACCCACTTCCGGAGTCTGGAGAGGCTGGTAATCTGTCATACAGGTCTCCTAGTACAGAAACCAGTCTCCCACATAGATTATAATTCGCTTATGTACTCTTTGAATTATGTATATTATACCTTGAATATTTCTATGTGAGAGAGAAAATAAACTTTTTGTATTGTATTTTGTTTAATTGGTGTAAACCAAAATGTTAATGCAAAAAGTCTGTCTCCTTATTCCTGATGTTTCGAGCTGCCTGTTCCATTCCTGCAGGATGGAAACGCAATGCTTTACCAGAGATCGAACGGTCGTTACTGCGGTTGTTCGACCATTTTATCATGAGACGCCACAACCGGGACCGCGCTACTTACGAGGTTCTGCGCAGCAGCGAGGATCGTGCGACAAATATTCATGAATATAGTCTCACGCCCCTTTCTGTTAGATGTTAAGTGTACTTCATAAACTGTTTTTCTCCCCAGGGCATCCCCAACAAATGCCTGCCACTAGACTTCATGGGCATGTACGCGCTCGCAGGCCGCGAGCCAGAGCGTCGGATACGTAGCCTCGTGCGCCAGTACATGCTGGCCGACGTAGTGCGGCGCCGCGAGTACGTGCGCAACATCACCGTCGGCACTAAAGGTAACCTATGTGAGTGAAGTCACTACTTGTACACTTTATGCACGCCAGATAAAACAAAATATTGGTTTGCTACGCTGACGACACGCTGGTCCAGGCACTGGGGAGGTCGCACCGGGCGGCGGCCGAACTAGTGACACGCGGGGTTGCGACTATCGTCGAGAAGATCCGGCAATTGGGACTCGAGGTGGCCCTGCACAAGTCCGAGGCCATGTGTTTTCATGGTTTTCCGAACGCGTCACCGTCGTCGGGTTCCCAAATATCGGTATAGGAGGGTTTCACATCGGCGTCGAGTCGACGATGAAGTACCTGGGACTCGTCCTCGACAACCGGTGGAATTTCGTGGAGAATTTCCGACGTATGGCTCCCAGACTGGAAAGGGCCGGGGCTGCCATAAAGCGGCTCCTGCCCAATCTAGGGGGGCCAAACGCCTCCTGCCGGAGGCTCTACGCGGGAGTCGTGCGGTCCATGGCCCTTTACGGGGCACCGGTGTGGGCGCGTTCCTTGAGGCGGCGGCCAGCCCGCTGGTTGAATGCGCCCCAAAGGGTCATGGCCACCCGGCTGGTCCGCGGATACCGTACGGTCTCCGGTGAGGCGGCGAGCCTCCTTGCCGGATTACCGCCATGGGATCTGGAGGCAAAAGTCCTCGCGCACATATGGGAGTGGCGCGAGGAGGCGAAACGCCGGGGCGTAACTCCGCTGCAATTGCGGTGATAAGTCCCCACTTTGAGGAGCGGCTAGAAAGGCGCCACGGTGTCCTCACCTTCCGGCTGACGCAGGTCCTCACCAGACACGGTTACTTCGGGAGGTTCCTGTTCCAGATAAGGCGGGAGGAACGCCCGGGTGTCACCATTGTGTGGATCGCCCGGAGGACACAGTGGAGCATACGGTGGAGGTCTGCCCGGCTTGGGCGGAGCACCGCCGTGTCCTCGTGCAGGCGATTGGCGGTGGCAATCTCTCGCGTCCGGCCTTGGTCCAGGCCATGGTACAGAGCGAGAGGGCTTGGGAAGCCGTCACCTTTTTCTGCAAAGCAATAATGCTCGCGAAGGATGAGACGGAACGCGTGAAGGAGAGGCGAAATTCGCGCCCTCACGCCCCTAGTCGCCGCAGGAGACGCCCTGGGCATCGGGAATCCCAGGCCGTTTCCCAGCTACAGTAGGCGCGGGCTTGCGGACGGCGAGCAATAAGCAGCTCGCCGTCCGATAAGGACCAGGCCCGGGTCGACGGCGCGTTGTGTTCCACGCGCGTGCTTTGTGTATCTTTTATTAGTTATTAAGTATATTATGTAATTAAACATGTAATTAGCCTCTATTTATTTATCGTAAAAATAATGTTAGTCCAGCCAAACCATTTATTTTATTCGCACCTACGCTATCATAATTATAATAAGGTTATTAATTTATAGATTAGACACATTTATATCTAAACATTTGTATTAAAACACATCAACGAACAAGAACGTTACCCAAAGAAAAAAGTTTGCTGTAATATACATAATTCACGTTGCGGGTAGATATACTTACATTATTTCACTCCGCACATAACACTGTCACAACACCAATCTATCTCGTCCGCTCGACGTCCGTATGTCGCTGCAGGGATCCAGCAGAATATCAGCGTCAGGTACATTTGCCTGACACATGCTGAGCTGGACTCCCATTTGGTGCAACCTTGAGATGCACACCGCACTGTGTATATTCGCTATTTTCATCCGTAGTATGTCATAGTGTCAATTAATTTCTATATTTATGTTTGTTTTTTTATTTTTTGTATGTTGGCACCTTATTTTTATATTTATGTCATTTGTTATAATTTAATTGTGCTTTTGTGTGTTGTACTACGTCTTTTGTGTGCACTGAATAAATGGGTTATCTATCTATCTTATCTAAAAGAGATGTCAGCACCAACGATGGGGTCCGCTAAGGCCGATGCCGATTCTTGCAGGGTTGCGGGAAAGTGCAAAAGGGTTACCGTGGCCCCTGGCACAGGCAACTGAAGGAACACCGGTGGGTTTTAGTCAGTAAGAGTCTGACACGCCCACCCGCTCCGCCCAGAGCGGGAGGAAGTTATATGATGATTTCCAATCCTATAAAGATCCTAGAAAAATCTGTTTAATTAACTTTTTAGAATTATGTGAAAATTGTATAAAAGTTAAGAAATCGTTGCGTTTACAGTTCTATTTATATGCGAATAATACATTGGAAACTTGCAGGGCGTTATTTTCATTGTAAAATAGCTGTAAGCATTACGGTTACTTAGTTTTTAAACACTTTCACGTAATTCTAAAAAGTTAATTAAACAGATTTTTTAAATATAGCTCCGATTAAATGATAAAAATTGAAAACCACGAAATATGACACTAAATTGCGACGTTGCCACTCGATAAGGTATAAACGCACTTAATAAATAAAAACTGACCAAGTGCATGCCAAAACATGCACAATAAAGGGCGGAACCCTTCGTTTCGAAAGTCAATGTTGGTGAACACAACATTGATTTTATCGACAGCAAAAATAAGTTTGTAAGTATTTCATGGTCTTTCTTAAAAAAAAGGCACTTTTTGTAGTTTTTTAGTAAACTATAATTATCTTTGTCAGCTATTGACATCATTGGCGTTTCATTTGACGCCTATGCTAGGCGTCAAAGCGAATATTTGTAACGCCACCGACGGTTATTATAATAGACGTCAAAGCGAATACTTGTAACGCCACCGACGACGGTTATTATAATAGACGTCAAACGATAATGTCTTGTAACTACAGTTTAATAACGTATGTTTTTGAATGCACAGTGGAGCGCGCCGTGTCGCAGCTGCCGCACATCTTGCCCGACTACATGCTGGTGTTCGCGGTGCCCATACTCACGCATGATCCTGCCTTCACTGCCTACGATAACATCGTGCAACTCAAGGTATGTAAGAAACCTAGTTACAGGTAAACCAGAAAAAGGTATGCACTTCTGTAATCATCGTGTTTCCGAATTAGCACGAACATCGTGCCACAGAGTAACTCCCTACAGAAGCAAAGCGTTTAAGCTTTTTTCTACCGCGCTTAGTAGTACCTATCATTGCGCGTTTGTATGCAGTTTTCACTTTGTCGGGTAACCTACTCTGGTCTCAGATCGTCATTTGTCACTCAAATGTTTTAAAGAGTTTTTTTGAATTGCATAGGGTTGGCAATCTATAATTTTGTAAACATGGTAATACAAAATATGCAAGTACTTCCATGGTTGTGACAGCTCTATAGTAGACCGTTCGTATTTCCGAAGACAGACGATGATTCCCGAAGCGCATTCTTTTCTTTGGAAAGCTGAACATATATTTAGGTTGAAAGGGTTTTTCTCTTGCATTTATCATAATTTAACTTTCAAGTTTAGAGGCTACTAACCGATTCACTTATTCAGAGTTTAAGGGAGTAATAAAAGAAAGCGATCAATAAAATAAAACCGGTTAAATAATAAATGCATAATATTATAATCTTCAACTTTTGACGCTCTCATAATTTGCTGTGTCCAACAAGTGGTGTTCAGTAATGTTTAAAATACATGTTGTAAAACGTCCGCCCAGGTTCTTTTCCACTAATCCTAATGGAACGCGGCAAATGATTGAGTATCAACATGCAGCAATGAGCGGCTTTCGCCCATGAGTTCGTACGTTACTTCCGTCCAGAGGATTTCTATTCACATCACCTGCTCGATAATGTCAAATTATATGTCGTGCAAACTTAAACTAGAGTAAGTAATTCACCTTGAGGTCTAGCCAGGTAGTAATATTGGCTTGAATTTTATCATAACTCGCTGGTCAGCAATGTGATTTGAATTTGAAATCTCAACTGAAAAATCGTAAAAAAAAAAATCGTATTGCTTTTTTTTCTTACTTATTTTCCAGTAGGTGTGAGAAATAGAGTATTCTCCTTGGGGATAAAAGTATCTTCATCTTGGGCGAGCTGGAATCCCTCACTGCTCTGAGGATTCTAGTCTTTACTCTGAGCTCCCTCGCTGCGCTAGGGAGCACTTGAATCTTTCGTCACACTATAGCGCCCGTGACATAAGATCCATCATTACCCCCTTAGTAAATAATCTACTATTCTATTAATTGCAGGTCGTCAAGAACTGCCTGTGGTTCATCCTGGAGCCGCTGATCACTCGCAACGACTTCTATTGTTACGGCTTCTACAAAAGTCTCGTGGATCGCATGAAGCTGCACAAGGATGGGCTCAACGAAACGGACGACGCCGTCAACTATGTGAGTATACTCTTTATTTGGTCAGCGTTACTGATCGTTGAATTAAACTGGTTTAGCAGGAACTTAAAATTAGATCAGATGGCTTATCAATACTTACATTGAGCGAGGATAAGACGTGGTGAGCGATGTTTGGTTCTAGATTTTTTAGCAGGTTTTATACATTGGTCGGTTTGGATTTCTGTTCACCTAAACGAGAATAAAAAATGACTTCTACTATGTTCTGACTATGTTGTTTTTAAGACTATGGGTACCTATACATACCTCGCATGTTGTAATTTTTATTTGTTTTTTTTTTGTACCTTTATGGGTATCTGGCCTGCAATAAAACACTATTTATTTATTTTATTTAAGCTTGGGGCGAAAGAAACTCAATATTGTAGACGCGGCGACAAAGAAAAACAAAATATCAGGAAGATTGACAATACCTTATTTAGTTTTAATGGTTGTACTCATCCACACACCTGGGCACGCGTTACCGTGGTCGACTTGGAAATCCCTAAATAGACCCCGAACCCAAGTTGGCCGTAGCAAAGATAATCTACACAGATGGGTGTTTATAAACGACTCGGACCTCAAGTGTATTATGTGGCTTTCTCCGCAGACCTCGGGCCACTTTCCATTTGCCCCGCATGCCCTGTCACCTGTGCATTTGTGGATCTTATGACTACGTCACCGAACGGGATTCGTGTGGCTGAATTTTGGGCTCATATGTTGAGCCCATATATATTTGATTTTTCACAACAATATTCTTATTTGCCATCAATACGATAAGATGTGCCAAACTGTTCGCGATCTATTCACAATTCGCTTGTTCGTGAAAAGAGACTCCATCTGAGTTGACATAAATGTTGAACCAGCACATTTCTATCAAGATATTATACTGACTACAGTACATTCGCGTTAAGAATGCAGTGAGTCATCATTGTCCGTCGGCCTAGCCCCGCCCACTAACCAATCAAATCTTTTCAAATTACAAAGTCAAGTTCACAATGACAGTTGAAGGCATTGCTTCATTAAACTTAATGTTTTAAAATATAATTTGTTTCAATTTAACACCACTGTGAATACACCTTTATCTTGCAGTTGCACTGATGACTCACTGCATTCTTAACGCGAACGAACTGTAGTAAGACAAGAGACCGCGATATCATCATCGTTCTCCTACCCTTATCCCAATTTATTTACGCTCGACCGGCTCATGTCTTTCTTCAATACTTGTCTATTAGTCGTCATCTCGGTAGTCACTCCCTTTCTAACCATACCATCTTTCACACAGTCCATCCATCGTTTGCTCGGCCTTCCCCTTCTCGTTCTATTGTTCGTCGAATCGTTGTGATCCTTAAGTTCTGAGTTGAGCGGCAAGATTACTGACAAATGCGTGCACTGACTGGACAGGTCCGCTCAATCTATGGTTTTTCCTCAAAAGACCGTTTCAGACACCAATCTACATGGTCTTCACATGATTTGACCAAGATTATGTCTGGACTTTAAAAGATACTGTGACCTCTGAGTTTGTTTCGGCCTTTCTTCTCAGAGTAGTCAGATAGGAAACGCCGACCTCATCTAATTTTTAAAATATGATTGACGTGTAAAAGTGTTTGTACAAACCTACTTACAGAATAAAATCAGTTATCATTTATCTCATATAGCTTCTGAGCCGCTGGTCCCTGGTTCGATCCCCGGACAAGTCAAACATTTGTGTGCATGAACATGTCTGTTTGACCTGTGTCTGGGTGTGTATATGTATATAAGTATGTATATCAGTCATCAGGTTACCGTAGTACAGGCTATACCTAGTTCGGGACCTGAAGACCTTGTGTGGACGTTGGTTCATATATTATCTCATATAGCCGTCGACATTCATACTCAAATCTTTCCTCACGACTTTTTCCTCATTCCTCTGCATCACATGCCCATGCCATGACAACCGATTTTCACACAACCTTTCAGCACCACCATACAGGATGAAATTTAATACCTATGTGCGCGAAATTAAAATATACAGGGTTATTGGTAAAACACCATCAACCTATTAAGGGGTCATTGTACTCATCATTATGTACAACTTTTACTGTGGGACTGCTGAAAATCTGCTGTTCCCTATATGTATGTTTGCAGAACTCGTCAAAATGTAGGGACCAGCAGATTTTTTTTCGCTATTTCTTATTTGGTCCCATAGTAAAAGTTGTTCATAATGATGAGTACAATTACCCCTTAGGAGGTTGATGGTGTTTTACCAATAACCCTGTATAATTAAATGTGAAAAATTAGAACATGTCATTCGGCCGAGAGAATGGAAAGGGATGCACATACATACGCGTATGCAAACGATTTGGCAACGTCGCCGTCGTCGCGCGAGATTTTATAGTAGGAACGGTCAAAATTAGGTAAATGACCGCTAGCTCAACACGTTGCTTAATTGCTTTATTTTGTGAACTCTACGATGAATGGATTGCTCTTTGGGCGCGCGCTAAAATGGATACTTTAATTTTCTTAGTTGTTTTTTTTTTTTACTGGAACGACTTTAATTCGTGTCTACTTGAAGACAAGAACTTAGTTTGCACTATTTAAGATGATACTTGCTCGATTTTTTACAAGGATTTTGGATTTGGGAAATGACATTTATAATGATTATGTAACAGTTACTGAACCTCCTATTTCGAATTGGTGCAAGTTTTAAATTTTATCCTGTTTATTATTACTAATTCATCATTCATCTTTCTTCACAGAAACTATGGGCCATATGCGACCTAGCCATGTCGGTGATCTGGTCGCGGTCGCAGAGCTTCGAGCTGCGCGACTTCCCATCCGACGCTCGTATCCCGCGCATGTACTTCGCGCAGCAGCCGGAGTACTTCTCCAACACTCGTGTGTTCCTGCCGCCCGAGTTACAGGTCGGTCTGAGGCATTGTGTAGACGGGGTGTGTGACAGTGATTTTTTGATTCGATAATTTACACTAAGCTTACGTTCAATTCGATTATTGTTTTTTTAGATTTGACTGTAAACTGAAGTGTCAACATTTTTTGTACAATCCTGTTACAGTTGTTTTACCTCTGACTTTGCATCACTGTCAAAATCACAGTGATCTTTATGTTCACTGCAATAAAGTTGCAATTGGGTTGCAACCACTGACAAAACTGTCAAAATCTCAGTGATGTACATTCTCGATACATTAAGGTAAAATAACTGTGAAAGGACTGTAAGAGTGCCTTCACACTGTATGCGTATTACTTACGTAAGCGTTAAGGCCATCTAGACGCTGCGTAAATGTAAATGCTGTGGTTGCGTTGTTTCGAAAAGACGTCACTGTGACGTTAGCGTTGCGTATGCGCATCGTCTACGTTCGAAGAACACGTATGTTGATTTAATTTCAGTAGCAGAGGCATCTTAAGTTTCTGGCTGCAATAGTTCTCACTGGATGTGTATAGTAGCCACATAGACTTCAAACACATTAAAATAACGTGTCCTTTGCGTTTAGTGTAAAATGTTAATCGAGTATCAGTGACACTCCAATTTTCCCAGATCCTTACATTATCTCTCATACTAGAAACAGAAATATTCAAAATGTCTTACTAAACAAATGTTATTCCCCAAACAGTTCCAACCCAAGAGACAGGCGACGTCAGACGGCAACAACCCGCGCGGCAAGAAGCGAGCGCGTGCGCTGCCCGAGAGGGAGAACGCTAACGATGTTGAGGTGAGCACGGGTCTCATATTGGCTTTGCTTATTTATTGCTTGGTTTTGTGTTCATATACAGCTTTGTTTGTGTCATCAATGGTGTTTATTTCAACCCATTTAGCCAGATAAAGTGTTTTGCTAACCAAGAAAAAATTCTAATGAACCAGATGAACATTACGGGGGCTAATCCCTGTAATGTTTATCTGTTCACTGTGAATTTCATAATAACATCGAATAAAAAGTAAAGCTAGAAAGTTTCAGAATAAAAGAGCGCACGGTCGTTTGATTTCTGTGGTTATTTTTGCACAATTTTGCACTATACTGATAATAAGGAACTCAAAAAACATTTGGTCAGTCTTTACTCTTTACATTGCGTTCAAATATACACCACGTATTGTTGCTAAATAAATATTCCACTAACCCAATTGTAATATTGTATTTATAAATAATTACTAACTCCACTATGTATCTCGCTAAACTATATCACCTGTCAAATAAAAAGCTTGAACTAAATAGTATATGTATTTACTTGAACGATGTTTTCCAAGCATACTCTGGGACGCGGGAGTATTGACGTCAAGGTAAACCCATTAGAACACAGTATATTAAATATCTCATTAATGATAACTGATGTAAGTATATTTTACTGAAATTATTCATTCATTCACACTCATAATCATTCTGGTGATAAAATTATTTTCAATACCAGAGGGGCAATTCTCGTATCTTTAAGAACGTTTGATTTCTAATCTCAGTATCATTCTAACAAAATAAACTCTAATTTGCATACGTTTTTGACAAGCTTTTGACATTTATTGTCGTTGAGATGAGATTTCGACAAGATTTTGAACGTTTTTAATTACGGGGATTGGCCTTCTGTTTGCATGTTGTCCTATTTTGTATGTCAATCCTAATGGCAGTAGTAACACAGTGTTTGCACAGCGTAATTATTGCGTGAACATTGCGTAGACAGACCATGCTTTGGGTAAGCGACGTTAGGCAAACGCCTGCATTGAATGAAAGCTAGTATGATATACCCCTTTGATGCATAAGAAGCGAATGAGGAGTTTTGCATATTCTTGAAAAAAGGCCATTTAACCGAATAAATTTATGCTTTCCGCTAGTTAAAAAATCGATTGCTTACTTTTTTATTCCCTTTTTTTTCAATCAGTATCACCATTCATTTTGCTATCAAAACTTTGAATATCACCATTAAACAATGCTTCTCCATTTTCCTCCAGCCTTCAGAAGCATCGGACACACAGATACAACTGCCCGGCATAGATAATCCACCAGAAACGGAACTAGAAGAGCCTCAAGCGAAGCGCGCGGTCAGTGACTGAGAACTACCCGCCGCTGGACCGTCACACGAGCCCAGCGAGTAAGTACTAGCATAGCGATAGATAACCTGACCACTGTATTTATGATGTCATAGTAACGAAAATGTACTCGATGATGATGACAGCTGTCAGATTTGTATGACAGACGATTTTGACATTTAAATGAGAATGTTTTTTGAAAAATTTGCTGTCGAATTTTGGATAATAAGTTGTTGCTTTTATAAATATGCTGTCGAGTTTGTATGACAATTGAAAATATGCAGTCAATTGCTCTTTTGTTGGAATGATGTCTTGAATTTTGGGATTCCTCCAAAAATGTTTTGTTTTTAATGTTTGTATGGCAGAGGATGTTAGGTTAGTTCGATATTACGAAAATTGTATTACGTAAGTACGTGTCATACAATATCTCCGACAAAATGTAAATGATATTGATGTCAACGTATTTTAACGGTAAATAGAACTATGAGGTCTATAAGCCGATCAAATCAAGTGTATTCAAATAAATCCATTAGCACCCTACAGTAATTATAACTATTAATGAATTACATTTTGTATAAAGTTTCAATAACAATAATAATTTCAATATTTGAACGCTTCGTCACGGTTATCTATCGCTATTGTTGGCACTTTACTATTGTACACAACTCATAAAATATACAAATCTCAAAGAAGATGTTGATCGGACGTTTTATTATATCGAGAATACTGAAAAGTGGCAGCAGTTGTATTGACCTCTCATACAAGAGATACAAATGGCATAACCTAGCATCCAGAGTAAAAAAAAAAAACTTTTGTATGCTCCAGTGAAGATTTAAATCTCAATTCTCATTTGTTTAGATTTTGTATTGCAACTCAGGAGTGAAAATCTTGCATCTTTATTTCTGTTTTCTGGTCAATCAACTGGTATGTTGTAAAGCTTAAGCACATAGATATTTTTACTATTAGAAATGTCGTTTTTCATTTGTGGTAACTCCATTTTTGAGATTGAAAAAATATCAAGAATTGTAACATTACTTGGAACCAAAAATATCTGTGTGTTCAGGCTAAAAACTAGGACAAAACTCAGTCATGTATTTATAAGCTTAACCCTATGAAGACTGGCTACTAGTATGTACTCCTAACTATGGAACAAAGGACTGAATGGGAAACATGTCATTCATTCTTCACTGAATGTATCCGTTACTTCGGTAAATTGAACTTTGCCCAAACTTTCATGTGTTGGTATTGGCGTGAGATAAATGGTAAAAATGGATCGGGAAAATAAGAAGATTAGTTGTTATTTTGAGTTTTCAAGTACCTATGTTTGTTCCTCTAGTAAATGTGGCTTTTTTATAACGCCATCATAATTATTATTACATTTGCCAGTTCCAGTGTTAGTCTATTAAGATTTGTCACCTAAAATTTATTAGAGAATTTGCTATTGAATTAGTCGATTATTTAGGTCCTACACCTAAATCAATAGCGAATTTTCTACCAACATTGGTCTCAAATGTTGGTTTATCTATTTGCCAATGTACTATAAGTTAGTCTTTAGTACTCAAACTCTCTATTTTCTTCCTCACGTCTCATCTTTAATATCTCATGCCACGACCAATTGGAAGATACATTGAAACAGATGGATGGAAATGTAAATAATCAGATTTATATGAATTATTCTCGATTACGGACTAAAATTGGTCGAAAATCATTGATAAATCACGCGAACAAATGGATTAAATTCAATATGGAGTATATGGATTCAATTATATTATTTGATCAACATGTTTCGTAAGTTAGGCTCGATTTACATACATGCTTAGCCCTGATGCAGAGTATGATGATGATGATGATGATGATGGGGACTCCCTTTTCCGCACTTAGACTCTCATTTGGTCCGTTGTGCGTGGGGATACTGGCTAACACAGCCAGCCTAGCTCCGCCCAAAAGCACAGAAGCCTCCTGGGGGCTTCACAGGCTTCGCGGAGCGACCTCACTGTTCCGAGGATTTCTTCCCGTTGAGAAGCCACAGCCTCGCACTCCAGGATAACGTGGGCGGCTGATTCCTCGGCGTCAAGGCAGCCCCTGCAAGGGGGCTATCTGTGGCGCCTATGTTAAAAAGATGTTTGTTAAGGGGGTTATGGCCCGTAATTGTTCCTATAATTATTCTGAGGTTATTTCTACTCAGGTTGAGAAGTTTTTTGGTTAACCGCGGGTCTACAATTGGTAAAGTCAATTTGGACTGTCTACAGTCTGTTGCTCTGATGCAGAGTATCACCATGTATACATATTATATTATACATTAAAAGCGCTTTTCGTGTCTGTTTGTGTGACCGCGTTGTTCCTCTTAACTGCAAAATAGGGTTTGATACGGTTTTCACTATCATAGAATTTATTCCGGAAGGTTCATTACTAATAAACTGACATTTCAAAAAGACATATTGATGCTTCGTCAAGTCGTAAAAACTGTAAAGCAGGGGGGTTACTACCTAACCACGAAGTCTGTTGTTTCGGCCGAAGTTACAGATGTTTCCTACTCCATGTCACATACGGTCATGATTAGTCCGGGGCCCGAATAAAAAAATTATGATAAAACGTTTAGACCGTTTATTTTATTTTAATCTATTCGGGAAACTTACAGCTATATTACACAGTGTTCTTAAACAATATTAATCTGAAGGCCATTTACAAGTTGCCTTTTGTTGTTGTAGTAGTTGTTAATTAACTTTTCCGGACGGGCAAAAACACATCGGGAGTAACCCGATGTGTTTTTGCCCATCCGGAAAAGTTAATTAATCGGGAGTAGGGTTCACTTTTAAGTATCGTACTACTTTCGGACGCGCCCGTATCCTCGTTGACGGACGTAGAGAATAGGCCCCCAGGGGCGGGTCGCTGTAGCGGTATCTACTTTGCTACATGCGAATTTCGCATCACGCTGACGTCACGACTCTGCGCAACTAGCTTAGATACAAAACCTCCTGATTGGAGGATCCTCCGTTTACTATGGGTATGAGCGAACCCTTTCCCTAATACCTCTATACTGGTGACATTGACGCAGCCTTCGAGCTGCTAGTTCAGCGTCATCACCATTGCTTCCACAAGCTTTCGAGTGGCGAGTTTCAGCCAGCCAGCACCCACGGCTTCAAACGGGTATTGACCACCACTATGCAGCGAACGCGCATTCCTGGTCGTCACCCTCAGCTTCATCAGCAACCTTGGCATAGCACACTGCTCTTTCGGCCGGTAAACAAGCAGAGCCGGCCACACCCCTCCTGGTCAACGCCAGCAGTCAGCCTCAACTCGGCGCTGTACCACATCCGACGCACTGGAGCATAACTCAGCGCCACCCCGACTCACTGGGGAATCACCGCAGACAGTTGGACTCACCGTGAACTATGCGGCACCCGGTTCCGACCCACTGGAACCTCAATTGCCACTGGCAAGCATCGCAAGATACACGACTCGGCCCACTATCGATCTCCGGTCTCCGGAGGGGAGTAATGTAGCGGTATCGACATCGCCACATGCGAACTGCGCATCACACTGACGTCACGCAAAAGCCTGCATCCCGCAAGCAGAGTTTACCGCGCAACTAGCATAGACACAACACCCGTCTGTTCGGAGGATCCTCCCTTTTCTGTGGGTATGAGTGAACTTTACACCCTGTTCCTCATACCTTCTATATGTTCTATCAAAACACTCGACACAGGTGCGCTGGACTGTATTAGTTCTATAGGCGTAGCAAAGAAAGCAATCGGTCGTTTCAAATATCAAACCATCCTAAGATAACTCTTGTTTCCACAAATTACTTTTTAATCTCTCGGGAATCATTGGACGCTTACATAATTGGTAACGTGACGATATTATCGTGGACGTCCACGGTCACGATATCAAAGGGAAGTAAAATGTATTATAAATGATTTTATTTCTGTATGTAGGTTTGTCCAATAGTTGATTGTTATACAAGGGATGAAAGTGACCTATTTAGGCACGCCAGTAGATCGAGTGCCTAAATAGGTGTTAAACCTGACTAGTTAAACAAACAATATTTTATTAAAACATAAATAAACAACATTGATAAGATAATATCTATTTAAAGTTAATATTAAAATTAGTGTTGGATATTCTGTAAATGTTGGAGAAAGCAATATTTTGTTGACACTGACAGATGTTGAACGCGGTTTAGATGTGCTGTTCGCCTTCAGTTTTCATTGGTGAAATCGTCACTAGATAAAGCACTTCAGAGCACGAACGTGTGACGTAAATTTTAACGAATTTTGAATCGAAAATACATAACCGAGTAGCTGTATAAAAATTTGGGACATGCCTAGCATAGTTTTTAAATATTTGACAGCAAGGAAAATCATTTCCCAGGGACGAAAAGTACTGTTTTCATCCCTCTGATCAGGTAACTTCAAGCGTGCTTTCCAAGTATGAGAAATGAAAACACCTTTACACGTCAATCATATTTTAAAAACTAGATGAGGTCGGCGCTTCCTATATGACTACTCTGAGAAGAAAGGCCGAAACAAACTCAGAACCCAGAGGAAACATAACGTCACCGTGCACGTTATAACGTTATCGTGGACGGAAACATAACGTCGCCTTGCACGTCATAACGATATCGTGGACGGAAACATAACGTCGCCTTGCACGTTATAACGATATCGTGGACGGGAACATAACGTCGCCTTGCACGTCATAACGATATCGTGGACGGGAACATAACGTCGCCTTGCACGTTATAACGATATCGTGGACGGGAACATAACGTCGCCTTGCACGTCATAACGATATCGTGGACGGGAACATAACGTCGCCTTGGACGTCATAAAGATATCGTGGACGGAAACATAACGTCGCCTTGCACGTTATAACGATATCGTGGACGGGAACATAACGTCGCCTTGCACGTCATAACGATATCGTGGACGGGAACATAACGTCGCCTTGCACGTCATAACGATATCGTGGACGGGAACATAACGTCGCCTTGCACGTCATAACGATATCGTGGACGGGAACATAACGTCGCCGTGCACGTTATAACGTTATCGTGGACGGAAACGTAACGTTGCCTTGCACGTTATAACGTTATCGTAGACGGAAACATAGCGTCGCCTTGCACGTTATAACGTTATCGTGGACGGAAACGTAACGTTGCCTTGCACGTTATAACGTTATCGTAGACGGAAACATAACGTCGCCTTGCACGTTATAACGTTATCGTGGACGGAAACATCGTCGACGGAAAATTAAGTGTCTTCACATATTTCCTTGCATTTTACTTCCCTGTGTTATCGTGATGCGATGGAAGTCCACAATAATAGCGTCACGTTAACGTTATAAAAGCGTCCATTGTGACAATATTGATTCCGGGTAGATTAAAAACACGAAGACATTATTATCGTCATCTCTCACACTGTTAAAAAGGGCCAAATGTAAATCGGGCTTACCATAAAATTGCATAAATCGTGCAATTAATACAATCAAATTATATTATGCAAATAATTATGAATAAAGGAATACGGCCTATGAATCATGGCGGGTCCAAACTTTGCGCAGCAGGCTGCGCAATAACGTTTTTAACCGACTGCAAAAAAGGAGGAGGTTTTCCATTCGGTTGTATTTTTTTTTACCTCAGAAATTCCGTTGTTAATTATTAACCGACATGGAATTTTTTTATTTTATTTGAAAGGATATACTTCCAGATTGGTCCCTTAGAATTTGGTCAAGTTCTGATATGAGTGATTTTTGAGTCAGCTTCAAATACTTATTTTTTCCACTTAGTGTATGGTGTAATAAATTCCTGCCACTGTGGTTGTTGTACACATTGCAAGTAGTGGTGTGCGACTTTGTTTGGGGTAGATACCACAACTAACAAGTGAAAAATAAAGACCTTTTCACAAAATAAAAAACCACCAACTTCCAAAAAAACTCCAAAAAATAACTTTTATTTCGGAAGTCGGTGGCAAAAAAACGAAAATACAAAAACCAAAGACACCGAATCCCGAAATCAAACTTATTTTACACGTAGTGTTTTTTTTGAAAGTCGATAGTTTTTTTTAGGAACCAAATGGTGACATGAGGCGAGTGTGAGTGAAAGAACATACGCGAAAGTTCATAGTGCCTATGTTCAGACCAGCCGTGACTCATCGACCGTACTGTATTCTACCTACATAATTCCAAAATGAGAGGTTAGTAGCAATATACCTAAGTATTTATGTATATTATCGTTATTAGTTGCTAGTTTTCATAATAAATTGCTCAACATTCATTTCTTACGGCCTTCGCATACTATTTACGACTTCATGCATAAGTAACTAATATTTTAGTTTATCACAAATTGTTTTGTGTTAATTTATTTCGTAAATCTTCAATAATATTCAGTTACTACACATTTCTTGGCATTCTCGCGTTTCGCTCTTCGTGCTTGATGGTATACATAGAGACTTGGGTTATATTTTCAAAACGACGGCTAAAATTTGACCGTTGTTGAAATCCGAAATTACAAGGGTCAAATATTGCTTTAGAAGGCCTATTAACATTTTATAAATCAAATGTTTGAGCTGTTAAATGCTTAGTCTTGAATAAAAACATTGATCAGACATCTCCAGGATAGAAAATAAACGATCTAAGAATAGAGATAATGAGTCTGTATTATACGAGTTAAATCGATAAGTTTACCTATCGTAATGTTTGTTTTATCGTTGTTTTAGTTATAATTTCATTTCGGCTGGTCGACGAGCGTCTCCTTATTTTTTATTATATTGTATAGTTTGGACCTCCACTGAGGACACGAATGTTGACTGCAATTCTTTTATAATGTTGGATGGACATATTTGGTTTGTCTGTGGTCATCGTAGCGGCTAATTGTAAGGTTATTATTACGTGTGTTGTCGATATTTTGACCTGTTTCTGAGATACGACAGAAAAACACGTCTTGTAAATCAAACAAATACTAAAATTATGTTATCTTAAGCGAATTTATTATTCAAAAACTTGTTTCTCGTGGACGCAAAACTTAATCAAATGTTTTGGACAATTTTATGCCTATTTCTAATTATTAATGATCGTGGGACGTATCTCAGATACCGGCCTCTAAATTTAGGTACTCGTCAACTAAAATAATTTAATTTCTCGTGATATTATTCTAAATATCAATGTAGGTTTTTACCGGGGGTCGAACCCCGTTTCACAAGCACTAAGTTGATTCGATAACGAGGTCAATAAGGTCACAGATTTCTAAATACAGACACTGTATGATCTGACGATAATACATTATAAGGTTATATAGATTATTTATTGTAAGTAATGACATCGCTACCATTTGTTTCATTAGTCTCTACTGTAGGGTTCCCCTGCCCCGCTTCGATGTCCAGAACATTCGTACAAGACCGGCATTAAGTAATATTTTTTATTGATAAACATTTTATTTAAGGTGTACCAAAAAAAAGGAAATATGAGTGACACAACGGTCGCTCCACTGTCGCAGTGATTCTCTGTAGTATGTATTAAAAATAAATAATAAACACATTTCTTGGTAGTTTTCCATTTTACTCCATTTGGTTAAATACATTATCACAACCTTTATGCTAAGAGGTTTTGTTCATTCACTGATAACAATAAATAGACATACATTTTTCATACTGTAGTTTTTCATTTAATAGTAAACCCATTATAATTTGCATATTTATGCAAAGCTCGTAAGCCGCGTGGTGGATTATGGCCCACTACCTCTCACAGAGGAGGCCCGAGTCCCAGCAGTGGGAACATTATACGGTGATTATATGTGTAAACAATAAAGTTTGTGTGCGAGTAAAACTGCAAAAAAAAACCGCAGTTCTGACAGTATGAAAGTACCTAATGAAGTAATTCGAGCTGCCATGAGAGATTTTTTATTAATAATTTTGGTTGTCGAAACTGGTGTTATGACAAGCAAAATTAAATTACGGTTTTACGGTAAAAATTTGTTCTGAAAATAAGCTTTAATTTAGTTTTTTTATTTTTTATTTGAGACAACATCTACACAAGTTCTTCAGGTCCCGAACTAGGTAGAACCTGTACTACGGTAACCTGATGACTGATATACATACTTAAAATATATATACACACCCATTGGTTTCACAAACACTGTCAACTAGCCTATAAATTGTATGTTTCGGCCAATCAAGCTTGCTAACACATTGAACCTCATTATGTAGTTATTCTCAATAAATAAGGTTTCAATAATTTATTAAAAATGTTGATAAATAGATGAGATTGCATCGCCATCCAAGGAGATGGCAATATTTTTTTTTAAAGGAATGTGGACTGCACACCTTTCTTTAGAGTCTCCAATACAATACACAGTCAAAGAAGGCCTTATCTACACAAACACAGGCTCAGTCTTCTTCCAATACTTCTGGATCTCTTCCAAACTTTTGCCTTTAGTCTCTGGTACCCAAAGAGCGGTGTAGACTACGCCGAAGAACGTGACCGCTGCGAAGCTATAGAACACGACGAACGCACCGAACTGGTTGGCTATGGGCGTGTAGAAGAGTACGGTCATTGAACTGCAGAAGAATGAGAACGCCATTGAAGCTCCCGCCATTCGCGCCCGGACCTGAGGATATAGGGTGGTTTTTTTAGTAGAGCTGCATCTTTGACATCGAAATTCCCGGACTGAAAAGGCAAGAACCAACTTTGTGCAACCTTACTGACACTGCGTTAAGGCTCCGTGCACATAAAAAACCCTCGTTTGTCAATTTCTTATCTAATTGTGACAAAGCTGGAAATAATTGAAACATTATGTCTGTGTGACTACAAAAGTACAGTTTTCATGGCGCTAAACCATTCGTGTAAGTCACAGCACCTGTTAATAGTTTCATCACTTTTGCGCTCTCGATAATATAGTTTTTTGTTACTTTGATTTACTTACTAAGTGAATATATTGTATATCATAAAATGAAATTTCAATTTTATTTTGAGATTAGCTGAAGATTAATGTGTGATTTTAAAATTTCTTGAAACGGCTTGCTCAATAATAGGAAAAAATACATTACTACCAGGGTTTGTTTCGAAAAATTGGTTTTTTCAACATTATTTTTCTGCTATATTTTGTACAGAAGTTGAAAAAAGCGGTCCAGCTACATGCAAGTAGACCATATAATGATGTTGATGATAATTTTTAATGTTCAAAATCAAACGTAGTTTCTAGTAAAAAAATTATCAAACGTCAGTCTCGCGTCATTTTTTGGAAAACTTGTTGCGAATATTTGTGATTTTCTATGAATACTTAACTTATTTGAAAAATCCCTTTCAGCTACATGCAAAACAAAGTACTCAATTTTTCGAATAACAAATAATTTTGTTTAAATAATGTTTCCCTTTCCTACAAATAATGCACAAAATTGATCAAAATCAGTCGATTTCGTGCACGGCCCCTTAAGTCCATAAACGTCACATATTTTTTTTGCGGTTTGTGTGTCGTATTACTTTTTTTTTGTAACTACAAAATGTACAGTCAAACGGGGTGAATAGGCATGCAGGGGTGAATAGAAACGAAACTTTAAAGGGGATTTTAACCTTGAAATAATTTAGTTTATTGCCAAAAAGGACTCTTAATGTGTTTATTGTAATATAATTAACGATTAAGTGCTCTTGTTGGGGTCAAACTAAATTATTTCAAGGTTAAAATCCCCTTTAAAGTTTCGTTTCTATTCACCCCTGCATGCCTATTCACCCCGTTTGACGGTATCTAATTTCTTTGTTAGATTCACTCATTTTGGCGGACAGAAAAATAGTTACGAAATGGCGGGAAATCGTTTTTTTTAATGTCGTCTATTTAAAGGCTCCTTCAAACAGGCCTTTGTTTCGCGCGAGTTTGCCGGAGACTTAAAGGCAAAGGCTTGTAGGTAGTATACAAATTTAGACAGGCACATGCTGCTTGTTTGCAACTGACCTAAACCAGACCACGCAAACCTAAATAAATCACGTTCTATAATTGCGAAACAAAAGCTAAGGTAAAGATCATCTAAAACATAATATATTAGAGGTCAAATCAAATCTCACCTGAAATGTGAACACCTCAGCCATGATGACCATTGGTACAGGGGCCAGGCCAGCACCATAAGTTACTACTTGTTTACGCCAAACTCATTAGCCATTCGCATCTTTTGTATCCTCCTTTATGACCATATACCCACATTGGATAATTGTCCATAAGTCAATTAACATACAGTTGGTATTTCTAGTGCGAGAATCCTTACCTTGCCGTAACACAGTCTATGACTAGCGCGGAAGGTAAAGAATTTTTTATCTGTATACCGCCAATTAGTTTATTAGTTCAAACATAATTCTAACACCATTATTTTTTTTTATTTATTTGTTTTTGTTTAAGTAGTTGAGATTCAAAGAAAAACGTATCATTTTAGCGTGTGTAGGTAATGATTACTAGCTAAGCATGTATGATTTGTAAAAATGCGTGTTTTTGGTAACTAATTGTAAGTACCTACTTAATAAGATTAATACTTAGTCTTAAGTTGTGGTATACAATGTAACACTTACTTTGGAAATAAATTCTATTCTATTCTATTCTATTCTATAAGCCAGTATGCACACACATACGGCCACTACTGGGAGCCAGCTTGCCACGCCAGTACCAAGGAGGAAGCATGTTGCTAAGGTCGTCATACATATTGACACGACCAGGGAACTACAGGCTAGAGGTATCTGGAAAGAGAAAAAGTTTTTTGTATGCTCCCATGCTCTTGTGAAAGACTTGCCTCTATATAATGTAGGGGAAGATTACATAGATGAGTGAGAATAAATTACTTACCTATAGCCCTATGGGATATCTTTTTCTTTTAACATGATCACATCTCTGATCAACAAATCTGCTAGCAAATCTCATTTATGTAACCTCGTGTAATTATAAATAACCTGCGATTAAATAAAGATCTTACGGTAGCCGGAGGCTATTGCCGCTTTTAATTTATATACGATATGTCCAGCGTAGAGTGGGCAGTCAGCCCCTTTGCACAGCATAGTTAATGCTGTCTGATTCTTATGACCACGGCATGAGTTTTCTGGTAAGCAAAAGAGACACACTTACACAATGGTCACTAATGTTTTAAACTGTATTATTAAATACTGACATTCAACATACCGTAATTAACCTCAACAATACATAATAAATCAACTAAAAGTCACACTATTTATACAAAACGATTCTGTACTTATAAGAAGTATCTAGTCTTGTTTTCCATTAGATGTGTGTACATGACATCTATTGGAATACCTGTAAAATACACATAAGCAAAAATATAGAGAACATTTAATTCGAATGTTTAACTCATAATCAACAAAAATGGCGCCGAGATTAGTATATTTACTTTTATTGATCGTTTTGTGTAAAGGCTTTGTCGCGAACAACTTGAAACTGAAACAAGTCTTCATATTCAGTCGACATAACATACGGTATCCATTAGGAGATGAGCTACAAAGATATTCACCGAAGCCCTGGCCCCGACTAGCTGGCCCGCCGGGACTCTTGACTCCGAATGGAGCGCAGTTGGAAAGATACATGGGCAAATATTTCTCCGATTGGATCAAAAAGGAATAGTTTCTTCCTGAAGGATGTCCCGATGAAGATACAGTGTATGTGTACGCCAACACGGCGAGCAGAACCAAGGCGACGGCGAGAGCGTTCATTAATGCAGCGTTCAAAAGGTGCAACGTGCCTGTACATCATCAACACAATAAATAACCGGATCCCCTTTTTCTCTCTGTCATACACAACACCACTGAAGCATACAAAGATATGGTGATCAAAGAAATTAATAGAAAATTAGATAATCTTTGCTATAAGTATCTATACTTATTTACATATGCAATGACACTAATATTTACTGTATAAAGTATTATATTATTTTAAATTATTGTGAATGTGAGGACTATGTGTGTTTTTGTTGCAGTTTTAATCATGTTCTGGCAGTTTGAGTAGCTGATGCGGCCTACCCAAATGTCCTTTCTTTGGTATTGTTCGTCGAATCGTTGAGCTTCTTGAGTCTAAGTTGAGCTGCACGATTACTGACAATTGCGTGCACTGACTGGACAGGTCCACTCAATCTGTGTGGTTCTTTCCTCAAAAGACCATTGCAGACACCGATCTACATAGCTTTCACATGACCTGACCAAGATTTTGTCTGGACTTTAAAAGAGACTGTGACCTCTGAGTTTGTTTCGGCCTTTCTTCTCAGAGTAGTCAGATAGGAAACGCCGAACCCATCTAGTTTAAAAAAAAATATGATTGACGTGTAAAAGTGTTTGTTCAAACCTACTTACAGAAATAAAATCATTTATCATTTATCATTAGATAATAATTCTAAACTGATGGCCGCATATTCGGAATTGAATAAAGTATTAGAAATTGATGGATCAAACGTATGCAAGCAGGATGGAATGTGTGACTTGACTAAAGCTAATAACACGATTTCGTATATGGTCGGTCGAGCTGTGTCGGTCAATGGACCGTTGGTCGTAGCAAGCATAGCTGTTGACGCATTTTTAATGAGTTACTACGACGGCGTGCCAATACAAGACATTGCATGGGGACAAATCACAACACCAGAAAAATGGAAAATATTGCTTGATATAATACAACAAGGTCAAAACATGACATATACAATAGCGGCTGAAGACGTCGCCTCGCCATTAGTAAAGTATTTAACTAAAACATTTAAGAACTATGACAACATGCCAAAGTTAATGTTGTTAGTTGGCCACGATATTAATATGAACGCTCTTGCATCTGCTTTGGGTCTTCAATCGATTGACTTACCAAATCAATATGAGAAATTCCCAATTGGCGGAAAGTTTGTCTTTCAAAGGTGGACAGATGGTAAAAGTGAATATTCGAAAGTGGAATAATGTGTACCCAAGTTGGTCACAGTTAAGAAATGGTTTAACATATTCCTTAGAAAATCCTCCGCAGAGAGTTGTGATGCGATTGAACTGGTGCCAGACGGATGAACAAGGCTTTTGTTACTGGAAAGAATTCGTCGATAAACTTTAGGTATGCGATAAAAGATATATTATAATACTTCAATTGTCAATAAATGAAAGCGTGATAGATGTCTCAATCAATCATTTTGGATTTGTCCCCACCCGTGATTTGTTCCCTCCCAGCTAAATCATTACTACGTCTTTGGGCACGTAATGCGAATGCACGATATGCTTGGATTTGTAATACCGATACGGCTGTGGAATGACCGTGAAGAAAATCTAGTTTTTTGACCTTGGCATTAGCATATTATATTGTATTTTGTCGGAAGCCGGTGACACGAAACACACAAATAAGAGTAGGTACTACTAGTAGACTCATCATTATCATCAGTCTCCTACCCCTTTACCCTTTTACTACCTTCCGATTTATCAATAATCTCGCTATTATCTCAGTAGATATTATACCCTTTCTTGCCATTTCATCTTTCAGACGATCCATTCTTTTACTTCTCTTTTTTGCCCTTCTTCCCCTTCACTTTTTTACCACCCACATTAATACTCAAACTTCCTTTACGACATGTTCCTCAGTGCTCCGCTTTACATACCCATACAACTAAATTTATTTTTCTTTCTTTCTACTGATGTCCACACAACTTTTCGATTACTACGCAGTGCTACTTATAGACTCCCTCGTAATTACTCATTTGAAATTCTATCCTTTTACGTAAGACCACAAAATACACATCCCTTTCAGCATCCTCATCTCAGCTGCGTGCAATTGTTCTGACTATCTGGATCACACCAGACAGCAGGTCTAACCAAAGTTAGATAGATCATCAACTTACGTTAAAGAGGAATATGGGATTCACTGATAGTTCCTGTGACCTGCCGCCGCAATGGTAGTATACGTGGTCGGTTATTAACGTTGTTAGGTACGGTACCTACTCATTTTTCATCCTGATCACTAACCAGTTATCTACCATTTACTATTCGTAAACTGGTCCGACAGGTTTGCTGTCATCTCAACAGTACGTAATATCAGAACTGGCCTTAGGGTAATTTCAGTCTAATCTAAGCATTAATTTCTGGCGCCTGGTGTATACAGGCTGTGCATTCATGTACTGTGCTGTCTGTCAGTGGTGGACTACGAAGGGAGAGGAGAGGAGAGGGTTGTTCACCCCGGGTCTATTCTCCTGGGGGAATGCTTTCCATCCATGTCCGGACTATCTTGCGAAGTCTTTTTTAATCAAGTAACGATGAGACGACAAAATACCTCCTACATATTACTGTAAAAAACAAGAACGTCGTCTGTCAGACAGGACGACTCATCAAAATGTAAAAATTTTTAATCTTATTATTTATTTTGAAAACTCAAATAAATCGCAAAGAATGTGCGCAATATGGATGGAGTTATAGAACTATGGAGAAGTGTATTGACGCTGCGTGATCAATCGCCGCCCGCGCGACCGTTCGATGTCCACCGCGCACAGGATGGAGGGAAAGCAGCACATGAAGTCATTTTTTGCTCTGTTGGTGTAATTGCTGTATGACGTTCCAGTAGGAGGATAAATAAATAAAATAAAATAAATGAATGTTCAAAAGAAAATTTGACACAACCGAAGAGAGATCCAAAAATGTTCGAGCTCATTTCGCTCGCTCTGGCATCCTCCGTTCTACCCTTTTTACGTAAAGTCGTTTTACGTCGACAAAGTCTTTATAAAACTGTATCAATGCACAGGCATAAAAGAAAAACTAACTTTTCCGAGTCGGAGAGCAAAAAATTTCGCTACACTACTTTCCAGAAAATTCCCCAACGGGCGCCCCAATGCAACGTCACGATATTTAAACAACGAGTTTTCGTACCATACCTACCTATCCTAACGTTTGAAATGCCAAAAATAAACTAGTTTCGCTTTACCAATCCACATGTGTGGATCTATTCAAATACTCGTAAAATACACAAAAGCAAAAGTTGAAGACCTTAAATTCGTGCATCAAAACCAATGCTGAAAAAAAAATATGGTGTCGAAATTAGTGTTTTTACTATTGTTGATAATGTTGTGTAAAGGCTTTTTCACGAACAACCTGAAACTGAAACAGGTACTTATACTCAGTCGACATAACATACGGTATCCGTTAGGAGAACAACTGCATAGATATTCACCGAAGCCCTGGCCACGACGAGGTGGCCCGCCGGGACTTCTGACTCCGAAAGGAGCGCAGCTAGAAGGGTACATGGGTGAATTTTTCTCAGAATGGTTAAAAAAGGAAGAGTTTCTTCCTGAAGGATGTCCCGATGAAGATACAGTGTATGTGTACGCCAACACGTGGAGCAGAACCAAGGCGACGGCGAGAGCTTTTATTGACTCAGCGTTCAAACGTTGCAACGTGACTGTACATCACAAAAATACTGCAGAGTCGGATCCCCTTTTCCGCTGTGTCATACATAACACCACTGAAGCATACAAAGATATGGTGTTCAAGGAACTAAACAGAAAATTAGAAAATAATTCTAAGTTGAAGGCAGTATATTCGGAATTGAATAAAATATTGGAAATTGAAGGATCAGACATTTGCAAGCAGAATGGAATATGTGACTTGACTGAAGCTAATGACACAATATTGTATAAGGTCGGCCAAACAGTGGTGGTCCATGGACCGTTTTCTATAGCACACTCAGTTGTGGATGCATTTGAAATGAGTTACTACGACGGCGCGCCGATACAAGATATTGCATGGGGACAAATAACAACACCGGAAAAATGGAATGTATTGACTGAAATGGGACGACAAAATCAAGACATAAGATATACAACTGTAGCTGATGAAATCGGGGCACCATTACTAGAGTATTTAACTAAAACATTTAAGAACTATGACGACAAACCAAAGTTAATGTTGTTAGTTGGGCACGATATTAATATGAACTCTGTTGCGAATGCTTTGGGTTTTGAATCGATTGACTTACCAAATCAATATGAGAAATTCCCAATTGGTGGGAAGTTTGTGTTTCAAAGGTGGACAGATGGTAAAAGTGAATATTTGAAAGTGGAATATGTGTACCCTAGTTGGTCACAGTTAAGAAATGGTTCAAAATATTCCTTAGAAAATCCTCCGCAGAGAGTTGTGATGCGATTGAACTGGTGCCAGACGGATGAGTATGGCTTTTGTTCTTGGAACAAGTTTGTCAATAAACTATAGGGACCTATGTACTTAGGGGTGGTGGGTTGTGCTGGTGTGCTCTAATTGTGTGGTAGCATAAGGAGTATGCAAGGATCGTAGCAGGTGGCGTCCTGTAGTTTCTGCTTACCCCCAAGAAAAAAGAAGTGAGTTTATGTATGTTTTCGTACCACTTGCTCAAAAAAGTGACATTCTATGCCACAAAAAGCGAACATAACAATAGTCATTTTTAATCTGTTAAAAACAGGGAAAGAAAATTGTACTGAATTTCATTCATCCTCTAGGGGGAGAATGTGATTTAAATTTGGAATACTTACCGAAATTTATACTTAACTACATCTGTGTTTACACCATTGAGTTTGTACATAATTAAACTATCACACCCACAGACACACTCAAGCTCACGCACCCACATACACATACACGCACACACACCGACTTACTCTCGTCCACACTCCACAACTCCTTTTAAAGTGTACCTAATCATTTTCTTTATTTTAATAACAAATAAACTGTAATATTAATCTATTTGCTGTAAACTAACTAAATTGTAAATGTTTGGCTAAAATTATTCAGTCTATTGTCAGAGAGGTTTGGCGCTGTATGCCGAGATACAGGTTTTTTACCTAGTTCGGCTACAGATGCTATTATGTTGCATTATTATCATTATAGCCTACAAATTTATTTTTACGCAACATGATTTTAAAATGTTAATATTTTTGGTGTCAATAATAATTATATTATATATTATAAAGCATTATACATATTTTTGAAAAAGGAATACGCATTTATTATGCAGTTATGATTATTAAATAACTTTGCTTTTCCGACAAAAAAATATTAGTCTAGGAATTTGCCGCGTTTTTGTTTTCTTCAAGTACATAAACGTTAAGTTTATTTTAATTTATTTTTATAAATAAGTTAATGTTCGAAAAATACGTTTAATTGTCATTATTTTTAATAAATGCTTATCTCATATTATTATTGTGTTAATTTTTTCGCAAATGGTACGAAAAGTAGAGTATTTTCCTCGGTGATAAAGCTGTCTTAGTCTTGGGTGAACTTAAATCCCTCGCTACACTCAGGACTCGTCTTAAATCCCTCGCTTCGCTCGTGATTTAAGTTTTTAACACCCTCGCTACGCTCGGGAGTAAACCTCGAGTCCTTCATTACGCTCGCGATTTAAATCGTCACCCGCGACAGAAGACACTGCTTTATCCCCTTGGTTAATAATCTACTATTATTTATGGGTATCTATATATAACGAGCCATTTACATTCGATTAAGTCCAAGTTTTCTATTTTAACAAGTCGTATGCCTGATGGGATTTCTCTTCCGCAACTTCCCAGGAGCCTAAAAGGATGAGACAACTTACTTTTACCTTTAAGGGGACTACATGACCTAAACGCAAGTTTTATAATGCCTAAAAGTATATGATCCTGTACAGTTAACAAAATGAAAAAAAAATATATGATATTCTTCAGGTTAAATGCTAGATAAATAGTGTGTTGAAAACTTAATACAACTAATTTGCTACGATAGAAAAAAAACACGAAGATACCTCTAAAAATTTCTTTTAACGATTAAAAACCATACTAATATACATGCAATCATTCTGTTTTTTTTTCAGATTGTTCTTCATGCAACATATTAACGTGATAGTGTTTTCATTTTTTTCCAATCAATAGATGTTTTGTAAATAGAGAATTGCTTCCTATTTTGCAATAAATTACCAGCTTTTTGTCATCGCGCGTCTCTTTCTTTTCTATGCAGTCCGACAGTGACCGCGCTTTAGTTGTTGTCAGCCCCTTAAACAGAAGTCTAAATACCACCGTCCACGTTTCTCACTTCAAAGATGACAAACTTCCAATCAAACTGTCATCCCCTACTCAACCCCTTTAGGGTATGACTTTCCAAAAATCCTTCGTTAGTGCTTAGCTACGTTATTAAGGAATTATTGTGCCGTATTTTATGCTTCTAGACGCAGCAGCTTAGGCTGGCGTTGTCTGTCAGCGAATGGATTAAAGTTTTTATTAAGTAGACAAACCGTATTGTGCCCGATGAGATCTCCCATCGGCAACTTCTCAGGAGCCTTAGGCCCACTTGTACCGCCAATCACTAAACACGTTTAGCGCTAACCGAGTTTAAAACATAAATCTGTTTCTGTCAAATGTTTGAAGATGACAGAGACAGAATGATGTTTAAAATTCGTTTACAGCTAAACGTGTTTAGTGATTGGCGGTAAAACTGGGCTTTAGTGAAAGAAATAAAAAAAAACGATGGTACAGTCAGCGTCACGATGTGGGTACCCCCCTTCAAAGTTCATTTTAATACAACTGGGGTACCTAATTGATGCAGCCCACCGTACAAGTAACTTTTACTTACAAACAGAAGTCTAAATACCACCGTAAAGGTTTCTAACTTCATACATACATACTCGTGCAAACATAATCAGCCTAAAATGTTCCCACTGCTGGGACACAGGCCATCTCTCTGTGAGAAGGAGTGGGCCATAATCCACCACGCGGGCCCAGTGCAGGGTTGGTCGATGTCATATGCTTTCGAATTTTTAGTTGTAGGACATGCCGGTTTCCTCACGATGTTTTCCTTCACCGTTTCTAATTTCGAAAATGACGAATTTCAAATTTACGACACATAGAAAGAAAAAGAGCATTTATACGTGTGATCAGTCCATAAAGTTGGTACCCATTTTTTACAGTAGCCAGTTATGTAACAATTACTATCTTCAAGACAGTTCTAACGATCTGGTTTTACAGTTTAGCTAATAAATTAATAAAAACAAAACATTTATTTTGGACAAAACACTTATACACTGACTGACCCGTTGGTGCAGTTGGTAGCGACCCTGCCTTCTGAGCCGCTGGTCCCGGGTTCGATCCCCGGACAAGTCAAACATTTGTGTGCATGAACGTGTTTGTTTTACCTGTTTCTGGGTGTTTATATGTATATATATATAAGTATGTATATCAGTCATCAGGTTACCGTAGTACAGGTTCTACCTAGTTCGGGACCTGAAGACCTTGTGTGGATGTTGTCTCATATTATTATAAACCTGCCAAACTTCGTGACAGTTTGTCGACAGGATTAGCGCTCGTCGTAGCTGTCATGTCACCTTGGTAATGCTAATCTATACTTACTACTTAATATAATAAGGCTGAAGAGTTTGTTTGTTTGAACGCGCTAATCTCTGGCACTACGAGTCGGATTTAAAAAAATCATTGTACGTTGATAGGAAGGCATACAACATCACGGTAAGACCCTTAGGAGCCGATCAAAAAGAAAAAAAATATTAAAGAACGCTAAGCGAAAACGGAACAAATATCGCGGGCGGGCGATGCGGTGCTAAATGATTGCACGCGGACGAAGTAGCAGGCAGAAGCTAGTGTTTATAATAAAATGTGACGCTCTAATAGGCTTATCGTACGAATTTTATAAAAAAATAAATTAGTCTTGGTTTACCAATAGACATGTGTAGGTAGATCTATTCAAATACTCGTACAATATTCAAAATAAACATTTAGTTCGAGCATTAAATGCTAAGTTAGCAATAGTGATAAAAAATACATAAAATGGTGTCGAAATCAGTTTATTTACTATTATTTATCGTGTTGTGTAATCGTTTTGTCGTGGAAAACCTGAAACTGAAACAAGTTTTCATACTCAGTCGACATAACTTACGGTTTCCATTAGGAGAACAACTACATAGATATTCACCGAATCTGTGGCCCCGACGAGCTGGCCCGCCAGGACTATTGACTCCGAAAGGAGCGCAGCTAGAAGGATACATGGGCGAATATTTCTCAGAATGGTTAAAAAAGGAAGAGTTTCTTCCTGAAGGATGTCCCGATGAAGATACAGTGTATGTGTACGCCAACACGGCGAGCAGAACCAAGGCTACAGCGAGAGCTTTCATTGACTCAGCGTTCAAAAGTTGCAACGTGACTGTACATCACAAAAATACTACAGAGCAGGATCCCCTTTTTAAACCCGTCATACACAACACTACTGAAGCATATAAAGATATGGTGATCGAAGAAATTCATAGAAAATTACAAAATAACCCTAAACTTAAGGCCGCGTTTTCAGAATTGAATAAAATATTGGAAATTGAAGGATCAGACATTTGCAAGCAGGATGGAATATGTGACTTGAATGGACCTTATAACACGATTTCGTATATGGTCGGTGAAGAAGTGTGGGTCAATGGACCGTTGTTCATGGGGATATCATCTATGGACTCGTTTACTATGAGTTACTACGACGGCAGGCTGATAGAAGATATTGCTTGGGGAAAAATAACGACACCGGAAAAATGGAAACTATTGACTGAAATAGGGCGACAAGACCATTACATAAGATATACAACAGTAGCTGAAGACATTGGGGCACCATTAATGAAGTATATAACCAAAACATTTAAGAACTATGACAAAATGCCCAAGTTAATGTTAATAGTTGGTCATGATTACAACATGAACTCTATTGTGACTTCTATGGGATTTGAATCGATCGACTTACCAAACCAATATGAGAAATTCCCAATTGGCGGGAAGATTGTGTTTCAAAGGTGGACAGATAGTGAAAGTGAATATTTGAAAGTGGAATATGTGTACCCAAGTTGGTCACAGTTCAGAAATGGGTCAAAATATTCCATAGATAATCCTCCGCAGAGAGTTGTCATGCGATTGAACTGGTGCCACACGGATGAACAAGGCTTTTGCCCGTGGAACGAGTTTGTCCATAAACTTTAGATCGATGTGGTGAAATAAGTTAATTAAAAACCTGATAACCTAGTCGATGTTTTTTTTCTTAAACGACATTGAACTTTTATCGGATCATGTCATAATTTATATGCGCAGCGTCTCTGACGCGATCATGAGATAACTTTTCTGCGTGACATTCTATCTAATTTATAATAGGTACCCTTACTAAAAATAACAATATTACTATACACTTTTTTGTTTTGTGTTGAGCTTTTTATGTCCTCTGTTTTTGGTACGCCCTAGTCGGTTTTGTGAAAATCTTACTGCGAAAACTTGGGAGAAGAGAGCGTGAAGTGAGCTGTCATTCCATCAGCCCACCTATTCTGTAAAAGTCTCACCGTGAAAACAGGGATTGACACTATTGACAGCTTACTTCGCACTCACTTCACATACGAGTACGTTCTCACGGTGAGATTATTACAGAATAGATGGGCAGCAACTGACATTAATGTTTTTTGAGTTGGGAACATTGCAATTCATTCGACGAAACATAAAACAGAATTGCAATGTCTGTTCCCTGATATGGAGTCCGACCTAAATGAATGAACGAACAATGAACGGAAATTGTATACCCATCTGTTTTACACTATATTACGGTACGTAATACTTTCTTGTTGTTGAATTTTATAACATGACATTTCATTATTATCGCATTGAATGGGATTCCATGGAGATTTCGTTTATTGATTGACGAAAACGTCAGATAAGGTAAAATACGTTTTAAGTTTTTTTATAATTTGTATTTTTTTATTTAGGGGCATAAGAATATAATATTGCCTGCTGATATAGTCAACAATATAAAATTATTTATCAGCGGTAACTCGTCATAACGTCAATTTATTTTGACATTACTAACACTCACCCAGAGTTAAGCGACTTAACTCTCCCACATCGGTGAGATAAATATTTAAAATTTTAACTCTAGGTTTAGCTCTAACTCCGAGTTATTTGGGATAACCCATAAACGCGCAAGTGGGCCTTAGATGAATATTATGAACACTGCCACTTTGTGCGAGAGGGACACACTACCAATCACTGTTGTTCCCAAAGACCTTATGTTTCAAGTATAAGGTCTTTGGTTGTTCCTTTCGAGACCATTCCGTTCGTACGTCTATTGATAATGTAAAAGAAACTTTACGTCAGATGCATAAGGTTGTTTTTACAATTGGAAACACAACTGTTAAAAAAAATTGGAAAATCGCATACATTTACAATCTTTGAAAATATGTGAGCACCATGTATCTATCACATATTTAACTTATTTGTCATTGCAAATTTTTTAATTCTTTTTACCTATTGTGGTATGGTAGTTTTACAATTGTTTCAGTGTTTTTTTCCTGAAAATGAGTTCGTAGGAAGGAAAGAGCAACTAAACTTTTATCCGAGAGGGAGCTTTTTTATCGGTTGCCAAATACGTAACCGAGGAAAATGATCTCTGCCTCTACGCTCGTAGGTGGAACGATTGGTAAATAATTTTACTTGTTATGGCGTATAATTATTTACTGAGCAATCCACCTACGAGTGTATTGTATATTGTACTTAGCTTATAAAATATAAAAAAGCTTCCGCATCGTGTAAGTACTAGATAACTCCAGATATTAAGTGCCTTAAATATAACGTAAGTTGCCGTCGAGGTCGATATTCCTGTTATATTGACTACTACCTGCATCACTACGTGTCGTGTTATGGTGACTGTGGCGTCGAGGGCACTATGTTTTTCGAACATTATGACTGGTTTTCGTTTTTGTCATCTTACGTTACTAAAAATGAAATCTAATGAAAGCAGTTCACTTCAAATAAATTACGAAGAGGCAAGGTACATAATTAACAAGGGAAATGAACAAAAAAATGCTGTTTATGACATTTATTTACGTATAAAATTCGGTCACGCTGTCGCGACCGTGGCGTGCTGGGCACATTTTGGTTTGTCGTCTATACACGACTGTGGCGGTCAAAAGGTTAAAACCTATGAATTAAACACTGTGACTTATGGAACAGCAAGTGCACCTTTTTTAGCAACTCGGTGTTTAAAACAAGTTGGATTAGATTGTAAGGATGAGAAGATTGGTAGTATTATCATCCATGATTTTTATGTAGATGACTTGCCCACAGGGGGATACAATATCTGATGTCATAAATTTTCGCCAGAAAGTTACTGCCGAGTTAGCTGCCGCTGGTATGCCACTTAGGAAGTGGAAGTCCAACAAAAGCCTGGTTATATCAGATCAAGTCACAAATTCATCATTAAATTTAAACATTGGTTCAAATGAGCCAAGTAAAACTTTGGGTCTCAACTGGCTTACAGACTCCGATGAGCTCTGTTTTTCAATTAGTAATTCGTCAAAATCGAATGACGTAACAAAGCGTGAAGTTCTGTCGGTTACATCCCAAATATTTGATCCCTTAGGTCTATTAGCTCCTTGTATCATTCCAATGAAAGTATTAATGCAAAAGCTTTGGTTACACAAGTTATCCTGTGATGATAGTTTACCACCAGATGTCGCTAAAACATGGAGAGATATTGTTGATAGGTTACTTATTTTAAATAGTTTACGCATCCCACGTTTAGTTTTTTGTGATTTTGGAAGGCGATAGAATTACACATATTTTGTGATACATCACAAACCGCTTATGGTGCATGCATCTATGTAAGGAGTATAAATAACAATAATAAAGTTATGGTGCGTTTGCTTAGAGCAAAGAGCAGAGTGGCTCCTATCAAGCCAACCACAATTCCTCGGCTCGAGCTCTGCGCCGCCTTGGTTGGAGTGAGGCTATATGAAAAGGTGATTGAGTCACTTGGCGCGCCAATTCAAAGTAGTACATTTTGGAGTGATTCTACTATAGTGCTAGGGTGGTTGAAGATGTTACCTAATAAGCTGCAACCATTCGTGCGCAATCGTGTAGCAGAAATAGTTGAAAAAACTAATGCTAATAATTGTAACTGGAGACATGTTCCCACACAACTTAACCCGGCTGATCTTGTATCTCGAGGAGTTGATGTAAGTCAAATTCAGAGTCATAATTTATGGTAGTCGGGTCCTAACTTTTTAAACCAGGATACAAGCGAATGGCCTTCTTTTCCAACCACAGCAGTAAAATCGCTACCTGAAACTAAAACTGAGGTTTCTTTATTAACTACTTCTAAGACTCCTATACTTTTAATTGATTTTAATCGGTTTTCAAACCTTTCTCGGCTTAAACGCACAGTAGCATAAACGTTACGATTTATTAGTATTTGTAAAAAGCAACCGCCCAACACTTTACATCTCAGTGAAGATGAATTACAAAATGCGTTAAATTTAATTGTGAAACTCTCTCAAATAGAATCATTTCCCGAATATGAACTATTAATAAAAAATCAGTGCTTTCCAAAAGGAAGTCCACTGACTAAACTTAACGTATTTTTAGATAAAAATAAATTAATCCGTGTCTAGGTGGTCGCTTACAAAATTCTTCATTTTCTTATGACAAAAAACATCCGTTAATAATACAGTCCACTCATCGATTTTCTAAACTCTTATTTGAATATAAACATAAAACTCTAATGCATGCAGGACCACAACTGCTAGTATATCAGATACTTATTGGCCAATAGGTGGTCGCAACCTAGCTAAATCGTGTTATCATCGTTGTGTTATTTGCAGTCGTCTTACAGCTAAACCAATTAATCCCATTATGGGAAACTTACCTGAACGACGGGTGGCGTCCGGTGGTCATCCGTTCGAATGTGTTGGGGTTGATTACGCTGGACCAATAGGTACTGTCAGCGTCTCGACAAGGTCGTGGTTGTAGACTTGTAAAAGTTTACATTGTACTCTTTGTTTGTTTTACAACAAAGGCAGTTCACATTGAGCTGGTTGGTGACCTAACCAGTCAAACTTATTTGTCTGCACTTCGTCGTTTTATGTCTCGTAGAGGTAAACCTACGCATATATTATACTCGTATTCCGACAACGGAACCTCGTTTGTAGGCGCTTATAATGAAATCGGAACATTTTTGAAGGCCAACAGCAGTTCGTTATCTGGTAACATGGCCGCTGAAGGGATTAACTTCATTTTTATTCCTCCCTACGCTCCACATTTCGGTGGTCTTTGGGAGGCAGGTATAAAATCAGTAAAGTTTCATTTAAAAAGAGTAATGGGAAATTGTCATTTAACTTATGAGGAACTATATGCAGCACTGGTTCAAATTGAAGCACTCCTGAATTCGCGCCCGCTCACGCCGTTGTCGTCGGGCCCTAATGACCTACTGCCGCTGACTCCTGGACACTTCTTGATAGGACGCACGCTCACATCCTTGCCCGTGCCGTCGTATGAAACCACTTCGGTTACTCACTTGAAGCGTTATGAGAGAATAGAGGCATTACGTCAACACTTCTGGTCGAGGTGGAATAAAGAGTATATCTCTGAACTACAGCAGCGGACAAAATGGAGGTCTTCAAAGGCGGTCTTAGAGACTGATCGCCTTGTAAAGTCCGCCCGTGTAAAGGAAGACAATCTACCACCATTGAAATGGCGACTAGGCCGGATCTCAAGCAGTCTACCCAGGACGTGACGGAATCAGTCGTGTGGCTGAAATTAGAACTGCGAGTGGAACCATGCAGCAAGATATGCCCACTGCCATTAAATGAAGATTCTGGTTGAAAGAGTGCCTTTCAACGCCCGGGGGCATGTTTAGATTTAGCCATTTATGCGAAACTACTTCTTGCAACTTATTGCAATGAACATTTCATCAGGCGGTTTTTGTGACGGTGAAATAATTTTAAGCCCACCTACATATTTTTTAATGTATCTTGTAGTTCTTCGGAATACATACGTCTTTACAGCTCCAGTCTTTCATTTTAATTTTCCAGGTAAATCACTCATCTCAACACTATTTCTTTAAAATAACATAGATTTGGGCAACATATTTACCATTGTTTCAATGATGGAAATTAAAAATAATGACTGAATAGAAACCGGCCACAGAAAAAAAAATTGGCGGGAAAGCGGCAATCCGATCTTCATTTGTTTTTTCGAGTTGTAGAGTTTTGTTTATACTTCCGTATGGCAGAGATTTGTATTATCACAATGAGTTCATCTGATTCAGATATGGATTTAGCGCCTGATTTCATAAGAGAAGAGAATCATTTTTTCTTTAGCTAATTCATGATTTAATTTTTACTTTCCTTGTATTCGTAATGAAAAGCACAGTATTTATACAGATAAAGACTTATTTAGTCCCTCGAACTAAACGTCTCAAACCCCGTCTCGGGACTAAATAAGTTACATTCACCCCTAGGATAACAATGTTTAAACCGAAGTCTAAATACCACCGTCCACGTTTCTCACTTCAAAGATGACAAACTTCCTTTCAAACTGTCATCCCGTACTCTTTAGAGTATGACTTTTCAAACAACCAACATTATATAAGGAACTTTTGTGCCGTATTTGATGCTTGTAGACGCAGCAGTTTAGGATGGCGTTGTCTGTCAGCGAATGAATTAAAGTTTTTATTCAGTAGACAAACCGTATTGTGCCCGATCCGATCGGCAACTTCTCAGGAGCCTTAGTGGATGAAAACTAAAAAAAAATGATGGTACAAGTAACTTTTACTTACAAACAGAAGTCTAAATACCACCGTACACGTTTCTAACTTCACACATACATACTTGTACATACATAATCAGCCTCAGCCTATAATGTTCCCACTGCTGGGACACAGGCCTTCTCTGTGTGAGAGGGAATGGGCATTAATCACCACGCGGGCCCAGTGCGGGTTGGAGATGTCACATGCCTTCGAATTTACGAACATGCCGGTTTTCCTTCACCGTTCCTAATTTTAATAATGCGAATTTCAAATTTACGACACATAGAAAGAAAAAGAGCAATTACTTGTGATCAGTCCATAATGTTGGTACCCATTTAGACACACTAGCCAGTTATGTTACAATTACGGGTATTAATGTTATAATTAAGGGGGCAGGTCCTGATGGTTTTCCAGCGGCCTTTTTTAGGGCTACGGCTGATAGTATTTGTGAGCCGATCTATATCCTTTTTAATAGATGTCTGCATGAAGGTGTTTTCCCGGTGGTGTGGAAGCGAGCTAACATTGCCCCAGTGCATAAGGGTGGCTCGAGGCACGACGTTGAACAATATAGACCCATCTCGATTCTGCCGACCTTGTCAAAGCTTTTTGAAAGACTTGTTCACAACGAGATTTACCCTCTTCTGCATAATGTTATCATTCCTGAACAACATGGGTTTGTTAAGCGCCGATCTACGACGTCGAACTTGTTAATATTTGCAAATTACCTTTTTGAAAATGTTGATAGGCGATTGCAAATAGATGCGGTTTACACTGATTTCAAAAAAGCTTTTGACAGGGTCGATCATGAAATTCTCCTGAGTAAAATAGCTTAAATGGAATACGCGGAAATTTATTGCGTTGGTTTGTGTCGTACCTTGAAAACCGGTCACAAAGGGTTGTGGTTAATGGTTATCAGTCTGTCTCTGTTAATATTACTTCCGGAGTTGCACAGGGCCCTATTCTCGGACCGCTATTATTCATTATCTATATTAACGATATTAAGAAATGTTTCAAAAAATCCAAATTCTTGATGTACGCTGATGACTTGAAGGCGTTTCAAGCTATACGTACTATGGACGACTGCCAGTCATTTCAGGAGGACCCAGACAGACTGACTGCCTACTGTTTTGCCAATAAGCTGCATCTTAGTATCCCCAAGTGTCACTATATACACTTTACTAAGAATAATTTCATCTTCAACTTCAATTACACCCTTAACTGTATCCCCTTAAATAATATTTCTATAGTGAAGGATCTAGGTGTTCTCTTTGATGGCAAACTGTCCTTGAACCAGCATATCCAAGCCATAGTCAATAGTGCTTTTAAAATGTATGGATTTGTAATGAGATCTTCAACAGAATTTAAGCGTACCTCAACCTATCTCTATCTGTATAAGACGCTCATTCGCTCTCAGTTAGAATATGCGGTCCCCATTTGGAACCCCTTCTATCAAAAGTACGTAGTTGGTATAGAAAGGGTCCAACGCAAGTACCTCCGTACTATGTACTACAGATGTTATGGGACTAAGACTTATCTGTCATACTCCCAACTTCTTGATAAGTCTAAGCTTATCAGCTTGAAGAACCGGCGTAAATACTTGGAGGTCAACGTGCTTCATGATATTGTTCACAATCACTTTGATGCCATTGATCTAACGAGTGCGCTGTGTTATTCTGTCCCCCGAACAGTTCATGTGCGTCAGGTTCGTGCACGTAAATTCTTGTCGTACGAACTCTGGCTTGCGCTGCCCTATTCATAGAATGTTGGAATCCTATAATTCAAATTTCATTGATATTGATATATTTGCATGCTCGAAAAATAAATTTAAACCTATATTATAAAATTTTTATCTTAATTGTAATCTTATTATTATTATTTATTTATTGCATAATTTAAGTAAATGAAATTGTTTGTGATCTGATTTGGTTTTGTAGCTATAGCTAGCTTTATAGTAACATATTTATTTATTTCAAAATATTAGTTAATTTTGGTAATGCTCGTCTAGTGGCAACCACTGGTCTTTAAATGTTTTATCTGTGGATAATGCAGTTGACTGCAACATTACTATCTAAAGTTTTGTTAACCTGTTGTATTAAATATGTTGTACTTAGTTGTTTATTATCCCTTAATAAATAAAATAAAAATTACTATCTTCAACACAATTCTTACGATCTGGTCCGACAGGTTAGCTGACCTTGGTGATGCTAATCTATACTTACTAATATAATAAGACTGAAGAGTTTGTTTGTTTGAACGCGCTGATCTCTGGAACTACCAGTCGGATTCAAAAAAATCATTTTACGTTTGATAGGAAGGTATACAACATCACGGTAACACCCTTAGGAGCCGAGCAAAAAGAAAAAAAAATTAAAGAATGCTAAGCTAAAACGGTACAAATATCGCGGGCGGGCGATGCGGTGCTAAAGGATATATATTTTATGTAAAAACAAGAAATTTCACGCGGACGCACTATAGTTCGCGTAGAACAAGCTAGCTGGACAAAATGGTTTGTTTTTTAGATTTTTATTCATAAATGAGGTTATTAAGCATAGATACTCATATGAGTCTTATTACTTTTTTGAGAACCATTGGTCGTTTGAGCAGGTACCTAATAGTCAAATAAAAACATTTTTTTATTTTTAAATACATATATCATTTATAAATGCAACTAAAATCTAATAACAGATACATTAAATACAATAACTAAATCTATCACTCATTATCATCACTATCATCAGATGAATCATCCATTGAATTGTCATGATCATGAGTGGCAAAACTATGGAAACTAGAAACTATATTAACATTTTGTTCCTTACAGTTAGGTTGAACTATTAAATCTAGGACTTCGGTTTGGTCTTAAACCATTTGTTACAGGGTCAGATGTTATCAATAACATTAAGTAAATCTCTATTCGTAGCAAATCGCGATCGTTTTTGTTTGATTTTTTCACGAAATCTTCTGCAGTCCTTATTCCGAGCTTCCTGTGCTTCCTCGGAAAGCTGGCCGATAGGCAGAAGTGATGATTTAATTACATCACCACTGTGCAAAGTATTTTGTGAACAGTCGCGGGCATACAATACCATGGATTGAGGTTTACGTAAAGTTGTCTGGTTTCTTGAGCTAAGGTTTCAAAATTTTCAATATTTATATCATATCCTGATGATAAAGCACGAAGCAGTATGCCAAATTTTTGGATAAGTGAAACATCTAACCCTGTAATATCGACACTTGCCTCGGAATTTTCAAAAATTCGTGCGGTTTATCCGTCATAAATGTTACCGAACACTGGTTTTGGTTTGTCAACAATCAAGCCCATCTCGCTTTTAAAACGTCTTTTAATGTCATCTGAACGTTGCCTCACACTAGCTTTGTCTTCGGCTGATCTAAGTTGCCATTTTTTTTACATCAAGTCGATAGCTAATGTGAAGCAAGCATTCAAAGCACCTAATCCAAGCGTGCAACGTAGACAAACCAAAACCAAGATTATCTTCATTCGCCGTAAACTTTTTTGACAAATCATTCATCATTGATGGAGTTGCCCCACAAATAAAACATTTCTTCTTTGGTTTCCTTAGAAAAGATACATTTTATTGGGCGACAATACATTGTAGAGGAGGGCTGAGGATTCTGCCACACAATATTACCGTTATCGTCTCGCAATTGAAGGGGAACGAATGAAAATATATCCATATCCAGATAAAACCAGCGCACGCTCGCACTAATTATGGTAAACAAACGATATTGGTTGAAGGCGCACGGCTCGCGGCTGTTCAATAGTTTACCGGAAGATTTGAAAAAAATGTGACAATATAAACACATTCAAACGCAGATTGGGGCAATACTTCGCAGCATCCGAGGTGAACTGAAAGTTTTAGTTTATTTAAGTGTTGCGGTGTGTTGCCTTAATCTGTGTCTTAGAATGCAAAAATACGATTCCTTTTTTTTTTTTGGAAGTCGATTAATAATACATAGTAATATGTCTCCAACACCCTAGAAGTAACTAATATTAATGGTACCTACTAGTTATAATCACTAATATAACGTCTCCAGCACCCTAGAGGTAACTAACTAATGTACTACATGTGATAATCACTTAAGTATCTCATTGTAAGCGAACTGTTTTTATTTAGTTATTATGAGAAATAAAGTTCTTTAAACCTTAATACAAACCCACTTACTGGTTAATGTGAATGATGTGCAAGGTAACAGACTACTGACAACTTCTTGTTGCGCAGTTTTACCAAGAATTACCTGAACTTTGACTTCAGCACGCGTTTCCTTAACAGTAATCTGTTAATCTGAAGGATAGCAAGTTATTTTTGCCATTCTAACACTGTATAATGACGAAAATACCTTATGTTCGGCTTTGATGCTCCACTTCCGAGTCTGCTTATAGCTATGGCTACTTGATTTACTATCAACATAGTATGCTAAAGCTTCCTCGCTTGTCAAACACCTGGGGGCACTTATTTCACTGTCTATATGGGTTATTGAAGGGTCACCATTTACATCTCTGATTTGACGTGCGACGGGTCGTGTAGACCCGACATACGCGCTGATACCTCAGCAGCGTGCATCAATTCACTAGCACTCCTGGACTGTAAGAGGTCGTCTACGCGTCGTCTTTTCGTTTTGAGACTGGAATCATCAAACTCTTTAGAGGGTCTTCCAGGTCCTGGTTCTTTAGATGTACTTGGCATACATACTCGTAAATAAACCGACACATCGAAAGATATGTCAACTCCCTTCAGCCACGTTGAATTCTTCTCTAGGAACCGCTCTCGATTTCTTCCACAGCTGCTCCACTTTTCAGCTAATTTTGACGAATATTTTGAGATACCTTGACATCTCTCAGGGACTGCTCTGTAACACAATCAAAATCATGTCTCAAAGATATAATTAAACCGAAACAGCTCCTCATACCGCGATTCCTTTAGGTGTTTTAGCCATTCTTCGAAAAAATCCATTTTTGAGACGATGAAAACTGTTCAGTGAAAAAAAAGAAAAAACTTGTCGTGCAAATAATTCGCAATATAATTTTTTTACTAATTACTACTAGATACTTGTGAGAATCATATAAAATAGATTCTACAGAATGGACATGAGTGGACATGTAATTTTTTGACCATCGAATTCAAAAATATGAGTGAAAAAGTCCACTTTATCTAAACAATTAATTTAATAAAATTATAGAATGAAGTTCCTGTGATAAAAATTAATTAAAACAAAACTACTTACCCTTATGTACACAATCCATCACAGAAACACTATCACAAATTTCTTTTAGTTACTTTAAATAATGTTATCAACGATGGTGTAAAAAATGCAAATGAATGCACTTTGAATTATCAATTCTTTAAATACTTACCTTAATGACGGTCCTAATGAGGGTAATTACAAAAATTAATAGGTGTATTCCTTAATGTAAAGGGCTAATAAGTTCTTATTAGTAATTAACTACTAGGAATTCAAGAGTTGTTTTTGTCCAGCTAGTTTGTTCTACACGAACCAGAGTGAAACGAAGTAGCAGGCAGAAGCTAGTGTTTAATGTGACGCGATTTAAAAAACGAACAGAATTATCGTACGAATTTTATTAAAAAATAAATTAGTCTTGATTTATCAATAGGTATGTGTAGATCTCTATTCAAATACTCGTTCAATATTCAAAAATAAACATTTAATTCGTGCATTAAATGCGAAGTTAGCAATAGTGATAATAAAATGGTGTCGAAATCAGTTTCTTTACTATTATTTATCGTGTTGTGTAAAGGTTATGTCGCAGACAACCTGAAACTGAAACAAGTTTTCATACTCAGTCGACATAACATACGATTTCCATTAGGAAAACATCTACAGAGTTATTCACCGAAACCCTGGACCCCACCAGGTGGCCCGCCGGGACTCTTGACTCCGAAAGGAGCGCAGCTAGAAGGATACATGGGCGAATATTTCTCAGAATGGTTAAAAAAGGAAGAGTTTCTTCCTGAAGGATGTCCCGATGAAGATACAGTGTATGTGTACGCCAACACGGCGAGCAGAACCAAGGCTACAGCGAGAGCTTTCATTGACTCAGCGTTCAAAAGTTGCAACGTGACTGTACATCACAAAAATACTACAGAGCAGGATCCCCTTTTTAAACCTGTCATACACAACACTACTGAAGCATATAAAGATATGGTGATCGAAGAAATTCATAGAAAATTACAAAATAATTCTAAACTTATGGCCGCGTTTTCAGAATTGAATAAAATATTGGAAATTGAAGGATCAGACATTTGCAAGCAGGATGGAATATGTGACTTGAATGGACCTTATAACACGATTTCGTATAAGGTCGGTGAAGAAGTGTGGGTCAATGGATCGTTGCTCATGGGAATATCATCTATGGACTCGTTTACTATGAGTTACTACGACGGCAGGCTGATAGAAGACATTGCTTGGGGACAAATAACGACACCGGAAAAATGGAAACTATTGACTGAAATAGGGCGACAAGACCATTACATAAGATATACAACAGTAGCTGAAGACATTGGGGCACCATTAATGAAGTATATAACCAAAACATTTAAGAACTATGACAATATGCCCAAGTTAATGTTGATAGTTGGTCATGATTACAACATAAACTCTATTGCGACTTTTATGGGATTTGAATCGATCGACTTACCAAATCAATATGAAAAATTCCCAATTGGCGGGAAGATTGTGTTTCAAAGGTGGACAGATAGTGAAAGTGAATATTTGAAAGTGGAATATGTGTACCCAAGTTGGTCACAGTTAAGAAATGGGTCAAAATATTCCATAGATAATCCTCCGCAGAGAGTTGTGATGCGATTGAACTGGTGCCACACGGATAAACAAGGCATTTGCCCGTGGAACGAGTTTGTCCATAAACTTTAGATCGATGTGGTGAAATAAGTTAATAAAAAATCTGCTAATCTAGTCGACGTTTTATTACTTAAATGACATGGAATTTTTATAGGGTCATGTCTTAATTTATTTGCGCAGCGTCTCTCACGCGATCATGAGATAACTTTTCTGCGTGATATTCTATCTAATTTATAATAGTGTTACGAGCTGGGGTTCGGGATAAATAAATTTATACCAATTTACACGAAAAACACACTATAATTAAAAATCACAAATACAGTAATCAGAAACTTTAAACACAATCACTTGTAGTTCACTATTAGTCCACTTTTACTGTTATTAGCTGTTCTTCACTGTTTCGCATTCTAAGCTGAACTGCCCTACAACGCTGTCAACCCCTTATTTATATGACGAGTGTAAGTTACTAGAATGTTCTAGCATAATACCAGAACATTCTAGTACTTACGGGAACGGTCCAGTGTAGTTCGGCTATTCGATAACAGATGGCGTTAGCGTCTAACGTGTAGTTCTTCTATTCGCTAACAGATGGCGTTAGGATCTACGTGACACTGCCCCTCCTAAGACATGCTCGTCCCGAGCATCATTATTCCCGTAATATCGTGCCAATCGATCGACATGAACAATTTTAGGAGTAGTTCGCGTATTCCTTTGAATTCGGTAGGTGACATCGTTGATCTTGGTCACGATTCTGTACGGTCCGTCCCATTTTGCCTGTAGCTTAGGGGACTTCCCTTTGCTGCGGGCTGGGTTATGCAACCATACTAGCGAACCTTCGTCGAAACCACTATTGTTCATCTTCCGGTCATAACGAGTTTTCATTTTCTCGGACATCTGTTGGCCTGATTGTCTGACATGCTCATATACGTCATTCATCTTGTTGCGCAGGTCATTCGCATAATCTGTTAAACTGCGTGGAGTATCAGGGGGGATGCCGGTAATTAAATCTGCTGGTAGCCTTAACTCCCTTCCGAAGTTCGCGAAGGCTGGTGTCACAGTCGTACTCTCGTGAACTGCACTTCGGTATGACAGGAGAAACGGTTGTATGTGCTTGTCCCAATCCTTTTGTCTGCTTGCTACAACTTTTGCCAGATATCTTTCCAACGTCTGATTAAATCTTTCCACCATTCCGTCAGATTGTGGGTGGTATGAAGTAGTTCTGGTTTTGTGAGTACCCATCACCCGACATGTTTCCTGAAACACTTGAGACTCGAAATTTCGTCCTTGATCGCTGTGGATTTCTAAAGGTACCCCAAACCGACAGAAGACTTCGTGGACTAATTTATCAGCAACTGTCGTAGCTTCTTGATTAGGAATGGCGAACACTTCCGGCCACTTAGTGAAGTAATCCATGACAACCATGAAATATTTGTTTCCACTTTCACTTTCAGGGAAAGGGCCAGCGACGTCTAGTGCTATCCGTTCCCAGGGGGCTCCTACGTTGTACACTTTTAATGCACCCCTGCTACGTGTGTGAGGTCCTTTTACCGCAGCACAACTAGTGCATTTGCGACACCAATCCTCAACATCCTCTCGACAATGGATCCAGTAGAACCGGTCTCTGATCTTCAATAGAGTCCTTTTTACTCCCATATGACCTCCTGAACATCCATTGTGGTAGAGCTGTAGAACCTCTGGTACCTTTGCTTTAGGTACGATCATTTGCAGGTGGCAGCTGTCCCCTCGCGCATTTTCCCATTTGCGGCACAAGACACCGTCCTGGATTACCAAGCTCTCCCACTGTGCCCAATAACTCTTTGTGGTTGTACTCATCGCTGCAACATCACACCATTTCGGTTTAGGAGCATTAGCTTCAATCCACTCGAGAATTGGCTTGATATCTGTATCGCTTCGCTGAGCATGCTGTAGAGTTTTCTTCCATTCGTCGCTAAGGTCCGTTCTTACCATCCTGACAGGTACCGCTTCCTTAGCTTCTTGTCTGATACAATGCTTGCAGTCTTCAGGACAAGGCCTTCTTGATAAAGCGTCCGCGTTACCGTGGGATTTCCCACTGCGATGTTCAATTGCGAAGTCGAATTCTTGTAGCAATTCAACCCATCTCGCTACTTGTCCTTCTGGATTCTTAAACTGCAACAACCACTTCAATGCAGCATGGTCAGTTCGCAGGTGGAATTTACGTCCCAACAAGTACTTGCTGAAATGCTGTAATGTCTTCACGCAATAATTTCTCTCTGGTTTTGATAAAGATTTGCTGAAATAAGCTATCACAACTTCATGATCTCCTTTCCGTTGGGATAACACTCCGCCAATTCCAGTATTACTAGCGTCCGTGTCAACTATGAATTCATTTTCTGAGTCAGGGTAGCCCAAAATTGGGGTATTGCACAAACGTTTCTTTAAGTCCTGGAAAGCCATGTCACAGCTCTCATCCCAACAAAACTGTCTCTTCTCTTCAGTAAGCTTGTGTAGAGGTTTGGCAATATCAGCAAAATTCTTGACAAACCGTCGATAGTACGAGCACAAACCCAGAAATGCTCTGACTTGCGTCTTGTCTTTCGGAACTGGCCAATCCTTGACGGCGACGATTTTCTCTGGATCAGTTTGTACTCCCTCTTCCGAGACGACGTGTCCCAAAAAGCTTACTTGCTTCTTGAAGAATGAGCACTTTTTCGGACTTAACTTAAGATTGGCTCCTCGGATTTTTGACAGTACACGTTCCAAGTTTCGGAGGTGGTCTTCGAATGTGCGGCCTACGATGACGATGTCATCTAAATAGACAAGACAGGCGTCTCCAATTAATCCGGTGAGTACTAGCTCCACAAGCCTTTCGAAAGTTGCAGGAGCATTGCACAATCCAAATGGCATGACGTTAAATTGCCATAGTCCCTTTCCCGTAGAGAATGCGGTTTTTTCCTTGTCCTTAGGATCTATCTCCACTTGCCAGTAGCCACTTTTTAGGTCTAACGTGGTAAACCACTTCATTCCTGACAGCGTGTCCAATGTGTCGTCGATCCTGGGTAGTGGATAGCTGTCTTTCTTTGTAACGTCATTCAGTCGACGATAGTCCACACAAAACCGCATGCTGCCATCCTTCTTTTTCACCAGGACCACAGGAGAACACCATGGACTAGATGAAGGCTCTATAACTCCATCCTTTACCACGTCTTCAATCATCTTATCCATTTCCTTTTCTCTTGCCACTGGTATTCTTCTTGGTCGCTGACGAATTGGTAACTCGTTTCCCGTATTAATTCTGTGCTGAACCAATCCAGTCTTCCCTATGTCAGCATCATTTGCAGAGAAAATGTCGGCGTACTGAAGTAGCATCTTCTTAGCCTTCTCCATTTCTCCATCCGATAAATCTTTGCGACAGTCTTCCAAAAGATTTGACATGTCAAATCTTGCACTTTGGACATTATTCCGAGAAGGCTGATGTTGGCATTTACGCAACCAAGCCACTTCTTCACATGAACCCATCAACGTACCCTTCTTGATTAATTGTTCCCTTTCACTTGGGTTCAGTATGCGTACGGCTGCAACGTTGATTGCCCTAACCAAGGTCCGCACCATCTTCCATGGAAGGTTTTCGTCCAATCTTTCAATGAGAATACATCGATTTTTCTGTCCAGAATTATGTGGAAGAATAACTGGAACTATTGTTTCCGACCGGGGAGGAAGAACAATCCTCGTTAAACAGTACACTTCGCCCGATGGTGCACCTTCCATGAACACTTCTTCTGAACCACATTTCAAGACTCCTTGATTCACGTCGATCTCACAACAGTGCTGTCGCATGAAGTCCAAACCTCTTTCTCTCCTCGGACGGGTATGTGCTGACCGGTAGCTGTTACTAAATTTACGCGGTCATGCTTACCGAAGAAGTCCCCAAGAAAATGATTCGCTAGTTGGGAACTGACAACCGTGTGAGAAGCTCCAGTATCCAATGTCAGCTTACATGGTCTTCCATTCACTTCACCTTTGATGATAAGGCTGTTCCCATCATGGGCTTGTGAGATCGAAATCCTTGGGGCTCTTTTAACACCAGCCAGCACCCGCCCCGCAGTCCTGGCGTTTACTCGTTTCCCTGCTGCTGGGCGGTGACATCAGCCGCCCTTCTTTCCTGGGTGTGATCTTCGCGGACAGTGCTTCGCTTCGGGCAACTCGACTTGAGGTGGCCCTTTTCTCCACAAGTGTAGCATCTAGGGCTGTACTGTACCTAGTGCGGTCACGTCCTGGTAACTCCGCAACCTCCCTGATGCGGTGGGCTCGATAATCGTGCCTTACTGCCTCCACCTCCAATGCATGGGCCAAGGCGTCCTTCAGCGTCTCATGGTGCCCAAGTCTAACAGCAGCTCTAACTTCCAGGTCCCGTATACCATCGATGAATGCTTGAACCAGAATCCCTTCGATGGGTGCAGGCGCAGACTGGTACGCCTTTCGAACCAGCTTTTCAATTTCCAGGGCCCACTGCTGCAGGTTTTCACCACTGCGTTGCACACGATCTTTTAACTGGGCTCGAAATACGTGTTCCAAGTGTGCGTCACCGTATCTGGCTTCTAACGCCTCAAGCAGCTGCTCGTAAGTCACATTCTTACCGAGAGCTTCCAATATGGTTAAGGCCTGGTCGCGAAGGCCCAAAGTAAGTGCGGTCATGGCCTGCCCTTTTGTCCACCCATTTGCTTCCTTGACAGCTTCAAACTGGATTTTGTATGCCGACCACGAAGACGTTCCATCGAAGGGTGGCACTTTAAACCCGCACACCGAAGGTGCAGCAACTACAGAAGTCGCAGTCCCGTCTCCAGCTTTCAGGTTCCCCAACGCTTTTCTCATGTCAGCGATCTGGATTTCGGCCTCGGAGATACGATTTTCGTGCAGCTGAACCTTCTCCTTCACGGCTGTGATGTCCTTGCCAAACGTCGCGCGTAAATCTTTAATGAGGAGGATCTGCTCTTCTTGTCGGCGGGCCTGTTCCTCTTGTTGGCGGGCCTGTTCCTCCTTGTCACGCTGAAGCTGTTCCTCCAGTCGGCGGGCCTGTTCTTCCTGTCGGCGGGCCTGTTCCTCTTGTCGGTGGGCCTGTTCCTCCTTGTCACGCTGAAGCTGTTCCTCCAGCCGGCGGGCCTGTTCCTCCTGTCGGCGGGCCTGTTCCTGCAGCATCACCATCAGAGCGGAAAGATCCATTGCTGGTGATGCTGTAGGAACTCCAGATGGTACTTCGGAAATTGGCTCCGTCGTCGGCTGATTACCACCAGGTGTCTGTATCGGAGAACCTTCAAACCGCCTCTGGTCCACCTCCTGCTGGCGCTGACTCCGGGTACGGATACCCTCCGTGTCGTCCTTCGGAAAAACTGGCATAATTTATCCCTTACTTCTGACACCAAATGTTACGAGCTGGGGTTCGGGATAAATAAATTTATACCAATTTACACGAAAAACACACTATAATTAAAAATCAATCAATCAAATACAGTAATCAGAAACTTTAAACACAATCACTTGTAGTTCACTATTAGTCCACTTTTACTGTTATAAGCTGTTCTTCACTGTTTCGCATTCTAAGCTGAACTGCCCTACAACGCTGTCAACCCCTTATTTATATGACGAGTGTAAGTTACTAGAATGTTCTAGCATAATACCAGAACATTCTAGTACTTACGGGAACGGTCCAGTGTAGTTCGGCTATTCGATAACAGATGGCGTTAGCGTCTAACGTGTAGTTCTTCTATTCGCTAACAGATGGCGTTAGGATCTACGTGACAATAGGTACCCTTACTAAAAATAACAATATTACTATACACTTTTTTGTTTTGTGTTGAGCTTTTTATGTCCTCTGTTTTTGGTACGCCCTAGTCGGTTCTGTAAAAATCTTACTGTGAAAACTTGGGTGAAGAGAGCGTGAAGTGAGCTGTCATTCCATCAGCCCACCTATTCTGTAAAAGTCTCACCGTGAAAACAGGGATTGACACTATTGACAGCTTACTTCGCATTCACTTCACCTACGAGTACGTTCTCACGGTGATATTATTACAGAATAGATGGGCTGGTACAGAAAGTGACGCTCGTACGTATAGTCACTACAGTGATTACCTACTAGTGGTGCTACTATTGCGGTCAGTTGCTTCAGCCGGGAGGTACTGCTTTCATACTGTTTTTATAATGAAATTAAATGCCTATTGTCAATAATCGTTTTGACGATGAAAATTAGTCGCGGCATTCTGTCATGGCGGTTCGAGTGATTTTAATACTATCATCAGTGTTGCTCGCACGCACACTTTATTTGCAGCTTCTTTCGGAATATTATAGTATTCGGTTGTCTTTAATAACAACGTTTCGAATACAAATAACCAGTCGTAGGGTAGACGATTTCCATTTCCTCATTTTTAATGTGCCTACACAAAGTATGATTAGTTAAAATAATAAATGTAGAGTTGTGTAGAGTGTAAATTCCGACATAAGTAATTAACATTCTAAATCTTACGTCGCGTATGGCGTCGCGCCACTAAAACGTAACACCAGGTTAGTTAAACCGACATTAATGTTTTTTGAGTTGGGAACATTGCAATTCATTCGACGAAACATAAAACAGAATTGCAATGTATGTTTCCTGATATGGAGTCCGACCTAAATGAATGACTGAACAATGAACGGAAATTGTATACCCATCTGTTTTACACTATATTACGGTACCTACGTAATACTTCCTTGTTGTTGAATTTTATAACATGACATTTCATTATTATCGCATTGAATGGGATTCCATGGAGACTTCGTTTATTGATTGACGAAAACGTCAGATAAGGTTAAATACGTTTTAAGTTTTTTTATAATTTGTATTTTTTGATTTAGGGGCTTATGAATATAATATTGCCTGCTGATATAGTCAACAATATACAATTATTTATCAGCGGTAACTCGTCATAACGTCAATTTATTTTGACATTACTAACACTCACCCAGAGTTAAGCGACTTAACTCTCCCACATCGGTGAGATAAATATTTAAAATTTTAACTCTAGGTTTAGCTCTAACTCCGAGTTATTTGGGATAACCCATAAACGCGCAAGTGGGCCTTAGATGAATATTATGAACACTGCCACTTTGTGCGAGAGGGACACACTACCAATCACTGTTGTTCCCAAAGACCTTATGTTTCAAGTATAAGGTCTTTGGTTGTTCCTTTCGAGACCATTCCGTTCGTACGTCTATTGATAATGTAAAAGAAACTTTACGTCAGATGCATAAGGTTGTTTTTACAATTGGAAACACAATTGTTAAAAAAAATTGGAAAATCGCATACATTTACAATCTTTGAAAATATGTGAGCACCATGTATCTATCACATATTTAACTTATTTGTCATTGCAAATTTTTTAATTCTTTTTACCTATTGTGGTATGGTAGTTTTAAAATTGTTTCAGTGTTTTTTTCCTGAAAATGAGTTCGTAGGAAGGAAAGAGCAACTAAACTTTTATCCGAGAGGGAGCTTTTTTATCGGTTGCCAAATACGTAACCGAGGAAAATGATCTCTGCCTCTACGCTCGTAGGTGGAATGCTTGGTAAATAATTTTACTTGTTATGGCGTATAATTATTTACTAAGCATTCCACCTACCAGTGTATTGTATATTGTAGCTTATAAAATATAAAAAAGCTTCCGCATCGTGTAAGTACTAGATAACTCCAGATATTAAGTGCCTTAAATATAACGTAAGTTGCCGTCGAGGTCGATATTCCTGTTATATTGACTACTACCTGCATCACTACCTGTCTTGTTATGGTGACTGTGGCGTCGAGGGCACTATGTTTTTCGAACTTCATGACTGGTTTACGTTTTTGTCATCTTACGTTACTAAAAATGAAATCTAACGAAAGCACTACAAACTCAAATAAATTACGAAGAGTCAAGGTACAAAATTAACAAGGGAAATGAACAAAAAAATGCTGTTTTATGACATTTATTTACGTATAAAATTCGGTCACGCTGTCGCGACCGTGGCGTGCTGGGCACATTTTGGTTTGTCGTCTATACACGACTGTGGCGGTCAAAAGGTTAACACTTCAATTGTTCTATGTACCTCACACGTGTGACCGCGAGGCAAACACAAATACCACCATTTTTAATCCCAGACGTTAGCTGCGCAAGTAGTAATGAAATGTAACTACCTGTCTAAATAGACCATGCGATATTAAAATACGCAGTTTTTAAAATAAAGCTACATTAAAATTTGGTTGGAAATATAATAAGCAATAGAACGAAAATGTGACACTGTTGTTTCTACTGAAAATTTAATAAAATCACCAATACCGGAATCCCGGTATTAGAGATTTCAATACCGGTATTGAAAAACAACAAAAAATCCGGTATCCCGCTATTAGCCAATACCGGAATCCCGGTATTGGAAGCCCTAGTGGGAACATTATAGGCTGATTATGTGTGTAAACAAAAAAGTAGGAGTGCAAGTAAAACAGTTTAAAAAAACTGAGCCGTCGCGGGACGCCGGGCAGATGTGAAACATCGAAAATATTTTGTATAATAAATAAGTATGAAAGAATGCTTAAAAAAAATATGGCATTATCAAAAAACCAAATATTCAGTTTTTGTTTATAAATAAATTGTTCTTTATTTAAACACACCAGCAATCGGTTTTACGTGCGGCTGTAGATGTGACTGTATACAGAGTGTTTGGCGCATGGACCGACACATTGTTTCCAGGGATTTGGGGGGTCATTAGCTAGGTTCTACCCATACACCCTTTGTCCCAATTTTTTATAACGAATTTAGAAGTTGTAAAATTTCATACAAAAATAAACTTTGGAAGCTTGTAAGGAATTTTCTTGAAACCAGTTGTATCACTGCCACTACACCCACAAACAAAAACTTACTATTTCGAATAAAAGGAAATATTTTGGGTGTTTTTTTCATAAAAAAAAATCATATGTAACCAACCGTGACGTTTGGGACAAAGGGTGTATGGGTAGAACCTAGCTAATGACCTCCCAAATCCCTGGAAAAATTGTGTCGGTCCATGCGCCAAACACCCCTGTATATATATACTATGATATAGCGTGGCGACACGTCGCCTCGGCATGTGTCGCCACGCCAGCAATCGGTTTTACGTACGTTTATGTTTGACATAAAAACTCGCAGTTTTGACAGTATGAAAGTACCTACTGAAGTCACTCGAGCCGCCATGAGAATTTTTTAATTTTGTTTGTCTAAACGGGTTTTGAGTAAAAATTAGTTTTGTTAATGTAATTCTGAAAATAAGCTTTAATTGGTTTCACAAACACTGTCAACTAGCTTATTGTATTTTCGGCCAATCAAGCTTACTAACACATTGAACCTCATTATATGTAGTTATTCTCAATAAATAAAGTTTCAGTAATTAATTAAAAATGTTGATAAATAGACGAGATTTTTGTCACAATTGCTTTTTAATATTTGCATTGCTTATTGTAAAAAGTAACAGGTACCAATTTTATATTCATATTTCATATATCAGTATAAATCAATATCCTTTGTACTTCAAAAATACTGATAAAAATCGTTAATTTAGTTAGAAAAAAAATATTTTAACATCCTAATTATATAATACTTACTTACATTACAATTTTGATGCATTTTTGGTCTCACTTATCGCTACATTACGGAATATAAAACCTGACCCAAAATATAAATATTAAAAAAATAAAGCTATTTAGCTTTTACCGACAATAATCTGAATAAGTACATCATTTCTTAATTTTTTTTATTTTTCCTTAGAACGCCATCCAAGGTGAGCAATTTTTGTTTTTAAAGGAATATGGACCATACACCTTTCTATAGAGTCTCCAATACATTACACAGTCAAAGAAGGCCTTATCTACACAAACACAGGCTCAGTCTTCTTCCAATACTTCTGGATCTCTTCCAAACTTTTGCCTTTAGTCTCTGGTACCCAAAGAACGGTGTAGACTACTCCGAAGAACGTGACCGCTGCGAAGCTATAGAACACGACGAACGCACCGAACTGGTTGGCTATGGGCGTGTAGAAGAGTACGGTCATTGAACTGCAGAAGAATGAGAACGCCATTGAAGCTCCCGCCATTCGCGCCCGGACCTGAGGATATAGGGTGGTTTTTTAGTAGAGCTGCATCTTTGACATCAAAATTCCCGGACTGAAAGCGCAAGAGCTTTTTTTTTAGCGCCTTATGTTGCATTTTCCCTTTTTTATAATATAACTTCAAAATGTATCAAATTTCTTCGTTAGATTCACTCATTTCGGCGGAGAGAAAAACAGTAAAAAAATGGCGGGTAATCGGTTTGATTTTCTTTAAATGTCATCTATTTAAAGGCTCCTTCAAACAGGCGCGACACAAAGGTCCTGCTCGTTGCGCGCCACGCCAGTGCGGTGCCTTTTTTATTTATTTATTAAAACTTTATGCACAAGTAAAAAATAATACTGTACAAAGGCGGACTTAATGCCTGAGGCATTTTCTACCAGTCAACCTTAGGGTGATGCAGAGATATACCATGGCAGGTGCAACATACGGGATAGATAGCTCGGAAATGACTATAAAATACAAGAATAAATACTAATATATAGATACATAGATACATACATATAAACAAAATAAACCTTGGTCAGGAGACATGACGATCGGTAGAGGAGAAAACAAATCCAGCAACTCAGCGCTGGGATGTTTCAGCCAACTTCTGACGGATATGTTCACGTGCCTTCACTTTAAAAGATAACCGACTGGTTGCTGTCCTGATTTTCAGAGGGAGCGCATTCCAAAGAAAAACCGCCTGGACAAAGAAAGAAGAATGAATGAAACCAGAACGGTGAGAAGGACATCGTAGAAGACGATTGTTGGTGGAACGAAGATTTTTACTATGGGCAGTGCATAAATATTGTATTTGGGAAGTCAGGTAAGAAGGGGAAGTGGGTTTGTCCAGAATAGAGAACAACGTAGACAGAGCCCTCAACTCTCTGCGCTGACGAATGGGTAACCATTTTAAAAGCAGTCGGTGTGCAGATACATGGTCATACTTACTAAGATTGAACACGAATCGAATGCAGTTATTGAGAAGGCGGTCAAGTTTATTGAGGAGATCTGCATTCAGGTCATAGTAACACACATCACCATAGTCAATTATAGGAAATATAAGGGCCTGTACAAGCATTGCTTTCATGTGTGATGGGAGAAGGTTTTTCAACCGATAGAGCGACCGCAACGTTACGGTGACTTTTTGACTTACAGTCGTGACCTGCTTTCGCCAGTCTAGACAAGTATCGACATGCAGACCAAGATTCTTAACATCAGAGCTAAACGGGATGACTGAGTTGACGAAGATTACAGGTGGCACAGTTAAGCCGTTCAGTTTCCTCATGCTGTAGGGGCTCCCCACAATGATAGCCTGACACTTTGCGGGATTAACCGCCACCCCAAATCGATCAGACCAGTTTTTTACGACATCTAAATCCCGGTTTAGCTCCTCAATCGCATCGGATATGTTGCCAACACTTGCCCGGCAGTAAAGCTGCAAATCGTCAGCATAAAGATGATACGCAGTCTGAAGTTCGGTGGTGATGAGGTTAATAAAAATGGAGAATAAAAGAGGAGATAATATACCGCCTTGAGGAACGCCAGCTGCACGAAGGAGGAGGCGGAACGCGTGAGGGAGAGGCAAAGTTTGCGCCCTCACGCCCCTAGCCGCCGCAGGAGACGCCCTGGGCGTCGGGAATCGCAGGCCGATTCCCGGCCACCGTAGGCGCGGGCCTGCGAACGGCGAGCAATGGGCAGCTCGCCGTTCGATAAGGACCAGGCCCGGGTCGACGGCGCGTTGTGTTCCACGCGCGCCTCAAAGAGATGTCAGCACCGATGACGGGGTTTGCTAGGACCGATGCCTGCTAGGGTTGCGGAAAAGTCCAAGAGGGTTACCGTGGCCCCTGGCACAGGCAACTGAAGGAACACGGGTGGGTTTTAGTCAGTAAGAGTCTGACACGCCCTCCTGCTCTGCCCAGAGCGGGAGAAGTTATTTGATGATTTCCCACCCACAAAAAAAAAAAAAAAAAAAAAAGGAACGCCAGCTGCAAGATCACACCAATTTGACGAAAAGTCTCCAGCATAAACAGACTGCTGACGTCCCCGAAGATAAGAGGAAAACCACTTCAGTACCTCCGGAGAGACCATAAGATAGGAAAGGATGGACCTTTTTTGTGTCGCGCGAGTTTGCAGGAGACTTAATGGTATCAAAACCAGCCAGATAAAAACAGTACGGAGAGATTTTACTACAACTATAAAATACGAAAACACTTTTTCCCCGAACTATTATACGGAGGTAATATGAACCATCCTTTTTAAAATCCTTTCTAAAATAATTAGGTACTTAAACTATAAAATTAGTGAAATTCTGACTGAAGCATTTATTTTGACATAGACTTTTCATGCTTTTGTGAATTGTTTTTTATTTACTGTTGACATTTCTTGCTGAATTCACTTTAATTTTATTATATTGTCACACATGTCTATGCAAATAAAACTCGATCTTATCTTATAAGTTGCAATGGCAGATGGCGTGCCTAATTGCAATAACTTAGGATCAATATTTATTGAAAATAAGAACAATAGGTACATAACTAATCATATTGATATTTTATTTTAGCAATTAGTCACAGAATTTATTGTAACTGTAGCGTAGAAAACTTATGATAATTACTATTACTTATCGGTTTTGAAAATAGTTTAAACTCTTGGTTTCCATGAATTTTAACGAATAATATTATAATTTTATTCATAGAAGGTAGCCACGTAATTCAGAGAATCTAGTTTTCGCGGTTTTTAATCAGCTTATTTCAAAACATCTTTGTCAACATCGAAATAATCGTTAAAAAGCGATACAACAGTGTGTTTATGCAAAAGCAAAGGCTTGTAGGTAGTATAGGTACTAATATAGACAGGCACATGCTGCTTGTTTGCAACTGACCTAAACCAAATCAAGCAAACCTAAATAAATCACGTTCTTAATTTGCGAAACAAAAGCAAAGGTAAAGATCATCTAAAACATAATATATTAGAGGTTATATCAAATCTCACCTGAAATGTGAACACCTCAGCCATGATGACCATTGGTACAGGGGCCAGGCCAGCACCATAAGCCAGTATGCACACACATACGGCCACTACTGGGAGCCAGCTTGCCACGCCAGTACCAAGGAGGAAGCATGTTGCTAAGGTCGTCATACATATTGACACGACCAGGGAACTACAGGCTAGAGGTATCTGGAAAGAGAAAAAGTTTTTAGCGTTCAAAAGGTGCAACGTGCTTGTACATCACCAACACAATGAAAAACCGGATCCCCTTTTTAAACCTGTCATACACAATACCACTGAAGCATACAAAGATATGGTGATCAAAGAAATGAATAGAAAATTAGATAATAATTCTAAACTGATGGCCGCATATTCGGAATTGAACAAAATATTAGAAATTGAGGGATCAGACGTATGCAAACAGGATAGAATGTGTGACTTGACTAAAGCTAATAACACGATTTCGTATATGGTCGGTCGAGCTGTGTCGGTCAATGGACCGTTGGTCGTAGCTGTTACATATTCATGGCAACATTGTGTCCCAATAAAAATGTATGTTTTGACACTGGCGATTTTCGTCAGACTCTCCCTGTAATACCGAGTGGAACAAGGGCTCATGAGGTTAGAGCTTGCCTAAAGAGTTCTCGACTGTGGCATTACATTATCCCTAACCTAATTAACGAAAATGCTCAAGAATTTTCAGATTTGCTACTTGAGATTGGTAACGGTGTGTATCCGCAGGAACAAGGAAACGCAAATACCAACTTGCGAAAATTCCTGGCTTTGCGAAAGAGCTATTTTGACGCCATGAAACGACCAAGCAGCAACAATAAACGCTGAAATTTTGAGCTATGTTCCGGGGGATTATGTTGAGTATATCTCCATTAACAGAGTCATGGAAGAAGGAGAATCTACAAGCTACCCAGTAGAAGTTTTAGAATCCCTCAATGCTTCTGGACTACCAGCACATAAAATAAAATTAAAAGTAGGCGTACCCATAATGCTTCTTAGAAATTTAAGCCCCCCCCAAACTTTGCAATGGCACCAGGTTAAAAGTGACCAATTTACAACGATATCTGATAGAAGCAGAGATTTTAATAGGGTGTGGAAAAGGTTAAAGTGTTTTCATTCCTCGGATTCCTCTCATTCCAAACAATTTTCCATTTAGTTTTAAACGAGTCCAGTTTCCAGTCAGCCTATGTTTTGCGATGACAATTAATAAAGCCCAAGGTCAGACGCTGAAAGTTGTGGGTGTAGATCGTATCAGCTGTTTCTCGCACGGTCAGTTGTATGTGGCTCTGTCACGGGTTAGCAATCCTAGGAGCCTGTACGCTTTCATCCCCGATGGCCATATGATACATCAAATATCGTATACAGAGAAGCATTACTGTAAAGTAAATTTTTAGCTACCCAAACGACGGTATACGTAATTCAAAATATGCTGCCCGAAAAGTCACTATTCCACGCGGACGAAGTCGCGGGCACAGCTAGTATGTGTAATAAAGCTGAACAGTTTGTTTCATGAACGCGCTAATCTCTGGAACTACCAGCCGGATTTAAATAAAAACATTTTACGTTTGATAGGAAGGTATACAACATCACGGTAAGACCCTTAGGAGCCGAGCAAAAAGAAAAAAAAAAGTCAGAAAGAACACTAAGCGAAAACGGAACAAATATCGCGGGCGGGCGATGCGGTGTTAAAGGATATATTTTATATAAAAACAAGCAATTTCACGCGGACGAAGTAGCAGGCAGAAGCAAGTGTTTATAATAAAATGTGACGCTATTTAAACAGCGAACAGGCTTATCGTACGAATTTTATTAAAAAATAAATTATTCTTGATTTACCAATAGACATGTGTAGATCTATTCAAATACTCGAACAATATTCAAAATAAACATTTAATCGTGCATTAAATCCTAAGTTAGCAATAGTGATAGAAAATAAATAAAATGGTGTCGAAATCATTTTCTTTACTATTATTTATCGTGTTGTGTAAAGGTTTTGTTGCGAACAACCTGAAACTGAAACAAGTTTTCATACTCAGTCGACATAACATACGGTTTCCATTAGGAGAACAACTACATAGATATTCACCGAAGCCCTGGCCCCGACGAGGTGGCCCACCGGGACTCTTGACTCCGAAAGGAGCGCAACTAGAAGGATACATGGGCGAATATTTCTCAAAATGGTTAAAAAAGGAAGAGCTTCTTCCTGAAGGATGTCCCGATGAAGATACAGTGTATGTGTACGCCAATACGGCGAGCAGAACTAAGGCATCAGCGAGAGCTTTCATTGACGCAGCGTTCAAACGTTGCAACGTGACTGTACATCACAAAAACATTACAGAGCCGGATCCCCTTTTTAATCCGGTCATACACAACACCACCGAAGCATATAAAGATATGGTGATCGAAGAAATTCATAGAAAATTACAAAATAATTCTCAACTTATGGCCGCTTTTTCAGAATTGAATAAAATATTGGAAATTGAAAGATCAGACATTTTTTGCAAGCAGGATGGAATATGTGACTTGAATGGACCTTATAACACGACTTCGTATAAGGTCGGTGAAGAAGTGTGGGTCAATGGACCGTTGTTCATGGGGATATCATCTATGGACTCGTTTACTATGAGTTACTACGACGGCAGGCTGATAGAAGACATTGCTTGGGGACAAATAACGACACCGGAAAAATTGAAACTATTGACTGAAATAGGGCGACAAGACCATTACATAAGATATACAACAGTAGCTGAAGACATTGGGGCACCATTAATGAAGTATATAACCAAAACATTTAAGAACTATGACAAAATGCCCAAGTTAATGTTGATAGTTGGTCATGATTACAACATAAACTCTATTGCAACTTCTATGGGATTTGAATCGATCACTTACCAAATCAATATGAGAAATTCCCAATTGGTGGGAAGATTGTGTTTCAAAGGTGGACAGATAGTGAAAGTGAATATTTGAAAGTTGAATATGTGTACCCAAGTTGGTCACAGTTCAGAAATGGGTCAAAATATTCCATAGAAAATCCTCCGCAGAGAGTTGTGATGCGATTGAACTGGTGCCATACGGATGAACAAGGCTTTTGCCCGTGGAACGAGTTTGTCCATAAACTTTAGATCGATGTGGTGAAATAAGTTAATTAAAAACCTGCTAACCTAGTCGATGTTTTTTTTCTTAAACGACATTGAACTTTTATCGGATCATGTCATAATTTATTTGCGCAGCGTCTCTCACGCGATCATGAGATAACTTTTCTGTGTGATATTCTATCTAATTTATAATAGGTACCCATATTATATATAACTATATTACTATACACTTTTTTGTTTTGTGTTGAGCTTTTTATGTCCTCTGTTTTTGGTACGCCCTAGTCGATTCTGTAAAAATCTTACTGTGAAAACTTGGGTGAAGAGAGCGTGAAGTGAGCTGTCATTCCATCAGCCCACCTATTCTGTAAAAGTCTCACCGTGAAAACAGGGATTGACACTATTGACAGCTTACTTCGCACTCACTTCACCTACGAGTAAGTTCTCACGGTGACATTATTACCTACAGAATAGATGGGCTGGTACAGAAAGTGACGCTCGTACGTATAGTCACTACAGTGATTACCTACTAGTGGTGCTGCTACTGCGGTCAGTTGCTTCAGTCGGGAGGCACTGCTTTCATACTGTTTTCTTTTTATAATGATATTAAATGTTTATTATCAATAATCGTTTGGACGAAAAAAAAATAGCCGCGGCATTCTGTCATGGCGGTTCGAGTGACTTTCATCAGTGTTGCTCGCACGCACACTTTATTTACAGCTTCTGTCTTTTTAGCTTCTGTTGGATTTTATATTGATTTTATTGTCTCCCACAAATGAACATTGTTTTTGTTAATAAATGTTATTTGTGGAAGGAAAATAAACATTTTTATTAGTATTATTATTCCGTTTATTTCAGTTTTTTTTTTTTTTATAAAAATCATAAAAAAAAACATTTAAAAATATAAAAATAGTCGTCCGCCGGTATCAGGAGCAGGGTCCAAGCTACCGGTGGTTAGGGCTCCAGAGACAGGAACCTCCTCACGATACGAGCCGTATCGAGGAGTACTGCCTTCTGAATCAGGCCCTTGATCCAACCGCTTAACGAGAGCCTCGAAAGATGTTGATCGAGGCTTTCGGCCATCAGGCCATTGGCCGATACGACAATCGGCAGAATGACAACTGAGCTCACATTCCACATCTCAACAACCTCGTGTGCTAAGTCGAGATATTAAATTTGTTTCTCTTTTTCAGTTTTCACGAGGTTCTCGTCATGTGGAATGGTAACATCGATAATTATGGTGCGGCGCGCTAATTGATCTATCACTACTATATCAGGCTTATTGGCGACAATAGTCCTGTCAGTAATGATATACCGATCCCAGTACAACGTGACTTGGTCATTTTCGAGAACTGGGTCGGGCGCATACTTGTAACACGTTACCTCGGTCTCCACAAGTATATATTATAAAGCAAGTTGCTAGTGAATAGTCCTGGCTACTTGGTTATGCCTGTGCAAGTACTTGCCGTTATCCAGACGAGAACAACCAGAGATAATATGTCTGATGGATTCACCTGGACGGTGGCATGCCCGACACACGTCAACCGTCCCGTCTTTCATAATATGTCTCCGATAGTTATTCGTCAAGATAACTTCGTCCATAATTGCACAGACGTAACCTTCAGTTTCCCCGAAAAGGTCACCAAAACGTAGCCAGGATACGAACGCTATGAAGTCTACACCGGGCTGATGAAGAGCCCGGTACAAGCGCCCGTGAAGCTCCTTGCTTTGCCATACCTCCTTGCGGTCATCGGTAGTAAGAACTACAGGTTTGCGCCAGTTCTCTTTAGCCATGGAGAGCGGGGTGAGCCCCTTGTCTATTGCGACCACATCACGATGCATACCCATTTCAGCTTTAAAAAAATATTGATATTTAATTATACTTTATAATATAATAAAATGATATAAAATATCAATATTGAGAGACTACAGACCTCGCGGTTGTGGAGGGTCTTCGCATTTAAAAAGCCTCGACCCCCGCACTTCCACAGGATGTACAGTCTCATCACCGAAGAACGTGGGTGATGCATCCGATTTGCGGTCAGTAATATAGGGACCCTCCTATCCAGGGCGTCGAGTTCAGTCTGAGTCCATTTGAGTATGCCGAAAGAGTACATCAAAACCGGTATGACCCAACCGTTGAAGGCACGCACCTTGTTTCCGCCTGAAAGAAGACTAAGTGACTACTAATCTTCTTCAGGCGACCGAAGAAGCGCTCCTTCAACGATTGCTTCATGTCAGCAACGTTGATGCCTAACGCTTCCGACATACCCAAATATTTATAGCTTTCGGATGAGGAGAGGTATCTAAGGCGTATGGAATCCGAAAGATGAATTCCTTCGGATTCCATAATCTCACCTCGCTTTACATGCATGACTGCACATTTCTCCACATTTTTTATTATTATTATAATATGCTACCTAGTCTTAAGAGCATACTCTATGAGTGGCAACGTCGCAATTTAGTGTCATATTTCTTGGTTTTCAATTTTAATCATTTAATCGGAGCTATATTTTACAAATCTATTTAATTAACTTTTTAGAATTACGTGAAAGTGTTTAAAAAGTAAGTAACCGTAATGCTTACAGTTATTTTACAATGAAAATAACGCCCTGCAAGTTTCCAATGTATTATTTGCATATAAATAGAACTGTAAACGCAACGATTTCTTACCTTTTACACATTTTTCACATAATAATTCTAAAATGTTAATTAATCAGATTTTTAAAATATAGCTCCGATTAAATGATAAAAATTGAAAACCACGAAATATGACACTAAATTGCGACGTTGCCACTCATAAGGTATAAACGCTCTTAAATAACAACGTTTCGAAAATAAATAACCAGGCATAGGGTAGACGATTTCCATTTCCAAATTTTTAATGTGCCTACACAAAGTATGACAAAATAGGCCTACTTGCGCGTTTAATCTTGTTAAAATAATAAATGTAGAGTTTGTAAATTCGGACTTCAGTAATTAATATTTTAACTCTTATTACGCGTTGCACCACTAAAAGTATGGAGGGTAGAGGTAAGGAGCAATATCTCTTATGGGGAAAAAGTTGAAAAAGTGTCAGTAAATAATAGTTCAAAAACCCTCCAAAATGGCGCTAGCGTAGGCAAATGGTGTGGTATGAATGTAGCAGTTGTTAACGGACTGAAGTATGCCGAGTTAGAAAATTAACAGATTGGAGTATGCCGCGTTTGAAAATTTAGTATTTTTAGTGACTAGAGTAGTTAGTGACAGTCCAGTATGCCATACCTCAACAACTTACATACACAGAGATAGTTCTCCTTACCTCTACCCTCCATACTAAAAAGTAACACCAGGTTAGTTAACCTGCCATTAATGTTTTTTGAGTTGGGAACATTGCAGTTCATTCGATGAAACATAAAATAGAATTGCAATGTCTGTTCCCTGTTAGGGAGTCCGACCTAAAATGAATGAACGAACAATGAACGGAAATTGTATACCTTTTGTATAGCCATCTGTTTTACACTACATTTCGATACGTCATACTTTCTTGTCTTTGAATTTTATAATTATGACATTTCAATTTAATCGTTTTTTGTATGAGGTTTCCACGGAGATTTCGTTTATTGAGCGACGATAACGTCAGATAAGGAAAAATACGTTTTAAGTTTTTTATAATTTGTTGTTTTTGATATATGGGTTTATGAATATATTGCCTGCTGATACAGCCAACAATATTTAAGAGCGTTTATACCTTATGAGTGGCAACGTCGCAATTTAGTGTCATATTTCGTGGTTTTCAATTTTTATCATTTAATTGGAGCTATATTTTAAAAATCTGTTTAATTAACTTTTTAGAATTATGTGAAAACTGTGTAAAAGGTAAGTAATCGTTGCGTTTACAGTTCTATTTATATGCAAATAATACATTGGAAACTTGCAGGGCGTTATTTTCATTGTAAAATAACTGTAAGCATTACGGTTACTTACTTTTTAAACACTTTCACGTAATTCTAAAAATTTGATTAAACAGATTTTTTAAATATAGCTCCGATTAAATGATAAAAATTTAAAACCACGAAATATGACACTAAATTGCGACGTTGCCACTCATAAGGTATAAACGCTCTTAATACAAAATAAGTTATCAGCGGTAACTTATCATAACGTCAATTTATTTTGACATTACTAACACTCACCCAGAGTTTAGCGACAATTCTTCCACATCGGTGAGATAAAATTTTAACTCTAGGTTTATCTCTAACTCTAGGTGGCGCAACATTAATTATTTGATTAACCCTGAGTTATCTGTTAACTCCGAGTTATTTAGGATAACCCATAAACGCACAAGTGGGCCTTAGATGAATATTATGAACACTGCCACTTTGTGCGAGAGGGACAAACTACCAATCACTGTTGTTCCTTTCAAGACCATTCCGTTCGTACGTCTATTGATAATGCAAAAAATTAAAAGAAACTTTACGTCGGAAGCATAAAGATTTTTATTTATAATTTGAAACACAAATTTGTTTAACAATTTTGGAAAATCAAATTTTTTTACTATGTTTGTAAATATGTGAGTATCTATCACGTAATTAACTTATTTGTCATTGCTACATTTTTAATTATTTTTACCTATTGTACAAAAAACATTTATTAACAATTAATGTATACAAAATATTGTAACACATTTTAAAAGAGTAACGGTGGAGTTTCTTGCCCATTCTTCTCTACACGAAACTACCTTTTGGAAGGGCCGACTAGAATCAATTCTATTTTAATGTAAATGTTGACATTCAAAAGTGCCTTTTATGTGCTTGAAATAAATGCTTTGACTTTTTTTTTTATTGTCTACAAGAATGGACGTGTGACTGATTCGCGTTCAATGTCACGTGACCAATAGATTTATTTTTATGCAAATACTGCTCAAAAATATTAGTTAATCTAAAATCATTTACAAAAATAAGTGAATTTTTGAATTATTTATAGCTCACGTCTATTCTACAATACAAAAATCTTATGCAATTTATCTTACTGTCGAATTAGCCTATTCAATGTACGGGGTAACGTTTCAACTAAGTAAAACCTGTGTTTGTTGTTAAAGTAACTGCTACAAATATCTATAAACATCTCACCTTACGCCCAAACTTCTCAATGGACACTGTAGTGAAGAAGGATCCAGCCAGTTGCAAGGACCCCACGGCAAGCGCGAGGGTGTTAGGACTCCACTCAGTGCCTGCGCGATGGAATACGTCAGCTGCGTAGTTCATGAGGGCGAAGCACCCTGACAGCGTCTGCATCGCCATCAGGATTAACGTCATCCGAAGCGCCGCAAATGTCGTGTGGTCGCGAACTGTGGAGATTATTATAATTTTATTTATAAAGAGTTGGCAGTAGTCTTGTTCCCACAAAATCGTTTTCACGGTTTGTTTGTGGGAACTGATCATACAAAAGAGTAAAGTTATGTTACTGGCCTAAAATATCATATATATATATATATATATTATGTATTATCTAATAGGAACATTGCTTATAAATTCTGAAGGTAAAGTTGTTTAGTAGCCTTTTTAGTCTCACTTCTATTAAATGCAGGCAATCTGTTGAGAAGGTACGATTGTTTTTGAATGAATAAATATGGATAGGGAGAGTGCCTTTAGATTAAAATTTTATATATCGATTCGACACAATGTTTTCCGGATGTCAATCCGTCTAAATGCTTCCCGGATAGTCAATGGGAAGTTTTAGCTACAGATGAAAGGATGAACTGACGATCTTTAATCCGTACAATGCTGACTGAGGCATCTTCTATGATCGTTGGAAGCACAAGGTGGCGCAAAAGTTGTTACCAGATGTTCTTTGGCTATAATTTTCTTTATGAATGAAAAACATTGGTTCCGGTTTTGGAATGTGTTTATGTGACGTCTTAATTTTTTTTCACTAAGCCGAGAAAATGATATCGGTTAAAAGTGGCTGCCGCAAGAATTGATGACCATTCGGGCCAGATTTATGGCATTTTCCATCACTCTTGCCAGAACTTCCAACGATATAGGTATTCGCATTCTTCGAGGGTTTCAAGAGTCTAAAGCTTGTTGACATAGACTCGTGACTTCAAAAAACTCCACAAATAGAAGTCGGGAATGGTTCAATCAGGCGATCTTTTCGGCCAGTCTTCAAAACGAGAGATTAGAATAGAATAGAATACTCTTTGTTATGTACCTACACCAAAAAATTACAGATATAAATGTCGAAATTTTACATAGGGTGACATAATGGATGGTCATATCGCTAAAAGCGATCTTTTACAGACGACCTTTGGATGGATTAAAGGGAGAAGGAGAGACAATACCTACTGCAGGAAGATTAGATTAGACGACCCGACCCCAATTATTCTAATAGTTTAGTAGTATAGCGATTTGACGTGTATTTTGTGTCTGTGTTTACTCACAAATGTCAAAGTAGAATTGAAATTTGCCGCCATTTGCCTAAATTATAGCATCTTCCGCTAGGGTGATGACTTCTGCGCCACCTGTTAGGTAGGTAGGGATTTTTTTGGCAATGAGGCACCCACTTACGTAGATTTTGTTCGTAGAATCTTAGAGCATGATATTAATTATTATAACTTAGTAAATACTCTTCTGTTAACGAAATATGCAAATATCTGTGCTTACAGCGCACAATGTGAATAATCTGAGTCGGTGTCAGTTGTCATAAGTAGATAATTATAGTTTATTTGCTTACTAAATAGGTACCTACCTGTCTACTTAGTTATATTGCAAAGAATGTGGAATGTTCCGTTTTATTATAATTTTAATAAACAATTGTTTAATTACAGTACCTTACATAATATAGAACTATGTATTATGTGCAATTTAGTTTAATATGAGTTATATAGTGTCATAGTTTGTTAAAGCCGTGAGTGGATAGGTACGTACTATTAGCTGTTTCTATTACAGGCTTTCTTTTAGTAGCGGAAAATTTGTTAGATTCAAAAATTCAAAGACGTGACTTCCATCAACCCACACTGGCCCCGCGTGGTGGATTATGGCCCACTCCCTCTCACAGAGAGGAAGCCTGTGTCCCAGCAGTGAGATCGTTATAGGCTGATTACGCTTATATTCGGTACAAATTAATAGCGACATTATACTAATTAAAAATGTTATCTTGATGGCCGATTGGTCGGTGTTCATAAGTTCAACAGTCGATGTTCGTACTTTACCCACACTGAGCAGTGACAGCCTGGTGGTCTCCTCAAACTGTCGCTGTTCCTCCTTCAGCTTCAACATCTCCCCAACCACCACTTTGTGGTTTTGGTTCAGGCTCCTCAACCAGGATATTGTTTTAGCGGCTTTCTGAAACAAAGGCGAAGGTATTTAGGAGTTTGTAGGTTTATCTCCAAGTTCCCTAGCTTCATTATTCTAAACGGGCTCTTCCGTGCTCTTTGACGTGCATTAAAACAGCCTCCACAAGTAGCCATATTTAAATATTCGTTTGACCAATCCAGTCAAGCTATCGGGTTACCGCTTTGCTGACTGATTAATATATTTACAACATTATCATAAGAATTGTATTTGGTGGTAGAGAACGAAATTGGTGTATGTAACGTGGATTACATAGCGAAAGGCGTTTTTTTTATGAGGAAGTATAAACATTAGTAGCCATTTACATACCTACTATCGTGCAGGAAGGATAATGTGTTGTTCATTCCATCATGAAACAGAACCGTTTTTATAATCCGTTTGCTCTATTACGATACATATACAGCCCATTCCCAGTTATTTTAATTTACCTCTGCTTTTGCATGACAGTGATCTTTATTCCCGTTGTCATAAGGCTGCCGTCAGAGGTGTAGCGGTATCTACATCGCTACATGCAAGCTGCGCGTCATACTGACGTCACGGAAATCCTGCATCGCGCAAGCAGAGTTTACCGCGCGACTAGCATATATACAACTTCCCGACGTCAATCGTCGGGCAGTTGCCCACCAGACACGACACCCGTCTGGTCGGAGGATCCTCCCTTTTCTATGGAGGTAGAAGTGAACTTTACACCCTGTTCCTCGTGCCGCTATTGAGGTAAAATAATTGTTAGAGGACTTAAGTTGCCGACGCGGAATGTTAACTTTGGTCTCAGTTACTATGAAACCTTTATTATGAGTAAAATACTTGTAAGGAAACACAAACATACCAACCTTCTCCTGCCCGATCTTCAACAAATAGTTGGGCGACTCTGGCATGAAACAGAACGCGACCACATGCGCGCACGCAACGGCAAGATACACCGCCTGGTTCACACGATACGAGACCGTCATGCCGACAGCGTAGACGAAGATGACGCCTAAAAATATTAAAAAAATAACAAATAAATAAATATCGTCTGACATTGGACACAGCACCATCTATTTCCAAGTTAAGCACTTAACACTGTTATGGATACCAGATGGTTGATACACTACTTATTTTTTTTTTGTAAATACATACATATTATAAATATACATCCATGACTCGGGTACAAATGTCCATATTCATCATGCAAACATTTGCCCCTACCGGGATTCGAACCCAGGACCATTTGGTTTCGCTGACTACACTTAGCCACTGTAGCCACTACACCAAACGTGTCGTCATTGGTTCAAATGATCATCGTCAAATGGTTGTTCATTTATCGTGGTAGAAACAACACGTTATTTAAACAGAAAAAAAAAATGGAAACCATGGTAAATATCCTGTTTTAGGTGCTATTAGGTTGTAACTTGTCTCTTATTTCATTAAGTAAACTAAAGCCAACGAGACGAGATAAATTTCATACTTCGGGATTAAAAACTTTAACTACATTGCGTATGGTTCCGTTTCCATTGCAAATAACATTATTTTATGCCGTTATCGATAGCTTTTTCATTAAAAAATCAACTTGACTACAGTCACGTAACATGGCAAGAGTCGTTAGATGCGTTTTTCGTTTCTTTAATTTTCTTCTAAACTGCCGGTCGATTCTGTACAAATCTCACCGTGAAGTGAACACTTAGGCGAAGTGAGCGTGGAGTGAGCTGTCAGTGTCATCCCACTGATGCTAGGGATTGACCAACCATTACACTTGCAATCATAATCGAGATTTTAATTATATATAAATAATATATATAAGGTGCTATAAAAATATCTGCCACGGCTGCAATGGGAGACAGTATTGTGTTTATAGATTACAAAAGTAAAGATAAATTATTGATTATTTGTCATATTTTTTTTCATACAAAAATAATTACGTATAAATTTGAATTGTGTTTTTAGCATAAAACCATCCCGCATAAGCTGTTGCCGCACCGCACCGAATTCATTCAAAAACGCCGGCGACGACATAAACTGTTGCCATTCTGATCGGCCCCGCGCGCCCCTACCCTCACCCGCACTACCCCGTTCGTCGCACGCGCCAGCCGACGCGACCGCCCGCTCGCCAGTCGCACCCCGCGCGCCCCCACGCTCACCCGCACTACCCCGTTCGTCGCATGCGCCAGCCGACCGCCCGCGCCCGCTCGCCAGTCGCCATCAGCGTACGGGACTTTTTAAACGGTGTGTGGTACGGCGGTGAAAGGTGGATAGGCCGAGGAGGGCCAGTGCCGTGGCCTCCTCGCTCACGGGTTTAACCCCTCTAGACTTTTTTTTGTGGGGTCGTGTAAAGGACCTTGTGTACGGCCAAACCGGACATGACATTAGAAGTGTGGAAGAACTAAAAAGGCGCATCAAACGCGCATTTAGGCAAGTTAAAAGTGAAACAGTTTTGTAGATAAGTAGGTAGGGAGTGTGTTAATAACTGTAAATACAGTGCAATTGTTGTAAATAAGATGATTAACTTTTAAACACGCCAAGTTACTGTAATTTATCGTTATTTGATATTAATCTAAGTACCTATTGTTGGGGCCCTCAGCACCAGCGGGGTGCCTTAGGACCACAACAACAACAACAACCTATTGTTTAAAAATAATAAGAAAAAAATTGCGATTCTTACACTAACTTGACAGTCCAAAGCCTGTTTTAAGTGTGATGGGAAGTTTATCATCATAGTTACGTCAGTTTTTTGGAAGAATGCGGTAGCTGGTAAGTAATTGCACTTTTAAAACACTTGGCGTATTATTGCGTACCTAGTAGATTAGGTAGTGACGAACTAGTCAGCTGATATCAGTTTTCATTCAAAGAACAGATGGAAAGAGATAGCAGTTGTTTTCATTGACGAAGCGACCCATCGCGCGTAATTTGTGAACCACATTATGCAGAGTAGAGTCAATGTTATTTTAACTACTTTATTTTCTCAAATTGAATTAACTGTTCCGGGGTACGAAATTTCTTCACTATTGTAATCTATAAACACAATACTACCTCCCATTAAAGCCGTGGCAGATATTTTTATAGCACCTTATATATATAATTATATATACCAATGAAAGAAAAACCTTGCAGTGTTAAAGAGAAGTAGGTAATAGAATCAGGTGTTAGTGTAGAGGGTAAGGGTTTTATCGCATCTTCCACATGTGCATATTTTTGCGGACGGCATACGGCAGGGCGATGCTGCAATCAGTATTCAAGTCTGGATCTAGTTTTTGCGGAATTAAAACTAAATATTTTGCATAACATTTTACGTGTGCTGACCAGAAAGGGAGTGCTTTTTGTGATGATGAAGTAAAAGTCATACAGAGCCTCTAATACATTGGCACAAGGGCACAAAGACGATGATGTGCTTATTACCGGTTTGACGCAGAATGAGCACTTTGCAAAATATGCACCTGACGCCAAATATGCACTTCGCAAAATGTGCACTTCTCAAAATAGCACTTCTTATCTCAAACGTATTCTCCTAACCATTTCTTCGTATGTTGAGCAGCGAGAATGACAGATGGGGAACGTTTAAAAAAAAATAGTACTATGATTAATTTACGTGTTGTTATTTTAGAGGATTTTTACATTCCTGTTGGTGTGTTAGAACTAAATGATAAAAAAGCATAGTGTAAGCAAACAGTTTTTATTTTGAGAGCGTTGTTATAAATTTCACACTAATTTTGAGAAGTGCACATTTTGCGTCAAGTGCACATTTTGAGAAGTGCACATTCTGCGTCAGACCCCTTATTACACCTCTATGATAGCGAATTGAGATGTCTAGTTAGCGTAGCTCGTGGTCTCAAACCTGTGAACAAAGATTATAGGTACTTACTCGTAGTAGCTAAGTAAGTAAGTATATATACTCGTAAGTTATACTTAAATGTAAGTTGTAATCTGTGGAAAATGTAGTCGGTAGTATATTTGTTAAGTTAAATGTTAAGTTATTACCGTTTATTTTTAATATACTACTGTTTGCTTTCCCTTATGAAATAAAATAAGTGATTTGTGTATGTTTTGATAGATAGTAGTTATAATACACATGTTATTAATTATTTATTTATCGTAAACATATTGTAGTCTAGCCAAATCGTTTATTTTATTCACACCTACGCCACCATAATTAATAATAAGATAATAATAATATAATTTTATGTTTATAAATAATCAAGTAATCAAAACACAATCAATAGATCAACGAACAAGAACGTTACCCAATTCAGAACTTTACTGTGGAATATATAATTTAAGTTTCGGGTATACTTACATAATGTTACTCCGCACATAACACCACAGACTACAATTTAATTTATGACATGACACTTTGTCACAACACCAATCTATCTCGTCTGCTCGACGTGCGTCCACTGGCTGGACAGATTCACTCAATCTGTATGGTTTGTCCTCAAACGACCGTTTCAGACACCAATCTACATGGTCTTCACATGATCTGACCAAGATTATGTCTGGACTTTAAAAGAGACCTGTGAGTTTGTTTCGGCCTTTCTTCTCAGAGTAGTCAGATAGGAAACGCCGACCTCATCTAGTTTTAAAAATATGATTGACGTGTAAAAGTGTTTGTACAAACTGGTACAAACCTACTTACAGAAATAAATCATTTATCATTTGACGTCCGTATGTCAGTCACTGCAGGGATCCAGCAGAATATCAGCGTCAGGTACATTTGCCTGACACATGCTGAGCTGGACTCCCATTTGATTCTGCAACCGTTCTCCGACAGTCGTTTCTCCTTTGGACTGTTCACCGACAGGACGTTTCGTTTTTGAGAGATTCGTCGATAGAACGTTTCACCTATGGATGTTTCGCCGACAGAATGGTTCGCATTTGTTAGTTTCGACGACAGGACTTTTCAACTATGGAATATTCGCCGTCAGATCGTTTTATCTACGATTGTTTCGACATGGCTTTTTCACTATTTAACTACAAAGCTATGAAGAAAGAAAATGTTTTAATGGAAGACCGCCTTTACTTTTAATGAATGGTATTTATCTATTACCTATCCATATTCGTTTATTTTGTTATTGCAAACATTGGGGAAATATAAAAACAAAAGATTATAAAATTATTTAATTACAACTGGGTACACATTTTTAAGCCAATTTTACTACATCTATAGTACACAAAAAGTTTCTCGAAATAAGTTGCTTTTTGTAACATTGCTAGTAATATAGTAATAGGCACTTGACACTTAGCTTAGTATAATAAAAATTATGTGACAAAAATGTGGGTAGTCATGATTATCTGTTTTATTTTTCTCTTCATTTGTTATAGTATGCTCTGCATCCTCATTGACGATTGTGTTTTTTCTTAATTAACGGTTTTAAAATGAATGAATGTGAAATTGTGAAGTCGAAACGTGGCAAAGATGTGTTAATTTATGAAGGATATTCGTATCATTTAAATAAGTGGCGTGATAATAACTACTAATGGAGATGTACGAAAAAAGATAGTACTCGGTGTAATGTATCTATTACTTCTTTGCTTACAACCAACAATCAACACATTGTGCTGTCCCAAAATCGTGATCATATGCACTTACCCAACCCTGAAAAATGTATTGAAATGAAATTAAAGGGTAATTTAAAGGTTAAAGCTAATGAATCGATGGATTCACCTGCACAAATTATACAGCGGTGCATCCAAATGGTACCGAGTACCAGTGCTCCCCATATGCCCAATAAAGATGCTATGAGAAAAATTATTCAAAGAGAAAGAAATAAAAATCTTCCACCTATTCCAAAGGATATTCACAGTGTCGTGATTCCCGAAGAATTAATGAGCAATGACTGTGGTGAACAATTTCAGATCGGGCACTATATTGATGACAATGAGTGCGTATTAGTATTTTCCACAAATCAAAATTTGAAATTGTTGAACGAAGCGAAGTTTTGGATGATGGACGGGACCTTCGCTGGTTGCCCGCGTCCATTCCGTCAGATCTATACGATACATGCAATGGTTGGCGCACCACACTCCACGCATAAAATAGTTCCCCTAGTGTACGGTTTGCTTTCTCACAAGTCAGTAAAATCTTATACAATTTTTTTAGAAATTGTTAAATGCGTGGGATTTAATAAATTGAATGTCCATTTGGATCCGGACATTATCCTCACTGATTTTGAAGTTTCCGCTATGAAAGCTATCAAAAAAACATTTCCCAATTGTTTAAATAAACTGTGTTTTTTCCATTTAAATCAGAGTATATATCGTCATATACAAAAAGCTGGTCTAGCTACGAAATACAATAATGATGCAGATTTCGCTCATAAGATGCGGCATATCGGTGCACTGGCATTTCTAGAGCCAAGTGAAATTATTGAAGCCTTTGCTATAATAAAAGACGAAATTATACCGGACGAAGCAATTGATGTGATAACGTGGTTCGAAAAATATTATATCAACGGATCAATGAGAATTACAAAATCAGTTAGCTCTATAATGACAATGAAACGACTTCCACCGCAATTTCCACCTACTCTGTGGTCAGTACATGATAGTATATTATCATATGTTCCTTTATCACAGAACGCCCTTGAATCGTGGCATAATAGATGGAACACACCACTAAATCGACAGAAGTGGAACATATTTAAAACTATATCAGAGTTTAAAAAGGAGCAAAAGAATACAGTGAACATTATTGAAAGAATAAAATCCGCAGAACCTATGTCTAAGCGAAAGCGTGGCGGTAGAGATTATTACAGGAAAAGGATTGAGACACGTTTATCTGAAAAGAATCAGATGGACTTAAAATCATATTTAAATGGATGGGCACATATTTGTCACCTAATGAAATAATTTTATATTATTTATACCTAGGTATACTAAACTACTTACCTACTTATAATAAAACTGTAAATTGAAGATATTTTTTTAATCACATTGTAATCCACACTTTATAATATAAATAAATACGTTTCATTAATAATTTGTTTTTATATTTCCCCAATGTTTGCAATAACAAAATAAACGAATATGGATAGGTAATAGATAAATACCATTCATTAAAAGTAAAGGCGGTCTTCCATTAAAACATTTTCTTTCTTCATAGCTTTGTAGTTAAATAGTGAAAAAGCCATGTCGAAACAATCGTAGATAAAACGATCTGACGGCGAATATTCCATAGTTGAAAAGTCCTGTCGTCGAAACTAACAAATGCGAACCATTCTGTCGGCGAAACATCCATAGGTGAAACGTTCTATCGACGAATCTCTCAAAAACGAAACGTCCTGTCGGTGAACAGTCCGAAGGAGAAACGACTGTCGGAGAACGGTTGCAGAATCCTCCCATTTGGCGTAACCTTGAGACGCACACCGCACCTTGTATATTCGTTATTTTGATTTGAAGCATGACACGGTGTCACTTAATTTCTTAAAGTAAGTTTTCATTTTTTATTGTTTGTATGTTGGCACCTTAGAATATTATTATTCTAAGGTTGGCACCTTGTTTTTATACTCATGTCATTTGTTCTAATTTAATTGTGCTTTTGTGTGTTGTGCTTTGTCTTTTGTGTGCACTGAATAAATGGTTTATCTAAATCCCTTACCTAATTTACAAACAGTCATGTTCAGGGACCCCAGGGCTCCTCTGAGGGTGTCTTCGGAGATTTCCTTCACGTAGACTGGTACTACCACGAAGCAGCCGCCAGCTGCAAGGCCTGCTATGACCCTGGCCGCTATGATGGTGGACGGCATAATCGCTGTCAGCTTTATTGTCCAGGATATCTGGAATTTGAATGGAGATTGTTTGTATTCATGCTTGCAGTGAATTCAGGTTCTCCAAAATAAGATGTAGGTACCTATTGTTATAGGGTTTATAGATAGGTCCAGGCAGGTCAATGAAAAAGTAGGGAGCGGTATTAGTAGGTCGTGTTTATGTCCAAGGACGGCGCGCGGCGTAATAATATAAGTTGCTGTTATGCATGCAAACTGCAGGATAATTGCACACACTTAGAACGGCAATGCTTTTCATTTTGACAATTCAACAAAACTCATTGCGTTGTTTTACGTAACGTTCGTTGTCGAGAACATGAATGTTCTGATCACAAAGCCTTTGATTAGGAATTTCCTTCAAAATTCTTCGGTTTTATTACGCAATTGGGTGCTAGAAAAAGTCAAATCGCGTGTTCTGAAGGTTTGATGGCAATATGGGATCGTGACCCTTTAAAGTAAATAAATAGTATAACAAAATTTGAAGAAGGAAGCACAAAAATATAAATTGTTAGGAATCGTGCATACCGCTAAGCAATTTGCGTTGTTGAAAGATTATTTCGTTCTTATATTATGTTATGATTGACTGTATAGGACTTAAAGGATAGCGACGTGATAATAATCTAAAAGGTTAATTCTGTAACTATCTGCTATATTCGTTCCCTATTCAGCCCAGTGAAGTAATGGAATAATTCGACTGTTGTCAAACACTGGTTTCTTGTGTTCTCTCTCATCTCATCATTTCCTACGAAATTTATGGGAAGTTTTTTGCAATTTCTGACTTTCCTAGACCTCAGTTATGATCCTTATAATAAACAGGATAGAATGGCATCAATTTTTTTTTTGTGAAAGCTGTCCATTTTATTGCTGACTGTAACTTTTTTCCAAAATCCGTGAATGCAGATCAAAATGTTTAAAAAAGTTAAGAACAGTCTCCCAAGACCGTTTTCTTGTAGAGACGATGATTAAAGTACCTGCCTTTATTGCGCCATCCAAAAATCCAACCTGTCTAAGTCATAAGCTCATGATTCGTGATTGACTGCTGAGTTCCATAAAGGTATAGCATGATGATAATCATTTAAAGGGTTAAAACTGTAACTATCTGCAATATTTTGGCTCGTCTTTTTACAATTTACGGTGAACTATAGAAGAATACGAACAAATTGCAATATTGTTCACCCCCATAGTAAATAGCATGATAATTTATACCCTACAGACTGACCAGACTTACAGGGAATATCTGAGCATTTGAACAAAATCTATACGATACTTTTTGCGTGATGCTGGAACATACATTCAGACAAACAGAAAAAAAATAAAAAAAAAATATTCCCAGATATCGCAAAAAATAATTTAAAAAGATGCAATGGACAGTTTTGACTTCGTTACGATTTTATTATAATGTATAGATGGTAATTACTAGATACGAGCATTAGCCTCCAAGAATGTGGCCTTCCAAGCAATTTAATCCATATCAACGAGTTTGTTGAACGTACACACAATAATAATTAGTATGTAAAACAAATATTATCTTCTAACTTTGCACATAAGAAGACTTAAGATATACTTATTTGCTTTGACACAATATCTGCATAGATTTGGGCGCTGCGTCATAAGTAGCTGTTTGTTGAATATTGTGAAATAAAATGCTTGAACAGAAAAACATCCTTGTAGCTAAATTGGCAAAATATACAAAGTAGACAGGATAATGTGACAATAAATTAAAACACCGTCAATATTAATGCCTACTGATACAGGAGTATTATTAAATCATAACGTCGAAATTAAAAAAGTGATTTTCAAAGAAACTGTATAAAATCAAAATCAAACGTTCTTTAATCAAACTAGGGTGAGAACCAGCACTTTTTGAACGTCAAAATTACATAAGACAGTCACCCAAAACTCTCGCCCTTCACATACCTACATAAAGTGTAGTAGTGATAGGCCGACTATGGGTTTTGCAAATCTTTAACTAGTTATAGTGATAAAACTATTGTATACAGGGTGGCAGGGTCATCAACGCGCAAATTGAAACTATGAACCAGCACAATGATTCTAGACCCTAGGGTAGAAATACACAGTCAGTTATCAAAAAAAAAACTGCTTTTTCATAGTAAACTGCAATACCTACGCGGTCAAAATGTATCAAACAACTACTTTAAAAAAAATAACTGACGGAGAATTTCAACGCAGAGGTTCAACACAGAGTGCTTCAGAGAGGATCAGAATCATGTATGTATTGTAACAGGTTGCAAGTTTTTGTATGCATACTGGGAATGACATTAGATATACGTACTTTAATTTATTGTCATCTCCACCTTCTATAATATGTGACCAAGCTTTATGTCAAATCATTATAAAAAAAGGTATGCGCCACGGAAACGGAAAAACATTCTAAGGTTGACAATACAAAATGTGACACCAGACCACACGTGGCAATGAAAAAAAAAATTAACTATTACATTTTTGACACCAAAACGTTTAAACTCGACACACAGCAGTTAGCACGCCTTGGTTTGCAAAAACCCTAATGGCATTTTTTAATAATTTCAATACACTAACAACGTACACGTGGCAGTTACCAACACGGGTCCCTTTTAACCTTGTATGATTGAGTCACGTATACTGGGCCCGATATTTTTTCAGCTTCCTTTTCTTTTATTTTTTTCTTTAGTTTCAAGCAGCTGTGCTAGGCTCAGTTATTTAATTTAGGTAGTTTGTTTTTCTATATTGAGAGCCTCTCCTCCCTTAATAGCAGCTCAGTCGGTAATGGTGTCATCATGTCATGTCAGCGTAAAAAATAAAAAACGTCCATGACTAAACCAATGAACAGTCAAGAAGTAAATAGCCGTTTTGCGTGGATGTGGCGCATGTTTCCCGCAACCTTTTCATATATATGTATATATTTTTTGCGTCATATTTACCGCAAGTAAACGATTTTTTTTCTTCTATTTTCTTTATTTAAATTGCCATAATAACCACGCTTGTGCGGAGGGGTTGGTGTAAAGCAGTTGAGAGGAATTTAAATAAGCAAGATCTGGTGGGAACCTAGGAACAACTATGGTGCAGTTAATTTTATCTACCGCACTGCAGCTTTTTTCAGTGTGCAGCATATACTGCTCTGCTAGAGGCCCTTTATTCCCGGGTACCGAGTGGTACCTTCGGGTTTTCTTTCTTTGTTTTCTTAAAAATTACATAACATTGATAAAAATTACGCATCCAGAAATAATACACTTGCTAGAAATACTTACACAAGAAAGTAAAGACACAAGGATCACGCAGATCTTCCTGCCGAACCGATCTGACGAGTAACTGAAGAACGGTATCCCACATATAGCTGCTAGAGGTAGTGCCGCCGCCATCCACGAGATGTCGTTGTCGGTCAGTGGCTCCCGCGCAGGTGTTGCAGCAGACTTGAGCAGCGGGCCCATGGGGGATAGCCAGCCAATCTGGATGCCATATGTGAAGGTCGGTATGGTGGCTGAAAAGAAAGGAAAGTATCTCTAGGTATTGGTGCATTAAGACAGAACAGAGACACGAGAGCGTAACAGCCAGTCTACTCTGTAAAATCTCACCGTGACAACTTAGGTGAAGTGAGCTGTTAAGGGGCCGTGCACGAAATCGACTGATTTTGAACGAAATTAAGAAAAAAAAATTAAGTATAAAATATAATAAAAAACTAAATTTATAGGAAACGGATAAATATAAATTATTTAAACAAAATAATTTGTGAATATAAATTCGAAAAGTCGTTTTACATGTGGCTGAAAGGGATTTTTCAAATAAGTATTCATACAAAATCACCAATATTCGCAACAAGTTTTCCAAAAAACGACGCGAGACTGACGTTTGATATTTTTTTTAATAGAAACTACGTTTGATTTTGTACATTCAAAAATATCATTAACATCATTATATGGTCTACTTGCACGTGGCTGGACTACTTTTTCAACTTAGATACAAAATATAGCAGAGAAATAATGTTGAAAAAACCTATTTTTCGAAACAAACCCTGTCAGTGATGTATTTTTTCCTACTATTGAGCAAACCTTTTCAAGAAATTTAAAACTCACACATTATTCTTCAGCTAATCGTAAAATTTTATTTTATGATAATACAATATTTTCATTAAGTAAATCAAAGGCAAAATAAACTATATTTTTGAGAGCGCAAAAGTGATGAAACTTTTAACAGGTGCTGTGACTGACCCGAATGGTTTAGCGCCACGAAAACTGTACTTTTGCAGTCACACAGATATAATGTTTCAATTATTTCCAGCTTTCTCAAAATTAGATAAGAAATTGAGAAAAGAGGGTTTTTTACGTGCACGGAGCCTTAATAATGTCAATTTTTTCAGAATAGATCAGCTGACTAGCATCGGCTGATCTATTCTGAAACAATCTCACCGTGAAAATGTAGGTGATGAGAGCTTGAAATGAGCAATCATTTCACGATCGCTAGGGATCGACTACTGGCAGCTCACTTCATCTAAGTTTTCATGGTGAGATTTTTACAAAATAGATGGGCAGGTTACAGGTCACTTCACCTAAGCAGCCTAAACAGTCGACAGTAGATACTAAGCATTTTCCCGTCTCACCCTGGGCAGTTGGCCCTGCTACCAACCTGATAATATTAAGTAGTGTTCAATTTTATTTTTGTTGTTTAGTTTTTTTGTGGTGTATAATAAAGAATATATAAATATAAATGAATAAATAAATATCTTTTAGCGACGCCATGAACTAATATCAATGAAGGTGATGACATCGGAGAAAATCGCGTTACCTATAAAAGTGTTTGTTCACACTTTTATGGGTAACTTAAGACCTTACGATTTAAGAGTAAATGATTAAATTGACCTTTGCTACAGAAGGTACAAGCAACAGGATTTGGGCTTCAAATGCCCAACACTCCTTTTGTAAGGCATCTGGATAGCTACATCAACACACTGTACAAGGTGGAGACGACACACGACAATAAATTCAACTTAATATATCTAATGACGTGCCCATTCTGCATACGAAAATTTAATCAAATAATAATGTATTCAATAGTTTAGTCACTACTTATAACTAGTCAACAAAATGCTGGCCTGTATTTTGCACAAAGATTAAGCATTGCCATCCAGCGTGGCAATGCTGCCAGCATTTTGGGTACGTTGCCAACTGGTAGCGGTTTCTTAGATTAAGGTAAGTAATAAATAAGTTTAGTTTCTGTTATTTGATATTTAGTATACATAAACTGTAACAACTATGTAACAATATTCTGACAAATAAATTCCCCGTCAACTGATTGGCAAAATCCATTGTCAGCCCATTAGTTTGTTACACAAAAACACTTATTAATTTAAATTTAAGGTTTTGTGGCGGCACCTACAACGCAAAATACTGACGTCACGCGAAATCCTGCATCGCGCAAGCAGAGTTTACCGCGGAACTAGCATAATATATCGCATGCTTAATAGAATATTGGCTTAAGGCGGGGTGTTATCTCAATATTCCCAAAAATTGGTTTCTTAGAACGTCGAGTATGACGTAATGTAATAAAAATAAGTAACGCGAAAAATACAGTGAACAGAGAAGGGTATAAAGAAGAATTTAAACCGAACAGAATAATAAATAATAGTTTGATATTCCCAATAAAAAATTGGGAAGTTGTAGCACAAAAATAAACTTTGACGTCGAAGATCTCTGTATTTCCAGCGATAACAACAGTTTTTTTTTTAAGAATTTAGTAGGTTTTTCATTTTTTTAAAACTTTAACCAAACCATTATTTAATTTTATGTCTATATTTTAAATAATCTAAAGAAAAGCAGTAAAATAAATGCCCATTCGCAGCTTACGTCACATTTCAACACAAATATCATTTTCAATTTTCAATCTTATTGACGCTCCATAGTGGTGACAATAGCTTACGCGGTCATACTTTAGTCGTCGGGCAGCGCTCGACTTGGATGGTTGGCACCGGACGCTCTGTGCATAATTCGATTGTAGTTTTCAAGTAATTTATGACTGAAAACAGTGTGTGAATTGAACTAAAGTTCTGTGGCGGACTACTAAGGCTACTCACTGCCTAATATTGAAGTGAAAATTCAGTCTCAGTGGAAATATGGGCAATAAAAATAAAATGTTGCGAAAGAGTTTTACAAGAAAAAGACGAAAAACTCGAAAAAATTATGGAATGTTTGGGTAAGTAGGATGATTACGGTATTGTATCATAATAACATTTGAAAGGACATGTTATGAAATGGGCTTAAAATAATTTTTTTTTTGAACAGTTATAATGTGTGGTTTTTTTGATAGGGAAAATTATTCAGGATGGCCTTACAAAAACAAAAAAAATATTAAAAGCACCATTATTTAATAAATAAATATTTTAAATCCAGATATTTTTTGTATCGCATTATTATATTTGCACATTGAAACAAAGAAAAAACGGTTAAATATCATTTTTTTAAGCACCTAATTCTTATATTCTAGTTTAAAATATTTTAAAATAATACTAAATGGCTATAAAATAAAACCAACGAATTATCTCCATGATTTGTATGTATGGCATTGATTCCTTTGCCTCCTAATGTAATCTGTTAAAACATTAGCTGTCTCAGTGAGGTTCTTATGATTGTCAGTGTCACTGTCACACTTGTCAGTTGTCATTGGTTACTTTACTTGTCTCATTCATTGTCAAAGATTACTTTCCTTTATAGTATTTGTAATTTCCACAATTTAAAGAGTACATTAAAATATAATGTTGATATTAGTGAAATCATGATCTGAGAGGGCCATAAAGAGTTCTCGATGATGCGTAATCCGCCAACCCGCACCAGGCCAAACCCTTCTCATTCTGAGAAGAGGCCCGTGCCCAGCAAGGGGACAGTAATGGGCTCTTTTATTGAATGGGCTGAATTTATTTTTTAATAGCGAAATTGTAATAACGCAGAAACGCTATTATTTACAATAATAAATGATTTATGATAAGGAAAATGAATTTATATGTAACAATGATTCTTATTTTCTCCTACATTTTGAGACTTTATCATGAAGTCGGTAAATTGCAGAATGACTACCTACTGATGGTTAAACCTCTCCTCCATCGCAGGCCAGTTAACCAGACAGTCCAGATACAGACTAGATTGGATTGGACCCGTTAGGCTGCGTTTCCACCAGAAATGAGCGAGGATGCATAGCGATGTGTGTGAAACTAACCAATAACAATACTAGCTTAGCTCAAGCTAGTGTTGTTATTGGTTAGTTTTACGCACATCGCTACGCATCCTCGTTCATTTCTAGTGGAAATGCAGCCTTAATCCTTTGTAAATAGGTAGTCGCTCCAGCAGGTCGTAGGTAATAGGTGAACATTTTTGTGTAGGTACTAGGTAGAGAAATAAAAGTAATGTATTTGCTTATATTTGTTTGTATTTATTCTACCTCTTCATTTTCTATATCTTCCCTTACAATTATATTATCAAGAAACTGTGCAGGCGGTAATATATTGTTTTGATGCCGAGCCCACCCAAGATACCATATTGATCGTCATTACATGAGCACAGCTTCCGACAGTTCGCTTCCCTATGTTCTATCATCTATGTTATCGGTCTCGTTTCCGCACTTAGTCCTTCAGTGGACCATTGTGCGTGAGCCATGTCGGCCGTCGGTGGTTATTCCAACCAGCCCACCTCCCTCCAGAAGCTGATTAGGTCTCGCTGGTCTATTAAGAACATCTGTGTAAGATCTGGGTGTCCCGAGGGTTTTTGACCTAATTTGGGCGACGCCTGTGCACTCGAAGAGCACATGCGCGACAGTTTCGTCAGCCTCCATGCAAGCCCTGCATAGAGGACTGTCCGTTATGCCTATTGTGTGAAAGTGTTTGTTTAGCGAGCAGTGTCCCGTGATGGTCCCCGTCACCAGGCGCATGCCTTTCCTGTCCAGGCGTAGCAACCGCCTGGTTAGCTTGCCATCTAGTGATGGCATGGCTTCCTTGGATTGCCTGCAGCCCGGTGACGACGCCCACCAGCTCTCTGCTTGTGTGTGGGTGTACTCCTGTAGCCACCTGCGTAGTTGGTTGAAGGGGATGGGCACGATAGGTTCCGGTCCACAGACCGACGTGCTGGATGCCCTCCTGGCCAGCTCATCGGCTGCGTCGTTACCTAGCGATCCACTGTGTCCTTTTATCCATTGTAGCGTCACTGTATTGCGGTTTGATACGGTTACCCATTCAAGCGCATTGTGACATTCTAGTATTAGATTCGAAGTAATGCATTTTTTCCCTAGGGATTGGAGGACTGGTTCGCTTCCCTATTATACAGCTTCAATAATATTCACAAATTCTCTCCTCCCAATTATTTGATTCGGTTAATTTTATCAAGACATAAGTATAATATTCTTTATTGCTTTGATGTCTTGACCTGATCCTACCTCTTAACCCTTTGACCGCCACATCAAAAAAAAAGTAAAATCGTGCTGTCTCATGTGATGACATTATGCCTGGGACTTTGTGATTTCTAAGCTTTCACTTATTTCAACCAAAAATGTCCCATTTGCACGAATATGCTCTCCGTAATAAGATCTGGCTTGCTTTATTTGGTAAATTCCAAGACAGAACAAAATCAAGTCTGACATTTCCATTACAAGGAACATATTGATTTGTGGTATTTGGGCATCATTTATTCTTATAAAACTGGCTCGGCGTCTATTTGATTGATGCTCAAGCACATATTCACCTAAATAGTTCGGCATGTTCACTCTTTGCATTGCTCTGTCTATAATTGCTTGAGCATCAGATCGGTTGGTTATAAGCGGATGAAAATTGTTCAATATTGCTGCGCAAATTCTAAAATCACTCATTAAGTTTCTTGATGCTACATTAAAATATAATATTTATTTCTGAACATCTTGTAATCACGTTTAAACCGACCATTCACTACTTCAATTACCCATCTGCACAAGGTTACAAGCCGAGATTTATTTGCTTTTATCGTGGACAATTGTGTTTCACCTACATCTAGAGTCTCTGGCTTGTGTACTGAGAATCCTAATGAGGTAAGTAGTCCTATAGCATCCCGAAACCCTCTATCTAGCAAAAACACATCATTTTCTGTAAAATAATTTCTGAGAGCACCACTATGTGCAAAAAGCTGGTTTATTATCTGGGCATCAGAAGTTGTAGCAGCATACGGACCATAAACATCTAAAATAAATCCATCTGTGGTTGCCATCATGAAAGGTTTCAATAGATTGGCATATTTATGTAAGCTATAGGTTTTTTTTGGAATAGGTAGCTAGACGACTTTTGCAAATAAATATATGTGCCATCAAAGATTACTATAGGGTTACTTTCCTGTGTGCCAAAGAAACCCTGTAGAGCAAGCTTGTCCAGTAGAAATCTTAAGATTCCACAAAAGATTTCTACTGGACAAGCTTGCTCTTGGGATATTATTAATGCCCAAATGTAAGGGTACATATGATTCCAATAAGCAACCACGGGTCTTCTTTACATACTGGCATACTGTATAAGTTGATAACCGAAACAAAGAGGCAATGCGTCGAAAAGGTTCTCCAGTCCTTATTTTAATTAAATACATACTAAGTGCTGTTTTTGGTTTTCTACAAAAATTGGACAATTGAGGTATGCAAGTTAATATTGCCAGAAAGTTCAAAACAGTCAAGCCTGACCCGTATCGACAAGTAGCATTATTCATATTTTCAACATTTTCAAAGTCTATGGTGTTATTTACATCCCTCCGTAATAAGTCAAGCATTTCAGTAATATGCACCTGGTTGAATTCAGTTATGAATTCAAATTCAGCAAGAAAGTCCCAATTGCCCACACGCCCGAGCATTTTGAGTGATGTACAGTTTTTGATGTGTGAGAATATTTTTCTTTAAAAACAATAGCACACGTTTCCTTTCCTGATTCATACAATCTGGAACAAAACAATGAGTAGTGGTATCTGGAGTGCGACTATAACCATCTAATGCAAGGGTTACAAGTGGTTCTTGGAGAATATTTTCAATATCTGTGCTGGCAGAACTGGGAGGCCCCACTGCAGAGCTGGATCCACTGATAAATGGATTTGGTTCTTGCGGAATGTCCTCATTATCAGTGCTGGCAGTACATACTACGAATAATCCGGATCCACTTTCTACAGGTGGTGGTGGTTGCCAACGAGCTCTTAGCCAAGAAGCATTACATGCCCGGGCGTTCGAAGGCATCTGCAATTGAAGGCACAATTAGTTTTAGTAATTCTAATGTGGGTATACAAACAGAAAAAGTGGGTAGATCATTCAAGTTCAGCTTGAATTGCTGCCGAATTAACTTGATATTATTATATAGTTATTTTAGCTGAAATAATCGATACAACAAGCAGGTACACTTACTTCAAGAGGGCTGATTATATTGGCGGAATAATTCCATTCAGCATCACCATAATTTAGTTGATGAGATTGTCTCCCAGTTCTTCTGGCAATGGAAATGCCACAACATACACAAACTGAATCATGTCCAAATTGACGTTCACCTATATTGCCTTCATTCCTATTATTTGATTCAAGAATCAATAGGTTGACACATTCTTGACATAGGTAGTCTTCATAGATTACCTAAAACAAGAAAAACTTCATATTTAAATCTATACTGGAATTAGGTAATTTGTTTATTTTATAATCTTCTTTTATGTTGATGATGGTTATTTATTTATTTATTCAATTGGTCCTACGAGCTAACAGATTTGACATCCAAAACGCTCATACAATTTATTTTCTTACAATTTAATTATTATGGCTTAATATATTATTACACATGCTCGTCACCGTATACAATCGATTAAAAAAAAATACCAATATTTCCAAGTATATAAATAATAATAATAAAAACAAATTACAATGATGAATTAATACATAGAATAAAATGTCAGTTTAGTGTCTATTAATAACTCAACGTTTGCATGAGCCCAAGCAGAATACAATCGATTTTCTATTGTCACCTTGCACAAATGTGGAATGATTATTACTACAACACTATAAATGGCAAATAAAATCTGTCCTACTATTAAACTGCTGAGGTTTAACATGGTGTAGTGTTTTAATTAATTATGGATATGCAGATTTTTAGCTACCTGTCTGGCAATCCATTCTTCTAATACAGAGATAATCTCGAGATCCAGATGTGTTGCATTGTACCGATATTGTTGTGTAATTGGAATAGAAATCCAGCAATTAATGCAGCGAGGCATGATGGTGAGGATTACCTGAAAGATAAAAACAGTGTGGTTTCAGAGCCTGTGAAGTCAGTCTATGGTAATCAATTCATTATGTTTTATGGCAAATCTGAATGTAACAGAACTTACAAGTTGAGTTGAAGTACTTTTTGTATAGCCGCAAGACTATGTAGTATTCTAGGCCGTGCGACTTAACTCGATCGTTTGTTAAAATCCCATAGTATAGAAAATAGGTACTAACCTTAGACAGGTACGATAAATGGATGTATAAATTGTGTGCAAAATCCAAGTCCGAATGAGAAATCAGGGTCGTCATTAACGCCGGTCGTCGGGTGCCAAAATCGTGTGCAGTATCCAAAGAATCCAAATTAAAAGCCAGGTCAAATAAAGATCCACTTAAAACGTGAAACTTGAACAAAAATAGCACAACAAAAACACAAACAAATTCAAACCACGCAAACCACGGACGCATACGCATTGAATTGAATTATACTATACTATTATTGTAGTCTGTGAATTTTATTGAATGAATTTAATTTGACACTTGATTAGCGTTCACATTTCACAATGACATTATTGACATCCAACCGAAAAGTGTTGCCAAAATCAATAATTATTGTGGGTTGCAATTCCTTTTTTTAAATATAATTAACTAAATATTTAATAATTAGGGAAGGGTGCTTTTAAAAAAAATAAAAAATATATACAAAGTCTCCTTAATTTATGTACTTTCATAAATATATAATATCTTCCCTGTTCACAACAGCTTCGAATAAAAGCCCAGCCTCCATACAAAAACCTAACGTGTCCTTTGTATTTAGTTTAGTATACTTACGAAACTGTATAAATCTATAGAAACGGTATTGACAATTTCTACAAACATTTTGCTAAATCCAAAAACAAATAGGTGCACTCTATTTTGATGTCTATAGAATGCATATTTGAATGCGCCTAGTGCAAACGTCTCTGGTCGAAGCAACCATCGAGGCGATAGCCATATTGCAATAGTAGGTATAAGTAACAAAAACAAACTTGCAGATAAATCAGAGTGCGTTCGTAATTATTATAATAATATAAATATTGCACTAGTTATATAAAAAGCATTTTGATTCTTTTGTAAGATTATTTTTATAATATTTATTGAGTCATTAGACCAGTGCCGATAATTTTTGAAAACGAAAAAAGTCACAGTAGGATGAAACCCATTGGAAAAGAAAGAGAATATAACAAAAATGAAAGGAAAAATAATTTACGGGCGATCCGAGGTCGGGAAGTGGGGGTTATCTCGATTTCCGGCAAAACTACAAGTTTTATGGAAAAAAGTGTAATAGCAAAGTTGTAGGTAATAAAAAGATCTACAACTTTTGTATTCACACTTTTTTCAAGTAACCTCAAAATTTATGTGAAAAATTCAAATAACCAAGTTTTTGGTTTTATATTTTTATCTTTTACACAGCATTTTTTTTTTCGCGAAATTTGCCGAATACTTACCTTTTTATGTTTCAAGCACACTGTATTTTTATTGATTTAAAATATTTGTTTTTTTCACCTTATTTTGACCTAATATCGAAAAAGCACCCTAATTTTCAAAAGTGTAATAGCAAAGTTGTAGGTAATAAAAAGATCTACAACTTTTGTATTCACACTTTTTTCAAGTAACCTCAAAATTTATGTGAAAAATTCAATTCATGTGAAAAATTCAAATTTGACAACAAACAATTTATGTGAAAAATTCAAATTTGCCGGAAATCGAGATAACCCCCACTTCCCGACCTCGGATCGCCCGTAAATTATTTTTCCTTTCATTTTTGTTATATTCTCTTTCTTTTCCAATGGGTTTCAGCCTACTGTGACTTTTTTCGTTTTCAAAAATTATCGGCACTGGTCTAATGACTCAATAAATATTATAAAAATAATCTTACAAAAGAATCAAAATGCTTTATATATAACTAGTGTGCAGTATTTATATTATTATAATAATTACGAACGCACTCTGATTTATCTGCAAGTTTGTTTTTGTTACTTATACCTACTATTACAATATGGCTATCGCCTCGATGGTTGCTTCGACCAGAGACGTTTGCACTAGGCGCATTCAAATATGCATTCTATAGACATCAAAATAGAGTGCACCTATTTGTTTTTGGATTTAGCAAAATGTTTGTAGAAATTGTCAATGCCGTTTCTATAGATTTATACAGTTTCGTAAGTAAACTAAACTAAATACAAATTTCAAATGTTATGATACAATACCGTAATCATCCTACTTACCCAAACATTCCATCATTTTTTCGAGTTTTTCGTCTTTTTCTTGTAAAACTCTTTCGCAACATTTTATTTTTATTGCCCATATTTCCACTGAGACTGAATTTTCACTTCAATATTAGGCAGTGAGTAGCCTTAGTAGTCCGCCACAGAACTTTAGTTCAATTCACGCACTGTTTTACCAATTTTAGCAAATACCAACTAATATTCAGCCAGGAGCAGCTTCCATTCCCGTGGATGATCCCTCTATCGTCTAAATTTTTCAGAATTCTAGCTTCCGTCCCGGCTCCGCATTTTATTAGAAACATTATGGCATTTGTCACTTTGGAGCTGTGATATTATTGCATTTATTTAGAGTTTATGTGATTTTTAAGTGGTCCGAGGGCCTTTATGTTGGTTTTGTTTTCTATTTTTTTACCGCACCCACTAAGTACCTATCTAAAACACAAACATTAGTTTGAAATGGCATAACTACCCATTTAATTAACCCTTCCATCCCTGATACTGACTTACACCCGAAAAGCATAATTCCCCTTCTAGAGCAGTCGGGTAAAATTCGGAATGTTTATATTTGACCTGTTTATCATGTACTGTAATAAAAATAAACAGTAGTGATGTTTTTTTTTAAATTGTTATGTGTAATTATTTATTGTATCATATTATGAACCGACACTGTAATTACATCGAATTTTAGAACGCACGTCATAAGTAAGTATATTCAACAGAAAACATCTGATTTCCTTACGTATACTATGCAACTTTCCTTGAGCACACAAACGCCCGTGTTAGCGTTTGCGAGTGTGTGCATAATTACCGTAAAACGCGCAGATGCGGTTGTGTGAGTGCGGTAATAGCGATTAAAATCGTAGTCGGTCCGCGTCTTAACCCAAAAAAGTAGATTTCTGTGAGATCGCCGTTTAATGTTTTGCTTTTGAGGTCTAGTCGGCTTATTAGCCAATATAAAAATATGCAATGAACAGTTAATTATAAATAATTGTATTACCTACTTTTTCAAAAACCATTACCTACTCAAATCTGTGCAAAAAATAAATGCAGACATCCTAACTTTGACTCAAACTCTACTAAAGGTCAATATTGTATTCTGCATGCGATAATTATGTATAACGCCCCGATATCAATCGTCGGGCAGAGCTAGACACGACACCCGTCTGGTCGGAGGATTTTCCCTTTTCTATATGTATGAGTGAACTTTACACCCTGGTCCTCTTACCCCTAAAGATTTATTTCATAGTTCCTAAATACTCCTTTATTCTTAAATACTCCTTTATATTAGTATTGCCAGTGTTTTCATTTATTGTCGTACTGACAATGTATAGGTAATTTTGCCTGTATTGGTAAGGCTAATCAGTAACCTAAGCATAGTATTGACTTTCACAGGACTGTAGACTAAACAACATAATTTATGTGTGAATCGAAAAAGGAATCCTATCAAGATTTAGTAGAAGTTGTAAAAAAAAAATGTAATTTTCAAAACAAATAAAAAAAACGCCTGGTACCCCCGAAGAGATAGGCACAGCTGCACCTATAGTTCAGTGTACATTTTGTCAGTTATGTTAAAATCCAATATAACAAAAACCGGTACTTAAAGCAATCAAACCTTACTCAAGGGTACCATATCTCGGTAAATCGACGCATGCAGATTCTAAATCTAACATCAATATTTAGTCCATTTATATTTACGCCGGCGCGCGGCGGCGGGGTAGTCAGAATCGCGAAAGTCCCCGACATCCCCGAGTCCCGAATTTGCTGTGCCCGACAGGGTCCATATTGATCTTTTACTTTGTTCTACCATGTGTGTAATTCTTAAGGAATGCAATAAAGAATTGAGTATTGAGTGTGACAACCAGTCTTGCCAAGTGGTATCGTATTACCCAGTAACTGGGTTGTGGAGTTCACATAGGCAGTCGCTCCATGTAAAATACTGGTATTCAGCTGCATCTGGTCAGACTGGAAGCCAACCCCAACATGAGGAAAAGGCTTGGCAGACTATGAGTAAAAATATAATTAAAAATGGCTTCAAACATTCATCAAAGATCAACGCACATGCAAAACTTTTAAAGAGGTGTTTTCTACTGCAAAGACAAAGACAAGACAAAGACATTTATTCGTAGGATACGGTATTTACAAAGTTGTTACATAAATGGTATAGTTCTCGACATATCCACCGCTAGACGCGGCATACGAATATTTACATGTAATAATTGATACTAAAATTAATATTTAGTATCATAGTTTAAGTTAATTTTTATACACACACACTTATACCTAACACTAAGTACACATTATACTCTAACGAAACTTACATTCTAAGAAAAGCAAAACAAAACCAAAACAATGTGCAGACTGTACCTATAATATAAATTATAATAATATAAAACACAACATTAACATTTAGAATCATAAAAATATAAAAAAGTGTATAACATATTAATAATATCGTAGGTACCTATTTATGGTATAGTCCCAGTCGCCCCCACATGGATTGCCACCAGGTGGCAATTGGGAGAAAAAAATCCCAGTTGCCACCGGGTGGCGACTGGGACCTTATTGCCCCCACTTCAAATCGCTGTACATTGCGGCGTGGATCGCCAAACCCCCTCATCGCTATATTTCTTACGGCCGCGATGACGGGGTTGGCGGTCACATTTCCAATGTGGTTTTATTAGTAGATAAATGCATAATATTTAAATGGCATAACAAGTATTAGACAAATATTTAAGCCCCGTAATAATCATTACACATGATGACATTATATTTAAGCGCCACAATAAATTGTTTTCGAAGAATTTTTGCGTGCTTTAGCATCAAATTTGTATTTGCATTAAAAAAGAAATTGTACTACCTAATTATAATTATATAGTTTGATTATTAAACTTGTTTTTAATTCTAATACTTACCTACTTATTAGCTTTCTGGCTGTCGATGTCGATGGGTGCGCAATGTTTGGTATAATAAGAATAAACTTATTTATTCTGTGCATGGTTTTTTTTTCTGTGCATGGTTGATGGTGGGCTAGGTCGACGGAGCCCCGCTTCGCGGGGCTCCTACTTCTGTGTGGTTTATAAAAAAATAACCACGAAGGGGATGGCGGGGTCTATTCGCTCGCTTCGCTCGCTCACACGACCCCGCCATCCCCTTCTAACCTAACCTGTCCGAGTCGGAGTGCGGGGTTTGGCGATCCACGCCGCAATGTACAGCGATTTGAAGTGTGGGCAATAAGGTCCCAGTCGCCACCCGGTGGCAACTGGGATTTTTTTCTCCCAATTGCCACCTGGTGGCAATCCATGTGGGGGCGACTGGGACTATACCCTATTTATCATCAAAAAATTATTTTATTGAGTAAAAACTCTTATGTAGTAGCCACGATCTCAACTTATTTTTATAAAAATGCAGGGGTGTCTCTCTGATTGGTTTTGGAATATGGTTATATATTTTAATTGACATTAAGTAACTGTTTTTATAATGAAGAGTACTGTTGCAAACACCTCTTTAAGTTTTGCATGTGCGTTAAACAATTAAAATGTTAGGGATATTGTTTGTAACTACTGTTACAAACAATATTCCTAACATTTTAACTGTTTTCAGCAGAACTGTCCAAGTATTATCTTAGTCAAGATAAATTACTAGGAAAACGACTATAAATACAATGCACGTAATACCTGAAAATATCACGCGAACTTTGCACCTATGACTCAACAACGACTTATCTCTTTCAGTTTCATGAAATAAACTACAGCTTGTTTTTAATCGAACCTCAAATAATACACATTGTGCGCTCCTTAAAATATTATTGAACACTCTAATAAAATGATTGCGCCTCTTTCTGTGAACATCAAATGTAATTTATATTTTGGGGTCCTAAAAATACTAAATGGCCAAGTAACTGCGACCAAATTGGATGTAGAAAGATACAAAGAAGCTCAATTATTAAAATAAGTGTGCATCATTATTAGAAACGCAAAACGTCAGTTATTAGAAGGCTAGGTAATAAGTTTTAAGAGGATCAGTTAAATATGACCTACCCATAAAACATCTTCTGAACCTAATGATGCAAATAGGTACATCGTAAATTGTTTATTTATTCTGATGTAACTAATAATGTAACAGTGATTAATGACCATGATGTTTCTGTTAATTGAACAATGCAACAGTGATTAATGACAATAATGTTGTTAAAAACGTACTGAAGGTTTCAGGTATTTTTTTCGTTGTTTATAGCTTGGAGGTTGTTGACGCTGTTGATGTTTACGAGTGTTATGACGACCTATATTAATCATTTTATTTTTCTAGCATTAACTCATGTTGAGGTCTTAATTGGCTTTATTGTTTTTGAGGCTATTTCAGTATTTTACACAAAATTACTGTTTTAAGTTTTAACTGTCTTTTGTGATGAATTGATGATTGACTGTTGTGATAGCCTCGCCTTACGTAGGACTTATACATAACTGGCGAAATGTACTATAGCTATAAGTACACCTCAGCCCAACCCTTTCGGGTATTCAGGCGTGATTTTATGTTATCTGATCTGATTCTGTGATGTTGTGATGATTTTCATAGGATTAGAGCGGTTCTGCACTGCATCCGAACCGAATCCGAATTCAAGATCCGAGCTGATCCATACGTCATGTTCGTGAACGGGCGCCGTCAGTATATAGGCACTGGTAATTTCTTAGCTGCCACGGCTTATTTTAATTCCATAATTGTTTTTATCTTTTATTACGGACGCTTTTAACGTGCACGTCTTTCTACGTCGTTCTCACATGTATAATTACAACATGAATGTTGTAACCACTTTATTGTAACAATATTTTGATTTAAAAGAGTGTCCACGGAGTTTCTTGCCCGTTCTTCTCCATAGGTACCTACTACGCTTTGGAATGGGCAACTAGCTTCATCTTTCTGACTGACCGACCCCTTGACAATTCAAAAGTGCCTGTAATTGGTTTATTTGAAATAAATGCTTTGAGTTTGAGTTTTGAGGTCCACACGAATTACGACTGTTCTAAATTCGGACGGATGAGTTCGGATCTAGGGGTCTATTCCCTATATAAGCACGTGATCTGTAGTTTTTGCCGAAGTTACGGGAATTTCCGGGGGGCCTACTCTCTAAGTCCGTCAACGAGGATACGGGCCCGTCAGAAAGTAGTTCGACGCTTAGTAGTGAACTCTACTCCCGATTAATTAACTTAAGTAAGGACAACCCTCAAAATTTTTAGTTCGGGCCCGGATTAATCTTATGTCCGTAAGTGATAATTAGTAGGAAATGTCCGTAACATTGGCCGAAACGACGGACTTTGTGCTTTGGGAGTAGGCCCCCTGCTCCGTAACACCAGCGGACATTCGATTAGTTTGGAGCCCGTACTAAGAATGAATGACAACACAATTTGACAGTTGGTCCTACTCGCAATGTGTTTTGCCGGACCGAAAAATTTAATTTATCTAGTTTTGACGGATCGACTACTTTCGGACGGGCCCGTATCTTCGTTGACTAACCTAGAGACTGTAGACTCCCTGGTGCGCAGCACCTCATACAATTAAGTAGTACTATGGCTACTTCGGGCCGACATTTTGGATTCGTATCGGATGCAGTGCAGTACCGCTCTTAGAGGGACAGATCGGTTTTGAAATGTAAAGAACAGTCCTCAGTCCTATCCAGAAAACGGATCTCGGGAAGCGTCGCTTCTCCTCGTAATCGTTCGCGTCGTAAATCAACTACAAATCCTTATTATTTTTGTTGTTCTAATTACACCTAAAGTTAATGAACCAAATATTACGTTTGCAAGCGAATTCCTGCGTGCAAATAACTCAGACCTGTATTAATAAATCACGCTCATTTAATGTTTCCCACTTATAAGTCAGATTTTCATTAGGTACAGACGTAGTCGACGGCAAGTAACAAAACCAGTATAAGCTGGCCTCTTATAATATTGAAACTCCGTACAAAGCTAGGCCAGCTCAAAATAAAAGCTGTACATGACGCTGATTATAACCAAAAACTTTGATTTTCTAAATTCTGATAACGTTCGTACAGCTCTAATAAAAGTGAGTAGGTACTACAAGTGGATTATTAATATGGGCAAGAAACTCCATGGACACTCGTGGAGCTTCATGCCCGTTCTTCTCCATAGCTACCTACTACGCTTTGGAATGGGCAACTAGCTTCATATTTCTGACTGACTAACTCAAAGACAATTCAAAAGTGACTGTGATGGTTAAAACTCTTTGAGCTTCAGTTTATCCTTCATGACATTCTCGTGTTATGAAAAGAACGTTTGTATTTTATACCTTATTGAAACACATTGTTCTCAGTAAAAATAGAAAGTTCTATAATAGGATGTGCTGTTATCAAATACGTGCGATTGTGTCGTTCTTACGCTACATTCCTGCCCTTCACTAAACATTATTGTGCGCTTTTATAATATCTAACGTGACGATATTACCATGGACGTCCACGTCCACGAGGGAAGTAAAATGCAGGGATATATATAAAAAACGCTTTAAAATTTCCGTCCACGATAACGTTATAACGCGCACGTATTTCCATGCATTTTATGAACGTGGACGTCTACGATAATATCGACACGGTAGCAATTATAAACTATTGCTAAATCTTTCAGTGCCTACATCATTCTCAGGTTCATCCTTCATCATCTTACTGATACCTATATCTATACTTAGTTACGTAGGTAGGTATAATAAAATAGTAGGTATCTAACAAAGTCAAAACTGTACCTAGTGATTTTGAATATTTTTGAAAAAGTATTTGCTACGAGGTGTGGGAACGAGTCTGATGCCAAAAATATAGTGTTTAGAATTTTTGTCGGTTTGTCTAGATGTATGTTCTGGATTGGCGCTAAAACGGCTGCACAGATTTGAATGAAATGTGGCACACAGATAGTTTATAACCAGCGAGGTGATTGCGTAATCCAATAACAGTAGGAATGGCTGTCATTTTGACAGTTCAACAACATTCATTGCGTTATTTACGTTGTTGAGCGGACACATTTTTCGAACATATGAAGCAATGTATTAGCAATATCCTTCAAAAAGATTCAGATTGTGATTCGGATTTAACACGTAGGGTACTTTTTATCCCGGTATTATATTACCGTGGGATATTTTCCGACATACCAACACGCGGGCGAAGCCACAAGTAAAAGCTAGTAACAAAATACCGACTGACATCATCATTTTTCTACACTTTCCCTTATCTACTAACTACTTGTCATCTCAGTTGTCACCCCCTTGACAGCCATATCATCTTCTACACATTCCACCCATCGTTTCTCTGGTCTTCTCCCACTCTTAATGCCATCATTATAATAATCAGTAATCACGCAAACGTATACTATTGTTTACGTATTTCAAAAGTTAACACGGGAATGCTAAAATGCCAATTAATAGCCTTTAGTCTTCGAGTTTGTCATCTATTACATATTTACTAAAAGAGCTGATAGACATAATTATAGTACCAGAAATAGGGACCTATTAGTTCAACCACGTTTCAGACTGGCTAAAGTAGACTCATCTTTCATGGGGTACCTACTGTTTAAAATGTTACAGTAAAATACCTCCCCACATACTTCAACTGAATGAGATGAAATTCAAAGTTTGTATAAAACGCACACTATGCAGCCAGGCATATTATAAGTTGGGGGATTATATCGCTGATAAAAATGCCTGGCTCAATGCTGGTCCTGCTCCACAACCACAACTAATTGATTAACGTTTGATAATACTGTTGGAGCTGCTGAAGATTGTAAGACTACCTTTGCTTTGTATAAACTCAATCTCCTTTGTATTATATAATTGCATAGGACAAAGTGTGAGTACTATGTACTATCGAGCTACCATTTACCGGGTAATGTCTTTCATTGACTTGAATGTGCCTTGGCGGCTGATAGATGTCATGCTCACTCAAATGTCTCGCTGACGGTGGCGCGTGTGTTGGATCATTTAGCTCCCTTCAAAATGGTTGAGCTGAATGGTGCTAATCCATGCGTCATGTTCGTGAACGGGCGCTGTCAGTTGGGACTGGTCATCTCTTAGCCACCACGTCTTATTTCAATTATTTTATTATGGATTGTTTTGTTTAAATTTATATTTGCTGTACACTGGACACTCAACGTGTACGTGTTATTTACATCGTTCTCACATATAATTATACCTTTATTCAACATTAATGATGTAACTAATACTTATGTAACAATATAATTTAAAAGAGTGTCCATGGAGTTTCTTGCCCGTTCTTCTCCATACGACGCTTTGGAATGGGCAACTAGCTTCATATTTCTGACTGACCGACCACTTGACAATTCAAAAGTGCCTGTAAATGGTTTAATTGAAATAAATGCTTTCAGTTTGAGTTTTGAGTTTGTGTTTACATACCGAGATCCCTCCGTGCCTCGGAAAGCACGAAGCTGTTGGTTCCGACTGCTTTTCGTAGATTTTTGACAGCAGTAACGTGTAGTCAAAAGCCCGAAAGTCTGACAAACAGTCTTACTAAAGGTTATCGTGTTAGCAAGGAACTGGGTGGTGGAGGTCAGATTTGTAGTCGCTCCATGTAAAATACTGGTATTCAGCTGCAATTGGTTAGACTGGAAGCTGACCACAACATCGTTGGGATAAGGCTAGGCAGATGATGACTCTTCGAGTTTGTTAAGATGTACAGTCACGAGCACTAATATGTATACACTTAGCAACTTCTAAATGTGATTTTATCCTACTTTATTGATTAAATTTTATGTTGTTTATTTTGACTGTTATGTATGATAAACACTGTTATATAATATATAAACATAAATATTGGTTTTTAAACTAGATGAGGTCGGCGTTTCCTATCTGACTACTCTGAGAAGAAAGGCCGAAACAAACTCAGAGGTCACAGTCTCTTTTAAAATCCAGACAAAATCTTGGCCAGGTCATGTGAAGGCTATGTAGATCGGTCTGCAATGGTCTTTTGAGGAAAGAACCACACAGATTGAGTGGACCTGTCCAGTCACATGAAATAGGTCTTATTTCAAAGTTGCAATCAATATTCCGCGAGAAATTTGCTTTAAAATTTTACTTAGTGTATACTTAGGTATTAGTGTTCGTGACTGTACCACGTTTAAATTAAAACTGTATTGAAACAATTCGCAATCACCAAGGTAGGTACCCATACAAAATGTTATTCTTTAAACTCTAGTTTGATTCGATTCATGATTTTATTTTGTAACTATGCAATATCTACAATACCAACTATGCATAGAGCAACTAACTGCATTTAAAATGCAGTCCGGCTGCATAAAATTGACCTACTACGCTAGTAATAAATTATATTGTGACTCTACTGCACAAACACTCCGTCCTGCACTTGACCGTCTTATTTCTCACTTTGTAAGCAAATGTACACAACTATTTGTATCCGAGGGGACGTCAGCCGAACGTGACAATCATATCAACAAGTTAAGACATTTTTCAATTAGCAAAATTCGTAATATTTTTTTTAAAACACTTGAAAATTACTCACCAACTAAAGCGGTCAAAATCTGCCTCTTAGAACTACTTTCGTTTTTTAGCCGGTCCATACTGGTTGAATAAATCCGTTCTCCGAATCCGAAATTAAGAAAAAAAAAACAAAGTCGGTTGTAGGTTATTTTTTTAACAACACACCAGCACTATAAATAGATTCATGACAGGAATCACTACTCTCTCTTATCACTTTTCGTAGTTCGCGGTATACGTTTTCATTTAAAATGTCAAAATTTCGCGATGATTTCATGGGCTTGCGTTCCAACTGACGTCTGTCAAGCGACTACTTTTTATAACCTATAATCATTTGAGCATGTGTACTACTACTAGCTAACAGTTATGCAAACACAATGTTATGTCATACTGTTCAGTTTTGTTCAAATGGTCTTTATCTTTCAGCAATAGAGTTTAAAATTAAATGGAATGCATTTTAACAAGTGCTGTGGGGTTTTGGCGGCGTACCGGGCGGCTGACCGATTTCGTTGACCGTTCTTTAGTAGTGAGTTTTGCGAATGAAGACCTTGATGCCTTAATATTAAGTGCTATTATGTATTAACGTGGGAGTTAACCTAAACAAGGTAGTGATACATTGTCATTAGTGTCCGACCGAAGCTTCGGCTTCGGCTTCGGCTTCGGCCACCTTCGGCCAAAAAATCACCTTCGGCCAAATCTTCGGCTTCGGCCAAAAATTTGCCGAAGGTTTGGCCGAAGCCGAAGGTTTGCTAGTTGTTAAAATTTGAAATTTACTGAACGACGAGAGTGTGCAGAGCAGCAGAGTTTCGCCGCGCCGCCGCACCGGACCAAACGAATCGCAGTTAGTAAACTAAACGAGTCAAAACAAGTTTGAGAGCGCGTCTTAAAATTCTAATAAGTGTTTTGTTTTTAAATATTTCATATTTGTTTTACATTGTTTAACATTGTATATTTGAAACTTTTATTTTAGACAATATTTTATTACCTACTATGTTGGTCACTCGGCTCGTTATTGGGCTAAATCTCTAAAGCTCTCACAATATGTATCTAGTATATTCTGAGATCAAAGTAACTATCGTATTTCTCAAGGTCAATGACACCTTCGGCTTCGGCTTCGGCTTCGGCCGAAGGTTTTGGTGAATACCGATTAATCGGCTTCGGCTTCGGCTTCGGCCAGAATTGCACCTTCGGTCGGACACTAATTGTCATTGGGTTTCCTTCCGGATTCAAAGAAAGCATCAATGATTCCATACTGACAGGTAGTTAGTAGAGCTACACTTGTAGTGGTGTCTTCATTGAAATCAATGGGCAGTTTTCCTGTCAGTAATGGTCTTGTTATTGTAATTAATTTGCAGGTTCCAGGAACACAGGCGCCTTCTAGATACGTGTTCACAAAACCAGAGATAGATACCCGTGCGTTAAGTATCATAATTATTATAATAAATATCAGAGGAAGAGAATATTCTCTACATTTTATTATTTAACTAAAATAGAACAAAAGCGTTGACCTATACTAGGGATTTCCTCTACCGTGGGTCCATACTAAGCCAAATTGGGATTTGGCTATCAAACAGACCCGGAACACTGGAACAACTGTGTATATTTAGCCCCTAAATAGGCTAAATATTAACGATCGATCGACCGAAGGTTAAGCTACGCTGGCCGCGGTTGGTTCGTGCATTGGTGACCATCCATTACATATCAAGACCCCGCCAAGCCTCGTAAAATATACGCCGTTAGTCCCGGCTATCATTTAATTTTGTATTTTTTTTTTTTTTTTTTTAATTTGGCAGCCGTTACGGGTAGTCAGCAGCCCAAAAGTCTGACAACCAGTCTTCCCAAGGGGTATCGTGTTACCCAGTAACTGGGTTGTGGAGGTCAGATAGGCAGTCGCTCCATGTAAAATACTGGTAATCAACTGTATCTTAATACTTGGGAAAAGGCTAGGCTGATTACGAAGGTACAATATTAGTCCCATGCAGGAATCGAACCCACGACGTGGTATGCAATGCCGTAAGATTTCGCTCAGGCGCTACACAAACCTCACCGTTTTACCTTGACGAATTGCGGAAGGCAATCCATGTGAAATTGTATACAACGTGTAACATAATTAACGCAAGACCTCATACACCCCAATTAGAGTATTGAGTTAAAAGCATTAAACAATGACCAAAACAATTTTTTTTAAAGCTATCTATTATTATTAAGAAAATCGTGTTGACCCTAGCATTACTTTATGCATTTAAAATTGAGTCTTATTGCCTTGTGATAAGATTTAATTTTCTTTGTCTCAATCGGCGGTCAGTATTACAAAATACATAATTTTTGAAAAAAATACCTATAGTTAGTATACCTGAAATCGATTCAGTAGTCAATTATGAGCAAACTATTTTCAGGATTTGCGTTTATTCTGTTACTTGTATAACCAGAGTAAGTAATTAGGCATTTATGCCTACAACAGTACCGATAATTGGGCGTAGTTAAGCAGAAAGGAGTCAATCCACAAAGTGCCCAAAATTGAGTTAAGTATGCCATCGTACTCCTGAGGGTCGAATCTATCATGTAGTGAAAACCCTATTTTAAAAATGTAGGTACACGGAAACTACTTTTTCTCGCTACCCCGACTCAACCCACAGTATGCAGAGCACATGAATGTATTTGCGCTGTAACTTCAAACGCTCATAACTCAGTGAAGTCATTTCAATTCATGAACAATAAATTGTATTTGAATTTGAAATTAAATAGTATAAAAGAAAATTAAAATTAAATTACATAAGGGAACTAAAATTTACAAAGAAACACGCTAAATATTACAACAATGCATAATCTACAACATTTCCAGGAATTTCGTTATAGATCTTCAACAGCTTATAGACACTTACTCAACAGGAATTTCTTTAGTTGCTTTTTAAAGGAGCTTGAGTAGATACCGTCAAACGGGGTGAACAGGGATGCAGGGGTGAATAGAGACGAAACTTTAAAAGGGATTTTAACCTTGAAATAATATAGTTTATTGCCAAAAATCTCTCAATGTGTTTACTGTAATATAATTAACGATTAAGTGCTCTAGTTGGGATCAAACTAAATTATTTCAAGGTTAAAATCCCCTTTAAAGTTTCGTTTCATTCCCCCCGTTGGACCGCTATCGCTTTTAATATCTATGGGCAACTAACCGATTGATATCTGGGACTGTGCCTCACAATATTTAAATTAGGCTGTGACTTTGTGTGGATTGAGTCCACTACGTCCAATTACCATCTGAATTTACACGAAATAAATTAAAGTTGCCTAACACACAAAACGAAAACAAACTACATGACTTATGGCCCCTATCCAAGTATTGACGGGAGAAACTTATACGTTTGACGCGTTGAACCGTGGACAAAGGAATTCGAGCAACTCGTAGTTTTTAAGTTTGGTGGTCTTCGTGCAATCAATTTCGGATAATTTTGTCACTGACACCAGTAGCCGTTGTCAATCGTAAGCGATTTTGTAAATTACGAGCCGTCACTGTGCGTTCTCGGCGGGCACTTACCTGGATATACCGAAAATCGTGAACAGTTGTAATGCGAACTCTACCCGAACCTGGTAACCTGGAACCTGGTCTTGCAACACTGCCGGTCTCTTGGAAGCGATTCTAAGCCAGTTGTAAACGCACAGACCCCGGCGAATTTCCTTCTTGGATCGTTGTAACATTGTCATCAACATTGATCATTGTCTTATTATTTGTGGCAAATTATCGCGAGATGTTGTTTTAACAAGATAACTAAACATAATTATGATAATTTTCAGAATACCAACCCGCTAATCGTAACCAAACTTAAAGAAAAATCACAAAAAGATTACTTACAAGAAAATTTAAAATGCAGTTTTTTTTTAATTACGGCCAACATTTGATCGCAAGCATAATTAACACCAAAGAGGTTAGATATCGAAGATTTTGTAACATCAATATTTTGCTACTTAGCAATTATTTAATGTTCTTTAAATTACACTGAAATGTAAAAATAACAAGTGCACTTATTTTGTTTTGAGTAGTAATACCTACAAAATCTTCAATGTACCTAGAACTTAGTTCAAAAGGATTTATAATGAGTTTTGTTTGAAAATTACTACTGTGGATCGTGCTTTTAAATTCTAAAAGGCAACCTGTTGAATAATTTTTCACGCCACCTGCTCGACGATGTCAAATTATATGACATGCAAACCTAACCTAAAATAAGTCATTTAGTTAGTCACTTATAGTAGTCATTAAATAAGCCCTGGGGTCTAGCCGGGCATTAATATTCTACTGAATTTTATTGTGACCCGCTGGTCCTAATCAGCCTATAATGTTCCCACTGCTGGGACACAGGCCTCCTCTCAGTGAGAGGGTGTGGGCTCTAGTCTACCACACGGGCTCAGTGCAGATTGGTAGATGTCACAAGTCTTAGAATTTTTGGTTCTAGGACAAGCCGGTTTCCTCACGATGTTCTCCTTCACCGTTTTGAGAGCAGTGTTACTTATAAAATGATTTACACAAAGTAAAGCGCCTGCCTGCGTTCGGTGATTTAAATTTGGAACATTGGAACCTCAAGTAAAAATCGCATGCAAACATTTTCCATAGTACATATTATTCCCATGCATTTACCATTGAGACCTGCACTAAATAAATAAATTGTTCGGAAATCGAACTGGCCACCAAAAGTAGAATACAATAAAAAAATAGAACACAAATAAAAAAAAGGCGCGAATTGTACAAATCGCTTTGCGGTTATACAACAAATTGAACTACAAATTCTCACAAAAATGTCGAGCAAGGACAGTGATTTGACTCTGGAGTACATTAAATCCGAAGCCATTGGCATTGCCAACAATCTACTCCCAGAAAAGTCCCAGGAACCGTACATGAAAGCCTACAACGATTTTACAAATGGAAAACTATAAAAGGCGTCAAATCTTTAACTCAATCGGTGCTTTTAGTCTGCTTCCAGCATTTATCATGTACGAAAAAGTCAAATAGCCTATGGTGCATCTATTCGATGCTCAGTTCAACGATAAGCATTGAACATAATATTCAAATTAATACAAACCAAATTACTGTCATTTTAAAAAGGAAATCGGAAGAACATCGTGCTAAGAAATCAAAAGTTTTCACAGCTTAAAATGTAAAAGTTTCTAAATGAAGCCTCTGACCACAGCTTTCTTTCACAAAAGTAAGTACCTACCTACTGATTAAATTTTTTGTAACTATTAGAGCTACACACTTACATTTATATACTTACTAGCGTGTGCGATCTACTGAAGCGTTGCGTAATGTTTTGACAAGCCAAAATGTCGTTTCTTCGCTCTATCCAAGTTAAATATTATTGTGATCCGTTTATGTGTCCTTTATTACAATTATATGTGTCAAATAAATCTAAGAAAGTGAATAGCTCTATTTTAATTTATCTAAGAATGAATATATATTAAAGTACGTCACTTACCTACCTACTTACTAACCTACCTGTCTATTTTTGTTACAGGTGGCCGTGATTTTTGAAGTGAATGGCGCTTGTCGTGGAAAGGAACTCTTAAACATTAAAACCAAAGATATCGGAAAACATTCAGAATTGTTGTTGGTAAATTTGCCAGATACAAAATCAAAGAAAGAACGGTAATTCGTAGTTCGTGGAGAATACGTAAGAATTGTCGAAGATAACCAACCTCTACGCCCGGCGCCCCTGTAATATAAACACTAACAGATATTTCTTAGCTTATAATAATGGTACGTGCACCAGGCAAGTCATTCGAATAAATCAGACCAGCACCATGCGGAAAGAAATTGCGAAATATCTTAAATCGACAAATGCCGAGCTCTACACGGGCCATTGTTTCAGGAGAACATCAGTAACTATATTGGCGGATTCAGGAAGCGACATGACCCTGATTAAAGGACACAGGTGATGGTAGTAGCAAAGGGCTACATTGAAAATTCTACACAGAATAAGGATAAAATAAGCTGCCGCATTGGTGACAACATCAAACTAAAAACACCGTCGATAACTGATCCTTGGACACTTTTGCCACCGCAATCATCCACATCAAAACACTATTCATCTAGCTCGCTGCCTCAAGCACCACCTTCACCAAGTTTCACGATCCAAAACGATCCGCAGCAGACCCAAGTTTCTGAAACTTTACTCAACATGCAATTAATTACGCAAATAAACTCAACCTCCATTTCAATAAATGTATCGAATAAAAACATAACTTTAATCTTTCCACAACTGGTCTAACTTATCAAACATTACCTTTTTTTTTTTGACGGTGGGAAATCATCAAATAACTTCTCCCGCTCTGGGCAGAGTCAGACTCTTACTGACTAAAACCCACCCGTGCTCCTTCAGTTGCCTGTGCCAGGGGCCACGGTAACCCTTTCGGACTTTCCCGCAACCCTTCTTCCCTACATGAAGTCAACATTTTTGATAATAATTAGCCACACAACGAAAATATTAACAAATATTTGTGGAAAATGGCGACGTGCTGCCGTGTAGTAGGAAGCATGCCTATAATTAATGTAAGCCTGATTTTCTAAAAGGAAGTTGCACCTTCATAACATCGGTTTAGACCAATTACGGATGGAATTCGAATGGGACGTAACGGGGCATGCATAATTATGTAATGTGCGTTTTGTTTGTGCAGAATCGATAATTTTTCTTTCTTTTTTCTATCCTAAATGGGAGCGCATATCTTAAGCTACGTACAACCAAACCGCTATGTTTTTGTTCTTTTTGAAGTGAAAACTTCTTAAGGCGCTCTCTGAACAGTGAAAGAAACTGATGGTCTACTCTTTAAGCACCAAATTCATAGTTTCGGCTGAAGTTACTGGCGTGTCCTAGTCCATATCACCTACAAATCCCGTCCGTATCACCTAGACATATTTTATAAGATTACTTCGGGGCCCGGACTATGAATGAATACACGGACAGAATGATTTGACAGTACTCCCGCTGTGTTCTTGCCCGTCCGACAAAGTTAATTAATCGCTAGTAGGGTTCATTGTTCATTTCGATGTACCGATCTACTTTCGGACGGGCCTGTATCTTCGTTGACGGAATTAGAGAGTAGGTCCCTTGAACCGTCACGCTCGGGTCGGTGACGCTGAATCGGGTATACTCGGCTACAGTCGGTCGGTTCACTTCTATCGTATGGTGTTAAACACACACCCTCTTTGTTGAACCTAATCTCCCTTTTGTCATGATCATTGAATCTAAAGGGTACCATGACAAATGGATTTTTTACCAAGTTCTGGAAATATAAATTCTTGTCAGGTTTTCAGAAACCTGTAAATATCCCCGTTACCATTGGACCTAACACTTTTAAAAAGAGTCGAGAACGATTGTTGATAAGTATACAAAATATTATCATTGCTTTAATACTTAGATAAGGCTCCAGTGAGATCTCTTTGTGATAATTAGATTAAATATTGACAAGAGAAGTTATATCTTATGATGCTGTGGTTAGCGCATTAAACATGCAAATAAATTATAAATAGATGTTCTTGACTTAGTGTTTCTACAACGTATGATCTGGTAAGTTTAGTTACATGAGTTACATGTTAATTTTAAAGGTACTTAATCATCATTTGCCAAGCCTTTTTCTCCCACCACACACATAAAAGGTGTCTACGGATCAAGCACGTTTTCTCTAGTTGCAAAAAATCTGTATTTTTGATTATATTTTTAGTAAAATTCGTCATTTGAAAACGGAATAGTTTTTGAATTTCGGTCAAAAGGTCTAGTCGGATTAATTCTGCAATGGGTTTGAGTGGAATCAATACAAAATAACTTGATTATGGGGAGAAGACGTCATTTGAGCCAGGAAGAAATGATCAGAGCCGTCGGAATGTTGGAAGCTGGTTCTTGGCAACGTGCTGTGGTAATCGCTCTGGGCACTACGTAGTGTTATAAGTCGACTTTGGATACGTTACCGCATCACTGACAGCGCGGCAGAGCGACATGGAGGACGAGTTCGCATCACCACACGCAGACAAGATAGTTACATACAAATTATTGCTCGACGAAATTGTAAAATGACTTCATAGCTCTTCAGGGATGTTAACAAGCGATCATAAGAAATCGCTTGCATGAAGTCGAATCTTCTTTCCCAAAGGCTCGTAAATACAGAAATGTTTTCTGACGAATCTCGCTTTGCTATGAGGCCAGATACTAGACGTACACGGTATTGGAGGAGCCCTGGATGCCAAGCACGTTTAAAATCATGCCAAGAAGTCAATGCATACAGTGGTGGAACAATCATGGACGGGTATTTGGATCGGCGGAAGAACCGAACTGACTTGGATCAGAGGCAATCTCAATGCACAGATTTACGTTGAAACGATTGTATCAGATGTTATCATTCCTTTGCAGAGTCAATTTGGTGCTTCATTTCTGCTTATGCAATAATGCGCGTCCACACACTGATTGAGTCGTTGCAAACCCACTTGCCGCAGCTAATATCAGCGTCCTACCATGGCCTGCTCAATCGCCAGACTTGAATTCCATTGAGCACGCATGGGATATGCTTCAAAGAACAGCTCCGCCAAACATGGATGCAGTGCACACACCAGAAAATCTTTATCGCCTGTTACAACGGACGTGGGCGGCCATTTCGCAACGTGATGGATGAACTCAAATTGAGTATGCCGAATCTCTGCGATTGTGTTATACGCGTTGACGGCGGAAATACAGAGTAGTATTTTTTTATTTTACGAATAAATACCCTTAGAAACTTTTATTTTTATCTTTTTAACATAACATATTTTAATGTCAGGATTAACTAAGGTGAAAAATCCAACATTCGAAAAGTCTATATTAATGCAAAAGCAGAGAGTAGTAAGTACTTCGTCTATCTACACATAGGAAATCTAAATAGACATGTTTGGAGAATTAAAGTGTCATATAAGTTTACGTGAATATCCTTTATTCAATTAATAAAAAGGTCTGATATCAGTCGTGCTTCGCATCAGGCACGATGTTGTCCCACGCTCCTCGCAGGTCGTGGCTCAATTTCTCGGGTATGGGTGGAACGATGCCCTGATGGAGTTGTTCTACGGAATGGTGATTGGGGAGTGCGCTGGGGTCTATTTCCTGGACCGCTTCGATCAGCTCAGCGGTGGTTTTGTATGATGAAATCGTAGATTTTACAAAGTCTCTGTAAGAAAGAAAAGTATTTATTGGGGCTCACACAGGAAGAACACAGACTTAAATATTAATCTGCTACCACTGTGGAGCGACGTAAAATTGCAGACTGTTTATTCTTGTTGAAAATCCTCAATAACAATATTGATAATTCTGAGTTATTGTCAAAATTTTATTTTAATGTACCAATTAAGGCACTTCGTTTTAATCCACCCATATGTGTACCTCATACATCTTCGAGTTATAGACAGAACAGTTACATTGTGCGCGCAAGCAGAAATTTCAATGATTTATGCAAGGAATATAATTTTGATCCATTCACTATTGTGTGAATTCGGCCAAAAGGAGCCTCAATGTTTTCAAGTAGCCGTACGTTATATTATTTGTTTTAGTTTTTATTATTTTCTCTATTGTTTCAGTCTTATTATTGTAAACCAAGAACTTATATTGTTTATTAAGGCGAAGTGTTTTTTGTTTTTGTGCTCACACCATAAATTATTATTATAACTCTATACGTGAGGATTTGTAATTGGCTTGGTGACTATAGTGCCCCTTTTTGTATGTTTTTATTAGCTGTAAGTCCTCCATGTACTAAAATAAATAAATAAATAAAACATAAACACCAAAAATAAAATAACAATCCTGTACGAGGCCTTAATCTTAGCATGATGCTACGACGTACTATATATATGTCTATGTCTATAGGTACATAATTATAATAAAATCGTAGCGAAGTCAAATCTGCTGTTAAGCTGTTGTTTTATTTTTACTTTTTTATAATTTTTGCGAGGTCTGGGAACGATTCTAATGCCGACAATGTAATTTTTTGATTTTTTGTGTTTGTCTAAAATTCTAAATGTATGTTCCAGCATCACGCAAAAAGTTTCGGATAGATTTTGTTCAAATTGTGCATAGATATTCCCTCTGGTCAGTCTGTGGGCTATAAATTATTACGCTATTTGCTACGGGGGACAGCAATATTGCAAATTATTCGTATTTATCTATAGTTTACCGCAAATTGTAAAAAGGCGTGCCAAAAAGCTAGAATATTGCAGATAGTTACAGATTTAACCTTTTAAATGATAATTATACGCTATAAGTTTATGGAGCTAAGCAGTCATTAATGGCATATAGGTACAGGGTAGATTTTTGCAATAAGGCAAGTACCTTAACTGTGATCGCTACAAGAAACGATTTTAGGCGACAGTCCTTACCAAAAAAAAAGTGCAGTCAGCAAGAAAATGGGCAATTTTTACTCAAACCTTTTTTGATGCCAATCGATCCTGTTTACCTACTAGTGATCCTGTGGCCGACTGAGGTTTGAGTACCTATTAGAAAGGTCAGAAATCGCAATAATACTTCCTATATATTTCGTAGGAAACGAGCCTGAGATGAGAGAACACAATATACCAGTATATATGACAATAGTCGAATTATTCCATTACTTCACTAGGCTGAATAGGAAATGAACACGGGGAACGAGTATAGCAGATAGTTACAGACTTATCCTAACAAATGATTATCATCCCGCTATAGGTACTTTTACGGAGCTAAGCCATCAAACACGATATAATTTACAAACAGATATTTTAACACTTCGAACATCTGAGAAATGCTAGTATCCATCTACCTCGAGTGCTTGCTATGATTTTTAATCTGTGCGTAAGCCACACATACCTTCCTCACGGACTGATGCAGACTCTGGTGGTGCCTATACCCAAGAACAGGACAGGAGATATGGCGGACAAGACCAATTATAGGCCAATTTCCTTGGCGACAATTACTGCCAAGGTACTTGACAGTGTGCTCAACTCACATTTCTCCAAACATATTAATTTACACGACGCCCAGTTCGGGTTCCGGCCTGGGTTGTCCACAGAAACTGCAATATTTACTTTGAAGCACACTGTCAAGTATTATACGGATAGACATACCTACAACTAGTACAAAATAGTAAGCAGGCACTTGGTCCGCTGCACTAACATCCATGTCAGGGGACAGTCGTGCCTAGCAGCAATGGCACTCAAGATGCTGTGGCAAATTCCACGCAACCGGCTAATGAATGACGCGGTCTTTTTGCGCCATAAAGCTGCAAAGCCATCTGTGTGTGCATCAGCAAACATTGCTGATGCGATACAGAAACATGGAAGCCGCAACAGCGCCCTGAACGCATTATTAAATTGGACCCGCAGAGCATTGCACGCTTTTTGCGTGTAGTTAGCCCACAGACTCCCCGTGTACAGTGAGGTGCAATACGCATTAAATAAGATAATTTTGACTGCGTCCGTACACCGGGAGAATCTGCGCGCCAACGTATTCGCCCGAACTGACAACGCTCTGCGTTCCCTCTCCATATCAAAATCATCTTTTAAATCATCGGTCACCTAGTGCCCGAGATACTTAAACTTGTATACTCTGTTTAAAGACTCACCATTCAGAATAAGTGGTTGTACAGGTGGAGTCTTGGGACCTGATTTAAAAACCATGTAAACAGATTTTTTTACATTATAGGTACATGAGACCGTGTGAAGCTACAAAAGACTAACAAACTGCGAGTAGCTTTCGGAGAGCTCCGATTGAGGGGGCCAGCAGCACCATGTCGTCCGCGTAACTGAAATTGTGGCAACAAACACTGTCCACATAGCATCCGACATGCATGCCACTGAGCTCCTCAATCAGGGCGTTTCCGTACAGGTTAAAGAGCAAGGGTGAGCTCAACCCTCCCTGTCGCACCCCACACTCCAACCTGCTCGTATCCGAAAGTTCACCCACCCACTTCACACGGTTCTCCTGGTTGAGATACCAATACCTCAGGAGTGATGACAACTCCGATGGCACTCCGGTCCCTGCTACCTTCTGCCACAGTACGTCATATGCCACTAGATCAAAGGCCTTACTGAGATTCAGGAAACAGGCATACACAGGAGTAGGTATGTCTCATGTATGGATCAAAATTATCTGAATAAATGTATTATTATTTAAGTGGCTGATAACAGCTAAAGCGCGGTCACTGTCAGACTTCATAGAAATGAAAGAGAAGCGCGATGACACAAAGCTGGTAAATTATTGCAAAATATGAAGCAATTCTCTATTTACAAAAAATCTATTCATTGGACAAAAAAAATTAATTCATCACTGCATGCAGTTTGGCATTTGACATTTTATGGTATATTTTTAATTATGATTATAATTGTTGATGAAAGGATAAACTGCTTATAAAGTCATTTAAGAGGTGTGTTTGAAGATTTTTTTGATGCATTAATGTATATTTAATTATGTTTTGAGTGCCATCACTTTATAAAAAAATACTTGAAAATATCATGTTTTTTTTCTTGATAAAACTATTTACGGCTTAAGAGATACACTGCTTTAACAAAAGCACCTTTTTCCAGAAATCTCCGCCTTTTCATCATCATTCTCCTACTCTTATCCCAATTTATTTACGGTCGGCGCAACATGTCTTTTTCTTCCAATACTTCCCTATTAGTCATCATTTCATTAGACATTCTCTCGTTCTAACCATATCATCATTCACACGTCCATCCATCGTTTCTTTGGTCTTCCCCTACTCTTATAGCCATCGAGATTCACACTCATAACCTTCCTCACGACATTTTCCTCATTCCTCCGTATCACATGCCCATACCATGACAATAGATTTCCACACAACTTTTCAGTCACCGGTGTCACTTTCATACTTCCTATGTCATCATCATCATCAGAGCCGAAAGAGGTCCACTGCTGGACATGGGCCTTCCTACTAGGTACTTCCTATGTATTCATTTCTTATTCTATCCATTCATGTAACGCCACACACCCCTCTTAACATTCTCATCTCAGCTGCATGCAATTGCCTTTCATTTATCCCTTTTGTGGCCCAACATTCTGATCAATACAAGACCGCAGGTCTAACCATTGTTATAAATATGTGGGAGTCGCAGATTGTTCCCGTGAACTGCGGCCATTCCATGCATCCAGTGTTAATTGCTTAACCGTCCGATCTACGTCACCATCGCTTTGCACGAGTGAGCCGAGGTACCGAAAGTCGGAGCAGACTGGGAGAAACGCGCCATCAAGTGCTATAGCCCCAGAACTGGAGAGGCCGCCGGAATCGCAGAACATAAGATCTCCGTTGTGAAATGACTCACATGATCATTTATACTTGGTATTGTAGCGGTATCTACATCGCCACATGAGAACTACGTCACACTGACGTCACGCAAAATCCTGCACCGCGCAAGCAGAGTTTACCGCGCAACTAGCATATATACAATATCCCGACAACGTGACGTATTTCTTATGTGGCGATGTAGATACCGCTACATTATCATTTTGGTGCATCAGATCTCCCTTGTGAAATGACTCACATGATAATTTTGCGTCTAAACTAGCGATAATATAATATCACTAGGCGGCGCCACGCAAAGGTGATCACCAAAATCTTGAAAGTGTTGACAAGGCCTAAAATGACCGAGAATCTAGTGAAGGTTGGGGGCCTCCGCAATATACAAGGAAGCACAGGGCCGGTCGTTGTGACATGCTTAGGGAGGAGGTTTTCCAGAAGTGGTTGACATTTGACTGAATTTATTTACACATAACATAACATCACGCCTGTAATCCCAGCTGGGTTAGGCAGAGTATACCGATAGTACACCCACATTTGGCCAGTTATCTTTATGCCCCATGTAATAGGGGGTGAGCCTATTGCAAACAACCGGGCAAAAATCCCGACTCCAGGCTGTTACTGAGAGTGCACCAATGACGGGGTCCACTAGGGCCGACGCCTGCTAGGGTTGCGGGAAAGTCCGAGAGGGATACTGTGGCCCCTGGCACAGGCAACTGAAGGAACACGGGTGGGTTTTAGTCAGTAAGAGTCTGACTCGCCCTCCTGCTCTGCCCAGAGCGGGAGAAGTTATCTGATGATTTCCCACCCAGAAAAAAAAAAGGCTGTTACTGAGAAATTCCTGATAGAAAAACCCAATACCACTTTGGCCGACCTGGGAATCGTACCCAGGAGTAGCGCTTGCGACTACTTGATCAGTAATTTATTTGTTAGTTTTTTTTTAATTCTTTTTATAATTATGGTACCGGTAGCTCACCTAAAGTAGAAAGCCTTGACGAAGACTGCGGGCTGGTACTCGTGGCCGCAGCGTTCGGGCCCGAAACTCATGACACCCATGAGTGTGTTCTGCTGCACGGCCGGTGCGCCTGCGTCGAACTGGAAACAACGTGTAAAGTGAACGAGATATATACCCTTTAATGTTTTTATATATGGCAGCTCACTGAACAACTGTTGGCTGCTTAGCCGGGCTTGCCTCTGAGGCATACGCCAGGCAGGACATACCAAGCGACTACACGCTAAGGGAGGCCCCCTTAGGGCGCCGCTGGGGAGGGCAGCAAGGAATAGGCTGAATCGGATTAACGAGCTATTATATTGTACGTTGAGCTCCTTAAGTTCTAAGTTGAGCTACACAATTACTGACAAATGCTTGCACTGACTGGACAGGTTCAACTGTGGCTTGGCCGGGAGTATCATACAATTGGTGTGGATCTTCCCTCAAAACACCATTTCAGACACTAAATGGTCGTCACGTGATCTGGCCATGATTATATCTGGACTTAGCTAGTCAAATATTGGTAAAACTCATAGTTTAATAGGCCCATTAATACTATTTAGTTTGTAAACATTACGTTTTCAATGTTCGGTGAGAATCAATTTGATGGATTTAAAATACTTCTCATTAGGCTTGTCAGTGTTGTCATTTATTGTCGTATTGTAGTCTCCGCCTTGTAAAGAAACATTTTAATAGACATGATTACTATCGCGGTCTTTGTTCAGATCAATCAGAGTCAATGATGTGTTTCATAAGATTGTTATCGATGATTTAATAAGTTATGCTAACAATTTGTTTCAGAATTTAATGTCTGTTGTTTGTTTGTTTGTTTTTTGTGTAACTGCATACATATTATACTGTAGGTATATGCTCACAGAATAAGCAAGCTGAAGTGGCAATGGGCCGGCCATATTAGCCGTGGAGCCGATGACCGTTGGGGTGGACGTGTTCTTGAGTGGAGACCGCGAATTGGCAAACATAAGGTAGGGTGCCCTCAGTCTAGGTGGAGCGACGATCTTCGCAGGGTAGCTGGTAGCAGCTGGATGAGAGTTGTTGTCGATAATCGAGCTAAATGGCGTGCAATTGGAGAGGCCTATGTCCAGCAGTGGACTGCTGTGGGCTGATGATGATAATTATGCATAGCTAGCAAACATCAAAGTTACTTTTAAATATATATTCATACTGGCCACAATGACGGCCGTCATGAAAAAGACGTCACCGGTAAAGGAAAGCGGTGAACGGTAACACAAAACGGCTATCCATATACCCTCTTCTAGGAAACCGTATCTTAATCTACGAGTCCTCTGATTAAAGCGGGACTTACATTATGAAGCTAGTGTCGTGAACAAGCAGCTTGACATTTCTGTTTCAGACTATAGCTAACGAACATCCGGTTTTTGAAAAGCTGATAAATTCAACTAACACGCTGTCATAATAAAGAATTAATAACAATAATTCCAGTCAGCTATTATGAGCTGTTAACATGAGATATATTCTTAATGTAAATCTCGCTTGAAGTTTTGGCTTACTAAGACATCGGAACCGTCTCCCTATTCTAGTTGCCGCCCTTATCTGAAAAAATCATTAACGAAATTTACCAAGCAGGCATCCCTGGTGCCGTTCCTCAGCGAGGCGCAGAAGAAGTCAGGAGTGAACTGGAAGCCGTTGACGAGCTGATAGGCATCGATGCAGTAGTGCTGCGAGCGCACCTTCAGACGGGCTGTCATCAGGTCAGGAGTGTGTTCTCTGAACGACGTGTCAGTGCCCTGTTCAAATATAAGAAAAATCAAGTATTATGTGCTCAAACAGAACTAGTTATCGTGGATCTTTTTTCCAATGATCTCTAAACCAGAAAAAGACTAATTGCTAAACGACGACTATAAGTTACCTACCGAGCACCGAATCGCCGACCCGGTAACGTCTAGAGACGGCTGTAGGAGTACTAATACAATTCGTTGCGCCGAACGTGCGTTGAGCGCATCATGGGTCGCCAATCCAAAACCGTCAGTTTCACTACGTCATATATTGTGTCGTAGTGCACTGTGAAGGAAACGGTGTCGCCCACTGGCATGCATGTTGAAAGTGTTGACAATGCCGCCTCTAGCAGCGGCCGAGGCATCTCCGTGCACTGTGTATCTAAAGAAGCTGGTGTGAACGGAAATTTAACTACTGATTGGGTGACTGAAACAATAACAGCCAAGTAAATCACTGCGCAGTAGCTTGAAAGTCTGCAAGCTATTTTTGTGTACTTGCCGTGAGCCTTCAGCAAACGCCCGAAGGTGTAGTTCCACCGGGAATCTAAATTGTGGGTAGGTAGGTTGAACATTAATTGTGATGAAGGATCTCGAGTATTACCCTAGTTGCCCCCCACCCGGTGACCACGATGAAGCTCTGCGCGAACGGCTCCTTGAGACCCTCGTAGATCTTGATCAGGTTCACGTGTCTGTGGAATTCTAAAAATACAGATACTGTAAGTTATGTTACTTCGACAAAAAATTTGTAGTAGTACGCAGTCTGTCTTTGTGAAGACGGTCGTCGGGTGATGTTATGTGAAGTACCTATCACCCTACCACCAAACCAATTACTGCCGTCACTCCTGTATGAAGAGTACGCCGAGCCGAAGGTGTACTAATCCTAACAAATTTTATGAATGCGAAAGTAAGTTTGTTTGTTTCGTTTTCACGCCAAAACGGCTTAACGGATTTGGATGAAATTTGGCACACAGATAGACCATGATCTAGGCTACTTTTTATCTAGGATTGCAGACGAAGTCGCAAGCAACAGTTAGATACAGATACATGAGCCATTTTAGCCATGTCTTTAGGATGGCTGGCAATGCATCTGCGAAGGATGGCTGGCAAAGTATTTGGTATTGCAAATTAACGCCCTAATTGCGTAACACACTTTTAAATTTCAATCTGAATTATTTTGAACGGTATTGCTTATCCATTGCTTTATACAAGGTGTTGTTTTGCATCCTCGTCAAATTCGAGGAGGTAACTATGCTAATGATTCTCGACACGAATCAATAATAAAATAAGTAGGTATTTATTTTTATTTTTTGTATTTTTCGGAAATCGGCATGTGTAGGGCCCGTGTGATACCGTCCTGTAACTGCGCTGTAACTGTAACGCATGCACACAGCGATATAGTCGTACGACACTGCCTACCGCATACGCAACGGGGCGATTTTGTTCTTTGAAAGTGGAGTATTCTGAAATACTGTCAAACTTAAATATAAAAAATAACAAGTATGTATTAATTATTGAGCAGGATCGTAATTTTATTTGATTATTTATGTCTTTCATAACAGCCTCCTGAAATTTGACGAGGATGCAAAACAACACGTTGTATATTCAAAAAAATTGTCTGCTCAACAACGTAAACAACGCAATGAATGTTGTTGAACTGTCAAAATGAAAGCAATTACTACTGTTCGTGTTTTACGCAATTACCCAGCTGGTATAGGTACTTAGCTTAACTTTTAGAAAAATTATCAACTTTTGAACAGTTTAAAAGTCCGCTGATATTGTCTAATTAAAATTTCAAGTTCGAGTCTTGAGCTTCAAATAATGCTTTCGTACCTTACCAAGTATTTTGATGAATCAGCTTTAATTTTTAAGGTGGTTTTAAATAGTAGGTACTGACCGAGATTCTCAGCAAGTTTCAGCAGCGCCACATCAGCATGTGGTACCGGTTCCTCTTCAAACTTGGGGTGTCGAACAGCCCCCACCACGTCGACAAGAGTACCACCTTCGTGGGGCCGAGAACTACCCACGCGAACCTTCACGTACTGCCCCAGAGTTTTTAGAGGGGACACACTGAGGACGCTGTTGGAGACAATTATTAGCTATCAGCTCAACATCGAATAACAGAAAATATTTATTTATTTATGTACACACATATAAACAGACAAGAAGAAAATAACAGAAAAATAGGTACAAAGGTGATGCTTATTTCTAATGAAATCTCTTCCAGCATACCTGCGATAGGATAGTAGATTTAGAGATGTAGACAGCGTGTGTAAGAGTAAAAGAGAAAATAAAATCAAAAACAACTCACTTAATAAAATATAACAAATAATATGAGAATATACTTACATACATACAAAAATAAAACATACATACTTCTTAAATAAATATCACTAGAATATTAATATATACGCAACTATGACGATGTGGAAATATAGTTTTTTTTTAAACGTTGCCCCGCACTAGGAATTACTCCTGTATTGTGGGTGCGTTTACAAACATTTAAACTCACATACACAAACAGCCACACCCAGAACAACTATTTGTAGGTCATACAAATATTTGTTCCGTGCGGGAATCGAACCCGAGACACGCAGCGCAGCAGTCAATTGCTTAACCATTGCGCCAACCGTGCCGTCGTAGTGTTCTTTCACTCTTCTTTTAAAAACTGGAACGGTTTGGTAGTCCCTAATGTCAGGCGGAAGTGAATTCCACAACCGCACCGCGTGCACAGTGAAGGAGTAGGAGTAGAAGTCGGTGGAGTGGGGAGGGAAACCTTAAGGAGGTTTCTAAGATGCAAAGCACATCTTCAGGTCAGGCGTAAGAAAATTCTCCCACAGATAGGATGGTGTTTTTAGGTTTGTGAAGGAGATTGAATAGCAGACACAATATCCGAGAGTTCCTGCGAAGTCGAATGGGGAGCCACTTGAGTATCTTGCGAAAGCTGGAAACGTGATCATACTTTTTAAGGTTAAAAACAAAACGAATATATATATTCTGCAAACGCTCAAGTTTATTTAAAAGCTCCTCGGTGGCATCCTAATAACAGGCATCGGCGTAATCTATAATGGGCTGAATGACAGTTTAAGCAAGAGAGATTTTGGTGTTCAAGGGCAAGAAGCTCTGGAGACATTTCAACGAATGGAACTTGTAGTGCACTTTCCGACTGACTTGAGCAACATGGGCAGTCCACGATTAATATAAATCCATGGTCACCCCCTGGTTTTTGACCGTATGTGCGTATTCAATCTGAACACCATTCAGACAGAGTGGAGACAGCGACGCAACATCGAGCCTATTCCGCATATACCTGCCGCTGATAATAATGGCCTGGGATTTCTTAGGGTTGATTTGCAGTCGAAAAGACCGTGACGACTCGCTAAGCAAATCCAGTTCGCTGTTCATGGCAGACACGGCGGCTTCTGCATCGGAAAATATGAAGTTTCGCTGATTGCATTTCTTTCTGACAAGGATCTTTGATGTTGAGCTGAAGAAAACTAAGGTGAAGTGGACTTGAATCAATCCCTAGCACCAGAATGGAATGTAAACTCACTTCAAATTCACTTCACCTAATTTTTCTCGGTGCCATTTTTTACAGAATACACCGGCAGGAATCTTTTCGTCAACCTTGTCTGAAAAGAAGGATCCCACCAAATACATTTCTATGTAAATTCAGTTGCCGAGACTTACTATCGAGGAAGTTCATATCGAAGCAGTTTTAAAACAAAATCCCGTGAACACGATGACCACATCTGTTTTATGCCCCTATTTGCATCGACCAATGAAACAAAAATACTTAGTAATATTTTGTCGTACCTATTTGTCTTTTTGTTGTTCGTGTGTTTTTGTAGGCTCTGTTACAATGATCAATTGATCACAGATGTCTGACTGCGGATATGGTGACCCTTTCTCGGCCACTAGGAATAGAACAAAACAAGCAAAAATGAGAAAGTTTTTAATTTTAACGTTTTTATACTTTACATTTTGTTTCTACGCATTTCTCTGGTTCACTTGCTAATTTGCAGAGCTTTCGGTAACAACTAACGTATTAACGTAGCATTTCTGAAACATGTCTTCGTACCGTCTCACCACACAACAGAGGGATGAAATTGTTTTGTGATAATTGTTTTTTACTTTTATAATACCTATACTAGTTTTCTAGGCTCTCTACTTAACCATTGAGAGCCGGGAACATCTGTCAAAGTCGAACGCAGCGCGGTTGACACTGCCAAATAAATATCGACTTTGCTGCAGTTGAAATAAAGTTGAGAATAAATAAACTTCAATTAGCTCGAGAGCGTATCTAAAGGGAAAAAGTGTGAGGGCACGCCACGATAGCGGCGGTAAGACCCCTCTTTGAGGAGTGGCTAGAGAGGCGTCACGGCGTCCTCACCTACCGCCTGACGCAGGTCCTCACCGGACACGGAAGTTTCGGGAGGTTCCTGCACATCATCAGGCGGGAGGAAACGCCCGGGTGTCACCACTGCGATGATCGCCCCGAGGACACGGTGGAGCATACGGTGGGGGCCTGCCCTGCATGGGCGGAGCACCGCCGTGTCCTCGTAGAGGCGATCGGCAGCGGCGGTGATCTCTCACGCCCGGCCTTGGTTCAAGCCATGGTCCGGGGCGAGGGGGAGTGGGAGGCAGTCGCCTCCTTCTGCGAAGCAGTCATGCTAGCGAAGGAGGTGGCGGGACGGGAGAGGGAGAGAGTCTCCCGTCCAAGCCGCCGCGGTGGACGCTCCGGGCGTCGGGAGCCGCGTGACGACTCCCGGCCACCGTAGGCGCGGGCCTGCGGGCGGTGAGTAATGGGTAGCTCACCGTCCGATCAGGACCAGGCCCGTGCTGGACGGCGCGTACGTGTTCCACGCGCGCCTCAAAGAGATGTCAGCATCATAGAGGGGGCCCACTAGGGCCCAAGCCTGCCGGGAAAGCGGGATCATCCAAAAGGGGTACCGCTGACCCGGAACATAAAGGGCCAAGGAAGGAACACGGGTGGGTTTTAGTCAGTAAGAGTCTGACACTCCCTTCCGCTCCACCCAGAGCGGGAGGAGTCATTTGATGATTTCCCATCCTCAAAAAAAAAAAAAAAAAAAAAAAAAAGGGAAAAAGTGTGCATATTTTCAGTTATTTATTTTCGACTTTATTTTAAGGTATGCAATATGTAGGTTATATTTGTTTGGCTTAGAAATTGGTATTTATGACACTCATTATTTGTGTATTGGGGTGCCGTGTCGGGGTATCCCAAAAAAAGAAAGTGTAAACTGTAGATTTTATAAAACACGACATTCGTTGGTTTTTTTGCAGCTCAGTAGAAACATCCAGTGCTTTACTCGCTCACGTCACACGGTTTACAGCATGCTCGGTATACTCGGTTGAAATATAGGAGCTCGTCTATCTTTCAACGAATTAAGCGGTACCTACTGCATAAATTGATAAATGAAAGCAGTGCGGTATCGTTTCGGTATACCGAGCATACTATACCGAACCGACCGGAAACGACCTTAGATTATTACAAAGTATTTCTTTAGGCACGGATTATAATAATTTCAAGTGGTTCACGAGTAAGCTCCCAGTTTGTTTAGTCAAACTGCTTTGTCTACAGGTTGATTTGTAAAACGTTGTCCCAAACGTTCTCGAACTACGACCGAACGAGGGTTCCCATTGATATTTATTTCCATTGAAAAAATATGCACCACCTCAGCTTGTTTTGTACTGTATTTTTTTTTCATTTGCAAAAACAAGGGACTCATCAAAAATCTCATGGTGCGATGCTATCAGTTGATGCGATTTCTATAGCGGCCGAGCGCTGCAAGGAAACATAGTCCTTAAGGTGCATAGATATGAAATTCCTCGATAGTACATAAAGTTTTCACAGTTGAAAAGTTATCAGATCAAATGTAGAGCCAAGCCCCTAAATCTACTAGGCCTAACTCTATAAACCTCTCTCATTTTGGTCGAAATGTACGGCTTGGCCGTTTCGCGGCCGTCGCACAGACACTGTGACATGTTGTGTCATGCAATAGTTTAAAGGAACGGCCAAGCCATACATTTTGACCAAGATGTAAGCAGTGGGTGACTGTCATCGTCATAATAGTCAGTTCTAGTTTCAGATCTGTCTAATTTGACCAAACTCCATTCCGTGGCTATTGCGGCCTGAAGCACAAGCCTAAGATAGCCAGACAGAGCCAGATTTGACTCGTCTAAAGTAAAAACTGGCTCATGTAATTACGTAACACACTAACAGTAGCAATAGCTTTCTTTTGACAGTTCAACAACATTCATTGCAATATTTACGTTGTTGAGCTGACACATTTTTCGAACATATAAAGCAATGGATTAGCAATATACTTCATAATAATTGAGATTGTGATTGAAAATGTGTTAAAAAATTTGGGTGCTGACCCTTACTTTCATAACACACTTTCAATCAGGTTGGTCGTCGTCGTTGTCTAAACGAAAGCCATTGCTAGTAACCAAGTACGTATGTATGTACGAGTATATATTTTTATTTTATTTTACAGTTTTTGGAAAACTTACAGCTAGACACTTTTATACGATTGAGAGTAACAAAATAAGGCCAATTAAAAGTTTTCACGGTTATAAGAGAACATATAAACAAAAAGTATTTGAGAAGGTAGACAGTTGAGTAAAGACAGTATCTTATACGTTTCAAACAGCGCAAACTGTAAGCAAATACTTTACGTGATCAAAAAAGAAATTACACATAGTCTTTTTTAATTTAGAGATACCAGTATTGAAAATATGTAATATGAAATAAGAATATATGTATATATGTATATATATTCTCATATTGTATGTTTATATTTATTTTTTTGTAAATTGTTTTTTGTTTTTATGCATTTTGATTTCTCTTCTACTCTTACACATGTAGTCTACGTCTCTTTTTATGTACTCTCCTATCGCAGGTATGCTGTTTCTTTAGAAATAAGCATCACCTTTGTATGTATTTTTCTGTTCCTTTCTTCTTGTCTGTTTATATGTGTGTACCGTACCTACTGCCCCTCAAGAAGTAAGTTGAAAATTTTCCTTTTCGGCTGTGATGCCACATTATAATTTAAAATTCTAGTCTCAAATATTCGAACTGTACACTATAACTATAAATACTTAAAATAATTTAAATGTAATTTTGGAAATTCTAATTTAATTTTAATTTTATTTATTTAAACTTTTAAATGAATTTTGTAATATAATGTAATCTTTAATGTAATTTATAAATTTTATAATGTCATTTAATATTTTTTTAATGTAACGTAATTATTATAATGTTAATTTTTAAATGTAAAGTATCGTTTTTAAAAGTATTTAATTAAAAGTAAAAGAATTTTTATGCAATTTAATAAATTTAATTTTTGAATGTATTTATTTTAATGTAATAAGTAGTAATCTCCTATTTTTTTTATTTAAATGTACCTAACATAGTTTTTAAGTCGTTACTAACAAATATTATGGACCAAAATGTCTGAAATAAAAATATTTTATTTTATTTTATTTTTTATTTATTTTATTTATAACGTTTAATATTGACTGATTCAACTACCTATGACTTTATCATAAATACTCAGGTAATCCATTAGGACAACCCGTTTTTTTTTTAAATCTTAATGTGGCATCACATCTGAAGTGGAATAATGTCAACTAACCTTTTGACGACACTGTAAATCCTAACTTCCTAACTAATATTATAAATGTGAAAGTGAGTTTGTTTGTTACGCTTTCATGTAAAACGGCCGAACTGATTTGGATGAAATTTGGCACATGGGTAGACCATGACCTGGAGAAGGAAATGTGCTACTTTTCATCCTGGAACGCAAACGAAATCGCGAGCAACAGCTAGTAGTTAAGAGCGTTTATACCTTATGAGTGGCAACGTCGCAATTTAGTGTCATATTTCGTGGTTTTCAATTTTTATCATTTAATCGGAGCTATATTTTAAAAATCTGTTTAATTAACTTTTTAGAATTACGTGAAAGTGTTTAAAAAGTAAGCAACCGTAATGCTTACAGTTATTTTACAATGAAAATAACGCCCTGCAAGTTTCCAATGTATTATTTGCATATAAATAGAACTGTAAACGCAACGATTTCTTACCTTTTACACAGTTTTCACATAATTCTAAAAAGTTAATTAAACAGATTTTTAAAATATAGCTCCGATTAAATGATAAAAATTGAAAACCACGAAATATGACACTAAATTGTGACGTTGCCACTCATAAGGTATAAACGCTCTTAAATAAATAAAACTTCCAATCCGATCACCAACTACCTACTAGGTACCTAACACCTGATGTTACTTACTAATTCAAACAATGTGCAGCGGTGACTACCCAGTTCAAATCCACAATGGCGCCAGCACACCACAACCTTCCATTTATAATGATAGCCGCCATATACGGGAAGTTCTTAGTGTCCGTGGCGTTACCCCCTCGGATCCTCAAGTTGGTCTTCTTGTCCGTGATGAAGACCTGGTGCTCGTTCCTGATCCGAAGGCCAGGTTTCTTTTGATGATGTTCACGGCGACGCATACCCTCGAACAAATGAGGCTCTTTTTCATCAAAGTTTCTCATGTGCAGGCCTTTGGACAAACATATATAAGTAATTAAGTTACAAGTCAATGTTACACATTATACACTGGTCTAGCATTTGAGCATAATCATAATCAGCCTATAATGTTCTCACTGCTGGGACATAGACCTCCTCTCGGTTAGAGGGAGTGGGCTTAATACACTACACGCACATTGGACCGCGGGTCGCATTTGAGCAGTTCCCAGCAAATCTAAGGTATAAAGGAAGACCAGAGCTGTGGTGAGATAGTGCTTCTCTACCTAACCCATTTGATACAACTGCTGAAAATGTCCCACTTCGATAAAAATTGTCTAGGCTAACCTGGATGTTTTAATACAGAAACCGGACCCAGGTTGGCCGAAGCACTCCTTCTGCGAAGCAGTAATGCTCGCGAAGGTGGAGGCGGAACGCGTGAGGGAGAGGCAAAATTCGCACCCTCACGCCCCTAGCTGCCGCAGCAGACGCCCTGGGCGTCGGGAATCCCAAGCCGATTCCCGGCCACCGTAGGCACGCGCTTGCGGACGGCGAGCAATGGGCAGCTCGCAGCTCATCTTCCGATAAGGACCAGGACCGGGTCAACGGCGCGTTGTGTTCCACGCGCGCCTCAAAGAGATGTCAACAACAATGACGGGGTCCGCTATTGCCGATGCCTGCCGGGGTTGCGGGAAACTCCGAAAGGGTTACCGTGGCCTTTGAACCGAAGGAACACGGGAGGGTTTTAGTCAGTAAGAGTCTGACACGCCCTCCCGCTCCACCCAGAGTGAGAGAAGTTATTTGATGATTTCACACACTAAAAAAAAAAGGTTGGCCGATGCAAGGAATACTGCTCAGGTGAAGATTTACAGATGACTGCGCCCTGGAGTGTAAATGAGGTGCTGTTCCACAAATGATGGGACACTAATATCGTGTCCAGCGTGACCAGTTCCTGTAACGGGCAGACGCACGTTACAGGAACTTGACGGTACTGAAGGTGTCAAACTCGTACTCAAAATTATTGCCCGACTCAGTTTACTTTTCCATAGACACGCTAAGAAGAAGTTCCCAGCAAATAAGAGATATAAATCTCTCTCTACTGGTGTGTGGTAAAAAGTTACAATAGTTTATTTTTAAAAACGGTGAGTAGGATAGCAACGGCTTCCTTATTTCTGCTCGCGACGCTTGCGGGGGGCCTATGTCCAGCTTGCACGTACGCATGAGTGGGCGTAACGTATTGCGGCTGATATGATGATGACTTTGTTGGCCGTTCATCAATAAATCTGCCTAACCTTTTCCCAAATACGTTACGGTCGGCTTCCAGTCTAACCAGATGCAGCAGAATACCAGTATTTTACATAGAGCCTATCTGACCGCCACAACCCAGTTACTGGGTAACACGATACTCCTTGGCAAGTTCATCACGGGCAGAAATTCACGATTAAATTGGACTTACCATCTGAAAAATCATTGGCGGCTCGAGAATGTCTAGCATAACTTATAGTTAATAATACTAAATACAAAATAGTCCACATCATCTAACTAAAAGCATATGTTAACGTGTATGTACATTGTAGGTATGTATGTATTTTATGGTTTTGGAGCCATTATTTGGATTGCTGGCTTTATGTTTATTTAAAATTGCGAAATGTTTATCTGGAGTACCGGATGCTTATGTGCTTGTTTATGTACCTATAAGTACATATTTCGTTTTATTTGTAATACGATTATACCGTGTATTGTGCTTGTGCACCAACAGGAATGTGTAGTACATATAGATTGAGAAGCCATGTCTCATATATAAGCGCAGATAGGTTTAGGTTTAAAGAAACTTTATTTTCAATAAAAACATAACATGTACATGTACTTAATTAAATACTATTAATTAGGTTCGACAACATTAAAAACAAAACACAAACTAATTAAAACTACTCGAAACGTGACCCACCCAACGCATTCGTTTTTCAAGTAATGTCCGGTTTGCAATTAGATACAGGCTAAGCTGAGTTTTGAATGCATTGAATGAGTGTAGGTTTCTTATGCGTGAGGGTATCTTATTGTATAGCTGCGCTCATTCAAATGTAAGCATTTTTCTGCCATAGTTGGACCTGGTTTTTGGTAGAACTAGTAAACTTGCTTGTCGTGTACTTCGTTGACTAACTTGTCTATGCTGGGTAAGTGTGATATTTGTGTGAATGTTTTTGTTAAGAAGTTTTCTGATAAAGATAGAGACACAGTGTTTAGTAGTAAATTAGGCGATTTTGTAGTTCCGATTCTAGAATTTGTTGTAAATCCTTTAAGATGGCTCCTTAATTCAGGCGTCTGATTTGAGGAGCCACCTTAGACGTCCTGTAAATTTTCGGACACAAAGGCATACTTAGACACAGTTTTCCCGGGTACTATTTGAAAAGGCGTCAGTAAAAATACGGTGTCAGGTGTCAGATTTTTTTAACGCAAAGGATGAAATGCACTATCACTTTCATTTCACATGAGCACTAAGGGCTCGTTTACGGGGACGCGGGGCATCGCCCGTTGCGTGTGGCGTGGCGTCTCGCGTCTCTCTCGCTCTCATACAAAGCCTAATCATCTGTTTGAATGCGGGCCGCGCTGCCCAACGCGACGCGTGACGCCCCGCGTCTCTGTAAACGAGGCCTTATACATCCGAAGCTAGGCGCGCAGTTCCTACTTCCAATTGGTCGTTTCCTATGGAGAAGTGCCAAGAGAATCCACGGTTTCTCTTTTAAAATAAGTGGCTTTTACCTTTTAGAATGTTTTCATATTACAGTTGTCTAGAGAATGCGATCCTGACAGCTGTCAGTGCGACAATTCTAGTAACTAATAAAGATCAAATTCGCAAAACACGTATTCGTTTGTATCACCTTCATACAAACGAATACGTGTTTTGCGAATTTGCGATCAGGAACGCACTCTCTCGACCGACGGCCGCACTGTAGGTATGTGAGGACAGTGTAGGCCTGTCAACAAGTACTAAGTACTTAAAAAATCCTATGCTGCCGATCTGTTTTGGAAAAATTACACCATGATAATTTTGTGTCAATCCCTAGCATCGTGGAATGATAGCTGACTTCAAGCTCACTTCACCAAAATTATCACGTCTCATTTACTGTAACTCAAAAAGTTATGGATGTGCCCTGAAGGATTTAGTGTTCTTCTTTTACTCCGCATGAGAATAGCTTATGAGGGACAGGGTGTAAAGTTCACCTGTCCTCCGACTCCGACCAGACGGGTGTTGTGTCTGGTGGCCAACAGCCCGACGATTGATTGCGGGGTCTTGTATATATGCTAGTTGCGCAGCGAACTCTGCTTGCGCGATGCAGAATTTTGCGTGACGTCAGAGTGATGCGTAATTCGCATGTGGTGATGTAGATGCCGCCACAGCTCAATTCGTGGTTACATACTTACCTACTTAAAGGCAATCAGTAAGGTTGAAAGCATGTGGCAGTGTTGGCAACGGGGCAAGGTTTTCGCATTGTATTGAAAATTCTGAATGTAATCGATAGAGTGCACTAAGCACGAGTTAGCTAAGTAGGCCATACGAATATGAAACTTACCATTTTTCAAGTAATGTTCATATTCGTTTACGCGAATGTGAGTAAGCGTTTTGCTCGAATATGAACCTTAATTCTGTTCCAATAATGTTCACATTCGTATGAGACGTTTACATAGCAAATTCAAATGCATCCTGTGAATCTTGCCCCTTCAATAGTTAATAATTAATTATTTTGTTTTACCTTAATATTTGCTAGTAGTAAGTTATTTCAGAAAGAAGTGATTAAGAAATAAAACTCAAGCTTCATTTGATATAAATTATTTTTTTAACGTCATTTAGACATCTTAATCTAATAATACCAGAATACTAAACATTATTAATTCGTCATAATATCACAATCGGTAGTCGGGAGGCACATATCACGACCTTCCTGCGCATTCGATTATGTACGTTACTTTTATGAGTTTAAGGTACAATATCGGTGTGCAGAAAGAGTGGTTGTTGATGTACAGAAAATTCATTGTTTGTTTTGTTTTAATGAATTTTCTGTACACTTTGATTGGTTGTAAAAAACTTGTCAAATTGAGGTGATGTCATACTTACCCGAGCCTTTAATTTACTTGTACAACTAATATTTTACAAACGTCATAATATGAATGTTGCATTGGAAACACACACACGTCTTTATTTATAAAAGTTGCCTAAAGTTAAGAAAATTACTTAATTTTAAGCAACGTTTATAAACAAGGGGGACACCATTGTGGGGTCTTTACAGAACAAAATATAACATGCAAAAAAGAGTAGATAGAAAACATTAAAACAGTAAAATATTAAAATGTTGCTGGTTGCTATGATACACAAAACAAACAGTTAAAAGAATCCGACAGATAAATTTACAAAAAAAAAAAAAAAGTAAAAAGCAACCGCATAATAATATGGTACGTCCACGGAGCAGAAACAAAGGTCGGAAGAAGTATACATTCCAATAATATAAAGCTGTGGTCCCAGGATGCGAGTCAGTCGGTCAACTTTTAGTTGATCAAAATATAACACAGCAATTTAAACGAAGGTGGCTCAAAGAAGAGAGGGAGAGAGACCACAGAAAAAGTGGATGGATTGCGTGAGGGACGATAGTTATGAAGGAATAGGTGGATGGATCATGTTAGGGATGATGAAGGAAAACGGAGTGAATAATAAGGCGTCGGCTGGGAATATTGGAAGAGAAGAAGATATTGTACCGACCCTAAGAGCAGGGTAGATGAAGAAGAAGGACCAACTCATAATACTCGTACGATTGTCATTAAAATCCTAAAGAAATTCAAGTAAACCGAATCAAATCGCCTCGTGAGGACACTGCTTTATGATAAACTCACATATCTTGTCAAAAGTGTCTTAATCATAATGATAAAAGTACATTCCAAGGTTCCACAATGGCACATGTTGTTTCTATGTTTTAGACCTTTTTTTTGCTATGACTCAGGTATGAATCTGACCCTGGCAGCTAAACAAAACATTCCAGAGACAACGTGTCATTTATATTTTTAGAACAAATTAAAGCTTTAGAAAATGACACGATGGTACGATCCGCAACAAAAGTTGGTCAACATTGACAGGTATAGGTACTTATTTCTTATCTTTAATAATAAAATGGATACAAAATTAATTATTCTATGCACTGCTTTTGAGATTTCATGTGGACATTCTGATAATCGAATGTAACTGTTCCATGTTTTTTATATTATCGAATTCAGGTACATAATTTTGAAAATATAAATGTTAACGTCTGAATATTATAACTAGGTACTCCATATTGTACTCAGTTATGTTACTGTACCAATTCCACCTATTACGGAATAGTCAATAAACAGTTCATTTAAGTCAATTTTATTTCGAAAGTCACATTAAACCTCTCAATCCGACAAGTCTCCAACAACATAACTTATAATCTACTCATCTCTTTCCCACTCTCCAAATCTTCCCTTACTGCTTTCCTTTTCTCTTTCTTCCTACTGTCTTCTAGAAGAGCGTATATCTCTTCCACGGTCTTGTCTTTCGTCTCTGGGACCCACATGACGGTGTAGAAGGTACCAAGGAAGCAGACCATGGAGAACATGATGAAGACCCAGTGGATTCCCAGTAGTTTGAGGAGGGGGTCGTAGGCCTTCGTTTGGATGAAGTCGCTGAGAGCGTCTACGGAGCTGACGAAGGAAGTCACCATGCCACGATGCTGAAACAAGAAAATATTTATGAGATGGTTGGATGGAAACTAAGTACACTGATGAAATGTTTTGAGCCAATTTGAAACTAGTGTAGCTACCTACAATTTTTTTTTATCGCTATGTCAAATTACTCGGAAATGGTTGACATTTGGATAGGGGTCATAAGGGGTAATTTGGTTGCAAATGACCTATCCTACATCCCCTAATAGATTAAGAATAATAATAATATGAGACAACATCCACACAGGTCCCGAACTAGGTAGAATCTTTACTACGGTAACCTGATGACTGATATACATACTTATATACATATAAACACCCAGACACAGGTCAAACAGACATGTTCATGCACACAAATGTTTGACTTATCCGGGGATCGAACCCGGGACCAGGGGCTCAGAAGGCAGGGTCGCTACCAACTGTACCAACCGGTCAGTCAAGATTTGATTGCCGACATATCACCAATAGCCCCGTTATAGTCCTCCAGACCGTATTTCGGTCATGGCGGCTGATCTCAACGAAGACTAGCCGTCGGCGCGGGAGATATTATATGTCTTCCCTCACTTTTATAGTCCGATGGGACGGCAATCCGACACGACCGGAGAGAGATCAGGCGCAGGACCAACGGCTTAACGTGCTTTCCTAGGAACGGGGGTTGTCACACCGCCATCTTCCAAACTCCGGGCCGTTACTAAGTAATTCCTAAAGGAAAAATCCAATAAAACTTTGCCTGACCTGGGAATCGAACCCAGGACCCCACGCTCAGCAGTCGCGCTTGCAACCATTCAACGGGGCACCGATCACCCACTACACAGCTAGTAAGCAGGATTTTATGAACTAGCAAAAGTTACAACAGTACATTTTAGTCATTATACATATTAGTATTCATAATAAAATTATGTCCATTCACTGCCAATTCCCGGTCAAAACCCGGCGGTGCACTTAGAAACAATAATGTCCTGAACAAATAGCACTCTTATCACAAACAATTTTAGCATATTTAAACAAGTAAACTTAAGAATGCAAAAAGCATTTATTCTTACCTGAAACGAAAACAGCTCCGAAGTAATAACATATGGCACAGGCTGGTACCCTGCAGCATCCGCAAAGATGCACAGACACATGGCCAGGACCGGCAACCAGCCGGGCAGCCAGATGTTCATAGAGGTGATGTAAAACCACGCTCCTAATGCCAGCATTGACACTCCGGTCGCTAGGGAGGTGCCGGCTAGCAGCCACTGAAAGGAAAGAAGAAAGAGGTTTTATTGTATTGCCAATTATCATCGTGCATGTTGAGTATATAGAGGTAGGTATGAGGAACCGCGTGGAAAGTTTTTCATCCTCAATTGAGAAGCGAGGATCCTCCAAACAGACGGGCTCTTTTGCTGTGTTGTATACACTATGTCCGAATTCGGACTGTGCAAACATAAAGGGGTGGTAGGTTGCTCTATTTTATCAGTAAAATTATTCTACATGTAGGGTCGGAACCCAACTCCCACTGAATGGCAGTCATTTTTATGTTTTGATCACCTTTTAAAAAGCGTGCATAATAAAAGTAGGTATTGTAATCTTTAGAATTTAAAGCCCAATTATCGTTAAACAAAAACTTTTTGCAACTAAAAAGTATTAAATAATATTATATTGAAATACATGCTAAAAGATCAATTTTACGGTAAAATTAACGTTTTTTTGTTGTTTTTGTTGATGCAGGTTATTACAAAATTCACTACAGGAACTACCTTTTTTATCTACTTGTCTAATAGATGACAAGTTTACCTAAATAATGATACCCAAAACTCGATTCTATGGCGATTGATTTAAGAGATATTGCTGCTTGAACGCAGCCCTTCACGTGAGATATGAATGAGCGCCGCATTCCTTATGGAAGCAGGTACAAAAAACGGTTTACTGCATATTATTGAAGTGAGAAGGGACAAAATATTCATTTCGGGGGACGAAGCTACAGAACAAGAAGTATCCATCAATAAAAAAAATTATTAGTTTTATTTTCGTCAGTTGCTCCGCTTTTCTTGTGACGTGACGTGCACGAGCACGAGTTCCCACAACGAATTATTTCATAATTCCCACAACGAATTATTTCATAATTCGTTGTGGGAACTCGTGCTCGTGAACACTCCTAGTGGACACACAATTTTGTGTAAGGATTTTGCAATGGAAATGCAAGAGCTGCTTTGCGGGAGTATCAAAGGCGATATCCGAATCAAATCACCAGACACTCAGTGCAATTTAGTTGATTATGATTATTGGGCTTAAAATTCCAAAGTTAAAGTACTTTTAGAATGCACGCTGCATAAAAGTCGATCAAAACCCAAAAAATAGCTGCCACTCAGGAGGTTTGGGTTTTAACCCCAAATGTAGAATAATTTTATTGATAAATAGAACAAACAACCACCTCTTTAAGTTTGCACAGTCCGAAATCGGACATATAAAACTTTGCTTGCGCGATGCAGGATTTTGTTTGACATCAGTGTGGTGCGTAGTTCGCATGTCGCGTTGTAGATGCCGCCATAAGTATATAATTATAGAATATATTAAATTGTTGGTGAACCAACACAGTGCTCGATGCATTTACTTGGTCGTAGCGGCCGTTTCTATGAAAACACAAAGGATATGGAGTGCAAACATAGTGGATACCACGCTTTGTAACAGCTTGCATGCCATGTGTCTGTATACTCATTACCTACTCATGTTTTGGATCAATAAATGATCTTATTTCCTTGTACCTTTAGAGTTCGGTATGTAAATGCATACAAAGAATTAGTACTAAATGCATTCTTCGAATCATGTTGTGTCTTGGGAAGCCACAACATGCTCATAAAAAGTGCCTACTCCGATTTCGTATCCGTCTGCTAAGCGTCGTAATTATAGCCGTCTTTTGGAAGCCTATGTTCATACTTAGGAGTGGTAAGTTTGACATGATAATGTATGATTCATCTTTAGCATGATATAATATATTATTTATCTCATTGGTAGGAAAATATTAGGGATTTACACGCGTGTCGATCCAAAAATCAAGAAAAAGTGTCGAGGCAATAAAGCTCGGCGAGTCCAAAGGGATCGATTGATCCAAACTGTCTTTGAAACTACTAAGTAGGTACCTAATTCTGAAAATAAAATTAATGGGATAGGAATCCATGGTTCCTATTTCCTTCCATAGCAAGCAGGCCTAAAAATACCCAGGCTACATGCCCAAAGGGTCCCTTACGAAATCTGCGAGCAGCCCAGTTGCTTAGCACCAAGCAACACTTATAATGTCGTACGCAGTGACTCGAATTCAACATCTTGCGCTCAAAATATCTTGCTTTCTTTCATGGGAATAAGGTCCAAGTTTGAGTACATTTTGGTCAAAATATCTCACCTTTCTCCCAGTCTGTTCCACAATGCAACTCGCCACTATGCTGCCTAGGAGCTGGATAGCCCCCACCACGATCGTCTGCTTGTTTGGAGACAGTTTCAGACTGATGGACTCCGAAGCCTGTTCGAAGATGGAGCCAGCATACATAAGGACCACCAGGTAGCCGCAGGTCTCTTGGGACAGCATCACGTTCAGAGAGATCCGGAATGCTTTGAAGGTCGTCTTGTCTTGTACTGGAAAGATATTTTAGAATGGTCAGGTGCGTTGTTTTTTATAAGGCTCTTATCTTACCTTAACAACAAACAAACAGAGATGGATGAAGCATATAGGAGTAAATTAGGATAAGCTTCTGCCCCGCCCGCGTGGTGTTCGGAAACTCTCACGAGAATGGACTAGCGGGATAAAAGTATCAATATGTGATAATAATAATAAAAAAAAGTTTATTTCGGCACAATAACGCAAGACTAAGTACAATAAGTAAAACGATGATAGTTGCAAAAGTATTAACAAAAAAAAAAAATAAACAGTACAGAACAATGATTTGGGATGTATTATTTATTGACGCGACGGATGTTTGTGGCATGTGTGTTGCGTGTGGTTTTGTCGGGGTGTGCGAGGGAGTGATGAGTTTTTTACACTTCCACGAGTTTCATGGACTACCTGAGTGCCTTTCATCGATATCAGACGGGCAATTCCCGTATTTTTAAGAACGTTCGCATTCTAATCTCAGTCTCAATCTGTCAAAATTTGTATAGCGTTTACCTACATTGTTGACATTTGATTGTCGCTGAGGTGAGATTGCGACTTGATTTTGAACGTTTTTAATTACGGGAATTGGCCTTCTGTTGTTAAGGCGTGAAAAGGTAACACACAGTCAAGAAGCTTTCGCATTTATAATGTACTAGCTTATACCCGGGACTTCGTCCGCATGAAATTTATTGTACCCTCGTCCCACCGCATGCATCGCATTGCATCGCCCGCCCGCGCTATTACTTCGCTATCGCTTAGCGTTCTTTCGGACTTTTTTTCATTCGGCTCAGATCCTAAGGGTCGTAACGTAATGTTGAATAGCCCATAACCTTCCTCAAGAATTGGGCTATCAAAAGCAAAAATAGTAGATTGTTATACAAGGAGCTAAAATGACCCATTATATACGAGGTAGTTTTACTCCCGAGCTTTAGCGAGGGAGTAAATAGAAACCGAGTTTTGAAACAGTAATACGTCGAGTCTATATTCATGATTATTCTACTTATGACTAAAGACTTTTTCGTTTTTGTAGGCTCATTGTCATTTGACACACAAAAAAAAAAAAAAAAACTTTTTCCCCTAGAGGAAGAATTGCTATTTTTTCATCGCTCTGGTACGCCACAATGACGGTCTTTTTGAGCAAGAGGAGTGAAAAAAAAATTCTAATCGTGCCTATAGTTCCAGAGATTACCCTCTACATAAAAACAAACAAAAAATAATTACCTCTCTATAATACAAAATACAGTATAGATAACATTGATCAGTGGGATGGAAGTAGGGAATGAAGGCCGCGGTGTTCTGTAGTTTTTTTTTAGGGAAGTACAGTCTAAAAAACGTTTTCGAAGCCCTGTCTTTTTTAAAATAAATATACATAATTGGAAGCCAAACAAAAGCTCAGAATTGCTGTATAGCCCGAATCTAGGTAAGTCCCAAAGATCATCTTCAAATCAATAACTTGATACCGATACTATAAGGTGACCTCTGCACCTTCTAAGAAACTAATGTAGGTACGCATAGAATATTGTTTTTGTTAGAGATAGTTTTTGGGTGTTTTGTTGCCTAATGTATTCTTGGAATCCAAACTGGATATTTATAACGTAGGTATTTCCTTAACACGTGCCGCGTGTGTTAATATAGAGTTTCCGTCTCCGTCTGCCTGTTAGTGCTTCTAACTTGATAACGACTTGTCCGATTTACATGATTTTTCTCTCAACAACTATAATAGTCCATTTGAAATAAGATTAGAAAAAATAAACCTTTTTTACAGTCCGTTCAACCGACTTTGGCTTCTATTCTGTAGTCATACGGATGGCATTTAAAGCAAAAACGTGGTTACAATACCAACTGTTTACTGCAGCTGCCGTTTGCCATGCCACCAAAGCATTAGAAGTAAAAATCAGTTGAAGGGACTGTAAAAAAGGTTTATTTATATTTCTAAACTTATTTTAAATGGAGTATAGATAGGTTAACATAGATACAGTCTTATGTATATCTATATATGTATTTATTTTATATGTAATTGGTACACCACTGAGTGCCTGCAGTATTGTCTCCAAAGGTTGTCTGTAAAAGATCGCTTATAGCGATAAGACCGCCCATTATGTCACCCTATGTAAAATTATTACATTTATATCTGTAATTTATTTGTGTACCTAATAGTGAGTATTCTATTCTATTATATTCTTAACATACTACCTATCAACATAGGTTTTTCTTACAAAAACGATGAATAATAATACCAGCTTCATGTCATCACACAGCAAGACAAAGGTCTCATCTCATACAGAGAGGCACGAGCACTGATCACCACGCTTGCTCAAGTCCAGGTTTCCTCACGATGTTTAACTTCACCGATGTCAGTAGGTAATGTCCAAGATAAACACAGCATAAGAACACCAAGGAACTCCCACTATTCAAATTTATAAATTGCGTCATTTTTTAATTGACAAAACTTACTACACGATCCAAGATGTTCTTAATAATTGGTACCTACTACAATCTGTCACCATACACCTAATTCTTTTTGTAAGATTTGCTTTATAAGTGATACATTATGAAATTTTGTATAGTGCATGTTGAAATGAAAAAAAGTATAAGTATATATATTGTATGCCTACTAGGCCGGACATAATGGATCTGCAATTTACCTAACATTTGTCTGTATAACCTATGCCCTTATAATAAAAACTTTTGATTTGATTTGAATTGATAAAGTCACATTGGTACTTGTCCGGATTTTAACCATAAATAATGATCTTGGATAAGTAACTAAATTCATGTGCAGACAAATCCATGTTAAGATCCAAGTGAAGTATGAAAATAACGAGTTGCTTAAAAGCTAGTTTGTAGACATAATTAACATAAGTTGGGAAAAAACGAAGTCTTTCCTCTGAATTCATTAGTTTACAATATCCAATGAAGCTTTAGTAGAATTGTGTCGTTAATTGCGAATAAATTCTTATTTACCATCTACGAAAAAAAATATATGATATTGGTAAACAGCGATGGAAAAATCCCTACCGTTGTAGTTTTTGTTAATTGCGAATAAATTCCTATTTACCATTTACGATAAAAAAAAATATTATAATGGTAAACAGCGATGGAAAAATCCCCACCGTTGTAGTTTTTGTTAATTGCGAATACATTCTTATTTACGATCTACGATAAAAAAAATATTATAATTTTAAGGAGCGATAGAAAAATCCCTACCGTTGTAGTTTTTATTAATAAGGCCTGGGTTTCGGCGGGTCCTTCTAATTTTGAAAAAAAAAAAACCCACCCCATCATAAAAAAGCGTAACTTTGCGTTTGCAATGCTACACTATTTCTATCTCACGAAGCGACGCCCGCTTTACGTGTACGCTTCACACTCACGTGTGTGCGTGAAGACGAGTAGCGTCAGCACATACCACACACACGCACACACACAACTACTCTTCCGAGTTCGCTAATGGTGCCGATTCCCTTGTTCACAAACTAAACTAAATTTAAGTTGAGTGCATCTTTTTCTTTCTATTTCATTATGAAAAGGACCGAAGATAAATATTAGTTTAGTCCTGTCAAATTAGTCAGCACCTGACATAATTTGATGTAATTTTAGTAGTCAACTTTTAATCACGTCTAAACTTGTATGGAGTAGTGTCAGGCGCTGATTAATTTGACAGGACTAAACTAAAATTTATCTTCTGTCCTTTTCTTAATGAAATAGAAAGAAAAAGATGCAATGAACTTAAATTTAGTTTAGTTTGTGAACAAGGGAATCGGCACCATTGTCTGGGACGGTACCGACAGCTCCTGCGCTTACATTACACACACATTCACAGCGTGTTTGTACACTTGGTAACCACAAGTAAAGCGCGCGTCGCTTCGTGATATAAAAAGACTATACGCATTTGGCCACGTAAGCTTTTCAATTGACTGGCCATGTTTGTTGGTAGCAACCAATCGGAGGCTCTAATGGGCAGTAAATATTTACTACCTGATTTTTAAGATTAGATTCAGATATCTTCTTTAATTTATAGTCTCATTTGCAAAAATATTAACACACTTGTATGAATATAGCCTTAATCTAATACGGCCATATTAATGCCGAAGCAAGAATTATAATAAATATGAATAGCTTGTTTTTTTGTTTGAATAACAAAACATAGGCACCGAGCAAAAATAAATAAATCAGAAAGAACTGTAAGCGCAAACGAAGTAAATAATAACGATGCGTTGCGACGGGGTCGGGGGAACAAGTAATTTTATGCGGACGAATTCGCTGGTAGAAACTAGTAAATAATATAATAAAATTGAAGACTGTTTGTTTGAACACACTAATCTCAAAAATTACCAGAAGGATTTTCATTTTTTTTTGCATTTGATAGACCAATTCTTGAGGAGGCTATTTAACATCACGCTAAGAGCCTTAAGAGCCGCACAAAAAAAAACAGAAAGAATGATAAGTGATAAGAAAGTACTAGCGCGGGCTGCTGAGAACAAAACTACAATCGTAGTACTCAGGGAAGTTTTATACAAATGAGGCTGTTATTCTAGTATATTATACCTACCGTCTTACGACTTCCACGCGAACGAAGTCACTGGCAGAAGCTAGTCGAGGACAAACAGACAGTTATTAAAATGGAACATCGCGAAAGCTTCTACCGTTTAAAAAACTAGTTTCAAACTATAAATAAATGTGTTTTGTTTCTTATTAGTTTGAATTGGTTCGAGAATTTTATAGAAAAACTATAAAATGACGTCGTATCGTATATTTTATGGCCACTAACAAACATTTTTATATAAAAAGGTAGGTATATAACTTAGGGCTTAAAAAAAGTAGTTGGTAGAGTAGTAGGCGATCTAAAAACCATTAATGTCACCTCCATACATCAAAGCTGAATAAGAACCCACCTACCTGAACCTCCACCTCCTCCTCCTCCTGTTACCTAGCTGACTAACATCCACCGAGTTCTACCAATAAGTCATAGTTATATTTTACTAGATACTCTATTAGCATGTGGCGGTATATACATAGCCACATGCGAACTACGCAGCACACTGACTTCACTCGAAATGCTGCATCGCGCAAGCGAAGTTTACCGTTACAACGTTCCGACATCAATCGTCGGGCCAGTCTGGTCGGAGGATCCTCATTTTTCTATGTAGGATGAGTGAATTTTGCACCCTGTTTCTCACACTTCTATAACCTAATCAAGAAGCAACCTAGGTATTTCTGAATCATGATCAAACATTATGAAATTGAAATGACATTAATATTTCCACAAAAACATCCACGCATATAAATTCGCTTTCCTTTCTTGTAAGCAAAGGAACTGTTAAGATGAGTTCTCCCATCGTTTAAATAATCTAATAACTAAATATTAGGTCTTGTCCTATGAAATTGCCGTTTAGTAAACAGAAATTTAAAGCCATTTTTGTATAAATATTTTTTCTTTCTTTCAATCAAAATATGCACCCATGCTATTGACGCATCTCTGCCAGCGCAGTGGTAACTTTCAATGCCCCTCTAGACGAAGTCAGGTCTACGGGACAACAAACTCTTAAAAGGTATTTTGTACTGCCTCTCGGCTAGTGAATTTTTTCCCTGCCAAGAAGTTGTCCAAATTTTGGAAAACTGCTTACCTACTATTATCAAAAAGAATCCATTTTTCATTGCAAGTGACAATGCGGTTCACAATCCGTTCGTTTCTGCGTCTGTTATGCAACGCAAGGCATACCTCAACGCGTTCGTCGCGCTGGCGATCGCTCAGTTCGTGCGGCACCCAATTATCAAGTTTTTTTACCTTGCCAATTTGACGCAAATGGACCAAATTGTTTTGATACTAACGTTGAAAGCTGCTGCTAACTCGCTTTTAATTCGTCGTTGTTGACTTTAGTTTTCGGGCGACCACAGGGTTCATTTTTTACATCAAAATTTTCATGTCGGAAGCGTTCAAACCAATAACGAGTTGTACGTTCGTTTGTAGTGTTCACTCCGTACACTTAATTAATGTTGCGAGCCGTTTGTGCGGCATTGCTACCGCGACAGAACTGTTCTCGTATTCCATAATTACTCGTATTTTTATCGTGTCCATATTGATGAAAAAGATACTAATGTAGTGAAAACAAAACACTAATCAATAAACAAATGACTGAATTTTAAAATAGAATTCCATATACTTAAATAAAATGTATTTGAATTTAGAATTGATTGCCAGCCATACATAAATTACGTTTCAAATGGCCAGTATTATAAAACGGCAACTGCTTATGTAAAGACCTATTATTAATAACCTATCTAGTTTCCAGGGAAAATCCAGGTAATTAAATAAACACCAACCAGTTGCAGAAACCGTTTAAAGTTATTTGCATGGCGTCTTGAAATAAAATTAAATATTGCAATACAGTGTATGATACACGATGCTGGTTTCAACGAAGATCGATTATCATAGGGGGCTATGCACCGTCAGGGTGCCAATTGGGACAACGATCAGTTTATGTCCGTCTGTCACAAAGCTTTATATCAGTAACGGAAGAAGATGGTCGGACAACATTTTTTTGTAACGAACTCAAGCACAAATCATTAACTACAGTTAGCTTTTTGAATTGCAAGGATTTAGTCAGAATGATAAAACTAGTTGCCCATTCCAAAGCGTAGTAGGTTCTTATGGAGACGAACGGGCAAGAAGCTACACGGAGACTACACTTTCACTGCCAAAATAAAAACAATAATTCCTTCGCGTGCCCACAACTCGCCTCCCGCGTCCTACATATCGATATGGGACGCGGGAGGCGAGTTGTGGGCACGCGAACGAATTATCATTGCACTCGTGAGCCGGGTACTTTGCAGTAAAAGTTTAAATCAAAAATATTAATAACTCTACGCCTCTTATCTTATGTCTCTTGGTGGGTAATTTTCTGTTTTTCATGCTAAAGTTATTTGAAAATCTTTGGTCCGATCTCCAATCGCAACAATGGGTTCAAGGTTCTAATAAATACGTGTCTCATTATAGCCTCTATGGGGGACTGCTATCCCTACGATTATCTCGTCACTGTCTGTCCGTCACAAAGGTAAAACTAGCCAGTTGCGTGTTTGTACGTAAGTAATTTAGTGGTTAACAATAAATTAATCTGAACCCTCCAATTACTCTCAACTATATCTTTATCTATACAACATGTCATCAAAATAAACACAACATTATTCGAAAAACTGCTTTTTAGCTTTAATATACTAGGTACTTATTTTTTTTTTAAATATTCTTAATAATAAAGTTATACAATTGATTTGCGTTTCAATTTAAATTAATATATTTTATTATATATTTTATTAAAATTAAAAAATCTGAAGTCTTACTTGGTCTTTGCTAACCCGACTGCTTCAAAGTATATGTATGTTTGTCTTTTCATATTTGTTTTAATTAATTTTTGCGTCAACTACCTACTCATGAAACTTTAGCAGATAAATCCTTCATTCACATTCCAGCACCGGTTGTTACGAAGCCTTCCTTTATTTGTAAGCTCGTAATGAAATAGCGGCCACGTTTGTAAATGAATGCCTCACTGCAGAATCTGAATGTACCCTTTTGCAATTATTTGACTGCGCCTTGATTGGTATCAGGTTTTGAGAGTGTAAAGGATGTTGTTTTATCAATATCCTGTTACGTGTTCAATTTTATGTAGTCTTGGTTCAGTGTCCGACGATGTTTTCGTCTCCTGAACTCCGTTGGAGTATATATTGGAATAGTTGTAGAAATAAATGAAATATCTATTGATAAGAGGGATAGTATTTTAAAAGGTATCTCTTGACTAGGCCTGCAAAAGACCTAGATAGTTGTCGAGACGACCTAGACGCGTACCGCATGGTTTGGTTCGAGGTGACTCTGGAAAACGATGCCTGGAAGGATTTTGGGGAGGCATTTTCTCAGCAGTGGACCAGTGTAGGCTAACTAAAAAAACTTTTTTATAAAAATAAACAACCGACTTCCAAAAAACACTACAAAGTTAAATATAACTTTAATTTCGGAAGTCGGTGTCTTTGGTTTTTGTATTTTCGGTTTTTTTTCACCGACTTCCGAAATTAAAGTACAGTACAGTACCCTTTGGAGTCTACAGGCGGGATGTTATGTTGTGTGATTGCGTAACCAATGCATATTATGCGATAGCAACAATCGCGGTTGATTTGCTGTCATTTTTTGAAGAGTTCCGTTGTCTGTCTCCGAAACTCACCATCAGATCTATATGAAATTTAAATGGGACCATTTCGGAATAAACTTCATGCGAACAAAAAAATAATTTTGCAATTCCGTCTATACATGACGGAGTTATGCCTGAAAATAATAATTTTTTTAAACATCCGAATTTATAACCACCTCCTTTTTGAAGTCGGTAAAAAAAAAGATTGACAGTTTTGTAAAGCTTTGCACCTAGAAGATTCGTTGTCGATTTCTAAACTAAACGGTTTCCAACAGTCATGTTGATACAAGAAAGGTTTCAACATACGTGCAGCCTGTGTTTCCGTCGCGTGCCACAGCTCATTACACTTGACGGTAAATATATCTCGACGAGTAAGAGCAATTCTTGGAACCGAGGTGCAGGATTTTGACACGTCATCTGGGAACCGGCTTCACTATATTGTGGCGAGTTTTTATTGGATTATAATAAAGACCGAATGACTCATCTTTAAGGGCCCTGAACGTTCTCTTTCCAGATTTTAGTCGGATTTTATTCAGTAGATAATATGAGTTCCTTGCCCGTTCTTCTCCTTAAGAACCTACTACACTTTGGAATGGGCAACTAGCTTCATCTTTCTGACTGACTAACCTCTTGACAATTTCTAAAGTGCCTGTAATTGGTTTATTTGAAATAAAATATAATTGAAATTGAGTTGAGTTTACGTGAAATTCTCTTCGAGCAATGTGATGTGACCGCACACTTTTACTCATTTGTTTTTAAGGAAATCATTGCAAAATCGAACCTCAGTATAGTTAGTTACGAAGTGATGCTTTGAATATGACATCAAGTGTAAGCCTGATGATGAGATCAGGCTTACAGAAAACAAGCTCTTAACAATAAATGATCACATTACTAAATATTATTTAATTTATTATCAGATTTAGGGGTGGTCTTCATGACAAGGGTTATGTATGTGTCATCTGAACATTATGTTCGAAAACTCGCTCTTAACAATGTAGGAGGTAGGTATCTTTCATAATAACACATTGTCGTCACCTGACGTGAGCGGGGAACTTTTTGTGGTTTCGCTTTTCTTGAGGTGCAATTATATCCTCGTAGATGTCGTGTGGTTGCAGGTAACTACTTAATCTCCCTCTGTGGGTGACGTAAATATGCGTATGCACGTACGTATCTAACAGACTTACGAATTCAATTTTATTTTGGAGAGTTCGAAGTCGTGCTAGGATTGAATATGCTAAAAAAATGTGAGCAAGTCGTCAAAATCGTTCTGTTTTGCTAAGAGGAATTAGCAGTGGTCAATCATTACTACTAAGCCATAATTATGTAACATTTAAATCTTGTATTCGTGAAAAAACTTTAGAACTTTGATTTTCAATATAATCTCCGTAACCAGGAATTTCTCAGCACCCTAAATAACACAGTTTCATTCACAATCCGAGAGTTTTGACGGATATTTCTAATCGATTGCTTTACAGGTTTAATAAATTCATCTGCTCAACAACGTAAATAACGCAATGAAAGTGGCTAAGCTGTCAAAATGAAAAAAAAATGCGATCAATTGTCATTTTACGTGTCAAATTGTAATTACCCCGCCGCGGCCGCAGGTATGGTTCAGTATAAAAAAAAAATATCACAATGACGAGAAGAACAAGTGACTGCCGGCTTCGATAAGCGTCTTTTACACAGTCATGTTATTTCGATTTTAGTATAATCCGTCCGTGGTCGTTAAGGGTTCTAACATTCTGTCCTCCAGCTAGAGAATATGAAGATTTCTATTTGATGAAAGAACTGCTTACCTATACTTTTCCAGGTGACTTTCTTCACACTCCTGGCGTGTTCCTCTTCCCTCTCCAGCTGCTGTATAGCTTCCTCCAGGTCTTTATCGTCTGTGGTGGTGTTCCGAAGCCATGCTAGTGCTGCACGGGCTTCCTGTAAGGACATCAAGGATTGTTTTAAAATTTGGATATTTTTAGTAATTGACATGTAGGTATTGATTAAGAATACCAACCGCACCGACTCCGACTAAATTGGGATATGGTCAAGAGAATGAAGGTTCGATCGTAAAATAAATAGAAAAGAGTGACCGAAACATTTGCTGAAATAATGTATTTGAGGTATAGTTCTTTATTAGGTTGCTCAAGAACTGGAGCCGTTTATTGATTTTCATACCCATTAAAAGTGAAAAAAGATTTTGAGAGAAGATGGCTAATGAATTGATAAATATGTTCAAAGTGCATGTTACCATTGCTAGGTACTCTTAATACTTTGTGGATGTTATAAAGTAGGTAGGGGTAGCAACTATTACCTACTCAATTAAGAGTTTAAAACTTACACTTACTTTACTTTAAAAGGAGGTAAAATACGTTACGTACGATATACGTAGGTTACCTATAGATTTCGCGAGCAATATTAGTCGGCCTGTTTATTACCTTTTGATTCTTTATGATGGAGATCTTTTATAGTAGTATGGTTTAAAAATAAAATAGTACCTAGGATAGGAAAAAGAGTAGAAGATAAGGAGAAAAGAGTTCTATAGATTTCATATCCTTCAATAACTTTATTTGGGTCCAGAAAAAAACAATATTTTAACAAAAATCAAATGATGATCGCGCGCCGTCATTGCTTGTGTTTAAAAGACTCGTGAAGGAACATTACTTGTCGTTGTGATCGTGTTCTCGTAATTGTAATTATCTATAGTCTTCATTTATTTTCGTTGCTTATAAATTTAGTATGTACGTATTTATGTATCTATTATTTAGGGTATGTATATGTAAATGTGTATCTATTTTAGTGTATTGTATAGATACTTATTATTTTCACCAACAACAGCCCCATTTTATGTCCAGGAAAATCTCTGTCCATTCCAAGGTTGCCTGGAAGAGATCGTAGAAAGCGATAAGGCCGCCCATTGTATATTAAGAGCGTTTATACCGTACGAGTGGCAACGTCGCAATTTTGTGTCATATTTCGTGGTTTTCAATTTTTATCATTTAATCGGAACTATAATTTAAAAATTAACTTTTTAGAATTACGTGAAAGTGTTTAAAAAGTAAGTAACCGTAATGCTTACAGTTATTTTACAATGAAAATAACGCCCTGCAAGTTTCCAATGTATTATTTGCATATAAATAGAACTGTAAACGCAACGATTTCTTACCTTTTACACAGTTTTCACATAATTCTAAAAAGTTAATTAAACAGATTTTTAAAATATAGCTCCGATTACTTAAATGATAAAAAATTAAAACCACGAAATATGACACTAAATTGCGACGTTGCCACTCATAAGGTATAAACGCTCTTGAGTAAAGGATTAAACTTCTGCAACTTTTACATGTTTACAAGCAAAGTAACTCATTATCATCTGGTTTTTCCTCTGAACAGGGGAAAGCAGCTCTTTGGGAAATGGGTAATGTGATTGGAGGTCAGATAGGCAGTCATTCCATGTAAAATACTGGTATTCAGCTGCATCCGGTTAGACTGGAAGCCGGCCCTTTAGTTGGGAAGAGGCAACGTAAATTAATATTGATCAAGAAGAAGAATGGACCTAAGGCTATTGTAGTTACGTCCTATTGGGCTCAATAGAACCTAATTACTCAATAGACTTTGATAGGTTCGTCTTTTAATATATAGGTACTTCACTAGTACCCACATTGTCAATAATAATTGTAATTTTGTAATTTTTTTTTTGTTTCCCCTTTATTTTCTCCTACCAAAGGTTAAAATAATTTGTAATTATTAACTTGAGATTACTCGAACAATGAGGGGGGGGGGGGTAATCTGTGTGACAGATTTTTCCTAGTGCAGTTATCAGTCTCCCACAAAGGATTAATCAAAATATAGTGTCTTCATTATTTTTAAGGCACCTTTGTGGAAGAAAAGTAAACGTTTATTTATTTAAATTTAAATTCAATTTCACCGCCAGTCACCACGATGTAAGAAAACCTCGTAGTTATCATGTATCTATACAGTTTTATTGGACTCCCATTCAATCTACTACAATTGGAGTTCATTAGATCCCCCTGCGCTCTTCCAACCATCACTTCTAACTAACTAGGGATCAGCTGCTTGAACCTTTGACGAAACACAATCCAGATCATACTGTCACAAGAAAACTAGCGACTCGTCCTGCTTGGCACCGATTTTTGCGCTTGATGGCGCGTGGTGGATTATGGCTCACTCCCTCCCACTGCTGGGACACAGGCCTCCCCGACGTGTGTCCCAACAGTGGGAACATTATAGGCTGATTATGCTATACACAAATCGTCCGGAATACATTATCGCGGTTATTAGACAAATTCTGCGATCACACGAACAGGGGGTCTACCTCTCTTAATACGAAGTCCGTAATTTCGGCCGAAGTTACGGACGTTTTCTGTTCCGTATATTATTTATATTTTTCGGACATAAGATTACTCCGGGGCGCGAACTAAAAATTTATGGCAAAACGTTTAGACAGTAGTCCTTACTCCCGATGTGTTCTTGCCCGTCCGGAAAAGTTAATTAATCGGTAGTAGGGTTCACTTTTAAGTATCGTACTACTTTCGGACGGGCCCGTATCCTCCATAACGGACATAAGAGAGTAGGCCCCCGGGCAAGTAAAGCGACTTTAATTTTATTTATACTAGCGACCTGCCCCTGCTTCGCACGGTTTGTATGACTTGACAAAATATCGAGTTTTCTTTATAACTTTAATATTATTAATTGGAGTGTTTTGTTTTCTCAGCTCTTAGACTGGTTTTAGCTACATTTACGGGCCAAAGCCAAGTAAATGCAGCGCAGCGTGTGGTGTGTTTTCTTCCTCTAACTGCATGAACTTCCTAAATATTCTGCAGGTGTTTAAGATGGCAGCTTTCTGTAGGTTATTGTAAACGGATTCTTCTAAATCTATTAATTTAAGACTACGGAAAAGATGGTTGGGGAGGGGATAACGCCTGTCGTGGAGAGAACTATTAGGGATAACGTAAACTTTTTCTTGTCTCCAGATTCTTGTGACTTCTTCTTTATGGTATTTTGTAGGTTATGCTTATGAGTATTAGGAACTGCAATTTCTATAAGGTAAGTGATTTTGCTTATTTTATCCTGTACGGTTATGTCGGGTCTATTATAGTTGATAGTACTGTAAGGATGGCGCGATCATAGTACATTTGTGTGTATCATTTTCTAGGATAGTTTGTGGTGTGTACTTGTAGTAAGGAGTGCTAGAGTTTTGTATGAGACTGTATGCATTTTTTAATTTTTTTTATTAAGATTTTCTACACATAAATCTTCTGAAATGACATCTCTAAATGATGGTGACAACCGTATCAAAAACCGTCGCGTAGATTAGAAGAACAACGCGTTCACACAGACAGACACGAAAGGAGACTTTAATTAATAATTATGTATGTATAGATAAACAAAGAAGTTCTCACCTTAATCTTCCCCTGTTTTACCAGAAAGACAGGTGTCTCCGGCATAGCAATGAAAGCCACGAGAAAGATGGCCGGCACAGCAGTGCAGAGCCACAGCACGGCGTCGAAGGACAGCATATCGCCTGCCACATAGACTACTAGGTAGCCTAGGTTCTGAGACAGGATGAAGAGAGAGCCAAGAGCGCCCCGGATGTTGTCTGATGCAATCTGTGGAGAAATGGGGCGGTTAGTTTGGATAGGTGAAGATGGATAATTAACGTTGAGGCCTTTTGTTTGAATCATGATAAAAATATTCGTTTTCACATTCGACAGTTGGTTCGTTTTGGTACTTCAATAGCACACAGTAGAAGGGACATCGTGTCACAAACTTTTACCATGGCTTCAGTAAGTACTATTCCAGGTCAAATTGCGCTTATATTTTTCGCCGGTTACAAAAAAAAAACTGTCGTGTCAAGGGACACCCGTTTGGAACGAAGTTCTTTTCTCTCTTACACACTTAGCGAATGAGAGCTAGACCGAAAAAAGTGTAGCATTTTGGCCGTCACGACACTTTTGTTCCGTAACAGGAGCGTCTCATTTGCCAAATTTCATATTCCAAAAAAAATTGTTGATCCATACATTTTGACCACGTAGATATTGCACTTTTGTATTGAAACAGTTTAATTTCAAATATCTAGGGTCTAGAATCGTGTACTGAGTGCATGGTAAAAGGTTGTGGCACAATGTGGAATGCTAGTCGGATATATTATATGGATTCTTCCGTGTATCGTGGACCGGTCGACATTAGAATACTGCGTGTATTTATAATCAAGCTAAAGATGTTTGGTTCTATTTAGGGCAGATTTCTCAATAGGCAGATAACTATTACAACAAAATAAAAAAATAAGTACAAATAACTTTTATTTGAGGAATAAATATTGCGGCTTGACAGCTTTTTTATAGAAAATATGTCAAACTGTCAAAATTTTACTTCAGATAAAAGTTATCCGACTATTGAAAAATTAGCCGTTAGGCAATTGTTTATTGGTTTGGCCAGTCTCTTTGGTATACCTACAAATTATTCACGAATTTTTGAATTTAATCTACCTATAGAAACACACAAAAAAAAACAAACACAAATCATTGTATATGAAGCATTTTGTATAAATAAAAATATTTTTCATTTTTTCATTTCATTTATAGAAATCAAAACGCTTTTATTCCTCACTTCCATTTTTTTATTTCTTTGTTTTTTATTCAAACTAATTCTGAGCTATTCTATCCCCGTGTTTACACCCTTAATACAAGTTAATATACTCGTTTCTGACGAGTCCTATAAAATACCTGTTAAAAAACATTGTTTCCGCTAAAATAATATGTATCGTTCACTATATTTTCACCTTTTTGAAATTATTAGTGTAAACGATAAACGAAAAAAAAACAGAAACAACTTGTGCCTTATACCTTGGTGTAAACGCGGGATATGAAAGTATATTTTTACTGCCTGTATTTCGTAGATTTTAGTAATTGACCATCGCAACACTGAACACGTGAGATGAAGGCTAAACCAAAGCTACGTAAACAACTGTCAATGTCACTGTCAATAACAAGGTACAGTCGCCAGCACATCAAGTTATACGAAACTGTCAAATTTCTCCAAATGATTTTAAACCTTAAAATGTTGACGGTTAAGTTGAATATCGAATTAGAAAATTTTACAGTTTGTGGTAACTTGACCTGCTGCTGTGTGTACAACGTTTTTAAGATTCTGACGTGTCATAACTTTCCTCGAACGTCACACCAGGGTACTTACTTTTTAGTTATAAACACACCTACCACAAAACAATGACATCTTTCTCCCTTCTGAAATCATAGGAAAACATCCCGTTTACCAAGTTTCAAATCTGCCAATGACTAAAATGCTATGACGTAGATAAAACCACAAACACAATTTGGAAGGTACGTAATTTATCTTACTTCCATTGCGTAGTAAAGCTGATTGATTTCAGGTAACAATAGGGGGATATTCCTGAAAATGTTTACGTTATAAAATATCTACCATTGTTGTTTTGTATGAATAATTTGTAATACTTATTATACCAACTGTCAGTTATCCTATCGCATGTATGGGCCAGTCCCCGAAAAAATGACGTAGGCATTTATCGCTTTGTGGTTGTTTATTCTTAGGAAAAACGTCTGGGGTCGTGCAAGAAAGTGTCGCAATACTATCAGTTGCATTTTTTTTGTAACTGTTGGGCAGATCCCAAATATATAAGAACGTTCAGTCAGTTGAGAACAGTCTCAAACTGTCAAAAAACCTTACATTTATGACATTGATAATTAGAGAGATGGGATTGCGACATTTTCGACGTTTTTGAAGTACGAGGTAGGGTAGCGATCTTTCTGTTGATTCTATGGCCCAATACATTTGGTTATTTAGGTCAGGCAATTACCAAAAAACTGCGTTTTGTCCACACATTATTCTTGGCAAGTGCTGGCTTTTTCGAAACACTGCTATTGACACCTTCTAGCTAGGGTGTTGTTTTGTGACAATTCTGATAGTTCATTGGTTTACTCCGCCATATCCTAGTCGCTAAATCTTTGGCAGTCAGCTATGACAGCAATATGTCGATCAACTGTTGATGGACCTACCTATCTTAGGCTTGATATTTGCAATCAACCTTTGACGTAGATTTAGAAAATCACTATAAAATGTTGTTGTGCATATTACAGCATACTAGCTGTCACAGAGAGGAGGCCTGTGTCCCAGCAGTGGGAACATTATAGGCTGATTATGCTAAGTACATATTAGTGCCTCGTGACTGTACTAAAGGTAATGCGTACTTACCTCCTTCAAATATAACGGTATGACGACATAGCAGCCTGCGCAGGCGAGCCCGGCGACTGCGCGAGAGGCGATCAGCGCCCATGGACGGAGAGAAAACAGGGTTATGGTCCAGCTTATCTGTGGAATAAGGGTTAGTTAGTGATGCTGTCAAAAGTATTGCAGAATGACGGACGATAAGGCAAGACACTAAACTCTTGACTAAAAACTAAATCAGTTTTGTTGGTGCTAGAGTTCGCTAGATTGTGATAATGATTTGGAATGGGTACAAGGTCCAAATTCAAATATTCTGATAGCATGATCTTCCTACAAATGGCTAAGCAATAAACTTATGTGGGTGTCCATGTTGTGATATTTGAACATGGTAATAAACTATAGTACCTATATCTGTACGTTTATCTGTATGTTTACTGACTTTAAGTAAGCTTATGGTTAGTATTTTGTAAACATTTAAATCTTAATTTCTAACGGCGTAATTCTGATAATCTCTTCGGATCGAAAACGCCACCAGTAATTATATCTAGGTTATTGTCTGTATTCATGAATTGATTGCATATATGATGATCAACGTGATCTAACCTAAAACAACGGATCAGTTCCAATAAACGACAATTGATACAGCTACTAGTAAACAATAGTGGCTACTAATATTATCTGCGACAAGTGGTTACAACCGCTTTGGTAACTAACTAGCGTGATTCGTTTGTGAGTTCGCTGTGTTTAGAGGGCAATGGCGCGTGGTCCATGATAGAGCAATATACATGTTGTGGCGTAAATAATGGATAACCCTGAAACTGTCGATCGGCCAGATTATTATCTAACATTTACCCCACTTATATCGCCATATGCCCATGGATGATTTTGAATAAAAATCGTACTTACTCTTTCAAAATCAGCTGCCATTTCTACAATTGGTGACTTGTTCTCGTTTTGTTTTTTTTATGTCACTCCTGAGTATATGTTTTATCAGACAAGTATCAAGATTTTTTATTACAATATAAGATAACATTGCAAAAAATACTTATTCTAAAATTTTTAACATTTTTTCTACGGAATTATGCAATTTTGGGCTCCTATATCGAAAAAAGATTGTACGCGTATGTAGACGATATTATTATAAGTGGGGTAAATGATGGATGATAATCTGGCCAATCGACAGTTTCAGGGTTATGCATTATTTACGCCACATTCTATCTATATAAGGTGGAGACGATAATACGACAGTAAATTCAACTGCGTATACCTATCTAATGACGTTCCCAGTCAGAATAAGAAAAATGGATCAAATATATCTAATAGTTAAGTCATTGTAGCTAGTCAAAGATTGGCAGAACATTATAGTCGGCCCATCACTAGTATTTAGTTTGAATGAATAAAACTTTTTTTTTATTTCGATGCTAGGATTTATTTGATAGTTCCAAAATACTCTTATTCATTAGTATTGCCAGTGTTTTTATTTATTGTCGTACTGTTGTATAGCATGTATCAGGAAGCTGTAGCCATATTAAAGGGTGATGTGGTACAGACCAACTAACTGAACAACTTTCTCCATGGGACCAACATTGTAATCGCGAAAAAATGATCAGCTGTCCCATACATTTAGGTCGAGTAGGTATTGAAGTTATGTATGGGACAGTCAATGATATACTATCAATGGGGGCAGTTGATATTTTTCTCACAATTACGAGGTTGGTCCCGAAGAAAGTTGTGCAGTTTAATGATCTGTACCACACCTTTCTGATCCCTGCTGTAGACCAACATCAGCCAGTTGCAAGCCTTTTTTGGTTGTGGCGATATTTGGGTGAGGAGAAATTATGTCTTTTGACTGAATTAATGAAGTTCTTCTTTTCGTACAGAACAGGAACATGTATGAAAAAAAATGTGAGTAGTCACGGGACGCCTGGCAGATGTGAAACATTGAAATTATTTTGTAAAAGTAATATGCATAAAATAACAGATTACGGCAGGAACTAATATGGCATAATGTAAAAATTAAATATTTTACGTTTTTTTTCCAGAAAATGATGATTGTTTATTTAATAAACATTTATTTTCATTAAATTCAAAAATTTATTTCAAATTGTGACAAACTTCAAACTACAAAGCAGGTTGTTGGCAGACGTTGCTCCTTTTTTTTCTACATATCATGCACTGACCTCTATTTTTAATAGAGGTCAGTGATATCATGGTATAAGAATAATATGCTTCGCCTGGTATTCTCTTCCCGTGACAGCTGGGTCACGTGATTGGCCTAAGTATACGTCATCAGTTGCGATGCGGTTCTTAAAGTTTTTTAGTGGGGAAAAAGATAAAAATAATACAACGGGTACTCAATTTTTATCATTTTTAATATTTTAGATGAGCCCAAACGGCCTTGAAGACAGAGCCGTTAAAACTTATTTGAAAAAAAAAACTATCTAGCAAGCTACGTCAACATCACTTGAAAAAGAAATACATCTGACTTGGCTGTATGGGCCAAGACCCCTTTGCCTGTCCTTAATTAGGACTAAAATAACAACCAAAAAAAAATCCCTACAAAATAAAATAATAACATGGACCAACTTAGTACACGACGAAAACCTAATAGGACGCAATTAACTCGACTTGAAAAATAAGTCAAAAACTAGTTAAGTAGGTTAGGTTATGTTCGGGCGTACAGCCGAATTAGCACAACTATGCCTTATATTATGGAATTTGCAACCGTAGATAAATGAAATAATATGTAGAAAGGTACTTACCAGTTCTTATTGTTGTTTTTGGTCTACAATATTGAAGCCACTTATTTGCTATCATCTCTTCTTTGGGAAAAGAAAAAAACCTTATTACTCCGCCTTTTTTACTTCTGTTTTTACAGTTTATTACGGAACATTTAACCATTTTTTTTTCTTGTGTATCTTTCAAACACAGTTTTTACACAGTTTTTATAGTACCTAACTAATGTTTGGGAACCACAGTATTTTGCTCACCGAGACAACGCTATAGATATGAGCGACACGACGATAGTGATGAAATGGGGAGCTGTCAGTATGTCACTTGTCAATCCGATGTGTGGCTACTGTGTGTGATTGAATTACCTGAGCAAAATGCATTTTACAACTTATCAAAGCAATTATGAACTAATAATTAAATATGTTAATTAATTTAAAACTAAAAAGATGAATCACAAGAGTTACTAAATAGTTAAGCTAGTTAGTAATTTATTTTATTTTATTACCTAATTAAGAAAGTCCCTAAATTTACTGAAACGGACAATCAATGGCAACACTTATCGTGACGTAGTCTTAGGCCATCGTGGGAAGAGAATACCAGGCGAAGCATATTATTATACCATGGTACATATCATAGATGTAGAATTCCGTAGATCGGTAATGTCAACAATCAAACAAGACCAAAAACCATTGATCTAAGTATGCGTAAAATGTAAGTGTGTGCATAGACAGTGTTGTGACTTGTCTATTCCTTTGTTGGTCTTTATCGATAATTTATGCGACGTAATGAGTCATTCTGTTAAATGTCTTAAGGGTCTAACGCAATAAATACTATCGGCATGCGACGAGCCAGTAACCTCATTTAGCGGTAAAACTGACATTTATAATATTAGTTAGGATTACAATGTTTCTTTGTCCGAGTATCACGCAATTTCTATTGGAAATATAAAAAAAAATATATACTTACTCAATGGCAAAAAAACATCTTCACAATTAACGCAGTATGTCCCGGTAACTCTCGGTATACCAGGGGATCCTATCTTATCTTGTTTTGCTGGCCCTAGGCCAGAGCCCAGAGCGCTTCGACCCTTCTGGATCTTTTGTGCGATTCCCCTCCCTTCTACTCAACCCCTAGCCCTCCGTGCACCTTCTTCATGAGTCTCAGTATGGCTTATAGGGGATCCTAAGTTAACCAGAAGGATTCTCGAGCGTTCCTAGATATTTCTATTAATGCTTTGCCAGGTCATCCCACGCTGTGTCACTAACTGAGGGGCCATAAAGGTAACATTTTAGAGAAAATAGTGAAACAAAAAAGATTTACTTATAAAAAATCATTTATTAATGAAATGCACAGTTTACATTTTTAAGTGCCCTTAAAAATAACTAGTTTGTTATAGAATTGTCGAATACTATCTTTATTTACATTTCGTAACTTGTGTTCGTATCTAATTCTAATATTAAAAAACTTTTCAATAATTAACTTTACTAGTAGATATTTATGATTATTTATTGGATCCTGATCATAAATATGATCATTTAGAGACGGAAAACAGTGGTAATTTAGAGCGGAAAATTTGTGCATGAAATTATATATGGTCCTGGTAACAATCAAATTTAATTTAGTTATATTAAGGTTTTTGGACCTTATATTTTCTCTATACACTTTTTCACAAAACAAACATATTTCTATCACGTCTTTTGAAGGATAGACTAATCCTCCTTTGTCTTTGAAAAAAATTAAAGAATTTACATCAGTGTGCTGCGAACGCAAAACTGTGATGCATTCTTCACATTATGTGTCTTGTTAAGTGAACTCAATGGAAAAATATTTTATAATCTTTCAAATCTGTTATCAAGTCTATCAATATTATTTAACTAGCTGTCCCCCACGGTTTCACCCATATCTTTTTTGGTTACTGCTCCACTCCCGTGGATCGAAGCGCGATATTATACAGCCTATAATCTTACTCAATAAATGGTCTATCCAACACTAAAGTAATTTTTCAATTCGAACCATCAGGTAGGTTGCTAGTTCCATAGTTTAGCGTATTAAAAGTCAAACAAACTCATCAGCTTTATAATATGTATTAGTTTATATAAGATTGCAATATATCTACATTTTATTTTGTTTGTTACAACAATTAGCGACATATAATCTAATTTTCTAAGAATATGCATTTGTACGAAGCTACCTTTATCTTAGATGTCGATCGATATCAACAAGTCAAAAATTAGGCTATCGCATCACTAAAAAGTGAGGTTATAACTCCTTCGTATTTCTCTATTTGTTATTTCTTAGATACGGTGGTTTCAGGCATGCTAATTCATCTAAATCGTAAGTAAAATAATGTTCTCATCATATTTTGCTTAAAACCCGCTTATTAGTGCATTGCTTATGCAGAAATAACAATGTAAATAATTTGTAAACTTACCGGTGAAACGAGTAATCCTGGGGATTTTTCTTTTTGGAAGATTCACATCCTGGTACTGCACATTAAACCATCGTATTATGGTTATTTAATCACAGGTTATCACTCTAGTTCACTTAAATAATTGCCGAAACGCTCACGTAAACAGTTACCGGGGCCGCTATGGGCCGCTAGCAAATACGTGTTTGGCCCTGTTGACAGCGTCACTTTCTTTCTCTTTCTAACACAGCATAGTCCCGTTAAGAGCGGGAGCTCTCATTCACTCTCATGCCCAATCTACGGAATTCTATATCAATGGTACATATTAACATATTTATTTTTATTTTTTATAATGACACTTTTTCACATAGAGGTTGTTTCACTATTCAGACAGACTATTCCTTCATTTCTTAAATTAAAAAAAAAACAAACATACATTTTTATTTTTTTTACATATTCTCTACCTCTTGTCTAATGTGGTGAGGCTTTGACAAAAAAATATTAAAGAGGTACCTAAGTATTTTATTTTTAAAGGCGGTTTTTGTGATACGACTGTTTTTATCGACTGGAAGGTTATTAAAAATAGTTGGGACTAAAAAAATTCTACACCTTATTAAATCTCGCTTAGGCAGGCAGATAACAGCTTTAATAAATTATGTTACGAACGCGCTTCGTGCTTACAAAACCATCCTAAACCTTCGAATTTGATTGCCCCTGGCTGGAGGCTTTGAGTTAGCTCAAAGGCACCACAGGATAGACCGGTTAAGCAGTCACGGCCTCTCAAGGCCAACTGCGAGATGCCATACACAAAAAAAAAAACTAATTTGATTATTATTTGTATGCATAAAAAAAAACTTTTAATTCTTTGAGCCTTTATTAGCAAGCAGGTTTTAACTTTTTTAAATGACGTAGCACACACGCAAACACTCTAAATTAAGGTTACAAAATACCATTAATTCAGCTTTTATGCGATTAATACTGGCCCTATTGCGCTTATTTTGCCATTTTGTATTGAAATTAAAATATAGTAATATTGTCTCCAATTTATTTTTTGAAATGTACAGACGCCAGCACATCAAGCTACTACAATCTGTCAAATTTCTTTAATAGATTTTCAACTTTATCGCTAAAGCATTAAGGTTCAAGGTTGATTGGGAAAATTTGACAGTTTCGGGTAGCTTGACCTGCTGGCGTCTGTACTAGTGGGGTATTATAATCAGTGATCGGAATAGGTAGAGCTAAAATACCTAAAGTTCGAAAAAGAACGGAGACAAAGTGGAGACGCCTTACGACAAAATATTTTTTCGGGTCTAATGTCCCGGTTTTCGGAACATTACTTAAGTACAACTAAAATTTACCAGTGACAAACAAAAGATAGAAAGAGACAGCAAGTTTTAGCTATTCTGGGAAACGAAAACATGATGCGGTCCCAGTTCTTTACCTGAATTAATAACAATAGAAAACGTATCTACTGGTTTTTTGATTGTTCTCCTTGTTTTTGAAGCCGGTTAAAAAGGAAAATGAATTAAATTAGGTAACTGTAACATTAATATTAAATGTAGGTACTTATGTGATGTCCTAAAACTCGGAACAAATATTCAAAAAAAAATATTGTCGTAAGGAAGTCTCCACTTTTTTTGTCTGTGTTCTTTGAACTTTAGGTATATTAGCTCTACCTATTCCGATCACTGATTATAATTATATTGTAGGGTTAGCAATCTTAATCACACTATGTAAATCTACATTCTGGTAAATAAATAAATTCTGATTCTGAATTACAGGACATGGAGGGATTCAGACACGACCAAATGGACTGACCGGTTCCGTTGGTGCAGTTGGTAGCGACCCTGCCTTCTGAGCCGCTGGCCCCGGGTTTGATCCCCGGACAAGTCAAACATTTGTGTGCATGAACATGTCTGTTTGACCTGTGTCTGGGTGTGTAGTGTACATGTTTAAAAGTATGTATATCAGTCATCAGGTTACCGTAGTACAGGCTCTACCTAGTTCGGGACCTGAAGAACTCGTGTGGACGTTCTCTTAAAAAAAATATATATCTATATGTATATAAAAATATAAAAATCAAGAATAAAAACTTGAGTTAACTTACCACAAGCATCAACGCCGTCAAAAGAGTAGTGTACTTCCTGCCCCACCGATCAGCGAGATCACCAACCATGAACCCACAGAATATGGGGGGCATGAAGGTAATAGCTGCCATCCACGATATGGTCTCATCGCTGATTGGCTCCGGCGCCGGCCCGTCGGGCGACTGCAGGATTGGCGTCATTGGGGATTGCCAGCCCATCAGCATCCCAAAGTTTAGAGCTGGGATTGTGACTGTAACAAAGGAGAGAGACTTTTTGAATAACTGCAAGTCAAGTGGAGACGTGGAAGGGTCGCCTTACAGTCCTCTCATAGTTATTTCACATCTGACAATCCAAACAGAAACCTTATTGTAACTAGAATAAAGATCACTGTGATTTTTCTTCTTTCTTCTTTTTTTAAAACGTTGCCCAACACTAGGAATTTCTCCTGTATCGTATGTGCGTTTACAAACATTTAAACTCACATACACAAACAGCCAGACCCGGAACAACTACTTGCAGGTCATACAAATATTTGTTCAACATTGATTCAAAGGGTAGAAGAAGATGCACAGGCAAAAACAAGTGAAAGGACTTAGCGTGCATAGACACGAAACTAACAAATTGTTTTGTTAAAAAAAATTGCTTCTGTATTGCACCCGATTAAAATTTGAAACCGATGCCTATAGATGGCAACACTCCAGGCGGTTTGCTAAAGAATTACCAACCCTATTTACAAATATGTAATTATGTATTTAAATCCACTTGTTATCGACGCACTACAGTTCAATATAGCAAACTGTACTTACATAGTAGACTAAAGAAAATGATATAGATTTTATTATACAGAACCGGTGTTAAATAAATCATGATGATTCATTTATATTGATTTATAGAACATTTATATTTGTTTCATTGTCATTTAATTACTCCATAGCTACCTAATTGTTATTATAATTGCATGCTTCCGGCTTAACTCGCACGGTAGTAGATTCTAAATCAATTTATTGTAAGGGCTTTCGTCCACCAACTTTGTTAAGCTAAAATATTTATTATACTGGTTGAGTTTTTATCGCGGGAAACACCTGCGGGGCGAGCACGGCCTTTGTGATAGGCTTGAGTCACGCATTTTGTTACGATTTTTGCTCCCAAACTGTAATAAAATGTGTGACTTAAGCCTATCACAGTAGGCCGTGCTCGCCCCGCTGGATGAGACTAGCACAGACCAGGGAAGCATGACGACACAAAAGGGAGGAGCCCTATATTCAGCAGCGGGTGGAACAAGGCTGCTAATAATGATGATGTTGATCACTATGATATTTATGCCAACCGTTTCGGAGATGCATTAAGAGATTTTGAAGAGTATAATATTTTTAAAGGACGTTTCGGTATTAAAATGGCATGATAAGCTTGCAACGGTTATACTTCTTGACATTGAAGCGAAAACTGTAAACCATGAATTCAGCATATGAATCTAGATCCACTAGCGTAGAAATTTTTAGTCAGTTATCAAAAAATAAAAACAGCTAAAATAAAAAATAAAAACTTGAGAGGTGTCAAGGGACACCCGGATGGAACGAAGTTCCTTTCGATTAATTAGTGAAGGAATTGTAATAAAATTATAAAAAAAAAAAAAAAAAACAAAAAAAAAAAATATATATATATATAATGAAAATATCTGGCTTGCTTTCTATAAGAGAAAGAGAGAGATAGACAGACAGAAAAACATGCGCACGCCGCACAGTTTACAATAGCTTACTATAGCAAAAAGTGTCGTGACCACTTTTCGTAAGAATTTTTTCCGTCTAGCCCCCTTTCACAACGCGCGATAAGGAACTTCGTTCCAAAACTCGACGAAACATTTCACCCATGCGTTGAAATTTTTTGTCGAGTACGGAACATGTACTGAATCCATGTTAACACATTGCGCGCCCCTGTCACCCTGTTTAGGTAATGTTCTTTTTTCTCAAGAGAATGCTCTGTTATAAATGTGTTGTGTCGACCAAATCATCGTTTTGTAACTCTTTTTACACTCTTCATGTAGTCAAACATTTAACATTCGTAAACAACATAACACCCATGCTTAACCTATATCGTGTAAACAATCTCCTTACTCGAATGTGTATATAAACAATAATGTTTATAATAGAAAGTAGCGCATGTGCCTCGTGCTTGGCAGTGTTAGCACGTGTATCAACAACATTATTATCATTATTACTCTTACATAATCATTTGTTAATCAGTGTTCGTGTAATCATTTTGTAATTAGCATTTCTCTTTATACATATTGGCAGGATTAAATTTGTCATTAGTGACAAGATAGTATAGTATTATAGACAGTAGATGTGAAAATAGTTATTCTTACATACATACATAATATAATCAGCCTATAATGTTCCCACTGCTGGGTCACAGGTGTTCTCTCGGTGAGAGGGAAGAGAAGAAGGGGAGGGAAGAGGGCCGTAATCCTCCACGCGGGCCCAGTGCGGGTTGGTAGATGTCACATGTCTTCACTATCTTGAAATTCTCAGTCTGACTAGTAATCGGCAGACACGAACATGTCTGCCGATTACTTGGGTATGCAGAATTTTAATGTGGGATAGTTTAAAAAAAAAACTTTTATACAAAAAAAAAACAACCGACTCCCAAAAAAAAAACACTACAAAGTGAAAACTAACTTTAATTACGGGAGTCGGTGTCTTTGGATCTGTATTTTAGTTATGTCCACCGACTTCCGAAATTAAAGTTATTTTTCACTTTGTAGTGTTTTTCACATCCACATCACGTTGCGGAATGGCCGTCCGTGCTAACAAGCAAAACAGATTTTCTGGCGAGTGAACGGCAGCCATATTTATCAGACCATTTGAAGCATATCCCATGTATGCACAATGGGATTCAAGTCTAGCGAATAAACAGGCCATGTTAGGACGTTGATATTAGCTGCGGCAAGTGGGTTTGCAACGACTCTGGCAGTCTGTGGACGTGCATTATCATGCATAAGCAGAAATGAAGAACCAATTTGGGTCCGCAAAGGAATGACAACTTCTGGTACAATCGTTTCAGCGTAAATCTGTGCATTGAGATGGACAGATCAAATCAGATCGGTTCTTCCGCCGCGCCGATCCAAATACCCGCCCCTATCCTGATTGTTCCATCACGAGTTCCTGACATGATTTTAAACGTTCTTGGCGTCTAGGGGACCTCCAATACCGAGTACGTCTAGTATGTGGTCTCATATCATAGCGAGATTCGTCAGAAAAACACACAAAACGCCACTCTTCTTCTGCCCAATTTCTGTGTTCACGAGCCCATTGTAAACGGGCTCTGCGATTGCGGGGCTCAGTAGGTGGTACACGTAGCGGGCTTCGGGAACGAAGATTGATTCATGCAAGCGATTTCTTATGGTTTTATCCCTTTTTAACATCCTCAAGGGCTATGGAGCCTTGTAACCTACATTAGCGCGGTCATTGTACCATTTCGTCGCGCAGTAATTTGTTTGTAACGATCTTGTCTGCGTGTGGTGATGCCAGCTCGTCCTCCATGTCACTCTGCCGAGCTGTCAGTGATGCGGGCCGGTAACGTGTCCAAAGTCGACTTATTAATGTCTGCGTAGTGCCCAGAGCGATGGCCACAGCACATTGCCGAGAACCAGCTTCCAACATTCCCACGGCTCTGATCATTTCTTCTCGGATCAAATGACGTCTGCTCTCCATAATAACGTTCTTTTGTATTGATTCCACTTAGAAGTATGGCAGAAATTTTACGGATTTGGCCTCAAACCCGTTGCAAGATTACGTCAGATACCAGAGATACAGATGCTCTTCATCTTTTGACCGAAATTCAAAAACTATTCCTTTTTCAAATGACAAAATTTACTAAAAAAATATAATTAAAAAGCCTGATTTTTAGTAACTAGCGATAACGTGTTTGATCCTTAGACACTTTTGATGTGTGTAGTTCGTACAGATATTGTGTAAGAAGAAAAATAAGAACATTAGGGGATGGAATGAGAATGAATGAAGAATGGGCACCAATAGTTGATCAATGCTCGCCTAACCACAGATAATTATAGGTACCTGCCGCGATTACCAAAATATCGTTCAAGGACTTGTCAAAGGTGATGATTATGTTCGTGTATCAGTAGGTATGTTAGGTAAAACGAGAGACATACATTTAGAGAAATATGAAATAAAATTTGCAGAGATATGAAATAAAACATTTGCGGTTACATAAAATATTGGAATACTATTAAACACGATCGAAATGTATGGAATGGGTGGCTGATGATGATTTTTTTTTTCATATTTAATACTTGGACCCATAGTAATTTATGTTTATTTTCATGAATACTACACTCCCTTAAAGTATGCCTCTCGTTTATCCCTAACACTCTGTATAAGCCCAAGCCCATCTTCATCAGCAGGCACGATGTAAAAGCTTCACACACAGTAAAATGCAATTTACTTATGAATAGTGATGAATTTAAAGCATGCATTCTACTGGTATAAGTTAATAAAGTGGTCAAGCGTTGGATTACATTTATTAAGTCCGTGCAATCATTAATAGTTCATAGAATATGTTATGAGTATGGTAATATCATTGCTAATCAGTAAGCGATCAAATAAATACTAGAGCTGTTCAATTACATTGCTGCTACCTACACTTTTGAGCCCGATATGGCTATCGCAAAACGTAAGAATATGCAGCAGCCTTCTTTGGAGTATCTGGTAATAATAATAAATTGCGATCACCACGAGCCATTACCGCCGTCTTATCGTAAGCGACATTTTTACCTAAACAGCGATTTTTATCGCAGACGACATTTTAAACTATAACGGACTCGGTTCGTCGACATTTCCCGCCAAAAGACAACCAATTAGAAAGTTATAGCAAATGCTAAGTTTATCGTTAGCACAACAGTTTTCTATATTTTACAGTAACCGACATAATCAAAATATATCGTAAGTTGCGTAATTATCTAAGAATTGCAGCGTAAGCGACCCTACTGGTTATCGCAACCGACACAGTACATCAAAATTTTGTCGTTTACTATAAACTAAGTGGCAAAATACGTGTTGCGACGAGTTCATTCCAGTGAAGATTGTGATGCAATAACTATCTCTTTGCACTGTATTTAGTGTTAAATTATAATTATTTGGTTATTACGTGACAAAATTAGGTTTTATTAAGTTTAAAGTGGTGTGGTACTGAAATCACTGCAGTTACTTATTACGATTGTTCTCCAAAATGTCAACTCCGGCAAAGGTATGTAAGATACCTACTTAATTATAATTGTGATTTTGTTAGTAAATGAATGTAATTATAAAGGTAACTAATGTTTGTTCGTGGCTTTGCCTGCGTGGGAGTAACCACGTGGCTTCCATGCATAACTTTGGTAATCACTAAAGAGTTGCCGCTATTTGTTACCTACTTAGCTAAAGTTATTGTTGTTAGATGTAAGTTTTTGTATACCTATACATAACTGAACTGACTGGGGACGTAGGTACCTACCTCAGCCCTACAGAAAACAACATCGCCGCTTAGGTAGTGTTGTGTTCCTGTTGGTATACAGAGCCCCAGAACTCCATAGGTGCAGGGGTACGGGTTCGGCAACGCGTTAGAGATATCTTTGGTATTACCAGCGCCTAGGTTATGGTAACTGTTTACCATTAGGTGGGCCGTATGCTTGTTTGGCACATTAGTAGTATAAAAATATGTTTAGTTTTTTAATAATTACGTATTTTGCATTTTTGTGTCAATAAAAGAACTTTTTAGTGCTAAATACTTAGTTTTTCTTTATTGTTACAGTCAAGGATTAAGAATATTATGGAATTACTACCACCGAGTTCTTTACCAAAACAGAACATTACTAAATCTCCTGTTCCTGAAGATACACAGCAGAAGAACGTAATGCTTGATTCGATCATGCCAGTGGGAAGAGACTATGACTACGATCTGGAAGCGGTTTTGCCTCATATGACATCACCATCTTTACTAAATTTTACAGCTGAATCCCTTTCAATATCAGACCATTATGATTCCACATTACCTATAGGTAAATTTCTTGTTGATTACACTGATTCTGATAGTGAGAAATCATACACCTTAATGGACTTAGATAATCAAAATAAAATACCAGATGAAAACCTTTCCGATAATGATCACACTGCTTTTGTTAACCAAAGTTTTTCTACTCTTGAATGTAATCAAGACGAAACCCAACCACAACCAAGTACCAGTTCACAGTCTAACGAATCGGAACATAATGTGCCCATGACGTTTTACGACTTGTCCTATATTGATTCGGAGGATTCATGGAAGCCACAGTCGTCGTCCAGTGGTTCAGAAGAAGACATGCCTCAACAAATTGAAGAAGAGACTAGTGTTGGGAAAAGAGGGTACAGAAAAAAAAGACCTTTGCCGAAAAGGCTTCTGAAGAAAAAAAATCGTCAAGCTGCTGTTGGCAAATCTGTATGGCCAAATCCTTGTTTGAACAAAAGATGCGGCAATTCATGTGCTGATAAATTTTCTGAGGATGATCGGTGGATTATTTTTGAAAACTATTGGGGGATGGGATGTACTAAGAGACAAAAAGACTTTCTACTGTCATGTGCTAAGGCAAAACCAATTGGTAGAAAGCGAGCGACTAGTAATATTCGCCAAATATCATATGATTACTTTATAAACTTTAAGGGTCAAAACATTAAAATTTGTCAACAATTTTTGCTTAAGACATTAGATATATCCCAGATGACTTTAAGGTATACAATTGAAAATGCAAATAAAATACTGAATACTACTCAAAAAGACAAAAGGGCTCCTCTCCCTCACAACAAATCTGGTACAGAAAAAGTGTGCTATTTAAAATCTTTCATTGAGATGTTGCCTGCTGTGCCATCTCACTATTGTCGCAACAAAAGTACCAAATTATATTTACCTCAAGAATTACAGAACATAACAAATTTGTACAAATTGTATATTGATCACTTAAAAGAAAGAAACCTAGATTCTTCAATATTATCTAAAAGAGTTTTTCGTAGTATTTTCAAAACCGATTTTAATATAGGATTCCATTTGCCCAAAAAAGATAAGTGTATCTTTTGTGAGAAGTACAAAAATTTACCGCCAGAAAGCAAAACTGTTTTTGAACAAACTACAGAATATAAAAATCACATTCTAGATAAAGACAAATGCAAAAATCTGTTTTTAGAAGATCAAAATATTAGCAAAGCTTCTAATTCTACCTCTCTTTGTGTAAGCTTTGACTTAGAAAAAGTCCTCAATACTCCACATGGTAAAAGCGTTACCCTATTTTACTCACGAAAATACGCATTTTATAACGAAAGTATCTACGAAAGCGGTACGAGGGCTGGGTATTGTTACGTGTGGGGCGAATGTCAAGGAAAAAGAGGTTGTAACGAAATTGTTACTATCCTATTTAAATATTTGACTCTTATAGACAGTAAAGGAACTCATAGCGTCATAAATCTGTATGCAGATAGTTGTGCTGGGCAAAACAGAAACCGTGCAATGATATCCATGTTAATTCATTTTTTGAAGACAACAACTACGATTACTGCAATAAAAGTAACTTACCTCCTACCTGGACACACTATGATGCCAGTTGACTCTATTCACAGTACAATTGAAAGTTTTATCCGCAATAAAACAGTGTGGGCTCCTTCTGAGTGGCCAACTATGATCACCAATTCTAGATCTGATCCAACAGGTTATTTTGTACACGTTTTAAATTACACTGATTTCATGGACTGGAAGTCTTTTTCGCAAGCTTTATTGCCAGCCAAATTTAAAATAGCCTTCAAAACATTAAGAATGGTACATTTGGAAAAGAACAATCCAGTAATTACACTGCAATACGGTTTCTTCGAAGAAAGCAATAAACAAGAATTGAATATGGACCTGATTATTAGATCAAGAGGCAATACTGCAACTATAATTAATGGACCAGCACATCTATACCATTCGGAACTAAACATTTCAGCTGCCAAGTACAAAGATCTTGTGGATTTGTGTAATAAAAATATTATTCCATACAGGTACCACGAAGAGTATGTGAATATGAAGCATGATGGAGCAGTTCCTGACGTGTTACCTGAAACTGATGCAGATGATAGTGATAAGGAGAATTAAAGGTTTAATTTTTGTTTAAATTGGGTTGATTTTAGTGTTATTTTAAATGTTAAATTAATGATAAAATAATGAGAAATATATATCTATATATTTTAATTTGTGTTTAATTTATTAAGTACCCGTTTATTTATGAAAATACATCCATAGTTTAAATAGCTTATTGTCGCTTGCGTTATAACTTTAACCAGGTTACTTTTTATCGCAAGTGTTATCTCAAACGCCCGGAAACATAAGAAGTCCTTAGTTTGAGACAGCAAAAATATTGTAAACGCCAAAAAACCCTCAAAACCTATTGTTTTTATGAAAATTTTAACCGTTACACCTAAGGTTTCAAAAATCATTATTATATGTCAAATTTCAATTTAATAGCGCAATTATTTATATAAATATTGAAAAAATACCTTCTCCTGTAAAATTTGGTTTTTGTCGGTTACGCTAAGTCGGCGGGAATGGCTCGTCCAATCTGACAGTTACTTATTTAAAATTACTGTCAGATTTTAAAACGGACTTTATTTAAAAGGCCTATGTCCAGCCGTGGACTGCGATGGGCTGAGTTGATTGATTGATTATTTAAAAGTTACGAGACGTCAAAACGTAAAAAAGTACATAGTTAAAAAAAATTAAAAACCCGACTTTTCTAAAAAAAATACTTTCTTTATTTCCAGCTTTTTAGTTTAGATAATTTATTAAACATATTTTTTATTGTACCTATTGTACTTACGTATTTTTTACGATTTTGTCGCTTGGAATTACTTGTAACCATAATTTTTAAAATATTTTTTTAAAATTGATATATGAATTTTTGCAAGCTATTTATGAAACCCTTTATTTTGATAGATAAGGTTTTGAGAAAAAAAAATTTGAAGACTCAATAAGGCGCTAAGAATCGACCATTTTTTTTTTTTCAATTTTGATATAACCAGTGTCACGGCACCTCTCAAGCTGAAATCGATCAAGCCGTTTAAGCTACAGAGCGTACCAAAGAAATATACATAAATACACACACTTGAATAAAATAACCCTCCTTCTGGCGCAGTCGGGTAAAAAGTTATGGATAATCTGACGTTATTCATTAGGTGCTTAATTTTATGCAACGTTTATAAATAAACCCCTTGATATAATAACACCTAAATATTATTTTGAGCTTAAAATGTCCTAATAAATTATCTTATCTTAAGCTATCTCGTCTTATATGCCTTCGAGAATACAATGAGACCTTTTTCTCTTGAATGAAACTTGTGAGGTCTAAGTACTTAAGAGCGTTTATACCTTATGAGTGGCAACGTCGCAATTTAGTGTCATATTTCGTGGTTTTCAATTTTTATCATTTAATCGGAGCTATATTTAAAATAAATAAATAAATATCGTCTGACATTGCACACAGCACCATCTAGTTCCAAGTTAAGCACTTAACACTTAAGGCTTGTGTTATGGATACCAGATGGTTGATACACTACTTAAATACATTTTTTTTTTCGTAAATACATACATATTATAAATATACATCCATGACTCGGGTACAAATGTCCATATTCATCATACAAACATTTGCCCCTACCGGGATTCGAACCCAGGACCATTTGGTTTCGCTGACTACACTTAGCCACTGTAGCCACTACACCAAACGTGTCGTCTAAAAAAAATCTGTTTAATTAACTTTTTAAACAAAACAAACAAACAATATGTTAGAAAACTATAGGAGACTCTAAAACACGAGGGGCACCGCGTGCTAAAGCTAATCCTACACAATAATTAAGCCCGCAGGTGCATTGAGAATACCGAACAGTCATTACTTTACCAGCTAAGCTGTAAGTACATATAAGCTAAATATGTCATTCGCTTAACTTATAAATATTACTGCTAGTGTAAATAATAATGAGTGTAGCTTGCAATGTCGGTTTTCTGCACCTGTTAGGTTGGACAAGTATCTAAAATTTCATGCACGATTATTATAGGGTTGATTCAAATCAGATTGTCGACTGACGAGACAGTCTCTATACCTATTAAGTCTCTAACAACTAATCCATTGGGGAAGAGACAATACAGTCATGTTCCTGTCTTCTTCTCAGCCTAAACTATCCTCACTACATGTTCCCGTCTTCTTCTCAGCCTTAACTTTCCTCAATACATGTTCCTGTCTCCTTCTCAGCCTAAACGTTCCTCAATACATGTTCCTGTCTTCTTCTGAGCCTAAACTTTCCTCAATACATGTTCCTGTCTCCTTCACAGCCTAACATTTCCTCAGTACATGTTCCTGTCTTCTCAGCCTAAACGTCCCTCAACACATGTTCCTGTCTTCTTCTCAGCCTAAACTTTCCTCATCAATACATGTTCCTGTCTTCTTCTCAGCCTATTTAATTTCACCAGCCCATCGATATAATCTGGCATCTAATATGTATCTACTAAGCGTGTTCTGAAAGGTTCATTAAGTCTCTGATAATTAAATCAAATACCATGCTTGTTTTTGTGAGAATGACGAAGTAATAATAATAGGAATTAAATGTAATAAATAATATTTTAGTTAAAATAGTTTATATACCTACTTTTACTTTAGGTTCTATTATAATATTGCTTTTGTATTAAAAAATTGCTTTAGTATTATAAACGTTTAAACGCTGACGTCTCGACTCGGAGGTAAGCTAATGGCTGTAACACCGGTTTTTTTTAAAACTAATGTAGCTTATAACGAACACTAATAATTTGTGAACCTGTTTTGGGTTACAATAAAATATTTGATGAGGATAATCCTCGTTCTGATTGGTTGACCACAATAGCCATAGCTAAGAAATCAAATGTATACTTATAAAAGACAGTACGTTAAAATATGTATAATTAATTATTTATTCAACTTTAAATTATAATATATAAGCTAACAGGCTTAAAATAATATTGATCATATGTACATGTATATAAAAAAGAAGGAAAATAATCATAGGGCATCAAAAAAAAGGCCCAAAGGCTGGCTGAACAAAAGCAACCTTGAACAAGAAACCTTGTAACAGATAATTATTCTTTCATTCACAACATTAAAGAACTAATCCTGAATTCCTGACCACCTAAACAAATCCTCATTAACGATCGAATAAGGAATAAATTACATTCCATATAAGATAGCACAATAGGAAACAACGGTCATTGATAAAAAGCTAATAGAATTTAATGAGCACAATGTTTCGGGCTGACGTATGTATTGTATTGTTAGTTCGTTGATTTGCATTTAATTCTTTATTGTCTTTGCAAGGTACATACGCGCCGGGCCAATAACGGTTTGATAGTCTTCGATAGAGATCTCTATATCTAAGGTCTACTCTTTATAGCAAAACTTTTATATCATAATATTATTTTGCTTAACAGCGAATAGCATACGTGGAGGCGGTTTTGCAGCGATTCGTTTCTGTCACTAACTTTTGTAGCACAACATTTAAGACAATGTTTTAATATTAATTATGGTGAAAATGCCTGCAGCATATTTTATAGAAATATGCTCTATAAAATTATTCCAAATGAAATTCCACACAGTACAAAATAATCGTCGCTCTAAATATGCTAAACGAAATTATGCGGAATGTTAACTTTGCCAAAGGTAATTATGCCAAATATAATTCTGCCATCATAAAAGTATGCCATTGTAAATTCGAACATTAATTATATTAAATAATTTTTATGCCTTAAAAATATGAAAGAAGATTATGCCAAATAAATTTCGGAGCATCAAGATTCTGCCAGATAGAGGGAAACCTTTCTATCTATTCTCATAAAACCCATTTATTATTCTTAGTGTTTTTGAAAGGTATTAAGGCGTGTGAATTTATTTATTCTATTTGACAGAAAGCTTACAACACAATTAAAAATCATTCGTAGGTAGGAAAATTTGCCAATTACAAGTTTTCACATGTATACATCTAGTTACAATTACTTTGCGTTGACTAAATTTAGCAGATAGATAGCAGCAGCAGATAGCAGCAGCAGATAGCAGAAATTAAGCAAATATTAATTAAAAAAGCTTACTACACGATTAACGAATACATACATGACAAAAAAATCTATTGAACACAGACACCATACACAGTTAGTAGTATAGACATAGACATTCATACATACATAGATAAATATTATAATAAGATAGATATATGTTTAATTTTATTGACCTTACCAAATAATTATATGTACCTAAAACTATAACAGACTGATTTCAATAAAATAAAATGTTACATTTACTTATTTAATGTTGATAACATTTATTAGTTTAAAAATTGCCTAATGTTAATTTGTGTTTTGAATTTAATTTTTATTTTAAGAATTACCTATACTTTTTGCTGTGCCCTACAGGGTCCATAACTGTACCTTAGCTTTAAGCCATTGTAACATCTCTTAAACATTATGGAATACAAATAAATATGAATATGAATAAATGTACGTTAACAGCGATTTGTAAATCAAGAGAAGTAAAATAAGTTTTTTTTTGTACCTATGGAGAATTGGACCAAAGAAACGATGGATGGTCAGTGTGAAAGATGATATGAGTAGAAAGGTGGTAGGGGTGACGACCGAGATGACGACTAATAGAGAAATATAAAAGAAAATACATGTGCCACTGACCTCAAATGAATTGGTATATGACAGGACAATGATGACTAAGGCCGGCCTGTGCTTGCTTTTGATACTCAAAAGATTTCTCTCTTATTATATATCTCGAAAGAGGATATTATACTCATCAAAGCTGCTTGCACTTGCTTTCATTGCTATATTATGCAGTTATCTGCGGGCGCCTCTACGTCGCTTGTGCAAAAACTATAATGATTATTGTTTAGAAACTACATAATCAGATTTATTCTCAGTGTCAGCAAATAGATTTCGTTCTGCTTTGTTAAAAAACTCAAGGATTCCGATGTATAGTTGTTTGAACAGTCTTGTAGTCTTACTCGCATAGATTGTTCTTTAGTAAAGTTATATGAATTGTATATGCTGTGGATAACGGTGTGAGTTTCACATTTATATAATATCTTTGTTTATATTATTTGCGCAGATATAATGTGTTACTGTTTGTTTGTCTCAAATAAATAAATTATCATTATCATCATCTTCGTGCTCTTATTACAATTTAAGACTCCTTCAAACGCGACGCGAATCGCAAGTGACACAAAGGCATCGCTCGCAGCGCGACAAGCGGTGCGTTTATGTCGCGTGCGATTCACGTCACGTGTCTTCTTCTTCCGTGCATCTGGCGATCGATTCTGTAGAAATCGCATCGTGAAAGCTAAGGTGAATAGAGCTATCAATAGTGTCAAGCCCTAGCATCAAGTGGAATGACAGGTCACTTCAAGCTCTCTTCACCTTAGTGAAATTAAAAAAAATAAAAAACATCCGCATCGCTGTCAACAGAAAAAGTGCCCAAAAGGCTGGCTGAACAACAACACGCTAAATTGAACAGGCTCTCAAGAAACCTTGTAACATTATTCTTTCATACACAACAATATAGAACTAATCCTGAATTCCTGACCACCTAAACAAATCCTCATTAACGATCGAATAAGGAATAAATTACATTCCTTATAAGATAGCACAATAGGAAACAACGATCATTGATAAAAAGCTAATAGAATTTAATAACGAAATTGGAAACGGTGAAATTTTTACAGAATAAAGCGGCTGTATTTGCTGTCATCTCTCAATTCACTTCTGTTCTAGCTATCATCATAATCATCATCTGCCTAGGCGTTTCCCAGCTATGTTAGGGTCTGCTTTCAGTCTCGCAGGATGCAGCTGAATACTAGTATTTTACATGGAGCAACTGCCTCTACAGCCCAATAACTGGTAATACGATACCGCTCGGTAAAACTGGTTGTCAGACTTTCAGGCTTCTGATGACCCGTAACGACTGTCAAAGGTCCACGAATGACAGCCGGGACCAACGGCTTAACGTGCTTTCCGAGGCACGGAGGGGTCTCGGTATGTAATGATGGTCACCTATCCACGGCAAGCGTAGCTTAACCTGATCGATCGACCCATACGGTTGCTACAACTTAACCAAGAGCCCCTGTTCGTTCTAGGTATATCATACAAAATCGTATATTCATGCTATTCTTCTCTCTTCAGTCATGCAGCAAGTTAACTGTTTCAGTCAATTATTTCAATTAAGGAGCTGACAACAGCTAAAGCGCGGTCACTGTCGGACTGCATAGAAAATAAAGAGAAGCGCGGTCACTGTCGGACTGCATAGAAAATAAAGAGAAGCGCGATGTCATCAAGCTAGTAAATTATTGCAAAATATGAAGCAGTTCTCTATTTATAAAAATCTATTTATTGGAAAAATTAAAACGCTATCACGTTACTATTTTGCTTGACTAACAATCTGAAGAAAAAAAAACAGAATGACTGCAAAAATTAAATAGTATGGTTTTTAATCGATATAATACATTTTTAGAGGTATCTTCGAGACTTTTTTCTCTCGTACCAAATTAGTTGTATTAAGTTTTCAACACAATATCTAACTAGCATATATCCTGAAGAATATCATATATTTTTCAGATTTTGTTTACGGCAGTGGATCGCATACTTTTAGGCATTATAAAACTTGCGTTTAGGTCATGTAGTCCCCTTAACATAGAAAGATAAGGCTTTACTGCATTCTTCTATTTCATAAACGTGAAAGCCGTTTCCACTGATTAGACCGACGGTCAAGTTTATTGCATTGATTGACGGATTTTTAATGGATTTCAGTTCAGTTGCAGTAGTTATAGCAAAAATGACAACAACTTTTAAATATGAGACTACATTTGGAGTTGTTGAAGATAATGAATGCCTTGAACAAACTGTATGCAGTATGATAAGGTCAGTTCCAAAAGTGTCTAATGAAAACGTAAACAAATGGATTTGAAATGGTACCTATTACCTATGGATGCCAATTTGTAGTCCCCCTTACAAATTGCTTGCTTTGATTTGATTATTTGAATACATAAACCCGAAATTCTAAAAATCCGAAAATCACCTTATAGGTAGATGTTTTTTATTTGACATTTATATTTAAATAATGCCATTCAAACAATAATTGTTAGAAAAATTGGTGAGATATAAAGTTGAAACCTTCTAAATACATGTGATCCGTTTAGTGAGTGATTGCGTACGAATTTAACTTAAACAGGATTTGTTTTTATTAAGGGGCTGAAAACAGCTAAAGCACGGTCACTGTCAGAATGCATAGAAAAGAAAGAGAAGCGCGACGACTCAAAGCTGGTAATTTATTGCAAAATATGAAGCAATTCTGTATTTACAAACAATCTATTGATTGGACAAAAAAATTAAAACACTATCACGTTAATATGTTGCTTTAAGAACAATCTGAAAAAAAAACACAGAATGATTACATGCATATTAGTAGGTACCTATGGTTTTTAATAATTAAAAGACATTTTTGGAGGTATCTTCGTGATTTTTTTCTATCTTACCAAATTAGTTGTATTATGGTTTCAACACACTATCTAACTAGCATATATCCCGAAGAATATTGTATATTTTTCTGATTTGGTTTACTGCAGTGGATCATATACTTTTAGGCATTATAAAACTTGCATTTAGGTCATGTAGTCCCCTTAAGTCAGATTCTTTTGGAACAGACTATATCTAGGTCCAAATTCGAAAAGAGGTTAAACGGTGAATAGGTCTCGATTGGGTTGGAAAGCACTGGAAGCTACTGATATACCTACGCACATCCTTTTCGTCTCAATCGCTAAACAGTTCAAGACGAAAGTCTTTGACTGGTGTGTGTTGCGACTTTGCTAGTAATGACTGAAACGTGGCTGGGCTATGGGCCATAATATAAATCACCCAAAGGGTAATAGAGAGGGCCATGCCTGGAGCTTACCTGCGTGATCGAATTTGCAGGAAAACCAACATAATTGGCAGCCTGAAGAATTACCAACTATCAGTCATATCGTCAATCTAGTCACGAAACTGTTTCTTAGTTTATAGAACTCAGTAATGACAAATGATGACAGTTTCAAAAACCACTAAATTACGTCGTACCGTTGCCTAAAATATCAATAAATCAATTCGATGTTATCAAAGCTAGTTTGTCTGCCGTGTCCGTCGGACACTGAATTCAAATTAGGTCTCCTTGCAATAACAGTCGTGCCGCGAATCCTGATGATATTTCCTAATAAAACATGCAGGCGTTTTGCCTGGTAAAATCTTAGTTGAAAGGCATTGTAGGATGTTATCTTGTTGTTTGTTAAAGAATTTATTATGTAATCAATTCCGGTTGAAAAAAAACGTAACTAGGTATTCTACGTTTTCTGTCACTTTTATAACTGTTTCCTCCGAAAACGCAGTAACCTTTTTATGTGTTAGGTACACTGATGAAAATAACATTACATACATACACATAAATAAACTCACGCCTTCTTCCTACGGGGGTAGGCAGAGACTACAGAACGCCACCAGCTACGATCCTTACATACTCCTTAGTTCATACAAGGCCAATTCCCGTAATTAAAAACGTTCAAATTCAAGTCGCAATCTCATCTCAGCGACGCGACAGTCTAATGTCAAAAATGTAGGTAAGCGCTATACAATTTTTTACAGACTGACACTGAGATTAGAATGCGAACGTTCTTAAAAATACGGGAATGGCCTCTCTGCTGGTTATATACACGCACGCCGGCCATACTTAGGATGTAGTTATAATAAAAACTTCATTTACGGTCCTTATTTCGCAATAATTATTACATTCTTATATGAATCACTTTGTTCCTTTACTTTTGATAAAAATTACTTCCGGGTCAAAAGGTTATCTAATGCACACTTTGGAGTTTACTAACGACGCGGACGTAAAACACGAAAGTGGGTCATTTTAATATAATTTTATTCCGAGCACGAGCTTAATACAAGTTGTATTATTATTTTTAAAGTCAATTCGTCATTATTTGTTACAAATAGACACAATAACAACATACTGTGGTTTTCCACAGATAACGTAACCAAATTTGTTTTCACAGTTCATTACAGCTTACATTATTTACCTATATGGGTAATTTTGTTTAATTAGTGCTTACTTGGAAGAATATTTATTTCGTTTTCCATTATTTTGGTTATTATAATAATATTCAACACACCCCGCCTTCGCATGGTTGCAACAGCAACATGTCAAAACATCGAGATTTCTGTGTTTTATCTAAGTTAAATATCCATGTATTATACTCGTATCTACACGTAAACCTTCCAGAATAAATGGTCTAAATGATACCCAAAGTGGTCTTCATTGACCCCCAGGGGTGACGACGACATGTAGGTCGTAGGTTGTTTTTTTCTTATACATCTCACTACAGTTAGACATTAGTCAGAACACATTTGAAGTTGTTGAATTTTCAAAAATTCAATATTAGCTAAGCAGGGGTCTACCCAAAACCGAAAAACATAGCCAGTGGTCTATGAGACAAAAAAAAAACGAGCGAGCCTTACAGTAGTCGCATATGATGTGTAACATCTGACAGCTCACCTTGGTAATTAATAGCAAAACATTAACATTATAACCTAAAAAAATAATTAAGTATTATTTGAAATTATTATTTGAGGTTAAGCGCACAGCTGATGGGTTCACCTTCTCTATTTCCCTGTCTCGTCACATTCATGCAACTGTTGGCTGACAGTACCAACCTCTCGGAAAATGGGTTGGTACCATCTGACCGCCAACTCTACGACCGCGCGCGCTCATTGGTCAAATCAAATAGCGCTCGATTCCCACGGCTTCCTGTTACACACTTCCGTCGCATTTCAAGAAATCACTCCCACAGATTGCAGGAAAGCGAGAGGAGAGATATAACACATCATAAAGTTTTGGGAACTCTGGCTAAATAAAAGTAGCATCTAAATCGAGTATGTAATGTAAAAGATCTAAGGTCACACCGATAGACACGAAAAGCGAATTTGTTTTATACTATGCTAAAGAAAGATAGAAGCTAAATTGATCGCAATGTGTTTCATTTTTACAGTTCACCCACGTTCATTGCGTTATTTACGTTGTTGAGCAGACAATTTTCCAAACTTATGAAGCAATGGATTAGCAATATCCCTCAAAACTCTCGGATTGTGATTGGAACTGTGTTACCTACGCAATTAGGGTGCAGTTTACATTAACATTTCAGTGGTATTTACTCATTTGCTACTTGTTCTTGTTTGGTGGCTTTTAGTAAACGTCTCAAGTAGTTGTTGCATGCCATTCAAGAAGGTTAATGCTTCTCAGTGGACATCAACGGCCTGGATCATGATAAGAAAATTAAATATTTCGAGCCCTGGCCCTGCAGTCTCGACATAGTTAACAATCGCTATTTGGTAAAAACGATATTTGGTAGTCTCCACACTCAAATTTATCGGTTGTTACCTACCGGTACCTACCTAAAATACCGGTAACAACCGACAACTGATACTGAATACATCTGCGTAACCCTTTCGAGTGTACAGGCGTGATGTTATGTTGTGTGATTGCGCAAACAATGCATATTTATGCGATAGCAACAATCGCGGTTGATTTGCTGTAATTTTTTGAAGAGTTCCGTTATCTGTCTCCGAAACTCATCATCAGATCTATTATGAAATTTAAATGGGACCATTTCGGAATAAACCTCTTTCGAATAAAAACATAATTTTGCAATTCTGTCGATATATGACGGAGTTATGCCCGAACATACATTAAAAAAAACATAACCATCCGAATTGATAACCTCCTCCTTTTTGAAGTCGTTTACAAAGTATCGATGTATCAATCAATAAACAGTGACACGTACTAAAGATATGAGTTAGTTTCAATCAAGACGACTGGTTCGATCGAGTCCTAGCAAGGTCGATCAGATTTGTGGCGAGTTTCAACCGCTAATTTTGTTCTGTGTTATTGACTGTAAGGGTGTGGACACATTATTCTAATCTATAAACTAAAGCGGAATACCTTTTTTGTTAGTTTGATTGAACGCGGTAATCTCTGAAACTACCAATCGGATTTAAAAAAAATCCTTTTGCATTTGATAGCCCAAGTGTTGACTAAAAATATAGGCTATTTAACATCACGATAGGACCCTTAACAGCCGAGCAAAATGAAAAAAAGTCTGAAGGAATGCTAAGCAAAAATGAAGTAATAGCGCGAGCCTGCGGCGAGGCGATGTGACGGGGTGGGTCGGAGGAACAAGAAATTTCACGCGGACGAAGTCGCTAGCGCGACCCGTGACTAGTTGGTAAATCACAGTTTAAATTCCATATTACCTAAATAAAAGGTTAGGCTTAAGTTACAAAGGAGGCGGAACGCCTGAGGGAGAGGCAAAATTCGCGCCCTCACGCCCCTAGCCACCGCAGGAGACGCCCTGGACGTCGGGACTCCCAAGCGGATTCCCGGCCACCGTAGGCATGGGCTTGCGGACGGCGAGCAATGGGCAGCTCGCCGTCCGCTATGGACCAGGCCCGGGTCGACGGCGCGCTGTGTTCCACGCGCGCCTCAAACAGACGTCAGCATCAATGACGGGGTCCGCTAGCGCCGATGCCTGACAGAGTTGCGGGAAAGTCCGAAAGGGTTACCGTGGCCCCTAGCACAGGCAACTGAAGGAACACGGGTGGGTTTTAGTCAGTAAGAGTCTGACACGCCCTCCCGTTCCGCCCAGAGCGGGAGAAGTTATTTGATGATTTAACACACACAAAAAAAAAAGGCTTAAGTTACAAATAAGGCATTCACACAAATAACTGTTAGACCACGTTTGCATGGACGTAAAACTATCGCGTACTGGATTTGCAACTATTGGCATTGAACCGAGCATTCAGAATCCAACAAAATGCATCCCAGCGCGTCGAAAAAACACTGTTAGACACAGAGAACACAGCTCTCGGCGCTAAGCGCGATATTTCTATGATAAACTGCAGCAAAATTTACACAGCTTGGCAAACTAGAACACGTCAAAGGAAAATAACTTAATAAATAATTTAAGGCGAATTTTCCTAGTAGGTCAAATGATCCTATCAGAAGGTACGTTCATGTTACCTCAATTCTACAAAATGGAGGATAATATAGCCGTGTGATGAATCGTCTAAGGATAATAAAGAGAATGAGGTAAGTGATGATATGAATAAATTATGTGTTTGGTACATGTTTTCCTCAGTTATCTAAACAATAATTGTGATCTGTTTTCGTTAATTTTCTTAAGGACAAACAAAATTATAGACCAAGGTACATTTTAGTAGGTACCTACTTATTATTATTTCTTGATAATAACAGGACGGTAAAAAAACGGTTTTCATTGTGGTGCGAAAAAATAGGTATGGCTTCCTTAATAAATATGTCGTATCTGTATCAATTTTACTGTGTGTACAATACAAGTAAAATAAATAAATAAATACTTTGACTGTAAATAGACATTCGAATATTCTAATTTTTGATTATCTATGGGGTTTCTTGCCCGTTCTTCTCCATAGAGATCTATGTAGGTACGTTTTGGAACGGGAAACTAGCTTCAATTTTCGAACTAACTGACCGACTCCAAAACAATTCAAAAGTGCCTGTAAGTGTAACTGGTTTAATTGAAACTAAAGCTTTAAATTTGATTACCTATCACGTTTCATGAAAACTATAAAACAAACAGAGCAATGGGTTTAACAGAATTAAGATCACCGATATTTGCCGGTCTATTCTGTAAAAACAATCACCGAGAACGCTTAGGTGAAGTGTGTCGGATATCTATGGTGAATCCCCAGCATCAGGCTAGGTTATATGTAAACGTCTCACCGTTAAAACTTAGGTGTTGTGCTGTGAGCTTGGAAGTTAACTGTCAATCCGTAGCATATATTTATTATATGGGATGACAGTTCACTTCATAACTAACTTCACCTAAGTTTACACGATGTAGGTAATTTTATAGAAATAGACCGACTGGTATCTTAGGCCTACTCAATAATGTGCGCATACCTTTAGACTAGCGTTCAAGAAGATCATGGTTATCTCTGCTCTGTTGATTAGAGCCCGCGCTCTATTAATTATTACGACTTGTGAGATGACTGGTAATCATTGATTAATAACAACATGTTTGTAGTGTTCTATTATTTTGTCGTTTTGATGTTTACCATTACGGTTTTCGCTAGATTGTATGTTGGCTTTAGATTTATTTTTTTGGAAAATCCTTCTTAAATAATAAAAGTTTGCTTATGATTTGCTAAAAATATTCTGATAAAGAATACGTGATGGTGGTCGAACCAAGCGACTTAAGGATAATATAATTGTCATTACAAAGTAGAAAGGTAGGATCACATAATTATTATAAGTAATTAACCAGCAATGCTATTTTGTAAAAATCTCACCGTGAAAACTTGCGTGGAGTAAGCTGTCATTGTCATCCCACTGATGCTAGGGATTGACCAACGTTACATTTACAATCATAATCAATATATAATAATCTATTACATACAGAGTTGATACGACAGAGGGGCTTTCCTTTAAACTGCCTATACTGGATACCAGTTTCAAGCTCTGTACCAAAAATCAATTAAATAGGAGCAGTAGTTTAGTCGCAAATGATTTTTAAGTTTTTGCCCCGTTTGAACACGATGTATAATATATCTTTCCTAACAGCTGATTATGTCTATACGCGTATGTCATGCACTTTAAAACGATAAATCCGAGTATAACCTACGATGCGTTGTTGCCGCTCTGACGCAAGTCACAAGTACAACCAAATATGTTCGCTAAAAAGACACACACACACACAGTCACACACGCTTGCACTTTCATTACAAAGGGTTTTACTCTGATTTGTAAGCTATTTAATTTGTTTGAAAGAAAAAAATCTCAATTTTGGTGCTTTTTACCGTTTTTTTATACCGTATCAAATTAATAGTAATCATGTATAGTATACGTAGTGTAATTTAATGCCCCTCTGTCATATCAACTCTGTATACCACACGGGATCTCCGAAAAATGTGAAACTGGTGACTGGTGATGGTGACAGTGTCCTACACGAACAAACCAAGGAGCCTAAAGTATTTCCGCGACGACCTACATCAGAAATTGCAATTTCCTTGCCAAATAGTCTACCAACAATGGGGCAATTTCTGGCTTCTTCGACTGGGCATGATTTGATTTCAATAATACAGATCTTGCAACGCTGCGATTGCACGAAGTTTCAGTCAATTGTCTTACTACTCCATTGCCCAGCGATACGCATTGGCCGCCAATGTTTGCGACAGTTAGACAGTAATTTAACAGGCTCGTTTGAACTGATATGACCTCGTGGATGTCACCGCGCTTGTGTGTAACACAGACGGAACCAGTTCCGAGCTTTCGAGAGAACACGACTGACTCGTGCACAGGTTTTGCAACACTTTGTGTACCTACTGTTGTTTTGTGGGACGTAGGTAATTATTATTTGAACCTTTGAGTGGTTTAATTAGCGTGCTGAGAAAACAGGGTCATCATCACATATCATCCCGTGGGTGTATTGAAATGTGATTATGAGGGTCAGAAGTTATTGCGTTCTTAGTGGTTACTATTAGCTTCTGCACGGCCCTTCGTTCGTGTGGAAGTCGTTAGATACACAATAATATACTAAAACAATAGCCACATTTTATAAAACTCTCTCGGCCCCCGACCCGTCGCGTCGCGAAAAAACCATCAGCTGTTCCCTACATTTATGTCTCGTCAAAATGTAGGGACCGGCTGATTTCTTTTTCGCGATTTCATATTTGGTCCCATAGTAAAAGTTGTTCATAATGAGGAGTACAATGACGCCTTAAGAGGTTGATTGTGTTTTACCAATAACCCTGTATACAGCAGCTCTTAAATACATTTTTTTTGTACTTACCTACAAACTGGTCGACGACAAAGTAGCGTTAGTTTTTTAGGCACCACTGAATTAAGATTTACTTGGAGGGCAAGCTGCCAGTTTCTACACTTTTTAGTGATTTACGTTTTATCCTGTTGTCCTGTTCTAACAGGATTTTTTATAAATTATCTAGTTTAACAAATGGACGTGGATACAACCAGCCTGTTAAGTAGTGGGAATATTTCACAAAAAAAAAAAAATTAAGATTTTAGATCAATCTATCTGTTGTCATGTCATGAGCCTGAATAATACCCACTTCACAAAAAGGTTCAGTTATTATGAAGAATGCGGTCAATTAAATATTTTTCTCACCATTAATTTAATTAGGTACCATAACAGAATCGACGCGTGTACATAATCACCTTATCTCCCATTACTCATTATTATCGCAAATTAAACCTGAAAGTCAAATGTCAGACATCCACGTCATTCTTTCATAATTACGTCACATTTTATTACTGTTGCATCATAATTTAATTACCCTTGCGATGCTTATTTATCTTAGCGCTCTATTGGCCTCTGGTTAGGGTCCATGGGTCCAGTCAGCTGAAGTATGCTCGTACAGGCGTATTGCGTTAGGCGGATCTCACACTACAACGCGCCACGCGACGGGGCGCGGGAAAAGGAGCCAAATGCCCAGCGTGGAAACGCGTTTTTAGGCTCGTTCAAACAGGTATGACTTGCGACGCGAATCGCACGCGACACAAAGTCATCGCCTGTCGCCCTTTGCGTCGCATGCGTCACGCCTGTTTGAAGGAGCCTTAAATTGAATGTGTATGTAGAAATCAAGCGCGGGGGGCGCGTATCCTTTTTTTTCGGGTGGGTAGTCGTCAAATGACTTCTCCCGCTCGGGGCGGAGCGAGAGGGCGTGTCAGAATCTTACTGGCTAAAACACACACATGTTCCTTCAGTTGCCTGTGCCAGGGGCCACGGTAACCCTTTCGGACTTTCCCGCAACCCTGGGCGCTCCGGTCCGTGGCGTGTGGTAGTGTGAGATCCGCCTATGTAGAATTTATAGGGTTATTTGCGGAAGGATCTTACGTTCCCGCGACCCCCGGCGTAGGTTTGAGATGGAACACCGGGCTGGTTTTTAGTCAGTAAGAGTTTAGCGACAAGGAATACGAAACACGACCCTATTACATGAAGCTTAAACACAATTGCTAAATTAATGTGAGTGTGCTATGGTACACCCACATTTCAGCACCCTCTCCGTAAGTGTAATCTCAGCCTTTTTTTTATTTGAGTGATGGGAAGTCATCAAATAACTTCTCCCGCTCTGGGCGGAGCGGGAAGGCGTGTCAGACTCTTACTGACTAAAACCCACCCGTGTTCCTTCAGTTGCCTGTGCCAGGGGCCACGGTAACCCTTTCGGACTTTCCCGCAACCCTGGCAGTAGTGTAATCTCAGCCTACCCTTACGGAGAGTACAGGTATAATATTATCGTAGTTTACTTGCGACAATTTTGCCTAAGGGGACTACATGACCTAAACGCAAATTTTATAATGCCTAAAAGTATAATTATGATCCACTGCAGTAAATAAAATCAGAAAAATATATGATATTCTTCAGGATATATGCTAGTTAGATAGTGTGTTGAAAACATAATACAACTAATTTGGTATGATAGAAAAAAGTCACGAAGATACCTCTAAAAAATTTAAACGATTAAAAACCATACTAATACCTATACTGGCAATCATTCTGTTTTTTTTCAGATTGTTCTTCTAGCAACATATTAACGTGATAGCGTTTTAATTTATTAGTCCAATCAATAGATTTTTTGTAAATAAAGAATTGCTTCAAATTTTGCAATAAATTACCAGCTTTGTGTCATCGCGCTTCTCTTTCTCTTCTATGCAGTCCGACAGTGACCGCGCTTTAGCTGTTGTCGGTCTCTTAAAATACGCGGTAAACATGCACCCACATAGTGGATTTTCCAACCTCAGAAAAAAAACATAAAGTGTTAAAGTTGAGGAAAATTGGCAGAATTTTTTGTGCAGTTTACTACTCTCCCCTCCCCAGCCTAAGTTTATGGTAAAATTTTAACACTGCCATTACTTCAAAACTTACTGAAACCGCAGTAATCTAATGACTAACTCAAGGCTTAAACCACCAGTAGTGCGTAGCATTTAATAGGCTTTAAATATTACATAACGCCACGTGCCCACGTGGAGCCGTAGTAAAAAGAGAAAGTTTGTTGTGTGATTGCATCTCAAGAACTACAGACCCAATTTGAATAAAACTCGGGCGATTGAACCGCTCATTACCATCATAGATAGGTACCTACTTCTACTATTAAGGCTCTCGCACATTATTTGAGCGGGCCGCGCCGCCGGCAATGCAATGCAAAAATTCTCCTGCATCACTTTAGTACATTTTGAACGCGAGTGCCTCATTGCACTGGAGTGGAAACAATTCAAACTCGAAACTTGAATCTGTCTGAAACAACTGTTGCGTTGTATGCTTAGCTTTAGTAATCAAAGAGTTATTTGTCCAATGCCAGTTAAAGCGCGGTAAGAAGCCAATGAATAAATAATAATAAGGTAATTGACAATAGTGCATCGCGGATTCGCGGCAACAATTATTAAGGTTCAAATCAGCGATGCGTTTCATTTTAGTTGAATCGAATAACCACCAAATTTTGCAGTTTTAATTAAATTAAAAATAAATGCATGGCTCAGTGTAACAATTTTTAGGTATTTCTTTAATTGATTGAATTCCCTTTATTATCATTAAATAAAATATGATAGTAGGTACACTCAAAATGTTGAGAATAATGCGACGAAAAATATTTTTTGACCTCTGTTTTACGATTTTTGATCATGATACTGTTTTATTTTTACTGAATAAGTAACTTCTTTGAACATTAATTTGACAATACACTCTATTTTTTCTGGCTGTAATATGTACCAAATACGCCCAACTGTGCGACACAAAACTGAGCTTTTACCGGTGTCCTACATTTGAACAGCGCCTTAAGTATTACAACTTACAACAGAGATGAATGATTGAATCTTGTGTAATAAATAATAATGGGTAAGTAATTGAAGTTACGTCATCGACTGTGGTTAATGGGAGGACTGTTCAATAAAATCTTTGCCAGTTCTTGCTCACGCCTTTCAATGGAGGAAGAGGGACCTTTGGCTATGATTGTTACGCATTCTGAAATAATCTCAATAACATCTTAATGTAAGCGTGCAAGTTGCAAATAGGTGTGCTATACATTCTTTCCTAAGTAAGCATGCATCAGGCAAGATAGCAATCAACTGCAAGCCTATCACAGAACCCATTGGAATCATCGGATTGTATTCCTTAAAGCACGGTTTTGGTTGGATGCACTGCGAAAAAATCGCTTCGAAAATACAACTTGGTGGATAATAATGTCAATGAATGAATTGAATGAATGAACACACAATATGAATGGCAGAATTTTCCCTCGGAATGTTTCCTCATTCCTTGTTGCAAACGAACTCGAAAAAATAACACATTTTCAGTTCATTAGGCTATATATTATTATAACGGTAACTCAGCACGAACAAAAAGAAAAAATAAGACATGTGACATCTACCAACAGTACCAACCCGCACTGAGCCTGCGTGTTGAATTGATTAATAATTAACACGCGACATAAAGGCACCGCTCCTCGTGCGACAGGGGGTGCCTTTGCGTTGCGTGTCGCGCCTGATTGAAGCAGCCTTTACGCTGTGTCTCAGCAGTGGGAACATTATAGGCTGATAATGAGGTAATAACTGATTATCTTTGATGCATGAAGCCGCGGGTAAAAGGCAATTAACGACAAACAGCTTACGTTTGTAAACAACAGCGACACAATTACATGCACGTGACCGAGTTAGTTAAGTAATGCTATTCCATACAAAATTACACAGAAATGATTTGATATAAATACTTTTTTTTTAAACGTTGCCCCTCCACACTATGAATTTTTCCTGTATTGTGGGAGCGTTTAACAAACATATAAAGTCACATACACAAACAGCCAGACCCGGAACAACTACTTGTAAATATTTGTTCTGTGCGGGAATCGAACCCGCGACACGCAGCGCTGCAGTCAATCGCACTGTGCCAACCGTGCCGTCTTCTTCTTAGACACTCTCTTTAGAGACTCTTACTTCTGCATAGACAGATTTGTTTTGACTGATATTTCATTCAATCACTATTCATGAATTATTGTTGCAGTGATTTTTCATTACCGTACCGGACAGTCTGCAACTAAGACTCAAAAAAAAACTGCGGCGAATATGAACAAAAATTGGGGCTAAATAGAACTAAAACAATAAATAAATTAAACAAATTATTTTCGGGGCAACAAAGGAATTAAATGTAGGGGCGAACAGGGAATATCAAATGTGGGGCGAACTTTGTGAGGCGAATGCGGAACAAGTCAAATCATTATACTAAATCAACGATAATAAGAGTGAAGGGGTTGGTGCCAAAACAAAATATGGATTTCATTTTGTATAAAGCAGCATTACAAGACTGTATCACAACCGCATCTGACGTGACAATGAAGTTTGAGTGAACGCGATCTACCTACCTACATATACCTACATAACATGCTTCCATAGTTGCTATGTTTGATGTTTGTGTGTATGTACAGTCACGAGCATAAAATACCTTACGTTTACGAGACTTTAATTGCAATTTTCTGGTGAAATGACGATAGTAACATTGAAAAAGACCTATTGCATGTTAATAGTATGGTTTCGAGAATACTATGTTCGTGACACCATAAAATTTCTGTAAATTGGGGCTTTAAAATTATATAAATAATAATAATACTTTATTTCATGCAACTAAGGCCCATAAAACACAATACATATATATAAGCATATAACAATAACTATAAACTAATACATATCTAAAAGTAAAGACTACTGTACACGAAGTGACGGCGTCGAGTTACACTGCGGGGTGTCGCGTAGCCGGCCGCGGAAACGCCGATATAGCACACCTTTCGGCCAAAACTCTTGCTTGAGGAAGGTCATCAAATTGACAGTAGGAACGTGCACCACGAACGACTTGAAATTAGTGTCATGTCGCACCTCCAACTTCTCCACCCTCAAGGTCCATTTGGTCTTCACCCGTATGTACTCTAGTAATGAATAAATGACTTGAATCTTGCGTAAGTGTAATGTATCTATTTGTTGGAACCTTTACATAGGATTTTGATTAGTAATAGTGCCAGATATACCTTCTGTGGACGCAGGGTATGCTAGAGAAATAACTCTTTATAAAACGTCCACACTGGTCATTGTTATAGAGTCAATGAGGGTTTTCTGAAATGACGTTCACTCGGTGGCAGCACTAAGACGCCAGGTCCGGGCACTTGTCAACAGTGTCAAAGTGCCTATATTTTCTTTAGTCGAATTTAATTAATAGAATGTTGAACGAATGAAAGAAACTATTGATGAACGTCATCATATATTTTGTACTCATCGTCGAAATGGCAGAACTCTTGTCAAAGTGGCGCCAACTGGTGGCGTGAATATTCATGAAAACCCTTATACGGGTAAACTAGATAAATAACTTCTTATAATAACATCTACACTGGCCATTGTTATAGAGTCAATTATAGGGACATTACTTAACACTACAGAACGAATACTTTAAACTCAAAAAGGAAACATTGAGCATTTCCTAGGCCAGTATGTGTCGCGACCACGCCTCAACTGCCAATTATAGGAACATTACTTAACAATACAGAACGAATACTTTGAACTCAAAAAGGAAACACTGAGCATTTCCTAGGCCAGTATGTGTCGCGACCACGTCTCAACTGCCAATTATAGGAACATTACTTAACAATACAGAACGAATACTTTGAACTCAAAAAGGAAACATTGAGCATTTCCTAGGCCAGTATGTGTCGCGACCACGTCTCAACTGCCAATTATAGGAACATTACTTAACAATACAGAACGAATACTTTGAACTCAAAAAGGAAACACTGAGCATTTCCTAGGCCAGTATGTGTCGCGACCACGTCTCAACTGTCAATTATAGGGACATTACTTAACACCACAGAACGAATACTTTGAACTCAAAAAGGAAAAACTGTTCAGCTTCTAGGCCAGTATGTGTCGCGACCACGTCTCAACTGTCAATTATAGGGACATTACTTAACACTACAGAACGAATACTTTGAACTCAAAAAGGAAACACTGAGCATTTCCTAGGCCAGTATGTGTCGCGAACACGTCTCAACTGTCAATTATAGGGACATTACTTAACACTACAGATCGAACACTTTGAACTTAAATACTTAACACTACAGAACGAATACTTTGAACTTAAAAAGGAAACACTGAGCAGCTTCTAGGCCAGTATGTATCGCGAACACATCTCAACTGTCAATTATAGGGGCATTACTTAACACTACATAACGAATACTTTGAACTTAAAAAGGAGACAATGGTGCCGATTCTGTTGTACACCGAACTAAACTAACTAAACTATCACTAAAATTCCTTACTTTTGGCTATGAGAATCTTAACGCTATTCTGCAAAATAAAATCTCTAAATTTAAAAATAGTTTTGACACATCTAAAATCAAATTTGACAATTATTGCGACTCCACGTGGTACTTGTTTGCCGTACCACGTGATCTTTTTTTAGAGCCGTAGGCGCGCATTATGTGCGGCCTCGACTTGTTTTGTATGGAATTTTTTACTTTTTGTATGGAAAATATAAAAAAATATTACCAACACGTTGAGTTTTATAGGTTTACGGGTCGCAAAGGGGGTCGAAATTTTCATTATTTTTGCGATAGGACACACCGTTTTCGAGATATAAGCAAAAGAAAAGAAAAAAAGATACAGTACTGTTTTTGCATCTGAAGTCGAGGTGTTGGTGTGAATTTTAGTTCATGACAACTAATTTTATTCCACACCTTTTTAATCGCGATTAAAAATAGTCAGATTTAGTTACGACAATCAAAATTTTTGGTGAAAAACGTAAAATTCAGAATAGCAAAATTGCCACTTTCACTAAATTATAATCTCAGTGCCATCTTAGTGCTGCCAAACTAAAATTTAGTTAAGTTGTGTCACTTTAGTCAATTTCAGATTGGGAAATCGTCGTTTGACAGGAATAAACTAAATTTTGGTGATTTTTAGTCTAGTTTAGAGAATTTTGTGACAAGAGAATCGGCACCACTGAGCAGTTTCTAGGTCAGTATCTGTCGCGACCACGTCTCAACGATCACTGTTGATCCATGGTCGTGGTCCATATCGACACCACACCCCTAGACACCGCACAACGCCAAACAAAGGCGTTTGTGTCTCGTTTGTGCATACTCATCATAACAGATCCGACATATCTATGCTTATGAATATATATAGGTACATATTGACGGAAGTTGTCGAGTAAGGAGAATGGTCGCTGTTGTTGCCGCGCCTATGGCAATACAGCTGATCATGTCTACGTGTACAACGGTACTTTGAATACCTATAGGTAATGCTTGTTATTTAATGATTCCGTCTATTTGGGTTAAATTAAAGTTAGTAAAAAGTAGTAAGTTAAAGTTTGAATAAATTGAAAATTATAGCCGTATACGAACTTCTGCGCCCTTACAGACTTCTATGGCGGGCTGTCACTACAATGGCACCTGTCAGTGCGACCATTCTAGTAGCTAATAAAGATCAAATTTGCAAAACATGCATTCGTTTGTATGAAACTGACAGGTGTGAAGAACGCACTGTCTCGTCGACCATACTGTAGTCAAGAGGTCTGCCACATTGTCACATATTGCCAAGAGGGCCCGATACCATAAAACACAACGTGTCCCATTGTGTTTTAAAATACCAAATCAGCCAGCACCAGACTGCTTGAAACGTGATCTTGTTTTGAAGATTTTTATTGAAGTCGGGTTTTTTTTCTTCACTATGCCTTGTTATAAATGACAAATTATTTTATTTCTGTAAGTAGGTTTGTACTGGTTTGTACAAACACTTTTACATGTCAATCATATTTAAAAAAACTAGATTAGGTCGGCGTTTCCTATCTGACTACTCTGAGAAAAAAGGCCGAAACAAACTCAGAGGTATATTTTTGGAACCTCAAGACCTTTGGTACCTCACCTGGTCTTGGTCATTGTATAAAAACCTACCTCTTACGGGCTAGGCTTTATTTTGTTATGGTTATCCATCGCACGACCTAATCAAGAACATTACCCCATCTTTGCTGTCGCGCAGTCGAGTAAAAAATCACGTTACGTGCCAAACCAATTGGTTTTATAACTTATTTCTCTAACAGATCAGCGGGGCGAGCACGGCCTACTGTGATAGGCTTGAGACACACATTTTTATCACAGTTTGGGAGCAAAAACCGTGATAAAATGCGTGACTCAAGCCTATCACAGAGGCCGTGCTCGCCCCGCTGAAAATCGTATAAAAAACTATGTAACTCACCCATGGTGGCCATAATGAACTGGTTGGCGACTCCGCCATGTTTGAGGCGCGCGACCCACCGCACCGGAAGTACCCCGAGCATGTCGCGCGCGCGCCGCTGCGCTACTTCCGGTATCGCGTGTGTGCGCGCCGCTTAGTGGCGCATGGTCTGGGTAAGATATTCTGTTAAAGAAATAAAAGTAGGAATAAAAAAAAACACAAGTTTCTTCATTAAAACATAAATAGATTAGGAAAGGAGACAGGAGACTTGAATAGAGAGAGCAGTGAACAATACGTCGGTGGTCAAACTTTGACCTGGAGCTGGTCTGGTAGCGTTTTTTCAATAGTACAAAAAGATGCACAGATACGTAACGATGTTTAAAGTTTTTCATGTGGTCATACCACTTATGATATGCCATATTGAGTAACATCGTCGTGCGATTCTGTAACCACCTCACCGTGAAAACTTAGGTGAAGTTGGCGTGGAGTGAGCTGTCAGTGTCATCCCACTGATGCTAGGGATTGATCAAGCATTACAATTACAATCATAATCAAGATTTGAATAATATTTTTTATGCAAACTCTATTGATAATTTTATATTATTTCAAAGCTAGTATCTAAGTGTTTAAATATTACTATTTTAGAGGCTTTTAAATAAAATAGCAAAATAGAAATTCAGTCAGAAACTCGACGTTTAAATTGTTTAGCCGCGAGCGCGTCACACACGGACTATAAATAAAATAAAAAATTTAGTTTCTACCTGAATTTCTGTTTTGCTATTTTATTTTAAATCCCCCAAAATAGTAATGTTTAGAAACTTAACTACATACTAGCTTTGAAATAATATAAAATGATCAATAGAATTTGGATACAAAATATTATTAAAATCTCGATTATGATTGTAAATGAAACGTTGGTCAATCCTTAGCATCAGTGGGATGACAATGACCGCTTACTTCACGCAAGTCTACACGGTGACATTTTTACAGAATTGACCGGCAGTACTTATAACCACGAACAATTAAAACAAAACACAACTAGATGACTAAATTGATAATTTTCAACTTCGTCCAGCCATTATGCCGGTTTTTCAAATTAAATGAGTAAGCAGTCAGCGGCGCGTACAATTAGATCATTAGAACAATGTGCTTATTGTTTTAGAGTACTTATCTACCCACCAATTTTTATCTCGTGTGGGGAGTTTGTCAATGTTAAACATGTTTCAAAATGAAGGTGCTTTTAGAAACTTTATGGTTACGCTAACAGCGTTGCTATTGCGAAAACTGCCGACAAACTGTTAAGCAGTTTGGCAGACTTTATGTTTGTTATTGTTAATACAGTTAATGAATAAAAAATTGTCAGACTGAAAAAAAAATACGGCATAAAGATCTTCCTTGCTTGCTTTAAGGCTTTTAGCACAACACAAAAGTATGTTCGTGTAGCTGATCTATTGTTGTTTAAAAAAGAAAAATAGAACTCAACTTTTGTAAAAGCCACAGATCAGTTGATCAGCGGTCAAATCTCCTTATATCTTTAGTAATAGTGTAGGTAATCAGTTGGCTAAAAGAATATTAGTAAGTAGTAAGACGGGATGATGTCCGTTACTCCACGTTCGAGCGCGTATTTTGCGTACGGGGGGCAAAATCGATCATTCGATCCGCCCCAGCAAAATATGAAACCTGTGGTGGCCCAGAAGTAACGGTCCCGACTTACGAGATGTAGGTCGTGGGTTCGAACCTAGGCAGGCGCTTTACTTTATGTAAATAAGTTCATAACCGCTGCTCTCAAAACGGTGAAGGAAAACATCGTGAGGAAACCGGCATGTCCTATAACCAAAAATTCGAAGACATGTGACATCTAGGTACCTACCTGCACTGCGCCCGCGTGGTGGATTACAGCCCACTCCCTTTCGAAGAGGGGAGGCCTGTGTTCCAGCAGTGAGATTATTATAGACTGATTATGTAGTAAAATAATATAAATATACGCAATTAGAAACTGGGAACGGAATGAAGGTTACCGACCACACAACCAACATCCAAGACGTAAGGTGTTGCGTTAAATATATTTGTTTCTATAATAACTGCAGTACCTATATAATACTTGTCCAGAATCGTCTCACCTGCACAATATCTACGTAAGTAACAATTTTTATCTTGTCAACTTAAGATGCGTTTATACCTTATGAGTGGCAACCTCGCAATTTAGTGTCATATTTCGTGGTTTTCAATTTTTGTCATTTAATCCGAGCTGTATTTAAAAAATCTGTTTAATTAACTTTTTAGAATTATGTAAAAACTGTGTAAAAGGTAAGAAATCGTTGCGTTTACAGTTCTATTCATATGCAAATAATACATTGAAAACTTGCAGGGCGTTATTTTAATTGTAAAATAACTGTAAGCATTACGGTTACTTACTTTTTAAACACTTTCGCGTAATTCTAAAAAGTTAATTAAGCAGATTTTTAAATTAAAGCTCCGATTAAATGATAAAAATTAAAAACCACGGAATATGACACTAAATTGCGACGTTGCCACTCATAAGGTATAAACGCTCTTAACGACCAACTAAGTCGTGATTACACACCGTAGCTGTCAAAGGAAGTAGTAGGCTGTAATGCGGTATATACTGGGGTACATAAATCCTTGCTAAGCCAATTTGATCAAGGTTTTATCACGTCAGAACACCGTTCACTTGACGCTAAGGCGTTAAATTGTATGCAACAATTGTGATAATAATGTCAAGCCGTTAGAAACTGGATTTTGAAGGGATTAAAGGCTGACCTGACGTCACAAAGAAGGTTGTTTATTCTAGAAAGGTTTCAGTTGATATTTAGGTACCAAGGCACCATGAAACAAAAGAAGATCAATATTTTGTTTGAAGTGATGCTTAGAAGTTAAAAATAGCCTTTATATGTGGATTGAATTACAAGCTGACCGCAAAATACTAGGAAAAACCACGAAGAACTATAAAAGATACTGAATTATTTACGTAGGTACAGTTACACCTGGACCGGTTCGGATATGGAACAGTACCACGTCCTGGGTCGCTTAAAGTAGCGCAAACGATACACGGTTTAATATGACGCTAATAATATTTAAGGGGACTACATGACCTAAACGCAAGTTTTATAATGCCTAAAAGTATATGATCCACTGAAGTAAACAAAATCAGAAAAATATATGATATTCTTCAGGATATATGCTAGTTAGATAGTGTGTTGAAAACATAATACAACTAATTTGGTACGATATAAAAAAGTCACGAAGATACCTCTAAAAATTTATTTTAACGATTAAAAACCATACTAATATACATGCAATCGTTCTCCTTTTTTCTTCAGATTGTTCTTCAACCAACATATAAACGTGATAGTGTTTTCATTTTTTAGTCCAATCAATAGATTTTTTGTAAATAGAGAATTGCTTCATATTTTGCAATAAATTACCAGCTTTGTGTCATCGCGCTTCTCTTTCTTTTCTATGCAGTCAAATAGTGACCGCGCTTTAGGTGTTGTCAGCCCCTTATTATATTAGCGTAGATTATAGAAGTATCATCTCGAGGGTACTGTTACAATCGACAGGAAAACAACCTATCCACGAAACCTCGCAGGGCAGAAAACAGCGAATACAAAATCACAGATATATTGAAATATTCCGGTCAAGACAGCGCGCAGATTCTCATAGGATTTTGAAATTCTTGACGACGTTTGATGCGGATGATTTGAATAAGGTTTTAATACTTCTAGAAAGATCCCAAGACATCTATCATAAAAACTATGTAGTCATGAATCTATTGACGCGTGAATCACATAACATAACGTTTAGCTAGATTAAAGTTCGAGTCAATGTGATGATCACGCTATCAGCATATCCGTCTGAGCGTGCAGTCAATGTCACAGGTCATGTCAGATTATATCATAGTGTGAAGTGATACTAGATCTTGTGGTTTCTCATGTTATGAGACACGTGTTAGAGTGGGTGGTTATCTTAATGAAGGGATTTTAATGTGGTATGTTTGTTTGCCTTGGTGTGTGATGCGAACCTTTAGGCGCGATTGGTCCAATATAAAGTAATTCCGAAATTAAACTAAATAACAAATTTTTATGTTCTTTACCATGTACTATATTTATTAATTTCGTCTAAATCATATTACAAATCATATCATGTGTTACGAGCTCATTCCTGAACATTGGACCAATCGCTAATTGAAACAATTGCGCCTAAACCGATGCGAAGGAATGAGGAACATGTGGCAACTTTGTGAGATTCGTTATACAAATGGCTGTCAGAGCCAGAGCTACTAGAGCAAAATATTATATGGATAGTGTAAACGTGATATGATTAAGGCTAGAAATGCAACACCACTATCCTCCTGCTCTTATTCCAAAAGCTACGATATAATGGCGTTACTTGGCCACGTTGTATGCACATTTATCGAAATAAAGAATTAAAAGATTAAGTTAGGGCAACAAAAATTTGTTCATCGTACCGACCTAACGTTTAGGATTAGGTACATAGCTAATTTAAAATACCTTATACACACGGAAAAAAAAGCTAAATAGCCCCGTTTTTGGGGCTTCTTGAACACAAAATTTCGTTTAAACGAAGACCTTTTACTTTGTATGTTAGATGGTAAGTTCCCCCGGACAATTTAGCTGATGGATGAAGGATTAGGGGCTTAGTATATTTAAGTAAAAACTATGTTTTTATTGAATTGAATATGTAAAAATACGAAGTAAATTCTATCAAAAATAGATTTATTTCTTCTTACAGATGTTTCATTAATATCAATAGACCTGGGGCCGTACTATGACGTGTTAATTCCATCATTGTTCCAGCGTCAAAGAGAGACGGAGCTATACATGACTGATAGCACTATCTCTTTTTCGCAACGGAATCATGATGGTGTTAACACGTCATGGTACGGCCCCAGGGGGGTTGTCCTTATGGACTTGGACCCGCGTGCGTTGTTTAAATCTGCGTTGCGTTCGAGTGGCCCCGGGGTGTCCGCCTTACGGTAACTATTTTAGTTGACAGACTGGTTGTCCGAATGTCTGCCTTCTGACTACCCGTAGTTACGGGAATTAGACTTTTGAAACCGATCAACAGTTGCATCTAATTTAAAAGCGGTCACATTTCGATGCGTAATCAAAGGCACGCAAGAGTTCCTAAACAAGAGTCAATCGCACGCGCGTAGTACAAATCAATGTCAATCATTGTTTTCAGCATTCCACAGAGCTATGTCTATGAGTCATGGAGGTTTTCCCATTATTTGGTTACAGCATGCTGGCTAGATAAGAGCTTTATTGTATTTAATCATAAGTAGTTCTGCTATATGCGTCAAACACGTCGCAAATATGCGTTAGATACTGATTTATGGTGTTTTCTATTTTTAAATTATCTCAAAAATCAATAAAATATCGAGCAAGGAGGTAACATCATTTAGTTTCTAAACGTAGCTATTTACGTTTAATGTTGCCAGTTTATAAAGATATAGATTTGTTTCTGTTTGGTAGAATTCGGTGGAGGAAACGTAGACGGCCTATGAGAACTAGGCCGTCTACGATATAACTATACGTGAGTCTGAGACGTGTTTTGGTAATATTATGTAAATGGAATTCTACGACAATTTTTCTTTAAAATGTATGAAACAAACCACCTGTGTGTAGCCACATTTTTCAAAAATAAAAATTGCAACAACAATATCGGACAAAAACACGAACAGATCTAGATGTTATGTATTGTCTTCGAAATGCGCTTGCGTTGGGTGGGACAGAGGACTCGACGACGAGGAATGTATAATATCGATAGGTACATTTTCATTGTGATTCAGATATTGCTACCAGGCTATAAACAAACGGCTCTGCATAACCACCCTATAACTGTGAGAGGGAGTGGGCCATAATCCACCACGCGGGTCCAATGCGGGTTGGTAGATGTCACATATCTATGAATTTTTATTTCTAGGACATACCAGTTTCTTCCCGATGTTTACCTTCATTGTTTCTATTAAGTACCTATTCGTCGAGAGCTACCTACCTCAATGAATTTACAGAATTTCGTCTATCGTTTAAAAAACATCCTGTATAGGTACTTTGACGTTTAATAAAACTATGACTTTATTAAATAATAAAAATATTAATTGAATATACTAATTGTTATTTTATTTAATGAATTTAGTTCATGATAAATGATTTTATTTCTGTAAGTAGGTTTCTACAAACACTTTTACACGTCAATCATATTTTAAAAACTAGATGAATTCGGCGTTTCCTATCTGACTACTCTGAGAAGAAAAGCCGAAACAAAATCAGAGGTCACGGTCTCTTCTCTTTTAAAGTCCAGACGACAATGACGACATGTGAAAACAATGTAGATTGGTGTGTATATTGGTCTTTTGAGGAAATACCACACTGATTGAGTGGACCTGTCCAGTTAGTGCACGCATGTGTCAGTAATCGTGCAGCTCAACTCAAAACTTAAGGAGCTCAACGATTCGACGAACAATACCAAAGAAAGGACATTTGGGTAGGCCGCATAAATTACTCAAACTACCAGATCATGATTAAAACTGATATTACCCACATAGTCCTCACATTCACAATAATTAAAATAATAATATTATACATCTCAACGTAAGTATTCAAGTCATAGTGTATAATTTTTGTAATCATCAAATGTCAGAGCATGTAACAGAAAAATAAACAAAAATACAACATTCAGTATGCAGAAAATTGGAGCAACTCAATCCCGAGCCTTTTTGTCCTCAATATAAACTTTAACGGTATAAAAGGCTTTCTGGCACAACTTACTTGTGATAAATGATTTGAATTTATTAAGGCTTAGATCTTGAACGTGGCTTGGAAGTTTACCAAGATAAAAGTTATTTTATTTTAAGAATAGTCCCACATGTGTTAAAGAATAAAATTAATGTTATAGTGATAAAATAACAGTGGAAATATTGGTTTAACATTTATGGAGCGCGCGACTTATTAAACATGATACCTACGTCACGCTGCATCTGTGACATTGACATTGGATGCATGATTGCACGCAATGCATGGAATTAGTATGTACTTAAAGCATTGTAAGACGGTTTTTATTTGACATTCATTTGTTTTATATCCTGTTTCTCAAATCATGAAGACATCAATGGATAAAATATAAGATTTAGGACGTATGTTTAAATCATCACAGCACTTTTTAAAAGGAATATAATTTGCAGTTTGACATATTTTGTACTTATAGAAAATATTATGTCAAACGGCCATATTTATTATTTAGAAGTTATGCGACGATTTAAAAATCGGTCCATAAAGCGTATACCGTGTTTAAAAAGTCGTTTCCATTAGGTAATAACTACAAAGCGATATTCAGGACTTTTTCAACAGACTTACTTTAAACCCTACTTAATATTATAAATGTAAAAGTTTGGATGTTTGTTACCTAATCACGCAAAAACGGCTGAACGGATTCGGATGAAATTTGGCACATCGTTAGTTGATAACCTGGATTAACACATAAGACTCTCTGGACTCAATTCCGAAGTCCACGTAGACGAAGGCACGGACAGAAGCTAGTTTATTATAAATTATAAATAAATATTGCTGCACCAAACCATAGATATCAATTAAACTATGAACTGAGAATAAAAAAAATAACCCACGTCATTATTGCAGTGTCGTAACAAATACGTTTTCAAGATTTGCGTAGAATTAACACGTGTATCAAAATGAGGAAGGTTAAATATTATTAATATAATATATAAAGGTCATTACGCATACAAAGACTATGCTCTATCATAAGTACTAGAAATATATTTGTTATTTTCCTCTTACCGAAAAAAATAAATGTTCGAGGTGGTGTATAGCTATTATGAGCATTGCGAACTCCTAATAAAAATTAAATAGAATTAATTCATTGGTTTTTTGCGCCAATTTGTATGAATAAAGAAGTTAATTTTTAGTGGTTAGAATTCAATAAAAAATCAAATAAATTCAATAAGCGAAATACACAATTTAAAATGATGCTCAAACGATCCAGTTTTTGAGATGGCACTTGGCTATTGCTGATGGGAATCACCGCTCTCCATGCAGATTGAATACTTACAACTTACATTTTATTTAATCAGGTTCTACTTACTTTCGGGAAAAAAGTTTTTGCACATTTTATTGACCGGGTCTACCAGTGAAATTACCCACTAGTATTTTTATAATAATACAGATAATTTACTTTTTATTTACTAACTCATCTAAGCTACCATTAAAGTGTCCCAATTCGGTAGTATAGTTAATTAATTTCTATAGCTTTGTTGATATCAATGAATTCGTTGGGACTAAGATTAACAACTTTACCGTCGGGGCTCAAATTTTTTGAAAAAATTTATAACATATTAGTATCCTTGCCAAACAAGATTTACAAATTAAAAACGTGACACGTGTAACGTTACAATTGAGAACTGTCAAATCTTTTATGGTTTATTCTAAACCAAAAATATGTGGTTTTCACCGCCATAAATGACAAAACATGCAGATCTACCTGTTATTTTAAGACCTTGCACGTACCTATCATTTGATGTATACTCATGTTTTAAAATAAATATATTCTATTCTATTCTAAAAGAACTCGCTCAGTGATCACATGAGAAAAGATCTATTATGTCGGCAACCAAATTTAGTGTGCGCATTGTAGGTAGGTAATAAGGTACAGTAACATAATACAGTAGTTATATACCTACCTATTTACTTAATTATTTCGATAGCTGCCAAGTGATCTTAGCGAACCCTGTTACTTTAACCCTGTATAAGGATTCAGCATGGAGGCTGAACTTCACGTAGGTACATAACCATTGAAACAATATAACATCACGCTTGGATTTGTCGAAGGGGTGGGCAGAGGTGTACACACACATTTGGCCAGTTATATTTAAATCCCATGTAACAGGGGGCGAGCCTATTGCCATCAACGGAGCACAAATCCAGGCTCTGGACTGCCACTACGGTGGAGGTCTGCCCGGCTTGGGCGGAGCACCGCCGTGTCCTCGTGGAGGCGATTGGCGGTGGCGATCTCTCGCGTCCGGCCTTGGTCCAGGCCATGGTACGGAGCGAGAGGGCTTGGGAAGCCGTCACCTCCTTCTGCGAAGCAGTAATGTTCGCGAAGGAGGAGGCGGAACGCGTGAGGGAGAGGCAAAGTTTGCGCCCTCACGCCCCTAGCCGCCGCAGGAGACGCCCTGGGCGTCGGGAATCGCAGGCCGATTCCCGGCCACCGTAGGCGCGGGCTTGCGAACGGCGAGCAATGGGCAGCTCGCCGTTCGATAAGGACCAGGCCCGGGTCGACGGCGCGTTGTGTTCCACGCGCGCCTCAAAGAGATGTCAGCACCAATGACGGGGTTTGCTAGGACCGATGCCTGCTAGGGTTGCGGAAAAGTCCAAGAGGGTTACCGTGGCCCCTGGCACAGGCAACTGAAGGAACACGGGTGGGTTTTAGTCAGTAAGAGTCTGACACGCCCTCCTGCTCTGCCCAGAGCGGGAGAAGTTATTTGATGATTTCCCACCCACAAAAAAAAAAAAAAAGGCTCTGGACTGCCACAGAGAAATTTGAAAAATTCAATAACACTGCCCGACCCAGAAATCCAATCCAGGACCTCATGCTCCACCAGACCACCACTAGACAGTCTGTACCATTGAAAGTATCCAACAAAAACAAAAGAACATGAACACATACCAGTTACATCCACCGTCCACATTTAGTAGTCGCCCGATACGGTCATAATCGACTGAGTACAATTTAATGAATGTATTGATGTAGCGAATGATTTGTGGCGACTTTTTTTTTAAAATCAGAATCAGAGTGTTTATTTATAAAACATAGGTATTTACATAAAGATCTTAGGTTATTATATTATGTGCGCTATGTTTTGCCGTGAAGGCGTACAAATATTGAAATAAAAACCAAAATCATAAAAATAACAATTGAAACCTCATTGTTTATTTATTTTATTTGTGTATTAAATTATTTTTTTACTCTAATTACAAATAAATATTATGATAAAATGTTGTTATTACGTCATGTAGGTACTGCGGATATGATAAAATTTAATTTAATTCAGTTTAAAATAAATGCCTGAAACAAACACGTAAAACATGCAGGTGATGTTTTAGAATAATGTTTTTTTTTTCAGGCATTTTGCTTTATTCAGTGATATTAATTCTGCCTATTATGGTGATCAGTGAAAGTAGTTATGTATGGGCAGAATTATTAGATAATATCTGACAATGCTAGCAGTGGTGGCGCAGTGGTAAAGACCACGACTTACGAGTTGTATTGTAGGTCGTGGGTTCGAACCCCGGCAGGCGCTTTACTTTGTGTGAATTATTTCATCACCACTGCTCTCAAAACGGTGAAGGTAAACATCGGTAAAAACCGGTATGTCTTAGAATCAAAAATTCAAAGATATGTTACTTCTAGCAACCCGCACTCGACCCGCGTGGTGGATTATGGCCCACTCCCTCTCACAGAAAGGAGGCCTGTTTCCCAGCAATGGGAACATTATAGACTGATTATGCTAGCTGGCAAAATTATTTTAAGACGTAGTGAAAATACTAAGCAGTCAGCAAACCTCGTAACGCATTTCAGCTGACTACGCACTATGCAGGGTGTGTCGAACATACTTTGACATTCGAAATAGCTCTATTGGATACTTGAAATGCACTTTATTGCAATTTAATAAACACAATACATTTCTTGTTTATGATCACCTAATTTAAACTAAATTGAAATACGTGCAAATGAAATGTGCGTGACAAAGACCATCAACCATCATGATAAATGATAATTGATTTTATTCCTGTAAGTAGGTTTGAACAAACACTTTTACACGTCAATAATATTTTTTTACACTAGATGAGGCCCGTTTCCTATCCGACTACTCTGAAAAGAAAGGCCGAAACAAACTCAGAGGTCACAGACTCTTTTAAAGTCGTGACAAAATCATGGTCAGATCATGTGAAGACTATGTAGATCGGTGTCTGAATAGGTATTTTGAGGAAATAACCACACAGATTGGGTGGACCTGTCCAGTCAGTGCACGCAATTGTCAGCAATCATTCAGCTCAACTCAGAACTTAAGGAGCTCAATGATTCGACGAATAATACCAAAGAAAGGACATTTGAGTAGGCCGCAAAAAGAAATGAATAAATTAAATTATTAGAATAACTGACAAACATACAAAAAAAGCAACGACCTCAATAATTAAAATAATATTAAAATACTTTACAAAGTAAATACTCATGTCATTGTATAATTATCTATATAAAATTCATCAATGTCAATTTGCGTATGAAAATCCAGACATAATCTTTGAGGACCATGTAGATTGGTCTCTGAAATTGTCTTTTGAGGAAAGAATTCAGATCAGATTGATTGATACTTTTGTTTGTATTTTTTGTTGGTCACATTGAGTGGACCTGTCCAGTCAGTGCACGCATTTGTCAGTAACCGTGCAGCTCAAGTCAGAACTTAAGGAGCTCAATCATTCGACGAACAATACCAAAGAAAGAACATTTGGGTAGGCCGCATAAACTACTCAAACTGCCAGAACATGATTAAAACTGGAACAATGACCCACATAGTCCTCACGTTCACAATAATTGAAATAATATAATACTTTATACAGTAAATATTCGTGTCATTGTATATGTAAAAAGGTATAGATACTTATAGCAAAGAATAAAAGTAAAAGGGTTAGCAAAATAAAATAAAAAAAATATCAACATTCGCTGTATTATTTTATTTATTATTGGAGCAGCTCAATCCCAATCCTTTTTGTCCTCAAAATAGTCTTTGACAGTTTAATAGGATTTCTGGCATAGTTTCATCTTTAGAAAAGATTGGAATTTATTAAGACTTAGTTCTTGAATGTGGCTAGGAAGTTCATTATAAAAACGTATACATTGGCATCTAAACGAGCCACCTATTTCCTTGAGCCTGGTAGTAGGAACAACAAATTTGTGTTTGTTTCTAGTATTTATATTATGATTATCACTGTATTTTTTAGATAGATCAATATTTTTACGTGCATACAAAAATAATATTTTCATTAATATACTGAGAAGGCACAGTCATTATATTAATCTCTTTAAATTTGTCTCTGAGGGAGTGAGACGTGCATTTCATTCATTCAAATAGTTCAACTAGTGCCAAATGCCATTAATTACTTACTTATTGCTGCTATAGGAGTTAATACTGCGTGGTATTTGCGTAACAAACTAACAATGCCTTTCATTTTGACAGTTCAGCAACATTCATTGCATCAGCCCGCGTTCGCACGGACGAAAAATATCGCGGCAGGGTTTTTTTGCGTATTGAATCTTCAACGCACTACTTACCGCAGAGAGTTGAAAATCCAATGGTGTTTATTCGATGCGATGTAGACGCGACGCGATGCACCCGATTGGAATCTCAATGCTCGGTTCAACACCGAGGGTTTAAAATTGAACGAACGTGGTCTTATTCTCGTTGTCGAGCAGATGAATTTTTAAAACCTATGCAAGTAATTTCCTTTAACATTCTTTTAATTGTGACTAGAGTGTGTTACGCAATTTAGGGTGCTGTTCTATATCGAGATAGGCAAGAGAGCATACCAGTAGGCCAATTCTCGTACATAAAAAACGTTCAAATTCAAGTCGCAATCTCATCTCAGCGACAATCAATGTCAAAAACCTGTCAAAAATGTATGTAAATTGATTGTAATTTTGACAGATTGAGACTGAGATTAGAATGCGAACGGTCTTAAAAATACGGGAATTGCCCCTCAGTTATTGCTACATAATTTGCAGATTTTTGGCAAATTTCCCCAAAGAAACTGAACGCTATCAGCATAAATCTAAACCACGTTAAGGCTCCCGCAGCCAGGCGCGTCGCGACTCTTGTAGAACAATTCCCATGAAGTTTTCATATACATTGTTCTACCTAGAGTCGCGACGCACTGTTACGTCGCGCCTTTTTGCGGGAGCCTTTTAAGATCTGTCAGTGTCAATATTTTGCAACAGTTATTACACTGACAGCTCTTGAACGCGGTTTAGATGAGCTGATCGCGTTCAGTTACGTTGGTGAAACTCGCACATAGGCACATACAGCAATTTTCATTTAGAATGAGAAATCAAGATCCTTAACAAAGAAAGTAGTTATGTTTCTGAAACTTCAAGGCTCCTACAAACAGGTGCGACACGCGACGCGGCATAAAGGTAAAGCCTGTCGCGTGACGAGCGATGCCTTTGTGTCGCGTGCGATTCGCATCGCGTGTCCCGCCTGTTTGAAGGAGCCTTTAAAGACCATTCAGATATACACCCAACAACAAATAGAACAATATTGTATGTATTCTTCCGTATAGCTACTTTTAATTGTAACCAGTTCTCATCGGATAACACTAAGAACCAACCAGCCAGTAATTTAGTATATTTGAGGCTACTGCGTCCGCGACAGATGTGCACGTTTATAATTTCTAACGTGACGATATTATCGTGAACATCCACGTCCATAAAACGTTCTATGGAAACACGTGCACGTTATCGTGGACGAAAATTTAAAAGCGTTTTCCATACATTTTACTTCCCTATGTTATCGTGAATTCCGTGACGTGGACGTGGCGATGTCTTCTTGATTCGTTTAGGAAATGTTTACTTTCATGATTACCTATCTAAGCACCCGTACTTTCCACTGTATTAAGGGGACTACATGACCTAAACGCAAGTTTTATAATGCCTAAAAGTATATGATCCACTGCCGTAAACAAAATCAGAAAAATATATGATATGCTTCAGGATTTATGCTAGTTAGTTAGATAGTGTGTTGAAAACGTAATACAACTGATTTGGTACGATAGAAAAAAGTCACGATGATACTTCTAAAAATGTATAACCATACCAATATACCTACATGCAATCAGTCTGTTTTTTTTTTAGATTGTTCTTCAAGCAACATATTAACGAGATAGTATTTTAATTTTTTAGTCCAATCAATAAATTTTTTGTAAAGAGAGAATTGCTTCATATTTTGCAATAAATTACCAGCTTTGTGTCATCGCGCTTCTCTTTCTTTTCTATGCAGTCTGACAGTGACCGCGCTTTAGCTGTTGTCAGCCCCTTAAAGCTCTATCAAACAGGCGCGGCAAAAAAGGCACCGCCTGTCGCGCGACGAGCGGAGCCTTTGTGTCCTGTGTGTCCGTGATTTGCGACGCGTGTCGCGCCTGTTTATAGGAGCCTTTAATCAAACAATACCTATAACGTTTCATCTTCGCCTTGAACGTTCTAATTTATGAGCCTTATCAGTAACGTTCGCCTTATCACGGTAGCAGATAGATGATTAAGAGATACTTAAGACCTTGTCATGTCTACAGAAGCAGCTTCCTAATTATCTCACAGATATTATGTGAAACAGTACCTTAACTGTTGGCAGACTACGGTAGTTACTGTAAAGGTTTTGTCTGGATGGTTTTGCAGATAGACCCCCATGAATGTTTGTTTGTAAATTAAGGGCCGATAAGATATACCTACCTACACTAATTCATATTTAGTATACAAGGTGTAACAGAATAAACGCAAGTCCTGAAAGTAGTTTGCTCATAATTGACTACTGAATCGATTAATATAGGTATTTTTTTCAAAAATTATGTATTTTGCAATTCTGACCACCGATTGAGCCAAAGAAAATTAAATCTTATTTCAAGGCAATAAGTCTCAATTTTAAATGCATAAAGTAATGCTTGGGTCAACACGATTTTCTTAATAAAAATAGTTAGCTTAATAAAAATTGTTTTGGTCATTGTATATTGCTTTTAACGCAATACTCTAATTGTATTGTGAGGTCTTGCGTTAATTATGTTACACGTTAGATAGATAGAAGAGCAGAAAAGATTCGAGAGGCAGCCTGTTGGCTGTCAGACGGTGGATGATAATATTATAAAAAATATTTTATCCTAAATAATATCCATGTGTGTATTATTAAATATTGCTAAAACCTCGGACCTAACAGTGCCTACCTACCCTACCTTACTATACTAAACGCCAAGACTCGTACCAAGGGGCCTACCCTGTAAGTCCGTCACCGATGATTCGGGCCCGTCCCAAAGTAGTTCGAAATTTCGGAGTGACCCCTTCACCAGATTTATTAACTTTTTTGGACGGGTAAAAACACTTAAGGGATGACTGTCAAGTGTCAACTCGAGGTGTCATTCAATCTAAAGCTGCGTCTACCCCAGGCGAGTCGAGCACAAGCGGAGCACGAATTCACATAGCGAGGCGTGCTCGTTCGAGACTCCTTTAGTCCGTCTACGCTACGCGAATTCGTACTCCGTTCACACTCAGCTCGCCTAGCGTAGACGCAGCTATAGATCGGGCCCTAAACTAATCTTATGTCCGAATGTGATACGGAGTAGGAATCCCCCGTAACTTCGGCCAAAACTATGGATTTCGTGCTTAGGGAGTCGACCTCCAATTTAAGACGTGCGAGTAAGATAGTGAATATTTAGGACGATATTTCTAAAGACTATTAGATACTAAGGCCAAGATTAGTAAACGTTACATAGAACGTTCTTTGGTTTAGATATGTTCCCGTCTCTATCTTGCACTTGTACTTTGATAGTTGTGCGACAGTGACGGGAATAATGCTAAGGAAAGCACGTGTATGAAAGTAGCAAACCTCGTGTCATCTCGCCCCCGCGTTTCATGACCTCGGCAGCCACGAACGTTGGCATATACTATTGTATCTAATTACTTCTTAGAAACAAAACTAGGGAACAGGGAAGTATATTTTTACATCTGTCTGACGTTAAAAGATGTGTATTTTTGTTACAGCGTCATAATTACATAAGTCGCACAATTTAAATGGGACTGAGTTGATCTCGGTCGCCAGTGAGTTGCTGTGGGCTAAAATAACCACTAGGTAAGTAGGTCTGTGGAGCCCTGACACAGCCAGACTTTGAAAGCGTCCTGATAAGTCAGTTCTGGACGTCTTTCGACGTTAGCTTTGGGCACTGGTCATTTATCACGACTAAAATAAATTGAACTATGGTTGTCAAAATAAAAGCGATTGTCATTCTGAGTTGAGCTGCACGATTACTGACAAATGCGTGCACTGACTGGACAGGTCCACTCAATCTGTCTTGTTTTTCTTCAAAGGACCATTTCAGACACCAATTTACATGGTCTTCACATGATCTGACCAAGATTATGTTTGGCTTTTAAAAGAGACTGTGACTTCTGAGTTTATTTCGGCGTTTCTTCTCAGAGTAATCAGATAGGAAACGTCGACCGCATCTAGTTTTTAAAATATCATTGACGTGTAAAGGTGTTTGTATAAACCTACTTTCAGAAATAAAATCATTTATCATTAGAAGTGTGTAACCTACTCAATAAGGCTGCAAGCGGCTTACTACAACTTTTTTAAGCCATGCTGCCAGATGATGTGTTCTTGTATGCTTGTTGTTCTTCCGATCGTGTCTTATGATTAAAAGTGACTGCCCCGTTGGTCTCGTGGTCACAAGCGCGACTGCTGAGCGTGGGGTCCTGGGTTTGATTCCCAGGTCTGGCAAAGTGTTATTGGGTTTTTCCACATAGGAATTCCTCAGTAGCAGCAAGGAGTTTGTAAATTGGTGGTATGATGCCCCTGTGCCTCGGCAAGCACGTAAAGCCGTTGGTCTTGTGCCTGATCTCTTCCCGGTCGTGTCGGATTGCCGTCCCATCGGTCTATGAGAGTATAGGAACAGAGAGCGCACCTGTGTGGCTTATTAGTGGAATCCTACGAATTTACTCGCCCGGAACGGGCGAATCGACCGATTTAAATAGTATTTTTTTTTCTGTAGGCGACTCGCACGAAGTTAATTTATTTGTGGGCAAGTCGACAACTCCAGAAATATGTATTATCTAGGCAATTGGCACATTTTGAATTTTATGCAATACAGTTAAGAAAAAAGTATACACTAGGAACCACATTTACCAATTATTATTGTGCACTAAAATATGACATAGTCTTGTGCACTAAAATATCACACAGTCTTGTGCACTAAAATATCACACAGTCTTATGCACTAAAATATCACATAATCTTGTGCACTAAAATATCACACAGTCTTGTGCACTAAAATGTCACACAGTCTTGTGCACTAAAATATCACACAGTCTTGTGCACTAAAATGTCACACAGTCTTGTGCACTAAAATAATAATATCACACATCCTTGTGCACTAAAATATCACACAGTCTTGTGCACTAAAATATCACACATTCTTGTGCACTAAAATATCACACATCCTTGGGCACTAAAATATGTAGGAATGGCTTTAATTTTGACAGTTCAATAACATTCATTGCGTTATTTACGTTGTTCAGCAGATTTTTTTTTCGACCATATGAAGCAATGGATTAGCAACATATCCTTCAAAATGATTCAGATTGTGATTTAGAGTGTGTTACACAATTAGGATGTTGGCTAGTCTCCGTTGAGATTGGCTACCTTGGCCGAAATCGGTCGGGAGCATATTATGAACAGTACATTAGGTACATGGTAAAGTTAATAATTTCTTGACCGGTAACTTATCTCTTTTCTAGGCTGTATAAGTACAGTACATGCAACTTTATGTGGCTAATGACTATTGCACTCGAACATGCATTCAAGTTTGTGACAACTTGGAAAAGTTGTCCAAGCAGCTACTAGTTTAACTTATTTCTGTATTTCCTGTACAGTACCCGGCGATAAATATTGTGCATCGACCTTTGGAAAGCGACAAATAGAAAAATTTGTGTATTTTATACAAAGAATAAAAATAATTATCAAAAGAAGCAAATCATAATTTTTGTTTTAACAGCTCCTTAGATACCGGACTGTTTGTATTTCGTGCGACAGAGATAACGCTATACGAAGCCGAAATTAGCCGATTGTCTCTTTCCAAAGTCGACGTGCAATATTTATCGCCGGGTTACTTACTTACTTAATTCTAAGTAATCGGTGTGACTAATTGTCTGGATTTTAAAGGAGACTGTGAGCTCTGAGTTTGTTTCGAGTCAGAGATTTATCTGAAGAATAAATATAACAGTTTGACATATTTTCTATACAAAAGCTGAAACACCACCATATTTTATTCCCCAAATAGAATCTATCTGACTGTTGAAATATCAGCCCTAAGCATAACGTTGTGTTTGGTGAACCAACATGAATTTTATCTAGAAAGGTAGGTGAAAAAAAAAACAACTGAACAACGAAAAGTCAATCAAGAAACACAGTATAGCATGCTTGTCAGTCTTAATTCGAAATTTGAAATCGATTTGACATACTTAGTGAATGTTATATTATGCACAAATTAGTTAATTGGTCACGTTGTTTTTTTTTTGTAAACAGTTATTATGATGTTTTACTAATTAAAAATTTTGAGAAGCGTGGTTGCCTACCTAATCTGTCATTCAATTTACACAAATTATTCATAAAATATTGTATGGCAGCATCCACAGAAGAAAAGGATCTTGCCAAGTTTGTATTTAAAAAAAAATGTTTTAAAAGTTGTATAGGTTTTTTTTTACCATTTTGGGTAAACATTTTAGCCATAAAGTTTTTCTGTAATAGATGAACTACAGGTAAAGGTACCCAGGCTATATTCTTCATAACTTCATTGGTATTCTATAAATTCCCATTACGGTCATCTGCGTAAAGGATGTAACATATTTGAATTACGACCATCTACGATTGAAGCTTAAAAAAAGAAGCCACATTAAAAATAAAAAATAAATACGGGTTATTACTAGCTTTATAAACTTAGTAATCCATAGACTAGTAACAGGTTTAATAAAAAAAAAACACCGCGGGAAGAATTCTTTCCGAAGCCTGTGTTACCTGCATTTTTTTTTTCAAATAAAAATACGGATTCTTTTCATATGGTTTGAATGGTTTGAATTTTGCTTTGTAAATATTTATAATAGGGTCTTTTGTGATGTTCTGCCCCCAGCTTAAAAATTGGTATAAGCTAGGGTTGTACACTTGTACAATGTCGCCGGTGCGGTTTCGATATGCATTGTTGAATTTAAATCGTAACCAAGTCAGACATCTGGGAAACCGGAGCTGAACTGTCGTCAAGAGAGACTCCGACAAATGGTGTAGAACCGTCAATCAAAATGCGATCAAGAATTTCAAGATGAATGTCAGTCTTCGGGTTTCTCAGGATTCTGTTCTGTGTAGCATTTGGTTCCTGATGATCGACTTTTTTTAGGTAGGTACATACATTGACAGCAAATGGAAGTGGTAACAGGTGGGCAATATTGTGAGGGCTGTGTTTTATAATTTATGAAGGTCGGAATGTGCAACCGCAGTCTCTCATATCATAAATCATCTTTAAACAGGTTTTCGTTTTTGTAGTATGAGTCTGTATGAGGCTACAACTAGGTATAATTCAGTTGGCAAAAAAAAACTGAGACGCTCATTGAATCTGACGATACCTACTCGTGATAAAAATAATTTATCATTGTGTAAGTTCATACGTTTTGACACCACACAGTTCTTAAAATAACTGTTAATTAAACAATTTTATTGATAGAACAAACGAAACAAAAATAGCACTCGGGTGGTTAACCATTTAAGTGCTTGCGACCTCTAAAATTACGCTGTTCTTGCTAATTGTATTATTTTTCGTACATCCCTAGAAGTATTCCGAATATACGCTGTTGCCGTGCAAACAAACGCTAATAAACTGGCCATCAACACAGAATTGAAGCAATTCATTCATGTATGATGGCGAAGGAAAACATCGTGAGGAAACCGGCATGTCCTAGAACCATTAAATTGAAGCCAAGTGACATCATATTTCAGACTTATATTGGCTACTAAGTCCAGGTATCCTCACGATGCTTTTCCTTCACCGATGTCAGTAATATCTAAGATAAACTCAGAACCTAACACACACACATAACATCACATCATCATTCATCAGAAGAACTCTCGGTTACTAACCCTACCGCTATCCTACCAAGTTCCTCTTAGGATGTCTGGGATATCATATGTTGGAAAGAAGGGCATGTGTACTGGCTGTGTGGCTCAAAGTATGAAAGGGTATGACGGATGCTCCTGACATCCTTAATGAGCTGATTCGACTCTACACACCGAATCATTATCTCCGTAGCAGAAAACATCGACTGCTAGGCGTGCCTTCGTGTCAGACTGCAGCCCGTGCTGCGTCTCCCGTACCACGCGTGTTGACCCCACTAAATAATCTCCTGGAATCTCTCCTGGCTCGTTAATTCAATGGTTATGTGCCTACATTTTTGTGAGAGTAATGACGGAGTCCCCCTTGAAGTTGTTCAGGAATGTGTTTACCTCGGGCAGAATATGGAGTTGGGTAGGAACCATTTTGAGAGGGAAGGCGATAGGAGGATTCAGCTGGGATGGGCAGCATTCGGTAAACTTCGTCAGGTCTTCTCGTCGCCTATACCACAGTGCCTAAAGACGAAAGTCTTCAACGCGTGCGTCCTACCAGTTATGACTTACGGAGCCGAAACGTGGACACTCACGGTTAGACTGGTCCATAAGTTTAAAGTCGCCCAGCGAGCTATGGAGAGAGCTATGCTTGGAGTCTCTCTGAAGGATAAAATCCGAAACGACGTGATCTGCCAGAGAACCAAGGTAATCGACATAGCTTAAAGACTCTGCTAGCTATAGTGGCAATGGGCTGGTCACATCTCTCGTAAAACCGAAAATCGTTGGGGAAAACAAGTTTTAGAGTGGAGACCGCGTTTAGGCAAACGTAGTGTGGGACGCCCGCCGGCCCGACGAAAGCCGAAGATCGGGCTTAGTGGCGTTCACTAGGAGAGGCCTACGTCCAGCAGTGGATGAATATAGGCTGATGATGATGATGATGAATAGTTTTTAATTGTTGTTATTAGTTTATGTTTTATGTTTGTTTCTTAGGCCGTGTAAATCAAATAAATAAATAAATAGATCACGCCTGTTTTTCCCTGAATGGTTAGGCTGAGATGCACCACAGTAGACCCAAAGTACTACAGCCCCAAAGTACTTACATAACGAATTGAAAAAGTCACATGGGCACTTGCCCGGATTTGAACACACAACCTCATGAATGAGATGTGACGCCTGAAATCGCCAACCTGACTTGGACAAGCGTGGTGATAGATGCTCGTACCTTCTTTGTACAAGAAGAGGCTTTTACCTTGGCACAATAATAGACTGGTATTATTATTATTATGTGACATCTACCAATCCACACTGGGCCTGCGTGGTGGATTATAGCCCATTCCTTCCAGAGGAGGCCTGCGGGGCGAACATGGCCTACTGTGATAGGCTTGAGTCACAAATTTTTATCACAGTTTGGGAGCAAAAACCGTGATAAAATGCGTGACTCAAGCCTATCACAGAGGCCGTGCTCGCCCCGCTGTCTAGTAGTGGATACATTATAGGCTGACCATACTAATGCTACTCATGTATGATAGACATCTCAAGTTTGGATAAGATAAGTTACTGATGCTTTAGAATGTATTGTTTGCTTCGTATAGTTTTATCCCTGGTATAGAAAAGGATATGGTAGAAATAATGAGGGTTTCCTGAAATTACATTCAATAGGTGGCAGCACTGAGACGTCAGGTGCGCGCATCTGTCAAAAGTGTCAACGCGCTTATATTTTCTTTAGTCGTGGCTGAATGGTGAACGTCATCATATATTTCATACTCATTGTCGAAATAGAAGACCTCTTGTCAAAGTGGCGCCAACTGGTGGCGTAAATTTTCTTGAAAACCCTCATTGTATAAAGATGGTTGGCGAAAACAGGGTGGGGATCAAAGAAGGAAGAAGAGTTAGCAACTTAACAGCCTCTTCACTGCTAATGCTGACTGGATTCTGAAAACGGTCCTTCAGTCCATTCCTTGTATTAATCATTGAGATGTCTATTTTTAGCATGTTCGATTGATGATAAACCTAAAATCTAGCAGCTAGATTCTTGGGGGGTGCGCGTGAATGTACGTGTATCTCCTGGGCCCCCGACTTATGGTAGTGGAAGGAACCTTGGTGTTTAAGTCGGTAGGAGTCCGACATAATCCTCCGTTTTACCCAGACAGAGGCTTTCCATGAGAAATTACTCTCATAAATAAAGTCCTGGATGCCTAAAATCATTCCCTAGAAAATGAATGCGTACTATCCTACACTCAGTCGCATAAATGTTGTGGTGATATGATTAACTAGAACATACTAAATGATACAGAAATATTGATTCAATTTATAATAATTATTATAAGTACGTAACAAAGCTTGTGCCGCAATTTATCTAAACGCTTATCTCTCTGAACGTAATTTATTAGAAGACCTTGACATTTTTCAATGAGTTCGATCCGTAGAACTATCATTAGATTCCTTCTGGGAAGTATAAAACGTACCTACTAAGTGAAGTTAATTACTGAACATGTTCTAATTGCATTAATAATGGTAATTTTTACGTTCGAAAACAAGTGTTTTTAAAAGAAAATTGCTGTTCTAAAAAGTCTTAATTAGGTACCTATTTAGAAGTTAGCTTTTAACATTATAATTTAATTGATTTAATTAAATATAAGTTTGTAGTAATTATGTATGTTTGTATGGGTAACGAGAAAGAAAAGATCTAAGCCAAGGTCTTCTCATTCCCTGCCAGGGTTGCGGGAAAGTCCGAAAGGGTTACCATTGCCCCTGACACAGGCAACTTAAGGAACACGGGTTGTTTTAGCCAGTAAGAGTCTGACACGCCCTCCCGCTCCGCCCAGAGTGGGATAAGTCATTTAATGATATATCCCACACTTAAAAAAAAAGGTCTTCTCATTCTCATTTCTTAGGTCCTTCGAAACGATGAGTGGACTGTGAGAAAGATTATTTGGCAAGAAAGGGGGCGACTCTTGTGATTGCAGCTAATACAGGAAGAAGACATGGCTCACCGACCCCAAAAAAATTGGCTTAAGGTTAGAAGAATGATGACCATCAAATCCAAATAGTTAACTGATATATTTTTCATTATTTCTTTGTTTGCTTATCGACCAATTATTTTTCTCACTCTATGATCGATCGTTACGTCATTCTTTTCTTACGTTTATAGCACGTTCCGAGAGACCATAAACAAGTTATGCAACTTTTTTTTGCTGATACGCCATTTATGTCCATACTTACATGACAAATGGTCAAATATTTCCGTGTGCCGGCGGCCCTTTCCATGCGTTATCAAATATGTTGCATCCATTGCTGGTATTGTGTGTAAAAATATTGTTAAAGTTCCTAGTAATGGAGCAATAGAAATTAATTGGTTGTCATAGGCCGATCAATGTTACACGCAAGTACAAGGCAAATACAACAATTGGACGGTAAATTATTAAACTTCGTATATCTATTGGCGTTCCCAGTCTGCTTACAAAAATTCAACTAAATATATCCAACAGTTTAGTCACTATAACTTGTCAAAGATTGGCAAAACCCACAGAACTAATAATATAAATGATAAATGATTTTATTTCTGAAAGTAGGTTTGAAAAAACACTTTTACACGTCAATCATATATTTTTTTAAACTAGATGGGGTCGGCGTTTCCTATCTGACTACTCTGAGAAGAAAGGCCGAAACAAACTCAGAGGTCACAGTCTCTTTTAAAGTCCAGACAGAATCTTGGTCAAATCATGTGAAGGCTATGTAGATCGCTGTCTGAAATGGTCTTTTGAGGAAAGAACCACACAGATTGAGTGGACCTGTCCAGTCAGTGCACGCAATTGTCAGCAATCGTGCAGCTCAACTCAGAACTTAAGGTGCTCAACGATTCGATGAACAATACCAAAGAAAGGACATTTGAGTAGGCCGCATAAGTATAGAGTTAGTGGTGTGGCAAAACCCATACTCGGCCCATCACTACTAGATATTTAATTCGATTCATTTATTTCATAAATGGTAGCTTCACAGCTGACTGTAAGAATATCAAAATTATTATTCCAAACATTACGCCAATTAAGAAGTACACAGAAAATAAGAAATACAGAGAGTGACATAATTATTAATATTTATACTGTGCGCGTGCGTGTATCTGTGCGGTGTGAGTGCTGTAATGTGTGTGGTTATGTATTTATGACTATTTTCGTATGTATAAACTGGGCACTACTTTGTTATCCGAGTATCCGGCGTCATAACAAAAAAAAACACTTTTTTTAATTTCGATGTTAGGACTTATTTGAGAATTTCAAAACATTAGTATTGCCAGTGTTTTCATTTTATGGCCGTCACCACGTTGTATAATTGCCAATTAAATAAGGTTCGTTAGTTTTTTCATTGGAATATAACTCTGTATGTTTGTTATTGGTTAAATATTTAAATTACGACGTCCGTGTTGATTGTTTTTCTATCCATACTGTCCTAAAATATCATATCATGATTGTATTTTTTTTACTAATTGACCATAAAGTAGACTTGTTTATGAATGAATTAATAATTTAAATAGGGCGATCGTTTTATAGTTTCAGTAGAGTTGTTTACAGTTTAGCTATTATAATTAGGTGTTATTATGGCTTTTAAATATAGATTAGGTAACTTAAATTGAAATCCGGGTAGGTGTATTAAAATGGAAGAATAAAAAATAAAACTTTATGAGTAGGTAGGACCTAGGTAAAATGTGAAATTGATTTTACTGCGTATTAAATCAATTTTAAATTTATAGTTTTTCGTTGAATTGCTAAAGTTATTTTTTTATGCAATGATACTAAATCAAATGGTACTTATTTATAAATAAATTGGTTGCTTGTGACAATGTCAATTGTTTTTTTATGTTTTCTACAATATCAACCTTCTCACCTCATGAATAATGAAATATCATAAAAAAATACCTACTATTATTTGAAATCTACACAAAAAATGTAACAAAAAATAAATACTTACATACGATATCTTTGACTGCGGTTATGTATATAAAAATACTGAACATTATGGACCGGCGATTTTTCATAGTAGCAATTTTTTTTCTCGAATACTCGGTTGGAGTGCAGCCTTAGTGACACTATGGATCGAGGTCGGAAATTTTCCAATTTTATTCGAGTATTGGGTTGACCTTGACCATTGAAACCATTTAGGTTTTGAGAAGTATGGCCCTACGACGCACCGTTTCCGAGTTAGGAGCTTTTGTTTTTATTTTTATAAAACGCTCTAATTTCCAAAATGGTAGCTCGGATGAAAATCTTTTCTGGAAAGCAATTGTTGCTCTGGTCGAAAACCATAAGATGATGTAAAATACCCCGAGAAAAAATCTATCGGTTGGTCTATTAGACTTAAAAAAATATGAATATTGCAACATATTTTTAAAAAAAGAACCGATTTTTACGTCGTCTCATGGTTTTAGATCAGAGCAACCATTTATTTCTAGAAAATATGTTTATACGAGCTACCATTTTGGAAATATAGAGAGTTTAATAAAAATAAAAACAAAAGCTCCTAACTCGGAAACAGTGCGTCGTAGGGCCATTCTTCTCAGATTCTAAATGGTTTCTATGGTTAAGGTCGATTCGATACTGCAATAAAATTGGAAAATACCGAAAAAAAAAATTAAGTCCTCGGTCCATAGTGCCCCTAAGGCTACACTCCAACCCACTTTTCTTACAGTACAGTGGAGCCTAAACCCGATAAAATAATTGAAGATTTTTTTAAATAAATTATTTCTATGCGTGCAAAATTTTTGAGTACCTAGGTAGGTACATATTTAATCATGTCGTACATGGCAGCAATATAGTGAACGGACAAAAAACTGCAATTCTATTGATACCTACTAATATTTTGTAGTCAATGGTAGGTACCTACTTTCAAAAAACTGCAATTCTATTGGTCGACTAGACTCATATTTTATAGTCTATGGTAAACCTACTATAAAAATAGAACAGCAATGCTTGTATTAATTTACGTTCCATTCTTCCTCCTATGTACAGTCAGCGTCACGATGTGGGTACCCCCCTTCAAAGTTAATTTTAATACAACTGGGGTCACCAATTGATGCAGCCCACCGTACCTACTACATTAATAAGTAATATTATAAATGCAAAAGTAACTGTCTGTCTGTTACCTTTTCACATCTTAACCGTAGGTATACGGATTTCCATGAAATTTAGCACCATGACCTAAAACTAAACCTTTAGGTTAGGACATAGGATACTTTTTATCCAGGCAGTTCCTTCCTGTGAGATAATTTGCGTTGGCGACCTCCACGCGGGTAAAACCTAGGTAGTTACTAAAATGTGAATGAACAATTTATTTGGGGTCGCCGCAGCATCTCTTCTCAGAAGAAAAGAAAAACCTTTTCTAGCGATAATTATCGTCTTTAACACAATTAATTCCTTATTTCTTTGCCCTTCCTAACCCTACTTTTATAACCATCCCGTAAGTATTTTTTTTTTTAAGTAGTTGGCTTAACTTTCCTCATCACAATTTTTTAAGAAAAGTATGAATGAATGAATCTCATCATTGAATACTAAATAAATGCAAAAAATTAACATTAAGTAGTACTATCGTCTGACGGAGATGGTTCATTAAAGGCGCCTCTCTATTCAAGAAACGTATCTGATTTGTAATGACAACGTTGAAATGTAGTACAAGCGTCCACTTACGATTTCACTAAGGGTCCACGAAAGTTCCGCAGGTTATGCGCACGTCAACACTTTATTTTAATTTTATTTTTAAGTTTTAAAATAATAAAAAACAATTTTAAAATCGATCACAGAATATTTTCTTTTCTAATATCACTTTTTGTCACTTTTAAATGTTTTTATTTTATTTATTTTAAAGTATTTTTGTAAGTGGAAGTAGAAATTCAATATTAATTTATTCCAAATTAAGGCTTTTACCAAAATGTTGTAAATTAAGTACGATTTTTAAGTAATTTATCACAATTAAAAAAAAAAACTAGTTACTAAATTGCTAAGTAACAGCCACAACACTTAAAAGTATCACAATAAAACGTTATTTAAAACTGAGATTCTAAATAGTTAAACAAAAACCGCTTCCCGTTACTGAGTTCGATATTTAAAACACGGCCGCGGAGTACGTGCGTTCGTGACCAACATTCTCCACGCACTGAACAAAACGCTATGTTTGGTCGCTTTTAAAGTTTTGAACTAAAGTAATGTAAACAAATAAAAAAAACTTGAGCATATAAGGCAAAAGCTCGCGCATTTATGAAAGAGGTTTAATTACGAATAATGAACGCCCACGGAAGTTATTTTATACGAGTAAATATTATAGTAGGTAAAGGTTGTTTTATTTTTGCCAAACTAGGCAGCTCGTGCGTTTCTTGTTCCTGAGCGCCAATTAAGAGGACTATCACAATTTTTCTTATATTTGAGTGTTTGAAGAGTCACACACTCTAATAGAAGAAAAAAAAGATATTTATTTAGAGCACTCCCGAGTGAAATAATCAAACTTTCTCGGGCATGTTTTTTTTTAATTTCGTGGCCATAGCTAAACCATAATCTTAAGAAGATTTATTCAATAATATTTCATAAAAATAAAATAGTATGTATCATGATAAATAAAAACGTAAAATGGATGACACAAAAACATTTTTCGTCACAAAATGCTCAAAATTTTAAGCGTAAACTATCATATTTTATGTAAGTAATGATAATCGGCAATTCAATCAACTAAAGAAATACCTAAAAATTATGTCACTGAGCCGTGAATGAATTTTTTATTTAATTTAAATCTCTGGTCTGGTTGTTTATATAGGTATGTGTTTTAAATGTTGTAAACGCACCCACAATACAGGAGAAATTCCTAGTGTGGGGCAACGTTTATATAAAAAAGAAAGAAATAATCTGTAAAATTTGGTGGACATTCAATTCAACGAACATCAAACGTATCGCTGTTTTGAACGTCATTTGTTGCCGCAATGCGCTATTGCCAATTACCTAAAAATTTGCTACTAACGCGCCTTAATTAATGTACCTACTGCTAGAATTCATCCACTCTCTAGCTCAGCTCATTATAATTATGTTAATAACTCATTAGTTCGTTATATTAACGATAACGATTAATATTAATGGTGCATTTCACACAAGGGTTCCCCAGGGTTTGATACTAGGTCCGGTTCTTATTATTGTCTAAGCTGCTTCTTGGAAGTCAATTCACAAATTTTGTGTTATTCATCAACAAACTAACGGCTCAGCTTTGTCTAAAATGGAAGAGGTGATTTCAGTCACTGACGACATAATAATTACTCAAGTTTATTGGTTATTCCACGATTTCTGATTCCTCAGCTAAACCTTGTCTTGAGAAGTCACTAAGTAACATTAGGGACGTTTCTGAATAGATTTTTTGATGCTCCATGATTTTTTTCTAGTCAAGAATATAGTATGGATAAGTAGCCACAGATTGAATTTGTAAGTTTCTTACACCCTGTATTATTTCAACTAGCACCAACAGTAATTATTATGCTCGGCAAAGAAGTAATAAATCATGAGGTGTACATAACAAATATTGTTGCAATAGTTTAGTCAGAGCAAGTAAAGAAATCCATATATTCTTATGAATTGAGTCATGCAACTCTTACTGTTGATTTACAAAGATATGTTAGGGATTAAACTGACGTTCTGGGAAGGAGATCATTCTGCTTTCACATGTCAAGCTAATGTTAAGAAGCTGCCTGTCTATTTGCTCACTAAACTCAATGTATATCTGGCATATTATGATGGCTCTTATCTGCTCTCTATAGCGATGCCACGAAGACAAGTGGAGTATATTCTTCAATCTTCAGTTACTTTGGCTCCTGTTAAACAATGTTAAGATCGACGAAACAGCATTGGGGACTATATCTATACATATATAAGTAAGTCAATGCTTGAGCTGATGTTTGTCCAGTATTTGGGAGACTGCATACTGCGAAAAGGGTGGCACAGAGAAATGCTTATGAATTTGGAGTGATCGTCATTTCTTTTCATATCCTATCTACCTTTTTTAGTTTTTTATATATGTAGTTTTACTTAGGTATTATTACTTCGCACGTGTATTATGTATTTTGATGGCCATCTATGTTTACTCCATTTGTATTTAAAATGTATAACACGAACACTTGATTATACAATGAATTTACGTTAAACTTACGATTTTAAGAAAAACACACTGATTTATATTGTTGTCTCAATGCTTGTGGAATATTACATTAATAATTAATTTTGTTTATAAAGGAGTTTCACAGTTTACAAATAACTGCGTAGTTGCTCATATATATGTCAGATAAATAGTTTCATGCCTAAAGTGTCGCTTGTCTCCAAGTTCATGTCTCCAGTATTTTCTCTATGCGGATTTGATTTTCTTAGCACTCAAATGAATCTATCAAATAGGTACCTTAGAAATTAAGAAAAGAAAAAAAATGCGTTTATTTGCGGTACGTAAACATGGCGCAAAAAAGGAGATAAACACAAAAAATAAGGAAAGGTTGGGGGAAACATGCGCCACATCCACGCAAAACGGCTATCGCTCAGCATTATGCTGCGACCCTATGCAAGACATAGCCCCAGCGCTGGTTTCAGCGACAGCCTGCCGGCCTTTGGCAGTGGTGCACACCGGACTCCAACACCGCTAAGACAAAATTATCCACTTGCTCCTGTCTTCTTGCGCCATTTCTTCTATTTAATTAATTACGCATTTTCTATTAAAAACAATGGTCCCATTTTACACATTGCAACACTCAACATAAATCACTCATTCGAAGCCCATTTCCTTCCTGTTTCTTTCGTTCATTCATTCCGCTCACTCAAAATACTCTCCATTTTTCCCTCTCTCGCAACGGCTACCGCGTGGACACGCCGGCCGTCCAGGCGGTCCCATAAAAACTCTCAAAAATATGTGCAAATAAGTGAATACCGGTGTTGAGTGGTGATTAAAACTTGACTGGATGTGGGAAGCCACAAATTAAGAACCAAGCAACCGAGCTGTTCTTTGAGGAGTGGCTAGAGAGGCGTCACGGCGTCCGCACCTACCGCCTGACGCAGGTCCTCACCGGACACGGATGTTTCGGGAGGTTCCTGCACATCATCAGGCGGGAGGAAACGCCCGGGTGTCACCACTGTGATGATCGCCCCGAGGACACGGTGGAGCATACGGTGGGGGCCTGCCCTGCATGGGTGGAGCACCGCCGTGTCCTAGTAGAGGCGATCGGCAGCGGCGGCGACCTCTCACGCCCGGCCCTTTTTTTTTTTTTTTTTTTTTTTTTTTTTTCGGGGGGAAATCCTCATGGACTACCTCCGCCTGGGGAAAAGGCGGAGGGGCGTGCCGGGCTCTTACCGGCTAAAACCACCCCGGGTGTCTCCTCGCACGTGCGCGTGGGGCCGCGGGAATCGAAATTCTTCCGCAGCCCCACACTAGTGCTGGCCCGGTCTGTCCGGGCCTCGTCTCCTGCACGGGGTAGTGAGGTGTTTAACTACCCCGTGCATCGCCTCAGAGGCGCGCGCCGACCCCCGCACGTGCCTTCACCTCGGGTCCATCAAATAGGGGGCGAGGACTTCCCCAAGTCCCACGCCCCTGGACCCATTCATGGGGGCCGGAAAAGGGCGTTGTCCGCCCTTCTCCTGCGCCCGGTGCGCCTTCTGCGGCCGGGGAAGGGAGTCGAGATCTCCCTCTCCCGTTCCGCAGTTTCCTTCTGCGACATCACGTCCTCGCAGAAGGACACCACCGCGTCCCACGACTCTGCGCTACCGACCATCCTCCGCACTACGGCCGGCAGCGACAGATCGCCTCCTACTTCATTTGTGAGGACACGGCGCTGCTCCTCCCAGGCTACACACTCGGCGAGCGTGTGTTGCGCCGTGTCCTCCCCGCAATGGACGCAATGGTGGCACCGAGCGTCCGGCTCCCTGCCTATGCGGCACAGGTACTTGCCGAAGCAGCCGTGCCCCGACAGCACCTGCGTCACCCTAAACGACAGGGAGCCGTGCCTTCTCCCGAGCCAGTCGTCGAGTACTGGCCGGATCGCCTCGACGGTAGCGAGGCCGGCGGTAGGGCGCAGAAGCCTTAGCCGCCATTCCGCCACCAAGACCTGATGGAGCTCCTCTCGGCGCAGCGCGATTTGCCGCTGCACCGGCCTCGAGCCCCGTGCCCGCTCTTCCTCGCGCCATCGATATAATGACGCGAGTACTTTCGCCTCAAGGTCCCAGGGCGGAGATCCGGCCAGGACACAAGCCGCCTCGTAGGAAATCGTGCGGTACCCGCGGACGACTCTGACGGCCATCGCCCTCTGCGGTTTGCGCAGAATGGCGAGAGTGCCGGCCGTCATGTCCATCGCCCACACAGGGGCCCCATACAGGGCCATGGACCACACGATTCCCACGTACAACCGCCTACAGGCGGCGCTCGGGCCCCCCAAGTTAGGAAGCAACGTTGAAAGCGCGCCCGCTGCACCCATCAGCTTGGGCGCCAGCCGCCGGAAGTGGGGCCCGAATCCCCATCGGCTGTCGAGCACCAATCCCAGATACTTCATGGTGGACTCGACAGCTATCCGGACCCCGCTGACCACGATGTGTGATCCCGGCGCCGGCGCACGTCGGGGGCCATGAAACACCATGGCCTCCGACTTGTTTAGGGCCACCTCCAGGCCCAGGCGCCTGATGCGGTTCACCACCTGTGACACCGCAGCCGTGGCTATCAACGTCGCTTCCCTGTGCGAGCTCCCCCGGGCAGCGACAAGCGTGTCGTCCGCATAACACGTCAAGTTGGCGCCCGACGGGAGCTCGCCTCTCAGCACCCAGTCATAGCCGATGTTCCACAGGAGCGGTCCCAAGACCGATCCCTGTGGAACACCGCACGACATGAGGTGCCGACCGGCACCGTCACGTCCCCGATAGGTGACGCATCTATCCTCCAGATAGGCCCCTACTGTACGTCGGAGGTAGGGAGGCACGCGATGGTATTTCAGAGCCTCCCGAATACAACTCCAGGGTAGGGTGTTGAATGCGTTGGAGATGTCTAAAGACACCGCCATCACCACCCCACCCTGGGACACCGTCTCCTCCGCCAGGGCCCTCACGCGCATGATGGCGTCTATGGTGGAGCGCCCCCGACGAAAACCGAATTGGTTGTCGTCCAGGTTCGGCCCCTCCCTGCACAAGTGGCTGACGAGGCGATCTGCGATAATGCGCTCAAAAAGTTTGCCCGCCTCGTCGAGCAGCACTATGGGCCGATACGCGGACGGCGAGTCCGCGGGGCGCCCCTCCTTCCTGAGCAGGACCAGCCTCCCCTCCTTCCACACACTGGGAAACTGACCCTGCTCGAGACATGCCGTGAAGAGCCCCCTCAGCTGGGGCTCCAGCTCCTTCAGAGCCAGGACGAGAGCTCGACCAGGAACTCCGTCGGGTCCAGGCGCCGTGTTCTTAGCCCGGAGTCGCGACACGGCCGCTCTCGTCTCTGCTTGCGTCACCTCGGGGACATCGGTGCTCTCCTCTTCTGGAGAGTCTGTGGCTGAGGGCGAAGCCATCGCCGGGGGAACGTGTCCCGCTCGCTCAGGGAAGAGGGCCGATACTACCGCCTCTAGCAACCGGGGTTGCATGCTTTGCACCAGTGGAGGCGCCCAGGGACGCAACTTGCCCCGTACCCAACGGTAGGGGCGCCCCCACGGATCCCGATCTAGGGACCCCAGCAGCTCTTCCCTGGCACGCGACTTAGAGTCGCCGATGGCCAGCCACAGAGTCTCCTTGGACGCGCGGTACACCTCATACAGCGCGTCTTCCTCGACGGAATCCCGTCGACGTCGTCTCCGGTATCGCGTGTACTGGCGGCGAGCCGCAACGCACTCAACGCGCAGCCGCGCGATCTCGTCGGTCCACCAGTACACCTGGCGCCTTGCGGACTGTTGGCGGACACGGGGCATGGACGCGTCGCAGATCTGCGTCATCGCCCCGCGAAACCACAGCGCCACCGCTTCGACGTCGACGGGGCCGTCCGTCGTCGACTCCCAAATCCAGGACTGGACTATGGCAGCTTCCTCGAGTAGTTCCTTGTCGATGCGCTTAAGCGCCCAACGCGGGCCGTCGTTAATCGGGGTTGTTGGATGGTGGCCGCTCGCGGTCTGGGCAGAGACGTCGAACCGGATATACCGATGGTCCGACAGCGTCTCCACCCCCACGGCGACACGCCAGTCGCGGACTCGGCTGGCGACAGAGGGGCTAGCGAGCGAGACGTCCACTATCGACCCGCCCCGCTGCCGCACGCACGTGTATTCCGAACCCCGATTCAGGACGACCAGACCAGTCGTCACCACCCACTCTTCTAGCACCTCGCCCCGAGGGTCAGTGACCGGAGATCCCCACGCCGATGACTTGGCGTTGAGATCTCCGAGCACCAGAACGGGACGAGGGTGATAGCGGCCTACGACGGCGCCCAACTCGACAAGGAAACTCTCGAAGTCGGCGAGACTCTTGTTGGGGGAGAAATACGCCCCCACAATGACGATGCCGCCCGAGACCGCAGCAACCCAGCCGCGGCCCCGAGACGGGTCGATCAGAGTCTCGCCAATAATGGCCACCAAACCGTCAGCGCACCCCAGCCAGTTGTCACGGGCGGGGATGAAGTACGGTTCGGCGACCACAGCCACGTGGATCGACCACTCTGCCATGCTCTGGAGTAAAAGATCCTGAGCTCTGGCACAGTGGTTGATGTTGCCCTGGAGGAAATGGAATTGTGCCATTATTGACATTCCATTACCTCGGCAACGGTCCTAGGCCGGGAGTCGACCGCGGAGCTACTAGCCTGCGTGGGCGGCGAGGTTTCCCCAGCAGGTTTAGAGCTCCTCTTCTTCTTCTTCTTGGCCTGGCTGGAAGGCGCGCCACAGGCCCCTCCGCCCACTTTGTGTCCCGCTGGCTTCCCTGCAGCCGAACATAAGCTGCAGTTGAGCGCCGCGGAACACTGGGCCGCCTTGTGGCCGGGCTGACCGCAGCGATAACAGAGGTCACTACGGTCAACCTCAGCGGTGCACTTTGCCCGGACGTGCCCCTTCTCCAGGCACCGGAAGCACCGCAAAGCCCGGGGCTGCAGGAGTTTCACCCTCGCTGCAACCCAGCCAACCAGCAGTCTGCCGCTTAAAGCGATCCTGTTCGCCGACGCCACAGGGCACCGAACCCAGACCACGCCGAGTCCGGTGGCGTCGGTGCGTATATCGCCGGCCCGCACCTTGTCCGGCGGACACTCTCCGCTTCGGGCAACGGCCCTCACCACCTCTTCAGAGGTCACGGAATCGTCCAGACCAGCAATCCGCACCTCTGCGGTTTTCATTGGCCTAGAGACGCGGACGTCCTCAGGGCTGAGGATCTCCCTCATCTTGGCGGCCAGAGCGTCCGCCTTTTCGGCACTGCCGCTCGCAGCACCAGCCACCTCGAACAGCCGCGCACCCGTGGCAGCCTGCCTGAGGGTGACGGACTGAAGACCAAGATCTGATAATTTGATCTTGGCCTTGGCCTCGGCAATGACCGACTGGTACGTTACGCCGCGCTCCGCTGCTCCGGGCTGTAGCGTCTCACGCCCGGCCCTGGTTCAAGCCATGGTCCGGGGCGAGGGGGAGTGGGAGGCAGTCACCTCCTTCTGCGAAGCAGTCATGCTAGCGAAGGAGGTGGCGGGACGGGAGAGGGAGAGAGTCTCCCGTCCAAGCCGCCGCGGTGGACGCTCCGGGCGTCGGGAGCCGCGTGACGACTCCCGGCCACCATAGGCGCGGGCCTGCGGGCGGTGAGTAATGGGTAGCTCACCATCCGATCAGGACCAGGCCCGTGCTGGACGGCGCGTACGTGTTCCACGCGCGCCTCAAAGAGATGTCAGCATCGAAGAGGGGGTCCACTAGGGCCCAAGCCTGCCGGGAAAGCGGGATCATCCAAAAGGGGTACCGCTGACCCGGAACATAAAGGGCCAAGGAAGGAACACGGGTGGGTTTTAGTCAGTAAGAGTCTGACACTCCCTTCCGCTCCACCCAGAGCGGGAGGAGTCATTTGATGATTTCCCATCCTCAAAAAAAAAAAAAACCAACCGAGCTGTCGAAGAAGTTATCCACTGTGAGTACCTTTCCAATCTATTCCATGTTACGTTTGCTGTGTCGTGGTCTTCACTAGTCTCGTCTGCTCCAATAGTCATCCGTACATCGACGTACCTATATGGACAGTCTGTAACAGGCCACTGCCACTTCAAAAAATAATAATTGAAGGTCAGTGGTAGGTGAGTGTACGACTAAACGCCGACAGACACTACGCCCACAGACTGAACACAGACAAGACATTTACTAAAAAAAAAAAAAAATTACATAAAAACATGTTTACAACATTTAATAGAATTCTGTGACTCCTGCGCTAGTTAGAAACTGTGTTGCAGGAGAACAGGACTCTTCACCGACAGGTCTGTGGTCTTGTGTTTGACTTACTAGTGATTTTGTATATGTGAAAACATTTCTGTGAGCAACTTGAAAGTAGCGCTCGCCTGGTTGGTCACAATTCTAAACTTTTTTTTTTTATTGTCGTTGAGAAATGCGTTACGCATCCCCGCTCGTGGGGGACGAGACGGGGTATGTGGGACTCCTGTCGGAATCCGGCACCGACAGTATACCCACTAAAACTCAGCGGTGTTCCCGCAACGCCGTGATGGGAGGGCCATGGGAAATCGTCTCAGCCTTTACTTCCACGACCCTCCCGGCGTATGCCCGCCTAACTGGCGGGCCCCGCATGCCCCCCATTTAACTGGGGGGCTACGAGAATGGCCGGGAACACCTGGCCATTCCCGTCCGACACTGGTGGAGGCCTGTGCAATACAGGCAAGGGTGCCTCCGCACCCGTTGCCTGCTGGCCTCCACCTGGGAGGAGTCAGAGATGACCGTCATACTGACGTCTTCTCCGACCCCTCCTCCGTCTTCGGAGCGCCGCCGCGTGAGGATCGTCCTCCCGCGCGCGCTCCGCCGCCTCCTTCTGGGACATGACGTGTTCGCAGAAGGAGGCCACTGCCGCCCAGGAACTTTTATCGCCCAGCATGGCGTTAACCAAACCGGGGAGTGAGAGGTCCGGTCCGATCACCGCAGTGAGACCGTGGCGCGGCTCGGACCACGACGGGCACACCGCGAGGGTGTGCTGCGCCGTGTCCTCCGCCGCGCCATAGTCGTGGCACGACGGTGTCTCCTCCCGTCCGATCCGGCGCAGCTACGATCTGAAACAACCGTGTCCGGACAGCACCTGCACCAGACGGAACGAGAGGAACTCATGCGACCGATCGAGCCAGTCTCGCAGGACCTGCCCGATCGCGTCGAGGGTTCGGCGGCCGAAGGCTGCGGTGGCGAGGTCCCTCGTCCAATAGACGACGATGGCGTCCCTCGCCTCCTGCCGGACGGCCTCCCGCTCTTCCGGGGCGGGGCGTTCTCCTCTCGCCCTCCGCCCCGCCGTCCATTCGTATACTCTGGCGAGCACCCACGCCTCGAGTTCCCAAGGAGGGGTGCCAGCCAGTGCACACGCTGCCGCGAAGCCCATCGTGCGGTAGGCCCGCGACACCCGCTGCCACAATACAAATTTTTTTTTGGCGTGCCAACCTAACCTATTTCGCATAATCGATTTCCAAAGTAAGTATCTGATTTTGTATGTATTATGCCCTGTCGGTGAAGGGTCCCGTCGAAGTAAATGCTTGTCGGTGTTCAGTATAATATGTATTATATATATAATAATAATATAATATATGAGACAACATCCACACAAAGTCTTCAGGTCCCAAACTAGGTAGAACCTGTACTACGGTAACCTGATGACTGATATACATACTTATATACATATACACACCCAGACAGCAGACACAGGGCAAACAGACATGTTCATGCACACAAATGTTTGACCTGTCCGGGGATCGAACCCGGGACCAGCGGCTCAGACGGCAGGGTCGCTACCAACTGCACCAACCGGTCAGTCAGTTTATGTCAGCATAGTATCTGTCGGCTTTTAGTCGTACCTACACTTGTGGTAGGTAGGTACCGAATCGTTCTTCCCAGCCTCTGGAAGTTCAAACTTCCGCGATTAGAAATAGTGAATCTCAGGGAAAAATCCACCAAGAATCTAGCAGACTATTCACTGGGAAATATTCACTTTTAAAAGTTTTAAATATAAAAGATCTCCTCAAAAGATTCCCTCGTTGGTCTAGTAGTCACAAGCGGTACTGCTGAGCATGAGGTCCTGAGTTCGATTCCCAGGTCGGTCAAAGTGTTTTTGGGTTTTTGTATCTAGAATTTCTCAGTAGAAGCCTGGAGTCGGGATTTGTGGCCGGTTGATGGCAATAGGCTCGTCCCCTATTGCTGAAGAAATGTGGGTGTACTATAGGTACTATCGAGGAAGTTCATATCTAAGCAGTTTTAGAACAAAATCCCGTGAACACGATGACCGCATCTGTTTTACGTTAGTTACTGTTAGCGCCCGAGCGCTACAGGGAAAAATAGTCCTAAAGGTGCATAGATATGAACTTCCTCGATAGTACACCTCTGCCCAATCCTGTGCGGAAACAAAGCGTGAACATAACATGTTCTAATGTGTAACTAATATTATAAAGAGAAAATTTTTTGTGTTTGTTTGTTTGTTTATTACACTTTCACGCTAAAACGGCTTAAAGGATTTGGATGAAATTTGGCACATCGGTAAACCATGACCTGGATTAGAACATAGGATAATTTTTATTCTTATATTCCTAAGGGATCGAGACTCATGCGTGTGAAACCGCGGGGCACTGCTAGTGTTAAATATAAAAGACATACCAACCTTCAAGCACTAGGTTCCTACTTTCGTAGAAGCACGTTTATTAATCATCGCACATTGATAATTCTAAAAGCATCAGTTCCACGAACCGAATACTTCCCGAATCATTTAGGGCAAGACTCGATGACTCAGATGATTGTACACAACAGAATAAAGATGACGAATGCATGGGAGAAGACAATGGTATAGTAAATTGTTTCCGTCTTTTAACCAAAATGATAATATATTACGCCTAAATGGTGTGTGACATGAGTTAGGGCATATTTGGGACGGTTTTAGTGTTTGTTTTAGTCGACATTTGGATGTTAAACTCCCAAGAAGTACAAAAACTAACAAGAACAAAAATAAAAGGTGATGAACTGATGACAGACAATAAGCTTACATTTTAAACACAGTTCAGTTTCTACATCACAAATTTTGGTTGGACCGTTGACCCCCAAACTAAGCAGGGCTTGTATTTTGGGGGCCGGAGTACGAATGAGCAGAAAGAAATATGTTCCTTTAATTTAATTTAATATCTGTATTTCGGACACAAATGTCCATAATAACAACGATAGCGTTAGTAAGGGTTGTTAGTAGGACCTACACAAAAAAATACAAATAAAAGGTGTTAGTAATTTGTTAGTAAAAAAAACAAGTTAATAATTAGGTACTTAAGACTACTTCCTATTTCGGTGCAAGTGTACACCTGCCCAGGCCCTGCAGTCTCGACATAGTTAGCAATCGTTTTCGGTTGCTAAGTCGTAACAATCCAGATGTAACGATATTTGGTGGTCTCCACACTCAAATTTATCGGTTGTTACTGGTATTTTAGGAAGGTACCGGTAGGTAACAACCGATAAATTTGAGTGTCGAGACTACTAAACATTTACATCAACATTTAAATCTGGATTGTTAGGACTTATCAACCGAAAACTATTGCTAACTATGTCGAGACTGCAGGGCCAGGACACATTAAAAGGACTGTCGATAATGCACGCTAACGCTCTGAGGACAGTGTTGTTGCTACCACGGACCCTGCTCATCGTCGATGCAGTTTTTTTCCTTATGATGGCAAAGAAGTCATCGATGGATGCAAACATTGCGGAAGCACTGCAATACCGTGGTGTCCTCAACACTGCTCTCAGAGCGTCGTTGTACAAGGCACAAGCTTTACAAGGCTGTGTGTTTGTATGTCTGTGTCTTTGAGGGTGTGAGTGTGAGAGAGGGATGTTTTGTTGAAGGTCGTTTGTTCGGAGGTAGATTTCTAACAAACATCGGTAAAAGACTACTGTACATTAAATTGCTTCGAGATTTTTCAAGAATTTGTTGGGCGATGTCGTATACTTTGATGCCTGACTTTTTTTTTAATTTCCTTTAGGTGAGGTATTCTCGTCTAAACTAGGTCATTATTATTTAATAATAGCTTCTGCCTGTGACTCTATTCGCGTGGAAGACACCACAATATACTAAAATTACAATTATTATTATTATTAATTATTTTGGTCTCAGCAGCTAAAATATAAAGAGAGAGGCAGGACTGGTGACGCGAGAGCAAGTGACGACGTACAATTAATTATCCGTTTGAGTAGCAACTCTTCCTGACGTCGACACCCGTAGCCTTCAGTAGCCATTTCCCATTGCTTGTGAATTTATAGTGAACGCTTGTGTGTGCATTTACAACCTAATGACAGTTTTTTTTTTTGTAAATAAGTTTTTTTTTTCACTATTTAGTTAAGGTACCTACCTCATACCAATTCGAAAACATCGTCTTAAACGCCCACTTCCGTTTAAATCCGTTTTTGTTTAAATAATTTACTGTCGATTTATTAAAAAACAGCTCGACCGATTTCGATAAAATTTATATGGGACCACCTCTGAAGTATGACCTACCAAACAAAAAAAGGAATCATAAAAATCAATTCATAATTGGCGGAATGATCGCGTAAAAACAACAAAAAAAAAAACAGTCGAATTGAAAACCTCCTCCTTTTTTGAAGTCGGTTAAATGGTTCTTACGGTTTGTCTCAGTTTGGTAAAACTGCGTTGAAATGTTGATATTTCGATACGCTTTTGCTTCTCAAAAACACTATTGATTTATCCTTGGTGTTAGTCTATCTGTGAAGGGTATCTTCAACCCTTTCCTATCCCAGCTGGACGTTTCTTATTGCGACATCCAGTACATAATAGACACGAGGGGCGTTCAATGTTCAATTCTCGGTATTTGAGTGATTTACCTACTAATGATGTGGGTAATTTGACCAATTAATCAATTTATCTAAGGGTATATAGGTCAAGTTTCATATAGTTGTGATCATTAGTTTGCTAGTTCTTCTTAGTTAACGACAACTGGAATGGCTAACGTGACAATGTTGAAGAAAATCGAGGACCGTGTTGTTAATAAATTTATTGTCAAACAAGGAAAAAGTCAGAAAACTATATACACGAAGAGATGGTGGCTGTTTACCAAGATTCTGCACCTTCGTCATCTACGGTTCAAAAGTGGTCAAGTGAATTTAAGAAGGGTAGAAAGAGTATTGGAGACGACACTCGCTCGGGCGGCCCGGTTACTGCCTCTACGGAAGAAAACGTGAAAAAAGTTGAGAAGCTTATACTTGAGGATTGTTCTTCAAGCAATATATTAACGTGATAGTGTTTTTATTTTTTAGTCCAATCAGTAGATTTTTTGTATTTTGTTTTTTATGAGACAACATCCATACAAGGTCTTCAGGTCCCGAACTAGGTAGAGTCTGCACTACGGTAACCTGATGACTGATATACATATACACACCCAGACACAGGTCAAACAGACATGTTCATGCACACAAATGTTTGACTTGTCCGGGGATCGAACCCGGGACCAGCGGCTCAGAAGGCAGGGTCGCTACCAACTGCACCAACCGGTCAGTCAATCAGTCAGGATGCCCGACTGAAGATGAAAATGAAAGCTGAGATGACCCACCTCTGCGTTGGCACCATGCACACTATTCTTCATGACCATCTTTACTTATCAAACGACCTAAAAAATGAGATGAAACGCGAGTTCATCATTATGGCCCTGAAAGTACCTAAGCAGTGGCACGAGAAGGGTACTGCACCCCTTAAGAAATTCAAAGTCGTTCCGTCTGCCGGAAAAAGCATGGCCACAGTGTTTTGGAACTTCAAGGGAATTTTCCTGATTGAGTACATAAACAAATGTTAAACCATAAACGCAGCATCCTACGCTAGTTTACGAAATTTATGTGTAGCAATTAAAGAAAAAAGACGGGGTAAACTGACCATCGGTGTGTTGCTTCTTCATGGCAACGCCCCGGTCCACACGGCACGTGTTTCCAAGGCAGCTGTGTGAGATTGTGGTTTCGAAGAAATTAACCATCCACATAAATCCTTTATCCCGGACCTAACCCCAAGCAATTATTATTTGTTCCCTTATTTGAAAAGAGACCTCCGTAGGAAACGTTTTTCCAACGATGAAGAGCTCAAGGCGGCAATAAATGCGCATTTTTCATTGATTTTTAGAAAGAAGAATGTTTTTTTTTGCAGGGTATTGAAAAGTTAATTTCGATATGTAATAAATGCATTGAGGTAATGGGGGATTACATTGAAAAATAATAATAATTTTAATTGAATTTGCGATTTTTTTCATGCCGATACCAAGAACCGAGAATACATTGAACGCCCCTCGTATGTATGAATCTTACATTTTGTCTTGTTTAGTTATCTACTAACCAGCCACGGCCGGGAAATGGTTCCGCAAAACGCCGATAGGTGGCGCTTTACGTTTGTAGCTTATTCCTGAATCGCGGTGTCACAGATAAAAGAATAAGATTCTCCGTGAGTGAATGACGACCCCGATTTTTCAGTTTATGGCATCGCTTCTCGATCATTTGGCTAAGATGAAAGTGTAGTATCTGTTCTTTCAGCTTAACATCTGAAAGTTCCCTCACTGAGGGACCAGTATATTAAACTGATTTTTGTAAGCTGACGGGCTGTTCGGGGCTCGCTCTACTCCCGTCGCAGGTCGGCCAGGCAATGCAGTGCCTCCGGGATCCGCCTACATCATACCTTGAAACTTCGCAGGATGAATTTAAACCAGTGTCCGAACACCGGTTCAAGCTCATCTTCAACTGAACTCACAATTTTGTCTCAACTTGAGTTCATCCTTCTCTTTCTGAACATTGAACGTCACTCACCACCAACAGCAATGCCATGAATAAGGCTGTTTAATCCTAACTTTACCCAAAATGGTGGACTAGGTATAATTTAGAATATCCTCTGTAAAGTAATTTGTTTACCGAGTAAAATACTGTTGCAGCAAATGAATGTTAAATTAAATGAATTAATTAATTACAATGTTACTAATATGATAATAATACCAGCCTATTATGGTCTCCTTACTCTCCTTGCAGGGGAAAGGTCTCTTCTCATACACAGAAGGCACGAGCTTTGATCACCACGCTTGCTTAAGACGTCTTGGCGATTTCAGACTTAAATTAACATATACTTTTATTACCCTTTCACATATAGGTTCTTTGTTCTTGTTTCATGTTTATTATTGTATATAAATATATAATATATTTTGATAAGCATATGTTTTATGTGTGTATGTATTTATTTTATAGGTAAATTGTACACAGCTGACTACCTGCAGTATTGTCTCTCCTTCTTCCTTTACACGTGCAGCCTGTGGGTTAACTACACACTGGGAGCATACAGCGCCCTGCGTGTTCAATACAACAACGCGTTTAGGGTGTTGCTGGGGCTACCACGATTCTGCAGTGCATCGACGATGTTCGCGGAGGCGCACACTGATGGCTTTCATGCCCTAATAAGGAAGCAATGTGCGTCGCTGCTGAGTCGTGTTAGGTCCAGCAGCAACAGCTTATTAAGCGTGTTCGCGGACAAGTGGGTCTCTCCACTGCTGCGCCACTGGATGCGCTTGCACACTGCCTTGTGAGCAGTGGGCATTTCCTCCTCGTCAAATTTAATGTGTTGCTTCTTCTGTGTTGTCACTGCTATTTTATTGTTTGTATTGATTGTTTGTATCTTTTTGTGTGTTGTGTATTTTTGAGATTTTGTTAGTTTTTGTTAGTATGTGTATTTTACTGTATGTTTCGTTCATTTTTGTAAGTGTACCTATGGATAGAAAGTCTGAAATAAAGTGATTGTTAGTGTTACGCAATTAGGGTGAGGGTCATACACGCACGCCGGTTGTGAGTACCACGCACATGAGCTTTCTGAAGAACATCACATATACGGTCACTACATGTGCCTCTCCTCTCTGAAAAGTTTCCCTAAACGGGTACTTCCCGTTAACTTCTACTGGTTAACCAGTAGAACGCATCATTCCCAGTAGTTAATAGTGTTAACCACGGGGTATTAAGCAGCGGGAACGACTCCCATAAACTAAATTGATTTACTTCTTTATTTCGTTCTTCCTTTTTTCTTTATCCAAAGTTTTCGATCACGGTTTTGTGAAAGCGTTAGGTCGAAACCGTTCAGAAAGGTTAATAATTGGTGATCCTGAATAACTATGTTGGTCAGAGAGATCCACTCTAAATATCAACAAGTCTCCTTGTATAGACGCGACGCATACAGACGCGACGCAACCATATTAGAACAATGTCTATGAAAACTTCACGGAAAATGTTTTCTAATTTTTTTGTTAAGATTGGTTTGCTCTTGACTCTAGTCTAGGTCAGTGGTGACAGGGACAGAGTCAACAATCGAGTGAACTTACCCAGAAGAAGCCTGTTCACTCTCACTTTGAACAGATTAGGGTTGTACGGATTCGGAAACACAGACGCAGGTAGAGAGTTCCACTCTTTTGCTGTGTGCATAACAAAAGACATTTGGAAACGCTTAGTGCGAATTGGTGGAATAGCAACTAGGTAAGTATGGTAACTTGCAGGGCGTCTAGATGACCGGTGGAAGAAGGGGGCCGGTGGCATGAGGTCGTGGAGTTCTTGGGCACACTCACCGAAGTACAATCTGTAGAAGACCGACAAGCAGGAGACCTTGCGGCGATGAGCCAAGCTGTGAAGCTTGGCATCCACCAGTTTTACCTCGCCAATGAGCGTCTTAGCTTTGCGTTGTTGCGTTATTGTTCTACCACAATCACGTCGCACCCGTCGTCGCGTCGAACCTGTCTGCGGAAGCCTTAAAATACTGACATACAATACAAGGCAACTAGCACTTTACTAAGAGTGGACAAAGAGTGAATAAAGTACCTACCTATGAAACACTTAATAATGATGCCATGATCACATAGATCAAAATTACCTTTCGCAGGTACTTGTGAAATCAACAATGACGTAAGATAATAATCTAGCAAGCAATACCTACCTTCCTACAGTGTCATTGACATTTGACAGTAGGTAGGTACCGACATTGTGCAACTTTGATTTAGAGACTTTGTTAACATTCACCTTTGTGTTGGTACCTACGGCACGCGGACGTAAATAGCGAAATATAAGTACATTGGAATAAGGGTAGCATCACCCTGCGCTTGATGATGTTCTTCTTCATGAACAAGGGCCTCAGGGCTTCAGGGGCTTAATTGAGTCAGCCCAGAATTTGGCTACGAGTTTGGCACCTTCAGTAGCGTTCATCAGTTCCTGTAACGTGCAGACAACTGCGGGGTAATTGTTTAATACACTAACAGAAGCAATGGCTTTCATTTCATTTTGACAGTTCAACAACATTCATTGCGTTATTTACGTTGTTGAACAGACAAATTTTTCGAACATATGAAGCAATGGATTAGCAATATCCTTCAAAATGATTCAGATTGTGATTGGAAGTGCGTTACGCAATTACAGTGCCGGACACGCTGAATACGAAAAAACTGCCTTATTGTTTGTGAAACAGCATGATGATGAGACTACACAGGATGCTTCATTGGGATAGATAAGTTAGGCCCAGTTATGGAATAAAAAACAATACAAAAATTTGCAAACTAATTGTCAAGCGCGCGTAATCTGCTGTGATTGGTTGACAGAATTACCAACAGCCAATCGCATCACGTGATTTGCGTGTAATTTTGACGCGTCGTTAATTTTTGATACAGAAACAGGCCCTGCAGTCTTGACATAGTTAGCAATCGTTTTCGGTTACTAAGTCCTAACAATCCAGATGTAAATGTTTGGTAGTCTCGACACTCAAATTTATCGATTGTTACCTACCAGTACCTACCTAAAATACCAGTAACAACCGATAAATTTGAGTGTGGAGACCACCAAATATCGTTACATCTAGATTGTTAGGACTTAGCAACCGAAAACGATTGCTTACTATGTCGAGACTGCAGGGCCTGGGCGTTACAGTATGGGCATCTGAACATATTAAAGGTAACTGGAGAAAGAGATTATAAATTTTAAAAAGTGCATTCTTTTTTTACTAGAACGTTATCGAGGTTGTGTTAACGATGACTTACCTACTCTAAACAAGTGAGTTTAAACAAGGAAATTAATGCTATCTATCACCAGCATTCGTAGCATGGCCGCTATAGAAACGGGAGACAAAATAACAGATTGTAGAAAGATATCTACGGCGCGATGTCAAAATTCAAGAAAAGAATAACTTTTGTTAAGATAGTGTATTTTCTTCTCTTCGTTGAGTAGAGATAGAAGTGGTCATGCTACAAATGCGGGCAGGTAGGTAATTGGTACTAGCAATACCAACGCCTAAAAAAATTTACTAGCAACAATCTACACCTAAATGTCAAATTCAAAATTCAAATTCAAGTTTATTTATTTGTACACATAGGTATAATGTAGTGGTACACGATGTTATAAAAATAGAAAAATATTGAGTCACTATGTGCTGCCTTGCAAGTCGTACAAATATTACTACACAGTTGGTAATAGGTATACAGGCAATAATAGCCTATATAATTTTATATAATGCTAAGTAACCGTCTTGACAATTCAAAAGTGCCTGTAAATGGTTTAATTGAAATAAATGCTTTGAGTTTGAGTTCTTAAATCTTTAGTAATAAAATAAACATAAACAAAATAGTAACAAACAAATTAAGGTAACACAAATTATTAATTAAACTTAATAACTAAAGTAAGTAGGTAATAAATAAATCTGAGAAACTTATTAGGTATACGGATTTTATTTTTCATCTAATGTTTTAAAATTGGATAAGAAATGGTCAGAAAATGATTTTAAACCAATACAGTTTCTATCCTGAGAGGATGTTAAAGTTTAAAAAGCCCTTTGCATAGTACTACTACCCTTAATGGCTTTCTCATCTCTCCTATATTTCTAACGGCATATATTTTCTTCTCTTCAGTCTCATAAAATCATCCAATGTAAGCGTGTATACATGTAGCGCCATGGGGCCGTGCACCCTTATTCCGTAACAAACTAGCAATCTCATTCTGAATAACTTTGAATGATATTGCTAATCCATTGCTTTATTATGCTAGAAAAATGTGTCTGCTCAACAACGTAAATAACGCAATGAATGTTGTTGAACTGTCACAATGAAAGCCAATCCTACTGTTGGTGTTACGCAAATACCCTGCGAGTGACTTGTACCATAGGCATTGCTTGCAATGCCTATTTCAGGCACCAGTCTTTCACAAATGTAAACTTATCCTTAACCGTTTTTTTAAGAACTTCCACTGTACCTTTGTGAAGAGAAAATAAATATACTTATATACAATACAGGCTATCTTCTGAGATACAGGCCTCGCCTAGTTCAGAAGATAGAGTCAATACCCTAAGTTAGTAAACCTCTCTTTGCCACCAGTATTTGCTGCTGATATATTATTATTATATAATGGTCATGTATAGTATACCTACTTACCTACTATTAAGTAATTTTACTGTGTAATCCTTGTTGCTATGCTGGTGAAAAATAAACAATTTGTTTTTGTCGGTTTTTGTATATTATGTTTTTGTGCAATTTTATATATAAAGTATTTTTCGTACCACTTGCTCAAAAAAGTGACATTCTATGCCACAAAAAGCGAACATAACAATATTCATTTTTAATCTGTTAAAAACAGGGAAAGAAAATTGTACTGAATTTCATTCATCCTCTAGGGGGAGAATGTGATTTAAATTTGGAATTTAACTTACCGAAATTTATACTGAACTACATTTGTGTTTACACCATTGAGTTTGTATATAAAGCATTATACATCGTTTTGAAAAAGGAATACCTACGCATTTGTTATGCAGTTATGATGATTGATGAAATGATGATAAAATTACGAAAACCGACGAGGCCGTATGAGCTTGATGCCTTTGCTTTTCCGACAAAAATATTAGTCTAGGAATTAGGAATTTGCCGCGTTTTTGTTTTCTTCAAATACATAAACGTTAAGTTTATTTTAATTTATTTTTATAACTAAGTTAATATTCTAAAAATACGTTTAATTGCCATTATTTTTAATAAATGCTTATCTCATATTATTATTGTGTTAATTTTTTCGAAAATGGTACGAAAAGTAGAGTATTTTCCTCGGTGATAAAGCTGTCTTAGTCTTGGGTGAACTTAAATCCCTCGCTACACTCAGGACTCGTCTTAAATCCCTCGTTTCGCTCGTTATTTAAGTTTTTAACACCCTCGCTACGCTCGGGAGTAAACCTCGAGTCCTTCGTTACGCTCGCAATTTAAATCATCACCCGCGACAGAAGACACTGCTTTATCCCCTTGGTTAATAATCTACTATTATCTCACGAAGTGACGCGCGCTTTACTTGTGATTACCAAGTGTACAAACACGCTGTGTATGTGTGTGTAAGCGCATGATCTCAGTACCTCTGAGACAATGGCGAAGTCGGGGGTGTTTTTGGGTGTGTGTGTGTGTCTTATGTGCTGACGTTGCTCGTCTTCACGCACACAATCACAGCGTGTTTGTACACTCGGTTACTACATGTCAAGCGCGCGTCGCTTCGTGAGGTAAAATACTGTAGAAGGATAGAAAATGATTCGATATTCGGAGGAGTGACAGCGCCCGTCTTGATGTAAAAAAGTAATTAATAATTTAAGAATCATTATCTTTAAAAAAAATATATAGGTACGTGATTCATTCGATTAGATCAGAGCACGACAATCCCTTGATAGTGCCTACGGTCTCCCAATGAAGATCAAAGTAGCCGAGAATAAAAGGAATTTGAACACCCGAAATCTTAGAGACGTTGAGTTCCTTAAGTTCCGAGTTGAGCAACACGATTTCCTACTAACAAATGCTTGCACTGACCGGACAGGTCCACTCAAATCTGTGTGGTTCTTTCCTCAAAATACCATATCAGACATTATTTATTTATTTATTTAAACTTGTACTTTTACACCTGAAAATACATTTTAAAAAATACACTTAACACTACATAACATACAATTTGAAATTTCTCGGCGACTGGTCGGCATTTCACGTGACCACGTTCTTTGGCCAAAGAATCAGCATTGCCATTCAACAGGTCAATGTTGCCAGTCTTCTGGGCACGTTTCCGGATGACAGCGATGCGGAGGAGTACCTACTTCGACGCCTAAGTGTCATTTTGTTTTTTGTATTTATTTGTATAGTTAGTTAGTCTTTTTTGTATAGTTAATTTAGTACCTAGTGTAAATAGTTACCTGTACTTTTAAACTCAACATTTTAAATAAAATACTTAATCAAGTTTCCTTTAAATAAAAAATGACAATTATACATACAATGGGCGGCCTAATCGCTTTCTGCGATCTCTTCCTGACAACATTGGAATGGACAGTGTGTGGACATAATTACGGGGTAGTCATCGGTGCAAAATAATAGGTACCTTTATAGACACAATAGATACACTATAATAGATACATAAATACTTAATATACCTATATCCAACGAAAATAAATGACGACTAGGTACCTACAGATTATTACAGCTACGAGAACAAGATCACAGCAACAAGTAATGTAACGTTCCACCACGAGTGTCTTTTGAACGCCATCTGAATGCGAGTTAATTTCGTTTTTTTTTTAACTATGGCCGTTCTTTCATTTTATCTCGAAAGTTTCAGGATTGTATGGTTCAAATACTTACAATCAAAATAATAACAGAGATGTCTTCTAATATTATGACTAATAATACCAAGGACGCGTTCTCAAATCCGACAAAAATAAGCTATTTTTCGGTAGAGTTTGCGATGAAATGAAACTAAATCAAACAAAACTAACAATTGCCACAAATAGCTTGCTTCTTTGTCTCCAAATGATGGACAAAATTTGGTTTGAAATTTTGGTATTTGATATCGTAAAAACGATTTTCCATTACCTCTTCACACAAAATTGCCGATTTGGGGCTTCATTCGGGATCATTTTTCTGCTATTATATACATAATTTTGGTTCTTAAAAAATACCCTAGGTAAGCAGATATAATGTTTTCAAAATCATGGACAAAATATTCATGAAAATGTTACAAATAATCTCAGAAAAAATAAAAACGAACCGTAATTTTTCACATAATTTGCTTTTACGCATGAATCTTAAAGTGTGGTAATATAGGGGTTATTTTATTTTGTCACTCTGGAGTATTGCTTAAAAAGTTCTAAGGAGAAAGCGTCAGTCCTCGCTCGGCCGCCGTCGTGAGTGGACACTGTGTCGGTTGTAATAGCATCTCCTGCTCGAAAAGATCGCTGTACAAACACAAATATTTTTATAAACTTCACAATACAGTTTTTGATACTTTACGTATTCTGTAATAAAGCGGAGGCAGACATGGTAAGATTTTCAAATAATTTTGTTTCCGATTTTTTTTTACTAAAAGTAGGGATTTTTAGATTCATGTTCGAATATGAGTTCAAAATCAAAATCCAAGATGGCGCCGATGAAATTTTCTATCTTTTCGTCATGGGTGTCATTTTCATGGTTTTCGGGGTCGCCAATAACGATTACCGGGTCAAAATCGAAATCCAAGATGGTGCAGACGAGATTTGGCAACTTTTCATCATGGGTGTCATTTTCGTGGTTTTCGGGGTCGCCAATAACGATTACCGGGTCAAAATCGAAATCCAAGATGGCGCAGACGAGATTTGCCAATTTTTCATCATGGGTGTCATTTTCGTGGTTTTCGGGGTCGCCAATAACGATTACCGGGTCAAAATCGAAATCCAAGATGGCGCAGACGAGATTTGCCAATTTTTCATCATGGGTGTCATTTTCGTGGTTTTCGGAGTCGCCAATAACGATTACCGGGTCAAAATCGAAATCCAAGATGGCGCAGACGAGATTTGCCAATTTTTCATCATGGGTGTCATTTTCGTGGTTTTCGGGGTCGCCAATAACGATTACCGGGTCAAAATCGAAATCCAAGATGGCGCAAACGAGATTTGCCAACTTTTCATCATGGTTGACATTTTCATGGTTTTCGTGGTCGCTTATAGACGAGTTGCTTTTTAGTAATAAGAATGTGTATAGTGTATAACTTTTACAATTGAATTGTTGTTTTAGATGCCAAAGCTGAAGCCGTTTGGGAAAATTTCTCGTAAGCAACTTCGCGCAAATAGACAAAACACAAAACAGCGTAAACGGTTTGTATATATACTAATGATTAAAATACATGTTTAATTTTATTGTGAAAATGTATTATCAAAGGATATTTTATACACAGGATTCATGGAGGTAGTTGCGATACTCGTAATACACTCGAAGAGCGCCCGGAAAGACATGACCAAACGAGTTGTAGTACTTCTGAAGAAATTAATTTGGAAACGTCTTATGTAAGCTCATCTTAAATAGCTGTGTTATGTCAAAAATAAACCATTTACTAATACTTTTTTTTTGCTTTTAGAACACAAACAATGAAGAAACAGAACCGTTCCAAGTTTCAGGTAGAAGGGTTATAGAATTAGAAGAAAAGAAAACTATTTGAAGATATTGGAATTGTCAGAGGGTGAAAGGAATAACCTCGAAAAAAACACAATTCTTCAAAGTGGAAGTCCCTTATGGTTGGAAAAGCGAAGGAAGCTCCTGACCGCGTCTTGGTTTGCTACAGTATGTAAACGGCGTCCAAAGACTGAGTGCGGTCCACTGGTCAAACAAATTCTTTATGGTAAAGACCTGAGCAATGTGCCGTCCATCAAACATGGCAGAACCAACGAACAAACGGCAATCAGAGATTTAGAAAAGGTGTTGAATACGAATATAGAACAGTGTGGATTATTCGTAGATCTAGAATTTCCGTTTCTAGGAGCAAGCCCTGAAGGGAAATGCAGGCTTGGTATCATCGAAATAAAATGTCCATCTTCGGCATATGGAATGGATCCAGTTGACGCAATTTTACAAAAAAAAAAAAATTTTTGGTTGCCCACTAATACTAATACTTTCAAAATTAATAAAAACCAGAAGTGGTATTATCAAATACAAGGGCAGCTGCGTATCACTGGACAAGAAAAATGCGTGTTTGCCATTTGGACGGGCCCTGGTGAAATAAAATATGAATTAATCGGAAAAGACTCACAATTTTGGAAGGAGAAAATGGAAAACTTTCTAATTGGATTCTACAAAAATTGTCTCCTTCCAGAATTGATTGACCCAAGACAGGCAAGAAATATGGAGTTACGGGTTCATTCCTCACATTTACAAACATATATTTTAAAAATAAAGAATTGATTTAGTTTAATTTTTTTCTGTGCTTTCCTTTTATTGCCTAAAATATTGTTCAATCATCAAACTCTTATCAAGTCCAGAGGTTATCTCTGATCATAACTAACAAAACGAGCCCAAACTCGGCATATCTAACTCTTGTCGTCTAGAAGTTCCAGTAGCAGTCACCGAGGTACACCTTCAGGTGACCCCACCAAGTCCGAAAGTAAAATCTCATCATAACTAACAAAACGAGCCCAAACTCGGTAGGTCTAGCTCTAGTCATCTAAGAGTTCCAGTAGCAGACACTGAAGTAGGTATACCTTACTCCATCAAGTCCAAAGCATCAACACAAAAAAAAAATACAAATATTTACGTAGGTACTAAAAAAACATGAAAACTAATCTAAGAAAAATATTCAAACTTGCTAAAGTATCAAAATCAGTTTAGTTACTCATTATTCCCGCAGTTTACCTAGCGTATGCGTGTGTGTGTGAGCCGTGTCAGTGTAGTAATGAGATTCGATACCTATCTGTTTTGAGAACGCGTCCTTAACGAAACCTCATTACACACACTATATGCAATCACAATCGATTGGCAATGCATTCCACAAACGAGGATTTGTCGAAGAAAGTTGTGGAATGCATTGGCATTTTAAGGTTCAAGATAACTGACGAACTCAAAAATTTCGTGTGGGTGTCGCAAAGAATAGAAACGTTTCTTGAGATAGAGAGGCGGAGAAGAGGAATAGGGCACACTATACAAAAGGGAAAGAATATGAGCATTCCGGCGAAGGCCAATTGGTAACCACTTGAGCTTCACACGAACTTCGGAAATATGGCCATATTTGCGCAAACCGAATATGTATCTTTATACAAACATTTTGAAGCCGCTCAAGTTTATCGAGTTGGTCTTGTGTAAGGTCAAGATAGCTGGCATCAGCATAATCAAGGGTGGGTAAAAGAAGTGCAGTGTGTAAGTGAAGTGGGTGATTGTACAAGCGCAATCTTCGTGGCAGTCGGTAGAAAATTACGCAGTCTCTTCAAACATGCAGCAGCGAATGCAAATAGCTTGCGGCTAACTTCCTGTAGCTAGGGAGAAGTTACTATTCTACATGGTCCTCATATGATCCGACCAAGATTATGTCAGGACTTTATAAGAGACTGACCCCTGAGTTTATTTCGCCATTTTTGATCAGGGGTAGTCAGTTATGAAATGTCAGCGCTATGTGGATTTTTTAAAATTTACTTGACGTGTAAACGTGATTCCTATATTCTATTCACAGAATAAACAATTTCATTTTATAGGAAGTAAAAGGTTCATCAAAAAAATAAACATTCGTGTGTTCAAGTTTTTATTGTTAACAAGTCTTCTCCTCACAATGTATTATTTAAAATTATTATCATTATCACATATTTACATTAAATTCGTTTTCAAAACGCACCATCGCGACGTCATCCCAGTAAGGAACCAGTCAGAGTTAAATATTATTAAATAAAGTGACTAACGCCATCTAGTGAGCGAAGCTGTGATTTTAAATTGACATTTGTTTTGTTTGGCAGCGACAGTGGTGACCTTACAGGCATCGACTCTGTCAGGAGATTATAGAACTAAGAAGTAGGTCAAATTGTGTCAGTTACTTTTAAAACATTTTGTTTTAATTTAATTAAACGTCAATTTAATTAATTAATATCAAAAAAATATCTGGCGAAATAACAAAACGTTTTTGCAATCAAAAATCAGTTATAATTTTAAATAAATTACAGAATACATTGTTTATTTGAAGTTTTAAATAATTATCACCATTTTCTTATAATGGTCTCACTACTGCCAACCACAACACTGGTGGCATTTTTAAGAAATAACATACAATTTTTAAAAACTATTTACATTATTTTTAACAATTATTTTACTAACAATAATTATTATTGTTAGTTACTATCTAATAATTATGCAATATCATGGCTCGTGAATTATAATTAAAAATATTTATTCACAATTTAAATTAAATTCAATATAAGTACGTAAAATAACAAAAAGTACAGTCAGCTACTTCAGTAACAACAACAACTCTGTATTTAAAAAAAAAGCAAAACAAATTGGTAGATAATAAAAATTGTATCAATTATATTATAGGTGATAGGTATCAATAAAAACTGTAGTTACCGTTATTGATATAGTTTGTAGCCATAATTCATTACAAAAGTAATTAACTATAGGTAGTCTTTTGTCGATATAAAGGAAACATCTCGTAGAAATAAGTAAGCCCAGCGAGAATTGAAAACAGAACAGTGTGTAAGTTTCTGTGGGCCACTCTTGCAATTACGTCATATCCGTGGTCAACAAGACACCAATTCCGTAACACATTTTTCACATTCCGAGGGATTTTGAAAGAAATTCCAAATCCATTGCTTCATAAGTTTGACAAAATCGTCTGCTCGACAACGTAAATAACTCAATGAATGTCGTCGAATTGTCAAAATGACAGGTATTGCCCTTGAAGCGTGTTACGCAATAACCCTGCTAGTTTGACTTTCCTTTGAAAATTACAGACAGAGGATGACATTTCGCTCATAAGCAAAAAGGGTGACATAATTCAAAAAGAACAATTTTTGGGTATGATGATTTAAAAAGAGTATGAGACAACATCCACACAAGGTCTTCAGACTAGGTAGAGCCTGTACTACGGTAACCTGATGACTGATATACATACTTATATACATAAACACACCCAGACACAGGTAAAGGTAGCAGTAATTGTGCGACGAAGCATATTATAGTCACATATTTCTAGCTCCCTCATTTTAAGGCTTTAGTGTAATGTAATTTTTATAGCAAATAGCAAAAAGAATAAAATTGGCTTTCACCTGTATACTTAACTCAAAATTGCAGATTTTTTAGTTATGTCACCCTTCTTGCAAATGAGCGATTTGTAATGCCATAAATAAATTGGTTTAACTGATACTGTTCCATGTTCCATTCTATCAAAACTCTGATAAATGTTATTGGATCATTGTTTTTCTACAAAATATTATATTTATTTAAAGAATAAGTTAATTATAAAACGTTACAGTAAGTAGGTATTCTTATACTTTTATTATTATTCTTATATTATTACTTTGAATTGACATTTGACTAAAATGTCCATCAAATAGTTTATCAATACGGAAGACATATTATTAAAATTCATATTATAATTATAACTGTGAATAACTTATTTGGAACATACGATATTATATTAATTCATAAGAATACACAACACTTTAAATCAATGTAGAACGTAAAATAATTATCTACGTATAGTTTTTAAACACACTCACAGTCACTAACAAAATAATACCAGTTAGATCTAGATATTTAACTCAACCACATCTTTGAAATATCTAAATACACTCAGTGTATTCAAGTGTCATACTCTCCGTAATAAAAGTAACATTAAGACACATAAATTAAATTAAACATTAGATAAGTACACAATTATAAACTTTACACGTAATCACAACATTGGATTTTAATTAAAGTGCCCAAAGACATCTGTCTGTATATTTGGGCTCACATTATTGGATGATATGTGATACGATTTTTACCACGTCATATGGAGTTTATTCGAGGAAGATATTGGTGCATCACTGGGGTAGACTATAGATCAGAATGATGTCTACTTTTACAACAATAAATTATGAAAAGTTTTGGTGGAAGGTAAATACCACAGGTGTGGGAAACCAAAACAATTTCATTGGTATTATATAGAATATGACAACACTGATGTCATTTTTAATAAATTCAGATTAGTTGTTATTAAATTAGAAAGTATCGGCATCTATAAATGCAATAAAAAATCTACAAAGATCCAGGTAGTGTGGCAACATCTGAGAGCCCTTCGTCCAGTATGGACTATGACAGATAAAAACTACATAATATATTGGCCAATATCTTAAGGTACAGATTCAATCCGATTATCATCCTTTTTGACCTTACCTGAGAGCTTGGAGTATATTTCATCGATGGACTTCTGTCTTGTCTCAGGGAAGTAGATGACCGTGTAGAAGCAGGCGATGAAGCAGACGATGGCAAAGAATAGGAAGGTCCAGTGGATACCGACGAGCTCGCAGAGGATTGTGAACCATTTTGTTTGGACGAAGTTGCTCATTTTCGCACAGACGTTGGCGAAGGCCGATACTGTGCCACGGAGCTGAAAAAAGACAGTGATTTGTTGAATGTTTATATTTTTAAATGGAGATGAAAATATATACTCAGCTTCAATGTCGACCTATTTCAGCCTTAATTTACTGTGGGGGAAGGAGGGAGGAGGTAAGGAGTATCTTATGGACTTTAGTAAGATATAATTGAGGTATAGGAACATTAAAATGGCCAAGCATCAGTTCTAACGGTGACTGGACATTACATAATGTATGTGAAATCACTGTTAGACCTGTTAACGACCAATTGAGAGTAAAATTCGAAGAAAATCAAATCTAAAATATTTGTAGCGTTACATTATAAGAAGATTAACTAAGTACTGTGAGTTATATCAAGGCAATAAGACTTTAAAGAGAGATCTTAAAATCTATAATATTTTATTGCGCTGGATTATAAGGACGGAAACTGTTGAAAGAGTTCAAGAACCAACCTGGAAAGTGAACAGATCCGTGATAATAATATATGAAATAGGCTGGAAGCCTGCTGCATCAGCGAAGATACACAGACACATGGCCAACACGGGCAGCCAACCAGGCAGCCAGAAGCCTGATGTCGTCATGTAGAACCACGCAGATAAGATCACCATACCCACGCCGACGGCGAACGATGTTGTTACTAGGAGAAGCTGGAATGGACAGGCTAAATATTAGGTATCAATTCTTTTGGCAGACATTTTAATTTCGCGGTGAAATCTGACATCGGCATCGGTGCCATTCACTCTGGGGAAGACGATTGTATCGGACTTTTACCGACTGTAATCGTTATTATCTTTCACCACCTTATGCAAACTGTCTGCATTTCTTAAGCAGCTATCATTTTCTCAATAGAATTTCAGATTTAACGTTGGTCAATCCTGTCTTTTTCTTTATATCACATACTTTTGGTGATTAACGAATTTTTTTGAGAAAATCTCTTTCCCACCAGAAGATAATCCCGACTTCACGATTCTAATGGAAACCATATTGCTGTGAATTACGAAGAAACTTTGATATCTATTCTACTAACACTAAGTTTATTCCAGCAAACTTGTAGAATATCGTATAGCTTCTAACAGATCAGAAATACTATCACCTTTCTGCCAGTCTTCTCGACGAAGCAAGTAGCAACAATAGACCCCAACAGCTGCACGGCTCCAATCATCATGACTTGCTTGTTGGGACTCAGCTTCAGACTGATGGACTCCGAAGCTTTCTCGAAGACGAAGCCGGCGTATATGAGCACGATGAGGTAGCCATCGAACTGTTGTGTTATCTTGATTATGAGCGTTATTATGAAGGCTTTGAAGGTTGGTTTGTCTTGCACTATGGAGGAAGAAATAATAATGGTTAAGGATTATGTTGTTGACTTTGCATTGTTTATGAGACAGAAAATCGTCGAGTCTGGTGGAGTTTTGGATCCAGAATTGGGATCTATTAAAATCTCTACGCTTTTCGTTTTATAAGAGACTTCTAGTTCCTAGCCAGTAGTATTCCTCCAGGCCGAATTTCAACCATGGCGGCCAGTCTCAGCGGAGAATAACCTTCGGCGCAGTAGATGTTATAGAGCTCAAGTGTCTCTCTTTTCTCACTCTCATAGTCCGATGGGACGGCAATCCGACACGGCCGCAGAGAGATCAGGCACAGGACCAATGACTAAACGTGTTTACCGAGGCACGGGCGTATCAAACCGGCAACTTCCAAACCCAATAACACCTTGCCTTAAATTCCACCTGGGAATCGAACTCAGGACATCACGCTTATTAGTTGCGCTAACGACTACGAGAACAACGGGGCAGTCGTACCTAGGCAGTAGTATCAAAGTATTGTATAGTATTGGGGTCAGCAGTTTTATGGCAGGTAAAACGGTTGCATTTACGATTTTACAACGCGTTCTGGTTCTGTGCCAAGACAATACTCAAGTAAGGGTTGTAAATTAGAAACTTAGAAAATCAAAGGAAGTCGCTGTCTACATATCTAAATCTACTATCCTATCGCAGGTATGCTGGAAGGGATTTCATTAGAAATAAGCATCACCTTTGTACCTATTTTTCCGTTCTTTTCTTCATGTCTGTTTATATATGTGTGTACTATCGAGGAAGTTCATATCTAAGCAGTTTTAGAACAAAATCCCGTGAACACGATGACCGCATCTGTTTTACGTTAGTTACTGTTAGCGCCCGAGCGCTACAGGGAAAAATAGTCCTAAAGGTGCATAGATATGAACTTCCTCGATAGTACATAAATGGTTAAATAAAATAAGGGTCTTGGATCTTGCCAGATATAACCAATCCACCGATTCCCGTATCAAGGCAGATAGAAACAGACATTATCCTTCAACTTATGTAATTGATATTTGACTTACATATTATTTTCCAGACGGACTGCGGGTCAGCTTGCGTTTGTTTGTCAACCCTCACAATGCTCTCAATATCTTGTTCAACTCCACGATCCATCACGTTGACACCCCGCAGCCATGCCAGGACTGTCTTTGCTTCCTGTAATGTAACCATTTACTGGGTTAGTAAGGTATTTTATTGTTTGGTGGTGTTTGTCTGCCATAGCCATAACCCAAGTTTCTCCCCGATTATGGTACTCTGATCAAGCCTCTATCCTATCTCATGTTTCCGCGTTGGAATTTTAGCAAAACAAAAAGACAATCATTTTATAACGGTTGATGTAAGTAATTGAACAGCTTTTAAAACTGATGTTCAAGACATTAAAAGGTTTGATTGTTGACGTCGAAGGATTCCCCGTATCCACCAGTATTTTGAAATAGAGTATTGGGGAGAAGTGCAAGGGTAACCCGCGAAATGCAAATTTGCTTCCGTTTTTTGCAAATTGGAGTTCAGTGTCAGGTTGTATCGAAGGAGGAGGCGGAACGCGTAAGGGAGAGGCAAAATTCGCGCTCTCACGCCCCTAGCCGCCGCAGGAGACGCCCTGGGCGTCGGGAATCGCAGGCCGATTCCCGGCCACCGTAGGCGTGGGCTTGCGAACGGCGAGCAATGGGCAGCTCGCCGTTCGATAAGGACCAGGCCCGGGTCGACGGCGCGTTGTGTTCCACGCGCGCCTCTTAGAGATGTCAGCACCCATGACGGGGTCCGCTAGGGCCGATGCCTGCTAGGGTTGCGGGAAAGTCCGAGAGGGATACCGTGGCCCCTGGCGCAGGCAACTGAAGGAGCACAGGTGGGTTTTAGTCAGTAAGAGTCTGACACGCCCTCCTGCTCTGCCCAGAGCGGGAGAAGTTATATGATGATTTCCCACCCACAAAAAAAAAAAAAGTGTCAGGTTGTATGTTCAACAAAATATGATTCGCGACCGTAACAAGTATGTATTTACTGAATTATAATCATTAAAATCATCAATACAACCCTCTAAGTTCATATAGTCTCATTGAATCACTGTTTCATGAAATAAATAGTCGTAAACATAAAGAAAAAATAAACTTAATTATTGAGTTAAATGTTTAACAAAATTAAAATTCGCTTTTCGGAACTATTTCCCGGCCGTGGCTGGTTAGTAGATAATTATACAAGACCAAATGGAAGATCATTTTCATCTTCATTCGGGCATCCTCCAGTATTCAACTTTTTCCGGTTTTCTTCCGTAGAGGAAGTAACCGGGTCGCCCGAGCTAGTGTCGTCTTCAGTACTCTCTCTGGCCCTTTTAAATTCACTTGACCACTTTTGAACCGTAGATAACGAAGGTGCAGATTCTTGGCAAACAGCCACCATCTCTTCGTGAATAGTTTTTTATAACTATTCCCTTGTTTGGTAAGGAATTTAATAACAGCGCGGTGCTCAATTTTCTTCAACATTGTCACGTTAGCCATTCCAGTTGTCGTTGACTATGGATAACTAGCAAGCTAACAATCACAACTATATTAAATTTTACTTTTATACCCTTGAATAATGTAATTCATTATTCAATTAGTCAAATTAACCACATCATTAGTAAAACACCCTCATAACGAGATTAAATTGAACGCCCCTCGTACGAGTATATCCTTTAAGATTAAAGTTCGCTAGCACATTCTTAAAAACCTGGAAGTTTCATCACCTTAATGTTTGTATTATTAGTTTTAGTATGTTCGTGTATTTTTGCGTAGGTATATTTATATAAAATTAATTATATTTATTATCACCTTAAGTTCTCAGTTGAGCGGCAAGATTACTGACAAATGCGTGCACTGACTGGACAGGTCCGCTCAATCTGTATGGTTTTTCCTCAAAAGACCGTTTCAGACACCAATCTACATGATCTTCAAATGATCTGACCAAGATTATGTCTGGACTTTAAAAGAGACTGTGACCTCTGAGTTTGTTTCGGCCTTTCTTCTCAGAGTAGTCAGATAGGAAACGCCGACCTCATCTAGTTTTTAAAATATGATTGACGTGTAAAAGTGTTTAACAAACCTACTTACAGAAATAAAATCATTTATCATGAAAGCTAGTGATGGCGCCAAACTCGTAGCCGAATTCTGGGCCGAGTCGAATTAGATTGCCATCGAAACTCTAAAAGGAAGTATATTTATTATATTATTAATAGTTTTTAATAGTTATAAGTACCGATCTTTATATTGAAATAAATAATTCCAAATTTTTCGTAATTGCATCTACCACTCTTTGTCTCTGCAGTTAAGTCCGATCCTGTACCTTTCTGTGCTTGAAGTATTAAAACAGTAGATAGGTATATCTGAAGCAATATACGGGATACGTATCGAAGGGTTTCTTTTAACTGTCACTCACGGCTTATGTGGTCAAAGACGTTTTTCGTATCATGGTGGAGTGTGTCCGGAATGGGGCGGAAAGATATTTGATTCGAGACGATTTTTATATGAATATTTGTGAATTTGGAGAATGTAATACTATTCTAGCTTTTCCAGCATCCAAAGCCGCTAGAATATTATATAAATTGGTTAACTTAGGAATTAAGCTTAGAGGTTAAGTTTTGCATGTAACAAAGGTTTCTTAGGAGGGTGACATGTTCACTTTGTGATCAAACCCTCGTTAATAAATAAAGAAAAAAAAAAACTGCCACGGCTTATTTTAAATATTTTGAATTCTTTCTTAATTTTTTTTATTGTTCTCACCAAAAGAAGCAAGAAGAATAATGTACCCAGGATTTTGTAATATCTTGATTCAAAAGAGGGTTCTTGGAATTTTTTGCCCTTTCAAAGTCAAAGTCAAAGCATTTATTTCAAATAGGCACATAAAAGGCACTTTTGAACGTCAACGTTTACATTTAAATAGAATTGATTCTAGTCGCCCCTTCCAAAAGGTAGTTTCGTGTGAAGAAGAATGGGCAAGAAACTCCACCGTTACTCTTTTAAAATGTGTTACAATATTTTGTATACATCAATTATATAATTATATGTGAAGACGATGCACCTATAATAAAAATCACCCTACCACAATAGTTAAAAATAATTGAATAAACGTAGCAATGATAAATAAGTTAATTAAGTGATAGATACATGGTGTTCACATACTTACAAACATTGTAAAAGTATACGATTTCCCAAATTATGTAAACAAGTAATATGTCAGTGTGTGAGTAAAGTTTCTTCTCCATAGAGGTCTACGTTTTGGAATGGGCAACCAGCTTCAACTTTCTGACTAACTGAAAGACTGAGCTGTGGTGGCCCAGTGGGAACGGCCGTGACTTACGAGTTGTAGGTCGTAGGTTCGAACCCAGACAGGCGCTTTACTTGGTGTAAATTAATTCAGCACCACTGCTCTCAAAACGGTGAAGGAAAACATCGAGAGGAAATCGGCATATCCTAGAACCAAAACTTCGAAAGACGTGTGACATCTACCAACCCGTACAGAGCCTGCGTGGTGGATTACGACCCACTCCCTCTCACAGAGAGGAGACCTGTGTCCCAGCAGTGGGAACATTATAGGCTGATGATGATGAAAGACTCTGTGACAATTCAAAAGTGCCTGTAAATGGTTTAATTTAAATAAACATGCTTCGAGTTTTAGTTTGTTTGTATACAGTTTACGTCCTTCAAGTTATAAATGAATCAATTGATAAACTTGTTCTCAAGATTATCGATATTACTATCGTTGCAAAAACAACGTTTTATTAAAACATAAGAACAAACAATAATGCTATCATTCTTACGGAACTGAATTAATATTAAATCAAATGACGCTTAAATGGAATATTGATGACGCTTGTTTCCGATTTAGCTAGGAAGAGATCGATGCAAAGTGATATTTTATTGGTTATTGTTATATTCTAATTGAAATTGACACTCTGTGTTGACCTTAATAAAATGATGTTTTAGTAGTAAAAAGATTTTATTATTGAAAAGAATTCCTGCCATCCTTCTTTTTTTTATGTGATTGTGATCTGTTAACATATTTTTTGTGTTAAAACGATCACCCAACGGTATTATTTTATTCATTAATTTAAATCTTTTGTTGTATTCAATTCTAGACGAATTCATTTTACCGATATAGTTAACTGTTTATCTGTTTTTATGATTAAGTAGATTTTGTCCTACTTTTATTTATATTATTATTTATATATAGAAAAATACATAGAGATACGACATATAACATTTGAGAATAAAGGTACGGTCTACTGTTTATTTCATAATATTTTTTTAAATATATTTTATTTTTTATATTGCTAACTAGCTTTTACCCGTCACTTTGCCCGTGTGGATGTCGGAAAATATTCCACGGGTACGAACTACAGTAATTAAAAGTACATTAAGTGTTAATCCAGGTAAACAATGTATTAATTACGTAATATACCTACATTATTTTCATATAACTCTATTGGTTTACGCGGCCAGTAAAGCTCCCAGTGGGCATGATTTTTCCGACATCTTCAACAATAATCGTCATATTTCAGCCAATTTACACAAAACCTGAATTAATTATACACCTAAACCTTCCTCATGAATCACTCCGTCCGTAAAAACCGTATGCAATTCCGTTCAGTAGCTGTTTAGTTTATCGCGTTTAGACAGACAGACAGACGTGGCGGATCAATCGGTCTTCACTCAAGAGTCATTTACAAATGAAGAAACGCTACAATTGTACCTACTCATATGTAGTGGTAGATATGACTGATTCTGTAAGCTTGTTCTGTCTATGCAACACGGTGCTAATTGCACCAATTGGTGCAATTTAGCACTAGAGAGCGTGCGCTGACGGGGGTCACATTGATAGTTTTTAGAACGCAGCCGATGAAAAATTTAATTTAAATTTCGAATAAGGAACTCTTTGGGAATCTGTAGAAGTGTAATGAATCCATATGTCATTTGTTTTTACAAATTGGCGGCAATTTAAAAAGTGTCTCACTTACTAAATTTTTGGTGGGTTAGCCTATTTTTTATTGACATCTTTTTTCCATAGGATTTGTCAATGGAGAACAAATTAATCCGGAGTGGCTTGGGCATTTTAGGATGAGCACTCCTTGTCACTTACGAGTTGTAGATCGAAAATTCGAACCCAGACAGGCGCTTTACTTTGTGTAAATTATTCCATCACCACTGCTCTCAAAACGGTGAAGAAAAGCATCGTGAGGAAACCGGCATGTCCTAGAATCCAAAATTCAAAGATATGTGACATCTACCAACCCGCACTAGGCCCGCGTGGTGGATTATGGCCCACTCCTTCTCACAGAGAGGAGGCTTGTGTCCCAGCAGTGTGAACATTAGAGGCTGATTATGCTTAGGTAAGAATGGCCAAATTTCATACATCGACATAGTGTATAAGCAGCCTATGTTTATGGTATGGTACTTACATCAACTTTCCCCTGCTTGACCAGGTATTCAGGAGTCTCTGGCATGGCGAGGAAGATGAAGAAGGTCACAGTGGGTACCAGGAGTCCGAGCCACAGCATCGAATTCACGCTCAGAATGTCTGCACAGACGTAGCTCATCAGATAGCCGATGTTTCTGGAAGAATAAACAAATGACAGTGTTAAAGTGGTAGACTTCTGCATTGTATGGCACGGGTTTAAATATTTGTTTGGCCTATAGACAGTTTTTCCGGTTTCTGGTTACCGGTTTCTAATAGCCTGCACCCTAAAACACACTTTCAATCACATTCTGAATCATTTTGAAGGATATTGCTTATCCATTGCTGCATATGTTCGCACAATTTGTCTGCTCAACAACGTAAATAACGCAATGTATGTTGTTGAACCGTCAAAATGAAAGCCATTGCTACTGTTAGTGGGTAATGCAATTACCCCTCTGGTCGGTAACTCAGCTGTCTAATCTTATGCAAGCTGCTATGAAAAAAATCTTCTGTCGTGTTTGCACGAGCTTATAATATCGTATGTCTCCAAAGGCTGATGTCGTGGTAACAGGGGAACTGATAAACCGGCTAGGTAGAATAAGTGTCCATAAAAATTCAAAACCTATTTAGACATCAGATACTTAAGATTGAACAAAACTATAGATAGACAGATAGATAGATGCATTTATTTGCACGAAATATGGTAATTTACAGATTTTTTTTAAATACAATTTGTTCTTCAAATTCCGCCTACAAAATTCGGCATGCAAATTTTGTGACATTATTAATGAATCTAATATAATCAATTTAAACAAAGAAAATTAAATACCAATTTAGAAAAAAAGGTACTAAACAATAGAGTTTAATAAATACGCTGTAATTTAGCCCGCTGACAGACAGACGGACGGACGGACGGACGGACAGCAGAGGCTTAGTAATAGGGTCCCGTTAGCACCCTTTGGGTACGGAACCCTAAAAAGGAGGAACAAGGGTGTGTGTGGAGGCAAAAATTTTTTTTCAAGAATGACACTTTGTTTCTGAATTCTGAATTCATTAGCTATTAATTGTTTTTCTATGCAAATGCTGTTCCTTCGGATTACTTTGTACGCATAAAAATCAATATTATACCTACAACTTTAACAAAGTACCTGCAATCTAATGATTATTCTAAAAGCGGTGCGCAGAGGTCATTACGTAACAAAACAATCTGGTCAAGTCTGTTCGTTGAACTATTATATGCATAATTATTTGTACTTAGTAACGTATCTTTGTTAAATCATCACGAAGTATCTCCATAAATAAAAACAAAACATATACACGGACCAGTAGGCCAATTCTCGTACTTAAAAAACGTTCAAATTCAAGTCGCAATCTCATCTCAGCGACAATCAATGTCAAAAACCTGTCAAAAATGTATGTAATTTGATTGTAATTTTGACAGATTGAGACTGAGATTAGAATGCGAACGGTCTTAAAAATACGGGAATTGCCCCTAAGGGATACACGACCCAAAGCCGTTATTTTCGCATTTTGTACAACAAAAAGTAAGTTGTAGCATTTAAAACTTGTCTAGAAAAAATAAAAAATTAAAAGAGTAGGTACCTATGCTTCGATGGTTTCGTCATGTTGAGAGGATGAATGAAAAGCGACTAACAAAAGATATTTACAAGGCAGATGTGAGTGGAAGCGCCTGGAGTGGACGCCCTAGGAGGACATTATAGTCACCTTATTGGTGATGTACTTCAGAAAGGTCAGGAGCATTGCATAGTACTCGCAACCGGCGTGCTTGTATGAACGTTAAGAGCGTTTATGAGTGGCAACGTCGCAATTTAGTGTCATATTTCGTGGTTTTAAATTTTTATCATTTAATCGGAGCTATATTTTAAAAATCTGTTTAATTAACTTTTTAGAATTACGTGAAAGTCTTTTTAGAAATACACGAGATCGCTAAAGTTATGAAACTATTTACAGGTATCGTGACAAGTGCTCTAAGTCCGTCGACGAGGATACAGGCCCGTCTGAAAGTAGTTCGATACATAAAAGTGAACCCTATTCCCGATTAATTAACTTTTGCGGACGGGCAAAAACACATCGGCAGCAAGGACAACTGTCAAAACGTTTTGCCATAATATATCGCCTCTTTGCTTCAATAACGTGATAAGTCCGAAAATTCATTTTTTTATTATTTGATTATTGAAACCGCCGTGGCTGATTTTATTTTTCCACAAAACGTGGTATCTTTTGCACATCTAGCAGTGAATCTATGAGCGAAAGAGACAGAACAACTGTGTCAGATCGCGATGTCACGTTGTCTCTTTCTGCGCGGAGATTTGTTTCAACAACGAAACAAAACAGTTGTCACTACGCACGCGCCGAGGAAGGTGCTCTCATATTTCGGCAAAAACGTGACATCACGAAGTTATCACTTTGTGGTTGCAAAGGTATGTTTCATTTGAATTATTATTTTTTATTCTAAAATGTGATAGTGCGGGTTGACACAGTGTTGTTGAAAAAAGTGGGTCATATATTCATTGTTATAATTGGTCATATCACATTGTTGCCGAAAGAATGACAATTTTGCTTTGTGTTAACATGAGATACAACATTGTATTTGATAAAACTTTTTCTAATACTAAAATCAAGTAATAGTTATCTGCTGATGTTCCGTTATTGAACAAAACACGAGTGAATTTGACCAGTAATATTCTTAAATATAACTATGTTAGTGCTAAAACAAATAACTAGTTGTACTTATTTTTTCAGATGAATTCGCGATCTAAAACACTTGTTAATCTTGCATTGACAACGGACAACTCGAGAAACGAGACGAGAAACGAGAAACCAGAATGAAAAAGTTCTCTCTCGTATGGAGAAGGAGAACGATAAGAAGAATAATAACATTCACGTTGCTGTATACGACCTTGAAGCTGTTTTTCAGTGTCCCAAAGGGGACATCTCTGTCTTTTATTACAAGTCTAAATTGAATGTCCTCAATTTAACTGTGTAAAACATTCAGAATAACTATGTTGAATGCTATGTTTGGGACGAGTCAAACGCTCACAGAGGTGTTAATGAAATCGGCACCTGCGTTTACAAATACCTCGTCAAAATTTCAGAAACAGTCGAAAACCTAGATGTTGTATTCTACTCAGATAACTGTGGGGGTCGACAAAAAAACAAATTCATGATTTGCATGTATTTATACGCAGTTAAGACGATACAAAATCTCAATTCAGTGACGCATAAATATTTGATCAAAGGACACACCCAAAATGAGGGCGATTCCGCTCATTCCCAAATTGAGAGAGAAATTAAAAGGCAATTACGATCTGGTCCCATGTATTCACCTGACGCGTTCGTTGGTGCTATAAAGGCTGCTAGGAAGAAAAGTGAGCCTTTTCATGTCAACGAAATGTGTTTTGCAGATTTCTATGATTGGAAAACACTCACTACGTAACCAAATGAATTTTTCATTGCTAAAAGATGAAAATAATGATTCTGTCAAACTCACGAGTATAAAGGTGATAAAAATTAAAAAAAGCGATCCTGAAGCTGTATTTTTTAAAGATTCCTATGCTGATACAGACTTCAAAAAAGCGATTGTTATTAAAAAGAAAAGGAACACCAACGTCGAATTAAAAAATGCATATGTCAAAAAACCTGGGATATCAGATAAAAAAAAAGCAGACCTAATGGCTTTAGTCAACAAAAACCTTATCCCCAGAGGGCCCAGATACCATAGGCCATTTTATGAAAGTTTGTAGCTTTTGAGGAAAGCGGGTTTTTTTAATTTAAGTGATTTTTAAAGGCTGATATTATTAATATTTAAGCCAAAACATAACTAAGACTGTTACACAATTTAAGATAGTGTGTTATCAATAGTTATCATTCGATTGTAAGGATAGTATTTTTATGTAAAATTGATAATTTTTGTTTGTTAACAAGCAGTACTGAATTATTTTTATATTCTAAGTGTTAGTCACTTTTAAGTTTTGTTTTTTTTTTTAGTTTATTAAAATTATTCTTTTTTCGTCTATGACGAGTTAGATGTTGTTAATGAATAATTCTTGCATTTATATTGTATTTGCAAATGAATAAGAGTTTCTTGTCTCTTCAACAATACCCACTCTTTACTTATTAAGTTATAATAAGGTATACCTGTGATTCAATTATTAAAGTCTGATTATTCATAAGGACAAAATATTAAGCTAATAATTTAATTTCTCCAGTAAATGTGATTCTCGTTAAGTAATAAACAATAAAAATTGTGATATTAGTAGTCATAAGATGTTTCATATAAGTACCTACATTTTGCAAGTGTACTGTTTCCAATAAAGATTGATTCTGGGTTTTTAATATTATTTTATTTCAACAATGTTTCCTCCTAATATAACTCAGTTTCATAACCAAAATAATATCATCAAAATCGTGACAATTTAGTTTGAAACACTTATTTTACTAAATATTTGCAAGAACAATGTGACATGTTTTCCCTTTTTTTTTAAATAAAGCAAATTTCTCGCTAAACTTCTAAAATATCAGTTTTTTTATAAGTTTTCACTTAGTTAATTAGTCATAATTTACAGTACATTATATCATAACTGTAAAAAAATATTCTGTGCTACACAATTATTTTTTGAAAGTTTAAAAACGCTCTCCTGTAAAATTCCACTTTTCAAGATATCACATTATTGAAGCAAAGAGGCGATATGTTTAGTTCGGGCCCCGCAAATCTTAAGTCCGTAATTGTTACGGAGTAGGAAACGTCCGTAACTTCGGCCGAGTCGACGGACTTTATGTTTAGGAAGTAGGCCCCTGACACGAATGGTTTTGCGCCACGAAAACTGTACTTTTAAAAGCACACATACCTTATCTATATTTCAATTTTTTCAAGGTTTCTCACAATTAGATAAAACATTTACAAATCAGGGTTTTGTTTCGTGCAACATGGATGGATGGATGTTGGATTTCGGCAGTCAGCATCTGCCACTCATCTACCGAATGATCGAAATATGAAATGAGAGGAGCAGATGAACGTTCATTCCTATAAAATGTTGTCAGTGTCGTGTGAACGTGGAATGAAACAAAGTTGAACCTTCACTGGAGTGAAACATCGCAAGCAATGCAATATGCAAGCATCACTCCAGCCTTTTCTGAACTATTTGTCGGGCGGGTCTAAAAGTAGGGTAGGTTTCTAACCTAAATGCAAGTTTTATAATGCCTAAAAGTTGATCCACTGCAGTAAAAAAACAAAACAGAAAAATATATGATATTCTTCAGGGTATATGCTAGTTATATAGTGTGTTGAAAACATAATACAACTAATTTGGTACGATAGAAAAAAGTCACGAAGATACTAATTTATTTAAACGATTAAAAACCATGCTAAAATACATGGTTACATACATACAATCGTTTTGTTTTTTTTTCAGATTGTTCTTCAAGCAACATATTATCGTGATAGTGTTTTCATTTTTTTGTCCAATCAATAGGTTTTTTCTAAATAGAGAATTGCTTCTTAATCTACAATAAATTACCAGCTTTGTGTCATCGCGCTTCACTTTCCTTTCTATGCAGTCCGACAGTGACCGAGCTTTAGCTGTTGTCACCCCGTCAATGGAATAACGGATATCTGTCTTCCGCAACCAAGACAATCAGTAGGTAGATAATAGCGACATTCTATGCAGGGTGGCACCCAAACACCAACTGTAACCATGAATTCAGCACAAGCTTCTAGTAGACCCCCTAGCATAGAAATATTTCAAGGGTTATCAAAAAAATCGGCTGTTTCATAAAAAAAGTGCAATACCTACGCGGTCAAAATGTATGGGACGGCAAATTTTTGTTTAATAACCGACAAAAAATTTCAAAGCGGGGCGTTGAATGATGTACTGAATCCAAGGTTGCACGTCGATGTCTCTGCCACCCAGTATTAACATAGTTTCCGTTTTCAAGTTGCTTCCTAAGTTTCTACTGACAGTAATTATACCTATCTGCCTTTCGGTTAAGTCAGTGCACCATTCTGCACCAATGACTCCACGTGCTATTTAAACGATAAAGGCGTTTTTGAGAACATGCGTTAGCTTTATAGCTCCATAATATCCTAAGGGCTAAGCAGAGATGCACCTATAGAACACCCACATATCGCTAATTATGTTTAAGTAATAGTAATAGGGGGCGTACCTATTGCCATACATTGGGTACAAATTCAAAATCCGGGCTGCCACTGCGAAGTTCCAGATAGAAAAACCCAAGGACCATATGCTCAGCAGTAGTGCTTGCGACCACTAGACTAACGAGACAGTGTGAGACCAACGAGGCAGTGTAAGACCAACGAGGCAGTGTGAGACCAACGAGGCAGTGTGAAACCAACGAGGCAGTTCGAGGCAAATGAGGCAGTGTGAGACCAACGAGGCAGTGTGAGACCAATGAGCCAGTGCGAGACCAACGACGCAGTGTGAGACCAACGAGGTAGTGTGATACCAACGAAGCAGTGTGAGATCAACGAGGCAGTGTGAAGCCAATGAGGCAGTGCGAGGCCACGACGCTGTGTGAAACCAACGAGGCAGTGTGAGACGAACGAGGCAGTTTGCGACCAACGAAGCAGTGTGAGACCAACGAGGCAGTGTGAGACGAACGAGGCAGTGCGAGACCAACGAGGCAGTGTGAGACCAACGAGGCAGTGTGAGACGAACGAGGCAGTTTGCGACCAACGAAGCAGTGTGAGACCAACGAGGCAGTGTGAAACCAACGAGGCAGTGCGAGACCAACGAGGCAGTGTGAGACCAACGAGGCAGTGTGAGACCAACGAGCCAGTGCGAGACCAACGACGCAGTATGAGACCAACGAGGTAGTGTGATACCAACGAGGCGGTGTGAGACCAACGAGGCAGTGTGAGACCAATGAGACAGTGCGAGGCCACGACGCACTGTGAGACCAACGAGGCAGTGTGAAACCAATGACGCAGTGCGAGACCAACGACGCAGTGTGAGACCAACGAAGCAGTGTGAGATCAACGAGGCAGTGTGACATGCGAAATGTCTCTTCCCAACCTTCCGAGGAAACGAGGCATGATGTTGTGTTGTAATGTTATGTTTAATATAAGTAGGCATAAACAGTAGCTTACAAAAAGCTTGACAATCATTATGTTCAGACCAGACTATCCTTCAAATAACCAGGGTCGTTTTTAGTCTATTTGAGACCCTGGGCAATAGGATAATGGGGCTCCTATGGAGAATGCAGGATGCAAGAGGTTAGGTTTTCTTTTGACCGTTCATACAGAAATAGGAGTTACTTTGTCAACTTATACAGAAAACAGAGAAAACAGATGATGTAAGTATGAGCGAGCAAAGCGAGTTCGAAAATTTTTACACGCCGTCTGAGATTTACTTAGCTCTTCTTTTGACAGCCTCTAGCTACGACACTGGAAGGAACTAGGGGCCCCATGGATCGCAGGGCCCTGGGCACTTGCTCAGAGTGGCAAATGAAAAAGACTGCCCTGTCAATAACGAAGTATTAAGGATTAGACATAATTTGTTGTCGTAAGTTACATAACGCATGGCCCGGGAAAACCCTTGATACATTAATGAAATCATGTGAGGATTTAATTTAATATGCAACACATAAATTTTCCTTTGATCAATATGTCATCGAGTCGTGTATCCTTCATCTATAATTAGATAGATTTTTTTTCTTGATGTTTACTTATTAACTCGTGTATACAGCAATATGTATCGTGGGATCGTCATAAAACGCTACACTTCCTCTTGGAATTAGAAATACGAGAAAATCTGTGGCTGAATGTAACACTTCAGCAAGTTTGAGTGTGCTAATTGCCAAGCCCACCCTTTGTACTCGTGGAGGCTATATTTTAATTGCACTCTAGGTTGCTTCTTTCAATGGTAATTATGGTTATAAACATAAAAGGGATGATGCTATGGACAATATTTATGATATTATAATCCCCTTTAGTATAATAGTAACTTTTGAAAATATTAATAAATCATAAGAAAGGCCGGCAAGCATTTGCAATAACAAACCGACTTCTGAGGGCCGAGCTGTGCCCAGAGTAATCGTAACGTAAATGACGTCCATGTCTATGTGTGATACCTACTAAAATTATACTTTTCCTAAAATGTAAACCAATATGCTTTAGGATAGCTGTATTTTCGATTCGAAAATCGTTCGTGCTTCTGATAATATTATATGTATAAAAGTAAACTTACCTATTCAAAATAAGGAGAGAACCCAGTGCTCCTCTGAGGTCAATATCGCTGATCTCCTTCAAGTATATAGGCAGGACAATGTAGCAGGACGAGCAGGGAATACCAGCGACTGCCCGAGCCAGGATCAGGGCCCACGGCTCCAGGCATAGCAGCTTGATCTGCCAGTAAATCTGAGAATAGGAGAAAATGTTTATAGTTTAATATCTGTCATGTTTAGTGATTGGTTTGATTCCAGAGTCTGGCTGTCGGTAGTGTTTTCAATAAATAATTTTTCAGTAGCCTTGAATCTAAGCATCTATGGGACTAACATAAGCCCCTTATTACACAGAGTAGAGTTATGTCAATTATAAACCTTAAAATCTATAGTTAATCTGGTAATAATACTGGATGGAACCTTTCTCTTCGTTTAAGGGGGATAAAGCGAAAATAAGGGGATAATAAACAAATAAGGGGAAACATAAGGGCAAAATAAGGTTAAATAGGGGGGAAAAACTATAATAAGGATACAGTGAAACGTGAGATTATTAAAGTCAAAGTCAAAACATTTATTTCAAATAGACACTTAAAAGGCACTTTTGAACGTCAACATTTATATTTAAATAGAATTGATTCTAGTCGCCCCTTCCAAAAGGTAGTTTCGTATGGAGAAGAATGAGCAAGAAACTCCACCGTTAGGTACTCTTTTAAAATGTGTTACAATATTTTGTATACATACATTAATTATATAATTATATGTGAAGACGATGCACCTATAATAAAAATTACCCTACCACAATAGGTAAAAATAATTTAATAAACGTAGCAATGATAAATAAGTTAATTAAGTGATAGATACATGGTGTTCACATATTTGCAAACATTGTAAAAGTATACGATTTCCCAAATTATGTAAACAAGATTATGTCAGTGTGTGAGTTAAAGTAATCACATAATGTAAATCTATGTCAAAAAATAATTAACTATACAATTAAAGTAGCAACAAGTTTAATTTTGTCTAGACCCTAGATTGTCCTATGGAGCTGGACCAGCATGTTTCCAAGCATTCTTATCTTGGATATAATCCTCTAATTTGTAATACGCTTATTTACACAGTGAACTTTTTATATGAGTTTTAAATTTTCTTTCATAAGTACCTACACATCTCCCTAAGCTTTCGGAATAGAGACGTCTTGTTCTATAACTAATCTGTCATTTTCTATCGGAGTTTCAGGAGTGGATAGACCTTCGCCTAGGTCCAACAGCGGAAAGCTATGGACTGCTGATAAACCTGCCTATTGGGGTCGAGATAAGAGACAGATGGATAATTGTTTGATAAGAATGGGCAGCTGCACGCTTAGCACATCCTATTGAATGCTAATTGATGAAATGAAATGAGAAAAACATAACAAGCTGCTTTTGTTTTTTTTTTGCTTATACAGTTATGCCTCTTGTTATTCACGCGAGTTAGGCTATTGTCCAAAGTATTATATAATATGAGTGGCACCATTGTTTGACATATTGATAATCATAGGCATAGAATTATTATCATCTGTTATTAGTTTTGGAAGACAAAAACCAATTGTATCAAAAATCGTTTAAATCCCACAATTAAGAATGATGAATGATGTAGGTTTTTTATCAAGCCGTAAGCAATAAGCCATTTTGATATAGCATACCTATTTTGTTTTGTAGGAGCTGAACAAAACCAGCCTATGAAGTAGGTATAAAAATTTTAATTTTATTTTCATAAAATAAAACACAAATTTTAAAACAATAACAATATTCGAAAGCCAAGATGTATAAGGTGTACTAATTAATTATGATGTTTGATTAATGATACATTTTATAATTCTCTTAAACGACGATAAACTTTCATCGAAACCAACTGGTCAGTGAAAAGCTTAAAGACAAGAGAAATAACAAAACAAATGACAATAGCGAGGGCACAAAATAACAACAACAACGGAACAGGCACCCAAGAGGTAAACGACAAAATAAAGGTAACACAAGAAAACGAACAATACTGCAAATCGTAGGACGGAAGGAAGCTACCGAGTTCAATACTCTTAACTTTTTTAGCACCCGAGTTCACGCTTGAAGTCATTTGAATGGCGACACCCATTATTTGTAGACAAGAAGACTTCATCAAAGTAAACGAGCATCTGATTTTGTCTTTCCGCGTTTAGATCTAACGAAGGCCTTTGACACTATGTGCTGAATTATTGATTTCAACAAAAAAAGTGTGCTCTTAATTTCATGCGTGGTTAAGCCAAAGCGGTGATCCTTCACAGATAAATCAATGCTTTGCGTATTCTTATCTATTCCTTTTATTTTAGTTCCTCTGTTCACAGTATAAGGTAATCATTATGATACCACACGTGGAGTTTCTGCTGTTAATCATCATGTATGCCTTTCCCACCTAAATGTACGATGTTAGGGTCGATTTGTCGACTGGAAAGGGCCGGGGCTGCCTTAAAGCGGCTCCTGCCCAATCTAGGGGGGCCAAACGCCTCCTGCCGGAGGCTCTACGCGGGGGTCGTGCGGTCGGTCCATGGCCCTTTACGGGGCACCGGTGTGGGCGCGTTCCTTGAGGCGGCGGCCAGCCCGCTGGTTGAACGCGCCCCAAAGGGTCATGGCCACCCGGCTGGTCCGGGGATATCGTACGGTCTCCGGTGAGGCGGCGAGCCTCCTTGCCGGATTACCGCCATGGGATCTGGAGGCAAAAGTCCTCGCGCACGTTTGGGAGTGGCACGAGGAGGCGAAACGCCGGGGCGTAGCTCCGCTGCCGCGAGAAATCACGGTACAGCGGACAGAGCTCTGGCGGGATCTCAGGGCGGCATGGAGAGTGCGATTGTCGCAACCCAGCGCTGGGCACGCCACAATTGCGGCGATAAGTCCCCTCTTTGAGGAGTGGCTTGAGAGGCGCCACGGCGTCCTCACCTTCCGCCTGACGCAGGTCCTCACCGACACGGTTGTTTCGGGAGGTTCCTGTTCCGGATAAGGCGGGAGGAAACGCCCGGGTGTCACCATTGTGTGGATCGCCCGGAGGACACAGTGGAGCATACGGTGGAGGTCTGCCCGGCTTGGGCGGAGCACCGCCGTGTCCTCGTGGAGGCGATTGGCGGTGGCGATCTCTCGCGTCCGGCCTTGGTCCAGGCCATGGTACGGAGCGAGAGGGCTTGGGAAGCCGTCACCTCCTTCTGCGAAGCAGTAATGTTCGCGAAGGAGGAGGCGGAACGCGTGAGGGAGAGGCAAAATTTGCGCCCTCACGCCCCTAACCGCCGCAGGAGACGCCCTGGGCGTCGGGAATCGCAGGCCGATTCCCGGCCACCGTAGGCGCAGGCTTGCGAGCGGCGAGCAATGGGCAGCTCGCCGTTCGATAAGGACCAGGCCCGGGTCGACGGCGCGTTGTGTTCCACGCGCGCCTCAAAGAGATGTCAGCACCAATGACGGGGTTTGCTAGGACCGATGCCTGCTAGGGTTGCGGAAAAGTCCAAGAGGGTTACCGTGGCCCCTGGCACAGGCAACTGAAGGAACCCGGGTGGGTTTTAGTCAGTAAGAGTCTGACACGCCCTCCTGCTCTGCCCAGAGCGGGAGAAGTTATTTGATGATTTCCCACCCACAAAAAAAAAAAAAAAAAAGGGTCGATTTGTAGTCTAACCAGAAACTGTTGAATACTACTATTTCACTTGGAGCGACTGCCTTTCTGACTCCCATAACCCAGTTACGGGTAACACTATGGAGACTTGCACATTGACAATGATATGACATGGAAAATTCAAATTGATAGTGTTTGTTTGAGACTTCACCGGTTTTCTTATGCCCTTTATATGTTAGGTAAAGTTGCAAACAAAACTGCCCTCCTAACGGCATACCAAGGGTATGTAGCCTCCACATTAAGGTATGGACTCATATTTTGGGGTAATGCTACAAATATATCCAACGTACTTTTGGCACAAAAAAGATGCATCCGAGCCATCTGCAAATTAAGAACAACAGATACATGTAATCCACACTTTAGGTTGATGTTTGTAAATACCAATATACACTCGTTTAATCATGTAGAAAGTCAACGTCGCTCAGATAAGTTAGAAACAATAATCACCAGAACTGCTTTTGCTTATAAAAGTGTATATGCAATGGCACCAAAATTGTATAACAAACTACCTTGTCATATTAGAAAAAGTAAGAATTATAATGAATTCAAAAATAATCTTTATAAGCTACTAAATGACAAGGTATATTATTCGGTCAAGGAGTATCTGGATGACAAATTTTGATCAATTTTTATAATTTATATATTTTTTTAATGTAATTTTGCGTTTTGTGTTCTTGTAATCTTTTGGCATTGTTTATCTTTATCTTTTTCTATTTTCATGACATTTTCCCTTTATTATTATGACAACTTTATAATTTGACATCCTTAAGTAACTTTGACATTGTTCATATTGAAATTTGTTATTTTTCACTTAGTTGTGTTATTTTGGAAGTCAGTGATTTATTTTGTGAAATTTTTTTATTTATCACTTTTAGTGGTGGTACCTACCCGAAACAAAGTCGTATACCACTACTTGCAATGTAAATAACAGTGACAGGAAGAAAAATAAGTATTATTGAAGCTGACTCAAAAGAACATCATCATCAGAACTTGACCAAATTTATAAGAGACCAATTTGGAAGTATATACTTTGAAACAAAAGAAGAATTTTTCAAATCGGTTTATAAATGACGGAGTTTCGAGGTAACAAAAAACAGCCGAATTGATAACCGCCTCCTTCTTTTTTTAAGTCGGTTAGAAAGCATTTTGTTGAGGAAAACTATTTCAGATTCAGGTCAGGTAGGTAGAGTACAGTATTTTAAATAATAATTACATAGGTCAAGGTAAATAAAAAATAAAACAGATTATTTTAAAAGGAACATGTCGGATTAACTCGTGACTTGAAAATTGATTCACGTTGACGGGGAGCTTCTAAGTTTATCAAAACGAGTCCAAACAAGAATTCGTTGGGAAAACCTAGAACAGATTAAAAGCTCACATGACTACTTATAAATATCCAAATAAAAATACCACTTACTAAAATGTAGCTTACATCTGATTTGGTATGCACATCGCATTGTTAGCACATTTCAACTATGTCCATTGCTGATAATTTTACACATTCCTTCATAATGTTATATTTATTTAGCACCTTACTAAAAGGTAAATACTGGGATATATTGATAGTCATGACGTGATACTATACCTATGCAACGTTTTAGACTATAATTATAATATTTTTGTGATATCACGCGTACCGGGGCGTCTGTGACGCAATGGCTTCAAAGTTTTCATTTAGTTTACTGTAACTCAAAACTCAAACCATTTATTTCAATTAAACCGTTTACAAGGAACTTTTGAATTGTCAAAGTGTCGGTCAGTTACTTACTCAGAAATCTGAAGATAGTTTCCCATTCCAAAATGTAGATCTCTATGTAGAAGAACGGGCAAGAAACTCCAAGGACACTCTTTTAAATCAAGATATTACAAAATCCTGGGTACATTATTCTTGTTGCTTCTATACGACAGAACTATGTGAAATAATCAAATGAAGAAACAAATCAAAATATCAGAACATTTGGAAATTTGGATACCTAATGAGAAAAGTCGATTCCCCTAAATGCCAAGTGTGTATTAAAGTCGAAGATGTCCAACATTTGCTGGTGGAATGTGAAAAGAAAGAGAGAGGGAGATAGTGATGCGGGGGTTACAAGTTAATATGTATGATGTTGGGGCTTTCATTAGAATATTATCTACACCTAATTCGGGAGAAGCGAAACTGATTTATGAAATGGTTGCTGCATCACTATCTCCCTCGCTTACGCAATAATATATTTGTATTAATAATATTATAATTACTTGTAACAATTAGTTAGATTAGGGTATTATGACGCTGACGTACCTTTGTAAGGTAAAAGCCTCTAAATCAATAAAGATTAAAAATATATATATATTGTATAGAAGATTAAAAATAAGCCCTGGCAGTTAAAAGGTGACCAGTCTCAAACAACGGCGCCCGTTCACGAACACGATGCGTGGATCAGCACCATCCAGCTCAACCATTTTGTAGGGAATCGAATGATCCATAAACCGCGCCACCATCAGTGAGACATTTAGGTGTGTATGACATACTCTGCCACTGCTCATGACATAATTGGCATGCTTTTTCCCTTAGAATAATAACTGCTTTAGTTATTATTCTAAGCTTTTTCCAGTCAACATACATCATTATAACATGTCATAATAAACGTATCCATGGTACTCATATATATGTATACAAAACTCATATTTACAAAATGGAAAACATATTTCTTGATTATACAAACTATAGTTTGCAATGTATTTGAGAGATGGATACAATTTTACTACCAAAAAGAAAAGAAAAACATTACTATCTATTGAAGTATTCAACAAATAAATCTTGATAAAAAAAGAACATTCAGTTCGTAATGTCAGAAAAAATTAACAAAAGGGAAGCGTCTCGTCCTATTATTAATATTTTAACTAGTGAGCCCAAGTGGCTAGGACTAGACCATTTTTTTTTTTTTTGTTTCCGGGGTGGAAAATCCTCATGGATGTCCACCGCCCTGGGGCGGGCGGCGGGGTCTGTCAGACTCTTACTGACTAAAAACCACCCCGGTGTTCCATCTCACACCTACGCCGGGGGTCGCGGGAACGTACGATCCTTCCGCAACCCCCGACTGGTGCCGGCCCGCCACTGCGGGCCTCTTCGGGTCTGGGGGAGGAGTGAGGTGTTTGACTCCCCCCGCGACGTCTAAGAGGGGCGCGCGTGGAACACTACGCGCCGCCACCTCGGGTCCTGGTGTGTGGGGGGCGACGGACGTCCCCGAGTCCGTGGCCCCTGGACCCATTTAGGGGGGCTGGAAGAGGGCGTTGTCCGCCCTCCGCCGACGCCCGGTGCTCCTTCTGCGGGCCGGGTGAGAGGACGAGATCTCCCTCTCCCTTTCCGCAGCCTCCTTCTGCGAGACGACTGTCTCACAGAAGGAAACCACCGCGTCCCAGGACTCGTCGCTGCCGACCATCGACTCGACTACGGCCGGCAGCGACAAGTCACTGCCTACTTCTGAGATGAGGGCACGGCGCGGCTCCTCCCAAGCGGCACACTCTGCCAGCGTATGCCGCGCCGTGTCCTCCCGGCAGTCGACGCAGTGGTGACACCGGGCGTCCGGCTCCCTGTTTATGCGACACAGGTACTTCCCGAAGCAACCATGCCCCGAGAGCACCTGCGTCACCCGAAACGACAGGGAGCCGTGCTTCCTCCCGAGCCAGCGCTCGAGCACCGGCCGGACCGCCTCGATGGTGACGAGGCCGGCGGTAGGAGCCTGTCCCGCCATTCCGCCACCAGGACCTCGCGAAGCTGAGACCGACGCAGCTCTATGTGTCGCTGCATCGGTCCCTCGCCCCGCGCCCTTGCTTCCTCGCGCCACCGATACAACGATCGATAAACAAAAGGGAAGCGTCTCTTCCAAATTATTAATATTTTAACTAGTGAGCCCAAGTGGCTAGGACTAGACCAGGACCAACATTAAGCCGCGCATTTATTTATTTATATAGATATTTATTTTTTATAAGATAGATATTTTATATTTAATATTGATTGATATTTTATATTATATTTTATCGATGGATATTAATTTATAATGATATTTATTTATTTATGTAATAATATTTAGATGTTTATTTATCCACGATATAATCATCCAACTTATAGTGTGCGTTTATTGCATGTTTTAAATTCAGTTGAAGAATATCGAGCATAGCCAGCATATGTCTAAAATGTTCACGAACATCTTTTGCATATTATATTCAACTGCATCTAATGCAAGTCATTGCAGTTCAAGCTTCGAGCTCAAGAGAAAACAAGCTATTTTTAGATTTCTATATTTACCTGATTATACACGTTCACCCGCATTATTGGAAGCATATTTACCTACAAAGTGTTTCTCTAGTTGTACGTTTAACCTCACCTTGGGACTTGGTTACATTCCTGTTTGTGTGGCTACGTGGTTACTAACAAAGGGTCTAATTTTACGTTAATTATGTCAAATCAGAAGCAGGACTTCCTTTTGTTTATATATAGCTTTTATTTTCTTCTCTTGTCTAAACTGGACGTGACATATTCTTATGTTATTTTTGGAAAATAGAACACCACGATAATAAGTGTACAGATAATAGGGGTCAATTTAGTCAAAATGTTTTAAATTGCCATTCCATGTCTTAACATGGAATGGCAATAGTCTATAGATCTGTAAGAAGGACTATTTTGTTATATTCGTCGTATCGCTCGCGTGGGACTGCCGGAGCCCCGCAGCACCGGAGCCGTGACAGAAACCATGCCTGCTGCATGTTGCATGCTCGCTTGCGTGCTGCATGTTGCATGCTCGCTTGCTTGCTCATTGCATGCTGCATGCTTGCTGCATGCATGGTGTATGTTTCTTTAAATAATTTGAATTTAGAACTTATAACTTTTATTGAAAATGGTTTATGTCTTTTGTATAATATTGATTGTAATATTTATGAGAAACTTTAGGGCATATTGTATTTAGGAATTTCAATTTTATGGCATGTGATATTATGTGACATTAAGTTCGGGCAAGTTATCAGTCGGACAAATGATGATAAGGAGAAAAAAAATTATGGCACTTTAGATTATGGATAAAAAAGTTAGGGTACACAATAGAGAACCCAAGCGTTGGCCTTCCAAGGTCTTTCAATGTGCAGTTGTTATTGCACATAGAACAATCTCTTTTATGTATTACTGATTTACAGGCTCCTGTGTCCCGGTGGAGCATACGGTGTAGGTCTGCCCAGCTTGGGCGGAGCACCGCCGTGTCCTCGTGGAGGCGATTGGCGATGGCAATCTCTCGCGTCCGGCCTTGGTCCAGGCCATGGTATGGAGCGAGAGTGCTTGGGAAGCCGTCACCTCCTTCTGCGAAGCAGTAATGTTCGCGAAGGAGAAGGCGGAACGCGTGAGGGAGAGGCAAAATTTGCGCCCTCACGCCGCTAGCCGCCGCAGGAGACGCCCTGGGCGTCGGGAATCGCAGGCCGATTCCCGGCCACCGTAGGCGTGGGCTTGCGAACGGCGAGCAATGGGCAGCTCGCCGTTCGATAAGGACCAGGCCCGGGTCAACGGCGCGTTGTGTTCCACGCGCGCCTCAAAGAGATGTCAGCACCAATGACGGGGTTTGCTAGGGCCGATGCCTGCTAGGGTTGCGGAAAAGTCCGAGAGGGATACCGTGGCCCCTGGCACAGGTAACTCAAGGAACACGGGTGGGTTTTAGTCAGTAAGAGTCTGACACGCCCTCCTGCTCTGCCCAGGGCGGGAGAAGTTATTTGATGATTTCCCACCCTCAAAAAAAAACAAAAAAAAAAGGCTTGGCCTTCCAAGGTCTTTCACTGTGCAGTTGTTATTGCACATAGAACACGACAAGAGGTGGGGCATCATTTGACGTGTTGCTCCACAATCGCATTGTGGCTCATTGGAGTACCCCATCTGAATAAGTTGGAGTACCCCCATCTTAATAAGTCGTAACTGCAACGGTTCACCATGCTTCGTAGTCGGTGTAGGGATTTCCAGACGGGCCATGATTATTTTCATTGCATGTCTAAATATTAGAATAAAAGTTTATAACCCATGAAACAATGAAATCTTTTGTTTATCCCTCAAGTTCGACCTACTCAGTTAGTTCATTAGTGTTATCAACAGTACCTGTTTTATTGCTCATAATTTGAATTACAATATCAATTACGTGAGAAACACAAAGTCTATGAATAAAGGCGGCGTTAACGCAGGTTTAATGTTTATCGTTTATCTCTTAAGAAAGAAAAACACATGAACATGTGGAACATTACTTCATTAAGCGAGCCTTTAGTAGGTTTAATAATATCTACAATAGCAGATTTTTTAACACCTGAGCGCCCTTAAGTTGAAAGGACCAGGGTATCTCGCGAAACATAAAATTTCTCACGTTTTATGAAAGTAGGTTAGAATCAGGATGTACGAGTATGTTGATCAAGATATGATTTGCGATCGTAACATATAATTATGTTTTTACAAATTTCAAATTACCCTATTGAATGACAATTTCATGAAATCGTGACATTTGAGGCCAATTCTAACTTAAGGAGTTGTATTGTTGATTCTTATAGTTATAGTTTTGTAAATACATCAGATGTTATGGTCGCAAATCATATTTCAACATACAACCTGACACTGGCCTGCGAAAAGCGTTAGAAAATGTTAATTTATCGGTCTATCTTAGCGCATTCCCATTAATTCGATGTAGGTACTTTTGTAGAACCGATGACCTAAGAGTTACAAAATATGCGGTTGGCTCACACTAAATTATTATTCAGTCAACATTGGTCTAATTGTTGGTAAAAAAACTTTTAGCTATAAGAACATTTATCTTTTAACGTTGTTTGTATTTCCTTTCCATGTTCATCCTCTTGATCTACTTAAAATCTTTTTTAGGCTTCTGTACCCAAAGGATGCCAACGGGACAGTCAGTAGGCACTGGTAATTTCTTAGCTGCCAAGGCTTATTTTAATTCCTGGATTGCTTTTATCTTTTTATTACGGACGCTTTTAACGTGCACGTCTTTCTACATCGTTTTCACATGTATAATTTCAACATGAATTATGTAAACACTTTTTAGTAACAATATTTTAATTTAAAAGAGTGTCCTTGGAGTTTCTTGCCCGTTCTTCTTCATAGATACCTAACTACGCTTTGGAATGGGCAACTAGCTTCATCTTTCCTGACTGACTGACCACTTGACAATTCAAAAGTGCCAGTAATTGGTTTATTTGAAATAAATGCTTTGAGTTTCGAGTTTTGGACCCTGTTAGTAAGGCTCCGCTGTCCGTCCATCCATCCGTCTGTCACAGGGCTGTATATTTCAAGCCATGATAGGTAGACACTTGAAATTTTCACAGAGTGCGTACTACAATAGCCGCAATAAGAACAAAAAATAAAATAAAGTTAGGAATTAAAGGGATTAAGGAAAGGGAAGGGAAGAATTTAAAAATTTTCACTTGCAAAATTGCACTTTTCTATGAAACAGCAGTTTTTTTTAATAACTTACGAATAATTTCTACGTTAGGGGGTCTCGAAACATACAACTCGCCGTCCGATAAGGACCAGGCCCGGGTCGACGGCCCGTTGTGTTCCACGCGCGCCTCAAAGAGATGTCAGCACAAAATGACGAGGTCAGCTAGGGCCGATGCCAGCCAGGGTTGCGGGAAAGCCCGAAAGGGTGACTGTGGCCCCTGGCACAGGCAACTGAAGGAACACGGGTGGGTTTTAGTCAGAAAGAGTCTGACACGCCCTCCCGCTCCGCCCGGAGCGGGAGAAGTTATTTGATGATTTCCCTCAATAAAAAGCGGGGTCTCGAAGCATGTGCTGAAGTCATGGCTACAGTTTGCGCGGAGATGTTCCTGCCACCCTATATGTACGTAGGTACTATCGAGGAAGTTCATATCTATGCACCTTTAGGACTATTTTTCCCTGTAGCGCTCGGGCGCTAACAGTAACTAACGTAAAACAGATGCGGTCATCGTGTTCACGGGATTTTGTTCTAAAACTGCTTAGATATGAACTTCCTCGATAGTACATACCTAATCACTATCAACGTCTCTTTATTTATCTAAGGCATCTCTAATCTTATCCACCAAACATAACATCTTAAATAATAGCTTAAATTACTCGTCTAAGTGTACAATAGCCTGAAAACATCTCACGTGTTTAAGATTAAATGAGTAATTACGATAACTAATTAGTTCGGAGAAAAACAGTAGTCGTAACAATAACTAATGTGACTATATATCCGTAAATAATGGACATTGTGTATTAGAAACACGTAGTGAAGATGCCAGAGAGGCAGAGGTCAGTGGCGCGAGCAAAGAAGGGAATGGATTAGGTAATGTAACAGCAGATAAAGACAAAAGACGGACAGGTTGACGGCGCAAGCGTATAGAAGGAGTATAAAGAGCTGATGAATAATGATTTAAGAAGAAGAAAAAATGTCACTGGTAAGAGGAACTTGGTGGAAAGCTCCTCATCCCCCCTGGAAAAAGGAGGATCCTAGCCGAGTGTTGTGTCTGGTGGGCTATCGCCCAGTGGTTGTTGTTAGGTTTTATGGTATAGGTAAAGATATGCCGATATCTCTGCTTGCGCGATGTAGTATTTTACTTGACGTCAGACGCGATGCGTAGTTTGCATGATGTGGCGTTATAGATGCAGCCACAAAACTACCATGCAATTGAATGTAGCATGTAATAGGTACATACATTTCTAGCTACACAGTCACATTTTGAATTACTTCTTGAAAACAGACAGGCAACATAAAATCCGGCAAAGCCACGGGTGAATAAAGCAGTAGCATTTTTTGTGCTGATAACAAAAAGGTGCAAAAACTAATCTGTCAATAAAGGAAATAAATGACCATACAGGCCATTGGAAATGAATTGGCGATCGAACCGTTTTTATAAGATTTTTATTGATAGACGCAGATACTTCAAAGACATATATAGCTTGCAGAGTGGGCCAGCTGAAGCGGTGGTGGTCTGACCATGTTTGTCAAAGGACCGAATGGCCGATGGAGCAAACGAGCCCTGGGGTAGAGACCGCGTAACGGCAAGCGTAGTTTGGGAAGAAGGATCCAGCTAGATGGACCAAAGACCTTAAAAACGTAGCTGGGACAGACTTTCTACATTTAAAAGAACTGGAGTCGAGAACGGTCGTAAGATATTCAAATCATAGTTAATTTGACCGTAATTGTTTTATTTTCAAGTATAATTTAACCTCATGTGAACGTGTGAGGAAAAACCACACTATTATCAACATTGTTTGCGCAACAAAACTTTTGACTTCATTTAATTTTAACGTTTTACTATATCATTGTACGGATCTAGTTTTGCATTTAAACCATAGCTTAGAGTTAGCTCCTACGAGCGAAAAAAGCTGTCAAAATAATTAATAAACCATCAGGCTTATGACCAAGGTTCATTACATTACCCTAAAAATCAGAAGACAAAAGTGGAAATGGTCGGGACGCATAATAAGCAGGAAGGACAAAAAGAGCAAAATAGTTACCCAGTGGTACCTACCCAAGAAACGGCCAAAGAAAGTGAGGTAGACCACAGAAAAGGTGCGATGATGACATCAGACAGGTCGCTGGAACCACATGGGGCAGATTCGCGAGATAGAGACAGAAATAGGGAAAGTTGTTGGAGGCCTTTGCCGACTGGCAAACGCACATACAAAACATAAAAAATACCAAATACGAGACTAACGACTACACTTTATGTTTGTCCAGCTAAAAGGCTAATAATAATAACTTAGCTTTCCTAAACCCTCCACAAGCATACCAGATAAGCTCACAAATTGACAGGACTATAATTGACTGTCTCAGTTCCTTCGGATATTTGAAGGTCTACACTACCAAATCGTCGCATTCGTGGTCCAAATAGAACTCGTGGGTTCTACGACATTTACGAAATTTCGCGTAAACTTACACTTTGATCTGTCAAAATGAATCATAAAATCAAATCATTTGGCGTGATTTTGACAGATCGAACGGTAAAGCCCCATTTATGCAATACATTATCTTTGCCTGTGGCATACAATCAATCGTCTAAACACTGTTTAGATCAATGATACGCAATGTGGTCTATAACGATGGTGATAGGTTGTTGTTTTCTTCTACATCTCACTACAGTTAAACATGAGTGAAAACACATTTAAAGTTGTAGATTTTCAAAAATTCAATATTAGCTAAGCTACCCAAAACCGAAAATCATGGTAAGTGGTCTATGAGACAAAAGTTTCGGGACCTCTTAGACGGTGCAACTTTAATTGTTGCTTCAAGTCATGTTATGCCAGCGGCAAATAAAATGCACCGTGTAAATGCTTTAGTTTCGTCTCTGTATCTATCGTCCTATCCCCCGGATTTATGTCCTAATCTTCCAAGGATGATGAGTGAGAAAGATACTCTCATACTCTGGTCTCTTTCCAGATTGTCAAGTATAATTTTGTAACTGTTGATGGCAATGTGGATGGATGAATAGAAAATCAAAGAAAAGTCGCAAGGACTGAGTGGGAATTGATATGAAAGAAAAAAAAAAGAGAGTGAATGTTGGTGTGACGAATGTCAGGGGAGAATCGCAAAAGAAAACGTGTGGCGCCAACCCGAAGTAAGTGCAGGACAGGAAGATGTTTATGATGGTGGTCTTCTTACAGAAGGTTTACCATCGTTAACCATTTCACTCCTATAATCCAGTAATCCGCGTTTTAATTCAATTATTTAATTAATCCCATTGCCTTCAACATGGGCCCGATTTGAAGCATCGGATACGTTTAAGCGCCAGATTAGTTTTACCGTGCAGAAATTAACAGGTTAATTAAGTAAACTCGATTTTTTATCGAGGACCGTATAATTTTATTTAATTGACGTTATTGCTTGATAACAGTGTATTCTGAATTAATGGGACTGCTGTGACTGATAACGCAGCTAAGTTTTATAATCTAGTAATTAGTAATTTTTCAAGGTGCACTAGTAACGGTCTGTCATGTGTCGATTCTTTGAATTATACAATTTTATTGGATGTGGCAAAAATTACTCGTGTTTTATCAGACTGAGGGAAGGGACGCTACGCAATTTCTTCCTGTGTTGAACAAATTTATGTTTTGTTTGTACTTATGTACTTTATTGTACCCTGAGAGGAAGGACCAAGACCACTCGTTATCCATTCATTCTTATTATATAGATTACTCTAGAAATAGTATAGTACTTATTTCATATGATTTGTGTAAGTCCCATGTAATAGGGGGTGACCCTTTTGCCATCAACCGGGCGCAAATCCAGACTCCGGCTGCAATTGAGGAATTCTTGTTGAAGAACCCAATAACACTTTGACACTGACCTTAGAATCGAATCCAGGACCTCAATTGAAATATGAACGACATATTGGCTACTACAGGTACACTTTTTTTTTTTGTTTCTGAGTGTGACAAATCATCAAATAACTTCTCCCGCTCTGGGCGGAGCGGGAGGGCGTGTCAGACTCTTACTGACTAAAACCCACCCGTGTTCCTTCAGTTGCCTGTGCTAGGGGCACCGGTAACCCTTTCGGACTTTCCCGCAACCCTGGCAGGCATCGGCCCTAGCGGACCCCGTCATCGGTGCTGACATCTCTTTGGAGCGCGCGTCGAACACAACGCGCCGCCGCGCCGTCGACCCGGGCCTGGTCCTTATCCGACGGCGAGCTGCCCATTGCTCGCCATCCGCAAGCCCGCACCTACGGTGGCCGGGAATCGGCTTGCGATTCCCGACGCCCAGGGCATCTCCTTTGGGGTTACAGGCGTGATCTTACGAGTATGTTATGATATGTTCCAAATATTTCTAACAGATATTTCTTTCTTTAACGTTTTTCCTCCATGTGTTAATTAACGTCATATTTAACGGAACTGAACCCAGTTGCCCTTTTCATCAGATAAAGATGTTTTTCAAACAAATACGAAAGTTACAAAAACAAATTCTTCTCTCTTCTTGTTCTCACACACTATACTTTTTCATTTCTCCTTTCCCAGGTCTGCTGGAAGAAATTTCTTATGAAATTAGCAGCACCTTTGTTGACATACTAATATGTCGCATCTGTATCTATTTTACTGTGTGTACATAAATAATAAAATAAATAAATTAAGTTTCTGTTTTAAAAGTTTCCTTCGTGATGGTCATGAATCTTCATTCCTAGCCTACGCTTTGTCAAATTATGTTGGGGTCGGCTTCCAGCCTTACCGGCTGCAGCTGAATACCAGTATTTTACATGGAGCGATTGCCTAGCTGACCTCCACAACCCGGTCACCTACTCGGTATCACTTATACCCTTTGGTAAGATTAGTTGGCAGACTTTCAGGCTTTACATTGTGAGGAGTTCTGCAAACATAAATGTAGGGAACAGTAGATTGCTTTTCGCGATTTCATATTGGGTCCCATAGTAAAATTGGTTCGTAATGATGAGTACAATGACCCCTTAAGAGGTTGATGGTGTTTTACCAATAACCCTGTATAATAATTAATATTCATATAATATTATATAGAGAAAAAATATGATTTTTTGGATGTTCGTTTGTTACGCTTTCACACTAAAACGGCTGAGCGGATTTCGATGAAATTTGGCATATGGGTAGACCATAACCTGGATTAGGACATAGGATACTTTATAACCCGATATTCCCAGGGGATTGAGACCTATGCGGTCGAAACAGCGGGTTGTAGATAGTATCTACATACTCGTATATCGCCTCTTCTACATTTTTATTATTGTATTATAAATAGGAGAAGCTGTTCGTGTCTATCTGTATGACCCCATTATTCTTTTTAACTACACAACGGTTATTGATGCGGGACTCACCATTATTTAGAGAATTTACTCCGAAGGTTTATTTATGTATACATAATAATACATTAATTTTAAACTTACATACTCCTCGATGTTTTGTTAAGATGTAAAAACCGTGCGAAGCAGAGGAGGGTCGGTAAAAAATAAATGAACAAGAATTATGTACTTACAATAAGCGACAGCGTAGTGACCAAAGTCATGAGTTTCCTGCCGAACCGATCGGTCAGATAACCCATGGGCGCTCCAAAGATGATAGCCGTGATGTAGGTCACGGAGGCCATCCAGGATATGTCGGAACTGGTGTAGGGCTCCGGGGAGGGCCCGTCGTCTGACTGCAGGACTGATATCATGGGGGACAGCCAGCCTTGCACCATGCCGAAGCTTAGCAGCGGTAGTGTGACTGTGGAGAAAAAGGGGTTAAGTTAGTAGGGGCAGGAATCTCGGCGGCGGCGCTCCGAAGACGGAGGAGGGGTCGGAGAAGACGTCAGTATGACGGTCATCTCGGACTCCTCCCAGGTGGAGGCCAGCAGGCAACGGGTGCGAGGGCACCCTTGCCTGTATTGCACGGGCCTCTACCAGTGTCGGACGGGAATGGCCAGGTGTTCCCGGCCATTCCCGTAGCCCCCCAGGCTGGGGGGCATGCGGGGCCCGCCAGCTAGGCGGGCATGCGCCGGGAGGGTTGTAGATGTCAAGGCTGAGCCGGTTTCCCATGACCCTCCCATCATGGCGATGCGGGAACACCGCTGAGTTTTAGTGGGTATACTGCCACTTGTAATGTTTGTATTTTTTACTTACGTTTTGGCTAAGCTCTTATATTATACGTTCCCTCTAATTATCTGCATGGCCATTGTCTGTAGTTTAACCATTCCTAGGTCTCTATTTATTTTAAGTTATTTAGATTTTCTCATGCTCTCCCAATGTTTATTTACCTTTTGTAATGTCAGATAATGACAAGCCTAGGTTTTATTTTTAATGTATTGCTAGAGCTGCCAGTAGGTAAGGTTGTATAGGTATTAGACCTTATTATAAACTATTATTCTTCTTTTATGTTCTAGAATCATTGTTAAGAATTTTATATGTCAACCGATCCGAAAAGGAAGGGAGCCGGGACGGTCAGACCAGATTACTCTTGGTGCTCGCCTTGGCAGGAGGTCCTGAAGTTAATATAGCGCTCGGTGGGAGGGCTGTGCCCTCTGATAGTGTGAGCTGTGCTTGAACAAATAAATCTACGCGTCCTTCTACACCGGACTATGTTCGAAAGTCGCTAGACCGGCGATGGCTACCCTTGGCGTCAGTTCTGGATACTGACGCAAGAAGATTACGTCGTGGTCTACAATATACTAGTGACGCCGACGGCTGGTAGATCTCAGCCCTCTGCCTGCCTCCTCTACCACGGATTGCCCCTCCGAGGTCGGTGACGTGGTCTGATTCAAGGACCCCTCCTTTTAAAACCTGCGAGCCTTCCCTAGAAGAAACGCTTGGACCTTCAACTTATACTCGGTTTCCCTGACCCTATATTTTACCTCAATTATATTATTTTACTATTTCTTCTTTTACTTTTACTTTTTCTTTTAAGCCGGGACTCCTCCAGTTCTGGTGATAGTTTCCTCCTTGACCTTACATTTTCCCCCTCCCGGGAAAATGTAACGTTACAATCTGGCGCCCAATTTTTACTAACCCCTCCCTCTTTAAACTTTTTCAGCCCTCTCAAAATTCTAAAACCAACTTGCTCAAGTGATTTTTATTTGGTAAGCTTTTATTCTCATCACCTCATCCACCTCAACCTTTACAACACTTCTTTATACTGAAACATATATATACACACACACATAAACACGAACTTTTACCCACTGGTAATTGTCATCCATTCTTCGCTTGCAAGTGTTCTTAAAACCATTCGTGGTCACTTACAAGTTGGGGTTTGGCTTACTCTACGACGTACTACAGGAGAATATCCTATAGTCGTTACCACCTAGGTACATTATAACTCTCTACTAATACCTCACTATACTGCATCCCACACACTTGCACACCACTGCGGTTACCCACTGGTAATCGTAACCAGTCTTCGCTAGTGAGTGTTCTTAAAACCATTCGTGGTCACTTACTAGTTGGGGGCTGGTACACTTCACGACGGCTGCAGGACAATATCCTGTGGTTGTTTATACAAAACTTAACATACATCCACACTTTAAACATTACTTCATTTAGTTTGATTTGTCACCACGGCTAGTGCAACCTGTATAAAAATTACTTGAAAATTTACATACCTAGACTAAACTAATATTTTTTTTTTAAATCTGAAACATGGAGAAACTGTCACCACTTGTTATCATTTTAGAGGATCAGAACGGCTTAAGAGGAAAATGGTACGTTAAAGATTTTATAGTGTAGTTTTCTATCTGCTGTGTTTTTGTATAATTTTTTTTTTTTCTTAATGTCTTGTAATACTTTGTCTAAAAGTTTTTAATCTTTACGTCTCAACAATTTTTATTGATTTATAATGCTTATTTTTTTTTTTTTTTAACTTGAATGATTTAAACGGTCGCTTTTTCCTTGATGTCTCTAGAAATAATTTTTTACTTATTTTTTTTTTAAGATTTAACATTAAGTTCATTGTAAATACTTCACAAGTTTTACTTACTACAAAAACATTTGGCATATTTTTCTCCACCTTTTTTTTTTGTAGAGCGGTACACAACTCTTTAAATAAGCCATTGTGTCGAGCGGTCGCATAACTCGTAAAATAAAGCCTTAGTGTCGAGCGGTACTTAACTCGTTAAATAAGCCTTAGTGTGTAGATACCTTTATCTTTTTTAATACTTGAACTTGGCTACTTGAAAAGGCAATTATGCTTTGAACCTTGACTGCTTTTCTTAAGCTGGAAAGTTTCATTTTTAATACTTGAACTACTTGAAACTTGAAGGTTTTTCTAAAGCAATTATGCTTTCAAACCTAGACTGCTTTTCTTAAGCTGAAAAGCTCTGTAAATATTTCTTTTAGTTTTAACGGGTTTTTTAAAAGGTGCGGATTACGACACCTAATTAAAATAAATAAGCCTTCGTAACTCTAAAAAAAATATTTTTTCCTTGTGGGGTATGAGTCATAGAATGTGAACCATATCCCCTAAGTATGTTGGTGATGTATGATTGAGGGAGTATGAAATGTGGGTTGATGTAAGGTGTATGAAAGGGCAAGGTTTTTTTTACAACATATGTAATATTATCTTTTGTAAAACTTTCTGTATCACTATAAATAGTCATATAGGTTAATTTTAGCAGGTAAATGCCTTATTTTACTTAACAAAATTTTTTCATTGTGATCAAAAATTTTCCGGGGTTGTCGGGGAAATGTAATGTTTGTATTTTTTACTTACGTTTTGGCTAAGCTCTTATATTATACGTTCCCTCTAATTATCTGCATGGCCATTGTCTGTAGTTTAACCATTCCTAGGTCTCTATTTATTTTAAGTTATTTAGATTTTCTCATGCTCTCCCAATGTTTATTTACCTTTTGTAATGTCAGATAATGACAAGCCTAGGTTTTATTTTTAATGTATTGCTAGAGCTGCCAGTAGGTAAGGTTGTATAGGTATTAGACCTTATTATAAACTATTATTCTTCTTTTATGTTCTAGAATCATTGTTAAGAATTTTATATGTCAACCGATCCGAAAAGGAAGGGAGCCGGGACGGTCAGACCAGATTACTCTTGGTGCTCGCCTTGGCAGGAGGTCCTGAAGTTAATATAGCGCTCGGTGGGAGGGCTGTGCCCTCTGATAGTGTGAGCTGTGCTTGAACAAATAAATCTACGCGTCCTTCTACACCGGACTATGTTGGAAAGTCGCTAGACCGGCGATGGCTACCCTTGGCGTCAGTTCTGGATACTGACGCAAGAAGATTACGTCGTGGTCTACAATATACTAGTGACGCCGACGGCTGGTAGATCTCAGCCCTCTGCCTGCCTCCTCTACCACGGCCTGCCCCTCCGAGGTCGGTGACGTGGTCTGATTCAAGGACCCCTCCTTTTACAACCTGCGAGCCTTCCCTAGAAGAAACGCTTGGACCTTCAACTTATACTCGGTTTCCCTGACCCTATATTTTACCTCAATTATATTATTTTACTATTTCTTCTTTTACTTTTACTTTTTCTTTTAAGCCGGGACTCCTCCAGTTCTGGTGATAGTTTCCTCCTTGACCTTACATTTTCCCCCTCCCGGGAAAATGTAACGTTACACACTCTGGCAGGGAGTCCCACATACTCCGTCTCGTCCCCCGACGAGCGGAGATGCGTAATGTCATTTCTCAGAGACAAAAAAAAAAAAAAAAAAAAAAAAAAGGAATCTAGTTGCAGTATGTAATCCGTGATGATTAATTATACAGGGTGGCAGGCATATCGACGCGTTTCTTGCTGCCATGGATCCAGTACATGAATCTAGCCCCCTGCGTTGAAATGGTTCGTCTGTTATTAAAAAAAAAAAATTGATGTCCATACATTTTGACCTCGAAGAAAAACTGCAACTGCCGCCGACGAGTGGCGACGACTGCTGTAGCCTCTGCTGTTGGCAATGTGCTGCTCGTGTATAGGAATAATTAGGTCGCGTTTAAATTTGACCACAAAATTATTCGTTCGGAAAATTTTCGTCAAAAGTTTTCGTGTACGTCTAAATGCAGCCTTAACCGCTATGAAACTTTATTACCAAAGCCGTAAGGTACACATAAGCTAATTTCTCTTAGGAAATGATTTTTTATTTCGAGAAAAAACAATAGTTTCTTCTTACAGCAACAAAACATTCTAATTATGGTACGTAAGAAATATTTGCTTTACTTATCATGCATAGAGGAAAATAGAGGTTCTGCGCTTTTTTCTCGCGTGTATCTCGTAGTACCTACCTATGTTTATATATCTATTATTAAGAACCTTTAATAATTACAAAACACTGAACTAATCTAGTTTTTAACTACATTCATTAACATGTTAATTTACATTTCGAACCCTGGCGGCGGCGGCGGCGCAGTCGTTTATTTATTACTTTTTTTTGTGGTCAAGGAGATGAGAGATCAAGGCAATAAGGTGTGAGTCACACTAGAATACCTGATACAGCTTGTTTATTGTGAGATAGTACAATTAACGATATTATTTACGTTTTGTTCGCCAGACATCCACAAACAAAACCGGTCAGGGACATTAAATCGCTAAGCAAGTTGGCTACTAACTTAAATTGTTAAAGAAAACAGCTTGGTTAAGCGAGAATCCTTGATAGTAGTATCAAGGATTCTCGCTTAACCAAGCTGTTTTCTTTAACATTCATTTCTGTGTTGTTTTCGCACTTCCATACAATAAACAGATGCAACTTGTAGAAGTTGCATCTGTTTATTGTATGGAAGTGCGAGGAACAGGGTGTAAAGTTCACTCATACCTCCATAGAAAAGGGAGGATCTTCCGACCAGACGGGTGTCGTGTCTGGTGGGACAATTGATGTCGGGACGTATTAATTGCATACATCAGAAGATTTAATCTTTGATATAAAGTTACTTTCAAGTGGGTAAGTACTTAGGCACGTAATTTATAAACCAGACCAGATTTTCAGAAGACATTTGGCAGGTTTAATTGTACGAAAGACAGAAAACTTGTTAATTCTACACAAATAAAATTCACATTTCACAATGTGGTCTAGTACCACATTTTGAAATGTGAGTTTTAATATAGAGGAATTAAACAACGAACAAATAAAAAAAGAACTTAGCGACTGATGATGAGATACTGTTTTAATACCTTGAGCGGTATGAATTTGAGTAAGCGAAAAATTAACTAACCTAATGACGAATATTGATTAATAATAACATCCAGAACGAGTCAAACTCAAACTCAAACTCAAAGCATTTATTTCAAATAAACCAATTACAGGCACTTTTGAATTGTCAAGGGGTCGGTCAGTCAGAAAGATGAAGCTAGTTGCCCATTCCAAAGCGTAGTAGGTACCTATGGAGAAGAACGGGCAAGAAACTCCATGGACACTCTTTTAAATCAAAATATTGTTACAATAGAGTGGTTACATCATTCATGTTGTAATTATACATGTGAGAACGATGTAGAAAGACGTGCACGTTAAAAGCGTCCGTAATAAAAAGATAAAAACAATTATGGAATTAAAATAAGCCGTGGCAGCTAAGAAATGACCAGTGCCTACTGACGGCGCCCGTTCACGAACATGACGTATGGATCAGCACCATTCAGCTCAACCATTTTGAAGGGAACTCAATGATCCAATACAACGAGCTTACTAAAAGTGGGCTGTGATTAATACATTTCAGATATTAAAATTCTAGTCGTGCGACTAAATGACTAAGTGAGCGACTAGAAATGCAGAGAGGGCAACTTCAATATTAAGATAGAGACGATCCAATTGACGTTAGGTAAGGTTAGTATAGTTTAAAAAAAAATGTGAGCTCATAGTACTCTGCTCATTGTAATATCTTTCAAAGTGGTTTTTCTATTCGAAACACTTCATTTAAGATAAAATGCCGCTCAGTATAAATAAATCATTTGCCAAAAATTTGAAAAAATGCAGGACGTAACGTTGACACTCAATCAAATATAATAAAGCTTCTCATTTGTATTCTGTATTTTAAGTAACTCAAATTAATGTTTGTAAGTTGCTGTTCTGTTGATTTCTTGTCACTCGCAGTCAGTCGCTCACTTAGTAATACTATAATGTGAATTAATTATTTTTGTTACTTAAAACTTTAATTTACGGTCACTCGTTTAAATACTACCCGTTTTAGTATATAGGGTGACAGGGACATCGACACGCAAACTGAAACCATGAATTCAGCTCACAATTCTAGACCCCGAAGCGGAGAAATATTTCGTCAGTTATAAAAAAATGCAGTTTCATAGAAAAGTGCAAAACCTACGCGGTCAAAATGTATGGAACAGCCATTTTTATTTTAAATAACCGACTTAAACTTTTTACGCAGTCCCCGTTCAGAATCGTGTACTAAACCCATGGTAACAGGTGGTGCGTCGATTTCCCTACCACCCTGTAAGTATATAGAAAAGAATTAAAAGAAAACAATTGAATAATAAAAAAATCTGCTGTTCCATACATGTTGTTACACGTAGCTCGACAAAATGTATGGAACAGCAGATTTTTTTACTGAATGGATTTCATTAAAACTTTGTATATCGTCTAAGTATATCATGTAGTAAACGTGGTATAATTTAATGTGATAAAGTATGCACCACTTTGTATATACATTGATTTATTGTTTTTTGTTTTGTAAAAACAAATAGAAAGAAAAAACAAGGCATCAAAGGGTCTTTTTAATGAAAAGATATGTTGATATTCCTTATAATAATAAGGTGTAGATAAATCATACCCGCATCAGATAAAACACATCACACAGGAAATGTAAACAGCCTAGAAATACACACGTACATACGTACTTATAAGTTGGCTACGGTTCAAGTTCAATGCTGAATGCTGTTACATTCCTGACGTAGTAGTAGGTTGTAGGTATAACGTACTAAGTAAGACTGCTCTTTACTGTAAATACGTTGTGCTCGATAGTTTATAAATAAAAATAAAAAAGTTTATATTACTTGCCAACCCTAACCAGTTTACACAATAAATTAAAAATAATATAATAAAATAAAAAGTTAAACTACAATAATGTTAGTAATTATATTCTTAGCTGTATGTTAAAGTGTTTTTGTATTATTTAAATTCTAAGTATAGATACTATATTATTTCATTTATTCAGCAAGAACCCCTCCACAGATGAAAGCCTCCTCCAAAGATACCCAGTCTTCTCAACACTGGTCCGTTTCAATCCAGTTTAATCCAGCTATCTTTTTAAAATCGATCAATTCTATTGAAGCCAATTTGTTTCCCAAGATATACCTACTGTTCTGTATATTTAAGAGGCACTCAGCCCGCTGTTACTATCTTTTTCGTGCTGTTCGTCACTAACATTGTTTTAGCTATATTCATGTATAACCCGATTCCTTTAATTGCTTTGTTTAGTGATTCAATCATAGATTGTAGTTCTGAACCTGACTTAGATAGCAGTATTACGTCGTTTGCGAATCGTAGGTGACTTAAGTACTCGTTGTTTTTCTTTATACCATAATATGTCTTTCAATCGAGTTGATTGATTCCAATATAGCTATGAACAGCTTTGGAGACAGTGTGTCTCCCTGTCTTACCCCTCTATTAATGGGAAGCCATGAGCCAGCTGACTCGTTTTACTCCGCTCTTACTGTTGATATATAAATACTTTTAATAACTTGTAAGTATTTTTATTCCACCTTATGGGTGTTAATGAATTCCATAATTATGCTGGTATGTGATACGGTGTCGAAAGCTTTCTGGTAGTCAATAGAGGCAACGTAGAGTGGTTTCCTCACTTCTTGATATTATTCTATGAGAAGCTCTAACGAATGAATATGGTCGATTGTAGAATATCCTTTTCTGAGGCCCGCTTATTCTACTGGTTGACTTGCTTCTAATGTCTTGCTAATTCTTTGTTGCTAGTTAGTTTAAGTTGATCATAATTAGTATGCTAACTGCATAACTGTGTTGGTTTGATAGAACATAAATCACCTCAGTTTTGATAAGTGATAATGTGTAACCGCTCAGCTTTTTTATACAATAAAATTAATAAAATAATATATATTTATGAAAAAAAAAAATGAATGTAAAAAAAAGCTAATAATATGGCTTCACAGTTTAAATTATGATGATACAGAGTTACTTTTGCAGCGTGTGACTTAATAATAAATATTATTAGAGTAATTTTATTTGCTTGTTTAGTCACTCATGCTCACTCAAAATCTTTCACACACACACACACACTCACACATAAACACACCCTCACACACCCTCATATACCCCCCCCCCCCCACACACACGCTCTCGTATAAATATATCGTAATTTTAATTTAAATTTGTTTTTATTTTTTCTTTCTTTGTTGTATACCTGTTTAAACTCGTACGTCTATAATGTAAGGGAAGAGCGAAGCCTTCAACTACAGGCATTTTCTATGCTTAAATGGAGACTCCTCGACATGCAATGTAAGCCAAATGGTTATATGAAATAAACTTATTTTATTTTATTGAATGTTAAAACCACCAATTGCCAATGTTTTATGTGTTAGCAAATAAATAAATAAATTCGTGTAGCTACACTTTATGTCAAAATAAAAGCTGTATGTTGTCTTTGAAATAAGTTGTTTTGGAACGTAAGACAACGTTGTTTGAATAGGTATAGTGTTTTATTTTTCCTTTCTTAGATCAAAATCAAGTCATTTATTCAAAATAGGCTGAGAATCAGTACTTTTGAACGTCTAAATTACATAAGACAGTCAGCCAAAACACCCGCTCTTCACCACTTCCTAAAGCTTTAGCTGGGAAGCAACAAACTCCCCAGCAGCACAGCTGTCTGTTCACTTAGCACATTCCAGCATAACAGGCATCGATCATTGAATATCAAAATTGAAATCCTAAGTAAACGTATCTTAACAACTAAAATAAAACTAAATAATCCATATTAATTCTAAATACAAGTCACTGTGTGACTGTTTGTAACATTTTCTCGGCTAAATCATTGAACCGATTGTAGTGATGTTTTTTTTTTTATTTGGACAGCTTTGGTGGAATTACGCCTATATAAAACATAACACCACGCCCTGTGTCACCGCTGGGGTGGGCAGAGGCGTACCTACCTATGTCCTATAGTACACCCACATTTTGATGGTTAGGTATGTTTAAATCCCACTTAATAGTTGGCGAGCCTATTCCTAAGTTCTTAAACCAGAATACTTTGCCCAACCTGGGAATTGAACCCAGGACCATGCTCAGCAGTAGCGTTTGCGACCACTAGACCAAGTTCAAGTTCATTTATTGCGAAAATGGGTACATAATTCAGATAACATTATACAAGGAGACAACAACAACAAGGGAGTCTGAGGTAGACGCGGGCAAAGCGCTACTTTTGAGTAATTTCGATTAAGTAGGTATATTTTTTTGCTTGTCGAATTAATATTTTAACTACAAAACAAGTGCAATCAGTTTTATTTTTGAGGGGATTTTACGAGGCGGTAAAAGCCTCTACAAAATAAAGAACCATTTTAAAAACTACGTAATAAAAAAATAACTACCCACGTATACTTCGAGCTTATGGGTTTAAATTAAAATAAAAACAAAACCAATAATTAAGGATTGCAACATGATTTTTTACTACCATCATTTGAAAAAAGAATATTTTATGCCGAAATAAAGAACTCCATACATTTATAAAGATGATTGTCGGACTACACGACCGCAGCTGCTTAAGCTACGTTTTCTAGAAGAACGGTGACCGACACATGCGGCCGTAATGTCTAAATAGCGAGCGTTTTTTGACACCTTAATGTCAAATACTGGTGAAAATTACAAATTTTAATGACGTCCGATATAAATATGAGGCAAACCCACTTCTAGATCAATCTGACTCGTGGCCAAAATCGAAACTAACGCCGCCAACTTGTTTTTTTTTTAATATATTTTACAAAACAATGCTGCACAAATGATTACTAACAGCGCCGCTGTTGACGTCATTCGAGCGGCAAAAGATCCTTATGACAGTGAAACATTAAATGTAGCTGTACTGGTTTTTGACATCTTCCCTTATGTATGGTTGAAACCATATACCATGTAAACCTAAATTCTTAAATAAGTTTGTCAGACTATGCGGCCACTTACCGGCTAATGCAAGCAAATGCTTAGGCTGTACTCTATCTACATGGTACTGAGTTCAAACTATTTTAGTTCCATCTCGTTTCAATCGTCCATTATTTTCAAAGCTAAAAATAAACTGAAGCCAGAGGAATGTTGCGCACAACCTGTCACATCCGATACAGACTGGTATCGCTGCCCAACCTGATATTAATGAATGGGGAGGTAATTACGACGACGTCTTGTCGAAGAAACGATGATGTTCGAACATGAAAACAATTCATTCATACTGGTTATTCAGGGTTGATTAAAAGTAATGCTGAGATAATTATTGAGGTTAAGTTGTATGTGAATGAAGGTGCCAAGGTGCGTTATATATAATATAACGCAACAAAAAATTAAGGAAAATGTTTACACGATGATATCGCAGAGTTTCCCATAAAACTTTGCATAACCTATACTTACAGTTTAAAGAACAAAAAAGCTTTGTTTGCAACCGATTTTTTGTATGATTTTAAAAGGGGTTTTTTCATTTAATTGAAAACTTGAATCTTGTGACGCATGTCCAAACCTGATACTCAAACTCGGGGCAAACTTTATAAGGAAAAGGTTCATGCAAATCAAATCGTTTGATACCCATGTAATGACATATCAATAACTTTTTTAATTTGATTGCGGTGCCACCGCAATATGTTTAAGTCAACAACTTCTCAAAAAGAAGAATCTAAACGTTGGTGCCTTCTTTCAGACGTTTTGCACTACATTTTGTAGCCTACCAACATGCCACGTGATGTTATTTAGGGCACTTATATACCCCCACCCCGCTTGGTGATTCATCGTCAGCGTTAAGGCTACCCCTAATCCTCTCCTCACAGCATCACGTGTATTTTTTTATTAATGAAAAGATTGAATATTATTGGTACACAATATTTTATACGTCACACACTAAATTAAATCATTGTCACATTATCCTATCCCCATCATGTTTCATCTTGAATTTTTTTTCTGACCCCCTCCCCCTCTGTTCACACCTCACGTGATTAAAGGACGACCTGCTGTAAAATCTTGAGATAAAATTAGTTTAAGATATATTTTACGCTAATCAAAACTCTCAAATCAAACTCAAAGCATTTATTTCAAATAAACCAATTACAGGCACTTTTGAATTGTCAAGGGGTCGGCCAGTCAGAAAGATGAAGCTAGTTGCCCATTCCAAAGCGTAGTAGGTACCTATGGAGAAGAACGGGCAAGAAACTCCATGGACACTCTTTTAAATCAAAATATTGTTACAATAAAGTGGTTACATCATTCATGTTGTAATTATACATGTGAGAACGATGTAGAAAGACGTGCACGTTAAAAGCGTCCATAATTAATAAAAAGATAAAAACAATTCAGGAATTAAAATAAGACGAACAGGACGTATGCATCAGCACCATTCAGCTCAACCATTTTGAAGGGGAACTCAATGATCCAATATACACACGCCACCACCAGCAACACATTTGAGTGAGCATGACATACTCTCAGCCGCCAGGGCACATTCAAGTCAATGAGAGACGAACCCAGTAAGCTTTATAGTAGGTATCAATCTTTATATTAGGTAGGTGTCAATCAATCATAATCAATTATTCGATGTAGCAGATTTTGCTGTAAAAGATTTGAATTGTCTTGTCCGACTTTGAGGCTTTACGTATATAGGTGATAAATATACGTGACGCCTAATATACGTGACGGCTCACGTATATTTGATACGTGAGGAACCACAAACAGTGTCCGTACGTATCCGATACCCAACGCCCCAAAGTCCAACAAGACTGTGATCTTGTTATCATCATGATAATGATTCGTAAGTCAGAGTCACGTTAATCCAAATCCATGGATGAATTGCTCTTCATTAATTCATTACAAACCTACCTATAACTTGGTACCAGTCATTCAGTCGCAAAATAGTCAACAGTATAATTTTGACATTAGGGTCGTTCGTGTATTGTAACATTAATTTCTACCATTAAAAGATCACAGTAGGATCCTGTAATGAATGATGAGTAAATTGAGATAATAATTAGGTAAATACTACTTTGAAACGGGTAGAAATTGTCAGAGAGCACGAACGCGGAGCTGATTTAGAATTTAATGAGTAGACACGCGATTTTACGATAAATACAATAGTGGATATAGACGAGTGGGATTTAATGTGTAAGTACGGGCTAAATAATGTGCATTATTGGATGTTTAGATATCACAAAAGGGCATGGGACGTAGGCCTCCTTCCTATAAGAGGGAGTGGGCCGTAATTTACCATGCTGGCCCAGTGTCGGTGATGATGTTTTCCTTCATGGTTCTTAGAGCAGAGGCTGTGTGATAAATCTCCCTGCCTCTATCCCGATTTGTTTACACATTTCTTCCTCTCTAGCAGTGTCATCTTTCAGACGATTCATCCTCATTTTCTTTGATCTCTATTCTAATGCCCACTTACTGGCTTTTGTTATCTTCTTGGTCTTTTAATATTTTTCCCAAATGTTTAAGCTATTAACAAATTTCATTTACCTATCCACCCACAAAATATATGCAGAACAGGCATTCTTCAAGTTATTAATGTCAATACAGGATCAAATTAAATTAACTAGCGAAACTCTGCAGACCTGATGGGTGTTGATATCTAAACACTATAAAATAAAAAAATAAAACGATTTGATGTTTTTTTGGGGGTCAACGACCGCTGGTAATTTTGTTACTTGAAGTTTGAGTTGACAAATTTATTTTCTTTTGTTTTATCGTGTTTAGATATCGAAACCAATCACGTCTGAGAAGTTTACACAAAAAAAAACAATTATTTATTAAACTGATATTTCAAGTGCCAAGTCACTAACTGCGGTCGATGACCCCACAAAAAAAACTTTCAAATGAATATTTTTGTTGTTTCATGTGAAGACATCGATACCCATCACGTCTGCGGAGTTTTGCTAACTAATTTAAGTTGACCCTGTATATTTCACTGTTGTTGAAAAATTTGTTACCTACTATTCGTGGAATGCATTACCAATAACAACGAATTATTATTATCTGAATGATTATCTCTTACATCTCACATCTTACATCTTTAAGTTCTAAGTTTTCTCCGTGCCATTTTTTTTTCAGAATGTTATTTAGATTTTCTTCAAAAACTATTGTCCTTTATAAAATCATAGGCACCTGAATAATAAACCCTGTTTCTTTCAAGTCTACTATCTTATTATATCATTGACAATCCTAGGAGTGAACAAGATCTACGAGAGAACATTTATATATGTAAGTAGATAGTAATTAACAAAATAGTCGATTCTTTATGTCATACAAATGCTTAGTGACTTCATCTGGAGAACCTTTACGGGTAGTCCCGGGAAGCCCGAACATTTGAAAGTCAATGTTACCAAGGGGTATCGCGCTACCCAGTAACTGGGTTGTGGAGGTCATCTAGGCAGTCACTCCATGTCAAATACTGGTATTCTCCTGCATTAAAATAAGACTAGAAGCCAACCCCAACATACACTTGGGAGTAAATAAATCGAGCCACTTCCTTTTTTCACGTATATTGGTTATTATTTTTGGCATTATGGAACTTATCAATTCGAAACAGATATATGTTTCGAATTGATAAGTTCCATAATTAGGCGATAGCCTAAGAGGTTATTTAATAACCTTTACAATGAGGGTAAATTATTGAATGAGAACCTTATTGAATGATAAAGTATTGGCTCTGAAAGAAAAACGGTAATTATGATAGAAAATTGTAGGGTTAAAACAGTCCAGAAAAAAACAAAATTAAATAAATAAATAACAATAAAACAAAAACAAAACCCCTAATTAACCTTTTCTTAATGGAGTACAATCAAAATGTTATAAGCAAATTAAATGCAATAATTTTAGTCTAACCTTAAAACTTTAATTTAAAATGAAAAGTTGACAACAAACTACCCTAATTATAAAGGTTAATAAATAAACTTTAAGGCGGTTAAGTTTCGAATTGATACGTTCTATAATACCAGAAATAATGACCATTGTACGTGAAAAAAGGAAGTGGCTCGATTTATTTGCTCTCAAATGTAGTTGGGAAAAGGCGGTTCTTTTTGTTATAAACACATGATAATTGTTATTTAAGCAACCGTTGTATATTAAGGTGTATTAAACCTCGAATGATAATAGTATCACATGAGTGTTTTTAATACATAATTGTATTAAAAACACTCATGTGATATTGTAATGTACAGTTGCATACAAGACTTTATCTGCACCTATGATATGAATCCTCTATAAAAGCTAGTATCAATCATTTTTGTTAACAACAAAGTTATAATTTTTCGCAATACGTACTAATATCGAACAAAAATGGCGGTATACGACGTGGTTTCGAATAACCTATAAGTTTTTTTTTTAAATTAATGGCTGTAATAGTGAAACGCGCGTGCATGACAATGTTCTTTTTTTTGAAATTCATAAAGATACCACGAATTGAGTTGTGAGAATGTGGCTGTTTGATGAGTAAGGAAGGGATCGAGTTCGAGTTGCATAATGAAATTTAGTACAACATTATAACATTCGTTTGGATGATAATTAGGTTACTATGACGCTGATTGTTTTAATGTTGGCAATAAGTTAACTGATTCAGAAACTTTTATACAGGATTTATAGCATGGGTGTAGATAAATCAAATAGGTGTTTTGGGGCTATTTTGCACAACACTGGGACAGCGCATTAAATACAACATTATGACCCTCGTTGACTGGCTACGTCTTATTTAGCTTTGTAATAATGATGCTGATAACAATTTTCACGTCTACTTATTAGTTCGTTTATAAGGAAGTGTGAATGCATGCATTTGTTTGAACGTGACAGAGAGCATCAAAGAAAGATAATTGTGTAATCTTCTTGGACTTTAGATGTGTCAATTTTTGTTTTAATTTTTCACGTGCAAAGAGTGTGTTTCTAGCATGGAGCAAAGATTATGCATAATCATCCTATTACGTTCCCACTGCTGGGACACAGGCCTCCTCTCTGTGAGAAGGAATGGGCCGTAATTCAGCACGCGGGCCACCAGTGCGGGTTTTTAGATGTCACATGTCTTCGATTTTTTGGTCCTAGGACATGCCGGTTTCACTGTTTTTGAGAGTAACGGTGATGAAAAAAATTACAAAAAAAAAGCGCCAGCCTGAGTTCGAACCCACGACCTACAATTCGTACGACGGGGCCGTTACCACTGCTCTCTCAGAATCTGCTTAAAGACGTCACAATACGAAACCTTTAGAACTTGTTTGATAAGATCAGCTTCGTGCAAATTGGGGCCTGTTATGGTATTTGCGATGGTGATTTTATAAGTCGTTTGGTAGTAACTTGTTTTCACGGGTTCTGGCTGCATATTTTTCTTAACAATCCGAATTTTCGTTTTCATTTTGCTCTTTTGCGGCAGTATTCTCTAAACCCTATTAACTAGGTATAAGATGATTATCCTCCTCCTTATTTTCACTTTCTAATGGTCACTGAGTGGTTTTTAAGGGACTATCGTATCGTATCTAATGTTGAGTACCTACCTAGTGAATGACGATAATCTCGTATCAGAACAAACGCAATGATAATTGCTCAAGTCAAGGTAAAAATGTTAGCCGTCTTACATGGTTGTAGCAAGATTGACTGCACAGGGTACGCCGCGGAAGCTCGCCGTCCGATAAGGACTAGAGGCCGGGTCGACGGCGCGTTGTGTTCCAAGCGCGCCTCAAAGAGATGTCAGCACCAATGACGGGGTCCGCTAGGGCCGATGCCTGCCAGGGTTGCGGGAAAGTCCGAAAGGGTTACCGTGGCCCCTGGCACAGGCAACTGAATGAACACGGGTGGGTCTGAGTCAGTAAGAGTCTGACACGCCCTCCCGCTCCGCCCAGAGCGGGAGAGAAGTTATTTGATGATTTCCCAAACTCAAAAAAAGGGTGCGCCGTGGAGGTTATTCTAATGCACCTCAATCTAAGTTCTTTCTTCATTTCTAAGACGCATTTAGCCACCACTACGGGAAGAGAAAAGAGAAAACTAAATACGCAATATCAAGACTTTGGCTATGCGACAGACCAGGTTCACTGACCCCGGACATTTGTTTTAAATATTATATATTCTATTATATGTACATATTGATGACACCGTACCAAGAATTTGAAGAATTTGTTATAAAAAAAAAAACTATCTATCGTTATCACCGACTTTCACTAACTAGGAGATTGTACGGCATCGAGATTAATTAATACCATATGCGAAGAAATTCGGAGACGGCGCCATTTAATATTAGATGAAAACCTGTTAACAATTGTTGACCTGGATCTTAAAATTGGGGTCTTATTAAATATTTTCGCTTTTTTTTTTGCTCGAACTCGAGAGATCTGCTAAGTCTGGCAACTTGATATACTTAGGTAAGCATTGGTACTTTATTAGTAACGTGGGTACTTTCCAAAACCTTTAGCACGAGAGCAGTACTTAAAATCGTAAAGAGACTTCAATGAAGTGGTGTAAATACAAGGTGCAGTGTGAATATCAGGGTCACCACCACATTATTTGTGTCATGTATTGTCTATGTCTTTTGTTGGAGATCCTAAATATACAGGGTTATTGGTAAAACACCATCAACCTCTTATGGGGTCATTGTACCCATCATTATTAACAACTTATACTATGGGACCAAATATGAAATCGCAAAAAAAAAACAGCCGGTCCCTACATTTTGACGAGTTCTGCAAACATTAATGTAGGGAACAGCTGTATTTTTTTTCGCGATTTCATATTTGGTCCTATAGTAAAAGTTTTTGATAATGATGAGTACAATGACCCCTTAGAGGTTGATGGTGTTTTACCAATAACCTTGTATAAAGAAATAATAAACCGCTGACCCAATTAATCTACCTACTACGTTAAGAGCACAGGTATTCTATCTGTTGCTGCCAGCATGCGATAGAGTATTGGGCGAAATCAACCTCTAACTACTTCCACTCATGGATTCTTTGCATCCGCAGGTGTGACGATGATCCTGTCCAGTCAACGACGTCAACGAGGGTACGATACGAGCCCGTTCAAAAGTAGTTCGATACTTAAAAGTGAACTCTACTCCCGATTAATTTGATTGATTTTCCCTGATTTGGCTCAAGATAGCAAAGCAAGTCAAGGTAGAAAGAGGATAAGGAGATACTCGTACGTTTCCTGCAGTGAGATAAACGTAATAATTATGTAGGTTAATAATGATAAAGTCATCAATATACAAAGATGATACTAAGAAAAACAAGTAAAGATTACCTATTTTAATCTCACGAAGCGACGCGCGCTTTACTTGTGGTTAACAAGTGTACAAACACAATGTGAATATGTGCGTGAAGACAGTAGCGTCAGCACTTAACACACACGCGCACACAACCTGTACAAACCTACTTACAGAAATAAAATCATTTATCACACTTCCGACTTCGCTATTGTCTCGAACGCTACCGAGAGCTCCTGCGCTTACACACACATTCACAGCGTGTTTGTACTCTTGGTTACCACAAGTAAATCACGCGCCGGGTCGTGAGATAAAAATACTATACCAATACTGTTATAGGTTGGTAGAGCCAATAACAAAACTTGATTAACACTGTTAATTTACACACGACACGGCTTATTTTAATTCCTGAATTGTTTTTCTCTTTTAATTACGGGCGCTTTTAACGTCCACGTCGTTCTATATCGTTCTCATTATGTATAATTTCAACATGAATGATGTAACCATTTTTTGTAACAATATTTTGATTTAAATGAGTGTCCATGGAGTTTCTTGCCCGTTCTTCTCCATAGGTACCTACTACGCTTTGGAATGGGCAGCTAGCTTCATCTTTCTGACTGACCGACCCCTTGACAATTCAAAAGTGCCTGTAATTGGTTTATTTGAAATAAATACTTTGAGTTACTTTTACTTATTATGTAATATCATCTCTATTGATAAAATAATTCGATACATTGCTTGTCAGCATTTCAAGTAATAACTAAGAGTTAACATTCCTTAAAATTTATGTCACTTCAGATTTTTATGAATATTTTGTTCAATAATTAACATTTTTTAAGCGTGGCTTACCGTACCGTACCTACCTACTAACCACAGAATCTAGCCAAACAAAATATAAAATATTCTACCCATTTAAAAGGCTTTATATTACTTTTCTTTCAAATTCTAATGAAGCTTAACATCGCTTTTTGCGTATCCTAATGAAGCATAATTTCAAAGGTCTTCATTAGATTCGCCTAATGACATAGAATATCTAGACAAAAGTTTATAAGACTACAAAATAGATGATGAATTGATGATAGATAGGCCTACAGAATACCTACGTGACGTAAGTTTTGTGTCTAAGGGCAGTGACATTCATTCATTTGCATCATAAAAGCTACCACAAATTACGTGGTCGCGAGATATGAATGAAATTGGTTTTGGATGTCCATTCATGTTATTAGTATTACCCATTGTTGTATGTCTAACTGGTGTAAAAACACATTTAACGAACTTGAGTCTCTTTTACTCCCCGCCATTGTAATATTTTTTTGTATTGAACCAAACCTATGTTAAAGGTCTTAATTCCAACTTTTACGGACGTTTTTTTACGAAATCTAGTTTTAATGTTATTTTATTACACAACTTTAAATACCCCACGACCCCTTTACCGTTGCATGCACCCATAAGCACAATGTTTTGCGTGCGGTACTTTGCGCACTACTGAAAACAGCAAATTTTCACACCAAAAACAAAAGTTCATTCCCAGCAATTGTTTTTGTGGAATGTGACTTAGTTTGATGTACAGAATGCGTAATCGACGGCTATGTGATGGATCTTTTCACACCCTGTATTAAACAACAGGCATGCCGTGAACTTGATCAAAACGCGAATTTAACTCAGAACATAAAGGCATAAATGTATTTAATCGGCCCTCGAATAATTCCCATTTTACTTTTCTAAAAATATTATTGAACCCTCTAATATAATGATTGCGCCTCTTTTTGAGAACGTCAAATATTTTCTATTTTGGGTTCATGAAAATACGAAATAGCTACCTTCACATAACATAGCTTAGTTACTGCGACCAACCGTGAGAAAAGGCCAGTAAATTAAACAGAGGCTTAGTTATTAAAAAAATGTGTGCATCTTTAGATGCAGAAAATATTTAGAGATTCATTGATTTAAATAAACGTACTTCTTTAGATGGTCAATAAGTTTTCAGATGATCAGTTAAATATTTCCCGAAACTTCAATTGTTCTTGCAATCCCCGGGGTTACATTACGTAGTATAGTCTCCATGATTGGATGCGACGAGCATGATTGGATGCGTCGAGCATCATTGGATGCGTCGAGCATGATTGGATGCGTCGACAATGATTGGATGCGTCGAGCATGATTGGATGCGTCGAGCATGATTGGGTGCGTCGAGCATAATTGCGATCATCCAGCGCAACTTGGGCAGTCGGCCTCACTCATCTTGAAAAAATTCAATTCAATTTCATAAAAAAAAAAAAACTATCTAAATGCTGTAAGTGTATTGACGAGTGTCGGCGGCTGCAGCTACCTCTGCCGTTGCCGCTCGAGTGTATGCACACAACACAAATATTTTAACTATGGGTATATGAACGGTTGTTATAAAAAAGAACCGACTTCCAAAAAAAAAACACTACAAAGTGAAAAATTACTTTAATTTCAGAAGTCGGTGTCTTTGTATCTGTATTTTAGCTTTTTCCACCGACTTCCGAAATTAAAGTTAGTTTTCACTTTGTAGTGTATATTTTTTGTTTTTTTTTTAACGTGTTTATTTATCACTTTTTAGTCATGGTACCTACCCCACACCCATTCAAAAACGATCGTCTGACACGTCCACGTCCGTTTGAAGGCGGTTTTTTTTTATTCAAAAACCGATTTCGATAAATTTATATGGGACCAAGTATGACCTACCAAACAAAAAAAGAATCATCAAAATCAATTCATAATTGGCTGAATGATCGCGTAACAAACATACAAAAAAAAAAAAAAAAACATACAGTCTATTTGAGAACCTCCTCCTTTTTTGAAGTCTGTTAAAAATGCTGTTCATGCATTCAAGAAAGATGAAGAATCACTTGACCAACAGATGATAAACAAACACAAGAGTCCAGCTGCACTAAAATGTCAACGCTGTTGGGAATCTTTCAAGGCAAATGATTTATAAAAAAACACACCTAAGCCTTCCGTAATCTGCCACATTTGCATATAAATCAATCTCGTTTATGGCATCATTTAAATGCTACATAAGGTCATAGGCCTGGTTTCCGGATTCATCACAATCCATTTTTTTAAATCTTTATTTATTTGAAAGGGTTTTATCACTTAGTCATAATGTCACTCTCGTAACAGAAAACATTCAACAACTTAAAACTAAACAATGGGTAATAAACAGTCATTATTATAATTATGACCTAGGTACTTAATAGTGTTGTCCCTATTCGTTTTGGTAAATAACCAACAACAGCCGACACAACATCCTAGCCTCCTCCGACAAAGGGGACGCTAGGATACTGTTACATCTTCTCTTCAAATCCCACACCATGCGAATATTGCCTATCGTGTATGTTCCGGTCACATTCCGTCAACACGTGGTAAACATCTTCAATTACCCCACAAACTTCGCAGTTTGGTGAGGTACTTTTACCCATGAAATATTTAAACTTATTAGATGGGATGTGGCCCGAACGCATCCTCAATAGAGCTAGGTCGGTACTACATATTTCCTGTCTATCTCCCAAATATGTTGTAGCTCTATTGAGGATGCTTAATCCATTTACTCTAACTGCCACAGACTGGATCCTGAGGTATTTTAATGAAGATTCCTCAATATGTTAGAGGTAAACGTTGTTAGTTAGAAGTTAGAACTGCAAACGTCCAACCATGAACTCGTTCGTGAACTTGGTTTGTGTTTGTGTGCGTCGTTTTACAAGCAATTAAAACCACGTGTAATTATTATGATTTAGGTACTCGCGACTTCATTTGCGTTTATTCAGTTTTGATTACAAAAAATAGGCTGTTTCCTTCTCCAGAGGACCTAGGCAGTGGCAATCGCTTTCAAAGCCTTTGGTATTCCTACAACGACTTTTAACAGGATTCATATCAGCTTTTCGATAGGTAAGCTTAACCTATTGGCCACCCGGGTCGGATTAATACGACAAATGTTTTCGTGCCCGTGTCGCCTCAGTCGTATATATACGCCTGAGAACCTATGTTCGTTTATTGTTATTTATTTAATTGCACGACCCCATTTGTCTTAGTTAGGTATTCATTTGTCGATTTATGAGCTAGGCGCTGGGGGCATGGCAATTGATATAAAACCAATCGGTCAAAAGGTTAATGTTAATCCAATACATTTTTGATGATTTTGGACTGAATGTCACTATGTTTAGGTCCTCAGGTCCCAGGCTACGTACCTGCCAAATTTCGAAACGATAGAAGGTAGGCCAGACAGTTGCTTTCGCATTTATAAAATTAGTAAGAAGTTTAGATAACAAAATCCGATTATGATGAGTGTTGTTCTTGGAAATAGCATGTAGACTGGTATCCCTACAGAAGACAGAGAAGAGATTACCCTCTTCTGTTGATGCTTTGTGGTTTCCCTGGTTCTGGTTATGGCTTTAGAGGTATTTCGTGATCTCCGGTAGACCGTATGATGCTGTTTATTGTGCTAGATATTTTTATTGTCTGATGCTTACTCTTTACCTCGAACTTGTGTGATGGAAAGCCATGAATGATGTTTACGATGGGAGATTTAGTTTTCTCCTAGAAAACAGCTGTTCTCAGTGAACTATTGCTGGCTAATGATGAACTATCTGGCCTGTACCTACAACCAGGTGCAACATACCTTGAATCAGTCATGATTGTCTACAGGCACCTTCAAACGGCACGGTTGGCGCAGTGGTTAAGCGATTGACTGCTCCGCTGCGTCGCGGGTTCGATTCCCGCACGGAACAAATATTTGTATGACCTACAGGTAGTTGTTCCGGGTCTGGCTGTTTGTGTATGTGAGTTTAAATGTTTGTAAACGCACGCGTGCGACAAAGTACGTTAAAAATAAAATGGTGCGCAGCACCGCCTATCGCGCGCTTCCCATTCAGATCCAGCCTGTCCCCAACTTGCTGTCCCCCCCCCCAGCGACGCCCTAAGCCGAGGTTCGTACCCCACAGGGGGTGCCCTTAGGTGATGGTCGCTTAGTTTATAATTAATATTATGCCCCTGGCTGGAGGCTTTGAGTTAGCTCGAAGGCACCACAGGATTGACCGGTTAAGCAGTCACGGCCTCTCAAGGCCAACTGCGAGATGCCATACATAAAAAAAAAAAAAAAAAAGCCTATCGCGCGACGAGCGGTACCTTTGTGTCGAGAGCGATTCGCATCGCGTGTCACACCTGTTTGGAGGAGCCTTTATTGTGTTGCAGAGGTTATACTTATGCCACTTCGAGTAAAATATACCTAGAAAGAAAAAAGAAAAAGAAAGAAAATACGTTTATTTGCGGTCAACATGACGCAAAGAAAAACCACACAAACACAAAAAAAATAAAAGTTGAGGGACAATATGCGTAACGTCCACGCAAAACGGTAATCGCTCAGCATAATGCTACGACCCTATGCGAGACAGAGCCCCAGCGCTGGTTTTCAGCGATAGCCGGCGTTGAAGTGATAGCGTCAACCGGTGCAGCATTCGAAGAGATAAAAAAAAGAAATAAAATAAATAAACAATACCTAGTTATACCAGCACATTATGGCTAAACGGGCAGACCCCAAAGAATCACGCATACAGGCTAGACTTGGCCATTAGCCTGATAAGTTCCTCATCTCAGAAAAGAAGGACGGTCGTGTAGATAATCATGATAACGCCTCATACAAAACTCCCTTTTTCTCAAACCACTAATTGGTAACATCGCAGAATATGTTTAGTAAATGTATTTCGTTTTATTTTAACGTCCAGCTCTAGAAGAACAAGGAAGCCTGTAATCTTGATAGTTAGTTAATTAAATTTTATGGCATTTTTAAACAAAAACGTTAATATTATTCCGTCGAATAATATTAACGTTTTTGTTTAAAAATACCCGTCCGACGGGACTTGTATTTTTCACTACATGAGTTAGGAACACTAATACTAAGAATATCATTTTAATTTTTTATTAGTTTGAAACAACTGTTCGTTCAAAATACCCTAGTTTAATAGAGCAAAAAATGCACTGTTTGTTCATAATATTCGATTAATTTGAGAAGTAACCCGTACCTTGAATTTTCTTCAAAAACTCGTCAAGAATAATTTTAGTACCCCTATATACCTACCTATTATCATTATTATCACATGTGAACTGGCCCGATAAGTACTTCTTTTCTTTGTTCACGAAAAACTGTAGTCTTTTGTCTACCAAAGTAATAAACAAAGCCCGTCAGATTTACACTTGTTGGCTCGCTAATTAGCCAGTTTGGACACTGAAAGATTCATGAAAAATTCATAGGCTTGCCCCAATCATGTAGGTATAACAATTTGGTTGGAAGAATTGATAAAAAATATATATAAAAATCATAATTTTGCCACCTATATTATACATTATTATCTACCTGCTATGTATCTGAATAATTAAAAAGTTCTGCGCCATTTCATCTATTTAATTAATTACGCATTTTCTTTTAAAAACAATGAACCCATTTTACACATTGCAACACTCAACATAAATCACTCATTCGAAGACCTTTCTTGTTCCTAGAACTCATTAAATTCATCTTCACTCAAACTCCTCTCCGCTACTGATCTACCGCTAGTGGACACGTTGTCCAGGCAGCCCCATCAAAACTCTCTCAAACATGTGCAAATAAGTGAATACTGGTGCTGTGTGCGATCAAATAAAAATTGATTTGGTGTGGGAAGTCACAAATTAAAAACCAAGCAACCGAGTTGTCGAAGAAGATAACCACGTGAGTACCTTTCCCATCCAATTACCACAAATACTCGTAATGCCGAAAGTTAAGTTTTAAACTGTCAGTGTCAACTCTAAGAACGTTTTTTGAGAGTGTAAAGTATTAAGTAGTAGTGCAGGGTGGGAAAGAGAGAGGGGTGTGTGTGGGTATGTGTGTGTGTGTGTGTGTGTGTGTGTATGTGAGTACTGTAGTAGTAGTGTTCAACATGTTTATAGGAAGGCGTGTGTGTATTATTTTAACCGTACTTTGGTATAGTTGTAAAGAGTAGTGTTGCCTGATGAAAGGTGTCGGCATCGAGGCCTACCTACGAACTAAAACGCACTGGCGTGTCGGCTAGGAATCATTCATGTCTGGTCAGAGAAAGTAACAGAGTGAGGTGGAAGTCTACGGTGGAGACTTTTGAGTAGCTAAAATTAGTTCGTAGTAATAATGCAAAAGAACTGTTTCACTTTTTTGGGGAGTACTGAATCAGCTGCGATGGACTCATCCGTGGCGACTTTTCTATTGGAGAAATTCTGAAGTCATCATCATCTGCCTAGTCTTTTCCTATGTTGGGGTCAGCTTCCAGTCTAACCGGAGCGTCTGCCTATCTGACCTGACCTCCACAAACCAGTTACTGGGTAATACGATACCCCTTGGTAAGACTGGTTGTCAGAATTTCGGGAGTCTGACGACCCGTTAACGAATGTCAAAGTCAAACGTGCTTTTCGAGACACGGAGAGGTCTTCTCGATATGATATAGATGGTCACCCATCCACGAATCAACCGCGGCAAGCGCAGCTTAACCATCGATCGACCCATGCGACTGTTATCTTTTAGCAACAAACTCCTCTTCTCAATTGTTTGTTTTAGTTAGTTTTAATTGACATGAAATTTTCTAAGAAATAGAAACTGCGTGGTTATTTTAAAATAATACTAATAGAATAATGGTGGGCGTGACGGCCCAGTGGTTAATGCCTCGCCTCTAATACACATTGTTATGGGTTCAAATCCGTACAAGTACTAATATGACTTTTCAATTCATATGAATCTTGAACATCACTGAGATCGGTGAAGGAAAAACATCGTGAGGAAACCTGGACTTATTGTTAATACAAGTCTGAAATCGCCAACCATTCTTGAGCAAGCGTGGTGATCAAAGCTCGTGCCTTCTCTGTATGTGAAGAGGCCTTTGTCCTGCCGTGGTACAACAATAGGCTGGTGTGGTTAATTATGAAATTACTAGCTGACCCCGCGAACTTCGTACCGCATAACATTTTTTTTAATTTTTCTCACCTTAAGAACCATCCTCGTACTTCCAGGAATATTCTAAAAAAACGAATAAGCCAAATCGGTCCATCCGTTCTTGAGTTATAAAATTACAACGAAAAGTGGCATTGATTTATATAGAATCAGTATCAGAACTTTATTTGCTATGAATGTAGGTACAGGTACCTATACGATGTTGTACTTAGAGTAAAGAGATCGGCTACAGTCTACCTTACGGCGTGCAAATTATTACATAATTTAAAATATTAATACATACAAACAAAAGAATGTCAACAAAACAAAACAGAAATTATAGTGAAGTCAATTAATAATATTATAGTCAGGTAGATAAGTATAACAGGGTCAATTTTGTAATTAATTTTAGAAAGTCTTTCACTGAGTAATAACATTTGCCTAGATATAGATTAAGGTTTGTACAAACACTTTTACACGTCAAAAACATTTTTTTAACTAGACTAGACATTCATTCCTAGCTGACTAGGAACTAGAAAAAGAGACTAGCTGTTTTCTATCTGACAACTCTGAGAATAAATAGATGATGATGAGAATGATAACAGCCGCAAGGGTCGATCGATCAAAGTTAAGCTACGCTTGCCGCGGTTGGTACGTGGATGGGTGACCATCATACCAAGCCGTTGATCCCGGCTGTCATTCGTGGCTTTCCAACAGTCTTTACGGGTCGTCAGAAGCCCGAAAATCTGACAACCAGTCTTTCCAAGGGGTATCGTATTACCCAGTAACTGGGTTGTGGAGGTCAGATAGACAGTCGCTCCATGTAAAATACTGGTACTCAGCTGCAACCGGTTAGACTGGAAGCCGACCCCTAATGAAAAGGCAGGCAGACGATGATGATGATAATGCTCTGAGAAGGAACACCGAAACAAACTCAGAGGTCACATTTCCTTTTAAAAGTCAGACATCGTCTTGGTCAGTTCCCCTGGCTGGAGGCTTTGAGTTAGCTCAAAGGCACCACAGGATTGACCGGTTAAGCAGTCACGGCCTCTCAAGGCCAATGGCGAGATGGCATACAAAAAAAAAAAAATTGGTCAGATCATGAGAGGACCACGCTGATTAGCATAATATTCACGAAGTGAATTGCCCCATTCAGGAAATCGGTGACGTAGGAATCGTTGACGTTTTCTACGATAAATATTTTATTGCTTATTTATACAAAGTATTTTGTTTTACAAACTTGAAAACGTAAAATTTTAAATATTATGTCATTGGATATTGTTTGTTTATTTAATTTTTTCACGAGTTCCTGTGAAGTTGCGGTTGTGTTTGTGGAAATAAATGTAAACAATAACAGGTACATCTCTTTGTCTCATGTTTACGTATTTTAAAAACAAATAAGTAGTTATTGTAGATAAGATTCATTTGCGATTTAGTACAGTCAGTCTCAAAAAGATTAATCGACAAGAATTCATTTGACTGTCTATAATTTGTGTTCTTCTGTATCAATGTATAGGTAGCTACGATTAAGTAAAAAAGGAAGAAAGAAAACTAAGGGTTGGGTTAAGTTCCTAATGTGTACTATGATTCGTGGCTACACATTGATACAGTATTATGGAAAAGTTATTGTAGAAAATAAAAATGATTTTTGCCGATGTGTGAATCTTTTTTAAGGCTGACTGTACACAGTAAACTTTTACCTAAATACAACAATCTTGACCAGCGGCATAAAATTTTGACAAAAGTATTCGGCTACCCGCATTTGGAATTTAAATGTTTAGTTTCTATTTTAAGACAGATTCTTTACCTTGTTTAGTTTTTATGAAAACGTCGGATTAGTATTCTTTTAATGTAGACAAAATGCATAATGTAAATTCACTAAAATGTCGATTGAATTTAAATATCTAATACAATATGTTGACGTCATGAGCATACGAAGTATTTTTGTAGTTTTTAATAAATTTCACTGGTTTCTTTGTAAAAAATACTTGATATTTTATGTAACTTTTAAATATATTTACGTATTATTTTGGTTTAATTGTTAATATTTTAAGTGTATTTTTTGAAGTCAACACACAGCTAACTTCATGAATTTTGTAGATTTGGATGTAGTAAAAAATACAAAAAAAAAACCAAATAAAAAGAAATGACACCAAATAAAATATTAAAATGGTACTCACTAATAATTGCAAAAAGATATTGATTTATCCGCGTCCCATTCGCCCATGTTATTCTCGTTACTAAGAAATTCATTTTTTTTAAACACACCGTTTGTCACAGGTTAAAAACGCATACAGCCAAACACGATGGTGGCTTCGAACGAACTGCCGATGCCGCTTGCGACGTGCGATCGCATTCACAACAAATCAATCGTTTATTTACTTTATTTACACTTTACGTCTCAAACTAGATTTGGATACGATTATTTGTGAAACGTAAGTAAGTTTCGTCATAAACGTGCGACGTCAACGTAAATAATTTTGGTCATCGGTTGATTTAAAAATGGAATGGCGTCATTTTGTTTTGGAGGGTGGCGATTTTTTTTAAATTAAATATATTGCATATAAGTACTAACCTAAAACCACTTTTTCGTTTGTGTTTTTGCGTGTTTCATAATTATTATTGAATGGGCAACGTTTCTTGATATTGCCATTGCGAAAAAAACACGTGATACCTAATTCGGTAGGTTTTTCGTTCTATTTTAACTAACTGCCCCGTTGGTCTATTGGTCGCAAGCGCTACAGCTGAGCATAGGTCCCGGGTTCGATTCCGAGGTTGGGCAAAGTGTTTTTGGGTCTTTCCATCACGAATTTATCAGTAGCAGCTAGTGTTGTAAGAAACTCGAGTCCTTTAACCTTAATTTCGAGACTTGAGTAGATTTTCAAGACAAGGACTCATTACGTCACATGAGTCCGAGTCCTTTGAGTCTTCTCAGTCCTTTCGAGTCTTTTAAGTTCTTTGAGCTAGACTGAGTCATGAACTTAAGTTGGTGTATTATAATAGGTAAATACTAAGTGATTTTATATCGTCATCCATAATTAAGTATTTACTGATTGAAAAAAATCGCACGATAAAAATTTGTAACAATTATATTGCATTAAACGGAAATAACCTAATCAAAAGTATCCACCTGAAGACTGACGTTTTGCAGAATCGAAATGCATGTTAAAACGTCTAAATAAAATAATAAACACACACAATGGTGCCGATTCTGCTGTACACCGAACTAAACTAACTAAACTATCACTAAAATTCCTTACTTTTGGCTATGAGAATCTTAACGCTATTCTGCAAAATAAAATCTCTAAATTTAAAAATAATTTTGACACATCTAAAATCAAATTTGACAATTATTGCGACTCCACGTGGTACTTGTTTGCCGTACCACGTGATCTTTTTTTAGAGCCGTAGGCGCGCATTATGTGCGGCCTCGACTTGTTTTGTATGGAATTTTTTACTTTTTGTATGGAAAATATAAAAAAAATATTACCAACACGTTGAGTTTTATAGGTTTACGGTTCGCAAAGGGGGTCGAAATTTTCATTATTTTTGCGATAGGACACACCGTTTTCGAGATATAAGCAAAAGAAAAGAAAAAAAGATACAATACTGTTTTTGCATCTGAAGTCGAGGTGTTGGTGTGAATTTTAGTTCATGACAACTAATTTTATTCCACACCTTTTTAATCGCGATTAAAAATAGTCAGATTTAGTTAAGACAATCAAAATTTTTGGTGAAAAACGTAAAATTCAGAATAGCAAAATTGCCATTTTCACTAAATTATAATCTCAGTGCCATCTTAGTGCTGTCAAACTAAAATTTAGTTAAGTTGTGTCACTTTAGTCAATTTCAGAATGGGAAATCGTCGTTTGACAGGAATAAACTAAATTTTGGTGATTTTTAGTCTAGTTTAGAGAATTTTGTGACAAGAGAATCGGCACCAATAATACCGTCTACTTATAATAATTAAAATAAGGGCTGGCCCTTTCTAAGTCAGGAGATAAATGATTTTATTTCTGTAAGAAAGTTTGAACAAACACTTTTACACGTCAATCGTGTTTTAGAAACTAGATGAGGTCGGCATTTCCTATCTGACTACTCTGAGAAGAAAGGCCAAAACAAACTCAGCGGTAAAAAAACTGAACTTTTCACTTTTAAAGTCCAGACCAAATCTTGGTCAGATCATGTGAAAGCTATGTAGATCGGTGTCTGAAATGGTCTTTTGAGGAAAGAACCACACAGATTAAGTGGACCTGTCCAGTCAGTGCACGCAATTGTCAGTAGACAAGAGGAATCAGTCATGAGTTCTTTTAAAAAGTCTCAGTCTTTTGTTCTTTTTGGCAGGACTCAAGTCTTTTTACAAAAGACTCCAAATTCTGAAGGCCTTGAGCTCAAAGTTTTATTTATAAGACTCGAGTCTTCAAAAATAGCTGAAGCTTTATTGAATAAGACTCGACTCGAGTTTATTACAACACTAGTAGCAGCCCTTTTTTTTTTTTTTTTTTTTTTTTTTTACTAGTAGCAGCAGCAGGGATAGGTACACATTCTGCTTATCTGTTTGGGGATTACAGGCGGGATGTTACCTTATGGTTTTGTTCTAGATAATACTTTGCTTTGCATAGCAAGTGGCATTTTGTAGTAGGCGTGAGTTTAGGCACCTATGTAAGAGTATAAAACTTTGCAAACGCGTCTCGTTCACTTCGTATTGCTAAAACGTCAGCCTTCATTCAGCCTTGCCCAACCAATTATTATTCTAGTTTTATTTATGTGTTTAAGTAATTAATTTGATTCTATACAATTCAAAATGTTAATAGTTAGCATGGGAATCTTTTTTTCGTCCTTGATTTTTCGATCTTTTGTGTCTGAATTGGTACTAGTAAACTTACGAGTTTAGATAACACTGGAGGAGTCTTATAAACACTTCGCCCTCTGTAATAATAGAAGAAGAAATTTAATGTTCTAGTACATTCATAAAAACTACTTTCAAGTCGATTCTAACGCACTTCGTAAATCATTTTCAAGGCGCGCGGAGCTCTGTGAAAATGGTTGGCTGTGCTGGCTGTTAGATCGTAAAAAACGTTCAAATAAGTCAAACTTACATAAAGACGGAATAACCTCCCATATGTAAATATTGTTTAATAATATTTAGTCATGTGTTAAATAATATTAAAATTCAAAATCCTAACGTCATAATACAATTTGATTTTACATTCGGACGGACATTTATTTGCATTTATTTTCTGTCTGTTTGTCCTTATTACATTTTCACGCTTTAACAGCTGAATGGATTTGGATGATAGGTATATGGATAGGCCATGACTTGGGTTAGGACATAGGATACTTTTTGTCCCGGTAGCTCGCACCCGTGGATCATTTCCGACATCCACGCGGGCGAGTTTAAAGTCGCTCAGCGAGCTATGGAAAGAGCTATATGCTTGGAGACTCTCTGAAGGATCAAATCTGAAACGAGGTGAGCCACCGGAGAACCAAGGTAACCGACATAGCCCAAAGACTAAGCAAGCTAAAGTGGTAATGGGCTGGTCACATCTCTCGCAGAACCGATAATCGTTGGGGAAAACGAGTTTTAGAGTGGAGACCGCGTTTAGGCATACGTAGTGTGGGACGCCCGCCGCCGGCCAGGTGGAGTGACGATTTGCGAAAAGCGGCTGGCAGAGACTGGATGAAGTGAGCCGAAGATCGGGCTCAGTGGCGTTCACTAGGAGAGGCCTACGTCCAGCAGTGGACGAATATAGGCTGATGATGATGACGACGCGGGCGAAGCCGCAAGCAGAAGCTAGTTCTTAAATATTTCAACACTTTGCAAATTAAAAATTTCTCAGCATGATCGACTGTTTCATCGGCACCTCTAAATATAATTTTTGTACCTCGTTAGATATCTGATTATATGCAGATGTCTTCCCCGTAATCTGCCATACTAAAACTTTGAGATAACTGGTGGCAAAGTTCATGTACGTAGATAAACTTCTTCGTGTAACTTTTAACTGTTTGATGTTTTAGAAAATTTAGTTACTTCAAAATGTTTGTGAAAGTATTAGGTACCCACTGGAGTAGCAGAGAAGGCTATTCAGTTTAGCGTTTAGAGAAAAGTGATGTGTAAGTATTTACAGAATTATAATCATTAAAATCATCAACACAACCCTCTAAGTTCATATAATCCTTGATATTTTATGCCATTCAGTAGGATTATATGAAAAAATTGATATTTTATGTCATTCAATAGGATTATATGAACTTAGAGGGTTGTATTGATGATTTTAATGATTATAATTCTGTAAATAATTTCTTGTTACGGTCGCGAAGCATATTTTGTTCAACATACAATCTGACACTGACCTGCAAATTGCAAAAAAGGAAGAAAAATTGAATTTCGCGGGCTAGCCTGGCGCTTCCCCCCACGGTCACAAGCACACACACACACAAAACAAAAACACACAAGAGCCACAGCAATGCAGTGGAACTATCTACCTGCGTCTGTGTTTCCGAACGCATACAACCCTAATCTCTTCAAAGTGAGAGTGAACAGGCTTCTTCTGGGTAAGCTCACTCCACTCCATCGTCGACTCTGTCTCTGTCACCACTGCCCTAGACTAGAGTCAAGAGTAAACGCATTTTAAATAAAATAAAAAAGTAAAAGAATATTATGACGTGTACCTACACTTCAAATGCAAAATTAAAAACAAGGGCGATTGCCGTAGAATAATGTTTACGGTTAAACATTCCTCTACAGCAATCGCCTGATTAGGCAAGTGAGCAAATTAATGTTTTTCTACTAAACCGATTGGCTATAGATATAAATTATAATTCAATTAAAATGTTTTCTTACCTGTCTCGTTGGTCGAGTGGTCGCAAAGGCTAATGCTGGGTTCGATTATGTATAAAGTTCTGTTTACGTTTTTATTGTTTATTTCAGCTTGATATAGTTTTCAATATTTTTGTTGGTAGGTATATTAGAGTGTGCTAGCTGACATAATTATGGCAAATAATTTAATTGAATGTTTTGTGTTTCGTAATGTTAATTACTTACTACTGTATAGAATCCAGTTCTTCTAACTGAACAGACAGCTGTGCTGCTGGGGAGTTTGTTCCGCCAATTCTTCTTCCCAGCTAAAGCACTAGGAAGCTGTGAAGGGGGACTGTCTTATGTAATTTTGACGTTATAAAAGTGCTGATTCTCAGCCTAGTTTGAATATATGACTTTTGATTTTGATTCGCAGATCGGGCAGTGTTATTAGGATTTTCCATTTGACATTTTACAGTCGAAGCCCGGAGCCTGGATTTGTGCCCGGTTGATGGTAATAGCGAAATTAGCCTATAATGTTCCCACTGCTGGGACACAGGCCTCCTCTCGGTGAGAGTGAGTGAGCTAAAGTAGTCCACGAGGACACAGTGCGGGTTGGTCGATGTGTTGGTTGGTGTTGTCTTCGAATGTTCGGTTTGGTATGTTCTTCTTATGTGTCTTATTTTATTCTTATTTTTTCTAACTCACATAATGTAATGACAATGTGTCACTTATAATTTTGTAGGGGCGTCTAAACGGGCTATATTTTACGACAATTTGTGGCTGCAATTATTGGCAAACATTGCCCAGCCATCAAAAAAACATTTTAGTGCATTTTATGGCTGAGCAATCAATTGCAGGCAACATGTTGCAATATGGCTGCCATAGTATGGCCTTTGATTCAGAACCCTTTAATGAGACGGCTACACATAAAAACATTTTGACATACCAAAAAATATGTGGCTATAATGCCGGGCCATCCTTAAAATATTGCATAGTGTGGCTGGTATTGCTAGCAATGTTGCCGGCTACAGTATTGAAGCCACAAATTGTCGTAAAATATAGCCCGTTTAGACGCCCCATTACTTATATGACAAAACATAGCGCACCTATTTGTAAACACATTCCGTCTTATTACAAAACACGATCTAACTTCAGTCCGAGCCTAAACCATCGAGCCAGATTTTGTATTTCGAACTTTATGCCGACTTTAGTAAAGTTCTTAATACAAAATTGTCAACCTAAGACCGGACTAAGATGTAAGTTTTGTAAAAGGAACTGTATTCCGATTTCTGTTAGGTTCTTATTTCAAAAACACGCTCGATGGCCTAAACCATGTCTAAAGAAAAACCTTGTTTTGTAATAAGACTGATTATGTTTCACAAATAAACTGATTTATTGATTGATTGATGTGTCTTATGTTATCTTACTTTCTTACCTGATTTTTTTCGAGATTCTGAATGAAATTAACAGATACTACGTCATGAGAAAATCGTGGCTTTTCCGAAATATTCTCACGTGCGTCGTGACCAAACCTTTTGGCGAATCGAGACTGCCCAATTATAAGATTTTGCGACCTCTTTTTTGCACGATCGTCACATACCGGTAATTATTATGCAGTAGGAACTGGTTGGTAACTGTTAAACGAAAAAAAAAAGGTTGGTAGGTACATTTGGCAGTTTTAGAGACACTGCCTAGCAACGACGTCGACCTCGTAATTGTTGCCACTTTTTACAATTCCCAGTAGACAAAGAAACTTCACTTAGGATGAAACTTTCTGTCCCAGACAAACGGACCGTGTCGTTTTATGAAGAGCAAGCGGTATACAGTGCAGCCATAGCCAACCACACTTCATTAGTAATTTGACAGCGATTTTTTTTCCTATACTTTCCCTCTGCTTGGCCAATGCCTCCCCCGGCCTTCCCACCCAGGAACACTTTCCCGCAAATTACACCCCGAACTAGCCCTCGCGGTACGCGCCCAGGTCATCTCGATATCTCTCTCCCGCGCCACCCCGAACTAGCCCTTGCGGTACGCGGCCAGGTCATCTCGCCATCTCTTTCCCGCGCCACCCCGAACTAACCCTCGCGCTATGCGTCCAGGTCATTTCGCCATCTCTTCCCTGCGCCACCTAGAACTAGCCATCGCGGTACGCGTCCGGTTCATCTCGCCATCTCATTCTGGACCAACCTCGGCGGCGCCGTCCATCTTCAGGCACTCATTGTGTGGAGACTTTATTGCCCAGCGTTCTTCGTGCATGCGACTGACGTGACCTGCCCAATCTCATTTGTAACTTACAGCTACGAAAAAAGATGCCGCCACATGAACTTCGAAAATTTCGTAGTTCAAGTGTTATCTGCTACAGAAGTCCAATCGTGGCGAAGAAGCACAGAAGTTAAATGGAGTTGAGGCTTGTAGGTAAGAAAAATAAAACTCATAAATGTGCTCATTCCATTTATTCGCAGCACCGTGTATCTTAAAACTATATTACATTTTATTTACATAATAGTAATCTAATAAAATATAATATTTTAATAAAAATAGTACTATTATTTATACAAGGTGTCGTTTTGCATCCTCGTCAAATTCGAGGAGGTAACTATGCTAATGATTCTCGACACGAATCAATAATAAAATAAGTAGGTTTTTTAAAAAAACTTATTTATAATTTTCGGAAATCGGCATGTGTAGGTCCCGTGTGATATCGCCCTGTAACTGCGCTGTAACTGTAATGAACGCACACAGCGACATAGTCGTGCGACACTGCCTACCGCATACGCAACGGAACGATTATGTTCTTTGAAAGTGGAGTATTCTGAAATACTGTCAAACTTAAACATCCAAAAAAACAAGTATGTATTAATCATTGAACAGGATCGTAATTTTATTTGATTATTTATGTCTATTAACAACCTCCTGAAATTTGACGAGGATGCAAAACGACACGTTGTATATTATGTGCTTGTTGTGTTGTCTTTAAAAAAATTAAATAGATAGTTAAATAGTTTTTAAACAGAAATCTGTAGGTGTCCACTGATTTCCTTGATTATTGTTACTCGATATGCTGTGTTTTGACGATCAATAAGATCCGTCAGTATACAGATTTTTACATTTTAGATTTTAAAATTTTTTCATCGTTACTGTCACCTGTTAACGATCGATAAACATCCAGTATAAAATCAAGAATCACTTAGTGATTTATCGAGCGACAAATATACGATAAAAATCAAATAATTTATTTGCCAGAAACACTGTACATAGGATGTTCCTACTCGCAGATTTAAAAATAGGTCAACAGGTTTTACCATTAAATGGTATACAAATATTAGTTTGACTTGTGTGATGTCGATCGTCTGTTGCTTTTAAACTTACTCGGTTTTGTTTGATCACACGTATTGATCGTCCAAATCGAGCATTTATCTGAAAGCAGCTTTTTACTAAACTCCTTATTTTAAAAAAGTCACCTTGTAAATTAGCACATCGATGCGCACGGCGCGCTTCTGCCTGCGGTAGCTTGTCAATTTACAGGGTCAAATTAAATTAGCTAGCGAAACGCCACAGACGTTATGGGTATCCATATCTAAACACGATAAAATATATTTTTTTTTATGCGGTCAACGACCGCTGGTAGTGTAGTTACTTGAAGTGTGAGTTGAAAAAATAAATTTTCCTTTTTTTTGTCGTATTATCCATCACATAATGTGAAGTTTACATTAAATAAAAACTGATGTTAAAGCTGATATTTCAACTAACTACACTAGAAGCTGTAGTCATTCCCAAAAATTACATTCATCAAATAAATTTCATTTTTGTTTTATCGTGTTTAGATATCGATACACATCACTCGAAGTTTCGCTAGCTAATTTATGTTGACCCTGTATTAAGCATGAAATATTGATTACTGGGTAATTTTTCAGCAAGACACTAGCAAATTTATCTCGTACCTATGGGAGCTTGCATTAAGACGCGAGTTCGCGATAAACACAAGTCGGTCCCGTTTTAACTTATGCGATCACACATAAAAACACAGGTAAAACATAAGTAGCTACTTGCTACCGTTTCTTTCCGTAGATCAACCTGTAGATACCCGAATACCCGCTGCTTTATGCAGTATCTCGTGTCGTGATGGCACGAGATACTGCATAGAGCAGCAAGATCAGTCAGAAGATGCACACATTATGTTTAGCACCGCACGCAAAAATGAGTGAATTAATAAATTATGCAAGAGTTTCTTATTTATATAATTGTATATTTTATTGGAAGCTTTGGTTTAGAATATACGTTATGTGGTCCAGCCTTATGCTAACTTATATATGCGAGGCCACTTTCACACAGATTTGTGTACAATAAAATGTGTAGGTATGTTATTATTATTACAGTCAGGGAAGTTAATTTTATTGTTTATGAAATGATTCTTTCCCTCCTTTTTTAAATACATGTCCATTATTATAATTACTTTGGGAATGTTAGCTGATATATTATGTTAACATCTTGTTTGAAATAACTTATTAGATTCACAAATGACACACTACGTCATTTAACCAGGCGCGGATACAGGTGGAGGCAATGGGTGCAGTTGCCCCCTGTTCAGCATATTCAGTATTATGATGCATAACGTAGTTGAAACATTATGTGGCGAGCGAAGATCTATCTACTCGACTCGAGCGATGGTTAGGTATGTTCTACTGTTTGATACGTAAACGTTATTAACAGGATGGTTCATAATTCTAATGTATTATTTATTTTTCTTTGTACCTATTATCTTAATTAATGGTAAAGAAAAACACGCCTAGAGGTATTTTATGTCGGATACATTGAGTGGACGACCTTTGTCAGACGACTAAAAAATCACGGTGTATATAAAATTCTCATGTCACAATGTTAGTTACCATACTCCGCCAAAACGGCTTGACCGATTTTTATCAAATTTTATATGCATATTCAGTAGGTCTGAGAAGCGGCTACTATCTATTTTTCATACCCCTAAGTGATAAGGGTTGGAAATTATTTCTAGGGACACTAGAAATTCCCTAGAAATTATTTATATGGCAAAACAACGTTTGTAGGGTCAGCTAGTCTCTATACAAAATATCAAGACAGTGCTGTCAACAGCGACATGAGCCCGGTTTCGTAAACATTATGTGCACTCAGTGAGGTGTAGTTTGGTTGTACTTAAATGGGTGCGTGTGAGCGTGTATGTACAGAGCAAGGTGTAGTTTTGCATGCTTCACTGTATTGTTCGCAGCGCTGTCTTGATTTGTTATTTGGCCTGAGGAGTGAGTAGGTTACTTTTAGGAAAGACTGCTCCATCGTCAAGTACACCATAGCTTATTTAATAAAACTGACAGCCGAGAGTAAAAAAAAAGAAGTTTCTTTCATTAATTTTGTGCTTGACTTATACATATAGCACCGATCCTGAAAATGTTGACAATTGTTGACAAATATGTCATATTGTCAGATAGTGTGGCGACGCACAACCTGTTACCATGGATTCAAAGAATCTGCTGTTCCATACATTTTGACCGCGTAGGTATTGCACTATTGTAGGAAACAGAAAATATTTTTTACGCAGGGGGAGTTAATTCTGTACTGTACTGAATGTACTGAATTCTCTGCCAGGGTTGCGAGAAGGCCCGAAAGGGCTACCGTGGCCCCTGGCCCAGGCAACTGAAGGAAACGGGTGGGTTTTAGTCAGTAAGAGTTTGACACGCCCTCCCGGCCTGCCCAGTGCGGGAGAAGTTATTTGCTGATATACCACCCTAAAAAGAAGGTAACAGGTTCTGCGTCGATGTCCCTGCCACCCTGTACATTAAAAAGGCCTCAAAAGCCTAAGGGCCGCCAAGATGAGACAATTGTCAAACGCGACTAGCGAGCCTATCCAATGTATAGATAAAGTGATTAATTGTAATAATTTTTTGTCACAGACCTAAAGTTTCGTAAAAAGTGGGCCGGAAGTAGGAAATATCGGAAACGAAGGTTTTGTCTCCAAGAGATAGCTAGAAACAAAAGTTGCTGGACTTGGTACCAAAAACATTGCTAAGTTAAAAATAAAACGTTCGAAAGTGAACGCAAGTAACGTCAATGTCAACAAAAAGCGATAATAAATGTATTACTGAAGGTACCAAACTCGTAATTGCGTAACACACTAAATATATAGTATGGAGGGTACTGGTGACGAAAACTATCTCTGTGTATGAAAAGTGTCCGTCAATATGTGGTACATGAGGGTGGCGCTACAGTAGCCACCGGGTTTTAAAAGGAATAGTTTTAGGTTATGTTTACAAAATAATGTTGGACTACCTACGTAAATTGTTGAGGGATGGAATACTCTGTCACTAACTACTCTAGTCACTAAAAATATTAAATTTTCAAACTCTGCATATTTTAATCTGTTAATTTTCTAACTCGGCATACTTCAGCCTGCTAACAACTGCTACATTCATACCACACCATTTGCCTACGCTAGCGCCATTTTGGAGGGTTTTTGAACTATTATTTACTGACACTTTTTCAACTTTTTCCCCATAAGAGATAGTGCTCTTTACATCTACCCTCCATACTATATATGTAGTTTCTTTTTTTAAACGCAGATATTAATTTGCCAGGTGTAATGTAAAACTCATATACTAAAAAGCAAACACAAAAAGACTTGAAATGTCAGATTACAAAACGAACTTTAGCAATGACTTTCATTTTGACAGTTCAACAACATTCATTGCGTTATTCACGTTGTTGAGCAGACAAATTTTTCGAACAGCTGATGCAATGTATTAGCAATGTCATTCAAAATGATTCGAATTGTCATCGATAGTGAGTTACGCAATTAGGGTGCTGGGCTGACTATAGTTGCCATCGACACGCTAAGAAGAAGATAATAAGTAATTTTAATAGGAAGGTTTTACATAACATTTTACATTTTAGCTTAATAATGTCATCTTGCCATTTTTAAAGGTTTTTCGATAATAATATAAGTGGAAATTGGATTGATTATGTTGTGTCATCATTAGACACAACATATGACATAACAACACGCCTGTTTACCCCGAAGGGTAAGACAGAAGTGCACCTATCATATTTTTTTTTGTTTTTGTTTACTGTGGTGGATCATGACTTTTAGGCATTATAAAACTTGCGTTTAGGTCATGTAGTCCCCTTAAGGCGGTAAAACAAAACTAGCGAAATACGGGTGCACTATAAAATATAGAACATAGAAAAACATTAATTTGCTCACTTACCTAATCATGCGATTGCCGTAGAGGAATGTTTAAATTATGTTTTTTTAATTTTGCATTTCAAGCGTGCACGATTATAATTTATTTAGGTAGGTAGGTAACTACTCTCGCAGAGGCTTGTGGCCGTGGTTGAGAGGGTAGCGCCAGGTTGCCCGCGACATGCAATTAATCTCAGGTTTTTTGCAATTTTCAGGTCAGTGGCAGGCTGTATGTTGAACAAAATATGATTCGCGACCGTAACAAATATGTATTAAAAGAATTATAATCATTAAAATCATCAATACAACCATCTAAGTTCATATAATCCCGTTGAATGAGTATTTCATGACAGCCATGCACAATGTATGCAAATTGCAAAAAACGTGAGAAAATTTGAATTAGCGGGCTACTCTGGCCCTTTCGCCTTAAGTACCATGTAATAGGGGCGAGCCTGTTGCCATCCACCGGACAAAAATGCAGACTCCGGGCAGGCCTCCGTCACTCCATGCACTTGCGCGCTATAATTACCTACCGCTCGAGCGAGCGCTCTCGGACCGTTTGCGGTCCAAATTCGGTTCCTTGCGATTGCTGTAGGATCGCGCGGTGCGAAGCAATCACAACTGTACGCTTGAGCATTTAGGCACATTTTAGCATGCAGTTGTTGCTGAGGCGACGGAGTAGGCTATTATCTCAATAAGTATTGGAAATTTTCTACTGAGTGAAGTATCTGTTACGTAGTAACTATTTAATAATCTGTGCTCCGGGTTGCTACCGAGAAATTCCTGAATGAAAGACCCAATAACACTTTGCCTTTTTTTTGTGGGTGGGAAATCATCGAATAACTTCTCCCGGTCTGGGCGGAGCGGGAGGGCGTGTCAGACTCTTACTGGCTAAAACCCACCCGTGTTCCTTCAGTTGCCTGTGCCAGGGGCCACGGTAACCCTTTCGGAGTTTCCCGCAACCCTGGCAGGCATCGGTCCTAGCGGACCCCGTCATTGTTGCTGACATCTCTTTGAGGCGGGCGTGGAACACAACGCGCCGTCGACCCGGGGCTGGTACTTATCGGACGGCGAGCTGCCCGTTGCTCGCCGTCAATAACACTTTGCCTGAACTGGAAATCGAACTCAGGACCACAAGCTCAATGGTAGCGCTTGCGACCGCTAGACCAAGCAATTAGTTCGATATTTTTCATATGTTATTCAGGTAACAAAGCTAGTTTTTATGTAAAGTCAGGCAAATTGACTACCAACTTAAATTGTCCGTATATTCAAATCACAGCTGTCATATTTTGACAGTTGTATGAAATTATTAGACCAATATCTTATTTGTGATATTGGTCTTTGAAAGAAGTATTTAAATCACGCATACCGATTCGATTGAAAAAGAAAGCTATGGACACCATTATATTACCTACTCTACTCTACGGTTGTCAAAGTTGGACACTAACAAAGGCAGTTACAAACAAACTTCAAGCATTCCAACGAGCAATGGAGAGGAGTATGTTAGGAATTAAACTCCGAGACCGTAAAAGAAGCAAAGACATACGACTATGCACTAAAATAATAGATGCTGTGGAATTAGCTTGCAAGTTGAAATGGCGTTGGGCTGGACACGTAGCCAGAGCCTCAGATGGACGTTGGAGTGAGAAGGTCCTACATTGGTACCCCCGTGATGCACCACGGACCCGAGGCAGACCCAGGCGCCGGTGGTGCGATGATATTATGGCCGTGACCGGCCCTACCTGGACTAGAATGGCTCAAGATAGAGAAGAATGGCGAAAGATGGAGGAGGCCTTCGCCCTTAATTGGGCACCCAATAATAATTAAGAAGATACTACTTATTTTTAATATTCAATTTATTTATTTATAAAATCAATTTATTTATTTTTCTAATATTCAATTTATAAAATCAATTTATTATTTTTATACTCAATTAATTTATTTGTTAAATGCATGGCTAATTTATTATTCAGTTGAAAAATGTAATTAATTTTAAGTTTTTGGGAAATAAAAGGCTTAAATAAAATAAATAATAAATGAAATTAATAAAAGGCGGCAAATTGACGTAAGTTGTTAATTAGTTTCCCTGATTATAACAGGTGCTTGAAGTTGCTAATAAACTTCTTTAAACATTATATTTAATCATATTAATTCGATCCAGCCTGCCCCTTGCTGCCCTCCCCCAGCGACGCCATTAGCCGAGGTCCATACCCCACAGGCTCTTAGCGTGTAGTCACCTAGTTCTTAAGTGTTTATGCCCTGGCTGGAGGCCTTTATTTATTGAGGCACCCAAAGGATAGCCCGGTCAAGCACCCTTCTAGGTTGACTTGCGAGAAGCCATTTAAAAAAATAAAAATATATAGGTACTTAACATGGTTGGTCAAGAAACAGTTTTTACTACAATTTGGATATTTCTGAAGATACCATAGAAATATTGTTATGCAACTTTTGTTGTCAACTGTCAGTGTCGCAGACGCATCTGGATTGATTTGTATTGTCAATGTCACATACTACTTAGGAGATGTCAATGTCAACTAAGGTGTCTTGTCTTTGGTCTCTGGCACTGACACATCAAGCAATGGACAAAATTGTCGGCAATATGTATGCTTGAATATGAGGCTTTTGATAACGTTGGATGTGTATACTTTTATGTCTCTTTTTTATTATTTTTTTATTTGTAATGTGCGTTTTGTTTGTGCAGAATAAACAATTTTTCTTTCTTTCTTTCTTTCTATATCGTGACTGACCCATCCGCCTATCAAAACCTTTTTATAGCAAGGCACTCTTAAAAGCAAAGCATTTATATTAGGATAGTATTTTATCAGCATTTATTTAATTGAACCACGTATAATTCCTATTTTGGTTTCCTAAAGATATTAGCATGCATAATCAGTCTATAATGTTCCCACTGCTGGGACACAGGCCTCCTCTCTGTGAGAGGCAGTGGGCCGTCCATCACGCGGGCCCAGCGCGGGTTGGTAGATGTCACATGTCCCTAAATTTTTGTTTCTAGGACATGCCGGTTTCCTCACGATGTTTTCGTTCACCGTTTTGAGAGCAGTGGCGAAAACACTATAAAGTGAAAAATAACTTTAATTTCGGAAGTCGGTATCTTTGGATCTTTGTTTTAGTTTTTTGCTATCGACTTCCGAAATTAAAGTTATTTTTCAGTTGGTAGTGTTTTTTTTTGGAAGTTTGTTGTTTTTTTTTGTATAGTTTTAATTTTTCGCCCTTTATTTATGGTACCTACCAATTTGTATACCACCACTTGCTATGTAAACAACAGTGACAGCAGTATTATAACATCATCAAGATACACAAAGTGGACTAAATACGTATTACCGAAGTTAACTCAAATACTACTTAAAGCAAAGTTAATAAAATATACATGGGACCATCACGCAAGCTTCCTCTACCAAATGCAAAAATTATTTTCAAAATAGGTCCACAATTGACGAAAATATCGATGAACATATTATATTTTTTTTTAAACAGACACGAAGATATAACCTCCTCCTTTTTTGAAGTCGGTTAATGAAATAATTAATCCGCACTGGGCCCGCGTGGTAGATTACGGCCCACTCCCTCTCACGGTGAAGAGACCTGTGTCGCAACAGTGGGAACATTATAGGCTGATTATAGTGATCGTGCCCTTCTGTGATAACCGAGCATCCAATAATGCACCTTATTTAGCCCATACTTACACCATTAAATCGTAAAATCGCATGTTTACTCATTAAGTTCTAAAACCCCCTGCGTTCGTGCTCTCTAACAATTTCTACCCGTTCACAAGCAATATTTAACTAATTATTGTCTTCATTTACTCATCATTCAATACAGGATCCTACTCTGATCTTTTAATGGTGTAAATTAATGGTACATTACACAAACGACCATAATGTCAAAATTATACTGCTGACTAATTTGCGTCTGAATGACAGCTATACTGGCTTTAGGTACCAAGTTATAGGTAGGTCTGTAATGCATTAATGAAGAGCAATTCATCAATGGATTTCATTGACGTGACCCTGACTTACGAATTATTTTGATGATGATAACAAGATCAGTCTTGTCGGACTTTGGGGTGTTAGGTATCGGATACGTACGGACACTATTTGTGGTTCCTCACGTATCACATATACATGAACCATCACGTATATCTAAATACCTAAAGCCCCAAAGTCCGACGAGACAGTTAAAATCTTTGACAGTAAAATATGCCTATATACGCCACAACCAATAATTTGTTGTGATTGATTGATTAACGTGAAAGATTTCTTAAACTAATTTTATCTCAAGATATACAACAGGTCGTCCTTTAATCACATGAGGTGTGAACAGAGGGGCAGGGGGTCAGACAAAAATCATGAGTATTTAATGAAAAACAATGGGATAACGTGACAATCACAAAACTAATATTGAACACTCTAATATAACGAATGCTCTTTTTGTGAACCGAATAGTTCCTATTTTGGGCTAAAAACGATAAATAGTCAAGTAACTGGGACCAACTTGCAACAACGCCGATCAATTAAATATGTCCTTTTTATCTACCCAATAGGCATAGTGCATAAATATTTATAAAAAATCCTTACAATTTAATGTAATTTCTTAAAAACGAATAAAATATTATTTTATCAGCCATGAAATTATAAATTATATAAAAAATCTTAGGTCTCAAATATTTTGTAATCTGTGACTCTGTGCCATCCTCAGATTATTACATAAAAACTCTTTTGCATCTGTGTTATAATTTTCTATTACATACCGATGAATGTTGCCATTTAAAGGACTATAAAATAATCTCGTGTTTGAAACTCCTTGTTAGATGTTTATGTGGCAGCACTATTGAATTTAGCAGGATCGTTTCAGCTGGAACTACTACGCCTGCACCTGTTAATAAAAATAATGGTTACAAAAATCAAATTATTTAAATTTTGTTCTCGACCGACGTTTTAGACGATGATAGACCCTTTTACAAACTACAAAATAACTTTTTTAAGCTTTTCAACTAACTATACTTGAACTCAGAATCACAGATAATTATCAAGTTCTGGCCTTCTGGGAACAAAAACTTTTTCTTGTATGGCAATCATACAAGAAAAAGTTAAAATTCCATTGCAACCAAAATTGATTTAGGACATTTTTATGACAAACGATCAATCAAGATTCAACTTATAAAGATAAAGTAGAACCTAGTTGATTAAGTAGTAATTTGGCAACACATGTACATCTGATTTTACCTCTGAATGGTATAAACTGACCATGATGACCATGGTATATCTCTGCATCACCCTAAGGTTGAATGATAATGAATTTTACTGATGTATGGCGAAACTCATGCAATTGGGTAGGGGTATGACCGTATGACTTACCCAATATAGTGATGGACGGGTTGAGTCTCCCATCAGTGTTGAACAGCGGAGTGTTGTCCATCTTCGCAAACGGTTTGTTCGGGTCAGGATCTGAAGGAGTGCCTTCTACCCTCGACCATTCCCCTACCGACGCTTCTTGACCCACTGAACAATATGAAAATAGTTGTTTTTATTGTTATATACTGTTGTTTATTAAGTTTTTATTTGTGAATGCAGCCATAGCTGCGATTGGTTAGTATGTAACACAACTGTCAGGATGACATAAGCCCCGCCCTCTTGTCAGTTTGAGGTTTAAATAAAGCGTCAGTGCGTAAACCAGTTCCATGTCTATTACTTGCCTTCCTCCTACAAACTTAACACAACATTCTTAACTTTTTGGGGCTGATTTTACTAAAGTCAGATTTATTTTATCCTTAGAATAAAATTGACGTTTGAAAGTAAAAACTGGAAAAACTATCAAAAATTCAAAATGTTGTCAGGATATGACTTATTGTAGGCATAAAAGTTTGGTGAAATTCGCCCTTAGATATACAGTTAGTAAATAATTGTAAAGCACACCAAATAACACACAAGGATCAAGGCAATCAATAAACTTTTGAAATATTTCCAAAATTTAAATTATATTTATTAGTAGCTCTAGGGGAACTGTGATCCGAACTCCCTGTAGTCAGGTATCAAGAGACAGGAATCATAGCAAAAATTTCAAAGCTTTGAAATATGAGCCATATTGATTCGCGTCCAGTAACATTATTTTCAGATTTTTAGAAGTTGACGACGATTTCATTAGAAATTAGAACCATACGACACACGACTTAAAGCACTTATTTCAATAGTTTACTTTGAGTCGAGTTGGTGTCTTCGGTGCGTGGCGCCACTAGAAGGCTATTCAATATTGTCGAACTTACCAACAGAATACATGACGAGTGCATGCTCGTGTACTGTGGCGTTATTGAGAACAATGGACTCTTTGATCCTGACACCAGCCTTAATCGTCACTCCTGCGCCGATCGACACGTTTGGACCGATCTGTGTGGAAGACAAATTATATATTGTTAATTTTTTCTACTAAGTCGGCTTTTAAAGGACAAATTGCCAAAACAAAATAAGAGCTGAGGCTGTACAAGTTCGCAAACGTTTTCCAAAAGTTCGAATGCGAATAAATCATGTGGTCACAAATTATTTACAAAGCATTGATGGCGCATAGCGTGTATAGTCGCACGTGAATTGACAATGTTGGGTAGTAGGAAAAAGTTTGCGCATGTACAAGTCCACGTTCGCACGGACGTAGAGATCGTCTAATTTAAAATGGCGCGCCCCTCCTCTGCTTGTTGCATACACAGTTCAAATGTTTGTATATAATTATTTGTGGAGGGGCGCGCAATTTTAAAGAAAGAAAGAAAAATATTTTATATGGGACACGCACATGTAATACAAATAATAATAATAAAAGAAAATAAAATCAAAAAAGAACATTAAATCTAACAAAATCATGAAAACAATAAAAAAAAAGAATAAAGAGAAGACCTTGTGCGAGGCCAAAAAGGCTCCTATCTCAGCATGATGCTGCGATATTTCAAAAACAAACAAATACCGCAGCGCTGGTATTATCGAAAAATGTCGCGGCGGGATGTTTTCGCGCAACAGATCTTCAACGCGCTGCTTAGAGCTGAAAATCCAATAGTGTGTTTTTCCGACACGCTGGGATGCATTCTGTTGGATTCTGAATGCTCGGTTTAACAGCGAGAGTTCAAAATCCAGTGCGCGATAAAATCCTGCCGCGATATTTTTACGTCCGTGCGAACGTAGTCTTACTGCAACAAAAAAAAATGGTCACTTTTATTGCTTGTTATTCTATTCTACGGCTATTGCCATAATTTATTTTTAAACATAGCCGTTTAGAAGAAAGTTAAAAAAAGAAAAAAACGCAACTGACTGCCAAGTTTAGGCGACTGTAATATTGGTTTATAACCCAGCATGACCGTTGGAAACTATAATATCCTTCGATCAACATTAGCACTAGATTAAGGATTAGTAACAAAACACATCGCTCAAGTAGCCGCGATTGCATATCACTTGATTATAAACCTTAACGCTCAAACATAAAGTTTATTATCGTTTGCAATATACAACATGTAACATAATTAACGCAAGACCTCATACACCCCAATTAGAGTATTATGTTAAAAGCATAATACAATGACCAAAACAATTTTTTTAAAGCTAAGTAATATTATTAAGAAAATCGTGTTGACCCTAGCATTACTTTATCCATTTAAATTTGAGTCTTATTGCCTTGAAATAAGATTTAATTTTCTTTGACTCATATGGCGGTCAGTATTGCAAAATTTAATTTTGGAAAAAAATACCTATAAGTACTTTAATTGACTACTGAATCCATTTCAGTAAATAATAATTTACTGAAATAGATTGAGTAGTCAATTATGAGCAAACTACTTTCAGGACTTCGTTTATTCTGTTACACCTTGTATTTACTACTTCGATTGAAAGTAAGCGTATTTTTAAAATAAGAACTAAAATATCTATGGAAAAAACATAATATTTTCTAAGCAATAAGGTTGAAAAAACTATGTTGCAAAATAAGACCACAACATTAGTGGTGGTCTTATTTTTCCGGCCGTTTTTGATGCGCTCATCGGATCTTTGTATTCCCAATCAAACTCAAACTCAACTCCAAACTCAAAGCATTTATTTCAAATAAACCAATTACAGGCACTTTTGAATTGTCAAGGGGTCGGTCAGTCAGAAAGATGAAGCTAGTTGCCCATTCCAAAGCGTAGTAGGTACCTATGGAGAAGAACGGGCAAGAAACTCCATTGACACCACAGAACAGATAAAGAGGTTAGAAGGGCCTTGTGGGCGGGGCAGGCACGCCGCACTTATGAGCAAACGCTCAAAAGTCAACCGAAATTTGTTTCACGGGCTAACAGTCGCGCTCATATTGTGACAACGTACGACGCTCCGTGAAAAACAAAGAATTATGCCGTCTTGCGCTATTATAACGTGTCGGAAAAGAAGACAGGTGTGTAGTGTAGCCCGGGAAGGGATTTCTTTTCACCGGTAAGTCCAAAAACCTTAAAATACAAGTGATATTTGTAATTATTACTATAGTATTATGTAGTTTGTAGATAAAAACGATACAATCGCAACAGTAGTTGCAAAATTATACATTGCTTGCAATGCATGGGTAGCATCTTGTACTAGATCAGTGATCGCGCAATGTATTGCGTTCACTGCGAACGTCGCGTACGCCTAGCCAAAGCTGAAATTCGGCGAAATCCATGCTTATCGATAGTGTTGTACCAAGTTGTAAATAATGTCGATATTAAGTATGTGTGTTTGATACAGCTGATTATTATCAGTAATATTATAATTAAAATAACTTTGTTTACTATCACCAATTATTGTTTATAGTGCGTTTTTAATTTAGTTTCTGAGTAGGTTTTCAATCTCCGGAATATTAACAAACATATGTTGACAGCAAAGATTTTGCGCAGCTTCGTCAGAACTGAATTATTTAGCAACATTAGTAATCATCAGGTTGGATTATATCCTACTGCAAACCATGTTACAGACCTAACTAAGGCTATTATTGGAAAATATATTAATTTAAGATTGCACTTTATTTTGAAAAAATCGAATTTAAAAGATAGCAAAGCGCATGTTACTTAATAAATTCGTATTATTTCAGGGACAATAATAAATTCAGCATTTAAATTGAGTTTAAATTATTGTTCAATTTTAAAATATTCTAGTATTTTTTAAGTGAAAACTTCTTTAGGCGCGTTGAGCACTTTTTTTGGTGAACAAAATCATGGAACTCGCGTCATCGTCACCGAACGCTTTCCATGAGCTATATGTATACTATGTATATATGTGTACCTTTTGGGTGAACAAAAAGCGTGAAACTCGCGTCATTGTCACCGCACGCTTCCCATGAGCTATATGTATACTGTGTATATATGTACATAGATATATCTCCTTGCGTTATACATTATATATATATAAATAAATTAGCAAAAAACCAAAGAAAATTTGAATTTCGCGGCTATGTTAGATGTTCCCCCTTAATTTGACAGTATTAAGGAAAAATTTAAATCTTCATTAAAAGAGGTGAAAGACACAATTAAAGGACTAGAAATAGGGACCAATTAGTTCAACCAGGTTTCAGACTGGCTAAAGTATGTAGATTCATCCTTCATGGGGTACTGTTTAAAATGTTACAATAAAATACCTCCCCACATATTCCAACTGAATGAAACGAAATTTAAATCTTGTCTAAAACGCACACTATACAGCCAAGCATATTATAAGTTGGGGGATTATATCGCTGACAAAAATGCTTGGCTCAGCGCTGGTCCTGCTCTACAAGAGCGCCTAAACGAATCGATTAGCATTCGAAAATATTGTGAGCTGATGAAGGTTGTACAATCTATCTTTGCATTGTATAAATTCAATTTCTTAGTATTGTATAATTGCATAGCACGTGTGAGCACTATGTACCTACTATAAAACTTACTGGGTTCGTCTTTCATTGACTTGAATGTGGCACAGGTAATTTCTTAGCTGCCACGGCTTATTTGAATTGCTGAATGGTTTTTATCTTTTTATTACGGACACTTTTAACGTGCACGTCTTTCTACATCGTTCTCACATGTATTATTTCAACATGAATGATGTAACCACTTTTTTGTAACAATATTTCGATTTAAAAGAGTGTCCATGGAGTGTCTTGCCCGTTCTTCTCCATAGGTACCTTGTGATGTATGTACGCACATGTATGTATGTGCGTATAGCGCGCGACGCAGCGGCGCGCGCGCACCTTTAGTAATAAACTAGCTTGGACGCCACCTAGTCGTTTCATTACTTCCTAAACATTCCATTTGGCGACGAGAATAATTGTTTACCCGCGTGTGTCAGAACATAGAAAATGAGTTTTATTGGATCATTAAATGTGTTTGACCATAAAAATCAAGAATGGCAAATATTTTATGGAAAATTAAACCAGTTTATGAAGCTGAATAAAATAACAGGTGGAGACAAAGCGTCCTTATTACTCACGCATTTGTCAGATGAAACATATCGTCTGGCAAGGAACCTAGTTCATCCCAAGGGACTGGATACAGTATCCTTCGAAGAATTAGTGTCGAAGCTCAATGGTCATTTCAAACCCAAAAGGTCAACTTTCGTAGACAGAGTCAAGTTTTATGACGCGGTAATATCCGAAGGCGAAAGTATCGAAGACTGGGCGGCGCGTTTGAGAGGACTCGCCGTTTATTGCGAATTTGGCGAGGAGTTATTGGACACTTTGCTTCGAGATAAGTTCATTTTAGGCCTAAGAGAAGGGCGTGAACGGGACCGTCTATTTGAGAAGGATTCGGCAACTTTAACCTTTGCAAAAGCGGTGGAAGTTGCTCAACAGGCGGCATGCGCACGTGGAGCTCGTACCCATGTAATTGTGGAGGGCGGGCCAGGAGCGGCGGCTATGAAGGAAGAACCTGTCTACAGGGTTGGGCAGGCTCGCGAATGGCGAGATTCATCAGCGGCTACTACTTCGACTGCACGAGGATCCGTTAACAGTGTGCGTTGTTCAGTGTGTGGTTATAAAAATCACGAATCAGTGAAGTGCCGGTTTAAAAATTATACTTGTCAAAACTGTGGTGAAAAAGGACATTTAAAAAAAATGTGTAAAGCTAAAAGTGAAAAATCAAAATTGCATCACCTAGTTAGTGATGAACAATCTCACAAATGTGAAGAATGCGACCTGTTCAATATGCGGTATGTTAACAATGATCCCATTATTATTTCAATAGTGATAAATCAATTGAAATTCGATATGGAATTAGATTCTGGTTCAGGTACTAGTGTAATTTCTGAAAAGTTATATTTACAACATTTTAAAAATTATAATTTAAATAAAACTGATTTGAGAATGTGTTTGTACAATGGGCATAAAATTGTTCCTACAGGCTATTTCATTTGTACTGTTTCATATTTTAACACATGCCAGAACATAAAGTTTTATGTAATACAAAATGGCGGACCACCGTTACTAGGCCGTGATTTCATGACTAAGTTTAAAATATATTTCTCTTCAACTTATGTAAATAAAATCAATGTTGATAATCAATGTACAGGGGAGATGCAGCGACTGTTAAATGAGTTCCCTGACCTTTGGAAGAATGAACTGGGATGTTTTAATAAGTTCGAAATAGATTTTCAGCTCAAAGAGGGGGCGAGGCCTATTTTTATTAAACCGCGTTCTATCCCTTTTGCCCTTAAAAATAAAGTTGAAGATGAGTTATTCAGGCTCGTAGATTTAGGTATTTTAGTTCCTGTAAACTTTTCTGAGTACGCGACACCGATTGTACCTGTATTAAAGGCGAATGGACAAGTAAAAATAGCTGGAGATTTTTCGTGTACACTGAATAAAATTTTAAAAATTGATAAATATCCATTGCCGCGCATAGAGGAGGTATTTGCCAAAATTGGGGGTGGGTTGCAGTATTCAAAATTAGATTTAAGTAATGCTTATAATCAATTCAAATTGTGCAGATCGTCACAGGATCTCACTACAATTAATACTCCTAAAGGTTTGTTTAAATATACCCGCCTGGTTTACGGTCTTGCTAATGCGCCAGCCATTTTTCAACGGGCTATGGAAACGTTGTTAGCGGGTATAGAGGGCGTTACTTGTTGGTTAGATGACGTCTGTTGTACTGCTCCCACTCGTGAATTGCATTTGTGTAGGATTAAAGAAATTCTTAAAAGGATGCAGGATGCGGGATTACGATTGCAAAAGGACAAGTGCGCCTTTTTCCAGGACAGTGTCACGTACCTAGGGTACGTAATAGATAAAAATGGGCTTAGGACGTGTCCCAAGAAGGTAGATGCGATTCTAAAAGCACCGCGTCCTACAAATGTCCTTGAAACTAAAAGGTTCTTGGGCGTCGTTAATTATTACCGTAATTTCGTTCCGAACGCTTCTTCTTTATTAAACCCGTTACACTCATTACTGCGTGCAGGCGTAACATGGCATTGGGGTGAAAGTCAACAAAATGCGTTTGACAAAGTGAAGGAGGAGTTGGCCTCTGACCGGCTGTTAGCACATTTTGACCCATCAGTACCATTGGTACTTACTGTGGACGCGGGGCCGTCGGGTTTAGGTGCGGTTCTTTCTCACGTTGACAATAAGGGCAGCGAGCGTCCAATTGCTTTTGCTTCTAGGTCATTAACAGTTAGTGAGAAGGTATATAGCCAGATTCAAAAAGAGGCAACGGCAATCATATTTGGTGTTAAACATTTCCACCAGTATCTTTACGGTAGGCAAGAGCCTTTCATTCTTAAAACAGACCACAGACCCCTTCTATCTATATTTGGAAAGAAAAATGGCGTGTCCGTAACAGCAGCGTTAAGATTACAACGATACGCAATTATATTGTCTGCATATAACTATGTAGTACAATACATTACTGCTAAAAATAATTTAGTAGCAGATTATTTTTCTAGAGCGCCGTTACCTCAGTCACAACAAATCAGTAAGGGAGAAGAGGAGAACAAAGATATTCCTTTTTTATTTCTTGATGCCACCACGAAACCGGTTTCATTCGATAATATCAAGCAAGCCACTAAACTCGATACAGTGTTAGCCACCGTGGAAAAGTATATGAAACATGGTTGGCCACGTAAAGTTACATGTCAATCCGTATTGCCTTATTTTTACTGTAAAACAGATTTGGAAATGAATGATGGGTGTCTGTTTAGAGGGCATAGAATAATAATTCCAAAGATTCACAGGGACAAAATGTTACAAGAATTACATTCGGCTCATTTTGGCATTGTAAAAACCAAAAGTGCAGCCCGCAGTAGAATGTGGTGGCCGGGTATTGATAAAGACATCGAGTTGTGGATAGGTAAATGTAACGAGTGCTCGCGAGTTCGGAACGCACCGCCCCGCGCCGCCCCCGCGCCTTGGCCTCGTCCTTCTCAGCCGTGGCATCGTATCCACATAGATTACATGACTTTAGGCCAGAATGTTTATTTGGTTGTGATTGACGCTTTTAGTAAATGGCTGGAATGTATTCTTATGAACAGCGGTACCTCCACAAATGCATTGATTATGAAATTGAAAGGGATATTTTCAACTTTTGGAATACCAAACGTAATAGTATCTGATAATGACGCAAAAATACGGTCCGCCGAATTTCACCAGTTTTGTAATAATAACGGTATTAAGCATTTAACTTCCCCTGTTTATCATCCCGCTAGTAACGGTCAAGCGGAAAACTCGGTAAAAACATGTAAAAAAATGATAAAATGCATTATAGATAACAAAAGCATCTCACAACATGAAATACACGGGAAATTACTGAGTTTTTTGTTTGAATACCGTAACACTGTACATTGTTCTACGGGAATTACACCAGCTATGTTGATGTTTGGCAGAAATTTACGGTCAAGGTTAGATCAGATATTACCATGTAAAAACGAAAATATGAGTGACGATACAGTTCAACTAAAATCAAGCAGAAATTTCCAGGTGGGGGAAGTTATATGGTGTAAATGGTTTACAGGTAGGAAAGCGCAATGGGAACTAGGAAAAATAATAAAAAAAAATAGGTTTAAGAGTTTTTGATGTGTACATTGAAAAATTTAATACTGTATGTAAAAGACATCTTGATCAAATTTGTAAACAAAAAGGAAACATTATCACTAAAACTAAAGATAATTATTGTGATGATTATTTGCCAGCTGAGACTTCTGAATGCTCGGAGTCCCGGCAGCAGCAGACAGTGTTAAGTTTGCCTACTAATGAGTCATCTGCCGCACCACCATACCCACTATCACCCCCACAGTCAGCTACAGAACTCCAAGGTGGAGCGAACATACCCACAGAGGGAAATATTGAAGTTTTAGATGGACGGGTACAAGAAGGAGGGGATGTTGTTGCGGGAGATGGGTTAAAGGAAACTGGAAGTACCGAGCCCGAACGATCTGCTGATGCGGTATCTTGTTGTGGCAAACAAACTGAATCGGGTAGTGGGAGTTCCGGACTCGGTCGTTCCGTGAGGGAAAGAAAGAAAGTATGTTATAAAAAGTTCTTTTATGTTTACCCTAACTAATGTATGTATTGTTTATTGTTTTAGAGTATTTAACGAGTAATGGTGGAGGAATGTGATGTATGTACGCACATGTATGTATGTGCGTATAGCGCGCGACGCAGCGGCGCGCGCGCACCTTTAGTAATAAACTAGCTTGGACGCCACCTAGTCGTTTCATTACTTCCTAAACATTCCATACCTACTACGCTTTGGAATGGGCAACCAGCTTCATCTTTCTGACTGACCGAACCCTTGACAATTCAAAAGTGCCTGTAGTTGGTTTATTTGAAATAAATGCTTTGAGTTTGAATTATTTATATGTATTTAGGAAGTCCACACTAATTGTCCCCCTCTTCCCGGAAATATAGAGAAAAATTGCTAACTTATAAATTACAGTAATTTTATCGATATAAGTAATCGACCTTTTGGTCGCCGTAACATGCGTGAGAAATAAATTACCTTTTGCGCGTGAGTGAGTGTACGTCAAACGCAGTGTTTGTATTAGTGTGACAACCAATAGCAAACTCACTATCTAAGTGCGTGTGGTTTATTTGTGTGTGTAATACGCGTACGTATTGGTCTCTTGCTTGTAGTGGAGTTAAGGAGTGAGAGACAAGCGGCGACACGCGTTCTAATACAAATCAGGAACTATTTCCTTTCTAACCTGTTTTATCTGTTCTGTGATTGACACTCTTTTAAATCAAAATAGTGGTTACAACATTCATGATCAAATTATACATGTGAGAACGATGTAGAAGGACGTGCACGTTAAAAGCGTCCGTTTTAAAAAGATAAAAACAATTCAGGAATCAAAATAAGCCGTGGCAGCTAAGACATGACCAGTGCCTACTGACGGCGCCCGTTCACGAACATGACGTATGCATCAGCACCATTCAGCTCAACCATTTTGAAGGGAACTCAATGATCCAATACCTCAATAATCACCTGGCGCTTCCCTTATTTCATTGTTGTAACAACCAAACAAGAGCTTACAGTTTGTCAGGAGGTTCATATTCAACCATAATAGAATAGAATAGAATGCTTTTTGAAGTGAACACTTCTTTAGCCGCGTTGAGCGACTTTTGCTAGGCGCAAAACGGGTTCGCGTCACCGACAAGCTAATGTGACGTGTTGCGCCAGACTTGCGACGCGCAGCAACCTGTGCACATTTTGGGGTTTTCACTTCTGTAGGCAGTCCCCATGACTGCCTATTTTTAACAGACTTCAAATAAGGAGGAGGTTATATATGTCCGTCTGTACCTACGTATTGAAAAAAAAAGTATTTTCATGGATATTTTTGTGAACTATGAGCCGATTTCGAAAATTCTTTTTTCATTTGGTAGAAGAAGCTTGCACGGTGTGGTCCCATATAAATTTTATTAACTTTGCTTGGGTAGTTTTTGAGTTAGCTTCGTCAATACGTATTTAATCCACTTTGGGTATCTTGACAATGTTATAATACTTCCAGTCACTGTTGTTTACATAGCTAGTAGTGGTATACGAATTGGTGTGGGGTTTTTATGATACTAGTGCGGTAAGTTGGTTTTTACAAACGAGTAGACGAATGTAGTCACGAGATTGTAAATACCAATTTCCGCGCGTGTGTCATACAACGTTTTTCAACACATTTGGGAGAAAACAGTACAATAAGTAATGAAACAAACTTTTGTTTATAAAAATATCAGTCAGAAAGTCGCAACAATAACAATCTTTGACGTTTCTAAGATGAAAATGGCGCCATTTCCAAATGGCGCTAAGTGCGCGTGGTGAAAATATGAATTGCAAAAAGACGAATCGTTTAATCGTCGAATCTTTAATACTAAAGTGAGATAAACGTATTGAGCAAAAGCGCTTCCAAGGAGGTTCGATCATTCAGCATATTTATTCTCGTAATTTTGAAACTCCTTGGTGGAATTCTTATATAATTTTTTAAGGTAATTAAAAAAAACCGTAAAGAATACGCACGGCGCTATACAACGACGGGGGCGGTAAAACATGTACTTAGGTGAGAGTACCTATTTTACCGCCCGTTCCGTTGTATGGTGCGTAATTTTTGACTTTCGAACAATGTATACAGGCTTCGTAAATGCATTTTTTGAGCAAATGTGTGGAAAATAAGTTTTACACAAAAAGTACCCAGGCTCAGCAGGCACGCTTGCAACCACGAGACCAACTGTCTTTTAATACTTTTACTTAGGGTGACACAATTTGGCGGTCTAATCTCTAAAAGCGATATTTTAAGGTGAACCCTCAGTTCTTTTGTTTTTTGCGTATTGCAGCTCTGTTTTACGTCGTATGTTGATCAAAATGCAAAATCCTAAAGAAAATTTGAATTTGGCGGGTTACAACTGAGGATCCGCCATAAAGACGACTTTTGGTTAGATTTAAAGGGAGGAGAGACTATACTGCAGCTAGTCTGTTTTACAGTACAGTCAGTGGCCTGTATAACCCGACCCCTCTTCCCCTCTTCTTCTCTATAAGAGGGGTTAGGTAAAGCAGAGTAGGTACTGACCGTACCATTAGACTTTTACGAGGTATTGTTACTTACCACAGCAGTAGAGTCCACATTAGCAGTAGGATGTACAAAAACATCGGGTAGTATGGTGCAAGGCGTCTCCTTAGATACGCGGTCTCGATGCAGCTCCAAGTAATGGCGGTTCGCGTAGATCGCGGACCCAGCCGTCTTCACTTGAGACCACCAGTTTGTTACCTGGGGGTATAGACGGAATCTAAGGGTAATTAACTCCATGTATAACAAATGCATGCTAATAAACACGTACGCATATGCCGAAGGATACCTCACTTCGATACATCGCGGGTTGCTTGGGGGCCGCGATGCCTACGTGCAAGCAAAATATTTTGTTTTTACATCGCGGTCGACGGCGAGCATCGGTGTGATCTGGCTCGTGATTGGTCAAATCGGTTCAACTTGTTCGTCTGGAGTAGGTAGAGCACAGCACAAACACATTACTGAGCAACTGAGCTTTTTAGATGCGACTGAACCGTCGTGTTCGCACGCCATCTAAGTAGAAATAGTGAGTATTGACATCGAGGTATCGAGATAGCGACACAAAATTTGTGAATTGCCATAAAGAAACAGTATTCTGTTTTAAAACTTGAACCCCTGAACGAGGATTTTATTAATACTAACATAATATACAACACGTGCACGGCTAGTGCGTGCACTGTCTGGACAGGTCCACTCAATCTGTGTGGTTCTTTTCTCAAAAGTCCATTTCAGACACCAATCTGCATGGTCCTCAATGATTATGTCCGGATTTTTATATACACATTGTCGGCGACGAGACCCTATCTGAGCACTATGGCGCAAGTAGTGGCGGGACCGCTGTGCAAAAGTAACGTAGATTATTAAGTTCACTAGTTAGAAAAGTTTAAAAAAGGATTTATTTAATGTTTCTATATTCTAATTAGTTTATTTAACTCACATTTATTATTAGTTTTTGCATTCCAAACAAATAAGACTGTATTGAAAGGATTTCTTACAAAAATAATGTTGTTCACGTATAATTACGTAAGTTGAAAACTCACTTTTTTATTTATGGACGGATTTTGATAATTTTTGTTTTAAAAGATAGGTTTAGTCACAAAACTAATATATCCGTTTGAATTGTGAGAATCAGGCCATTAGTTTAGAAGATATAAGGGATTTTCTATAGTGAAAATGTGCCAACCTATGTTTTTAACAGTTTTTGTTCTAGAAACTTTTTATTGTTAATAGTTACGTTCCAAATTAATGTTTAATTAGATTAAGGACATAATAAGGTATGATATATACAAAAATTGTAAGGATATATCGATAAAATATAATAAAAAACGGCTTGACAGATTTCGGCTAAAGGGAAAATTACAAGCAAAAGGGCCTCAAAAATCGCGGTCCTCATTAAGGTAACGTAGGCCGGCCGCTCCGTGTATAAATTCAGGGCTATTTGCCGGCAAAAATCAGTCGCAGCTCAGCCGTCGAAGAGGCAACAACTACCAAGAAGCCGAAATCTGCCAACAAAACTTAAGAAGAAATTCTGCAGTTTCATTTCACCGCCTCTTCGCTGCCCATCTCTCCGTGGTCCTCCTAGTGGGTGTACCCCTACTAACCTACGCATTCAGGGGTGCGTGGTGACGTGTGTCGCCAGCGAGACAATAGGGTAAAACATACGTCAAAAACGTGGGAGACTGTCCCAGGCAACCGTAAGGTACTGAACATACCCCGGTAGCCGCAACAATTGGTCCTTCGAGCGTCGGATCCCTGCAAGAAGAAGAAGAAGACAGAAGATTGTGAGAAGCCTGCAAGATGCCAGTAACCAGGTCACAGAAGGATGCCCCCTTACGTCCCCCGTCCCGTCCTACCAATGTGGGCGCGACAGAAGAAGGTTCAGGGTCAGAAGGGGTCACGTCTGCGTCAGCGTCAGCATCATCAGGCACGTACACATCATCGGGCACGTACACTTCTTCGGGTGCAACGACTACGGCGGGGACCACGATAACAGAGACCACGGTTGAAACTGTGACCACAGCATCGTCCAAGAAGGAAGATGCAAGAAAGGAGACGACAAAGAAGACCCCAGAAGATGCCCCGGAAGAGGGTGTTCGCAATTCAGGCGGAACCCTAAAACCGATGGGGGTCAGTCGTCGTGCCAGGTCTACGAAGACCACGAGCTCCTCAGCCAGAAGACGCGAGCTGGAAGCCAGAGAAGAATTAGCACGCCTGGAACTGAAACAAGCACAGGCTGCGGCGAAGCTAGCCCGTGTCAGACTGGAGATGACACAATATGAAGATGAGGACTCCGTGGATGATGATGAAGACCAGGCAAACAGAACAGCACAGGTGCAGAACTGGATTGAGTCATCAGTATTAGGAGATGGCAACAAGAAACAACCAGAGCAGCGAGGTCAGCACCCTGCAGAAGAGCCACAGAAGGTGAAGCCTGAAGAGAACTCTTCAACGAAAGGAGCTACGATCGAGATTCAAGCGTTGGCGACTGCATTGAAAGAAGCCTTTTCCACAAGAGGAGGACCAGCAGCGCAGCCAAGCTACATCCACGAGCTACCCTTCTTCGATGGCAGCAGCAGCGAGTGGTTGGCCTTCAAGGTTGTTTACAAAGACACAGCACCGATGTTCAACGAAGTCCAGAATATGGCGCGTTTAAGAAGAGCGCTGAAGGGCACTGCAAGAGAAGCTATCAAGAGCCTGTTGTACTCCGAAGCCTCTCCGTCAGAAGTAATGCAAGCCCTAAGAAGAAGATACGGAAGACCTGATGCACTGGTGTTGGCAGAATTGGACAAGGTCAAGGCGTTACCGAAGATTTCAGAAAACCCAAGAGACATCTGCATCTTCGCGAGCCAGGTCAACAACAGCGTAGCAGCAATTAAGGGTCTGAAGAAACCACAGTATCTGCATTCACCTGAGATGGTGAAGCAAATCTTAGAGAAGATGCCGACGGTGCTCAAATTCCGATGGTACGACTTCACTGCAGCATCAGAAGAAGGCGACTTCTCCGACCTGACGTTAGTATCCAGTTTCCTGAACACAGAAGCAGACAAATGTGGAGCCTTCGCGACTTCAGAAGAGAGGAGCGGGTTCAAGAAGACCAACCGACAAGCGACACATTCAACGAAGGAAAGGAACTTCAAAGAAAAGGATGCAAAGCAGCAAGAGAAGACTTGCCCTATGTGTGAGGGTGAACATTTTCTTGTCGAATGTCAGAAGTTCCAGAAGACGTCGGTGCAAGATCGGTGGGCAATAGTTAAGAAGAGTCGTGTCTGCTTCAAATGTCTTCAAGGGAAACACAGGAAGGAGAGTTGCAGAAAACCACCTTGCAAAGAATGCAAGAGGTGGCATCATCATCTGCTACACGTCGAATCAGAAGAAAGGACCTCGGAGGAAAAAAGGGAGACACCGCAAGAGGCATCAAGCGTCACAGCATCGGTGAACGCAATCAACAACACAAGGGCATACCTGAAGATAGTTCCAGTAGAAGTCTTCGGGTCAAAAGGATCTAAGAAGATATTGGCTCTTATGGATGAAGGGTCAACCGTGTCACTCCTAGATGAGAAGGTGGCACAAGAAGTCGGCGCTCAAGGAAGCAAGGAAGAACTAGTCATTGAAACAGTGGGAGGCAGGTTGATAAGGAAAAAGGATTCTCAGAAGCTGGACCTCACGGTGAAAGGGCTTCATCGGGGAAGCAAGAAGACCTTGAAGAGAGTCCGCACTATCGACGAGTTGAAGCTTGCACCACAGTTTCTGGACAAGAATAGGATTCAAGATTATCCACACTTGAAGAAGATCGCCGACTCTCTGTATTACGAAGGGGAGTCACCTCAGTTGCTCATAGGTCAAGACAATTGGGAGCTAATTGTGACTCAAGAAGTAAGGAGAGGGAAACCAGGGGAACCAGTTGCTTCAAGAACCGGACTTGGATGGGTGCTCCACGGGTCAGACATCGGAGGTGCAAGACCAGTGCACTTCCTGAACTGAATGAAGAAGAACAGATGCCAGAGAGCTACACGTCTGCCAAGAACCGATTGATCAACATTGAAAAGAAGATGGACAAGGATCCTCAATTGAAGGCGGAATACAGCAAGCAGATCCAGCATCTAATCGACAACAAATATGCAGAAGAAACACCTGAAGCACAAGAAGAATCCAAGAAACTATGGTACCTCCCTCATTTCTCCGTGGTTCATCCACTGAAGAAGAAGATAAGGATCCTCTTCGACGCTGCGGCCAAGTCAAAAGGAAGAAGCCTCAACGACGCTCTACTGCCTGGACCAGATCTACTACAGTCGCTCTTCGGTGTACTACTGAGATTCCGACAAGGACCTTTAGCAGTGGCGGCTGACATCAGGGAAATGTTTCTGCAAGTTCGCATCAGACCAGAAGATAGAGACAGCCTGAGGTTCCTGTGGCGCGGGGATCATCGCGACGTGTCACCGAAGAAGTACAGGATGACATCAGTTATCTTCGGTGCAACATCATCTCCTAGCACAGCCATCTACGTGAAGAACCGAAACGCAGCGGACTACAAGGAACAGTATCCAGAGGCAACAAGGGCAGTCGAGCTGAACCACTACATGGACGACTACTTACATAGCTTCCATTCAGAAGAAGACTTCAGAAGGGTAACAGCGCAAGTAGACTTCATACATAAGAAGGCGGGCTTCGAAATCAGGGGATGGGCATCAAACCAACCTGAGTTACTGCAAAACGTGAAGACAGAAGCAATCGAAAAGACGGAAGTGGACCTTGGTGAGAAAGAAGAAAAGACACTGGGACTACGCTGGTTCACAGAAAGGGACTCCATCGGCTTCAGGGCAAACCTCCGGAACACTCCAGAAGAAATAGCCAAAGGGTTCAAGGTGCCTACGAAGAGAGAAGTCACCAGCGCAGTTATGTCAACTTTCGATCCACTGGGATTAGCATCACCAGTCCTCATCCAAGGCAAGAAGCTGCTTCAGAACATATGGCGGAGCGGCGTCGGTTGGGATGAAGAAATAGAAGAAAAGGAATATGAAGCATGGAAAACATATCTAAAGAAGATGGAGCTTCTACAAGACCTTCAGATCCCGAGATGTTTGGCGCCACATCGCACCGAGGGGGAGCTGCACACTTTCACAGATGCAAGTGAAACAGCGTATGCAGCTACAGTCTACTGGAGAACAGAAGACACAAATGGAACATACCACGTCAGCTTGGTAGCAGCAAAAGTACGAGTCACTCCATTGAAACCGGTATCGATCCCGAGATTAGAACTGCAAGCGGCCCTCCTTGGAAGCAGACTGGCTCATTCAGTAGAAGAAGAAATGGATCTGAAGATTGTCAAGAAAACGTTCTGGACAGACTCCAGCATCGTGCTCTCCTGGATCAAGACAGACCCGAGAACATTTAAAACGTTTGTGGCTCATCGCTTGGCCGAAATAGAGGATCTTACCAAGCCTCAAGATTGGAGATGGGTACCTACGGCGCAGAACCCTGCAGATGACTCAACGCGTGACGTACCAGAAAACTTCAACTACAATCACCGATGGTACACCGGCCCAGAATTCTTAAGAAATGAAGAAACCTACTGGCCCGCAGCAAGAACATTTAAGAAGGAAACCACCGGTGAAGAGAAGACAACAGACGTCACAGCGGCAGCAAGCACCACTCATCCATCACCAGATCCTGAGAGGTTTTCATCCTGGAAGAGACTTTGGCGAGCCACAGCAAGAGTACTGCAGTTCATACAACTCTGCAGGACAAGAGAAATGGTCAACGTCAGCAAGGAAGATCCCACCTGGAGAAAGACTAAAGGAAAGAAGACAAAGGTAGTCGAGAAACGACATCAGTCTTCAAGAAAGATAGCAAGGAATTACATACCGTTGAACGCAGACCTACTAGAGCAAGCTGAAACTCTTTTACTGAAAAGAAGTCAAGAAAAGAGCTTCAGAGAAGACATCAAACGTCTAGAAAAAGGGAAGCAGCTAGAAGGCAGCAGCAAATTGAAGAAGCTCGACGTAGTAATCGAAGAAGGTCTCCTGCGTTTAAAGGGAAGAATCGACGCGATACAGGGCGTAACCAGAGACTACAAACGTCCCATTGTGCTCGACAGCAAGGAGAGGACAACACGACTCATCGTTGAAGAATTCCACTGCCGCTTCAATCACGGAAACCACGCGACAGTAACAAATGAAGTGAGGCAACGCTTCTGGGTATTAGGACTGAGGTCAGCAATCAAGGCAGTTCAGCATCAATGTCAGTGGTGCAAAACGAAGAAGGCAAGACCACAAGAACTACCGACGGGCAACTTACCCAAAGAGAGGCTGATGCACAGTAACCCTCCCTTTACGTGCACCGGCGTAGATTACTTCGGCCCAATGACGATCACCGTAGTAAGACGTCAAGAAAAGAGATGGGGTGCTCTCTTCACATGCCTAACCACAAGGGCTGTGCACATTGAGCTCACTCCTTCCCTCTCCACCGACAGCATGATCATGGCGCTACGACGATTCGCCGCGAGAAGAGGAATGCCGAAGACCATCTACTCCGACAACGGGACCAACTTCGTCGGCGCAAATAAAGAACTTCAACAAGCGCTTGACGACATGAAGAAAGAAGACCTCACCTCAGAAGCAGAGAAGATCGGCGTGCAGTGGCTATTCATCCCTCCTGGTGCGCCTAACATGGGCGGCGCATGGGAGCGTTTGGTGCGATCCATAAAAACCGCACTAGACGCCACACTCAACGAAAGGCATCCACGAGAGGAGGTACTCCACACCCTCCTATTAGAGGCCGAGCACATAGTCAACTCTCGGCCTCTCACCCACCTCTCCGAGAGCCCTGAGGAGGAAGCACTCACTCCAAACCACTTCCTCCTCGGGCGATCCTGCGGCGCGGCGAGAATCGGCAACTTCCAAGACGACGAGCTGGTGGGCCGGCACACATGGAAGACCACGCAGCGACTTGCCGACCACTTCTGGCAACGTTGGCTGCGCGAATACCTGCCCACACTACTACCAAGGAAGACAGCGGGAAGAAGCAGCGCCACAGACCTGCGCGTCGGAGACATCGTCCTGATCGTCGACCAGAGCCTACCCCGATGCACCTGGCCACGCGGCAGAATCCAGCAGGTGTATCCAGGACCAGACGGGCGGATCAGAATCGTCGACATCGAGACGCGAGGAGGAGTGCTGCGAAGACCCAGTTCGAGAGTGGTGTTGTTGGTGCCGGGAGTTTCGCCGAGCCTGGAGGACGGTGCTGCGCACGAGGGGGAGAATGTCGGCGACGAGACCCTATCTGAGCACTATGGCGCAAGTAGTGGCGGGACCGCTGTGCAAAAGTAACGTAGATTATTAAGTTCACTAGTTAGAAAAGTTTAAAAAAGGATTTATTTAATGTTTCTATATTCTAATTAGTTTATTTAACTCACATTTATTATTAGTTTTTGCATTCCAAACAAATAAGACTGTATTGAAAGGATTTCTTACAAAAATAATGTTGTTCACGTATAATTACGTAAGTTGAAAACTCACTTTTTTATTTATGGACGGATTTTGATAATTTTTGTTTTAAAAGATAGGTTTAGTCACAAAACTAATATATCCGTTTGAATTGTGAGAATCAGGCCATTAGTTTAGAAGATATAAGGGATTTTCTATAGTGAAAATGTGCCAACCTATGTTTTTAACAGTTTTTGTTCTAGAAACTTTTTATTGTTAATAGTTACGTTCCAAATTAATGTTTAATTAGATTAAGGACATAATAAGGTATGATATATACAAAAATTGTAAGGATATATCGATAAAATATAATAAAAAACGGCTTGACAGATTTCGGCTAAAGGGAAAATTACAAGCAAAAGGGCCTCAAAAATCGCGGTCCTCATTAAGGTAACGTAGGCCGGCCGCTCCGTGTATAAATTCAGGGCTATTTGCCGGCAAAAATCAGTCGCAGCTCAGCCGTCGAAGAGGCAACAACTACCAAGAAGCCGAAATCTGCCAACAAAACTTAAGAAGAAATTCTGCAGTTTCATTTCACCGCCTCTTCGCTGCCCATCTCTCCGTGGTCCTCCTAGTGGGTGTACCCCTACTAACCTACGCATTCAGGGGTGCGTGGTGACGTGTGTCGCCAGCGAGACAATAGGGTAAAACATACGTCAAAAACGTGGGAGACTGTCCCAGGCAACCGTAAGGTACTGAACATACCCCGGTAGCCGCAACACACATTGACATTAATGAATTATATATATACTATGACAAGAGTATTTACTTTGTAATGTATTATGTTATTATTTACATTATTGTATGTTATTATTTATTTATTTACTATTGTGAATGTGAGAACTATGTTGGTCATTGCTTTTTTTTTGTATTTTTCTCTCTTAGTGTAATCATGATCTGGCAGTTTGAGTAACTTATGCGGCCTACCCAAATGTCCTTTCTTTAGTATTGTTCGTCGAATCGTTGAGCTCCTTAAGTTCTGAGTTGAGCTGCACGATTGCTGACAATTGCGTGCACTGACTGGACATGTCCACTCAATTTGTGTGGTTCTTTCCTCAAAATACCATTTCAGACACCGATCTACATAGCCTTCACATGATCTGACCAAGATTATGTCTGGACTTTAAAAGAGACTATGACCTCTGAGTTTGTTTCGGCCTTTCTTCTCCGAGTAGTCAGATAGGAAACGCCGACCTCATCTAGTTTAAAAAAAATATGATTGACGTGTAAAAGTGTTTGTAAAAACCTACTTACAAAAATAAAATCATTTATCATTTAACAAAGTCCCCCGCCACGTCTGTCTGTCTGAACGCGTTAAAGTCAAAAACTACCGAACAGTTTCTCAAACGGTTTGATTCACGGGGAAGGTTTAAGTGTATAACTCGTTAAAGTTTTGTGTAAATTGACTGAAATATGACGATGATTGTCGAAGATGTCGGAAAAATCATGCCGACTGGGAGCTTTAATGGCGTGCGCCGCGAAAACCAATAGAGTTATATGAAAACAATGGCAGTACGTTCCCGTGGGATATGTTCCGACATGCGCGCGGGCGAAGCTGCGGGCTAAAGCTAGTTAATACTAAAGCAAAGTGGTATTTACCTGCATAGCAAATAATTTGTTGGTTCCTGCAAGCTGCATCAGCACATCTTGCTCAAAGGACATGTATCCAGGGTTGGTCTGGCCATTACCACTGCAACATAAATAGAAAACGGTTTTAATTCTATTAATGTTGGAATATAATATATAATAGTATCTTGGCAAATTAACAAAATTTTACACCTAGGTATTAAGCGTAGATAGACATAGAATGCCCCTATGAGGGTAACATGGTCAAACTGAACAAAACCCTCTATAAACTAATAAATAATTGAAACAAAAATAACATAATTTTAGGATTAACAATCAGAATTTTAAATGAAAATTAGATAACAATTTTACAAGCTTTTGTGTACCATGTTCATACAAAAACACCCCCTGTGTAATTGAGATAAAGTTAAATTTGCTTGTTGTTAAGATACATGTAAACCAGAAAAAATGTATGCGTTTCGGTTTTGATTTTCACGAACTTAGCACGAACGTCACGCTACAGAGTAACCCATAGGCTAAGTTTTGCACTAGCGCGCTTTATATGACCTTTTCTCTCTGTCAGGTCACCCACTCCGATCGCAGATCGTCATTTGTCAAACAAAAGTTTTGAAAAGTTTTTTGGAATTGCATCTATATTTTTGTGATCATGGTAATACAAAATAGGCAAGTACTTCCATGGAAAAATAACATACAAATATTGTTTACCTGTAGAACCCATCTTGTTTCCTCTGAAACGACTCAGCCATCGTTTGGAACACTTGTAGTGAACACATGTACACGCCACAGTTGATGAGCGTGGACACATAGCTGTTGGGTTTCTCGACGTAATGGGTTACTGACTTAGTGGCCGGCTCGCGTACCATGCAGCCGTAGTGCACTGATTGTTGCCGGGTCGCTTCCGTGCCCATTATTGTTACCTGGAAGGAATGGAAATTATGTGTATTATCTATATCTATAAAAATCAATGCCACTTTTGGTTGTAATTTTATAACTCAAGAACGGATGGAGCGATTTTGCTAATTCTTTTTTTAGAATATTCCTTGAAGTACGAGGATGGTTCATACGGAGAAAATGTTAGGCGGTACGAAGTTCGCGGGGTCAGCTAGTACTATATATACCTACAGGTGAACCAAAACGGTATGCACTTCGGTAATCTTCGTGATTCCGAATAAGCTCGAACGTCATGCCACAGAAGTAAACATCACAGAGGCAAAGCTTCTAAGTTTTGTACAACTGCGCTTTGTAGTAGTGCACCTATCATCGCGCATTTGTATGAAGTTTTCTGTCTGTCGCACTACCTACTCCGGTCACAGATCGTTATCTGTGACTCAAAAGTTTTAGTAAGTATTTTGGAACTGTATAGAGTTGTTAATCTATTACCTTGTATGTTTATTGGAATCATACGCGAGCGATTACTTTTCTTGGAACATATAATATATTGCTGGTATTTATAAACACGATAATAGATGGGTTTGATGTCTCGATAGACCTAATGGCTGATGAATGAACGATTGGCTTTTGCAGTACGGATTGTGGTTCTCGATTCCAGATCAGAATAGATACTTATATGCCAATGGTGAAAGATGTAGAGATCTATTTTTTATGTATAACATCCTCTATACCAAATATATACTTTGGGTTTGACTTTAATCACAGGTCACGTCAATTCTCATACTGCAATTGTTTTTGTGACAAACTTTAATTTGTTTTAATAGTTGTTGCATTTTACATTTTACACTGTAATTTTAACCCTATGTCAATGTTAACAAAAGTCACATGACTAGTGCTTGTGACTTGAATGGTTTTAAGTGTACACAAAACATGAAAGATGCCATCCAATAGATTTGGTGTCCATATTACGCAAACTGTTTTAGTATAGTTTATTAACATAACAGTGATTTCAAATAATTTTGTCAGGCAAGGAAGCCGACTGTATGTTCTGGGCTCTCGAGTTTTAAGTCAATTCATAAGCTAGTTTAAGGCCCACTCGCATCACAAATCACTAAATATGTTTAGTGATTAAATCGTCATTCTGTTTCAGTCATCTTGAAACAATTGACAGAAACAGAATGACATTTTAAATTTGTCAAACGTATTTAGTGATTTGGGATGCAAGCAGGCCTTAGTAAACATCCATTCAGCAATAAGTAGTACTTGTACTTACCAAAGCATTTTTCTTCTCCTCGTGGAAGTGCCATAACTCCTTGAGAGGGAAGTCAGCACACACATCTCCGTTCAGCAAGAAGAATGCAGACGGGTTCCCAGCCCGGACCTGATCCCTGAAGTGGTAGAGACCACCACCAGTGCCCAGCGGTGTGAACTCTTGTAGGTATCTAGAATTGGAAAATGTGACTTTAGGTTATCTTGTGACTAAGGCAAAAGATCAGAGGAGATCTTACTTTATGGCAAGATTTAGAAATATTTGTAGCTCACGTTTAGTCAAAACAAAACATGTTGATGAGAATGATGAGACTGTCATTTTTTTATTTTGTTTGTTAGGGACAAAAAACGGTTACTTACATGCCAAGCTTAACTAAAGATTCTTAAATTAGCACAATACATACCTAATCTATTTCATATTATGTTACTACACAATCATGTAACCCAAACCATTGTCCACAAACTCATAAAAAGAAGTTATAAGAGAACAGAACAGGCATTGCTTAAAAAACTCTCTTTAAGTAAATACAGAAAAAAATCTCATGTCTGTTTACTACAAACAGGATACTTGACATTTGTTACTATAATTTAGTAATGCCTAGATAAGTTTGGGTTGCGTTTCTGTGGAAAGCTTTACATTTTCCAAACCAATAAATTACCATTTAGAATTTTATTCAATCTTGTTTATTTTTGTTGTGAAGCTAATTATTACTACAAAAACCATTCACCTTATAATAACATGATATTCCTTCTGCATGTCACTAACAAACTGTGCCATAGTGCTGGTGGTGTACGCGCCAATGATGAGGATCTCCTTGCAGGCCTCCAGCTTAGCACAGGCTTCCACATGGTGCTGAATTAGAGGGAGCCCTGCTATAGGAAACAGGGGCTTAGGTGTGTCCAGAGACAGAGGGCGGAAGCGGGTGCCTGAAAATTAAAACATCAAGTCATTGGTAATAGACAAAAATATGGCATCAAAGTATTCAAATTTTTGTGGACTGGTAGTGTGTCCAAAAACTTACAGTATTGCCAAATTGGATAACAATGCTTAAAAGCATTTATACCTTATGAGTGGCAACGTCGCAATTTAGTGTCATATTTCGTGGTTTTAAATTTTTATCATTTAATCGGAGCTATATATTTTAAAAATCTGTTTAATTAACTTTTTAGAATTACGTGAAAGTGTTTAAAAAGTAAGTAACCGTAATGCTTACAGTTATTTTACAATGAAAATAACGCCCTGCAAGTTTCCAATGTATTATTTGCATATAAATAGAACTGTAAACGCAACGATTTCTTACCATCTACGCAGTTTTCACATAATTCTAAAAAGTTATTTAAACAGATTTTTTTAAATATAGATCCGATTAAATCATAAAAATTGAAAACCACGAAATATGACACTAAATTGCGACATTGCCACTCATAAGGTATAAACGCTCTTAACCCCTGGACAAAATGGTACTTAATAGAATAGATATTTTTCTTGACATTCATTCTTTGTTTTTTTTCCGATTGTTCTTATAATGAGGAAATATTTTTCTGTTGGTGAGTGGAAAGTCACCGTATTCCAACAATAGGACATTTACAAGACACTCTGGTACCTACATGCAGGATTAATTGGACCAATTTAGTCAATAACAAAACGTTACTTTGAGGAAATAAATTCTTATAATTATGGTGTTCAAATAGGAAGAGAAAACATGACAAATAATTACTATGGCTACAAGAATAAACTGTTAAAGTTAATTGATACTGTTAATCATAGATCCTTATCAAAGTTCATTAAAATGAAGTCATATCTAGACTAATTGATAATATCAAAATACACTGCTTACACAGTGATTAGCGAATATTGTTATTTTATTTACATAACCTTCATGCATCAAAAATCTTCTTCTGAAGATTAATCGATACTTTACGTATTCTTTGAAACATTACTAATTAAACATACCTAGTTTCTAGATATATTATAGTTAGATATAATACGTATTTACATGATTTATTACAGTTTATTGATAAGAAAAGCCGGTGACGTCGACGGAAGCAGAAATTCTCACCTTTTTGCGGCCCTCCAATAAGAATGACGGCTTTCAACATAATAAACACTTTTTTTTTAATTTTATAAATGAAGAATAGACACTACTGCTTTTTTGTAATAATTTATACGGTTAGCTTACAACAAACAAGTTTTTAGGCGTACACAAATACACGTCAGTTTTACAGATGTCAAAATTGTCAATTTCATGAAATGTCATCGTCAGAGGTTGCGTTCCGAGTTGCGCTGTAATCGATTTGAGCGCGCTTACACGCGTACCTACCGAATTAGCGTGAGCGCGATAACGATGTCCCGTGAATTGTCATAGATGACGTCATGACACGCGCCATCTTGCGATAACGCCGACCATGCCCTAAATTAATATCACCGTGAGCGCTGTCAAAAATGATGGTAAACTAAAGCGGCATTTTCGAAATTAAGCTGTTGTTGTGACGTATAGTGTTCAATGCTCACACCTACTTACTAATATAGTCAGTTCTTCATACAAAATAGTCGCTCAATACACTTGCAGTCGAACACACGTCTTTCATTCAAAATTCTATACCTACCAAGCAAAGTGAACCTTAATCCCATCAACATATGGTCGTATTCGAGCCGAACGCAGTAACTACGGAGCGGTAAACAACTGGCCGCTTGAACAAAAGTATCGCATTCCACAGCGATAAGGACTCATAGAAAAAACACCTCGCTGACTCGCTGATATGGATAGTTATGTATACGTTTGCAACTAAGTAATTAGCGCTGATACGGAAGATTACCAAGTTTTACGAACAATTTGATTGAAGATCAGTTTAAAGTGAAATATAGTGAAACAACAATGAGTACTACGAAAGAACAACAGCAATATCTCGCTATCTTGGAAGATGGTGCTAATTTACTACAAAAAACGCAAACTAACTTGAAAAAGTGTCCAAAGGGAAGACTGACAAAAGGTTACATAGAAGCACGTGTGAAAATTATTGATGAGTATTGGATGTCATTCAAGAACGCACATGACGGGTTAGTCAAGATAACACCCAAAGAACAAAAGGGAACTCTGCCATACTTTTTGAACGAAGAATTCTTTGTTTATGAAGAATTATACAGCTCATTACAAGGGGATTTGAAAGATATGCTCACGTCGTTCGCGGAAACGTTAACGATGGAATCGAGAAATTCAAGTATGAACGTAACATGTGCACCGCAAAATATACAGGGTGGCCGGAACATTGACGTCCAAAAATAAAATTTCGGTCCCTCGTATCGTGGGGTATTCGAATCACCCCCATGTATGTTCCGCGACTTTTCATAGTTTTCGAGTTATGAATTTTTTTCTGAATGTTTGAAAATTTTCGACCTGACCAACCTAAAAAAATTCTAAAAAAAAAAGTAGAGGGTTTTATCGAGTTTCTTTTTTTGCAACTGAATTTTCATAAGTAGTACTTTTATGCATAAAATAATCAGCTTCGTAACTGTGATGAAAGTTATGAAAATGTTGATCTAAAGTGAAAAATTTACGTTCGGTAAATTATGACTCAAATTTTCAACTTTAAATTAAAAATCTTAACAGGTGACTTCATAATTCCTAAGTAGGCTTCAAGAATGCGCCAGACTCTCAGTTTTCATAATCATAAAAAAAATGAAGTACTTAATAGGGCTACTTTGTTTAAAATCGGCCTTCAAAGACAGCGAGGTGGAAAAATTCTTAAAATTACCCATCTGAGTAATTATTTTTTTTTGGCTATTTTCTCGTTCCTAAGGTTAATTAATGATAAGAATACTGAAAACTAACCAACAAATAGTTTCAGAGTTGGGTAAGAAAAGTTTTACGTAAAAAGTGGTTTTGAATAAAACACAGATGATAATGTGAAAAAAGTACTTAATTTATTTTTAACATTTAGAAAAGGTTTTCAAAGTGGCCACCACCAGCAGCAATACACATTCTACACCTACGTAAGAAATTGTCTGGCAATCGTCTAAAAGCGTCTCTGTTCTCTCTCACAACACGTTCAGCTTCTGCAATCAACTGCCTCAGCTCTTGTTCACTTGAACAGTCTCGGGCGTATGCTATTTCCTTGTAATAGCCCCAAATAAAGAAATCGATGGGGTTGAGATCAGGTGAGCGTGGAGGCCACCTAATTGGTCCGCTGCGTCCGATCCATCTGTTGGGGTATGTTTCATCTAAGTAATTTCGGACCTGGGTTGCATAGTGACACGGGGCGCCGTCATTTTGCAACACCATGGTTCGTCTGAGTTCGAGATTCACATCTGCCAGCAACAATGGAAGTTCATTTTCCAAAAAGTTTTTGTATGTTTCTCCATCAAGTCTGGACGGCAGTTCAAACGGACCAATTAGTTCGCCATTGAGAATACCAGACCACAAGTTAACGCTGAAGCGATGTTGAAATGTCGAAGCTCTCACTTCGAGTGGATTTTCATTCGCCCACGTGTGGTAATTATGAATATTGAATATTCCGGATCGCTCAAATCGTGACTCATCTGACCATAAAACTTTATTGAAAAATCCAGGATCCTCTTGCTCTTTTCGTAACATGGTTTGGCAAAAATCAACGCGCAATTGGTGATCTGTAGGCAGTAAAGCTTGGACTCGTCGGATGTGGAACGCGTGGTATTCTTCATCGTGAAGAATGTCTTGGATAGAAGTCCTTGGGATGTTCAGAGCACGAGCCATACTTCTCGTACTCGTAGACGGATTTCGCTGAACTTCTTCCAGCACCATTTCTCTGCGATCCGGGTTAGCTCTAGGGATTCCTTCATGACTGCCGCGTCGACCAGGAATGCGGCCTGCCATCAAAGTGTTGTGCGTGTTAATAAAAACACGATGGTCGGGATATCGCTCAGGTTGCGGCCCACCACGACGTTGAAGTTGTTCGCGATACAGTCGCGCTGCTTCATGGCCGTTTCCTTGTGCAACTCCATAAAAATAATGCATTTCTGCATATTCACTTAACGTGTAACTCATTTTTTACACTTCCACGTAAAAAAAGTCCAAATCAGAATGCAAAACACAGTCCAATAAACGAGCAAAGTAGTCAAACAAGTAGGCAGCGGAGTCCGTGGGCAAAGCGAGTGTGGTAAAGACAAAATGGCGACATGCGTATAGCAGTAAACACAATGTGAGTACGACTGAGGTACTTGTTTTGCGTTGGCTTCGGTTGCGCGCCTTGCGTGAGAGAGATAGCAATAATTCGGTCTCTTTTCCTCTCGGTCCATTGTTATTGCAGGTAAAAGAGTTGCACCCTCGTTTACAACCCATAGTCCACGAGAACGGATCGCGCAAAATTCATTAAACTAACATTTAAAAAAATCTCCGTGTTTAAATCTTAGCTTTCCTGCAGTCATTTTTGGTTAGCAAACTAAATAACTTTAGGAGCGAGAAAATGGAAAAAAAAAAATTATTAATCAGATAGCTAATTTTAAGAATTTTCCACTTCGCAGTCTTTGAAGGCCGATTAAGGCCAAAGTTAGCCCCATTAAGTCCTACGTTTTTTAATGATTATGAAAGCTGAGAGTCTGGCGCATTCTTGAAGCCTACTTGAGAACCATGAAGTCACCTGTTTAGATTTTTAATTTGAAGTTGAAAATTTAAGTCATAATTTACCGAACGTAAATTTTTCACTTTAGATCAACATTTTCATAACTTTCACCACAGTTACGAAGCTGATTATTTTATGCATAAAAGTACTACTTATGAAAATTCAGTTGCAAAAAAAGAAACTCGATAAAACCCTCTACTTTTTTTTTTGAATTTTTTTAGGTTGGTCAGGTCGAAAATTTTCAAACATTCAGAAAAAAATTCATAACTCGAAAACTATGAAAAGTCGCGGAACATACATGGGGGTGATTCGAATACCCCACGATACGAGGGACCGAAATTTTATTTTTGGACGTCAATGTTCCGGCCACCCTGTAGTGCATTTACCAAAAATAGAATTACCTAAGTTCAACGGGAGTTATGAAGGATGGCCGACTTTCAAAGATTTGTTTATTTCTTTGGTGCACGAAAATAATAACCTCAGTGATGTACAGAGATTACATTATTTAAAAACAAGTGTGAGTGGAGAAGCTGAGGCGTTATTGACCCACATACAAGTGACATCCAGTAATTACGCAACCGCATGGAATGTTTTGAATAAGAGGTATGGCAACAGACGCATTATATTAAACTGCATCATGAAAAGATTATTCTACCAGAAGAAGATGACTTCGCAATCAGCCGTCCAATTAAAAGGCTTGCTAGATACAACTACAGAATGCCTAAATAACATGGAAAATTTAAAAATAACTACGGCCTCTTGGGATCATGTAATAATATTTCTTCTCGTTCAGAAGTTTGACCCAGAGACACATAAAGGCTGGGAAGAGTATGCCTATAAGGAAGACAGCGAAGCATTGCCTACTTGGAGTGAATTAAAGAATTTCATGGAGTCCAAGTTCCGCACCTTGGAGTTAGTTACAGGCGATACAGCTAACAATAAAGCAAGAGAGAAACAAGTCAAAGAACGTTCTTATCATGTTGCCACACCAAGTACAGAGAAGACATGCATCATGTGCAAGGAAAACCACACGCTGTGTCACTGCAAGAAATTTATTGAAATGAAACTAGACGAGCGAACCGAATATGTCAAGAACAAACATTTATGTTTTAACTGTCTAGCAATTGGACACTGTAAAGAGATGTAGATTACCAGTGTCCTGTCAGAAATGTCATCGACGTCATCATTCTTTACTACATGAGACTAGGAACACAGAATCCACGGCTACACCGAGCACCTCACAACCGTTGGTTTCACAGCATGTAGCAGAAGAGAAGGAAGCAGTTCAAGTGAACACAGTGATCGCGTCACATCATACAACTAGACATGGAATAGCACTGTTAGCGACTGCTGTAGTGGAAGCAACAAATACAGAAGGTCAAATCATTTCACTACGCGCGCTGATAGACCAAGGTTCTCAAGCTACATTCATAAGCGAGAAAGCGACTCAACTATTGAAACTGAAGCGACAACCATTCAGGGGAAGTGTTGTTGGAGTGGGATCTTCGAGAACAGAGATCAAACACGTGGTACAGCTTAACATAAGATCACAGTGGGACCATAACTATAGTTTACCGATCCAAGCCTACGTGATGTCGAAACAACTGACCACTAAGATACCCACCAAAACAATTGTCAAGCAACCATGGCCTCACATTGACGGGCTTAACTTGGCTGATCCGAGTTACTTAACACCTGGTTCTATAGATCTGCTATTAGGAGTCAAGGAATACGCACAGATTATACAGACAGATTTAATAAAAGGTTCACCAGGCACCCCAACTGCACAAAAAACAAACCTGGGTTGGATTATTTTCGGAGATATCTATGAAAAACCACAAAACGATACCTACCTTGTGATGCACCACCAAGTTGACGTCGACGAAATGTTAAAATCGATATGGGAAATAGAGATTGACAAGGAAAGACATTTAACAAAAGAAGATAAGATTTGTGAAGATATCTACGAGAAAACAACAACTAGAAATGAGGAAGGAAGGTATATAGTCAAATTACCTTTCAAAACATACAGTCCACAACTAAATGAAATGAGCACGAGTACAAAGTTACAAACACCTGAAGGAAACACAAAAGAGATAGCCAAACAAAGATTCTTGCAACTTGAGCGGAAGTTTAAGAAGTCACCAGACCTGAAAAAAGAATACACAAAAGTCATAAATGATTACATAGAACAAGGACACATGGAGAAGATACCTGAAAAAGAAATAGAAACAATATCAGTTTACTTACCTCACCACGCTGTCGTTCGTACTGACAAGGAGACCTCTCGAACACGCGTTGTCTTCGATGCTTCCTGTAAAGGCACAAATAACATTTCACTAAATGAAGAATTATTGGTAGGTCCGCAGCTGCAAGATGATTTGAGAAATCTTCTTATGAAATGGAGAATGAAGCGTGTCTGCTTCATGGCCGATATCAAACAAATGTATCGCCAAATATTGGTGACTCGTGAAGACGCAGACTTCCAGCGAGTTATCTGGAGACCCGATGAAGGTGATGACTTACACGAATACCGTTTGCTGAGAGTCACATTCGGTACAGCATCTGCACCGTATTTAGCTGTTAGAACACTTCACCAAACAGCTGATGATGAAGGAAGAGATCAACTACTCGCTGTACAATCCATCAAGGGTAACTTTTACATGGACGACTGGCTTGATGGAGCGGATGAAACCGAAACTGCTATTTCTCTAGCCAAAATGGTCACAAACATACTGCAAAAAGGCGGTTTTCAGCTCACGAAATGGTCATCAAACGATATTAATTTCATGAAATCTATAGATGAAGAACAAAGATCAACCAACGCACTCATAGACATGAATATTGATGGAACAATAAAGGCATTAGGCATTGTGTGGAACCTGAAAACAGACACATTTCAGTACAACCTGACGTTACCAACATCTGAAAGTACTTATGTAACAAAACGAAGTATTTTATCTGACATACAAAGGCTTTTCGATCCACTTGGTTGGATTGCACCGAGCACAGTAATGGCCAAAATACTGTTACAGAAACTATGGCTTGAAAAGGTAAATTGGGATCAGGACGTAAGTGAAACGTTACGTGAAGAATGGAATCAGATAAGATCTGATTTTGCAAGTGTGAACGAAATACAAGTGAACAGATGGCTTGGTACAACAGAAACAAACAAAACAAATATCCAAATACATGGCTTCAGTGACGCTTCGATTCGAGCTTACGCTGCAGCAGTATACATAAGAACTGAAACAAATGGCAAGGTTGAACTAAAACTCATTGCTGCTAAAACAAGAGTAGCACCCCTGAAAACAATATCCTTACCAAGACTAGAGTTGTGTGGTGCATTACTTCTCTCTAAGCTAATGAAACAAATTGGGCTAGCAATGAAAATTCCAACTTCGGATATGTATGCATGGACAGACTCCTCTATAGTCATAGCGTGGCTATGTGGTGATCCCAAGCGATGGAAAACGTTTGTTGCCAACCGCGTCGTTGAAATTGTAGAAAACCTAAATAACAAACGCTGGTATCATGTACAGTCGAGTGATAATCCCGCAGACTTCGCCTCTCGAGGAATGTTGCTGTCCGAACTGAAGAAATGTGACTTGTGGTGGAGAGGCCCACGTTGGTTATCTGAAAAAGAAATAAAGATTAGTAAACAGGAAATTATGACAACAGACATGGAAATTAAAACAAAGAAAGTTATTACTCACCTCACCACAGAAGAACCAAAGAAATCTATAACTACACAATTTGAGAATTTTAACAACTTACCAGAATTACTCAAAGTTGTTTGTTATTGCAAAAGATTCTTGAACTACATGAGAACATAAATAAACAAATAACAACACAAGAATTAGAAGATGCACTAAACATTTGTATAAGAAGAGTTCAAGAAGCAGAATACACGGAAGAAATAGAAAGATTAAAGATGAATAAACAAGTGAACAAGAGAAGTCCGTTGCGATCCCTCAACCCTTATCTTGATGATAAAAATATCCTTAGGGTGGGCGGTCGCCTCAGACACGCAAACTTACCTGATGAAAGAAAACATCCAATTATTCTCGGAAATAAAAACACATTGACGCCTCTGATTATAGCCGACGCACACTTTAAGACGCTTCACGGAGGAATTCAACTGATGTTATGTTGTCTACGTTCAAAATACTGGATTTTAAAGGCAAAATCAATAGCTAAGAAACATGTTCACAGATGCCTCATTTGCGCTAGACTTAGTGCTACTACTAGAGCTTAAATTATGGGAGATTTACCCGATGAGAGAGTGACTCCATCAAGGCCATTTTTAAATAGCGGTGTGGACTTCGCGGGGCCATTTCAGATTTTGTTATCTAAAGGCCGAGGAAACAGGACAACAAAGGCCTATGTTTCTATATTCATCTGTATGTCCACGAAGGCAATCCATATTGAGCTAGTAAGTGATCTTAGCTCGGAAGCGTTTGTCGGCGCTTTTAGACGTTTTGTTGCCAGGAGAGGCAAATGTAATCACCTGTGGAGCGATCAAGGACGTAACTTCGTGGGAGCTAACAAAGAGCTCCGAGATGCCTGGAACGAGGCAAGCTTGCAGTTTACTGGAGAAATTGCAGAAACACTAGCCACAGAGGGTACTCAATGGCATTTCATTCCCGCTTACAGTCCCACTTTCGGTGGATTATGGGAGGCCGGTGTTAAATCGATTAAATACCACCTGAAAAGAATTGTAACAACTCACCTGACATACGAAGAGATGACGACGATACTCTGCCAAGTGGAAGCCTGCTTGAATTCTCGTCCATTAAGTCCCATTAACGACACTGATCAAGATAACATGAACCCACTCACACCAGGACATTTCTTAATTGGAGAGGTACCTATTGTTGTCCCATCACCCAATATGAAAGACACAAGGCTGTCCAGCTTGTCTCGCTGGCAACACACGCAAAAACTTGTTCACGACTTCTGGCGGCGATGGCAGGATGAGTATTTATCCAGATTGCAACAGCGTCCTAAGTGGCATAAAAGAGAAGAAGAATTTAAGATCGGAGATGTCGTCTTGATAAAGACTGATAACTTGCCACCTGGAAAATGGTCGATGGGACGAATCGTCGATAAGCACCCTGGTTCGGACGGTCTAACGAGGGTGTATAGTGTCAAAAGTGGTAGTTCCATAACAAAAAGAACTGTAACAAAATTATGTCCATTGCCTCTCAATGGAACCTAATATGTATTTAATGTTTGTTAAAATTAAGTAACATTATTATTTGTTGATTCTCACTGTTTAAAATATGCTTTTTGAAATGCAGTGTTCATGTTGATTTCTAATTTTTTTATGCAAATGTTAAATATTAATATCACAGACGCCCACCTACAGATTTATATAACGTTGTTTAGAAGTAATCATAATTATGTAACATTTTTTTTAATTATTGTTTCTTAAAAGACCTAAGTACAGGCCTTTTGGTGGGCGGTATGTTGTGACGTATAGTGTTCAATGCTCACACCTACTTACTAATATAGTCAGTTCTTCATACAAAATAGTCGCTCAATACACTTGCAGTCGAACACACGTCTTTCATTCAAAATTCTATACCTACCAAGCAAAGTGAACCTTAATCCCATCAACAGCTGTAAAATCCAACACGTAACAGAATACCAGAAATGAGTTATAAACTCATGCGCATTATGTTTCATTAGTGTTGCATTTATGTTATTTGTAATAAATTCTTTTTATATAATAATATAATAAATTTGTAGTTCGCATTATTGTAGGTACTTAAAACTCACTTTAAAACATACCCATGGGGTTCACATTATTTATATGTGTGTCGATATTATTGGCTATGTTAAAAAGAATTAATAAAACTACAATTACACTCATAATAATTGTTACCAAGAATTACAAATAACTTAGATGCAACATTAATGAAACATAATGCGCATGAGTTTATAACTCATTTCTGGTATTCTGTTACGTGTTGGATTTTACAGCATAATTTCGAAAATGCCGCTTTAGTTTACCATCATTTTTGACAGCACTCACGGTGATATTAATTTAGGGCATGGTCGGCGTTATCGCAAGATGGCGCGTGTCATGACGTCATCTATGACGATTCACAGGACATCGTTATCGCGCTCACGCTAATTCGGTACGCGTGTAAGCGCGCTCAAATCGATTACAGCATCTCGGAACGCAACCTTGGTATTTGAGTAATAAAAAGTTTCGTATTTTCCTCGTGCTACCAGTAGACCCTGTGCTGTCGCTACTTGCAATAGATAGAGGAATCAGAATCCTCTACAAACATGTAATAAGATTGTATTTTTTGTTCGTTTGACTTTGTTATTTAAACTTATTTATTGTATTGTTTGTAAGTGTATCTACAGTAAAACAATTATTTATTAGCACCATAAACATAGACCAAGTATAGCATAAATCACAGCCCGAAATACATTACAAGGTTGCATCAAGTCCTTGTTGCTTCTTTTTCTTCAAATTCAGATCCATTTTCAAAATGTATTTGTGACGTGTGTGTGTGTAAAGGTGTTTTCACAGACATAATTAAAAAAAATACATATTAGGTACCTTTGCCAAACTGCAAAGCAGTTTGTTGGCAGACGTAGCTCCTTTTTTTGTAGGTACCTAAGGAGCTACGTCTGCCAACAAACTGCTTTGCAGTTTGGCAAAGGTAATATGTATTTTAAGACGTAAGATTAATAATATAGCATTAGGTATAGTAGTGCCAAGGCAGGGCAAAGGCCTCTTCTCATACAAAGAAGCACGAGCATGGATCGCCATGCTTGCTCAAGACGGGTCTTGGCGATTTCAGACCGTTTTCTTCACGATCTTTTCCTTCACCGACTCCAGTAATGTTCAGGATAAATTATGAAAGTAGAATTGAAAAAGTCACATTGTTACTTGTTACGTGTCCGGATTTGAACCCACCACCTCGTGGTTGGGAGGCGAGACCTTAAACACAGGGCTGGGCTTTTTTAAAATAAAAATAATTGTATCACTAAGCCACTGCCTTGCGAGGCGTACAAAATATTGTTTAAACAGATGTAAATGTAGTAATTATAAAGCCTATAAATATTATAGAAACAGGCCAAGTGCGTGTCAGACCACGCACAGTGAAGGGTTTCTTGGTTGGAATTAATTTATCCCAAGAACAAACTAAACTCTGTAGTTGAAAAAATGTTCGCCCATACCTACATCGTTATACGAGACAGTCAATTCTCCAACTGCAAATTTAAGTTTGTAATCGCAAAAAAAAAGTGAATAATCTAACGATTTTCGGACGTTTTCCTTTACCACTGCTGTGAGATCTTGCTTCTTGCCAAATTATATGATTCTAGGTTTCCACGGAAAGTAAAAGTAAAGTTTTGATTTATTTGCGAGTATCAAAATTATGTCGCACGGCCGTATGTTTTTATTGCTTTGACTTGGAAACTTGATTTAGCTCCAAGAGACCGTAAGTTGACGTATTATTTGATATTAGTTTTAATTTGATACCTCCATGCGTTCCTCAGAAGAAGGGTGTTGACAAACCGACAGACAGACGGGCAACGAAGTGATCCGTTTTTTTTTCTTTTGAGGTAGGTACATAAGAGACCAATTCCAAAACAACCCCCATTGCCTGAAAGATCATATCCCTAGGGACACTGTAATAGGTGTGCTCTGAGTCTCGCTGTGTACGATCACGTAACCACTGCCACCGTCTTCTCTGTGGTTACTCACTAACACATCACACACTCATTGATTTACATTCTGTGATTACCTACTTTAACTCACATAGGTACCTACTTACTGACTTATTACTTGTTTAAAAAAATAGGAAATCGTATACCTATCTACTTTAAAATTTTTTGTAAATATGTGAGCAGCATGTATCTATCTATCACATAATTAACTTATTTGCCATTGCTACATTTTTTATTCTTTTTACCTATTGTGGTATTGTAATTTTATTATAGGTCCATCGTCTTCACATATGAGTATTTAGGTAATTAATGTATAAAAAATATTATAAGTAAGTAATACATTTTAAAAGAGTAACGGTGGAGTTTCTTGCTTATTCTTCTCCACACGAAACTACCTTTTGCAAGAGGCGACTAGAATAAACTCTATTTTAATGTAAATGTTCACGTTCAAATGTGCCTTTAATGCATTGAGCTAGGAAAACTTTTATGTGCCTATTTGAAATAAATGCTTTGACTTTGACACTCGGTGAGCGGACTGAGTCCCCTCGGTTAAGGTCTCTGCACACAGCGGGCGCGGCGCGGCGGGACGGGACGGCGACGCGACACTGAGCAGTTGTAATGTACTAGATATTACGGACGACGCCACACAGAGAGACGGTTACCGTCGCGTCGAGCGGGACGGCTCTGTGTGGCGTCATCCGTAATATCTAGTACATTACAACTGCTCAGTGTCGCGTCGCCGTCCCGTCCCGCCGCGCCGCGCCCGCTGTGTGCAGAGACCTTAAGTCTTCTCATCGTCATCTGGGGCATTCTGTTCGCTTTGCGAGTGACATAGGTAGACAAGCGTTTCTATTTCTACACGATAATGAAGATGGTATGGTATATTATGATAATATATACCGTTTCTTCGTCATCGCTGAACTGAACATCAGATGAGTGAGATAGGTGCAAACGTAAATTCTAAAATACAATGTGTTTCGTGGTAAAATAAAAACAGACAGTAGATTTGTAGCATCGTTCAACTTTTGAAGCTGTCCAACTTGTAGCGAAATAAAAAAAGGAAATTCACCACTTTAACACGTATCATTTAATAATAGATATAAACAAAACACGAATAAAAATAAAATACAAAATGTTAAAATTAAATATTAAAACATTATTTTGTAGAACAGGTCAATTGGCCTTAACGAAAAAAGAGTACGAGAAAACTAAAGGCACATCGGATGGTAAATCTTTGTTACATACGGGGTTTCCAAACTAAGGAAACGATTGCAATCGGTATTTAGGTTCGTGGTCGCTAAATTACGAAAACTTTCAAATGAGTACTAGATCTTATAAAGATTACCTAAGCTACACGATAGAAAAACAGCCATGGTTAAAGATCAACTATCTTCTGTATGTAAAACTTACAATATTAACGATTTAAAGAGGATGGTTTCCTGCATGCTGATGAGCCGTAGCCTCAAAGAATTGCACGCCTCGACGGAATCGCAGGTGACATGACGATCAAGTGTCGCGGGCCAGGGAGGACTTGCCAGTCTCGAGCTCCAAGGATTCTATGCGGCTGGTAACAACGACCAAACAGCTCGCCAGCCTCGTAGATAGTCCGGTACTCAGAAAAAAAACCGAAAGCAGTCTTTTTAACTTTCCCTACACCTACGGCTAAAACTTCTATTAAGAGAGAAAATAAGGAAAATTGGTTTGAAGAAAGAAAAAGAAAGTTATAAAACTTGGCTGACTGTGAAACAATTGTGGCAATAATAAATATGTGAGACACGAAAGAAACTGCTTGCCTCCAATAGGATTGGTAAGACGGAAATTTATAAAAATCGATCTGAAACCGTTTAAAATTTTCTTGAACTGAAGTTTTTTCCTAATAACCAAAAGTGATCTTATTTACGTAAAAATTTGAATAAAAATCTGAATTATGATGACCAGATATTACCTATTTCATAAAACCCGTTGCAACCGCAGAGGTCACGCTCGCTGCAAACTATATTTTCACAATTGGTCACTTTTTGTGGCACTTGGACATACAGTGGACATCAATCCATCAATCTGCCCAGCCATATCCTAACTATGTTGGCGACGTCTTTCAGTCTAACCAGATGCAGCTGAATACCAGTAGGTACATGCAACTGCCAATCTGCATTGCGATTCTGTAACCATCTCACCGTGAAAACTTAGGTGAAGTGAGCGTGGAGTGAGCTGTCAGTGTCGTCCCACTGGTGCTAGGGATTGACCAACAATCCTAATCGAGATTTTAATAATACTTTTTTATGCCAATTCTATTGACAATTTTATATTATTTCAAAGCTAGTATCTAAGTGTCTAAAAGAAAAAAAAACAACATTGAACAACAAACAACAACAACAACATTGGTGTTTCAAACTGAATTTCTGTTTTGCTACTTTATATTAAAACCCCGAAAATAGTAATATTTAGCCACATAACTACATACTAGCTTTGAAATAATATAAAATGATCAATAGAACTTTGATAAAAATATTATTAAAATCTCGATTATGATTGTAAATGTAACGTTGGTCAATCCCTAGCATCAGTGGGATGACACTGACAGCTCAATCCACGCAAGTCTTCACGGTGAGATTTTTACAGAATCGACCGGCTGACTTCAACGACTCAGTAATTGGGTGACACGGATAGCCCTTGGTTATACTGGTTGTCAGACTTTTGGGCTTCCGACTACCCGTAACGACTGTCAAAGATCTACTAATGACACCCGAGACCAACGGCTTAACGTGCTGTCCGAGGCACGGAGGGGTCTCGACTTTAATAAGTAATGGATTCACCCACGTCACCCCACCACATCTAGGGTCTAGACAAAATTAAACTTGTTGCTACTTTAATTGTATAGTTAATTATTTTTATGACATTGATTTACATTCTGTCATTACTTTAACACACACACTGACATATTACTTGTTTACATAATTTGGGAAAACGTATACTTTTACAATGTTTGTAATTATGTGAACACCATGTATCTATCACTTAATTAACTTATTTATCATTGCTACGTTTATTAAATTCTTTTTACCTATTGTGGTAGGGTAATTTTTATTATAGGTGCATCGTCTTCACATATAATTATATAACTAATGTATACAAAATATTGTAACACATTTTAAAAGAGTAACGGTGGAGTTTCTTGCCCATTCTTCTCCATACGAAACTACCTATTGGAAGGGGCGACTACAATAAATTCTATTTTCAATTTTTGTTTTTTATATTCTTTTTTTAATTTTTTTTTTTTTTTACCTAAATGTTGACGTTCAACAGTGCCTTTTATGTGCCTATTTGAAATAAATGCTTTACTCTGACTTTGACCCACCACCTATCCACGAATCCACCGCGGCAAATTCGATTGACCAGCGCGGCTGTTATCATTTAACCACGGGCCCCTATACAGTGGACATCGATAAACACAAATTCGTTGTAACAATACACTGCATGTTGGCACAACATCACGCCACAGATACCTACACAGACGCATATCATATGTATCGCGTAGTGGATGGACCCACTACAAAATCAATTCATTATCGAATCGTGTATACCTAATAGTGAAAGTATCGGATGCGTAATGAGGCCCATTAGCACCATTTGATGATAGACATTCTTCGTATGGTTTGCCCTCCTGACATTCAACTTTTCTATCTAACCTAAATGGCGTACTCAGTATAGTCGCCGGCACGTAACTTGGCAAGAGTTGTTAGATGCGTTTTTGCTTTCTTTATCTTTCTTCTAAACAGACATGTTTCAAAATAAAATATGGCGATGAACATAGAATAATGACAAACACTAAAAGTGTAAATTTTTTTGTTGCACTAAGTGTACATGCGCAAACTTACTCCCAATACACTAAAACCTTGCCAAGTTACGTGCCGGCAACTATACCATAGCGTATTATCCAAAGTAAAATATAAAACCGTGATTCCAGGTAAAATCTGCCTAGAAAAAGAGTCTTACGAATCATATTTACCCTTTACGTAGATTACAAATGATTACCCTACTTATATTCCGGAAAATTATCATGAATAAACATGTTTTAGCCAAAGATTTAAGTCGTGTTTCAGCTGTTGTAAGCGTAATCCTTTGAACCGTTAGTTGCTGTGGACAACCAGATACGTAGGTAAGCTCCGAATATAAATTGCGTGGATTTCAAAATGCGATGATGGGTTGTAAACATCTATTTACATTATGTTAAAAATATCCTGGCCTGGATGGTGGATTCTAAACCCTCCAGCTACCCTCAACTTTTAACCGACTACTTAAAAAGGAGGAGGTTCTCAAATCGTCTGTATTTTTTTTGGTATATTGTTACGCGATATCTCCGGCAGTGGATTAATATCGGAAATTCTTCTTTTAGTGGACAGTGTAAGCCTCAGGGGTGGTCCGTTAAACATTGTATTAACTTTTCTTGAGTAGTTTTTCAGTTAGCTTCAATAATACGTATTTTTTTCCACGTAGTATAATTATATTGATGATGTTATAATAACATCCTGTCACTGTTATTTACATAGCAAGTAGTGGTATACGAATTTCTGTGGAGTAGGTACCTACCACAACTAAAAAGTGACCAATAAAAAAAACAAACGACGACTTCCAAAATTATTAATATTTACTTTGTAAAGTATTATATTATTTTAATTATTGTGAATGTGAAGATTATGTGGTTTATTACTTTTTATTATTATTTCTTAGTTAGTTTCACGATCTGGCAGCTTGAGTAATTTATGCGGCTTACCCAAATGTCCTTTCTTTGGTATTGTTCGTCGAATCGTTGTGCTCCTTAAGTTCTGAGTTGAGCGGCAAGATTACTGACAAATGCGTGCACTAACTGGACAGGTCCGCTCAATCTGTATGGTTTTCGCTCCAAAGACCGTTTCAGACACCAATCTACATGGTCTCCACACGATCTGACCAAGATTATGTCTGGACTTTATAAGAGACTGTGACCTCTGAGTTTGTTTCGGCCTTTCTTCTCAGAGTAGTCAGATAGGAAACGCCGACTTCATCTAGTTTTTAAAATATGATTGACGCGTAAAAGTGTTTGTACAAACCTACTTACAGAAATAAAATCATTTATCAAAAAAACACTAAGTAGGTACAAAGTGAAAACTAACTAAATTTTCGAAAGTTGGTGGAAAATAAATAACCAACGACACCGACTTCCGAAATTAAAGTTATTTTTATCTTTGTAGCGTTTTATTTGGAAGTCGGTTGTTTTTTATTTTTGGAAAAATTGTTTTAATAGGTATATCCCATTACCCATGGACTTATGCTAAGGATATAATATGCTTTTTGCAATGCTAGTATGATGTTTCTTGACTAATCTTTGCCTCGTAATACAAGACCTCACTCACAACTCTACCATTACTTTTAACAAAACTAGTTTAGTCATTAGTTTGTTGAAACTAATTTTAAGTATAATGCTTCACTCTTGAGGGTTCTGTAATACAGACTTAGACAATACTGCATTAGAGTAGGTACCTAGAGGAAAAAGTGGCGAGGAATCCTGGATTTGATGGTCTGAAATTACCAATGAGGCGAAAGCAACCGTTTCTTCTTTGCGTTAGTTGGTATTTTCCCATAATGTGGAATACAGTCAGAATCGTAGGTAGTGAAAGAATAACAGAACTCATTAGAGGATGCAACCCCTAACCAAGAGCTGTGGAGAGGAATACCTAATCAACTTCCGTAAACAAATAAACAAGGGGCCAAGTCTATCTCCTAATTTACAACTGCAATGGTCTCTCCATAAGTTTTTGACAGATTTTCCGTACAAAATATGTCAAAAACTCACAATGTCTAGACTTTTTTTTTTTTTGTGGATGGGAAATCATCAAATGACCCCTCCCGCTCTGGGTGGAGCGGAAGGGAGTGTCAGATACTTACTGACTAAAACCCACCCGTGTTCCTTCCTTGGCCCTTTATGTTCCGGGTCAGCGGTACCCCCTTCGGATGATCCCGCTTGTCCGGCAGGCTTGGGCCCTATTGGGCCCCCTCTTCGATGCTGACATCTCTTTGAGGCGCGCGTGGAACGCGTACGCGCCGTCCAGCACGGGCCTGGTCCTGATCGGACGGTGAGCTACCCATTACTCACCGCCCGCAGGCCCGCGCCTACGGTGGCCGGGAGTCGTCACGCGGCTCCCGACGCCCGGAGCGTCCACCGCGGCGGCTTAGACGGGAGACTCTCTCCCTCTCCCGTCCCGCCACCTCCTTCGCTAGCATGACTGCTTCGCAGAAGGAGGCGACTGCCTCCCACTCCCCCTCGCCCCGGACCATGGCTTGAACCAGGGCCGGGCGTGAGAGGTCGCCGCCGTTACCAATCGCCTCTACGAGGACACGGCGGTGCTCCGCCCATGCAGGGCAGGCCCCCACCGTATGCTCCACCGTGTCCTCGGGGCGATCATCGCAGTGGTGACACCCGGGCGTTTCCTCCCGCCTGATGATGTGCAGGAACCTCCCGAAACATCCGTGTCCGGTGAGGACCAGGCGTCAGGCGGTAGGTGAGGACGCCGTGACGCCTCTCTAGCCACTCCTCAAAGAGGGGGATTACCGCCGCTATCGTGGCGTGCCCTGCGCTGGGTTGCGATAGTCGCTCTTTCCATGCCGCCATGAGATCGCGCCGGAGGTCCATCCGCTCCTCATGCCAAACGCATTTTCTTTCTTCTTCTTTCTTTCTAGTGTAGGGACCCTGTCTTCTGAGCCGCTGGTCCCGGGTTCGATCCCCGGACAAGTCAAAAATTTGTGTGCATGAACATGTCTGTTTGACCTGTGTCTGGGTGTATATATGTATATAGGTAGGTATGTATACGAATCATCAGGTTACCGTAGTACAGGCTCTACCTAGTTCGGGACCTGAAGACCTGGTGTGGATATTGTCTCATATATAGCGACGGCTGTAAAGGAGACTTAGGCCCCTGATCTCACTCATCTCGCATGCACGTAGTTCAGCAGGAAATTCCTGAGGTTAATTCTTCCATTTAGCAAGTTCAGTAGATAGTCTTTTGTTAACGTTTCCTAAACTCAGTACGGATTGATAGAGTTATGAATACATACGAGTATATAGCGTACCATGAAAGTGAATTCATAGAATTTTGCAATCATTTTTACATAGGTATCTTCAGTCCCACTTTTCACCAAACTTTAAATTTCCTTACAAAACGTACAATGGAACTAAAAATGTTAATCAAAACGATACTGTCGTTTCTAAAATAGCGTCGTGGTACATAGTTATTTCATTTTGTATAATGCCAGTATTTCTGAATACCACGTAGTCACGAAATTGCCATTAATTAAGACATAATTGGGTTTCAACGGTGTGTCGCTGGCTAATTGTTTTAGGTAAGTACGAGCATCTACCTAGTTTGTGAAACTCGGTATGTCTTCCCGAGATTTCATTATGTCAATTGGTTGCCTCGAATTTAAGACGTTTAACTTGCGATTTCCGTGGGTTTGAATTTGTACCTAGGCAGGTCCGCACTTTTCTTTTATAAAACTTTAGAGACGGTTGGACTGCATTATTGCTGTTTCGGGTAGGACCTACAGGTAAGACTCGCACAGGAGCGTGGAGATTGACAAAACAAAAGAAGGCATAAGCCCAACAGAAGGTAAGGTCGGTCTGCGAATGATGATAATCTCTACCTTGGCTTACCTACTCTCTAAATTAGTCAGCTCGCTTCTTAAAAAATAGCTAACCTTATAACCCATTGCCAATATGAGAGTAGGGACAGTCAGCCTCAAAAAGATTTGCATACATCGACAAGAGTTGATTTACTTGTCTACAATTTTTATTCTATAATATTTATTGTATCAATGTGGACACCAAACATATTAATTACATAAGGGTACCTTACTTAATCGTAGCTACAAATTGACACAGTACCTACCTTCTATTCGTTACTAAGTCACACATTCATGGTCACAAATGTTTGTTTCCACAGCCCGGCTATTGGCAATGCCCATTGAATCAGTCGGCAATAATGTTAGCATGTTTACGCGCAGACAATTATCATCCACGCTGGCCATTTCATAGCGTTTCATAATTATGTCAGTATGTAAGCTGCGCAAATTGGGTATTCATTCAGTTTTACCTGGAAAATGTAAATCCTGGCTGGCTGAATGAATTATCTATGTACATAAACTGAATATAAATGACTGCCTCGTTATACCCCTGAGTCTGGATTAGTGGCCGGTTGATGGCAATAGGTTTACAGATTACATGGGACTTAAATATAACTGGCGAAATGTGGGTGTAATATTTTTTATTTTACCTACTTATTTATTTTATTTATTTATTTTATTTTATTCGGTAAACTTACAGCTATACTTAAACAATACAGTGCAGTGTACTTAAACAATATGCAACTGAAGGCTATTTACAAGTTTCCACAGATAAACACCAAAATTAAAATTAAATACGAGAAAAAAAAACAAATGTCGGTACAAAATACCTTTTACATAAATTAGGAAAAAAATAGTATAAGAACGACAAATACAAACTAAAAATAATTTAGACGTAAACAATTACTTTTCCGTAAAAAAGCTTTCCACCAACAGATGCTTAAGCCAAGAAACACTGGTATTGAATATATCCAAATCATGTTCACCAGACACTTTATTAAAACTTCTGCTCGCACGGATCAGAAACGAATTCTGCCTGTACGTGAACCTGGAATGAGGGACATGTAACAGGCTAGGTTTGCGAAACAATTTGCAGTGTGTAATCCTAAGCTCAGGGCAATCTATAGTACCTAGTCCTCGCACACATTTGGGAGTGGCGCGAGGAAGCGAAACGCCGGGGCGTAGCTCCGCTGCCGCGTGAAATCACGGTACAGCGGACAGAGCTCCGGCGGGATCTCTGGGCGGCATTGAGGGTGCGATTGTCGCAACCCGGCGCTAGGCACGCCACAATTGCGGCGATAAGTCCCCTCTTTGAGGAGTGGCTAGAGAGGCGCCATGGCATCCTCACCTTCCACCTGACGCAGGTCCTCACCGGACACGGTTGTTTCGGGAGGTTCCTGTTCCGCACAAGGCGGAAGGAAACGCCCGGGTGTCACTATTGTGTGGATCGCCCAGAGGACACGGTGGAGGTCTGCCCGGCTTGGGCGGAGCACCGCCGTGTCCTCGTGCAGGCGATTAGCGGTGGTAATCTCTCGCGTCCGGCCCTAGTCCAGGCCATGGTACGGAGCGAGATGGCCTGGGAAGCCATCACCTCCTTATGCGAAGCAGTAATGCTCGCGAAGGAGGAGGCGGAACGCGTGAGGGAGAGGTAAAGTTCGCGCCCTCACGCCCCTAGCCACCGCAGAAGACGCCTTGGGCGTCGGGAATCGCAGGCCGATTCCCGGCCACCATAGGCGCGGGCTTGCGGACGGCGAGCAATGGGCAGCTCACCGTTCGATAAGGATCAGGCCCGGATCGACGACGCGTTGTGTTCCACGCGCGCCTCAAAGAGATGTCAGCATCAATGACGGGGTCCGCTAGGGTCGATGCCTGCCAGGGTTGCGGGAAAGTCCGAGAGGGACACCGTGGACCCTGGCACAGGCAACTGAAGGAACACGGGTGGGTTTTAGTCAGTAATAGTCTGACACGCCCTCCCGCTCTGCCCAGAGCGGGAGAAGTTATTTGATGATTTCCCACCCAAAAAAAAAAAGGTCAATCTATAGGTGCCATTTGCGATTTTATATAAGTACGTCACATCAGCAATGCGTCTGCACTCATGCTGTGGTAAGATGTGATACCTCTTGTATCGCGCTATGTAATTGGCAGTATATTTCCTAGTTTTATATTGCAAGAAACTTTAGAACCGCTTTTGAATTCCCTCAATTCTGTCTATATAAATATTGTAACTAGGGTTACACACTTGTGAGGCGTAGTCCAAGTGGCTGCGGACAAATAAAGAACTTTATAAGTTTTTATAATGTAGAAAAGAATACTTTTAAGTAAGTATGGTCAGTTTCACTAGAAGTGGTGGCCAAGTGAAACGACCGCGACTTAGTAGTTGTAGTTTGTAGGTTCGAACCCAGACAGGCGCTTTACTTTGTGTAAATTAGTTCATCACCACTGCTCTCAGAACGGAGAAGAAAACATCCTAAGGAAACCGGCATGTCCTAGAACCAAAAATTCGAAGACATGTGACATCTACCAGCCCGCACTGGGCTAGCGTGGTGGATTTCAGCCCACTCCCTCTCACCGAGAGGTGGCCTGTGTTCCATCAGTGGGAACATGCAACAGCTGATTCAGTATCGATTCCCTGTATGAGCAGGCGAGATGTTCAGAACACCCACATTTCGCCAGCATTTTTCAGGCTGCTCTTGAGAATCCAAACTAATATCATATATGCGAAAATTAATTTGTTTGTTTGTTACACTTTCACGCTAAAACGGCTGAACGGATTTGGATGAAATTTGGCATACAGATAGACCATGACCTAGGTAAGGACATAAGCTACTTTTCATCCTGGATCGCAGACAACAGCTAGTATTCTTATAATCCTAATAACCTTCCCTGACGCGAAGATCGAACCCCGGTTCATTGCTTAGCAGCCGCGCGTGCTAACACCAGATTATTTGTTAAGCAATATAACATAACATCAGACCTATATTTCTCGAAGGGGACAGGGGAGTAACTATTGTAGTACCTACCTATACCCACATTTCACCAATTATCTTTAAATCCTTGTGGCTAAGTAATAACAGTCGCACGGATCCATCGATCAGGTTAAGCTACGCTTGCCGCGGTTGGTCCGTGAATGGGTGACCATCCTTACATACCAAGACCTCTTCGTGCCTCGGGAAGCACGTTAAGCCGCTGGTCCCGGCTGTCATTCGTGGATCTTTGACAGTCGTTACGGGTCGTCAGAAGCCCGAATGTCTGACAACCAGTCTTACCAAGGGGTATCGTAATTACCAGTAAGTAACTGGGTTGTGGAGGTCAGATAGCCAGTCTCTCCATCAGCTGCAACCGGTTAGACTGAAATCCGACCCCAACATATTTGGGAAAAGGCTATGCAGATGATGATGTTGAAGTGATTGTGCATGTGTGCTTAATGTTGTACTAACATAGATTTTAAGTTATTAGTAACACTAACACGCTGTGGGCCTTCAAAGCCAGATAATAAAGTTTGTATAATTTTATTTATAGGGGGCGAGTGGGCGCGTCTGTAATTTGCAGAAGTAGGTACAATAACAATTATTATTGGATAGATCTGTAACCTCGATACATTGTTGGTTTGCTCTCATTCCAATCCTAATAATTATTATTTATATATCTATTTTTATCATAATATTATACATATAGTTATAGTTATGATATTGGTATAAAAAAGTATTGTTATAATTTGATTTTATATCTTTATACAATAATACCACTAGTAAGTAGTTATAGAGGTACGAGGAACAGGGTGTAAAGTTCACTCATACCTCCATAGAAAAGGGAGAAGTCGTGTCTGGTGGGCAACTGCACCAAGATTAGTGTCGGGAAGTTATATATATGCTAGTTGCGCGGTAAACTCTGCTTGCGCGATGTAGGATTTTGCGTGAGGTCAGTGTGACGTTGTTCTCGTGTGGCGATGTAGATACCGCATATTAATAAGTATGTTATTTTTGTACACTGACAGCCGAAAATCCAAAGGCTGCGTGTAAAGCGGCGTTTAGACGGCGCGCCAACTCGCGAGCCGAGCCTGGCTCGGCTCGTGATTCAGCGCGTGACGCGCCGTTTAAACAGGTACGCTCGGCGCGGCTCGGCACGGCTCGGCAAAGTTCGTACGATCCATCGCTTGTTGGTTTTTCGATATGAATCAAAGGCGCGCGCGCCATCTTCGGCTCGGCTTGTGTTAATACGCGCCGTCTAAACAGACAGATGGTACAGAGCGCGCGACGTAAGAATTCATTCATTTTGAGTTTTTGGCGACGTTATTTTATTAATTCAAAGAATTGGGTTTCTACGAGATGGAGGACTCTTATACAATGACTGAATATAAATATTCACCACCATGCAAAATAACTGTTGCTGCGGCTGCAGCGAAGCGTTTTCGTTTATCTATATTTTTAGAACGGACTAGCGGACGGCGCAGTTCAACAGCTCGCGATGTTATGACCCACGAGCCGCCGCGCCGTGTAGGTATACGAGCAGGCTTGCGTTCGGATTAAGCCAAGCCGTATCTACACGGACGGCTCGCCTCGCGTGGGATCGTGCTACCCCGCGCCGTTTAAACGCACCTTAACAGATCGCTTTGTTCGATAAGACCGCCCATTGTACACTAGTTTTAAATATGTTTCTCCTTTATAACCGACTCCCAAAAAGGAGGAGGATTTATGTTCGGCTGTATGTATGTTATTTTTAATTTTTATTTATGTATGTTCGCCGACTTCTCCGTCAATTGTGGATCGATTTTGAAAAATATTTAATTGTTTGAAAGGGTATCGAGGTGGCTCCACTGTCACCAAGTAAGAATATGATGAGGGGATCCCATAGTAACCAAAGTCAAAGTCAAAGCATTTATTTCAAATAGGCACATAAAAGGCACTTTTGAACGTCAACATTTACATTTAAATAGAATTGATTCTAGTCGCCCCTTCCAAAAGGTAGTTTCGTATGGAGAAGAATGGGCAAGAAACTCCATCGTTACTCTTTTAAAATGTGTTACAATACTTTGTATACATTAATTATATAATTATATGTGAAGACGATGCACCTATAATAAAAATTACCCTACCAAAATAGGTAAAAAGAATTTAATAAACGTAGCAATGATAAATAAGTTAATTAAATGATAGATATATGGTGTTCACATATTTACAAACATTGTAAAAGTATACGATTTCCCAAATTATGTAACCAATTAATATGTCAGTGTGTGAGTTAAAGTAGTCACAGAATGTAAACCAATGTCATAAAAATAACAAACCATACAATTAAGTAGCAACAAGTTTTAATTTTGTCAAGACCCTAGATTGTCCTGTGGAGCTGGACCAGCATGTTTCCAAGCATTCTTATCTTGGATATAATCCTCTAATTTGTAATATGCTTGTTTACACAGTGAACTTTTTATATGAGTTTTAAATTTTCTTTCATTTAATTGCAATATATTACAAGGTATTTTGTTGTAGCATTTAACACAGTACCCCATAAAAGATGTATGTACTTTAGCTAATCTGAAAAATGGTTGATCTATTTTATCTTTATTTCTTGTATTAAAATTATGTCTATCACTTATTTTATTAAAAAGATGTAGATTTTTTCTTACGTACCTACATAATATTTTAATAAATGAATTGGCAAGGTACCGTCATAATATTAATCCTTTTAAATAGTTCCCTGAGAGATTCGCGTTGACGTAGATTATAAATGGCTCTGACAGCTCTCTTTTGCAAAATAATGATGGATTCAATGTCAGCAGCCGACCCCACAGTAAAATGCCATACGCCATAATGCTGTGGAAGTAGCTAAAATAGACCAAACGCGCGGTTTCCACATCTGTTAACTGTCTTATCTTTCTAACAGCATAAGCGGCCGAGCTTAGCCGCCCCGCAAGAGATGTTATATGAGGTCCCCATTGTAATTTCTCGTCTAGCGTGATTCCCAGGAAAACCGTGTGATTAATTAATTCCAGTTTTTCTCCATACAACATGATGTCACACTTGCTACTTCTTACATTCGGTAATATAAATTTAATGCATTTGGTTTTTTTACCATTTAGTACCAAATTATTTACCGTAAACCAATCATGGACCTGAAGAATAGAGCTATTCACGTCGTCAAGATTTTTTGACCGTCCGTCTATCTTAAATATCAATGATGTGTCATCTGCAAATAACACCATCTTCGGTTAATTTTAAAGTAATTGGGGTAAATCATTAATATAAACTAAAAAGAGGAACGGACCCAATAACGAACCTTGAGGAACGCCCATTGCCATTTCAGACCCTAATGAGTTTATGCCGTTTACTTGAACTGTAACTTTTCTATCTTTCAGGTATGATCTGAGTAAATCAAGAGCTGTATTTCTAATCCCATAGTGCTCTAGTTTCAGCAGAAGTGTCTGATGGTTTACGCAATCGAACGCCTTAGAGAGGTCGCAAAAGATTCCAATGGCATCTTGTGCTTGTTCCCAGGCGTTAAAAATGTTCTTTATTAGGGTGACACCAGCGTCAGTGGTACAACGCCCTTTGGTGAAACCGTACTGTTGTTCATGAAGGATGCAATTTTTATTAAAGTGACGTAACATTTGAATGAGCATCAACTTTTCAAACACCTTACTGAGAACGGGCAGAATTGACACAGGCCTAAAATTGTTGGGTTCTTTACTATCACCGGATTTGAACAAAGGAACTATTTTACTATGTTTCATGAGATCCGGAAAGACTCCTTGGTCTGAGTCCTGGTCCGGTCTTGAACCGAGGGAGATCCTTTAATTGTATAGGCACACATCGATTATGCACTATAGCAATTTGGATATTTGGTATTTAATACATAACTAAAAAGTGAAAAATAAAAAACTTTGTTACAAAAAAAAAAAACAAACGATTTTAAAAATATATATTACAGAGTGACAATTACCTTTAACTTCGGGAGTCGGTGCCAATAAACTAAAATACAGATCCAAAAACACCAACTTCCAAAATTAATGTTCTTATTATTGTATGAGGTCAATATATTTAATACATAAATAAATTACATTGTTACTCATTTCACCTGCATTTAAAATCCATACAAATATGCAGAAGATAACCATTTCTGATAAGCAGTCAAGATGTTAATATAATTAAGTAGCACCACTTTATTAAGACCCAATTTTCAATTCTCGTAATTATTGTAGAACTTCCAATTACCTATGATTAAATTTGACTACGCATGTCTACAAATGCTTCTCCATACCAACAGTTGCGCAGGGTTGTGCTAAAGAAGCTTTTCGCCAGATAAATTGTAAGCACAAGCTGGGTTACATTGCTTCTTTGTCGTGATAGATACACGAGGCTGTTGGTTAAAATCCGGGCAAGTACTGTAGTCCTGCTTGTCGGTCTTCTACAGATTGTACTTCGGAGAATGTGCCCAAAAACTCCACGACCTCATTCCACCGGCCCCCTTCTTCCATCGGTCATCTAGACGCACTGCAAGTTACCATCCTCAACTAGTTGCTATTCCACCAATTCGCACTAGGCGTTTCCAAATGTCTTTTGTTATGCGCACAGCAAAAGAGTGGAACTCTCTACCTGCGTCTGTGTTTCCGAATGCGTACAACCCTAATCTGTTCAAAGCGAGAGTGAATAGGCTTCTTCTGGGTAAGCTAACTCCAACGTCGACTCTGTCTCTGTCACCATTGACCTAGACTAGAGTCAAGAGCAGACCCATCTTAAATAAAAAAATAAATAAAAAGAAAGTACCAATTTGACTTTTTCAATTCATATTATGCACTTTCCGAGTTTATCTAGGACATTCTTTTTGGTTTATTTTTTACTGACACGTGTGGCGGGAAACATCGTGAGGAAACCTGGACTTACAGGTCTTGAGCAAGGGTGGTGATCAATACTCATGCACTCTCTGTATGAAAAGTGGCTTTTGCCCTGCAGTGGAACAGTAATAGGCTGGTATCATTATGCTTCTTGAACACAACGAATGAAACGAACGAACTGTGAATGTAAAATAATAAAAAAAAACTGAATTGAGCTTCCGAGGGAATTTCTGTTTTGCTGTTTTATTTAAAAAAAAACCCTAAATAGTAATGTTTAGACACATAAATACTAGCTTTGAAATAATATAAAATGACTAACAGAATTAGCATTAAAAAATATTATTAAAATCTCGATTATGATTGCAAGTGTAATGGTTGGTCAATCCCTAGCATCAGCAGGATGACACTGACAGCTCACTCCACGCTCACTTCACCTAAGTTTTCACGGTGAGATGGTTAAATCGCAATGCTGAACCATTTTGTAAACACGATTTACCTACATATTAACCTTAAAAGCCTTTCAATTCTCATGTTTATATTTAAGAGGATCAAATTGAATCCACCATTGTAGACGGCTAATGAATCTGAGTGGTTCCCAGAATTCTGAAATACCTAAACCGTTCCATGAAAATGCTAAATACGAAATTCTGCAATTCTATTGAATAAAATGTGAACGGCTCATCCGTTCAATATGGATTTTAGCAAAGGTTTCTCGTTCATAATTGGAGTTAGCTCTTACCTTTATACAGGCTGTCTTTGAATTGATCAGAAATCTTTTAAGGGTAAAAAAAACTGCTGTTTGTTATAAGATATCACTAGGTAAGGTACTTACCTAGTGGGAACATATCTTAGTATTATATAATTGCATTGCACATGTGCGAGTACTATGTACCTACTATAGACTTTTTTTTTTTTTTTTTTTTTTGTTTTCGGGGGGAAACCTTCAAAAGGCACCCGACCTCCGGGGAGGGAAGTCGGGGAGTGTGGGATTTTTACCTCACTAAAACCACCCCGGTGATCATCATCAGCACATAGGGGCGGTCCCGGTTCCTCTTAAAAGACCAATTCCGGAACCACCCCTGTGCAACGCCTGTAAGGCACATCCCTGGGGAGACTGTAAAGGGGCCTCCCCTGAGCCTCGCTATGTTCGGCAGCACGTGACCACTGTGCCACCGTCCTCCCTGGGGTCACTTGGTGGGCGGACAGAGTCCCCTCTCTGTGCACCCGCGACCCCAAAGGTCCACTTACCTTGATTGGTAAGCAGACCTCAGCGTATCAGGCGCCAAGGCGGTTGCCTCCCCGACGCCTCCTTACCCGAGCAGGATCAGCCCTCTCCCACCTACTATAGACCTAGCATTTACTGGGTACGTCTTAAATTGACTTGAATATGCCCTGGCGGCTGAGAGTATGTCTCACTCAAATGTGTCGCTGATGGTGGCGTATGTGTTAGATCATTTAGTTCCCTTCGAAATGGTTGAGTTGAATGGTGCTGATCCATACGTTATTTTTGTGGACGGGCATTGTCAGAAAGGACTGGTCATCTCTTAGCTTCTACTGGTTGTTTTAGTTCATTGTTATTTTTTTTTATTTGTTTTCAATTAATATTTTCTACAGGACGCTTTTAACGCGTCCGTCTTTCTACATCGTTCTCAGATGTATAATTTCAACATGAATGATGTAACCAATATTTTGTAACAATGTATTGATTTAAAAGAGTGTCCGTGGAGTTTCTTGCCCGTTCTTCTCCACAGTGTACAGCTACTTTACTTTGGAATGGGCAACTAGGTTTCATATTTCTGACTGACCGATCCCTTGATAATTTAAAAGTGCCTGTAATTGGTTTAATTGAAATAAGTGCTTTGAGTTTAAATTTGCCCTGCATGCCTCCTTCTTTCATACTTCTCTAGTCACCAGCTCAGTAGCCACCGCCTTCCTAGCCACGTTAACATCTTTCAAACAAGCAAAACAATAAATACATTAAAAAAAATATCTCATAGCCAAATGCTATTATACCATATCGGAATTTTTAAATGACCGCAATTAATTAAACAGAAACCTATATTTGGCAGTCGCCTCCTTCTGCGAAGCAGTCATGCTAGCGAAGGAGGTGGCGGGACGGGAGAGGGAGAGAGTCTCCCGTCCAAGCCGCCGCGGTGGACGCTCCGGGCGTCGGGAGCCGCGTGACGACTCCCGGCCACCGTAGGCGCGGGCCTGCGGGCGGTGAGCAATGGGTAGCTCACCGTCCGATCAGGACCAGGCCCGTGCTGGACGGCGCGTACGTGTTCCACGCGCGCCTCAAAGAGATGTCAGCATCGAAGAGGGGGCCCACTGGGGCCCAAGCCTGCCGGGAAAGCGGGATCATCCATAAGGGGTACCGCTGACCCGGAACATAAAGGGCCAAGGAAGGAACACGGGTGGGTTTTAGTCAGTAAGAGTCTGACACTCCCTTCCGCTCCACCCAGAGCGGGAGGGGTCATTTGATGATTTCCCATCCTCAAAAAAAAAAAAAAAAAAAAAACCTATATTTACGACACTTTCACAATTTGACGCCCAAATCTGTTAAAACAATACATTTTATTTTTAATTATTAGCATTGAGTTAACATTATGTCATTGCTTTTTTTTTAATAATTTGCTGTGTAGACTCAACTTTTAATTTTATTTTTTATGGTTTTTTCTCCAAACCATAAATATTTTGTTTTGTACGCCATAAATGGCAAAACATGCAGATCTACCTGTTATTTTAAGACCTTGCACATATTCTTTGATGTATACTCGTGTTTTACAATAAAATATTTATTCTATTCTAAAAAATAAAAAAATTGTGTATTCAATAAATATGAACCAGTAAAGCTACGGTCTCCTCAAAGAGCGGTGGTCAGAATCAGAATCAGAAATATTTTATTTGTGATACAGAGGTAGGTACAGTGGTTGGACATGTTGGTCGATAATTGGTCGATACATAACGGCCGCAGTGACAGCTGTCATGAAAATTATGGCAGCGGGGTTTGACTTTACGGTGTTAAAAAATGCTCTGTAGGAAAACACAGACTTAATTTATAAATTACGTTTCAGTGATGTCATTCGATTGTTAATTGCGGAGGTTGTGTTGCGGCCACCGCAGTTTTATAAAACCCTAGCTGTACTTTTCCGTTTTTATTTTAATCTGACAATTTTCAGGGTTTGGAGTCAGAACGCAGAAATGTTGTCAGTCGTGCCTTATAAAATACAGTAAGCTACATCTAGTAAGTCTGGAAAGAGAAGCAATAATGTTGGTAACATGTTGGACTAATAACATTTACAAGTGAATAATAAATTTGTAAACATTTGTTGCTACATCGCGGCTACGCCGTAGCCAAACCGTAGCACGTAGCACATCGACTACGAATGTATGTGGTCGTTTATTGGAAAGCTTTGACGGGTTGAAAATGTTCAGTAAGCTTTGAAAGTCTTCTGTCTTTTTTACAAATACTCTCTCGTTTTTTGGTTTTGTCTTTATCGACTAGTTGCCTAAAAGATAATTAATAATACATATAATTGAATAATGTTAAAAGGACCCGAGTCTTTGTAAAGGAACCATACCTTTTAATCCTCGTCTGAAGCCGTAATTCCAGACTTGAGTACGTACCAACTTATGAATTGAATACTTTCAAGTATTTTTTTTTATTTTCTACAATTTACGTAAAGTACTAACTAAGTATGTACTAACTGTAGAAAAACAATCTTTTATTTATTTGATTATTTGTGCAAATAGTATTTTTCTTTAATGCAATTTTGATGTAAAATTAATAATGTACGAGTATGTGATGAACTAAGTTTACTTTCTGAGGTAACTTATCTCGTAGCAAAACTTAGTAATATAATAATAATAATAATATGAGACAACATCCACACAAGGTCTTCAGGTCCCGAACTAGGTAGAACCTGTACTACGGAAACAATCTGATGACTGATATACATACTTATATACATACGAGTACAAACACCCAGACACAGGTCAAACAGACATGTTCATGCACACAAATGTTTGACTTGTCCGGGGATCGAACCCGGGACCAGCGGCTCAGAAGGCAGGGTCGCTACGAACTGCGCCAACCGGTCAGTCAAATAATAATCTTTATTGGAACAAAATCACATTTTACGAATTGATTGCGTACGTAAATAGCTACATTAGTTACAAAACTGTGTCGCAGCTATTAACGCCCACCTCCAAGAGGGAGACGACAGCGTTCCAGAATCCAGAGTTGAAAATACAGTGGGGGTTAATAATAATAATAATTTATTTCATTTTTTTCAATTTAGTGTCTATCTAGATAGACACTCCACACACACACACAAAAATCTGTTCAATTTTTAATTTATCTTGTAGACTATAGAGTTGCGGAGTGTCTATCTAGTTGTTAATGTTACCTATTTTAATTTTCACAATTTTTTTTTTTTGCTATTTGTCTTAACGTACTTATTTAATTTATTACAATTAAAATTTCTTACTATTTTTTTATGTATTTGTTAATGCTCTGTTAACTCTGTTAGCTCTCACTGTTAACCCCCTCTTTTTATGGTCAATTGTAAAATAATATTGTGCACAGAGCCGAAGTTACAAGAAATAAAAACCTCAGGAGACCGACCACGCTCAATGAAACGTGTGAATCAACTTGTACATTTACTGCACTCTATTGAATCGTGGAAAGCGCAACAGACGACGAAATGAAATTATAAACTTCTTCGTTCATACTTTGTGGAAACCTCGGAAAAGTCTAGATCAAAGTTTCTCAACCTATATTGCCCATCACTCACTTTGAGTATTTTTTTTTTCTAGATAGCCTTATTTCTTTTACTTACCATCTGTCGCGAATCTGAAGCAGCTATTGCCATGGTTGTATTTAACCGGTCCGTCCATATCGGCACCAAGTGGTGCCGGCAATTTCCCCATACCGTCACGCCATATTGAAACCGATTGATTCCAACCGATTCGAGCGGTTTTAAGTCTGTTTTTACCTTAAAATAAAGGTTACTATTGTTTGTGGGCATTTCACTCTATGGGCCGATGTACTATCGTGTGCCATACATCATTTTAAGGGGTCATTGTACTCATCATTATGAACAACTTTTACTATAGGACCAAATACGAAATCGTCAAATAAATTATCAGCTGTTCCCTACATTTATGTTTGCAGAACTCGCCAAAATGTAGGGACCAGCAGATTTTGTTTTTGCGATTTCATATTTGTTCCCATAGTAAAAGTGGTTCATAATGATGAGTACAATGACCCCTTAAGAGGTTGATGGTGTTTTACCAATAACCCTGTATAGTCGTATGATCCCCGCCTTTGTTTTCTCTGGGTCTTCTACTGCGCCCCTGAAAGTCTCAAGCGCCCACGAAGGAGCGTTATCGCCCACGTTGAGAACCTATGGTCTAGATTGTTTCGTAGCAAGGGGTGACAAGCTAAACTTTGCTTTTAAAGAACCGTTAAGTTACACATTTGTTATGATAGAATATAGTAGAATACTCTCTATTATGTCTATATTATCAATACAAATTATAGATATAAATGAAGATATTTACATAGGGCGACACTGTGGCGGCATCTACAACGCCACATGCGAACTACGCATCAGAACGACGTCACGCAAAATCCTGCATCGCGCAAACAAATTTTACCGCGCGACTAACACGTATATACATATAGCATCTCGGAATCATCGGGCAGTAGCCTACCAGATACAACATCTGTCTGGTCGGAGGATCCTCCCTTTTTCTATGGAGGATGAGTGAACTTTACACCCTATTCCGCATATAACTATACAAAAAAATAAAAATATGGTACGGTTAGAAAATTATAATTATTGTGTATAATTTTATTTATTTCTGATGACCAATAATGTTAATGTGATTATGTGAGTGAATTAGCTTCATATAACTTATTTAATGTCTTTTAAGTTTGTATTGTTAATGTAATTGTGTGCCTAATAATTAATATGAGTCTTTTGTTACTTGATTATGAATAAAATAATATGTAATACAGAGTAAGTTGATATGACAGAGGGGCATTAAATTACACTACGTATAATAGACGTGTGTAGTATTAATTCGATACGATAAAAAAATAAAAAGCACCAACATTTTGTATTTTTTTCTTTCAAACAAATTAAATACCTTACAAATCAGAGTGAAACGCAACCACCCTTTGTAATGAAAGTGCAAGTGTGTGTGTATGCATTGCCATCTTTTTTAATACAATATTTGGTAGTACTTGTGACTAGCGTCAGAGCGGCAACAAACAAGAAAACAAACAAAAGATGACGACAACACAAATTCACTGTATAGCAAACTAAGAATACTCTTAATAGGGAAATGTTATTACACAGTAGACGAATTCATGACGGATAAAACCTTATAGATGTAGGTACCTACTTAATTCATAACTCTTCTTTGTTAGATCCGGCTTGATCCAAGACATAAATTTTGTTTATTCCAGTGACATTAACGAATCCATTTTATTTTTTATTTTTGTATTATAAAATGACATACCATAATTCAATGTAATCAATAACTTGACATGACATGATTGTAATTATTACCCATTCCTTATTATTATTTTATTTTACTATTTACTACCTACCTACTAATGCAATCTGACTAAATATGACTGTATGTGTGTTATTATTGTGTATTGCTTATTACTGTTAATTGGACATCGTAACAACTTCTAGACATGTATTTTACTTTTATTTTTTTCCCGAAATGAATTGTATTGTGTAAACTTGATATTTTGATTCAATATATTAATTTATAAACTCAACAGCAAACCGAGATTGTGCTTTGCAGTGCCCTGACAGGGTTCATGTACAAAAACCGACAGTAATAAATTGTAAAATGTGTGATGTGCATGAGAGCAAATAAATAAATAAATAAACAACGCATCGTAGGTTATACTCAGATATTTTATCGTTTTAAGGTGCATGACCTATGCGTATAGACATAATCAGCTGTTAGGAAAGATACATCGTGTTCAAACGGTGCAAAAACTTAAAAAATCATTGGCGACTAAACTACTGCTCTTATTTAATTGATTTTTGGTACAGAGCTTGAAAATGGTATCTAGTAAAGGCAGTTAAAAGGAAAGCCCCTCTGTCGTATCAACTCTGTAAAATAATAATATAACACATTAGGCGGTCTATTCGCGAAACTTTGGATGGATTTAAAGCCCATAGTAACACGTATTAGGTGACTGGCTACCTACTACTGCTTAAAATATACACCCTGTGGCAGACAAATTGACAGTCGGACAGACAGACAGACAGACAGCGTAGGCTTAAAAATCTAATGGAGTCCTCCCTTTGGGCACGGAAATCTAAAAAGTATATAAAAAATATTTTGTTATCTATAAAAGTCGGTTTAAGTTTTATTTGTGAATCGTAATCCCAAGTGGACGATGGTTTAAATTCAAAAGGACAGCAGGTCATTTTAAATGTAACAGTTCTCATTATAAATACCGAGTAGAGTTTTATTGTAAATTTCACATCAAATTCATGAACGTGTCCAAAAAACGGCAGCGTTTCAAACATAATAATTTCCCAACGATAGCTTTGTATTGTTAACTAAACACTATTATAACTATATTATATAGAGAAAAGATTTGACTTTTTGTATTTTTGTTTGTTAGCTTTCGTGCTAAAATGACTAAACGGATTTGGATGAAATTTGGCACGAGGGTAAACCATGACCTGGAGAAGGACATAGGCTACTTTTTATTCTGGATCGTAGACGAAGTCGCAGGCAACAGCTAGTCCTAAATATTCGTCCACCTCTGCTGTTACATACCGCCTTAATACAAAAATGTGAGATTGTATGTACGACAATGTTATAATGTGGGCTTTGAATTTTATGACGTCATAAAATTCATGCATTCCATATCATTCGAAAGTTCGTTATTACACCATGAACGAGAACTAACAAGCGAAGGACCGTGAAAACTTAAGAATATTATATTTTTGCTAAAGAAGGTATTGCTAAGGATCTAGAGACAATATTTGTATGGAGTATTTTTTTTAAAGCCTTTACAAACATTTAAACTCACGTACACAAACAGCCAGACCCGGAACAATTACTTGTAGGTCATACAAATATTTGTTCCGTGCGGGAATTGAACCTGCGACAAGCAGCGCAGCAGGAGCCAACCGTGTCGTATCGTGTATTTATCTTTTTCGGTCTTATTACGAAACAAGGTTTTTCTTTAGACATGGTTTAAACCAGTTTAAACCATCGACCCTGTTTTTGAAATAAGAACCCAACAAAAATCGAAATACGGATCCTTTTAAATAACTGACACTCGTAGTCCGGTCTTAAGTTGTCAATTTTGTGTTGGTAAAAACCAGCGCTGGGGCTCTGTCTTGCATAGGGTCGCAGCATAATGCTGAGCGATAGCCGTTTTGCGTGGATGTGACGCATGTTTCCCCCAGCCTTTTCTTATTTTTTTGTGTTTGTGATATTTTTTGCGTCATGTTTACCGCAAATATACGCATTTTCTTTCTTTTTCTCTTCTTTTTTGTATACTGAATTCGGCATAAAGTTCGAAATACAAAAATTTGAACGAACGTTTAGGCTCGGGCTAAAGTTAGATCGTGTCTTGTAATAAGGCGCTATAAGTTCATCTATATGAAAACCTGGTAGTCTCATCCACGGAACAGTTTTTTATTTCTGTTCCGTGGTCTTATCATACATTATTATATCTGCTGACTAAATCAATTTGAGTTTTGGTTTTGTTCGGATAGTAATTATTGTTTACAGTTTGACGATTAGGAGAGATCAAGAAAGACACGATAATGATAAATTATTCAATTTCTGTAAGTAGGTTTAAACAAACACTTTTACACGTCAATCATATTTTTAAACTAGATGAGGTCGGTTTTTCTTATCTGACTACTCTGAGAAGAAAGGCCGAAACAAACCCAGAGGCCACGTCTCTTTTAAAGTCCAGATATAATCTTGGTCAGATAATGTGAAGACCATGTAGATTGGTGTATGAAATGGTCTTTTGAGGAAAGAACCACACAGATTAAGTGGACCTGTCCAGTCAGTGCACGCATTTGTCAGTAATCGTGCAGCTCAACTCAGAACTTAAGGAGCTCATGCTGCAGCAATCCCAAATAAATTGCGTTAAGAGCAGGTGGAATTCTGAAGTTACTGCCTACCCCCATGAGAAGAAGGGGTAAGTTTATGTATGTTTGTAAGAGCAGGAGCATGATAATGTTATAAACCTAATAAGGTCTAAAGATAACGAATGAAGTGAGACCTATATCGTCGCCGTGCTGTGAAAACTTGCTAATTGCAGTAAACGTTTTAAACGGGAGAAGATAAAAAGTCTGAAAATTTGCCGTTTCTGACGTTCTCGAAGGTTCTCATTAACAGTAATAAAAGGCATGAAGCATCTTAGAGCTGCGCACGTTTGTTCTTAATACCTAAGCATTACGCGGTTTTTATATACAACAAATGAAAAAAAAAACAATTAACTTTTCTTTACGAGGTTTATATTTAAGTTAATCAGATGATGTCAGCCAAGGGCTCGTGGCTATGTCTAAATAGCCACAACACAGGTTATTCGATCAGCGAAGCGCATTAAGCCGTTCCATTGGTCCCAATTGTCGTGTTGGTAATTCGTGGATCTTTAACAGTTGTTACGGGTTATCACAAACCCGAAATCCTAACATCGTATTATCAAGGGGTATCATATTTCCCAGTGATTGGGTTGTGGAGATCAGATTGGCAGCCGTTCCGAGTAAAATACTGGTATTCAGCTGCATCCAAGAGCAGTGGTGGCCCAGTGGTAACGGCTGCGAATTACGAGTTGTAGGTCGTAGGTTCGAACCCAGACAGGCGCTTTACTGTGTGTAAATTATTTCATCACCACTGCTCTCAAAAACGGTAAAGGAAAACATCGTGAGGAAACCGGCATGTCCTAGAACCAAAAATTCGAAGATATCAACCCGCACTGGGCCTGCGTGGTAGATTACGGCCCACTCCTTCTCACAGAGAGGAGGCCTGTGTCCCAACAGTGGGAACATTGTAGGCTGATGATGAGCTGCATCCGGTTAGACTGGATGCCGACCCCAACACAATTGGGAAAAGTCTAAGCCACAGATCTGATCTGTGGGCTAAGCAGATTATGAGTCTCTCTGTAAGTTTTTTATATCTTAAATTTGCTAACCCTGACTGTATAACAAAGTAGTGAAACTTGTTTGATAATGAACCACAGAAAAGTAAAAAGGGGTGGGGATAACAAATAACCATGAAAATTTATGGATTTATGCAATAAATTCGATTTACTTTGGCAATGAGTTTGTTTTCCTTTAGCGTAGTTATTTCTGTCTCTTTGTACATAATCTGCTTTTGTAAGGGAAAGCGGTTTTTTTGGAATTGATGCTCGGGAAAATAATAACTCATGTCATGCTAGAAAACATCTTGTTTTAGATTTATTTGAGGACCTTTGTTTTCTTATTGAACACTCCATTGAGGCATTGAGGTAGACTAAAACTGCCAACGTGCAGTAAGCATCCGTGTTTATCACTGCTCGTTCCTTCTCTGTATAAGAGTAGGTTTTATCAAAAAAGGTGCAAATGTTGCGTAAAATTAATACAATACGACTCAAGGAAACGAATATATCCTTATCCCCACAATCCATCCTTTCAAAACACATAAAAAGGGCCCACATTCAAATGTATCACCTTTTACAATATATGACCTAAAAGCAAACTGACAGAAGTATACAAACAAAACGCACCCTTGACATTTGCAGGACCTAAACATCCAATGAAGACCCATAACAATTTATGCGGGTACTTAAGAAGCAATTTAGTGGTACGTGGGGAGCAGGGCGGTCCGACTTAAAGTGGATGGTAAGTGGCACTGCCGTGGCGGTCGCTAATTCGACTGTGGCCTGGACGCTTCGGAATCAAGTTTGCCTGGTACATTTAGTTAATAACTGAACTAATTTTATGGAGTGGTTATCTTAGGGAGCTGTATATTTGAGTCTATGTAGACTAAAACTCGTTCATTTTACAATGCTGTAAAGATCTTTTGGCGCCTGAATGACATTTTGAGGGAGGCGCTGTTGGTAAACATTTGTGATAATGTTTTGAGACCTTGTATTGGAAAAACAAGATGGTGGCGTTATTTCCATTTTTGAACACGCGCCAAAAAATCTTTGTTGATAAGTAAGTCAGTATAACTTATTGCTACACAACGACATGAATGTAAACATACCTGCCTTTTAGAATCCAATCTAATGATAAATGATTTTATTTCTGTAAGTAGGTTTGTACAAACACTACAGAAAAACCATACAGATTGAGTGGACCTGTCCAGTCAGTGCACGCATTTGTCAGTAACCGTGCAGCTCAACTCAGAACTTTAAGAGCTCAACGATTCGACGAACAATACCAAAGAAAGGACATTTGGGTAGGCCGCATGAACTAATTAAACTGCCAGATCATGATTAAAACTGAAACAATGACCCACATAGTCCACATATATATATATATATATATATATATATATATAAGCTAGCTCTATGGACTGACGGTCTGAAAAAGGCAGACCTGCGAATCCATTCTACTGCAACTGTTATTAGTTCCATTCACAACTTAATAAACCAGGTTTTATAAAGTTTATCTTTGCTAAGCCGACCACCACCGACGCAGTTTAATCCTAGACATGTAAATGAGCTGGTCTGAAAGTCGGCTCTAATCCTGCTAGATTATATTCACTGGAAAAAACCTGAATGTTTGTAGGGCTTCTAAAAACTTTTTAGTAGAACCTATACAGGCTATTCATTAATGCCGACCCCAGGAGGCTGAGACTAATGTTGGGACAGGGTGACGATAATAACTGTTCGACAAACACCGAATTTATTTTAAAGAATTTATTTATAAACTCACTTAAAACAATTACAAAAAGTTGACAATAGGATAAACACGGCGTCTCGACTCGCCAGAGTAAACGGACACGAGGAGACAATCGCGAGAACTCTCCAAGTTGAGTGTTCAGTGGTTCGAGGTTGCGTACAAGACTGACTGATACATCGGAAATCCATTCCTATATATATATCGATCACAAGTTAAAAGTAGGGAGGTCTGAAGCTTAGGGCCTTTTGTCTTTAAGTCATAAAGTGGGACATAAAAGCCCGTCGACTGGAATTGTCCATCTGTTCGGGGAAAAAACCAAGATTTGAAAATACTTAGAGTTGTAAACCAAACTGCGATAAGAAACAAACCCGGTAAAACAAAAGATGAAATTTCGAGAAATAGGAATCTAGTAAAATCCCAAACAGATGAGTAGTTCGGTCGACGGTAATCTTAATCCTAAAACAAAGAACTTATAGAAACCCAAAATCATAAAAACTAATTTTACCATTGACAGTTTCAAGTTAAAAATTAACAATATCTACTGCAGGGAAAATCCCCACAGTACCCCCCTGCTAGTGATTAACGATAATGAAATTAAGTTACAGCAGATTTTGCAAATTTGCTAAACTAATTAATAAAATACAGGGTACATTACCTAAACATTTACAATACAGGGTAATTATAAAATACAGTAAAACGTGTAACGAATAAATTTTTGCAAAAATTGAACGCAAACTAAGAAAGTTGATTGATTTCGAAATCTTTCAGATTTCAGCAAAAACAATTTGAAACATATCGCGAATTGCAAAAATTTATTCGAGCTTTTAAAAAACTGAACTAACATCACTAAAACTCGCAAATTATTTCATTTTGCGATTACTCAATAAAATCGTCAAAATGGAACAATTGTTGGCGAGGATTACAAGCCCGCCTGGAAATGGTCGGGGAAATGGACTCGACGACCGGAGCGAGTCACGTAAGGAGCTGGCGCTTGTGGTGCCGGTGGTGCAACTGGTACTGCTGGAGCAGGTGGAGCAGGTTGCTGGGGCGGTGGTGGGTTTTCGCCCGGCACGAAGAGCAGAATGCCTTCGTCGTCGTCGTCTTCGTCCGGATTTCCAGCGCCCGCCGGTGGAATGTCCTCGGAGGCGATGTAGGCTGGTTTCAGCCTATCAATCGACACAGGGACGTTGGCGCCGTGGATCCGGAGGGTAAAGTGTTTCTCGGTCCGAGAAACCACCTCGAACGGACCATCGTAGGGTTGTTGGAGCGGACGCCGGACGGCGTCGTGTCGGACGAAGACATGCGATACGGTGGCGAGATCTTTAAAGACGAAGATCTTTCGCTCACCGTGCCTGGTGCCGCTGACTGGTCGGAGCGCCTCGAAGTGCTGGCGCAGCTCTCGAACGAAGTCAGCGGAGTTGTCCAGATTCCTGGTGGATGTTGAAACCAGGAACTCACCAGGTAGACGAAGTGGTTCTCCGTACACCAACTCCGCAGCGGTGGCTTGAAGATCATCCTTCCAAGCGGCGCGGATCCCCAGGAGTGCCGTCGGGAGCGTGTGGGTCCACGTGTCAGACTCCAAGCACTTGATGGAGGCTTTCAGTTGACGGTGGAGGCGCTCGACCATTCCGTTGGCGGCTGGGTGGTACGCCGTGGTGTGAAGGTGATCCGTCCCCAGCAGCTTGTTCAGGCAGCGGAACAGGTGGGACTCAAACTGGCGTCCCTGGTCCGTCGTCACCCGGAGCGGGACACCAAACCTGGCGACCCAGTTGGTGTAAAACGCCCTGGCGACGGTTTCAGCTGTCTGGTCCTGGAGCGGTATTGCCTCTGGCCATCGAGAAAATCGATCAACGCAGGTAAGGCAATACCGATATCCCTCGGAAGGTGGCATGACGATCAGGTCGATGTGCACATGCTCGAAGCGTCTCGACGGCGGTTTAAAATTGCCGATCGGAGACGAGACATGGCGCGAGACCTTTGACCGCTGGCACTGGATGCAGACTCGGGACCAGTCTCGGCAATCCTTTGACATGGAAGGCCAGACGTACCGCTCTCTCACCAGGTTGGTGGTAACCTTGGCGCCAGGATGGGACAGCCCGTGGATGGTGTCAAAGGCTTGTCTGCGGAAAGCGGCCGTCAGGAAGGGCCGTGCCCTCATGGTGGAGACATCGCAGAAGACGGCAGCGTTGGAACCCGGCATGGTGATCTGGCGCAAGAGTAAGCCAGAGTCGTGCCTCTGGCGGAACTCCCGGAGCTCTGGGTCATCCTGCTGGGATGCTGCGAGGGCCTCGAAGTCGAGTGGTGCTGCGATCGCGTCAACCCTGGAGAGGGCATCTGCGACGACGTTCTCCTTCCCGGAGAGGTGGCGGATGTCGGTGGTGAACTGGCCGATGAAGTCCAGGTGGCGGTAGCGACGTGGCGAACACTGATCGGACTTCTGGTTGAAGGCGAAGGTCAACGGCCTATGGTCGGTAAGGATGAAGAAGTGGCGTCCTTCAACCATATGCCGGAAGTACTTGACCGCCTTGTAGATGGCCAGAAGTTCCCGATCGTAGGCGCTGTAGTTACTTGGTTTCGGCGCCACTTAGCTTCTTCGAGAAGAAACCAAGTGGCTCCCAAACGTCGCCTACTAGCTGGTGCAGAGCGGCTCCGACGGTGTGGTCCGATGCGTCGCAAACCAGAGAGACTTTGGCGCCAAGCTTGGGGTGCGCCAGCAGTGTCGCCGCAGCAAGCTCTTCTTTGCAGGCGACAAATGCGGCGTCAGCGGCGTCGTTCCAGTTGATAAGCGTCTTCCCCTTGATGTTGTCGTGGAGAAGGTTGTTGAGCGGCGCTTGAGTCCGAGCAGTCCTGGGCATAAAACGTCTGTAAAAGTTTATCATACCTAGGACCTGCCGGAGATCTTTTGCTGTCGTCGGACGAGGGTAGTCTCGGATGGCGGAGACCTTTTCCGGGAGTGGCTGAGTTCCGTCACCAGACACCATGTAGCCCAGGAACTTGACCTCTGTGGCGCCGAAACAGCATTTCGCTGTGTTGACGACAATTCCGTACTGCCGAAGACGTTCGAAAAGCAGACGGAGATGCTCCTGGTGTTCTTCCTCGGACGAAGAAGCGACTAGCAGGTCGTCAATATAGGCGTAGACGAAGTCCAAACCGCGCAGGACCTCGTCGATGAACCGCTGGAATGTTTGTGCGGCGTTCCGGAGACCGAAACTCATCGACGGAAACTCGAACATGCCGAACGGGGTGATGATCGCAGTCTTCTCCACGTCCTCTGGGGCGACGGGGATCTGGTGGTACACCCGCATCAGGTCGATGGTGGAAAAGATCTTCTTTTCGCGGAGCGTCTGGGCGAACTCTTGGATGTGGCGCACTGGGTATCTGTCCGGGATCGTCCGTGCGTTGAGACCACGGTAGTCCCCACAAGGGCGCCACTCGTCCCCCTTCTTTGGCACCATGTGGAGCGGCGAAGCCCAGCTGCTCTCCGACGGGCGACAAATACCCATTCGCAGCATGGACTCGAACTCCTTTTTGGCAGCGACGTAACGATCCGCGGCCAGGCGACGTGGTTTCTGGGCGACAGGTGGTCCTGGTGTTGTGTGAATGTGGTGCACCGTCCGGTGTTTTACATTCGCCGCCTTGCAGGCGCCATCGGGGCGCGTCAGCTCCGGGAACTGCTGAAGTAGCTCGTGGTAACGAGTGTCACCAGCGGCTGTCCTAATCCCGGCGACGGTCGAGCACTTGGACTCCTGACCTACGACACTCAAACTCGTAGAACGATCGAGCAGCCGCCCGTTACGCAGATCTACGAGGAGGTCAAAGTGGGTCAGAAAATCAACTCCGATGATGGCCTTGGGAACGTCCGCGATCACGAAGTTCCACGCGAAATCGCGGCGGAGACCGAGGTTCAGTGTGAGCGGAATCGACCCGTATGTAGCGATCGTACTACCGTTAGCCGCGGTTAGCTCGTACCCGGTTTTCACCCGTCGGCCACTCACTAATCTCCGCGGAAACACGCACAAATCGGCCCCGGTATCGATTAAAAAATCAACCGCACTGTTCCGGTCCGTCAAAAATAAGCGGCGTGTGTTGGGGCAGCTGTCACTAGCCGCACTTAGTGACTGGCTTCCCGGCTTCGTTTCATCGCCGGCGACGTAAGTGCACGGTTGCTCGCACTTATGAGCTTTTGGGCCGAATTGGTAGTGGTAGAAACACAATCCACCATACCGATTTCGCGACCGGGAACGCGAACGACGACGCGTGTTGGCACTATCGCGGAACTGTTGTCGACCGCGCACTTCCGAACGAAGTTCGTTCAACTCGCGGCTTTGGTTGTCCAACCGCACTGTCAACCGCTCGAGCACTTCACACAACCGCGATTCATTTGTCGACATCGCGGGCACTTGTTTCTGTTGGGGCGCCATGGCGCCCATTGCGTCCATCACGCAATCAGCGGTCTTCGCCAGGTCGTCCAGGGTGACATTCGGCTGGGCGGCTTGTGCGGCGATGGCGGCGCGAGCGAACGGGTTGATCCGCTCCATCCACAAGCTGCGGACGATGTCATCAGCGGCGTTGTCCCCAGCCAGCTCCTTCAGGTAGCGCAAGAACTGTGATGGCTTCTGGTCGCCGATGTCCTCTCGCTCCAGCAGTTGCCGTATCTTTTGTGCCTGCGATTTCCCCAGGCGTCGCAGGAGCTCTTCTTTAAGTTTCTCGTACGGCCTGTCCGCCGGCGGGTTAATTATCAGGTCGCGAACTTCTCTGGAATATTTTCCGTCGAGTGATTTGGCGACCTGACGGAATTTCATGGCACTCGTGGTCACGCCGGCGTCCTCGAGAACCCACTCAACCTGCTGGAACCACACCTCCGGATCGTCCGGGGTGAACGCAGGGATTTTCAGTCGCGCGATAACTTCTGGTTTGGGGGCGTCTGGGTTTGCCATCGTTGTTGTGGGAAGAACCGAACTTTTCTTGATACGTTTCGTCCACGAGAGTTTCGTCCTACTCACTCGAAGGACTCGCGCCACTCAACGAAGATTTCGGCGATACAAACTAATCGTCACTGTCACTCATAAAATCCGTACGCGAATCACGTCGGGGTCACCAATGTTGGGACAGGGTGACGATAATAACTGTTCGACAAACACCGAATTTATTTTAAAGAATTTATTTATAAACTCACTTAAAACAATTACAAAAAGTTGACAATAGGATAAACACGGCGTCTCGACTCGCCAGAGTAAACGGACACGAGGAGACAATCGCGAGAACTCTCCAAGTTGAGTGTTCAGTGGTTCGAGGTTGCGTACAAGACTGACTGATACATCGGAAATCCATTCCTATATATATATCGATCACAAGTTAAAAGTAGGGAGGTCCGAAGCTTAGGGCCTTTTGTCTTTAAGTCATAAAGTGGGACATAAAAGCCCGTCGACTGGAATTGTCCATCTGTTCGGGGAAAAAACCAAGATTTGAAAATACTTAGAGTTGTAAACCAAACTGCGATAAGAAACAAACCCGGTAAAACAAAAGATGAAATTTCGAGAAATAGGAATCTAGTAAAATCCCAAACGGATGAGTAGTTCGGTCGACGGTAATCTTAATCCTAAAACAAAGAACTTATAGAAACCCAAAATCATAAAAACTAATTTTACCATTGACAGTTTCAAGTTAAAAATTAACAATATCTACTGCAGGGAAAATCCCCACACTAAGTGACCTTCTATCCATCATAGTTGATGGCAAAGTCAAAAAGTTAGAAAGAAAGAAAAATAGATTTATTTGTCACAGAAACACGTGCATACAAAAAGATAATTAGCTCTAAATTAAGAAAAAAAAAAAGTAAAAATAACAAAGAGATCTCTAATTACGAGCACAAAATAGAAATCGTCGACAGCTGCCCGTCATGACTGTGACAAGAAGAAAAAATATATTGATTGTTATAGGCAACCGAAAAGCTTATGCCAAAAATCAATCTGCCTACCCTTTTCCCAACTATATTGAGGTCGGCTTCCAATCTAACCAGATGCAACTTTGGATACAAGTATTTTACATGGCGCGACTGCCTATCTGACCTCCACAACCCTGTTACTGGGTAACATAACAACCTTTTTTTTTTTTTTGAGGATGGGAAATCATCAAATGACCCCTCCCGCTCTGGGTGGAGCGGAAGGGAGTGTCAGACTCTTACTGACTAAAACCCACCCGTGTTCCTTCCTTGGCCCTTTATGTTCCGGGTCAGCGGTACCAACATAACACCCCTTGATAAGACTGGTTGTCAGACTTTTGGGCTTCTGTCTGAATAGGTACCCATAACGACTGTCAAAGATCTACGAATGACAGCCGGGACCAACGGCTTAACGTGCTTTCCGAGGCACGGAGCGGTCTTGTCATGTAAAGGATGGTCACTCATCCACAAACCGACCGCGGCAAGTGTAGTTTAACCTTAGATCGAATCGTGCGGCTATTGAAAGTCGTTGTAGAAATACGAAACGCTTTGAAATCATCAGCTTCAGATCATGTATATGCCTGGACAAGCTCCAGTAGTCCAACACCATAGCAATGTCTACAGACAAGCAGCGTTCCTGTGTTTCTATCTGAAGGGTGTGTTAATGTAGGCCTCAGATCACGGAGACGCCACGGCGGTTGCTGCTAGAGGTGACACTGTCAACCCTTTCCATTCAAACCAAGCGTGTTACCGTTTACTCGCACTACGACACAATTGTTGTATAAAACCTGACGGCTTTGAATGGTGGTGGTGACAAAGGCTGTGTGCCCAACGCAGTTTTTGAGGTACCTACGTAATTTTATAAGTACTGCGATCTATAGCTTAACTTTAAGCTTGTCTCTTTTGTTTTTCCTACTTAGTTAATAAATTTTAAACCCAGACGGAAAAAGAAGGGTGTTATAAGCTTAGCTCAAGATCTAAGCCTTAATAAATTCAAATCATTTATTAAACGTAAGTTGTGCCAGAAAGGCTTTTATACCGTTAAGGATTATATTGAGGACAAAAAGGCTTGGGTTTGAGTTGTTCCAATTTTCTGCATACTGAATGTTTTCTTTTATTTCTGTTACATACACTGATAAATTGATAATTATTATAACAGAACGACTTGAATACTTACCTTGAGAAGTACAATTTATTGTTTTAATAATATTGTGAATTTGAGGACTATGTGGGTCATTGTTTCAGTTTTAATCATGATCTGGCAGTTTAAGTAGTTCATGCGGCCTACTCAAATGTCCTTTCTTTGGTATTGTTCGTCGAATCGTTGAGCTCCTAAAGTTCTGAGTTGAGCTGCACGGTTACTGACAAATGCGTGCACTGACTGGACAGGTCCTCTTAATCTGCGTGGTTCTTTCCTCAGAAGACCATTTCAGATACTAATCTACATGGTCCTCAAAGATTATGTTCGAATATTTATATACACATTGACATTGATGAATTTTATACATACAATGACATGAGTAATTACTTTGTAAAGTATTATATTATTTAAATTATTGTGAATGTGAAGATTATGTGGATTATTACTTTTTTTTATTTTATTTCTTAGTTAGTTTCACGATCTGGCAGCTTGAGTAGGGAGCGAGGGGCTTGTTGTAACAGGGGTAAGTAGTAACAGGCCCTTTTCACTAGGATCTTAAACGCTATTAACGTATTTCTTTGACTCGATTTAACCTATAAACCGCGCCGCATCATGTTGCCATAGCCAATGTCCCGCCGGCCGGCGCAGTGAGCGGAAGTGTGCACGTGCTTCATTCCTGCCAGGTAATATAAAATTGTACTGTCGTAAAATTTCGGTTTGCGTATTTAATATCGACTAATTTCAAATTTTCTACATCTTATTTCCATTCAAATTTATCTATCTCTGATAGTGTGTAACAGTTTTTATGATTGCTAAATTGTTTAAATAGTTATCTTGATAAATGTTGAAAATCATACCATAGGGTTAGTTGTAACAAAATCCCGGGGCTTGTTGTAACGTGTTACAACATGCCCCAAGTTATGATGTAGATACCTACTTTTTTCTTTTGTTTTAGAATGAGAGTGTATAAAAGAAAGTCAGAGCGGGCAACACAAAGCCAAGAAGTGTACGAGTTAGCGGCAGCTGAAGTTTTAGAAAACAAATGCAGTATTCGGAAAGCTAGTCAGACTTTCGGATTATGTCACGTCTCTCTTTATAGATACATAAAGAAAAAGAAGAATAATGAAAGATTAAGAGTTGGTTATGTTAAGCCTAGACAAGTATTTACTGCAGAAGAGGAAGATAAGATAGCTTCGTACCTACTCAAGTGCGCCGATATATATTTTGGACTACTTCCTATAGAAGTAAGGAAACTAGCTCACCAATGCGGTGTGCAGCTTAGTGCTAAAAACATTCCTCCTTCTTGGCATCAAAATAACATGGCTGGTACTGACTGGTTCCAAAATTTTATGCGCAGAAATTCACATTTATCTCTAAGGACACCAGAAGCGACGTCTTTAAGTCGAGCGACGTCTTTCAATAAGACTAACGTTAATTCATTCTTTGAAATATATCAACGACAAAAAAAAAAAAAAAAAAAAAAATATCAGTTTAATGCTTCTCGAATATGGAACATTGATGAAACAGGGGTCACAACGGTTCAAAAACCTAAGAAAATAGTAGCTGCTCGTGGCCAAAAGCAAATTGGAGCTATCACATCGGCTGAGAGGGGAACTCTTGTAACACTTGCTTGTGCCTCTAACGCTGCGGGTAATTTTATTCCACCGATGTTCGTTTTTCCTAGGCTTAAATATTCTGAAATGTTTATTCGTGGTGGACCTCCAGATTGCATTGGTGCTGGTAATTCCTCTGGATGGATGACCGAAAAAGAATTTTTAATTTTTATGGATCATTTTATCAAACACGCAAAACCCACCAAGGAAGAGCCAGTTCTGTTGCTACTTGATAACCATAGCTCACACGTGAATATTGGAGTCGTTGAAAAAGCCAAAGAAAATAATGTCATCATGTTATCGTTTCCCCCGCACTGCTCCCACAATTTGCAACCTTTAGACGTAGGAGTGTACGGTCCTTTTAAAAATTACACAAATAGGGCACAGACAGCATGGATGCACAACAATCCGGGGAAAACGATGACAATATATGACATCCCAGGTATTGTGAAAGAGTCGTTACCGCTTGCCCTGAACCCTACTAATATTATGAGTGGATTTAAAGCTTCTGGTTTATGGCCTTTGAATGCTGATATTTTCCAAGACTCCGACTTTGCGCCATCTTATGTTACTGATCGTCCAGATCCTACACAAGAGCCAGATGACGTAAATGTCACAGATAATATATCTTTGAATCTTGAAAATCCAGAACTATTAGATTCTGTCCCTGAATTAGATATAAGCACCACGGAAATTATAAGCCAAATCGAAACTGCAAACGAACCAACACCGAGTTGCTCCGGTCTACAAAAAACTTTCTCGCCATCGAAGATTAGACCTTTACCAAAGGCGCCACCAAGAAAAACTAATACAAATAGCAGACGCAAAAGAAAATCTACAGTATTGACGGACACTCCTGAAAAAGAAGCTCTACAAAAAGAATATGAGGAAAAGATGAAGAAAAAACAGAAAAAAGATGACAAAATTAAAGGAAAAGGGAAAGGAAAGGGGAAGGGAAAAGCCAAAGGTAAATCAACAAATAATAAAACCGGAGTGGACAGAGCTAAAAAAAAGATTTTATGTTCAGATTCAGAATCTGAAGCAGAAGAGTGGTATTGTCTGGTATGTGGTGAAGCTTACACAGATACAAATAAAGAAGATTGGATAGAGTGTATCATTTGTAAGATGTGGGCACATGTAGGATGTGTTACAGGAGACATTATATCTTTTATTTGTATTAATTGTAACTCAGATGAAGACTGAATTTAATTATAATGAAACCCACCAAATGTTGATTCTTACATAAGTATAATACTTTGTTAGATAGCTATTAAGAAGAGATAATTACGAGCATACCTTAAATAATTTAATTACTTACTGTGATTTAAAAGTGCCATGATGATTATAAGTAGTGTTTAACTAAATAAAACTGTTACTTACTTAATTTTTAAGTGTTGATTAATAAAAAAATGTATTTGAGTTGATTTTTGATAAGAATTACGTGATACTTACTTTAGACAGATGTCAATTTTTAAAAAAAAAAACATAGAATAAATGATTAGAGGTATTATTGTCGTTTTTTTTTGTCGTTACTACTTGCCCCGGTAGATGTTACAACTTGCCCCAAGCACGAGGTAAGTTGTAACACCGCACTTCTTCTAGAAAATAATTGATTGTAAAATAATGACCAATAGTTATGGTATTATTTTTACTTGATTTGGTAGAGGAAGAGTTACAGTATTCATCCATCTTTATTTAGTAGAAATTTAATCAATAGATTTCAAGATATATTAGTTTTAATGAAAACTGTTACAACAAGCCCCTCGCTCCCCTAATTTATGCGGCCTACCCAAATGTCCTTTCTTTGGTATTGTTCGTCGAATCATTGTGCTCCTTAAGTTCTCAGTTGAGCGGCAAGATTACTGACAAATGCGTGCACTGACTGGACAGGTCCGCTCAATCTGTATGGTTTTTCCTCAAAAGACCGTTTCAGACACCAATCTACATGGTCTTCACATGATCTGACCAAGATTATGTCTGGACTTTAAAAGAGACTGTGACCTCTGAGTTTGTTTCGGCCTTTCTTCTCAGAGTAGTCAGTTATGAAACGCCGACCTCATCTAGTTTTAAAAATATGATTGACGTGTAAAAGTGTTTGTAACAAACCTACTTACAGAAATAAAATCATTTATCATTTAACGTAAGTATCTGTGTGTCCCTCTGCGTCATCGTAGCTCCCAAACGGCTAAACCGATTTAGTTTTTTTTTTGTTTTGTCTTAAAGGTGACGATTGATCAAGAGTGTTTTTAGCTAAAAAAAGAAAAAAAAACTGTTTGTTTTTAATTATTTAATATGGGTTTGCTCTTGACTCTAGTCTAGGTTAGTGGCGACAGAGACAGTAGAATCTGTTTCGCCGTTTTTAGAGGAGTTTGTTTAAAAACTTGCATAGTATAATGCTTATGGCACAATTATTATGTTTACGGGACATGTGGTGCTATCCTAAAATAAATTGACATACCTTAGATTTTAGTAAAACATTTATTAAAATTGTAACATTGTAAATACTTGTTGGTTGGTCATTAAAGAAAAAATAAAAACTGGCCTAAATAAATATTCCGTACTCTGTCATTTAGGGACATGCATGTGGCATTTCAGTTTGGTCTGTGAGATGGTAGCCTGTAACTAAAGTAATGCCAACGAGACGAGATAAAATACGTAAACAACCTGACCTTTACTGAGTTATATTACGATAGCGAGCGATTATTATCTCTGTCCTTATCTCTCGCACGCAATAATGACGTCAGGTGTGATTCGTGGTACAAGAAAGCGGGCACTACAACAGCTATCAACATTTGGTCCGCACTTTTTCTGAACAAGTTAATTTCTGTATGGATTGCGTTCGATGTGACATGATTTTTTTGTTATTAATCCGTTGTTGTTTGTTTTTATTGTTGAATTTTACTTTTATTGTGAGTGGTTGTGGATTTAAAGTATGAATTTACAGCCTAGCAGCTCTAGATAACCTTTAAAAGATATCAATTCACCAAGAAATAAACTTTCATTAAATAAAAGTGTTATCAACCCCTGAAAGTTGTTTACATTCTTTATCTCGTCTTGTTGGCCCTACTTTACATGACTTTCGAATTTGACTTCCATCCATCTTCCAACCCCATCCACACAATACCCTCTAAAAGTAATGTCAAAACCAATGACTTTCAAGTTTCTATCCTTTACAAAGATTAATAATGTTTCAAACTAATATTTAATGATACCACTAAGTAACCAAACTGTGGCAAGGAAACAGAACAGTGATTTTAACTTAACTTTATGCCTGGTTCACATTGTGCCAGTCGATAGACTGATCTAGCAAGTTGAAAACAGCGCTGGACTGGATGTCGTCTACACTATTCTAGTAATTCAAAAGCCGTTGATTTTTTTAATCAAAAATGACTTTAAACATTAAATGCTTTTAATATAATATATTACAGTTTCAATAAAACGTTTATATAGCATAGATGCTACAAATCATAATCACAAAAAAACATACATAAAATACATACTTAATCAATACTGAATACGATATCAAACACTAATTCTATTACCAAAACAGAAGAGAAAATCATTTAAAATTTTTAATGCTTGTCAAACGCATATACGCTCGGTGCGTTTAATAATGATTCCAAGATGGAAGCGATTAATAATATGGATGGCCACTGGATTAGCTGTTTTTAGACGATTTCGGAAGGAAAAGGACGTGCTGAATCAAATTTTAGACCATCAATTTAATTATTGGACTGGATATCAAACGCGATTCAGTGCACGGTACTGGAATAATGACGCTATTTTAGTTGCGATCCAGCATTGGATTGGATCACTAGACTGGAATGCTAGTAAATACTACTGGCATAATGTAAACGGTCATAGACTTATCGTTAACTTGGACTTATCGTCATCGTAAATGGATGCCCCTTGTTCATGTATCGCGCTTCTATTGTAGTTTAGCGTGAACTGCCAAAGATATTAATGTTGTGTCATTGTTAGGCTGGTTCCAAAGTGGGCTGCAGTTGTAAGCAACTTAAATGATGCTTAGAATATGGGATACGACTAAGAAAAAAAATATATTGGTTGTTTGTTTGCTATTTTCAGTACCACAGCTTCAAAGTCAAATTCAAAATTATTTATTTGCTCTAAATGTGGTGACTGGTGGTACAAAATTTGTTAGTGCAATGACACATTTTGCCACAATATTGGCAAAGTGCTAAAAGCAATGCATGCTTAAAAGCGTGAAGAAGATCTTTTGTCTCCAAGATCACTAAAGCTTTAGACATTTTGATTACTTTGTAGTTGTTCATTATCATCATCATCAGCCTACAGCAGTCCACTGCTGGACATAGGCCTCTCCAATCGCACGCCATTTAACTTGATTCTCGGCAACTCTCATCCAGCTGCTACCAGCACCCTGCGAAGATCGTCGCTCCACCTAGCGTGAGGGCGTCCTACCTTACGTTTGGCGATACGCGGTCTCCACTCAAGAACACGTCTACCCCAACAGTCATCGGTTCTACGGCTAATATGGCCGGCCCATTGCCACTTCAGTTTGCTTATTCTGTGAGCTATGTCGATAACTTTGGTTCTCTGCCGGATCACCTCATTCCGGATTCTTTCCCTCAGTGAGACTCCAAGTATAGCTCGTTCCATAGCTCGCTGAGCGACCTTGAAGTTTCATTGACGTTAATTTGTCAGTATATTACAAATAATAATAGAAACCAATAAGGAAACAGTAAGCACGGACACACGACAGACTGTGAATGGATCTTATGTGATATTTTTACAAAAATAAAGCATTAAGTTTCTCCCGAAACTTAACAACTTATCTCAATGAGAAGCCGGTCAAATGCATGTGGGACTTTTTCTCCTTTACTTGTGCTGTGAGACAAAAGACTTCTTGCCAAACACGATTATAGATCAACGGGGGGTAGGTACCCTATAGGTTTTGCGACTATCAAAATATGGTATTTACCTATGAAATTGCCGTTTAGTATACGGAAAAATAAAGTATTGTTTTTAGAAATATTTTTTATTTAGTATCAATCAAAATATGCACCCCGTCATATCGTTGCATCTCTGCCAGCGCAGTGTTAATTTTTCAATGCCCTTCTTGAAGAAGTTAGGTGTACGGGAGCTAAAAAACTCTTCAAAGGCATTTTGTACTGCCTCTCGGGTATTAAATTATTTGCCTGCTAAGAAGATGTCCAAATTTTGGGAAAAGTAGAAGTCTGTCGGTGCAAGGTCTGGTGAGTACAGTGGAGACGCAAAACTTCCAACCCTAGATCTTGTAGCTTAGATACCGTCTGTTGTGCCGTATGAGGTCGAACGTTGTCGTGTAGGAGCAGCGGGGACGAGCGATTTACCAAGGCTGGCTGGAGATTTGCGAGCTTCTTCGTCATTGTAACTGTGTGTACTCCTCACCGTACACATTCGCAGCAATGCTGGTGTCATTTGGTAAGAAGCTGTGATGAAGTATACCACCAAACAGTGACTATTTTAGGGGAAAGTTTTCGTTTGTCGCATTGCCTAGGCGCTGAACCAGGGTCTAACCAACACGATGACGCTTACAATTATCAAAAAGAATTAATTTTTCATCGTACGTGACAATGCGGTTCAAAATCCCTTTGTTTCCGTGTCTGTTAAGCAATGCAAGGCATACGTCAACGCGTTTATCGCGCTGGCGATCGTTCAGTTCGTGTGGCACCCACTTAACAAGTTTTTTACCTTGCCAATTTGACGCAAATGGACCGATATTGTTTTGATGCAAACGTTGAAAGCTGCTGTTAACTCAGCCGTAGATTCAGTATCGTCAGCTTCCACTATCACCTTCAATTCGTCGTTGTTGACTTTAGTTTTCGGGTGACCACGGGGTTTTATTTCATTTTTAACACGCTTTTATTAGCTTGGTATGTATTTTTTTAACTCGATTTGCATCCCCTTTAAAATGTTGGATTGATTTGAAACTTCGCACACTTATCAAGGACCGAAGACAATGCAATAATTTAAAGTTAATTAGTTTGTCCCATCATTCTTGCCCGGATCCTCAGGATTAACGATTTTTTCATCCCTGATAAAACCCCTGATATAAATTGTCTTTGTGCCAAGTGCACGTATACAATAAACTTTCCGGCCTGAGAAACGGCTTCCACATCCAAGGAAGGCAGCAGGCGTGCAAATTTCCCATTTCTTATATAAGTTACCGACTTTGAATAAAATATTGTGTAATGTGTTTTCCAACAAGTTATAACGAATATATTTCAATTGTAGCTAAAATCTACAAAATCTTCACTATAACGGTGAATTGATGTAATAATAAATAAAAAAAACAAACTGAGCCACGTTTAGTGACATGCATGGTTCAAACTTAAAGATAAGCATGCGACTACTCATATGAGTAGTCAGGGAGTTGATCTAAAATCTGGGAGTCTAAAAAAATCTGGGAGGGAAAATATCTGATAAAGCACACCACGCTTTTTTACAATAAAATATATTTTTTGGTAATCACTCTATTTTTATTTTAAACTTATTGAACTACTTACTTACTTTTGATTATTTTCTACTTTTTAGTTCCGTTATCTACAAAGGCGTGTTATTTAAAAAAAAAAATTGTAAAAAATGTCCATGTCGGAAGCGTTCAAACCAATAACGAGTCGTGCGTTCGTTTGTAATGTTCACTCCGTACACGTAATTAATGTTGCGAGCCGTTTGTTTTTGTTTTGCATTGCTACCGCGACGGAACTCGTATTCCATAATTACTCGTTTATCGTGTCTATATTGATCAAAAACATACAAATGTAGTGAAAACAAAATACTAATATAATAAACAAATGACTGAATTTGAAAATAGAACTCCATATTTTTTTTAATGAAATTCATTGGAATTTAGAATTTATTGCCAGCCATACATGAGTTACGTTTCAAATAGCCAGTATTGTAAAGCGGCAACTTCATAGGTAAAGACCTATTTAGTCGCATAAATGGCCGTATTTTTATATTGCGATGACTTAGAACTACGCGTTCCTGAGAAAATGGGTCTTGACAGACAGACAGACGGACAGCGAAATGATCCTATGAGGGTTCCGTTTTTTACTTTTAGGGTACGCCACCCTGAAAACCAACACATTCTTCAGCTTTGTTATATTAGTATCGATAATACTAGAAAACAATAAGCGACCGACTATGATTGGATCTAGATGTGATATTAATACAAAAATAAAGCAATATCTTTCTCCCGAAACCCAACAAAGTGACATTTCAATGAAAACAGCGTCACTGAAACATGATTTAAAACAAACCGGCGTCGCGTCTGATATACGTCTAGACTAAACAACTATTAGTCTAGACAGAAACAGTTCTTTTCTGTAGAAATAGTCGAAGCTAAGGGATTGGGCCTTACATTACGACACGTTTTTGATGTAGGTACAGTCGAGAAAACTATTGGGGGTATATTTATCTTTCCACTACACTGTCAATATTTATTATTTGTAACATGATCAGCCTATAATATTCCCACTGCTGGGACACAGGCCTCCTCTCTTCGAGTGGGAGTGGGCTGTATTCTACCACGCAGGCCCAGTGCGGGATGGTAGATGTCACATGTCTTCGAATTTTTGGTTCTAGGACATGCCGGTTTCCTCACGATGTTTTCCTTCACAGTTTTGAGAGCCGTGGTGATGAAATTATTTATGTACACAAAGTAAAGCGCCTACCTGGGTTCGAACCCACGACCTACAACTCGATCAATCGGTTTAAGTCGGGCCCGATACTAATGGGCCACCACCGCACCCTCATTTATTGTGTCAGTTCAGCAATGTATATGTATTCTACATTATTATGTATTATTATAAAATAATAGTAGATTATTAACCAAGGGGATAAAGCAGTGTCTTCTGTCGCGGGTGACGATTTAAATCGCGAGCGTAATGAAGGACTCGAGGTTTACTCCCGAGCGTAGCGAGGGATTTAAGTTCACCCAAGACTAAGACAGCTTTATCACCGAGGAAAATACTCTACTTTTCGTACCATTTGCGAAAAAATTAACACAATAATAATATGAGATAAGCATTTATTAAAAATAATGACATTTAAACGTATTTTTCGAACATTAACTTATTTATAAAAATAAATTAAAATAAACTTAACGTTTATGTATTTGAAGAAAACAAAAACGCGGCAAATTCCTAGACTAATATTTTTTTGTCGGAAAAGCAAAGGCATCTAGCTCATACGGCCTCGTCGGTTTTCGTAATTTTATTTAATAATCATAACTGCATAATAAATGCGTATTCCTTTTTCAAAAATATGTATAATGCTTTATAATATTGTTACGAGCTGGGGTTCGGGATAAATAAATTTATACCAATTTACACGAAAAACACACTATAATTAAAAATCACAAATACAGTAATCAGAAACTTTAAACACAATCACTTGTAGTTCACTATTAGTCCACTTTTACTGTTATTAGCTGTTCTTCACTGTTTCGCATTCTAAGCTGAACTGTCCTACAACGCTGTCAACCCCTTATTTATATGACGAGTGTAAGTTACTAGAATGTTCTAGCATAATACCAGAACATTCTAGTACTTACGGGAACGGTCCAGTGTAGTTCGGCTATTCGATAACAGATGGCGTTAGGATCTACGTGACACTGCCCCCTCCTAAGACATGCTCGTCCCGAGCATCATTATTCCCGTAATATCGTGCCAATCGATCGACATGAACAATTTTAGGAGTAGTTCGCGTATTCCTTTGAATTCGGTAGGTGACATCGTTGATCTTGGTCACGATTCTGTACGGTCCGTCCCATTTTGCCTGTAGCTTAGGGGACTTCCCTTTCACTTGGGTTCAGTATGCGTACGGCTGCAACGTTGATTGCCCTAACCAAGGTCCGCGCCATCTTCCATGGAAGGTTTTCGTCCAATCTTTCAATGAGAATACATCGATTTTTCTGTCCAGAATTGTGTGGAAGACTAACTGGAACTATTGTTTCCGACCGGGGAGGAAGAACAATCCTCTTTAAACAGTACACTTCGCCCGATGGTGCACCTTCCATGAACACTTCTTCTGAACCACATTTCAAGACTCCTTGATTCACGTCGATCTCACAACAGTGTTGTCGCATGAAGTCCAAACCTAGGATGCAGTCATCTACTATGTCAGCCATGATGACCTTATGCTGGTAAATTGTGTTACCCAGTTTTAACTCCACCTCTTTCTCTCCTCGGACGGGTATGTGCTGACCGGTAGCTGTTACTAAATTTACGCGGTCATGCTTACCGAAGAAGTCCCCAAGAAAGTGATTCGCTAGTTGGGAACTGACAACCGTGCGAGAAGCTCCAGTATCCAATGTCAGCTTACATGGTCTTCCATTCACTTCACCTTTGATGATAAGGCTGTTCCCATCATGGGCTTGTGAGATCGAAATCCTTGGGGCTCTTTTAACACCAGCCAGCACCCGCCCCGCAGTCCTGGCGTTTACTCGTTGGTGTTGCTGGGCGGTGACATCAGCCGCCCTTCTTTCCTGGGTGTGATCTTCGCGGACAGTGCTTCGCTTCGGGCAACTCGACTTGAGGTGGCCCTTTTCTCCACAAGTGTAGCATCTAGGGCTGTACCTAGTGCGGTCACGTCCTGGTAACTCCGCAACCTCCCTGATGCGGTGGGCTCGATGATCGTGCCTTACTGCCTCCACCTCCAATGCATGGGCCAAGGCGTCCTTCAGCGTCTCATGGTGTCCAAGTCTAACAGCAGCCCTAACTTCCAGGTCCCGTATACCATCGATGAATGCTTGAACCAGAATCCCTTCGATGGGTGCAGGCGCAGACTGGTACGCCTTTCGAACCAGCATTTCAATTTCCAGGGCCCACTGCTGCAGGTTTTCACCACTGCGTTGCACACGATCTTTTAACTGGGCTCGAAATACGTGTTCCAAGTGTGCGTCACCGTATCTGGCTTCTAACGCCTCCAGCAGCTGCTCGTATTATATATAAAAATTATATATAATATAATTTTTATTGACACCAAAAATATTAACATTTTAAAATCATGTTTCGTAAAAATAAATTTGTAGGCTATAATGATAATAATGCAACATAATAGCATCTGTAGCCGAACTAGGTAAAAAACCTGTATCTCGGCATACAGCGCCAAACCTCTCTGACAATAGACTGAATAATTTTAGCCAAACATTTACAATTTAGTTAGTTTACAGAAAATAGATTAATATTACAGTTTATTTGTTATTAAAATAAAGAAAATGATTAGGTACACTTTAAAAGGAGTTATGGAGTGTGGACGAGAGTAAGTCGGTGTGTGTGCGTGTATGTGGGTGCATGAGCTTGAGTGTGTCTGTGGGTGTGATAGTTTAATTATGTACAAACTCAATGGTGTAAACACAGATGTAGTTCAGTCGGTAAGTATTCCAAATTTAAATCACATTCTCCCCCTAGAGGATGAATGAAATTTAGTACAATTTTCTTTCCCTGTTTTTAACAGATTAAAAATGACTATTGTTATGTTCGCTTTTTGTGGCATAGAATGTCACTTTTTTGAGCAAGTGGTACGAAAAGTCACTTTTCGTGTCTATCTGTATGACCACTTTGTTCTTTTTCGCAACGAAGTTTGATGCGGTTTTAACCATCATTTTGAAAATGTATTCCGGATGGTTTATTTATGTGTACAGTCGCCAGCACATCAGGTTATACGAAACTATAAAATGTCTCCAAATGATTTTAATCCTTAAAATGTTGAAGGTTAAGTTCAAAATCAAATGAGAAAATTTGACATTTGACCTGTTGCTGTGTGTACAATAATAATAAAATTACACACAATAAAGAAATTACGATGTTTTGTCAAGCCCGAAAAACCGTACGAAGCAGCGGGTTACTAGTATGAGTATAAAAGTCGACAAATCTACCTCTGATTGAATGAGTCTTTGCTTTCAGGTAGATTGAAGCTGAAAACAAACCTTGGCATTATAACTATGACTAGTGGAAATACTAGAAATGCTTCTTTGCTGTCGTAAAGTCCTCTATCTTGAGTTTGACATAAGCATAATATGCATGCAAGACCTCATACACCCCAATTAGAGTATTGAGTTAAAAACATAATACAATCACCAAACAAATTATTAACAAAATCGTGTTGAGCCTAGCATTCATTTATGCATTTAAAATTTCGTCTTATTGCCTTAAAATACGATTTAATTTTCTGTGGCTCAATCGGCGGTCAGTATGGCAAACTCACGGAGCAAATACAAAGAGGAGATGTTGTAATAAGGTTTCTGTATGAAACAACGGGTGACACTTTACGGGGTGAGGGGTGATCAGATCCCGCCCACTTCTTTATTTTACATCTACTGGTCAATAGCAAAACTATTCGCTCGTCCTGTTGATTTTACTTTGTAGTTATGTAACTATCTCACACTAGATGTCACTACATGCAGAATGAAGAACTATTTTAATAAATTACGCATAAAATTACTGACAAATGAAATGTGATGCCATCCATAGCATCAGAACGTCTATCCGAGTAGTTTTTACAAGATTAAACACCACACTTCATTCTTTTTGTCTTCTAGCGCAAATATGCTGTAAAAACGGAACGTTTACAGAGCTGTGCACAGGACGAACGCCAACAATACACTGACTAAGGCCACGCCTACATGATGACGTCAGGACCTAGTTGAGAATCACAGTGCACAGTTGCTTAGGCCGTCTCCTCTTTGTATTTGCTCCGTGGGCAAACTACATAATATTTGAAAAAGTACCTATATTTATAGTTACTAAAAATCGATTCAGTAGTCAACTATGAGCAAACTACTTTCAGGACTTGCGTTTATTCTGTTACACTTACACCTTGTAGAGGGGTAACGGAATAGACTACTCATCACACTCTCTAAACAAGATGGCGAGGACATCGACGCACACACCCTATTACAATGGATTCAGTACAACCTGTGTTAGGAAGCGCAGCAACCTAAAGTCGTATGTTATTTTAGACGACAAGCGAATTACGACTTGCCCAGGAGCAGGTTCTAACTCGATCGAGGCAACTTGGACTCGCCCTTGCATTATAGACTTGCCGAGGAGCAGGTACAAACTCGATCGAGGCAACTTGGACTCGCCCTTGCATTATAGGTTTGCCCAGGAGCAGGTTTTAACTCGATCAAGGCAACTTGGACTCGCCCTTACAGCCGGGAGCGAGTTGCGACTCGCTCAGGAGCAGGTCCCAACTCGACTGAGGCAACTTGGACTCACCCGTACAATGTAGAACGTCTGTTTTTGGTTGAGAGCTAGAATTGTAATTATGTAACTGATAGCCTCATCCACTACGTGTATCCTAGAGAAAATCTATGTAAGGAGACCCAAAATCCAATTCCACGATACTGACCCTGACGACCCCATTACCCTCGTCCAGGAAAGCAGTAGGGCCACCAGTACAGTATACAGCAGACACAGACACAAATCGAAATTCCGACCTTGCCGCTGAGGTCCTTCGCGTCCGCGTTCCTCCCCGATAAATTCGCCTCCCAGTCCCTTGATCGGATCCGCAGAGCCAGCTGGTGGCGTAGCTGAGCCAGTAGTTTTAAACTCCTCTAATAATAACAATGAATCCAATTTAATCCAGCCTGTCCCCAACTTGCTGTCCTCCCCCAGCGACGGGAAGCCGAGGTTCGTACACCACAGGGGGTGCCCTTAGGTGATGGTCGCTTAGTTTGTAATTATTAATATGTCCCTGGAGGCTTTGAGTTAGCTCAAAAGCATTACAGGATATACCGGTTAAGCAGTCACGGCCTCTCAAGGCCAACTGCGAGATGCCATTCACAAAAAAAAAAAAAAAAAAAACAATTATCCGACCCGTCCGATCAAGATGTTTGGCAAGCCGACTTTGGACAGACGTGTCTCCTTCTCAGAGCACATAAAGGTGGTTTGTTCACGAGCCGCCTTTGCTCTGGGTAGACTACATTCCGTCTTAAATGCAAGCAGTAAACTGTCACTCAGGTGCAAACTGCGCATTTATACGGCATGCATCCGACCTATCATGACATACGCCTGTGCTGTTTTGGCACAGGCACACCCCCGGCACGTCCATAGGATGCAGACACTACAGAACCGTTTTCTACGTAAAATAACGGGTTCCCCCTGGTTCGTTCGTAATAATAACTTACACTCAGATTTGAAAATCCCCACCATTCAGCAAATCATGTTTTTTTAATATCTTAATTGATTTTATTGAAGGTTTGATCAGAAATGATCATGCCACCCTCATAGGCCTTACAGAGATTGACTTATTAATTAAATTCTTGCTTATCTTAGCAATTCATGAAACGCGCTTGCAAGCGTTTAGTTTTAAGCGTTTATTTCTTTCTTACACTATATAATACTACTGTAATATGATTCTAGACAGGCTGTGGTGTTGAAATTTTTCGGCGATTATAAAAAAAAAAAAATTGCTGTTCCATACATTTGGACCGCGTAGTAATTTTCCGCACTGTTCTATGAAACAGCAGTTAATTTTTTTGATAACCGACGAAAGCTTCGTCTAGAATCATGTGCTGAATTCATGGTTTCAATTTGCGCGTCGATGTCCCTGCCATGCCACCTTGTATTGTATAAAAGTAGTTGCTAGTAAGCTGCCTGTATACCAAATAGTTTGTTCGACTGTAGGCACCCATTTTGCCTCCACTTCTGATATTTTATGAACTTTTTATTTTTTTATTAAGCTACGTTTCGGAGAAGGATTCATTTTCATTATTTTTTTAACGAAAGCTTCAGTAATAGTTTTCCTTTTTGTACCCTAATTTTAATGAATTTCTCAGTAGCTGTTCGCGTGTTCGCTGTTTGGTTGTGTTTCAACCAGTCTTACCAAGGGGTATCGTCTTATCCAGTAACTGGGTTGTGGAGGTCAGATATGCTGCATCCGGTTAGACTGGAAGCCGAGCCGAAAAGACTAGGCTCGAGCCCTTTTATTATAACACGGGTCTTATACATAACTGGCGAAATGTGGGAAGACCTTACACCACTGCCCACCCACAGGATTTTTAGTTGTTCGTGTAAAAAATAGCATTTCGATCAACTTAAAAGTGTTTATTGCTGAATATGGAAACCTTTAAGTATCCATGTTTGTAGACGACCTAACGTGACTTGGCTAAACATATAAAATGAAAAGACACATTAGGAAAAAAAATGGGGAATTATTGTGTCTACAGGGTCAAATTTAATTAGCTAGCAAAACTCCACAGACGTGATGGAAATCGATATTTAGACACGATGATGATTCACCTGGTTAAAGTCGCTTGACTACGAAGCGGTAGAAAATCTACTAACAGTGGTGACTTAAATAAATTACATAATTAGTAATAATTACCTGTTTACTATTGCCAAAGTGAATCTTCGTGCCGCGCTGGCATGGGTGGGATTCGAATTGATAATACTCATTGTCGTTTCGGGGCTTACCTGTGCCGGCGGTACGGAGTTTCACGGTTTTTGTTATGGGACGGCACCCAAATGGCGTAACAAACTTTCAGTCACAGTTTGAATGATTTTTAAGGATAATGCTAATCCATTGCTTCATAATTATGTTCTAAAGGTTTGTCTGTTCGACAAAGTTAATAGTGTGATGAATTTTGTTGAACTGTCGAAATGAAAGCCATTGCTCTGAGTTGGTACCCTCTTCCTAACAAACAATTGGGGCATGCAAACTCACACATTAACACACAAACAAATACACATACACACACCCACACAAATACAGTTACACACACACACATACACTCAAAAAATACAAACTTTCGCGCAAGAGAAGAACCATAACAATTGTTTATTTCTTTATAGTTTTTTTTTTCATTTTGTTCTTGGTTTATACACAATCATGTTAATTTTGTTTTTGCCTTGTCATAAAACAACCACATTGTGTCTTTTTTTACGGGAGGACGCTGGCTCCTGCAACACAGTTTCTAACTAGTGCAGAAGTCAGAGAATTCTATTAAATGTTGTAAACATGTTTTATGTCAATAAATATTTTTCGTTTTTTTTTTTTGGCAAAACAATGAAATTTGGGAATTTTTATGAGGTCATTGACCGCAATTAGTGTAGATACCTGAAATATCAGTTTAAAAAAAAGGTTTATTTGTGTGTAAGCTTCACAGACGTGGTGGGTATCAATAATTATCAACACGATTAACCACCAAAAAAAAATATTCTCATAGGTACTTCAACTTCAAGTAAGAACACTACCAGAGGTCGATGACCCCTTTATACCCCGATTTATTTTATTTTATCATGTTTAGATATCGATGCCCATCACGTCCGCAGAGTTCCGCATGCTAGTTTAATTTGACCCTGTAGACATAACAATACTCAAATTATTTTCATCATGTGGCTTTTTATTTCATGTGTTTAGCCAAGTCACGTGAGGTCGTATACAAACATGGCAACTTAACGGTTTCCATATTCAGCATTAAAAACCTTTATGTTGATCGGAGTGCAATATTTTCACGAAAAACTAAAACTAAAATTTAAAGCAATATTTGAAATGCGAAATTAACTGTGTCTGTCTATAATGTTCCCACTGCTGGGACACAGGCTTCCTCTCTGTGAGAGGAAGTGGGCCGTACCCCATCTCGCGGGCAAAGCAATATTGGTAAATAATAAAATATTAAAAATATGTGTGTTTTTCACCAGTGAGACCACCTGTTATTTAAGTAGGTTTTGACGTTCAAAAGTGCCTTTTATGTGCCTATTTGAAATAAACGATTTTACTTCGGCTTAGGTTATAATCCAAACATTTTTACCAGTGAGGCCACCTGTTATTTAAGTAGGTTTTGACGTTCAAAAGTGCCTTTTATGTGCCTACTAGCTGCCCGCCCGCGGCTTCGCCCGCGTGGACTACACGTTATATCGCGCAAGTGGGGGTGGTGGAGGGGGGATAAAAGATAGCCTATGTTCTCTCCCAAGGTCTACTCTATATCTGTGCCAAATTTAATCTAAATCGGTTGAGAGGTTTAAGCGGGAAAGCGTAACAGACAGACAGACAGACAGAGTTATTTTCGCATTTAAAATATTAGTTAGGATTAGGTGCAATGCTTATGTAAATATATCTACTACAAAATGTCCTTATACACAACGTTCACAGCTTTTTTGTCATTAGACAATACAAACATGTTTTGCTTAGAGGTTACTCTTGACAGCGCGACATATAATTGGCCATGTGAAAAACACTCTACGCTCAAATCTAATCCTGCAACGTTGAAAGTTTGACCCTGCGATTTATTAATGGTCATTGCAAAAGATATCTTTACCGGAAATTGTAGGCGTTTAAATTAGAACGGTAAATCTGATGGTATCAGAGGAATTCGGGGAATTAACACATCTTCTCCGGTACCACATCCGGTGAGTATTGTGCACTCTATTATGAATTTTTTTAGTGATTTTACCAGCAAACGCGTGCCATTGCAAAGTTTAGGAGGATTCAGGTTTCTTAATAAAATAACAGGACAACCTACTTTCAATTCCATTTTATGAGGAGGGAGTCCTGAAGGGTTCAAAGAATTAAGAAATTCTGTAGGAAAATGAACAGCTTCTTCCGAGTCGAGAACAGTATCGACCGAGTAGTACATTTGCGTCGGCGTATCAATCTTATAAAAAATCGCCCTAAAAAGCACTTTTAAAACTCGCGCTCAAAGCACGTATTGTCTTAAAAAATTATTCACTTTTTTATTTAAATAGGTACTATCATACATTCGAATATATATATGTTTTTTATTTATCCTAACGTAGGTACTTAATAAGTACGGATTACGTTGTCGCGCTGAAACGGCCGGCCGCCGCGGGTCGGTACCGCCGCGCCGCGGCGCCGCGCCGCCGCAACAACTACGTCGCTGCATTTTAAATTTGTAATATCTTCGGAAATATTCACTTAAATAACATGCTGTGAAAAGCATATTGATCTATAATAAATGTACAATTTATTAGAGGTACTTAATTGGATAAGGATTAATATTGTATTGTTTAAAACCACTTCGTAAATAATCACTTTTTAGTAAAGGATAAAAAATGGTTATGGTGGGTTATCCCTAAGAGATAGACATATACCATCGCGGACTTTTTTGTTGAACTTTTTAAGGTGGACAATACTGTAGTACATTATTTTGGTCTATCTCGTAGGGTTCAGCCAGCGTTTGCAATATAAGCGCAAAAAAATGCTTAACCTCTAAATTTATCAGTGTTTCGCTACTATATTATGCATGTATTATACATATAAACCTTCCTTAAGAATCACTCTATCTATTAAAAAAAACGGACACACAGACAGCGCAAGCGACTTTGTTTTATACTATGTATTTTTTTATTTTATTTATTTATTCAATATGTCTTACGAGCTAACAGAATTGACCTCCAAAACGCTCATACGATTAAATTTATACAAATAAATTATTATGGCTTTTAAATTACACATGCTCGTCACCTTATACCATAGATTTTATAAAAATAAAAAATAAAATAAAATAAAAGATAAAAAAAAAAATTTTTATAAAATACTATGTAGTGATAGTGATTTGAAATAAACGATTTTACTTCGGCTTAGGTTATAGGTGGCTCGTTCAGATGTCAATGTATACGCTTTTATAATAAACTTCCAAGCCACGTTCAAGATCTAAGCCTTAATAAATTCAAATCATTCATTAAACGTAAGTTGTGCCAGAAAGGCTTTTATACCGTTAAGGATTATATTGAGGACAAAAAGGCTTGGGATTGAGTTGTTCCAATTTTCTGCATACTGAATGTTTTTTTTTATTTCTGTTACATACACTGATAAATTGATAATTATTATAACAGAACGACTTGAATAGTTACCTTGAGAAGTACAATTTATTATTTTAATTATAGTGAATGTGAGGACTGAAAACTGAAACAATGACCCACATGGTCATTGTTTCAGTTTTAATCATGATCTGGCAGTTTAAGTAGTTCATGCGGCCTACCCAAATGTACTTTCTTTGGTATTGTTCGTCGAATCGTTGAGCTCCTAAAGTTCTGAGTTGAGCTGCACGGTTACTGACAAATGCGTGCACTGACTGGACAGGTCCTCTTAATCTGCGTGGTTCTTTCCTCAGAAGACCATTTCAGATACTAATCTACATGGTCCTCAAAGATTATGTTCGAACTTTTATATACACCTTGACATTGATGAATTTTATACATACAATGACATGAGTATTTACTTTGTAAAGTATTATATTATTTAAATTATTGTGAATGTGAAGATTATGTGGATTATTACTTTTTTATTTTATTTCTTAGTTAGTTTCACGATCTGGCAGCTTGAGTCATTTATGCCGCCTACCCAAATGTCCTTTCTTTGGTATTGTTCGTCGAATCGTTGTGCTCCTTAAGTTCTCAGTTGAGCGGCAAGATTACTGACAAATGCGTGCACTGGCTGGACAGGTCCGCTCAATCTGTATGGTTTTTCCTCAAAAGACCGTTTCAGACACCAATCTACATGGTCTTCACATGATCTGACCAAGATTATGTCTGGACTTTAAAAGAGACTGTGACCTCTGAGTTTGTTTCGGCCTTTCTTCTCAGAGTCGTCAGATAGGAAACGCCGACCTCATCTAGTTTTTAAAATATGATTGACGTGTAAAAGTGTTTGTAACAAACCTACTTACAGAAATAAAATCATTTATCATAAACATTTTATCTCTTTAAAAAAATTAGTTCAGGCTACAGGAACCGCTTTCAAAACCAGTGGAACGGAATAGCGATTAGATTTACTACCTACCACTTGAGAACAGAACTACCCTCGTTATTTATACACTTTTTAATGCCCCGAAGGACTATCCATTGTCAGATTATCAAAACAATTGAAGTCAGATCTTGTGAAATTGAGTTTGGATTTTTTTTTGTTAGAAAGTTTAACAAAACAATTAGGGTCGATTGATACTAGCGCATAGTCGAAGAACAGCTAAGCGACAATCTAATAAATGGCATAGCTAATTCACCCTTTTCTCCACAATTTAATGCGCCTATTTATTAATAAAAGCTTAATGCACAAGTAATAAAATACGGTACAAAGGTGAACTTAATGAAACTTCACGGCATGTGCAACACATGGGATAGATATTTACCTAACGTTTAAATACAAAGTCTAAAAAAAAAAACGCGCTGACACGCGCGTCTTCAAGCGACTGCACTGATTAGCGATATGTGCATTCCGTTGTAAAGATAAGGGTAAATTTGTTACCATTTAGATTGACAATTCGCTGTGCTTCGACTCTTAATTTATTTATTTATTAAAACTTTATGCACAAGTAAAAAATAATACTGTACAAAGGCGGACTTAATGCCTGAGGCATTTTCTACCAGTCAACCTTAGGGTGATGCAGAGATATACCATGGCAGGTGCAACATACGGGAGAGATAGCACGGAAATGACTATACAATACAAGAATAAATTCTAATATATAGATACAAATAATATAATTAAGGTAAGACTAGTTTGAATCGACCCTTAATGTGTCACTTTTCTTGATGAATGATTTTATTTAAATTACTTTCGTCTGGTTTCCAGTTTTGCAGATAATCTTGTTAAGTACTCGGCTTTTGATTTTTATCAAAGGAATGACTGACATTTTCACAAATTAGAAACACTGTCAAAACGTCAAAATTACTGCTTTGATAAAAATTTCTGGAGAAATATATTGTGAATACAGCGATTGCATGTTAGTGAGGACAGAAATACCTTAAATAAAAAGGACGCGTAAAAAGAAGTACACTATTGTATAAATATGTACTTTATATTAAACAAAGTCACATTTAGTGACAGTGTACGCACTTGGTTTTTCTAATTTATATATAACTAGCCTGACCGAGGCAGACATGTTGTCCAAATTTCAATGGTTCATACAAAAATCCCATAAACAAGGAAGTTCAGTGTTTCCCGAATTTGAAACATTTTCAGGAATCTTAAAAATAAAATGCCAAGAAATCAGCATTTAATTTTTATTTACATTGATGGCTTTTGGTGCCGTTTCCACCATCATAAGAGAATTCAAAGTCAAAGTCAAAGATCTTTATTGTGAAACAGGTTACTGAGTTCTTATTATGTTAATTGGTGTGCTTTTGCACTGCTCCACCGTGTTAGGCATACAATAGTTTACTAAACAAATTGTTATATTACACCTAAGTTTATGTGTTAAATTATATTAATTCAAATAGACATTTTTTTGCATCAAAACATAAAAACAGTTTGGCACTAACTCATCACGAATCTGTCGGACAAAAATTCATGTAGGTACTTAATATGGTCTGTTTATTAACAAGTCATTTAATTTTTTCTTACAAAAATTTATGTTTTCAATCCCCACGCACAACGGACCAAATAAGAGTCTAAGTGCGGAAAAGGGAGTCCCCATCATCATCGTCATTAATGTTTTCAATTTCTCTTATTTGCTTAAGAAGCTTATTATAAATTCGTGAGGATATTCCAAAGAAAATTTTAGAAAGTAGGGCTGTTTTTGAGGGCATATTATTTGCTACCCGCATCGATCAGCATGATGCGCAGTTTGGGTTAAAGCCTGGTCTCTCCACGGAAAGTGCCATACTGCCTCTCAAGCATGCTGTCCATTACTATATGCGTACGACCTGCTGTGGCAAAAATGATTAAATGATACCTCAGTGGATAGGGAAGTTATATTAATATTAAGATATTGGTATAACAATCAGATTAACGGTGTAAGGTAGGCAGGCTCATAATCGGATGAGTTTAGGTAGGCTGGAGTGCGGTGTGAGGCAGGGCGGCCTGACCTCCCCCCGCCTCTTCAGTTTGTGGATAAATCGGTTGATCGTTGAGCTCAGCAACACTTATCAGGGTTGTTATGTTGACGGAATATGCGTCAACAATATCAGTTATGCGGATGACATGGTGTTGTTGAGCCCATCGATTAACGCAATGATAAGTCTGCTTGAGATATGTGAAAGGTATGCGGAGGCCCATGGGCTCAGATACAATGTGAAGAAAAGTGAGGTACTAGTCTTTAAGCCAGGTACTCTAAAAACTACCTAATTGTACCACAGTTGAAACTTTGCGGAAGTCCCTTAAAACAAGTCACATCTTTCAAGTATCTGGGCCACTGGGTTTTCGAAGACCTTAAAGACAACCTGGACATTAAGCGTGAGCGCAGAGCGTTGGCATCCGCTGCAATATGCGCAGATTTGCGACATGCTCGACTGACGTAAAGGCTGCGCTGTTTAGAGCGTATTGCCAGTCGTTTTACACGTGCAGTCTGTGGGTCAAGTATACGGGGGGGCATACAGCGCTCAGCGCGTCCAATATAATAATGCGTTCAGGGTGTTGATGGGGTTCCCGCGCTACTGTAGTGCTTCCAGCATGTTCGCGGAGACGGCAATTGATGGTTTTTACGCAATAATGCGCAGGCGATGCGCCTCCATCATGCACCGGGTACGCGCCAGCCCCAACACCATCCTGAAAACCATAGCGGACAGGTGGGATAGCCCCATACTGGGACATTGGATATGCCTACATGCCAGTGGGGCGTAGGTACCTAATTAGATAGTTTTTCTGGGTAGCTATATGTACTAACACTAGTTCTAAGTTTTTTGTATACTAACCAATCAATGGACTCTGTCTGAAATATAACATTATTATTTATTTTTATTTATATAGGAAGTGGCAACATTGGGTTGACAGCTGTCGTTTGTCGATTGACATTTGATATTTTTGAAGTTTGTAAATCTGAATGTAAGACGCGAGAGCACACGTAGCACCACAGAATACTTTTATATCACGTCTTAATGTCAAGACGCGCTTGCGGAAGGTAGTCTTGCCATTATATTCTGTGTATATCGAATTCACCGCGTTTCCATATTGTAATCTGATTGCATCTAACTAATCAAGAGATATTTTTGTAACTAGTGAACTTAAGTGCATTTAGACGCCTGTACTTAGCGTTTTGACTATTATTTCGGTTACCCATCATGTACGACCATTCAGCTAACAAGAAAATCCAAATGCCTTAGTTATATAAATGTTAAAAAAATGCTACATTACATATATCCATCACAATAAAAATAATGCATAGTCCTTTATTTTCCTTATTTTGGTCCTTTTCCAAGGACTAGGACCACAAATCGCTAAGCATGGCGACAGTACGTGACCGTGACCCTAATATCACATTATTAGGTCCGTCATAAATAAAGGAATATAGTCCTTTAATGGAATTTATACGGAACGATAACAAAAAAAACATAACATTTACAATTTTACAAGACTTTATTTAACTTGCCTTATTAGTTAGTTAGTATGAATTGGTCAAACCTTGCAATTAAAACTGTTATTACGTACTATCTGAACAGAGCAGTTTCGTCGGCGTCAGCGAGGTTTTATATTCATAAAAATATAAGGCGTGGTCTTGCAGAATTGCTATGGGCAGATGGGTGGCATGCGGTGAGATTGAAACACCAAACTTCAAATAACTATTCGTGTATTCCTTGAACATCAAGTTGTCATGAATAGCAAATCACTAACAATTATAAGTACATTGGTAGTATCAAACAAGAACATAATTAATTAGGCATAATTAGGAAATAGCGTGTTCTCACCGTGATGACATTTTGACAAGAGGGAGTGAAAGAAATTGTCTTTGAATATAGTGAGAACCATCCTATGATCTATGAACTAATAATTGAAGTGTACCATGCATGTTTCATCAAAAACTACTTCCTCTTACCCTACGGAGTTGAAATTTTACATGTTGATTTTGTTTCAAGGATAATTAATTTTTATTATAATTTTACTTGTATTTTAAGGGTTATCATATCTGTAAACCTATTACTAACTGAACTGTGTAAGCAAATATGTACACCTTGCAAGGCAGCACATAGTGACTCAATATTTATTGATTTTATACCATCATGTAACAATACAATAAAACAATGTGTACAAATTACGTTGCGTTGTTGTTTGCTTAACGAAGTCCCTCAGTTTCTCGTAATGAAGCGTCGCTCTGACAGAATTTACAAGACTGAGCACTGCAGGCTAGCGCTGATCCATCGCCACTTTATCCACTTTAGCTCTAAATTCTACAATTATTATTATTATTTTATTTCATATGTCAGATTACATTGATCCATAATGGTTAGTAACAACAGGAGCTTAAAATCTATGTTAGTAGGTACATAATTAAATATAAATAACAATAAAATTAAGTACATCATAGGATTAGAAACCATTACAATTCAAATATTAAAACATTAAAACAAAAATATCAATTAAAATCAGAATTAGAATTGGAATAAAAATTAATTATAAGTAAAAGATTTTATTTTACCGTCCCAATTACGATGCGTACCCAAAGCGAGTGCATTGGACACTGAAATTTACCAGAAATTATCCTCAGAATATTGTTGCTGCTGCCGCGTAATCTAGCCAGCAGAGACGACACCCGCTTGCGTCTTATTGCGTAAAAGTCATCCGTACGCGCTTCGGCAAACATCGCGGACGCACTGCAGAATCGAGGCAACCGCAACAACATCCTGAAGACGTCGTTGTATTGTACCCGCAGAGCGCCGTACGTCCCACAGTTCTGTGGTACGTCCTTTGAGTATAGTTAACCCACAGGCTGCTCGTGTAAAATGATTGACAATATGCTTTGAATAGCGCTACCTTGACTTCAGCTGAGCAACGAGCAAACCTGCGAGCCAACATATTACCGCGGACCGCCAGCGCTCTGCGTTCACGTTCAATGTCCTCGTTGTCCTTTAGATCATCGGTGACAATGTGCCCTAGATACTTCACCTTTTTCACTCTTGTGAGAGGAGACCCGTTTAAAAATATGGGTGAAGCATCATGAGGGGTTCTATCACCTAGACCAAAAATCATACACTCGCTCTTGGCAGCATTATATTTGAGACCATGACTTTCAGCGTACCGCTCACAGACTCTCAGTAGCTGACGAAGGGCCCCAATAGACGGGCTCAGCAGCACCATATCATCGGCATAACTTATATTATTGGCAGCGACTCCGTCAATATGACAACCTACCTGCGTACTACTGAGCTCGCCAATCAGGCCGTCCACATAAATATTGAAAAGAGTGGGTGAGGAAATTCCCCCCTGCCTCACGCCACACTCTAGCTTGTACTCCTCAGATAAGCAATCAGCCCACTTAACGACATTCAATTGATTGTCATACCAAAATTTGAAAATGTCCACTAGTTCTGCGGATACATTTTGTTTACGCAGTTTATCCCACAGGAGCTCATAACAAACCAGATCGAAAGCTTTGGATAAATCTAAATAACAAGCATAAACAGGTGTCCTACGATCCAAGTAATACCTAACCGTGTGCTTCATACAGAGAATAGCAGTCTCAGTGGAAAGACCAGGTTGGAAGCCAAATTGCGCGTGATTCAGGTTAAGGTTCTTTCTTAAATGCCCGTTAAGCAGACTATCCATTACCTTAGCCAAAATTGTAATTAATAATAATAATAAGGATATAATACTATAACATTAATAAGCGCATTAATATCTACCCTTTAACAAGGAATTTACAGAGGAAAAAATTTACAGAATGGCTAAAATCTATCTCCTATGATGCTACTAACCAACTTGTGGTAATATAAATCCAAGAAAAACTTACACACACACACTCATACACACACCCACCCACATACACACATACCAGTGCATATTTTTTGTAATTTTTAAATAAGATAGTCTAGAACAAATGTTCTTCATTGTTTATTGAGCTGGACTTTGATAGCTGCGCCACAGTTTTATACTGTTGTAGCTATCATCGTTTCTTTTATAATCTGTGTATACCTAAATTGTTCCAACATAAACGTTGTTTTTTTTTATAATAAATAAATTTGAATTGAAATTAATTACACTAATTTAATTATGATATTCCGTTCTAAAGTCCACCATGACCTGGCTGCTGGACCCAGTATTGGTTCCAGAAGAAGGACCTCCTCAGCGGTCAACAGCACGGACACAAAATTTATATACGTATTTAATTATGACAGTCCGTTCTAAAGTTCACCAACCGTTACACAGTTACCCAACGGCCAACAGTACAGAACAGTTTTGTTATGTGCGATTAATTATGATGGCCCGTTCCGAATGGAATGACTGGGATAGTACAACTCAGTTGGCTTCACATCATGACTTGTGTAAAGGCGTGATTGGGTTCGTTGGGTTTGTCTTTACAAGTACCTTTCAAGTGGAGGTGATAGATAGAACAAATATGTAAACACATTGTAATGCTAAAAAGTAGAAAATAAAACTTGAGTAAAAACAAAATTTTAATATTTTCTTAAAAGCTTGAGGCTAATCTTAAAGTGTAAGAGGGACGTTCACGCCTCAAGATTTTAAGAAAATATAAGAGTCCTCAAGCTTTTAAGAAAATATTAGAGTTAGAGCTCTAATATTTTCATAAAAGCTTGAGGCGTGAACATAGATGTTTACGTAAGGTTTATTTTGAACTTCTCGGCTCAAATGACGTCTTTTCTCCATATAATAACGTTCTGTATTATTGATTTCACTAAGAAGTATGCCAGAAATTTTACTGATTTGGCCTCAAACCCGATGCAGGATTTTATAGGAAGACGAAATTTTCTAAATCCATAGGACTTGATTTTGAGACACGTTTGATGTGTGTCATTTTTGGCCCGTCGATGTACTTATGTGTTAATTATTGAGCAAACCACCCCATCAAAAATAAAGCAAAACTCAGGTTTTACTCAATTCAAGCTCAACTTACAGGCACACCAAGAAAACGAGCCAAGTCTTATTCAGTCCGAACTCAAAGGCTTCTCAAGGGGCAAACTTGCAAAGAGAATCGTTTAATACGGTACAACCAGTAAGGAAATTGCCGGTAATTTAACCTTGCAAGGTAACACTTCATTCAAGGCAAACTCTTATTAAGTCAAGAACAAAGGTTTCAAAGGAAGCTTTTTATTTTTTAAAGGCCATGATGACAAACAACGGCGAGTCATAACGCACCTCGGCACCCTGTAGTAGTACACACTATGTGATTTTCAAGTCTACCTATAACCGTTTGAAAGATACAGCCCTGTGACAGACGGGTGGACGGACGGACGGACAAAAGGACCGGGAGCCTCCCGTTGGCATCCTTTGGGTACGGAACACTTCTTTTTATTGTGTGGGAAATCATCAAATAACTTCTTCCACTCTGGGCGGCGCGGGAGGGCGTGTCAGACTCTTACTGACTAATCCCACCCGTGATCCTTCAGTTGCCTGTGCCAGGGGCCACGGTTACCCTTTCGGACTTTCCCGCAATGGGTACGGAACCCTAAGAATGGACTTAGATTTCAATAGATTAGTTTCTTCATAACTATAGCTTGTCCTGATTGAATTTTAAAGACATTCATTTGTTTTCTTGCCTAATTATTTATTTTGGGACGACAGACAGACTCAACTGTCATTTAAAAACAAATGAGTTTGCTTTAAATTTTTATGCAATTGAGGTCCGAACTGAACTTTATAGAATATGTACTTAATATCCTTTTTAGGGTTCCGTAACCAAAGGATGCCAATGGGACCCCTTATTCTTATGTCAGATCTTGTTGGACCAAAACTTCGCTGCCACCGACGACTCTGTGGAAGTCCACGGCGTAGTCGGTGGCATCGCAGAGGTTACTTCGACTGCAAGTTTTTGGACACAGAGGACAGAATAGGAGGTGGAGCATAGTTTGCGTTACAGCTCCACATCCACACCCTACTGCCGTTACGAACCGGGACCGAACCTACTGCCGGGACCTTATCACTAGGGTTTCGCTGTCAGTCCGTCCGTATGACACAGGGATGTATCTTTTGAACCGTAATAGATGGACACTTGAAACATTCACAGAGTGTGTACTACTATGTCCGCTATAACAACTAATAATAAAAATAAGGGTAACAATGCCAATAATAAAAAAATGTGTTAAATAATATTGTACGTTGGTACGGAACCCTTCGTGTGCGAGTCTACTCGCACTTGCCCGCTTTATTAGTTTTTGTGTATTATCCATATGAAACAATAGCGTGTATAAAATTATTAATATTACGTATGTTGTAAAACTTTATAACAATAGCTATGATATTGTCACAGAACTCATAAAGTCTGTGATATTCTCATGGTTCTGTATGTATTCAATTCCCGTTTTATTGGTATGCCTATAAGATAAACCGTTATTGGTATTGGTAAAGTTCGATTCTGAAGTAATTAAATGTTAGAAAATTTTCAGGCAATTGTTTCTACCTATATTGTTGGTAGGTATTTCTGTTTTCGATACGTTTTTTATTTTGATATTAAGGGCCCTATTTTTTAACATAATATAATATCTTTCTACAATTTTTCCTTTTGCATCAGAACGAACTTAGCGAGCAGCTTTAAATACAGTGGAAACCAGCATGTCATAACTCGTCATAAGTCGTTTTACTTATGAGGAGGGCGCGGGGGAGCCACAACAGCATCCTAAAAACTATAGCTGACGCTGTACGTGCACCTGTGTTGTGGCATTTCGTTCGTCTGATGATCTTTTAGGGAGGTATCTCCCTGTTGGTTATCTTGACAGGGCGGGGTGTTTTAGAACAGGGGCATTTGTGTATAGAATTATGTATAGAGTTGATACGACAGAGGGGCTTTCCTTTAAACTGCCTATACTAGATACCATTTTCAAGCTCTGTACTAAAAATCTATTAAATAGGAGCAGTAGTTTAGTCGCAAATGATTTTTTTAAGTTTTTGTCCCGTTTGAACACGATGTATCTTTCCTAACAGCTGAGATCTGTCTGTGGTCTATACGCATAGGTCATGCACCTTAAACCGATAAATCTGAGTATAACGTACGATGCGTAGTTGCCGCTCTGACGCATGTCACAAGTACAACCAAATATTTTTTAGTCTGATTTGTAAGCTATTTAATTTGTTTGAAAGAAATAAAATCTAATTTTTGGTGCTTTTTATTTTTATACCGTATCGAATTAATACTAAACATGTCTAATACCTATGCGTAGTGTAATTTAATGCCCCTTTGTCATATCAACTCTGTTGATGAGTGTTGTCCTTTGTAATTGTATTGAAGTACTAATAATAGTTTTTGTATAGTAACCTTTGGATCTAGTTGTCCCAAAATAAATGATTTTAAATTTGCATTTGAATAACTGCCCCGTTGGTCTCGTGGTTGTAACTGCGACTGCTGAGGGGTCCTATGTTCGATTCCCAAATAGGGAAGTTGTATTAAGGTTGTATTTGGGGTAAGTGATATTGGGTTTTTCCATCAGGACTTTCTTAGTAACATCCCGGAGTTTGGAAGTTGGTAGCGTGATTACCCCCGTGCCTCGGAAAGCACGTTAAGCCGTTGGTCCTGCGCCTGATCTCTCTCCGGTTGTGTCGGATTGCCGTCCCATCGGACTATGAAAGTAAGGGAAGAGAGAGTGCACCTGTGTCTGCGCACATACTTGTGCACTATATCATCTCCCGCGCCGAAAGCTAGCCTCCGTTGAGATTGTCCGCCATGATACGAAATATGGTCTGGAGGACTGTTAGGTATATATCTGTTTTCGATACGTACTGTATTTTGATATTAAGGGGCTGACAACAGCTAAAGCGCGGTCACTGTCGGGCTGCATAGAAAAGAAAGAGACGCGATGACAAAAAGCTGGTAATTTATTGCAAAATATGAAGCAATTCTCTATTTACGAAACATCTATTGATTGGACAAAAAAATGAAAACACTATCACGTTAATATGTTACAATAAGAAAAATCTGAAAAAAAAACAGAATTATTGCATGTATATTAGTATGGTTTTTAATCGTTAAAATAAATTTTTAGAGGTATCTTCGTGACTTTTTTCTATCGTAGCAAATTAGTTGTATTAAGTTTTCAACACACTATCTAACTAGCATATATCCTGAAGAATATCATATATTTTTTTTCATTTTGTTAACTGTACAGGATCATATACTTTTAGGCATTATAAAACTTGCGTTTAGGTCATGTACTTAGTCCCCTTAAGGACTACCGTGGAAACCAACAAGTTCCCAAAAAGTAATTAGCTTGATTATTGTTGCCGTGGGAGTGGTTCCACGATAGCGCAATTGCCAGGATTTGAATATGAGACCTATCTATTAGATATGTAACCAAGCTTTGCAGACGAATTGATGATTATGATCAGTTTGGTGCTATTTAGCGTCATTTCAAGACAAAATTAAAAGAACAAGACCCAATAAAAAAACCGGCCAAGTTCGTGTTGGACCACGCACAATGAAGGGTTCCGTAGATGGGATGAATTTACCCCAAGAAGTAACTTAATATTGTAGTTGAAAAAATGTTCTTCCATATATCGATATACGTCACGGTCAATTATTATCCAACAGCAAATGTAAGTTTGTAATCGCATATATACATTTTTAACTTACTTTTTCCTTTACTTGTACTGTTAGACCTTGCTTCTCGCCAAATTTCATGATTCTAGGTCAACGGGAAGTACCCTATAGGTTTTGTTTTATTTGCGAGTATCAAAATATGTTGCATAAATGGCCGTACTTTTTTATTGCGTTGACTTAGAAGCTTGATTTTTTTAGAGATTTTAGGTACTGTAGACTTACGTATTTGATAATAATTTTAACTTGGTACCTCTACGCGTTCCTGAGAAAAAGGGTATTGACAGACAGATGGACGGACAACAGAGGGTTCTGTTTTTTCCTTTTGATGTATGGAACCAAAAAAATAGAAGATTTTGAAGCGCCGCGACTTTTGTATTTGCTATCTCCTCCCCCTTACCCTCCCTGCTTCATATTCTCCTTCCCTTCTACCTAATTCCAGCATTGCACTTATAGAGGTACGAGGGTGTAAAGTTCACTCATACCTCTATAGAAAAGGGAGGATCCTCCGACCAGACGGGTGTCGTGTCTGGAGGGCAACTGCCCCACGATTGATGTCGGGACGTTATATAATATGCTAGATATGCTAGGAAAACTCTGCTTGCGCGATGCAGGATTTTCGTGACGTCAGTGTGATGCGTAGTTCGCATGTGGGGATGTTATTTTTTTTTTTTTTGTATTTTTCTGTTAGTTTAATCATAATCTGGCAGTTTGAGTAATTTATGCGGCCTACTTAAATGTCCTTTCTTTGGTATTGTTCGTAGAATCGTTGAGCTCCTTAAGTCTAAGTTGAGCTGCACGATTGCTGACAATTGCGTGCACTGACTGGACAGGTCCACTCAATCTGTGGGGTTCTTTCCTCAAAAGACCATTTCAGACACCCAAACTCAACTCAAACTCAAAGCATTTATTTCAAATAAACCAATTACAGGCACTTTTGAATTGTCAAGGGGTCGGTCAGTCAGAAAGATGAAGCTAGTTGCCCATTCCAAAGCGTAGTAGGTACCTATGGAGAAGAACGGGCAAGAAACTCCATGGACACTCTTTTAAATCAAAATATTGTTACAATAGAGTGGTTACATCATTCATGTTGTAATTATACATGTGAGAACGATGTAGAAAGACGTGCACGTTAAAAGCGTCCGTAATAAAAAGATAAAAACAATTATGGAATTAAAATAAGCCGTGGCAGCTAAGAAATGACCAGTGCCTACTGACGGCGCCCGTTCACGAACATGACGTATGGATCAGCACCATTCAGCTCAACCATTTTGAAGGGAACTCAATGATCCAATACACACGCCACCACCAGCGACACATTTGAGTGAGCATGACATACTCTCAGCCGCCAGGGCACATTCAAGTCAATGAAAGACGAACCCAGTAAGCTTTATAGTGGGTACATAGTGCTCACACATGTGCTATGCAATTATACAATACTATGAGATTGAATTTATACAATGCAAAGATAGGTTGTACAATCTTCATCAGCTCCAACACTATTTTCGAATGCTAATTAATTAGTTTACGCGCCCTTGTGGAGCAGGACCAGCCCTGAGCCAAGCATTTTTGTCAGCGATATAATCCCCCAACTTATAATATGCTTGGCTGTATAGTGTGCGTTTTATACAGGATTTAAATTTCGTTTCATTCAGTTGGAGTATGTGGGGAGGTATTTTATTGTAACATTTTAAACAGTACCCCATGAAGGATGAGTCTACTTTAGCCAGTCTGAAACCTGGTTGAACTAATTGGTCCCTATTTCTAGTCCTATAATTGTGTCTTTCACCTCTTTTACTGAAAAGATTTAGATTTTTCCTTACGTACATGATGTTTTCATAAATATATTGACAAGGTACCGTCATGATGTTAATGTCTTTAAACAGTTCCCTTAGAGAATCGCGCCTGCGGAGGCTGTATATTGCTCTGATAGCTCTTTTCTGCAGAATAAAAATAGACTCAATATCGGCAGCCCGTCCTCATAATAAAATACCGTAAGACATGATACTATGAAAATAGCTGAAATAGACTAGCCTCGCGGTATCTACATTAGTAAATTGACGGATTTTTCTTACAGCATATGCTGCTGAACTTAGCCGTCCTGCAAGAGATGTTAAATGAGGACCCCATTGCAGCCTTGAGTCTAGCGTTATTCCCAGGAAAACAGTTTCATCGACAAATTCTAGTTTCTCGTTATTCAATACTATGTCACAATCACTACTTTTAACATTCGGTAAAGCAAATCTTATGCATTTAGTTTTTTTCCCATTTAATACTAAATTATTAGCAGTGAACCAATTATGTACCTGCAGTAGGGCATTATTTACGTCGTCAAGATTTGATGCACGTTTATTTATCTTAAAGATTAAAGAAGTATCGTCAGCAAATAATACCATTTGTGGTTGGTTTTTAAATAAATGGGGTAGATCATTAATATATACTAAAAAGAGGAAGGGACCTAATATCGATCCTTGTGGAACACCCATTTGTACTTTTAAATGAAGTGAATTGATACCATTTATTTGCACTTTTTGTTGTCTATCATTTAAATAAGAATGTACTAAACTAAGCGCGAGTTTACCTAGTCCGTAATGCTCAAGTTTTAAGAGCAAGGTTTCGTGATCAACGCAGTCAAATGCCTTGGAGAGGTCACAAAAGATCCCTATGGCATCTTGGGCCTCCTCCCACGCTGTAAATATGTGTTTTAATAAAGTGACACCGGCGTCAGTCGTACAACGTCCTTTGGTGAAACCATATTGCTGATCGTGTAAGATTTTGTTGGTGTTAAAATGATTAAGCATTTGATTGAGCATTACCTTTTCGAACACCTTGCTGAATACTGGCAACACAGATACTGGTCTATAATTGTTGGTGTCTTTGCTGTCCCCAGATTTAAAAAAGTGGTATAACCTTACTGTATTTCATTAAATCCGGGAAGACTCCTTGATCTACACACAAATTAAATATTAAAGCTAAGTATGGTGCTATAGTCTCGATTATTGCTGTACAAACTTTGATAGACATTCCCCATAGATCTTCGGTCAATTTGATTTTTACCGATCACCGATCTACATAGCCTTCACATGATCTGACCAAGATTTTGTCTGGACTTCAAAAGAGACTGTGACCTCTGACTTTGTTTCGGCCTTTCTTCTCAGAGTCGTCAGATAGGAAATGCCGACCTCATCTAGTTTTTAAAATACGATTGACGTGTAAAAGTGTTTGTTCAAACCTACTTACAAAACCAAATCATTTATCATTAATACCGCTACACACTACAAAAGACTGAAACGCTATTGACATAAACAGTTCCACCGTTTTACAATCGAAACCTCTAACGGAATTCGCTGACGGGCCAAAATAATTCAATTAATTGAATTTAGCGAGAACCGGCGCTGTTTAGCATTTTAATTGATATAATTATTTTGTTAACTGAGTGTGCTTCGGGGCAAACTAATTATGTCTTTAATGAACTTTGTTGTTGCTCTTTGTACTCTTGCGCTGTTTGCGAAGATGTGTGTTTGGTGCTAGTTATAATTATTTCTTTATTGTCTGCACCATTTCTTTTATTTAATGAAATACGTATTTTCTACTGACCGACCATTTGACAGTTCAAAAGAGCCTGTAAATGGTTTAATTGAAATAAATGCTTTGAGTTTGAGTTCTTTTAAAAACAATGAACCCATTCTACACATTGCAACACTCAACATAAATCACTCATTCGAAAGCCATTCCATCCTTGTTCCTATAAACTTGTTCATTCACCTTCACTCAAACTCCTCTCCGCAACCGAACTACCGCTAGTGGACACGTCGCGTCGACCAGGCGGTCCCATCAAAACTCTCTCAAACATGTGCAAATAAGTAAATACCGGTGTTGTGTGGTGATTAAATACAAATTGACTTGATGTGGGAAGTCACAAATTAAGAACCAAGCAACCGAGCTGTCGAAGAATTTATCCACATGAGTACCTTTCCCATCCATTTACTTTATGTCATTAATTATAAGTTAAGGTGGTGCATGTGCAAAGGAAGTAATAAATTAAAAAAAAATGCATAATGGGACAAGAATATTATGAAATCTGAAGACTAATTATTCCCGTAATTAAAAACCTTCAATTAATGTAAAAAAACCATCTCAGTGACAGTTAATACCTACTTAAGTTTAAAAATAATAAGAATTTGTATGAAATTATCTGCCAAGTCACTTAACTGGAACTTAAATGTAGGTGGAAAAACAGGCCCTTAATGGCAAAAATCCTATACCTACCTGCAATATTGGGCTTGTGGCTAAGTAATAACAGCCGCACCGGTCAATCGATCAGGTTAAGCTAGCTTGCGCGGTTGGTCCGCGGATGGGTGACCATGTTTACATATCAAGACCTCTCTGTGCCTCGGAAAGCACACTAAGCCGTTAGTCGTTTCGAGTCGTTATAAGCCCGAAAGTCTGACAACCAGTTTTACCAAGGGGTATCGTGTTACCCAGCAACTGGGACGTAAACATTTTGACAGATTGAGACTGAAATAATAATGCGACAGTTCGTAAAAAAACAGGCCTAGTCTCTCTGATTTCTTAGCGCTAACAAGCCTTTTTTTTGTTTGGGAAACCAGCGAATGACTTCTCCCGCTCTGGGCGGAGCGGGAGGGCGTGTCAGACTCTTACTGACTAAAACCCACCCGTGTTCCTTCAGTTGCCTGTGCCAGGGGCCACGGTAGTCCTTTCGGACTTTCCCGCGACCCTGGAGCGCAAAAATGCCTAAATGCCTACTTTTGTTGACCGTAGGCAAGTAGCTATCGACATTCGTGCTTACCTATTACTTAGTCATATTTTCCAAAATATTCATCACCATAAATTATCTAACTGGCCCTATTAATGATAATCTCATTCACAATCAAAACTTTACAAAATCCCCAATCAGATTAAATACGAAACATCCATACCAATCACAGCTTCCCAGTACAAACGTCAAAAAAGCTCATGTAAATCCCACATGTATGCTAAATCTTGTTGACATAAAGCCAGGAAACTCGTCACATGTGATTCAGCGGCAAGATTATACTCCTGACCTTTTGGACTATTGGCTCAAACCGGAAAAAGGATTTGAGCGGATCCATTTTTTGCAAGGATATGGAATTTAATACGAGTTAGCATGACCGTATGGATTGAGGAGCCATGTCACATATTTAAACGTACATTCCACCAATGTTTAGTAGTAAATTAGTCGATTTTGTAGGCCTGATCCTGGAATTTGTATAGTACAACCCTTAAAAAGTTACAGGCGTTCGAATTGAGGAGCCACCTTAGAACTCGAAAACTAGCTGTTGCATATTTTTAAATGTTTGTATGATTTAGTAGTTCTAAGATGGCTCCTCAATTCAGACGTCTGAATTGAGGAGCCACCTTAATAAAACTTTTGTGATTTTTTATAGGTTTTACTACAAATTCCAGGATCGGGCCTACAACTACTAAATATTTAAAGAAAAGAAAGAAAGAAAGACAAATATTTTATTTGGGACACGCACCGAAAATACAAACAACAAAAAAAGACCACTAAATCTAACAAAATCATGAAAACAATAAAAGAAGTACATTCGAACTACCCTTTGGAAGGGGCGACTAGAATCAATTCCATTTTAATGTAAATTTTGACGTTCAAAAGTGCTTCTTATGTGTCTATCTGAAATAAATGCTTTGAAAAGTGCAGTGTCATTGTAGTCTGTAATTGCAACTTTATTTTGTTGTAGTAGAGGCCTTGAAGAAACTCTTCCGGAGAAGTGCTACCACCATGAGAAGGAACCCTTTGACTGCCGTTCAGCAGCGTCTGCTGTGTGTTCCGGTGTGATGACTACGAGTATGGCCTTGTAGACAGTAGATTTGTTGACCATTTTCTATTTTTTTAAGTACCTGGTGCTTGTTGGCAGGCCTACACTATCCTCCCATATCAATTGTTGCTGAAATTTGTAAAAGAGTTACCGTGGAGTTTCTTGCCGGCTTTTCTCTATACGAAACGACCAATTACCTGCTGCGTTACGTGTCGCGGGTTCGTTCCCTGCACGGAACAAATATTTGTATGACCTGCAAGTAGTTGTTCCGGGTCTGGCTGTTTGTGTATGTGTATTTAAATGTTTGTAAACGCACCCACGATACAGGAGAAATTCCTAGTGTGGGGCAATGTTGAAAAAAAAAATGGAACCACGAACCTAGCTTCTGATGATTCATAAGTGCCCATGAAGGGTCATCTAAACCAATGGGTTTCGCATGAACTGCTTGTTGAAAAACTAGCTACGTACGGCGTCACCGGTAGTCTTCTAAAGGTTCGGTTCTTATCTGGCTGGTCGGGAGTTTTTTGTGGTTGTCATTGACAACCGTATTATTCGTCATATACACACATCAAAAGTGTCTAGGGATCAACATATATTTTTACAATAACTTTTCTCCTGATTGATATTAATTAAAATTTTCTTTAAGGATTCATAAAATAAAGTGTTTTCGTTTGTCACAGTAACGATAAACCAAGTCACCTTTGCATTAATAAAGAAATTTGCCATTTTCCTAATAAAGGGATTTTTGACATTTGAACCACTAACACAAAAGTTCGAAAAAAAGACTGAAATAACAGTTTTCTTTAAAATTTTATTGGGTAACTTAAACAATTAATAATCCGTGTTTCTACCGCGAACACTAACAACACAAGAACATCGGTTTGGCATACTCAAAATGAGTTCATCCAAATCACGCTGTGGAATGGCCGCCCATGTTCGTTGCAACAACAAAAAAAGGTCTTCTTGCGACTGGATACCCTCCATATTCGGCAGAGCTCTTCTCTGTAGCATATCCCATGCATGCTCAATCGGGTTCAAGTCTGGCGACTGAGCAGGCCAGGGCAGGACATTGATGTTAGCTGCGGCGAGAGTCTGTCTTACAACTCTTGCGGTGTGCGGTCGTGCATTATCATGCATTAACTGAAATAAGGGACCGATTTGCACTTGTAGAGGAACGATGACGTCTGATACAATCGTCTCAGCATAAATTTGAGCGTTGAAGTTGCCTCTGATCCAAATCAACTCAGTTCTTCCGCCGATCCAAATACCCGCCCATACCATGATGGTTCCACCACTATAAGGATGGACTTCCTGGCAGGATTTTAATCGCTGTTGGCGTCCAGGGGTTCTCCAGTGTCGTATACGTCTTGTATCCGGTCTCATACCAAAACGAGACTCATCAGAAAAGCACACGAAACGCCATTGTTCTTCTGCCCAATTTCTGTGTTCAAGAGCCCATTGATATCGAATCCTACGATTGTGCATTGCTATAGGTGGTACCCGTAGCGGTCTTCGGGAATGAAGGTTCACTTCATGCAAGCGGTTTCTGACTGTTTGGTCGCTAATTAAGTTCCCTGAAGAGTGATGAAGCCTCACGGCTAACATCATGGCGGTTATTGTTGGAGCTCTTCGAGTTAAGATTTGAATGTATCGGTCTTGTCTCCGTGTGGTGCAGCGATACCGTCCTCCATGGCGCTCAGCCACGGTACCAGTGCTTCGGTAACGTGTCCAAAGTCGACTGATAACACTCTGACTTGTATTCAGAGCTAAAGCCACAGTACGTTGCCGGGAACCAGCTTATATCATTCCCACGGCTCTGAGCATTTCTTCCCTGCTTAAATGACGTCGCCGCTCCATAATAACGTTGGTTTTAATCAGTAGTAGGGAAACAGTAGCACTAATAATGTCTTCAATGCGTTGTATGTTTTTATAGGGAAAATATTGACAGCTGATTTTCATCTTTTACTCGAATTTGATTCACAGTTCCTGATTCAAATTATGAAATGCACCAAAAAGGATCCATATAAATTTATAAAATCATAAATTTATTACAAAGCCACATCTTAATCTCAAGAAATCCGCATAAAAATGCTTGATCCCTAGACACTTTTGATGTGTGTATATAAATGACGTGACATCGTGTTTTCACAATACTAGCATATTCCTTTTTGCGGACGACCTCAAAATCTCAAGATCTATTAGGGCTCAACAGGACGTAAACCTAATGCAAGATGATATAGACCGACTATCTGCATGGTGTTATTATAATAAAATCTCGTTGAACAGTTCGAAATGTAGCCACATAAAATTCACCAGGTAAGTAAATACAGTTAATTCGGTGTACCAAATAAACGGAGTGAACTTGTGCGAGGTAGATGTAGTACGAGATCTGGGAGTTATCTTGGACTCTAAACTCACATTTGTACCATTGAGAATATAATCAGTCGATCCCAACGTATGCTTTTGGAATTTGTGCGATTTGTCATTCGGAATGGAAAGGCATTTCAACGCCCACATACTAAATTAGTTCTCTACAATAGCCTTATAAGAAGCATCCTGGAATACTGCAGTGTGATATGGAGACCTCACTACGCAACCTACTCGCTGCGGATAGAACGAATCCAAAAAAGGTTTATCCGATACCTAGGGTACTCAAAGGGAAGGCAATTTAAATATCTCTCCTACCTTGATAAACTAGGCTGCTACAAAATGAGTACCTTGGAAGCTCGGAGGGAGCTCTTAGATCTGAGATTCGCATATAAACTGCTCAATAACATCATCGACTGCCCACAATTGGTATTTAAATTCAACTTCAGGGTACCCCGTAAACCACCTCGCAAACCTATAACACCCTTAGCTCCACCAGCTCGCCGTACAGTGTCTGGTGCTAATTCACCTGTACATGCGGGGTACAGACCCCGCATGTGCAAACTCATAAACGAACGCAGCGACCTGGTTGACGTCCACGCAGACTCAATATCGACATTTGTCAGACGTCATTAGTATTAGTATTTAATTATTATAATTATCTAGAATTGTAAGTACAGTCTTTAAAATTTAATTTATATTTTCTAAAGAGCATTTTGCATGTGATGTTTGCCTTTAATTGGCTGTGCAGTTAGTTTTAAGACACAATTACTTGTATGTTCCTATGTATCTGTGTAATGTCTGTAACAACTGTTGGTGAACCTTAATTAAATAAATAAAAGATTGGCAGCTTTCTACCAAATAACTTTAAAAAAATATTATATAAGTAGGAACGCTTTCATACTCGTGTGTCCGTAACACACCATAAAGTTTTACTTTACACCTTTTATTTATAGGCTTTAGAACAACCCATTAGTACTTTATTCTCATTATATTCCGGAGCAAACGTTTTTCAATTAAGACCTTCACGCTAACGAAATCCAAAGAAAGAAAACGAAAAAAAACGAGTGTGCTATAGACCACACAACTGAAGTAAAACTTCTTTAGCCCCATCCATATGCGTTCGCCTCGCCCGATCACACTTTTCGTAACGCTCTCGTCATGCATTCGCCAGCTTACTCCCCAAGCCAAGCGTGCCTAAAGAAGTTTTACTTCAATATTTTGTGTCTCAGGCGAAAATTGCTTGCTTTTAGCATTCATAATCTACACGTCTGTCATAACAGACGTGTTCTTGTAAAGGTGTGTTTATGGATAACAGGCTAAGATATTTAATTGTACCTACTATAAGAAAATAATTAAGTAATAATAATGTTTAACGGATGAATGATAATTGAAATGCTTGTAAAAAAGCTGCTTAGTCATAAGTACTAACAAAACATAACACCAACATTGTACACTTAGTTCGCAATAAGCGTTTTGACTTTGACTTTGACATGTCTCACGGTAGACATTTGTCAATTCACTTGTCCGAAAATAAAACAAATCGTAATATCTAAGCACCGTTGTTGGTCAATTGATTTGGTGTTTATGATCTTTTTTTGGTCCTTCCTTGTTTTTGCATGTCTCTCCTTGGCTTTACAATATCTCATTCAATGGTGGTAAGATTAGATATTCAGCAAGATAAATAGGCGAGGTGATCTACCCAGCGTAGGCCGATGTTTTCAGCTCGCTTAGTCATTCATCCATTTATTCAGATAACATAGATCCATTGGGTTAGTAACAATAGTCTTAACCTATGTTAGTACTTAACTAATAACACAGACAATATACAGGTGACAAGTGACTTCACCAACGAGCTGTCATGTCTCCGCGTAGAATGCTGCTGGGAATGTGAGGCTGCCACGGAGTCTGTTTAGCAGCGAGGCCGCTTTCTTACGCCGCGCGCCGTACAGGATTGAAGCAATCGGGACGTCTCCGGTCCCGTTGCCATATAACAGTAAAACAATCGGTCGCATTTTGAACGCACGTTAACTTTTTGTTCAAAATGTCGTGGGTTTATTGTTCAAAAATAAAAAGATTTACCGATCTACATGAAGCTTTTCAGAATTTTCTTGAAGTTAGAGTCAGAGAGGGAGAGAGAAAGGTACCTAATGAAGGACGTGCGTATTGTCGCAAATTCTATTGATTTCTTTAGAACTCGTGATCATAATACATCTGCTAAAATAAAAAAAATAAAAATTGTTTCGGTGGTTTTGTTATTGACAACGAGGTTAATACAGGCCGTATTAACTACCCACGTTTTCTATAGAAAAATTATTAATTTATATCATAGATTTAGTCGTACACTCGTTTGTACTTAAACCTCAGTTGGTTCTATAGAGTTTTTGATCCTTGAAACAGGATCGATTGGCATATTATTACTTTTTTGTGAGAAGTGCCCATTTTCTTGCTAACTGTAATTTTTTTCAAAATCTGTGAATGCAGATCAAAATGTTTCATAAAGTTAAGGACAGTCTCCTAAGACTGTTTTTTTGTAGTGTCAACGGCTAAGGTATCTGCCGTATTGCCCCATCTCAAAAATCCACCCTGCTTATGATGTTATGATTGACTAATTTAGCTCCATAGCGTGATAATAATCATTTAAAAGGTTAAATCTGTAACTATCTGCCTTTTGGGTCGTATTTTAACAGTTTGCGGTAAACTATAACTATATGTATAATATATATACGAACAAATTGCAATATTGCTCATTACCACTATTTGCGTGACGCTGGAACATACATTCAGACAAACAGACAAAAATTCTAAAAGTTATATTTTAGTTTATAGTCGTTCCCAAACCTCGCAAAAATTACGTAAAAAAAGAATACTGTAGCAGCAGCGGTGAGGTTTGTGAAAACTCAGGTGTAATATTTGATTGTGTTGAGGATTATTTGTAATAAAAACGATGTGTTAGGTTTAACGAGCAAAATTCTGTATTCGCCATATTTTTTACAATACTCAAGGAGAGGGGTGAGGGAACAATATTTTACTTAGAAACCAATCACGATCGAGAAAATTAGGATGACGTAGCGTATAGTGTCGTTCTTTGCCTCGAGACGTCGCTGTCAGTCGCTATGTGTATATAGGTAGTATCTACGAGTACACAACATGCCCCCGGCCTTGGAAGCAGTGGCTTTCAATGGTCTTCAGTCACTGCATCAGTGTCGATCACGTCCTGTATTAGAGGACAAATCTTGGTGTATGCGCGTCTCACCACGCCCGATGACGTCTGTATATCAGCCACCCGGGATACACCATCCTTTCCTGGGATAGTGCAAATGACACGTCCCAAATGCCACTTCAAAGGTGGGAGGTTATTGTCCTTAATAACCACTAAGGAGTTTGGTTTAAGTTCGTCCTTGTTTGCCGTCCATTTTGTCCGCACCTGCAGCTCGGAGATGTATTCTTTCGCCCACCGGTTCCAGAAGTGCTGGCGAAGTTGTTCTACCCTCTGGTATCGCTGGAGACGACTAGCTGGAACATCACGCAGGTCATCGCCGACTGGCGCAGTTAGTGGTCGGCCAATAAGGAAGTGACCGGGAGTGAGCGGGGAGAAATCATGAGGATCGGGAGAAAGACAAGAGGTCGGGAATTTAGTACGGCTTCTATTTGAGCCAATACTGTGCTGTACTCTTCGAACGTAAGGTGCGCGTTACCTATCACCCGACGAAGATGGTATTTACTCGACTTGACTCCTGCCTCCCACAGACCACCAAAATGCGGAGAATAAGGGGGAATAAAATGAAAGTTAATATTTTGACTAGATGCGAATTCTAAAATATCACTACTACAATTACTTAAAAATTTTGAAAAATCATTCATTACACCTACGAAATTACGACCATTGTCAGAGTATATATCTGCAGGCCTACCACGGCGTGAAATAAATCTTTTTAATGTACATAAATACGCTTCACTAGAGAGGTCACTGACTAACTCCAGGTGAATAGCACGTGTCACGAAACAAATAAAAAGACAAATGTTCCCTTTGATAAGCCTAGCACCCCTACCTTTGCTGTTAAGAATGAGCACTGGCCCAGCGTAATCCACTCCACACCGAACGAATGGAAGACTAGGTGTAACTCGCTCCCTAGGTAAGTTACCCATCAGAGGGCTAAGCGTCTTGCCTCTAATGCGAGTACAGGTAACACAACTATGCACTACCTGGCGAGCTAAGTTCCTACCTCCGACAGGCCACCATAATTCGCGTAAATGAAAAAGTAATGCCTGCGGAGCAGCGTGGAGAAACTGAATGTGCTCATGACGAAATAATAAAGTGGTAAAATGATGTTTACTACTAACTACAATTGGATGCTTTTTACCGTAAATAAATTCATCAGAATTAACTAAACGGCCACCTACGCGCATTAATTTGTGATCATCCAAAACAAATTCAATTTAGACAAACGACTTTTACTTATAATAGTCTCATTATTACATAATGCCTTGTATTCAACTGGATAAGATTCCATTTGACAATATCGAGCTAATGTTTTATCCGCATTGTCTAACTCGTCAACACTAAGGCCGCCCGTACGCTTATTATTTTTACAACGACTGTTGTTAATAAAACGTAACATAAAGGCAGCCGCACGACTCATACGTTTAAATTGAGAGAACCGATGAAAGGGAAACAAAGATGATTCACAACAATCCTGAGCTACAACAGCAGTGACGCATGACTTGACTTCAGGCAACTCGCGATGTTTGAACGAGTCAGAACTTTTGTGATCGTCTATTGAAAAACTAGGGTCACGAAGAAATTCAGGACCCTCCCACCATAAAGTAGACGCAGAAAGTTCTTCCAATCGAGCACCACGTGATGCTAGATCGGCGGGGTTATCTCCACTGCGTACGTGACGCCACGGGACGTCTAGTGTAAGGTCATGAATTTCCGCGATCCTATTTTGAACGAATGTCTTCAGTTGGTTAGGCTTCATGTGTAGCCAGCCTAAGACAATCGTGGAATCAGTCCAAAATATTATGCTATTAAGCTTAGAACGTAATGAGTCGCGTACCTTGTCATACAGACGAGCACCTAATAAGGCCCCACAAAGTTCGAGACGTGGTATACTAATAGGTTTTAAAGGCGCGACCTTTGTTTTTGAAAACAATAATCTAACTGATACTGTTAAATCGATGTTAACTGTGCGAACATACAAACACGCGCCGTACGCCGTCTGAGACGCGTCGCTAAAAACGTGTAACTCAATATACATAGGCTGTGTACCTATAGCGTGGCGAGGTGTACGAACAGTGTTTAGCGCTTGCAATGAAATAACAAACCGATTCCACACGCGCGCCGTGTCATCAGGAACGTTATCATCCCAACCTATTTTTAATAGCCATAATTGTTGTAAAAGAACTTTGACAACAATTATGACAGGACTTAACAAGCCGAGAGGGTCAAATATTTGCGAAACATTTGATAAAATAGACCTCTTTGTAATAACTTTGTTATTTTCAACTATAACTTGCGAATTAAAATAAAAGTTGTCGCTTGCGTTATGCCAGCCTATTCCTAAGGTTTTAGAACTAACATTTTCGTCTAAACTTAAAGGTTTAAACTGACTAGACGACTGACGGTCATCATCGTGTTTAAATTTAAATATCCACTTCCTAAGTGGAAAGCAGCCCGACTGCAGCGTCTTCTGAGTTTTAGCACATAAATCTAATAATTTAATTTTATCATCTAAGCCCGTAATGTAGTCGTCAACATAAAAATCCTCTTTTATAGCTCGCGCCACATCAGGATCAGGAGATTCAGATGCTAATTGTTTCAGGCACCTAACACTTAGAAAAGGCGCGGAAGCGGTTCCATACGTCACGGTGTTTAATTTAAATATACCTAACGGTTTTGAGGGATGGTCACGCCACAGAATCATTTGCAAGCTGCGCTGACCCTCATCTACTAGACATTGCCGGTACATCTTCTCCACGTCGGCGCACGCGACGTACTTATGCTGCCGAAAGCGGAGAAGAATTGCAATGAGATCACCCTGTATAGGAGGCCCAACTAGTTGCAAATCATTCAGTGACTTACCTGAGCTCGATGGTGCGCTTGCGTCAAACACCACGCGCAACTTGGTGGTGGTGCTGAGCTCGCGGAACACGCCATGATGCGGCATGAAATAACACGGGGATACATAGGAATCTACCTGTGTCATATGGACTAAACTAAGATACTCCTTTAAAAAGTTGCAATAAAGACTTTTATATTCAGGCGAACGCTGCAGACGTTTTTCTAGGGCAAAGAATCGACGTTCTGCTTGTGTGTAAAAATCCCCCAAGGTATCAGGTGACTGACGGAGTGGAATGTGCACGCAGAATCTCCCCTCGCTATTGCGAGTAGTAGTGCGAACAAAGTGATCTTCGCATGCACGTTCTTCCTCAGTCTCTGCGTCTCTGACCTTAGACAGTTCTTCAATCTCCCAGAACAATCGGAGTTGCGTATCTAAAGAATTAATAATATTGCAATGAATTGGCGCATTTTTGCGCGTATAATTAATTATAGGTCCGGAAATAATCCAGCCTAGTTTGGTATTCTGTAGAAACGGACCACTAGACAAACGAATCTTACCATCTTCTAACAGATCCCAAAACCTATCTGCGCCAATTAAAATGTCAATATTTGTATAGTCTAGAAACTCCGGATCAGCTAACCGTATGTTGTCTGGAATACAGACTTGCACGCTTAATTTACACACGGCAGGCATCGAAGCCGTAATTCTAGACAGCACATAACAATTAATGCGCGTAGTAAATGAATTATCGACGCAGGATTTGATAACGATATTACAAGCTTGCGAACAATGTACTACCGAATCACCTACGCCTCGAACTTCGTTTGTGGACTGTATTAATGATGCGTTTAAGAGTTGACATAATGATTTAGAAATGAAACAGCGCTGGCTTCCATTATCAAGGAGTGCACGCGCTTTATGATATCTACCGTGTACATCTGCTACTTCAACGATAGCTGTTGACAATAACACGGACTGCACACCTATAGATTTAACCGATTGCGTTTGCATGTGTGCCTTGTTTACTTGAATGGGGACCACGGAGTCCGAGGCGGCTGGTGCGGCCGCGGGGAGGTGCGCAGGCGCTTCCCTCACATTAGCACGCGACGCCTCAGTGTTCGTTGTAGTATGCAAAGTAACCGAACTATTAGCGTTAGAATTGTGCAATAATGAGTTATGTTTTTGATTGCAGTGTCGACAAGGCCCAAACTTACAATTATTTATTGAGTGTTTCGAATGTAAACAGTTCTCACATATGTTGTGCTCGCGTACCAGTTTAAGCTTTGTGTCTAAGTCGCATTCGATAAACTCTTTACACGTATACAGTGGATGATTCGCGTTGCATTTTGCGCATGTTAACTTACCGCGTTGTTTATTTGATTTACTCGGCCCGCTAGAAACATTGCAGTGTGACGTACTATGACATTTTGAGTGTTGTTTTTTGTTGTCAGTGCTTTGAGCTTCATCGCTATGTGAACGCTGCAATGCCTCCAGCATGTCTGCTTTATTGCGCAAAAAGTTAATTAAGACATCCACCGATAAACGCTTAGAATTATCCTCATTTGGATTCGGAAACAATGTGCACTTATGAGACCCCCATTCTCTTTCAGTGATTTTATCTAACTTCGACACCATGATATTAATAATTAAGCTATCCCAGTAATCTGTAGGCTCACCTAGGATTTTAAGGGCGCGTAAATTTTTCAAAATAGTGTCTGATAACTTTCTAATCGAAGAAGGCGACTCTTTAGTTATTGCAGTTATATTTAATAGTGATTTAATATGGTGATCAACTAAAAGTCCGCAATTATTATATCGGTTGAGCAACAAGTCCCATGCAACCTGATAATTATCAGAAGAAAATTCTATGGAATGTATAACTAGTTCTGCGCTGTCTTTTAGGGACGATTTGAGATAGTGAAACTTTTGTATATTGGAAATATCTTTAGAATTATGAACTAGTGAGGTAAATGTGTCTCTGAATTCCAGCCAGTGCTCATAGGAACCGTCAAATGTAGGCATGGAGATAGTGGGTAACTTAACAGAATGTACTTGGTTGTTATTATGACTATGATATGACTTGGAGCAGTCAGCAACCTCATCAGTGTTCATCATAAATTCAGCTAGTGATATTAAACTGTAGTAACTATCTTCAAATTGTTCTCTTTGATTTAATTGTTCGCATAATTCACTATCAGACACTTTTTCTTCTATTTTAGTTTGAATGTCGTTAAATTCAGAAAATAAAGTAGTACATCCTTGAATCCTCAACTTTAAATCATTGCGTTTTTGAATAGGAAAGTCATGATCACAATCTTTTAAAGACTCTAAATAAGTGTTAAATTTGGTAAGCCTGCCCTTAATAATACCTCGCTTCCTAACTAAATCGCGAACTAACTCACTACTTTGTACACTTAGCAAATTAGGAGATTTGTCACGGGATTTAACAGAGTCAAATAGACATTTTGGTGGTCAGTGAAAAGAGGAGTACTCACGGTTTATAATCGTCAGATCAATCACACACGGCACTGATGCTAGCAACGTCACCAGGTTGGTAATTGACTGGAAGTTTAATATTCCGAGAATACAATGCGGCAATTTCACTGAAATAAGAGCACAGACACACTATATAGCACCAAATAGAACTCAGGAAGAGATGGAAAAGAGTAAGGATTGGCCCCACCGATTGCGTATGACATCCGATGAAACCTTTTGCGTTTTCTTCTCAATCCGCCACGTGCAAGGGGTCACCATCCAGAGGTCGTTCGGCGATCTTGTAGGTATCAATATCCCAATGTTCGGTTCGAAGGTCCAAAATGTAGCAGCAGCGGTGAGGTTTGTGAAAACTCAGGTGTAATATTTGATTGTGTTGAGGATTATTTGTAATAAAAACGATGTGTTAGGTTTAACGAGCAAAATTCTGTATTCGCCATATTTTTTACAATACTCAAGGAGAGGGGTGAGGGAACAATATTTTACTTAGAAACCAATCACGATCGAGAAAATTAGGATGACGTAGCGTATAGTGTCGTTCTTTGCCTCGAGACGTCGCTGTCAGTCGCTATGTGTATATAGGTAGTATCTACGAGTACACAACAAATACTATGTACAGTTTTGACTTCGCTACGATTTTATTACACACATCAAAAGTGTCTAGGGATAAACGTATTTTTTTAAAATATTTTCTTACCAAATTAAAATTAAATGAAAATGTCTATGTGATTAAATAAAATGTTTTAGTATGACGTGTAGATCGACGAAATACTCCCACTTTTCGCGATTTTTGCTTATGCTGATTTGTTCACCTTAGTTAATTAATCCTGACATTAAAATGTGATAAAAAGATAAAATTACAAGTTTTTAAAGGTTTTTATTGCATACCATAAACAATTAGTAGTATATCGCATTCGGCATACTCAATACGAGTTCATCCAAATCACGTTGCGGAATGGCCGTCCACGTCTTTGCGTATTTGCAACGACTCTGGCAGTGTGTGGACGTGCATTATCATGCATAAGCAGAAATGAAACACCAAGTTGGGTCCGCGAAGGAATAGCAACATCACAATCACAATCACAATCGTCATCACAATCGTTTCGGCATAAATCTGTGCATCGAGATTGCCTCTGTTCCAAATCAGTTCCGTTCTTCCGCCGCTCCAAATACTCGCCCATATCATGATTGTTCCACCACTGTATGCATGGACTTCTTGGTATGATTTTAAGCGCTCTAGGCGCCCCTGGACGCCAAGAACGTTCCCTCCAAACGCCACTCTTTTGCCCAATTTCTGTGTTCACGAGCCCATAGTAAACGGGCTCTGCGATTGCGGGGCTCATTAGGTACTCGTAGCGGCCTTCGGGAACGGAGATGGATTTCATGCAAGCGATTTCTTATGGTTTTATCGCTTATTAACCTCCTTGAAGAGCTATGAAGCCTCGTAATCAACATCATCGCGGTCATTGCACAATTACGTCGAGCAGTAATTTATATGTAACGATCTTGTCTGCGTGTGATGATGCCAGCTTGTCCTCCATGTCGCTCGCCACGCTGCCAGTAATGCGGTAACGTTTCCAAAGTCGACTTATAACACTCTGCGTTGTGCCCAAAGCGATTGATTGCCACAGCACGTTGCCGAGAATCAGCTTCCATAATTCCCACGGCTCTGATCATTTCTTACTCCCTAATCACGTTCTTTTGTATTGATAATTTTACTGATAAAATTTGGGCACAAACCCGGTGCAGGTAGAAATAATACGACGCGACAGAAAATTTTCATCTTTTGACCGTAATTCAAAAATTTCGTAATTCCCTTTTCATATGACGAAATTTACTAAAAAGTATCTATCCATAAAAGCAAAAACGAGCTTGATCCCTAGACACATTATATATGTGTATATTATGTATAATATCATATTATATGTATAGAAGATATAATATTATAAATGTGAAAACTTGTACGTTTCTTACTCAATCACGCAAAAACGTAATCGAATGAAATTTGGCACACAGATACTTTATAGCTTGGATTAACACATAGGATACTTTTTATCCCGATATTTCCGCGGAATCGAGACTTTGCGGGTAAAACTGCGGGGTGCTGCTAGTGAGAAAATAATAAATGGTTTACAGGCAGGAAAATAAACTTCTCCTAATAGACGTCACCCCAAAACAGTTTATTATTTTAGGTTGGTCCTCATTTCAAATAACAATGTTTAGGGCGATGACATTTTCTTAGAATTTCATAATCTGAAAAACGTGCCAGAAAAATTAATTAAATGAAAATAAATTAAAATTTTGCATTTATTTGTATTTTCTATTAGAGGCCTTGCGAATTCTTGTGAACCCAGATTTCAGCTTTCGAAAATATTTCTTTATGCTTGAGCTATTAAAAAACCTAGGACAATACTTTTAGTTTAACGGGTGCGGTTGTCATTAGGCCACTGTCCCAATCCCCCCATCGACAGATTAAAATAATGATACAGGCCTATTTATTTTTTTATCCAGTCTTCTCTATTTTGAAAAGCTCAATAAAGAAAGAGTGATTGATAGTTTTTATCTGTTAACCCATGTTTTCCCACTGTTGGGAAGAGGAAGGGGAAGACCTGGATGAGACACACACATACCAGAGTACCATGGTACAAATGGGCTATGCTCAGTAGTAGGTGGAACTAGGCTGCTAATGATGATGATGTTGTCACACTGCTGGTGGGAAAAAGTCTCCCCATATTTTTCCAGTAGAACGAAAATTATATGTCGCAGAACCAACACAGGCACAATTATTAGAACCGCTATGAATTATTAATTAATTCAGAATAACGCCATCTATTATCGTTTGTCGGAAACGTCAAGCAGTATGCTTGGGTGAGGTCGATACAGGCCTTGGCAGCTGTCAGTTGGCATTCTTTGACTTTGGACGTATTTGACGTGGACAGGCGATGGAGGGGGACTAGACTTGATGGTTAGACACAAAGGCGAGAGTTCGTGCTGCCAGCCTGGGTCAAACTTACTGCGTTTCCGTATCTTAATCCATTTCCATTGGCTTGATTACTGGAGATTTTGTTAATTTGTTAACGGGAGTGAATCAATAGACGGTTGTAATCAGTGTTGAGACTGTTGAACATTGAGATTGTTAGACATGTCGAACTCGGACTCCAATAATGAGATACCCCAAATGGGTGAACTACTCTCGTTATATACATAATATATATTTATGCAAATTAGTTACTTGATTATTTACAATAAATATGTTTATTTGTTTTCAAATAACTATATAAACTAACCAAACAAAAATATAAAATATAATAACCTAAACTAACTAAAACTATTAACAAATTAAAATATGGCGTCGAAAAATTCCTCTGCATCGCTGTCGACTGGTAAAGTACCCAAGAGACTGGCGGCATTGCCACGTTGTATGGCAATGCTAAGCCTCTGGCCAAGGTAAAGGCCAGCCCTTGGATCCCGGGAAGTGTCAACAAGCCGTTTGGAGATTTCGTTGAACAAACCGTGAGCACTCGGACCCCACGGCCCGAGGGTTTCAACCCCAAACGGCTCGAAAATATAATTGCCGATAAGGTTATTATACTTTCGCCGTTTGAGGTTTTCCGCAGCCGCAGCAGCAGCGCCTGCACAGCACGCCGAGTCAGGAAGATGGGATGGCGCAAGAGTATCGACACAAGTTGCGTCCCACACTAAAGGCCTACCCACCTTCCAAGGAAATAAAGACATGCCGTCCGGTCTCTTGCCATCGTCGCGTGCCAAGCCATTAGGTTCTAATACAGCTGGAACGCCGACGGTGACAAGAGCTCGTCGGATGATGTCATTTATGTTCGCGTGCCGAGCTAAGCGGCCCGCACTTCGGCTGCAAGACAGGCCATGGTGTCCAAGGCTGTTGACAACTTCGCCACAGTGACAGCGATGGGGAGAACAAGAAGGAGCTCCTAGTCGTAGGCAAGCAGCGAGGCGGAAAGTAGTGTCGTCTAACAAAGTGCCTATGTTCGACGACGGTAGTGCATGAAGCCAAAGACCCGACTCCCACTTACCCACAGCAAGCAGGCGTGCACGCTCCGCAGTAGTAGCAGACGTGTTAAGTAAATTGTTCTGTACTACTCTGCAAAGCGGCTCATCCCACTTTCTCTGGGAAGATGGATTATCAGGTTGATCTGAATTCGAACAAGCGAGTCTCCAGGCATGCATAGCCTCGGTGAAGCATGGCACATCAAAATTAATCAGTGTGGGGGTTAGGATTTTCCTGATTAATTTTTATTATTTACATACGCTACGTCAATTTAATTTGATATTCACTGCTAACAATGAAACTCTCGTTATATTACTAGGTATGTACTAGGACTTCATTAGTTATTCACGTCACTAGCAACTATTTGCACACTCCCTGTACCTACCGACAGGTTCATTGTAGACTCGGGACAGTTTCCAGTAAATTGCGAACGTAATTATTTGTTGCACATACATAGTTCTGTTGTGTGTGAGTTGTCGGTGCCCCTAGTACAGGGCACAACCATAGAGTATTAAATCGTATGTAAGTGACACTCGAGTAGCCACCTATTCTACTTAACGCATTCCTGCGAAAAAATCAGCTACCTCACAATGATGCACGGTCACCAAGTTTATCAATATGCTAGCGGATAGATTATCGAACGCAGACCGTGCGCATGTGACCGTGACAAATGCACATGGACAAACAACGGTCAAAAAGCGATCTATTCTGGCTTCATAAGGTATACCTGCACAGAAAATTTAATGTCTTATCAACATCATCGTCTACCTAAATTCTGTTTTTTTCTTCTTTATTACTTTCTGTGACAAATAAACCATATGATTTTATATCGTTCTTTTAACGTTAGGGTTGCAGATTCTCGGTATTTACTTCAAGTGATTTAACTATACCTAAGTGTATAATTTCATTTCTGTGACAAATAAACCATATGTTTTATTTCGTTATTTTAACGTTAGAGTTAGCAGATTCTCGGTATCTACTTCAAGCGACTTAGCTGTCTATAATTTAATTTTTGTGACAAATATATGTTTTATTTCGTTCTTTTGACGTTAGGGTTAGCAGATTCTCGGTAGGTATCTACGTCAAGCAGTTTAACTAACAGTCTATAATTTTATTTCTGTGACAAATAAACCATAATGTGTTATTTCGTTGTTAAAACGTTAGGGTTAGCAGATTCTCGGTATCTACATCAAGCGATTTAAATATCAGTCTATAATTATAAAATCCTGACTGTTGAAAGTATTAATTAATTTAGTAATAATTTAGTAATAAGCAGTGATCGGATAATCGGTCGCTTTACATAAACTTCTTCCCACGAAAGAATAATATGGACATTCCTTTCTGAATAAATAAGTAATCCCTGGTTCCCGGGATTGAACAGTTTTTTAAAAACAACTATAACGAACTTAATGAAATTATAGCAGTGGTTATTTTAATTTAGTATCTTTATTTTATTCAAAACAAATGGGAAGACGTAAAATTGTGCGTGCTAAAGGCAAAAATAATAAAAATAGTGCAAAAAGTAAATAAATAGTTTAAAGCATTGCCACTGAGTTCGAATTTAATATACAAATCATAGTGGATGTGCTGGACTGACTAGTTGGTGATCACGGCGCTGTTGATCAAATAATCTGAAAAAAATCATTGAAACATTCCTGCACGAATATCTGTTAGGTTTATTCTTAAAGTCGAAATATTTGTTACAACATAATGATTTACTGACTCCTGCGGTGAGACGTGATAATTATTAATGAAAAGAAAAATTTCCAAAAATTTGCTACAATTTAGGAACACCAACTGACGTTTGGACGCAACGCATTCTCACGGCAACGGTTGCCAGGGCTGCGCCATAATTTCATACGGCGCGGGCGATGCCCCAGGCCGCCAGCGTGACTGCGCCGTTGTCGTCGTGCTTCAGTCAAGCTGTCAATATATTATATGTCATTTTTGTTATTTTAATTTAATTTTAGTTTCTACAGTTATATTGTGTTATTTATTTGGAAAAATCATGTAAGTAGTCTTTGTTTATTTATGTTAAACAGTGCCGACAGTAGTGATGCTGTACGAAGCGCCAGTCAACCTGCCACATCGCTGGATGGCCTAGTGAGATGCCCTCATTGTCCCCAAGCACGTTTAAGGGTGAACGGGGTTTGAAAGTACATCTGGAGAAGAAACACAAACCCCACAAAGTGCCTTCATTCTGCCCGACTATACCCACTTCCCTATAACCTGATTTACCCGCTCAAACTTTTTGGAAATCCCTTGCAAAATTAAAAACTTCATTTCCAGTTTTAAAGAGAGTTCCTCATGGCGCGAGACCATCCGTGGCTTCAAGTTTAGCGCGTTGTATCCGCCTCGCCGCCCGAGTAATCGCTACAAGCGCTTGGGAGCAATTACTCACCTTCCCGTTTAGAATTATACATGTGCAAAAAACGTTTGGCAAATAAAAAAACTTTAACAGCACAAATCAAGGATAACTGTAACATTTTGGCCCAATGTTTTGAACCTAAATTAACAGAGCACCTCCCCCAAAGAGGTTTATTGCATCATGTGGAGTCTAAACTAGGCGAGGGTGAAATCAGAGGCGTGGCTAGGATCATCTTTAGCAGCGATGTGGTAGCGCCGTATTCTCCAGAGACACTTACAGCTCTGGAGAGCAAACACCCCGCCCCAGCAGATGACCTCTCCTTCCCAGACCCACCCGATCCGGAATCAAACTCACTTGAAATTACAGCTCAACAAGTATGTGTGGACGTGTGCTCCTTTCGAAGTGGCCCCGCGGTGGCCTCGACGGCCTGATACGTCAACATCAGAAGGACTTAATGTGCTCAGGCCCCGGGAAGGCTGGTGAGTGAGAGCTGATGACCCTCATCAATCTCATGCTCTCCGGCACTGTGAACGAAGCCGTCATTGATATTTTGTATGAAGCAAATCTATGTGCCCTGCGCAAGAAGGATGGCAGCATTCGTCCCATTGCCATAGGGTGCACTTTCCTTCGTATCGCTACCTTTAAAAATTTGCTGAGCTTTCTACAGCGAAACACTGGCCATTAAATTCCAGCCCCTACAGCTGGGCTTCAGGTCTAAAGGGGGCTGTGAGGCTGCGGTACATACATTATCCTCTTACCTCAATAGCGATAAAGGTGAGGTCATCCTTTAGGTTGACATTAAAAATGCTTTTAATTCCGTAAACAGGGACACCTTGTTGACAGAAGTTCAAAAAGAAACACTCAAACATTACAGTGTTCTCCATGAATGTTACAGGCACCCCTCTAAATTACTTTATAAAGACAACCTTTTGAAATCAGCCGTTGGATTTCAACAGGGTGACCCTCTTGGGCCAGTCGTTTTTAGTTTGGCAATAAATCCAACCATTCGACAGCTTAATCCTAAATTCAACGTATGGTATTTGGATGACGGAACCCTAGGAGGTAGACACAGTTTTAAATGACATGACTTTTTTAAAAGAAAAATTATTTTCCATTGGCCTAGACCTTAACTTTTCAAAATGTGAATATGATCTTCCCCAAACCATTGACAGACAGACTACCACTTTTTTTTTAGGCAAAATTAAATACAACAGCACCAAACTCTCTCTCTCTTCACCTCCTAGGGTCCCCAATTTTTTACGAATCCTTTCCAACGTTAATTGAGAAGAAAATACAAAATTTGAATGATGTCTCGGAAAGACTTTTCAAAATTAACGTTCAATCGGCTTTTACACTCATTAAATACTGTTGCTTTGGACCAAAATTTACATATAAACTTCGCTCCTCCCACCTATGGTATGGTGGTATCCACAACTTTTAGAAAGAGTAGACCAAATTTTTTGAAACACACAACTGGCCCTGGCCCTGGACGACCGAGCGTGGCAGCAAGCCACACTTCCCATTCGTCTGGGTGGTCTCGGCGTCCGCAAAATTTCAAGTATAAGTTTACCGGCCTTCCTCTCCTCGGTCCACAGTACCGTATGTTCCTGGTTAATTTTATTATATTAGGAAGATAATATTATTATCTTCCTCACTGCTCGATTTTGAGGTACCGTGTTTGACCGATGCGTTAAACGCTTGGAAAATGGCTTGTCCCAATATGGATTTGCCCTACAACCCGTCCTTCCAGAAACAGTGAGACGTGCCGCTCTACAGTACTACACGAAATACCCTTTTGAGCACGTCATCTAATACGGTTGAGCGTGCCCGTCTGCTTGCTGTGGGAGAATGGGAGTCAGGCTTGTGGCTTCAGGCGCTCTCGTCATCCACCATAGGCACTATGATGGATGACTCATCGTTTCGGCTCGCTACGTGTCTCCGCTTGGGCACGCCTTGTGTTGCTCCGCATCGGTGTCCATGGCCTGTCCTGCTGCAGGAGCGCAGGTCGTATAGCACGGCACGCCAGCATCAACGATATTATTCGTCGAGCCTGTAGTATAATATGTGGGTGGGTTACTGTGAATGTTATGTACTTCCGACCGCGTACTTAAATCATACACCTTTTTATTTTGTTGCACTTTTTGTGGACACACCATAGAAAAATGACCTTTTTTATCACACACAAAACATGTCGCACTTCTCGCCGCACAACCCTCGTCGCCGGGGCACCGGCCGCTGCCGCAGGTGGCGCAGGCGGCGCGAGCTCCGTCGTCGTGCCGCACTGGGGGCGCCCTAGCGCCGGCGCCGCCACCGCGCTGCCGCGCTCCTCGCCTACCGGTCGAACGCCGCAAGCCACCCCGCGCGTTCCTGCTCCCGGCTTGACCCCCCACCGCGTTCACCTGTATCTCTTCTGAGGCGCCGTCGATACATCGACTTTCCTCTTGCGACATTTCTGCCGCCTGACAGATTTGTATCGCCCTTGCCAAGGTCAACTCATCTGTACGCAGTAGACGATCTCTTACTCTGTTGCTTGTTATCCCGCACACGATCTTATCTCGGATCAGACTGTCATGAAGGTCGCCGAATTCGCAAGACTGACTCAGCACACGTAATGCCGTCACATACTGATCAATATTTTCTCCTTCTTCCTGGCTTCGTGTGAAGAACTTGTACCGCGACACGGTTATGTTCGGTTTTGTACCGAAATGTCCATCATATTTTTTTAACAGACAGCCGATGTCATCTTCACTTTCACCTTCACTATAGGTAAACGTAGTGAAAATCTCGTAACCCGCCGGTCCAACGAGGTTCACCAACAGAGAAGCCTGTACTTCCTTGGGCTCCTTGCTCACTCCAGAGGCTTTTAGAAAAACGTTAAACAACTTTTTCCACCTGCGCCACGCATCAGACCGCGTGGCGGGGCCGCCTTCTAAAACCAGTTCGGCTGGAGGACGCGCGTGTTCCATATTCCAAAGTTATTATTTATCACTTTCTTCACTGTAAAAGTCGATTTTAATCGAATTGAATGGTATTTTACCACCAATAACTAATATTATTGAAAACCGCTGTCAACCCCTTGCCCTTGTCACCGCCGGTGTACCAGCGGTATTAGAACCAAACGGCTTGGTACGTGGTGATGGGAAGAGACCAGACGGCATGGCATTGTTGCCTTGGAAGTTGGGTAAGCCTCTGGTGTGGGACGCAACCTGTGTCGACACCCTTGCGCCATCTCATGTTCCTAGCACGGCGGCCCGTGCTGGCGCCGCTGTTGCGGCTGCTGAGACCCTCAAGCGGCGGAAATACTATAATCTTGTGGGTAGCTACAGTTTTGAGCCGTTTGGGGTTGAAACGCTCGGTTCATGGGGCCTGAGTGCGCGTCTCCTTTTTCAGGAAATTTCTCGCCAACTGATCGACACTTCACGTGACCGAAAGGCTGGGTTGTTCTTTGGCCAAAGAATTAGCATTGCCATTCAACGTGGCAATGCTGCCAGTCTTCTGGACACGTTTCCGGATGAAAGCTATGCGGATGAATACTTCGACGCCTAAGTGTCCTTTTGTTTTTGTATTTATTTGTATAGTTAGTTAGTACCTAGTGTAAATAGTTAATGTGCATAAAAAAATATAAAAAACAATAATGGAAGATCAATACAAAATTATTTGCATAATTTGGTCAAGTAGTAGAAATTCATTTTTGATTTATCTATCTAACAGATTACATTAGTGATCGAATCGACTAATTTATTGTATTTTATACGAACAGAAGACTAAAAATATTAATATAAATTTTTTTTTTCACGTGTTCTAACTATATTTTGTATAAGTACAGGTAAAATTTTTAGCAATCTCAGGAATTTCAAACGATTCCGGGATCCGGGATTCTGAAAGGCATGTCCGTATTATTCTTTCGTGGGACTACAAGTGAAGTTTAGGTATATTAGCGCCCGATTATCCGATCACTGGTAATAAGTAATTTTCCTGTTATAGAAGGAGGTTCGTGTCTGCACATTCATAGTCTATGGTACAACTAGGCAAGTAAACAGGAGTACATAATTATCAGTTGAGTTTGAAACTAAGTTCATTGTTGGTGTAAAGGTCATTGGCTGCCTGTTGTTGGGTTTGTGTTTAGTCATCGGGGCTACTCACAAAGTTGCAAGGTGTACATACTTGAAAGAAATATTAATATAATTCATAATCTAAGATACAACTCTCCAAGTTATTTATTTCAATTCCCAAGATAATATTTACATAATATATAAAGTAACAGTCTTAAAATTATAATATGTACAAAATGTACAAGTATGTAAAAGAAGAGCGGAAAAAATCATAGGGTGTCAAAAAATTCGTCCGCATCGCTGTCAACAGGAAAAGTTCCTAAAAGGCTGGCAGCATTGCTAATATGGCAATGCTGATTCTATGGCAAAAAATAAGCCAGCCCTCTAATCTTAAATTAGTTTAATAACTAAATTCAATCATAGCATAGCAACAAGAATGGCAGCCCAATCAAAACTGGTAGTTCCGAGATACAAGAACTATTACGGGCAACGAACGACGCTTATTTAATAACTACTCCAATTAACGATGTTCCAACAAAAATTCAATCGGAAATTACAAATAGCATCTCACCGTGAAAACAAAGCTGAAGGGAGCTGTCAGTGTCGTCCCACTGATGCTAGGGATTAACCAAGCATTTCATTTACAATCATAATTGAGATTTTAATTATATTTTATATGCTAATTCTATTGATCATTTTTAAAAGTTAGTATTTAAGTGTCTAAACATGACTAATTGCGGGTTTTTAAAATAAAACAGCATAACAGAAATTGAGTCAGAAACTCAATTAAGTTCTTTTTTTTTCTAAACTAGGTCCTACCTACTAAAGAAAATGCGCATGGACATTGTTTGTTATTATGGACCTATTGTTTAATATGACTATTTTGGTCGTTTTCGTGGTTTTCGAGGTTGTTAAAGCCGGAAGTGAGGTCGAAATGGAATGAATAAAAACAAAAAAACCTTTTTTGTAACTTAAGAGAACGGAACAAGGGGGCGCAAAAAAAATACTAACAATAAGGCTCGCTTGGTACAATTCACTAAATACGTTTAGCGCTAAATTAATTAAAACAGCGTTCTGTTTCTGTCAATTATTTGAAAATGACAGAATGGAGTTTAAAAAAGTTTTCAGTAAACGCATTTAGTGATTTGTGGTGCAACTGGGCCAAGTATTTATTTGCTTTTCGAAGATCAAAAATGAATATCTTATTTTGTGAAAAGCTTAATAAAATTTAACAGAGTACTATGGCCTATTGGACTCAGCAGTAGGTGATTCCGGGTTGAAATTATGATGAATTGTAAGGCCCGCTTCCACCATAAATCACTAAATCTTACAATTAGCGCTACACGAATTTAGATCATGATTCCATTTCTGCTAACCGTTTGCAATGTAAAGGGAGAGAATGTCTTTTTAAATATCTTTAGCGCTAAAAGTAATTTGTGATAATGTGTGATGTGTGTAACTCATAAAGAGATGGCACGAGCATTGATCACTACGCCTGTTTAAGACTGGTTGGCGATTTTAGATTTATACTACAGTAAGTATATAACTGAATATAAGTACTCCAATACTTCCATATTATTATTTAGTGTCAACATATTCTTCATTGATCTTCATAAACCAGAAAAAGCCACTTTACCGAATTAGCCCACGTTTGGTTGGGCCCTTTTTTATGGCGACGATTTTCTAACGTTCTCAGGATTTTCAACACTCAGCTTAGCGTTGAGAGTTCAAAATCCAACAGCGTGCTTTTAAAACGAGCTAGGATGTGCTCTATTCGATTCTCAACGCTCGGATCAACACAGAGAGTTGAAACCCAGTGTACGGTAAAAATCGTCGCGTTAAAAAAGCGCCCGTGCGTACGTGAGCTTATAAATGTTCTAACAATATCAAAGATGGCGGCGTAATGTGGCGTTAAATAGAAAATATAAGAAGTACATATAAACTAAGTAAATAATATTGTGTGTAATGAGAAAACTCCATTAGCTCCCACGGAGTGCAGTGGTTAAGGAACGCTGAAGGTCAAAGCTTGGCCTTTCTTTCATGTTCCTGTAAATGGTTTTAGTCCGATTATTTGCAATGAAATGTGATGTTATTTAATCAAAATAATAGGAAAGTACACCTATACTGAGCAGTGGTGGCCCCGTGGTTCGAACCCAAATAGGTGCTTTACTTCGTGTAAATAATTTCATCACCACTACTCTCAAAACGGTGAAGGAAAACATCGTGAGGAAACTGGCATGTCCTAGAGTCTAGGACATGCCGGTTTCCTCACGATGGGGGTCTTAAATTCGAAGACATGTGACATCTACAAAGCCGCACTGGGCCCGCGTGGTGGATTACGGCCCACTCCTTCTCACCGAGAGGAGGCCTGTGTCACAGCAGTGGGAACAGTATAGGCTGAATATGCTTACGCTATAGCTTTACTTAAAGCACCTGGATGGCTGGCAAAGGAGCGTGGGGATTGGAACAAGAAAAGAGGCGCCTATGTTCAGCAGTGGGTGACGTCGGGCTGTGGATGATGATGATAATGATAGCTATACTTCATATAGCTCGTATTCATAATTATAAACAAGCATATTACAAATTAGAGGATTATATCCAAGATAAGAATGCTTGGAAACATGCTGGTCCAGCTCCATAGGACAATCTAGGGTCTAGACAAAATTAAACTTGTTGCTACTTTAATTGTATAGTTTATTATTTTTATGACATTGATTTACATTCTGTGATTACTTTAACTCGCACACTGACATATACTTGTTTATATAATTTGGGAAATCGTATACTTTTACAATGTTTGTAAATATGTGAACACCATGTATCTATCACTTAATTAACTTATTTATCGTCTTCACATATAATTATATAATTAATGTATACAAAATATTGTAACACATTGTAAAAGAGTAACGGTGGAGTTTCTTGCCCATTCTTCTCCATACGAAACTACCTTTTGGAAGGGGCGACTATAATCAATTCTATTTAAATGTAAATGTTGACGTTCAAAAGTGCCTTTTATCTGCCTATTTGAAATAAATGCTTTGACTTTTATAGCAGCTGCTGTAATTATGAATACATGGTCTAGAGAAAGTGGTTCCTAATTATCTATGTCGGACTTTAATACACGGTGACGCACCAGTGTGAGCTAGATACCTATGTAGAATTCGTAGGTAATTTAGCTGTACATTTTTTCAAGGAAGTTTTGCCATAAAGTGACCTTTAGCGTCAATACACAGAATTCAAGGGACAAGTCGGAATGTTGAAATTTGAGTACAGATTTAAGGTATGCATATCCTTTAATACATCAATTCTTCTCATGGTATGTTGTATGATACCATCTATGTTTTTTAACCTTTTGTTTAAGTACAGTCGCCAGCACAGGTTATACGAAACTATCAAATTTCTCCAAATGATTTTAAACCTTAAAATGTTGAAGGTTAAGTTCATAATCCAGTGAGAAAATTTGACAGCCTGTGGTAACTTGACCTGCTACTGTGGGTATCTAATAGATATGCAAACTTCAAGCTCGGTTTCATCCGAGGAAACGAAACGTACCTAATTGCGAAATAATGGCGTTCATTTGATCCCTTGCTGCATTCTTATTACTTAACCTTTAGTTTTGCAATTAATATGTAAGATATTTAAGGATTCACTCTATAAATCATACACTTTAGAAACACGATTTACAGGTAGTTTCCTCGATTGAAAAAAATCCAAAGTAATCTCCAATTTGTATTACCTGCATTTGTAAACGCACCCACGATACAGGATAAAATCATAGTGTGGGGCAACGTTTAAAAAAAAAAAAAAAACATACCATTAATAATAACAAAACTACATGTTTTCTATAACGTATACATTTTACATTTTCAAAATGACGTGTATTTGTTTTAATAAAACGAAGAAAATTGCGCGTGAACCGCCCATTCTAGCTTCTATGTTGCTATTCTAACTAGCGCCAGAAATTCTATAGAAAAGATACAAACCCTTGCATTGTTATCAGTCTTGAATACTATCACAATAATAAAATTCGTTGCTCTTAGGACTAAAATGACAAAGACACCAGGCAGTCTTAATAACTAGGCAATCTAAATGATCGTAGGTCACAAGTCACTCTGACTTGTAACCTACGATCATTTAGATTTAGAGGAGCAACCAAGACTGAATATTTTGGTACCAAGAGCAGCTGAAGACTCCAAGGTCACGCCTACAGAACAATTAATTCCATACGTAAATGAAATATGACAACAGTTCTCACCCATTCTTGTGTGTCTTCAACGACCACACTGTTAAAACAATCTCTTTGTGAACATGAAAATTAATTGTTTCTAGAAATGGCAGCGCTCCTTCTTTTGTGCCCTTTCTTTGTGTTAATCATTAATTATGAAGAGAGGGATGACGGAGGTAGTTTTCTTTTAGTGACTGTTGAATTTTAACGCGTTTCTGGTCCTTTGGTACGCAGAATATAGTGTCGCAGGAATTGTGTGTAGTCGTTTAATTATAATTTATTTTTATGTAATGATGCCTAACAGACTAATGGTCTCCTGGAATCCAACCTTTTAGTACCTTTTCAACTTGAACATGCAAATTCAAGTTGGTAGTTGGTAGTATTCCATGACAAGAACTTTACCGGACTTACAATCAATCTGCATAGCCTTTTTCCAACTTTGTTAATCGCATTCAACTGTACGAGGCCACATAGACCACACACTCGACCATACATTGACTCTGTCTTCTGTCGAGGTTCCAATTTCAAAGCTCAATCTTTTTCACTCCCTATTATTTCGCCCATTCGTGTCAATTTCCTTTGCTTTAAATGAGAAGAGCTATTAGACGAACACGACCCTGCCAGAATTAGCCCGATGCCGAGGTATTTTGATTAATTATAGCCCTTCTGTTATAATTAATTACTTTGTTCTTAGGCTTTTATGGATGTCGTAATAAAAACCGTGTTTATTTGTACAATTTTGGTTTGCTTAAAGTTATGTTGAAGGTATTTTGCTCATTAAGAGCTGTTTCAGAGTCTAAAACATTGTGTGAATCTGAACTCCTTTTTTTGGGTTCTTTTGGGGAATTCATCAAGTAACTTCTCCAGCACTGGCCGTAGCGGGAGTTCGTGTCAGACTCTTACTGACTAAAACCCACCCGTGTTCCTTTAGTTGTCAGTGCCAGGGGCCACGGTAACCCTTTCGGACTTTCCCACAACCCTGGCAGGCATCGGACAAGGAACAAGGTCAGCGGTAGGGCGTGAAAGTCTGTCCTGCCATGTCGCCACCAGGACCTCGCGAAGCTGCGACCGACGCATCGGTCGCTCTACCGCGCCCTCCATTAGTCGCGCTACCGATACAATGACGCGAGCACCTTCGCCTCCAAGTCCTAGGGCGGCGGTCCAGCCAGTGTACAAGCCGCCTCGTAGGAGATCGTTCGGTACCCTCTGATGACTCTGCGGCTTTCGCAGAACAGAGATGCTATAGGTCGTCAGGTCAGCCGCACAGATCGGGTCCCGTAAATGGCCACAGACCGCACGATCCCCACGTAGAGCAGCCAAAGCGGCGCTCGGGCCCCCAGATTGGGAAGCAGCGTCCACAGCGCCCCAGCCGCACCCAACAACTTGGACGCCAGCCGCCGAAGTGGGGGCCGAAACCCCACCGGCTGTCGAACACCAATCCTAGGTACTTCATGGTAGGCTCGACAGCGATTCGAACCGCCCCAATCACTATGTGTGATCCGGGCGGTGGTGCCCGCCGGGGACTATGAGAAATCAAAATCAAATCAAAATCAAAAGTAATTTATTCAAACTGGGCTGTAAATTAGCACTTTTTGAACGTCAAAATCACATAAGACAGTCCCCCAAAAACGGCCGCCCTTCACTACTTCCTAGTGCTTTAGCTGGGAAGAAGAAGTGGCGAAACAAACTCCCCAGCAGCACTGCTGTCTGTTCGTGAGCTACTATGGCATCTGACTTGTTCGGGCCACCTCCAGGCTAAGGTGCCATCCGCGGCTCCCCGCCTTTGAGACCGCAGTCGTCGCCAGCAACGCAGCCTACCTTTTTTTTTCTGTTGTGGAAAATCCTCATGGATGTGGGGCAGGCGGCGGGATCTGTCAGACTCTTACTGACTAAAAACCACCCCGGTGTTCGATCTTACACCTACGCTGGGGGTCGCGGGCACGTACAATTCTTCCGCAACCCCCCACTGGTGCCCGCAACTGTGGGACTCCTCGAGTCTGGGGGGGGGGGGGGGGAGTGAGGTGTTTGACTCCCCCCGCGACGTCTAAGAGGGGCGCGCGTGGAACACTACGCGCCGCCACCTCGGGTCCTGACGTGTGGGGGGCGACGGACATTCCCGAGTCCGTCATCCTTGGACACATTTAGGCACAACGCCCTCTTCCGGCCTCCTCTCCGTCGACACCCGGTGTGTCTGCTGCGGGCCGAGTGAGTGGACGAGATCGGGACTCTCCCTTTCCGCAGCCTCCTTCTGCGAGACGACTGTTTCTCAGAAGGAAACCACCGTGTCCCAGGACTCTTCGCTGCCGATCATCGACACCACTTCGCGCTCCGAGCTCTGGCATGAGCCCTTTACGCCAGATGCGGCGTGGGACTCCGACCCCGCATCACTCCCCTCCTCTTTGTCATTTTAGTTTTTTGTTTGTCCATTATGTTCCCACGAGTAAAGATCTTTTTATCTTCGCAAACATAGTGGTTCACACTAGATACTAATTTAACTACCAACTAATTTAGCTATCAACTTCCCCCTCACTATCCCTCTCGGTGCGCCGCCGCTTGGAGGTTTGGGGTGATTTTTTATAGACGCTTTCTTCCTCGCGGCCCGAGCGTATAAGCCAAGACCTTGACCATCTTTAAGGATACGAGATCCCTTAGGAACACAGTGCCTAATGGGGAGTCATTGCCCGCACCCCAGGGTGCACCATCTCGGAGACTGGCATTCCCTCCGAACGCATCCATAAGGGAACTCCTGCCCACGGGCACACGGGGAGGTTTCCTATCCTAGCACCCCGAATCTGAACACTTATTTTTACATTTAGATAATGTTATAAGTAGCAGGCTCTAACAATCTTATGTATACGTATTGTTAATTAAGTCTTAGAGAATGACACAGCCTCTAGATTTGGGCCCAGTTGATGGCAATAGGCTTGCCCCCCTATTACATGAGACTAAAGGGGGCAAAATGTGGGAAGCTTCAGGTAAAGGTAGCTTAGAGAATAGAGTCGAAATCACGAAATTAATATTGAATTACTTACACAGCCTACGATCTTTTAAAAGGTCACCGAGCGGCCAAAAAATCGAGCCTGTGAGTTACACGCAATCAAAATACAGTTTAGAAACGCTACGCAAATAGAAGTACATTTAACTATCAAACGCAAGCCGCAAAATACATTATGTATTATAAGTCAAAATGCCAAAAGGGCTTATGTGGTGTTCTCAGAAGTTTAACATAATCAAGTAAAATGTATGAATTAGATCGAAAATCGTAATGGTTTAGACAAATGTGAACGTTCATAATGAATTTAAGTGGAAAAAGTCAATGTTGGAAATATTTTTCTATACATACTAGGTTAATTAATGTGGATGTCTTAAATGGTGAAAATACGAAGCTCGTAGGTAAGTATTAATAATGTATATTTAATTTTATCTGGTTTATAATTTGTACAATAAATTGCTGGGTGTAACAAGATCCATCACATAAAGTCGATAAGTATTCTGTGCATCAAACTAAGTAACATTGAGCAAAAATTATATGATAATGATGATAATCCATCTTCCCAGAGACAGTGGGATGAGCCGCTTTGCAGTACAGAACAATTTACTTAACACGTCTGCTACTACTGCGGGGCGTGCGCGCCTGCTTGCTGTGGCTTTAGTGGGAGTCGGGTCTTTGGCTTCATGCACTACTGTCGTCGAACATAGGTACTTTGTTCGACCACACTACTTTCCGCCTCGCTGCTTACCTACGACTAGGAGCCCCTTGTTGTTCTCCTCGTCGCTGTTACTGTGGTGAAGTTGTCAACAGCCTCGGACACCATGGCCTGTCTGCTGTATTAGAACCTAATGGCTTGGCACGCGACGATGACAAGAGACCGGACGGCATGTCTTTATTTCCTTGGAAGGTGGGTAGGCCTTTATTGTAGGACGCAACGTGTGTCGATACTCTTGCGCCATCCCATCTTTCTGGCTCGGCGTGCTGTGCTGGTGCTGCTGCTGCGGCTGCGGAAACCCTCAAGCGGCGACAGTATAATAACCTTATTGGTAATTATATTTTCGAGCCATTTGGAGTTGAAATCCTCGGGGCGTGGGGTCCGAGTGCACACGGTTTGTTTAACGAAATCTCCAAACAGCTTGTTGACACTTCCCGTGACCCAAGGGCTGGCCGTTACCTTGGCCAGAGGCTTAGCATTGCCATACAACGTGGCAATGCCGCCAGTCTCTTAGGTACATTACCAGTGGACAGCGATGCGGAGGAATTTTTCGACGCTATATTTTAATTTGTTAATAGTTTAAGTTAGCTTAGGTTATTATATTTTAATTTAATAATTTGATACTTAGTTTATTTATTAGAAGAAGTTTTTGTGAATATTAATAAATACCACTCATCATTGTCAAAATTCTATGACCAATATTAATTGTTGTGTGGTTCTCTCCTCAAAAAACCATTTCAGACACCGGTCTACATAGTCTTCACTCAATCTGACCAAGATTTGGTCTGTCAAATAGACTGTGACCTCTGAGTTTGTTTCGGCGTTTCTTTTTAAAGTAGTCATACAGGAAACGCAGCCCTCAACTAGTTAAAAATAAATGATTGACGTGTAAAAGTGTTTGTAGAAACCCACTTACAGAAATAAAATCATTTATCATTTAATTTGTATAGGTGTAGGTAATATCATCTTTTTTATAATTATATTATTAAAAAAAGGTGAAACTTTGACCTTCAATATCTCCGTAACCAGAAGGTTCCCAGAAATGGTATAGTACAAAAAAAAAACACAATCGCGGGAAGAATAAGTGACTTTTGGCTTCGTTTAGCGTCTTTTTACACCGTTATTATCTGCTGCGAATATAATATTGCTGCGTTTAACGTTTGTAGTATTTACAATCAATGCATGAATAGTTGCCATTTGATTTCGGATATAGAATTCGGGGTTTCACGATTTTCACAATACGATGTCTTCCCCTTAGTGCCTTAGACTTTTACGACCTAGCTAAGTTCCCGGTTTCAGGGACCAGAAAATAAAAGTCAAAGTCAAAACGTTTATTGCCAACTAAGTGTACAATGTTGGTGTTATGTTATGTTAGTACTTATGACTTAGCAGCCTTTTACAAGCATTTCAATTATAATTCGCCTGCCCAGCATCCTAAATTAGCATGCATTAAACATTATTATTACTTAGTTATTTTCTTACAGTACCTACAATTAAATTTAGAAATTATAGTTATGTCAAAATAAAAAGTTATGCTTTCATAGAAATTGTTTTACTGCGATTTTTATGCCCAAATGTAAGTACTAAAGTTTTTAAAGACCAAAAATATATAAGTACCTAAATATTAAGACTCTTAATTTTCTGACGTGTGTTGATAATTAGCTTATGTCACCGAATACTACAATAGGAGCCCCGAAGTGATCGTGTACAAAAGGGAACACCTCTGCCTACCCCATTTTAGTACATAGGCGTGATGTTATATGTTATGTTTATAAAAGTCCTCACAAGACAATGCTATATTTCCATCGTATTAAACTAAGCAGTATAACTCATTCATAAAACTCGACGTCATCGTCATGTCCGTACGACGTGACGTAGGTATACCTATTTCAAGCCGCAGTCTCTGTATCAAGATTAATGTCAAGGACGCTGCCATGACATTTGGTAGTGTCAAGGAAGCATCGCAACCCGGTCCCGATAGCTTCGGGAATTATCGACGCTTATATTCGGGGGTGGTCGGCTTTTCGATTGAATGCGGCACGGTGCCTCGTTTGCAATGCGGGGGGAAATGAAAATGATTTTTGACAAATTGGAGTTTACTTTGATGCAGTTTTTGATGTGTTATTTTTAGTTAATTGAAAGGTGAAATAAAAAGTATTGCACATAAAAGCTTGCTAAGTTGTATTTTTTCACAGGATGTTATTTCAACTGTTTGATATCTAAATCGTAGGGACGTTGATTATGTTAATTCGTCAAAATTATCTAACTAGCCAATTGATGGTCGTACTCATTCGTTTCATAATGAACTGTCGCTAAAGGGTATTATAACCGAAAAAAAAACTGTCATCCCTTTCCCCAACATTGTGGGGTCAGCTTCCAGTCTAACCGGATGCTGAACCCCAGTATTTTACATGGAGCGACCGCCTATCTGATCTCCACAACCCAGTTACTGGGTAACATGATACCCCGGGTAAGACTGGTTGTCAGACTTTTGGGCTTCTAACTACATATAACGGCTGCAAAGATATACGAATTATAGCCGGGACCAACGGCTTAACGTGCTTTCCGATGCACGGAGGGGTCAATATCGCACGCTTACCTAATAGAATACTGGCTTAACTCAAAAAAGTAGACTTCTGGGAAATCGCCGTTTAATGTTTTGCTTTCGAGGTCTAGTCGGCTTATTAGCCAATATAAAAATATGTAATGATCAGTTATATACAAATAATCCTTGATTTAATATTGATTAAATCAAGGATTATTTATATGTAACTAATTACAGATTTATTTTATTTATTAAAACTTTATGCACAAGTAAAAAAATACTGTACAAAGGCGGACTTAATGCCAGAGGCATTTTCTACCAGTCAACTTTAGGGTGATGAAGAGATATACCATGGCAGGTGCAACATACGATTTAACCAATCTTAACCTTCGATCGACTAGTGCGGAGGTTATCGTGTAGCCACGAGCCCCTGTCCGCTCCCCTATTATATCCACGCATGTTATTACTCGTTGAATGACTCTACCACCCTACGCCATGAAGACATCACAATAACCGATAATGGTCGGTTAAGGTACTTCCCTGAGCGAACGACCTTGACTGTGAATGGTCCTTCTCTGTCCCACTGCTTGGACCCGCTCTGTCCCGCTACGCCCGCCCGCTCCGCACGCCCCTGTTCCATAGAATTTAGACAATTTTTGGAATTCTTTTAGTAAAAAAAGTAAAGCGATCTTTTGAAATAAAATAAAACGTGAATTATTTCCATTGTTTGATTATCTATGCATTAGTTTAATCCCCGAATTAATAGAACGAAAGCGAAAGATGCATGCAATCAATAAATAAATATTTTTTTTACGAGGAGATTTTAAATGTCTTTATAACACATAAGAACGTGCAATGTTATGATAGGATATCGAACATTAATAATGTGACTGTAGATGTAGTTTCTTTCCTTAATTAATGAACTAATAGTCTCTGAATAACGCATTATCGCAAGGTTTTGCCCAGGGCAGCGCCTTAACGGAACCCGGCTATTCATTGTCTCGTACAATAGTGACAGCCTTCACCAATATCCATAACAAAGCGACCCCCTGGTTTCATTATTCTCACTACAAATATTATTGGTATAAAATAAACCACAGAATTTTGACAAGATAGAGATGACCACTTTCATTAATACGAGAACTGAATGCTCCTTCGTCACCCATCGAAGCCACAGACTACACATCTCATATTTACAGTCCAGAATGCTTACGAGTACAAGCATTTAAGTGAAAAAAAGGCGAGGTCGATATAACCTGTTACGACCTGAAAAATGACTGTGCCTATTATTTATTACAGTTGTTTGCAGTTTAGAGCGCAAAAGAGGTGTGTTCGAGCGATATGCAGTATTCAAAGCACGGAAAACTACAAACCGTTCTTTGTGAATTTTCGTATATTAAAAGCATCCTGCCTATACATATGTCAGGTGGCCGTATTTGTCAAAACAAACTTCCACCTATTTGAATAGCTGCACAGTTCGCGACATAGAAATAAAATAAGGGGTAGGCAACACAACAAAGCAGTATTCCATAAAAAATTCTAGGAATGGCACCACATATTTATAATAAATTACTTAATGCTTCTTTTTAATTTTATTTAGTATAGGTTTGCTCTTGACTCTAGTCTAGGTCAGAGTCGAAGAACGAATGAATGAAAGCAAGAATGCTTTGTCAAGTATTAATGATATCAACGTATTTATGAAACAACACAATAATGTACTGATAAGTAAGACTTATTACACAATTAATGAATACCTGTCAGATAGAAATTGTGTAGGTATATAATAATAATACATATAATTATGGTGAATACTTGAGTCGATTTATTTAATATAATTATTTTATTTGAATTGTTAATTGGGTATTAAGTAGTATTGAGCAGTGGTGGCCCAGTGGTAACGGCCGCGACTTACGAGTTGTAGGCCGTAGGTTCGAACCCCGACAGGCGCTTTACTTTGTGTAAATTATTTCATCACCACTGCTCCGTGCCTCGGAAAGCACGTTAAGCCGTTGGTCCCGGCTGTCATTCGTGGATCTTTGACAGTCGTTACGGGTCGTCAGAAGCCCGAAAGTCTGACAACCAGTCTTACCAAGGGGTATTGTATTACCCAGTAACTGGGTTGTGGAGGTCAGATAGGCAGTCGCTCCATGTAAAATACTGGTATTCAGCTGCATCCGGTTAGACTGGAAGCCGACCCCAACATACCTAGTTGGGAAAAGGCTAGGCAGATGATGATGAATTGGGTATTAATAATGATTTTATGACATTGTATATAATACTAATTGGAATTTATGACATGGTATAATTTTGCATGCCTGAATTGGTGCAACACAGTGGGCTGCGGTTCACTTTACATCTAGAAATGTATGATTAACTGTGTTGTTGTGTGTGTTGTGTGTTGTGTTGTGGTTTGTTGTGTTGTGCTGTGTTGCGTTTGAATTTGAATTTATTTTATGAGGAAAACACATAGAAAGAGGCATTCGGGTTTGACTTTTGATACAAAATAAGTCTCATCGTCATTCTTCTACCCTTACACCAATTTATTTGAAGTGGACGCAGTAGGTACCTACATGTTGCTCTTCCATACTTTGTTAACCCTTCGCTCTCGGGACAGGAGGCCTCTGTTATCCTTATGTTATGTTATTATGCTATTTTAGTAATCTCAAAACTCAAAAAAAAACTCAAAACTCAAAGCATTTATTTCAATTAAACCATTTACAGGCACTTTTGAATTGTCAAGTGGTCGGTCAGTCAGAAATATGAAGCTAGTTGCCCATTCCAAAGCGTAGTAGGTACCTATGGAGAAGAACGGGCAAGAAACTCCATGGACACTCTTTTAAATTATATTGTTACATAAATATTAGTTACATCATTAATCTTGTATATAGGTATAATTATATGTGAGAACGATGTAAATAAGACGTACACATACACAACGTACACACGTACACAAAACAATCCATAATAAAATAATTAAAAATAAGCCGTGGTGGCTAAGAGATGACCAGTCCCAACTGACAGCGCCCGTTCACGAACATGACGCATGGATCAGCACCATTCAGCTCAACCATTTTGAAGGGAGCTAAATGATCCAACACACGCGCCACCGTCAGCGAGACATTTGAGTGAGCATGACATCTACAACAACATTTACTTCAACTCAACAATTTACACATAACAACAATTTACTCTCAACATTTACTTCCATTCTTAGCCATATCTTTCACTCAATGCTACACAAAGTAAGGACTATGTCCTTCGTCTACCTTATCTATCGCTTAAACGCTCTATGGTAAACATGAAACTCAATACACTACGAAGTCATCAAATCACACGGTAAGTAATTACAATAGTGTTGCATCTAGCTCGGTACTAAACTGGGAATAGTGACGTAAGATTTTGGAGAATCCACCTACCATTAAGCATTCGATGAAAACTTTTGTCACTAAGAGTGAGTTTCTTGTTTTTGAAGTTGGCGCCAGAAGAGACTTTAATGTGCCGTGCATCTTATAAGATATTGCGCCCTTGAAACGAGTCTCAAAATTTAAATACCTGGGGCATTGGGTCACCGAGTATCTATGTGATTACCTAGACATAGAGAGGGAGCGCAGGGCACTGTCTGTTCAAAGTAATATGCTGGCCTGGAGATTTGCACGATGTACTTTGAGGTTAAAATGACGCTTTTTCGAGCCTATTGTCAGACTTTCTACATCTGCAGCCTCTGTGTCAAGTATACGCAGAAGGTATACAGCGCTTTGCTTGTACAATATAACAATGCCTTCAGAATGCTTGCGGGGCTGCCGCGGTATTGTAGCGCTTCGGGTAGGTTTGCCGAAGCGAGGGTAGATGATTTTTATGCCGTCATTTGAAAGCGATGCGCTTCTCTCCGGTACAGAACACAATTCAGCTCCCACAGCATGTTGAGAGCATTGAGTGACCGGTGGGACTACCCGATGCCTGGCCGATGGGTGAGTCTGCACACACAGGTCGGCTTTTAGTAGTTATACGGGCAAATAATTGTTATCTTTTTGTTTTTACTAGATTATCTTTGTGATTGTATGTGTACAGTGCAAGCACAGAACAGCACAGTTTTCATATCAATGTCAGCATGTTACCTGCGGCCAATTTAGTACACGAATAGCATTCATACCGCGTGCACTCATCTATCATACAATCATACTTTTATCAATAAATATCAATCAACCAGTAATCAGTGTATCAGTCAGCATCAAACCAAGGTGTAAGGTACCCATACATCTTAATGGTCCTTCGAGCCGGATAAGCGGGAACCAAACACGTCGCGAACCTAATAATGGTTGTTCCTATAAATACGACCTGTGGACGACGGTCAATGGTCTAGCAACATCATCAAGCCATCGACTGCGGCTCCAGTATCAACGAGGGTGCTTTGCGCTTCTTTCCGTGGTTGCGAATCAGTTCAACCGGCTTCCCACAAGCGGGTCTAACCAGTTGGGTTGAGAAGGCGTTAATATCGCGGAGAGTTTGCAATAGTATTTCCTGTTGGCTAGCGGTCAAGAATATCAATCAAGAAACATATCAATCATGAGTTCCACAATGGAAAACATCTTAGAAAATCAAGATCAAACCATGCAAGCTATGGGGCAGCTATTAAGGAACTTCAAGAAAGATCCTGCAGAACGTAATACTGCATTCAATATCAAGAAACGATTGCAAACTTTAGATAATTATTGGTCTGAGTTTCAGTCTAATCCTTTGAGATTATGTGAATTCGCTAATCGCAGTGCCAGATATTTCACCGATAATTGCTATCAAAATACGAAACTCTTCTACACGGACTGACGGATCAACTATACTGGGACCTCATGAATCATAGATACAACAGCGAAAAGCTCATTTTTAGCTCGCATATCAGCGCACTTCTAGCTATACCCACAATGAAAAATCAAGCAGATTATCTGATCAAGAAGATGTTTGATACTACTAACGAATGTCTTAACGCCATAAAGAATCTCGGCGATAACATATCATACTGGGAGCCACTTACTGTGCACCTGCTGACGCTGAAAATGAGCAGCGAGACGCATGGGGAATACATTCAATCGTTAACCAATCCCAGAGCACTGCCGACACTCGACGATTTTCTAACATTCCTGGAGAACAAATACACCGCTCTGGAATCGTCTCGGCACAAGCAGTATACTCAAAAATCAAAGCAAGAAACATTCTACAAGAAAGAATTGGAACATCAGCATAACAAACAAAGCAAACCTAATCAGCACTATAATAAGAACGATGCAGGCAAACCATTTTGCCGCAATTCAACATTTAAAAGTTTTGCAATGAATAAAGCAAACAAGCAAACTGTCCACTCTGCAATGACAACCACGCACATAGCGGTTGCAAAATATTAGAGATATTGTGAAAAAAATGAACCTGTGCAGAAATTGTCTATATAATCACAAAGACAAGCCATGCTACTCGGAAACAAAATGTAGAGTATGTCAAGAAAAGCATAACATCTTGCTGCACGAGACGTTTCACAACAACGCCGGGACAAGAAGCAAGAAGTCGTCTGCAGAAGAACAACAGTCCATACCACTAGAAAACTGGACACGGGATACTGTCAACCATGTCTCAAATGAAAGTGTTGTAGAAATTCTGCTAGCAACGCCCTCGTTCGAGTCAAAGCACGAAACGGGACATATCACACATTGCGTGCTCTTATTGACCAAGGCTCTCAAGTCTCGCTAATATTAGAAAACACAGCTCAAAAACTAGAACTTGCAAGACAAACATTCAAGGGTGTCATATTTGGCATCGGCACTAGTCAAGCCAATTGTAAAGGAGAGATCAGTATTACAGCGTCATCATTTCGTAATGAATTTACATTTCAAGCAGATGTGTTGATAATAAAAAGTTTTTATAGAAAGTCCTGTTGGGCAGGTTGTGTAATAATTTAACTCTATTACACAACCTGCCCAACAGGACTTTCTCAAAACCATCATGGGCATACCTACAAAACATACAGCTAGCAGATCCAGAATTCTATACCAGCCGACCTGTAGATTTACTACTAGGCGCCGACGTATATTTTCAAATTATAATGGGGGGCATTATCAAAGAAAACGAGTCAGTCCCTGTAGCACAACAAACTCATCTTGGGTGGATATTAAGCGGTAACGTCAAATCATATCACTGCAACGTCGTGATAAACAATATTGAAGACATACAAAGGTATTGGGCCATTGAAGACCATAGCAGATGGCAATATCAACATGTCAACGGAGGATCATCAGTGCATTCAGCAGTATCAGACTGAACGTCGCGACGCGACGGGAGGATAGCAGATATGTTGTAAGACTACCGTTAAAGCCAAATAAAGGAAAAATTGGGAGAATCAATACCCAAGGCAGTCACACAATTTTATCAATTGGAAAAGAAGTTTGGAAAAAACCCAAAAACTGCGCAAGATTACAAAGCGTTCATCGATGAATACATCAGACTAGGTCACATGCGCGAGAGTGCACACATAAAAAACAACCAGATTGCATTTTACCTCACCTATGTGTATTGAGGCCAGAATGAACAACAACAGCATTACGTGTGGTGTTTATTGCGTCAGCATAAACATCGACTGGCTACAGTTTAAATGATTTCATGTACAGTGGCCCAAATCTCCAACAAGATTTATTTACGTTGATTTTGAGATGGAGACAACATATGTAGATATACAATTACAGCGGACATCGAGAAAATATTCAGACAAATCTACTGTCATGACGATGATCTGCAATTTCAAAAAATCATTTGGCGCAACTCACCTCAAGATAAATTACTTGAATATGAGCTAACAACAGTTACATATGGCACCAACTCTGCACCATTTCTCGCCATGATGACCCTAAACCAAATAGCAGAAGATGAACGCTCAAGGTATCCTGCTGCGGTAGCAGTTATTGAAACATGTTTCTACATAGATGACTTTTTGGCTGGACATCATAGCATCGAAGAAGCTAAGCAACTAAAATGTGATCTTATCAAATTACTCAGATCTGGAGGATTTAATTTGAGAAAGTGGTTCTCTAATAAACTAGAGATATTAGATGACGCCACTTCAAACACAGCGCAATCATTTGAATTCAAACATCAAGAGTCAACCAAAACATTGGGGCTGCGCTGGCACCCGTTATACGATCAATTCAAGTTCGAAATGAAGATTGACACAGAATCAATGGCTCCAGCTACTAAAAGGTCCCTACTGTCAGACATATCAAAAATATTTGACCCACTAGGCTGGCTGGCTCCTGTCTCGACCAAGCTAAAACGTCTATTCCAAAATGTCTGGTCACTAACCTTACAATGGGATGACAAAGTACCAGCACATATCAACGAGCATTGGCAGAAGATCAAGAAAGATCTAACAAAAATAGATCATATCAATGTACTGCGATGGCTACACACAGCAAAACGCAGAAATTAAACTACATGGTTTCTGTGACGCATCCACTAAAGCGTATGCTCGCGTTTATTGCAGGATCATCAAACAGAATAATCAGAACAATCCAACTCCTGTGACCATATTAGCAGGAAAATCAAAGCTTGTTCCTGACAATAAAGCGATATCATTACCAAGATTGGAACTTAACGCGGTGCATTTATTATCAGATCTGTTGAAAGTAGTTCAGAACACTTTACAGAACTACAATATCAAGATATATACGGATAGTCAGATTCAACAGCTGCCCTGTGCTGGCTTCAGGGAGACCCGAGTCGCTGGAAGCCATTTGTAGCAAATAGAGTGAAACAAGTCACTGAAGTAATCCCAATCAAGAACTGGCATTATGTGAAGTCAGCTGAAAATACAGCAGATTGTGCAAGTCGAGGCTGTTCGGCAGAGCAGCTCAAAGAACTTTCACTATGGTGGCATGGACCAACGTGGCTATCATCATTTGGTGATAATGAACATAAGCAATAAACTTATATTACGCAAGACGAAATGAGAAAATCAGCACAAACTAATGTCATTCAACAAAATGATGACATTGCTCAAAACATATTAAATAAATGTAGCAATTTCAACAGAGCGACGTGAGTTCTAGGTGGGACTTTGCGCGTAATAACACGTAATCAGCACAAACCCAAGTTTTTAACAATAGGAGAAATTAAGAAATTTCATTATCAAACAAGTCCAACAGTCGGAATTCAGAGAAGATATCATCAGTCTTCAAAAACACAAACAAGTCAGCGCAAAAAGTAGGCTGTTGATGTTGAACCCATTCCTGGATCAAGAAGGCTTATTAAGAGTTGGCGGGAGGATCTCTAATGTGAATATCAATCTAAATATGAGACATCCACTCATAATACCTAGAAACTCTCATCTCAGTAACTTGCTGATTGACCAAGGACATCAAAGGACGTATCATGGCGGAGTTCGAATCACGCATTCTTGGCTGCGTCAACAATATTGGATTCTAGGCGGAAATCAAGCAGTCAAGAAACGCCTTAGAACATGTATAAAGTGCAGACGTCACGATCCAATGAAACAAGAGCAGTTGATGGAAGACTTACCTGCAGCACGCAGCAATCCAGTACGATCGTTCTATTACTCAAGGGTTGACTACACTGGCTTTATCAACGTTAAGACAAACGAAGGCAGAAGAGTAAATAATACGACAAAAGGATACATCGCTGTGTTCGTATGCATGGCCACGAAAGCAGTGCATCTGGAGTTAGTCTCGGATCTGAGCTCCTCAGTATTTATATCAGCTTTACGCAGAATGTCAGCTAGAAGAGGCACCCCAAAGCATATATAAAGCGACAATGGTACAAACTTCATAGCAAGCAGAATTCAAAATGAAGAATTCATCAACATTCAAAAAGTGTTGGATGTGGGATTTTACGAAGCAATTACCGACATAGCTCAGAGATCAATTGGCACTTTAAGAGGGCTATCACAATTTTTCTTGTATTTGAGTGTTTGAGGAGTCACAGACTCAAATACAAGAAAAAAATTGATATTCCTTTAGAGCACTCCCGAGAGAAATAATCAATCTTTCTCAGGCATATTTTTTTTTTAATTTTGTGGCCATATCTAAACCATAATCACACATCTAAACTGGGAGTTTTGATGTGTGGGTGTACTATAGGTACACCTCTGCCTAATGCGAAATATGGGTGTACCTACTATAGGTACACCTCTGCCTAATACGAAACGTCGGTGTACTATAGGTACACCTCTGCCTAATACGAAATGTGGGTGTACTATAGTTACACCTCTGCCTAATACGAAATATGGGTGTACCTACTATAGGTACACCTCTCCCTAATATGAAAAGTGGGTGTACTATAGTTACACCTCTGCCTAATACGAAATGTGGGTGTACTATAGTTACACCTCTGCCTAATACGAAATATGGGTGTACCTACTATAGGTACACCTCCGACTAATATGAAAAAGTGGGTGTACTATAGTTACACCTCTGCCTAATACGAAATGTGGGTGTACTATAGTTACACCTGTGCCTAATACGAAATGTGGGTGTACTATAGTTACACCTCTGCCTAATACGAAATGTGGGTGTACTATAGTTACACCTCTGCCTAATACGAAATGTGGGTGTACTATAGTTACACCTCTGCCTAATACGAAATGTGGGTGTACTATAGTTACACCTCTGCCTAATACAAAATGTGGGTGTACTATAGTTACACCTCTGCCTAATACGAAATGTGGGTGTACTATAGTTACACCTCCGCCTAATACGAACTATGGGTGTACTATAGGTACACCTCTGCCTAATACGAAATGTGGGTGTACTATAGTTACACCTCTGCCTAATACGAACTATGGGTGTACTATAGTTACACCTCTGCCTAATACGAAATGTGGGTGTACTATAGTTACACCTCTGCCTAATACGAAATGTGGGTGTACTATAGTTACACCTCTGCCTAATACGAAATGTGGTTGTACTATAGTTACACCTCTGCCTAATACGAAATGTGGGTGTATTATAGTTACACCTCTACCTAATACGAACTATGGGTGTACTATAATAGGTACACCTCTGCCTAATACGAAATGTGGGTGTACTATAGTTACACCTCTGCCTAATACGAAATGTGGGTGTACTATAGTTACACCTCTGCCTAATACGAAATATGGGTGTACTATAGGTACACCTCCGCCTAATACGAAATGTGGGTGTACTATAGTTACACCTCTGCCTAATCATATAAGCGTAATATTATGTTATGTAACAATATTAGCGCGGTAACCCCTTTCCATCGGTTCAACTAAGGTTCAACCGCTAGCCTATTTGCCAATTCATCGCATAAAAGGTAAACTAGAACTCGAATACATAATATTTGAAATGGAATTCCAATATCCTGCATGAAACAACATTGTTTCAACACCAATATTTGTAAATCAAATACAATTTATTATACTAATCCTGAATTCAGTAAAGGCTCACCGGCTTTATGGGATTATAACAAAATGATGATTAAGCTATTTAATTATGGATCGAGTCAGTGGTCGTACATTGATTTATATAGGTACCTAACCGGGTTTCGTAGTGCGAACATATTTATTTTAGGCATGTTCTTAATCGAACCTCAAATAGTTCCCATTTATCTTTCCTAAAAATATTATTAAACACTCTAATATAATGATTGCGCCTCTTTTTGGGAACCTCAAATACTTCCAATTTTCAGCTCGCGCGTGGTTGGTCACAGTTCCAACCTAACCCAGCCCGTTTGGTCAGGGTGCGACCAATTGTGGGAAAAGGCCAGAAAACTCAACTCAAACTCAAACTCAAAGCATTTATTTCAATTAAACCATTTACAGGCACTTTTGAATTGTCAAGTGGTCGGTCAGTCAGAAATATGAAGCTAGTTGCCCATTCCAAAGCGTAGTAGGTACCTATGGAGAAGAACGGGCAAGAAGAGGCTCAATTGTCAACAAAAATACTTCAATATAAGCGCATAGGTTTTAGAGGATCAGTTAAATATTTCTCTTTATTTTATAATGCATTAATTTTGCAAAGGGGTATCTTACCCAGTTATTGGGTTGTGAGGGTCAGATAGGCAGTCGTTCCGTGTAAAATACTGGTTTCAGCCGCATCCGGTTGGACTGGAAGCCAACCCCAACATAGTAGGAAAGAGGCCAGGCAGATGAGGAAGCACTAATCTGTCTTCAAATTGTTCCATAAAGTACAGATATAATTTTAATAGAATCTAGAAATAATAAGTCTCAGCGAATTGATTAGAAATAATACATTTGGGAGCAAATAAATCTAGCCATTTCCTTGTTTCACTTTTTGAATTGATACGTTCCATAATACCAAAAATAATAACCAATAAACTTGAAAAAAGGAAGTGGCTCGATTTATTTGCTCCCCAGTGTATTATGACGTGACTTGTCCCGAAGGCGTGGCATAAGAAACACATTACGAGGAAACCCACTCTTTCGGACTAAATTCTCTTACATGTGTTGTTCTGTACTATAGGGGGTGGCAGGGACATCAACCCGCAAACTAAAACCCCGAATAATTCAGCATATGATTCTAGACCCCCCGGCGTAGACATTGTTTGAGGGTTATTAAAAATAAAAAACACCTTATTCCTATGTAGCGGTATCTACTTCTCCACATGCGACCTGCGCGCCATACTGACGTCACGCAAATCCTGCATCGCGCAAGCAGAGTTTATCGCGCGACTAGCGTATATACAACTTCTCGACATCAATCGTTGGGCAGTTGCCCACCAGACACGACACCGTCTGGTCGGAGGATCCTCCCTTTTCGATGGAGGTATGAGTGAAATTTACACCCTGTTCCTCGTAACTCTATACCTACAAAATTTTAATACCTACGCGGTCAAAATGTATGGAACACCTCACTTTTTAAATAACTGACGAAACTTTTGAACGCAGGGGAGTCCAGAGTTATTTATACTGAATCCATGGCAACCGGTTGTGCGTCGTTGTCATACCTTATATAAGATTAATATCGAGGATCAAGAACATGAGTGGTTTTATGTGTTGGTTACATTTAGACCTAAATTCGTTCCAAACTTTGAGCCCTTGGTAAATAAATATCTACTGTGCTTAGCTCGTTTCTATATATGGCCAAGTCATGTCTTTGTTAACGATTCATATTTTATTCAGAATCGATATTATAATTTTAACTAGACAGATTGATAGATACGCCTATGTTAGGCATTTATTATTAGTAAGGTGATTGATTTCGGTGGACTTTTGTTTCACCACTCAGAATCATTATGAAAGAATTTTAACAAAATTCAAAGCACTTTTACGACTTGAGTAACCCTCGGAAGCTTGTAACAATACCTTTCATTTGATGCTCATTTTATAAGCAGCAATGGCGACATGTCTAAACATCGAGATTTTTGTGCTTTTTGTTAGTTAAACATTAACACTATACACTTAAACCTTCCGAAATAAATTCTCAAAATTATGGTGAAAACCGCATCAAAATCTATTGTGAAGTTTGGAAGAATAAAGCGGTCACACAGACAGACACTAAAAGCGACTTTTTCTATAATTTACATATAGATACCCAAAAAGGTCCTCTACAGGGTTATTTGTAAAATACCATCAACCTCTTAAGGGGTCATTGTACTCATTTACTATGGGACCAAATATGAAATCGCGAAAAAAAATCAGCTGATCCCTACATTTATGTTTGCAGAACTCGTCAAAACGTAGGGACCAACTGATTTTTTTTTCGCGATTTCATATTTGGTCCCATAGTAAAAGTTGTTCATAATGATGAGTACAGGTACAAGATATACAGGGTTATTGGTAAAACACCATCATGTTTTACCAATAACCCTGTATATGGTGATCGTAAAAATATTCATCTCTGCTCCCGGTGTACAATCTGTTATAAGGGACGCCCTGTTCCGACACGTAGGATCGCTGATTATTGTAATCATTGCCCCAGTTTATGTTCGATTCTATTGGCGAATGAAATTCATTAACTGCTGAATCGTTTTATGACAAGGATGAATTTCCGGGCTTTTAAGTAAAACCAGGTTATTTCTTGGGACTCTCAGCATATTGTAACTATGACATTTCAACCGAAACGCATGTTTGTATTTTGATAAGACCTTGAAGTGAGACTCGCACAGACCAGGGAAACATGACACAAAAGGGAGGAGGGTCTATACTCAGCAGTCTGTGGAACAGGGGCTGCCAATGATAACGATGGTGATGTGTCGCATGTAGGAGAGCTTCTAGCATTGTAAAGATGCAGCGTGCTTCCCTTAGTGTCTATCGAAATATATACATGGGTAGTTGTAGGTAAAACAAAAAGCTCATTTGACAAAGAAATATTTAATTGCTTGTTAAAATATGAAACAACAATGAAAACTTGCGGCACTGTAGTTACGTAGTAACTATTTAGTAATCTGTGACTGTAGTGCCTCGGGCACAGATTACTAAATAGTTACTACGTAACAGATACTTCACTCAGTAGAAAATTTCCAATACCTATTGAGATAATAGCCTACTCCGTCGCCTCAGCAACCACTGCATGCTAAAATGTGCCTAAATGCTCAAGCGTACAGTTGTGATTGCTTCGCACCGCGTGATCCTACAGCAATCGCAGGGCTGCCTCTTCGATAAAATTAAATTAATATAGCTTTTAGTGTCTGTTATTGAGAACTGTGAATATGTTCTGATCTGACTACTTCTGTCTGACTATAGGTGGTACATAGTTTAAAATTGTATCGTTCATAAAATATTTTTTTTATAAATTAGTGCTGAGTGCTGACTGTGCAATACGTCTAGATAAAAGATAATTATATAGGTCACTGTGTAGGTAAAATAAAAAACTTTAAAAGTTACATGTGTATCACAAAGCATCGTAGGTACGCGTACGAACGAACGGAACGATTATAAAATTGAGCAACGTGCGTGCGCTTCGCTTGTGAAAACCGCACTGAATTTGGACCGCAAACGGTCCGAGAGCGCTCGCTCGAGCGGTAGGTAATTATAGCGCGCAAGTACATGGAGTGACGGAGGCCTGCCTCGGGCGTGTTTGCCGAAGCTAGCGTCGCGTCGACTGAAGCAGTCGACGCGGCGACGCACGCTAGCTTCGGTAACTATGCGTAAACGGAGCGCGACTCTGGTGCGCAGGGTGCGCGGCAGACCCAACAGCGAGCTGATCATGATAGCGGACAGGCTCGACTGTCCATACATACGACGCTGCAGTGACTTGCACGTGCCGTCCATCCGTAGACGTCGGTCCATAATAATATGTAATTGTTGGATAGTGCGGTGGTTTTTGTGTTGTTGTATATTATATTAAATGATAAATGATTTATTTTTGTAAGTAGGTTTGTACAAACACTTTTACACGTCAATCCTATTTTAAAAACTAGATGAGGTCGGCGTTTCCTATCTGACTACTCTGAGAAGAAAGGCCGAAACAAACTCAGAGCTCACAGTCTCTTTCAAAGTCCAGACATAACCTTGGTCAGATCATGTGAAGACCATGTAGATTGGTGTCTGAAACGGTCTTTTGAGGAAAAACCATACAGATTGAGCGGACCTGTCCTGTCAGTGCACGCATTTGTCAGTAATCTTGCCGCTCAACTCAGAACTTAAGGAGCACAACGATTCGACGAACAATACCAAAGAAAGGACATTTGGGTAGGCCGCATAAATTACTCAAGCTGCCAGATCGTGAAACTAACTAAGAAATAAAATAAAAAAAGTAATTAAATATATTGTAATGTTAATGAATTGTCTGTTGTGTGTGTAATGTATTAAATATAGTCTATGAGTCATGTTACTTGAGAGAATAAATTAATAAAAAGAAAGAATAACGCACTCTTAACAGTAGGTACAGCGTATGAATGATGCAAAATTTTCAGTAGGCTAAGAATGGACACGACAGAAATTCCAAGGTTGGCTGTTTGATCCAATATTGGCCGTGTTGGTCCAACATGTAAGCTAGTAACATGTAGACCCTCATAATATTTATTGATGTCAGCATATATACTGGATTTCATATGATTTTGTGACCGCTTTCACAGCCCAATGTGATTAATTTTATATTTTACGCTGTTGCTTTTTTGTATGGATTGAGTAAGTCTGTTAAGGCTTAGCGAGATTATTACATCGCTGACAAAAATGCTTGGCTCTGGTCCTGCTCCACAAGGTGGCTTAAAAAATATAGCATAAAAATATTGTTGGAGCCGCTGAAGATTGTGAAAACTATCTTTGCATTGTATAAATGTAATCTCTTAATATTCTATAATTGCATAGCACATGTGTGAGCACTATGTCCTTCTATAAAGCTACTATTTGCTACGTACGTCTTTCATTGAAAAGTACTCCCTGACTAAGCACGAAGTTAAAATCAAACTTACAAATTGGTTGCAAAAGTTAACGTATGACGAAACCGAGAATCTTATTACAATTGTCTCTTAATAGAACTATATTTAAATGAAGGCATTGTTTAATTTATGTTGTTGTTCCTATAAGTATTTGCATGACACATAATACCAGTTGTATGCCATTATACCTGGAGAAACTTTGGCTCCTAAAACACAGGCTTTTGGCCTAGTTTAGGAGGCATCGTTGTAAAATATTTCTTAAATCCTTGTGTACTTATGTATGTATGTTTTCAAAGTGTACAAATAAACATTTTATTATTATATTATTTTATTATTGACTTGAATGACATCCACCAGGGCACTGGTGGATGCTCACTCAAATGTCTCGCTGATAGTGGCGCATTTGTTGGATCATTTAACTTCCTTCAAAATGGTTGAGCTGAATGGTGCTGATTCATAAGACATGTTCGTGAACGGGCGCCGCCCGTCAGTAGGGCTGGTCATCTCTTAGCTGCCACGGCTTATTTTACTTTCTGAATTAGTTTTTTTTTCTTTGTATCTTTTTTACCTCGGGTGCCTTTACGACGTGCACGTCTTTTTACATCGTCCTCAAATGTATAATTTCAACTTGAGTGATGTAATCAATTTTTTTTTGTAACATGTAACAGTATTTTGATTTAAAAGAGTGTCCGTGGAGTTTCTTGCCCGTGCTTCTCCATAGGTACTTACTACGCTTTGGAATGGGCAACTAGCTTCATCTTTCTGACTGACCAGCCTCTTGACAATACAAAAGTGCCTGTAATCGGTTTATTTTCAATAAATGCTTTGAGTATTTTATTACGTTTTTTTTTGTATTGCATTACATAACCGTTTATCAACCAGAGGTTTTAAAAGAAGACCCGTGCCTAATGCAAAATCCAATCATTCTGGACATCTAACAATTGGACGTACCTATGTACTAGTTACACGAAAATGATCCAATCCACACAAAGTCAATTGAGAATTATTGACGTTTAAAGTTTAGAAGATATTTCTTCATTGGTATTCATTTTAATTAATTGAAAGTATGATGCTTTGTGGAATAGTAAAACTTTTTTATTGTTAATAATAAAGTCAGGCGTAGTATTGTAATTTTTGAGGTTTATGTCAATTTATACGGTTGGATAGTTTCCATAGCGCACGCTCTAGTCTTTTTAACGTGCTTTAAATGTGGGTTGGTTCTGAGGTTGATAAAAAGTGGTAGACATTTGTTTTTGCTTGGATCTTTTTTACTGGTCGATAGTATTGATATTTAGCATCAGTTTGGTGCATCAGCTAAGTGCTTTTCGTTTAACTACGTCCAATTTTACGTAAGATTTTCTTTAATGTTTTGTGGACTGACTTAGAAAATGGGTTACCTATAATATTTACTTGACGTGGATCATTAATTATCTTTTTGTGACAGCAAAATCTTGAGAGTATTAACGAATAAAATGAGACAGACAAAAAACATATTGCCTTGCACGTGATAGAGGTGAAAATTCTTGAAAATAAAGAATAAGAGAGATTTAGTGTAAGGGTCAGAGAGAGAGAGTTATATCATTCTTCCCTCTAATGTAACAAAATTTGTCTTAACGTGACGCGTCCTTGAACTTTCGTTCTCGTTGCTCGTCCAAAAATCGAATCGACGTCCAAGAAGTTTCACTTATAAAAAAAAATACAGAAAATTCTCATTTGCCTGTACAGTACCTACTCATATCATCAATGCATGACATTGTCAGAAACAAGAATATTAAAAACATTGCCAAATACTCCACTCCTACCAATAAAAAAGTACATTTAAAAACGAACCCACTCAAAAAAGTCAACAAACAATTGATCGTAAAAAGCGTTCAATAGCCGCGCCACCATTGACAATTTTCATAGCGATTTTCATCGTTTAATTTGCAGCCAATTATTTCGTGGATAAAGAAAATTCGTACCTATGACACAGTATAAATATGGAACAGTACGGAAACCAAGCATATTTGATTAAAGAAATACCTCTGCCGCGCTAATTAGAAGTGCAGTAAGGAGTCCTTACTGCACTTCTAATTAGCGCGGCAGACCTACGGTCCATGGAAGCAATAGGGTTGTAACTTTTAATGTTTTTGATTTTGTTATTTTTTTATTACAACACTTTTGTTATGTAGTAATCAGTCAGTCGTATTGTCGTTGTTATTACAATTTAACTGACGCCATGATATTACCTAATCTCATGGCGTCGCGTCGGTTAATCTCAGCAAAAGACGATAGTTTAAAACACGTAAAACAGTTTAATGCTAACACACAACAACTTATAGAACTATATATCTATAACTTTGTCATTACGGCATAGCCTTTTACAAGTTTTGGCGGCAGCGTACGCGCGCCGCTGTTGGACGAAAACGTTTCGTGCGCTCGTCGTATCGAGCGCGCGGTATATGCCGCAGCGCAGATGGCGCGCGGGCAGAGTTCATGAGCGGCTTTTGGCGATTGATAACTTTTGCAGCCGCCATCTTGGATTCATGTTTTGACAGCAGTATCGGCTTCAACACCCTCGAAAACCATAAAAACGACACCCATGACGAAAATGTTGATAATATTTATTGCAGCCGCCATCTTGAATTTACATTTTGACAGCACTATCGACTTCAACACCCTCCAAAACCATGAAAATGACACCCATGGCGAAAAAAATTATAACTATTGTAGCCGCCATCTTGGATTCACGTTTTGACAGCAGTATCGGCCTCAACGCTCTCGAAAATCATGAAAACGACACCCATGACAAAAATGTTGATAATTTATTGCAGCCGCCATCTTGAATTTACATTTTGACAGCACTATCGGCTTTAAACACCCTCAAAACCGCCGCCCATTCTGTACTTACAAATAAGTTCACGAATTCATTATGATCGGTCACACGGACTTATAATTCGATAACGATTATACATGTAAAGCAATATCAACAATTCATTCTTACCTTCCAAAATCAGCAGGAAGTTTAAAATACGATAGCTCCGGCTTTGATGAAGCCGAGTTCAAACAGCCGTATACCACGCCATACGCACGTGGCATTTTAAAAAGATTGCGGTTATACATTTTAGTGACTACTAGTCTTGACGCGGCACTAACTACTGACCGCACTGCGACAACCACTTTGGGGTATCGTCGATGCACATGTTTGTGTGAGTGTGCCGTTTCGAGCGTTTGTAGGTAGTTTCCGTACTGTTCATATATTTATACTGTGTCTACGAGGAGTACCAACAATGTGATAAAAAATGGCATTATTGTGTAAGGAATGGAGTTTCGAAAACAAAAAAGTATGTATCGAGGGGTGAAAGGCTATTTGTTTGAAGCGACATTTTAAGAACTTTACAGGAGAGCCATTTAAAGATTCAAAATTTGGAAAAAAAATCGTTATGAAAAAACTACTGCTCTTACTTTAATGGGGATCGCAAAACTTCATTGCAAAAAAATCCCTTAATGTTTTTGTATAATTTTCAATAAAAAAACAGTTATGAGTTCAAAGATAAATGTCGCTTAATACAAAATGATCTGTATCGCCTTATTTTTAGAGTAAGGAAAAATGATTCAACTTCCAACATTGTCACTAATCAGCAGCAGGCAAAATGGTTTATGTGACTTTACAGTACTTATGCAGGAGAAAGCAAAATGATTGAATCGACGTTACTCAATAATAATAGGAATAGGCTATCTTGTTTAACTACCAATTGGGTTTTATTAACGATACAGGCAAGTTGGCTTAAGCAACGATGAACATAATGAGTTGTTTGATGTCTCAGGTTTTGAAAGGATTTTATATGACTTGGTTGTTGATACAAGATAATAATGACAGATTTATAGTAAGTTTTAAGAGGTTGTAGTATTGAAATGGGTGAATAATTATTATAATTATCAGGAATGAAAAAAAAGTTGTGTTAATTAGATTTTTTTATTACTTATATTTTACTTAATTAACAATCAGTCTTAATGAGATCGTAAGTTTAATCAAAATCACAACACAAATAATGTTTGAAGCTCCAAACAGAGTGCAAAACAGTTGCAGTGAAAAGGGTTGAACCGACATGTCTTAATGAATTTGGCTGACGGCAAATTGGTTGAAGCGACATTGCATAGTGTAAGTAGTCGTAAGCAAAATGTATGAAGAGACTTTTCATCTAAAGTTAGCTATATCGAAAAACGATTGATCTGCCATCGAACTGAAATTTTAGGACGAGAATAACGGCTTATGCTTCGATTCTCTGTTTTTGTGTACAGCTTAAATGAAATACTAAAAAAATATGGCAAATTTGATGTCGGATCATACATCATGTTTGAGAAATTTGCACTAAAATTGCATTGTTTTAAGCGCCATAAAACTGCTCAGAATTGTACGAAACCCGGCTCAGCCGACGCAGAATAATTCGCTGAATCCGAATATGTATATAAGTCAATATCGTCCAAAATGTCGCTTCAAACAAATAGCCTTTCACCCCTCGGTATGTATTATTTATAGTGTATGTTATTTTGCCTGAATATTTAGAATTTGACAAATGAAAAAGTGCCTTATCATCTTATCATTTAACTACTTTTTAGAGTCTCAAGTTATGATCACAGTAATTGAAAAAAACATCTTAATTCCGTGCTTATAACTTATCATCACGCCTGTATGCCTTGAAGGGTGAGGCAGAGGTGTACCTATAGTAGGTACCTACCAATGTCTCGCTACATAATAATTATGCTATTTTATGCATCATGTTCGGGGTCAGAGCCCATTCGTCCCCTAAAATTCGTCCCCCAGCATAAAAGTTGTGGATTCGGCCCCTATATAGGTGCCCATTGGTCTCCTGATAGGGGACCAATTAATATTTTAACAAAAATATTATTTTTAAGGTACCCATTCGTCCCCTCTAATATATATACAATATAAGTTAAAGATTCGGCACCTGTTCAGGTGCCTATTGGTCCCCTGAGATAAAATTAGCTATATTTTACATAAGAAACGGTTAACATAGTACACTTGTGAACAGTTTATGTGTTTGTTATATTGGTATTGATATTTGTTATATTGGTATTGATATTTGGTTATTTGTTTGTACACTGGATATAAATTAATCTAAAATTCAGTTATTACTGGGATTTTATTTAAATAGTTACACAGTTTTATTTTACTGCATAAAGATATTATAGTTATCATATATTTTGCTAAATATTTACAAATGTACAAGAAACCAAAAGTTGATTAATTATTTTGAAGACTGACTTAATGCCTAGAGCCTAGAGGCATTTTATTAAACTTAATCTTATTTGAAATAAACATGATATCTACCGAATTACTATATTTTTTATTTTATCCTTTTCTGCGCGACTGTACCAGGACTACCAAGCTGCAGTATACACATATACATGTACTTATATTAGAAGAATGAATAAAAATAAATATTCTTTAGGGGACGAATGGGCCCCTCAAAAGTTCCAGGGGTCGAGTGGGCACAGGGTGCGAATCTTAGGGGACGAATGGGCTCTGACCCCATGTTCGTGAGCGGACGCCATCAGTAGGGACTGGTCCACAGAGTACTACTATATGGACTGGTCACCCTCAGTTGCCACAACTGATTTTAATTTAATTTAATATTTTAATCGTTTTTTTCATTTTGCTCATACGGACGCTTTTGGCGTTCTGCATCGTTCTCACATGCATATTTTCAACATGAATGATGTAACCAATATTTTGTAACCATATTTTGATTTAAAAGAGTGTCCGTGGAGTTTCATGCCCGTGCTTCTCCATAGGTACTTACTACTCTTTGGAATATGCAACTAGCTTCATCTTACTGACTGACCGACCACTTGGCAATCCAAAGTGCCTGTAATTGGTTTATTTCAAATAAATGCTTTGAGTTTTGAGCATTTGTGTCCATTTCGCCAGTTATGTTTTAAGTCCCATGTTATAGGGGCGAGCCTATTGCTATCAACCGGGCACAAATTCAGACCCCGATTGCTACCGAGAAATTCTAGATGGAAAAACCCAGAGAGTAGTCACATAGGAAAAGCCAGGCTCTACTAGTTTAAAAAAAAAAAGTTTGAAGTGTTGCCCACACTAGGATTTTCTCCTGTATCGTGGGTGCCTTTACAAACATTTAAACTCACATACACAAACAGCCAGACCCGGAACAACTACTTGCTGGTCATACAAATATTTGTTCCATGCGGGGATCGAACCCGCGACACGTAACGCAGTAGTCGATCGCTTAACCACTGCGCCAACCATGCCGTGTAAAAGTGTTTGAACAAACCTATTTACAGGAATAAAATAATTTATCATTTACCAACAACACTTTGTCCGACCGGGATTCCATCTGTATTATGTCATAAAATGAGCAAACACCTATAACCCATCAGCCTTAAAAGCAAGAGTGAACTCAAGCATCTTCTGGGCTCGCTCGTTCCATCGTAGAATTCATCTATCGGTTTCCACCAGACGAAGAGCAAGAGCAGGCTTTTCACAATAAACAATAAAAAACTATATTAATAAGAATGTCTCGCTTTAAAACTAGTTTTCTCTAACGTAAAATCACATTTTACTACCATAAGCTTAACATCCAAAATGAATGTAAAAACACAGGTTTAATTACTTTTAAAACATACTCATTAAATGTTAAATTGAAGTTAAAAGGATTTACTGAACGTGCGCCGAGAAAATTTAATTTATACTTCTTTGAAAGCGGCGTCTGATTCCGTGTCGTAACGTATGCCGTAACCTGGGCACAATGAATTTTAATTACTTTTCGTCTGCATGTGTGTTTATTTCATTGACCTTCAAAATTCCAACAAAATATTGAACCTCTAAAATATTATTGAACACTCTAATCTGCACCTGAAAATACTAAGTAGAAAATCGGATGTCACGCTTGCCGGCAGCTGCTGTGGCACCGCTCGCTGCACTCGCTCGTCTCGCGCTTGGTTTGACATAGTTCCAATCTAACCTAACCCGTTTGGTCGGGGTACCCTAGCTTTGTTATTGCGACCGTTTGTGAGAAAAGGCCAGAAGGTAAAAAAGAGGCTCAATTATTTTAAAAATCGCCATTCATGCCCCTTAGAATTCTCATCTTAGCTGCATGCAACGGAATGGTCGCATGGTGCTTGGTGGAATAGAACGCAAATGGAATCCGTACCCTCAACCCATCATACCCTCTCTCATTACACTTCTATCTTTTCTTCTATAGTTTTACAATGTTTGTAAATATATGAGCACCATGAATCTATCACTATTTGTCATTGCTACATTTTTTAAATTCTTTTTACCTATTGTGGTAGGGTAATTTTTATTATAGGTGCATCGTCTTCACATAAAATTATAATTAAATATTTATAATTAATGTGTACAAAATATTGTAACACATTTTAAACGAGTAACGGTGGAGTTTCTTGCCCATTCTTCTCCATACGAAACTACCTTTTGGAAGGGGCGACTGGAATCAATTCTATTTTAATGTAAATGTTGACGTTCAAAAGTGCCTTTGTGCCTACTTGAAATAAATGCATTGACTTTGACGTTGACCTTCTATCTTCCTACATGTCCGTTAAAATCACCCCCCACATACACTTCTTCATTATCTTGCACATCCATCATCACACGATCGAAGTCCTTCCAAAACTTCTCTTTCACATTATCATCACACCCTGACTGGAGTGCATACACACCAAACTACACCAACCACCACCACCACCACCACCCACCACCTATAACTATATTAATCACCATACACTTTACAATCACTATATCAGCTATCACTCACACCCACACGCACATATACACCCGCACTCACGAACAGCAAACACTCACAAACACGCAATATTCATACATACTCTCTAAAATACTCAATCACGTCTTACATAAAACTATCTAATTTTTACTGTTACTTTTATATTTATTTTTTTCTTTAATCTTGAATTTGTAACCCCCTTCGGTATTAAGTTTAGGGAAATTATATGTGCGGCAACAAAAGTTTTATTTAGCACCTGCAACCTAGCGTCTTTTTTTATATGTAGGCGACGAGTTAATAGAACAGCTTCAATTATATTAATTCATCATCTTTACTATTCCAACAGAATATCAAAAAACCAGCGTCAATTTACGAGCGTAAATTAATATGACTCCGAGCTACCGATAAATATATTTACTTCTGATTTGATAACTCAGCGACTAATGTTGTAAGTGAGCTACTTTATATATTTTAGAGATTCAACATCTGTCTGCTAATAAAATCAAATTCCAGCCTCAAAATTAGCAATCAAAGTTTTTCATTCAACAACAAAATTAATAAATCATATTCTTTTTTCGTGAAAGTTTGCAACACAAGCGCTTCAAATCGCTGTACATTGCGGCGTGGATCGCCAAACCCCCTCATCGCTATATTTCTTAGTAACGTTAATATGTTTTCTTATTCTCCTCATCTAACAGATCCCCTATAAGGTTGGTGAATCATGTGGGTTAGAACAGTGACCATTAGCGCGCGAAGGCGAGCGAGCGAAGCGAGCGTGCCGCGGCAGCGGCCGCCAAGCGCCAGATCCCCTCTATATTATTGTTGGTGAATCATTTGGGTTAGATGAGGTTATAACAGTATGATGTTTACTTGATCATTACATAATTTTGCCTAAAAATGAGTAAATATCACGCCGCAATGTACAGTAATATTTTTTGTATGTTCATTTGGGTAGGTATAATAGTCAATTACTTATGGTAACATTATAAATAGATAGGCGAATACATGAAATTAGAGCTTTCATTGACCATTATTTGATGACAATAATAAGGAAATTTTATGTTCAAATATAGTAGATTCACTCATCAATTACTTATGCTAAAGTATAAAAATAAAGGTGACTCTATGAAATTAGAGTACGTTGATATTATTTTATAGATGAAGTTGATACACTTATTAGAAGCTGGCAATGAGTAGACATATCACAAATTTAGTTGCTTAAGAATTATCACCATGTTGCGTCATATTAACAGTAGCTTGTTTTACAATATATGGTCGCTTATAAACCATTTATTAGACGCTAAAAGTTCGTCGCTGACCTATTCATTCATTAGACAACTAAATATATTTGCAGACGAGAATGACATTTTAAAGAAGCTGCATTAATTAGCACCCTTAATTTTATATAGATTTCTAGTAAACAACGCTGATAATAATGTATCTATGTAAGTTAATTAATGACTTGAGTTTTCGAGACAACACGTAGCACTATTCTTAAGATTCTCTCCTTAATAGTCTCTCCTTAATACAGGTTACTCAGCTACCTAGCACAGAACACAGCCTAGAACAGTAGTTCACCCCGTACAAATATTTGTTAGTTTAAGTACTACGCTTACTTAGTTATTTAACTCTAATATGTACGAACTACAAATACCCTATATGCAATAAATATATTACTTACTTACTCTTTTGACTGTCCAAAACTATACCCACACCATTTCGCTTGCCATCGCTTCCACAGTAATAAAACTTATATCCTGCTCTTATCTCTCTAGCCTTCGCACACTTCCACTTCGTCTCTTGCAGACACGCTATGTTCAGTCGTAACCTTTTTAAAATATCTGCTAGTTCCCTTCCTCTTCCAGTCATCGTAACTACATTGCAACTCGCACAACTCAATCTAACTTCTCTCACACTTCGAGCTTGCGTCTTACGTCGCAGCCGCCCTTTCCGGTGTGACAACCCTTGTCCATTTCCCACAGATCCGGGTGTTGCCTCTGCGCATCGCCTGTAGGGTACGCCCAAGCCCTAACGCGGATCACATCATTTCTACTCATGTTGCTTAAGGTTTTGGCAAAGTTTTACAGTCGGCCGCCAGCCTGACACCAACCCTCCTCGGGAATGCTTTTGTGGTTTAGCCGCCACCGCGCGGGTGTTTCGGGGTACAATGGTGTGCACTAAGTCTCCAGTTCCCTTAGTCGCCTCCTACAACACCCACGAGACTAGATGGGGTGGCCATACAGGAAAAGTTTTTAACCAGTGCGCAAAAATAGAACACATTTCCATTATTTATTCAATACTTTTTTTTTTTTTTTATCCTGCTTTAAATCAGCAAAATATGGACACAATCTATTCGTAATAATATCAAAGGGCGCGCGCGGCGGCCGGCGCAAGCGGCGGTCTTGCACGGGGGTAAAACCCCCAACCCGGCGCCGCGGCCGCCCGGGCGGGGCGCTGTGGCCGACAGTTCGCTCATCGCACGCGCTGTCTTGTGACGTCGCGTCTAATCGCTATACCGCGCAAGCGCCGCGCCGCACGTGTGCCGTGCTTGTACCTACCGGTCACGATGTCGGACTTCAGTAACCGCGAGTAACTTAACCCGGGATCACCCGTAGGTGTTTAAGCTTTTAAAACAAGACAGAGGATTTTTTTTTCCTAATTATAATAAAATATTATTGAGGTAGCTAGACATTCCTGTTTCCGGAATTTGCCTCAACAGACCAAAACATTCTTTAAAAAAAGAATTTCTAAATCTTTAATTAATTTGGTCACAACATTTCTCTCTTCAAAATAATAAAGTTTTGTTTTCAAAATCATTGACAGTTAAATTAAAATACAAGAAACAAGAGACTCTCTTCATTAGTTTTAATAAAGGTTTAGGGTTCGTTTGTTAATTTGGAACCCTTTTCCAATTTAATCGTATGAGCTATCCATCTTTATTTACAAACAGCTGAAGATGTTTACCTAAATTCATTAGATTGTTTATTAACACACATAAACGTCACGCCTAGGTCGGTATTCCCGAAGGTTTAGGTAGAGGTGCACAGCACACCCACATTTTGCCTATTATACAATGTGGAGACAACAATACGACAATAAATGAAAACACTGGCAATACTAATGCATAGGAGTATTTTGAAACTATCAAATTAATCTTAACACCGAAATAACAAAAGTGTTTTTTTCAAACAAACTAAATAGTAGTGATGGGCCGACTATGGGTTTTGCCAATCTTTGACTAGCTATAGTGCCCAAACTATTGGATATATTTGATTGAATTTTTGTATGCAGGCAGGGAACGCCATTAGATATACGCAGTTTAATTTATTGTCGTATTGTCGTCTCCACCTTGTATATTTTTACGTCCCATGTACTAAGGGGCAAGCCTATTGCCATAAACCGGGCACAAATTCAGAGTCCGGGTTACGAGAGATGTTTTATTGATAATTATCATGCCTAGGTAGTAAGAGTTGGTAGATGACGACTAATAGAGAAGAGTGGAACCAAAAGTGATGTTGGGCCGACTTTAAATCGTGGTTATAGATTTTTTTGTCTTTATTTTTCCTAATTATTAGAGCTAATTATCTGTTTTGTATGCACGTGTTTCTGTGTCAAATGAACATATTTTTCTTTCTTTTCAAATAAATTGTGATAAGGGCAGAAGAATGATGAATGATAATGATTAGGTGTTAGACCCCGTTCGCAAACGGACGTAAGAATATCGCGGCGGGATTTTATCGCTAACTGGATTTTCAACTGTCGGTGTTTAAGCAAGAATTGAGAATCCAACAGAGTGCATACCAGTCCGTCGAAAAAACATACTGTTGGATTTTCAACTCTCGGCGCTAAGCAGTGCGTTGAAGATCCAGTGCGCAAATTTACGAGCTGGAGATTTTAGACTAAGTCTTAGATAAGTTGGTAAATTAATGTCAAATTATCAACAGCTAAAGACCAAAAATCCATCAAAGTAATCGCCTGGCATCTTCGTTGCTTTCATAACTTTTATAACGCCAACTTTTAAGACATTTAAAAGATGTTAATTTTTACATCGAGGCAGAATGTTTAGTAACAAAATTAGATGTATAATAAGATTATTATTCAATCAGAACTTGACTACAGTTTAATTAGAAAAACACCGAACACTACGAATTATGCCTAGGGTTGGCGCTCACAGCAAACAAGAAATATTCGAAAGACAAATCTTTTGAAGTTACGAGTTGTCAGTCGTGATTTCGAACCCAGGCAGGCAGTTTTGAGTTGCTCATTTCATCACCACTGCCCTCAAAATGGTGAAGGAAAACATCGTGAGAAAACCGGCATGTCCTAGAACCAAAAATTCGAAGACATTATGACATCCACCAATCCGCACTGAGCTCACTCCCTCTCACAGAGAGGAGGCCTGTGTCCCAGCAGTGGGAACATTATAGGCTGATTATGCTAATTCTTTGGAAACCAATAAAGAACGATATTATTTTCAATGTTTTTTTTGTGTCGTGTTAGACAAAAATCACAGATACACCAACACCCCAACACAGAACAACTATATTCAACATACAACAATTTGAGGGGATAGGGACACGAAGTATTTTATACAGGATGAAATTGGATTCATGGGCATCCTTTGAAGAGGTCATTATACTCATCGTTATGAACCACTTTTAATAAGTGACAAAACGTGAAATCACGAAAAAAACATCTGCGGTTCTATATATTTTTTTAACATAACTCGACATTGCACAACTCAACATCGCATAACTCATCAAAGTATAGGGAAGAGCTGTATTTTTTTGCGATTTAAGGTTTGGTCCCATAGAGAAAGTTGTTCATAATGATAACTACAATGACTCCATAAAAGGATGCCCATGAATTATATTTTAACCTGTACACAGGTCGACGGCACGTACAACGTGCAACAAACGCGACTTCTCCTAATTTTTCAAGTTTAGCTTCGGAAAATGCACCGTGTCGACGCGCGTTGCATGTAAGGCGTGTACAAAAACGTTGCATGCACTAAAGGCACATATTCGTCAAAGAATCAAATCGCTGCAAAGCCGATTCAAGCTGATACATTCGTTTCTTACATATAAAGTTACTTGGACGGGATGTTAGTTTAGTAAGTAGTAAACTAAACATGCATTAAACTGAAAACCTTGTTAGAGAAGCCGTCGGAAAAATGGCATATCACCGCACTTTTATGTGACGAGAAGTCCTTGAATTGGTTGAAACGTCTTAGCGCTCTCAGTAGCTTCACAATACGCCTCAAAGATTATAATTTAGCACCGATTAGGCTGCTGCAGCTGCAAGGATGCGTCGCTGCTCTCTTGAGCCACGACTCCATGCGATTAATTACGTAACTTTTTTGAGTAAGGTAAGTTATACACGGTGACATTTGAATCACAGTTTTGCTAGAACAAACGTTGTTCAGACCATGGTCTACAACCATTTTATAGCATACAATAGAAAAAAAACGTCATTGGTTTTCTAAAAAAACAACAAACACAAAAAAGGCAATGTTAAAAATGTCGGGATTATCGTTACGCCCTACAACACAGACATTGCGGCTGCGACGCGCGGCGCTCGCGTCTTGAATGCAATATCGCTACCGTGATGAGTACTTAGAAGTTACGGTTAATGTTTCAAACATTATTACACGTTTCAACAACATAGGACTAATTTGAGAACTCCTAGATTAGATTGTTTTAATAAAATATTTGATGCTGTAGAATGGTAGTAGTCCATGGTCTAAACAACGTTTGGTCTAGCAAAACTGTGATTCAAATGTCACCGTGTATAGTGGTAGTTATAATTTTGATGTTTTTCAACGAATTGGATTATCAATTTAGGTATAGTATTTTGATATTATTTTATAAGTAAATAATAATAATAAGTTCATGCAGTTAGAGGAAGAAAACACACCCTCATTTTAAATACACACCACACGCTGCATTTACTTGGCTTTGGTCCGTAAATGTAGCTAAAAACCAGGCTTTTTCTTCTTTGGAGTGTTTTTTTTTCTCAGCTCTTGCTGAGAAAATAAAACACTCCAAATAATAATAATAAGCCCCCTAAACAACCACACATCCTGATTGACCATCTAATCACGTGGGGGGCGAACACACGAATGAGAACTTACAGGCGTGGCTAACGTGCATCTGGAAACCCATTAAAAATGGAGACAAGATCGAAAAGTAAACGTATAGGGCTGCCCGGGGGCGATCGTCGGGGCGCATCTGGAGCTAACGCTGGGTGTCTCAGCATGCGAACCGTCAGTGGTGAGGACTTGAACAGGCGAGCTCCCGCCGACAAAGATACTACAGCCGAAATCATTGACGATGGTGACAGACTAACGGGCAGGACAAACATCCCTGTAGAACCGTATAGTCCTAGTACAGTTTCTTACACACCTTCTTGATCATCATCACCATCCATACCATCGTCACCCATACCATCATCACCTCCCACCACTAGTTTAAATTCAATTTCACCCACTCCAACCTTGAATGTTGCGCGGGAGGTTAGTTCCTTTTTACCCGCGTCCACCAAGGCTGGAAAAGCAAGAGTTCGCATGAGATGGAGCAAAGAAGTTAACTTATTTATCATGCATCATGAACTTACTTGTATATCACAAAATTAGAGATCGTCATGACCACATAAAGGCAACAATAATTGCATGAGCTTATTACCCGAAATTATCCTGAGATAACGGTTGTGTGTACTTTTAATTAATATAAACAAACCGCAAATAAATTATTTCAAAGTACACAACTAAAAAGCGCTCCACGCTTTTTGTTTTAATCGTTTGTTATAAAATAAGTCAAATTTATTATTTTCAAATTTTTAGTGCGTCATAATTGCGCTTTTTTTTAGTTTATTTTTAAAATTAGATACATTATTTAAAATTACGTGAGATATTGAGATTTTAAACGACTTTGAGAGTAGGCCCCCATAGACGACGGCTAGTCGAGATGCACGAGTGAAGACACGCTGCACCGTCCAAAATAAATTGTGATAAGGCAAAAGGATGATGATTTGAGCAAAATACTCATACAGTAAGCACAAGAGCAAAAGACACATACAGTACGTTGTTATAATTAATTTAAAAAAATAATATTAATCGAATAAATCCGCAATTTTGTTTAGTTTTCTTTTTTTTTAAAACTACCTTAAAAATGTTCGTTGATTTTGGAGATTTTGGGTGTTTATGCTAACAATTTTGTGTTGGCTCGTTAGCTACCTATTTTTTTTATATTTATTTCATCTGACAACCTTAGTTTATTTTTGAACTTTCAATACCACGTTAACTTTATGATTAAGTAGGTATGCTATTCTCCCTTTGAAAATGTAAAAGGTCAGAAATCTTTTATACGAAAATTCTTAGTAATAGGCAGTCGAAGTTCTTTCAATAAATTGATAAATACTTCAATAAGTTTTATATGAAAGCTAATTTATTAGTTAATTGCCTATTTTGCGAAAATCAGCTTAAGTTTATAATTATATGTTGAATTTCTTGAGTTGCTTAAAAGCGATTGGTTGGCAACAAGTTTAATTACTGAGTCTTGTGATTTGAGGGTAAATTAATATTTTGTAAAGGTCATACTTTATATGGCTTGGCAATTTGCTTTCGCGCTAGATATATCATTTTAAGCTTTCGTGGTGAATACCGTACAGAAAAAAATGTGTCCAAGTGCGAAACAGAGTCGCACACGCAGGGTTCCGTACCACCGTACAGTAATAAACATTTTTTTTTAAGGCTCCGAGCACGTAAAAAACCCTCTTTTGTCAATTTCTTATCTAATTTTGAGAAAGCTGGAAATAATTGAAACATTATATCCGTGTGACTACAAAAGTACAGTTTTCGTGACGCTAAACCATTCGGGTCAGTCACAGCACCTGTTAATAGTGTCATCACTTTTGCGCTCTCGAAAATATAGTATATTTTGCCTTTGAATTACTTAATGAAAATATTGTAATAGCGTAAAATAAAATTTCAGTTTTATTATATGATTAGCTAAAGATTGATGTGTGATTTTTAAATATCTTGAAAAGGTTTGCTCATTAGTAGGAAAAAATATATCACCGACACGGTTTGTTTCGAAAAATAGGTTTTTTCAGCATTATTTTTTTGCTATATTTTGTATCGAAGTTGAAAAAAGTGGTCCAGCCACGTGGAAGTAGACCATTTAATGATGTTAATGATATTTTTGAATGTTCAAAATCAAACGTAGATTCTAGTAAAATAATGATCAAACGTCAGTCTCGCGTCTTTTTTTGGAAAACTTGTTGCGAATATTAGTGATTTTCCATGAATACTTAGCTTATTTGAAAAATCCCTTTCAGCCACATGCAAAACAGAGAACTCAACTTTTCGAATCACAAATAATTTTGTTTACATAATGTTCCCCTTTCCTACAAATAATGCACAAAATTTATCAAAATCAGTCGATTTCGTGCACGGCCCCTTAACGCAAAATTACATAACATAGTCCCCCAAAACGCCTACCCTTCACCACTTCCAAGTGCTTTAGGGTAAGGTCCCGTTGGCACCCTATGGGTACGAAACCCTAAACTGTAGATAATATTTGAACATGTGAGATTGGTGTTTGCGAACAGTCACTATGCTCGTAGGTACGGGGAAACTTCTAGTGAAAAGCAAACGTTTGGCGTAGAAAAACATTGCAGTTTATCCTGGCTCTATGGTGGTGGCAAACGTTTACTATTGGATATGGAGTGTAGAGGTAAGGAGCACTATCTCTTATGGGGAAAAAGTTGAAAAAGTGTCCAGCATAAACAGTAAATAATAGTTCAAAACCCTCCAAAATGGCGCTAGCGTAGGCAAATGGTGTAGTATGGATATAGCAGTTGTTAACGGACTGAAGTATGCCGAGTTAGAAAATTAACAGACTGAAGTATGCCGAGTTTGAAAGGAGATGTTCCAGAAATGTATGGAGCCTGGGCCAGCACTATGTACACTATATGTAAATATCGCTATGTATTACAGTAACCGTTTTTTATTGTTAATTTTCTTTAATTTCACTTCGTTTCAAAGTATACTCAAATTAACTTGGCCAATGAGAGTAACACAACATAAAATTAAACATGGTGGACCAGATTAGCAGCATGCGAAAAAATGTCATTTTGACAATGACATTTGATTGACGTGTATTAGCTGCCATAATACAAAACAATACGAATTTCGAAAATCTTGGGCTGGGTTTCGGTTTCGATAAAATAAGACTACAGGGTATTCTACTCGGCTGCGGAAGCACATATTCTACCACCAATAGCAAATAAGGAAATACCATTTGAACAACACAATAAGTAAATGCATCATATTACAAAGCCGGGGTCAACAGAGAAGCAATCAATCAAGGTCCGTAGTAGTAAACTGGGTCGTAAAACAGAAACAATCACTAAAAACTCCGAAACACATCCAATCCGTTTGGATTGGATGTGTTTCGATTTTGTGTGTGTGAAGGTGACTTGTTGAGTCTTTCCTTGCTTTGAGTTTTCAAAGCAAGGAAAGACTCAAAAAGTCACCTTTTTAAACTGTCAAACGTCATGTCAAACCATTGAGCTATTTGTCAAACACAACTGTCATGGCTGCCCTAAAAATAGGGTTATCTTATTAAAAAACTTTTAAAATTATCATTTTTGAACCACTGTACCCTTCTTCAAATTATTTTTTTAGTATTTTTATGAAATTCCCCAATTTTTTTTCTTATTTATCTATGTAGTGTACATAGTGGTGGCCCAAAATCAAACATCTCCAATATTTTTTGTGACTAGAGTAGTTAGTGACAGTCCAGTATACCATACCTCAACAATTTACGTAGTCCAACATTATTTTGTAATCATAACCTAAAATGATGACTTTTAAAATGTACCCGGTGGCTACTGTAGCGCCACCCTTATGTGGCACATTTTGACGGACACTTTTCATACACAGAGATAGTTCTCCTTATCTCTACCCTCCATACTATTCAGACTATTAACAGGTGTTAGTGTCTAAAACAAACATTTTATCCATATTATTTGTTACCCAAGGAAATCGGCGTTGAGGGCTGAGATTCCTCGTACGGCCTCAAATGCTAACACTTTTGTGTACATTAACTTAAATTTAAGCATCATATTTGTAAAAAAAAAAACATGCGAGCCTTACAGTAGGTAGTCGCATAATGATGTGTAACATCTGACATCTCACCTTGGTAATAACATTATACACATATACACATTAACATTATAACCTAAAAAAATGAAACAGTATTATTATTTGAAATGATCATTTGAGGTTAAGCGCACAGCTGATGCGTTCACCTTCTCTATTTTCCTTTCTTGTCACACACACGCAACTGTTGGCTGACAGTACCAACCTCTCGGAAAATGGGTTGGTACCATGTGACGGCCAACTGTAGCACCGCGCGCGCTCATTGGTCAAATCAAATAGCGCGCGCTTCCCGGTTTCCTGTTACACACTTCCGTCACATTTCACGAAATCGGTCCCACAGATTGCAGGAAAGCGAGAGGAAAGATATTGCACATCAAAAATTTACAACATTTTTGAAAATAAACATTATTTTACAGTGGTCCATTATGTAGCTGCTTCGGATAGACATTACTCGGAGCAGTCGAGCGGCTAAATCGAATAAAGTACCAAAATGTAGTAATTGCTTCGGGTTGGTTTTATTGTTCAACAAAAACTGCCAAATCGACCCAAATAAGTATGTAGCACGCCTTAGCCTAGGAATTTTAAATGACAGAAACCATTAAATAATATGACCAAACCCATCCACATTGCATAGGTACGTAATAGGTCGGGGGAAAAGAATTTTCGCATTTTATAGGCATAAAGTTGTTGAAAGATCTCTTTGGCTTTACAGTTTGTATCTGGCTGAATTTGATACTATTAAATAGATGACATTTAAAAAAGAAAAATGAAAAGTATAAAAACCGTAGGTAAAAACGATTTTCCTCCACTTTTCAACTGTTTTTCTGTCCGCTAAAATGAGTGAATCAAACGAAGAAATGGGTCACAGAGTACTTTTTTTAAATGGGTCATAGACAAAAAACGAAAAAAATATATGATCATGCAACTTAAAAGTGTTATTTTTAATATTATAACAACGTTAATTACATTTACTAGTTATTTCGTCTTGAAAACTTATCATGTTTCATATATAAGGTGCTATAAAAATATCTGCCACGGCTTTAATGGGAGGTAGTATTGTGTTTATAGATTACAATAGTGAAGAAATTTCGTACCCCGGAACAGTTAATTCAATTTGAGAAAATAAAGTAGTTAAAATAACATTGACTCTACTCTGCATAATGTGGTTCACAAATTACGCGCGATGGGTCGCTTCGTCAATGAAAACAACTGCTATCTCTTTCCATCTGTTCTTTGAATGAAAACTGATATCAGCTGACTAGTTCGTCACTACCTAATCTACTAGGTACGCAATAATACGCCAAGTGTTTTAAAAGTGCAATTACTTACCAGCTGAAGAAGAATGCGGTATTCTTCCAAAAAACTGACGTAACTATGATGATAAACTTCCCATCACACTTAAAACAGGCTTTGGACTGTCAAGTTAGTGTAAGAATCGCAATTTTTTTCTTATTATTTTTAAACAATAGGTTGTTGTTGTAGTCATAAGGCACCCCGCTGGTGCTGAGGGCCCCAACAATAGGTACTTAAATTAATATCAAATAACGATAAATTACAGTAACTTGGCGTGTTTAAAAGTTAATCATCTTATTTACAACAATTGCACTGTATTTACAGTTATTTACACACTCCCTACCTACTTATCTACAAAACTGTTGCACAAGTCCGCCTTCGCGTTGCACATAAATGTAGGCACGCTTACGTACATGTCTCTTCACTTTATCTAATGTGTCCGTTTCACTTTTAACTTGCCTAAATGCGCGTTTGATGCGCCTTTTTAGTTCTTCCACACTTCTAATGTCATGTCCGGTTTGGCCGTACACAAGGTCCTTTACACGACCCCACAAAAAAAAGTCTAGAGGGGTTAAACCCGTGAGCGAGGAGGCCACGGCACTGGCCCTCCTCGGCCTATCCACCTTTCACCGCCGTACCACACACCGTTTAAAAAGTCCCGTACGCTGATGGCGACTGGCGACGGCGCGTGCGACGAACGGGATAGTGCGGGTGAGCGTGGGGGCGCGCGGGGGCCGACTGGCGAGCGGGCGGTCGCGTCGGCTGGCGCTTGCGACGAACGGGGTAGTGCGGGTGGGGGTAGGGGCGCGCGGGGCCGATCAGAATGGCAACAGTTTATGCATGTCGTCGCCGGCGTTTTTGAATGAATTCGGTGCGGTGCGGCAACAGCTTATAAGTCTACGGGATGGTTTTATGCTAAAAAATCAATTCAATTTTATACGTAATTATTTTTGTATGAAAAAAAATGTGACAAATAATCAATAATTTATCTTTACTTTTGTAATCTATAAACACAATACTGTCTCCCATTGCAGCCGTGGCAGATATTTTTATAGCACCTTATATAATTAGCGCTTTACTGTTATTTAGATGATTTTTTCCTTTTGAATCTGAAAAATTCTCCCGGATGCCAGAGTTGAGTTGTGATGGTTGAAAACATATACACATACTTTCGATACTTTTATTTCGTTTCATTACACCACTTATAATATCAAATATACACAACAAAACGTATAAAAAAATGGAATTAATGCAGTGTCACTAAGAGTGACACAAAGTTGGTTCAAGCGTTTTCAGTCCGGGAATTTTGATGTCAAAGATGCAGCTCACTCTAGTCACCCTGTTACAGAAAAAGTCGATGCCATTTTTGATAAAGTGGAGCAAGGTCGGCGGCATATTAGTAGTTACGACATTGACCACAAAACATTTTGACCCATTTGAAAAAGGCTTGGTATACAAATAAGCTAGATATTTGGTTGCCACACGAGCTCTTAGTCTTGAATTTGTATATAAAATATGAAAGAACTTTTTCCTCGACCTAATATTTTTATTTTTACGTAAACAACTTACAAAATACAATGAAAAATACCACATAACAATGATCAATCTGCCTAGCCTATTTGCAACAATTTTGAGGTCGGCTTTCAGTCTGACTGGGTGCAGCTGATTACACTCGTGCTTCGTTCTCGAGATTAGTAACCTGAAATAATAAACCTATTACTTATTTACACATGTAGTATCACCCAGTTTTCACCACATAGCACTGTATTTTGAGAGATAAGAGGGTATACTTTTTTTTTGTGGGGTATACGTGCCCTAAAACTCCGCTTGTCATTCACGTTACGACGAAAATGTTTTTACCAGTGTTTTTTTTAACAAAACAAAAATGTCGAAGAGGAAGCGTGATAGTGACATCGATATATTAATTAAGCAAGAAGTTTCGTAAACTGGAAAGGAAATTAAAACGAGCCAAGCGGCAACGTTCTTCAATATCGCCTTCATCCCGAGAGGACTCCATGCTATCCACGCATAGCTATGAAGGTATGTTATTTTTTATTGCTAAAAATTACAGGCGTACGAGTAACATAAACAAATATCTTGGTCGTGCAATACATTAACAAAGGTTGGTTGAATTCACTGGAATTTGACACACACCTACCTACTTTATAATCGAAGTCGAACAGTACAAAGGTCTGTTTATATCGTTATTACTATGGTGCGTTCAATTCATTGGAATTGCAACATCTACCATTCAGTTAAGGAAAGACGTTAAATTCACTGGAATTGCAACCTTTCTCTTTGACATGAAGCGGCGGATTACTCAATGGACATCTCGGACGATGACTGCAATATGGCAAGACCTGGACTGACATCAGTTGTACGGGCCGTCTCGCCAGTTGAGACAACGGAGTCGCGGGTGCCGCCCCTTGCGCCATCCCCCGCACCCCAACCACGCGTGCCATCGCTGCTGCCGCCGCCGCCGGTGCCACAGCCAAACCGGTCGAGGACTCGCGCTCTCAGCCGTGGACAACCCGCCGCCAGTAAATGAGGTACAATATTATGTTGGTCGTATAGCGTCGTTTGTAAGACAATCGTCTCGCCTATCACAAGATAAAACTGTTATTTCCTGGATTGAAGGCTATAGGATACAATTTTCAAAACCAGCTCACAAGAAATTCTACCTTCTGTTCCTGTTTTGACACAAACTGAGATGAATAATTTTTACGAAATTATTGGTAGTCTCATGACAATTAGCGCTATATCCGAATGCGCTCCGTGCGCCAATCAATTTATATCGAGTATTTTTCTTGTGCCTAAACCGAATGGCAAGAAAAGGTTTATCCTGAATCTATAAAATGTAAACAAACATATGCAAACTGACCATTTCAAGTTGGAGGATTTACGCACAGCAGTAAAATTTATGACAAAAAATTGTTATATGGCAACCTGTGATCTCAAAGATGCATATTTTTTATTAAAAATCTGCCCAGACTCCAAAAAATATCTCCGTTTTTCAATTTGACGAAAAGTTATTTGAATGTAATGTCTTGGCACAGCTCCATACGTTTTACAAAATTTATGAAACCCGTCGTTACATTGCTCAGATTGGCTGGCTTTATATCTACTAAATATCTAGACGACCTATGTTTAATTGGATATTCATACAACGATTGTTTAAACAATATTAATATTTAACAATTAAATTACTAACAGCCTTAGGATTTATCATAAACTAGGAAAAGAGTTGCTTACAACCTTCCATGAGATGCAAATTTTTGGGTTTTATTCTTGACACCCAAATTTTTTAAATTATTTTACCCGATCATAAGAAACAATGCCTAATTAACGAGATTTACATGTTTATGAGATTAAAGCATATCACAATCAAAGATTTTGTTAAATTAGTCGGATTGTTAATTTCTGTTTGTCCAGCCGTAGAATACGGCTGGCTTTATTCCAAAGAATTAGAACGTTGTAAGTACCTTAGTTTACAAGGTCACGACGATTACCTACAATCGTTACATGAGTATCCCCGATCACCTCTGCACGATGACCTGAGTTGGTGGCTACAAGCTTTAGTAAAGCCCGAGAACCGTATCAAAGATGATACCTACTCGTTAGAAATATTATCAGACTCCTCAACTACTGGGTGGGGTGCAGCGTGTGGCTCAGAGATCAGAGATCAGAGTAGCCGGTGGTCGTTGTAACCAAGGTAGCGACGGTTGTTTGGCGATATGGTGCGAATCCCGAAAAATTTTAGTGTTTGCGTATTACATTAAGTCTGCCGACAATACCATAGCAGATAAAGAACCTAGACGCAACCATCCAGATATACAAGGTGTTGTTTTGCATCCTCGTCAAATTCGAGGAGGTAACTATGCTAATGATTCTCGACACGAATCAATAATAAAATAAGTAGGTATTTATTTTTAAATTTTGTCATTTTCGGAAATCGGCATGTGTAGGGTCCGTGTGATACCGCCCTGTAACTGCGCTGTAACTGTAACGCATGCACACAGCGACATAGTCGTACGACACTGCCTACCACATACGCAACGGGGCGATTCTGTTCTTTGAAAGTAGAGTATTCTGAAATACTGTCAAACTTAAATATAAAAAAAACAAGTATGTATTAATTATTGAGCAGGATCGTAATTTTATTTGATTATTTATGTCTTTCATAACAGCCTCCTGAAATTTGACGAGGATGCAAAATAACACGTTGTAGAATGTTCCATAACGGAAAATATATTTTCTTATATACTTGAAACGTTTGGCACACCATGCATTGATTTATTCGTGAGTCGTATTAACAGAAAATGTGTAAAATACATTACTTGGCATAGAGATCCAGACGCTTTCGCAATAAACGCCTTCACAATTAGCTGGTCTAAGATGTATTTCTATGCATTTCCGCCCTTTACAGTTATTATAGTTTTAATTTTTATATTCAATGTTCTATGTTATGAGTTTGGTTTCCGCACTTAGTCCTTCAAATGGACCATTGTGCGTAGTTTTTATATTTTGTTTATGTAAGTACTTAACTACTAAACTAATTACCTAAGCTATATAGCTTAGGTTGTTCTTAACTGTCGCATTAGGGTAAACCCTGTAATGGTAGTTAAGCTGTTATAAATAAAAAAATAAATAAATAAAATTATAAAAACGATTAAAAAAAAATGATCAAGCAAAAGGCATCGTAATATGGCCTACGCAGCCTTGGTTCCTCTTATTTAAAAACTTATTACTATCGGAATTACTTAATTACTTTTAAATCAGACAGTTACAACATAGTTTTTGACCATTCCAGCAACGACAACATTCAAAACCATCTTACCCTGGCTGCAGGGATTTTATCAGGGGAGCTTTATCGCGAAGAAGCGTCCCGGAGTCGTAGGAAAATGATATAATGCTCGCCTTTTTAGCCGACAGACAGTTCTATCAGACAATATGATGTTTGTTGTAAAACATGGTTCGATTTCTGTGTTCAGAATTCCCTTGATTTTTATGCCACATCCGTTACCGATGTACTGAGGTTTTTAACAATGTTTTTGATGCCGGTACTAAATACAGTAGTTTGAATAGTTTTTAGAGCATCCCTATCCTTGATATTGGGACCTAGTGTCTCCAAAGATAATAAGGTTTTTTTAAGGGGTGTTCCGTTTACGATTTACGTCCACCCATGCCTAGATACAATGTAACGTGGGATACCTCGTGCGTTTTGTCTCACTTAGCTACTTGATATCCTAATGAAACATTACTGCTAGATCAACTGACAAACAAATGTATAACCTTGTTAGCTCTAGTTACGGCCCATAGGGTCCAGACCTTTTCGAAAATCAACATTTATAAAGAACATTGAAATCAAACTTAACGAAATCATAATAAAAATACCTGACTTAATAAAAACATCAAAAAAGGAACCAAGCAACCTCTCTTGGTATTTCCTTACTTTATACAGAAAAAAGAAATATGTCCTGCACAGACATTAGTTGATTACATTGATAAAACCTCATCGTTACGTAAAAATGATACTTTATTTTATCGGATGCAAAAAGCCCCTTATATAAGGCGGCGACCACACAATGATAAATGATAAATGACTTTATTTCTGTAAGTAGGTTTTTACAAACACTTTTACACGTCAATCATATTTTTTTTTTAAACTAGATGAGGTCGGCGTTTCCTATCTGACTACTCTGAGAAGAAAGGCCGAAACAAACTCAGAGGTCACAGTCTCTTTTAAAGTCCAGACAGAATCTTGGTCAGATCATGATTGTGAAGGCTATGTAGATCGGTGTCTGAAATGGTCTTTTGAGGAAAGAACCACACAGATTGAGTGGACCTGTCCAGTCAGTGCACGCAATTGTCAGCAATCGTGCAGCTCAACTCAGAACTTAAGGAGCTCAACGATTCGACGAACAATACCAAAGAAAGGACATTTGAGTAGGCCGCACAAGTTACTCAAACTGCCAGATCATGATTACACTAAGAGTAAAAATACAAAAAAAAAGCAATGACCAACATAGTTCTCACATTCACAATAGTTAAAATAATAGCATAATACTTTACAAAGTAAATACTCTTGTCATAGTATATGTATATAAAATTCATTAATGTCAATGTGTATATAAAATCCGGACATAATAATTGAGGACCATGCAGATTGGTGTCTGAAATGGACTTTTGAGAAAAGAACCACACAGATTGAGTGGACCTGTCCAGACAGTGCACGCATTTGTCAGTAACCGTGCAGCTCGACTCAGAACTTAAGGAGCTCAACGATTCGACGAACAATACCAAAGAAAGGACATTTGGGTAGGCCACATAAACTACTCAAACTGCCAGAACATGATTCAAACTGGAACAATGACCCACATAGTCCTCCCATTCACAACAATTAAAATAATATAATACTTTATACAGTAAATATTCATGTCATTGTATATGTAAAATGTTATAGATACTTATAGCAAAGATTAAAAGTACAATAGTTAGCAAAAAAAATAAATCAACGTTCCCTGTGTAAATTTATTGGAACAGCTCACTCCCAAGCCTTTTTGTCCTCAATAAAGTATTTGACAGTATAATAGGCTTTCTGGCATAGTTTCCTTTTTATAAAAGATTTGAATTTATTAAGGCTTAGTTCTTGAATGTGGCTAGGAAGTTTATTATAAAAATGTATACATTGACATCTAAACGAGCCACCTATTTTCTTGAGCCTGGTTGTAGGAACAACAAATTTGTGTTTGTTCCTAGTATTTATACTATGGGTATCACTGTATTTTTTAAACAGATTAATATTTTTATGTGCATACAAAAGATTTTCATAAATATACTGAGAAGGCACAGTCATTATATTAATCTCTTTAAATTTTTCTCTGAGGGAGTGTCTGGGACTTAATTTATAAATTGAACGAATTGCCCTTTTTTGTAAAACAAAAATCGTCTGAATATCGGCGGCATTTCCCCACAGCAGAATACCGTACGACATTACACTATGAAAATAACTAAAGTATACTAAACGGGCTGTCTCTAAATCTGTTAAACCACGAATTTTTCTAACAGCGTATGCTGCAGAACTAAGCTTTTTTGACATTTTATCTATATTGGGGGCCCCATTGCAGCTTGGCGTCTAAAGTTATGCCTAAGAATACTGTGGTATTTTCGGGTTTTAACTCTTCCCCCTTTATGAGAACACTTGTTTCTACCTGTCTAACATGTGGTAACGTAAACTTAATACATTTAGTTTTTTTCTCGTTAAGAAGAAGGTTATTAACGTTAAACCAGTTAACTACTTTTGCGAGGGCGCTATTTACATTGTCAGTAACCAGCTGCTGACGTTTGAGTTTAAATAAAAGTGAAGTGTCGTCTGCAAACAACACTATATCATGTTTATCTTTTATGAGGTAAGGCAAGTCATTTATATAAATAAGAAATAAAAATGGACCAAGAATTGAGCCTTGAGGGACCCCCATTCTTACTACCGATCCGGGTGATCTTTTTCCGTTAACATCAACTCTCTGAATCCTATCACTTAAGTAAGAAGTAAGAAGATCCAGAGAGGTGCCACGGATTCCGTAGTGGTGCAGTTTCCTGATTAATGTTTCATGAAGAACACAATCGAATGCCTTGGACAAATCGCAAAAGATACCCAACGCATCGCATTTGTCCTCCCATGCATTATACACATGCCCTAAAAGTTCAACTCCGGCATCGGTAGTTGAACGACCCCTTGTAAAACCGAACTGTTTGTTATGCAGTAATTTATGTACGTTAAAAAATCTTTGCATTTGATTTAGAATAAGCTTTTCAAAAATTTTACTAAAGGTAGGTAGCACTGATATAGGTCTATAATTAGTAGGGTCTGATGTACTACCCGATTTAAACAACGGTATTATTTTACTGTTTTTCATAAGATCAGGAAACTCACCACGGTCAATACAATTATTAAAAATAACAGCTAAAGTTGGTGCTACAATGTTTATAATCGACTTAACAACGTCCACAGAATTACCCCATAGATCTGCGGTCTTTTTAACATTTAACGTGTGAAAGGTTTTAATTATATCTTTACACGTGACATATTGGAAATAAAATTCAGAATCACAAACTGGAACGTTTTCTTTAAGTAAAGACTCTGAAGCAGTGGGTGAAGAGTTAAGAGATTTAGTAGTCGATACGGGAATCTCTGCAAAGAAATTTTCAAAGGCCGCGGCGACTTGAGAATCTGATTTAATTATATTGTCATCAATAGCTAGGCTGTAGTCACTACATCGGTTGCATGACCTTCCCGTTTCGCTATTAATGATACTCCATGTCATTTTAAATACATTACCACTATTTTTAATTTTTGAACTCAAATAACGTGACTTGGCTATACTACAAACTTTTTTAAATAATTTAGAATAATTCTTGACATATAAATTAAATTCAGCAGTGTTTATACATGCCCGTTCATCATACAATTCATAAAGTCTTTTCCTACTTGTATGTATACCAATGGTGGCCCAGTCACTGAAGGAAGCGTTACTATTAACTGAGAACGTCTTTGGAATGAATGTGGTATTGAATTGTGTGCAATATATTTTTAAAAAATCATTATATTGTTGGTTAGGGTCATCATTAGTCAACAGAAGTGGTAATTTATTTAACAGACACTGTGTCGCTGGATAAAGAGCACGCTCCATGCGAGCGGGATCGACGTATCCGTATTCTCGGCGCATAGCACGAGACACGCCTCTACATCTAAGACCCACCAGCTAGACGTAAATGTTAACCTGATCAGATTAACCGCTAGCTGGTATATCAATTCAGATACGTTTTTCAAATTTTATCAGAGAAATATAACTAAATGTAACCCGTCAGCCTTAGCAAGAGCTATTATTATTAATAATACAGATGATTAAACTTTGATCAAACTATGTAATTGATTTAAAACATAACTATCCTCATATAAAAGTTAATTACATTTCCGTACTAAGTGTACCTACCTCTAAGATGAACTTAGAATACTAACTTATTTATAATTTTGTATTATTATCATAGATACATCATGATTTGTGATTATATATAATATTGATTCTGATATTGGCGTTGATATTTTCAGAATTATACCTCTCAAAGACTACATGTGTAAATAAGTAATAGGTTTATTATTAATCTCGAGAACGGAGCACTTCGTTTATGATCGAACTTCACGTACAAGTAAGTTCGTTTAATCATCAAATATCTACCAGTATTTTAGATAGAGCGACTGCCTATTTGCCCTCCACAACCGAGTTACTGGATAACACGATACCCCTTTAGTTAGACTGGTTGTCAGACTTTTGGGCTTCAGACTACCCGTAACGACTGTCAAAAATCAACAAATGACAGCCGGGACCAACGGCTTAACGTGCTTTCCGAGGCACGGAGGGATCTCGATATGTAAAGATGGTCACACATCCACAGACAAATCGCGGTAAGCATAGCTTTACCTGATCGATCGACCCGTTCGACGGTTATTACTTAGCCATGAGCTCCTGATCCCAAGTCAAGTATGTAAAGAATGAGTATTTCAAAGAAAAGTTGAAAGAATAACCATAAACTAGTTAGGTAACATTATCTTCAGTACGCGGCTCGTAAATGATTCTGTGGTCACATTTCGCGGAAGCGTGCGTCGACGGGTTCACCGCAATCATGCGGAAGAGATGCGCTTCCATGATGGCGCGCTTGCGCTCCTCCTCCAATGGCATCCTGAATGTGTTTTCAGACCGGTGGGACTCTCCTCTCCTACGAAGGTGGATAAGTGTTCAGACAGACTTATCCAAATAAACTGGTGTGCCATTGAACGAACAGTTCATTGTCATTCTAGTTGTTTATTTGTGAATTAAATTTAATAGTAATATTAGGCTAAGTTATACTACTACTAACAATACATGGATGTAATTCTGAATTAAAATATTTGTATTTGTATTTCAAACAAAATAAAAACACGATGTTTATAAAGTTTAATAAAACAACAACAAAATATCCTAAATCAGAATCCCTAGCAGTAGGTACTTAATTCTCAAACACGTGGTAATTACAGCAGTTACTTAATTTGCGTTTTCACAAACAGTTTTAACTTATAAGTGAAACGGCCATGTTGTGTTTAATGAACTTTTTGCGGTTCCATAGTGATGGGACACGCAGGAACGGAATTTCAAAAAGGTAATTAAAACAATGATGCCTAAAAAAAGCAATGAAAACCGGTTTTCTGGATACAATTAAGACTTATTATACCAAATACTATTATTCCCTTATGGTTGAAATATTACCTACGTTAGAAACATTCGTTGGTCAAACAAATAATTTAACTGCTCTAGTTTAAGGGGACTACATGACCTAAACGCAAGTTTTATAATGCCTAAAAGTATATGATCCACTGCAGTAAACAAAATCAGAAAATGTATGATATTCTTCAGGATATAATTATGCTAGTTAGATAGTGTGTTGAAAACGTAATACAACTAATTGGGTACGATAGAAAAAAGTCACGCAGATACGAGTACCTATAAAAATTTCTTTTAACGATTCAAAAGCCATACTAATATACTTACATGCAATCATTCTGTTATTTTTTTTTTCAGATTGTTCTTCAAGCAACATATTAACGTGATAGTGTTTTCATTTTTTAGACCAATCAACAGATTTTTTGTAAATAGAGAATTGCTTCATGTTTTGCAATAAATTACCAGATTTGTGTCATCGCGCTTCTCTTTCTTTTCTATGCAATCCGACAGTGACGGCGCTTTAACTGTTGTCAGAAGACCGCATACCTAAAGGGTAATTTATTTAAGGACAACATATTATACATTCAACATTGGTTTGCTAATGTACCTATTAAGGAAAGGTATTACTGTTAATGTATACATACATTATAGGTGTACATAACATTTAAAGAAAAATACATAAGACAGAAGCTGCTTAGGTATAAACGAAAAATAAATTTAAACAAACTTAATTAACTTCAATAACATGAAATACAACAGAACACAAATTAATGAAGGGCATGAACACGTGATTCAAATACATAATTCTACTAATTATGTGGCTCTTTAGCCACAAAAAAAATACTTAGCAATTATCCTTTGATAATTGCGAAGTATTTTTTTTCGAATACCACCCCAGGAGTCGTGAAATATGTCCAGCAGTGCTATTCTGTAACCATCTTACCGTGAAAATGTAGGTGAAGTGAGCGTGGAGTGAGCTGTCAGTGTCATCCTACTGATGCTAGGGATTGACCAAGCATTACATTAACAATCATAATCGATATTTTAATAATATTTTAAGCAAATTCTATTGATATTTTTATATTATTTCAAAGCTAGTATCTAAGTGTCTAAACATTACTATTTTGGGGGTTTTAAAATAAAATAGCAAAGTTGAAATTTAGTCAGAAACTCGACGATGTTTTAAATGCCTTAGGCGCGAGGCCGTCACGCACGAACTATAAATAAAATAATAAAAACAACGTTGAGTTTCTAACTGAATTTCTGTTTTGCTATTTTATGTTAAAACCCCCAAAATAGTAATGTTTAGACACTTAACTACATACTAGCTTTGAAATAATATAAAATGATCAATAGAATTTGGATAAAATATATTATTAAAACCTCGATTATGATTGTAAATGAAACGTTGGTCAACCCCTGGTGTCAGTTGGATGACAATGACAGCTCGCTCCACGCAAGTTTTCACGGTGAGATTTTTACAGAATCGACCGGCTGTTAATAGAGACTGACACTGTTGACAGTTAACTCCACGCTCACTTCACCTAAGTTTTCACGATGAGATTTTTACAGAATAGCATTGCAGGTTTGAATTATACAGGCTATAAAAAAAACCTTGATTATCTATAATTGTTTGTTACATTTAGTTCTTTATTTTCTAAAAACACGAAACTCTCTTCTTCTTTCTTTCTTTTTTTCTTTATATCGAAAACTAAAGATTATTTGGTTTATCTAAATCTAAACTAATATTATAAAGAGGAAAGATTTGATTTTTTCTTTTTTTACGCTTTGTATTTAAAGTATAAAAAGGTATCGGATGAAATTTGTCACATGGGTAGACCATGACTTGGATTAGAACATAGGATACTTTTTATTCCCATATCCCCACGGGATCGAGACTTATGCGGGTGAAACCGCGGCGCGTAGCTAGTGTTTGTGATATTTAACGTTCCGAAGGTAGGTAATTACTTTCCCCGTTGCCAGGAAACAAAATAATTTATTTAGGTATACGGGCTGATGGAAAAAATAACTAAAAATAAACTCTGGCAGCTAATTCGATTAGCAATGGCGACGGTATTAACAAAAAATACCATAACACTTCGCTTGTAACGTTTATCCGTTCAACACTTAGGCTTAGGTCATAATTATTTTTATTATTGTTATAAGTATGCTTATTTATGTATTATGTTTTATAGGCCTTAGTGGCCTTATATAAAGGATTATTATAATCCATGGGTGGAATCTGCGGGGTATATCCCGCATTTTTAAGAACCTTCGCAGTCTAACTTCAGTCATATTCTGTCAAAAATTGTATGGTTTTTTCGTAAATTTTTGACATAATGTACCTACATTTTCATAGCAACAATCTTGACTCGGCGTGCGGCAAGACGCTGTATTCGGGATTATGTCGTAGGTATTGATGTGAAACATCTATAGCCGCAAGTAAAACCGTTTGCTGGCGTGGCGACGCGTCGCCACGCTGTATTTTGAATAAAGAACCTTTTAATACTTTAAAAAAGCTGAATATTTGGTTTTTGATTATGCCATATTTATTTTCTTTTATTAACACAATGGTTTTCGATGTTTCACATCTGCCAGTCGTCCCGTGACGGCTCAATTTTATTGGATACTAGCTCTTGTCCACAGCTTCGCCCGCGTGGAGGTTGAAAACTATACCACGAGAACTGTACTACTGGGATAAAAAGAAAAGTATGTCCTGACCCAGGTCATGGTTTACTTGCGTGTCTTTTATTGAAATCCGTTCAGCCGTGAATGTGTGATAAGGTGACGGACAGACAGACAGACCGACAGACAGATTGACGGACAGAGTTACTTTCGCAAATCCACGTTATCACAAATATATTGACCGCATGGAAAACATCCAAAGACGGTTCATAAAATATCTATGCTTTCATCAAAACAGTCAACCTGTTATCTCGGACTCTGTAAAAAGTATCATCTGCTACCACTGGTGGAGCGACGTAAAATTGCAGACTGTTTATTCTTATTGTAAATCCTCAATAACAATTTTGATAATTCTGAGTTATTGTCGAAATTTCAATGATTTATGCAAGGAATATAATTTTGATCCATTCTCTATTAGTGTGAATTCGGCCAGAAGGTGCTTAAGCCTCAATTTTTTCAAGTAGCGGTAGGTTTTATTATTTGTTTTAGTTTTTATTATTTTCTCTATTGTTTCAGTCTTATTATTGTAAACCAAGAATTTATATTGTTTATTAAGAAGATGTGTTTTTTGTTTTTGTGCTCACACCATAAATTATTATTATAACTCTATACGTGATGATTTGTAATTGGCTTGCTGGTGACTATGGTGCCTTTTTTTTGTCTGTTTTTATTAGCTGTAAAGTCCTCCATGTACTAAAATAAATAAAAATAAATTTATACTCATTATTAGTAGTATGATGGATTTCACCTCAAAGCTAGGGGTTTCACAGTCCAAAATTAAATCCAAGCTGATAACAATGAGATACTACGCTGGCATTGCAAAGGACCTCAAGATATTGTTTGAAGCCGCAATCCCTTTATCTGCTCCCGACGTTAAGTTGTTAAGTTTTGCGGTTTTGAGTGTCATCCTGATACGAAACTTTAGTTGGATGGCAATAACTTGAATCGTATCGCTTCATAGTTTTGTATTCTCCAATGTTTCGTTTCAGTCGGTGTGTCTTTGTGGTGTGATATTTGTTGATTGATTTGACTTAAAAAAATACCATTATCATTTCTGTTAAATAGGTTTTCATAGGGTACGATTCTCAAATACCTTTAAGTTATTTTTGGATCAATCAATACAGTTTCAAACCGAACTAAATTGATTAAAACCAAAGTCTTCTCTTCTTGCTCTCACACACTATTTATTTATTTATTTATTTATAACTTTTCGCACAAAAGGTACAAAGGCGGACTTAATGCCTTAGGCATTCTCTACCAGTCAACCAAGGGTGGTGAAGAGATTAGATGGCAGGTGCTTTAATTGAAAGGAAAGGAAAGCATTGATTTGAGCGATTGATTGATTGATTTGCATTGATTGTCTACATTTCCTTTTCCTATCTCCTTTCGCGGGTCTGCTGGAAGAAATTTCTTAAGAAATAAGCAGTACCTTTGTACTCAATTCTAATATGTCATATCAGTATCTGTTTTACTGTGTGTACAGAAATAATAAAATAAATAAATAAACTATTCAGCTAGTAACATACATTAATTGCAATACACTATAAAATGATGACACTAAATACTTAATAATATTATTTAGTTGGTAAACAATTACAATATTATGTTATGTTATACATAGTATTGCAGATGCGAGATTTTTTTTGTTATTTCCAAACAAAAAAAAAGCTTCATTATAATCAGCCTATAATGATCCCACTGCTGGGACACAGGCCTTCTCTCTGTGAGAGGGAGTGGGCTGCTCCACCATGCGCGGCCAGTGCGGGTTGGTAGATGTCACATGTCTTCGAATTTTTGGTTCTAGGAATTCCCGGTTTCCTCACGATGTTTTCCTTCACTGTTTTGAGAGCAGTGGAGTTGAAATAGTTTACACAAAATAAAGCCGCCTGTCTGGGTTCAAAAATACGACCTACAGCTCGTAAGTCGCAGTCGTTGCCACTCGGCCACCACAGCTCTAAAAAAAAAAGTGCCCTGCAAAATATCTCGCAAAAATATTCATCACGAAAATCTCATTACATCACATCACTAGTGTCAAACCAATTACTTCAACGTTAATACTGACACTTGGCGGTCGCTGGAGTGTTGGGTTTTTTAATGCAGCCTACCGGGCTTTTAGTTAGGTAGCAAATTAATATGAATTTGTCCTGGTGATTAAGGAATTGGGATGATTGTTTCTATAAACTGGTGAACTTTAGGTGTACTTTATGGTTACATCTCTGCCTAGCCCTCCACGGATGCGTTATGTTATGGTTCTTTAGATGTCGTACAGTGTGACTATGGAGTGGTTAAACAGAAGATATGGGTAGAGTATCTTTCTGTTCTTACAATTTTGATATTCATTTTAATAATATGCTGTAAAAAGCAATTTTGATCTACATTAAATGTACAACTTATCTAACGTATTTAATTGGATAAGCAATAATACCGTATTGTTTAAAATTGCTTCTTAAATAACCCATCATTTTTTTATAATATGTAAAATTATAATGTAAAATTAAATAATTGACATATAACATAGTGGACAATTTTGTAGATCTTTTTAAAATATACAATTCCGTAGTACATTATTTTGTTCTATCTCGTACGGTTTAGCAGGCGTTTGCAATGTAAGCGCGCAGTGTATGTTTTTTTCGACATCACATTACAAATCTTTGAAATTCTCGGCTTTTCTCTACCACAATATGCATATGTCGTAGGATAATTTGATACTTCGAATCTTCGCGGAAATCCTAGGGGTTTTGCGAAAACGCGGATAATTAGAATTTAGGTTAGGTTATGTTAGAACAGTGACCATTAGCGCGCGAAGGCGAGCGAGCGAAGCGAGCGTGCCGCGGCAGCGGCCGCCAAGCGCCAGATACCCTTCTATTGTTGTTGTATCATTTAGGTTAGGTTATGTTAGATCCTGACTTTGTCCAGTAAGATTTGATAATTTTTCGCCTATGTCTAATTATCCGCGTTTTCGCAAAACCCCTAGGATTTTCGCGAAGATTCGAAGTATCAAATTATCCTACGACACATATATTATACATGAAAACCTTCATCTTAAATCACTGTATCTATTGATGAATACTGCATTAAAATCCGTTTAAATGATCTTAGCACACATACAAAAAAGCGACTTTGGTTTATACTATGTAATGATAATGATGATGAACATAGAAATCGTTATTGGAACGTTTATGTATCTTGACTTCTCCCAAATTACGATGTTTTCTTTTTTTACATACTTCTTTGACACTATACAGATTTGGTATAGTTATAATGGCAATCATGTCGTTTGGTTTTAATAGGGTATTATTATTTTATTTATCTTATAATTTAGAAGAGATTCTTTGTATTTTGTGAATGTGAGAACGTTGTAGGGTAGGCCTAACTTGTAATCTTAAGATTTGTAGACCATTTTCTATCTTGCTAAGTACCAGGTACCTATTGACAGGCCTACACTGTCCTCCCATATCTATAAACACTGTAATTTGAAAACATTGTAAAAGCCAATTATTTTTAAGAGTAACCGTGGAGTTTCTTGCCGGCTCTTCTCCATAGGAAACGACCAATTGGAACCGTGCACCTAGCTTCTGACGTTTCATAAGTGCCCGTGTAGGTTTACGTGAAATAAAATATTTTGATTAGATTGTATTGTATTTGTGATTATTTGACTTCAGGAATGCAATCCAGTGAAAACCAAGTTGAACCTCATGGATTCTTATAAAAACAGAATTTCATCTGTATCGGAGGAGCGTTTGACGAACACAAATTAATATTCTCAACTGCAAAATACTTAGACTAGAAAAAAACAAGTGAAGCTAATAAAGGCGTTTTAATAAAATACGAATTTAGTACCTAACTAGCTGTTCCCGCGACTTCATCTGCGTGGAATAGTGACTTTTCGGGCAGCATATTTTGAATTACATAAACCGTCGTTTGGGTAGCTAAAAATTTACTTTACAGTAATGCTTCTCTGTATACGATATTTGACGTATCATATGGCCATCGGGGATGAAAGCATAGGTACAGGCTCCTAGGATTGCTAACCCGTGACAGAGCCACATACAACTGACCGTGCGAGAAACAGCTGATACTTAGATCTACACCCACAACTTTCAGCGTCTGACCTTGGGCTTTATTAATTGTCATCGCAAAACATAGGCTGACTGGAAACTGGACTCGTTTAAAACTAAATGGAAACTTGTTTGGAATGAGAGGAATCCGAGGAATGAAAACACTTTCACCTTTTCCACACCCTTTTAAAATCTCAGCTTCTATCAGATTTCGTTGAAAATTAGTCACTTTTAACCTGGTGCCATTGCAAACTTTGGGGGGGGGCTTAAATTTCTAAGAAGCATTATGGGTACGCCTACTTTTAATTTTATTTTATGTGCTGGTAGTCCAGAAGCATTGAGGGATTCTAAAACTTCTACTGGGTAGCTTGTAGATTCTCCTTCTTCCATGACTCTGTTAATGGAGATATACTCAAAATAATCCCCCGGAACATAGCTTAAAACTTCAGCGTTTATTGTTGCTGCTAGGTCGTTTCGTGGCGTCAAAATAGCTCTTTCGCAAAGCCAGGAATTTTCGCAAGTTGGTATTTGCGTTGCGTTTCCATACACAGATGATATGAGGTCTCGCATTGATGAAACTATGTTGCATAGGTTTTCATTAAGAACAACTTTTCCTTGTTTCTGCGGATACACACCGTTACCAATCTCAAGTAGCAAATCTGAAAATTCTTGAGCATTTTCGTTGCCTCCAATTTGCGCACGCATATTTAATGTCAAATGCAAAGGGATAATGTAATGCGACAGTCGAGAACTCTTTAAGCAGGCTCTAACTTCATCAGCCCTTGTTCCACGTGGTATTACAGGGAGAGTCTGACGAAAATCGCCACAAAAAAGCATAGTAATGCCACCCATGGGTTGATCATTTTGCTTGATATCACGCAACGTTCTGTCTACTGCTTCTACTGGTTTTCGATTGGCCATTGTGGATTCATCCCATATAATAAAGCTAAAATCACGAAGATCCTTAGCTTTATCGCTATTTCTTGAAATATTACAAAAAGGGCTTTCTGTGCGGTCTAAATCGATCGGAATTTTGAACATTGTATGAGCAGTTTTCCCATCTGGCAACAATGTGGCTGCTATGCCTGATGAAGCGACAGCAAGCGCGATTTTACCTTGGCTTCGCCTTTTTTTTTACGATTTTACCTTCGCCAAAATAACTTTCGTTTCCATCGCGTAATCTCTATTAATACGTTCACCGTCAAATGATGCCTCCGGCATGCCATATTGAGAAATAGGAATACCCCCAATAGATGAAACTATATCTTGCCAAATGTTCGCCGTGATTCTTTAAATTGACATAACTTTTTTATTTGTGAACCGATTGACATGAAATAAACACTAAATGATAAGTGAAGCTTACTACAATATATTAGTGGAAACCGCATCTAAATCGAATAAGCCGTTTCTGATATTAGCGTGCATAAACACACAGACAAACAGACAAAAAAAAATTATTACAATTTCGGGTTCCGCATCGACATAATAACAACCCCTGCTACTTTTTTTATATATTTCCATTGTACAGACACCACTTTTCTACAATTTTATTATTATGTATGGATATAGATTATTTCGTAAATTAATTAAACTGCCAAATAGCCCGTAATTATTATTGTTTAAGCATAGCCTTAATAAAACTTTTGTATAGCTTACTGAGTTTGTTCTCGTAACCCGTTTAAATACGGGATTAAAGTGCGGAAATAAAATATAATTGAGTCTTGTTCAGAGAACAGCTGTCATAATGTTATATTTATGGTGGCGACAAGGTTTGTGAGAGACACTACAGTTCATGTTTATCGTTTAGTTAGCGCATTGTACAGCCTGTTGATTTAGTCTAGGATTTTTATTTTAGCTTTAATATAATAATAATAATTTATTCAAAAATATAAGGACTAACGTTAAATGAACTTTAGGAGAGAAGTTCTTCTTTTAGAGTAATCGACAGTCTAATTGATGAAATCCATGCTTAATTAAGTTAAACTATTTAACTAAGTCTTGCGTCCGCGCACACCCCTAGCCCGTTGTCGCCCGTAGCACAGTGCGCTACGGCGTAGCATGCTTTGCAGCAGAGCAACAATCGTGTGGTCTCGCTTTCGAAGTTTTCTATGATTGATAAATTGAATATTTTAGTTCTATAAATTGGTTGTAAAATACTTTTAGGCTAAGCGCGTACTACGATTTTAAAATAGAGAAATAAAATCGCAAACGTAAAAAAAATTTCAACCTAATTCTCAAGCGATTTTGCGCGGACTCATTAAAATTCGTTGTGCGCGCTTAGCCTTACACGTCAAAAGAAATGATAAGATTTTAAAACTAGGTGAAATAGTAATAACGACAGTTACGGAATACTTGCAATTTATGGAAAAGTTTTCAATCTAGAAAAGAGTCTATAGATATTTCACTTAATAGACTAAATAAACTAGATTAATTTATACATTTTGCTTCGAAAAGACGCGAACAGACCCAAGGAAACTCTAAATTATAATTTGAACTATAATTTAATTTCTTTTTTTTATTTAAAATGGGTTTGCTCTTGACTCAAGTCTAGGTCAGTGGTGACAGAGACAGAGTCGACGATGGAGTACGCTTACTCAGAAGGAGCCTGTTCACTCTCACTTTGAAGAGATTAGGGTTGTATGCGTTCGGAAACAGAGACGCAGGTAGAGAGTTCCACTCTTTTGCTGTGCGCATAACAAAAGACACTTGGAAACGTTTAGTGCGAGTTGGTGGAATAGCAACTTAAGGATGGTAACTTGCAGTGCGTCTAGATGACCGATGGAAGAAGGGGTCCGGTGGAATGGGGTCGTGGAGTTCTTGGGCACACTCACCGAAGTACAATCTGTAGAAGACCGACAAGCCAAAAACAAAACAAAAGCTTTCTCCAAAACAAAAGGGTCCCAAACATGTAAATATTAGGTTTTCGCTACATATCACGTTACTGATGACTGACGTACAATAAGTATTATTATACCGACCGGACCCTTGCCCTAATTAAATAATAATTACGATACTACACCCTCTAACAGTTACATACGTGAAAGAAAATTATTATAATTAAGTACATATGTACATACAATATGTATGTGTTGGGGTTGCCTCGCTTTTGCAGTGCATCAGGTATGTTTGCTCAGGCCAACATGGACTGCTTTAGGGCAATAGTATGAAAAAGAGTGGCCTCCCTAATGCGCCGCGTGGTAGCAGCACCAACAGGCTTCTGAACACCATATTGGCAAGGGTTGATCACCCGGTTGTGAGGCATTGAATACCGTCCACGAGTCTATAGGTGCCCTTTATAATATTAAATAGCGCAAATGTAAATATTATTAAATATATAAGTATGTATATGATGGGGTTGCCATAATAAAAATATTTTTTTTTAAATGTTTTTCTTTAATAAAAATGATATTTGTAAAAAACATTTAAAAATGTATTTAAATATATAAAAATAAATAACTGACAAAATCTAATTGATAGTTTTACGAACATACCTAGTTGGAAGTAAAAGTTACTTACAATGTATGTAATTTTAATGAATCTACGCTTATAATATTATAAAGAGAAAAGATTAGATCAGAATCAGAAATATTTATTTGCTAACAATGTAGGTACAGGTTTGAGATGGTACAGAATATAATGTTTCCGCTACATTCTACTATTCATTATATTATTATTTTTTTTTTTTCTTCATTATATATTTTTTTTTTGTATATTTGTTTGTAACGCTTTCACGCTAAAATGGCTGAACGGATTCGAATGAAAAGCTCCACATGGGCAGGCTATGACCTGAATTAGGACATAGAATACTTTGTATCCCGATTTTCTTACGGAATCGAGACTTATGCAAGTGAAACCGCGGGGCGCAGCTAGTTCTGAAATAAAATGATTAATAATACTAGAAGGTACTATCGAGGAAGTTCATATCTATGCACCTTTAGGACTATTTTTCCCTGTAGCGCTCGGGCGCTAACAGTAACTAACGTAAAACAGATGCGGTCATCGTGTTCACGGGATTTTGTTCTAAAACTGCTTAGATATGAACTTCCTCGATAGTACACTGCTACAAGGATATTTTGACGCTCGAATGACGTTGACAGGCAGGCGCCGTTGGTAACTATTTGTGCAACGGTTTTGTTAAATGGTTCGGAATAAGTATGTAAAAATATATTCGTGATGGCTCAGTGGTCGAGGCCTCGCCTGCTTCGGGCAAGTACCAATATGACTTTTCAATATGAAAAGTCATATAATTTAATACATATATAATTTTTGAGTTTATCTTGGACATTTCTGACATCGGTGAAGGAAAAACAGCTGAGAGAAAACCTGGACTTATTGGTTAAGATAAATAAATAAATAAATAATAAATATCGTCTGACATTGCACACAGCACCATCTAGTTCCAAGTTAAGCACTTAATTAAGGCTTGTGTTATGGATACCAGATGGTTGATACACTACTTAAATACATTTTTTTTTTCGTAAATACATACATATTATAAATATACATCCATGACTCGGGTACAAATGTCCATATTCATCATACAAACATTTGCCCCTACCGGGATTCGAACCCAGGACCATTTGGTTTCGCTGACTACACTTAGCCACTGTAGCCACTACACCAAACGTGTCGTCAAAGATAAGTCTGAAATCGCCAACCCGTCTTGAGCAAGCGTGGTGATCGATGGTCGTGCCTTCTATGTATGAGAAGAGGCCTGTGCCCTGCCGTGGGACAATATTAGGCTGGTATTATTATTATTTATTATTATAAACATATGTAAAAACAAGATGGCGTCGTTAGTTCTGATTTTGACCGCGCCCCAAAAGAAATTAATAAATGATTTGATTTGATAATTTTAGCGCTGCATGTAAGGTGGATTAACTCGTTGATTTAATGGTTTCAAGAACAGCCGCTGTGCCTGGGTTCAATCCTCGGGCTGGGAAAAGTGAAATTTAGTTTTTCCTTTATGAGTTAGGTACTTAGTAGCAGCCTGGTGCAGGGATTGAAAACGGGTACGAATTTGAAAGAAAGAAAATGCGTTTATTTGCGGTAAACTTGACGCAAAAAATAAAACAAACACAAAAAATAAGAAAAGGTTGGGGGAAACATGCGACACATCCGGTTCTTCATTTCAGTTCTTAAAAAGGTTCTTCTTTTCGGTACGGTTCCGGTTTAATTCTGGTTCCAAAGTACCGGTTCCAAATAAAAGTTCCAATATACCGGTTCCATACCACACAATTTAAAGGTTATCTAAGAAAGAACTACTACATGATCTACCAAAGCTAACGTGCCCCTCTCCCCTCTCATAAAAACTCCCACCTCTTCAACCAACGGCGGCTGCCCATACCTCGCCACTATCGTACAACGCTTCATCCTGCGCTGAGCGGCATCGTATGAACTCGTTTGGACTCGCTTTGAAGAAGAACCGATAAAATAAAGCTTCCACTATTTCCTGTTCCGGTTCGGATTCTAGTAACGGAACTACTAATTACCGGATCTTTACCGGTATTTTAGGAACCTTTTCAATCCTGGTCTGGATTTGTGGGCAGCAATAACTTTGTCCTAATACACAGGATGCCATTTGTGTTATTATGTAAGTATTTGAGTGTATCTCTGCTCACCCATTCGGGAAATACAGGCGTGAGTGATATTTTGTATGACTGTTGACCTATGATTTTTATTATAGGGCTGTAGACATATCATTTGTCAATCACAGCACAATTTTATGTAACTATATATTTAAAACTAACTATTCATAAGTACTTATACCCAACCATAAATTATTTTGTTAATAATACTTTCATCAAAATAAATCCATGCGAGGTCATAACGATGTTGGTTCGATACGCTTTCCAGAATACATTTATTTTGGGTAACCTTTGAGACCGCTCCTCTCAACATCGCCGCGCGTTGGCGGCGGCGCCGCGGCGTGCGGCAGTGAACGAAGGTGCTGAGACAACGGGAAATCAGGCGGAATCAGGGGAACAAGTCAGCTGTTGCACGCCTCCACCCACGGCAGCGCTTGCGCATTTTATTAACGTCTATAATTATTTTCTTATTTACATTTTAAATCGACCATTTACCGTCACTTCATCTTTTCTTATTATACTTTTTATATGTTCACTATCACTTTTAACTTTACTTCACCACGACCTATCGTCGCGATCATTACACCTTATCAAAGTTTACTCAAACCTGGGCCCCTCTTTGCCCGACTCCGGCACCCCAATTAAATAATAATTACGGCGAGACCCTTTACAACTGTTTCGAGTTACGTTTGTAGGGCATGTGTGAAACATAAACAACCATTGTATAGAAAGGTGGGATTGTTATCGCAACGTAAACTTGCGTTCTATCGCTCAGCGCGCTATGGAGCGGGCTATGCTCGGAGTTTCTTTAAGGATAAAACCAGGTATGAAATTATCCGGAAAAGAACCGGAGTTACCGATATAGCTTGCAGTGTAAGCAAGCTGAAGTGGCAGCGGGCTGGCCATGCTTGTCGAAGGACCGATGGCCGGTGGAGCAGACGAGTCCTGGAGTGGAGTGAGATGCCCCCCAGCTAGATGGCTGGGACAGACTGGATGCGGATGGCGGAGGACAGTGTTGTGGAACAGCCTTTTTTTTTCGGAGGGAAATCATCAAATACTTCTCCCGCTCCGGGCAGAGCGGGAGAGCGTGTCAGACTCTTACTGACTAAAACCCACCCGTTTTCCTTCAGTTGCCTGTGCCAGGGGCCTCGGTATCTGCCAGGGACCACGGTATCAATTGTGGCACAGCCTGGGAGAGTCTTATGTCCAGCTGTGCCTTCTGTGTTGAAACTTTCGTTTATTAGTAAACAAACTTTCAGGTCCAAATTATAAAAGGCTGTTTAATTAAATCTATTGTCAAATATTAGGTATTTCATTTGTTATTTTTATTTCTGACAGTCAAGCACAATAGCACAATCATTCATGTCATTCACAATCCAATAGATTTTGAATGAAATTCCTACTACAATGCTTCATAGTTTCGAAAATTCGTCTGAATGAATCAATGAATGTTGGCGAATTTTCACAATGAAAGGCATTGCAATTATAATTGTAATTGTGTTACGCAATAATTGTCTTACAGTTTACATATAACCGCTTGTGAAAAACCCGAGCTATAAGTTATTTCAGAAACAGAGCTGTATGTTTATAATAGAGCTCTGCAGTCAGACCCTGTAAAATTTCGCTTACACAATAATGATTGCGCTCGATTCTTCATTGAAGCGAGTGAAAAGGCGTTTTTATTTTTTTGTATGATAATAAACACAGGGGTGTTAGGAACTAGCCGCCGCAGGAGACGCCCTAGCCGTCGGGAATCGTAGGCCAATTCCCGGCCACCGTAGGCGTGGGATAAGGACCAGGCCCGGGTCGACGGCGCGTTGTGTTCCACGCGCGCCTCGAAGAGATGTCAGCACCAATGACGGGGTCCGCTAGGGCCGATGCCTGCTAGGGTTGCGGGAAAGTCCGAGAGGGATACCGTGGCCCCTGGCACAGGCAACTGAAGGAACACGGGTGGGTTTTAGTCAGTAAGTCTGACCCGCCCTCCCACTCTGCCCAGAGCGGGAGAAGTTATTTGATGATTTCCCACCCTCAAAAAAAAAAGGGGTGTTAGGAACATAATTTTAAACTCGCCAAACCTTTACGTTTGATGGCGAGAGACGCTCTTTTACATAACAATGCACCACCCTACGTACATCCCTACTACTTATATATTATACTGTTATGGTTTAATCTTTTACAATGTATTTAGTTCTGTTTGCTATCCAGTTTAATGTATTTTAATTTTGTCTTAAGTACTCCCTTGGTGTGTTTTACATTAATTCATCTTAATAAATCTATTTTGTTATACAATTTTTCAAAGTTTCTTAGATGTTCTCTTACTAATAATTTGTATAATTATATATCAGACATATTATCTCTGGTTGTTCTCGTCTAGCTAACGGTGAGTATTTACACAGGCATAACCAAGTAGCCAGGATTATTCACCAGCAACTTGCTTTAAAATATAAACTTGTGGATACCGAGTTACCGTATTACAAGTATGCGCCCGACCCAGTTCTCGAAAATGACCAAGTCACGTTGTACTGGGATCGGTCTATCATTACTGACAGGACTATTGTCGCCAATAAGCCTGATATAGTGGTGATAGATCGATTAGCGCGCCGTGCAATGATTATCGATGTTTCCATTCCACATGACGAGAACCTCGTGAAAGCTGAGAAAGAGAAACAAATTCATTCATTGTGCCGATTGTCGTAACGGCCAATGGCCTGATGGCCGAAAGCCTCGATCAACATCTTTCGAGGTTCTCGTTAGGCGGTTGGATCAAGGGACTGATTCAGAAGGCAGTACTCCTCGATACGGCCTGTATCGTGAGAAGGTTCCTGTCTCTGGAGCCCTAACCACCGGTAGCTTGGACCCTGCTCCTGATACCGGCGGACGACTATTTTATATTTTTAAATGTTTTTTTTATAAAAATATTTAAAAATGTATTTATATGTAAGAAAATAAATAAACGGAAGTATAATAATATAATTTGTTAACTGTGGTTGAACCCAGTTTGTTCTGCCGAGCATACTAGCCATACATTTTTCTCTAGTCAGGAGTCATTTAACGATTTTAAAGCGTTCGGTTCCTTCTTGTAAAAAGTGTATGAGATACACTTTTATTACTGTTTCCGCAGCGATGCCATCTCGAAAAGGCACTAAGCTGTCAGTTTCGCATGTATGTATGTACCCTTCAATTTTCCACTCCCAACAACTGACAAATTAATACCACATCTCATAACATTTCTCGACAACTAAATAATACTTTACTTTCGCTATAAACCCTATATTTAAGGTTAAGTATCGTCTCCAGCGTAATTTATTGCTAATTGTCACAGTCACGTAAGGGTAAGCGTAAAATGAAATATACCGCACATTTCGTGTCGCTTTTTATTGTTTTTTTTTCGCTCTGTATCCGGGACCATTATTTACGAGGCTGTTAAAGTATCAGAATTGATGTTAACTTGTTGATAATTTATAAAAATGGGTGAACAAATATGGGGCGTGTAGGGGTCTCTTAAGAAATGTTATACAACGTGTCGTTTTGCATCGTCGTCAAATTTCAGGAGGCTGTTATGCAAGACCAATTAATCAAATAAAATTACGATCTTGCTCAATAATTAATACATACTTGTTTTTTTAGGTATTTAAGTTTGAGAGTATTTTAGAATACTCCACTTTCAAAGAACAAAATCGCCCCGTTGCGTATGCGGTAGGCAGTGTCGTACGACTATGTCGCTGTGTGCATGCGTTACAGTTACAGCGCAGTTACAAGGTGGTATCACACGGGCCCTACACATGCCGATTTCCGAAAAATACAAAAAATTAAAATAAATACCTACTTATTTTATTATTGATTCGTGTCGAGAATCATAAGCATAGTTACCTCGTCGAATTTGACGAGGATGCAAAACACACCTTGTATAATACTAAGAATTCGTAACACAATGCGACCTACTGGCACTTGCAAACAGGCGATTCTTAGGTACAATATAATATACTATTATGAAAATCGTTGGTCTTAATTATCACAGCTTTCTATCACAAAATACTTTGTGGCTTTCCCATGCGATTTATTTTTATTTAATTTTTCCCTATTAAATGGTCTTTTGAGGAAAGAACCACACAGATTGAGTGGACCTGTCCAGTCAGTGCACGCATTTGTCAGTACCCGTGCAGCTCAACTCAGAACATAAGGAGCTCAACGATTCGACGAACAATACCAAAGAAAGGACATTTGGAAGAAGAGTTTGTTTTGGTTTAAATAATTATAAGCTAAGTAATGTTTTTGTCTAAGAAAGGTGGATCTCCATATTCGCCTCGCAGAATCACGCAGCGTGGAAGCATTTCCTTCAGACATTATCAGTCCTAGACAAAACAAAGTGAATGGTATTATCTTCTTTTTCCGCACGGCAAAAATAAAACGTACCAGTAGGTGCTTCTTGCTTTTATTATAATATTATTCTAATTATTGTGAATGTGAGAACTATGTCGGTCATTGATTTTTTTATATTTATTTTTGTATTTTTCTCAGCGTAATCATGATCTGGCAGTTTGAGTAATTTATGCGGCCTACTCAAATGTCCTTTCTTTGGTATTGTTCGTCAAATCGTTGAGCTCCTTGAGTCTAAGTTGAGCTGCACGATTACTGACAATTGCGTGCACTGACTGGACAGTTCCACTCAATATGTGTGGTTCTTTCCTCAAAAGACCATTGCAGACACCGATCTACATAGCTTTCACATGATCTGACCAAGATTTTTTCTGGACTTTAAAAGAGACTGTGACCTCTGAGTTTGTTTCGGCCTTTCTTCTCAGAGTAGTCAGATAGGAAACGCCGACCCCATCTAGTTTAAAAAAAATATGATTGACGTGTAAAAGTGTTTGTTCAAACCTACTTACAGAAATAAAATCATTTATCATTTATCATTATCATTTACTTCTTTTATTTCTTACTCTTTTTTATTTTTAACTGACGTAATAGTATCCCGATATCTCGAAGCAAAAAATTGTAATAGGCAGTACCGGTTGCGTTGCTAATTGGATCACGTTCATACGTATGTGGACCTGTCGTCCGCCATGTTGCCAACTCGTACGTTAGTATCTATCGAACACACAGATCACGGAGACGCCTCGGCGGTGGCTGCTAGAGGTGACACTGTCAACACTTCCCAAACAAACCAAGCGTGTCGCCGTTTACTAGCAATACAGGACAAATGACTTAGATAAACAACTTTTTATTGCTTTATTTTTTAATATTTTTTTTTGTAATCTCCTAGTGGTTTTATAAGAAAGACAGAAAAATAGGTTTATTTGTCACAGAAACACGTGCATACAAAAAAGATAAATATCTCTAATAAAATTAATCAACAATTAAGTAATCGATTTAAGAAAAATACAAAACAAAAAGATTTATAGATATCCGTAGGTGTGACCGTGGCATCACAACGGGCCCTTTTAGAATACCAGCGCTGCAGTACGAGTATTTATTTTTTAAATATTGCAGCATGAAACTGAGATGGGAGCCTTTTTGGCCTCGCATAGGTCTTTTTCGTCTTGTTTATTGTTGTTTTTAAAGTTAATTTTGTTAGTTTTAAATACCTTGGGAGAAGCGAGCTAAATATCTAGGTATAATTCTTAATCACCACCTTACCTTCAGTGAGCACATAAAGATGGCTCGTCCGCGCGCCTCTTTCGCTCTCGGTAGGCTTCAATTTATTCTAACCGCCCGCAGCAAATTGTCATTAAAGTGCAAATTGCGTGTCTACACCGCAGTCATCCGTCCCATCATGACCTATGCCTGCGTCGTTTTTGCACAATTAAGCCACACCATCTTCATAAGATGCAGACCCTGCAGAACCGTTTCCTCAGAAAGGTTACGGGAGCCCCCTTCTGTATGTAATGTGAACCTTCGCCTTGATTTTAAAATGCCCAACATCCAGCATTTCAGAAATGCGTTGCAAAGCGTTTGTAGGACTGTGGCATAAAGCACACCAATCCCCTGATAAAAGCAGCCGCCAGCTACACTGCGTGCTGCATAAATAAGATTCGCCGCCCGAGGCATACCTTAATTATTCCCGACGACGCCATTACTCTCCTCCAGGAGAGTAGTGGTAGAGTAGTAGTCTCTTTGAATGTCCAGATATAATCTTGGTCAGATCATGTGAAGACCATGTAGATTGGTGTCTGAAACGGTCTTTTGAGGAAAAACCATACAGATTGAGCGGACCTGTCCAGTCAGTGCACGTATTTGTCAGTAATCGTGCAGCTCAACTCAGAACTTAAGGAGCACAACGTTTCGATGAACAATACCAAAGAAAGGACATTTGGGTAGGCCGCATAAATTACTCAAGCTGCCAGATCGTGATTAAAACTGAAACAATGACCCACATAGTCCTCACATTCACAATAATTAAAATAATTAAAAAATAAATAAAATCATTTAATTCAGTCAGAAAAGTCCATAGGCACGGGTTAGTAACAAGAATTTTGCTTATAACTAATGTTAGTAATATCAAAGGAAGAAGAAACTAGACACCGTCTACCCCTGCACAGAAGGCTCATCGGTCTCGCAACACATGGAGTTCAGTGAACCTACTGAGCAGAACAGTATCGGTTCTCTCGCCAATCATCTTCAGGACGCTATTCAGGCTCCCCCGTACTCGTCGAACCACCGACGCAACTTTTTTACGCATAATTGCGTAGAAGAACAATGTTGTGTTTGTTCCTAGTATTTAAATTATGGATACCACTGTATTTTTTAAACAAGTTTATAATTTTATGGGCATATAAAAGATTTCAAAAATATACTGTGAAAGCACAGTCATTACATTAATTTCCTTAAATTTCTCTCTGAGAGTGTGTCTCGGACTTAATTTATAAATTGATCGAACAGCTCTTTTCTGCAAAACAAAGATAGTCTGAATGGCGGCGGCATTTCCCCACAACAGAATACCGTACGACATTACACTATGATAATAGCTAAAGTACATTAAACGGGCTGTCTCTATGTCAGTGAAATTACGAATTTTTCTAACAACGTATGCTGCGGAGCTAAGCTTTTTTGACAATTTATCTATGTGTGGGCCCACTGAAGCTTAGCATCCAAAGTTAAGCCCATGAATACTGTGCTATCGTTAGGATTACCTTCTCTGCCCTTTATCAATACATTAGTTAACACCTGTCTAACGTGAGGTAGCATATACTTAATACATTTGTTTTTTTTTTAAATTAAGGTTACCACAGGCAAGCCCGGTAAAGCAGCCCAAAAAAAAAAACTAGGTGCTGTTGCTGATTCCCAGCTCTGCGCTCGAACATGGTTGAAATGAAAGGCTGCCAAAATATTGTACGAGGCTATTGTAACGTGAGGTTTGAATGGAAACTAGAGTCAGGGTATTGTTTATTATAAGCCAATTAGTACTCAACTGGAAAATCTACGAGAATTTCCACATTAAATAGGAATTCTGCTTGCAGACAAGACAGACAAGTTGGACCGAAAAACCACTGGATGCAAGAAGCACACGACCAAATTTTGTAGCGGTGCTTAGGGAGCCTATGTTCATTACTGGACGTTATTTGGGCTGAATGAAGAATATGAAGATGATGGCGATGAAAGAAAAGAAATAAAGGAATTAAAGAAAGAAAAGAAATAAAGAAAAGAAAGAAAAATGCGTTTATTGGCATTACGGCAACAAAAATAGACATTAAAACTATAAAAAAACAGAAAATAATTATTATAATGCCAAAAGCTCAGCATAATGTCAGATGACAAAACAAGGTACCACCTGACGCTGATTTTCAGCTGCAACCCACGAGTGACATACGCTAGAACAATAAACAAATAGGGAAGTTTGTCTGTTATTTTAATAAATTAAAGGTGTTTTGACATACATGGGTGTGAGTGCCATTTCACACAATTATCATTCTACAGCGCTAATGTTTAGCATAAGGTCCTGGGTTTGATTCCTAAGTCGGGCAAAGCGTTATTAGTGTATTCTATCAGTAATTTCTCTGCAGCAGCCCGCAGCCTGGATTTGTGTCCGGTTGATGACAATGGGCTCACCCCCTATTACATGGTGTTTAAACATAGCTGGCGAAATGTGATGTGTACTATAGGTACACCTCCGCCTAATACGAAATGTGGGTGTGTTACGTACCGTTCTCTTTGTAGTTGGTATTACGTATCTGCTGAATTAAATCTTGGAGATTTTAGGATAGTGTTTTCTTCACCCCACAACTAGTAATCAAGCTTTTGTGTGTTATTGCTGAGGGTGTAGATTTGAATAAGCTTCCGGGGCTTGCTCATCGCCCATTCGTCGAGCCTTCCGATTTGTTGCGGATGAGCACACTAGCGCCGCGCTCCTACGTAGGTTTTTTTTCTCACTGTACTACGTACCTTACGTGTGTCCGCATATACACGCCACGCGCGATATATACTTTTCTAAAAAATAAGGTTTTTCAGTTGAAAACGTGCTACAATCCCCGCAAGATACCAGATTTACCCTGAACCAGCGCCTGTGGAAAAATATGTGAAGTGAAGTTGAAGCAAGATTCAAAATTACCAAACACGCCTTCTAGCCCACCGGTGTGCGAAGCGGCAAGACGGGATCTTCCCGGTAAGTTTAATTCGAATCTTCCCTCTTTACGCCACAGGTTGTACTATAGGTACACCTCCGCCTAATACGAAATGTGGGTGTACCATAGGTACACCTCTGCATAAGCCTTCTGAGAAAACAATTGTAAACAAAGTAAATATACGTACGTATGCAGTTTCCCCTTTGCGCGTCGTCCGTCTTATCTGACAGGTATTTGCGGCTGAACGGGATAAAAAAGCGGCTTTGTAACCAAACGGCTTTGCGGTCAAATAGCTTAGCTTTGGGCGGATGACATGTTACTGACGGGTAAAGGTAGTGTTAAAGTTGTTTTTCAGTTTTTTTTTTATACACGGTCAATTTATTTTTAGGTCGTTCTGGAACCGAAAGCCATATACTCGATCATCGAACTCAAAACGATTGGGACTATTATTTTCAATAAGTTACAATTAAACAAAATCACGAAAAATCTAATTTATTGTATTTTTTTTGTGTAATAGTGAGAACTCGTAGTAACGCTTCCTTGCGATCAATGCATATGTGTGTAAAACGTTTCGACGAACTGCAACACTTGCGAACGGCACCCATTGTAAAATTCATTCATCGATCAGACAGCATGATCCGTAAGCCACGCCCCCCGGCCCGTTACAGTCTAGTCAGTCCCCCGCCATTCCTAATTTCTTATTCCTTTCTAGTATTGTCTCGCGTTTTGTTGTATTAGGTCATGTACGCGTAACCTAATTACGCGCCAAAAATTGGAGTTTTGGGCTATGGTGGATTTTTATGTGACATGGCGAACCATAACTTAGAAGAGGCCAGACGTTTGTATGCTCAGCCGGAACACCTGAACTCACTGCGCGCACGTCGAATCACTGACCCTCAAGTTCCCTTCACCTCCACCATCCTGGCTGTAACCCAGCGCCCACACACGCGCAGGGCCGCGGTAGACTACCATACTCGGCGGAATTGGAGGAAGACATACAGGAATACTTCGAACGCGACCCACGCGACCACGTCGTAGTAGCATAATGGCGGCCAGGCGATTTAATGTTAGCCAATATTATGTATCTCTCTGGCACATTAACGCGGTCTGTTCTATCAGCATGATGGATGCCCTGCTCATTATGCTACTTCAGTGCGTGCGTATTTAAACAGTGTGTTTGGTGGGCAGTGGATAGGTCATGGTGGCCCTGTGGCTTGGCCCGCAAGGAGCCATGACTTAACACCACTGGATTTTTATGTGTGGTTCGAGATAAAAAGACTAGTTTCTTCCGATTAGCGTACTACTCGAGATGACTTAAGAAGTGCGACAGTGGACTCTTTTAATATTGTGAAAAGTGAAGTGAATAAAAGAGTACCTACAAGTAAGTAAGTACTTACCGACTTGAAAACACGACACCTACGAAACATGTACTTACTTATTACTGACGCGACGGTCCTAAGCCCGTAGAAATTATGAAGGAAAAATTTTAGTTATTTAACTGATAAGTATGTAGATACACGCAATTTAAATCAAACAATGGTTATGAATGCGGAATCAAACGATTTACTATTGTCACGGGTACTTAGGTATCTACAGCAACAAAGTGCAAGTAGGTACTGATGACCGCGACTGGTGACTGAACACCACAGTGAAAGGTGGACATCTTGTTCACTGTGTACCTACCTACATCAAAACAATCTTTGTTGACCGTGGGAGGACAAGGAGTTCCTCAATAATATCCTTGCTAGCAAATTTCTAGTATTAATGAACCTACTGAATAAAAAAAAACTTTTTATTACATTAAAATTCCTGCTTGCCATTTGGACGTACCGCCACTATTTAAGCGGATTTAAACTTATTTATACTCTTAACATATGGCTGTAGTACTATGTCTATTTTATCTATGCGTAGGTACCTAGTTCACAGAGGTCGCCGATCGCCGTACCTTTGCCTACGCGCCGACTTCTTTAAACATAAATAAAAACACATACGCAATAGATAAATAGGTACACAAATAAAAATACGAAAAGCGAATTCAGACTTTATTTCTTAACCGTAAACGGTAACAAATAGAAATTTCACCAAACTAGGTACAAGGTTATGTAAGTACGCAGTTTACTAAAATTATTCTGAGAAGCCACAGAATTGATGCACAACCGAATTCAGCGGTTAACTTTATAAAAATAAGGTCTTAATTCGGTCCAATATTTTCATAGAAAAGGGCACCACCAACTTATAATGAACTCTATTTGACAGATAAAACGATTCATTTTTCTGTTTGAATTGCCTGCCTTTGTAGAAGCTGCCGCGCCGCAAGCAAACATTGTAAAAATTGGTTTAGACAGTATTATTTTTATTCATCATAATTGTATCATGGTAGTTAGCTGTATGCTTATTAAGTACCTATTAGCTCGATTGGTGGACACTCAATTCAAGGCCTTAAATAAAACTCGCAAGCGTACTCTTCATGTCTATTTGAGGTAATAGACCGTACGATTACTAGTGATTTCGTGATGCGAGAGTAGTGAATGAAATTTCAATTAATTTCTCTCGTTTACGAGGAGATGTGATAGTGGTAAACACCGTGCCGTGCGTCCAATTAAATAAACGGAGGTAAATTAACCTACACCAACCTAAATCGTACCTACCTGAAATAAAATACCTACTTGCAGCAGGTTATTCGTCCAACGTCCGTTGACCCACCACACACAGCTGTTCCGCGCTACGTCATCACTGAGTGGAGCGCGTACGATCTTGCGTTTATGAATGAAATAGTGGAAAGGCTACTAAGATTTAACTCAAATGACAGAATAAAAGTGATAAATTTCTAACTTCTATATTAGATGTCTTAAAACAATTATAACAATGCCAATAGTAAATATTAACCGTCGTCTGGAGTTACTGTGTTTCGGCTCCAGAACAATGTAAAATTATTCGTGTATACTATCAATTTTATAGTGGTACGCACGGCTACACATGAAACTATACATTTCCAGTATAAGCTGATCTTGCATTGTATAGGATTAAATTACAATGAGAGATCAGTGTAAACTGGCAATGTATAGCTTGATGTGTAGCCGTGTCAACCAACTTAGCTAAGGCAAAACGGATAAGTTTGATGGAGACTGTCAAATTTTTCCAGTAACAAAATTATCTACAGTCCTTTCACATTTAATCAACCTCTGACATAAACCTTATGGTAACGAGAATAAAGGTCAATGTGATGCAACATCGGTGGTGAAAGGACAGTAAGTCTGATAAATGATTTTATTTCTGTAAGTAGGTTTGTACCAAGTTTGTACAAACACTTTTACACGTCAAACATATTTTTTTTTAACTATGAGGCTTTTTCCTATCTGGCCACTCTGAGAAGAAAGGCCGAAACAAACTCAGAGGTCACAGTCTCTATTAAATCCAGACAAAATCTTGGTCAGATCATGTGAAGGCTATGTAGATCGGTATCTAAAATGGTATTTTAAGGAAAGAGCCTCACAGTTTCAGTGGACCTGTCCAGTCAGTGCACGCAATTGTCAGCAATCGTGCAGCTCAACTCAGAACTTAAGGAGCTCAACGATTCGACGAACAATACCAATGAAAGGACATTTGAGTAGGCCGCATAAATTACTCAAACTGCCAGATCATGATTGAACTAACTGAGAAAAATACAAAAAAGCAATGACCGACATAGTTCTCACATTCACAATCATTTTGGTTTAGACGATAGATACAGTTTCATCACAATTTTTTTTGCGAATTATTGGTTGAAAAAATACCAAACAGAGGATTTTTGTTTAATTTAGTGACAAGAAACACGAATAAACGCGACTTTTTTAAAGTAGATTAATTATCAAAATCCTTGTTCACCCTTTGCTACTCTCTGGCCCTTGTTGGTGTGAGAGTGAGAGGTTTTTTGTAAACATAAGCTTCTAAGTGCCATATTACAATATTATCTATGCAGTCTAGGCATAGATAATATTTAATTACGTAAGGATTGTCTTACAGACCACATTATTTCATGTGTCTAACCTTTTCCCAACTATTCGATTTTGAGGTCGGCTTCCAGTCAAACCGGATAGCTGCAATACCAGTATTTTACATGGAGCGACTGCCTATCTGACCTCCACAACTCAGTTAGTGGGTAACACGATAGAAAGAAAGAAAGAAAAGAAAAGAAAGAAAGAAATTGCGTTTATTGGCATTACAGCAAAATAAATACACCTTAAAATTCTAATTCTAATTTCTCCTTGTTATTTTTATTTTCTTTATTTAGGCAACCAACAGCGATACAAATAGTATGTTACAGAGTTTGTGTATTACAGTATTGTATGGCCAATAATAGGTTTCCCTGTATAACTAGGATTGTATAACACATGCGAACGGACTACAGACTAATATTTAAATACAAAGGTTTAGTTTTAGGTAAATATATAACCTAAACTTAAGTTTAAATTTTAGAGAAAAAACAAAAAATGACTACTATGAGGAGAGAAAAAGTGTATGATCAATAAGAGAATAGTTTGTTTAGCAATTGTCTTCGTTTATGATTTTTATTAATTGTTTTTTGAATGTAGGATTATTACAGTTAAATATATCTAGTTGTGAGAAATCTGTGTTATAAATTCGAGCAACAACAACAATACACAATTACTGGCGTAATTAGTCGAGTGCCGAGGCACGTGCAGCATCGTCGTGTGACGAGTGCGCCGAAGGGGAGTGTTAAAAGTTACCTGTGCGACCAACTCGGGGCAATCGAGGCGTCCATTGAGTATATCATAAAGCAAACACATATCCATAACTTTGCGCCTTTCATCGAGTGTTAGTAGACCATGTGTGCGACAACTGTTTTCATAGGACATCGGAGGTTAACAAATTTTCTTTGAACCCGTTCTAGTTGGTTCTTATAAATAATATATTGGGGGGACCAAATTGGGCACGCGTATTCTAAGACGCTGCGCACATATGCAAAATACACCGATTTAAGAGCCTCAATGTTTTTAAATACCTGACACGATCTAATAACAAAGCCTAAATTCTTATAAGCTTTGGTGCTAACAAGGTCTATGTGATCTGAGAATGTTAGTTTATTGTCAAACATGACTCCCAAATCCCTAACTATTTAGATAGGTCCTCCACTAGGCTGGTTGTTAGACTTTCGGCTTCCGACGACCCGTAACGACTGTCAAAGATCCACGAATGACAGCTGGTATCCACAGCTAAACGTGCTTTCCAAGGCCTGGAGGGATCTCGGTATGTAAAGATGGTCACCAATCCATGGACCGACCGCGGCAAGCATAGCTTAACCTGACCGATCGACCCGTGCGGCCGTTATTACTTAGCCACAAGAGCCACTAGATAATTCAATACTAACCAGGAAGGAAACCTAATCCAAGAAGGTCATATTGTCGAAGTCAACCATAGCCACAATTCTTGGAAGGCAGGACATTGATATCACTTACCTGAAATGATTGATTCACCCAATTAGGATATTCACAGAAACTAATGCGAACCGATGTAGTTCTAATTGGCTAGATATAATGTTTGAAATACTATAGCTTTCTAACCTTTGCTAGTATTGCGGATTAAGCTAAGCTAAGTATGCTTGAACAGAGCTGTTGCATTTCAGAGTGCCTTGAAACTAGATTTTTTAAGATTCCAAAATTGGTTGGTGAACCAATATAATATATATATTTCTTTTTATTGGTTTACCAACCGAACGATTGTTCACACAGGTTCTATGCTACAGGTTACATGCGAAAATATGTATGCAACAGTGCAACAATCAATTACAGGAAAACCATCAAACTCCACATGCATTAAGAAGTTGTATAAAAAAATAAAAGGTTTTTTATTTTTCACTTTTTAATTATAGTACCTACCCCACACCAATTCGAAAACGATCGTCTTACATGTTCACGTCCGTTTCAAGCGGTTTTTATTTTTTATTTTAAAATAAAAATATTGTTCATTAGTACTCGACCGATTAAGATAAAATTTAAATGTCACCTGGGAAGTATACCCGTTGAAACAAAAAAGAATTTTACAAATCAGTTCAGGCGTCTTCGAGTAATCGGTTCCGATGAGGATACGACTGGAGGTAGAATTAAAGATGAAAATGACTGAGTAACGATTACTCCTACTGTTGCAACATTCCGGGCAACAAAAGGATATGGAGATGTCGAGCGCCGAATGTTACCTTTGATTTTAAGTTGGGCAGTTACGGTTCACAAGTTACAGGGAACTATGTACACTAGAAACAGCAGAATAGATCTAGGCAAGAAAATTTCGCTAAAGGACAGGCGTATGTTGCTCTGAGCCGTGTTAAAACGTTGGAAGGAATAGCGTTGTCAGACTTAGATTCAAACAAATTATTGAGTAGGCCACACGACGAAAGAACATTGCTAGAGATGACGAGATTACGCAACTTAAATTCAGTGTCAAATTGACGCATCAGCATGCCTAGGAGGTAGTGGTATTCCTATGTAAAACTTCAATCTTAAGTAAGTCTTATATTTGTACGAACTGTACATTTTGGCATATTGAACCGTATGAAGTAAGCCCAACAAAAGGTAACTTCTGTAAATCGTTGAGGATGAGGAATTCCCTTGACTGTCTATGGTCTCCATCATCAGACCTGTAATGGCACTTATAACCCATATGGGTGCAAAGTTCTCATCAATAGAAATGAATTAAGTCCAAACAGAAGGTAGCTACTGTAAAACGCTGAGGAGTTCCCTTGACTGTCCTTCGTCTTCATCATCAAACCCCTAATGACAGTCACGACCCATCTCGGTCTCATCAATACAAATTAATCAAACACCAGATAATTGCTGTAAATCGTTGAGGACTTCCCTCGGGTGTCTTTCGGCTCCATCATCAGATCGACTCCAGACCTTCATTACATAGTAGTGCTTTAAAATAATTAATGAAAAAAAATTACAAACGCACTAGTCGCCACTATTATTTTCAAAGGTTCCCCTCAATTTCTCTGGGATGCTATCATCAGATCATGGTACCACTCTTGGGATATCTCCTTTCCAACAGAAAAAGAATCATCAAAATCGGTTCATAAACGACGAAGTTATCCGCGAACACACATAAAAAAAACCTCCTTCTTTTTTGAAGTCGGTTAAAAACCGCTTTCTTTTTTGAAGTCGGTTAAAAACTTCCTTCTTTTTTGAAGTCGGTTAGTAAAAACCTCCTGCTTTTTTAATAATTGAGGGAGGTTTTATATTATACGTTGTAATTTTTATGAGAATTGTTATTTTAGTAGAACTTAAGTATGTAATTTTGCTCACGGTTCATATATTATTATTTTGTAAATTTGTGTGCCTTCCTAGACATTGTGACTTAAACTATAGTAGTTACAATCATTTAACCACAAGCAATTTAATTTTAAATAACCTGGAATTTAACATTTTGAAATCGCTTGGTATCTCATAAAAAAAACGCAGTTTTTGATGTATTTGGCAAGTCTTGGCAAATCATTCAGCACTAACTTGCAGCAACAGCATCGTTTGCTGTCTCAAATAGCTCCTTATTCTTAACAACTAACACACACTCTTCATAAATGTACATAGATGGCAACAGTAACAAACCAAATCTCTCGAACTCAAAGAAAATTATATTAAAATAAAAGCCGTAGTTTTTATTGATACCTGCATCATTTTCATCAGCATCCTTCTCTTTTTCATCATTTTCTCATTCTCTTCAATCTTCGTACAGGCGTCTCAAATTGCACGCCATGTTGGTTAATCCCGTCCACTCTCAACTATCCATTATTCAGACAAAATTATTATTGATTTTTGGCAATTAAATGAAGTCAGAACGGTCACATAAAAAAACAATTTCAAAATAACACACCGACAGATAGCGAACAAGGCTATTGACATTAATGGAAATAATAAAAAAGATAAAGTCTTTAATAAAATGAAAGTATTGGATATGGTGTCACCTGGTTATCATCTGCATAAAAACTGATAGCACTTTATCAAGGGCGGATGAATTTCACAACGTTTCTGATTGTTTTCTAACCGCCAAAATATTCTGTGTCAATCTGCCTAGGAGCAGTGACGAGTTGCAAGTCGTAGGTTCGAACCCAGACAGGCGCTTTACTTTGTGTAAATTATTTCATCACTATTGCTCTCAAAAGGGTGAAGGAAAACATTGTGAGGAAACTGGCATGTCCTAGAATCAAAAATTCGAAGACATTTGTAATCTACCAACCCGCATTGGGTCCGTGTGGTGGATTACAGCCTGCTCCCTCTCACCGTGAGTAGGCCTGTGTCCCAGCAGTGGGAACATTACATAACGATTATGATAATATGCCTAGCCTTTTCCTAACTAAGTTGAGGTCGGCTTCTAGTCTAACCAGAAGCAGCTGAATACCAGTATTTTACATGGATGGTAACACGATACCACTTTGGTAATCGGCTATCGGCTTTGAAAGTGTCACCCCTTTTCCTCCGTCGTGTCACTTATATTGCCTCAAGGATAATATGAAGGGGTTGAGCAATAGAACATGAGAGGATAGTGTCAAGATCACCTCATGGCAATCGAACATGACCTGAATATCGTAGGAAGATATTGCGTTCGCTCTCAAATTATAAGAAAAAGTGTTTTTGCGACTTTTTATTTTTATTTTTTTATTGGGTGACAAACATGCAGTCAGTTGGATTAGTGGCCATGTGCTTGTTGCAAAGTAATAATAGCCGCACGGGTTGATCGATCAGGTTAAGCCACGCTTGTCGCGGTTGGTCAGTGGATGGGTGACCATCTTTACCTACATAATAATATCAAGAACCCTCCGTGCCTCAGAAAGCACGCTAAGCCGTTGGTCCCGGCTGTCATTCGTGGATCTTTGACAATCATTACGGGTCGTCAGAAGCCCGAAAGTCTGACAATCAGTTAAGAGTGATTGACCCAGTTACTGACTGACTGAGTTATTGACTGACCCAGTTACTGGGTACTACGATACCCCTTGGTAAGACAATGGGTATCGTAGTACCCAGTAACTGGGTTGTGGAGGTCAGATAGGCAGTCGCTCCGTGTAAAATACTGGTATTCAGCTGCATCCGGTGAGACTGGAGGCTGACTCCAGCGTAAACTCAAACTCAAACTCAAAGCATTTATTTCAATTAAACCATTTACAGGCACTTTTGAATTGTCAAGTGGTCGGTCAGTCAGAAATATGAAGCTAATTCCCATTCCATTCGTAGCTGACAAAAGGCTGGACAGATGATGATGTCTTCATATAGTCATCACGGCCTGCCATCAGCAAAGCCAAAAACATCACGTCTCATGAACCTAGTCATCACACCCAAACTCTTCAAATTGGAATGCTGGTAGTACTTTCACAAACGGGCTGTAGAACCCATGATTTCGTTTTGCCGTATGTGTGACAAATGTTAATACGTCCAATACCTAGTACCCTAGTACAAAAACTTCGCAGATGGGATAAAGCAGATAATATCTGAATATATCTCATGAATATGTCTCATGAACTGTGTCATCATACCCAAACTCTTCAAATCGGAATGGTGATAATGAAAGAAAGAAAACGTATTTATTGAGACTCGCAGAGGATGATCACAAACTAAACTAAACTCGATCATAGAAACCAAAAAAAAAAAACTGAATCAGAACTTTATTTGCTATGAATGTAGGTACAGGTACCTATAAGATGTTGTACATAAAGTAAAGAGATCGGCTACAGTCTACCTTACGGCGTGCAAATTATTACATAATTTAAAATATTAATACATACAAACAAAAGAATGTCAACAAAACAAAACAGAAATTATAGTGAAGTCAATTAATAATATTATAGTCAGGTAGATAAGTCTTATAGGGTCAATTTTGCAATTAATTATAATAATCATAATCTGGATAAATTCATATCATTTAGAAAGTCTTTCACTGAGTAATAACATTTGCCTAGAAGTAGTGCAGTTACCTTAGATTTAAAAATGTTTACAGAATAATCCATAAAACCATGAGGTATTTTATTATAAATGACAGGTCCCATTGTCATAATACTTTTCCTTAACAGTGCTGTTTTGTAATGACCCGAATGTAGCAAATTCTTGTATTGTGATCTCAAGGGGCCATTACGTGGTCTTATATTGCCTACTGACGGAAATAAGTTTAGATTGGTTTTTACAAAAGTTGCCACCTCCAATAGGTATGTATGTACAAACATGGAAGAGTCAGTATCCTCAGAGACCGAAACACAGGTTCACAGCTGTCTGTGTTTTTTTTTTGTATTTTATAATTGAAAAAGATTAACTTTACTGATGTATTTTCACTGACGGGCTCTGGAGGTGGTGGTTTAATTTTACCGTGGGTGTAACAAAGCTACAATGTCCTTGTGACCTTGAAAAATACAATGTTTTATCATCCGTCAGGACCAGAAACATCAAACAAAGACCACGAAATTAAATATTTTCAGCGTAAACAACAAAATGCCTAAAAATAACGAGATTTGTGCCCCGCTGCGATTTATATTTTGTAAAAAGAACTAAACGAGATCCTACTTATATGAATTATAAATGTGAAAGTTTGTATGTTAAATGTTTAGAATTTTAGATGTTTGTTACTCAATCACGCAAAAACTACTGAACCGATTTGATTGAAATTTGGCACACTGATAGTTTACAATCTGTATTAACACATAGGACACTTTTTATCTCGGTAGTACGTTCCCTGGGTATACCATACCTCGACGCGAGCGAAACTGCGGGCAAAAGCTACTCGTAAAATGAATAGAAAATAAAATGAATGACGATGGTGAAAGAAAGTTGCGACGTTATCGCTCGTCGAAATTCTAATTTTGTAGCTACAATAGCTTTGGAGAATCTGATAGAATTTCTGTAGTACGGCCTTCTTTTGTGTTTACACAATTTATACACTAGACGAGGCGAGATTGTGAGTTCAAATCTGGGCATACTTGCCCATGTGACCAATGTGACTTTTTCAATTCATATGTACTTTCTGAGTTTATTTTGGGCATTACTGACGTCGGTGAAGGACAAACTTCGTGAGGAAACCTGGACTTATAGTGAATATAGTGACAAGCGTGGTGCAATAATAATAATAAAACATACAACATTTATTTCAGACTACAACGGTACTGCGCTGCGTGTCGCGGGTTCGATTCCTGCACGGAACAAATATTTGTATGACCTACAAGTAGTTGTTCTGGGTCTGGCTGTTTCTATATGTTGTTTGTAATCGCACCCACAATACAGGAGAAATTCATAGTGCGGGGCAACGTTTAAAAAAAAAATGGCCCATAGACATTATACCTTACAAACTAACTTAACGTACTTATTGTCTGCGCCATTTCTTCTATTAATTACACATTTTCTATTAAAAACAATGAACCCATTTTACACTTTGCAACAGTTAACAATCAAATAAGTATCACACATTCGAAGGCCATTACCTTCCTGTTCCTTTCGTTCATTCATTCCTCTCACTCAAAATACTCACCATTCTTCCCTCTCTCGCAACAGCTACCGCTAGTGGACGGCTACATTGCGGCTCCATAAAACTCTCGAAAACTCCTCTCACAACCACTTCCGCTAGCGGACACGGCGTCCAGGTGGTCCCATAAAAAATCCTCTAAAAACACGTGCAAATAAGTGAATACCGGTGTTGTGTGGTGATTAAAAGTTGACTTGGTGTGGGAAGTCACAAATTAAGAACCAAGCAACCGAGCTGTCGAAGAAGTATCCACTGTGAGTACCTTTCCAATAATAATAATAATATGAGACAACATCCACACAAGGTCTTCAGGTCCCGAACTAGGCAGAGCCTGTACTACGGTAACCTGATGACTGATATACATATACACACCCAGACACAGGTCAAACAGACATGTTCATGCACACAAATGTTTGACTTGTCCGGGGATCGAACCCGGGACCAGCGGCTCAGAAGGCAGGGTCACTACCAACTGCGCCAACCGGTCAGTCAAATAAAAATATATAAAAAAAATATATAAATATATATTCCAATCCACTTATATAAAACAAAACTTAAATATTAGCTTAAAACTATGTTAGTAGCACTTCACTAGCTCGTCCTTGGCTGTTCTGTGGTAGGTACTTGAAGCGACGGAACACCACGTTCTGCGGCCAAAAGTCTTCTTCCATGACGACGTGCCACAAACGCCTTCAAGTTGACGTTGCGGTGCGACTCCAATAACTGCACCCTCGGCATGTACTATCGAGGAAGTTCATATCTAAGCAGTTTTAAAACAAAATCCCGTGAACACGATGACCACATTTGTTTTACGCCCCTTTTTGCATCGACTAATGAAGCAAAATGCACAGTAATATTTTGTCGTTTTTGTTTTTTTTGTTGTTCGTGTGTTTTTTGTAGGGTTATATAGGTTTATAACCGAACAAGGGTTCCCATTGATATTTATTTCCATTGAAAAAATATGCACCACCTCAGCTGGTTTTGTACTGTCTTTTTTTTTCATTTACAAAAACAAGGGACTCATCAAAAATCTCATGGTGCAATGCTATTGGTTGATGAGATTTCTATAGCAGACGAGCGCTGCAAGGAAAAATATTCCTTAAGGTGCATAGATATGAAATTCCTCGGCATGTACCTCGTCTTCTGGCGCACGTACTCTACCATGTCTTCCCATCAATCAATACAATCAATGCATAAGCCTTTTCCTATTCTCTTCTCATACATAGAAGACACGAGCACAGATCACCACGCTTGCTCAACACGGGTTGGCGATTTCTGACTTATATTAGCGATATAAGTCTAGATTCGCTCACGATGTTTTCCTTCGCCGATGTATATGAATTGAAACAGTCAAATTGGTACTCGCCTGGATTCGAACCTAGTGAATGAGAGGCGAGGCCTTAATCACTGTGTCACCACGGTCACTCTCTGAGGATTATTATATTCTTGCACAATTTTTGTAAAGATCAAAGTGTGATGACAGAAAATGCATAGAGAGGTGATGGGAAGGGACAACGGCCAAGGACGAGGTATAAAAGCTTCTCCAACGTTCGAGGCAAGGGGATGCACATGCGAGGTCATGTCCTTGCCACGCAGATATACATCCAGTCTATGCCTTTTCTTCTCTGTATACAAAGGTATAGATCTGTGTTTCATCTTCAGATACCTGTCCTGTAGCCGCACGTATGACAAACTGGCGCCCCACGTTGGGTGCCAGTTTGTAGGGATGGTATTAAATGAAATAAAGGTTTTCACAAGGTGAAATTAAGGAACACTATATTATTTCACAGAATATTAAGAAAACACAGAAAATACTCAAGACGTTAATTTTAATGTGACAAATAGAAACGGTACAAAATAATGGTGGCGTTTGTAAGCGAGATGCAGGCCAGACTAAAGGGCGCAGAGAGGCTGCGGGCGACCGGCGACCGTGCGACGCGGGGTGTGGGAGGCGCGGGCGCCTGAATGCACGTTTCATTTTATGTACTTCCCTACTCTCCGTACAAAATAATAGTGGCGTTTGTAAGCGAGATGCAGGCCGGACTAAAGGGCGCAGAGAGGATGCGGGCGACCGTGCGACGCGGGGTGTGGGAGGCGCGGGCGCCTGAATGCACGTTTCATTTTATGAACTTCCCTACTCTTCCTACAAGGTCACTTATCATTATTTCAGCCAAAATACGTCCCCTGTTGGACAAGGGACGCCCCCTAGCATCGTCACTTCAACCAGTACTGTGCTTCTCGCATCCAGCGGAGTCAAAACATAAGGTAAATAGTAGAGTTTAGACCATTAAATTATGTATGTAAATTTGTGCATACATTGCCAGTAATACCTTTCCTAAATACTTTTGTAAACCAACGTTCAATGTACCTATATGCTGTTGGCGTCCTTTAATCTATACTAATATTATAAAGAAGTAAAATTTGTCTTTTAGTAAGTTTGTATGTTAGGGTGTAATTTCTGGAACTAACGGTCGGATTTGAAAATATATTTTGGCGTTTGATAGCCCAATTCACAACACAACACAGCCACACAAAAACGCACAACAACGATACATTTTGTGAGGTACGCATCGCTACATCATCCTCAAGCCACGCATAGCACAAAAATGTAGATCGCCCGCGCTGCGAACGCGTTATATTTACGTTAGTGCTATCTCGCTCGCGCGCGCATCTATCTCGTTTCTTTTAGGTACTCACAGAGTCTTGTAGGCGCGTTCTTATTGGACGATCGTGCGACGCCATTCATGGTAGCACTGACACTACTTCAGCCCCTGAGATTTTACACTTAAGCTCGTTGTGTGTACGTAAAAATATACGTTCCTATTTCTACGCTACTACTCTTGTTTCATTTCAACATTACCTACCATATTTGCGCCACTTTCTTGTCTTATCTTACTATTCACTCGACTCTAAAGTATTATTTATTCTGATGCTGTATTTGTTGTCCATTTTTAAAAAGAAAACTATAATATTCTATCAACAATAGGTACTTTGCGTTGACAGGCTATTGCATTACCTGCGCTCGCGTCCCTTCGTTTGTCATACACCATAGCCAATAGTCTGTCTGTAGCATGGACAAGCGATGGTGGAGCGTCGGGTGTGGGTCGATCGTAATATTCGACTATATCTTGAGAAATATGGTTTTTATTTACTTTAGTATTCTTAACACGTTCCGGGACACTTGACTATTTGCAAATGTAATGATATGACACTTCAAAATCCCATACATTTTGTCATACCGTCTACAGCCGTACTACCTCATTACATATATTTTTAATTTTTTGATATGACAAATACGGCCACAGACGTTGACACGTTGGCAGATTGTATGGTATGTCTACGCCTGTCGGCGGTGTGAACGTGTTGGTTTGGTGCACAAGCTCTGCGTATGTATGTGTTGAAAAATGACTGGAAAAGAGTTTACCGTGACACCTACGAACGAATAAAGTCGCGTGATGTGACACTAGATCATGTGCTTCGTAGGAATGTTATGGGCAAGCAACGGCTATCGACGGTTTGCCAAATTACATGAAATAAAGTTCAACGCCCTTAGCCGTACTGTCACGTAACGATATACCGAGATAACGTTTAGAGGCGGTCTGTCCCGGAAAGTGTTAATATATGTTATTGTTTATTCTATTTATTAGTATTTTTATAAGAAATTATGTCCTTTAGTGGGATTTATTTTATGTCAGAAGGTGTGTCCGTGGCATCACAACGGGCCCTATCAGAATACCAGCGCTGCGGTATTTGTTTGTTTTCAATTATCGCAGCATCATGCTGAGATAGGAGCCTTTTTGGCCTCGCACAGGTCTTCTCTTTATTCTTTTTTTATTGTTTCATGATTTTTTTAGATTTAATGTTCTTTTTTTATTTTATTTTCTTTTATTATTATTTGTTTTTGCTGTGCGTGTTCCAAATAAAATATTTTTCTCTCTTTCTTTCAATTCTTGAGGATAGCTGTAGGCTATTTAAACCACGCTATAACCCTTAGGAGCTGACATAAAAGTAAAAAAAATCAGAAAGAACGCTCAGCGAAAACGAAGTAATAACGCGGGCAGGCGATGTGATGCGACGGGGTGGGTCGGGGGAGCAAGAAATTTCAGGCGGACAAAGTCGTAGGCAGATGCGAGGATATAAACAAAATTAGGTGCCGCGTAGTATTCGTGAGAGAGGGCACAAGGCGTTTATCAATGCGTAACAGAAATAAGTAAGCTGAATTATTGCCTCATGTGCCTGTAATTACAACGATGTACATAAGATAGCATAATCTGCCTTTAATGTTCCCACTGCTGGGACACAGGCCTCCTCTCTGTGAGAGGGAGTGGGCCGTTATCCACTACGTGGGCCCGGTGCGGAGTGGTAGATGTCACATGTCTTCGAATTTTTGGTTCTAGGACATGTCGGTTACCTCACGATGTTTTTCTTCACCGTTTTAATAAATAAATAAATTATTTTTATTTCGAGTATCCACCGACTTATAATAGAAAAAACACTCATACAGTCACATTACACAACATTACTAATTACATTACAATCCTAGTCGTATCAATTTAATTTAGTTCAAATTATTCATACACAATAAAACAATAATAAAATATTCATCATTAATTAACTATTTACTTTAAATGAGGTTCGTTAGTCCCATCAGCCTGCCACGTGTCGCTTACAACAGTGGGAGAAGATGGAACAATCAAGCCTTTCTGCAAGCCCGGCCAGCATGCAGAGAGCATGCATGAGACCAGTGGTGATTAAATAATTTACACAAAGAAGCTGGCAGTATCATCACAGCGGTAATGTTCTCTCATTGTTTGTCCTATTTGTTTTTAGCATATACGTGTATTTATGTACATTTATTTGTGTTTATATTTGTATATAATTAGGTATATGTATTATATGTTTTTATAAACTAAATAAGTTTATACGTGTCTGTATATTTAAAATTATTTAATCCTAAATTATCATTATAAATTGCACCTACCACTGTTTGTCTCTGCATCACCCAAAGGTTGACTGGTAGAAAATGCCTATGGCATTAAGTCCGCCTCTGTACATTTGTGTGTGTAGGCAAAACGTGGACTGTAATAAAATTGCGTGAATAAAATTACGAATCACTGACACAACTGACATATATTTTTCAACATTTAATAAAGAGTAAAAAACCATGAAAAGGTCGCAACAGTGTGCTTAAAGTGTTAAGGACGCGTTCTCAAATCCGACAAAAATAAGCTATTTTTCGGTAGAGTTTGCGATGAAATGAAACTAAATCAAACAAAACTAACAATTGCCACAAATAGCTTGCTTCTTTGTCTCCAAATGATGGACAAAATTTGGTTTGAAATTTTGGTATTTGTTATCGTAAAAACGATTTTCCATTACCTCTTCACACAAAATTGGCGATTTGGGGCTTCATTCGGGATCATTTTTCTGCTATTATATACATAATTTTGGTTCTTAAAAAATACCCTAGGTAAGCAGATATAATGTTTTCAAAATCATGGACAAAATATTCATGAAAATGTTATAAATAATCTCAGAAAAAAATAAAAACGAACCGTAATTTTTCACATAATTTGCTTTTACGCATGAATCTTAAAGTGTGGTAATAAGGGTTATTTTATTTTGTCACTCTGGAGTATTGCATAAACAGTTCTAAGGAGAAAGCGTCAGTCCTCGCACGGCCGCCGTCGTGAGTGGACACTGTGTCGGTTGTAATAGCATCTCGTGCTCGAAAAGATCGCTGTACAAACACAAATATTTTTATAAACTTCACAATACAGTTTTTGATACTTTACGTATTCTGTAATAAAGCGGAGGCAGACAAGGTAAGATTTTCAAATAATTTTGTTTCCGATTTTTTTTTACTAAAAGTAGGGATTTTTAGATTCATGTTCGAATATGAGTTCAAAATCCAAATCCAAGATGGCGCCGATGAAATTTTCTATCTTCTCGTCATGGGTGTCATTTTCATGGTTTTCGGGGTCGCCAATAACGATTACCGGGTCAAAATCGAAATCCTAGATGGCGCAGACGAGATTTGGCAACTTTTCATCATGGGTGTCATTTTCGTGGTTTTCGGGGTCGCCAATAACGATTACCGGGTCAAAATCGAAATCCAAGATGGCGCAGACGAGATTTGCCAATTTTTCATCATGGGTGTCATTTTCGGGGTCGCCAATAACGATTACCGGTTCAAAATCGAAATCCAAGATGGCGCAGACGAGATTTGCCAATTTTTCATCATGGGTGTCATTTTCGTGGTTTTCGGGGTCGCCAATAACGATTACCGGGTCAAAATCGAAATCGAAGATGGCGCAGACGCAGACTTTTTAGTAATAAGAATGTGTATAGTGTATAACTTTTACAATTGAATTGTTGTTTTAGATGCCAAAGCCGAAGCCGTTTGGGAAAATTTCTCGTAAGCAACTTCGCGCAAATAGACATAACACAAAACAGCGTAAACGGTTTGTATATATACTAATGATTAAAATACATGTTTAATTTTATTGTGAAAATGTATTATCATAGGATATTTTATACACAGGATTCATGGAGGTAGTTGCGATACTCGTAATACACTCGAAGAGCGTCCGGAAAGACATGACCAAACGGATTGTAGTACTTCTGAAGAAATTAATTTGGAAACGTCTTATGTAAGCTCATTTTAAATAGCTGTGTTATGTCAAAAATAAACCATTTACTTATACTCTTTTTTTGCTTTTAGAACACAAACAATGAAGAAACAGAACCGTTCCAAGTTTCAGGAAGAAGGGTTATAGAATTAGGTTATTTTATGAAACAGCTGCAAGAAATCGGAAGCCATAGTTCTATGTTTAGTTGCAATTTAGGGACTGTTGAACTTTTAAATGAAAAAAGGAATGGACTTATCTCTACTTTTTATATGAAGTGCCGAATGTGTGACTCTAAATTTGTGTTGAAATCGTCAAACGATCCAGAAAACAAAATGGATGTCAATGAGGAAATCGTGGCAGGAATAATGAGTATTGGTGCCGGAGTTACTCAGCTGAATACAGTTCTTTGCCATTTAAATATGCCACCTATGTCGATACGATTGTATCAAAATAAACATGATACCATTTGTCGATGGTGGAAAAAAAACTGCCTAGCACTGTATGGCTAAGGCTGGCGAAGAAGAAAAAAGACATGCTCTATCTATTGGAAGCATTAATGATACCGGAATACCAATGATCGCTGTATCGGGTGATGCATGTTGGTCCAAGCGTTCATATGGATCTAACTACAGTGCGTCTTCTGGAGTTGGTGCAATTGTCGGAATACACTCGAAGAAAGTCCTCTACTACGGAGTAAAAAATAAGACGTGTAATATCTGTTCACGAGCTTATTCGAAAGGAACTAAAGCACCGATACATTTTTGCTACAAAAATTTCCAAGGTCCTTCCACTGCAATGGAAGCAGCTATCATAACAGAAGGCTTCAAAAAATCGGTTGAAAGTCATGGGGTCATCTACAATCAGTACGTCGCAGATGGTGATTCCAGTACTTATGCTTGTATTCGGAATGCAAGGCCATATGATAATGTTACAGTAGGTAAAATTGAGTGCAAGAATCATTTACTGAGAAACTACTGCAAGGGACTTCTTTCGATAGCAAATAATATCAGTTACCACTTAAGGGCCCGAAAAATAATCAAAGAAAATTATTTACGGATACGCTGGGGTATTGATAGTAGCGTTAAATATTGGACCAGGAAAAATAATATTACTTTTGAGGAAAAAGTAAAAAATATAAAAACTGATATTGTAAATGGTCCATACCACATATTTGGTGATCATTCCAAATGCGCATCATATTTTTGCACGGATGACGTGAAAAAACGCAGTGAAAATTTAGTGATAGAAATGTCAGCATACGGCGTTTTTCAAAAAGTTGAAGATTTAGCCCATCGACTATCTTTCCACGCGTACAGTTTTGTGTACAATGAAACAAATAACACCGTGGAAAGTTTCAATGCAAGAGTTGCAAAGTTTGTCGGGGGCAAAAGAGTAAATTTTTCCCAGCGAGGATCTTATCTCGCCCGTTGTACTGCAGCCGTCGTCTCATACAATACAGGTGTCCTAGAGTCGGCAGTACACAAATGTATTTTTGACACAGACGCTAATTTAGAAATAATTAAGTTAGAAGAAATGCGGCGAAATAGAAATAGGTCAAGAATGGAAAGACACGTTAGAAAGAAAAAAAATATCAGGCCAACATCAACAACATGTAAAAAAGATGCGTATTATGGAGAAAGTTGCCAAAAAGTTGATATGGATGAAGAACAATTTAAAGAAGCCAAAGAAAACTTTTTGAAGACATTGGAATTGTCAGAGGGTGAAAGGAATAACCTCGAAAAAGACACAATTCTTCAAAGTGGAAGTCCCTTATGGTTGGAAAAGCGAAGGAAGCTCCTGACCGCGTCTTGGTTTGCTACAGTATGTAAACGGCGTCCAAAGACTGAGTGCGGTCCACTGGTCAAACAAATTCTTTATGGTAAAGACCTCAGCAATGTGCCGTCCATCAAACATGGCAGGACCAACGAACAAACGGCAATCAGAGATTTAGAAAAGGTGTTAAATACGAATATAGAACAGTGCGGATTATTCGTAGATCTAGAATTTCCGTTTCTAGGAGCAAGCCCTGACGGGAAATGCAAGCTTGGTATCATCGAAATAAAATGTCCATCTTCGGCATATGGAATGGATCCAGTTGACGCAATTTTACAAAAAAAAGTAAATTTTTGGTTGCCCACTAATACTAATACTTTCAAAATTAATAAAAACCATAAGTGGTATTATCAAATACAAGGGCAGCTGCGTATTACTGGACAAGAAAAATGCGTGTTTGCCATTTGGACGGGCCCTGGTAAAATAAAATATGAATTAATCGGAAAAGACTCACAATTTTGGAAGGAGAAAATGGAAAACTTTCTAATTCGATTCTACAAAAATTGTCTCCTTCCAGAATTGATTGACCCAAGACAGGTAAGAAATATGGAGTTACGGGTTCATTCCTCACATTTACAAACAAATATTTTAAAAATAAAGAATTGATTTACATAATTTTTTTTCTGTGCTTTCCTTTTATTGCCTAAAATATTGTTCAATCATCAAACTCTTATCAAGTCCAGAGGTTATCTCTGATCATAACTAACAAAACGAGCCCAAACTCGGCATATCTAACTCTTGTCGTCTAGAAGTTCCAGTAGCAGTCACCAAGGTACACCTTCAGGTGACCCCACCAAGTCCGAAAGTAAAATCTCATCATAACTAACAAAACGAGCCCAAACTCGGTAGATCTAGCTCTAGTCATCTAAGAGTTCCAGTAGCAGTCACTGAAGTAGGTATACCTTACTCCATCAAGTCCAAAGCATCAACACAAAAAAAAATACAAATATTTACGTAGGTACTAAAAAAACATGAAAACTAATCTAAGAAAAATATTCAAACTTGCTAAAGTATCAAAATCAGTTTAGTTACTCATTATTCCCGCAGTTTACCTAGCGTATGCGTGTGTGTGTGAGCCGTGTCAGTGTAGTGATGAGATTCGATACCTATCTGTTTTGAGAACGCGTCCTTAAATAAAGTACAGCGCCTGTCGGGGTTCGAACCTACGGCCTACAACTCTTAAGACACGGTCGTTACCACTGAGCCACCACTGCGAGTACATAAGAGTGCATAATAATGCCCGGCGACCTAAAAAGAGTATTAGAGTATTTTGTCCGAGGAAGTTCTAGCATAAATATGCTGGAACTTCCTCGGAGAGCAAATGAGTCCTTTCATAAAGGACGCTGGTAGATATTACAAAATAATTTGAATTTGTATGGTTTTTAATCTACTTTGGTCCACTCGCATCTAAACTGTGCTGGACTTATACCTAATAGTTTTCGCAAGCAACGAACTTAGAAAAGAAATAAAATAAAAGCAATAGAAAATCTCGAGACGAAAAATGAGGTTTCATCGATTTCTAAAGAACAATGAAGATGTACCTAATGGAAAAACGTCAAAATCAGGAAAAGTCTGTTAACGAAGCTGTGTATGTTCTATAATTTTTTGATTAATAACACTTTGTATCTTACGCTGAAATGTTGTATTTTTCAAGAATGCTCAGTGCACTTACTCCTCAGGTAGTTTCACCCCACCTCCTTTTGCGAAGCAGTAATGCTCGCGAAGGAGGAGGCGGAACGCGTGAGGGAGAGGCAAAATTCGCGCCCTCACGCCCCCAGCCGCCGCAGGAGGCGCCCAGGGCGTCGGGAATCACAAGCCGATTCCTGGCCACCATAGGCGCGGCCTTGCGGACAGCGAGCAATGGGCAGCTCGATGTCCGATAAGGACCAGGCCCGGGTCGACGGCGCGTTGTGTTCCACGCGCTCCTCAAAGAGATGTCAGCACCAACGACGGAGTCCGCTAGGGCCGATACCTGCCAGGGTTGCGGGAAAGCCCGAAAGGGTTACCGTGGCCCCTGGCACAGGCAACTGAAGGAACACGGGTGTGTTTAAGTCATTTAGAGTCTGACATGCCCTCTCGCTCCCTCCAGAGCGGGAGAAGTTATTTGATGATTACCCACACTCAAAAAAAAATAAAAAAATTGTTTCACCCGGATTAAGACGCCTGGCGCTTATGAAATTAGGTCTAACGACCAAGAGAAATGAACGATGTGGAGTACGCCTTTTCGAGTTCGTACATAATAATCGTTGAACTCCATAGACATTCGAATTCGTCAAAGCTGCCCGTGTAATCAATATCATCACAACGGTAATGTTTTCTCATTGTTTGTCTTATTTGTTTTAAGTGTATTTATGCTTATATTTTTAAATATTTAGGTACCTATATATATGCAAGGTGGAGATGACAATATTTAATTTTAAAAGAAGTGTTTTGATGATTGGAAGGAATATTTTGACAAGCGCTCTTTAGACAAAGGGATCTGGTATAAAACCATGCAGGGTCAGCCTATTCGTGTGCCCAGGTTTATAAATAGTAATTTGAGTCGAAAATTAATTGTTACGACTCATAGACTCAGATCTGGACACATATATTCCATTTGCGTTCATGATGAGAAAAATGAACTCGCCTAACTGTGTGGAATGTGGAGTTGTTGAAGATTTACATCGCTTATTAATGGACTGTGTTCGGTATAAGTCTGGGAGACATGATTTTTTTAGGGTCTTGGGGTTGAACAGACTTGAAGTTTCATTCCATAAAATTCTAGCTCAACCAAATAGCGATGATGCGAAGAGTCTGTTTAAGTTCATGGCCCAGATGTGACCAATGTGTATTTAGGGTACGATGGCACTGACATACGCATTGCGATTATAAATGTCCCGAAATAAATAAAGAAAAACGAAAAAAGAAAAGATGACAATACGACAATAAATTAAACTGCGTATATCTAATGATGTTCCCAATCTGCATACAAAAATTCAATCAAATATATCAAATAGTTTAATCACTATAGCTAGTCAAAGATTGGCAAAACCCATAGTCGGCCCATCACTACTATTTAGTTTGTTTGAAAAAATCCCTTTTGTTATTTCGGTGTTAGGATTAATTTGATAGTTTCAAAATACTCCTATGCATTAGTATTGCCAGTGTTTTCATTTATTGTCGTATTTTTGTCTCCACATTGTATATACAGGGTTATTGGTAAAACACCATCAACCTCTTAAGGGATCATTGTACTCATCATTATGAACAACTTTAACTATGGGACCAAATATGAAATCGCGAAAAAATTATCAGCTGGTCCCTACATTTTGCCGAGTTCTGCAAACATAAATTGTAGGGAACAGCTGTTTTTTTTTACTTAACAAAAACTTAAAGATTGGCAGAAATCCATGTATTTTCAGTATCACATAATTAAGCTTACCGTTTCATAGAATGAATATATGGATTTGAATGCTACAATAGAGTATAACAAAATATGTAATGGTAAGACATACTTGTGGATATTAAACTAGACTTGGGGATATTAAATTGATTTATACATAACTTTAAAATGGACCACCAAAAATAATGCTTGGTACCTACTACATAAGTAACTCAAGGCAGACCCATAAAAATCATACATTTCACTCTGATAAAGTATTCAATTTATTTGATTGTAGGTACTTTAGGATTTTTTCTAAGTTGAGATAAGAAAACGGCAATTATAGATAACAAGATTTTGAATTATTTTAGGTCATCTAATACGTATGACGTCACTTATAATAGTAATAACGTACCTTATGCGGGATTCGAATCCGCATACAAGATGGTCCATGGTCCATCCACAAGATGGTCGTCAACAGAATAAAATATGGTGAACAATTTAAAATAGAATAGGTAAAAATTTAACCATAGTATTTATTCTTACTTTATAACTTTTTATTCTAATGTTGACAATCATTATCAAGAAATACCTTAGGGGGGGTTGTTCCTTCGTGTTGAGCGTAAGGTAAATACCACACTACACACATGAGCATGACAATACATGTGAACAACAACCCACGGTTCTGAGTCCTACATTATGTGATTAAATCATTTAACTCATCATAATCGATTTGGGTTTATTGTAAGGCAACACTGACGTAATACGTATAATTGGCTCTATTTTATGTGTTTTGTTTTACTTTATTTAACCATTTATTTATTTATTTAACCATTTATGTACACACTTATATAAACAGACAAGAAGAAAAAAAACAGAAAAATAGGTACAAAGGTGATGCTTATTTCTAATGAAATCTCTTCCAGCATACCTGCGATAGGATAGCAGATTTAGAGATGTAGACAGCGTGTGTAAGACTAAAATAGAAAATAAAATACATAAAATCAAAAACAATTCACTTAATAAAATAAAACGAATAGTATGAGAATATACATACATACATACTTCTAAAATAAATAACACTAGAATATTAATATATACGCAACTATGACGAAGTGGAAAGATAGTGTTCTTTCACTCTTCTTTTAAAAACTGCAACAGTTTGGCAGTCCCTAATGTCGGGCGGAAGTGAATTCCACAACCGCACCGCGTGCACAGTGAAGGAGTAGGAGTAAAAGTCGGTGGAGTGGGGAGGGGACTTAAGGAGGTTTCTAAGATGCGACCTGCAAGGCGCATCTGAAGGTCGGGCGTAGGAAAAACGCTCCCGCAGATAGGATGGCGTTTTAGGATTGTGAAGGAGGTTGAATAGCAGACACAATATCCGAGAGTTCCTGCGAAGTCGAATGGGGAGCCACTTGAGTATCTTGCGAAAGTTGGAAACGTGATCATACTTTTTAAGGTTAAAAACAAAACGAATACATATATTCTGCAAACGCTCAAGTTTATTTAAAAGCTCCTCGGTGGCATCCAAATAACAGGCATCAGCATAATCTACGATGGGCTGAATGAGAGTTTGAGCAAGAGAGATTTTGGTGTTCAAGGGCAAGACGCTCTGGAGACATTTCAACGAATGGAACGTGTAGTGCACTTTGCGACTGACTTGAGCAACATGGGCAGTCCATGATAAATAGGAATCCATGGTCACCCCCAGATTTTTGACCGTAAGTGCGTATTCAATCTGAACACCATTCAGACAGAGTGGAGACAGCGACGCAACATCGAGCCTATTCCGCATATACCTGCCGCCGATAATCAAGGCCTGGGATTTCTTAGGGTTGATTTGCAGTCCAAAAGACCGCGACCACTCGCTAATCAAATCCAGGTCGCTGTTCATGGCAGACACGGCGGCTTCTGCATCTTCCCTTAAAAAATGATTGTAGAGCTGCAGATCGTCGGCATAGAGATGGAAGCAGGAAGAGATGACACTGGTGATAGAGTTAATGAAAATAGAAAAGAGAAGAGGAGAGAGAACGCCGCCCTGAGGCACACCTGCGGAAAGAGAGCACCAATCAGAAGATGCCTCACCGAGACAAACCCGCTGCGAGCGGCCCTTAAGATAGGAGTCAAACCAACTAATGGTGGGAGAGGAGAAATTTAAAGATTTAAGGATTCCTAGAAGGATGTCAAAATCAACAGAGTTAAAGGCACTGCTAAAGTCGAGAAGTACAAGTAAAGTAAGAGATTTGTGGTCCATAGCCCAGCGGATGTCATCAGTAACTTTCAAAAGAGCCGTTATTGTGCTATGACCAGGTCGAAAACCAGATTGAAGAGGACTCAGTAGGTCATTAGTAGATAGAAAGGCAGAAAGTTGTTGATGAACGATATGTTCAAGAACTTTAGAGAGATAAGGGAGAATAGAAATGGGGCGGAAATCGGTGGATGAGACCGGCTTAGGAATTTTGGGTAAGGGGATGATATGAGCTTGTTTCCAGGCCTCAGGGACAGTACAAGAAAACAAGGAGAAATTAAAAATGTGGGTCAAGACGGGAAGTAGTGTGGGGAGGATAGGAGAAATCATTCTTGAGCAAAGATTATCGTTACCAACCGCAGTAGAGGAGATAGCACAAATGGACTTTTTGACCTCAATTTCACTCACTGGCCTTAACTCAAAGGAAGAACACTGCGGCATTGGCAAACAAGAAAGTTTATTTAACGTAGATGACTTGACGTGCGGATCCAAAGTAACAGGGGGATGTGAGAAATGTTTGTTAAGAGCACACACGTCAATGTCATTACTGGAAACGACTGGAGACTTGCCAATGCCGACAGTTTTAAGAAACTTCCAGACTTCAGAGGAGTTGCGGTTGTCGAGAGAATTATGGAAGTAGCGTCTCTTTGCATCTCTACACATACGCCTGCAGCGATTACGCAGCACCTTCTACGCATTCAAGTTGCGCTCGGAAGAACAGCGTTTTAACCTCCTTTTGGCTCTGTCCCTATTTGCCATCGCATCCTTAATGGCAGGAGTAAGCCAAGGAGCCGGAACATATTTGACTTTGACTCGACGGATAGGGGCATGCCGGTCATAAAGGCTGAGAACAGAGCTGCAAAAATTGTGAATCATATCGTTGATACATGAGCTCTCCAAGACGTCCGTCCAGTCAATGATACCAGCGTCACGCAGTAATGCCTCCAGGTCAATGCCCTTGTAGTTCCGAAGGAAAATATATTGCGGCTTACGCTTAGGAGGGCGAATCCTGTAGGACATAAAGATGAGGTCGTGGTAAGAAAAACAAGCGCTGAGCTGTCCGTGGACAGCTACATTACTAGAGTTAGAGACAATCATCAGGTCCAACAGAGAAGGGGTGCAATTAGGGAAATGATGAGTAGCAGAAAGAGGCAGAATACTAAGATTATAAGCAGATAAGAGAGATTGAAGTTAATGAGTACGACTGTCGTTTTTAAGAAGGCAAGTATTAAAATCGCCCATCAAGACTACGTGGTCATAAGAGGGACAGAAATCATTTAAAAGCGAATCAAAAGAGTCAAAGTAATCGATACTGAGGTTAGGACAGTAAAGGACTCCGAGTAGCATTTTAGTGTGATGCAAGGAAATTTCTAGAAATAGATGCTCCGCTGATCCCGAATAGAAAGATGGAGATGAGCTGATAATCTTGTAGGGAATATCAGTACGCAAGTAAATGGCAACACCACCACCACCCTTCCCAGTTCTATCATTACGAATAAGGACAAAGCCAGGAAGGGCATAATGAACAGATAAGAGTGTGGGTTTGAGGAAGGACTCAGAGATAAGTAAAGCATCTATATGAGCACAGTTAAAGGAAGCCAGAAGATCAGAATAATGGCCAGGAACACTCTGGGCATTAATGTGGGCGATGTTGAGGTTGTTGGGGAGGTGGGAGATCAAAGAGGAAATCTGATCGCCGAGAGTAAGAGGCGAGGAAGAACCACTCGCCGCACTAAGAAAACTGCTAGAAGAGGAGGAACAAGAGAAAAAATGACCATCAAGGTCAACATCGGTCATAGTTTGCAAAAATAAAAATAATAATATATAAATTAATAAAAAATAATATAAAAAACTACAATACAAACAATTTTAAAACTAACAGATAAAACAATAATACGCCTAACCAATAAAAACACCTATTCGCTGTTGTTGATAGAAATTTTAACACAACATTTATATACTAGATAAGCAAAAATTTTACGTAAATAAAAATGACTAAAAGTTAACGATAGTGTAAGCCACAACATTCTCATACAAAAACAAAGTGGACTAACGCAAAGTGTAACGGAACGTAACGTAAATAAAAATGACACTGACACTTGACAGACGTCACGTCACTACAACAGAAAAATAAAAACATCTACCGGCAACCTAAACGTTGTGAGAAAAATGTACAATAGTAAATGCTATGGGTAGACTAACAAAACGAAAATCGAATTTTAATGTGTATCGACATTACACGAATGTATTACAAATGGTCAATGTAAAACAAGCAAGGACATTAACTTAGTAAACTCAGCGACGAGCCTTCCTCACAACCTTTCTTTTAGGGGTTGCGGTTACAGTCGATGCAGATGCCACTGTTGGCGAGGTAGAAGCGGCAGGCACGGGATCAGTGGGAGCGGCAGCTCCGGCCGGAGCGGGGAATAACGCGATTAAGGATTCAAGCTCACCCATGGATGCTATCTTCCGACGAGCCTTGTCAGGCGTTAAGACGATAACCCTTCCCTCTGCAGACCAGCAGCTATTCATGTTAAAGTGCTTGCGGGCAGCAATAAATACCTGGTGCCGTGTCTTAGTAAGAAACTCTGAAATGGTGATGCCGCTACCCTTGAGTATAGTTTTACTGTCCCAAACTAACCGACGATGTTCCATGTCTTTGAATCGCACCAACACAGGTCTTGTTTTGCCCTGGGGGGCTCCCAGTCTGTGGCATACGTCCAAATGATCCAATTTAATGTCATCAATCATTAGCTGTTGAGACGGGGGGGGTCTGTATGTATGCTTTCGCGGTTGCGCAACGACATGCTTTGCTTTGCTTTGCTTGGTAGTATAGATGCAGGCCTACTCTGCCGCTTCCTTCAGAGGTGGTAGGGTGGCGGGGTCTTGAGGGAGAGCGCTACAGTCGTGATGATCCTCAAGGCAAGTCTGGCGGATGCACCTTCCCGAGGTTGCCACCCCGTTCTTGGTCTAATTCCTTAAGAAATAGACGTAACAAAAACCTCCAGGCGCCTTTTATCTTAACACATCCCTTCCCCATCCTTCATCCTGCCCACATCCTCATTCCTCCCACCTCCATCTCTCCAATTCCCACTCCTAACCGCGACCCCTCAGTGACTGGGTGGGTGCGGGCTCGTCCATCACTAAAATAAGCTGATGACGAGTAGGAGTAAGTAGTCACCTGCGCTAGGACCTGCGCAGTTGAGCGCCGTGAGCGGGGATGAAGGAGTCCTGGGGGGTTGAGCCGAGCGGCTCTGGTTGTAATGTGCCCGTAAGGCAACACGCCCCCTTTGGTCTGGATTTCAAGCGAAACGGTGGCCCTACCCATTAGCCAAGGGTGGGGAAATGGCCACTGTGTCCCGTCAGAGGGCCACTGGCGAGGTGCGTGAGGTCCGCTGAGGTCGTCCTCGGACGGCCAAAGCGGTAGGTAAAGGTCATGCTGACGGTGTAAGTGAGGGTTGATCAGTTCGTTGGGGGTGGCCTTTTGGACCCCCTACGCCAACCCGATCGAGCACCCGATGTCGCACTGTAAGCCAGCCTTGCGCCCCTATATCTCTCTGGTAGTCCTAACGTTCGAGCTTCTTATTAGTGAGACGTTCCCAGTTGCGGGCTCCATGGAGGGTGGGAGCCAGAGAGACGAATTTAAAAAATCATTTAACATGGAAAATTCAAGGCCAGTTAAATCTACAGACCTGGGAGTGGAGGCGAAAGCCAATGAGACTCCCAAGGGAGGTGCTTGCACTTCCCTCGCCCCTGGTGGCCATGCGGTTAACGCCGTGGGTACCAGCGCGGGTGCAGGTCCGGCTGTGGCGAGAACCACAGCTAAGACCAAAAACAAAACGTCCCGGAACAAACAAAGGACGCCGGCGCTGATTGGGACCAGTACCGACCCTTCTAATACTCAGGCGAAGACGGCGACGACTAATACCAGTGCCGGTCTGACCCTCCCCACACAGACTCCGGCGCTGGGTAATACCAGCACCGGGCTTCCTGCCAAACACCCTCATCCTTCTGTGGCTCCTCAAGCCTCCTCCCAACAGGCGGCCGTAACCGGTCAAACGGAGACGGCCGGCTGCGCTGAGGACGCTTTTTCGCGCGCCTGGCAGGTGCAGAAACGCAAGGGCAAGGGTAAACGCACTCAACAAGCCCGTTGCCCTTGCACTGAACCTTCAGTTCCATCCGAACAGGGTAAGAAGGAGGACAGAGTGACGAGGAAGGAGCGCCGCCAATCACGTTGGATGACAGGTAAGGGCTCCCGTAAACAGGCTACTGCCGCTAGGTCGGTCAAACCGGCAAGCGGCCAGCTGAACTTCTCCGACGGGAAGCGGTCGCAGGCAGAGACCGGCGCAAGCCGGCCAGCGCCCAGCCGACCGTCAACCAGTTTTCCGGAGAGACCGGCTAAAGGTAGCAATGACACACAGCGACCCGATTGGAAGGATCAGGCCGTGGCCAAGCGAGCTCTCAACGAGACCTCGTCACCTCGAGGGGAGCATAAGCGGCCGCGGCTTGATCAATCCAAGAGGGTTGATCAACGAAGCTACGCCCAAGCTGCAAGTGCTACCCTCGACGTCGCGATCACCTGCGACCGCACGGGGATCCTCAGCAAGGACGTATCGGACCAGGTACTCGCTGCTATCCAGAAGCAGATCATACTCGAGGCCTGCTCCCCCAAACCAGACACTCCAGGGCCGACCTTCAACGCCAAGCCGCTGTTCGCCGGGGGTGTCCTGAAGCTGTGGTGCGGAAACGACCACACCTTAGGATGGCTAAAGAAGACTGTCTCCGACCTTTCTCTCCCGACTAGCATCTCGTTGGTCGTCAAGAGTCAGGCGGAGATCATGAAACGTGCTCGATGTGGGATCGTGATCCCAGACGAGCAAGGGGTATTTGGTGAGCCGACCAATATTGGGCGTGCTCTCAGTTACCAAAACCCCTGGGTAGACATCAAGAGGTGGGTGCTCTTGCATGCCGACAAGCAGGCCGCTGCGTGGTTCGTGGTGGTCGGTATCCCTGAGGACCAAATCCCGGCCCTGATGGAGGCCGGACGCCGTCTCTCAATAGGATTAGGGGCGGTGTACGTGAAGTTCCAGGGTCGGAACGGCAGGTTCACCGACGTCCCTCAGGGATGGGACCCCACCACGGAAACCATTGGCGACGCGCCAACTGTACTGCAGACACCAGCAGGGGAGTCCACTCCCCCAGCATCATGCAACCCGGAAGCATCCGCGGCCGCTGCTACCACAGCAGAGTTGGCCGTGTTTGATGCCGCCATCGTGGGAGCCGTCCCTTCATCGGGCGAGGAGTTGGACGACATTACCCTGTCTCCGGCTTCGGGTCGGGGAGGGGACGGTTTCGACGAGGGCGACCTGTTTGCCGGGCTGAGACTGGAAGGGGACGAGGGGGGTTCGACCAACGATGGCGTTCCCTTCGTCGACCTGTAAAGTCCTCCAGGCTAACCTCCACCACAGTCAGACCGCGACGGCTCAGCTCCGCAAGTGGCTGGAGGTTCAGCACACGGCCATTGCCCTGATCCAGGAGCCGTGGATTAGGGCGGGCCGCATACAAGGACTCTCAAATCTTGGCGGTAAGCTCCTGGTCACCACAGATCATGATCACCCCAGATCGTGCATCTTTGTCACAGGTAACCTCAAAACACAGATCTTAACAGACTTCTGTTGCAGAGATGTCTCTGCAGCAAGTATGCGTATACAGCGTGACGACGCCCCGGAAAGGGTGATCGTTTTCGCCTCGGCCTACATGCCTGAGGCGGAAGCGCCGCCTCCGCACGACCTCGCCCGCCTCGTGAGCTATTGCGAGAGAGGTGGGTTTGCGGTCGTCGTCGGGGCCGACGCCAACGCTCACCACCAGCTGTGGGGTATGGACACGCAAAACGAGAGGGGTAAGGCATTGGTTGACTACCTATTCTCGACTAACCTATCCCTACTAAACACTGGCTCCGAACCAACATTCGTAACCAGGAGAAGCCGAACGATCATAGATCTCACGCTGGTATCGGAGGGCGCGGCGGAACTTACCACTGGGTGGCGGGTCTCCAAGGAGGCCTCCTGCTCTGATCACAGGTGGATCCGCTTCGACATCCAGGTCTGTGTTCCACCAACACCACCACGGCGCATTCCGCGAAACACGGATCGAGCCAACTATACACGTAGCCTTGTATCCAAGCTTACGACACTAAACAATCCGACGACATTTGCGGATACGACACAGATTGAGGTACATGTAAGCCAGCTTACTAAATCAATAATAGACAGCTACCATACTGCCTGCCCAGAGACCACCCCGCGTAGCGCTCCGGGCAAGCAACCCTGGTGGGGGGCTGATCTGGAGCGCAAGCGCGGTAAGGTAAGGAAAGCTCTGAACAGAGCCATGAACACATGTGCGGATGAGGACTGGGACAACTATTACGCAGCCAAATCCAGCTACAAAAAATGCATCAGGTTCAGGAGTACCACGGGATGGCGCAAATTCTGTGGTAGCATAGAGTCCTGTCAGCAGGCTAACAGGGTAAGGAAAGTACTGTCACAGCAGTACACACCTGGGCCCGTTACACTCCGCAAACCAGACAACACACTCACTTCCTCGCCAGAAGAAACGAGACGCGTCCTTATGGAAACTCACTTCCCTGGCTGTACCTTTGCGCAGGTAATCGCCTGGCAAGATGTACTACAAACACCAACAGAAAATGAATGGCTTTATGCAAGTAGGGTGATCACGTTGGAGAAGCTCCAATGGGCCATCCGTAGCTTCCATCCTTTCAAGGCAGCCGGTCCTGACGGAGTGTTCCCCGCCTTGCTACAGTGGGGTGGAACCGCTGTCGCAATAAGACTGGTGCCCCTAATGAGGGCGTGCCTGGCCCTTAGATACGTTCCTAAAGGTTGGAGGGAAGTGAAAGTAATATTCATCCCCAAGCCAGGTAAGGGAGACTACACAAACGCCAAATCCCATAGACCCATAAGCCTCACCTCCTTTCTACTAAAGACTCTGGAAAGGCTGTGTGACAGGGAGCTGAGGGACGGCGCTCTGAAAACCATACCGCTACACGGTAATCAACACGCATACAGCTCGGGTAAGTCGACTGAATCTGCCCTTCATCTAGTAGTCAGCCAGATAGAGGAAGCGATTCATCAGAAAGGCACCTGCCTGGGCACTTTCATAGACATCGAAGGTGCCTTCGACAAAACAAACTTCTCCAGCATCAGCGGCGCCCTCTATAGACATGGCGTCGAACAGGTACTAGCGGACTGGATTACTAACATGCTAAGCAAACGAGTAGTTCGCCTTGAGGATGAGCAGCAGCTGGCCATGATAGCCAGAGGCTGCCCCCAGGGTGGGGTGCTGTCCCCTCTTCTGTGGAATATGGTGATTAACGATCTCATAACCAAACTCAACGCCAATCGTTACTACACAATAGGGTATGCAGATGACCTCGCAATCCTTGTATCGGGGAAGGTGACGGGTACGATCTGCAACCTTACTCAGCAAGCGCTACGAATCGTAGAGAGATGGTGCAGGGAATTCGACCTATCAGTGAACCCCACTAAAACTGAACTGGTTATGTTTACCCAGAAACGAGCATTAGGCCCGTTCCGTCTACCAAAACTTTTCAATACAGAACTGCAGTTGACCAACGAAGTCAAGTATCTCGGGGTCATTCTGGACAGTAAGTTAAACTGGAGTAGTCACTTGGACAACAAACTAAACAGGGCCTGCATAACCTTCTGGCAGTGCAGGAGAATGATAGGTAAGAAGTGGGGCCTATCCCCTAAAATTATACTATGGCTGTACACCACAGTGATACGCCCTATGATCACCTACGGGGCCGTGGTCTGGTGGCCCCGTACTGAGTTGGGTACAGCTACTAGCAAACTACAACGCCTGCAAAGACTAGCCTGCATGGCCACCACAGGCTGCATGAGGACCACTCCGACTGCAGCTATCGAAGCCATGCTGGGACTACCACCGCTCCACCTGTTCATACAGCAGGAAGCGACGATGGCGGCGGTTCGTCTAAATGCACTAGATCTCTGGGGTAAGAGAGATTTACCACACACCGCGCTGCTTGAGGGACTCAGCAAGGAGTTCCCCATTACGAAAGCCATAAATGACCGGGTACCCAAACAATTTATATTTGATAAAAAATACAAAATCCAACTTCATGAGGATCGCCGATGCGAGGGCTTGCGCCCGGCAGAGCTGCGCATCTTCACGGATGGATCCAAAACAGGTAGTGGCACAGGTGCTGGAATCTTCTCGGAGGACTTCAATATACGCATCTCCACACCATTGGGGGTCCATAACACAGTGTTCCAGGCCGAATGCATGGGTATTTCTCTAGCCGCCTCAGCCATCATGGCCAGGGAAGTTAAAGAACACTCGATCCGCATACTCTCAGACAGCATGGCCGTTCTGCAAGCGCTGAACAGTCACACCGTTGATTCTGGGCTAATATACGAGTGCCACCAGCGCCTAAACCAGGTGGGCAACCTCAATAACATAACCATTCAATGGATCAAAGGACACAGCGGCTCGCTAGGCAACGATGCAGCCGACGAACTTGCCAGAAGGGGGTCGAACGCTGTACCAGTGGGTCCCGAACCCATCGTGCCACTCCCCTTCGGGTTCATACGCACTCTGGTAAGGAAACGCACCAGGGACCAACATCACAAACTATGGGTGGACCAACGTGAGTGCAGGCAGGCTAGGGAAGCACTCCCCACAATCGATGGCCGCTTCACGAAACAGGTTCTCCGACTAACCAAGCAACAGCTGCGTACAGTCACAGCAGCTGTAACTGGTCACGGATCATTTAATAAACACCTCTTTGTATTAGGAGTCACGGACAGTCCGCTGTGCAGGGCCTGCATGGAGGAGGACGAGACAGCAGCCCATGTGCTTCTAAGCTGCCCGGTGGTCACCACATACAGGGCAAAGTACTTCGGCAACCCAGGTACCCTACGTGAGATTGTCAGCAACACCAAGGCGTTGCTGGCCTTTCTCGAGGAGCTGGGGTGGATCGAATAACCGATTTTCCCACCCGTACGCAAAATACGCGCATTGTCGTGGAGTTGCGGACACCAGCCCGTATTATCTATCTTATCTATCTATCTAGCTGTTGAGACAAAATTAGTTGAATCCCGTTGCACAGCTTTTCATTTTGTTCCTCAGGAATACCGTGAAACAGCAAGACCTTTCTTCGCGTCGCAGTCTCCTGTCTGTCCAAACTCAAAGACAGGAGTTCTATCTGGGTTTTGAAGTGAGAGAAAGTTTTGCAGACAAAGGATTTAAACTCTGTGAAGTCCAGGGAAAGAGCCGCAAGATCCGAGTGTGCAGGGTCAGTTCCAGCTGTAGCTCTCTGCAGCTTATCTTCGTACTCACGCATGCGGGAGCTAAACAGCTTCTCCAGTTCCTCCATACTGTGCACAAGCTTGCTGTCCATGGTTGTGTGGAATATTTCAAAATATGTTGTGGATGTAGAAGAGTGAAAGTGAAAGGAAAGTTCCGAGCGAAGGTGGGTTTATTAGTTAATTAGCACATAAATATAGTGAAAAAGAAGAATTAACTATTTAAAATAAATATTAAATAACACAGCTACAAAATTATGTATGTATGTCAAGCCTACCCACATAGGAAAACTTTAGTGCGTTTTGTTTCCGTAACGGGGCTGCATCCTAAAATAAAGAAAGAAAGTGTTTATTGCGACTCGTACAGGAAGCGCACAAACTAAATTATAAAATAAAAAACCAAATTAAAATCATGTTTTTTTTAATTACTCCCAACAACTATTAACACATTTTAGCTTGGAAAATAACTTTGGATATATAAGACCTATAATTTGCATTTATGTAGATTTTGAACGTTTTGATGAGGTACCCAACTTGCCGATCTCCTTTGAACGCAGAACAACCTGTTTTTTGGTCTTTAAAACCAATGAGTAGAGATAAAACTGTCAATGACAACGGCACACATCATTTCTCAAGAAAATACTAGATAAATTACTTAACCTTGAAGAATCTCATGATCCAGAGTAAAGAAATGAACGTTAAGTTAAAAGTTAATTCTTGAAGAAAATATTTGTTTTGTTGCTAAGGGCTCGGGAAACTCTTTAGAGTTACGAAGCTCCAAGGAAATAACGCCAATCCAGGATATCTATTTCATCGTACGGACATATGTATGCTATAAGTTTTAAATAGGTTTTCTTTTTCTGTAGAAGTTTCTAGTGATCTTTTCAGCGACTATGGCCAGACTCTTACCGGCAATTCAAACAGGTTTATTTGTAATAGGTCGGGAATCCGTTAAGGGGATGTATGGGGGGGGGGGTCATTTGCAACCAAATTACACCGTATGACCCCTATGCAAATGTACCACTTCCTTTTAGCAAAATAATTTTTGGAATCGGATCAATACTTCTGAAGATGACCCCTACATACCAACTCACAAGCACCTCTTTATAATAATAGGTCTTTACCTATGAAGTTGCCGTTTTACAATACTGGCCATTTGAAACGTAATTTATGTATGGCTGGCAATAAATTCAAGATTCAAATTAATTTTATAAAATAATGAATTCTATTAAAATTCAGTCATTTGTTTTTTGATTAGTGTTTGGTTTTCACTACATTTGTACCTTTTTCATCAATATGGACACGATAAAAATACGAGTAATTATGGAATACAAGTTACGTCGCGGTAGCAATGCCGCATAAACGGCTTGCAACATTAATTACGTGTACGGAGTGAACACTACAAACGAACGTACGACTCGTTATTAGTTTGAACGCTTCCGACATGTAAATTTTGATCTAAAAGATGAACCCTGTGGTCGCGTAAAATGACTTTAACTTTCTGTATAATACACGGCAATTTCATAGGTAAAGACCTAATATTAGTATGGAAGTCTCTTTATAGATGAGTTACATAGTTCTGAAACCTAGCTCGAATTTGCGATCAATCTTCTTCCATAGTTCTTCCGCAGAGCACGGGTGACCCAGTGGTAACGGCCGCGACTTACGATTTTGGAGGTCGTAGGTTCGAACCCAGGGTGTAAATTATTTCATCACCACTGATCTCAAAACGGTGAAGAAACACATCGAGAGGAAACCGGCATGTCCTAGACCCAAAAATTCGATGACATGTGACACCTACTACCCCGCATTGCGGCCGCGAGGTGGATTACGGCCCACTCCTTCTCACCGAGAGAAGGCCTGTGTACCAGCAGTGGGAACAATATAGGCCCACTCAAAGACTACTTGCCCAATGAAAGACAAAAATGAAGAAAAAGTGAAGCGTCTGATTATCTGATTTATGGACTTAAGTACAGGCATACAAAACGTCTCGTTTTAACATGTTTTATTTACATATGCGAAATACTCACATTACTTATATCATCAATGACATCCATTGTTTTTACGCTTAAAAGCTTTTAAAGGCATGTCCGAAATATATTGACTATTTAATTAAATCCGCCACTACTTTAAATTGATAGATCGTTATATCAGCTATCAGTTTAGCAATTCCCTTTGAAAATACGAGTACATGCTACTAACTAAAGTTTTTTTTCACCAAAAGTGATTGATGATTATGTCAACGAAACTATTGGAGTGACTCGCGAAAAATACTGTTGGCTTTTATGTCTATTATTTCATGACACTTCTTGGCATTTTGGATGTAGGATTTCGCGAGTCAACTTAAATTGGTAGTTCGTACTGGAGGCTTTAGCAACGAATATTGAATGACCTGGCTTCAAGTTACAGCTGTTTGAATTCGCTAGCCAGCTTATACTGGTCTTTAGCAGGTTCGACCTTGATATTTTCCCAGAGGAGGAAAAAGGTACCTACGTCGTATAAATAGAGATTCCGGGATCACTGTTCGGCGGTCAATGACTTCACTTAGCTGGTACAGGGAGGGATGCTATTTATTATTAAGCGATATTTACTTTTGTAGAGGTTTTCAGGGGTTCTTTGCTTGCTTTGTATACTTTTTAGGGGAATTCGAGAGGTTGGCTAAAATCTTTGAAAAAGTCGAGTTGTGAAAATCACACGAAACACCATATAAATGTGACTGACTCCTCATTTACCGTTCTCCCAAAGATCTCATATTATTAAGTATGTATACTCGATTATCTTCTTGTATGTTTCAATGTACTTAGGCAACATAATATGCAATATTTTATTCACAATATATTTACAAAAACTTCTTATACTAAATAAACTATCAAACTATTAAAATTAAATATATAATAACCTAAACTAACTAAAACTATTAACAATTTAAAATATAGCGTCGAAAAATTCCTCCGCATCGCTGTCGACTGGTAATGTACCCAAGAGACTGGCGGCATTGCCACGTTGTATGGCAATGCTAAGCCTCTGGCCAAGATAAAGGCCAGCCCTTGGGTCACGGGAAGTGTCAACAAGCCGTTTGGAGATTTCGTTAAACAAACCGTGAGCACTCGGGGCCCACAGCCCGAGGGTTTCAACCCCAAACGGCTCGAAAAAATAATTACCGATAAGGTTATTATACTTTTGCCGATTGAGGTTTTCCGCAGCCGCAGCAGCAGCGCCAGCACAGCACGCCGAGTCAGGAAGATGGGATGGCGCAAGAGTATCGACAGATGTTGCGTCCCACATACCTATGCAAGATTGAAGTAGGAATGCAGCCAGCCACCTTCACCTGACTTTTCCCAATTTCGCGCGTATTCTGGGTACGGTATAGTCTTTGACTTGACTTGAGTAGCAATAAAAATGAATACTATGTTTTTTTTTTTTCTATAAACCTAACTGTTTTGTTAACTGTACATAGCAATAAGTGAAAGTTAGCAAATTTATTTAAAAAATGAAATTGTTTTGCATAAATTAACATTCGTCATTAAAATATAAACCACAGAACTCACACAAAACGCAACCTCTCCCAAGCATCTTCCGTGAAGACAGAACAAATGAGGGCTGCCACAAATGTTTTTAACGGGACAGTTTTGTTGTATTGTAGCTCATAATTAAAGAGCTGGATTCAGGAAGACAAAGCAGCCATTGAAGAAGAGACTTTTCATTGAAAACCTCTTTTGTTTGAAGGTGACGCGCCAAAGCGTCGTGACGTCATCGTCAGTGAGGTGCGATTTTTGATAATGCACGCTGCGATACCGCGCGTCCTTACCAAGCGATCGGTCGTGCTAATACGCGATCGTCGAGTTCATAATATGAAATTGAATTAAATGAAATTGTTTATTCTGTAAACAGGATATCGGGATCACAATAACACGTCTATGAAAAAAAAAACAAAAATAAGCTAGATGGAGTTGACAATTCCAATCTGACTACTTACACTGCCAGACCAATAAAACTAAATGAGAAAGACAAAAGAAACAATGACCCACTTAGTCCTCACATTCATTACAACTAAAGTAATCTAATACTTAACAAAGTAAATATTTATATCATTTCATTTCTGAATAGCGTTTGACCGCGGGTTCGCTCGCGTTATTAAAGAAATTGACTATCGATTCGGGTTGTACTCCGTTTGGCTGTTGCACTCGTGGGCTCCGAACAGTACTTTTTTTCTGGATGAAACGCGGGTATGCTTTTCTATATCATATTACGTATATGCAAACCACGTATATGCAAAATGTCATGATGATTGGTTTAGCGGTTTAGGGCGTGAAAAGGTATCAAGCAAACAAACTTACTATCACATCTACAATAATATTATAGTTAGGAGGATGAAAAACCGGTCCATCGACACTCTAGAGACTCTAGACTCACAAAATGTATTAGGTACAGCTTGGCAAGAAAGTCCTGAAACGGAACTACAATATTTGATCATTGGCAACACTCGCTCTGCCTCGTCTAGTAAGGTACATATTCTGTCATTTCTTGAATGCAGCGCGTTCGTATATTTTTGATACTTTTTGTTAATATTGCTTATATCACTGAACAAAAATAACTATAGTATTATTTTAGGTAAATCCATCAGTACTATAAGACGAATTGCAATAGAAGGACCAAGAAACAAAGGCGTTTTCTCCACACCAGGGAAACATAGAGCAGGGCGACCTAAAAAAGAATTAGACAATTTTGACTTGTGTGCAATCAGACAAAAAGTTCAAATCTTTTACACTGTAAAAAAGATTGTAAGTAGAATTTTAAACTTCTTTTTCATATCAATTTTTTTTTAGTTTTTATTAAGTACACTGAGACATTTGCTGTCATTTTTATTTTTAGGCACCAACTTTACTTACCCGCTTGAACGTACTCTGGTCACGTCGGCCCCGCTCCAACAATTCAGTAAAACGAACGAGTGACCGCGAGTTCCCTTTAAATTTAATTTTATTTTATTTTATTTCAACCTTTATTGCTTTACTATAAGGTCGGACACACACATTCCGTGTATTTAGTTGATTTCTTGACTCTGTGCCGCGTACTAGGATGTATGACAACACTACAAGCGTTCAACCAAAAAAATCAAATAATTAAAAAAATATGGCGTCTTGTCAGTGGCGTACGTTCTCGCGCGTGTGTTGTTTACGTGATAAATAATTTGTGTTTTAAGTGGGTTTTCAAGTGTTTTAAGTGCTATGGCCTGTTTAAGTATGTGATAAATATTATAGTGAAGTGAATTACTGCAGGATTTCAAGATCGGTGAGTGAAAAAATATTACGTAATTTCGGTTTTATTCCACAACCGGCGCTGACCGATTCATGTTTATTGTTATTACGTGTATGTGTTTTCAGATCCTTATTTTAGTACAGTGTGTTATTCTAATACCACTACTTTTATAACAAAGTTGAAGCATTAAATAAGCTTTCCACAGGTACCAATATTTTTATTCTACGTATCAGATTTATATTTATAAAACAACATTTGGTTTCCATTGTCTTGGCGGCCATTGTTATTTTTTTGCCGTCGGCAAATTTTTTCAACTTTGCACGCTCGTAAATAGTACATATTGTACTAATGCTATGTGGTTTTATTAGTGTTTTGCGTTAAGTATATACACATAATGTATTTAAAACCTTAAACAATATAGGTCAACGCTCGTTTTTTCGAACTATAACCATTTATTTGAAAACAAAGTTACGTAAATACTATCGTACGTACGTATCGTACGTAGTGTTAATTTAAATACTATCCTATTTCAAACGAAACTCCGCTATCTTAAAGCCCCGTTCCTTACCATAACAAAAAACACAAGTGTTAGCACCATTCAAACAAACCCAAGTCGTAAAAATGCTTTGTTTACATTATCGGGCGGCCGAGCGGCGCCCCGCCGCGCCGCGCGCGCCGGTGACGCATCTGGCATTCAGCCCAGTCTTTTTTTTTTCGCGCGCATTTCCGACGACTGGGTAACCTTTTGCCTGTGGTTAGAGAAGAACTTGGGTTTAACGGAAGTCGTGAACACTTACGAAAGGTTCTAATAGCCCTGGGCTTTGAATACAAAAAGTGCCAATCAGACAGACAAGCTTTGACGGAAAAGCTGAATATTGCTGCAAAACGTGAAGTCTACTTGGACAAGATTATTAAAAATAGGAATTTACCGGATGATCTGAGAAAGGACATTATTTATGTAGACGAAAGCTATATTCATACTTCCTATAAATTAAAAAAATGCTGGCAGTCTCTTAACGTCAGTGGAATAAAAGAAAGTGTGTCCAAAGGCAAAAGGTAAATTGTTGCTGAAGCATGCTTTATTTAATGCGTTGTGTGTTTTGCATGTGTTGCACGTTCTGCATGTTTTTTTTTTTCTCAGGTACATTATCATACATGCAGGGAATGAAAATGGTTTTGTACCAAATGCTTTGTTAATATTTTGTGGGAAAAATAAATGTGAAGACTACCAGTCGGAGATGAATAAATCAAATTTCACTGAATGGGTTAAGGAGAAACTAATACCGAATTTGTCTAAACCTTCAATTATAGTAATGGATAACGATTAAAATTTTTGATTCTGATTTCATAAAACCCGCCAATATTCACATTAATTGTCAAAAAAAAAATAAGTATCAAAACCGTTTTCGTCGTACTATATAGGGTTACAACATGCACGATAGTGGCGCCACCATTATTTTCACGACTTTTTGGCCAAGCTGTACTTACATTTTTTAAAAAAAAGCTCAACAAACTACACTACACCTGGTGCCATCTATTATCATAAGAACGTTATTGTTGTTTTCCTCGGGAACAGTACTTTTTTCGCGATGAAAGGTACTACTTGGTCGAAATAACTGTGCACCTCGCTGGAATGCCATTTCTCCCCCTGCAACACCGCTCAGCTCCCCGCACTCGCCACGTCGCAAACAAAGCGTTGAAATGACGTCATCAAAAGGTGCACAGTTAATTCGACCCAGTTGTACCTGATGTCCGTTCCTGTACCCCTCACAACGTAAGCGTATATACAAAATTTCAGAATGATCGGTTCAGTGGTTTAGGCCTGAAAAGGTAAGAAACAAACAAATGTACTTTCGTAGTTATAATAAATAATAATAAATAAATATCGTCTGACATTGCAGACAGCACCATCTAGTTCCAAGTTAAGCACTTATTAAGGCTTGTGTTATGGATACCAGATGGTTGATTACACTACTTAATTTTTTTTTTTTTCGTAAATACATACATATTATAAATATACATCCATAATATTAGTTAGGATTACAGACGGTCATTTTTGAGCTCTACAACTGAGGGGCAATTCCCGTATTTTTAAGAACGTTCGCTTTCTCATCTCAGTCTCAATCTGTCAAAAATTGTATAGCGTTTACCTAAATTTTTGACATTTGACTGTCGCTGTGGTGAGATTGCGACTTGATTTTGAACGTTTCTAATGACGGGAACTGGCCTCCTGAACTCATGATAAATGATCAGTGTTCAATGCTCTCATTATGAGGCTTTGAAACTCAGACTATTAAATACAAACTGGTATTAGTAATATACAAGAGCAGTTGTGGCTCTGTGGTGACGACCCAGACTTACGAGTTGTAGGGTTGTAGGAAGGCGCTGTACTTTGGGTAACTTATTTCATCACCATTGCTCTTAAAATCAACTCAACGGTAAAGATATTGTGATTTTTTTTTTGTTGTTGAGAATTAAATGAAATTTAATTTTAATGTCTATTCAGTTTTTAATTTAATTTAAATTTTTGTATTTAATGATAACGTATTTTATTTGAATGCTGTAATACTTTTTATGAATTGTTTGTTTTTGTGATTTGTAAATTGGCACTTGGTGCCTTAGTAAATAAATTTAAAAAAACGGTGAACAAAATCATCGTGAATAACTAAACATTCGAAGACATGTGACATCTGCTAATCAGCACTGGGCCCGCGTTGTGGATTACGGCTCACTCCCTCTCGAAGAGAGAAGGCCTGTGTCTCAGCAGAGGGAACATTATAGGTTGATTTTGCTATATTTTTTCTACATAGGGAGTTCTCTAGGTATCTGTTGTAGTATTCTAGACTACCCGCAAGAAACCTAACAACTCAAGATTTGTTTAGCAACTTACAAACCCACTTGACAAATTATCCTCATTAGACTTAATTAGTGTTTCCAGAAAATACTCAGAGCCAAAGTACATTACCTAATTCGTTGCCGTGGTAGGATAATAAAACAAAAGAACAAAGACATTATTGTTCACGTTTTTCCTATTTTAAGCTTAGTTACCAAGTGGATACAGAGGAGAGAGATGTAAACACACAGATACACACAGATACCTTAAAATGAAAAGAAATTGAAACGTATTTTTTTCTTTGTTTAGTCGAGATATACCTTCTACTTCAACATCATCGGTCTAGCCTATTGCCACCTATGTTGGGGTCGGCTTCCTGTCTAACCGGATGCACCTGAATACCTGTTACATGGAGCAACTGCCTATCTGACCTCCACAACCCAGTAACTGGGTAATACGATACCTCTTTGTAAGACTGGTTGTCAGATTTTTGGGCATCTGACGACCTGTCAAAGATCCACGAATGACAGCTGGGACAACGGCTTAAGAGGGCTTTCACAATTTTTCTTTTAATTGAGTGAAAAAAGTGAAAAATTGATATTTAAATAAATATCAATTTTTTTCTTGTATTTGAGTGTGAGACTCTTCAAACACAAGAAAAATTGTGATATCCCTCTTAACATGCTGTCCGAGGCACGGAGAGGTCTATATACCTTCTACTTACCTAGTGAAATGTCTAAAGGTTTAACTTTTGCGTATTCATAAATTACCTTTTTAAGAGCGAGTATACGCTAACCCAAATTCAATTTCGATCAATTCAGCAACAATACGGTCACATTCCGAAACCGAGTTAGGAATACAGCAATCCGTTCCATCACAAAAATAACTGATGTCACTTGGAAAGCTGTCACGCTTAAATGGAACTGGGTTGGACACATCTGCCACGTGTCAGACGAACAATGGGCGAAACTCGCGACCCAATGGGTCCCTCTAAATGGCAAACCACAATGCGGCAGGCCGAGACGGAGATGGCGGGATGAATTGGACTCCTTCGATAAGGACTGGTACTTAGTAGCCTTAGACGGAGAGTAGTGAATGGAGTGTAGGGAGTCCTATGCCCTGCAGTGAGACATATTATTACAGGCTTTTAATAATAATAAAATAAATAAATGTAACTTTCTCATTTTATAATTTACTATGGCGGAATGAGTTGGACTCCTTCGATAACGACTGGTCTTTAGCAGCCTTAGACGGAGAGCGTAAAAGGAGTGTAGGGAGTCCTACGCCCTGCAGTGGGACATTATAAGCTTTTAATAATAATAAAATAAGGTGCCGATTCCCTTGTTCACAAAATAAACTAAATTTAAGTTGAGTGCATCTTTTTCTTTCTATTTCATTATGAAAAGGACAGAAGATAAAATATTAGATTAGTCCTGTCAAATTAGTCAGCACCTGACGTAATTTGATATAATTTTAGTAGTCAACTTTTTAATAATAATATAATAGGAGACAACATCCACACAAGGTCTTCAGGTCCCGAAATCACGTCTAAACTTGTATGGAGTAGTGTCAGGCGCTGATTAATTTGACAGGACTAAACTAAAATTTATCTTCTGTCCTTTTCATAATGAAATATAAAGAAAAAGATGCATTCAACTTAAATTTAGTTTAGTTTGTGAACAAGGGAATCGGCACCATTGTCATTTTATCATTTACTAGCTGCGCTCCGCGGTTTCAATCGAATAAGTCTCGATCCCGTTTCAATATCGGGATAAAAAGTATTTTATGTCCTAATCCAGACCATGGTCTACCCATGTGCCTAATTTCATCCAAATCCGTTCAGACGTTTTAGCGGGAAAGCGTAACAATCAAACATACAAAAAATGAAATCTTTTCTCTTTATAATATTAGTTTAAATAAAAAGTTATCTAGCATCAAAAACAAAGTAGCCGCCACGAGTAGGGTTGCCATCCGTCCAGATTTGTGTATAAGCAAATAGAAAACATTAAATTTGTAGGCACCTACCTATAAAAGAAATATGTATAAAAAGTAAAATGTCTGGACTTTTTGCAAACGGCCAGATTTTAGTCAGGACTTTTCAGATTTTGAAATGGTAACCCTACCTATCCACGAGTAGCCAATCGACTGGCGACTTCCTCGGCAGTTAGATCCGCTACCACATTTGCGATTTGCTGATATTTATACCACCATAAATAATTAGGTACCCTCTGCCAATATGAGAGAATAAAGGAGAATGCCCATTTGTCATTTTCCTTTTATTTATTTTGACGGGACGGTTGACGTGTCGGGCATGCCACCGTCCAGGTGAATCCATCAGACATATTATCTCTGGTTGTTCTCGTCTGGCTAACGGCGAGTACTTGCACAGGCATAACCAAGTAGCCAGGATTATTCACCAGCAACTTGCTTTAAAATATTAACTTGTGGATACCGAGGTACCGTATTACAAGTATGCGCCCGACCCAGTTCTTGAAGTCACGTTGTACTGGGATTGGTCTATCATTACTGACAGGACTATTGTCGCCAATAAGCCTGATATAGTGGTGATAGATCGAATAGCGCGCCGCACAATGATTATCGATGTTACCATTCCTTATGACGAGAACCTCGTGAAAGCTGAGAATGAGAAACAAATTAAATATCTCGACTTAGCACACGAGGTTGTTGACATGTGGAATGTGAGCTCGGCTGTCATTGTGCCGATTGTCGTATCGGCCAATGGCCTGATGGCCGAAAGCCTCGATCAACGTCTTTCGAGGCTCTCGTTAGGCGGTTGGATCAAGGGCCTGATTCAGAAGGCAGTACTCCTCGATACGGCTCGTATCGTGAGAAGGTTCCTGTCTCTGGAGCCCTAACCACCGGTAGCTTGGACCCTGCTCCTGATACCGGCGGACCACTATTTTTATATTTTTAAATGTTTAAAAAAAAAAGATAATAAAGGAGAATGCCCATTTGTCATTTTCCTTTATTATTACGGCATAAAAATACTGTAAAAATCTTTTCCGAAAACACGCACTACGATCCCCAGCATACTGTCGCAAATACCTGAATACTCATTACGACGATCAAATATTTTGTCACCAACATGTTCATACACGTTCATGTTTGAACGCGTAAGCTGCTAAGATCGACACATGCTTGGCAAGGCACGTCGTTTGAGATGCTGTGTACCTCTGCATGCTAACATGCTTGAATAATATTGCAGGACCAGTGCACGGTGATATGTACGCACGGCCACATATCATGCTATAATTTCCAGTATAAGCGGATCTCGCATTGTATAGGATTTCCTTACAATGAGAGGTCAGTGTAAACTGGAAATGTATAGCTTGATGTGTAGCCGTGTGTACACACATACAAAGTAACATGAATGAGGTAGATAGATCACACATTTATTTGGTGCGACAAGACATTAAATTTACTTACAAGATAGCTTATTTGAAAAAATACACAGAATAAGCCCTGTTATTTTCTTAGAAAATAAAATAACCGGTTGTAAAAATCTGCTATAAGTAAGTCTCCTTTTGAACCAACTTCAATAAAAGGAGGAGGTTCTCAATTCGGTAATAATGTTTTTTTTTTGTTAATATTTATTACCTACCTCAGAACTTCGTCATTTAGAAACAGCTTTGAAAAATTCTTATTTTGTTTGAAAGGGATGTTAAAGGGGTGGTCCTATATAAATTTGGTCAATTTTTGATGAGTGATTTCTGAGTTAGCTTCAATAATACGTTTTTTTTTCGCTTTGTTTATGATGTTATATTAACATCCTGTCAATGTTAATTACTTAGCAAGTGAAGGTAGGTATAAGAAATGATGTGGGGTAGGTACCACAACTAAAAAGTGAAAAATAAAATCTTTCTTACAAAAAAGAAAACCACTGAATTCTAAAACAAACACTGCAAAGTGAAAAACAACTTTAATTTCAGAAGTCAGTGGCAAAAACCGAAAATACAAAACCGACTTCCAAAATTAATTTCCCTCTGTAGTGTTTTTTTTTGGAAGTTAGCTGTTTCCTTTGTAATAAAATCTTTTATAAAATATTTTCCGGATCAGCAGTCGTTCCGGTCGAAAAATGTACTTCTATGGGTAAAAGGGATGAACAGAAGAGTCACCCTAGGTACTTACTTAGCCGGTAACAACAACATATTTTGGTCACCAATAAGATATCTATAAAAGTATAAATGTCAAGCAGATAGATTCTGCAATGTAGGTTTAGGCAGCAACGCCGCCGACGTACCTATTTGAATGACGGGTTTTGTTTCGAAGTTACTGGAATCACTCAAAAGGTCGGGGAGTGACACTGACTGGTGACAATCACTCTAGCAGAGTCGACTGTGAGAGGCAGCTGTCTTCTGATGACAGATTATGTCAACCGCTGTCGTCACCACGTCTGCGACTAATATTGAAGCTGCTGAACCTCTAATATGATGACCACTTCTGGTAAAGGCTATCCTGCGCCGTCATCTATATCTAAAATAGACACTGAAACAGGCTCGCGCTAAAAAAAAACTGTGTCACTCAGAGTCAGCCAGCTCGCTGTACGTACAGACCCGGCACGCACACATTCACACATTAGTCAGCCATTACGCGCGCAATCATCAACACAGTCGACACGTCGACGCAGCGAAAAAATATAAAATACAGCAAGTCTTGTGTGCCAGTGATCGGAAGAAAAAAAACAAGAATCACGTTTCATAGGTAAATGAATAATTCAATCACTTAGTTTATTTATTTAACACTTTAAGCACACAAATGTACAGAAGCGGACTTAATGCCATAAGCATTTTCTACCAGTCAACCTTTGGATGATGCAGAGACAAACAGTGGTAGGTGCAATTTATAATGATAATTTAGGATTAAATAATTTTAAATATATAGACACGTATAAACTTATTTAGTCTATAAATACATATAATATATATACCTAATTATATATAAATATAAGCACAAATAAATGTACATAAATACACGAGTTCCCGATTTTATACATTGCAATCAATTTTCATTCACCAGAACAACAGAATTCATGACAAGGCCAGTGCTGCCAATATTCACGTGTGCAAAATACCAAAAAATATGGAAAATGTATAGTTTTTTTTATTAAATTCAATTTATTTAAGTTATTAATTATTAGGTACCTATTTTATTTTCTAAACTTTATACTAGATTTTCCAAATAAAATTAAGTATAGAGAAATGATTGGATTCAAATAATTAGAAATTGCAACGGTGAAAACGATTGGATTCCAAACAAACTAATAACTCAAAGGGTTGATTAGCAATCTAAGCTAACATGCCATTTATTTTGAAACTTCGAAACTATTCCTTATGCTTATTGAAAGATTTTGTAAACTTTTTGAAACTTGTGTACTTTTTCCCAAATCTACATAGACATTTAGTGTCGTTACATTAAAATTTGTTGTCAAAATGACATTCCATCTCCAATACGTTACTTGTTATTAGTTTTTGTTGGTAATGAAAATGTTTTTTAAACTTGCACACAAAGTAAGATTTGTTAAATATACAGGGTGATGAGTAAAACACCATCAACTTCGAACCACGAAAAAAATTCATTTCCTTTTTGGTTCCATAGTAAAAGTTGTTCATAATGATGAGTACAATGACCCCTTAAGAGGTTGATGGTGTTTTACCAATAACCCTGCTGTAGCAGCAGCGGTGAGGTTTGTGAAAACTCAGGTGTAATATTTGATTGTGTTGAGGATTATTTGTAATAAAAACGATGTGTTAGGTTTAACGAGCAAATTCTGTATTCGCCATATTTTTTACAATACTCAAGGAGAGGGGTGAGGGAACCATAGTATACTTAGAAACCAATCACGATCTAGAACGTTAGGATGACGTAGCGTATAGTGTCGTTCTTTGCCTCGAGAAGTCGCTGTCAGTCGCTATGTGTATATAGGTAGTATCTACGAGTACACAACACTGTATAGCGGAAAAATATTTAACGATTCGGTTTCACCAAAATTCAAAATTAGAGGGAATTTCAATAACCTTTCAAAGAACAGATACTATTATAAAAAAATACTCAGCATTTGGAACGTTAAACTGTATGTAGGAGTAAAATTTTGAACAATTAAAATATTTTCAATTATTTATATAGGGAGATTTGGTGCTAACCATTAACCTTACAAATGGCTCGGTATAATTCTGCCTACATTTCCAAGAAACTTGTCTGCCGACCTGTAATTATCTTAAAATGAAACAATAACAAATGGGTAAATTTGGCCAACAAGGCAACCCTAACTTAATTTACACATAAATAGTCACCGCCATTACGGGACACAGTTTTGTCATAGCGGGAGTTCCGTCAGACTTTTTTGTACACACGGCTACACATCAAGCTATACATTTCCAGTTTACACTGACCTCTCACTGTAAGGAAATCCTATACAATGCGACATCAGCTTATACTGGAAATTATAGCTTGATGTGTAGCCGTGCGTACGTCCATAATCCAAAATACATTTAATAAAATAGTATCGAAGAATTTTTGTCCGTTTGTCTGGATGTACCTACGTTCCGGACTGGCGCAAAAACTAATGAACTGCATTGCGATTCTGTAACCATCTCACCGTGAAAGCTTAGGTGAAGTGAGCGTGGAGTGAGCTGTCAGTGTCATCCCACTGATGCTAGGGATTGACCAAGCATTACATTTACAATCATAATCGAGATTTTAATTATGTTTTTTAATGTTAGTTCTGTTCATCATTTTATATTATTTCAAAGCTAGTATGTAAGTGTCTAAATATTATTATTAAGAGTTTTTTTTATTTATTTTTTTATAAAACAGCAACACAGAGATTCAGTCACAAACTAGTTTAAAGAAATCAAAATAAAAGAACTTATTTGATTTTCTAACTGAATTTCTGTTTTGCTATTTCATTTTAAAAAAAAACCCGTAAATAGTCATTTTAGCCACTTAAATACTAGCCTTGAAATAATATAAAATGATCAACAGAATTAGTATAATAATTTAGATTTTGATTATTTAAAATCTCGATTATGATTGTAAATGTAATGCTTGGTCAACCCCTAGCATCAGTGGGATGGCACTGACAGCTCACTCCACGCTCACTTCACCTAAGTGTTCACTTCACGGTCACATTTTTACAGAATCGACATACTGATCTGGATGAAAAGCACACGGATAGTTTATAACCTGGATTAACACTTTAGGGCACTTTTAATCCCGGTAGCACGTCCCCATGGGATATTTTCCGACATCAACGCGGGTGATGCCACGGGCAAAAGCTAGTATAAAATATACTTACGTGCAAAAAAATTGGTCCACCCCATGAGAGGCAATATCTTAAAATGTACATTTTATTTATTTTATATCGGGTGAAGGGCAGGTAAGATAAAGATTATTTACACATACCATACTCTGATAAGAGCAATATTCTTGACAAGATCGATTCGATTCCTCAGATGTCCTCATCTCTCACTAATCCTTGGAAAAACTGTGTGACTTTTTTTGTCAGTGATGTTAACAAAAGCTTAATTTGGATTATTACTTTTCGATTATTAATCACTTACCTTACATTTATTAATGACTAAAAACGGAGGATCTTTATTCAACCCGTGTGTTTTTTTTAAGCTCACGAATTTCTCAAAAACGAATGTTTCTGTTTTGCAATTTTTTTCATAAATGATAAATGATAAATGATTTTATTTCTGTAAGTAGGTTTGAACAAACACTTTTACACGTCAATCATATTTTTTTTTAAACTAGATGGGGTCGGCGTTTCCTATCTGACTACTCTGAGAAGAAAGGCCGAAACAAACTCAGAGGTCACAGTCTCTTTTAAAGTCCAGACAAAATCTTGGTCAGGTCATGTGAAAGCTATGTAGATCGGTGTCTGCAATGGTCTTTTGAGACATAGACATACCTAAGGAAGATTTTAGTACACAATACATTAAGTTACTGTTAATTAAACTTGTTGAATTATCTTGCTTCAAATCGAAGAGGATGGAGGTGGATCCATTTTTTTGCACGCAAGTGTAAATTCTCTCTGAAGTTATATCACCATGTACTTACCTAGACCTATTATGTACCTATCGTTACCATTCTCGTATCGTATTTTTATTACAAAAGCCCCCTTTTGATATCTAGGTAATCCATATACAGCGAGATTAAGATATGTACGAACAAGATTGTTATTACGTATCGAATAGAAAGAGCTTTGGGGTGTGATCGGAATTTTTATGCTATTGCGAGGGCTTTATTATTCTATTTTCGTGAATGTGTTTCGGGTATCAAGTATTCGGGCCTGATAACCAGTTTCTCCATGTAAAATACTGGTACTCAGCTGCATCCGGTTAGACTGGAAACCTCAGATCATATAAACACAGCAGGAAACCAACCCAATATAGTTGGGAAAAACTCGTGTGAAAGATGGGCTCGCTTCGCTCGTACCTGCTCATCTTGTGAGTAAGGACGCTCCACTCATTCATGTCAGGATCGGGCTCACTTTGCTCGCTGTATTTTGCACATTTTTTAGGCGTATTGTGTTATTTATGATGTCAACTTTCTTTGATTGTCTTTTTTTTATTACGAGCGGACTTACAGCCCATATGAGCGAACGTTACGTGAAACGTGAGTTTTTACATAGGTGTGTTTGTAACAAAGTTTCTTACGGTTTCCGACACGGCCGTAGCCATTTCATCTGCTAGACTCTAAACTTAGTAGGCTCATTGCAATCCTCACGAAATATGAATTCACTATTTATGTATTTATTTTAGTTCTGAGCATATTTACGGCCGATATGAGATGATATTTTAAACTTTTTTGCCATTCGCAACAATTTTCTTACGATTCCTGACACTGCCGTAGCTATTGTATTGGCTCGGCAATAGACTTTTTCAGTGTTATTACAAAAAGCGGTTTAACTGAAAACCCCGGTTTAAAGCTCTATAAACTACGGTTTAAACCAAAATGATATTACAAAACGTGGTTTTTCGAAAAACCGTGGACCATATCATGGTCTAACGCTAAACCTCGGCGGCCCCTAGTTTAAACGATCAAACTATGGTCTAAATCGTATCAGTCAAAGTTTCTCTTGTATTTTATAGCATCTTTTTCATTGTGTTGTGTTGTTTTTACCCGAAAATGGATCTTAACATGGTCGATTTAATTGATATTGAGGATATTGAAGCCGCTGAGTTGTTGGGAACGCCACGCCGACACAACATAAATCGTGTTCGAAAATCAAATAAATTAAAATTAAATTTGAATCAATTAAACACTGATTTCAAGTTAATCGAAGTAATTTATGTTTATTTACTTTTTCCTCGGTACTCCAATTCTCAGATCGTTTTTTCTTTTGTTGGTCCATCACAATATTATATTAAAATTACCTACTATAGAAGGTAATACTATACAAAGAGGCACTTGTTCTATTAGAAACTTCGATAAGTTAAAAATTCCAAAGCTAAATGAACTTTGTTCAACTTGCGATGGTTTTGTTTAATGTTATGGTTTCATATAATGCGGGAAAATTTTACGTTTCGTTACACGTACCTAGATGTATTATTAGTACTTAATACGACATTAAGTCATGTGCTTAAACCTAAACAAAACTGCAATCGCGAAATAACTAATATTCCATGCAAATTAACACTCTCAATATTTTTAACACTCCTAAACATCATAATAATCATTAGCGTATTAACAAAAAGTTTTCATTTCTGAGCATACGGAACGTTGCAATAGAATGATAACATGGTGAACGAATAATATTTGTATTACTCTGTGGTTGTTACAAAGACAATGGTTCAAATGACGGCACTAAGAAGACCACGGTTTTTTGAAGTTTTGTAATACGGACAAATTTAGACCAAGGTTTATTTAGTTTTTTGTAATAATGTTCAAAGCATTATTTGCTTTTATTTATTTATTATTATTTATTTTTATCTATATTGACATACAGTAAGTATCTTATAAACTAAGCCCCACAAAACCGTAGTAGTGGTTCGACTGTGAGGTCGGATTTGATACAAGTTTTCTTCAATTAGACTTTTTTTTAATTTCTTTGCATATTTACGGCCGCTATGAGATGACATATGACATTATTTTACTGTTGTCAACCTCATAGTCATTTTTAACCCTAGTTTAGCAAATGTTTAGGTCCTAGTAGTGCTTTGTCAATTTTTTACAACGACACCAGAATCACTGTTTTATCTAAACACGTTTTTGCGCTATACGAATTGAAATTTCGACACAGTGAAAAATGGAGGGTCTCGAGTATGCGCGTGCACTCGCAGTGTGACGTCATAGGCAAATTGTGATAAATTATTTTAAACATAAATATGATCTTTCTTTTGAATGGTCAACTCTAACACTAAAAAATATAAAATTAAGTTTTTCAAAAGTCTAAAGTTGTTATCAAAGTAACCCCGTAGTATCAAAGTAACCCCATTTGACCGTACAACAAAAATGTAATAAACAATGTTAATGTTTAGAAACTACATTGCGTACGCAGGGTACATACTTACCTAGTCTGCGACAGCGCTAGCCGGTGGTGGAGGGTCTACTTCTTGATAGTTCTTGAGCTGATGAAGAGATGCCGAAGGGTGCACTCGAAAATACGGTCAGTGGGTCGTCTTAGGGCTGGACTTGTAGCAGTTGGAATATACGGTTAGGGATACTATGAGCAGCAAAGACAAAAAAAAATTAAGATATAATGTTTTCAGAAATGTAACAATTTTATTGCAGTAGGTACCGGGTTAACCTTGACCTTATAAGTGATTAAGCTTCTGAAAAACATGGCCCTACGACGCTACGCCGCGTTTAATGAGTAAAAATAAAATAACGATAAAAAAATATCTGGATTATATTATTGTTGGAGCGCCTGATGAATTCGCCAAAGCAGCGAGCGACGATGCGTCCTCTTTTAGTTTTAAGTTTTGTATGTTATATTATAAATTTATAATTGCGCAGTCATTACTGCTTGTGTCATTACCGAGTTAGTACACATTTTTAAGTAATTCCAAATTCTCCTCGTTTTATTTTACCCGAGTCCTGGTTGCACTCGTACATGGTCCATTATCGAGCCGGATTGTTGTATTCATCAAGTTAATTCGAAGATTAATGAAATCAGCGATATTTAACGACGGAATTAATTAACCTGGATTCAAGAGGTTATACGCTGGTGCCGCCAGCGTGGAATTTGGATTGAGAAAATATTATTTTCACGGTGTTAAGTTTTATATTGGATAATATCGTCACCCAACACTCGTACAGGTTGTATTAAACTTTAATTATATTTTACTAAAGGTTAGTGCATTTTTAACTTGTATCAATATAAATTATGTTCATTGAGTAGGTAGGTACCTTTTGCATTTTGAATGGTTTCGTTATTTTGTATGCTACGCGTATAATCAGCGACAATTGTTATTATTTTAATACTTTAAAGTAAGTATAGTAGGAGTTAGTACTACATTTAAATAATTTGTATTGTTGCATTAAAGCGATAACTATTCAGTTAAGTGTTACTTTGATGCGTAGGTATTCATCAGCCATAGTTTATTCTGATTAGTGTTAGATATTATTTCCAATTATTGACTACAGTGTCAGTTTTAAACCGTAGTGTACTTCAGATTTGTTGCTTACTTATATACTAATTATTATAACTTAAAGATTATGTATTGAGGAATTTATAACAAAAGTTTGCACGTTCACAATAGTAATCAGATTTATTATTATGTACAGATATTTGCATTAAAGATTATCTAATTACATTGTTACATCACATTAAAATCAACCGTATAACTTAGTACCTAGATACATAACTTCTGTTTAAGTACCTACATAAACGTATTTGTTATTGTATACATTTCAGGTCGACAACACTCGAGTCCCAGTATGTCCGAGGAAAAGGAATTAGTAAAGAAGCGAGGCAGTTATAAGGGCCGCTTAACTATATTCATCAGTTACCTGGACGCAACGATTGACAAGCCACTAAGTAGTTGTGACGTCGCGGAATTACAGCTGCGTATGGGCAAACTTGAATCGTTGTACGAACAATACGATGAGGTACAGTTGCGGTTAGAGTGTATGGTTGATGATGCGAAGGCCCAGTTGTCTGAGCGTTGTGAGTTCGAGACATTGTACTTTAAGGCATTGTCGAGGGCTCAACAGTTACTGAATAAATCTAATAAAGAAAATGATTCGGTTTGTGATAAAAGCACTCGTGGTAGTGTTTATAAACATAATATTAAGTTGCCTATCATACAACTTCCGAAATTTAATGGAATATATACCAATTGGATGGAGTTTCGTGACACCTTTACTAGCCTCATCCATAATAATGACGATATTGATGAAATCAACAAATTTCATTATTTGCGTGCTTCTCTGGAAGGATCTGCTGCTGTGGTTGTTCAATCAATCGAGTTCTCCGCTAGCAACTATGGTGTAGCTTGGAATTTAATTTGCGATCGTTTTAACAATAAAAGATTATTGGTGCAGAATCACTTGTCAGCATTATGTAATATTGAAATTATCACAAAAGAATCCTCCGCCGCTTTGAAAGGTTTAATAGACGTATTAAATAAAAACTTACGAGCGTTAGAATCGTTAGGTGAACCAGTCAAGCAATGGGATACTTTGTTGATATATTTAGTCACTCGTAAGTTGGATCAGAAGTCTTATCGCGAATGGGAGGAATTTATAGGTCATACTGACAAAGACAGCAAAATCACTTTCGATGCATTCCTCCAATTTATCCGCACGCGCGCTGATTTAGTTGAAACTCTAGAAATACCAAGACACAACGTATCAGGTATCGGTAAATCAAGTTCAACGGGTAAAATTAAGTCTATGGTGACGACACAACATTCTAATAATGCAAGCACTGAATCTGTCACGAGGCAATGTCCCAATTGCAAAGGTGACCATAGTCTGTCTAATTGTTCACAGTTCCTTTCGTTGAGTAACGAGGCTCGTCGTAAATTAGTGCCTAGTTTTAAATTGTGTTACAACTGTTTTCGTTCGGGTCACTTCTCCAACAAATGTAAAAAACCGGGTTGTAAGTTATGCAATCGCAGGCATAACATTTTACTTCATACTTCGGATGCTAGCTATAGTCATAGTGATAATAAAACATCGTCTCCGTCAACGTCTGCGTCGCCCGCGCACTCTGCTAACACTGACGCTAATAACGTAGCTTTGTCTGCGAACATTTCACCTTCTTATGGCGACAGTAGGAAGGAGCGCGGCGTGTTGTTGTCAACAGCTCTAATTAAAGTATTTGATCATAATGATCGTGAGCATATTGTGCGAGCGACACTCGATAGCGGTAGTACTTCATGCTTCATGACGGAGCGACTATGCAAACGACTTAAATTGGATACAAGTCCGATAGATGGCTCCATCTATGGCATAAATAACGCGACCTCTCGCATAAGCAATACTTGTCAGGTAAAAATGACGTCACTCAACAACAATTATGTTGCTAAGTTGTTTTGTTTTGTTTTGCCATTAATAACGAATGAAATGCCATATCGTGAATTAGATTTATGTAATCTAAATATTCCCACTGATATTTGTTTGGCAGACCCTAGCTTTTACAAGCCCTCCGATATAGATATTTTAATTGGTGCTGATCTATTTTGGGACCTGTTAGGTTCGCAAAGAGTAAAGCTAGGTGTTGGGAAGCCAGTGTTATGTGAAACCAGATTAGGCTGGATCGTCTCTGGTCCCATTTTATATAGTAATAGTAAATTAAGTAACAGTGTAAGTTGTCATTTTACTCAAACTAGTTCTTATAGTGATCATGACTCAAGACTTATTCGTGATGAGTTGACGCGATTTTGGAACCTTGAAGAGGTTACCTCGCAGCATTCAAATTATTTGCCAGAAGAAAAATTGTGTGAGGAACATTTTATTAAAAACACGACTCGTTTAGAGGACGGTCGTTTTTGTGTCCGTATACCAATGAAGCAGAACCCTTCTGTTCTCGGTGACTCATTTCATAGGGCATCAAAATGTTTATATTCCCTGGAACGCAGACTTAAGGCTAAACCATATTTTAGTAAGTTATATCACGAATTTATGGCAGAATATGAGTCGTTAGGTCATATGACTATAAACAAGGAATTAGATTTAAATGCCTATTACATACCTCATCACGGGGTACTACGCGATTCTAGTACCACTACCAAATTACGTGTAGTGTTTAATGCTAGTTGCCCTACTTCATCAGGAATATCCTTGAACGATTTACAGATGGTGGGTCCTACGGTTCAAGACGACCTCCTGTCTATACTTCTTCGGTTTCGACAGTATAAGTATGTCTTGTCAGCCGATGTTGAAAAGATGTATAGACAGATAGTAGTCCATCCATCTGATAGGCACTTGCAACAGATAGTTTGGCGTGAAGATACGTGTAGTCCTGTCAAGGTATTTAAACTGAACACCGTCACATACGGTACGGCGAGTGCGCCGTTTCTTGCGACGCGCTGCCTTAGGCAATTAGGTATTGAGTGCACTGATGATAAGATTGCCACCATTATCAAACATGATTTTTACGTAGATGATCTACTCACGGGTGGCAATGATTTAAGTGAAGTAATGGTAATTCGCAAAGAAGTCACCAATGCACTCAGATCAGCTTGCATGCCACTTCGAAAGTGGAAGTCGAACGAACCTGTTCTAGTCTCAGGGACTTCTCAGTCATCCTTAGATTTAGGTATGGGATCTAGTGAGCCCAATAAACTGTTGGGGCTTGACTGGTTTTCTGACTCTGACGAACTAGGTTTCTTGATGAGTTCTGAGATGCCTTCTAATGGCAGTACTAAGCGTGATTTGCTTTCAGCAATTGCACGCATTTTTGACCCTTTAGGTCTTTTATCTCCTTTTGTAGTGACCATGAAAATGTTGTTACAAAGAATGTGGTTGGACAACCTTTCATGGGACGAACCGTTGACTCTGGAACTCAACACAACTTTTAAAGCTATTTTTAAAGACCTCCCTCTTCTAAATAACTTGCGTATCCCACGTTTTATTATGTCAGATTCGTACCACACGCTAGAATTACATGTATTCACGGATGCATCTGAGCGAGCGTACGGTGCGTGTGCCTATGTCCGTAGTGTCCGCAGTGATGGCGAATGCATGGTCCGCTTATTGATAGGCAAAGGTCGTGTGGCGCCGATTAAACCTACCACGATTCCGAGGTTGGAACTGTGTGGTGCTGTAGTGGGAGCTCGCGTGTGTGAGAAGGTGGTCAAATCACTTCGAGCAAAGTTCGATCGGGTTTACTGTTGGACAGACTCGACCATTGTGTTGGGATGGTTACAAATGTTGCCCTCTAAACTTCAGCCATTTGTACGTAATCGCGTTGCTGAAATTTTGGATAAAACAGGAAACTGTACTTGGCGTCACGTCCCAACTGCCAAGAACCCAGCAGATCTCATATCTCGTGGCGTGGATATCGATGCTCTGCAAGGGTTACATCTGTGGTGGTGTGGTCCCGACTTCTTGAAGGAAGATCAGTCCAACTGGCCATCTCACCTTAAATGTTTAGAATTCGAGAGACTGCCCGAAACGCGACCTCAAGTTTCATTGAGCGCTATTGTAGAAAGGAGTTCTTGCAATTCATTTATAGATTTTAAGCGTTTCTCTAATTATTTAAGACTTGTTCGTTCCGTAGCTTATGTGTTGAGATTTGTTAGAATTTGTAAAAAACTTCCTGTAATTAGTAACTTTCTATCAGAAGAAGAACTACAGGAAGCATTAAATGTTATTATTTTAAAATGTCAAATTGATTCGTTTCCAGAGCACAAATTACTTGCAAACAAACAAAGTTTACCTTCAAAAAGCGCCCTTCACAAATTTAATGTATATTTAGACAGCAATAATATAATGCGTGTCGGAGGACGCTTAGAGAATTCTGACTTCTCATATAATAAAAAACACCCTATTATTTTACAGTCCACACATATATTTACAAAGCTGTTGTTTAATTTCGAGCACAAGAGATTGATGCACGCAGGCCCACAGTTATTATTAGCGTCGATAAGGGAATCATATTGGCCTATCGGCGGCCGAAATTTATCTAAAGCTTGCTATCATAACTGTGTGCGCTGTTGTCGTATGAAGGGTAATGTAGTTACACCCTTAATGGGGAATTTGCCGCAGCAGCGTCTCCATCAGGGAGGCTACCCCTTCGAAAGTGTTGGTGTTGATTATGCCGGCCCTATCATGTGTGCCAGTCGGCAAGGCCGCGGTTGCAGGCTAGTAAAGGTGTACGTTGCGATATTTATTTGCTTCACCACCAAGGCTATTCACTTGGAACTAGTAGGTGACCTAACTAGTAATAAATATTTATTGGCTTTGTATAGGTTTATTTCGCGAAGGGGAAAACCCGTTAATATTTATTCCGACAACGGTACCTCATTCGTTGGAGCGTACAACGAGTTATCGAAATTTTTAAAGTTAAATTGCGATTCCTTGGGTGAAAGTTTGGCTAATGATGGAGTTAAGATGCACTTTATTCCCGCTTATACTCCTCACTTTGGCGGACTCTGGGAAGCGGGTGTTAAGTCGACGAAATATCATTTAAAGCGAGTGTTGGGAAATTGTAATCTCACGTTCGAAGAACTTAACACCACGCTAATCCAAATCGAGGCAATACTGAACTCTCGTCCATTGACGCCGCTGTCCGCTGATCCTGCTGACCTTACACCTCTGACTCCAGGACACTTCCTTGTCGGTCGACCGCTTACTTCACTGCCACAGCGAGATATTCAGGAACACTCCATTCATCATCTAACTCGTTTTCAAAGGATCGAGCAACTCCGCCAGCATTTCTGGGTTCGGTGGAGTAAGGAGTTTGTTTCCGAGTTGCAGCAGAGAACCAAATGGCGTTCCTGTAAAGATGCATTGAAGCTGGATTCCTTGGTAGTGATCAAAGAGGATAACCTACCCCCCCTCAAGTGGAAGCTGGGTAGAATTGTCGCCGTCCATCCAGGATCAGACAGCATCGTTCGTGTGGCTGACATCCGGACTACTGCTGGAGTAATAAGACGAGCCTTCAACAGAATTTGCCCATTACCCGTCTCTTCTGATGCTTGTTGAAAGATCATCTTTCAACGTCCGGGGGCATGTTGGAGCGCCTGATGAATTCGCCAAAGCAGCGAGCGACGATGCGTCCTCTTTTAGTTTTAAGTTTTGTATGTTATATTATAAATTTATAATTGCGCAGTCATTACTGCTTGTGTCATTACCGAGTTAGTACACATTTTTAAGTAATTCCAAATTCTCCTCGTTTTATTTTACCCGAGTCCTGGTTGCACTCGTACAATTATATTTGTCGGAGTTGGTTGTCAATTACAATTGTGGGTAGTTAACACAATTTGTTATGATTTGTTTTTCTTATTATTAATTTAAATGATTTTCACTATCAATTATTGTATAATAAATCGAAACATAATTTATTGGGTACTCGGTACGCAGTAATTGATTTTGGCAACTTATTTCGATAATTGTAACCGATGGTTTTGTTCAAAACATTTGATGACCTGTTACTTTGATGTTAAGATGATTTACTTTTGTTATATCATCATTGTTTATTTACAATAATTTAATCTTGTATTATTTGATTGCTTTATAATGTAAGTCTTATTAGATTTAGCGCATTATAGTGTTTTGTACCAAGTAAACACGTGACGTACTTCCGTGCGTCCTCGGACAGAGTTGTAGTGGAGGGATTACAAGGTGGGGGCATCGTTCTATAAAATAGCGTGCACTCTGTCTACGAGTGAGGCCCGCCCGATCAAGATGTTTGGCAAGCCGATCCCTTGGGAGAAGCATGCCAAATATCTGGGTGTGACTTTGGACAGACGTCTCTCCTTCGCAGAGCACATAAAGGTGGTTCGTTCGCGAGCCGCCTTTGCTCTGAGTAGACTACATTCCGTCCTAAATGCACGCAGTAAATTGTCACTCAGGTGCAAACTGCGCATTTATACGGCATGCATCCGACCTATTATGACATACGCCTGTGCTGTTTTCGCACAGGCCCACCAAGCACATCCACAGGATGCAGACCCTACAGAACCGTTTCCTACGTAAAATCACGGGTTCCCCCTGGTTCGTTCGTAACATTAACTTACATTTAGGTTTGAAAATCCCCACCATTCAACAATTCATGAAACGCGCTTGCAAGCGTTTCTTCGATACCGCTGGCAGCCATCGCAACCCTCTGGTTGCGAAGGCCGCCAGTTATGTCCCCTCTAGAATCAGTAAAATCCGCCGTCCAAGGCACGCACTGACCAACCCCGACGACCCCACCACCCTCCTCCAGGAAAGCAGTAGGGCCACCAGTACAGTATACAAACACAGACACAAAACGAAGTTCCGACCTCGCCGCCGAGGTCCTTCGCGTCCGCGTCCGCGTTCCTCCCCGATAGATTCCTCTTCCCCTCCCTTGATCGGATCCACAGAGCCAGCTGGTGGCGTAGCTGAGCCAGTAGTTTTACCCCTTAATAATAATGAACCCATTTTGATCCAGCCTGTCCCCAACTTGCTGTCCTTCCCCAGCGACGCCCTAAGCCGAGGTCCGTACCCCACAGGGGGTGCCCTTAGGTGATGGTCGCTTAATTTATAATTAATATTATGCCCCTGGCTGGAGGCTTTGAGTTAGCTCGAAGGCACCACAGGATTGACCGGTTAAGCAGTCACGGCCTCTCAAGGCCAACTGCGAGATGCCATACATAAAAAAAAAAAAAAATCTACGAGTGAGTCGATCTTCGGATTCGACTCAATAAAGAGCCCTTGCTCCCGGCAAAACTGTCGGTTTACCTGTACTAAAAATAAAAACCCTGTGATTGTTTATAGAGTCTTATTTTTCCTGATAAAATGGGAACTCCAAACCCTGACGAGATACCGCTCGGCACTCCTGATCCTACATATTTATTTATTAAATAAAGGTGCTTTTAATATTTTCTTTGTTTTAAGGCCATCCTGGATAATTTTCCCTATCAGAAAAATGGCACATGAATGTTGAACACAAAAGAATGTTCGTTCCCTTTTGCGAACAAGCGGATAGTGGTTCAAAAACAAAATTATTTTAAGCCCATTTTATAAAAAATGTCCTTTGACATAAATGTAGTACGAATGACGGACACACTTAAAATCTTAACACCGCGATTCAGAAAATGACTACATTTGCTCAACGCCATCTATAGAATAACGTGGATAACTCAAAACTCGCTCTGCATTCAATAAACTTTCTTAGATCAAACTGGATTTTATGATCTAAACTATTAAATTATTATCTATTTATATTGCATTCTTTATCACTCGGTGTTCTAAGTCATCAATTATTATTTTACTCCATTTCTCCTCGTTTTTTATTTGAAATTCATTTAGCGCGACTAATAAACCACCAATCGAACGCGATATTTATAACATTATAATTACTTTTTGAAATATCACAGACACGAGACAGGGACTTTATGACGTTTATTTTATTTTATTGAGTTAGTGTCGTGTAAAAAGTGTAGAAATAATAGTGACAATGACACACATAATAACACATTTTATTTTATTTTATTTGGGAAACTTACAGCTATAATATACAGTGTAAGTACTTAAACAAATATGCAACTGAAGGCCATTTACAAGTTTCCACAGATAAACACCAAAATTTTAAATTAAAAACGAGAAAAAAATAATAATGTGGGTACAAAATACCTTTTACATAAATTAGGAAAAAATAGTATACGAACGACATATACAAACTAAAAATAATTTAGACGTAAACAATTACTTTTCCGTAAAAAAAGCTTTCCACTAACAAATACTTAAGCCGAGAAACACTGGTATTGAATATATCCAAATCATGTTCACCAGACAGTTTATTAAAACCTCTGCTCGCACGGATCAGAAACTATGTGTTTATATCATTTTCTCAGACTCTAAGAAAGTGAAACGGACTTGAGTAAAGTACAATCAACGCTATTTTAAGTTTTAACATAATATATATCACGTAAAAATTTACTTAGATTAAAATTGCTTATTAGTCGAATAGGCTAGATTATAATTAATTACTAAGAACCTCGTTCTTTTTAATAAAGGATTTAAAAAAAAGAGAAAAGTTGAAAAGTTCTTCTTGAACACTATAAATAGAATAGAATATAAATAGAATCAAAAGATATAAATCTTTTGATTGACCGAAGCGATTGCGATGAAACAAAAACGAAAATTTACTCCGAGTTATACACAATATTTAAATATAAAAGATAAACATATTGGTTTCTTACTATTTATGTGATACTGATACAATTCAAATTAATCTCTCATCTAAACAGACAAAAAAAAAACATCTTTTTTCGACGCCATATTTTAAATTGTTAATAGTTTTAGTTACTTTAGGTTGTTATATTTTTATTTTAATAGTTTATGTAACAGACAAACCGACAAACAGAAAAAAAATCTAAAAATGATAGAAATGGCATCTGTTGGTTACCTACCCTTTAACACCACAAACATTTTTGTTTTTGAAATATTTTCAGTGTACCTACAGATACGTCTCGTCTACAGATTTATTATATGTATGGGTATAGAATATAAAATATATGTTCTTTAAGGCCACGTTTTTTTAAAAATAATTTTCTACCGGCACTTCTTTAGTTTACTAAAGCACACTTCACCCGTAAGGGCAGCTCTATGCGTCTAATATAAGTGAAAGGGGCACGTTTAAAGCACTCGGTCAGAAAAGTAATGCAACACGTGAAAAGCTTTTCAATATGGTACAGAAAATGCTTGAAAGATTTAAGGTTTTATCTTCTTTAATGTTTTTTATGCATTCATTCGTTTATAGCCAATTCCTAAGCAATCAGACCCTTCAGATATTTGTGGAAACGGCGGGTTTTTTAAGGAATTAATGAAAAGCGGTTCAGTTACGGATAGCCACCGTTCAGCTGCCTGATCAGTTGGTGTTACATTGCTAGTTAGAGTAAGCAACAACCACAAAAAAACAACAAATGATCATTTCAGACACCAATCTACATTGTCCTCAAAGATTATTATAATATTATTCTAATTAATGTGAACGTGAGAACTGTGTCGGTCATTGTTTTTTTTTTGTATTTTTCTCAGTTAGTTTAATCATAATCTGGCAGTTTGAGTAATTTATGCGGCCTACTCAAATGTCCTTTCTTTGGTATTGGTCGTCGAATCGTCGAGCTCCTAAAGTTCAGAGTTGAGCTGCACGATTGCGGATAATTGCGTGCACTGAGTGGACAGGTCCACTCAATCTGTGTGGTTCTTTCCTCAAAAGACCATTTCAGACACCGATCTACATAGCCTTCACATGATCTGACCAAGATTTTGTCTGGACTTTAAAAGAGACTGTGACCTCTGAGTTTCTTTCGGCTTTTCTTCTCAGAGTAGTCCGATAGGTAACGCCGACCTCATCTAGTTTTTAAAATACGATTGACGTGTAAAAATGTTTGTACAAACCTACTTACAGAAATAAAACCGTGTATCATTTATCATTCAAGGAAGCTTAAAAATCAGCCCCACCGCTGAGAAATCTTCGATGGTAATGACTTCACTACCCAGCATGAGGCGAGAAGCCCATGAGAACTCACTGATGAAATTGCGACACCAATTCTTAGGTTAATGAAAGTTTTAGCAAGTTCTCCATCTAGCATCGATTCCGGTAGGTTAGAAATAGGGCCAACCGCGGAATAGATAAAAGAATTAAGGACAACTCTATATCATAAGTTCCTACAACCCTATGCCTATACTACACTTTTAACTGTCTTTTTGAGGAATACAACCATAAAAATGTCTTCTGACGTCACAGCAAAAATAAGAACCATAACGGAGCCATAATCTTCTATGAATGGTCTCAATTACGAGTAGTCCCACTGCGCTATAATATCATCAAAAATATATAAAACTTTATGAGCACATCTGCGGGGGATGGCTTTGACATTTAGAAGTAATCAACCTATTTATTTAAGTACGTTATTTGTATGTTTGTCATCACAGAACTGGTCACTAGCACTTTCAGCGCCATGTGGTCCGTTGGCCACCCACATAAATCACAGTGCAATAAGCCTGTAGATCTTAAAATGTTTACCAACATTCCGTGTGATCCGCTGTGATCCCACAAATTCGTGTATTTTTATAGAGCTTGGCTAGCTACAATAACTTAACGACGTGTACTCGCCAGCCGCCCACATGGCGTGCTGTAAAAGTTACACAAAATCTAGCATGGCGTGGTGTAAAAGACATTAGATGGCCCGCGCGCCGCCCACACGGTCTGCACGTAACAGTTGACCAACAGTGGTAACATTTTGACCTTGAGCTGACTTAGCCTAGCCCAGTGGGAACACTTTGACCGTGAGCTGGTCTAGCCTAGCTCATTGGTCACACTTTGACCTTGAGCTGGCCTAGCCTAGCACATTGGTAACACTTTGACCGTGAGCTGGCTTAGCCTAGCCCAGTGGGCACAATTTGAACGTGAGCAGCCACAGAGCTTGGAGGAGACTCCTCGGCGGCCGCTACTAGAGGCGGCATTGTCAACAATTTCCATACAAACCAAACGTGTCAACGTTTAGTCGCTCTACAACACAAATGATCTATAGAAACTGACGGCATTGATTGGCGGTCCGTGACAGAAGTTATATACTCAACCCACGAGCCACACATTTTATAAGTAGGTACAGCCGTCTCTGGACGCTGCCGGTGATTCCGTGCTCTGTGTTAGCAGCGATGGAGCTTCTTCTTAGCGTGTCGTTGGCTGAGCAGCTGAAAAAGTGCCTATAAAATGCTATAAGTAAACAAAGGAAGAAACCGAATAATGTTATTGGTAATTTTCTTTGTATTTTTTCTGTTCGCCCGTAATTATTTATTATTTTCTTCAGTTTGGGATGCAACAACAGTAGCGAGTCTTGAAGACGTAGGCCGGTATGTCGAGTTACGTGAAGATGGTCAAATGGTGGGGCTTGGCTAAGTTATAACAGCCGCATGGGTCGACCGAAGGTCAAGTTGCTGTTGCCCCAGTCGGTTCGTGGATGGGTGACCATCCATTACTTAACGAGACCTCTCCGTGGCTCGGAAACGCACGTTAAGCCGTTGGTCAATGCGTTGGTCCCAGCCGTCATTCGTAGATCTTTGACAGACGTAACGGGTAGTCTAAAGCCAAAAAGTCTGACAACCAATATAATATAATATGGGACAACATCCACACAAGGTCTTCAGGTCCCGAACTAGGCAGAGCCTGTACTACGGTAACCTGATGACTGATATACATACCTATATACATATACACACCCAGACACAGGTCAAACAGACATGTTCATGCAAAAAAATGTTTGACTTGTCTGGGGATCGAACCCGGGACCAGCGGCTCAGAAGGCAGGGTCGCTACCAACTGCGCCAACCGGTCAGTCCATCTTGCCAAGGGGTATCGTGTTACCCAGTAACTGGGTTGTGGAAGTCAGATAGGCAGTCGCTCCATGTAAAATGTTGGTATTCAGCTGCATCCGGTTAGACTGGAAGCCGACCTCAACATAATTAGGAAAATGCTAGGCAGATTAGTTTATAAACAAAGAAATAATACAAAAAATCCAATTTTATCATATTTTATTTTGCAACTATTATAATCACATAAATAGTTTAAAAATCACCAAAAACATCGAACAAACGTATACAAAGTAATCTACATGAACTACACGGATTTATATGAATTATTTGTTAAACACAACAACTTGTATTTATGTATTTATTTTACAGAAGACATTTTCAGACTGAGAATATTTTTACAATATACGTGGGTAGCTGACGATGTTAGTGTTAAATAAACTGTTAAATATTATACAGCAAAAAAAAACAGTAGGAAAACTTGGTTCAGTCTTCGAAATACCTATCAGGCGGTAGTATCGTATCGACTGATTGCTCAGTTTGTTCTGTTTGTTGTTTGCACTGTTGGCAGGCAATTTTGTGTGACTAAAACCCACACACATATACTCATAGTACCAAATTAAAGTTCATTACCACAACAAAAAAAGCCCTTTTACTACAAAGGGTCTTAAGGAAACAACATCTCAGTTTCCTAAAAAAGTTACCAAAACAGTTGTCCTACTGTACACTCTACACTGTGGCTAAAAAGTCGGTGACAGGTGGCAGGTATCCATTAGGAATGTTACAGGTTGTTGGTTAGTATCCTGTATAGCCTCCTTCTATATTTAGCAGTTTATATCACTAAGATCATCAATCACCGACGCCAGGAAATACAGATACGTCACTTAGTATAAATGAATACAGCACATTTAAATGAATTTGTGCATTTTGATGGATTTTGAACCCCTCTTTACTAGTGGTGATATACCTGTAATATTTGGCGTACAAATTCTGCCAGCTCGTGATTCTATCGAGGGTAAGAAATAGGGCTTGGAAAAAAGGGTGCTGACAAAGTCTGCAGGTTGGATACCTTGAAAAGTTTTAATTAATTCTAAATGTAAAAACATGGGAAATGACCAGCATCAAATAAACAAGACAAGACCAAGACAACAAGAAGGTTCTGGTCTTGTTGTTTAAGTGAAAACTTCTCGAGGCTCTCTTTCTTAACAGTGTCGCTGAATCGCGTACACTCGGTTCCAGTTCTATGATTTCACTTCTATCGAGTGGTCATAAGCTCAACCCCTCAATCGGTTGTAGTTGGCCGAATCCAGAATTCAAATTATCGCAGCCACGGCAATATTACGGCATGTTCACGAAAAGAGGGGTTCATAGATGTCATAATGAAAAAATGCACAATCACACATTATCACAACAAGAAACATACGTGCACAAAGCATCCGTTCCAAATGCTATAGGTACTTTTAAAGCTCGATCTCCCTTCGAGGGAACGTTGGAGTTTGTGCGAATTTTTGCGAAAATGTTTTACTGGGGACCCTAAATTGACTTATAGTGACCTTATTGGTGATATCCTTCAGAACGGTCAGGTGCGTAGTACTCGCAACTGTTCACTCATACCTCCATAGAACAGGGAGGATCCTCCGACCAGACGGGTGTCATGTCTGGTGGGCAACTGCCCGATGATTGATGTCGGGAAGTTGTATATAATTATGCTAGTCGCGCGGTAAACTCTGCTTGCGCGATGCAGGATTTGTGTGACGTCAGTATGGTGCGCAGCTCGCATGTGGCGATGTAGATACCGCTACATATGTATTGTACTAGCATACTACTAGCATACTATATAAATACTTAACAAAACGAAGGAGACTGAAGAGCGGGCGTTTTTGGGACTGTCTTGTGTAATTTTGATGTTCAAAAAGTGGTGATTCTAAGTCTAATTAATTTGAATAAATGACTTGTTTTTAACAGTGAGCAAGCTTGGCGACAAATGTCCTGGAATTAATCCTAGTCTGTGAAACTAGAGAATAGACTTCTAGAGGCATTTGGTTTGCAGTCTGAGATTATACAAGACGGAAATATAGAAAAACGGTGTTTTGATGTTTGTTCTAGCTTTTGCTGGGTGTAATTTAATTATTTTCCCGCGTTTAAATTATTAAACGGTCTAACTTAAATTAGGATAGAGAAAATATTAATGGACGTTAGAATTTCCTGGTAACCATTTTTAATAATTTACCGGAGCTTTTAATTTAAAAAAAAAATAACGTTTTCTTTTACACTTCCATAGATTTACGAGGATAAAAGAGATTAAAGTGAAAGGATTTATTTCCCGAAGAATTCGAACTCTGTATTGGTGGGACATATAGAACGAAAAAGAATGAGTGAACAAAAATAACCACAGAAGCGGGAACGTAGAATAAAGGATTCAGAAAAGTTAATTAAAAATCTCGTACAAATAGAATCATTATTTAGCTACCTCTTACTTTACAATTCAACCGCACGAGAAAATGAAAATCTTGAACAAGAAGAAAAACATACCTACTTGTAACCGCATTCACTCATTCACTGCTCCACAGACAATGGTCTATTTCGTTCATTCTTTTACATCGTTTCTTGACCTCTTTCATTCATTCACTTGTGGTTTGCTTTCGTTGTGATTTTATTCAGATGTATTTTTAATGAAATCTGGTACATATTAGGAAGACAATATAATCGATATGTAATTTCATTATTTTGTTAGGTTTCATGTATGTTTTGTTAATATTATTCCTCAGTTAAAAGTTATTTGACGGTTGAAAAATCGGCCCTAAAGTACAGCGGTCACACAATAACGGCTGTCCAAATACAAAGCGTTTCTGACACCAAATGTCAAAGAATGGTGAAAATGACTGATTTTCATGACAGCCGTGTTAATATGACGGAACCGCTTTCCTAGGAAAACGTAGCTTTAGTGATAAGTAATTCTTTATTCTACTCCAATTTCAAAACACCCAAAAAGTTTTAATTACGTTTAAATTTCGATTACGGTCCTGCACCCCTAGGCTGTACCCGGCAATTCAAAAAATCTCAGTTCCAATGAAGAATTCAGAAATTGTGTTTCCTACCTACTATTTACGTCTAATTACGTTCGGTGCGGGTTTCAAGACGACTTAATTTTCGCCTGCTTTTAATATTTCAGTTTCTGCTTTTGCGAAATTCGAGGTATGATTAAAAACATTTTTGGCATGAGCTTCTGTTTTCTCGGGCCTTCTCGACGTTTTCTAATTTAGTAAGCTAGTGACATTCTTATTAATGAAGTAGGTAGTTATTCAAATATTCAAATGTAATTACATATTTTAATTATTTTAAAGGATTGTTTTGTTTAAATTTATATTTGCTGTACACTGGACACTCAACGTATACGTCTTATTTACATCGTTCTCACATATAATTATACCTATATTCAACATTAATGATGTAACAAATATTTATGTAACAATATAATTTAAAAGAGTGTTCATGGAGTTTCTTGCCCGTTCTTCTCCATAGGTACCTACTACGCTTTGGAATGGGCAACTAGCTTCATATTTCTGACTGACCGACCACTTGACAATTCAAAAGTGCCTGTAAGTAAATGGTTTAATTGAAATAAATGCTTTGAGTTTGAGTTTGATTTTCTCTTCACAAACAATGGACAAAACATTAATTTAGACAAGCTTTAAAAAGTTTGTGACACTAGTTTGTAAGGGACTGTGTCTGCACTAAGTATAGCAGGTCACCAGTTTGTGGTTGGCGTTTTGCTATTATGGTTTTATTTCGTGTTTAATTAGTTGAGCAGCGGTGGCCCAATGGTAACGGCCCCGACTTACCGAGTTGGAAGTGGTGGGGTCGAACCCAGTCTGGCGCGCTTTACTTTGAGTAAATAATTTCATCACTACTGCTCTCAAACCGGTGATGGAAAACATCGTGAGGAAAACTGGCAATGTTCATGTTCTAGAACCAAAAATTCGAAGACATGTGACGTCTATCAACCTGCACTGGGCTGGGCACGCGTGGTAGATTACAGCTCACTCCCTCCCTCTTGAAGAGAGACGGCCTGTATCCCAGCAGTGGGTACGATTACATTATAGGCTGATTATGCTAATTATAATAATAATAAAATGAGACTACATCCACACAAGGTCTTCAGGTCCCGAACTAGGTAGAGCCTGTACTACAGTAACCTGATGACTGATATACATACTTATATACATATACACACCCAGACATAAGTCAAACAGACATGTTCATGCACTCAAATGTTTGACTTGTCCGGGGATCGAACCCGGGACCAGCAGCGGCTCAGAAGACAGGGTCGCTACCAACTGCACCAACCGGTCAGTCAAAATTAATAATCAAAAATTAGTTGAATATTGGCTTAGTAGCACAGTCGCGTCATCTAAATAACAATCAATTGCCGCATTTATGAAAGATAATCACTCGAGAACGGCTTGACAATTCAGCAGTTTTTTTTGTTGTGTTCGTAATTGTCGGGAAATAAGTTTGTTTGAAAAATCCTCCGCTGACGTCAGAAATTTGGAATTTACTCGGGCGACGCCGGGCACGACCAGCTAGTGTGAAATACTGGACAGAGGAATAATGTTTTTGTAAAATTGCTTGTAAGGACAAAGTATTTTGTTGTTCAATTTTAAAGAAGTGACCAGAGAAAACGTAATGGTCAAATTGTTCATCATCGCCACGGTTGGCTAAAGAAATTGGTTGGAAGTCGCAATTTATTTTTATCATACTTCACCTGTCCCACCACCGACGAGGAAGCGACCAGTTATCAACGATTATCTGGTCAAGAAACGTACAAAAGATTCTAGATCCCGCGTAAGTAAAAGAGATACATATATTAAATGTCATGCTCACTCAAATGTGTCGCTGGTGGTGGCGTGTGTATTGGATCATTGAGTTCCCTTCAAAATGGTTGAGCTGAATGGTGCTGATCCATACGTCATGTTCGTGAACGGGCGCCGTCAGTAGGCACTGGTCATTTCTTAGCTGCCACGGCTTATTTTAATTCCATAATTGTTTTTATCTTTTTATTACGGACGCTTTTAACGTGCACGTGTTTCTACATCGTTCTCACATGTATAATTACAACATGAATGATGTAACCACTTTTTTGTAACGATATTTTGATTTAAAAGAGTGTCCATGGAGTTGCTTGCCCGTTCTTCTCCATAGGTACGTACTACGCTTTGGAATGGGCAACTAGCTTCATCTTTCTGACTGACCGACCCCTTGACAATTCAAAAGTGCCTGTAATTGGTTTATTTGAAATAAATGCTTTGAGTTTTTAAAACTCGATCGTTGACTGTTAACACAGTCAATCACTACAGGATCAATACAGAGTAATCGCCCGTCGCCGTCGCGCACCCGCTGTTCGTTTCGTCAAACTCATTTTTAGATGGTAACTTTACTCGCTTCTCGTTAAATCGCTGGTGACAGGGGAGGTGCTTTAGCCACAAATATAGGTTGAAATTTAAACATGAAAATTGATTGCTGTTGTTAAATGAAACTGTATTCTTTTCAGTAAAAATTCGCTCAATCTCCAAAACCATTTGTTTCCTATCTAAATATTCCTTAGAAACTCCCTCGGATACAAATGTTAGAAACTAAAAGATACCTTGAAATAAGTTTTATGTACTAACAAATAGGTAAAGGAATACGTATCTAAACAATAGACTAGTTACATAGAAGACACATTTTTTGTTTTACACAATGTATTAGAAGACAATTTTATTTTATGCCAATGAAAATTTTGTTTTGCACACATTTATACAAACGTTTATAAACCGTCACACCAGCTGGTGAACAACAGCCATTTTGGATCGTTACGAAATAAAAACACGTCATCCCAGTATTTTTCTACGAAAACGGAAAAGCTATTTTTAGTCCGTCACAGGTGATGTGACGTCACGTGACTGTAAATGGGGTGTAGAGGGCTAAAAAGAGGTTGCAAAAGAAATTAATGACATACAGAAAGTTTCCTTGAAAAACCTTAGAATAATAAAGCATGAATTTTGATTTAAACTTGTAGGATGGCAACGCGTTTATACAAACAAGATTCATGATTAAACGTCGTTTCAAATACGACCTTAATTCTTAAATACAAAACTTTTGTAAAACTTTGTACTTTAATAAAAATGTTATCTACATTTTGATGAAAGAGCTTAATGAAGCATAAACTACAGACAAACAAGGCGACCGCTGTGCAATTTGTTGATATTGACTCAACGGGACGCAATTGGTGCATTCACCACGCCCGCTGATGTATCGATCATAGCAAACTCCGTGAAGCTATGAAAGGTAACGACCCCTGTTGTTAACCTTCGAATAATAAATACTTAATTCAAAAAACGTAAAAGTCAATCAATAGTTTATGGGGTTTTTATAGGACAAGTAGTAAAAGTTTTCCATTGGCACAAATAAAAAGGTACAAAACAACACGTCATTTCAAAAGTCGTAGAAAGTTTCGTATAGAAAAATATAATTAGTATTCTAATAGTAAGTAACACGTAGGTTTACTTATTAACTTACGCTATGTATAGACAAGCGCATGAATTTTTATTTTATGAATATAATTAATACTGATTTTTGCCACAGTATAAAAAGGAGAAGAAGATCCAGTCCCTCTTTTGATATTTTTTATTACGTTTTTTTCGTTCACCTAAAATCGTTCTGGCATCACGGATGTGTTAAAAAAAATATAGATCTATTTCGTTCGATACAAGTTTAAAAAAAATTATAGATCTATTTCCTTTTACTGTGAACACGCAAAAACGTATCATTAGTCTCAACCTGTCAAAAATACTTCTAATTTTCGCTGAAATAAGATTGCGACTAGATTTTGAACGTTTTTATTTACGGGACTTGACCTTCAGGTGAATGTAAATAACCAAGTGCGATTATCAGAATATACAGCCATGGCTAATGTTCTATATTTTGCACAACATGTCGTGGAATTTCGGAACCTTTTTATACTGTGTACCCCGCAAGCAAAGTTAAAATTTACATTGAAAATATAGGTCTCGCCAGGAGATTGCTCGCGGGGTAACTTAAAACTAAAGCTCGAATCTCGGATATTATTTGCAGCAGCGATACAACGCAGTGCATCATTATTCAAATAATATAAGATCCTTTAGAGCTTACAGGACCGGCCAAGCTAGCGACAAACAAGGGCTTCGCATAGGGCAGCATTAAGAAAAAATATATTACTAATATGAGTTATAAAATAGTAAAGGTGTAATCAATTAATCAGCCCTAGGCATAGCAAGAGGCTAGACAAGCCTCTCCGGGAAACTACAAGTCAATAATACAAACTCAATACCGTACACAAAGTTTATCCAACTGACCTAATCCAAGGACCCTGTTGCTTAAAAAAAAATAACTAGGTAAGTACCTACGCAAGTTTAGAAACATTAGCTTTTATTCACAGCTTCGCTCCTGTGGTCGATTCCACAGGAACCGCGCATTTCAGGAGTAATGTAGGTTTATATCAGTAAAAGATTTTGTTACAATCGAATCAATATTTCCAATGATTACTTTTTACAATTTAAATATTATTTCCTTCTTCAACGAGCTTCGTATTACAATACGTAAAATAGATCTTAGTTTAAATTCACGTTAGCCTGGCCGCTCCTCAACAAGACTTAGGTACTAGAACTCATGTTTCAAGTAATAGTTCATCCAATGAATCATGGTTAGCCATCACTTTCTGGTATTGGTTACTAATAGCACGCGCAAGTGACGGCCATTAAGTAAACGATGGAGTAGTCACTGTAGATATTTTGCAAGGCGAGGCCTAGTGTATTGATCAAGTATATTTCTTTGACGAAGACTTGAAAATATCTAATGTAGGTCACCTTTACAAGGTAGGAACAAAAAACACTTTAAATATTGTTAAGGTTTTAGTACCAATCAATCCAGATTACAACAACTACTATCATTTTTACTTTAGAAGTAAAAAGAGATATAAAAATCTTAAATAGTTCAAATTGGGACATTATTTGTGATATATAAACTACTACTACGTTGTATGTATGGAGGGTAGAGGTAAGGAGAACTATCTCTGTGTATGAAAAGTGTCCGTTAAAATGTGCCACTTAAGGGAGGCGCTACAGTAGCCACCGGGTAAATTTTAAAAGGAATAATTTTAGGTTATGTTTACAAAATAATGTTGGACTACGTAAATTGTTGAGGTATGGTATACTGGACTGTCACTGGTGCCGATTCCCTTGTTTACAAACTAAACCAAATTTAAGTTCAGTGCATCTTTTTCTTTCTATTTCATTAAGAATAGGACAGAAGATAACTTTTAGTTTAGTCCTGTCAAATTAATCAGCGCCTTTTTTTTTTTTTTTTTGTGGGTGGGAAATCATCAAATAACTTCTCCCGCTCTGGGCAGAGCAGGAGGGCGTGTCAGACTCTTACTGACTAAAACCCACCCGTGTTCCTTCAGTTGCCTGTGCCAGGGGCCACGGTAACCCTCTTGGACTTTTCCGCAACCCTAGCAGGCATCGGTCCTAGCAAACCCCGTCATTGGTGCTGACATCTCTTTGAGGCGCGCGTGGAACACAACGCGCCGTCGACCCGGGCCTGGTCCTTATCGAACGGCGAGCTGCCCATTGCTCGCCGTTCGCAAGCCCGCGCCTACGGTGGCCGGGAATCGGCCTGCGATTCCCGACGCCCAGGGCGTCTCCTGCGGCGGCTAGGGGCGTGAGGGCTTATACACAAATCCGGACGGATGGCAACCCTACTCGTGGCGGCTACTTTGTTTTTGATGCTAGAAAACTTTTCATTTAAACTAATATTATAAAGAGAAAAGATTTCATTTTTTGTATGTTTGATTGTTACGCTTTCCCGCTGAAACGTCTGAACGGATTTGGATGAAATTAGGCACATGGGTAGATATACCATGGCCTGGATTAGGACATAAAATACTTTTTATCCCGATATTGAAACGGGATCGAGACTTATTCGATTGAAACCTCGGAGCGCAGCTAGTAAATGATAAAATGACAATGGTGCCGATTCCCTTGTTCACAAACTAAACTAAATTTAAGTTGAATGCATCTTTTTCTTTCTATTTCATTAAGAATAGGACAGAAGATAAATTTTAGTTTAGTCCTGTCAAATTAATCAGCGCCTGACACTACTCCATACAAGTTTAGACGTGATTAAAAATTTGACAACTAAAATTACATCAAATTACGTCAGGTGCTGACTAGTATGACAGGACTAAACTAATATTTATCTTCTGTCCTTTTCTTAATGAAATAGTAAGAAAAAGATGCAATGAACTTAAATTTGGTTTAGTTTGTAAACAAGGGAATCGGCACCACTAACTACTCTAGTCACTAAAAATATTAAACTTTCTATCATACCACACCATTTGCCTACGCAAGCGCCATTTTTGGAACTATTATTTACTGTTTATGCTGGACACTTTTTCAACTTTCCCCACATATGAGATAGTTCTCCTTACCTCTACCCTCCATACTTGTATGATACTATCCTGGCACACTCCATCAAACGACGCGAGCGAAGTTAGTGGTCCTTTACAAGTGGCAATCGCTTTCAAGGCGTTTCGTATTTCTACGACGACTTTCAACAGGATTCACATAAGCTTTTTGGTAGCTTATCTCAATCCAATACATTTTAGGCTTTTCTATCATTGTTATCGCTGATAGAATATAATTTTGTCTAGCCCCTCAGGGCGGATCCCTAGTTTTATAATATGTTGTAGTCTGACTAATCCGTTTTCTCCTCAATCAAGCTACATATGACCAGCAGAGGCTTTTATCAAAATAATCTGCGGTAATATTGAACAAGTATCCACAGACACCATTCAGAGTACGTAGGTAGGTGTGTGGTCTGACCAGTTCAAACCATTTTAGGTAAAGGTACTTAACCAGACCGCAGTCACATAAATAACAAGTAGGTACCAAAACAAAACATCACATCAGACACACTCAAACCAACTAAGTAATTGCTTGAAACATGAGTCGAGAGTAAACACTAAACATAACAAGTACTCTAATGGATAATTCTCATTATGTTAACGATATTCTCCATATTTTGATACACGTATGAACAACATTTAATACTCTATGAATGATAGGGTTTTTAATGTCGAATCAATGTTTACTTTGGAGATTAGCAGTGGATTGTTACTTAAGTCTCTATTTGCTTTAATCTAATTTTCATCTGCAAATTGTCTCGTTTTGGTTCTGCTTTTCTTTCAAAGAATAATTTATATTCTTCTAAAGACAGATTTGCTTAATAAACCAGACGATACCAAGGTCATCTATTATTTAAATGAGACCAAAGTTATGCTTTCCCTCGACGAAAGGAAGCCACCGCTATTTCGTTAATAAGCTATATAAATATTAAAGGACACTTAGCTATCAAGTTAAATGTCCTCATGGATTTCATGACAGATTTCAAGTAAATGATTAAGTCTTCATAATTGCCAAAAATGATTAAGGAATCAACGTAGATGAATGAGGTCTAACATATTCTAAAGATATGAATTCCAATGATATTTCTAAACATCCAAAATTGTTATAACTATATACTTAACCTTAGTTTAACATTCATAACTGTAAGAAGGGTTTTGTAACAAATTATTTATATATAGTTTATACATATAGTATGGCTGGTGAAAGCCAAAATTGTCTTTGACAATTAGTAGGAGCTACATATAATTAGGATGTTGCCCGCCAGACGTTAGCAGCCACTTAAGTTCGATTATTAATTCTAGGAGTAATTTCAAATGAATTTGCTTGCAAGGAATTCGCTGAATATATTAGCGAAATCATTTATAGAAATAATCATTCAATTAGAAAAACAGATGATTCAAATATAACAAAAGAAGATCAGTTTTATCTAATTTTGTATCAAATACAAAATAATGAACTTGACGCAGGTGCGTTGAAAAATATGAACGAACAAGGGCATGAAACGAACAAAGTAAACAAAATAACAGCATTATATTAACGGACAAAGAAAGGCGGGCAAAAATATATCAAGTTACGAAATAATGACGAAACCTTGTTATAAGAATTAATGGATGGAATACAATAAATCTGAAGGCTGATTTATATGAGTTTCTCGAATGTCTTGTGTATGGTGATATTGATGTCCGATCGCGATATTATCAAGCCATTGTTACCACCCTATATTCAATCGACCTTGAACAGCCATTTTTCTTACAAAATATTTATATTAATCGCGAAAATCATCGTTTTTTACGAGAGCCCTCGGATTCAAGCTACTTTACCTCGAATATTGAACCCGTGATACACTTTTGACGTAAAAGATTGGAGAAAAACCTGTTATTTTCGTGGTACAATAAGGGATTTGTGAAAGTTAAATTTAATTATGCTGAATAAAGCATTCTGGATGATGTTTAGAAAATTGAAAAGGAACGAAAGTCAAATAAATAAAAAAGTGTTAAAGAATTTCGTAAATTCTGCGTAAAAGGAGACATGGATTTGAGAAACTTTAATACTGTATATGATATGAAAATTCCAGTAACAAAGCAGATAGTTGATACTTATAGCGCTTATCGTATACTCATCAAAATTAACCTTAGTATTATATCCAGTCAAACATCGATTAAAAAAACAATCAAGACATTGAAATTTGAAGGAAGAATCCTCTATACATTAACAATAAGAAAAACATCTATATATATATGCATAAGTTACCAGGAGCTCAGAAGATTACAGGACGTGTAAATTCTCGCAAGACTTTGATTTGGAAATGTCATTGATACATATCTTCTGTAGTAACTCCCGAGCGATGCTAAGCGATATGTGCGTACGGGAGCTCGCGAGTTTTGGCTGCTTCGCTTCCTAAAACAAAACAATTCATCTAAAACATCGTTCAAAATACAAAAACGGTTTCGAGCAAAAATATTGTCTTTCTATTTGAAGGGGAACATGAATTCTCCCGTTTGATCTGAAACGTGGATTTCATTTTTATCTCGTCTCTTTTGTCTTTACTTTGGCAATAATTACGGAAATATATATACTTATTATATACATGTACATGCGAACTTATTTTTGCCTTTATCTTTTAGGGAAAAAATTGTATCTTTTCACCCTAAAGCTTTAGGCATTTTCTCATTAGTTTTTCCTTATACTGTCGTGTTTTATTGATAACGAAAATGTTGTACATATTTTAGGACTTGACCTCGTAAATGCTAAGCTCGTATCTTACTAATGCTTCGAATTGTTATTCAAGATCTGAATTATTCGTTTCTTCATAGTCCAGTTCTGTGTTCATGTATTATTTGAATTTAATATTAATCATACCATTTCTGTCACAAAAAAAATATAAAAAATATTATCCGATGATTTGTATTTTGACAGTTTTTTGTATGGACAATCTGTCAAATCATTCCATTTATTATTCATATAAGTTATGATGATCGGAAATCGGCCCTTAATGACATTACATCAATATCAGAAACTAGAAAGAGAAAAAGTTTTGTATCATGATATGCAGCATCATGTTATTCGTTGCGCTCTTTAAGTTCTGAGATGAGCTGCACGGTTACCGACTAATTCGTGCATTAAATGGACAGGTCCACTCAAACTGTGTGGTTCTTTCCTCAAAAGACCATTTCAGACACCGATGTACATAGTCTTCGCATGATCTGACCATGATTTTGTCTGGACTTTAAAAGAGACTGTGACCTCTGTTTGAGTTTGTTTCGCCCTTTCTTCTCAGAGTAGTCAGATAGGAAACGCCGACCACATCTAGTTTAAAAATATGATTGTCATGTAAAAGTTATTGTACAAACCTACTTACACAAATAAAATCATTTATATTGAAACCATTACTATCTTGTCTAGTTTTGTAGACTTTCTTGACAGCACTTCCAAAGTATCAAAACACATCAGTGAAATTACTATTTATGTCTAGCCTTGAGACAACTAGTGTCTCTGCTTTCATAATTCTGTCTATATCATGACTTAAGTAAAATTATTATAGTCTGTTCCAAAAGTATTTGAAAGTGTAAACGCTTTACACCTCATCACTTTTTCCAAGAATTGTTGTTTGAATAACATTATTAAATTGTAATTGAAAAATGATCGACGAAATTTTAGGTTATAAAATAAATCTCAATTGTCAAATAAAAAGCATCTGCTGATTTTAAATTAGAATTTCGGATTTCAAATATTCAAATCAAAGCTCAAATTTTTTAAGTGGGCACTACAAATTGGCATCTACACGTACTTTTAATAATCATTTGTTTACATTTTCAAGAGAATATACTTTTGGAACTGAGTGAAAATCAGTCTCATTTATTTTAAGCGAGGAGCCGATTGTCGTAAATTTCACCTCTCCCCTAGTTCTAACGACATGTGTGGGAAACGTACCTGCTTCCCAACTTTCTTGGCATGCTTCTTGTCTCTACTCTCCTTCAGTCGGATCTGCTTGAGGATGCCCACCAGCAGCTCGTCCACATTGTGCTGGATCCCTGATGATGTCTCTATGAACTTGCAGTCTCTTGATGTGGCTAGGCTTTTACCCTCTGTACGTACAGAAATTAATTATAATCACCATTAATATTCACAGCATATGAAGTGGTATAACTAAGAATGATAGACTAAGTAACGATGTGGTAAGGCAACGTTGCGGTTTCAAAAGGAGATGTAGTGTGTATTTAGTGTTCTATTTATGTCTATCTAAGGTTTAAATGGTGTAGATATTAATCGCGCGCGATTCGCGTCACGTGTCGCGCCTTTTCTAAGGAGCCTTAAATACTGTATGACGTTGTTCAGCGCTGTTACTAGTCATTTTAACCCATTAGTGGCCAAACCAAAACTACAGACCGGATTTTCAAAATTCTTTTAATAATTGAAATTTAGTAGCTACAAGAGAAAATAGTATCACAAAAAAAAACCAAATATTTTTTTTTTCATGAATTTTCAGTGGTGTTCCCAAATTGGCACAATGGCGCCTTATGAGTGAAAATTTGCGAAACACGATTTTTCAATACACAGGGTTTTCTTGCACTTCTTGCAACTCCAGCGACCTCTGATATGGCACACAGCACATCGCACTCGTTTTGGAAGCTTTTCAGGGACGTGATCAACCCCATCCAACTGCAAACTTTCAATATTGGATGATGATGAGCGAGCAGAACATCTTTGGGGTGACAGTTTGAGGTAGTGTCTGGCGACACTTCGGCGGAATAGTAATTGGTCCATTGGCTCTTCTTTGGCGATAACGTGCAATCGCCATGCATTTGACATGGTCATATCAATCATATAAGCAAATAAGACCCACCACCATTTTTTGCCGTGTACGCCAATTCTATACAGAGATATGGATTGGTCTAGTTCATCCACTCCGCCCATACCTTTATTATAATTTTGGAACAGATGAGGAATGCTCACATCGAACTTTTCTCTTTTTTCGCTGCACCATCTTTTTACGGAACCTACTGGCTCATAAGAATCGTGATTGGTCGCCATTGTGAAAATACTATTATCTTTGCAGCGAACCAACATAAGCTCATTATTTTTATCAAATCTGTAATCAAATTCAGCTCTTGCTTTCTTCATCATCTCATTTGCATTCGATAGCGGACATTTTTTAGTGCGATTTTCACGGATAGTTCCAGTGGCACGGTATCCTAACTGCCGTAGATCACACAGCAAATCGCAGCTAGTAAAATATTTATCAAAATATACTGTGGTTTGCAGGATTTGTAGGTAAACAAGCTTTTTACAACTCTAGTACCTAATGGCTCCGTGTTAGAGGTAGTCGAAATTCTTGTAACCAAATCGTACAGGTTTACCCCGAATGAACTGTTTCGCCGGATGGTGGCCGTAATATTTTTTTCATGGATTCATCAATTGACAAAGTTTCATGAAAAACCCCCCATTGAATATTTTTTTTCATCAATATGTCACTGAGTTTTCTTACTTTGAACATCTTGTCTAGTGTACTTGGTGCATCAATCATAGCATCATGATGCTAAACTCAGCAATCATTGTAAAAACTTCGTCGTCAAAAAGCTTCTCAAATATTGCAACAGGGGTCAAACCTTGAAGTTCCTGTTTGACGCAATTTTCGAGAGCTAATATATCGTCAGATTGTTCAAAGGTTGTCGAGTAATTAGGTGAACACTTTCGCCAAAGCGGAAGACTGGATGACTGTTGGCGCGCGGAGACAGTGGGCTGCTCTGGTTGGGCTGATCTAAAGGAAGGTCGTGACCTTTTAACAGCCAAAGGTTCATCATCACTGCTATCCCCTGATTCCAGGGTACCCACATTGCGAACAAATACCTCAATATTACCTGGGACATCGTTTGGTAGGGTACTAGGTGCCATATCATCATCTCCTTCGTCAGTCACAACGCTTGGCTCTGATGGAATGATGGCTAAATCATACTCCAAGCCGTCGTCGCTATCCTCAGCTATTGTGCTGATAGCTTCTTCTAAGCCCCTGAAGTCATTAGTACCACTAAAATATTGCTTGCAATTCATATTGATTCTGTAAATACAATGGTTATTTTTAGTACACTTGTAGCCGTTGTACCCAAATTGGCACACTAATATTTATGTCACTTTGTTTTTATATACATGTAAAATAACTGCAATAAACTAACTTTAGAGGTTAGATTAGGTACCTATTTTACGAAAATATAAACAATATTCACGATATTCATAATCTGTAATAAAATATAAGAACAAAATTACACTTACCTGTAGTGTCCTCCGGATAACGAACTTGAATGTATCCAAAACGAAAGATTTTTGAACAAATTAGAATAATCCGATGTTTTTACCGAATGAACACACCTTCGACTGCACAACAAAGTAACACAATATTAACTATTGTCTAAACTTTTTTTATCTACCCTCTTTTATTAAGTGTTCCCAAATTGGCACAGTGGTCAAGAAAGGGTATAAAAAAACTTTTTAACAAAAAAAAAACACAAAAAGTGAAAAATAACTTTAATTTCGGAAGGCGGTGGAAAAAACTAAAGCACATATCCAAAGACACCGACTTTCGAAATTAAAGTTATTTTTCCCTTTGTAGTGTTTTTTATTATTTGTTAAAAAGTTTTTTATTTTTCACTTTTTAGTTATCCACACACCAATTCGAAAACGATCGTCTTCAACGTCCACGTCCGTTTGAAGGCGGTTTTTTTCATTTAAAAATAATCTATTGTTGATTTTTTTTTAAACCGCTTGATCGATTTCAATCGAATTTAAAAGGAACCACACGGAAAGCACCAGCTTTCAAATAAAAAAAATAATCATTAAAATCGGTTCGGTTGAACTTTCGACTGGATAGTCGAAAAAATACAGTCGAATTGAGAGCCTCCTCCTGTTTTGAAGTCGGTTAAAAATACGTGTGGATTCTATGTACCCAATAGTTTAGTTATTGTTTTAGGAACTAACAACAAAATAAGTCACCTAATTCTGACTGCCGTTAAATATCCATATATAATTCAGATTCGCTTGCTTCGGGCAGTAATTGTACCATGAATATATATTATAGCCACAGAATGTAGGTACTTCATTCACATGACAAAACATTACGCCTATATTCTAGAAGGGTAGGGCACAGGTGTATCTATAGTGCACCCACTTTTCGCCTGTTATGTTGTATTCCATTGAATTACTGATTTTAATAATAAAAGTTTTATTGATTTATAAAAAAGTGTTACAATATTTAGGTATGACACTGGATCCCGCACTAGGATACTCTGTGTCGCAGGATCCAGTCTCTTTCGACAGACAATATGGATTATAAAATATAAGTTAACAAATGCAACGGTTTCTGTATAATTAATTAAACTTAGGACTAAAAGGTAACCAAAAAAAACAAGTATGTGTGTTTGTGTGACGAGTGTAAGTATGTGACTATTAAGTAATTAATCAAATAATATAATATGAGACAACATCCACACAAGGTCTTCAGGTCCCGAACTAGGCAGAGCCTGTACTACGGTAACCTGATGACTGATATACATACCTATATATATATACACACCCAGACACAGGTCAAACAGACATGTTCATGCACACAAATGTTTGACTTGTCCGGGGATCGAACCCGGGACCAGCGGCTCAGAAGGCAGGGTCGCTACCAACTGCGCCAACCGGTCAGTCACAAATACTTGAGTGTTTGTTAACGCAGTTGATTGAGTAATTCAATTACTCCACTGAGTTATTGAATTGATCTTTTTTCTAGCATCGAACGAATATTTATTGAAGAAGCTATACTCGTTTCTATAAATATTGGTTTTAAAATCCACTTCTTTGCAACATAAAAGATGGCGTTACTCCCAGGAATATTTATCTAAGTTCTATTTAGTTGTATCCAATTATTGATGTTATATAAATATCAACATTATGTTTGTGAAAATTATTTTGATTTTAGAATGACTGGTACCTACTTTTGAAAAGGTATTTTTTTTAAAGTTGTAGCGTGAGCTTTATGTACATAAAGAAAATGCGTTTATTTGCGGTAAACATGACGCAAAAAATAACACAAACACAAAACATAATATGAAAAGGTTGGGGGAAACATGCGTCACATCCACGCAAAACGGCTATCGCTCAGCATTATGCTGCGACCCTATGCAAGACAGAGCCCCAGCGCTGGTTTTCAGCGCGAGTTTTGTTTGTTAAAGTAAAATTTCCAAAAACTCGGTATTTGTTTACAAGTTGGGAAACTAAATGGCGAACGAAATTTAAGTAAAACTCCGGGTTCCTTCTCCTTGTTCACTTACCATTAGTAGATACCTGCCGAGCCCTGGCCAGGTCAGCCTTATTCCCGACCAGGACCACAGTTCTCTCCACCGTGAACTGTTCCCTGGCGAGGTATGCCAGGAGTTCTGCTGAGCGGGTGAACGAACTCTTGGCCACCACGGAGTAGACCACCACGCAGGCATGAGGCTCGTAGGTTGAAAGGCAGTTCTCGACCTGGGGTGGAGAAATGGACCGGGTTACTATGAGAACAGGACCATGAGGCCTTTATTACGCGACTTGCAGTTGCCGACGGTTTTTGTTGTGTGATTAAAGATCTGTCTTTTTTTCTCGAAATAATTTACTTGATTTTTTATGTGCAAGCAATAACAGCCACATGGTTCAATCGATCAGGTTAAGCTACGCTTGCCGCGGTTGGTCCATAGATGGGTGACCAACTTTACATACCAAGACCATGCCTCGAAAAGCACGTTAAGCCATTGCTCCCGGATGTCATTTAAAGATCTTTAACCGTCGTTACGGATCATCAGAAGCCCGGAAATCTGACAGCCAGCGCAGCGTTACCAAGGGGTATAGTATTACCCAGTAACTGGGTTGTTTTGTTGAGGTCAGAAAGGCAGTCGCTCCTTGTGAAATACAGGTATTCAGCTGCATTTGGTTAGACTGAAAGCCGACCCCAACTTAGTCGAGAAAATTCTAGGCAGATTATCTTTTTATCTGCAAGTGTTTCTGTGACAAATAAACCTGTTTTGCTTTCTATTCTTTATTTCAATCAACTTCGTCTTCGATATAGTGCATGTTGTCATTACATTGCGGAAAAGTTATGGCGTAAGGACTTTACCTACGTGGTACAGTAGTAGTTGTAATTTATTTGGTTCACCAACAATTGTTTACACTAGCATCTTGACTAAAAAGAACATGACATAAAAAAACTTTGAACAGTGTAACAATTACTTAAGAGGGCTATCACATTTTTTCTTGTATTTGAGCGTTTAAAGAGTCTCACACTCAAATGCAAGAATAAATGTGATATTTATTTAGAACACTCCCGAGAGAAATAGTCAAACTTTCTCGGGCATATTTTTTTAAAATTTTTGGCCATATCTAAACCATAATCACACATCTAAACTGGGAGTTTTCATGTGTGATCATGGTTTAGATAATTATGGCCAAAAATTAAAAAAAAATATGCCCGAGAAAGTTTGACTAAATAAATAAATATCACATTTTTTCTTGTATTTAAGTGTGTGACTCTTCAAACACTCAAATACAAGAAAAAATGTGATGGCCCTCTTAAAGGTACACACCACATGAACTAATAGTAGATTATGCACCGAGGGGCTAAAGTTGTGTCTTATGTCACGGGCGTCATATTGAATCTCGAGCGCAATGAAGGATTCGGGATTTAACTCCCGAGCGCAGCGAGGGAGTTAAGAGTTTAACTCACGAGCGAAGCGAGGGAGTTAATACAAGAATCCTTCATTGCGCTCGAGATTCAAGCTAGCCCAAGGCAAAGACACCTTTAGCCCAGAGGAGGATACTCTACTTTTTACACCTACTGTGAGAAAATAATAGCCATAGTACGAAAAACAAAGTATTTATTAAGTGTGATAAATCGACTGTAGTATCTATAGATAGGTTTTAATATTTATTTATTTATTCACAAAATCCACAGCAATCTTAGCGCAGTTTACTTAAAATAAATTAACTAATGTTACAGCCAATTACTATTACGGTATTACGGCGCGGTACGGTATTTGTTATTATTAATGCCAGTTTTAATGTTAACCATTCCTTTCAAAAAATGGTTCGTAGTTATCTAATTATTCTTAGAATATTATGTCTTCGAAAACATGGCAACGATATGAAGAAGCAGTCGTTATGATTTTGTAGGAAATCGAGAATATCATCCACGCGTAGTAAGGGTTTCGAGAATACTCGTAGCTTTCCTCTTTCTGGCACCAAAGGGTGTTTGTTAGTATGTACCTACTATACTGCCAATTTAGCTGAGCATGTGAGATTCCAAATTCTAGAAATCTAGTACAACATTATTGACCGGCTGTGCCCCCGGCCACTAATGACTCACTTTGGGTTAAGGTTGCTTGACATATAATTTGACATTTTCGAGCAGGTGGTGTGAAAATTAAATTATGTTAACTGTAAGCCTAGGTACATGTACAGTTTACAGCCAACTTAAAACAATAGAAAACAATTGTAGCCTATGTATAAATAAAGGCTCAGTTTTGTAATTAATATTATTGCTAAAATTAAGTACGAACAAATTAATACTTTTTATTTTATTAAATATGGGTTTGCTCTTGACTCTAGTCTAGGTCAGTGGTGACAGAGACAGAGTCGACGATGGAGTGAGCTTACCCAGAAGAAGCCTGTTCACTCTCACTTTGAAGAGATACAACACATCAGATAAATAACTCACGATTTTAGATTTCAGCTTAGTCAGAGAATCAAAATGGAAATCGATTAGATCGCTGCCGCTGCAACTATTCAAATAATAACTACTAAACTATTAAATTAATTGGCATAGGTTATCGCATTATGTGAACCAACTGCCAAGTCGGTATTGGTTAAAAAAAAAACTAAATTTGTTTGATAATTATGGCAATTCTTTCTATCTCATACTGCTATGATGTACTTTTACGAGGTCGAGAATAGCCTGATATAATTATTACGTTGGTTTAAGAGCATAAATTGCTCATATCGCTGTGAAAAGATGAACAGCAAAGATTGGTAGCGAGACCGACTGTACAGTATGCGCTGTACGCCGTACCTCCTTGATTGTCGTCATTCATGGGGTTGTAGAGGTACGAGGAACAGGATGTAAAGTTCACTCATACCTCCATAGAAAAGGGAAGATCCTCCGACCAGACAGGTGTCGTGTCTGGTGGGCAACTGCCTGACGATTGATGTCGGGAAGTTGCATATACGCTATATAGTCGCGCGGTAAACTCTGCTTGCGCGATGCAGAATTTGCGTGCCGTCAGTATGACGCGCAGCTCGCACGTAGATACAGCTACAGGGTTCTTTTTGTGATTATAAAAAACAAAAATTTCAAATTAAAAATACTTTAAATTTGTAGGTTCTGCTTATACTTAATTCCAAAAACAGACTTTTATTATAGTCATATCTTGACTCTAACCGTTTTGTAAATTAACAGGTCCTACCAACCAGAGACCAGACCAAGAGAGCCGGGTGGCTCTCTTAGATAGAACATGTCTGATCTGTAATTCACGACCCTCTTACTTCAGACATATTTCTCTATTTAAGATTGTGCATTTTATTAACCAGTGAGTGAGAAAAATAAGGATTTATGATTTTGATTCTAGTACACCTATTGAAGCAGCTGTCACTAGCTGGGTACTGTGATTGTTTTCGTACAATAAGTTAAATCTTACCGACATTTCAGCGCTAGGGTGATCAATGAATATCATTTCGGACTCCTCGCCATCCAATAACACGGAAACTGACTTCTCACCAAATTCGTCATCTGAAACAATGTTATATTTTAATAACAAGGAATTAACTCTCGTACAAAGTGATATAAAGATGCTAGATTGGGTGTTAACACAAATATTCAAACACACATGGGATAATGTATGGAGTGTATGATTATTTCAACGTAAAATAAAACTTAAAGCCTGTTTCACAGTTTCCGGGTAGGCACAAAAAACACATAATATAAATGAACCGGACCGGGTTTAGGGTTTAACCGGACGGTAAAGCAGGCCCTAAAATGTTTGCACAATAATTTGAAAAGTACACACTGAATCACTTACTAAACTTTGCTAGAAAACTATATTAGTAAGTATAAGCGTTTTGCCATGAAACAAACAAATGAACCATAAATACTACTTAAAGAAACCATAGCAACAAGAGTTTTCTAAAGCTCATACATTTCTGAAAACCAGCAGTTAGTAACTCATTGTTTTTCAGAATGAATTCTGTAAAGTTCGAAGCAACAGATTTTATAAAAAGAAAGTAAGCAGACATGCTATAGTTGCCCCACAGGGTACGGAGGTGTCAGCGGCCGCTGCTATAAAGATGCTAGATTGGGTGTTAACAAAAATATTCAAACACACATGGGATAATGTATGGAGTGTATGATTATTTCAACGTAAAATAAAACTTAAAGCCTGTTTCACAGTTTCCGGGTAGGCACAAAAAACACATAATATAAATGAACCGGACCGGGTTTAGGGTTTAACCGGACGGTAAAGCAGGCCCTAAAATGTTTGCACAATAATTTGAAAAGTACACACTGAATCACTTACTAAACTTTGCTAGAAAACTATATTAGTAAGTATAAGCGTTTTGCCATGAAACAAACAAATGAACCATAAATACTACTTAAAGAAACCATAGCAACAAGAGTTTTCTAAAGCTCATACATTTCTGAAAACCAGCAGTTAGTAACTCATTGTTTTTCAGAATGAATTCTGTAAAGTTCGAAGCAACAGATTTTATAAAAAGAAAGTAAGCAGACATGCTATAGTTGCCCCACAGGGTACGGAGGTGTCAGCGGCCGCTGCTATAAAGATGCTAGATTGGGTGTTAACACAAATATTCAAACACACATGGGATAATGTATGGAGTGTATGATTATTTCAACGTAAAATAAAACTTAAAGCCTGTTTCACAGTTTCCGGGTAGGCACAAAAAACACATAATATAAATGAACCGGACCGGGTTTAGGGTTTAACCGGATGGTAAAGCAGGCCCTAAAATGTTTGCACAATAATTTGAAAAGTACACACTGAATCACTTACTAAACTTTGCTAGAAAACTATATTAGTAAGTATAAGCGTTTTGCCATGAAACAAACAAATGAACCATAAATACTACTTAAAGAAACCATAGCAACAAGAGTTTTCTAAAGCTCATACATTTCTGAAAACCAGCAGTTAGTAACTCATTGTTTTTCAGAATGAATTCTGTAAAGTTCGAAGCAACAGATTTTATAAAAAGAAAGTAAGCAGACATGCTATAGTTGCCCCACAGGGTACGGAGGTGTCAGCGGCCGCTGCTAGAGGCGGCATTGTCAACCATTCCATATAAATCAAGCATGTAACTGTTTACCCCCACTACAGCTTTGGTTTCCTAAAAAAGCGGTGAGAGGTCACACAATAACGGCTGTCCAAATACAGAGCGTTTTATGACACCTTAATATTAAATCTTGGTTAAAATGACAGATTTTTATGACGCCTGTTATAATATGACGAAACCACTCTACTAGGAAAACGTAGCTTTAGACACAAATGACGTAAAGAAACTGACGGCTTTGAAGGCGGTCCGTGACAGAAGTTGTGCAATTTCGACTCCAAGAATTTTATTCTGCCGCTTCTAACTATACAGTGGTCCAAATAGTGATATCATAATAAAAAAAAAGATTCCTCATGCCCAGGGGTATTCGAAAATACCCCGTGTATGTTCCACGATGCTTGATAGTTTACGAGTTATAATTTATTTTTTCTTGAAAATTGCAAAAAAAAATTGCGAAAAAGCCCCTACTGCCGTCTCTAGACGCGGCGATTCCGTACTCTGTTGTAGCGTCACAGTATAGCCTCAAACGTGCTGCAGAAATAGCACAGAACAGGGGCCGTACCTGTTAACGCCATCATGATTCCGTTGAGAAAAAGAGATAGTGCTATCGGTCATGTATAGCTCCGTCTCTCTTCCACGCTGGAACAATGATGGAATTAACATGTCATAGTACGGCCCCTGAATTTCATACGAGCACAATGTTATTAAAAGCAGCCAGACGTTTTTTGTTTTTACTCAGCTAGAGCAAAAACAAAATACGTAAGCAAGAATACTAAGTGAAAACGAAGTAATATTTAGCGCGAAAAGGCGATGCGTTGCGACGGTGTGGGTCGGGGGAACAAGAAATTTCATGCGGACGCAGTTGTGGGAGCAGAAGCGCAGAAGCTGTTGGAGAGTTTGTTTGTTTAAACGCGCTAATCTCGCGAACTACCCGTTGGATTTGAAAAATTATTTCTGCATTTGATAGCCCAATTATTGAAGAAGACCATAGGCTATCTAACATCACGTTAGGACTCTTAGAGCAGAAATAAATAAAGTGAGAAATAACGCTAAGCGAAAACGAAGTAATAGCGGGCAGGCAATGCGAACTGTGAATGGACTAGTACTCAGACGGTAATCTCCCATAGAAGAAAAATCGCTATAGGAATCTGCAAACATTGATTGTGAGGTTTTCATTTTAATCAGCAGTGAATTAGCAACTTAACTCAATGTGACAAAATAAATTTGGTATCATTCATTTTTACTTTTATTTAGTTTCAAAACTAGTAGTTGGCAACCGAGTAATACAAAAATGGTTCAGTAAAGAAAGAAAGAAAGAATAACGTTTATTTGGACACAGTTCGTGAAACACAGAATACAAATAGCAAAATAAAAAGTGAAAATAATGTTTTAACAACAATAGTGTGTGTCTCACGGCTGTACTGAGTACTGTTTAAGCTGAATTTAAATTGTTTAAACAATATTTTGGGTCGGGGAACAAGAATTTCAAGCGGACGAAGTTGCCGGCAGAAGCTGGCATTTTACAAGTTAAACATTGAATAGCGTACGGTGTTCAATGTGTTCATTCTCGATAAAAAATATTGTGGCTTCGTAAAGCTTTTTCAGATGAAAAACCTTGTTTCTGTTTGCGTAAATATCATTGAACTAATTTATTACTTTGGAAAAGTAAAACAGGAAAACAGGTCGGTTTCTACGGCCAGAGGTTTATGAATTAAAATCTAGCAAACTGATGTACAAGCTCATGTCTTCCATCTCAAATCAAGCTGAATTTTTTTTTGCATTATCTTCTATAATATACCTTTATAATAAAACTAGCTCCTGTACGCGACTTTGTCTGCGTGAAATTACTTGCTCCCACGACCTACCCCATCGCATCGCATCGCCTACCTGCGCTATTACTGCATTTTCACTAAGCGTTATTTCTTACTTTATTTATGTTTGCCCGGCTCTTAAGAATCCTAGCGTGATTTTAAATAGCCTATGGCCTTCTTCAACAATGGGGCTATCAAATGCAGAAAGAACTTTTGAAATCCGACTGGTAGTTCTAGAGATAAGTTAGTGCGTTCAAACAAACAAAAAACAATCCACCTTTATCATTCGTCTAAAATATTCAGTGAGCAGTTTTGACTTCGCTACTATCTATTAGTAGCGAAGTCAAAACAGGTCACAAAATATTTTTGAAAAAAAGGTATTTGCTACGAGGTGTGGAAACGATTCTGATGACGAAAATATAGTTTGTAGAATTTATGTCCGTTTGTCTGTTTGTCTGGATGTATGTTCTGGATTGACGCTCTTTGCGAATGACGTCAAGCTGTCATTCGCCAAGTGTACAGAGTAAAACGTGCGATTCAACAGGTTGCCTTTAGACATAAAAAGTGTTGTCTACAGTAGCACCATTTATTCAAAATAAAACTAAAGGAATTCCTGTTGAATAAATGTCTATATGCGGTAGAAGAGCTGTAATTTTGTTGAGCTGTAATTTTTGTTTAAATTCAAATGTAATTTTTTTATTTTTTTTATTTTAGTATGTCTACTGTTTTTGTGTTTAAATTCAGATACAAAATTATTTGTTTATGAATAAATTACTATGACTATGATCAGAAACTTCGTTCCGAAAGTTAAGCAACTTCAGGACCGCTTTTGAGTTTTGACGTGCACAGTGTACAATACTTTTTTTCCGACAGTATTAATTCAAATGATCCAAAGACAGTACAAAACGATCGTACGTTCCCACTTTGCGAAAAAAAAATACTTAAAATTACTTTCATTCTGCCACTGTATATTATGTGATAAATACCTACTGCTATCATAAGAAAGAAGGCCGTAACTACGTCAACGTTGATTCCGAGATAATTCAAGTTTTATCTAAAATGAAGGCCCGCGTTTTACTGAATGGTTTTAGTTAGTGATTCTTGTTTTATAAGACGTCAAAAACAATAGGCTTTATTTTGAACCATACTTGACACAAAAGGTCGTTATTGTGTCATTAAGCCTTTTCAGATCAAAAAACCAGAATTTATGTCGTAGTTAAGGCTAAACTCCTTATGATATCTCTAATCTAAAACGAGTTACAGCTTTATGTGTAAGACCATAAGATAGCTTTTTTTTGCTGATTCCGATTATGTTAATAACTAATTTTTGACAAAATTGTCTTCAAACTTCTTTCTTATGACGGCAGAATAATTGACTGAACAGACAGCTGTGATGCTGGGGAGATTGTTGCGCTACTTCTTCCCAGCTAAAGAACTAGTAAGTAGTGAAGGGCGGGCGTTAAGGGGGACTGTCTCATTTAATTTTGACGCTCAAAAAGTGTTGGTCCTCAGCCAAGTTTGAATAATTGACTTTTGTTTTTTTTTTTTATAAAATCGTTAATTTTTATCACGTGTGAGAAAAAAAAAACATTTTCACAAAATTATCTATCGTGGCTATAGTAGGTGTTCTCATGGAAATGTCACAGAAACATTGAGTTCACTCGAACGACATCTCATCCTACAAAGGTTCTAACTCCTAAGCCCTATGACGTACCTATCAAAGGCACATTCAGAAGTTTTTGCTAGCTGGTACTCCTAGTTGTGAAGTCGTATAAAGCTAGCAATTTACTACCATTCGACATGTCATTGAAAGTATCTCAAGTTAAGTACTTCTCAAGAATCCACTGGATGCGGGAAACACTGAATTGCACCCCAATTGCGTAACGAATTTTCCATTCCGAAATTCCTATTCCATTGCTTCATATGTTTGAAAAATTCATCTGGTCAACTGCCTTAATACCGCAATGAATGTTGTTGAATTGTCAAAGTGAAAAACATTGCAATTGTAAGTTTGTTATGCAATTACCTCGCCGATCGATTTAGCGATGCTTTTGGGAGGCCTGTCTGTCATAACAGAACAAAAAAAGAATATGACCTGACCATTTCCATTACAGTGTTAGCACCTGTTTGACCGCATCCCTCCCCTTTGTTATTTTTCTTAACAGTGAATTTTTAACTCTATCTTTTAATTTAAATGGACGTCTTTCGTCAGAAATGATGATGTTGAAGTACTTAAGATAGCTTTTGCGCTAGTAGTTCTTTGTGTAAAACGTTATAGTGTATGAAATGGCACCTACGGGTATAAAGACTTCAAATTGAAGCGAATCCTGCGCTGCACGCGGGTCGCGTCTACGCCCGTCGATTGGTTTTATGATTAGGAAATCACGCGACTATTTGCGACAGTTTGAACCTCCCTAGAATAAATATGTTCTTTGGATTGAACACCTTCATAAAAGATAGTTGACACAATCGGCGCGAGCAAATGTCGTCCTGTATCCCGCGCGGGATTCGCTTCACATTGACCAGAGGTTGAAGAAGATAATCTCAGATCATGGTATAATGCACAACCTTCGTTCTTAGATGGTTCCCTAGTGCAATAAAGTATTATTTAACTCAATAAACGTATCGTAAATAAATGGTATACTAAAACTTGAATCTTCTAGTCTACCTTTTATTCGAATAAAAATCAAATCTCACAAATTACATTTCACAAAAAGTTTCACACAATTTTATACGACACCTGCGGGCTTTGTGGCAGCCTTGTAAACTTATGTGACAGATATCTTCTAAATGTTTTTAATATCTTGTTTTTTACTGTAGTTTTATTTTTTATTTAGTTTGTTGATTCAATGCTTTATGTAATAAGTGCCAGTTAAGCGTGGAAGTGTTCTTCAATTAAATTTTTGAGTTGGGCGTTGATAGCTGCGCCACAGTATTTTACTTTTGTGGCTATCTTCGTTTTCCTTTGTAAATTCTAAACTTAAGTTGTTCCAAATAAACTTTGTTTTTATCTTTTAATTGATATGCATTATCGCTAAAGAATTTCCAAGTCCCCTTTCAAACCAGATATAGAACGTAAATCGAACGCAGTAGGCGGTCCTATTGCGTTCGGTTTGAAACCGGATACAGTAAGGTTTCTTTAAATACCTATCTGATAATGTAGATATTGTATAGCTTAGGAAACCTGTAACAATTACTGCAGATACTCGTAGTTACGGCTTTTCATTTAGTTATAAAATAAAGTTATTTACAAAAGCCCTTACAGTCTGTCCTTGTCAATTTTCATGCCGTACTCCATAGTACGGCTATTGCCTTCTGACCCTATAAAGCTTTCTAAGACTGCGGTGGCCGCCATATATGGTCAACAATTTACCGTCGAATGACGTCGCAGAATCGTTATATATAGGAAAGTAAGTTGGTGTTTCCCCATATAGTGTTTTTTGACATGCTCGTCGAGGAAACCATACCATTCATGACCAGAGGGCCAGGGCAAATGATTTTTGGATCATTATTAGCGTTGTGTTTTTTTTTTTTGTATAAATTAATAGAAATACACGGTGACATTTGAATCACAGTTTTGCTAGAACAAACGTTATTCAGACCATGGTCTACAACCATTCTATAGCATCCAATAGAAAAAAAACGTCATTGGTTTTCGAAAAAAAACATAAAAAAGGCAATGTTAAAAATGTCGGGATTATCGTTACGCCCTACAACACAGACACTGCGGCTGCGACGCGCGGCGCTCGCGTCTTGAATGCAATATCGTTACCGTGATGAGTACTTTGATGTTACGGTTAATGTTTCAAACATTATTACACGTTTGACTAATTTGAGAACTCCTAGATTAGTTTGTTTTAATAACATATTTGCTGCTGTAGAATAGGAGTACACCAAGGTCTGAACAACGTTTGTTCTAGCAAAACTGTGATTCAAATGTCACCGTGTATAATTATTTCTTAAGTTTTCTAAACAAATCACTTTCTAAGCGTTTCGTATTTCTGCAACGCTGTTCAACAGGATTGACTAAGTTTTTCGGTAGCTTATGTCATTCCATTTTTACTTTGCCATTGTGTTCAGTATTGTGAAGGTCCCGGTAACATGTTATAACAATAACACGTTATAACTATATCCACTTGACGTACTACTAAAGTATTGTAACAATCATTTGCAAGGCATTGAAGCTTGAAACCTGGACAAACCGTCTCACATTCAAACTGAAATTAGATACTTACGCATTTACGCAAGGAAAATATTTCACTGATCTTTTAAAAGCTTCTTGACCTTCTAATGATGGACGCTTTTATAAATTAATGAACCCCAATAAAAGGTTCGCGCTTTTATTGATGCACACTGTATTTAATAATTGAGTCTCTTTTTAGCTTCCTGGCTTTTTCTCACAATTGGTCGCATTAACCAAGCTGGGGCACCCTGGTCAAATGGTTGGGCAAACTGTAATCAACCGCTACATCCAAGTTGGTCACAGATATAATGGCTATTTTGTATTTTTAGGATGCCAAAATAGGAATTATTTGCAATCCACAAAAAGACGCGCAATCATTATATTATAGCGTTTAATAATATTTTTAGGAAAACAAAACGGTAATTATTAGAGGTTAGATTAAATTCATGCCTTTACGCAATAACAATCAGTTACGTCTCTATTCATATAGCTATAAGTATACAGCAGCATATTTACAATGTATAAATAAACAATCACCAAGGTAACCGACATAGCCCAAAGACTATGCAAGCTGAAGTGACAATGGGCTGGTCACATCTCTCGCAGAACCGATAATCTTTGAGGAAAACGAGTTCTAGAGTGGAGACCGCGTTGCAAACGTAGTGTGGGACGCCCGCCGGCCAGGTGGAGTGACGACTTGCGAAAGGCGGCTAGCAGAGACTGGATGAGGAGAGCCGAAGATCGGGCTCAGTGGCGTTCACTAGGAGAGACCTACGTCCAGCAGTAGACGAAAATAGGCTGATGATGATAAAATAAACAATGTATTATTTGACATCCGAATGAATATGTTCATCTTCAAGTAATTGGATAAAATGCCCCCGGGGTGTTGTCGAGCTTATTCACAAAGTACGGTCTCACAAAGAGGATGGGGGATAAACAGGTCAGATAATAATGGAATGTCGTGGTGGCACAGTGGTTTAGTGGCCTCGCCTATTATGCACGAGGTTGCGGGTTCAAATCCTGGCAAGTAGGTACTTTATTTATTTATGTGACTTTATCAACTCACATGTACTTTCCGAGTTTATAGTCGCGCCCTTTTTTTTTTTTTTTGAGCGTGGGAAATCATCAAATAACTTCTCCCGCTCTGCCGTCCTGCCGTGGGTATAGTGCTACTAGAATTTAAAGTCAAAGCATTTACTTCAAGTAGGCACAAAAAAGGTACTTTTGAACGTCAATATGTAAATATTGACGTTCAAAAGTACCTTTTTTTACATTAAAATAGAATTGATTTTAGTCGCAATTCCAAAAGGTAGTTTCGTATGGAGAAGAATGGGAAAGAAACTCCACCGTTACTCTTTTAAATCATGCTGCCTATGGTTTTGGAAGGAGTAGTGGTGGCCCAGTGGTAATGGCCGCGACATACGAGTTGTAGGTCGTTGGTTCTAACCCAGACAGGCGATTTACTTTGTGTAAATTATTTCATCACTACTCCTCTCAAAATGGTGAAGGAAAACATCGTGAGGAAACCGTTAAGTACTAGAACCAAAAATTCAAAGACATGTGACATCTACCAACCCGCACTGGGCCCGCGTGATGGATTACGGCCCACTCCCTCTTACCGAGACAAGGCCTGTGTCCCAGCAGTGGGAACATTATAGGCTGATGAGGATGGTTTTGTTATTGTTATTAGTGATTAACTGTTTCTTTATTTTACTTCGAAGGTCCTAGCTTATCATATTTTGGGACTTCAAGTTACAAGTACATATACAGGGTGGTCCAAATAGTGACGTCAACAAATTTTTTTTAGATTCCTCACACCTGGGGGTATCCAAAAATACCCCATGTATGTTCCGCGATTTTTTGTAGTTTTCGAATAATTAGTTTTTTTTGTGTTTTTTTTAATTTATTCTGCCAGCGAGGTTGCAAAAATTCATATCTTTTTATGTAGTAGGTATTTTGCAGTTATTTTTTTTGTGCCATACTTTTCTTGAATGTTGTTTTAATTAAAAAAATAACTCAGCTTCCTGAAATTACTTAAAGTTACCCAAAAAAGGCTTGAAAGTTAGAACTTTAGTTTTCAGTAGGATTTACCCAAACATTCAACTTCAATTTAAAAATACAAAAATTTGTTTTCATAGCTTCAAGTTAAATTTAAAAACTTCGCAGAGTCCTAAACTATCAAAAACATACAAAAAAAATAGTACTTAATTAGCCTATTTTTGTTGTAATCGGCGTTTGAAGACGGATAGGCTAAAAATCATTGAAACACGATCAAAGCATTTTTAATTTATTTTTCAACTTTTTATCATTGTTATGGTAAATTAAACTTAAAGGTGTAATTTTAAAATAATTTAAAGTAATTTTAAAATTACACTTTTAAGTTTAATTTACCATAACAATGATAAAAAGTCGTACGTCGTGTATTTTTACTCCATGCCCCTTTTTTTACGTCACTCGAGTAACACGTTACATTGTGAACCAACCAACGATACTGATAGGGTCTCAGGGGTTCGGTACGCGTTGGGGGAGGGGAATGTGCATTCCACGGACCGGGAAACGGTTGTAAGTACATCGTATTAGTCGTTTCTTGCCATCGCGCGCATTAAGACTGCTCTCGTTGACGTTATTTTCTTTTCCTTGAACTACTTACGCTGTGTTAACTGGAATCTGATTTGCCTCACGATTATCTCTGCTTGTGCTTCGGACCCTGATTTACCTTACGAACAACCTGTGCTTGAGTTTTGGACCTTGATTTGCCTTACGAACAACCTGTGCTTGTTAGTCAGTGACTTGGATTGTCTTTGTGCAGTACCATGAGCTATTCACTAAGCCAATACGCAGAAATGCATTACTATTATGGCTTTGCTCAAGGCAACGGTAGTGAAGCTGCGAGGCTTTATCGACAGGCATTAGAGAGGCGAGGAGAAGTAATGGAGCATTACCCGGATCACAGGGTTTTTATTAATACACACAACACCCTGATGGCTGGACGTATCCCCGGGCGAAATCAAATTCGCGGAGCTGTACCCCAGGACCAAGATCAAGTGGATGAAGTCTTGGAAGAAGTTCAAAGAGACCCATCTACAAGTTCAAGAAAAATAGCTAGACGAACTGGGATTCCACGAACTAGGATTCTAAGAATTCTTAAGGAAGGTGAGTCATAAAAAAAGGTACCTGAGCAATTACGAATTGTGTTGTAAAAAAAGATTTTATTTAGTTAGTTATTATGTACGTATCGTCTAAGATAGTGGTAAGCCTATCTCTGATCTAGGTCTCTTTCTGCTAAAACCCATTTTGTTCAAACCACGCTGTAACCAGTTAACTTGTGATAGGAACTTAGCAGTGTGTTTTTGTTCACAGAAGGATTCCATGCGTACCATATTCAGCGCGTCCAGCAGCTCCAGGAATCCGATTACCCAAGAAGAGTGGCTTTTTGTCAGACAATGATAGAACGATCTGAGGAAGACCCTGATTTCTTCAATAAAATACTGTGGACCGACGAGTCCCGATTTCAAAGGACTGGAGTGTTCAACATCCATAATTATCATAGCTGGGCCATCGAAAACCCACATTCGGCAAGGGCATCAAGCTTCCAAACACGCTTTAGTATCAACCTTTGGTCTGGGGTCCTAAATGGAGTGTTGATTGGGCCCTTTGAATTGCCGACCAGGTTGGATGGAAACAGTTACTTAATTTTTTTACAAAACAATCTTTATGCATTGTTACAAGACGTGAATCTCCAGATTCGACGAGAAATGATTTTTCAACAAGATGGCGCGCCCTGTCACTACGCGGTACAAGTAAGAGAGCATCTGAACACGACTTTTCCCGAAAGATGGATTGGGCGTGCAGGGCCGATCGAATGGCCTGCGCGTTCGCCAGACCTCAACCCCATCGATTTTTTTGTTTGGGGATTCTACAAAGAGCTGGTGTACGCGTCGGAAAGCAACGACGAAACTGAATTAAGACGAAAACTTACAGAAGCGGAAAGAAAAATAAAACAAGAATATTCCAGTAGCTTCAGGCAATTAAAACATAACTTTTTAAAACGTTGTCGTTTATGTGTTCAAGTTGGAGGAAGAAATTTTGAAAATTTATTGTAATAAATAGCAATTTTTCAGTAATTTGTGCCTTTTATTTCTTATCCAAAAACAAGTAATTTCACAACTAGCTATTTTGACAAATGCTCACATTTTAATCAGTGGTAAGACCAAATTGTTGTAAAAGCTACACTAGCTACGGTTATTTTGCATGAATTTCAATTAAAATTAATTTAAAATAACATCTTTAAGTTTAGTTTACCATAAGAATGATAAAAAGTTGAAAAATAACTTTAATCGTGTTTCAATGATTTTTAGCCTATCCGCCTTCGAACGCCGATTACAACAAAAAAAGGCTAATTAAGTACTATTTTTTTTGTATGATTTTGCTAGTTAAGAACCCTGCGAAGTTTTTAAACCTAACTTGAAGCTATGAAAACTCATTTTTGTATTTTTAAATTGAAGTTGAATGTTTGGGTAAATCCTACTGAAAACTAAAGTTCTAACTTTCAAGCCTTTTTTGGGTAACTTTAAGTAATTTCAGGAAGCTGAGTTATTTTTTTAATTAAAACAACATTCAAGACAATTATGGCACAAAAAAAATAACTGCAAAATACCTACTACATAAAAAGATATGAATTTTTGCAACCTCGCTGGCAGAATAAATTAAAAAAACACAAAAAAAAACTAATAATTCGAAAACTACAAAAAATCGCGGAACATACATGGGGTATTTTTGGATACCCCCAGGTGTGAGGAATCTAAAAAAAATTTGTTGACGTCACTATTTGGACCACCCTGTATAAACATAATGCAGCATTGCAAATGTAAGCGGGCACGCCCTTTATGCCTGGAAGATTTTATTATGTATTAAGTTCTGTTTACGTTTTTATTTTTTATTTCTACTTGAGTATAGTTTTGAATATTGGCGTGTGCTAGCTGACATATGGCAAATAATTTAATTTAATGTTTTGTGTATCGTAATGTTATTTACTTACTACTGTATAGAATCCAGTTCTTTCTGAACAGACAGCTGTGCTGCTGGGGAGTTTGTTGTGCCACTTTTTCTTCTTTTTCACTAGGAAGTGGTGAAGGGCGGGCGTTTTGGGGGACTGTCTTAAGTAATTTTGACGTTCAAAAAGTGCTGATTCTCAGCCTAGTTTTATTAAAATTACTTTTGATTTGATTTTGAAAATGTGTTACAATATTTTGTATACATTGATTATTTAATTATATGTGAAGACGATGCACCTATAATAACATTACCCTACCACAATAGGTAAAAAGAATGAAAAAATGTAGCAATGACAAATAATTTAATTATGTGATAGACACATGGTGCTCACACATTTACAAACATTGTAAAAATATACGAATTTCCAAACTGTTTAAACAAGCATTAATCCAGTATGAGAGTTATAAGAGGGCGCTGTTGGTAAATAGTTGTGAAATTGTATTGAATAAACAAGATGGCGGCCTTGGAATATTCTAAGATGGCGGCGTTAGTTCCGATTTAGGCAACGCGCCAAAAGATCCATTTACAACTATAGTTAAATTATAGGAAAACATGTTGTATAAGTCAACAAGATTGATACCAGTTGGTATTTAATTTGACATACACAAATGTCGTAGGAAGGACAGTGTATTTTAATTCGACAAACAAGAAACTGCGTAGGTAGGTACGGAAATTGGCACCTAATTTTATTTTCATATTTAACGATTGTCATTGCTTCTAATAAAATATACAGGTTGTATATAATTTTAATTTCTTAAAACATGTTTTCTGCTATTAAATAATCCTGCAAGGGATTTTATTTAGATTTTTATTGTTTAGATACTTATTTTATCTCGTGAAAGTCGAGTCAAGTTACATACATGTAATGGATATCTGAAAAGCTTTAAATAACAAAGGAAGTAAATAAATCCTCCTTTCCTTCCTCCTATCACTTTTGCGCCTCCACCCTAATTGCGTAAAACACGATCAATCACAATCTGAGTCATTTTTAAGGATATTGCTAATCCATTGCTTCTTATGTTCGAAAAAATTGACAACTACGTAAATAACGCAATGAATGTTGTAGAACTGTCAAAATGAAAGCCACTCCTCCTGTTTAGTGTGTTACGCAATTACCCCGCTATTCTGTAACAAAAGTGTCGTTTCGCCACTTTTGTTACGAATCAAATGTGTCGTGACTATCTTGTTACACGTTTTTCGTACTAGCTCTCATTCGCCGTGTATGCAGAGTATAACGTGCGATAAGAACCTTCGTTCAAAAAGGTTGTATCACAAAAAAATGGGACATTATGATACTATACGAACTTGGACACACAAATTATAAAACTCCCTGTATAGTTTATTGTTTCCAAAGCTGTAGAACACAACAATAGTCTATTTACAAATATTCAAAACATACGGCGTTTGCTATTAACTGAGACATTTATAGATTAACGTTTTAACGTTAAGGTACACATTAAATATGCGTTATCCAAATAGAACGGTATTTGCCACGGTCATTGTAGTAAAATAATAGTCAACGAGAACTTTAGGTTGAACAACACCTGGTGTATTCTATAAAAACTTAGGTGAAGTGAGCTGTCATTTCACCAGCCGGTCGATTCTGTAACAGTCTCACCGTGATAACTAAGTTGAAGTGATGATTGATTGACACCATCGACAACTCACTTCAACCTCACTTCACCTAAGTTATCGCGGTGAGATTGTTAAAGAATAGCTCTGCTGATGCTAGGGATTGCCACTATTGACTAATGATAGCTGACTTCACATACGTTATCACGGTGGGATTTACAGAATAGATCGACTGGGCTCTTAAAATCATTACTAATGAAATATACTTTTATTTACATTAGCTAGGCTTTTGGGACTAATGCGACTTGCATCATCATGCGTCATGAGTAGCATAATTATGGATGTGTGAAAACTTAGCTGAAGAGAACTGTCAATAGTGTAAATTTCTAGCATCAGCCGGTCGATTCTGTAACATTCTCATCGTGATAACTTATGTGAAGTGACCCATCACTCCACCTGAAGCTAGGGATTGACACTATCGACAACTCACTCCACGCTCACTTCACCTAAGTTATCAAGATGAGATTGTTACAGAATAGCTCGGCAGGTAAAATGACAGTTTACTTCACCTAAGTTTTAACAGTGAACTTTTTACATAATAGACAGACAGGACTAATTCAAGAAGATGCAGAAATAATGTTACTTATAAAAATGACGACAAATTACTTTAGTTTGCACCAAATGTCGAACAAAAAATCTATTGATATAATATACCTACAGGGTGAAATTGAATTCATGGGCAATATTTTAAAGGGTCATTGTACTCATCTATGGGACCAAACCTGAAATCACAAAAAAAAAATCTGCTGTTACCTACATTTACGTTTGCATAACCCTTCAAAATGTAGGGAACAGCTGATTTTTTTTTGTGATTTCATGTTTGGTCTCATAGTAAAAGTTATTCTATGATGAGTACAATGACTGACAATGACCCTTTAAAATATTGCCCATGAATTCAATTTCACCCTGTATAATCTACCTAGGGTATTTAATGTAGATACTTAATTTTGAGGATTGTATTGAACATAAAGTAGCTTAGTCAAAAGTACCAGGACGACAGAAACGTTAGGGTATTAATGTCATGACAACGTTCATTGTAACAATCTATTTATAAGGGTCGTGGAAGGCAGTGTGAACCTTTATAGTCGGATATGATAAATGATGAGTGTATGATGAATTACATTATATAATTACCTAATGACTCCCCAGCCTTGACTAAGGTCATTGCTTTCCAAACAAAACAAAACGGAAATATATTGAAAATAAATCATGAAAACACACCTAAAATATTTTCTTTACTTTGCTCTAAGAAAACGCGTTTTTTTTAAACTAAGACTAGGTATACACAACACACAAACGCTGATAGCGAGGTGTAAAGGCAAGGTTACACACAAATATAAGGGGTGACACAAACTTACCACGTTTAGCTTCACCAGATGCAAGCAGCAAAAAGAAGTTATGTTATTTACAGAAGAGCGAGCAGCCACATCTTGTGCATATTATAAAATTGCTATTGATTAAAGATGAGAGCAGATTTTCGTTCGGAAAAATAAACGGGTTATATAGAAAAAAAAATGATTCATTATACCAATACGTGTAAGTACATCTTTTTACCTTTCTGACTGAATTATTGGTCATTATTATTGGTAATTATTATTGATCATTATTATTGGTCATTATTATTGGTAATTATTATTGATCATTATTATTGGTCATTATTATTGGTCATTATTATTGGTCATTATTATTGGTCATTATTATTGGTAATTATTATTGGTCATTTTTGACATTTCTCGGGACCCTGGGGTCCCGGACCTTTGGAAGGCGTACGAGGGGCCGAAGCCAACTTGCAGAGGCCCCTTAGACAATTTTAAGTGTTGAGGCACTAACCGACGATTATCCCTGTAAGCACTATGCAAGTGTACCCAAGGACAATCCCCGGTTGGTGCAGGACTATTGCAAAATATAGGAAAAAAAACATATTGGGCTGTGGGTTTGGGTGGCTATAGTGGATTGATTACCTAGGACTATGGAAGGACTATGTCCCCTGCCTGATCTTATTGGTCATTATTAATAGTCATTATTATTGTTCAATATTATTCGTCATTATAATTGGTCATTATTATTGGTAATTATTCCTAATATTACGAATTTACAACTTACTAACTAATATTAGTTTTACTAACATAGTCATAAGATTTCTGCTTACTAATCCACTATGGATGTTACTGGTCGGAAATAAATGTTATTTTATTTTACTATTTAAAATGATATTACTTGATTATGATTTACATGTCCATGTGACGGTAAAACATGGAGAACTAACTTCTATGCCAACATTAATGTACCAATTATTAACACATGTTTGCAAAGAACTAAATTATTTGATTTGATTTGAACTTATGCCAAAAATCGATAGGTAAATAAAATGGCCGATGGTATCAGAAATGGAACCAAAATGTTACGGATAAGTGTATCGTTGAACGAAAAATACATGTATGCAGTTCACACGCGATAGAAGTGAATCCTTCAAAAATTTGAACTTTAAGACTGTGTAATGTATTCTATCTCATTCTCTCGCACGTTAAATCTTATAGATAGATGTGTTTGTCTCTTTTCAATGTCACTTTTTCGTTTCATCGAGTTACAAATCACAATGGGGCTAAAGAAGTTTTCAGTTCAACAAGGCTTAACAGTATTATGGAATGGTGTTGTAACTTGTCCGTGAAATATCTGGGAGCCATAGCTTAGGTGGTCAATGACCTTTTGTATCGAATATAATACATAAAATAATTATTATGCTCGATACAAAAGGTCAGTGACCACCGTGATCTGCCTTTCTAATAAACTAGGTTTAATTAAAAGCCAGACGAACTTTATTTATTTATTCCACGTTAATCTAAATTCATTCTGCGCATTTTTTAGAGACATTTCATTAAAAACAAATGTCATATAAAAATGCAAACTAATCCTGTACAAACTTTAAGACATTTAATTAAAAGTTAATTTCTAGATAAAAATGTTTGTAGGAACCAATTTCTGGTGATAGGTACCTACCTTAGAACACACAAAATACAGATATAAGTTTTTAGTACGAATATGCGTGAAAAAGTATTTATTATAAATACACTGCACTGCTGGGAAGTTTGTTGCGCCACTTTTTCTTCCCAGCTAAAGCACTAGGGAGTGGTGAAGGGCGGGCGTTTTGGGGGACTGTCTTATGTGATTTTGACGTTCAAAAAGTGCTGATTCTCAGCCTAGTTTGAATAAACGACTTTTGATTTTGATTTTGACACGAATCATCATACAGCTAAAGATTAGGTACGAAACTTATTTTTTTTTTATTGTGTTTAAATAATTACAATCTAGCCTAAAAGACTAGCAATTTTAATCTAGCTTAATTTTGTACGTGATTATTATTTTAAAACTAAGACTAGTGCTGATTATACTTAACATAACTTAAATAAATAAATTATTTACCATGAACCTTCCCTTCCTGTCTATGGTTCATCATCATGATGATAATAATGAACCAATCCTCTACACCATCTTTAAAAAAAGACGAGTTGTTCACTCACATTTTGACATAAACCATTTTTTTTTTATATTTTTCTTTATGTATACCTCTAATTAAGACCACATTAAAAATCAAGACATAGCGCTGCGAACTATGATAAATGATAAACAAACACTTTTACACGTCAAACATTATATTTTTTTAAACTAGATGAGGCCGGCGTTTCCTAATTGACTACTCTGAGAAGAAAGGCCGAAACAAACTCAGAGGTCACAGTCTCTTTTAAAGTCCAGACAAAATCTTGGTCAGATCATGTGAAGGCTATGTAGATCAGTATTTAAAATGGTCTTTTGAGGAATGAACCACACAGTTTGAGTGGACCTGTCCAGTCAGTGCACGCAATTGTCAGCAATCGTCCAGCTCAACTGAAAACCTAAGGAGCTCAACGATTCGACGAACAATACCAAAGAAAGGACATTTGAGTAGGCTGCATAAATAACTCAAACTGCCAGATCTTGATTAAATTAACTGAGAAAAATACAAAAAAGCAATGACGGCCATAGTTCTCTAGTTCAATACAGTGAGGCATGCAAACTACACCTCGCTCTGTACATACACGCTCACAATATGTACACATTTAGAACCAAACTACACCTGACTGCAGACATGTTTACGAAACCGGCCTCACGTCGCTATTGACAGAACTAAGTCTTGATTTTTATTTGGTCTGAAGTATATCACTATCAATTTATATAAATAGACTCTCATATTTATTAACTGAACCACAAGATGAAGTGTCATTATTCCTTTATTAGTGTTATTATTATCTAAAAAAAAATGTTGCTTGGTAAAGACAGAATTACTTGGAATTCGATTTCATTGGCCATTCAATTAGTTGTTCGCTTCTCCGAATCTAATAACATTTTGTAAACGCAAGCAAATTAATGTGGCTGTCTGAAATAAAAAATCGAACTTATTTGTAAATATTTGTTTAGGTTAATATTTAAATGGGCTTTAGACTTTGTCCATCTTATTACAAAATACGGTCTAACTTTAGCCCGAGCCTTAACCATCGAGTCAGTTTTTGTATTTCGAACTTTATGCCGACTATAGTAAAGTTCTTAATACAAAATTGACGACATAAGACCGGACTAAGTTGTCGGTTTTGTAAAAGGAACTGTATTTCAATTTCTGTTAGATTCCAATTTCAAAAACGGGCTCGATGGTTTAAACCATGTCAAAAGAAAAACCTTGTTTTGTAATAAGACCATGTGGGTCTGTCTCACCTATTTAAAAACATGTCCCATGTCAGTCGGCAATAGTGTACATTTCCATTTTTTTTTTTTATGAAAAGTAGAATGAGATGGTTTTTTTTATTTTTTAAAGTTTTTTTTTTAAATCTATTGAGTAGTTTCGGATATTAAGAAGCCAACCAAGCCTACAAACTTTACCGCTTTATAATATAGAAGAAGAAAAGGATAGTGTCGATAAAGATGACTCTTCTTTCTTTGATATTTTGTCGCAGTGACAAGAGTGTCACTGCGACAAAATAGTACCTACTCGCCAGCGGTGTGAACTGTCAGCGATCGACTATTAATATAATTGTGTATCATTTTTACTAATACGGTACCTAGAATCTTTTGTACGTTTCTTGAGCGAGTAAATCGTTGATAGCTAGTCGCTTTCTCGTCAGCGGTCGGACAGGTGCCTTAAACATCTAAATTAATGCTTCGTTCAATTATTTCTTGTTGAAGTTGTACTTTGCTAATACAAATTGAGATCAGCTTATTAAACAAAGATCGAACGGAGAATTTGCTATAACTTCTTGTGAATGAAATTCTGTACGTCGCTCTAATTACTACGTAGATATCTGTCTGTTATTTTGTTTGTTTACCTCGGGCGTACAATGAGGTACCTACCTATCACGTTTCTACAGCATATTAACGAAAATATTAGCGAAAATATTTGGTTGTGCTTGTGACTTGCGTCAGAGCGGCAACAACGCATCGTAGGTTATACTCAGATTTATCGTTTTAAGGGCATGACATATGCGTATAGACATAATCAGCTGTTAGGAAAAATACATCGTGTTCAAACGGGACAAAAAATTAAAAAGTAATTTGCGACTAAACTACTGTTCCTATTTAATTGATTTTTGGTACAGAGCTTGAAAATGGTACCTAGTATAGGCGGTTTAAAGGAAAGCCCCTCTCTCGTATCAACTTTGTATAATCAAATCTGCTCTCATCCGCATCGTACTAAGTAAAGCTTATACATAACCAGCCAGCTACATAAATAATAATAATGTAATCTAAATAATTAATAAACACTCATTTTAAATAAAACACGTCATGGTAAATTAATAATACCTATTCTAATTCATTATAAATTGATCGTATTTAATTAAAGACAACTCCTTTTAGTAAAGAGTTGACTCGAAACTCAAAAATAAAATAATGGTGAACACACGCTTGCCGTTTCGGTATTGAATAAAGTTTCATTCCGATAAAAAATATCGAGTAAAATAGTGTTGCATTTATTACCTACTTACTGATTTAGGTTATAATAAGGAAAAAACTATAGTTATTATGATGCTTTTCAGACGAGAACGAAAACCTGATTTACGCGAGGAACAGCGACATTAATTTCATACCTAAAGAGAGGATACTAGTGCTTTCAACCTAATTAACTGAATACCCGGTATGTCGGTATTCATTCCATTGAAAAGCACCGCCGTACTCATTTCAATGTCTAGGAAACGCTGTCAATTAGCAAAGAGCATTAAAGTTCTTATCAACTCGTTGCAATTTTATATATTTGTCAGTGGCATGATTTTGTTTGGGGATAGGTCCTGGATGAGACTCGCACAGACCAGGGAAGCATGGAACAAAGAGGTAGGATGCTTGTACTCAGCATTGGTTGGAACAAAGCTGCCAATGATGATGATGATTATGAGTTTAGTTAGCTGTACTGGAAATAATACAAAATAGTTACATACTTACATTAATAAAAGGACATCGACCATCTCCCATACACCGTGGGGCCCACAATTTTATGAATCGCTACAAATTCCAAATTAGCGTCATTTCTTAGATTAAAATAACACCTTCAAGTTGTCCTAGTTTCAGTTTTATTGACAATTGCATAGTCAAGATATATGGGGTAGAATCTAAGGTTAGGTTACATTAGAGATTGTGATATTTAACCATATGTTTTGCAATATCAATCTGGCAATGTTCAGATTACTAATAGTAAACTCTTGAGATAGGTTTCCATTCTATAAAATAAACCGACGTAACAAAGTGATATACAGAGGATACTTATTGAAACAAATAGAAAAACAATTTTTTACAAACTATGAGCCCAATATTGGGCGATCTCCTTTATATGAGACCAACCCAGAGGCACACACTATGCATTAAAACAAAGAATTGTCGAAAACGATCAAAAATTGCCAGAGATATCGCTTAACAAACATAGAAAAACATACAGACAAATCGAGAACCTCCTCCTTCTTGAATTCGATTAAAAAGGTTGCGAACGATTCTTTTGCAAATGGATAAAGAAATAAGTAATAGATTTAAAAGTTTCCTCCAAAATGGCTGATTTGGGTCGCAGTTAACTTAATTTGCGGGAGAGTTTATTGTTCCTTTATTTTTTCCTGTTAGGTTTTCTTTTTATTATGACTAGTAACCCGCCCTTGCTTCGCATGGTTGTTACGGACTTGATAAACCGTCATCATCATCTGCCTGCCTTTGCCAACTAAGTGTGAGTTGGCTTCCAGTCTATCCGGATGCAGCTGAATACCAGTATATTGATAATAATATTAAGAATAGATGTGCATTCCTGATGACGCGTGTTCGCGGCAGCACTAACAGTATTCTCAGTGTGTTCGCAGATCGGTGGGATTGCCCGATGTTGAGGAGGTGGATGCAGCTCCACGCTGAATTTTAATTGTATATCTGTATTTCTAACCTACTAATCGATTTTGTTTTGCATGGAATAATCGATAAATCTCACTTAATCGAGAAGTTATCATAATCTTGGTGTTAATACATACAAAGTTGAATCAATGTTCCAGTTAATCTTTATAATGTGACTGAAACATGCATTTTAAAATCTATCGTCTTCCTATATAAACATAAATTGCTGCTCGTTAGTCTCGCTATAACGACTCGAAAACGGCTGGATGATTGATTAGTATTTTTTTTTGTGTTTTGTTCGCTCTAATATAGGAATGGTTTGCAAAAAGGCATTGCACCGTATGTACCGGCATTACATACAGATTATAAATTGAAGTCGCTTTTCGTGTCTGTTTGTGTGATCGCGTTATTTTTATAAACTCCGCTACGGATTTTGATGCGGATATTTTCACCATCATTAAGAAAATTTATTCTGTAAGGTTTGAGTGTATTAAAATTAACGTTTAACTTAGATATAAAAATGTTCATGTTTTGTCACGTCGCAAAAACCGTGCGAAGCAGAAGCCGGTCGCTAGAAAAAGAATAAAAAAAAAAAAAAAAAAAAACAAGAACTTATTTCTTATCGGGAGATCAAGAACATGAAATATATACCGAGACCCCTCCGTGCCTCGGAAAGCACGTTGAGCCGTTGGTTCCGGCTGTCATTCTTGGATCTTTGACAGTCGTTACGGGTAGACAGAAGACCAAGTCTGACATCCAGTCGTACCAAGAGGTATCGTGTTACCCAGTTACTGGGATGTGGACGCCAGATAGGCATTCGCTCCATTCGGCTGAATCCGGTTAGACTGGAAGCCGACCCCGACCTATTTGGGAACAGGCTAGGCAGATGATGAGGCGTTGGTGATTAAATCATCCTACATTGCCAATTAGCCGTTATTCGACAACTATACTATACTGACTATACCTGCTGCTCGCACACACCGAGGCGAATATCGCACGGGATGCGGGATGCGACTGCGCCGGTCGTTTGTTTTATTTTTTTTAAAGCCACACGACTCTTCGCGTCAATTTGAACAACACTATACAAGAATATAATAAAATACTCTTTATTATGTATACCATCAAAATTACAGATATAAATGTAGAAATTTTACATAGGGCGACACAATGGGCGGTCTTATCGCTAAAAGCGATCTTTTACAGACAACCTTTGGATGGATTTACGGGAGAAGGAGAGACTACTGCAGGTAGTCAGCGGTGTACCACTTACATATACAATAAATACATACATGCATAAAACATATACCTTCATATATATAATATACCATATGTAATGATGATGTTTAAGGAGAGAAGAAGTGTTTTTTACCCAGAATTTTTAAAGTGGACAAAGATTGAGCACGTCTTATGATCACTCTTATCAACAACTTACAAGTTCTGATACAATCGGCACGAGCGAATTTCGTCCCGCATCCCGCGTCGTTTTTGCCTCAGTTTGGACAGAGCTTTATCGTTAAAATGAGCTTCAATCTATCCCGTTACCACAACCGCACTATGAAATCAATTTACTTAATTAACGCAAGCGATTTTAATAATTATTACCTAAATGCTGCGGTTCCCTGTACCAACGTAAATTGAAGGTTTCGAACTAACAATTACGTGGTAATAACTCAATTAGCCGAAGCGACCCGACACTCCTTCGGGCATCTTCGGTTACCATCGGCGTTGTAACCGAAGATGACCGAAGGTATTTCGGGTCATTATAGAACACGGAAAGTCGAGTATGTCTTTAGGGCTCTGAGATAATGTTGTGATTAGGTGACGAGGTTGTGATGGGAATTGTTTGGAATTCTATGTATTGTATGCTCGGCCTACCACAGTCCTATACTGACCTATAGGTACGCGACCGTAACAAATATGTATTTACATAATTATACTCATAAGATTCACCAATACAACTGTCTAAGTTAGAATTGGTCTCAAATGTCATGATTTCACGAAATAGGCAAGGGTAATTTGAACCTAGAGAGTTGTACGAGTATTGATGATTTTAATGATAACAATTTTGTAAAGAAATATTTTTACGGTCGTGATTCATAGTTTGATCAACATAGATAACAACAGGTTCACTCAGTCTGTTTGGTTTTTCCTCAAAAGACCATTTCAGACACTAATCTACATGGTCTTCATTTGATCTGAACAAGATTATGCCTGGACTTTAAGAGAACTGAGACCACTGACGTCTCTTTGAGGCACAAGTGGAACACAGCGCGCCGTCGACTCCGGCCTGGTCCTTATCAGACAGCGAGCTACCCATTGCTCGCCGTCCGCAAGCCCGCGCCTATGGAGACCGGCAATCGGCCTGGGATTCCCGATGCCCAGAGCGTCTCCCGCGGCGACTAGGGGCGTAAGGGCGTGAATTTTGCCTCTCCCTCACGCGTTCCGCCTCCTCCTTCGCGAGCAATACTGCTTCGCAGATGATGATGACGGCTCCCCATGCCCTCTCGCTCCGTACCATAGCCTGGACCAGGGCCGGAAGCGAGAGATTGCCTTCGCCGATCGCCTTCAAGGTAACACGGCGGTGCTCCGCCCATGACGGACAGACCTCCACCGTATGCTCCACCGTGTTCTCCGTGCGATCCACACAATGGTGACACCCGGGCGTTTTCTCCCGCCTTATCCGGAACAGGAACCTCCTGAAGTATTCTAGACACACCTGCGTTGAAATTTCGCGTGGGTTATTAAAAACAAATTGCTATTTCATACCCTTTGACCGCATAGGTTGCACTTTTGTAGGAAACAGCAGTTTTTTTTTTAAATAACCGGCGAAATATTTCATCTAGAGTCGTGTACTGAATCCATGGTAACTCGTTGTGGGTCGATCTCCCTGCCACCTGGTATATAATTAGGTAGTACCAAAGAGTATAATAGGTATAGTTAAATGACCAATGACTAAAGACTAAGAGAGGACATGAACTAAAAGATCTATATAAATTATACATTATGGAAATATCATACGATTCTATACAGAAATAAATAAATATACATGTTTCTTTCTAACATGCAATTCTGCAAGTGTCAAAAAGAGAAAACCGTATTTTGTCAGTTTTCTAAAACTGCAATATTGAAGTATGACGTCACGGAAGCCCTGCCCATCGGCCGGTTCGCCATTTTAGTTTCTGGTTTTGAGTACTTCTCAGAGTGTACATGAAGTGTCATTTGGCGTTATCGTGCGACTAAATATTAAGTTTTTTTCCATTTTGAGAACATTTTGAGTGCTGTAAATTTGACTGAGGCGGTCTGTGATAGAGGAAACCATGCCTAAGTGTTGTGTGAGGGGCTGTGGCTCGAATTACAGTAAAAAAGCGCCTCTGATATCCCTGCACAAGTAAGTCGAAAAAATTCATAGATTATTAAGTTTCCTATATAAATTTATACCAATTTCTAGTCTCAATTCATGTTTATTACTGTTCGGTCATAGATTATTGCCTATTCATAGTCTTTCGAACGATATATTTCCTTATTTTGGTTTTGTTTACTACGTATTTTTATTGACAAATATAGTGTTGTGATTGTGTAATTTGCACAACGAATCGATTTTGCATCGATAAAAACCAAATTTCGTTTGAATATTTAGCATGAAAGAATATACACATTTATGTTAGTTTGCCTGTTTTGTTTGTGTTTTTAGGTTACCAAAAAATGATAAACTTAAAAGTAAGTGGCTTGAATCATTGGGTCAAGAAAATATCGACTCCAGCCAGGAAAAAGTATTTGTTTGTTCATTACATTTTGAAGAGTCTTGTATTAATAGAAGTCTTGATATAGTGAGACTTCACGACAATGCAATACCGACAAGGCTCCCTAAGGTAAATTATCACTTTTTCATTGTAAGCCTACATTTACCCATATATTCGAAAATAATGTTAAAGCTGATGAAGATTGTATAAATTCAATATCTTAGTATTGTATAATTGCATAGCACATGTGTGAGCACTATGTACCCACTATAAAGGTTACTGGGTTCGTCTTTCATTGACTTTAATGTGCCCTGGCGGCTGAGAGTATGTCATGCTCACTCAAATGTGTCGCTGGTGGTGGCGTGTGTATTGGATCATTGAGTTCCCTTCAAAATGGTTGAGCTGAATGGTGCTGATCCATACGTCATGTTCGTGAACGGGCGCCGTCAGTAGGCACTGGTCATTTCTTAGCTGCCACGGCTTATTTTAATTCCATAATTGTTTTTATCTTTTTATTACGGACGCTTTTAACGTGCACGTGTTTCTACATCGTTCTCACATGTATAATTACAACATGAATGATGTAACCACTTTTTTGTAACAGTATTTTCATTTAAAAGAGTGTCCATGGAGTTTCTTGCCCGTTCTTCTCCATAGGTACCTACTACGCTTTGGAATGGGCAACTAGCTTCATCTTTCTGACTGACCGACCCCTTGACAATTCAAAAGTGCCTGTAATTGGTTTATTTGAAATAAATGCTTTGAGTTTGAGTCATAATACATTATTATTTCCCTGTACATTTATTGTAGACAGGCAGACTTTATTGTATTTCACATTATTGGTGTACTTAATACTAATTACAAACTGATATTATTGTATCTATTTGAAATAAAACGGTTCTCCCATTAAATGCATAATATCGATTTCTGTTGTTTTATTTTGTTAATAATCGGTGTAGTTTTGAATTCCTTGTTGCAGTTTAATTTACTCATCTTCTAGCTTGATTATCACGAGCAACTATTAATCATAGAGTAAATAATATCAAGTACAATTAATTTTAAATGAACCGCCAAATTGATGATTTTTGCAATTTTTCAGTCAGATTACGCAACAACAGGCTTTTTTGTACTTAATCCATAATGCGACGTCCTAGAATGAGAATCGAATAACACCCTACTTACCTACTATCTACTTAAAATCAAAAACCTTATTTTAATGTATGTGATTTCGATTAATCGATTTGTAATCAACACGATGAACAAAATTATTGCAAAGAATGAGCAGAGGACAACACTAGGTAATGGGCGGAGCCTACGCCATTTTACTTTCCACGCGTGCACGCGATACGATCTTTTAGTTCATGTCCTCTCTTATTCTTTAGTCATTGTAAATGACCCACTGGAAAACATCGCGCTGCTTGATTAGTATTGTCAATGTCACATACTACTTAGAGATGTCAACTAAGGTGTCTTGTCTTTGGTCTCTGGCACTGACACATCAAGCAATGGACAAAATTGTCGGCAATATGTATGCTTGAATATGAGGCTTTTGACAACGTTGGATGTGTATACTTGTCTTTTTTTTTATTATTTTTTTTATTTGTAATGTGCGTTTTGTTTGTGCAGAATAAACATTTTTTCTTTCTTTCTTTCATAAACTGTAATAAAATAGGTAGGTATTGTAAGGCAATAGATGGCTCTCGAGCTTAGAGCATTATAATGCTCTAAGCTCTCGAGAACCGTCATGAAGTTGACAACTGCGAAGATAGCAACGCGCGGGCGGCGCGCCTATCTGGAACATTGCACCGAGGCGTTCGTTCTCTTTTCTCGCGGACACCGACAGCTTAGCAACCTAGCACCTAGCATCTACCTAACATTTTATTGTACTACTTAAAAGTATATTTTGAATTAAATATTTTATAAATCTTTTACTTGGTTTTTCTGAGCTCCTACAGTATTTTGCCTATACATTGCTAATCAAGTAATCCCTAAACTTCAGTGTTAGAACTTGAGCCGCAGGATTACTGATAAATGCGTGCACTGACTGGACAGTTCCAATCATGTGTAATTATTTCTTCAAAAGACCATTTCAGATACAATCTACATGGTGCTCACACGATCTGACCACGATTATATCTGGACTTTAAAAGAGACTGACTTTGTTTCGGCAGTTTTTTTAAATATGATTGACGTGTAAAAGTGTTTGTACAAACCTACTTACAGAAATGAAACTTTGTAACCAAAACGAATTAGATTGACTTATTGAGTTTCATCATTTAGCCTTTAGGATAAATAATTAAACTCAATAAGTCAATCTCATTCGTTTTGGTTACAAAGTTTCAGTTCGTGTCAAGTTTGATCGATAGCTCGTCCTACATTACAGGTATAATAAAAGCCAAAATTATGTATTTAGGGGAAACTTGCCTAATTCGTACTTACGCCAAATTCGTACTCCACTTAAAACTCGGCTTTGGTAACAACTATCAGCGCCTCTAGTGTCAAAAAATAGAAATAACAGTCGGCCATTTCACCATCTGAGAGATAACACCTGTGACGCTGCTCTCGACAAAAATATTGCAAAAGTAAGTTTTTTTCAACTATTGTTGTAATATTTTTACACATTTCGTAAGAGTTTTATTCAAATAAGGTCGTGTATAACCTAGTTTACGATTTGACACGTATTCATGTGTATCTTCGCGATTTCATCTGACGTGTAACGTGACTCGTAACTGTTGTCAATTTATTTGGCGGTAAGTTTAAAATTTGTTTGGCTCTTGCTCCTATTTCGTACTCGAGTTAAATTCTTAAAACGTACCACGAACACGTACAACGAACCAATAAAAAAACCAAAGAATATAACTGCGATGATTGCCGAGAATTGGCGAAGACCATCCGTCGAATTTGTTAAGAATTACTACTTGTTTTAATAACACATTGTTGATTATGATGCTGATTCTCAATACTGTATACCAATGAATAGATCTCAAAGTACGAATTAAGGATATAGCAGTACGATTTGGGATGATTGGTCTTAAATCGTACTTTTTTAGTTTTTTTTTAAATTGTTAATTTTTTAGAAGTTTATAAGTTTTATGTTAAATTTGATTATAGAAACAATAAAGCATTTAGCAAACAAAAATTACTTTTAATTAAAACTAATTTATCTTTCCTAATTTTCAAAATATGATGGTTTTTTCTTAAGGGGTACGAATTAGGCAAGTTTACCCTATTACCACTCTAGCTAACACACCAACAGTGAACGTCATCATATAATAGGCCGTGACTGTCGCAAGCACGTCCTTTCCGGTACTCAGGCAGTGACGTAGACGTGTCATATCCATTATCCATAACATTGTTGAAATGTGTTGTAAGTATGATTTTAAATGAGACTCAACTTCGACGTGTTTTCAAATAGTTTCTTTATTTAGTTTTGTAATCTGAGGTTTGTGCTATTAAAATAGGGACCGACCAAAGAAACGATGGATGGTCTGTGTGAAAGATAATATCTACAAAGCACCCGCTTTCTAGCCATATCATCTTTCACACGACTACCGTGATGACGACTAATAGAGAATCTACCTCATCACACACACACACACACACACACACACAGACACACACATCACATCACACACACACATCACAGACATCTACCTCTCAGTCATGCCTGTCTTTTCCCAACTATTTTGGAGTCGGCTTCCAGTCTAACCGGATGCAGCTGAATTTAACATGAAGAGACTGCTTAACTGACCTCCACAACCCAATTTCTGGGTTATATTACGATACTCCTTTGTAAGACTGGTTGTCAGACGTTCGGTCTTCTAACGACCCGTAACGACTGTCAAAGATCCACGAATGACAGCCGGGACCAACGGCTTAACGCGCGTTCCGAGACACGGAGGAGTTTTGGTATGTAAAGGACACCCATCCATGGACCAACCGCGGCAAGCGTAGCTTAACTTGATTGAACGACCCGTGCGGCTATTATTACTTAGCCACAAGCCCATAATAGAAACGTATGGAAGACAACTATAATATGTTGCGCCGATCCCAAATAAATTGAATAAGGGTAGGAGAATGAAGATCTTGTTTTTTGTTGTTGGATTTTTAGCGTATATTGTTGGATGGTAAAAAAACCAATGGCCCTTTTGCACGCCTAGCTTGGCCACAGAAGAAACGAAAGACAAAATGAGAGATTTTAAAAACATGTTTACGTATCGATATTTCATTCATTCACTCACCCACACACATTCACATACACAACACACATACATCCTGACACACACACAATTCCAGTCTTACACGCACACTTTGTTTAACTTTTAAATGTAACCCATTATAGTTTTAAGTTGTTTTATTTGTATTAAAATTGTAAAATAGAAATAAACAAGTATTTATAAGTAAGTACTATTTATGCATGGAAGAGCAGAGTCCCCTAATACAGGCTATATACGCTTAAAAGGAGGCTCCAATCACCACTGATGTAAAATGAAAACTTGTTGATTCCAATAAACCTTTTTTGATTTTGATTGGATTTTGACATCAAATATAAGGAAAGAGATAAATGATAAATGATTTTATTTCTGTAAGTAGGTTTGTACAAACACTTTTACACGTCAATCATATTTTAAAAACTAGATGAGGTCGGCGTTTCCTATCTGACTACTCTGAGAAGAAAGGCCGAAACAAACTCAGAGGTTACAGTCTCTTTTAAAGTCCAGACATAATCTTGGTCAGATCATGTGAAGACCATGTAGATTGGTGTCTGAAACGGTCTTTTGAGGAAAAACCATACAGATTGAGCGGACCTGTCCAGTCAGTGCACGCATTTGTCAGTAACCTTTATCTCAATTAGATAATAAATGTCTATTTTTGTAGACATACCTGGTCATGCTTCGTATGCTGCAGGATACAGTAAGTGATCACACTGATCACCGCCCCGTACGAACATCTGTAGATAATACTAGAGGTACCTACAGCAGATGTGTTGCCATCTCAGAGGCAGCCACTGAAAATGTTACAAACATGTCTCGTGCATGCCACTATCAATTTATAAGATCCTTTTTATATGACATCCAAGAACATCTACCCAACATTTTATCAAAAACATCTCAAGAAAACCTACCAGAAACATTTATTTACTCTCTAAAACATGAATGACCATCCTAAAGAAACTGTAGGTACTCCGACCGCACTTAACCCAAAAAACCTTACGAACCAAACATAGGTATTGCCAACATCATAAATTTTTCAACAGAAAACGGCTTAGTGGTAGTACTTCGCCAAAACCACTTACTAAACACTTATAGTTGATAAAAGGGAGATAAAATCAGTTATTTGGCCTATTTAGAACCTCTCACGGCTTTTGTGTAGAGAAAAAGCTGTGATAAGGTCTGAAAGTGTTGATTATTTATGTCTATTTTCATTTAGTAAGAGGGAAACTAAAATGGTCGGCGGGGACTATCTATTTGATGGATTAGATTAGGCTTTGTTTGTTGGAAGTGTCTGAGTGGTTAATAATAATGTTAAAGCTGGTGGTTCCGAATAAATTCGAGCTAAAGTTTTGTTTGAGAGAGTTGGGATGAGATTATAGACAACATCATCTACAGTTTCTTCAAACTATCTTTGTGGAGTATTGTCTAAAATCTTACCTTCTGGTACTGAAAGTTTTACTTAATATTTTAGCATAAAAACCAGTTATTGAGATTAATTGTTACGGTCTACGATACATCGTACAACCTGAAACACTGCCATACTAAATTGACTATAAAGAGACTTCCAGATAATGAGCATATTAATGCTCATTGTCTGTAGTTATTGTGTAGTATAGTTATTGTACAACAAATAATACGAGTAAAATTACTCGTATTATTTGTTATGAAAATGTTTTAATTAATTGAATTTCTAACTACTTAGTCGCGGATATGACACGTCGCGCGTCACATCCATCGCGCGCGGCTTGCGTCTGACAGCTGTCAGAGACACCCATAGTAACTCAGTAATGGCGACACACTAATAAGGACAGCGCTGATTTTGATTTGTTTGCTTTATATTTCAAGGATTTACCATAATAAGTCGTTTTTCTAGAATGCTAATGAAACGGGTGGTCATTTAATTATTATTATTTTAATTTAATATAAGTAACAATAACAATAATAGTCGCGAACTGACGCGTCGCACGTCACATGGCGTACGGCGTGTGTCTAACAGCTGTCACCAACACCCTTTATTATTTCGCTTTAATGACGACACACTAATAAGGCCAACGCTGATTTTGACGCGTTTCCTCTGTTTCTTGATATTAATTAATCATTAATTTTGGTTCAAAACCTTCAGATTTCATACTTTATTTTAATTCGAGAATCTTGATGATGTTCTTAAATACGGGCCCAAATGTTAAAAACTGAATTCTGGTTCGTTCAGTAATAATGTGTCTAGGGAAATCGTCTGCTTTTAGGGTTTAATGGATTTACAAAAGTCATTCTAGCGAAGAATGATTTAAATACTCCTTTTGCGGCTCATTTGGCGATATGCGAAATACGACTCCTACGATGGTTCTCGTAGCCTAAAAGCATCATAATAACCAGTTTTTTTTAAATGAATCTTTGAATCTTATTTACGCTAAAAACGAGAAAAACGAATATTATATTTTATTATAATATATAATATATGTAATATTTCATTAATACACATCATTTTTAAATAATGTTCAATCTCATTATCTGTAAATCGGCCTAAAATTACGCATTCATTCAGTAAAGTGGTTTATAGTATCTACTTTGGTAGGTTATTTCAATTAATAAATAGGTAAAATTTCAATTCATTTTTAAAGTTACACAAATGAAACAGAAAAATAATACCTACATACATAGAATCTAATACAATTATACTAATATTTTAAAAGGAAGAAGTAGATAAATATTTTAAAATGTATTACAAACCATTTTTATTTTTGCTACTGTCCCTCTTATCTAAAACAAAATATCAGTCAATTAACTATTTCATTCTATAGAGAATTTATAGTAAATCTATTTTATTAAATCGAATAGGATACGAGGAATTTGAAGTTATCATGCTAAAAATGCTGGCGCATGCTTTGAAGTTTGGAAAGTAACATGCTACTCTTATTTTCAAAGCGATTCCTAGTTTTCATGCTAACTTAACAATGTGTAATATTTAGGATTGAAAACTGATAAATAAATATTTTCTTTTTTTTGTGTATTGGACTAGTATATCAGTAGGTACAAGAAAAAAAAATTAAAACAAAAAACTCGAGAAATTCTGAAAATGTTAGTAGGTAATTAAAAAACTCTCAAACTAATAAATAACTGGACCAGAACCCAAAAATTAAAAAAGGTAATTTGATGATCACAAAAGTTTGGGTCGAACATCTCAAAAATGTGATGTACCAGGGCTGCATAAGCCGGAGGAAATGTATCTTACAAAATAAAAACAGGAGGAAAAGTTTGGGACTGTTCGAGAATGTTCGTTAATGTTCGGAATGTGTAGCTCACCTAAACTGGCGTCGTATGTATTCATGTATTCTGACGTCATAAATTGTGACACTAGAGCTGTCTTTCCCACGCCGGCGTCACCAAGTAACACCACTCTGTATTTTGGTATCTGTAACAAAAAGTATGTTAAAATAGATGCATTAGTGGAGTGAATAATTTAGGACACAGTGGGGAAAAAAAATTGGCTGGACGAAAATACATTACAAAAATAGACATATTTGAAGATCTCCACTATCGCAATCACATGCGTCAAATAGTCTCGCTCGTTTGGTTGAAGTATTATTTTTGTTCATTGGAGAAAAATGTTATAATTATTCTCCTCTTCAGTCTCTTCCTCGTTTCTAAAGGGCATTCAATATGGACCATTCCCGCAAATGTATTGATTACAGTTTTTTATTATTAATTCTGCTCCTGTGTATGCAATATATATGCTTCTGGTAGGTACTTAATGTTAACTTACCCCCATCTAACTATTAGTTAAACGTTACTACTTAGGGCCGGTTTTTTTATCTGAAGTTCAACTCAACCATTAGAAATAGTAACTAATGGTTAAATTTTGGCAAAATGAGTTGATTCAATCAACATGATTTGCCCATTTTTATTTATTTTTTAGCTAATGGTTGAGTTAACTACGGATCAAAAACCCGGTCCTTACTGCGCCCTAACAGAGTCATGTACTTTTAAGTCTAGCCTAGGCATAGCCTGCAACTGTGTGTACATTGTGCAAATAAATAAACCAAACAAAATGAACAAACAAATAAAATAAAAATAAACTAACATCAAATGACCTAAAACTATTTAGTTGGTGACTACCAACTCAATATTTTTATTGAGTATTATGATTATTGACTGCGCGTCAATATCCCTGCCAGCTTGTATACGAGGGCACATCCTTAGGGATAAAGAGTTCTCATCAGCGGTAGTTTTATTAGCCAGTACTACCAATTTACGCGTTTCTAATCTAGGAATGACTATTTTAAACTACACTTATTTAACTGATATTACCGAAAATAAATGTTGTATAACGGTGTATTCATGTAGAAAGTTTCATGTCCAGGCAAATCACTGTCCATTCCAAGGTTGCCTGGAAGAGATCGCAGAAAGCGACAAGGCCTCTCATTGTATATTTTGTAGTGTTCAATTTAATTTTTGTTATGTATTTTGTGGTGCACAATAAAGAATATATCGACTCTTGAAAGGCAAAATTGACTAAGCGACATAAGGCTAATAACATTAACTTTTCAGAAAAAAAAAACATATTAATTCTTATATTCATCATACAGGCGTAAATCTTACTGTTTTGGAAATCTTATTTATCTAATCATCTGAATCAGAATTCTTAAGATTTTTTTTCTGAAAAATTAACTTTAAAATTAGCGCTATGTCGCTTAGTAAATTTTGCCTTTCAAGCGTCGATATTAATAAATAAATAAACCTGGAAACTGGCGCCTATATACCAGCCCATGCTGGCGCCGCCTAGTGTTGGTTATCAACGCTGGTTGGCGCAGGCAGTTTTCATACTTTTTGCCGAATCAGCGCGAACCAGTGCTAGACTATTCGACTGTATTTTTTTATTAGATTTTTCGAAACCTAGAATAATAGTAAACATTATCTAGAAAAATGGCGAAGTTCTATGAGTGTTAAAGTCGATGCTAGACAGAGACCGCATTATTAGCATCTGACGTCACAAACCAGGAACGCCATTATAGTAACTTCGCGCCATTCAGTACAATGGTCGTTTTGCGTGACAAGGATATAAGAATAATTCCAAAAGTGGGTAGCGTCTCCATTTTCTGCCGATGTGTTTTTTTTTTGCAAATCCTCTTTTTTTAGTAACATCGTTAAAATAAGTATTAATTAATGTATATTTTTGATAGTAGTCAAATACTCTATTCAGATAGGAACTAGAACAAGTTCCTATCTGAATTAGTCGACGCTGATTCACCTCTGTCTTCCGAAAATGCAGGCGCTATGTTACGCTATGTATGTATATTGGTTCTGGTGACTTGGGAGACGCCTACGTCCAGCAGTGGACTATGGTAATTAGTACGATGATGAATGTTACACCTAGATCCCCCCCTTTTTCAAATTCAGTGAAAATACACATTCAATTATCAACTTTAATTTCCCTGACAGCATACATCAATAAATGCTACTCTATTTAAATATTTTTCTCGACAAACATTTTGATAAAAGCACTATTCGTTATTTATTGAGTCATTCTATCAAACAATGCGTTTGATGGAATCACTCTGTTCGATATTGTTGAACAATCAAACCAATTTCATTAAGTAAATGGATCGATTTAAAAATGAAACGGTTCCGTATATACGTGTACAACTGGCCGTAGTACTGGGAGAGATAGAGCTATACACGACGAAGACCATTTTCTATAATTTTTTAGGGTTCCGTACCCAAAGGGTGCCCACGTGACCGTATATTTGCAACGCGTATGACAGTTCCATCATACCCTAAATACACATTACTACGGATTACATTTGGGCCATGAGTCTGAACATACTCTTTGCTTCATCGCCTTTTGGTTGAGATAGAGTTCTGTGGAATGTGCCGATATCAAGTCGGATAAATATCAAGACCCCAAACAGATAATTTCTATCAGACTTATATCAAACACTGTCCATCAATAAAAATGTGTTTTAAAAATTGTTAATTGATAATTATTATTTTTCTTTTCCTAATAATAATATTTTTTTCCTAAATTTATTTTTATTTTGAGTTTTTTTTTTAATAACATTTGCTGTGCCCTACAGGGTCCGTAATTGTGCCTTAACTATAAGTCATTGTAACGCCCTTAAACATTATGGAATGCAAATAAAGATATGAATATGAAATAAGTGATGTAGGACTTCCACAACTTCATACACACATTTCTATCACAATCCGAGGGTTTTAAAGGAAATTCCTAATGCATTGCTTTAGAGGTTTAAAAAAATCATCTGCTCAACATTTTAGATAACGCAATGAATTTGGCTGAACCGTCGAAATGAAAAGAGTTGCGATCAATTGTCAGTTTTTATGTGTTACGCAATTACTCCGCAGGTACTTGTTGACAGGCCTACACTGTCCTTTCAGATCTATTAACAATTTTATTTGAAAACATTTTAAAGGCTTATTAAATAAAATAAATAAATAAAAACTTTATGGCTTAAAAGGTGTTGCAGTAAATACAATAAAAACTGTTGCACTTTACAAATGAACACTGGTGTACAACATAAATGGTTGGGGTACTGTCCTCTTAGATAGGCTACATAATAGCCTGTAGTAAAGAGAAACAGTGCCGTATCCCTCAAGAATGGAGAAAGCAATTGCTAAGTGTTTAATATAAAAAAAAAATTATATTAGTTATAATATCATAAAACAAACAAATAAGGATATATTATTCAATTCTTTTTAATAGAGTTACAGTGGAGTTACTTGTCGGCTCTTCTTCATAGGAATTGGTTTATTCCCAATTGGAATCGTGCACCAAATTTCTGACTAAAGTAGAAACAGTAGCACCATCTCTTTTTCGCAATCAAATCCCTGAGTGACTAACAAACAATTTAACGTACCGTTTATCCTTTCCTTTGCTAATGAAATGATTGATGATGAAATGATTTCCTAATGAAATTGAATAATGCAATTTATTTTCACTGCCTTGAATGCAAAATTGTATGATGATCGATCGTTCGAGGATGGCTGAGAAGCCAAATGATGTCTTCGTCGATGTTTATTTTACAACTTTGAGGGCGTTGAGGTGCACTTAGAAAGGATTTTTCAAAACTTCACCCGTGAACGGAGAGGCCGGGGTTTTGAAGTTGGTATGCGATTTAAATTGCCAGCAAAAGCTAGAGTTCTACAAAGATATTTTGGCACCTGAATCACACTGACTGGGGGAACGCCCCTCTGTCAATGTTGGTAAATATTTATGAAACTGTGTCAAAAAAAGAAAACAAGATAGCGACATTGCTATCTTGTTTTCTTTTTTTGACACAGTTCTGATTTTGACCACGCGGCACTATAATCTTGTAGCGTTGTAGTTATGTTAATAATTTGACAGAAGAAGAAGAAAGAAAGAAAAATAGATTTATTTGTCACAGAAACACGTGTTTACAAAAAGATATGGTGGATATGGTGTGTTATGGCGTCTGCCAGGGTTGCGGGAAAGTCCGAAAAGGTTACCGTGGTCCCTGGCACAGACAACTGAAGGAACACGGGTGGGTTTTAGTCAGTAAGAGTCTGACACGCCCTCCCGCTTCACCCAGAGCGGGGGAAGTTATTTGAAGATTTCCCACCCTAAAAAAAGGGTGTTATGGCGTAACTACAGTACAGGTTGTTGTCAAATCAAGCCTTTTGACATGCAAATATGGCACGCGATTCTAGCCTTTGTAACGAATAGTATCGTTAATGAATTTGTGAATTACAAAATTAAAACTAGAATTTTGCAAAAATGTAAATTAAAACGTCTGACTGCCTCGTTGGTCTGGTAGTCGCCAGTGCTATTACTGAGCGTGAGTTCCTGGGTTCGATTCCCGGGTCAGGGAAAGTGTTATAGGGTTTTTTTTCTGGATTTTTTCAGTAGCAGCCTGGAGTCTAGGCTTGTACCGGGTTGATGACAATAGGTTCGCCCCGACTTAAACAAAACCAACGAAAGGTGGGTGTTAATACACCCACCTTTCGTTGGTTTTGTTTAAGTACACCTTTTTTTTTGTGGGTGGGAAATCATCATCGCGGACGGCGAGCTGACCATTGCTCGCCGTCTGCAAGCCTGCGACTACGGAGGCCGGCAGTCGGCTTGGGAATCCCGACGCCCAGGGTGTCTCCTGCGGTGGCTAGGGGCATGAAGGCGCGAATTTTGCCTCCTCTTTCGCGAGCATCACTGCTTCGCAGAAGGAGATGACGGCTTCCATGCCCTCTCGCTCCGTACCATGGCCTGTACCAGGGCCGGACGCGAGAGATCGCCACCGCGAATCGCCTCCACGAAGACACGGCGGGGCTCCACCGTGTCCTCCGGGCGACCTACACAATGTTGACACCCGGGCGTTTCCTCCCGCCTTATCTGGAACAGGAACCTCCCGAAGCAACCGTGTCTGGTGAGAGTACTATAGGTACACCTGCCACCTTAATTGTAATTGCTTGATTTGACGACTGTGACACAGTTTATACTAGTATAGTCGTCGACGTAATCTCTTATAAATATGTATTTATTGCTATGATTTTGTACATACGCTAAGAGAAATTTGTAATTTTAGGAGTGAAATAAACTATTAATATTATTGTTTATGTAAATAATTGTACGCCATATATTGGCAAAGCATAGTGCACATATTGTCGACAATATACTATCTGTAACCATACCTAAATAAATGATTGATTGATAGACCTCTGCCTAACCTTTCAGGGAATATAGGCGTGATATTTATGTAAATAAAAGACGCAAGAGGTTTTTATTAAATCACAGAGCGAAGGCAAAAACAATTTTACTTTTTACCATAATAATTCTCTCCAGATTTCTAAACAGAAATAAATAGGCATTTTGGTTCAATATAAATTTAAATTAGCTTCTTCTCTGACATGAAAATATGTGTCAAATAATTCTGGCACATAAAGCTGTGGATTAAGATTGAAGTTCGCTTGAAAAGGGTTCGCGGTGTGTATATTGAATTTACGTCATGTTTGTTTATGGAATTATGGTGTTATATTGTTTGATGTCGTTATTAGGTTTCATATAATAATGCATGGAATTGTAGGATTATTTATTTTCTTAACGGCAAATATTTTTAACTTGCTTTGATTTTTGTTACAGAAATTCATTTCAAACATAATATTATACCCCAAACGTCACTATACATTGTATATCATTCAATAAGATAAATTTCATGTAAAATACAGTTCCTCATTTGTAAAATTTTGCGACTTTTAACAAAAAAAAAATATTTTAATGACAATACTAAGTCAATACTGACTTATTGTACGAAAATAATATTTTCTCTAAATAATAATAATAGATACTCATTACTTTTAAGTAAGTAAACAATTTTTTTCGCTTAAAAAATATTGTACAATCGGATTTAGTTTATTGAGTACCTATTATTCTTATACAGTCAGTCTACTCCTATGCAATTTAGCGCTACGAATGACTCATTAAAACCTACTTTAACACAAATTTTACTACCTATCATACGTAAGCAAATACGTAAGCACAGAAAACAGCTCTATGTAACGAAACCTATTTCTTGCTACGTAAACGCTACGCTTCGTAGCACCACGCTACGCAGACGCTACGAGTCTGTGCTACGCACGTCACGGCTACGACGATAAGTACTTACCTATACCTGCTGACAGTTTTACTTGTCTTAGATTTTGAAAAAAGTAATACAGTATGTTTTTTTTTAAACTAGGACAATATAAAGAAATCCTATTCCATAGGAAGATACGTAAACCTGTCTTAGGGCCGGTTTTTTGATCTGTAGTTAACTCAACCATTAGTTGAAAATAAAAAAAATGTGTTGATCAAATCAAAACATTTTGCCAAAATTGAACCATTAGTTGTTTAGTTTTTGTAAATTTGCATGCCATGCCATTTTTTGCCATTTGTGCATTTGCATTTTGTCTTTTTTGTATCATGCGTTTGATATGGCTAATGGACACTATTGCTTGTATAAGACCTTTTCTTTTGTAACCATATTCGCAAATTAATAAATGATTATGATTAACTGCGGATCAAAAAACCCGCCCTTAGGAACCATCATCTCTTTTTTCATAAAAAAAAAACATTTTGTCGTGCAAATTTTTTTGGTCAAGTGCGAGTTGTCCACAAAAAATAGTAAAATTCTCATATATTTTTTTTATTCTTATCGACTTAGTTTCCTGAAACGTTCCTTTAATTCTAATAAAGGAAAATAAATCTGGACAGAAGAAGTGAAGGAGTACTAATTATGCCAAAATTATTTAAATTAAAGAAGAGATAATGCTCCATAAAACCGTTTCCCCGTATCTCTTTATGGATTCTGAAATCACCACACTTGTCCCAGTTTAAAAAAAAATGCTCTGTATGGTATGGTAAGGTACGAAAATTCATATCATACCGTGTTTGTTTACCAAGGAAGATTAAGGAAAATTACATTGTATTCTTTACGTTGAAAGGTTAATTCTCACCGGATCCATTTCATCCTCATCAGGAGTGTCGAGGCTTGCGGAGTCCACGGGCCGGTAGCCCGAGCAGCAGGATCCATCGAACGGAGACCGGTCTGAAGCTCTGAGGACAAGGAAACATCACAGTTAGCTGTAGTAAATATGTGAAAATTAGGTAAGACTTGGTAATACGCCCCATTATTTTTAAAATTGTAATAAAACAAAAATCTTACAAGTTTTTTTTTTCTTTTTTTTTTTTTTTTTTAAACGTTGCCCCACACTAGGAATTTCTCCTGTATCGTGGGTGCGTTTACAAACATTTAAACTCACATACACAAACAGCCAGACCCGGAACAACTACTTGCAGTTCATACAAATATTTGTTCCGTGCGGGGATCGAACCCGCGACACGTAACGCAGCAGTCAATTGCTTAACCACTGCGCCAACCGTGTCGTCAAAACGTTATAATCAAACTTTTTATTTTGGATCAATTTTTAGTCTTTTGACAATAAAGGCACAAGTGGTTATCTTAATAGGAACTAAGGATACAATAATATTAATATTTTGGCTTTGTTAGTGTGAGTGCTTGAGTGGTGGGGCGTTTTGACACTTAGGGCGTATTACCAAGTTCTACCCTACATTTATTTAGCACAGAACAGGCACACAACATATTCTGGAAAATAAAATAAAAAGTATGTTAGCAGGAATGTGTGCCTTACGGCTGCGCCAAATAGGTCCATTTCAGCAAAACCAGACAACTAGTGTCTGACACTGGTTTTCAACTGCAGTTCTTTGGTCTCTGATTTAAATTAGCTTTATTGTTAGTGTCAATGTGAGACCATAGCTGAGACCGTTTTGTGGGTGGACTGATACTGAATTACTTCAAAACTGAATCACTAAGTATATCTAAATATGGTATTTGGCTTCGTGTGGTTCCCTGCAAAGCAGAGTAAGTAAGTAAGTTTATTTATTTGTATATTTTTTTTCTTGCATGCAAGATATTAAATAGAGAAATGTTCTTTTGTGTTTAGCCGCGTATTGCGGCGTACAAATTGGTAAGAAGAGATGGTGCATAAACCGCGACTATATTTGTCAAAATCACATTGAATGAATGAATGATTTTATTTCTGTAAGTAAGTTTGAACAAACACTTTTACACGTTAATCGTATTTTAAAAACTAGATGAGGTCGGCATTTCCTATCTGACTACTCTGAGAAGAAAGGCTGAAACAAACGCAGAGGTCACAGTCTCTTTTAAAGACCAGACAAAATCTTGGTCAGGTTATGTGAAGGCTATGTAGATCGGTGTCTGAAATGGTCTTTTGAGGAAAGAACCACACTGATTGAGTGGACCTGTCCAGTCAGTGCACGCAATTGTCAGCAATCGTGCAGCTCAATTTAAGGAGGACTTAAGGAGCTCAACGATTCGACGAACAATACCAAAGAAAGGACATTTGAGTAGGCCGCATAAATTACTTACATTACATTATAAAATTACTTATTATACGTTATTAATACAATTAATTTAATTTAGTTTAATTCCATCAACATTAAACAAAAAAGACAACATCATCATTTCAAAAACGAAGAAATATTGTCCTCTTTCATAAACTCTGAAATACTATATTATGTTCTTTCAATTAATAAGGTCTTTAATTTGAATTTAACAGCAGATATACTTAATGTTCTCCATGATTTGGACAATTTATTAAATATGGTCGGAGCCATGTAATAAATGCTCTTGTGCCCAAGAGTTGTTTTAGCGCTCTAAACATAGAGTTTGGAATTATCACGTCTATTCCTTGGGACAACATCAGACAAACGCTGAAATAAATCAGGATGAGTTTTAATGAACATTATTGTTTCCAAAATGAGGACAATGTCATTATGTTATGCTCTTTAAAATAAGATTTACAGCTATCTGTTGTTTGCAGTCTAAACATCGATCTAATGTATCTTTTCTGGGCCCTAAACGCTATTTCATTGTCTGTGCTATTCCCCCAGAAAATAACACCGTATCTGAGATTTGATTAAGCTAATCAATTCAAAGTAAATTAAAATAAATAAAAAAAACAATAAAATCATAGTAAGCAGAAATCAGTTCATCTTTGTTGAGAACCGCGATGTTTTAGAGCGTAGGCTGCACTACTTATTTTTTTGCTAAGTGCTTCTATTTGAAAGTGCTTTTATTTTGTGCCTCGAATAGTAATAATATCATAACATAATATAATATGTCATAGTCAACCGGTACCTACCTAGTTTTGGGTCGTCCCACATACCGCGGTCAAAACAAACTGACTGTCAAGATAGTTACAGATAAAATAATTGCGCTTACGATTTTTAAGGCATATTGTCAGAGCTTTAACACTGAAAGTTTTTGTGTGTGACACATCAAAAGAGCGCTGGATGACCTGTGCATCCAGTATAATAATATCTTCAGGAAGGTGTTGGGGCAGCCGCAACGAAATCTTGAAGACTGTGGCTGATAGGATCTCATCCCCGCTTTGGGGGTTCTTTGTTAAATCAGTCATCTAATCATAATTTAAATTTCAAGTTCCATTTAAATTTCTATTTTAATTTTCATTTTTGGAATTGTTTTTGTAATCTTGATCAATGTAGTTGTACTTATGGATCCAGTAACCTGATTAAAAAAAAAAATATAGATAAAAACTTAAAAAAAAATATATTTTTCCTTATCCATGGGTGAACATAGGGATTTTGATAAGACTATGGGTCGCAGCAACCAACCGTCTACTTTGGTTACGTGAACACGTCTGCCATACGTTTTAATTAAAACAATTACCCCTTTGCCTTTCATTATATAAATGGAAATAATCTTGTACGTATATCATTTTAATGATCTCATTATATTTTAAGTCATCCCCTAAGTACACATTTTGGATTACAATAAATGATTCAGTAATCAACGATTGTGTATTCTCTTGGCAATCAATATTTCAGTAATTTCTCGAAGCTCCTACCAACACGTAGATAACGTACAAACATACATATGAACATTAAAACTCAGTGAACCGCGTACAGATAAACAACGAGGCCCGAAGCAACGCTTCCGCTTGACGCAAACAATAAACCAATCACAAGTTTAAACAGTGCTTTTAATCTGAGTGGGGATGTAATAAAGAACGAATTGAATGTCCATTATCGCTGCCTCATTGGTCAAAAAGACTCGAGGGTAAAATTAAAACCCAAAATGGTTCGGAATTTTGGTTTATGTAAAACCTGTCTATGGGCAATTTTTTTTAAACAAATTGTCTACCACCCTAAATATCCGTTTATTCGAACAATAAATGCCATTTTATGATAGTTTGTTTTTAAATCTTTGTTTATTTAGAGGCTTTTACCTTACAAAGGTAACTCAGCCTCATCATACCCTTTTTTTTTTTTTTTGATTCCTGGGTGGAAAATCCTCATGGATGTTCGCCGCCCTGGGGTGGACGGCGGGGTCTGTCAGACTCTTACTGACTAAAAACCACCCCGGTGTTCCATCTCACACCTACGCCGGGGGTCGCGGGAACGTACGATCCTTCCGCCACCCCCGACTGGTTGTATAATGGACCCCCGCCCGCCGCTGCGGGCCTCTTCGGGTCTGGGGGGGAGTGAGGTGTTTGACTCCCCCCGCGACGTCTAAGAGGGGCGCGCGTGGAACACTACGCGCCGCCACCTCGGGTCCTGGTGTGTGGGGGGCGACGGACGTCAGCCTCATCATACCCTAATCTAACTAAATAATACACGTAATTATAATATTATTAATACAAATATATTATTGCGTAAGCGAGGGAGTTAAGTGATGCAGCAACCATTTCATAAATCAGTTTTGCTTCTCCCGGTCAGTATCAGGTGTAGATAATATTCTAATGAAAGCCCCAACATCATACATATTAACTTTTAACTCCCGATTTTATGATAGTTGTATGAAATGGCTATAACTCGGAAAAGGGGTTAGAACATTTTTCTATGGAAGCTGGGCATATCCACCCGCCGCCATTTTGATTTTTGTCACGTTGGGGGTAAACATCGTCCTGGAGGCTTCGAGTTAGCTCGAAGGCACCACAGGATTGACCGGTTAAGCAGTCACGGCCTCTCAAAGCCAACTGCGAGATGCCATACAAAAAAATAAACGTCATATGAGAAATACGAAAATCATTAAAAATTTGGAAATTTAAACTGATTGAAAAGTGCTGATTCTCAGTCGAAATTACATAAGACAGTCCCCAAAAACGGCCGCATTTAATCAATAATTTATTAGGTGTCTTGATTGATACAAGACAATACACTTTCAAATCGTATCGTATTTGTTACAGTATTTTCTACCCCTCCGTATCAAAAAGTCCTAAACGCAAATGGTCCTAATAGCAAAACGACATATAATCAAAACGACACATTAGCAAAATGTCATATTAAAAAATCGTCCTACGATCAGCATGTCCCACTAGCAAAACGTCATATTTGTAAAGTACAATATATACTGAAAAATCATCATCGTTCTCTATACTCATAGTATTATTATATATTATTATTTTAATGTGTCCTGGGCAGGTGTACACTTCTACAGAAATAGGAAGTAGTCTTAAGTATCTAATTATTGTGTAACTTGTTTTGTTTACTAACAAATTACTAACACCTTTTATTTGTATTTTTTGTGTACTACTAAAAACCCTTATTATTGCTATCGTTGTTTATAAATATGGACTGTTGTGTCTGCAATAAAGATACTGAATTAAATTAAATTATAGCATTTATTTAAAAGGTATGGCACCTTTGTTGTTGTTTAATACTAATGATTGAATAGCTTTTAATAGTATTAATCATTTGTATGTCAATATTGGCAAAACATAGCGCACTACCTAATATTTAAGATCTTTGTATACAATCACCTATGTTTGACAAATAAATTATTCTATTCTATTTGATATTTAAAAATATGATTTCCTTTTTTTAAACCAATTTCACATTGACGTTCAACAACAACATGAGACTGACACAAGCTTTTCGGTAGCTTGTTTCAGTCTCACATACATATTTGACTTTTTCATCATCGTTTTTACTGATAGAATGCCACTTTGCCTAGGCCCTTAGCCCTCAGATTACATTGCGTGGGAAGTAGACACCTTTATAGGTATATGTTCCGAGTTTCTGCAATGATCCAATATGTCCGTCAAAGGACTGCTAGAATCAATATTAGCTTTCGGGCGTGCGATACCGCAGGCTATTGGCCGCATGTAGTGTCTGTTACAGACTATTTCACTATGGGATTATGCCCCATGTATCTATGGGTAAATAATAAGTCGGGGATTTTTTTTTCTTATTTTATAGGTATTAAATTGAAGTAATATCTCTTTGGCTGTACTGTTTGTATCTGGCTGTTTTTGATACCATTACATAGACGACATGTTAAAAAAAACAAAATCAAATCAAAAACGAAATGCCGCCATAATAATTATGCTAAATATAATAATAGATCTTTACCCATCACGAAGTTGGCGTTTTACAATACTGGCCAATTTAAACGTAATTTATGTATGGCTGACAATGAATTCTAAATTCAAATGAATTTTATTTTAAAAAAATGGAATTCTATTTTCAAATTCAGTCGTTTGTTTATTGATTAATGTTTTGTTTCCACTACATTTGTATTTTTTTCATCAACGATGAAAATACGAGTAACTATGAAATGCGAGTTCCGTCGCAGTAGCAATACCGCACAAACGGCTCGCAACAACGGAGTGAACACTACAGAACGCACGGCTCGTTATTTCTTTTAACGCTTTCGACATGGAAATTTTGATCTAAAATATGAACCCCGTGGTCGCCCAAAAACTAAAGTCAACAACGACGAATTAAAAGCGATAGTGGAAGCTGACGATACTCAATCTACGGCTGAGATAGCAGCAGCTTTCAACGTAAGCATCAAAACAATATTGGTCCATTTGAGTCAAATCGGCAAGGTAAAAAACTTGATAAGTGGGTGCTGCACGAACTGAACGATCGCCAGCGCGACGAACGCGTTGACGTATGCCTTGCGTTGCTTAACAGACACAGAAACGAAGGAGTTTTGAACCGCATTATCACTTGCGATGAAAAATGGATTAATTTTGATAATCGTAATCGGTAATCATGTTGGTTAGACCCTCGTTCAGCGCCTAGGCAATGCATTATTGCGGATGTGTACTGAGAGGAACTGGACACAATGATGGAGAAGCTCGCCAATCTCCGGCCAGCCTTGGTTAATCGCTCGTCCCCGCTGCTCCTACACGACAACGCTCAACCTCATACGGCACAACAGACGGTCTCTAAGCTACAAGAGCTAGGGTTGGAAGTTTAGCGTCATTCACCGTTCTCACCAGAACTTATACTGACAGACGACTTATTAAAAAATTTGAACAACTTCTTGGTAGGGAAAAAATTCAATACCCGAGAGGCAGTACAAAATGCCTTTGAAGAGTTTGTTGGCTCCCGTACACCTGACTTCTTCAAGAAGGGCATTGATAAATTACCACTGCGCTGGCAGAGATGCATCGATAGCGTTGGTAATGATAGAAATAAAATATATTTATAAAAAAAAATACTTTAACTTTCTGTATACTAAACGGTAATTTCATAGGTAAAGACCTAATAAATATACCTACAGTCGAGATCATTTCAGTTACCCTCCGTGTCTCGGAAAGCACGTTAAGCCGTTGGTCCCAGCTGTCATTCGTGGATTTTTGGCAGTCGTTACGGGTCGTCTGAAGCCCGAAAGCCTTACCAAAGTCTTACTAAGGGGTATCCTGTTACCCAGTAACTGGGTTGTGGAGGTCAGACAGGCAGTCGCTTCATGTGAAATACTGGTATTCAGCTGCACCCGATGCGACTGAAAGCCGATCCCAGGAAAGTTGGGAAAATGGCTGGCCAGATGATGGGTCCCCTTTCTAACCAACTCATCTATCATACAGTCCATCCGTCTTTTTTTTGGTCTTCCCTTATCTTATCCACATTCATACTAAAAACTTCGAATACTTTAGAAGTATGGAAGAAAAACACATGTTGCACTGACAATAAATAAATGGGGATATGGGTAGGATAACTATGATGTTGCTGATCTACAGTCGAGATCGAAAATCTCACATTCTGCAAAAGGACATTTTTGCAAACATCGTTCGCTTCAAAAAATATGTTGTGAATAGTATACAGAATTTTCCTAGTTATTTCAGAAGCTTCTAAGCGAATCAGCCTGTTGAATTTCCCTAATGGAATAACTTTATAATATTCAGTGTTTGCTTTCAGTCTCTCTGTACCTTACTCTGAAGCATGCAGCCACGGCTCGTTGTTTATTTAATAGGTACTGAACATTCTTCCAAAGTTTTGTCGAGTTCAGATAATATTGTGTGAATTCATGCTAAGCCGCTATATGCCAAAGATGTGTTGTGCCGTGTGCGTAAGAATAAATATTGCTTTTTATGTTTTTTTAACCCTTCAAAAAAAGGAGGAGGTTTTCAATTCGGCAGTTTTTTTAAATATTTTTATGTTAATAAACATACTCCTAAGAACTCCGTCATTTAGGATTTGAAAAATGATTCTTTTGTTTGAAAGGGTATACTTCTCGATTGGTTCCATATAAATTAGGTCAAGTTCTGATGAGTGGTTTTTGAGTCAGCTCAATAATACGTATTTTTTCCGCTTAGTGTATGTGAATGATGTTGTAATAACTTTCTGTCACTGTTATTTACATTGCAAGTAGTGGTATACGACTTTGTTTGGTATAAAAGTGAAAAATAAAACCATTTTACAAAAAAACACCGACTTAAAAAAAAATACATTACAAGTGAAAAATATCTTTTATTTCGGAAGTCGGTGTATTTAGTTTTTGTTTTTGTCGTCGTTTGCCACCGACTTCCAAAATTTAAGTTATTTTTCACTTTGTAGTGTTTTTTTTCCTCTTATAAGCGTATTAATATTTCTGTTGCTAGATTTTTGGTATATTCACTGAAAGAACCTTCTAGAGTCTAGAACATAGCTCACCTGACGGGCTACTTTCAGGTTTAGGTACTCGTAAGTCACATACTCCTTTTACTGAAAATGAACTTCTAAAAGGCGCGGTTTTTTATGTTTATTGAAATAGAGCTTCCCAAAGGCGCATTTTTTAAAACTTAAACATTAACTTCTATTAAGCACTGTGTATTTTTTCTCGAAAAGGTAATCGTTGATTACTTCCTATATATATAGGCACCTACCGTAGCTTATATTATTATATTTGTTGACACGCTTTTATTAGCCTCACTTGCAATTAACAAACAATGTACAAAATCTCGGAAGTCAATTTTAACCTACTTCTTATTGTCGTATCGAAATGAAACTTTGTAGGTAAATGTATAATTATGTAATTTGGATGACTAAACTATAATTTGGTATCTTGTTGCTGATCTGATGATGGAGTCAGGAGGTGGATAGTGGAACTCTTCAGTGGCTACTAGTAAACCCCTCGAGTTTGGGCTCATATGATTTGCTTTGACGAGACCAGCACATTAGACTTTAAGTAAATGAAGCATATACTTGACTAAAAAGTAAAAAATAAAAACATGTAGTTAAAAAAAAACCTAAAAAAACACGATTTTATTACGCACTAATAATAATAAAATAATTAAATTGACTTGTATTCGTTCTTCTTTTATATCGAATAATTAAATCAAAAAGCGTGAAGCCCTTTGTTTAAATTAGGTTGTTTGTTTAATTCCAAGTACACACAACTAAAAAGCAAATTTTTAAGAGATATTTCAACAAAATCTTTCACTGATACAAATATTCCCGAGTGACATAGGATACCTTTGTCAGAAAAATGCACGGTTTCTGTTAAAAACCTCCATACAGGTGAAACCACGGGGTGCGCTGATATCAATAAGGTATTGTAGGTCTCAACAATATCCTTACATCGTATCCTTTTAGACATTAAACAGTCCTCGAAGTTCAAATAGGAGTTCTGAAACAATATTTTGAGAAACATGAATTATTCTGAAGTTAACCAAACTCGATAAGTTTCATGTTGTTTGTATTATTCGTTTGTTTTCATATTTATGAATGATATTCGTCGAGAATACTGTGTGTAAATTGGTGTAGATATTATTAAAATACTACTTAATTGTTTCTGGAGACGCTAAAGTCTTCCCCGAGGGATTTTTTTATGACCACACATCACTAGCACAGTTTCTCTCTCCCTCTACAAGAATTCTTCTTTTTGTAACATTCAGCTACAGGGCCAATTTGGCGGTGTCCATGTTCCACTGAAGTAAGTAAGTAAGTAAGTTTATTTATTTGTATCAACATGGTGTGCATACTCGTACAAGGTATTTAAATACAGAAATGTTCTATCATATACAAGGTGTCGTTTTGCATCCTCGTCAAATTCGAGGAGGTAACTATGCTAATGATTCTCGACACTAATCAATAATAGAATAAGTAGGTAATTTTTTTATTCTTTATAATTTTCGGAAATTGGCATTTGTAGGGCCCGTGTGATACCGCCTTGTAACTGTAACGCACGCACACAGTGACATAGTCGCGTGACAATGCCTACCGCATACGCGTCGGTGCGATTCTGTTCTTTGAAAGTGGAGTATTCTGAAATACAGTCAAACTTAAATATCTAAAAAATCAACTATGTATTAATTATTGAGCAGAATCGTAATTTTTTTTGATTATTTATATCTTTCATAACAGCCTCCTGAAATTTGACGAGGATGCAAAAGGACACGTTGTATAGCCGCTTATTGCAGCGTACAAATTGGTAAGAAGAGATGAAGCACAAACCGCGACTATATTTATCAAAATTACATTATAAAATTACTTATTAAATCATAATTACGTATTATACGTTATCAATACAATTCAATGTCCATACTTATTGTTAATTAAATCATTGCAAATTTTAATTCTATCAACAATAAAAACAATTCATTATATAGATAATAGGAAGTGATCTTATTACACAGAACACACACACACACAGAACTCTTACCATGTGATAACCTTATAGGACTCACAAGGACAAGCCTATTTCAGCTACTTACCGGGCGTTAACAAAAGTTATCCGAACAGAAATCACCAATAACACTTTACTCTTATTCGTGTTATATATTTATTTTATTTATTTATTTATTTTATTTTACAGAAAGCTTACAGACTAATAACAGGATTAGAATACGTTCGTAGGTTAAAAAAAAATTGCTAATTACAAGCTTCCACTTATATACATCTAGTTACTTTACCTTGCGTTGACTATGTTTGCTAACAGCGATTTACAAACTAAGAGAAAACAAAAGAAAGAAAAAAAAACATAAATGTTACGAAAGTTAAAGTGTTATAAAAGTTAATTAAAAGTGAATTAGTCCAGTTATATGCAATTATATGCAATACATATCCGCCTAGCTTTTTTTCAATTAAGTTGAGGTCGGCTTCCAATCTAACCGGATGCAGCTGAATACCAGTATTTTACAAGGACCGATTACCTCCATAACCCAGTCACTGTTGTTATACTCCTGGTAAGACTGCGGATCAGACTTTTGGGCTTCGGAGTGACAAATGACTGCGAGGACCATTTTTTTTTTGATGGTGGGAAATCGTCAAATAACTTCTCCCGCTCTGTGTGGAGCGGGAGGGCGTGTCAGGCTCCTACTAACTAAAACCCACGCCTGTTCCTTCAGTAGCCTGTGCCAGGGGCCACGGTAACCCTTTTAGACTTTCCCGCAACCCTAGCAGGATTGCCGGGACCAAGGGTTGAACATGCTTTCCGAGACACGGAAGGGTCTCGATAAGTAACCCACTCTCGGACCGAACTCGGCAAGCTTTTCGAACAACGTTCGAACATCGAGCCATCCGGTTATTATTATTTAGCCACGAGCCCCTCTGTGCGCTAGGTGTGCGGTCTGTGTGCTGTGCGCTAGACGAGAAATTACAATGGGGACCTCATATAACATCTCTTGCTAAGCTAAAGCTAAGCTCGGCCGCTTATGCTGTTAGAAAGGTATGACAGTTAACAGATGTAGAAACCGCGCGTTTAGTCTAGTTTAGCCATTTCCACAGCATTATATCGTATGGCATTTTACTGTGGGGTCGGGCTACTGACATTGAATCCATCTTTATTTTGCAAAAGAGAGCTGTCAGAGCCATTTATAACCTACGTCACCGCGAATCTCTCAGGAAACTATTTAAAGAATTAATATTATGACCGTACCTTGCCAATTCGTTGATGAAAATATTATGTATGTAAGAACAAATCGACACATTATTAATAAAACAAGTGATAGACATAAAATAGATCAACCCTTTATCAGATTAGCTAAAGTACATACATCATTTATGGGGTACTGTGTTAAATGTTACAACAAAATGCCTTGTCATATTGCAATTAAATGAAAGAAAATTTAAAACTCATGTAAAAAGTTCACTTTGTAAACAAGCATATTACAAATTAAAGGATTATATCCAAGATAAGAATGCGTGGAAACATGCTGGTCCAGCTACGTAGGATAATCTAGAGTCTAGACAAAATCAAACTGGTTGCTAATTTAATTGTAAAATTTATTATTTTTATGACATTGATTTACATTCTCTGATTGCTTTAACTCACATACTGACATATTACTTGTTTAAAGAAATTTGAAAATCGTATACTTTTACAAAGTTTGTAAAAATGTGAGTACCATGTATCTATCACATAATTAACTTATTTGTCATTGCTACATTTTTAATTAATTTTACCTACTGTGGTGTGGTAGTTTTATTATAGGTGCATCGTCTTCGCATATAATTATATAATTAATGTATACAAAATATTGTAACACATTTTTAAAAGAGTAACGGTGGAGTTTCTTGCTTATTCTTCTCCATACGAAACTACCATTTGGAAGGGGCGACTAGAATCAATTATATTTTAATGTAAATGTTGACGTTCCAAAGCGCCTTTTATGTGCCAACTTGAAATAAATGCTTTGAATTTGACTGTGATTCAATGATTTGTCTCGGCAAAACAGTATATTGTTTATCAATTAATTGGATAACTAAACTATACTTAACTAGGTACCGAAATCTGTTCAAGATTACACCAATTACCGATAGACAATAATTATTCTCAGACATCGGAACACAAAGCATTTACTTCGAATCAAACAGTTCGAATAACATTCCTTTTATAATATCAGACACAGATGTAGAAAATGTGTTGGACATTGAATCTAATGCAATTAGGGACGCTTATGGCGTGTTCAGGTTAGTTAATTCGTGTTTCCACTAATTTAGGCAAGACCCCCGCCGGTCTTAGGGAGATGTAGGTTACTATATTTAAATATACCTGTAGGAACGCATGACGTGGTACACTAGCTTTTGACGTGAATTTTTCGGGGTGACATTAATTTTAAGCTTTACTTTATTCGTGACTAGTGACCCGCCTCCGCTTCACACGGTTGCTGTCTACTTATGTGGCGACATGTCTAAGCATGGGTATTTTTGTGCCATATCCTTTTTAAATTTTTTATTTAAGATGGGTTTGACTTGACTTCAGTCTAGGTCAGTGGTGACAGAGACAGAGTCGACGGTGGAGTGAGCTTACCCAGAAAAAGCCTGTTCACTCTCACTTTGAAGAGATTAGGGTTGTATGCGTTCGGAAACACAGTTTAAAAGTGTCAAAATATTCTCTAAATGATGGTGAAAACAGTAGGTATCAAAATTAACTTTGTAGTTTAAAAGAACTAAGCGGTGACGCAGCCAGACACGAAAGACTACTTTGTTTTATACCATGTATTTATATGTATATTCGTAGACTGCTGTGCTGTAGTTGTTAGAGATAAGTAACATAAATAGGCCTTAGTGTTAGTTGTCGATACGGAAACTTAACTCTGCTGAATTTAAAGGCTCCTGCAAACAGGCGCGACATGCGACGTGACACAGAGGCACCGCTCGTCGCGTGACGAGCCTTTGTGTCGCTTGTCGCGCCTGTTTGAAGAGCCTTATAATAATATTCTTTTTTAATTAAGATGTTTTAAATAATAACAAAAATCCTATAACATCTTGAATTGTGTACAAGGACAATGCTCACCTCGTCCTAACCCTTCAGTGCTGTAAGGATGTTATGTTCTGTGAAAATCCTAGTCGGGATACCAAAGGTATCTTGTCATAAAACTAATTACTGTCGGTGTATTGTCCACCGCGCTCGGTGGCCTGCAGTACTATTCTGTAATCATCTCACCGTGAAATCTTAGGTGAAGTGAGCGTGGAGTGAGCTGTCAACAGTGTCAATCCCTAGTATCAGCCGGTCGCTTCTGTAAAAATCTCACCGTGTAGACTTGCGTGGAGTGAGCTGTCAGCGTCATCCCACTGATGCTAGGGATTGACCAACGTTACATTTACAATCATAATCGAGATTTTAATAATATTTTTTATCCAAATTCTATTGATCATTTTATATTATTTCAAAGCTAGTATGTAGTTAAGTCGCTAAATATTACTATTTTCGGGGTTTTTAAATAAAATAGCAAAACAGAAATTCAGTTATAAGTTTTTTTTTAGACACTTAGAACTTTGAAATAATATAATATTACTTATCAATAAAGTTTCCATAGAAAATATTATTAAAATCTCGATTTTGATTGTAAATGTAACGCTTGGTCAATCCCTAGCATCAGTGGGACGACACTGACAGCTCACTCCACGCTCACTTCACCTAAGTTTTCACGGTGAGACGGTTACAGAATCGCGCTGTAGGTGGAATAAAAGTTCACTTTAAACTCAATTCACCTAAATTTTCACGGTGAGATTTTAACAGAATAGATCGGTTGTAGCGCTTTGTGAGTCATCGTGGATGGATCAACCTAGCTAGGTAATCGCTAAGAACAGATTATGCTGAGTCAGTTCTTGTTGTTATCGTTTTTTTTTTTTGTTTTTGTATTTAATTATATTAGATTACTATTTTATCTATATGTATAAGGTACCAATGTCGAAACTGTTTGTACTCCCCGTCACTTGTCCCTAAAGGTTAATTAGAAAACCAGCGTCAGACAGCATCTGTCTGGCATTAATGCTGTAATTAACCTTTATACTACACCTGCTTGGAAAGTACCTTGATACTTTATCAAATTTACGGTAGAAAGTACGTCATTGCATATCGAACAAATATGCGGGGAGAAAACGCATCTGAGCGGGAGAGAAAAGTGTATGAAAATCCATTTCTTACGTGGTTTTTCTTTTTTAATTTTGGGTAAGACTATGCGCCGGTAACCTAAGTATCAAAAGCCAAAAAGTTTTTACAGTGAGTTTTTATCTCCAAGTTCGCAAAATGACACTGGCCACTAGCTGTGTGTTGGATGGTGTCGGGCTGGCAGTGCGACCCTGCGGCGGCAGGATAAACAATTTGAAAAAAGTACATGTGAAAATTGCAGACGCCATTGGCGCCATTTCAATTAGTAAAGATTTAGTTTTTTATTTTCCTCGTAGGTGTAGTATAAAGCACTATGTATCACTCGAGAGAAAGTGCGATTCCCGATCTCGGGTGTTTTAAAGCCCTCGCCTACGGCTCGGGCTTCAAACGACACCCTCGACGGTAATCGGTCACTTTCTCCTCTCGGTGAACAATGTACTATTTTGTCGCTGCCGTGAGACACACAGGCATACAATATTGTTGTTAAAACATTATTTTCACTTTTGTATTTTCTGTTTCACGAAACTGTGTCCAAATAAACGTTATTCTTTCTTTCTTTCCTTTCTAAGTTTACAAATTGTGATTTTAATGAAACGCTCTTTTTCCGAATTTAATACAGCCTATTGATTGTTGGTATTCAATTCAGAAAAGGAGAGATTCATTATCTACGCCTTCAGAAAATAAAACCTTGACTTTATACAACAAAAATACGGAAAATATTTCCTTAAAGACATCAATTTCGCAAGTCACGGGTCAATGAACCATGAAAAGCGTCAGTCAAGGTAAAATGTCTGTATATAGGGTGGACGACTCCGTGAAACTTGTAGGGGACAGCTATTAGGGTTCCGTACGCAAAGGGTGCCATGAAACCATATTTAAGCTTATGCCGAACACCTGTCGATACAGGGTGTGGAGTAAATAATGGATAGCCCTGAAACTGTTGATCGGCCAGATTATTATCTATCTTTTACCCCACTCATATCGTCATGGGCCCATGGAAGACCAAATTATTGATATTTTTGATATTTAAATAAAAATCGTACTTACTCTTACAAAATCAGCTGCCATTTCTACAATTGGTGACTTGTTCACATTTTGTTTTTTTTTTTTATGTCACTCCTGAATTTTTGTATTATCAGACCAGTATTTTTATTATATATTTTTTATTACAATCTAAGATAACATTGCAAAAAATTGTAACGAATTTTTATCCCCAATATCGAAAAAAAATATATACGCGTATGTAGGCTATATAAAAAGGTAAATGATAGATGATAATTTGTTGGCCAATCGACAGTTTCAGGTTTATCATTATTTACGCCACACCCTGTATATTTAGAGTTCCGTGCCAAACCTGGAAAAACGCTCCTACTTGATTATGGCGTTACAACAAATTTTCCTCCCGATATTTTGAACACACAGATATCTTGTGGTTTATATCTAGGTTTCTATTTAACAAAAAATAAAACAAAATTGAGAAACCAATTCAGTAAAGACGTCTGAAAATCAGTGTTTTTTCCCAAATGTTATCTGAACTTTGGCCGTTCATAATGTACTCATACATTGAAAAAGTAAACAAATAACGAAATACATGTATCTCGAACATGTGTTGGAAATTCTAAATGACAAATATTGTTTCCAAAAACTAGTGAGGATTTAAAAAAAAATACGTATTTCTTGGAACAAGTTTTGTTAAATCCCCGCGCACCAATTTTCGTTCGATATTATCGACTCTTGCTTCTTTTTCAAACATTGCGATTGATCAACTAACAAGCTTTTCAATCATGCTCGCGTTGACGATAAATGAACCCTCTTAAAGGAATCACTTCGTGGTCGGTCCGCCTATCTGTCATGTGCGGTTTTCTCCCAAACTATTCGATGTGCAGTCGATGAAGTACTTTCGTGATAAAACTTTGACCATAAGCTTGCCTCAAGTACCTAGTCTGGAGTTGTACTCTGTACGAAATTGAAAGGCAGCAAGATTATAATTTTATTTATTTATTTATTGCAGACATGCGCATGCGTGCACTGTCTGGACAGGTCCACTCAATCTGTGTGGTTCTTTTCTCAAAAGTCCATTTCAGACACCAATCTGTATGGTCCTCAATGATTATGTCCGGATTTTATATACACATTGACATTAATGAATGTTATATACATATACTATGACAAGAGTATTTACTTTGTAAATTATTATGCTATTATTTTAACTATTGTGAATGTGAGAACTATGTTGGTCATTGCTTTTTTTTGTATTTTTACTCTTAGTGTAATCATGATCTGGCAGTTTGAGTAACTTGTGCGGCCTACTCAAATGTCCTTTCTTTGGTATTGTTCGTCGAATCGTTGAGCTCCTTAAGTTCTGAGTTGAGCTGCACGATTGCTGACAATTGCGTGCACTGACTGGACAGGTCCACTCAATCTGTGTGGTTCTTTCCTCAAAAGACCATTTCAGACACCGATCTACATAGCCTTCACATGATCTGACCAAGATTCTGTCTGGACTTTAAAAGAGACTGTGACCTCTGAGTTTGTTTCGGCCTTTCTTCTCAGAGTAGTCAGATAGGAAACGCCGACCTCATCTAGTTTAAAAAAAAAATATGATTGACGTGTAAAAGTGTTTGTAAAAACCTACTTACAGAAATAAAGTCATTTATCATTTACATAATTCTAGTCCATAGTTTTACACTCTAAACTAAATTTAAATTTTAAACTAATTTAAATTCGAAACCCAAAATAAAATTGTAATTAATTAAATACATTTTTGTGTTAATCGATGGGTTTACGAAGTTCGTGCTGCTCTACCATGCGACGAACAAGTATGTACGTATGGTATCTCGTTATAGAAATAAAGAAAGAATAACGTTTATTTGGACACAGTTCGTGAAAGACGGTTATGTACCTGTAGTATACCCAAATTTCGTCAGTCTCTATATTATGGTACGAAACCCTTCTTACACTATACTCTTCGTGCTTGACCAGTTTATCTATACTTCTGTATACCAATATAAGTAGCTTCTACTTTCGGCTTCGCTCACGTGGTATATCGATAAAAAGTAACCTCTGTCTTTCCCCAGGCCCTGCAGTCTCGACATAGTTAGCAATCGTTTTCGGTTGCTAAGTCCTAACAATCCAGATGTAATGATATTTGGTGGTCTCCACACTCAAATTTATCGGTTGTTACTGGTATTTTAGGTAGGTACCGGTAGGTAACAACCCATAAATTTGAGTGTCGAGACTACCAAACATTTACATCAACATTTACATCTGGATTGTTAGGACTTAGCAACCGAAAACTATTGCTAACTACATATGTCGACACTGCAGGGCCAGGGCTCAAAGTATCCCCATAACAAATTTCACCGTTTCGGAGATTAGCCGGAACAAACAGACAGACAGACTGATAGACAAACGTTTTAAAAATAGTTGTTTTGTTATAAGTACCATAATTAGTTATTTTAACATTACAAACAAACACTTCAATTTTATTTCCCTTCAAAATGGTTGAGCTGAATGGTGCAACCATACGTTATGTTCGTGAACGGGCGCCGTCAGTAGGCACTGGTCATTTCTTAGCTGCCACGGGTTATTTTAATTCCATAATTGTTTTTATCTTTTTATTACGGACGCTATTAACGTGCACGTCTTTCTACGTCGTTCTCACATGTATAATTTCAATATGAATGATGTAACCACTTTTTTGTAACAATATTTTGATTTAAAAGAGTGTCCATGGAGTTTCATGCCTGTTGTTCTCCATAGGTACCTACTACGCTTTGGAATGGGCAACTAGCTTCATCTTTCTGACTAAGCGACCCCTTGACAATTCAAAAGTGCCTGTAATTAGTGTATTTGAAATGAATGCTTTGAGTTAGAGTTTGATTTATTTGTTTAGATAAAAATGAAGAGCATGTTTGTTTGAACGATCTATTCTCTCTCTCTGGAACTACCAACCGGATTTTAAAATGTTTTTTTTTTGCGTTTGATAGCCCAATTCTTAAAGTAGGTTATAAGCTATTTAACATCACGCTAAAAAAAGTGTTAAAAAGGGTAAATAGTGAAAGAACGCTAAGCGAAAACGAAGTAACGGGGCACGGGCAGTATACATTTTATGTTAAAGCAAGACATTTCAGACGGACGAAGCTGCGTGCATAAGCTAGTATTTTATAAATGGGAAGCCTTTATGAATAAGTTCCGTACCATGGCTTAAACAAGATCGATCACCTTCATAGTTATTAGCATTCGCGACATTTAGAAGGTAAGTGAACTGACCCGGTTTACGTGGCACCTTTTAGGCAAGTCGTTTATTATTGCTTATCTGTTAGGTGGCATAGATTAGTTTTGTAGGTTAAGTTTCCTTTGATCTTAACGTTTATAAGGAGGGATATTATCCACTATAGTGTCCACTACTTGTGGAGGTCAGATAGGCAGTCGCTCCGTGTAAAATAGTGGTATACAGCTGCGTCCGGTTAGACTGGAAGCCGACCCCAACACAGTTGGGAAAAGGTAGGTAGACTGGCTGATTTATAAATGAAAATGAACATCGAAATATTTAATATGAGCCCATTTGGTTTGGATTGACGTGGCTCTTTTTCTAAAGGAATTTTAAATTAAATAAAAATATTGACTTAATCTTCAAGCGTTTGAATATGAACATTGTAAAATTTGATGTGATTTCATTGGTTTGGATTGATGTGGCTCTTTTTATAAATTTGAAGGCTTCAAAATCAAGACTTTGACAAAATCTTCAAGCGTTATTAACAACCACAGTATTGTTGCATGATGTTATAGAATTAAATAAACTTGATTGGTCTTATTACAAAACAAGGTTTTTCTTTTGACATGGTTTAAACCATCGAGCCTGTTTTTGAAAAAAGAACCTAACAGAAATCGAAATACACTTCTTATTACAAAACTGACAACTTGGTCTGGTCTTAGATTGTCTATTTTGTATTAAGAACTTTACTAAAGTCGGCACAAAGTTCCAAATACAAAAACTAAATCGAAGATTTAGGCTCGGGCTAAAGTTAGATCGTGTTTTGTAATAAGACGGGATGTCTCTAGCATTTCCTATATAGCAAGTTATACTAAAAGCATGTGAAACAAGGGATACAGCTAGGCAAATTCAAAGTCCACTAGTGAAAATTTTCCTCTAAATTAAGGAAATTTTATTTATTTATTTTTGATGTCAAGTGAGGTGATCATTTGAATTTCCTTCATACGTATGTACGTATTTACTTGGTGATCGCTGTTTTGTTGTATTAGGCTGACTATGGCGCACTCCAGTACATCCATCCTTCTGATCTTTGTTAATCACTAGGTCTAAGTCCATGATGTAATGATAAAAGTGGCTATGCTTTTCCGGGAACCACATAGGGTAAATACTGATTCAAGGAGTAGCACTAGGAAGTGGTGACGGGCGGGCGTTTTGGGGGACTGTTTTATGTAATTTTGACGTTCAAAAAGTGCTGATCCTCAGCCTAGTTTGAATAAATGACTTTTGATTTTGAATTGATTTTGATCCATGGAGTTTCTTGTCCTTTCGTCTGCTTAGGAACCTACTACGCTTTGGCATGGGAAATTTTCAACAGCTTCATCTTTCTAACGGACTGGCTCCTTGACAATTCAAAACTGTCTACAATTGGTTTAATTGAAATAAATGATGTAAGTCTTATAGGTATGCCCACTTAATTTCTAAAAGTAAAAACAGTCAGAAGCTCAGAGCAAAACTGCCTATTAATTCATAATTAAATGATGCTCTCAAAATTTACTTCTATTCTGAAGGACATTAAAACGCAAGCCGTCGGGTCATTTGAAAATAGACCTTTAGAACAAGTAGACAGTTTAAAAAAAAGGTTTGAAGTCAAGCATACCTAAATAACTAATAAGGCGTTCAAGCGGAAACACTGAATCGGTTTTATTTTTAACTGACACGGTTAGAATGCCGTTTAAAAAAGATGACTTTTAAACGTGTTTCTATGTTGTGTTACTAAAGGCTAATTCCCGTAATCAAAAAACGTTCAAAATAAAGTAGCAATCTCATCTCAGCGACAGTCAAATGTCAAAAATTTAAGTAAACGCTATACAATATTTTACAGATTAAGACTGATTTTGATTTTGCGTGGATGTGACGCATGTTTCCCCCAACCTTTTCATATTTTCTGTGTTTGTGTTATTTTTTGCGTCATGTTTACCGCAAATAAACGCATTTTCTTTCTTCTTCCTTCTTACTGATATCAGAATGCGAACGTTCTTAAAAATACGGGAATTACCCCTCAGATTACTGACTATCCGTGCATTATTGACTTTCGAAGAAAAAATATTGCTATCCTTAAAAGGTAAAAAGTTCAGATTTTCCGACGGCTTTTTCCAATGACACAGTTACGGTAGGAGCATTGGCAGACTAATAACCAGATTGGTGGATGATTTACAGAAGATCGCGGGAAGGAATGAGACTCGCACAGACTAGGGAAGCATGACACAAAGGGGAGGCGGCCTATACTCTGTAGTGGGTGGAACAAGGCTGCCAACGATGATGATGATGATGATCACAGTAAAGTACCTACGTATTGGTATATTTAATTAAAGAAACTCCTAAGCATACGTATCAGGCGTATAAGACGTACTCGTATTAATAGCATCTCAATCAACAAAACGATCGCGGTAAGTGCAGCATTACCTTGAAGATCGATCGATCTATGCAGTTACAGCTATCTATACTAATATTATCAAGAGATCAAAATAGCTTGTTTGTAAGTTTGCATGTAGGGGGTAATCTCTGGAACTACCGGTCGGATTTGAAAAAATCTTTTTGCATTTCATAGCTTAGTTCTTGAGGAAGGCTATTTAAATCACGCCAGGGCCCTTAGGAGCCGAGCATAACGAAAAAAGTCAGAAAGTACCCTTAGCGAAAACGCAGTAACAGCGCAGGCAGGCGATGCGATGCGACGGAGTGGGGTGGGGGACAAGAAATTTCACGTGGACGATGTCGCGGACAGGTGCTATTAGTTATATGCGGTGGACCTTTTACATTAAGTCTATGTTTTGAGTAACTTAGTAAAAGTATAAATATTGACGAAGTTTCGTTTGTAGATAACCCATACTATCCCATAATATTATTATAGCTGTGAAAGTAACTCTGTCTGTCTGTTACCTTTTACTAACCGATCGTTATGAAATTTTACAGATAGGTAGCCTGGAACTTAGAAAAAGACTAAGACTGCTTTTCATCCTGGATATTTGCAGAAGTTGCTGGTAATAAATAGCTAGTAGAAATTTTAAATAGACAGTAGGTTCTTTAGACCATAAATAACTAACTAAATTATCCGATTACGTTTCCCCTTAATAGTTTATTTTCAATAAAGCCGTAGATCAGATTAATTTCAGCTAATGAAAGAGCGAAAACTCTTCTAAAGAAAAACTGATTTTCTAGCAAAAGCTAATGAAATCTGAAATCCTTTGGGTAAGTTAATTGAGTACCTTCAAGATTAGTTTTGAAAGAAGGTTCTATAGAAAATGTGAAGAGCCAACGTTGTTATTTATTTGGTCAGTTAAATAATTTATTTAGTGAGTAATTTAATATTGGACTAGTTTCGTCTTCTTCAACCGCGTAAAATTTCTTATCCCCGCGACCCACTCCGTCGCATCGCATCGCCTGCCCGTGCCCGTTTTTTCTGACATGTTTTCTTTCTGCTCAGCTCGTAAGGGTCGTAGCGTTATGTTAAATAACCTACATCCTTCCTCAAGAATTGAGCTATCATATGCAAAAAGATTTATTCAAATCCGACCGGTAGTTCCAGAGATTAACCCCTACATACAAACAAACAACCAAATTGTACCTCTTTTTATTATTGTTAGTATAGATTTCTCTAGGAGTTTGGGTAAATAAAGAAAGAAAGTAAGTAAATGCGTTTACTTCCGATAAACATGACGCAAAAAATAACATAAACACAAGAAATAAGAAAAGGTTGGGGAAACATGCGTCACATCCACGCAAAACGGCTATCGCTCAGCATTATGCCGAGACCCTATGGAAGACAGAGCCCCAGCGCTGATTTTCAGCGACAGCCGGCGTTGACGTAATGACGTCGTCCGGTGGAGCAAACAATTGTTAGGACAAACGTCGCACATAAGCAAAAATAATATAATATAATTTAAATGTTAGGTTTAAGTGTTAGAATACACTAAACAGGAATATAAAAGGAAATATACATACATGCTACGAGAATATTATCCTCAATAAACGTTTTACGCTTTATGGCAACATTTCGAAACGTCTCATTTGACGTACACCCAACATGCACCAAAGAGACTCTATGATTGTAAGGAATTACAAAATTACTACATTTCTTTTAAACCGCAACGTTGCGGTATATTATTACTCAGCCTGTCATTCATACTTACACCACACATGCTTCGCATGAAACCCATTTCCGCAACATTTATTCTACTTTCATTCCCCTATTGCCACACCCAAAATTCACTGCCATACAAAGCTTGGGCACCAGCACACCATTGTGAACAGCCAGACGAGCGTTTCCCTCTGTACATACGGTTAAAAACAAATGCAGTATGAAAGTTTCATGTCATCCCAAATTTATTCATTAAAATTTCGAACTCATCATCGCTGTGTGCACGGAGCCTAATCTTCAGATTCTAGGCGAATTAAAGAAAAAAAGTGCACTGTTTTTGTTCATAATCTTTTAGTCATAAGTTAGATAATGTAACCGTATTTTAATAAAGATTCGTCCTGGGCAGCTCTGGAGAGAGAGAGATGGAAAGAGAGTAGGGGCCTTTTGTCCAGCAGTGGGACGGGACATAAATGGCGAGTAAAAAAAAATTTGTCAGGTGATCGTTCTTTAAATGACGCTTTTGAGCACAATGGTATTCTTTTACGAAATAATTTGACGTAAAATATATCAGAATACATTTATAAACACAATGAAACAATCTACGAGCCACCGCGACGTTCAAACGAAGTTCGAAATCAAAGTAAACACTGAGGTCAACGCCCACTTCAAAATAATTACTACCGTAATTATAATAATGAGCAACTCAGGTGAATGTTCTAATAAATCTGAATTTCTTGTAAACAATTCGGAATTGGCAAAGATTTATCGAATATCCAGTGCGTGGGATGTAGAGGCAAAATTTAAACGAGAATGTCTCGCGGAATATTGATTGCAACTTTGAAATATGACCTATTTCATAACAGTATAGGTCCTGAAATACTATGTTCGTAACAACATAAAATTACAATCAATACAGTAGGAGAAAATCACATTTAGAAGTTGCTACGTGTATACATATTGGTGCTCGTGACTGTAGTGGTCAGTTAGCGAGTCAAACATTTTTTTAAGCAGAGCCTGATCTTTTCAATGATTAAACAACATTTTAAGGCAGTGTAGTCGACATTTTATAGAAGGTTTAGTTACACTTGTCAAGGTCGGTCCTTGGATGGATGACCTTTCATTAAAAACCTAAACCCCATCGTGCTTCGGTAAGTACGTTCAGCCGTTGGTCCCGGTTGTCATTCGTAAATGATAAATGATTTTCTTTCTGTAAGTAGGTTTGTACAAACACTTTTACACGTCAACCATATTTAAAAAACTAAATGATGTCGGCTTTTCCTATCGGGCTACTCTGAGAAGAAAGGCCGAACCAAACTCAGAGGTCACAGTCTCTTTTAAAGTCCAGATATAATCTTGGTCAGATCATGTAAAGACCATGTAGAGTGGTGTCTGAAATGGTTTTTTGTGGAAAAACCATACAGATTGAGCGGACCTGTCCAGTCAGTGCACGCATTTGTCAGTAATCGTGTAGCTCAACTCAGAACCTAAGAAGCACAACGATTCGACGAACAATACCAAAAGAAAGGTCATTTTTTATATATTAAAAAAAATAAATTACTCAAACTACCAGATCGTGATTAAAACTAACTGAGAAAACAAAAAAAGTAATGACCCACATAATCTTCACATTCACAATAATTAAAATAAATACTCAAAGTAAATACTCATGTCATTGTATATATAAAATTCATCAATGTCAATGTATATATAAAACTTCGGACATAATCTTTGAGGACCATGTAGATTGGTGTCCTAATGGTCTTTTGAGGACAGAACCACGCAGATTAAGAGGACCTGTCCAGTCAGTGCACGCATTTGTCAGAATCTTATTATTAATCTTATCTCTGATTAAATCTTGGACAGTCGTTACGGGTAGTCGAAGCCTACAATCCTGACAACAAGTCCATGTATTGGGTATCGTGTTACCCAGTAACTGTGTTGTGGAGGTCAGACAGGCAGCTGCTCCGTACAAAATACTGGAATTCAGCTGCATCTTGTTAGATTGGAAGTCGACATACTAGTTGGAAAAAGGTGATGAATTGATTTTTTTCATCATGGTCTTCATCGCTGAGTATTATGGAAATAGTGAGAAACCTAACCAACTTTCCTCATAATCATTACAGCCGACAGACGTTTCGGCTCCATGCATCGGCAAGCAATGTGTCCTTCACACTCTCACAAATCTTTCGGTCTATGCTACCTTAGTATTACTTGGCCAGTTCTAACAAATTACGTGGGTTTATTACAAACAGCCGTACGTAGATAAAAGTAACTAATTACGTAATTAACAAACACCTACACCTTCTTAGGTTCAAAGGGTTACGTTACAACCAAAACCATACGTTTCCTTCCTAACCACAGAGCGGAGCGAGTAATTACTCCGCTTAGCTCGCACTAACACCTCAGAGACCTTACAAAAAGTTTGAAATACATAAATTGTTTCAGTATAAAAACGAGATGAACCTACACAGGACTTATAGCGCCATCCCTTGTTCGCATTTTAAGTCAATAATGACCGGTGACCGTTGAACGAAGCACAACCGATCTTACGTACAATCATAAGGAATAAATGGCTCCCGTTTGAATTTCGAACTTCTTGTTCATTGTTCAAGTTTGAATTGGGAATTATGTTCCAGTGTGAATTGTTTTAAAGGAATTTGAAGGTTGTGAACCAATTTGGTAGGGCAGAATTGGGTCGGGTCGGGGAGTATGTCCACTGTACCCAGCCACCGTAGAACGATATAATTAGACAGAATTTTGTTCGGGATACATACGGTTCTTATGAAAATAGGAGCTATAAAAGGTGAAGATATATAAAACAAAGGTTACACCTGTTGTCATGTATGAATCAGAATGTTGGTCCACCAAAGGGATAAATGAAAGGCAATTGCATGCAGCTTAGATGAGAATGTTAAGAGGGGTGTGTGCTGTTACATGAATAGATAGAATAAGAAATGAGTACATAGGAAGTATGAAAGTGACACCGGTGACTGAAAAGTTGTGTGTAGAAATCGATTGTCATGGTATGGGTATGTGATACGGAGGAATGAGGAAAATGTCGTGGGGAAGGTTTTGATTATGAATTTCGAAGGTTATAAGAGTAGGGGAAGACCTAAGAAATGATAGACAGACTGTGTAAAAGATGATATGGCTAGAAAGGGAGTGACGATCGAGATGATGACGATAGGGAGTGCTCGTGACTGTACGTAAAATTGTTTTTTTAATGAAACGATGCTTTTAATATTTTGCATTTAGTTATGTTATTTATACATAGATATATATCTAACTTAGTTTACTTGTGCAATATGTAGCTTACGAAATTACTTTTTATTGTTTTCTTTTTTGTCCAAGTGGTGTTTACCTTTAAGTAATTGTTGCACTGTGTAGAGTTTATACGCATGTTTTATCTTTGTTTGTAAATTAGTGTAAACAATGATTGGTAGACCTAATAAAATAAATAAATAGAGAAGTATGAAAGAATGTGTCATGTTGCGCCTTCCCCAAATTAATTGGGATTAGGGTCGGAGAATTTTTCGCAATGTTTGAAGACTAAGGTCTTCAACTAGTGCGTCCTGTCCGTTATGACGTACGGTGCCGAAACGTGGACACTAACAGTTGGGCTGTTCCACAAATGCAAGGTCGCTCAGCGCGCTATGGAGCGGGCTATGCTCGGAGTTTCTTGGAAGGATAAAATTAGAAATTAAATGGTCCGAAAAGGAACCGGAGTTACCGAGTTAGCTTGCAGAGTAAGCAAGCTGAAGTGGCAGTGGGCTGGCCATGTTTGTCGAAGGACCGATGGTCGGTGGAACAGACGGGTCCTGGAGTGGGGACCGCGTATCGGCAAGCGTAGCGTGGGACGCCTCCCAGCTAGATGGACCGGTGACCTTAAGAAAGTGGCTGGGACAGACTGGATGCGGTAAGCAGAGGACAGTGTGTTGTGGCACAGCCTGGGAGAGGCCTATGTCCAGCAGTAGACTGCGATGAGCTGAGTCGATTGATTGAGAGCCGGAAAATGGTTTCTTAATATCCGGTTTTCCTTTGGCATTTTTTTGCAAAATTATTAGTATCTGTCCCACCTCCACAATAATCAGATTTATTCAATATAATCTTATTAGAGTACGAGCATAAGTGGTGGTCCAGCGACCTCCCGACATAATAAATATTTCATGGTGGGCGGATTATTTTTATACGAAGAACACTAATAAAAATATATTATCTACTATAGCAAATAAACAGTGTGAACAGAGCCATTTTCTATTTTTAACCGACTTACAAAAAGGAGGAGGTTCTCAATTCGACTGTATATTTTTTTTTGGTATGTTTGTTACGCGATCATGAATTAATTTGTAATTATGAATTAATTTTGATGATCCTTTTTTTTTTTTGGTAGGTCATACTTCAGAGGTGGTCCCCTAAAAATTTTATCGAAATCAACAATAATTATTTTTAAATAAAAAAGAAACCGCCTTCTAACGGACGTGGACGTGTAAGACGATCGTTTTGGAATTGGTGTGGGGAGGTACCATAACTAAAAAGTGAAAAATCAAAATCTTTTTTACAAAAAAAAACAACAGACTCCCAAAAAAAAACACTACAACGTGAAAAATAACTTATTTTATATTATTTTTTTAAATAATTTTTCACTTTTTAGTGTTTTTTCTTTTGGAAGTTGATTGTTTTTTTTTGAAAAAAGTTTTTGTTTGTGGTAAAAACTACTGAACTGTAGGAACACAGGCAGAGCTTAACGTATTATAGCGCATGACGTTCGTTTCTGCCTACTTTCATAGTGCAGAGGCGTGAGTTTAAAAGGCACCCATTACACAGTCAATCTCGTTCGCTATCGTTGATTTCGATCGTGATCGACACAAAAGTTTTCATATACAAGGTTTTTTGGCGCGTGGTTAAAATCGGAGCTAACGTCGCCATCTTGTTTTTTCAAAACTAATTTCACGAAACATTTTATTTTATCTACAACGCCCTCCTGTCAATGATATTCGGGCGCCAAAAGATCCTGTCACATAAATTGTGAAACTGTCACAGAAATTATATAAAAAAAAAACAAAATGGTGACGTTCGTTCCGAGTATTGGCCAAACGCTAAAATATGCTTGTGCAGTTGTACATAAATCCCATTGACTCGTAAGAAGAAGAAGCACTACAGTCCTTTCACGGTTATTCTATCTCTGGTTTTGTATCACTGTCAAAATCACAAAGATCTTTATAGGCATTGCAATAAGTTTGCTATTGGGTTACTGCTGTCAGAGGTATAACAACTGTCAAAGGACTGTTGTATATGTCCCTCCAGACACAATATTCGTGCCAAGAAAGCTGGCCAGGGACATGTCTCAACGCAGCATAACCAACCTATAATGTTCCCACAGCTTGGACACTGGCCTTCTCTCTGTGAGAAGGAGTGGGCCGTAATCTGCCACGCGGGCCCAGTGCGCGTTGATAGGTGTCACATGTCTTCGAATTTTTGGTTCTAGGACATGCCGGTTTCTTCACGATGTTAAAGTGCCTGTCTGGGTTCAAACCTACGACCTAAAACTCGTAAGTCGCGCCGATATCATTGGGCCACCACTGCTCACCACTGTCTCTACGTGCACAGTCGAGCTCCAATCTCGTTAGCCTCAATGCTTAGTTAACCATTGTGCATTAATACCTCATTGTTGATCTATGACTTACAAATGTTACCTCTTATTCAGCAAGTCTATTAGTAAGCGAAGTAATAGTTCCATACAAATGTAGTCCATTACTACTCACCATAGTAAAAGACGCGCTGCTTAGTGACCGCGCGTTAATCAGTGAGGGGTGCGAACGAGTAAGTAGGCCGTGGGTAGGGGTGTCGCGATAAGAGAAAAATGATATTTTATAAATGTAATACATTTGTTCATTATCATCTTCCAATATCAGTCTACTGGACAGAGGCTTTTTCAGTCCTAAGCCATTTATTCGCACGGACGTAAACATATCGCGGCGAGATTTTATCGCACACCGGATTTTCAACTCTCGGTGTGCATATTATGCACTTTCAGTTTCCCAAATTTTCCAATATTCCCGGCAACCATTCAATGTATTTTTTTTTCTTTTCGAAACCCGATTCGGACCATTAGGACCATTTAAAAAAAAATACCAAAATTTTTCCAGCCGTTCTGAAGTGCGCTTACCAACTAACAGCATTTCATTTTTATTAAAAATAAATGTTACAAAATATAAAAATGGTGGTTAAAAACAATTTACTTCATCTCATCTAACTGATACCAGCCGCCCTGCTAAAATCATCGCTCCACCTAACCTACCCTACGCTTGACGATTCGCAGTCTCCGCTCAAGAACAAATCTACCACAACGGTCATCGGTGGTACGGATAATTTCATTTGACCGGCCTATTGCTACTTCAGCTTGCTTGTTCTATGTCCACTATTATAGATTTTATTTATTTAATATTAATGCAACATAAACGATACAAAGGTAGACTTAATGCCTTAGACATCTTCTACCAGGCAACCAAGGATGGTGCAGAGATAATATGACAAGCGTATATAGAAGTGAAAACTTCTTTGGGCGCGTTCAGTAATTTTTAGTAGGAGAAAATCTACTGGGTCCGCGTCAGGGACAATCTGTAGATCTATGATTATGTCGTGGTACCAAAGCATGTTTTAGTTTTAAGTTATCACTTCTGTGTTTCAAATTCCTTCATGACACACATAATAGATATCGGAGGTCATCGCAAAACTTAAGACTAGAGATGCCGATGCATTCCATCAGTTTTTATAACAAGTCGTTTACAGTTCAAGCCGTATGGTTGTGGAATGCCATGCCCGTGTCGATAAGTCATGCTCAATCTTCAAACTCAAAGCATTTATTTCAAATAAACCAATTACAGGCACTTTTGAATTGTCAAGGGGTCGGTCAGTCAGAAAGATGAAGCTAGTTGCCCATTCCAAAGCGTAGTAGGTACCTATGGAGAAGAACGGGCAAGAAACTCCATGGACACTCTTTTAAATCAAAATATTGTTACAAAAAGTGGTTACATCATTCATGTTGTAATTATACATGTGAGAACGGTGTAGAAAGACGTGTACGTTAAAAGCGTCCGTAATAAAAAGATAAAAATAATTATGGAATTAAAATAAGCCGTGGCAGCTAAGAAATTACCAGTGCCTACTGTTGGCGCCCGTTCACGAACATGACGAATGGATCAGCACCATTCAGCTCAACCATTTTGAAGGGAACTCAATGATCCAATACACACGCCACCACCAGCGACACATTTGAGTGAGCATGACATACTCTCAGCCGCCAGGGCACATTCAAGTCAATGAAAGACGAACCCAGTAAGCTTTATAGTGGGTACATAGTGCTCACACATGTGCTATGCAATTATACAATACTAAGAGATTGAATTTATACAATGCAAAGATAGGTTGTACAATCTTCATCAGCTCCAACACTATTTTCGAATGCTAATTAATTAGTTTACGCGCCCTTGTAGAGCACGACCAGCCCTGAGTCAAGCATTTTTGTCAGCGATATAATCCCCCAACTTATAATGTGCTTGGCTGTATAGTGTGCGTTATAGACAAGATTTAAATTTCGATTCATTCAGTTGGAGTATGTCCACTTTTAAAATTCTTATTAAAAACCACCTCTCTCTCCTTAAACATCATCATTACATATACATAGTTACATTTACTTATTTAATGTTGATAACATAAATATTAGTTTAAAAATTGCCTAATGTTAATTTGTGTTTTGAATTTAATTTTTATTTTAAAAATTACGTATACTTTTTACTGTGCCCTACAGGGTCCATAACTGTACCTTAGCTTTAAGCCATTGTAACATCTCTTAAACATTATGGAATGCAAATAAATATGAATATGAATAGTTTCCTTCACTAACAAGAGCAAGGAAACTATATGTAATAAAGAATATATATATTTAGTTAGGATAAGTATATGTTCTATGTATGAATGTATCTATTGTTTAAGTAAATATTACACCACTGACTACCTGCAATATTGTCTCTCCTTCCCACTTTAATCCATCCAAAGGTAGTCTGTAAAAGATCGCGTTAAGCGATAAGACCGCCCATTGCGTCACCCTATGTAAAATTTATATATTTTTTAATCTGTAATTTTTATGGTGTACACAATAAAGAAAATTCTATTCTATTCTACACTGTCGGCAGTGCCCAAGACTGCCGGTGTTTTTTTTTTACAATTTTCAATCTCATTACCCCATTTCTGTCCAGATGGGTGACCAGTGTCAACCCTACCCCGGTCACGCAACACGGTAATCAGTTACAAATCTCTTTTAATCTGATTAGACACCGACCCTCTGTTGGTGACTACTGCATTGTCTTTGGTTCGCCTCATCATGGCGTGATGTTGTGCACTATATCTCTTAGTAGACATTATTGGTGATGTTGTGTACCTACGAGTACTTACTTTAAACATGTAGCTTCGTTAAACGTGCATTATAAATCTTTCAATTGAAGGTAGAATGGTATAATTGTTGAAATGGAGATTCTTTTATGTATACAAAATCAGAATACCACTGCAGAATTAAAATATCTTCTTAAACAGAGAAGAATCGAGCTTGTATGACCATGCGTGATGGTGATTTCTGACCATTGAATACAGATTTAATGACAATATTTCGAACCCCCTTCTATATACCTAGCTAGCCATTTAATAAAAGCTAGAGTTTTCAAAAGAACCATTTTTTGGTCCTCATACATAAACTACAGGCCTATCTGTCTGTGTGCATGTTTTCATGATTATATGTACACATGAAAACATGCACACAGCCAGAAACGCATGTACAAAGAACATATGAATTCGGTATTAGTATTTTATGTGATAAAATCCCCTCGGAATCTTAAGTAATCATTACAAAGAAATAAGTTTACTTAAAGCACGGTATAATCCATGAAATTGGTGTCATTACTATGAATGTTTTCCTTCGCCGGAAGCAAGTCATGATACCTTTGAACACGCGACCGCACGATTGCCAAATGTGATTTAATACTGTATACAGCGTGGCAGGGATAGGGATAGGGATAGAGATGTATATTATGTGATTCGGTTTGCATGATCAATCTTCAAGGTTTACAAATTTGCGCATACAGCGTGTATCAGAAATGGGTACAGACCATCTTAAAGGAACCAACATCGTAATCGCAAAAATATCATCAACCATCCTATACATTTGTTAGAGTTGTGGAAGTTTTATTTGAGGGAGTTTTTCAGTCTGGCGGTCTAGACCACACCCTTAAATATGACCACACATCTTTGATACACGGTGGTTTGCAAAGAGGTTGTCGAACCGCTAAGCCATTTGCTTCGTTTAAAGCGGATAAAATAGTCGTTCTTATTTATACGATTATGTCATGATTGATTTCTGAACTCCATAAAGGTGGATGATAATCATTTACAAAGTTAAATCTGTAACTATCTGCAATATTCTAACCTTTTGGTCCGTCTTTTTACAATTTGCGGCCTTCTTCTTGTTCTTGTCCTTCATGTTGCTGCGCGCTGGCACGACTTTTCTCATATCTTGTTAGCCCTAAACTTCGCCATTTCAACGGCGCCGTCGGTGGCAGCGCAGAGGTCACTTTGACTGCAAGTTTTGATACAGAGGGCAAGATAGGACGTGGGTCATAGCTTGCAACATAGCACCACATCCACACCCTGCTGCCATTCCGTCGAAGTAGCCCCACTTTACCAGGATGGAGTTGCATCTTCCCACTTGTGTCCGAAGACGGTTCAAGGTCTTCCAAGTGGATCTCAAAAGGTTACACCCTGCAGGGAGGTGCTTTTTTGGTGGAAGGTGGTAAGTGGGAGGGGAAGAGTATACTGCCACAGTTTGCAACGGGCGGGCATCGGCCGGGTTTCTTGGTAGGGACGCTGTCGATTTTAAGAAGGTGTGCATGCATTTTAGCTGTTGTGCGCCAGGTGTCTAGTATCAGATTCTCGTTTGTGTTTCTCCACTGCACTTGCAACTTCTCTTCGAGCTTGTAGTGGTGCTATGCCAGCTGTGGGACGTGTGCGCTGACCGAAATCGGTTTCAGGCAGCCTCTAATCGTACGGCATGTTTCGTTTAGATCATCATTACTTCCTTGGCGTTAGCAGAACGATGCCACACTGGGCTCGCATATTCTCCCGCAGAGAAGCTGAGTGCTAGGCCAGTAGTCCGGAGTACCTGAGGTGAAGCACCCCAGGTGGTTGAGGTGGCTGAGCAAGTTGTTACGGGAACCGACTTTATCCTTGGTTTTGAGACAATGGTTCTTAAATGTCAGCGTTCTGTCAAGGGTGACTCCCAAGGTAAGGTAAGGTTACTGCAGTGTTCGATGGTGACACCTTGCCAATTGATGTTCCAAGTGCGTCTTGCCAAATGGTTGCGGAGATGGAAAGCGCCTGCCTGTGTTATTGTGGGGTTCGGTCTAAGAGCGTTATCAGTGTAATACTTTCAGAGAACTTTTAAGCCTGTCTGTAATATATTTTCAATGTTCCCAGATGTATTTATTTGGGTAGCCAGGGCGAGGTCATCAGCGTATGTAGGAACCTCTCGCAGTGTTCAGCAGTAGGTTGGCCGTTGGTATAGATAGATGCTGAAGAGAATGGGTGTCAAACACTTCCCTGGGGCAGGCCATTCTTCTGTGAACTCCATCTACTTCTTTCTGAGTGTAAAAGGATATGGTAACATCGATTGCGTAGCATTGCACCCAGTACCCAAATAAAACCTTGGTCGTCGATCATACCAGACAGTTTTGCCAATAATCTCTTGACATTGATAGTATCGTATGCCGCTCACAAGTCGATAAGGATAACGCCAATGATCGGAGGATTTGCCCGAAGCATGACTTACCTGGTATGAAGCCGGTTTGCTTGGGAATCAATTTAGGGTCAACTACAGACTGAAGTCGTTCGAATATTTATAATTATAATCCACGTCACCGCGAATCTCTCAGGGAACAATTTAAAAGGATTAATATTATGACGGTACCTTGCCAATTCAATTATGAAAATACTATGTATGTAAGAAAAAATCTACATCTTTTTAATAAAATAAGCGATAGACATAATTTTAATACAAGAAATAAAGATAAAATAGATCAACCATTTTTCAGATTAGCTAAAGTACATACATCTTTTATGGGGTACTGTGTTAAATGCTACAACAAAATACCTTGTCATATATTGCAATTATAAATGTTGACGTTCAAAAGTGTCTTTTATGTGCCTATTTGAAATAAATGCTTTGACTTTGAATAATTTGATCGTATGGCGCAGAAGAGAAATTGGGCGATAGTTCTTCGGGTTGTCAGGTAGTTAACCTGTTTTAAGCAATGCTGTAACTGTAGCTCCAGATTTTGGGGATCTTCGAGCTTTCAAGGCAGGCATTAAAAGGGGTAAAAGGCCATGAAACACCAAACAGGCCTAGGTTTTTTAAGTTCCACGGTAATTGCATCCTGTCCAGCCGCTTTATCTTTAGTCGATCTTATCTTTTTGTATGCGCGTGATTCTGTGACAAATAAATATTTTTTTATTTCTTTCTATTCTTCTTTCAGATTCGGATTCGGATTTTCACTATACTAAAGCTTGCTGCATAAAAGTTGACGCAGATGGCCGGACCGCACGGTTACACAAACTCAAACTCAAACTCAAAGCATTTATTTCAATTAAACCATTTACAGGCACTTTTGAATTGTCAAGTGGGTCAGTCAGAAATATGAAGCTAGTTGCCCATTCCAAAGCGTAGTAGGTACCTATGGAGAAGAACGGGCAAGAAACTCCATGGACACTCTTTTAAATTATATTGTTACATAAATATTAGTTACATCATTAATGTTGAATATAGGTATAATTATATGTGAGAACGATGTAAATAAGACGTACACATTGAGTGTCCAGTGTACAGTAAATATAAATTTAAACAAAACAATCCATAATAAAATAATTAAAATAAGCCGTGGTGGCTAAGAGATGACCAGTCCCAACTGACAGCGCCCGTTCACGAACATGACGCATGGATCAGCACCATTCAGCTCAACCATTTTGAAGGGAGCTAAATGATCCAACACACGCGCCACCGTCAGCGAGACATTTGAGTGAGCATGACATCTATCAGCCGCCAGGGCACATTCAAGTCAATGAAAGACATTACCCGGTAAATGGTAGCTCGATAGTACATAGTAATCACACTTGTCCTATGCAATTATATAATACAAAGGAGATTGAGTTTGTACAAAGCAAAGGTAGTCTTACAATCTTCAGCAGCTCCAACAGTATTTTCAAATGTTAATCAATTAGTTGTGGTTGTGGAGCAGGACCACCATTGAGCCAGGCATTTTTATCAGCGATATAATCCCCCAACTTATAATATGCATAGTGTGCGTTTTATACAAACTTTGAATTTCGTCTCATTCAGTTGAAGTATGTGGGGAGGTATTTTATTGTAACATTTTAAACAGTACCCCATGAAAGATGAGTCTACTTTAGCCAGTCTGAAACCTGGTTGAACTAATAGGTCCCTATTTCTGGTACTATAATTATGTCTATCACCTCTTTTAGTAAAAACCCTACTTCTCTTTTGTTCATTTTTTATGAACCATCGCATACCACAAGCGGGCCCGCACCGTGCTTTGTATTGGCACGCAATGCGCCGCGGTCCGATACTGCTCTCGATGTACGTATTATGATTTTATTTTTACATATTACATTTAATGTATTTCGTTTATGTATTGTGTGCTATACGTGAGTCACACTGAAAGTTTTTAGAAAATATAAACGGAATGATGTAGAAGCCTGTTAATATTTTTATTGCTTTCGAAGTAGTTTCCATTCCTTTCTTAGCACCGTCGCATGCGATGGAACCATTGACTGAAGCAGTGGGCACTGTCCACGCCTTTTTAAAATGCAGCCACGGCATCTTCAGGGTTCATAAAACGAATCCCTCTAAGTTTTTCTTTTATTTTTTGAAATAAACAAAAGTGACAAGGTGCCAGGTCAGGACTGAAGAGGAAAACTTTCTCTAGTCAAATCCATTTCGATGCATTACAGACACTTTTTAAATTGCCGCCAATTTGTAAAAACAAATGACTTAATAATTTGAATTTATTACACATCTACAGATTTCCAAACAGTTCCTAATTCAAAATTTAAATAAATGTTTCATTGGCTGCTTTTCTTACTCGCCTATTCTAAAAACTTTTAGTGTGACCCCCCGTACACATATTTGTTGAGTAAATAACTTCGATCAACAATTAGTACTAGATTTTTGATGAGCGCATCCAAAACAGCCGGAAAAATAAGACCACATATATAATGTTGTGGTCTTATTTTGCAACATTTTTTTACCTTATTGCATAGAGATTATGTTTTATTTTTCCACAAATATTTTTGTTGTTATTTCAAAAAATACATTTACTTTTCAATCGAAGTAGTAAATATGTTGCAAACGATAGTAAACTTTATGTTTTAGTGTTAAGGTTTATAATCAAGCTATATGCAATCGCGGTCACTTGAGCGATGTGTTTCTGTTCCTAATCCTTAATATATTGCTATTGTTGTTCGAAGGTAATAAGTATACAAATGATTTTTTTTAATATTGTACACCTTTACTGTCCTCATTTGCAAATATCGCGGTCGCGCTGAGGTTCGCTGTTAGAGAACCCATTTCAGGGCTAAGCTCGGCTTCGTACATTATTTGTCCTAGTAATATTGTAAGCAATGTCTCTGTAATAATTTATGTACACTATATTTTTTTTTTTATTTGAGAGCAGTGGTGACCCAGTGGTAACGGCCGTGACTTACGAGTTGTAGGTCGTAGGTTCGAACCCAGACGCGCTTTACTTTGTGTAAAATAATTCATCACCACTGCTCTCAAAACAGTGAAGAAAAACATCGAGATTATACCGGCATGTCCTAGAACCGAAAATTCGAAAGACATGTGACATCTACCGACCCGCATTGGGCCCGCGTGGTGGATTACGGCCCACTCCCTCTCACAGAGAGGAGGCCTGTGTCCCAGCAGTGGGAACATTATAGGCTGATGGTAATGACTTTTTTATTTAATTGCTGCTGTTGCTGTTCGTTGGTAAGCACATCACTTGAGAACGGCAGGACCGAATTAGCTATTTTTCATTTTAAAATGATTCCAACAAGAATTGTATGAAAACAAAAATGTAAAAAGTTTCCCGGAAGATTTTGGAATTTGGGAAAAACTGAGCATGCTATTTTCACTAGATTTTTTAAAATGAGTTAATGACATTTGGACAGGACAACGTCTGTCAGGTTAGCTAGTAAGAAATAAGAATATATACTGCTATAATATGCGCTGACTTTAAAAATCTTACCTGCTGTTAGTAGAATTAACCGAGGTATTGGAGCGACTCCGGCGGTTGCAGATGGAGTCACCGCAGTTGACCACGCCACCCTTGGTGGTGATGCTGAAGGTGCGCAGACGGTACAGGTCATCTGACACACGAGGGTTGTACGGCTTCTCTGGTAGCGAGCAGACGCGGGGACGCGAGTGCTCCACCACTGTTGAAGAAAAATAAAAGTATGAGTACAAGGTAATATACGGCGGAAGATGGATCAATTGTAACAGGATGATGGAGAATCTCAGTAGCTACATCATCGATAATAACTAACATGAATCTGGAAACACAAAATCGTGGAACATATTCCATGATTTTCAACAAGTTTGAAAGTTTTATAAAAATTTGTCAAGATAATAAAGTAGAAATAATTATGTAAACATAGCATAATACTCGTACAAGGGAGTGAGCCAGTTGCCACTAACCGGACAAATCCAGACTCCGTTGTGTTAATATAGAAATTCCTGATGGAAAACCCAATGCCCGTCCTGGGATTGGAACCCAGGACCTCATACTTAGGCAGTAGCGCTTGCGGCCACTAGACCAAACGAGGCGGTAACCAATATTATTCAGCGTCACTATTCAGGTAGACGCTCTAAGGTAGCTCAGATGATTACCAAGGAACCTGTTTCTTACAGAAGATACAGATATAAATATTAGGTATTTAGACCGATCGGGCTTGCGGTCGGCGAGCAATGGGCAGCTCGCCGTCCGATAAGGACCAGGCCCGGATCGACGGCGCATTGTGTTACGCGCGTCTCAAAGAGATGTCAGCACCAATGACGGGGTCCGCTAGGGCCGATGCCTGCCGAGGTTGTGGGAAAGTCCGAAAAGGTTGCTATAGCCCCAGGCACAGGCAACTGAAGGAACACGGGTGGGTTTTAGCCAGTAAGAGTCTGACACGCCCTCCCGCTCCGCCCAGAGTGGGAGAAGTTATTTGACGATTGCCCACCCTCAATAAAAAAAAGGTATTTAGACCGATGCGACAACTGTAAGATATTTATAATTTCATTTCTACCAGTGTATGTAGATATTTTTAAACTAGAATTATCTCCGTTGGTGCGTTTACAAACCCACATAGGACTAGGGGAGCTGAAACAATATCTGTTTGTGGTACTTTTAGCAACAACAGTGGTTTTATGTTGCCAAATGTGTCGGATCTCTAATAATAATTTATTTTCTAAGGCTTTGTCAAAAAGTTTATGAAGTAATGTTTCATACCAATTGAATAGAGATATTCTTTTGCGTTCAACGCCTCTTCGTGAAAATTTATTTGTTTACGTGTTTACATTCTCTTTTTAACTCGTCTTTTCTATTTATATTATATCTAAAGAAATATAATAAAATGTCTTGGTCTAGACACCACGGCACATCCAGCCTACTGTTTTGACCTTCAAAAGTTATTGATATCTTAAAAGGTTTATAAATAGGGTGTGTGCTTATGAACACACAATAGAAGTGAAAACTTATACCTTTGAGCCGAGTATACGCGAGTCAGCGTCGCCAACCGACTGGAGACGAGTTTATTCGATACAGCGTCACCGAGACGACTGTGACGGTTCAGTTTGATTCACTACTCATAAGTAGCCGCACTGAAGTTTTCACTTAAAATGTTAAACTTACACAACTTATTGTCTTTAAACACTAATTTACTAATTGAATTTTTTACGTAAGATACGTAACAGGTTTACTCTTATGATGTCTATACATTGAAAAACATTCTGTTTTGGACTGGCGTTTGAACACATAGATAACTTGCTACTTAAAGTAAACTCGCTAACTAATGCTTTAAATCAGCTATTAGAAGAAGTTTACAGGAAAAATGCGTCTCTTACATACTTATGTCAAAGAGTTACGAGTGGTAATCGAAACGAATAGTTATTGGACTATAATAATATAATATATAACACTTTTGATGTGTGTATGTTATCATACACACATCAAAAGTGTCTAGGGATGAAGTACGTTATTGGTAGTTATAAAAAATTTTGTTTTTTAATTATATTTCTTGTAACTCCTATCCGGATACTTTTTAGTAAATTTCGAAATTTGAAAAGGGAGTTTTTGAATTTCGGTCGAAAGATGAAAATCTTCTGTCAAGTCGTATTTTTTTCCTATATAGTCCTGCAATGGGTTCGACGCCAAATCAGTAACATTTCTGCCATACTTCTCAGTGGAATCAATACAAAAGAACGTTATTATGGAGAGAAGACGTCATTTGAGCCGAGAAGAAATGATCAGAGCCGTGGGAATTTTGGAAGCTGGTTCCCGGCAACGTGCTTTGGCAATCGCTCTGGGCACTACGCTAAGTGATAAAATTTTACTCTGGACACGTTACCGCATTACTGCCAGCATGGCAGAGCGACTTATGGGACGAGCTCGCATCACCACATGTATACAAGATCGTTACATACAAATTACTGCTCGACGAAATCGTACAATGGCCGCGATGATGTTGGTTACGAGGCTTCATAACTCTTCAGGGATGTTAATAAGCGATCAAACCAAAAGAAATCACTTGCATGAAGTCAATCTCCATTCTTGAAGGCCGCTTCTTGTACCACCTATTGAGCCCCACAATCGCAGAGCCCGTTTACAATGGGCTCGTGAACACAGCAATTGAGCAGAGGAACAGTGACGTTTTGTGTGTTTTTCTTACGAATCTCGCTTTGGTATGACGCTAAGTACTAGACGTACACGGTATTAGAGGACCTCTGGACGCCAAGAACGTTTAAAATCATGCTAAGAAGTCCATGCATGCAGTGGTGGAACAATCATGATATGGGCGGGTATTTTGATCGACGGAAGAACCAAACTGATTTAGGTCAGAGGCAATCTCAATGCACAGATTTACGCTGAAATAATTGTATCAGATGTTATCATTTCTTTTGCGAACCCGATTTGGTGCTTCATTTCTGCTTATGCACGATAATGCATGTCCACACACTGCCAGACTCGTTGCAAACATATTTGCCGCAGCTAATATCAACGTCCTACCATGGTCTGCTCAATCGCCAGACTTGAATCCCTTTGAGCACGCATGGGATATGCTTATGAAGAGCTCCTTCTGCGAAAATATGGATGCCGTTCACACACCAGAAAATCTTTTTTGCCTTTAAATATTTTACAACGGACGTGGCCGGCCATTCCGCAATGTCGGAAATACAGACTACTAATTGTTTATTTTACGCAATAAAAACCTTTAAAAACTATATTTTATAACATTTTAATAATATAATAATAATAATATGAGACAACATCCACACAAGGTCTTCAGGTCCCAAACTAGGTAGAACCTGTACTACTAATAATGTCAGGATTAACTAAGGTGAAAAATCCAGCATAAGAAAAAATTGCGAATAGTTATCATTAATGCAAAAGCAGACAGTACTTCGTCGACCTACACATACGAAAACAATTTATTTATGCAACCAAATAAAATAAAAAATACTTTGATCCCTAGGAACAATCCCTAGGATTAATAGGAAATCGCTTTGAGCGATAAGACCTCAGATCATATAAACACAGGATAAGACCGCCCATTGTGTCACCCTATGTAATATATCTACATTTATATCTGTAATTCGCATGGTGTACATAACAAAGAGTGTTATATTATAATCTAGGAATCGGGCTATAGTGGTTAACCAGTGGGTTACTGTGACAGTTGAGGTAGTAAGTAATTTAATGCTATGAATTATAGCGGGGATAAAGTTGTTTCGTATTTTACAGGTATCAAGTTGTATTAAAATCTCTTTAGCTGTACTGTTTTTATCTGCTGGCTGGTTTTGATGCCATTAAATAGATGACATTTAAAAAAATTAAAAGTACAAACGATTGTAGCCACCTTGACCCAACAAATTAAAAGTGGCAAATTGAAACTGCAGTAACATGACTCCAGAACATTCTGTTGTATCCCGTGTGAAATACCCTGTAGCGGTATCAACATCGCCACATGCGAGCTGCGCGTCATACTGTCATCACGCAAATTCTGCATCGCGCAAGCAGAGTTTACCGCGCGACTAGCATATATACAACTTCCCGACATCAATCGTTGGGCATTTGCCCACCAAACACGACACCCATCTGGTCGGAGGATCCTCCCTTTTCTATGGAGGTATGAGTAAACTTTACACCCTGTTCCTTGTACCTCTATAACCCTACCCTTGTCTACCAATATACGCGTCCTTGACGAGATCTTTTTGTTAGTACTGGGTTCAATTCCCAGGTAAGACAAAGTGTTATTGGGTTATTCCATCTGGAATTTCTCAGTAGAAGCTCGGTTTCTGGATTTGTGCCCGGTCGGATACAATAGGCTCGCTCCCCGACATGGGCCTTAAACATATTATACTACTACTTCTGCCTAACCCTTTTATTACGTTCTTTCCTCCTTACATTTCAATAGAAATTAAAACAGACTGTCAAAGTCATTAAATGATAAATGATTTTATTTCTGTAAGTAGGTTTGAACAAACACTTTTACACGTCAATCATATTTTTTTTAAACTAGATGAGGTCGGCGTTTCTTGTCTGACTACTCTGAGAAGAAAGGCCGAAACAAACTCAGAGGTCACAGTCTCTTTTAAAGTCCAGACAAAATCTTGGTCAGATCATGTGAAGGCTATGTAGATCGGTGTCTGCAATGGTCTTTTGAGGAAAGAACCACACAGATTGAGTGGACCTGTCCAGTCAGTGCACGCAATTGTCAGTAATCGTGCAGCTCAACTTAGACTCAAGTGGTCTTATTACAAAACAAGGTTTTTCTTTTGACATGGTTTAAACCATCGAGCCCGTTTTTGAAATTGGAATCTAACAGAAATTGAAATACAGTTCCTTTTACAAAACCGACAACTTAGTCCGGTCTTATGTCGTCAATTTTGTATTAAGAACTTTACTATAGTCGGCATAAAGTTCGAAATACAAAAACTGACTCGATGGTTAAGGATCGGGCTAAAGTTAGACCGTATTTTGTAATAAGATGGAAGGAGCTCAATGATTCGACGAACAATACCAAAGAAAGGACATTTGAGTAGGCCGCATAAATTACTCAAACTGCCAGATCATGTTTACGCTGAGAAAAATACAAAAATAAATGACCAATGATCGACATAATTCTCACATTCACAATAATTAGAATAATATTATAATAATCTTTGAGGACCATGTAGATTTGTGTCTGAAATGGTCTTTTGAGGAAATTTACATACTAATTTACATACAAATAAACATTACCCATCCTTTTGGTTTCCCATAATCGGATATCAAACTTCAAATAATCTTACCGCAACATTCAAGAACAGTTCTCATCACTAATCGAACTTTTTATATTTGATACTTGAACCACGTTTATGTTTGTTAATATAATTAATTATAACTAAGTTCAGTGCGTGTTAATTGGAAAGATGTAAGATACCTACAGTCACCATAACTTTCCAGTTTCATGTTACAGTATCAATAATTGAACATTATAATAATAGATCATTACCTATGAAGTTGTCGTTTTAGAATACTGGTCATTTGAAACGTAATTTATGTATGGCTGGCAATAAATTCTAAATTCAAATGAATTTTATTAAAAAAATATGGACCGTATTCTATTTTCAAATTCAGTTATTTGTTTATTGGTTAGTGTTTTGTTTTCACTGCACTTGTATCTTTTTCATCAATATGGACACCATAAAATTACGAGTAATTATGGAATACGAGTTCCGTTGCGGTAGCAATGCCGCACAAACGGCTCGCAACATTAATTACGTGTACGGAGTAAATACTACAAACAAACGCACGACTCGTTATTGGTTTTGATAAGTAGGTGCCGCACGAACTGAAGGATCGCCAGCGCGACGAACGCGTTGTGGTAATCCTTGCCTATTAACAGACACAGAAACGAAGGGATTTTGAACCGCATTGTCACATCGTAAGCGGTCATCATGTTGGTTAGACCCTCGTTCAGCGCCTAGGCAATGCATTATTGCGGATGTGTACTGTGAGGAACTGGACACAATGATGGAGAAGCTCGCCAATCTCCGGCCAGCCTTGGTTAATCGCTCGTCCCCGATGGTCCTACACGACAACGCTCGACCTCATACGGCACAACAGACAGTCTCTAAGCTACAATAGCTAGGGTTGGAAGTTTTGCGTCATCCACCGTACTCACCCGACCTTGCGCCGACAGACTTCTACTTTTTCCAAAATTTGGACAACTTCTTGGCATGGAAACAAATCAATACCCGAGAGCCTGTACAAAATGCATTTGAAGAGTTTGTTGGCTCCCGTACACATGACTTTTTTAAGGGGCATTATAAAATTACGACTGCGCTGGTAGAGATGCATCGATAGCATGGGTGCATATTTTGATTGATAGAAATAAAAAATATTTATAATTATATAAATGACTTTAACTTTCTGTATACTAAACGACAATTTCATAGATATTACCCATCCAATTATGTGAAAGTAAGTACGTACCCAATTTGGTCCTTCATTTCTGGTTATGCATGATAATGCACGTCCACACACTGCCAGAGTCGTTGCAAACACACTTGCCGCAGTTAATATCAACGTCCTAACATAGCCTGCTCAATCGCCAGGATTGAATTTGAGAACGCGTGAAAAAAGAAGAAAGAAGAGCTCTGTCAAATAAGGATGCCGTACATGCACCAGATAATCTTTTTCGCCGGTTATATAGGACAGGCGCGGCCATTCCGCAACGTGGATAAACTCATATTGAGTATGCTGAATCGCTGTTATTGTGTTATACACGTTAACGGCGGAAAGGCAGAATAATAGTGGCTCATTAAAAAGAAAAAAGTTTAATTACTTTTATTTTTCTTTATATTACATTTTATTGTCAGGATTAACTGAGGTGAAAAATCCAGCATAAGGCAGAATCATCATCAATCAGTATTTATTCATGTAAAAGCAGAGACTACTTCATCGATCTTCACCTAAATATACATTTTTATTTAATTTCAACAGGGCAGTAAAATATATAAACAGAATACCTTGATCCCTAGACACTTTTGTTGTGAGGACTTTGAACTGGTCTAGTAGAAGGCCCCCCAAACAGAAACGAAATGTCGCGTGATATGCAGTGTAAGGTCGAAACACATTGACGTAGAGTCGTGCATGTCTTAAATTTACATAGCATATTTATCGCTATGGTGTATTCCAAAAGTCAATCAAACTGCCTAACGTTTTCCCAACTAATTCCGGCTCCAGTCCAACCGGATTCAGCTGAATACCAGTATTTTACATGGAGCGAGTAGTCGCTCCATGTAAAATACTGGTATTCTGGTATTTCTGGTTTTGGGCTGGTATTCTGTAGGCCAATTCTCGTACTTAAAAAACGTTCAAATTCAAGTCGCAATCTCATCTCAGCGACAATCAATGTCAAAAACCTGTCAAAAATGTATGTAAATTGATTGTAATTTTGACAGATTGAGACTGAGATTAGAATGCGAATGGTCTTAAAAATACGGGAATTGCCCCTCTGGTACCCAGTAACTGGGTGGTGGAGGTCAGATAAGTAGTTATCTGAGCTCCACCACCCAGTTCCTGGGTAATCCCTTGGTAAGGCTAGTTGTCAGATTTTCGGGCTTCCGACTACCCGTCTTGACTGTCAAAGATTCACGAATGACAAACAGGACTAACGGCTTAATCTGATCGGTATGGAGGGGTCTTGATAATGTAAAGATGGTCACCCATCCACGGGCCAACAGCGGCAACCGCAGCTTAACCTGATCGATCAACCCGTGCGATTCCAAAAGTATCTGTTAAACATGTAAACAAGGGAGCAAAAATCGTACCTGTGGAGTGGGGACTTACTAATTATTAAGTGCTTTGACTAGATTATTTCAATACTTCAACCCGAAATTCGAATTTAAATCAACTTAAAAATGTTTTTTCAATTACAATTTAACAATGTTATCCAAACAATAATTCTTGGAATTGGTGGGTGGTGAATAGAATATAATAGAATATTAATTTATTTGTTCAGAATGTAGGTATTCAAAATAAGATGGTTACAATAAAATTTAAGAATCCTTGTACCACTTTGGCATCAAACATCGATGCAGTTCATCATCAAACATACAAACATTGATACACAAATAAAATTTATCCACTATAAAATCCGGTTCGGTGTAGTAACATTTATATAATAGAAGTACAGTTACTGTTTCCTCTTTTATGGAATTAGGAATGTGGTTAAAATAGCCAGTGTCATCAGGTCGGTGTCTGACTCTTGTGATGCATGAACTCCTAGTACAAGATTCAGGGCTACACAGATTTTTGTGACCTTGAAGTGTGAATAACTAAATTATTATTATTATTATACCAAAATAACTTATCCTCAACAAAGCAGTCCTATATCCACCTGTGCGTAACAAGTTTTTGTATTGAGATCGCAAAGTGACATCTCGGTATCTGCTTTCCCATAAAGTTAAAAATAGATCTTGATTACATGTAACAAAAAGAGCAATTTCTAAAATGTCAACAACAAATTATGACTTTAAAAAAATTGGAACACAGCTGTCAGTGACTTTCAAACTAAATATTGCTCGTAGACAGCTTGAGATTTATAGTTAAGCCCTTCTAACTACAGCCGGTCTATTCTGTAAAAATCTCTCCGTGAACACTTAGGTGAAGTGAGATGACATTTCACTTGATGGTAGGGATTGACAGACAGACAGACAGACAGTATTTTTACAGAATCGATCGGCTGATATATATGTGTTATTAATCCTTTTTAGTGAGAGATTGCGTAAGAATCAAAACTCAACAGGCTTTGTTTGCACTTTCATCTGACACTGTTGGAACAGACTATTCCTCTACAAAGTTCTATGTGACGCATCACTGCGCCTCAACTCTACATCAATATGAATCGAGTCTTACGATTCTAAGACATCACGATTTCGACATCAAGCGACATTTCACGTCTGTTTGGGGGGAGCCTTCTACAAGACACGTGCCTATGTCTAAAGCATGTGAGTCGTGGAGCAGCGTGTCACGTTCGATGTCCTAGAAAAAAAAGTAGATATACGAGTATATCTTCATAGTTTTGCACTTAAAATAGAAAAGAATAGGTACTCTTTATTCTATTATTAATCTTTATTATGTACACCAAAAAAATACATTTTGCACTTAGTATTTGAAGAAGCAATCAGTGATTGCTACGACCACATAGCAGTCATAGCTTTGACGACCCCTGCCACGTAGGGACTATGCAATTTGTTATTATTAGCGCCAGTACTTTTTCAACTTCCGACTTATAATGAGCCCCTCATTTTTACGTTTGACGGCTCTGTCATTCTTTGTATCTGTGTGTTTGTAAGCAGGCTAATTTAATTTAATTAGGGTGGTTCTTCGCTGTTTCATATATTTGTTACGCTCTTTTCTGATTGGTGTACGGTTTTCATAACCGTAACATTTGTGATAAGCCATCACTGCATAATTATAAAACAAAGTCCCCCCTGCCTCGTCTCTTTCTGTCTGAACACACGATTCTGAACGTGATAAACTCAAAAACTACCTTTTACTAATGGACGGAGTGATTCAGGTGGAAGGTTTAAGTGTATAATTCATTATGGTTTTGTGAAAATTGGCAGAAATATGACGATGATTGTTGAAGATGTCGGAAAAAATCATGCCGACTGGGAGCTTTACTGGCGTGGGCCGCGTAAACCCATAGAGTTATATGAAAATCCCGGTACACACGGTAATACATTCCCGTGGGATATTTTCCGACATCGCGACAAGGGGTTTTTAAATTTGCAATTTAATAATTGGTTTAACTCGTGTCTGCAAAGGTTTTAAGCATGGTTGTTAGCAGAACTAGTTGGTTTACAGACATACCTTATTTAAGTACCGCCAATCTAAGAAGCTCTTATCGTGAATCTAGAACATGGCCAGAAGAATTCTTTGAGTTTTTATTACAGCGCTTAGGCCTTGGCGTAGGTCAATGCTACGGCAGCTACGCCGTAGCATTGGCCTACGCCGTAGCTACTTTGAAGTTCTTGTATTATTTAACCATTTGTATCCATCTGTTTTACTTTAATGAAAACACATCCATCTCTAAATGCGAAAGTAACTCTGTCTCCATGTTACCCTTTTACGCCTTAACGGCTGAACAGATGTGGATGAAATTTGGGACGCAGGTAGACCATAACCTCTGCCATGGTTGCGGGAAAGTCCGAAAGGGTTACCGCGGCCCCTGGCACAGGCAACTGAGGGCGCTTGTACACGCTAAGAAAATTTACCGTGCCTGCGGCAAACAAGACAAATTCTTCGTGTAGACGACAAGAATTTTGTCTGTTTCACACACGAAACACCCCCCCCCCCCCCCCCCCCCCCCACTACACCGCCCCCCGCCGCTCTGCAACAACGTTCGCCGCGTCGTGTCTTGCGCAGACAAGATTTTTTTCGTGCACCGCTGCGAGCAGTGTACACAGTTATTTTCTAGTTCCGACACGAATTCTTGGGTAGGCCCGGCGTTTTTTCTTAGCCTGTATAAGCGCCCTCAAAGGAACACGGGTGAGTTTATTTGATGATTACTCACCTTAAAAAAAAGGTAGACCGTAACCTGGGTTAGGTCATAGGATCGTTTCATCCCGACTGTACGTTCCCGTGCGACAATTTCTGAATGTCACGTAGGCAAAGCTGCGGAAAATAACCACCACAGGCTGCCATGGCCCACGCACAATGGTCCACCTGAAGGACTTACTGCGGAAACCAAACCCTTAAGAAGAAGAAGAAGCCGTAGGCTAAAGCCAGTATTAAATATCTTCAAAGAATATACACTACACGGGGCGGTTCACAAGTAATTTACAACAGAAACTGTGGGCTATCTTAAATCACTACCTACAATCTTAGTGTAGGCGTTCCATCATAATGTTTTATTGATGACTGCCGAAAATAGCCGAATAGCCCCGAATGGCTGGGAATTTAGTCGGTACTCTCGTCTTGAACGACAAAGTTATTTATTATGTTGGCCGTGGTAATAACAAATAAGCTTAATGGTGAAGAAGGCACGTCATTACGTCTACTAACTTGGAAGTTTAATGTATAAATTGTAATGGGTAAATGAATAATTATGATGATTTCTGGTTTTCGGTCCAAGTTTGCGTACGGGAACTGTACAACCAGAAAAAACTATAAAAAATTCAAAAAACCCGACTGAAACTCAAAGCATTTATTTCAAATAAACCAATTACAGGCACTTTTGAATTTTCAAGGGGTCGCTCAGTCAGAAAGATGAAGCTAGTTGCCCATTCCAAAGCGTCGTAGGTACCTATGGAGTAGAACGGGCAAGAAACTCCATGGACACTCTTTTAAATCAAAATATTGTTACACAAAAGTGGTTACATGATTGATGTAGAAAGACGTGCACGTTAAAAGCGTCCATAATAAAAAGATAAAAACAATTCAGGGATCAAAATAAGCCGTGGCAGCTACGAAATGACCAGTGCCTACTGACGGCGCGAGTTCACGAACATGACGTATGCATCAGCACCATTCAGTTCAACCATTTTGAAGGGAACTCAATGAAACGATACACACGCCACCACCAGCGACACATTTGAGTGAGCATGACATACTCTCAGCCGCCAGGGCACGTTCAAGTCAATGAAAGATGAACCCAGTAACCTTTATAGTAGGTTTATAGTGCTCACACATGTGTGTCACGCAATTGAGTAATAAAAGTGAAAAGTCAGTTAGGCAATTTGTTTTAACTGAGTTCCAATAGAAGGTACCACTTCACAGCTAGAGTTGTCCGTAAACCTGACTCTTGAGAGGAAAATCCCAATAAATTATTGAGAAATACAGGGTTGTTGCATTTTCACGTCGAAAGAACTTTTCTAACAATTTATTAAACACTTTATTGTATATGACATAAAACAAAAAGGATAAACACAAGATTTCGGGAAAGGATTATAATAAAACCTTCAAAATCAAGCAGATTTGAACATCAAAATTATAAAAAAATTAATTGATTCTAGTTGCTCCTTGAAAAGGTAGTTTTGTATGGAGACGAATGGGCACGAAACTCCACCGTTACTCTTTTATAATTTTATATTGTTTTTCAAGATTTTGTATGCATTAATTATATGTGAAGACATGTGCATCTAGAATAAAAATTATACAATTAAATTTGCGCCCGGTTTGATTTTGTCTAGACTCTAGATTGTCCTATGGAGCTGGACCAGCATGTTTCCAAGCATTATTTTCTTGGATATAATTCTCTTATTTCTGATATGCTTGTTTACAAAGTGTACTTTTAATATGCGTTTTAAATTTTCTTTAATTTAATTCCAATATATCGTATTTTGTTGTAACATTTAAGACAGTACCCCATAAACGATGTATGTATGTAAGAGATAATCTGAAGAATGTTTAATCTATTTTATGTTCATTTCTTATATTATAGTGATGTCTATCACTTTTTTATTAAAAAGAGGTCAAGTTTTACATACATAATATTTTCATAAATGAATTAGCAAGGTAGGCACCGTGAAAATATTAGTCTTTTAAATAGTCCCCTTAGAGATTCGCGGCGACGTAGATTGTAAATGGCTCTGACAGCTTTCTTTCGCAAAATAAAAATGGATTCAGCAGCCCGACCCAACAGTAAAATTCCATACGACATAATGCTGTGGAAGTAGCTAAAATAGAACAAACGCGCGGTTGCTACATCTGATAACTGTCTTATCTTCCTATCAGCATAAGTGGCCGAGCTCAGCATGTAAGGTATTGCCAATACCTCACATAATACCTTACTAAACCAAGTCGATCCGAACTCCCAAAGTCACACAGACCACAAGACAATAACGTTATCAAAGTAACTGATAAGAGCACACTGTTGGATTTAAAACGCTGGACTCAGCGCCGAAAGTTGAAAATCCAATAGCAGGTAGTCATTTAGATGTCGCCTAGTGTAAATGAAAACGGTTATAAATGTCATAAGATCAATACTTGACATTCAGGCATTATTCATTTAATGAACCACTTGAGTACGTCGAACATAATTTGCATGCATGGCTGAATGGACTGATCATTTAAAAGATATTCTGAATAGAACTTGAGAATGGATTCTATGGCGGATCACAAACTACAACGCGACACGCGACGGGATGCGGGAAACTGAGGCAAATTCCCCGCACGGAAACACGTTTTTATTGAATTTGTATGCAAAAAATCACGCGCGGGGGCGCGTTATCTGCGACCCGTCGCGTGGCTCCTTGTAGTGTGCGATCCGCCTTATTGTGCAATGCGTATAGAAGATGTTAAAAGAAAGATAAGCCAGCTTAAGGCACAATATAATCACAAAAAAACAGTAATCCGCTCAATCCGTCAAATCCGTGCAATTAAATGAAAGAAATTTTTAAACTCATATAAAAAGTTCACTGTGTAAACAAGCATATTACAAATTAGAGGATTATATCTAAGATAAGAAAGAATGCTTAGAAACATGCTAGTCCAGCTCCATAGGACAATCTAGGGTCTAGACAAAATTAAACTGGTTGCTACTTTAATTTTATAGTTTATTATTTTTATGACATTGATTTACATTCTGTGATTACTTTAACTCACACACTGACAAATTACTTGTTTACATAATTTGGGAAATCGTATACTTTTACAATGTTTGTAAATATGTGAACACCATGTATCTATCACTTAGTTAACTTATTTATCATTGCTACGTTTATTAAATTCTTTTTACCTATTGTGGTAGGGTAATTTTTATTATAGGTGCATCGTCTTCACATATAATTATATATACCTACAAAGTATTGTAACACATTTTAAAAGAGTAACGGTGGAGTTTCTTGCCCATTCTTCTCGATACGAAACTACCTTTTGGAAGGGGCGACTACAATCAATTCTATTTAAATGTAAATGTTGACGTTCAAAAGTGCCTTTTATGTGCCTATTTGAAATAAATGCTTTGACTTTGACTTTGAATCTGTTTTTGTCAAAAAAACTTACGCCTATCGCTTTGAAAAGAACAATGGGCAATCGACCCCATTTTTTTTTGTTCCAACAGACATCTTTTTTGTCTCATAATTTTCGTAGCGGGCTACAAAATAACAAGACATTTGGTTCAAGTCGTAAATATACGGCGTTTCCTAAAAAAAATCGTTCAGTTTCATGTATCTAACGACATATACGATACATATATAACACATGCATACTAATTAGAAAAATACTAAATAAATATATACACACAAAAATAACCTAGTTAGATTTCGGGAGCGAAGCGATGATTAAAAAATAAAACCTTGGGACTCGTTTAACTAAGAGTTTATTAGCATGAACGACCCGCGTTTACAGAGTTCGATGTAAGACTACTTATTCTATCTTAATTATATTGTCTTAACATTCTAAACTTATCTAGAAGCTGGTGGTCGCACGCTTGCAGGTGGCCCCCGCGCATACCGTCACGTACGACTGATAGCAAAAGTGCTAGATCAACGTCTAGACATTAGAGCGCTACCACAGCGTTAGGTTTGGAACATAACTCCTCCCCTCTTGGACCGAAGTTATCGGAAAAATCAGGGATTTTCCGAGAACTTGGCATAATTATACTGTAAAATATTAAAATGAACATAATAATCGTAACCTGAAAATAATAGAGTCAATTACACTAATAGTATAGGTCTTTGATTAACTCTACCTTCCTCCGGTTGAGCGGGATTGTCTTCTATACCTCTCGGACGACGATCCTGCTTTTTACACATTTTTTTTATAGCATCTAAATACTTATAGATAATTATAGCTACTGACAATAAAATGACGACCGCGTACAATACATAAAGAGCGGCACTAACACTATCACTTTTGATTTCACTTTTTACGTTATTAGCACTATTCTTCATAATATAATTTAATTGACGTATGTCATCCAAATTAACCCCCTTTAGGTTTAGAGGTTCGATCTTTGCTGCGTCAAGAGTTAGTTCTCGTAAGTCAGGTAAGTTTAATATGGGAACAGGCATATAATCCGCTTGTAGTGAGTAAGGGCGTCGTCCATGAATGTGGATGTTATCTATAAAGACATCACATTGCTCTTCTATGGTTATTAGGTATGTTCCTCGTATGCGTTCCTTCGTTTCATCATTGTGACAAGTCTGCGATATGACTTGGTTGTGTTTTGAATACACTATCCAACTATTGGGACTAATTCTTTGAAGTTTTAGGAACTCAGATTGTATCTTACGTGGGAAACAGCGTGACGGATTATGGTGGTATTCCATTAGCTGTTCGATACATGTTTCTTCCATATACTGGACTAGTTTGTCTTCAGAGCAGAGGTATTCTTTAGCTGTTATCTCTCGGCATGGTTGTTCAATTGGACGATACTTTGACCCTTCTACTAGTAGATAAGGAAATTCAGGGATAACAACAAAAGTAAGGTTTAAGGAATCGTCAGACATAGGAAGGGAATACAGTTTGTAGTAACTATAAGTAGCATTATAAATTAGTGGAACTTCGATAATAAATGTTATTTCTTCATTTTTAAGATAAGCTTTTACAGACAATGATTCTTCTATATTAATTAAATTTTGTTCATTTACAGGGTACATCAAATTATCATATTTGCTTATATGTTTTAACACATTCAACATTTCATTGGGATTAACTACGGCCTTATGTAAAACAGATAATTTGCTGAATCCAATGGTCGTTTCAAGTTCACTAAGTTTTAAATAGAGTGTCCTAAAGTTTACAATAAACTGATTAAGTAATCTAAATACATAGGTCATATAAATTGAGTGATTATCTTTTGTAGTGAGATTAGCTACAAGGCTTTCAATTAATTTAATACGTTCGTTTATTTTTTTTGTATTTTCATTCAATAATTCAGTAGAGTTCAGAAAGTGATCCAACATTTTAGATATCACAGTAAATTTATTAGATATGGCTTGTTCTTGAGTCTGCATATTATTAATTAAGTTATCATATCTAACTGCATCTTCGTGGTCAAGATTACCTGTTATAATTTTGATGATAGACCCTAGAGGGTTTACAATACCACGTCTAAATCTTTTAAATGGAATTAACTGCTGTAATTTTTCTACAGTCTCATTTCGAATATACTCCACCTGCGTTTTAAGACTCATGAACTCATACGATTTGTTTGGGTGTAACATTTGGTTAAATTCTGAGTATTTTTGAATATTAAAAGAAAGATCAGTACTTATGCCTTGAAGGTTGATTATTTTAATAATGGCCCATTTATCATATTGTATAAACGCTGTACCCAACTTCACCGGGAGAATACCAGGGTTTTGGTTAATCTTTACTGCTTGAAGGGCCTGGCTTGGGAGAGTCCAAGTGGTCGTTGTCCATACCACCAGGATCAAACACCACCTGCGGAGGACGTTTTATGTTTTTAACTGGAACTTTAGTATCTCTATTTTTAGCCTTAATCGGTACAATGTTACGTTCTATCTGACCTGTAACCATGACTTTTTGAAACCTAGGTTTATCTTTAGCTTGTCTTTTATTTACGGCTTTAGCGAAGACCGGTTGTCCTATTTCTAAGGCTGGTCCTGATTCGCCTCCCCGCTTGGCTATAATTTTTTTTTTGTGACTATTTACTTTTTCGGATATGTATTTATAAATTGCCTGTGTTCTTTTCTTATGATCCCTAATTAGTTGCTGATTGTATGCTTTATCAAATTCGGAGTTAAAGGTGGAGTTTAATTCAGTATGACCAAACGCAGCTTCGAACGGCGTTAAATCAGTGGTACTATGGATAGTGTTATTGTAAGCCATAACAGCATAGGTCATAACTGATGCCGCGTCAGTAAACTTCTTTTCATATTTTGCTAATCGATATATTTCTATTATTGTAGAGTGAAAACGCTCTATCAATCCCATAGAATTCGGATTATTGGGTGTACCTATGTGTAGTTTAATTTTATGCAAATCCGTCAGTTCTTTTAATAATTCGTTATTAAATTCTGTTCCCGGATCGGAACTTATTTTCTGCGGTATGCCGTAAAAAGAGAAGTATTTCATTAATGCTCTAACCACTTCGGGTGTAGAGCGAGATGCAATTTCTATGGCTTGCCCCAATTTGCTAAAAGCATCGATTAATGTTAAATAGTATTTTGATTCTATACTAAACAGATCGATAAATATTTCCTGAAAGGGTGTGTTCTGGGTTTGTGTGAGCTGTAATACAGGTTTAATTGGTTTTCTATCATACTTAGAGGTTTTACAGAGATCACATGAATTAATAATGGCGGAAACGGTTTCGGATAAATTTGGCCAATGATAATTACGACGGATTCTTTTAACTGTTTCTGTAATACCGCGATGACAGGTCTTGCCTTCGTGTAACTTAATCACAATAGCTTTTTGTTCCTGCTCATCTTCGACGTAAATAACGCGCTCGGTACATTCATAGAAATTAACCATATCTTTCTTAAATAGTGTAACTATAATATTACTAAAATCTTTTCTATGTTCCGGATACTCAAAATAAATAAAATACTTCGTTTTTGGTTTTATGTAGTCTTTCAAAAACTGTTTAATGTGTTCGTGACTGTGAAGAGGCAAAAATACTTCTAACACTTTTTGTTTGTTCCTCGACAAGTTTCTTACTTGGAGCTCATTACGGAACCAGCCAAAAACTAGTATTTGGTTAGGCTTGGTATCTATTGCTTCATTTAGTATCGGTATTCCATGGCATTCGAGATCTTTGGCTGAATGAACTGTTTGTATGGTAGAAGATTCAGATGGTACAGGATAATTATTGGGTGATTGTTCCGAGTCAGTATCAGTGTCTAGATTAATAGTAATTGGACTAGCTGTCGCGGTTCTTTCAGAGTCGGTAATAGAAATAGTTCTGGAGTCGTCAGAATTTAGTCTGGTCACGTCTTCTAAATAATTTTGAATTCTCCTTTCTTTTTCGTCTATATTAACAATCATTGAAATGTCATCGGAATCATTAGCTCCACCTAGTGCATTAAGTTGAATTCGAGATAGCGCGTCTGCGGTGACGTTTTGTTTACCATTTTTATATATGACATTAAAATCGTATTCTTGTAACCGCAATCGCCAACGAGTCAGCTTGCTATTTGGTTCTTTAAGTTGATACAACCAGACTAGTGGTCTATGATCAGTATAAATGTCGAATTTATGTCCGTACAAGTAGGGTCTGAAGTGTTTTACGGCCCACACGATTGACAATAACTCGCGTTCAATCGTACTGTACCTTTTTTCTGTATCTGTCAAGGTCCGGCTGGCATATGCGATCGGTTTGTCACTACCTATACGGCCTTGTGACAAAACCGCGCCAATTGCGACTTCAGAGGCGTCGGTCGTTAATACAAACGGTTTATTCATGTCCGGATATTGCAATATTGGTGCGTTAATCAGGAGCTCCTTACATTTTTCAAAGGCCTCAGTAAACTTTTGATCTATTACTACTCTCTTACCCTTTTTTAAACAAGCTGTCAGTGGTTGTGTAATTTTGGAGAAATCTTTAATAAATCGCCTGTAATAACCCACAAAACCTAAGAATCGCTTGATTTCGGTCTGTGTTCGTGGTAAGGGGTATTTAAGAACTGCTTGTATTTTGTCGTTGTTCGGTCGTAGTCCGTTTTTTGTCAACGTGTGTCCCAAGTACTGCACTTCCCTGCGCAAAAATTCAGATTTGTCTAACTGAACCTTAAGGTTAGTTTGACGCAGTCTATCGAAGACAGAACGTAATTTTTGAATATGCTCTACTATGCCATTTGAATATATAAGAATATCATCTAAATAAACCAGGCAATGTATACCCTGTAGACCTCTTAAAACATTGTCAAGTGTCCTTTGAAAAGTTGCCGGAGCCGTTTTGAGGCCAAATGGCATACGGAGGAATTCGTAATGTCCATTTTGCGTAGAAAAGGCTGTTTTTTCACTGTCAGAAATCTCAATTTGATGATAACCGGACGCTAAATCTAATGTGGTGAAGTAATTGCTTTTGCCAAGTTTGTCAAATAAGTCGCATATATTGGGAAGTGGGTACTTATCGTCGATCGTTATGTCATTCAGTCGGCGATAGTCTATAACCATTCTATATTTCACCTGACCGGAAGCATCTGCCTTTTTTGGTACCAAATGAACAGGTGCACTCCAGGGTGAATGTGATTCTCGGATCACATTATCCTTGAGAAGTTTTTCGACCTGTCGTTTGATTTCTTCAGCCTGTGCTGGCGCTTGCCTGTAAGGTTTAATATAAATTGGATCTTCATTAGTAGTCCGTATATGATGTTTAACTTGATTTGTAAAAGTCAAGGGCAAATCTTCGCAGTAAAATATGTCCTTGTACTCGTAGCATAATTTACTAATCAGGTCATTTTCTTCTTCGTTAAGATGGTCAAGTCTCAATTTCTGTAAGTTCTCTGTAAGTAACGAGTCAATGTCAACGTCAGTTAAACCAGTTGTGTTATTTACTATACATTCTTCAGAGAAGTGGATAACCTTGAAAGGAGAAGTTATAGTTAACTTTATCTCAAATTCAGTTGCGTTCTGAATTACAGTTGAAGCTAAATAATTTTCACACTTGACAATTGCAGCTGGCATTCGAACACTTTCATGAAACTGTGTGTAATCTAATACGGCAAAGCCGTCTTTCTGATTTACGGGCAGCCTCACTCGATGTTCGGTGCGCGGTTCAAGTTTAAGTTCAAGGTCAGTATTATAATTTATAGGAATATTGACGTCGTTTATCTTTAGAGTCCTGTCCTTGAAACATATATTAGCACTAAGTTGAGACATAAGGTCCATTCCAATCAACCCGTCATATCTATTGTCCACATCATAAATATAAAACTTATGATAACCGTTTACATTAAAAATTGAAAAAAGGGGAATGTTAGCTACTTCACTATGTTCGCTAGTAGCATGTGTACTTGTAACTGTGAATGGTTCATAGAATTTTGATTGAGGGAAATATTCATCAACTTTTCTAGGACTTATGAAAGATCTAGTGCTTCCTGTATCTAACATAAATTTACCGTCTATATCAGGAATGTATATATAAGGATGTTTAAGATTAGCGTCAAACATAAGTTCTATCATTTCGAACGGACTCGAATCAAATTTATTTGAAAATTTGGGACGTCTGTCGAACTACCTTTATTTTCAGTTGAATGCGAATCATCAACCTTTTCAGCAGTTTTCAGAATTTCAGCATTTGTGTTCTGATCCACGCAAGCGTCATTAATGTACATATTTGTATCGTCATAATTACAGGGTATCATGAAACATGTGCCGTAATCATTGTAAGTTGGGTCGTAATAGTACTGTTCATCACCAATATAAAGCTCATTTACAGGAAAACCTTGTGGCTGCTTAGCAGGTGCTGGAGCAGTTCTCATTGTCACATCACGGTCGTTCAATACATTGTTGGGATGACGGTAGCCCGAAGGTTGAGGGGGTCTATAGCCAAATTGTCCAGCTTGGGGTCTATAACCGAATAATTGAGGTTGTTTATTATAAAGGTTAACTGGTGGTTTAATTCCAAATTGCGGCAATTGCGATCGGAAACCTATTTGCTGATTAGGCATAATCGGACGCACAAAAACTTGATTAGGTATACCGAATTTAAATTGAGTTTGATTTGTACTAGGCCTGTAACCATTATGTTGCAATTGAGGTGCTGTAATTGTAGGTTTCAGATCATTTGAATTAAAAATAATCCCTTTGTCGCGTGATGATAATATCTGATGACCTTGCGGCCGATGTTGCAACATTTTGCTGCGTAAATTATATTGTTCCTGGAAGTTAACTTCTTCGAGGACAATTTTTAAGGCTTCTTCCAGGTTACTAGGATTTTTAATTCGAACAATCCGTACCATATGTTCTGGTAAATTGTACATAAAGACGTTAAGTGAAGTATTATTATAAATCACTTGCTTAGATTCTCTTAACTCAGCGGAGCTGTTCTGATTAACTTTAGATATTAATACAGCACGAATGTCTTGTATACGGCTGCAAAATTCTAAATATGACTCATTTGATTTAATTTTTAGGGTTTCGAGTTCAATTGCCACGCATTCCTCACTTCTGGGATCACCAAAATGTTGGGTCAATAAAGATTTTAATTCAGAATAAGTTTCAAGGTCACCTCTTTCACTTAATAGAGCCGCTGCTTTACCCTTTAATTTACTCGTAATATTCTGCATTAAAAATTCATTTCGCTCTGAGGTCCCTTGATATTTTCTGATAACGTATTCGCATTTCCGTAAAAATAAACTAAGTATGTTAGTTTCACCATTAAATTCGGGAATTAATCTTATAACATCGTGAGGTATAGAGCAGTCTGGTGATTGCGTCGAAAACTGTGTTTCAGAATGAACTGAAGCGGCTGCCCCGGCCGTCGCGGTTAAAGGAATTTGACCTTGATCCATTTTAAATAAAATCAAAACTTACGATGCAATAAAATTGTAAAAACAAAAGATAAACCACAATTTATATGTAAAATCACACAATAGAATAAAAAGATATACATGGAAACATTAATGTTACTCTTTAAAAACTAAGTCAATAGATTAATTAAGTTACTAATTACTTCTATCACAAAAATAGTATAGGGAATAAGGTAGGAAGGATGTAGAAGGTTACTCACATGCCAACCGTCTGATATATTATCGCCATCTCTGCTCACCCACGTAATTTATTTTATACGGGTTATCTAAACTTATTTATTTGGTTCGAAGATTGCCCAATATAGAACGCCTCACTGATTTTAAGCACGACGACACTATATATAGTCAGTAACCACTCGCGAAGCACAGTCTACGTTTTTTTAATGCTTTTCACAGTTTTTCACACTTGACTTTTCGCGGCGGAAACAATCTGCGGCAATCCTACCGGCTGCGCCAGTTAGATTTCGGGAGCGAAGCGATGATTAAAAAATAAAACCTTGGGACTCGTTTAACTAAGAGTTTATTAGCATGAACGACCCGCGTTTACAGAGTTCGATGTAAGACTACTTATTCTATCTTAATTATATTGTCTTAACATTCTAAACTTATCTAGAAGCTGGTGGTCGCACGCTTGCAGGTGGCCCCCGCGCATACCGTCACGTACGACTGATAGCAAAAGTGCTAGATCAACGTCTAGACATTAGAGCGCTACCACAGCGTTAGGTTTGGAACATAACTACCTTCACAAAAAATATAAAAAAACACAAAATGAAACTGAGACGAGCACAAGACTTTTTACAACTACACCCAACCCGCACAAACTACGGAAGAAAAACTATTGTGTATGAAGGATCTAAAATATTTAATAAGTTACCGAGAGATCTCAAAGAATCTAAATCCAAAACCACTTTTAAGAAGCTACTTAAACAATTTATAGTAAAAAATTCACATTCCCTACAATAGTGTCGAGCCACATCCAGTTACCGTTGATCTGTGTTACGCGGATACTTGTTTACATGTATCGAACGAACATTTTGTCCACAATGACTTGTAATCTACCCTCAATCAAAACATTTATATAATCAATGTCTAATTTTTTGCAATACCCCCAACATTTGTTATTTTTAAGTGTTTAGTTATAATATTCTCATGTAAGTGAATAGTGTAATTCTTATGAGAATAAATGATTTTAAACCTCTAACGAAAATATAGATGTTTGGTTTCCTCAAGTAAAAACCAATACGATTTTTACTAAATTTTGAAGAATCAAATTTATTTTGTAATACTATACTACCAATACATGTCCTTCTTTTCTTTACAATCCCCATACTTTTGGCGGTCGTCGTTTTAGTCAAGAATGATCAGTAAGCAAATACCTTTTAAGGGGCTGACAACAGCTAAAGCGCGGTCACTGTCTGACTACATAGAAAAGAAAGGGAAAAGCGATGACCAATAGCTGGTAAAAGCAGTTCTCTATTTACAAAAAAATCTATTGAATGGACTAAAAAATGAAAACACTATCACGTTAATATGTTGCTTCAAGAACAATCCGAAAAAAACCAGAATGATTGCATGTATATTAGTATGGTTTTCAATCGCATAAATAATTTGTTACATTTTAACCCTACTATGACGTCGTGCAATGAATACGTCGAGTTACCAGTAACCCTGTATAAAGGAATCACGATGCTACAGAGTCACAATATGACACGCCGTGCGCTAAGTCATGCCTTTGTGGAGAGAACCTTTATGTGAGTTTAATGCTCTGGCCACTGGCGAATCGCACGCGGGATGTGGGACAAAATTCACTCACGGCGATTGTGCCAACTTACTTTAATGCACCAACCTCACCATCAGCGATAAAAAAAATATATATATAATGAAACTTTATTGATTAACGTGAAGCGAGTAGCTAGCTAAGCTAGCAAGTAAAAACGAGCACGCGACGGCGACGAGTGATCACTCGCTAGTTTGCGTATGTAATAGTACAGACGCACCCACATTATTTACTTTACAGAAGAAATTGATTAGAATCTTAATAAATAATTGAAGACACCGTCAGCTGTAAACCCCACTTTCAAGAACTAAAAATACTAACCTCACCCTGTCTCTATATCTTTGAAATATGTTAGCAAATATCAGGAAAGCTATACTAAACGAAAAACATACAAACTAGAATTACACTTAGATATAAAAACGGACTAAACATGCCAACGTCGCGACTAAAAAGGCACTGATAAATGATAAATGATTTTATTTCTGTAAGTAGATTTGTACAAACACTTTTACACGTCAATAAACCCCGCACTACCTTTGTCATGTCTATAAAAATATAGGTACAGCAAGTTACCAGAACGCATTAAAAAAAATTATAAAGATAACAGTTTTATTAATAAATTAAAACGCTTTCTTTCTATTGGTCAAAAGCTAATAAAGTACAAAATTATATTTAGACGATACATTATAATTTACAAGAAAGACATAAATAAAACATTAGTTTGAATACTTACTCCATATTAAAAACAAATAAAACAACTAATATAATATTATTCTTCAATATCATAATGGCACTTCTATTTTCAATTAAAAATCAGTCTAACTGGATGTAGCTAAATACCAGTATTATACATGGAGTGACTGCCTGTCTGACCTCCGCCCCAGTTACTGGGTAATACGATACCCTTTGGTAAGACTAGTTGGTAGACCTTCGGGCTTTTGGCTACCCCTAACAACTGTCAAAAATCTACAAACGTCAGCTGGAGCCAACGGTTTGACGCGAGGGGTCTCGATATGTATAGTAAATCTGCTCTAGATACCGTGGCGCGGCGGTTTTTTACAGTTGATGCACATGCGAAATTACGTCATCGCCGCTCTAGTGTAAACAATGGGTTTTTCAAAGTATTCAATTGTTTTAATTAAAGCTGATAACAGGCCGGGCACCCAGGTACCCAGGGGGCATATTGACGGTAGTTTGCTATTGGGAACGAGAGCTTCCCGCGGGTCATTAGCGGATATATATTGTATGGTCACTCATCCACGGACCGAACTCGGCAAACGTAGGTCGTATTAATCGTCGATAGGGCTTTGCAGCTGTTGTATAACACAACAATAACCCCATATCTCATGCCATGATAAAAGCTAGAGATTTGTCGCGTTGCGCATTTTAACGCTGCATGTAGCAGTGCTGCCTGCCCAGGTTGCTCCAGATGTCGGTATAGACAACTTCGACTGTCTTCTTTATTACCCTAAGGTCGAATGTCACTTGCACCTCGTGAAAGGACAAGGTATATTTGTCAATGTCACACTTAGATATTTTCAACATTAGTGAAGTTTCAATTAAGTGGGAATTGAGGTCAAAAAGACTATGCATTAAAGTATCAGCGCTAGTGGAAGGTACTGTAATGCACCACAGTTCACGCCCTAGTGTGAATGACCATAGTACAGACATGTATGAGACGTGTGTATAGACATGATCTAATTAGTAGGTTCCGTGCACTTGATAACAAGCCTTGTATCTTAATGGCATAAAGTCTTGATGACGTCATTGTAATGCTAATGTGGCTGTCGATGCACGAATGGATCATTTGCTTTGACTGGAGGTATACAACCATACTGAGATTACTCAATAATCGGTTTATTAATGTAAGTGGCACAACTAACACTTTTGTGGTAACTTAAAGTATATGCACTTTGTTGTTAAGACTAAAATAAATCACGACTGTGTCAGGGGGCCCCACTCCAGCTCGCCGTTCGATAAGGACCAGGCCCGGGTCGACGGCGCGTTGTGTTCCACGCGCGCCTCAAAGAGATGTCAGCACCAATGACGGGGTTTGCTAGGACCGATGCCTGCTAGGGTTGCGGAAAAGTCCAAGAGGGTTACCGTGGCCCCTGGCAGAGGCAACTGAAGGAACACGGGTGGGTTTTAGTCAGTAAGAGTCTGACACGCCCTCCTGCTCTGCCCAGAGCGGGAGAAGTTATTTGATGATTTCCCACCCACAAAAAAAAAAAAAAAAAAAAAATGCGCCCCACTCCCTTAGCACGAAGTCTGTAGTTTCGGCCGAAGTCACGGGCGTTTCGTACTCCATATCACTTTGACATAAGATTAGACTGGGGCCCGAACTAAAAATTAATGACAACACGATTAGACAGTTGTCCTTACTCCCGAAGTATATTTGCCCATCCGAAAGAGTTATTTAATTGGGAGTAGGGTTCACTTCCAAGTATCGAACTACTTTTGGACGGGCCCGTGTCTTCGTTGACTGACTTAGAGAGTAGGCCCCAAGGCACATATCCGCACGCAACAAATATTGTGTTTGTGCGTGTGTATGCATGCCACCCACAATATACAGGCATACCAGTTTTTTTTTTTAAACTTGCCCCACACTCGGAATTTTTCCTGTATTGTGGGTGCGTTTAATAATATTTAAACTCACATACACAAACAGCCAGACCAGGACCATCTTCTTCTTTAAAATAGGCATAATTTATTTTGGCAGTGACTTGATAGCTGAAGAATTTCTATGATTCTTAAACTCTTACCCTATTGAATTAATTTCACGGCACGGTTTGGCGCAGTGGTTAAGCGATTGACTGCTGCGTTACGTGTCGCGGGTTCGATCCCCGCACGGAACAAACACCCACGATACAGGAGAAATTCCTAGTGTGGGGCAACGTTTAAAAAAAAAACCGTCACATTTTTTATTGTATTTTCTATATGACAATGTATGTAATCATGTCATATTATTATTAGCAGCCGTTTGTGACTCACTGCAGGACGAAGGCCCCTCCTTCCACTTATCCCTATCTTCTGCTGTTTGTGACCAATCTTTATGATAATGTTATAGAAAATACAAAAACAGGTAGTTTTACAACGATGGGTCCTTAACAACAGGAGTTTATGAAAAAAGAAAAAATCGTAAACAGAAAGTACTACACGGGCATAGCCGTGGGCTCTGCCAGTTCGTATATTATACATTCTTTAATGTAAGTATTCTACTCGTAACAAAATATGTAATTTACATTTTTATCGGTCAATTAAGTAATTTCTCCAAAAAACAGACACAAAATGTGTCTAGTCTTACCCTTAAGAATATCCTAATTAGATAGGCATGTTTCTCTTTCATATGTCTTGTACCCAACGAAAATTTCGAAATAGTCATTTCGTTATTGAGTTTGTCATTTTTATCTAAAACGCCTTTTTCTTTAGGTTGGGAAGTCATCAAATAAATTTTCCCGCTGTGAGCTAGGCGTGTCAGACTCTTACAGGCTAAAACCCACCCGTGTTCCTTCAGTTGTCTGTGCCAGGGGCCATGGTAACCCTTTCGAACATTCCCGCAACCCTGGCATAACACGCTCCACAACGACACTAAATAGCTCCGTGTTCGATATGACATGATTTTGTTAACCCACATTATCATAACATCGTTTGGAGACCAAACGAAGTAATAATAATGTAGGCTATTAATGAAACAAAATTAGTTAGAACGAGTGTTAAAGAGAGCTAAAGCGATCTATCATTATTTCACATCAACATTTTCATGTCTTAGTTACAACCGACTGGGTAGATATTGGCAATTCCCTAGGATCTGTTTCCACTAAAATTTTGATAATCAGAACCTGTACCTTACAGGAAATAAATCGATCAATATAAGGTACCATTGACAAAGTATGATAAAGAAAGAAAGAAAGAAAAATAGATTTATTGGTCACAGAAACACGTGCATACAAAAAGATAATTAGCTCTAATAATTAAGAAAAAAGTAAAAATAGCAAAGAGATCTCTAATCACGAGCACAAAACAGAAATCGTCGACAGCTGCACGTCATGACTGTGACAAGATGGCTTCCACTCAGCATGATGCTGTGCTATGGGGGACCCACAGCACAGCGCTGATTTTCAGTGGTTAACCGAAAAGGACGTACGGAAACCAAGCCAGGTTCAATGATTGGTACTACTTATATCAAAATAAAATAAAATAAATAGAACACACTTAGAATACAAAGCAAGTACGAGTACATAACTAATTGATAACTGTTTGTACCATTTGGATTTATTGTCATACAAAACAAACAGAGTCAATAGATAGTATTGAGATATTTCATTTCCTGCGATCATATTCCGTACTTCCATCCTACCGTCAGGGACAGTTTAAGCAAAATAAACGGTAAATTCAATTCTAGCGTGGATACTTATTTATATAAATATTCTTTGTTGTACATCACAAAATACATAACAAAAAATAAATAAAACACTACAAAATATACAATGGGTGGCCTTATCGCTTTCTGCAATCTCTTCCAGGCAACTTACTGACATTAGTGTACCTACATAGATGTGTTCTTTAGGCTCAGGCTCAGAATGTCCCTTTCCCAATATGTCCCTTGGTTTCAAAACGTTCCTTTCCCGAAATGTCCCCTTCCCATAATGTCCCTTTCCCAAAATGTCACTTTCCCAGAATGTCCCTTTCCCAAAATGTCCATTTCCCGGAATGTCCCTTTCTCAAAATGTCCCTTTGCTACGACAGCTACGTGTCTAAGCTGGGAATATTTAAATAACATAAGCCAAGTAATCAATCAACTTTTAATAACATATAAACCAAAACGCTAACCTTTTGACCGCCACGTCAAAATAGAAAAAGCGTGCTATTATAAAGAGGTAAAGTTTGTGAGTTTGTGTGGTTGTGGGGGGTAATCTATGGATCTACTGAACCGATTTTGAAAATTCTTTTGCATTTGATAGGCCAAGTTTTGAGGAAGGTTATAGGTTTTATAACATCACGCTGTGACCATTAGGAGATGAGCAGAAAGAAAAGTCAGAAAGAACACTAAGCGAAAACTAAGTAATAGCACGGGCAGGCGATGCGATGCAACGGGGTAGGTCGGTGGAACAAGACATTTCACGAGGACGAAGTCACGGGAAGAAGCTAGTTTTAAATAAGGCTACAAATGCCCATTGCTTACAGAGACGTATGATCGTCAACATATTAAGAGCGTTTATACCTTATGAGTGGCAACGTCGCAATGTAGTGTCATAATTCGTGATTTTCAATTTATATCATTTAATCGGAGCTATATTTTAAAAATCTGTTTAATTAACTTTTTATAATTATGTGAAAACTGTGTAAAAGGTAAGAAATCGTTGCGTTTACAGTTCTATTTATATTCAAATAATACATTGGAAACTTGCAGGGCGTTATTTTCATTGTAAAATAACTGTAAGCATTACGGTTACTTACTTTTTAAACACTTTCACGTAATTCTAAAAAGTTAATTAAACAGATTTTTTAAATATAGCTTCGATTAAATGATAAAAATTTAAAACCACGAATTATGACACTAAATTGCGACGTTGCCACTCATAAGTTATAAACGCTCTTAACTGAAAGACGTCCACTGCTAGATATAGGCCTCCCCCAAAACTTTTGTAACAAACCAATGTAGCTATATCCACCAGTCCGCACTGGGCCCACGTGGTGGAATCACCTCACCTCACCGAGAGGAGGCCTGTGTCCCAGCAGTGAGAACTTTATTGGCTAATTATGCTAATACAGCAAAAAAAAACGATTGCGGTCGGAGGACTCCGGTCAGAAACGAAGTTCCTTACGCGATACTCGATAAATGACACACATGATGAACATAAAAATAAGTTTCGCAGCTGCCATCTTGGATTTACATTTTGACTTCACTGTCAGCTTTAGCACCCTCGAAAACTATGAAAATGGCACCCTTGACGAACATTTTTTTAAACTTTCGCAGCCTTATCTTAGATTTACATTTTAGCTTCACTATCGAATTTGGCACCGTCAAAAACCATGAAAACGAATCTCATGACGAAAAATTTTTAAATTGTCTAAGCCGCCATCTTGGATTTTAATTTCGTTCAAATTCACACTTTCTTTCTGCACGGTAGCACGTGACCACTGTGCTACCGTCATCCCTGGGGTCACTAGGTGGGCGGACGGAATCCCCACTCTGGGCGTCCGCTACCCCAAAGGCCCGCCTGCCTTGAGTAGCAAGCGGGGTTTAGACGTGCTAGGTGCCGAGGCGGTTGCCTCGCCGACGCCTTCTTCTCCGAGCAGGATCAGCCCTCTCCCGCTCCCGCTCGGCGGCCTCCTTCTTGACCATCACAGTTTCACAGAAGGAGGCTACTTCCGTCCAATTCTCTATCTCCGCCAGCATAGCCCTCACCAGAGCCAGCAAAGACCGGTCTCGCCCGATCCTGGCAACCAGGACCCGCCGCTCAGAGGACCACGCAGGGCACTCCTCGAGCGTGTGTTATGCGGAGTCCAGGTCACCTCCACAATTGTGGCAATTTGCCGTGGCCTCTCGCCTAATCCTGTTCAGGGCACCCAGGTGCTCACCGAAGCAACCATGTCCGGTGAGCACCTGGGTGAGTTCGTAGGAAATGCGCTCCTCTCTTTTCAGCCAGGCTTCGAAGTGCGGCAGAACAGCTTCGACGACGCGCTTGCACTGCCTAAATATCAGCATATTCAGAAATAAACAAAATTAAAATATAAACAGCAAGTTAATTAAATCCATTATTTTTCTTGTAACACCTACATATCCTCCCACGAACAGGTTTAATAGTACACCGGGTTTTCCGAGAAAAATAAGAATAAATGAAGTACAAAAGAATGATTAATTTCCTTTTTTCTGAGAACGTCTGTCTTCATCACGCAGTTAATCTGTAGGACTGATCTAAGAAGGTTGAGAGGTAGTAATTATTTCTTTATTAACTGGTTGTTAGGTGAATTCGTAGCAGAATACTTTTAGGTATTTAATTCGTATTATTTTATACTACTAGCTTCTACCCGCGGCTTCACCTGCACGGTTATCGGAAATTATTCCACGGGAACGTGCTACCAGGACAAAAAGTACCCTATCTCCTTCCCCAGGATGCCATCTATCTCCTTGCCAAATAGTAACATACAAACGTTACCACGCTCAGGGTGCTGTATGACGCTTTAGTAAGGAGTCGGTTGGAACACAGTGCGGTGATTTGGGCTCCTCATGAAGCGAAATACAATGTCATGCTGGAGCGAGTACAGGATAAATTTACAAGACACTTGTATATTAAACTTTATGGGGTTTACCCTTTTTCCCGCTGATGTATCCTACACTGTTTGTACTGGGTGTGGTGGGGTACAACGAACTCAGAGTGCGCTGGGAATTTACATTTGCAGCGTATGCGCTAAACCTCCTGCGTGGAGTAGCTCATAACCTGGGCGTTCTGCGTCACCTGAACCTGCTCGCGCCAGACCGGTACGTAAATATAGTAACAAACAGACAGAGTTACTTTCGAATCTATAATCTATACTTAATAATATTATAAAGAGGTAAAGTTTGTGAGGCTGTAGGGGGTAATCTCTGGAACTGCTGGTCGGATTCCAAAAAACCGGGATTACTTATTTATTCAGAAAGGAATGTCCATATTATCATTTCGTGGTAAGAAGTTTAGGTATATAAGAGTCCGATTATCCGATCACTGATAATCATTAACAGATTGTTTGATTTCGGGGGTACAAAAGCTTCATCATCAAGCTCCTGCTCTTGTGCCAATGTATCTGCGCTCGGCGCAACATGTAGGTATTTTTCTTTCATGTTTCTCTATTAGTCGTCATCTCGTTAGTCACTCCCTTTTTAGCCACAAGTCGTCAATGGTCAAGTCATTCGTGGTGCGCGTTCTGACTCACTATTTGATGACCTTCCTCAAGGAAGAGTTTTGGCCGAAAGGTGTGCTGTATCGGCGTTTCCGCGGCCGGCTACGCGACACCTTGCAGTGCAACTAGACGCCGTCACTTCGTGTGCAGTAGTCTTTACTTTTAGATATGTATTAGTTTATAGGTATTGTTTTTTGCTTATATATTTATTGTGTTTTATGGGCCTTGGTTGCCTGAAATACAGGATATTTTTTTTATATAGTGTTTTTTCTTCTCAGCTCTTTGTCTGGTTTTTGCAACATTTACGGACCGAAGCCAAGTAAATGCAGCGTGTGGTAAATTATGTTAAAGATGTGTTGTGATGAGGACCTATTTCGTTTTCATCTATTTGCATGAACTTTCTGACAATGCGACAAGTATTTAAAATTGCACCTTTTTGAAGGGTGATATAGAGGGATTATTTTAGTTTTAGTAATTTAAAGCTATGTATGGAGAAGGTGATTTGGGATGACGCCTGTTGTGGGACCACGTAAACTTTTTTTTGGCGCCATATTCTAGTTACTTCATCTTTGAGTTCCGCGTATTTACTATTTTTTTTCAGATATTGTCTTCTGAATGTTATGAGTGTTGGGGACGGCAATATCTATTAGGTAAGTAACTTTATAAATTTTATCCTGTAGGGTTATATCCGGTCGGTTGTAGTGAATTGTCCTGTCGGTGAGAATGGCGCGGTCGTAGTAAAGTTTATGTGTGTCATTTTTGTGGTGTGTAATTGTAAGGAGTAAGGAGTATTTGTGTCTTGTATGAGTGTGTATTTGAGTGCTAATTTTGGATGAATTACATTTGCTACCTGCTTGTGCTTAAGTGTATAGTCTGTCTGCGTGAGAGTTGTGCACGCTCCTGTTATGTGCTGAATAGTTTCTGGCTGAATGTGACACTTGCGACATTTATCATTTGTTACTGATGGATCTTTCATAATAAATTTTCTGTAATTTTTCGTGTTAATAATCTGGTCTTATATCGCAATTATAAATCCTTCTGTTTCTGGGAATAAATTGCCTATAATAAGAAATTAGTTTGACGCTACTTGGTTTACATGGGATTGCTCTAGGTCATGGGGATGTCGGCCATGAAGTACCTTTTTTTTCCAGTCCTCAATTATTTGTTTCTGCGGGTCATTGTTGGTAATTTGTGGAGTATCTAGGTGCTCATTTAAGTTAAGTGGGGTGTAGTTAAAATCATTTTGAACTATGGCTTTATGAATGTTACTAGTGCGAGATTTTGACTGAAAGAATGATTTTAGCCGACACACTTGTTTCCGCCAAAGATGCTGGATGTCTATTAGGCCTCTCCCTCCATTTTGCTTTTTGATAGTAATTCTTTCTATTGCAGATTTAGGGTGTAAGTTGTTATATTTTATAAGAGTGGTGCGTGTTGTTCGTTCCAATTGTTCTGTGTCTGTTTTTGTCCATTTAATAACTCCAAATGAGTATGTTAATATGGGGAAAGCAAATGTATGGGCCTTGATGAGATTTTTACTAGAAAGTTGTGTTTGAGATATGGCATTTAGTCTCCATTTTTACTCTCTTTCGCTCTACTACTCTGCCGTAAGTGTTTCTTTAATCCTAACATGATCTAGTCCTTTTAGTTGCGAGTACCCTAAATACACACATCAAAAGTGTCTAGGGATCAAGCATTTTTATGCGGATTTCTTGAGATTAAGATGTGGCTTTGTAATAAATTTATGATTTTATAAATTTATATGGATCCTTTTTGGTGCATTTCATAATTTGAATCAGGAACTGTGAATCAAATTCGAGTAAAAGATGAAAATCAGCTGTCAATATTTTCCCTATAAAAACATACAACGCATTGAAGACATTATTAGTGCTACTGTTTCCCTACTACTGATTAAAACCAACGTTATTATGGAGCGGCGACGTCATTTAAGCAGGGAAGAAATGCTCAGAGCCGTGGGAATGATAGAAGCTGGTTCCCGGCAACGTACTGTGGCTTTAGCTCTGAATACAAGTCAGAGTGTTATCAGTCCACTTTGGACACGTTACCGAAGCACTGGTACCGTGGCTGAGCGCCATGGAGGACGGTATCGCTGCACCACACGGAGACAAGACCGATACATTCAAATCTTAACTCGAAGAGCTCCAACAATAACCGCCATGATGTTAGCCGTGAGGCTTCATCACTCTTCAGGGAACTTAATTAGCGACCAAACAGTCAGAAACCGCTTGCATGAAGTGAACCTTCATTCCCGAAGACCGCTACGGGTACCACCTATAGCAATGCACAATCGTAGGATTCGATATCAATGGGCTCTTGAACACAGAAATTGGGCAGAAGAACAATGGCGTTTCGTGTGCTTTTCTGATGAGTCTCGTTTTGGTATGAGACCGGATACAAGACGTATACGACACTGGAGAACCCCTGGACGCCAATAGCGATTAAAATCCTGCCAGGAAGTCCATCCTTATAGTGGTGGAACCATCATGGTATGGGCGGGTATTTGGATCGGCGGAAGAACTGAGTTGATTTGGATCAGAGGCAACCTCAACGCTCAAATTTATGCTGAGACGATTGTATCAGACGTCATCGTTCCTCTACAAGTGCAAATCGGTCCCTTATTTCAGTTAATGCATGATAATGCACGACCGCACACCGCAAGAGTTGTAAGACAGACTCTCGCCGCAGCTAACATCAATGTCCTGCCCTGGCCTGCTCAGTCGCCAGACTTGAACCCGATTGAGCATGCATGGGATATGCTACAGAGAAGAGCTCTGCCGAATATGGAGGGTATCCAGTCGCAAGAAGACCTTTTTTTGTTGTTGCAACGAACATGGGCGGCCATTCCACAGCGTGATTTGGATGAACTCATTTTGAGTATGCCAAACCGATGTTCTTGTGTTGTTAGTGTTCGCGGTAGAAACACGGATTATTAATTGTTTAAGTTACCCAATAAAATTTTAAAGAAAACTGTTATTTCAGTCTTTTTTTCGAACTTTTGTGTTAGTGGTTCAAATGTCAAAAATCCCTTTATTAGGAAAATGGCAAATTTCTTTATTAATGCAAAGGTGACTTGGTTTATCGTTACTGTGACAAACGAAAACACTTTATTTTATGAATCCTTAAAGAAAATTTTAATTAATATCAATCAGGAGAAAAGTTATTGCAAAAATATATATGTTGATCCCTAGACACTTTTGATGTGTGTATTTATATAAGTCGGTCGGTTCCATTGCTGTTATGGTATCTGTGTCATTTACGACATAGCTGCCGGGCCGTATCTTGCCACGTATGATCAGTGTTTTATATTTATCCCGACCAAATTGCATGTTTATATCTAAGCTAAACGCTGCTGTAGCTTCTATTAGTTTCTTCATATATTTTTCAGTTTGTGCGTATAGTTTAATATCATCCATGTAAATGAGATGTGATACTGTTGTTTGTTCTGTAGTATGGTTTGAGACAATATCCAGCCGGACAGCGCTGTAGCGAATGAGACAGAGGGTTGAGTGCGAGACAAAACCATAGGGGACTCAGTGAATCATCTTGGTAGATACCCTTCTTGATGGATATTTGTCGCGTTGTAACATTATAGTGATTGCAATTTATTTGAAGTGTGGTTTTCCACAGTGGCATTATGTTTCGTAGGAAATCTATTATTTTTGTGTTTATCCTATAAATTTCTAGTATTTGTATCAACCAGGAATGTGGAACACTGTCGAAAGCTTTTTCATAATCGATATAGGTACAATGATGATTTCTATTCTTTGTGGTGGCATGTTTATGGATAGTAGAATCAATAATTAACTGTTCTTTGCATCCCATATGGCCCCGCCTGCACCCCTTCTGCTCCTCTGCCATTATTTTGTGGTGTTCAATGTGGGAGTTAATTTTCGTTGTTAGTGCTGATGTTAATATTTTATATAGGGCTTCTTTTTTTTTTGGGTAGGCATGTGATTGGTCTGTATTGAGAAGGATGTGGTGAATTTTTAGTTTTAGGCAGCATGTATGTTATAACAGTTGCAATAAAATCGGATATTCTTTGACGTCCTAATATAATTTCTGTTAAGTTTTTTGCAATGGGTTTGTATAATGACGTTAACTTTTTGTACCAAAAATTGTGTATTTTATCTATACCAGGCGATTTCCAGTTATGTAATCTGCGTGTTATGTGTATGTATCAGACTCTGTAATCTCTACAAATTCCATTGCATATATTGCCCTCCGTTTTGTTTCTTGTTCTGTTATCCACGTTGCTCTGTCGTTATGGTGTTCTTGTTCTTCCCAAATGCTAGACCAGTATGTTTCTAGTTGCTCTTTTGTAGGTTGGTCAGGTGCGTCTGTGTTATTTTCATCATTTGTGTCGGTGTTTGGTTTGTGTAGGTTTCTATAAAATATTTTTTCATTAGTGGCAAATATGGCATTATCGTTTTTGCGCTGTTGTGCTTTTTTGTATCTTCTATGTCTATGAACTTTAAGAGCTAGTTTTTGTTTTAAGGTATCTAAGAAGTCTTCAGGTTTTCTGTTTTTGTTTTCATGTCTGGTGTGTGTTACACTATTCCTAAATATAGCCTCAACTCTCCTTACTACTTTACTTGACCTAATGTTGTTAATGTATTGTGTAAGCCTGCTACAATCTGCTCTTAATTTTTCGATGTCTTTTTCTAACCTCTGTTGCCACGCTGGTTTGATATTCTGTTTTGGTCTTGGGTTTCCTGTGTATTGTGTCATTTTAAAGTTACGTTCTTCAGATACTACTACCGCTGTGCAATATATAAGTGTGTGTATATCAATAAGTTGTGTGTCATCGGAAATAAATTGTTTAAGTATGTTTTCATTAAATAAGTCAATTAACCGGAAAAGATTAGGGCTGTATCGAAGTTTAGGTAGTTTTGGTCGAACTGCTGGGTCCATCCCAGAGTATTGTGCTAGAGTTGTTCTGAATTTGTCATGTATTTCTTGGATATACTTATCTGTTGTTAGATTATGATACGCAATGGTTAAGGTGTCGATATCATTTTCTAGAGTTAGAGTTATAAATTCGGTTTGTGTGGATGTGTGTGATGTTTGCGTATAAGCTTATAATTGATTGTATAGTTGAGTTTGAGTATAAGGTTGTACTTGGATGTGCAGTTGTGAACAATCACAAGATTGTTCAGCAATTTCGGTTATGTTTTGTGTTAGCGAGGTAGCGTTAGTACTTGTTTTATTGTCTGCTTCGTGTAATTGTATTCGTGTTTCTTCTTTTAATTGTTCTATCATTTCTTGAGACAAAAGTTTATTTCTAACTATAGCTCTTCTCTGATCTGAGATTATTTGTTCTGAAACGGTTATCTCAGGATAGTATCGGGTAAAAAGTTCATGCAATTGTTGTCTGTAGGTGGTCATGTCGGTCTCTAATTTTGTGATATAAAAGTAAGTTGGCATGATAAATAGGTTAACTTCTTTGCTCCATCTCATGCAAACTCTTGCTTTTCCAGCCTTGGTAGACGCGGGTAAAAAGGAACTAACCTCCCGCGCAACATTCAAGGTCAGAGTGGGTGAAATTGAATTTAACCTAGTGATGGGAGGTGACGATGGTATGGATGGTGATGATGATCTAGAAGGTGTATAAGAAACCGTACTCGGACTAGACGGTTCTACAGGGCTGTTTGTCCTGTCCGTCAGTCTGTCACCATCGTCAATGATTTCGGCTGTAGTATCTTTGTCGGCGGGAGCCCGCCTGTTCATCTTCTCACCGCTGACGGTTCGCATGCTGAGACACCCAGCGTCAGCTCCAGATGCGCCCCTACGATCGCCCCCGGGCAGCGGCCCTATACGTTTACTTTTCGATCGTGTCTCCATTTTGTATGGGTTTCCAGAGCCACGTTAGCCACGCCAGTAATTTCTCATTCGTGTGTCCGCCCCCCACGTGATTAGATGGACAATCAGGACGTGTGGTTGTTTAGGGGGCTTATTATTATTATCTTTCACACAGTCCATCTATCATTTTATTGGTACGAAATCATATAACGAGTATAAAGATTCCAGATAATAGTCATTAACGACTTATTCAACACTCTTAAATCAACAGATTTGGTTAGCAACAATTAAATTTACTCAGAAACCCAGCAATCACCTGTATTTTTATAACAATAGCTATGATGCGCCATTGAATAAATTCAATCAATAGGTACTCTCGGCAAGTATGAATAGAATACGATAGGAATCGAACACGGCTGGGTCTTCCTAATCTGCGGCTGATTGTACCTGACGGCGACTGGAAGAAAGAACATTTTATAACGTTACTATTGTATTTCGTTTATACACTTTTTTGAGTAGTAAGTCGAAGGCAATAGGGTTGATTTTACTTAAAACGTTTGATAATTTTAAATTGTTGATTTTGTACTGCCGCACTCAGGGATATTACTTAATACATCAATCACTCAAGGTCAATTTAAGTGAATGATTGATTAATATTAATAAGTGACATTTCTGAGTACGGTAGTATTATAATGTTTACTTTAACGTAATCAAAGCCAGTAAGTGAATTACTTAGTGTCAGTTAAGTTGGAGGAAAAGTATAGATTGTGTTTGTTGTGCGACACAGTTTGTACGACGCGAAAAAATAAAAACATGTTAGTTGCGAGTTGTATGAAAACCAATTTTTCATAGAAGGTAATAAAGTAAACGCCAGAGTGAATATTGTTATTATTATATAATGGATGTACCTATATTTGTATTTTTTTCTCGTTTTTAATTTTGGTGTTTATCTGTGGAAACTTGTAAATAAATAAAATTAGATATGTATACTTACTAAAAGTATAATATTTTTTAATATTACCTAGATTTTATAGAAAAGCAGTATGGCTGAGTGGACTGGCTTAGCGCTGATCCTACCTACGTTAAGATATGAGGCGACTTACACACTTGTTCGGGTCGGCACATTCGATTCGGCAATATTTGTTGAACAGCAAAGCCGACCCGAAGCAATCACCACACATACACTTTTACCCGAATACATCAACATTTATTCCATTTTGACACCCGACTGTGCCGAATAATGCCGACCCGAACATGTGTGTAGCACCCCTTAGCGTTGATATAATAGAATAGAATAGAATATTTATTTGCGTAAAACATGGTATACAAGGGTGTTAAATATACAAATTGAGGCACAAGCATGTTTAGCTAGGATAAAACATAGAATGCAACATTTTAAAGACAGGTTAAAGCAACAACAATCTTTTTTTTTTAAACATCAACATTTTTTATCTATAAATACAAACGAAAAATACAAATATTTCTAATAAATAATAATATATAATATTTCTTCTATTTCTAATATTTTTATATAAAAACTACACTCGAGTAACCACTTATGAAATTTAATTTTAAATAATTTTGTATTTGAAATTGCCTTGGTATTTTATTATAAATTAAATGCTCACACACATTGCGAAGCAGTTACTATTGTATTTAGACAATCTAGGCAAACACTAGTTTATATGGATCTCGTCGGTTCCGAGGATTGACATCATTTGCAGTCTTAAATAGTTGCTTATTTTTCATAACAAACACACATATTTCATAAATGTAAAGCGACGATAACGGTAACAAACCAAGTTTTTTAAATATTGGTCGACATGAGTCGTCTGGCTTAAGGGGCTTACAACAGCTAAAGCGCGGTCACTGTCGGACTGCATAGAAAAGAAAGAGACGCGCGATGACACAAAGCTGGTAATTTATTGCGACATATGAAGCAATTCACTATTTACAAAAAATCAATTGAAGGGACAAACAAATGAAAACACTATCACGTTAATATGTTGCTTACAGAACAATCTGAAAAAATAAACATAATGATTGGATGTTTATTAGTATGGTTTTTAATCGTTAAAAGAAATTTTAAGAGGTATCTTCGTGACTGTTTACTATTGTACCAAATTAGTTGTATTATGTTTTCAACACACTATCTAACTAGCATATATCCTGAAGAATATAATATATTTTTCTGATTTTGTTTACTGCAGTGTATCGTGTACTTTCAGGCATTATAAAACTTGCGTTTAGGTTATGTAGTCCCCTTAAGTCCACAAATTACTCTCATGCACTTTTTTTGAGCGATGAATGCTCTTTGGAAGTCAGTGCTGTTAAACCACATTTTTAGTCCATAAAACAACGATTCGACGTACGCGAGGTATAACATTACAGCAGTTTCCTATTTATTTTAATCCTATTTAGGTACATAAAATCTAACATCAGACTGCTTCTGGCCTGCTTACACCTATATTTTCTTAATATTGTCAATCAGCTGTTTCATATTTTTCCAGCCAGTCAGTACTTTTTTAATATTCTACCAAAAAGCCGTCTAGACATAGCAAAATTAGTTTTTCAATAAACTTAAATATAACCGTCAACAAAGTTGGTTTATTGGCAAATAATACTTAGACGTCTAAATAAATCTATAATATGAAATGAGTTTATATTGGGTTTTCCCATCTGGAACTTCTCAGTGGCAGCTCGGAGTCAGGATTTGTGCCCGTTTCATGGCAATAGGCTCGCCCCCTATTACATGGGACCTAAACAAAACTGGCCAAATGTGGGTGTACTATAGGTACACCTCTGCCCAACCCTTTGAAGAATATAGGCGTGATGTTGTGTTAATTATGAAATGAAGAACATTGTTTTATTATTTTCTTCGTGAGGTTGAGAAAGTGTGACAGAGTAAAATATAAAACGATGTTCCTTAGCATACACTTATTTAGCTTTTCTGTAAATGACAAATGATTTTATTTCGGTAAGTGGAGTAGTAAGAAAAACAAACTGAAAGAAAAATACAATGACCCACATAGTCCTCACATTCAGAGTAATTAAAATAATATTATACTTTACAAAGTAAGTATTCATGTCATTGTATAAGTAAAATTTTTATTAGAGAAAAAAAATTGTAAGCAAAAAAAATACAAGATTTACTGTCTAAATTTATTGGAGCAGCTCCATCCCAAGCCTTTTTGTCCTCAATATAGTCTTTAGCGGTATAGAATTCTATCTAGCATAGTTTCCGCTTTTTTTTCCGTAAGGCAATTTTATTAAGGCTTAGTTAGTTCTATAATGTGGCTAGGAAGCCATTGGCATCTGAACGAGCCAACTATTTTCTTGAGCCTGGTTGTAGGGACAAAAAAAATGTGTTTATTTAAATAAATTCTTTGATATTTCTGATGAATTTGCGAAGCGATATTTCAATGATATACACGGTGACATTTGGATCACAGTTTTGCTAGAACAAACGTTGTTTAGACCATGGTCTACTACCATTCTACAGCATCAAATATGTTATTAAAACAAACTAATCTTGGCGTTCTCAAATTAGTCTTATGTTGCTCAAAAGTTTGAAACATTAACCGTAACATCAAAGTTCTCATCGCGGTAGCGATATGGCATTCAACTACTTAAGAGCGTTTACTCGGTCCGTGCGCTGCTTGGCTTAAAAACGTGATTTTTCAAACCAGATTGTCCAACAACCACTAATCTTACAAACATAAGAAATACTAATAACTTTAGGAAATATTGTTGTCTGTTTTTCTAATTAAGAGGTTTTTTCGATTAATACAATATTTGTGAATACCATCAAGATAACTGAACAGAGGTTTACTTGATTTCACTTTCAGTGTCAATTTCGAAGCTAGTAATATCTGAAATTACTGATAGATCTAACAAACAAAATTTTTATCTAACTGGAAATATCCTTAACAAAATTTGTAATTAGAAGGATTTTTTATTTTAGACTCATATCTTAAGAAATAAAAATCCAAAGAATATGATTTTTTTAGAAATTGCAGTCGATAAAATGATTATTTTCACCATCTACCTTACTTAATTTAATATAATTTATACTTATTTATAATAGAAGAATGTCTTCTTTATAATTTACACCAAAAAAAATCAACAAAAATAACTCTATTATTTTTCTATAAATATTTTAAAACTACTATAAAACTCTGTACGAACCGATTCAAATCAGTCGGCAGTGAGCCTTTCCAGAGAGCGGACACGTCGCTGGGCGGTCTCCCTGACCCCTGTTGACCTTTGTCGTGCGTACACGGATAGCAAACGTAAAGTGTGACCGTCAAATCTTAGTACTTTGGTAAGTAAATTATTTTATTTTTGATGACCAGCAATATTGTGTGATCGTAAGTACTTCCTTACTACATATAACCGAATTTATTTGATAGTGACAACAAAATTATGTTTCAGACGGAATGGGAAATAAATCAAAGAGAACTATAAGAAAGAGAAAATGGAAAAATTTTGAAAGTATGACTAAGGCAAGAGCTAAAAGGTTGGTTATGTTATATTAGCTTCCACCCGCGACTTTCAACCGCGTGAAATGTACTTATTTTCGACTAGTCAAAAGCGCCTGTACCACAGATTATTATGTGCAGTTGATGGCGCGAAGGAAACTTGCGCGAAAAGACAAATGCGCGCATGGACTTTTGCGTGACATGGCCACCGAGGTTTACTCAGTAGAGTAACCATAACATCACGCCTGTTATTTTTATGTACTTGAAAGTGGTTTTTTTTTTATTTTCCGTTATGAGTGTCGTTTTCATGGTTTTCGGGGTCGCTGATACCGAAAATGTGGTCAAATTGAAAATCCAAGATGGCGCCGAGGAAAATTTTCGGCTTTTTCATCATGGGTGTCGTTTTCATGGTTTTGGGGTCGCTGATAACGAAAATGACGTCAAAATGAAAATCCAAGATGGCGCCGACGAAAATTTTCGGTGTTTTCATCATGGGTATCGTTTTCTTGGTTTTTGGGGTCACTGATAACGAAAATGTGGTCAAATTGAAAATCCATGATGGCGCCGAGAAAAAAAATCGGTTTTTTCATCATGGGTGTAGTTTTCATGGTTCTTGGGGCCGTTGATTACGAAAATGACGTGAATATGAAAATCCAAGAAGGCGCCGAGGAAAACTTTCGGTTTTTTCATCATGGGTGTTGTGTTGTTCCCCCCCATGTTCATAGTGTAGTAACATAGTAGATAAGTATTAGTTACGCTAATTACGTTAATTAAAAACGCTACGCACGACAACCTACCCTATTAGAGTTCACTCACACATTTGCACGTGTACTTGATGTGTATTTGATTAACTAGTAGTAATAGATATTATAAATAATATTTTACGAGCGTTATATGAACTGTCCGATGTGTGATTATAGTTCAAGTGTAACGACTGACGTTCGGTTGACTGTGCGTAGGATTACGTAGATTAATTACGTTTAGTCATTGATAGAAATGTATTTAATTTTTTTTTTCAGTCAAAAAATTTTTTGTTGTTTGCGGTGTGGACAGGACAGGAATTCGCTGTGAAGACCACAAAAATTACTCGAGACGACGGCTTTTGGAAAACAAAAATGGAAACCAAGTTATTGGAATTCTATGATAAATGTCTATTGCCTGAGATGATCGACCCAAGAAAAAGTCGGTCAATGATTAGTCAAAAGTCGGTTAGAGATGTGCGATTTTAAAATTAAATACCTACTTACTCTAAAGTTAGCTTGTTTTAATTTATTACAACAGTTCGATCCAAAAAATAAAATCATAAAATACATCCCAAATAAATAAAAGTATCACAATTATTCGTGCTAGCTGTTTAGCGCTCATGCACACAGAGAAACCATTGTACTATTGTAGTGTGCCGCAGCGCGTACGCCGTTCGATAGATCGTGTACATTTTGACTTGGGCTAAATCGAACCAACGCTCTTAATGAGACGCGAGCGCCGCGCGTCGCGATCGTTGTGCCTATGTTGTAGGGTGTAAAGATAATCCCGACTGTTTTAACATTGCCTTTTTTGTGTTTTTTTCGAAAACCAATGACGTTTTTTTTTCTATTGGATGCTATAGAAAGGTTGTAGACCATGGTCTGAACAACGTTTGTTCTAGCAAAACTGTGATTCAAATGTCACCGTGTATATTATGTAATATCTGGATTTAGAACACCTGAGACCTTTACTTACTAAAGGATTTTTTTTTTACTTTGTCATGAAAACCTTTGAAACATGAAACTGCTTTCGCATTTTGTAAGAACTTTAAATTCCTTAAAAAACCTCTTATATTTACAAGTTAACTTATATCAAATCATTTATTAATCCAGTGTGATTTTTGGTTCCAAATAGGTACAGTTATACTATCCTATCTATACAAATAAAAGGAGAAACTGACTGACATATCAACGTACCATTAATAAATACTTTTGACAAAAATAAAAAGTTTTTGGGTTTTTCTAAAATCGAACCCTGACGGGGCAAAAAGGGTTAATTAGTTTTTAAGCGGAGAATTACTTACATAGGTAAATAATAAACATTGTCATTATTCGTTTTATTTAAACTACCTCTCAAAGGGGGATTCTCAAAGTTGTTATATTAACTCAAAACTCGGTATTTATACTTAAAACCAAAAATAAAGTTTACGGTGTATCAGGATTTTACGAAAACCTACCCTGACGGGGTGAAAAGGGGGGAATAATGTTTATATGAAAAACATTTTATTATTTTTATTTTAATCTATAAACCTGAAACTTGGCACGACCATTTATGTAAATAAATAATAGAAATCGTTATCATTAACACTACCATTTAAAGGGGGTGGTGAAATTTGTAGGGGAAAGTATGAGATACACGCGAACGAAGGCGAAGGCAAAGTGCTGACTGACTGACACGTCAGAACTTTTGCACATTCATTTTGTAATGTGGGCGAACACTGATAATGGGTTTTTAGAAATTCGACCTTTAAGGGGGTGAAAGGGGGGAATTATTTCGTTTGTAGAATTAGAATTTAATTTATTTGTAAGAATGTTCTTTTACATAGTATGGTGTTAATATTTTTTTACGTTCTACCTATACATTCTACCACAACATTTAAGGTGTACAAATTTTCAAGATTTTTTTATGAAATAATAATCTTATTTCTTGAGATACTTGAAAATTTACCCGCATACTTTTCTTAATAAGAAAAATATTATAAAGAGAAAAGGTTTGATTTTTTTGTATGTTTGTTTGTTACGCTTTCACACTAAAACGGCTGAACGGATTTAGATGAAATTTGGCACATGGGTAGACCTGGATTAGGACGTACGATACTTTTTATCCCGATATTTCTACAGGACAGGACAAAATGGTTGAGCTGAATGGTGCTGATCCATGCGTCATGTTCGTGAACGGGCGCTGTCAGTTGGGACTGGTCATCTCTTAGCCACCACGGCTTATTTTTAATTATTTTATTATGGATTGTTTTGTTTGAATTTATATTTGCTGTACACTGGACACTCAATGTGTACGTCTTATTTACATCGTTCTCACATATAATTATACCTATATACAAGATTAATGATGTAACTAATATTTATGTAACAATATAATTTAAAAGAGTGTCCATGGAGTTTCTTGCACGTTCTTCTCCATAGGTACCTACTACGCTTTGGAATGGGCAACTAGCTTCATATTTCTGACCGACCGACCACTTGACAATTCAAAAGTGCCTGTAAATGGTTTAATTGAAATAAATGCTTTGAGTTTGAGTTTGGACCGAGACTTATGCGGTTGAAACCGCGGAGCACAGCTAGTAATAAATAAAAAAGATCACAATAATTCACGGTCGAAAACTACATTTTAAAGAGGTTGGCGGGGTGTTGAACTTTGTAGAAGTGCTAGTAAAATATAAACTATCATCACTCCTATTTCTCCGGGCTAGGCGGAGGTGGAGAGTACACCCACATTTTTCACCAGTTATGTTAAGTCCTATAGAGGTATGAGGGACAGGGTGTAAAGTTCACTCATGCCCATAGTAAAGGGAGGATCCTCCGACCAGACGGGTGTCATGTCTGGTGGCAACTGCCCTGGTGATTGATGTCGGGACGTTGTTTATATGCTAGTTGCAATGATTCTTTAACGTAAACAAAACATAGCTTTCACTTGAGCAAAACTCTGCACCGCCATCTCATTTCACAAAAACGAATAAAAATACGATACAAGAAAACTAAGTTAAAGTTACACAGGCTCGAAATCCACCCAGTTAAATTTAAGTTATATAATTGGAAAACTTCGGTTTCAAAGTACCACAGTGCTAAACAATTTTAAACGGTACTTCCAATCAAATTGTAAAGTGGGCTGTAAAGTTATCCACTCAAGTTGTAACATAGCATAGTTATTGTTTAGCTTAGGAAACGTTTAAATTGGTAATAGATAGGTTTTTTTTAATTTTTGGTGGCAACATCTTTAATTATTGCTGACAATTGCGTGCACTGACTGGACAGGTCCACTCACAATGCATGTGGTTCTTTCCTCAAAAGACCATTCAGATACCAATCTACAGAGCCTTCACATGATCTGGCCAAGATTTTGTCTGGACTTTAAAAGAGACCGTGACCTCTGAGTTTGTTTCGGCCTTTCTTCTCAGAGTAGTCAGATAGGAAAGCGGGACTCATCTAGTTTAAAATAAATACGATTGACGTGTAAAAGTGTTTGTACAAACCTACTTACAGAAATAAATAATTTATCATTTAACAATGTTTAACCTATGCTTAACCCATCATCATCAGCCTACAGCAGTCTACTGCTGGACATAGGCGTCTCCAATTGCACGCCATTTAATAATAAAAGACAACATCCACACAAGGTCTTCAGGTCCCGCACTAGGTAGAGACTGTACTAAGGTAACCTGATGACTGATATGCATACTTATATACATATACACACCCAGACACAGGTCAAACAGACATGTTCATACACACAAATGTTTGACTTGTCCGGGGATCGAACCCGGGACCAGCGGCTCAGAAGGCAGGGTCGCTACCAACTGCACCAACCGGTCAGTCGATTTAGCTCGAATCTCGGCAACTCTCATCCGGCATTTGAATTATGACGGCAAATAAAATTACGGTCATAATCTGCCCAGCCTAATGAGTTAGTCCAAACGGGAACATTCTATAAATTGTAGTCATTTATTAGGCTTAGGTAGGTAGGTACTTAAGTTTTCCTAGGAAAGCGCTTCCGTCATATTTTAACGGCCGTCATTGAAAATCTGTAATTTTCACCAGTAGTTGACCATTAAAGTGTGAAAAAACGGTATTTGGACTACCATTATTGAAAGACCGTTCACCGTTTGCTTGGGAAACCAAATTTTACAAAATGTTTGATTCGCCCAACTCACTAGACTGTCAATGTCAAAGTCAAAGCATTTATTTCAAATAGGCACATAAAAGGCACTTTTGAACGTCAACATTTACATTTTAATAGAATTGATTCTAGTCGCCTCTTCCAAAAGGTAGTTTCGTATGGAGAGGAATAGGCAAGAAACTCCATCGTTACTCTTTTAAAATGTGTTACAATACTTTGTATACATTAATTATATAATTATATGTGAAGACGATGCACCTATAATAAAAATTACCCTACCAAAATAGGTAAAAAGAATTTAATAAACGTAGCAATGATAAATAAGTTAATTAAGTGATAGATACATGGTGTTCACATATTTACAAACATTGTAAAAGTATACGATTTCCCAAATTATGTAACCAATTAATATGTCAGTGTGTGAGTTAAAGTAGTCACAGAATGTAAACCAATGTCATAAAAATAACAAACCATACAATTAAGAAGCAACAAGTTTTAATTCTGTCAAGACCCTAGATTGTCCTGTGGAGCTGGACCAGCATGTTTCCAAGCATTCTTATCTTGGATATAATCCTCTGTCGAGTATTTTTTTCATTTCCACGAGCAGATTTCTACGGTAAAGCGTATATTTTTTCATGTGATCCCCAACTTGCTACATCTTTGAACGAATAAGTTCAAGTTAATCAGTACTTCTCCTCAGACTGCCAAGTTAAACTTTATAATAAACATCGCCCTGTATACACATACAGGCCGATGTTTATTATTAAGTTTAAGAGCGTTTATACCTTATGAGTGGCAACGTCGTAATTTTGTGTCATATTTCGTGGTTTTCAATTTTTATCATTTAATCGGAGCTATATTCTAAAACTCTGTTTAATTAACTTTTTAGAAATATGTTGAAAACTGTGTAAAAGGTAAGAAATCGTTGCGTTTACAGTTCTATTTATATGCAAACAATACATTGGAAACTTGCAGGGCGTTATTTTCATTGTAAAATAACTGTAAGCATTACGGTTATTTACTTTTTAAACACTTTCACGTAATTCTAAAAAGTTAATTAAACAGATTTTTAAAATATAGCTCCGATTAAATGATAAAAATTGATAACCACGAAATAAGACACTAAATTGCGACGTTGCCACTCATAAGGTATAAACACTCTTAAGTTGGCAGTCTAAGTACGAACGCATGGCATGCATGGCGTGGTTCGTACGTCGAAGTTACCAAACAGAACTTAGTTAAAATAGATTGGTTACAGTCAAATGCGTGTGTTCGATGCTGTTTTAGAGCCATAATAAGACCGTGGCTAAATACTAATAATAAAGCAATAAGTGCAGTTTTGCTTAAATTTGAAGCAAAATAGAATACAATAGAATAGAATATTCTTAATTATGTACACCAAAAATTTACAGATATAAATGTAGAAATTTTACATAGGGTGACACAATGGACGGTCTTATCGCTAAAAGCGATCTTTTACAGACAATCTTTGGATGGATTAAAGGGAGAAGGAGAGACAATACTGCAGGTAGTTAGTGGTGTACCATTTACATATACAATAAATACATACGTACAAAAAACATATACTTGCCTACATATAAATAATAAACATTAAACAAGAGCAAGGAAAATATAATGTTTAAGGAGAGAGGAAGTGTCTTTAACCAGAATTTTAAAAGTGGATAAAGATTGCGCACGCCTTATCAACACGGGCAAGGCATTCCGTAATCGTACTGCTTGAATGGCAAATGTTAAGCTTTCCGATCACCTCAGATATCTATTAAGTGTGTCATGAAGTAACATGAAACGTTCTTTAAGATAAGAGGGTGTTGTACGGTTGAAGAGAATACTATAGAGCTGAAACTAGATATGAGAATTCCGGCGAAGACGTCTAGGAAGCAACTTGAGCTTTGTACGAAATTCAGAAATGTGATCATATTATTTGCGCAACCAACTATAAATCATATGCAAAAATTTTGAAGTCTCTCAATTTTATCTAGATGTGCCTCAGTGAGATCGAGATAACTGACCTCAGCGTAGTCAAGGATGGGAAGCAATTGTGCAAGCGCAGTTTTAGTGGCAGTTGGAAGAAAGTTCCGCAATCGTCTCAGGGACTTGCCAGATGCAAGAACTTTGCGACTTACGTCCTGTAACTGGGGACCCCAAGAAAGATGTTTGTCGATCCATACTACCTCGAAAGATGTTTGTCGAAATACCATATTTTGGGACTGTACACTGCCGTGGCCAGTGTCGGCAGTGACTCAATTCTCGACCCGAAAACTTCGAGACCCGAGACAACTAAATTTACGAAACGTCCCAGGACCCAACCCCTACTGAATAGGGTAGTTGACTCAAAAAGCTTTTTTATCTTGTTCAAATATCGATACCCATCATGTCGGTAGTGTTTCGCTAGCTAATTAGATTTGACCCTGTCTATTTTATGCTGGTATTTTGTATGTACATTTTAACGAACAACCATGTAGATTTCTATAATTATTAGCAGACTTGTTGCACCTGTATCAGTCTTTCATCAAAATCGATACAAAAGATAGATCGATCAAACAAACACAAATGAACAATTACTAAAAAGAAACAGTTCGTCTTGCTACATCGTTCTCAAAATACACACCTAAGCCCAGAAATTGAATTCGAGATCAAAAATGTAAACAAAGGTGTCGCCAATTTTAAATAATAACCTCATTTGTGCAGTTTGTCGAAAAGAACAACATAACATAACGTAACATAGTGCTAAAATTGTAGGCATATCTTAAACAGTTAAAATACAATATAACACACAGTTTTCAACTTTATATTGAAGTAAACTATGATCCAAGAATACCTAACATATAACTGTTTGAAATAAAATGGTCAAGGCAGTGGTCTTAAACATTTTGACTTCATTTAGTGTCTTCAACTAGCAAAACGCTTCGGCTTCGCGGGGGTGCTTTTTACTAATGAAATAAATGAGAATTTTCTTACACACAATGATTACGTTAAACACGTAATAAAACAAGCGGACAAAATGTGTGATCTCGATCACATTAAAGACAGGGTGACGGATCAGTTCATAATTAGTGTAACTGATTCGGACTCTTCATCAAGCTCATCAGAGTCCGAATCACAAAGTGAATAAATCATAATATTATATACATCCTAATTTCAAATAAACATGAGCAACTTGTTCATAAGAATATAAATATTTTATTTTCATTTAATTTACCTTGCCTATAATATTACGAATGCCCTTAGGCTATCATATTTTTAATTTTGACACGCTGCTTTAGCGTTCTTCCAAAAACACTGAATAAAAAAAATACTTAATTTGCCTTACTAGGAAAAGGTCGACTACCCCTGAACTGTCACTTTGACAAAGACATTTCTGGGTTTAGATACTTTCAACATGAATGCCGTCACCGATAATAATAATGCACACAAATGTTTGACTTGTCCGGATCGAAACCGGCACCAGCGGCTCAGAAGGCAGGGTCGCTACCAACTGCACCAACCGGTCAGTCAATATATATAATATTATGTATGTAATATTTATAATATTATATATGTAATATTTATAATATTATATATGTAATATTTATAACATTATAAATAATATTCGATATTTTGATTTAAAAGAGTGGTATTCTCCATAGGTACCTACTACGTTTTGCAATAAGCAACTAGCTTCATCTTTCTGATGGGCCGACTCCTTGATAATTCAAAAGTGCCTCTAAATGGTTTCATTGAAATAAATGCTTTGATTTTGAGTAAATTCCGTCTTTCTTCAAAAGACCAATGGCCAATGAGAAGACAAAAATTAATCACTATAATCTTTATTTGCATTTTCGTTCATCCCGTGCCAGTGTTTGACTTCTAAAACACCTAATATCCTTGCACACAATACCTCCACTCAACTCATTTTTACCACGGATTACTGTCTCCCTCAGTATATGATATTTATAGTGACACTTTTATTTCACATCTGAACCCGTAATAACGAGTAATAGCCGCGCTAAGAGACATTACCTGGGGACGACTAGTGGCTTGTCGCGACACCAACGACGCGAAATAAATATGAGAAAACTAGCGCGGGTGGTGTTGGGATTTGAGGCTGTGTGGATTTCAATCTGTGTGTAGATTTCGTACACAATCAGTTTGCCTAGAAGACTAGAAAACTTGACTTCCAGTCTAACCAGATGCAGGTGAATACCAATATTTTACATGGAGCAAACTCAAACTCAAAGCATTTATTTCAAATAAACCAATTAAAGGCACTTTTGAATTGTCAAGGAGTCGGTCAGTCAGAAATATGAAGCTAGTTGCCCATTCCAAAGCGTAGTAGGTACCTATGGAGAAGAACGGGCAAGAAACTCCATGGACACACTTTTAAATCAAAATATTGTTACAAAAAAGTGGTTACATCATTCATGTTGTAATTATACATATGAGAACCATGTAGAAAGACGTGCACGTTAAAAGCGTCCGTAATAAAACAAGATAAAAACAATTCAGGAATTAAAATAAGCCGTGGCAGCTAAGAAATTACCAGTGCCTACTGACGGCGCGGCGCCCGTTCACGAACTTGACCACGAGCAACTGCCTATCTGACCTCCACAACCCAGTTACTGGGTAGCACGATACTTCTTGGCCTACCAAGAAGTATAGTAAGTTTGTTTACACTGGTCCTAACCAGTGTAAACAAACTGTACGCTATTATTTACGCTGGAGTTAAGCTTTAGTGCCTATTAAGGCGCAGATAAACGACTTTTAATGATTTTATATTGAACATCACGTCTAAACTTCTAGTCTTATTTCTTTGAAAAAAATATATATTATACTAGACAATTTTATTCATAATTAAATATGTGAAAATGTGAAATTATATTTTAATAACATAGTGTAATTAATTTGTAAAGTATTGTCTAACGTGGACAAAAAAACGATAATCACGCAAAAACTATGGGGCGTATTTACATGAAACTTTAATCATATAAAAGACAATTTAATGACCCATATTTTAGTATACGGCTTTTATTTGTATTGTGTTTGATAAATCAAGGTGGGTTGTTTTTTCGAATAATCTTGGTGCGCGTTGAAGCGGGGCTCTGGCGGGCGACGGGCGGCAGTGTATCGCTGACTTTGTCTGACTTTAGTCGCGGGGCGCGACGCAAACTCCTCCCACTCGCTCAAGGGCGCGGGCAGTTAATGTCGCCTTAAACAGTTAGGTAGGTACTCTTTATAATGCTCATATCCAACTCACTTATCAAAGTCAAAGCATTTATTACAAATAGGCACATAAAAAGGCACTTTTGGACGTCAACATTTACATTTAAATAGAATTGATTCTAGTCGTCCCTTCCAAAAGGTAGTTTCGTATGGAGAAGAATGGGCAAGAAACTCCATCGTTACTCTTTTAAAATGTGTTACAATACTTTGTATACATTAATTATATAATTATATGTGATGACGATGCACCTATAATAAAAATTACCCTAGCAAAATAGGTAAAAAGAATTTAATAAACGTAGCAATGATAAATAAGTTAATTAAGTGATAGATACATGGTGTTCACATATTTACAAACGTTGTAAAAGTATACGATTTCCCAAATTATGTAACCAATTAATATGTCAGTGTGTGAGTTAAAGTAGTCACAGAATGTAAATCAATGTCATAAAAATAATAAACTATACAATTAAAGTAGCAACAAGTTTTAATTTTGTCTAGACCCTAGATTGTCCTATGGAGCTGGACCAACATGTTTCCAAGCATTCTTATCTTGGATATAATCCTCTAATTTGTAATATGCTTGTTTACACAGTGAACTTTATATATGAGTTTTAAATTTTCTTTCATTTAATTGCATTATATTACAAAGTATTTTGTTGTAGCATTTAACACAGTACCCCATAAAAGATGTATGTACTTTAGCTAATCTGAAAAATGGTTGATCTATTTTATCTTTATTTCTTGTATTAAAATTATGTCTATCACTTATTTTATTAAAAAGATGTACGTACCTACATAATATTTTAATAAATGAATTGGCAAGGTACCGTCATAATATTAATCCTTTTAAATAGTTCCCTGAGAGATTCGCGTTGATGTAGATTATAAATGGCTCTGACAGCTCTCTTTTGCAAAATAAAGATGGATTCAATGTCAGCAGCCACAGTAAAATGCCATACGCCATAATGCTGTGGAAGTAGCTAAAATAGACCAAACGCGCGGTTTCTACATCTGTTAACTGTCTTATCTTTCTAACAGCATAAGCGGCCGAGCTTAGCCGCCCCGCAAGAGATGTTATATGAGCTCCCCATTGTAATTTCTCGTCTAGCGTGATTCCCAGGAAAACCGTGTGATTAATTAATTCCAGTTTTTCTCCATTCAACATGATGTCACACTCGCTACTTCTTACATTCGGTAATATAAATTTAATGCATTTGGTTTTTTTACCATTTAGTACCAAATTATTTACCGTAAACCAATCATGGACCTGAAGAATAGAGCTATTCACGTCGTCAAGATTTTTTGACCGTCGGTCTATCTTAAATATCAATGAAGTGTCATCTGCAAATAACACCATCTTCGGTTAATTTTAAAGTAATTGGGGTAAATCATAAATATAAACTAAAAAGAGGAACGGACCCAATAACGAACCTTGAGGAACGCCCATTGCCATTTCAGACCCTAATGAGTTTATGCCGTTTACTTGAACTGTAACTTTTCTATCTTTCAGGTATGATCTGAGTAAATCAAGAGCTGTATTTCTAATCCCATAGTGCTCTAGTTTCAGCAGAAGTGTCTGATGGTTTACGCAATCGAACGCCTTAGACAGGTCGCAAAAGATTCCAATGGCATCTTGTGCCAGCGGTGTGACACCAGCGTTAGTGGTACAACGCCCTTTGGTGAAACCGTACTGTTGTTCATGAAAGATGGAATTTTTATTAAAGTGACGTAACATTTGATTGGGCATCAACTTTTCAAACACCTTACTGAGAACGGGCAGAATTGACACAGGCCTATTATTGGTAAGATTATGGTATTTACTGGTTGCATCTTGAGACGGTAAATGGTGTAAAATAAATAAGTAGCAGTAGTAAACTCGACACGGGTAAAGTTGTGATTTGAAACTGTGTGGGTAGGTGGGTACATATATGTACATAATTAAAATACTGCGTGTGTGTTTAGAGAGCAGTGGTGACCCAGTGGTAACGGCCGCGAGTTGTAGGTCGTAGGGTCGAACACAGACACGCACTTTACTTTGTGGAAATTATTTCATCACCACTGCTCTCAAACCGGTGAAGGAAAACATCGAGAGGAAACCGGCGTGTCTTAGAACCAAAAATCCGAAAGACATGTGACATTTACCAACCCGCACTGGGCCCGCGTGGTGGATTACGGCCCACTCTCTCTGTGTCCGAGAGGAGGTCTGTGGGAACATTATAGGCTGATGATGATTTACATGCTTATTAAGAAACCTTAAATATAATATACAATCTAACACTAAAATATATATGTATATTATGTTCCTTTTTTTCCTTCATATACTTATGAAGGAAAAAAAGGGAAGAGCTCATTGGGCATCAAAAAATTCGTCCGCATCGCTGTTAGCGAGAAAAGTGCCCAAAAGGCTGGCAGCTTTGCTACGTTGGATGACAACGCTGATTTTTTTTTATCTAAAAGTAGGCCAGCCCTCTAGTCACGTGAAGAGTCGACCAACCACTTGGCAATGTCCCGAAATACGGTACTCGAAAAGATTTTTTTTTTTATAAGAGACGACGTCCACACAATGTCTTCAGATCCCGAACTAGGTAGAACCTGTACTACGGTAACCTGATGACTGATATACATATACACACCCAGACACAGGCCAAACAGACATGTTCATACACACAAACATTTGACTTGTCCGGGGATCGAACCCGGGACCAGCGGCTCAGAAGGCGGGGTCGCTACCAACTGCACCAACCGGTCAGTCAATTGAATGGGAATTGTTTCCAAAAATGTTAGGTTCAATTGAATGGGAATTGTTTCCAAAAATGTTAGCAATTACGAGGTTAACTTACATATTTATTACACTATCGACTTTTTCTTCACTTCACTGACACATTAAAAAATGTATTGCTCAATTCTCAGCATAAAAATGCCTTCTACAATCGCAAATGTTCTAAAAATAGAAAAACTACCTTGCTATTATGTCAGTAAGACCACTGAAAAATGACGATTTCCAATTTCTCAATAATTTTCCGAACAGTACCTATAAATGTATAAATAATGAGATTCTCACTAAATCTATAATCCAATTTGAATCGTAAAGCTGATTTGATATTGAAGAATGATTCCGATTTACATTCAGATATTCTTATCTACTCTGATTTGCTTCTACATTATTTTGTTATTATTATACCAAGTTAATATATTTATATATATCCGCTTTTCATACCAAGTTATTAAAAGCGGATTATTTCTACCTTCCCTAACTGCTTCGTTAATAAAATCATCACTTACATATAAATATGACGGCGCAGCAAGTGGCGCCGTCTAGTTTTGTTACGAAGTTACTCGAATCACCGAAGAGGTCGGATAAGAGTGACACTGGCTGATTACTGTCTTTCTAGCAGAGCATCGCATCGATGGTTGTGTGGGCGGCTCTCTTCTGATCCTTCTGATGACAGATGATGTCAGAGGAGCCGCTGTTGTACCAAGTGCACGACGTACTACTATATTCTGGCACAGTCCTGATGATATTGAAGCTACTGAACCATTAAGACGATTACCACTTACCACAGCTTTGAAATAATATAAAATTATCAATAGAATTTGCATACAAAATATTATTAAAATCTCGATTATGATTGTAAATATAATGCTTGCTCAATCCCTAGCATCAGTGGGATGACACTGACAGCTCCTCCACACTCACTTCACCTAAGTTTTCACGGTGAGATGGTTACAGAATCGCACTTCTGCTGAACATAAGGTTCTGGGTTCGATACAGAGCTGAGCAAGCTGTTATTGGGTTTTTCCAATAAATTCTAGGAAATTTCTAGTAGCGGCCCGGAGATCTGAATGTATGCCTGGTTTAGGGCAATACGCTCGTCCCCTATTATAAGAGCCTAATATTATAAAACGTTTTGTGATTCATATACCTATCGGAATAATGTTATACCCTACCTACCTCCAGTTATTGATAGATTAAACAGGACCTACATAATGATTCATGACAGTTAAATTACGTTTTATAATTTTTTAGCATTTGATATCTCACTGTATCGCTATCATTGCTTTTAAGTGCTGATACAAAATATTATGAAAAAATATTCCACCAAAAACATGAGGTCGCCTTCATTGTCTATTTTCGTTAAATAACATTTTATCCTCTAACTCAAAGTGGTTAAAATCTAATACAAAGTTAACGAAACCCGCATTAGGGATAAAAATGAATTATTAATCAGTTTGAATAAATGCGTACCCTCATCAAAGTCATGTCGGTGCGTCACAGCCTGCTTTCATTCATCGATCGATCAAGCGCCAAGAGATTAGATAAAGGTACTCACCAGGTAGCTCCAAAAAGTTTGAAGTCCTCCTCTGTCGGCCTCTCATAGTGTTCTGAAAGTTCAGCGGCCCAATGTCTTCGACAGAGTCGCAGTTCGACATGGTAGATTCCCTTGATCCTCGTCTGCTCGCCAAGTACGCCAAACCACCCTTCATGGACCCTCTACGCATCGGAGAACACGGTCTACTGATACTTGTTGATCGCGTGTGAGGAGTATCATCCGTCATGTCTGTCAAATCTGATGTTGATTTTCGACATATCTTTGAAGAAATCGTCGTGCACTCATCGTCCGCATCGTGAAGGATCGCCGATGGTGTTCCAGGCATTGCGTCTGTAGAATCATCAGTGTGACTGGAGATTATGCTTGGTGATGTCACCAGCATCGGTGAACTTACTGTGGAAGTAGAACCGTATAGTTTCCTGGTGTGCTTAGGGGACACATAACCAGGGTTCGTATGAATGTGCACGGGGGGCGGTTTTGGCGACCTGGACTTCTCCCGGGGCGTGTGTTTTAGAGACGCGGTATAGTGCAGGCTGGTTCGATCCACGCAAGGACTAGATCGCCCTGATGGGGATTTCTGGGGGAAATTAAAGTGCCTTGGAGACATAGGGCTTCTGTGCCCATGGGCTATCGGGGACTTTGGGGGTTGATTGTGCTTGTCATAGCTGCAGCCAGACTGAGGCGTGTAATAGCCTGATGAAGAAGTGCTGGATGCAATGGAAGGACTTTTCTGGGGGAATATGAAATGGCGAGGACTTTTTGGAGTGTGTGGTTTGGGAGAAAGGGGCGGATAACCTCCGGGGCTGTTCACCGCCATCTTGGTCACTTGAACTATCACTCGGTCACCATTTCACTGGTCATCTGGAAAGAAAGAGACGTAGATTTTAGTACTGGCTTCACTGCGTAACAACGTATTTCTATCGACTGTCTAGCAATCCCATTATTATTTACTACGAAAGTTTTATTCTTACGATCTTTTTCGTATGTATCGTATTAATACAAAAATACGTTACTTATATTACTGTATTTTGCGGCCATGTGAGTCATCAACCTTTTGGTTGACCGTGGAAACGTGAAAGGTCAAAATAGTAATATTGCATGAAAGATTTTCGAATCATAAAAGATATTATTGTTATTAAGATTCACAAATTGTGACTCGTCCACAAAATGAACCAATATTTTGACGTTTCATAGTCTCATGAGGACTTGAAATCTAGTTTAAAATGGTAAGGTTAATCAAATGTTTTCTTTATTGTATGAATTTGTTATGATTAATTTCGCCAACGTAAATTCAAACTCAATGCATTCATTTCAATTAAACTAATTACAGGCACTTTTGAATTGTCAAGGGGTCTGTCAGTCATCAGTCATAAAGATGAAGCTAGTTACCAATTCCCAAGCTTAGTAGGTTTCTATGGCGAAGAACGGGCAAGAAACTCCATGGACAATGTTTTAAATCAAATATAGTAATACTTTTATGTATGTCCCTGTCCATACTTAAGACATATGGAACACCACTGGCACCTTGACCAAACAAACCAAAATTGGAACCCAAACTTGAAACCTTGCATACGCAAACCATTATCGTGTGTCCGTCAATACAAACAGAACTTGCCTGTCAAACAGAGAACCGTATTTAAACTAATCCGGACCGTCTCCGGGAATTACGACAGAACTTCCGAAGGGACTCGAAGGATGAAATAAAACTTATTTCAAAGACGAAGTTTACAAGATTATTGTTTTTTTTTTGTTTTGTTTCGTTTCTTATTATGTTGTGTCTGTTTAAGCTGAGTTAATTGTTTTGTAAAAAATGTGGAGAAATATTCTTGAGATTTATTATGGACTTGTAAAAGCAATAAGTTGAAGTGGCTGAAGAAGTTTGTGTACTTAGGTAATAAAGTTTTATTTTATTTAAAACGTTTAGTTTCTATTGTCGTGAGTCTGAAAGCCAATCTGATATTTAGACACGCATGATTGATAGACCGGTTTGATGGATAGGGCTAATAAACTAAGCTCGATATTTTATTTAAGAGAATTCTTTTTGGAAATCTTAATCTTATGATGGATTACAATGTAATAAATAGGAGTTCAACTAAGCTACAAAATCGCTCAAACATGTATCCATCCAAAACATCACAATAGCATACAACTCTAAACAGAATTGACTCATTTTTCTTTTAAAATTTTCGTCTCGTTAACTAGGATCGACTCACGTTCCGAATATAGTTCGTACGGATTCGACTATACTGCTTTAAATTATTCCGGTAAGTTCAATTTTATAAAAAAAAAAATATACTAGTAACTCCTTAACAAGCTTATCAATAAGTTTATCAAAGAAAAACAGAGACGTTCTATGTATATTCCAGTAAAAGGAGTTTCCTCATCCTGATTAAATAAACGTCAGCTGCTGTCGAGTGTTGCAGTTAATCTACGTGATAATCCCACACATGCGACCGCTCGCCCGCACGTCTCGGTCGTTAATGCCATTAATACGGTCACTACCCCCACCACTGCGGTAGTACGAGATATTTATCGCAATTATACCCACATAAATGTTTGCTGCATTCGAGTCGGTGAAGGGTCTTAATCTTTGTTTTATGAATGAGGATGTTGGTACCTACTAAATATAAGAATTAGCTAGAGATATAGTATTTTTATCTCACGAAGCGATGCGCACTTTACTTGTGGTTATCAAGTGTACAAACACGCTGTGAATGTGTGTGTAACCACAGAAGCTCTCGGTACCACATGAAGAAATAACCGAGCAGAATGAAATCTCCCTAATCGAGCTTAAAATTCATACCTACTTTCATAGGACTATCACCCGGTTATTGAAAATAAAAAAACCGGAGAGTGCGAGTTCGGTTCCGGCATTGAGTACGGACGGACAGACATATTGACGGACGGAGAACGGACGTACAGGCACTGTGACTGAGATGATCCCATAAGTCTTTGCGTTTTCCAATTTTGGTGCGGAACATTAAAATTAAAATAGTGTAGCTTTGAAAGACGAAACGGTTTATAATTTTAAAACTTTGTTCAAAATTAAGTAGGTAAAAAAAACAAAGTAAGTTTTAGGTACATTTTAAAGCAAGTTAAAATCAAATAAAAAATGTATCTAAACAATTAAATAACTAAGAAACAAATGAATCACTAAATTCGAAACACAAGCCTACATTGGAAATAAGTTTTAATTTGGAATTCCTAACCACACGCCAGATATGTGAAATCAAAGTGGCCAGTTCGACAAAACGCCAATTTCATAAGTAAGGACCTACCTATAAATAGCTTGCATTTTTTTGAAGTCGGTTAGTAAAATTACTGTGAATTATGAACGGACGGACAGACGGACATGGCGAAACTATAGGTAAGGTTTCCTTCCTGGCTACGACGGATTACAAACTAAACTAAAACAAAAACACGAAACAAATAAGAAGGAGACGGCGGTAGGTAAACCATAAGAATAATTAATAATAATTCTTATGGGAAAAATAACCGAATTCGAGTCGAAAAATACTTACCTCGTAAGTAAATACTTCTGTAATAAGCATTATAAACGTGTAGGTATAGGTAGATATAGATAATTACCTGACAAGATCCTTTGAATATACAAAAAAATAATCTCCTTGGTTTTCCTATCATTATTTGTACACACAGTATAACAGTTTGGCGTCTATTATATATACAAATATATATAATACATAATATATATAATATACAAATAAATATATATAAACAATTTAAAATTAAGGGGTCCTAATCTCTAAGTCCGTCAACGAGGATACGGGCCCGACCGAAAGTAGTTCGATATTTAAAAGCGAACCATACTCCCGATTAATTAACTTTTTCGGATGGTAAAAACACATCGGGAGTAAGGACAACTGTCTAAACGTTTTTTCATTCATTTTTAGTTCGGGCCCTGGACTAATCTGATGGCCGTAAGTGGAGTAGGAAACGACCGTCACTTCGGCTGAAACGACGGACTTCATGCAAGGAGCAGGCCCCTTGATATTTTTATCGTCACAAGTACACGCCCTAGTTGACCAGAGTCCGAAGTCTTGACATCCGTTTATGTTTACGAGTGACGGGTGTCATTACTTTACGCCAGATTAAACTTGGTATTTATGATATCTAGTGTCCAACTGCAGTTTTAATGTCGGAGAAGGGCTCTTGTGAGTTTCGGCCTATGATTTTTTTTTGCCCGAAACCGAATAGATATTGTAGCGGAGAGTAATGATTGCTTGATGGCTGAGTGAATCTAATATTTTATTTATTTGTTTATACCAATAAAATAATATTATAAAGAGGTAAAGTTTGTTATTATTGTTGTTTGCTGGATATTTCATTAGAAATAAGCATCACCTTTGTACCTATGTTTTATGTGTGCACACAAATGGTTAAATAAATAAATAAATACTTTACTCCTTTATAATAATAGGTCATTACATATGGAATTGCCGTTTTACAATACTGGCCATTTGAAACGTAATTTATGTATGGCTGGCAATAAAATTCTAAATTCAAATGAATTTAATAAAAAATATGGGATTCTATTTTCAAATTCAGTCATTCGTTTATTGATTAGTGTTTTGTTTTCACTACATTTGTATCTTTTTCATCAATATGGACACGATAAATATACGAGTAATTATGGACTACGAGTTCCGTCGCGGTAGCAATGCCGCACAAACGGCTCGCAACATTAATTACGTGTACGGAGTGAACACTACAAACGAACACACGACTCGTTATTGGTTTGAACGCTTCCGACATGGAAATTTTGATCTAAAAGATGAACCCTGTGGTCGCCCGAAAACTAAAGTCAACAACAACGAATTAAAGGTATAGTGGAAGCTGACGATACTCAGTCTACGGCTAAGTTAGCAGCAGCTTTCAACGTTAGGATCAAAACAATATTAGTCCATTTGCGTCAAATTGCAAGGTAAATAAACTTGATAAGTGGGTGCCGCACGAACTGAACGATCGCCAGCGCGACGAACGCGTTGGGGTATGCCTTGCGTTGCTTTACAGACACAGAAAAGAAGGAATTTTGAATCGCATTGTCACTTGTGATGAAAAATGAATTCTATAATCGTAAGCGATCATCATGTTGGTTAGACCCTGGTTCAGCGCCTAGGCAGTGCCCCAAGCGAAAACTTGCCCCTAAAAAAGTCATGGTCACTGTTTGGTGGTCTAGTGCCTGTATAATTTATCACAGCTTCTTACCAAATGGCACCAGCATTACTGCGGATGTGTACTGTGAGGAACTGGACAAAAAGATGGAGAATCTCGCAAATCTCCGGCTAGCTTTGGTTAATCGTGCGTCCCCGCTGCTCCTACACGACAACGCTCGACCTGATACGGCACAACAGACAGTCTCTAAGCTACAATAGCTAGGTTTGGAAGTTTTGCGTCATTCACCGTACTCACCAGACCTTGCGCCGACAGACTTCTACTTTTTCCAAAATTTGGACAACTTCTTGGCAGGGAAAAAATTCAATACCCGAGACCCTGTACAAAATGCCTTTGAAGAGTTTGTTGGCTCCCGTACACCTGACTTCTTCAAGAAGGGCATTGAAAAATTACCACTGCGCTGGCAGAGATGCATCGATAGCGTGGGTGCATATTTTGATTGATAGAAATAAAAAAATATTTATATAAAAATGACTAACTTTCTGTATACTAAACGGCAGTTTCATAGGTAAAGACCTAATTAATCACCCCACAACACCGGTATTCACTTATTTGCATGTTTGAGAGAGATTTTATGGGACCACCTGTTCGACATGTCCATTAGAGTAGATCGGTTGCGGAGCATGAGTTTTGAGTGAAGGTGAATGGAATGAGTTAAAGGAACAAGGAAGGACTAGCCTTCGAATGAGTGTTGCAATATGTGAAGTGGGTTCATTATTTATAATAGAAAATGCGTAATTAATTAAATAGAAGAAATGGCGCAGACAGTAGCTATTTAACATTATGGAATGCAAATAAAGAAATGAATATTTAAGAACTACCGATGTGAACAATTTCTTATGTTAATATGACATAGCTTTTTGATCAATTCAATTGGCACCGGGGCCTACGTGAGAAATAATGATTAAACCTTTCTTCAATTATTTAAACAAACACACAGTCCATGGCCCAGTTCCCGTGTCTATGTGAACTTAGTTATTATAACCTATCCTATAACGAATATTTGCAGGATCCTTTGCAAACAGAAGCCCCTTCGTTATATTATTAGGTACATTTAGCATAAAAACATACACGAAGTTTGGTTTCGGCCGGCGGGTTTCAGCGTCGGCGTTTGGAAAAATATTGACCTTGAGGAAAACACTAGTGAAGTTCGTATTCGCAGTAAACTAGCAATTTTCATTTCACGCTTCGTCCATATTGTTGGGAAATCGGTATTTTCTACTTGTCGCACTAGAAAATAAGCTTTTGCGGATTGAGTGTGATATTAACTAATATTTTGGTTCAGTTATGTCTGTTATGTAACAAAACGCCTACGTTTGACCAACACGAAGAGAAGAGAAAGAAAGAAAGAAGACCTTGTAACAGAACAATCATTAAAAGTAACAAGAATTCCAAAAAATTACCAATAGTACTTAAGGGGCTTACAACAGCTAAAGCGCGGTCTCTGTCGGACTGCATGGAAAAGAAAGAGAAGCGCGATGACATAAAGCTGGTAATGTATTGCAAAATATGAAGCAATTCTCTATTTATTAAAAAATCTTTTGATTGGACAAAAAATTAAAACACTATCACGTTAATATGTTGCTTAAAGAACAATCTGAAAAAAAGAAACAGAATGATTGGATGTATATTAGTATGGTTTTTAATCGTTTATTAGAGGTATCTTCATGACTTTTTTCTATCGTACCAAATTAGTTGTATTATGTTTTCAACACACTATCTATCTAGCATATATCCTGAAGAATATTATATATTTTTCTGATTTTGTTTACTGCAGTGGATCATACAGGGTGTGGCGTAAGTAGTGGTCCACCGTTCAGGATTCGATGAACCAGATAATTAACTATAACATTTAAAAATTTTAACCATTTTTTGTAGTAAGTTTTTTTTTACAAAAATCGCTCTTGAACTTGATGATGTGTTAAAAATTAGGGTTAAAATTAGAGAAGAACCAACCGTTACTTCAAAAGAGCTAAATTTACACAAAAAATCATAATTTATCATGATAGCTCTAGTACTCAGCAGTAATTAACAGAAATCAAAATGAAAAAATAATGGTTTTTGTTGAAACTACAAACAAATTTATAATAAAAGGAAGAAATTTCGTAAATAAAAGACAAAAAGGAAATATTTTCTGAACCCTTGGGTACAAATAGTAATTTTTTTAAATTGTTATAGTTAATTATCTGGTTTATCGAATCCTGAACGGTGGACCACTAGTTACGCCACACCCTGTATATTTTTAGGCATTATAAAACTTGCGTTTAGGTCATGTAGTTCCCGTAAAGTGTCGATACTTTTTTATGACGAATCCTGAGCCTATACTACAGGTACTGGTTATCACCGTTCAAAAACAGATGATGAAAATATTGTGCGAAATTATCACGATAACATGGCAAACAATCAATTTTACTTGAGACTAGCTTCTGCCTTCAGCTTCGGCCACGTGGATGTTGGAAATTATTCCACGGGAACTTGCTACTGGGACAATAAGTAGCCTATGTCCTTCCCTAGGATACCACCTATCTCCTTGCCAAATTTTATCGAAATCCGTTCAGTGGTTTAGGCGTGAAAAGGTAATATATAGACACAGAGTTACTTTTGAATTTGTAATAATTATTAGTATGGATAGATACACGAATCACGAAAGATCCAAAATTTAAACCAACACTAAACATCAATTCAGATTTCGTCGATATTCGTTACGAAAAAACGACAGGAACCAATAATGGAACTTGCCAGAGCCGCTGCTGAAATCCCCTCGTCGGATTTGTACGGTGCGGGGATTACAGCTTTGCTCTTATAAAAAAAAGACTGTATAGTTGGTATAGATGCAAATGCAACAGGACGAGCCACCAACCGTGTCGATTTGATGATTTTCATATGAAATGAATCCACACGGCTAGCTGTGTAAATGTCCGATTTTATATCTCAGTGATTTATTTTTTTCTGCACTCTGTGTTCACAGATGCGTAGTAGGTATACGCTTGCCGCACACTACCTCATGTATTCCCAAGAAAAACAAACTTCGGTTTTCTAATTGTGGCTTTAAGCAGACTAAAAGAATTTAGACAATATTAATAAAGGAAATTTATGTCACTTATCTATTTCGGGATAGCTTGATTGATTTGTAGGAAGTAAATGGCGAGTATTACGTATGGGTTATTTTTTTTATTTCACACAACAAGTTATATTACTCTAGCTAGTGTCGTGATATGATAACGACGCCGAATATATATGTTATTTATATGTTTATATGAACTTTACCCGTTAGCAGGTATATCACCACCTGCCGTACGAAGGGATATCGCATGCGCGCTGGAAAAAAGACCCAAGAATCCGATCCCCGACATCCCCTCTACGACCACATGACTACTCCGGGTAGACTTAAGAGTCGCAGGAGCTTCTTACGGTCCATACAGCTGAACTAAGACAGGCCACCTGAAGAGCGAAGTGAATTGTGGGAAGAAAGGTATCCGCCACTTCAATACTTCGTAAAGCCCCAAGAACACCTGCCTCCCGGTCGCCAACTACAGTGGCATATTTGGAAAGCATTAAATCGATTGCGTTCCCAAGTAGGCTGCTACAAACATAATCTGGCGAAATGGGGCATTATCGATTCATCCAACAACCAGTGCGAGTGCGGTGCTCCTGTACAGACTACGTTCCATCTGCTAGACTGTCCCAAATGTCCGTTCACCTGCATTCTTGACAATTTGGACAACGCCTCTGATGCTGCAATAAACGAGGCCACCTACTGAGTCCGAACGGTATAAGCAATATATGTGCCGTCGAAACGAAAAGAAGAAGAATTTAATTACATTCTACAAGTTTATACTTTGATCAGCGAAGCATGCAATAAGATGTTATGATTTGATTCAGTTGGCTTTTTGGTACGTCAATTATGTGGTGTACTGGCACATCACGGCATAATTATCCATTCAGATTTAAGGTGAAAACAAGTTACTTCAAAGATTTTGTAGGTAAGTTATTTTGTGAGAATCACATTTAATTACTTAAAAGGGGTGGTATATCGTTCGAGGCCTCACGCATAATGGCCCACCTGAAGGACTAAGTGCGTAAACCAAAGCCCCTAACATAGAACCGTTCGAGGCCATAGTTGAATTTTAGAATTAGAATAGTCATTAAAGTAGTGTTAAATATTGTATTCAACATCTCAACATAATAAAATAGTAACGAAGTCAAATCTGTACATTAAATATTTTTGAAAAAAATAATTGCTACGAACGAGTCTGGTGCCTAAAATATAGTTTTCATAACTTTGGTCAGTTTTACTGTTTTCGGACGGATTTGGATGAAATTTGTCGCACAGATAGTTTATAGCCAGGATTAGCACATATGGTACTTTTAATTCCGGTAGTACGTTTCTGTGAAATGTTCTGACATCCACGCGGGTGAAGACGTGGGCAAAAGCTAGTAAAACATAGTTCATAAATTAATATTCCTAAGCATTCCTAAGTACTTAATATTCTTGTAAGTTAAATACTATTTGCACTGTTGTTAAACAAATTATAATATGTTAACTTTGTAAGAATCCGTGTTAAATGGTCCTTCGAGCCGGATAGTCGAAAGCGTACTAGAGTAGTGAAATAAAATGTTGTAGGCCAAATAAGCCTTATTTTATAAAGAAGCTTTCAGCGAAGCTCTACTTACCCAAAGTCTCAACTAAACGATGGAAACTGTAACTACCCACTGTTAGCATCAAGTATAACAAAAAGAGCGAGAAAATTGATATCGTGTAAGAGTCTAATATTACAGACTTTCTTCATGATGCCAAGATTATATAACAAACTTATAGTGTTATTCTCTAAACGAAGTCGTACAAAATTCCTGCGGTGTCGAGGCGAGAATCTGCGGTTATTTACTTTTATAATTGTGTGTGGTCACTTGAGTGGTTTAAAGTGAACTTGTGATAGAAAAACTACAGTATATCCTTATACTTTTTAAAGTGGTTCATCGCCTTTAAATTTCACAGGACTTAAGATTGTCAACTAAATAATATCTGAGATAAGCCCCTCTTCTCTCTGAAGGTTACGCATGGTCTGCAGAAAACACCCTTCAGTTTAGGGCATAACTCTACGCGCCCCTTCCCCCGCATGATGGCGCTTCGAAAACCTTCTCGTCGATAAACTGGTAAGGAGTTAAAACCTGTAGGCAGACTATGGTACTACGGGACATGGCCTCAGGCAACCAGAGGGTGTGGGCGTAAAGTTCACCAACATCTCTCATCGCCTCGAAACATGGCCCACACGCTTTTGAATAAATTACATCTTGGGGTTGGAAACCAAAGATCAAGTCAATTATTGACTTCACGTGCTTTAGGCTATAATTTTGGAAAGTAAGTAACACTGCCTTTAAGCAAGGGCAAAGTTATGTATACCATAAGCCTAACTAATATAATAAATGCAAAAGTAAGGTTTTTTTCACTCCTCTTGCTCAAAAATACCGTCATTGTGGCGTACCATAGCGAAGAAAAAATAGCAATTCTTCCTCTAGGGGAAAAAGTTTTTTTTTTAATTTTTGTGTGTCAAATGACAATGAGCCTACAAAAACGAAAAAGTCTTTAGTCATGAGTAGAATAATCATGAATATAGACTCGACTTATTACTGTTTCATAAAAAAAGAACTTAATTTTATTTCTGAAAATGGAACTAAAATCGGCGATCTCTTTGGTAGAATGCGTGCAATGCGTTGCGGCTGCAGAAGAAAAAACAAAAAAAAAACATTGGCGCGAAATCTTTATAATTTTTCTCTAATTGCAAATTGAATTATTAGTAGTGACCGTAATTAATTGTATTCGATTGTTTTATTTTCTCGCAATCGTAGTGAAAAGTAGAGTGTAACACACGGCGCTAAAAACCCATTAAAACTCGGTTTCTATTTACTCCCTCGCTAAAGCTCGGGAGTAAAACTACCTCGTATATAATGGGTCATTTTAGCTCCTTGTATAACAATCTTCTATTGTTAGTTACAGTTTCACGCTAAAACGGCCAAACGGATTTGGATGAAATTTGGCACATGAGTAGACCATCACCTGGATTGGGACATAGGCTACTTTACATCTTAGATCGGAGACGAAGTCACAGGCAGCAGCTAGTCGGCCTATAATATTTCCACTGTTGAGACACAGGCCTCCTCTCTTGGAGAGGGAGTGGGCCACCACGCGGGCACAGTACGGGTTGGTAGATGTCATATGTCTTCGAATTGTTGGTGCTAGGCCGGTTTCCTCAAGATATTTTCCTTCATCGTTTTGAGAGCAATGGTGATGAAATTATTTACACAAAGTAAAGCGCCTGCCTGGGTTCGAACCCATGAACTACAACTCGTAAGTCGGGGCCGTTACCACAGGGCCAACACTTCGCCAAAATCTAAAAAAAATTACAGGGACCTACTTATCACATAGAAATATTCATTGTAAAAATCTCCCAAGGCATTAGTTCCGTTATATTGTGTTTTGTGTCTATTGGGCTTTATATAATTTATTGGCGAAAATTTACAGACGGGGTCACCGACGAAGAACAACTAAAACAACAAAAAGCACACAAGAAAGCACACGTAACTATGACAGTACACGTCTGCTTATCTTCTAGAAATACAAGCGTGAATATGTAAGGCTTATAAAACACATATTTTAGCGGCCATAACTGTCAGTCAGAGGTTATAATAGTCCCCGAGCGGCCATTAGTAACTCCAAATTGCCCGAAACATGGAGGATTATAAAAAGTAGATTGTTGAACGCAGATTTGGTTCTATATATTTTTTTTTTTGTATGTAGGTGGATATTTCAGTTATATTAAGTAGGTTAGTGTAAGAAATATGATTACAAATTATTGTATTACCGTTATTAGAGTACCGTTACAGTTACCGGTATTACAGACCGTGAGGACCTGTTGGTACCCGTAAGGGGAAAGGATAATTATGCTTTATCATAATCAGCCTAAAATTTTCCCACTGCTGGGACACAGGAGGCCTCCTCTCTGTGACAGGGAGTGGGCCATCCACCACGCGGGCCCAGTGCGTGTTGGCAGATGTCACATGTATTCGTATTTTTGGGTCTAGGACATGCCGGTTACCTCACGAGGTTTTCTTTCACCGTTTTGAGAGCAGTGGTGACGAAATAATTGACACAAAGTAAAGTGCCTGCTTTCTGGGTATTCTGGGTGTAAAAACATAGGACAGAATTAGGAACACTACCCTGCGTTACAAAACGGGCCCACTGGATGTAGGAAAGAAGGCTGCCAGGCTGCCAGGCAGTGGGATTGGGCGGGTCACATCAGCCGTATGCACGATGACCGCTGGACAAAAGTCTCCACACAATAGTGCCGGAAGATGGACGGCGCCGCCGAGGCTGGTCCCGAATGAGATGGCGAGATGACCTGGACGCGTACCGCGAGGGCTGGTTCGAGGTGGCGCGGGAAAAGAGTTTCTGGAAGGATTTGGTGGAGACCTTTGCCCAGCATAGGGAGAAAATAGGCTAAAAAAAAACAGCGAGCCTTACTGTAGTCGCATATGATGTGTGACATCAAAGTCAAAGCATTTATTTCAAATAGGCACATAAAAGGCACTTTTGAACGTCAACATTTACAATAAAATAGAATTGATTCTAGTCGCCCCTTCCAAAAGGTAGTTTCGTATGGAGAAGAATGGGCAAGATCTCCACCGTTACTCTTTTAAAATGTGTTACATTAATTATTTAATTATATATTATGTGAATTATAGGTAAAAGAATTAAAAAATTTAGCAATGACAAATAAGTTAATTATGTGATATTGTAAAAGTATACGATTTCCCAAATTATGTAAACAAGTAATATGTCAGTGTGTGAGTTAAAGTAATCACAGAATGTAAATCAATGTCATAAAAATAATAAACTATACAATTAAAGTAGCAACAAGTTTGATTATGTCTAGACCTCAGATCTTCTGTGGTTATATGATCTGACGTCCAGACCCTAGATTGTCCTGTGGAGCTGGACCAGCATGTTTCCAAGCATTCTTATCTTGGATATAATCCTCTAATTTGTAATATGCTTGTTTACACAGTGAACTTTTTATATGAGTTTTAAATTTTCTTTCATTTAATTGCAATAAGTATATGACAAGGTATTTGTTTGTAGCATTTAACACAGTACCCCATAAAAGATGTATGTACTTTAGTTAATCTGAAAAATGGTTGATCTATTTTATTTTTATTTCTAGATATCTATCACTTATTTTATTAAAAAGATGCAGATTTATTCTTACGTACTTAATGTTTTCATAAATGAATTGGCAAGGTACCGTCATAATATTAATCCTTTTAAATAGTTCTCTGAGAGATTCGCGGTGACGTAGATTATAAATGGCTCCGACAGCTCTCTTTTGCAAAATAAAGATGGATTCAATGTCAGCAGCCCGACCCGACAGTAAAATACCATACGATATCTGACATCTCACTTTGGTAATAAGCAAAACATTTACATTTTATGCAAAAAAATAATATTCAGGTATTATTTGAAATGATTATTTGAGGTTAAGAGCACAGTTGGTGCGTTCACCTTCTCTATTTTCCTTTCTCGTCACACACACACAACTGTTGCCTGACAATACCAACCTCTCAGAAAATGGGTTGGTACCATTTGACGGCCAACTCTTCCACCACGCGCGCTCATTGGTAAAAATAAATAGCGTGCTCTTCCCCGGCTTCATGTTACACACTTCCGTCGTATTTCATGAAATCACTCCCACAGATTAAAGGAAAGCCAGAGGAAAGATATTACACGTCAAAAAACAAAAAGTGCCTGCTTGGGTTCGAACCCATGCCCTACAACTCGTAAGTCGCCACTGGGCCACCACTGCTCTCATGTTTTATAATACACCAAAATTTGCTATCTTGCTGCTACTGCTTTTGCTAGATTTTTAATACGTTTCCAGAAGCTTTTATAGCTTGGGGAAAAAAATTGGAGTTGAATTGGTGCTTTTGAAAACAGCAGAGGCACCAACTTCATCTCAGGTCCTGTTGAAAACCAGCATAATCAGCCTATAATGTTCCCACTGCTGGGACACAGGCCTCCTCTCGGTGAGAGGGAAAAACAGAAAACCAGCGTCAAGCACTAATAGCCTGGACTTGTTGCTCAACTACGGCTATATGGCGCAAGCGCGTGGCACACTTTACTGCTAATTTCTCACACTATACACTTATAATCGTTTTTTTTTTTTTAATATTGCTTTTTTTATTTGTAAGTAGTATAAAATGTGGTGTGTGCCTTTTAGTCTGTGCCAAATAAATGCATTTTCTATCCTTCTTGATACATACGTATTTATTAATTATGGCCTGAAAGGAATAAGACTCAAAAGTTGGACTTATCCTGATTTTCAACGGTACCTCAAACCCGTTACCGCCAACTTAAAACTGAAGAGCGCAACAGGTTCTTGTCACAGAGAACGACAAGCCCTTAAAATTACATAGCCCTTTGAGCAAGGTTTTACAACTTAAAATAAAGGAAGCTATACTCTTTATATCGTCAGCTCATACAATACATTTATTATACAATTTTTATCACCGGCCTGTTTATGGCTGGAGCCTGAAATCACTTGCACACTATAAGAGGAGATACAAAAGGGACACTTTGAAAGACTTTCATGTATTAATAGTCGTGTAGGTAAACATTATACAGTACACGGCCGAACGTATGACACATGGAGCTTTAGGTAGAGAATGCTATAACAGTTTGAGTGACAGATACGACGCTCTACAGCATTGCGATTCTGTAACCATCTCACCGTGAAAACTTAGGTGAAGTGAGCGTGGAGTGAGCTGTCAGTGTAGTCCCACTGATGCTAGGGATTGACCAAGCATATTTACAATCATAATCGAGATTTTAATTATTAATTTTAATGTTATTTCTGTTAATCATTTTATATCATTTCAAAGCTAGGATTTAAGTGTCTAAATTTTTATTATTTAGAGTTTTATAAAGCAGACAATTTTGATTTTCATTTTGACCTTACTTTCGGCTTTAGCAACCTGGAAAACCATGAAAACGACAACAATAGTCATATTAAACAATAGGTCCCTAATAACAAACAATGTCCATGCGAATTTTCTTTAGTAGCTAGTTTAGGAAAAAAAAGTACTTATTTGAGTTTCTTAAGTTCTGTTTTGTATTAAAAAAAAACCCATAAACAGTAATGTTTAGCCACTTAAATACTAGCATTGAAATAATATGAAATGATCAACAGAACTAACATTAAAACCATGCTTGTGCAGACTTTGATTTTCCCTGTGATCGACTATGGTGACGTGTGTTACTTTGACTTGAATGCGGTTTTGCTGGATAAGCTCGACAGATTGCTTAACTATGGTATCCGGTTCATATTCAACCTCAGAAAATATGATCATGTGTCGAGCTATAGGTCTGAGCTCAAATGGATGTCCATTCGCCAAAGAAGAAGTTTGCGTGCTTTGACCACGCTTTTCTCCCTTCTCAACTCTCCCACTCCTCCTTCTTATCTCGTGTCTCACTTCCAATACCTATGTTCTTCTCACGCTAAGAATCTACGTTCTTCTAGCAATCTTCTTCTACTCTGTCCTTCTCATACTTCTGACTTTGTTCATTCTTCCTTTCATATTCAGTCCATTCTTCTTTGGAATGCGCTTCCTCTTGATATCAGGACGGCTACCAGTCGGTATGCATTTAAGCGGAAATTGCAGAGTTATTTTCGAAACAAATAGAGTAGAGTCATCTCAACATCTCTCTTCCTGGAATTTGTATATATATATATATATATATTTATGTAAGTATATAGTATAGTAAATAGTATGTATGTGTATAGGACTTATTTATATATTTGTGTACGTTATTTTGATAGTTTATTTTTTTTTATCATTGTTAAACATCGCTCAAATCAATGCTTTCCTTTCCTTTTAATTAAAGCACCTGCCATCTAATCTCTTCACCACCCTTGGTTGACTGGTAGAGAATGCCTAAGGCATTAAGTCCGCCTTTGTACCTTTTGTGCGAAAAGTTATAAATAAATAAATAAATAATGCTTGGTCAATCCCTAGTATCAGTGGGATGACACTGGCAGCTCACTCCACTCTCACTTCACCTATGTGTTCACTTCGCGGTGAGATTTTTACAGAATCGACCGGCTTGTGCATTATTGCTTATTTGCCTGGTATTTACCAAGCAGATGTGAGTGGAAACACCGGGAGGGGTCGCCTTAGGACATATCACTATTTATGTCCTTCTAGGGCGACCTTATAGGGTGATGTTCTTCAAAAACAGCGTGCGTGTATGAACGGACGTGTGAACGTAAACGAGGCAAAAGTAAGTTAAAAGTAAAAAGTAAGTTACTTGTAATACTAACACACTATGGGCCTACGATGCCAACCAATAAAATATTTATATTTTTTTACTTATTAAAAGGAGTATGTTTGGAACGTAGCTTGGTGGCGTTCTGTATTTTCTGCCTACCCCATGAGAAAAATGCGTGAGTTTATGTTTTATATGTTGTTTCGTACACAAATGTGGTATACTATAATTTGATTTTTTTGCCATTTTGTGGTACAGTCTTGGGTACCCACATCGTGACCCTGACTGTTAATTTTAATACAACTGGGGTAACCAATTCATGCAGCCCACCGTACCTATTACATAGGTAGTGGTGATGATGTAGTTCAATCAGTTTCTGATTTAATTACATCATGTGTTTCTCACAAAGGTGTGAGGCGAAAGATAAAAGATGTTCATTGTAAGTAGTATATCAAAGTATGCGATTGATGGTTTGTGGTGGTTGATTGGTGGTTGGTATTGTTCGTCGAATCGTTGAGCTCCTTGAGTCTAAGTTGAGCTGCACGATTACTGACAATTGCGTGCACTGACTGGACAGGTCCACTCTGCTCCGTGGGTCCACTCAATCTGTGTGGTTCCTCAAAAGACCATTGCAGACACCGATCTACATAGCCTTCACATGATCTGACCAAGATTTTGTCAGGACTTTAAAAGAGACTGTGACCTCTGAGTTTGTTTCGGCCTTTCTTCTCAGAGTAGTCAGATAGGAAACGCCGACCTCATCTAGTTTAAAAAAAAAATATGATTGACGTGTAAAAGTGTTTGTTCAAACCTACTTCCAGAAATAAAATCATTTATCATTTATGATGGTAAAACTCTTGAAACTCGTACCTACCATGATTGTTTACCAAATATGACATCTAACAAAAAACACACTCTACCCTCCCCAACTACTAGCTAACCTTCTGTACCTTCTCACACACTACCAAAAGGATCAGTTTTGTCTATCCATCGTAAACTGAAGCCACTGAAGGCCAGAGGGTTCCTCGTAATTTGTCCTTTGAACCGCGTCGTTACTTTTCAATGGAGTCACCCACTTCAAAGTAATCGGCGTCTATTCAGTTGGCGTGTCGTGACGTCAGCATGTAAGTCAATAAATATTGAAATAATTTTCGTGATGAGGTTAAGTTACGAAGTGTGAGGTTGGAGATATTCGTATTGATATTGTAAGCTTGTTAGCTAATGGAGGGAACTATCTTCAGTGGGAATGATAATAGAAACTAATTATAATCATTTAGATGAAAAAAGGCCAATTTATCAGTACCTATCTACTTTTACTATGAATGAAGTCGGCATGTGGATATAGACTTCACAAAAAGAAACTTTGTTTGGATCATAAACCGGTTGGCACACAAAAACCAGTGGCGTGATCTTAATGATCACAACGAGGTATCTCATTCTTCTGAACTGAACTGAGTAGGCAGATATTTATAACGCAAGACAGCTCCGATATTTACATAACTATACCTTCTGAGAGGTGACACATCTTTTTGAAGCCAATCGCCTGCATGAGGACACGGCGGTGCTCCGCCCAAGCCAGGCAGACCTCCACCGTATGCTCCACCGTGTCCTCCGGGCGATCCACACAATGGTGACACCCGGGCGTTTCCTCCCGCCTTATCCAGAACAGAAACCTCCCGAAACAACCGTGTGCGGTGAGGACCTGCGTCAGTCGGAAGGTGAGGACGCCGTGGCGCCTCTCTAGCCACTTCTCAAAGAGGGGACTTATCGCCGCCAACTAGGCTGGCTGAGGATCAGCACTTTTTGAACGTCAAAATTACATAAGACAGTCCCCTGAAAACGCCCGCTCTTCACCACTTCCTAGTACTTTAGCTGGGAAGAAGAAGTGGCGCAACAAACTCCCCAGCAGCACTGCTGCCTGTTCAGTTAGAAGAACTGGATTCTATACAGTAGTAAGTAATTAACATTACCAAACACGAAACATTAAATAAAATTATTTGCCATATGTCAGCTAGCACTCGCCAGTATTGAAAACTATACTCAAGCAGAAATAAAAAACGTAAAAAGAACTTAATACATAATAAATGCCTCCAGGCATAAAGGGCGTGCTTACATTTGCAATGCTGCATTATGTTTATATAATATGTAGCTGTAACTTGAAGTCACAAATGATAAACTATGACCATCGAAGTAAAATAAAGAAACAGTTAATTACTAATAACAATAACAAAACCATAGTCAGCAAGGCTCCTTGGGGAGAAGCCGTGAGTTTATATATAAATGTGTATTTACCTAGTTTTGTATTGCATTAACTTCCTTTATACCATTTCAATTATCATCAAAAGGTAAATGCTGCGGAAACAGCCTTGAATTGTAAAAATTGCTTCCATTTCATATTCCACATTTTATTTTACGATCTCCTTTCGGTTTTCGTTTCAATCGAAAGCGATATCATCCGCGACGATATTCGAACGAGTAATTACTGTCTCTCACGGTGCATGAAAATGTTAAATATTGAGTCTTTATTTTTTTTCATACAAAACAATTCGGGATATAAAAAGGCTATACGTACAATATAGAATAATTATATTCCATGCAACTTTAATTCATTGCTAACTGCTATCTACAATATTTTGCAAATTATTCGCGTCGTACATTATGGTGCCACGTGCTTATCATAAAACTTTCACTAAAACTCTTAAAACTAAACATAACATAACATCACACCTATATTCCTCAAAGGGTTAGGCAGAAGTGTACCTATAGTACACCCACATATCGCCAGTTATATTTAGGTCGGGTACGTATTGCAATAACTAAAATAAAAGGAACTAACGTAAAATAACCTACGTTCAAAATCCCTAAAATCGAAATACCTAATGTTTTTTAAATACGTAAGTAACTAACACCTACCTACGAATTGCCTAAGTTTAAAATACTGATTGGACTAATAACTAATGGACAACTCGCCTAGTTTATTAATACGGTGTATTCTAGTAGGTTTTGGCACTCGCCGGCCGCTGCCGCAGCACGCTCGCTTCCGGCTTCGCTCGTTCGGCTCGCGCGCGGTTTTTCACAGTTTTAACCTAACCTATTTCAGTCACTTCAAAATGAGGAATCATACAATCTGCCTGCGACTAGACTAATAGACAATGTTAAATACATTTCGTAATTTTGAACTGGGTGAAATAGGTTAGGTTAGGTTAGAACTGTGACTGGGCGGCGGTCACCTCCTTCTGCGAACACGTCATGTCCCAGAAGGAGGCAGAAGGAGGACGATCCTCACGTGGCGCCGCTCCGAAGACTTAGGAGGGGTCGAAGAAGACGTCAGTTTGACAGTCATCTCCGACTCCTCCCAGGTGGAGACCAGCAGGCAACGGGTGCAGGGGCACCCTTGCCTGTATTGCACAGGCCTCCACCAGTGTCGGACGGGAATGGCCAGGTGTTCCCGGCCATTCCCGTAGCCCCCGAGCGTGGGGGGTATGCGGGGCCCGCCGGGGTTGTGGAAGTAAAGGCTGAGCCGGTTTCCCATGGCCCTCCCTTCACGGCGATGTGGGAACACCGCTGAGTTTTAGTGGGTATACTGTCGGTTCTGTTCCAACAGGAGTCCCACATACCCCGTCGCGACCCCCGCGAGCAGGGATGCGTAATGCATTTGTCAGCGACAAAAAGAAATGGTTAGAACTATGACAAACCGCGCGCGAGCCGAGCGAGCGAAGCGAGCGGTGCTGTGGCAGCGACAGGCGAGCGCTACTTCCAAGTTGCTCACAGAAATGCTTTCACATGATATTTAGGACATTCTATACTCTTTACTTCGATATTTAGGTCATTAGATACTCTGTACTTCGATATATATGCCTTTCGATGATATATTGGATAAGCCTTAGATATATTGGACGTAGGCTATCTAACCATTCGACAATATAAACTTAAGTTATTTAAATTTTCGGTTTTATGGTCGTTCGATATTTAGATTTAAGGGGTTTTGAACGTACGAGTAGGTTATTTTACGTTAGTTCTTTTAATTTTAGATATTTCAATACGAACCCATTTAGGTCCCATGTAATACGGGGGGAGCCTATTGGCATCGACCGGGCACAAACCCAGAATCCAAGGTTCAAATTCCAAATGGAAAACCAAAGATGCCAAAATATGGCGAATGTGTCATCGCACAAGAATATTTATTTACCATCTTTTGTATTATCGCATTCAAAGCCAATAAATTACTTTGGTGAGCAGTGGTGACGGTGGTGACTTACGAGTTGTAGGTCGAAGGTTCAAACCCAGGCAGGCGCATTACTTGGTGTAAATTATTTCATCACCACTGCTCTCAATACGGTTAAGTTTAATATCGTGAGGAAACCGGCATGTCCTAGAATCTATTATATTTCAATAAAACCACTGTCGTTACTGCCTTAATATTTGTTTTATTATTTGCTTTTCTATGCAGAACACCTTATTTAAACGGGAAACGGAAATCCTTCCTCTCTGACACCTAGCTGTCAAAAACTTGCATTTTTTATTGGGACTCAATGTTGCCATTAATATGTATCAGAATCAAACATTCGAACACATGTGACATCACGAACCCGCACCGTGCCCGCGTGTTGGATTACGGCCCACTCCCTCTCACAGAGAGGAGGCCTGTCTCCCAGCAGTGGGAACATTAAAGGCTGATTATGAAATTACTTTGACTTTGATTATAAGTAATACGGTAACCCCAAACAAAATAAAATAAATCAAACAGTTGATGGACTTACAAAGTATGCATTATTAATTACATGGTGTAGTTACAACTAAATTGTTGGGTGAACCACAACACTCCTAGCTAGGTCACTGATTAATCTGTATTAAGGAGAGACAGTTGTACCAAATTAATTTCCATGTTCCCAAATAAGTAAAGAATCGTTTACTTTCTTCTGACTCCGCTATAGTTGTTTATTTGTAAATTTAATTTAATACTAATATTAGGCTAAGTTATACTACTATTAACAATATATGGATGTAATTCTGAATTAAAATATTTGTATTTGTATAGCAAAACTGATCAGTATCAGATAATACAGCATCAATGGACCTTTGACAGAAATGAATGCAGCCAACAGCCGATATTGTGAATCACGGAAATATTCCGATAGAGTGCTGCTTATTGGTAACAAATTACTGAATTGAATGTCAATGAGCTGCAATATCCGGCCGGATTAATGAAATGGAGATATTCCGATTTCAAACGGGTAACATTTTGCTTAGTAGGTATATTAACTGAACAAAATATCGATTCTGCAATGGAGGTTTTATTGTCCTTAAGTTGAGGCCCAGCTGTTTTATAGTATACAGCGTGAATCAGAAACGTGTGGTCATATTTGAGGGTGTGGTACATGGATACATTTGGGTCGAGTAGTATTGAAGTTTTGTTGTAGTTTTGTTTCGCGATTACGATTTTGTCCCATGGAGACAGTTTGTTTGGTTTGCATACATTTCTAATACGCGCTGTATGTAGAATGATGATGGGTTAAATTTTTGTCCGCGTAGTGGAACAAATTTTTGTCCGCGTAGTGGAACAAATTTTTGTCCGCGTAGTGGAACAAATTTAGGCTACGTTCCCTCGGACGTAATAAAATCGCGGCGGAATAAAAACGCCTGGCGAAATCTTTTCCCGTCTTCAACTGAGTGTTCGAACGACCGTAAAAAATCACTTGGAACTGATTTGCCATGCAGTGCAGACGTACGATGGTTTCCGCAAAATTATTAGCTGTAGCCATTAGTGAGGCCAGGGAGACCACAAAACAATGTTTTTGATGCATCCCATGAGTGATGGACTATATTTTAAAGGCCAATTTTTGTATTCTGAAAATTATAATAATTATCAATTAAATAGCATGTTTATTATATATTGTATTTTCTCAAATAAAACGGTTTACTGTATAGTAAACTGCACCCACATATACAAGGTGTTGTTTTGCATCCTCGTCAAATTCGAGGAGGTAACTATGCTAATGATTCTCGACACGAATCAATAATAAAATAAGTAGGTATTTATTTTAATTTTTTGTATTTTTCGGAAATCGGCATGTGTAGGGCCCGTGTGATACCGCCCTGTAACTGCGCTGTAACTGTAACGCATGCACACAGCGACATAGTCGTACGACACTGCCTACCGCATACGCAACGGGGCGATTTTGTTCTTTGAAAGTGGAGTATTCTGAAATACTGTCAAACTTAAATACCTAAAAAAACAAGTATGTATTAAATTGAGCAGGATCATAATTTTATTTGATTATAAGACATAATCTTTCATAACAGCCTCCTGAAATTTGACGAGGATGCAAAACAACACGTTGTATACCTTTGCCCATATTTTTGGATTGCATATTATATTATTAAATACATCGGAGGTGTTCTAAAACAATACAACGGGCAAATATCCGATATCATTATAAGTAGGTAAATAAAACTAAGATTGTATAACTTATACTTTTATTATTTTGTTTCGTATTGGAATCAGTTAAAGCAGTACGCAGTACTGCGTACCTACGCTATCTATTATATCTCTATTTATAAATTAAGTCTGAGACACACTCTCACAGAGAAATTTAAGGAGATTAATGTAATGACTCAGTATATTTTTGCCCATAAATATAAATACTAGGAACAAACACAAATTTGTTGTACCCACAAAGAAGCTCAAAAAAATAAGAGGCTCATTCAGATGTCAATGTATACGCTTTTATAATAAACTTCCAAGCCACGTTCAAAATCTAAGCCTTAATAAATTCAAATTATTCTTTAAACGTAAGTTGTGCCAGAAAGCCTTTTATATCGTTAAAGATTACATCGAGGACAAAAAAGCTTGGGATTGAGTTGCTCCAATTTTTTCATACTGAATGTTGTTTCTTTTACATACTCTTTGACATTTGACATGAATACTTACCTTGAGAAGTATAATATTATTATTTTAATTATTGTGGATGTGAGGACTATGTGGGTCATTGATTTTTTTTTGTTTTTATTTGTTTGAGTATTTTATGCGGCCTACCTAAATGTCGTTCCTTTGGTATTGTTCGTCGAATCGTTGTGCTCCTTAAGTTCTGAGTTGAGCTGCACGATTACTGACAAATGCGTGCACTGACTGGACAGGTCCACTCAATCTGTAAGGCTTTTCCTCAAAAAAACATTTCAGACACCAATCTACATGGTCTTCACATTATCTGACCAAGATTATGTCTGGACTTTAAAAGAGCCTGTGACCTCTGAGTTTGTTTCGGGCTTTCTTCTCAGAGTAGTCAGAAATGAAACGCCGCTCTGATCTAGTTTTTATATGATTGACGTGTAAAAGTGTTTGTAAACCTACAGATTACATCAATAAAAACATATAACATTTATCGTCAAATCACGTCCGATAACTAACTTCAAATAAATTACTTTCATTTACGACTGATTATTCCGTAAATAAAACATTGGAATAACTCCAATTAACTTAAATCTTTTTATAATACAACCTAGAATTTATTTTCTACTTACTACCAGAACATGATAATCAATAAGGTTCTAAAGGGTGTCTCAGTAAGAGAACACTTTTTTCATTTCAAAATAAAAACACGTATTTTTGGAGAGAGTTGTGATATTTTTATTGGATTGTAAAGAAGACATGTTCCGATTAAGTATGGAATACAATTTCCGGCAAATGGCCTCCAGCGCACTGATGACAGACCATTCCTCTTTTGATTAAATTTTCCATGACTTTTTCACAGAGATGTGGTTGTATGATGCGTTGGATCTCGGATTTGAGCTCAGGAATAGTTTCTAGTTTATTCGCATAAACCCGAGATTTAACAAAACCCCAAATAAACCCCGAATTCGACAATTTTGTGTATTCACGAAGCCATTCAGATGGAAATGCGCTTCATCGGAGAAGATGACTTTTTCGAAAATTTGGCACTGCCTTCACTTTGCTCCATTACCCATTGAACGAATTGCCGGCGCTTTCCATGGTCTGCTGGTTTGAGCTCCTGAGTGAGCTGAATTTTGTACGCATGAAGGTGGAGGTCTTTTGTCAAAATTCGCTGCGTAGTGCTTTGTGAAATTTGAAGTTGTTGAGAACGATGTCGAATTGATGTTTTTGGGTTTTCGGTTTTTTTTTTATTTTTTTATCAAATGCTTTAATAATTCGGAATGGCAGAACTTCCTACTCGTAATTTACGTATTGAATTTAGTATGTGATGATTGCTACATTTGAAAAAAATCATTTTTATTACTCAGGTAATTTTATTTGGAATGTTTGAAACTTTGGACATGCACTTTGACAATGCCTTTAGCCCAGCATCTAATTTGGTTACTCTAGCAGATTTATTAAGATCCTAAAGACCTATACTTAGCTTAATATTATAAATTATTATGTTAGCATAATAATGTTATAATGTTAGTATAATAAACGAATAACGCGAGGCATGTGGCTAGAATGCCTTGAATCACGTAAGTACGTAAAGTATAGTCACAGCCAAAATACGTTCGTCACCTTAAGAGCTATTTTTGTCTGCTCATTGCACGATATTGTTTTCAAGAGAACGACCGGTGCGTTGACGTACAGGAGTCTTACTGTCCATAATCGACCCAGTTTCTGCAAATTTTTTGACCACTCTTCGAATGGTTGACACATTAGGTGCACTTTCTCTACTGAAAATTCGGCGAAGTTTGCTAGCGGTCTCAGCATAATTTTCCAAATTTTTGTAATGAGTTTTCACAATTATAACGCGTTGTTCTTTCGTAAAGCGCTCCATTTTTAATAATCGGAATAAACATAGGTGACATGACAGCTGTCAAATATCAGAGCTGACTCTTGCACGAAAAAAAAACCACACTAAGTTTAAAAAGTGCACTCTTATTGAGACACCCTTTATATTACGTTTTTATTGTAAAGTTTTTCAGCTGTCGATCTGGAATACATTTCCTTAGATGGTTCGAAATGTATACAATTTCCTTTGCGATTTGAGCCTTTAGCACTTTCTGCAGCTAAAGACTGCCACTTACTGCATCTGTAATTCTATAATAAGACGATTTGAGGTTTGTTTTTATTAAATTGGTTTTGCTGAAAACCCGCTCACAGTCTGCATTTGCATGAGGCAAAGACAGAACGGTGAAAGCAAAACTGGCCAATTCAGAGAAATCTTCTCTTTTATGTAACATTGTCCAAAACTCATCAGGTTCTTTAGTATCTTGAAGTTGTTTTAGGTAGTGAGCTTTTGCAATAGGCAATCAATCTTCTTCATTGATCATCTATCTGTTGTTATTGGCTGTCATTAAAAGACGCAATTATGCGTGTCCCATCAATGTTGGGACGTGATGTCTGCAATTGTTGGAGAGAGCTGATACTGAAAGGTTTGCGAATAATGTTCAAAAATCGTGGTACCAGCTTTCATTGCAGCCCATCCTCCCTTTTTTGTTATTTTTCTACGTGGAGTGGTTTAAGATTCACTGTCACTACTCATTTAACCACTGAATTTAATTTATTTAGGGTGAAATGCGTTGGTACTTCAACTACTATTGCGTAAAAGTATATTGCCTCACACGTTTCAGTTACTGCAAAAGAGATAACAAATCAATATACAAGGACAACAACGCATGGGGGAGGACGAGACAGCAGCCCATGTGCTTCTAAGCTGCCCGGTGGTCACCACATACAGGAGTACTTCGGTAACCCAGGTACCCTACGTGAGATTGTCAGCAACACCAAGGCGTTGGTGGCCTTCCTCGAGGAGCTGAGGTGGATCGAATAACCGATTTTCCCACCCGTACGCAAAATACGCGCATTGACGTGGAGTTGCGGACACCAGCCCGTATTACCTATTACCTAAGGACAACAACAAAAAAAAATACATCTTTGCGGGGATTCCCCGGTCAACGACTATAAACACATTTAATGATGAGGTAATTAATCTAGTTATGGGCTGTGTCGATCGTTTGTGGCATGGACATATATTATTTTTTATATAATGTGTTTGGTTTGTACACGTGAGTACATGACGCAGGCAGTCAACATTGTTAAAATCTCGTAAAAAAACTGTACGACATTTTTATTTTTCTTGTTTCTCGTACAGAGACTGCTAAATCTCGTAGAGGTACGAGATTTCTCGTACAGGCAACCATGTGAATTTTTCACGTCCATGGGAACACAAGTACGGAACTTTGTATGACGTATTCATTCAACGCTCAACGCCCAGCGTTGAAAATCGAACACCACGCAATAATAAGCCGCGGCGGGGAAAATTCGCGGACGTGTGAACAGATATACCGTTTTCTATTAGTTCCATTCACGATTTTGTACGTCCGTGCGAACGTGAGCTTAAAAGGTGGTTTTAATTCTTAATAGCAGGTATAATCAAAACACAATAGGTTAAAATAGTTTTTTCATAGGTAGGTATACCAAGTTATTTTAACCGAGACAAAAATTTAATATGTAGTGGTGTCAAATCTAATCTAATCAATTTAATCTTGCCTTAAAGCTATGTACAACCTGAGTCGATATTGCGCATTGTCAACAAATCTTATCGGTTTAATATCGTGCGTAATTCATGCCGAACCTGTATGTTCGGCATAAATCCGATTTAATCTTAAAAAGGTAATTTAATTAACCGAAAATATAGCTACATTCCTGGTACCCGACAGCCAAGCATCCTCTAAGCCACGTGGTTCTTCCGTCCTTGGCTATAAATAGAAGTACCGTCGGATGGCGCCCCAGCCTTCCCTCGGGCGTCATATGGGAAGCGCGGTAAGGATTACGTCAGGGAATTTGGGAACATGTCCTTGAACCGCGTTGGAACGAAGACCCAAATTGCTTTAATGGATGGTAAGTCAGATATAATACGAGACAAATAGTGATAGGAATAATTATCCGTTTACACGTTTCCCCAATTAGGTTAGTGCTCATACAAAGCATTATCAATTATCATACTGGTTATATCTTAACAAACAATTTGACTTGATAGACCAATAAAATTAGGGACGGCCTTTAGTTTAACTAGGTACCATGGAACGAATGCCATAAAGGTCCACAAATATTACGATGTCAGAATATCAGACTGTGACGTCTATCAGAGATATCGTGTGACAACCGAGACTTGACGATTTAATGAATCAAGACAAAGAAAACAGACATAAAACAAATGACTGGCGCTTAAAAACGTAAAGAAAACAAGCTAAGATCGAAAAACAAATACTACTAACTATCCAACGTAACCACGACCTCAATAACATTTTAACGAGTATAAACAAAAAACAAACGAAGCATTTATCTACAAAAACAAAAGATAAACTACTTCCATTTTCAAATAACATTTTTAAAAACGTTTCTTGTAAGTAAAAATTTTATGCATTTTATTTGCGTACGAGCAAAGAGGGTACGCCACAGCAATATATGTGCAATGCTCTTGACTGTGAAAGCGAATGGGTCTCGCTGAGAGGTAATAGAGGTCAGGGCTACTAGCCGCATCTGTCTATTTTATTTGAAGCTCGCTTTTATGAGGCTGCAAATCTTATGAATGTTATGGTTGTGTCCAAATTAATTTTAGAATGTTCTCTAGTTGAACGAGCACACACAGTTTTCGCAGTGATTTCGCTAAAAGTGTCTTTGTACTGAGCGTTTGTCCGGCGTCGGAGACAATTTGTTGATGTCGCGTTTACGCCGCGTAGACGCTGAGTAAACAATTTACCTATACATTTATCGACGTAAGAGCATAGAGAGTACGCCTCAGCATTATGTGTGCAACGCACTTGACTGTGAAAGCGAATGGGGCTCGCTGAAAGGTAATGGTCAAGGCTGCTAGCCATATTTTTCATTTAAAGCATGGTTTTATGAGGATGCAATTCTTGTGTGTGTTATGGTTGAGTCCAAATTAATTTTGGCTTATTCTCGAATGGAACGAGCAGACACAGGTTTCGCAGTGATTTAAGAGTATCTTTGTATTGAGCGTTTGTTCAGCATACGAGACGGCGAGAGGCGTTGATGTCGCGTTTTCGTCTCGCTAACGCCGCGTATAAGTTCGGTAAACATTTTATACATTTTATTGACGTAAGAGTATAGAGAGTTCTCCACGCACATGATTGGGACCAAATTAATGTCAATGAAATCTCTAGTAGAACGAGCAGACACATTTCACTAGGAGTCATTTGGAAAGCGTTGACGTAACGTTGCCTTCGCTTTGACGCCGCTTAAACATCGCTTTGACGCTGCGTAGAGTTTGAGTACACAGTGTTTGCATATTATTGGCATAGGACCGTGGAGTAAGCCACTTGACTGTGAAATCGAATGGGGCGCGCTGAAACGTAACAGATGTCAGGGCTGCTAGTCGCATTTGTCTGTTTTCATTTAAAACTCGCTTTTATGAGGCTGCGAATCTTGTGAAAAAACCAAAATAAATCTGGACACTGGCCTAATTGATTTTGTCCAGATTAATATTGGCTATAAACATCTCAAGAGAACGATTAGCTTAGGCGTTGACGTCAAATTGACGCTGCCGTAATGTTTGCTCTGCTCATTACATCGAAAATACGTTGCGTTATCACGGCGTCCACGCGGCGTAAATGATTAACAGGGCCAAAGGGCCGTTTGGCTGGAGCAGATGCAAGGGCGTGAGTCAATGATAGTGGAAGCTTTTCATTTTTTATAGATGAGCAGGTAGCTACCTACATTATTATCAATAGGATTCACTTAAACATATTAACGTGTGTGCTTGTTCTTGATTGTGAAATCAATTGGCGAACACTGAAGGCCAATACAAACGGAAATCATACCTTATTACAACTTGTATAAAAAATTTAGGAAAATCGTGGACTTTTACAATGTTTGTAAATATGTGAGCACCATGTAGGTCTATCACATAATTAACTTATGTGTCATTGCTACATTTTTTTTTAAATTTCCTGTGGTTGTATAGTAATAATTTGGTTCTAGGTGCATCGTCTTCACATAAATAATAATATAATTAATGTATACAAAATATATATTGTAACACATTTTAAAATAGTATAACGGTGGAGTTTCTTGGTCATTCTTCTTCATACGAAACTACCTTTTGGAAGGGGCGACTAGAATCAATATAAATATAAATGAAAAATAATGTAAATGTTGACGTTCAAAAGTGCCTTTTATATTAGCCTATTGCCTATTTCAATTAGATGCTTTGACTTTGACATAACTGAGGCATATTTTCCTACAAACAAAGACATTTTTGTTTCATAGAACAAATGAATACCAAAGTTGTCGTATTCTTGTGATTTGACTAGGATTACATCATTTTATCCTCAGGGGAGCAGGCTATTTATATATTAACCTTTTGTGAACGAGCGATGTCAAAAATCCGAACTAATATTATAAATAAGAAAGTAAGTTTGTCTGTCTGTTACGCTTTCACGCCAAAACGGCTAAACGAATTTGGATGAAATTTGGCACACTAATAGACCATAATCTAGGTATGGACATAGGCTACTTTTCATCCCTGGATCGCAGACAAAGTCGCGGGCAGCAGCTAGTATTACAATAAACGTTATTATTAGTGGGATACCGGGAAAAGCAATTTAATATAATGTAATAGCTTTAGGCCCAAGTTCACCAACTACAACATAATCATGGATTACGTAACCGTTCTGTTAGCATTTAACAGTCGTTTAAACAAAGCACGTTCATTTCGAGTTCACCATTTATTTCTAACCAACAACGGTTAAATAACCAAACGTTTTTGAATAAGTGAGTCGAAAATGACTGAATGATCGAATGGTATAACATTTTTTGTGAATGTTGAAAGTCAACGTCAATCAATTTCCATCGTCAAACTGTGTGATCAAACTCAATTCATAATTCTTTCGTGCTGTCGTGTTAGTTTTCTTTTATAATCAGTAAATATGGAAGATAAACGCAAACGTACTGTAAATTCGTACCGTAAATCCAAGAAATCGGTAGTAACGGAACTTGTAATAAAGTACAGAGACATAATAGAAAATAAAAAATCGGACGCTAACAACAAATGCCGAAAAAGCAAGTGGTTGGAAGCATCTGGCCGACGAATTGGATGCTTTTAGAACACACTTCAATCTTACTTTCTGGGAAAATATCAAACGCCAAACAAAAAAACAATCAACAAGTCGGAAACAGGAGCTATTTATGACTGCTAAGCAAACGTGGTAATTAAATTACCTAATACTTTGTAGTTCCGGATTGTCGCGATATTTATAACGTAACACATTATTTTTAGGTGGTGGAAGACTACCTCCACCTACTCCGAATGCCAAACTTCACGTCAGTGGTTAAACTGAGTTGGCTAGTTCGTTTAAGTTAATGATTCGATTACAGCACTTAATCAATGGTTAGTGCTTGGTGAACAGCAAAATATTGTTAAACACCCGTTTATGGTTTAACACGTGTTTAAAATTTAACCATCTGTTGGTGAACTCGGGTCTTAGGAGCCTCCCTAACAGAACATCCATATTTGTGTCAGTAACTAGTTATGAACTATGTTAGTAAACCACATTATTTATTTTTATAATTACTCTTTTATTGTTAGTGGTTTAGTGAAACTCAAAGCATTTATTTCAATTTTAAATTGTCAAGGACTAGATGTCAAGGAATAGTTTATAGGTTGTCTATTTTTAGTTTACATGAATGTAATTCGGCTTTTATCTGACTTTGGTTGCAATTTTAATGTAGGTAGTGAGTTCAATTTTGAGCGTAATAGTCTTTTTTTTTTAAACGTTGCCCCACACTAAGAATTTCTCCTGTATCGTGGGTGCGATTACAAACATTTAAACTCACATACACTAACAGTCAGACAAGGAACAACTACTTGCAGGTCATACAAATATTTGTTCCGTGCGGGGATCGAACCCGCGACACGTAACGTAGCAGTCAATCGCTTAACCACTGCGCCAACCGTGTCGTCTAATAACTAAGCTTAAGTATGCCCGAGGTGTAACTTGTTACCCAGAAACCAGGTTGTGAAGGTCAGATAGGCTGGCGCTCCATGTAAAATACTGGTACTCAGCTACATCCAGATAGACTAGAACCGGCCCCAACATAAAAAATAAAAATAAAAATAATAAATAAATATCGTCTGACATTGCACACAGCACCATCTAGTTCCAAGTTAAGCACTTAAGGCTTGTGTTATAAGGCTTGTGTTATGGATACCAGATGGTTGATACACTACTTAAATACATTTTTTTTCGTAAATACATACATATTATAAATATACATCCATGACTCGGGTACAAATGTCCATATTCATCATACAAACATTTGCCCCTACCGGGATTCGAACCCAGGACCATTTGGTTTCGCTGACTACACTTAGCCACTGTAGCCACTACACCAAACGTGTCGTCAATTCGATAATGTAAATGTAAATTTCGTCGTGTGTCGATAATTGGGAGAAAAATTAGATTCGAAGATAAAATTAGACGTCCATCCAAATCATTTCCATCTTAATAAGTTGATAATTGATTCATTATCCAGTGAAATAATATCATATTAATGGAACATGAATCTTTTCAGCAAATAGTTAGCGTTTCAATTTTGAGTGTAACCCACTTGAACTTGAAACTGAAAATCATTTCACGCGTGATTGAACACATGAAACCATTGGCATTTTAGCGGTATCTACGTCGCTACATGCGAACTACACATCACACTGACGTCACGCGCAAAATCCTGCATCGCGCAATCAGTGTTTACCGCGCAACTAGTATACTATATACAACGCCCCGACATCAATCGTCGAGCAGTTGCCCACCAGACACAACACCCGTCTGGTCGGAGCATCCTCTCTTTTCCATAGAGTATGAGTGAATTTTACACCCTGTTCCTCATACCTTTATATAATATCATAATTTATTTGTCAGAATATGGTATTTAGATTATACGGTCTTAAGTTTATTCAATAGTCTCATCACAGTCTGCCACATGAGGCGTGCAAATTTTTTGTAGGTACATATATTTATTTCAGGACAGAGATTAATATGTCAGTATTGACATTATTGATTGCATAATTACCTACAAATTACACATATTTTTTTATTATAAAATCTTATGTCTGTCTTCATATTAGTAGTTATGTCCTTACGTTATTTGTCTACAGTCAAGATTCTCCGTAAAAGCGGATTTATTTTCCTTGGAATTTTTAGTGGTAGCCCTAAGACCGTGCATAATATTATGGCACTGTCATGAGTGCTATCTTCCTGTATATGTAAGTAGGTACCTACCAATGCAGCATGTATTTTTACTGGCATAAACTTCAATTTGTTAGTTTCGAAGGCTGGTTGACTTAGATTTTTATTGGAAGCTACAACTAAGTTAGCAGATTTGATTGAAGACTCGAGGATGAGTGGAGTTTATTTTAAACAGACCAAAGACAGAAATGATTTCTGTATAACGTTAAGCAGTGGAATGGACCAGTGGAAGCAGGAGTCGTCTAGTGGTAACGGCCCCACGAGTTGTTAATCGAGGGTTCCCCAGGCAGGCAGCCTTGAAGAAGGACTTTGAGGAATTGAGAACTAAGATTTTGTCTTTTTCTGACGCTTTCGCTTTGAGTTACTATCATGTAAAAGTCTTAAAAGTTTGCCAGCCCCGCTCTGTCACAGCGTGTCATTGACTGGCGCGTCATGGAGGAGGTGGAGACCTACTCCGACCACCGGTATATCCGGTTCGACGTCTCCGCCCAGACCTCTAGCGCGCCGGTCCAACAGGCCCCGAGTGGTCCGCGGTGGGCGCTGAAGCAGATGGACCGGGAGCTACTCCTGGAAGCCTCGATCGTGCAGGCCTGGGTGTCATCACCGGACAGGCCTGCCGATATTGACGATGAGGCGGAGTGGTTCCGGGAGGCCATGTCCGAGATTTGCGACGTGGCAATGCCCCGAGTCCGTCCAGGAAGCGCCCGACGTCAGGTGTACTGGTGGTCGCAGGAGCTGGAGACGCTACGCAAGGCGTGCGTCGCAGTGCGACACCTGTACTCCAGGCACCGTAGGCTCCGCATCCGCCCTCCGGATGCGGAAGCGACGGAGGCGGAGCTGTACGAGGGATACAGAGCGGCGAAGACCGCCCTCCAAGAGGCTGTCCAGCGGGCCAAATATACGGCCCGCGAGGAGTTGGTGGAGACTCTGAACGGAGATCCATGGGGGCGCCCTTACAAAATGGTGCGGAATAAACTCCGCACCTGGGCCCCCCCGCTGACGCAGAGTCTCCGCCCCCAGCTGGTGGAGGAGGTGGTGAGCGCTCTGTTCCCCTCACGGGGGGAGCATACTCCCCCGCCCATGGCTCCGCCGCTCGCGGTGCCTGAAGCGGACCACGCGGACGACGACGACACCCCTGAAGTGACCGGGGTAGATCTGAGAGTGGCGGTAGGTAGGCTGAAGGCCAAAAATACCGCCCCAGGACCCGACGGCCTGCCAGGGAAAGCCTGGGTCCTGGCCTCGACGGCTCTTGGGCCTCGACTGGAGGCGCTCTTAAGCGCATGTATGGAGAGAGGCCAGTTTCCACTCCGTTGGAAGACGGGGAAGCTGGTCCTCATTCGGAAGCCAGGGCGCCCTGCGGACTCTCCGTCCGCATACCGGCCCATTGTGCTGCTCGACGAGGTCGGCAAGCTCTTTGAGAGAGTAATTGCAGGCCGCCTCGTCGGGCACCTGGTGAGGACGGGGCCGGATCTTGCGGATAGTCAGTTCGGCTTCCGCAAGGGGCGCTCGACGGTGGACGCCATCATGCGCGTTAGAGCCCTCACGACGGGGGACGCGGTGTCTCGGGGCGGGGTTGTTGTGGCGGTGTCACTCGACATCGCCAACGCATTTAACACCCTGCCCTGGAGTTGCATTGGGGAGGCACTCCGGTATCACCGGGTGCCAACCTACCTCCGTCGAATAGTCGAGGCATATCTGACGGACAGAGCCGTCATCTACCCCGGTCGCGATGGGGAGTGGAACCGGCGAGAGATGTCGTGCGGCGTCCCACAGGGATCGGTTCTAGGGCCGCTCCTGTGGGACATCGGTTACGACTGGGTGCTGCGGGCCGACCTCCCTGATGGCGTCAGCGTGGTGTGCTACGCTGACGACACGCTGGTCCTGGCGCAGGGGAGGTCGCATCAGGCGGCGGCCGACGCGATGACACGCGGGGTTGCGATAGTCGTGGAGAGGATCCGGCAGTTGGGTCTCGAGGTGGCTTTGCACAAGTCCGAGGCCATGTCTTTCCATGGGCCCCGGAACAGGCCACCATCGGGATCCCAACTAACGGCAGGAGGGGTTCACATCGGCGTCGAGTCCACGATGAAGTACTTAGGACTCGTGCTCGATAGCCGGTGGAACTTCGTGGAGCACTTCCGACGTTTGGCCCCCAAACTGGAACGGACTGGGGCCGCCCTCAAGCGGCTCCTGCCCAACCTGAGGGGTCCAAACGCCTCCTGCCGGAGGCTTTACGCGGGGGTCGTGCGGTCCATGGCTACATATGGGGCCCCGGTGTGGGCGCGTTCACTGCGGCGGAGAGCCGCCCACTATCTGAACGCGCCCCAAAAGGTGGTAGCCGTAAGGCTGATCCGGGGCTACCGCACGATCTCGGGCGAGGCGGCAAGCCTCCTTGCCGGACTGCCGCCGTGGGATCTGGAGGCGATAGTCCTCGCGCGTCTGTATGAGTGGCGCGCGGAGGCACTACGCCGGGGGGAAACCCCGCTTCCGCGGCAAATCGCGGCGGAGCGGACGGACCTCCGGCGCGATCTCATGGCGGCATGGAAAGAGCGACTGTCGCAACCCAGCGCAGGGCACGCCACGATAGCGGCGGTAAGACCCCTCTTTGAGGAGTGGCTAGAGAGGCGTCACGGCGTCCTCACCTACCGCCTGACGCAGGTCCTCACCGGACACGGAAGTTTCGGGAGGTTCCTGCACATCATCAGGCGGGAGGAAACGCCCGGGTGTCACCACTGCGATGATCGCCCCGAGGACACGGTGGAGCATACGGTGGGGGCCTGCCCTGCATGGGCGGAGCACCGCCGTGTCCTCGTAGAGGCGATCGGCAGCGGCGGCGATCTCTCACGCCCGGCCTTGGTTCAAGCCATGGTCCGGGGCGAGGGGGAGTGGGAGGCAGTCGCCTCCTTCTGCGAAGCAGTCATGCTAGCGAAGGAGGTGGCGGGACGGGAGAGGGAGAGAGTCTCCCGTCCAAGCCGCCGCGGTGGACGCTCCGGGCGTCGGGAGCCGCGTGACGACTCCCGGCCACCGTAGGCGCGGGCCTGCGGGCGGTGAGTAATGGGTAGCTCACCGTCCGATCAGGACCAGGCCCGTGCTGGACGGCGCGTACGTGTTCCACGCGCGCCTCAAAGAGATGTCAGCATCATAGAGGGGGCCCACTAGGGCCCAAGCCTGCCGGGAAAGCGGGATCATCCAAAAGGGGTACCGCTGACCCGGAACATAAAGGGCCAAGGAAGGAACACGGGTGGGTTTTAGTCAGTAAGAGTCTGACACTCCCTTCCGCTCCACCCAGAGCGGGAGGAGTCATTTGATTATTTCCCATCCTCAAAAAAAATAAAAAAAGCTCCGTCCTTTAAACGATTTTTATACAAATTGCACTATCGAAGTTTGTATGTGGTTGAATGATTTTATTCGTAGGTGTGGTCTGAAAAGGAAGCAATTATATGTGTATGGACCACGGAAAAGATCGTGAGGAAACCGGCATGTGCTAGTCCAAAAATTCGAAGACATGTGACATCTACAAACTCGCACTGAGCACGCGTGGTGGATTACAGCTTTCAACCCACTAGGGTGTCTCAGCAGCGGAAACATTATAGGCTGATTATGCAATGCTTATGCAATTTTGCATGATACATTTGTAAAGAAGAAAACACACAATGATTGGGTCTCGATTGTGTATGCAACCCACAGTCACATCTTAAGATTGTACAGACAAAGCTTGATATAATCGGCTTCACGCGGCACGTACGCGAACGCGTCGGTGTGATACGAATATTTAGGGTTTATATATGTACCAATCACAACATCGCGATTGCATAAAAGTTGATTTCTGTACAACATCTAACTCCAAATCCCAGTCGAAACGAAATGTCACCTGTAATCTCGTTCATCTCATCACAAGTTTGACCTAAATACTTGAAATACCAGACAAATCTGGATGTCGTGGTAAATAGCCATAACTAACGCAACTCTGGCCCTTTTAAACGTTACGAAATAGCCTGTCAATAGTGTCAACTAATGGGCCAGAAAGTTGGAGAACACTCTGTCAAGTTGGAGTCTATAAATCAGAGGAGAGATGGATAGGTGTAACGTTGACGGAAAGAATGTTAGGTAAGGATGTGTGCACATGGGGGAAGGTTGAACTAGCGATAGTTCCGGTAATGCAGGATTGTTTTACCGTGTAAAATAACGAAGAGAAGCCTTTAGTAGATACCTTTAGTAAGTAAGCGGTACCTTTAGTAGATACCTTTAGTAGGTAAGAGGTACCTTTAGTAGATTTTAAGAAGATTGCAATTTATTTTTTTGCGGACTTGGTCTGCTTTTGATCTCGATCTCGCCTGATGGAAAGCGATGAATGAGTATATATATATGATGGGACGAGCGTGCTCAGAAGATGCCTGTTCACTGTTAGTTGGAAGACTGACGGGTTATATCTGGAAGGGAACACCTGTTGGTCAATAATTATCGGAACCAACTGATTATAAAAGTTTTATTCTTTTGCGTCATTTCTATAATATCATTATACTTAATTCCCCTCGTATTATGTAATACTTTAGAGTTTTGTGTTTTATTTCAGTTAGTATTAGTTTTGGATGGCATGTGTATGTGTTTTAATTTTATTTATCTGGAACGACATTTTTAATGTATTTTATATTTTACTTGATGCTAGAGAATGTCAGAAATTATCCCACGGGAACGTGCTACCGGGATAAAAATTTGCCGATAACCTTCCCCAGGATGCCATCTATCTCAAATTTTATCGTAATCCGTTCAGTGGTTTCTTATTTTTTCTGAAATAAAAGCAGACTTAGTTACTCCTTGTAACACCATCTGCTAGTGAAAGTCTCGTCAAAACGTCCAGTCGTTTCGGAGAATCAAAACCATTTCTACATATACAGGCTTATGTCGCAGGTTTTGCCGTAACTATCAAAGCAAAATGCTTTTATGCTTTTTAAGATATTTTCAACACATTTGCTCAAGAAATGCATTTACGAAGCCTGTATACATTGTTCGAAAGTTAAAAATTACGCACCATACAACGGAACAGGCGGTAAAATAGGTACTCTCACCTAAGTATATGTTTTACCGCTCCCTTCGTTGTATAGCGCCGTGCGTATTCTTTACGGTTTTTTTTTTAATTACCATTAAAAATTATATAAGAATTCCACCAACGAGCTTCAAATTACGAGAATAAATAAGCTGAATGATCGAACCTCCTTGGAAGCGCTTTTGCTCAATACGTTTATCTCACTTTAGAATTAAAGAGAAAATGAGATGAAAGATGCTATTCGACTCAACTATTGCGATTCGACTTTTTGCGATTCTAATTTTCACCACGCGCACGTAGCGCCATTTGGAAATGGCGCCATTTTCATATTAGAAACGTCAAAGATTGTTATTGTGGCGACTTTCTGACTGATATTTTTATAAACAAAAGTTTGTTTCATTGCTTATTGTACTGTTTTCTCGCAAATGTGTTGACAAACGTTGTATGACACACGCGCGGAAATTGGTATTTACAAACTCGTGACTATGGTAAGCCCTCGACTTCGTCCCGGTCTTACATTCGTCTACTCGTTTGTAAAAACCAACTTACCGCACTAGTATCATAAATAACTATAATTGATATTCATAAGATCACATATAAATTACATAGATAGATATTATGACGAAAATATTCAACTATGCCTAAAATAAATCTAGTGTATAACTTAGGTAAGTACATAATATTGGTTAAAGGCGTAATGAATACAATAGCGACCTGGCTGATGTAGGTTTATTCCTTTTTTTTATAAACCTGTGTTTCAGGCCATTGATACAAGTCAGTGTCAAACTTTGGTCTAAGTACAGCTGTTTGATCTCTTGGGAACCAACTTACTACTAAGAATATGCTATCAACACCATCACTATGAAATACAGTCAATGAACTACATATTATTATTATCTCCCTATTATACTCAAGCCCTAACATCGCTGAAGAGTTGTGTAAAACAGCACAAATGTAGTGATTGATCGAAATGGACGCGTTTCACTGGCTCGGAACGTACGCAGTTTATTTACGTTCAATGCGGTTCGGTTCTGGCAATATTTAGATACGGTTATAGCGAACTACGATTTATTGACCGTCATATTGTTGGAATATTGAATTAGATTGATGTGATTTTAAGGGTTTTGTTAAAGAGCATTGTGCAATCCACACTATATTAATCTCGGAGGTGTTTTTGACGATTATTTTCAATGACGGTCTCTAAAACTGTAGAACAGATTGAAAGGGGTCAGATGTTCAATGCAGTTTTGGCAAAGAGTAAAAAATCGGACTAATCTGTAAAAAATTATGCATGGTCATATATAATAGTTATTTATGCAACTGTAATATTAAAACTCGAGGCGAAGCCGAGTGTGATAATAGCATCACATGAGTGTTTTAATACCTAATTATGTACAGTTGCATACTAGACTTTATCTACACCCATGATATGAATCCTCTATAAAAGATTCTGAAACCATATGATAGGGGGTTGTACACTGTTGTAAGAACCCTATGTACAGCTCGATTCAAACTTTATGGCGGCTCGGAAGATGAGGCGAGGTGCTGCGCAGTAGCCAATTCACGTGTCAGCGGGGGTGAGGGGTGAGGTACTGCGCAGCGAGTAGCGCACTTCAGAGCCGCCATAACGTTTGAATCGGACTGTACTAATATCGAACAAAAATGGCGGGATACGACGTGAATTCGAATAATCTATAACTTTTTTTTTTTATTAGTTGCTGTAGTAGTGAAACGCGCGTGCATGACAATGTTCTTTTTTTGAAATTCATATTATTCCACGAATTGAGTAGTGAGAATGTGGCGGTTTGATGAGTAAGGAAGGGATCGAGATCGAGTTGCATAATGTTTTGTACAACATTATAACATTCGTTTGGATGATATTATGGTTACTATGACACTGGTTGTTTTAATGTTGGCAATAAGCTAACTGTTTCAGAAACTTTTATAGAGGATTTATAGCATGGGTGTAGATAAAATATATAATATATATTCGCGTCGACTTGCGTACCGCCTCCTTTTTTTCGTCGGTTAAAAACGGTTAGGTACCTATGTTTTAAAATAAAATTAAGACGTCATCTTAATTGACTGGTTTTGGTCTTTATTTATTTTTATCATTACTTGGATTTGTCTTTATTCTGTCACAAATCGCTTTATCTCTCTAGGGCTTACTTAAGAAATCTTAATTTTAAGTTAAGCTCATCTCTGCACATAAATCTTCATATTTATTGTCATCCATCGAATCGACCGCAGCTATAACCTTCTACCAATTCATCTTACCGAAGCAAAACAAAGCTATTGTTAGCATCAGGTTCATAGGTAGGTCGGCGATCGCATTCAGACCATTCATTCATCATTCACTTGTTCAAGGATTCGTTCATGAACTTCTGACGGTTCAAGATCGAGTTGAAGTAGGTCCTTCTCACGGATATTATTCTGCAAAGTCAACGATCTAGTAGCTATTGTTATCTCAACCTTGGCAGGCAAATATTATGTTAAGAGCGTTTATACCTTATGAGTGGCAACGTCGCAATTTAGTGTCATATTTCGTGGTTTTCAATTTTTATCATTTAATCGGAGCTATATTTAAAAAATCTGTTAAATAACTTTTTAGAATTATGTGAAAACTGTGTAAAAGGTAAGAAATCGTTGCGTTTACAGTTCTATTTATATGCAAATAATACATTGGAAACTTGCAGGGCGTTATTTTCATTGTAAAATAACTGTAAGCATTACGGTTACTTATTTTTTTAACACTTTCACGTAATTCTAAAAAGTTAATTAAACAGATTTTTTTTTAATTATAGCTCCGATTAAATGATAAAAATTTAAAACCACGAAATATGACACTAAATTGCGACGTTGCCACTCATAAGGTATAAACGCTCTTAATTATACCTATCAGTTCGGCCGTAGCATAAACTATTTGATATAGTAATGTACCGTGTGTTTGAGTGATCATAATCTGAAGACCAATTCCCGTAATTAAAAACGTTCAAATTCAAGTCGCAATCTCATCTCAGCGACAGTCTAATGTCAGAAATGTAGGTAAACGCTATACAATTTTTGACAGATTGAGACTGAGATTAGAATGCGAACGTTCTTAAAAATACGGGAATTGCCCCTCAGAGGTATTACAAAACATCACGCCTATACATCGAAGCGGTAGGAAGAGAAACCCCTTATTTAACCAGTCACCAGTTATGTTAAAGTTTTATGCAATAGGGGCAAACATTGTAGTAAGTATCAACCGGGCATACATTCGAACTCCGGGTTGCTAGTTGCTACTGAGAAATTCCTTGTGGAAAAACTTTCAATAAATAAATAAATAAATGTCGTCTGACATTGCACACAGCACCATCTAGTTTCAAGTTAAGCACTTGAGGCTTGTGTTATGGATACCAGATGGTTGATACACTACTTAAATACATTTTTTTTTCGTAAATACATACATATTATAAATATACATCCATGACTCGGGTACAAATGTCCATATACATCATACAAACATTTGCCCCTACCGGGATTCGAACCCAGGACCATTTGGTTTCGCTGACTACACTTAGCCACTGTAGCCACTACACCAAACGTGTCGTCAATGCTACTTTCCTCGACATGCGACTATACAATCGGTGACATAACCTAATTCTAAATTCACAAGTTTTAAATATATTATACAAGGTGTAACAGAATAAACGAAGGTGTAAGTCCTGACAGTAGTTTGCTCAGCATTGACTACTGAATCGATTTCAGTAACTATTAATATAGGTTTTTTTTTATTTTATGTATTTTGCAATACTGACAATTGAGCCAAAGAAAATTAAATCTTATTTCAAGGCAATAAGACTCAATTTGAAATGCATAAAGTAATGCTAGGGTCACCACAATTTTTTTTTCTTAATAATAATAGTTAGCTTTAAAAAAATATGTTTTGGTCATTGTATTATTTGCTTCTAACTCAATACTCTAATTGGGGTGTATTAGGTCTTGCGTTAATTATGTTGCATGTTGTATATAATTTGTATGCTTAAAAATATATTAAAATCATAATTAGCTCTACAGTTTGTAAACAACATTTTCAGACTCACTGGCAACATCCCGCGTAAAAAGAAAAAGAAAAAAACGTGGCTTCATTCACTGAAATCTCAACAAGAAATGCTAACATTTGCTCAATTTGTTACTTCTCTTTCTGTATAACAAAGGCATTCTTTCCTTAAACGCTATGAAATTAATTTTGTTTGTATAGCAAAGTTTGTGTAGTTTTTCTCGTTCATTTATTGCTTCATGTTGGCAGGTGTGTTCAATTTGCTAGCGTTTAATTTTTCTTTCATTGTTCTGAGTTAATAACTGTAATATTTATTTGTTTGTTATTATGATTTGTCTAGAAGTAGAGTTTGTTTAAATTTTTCTGTTCCGGACTTAGAAAATCATTGGATAAATGACTGGTTGTTGTGAACGGTAGTACATCATCACCATCATCATTGGCAGCCTTCTTCCACCCACTGCTGAATGCGGGCCTCCTCCCTTTTGTGTTATGCTCCCCTAGTATGTGCAAGTCTCATCCGGGTCTTCCCCGCGATCTTCTGTAGATCGTCCACCCCGACCTGGCTATTTATTGGTTTGCCAACGCTTCTTCTACCGTAGACGCTCCCAAGGTCAGAATCCCAGGCCGATTCCCGGCCACCGTAGGCGCGGTCTTGTGGACGGCGAGCAATAGGTAGCTCGCCGTCCGATAAGGGCCAGGCCCGGGTCGACGGCGCGCCTCAAGAGATGCCAGCACCAGTTACGGGGTCCGCTAGGGCCGATGCCTGCCAGGGCTGCGGGAAAGTCCGAAACGGTTACCGTGGCCCCTGGCACAGGCAACTGAAGGAACGCGGGTGGGTTTTAGTCAGTAAGAGTCTGACAGGGCTCCCGCTCCGCCCAGAGCGGGAGAAGTTATTTGATGACTACCCACGAAAAAAAAAGGGCTCTGCTTTAACCTGCCATAATAATTACGACTAGCCAATGGTCGTTACGTCTCTTTTTGTTCATCTGCCTGGCGTTTTTTACCTAGTGTTCGTCTCTTTGTCGGGGTCTTGTCTGAAAGTGGTGCTTACATTGCTTTGTAGAAATAATTATTCTGACGTTCTTTACGGTAGGAGCGATAGCAGACCAACAGCCAAATGGGTGGATGACCTACAGAAGATCGTGGGGATGACCTGGCTGTGACTCGCACAGACCAGGGAAGCATGCCACAAAAGGAGAAGGCCAATACACAGCAGTAAGTGGAACAAGGCTGCTAACGACGTTCCTTACGACTGTTTTGGGCCTGTACAAAGATCAATTTTAGCTTTAAGTCAAGTTTTAAATCAACTCCGCAGACGTGATGGGTGTCGATATCTAAACACGATAAAACTAAAAATAAATTAATTTCGTGATTTTTTTGTTGGGTCATTGACCGCATCTTTTGACCTTTGGTATATTCATTTGAAATATCAGTTTAAAAAATCAGTGTAAACTCCACAGACGTGATTAGTATCGATATCTAAACACGACAAAACATATTTTCTCAACTCACACTTCAAGTAACAAAACTACCAGAGATTGTAGCCGCTAAAACATCAAATATGATTTTATTTTATTTTATCGCGTTTAAATATCGATATTCGTCACGTCTGCAGAGATTAATTTGACCCTGTATATTATTATAAGGTTATGTATAGAGTCTAAGAGTATCCAGTTCATAGATATATATATATTTTTTTTTTTTTTTTAAACGTTGCCCCACACTAGGAATTTCTCCTGTATCGTGGGTGTGTTTACAAACATTTAAACTCACATACACAAACAGCCAGACCCGGAACAACTACTTGCAGGTCATACAAATATTTGTTCCGTGCGGGGATCGAACCCGCGACACGTAACGCAGCAGTCAAATGCTTAACCACTGCGCCAACACACATATATTACACACATATATTATAGCCTAAAATATGAACAGTCAACCATTTTTACGAGCTGGGCTACCGCGTGCGCAATTTCTGTCCACGACAATGATTTGTTACACTTCTTTGTCTGGAATTATGTTTCCATTTGAATAAATACTGTAAAATGGCGTCGGCGGGAATGTTCTCGAGGTTATGTCGATCGTTTCAAGTGACAGATTCAATTTATTGTGACCCAAAAACTATTACACGTAAATCGAGGTGAAGGGAATTTATTGGGCAAACACGGACCTTGTTTTCTGGGAATAGATTTTGATACTACATCACATCGCGACATCGTCTGCGCACTTATACTGCGTACGTTATATCTACTATCTAATTATTGTTTTACTGATTTAGTGAAAAAACTTCATAAATATTCAGGATGAAAAGTAGCTTAATAGATTTTATGAAAGACAAAAAGGATCGTCGGTTCAGTAGTTTATTCATGATGAGGAAACTAACGAACAGCTGAGTTACTTTCATAGTTGTACTCGTAGTAGTAGTGTGATTACTGATTACGCTCGACGATGTTATCAATGTACTCCTGCTTCGATACTTTCAGATACCAGCAGGATATAAGCTCAAAGCCTAACAGCAAAATCATATTGTTTCTACTTCTATTACTTCCAAATCCTCTTATTTTAAAATTCACCAACATTTTCCCACTTTTCTATCGTTCTCACAGAAAGTCTAGCGGTCAATATACGACTGAGTTTTATTTTATTTATGAACTGCAGAAACTCTGCTTCGAAAAAGTTTCTCGTTCGCTTCTACTTTTATTTCTAGTACTTGCGTTTAAAATTATACTGTTGAAGTTACTTGAAAGCAGGGTTGCTGGAGTTGTCCTGTATACTACTGGAAGTATAAAAAGTTTTAAATGTGACATGTTTAAATCTTCTTCTTCGTCGTGTCGATGATCTATTTTAAATAAGAATTCAGCCACTTCGACAGCGTTATCGTTGGCCTCGCAAAGGTCTTTCATAGTGTGGGTGTTTTTGCACAGAGAGCACGACAAGAGGCGAGGCATCGTTTGCGATGCGGGTCTACAGCCGCACTGTGTCTCATCGGAGTACTCCCACCTGCCAAAGTGCCAGCAAAAGTGCCTGTAAATGGTTTAATTGAAATAAATGCTTTGAGTTTGAGTTTGACTAAGTTATACCTTTTTTTTTTTGTGGGTGGGAAATCATCAAATAACTTCTCCCGCTCTGCGCAGAGCAGGAGGGCGTGTCAGACTCTTACTGACTAAAACCCACCCGTGTTCCTTCAGTTGCCTGTGCCAGGGGCCACGGTAACCCTCTTGGACTTTTCCGCAACCCTAGCAGGCATCGGTCCTAGCAAACCCCGTCATTGCTGCTGACATCTCTTTGAGGCGCGCGTGGAACACAACGCGCCGTCGACCCGGGCCTGGTCCTTATCGAAAGGTGAGCTGCCCATTGCTCACCGTTCGCAAGCCCGCGCCTACGGTGGCCGGGAATCGGCCTGCGATTCCCGACGCCCAGGGCGTCTCCTGCGGCGGTTAGGGGCGTGAGGGCGCAAATTTTGCCTCTCCCTCACGCGTTCCGCCTCCTCCTTCGCGAACATTACTGCTTCGCAGAAGGAGGTGACGTCTTTCCAAGCCCTCTCGCTCCGTACCATGGCCTGGACCAAGGCCGGACGCGAGAGATCGCCACCGCCAATCGCCTCCACGAGGACACGGCGGTGCTCCGCCCAAGCCGGGCAGACCTCCACCGTATGCTCCACCGTGTCCTCCGGGCGATCCACACAATGGTGACACCCGGGCGTTTCCTCCCGCCTTATCCGGAACAGGAACCTCCCGAAACAACCGTGTCCGGTGAGGACCTGCGTCAGGCGGAAGGTGAGGACGCCGTGGCGCCTCTCTAGCCACTCCTCAAAGAGGGGACTTATCGCCGCAATTGTGGCGTGCCCAGCGCTGGGTTGCGACAATCGCACTCTCCATGCCGCCCTGAGATCCCGCCGGAGCTCTGTCCGCTGTACCGTGATTTCTCGCGGCAGCGGAGCTACGCCCCGGCGTTTCGCCTCCTCGCGCCACTCCCAAACGTGCGCGAGGACTTTTGCCTCCAGATCCCATGGCGGTAATCCGGCAAGGAGGCTCGCCGCCTCACCGGAGACCATACGGTATCCCCGGACCAGCCGGGTGGCCATGACCCTTTGGGGCGCGTTCAACCAGCGGGCTGGCCGCCGCCTCAAGGAACGCGCCCACACCGGTGCCCCGTAAAGGGCCATGGACCGCACGACCCCCGTGTAGAGCCTCCGGCAGGAGGCGTTTGGCCCCCCTAGATTGGGCAGGAGCCGCTTTAAGGCAGCCCCGGCCCTTTCCAGTCTGGGAGCCAAACGTCGGAAATGCGACTAAGTTATACCTGCAGCGGCCACCTGGGTTCTTAATCGATTAAGCGATTTTCAGGTAGGCTCAACGTAATCCACAATAATTTTACTAGTATTTTTATTACATTAAAGACTATACGATTTACATAATATATAAGCTAACGACTTAAAATAATATTAATAAAATGTACATGTATAAAAAAAATATTAATTAAATAGTCCTTTCTTTGGTATTGAGACTAAGTTCTGAGTTGAGCTGCACGATAGTTGACAAATGCGTGCATTGACTGGACGGGTCGACTCAAATCTGTGTGGTTCTTTCCTTAAAAGACAATTTCAGACACCAATCTACATTGTCTTCACATGATCTGACCAAGATTATGTCTGGAATTTAAAAGTGCTGTGACCTCTGAGTTTGTTTCGGCCAAAATACCAAAGGAAGGACATTTGGGTAGACCGCATAAATTACTCAAACTGCCAGATCATGATTAAAACTAACTGACAAAACAAAAAGTAATGACCCCCATTATCTTCACATTCACAATAATTAAAAAAATATATTACTTTACAAAGTAAATACTCATGTCATTGTATGTATGAAATTAATCAATGTCAATGTGTTTATAAAAGTTCGGACACACTCGTAATCTTTGAGGACCATGTAGATTGGTATCTGAAATGGTCTTCTGAGGAAAAACCAAGCAGATTAAGAGGACCTGTCCAGTCAGTGCACACATTTGTCAGTAACCGTGCAGCTCAACTCAGAACTTAAAGACCTCAACGATTCGACGACCAATACCAAAGAAATTACATTTGGGTAGGCCGCATAAACTACTTCAACTGCCAGATCATGATTAAAACTGAAACAATGACCCACATAGTCCTCCCAATGATGATCAATGATGGAGAAGCTCGCAAATCATCGGCCAGCCTTGGTTAATCGCTCGACCCCGCTGCTCCTACACGACAACGCTCGACCTCATACGGCACAACAGACGATCTCTAAACTACAAGAGCTAGGGTTGGAAGTTTTGCGTCATCCACCGGTCTCACCAAACACCGACACACTTCTATTTTTTCCAAAATTTTGACAACTTCTCAGCACGAAAAAAATTCAATACTCGAGAGGAAGTAAAAAATACCTTTGAAGAGTATGTTGGCACCCGTACACCTGACTTCTTTAAGAAGGGCAAGGAAAAATCACTACTGGGCTGGCAGAGATGCACCGTTAGCACATTTTGATTGATAGAAATAAAAAATATTTGAATATAAAAATGACTAACTGTCTGTATACTAAACGGCAATTTAATAGGTAAAGACCTAATATTTATAGTATAACCAGGGGCCTGCGTCTGCTTCGCACGGTTTTAACGACATGACAACTTACAAAGTTTACCTCTCTTTATAATTTTACTGTAGAAGTTATATTAGGAATGTATTGTACACATATCCCTTCCGGAATATATGGTGAAAACCGCATCAAACCCGTAGTGCAGTTTAGAAGAACAACGCGGTCACACAGACAAGCACGCACAGCGACTTTAATTTATAATAATTATGTAAAGATAGTGAGTTTCATAACTTGGTTTTCCCTTGAAAAGTTTGATTAAACGGGGCAAAGTTAAATGAAACGAAGGGAAATTAATGAAATTGAAGACTCAACGCCACTTCCGATATCAAAAAAGCATTTTTCATCCCACCATCTCGGAAAGAGTATTTTTAATCTTCAATATCTGAGTGGAAAAGCCGTTTTTATTCTCTAGAGGATAAAGTAAATTGAATTTAGAACATCGTGTGCACTAAGTTAATGAATTAAAAAAAACATTAAACCTATTTACTGCTACCTCTATGGTGCCGAATATATCATACAACTTTTTTTTAATTTGTTAAAAACTCAGACTCGGAACCTTCTTGGTGTTCTTTTTTCAATTTGCTTTGTACGCGGTTCTTTACGCGGCATTTTTTCACGTCATTGTTAAACCTTATATTAAAAACAAGAAACTTGAAAACAAGTGAAAAAACTAAAATGAGTGATTCTAGCGACGAGGAAGTTTGCTTGACGCCAACAGAATTGACTGAAACTGTTAATAATGCGCAAATGAGCTTTCTCCCTCAACAATCACGCGAGAAGTATTTAAAACAGTACGATATGTTCAACACGTGGCGACTAGCAAAAGGAGCCAAAACTTTCTCAGAAAACGTTTTGCTGGCATATTTTATAGAATTATCCGAGAACAAGAAAGCAAGCACTCTATGGAGTACGTATTCGATGCTAAAAGCAACAATAAAGATGAAAAAAGACAAACATATCGATACCTATCCTAAATTAGTGGCATTTTTAAAAAGAGCCTCATCTGGTCATCAACCAAAAAAATCGAAGGTTTTCACAGTATCTGATATTGAAAAGTTTCTTAACGAAGCACCCGATTCCGTATATTTGGCGGCAAAAGTAAGTCAGTTGCACATTCAGTATCTACTTAAGTATATTAATCTCAATTAAATAGTATACTTAGTAGATGTTGATAGGCATAATTATGCGTTCATATCAATTTTATTCATTTATCTACTACAATACTCTTTACGTTACAGGTTGTTCTTATTATTGGAATAAACGGAGCATGTCGAACTAATGAACTAACACAACTTAATGTCAAAAACATTGAGAAACATTCAGATGACTTACTATTAATTAATTTACCTAATACAAAGACAAAAAGAGACCGCAACTTCGTCATTCGCAAGGAATACGTAACGATTGTTGAGAAATATCAAGCCTTACGCCCGCCTAACACTCCAATCAATCGATTTTTTCTACAGTATCGCAATGGAAAGTGTGTTAGACAGCCTATGGGTACTAATAAAATTGGCAGTATCCCACGAGAAATAGCAACATTTCTTGAACTTCCAGAACCCCTGTTGTACACGGGTCATTGTTTCCGACGAACTTCAGCCACACTTTTGGCTGATTCCGGAGCTGATCTCCTGTCCCTTAAGCGCCACGGAGGCTGGAAGTCCAATGCAGTTGTAGAGGGATACATAGAGGATTCCATCCAAAATAAGTCTAAAATATGTGAAGGCATCGTAGGAGCCATTACACTGAAAGAGCCTCAATCGGATCCTTGGACTGGCCCTTCTACATCAAAAATAAGCCGTTATGAAACACCTAACCATCTCCCTCTCTCTCCAACATTCACGCCAAGGGAATCCGATGAATCGGTACAACTATTAAGTATGACAGATAGTTTACCGAAAAACAGTACACAAGTGACTAACACCAATATTACAGTACCAAACAAAAATATTACACTCAATTTAAATAACTGTAGCAACATTAGGTACTTTAAAATTTTCTCAATTATACCTTAGTATTATTTTGTTATAATTTAAAGATTATTCTGTAATACTTACCTGTCATAATGTAGTAATTAATACCTAAACTGAAATAAAAGTGTACCTATCTTGTGATTGTAAACGTTTTTTTTTTGCATTTAGTCATTTCCTCGCTGAGGTGGAATGAAAAGTTACGTGTTGCACTCGAGTGCAAAGATTTTTCACCTCGTGCTCTTTTGATTCCCTCGCTAACGCTCAGGATTCTAATTTTGAATCACTCGCTGCGCTCGTGATTCAATTTTAGAATCCTTCGCTTGCTCGGTCATCAAAATTGAACACGCGGTTAAAAAGCAACTTTGCACTCTTGTATAACAAATAACTATTAATGTTTCAAATTACACAGGATCGACCAGGCCAGCCAGCCAGCCGGACAGGGTGGCCGGCGAGGCCAGGTGGAGTGACGACTTGCGAAAGGCGGCTGGCAGAGATTGGATGAGGAGAGCCGAAGATCGGGCTCAGTGGCGTTCACTAGGAGAGGCCTACGTCCAGCAGTCGACGAATATAGGCTGATGATGATGATGACACAGAAGCGTTATTAAGCGTAGGGAAGACAGAAGCTGTTTTTTTACCAAAACAGTAAACTTGAACAAAGTGCAACGAACAAGAAGAAAGCACACTTTTAAACGATCTCATTCAACCTCGATACTTTCTTCCTCTTACGTCAAACTCCACCCCCTCCCTTCGTTCCCTACTTGTATCTCATCAAGGCCATTAGGGTGTAAACTTTTTATGACGCTGATACAGTCCAGGACAAAAACATGTGGTCACTTTGCAAAATTCGTTACGGGGAATCAGAAGCCCAAAACTCTGACTACCAGTCTTTCCAAGGGGTATCGTGGTACCCATGCAGTTTTTTTATTATATTTTTTGAGGGTGGGAAATCATCAAATTACCTCTCCCGCTCTGGGCAGAGCGGTAGGGCATGTCAGACTCTTACTGCCTAAAACCCACCCGTGTCCCTTCAGTTGCCTGTGCCAGGGGCCACGGTATCCTTCTCGGACTTTCCCGCAGACCTGGCAATGTCTGGGTTGAGGAGGTCAGGTAGGCGTTCGCTCCAAGTAAAATACTGGTATTCAGCTGCTTCCAGTAAGACTAGCTGTAAAGTGATAGGATACACTTCACCAAATTATGTGTGCAAGGATGTCATGCGGAAGACCTCGTCATTTAAATCAATACTTATATTAGGAGGGAAAAGTTGTTGAATTGAGCGAAGTGTTTACATATTTACGCCCTTGACTGTACCCGTTAACGTTTTATTGTTACACCCAAGTGTCGTGTTTGAAGACTTTTTGTTAGGACTTTTATTATCTAATGGTCGTTTCTAGTTTACCCTATATTTTAATCGATGTTTTAAGATACTTCTAAATAAAGAACAAGTGCTGTAGGACGTATATTTTTACCCGACTACGGCGAAGCAAAAAGGAAGGTTATGATTTTGACCGGTATGTATGTTATGTATGTATGTTTATCTGTTCCCTCATAACTTCTACACTTCTTATCATAATTTGACAAATGAGGCATCGTTGGAAGCGTCTTAATGGTCCACTGGTTATAGGCTATGTGACGTCACAAAAACCAAATAAGAAATTAGCTGTTGCCTGCATTTATGTTTGCAGAACTCGTCAAAATGTAGGGACCAGTTGACATCATTCACATCGTTTCCGTTTCCCGCAAACCCCGAGCTGTCGTCAAGTGCCAAACGTTTATATTAATAAACAAATAATAATAATTTATTTATTTCAGGCTACAATGGCCCATACAAACCTACCTTACAAACTAAGATAAGTATATAAAGTATATAACAAAACATGGATTAATAATTATTGCTTAAAACAAAGTTAGTAGCACTTCACAAGCTTGTCCTTGTGCTGTCCTGTGCTACATGTCCGCGGAAGCGTCGGTACACCACATCCTGCGGCCAAAAGTCTTATTCCATGACAACGACGGGTAGAGAACAATTCAGTACGCGCACAACGAACGCCTTGAAGTTGACGTTGCGGTGCGACTCCAGTAACTGCACCCTCAGTGTGTACCTCGTCTTCTGGTGCACGTACTCCACGGTGTCTTCTGTCTTAGTGGTGTAGTGTAGGCGAGAGATGTACACTGGTGTGTTTGGCTTTGCGGAACGTAAGCTGACTTCCGTAGGAGCTTTGCCGCAGCGGTTCTTGTTCGTTCGCGATCGGTGCTTTCTCTGCACCGTCACGAAGCCCTCACATCAGCACTATTCGGTGCTTTTTCTGGCATAGGTACGAGTATGATTTACTTGCCAATTTTGAATTATATGGTTCTCTGTTGACGGCTTTATATTCATATTCTATAGGATTTGACATTTATAGAAGTACGTGAATTATAGCTGCGGGAATTCTTTATTTTTGTTTTTATATGCTGTGGATGTATTTGTGATTTTGATAATGTGCTTGATGCCTGAATTAATAAATTTCATTTGTTATCACATTACTTACTATTTCTAGTTTTTTTTTTCGGGGTAAACCTTCAATAGGCACCCGACCTCCGGGGAGGGAGGTCGGGGAGTGTCGGATTTTACCTCACTAAAACTGTTCGGGACCGCTCAGTAACTGGTTTATTAACACGAAGTTTTTGACGGGGGTTAAAAGCGGGCGGCGAGGAAGTTTTTACTGGGGCTGAGACTGTACACCGATGGACTGGAACGGACTTATTTTGCGGGAATGGATGCCCTGGTTTTCTTGCATGCTCTTGATAATAAAAATACTTTTTACTATTTCTTTCTTCGTATTTATTTTTCTTGTTCTTCGTAGTACTGCTGGATTTGGAGTGCCTGACCACGGAAAATGCACCCTTTTTATAGTTGAATTCTGTAGTGCCTGACTAATCAGACCCCTTTAGTTCGTTTTAATGCCCCGCCCCTTGACCAATCAGGGCGCAGGTGACTTTTGTATGGGAAACTTAATTAGCATGTTTTCCGTGGTAGGACACCTCTTACAATATTTTGTTAAGTGTTTAACCCTAGATATAGTTTGTCTTTATTATTTACATAAGAATCAGCCTCGAAAACCTTAATTAACACCTTAAAATAATTAAAATACAGAAATGGTCTTCGTTGAGGTAAAGTTCCTTAGTACTTAAGCTTAAATATTTGAACATGGCACAAGTGGCGCCTCTAGCGGCTGGAATGTACAACATATTATCGACTATCTTATGAGAGAAATATCGCAACGAAAGACAACTTAATTAATATAGTTCGACATGAAACACTGTTATTTAAATACATAATGAATGACTGAAGTTATGGTCGTTACACCTAATACATAAGGAGATAATTATTTACTGTTGGTACTTCAGAGCGAGTATACCTTATGGTGTCGTGCACAAAAACCACCCCAGTGATCACCATCAGCACAGGGGTCCCGGTTCCTTTTAAAAGACCAATTCCGGTACCCCCCCCCCCCTGTGCAACGCCTGTAAGGCACATCCCTGGGTAGGTAGTACAAGTAGGTACCTAAATATTGAAATTGATAATTCTTGGCCTATATTTTGCAAGGAGTTTAGTACATTCATAAACTGTGCTAGTAATTTTGCCTAAAAGTAACTATTTAAGATACTAAGGGATGTAACTAAAAATATAGGTGTCGATTCGAGTATTCGATCTATTAGATAACTATTATTTTATCTGTAAAATTTACTTAAATATTATAGATTATTTTTACATTCCTGTACATAATTATGTTTATTCAAATATATAAACAGTTTTTTTTTTATAATTATTATTGCTATATTATTTATTTATTATTATTGCTATTTTATATATTTTTCTTATTGTTATATAATTTGTTTCTGTGATACAATAACCACAAACAAACAGTCAAAGTAACTACATCACAGAAAACATACGAGTACATTTCCAATTACTACACAAAACGCTACCAATCTTCCCAGAATTATATTTGTACCTGCTACCATAATAGCATTTTACGCCTCCCAATGGTAGCCGAGGCTCCATCCTGTGAGCAAACAGGAACTACGCCAGTTCCCCTGATAGTCTACCTTGATCGTTGCCATGGCTCCCAGGGGATGTACCGTTGCTCTATCCGTTAGTAAATACGAAAATAGGAACACTGTAGAGAAGGAGTCACCAAATGGCAGACTGCGGCCCGGATCCGGACCGCCGCCGACCTATTTTATGCGGACCTTAAGTGAACAGTTAAAATAATTAAAACATAATCTAAAAATATTGCGTAATTTAATTAGTTATTATTATTATTCGTTTATTTCATACATGTCAAAGTCAAAGCATTTATTTCAAATAGGCACATAAAAGGCACTTTTGAACGTCAACATTTACATTTAAATAGAATTGATTCTAGTCGCCCCTTCCAAAAGGTAGTTTCGTATGGAGAAGAATGGGCAAGAAACTCCACCGTTACTCTTTTTAAATGTGTTACAATATTTTGTATACATTAATTATATAATTATATGCGAAGGCGATGCATCTTTAAAAAAAATTACCCTACCATAATAGGTAAAAGGAATTTAAGAAATGTAGCAATGTTGATAGAAGTGATAGATACATGGTCTTCACATATTTACAAACATTGTAAAAGTATACGATTTCCCAAATAATATAAACAAGTAATAGGTATGTCAGTGTGTTAGTTAAAGTAATCACAGAATGTAAATCATCATCATCATCATCTGCCTAGCCTTTTCCCAACTAGGTATTGTTGGGGTCGGCTTCCAGTCTAACCGGATGCAGCTGAATACCAGTATTTTACATGGAGCGACTGCCTATCTGACCTCCACAACCCAGTAACTGGGTAATACAATACCCCTTGGTAAGACTGGTTGTCAGACTTTCGGGCTTCTGACGACCCGTAACGACTGTCAAAGATCCACGAATGACAGCCGGGACCAACGGCTTAACGTGCTTTCCGAGGCACGGAGCAGTGGTGATGAAATAATTTACACAAAGTAAAGCGCCTGTCGGGGTTCGAACCTACGGCCTACAACTCGTAAGTCGCGGCCGTTACCACTGGGCCACCACTGCTCACACAGAATGTAAATCAATGTCATAAAAATACTAAACTATACAATTAAAGTAGCAACAAGTTTAATTTTGTCGTGACCCTAGATTGTCCTATGGAGCTGGACCATGTCCATACATTATATAAAATTCATTCCAATAAAAAAACATACATTAAAATAAACAACAATATATAAAATTACACATACTCCTTACATTACTTATCCAATGTCACAGTTAAATAAAACATATAAAGGTTGTCTGTAAAAGATCGCTTTTAGCGATAAGACCGCCCATTATGTCACCCTATGTAAAATTTATACATTTACATCTGTAATTTTTTGGTGTACATAGTAAAGAGGATTCTATTCTATTCTATTCTATAAATTTGAATATTAGCTTTAATTATTAGGCTTGCGCTTTGTATTTTCTGTCGTCGCGTCGCGTCGACGAGACAATGGACGACGCGACGCGACAACGCAAATGTTCGCCTGCAAATGTTTTCGGGAGTAATAAATCAGATGGAAATGATCGATCTACAATTTGTGGAACAGCATTTCCTAAGTAATACTTCATTTTAAAAAAAACTATCTATACTTACCGATGAACATCTTCTAATCTTGGTTGCTAGTAATCGTCTTCCAAACGACTCCAAGTTCCAAGCGACTGGTATATATTATATTTTTGGAATGGACCCCTAAAGAAAACGAATTTGTCGTCCCTGCTGTAGAGTGTGAAAGGATGTATAAAGCGCTAACAAATGGTCAGTAGGCATTTTGATTCAGGCTAATTAAATAAAAGCATCATTCTAGCTAGGTCAACGACAAGTACCCTATAGGTTTTGATTTATTTGCGAGTATCAAAATATGACGCATAGATGGCCGTATTTTTTTTATTGCGTTGACTGAGAAACCTTGATTTTTTTGAGCTCCAAGGGATGTAGAGCTACGTATTTGATATCGATTTCAGCTTGATATCTCCACACGTTCCAGAGAAAAAGGTTCTTGACAGACGGACAGACAGACAGACGGACAACGACGACAGCCTATCGGGCTATTCATTCTCTTGTGACAAGAAATGTCAACTGTGGCTGAATAAAAAATTGCACCAGCATAATTTGTGACCAGACCTAAGAAATACATGTCATGTACATAAACTGCAATCGGAGTGAACTAAGAATTAAATTTACCTGAAGTAGCGCTGTGTGGCTTCTCAACGGTAAATAGTCGTTTGATGCTAAATATTTCACAATTAGTAAATTGCTGAGCACATCACTAAAATCATAGAACAACACTGATTTTCTTATAACACTCGGGCATTTGAACATCCGCTTGCTTGTTTTTAATTATTATTATTATTATTATATCTATATTGGCATGTACTCGTAAGAATAACTTATAAACTAAGCCCCATAAAACCGTAGTATTTGTTTAACTGTGGGGTCGGAGAGTCTCTTATACATTTAATAAACTTCGTAGGTGTTGTTAAGGTGTATCAAAATAATAACAGTATTTCTATTTAGCTACTAGTAACGCTATCTATTGTGCAATGTAAAAACTATACCTCTACTGCATTGTGTATTATCTGTGGTACAATGACTTGCTATATATCTTTTTGTATGAAATAAATTTTAGTCTGTTAGCGACATTCACTTGTTTCATTATAGTAGGTACCTTAAACTAATTATTATTTATGTAGTACTTTAACACATTTATAAATAATTTATTTTTAAAACTATTTTTGTTCATCTTACTCCGTATGTCTGCTGGCAGACTGTTCAATTACTTTGACTCGCTTGCTTAGCTAATAGAAGCTATTGACTCTCAGGATTATGTGTGGCCCAACCTAGGGGTTCTATTCTAGTCTACGTCCAAGCTGAGGCTGGGCATCTACATGCTGCATGCTACTCCAATGTGCACGCTGCTCCTAACTGCGTGCTACACGCGTCTACTACTAACGCACGCTAACTGCGTCTTTTCGAAGGCCTGTCCGAACTCTAGTTGAGCCTGTGCTGACGAGCCTCTCTACGCCTCAAGCTACCAAGTATTTACCCTTCCTATCTTTAAGTGCGATTGCTCAGAACAGTGAAACAGTGACCGTACCCGCGTCCTAGCCTACTAGTACTGTAGAAAACATAATTATGTATGAAACTTTTACACTGTTTCTTTTATCTCTAAACAATAACCTATTAGTTAGTAACCTTTGCGGCCTGCCTGCAAAGCTCAAGCCGTTACACTGAATCTAATTAATATTAGTTTTACGTGCATTCAATACTCAATATCTTTATTGCTTTACCATAATGTGTACGTAGGTGGTAACTATATAATTTAGATCATTATGGACCCTGTAGGGCACAGCAAAAGGGTAGGAGAGAGGAAGCCTTGTTTTAGGAGATTTAAAATACTGAAATTTCGCTTATTTATTATATAACTATTATTTTAACTGCAAAATGTACTTAAATATTTTAGATAATTTTTAGATTCCTGTACCTACATAAATATGTAGCATAATTCTATTTATTCATTTATATAAATAGTTTTTCTTTTGAATAATTATTATTGCTATATTATTAGTTTATTATTATTGCTATTTTATATAATTTTCTTATTGTTATATAATTTATTAATTGTTATTAATAGGTATATTATTTATCGTAGACATTAACATTCATTTGATGACATTCAGTTGATTCAGTCAACGTACAGTCTAAGCCGCTAGGTCTAGAGTCTAGAAGCATGAAATTTTACACATTTTTATATTTATAGCAAAAGTGAGCATGAAGGATTTTTTTTTTTGAAAATTCATTCCCGGTAGGGCGAGCACGTCCTCTGTGATGGGCTTGAGTCACGCATTTTATCACGGTTTTTGCTCCTAAACTGCGATAAAAACGTGTGACTCAAGCCTATTACAGTAGGCCGTGCTCGCCCCGCTGAAGGGGTTAAATAGGGGATGAAAGTTTATATAGCAGTTCGTAATTTTCGCAGATAGGAAACCCCATCTGACTGTACACGGCTTGTCTATTAATAAATAATGTCATGCTGATATAGGCAGACAGTACATGCATCAGTCTTGTTCTAAAGCTTATCTTATTCATACTTTAAGGTACTCGTCCTAATAATAAGATAAAATAGTTCCTCCTTACATCGGACAGGATACTAATATTCGTAATATTGTTATAATAAAAATATGAAATAGCTATTCATTACCTAATGGACATATCCAATAAGCAAGTTATTACGTCGGGTTCTTAGAACCCAAAATAGGTATTCTGTCATATTATGTATGAAAGTCTAAAGGAAATAGATATACTGTCGTATACTAAGTGTCTTACATGTTGGCCAATAACTAAGCCATGTTTATGAAGGGACGAAAAAGGGTCGAGTCTCAATTAAATATACATATCGCAAGAATAATTCTAGCATACTCCGGGCCCATAGCTTGTTAGGGCCAATTTCACCAATGAAACTAAAGGCAATCAGCATATCCAAACCGAGTTCAAGATCTGTCAATGTCACCATTGTTGAGGAGTATTGACACTGACAGCTCTTGTAGTTTAGATGTGTACATCGCGTTTAGTTTCATTGGAGAAATTGGCCCAGAAACGAATTATAAAATTGTCTTCGGTTTGAAGAACTAAGCACATAGTGTTTTTATTTTATTTCAGCGCTACTGAGAAAGAGAAAAGAATGAGATATATGAAAGAGAAGATGTGCTACGTTACTGACAAAAATGAGGGAAAGAGCAGGGAGAATAATTATGTATTTAAATAAAGAAAAACATCACATTAATTCGGCACAGACGATACAAAATTAATTGCAAAATAAAAACAAACAAAAATGTATGCTGTGCTTGAGCTAAGGTGGGTTTATTTGGGTGCTAATAGATCAATTTATTTTTCTAATGAACATACCACATTATTATCGTACTGCAATGAATTGTCCACGTTACGTGGTGGGGTCGGCGCAACACTCTTGTTCTTTAATATCATTCCTCACACAATTCACCCATATTTTCTTTCGCCTTACTCTCCCTCCCACACCATCAACATTTAGACACAACACTTCTAAGAAAATACCTACTCTTATTTTTTTTTTATATTTCACTGTATAAATTGGAATAAAATTGCACTGAAAGTTTGACACTCTGCTAACATGTAAACGGTTGTATAAACCACAGAATATCGAAGCGTATTCTGTGGTTTCAACTATCGACATTCTGCCACAGACTAACAAACTGTTAGATGAACTCTTTATAAATTGGCTTAGTGGTTGGTAAGTCTAGTTGGCTGTGGTTTGAACTATGGGTGACCTATCGTCTCCCTCTATAAAAACATGAAACATGTTTTAAGCCGATATGTATTTATATTAACGGCGAACGCATGTTACATAATTTTGTAGGTAGGTACATTTTAATAATAGAGGAACATGAAGGGCGAAGCGCCCGGTCGCCAATGAATGACAATTTCATAAAATATCAATGAATAGGATTATATGAACTTCCTCGTCGGGCGGCTGGTGCGGGTGGGGCCGGATTTGGCGGAGAGCCAGTTTGGCTTCCGCAGGGGGCGCTCTACGGTGGACGCCATCATGCGCGTGCAGGCCCTCACGACGGGGGATGCCACAGCATCCCCCAGCAGCATGTCTAAAGACACCGCCAAGACGACCCGGGAGTATGGAACCGGCAAGAGATGTCGTGCGGTGCCCCACAGGGATCGGTCCTGGGGCCGCATCTGAGGGACATCGGATACGACTGGGTGCTGCGCGCCGACCTCCCTAGCGGCGTCAGCGTGGTTTGTTACGCTGACGACACGCTGGTCCTGGCGCAGGGGAGGTCGCACTAGGCGGCGGCCTAACTAGCGACACGTGGGGTTGCGACAATCGTCGAGAGGATCCGGCAATTAGGACTCGAGGTGGCCCTGCACAAGTCCGAGGTCATGTGTTTTCATGGTCCTCGGAACACGCCACCGTCGGGTTCCCAAATAACGGTAGGAGGGGTTGACATCAGCGTCAAGTCGACAATGAAGTAACTGGGACTCGTCCTCGACAGCCGGTGGAACTTCGTGGAGCATTTCCGACGTTTGGCTCCCAGACTGGAAAGGGCCGGGGCTGCCTTAAAGCGGGTCCTGCCCAATCTAGGGGGGCCAAACGCCTCCTGTCGGAGGCTCTACGCGGGGCTCGTGCGGTCCATGGCCCTTTACGGGGCACCGGTGTGGGCGCGTTCCTTAAGGCGGCGGCCAGCCCGCTGGTTGAAAGCGCCCCAAAGGGTCATGGCCACCCGGCTGGTCCGGGGATACCGTACGGTCTCCGGTGAGGCGGCGAGCCTCCTTTCCGGATTACCGCCATGGGATCCGGAGGCAAAAGTCCTCGCGCACATTTGGGAGTGGCGCGAGGAGGCGAAACGCCGGGGCGTAGCTCCGCTGCCGCGAGAAATCACGGTGCAGCGGACAGAGCTCCGGCGGGATCTCAGGGCGGCATGGAGAGTGCGATTGTCGCAACCCAGCGCTGGGCACGCCACAATTGCGGCGATAAGTCCCCTCTTTGAGGAGTGGCTAGAGAGGCGCCACGGCGTCCTCACCTTCCGCCTGACGCAAGTCCTCACCGGACATGGTTGTTTCGGGAGGTTCCTGTTCCGGATAAGGCGGGAGGAAACGCCCGGGTGTCACCATTGTATGAATCGCCCGGAGGACACGGTGGAGGTCTGCCCGGCTTGGGCGGAGCACCGCTGTGTCCTCGTGGAGGTGATTGGCGGTGGCGATCTCTCGCGTCCAGCCTTGGTCCAGGCCATGGTACGGAGCGAGAGGGCTTGGGAAGCCGTCACCTCCTTCGACGAAGCAGTAATGTTCGCGAAGGAGGAGGCGGAACGCGTGAGGGTGAGGCAAAATTTGCGCCCTCACGCCCCTAGCCGCCGCAGGAGACGCCCTGGGCGTCGGGAATCGCAGGCCGATTCCCGGCCACCGTAGGCGTGGGCTTGCGAACGGCGAGCAATGGGCAGCTCACCATTCGATAAGGACCAGGCCCGGGTCGATGGCGCGTTGTGTTCCACGCGCGCCTCAAAGAGATGTCAGCACCGATGACGGGGTTTGCTAGGATCGATGCCTGCTAGGATTGCGGAAAAGTCCAAGAGGGATACCGTGGCCCCTGGCACAGGTAACTGAAGTAACACGGGTGGGTTTTAGTCAGTAAGAGTCTGACACGCCCTGCTGCTCTGTCCAGAGCGGGAGAAGTTATTTGATGACTTCCCACCCTCAAAAAAAAAAAAAAGGATTATATGAACTTAGAGGGTTGTATGTATAATTCTGTAAATACATACTTGTTACGGTCGCGAATCATATTTTGTTCAACATACAACCTGACACTGACCTGCAAATTGCAAAAAACTTAAGAAAATTTTAATTTCGCGGGCAACCTGGCCCTCACCCCTCAAGTGAGTAAGGAACATAGAGCAGGGCAAAGCCAAAGACACGATTAATGAATCGAGTTACCGAGAATAATTTCGGTTACATACCGTGTTCAACTTAAACTGCACTCAATCCGTGTGGTTCTTTCCTCAAAAGACCATTTCAGACTCCAATCTACATGGTCCTCAAAGATTATTATTCTAATTATTGTGAATGTGAGAACTATGTCGGTCATAGCTTTTTTTTTGTATTTTTCTCAGTTAGTTTTATCATGATCTGGCAGTTTGAGTAATTTATGCGGCCTACTCAAATGTCTTTTCTTTGGTTGAATGTCGAATGTACTCAAATGTTGAATGTCGAATCGTTGAGCTCCTTCAGTTTTGAATTGAGCTACACGATTGCTGACAATTGCGTGAACTGACTGGATACGTCCACTCAATTTGTGTGGTTCTTTCCTCAAAAACCATTTCAGACACCCATTTCACATAGCCTTCGCATGGTCTGACCAAGATTTTGTCTGGACTTTAAAAGAGACTGTGACCTATGAGTTTGTTTCGGCCTTTCTTCTCAGAGTAGTCAGATAGGAAACGCCGACCTCATCTAGTTTTTAAAATACGATTGACGTGTAAAAGTGTTTGTACAAACCTACTTACAGAAATACAATCATTTAAGTAACTAAAATCTAACTATATTTCGTTGATTTATTATTTTCATGTAGAGTTAAAATGTATAAGAAAACATACATTCAAATAGCCAATAAGGGCGATGAACAAGCATAAGTGATGTTCCTAATTGGTCCAATAATAATTACGCTCATTCCTGCATCATTAAACGACAAACACAAGTCCTAATCAACGTAAGTGCTTTGTTTTTCTAATGTTCTACTGAACGGTAACTAACAAGATAAAACTAGGGTTAGTACTTAGTAGATAAATCAATTACGGTAATGGTTCTAGTAGCAATTGTCTAGCAAAGTGTCGCTGTCTTTTTACTTCATTAGTAACCTTGTCGTTCTTGAGTTTCACCCAATGTTATTGATTGAAACAACTTGCTGCTTCTATGTGATCAATTATCTCATGGAAATAGCTTCTTTCAGTTTCAAAGAACACCAAAGGATCAATTTTTTATCTATTTTCTATAACTGAATTAGATACAAGCATCTACAACAGTATGCGCAATACGGACCACACCGGACGTCATGCAAATCCTACATCGGGCAAGCAGAACTCTGCTTGTGCGATGTAGGATTTGCGTTATTTTGCGTAGCGGATAACTTTCCGCGCGGTTGACATATACATATACAACGGCCAGACAACCAACATCGAGCAGTAGCCCACCAGACACAACACTCTCCTAGTCAGAGGATCCTCCCTTTTTAATAGAGGATGAGGAACTTTCCACCGTGTTCCTCAAACCGGCACATATTATGCTTGTGATTGATTAAGATAACTTCTTGCCACCAAGTGTCGATTCTCATCACATGGAGGCAGGAATTAAAGAGAAAAAGAACACCGCAGGGTACATTTTTGGAAAAATAACCAGCTATCTTCTAGATTAATCTACTTGGGTACAAGCACATAAGACATTTCGCCATTTTCTCCGTGATAACGACGCGCCCAAAAGAGAAGTGTTGGCCAAGTGGTTACAGCCGCGACTTACGAGTTGTAACTACTTGTACGACGACGAGCTTTACTTAGTGTCAATTATTTCATCACTACTGCTGTGAAAACTGTAAAGGAAAACATCGTGAGGATACCGGCATGTCTTAGAACAAAAGAATCGAAGACATGTAACATCTGCCAGATGATTGAATGATTGAGTTTGATTTTTAGATTTTACCAACCCGCGCTGAACCTGTGTGGTGGATTACGGCTCACTCCCTCTTACCGAAAGGAGGTCTGTGTCCCAGCAGTGGAAACATTATAGGCTGATTATCCTAACCATGCGCCCAAGATACCTCTCAGGTTTGCAAAATTGATTACTATCAATTTATATACCTACCAATTTAATATCAATTTAAATACCGGCAAACGCCGAACAACATGACCGTCTCCAGTTGCCGGGCCGCTTTCTTGTCGCTAGCCAACAACATAAAATCAAGGTATGTTGTATGAAGCACCACCGTGCAATCTTGTGTCTCAACGCCTGAAGCGTTTTTGAATGAAGTGCAAAAACTCGAACATCTAAATAGTCCAATAAGCGCCGAAAATTAACAATTTACTCTTTTTACCTGTGTTTAATGCATGCACTTTTAATAACTGAAATATTTGTGAAGTTATTCGAACCACTGTATGCTAACTAATGGAAAGTATGTCGGTATGCATTGATTGTTTTCGATTCGTTATGATTTGAATGTACTGAACTGTACTCAATGTACCAACTTTGTTCGTGATTTCCATTTTAAATGTCAGAAATTCCTATTCAACTTTACGGCTGAATTGTAATTTGGTATTTGTGTTAATTATAATAATCTGCTGATTCTCGTTGACAACAACTATGTCCGCTAGGGCTAATGAATTTCTACTTAATTAAAGGTGAAAGTTTATTAAGATGTTTGTAATTTTTAGACGAAACGGTTGGCGCAGTGGTTAAGCTATTGACTGCTGCACTGCATGTCGCGGGTTCGATTCCCGCACGGAACAAATATTTGTATGACCTGCAAGTAGTTGTTCCGGTTCTGGCTGTTTGTATAAGTGAGTTAAAATTTTTGTAAACGCACCCACGATACAGGAAAAAATCCTAGGGTGCATATGGGGCAATGTTTTTCTAAAAAAAAATAAAAAAACAGGCATAAACGGTCACAAACGGCTCAACAGAACAATTATCTGGCTTAAAACATAGAATACTTTTTAATACAAGTTTAGAAATAAGTAGATGTATACTGCAGTCAATCTTCCTTGCTTGCTGAGGAAAGTGCCATAGCTGGGTCAGGTTACAGGGAGAAAAGAGTACCTAGGTCCTCAGCTTTGGTAAACCTACTATAGGTTAGCACAATAACAATATTATAAGTGAATGCACTCAGTTTAATGAATAATTCTGCTACGTCAGTAGTAGCTGATTAACCTCTGAGGCGGATAATGTAATCCCTACCATTAACTAATTATATCAATCATCATCTGCCTTTATTACACAATTGGCAATTAGGGGAATCGACTTTTCTCATTAGGTGTCCAAATTTCCTGGATGGAAAATGACCAGAGCGCAATCTGCCATAACAACAAACGACCTCTTTGTATGGTTTTCAGTGAACCAAGGGATTCGAGGAGTAGGAGGAGGCAAGTCGAAGATGTCCAACATTTATTTTCTGGTGGAATGTGAAAAGAACAGGAGAGAGAGGGAGATAGTGATGCGGGAATTAAAAGTTAATATGTATGATGTTGGGACTTTCATTTGAATATTATCTACACCTAATTCGGGAGAAGTGTTGAGACCGCTCCTCTCAACATTGCCGCGCGATGGCGGCAGTGAACGAGGAGTGCGGGGACAGCGGGGTATCACCCGGCCGACGGCCGAGCGCGGGCCCCGTACCACACAAGTCAGCTGTTGCACGCCTCCACGCACGGCTGCGCTTCCGCATTTTATTAACGTCTTTAGTTAATTTCTTGTTTCCATTTTAAATCGACCTTTTACCTTTGTTATTCATCATTTCTTATTATACTTGTTATACAGTCCACTCTTACTTTAATTTTACTATACCACGACCTATCGTCGCGATCAAGAAGCGAAACTGATTTATGAAATGGTTGCTGCACCACTATCTCCCTCGCTTACGCAATAATATATTTGTATTAATAATATTATAATTACGTGTAACAATTACTTAGATCAGGGTATGATGAGGTTGACGTACCTTTTTAAGGTAAAAGCCTTTAAATAAAACACAACACAAAGCTCTAAATAAAAAAAAACATCTGCCTAGTCTATTCCTAACTATGTTCGGGACAGCTTCCACCCTAACCAGATGCAACCGAATACCAGTATTTTACATCGAGCGACTGCCTATCTAACCTCCACAACCCAGTTACTGAGTAACACGATACCCGTAACATCTGTCAAAGATCTACCTATGCCTATGGCATTAAGTCCGCCTCTGTACATTTGTGTGCGGAATGAGCGTAATTACTATTGGACCAATTAGGAACATCACTTATGCTTGTTCATCACCCTTATTGGCTATTTGAATGTATGTTTTCTTATACATTTTAACCCTACATGAAAATAATAAATCAACTAAATATAGTTAGATTTTAGTTACTTAAATGATTGTATTCCTGTAAGTAGGTTTGTACAAACACTTTTACACGTCAATCGTATTTTAAAAACTAGATGAGGTCGGCGTTTCCTATCTGACTACTCTGAGAAGAAAGGCCGAAACAAACTCATAGGTCACAGTCTCTTTTAAAGTCCAGACAAAATCTTGGTCAGATCATTTGAAGGCTATGTGAAATGGGTGTCTGAAATGGTTTTTGAGGAAAGAACCACACAAATTGAGTGGACGTATCCAGTCAGTGCACGCAATTGTCAGCAATCGTGCAGCTGAATTCAAAACTGAAGAAGCTCAACGATTCGACGAACAATACCAAAGAAAAGACATTTGAGTAGGCCGCATAAATTACTCAAACTGCCAGATCATGATTAAACTAACTGAGAAAAATACAAAAAAAAAGCTATGACCGACATAGTTCTCACATTCACAATAATTAGAATAATAATCTTTGAGGACCATGTAGATTGGAGTCTGAAATGGTCTTTTGAGGAAAGAACCACGCGGATTGAGTGGAGTTAAATAAATAAATAAATCTACAAATGACAGCCGGGACCAACCAACGGCGCCGCGGCGTTAACGTGCTTTTCGAGGCTCGGAGGCATCTCGAATGCATCTCGGTATGTTATGGATCGTCACCCATCCACAGGCCGATCTCTGAAAGCGTTGCTTAATCTTGATGATCAGCCCGTGCAGCTTTAATTACTTAGCCACGAGCTTAATTGAATGGTTGCAAAAAGTAAAAAAAAAACCTCACATTTTAGCCAGTAGACCAAAACGAAGTTCTAAATACAGCAACCTCGTTTTATACGAGCACATCGTTTATTTAATGGGTATAACGCGGACGCTTTAATTTCGCCCGTATCGCGGAGCGAACTTATCTACTTACTGATAAAATTATTGATTATTGCCAATGCGTGATAGCCAGCTTTATGTATTTTAGGACGCTTCCAGGGGAATATTAAATACTGTTAGTACTTATATGTATATAGGGATCATTGATCGTTTGTTTGTTAATTTGCAACCATTTGCAGATTTTACACCATTTCGCACTAACCTTAAAACTTTACACATGCGTATAAAGTATCCATTTTTAAAAGATTTTATATTAAAAATTTCACGTAAATTTTACTTGCATAAAAACCCATCACACTGTAATACTCTAATATCTGCAATTGGTAAAAGCAGACTAAGTACATTGTCTTACGCTCGCACGTACAGTCGATACCGCCTGCCCCATCACTACTTCCTCCGTGACGTATCATGACGATGGCTCGCTTGCTAGCCGACGCCGCTTGACCGGCCGTTTATGTAAGATTATTGTCGGACTACCCGCTACTTAACTAAAATTATTATAATAAAGCGTACATTTTGTAACTTAATTCATTAAATATTATGTGGGTCCATACTAAGACTTGCACATACCTAGTAGTTAAACGATGCACATTATAAGTTAATCCATGTCAACGCAAATATGATAATAAAAACATGTTTTAATGTTTGGAAAGGCGAAATATAGCCTATGTAACAAAATTAATCGCGATTTGTGTACAATTAGAATAAGATAATTTGTAAACACCATTGGAACCATCTGTTTAGTAATAAAGACCTTGAAAAATCAATCAATCAAAATCATTTGCAGAACTGGCGATGTGCAGCAGTGCGATTCTGTAACCATCTCACCGTGAACACTTAGGTGAAGTGAGCGTGGAGTGAGCTGTCAGTGTCATCCAACTGATGCTAGGGATTGACCAAGCATTACACTTACAATCATAATCGAGATTTTAATAATATTTTTTTTATGCCAATTCTATTGATAATTTTATATTATTTCAAAGCTAGTAAGTAACTGTCTAAAAAAAGAACAACATTGTGTTTCAAACTGAATTTCTGTTTTGCTATTTTATTTTAAAACCCCGAAATTAGTAATGTTTAAGCCACTTAACTACATACTAGCTTTGAAATAATATAAAATTATCAATATAATTTGGATAAAAAATATTAGTAAAATATCGATTATGATTGTAAATGTAATGTTGGTCAATCCCTAGCATCAGTGGGATGACACTGACAGCTCACTCCACGCAAGTCTTCACGGTGAGATTTTTACAGAATCGACCGGCATGGCCGGTTAAGGTGACACACACAGTTCTCATCTGCACATGGTATAAAATCACATTACATTAATTTACTTAAATTTTCGTAGAAACTGGACTGCGAGTAGTTTTAGCTATAATCGTCACGTCCAGCTACTAGATTAGTGACTGCAATTGTTTTTAACCCCCGACGGAAAAAGAGGATTGATATAAGTTTAACGTGTGTCTGTATGCGGCATCGTAGCTCCCAAACGGCTGAACAAACTTTGTTTTTTTTTTGAAAGTTTAGTGATCGAGATGGTTCTTAGGTGAAAAAAAAGAAAGAAGAAAATCTGTTCAGCCGTTTTTAGAGGTTTTGTTTGTGTTGGGGGTTTTTAATTTTTAATTTATTAGCACATAGCTCGGTAGGTGACGAGCATAAATGTATTGCTTCCAGTGGGATGTCACATATTCTTGAAATATGAGCGGCACTGATATCGCTATAAGAAAACTTGAAACATAAATTATAGGTACTGTCACGTTATCATGGTGCCCATGTGATGTCAGATATTTTTGATCACAGCGAGTTAACTCATTCTTCTGAACTGAACTGAATAGGCAGATATTTATAACGCAAGACAGGTCCGATATTTATGCCTTCTGAGAGGTGACACATATTTTTGAAGCCAGTGCGGCTTCCTATATTTTAACAGCCGCACGGGTCGATCGAAGCATAAGCTATGCTTGCCGCGGTTAGTTCGTAGATGGGGTCCATCCATTATATATCGAGACCCCTCCGTGCCTCGGAAAGAAAGAAAGAAAGAAAAGAAAGAAAATGCGTTTATTTGCGGTAAACATGACGCAAAAAATAACACAAACACAGAAAATATGAAAAGGTTGGGGGAAACATGCGTCACATCTACGCAAAACGGCTATCGCTCAGCATTATGCCGCGACCCTATGCAAGACAGAGCCCCAGCGCTGGTTTTCAGAAAGCACGTTAAGCCGTCGATCGGGTCGACTGACATTCGTAGATCTTTGACAGTCGTTTCGGTTAGTCAGAAGCCCAACAATCTGACAACCGGTCTTACCAAGAGGTATCGTGTTACCCAATAGCTGGGTTGTGAAGATGAGATAAGCAGTCGCTCCGTGTAAAGTACTGTTATTTTGCATCTGGAACTAGACTGGAAGCCGACCCCAACATACATAGTAGGGAAAAGGCTAGGCAGATTGATTGGGCGGTTTCCTATAATTTGGAGTCACTTGTCTCGTCAGAAAATTTTGGTGTTTGTTCGATGTCACATATTTGTGCCGCTACTTGTAAGTATATGCCTTCCGCCGATGATCACATAAATAATAAATATATATATTTTTTTTATATACATATATTTGATAGATCACATATATTTGATATATATAGATCAAATATATACTAATAATAAATAATATAATAATACTAATTGATAACAATAATTTAAAATATTATGATACGATAATTATTTATAAATAATATACGTAGGTACTAATAACAATTAATTAATAATATAACAATAGAAAAATTATATAAAATAGCAATAATAATAAATTAATAATATAGCAATAATAATTATTCAAAGAAAAACTTTTTATATAAATGAACAAACCTAACTATGCTACATAATTATATACAGGAATCTAAAAATAATCTATTATATTTAAGTACATTTTGCAGTTAAAATAATAGTTATCTAATAGATAAGCGAAATGTCAATATTTTAAATCTCCTAAAGCAAGGCTTCCTCTCTCCTACCCTTTTGCTGTGCCCTACAGGGTCCTTATAATGATCTAAATTATATAGTTACCACCTAAGTACACATTATGGTAAAGCAATAAAGATATCGAGTATTGAGTATTTGCTGTCTTACTGAGAACAGATATTAATGAATGAATCATGAAATCCGATATTATTGCCGATCTGTTTATAGTAACATGTGCAATGTATTTATGCTCGTGACTGTACCTACTGCTAAATATTTAAGCCAAGAATCCATCGAGCTAAGGATTGAGATGATTATAATTTAGTACTCGCTTCGTTTTCTAAATGCCAGCTTGATCAAAGTGATCATGTCTCAGATGAGTAAATCGACAGTCAATCACTTGTCAGCAGTTATGCTTAATATACCTACATCTACCAAAATTGCGATCAACAACGATCAATAATATTAATTTGCGACTCAATATTAATTTCACAGCAGAATTTGAACAGGGACTAGGTATTCAGAAAACTGGAGAAGTTAATTCTTTAAAACACCGGTTTAAATCGGCAGTTGTCTATTGTAGTTTTTCTTTTGTTTTTTCTATTGTAGTTGTAAATTCAAAATTAGAAAATGCATGTTCATTGACAAGTTCGCAAGTAAATTATTATTTATTAAAGCATTTATTTCGGGCTACGCCCATAGTGTTAGTAACAATGGTCTTAAAAACTAGTGTTCGTAGACATACATGTTTTATTGAGTATGGAGTTTAGACCAATGTCGCAGCATTGGAGACTCCCGTCTATCTGCGAATAAACTCAAGATAGTGTTGGTACTGAGACGAGCAAGCAGAGAAGCGCTTCTTTAACGAATGATAGCCACTAAACCATTTATATGACTTTCCGCAAACATTTTTGACGCACTACATCGCCATGGCAGCCCCAATAGTATCCTGAGTGCGTTATTATACTGGACACGTAGTAGACAGTATATGCACGTAAACTATAACTAGTCCACAGACTGCATGTGTAAAATAACGAGCAAAATGACTTAAACAAAATTATCTTGACCGCCTCCGTACATCGCGCAAAACTGCGGGCCAGCATGTTGCAGCGTATCGACAGCGACCTACGTTCCCTGTCAATGTCCTCGTTATCTTTCAAACCGTCGGTAACCCAATGACCCAAGTACTTAAAATTGGTCACCCTATTTAAGGGTGCTCCACAGAGCGATATTTCTGGTACAGTTGGGTAACCTATAGTAAAAACTGAGCAGTTAACTGAATAAAAATGAGACGGCAAATATTTAAATAAATAATTGAGCAGTAAATGACTGATAGGGCAGTCACGTGTGGGCAGTTAATGAATCGGAATTAGTCGGTAAGAAATCTCACTTGGAAGTAGAGATGGGACCGATATCATGTCACATGTAAACATCATCGATATTTTAAAATCATTTTTCATCATGCAATGTTAGCGACAAAATCATCAATGAATGAATGAAGTTTGGTGATTCGGAGCGGGAGAGCGTGTCAAACTCTTACTGACTAAAACCCACCCGTGTTCCTTCAGTTGCCTGTGCAAGGGGCCACGATAACTCGTTCGGACTTTCCCGCGACCCTGGCTGGCATCGGCCCTAGCGGCCCTATCTTTAGTGGCCCCATCTTTGAGACCGGGTTTGGTCCTTATCAGACGGTGAGTTACCCATTGCAAACCCCCGCCTACGGTGGCCAGGAATCGGCCTGAGATACCCGACGCCCAAGGCGTCTCCTGCGGTGGCTAGGGGAGTGAGGGCGCGAATTTTTCCTCTCCCTCACGCCTCCTCCTTCGCGAGCATTACTGCTTTAAAGAAGAAGGTGACGGCTTCCCATGCCCTCTCGCTCCATACCGCCTGGACCAGAGCCGGACACAAGACATCGCCACCGCCGAGCGTCTCCACGTGGACACGGCGGTGGTCCGCTCAAGCCGGGCAGACCTTCACCATATATTCCACCGTTTCCTCCGGGCGATCCACACAATGGTGACACCCGGGCGTTTCCTTGCACCTTATCCAGAAAAGGAACCTTCCGAAGCAACCCTGTCCGGCAAGGACCTGCGTCAGGCGGAAGGTGAAGACGCCGGGGCGCCTCTCTAGCCACTTCACAAAGCGGGGACTTATCGCCGCAATTGTGGCGTGGCCAATTTTTTTGTCTATCTCGGTTTAATTATTACTCTGTATGGCTGTCTCATATTCATTAATAAAGATTATTATATTATATTATATTGATGATTTTGTCATTGTCATGCAGTCATTGATACAGAAAAATCATCACTCAGCCAATCTCTACTTGGAAGTAGCTCTCTTCACACCACCACACACACACACACACCACTCGCTTCACTCGCTCGGCTCGCGTGCTAGTCACAGTTATAAGGTTCTAACCTAACCTCACCCATTTGTTTGGGGTAGGATTGCACTGGCCCTGGCCCTGGCTTTGTTACTGCGACCAATTCGGCTCGCGTGCTGTTGTTCATAGTTCCAACCTAAGTTATGAACCACCGAGCTATTTATCTAACTGCATTTTTACTGGCCATTCATTTATTACACTAATTGAGTATTTTTTGTACTGACTTTGTAGGATGAAATAACCGACCAATTTTTTTTTATTACTGGTTAAGTTTTATTTTCACACTAATTTACCTTATCATTTAAAAATAAAAATTACTGCCCGTTAAATATTTAAGCGGATCATAAAAACCTCCCTTACGTTTAAATAACAGTTGTAAAAATTATTACCCATTCTTTAAACGATGTATTGAAATATTAATTTAAATATCGCGCCTTCTAATGTAATTTCCGAATTTGTTAGATTGTGTCTCTGGTTATTCTATACTTTATGATACACTCTCTCTATTCCGTGACAATACAAGTAAAGTACATAAAATTGTAATTCCTTTTTCATAAACGTTAATTCTAATAGTTAACCGATTCCACTTATTTCAAATCTAGAACGATGTTCCGCGAAAGTTTTAAGCGGTTATCTAGCGCAAACTTACAAAACCACTTTGATACAAAAGAAAAGCTTTGTTCGTAGCTCTTAAAGTGTCAAACAAGAACTCGAACAGAACTTAGTACTTGTTTGCAACATAAAAAAATCAACATAATAAATTGAGTTTTTTTACATTTAAGAAAAGGTCCTTGAAAAACAGGCGAGACAAAGAAATATAGTCCTATTCGTTCTAAAGGAAACTGAATCATCATACTCCAACTTAGAAAATATTATTATAAACTTCATAAATGACCACTTCACTATAAGCATAGACCACAGAGACATACAGGAGGCTAAACGAATTGGAAAAAAGGCCAAGACCAATACCTAATTATCACTGTTTCAACACTTGTTATAAAAATAGCCATATTTAAACAGAAGAAAGTACTTGAAGATACCCCCTATTACATAAAAGAAGACTATCCTGAGTATGTCCTAAATAAAAGGAAGGAGCTTCAAGAGCAAGTTCGAATTTAAAAAGAGAAAGGAAACTCAGTTAGAATTAAATATGATAAAATTGTAATTATGAATAAAAACTCAAAGACATCAAGTCAAAATAAAAGAATGCTTTTAATCTCCCCTGAAAATAACACCACATGCAAAAACCCTAGCTAGGAACACCAAACGCAGGCCAATAAGAAGAATAAAACAGAGACTTCCATACAAAGATCATCCAGCCTATCAGAGGGGCCAATAAAACCGGGCATAATGAACTTCTTCCATACAAAACAGCCAACGAACACATCGAGGAATCAGATTTACCTGTGTAGATTAACTAGTAAATTAAGTAACTTGATCCGATTGTTTTTTTTTTATTTTTTTTAACTAAGTTCAAACTAAGTAATACGAGTGCTTAAATCTCGCGACAAGCTTTTATATCATATAAATTGTGTAATGACGTTCTAAAGTTGATAGTAAAAATTTTCAAGGAAAAGGGTACCTACTCAAATTGACATCGTGCAGCACTGAGGCTAAATCTAATTATTTAATTTAATTCAAATCTTATTATTTACAGTTAAAGGAGATGTTTGATTTTGGGCCACCATAGGAAAAAAATAGGGGAATTTCATAAAAATACTAAAAAAATAATTTGAAGAAGGGTAGGTACAGTGGTTCAAAAATGATAATTTAAAAAGTTTTTAATAAGATAACCCTATTTTTAGGGCAGCCATGACAGTTGTGTTTGACATGCCGTTTGACAGTTTAAAGCACAGCTCACTCCTCTCCTATGAATAATCTAAGTCCAGAGTATATTGATAGGCACTAAAGAATGAAGCAGTAGGACTGTTAATAAACAAAACGTTCAAGCCTTCGTTACGTTTCTTGCTCCTCTTGACACTGAAATAACCAATCCCTAACTGCTCGAATAGGTGATAGAAGAAGTGCTGCCGCAGTCGAGTAGAATATACCCTGTAGTCTTATTTTATCGAAACCGAAACCCAACCCAAGATTTTCGAAAATCGTATTGTTTTGTTTTATGGCAGCTAATACACGTCAATCAAATGTCATTGTCAAAATAAATTTTTTTGCATGCTGGTAATCTGATCCACCATGTTTAATTTTATGTTGGGTTGCTCTCCTTGGCCAAGTTAATTTGAGTATACTTTGAAACGAAATGAAATTTAAGAAAATTTACAATAAAAAACGGTTACTGTAATACATAGCGATATTTACATATAGTGTACATAGTGCTGGCCCAGGCTCCATACATTTCTGGAACATCTCCTTTTGTAAAGTAATTGGAAAATGAATAGGTTTAATGTAAATTAAATCTTATTTTAATCTTTTTAGGGCGTAAATAAAAGCATTGTTTTAAAAGTTTTTTTTTTTTTATATATTAATTTATTTTATATTTGTTTAGTTTTTTTACTCCTAAGGACACACTAGTCGGTCATTCTTCCATACAAGCGTATAATAGTGATTACCTGTCTGTCTGACGGTGTACGTTCAAAACTGAAAATTATATCAATTTTGTCTCGCCATTAATTGCCCTGTATGACACCAGAATCTGAAAAACAATACTGGTTTGGAAGTTATGAGCGTCGAAACATCCATATTTCAAATTCAAATTTATTTATTTGTACACATAGGTATAATGTAGTGGTACACGATGTTATAAAAATAGAAAAATATTGAGTCACTAATATTTCAACGCATCTTTGGGCGTAAATAAATAACTCCCGGAGTATGAAAATGGCAATATTGTTACCGTACAGGGACAGATCATTTATTCAAGATTTCAAATAACTTTATTTGAATACATCCCGAGGTTTTTTCATAATAACTATACGCCCAAGGTCTGTTCATGAAAATGTTCGCTCGTTTTCGTTATGAATCATCGTTTATTGCACTAAATAAATAAATAAACAATACAAAATAAATAAACGTAAATTAATTAATTAATAAAGCCAAAGTCAAAGCAACGAGGACGCCAACATTTACATTAAAATAGAATTGATTCTAGTCGCCAGTCGTTGTTGTACTAGTCGTAAACGAATTAGCATGCATTTTAGCTACACACAGCGACGAGTTCGAGCCGTCGACTAGTGCAGCCTTAAAGAAAGAAAGAAAGAATAACGTTTTTTTCTGGATCGATATTTCTTGTCTAGTAGAAGGCACTAACTTAATTTGCACTATCTAAAACGATAATTAAACGATTTTTTACAAGAATTTAGATTTGGGAAATGACAATTTATAATGATTATGTAACAGTTAATGAACCTTCAATTTTGAGTTGGCGCAATTTCACCTGTATATGACAGCGAGCTAATGTTTTTAAATGTAGGAAAAAGTAAAAAAAATAGCTTTGTGTGCAAAAACAAATACATATTCACCTTTAAAAATATTCGGATGAAATAACGCCCAAAAACCGTGCTACGGCTACTTTATAAGACTTTACACCAACATCATATACAAAATAGGTAGATATGTACTTACAAGTGTACAACTAAAAGCTATCATTGTTCATAGATAAGCCGTTTGCAAGATGGCGCACGTCTTAAAACAATGTTCAAGTAATTAACAGCGTTGTAAACACGAGAGGCGCCGTTCAGGAGGAATTATATTCACTTTGATGTTCTATAACTTGAGCAACACTATTTCTATAAGGGAGAGTACATACTGGAGCCTATGATGTTCCTCTGCTGGGACACAGGCCTCCTCTCTGTGAGAGGTAATGGGCCGTAATTTACCACGCGTGCCCAGCACGGATTGGTTCGCGCTAGGCTCTAGACCTTACGCTGATGCAGATTAAGGCGGCTCGCACCGCATTGCAAAAATCTTCAAAATCACTTTCGTTCTTCTCCGTAGAAACCTACTACGGTTTGGAATGGGTAACTAGCTTTATTTTTCTGACTGACAGTCTCCTTTGACAATTAAAAAGCGCCTGTAAATGCGTTAATTGAAAAATGCTTTATTTTTTATTTTTCTTTTAATTTACAAGGGTTTGCTCATGACTCTAGTCTAGGTCAATGGTGACAGAGACAGAGTCGACGATGGAGCGAGCTTACCCAGAAGAAGCCTGTTCACTCTCACTTTGAAGAGATTAGGGTTGTATGCGTTCGGAAACACAGACGCAGGTAGGGATTTCCACCCCGGAAACAAAAAAAAAAAAAAAAAAAAGGTAGGGAGTTCCATTCTTTTGCTGTGCGCATTACAAAAGACATTTGGAAACGCTTAGTGTGCATTGGTGGAATAGCAACTAGATAAGGATGGTAACTTGCAGTGCTTTGAGTTAGTGTTTCATAACGTACTGTTTCAATATTATAAATGCGAAAGCAACTCTGTCTGTCTGTCTGTTACCTCTTGACGGCTTAACAGCTGAACGGATTTCGATGGTAATTGGCACACAGGTAGACCATGACCTGTAAAGGCTACAAAACTTTTCATCTCGGCAGCATGTAAATTTCCGCTGGATAATTTCCGTCCTCCTCGCGGGCGCAGCGGCGAAAGAAAGCTATTTTTGTATAGCCTATGTCCTTCCTCGGGATGCCATATATCTCCTTGCCAAATTTTATCGAAATCCATTCAGTGGTGTAAGCGTGAAAAGGTAACAGACAGAGAGAGTTACGAGTACTTTCGAATTTTTAATCTTAGTATGGATTATAGGATGGATAGATACAAACCACGGACTTTATTTCTAAACTCCGTGATACAAACTCACTACCTGCGAACATGACCCAATTCAATTACCATGTCAGAATTTTCAAAAATATATATATTTCTATAGGTACAGATGTTGGTTCATTATATTTATTACAAGCTTTTATTTTCTATATGATAAATAAATGTGACACGCGGAATTGTGTACCTATTTTACGAACGAAGTTAATATTCGAGCTGAGTTTTTAAACATTATGGAAATGCCTTTTTAAAATAATATTACATAACATTAAGCCTTTGTTGCCCGAAGGGTTGGGCAGAGGTGTACCTAAAGGTGGGTGTAACCTAACACCCACGTTTCGTCTGTTATTTTTATGTCCCGATAGGGGCGAGCTTTTCAGGGGAAAAACCTTCAATTATATTATTCAATATACAGGGTTATTGGTAAAAGACCATCAACCTCTTAAGGGGTCATTGCACTCATCATTATGAACAACGTTTACATAGTCGCGAAAAAAAAAATCAGCTGCTATGTTTGCAGAACTCGTCAAAATGGAGGGACCAGCTGATTATTTTTTAGCGATTTCATATTTGGTCCCATAGTAAAAGTTATTTATAATGATGAGTACAATAACCCCTTAAGAGGTTGATGGTGTTTTACCAATAACCCTGTATAGGATAAGACCGGGTAGTGTGGGATTTTAACCTCACTAACACCACCCCGGTGGTAATCATCTGCACATAGAAGGGGCACCGTTACCTCTCAAAAAACCCCCCTCTCCCCCTCTTTGCAACGCCTGTTAAGGCACATCTCTGGGGAGACTGTAAAGGGGTCTCGATAGGGGGCGAGCCTATTGCCATCAACCAGGCACAAATCCAGACTTCAGTCTGCTACTGAGAGGCGGAACGCGTGAGGGAGAGGCAAAATTTGCGCCCTCACGCCCCTAGCCGCCGCAGCAGGCGCCCTGGGCGTCGGGAATCGCAGGCCGATTCCCGGCCACCGTAGGCGTGGGCTTGCGAACGGCGAGCAATGGGCAGCTCGCCGTTCGATAAGGACCAGGCCCGGGTCGGCGGCGCGTTGTGTTCCACGCGCGCCTCAAAGAGATGTCAGCACCAATGACGGGGTTTGCTAGGACCGATGCCGGCTAGGGTTGCGGAAAAGTCCAAGAGGGTTACCGTGGCCCCTGGCACAGGCAACTGAAGGAACACGGGTGGGTTTTAGTCAGTAAGAGTCTGACACGCCCTCCTGCGAAAGACCCAATAACACTTCACCCGACTTGGAAATTGAACCCAGGATCTCATGCCAGGCAGTAGTACTTGCGACCACTAGACCAACGAATCAATCAATCAGTTTGGTAGATACAGAAAATGATATGGGGTGTAGTCCTTTTTGCCTCACATCTCACGACCGACAATGGAAACGCACCGCTTCGTGATTACCAACGTAACAAATTAGTACCACAAAGCAAAAACCAAAGTACCCACGTCTTTACAGCGTCACTAAAATGGCTGTCGAAACTCCGCGATGAACATTTACTGCTATCTATTTTCTTAACGAAGTTATTTGTGCCGGTACAACCTACCCCCGGCACTTTGAACCCCAGCTCCCTTACGATTTGCATGTCCAAAAATATGTAAAAATCCAATCGGATGCTGTTGAATGCACTTGAATCCGATTTGCTGCGACAGATAGTACTAGAATACTCAGTCAGCATCCGACTGTCCGACCAGCTACCGCAAAATCCGCGAGCATTCGCGAGCACGCGCCCAGTTTTATCGAAAGTAGTTAATGTAATTTGTTATTAATTAATCGTGCTTTTGTACCTATGTTGTGCGAACTCTTTTGTGTGCACTAAATAAACGATTTATCTATCTAAAATCACTAGGTAACCACATTAACTTACCAATCGTTGTGCTCCTTAAGTTCTCAGTTGAGCGGCAAGATTACTGACAATTGCCTGCACTGACTGGACATGTCCGCTCAATCTGTATGGTTTTTCCTCAAAAGACCGTTTCAGACACCAATCTACATGGTCTTCACATGATCTGACCAAGATTATGTCTGGACTTTAAAAGAGACTGTGACCTCTGAGTTTGTTTCGGCCTTTCTTCTCAGAGTAGTCAGTTATGAAACGCCGACCTCATCTAGTTTTAAAAATATGATTGACGTGTAAAAGTGTTTGTAACAAACCTACTTACAGAAATAAAATCATTTATCATTTACTACACAAAACAAAAAAAAAACAGGCAGGCATATAACGCCAAAAATAAATCGCTCCCTCGTAATAGTTTAAGCCCAACGCTTATGCAGATACAAGTAAATATTCTAAATCGGGAACAAAGATCGATTAAAACGCGTGATATAAAACAGTGATCCAACAAAATTTGATGCTACCAAATTATATGGGTTTAATGAAATCCAAGTAAAAAGGCCTACTTCCACACATACGGGTTTAAAAGCGATTAAGAGGGTTAACGGCCATATTTATAAACAAACGTTAAGTCTCTTGCTGTCTCTGTCACTTTAATGTGAATCGGAGCGACAGAAACACTTTTAAGAATGTCTTAAAGTTGAGTGTCGTTTGAGAAATCGGGCGTGTGTCAAGAGATCGAAAAGATGGACCGACGAACTAGCCGGTCTATTTTGTTAAATTCTCACCATGAAAACTTAGGTGAAGTGAGCTCGAAGTGAGTTGTCCTATGCCCTATGCCCAGCAAACGAACGGTTGAATAGGGACCAAAACCTGTCTGCCAAGCATAGCATGGTTACACATACATAAATTCACGCCTTTTTTTTTCCTATGGGGGTAGACAGAACCTGCAAATAAACACCTGCTACAAGGCCATACACGCATGCGTGCGAGTATCACGCACCGGACCATTCTGAAGAACATCACTAATAAGGTCCTACTAGGGCTTCTGGTGGCCTGGCGTTCCCACTCACATCTGCCTTGTAAAGACCTGATTTGGCATGGTTAGGTACTGTATGAACCATTCTTATTCAATAGGTTCAGCAGTTGATGCTATACCTACGTAACTAACTAAAAAACTATTGAGATTCATTCATTAGAAATCAAATTGATAAGCATGTTTCTGCATGATTTTTCCTTTTTTACCGAATACAAACTGTATAACACATATCCGATAAAATTGAATAGTGAAAAAATCTAAGTACATCGTTGCCGGCTTGCGGCGGAAGCTTTTTTTTTTAGAGACATGGCACGTACATGCTTTTGTAACTTTATTTTCAGACGTTCCCTGGTGCTCCATTCATTTCATCGTTTACAAAAGCTCGTAGTGACGCGTGCAGCGGCGGAACGATATGTGGACATGCATTCGAATTTAAAACAATCAATGACATTTCAAAATGGCGTCGTATTTCTAACCTTAACTAACGGCTATTGTTTGCCGCGTAGTTTGATTTCAAATTCAAAATAAGTAAGTATTCGTAATTATATTAATGTAAGTACAAATAAAGATAAGTTAATAATTTAATATTTAGAACAAAAAAACGAAATAGTTTACCGTAAAAAACAAAGCAATTTTTTTGTCAAATTTTAAAGAAAATATTGCTTATTAGTTACAATATCTGAAAATAAAACCTTCCTTTGCTTCGAATGAAGATCATTTTAATTAGTAACTTGAATTGTGATGTGAAATAAAAAGAAAAGCAAAACCATTGCAAATATAGATTGATGAATCGTGTCCAGGAAACCGGAAATCATTGAATTCATTAGGAATTTCACTACACCAAGGTAAATGAAATTCCAATTATAACCAATTTTCCGGGATTGGCACAGCGCGGCGGTTAGCAATTAACCTGTAAAATAAAAATAAATATTCTGTAAAAATCTCAACGACAAAAGTTTGGCGAAGTGATCTTGGAGTGAACTGCCATTCCACCTGATGCTAGGGATTGTCACTATTGACACTATGGAGCTCACTACAAGCTCACTTCACCAAAATTTTCACGCTAAGTTTTATACAGAATAGTCCCGTCTGCTTTCATAGATGTCCAATGAAACATCAATTTCAAAATGTAGCTCGAACAACTACATAATTTGATTATGTAGTCAATTTGGTTGTCTGTAGCAACTCGTAGTTATGTTGGGGCCCTTTTGAATTAACCCTTTACGGACCCTAGTTGACCTCGTCCTGCCATATCGACCCGGCCATCCGTTTCTAAATAATTTCGCTGTGTAGCTATACTACCTATATTATATTATATGTGTTCAACACGAATTCAGTTTTGATGGATTGTAGAAATAAATAAAGAAAGAAAAATAGGTTTATTTGTGACAGAAACACGTGCATACAAAAAGATAATTAGCTCTAATAATAAATAAAAATAAAAACATAATACTTAGATCTAAAATCACGAGAACAAAACAGAAATAGGTAGTCGACAGCTGCACGTCATGACTGTGACAAGAAGGCTTCCACTTGGCATGATGCTGTGCTATGGGGGACCACAGCACAGCGCTGATTTTCAGCAGTTACCCGAAAAGGACGTACTGAAAGTTTTAATGATTCGTACTGTAGGTAAAAAAAAAAAAACTGTAAGCACTTAGATTATAAAGCAGCTACTTATACAACCAATTATATGAATAAATATTATTAAATAACATAACATTTATTAATCCGCACTTCCGCAGGCATTACCGTGCGTGCATAAATATGGTATCATATTTGATGTTGATTGATGTTTTTGTTGTTGTTGGTTGTTTTGTTGTTTGTTGTTGCTTTGGTGTTTTTTTTTTGGGTGGGTATCCACCCAAAACATTTCTTACACAAGAATAACCAGTGTTTTGTATCGCGCCCGCCCTCACCTCCGCGTCGCCGTCGTCGCCGAGTCGTGTCGGTCGCCTACGCGCGCGCTCCCAAATGTAGTAGGTACAGTTGCATTGCAGTTGTAGAGTAAAATGTAATGCTTTACGGCGTTGAGTGCCCTTAAACTCTGTTATTTATTTCAATACTAGCTTTGCCCCGTAGCTTCGCACGCGTGGAGATCTGAAATCATTCCACGGAAACGTACTACCGGGATTAAAAGTATCCTATGTCCTAAACCAGTCATTGTCATGATCTACCTGTGTGTCAAACTTCATCCAAATGCATTCAGCTGTTAAGGTGTGAAAAGTAAAAACGTAATAATTAAAAACTTTTAAATTATTTAAAGATATTGTAACATCTATACTAGCCCGCTAAGACGCTGGCAACACTCTCAGCGTGCCCTCGCCACTGTCAAGCCCATCCGCGCCCTTCAAAACTCCATGACGGGAAATGGTGCAAAAATAAGCTTGCGCGTCTCATTAACGCTCTCTTTTTCACAAGGACCACTGACCAGCCGGTCGATTCTGTAAAAATCTCACCGTGAAGTGAACACTTAGGTGAAGTGAGCGTGGAGTGAGCTGCCAGTGTCATCCCACTGATACTAGGGATTGACCAAGCATTACATTTACAATCATAATCGAGATTTTAATTATATTTATTTAATGTTAGTTCTGTTGATCATTTTATATTATTTCAACGAAAGTATTTAAGTGGCTAAACATTACTGTTTACGGGTTTTTTTTTTTTATAAAACAGCAAAACAGAAATTCACCAAGAAACTCAAATAAGTACTTTTTTTTTCCTAAACTAGCTACTAAAGAAAATTCGCATGGACATTGTTTGTTATTAGGGACCTATTGTTTAATATGACTATTGTTGTCGTTTTCATGGTTTTCCAGGTTGCTAAAGCCGAAAGTAAGGTCAAAATGAAAATCAAAATTTACTATCTGTATTGCTGTTTTATAAAAATAAAACTCTAAATAATATTTAGGCACTTATATACTAGCTTTGAAATTATATAAAATGATTGACAGAAATAACATTAAAAAATTTAATTAAAATCTCGATTATGATGGTAAATATATAATGCTTGGTCAATCCCTAGCATCAGTGGGATGACACTGACAGCTCACTCCAAGCTCACTTCACCTAAGTTTTCACGGTGAGATGGTAACAGAATCGCAATGCTGGACGAACCTCCGTCAACTTACTTTCTGGTTCTATTTTTGCATTGCTGTTTGTGCTGTTAAATAAAACCCGATATGTATACCTAGCCTTATCATTTATATTGTACCTAATAAAATGATAGTAGTTCAATATTTATAATTATAGTAATTAATGTTTGTTAATTTGCTTTTCGTGTGACTAAATTATAACGGATTTTATGTTCCTGTGATTTCTATAAATAACTAAGGTTGTTTAGCTTAAGCATAGCATAATCAGTCTATAATGTCCCCACTGCTGGGACACAGGCCTCCTCTCAGTGAGAGGGAGTGGGCCGTAATTCACCACGCGGGCCCAGTGCGGGTTGGTAGATGTCGCATGTCTTCGAATTTTTTGGTTCTAGGACATGACGGTTTCCTCACGATGTTTTCCTTCACCGTTTTGAGAGCAATGGTGATGAAATAATTTACACAAAGTAAAGCGTCTGTCTGGGTTCGAACCTACGACCTGCAACTCGGTAAGTCGCGGCCATTACCACTGTACCACCACTGCTCACAAAAGGTTGTTTGAATTTTATTTATTATAAGCCCTGTGTTTAATATGTTGTTGCAATATGGTCTATCTTTGTGCCAAATATCATCGAAATCTGTTTAGCCGTTAAGGTGTGAAAAGGTAACAGATAGACATACTTAATTTCGCATTAATTAGGTCTTAATACCTTTGAAAACAGACTCGTTACAAGCTGCAACAGTGCATCTAGACATCTTGTTTCGTCTCTTTACGATGCGATGCACCGTAATGTGGCCTCTAGATCTTCCCATTAATATCTAATGAACAACATCACAAGATGCTTTTCTGTAAGTCATCCCATAATCATTATTATTGAATTGCCTCGCAAAGTCTATTCAGGCAGAACCTTTTGACGTTCCCTTATAAACAAGCTTTGTAGAAAATGTGTCCGGTTTAATTTATGTTAACAGAAATATTATTTTTAATTACGTACAACAAAAACTTTTGTTTTAAGCTTCATTGTTTTGACTACCCAAGTACCACTCAACTTAATCAAAAGATAAAAGGTAAATCCTAACAGAAGATACAACTAGGTATTTCTGTCCTTATTAGGGAAGCTGTAAGAGCATTCCTGAAGCATCCCGCGCTCTTGAATCGAGCAACTATGGCGCAAACGGCTCTTAACCCTGCGAAGAGTCTTTAATGAGCATTTATGGGTGTTCGATGGTACTTTAGGGGCAAAGGGCACCTGCAGTGTCAGAGCCTAGAGCACTTGACAGGGTCGTCGGTGCTTGATGAAATGTTTTTTTTTCTTTTTCGTTTTATTTATTTTGATGTAGTATTTTGAAGCTGAGGGTTTCTGCATAAACTCGCGTACAAGGTTATGTGTTAAAGCAACAGTTGCCGCGGTTAATACAAAGAGAGTGTATTTTTAGGGACTACGTCTTACTTATGTAGGTAGAAACTCAGAAGTCTGCAATTTAAAAGTTTCCTAGTATGAATTTTATGCAATAAAGAGTATCTGAACAAATGCGTTATACAGAATTACAACAAAGGAAAATTCTGCATCTGTTTTTCGTGAAACGTAAATGCAAATTCTGTATTTCTACGTCAATTATAATATCAATGCCGTCTCTACTTGGAATCCGATATATTTTTTACTATTGAATAACTGAATACAAAAATACAGAAATATTGATGTTTAGTTGAAAAGAAAAACATGATCTGGAACACTATTATTTTATTATATTGTATATTTTGAAGAATACTTCAGCGTATTCCACGGTCTCTCTTTTGCAGTATTTTGCATTGCAGTCAGTCTGTTATTATCATTATTTTTCTGTTTTTTTTTTCTGTTGAGAGAAATAATTAAGAACGTTTTTCAGTTATTTTGTAGATAGGACTTAAAATAGAAAACTCCTTTCAAATCCTCAATAAGGACGACCGCGTGGTTTTATTAGAAGGAGTCCGACGTTACCCTCTAATTAAAGGATTTCCTTTGAAAGGGAAATATATCTTATCCTCCCATGAGTGTAAGATATTTTCACTTCATGTAACTGTTGTAACATGTCTTAAGTGTAACTGTCAAATAAACATCGTCTTTAAGACCTAGACAAGAAGCGCCAAATACGCAAAAGTCGCCCAAAGCCTTCGTATACCTACATATACAACGATGCTGATCAGCTCTTCTATACACGGTGTGACCAGGTTTTCGAGACCAAATTTGGTCATTGTCACCGGATATGGTAACTATAGTACTAGAGTGTCCATGGACTTTCTTGCCCGTTCTTCTCCATAGTGTACCTACAACGCTTTAGAATGGGCAACTAGCTTCATCTTTCTGTCTGACCGACCCCTTGCCAATTCAAAACTGCCTGTAAGTGGTTTATTTGAAATAAATGCTTTGAGTTTGAGTTGTACTACCTAACAGTTTTGTTAGGTAGCAAACAAATTCCAAGTGCTGCGCCTGCTGGTGGCCTTATCCAATCAATATTACATTAACAAAACATGACTGCAGAATAAGTATACAGACAAAATAATATAAAAACACTTTCACAAACATTCTCATAGAAAAACCTTCAAAAGTATGCCATCTCATTCTCTCGCACGTTTAATCCTATAGATGTAAGTGTTCGTCTCTTTTTCATGTCGCTTTTTCGTTTTATCGAGTTTCAAATCACAACGGGGCTAAAGAAGTTTTCACTTCCAAACTTTATTAGTAACATTTGGCTGACCTTTGAGATGTGATCCAAAGAAATAACCGCCATTATTAATGTATACCACTAGAACTCACTAAACCAATGAAGTGGTATCAAATTCATTCTCAGAAAACGAGATCCACGTTTGTCCAATAAATTCCCTTCACCTCGATTTACGTGTAATATTTTTCGGATCACAATAAATCGAATCTGTCACTTGAAACGATAGACATAACCTCGAGAACATTCCCGGCGCCGGGCGACATTTGTCCAGTATTTATTCAAATGAAAACATAATTTCAGACAAAGAAGTGTAATAAACAATTGGCGTGGCCAGAAATTGTGGACGCGGTAGTCCCGCTCGAGTCGGTCCACATTGTGATGCCTGGACGCAACCCGACACCAACTTTGTGTGGCAACTCTGGATATATTAACTTGATCACCATGTGACATTCGTGATTTGGGAGTTCAACTTGATCGTCAACTATCCTTTATAAATCACTTTGACACTATTGTCGCCAAAGCAAATAAAATGTCGGGATTTGTAAAAAGAACTTGCAAGGAATTCCGGTCAATCAGCACCCTTAAGGTTCTTTATAACTCTATGGTGAGGAGTATACTGGATTATGCATCTCCTGTATGGAATCCCGCGTATCGTGTCCACATCGACAGAATAGAGTGCATCCAAAAAAGTTTACGAGATACCTCCGCTACAGATCACAGACATGTGATCGCGAAGCAGATTATCCTCAAAGGCTCTGTCATTTCAGGATGAGCTCCTTGGAGCAACGAAGAAGTTGCTCAGACTTAGTTTTTTTCCTTTATAAGACCCTCCACAATTTGGCAAAACCGGAGTTGGTTTCGGGGATCGGTCTAAATGTGTCCCGTCGTATCTCATACAGATCCAATTTTAAAACACAAACATTTCAAATGCCTAAAAATAGAACTAATCTTGGTCGTTCAGGTCCTTTATACCGGTTTTTGTCTAGCTACAATAAGCTGAGCACACGTACTAACAACTTGGACATATTTTCGAACAGTTTGAATGAATTCAGACGATACGTCCTCAGTTCTTGATCGATCTGTTTGTTTATTTCTTTTACAAAATGTTATTTGTGTATTTGTGAGACTCCATCCAATTTATTTAATATTGTACAATTTCATTTAATTTAATTTTCCTATTCTTATTTATAATTAATGTAATAATGAAGTCCTAATTTATTTATTATTTTTAAATTCAAATTATAATTGTTATAATATTCCAATTTAACTAATTTATTTGTATTTTTATAGTTCCAAGTTATAAATATAAGTAAAAAAGTAACCTTTAACCTTAGTTTTTTCACGGTAAGAAAAACGTGTGTGTACAAAGGGCCTTAAGTTGTTTAAAATAGGTAAGAAATATTTATTTAAACTGGATTTTCATACAAACTTTTTTTCTTAGCCCAAGTAAAGCTGGACTGTGTTAAGACATATTCATGAAACGCCATGATATGAATGTGTATATACTCAACACATAAAAAATGTCTATCTAGAATTCTAGATACTGTAGTGTCTCAAGAATTAGTCTCACATCTCAGATTATTGAGTTAGACTTCATTTCTTTTCAGGGATCGGTCAGCTTGGAAATGCCAGTCCCATCTACTTTTAAAATATTGCCGTGTAAGTGTCTTAAAAGATTTACTTACAGAAATAAACATTTAATTTGCGATTGTACCGTCCTAATGTAGTGGGGCACTTGTATTCACGTCTGTACCAGCCTTATCCTTGTTCAAAGGTAATTAATGTTATTTGTTCCATACCCCTACGGAGCTACGCCGAGCATTTGCGGTAGTCACCTAAGCTGCTACGCGGTATGCGATGCTACGAGGTATGCGAGCGGTACCGTATTCATTTTACAGTGTTTTATGCGCTACCTTTGCTACGAATTCGCATTGGGATTTTGTGGCATTTTGATTTACTGCGCTTTGCAGTTTTGGAGTTTGTTTTATAGTTATAACTGAAATGTTTGAACGTATACAAACGGGATTTCTATGTTGTTTTGCGTTGAAAAGGGTAGTACAATACTGTGAGGAATTCGAAATGTTGAAACTAAGTACTAACGTTATTTCGTGGTAAACAAGCTAGTACACATGGATTTGGATAGTGAGAGTGGGTAGGGGTAACCCTTATTTTTTTGTGGGTGTGATATCATCAAATAACTTCTCCCGCTTTGGGCGGAGCGGGAGGGCGTGTCAGACTCTTACTGTCTAAAACCCACCCGTGTTCCTTCAGTTGTCTGTGCCAGGGGCCACGGTATCCCTTTCGGACTTTCCCGCTACTCTGGCAGGCATCGGCCCTAGCGGACCCCGTCATTGGTGCTGACGTCTATTTGAGGCGCGCGTGGAAGGTAGGGGTAACCCTTGGACATCAGCAATACCAGAACCAATACTGAACTGTTGTACGGTACGATCATGAATTGATTAATCATGGTATGATGGTGCTTATTTATATCTTTAAGTCTCTAAGGCACTGCGCTGACTTCAAAACACTAAAAATGGTATATCTTGCACTTTGCCAGTCTGTCATCAGTTATTGCATTACGGTTTGGGGAGGCACCGCAAAGACTAGACTCCTTGGGCTGGAGCGAGCCCAGAGGGCTGTGCTTAAGGTGATGCTCTGCAGGCCGTATAGATTTCCCACTAGTGAATTGTATGCGGAGTGCAGGGTACTTACTGTGCGACAGCTCTTTGTGCTTAATGCCACCCTCAGAAAGCATAGTCAGGTTCCTCTGTTGGACACAGCCACTCGTAAAGCCAAATCTGCATGTCCATCTGTCCCTCACAAAACAGCCTTCGCTGGCCGCCAGCTTTATGTAATAAGGTCGCTCATTTACAGAAGGGTAGATAAGCATATCCAAATAAGCAATTTAAACAAGCACGAACTTAAAACCAACCTACAAAACTGGCTGTATAATCAGGACTATTCTCGTACAGAAGCTCTTATTTATAACATAATTTAGGCACGTAATAATAATCACTATTCTACAAAGCTGAATACGGAAACCCATGAAACACCATATGATCAGAACATACCCTCACAAAACGCAACTTCAAACCCCCCCCCCCCCCCCCTTTCATAAACCACACACAACACATCACACCACAACACAACGCACTATACCACAACACAACACACGAAACCACAACATAACATACCACACCACACTACAGCACACCACACCACACCTCACCACACCACACAACCACATTTCCCTCCTTTAACACACATACCTTACACATTAATAGCCGTAGTTCATTATAGGTCCAAATGTTATCAACTTATCACACATAAATAAAGGATTTTTTTGAACACGAAGTTACAGTAGAATACTGACTCCTAAGTCACAGGGAGCCTCCTAGTTTAGGAGGCAGGGTTTTCACTATTTATGCAACCTTTGTTTCCCAAAGTTATGTCCCTGTTTGAATTGTATATCTTTGTATATTAAGGTTTTTGTGTTAATAAACTTATTTTTATTTTATTTATTATTACTCCCCCGGACGTGCAATCATCTGTGTGTTTGGGGGCGAATGAATTCATTAAACTGGTTGTTTTTTTTTTTTTTTTGAGGATGGGAAATCATCAAATGATCCCTCCTGCTCTGGGTGGAGCGGAAGGGAGTGTCAGACTCTTACTGACTAAAACCCACCCGTGTTCCTTCCTTGGCCCTTTATGTTCCGGGTCAGCGGTACCCCTTTCGGATGATCCCGCTTTCCCGGCAGGCTTGGGCCCTAGTGGGCCCCCTCTTCGATGCTGACATCTCTTTGAGGCGCGCGTGGAACACGTACGCGCCGTCCAGCACGGGCCTGGTCCTGATCGGACGGTGAGCTACCCATTACTCACCGCCCGCAGGCCCGCGCCTACGGTGGCCGGGAGTCGTCACGCGGCTCCCGACGCCCGGAGCGTCTACCGCGGCGGCTTGGACGAGAGACTCTCTCCCTCTCCCGTCCCGCTCTCTCCCTCTCCCGTCCCGCAAACTGGTTGGTTTGCTCGAACAAATCGTTGTTTAAAAATGTCCTAATAATGGCAAATTTTTGCCCAACGTACTTTATTTGTTTTGTTATTAATGTATAATTTTAGTTTCATGTCTTTTCTCTGAGAATTTTACTGTGAAAACACATAGAGAAAAGATGTAAAACTAAGATTGATGATTTTTAATACTTTTTTTATTTTTGTAGTTTAATGTATGATACATTTTCATACAAAAATATGTAAAATAAACCTATTATCCCTACATATTAACAGATTAGCCCTTGACATCAAAGCGCTGCTATGAATAATTCCTTTTCAAACCTCCCCATTTTAATGAGATGCCGATCGATATTGTAATCAGTGTTGATTAAAACGAATCTATTTGTCAGTAGAATACAGTTCACCGAGATTAACTATCATGAAACGTGTTAAAATATTAAATAAGGAGTCGGGAAATTAGACGTATGACTTCTTTATGACCGCGAAAAATTATCAAATGTCCCATACAAAACTTCAATACTTATTCGACCCAAATGTATGGGACGACTCAGTATTTGTTCATGTTGGTCACATGGAGACAGTTGTGCAGTTTGATGATCTGTAAATATGACCACAACCTTCTGATACCTTTTTTTTTTGAGCTTGGGAAATCCTAAAATAACTTCTCCCGCTCTGGGTGGAGCGGGATGGCGTGTCAGACTCTTACTGACTAAAACCCACCCGTATTCCTTCAGTTGCCTGTGCCAGGGGCGACGGTAACCCTTTCGGACTTTCCCGCAACCCTGGCTGGACCCTTCTGATACCTGCTGTGGAAATCGTAAAGAGCAGTTGTTATGCAAAAAAAAAACAATCAAAATGCAAGACTTAAAAAATTTCGTACTTTAAAAAAAGGTAAAATTATTTATTTGTTTTATTATTTATGTACACACAGTAAAATACATACAGATACGACATATTAGTATTGGGTACAAAGGTACTGCTTATTTCTTAAGAAATTTCTTCCAGCAGACCTGCGAAAGGAGAAACGGACAAGAAATGTAGACAATAGTGTAAATTGAAATTATTTCAAACCTCAATGTCATATTACTTATGTACGTATTCCACAATACCGACGTTCTTTTCGTAACATTAGCATAACAATAGGAATTAAAATGACTCGTGCGCTCTTAATTTTTGTTTTCTTTATAATATGTCACAGATAGTGATACTTTATTCACATTACAATCTAGCCTATTCGCTATAAGTAATTTAAATGCTCTTGAATGAAAATTATTTATTCATGCGGGTTTTAATGTAAGAGAAAGAAAAAGTTTGGAAAATCCAAAAGTGCACGCCTCAAAACGCTCATTTATTTTAATAAAATAATAAATGGTATAATTGATTTGTGACATAAAAAAAAAATCATGTGTGCAAGACAAATTGTTATATTTTTGTACGTGTAATAGTGAATTTCAACATTTAATGTGCATTTTAATTAATTTAAGCTTCCTTTTTCTTTATTAAATGTTTATTTTCGCTTAAATCTTTCTTTTTCTCGTAGTCATGGTATAAAGTATAGTATGCAACTCTTGAATTTAACGGATTTATATCGAGGGCCATGAATCACTCGGTTCGCTCAGGATTCTAATTCTTGAATCACTCGCTACATGAATCACTCCCTGCGGTCGTGATTCAGTCGTTAGAATCCTTCACTAGCTCGTGATTCATATATGGCCCTCGCTTTAAATCCGTCCTTTATTCACTAATTGCATAATATACTATTATTTTAAGGTACGTAAACTAGGCTACTGATATGAAATATGGCACCAGTTCACCGAATTCCGGAACAAATAAAAAAAGCCCGGTCTCGATATAATTTTTTTTGGGCGTTATTGTTGGTACATACAAAATCAGTGTAGAGACATTAGGACGTCCACGTAATTTTTATTTCAATACTTTTTTTTTCAAATTAGCAACATAAAATGATTTTTAGAAAGTACGTAAAGATGGTTTAATTTAAGTGTTTTCTCGATGTACATCGAGAAAACACTTAAATTAAACCATCTACTCATATTATTGTCTATGTGCAATATAGTTGTGATGGAGGCATTTAAAGATCACAAAATTGCTTGACCTGGACGAGTCGGGAGTAAAGCACTACCTCAATCGCTTCGCGTTATGAGGCATGCAATATTGTCATTCCATTTGATATCTATATATACTAATATAATAAAACTGAAGAGTTTGTTTGAACGCTAATTATCTCTGGAAATACCCATCGGATTTGGAAAAGTATTTTTGCTTTCGATAGCCCAATTCTTGAGGAAGGTTAATTATGAGCTATTTCACATCACGCTACGACCCTTAGGAGCCGAGCAAAAAGAAAAGTCGGAAAGAACGCTCAGCGAACACGAAATAACATGCGGGCGATGGGCTCGATGACGGGCGATGTGATACGACGCGGGGGCCGAGAGAGTTTTACAATGCGGCTGTTATTTTGAGTATATTGTACCTATATCTTACGACTTCCAGGTGAACGAATTCGCGAGTAGATGCTAGTACCTACATAAACAAAATAATACCAGTAGGTCTTTAACATTCTATAATGAGCAAACATATGCGAACATGAACGATGACGTTGATGACCAAAAATATACGAACGATGAACGATGACGTTGATAACCAAAAATATACGAACGATGAACGATGACGTTGATGACCAAAAATATACGTACGATGACGTTGATGACCAAAAATATACGAACGATGAACGATGACGTTGATGACCAAAAATATACGAACGATGAACGATGACGTTGATAACCAAAAATATACGAACGATGAACGATGACGTTGATGATCAAACATATACGAACGATGAACGATGACTTATCTTAGACGCCTATGATAACAGGACGGGGTAACCTTTGTGCAAGAATCTTTTACATCTGTTTCCTTAAGAAAGGGTCTGTTTCACCACCCACGAGTAATTGTGAAACAAGTTCTATAATTAACTTTCAGGTGGCAATGGCGTTTCGATTCTCGATCTGTTAGGATCGGCTTCCAGTCTAACCGGATGCAGCTGAATACCAGTATTTTACATGGAGCGACTGCCTATCTGACCTCCACAACCCAGTTACTGGGCTGTCTGACTTTTTTGTACTTCTAACTACTTACCCGTAACGACTGTCAAAGATCTAAGAATTACAGCCGGGACCAACGGCGAGGCAAGTGGGCGTAGCGTAACCCGCAGCGGCTCTTATTATTTAGCCACGAGCGCCTCCATTGAATTGAAATTCGTATGACGTATTTCACAAATGAAAGGTCACTCATTAGGCGCAGAGTTGAACATTTATTTCATTAAACTAAAAGTTTTGGAATGTTTAACTACAGAAATTGAAATAATAACTTGGAGAAATCTTACGAGAAATATACGTCATCTTACAAAATGAAATGACGGGAACCAATTACATAATACCTTTCTGTATAGAGCATGAAAACTAAAATAAAGTCTGTCCCCTCCACAAAACCCTCCTGACATTTTTCTCTAAACATAAATGCAATTAGTGAGCATGGATAAGATACCGATTTCCGACCTATCAATAAATCACCTGCGTACAAACAAAATCCTAACTGTAAACGAAACAACAAAACATCACGCCCGTAATCCCCGACGGTTCAGCAGAAGTGGACCTGTAGTACTCCCACATTTCGCCAGTTATAATTAACATTGTAATAGGGGGCGAGCCTATTGCCATCAACTGGGCACAAATCCGGCTCCGGCTGCTACTGAGACATTCCTGATGAAAAAACCCAATAATCCTTTGCACAACCTGGGAACTGAAACCAGGACTTCATGATCAGCAGTAGCAACCAACGAAGCAGTCACCTAATTTAGATGTTGACCGTAAAAGGCTAAATGAGGTGAGAATGGCCTTTTTAATCCGCCGCCAACTGCACTACACAATACAGATAACTCTAAGGCGATTAACACACTGGCACGCATCATGCTGCATGTGGCGTGTCAACGCACCTACGCGCGTACTTGTGGGAGTGTTTTTGTATAGAAAACACTCTCGCAGCTACACGCGTACTTGCGGGAGTGTTTTTTGTATAGAAAACACTCGCGCACCTACGCGCGTACTTGCGGGAGTGTTTTTGTATAGAAAACACTCGCGCGCCTACGCGCGTACTTGCGGGAGTGTTTTTGTATAGAAAACACTCGCGCGCCTACGCGCGTACTTGCGGGAGTGTTTTTGTATAGAAAACACTCGCGCACCTACGCGTGTACCTGCGGGAGTGTTTTTGTATAGAAAACACTCGCGCACCTACGCGCGTACTTGCGGGAGTGTTTTTGTATAGAAAACACTCGCGCACCTACGCGCGTATTTGCGGGAGTGTGTTTATATAGAAAACACTCGCGCACCTACGCGCGTACTTGCGGGAGTGTTTTTGTACACAAAACACTCGCGCACCTACGCGCGTACTTGCGGGAGTGTTTTTGTATACAAAACACTCGCGCACCTACGCGCGTACTTGCGAGAGTGTTTTTGTATAGAAAACACTCGCGCACCTACGCGCGTACTTGCGGGAGTGTTTTTGTATACAAAACACTCGCGCACCTACGCGCGTACTTGCGGGAGTGTTTTCTATACAAAAACACTCCCGCAAGTAAATATTGCCGGCCTATCCCGGCCTATTGCCATCAACCGGGCACAAACCCAGACTCCAGGCTGCTTTCAAGAAATTCCTGATGAGCTAAATGTTATGTGAAATATGAGATATTTTAAAAAGAACTATGATAACCAATTCCATCTATACCCACATATGTATTCTAACAGCCACTGTAAATGTATGTGCTCGATATTAGCTCAATAAATCACAGAACGTAGCGGGACGCAACTAGTTGGTAATGCAATATATCCAACTTCTGCAACACTGCACGTGTGACGGCTTGACGATATAGGGATGTTTTATTTAAGAGCGTTTATACCTTATGAGTGGCAACGTCGCAATTTTGTGTCATATTTCGTGGTTTTCAATTTTTATCATTTAATCGGAGCTATATTTTTAAAATCTGTTTAATTATTTTTTTAGAATTATGTTAAAACTGTGTAAAAGGTAAGAAATCGTTGCGTTTACAGTTCTATTTATATGCAAATAATAGATTGGAAACTTGCAGGGCGTTATTTTCATTGTAAAATAACTGTAAGCATTACGGTTACTTACTTTTTAAACACTTTCACGTAATTCTAAAAAGTTAATTAAACAGATTTTTAAAATATAGCTCCGATTAAATGATAAAAATTTAAAACCACGAAATATGACACTAAATTGCGACGTTGCCACTCATAAGGTACAAACGCTCTTAAGGGGCTGACAACAGCTAAAACGCGGTCACTGTCAGACTGCATAGGAAAGAAAGAGAAGCGCGATGACACAAAGCTGGTAATTTATTGCAAAATATGAAGAAATTCTCTATTTACTTAAAAACTATTGATTGGATCAAAAAATGAAAACACTATCACGTTAAAATGTTGTATGAAGAACAATCAGAAAGAAAACAACATAATGATTGCATGTATATTAGTATGGTTTTTAATCATTAAAATAATTTTTTTGAGGTATATTCGTGACTTTTTTCTGTCGTACCAAATTAGTTGTACTATGTTTTCAACACACTATCCAACTAGCATATATCCTGAAGAATATCATATAATTTTCTGATATTGTTTACTGCAGTGGATCATATACTTTTAGGCATTATAACACATGCGTTTAGGTCATGTAGTCCCCTTAAATAAAACATGAGGTGTATCTCCACAGTACTTTCGAGGAAGTTCATATCTAAGCAGTTTTAGAACAAAATCCCGTGAACACGATGACCGCATCTGTTTTACGTTAGTTACTGTTAGCGCCCGAGCGCTACAGGGAAAAATAGTCCTAAAGGTGCATAGATATGAACTTCCTCGATAGTACATCGCCAGAGTGCTCCGATGGAGTTGGGTTTGGCTAGGTTGGGTAAAGTTTTATTGGGATTTTCCATCAGGAATTTCTTATTAGCAGCCGAGTCTAGATTTGTGTTCGGTTGATGGCAATAGGCTCGCCCCCTAATACATGAGACTCGAATATAACTGGCCAAATGTGGGTGTACAGTCACGAGCACTAATATGTATACACTTAGCAACTTCTAAATGTGATTTTCTCCTACTGTATTGATTGTAATTTATGTTGTTATGAAATAGGTGTTATTTCAAAGTTGCAATCAAAATCAAAAGTAATTTATTCAAATTAGGCTGAGAATCAGCACTTTTTGAACGTCAAAATCACATAAGACAGTCCCCCCAAAACGCCCACCCTTCACCACTTCCTAGTGCTTTAGCTGGGAAGAAGAAGTGGCGGAACAAACTCCCCAGCAGCACTGCTGTCTGTTCAGTTAGAAGAACTGGATTCTATACATAAGTAATTAAAATTACGAAACACAAAAATATTAAAATTATTTGCCATATGTCAGCTAGCACACGTTAATATTTAAAACTATACTCAAGCAGAAATAAATAATAAAACAAAAACGCAAACAGAACTTAATATATAATAAAAAGCCTCCTGGCATAAAGGGCGTGCCCGCTTACATATGCAATGCTGCATTATGTTTATATGTATATAGCTGTAACTTGTAGCATCGCAGTAGTAATCAATATAGGTACCTACACCTCTGCCTAACCCTGTGTTAATATAATGTATGTACCTCCACATAACATTGCCTGTGTACTCCAAAGGAGTTGGCAGAGAAAACTTAATAACTTTGAAACAAATTCCGTTTTTTAACCAATCAGATAAAAATGTCCATGTTGGACTTTCGGGTAATGAGCAAGCTGACAGATTAGCCAAAGAAGCAGTTCTTTCAGGTATACAAACACGGGGTGTATTATCAAGTTATTCGAAGATGTGAAGGAAATTTAGAAAAATAAACAATTTATCTTTGAAGGAACATTTTAACGAGAGATCTAAAGCGAAAGGAATCTGGTACAAAAGTATATAGAGTGAGTCTCCTCATACATAGGTAACTTGGATCTCAGGATTTTCTTATTTTTTAAATTATTATTTATTTATTCAAAATCGGTATTAACAATAACAAAAATAAAGTCTGCCAAACTGCATAACAGTTTGTCGGCAGTTGTTCTTGTCTAGCAATGTATTAAAAATAAAAAATAAATAAAGTTTAAACTTGATTATGACCAAAATACTAACAAAAATATGGACCTTAGTCTGAAATAAAGTTTTATTTAATTTAATTTTAATTTAATTAAGTAAACTATCTAATAACAAACCTACAATCGAGATAAAAAATCACATATTTTACAAAAAGGTGTTTTCGCCAACGTAAAGTGTATTACAAACATAGATAAACAATGAGAGATAATGTTTTTGCAGACGTTTTCTAAGCTGGTTCTTGGACTTGACATGCGTTTCCAGTTTTGCTGACTTCTTCTTGGATTGACTGATTCGCTGTCAAATTGTTACTGCGCATCGCTTGAGGTCAGCACATATTCCAATAAACAACTTTGCTTTTTTTTCATGCGAAAATCGGACTCTTCTAGCTGTGAGGTGTAATAGAGGATGCACATCATGTGTTGGTGGAATGTGTCCGATATACTGACAAAAGAAACGCACTTCTCAACTCGTTGAAATAGTCGGTAATGGAAGTTTGAATGTTCCATGTTATTTTAGCTAAAATAACATGGAACATTCAAACTTCCTAGAAGCCTATATACATATAATTATACCTATATTCAACATTAATGATGTAACTAATATTTATGTAACAATATAATTTAAAAGAGTGTCCATGGAGTTTCTTGCCTGTTCTTCTCCATAGGTACCTACTACGCTTTGGAATGGGCAACTAGCTTCATATTTCTGACTGACCGACCACTTGACAATTCAAAAGTGCCCGGAAATGGTTTAATTGAAATAAATGGTTTGAGTTTGAGTTTGCCTACTTCTGAAGATAATAAATTAGATTAAGTTCAAGTTTTATGTGGCTACGATTAGTTTATTTAGTTTAGGAGTAAGTGATTATTGTAAAAGCACAATGGGATTGACATCATCGTATATGTATACAAAAGTCTCTTAAAGAATTAAACAAATTGAGCCGTCGCGGGACGCCTGGCAGATGTGAAACATCGAAATTATTATGTACTACCTATAGAAAAAATATGCATGAAATTATGGTTTATTAAAGGTAATAAATATGAAAACAAAAGAATCGCACAGTCGCTTGCGCATGGCGACGCGTCGCCACGGCATGCGTCTCCACGCCAGCAATCGGTTTTACGTGCGGCTATAGATGTTTCACGTCAAAAAACGACTTCTTAGCGTGCCGAAGGCATTCTAGATTAAGTCGGCCTAGAATTTAGCTTCGAATTTATCGCCATCAGAAGCGTCCGAACTGATGTTCCTGTAGCTTGCAGGCAACAGGAGACGCTTCCATTACGCGGCACTTATAAAGTAACTTGCGATGTGTACTTTCGAGGAACACAGACGTTTTCATTTTATTGTTCTGCCCGCGATTTCGTCCGTGTGAACGTTCTCGTTCCCCCTCCCCACCCCGTCGCATCGCATCACCTGCCCGCGCTGACACTTCGTTTTCGCCTAGCGTTCTTTTTGACTTTATTTTTTATTTTCGCTCGGCTTAAGGGTCATAGCGTGATGTTAAATAACCTATTTATACCCTCCCTCAAAAATTGGGCTATGAAATACAAAAAGATTTTTCAATTCACATCAGCAGTTCCAGAGATTACCTACAACCTCACAAAGTTTACCTCTTTATAATATTAGTTACGATTTGCCTATGTTATACTACTTCTAGACAAAGGTTTCCCCATAGTTTTTCCAATTTTCTGTGTTTTGTCTTCGCGAGCCAATCGTCCAGGAAGGAGTCCAAATCGTCACGTCAGTGTTTTTTAGGGCTGCCACAGTGACGACACCCGTCTTAATGCAATTACTGTGTGAAGATCCTGGCCCACCCATCCTTGTGAATCCTGTAAGTGTGACCAGCCCAGTACCATTTCAGCCTCGCAGACTTATCGCTTTGGTATTATATAACACAACATCATCAGCCTACAATGTTCCCACTGCTGGGACACAGGCCTCCACCACGCGGGCCCAGTCCTGGTTGGTAGATGTCTCATGTCTTCGAATTTTCGCTTCTAGGATATGCCGGTTTCCTCACGATGTTTTCCTTCACCGTTTTTGAGAGCAATGGTGATTAAATTAAATAATTTACAAAAAGTAAAGCGCCTGTCTGGGTTCGAACCTACGATCTACAACTCGTAAGTCGCTAAAACACATCGCTAAACCTAAACCAATCCACCAAAACAAACCATAACCAAACCAAACTCTGCCAACAGGTGACAACAACTCCGAGTTCTCAAACAAAGCGAATCATTACAATGCGTATAGCATGTACGTGTTACCTTCGTGTATTTGACGTCACTGCTACCTGTGGCTTCCACCCGGAACGTAAGGGGGAGACGAAACGGGTAACTACCACTGAACGAGGATACTGTATAGAAGCGAAATTTATTGTGCTCGTGGCTAAATATTAACATTACAGCCGCATGGGTCGATTGAAAGTTAAGCTACCCTTGTCGCGGTCAGTTCGTGGATGGGTGACCATCCATTTCATATTGAGACCCCTCCGTGTCTTGGAAAGCATTTTAAGCCGTTATTCCCGGCTATCGTAGGTCTTTGACAGTCGGTAGGGAGAGTCAGAAGCCTGAAAGTCCGACAACCAGTCTTACTAAGGGTAGCTATAGTGAAGGGGTTAGTACCTTAGAACTTTCGACTGCGTGAACCGATTGTAATGGTTATTTTTTTATTTGAAAGCGGGTGCTGCCCGTGTGGTCACATTAAAATTTTATCGAAATCGGTCGAGCAGTTTAAAAAAAATCAACAATAAATTATTTTTAAATAAAAACAAACCGCTTGCAAACGGACGTGGACGTGTAAGACGATCGTTTTCGAACTGGTGTGGGGTAGCTACCATAACTAAAAAGTTATAAATAAAAAACATTTTAACAAATAAAAAAGCCCGACTTCCAAAAAAAAAACACTACAAAGTGAGAAATAACTTTAATTTCGGAAGTCTGTGAAAAAACTAAAATACAGATCCAACGACACTGACTTCCGAAATTAAAGTTATTTTTCACTTTGTAGTGTTTTTTTTTTGGATGTCGGGCTTTTTTATTTGTTAAAATGTTTTTTATCTTTGTTCATCAATCAATCACGGAACGCTCAACACAGCCCTGAAATCAATGCAGTAGCGTTAGACGTCAGCTCACTATACCCGCTTGGCCATCGGCAATATTGACAACCCAAGTTGCGTAACATACTTCTTCTGATCAAAATTTCATCGGCCAAACGATCATTCGGGATACTTTCTCCGGAGTCGGACTTGACGAGTGAACTTCGGGAGACGTGACGCACTCCTCGGTATTTGACCAAGTCTTTTATTTTGACTAATGAACTGTGCTATTGAACAAAGTTCATTTTTTCCGTGGGCACGAATATTTCAAACAGAAAAAACGCTCGATTTAGATGTAAATGATAAATGATGATGATGATAATAGTACGTTACTGCAGCGGCTAGCAAAGGAGGCATTGATGGATGAACGTGTAAATGTGGGCCAAGGCGAAGCCGAGGCACACATACGTAAGTCCATCAATGCCTAGTTGTGGCCAATGCTTGTATAGTACTTTTCTCAAATAATGCGCGGAAATTAAAATACAATTACTTTTCAAAATCAATGACGAACAACGAACAACAATAATATTTCCCGCGTTAAAGTGTTCATTTGTTATTTTTTTTTCATTAGACAGCTTTCTATTTGCAAGCCAGTTCGAAATTTAAATAAAACCTTTGATAAGCTGCTCTACCTCTCCTTGGTTGCCATGTTTCGGAGTAAAAGATCGTTCCATTTTTTAATTACATGATAGCTATGAGTTTACTATGTAATTTATTTGGCCGCTTAACCACGACAGATATGGCTTTTCATACAACTTTTGCCGGCCGCTGCTCGCATGTATTTGGCCAGTACAGCAATTTCGATTTATCTCGAAGAAGTTAGTCAAAATAATGCTCAAATTTCCAAGCGTGTTTGAGAAAATGTTTATGTATTTCTAAATTGTTTCATAAACACTAACACGTCAAAAAAGATGTACCTTTCAAACTATTTGAGTTCGAAAGAAAGATTCCTATCTGACTACTCTGAGAAGAAAGACCGAAACCAACTCAGAGGTCACAGTCTCTTTTAAAGTCCAGACAATCTTGGTCAGGCCATATGAGGACCGTGCACGCAATTGTCAGTAATCGTGTAACTCAACACAGAATGTAAGGAGCTCAACGACTCAACAAACAATACCAAAGAAAGGTCATTTGTGTGACAATCGATAAAAATAATAACTGATAAAATTACCCACATAGTCCTCACATTCACAATAATTAAAATAATAATATTAAATAAGTACGCACGGACGTTAAAATATCACGGCAGGATTTTATCGCGCACTGGATTTTCAACTCTCAGGGATGAGCCGAGCGCGTCAAAAAAAAGACTATTGGATTTTCAACTCTCGGCACTAAGCAGTGCGTTGCGTATCCAGTGCGCGAAACCCAATCACGTCAGGAAAAAATACTCCGTGCGGACCTGGGCTTATACTTTACAAAGTAAATATTTATGTCATCGGTAAATAACATTCATCAAATGTCAAAGTCTTTAGAAAATAGTTTTAAAAAAATATTGTCAAATTTAAAGGTTCAGGATCTCGTTCCATGCGTGTTCTCAACAATTAAGTAGTCGATGATGTGCACAAGCCGGGAATTTCATAAGCGGAATTTCTCCAATTCCAATTTCTCTTTTCTTTTTTTTAAGCGAAACTGTCAAATTTCTCCAAATGATTCTAAACTTAAAATGTTGGAAGATTTAGTTCAAAATTTAATGACAAAATTTGGCAGCTTTTGGTAACATAACCTGCTGCTGTGTGTACATACCTATCTAAAGAACACGGTAGAAACGTAGGGAGATAATTTACTTTCGCTCCGAAGCTAATCGGGCATTGACAGCTAAAACGACGCTCCGCGTTTTTCCTCGGCTTAATTACTTTCGCTGTAAAAGAGTTTTTTAATCACAGTTTCTTTGATGTATTTTATGGTAAAGTGACCTTGTAATGTGATCGTCTTGTCCTGGACATACCATTAAAGATTTTAATTTCAGGTTTTTTAATAGACTGTCCAGGGATAGTGCGCTTTTATAATTTCTAACGTCACGATATTATCGTGGACGTCCGCGATATCACGAAAACACAGGATGGAAAATGTATGGAAATAAATGAAGACCGTCCACGATAACGTTATATCGTGCACGTATTTCCATAAATTTTATGGAAATTTATGTGAGTACCAACACAAACCATGTCTGGTTAAATTGTACAAATAAACCTGAACCTGTATTAAGACTATGTAAATAAAAAATAAAAATACACGTGGACGTGGACGTCCACAATAATATCGACCACGTTCTAAAATTACAAAAGCGCACAATATAGGCACTGATGTTAATTGTCCTCGACCGTTCAATACCGCAGACTATTTGTAAAACGAAATAAAAACAAAAAAAATACACGTGGACGTGGACGTCCACAATAATATCGACCACGTTCGAAATTATAAAAGCGCACAATATAGGCACTGATGTTAATTGTCCTCGACCGTTCAATACCGCAGGGATCAAATAAAGGGTCATCTAGCTAGATCGTACCGGGTTTGAACAGGTGCAATATGTTATGGTTTCCATACATTATCAGTTGATACCTTCAGTCCGCAGGCTCGTGGTTTGCAAACGATAAATTGACACGTAATGTTTTCCTTTAGAATTTTCACAATCATTTATACACTTTTTTCCTAGCACCTATTCGCTAACTAAGCTCGCAATGTAGAGGCACCTTTATAAAGTCCCATTTTTTGTCATACGGAATTTTGTTTTGGTTTGTGAAAAGTTTTTAGGTGCAGTTTGCGCTCTTTCTGGACTGTAAACGAAACTAGGTATCTACTCTCTAAGTGCTTCAACGAAAATACGGGCCCGTCCGAAAGTAGTTGATCCGTTAAAACAAGTGTCTAATTATATTTTTCGGACGGCCAAGGAGTAAACAGTCAAATCGTTTTGTCATTAATTCTAAGTTTGGCCCCGAACTAATCTTATGTCAGTAAGTTAATCAGGAAACGCCCGTAACATCGACAGAAACTACAGACGTCGCGCTTAGGGAGTAGACCCCCTGAACCGTCACGCTCGATTCGATGACGCTAAATTGGGTACACTCGGTTCCAATCGATTGGTGACGCTAAATTGGGTATACTCGGTTCTAATCGGTTGGTGACGCTAAATCGGGTATACTCGGTTTCAATCGGTTGGTGACGCTAAATCGGTTATACTCGGTTCCAATCGGTTGGTGACGCTAAATTGGGTATACTCGGTTCCAATCGGTTGGTAACGCTAAATCGGTTATACTCGGTTCCAATCGGTTGGTGACGCTAAATTGGGTATACTCGGTTCCAATCGGTTGGTAACGCTAAATCGGTTATACTCGGTTCCAATCGGTTGGTGACGCTAAATCGGGTATACTCGGTTCAAATCGGTTGGTGACGCTAAATAGGGTATACTCGGTTCAAATCGGTTGGTGACGCTAAATCGGGTATACTCGGTTCCAATCGGTTGGTGACGCTAAATCGGGTATACTCGGTTACAATCGGTTGGTGACGCTAAATCGGGTATACTCGGTTCCAATCGGTTGGTGACGCTGAATCGCGTATACTCGGTTCCAATCGGTTGGTAACGCTAAATCGGGTATACTCGGTTCCAATCGGTTGGTGACGCTGAATCGCGTATACTCGGTTCCAATCGTAAGTTTTCTCGTCTTTCGGTTGGTCATAAGCACACCTTTTTTTATGGCAATCTATCGCCAATTTATTTTCAAATGGCATTCCTTAGCTAAATATTACATCAATCTATCAAACTGAATCATTCACATTTATCTACTTAATGGAAATAATAAAATATAAAAATATTCATAAAAGTAGAATGAAGAGCCGATCATTCAAACTTGACGGGATATCTTGCCCTTAGCTCCGTATCGATGACACGCTATTATTAGAATATGAATAATAAACAGAAGAGATAAGCAGATAAATGCAGTAGGTACCTGGTCTTAGTAAGTCTGCCCTTCAACATTATTGTATGAGAGCTGGCAACACACGGCTTCAGAAAGCCCCGATCAGCTTGTCACTAATTAGCCGAAGAGGATACTTGTTTTTTTTTGTGTTATTGGTTGGCAAATTGTCTGAGAGCTGGCAACACACGGCTTCAGAAAGTCCCGATCAGCTTGTCACTAATTAGCCGAAGAGGATACTTGTTTTTTTTTTGTGTTATTGGTTGGCAAATTGTCTGAGAGCTGGCAACACACGGCTTCAGAATGCCCCGATCAGCTTGTCACTAATTAGCCGAAGAGGAAACTTGTTTTTTTTATGTTATTGGTTGGCAAATTGTCTGAGAGCTGGCAATACATGGCTTCAGAAAGCCCCGATCAGCTTGTGACTAATTAGCCGAAGAGTAAACTTGTTTTTTTATGTTATTGGTTGGCAAATTGTATTAGAGCTGGCAACACAGAGTATCAGAATGCCCCGATCAGCTTGTGACTAATTAGCCGAAAAGGAAACTTGTTTTTTTATGTTATTGGTTGGCAAATTGTATGAGAGCTGGCAACACACGGCTTCAGAAAGCCCCGATCAGCTTGTGACAAATTAGCCGAAGAGTAAACTTGTTATTTTTATGTTATTGGTTGGCAAATTGTCTGAGAGCTGGCAACACACGGCTTCAGAAAGCCCCGATCAGCTTGTCACTAATTAGCCGAAGAGGAAACTTGTTTTTTTTATGTTATTGGTTGGCAAAAGTAACTAACGGCCCACTTCATGGTACTTAAATGGTACTTACAGCGTTCTCTGAACATCTACAATAGGTACCAGAGGGATCCCAAATACAGAACTGAAACGACTCATGTGCCCGTAATGACACCAGCACCCATACCTCCCCTTCTAATTGAAACTAACGGCCCACCTGATGATACTTAAATGGTACTTACAGCCCTCTCTGGACATCTACAATAAGTACAGCTACGAGCATTTGTATGCGCCTAGCAAAATTCAAAAGGGATTTTCTCGTTAAATAACCATTGAACTATGAGATAAGACTTGTTACATAATCCTTTAGATTCGTAAATACTATATTCGTAACAACAGAAAATTTAATTTAATAATTATGGAGAAAATCGTTATTGAATTTTGCTAAGTGTAAATATTAGTGCTTATGACTGTACCAGAGGGGTCCCAGATACAGAACTGAAATATCTCATGTGACCAGAGACCAATTCCCGTAATTTAAAGAACGTTCACAGTCTGGTCTCAGTCTCAATCTGTCAAAAATACAATCAATTTACATACAGTTTTGACAAGTTTTTGACATTGATTGTCGCTGAGCTGAGATTGCGATTTGAATTTGAACGTTTTTTAAAGTACGAGAATTGCCCTTCTGTAATTACACCAGCACTCATACCTTTCTAACTGAAGCATGGCACCGCTGCTTGACGGAAGAAATAACAATGATTGAGCTCATTGTGAATTTGTGAAGGAGTTCTTCTGGGGACATCCCAGAACAGCTCCTCCACAAATTCACAATGACTTCTCACCTACTCTGACGAAACAAATTATACAGGGTGGCAGGGACATCGACGCACAGGTACCATAGATTCAGTACATGATTCTGGACCTTGATGCCTTGAGACCCTGCTTTGAAATTTGTCGCAGGTTATCAAAAAAATATCGGCTGTTTCTTAGAAAAGTGCAATACCTACGCGGTCGAAATGTACATAAACATAATCAGCCTATAATGTTCCCACTGCTGGGACACAGGCCTCCTCTCTGTGAGAGGGAGTGGGCCGTAATCCACCACGCGGGCCTAGTGCTGGTTGGTAGATGTCACATGTCTTCTATTTTTTTGGTTCTAGGACATGCCGGTTTCCTCACGATGTTTCCCTTCACCGTTTTGAGAGCAGTGGTTATGAAATAATTTACACAAAGTAAAGCGCCGGTCTGGGATCGAACCTACGACCTGCAATTTGTAAGTCGCGGCCGTTACCACTGGGCCACCACTGCTCCGAAACGGTCGAAATGTGGGGAACACCAATTTTTTTATAACCAACGAAAAATTTCAACGTAGTGTTGATCAGGGGGCCTACTCCCTTAGTACAAAGTCCATATTTTCGGCCGAAGTCACGGGTGTTCCCTACTCCTTATCACTTACGGACATAAGATGATACCGGGGCCCGAACAAAAAACTTATGACAATACCATTTCACAGTTGTCCTTACTCCCAATGTGTTTTTGCCCGTCCGAAAAAGTTAATTAATGTAGAGGTGGGTTCACTTCTATGTATCGAACTACTTTTGGACGGGCCCGTATCTTCGTTGACGGACTCAGAGAGGTTGCGCATCGATGTCCCTGCCGCCCTGTATAGGTAGTTACATTTTTTTTTTTTTGTTTACGATGGGTTTGCTCTTGACTCTAGTCTAAGTCAGTGGTGAAAGAGGCAGAGTCAAAGATGCAGTGAGCGTACCCAGAAGAAGCTTGTTCACTCTCACTTTGAAGAGATTAGGGTTGTACTATATCCTATATTTCGTGCATCATTCCACTAAATCACACTTTACGACATGTTTTCTTCCGTAAACATTGATTAGGCGAAATACTTTGTAAGCCCACACAATCCATGCAACTATTTAAGTAGTAACACTAACTACATACGTCAAAGTTTACGTCAATTGCAATAAAATTGGTAAATATAGATATTGTGATCCTATTACTGTACGTTTATGAAAGGCTATTAACGAACAATAGAACTGATTTAGCGGTGATTTTGCGGTTTATAACAGCTGACGAATTTTAGTTACAGGCTGAATTGTCGAGTGAAGTAAAAAATGAGACAGACGAATAGTGTGATACTCGAATCACCCTTTTTTTTGTTTGTGTCCGGGGTGGAAAATCCTCATGGATATCCGCCGCATGGGGCGGGCGTCGGGATCTGTCAGACTCTTACTGACTAAAAACCACCCCGGTGTTCCATCTCACACCTACGCCGGGGGTCGCGGGAACGTACGATCCTTCCTCAACCCCTAACTGGTGCCGGCCCGCGCCGCTGCGGGCCTCCTCGGACTCGAATCATCCTAGTGCAACAGGTTTGGATTGCGATATATGCAAGTTCGAATGAACACAAGTGAGAAAACTCCTCATCAGCACCAATCTAAGTTGTGCGAATGTACCTACTTATTATCGATATTCCTATTTCCAGCAACCAAACATCATTGCTGGGTTTTTATGTGTAAGGTGTCTGTAAAATTACAGGTACGTACGATATTGGAGACATTTTTACTTAGAATCTGACTGGCCACATGCATAGGGCACGTCTAGTGGACGTGATGTAAGAAGTACCTACTGCAGTTGTTTGAGGTAGAGGTACCCGCATAACATAAGTTGCTCCCATTCTATCTATCAGTTTATTCCAATCCAGCCTGTCCCTTGCTGCCCTCCCCCAGCGACACCCTAAGCCGAGGTCCGTACCCCACAGGGGGTGCCTTTAGTGTGTAGTCGCTTAGTTTTTAAGTTTTGAAGCCGTGGCTGGAGGCCCTAATTTAGTGGGGCACCCACAGGCAAGCTCGGTTAAACAGCCGGTCACCTTCGAAGTTGACCTGCGAGACGCCATTTATAAAAATAAAAATAAACTATTTAATAGGTCCGTCAATTTGTTGGATCAAATAATTGTCAATAAATAATGACAGTCCCTGTGTGGGTCTTTAAATTAAAAGGCGAACATTAGACGATGACTGCAATCCAATATTTGTATATGTTTTGGTATAAAATTATTTTTCAGCATCCTAAAGGCAGACAGGTGCGATGTGATTCTGGTGGAACAATTTCTATGAAAACTTCATGCAAATTGGTCTTCCGGAGATACGTCTCGCCTCCTGCGGGAGCCATTATCCTTTATACCATTAAAATTTAAGCGAGCGATGAAGCCCTTTCAGAGAAACCGCCAGTAGCAACGGTAACAGAAGTGTGACGAAATTCATGAGACCTGTCTTGTCACAGTGCGTGCTAAACTGCGAGTCATTATAATCAAGAAACTATGACAAAATTCATGAACGTTGTCTTGTCTCACTTAAGCGCTAAGTCGACTGGTATAATCCTTTGTTGCGCCCACGCGCCACGAGACAGGAAGAAAAGACGTAGTATTGCTCAAAAGGCGTACCATAGCTTAAAAGGCGTAGTATTACTCAATTGGCGTAGTATTTATAACTGCCATATTGTACTGTCGTGATTACTAGATTAATGAAATTAAGGTATAAAAATTAAAAATAATGAGGGGAAAAGCAATGGTCCATTCTGGTCCTATTTTTGGAAGAAAAGCAGCACTTCATCTTTCAACATCCAAAAACCATAAAGAAATTAGAGAATACCGTAGTATTTGTGGAGAACGTCGTTGGTTGCATATTTGTAGAATCCCGTATGCCCCCATATACTTACCCTCTTTTTTTTTTGTTTCGGGTGTAATATCATCAAATAACTTCTCCCGCTCTGGTCGGAGCGGGAGGCGTGTCAGACTCTTACTGCCTAAAACCCACCCGTGTTCCTTCAGTTGCCTGTGCCAGGGGCCACGGTAACCCTTTCGGACTTTCCCACAACCCTGGCAGGCATCGGCCCTAGCGTACCCCCTCATTTGGTGCTGACATCTCTTTGAGGCGCGCGTGGAACACAACGCACCGTCGTCGACTCGGGCGTGGTTTTTATCGGACGGCGAGCTACCCATTGCTCGCCGTCCGCAAGCCCGCGCCTACGGTGGCCGGGATCCCCCTGCGTTAAAAATTTTCGACGGGTATTTAAAAAAAATGCTGTTCCATACATTTATACTGCAAATAAGGTATTGCACTTGTGCATGAAACAGAAGTTTTTTTTTATGACCGACGAAAAATTTTTACGTTTGTGCTGAATTCATGCTTACAGATTGCTCGTCGATGTCCCTGCCACACTGAATGCTGTGTAATTGATAGTTCTTCCAAATAAATAAAATAAAACCAGAAGTCAAATTTTTTTACAGAAAAAAAAAACAATTGACTTCCAAAAAAACCACATCATAGTGAAAAATTGCTTTAATGTCGGAAGTCGATGGCAAAAAAACGAAAATACAAAACAAAAGACACCGACTTTCGAAATTATAGTAATTTTTCACTTTGATGAGGTTGTTTTGGAAGTAAGTTGTTTTTTTTTATTTTAATAAAGTTTTTATTTTTCACTTTATTGCTGTGGTACCTACCCCACATAAATTCGTTTACCACTACTTGTTATCTATATAACTATGACAGAAGTTATTATAAAATCATCAATATACAGTGGAAAAAATACGTATTATTGAAGCTAACCGAAAAACTACCCAAGCAAAGTTAATAAAAATTATATGGGGCCCCTGAGGCATACCCTATTCATTAAAAAACTAAATTTCGAAATAGATCCACAATTTCCGGACAGACGAATTCAGAACCTCGAGGCTTTTTAAGAAGTCGGTTAAAAATACAACTCAACTAAAGCGTACTTAACGCTTTGTTACAACACCAATCTATCACGTCCGCTCGACGTCCGTATGTCACTGCAGGGATCCAGCAGAATATCAGCGTCAGGTACATTTGCCTGACACATGCTGAGCTGGACTCCCATTTGGTGCAACCTTGAGACGCACACCGCACTGTGTATATTCGCTATTTTCATCTGTAGTATGTCATATAATTTCTATATTATGTTGGTTTTTTGTATGTTAGCACCTTGTTTTTATATTTATGTCATTTGTTATAATTTAATTGTGCTTTTGTGTGTTGTACTACGTCTTTTGTGTGCACTGAATAAATGGTTTATCTATCTATCTTATCTAATAAAATGCAATAAATTTAGTTATAAGTGGTAGGACGTAGGTACTCTTTCCACTGTGTACCATAACTTAGAATGTTAACATGCTAGTAACTCTACGCCACTCAACTTTACGACCAAGTCAGTTGAATATGCTTATTTTGTTAAATGTATGGTGATTGGCGAGCGTTTCATAAGCGAGCGTACAAACGAAGTTTTGTCTGAAAAAAGACGAAGACGCTTGATCAATGATCAGAAAATCCAAACCATTCTAACTTAATATTATAAATGCGAAAGCAAGTTTGTTTGTTTGTTACGCTTTCACACTAAAACGGTTGAACGGATTTGGATGAAATTTGGCACACAATTAGACCATGACCTGACCTGACCTAAGGTCATCATTTACTTTCATCCTGGATCGCAGATGAAGTCGCGAGCAACAGCTAGTACATCCATAAACACACGCCTTTGCCTAATGCGGGTATTCAGAAAGATTGTCGGGTCGCAGAACGCCACGTACTACGATCCGAATCTTTTATTTATTGCAACAGAAGACAGCATTATTGAATACAAAAAGATATCCTGCATGGCTGGTTTGAAGAGATTAACAGGAATACTAGTAAGTTAACTCAGGGAAATTAATTAAAAAGTAAATTGATGATTAACTTAAATTGACCGTATATTCAATTCACAACTGTCATTCTTTGACAGTTGTATGAAATGGCCATTTAAAGTAGGGTTGCACTTAGCTTAGCAAAAAATTGCCCTGACTGGGTATCTGAACTTCAAACCAAAGTAATAGTATTATCTTCTTGACAAAGATTGAGCTGCAAAAATACCAGAGCAAATTTTAAATAACACTCTTATCACCAAACCCACTAATTACCTACTAAGTCCCAAAAATGATGTAACCCTTTTATTGAACAAAGCCTGTCACAGATTATAAATGATGTTGCCAACAATATAAAACGGCTAATTAGTTACCTAATTAATAACGTGACGTGGGCAGGCACAAAGGGTGTACCTCTGGCTGCCATGATTGGGATTGAATCAGTGATTACTCGTTGAATCTTGAATCACTATAAATGGAGAATTTTAGAGAAAGGTATAATTAGGCTAAGGTATATTTTTTATTTAATTATAATTACTTTTGTTATTAATCTTAAGTTTAAGAAGTATTTTGCCATACTTTCAAAATTCTAAAGCCTTTAGTTTTATTATTAATAAATATGTGTTATCACCTATTTCGGAGATTGCTGGCTAACCTGTAATTGAAAACTGTGTAAGTCCGAGGCTATTGTTACCTATAGTACTTAATATATATTAAACACAGAAGCTGTTGGTGTACCTTAATAAATAAATTAAGGAGACAGGAAAAGTATCGATATTTTTTTCCAGAGTTTATTTATCGATATTCTATTATCAATGTAAACAATGTTCGATTGTATGAGCTTACTAAATTAATTTGTTTTACTAACATACAATAACAATGGAATAATTATTATTTATGCAAACACACGCATTGACCTGATTGTTTTAATTAATATTTAAGCTTATAGATCGTTTAACCCATAATTAAACTTTATAATGGATTTGGACTACTAGGCCACTTTGCTAAGGTAGGTACAGCATTGTAACGATGACCCAGTGTCCTAACCAAAAGCAATCGTCGCACGATTACGCGATCGTCGGGTTCCTATGTCACTTTTTGTTCGAAAAACCGGAAGGCGCACTCTATCGGCGCGACCACGGGTTCCGGATCGCCAAACAAAAAGTGTCGCGGCCTTTTTTTTTTGTTTTGTGGGTGGGAAATCATCAAATAACTTCTCCCGCTCTGGGCAGAGCAGGAGGGCGTGTCAGACTCTTACTGACTAAAACCCACCCATGTTCCTTCAGTTGCCTGTGCCAGGGGCCACGGTAACCCTCTTGGACTTTTCCGCGACCCTAGCAGGCATCGGTCCTAGCAAACCCCGTCATTGGTGCTGACATCTCTTTGAGGCGCGCGCGGAACACAACGCGCCGTCGACCCGGGCCTGGTCCTTATCGAACGGCGAGCTGCCCATTGCTCGCCGTTCGCCAGCCCGCGCCTACGGTGGCCGGGAATCGGCCTGCGATTCCCGACGCCCAGGGCGTCTCCTGCGGCGGCTAGGGGCGTGAGGCCGCGAATTTTTCCTCTCCCTCACGTGTCGCGTCAAGTGTCGCGGCCTGAGAGACAAAAGCCTAAACCACATGAATGGAAGTCTAAACCAAGTTTTTAAATAATACAATGTTCTTCAATTGAATATTAACTAAAATGCCTACTAAATTTATTCAAATTTATTGTATTTTTCTGGCACGCAAGAAAATGCCTTAATAGTAGTAATAGTAATATCATTTATTTGCTAAAAACATGGTATAGAAGATGGTAGTGTTAATAATGTGAGCAAACATGTTTTGCTTAATAGATACCTTTTCAAATAATATAAACAATTATCATGCGACTTTATGTTCGAGGAACTCCTTAACGCTAGGAAAACTAAACAAATAGCCATTTTGTCAAATTTAATTTTGAAAAATCTTGTATTTAATGTTTTTAATTCATTTGGTATTCTATTGTATACCTGGACACACATAAACATGCAGGTTTTATTATATTTCGCAAGCCTTGAGAAGACATCTAACATTTTCACCTTCCTCGCTTTTATCATTTACTGGTGGAATTAAAAAGAAAATAGTTACAATATTATAAAATTGTAGCGGTATCTGCCGATGCAGATACCGCTACAATTTGCGATGCAGGATTTAGCGTGACGTCAGTGTGACGCGCAGCTCGCATGTGGATCGCCACATGCGAGCTGCGCGTCACACTGACGTCACGCTAAATCCTGCATCGCGCAATGAGAGTTTACCGCGCGACTAGCATATATATACAACTTCCCGACATCAATCCTCAGGCAGACACGACATCCGTCTGGTCGGAGGATCCTCCCTTTTCTATGGAGGTATGAGTGAACTTTCACCCTGTTCCTCGTGCCTCTATAAAATCATCGTTAATCTAAAGAGATGGACCTCTTTGCGCCGAGTTAATTTACTTTCAAAGGGTCTGAAAACGTCTGTTGTGTAACACTTCGGTTCGTTTCGCCGAAAAGGCCTCCCTTTGTCTTATTAACAGATTAAATATTAAAATACACGACCTCTAGAGACCATTGACAATGGTAGATCGTTTCTTGATTTTCTCTCTGTTCTATTTATAAAATTAATGGAAGTTATAAATAGTTGAACAATAATTTATTGACAAACTTTACAATTAACTAATTGGTTGGCTGACAATTATTCATGCTGGTAAGAGATCTCATTCTCTATACTTGGCAGCAGAAGCTTTCAGATGTGCAGGCCCGCCGTTAAGACATATATTGATACGGACATTGGAGCCAATTATAAAACTGATACCGACCTCATTGATTTGTCCACGTTACTTAGCTTTAGTTTTTATATCAAAAGACAAAAGGGTGTGCTGCTTGGAAAATGTGTTTCAGATTGCTAAAAGTAGGTACCTAAGTTTACCTATTTAAATAACAAATCATTACGACTGTAATCCTTGAAGGTTTAGGCAGAGGTGTATTTAGTACACCCATATTTCGCCAGCTATGATTAAAGCGGATATTTCTTGAAAAAGGTCAAAACGGTGCTTTTTTAAAGCAGTGTATCTCTTAAACCGTAAATAACTTTATCAAGAAAAAAAAACATGATATACTTATTCAAGTATTTTTTTAAAAAGTGATGGAACTCAATACTCATAATTTAATATACCTACATTAATACATCAAAAAAATCTTCAAACACACCTCTTAAATGACTTGAAAGTCAGTTTATCCTTTTATCAACAATTATAATTAAAAATATACCATATAATGTCAAACGCCAAACTGCATGCAGTGATGGATTACATTTTTTAGTCTAATCAATAGATTTTTGTAAATAGAGAATTGCTTGATATTTTGCAATAAATTACCAGCTTTGTGTCATCGCCTTCTCTTTCTTTTCTATGAAGTCTGACAGTGACCACGCTTTAGCTGTTGCCAGCCCCTTAAGTCCCATGTAATAGGGGGCGAGTGTATTGACATCAACCAATTTCGATTTTTTTTCCAAAAAACCCAATAACAATTTGCCCGACCTGGGAACCGAAACCAGGACTTCATGATCAGCAGTAGCGACCAACGAAGCAGCGAATTTAGATGTTGACCGTAAAAGACTAAACGAGGTGAGAAAGGCCTTTTTAATCCGCCGCCAACTGCGCTACATAATACAGACGACTCTAAGTACGCTTTGTCGCTCAATTTGTGGTACACGAGTTGCAATTTCAACCGCTAAAGTGCTGTAAGTTAAATAGTAACTGAATCCAGCCGTATAAAGTTACGGGGCACTTGTGGTTCAGTTATAAATGTCTAACGTCGACCACAAAATGTCTACGAGGGAAAGGTACAAGATCTAAGCTCATTAATAATAAAATAGGTATTTCTGCCAGACTTTCTGGTCTTGCTTTACAAAAAACACATTGCTATTTAAGAGGGAAAGGTACAAGATCTAAGCTCACTAATAATAAAATGGGTATTTCTGCCAGACTTTCTGGTCTTGCTTTACAAAAAACACATTGCTATTTAAGAGGGAAGGTACAACATCTAAGCTCACTAATAATAAAATAGGTATTTCTGCCAGATTTTCTAGTCTTGCTTTACAAAAAACACATTGCTTTTTATAATATGTGAAAGTCATGGGCACTAAACCCTTTAAATAATTTATTAAAATGATAATTAAGGAGAATTATAAAATTGCACGCCGATAAGAGATCTATGTAATTATCTTGAAGACCTCTCTGTAGATACCTTATTTACGAAAAAAAACGATTTGTTTTTAAAACGCCTTTTCCCACCTAAAAGCAAAAAACACTGCTCATTCAAAAATTTAAAATTAGTTTAGTCCCTTCTGTATAGGGATAATTAGGGATATTCTAAAGGGATCAGATAAGTAAGTTTGTCTTTAGAAATCAACTTACCTTTAAGGAGGAAGCGCCAAGTTGCCCCCGATTTTTTTTTACGTTTCTGCAATTTGCAGGTCAGCTATCATAACAAGTATGTTAACTATTATAAGTCAATGATGTTAACAGAATTATAATCATTAAAATCATCAATACAACCTCTAAAGTTCATATAATCCTATTTTGTTCAACAGACAATCACACTGGCCGGCAAATTGCATAAAACGTAAGAAAATTTGAATTTCGTGGGCAACCTGGCGCTTCTCCCTTAAATGACATAAGAATCCAGGTGAACGAAAAAAAGTAAAGCCTCTGACATGTGTTTAAAATTCCCGGGCTTTTCATTTATTTTGAAAAAGGAACATAATATTTTGAATTGGTTGCAGCGTGCTAATTAGAATCCCAGAGGAAGTCCAAAGAAAAGATGGATTTATTGTGTGGGGAATATGAAAGAGAATCCCGGGAGTGAATGATAGCGAGACAGTTGTCAGGGGAGAATGGAAGAAGAATGAAATCGTGTTGCATCGACTCCAACTAACATGATGATAATAAGAAAGTAAGTAGTAAGTACTTATAGAATACTTATCTATACGTAAAGTTGATCAAATATTAACATCATTGGAAAGCTCCAAGAATAATAATAATATATACTTCCTTATATTTTTTTTTTATACACGGTGACATTTGAACCACAGTTTTGCTAGAACAAACGTTGTTCAGACCATGGTCTATAACCATTCTATAGCATCCAATAGAAAAAAAAACGTCATTGGTTTTCTAAAAAAAACACAAAAAAGGCAATGTTAAAAATGTCGGGATTATCGTTATCAATATCGCTACCGAGATGAGTACTTTGATGTTACGGTTAATGTTTCAAACATTATTACAAGTTTGAACAACATAAGACTAATTTGAGAACTCCTAGATTAGATTGTTTTAATAACATATTTGATGCTGTAGAATGGTAGTAGACCATGGTATGGTCTAAACAACGTTTGTTCTAGCAAAACTGTGATTCAAATACTCAATACTCAATCATTTATTGCATTCCACAATGTATATGCTTAGGTGGTGGTGGTGGTGTATATGATAACATCCACACAAGGTCCCAAACTAGGTAGAGCCTGTACTACGGTAACCTGATCACTGATATACATACTTATATGTATACATATACACACCCAGCCAAAGGTAAAAAAGAAATGTTCATGCACACAAATGTTTGACTTGTCCGGGGATCGATCCCGGGACCAGCGGCCAGCGACCAACCGGTCAGTCAAAATAGTTCATTAATGATGATGATGAAATCCAACATTTAGCACCGAGGAAGTTCACCGTTAAATTTCCTCATTACAAAGCCTTTTTCTTCCATCGTGAGTCACAGATAGCAAGTATTATCTCGATATTTCCGGCAGTGGATATTTCGTGGAAGCGGAGGCCCAATATTATTGGAATATTTTATGAGGAAATCGCAATAAATTGTGCCCGGTTGAAGGCAATAGGCTCGCCCATTATTATACATATAAGACTTAAACGTAACTGGCGAAATGGGGTTAGTCTACTAATCCCCATTGAAGTGTCCTATCAAAGGGGATTTATGACCTTTTCTTCCATGAACCCTTATTGAAAGAAAAAAAAATATTAAAAAAATATTTCATTTTGGACGCACAGGCAAACAGTAAAAAAATAAAAAATAAAGGAGCATTTAAGGTCAGGTCAGGTCAGGTCAGGTAGGTGTACACACAGCAGCAGGTCAAGTTACCACAAACTGTCAAATTTACTCATTCGATTTTGAACTTAACTTTCAACATTTTAAGCTTTTAAATCATTTGGAGAAATTTGACAGTTTCGTATAGCCTGATGTGCTGTCGCCGGAGACATACAGTCGTGATGTAATGTTGTATGTTATGTGAAATCGCAATCATTCAGTTATCAGTGAAATCAAGTATAGTGTGGTATAACTAGAAATATATTGTACAGCATTTGAATGCGGGAACAAGTCAATTATCCAATTGCCAGCCGTATATCCTGAGGACATGAAGAACTGCAGTGATCTCCAATTAGAATAATACCACCCGCGATCGCGCACGTCATTCATACAATGTCAAAGTCAAACGATTTATTTCAAATACGCACTTATTATAAGGCACTTTTGAACGTCAAAATTTAAGTTTTAAGCTCATAACTTGTAGGCAGTACCTATGTATATTAATCTGAACATTAGCTGTCCATTAATGCAGAAATACTCTAAACTTGGCGACAAAACCTGGACTTGACTTGAATTTGAGAAAACGCAAGGTCTAAGTCTAGGTACACACAGCAGCAGGTCAAGTTGCCACAAACTGTCAAATTTTCTCATTCGATTTTGAACTTAACCTTCGATTTTTAAGGTTTTAAATAATTTGGAGAAATTTGACAGTTTCGTATAACTTGATGTGCTGGCGACTTACAATATAAGAAGAGGGGCTTTGTTGTTGTGGCTATAATATTATTTTGTGCAACTTAATTTTAGTTTGAAAACATAATTTATCACGCAACTTTTTATATTACGAAACATATAACAAAACTCTTATTGAAAAATCCTCAAAAGCTCTAAGAGCTACATAACAGCTCTGACTAAGTAGGCGTCCCAATATATTTTTCCAGTTACAGAATTTATAAACGTTTCACTTTAGTTTTGAATAATAAATAATGCTAATGTTTTCATCAATAAAGTAATGGAGTGAGACATTCATGTTTTGTACCCAGTTCAGGACCGAATAATTCGTCTCGAAGGACCGAATAATTCGCCTCGAAGGACCAAATTAGAAGGACCAGCGAAGTAGACTAATAATGATCAGTGTTTTATGCTTAGTGCCTATCCTGACAAAGGGCCTTTGCTTTATTTTTAACCGACTTCAAAAAAAGGAGGAGGTTCTCAATTTCTCTGTTTTTTTTTTAAATGTTTTTTGCCTCAGAGCGCCTTCATTAATAAACAGATTTGAAAAATTCTTTTATTTGTAAAGATATTCTTTTTGATTGGGCCCATAGGTATACATTTGACCGAGTGCTATACAAATTTGGTGCAAGTAGTGCTATACAACTTTGCTTGGGGCAAGTACTACTAAAAAATAAACTTTTTCACAAATAAAGCGACTTCCGAAATTAAAGTTATTTTTCACTTTGTAGTGTTTTATATGGAAATCGGTGGTTTTTTTTTTGTGAAAAAGTTTTTATACCTACCGAATCCAGAGGAGTTAGCTTATTAGGAGCAATATGTACATAGGTACGAGTGACTTTCTGCACGCGTAGCATGACCACCATAGAAACGGGTTAGGTCGACGGAAGAACAGACAGTGTCATTTGGTGTGCGGTGACATGGTCCCGGAGGAGAGCAGTAGTGACCCAGTGATAACGGCCGTGACTTACGAGTTGTAGGTCGTAGGTTCGAACCCAGACAGGCGCTTTACTTTGTGTACATTATTTCATCACTATTGCACTCAAAACGGTGAAGGAAAACATCGAGAGGAAACCGGCATGTCATAGAACCAAAAATTCGAAAGACATGTGACATCTACCAACCTGCGGACCCACTGGGCCCGCGTGGTGGATTACGGCCCCCTCCCTCTCACAGAGAGGAGGCCTGTATACCAGCAGTGGGAACGAATAGGCTGATAATGCTTATGCTATAACTTATTTAAAAACAGAATTTCCTCGTTTCACGGCAAAAATTAATGTTTAAAGTTTCAAAGGCATTTGATTCGGCCTGTTTTTACAGTTACGATAAGTAATTTTCTTTTCGAAATTGAGTTTCACTTTTCATTTAACGTGTATAAAATTGGAAAAAGCTGACACCTGTCGATTGCAGCTTTCAAGGGCGATTGCTGTTGAAGTTACCAAAAAAAATTAATTACCGGGGATGGTGGAAAACTCATTCACTTTGTGAACCTCCCCTCCTTTACGTCGGCTACAAATAGCTTTGTTCATTAATTGACTTTGAATTATGATTCATCTTGTTTCACAACTTACAAAGATTAGTTATTTTCACAGGGATTAATCGATCTTTCAATAAGTTGACGCTGAGAATTTATAACATTTTCAGTCGAGGACGTGAACCAAGGCAGTGTAAATCATAATTGCGAAGTTCATTACCGCGATGTACGTTACTGCGAAAGTTTACTATCGTGACGTTCGTTTTTGCGAAAGTGTACCATTTACTGTTACTCATTCTACTGTCACTGCATTATACCTATGTGTACAAATAAATAAATTTTAATTTGAATCGCGCTAGATCTCCCCCATTGTTGGTGAATCGTTTGGGTGAACTTTCGCAACATCGAACGTCGCGATAGTAAACTTTCGCAGTAACGTACATCGCGGTAATGAACTTCGCACTTATGATTTACAGCAGTTCCGCACCTACTTCTCTGTCAATACTTTCGTCATTAAATTTTCACAAGTATCACAACACTATATAAATTTAGTTGATTTAGCTTTGAAAAGGAAATATAGAAGTAGACTAGCAGTAGCCCGAGACTTCGTCTGCGTGTATTTTTGATTTCATTTTTTTTTAATACCAATATCTAGGTCGATAAGTAGCCTATGTAGCCTGTCTGTATGTATGTATGCCTGTGATAAATGATTTTATTTCTGTAAGTAGGTTTGAACAAACACTTTTACACGTCAATCGTATTTTAAAAACTAGATGAGGTCGGCGTTTCCTATCTGACTACTCTGAGAAGAAAGGCCGAAACAAACTCAGAGGTCACAGTCTCTTTTAAAGTCCAGAAAATCTTGGTCAGATCATGTGAAGGCTATGTAGATCGGTATCTGAAATGGTCTTTTGAGGAAAGAACCACACAGATTGAGTGGACCTGTCCAATCAGTGCACGCATTTGTCAGTAACCGTGTAGCTCAACTCAGAACTTAAGGAGCTCAACTGTGGAGTAGTATCTCCAGGTCTCAGGCTATCTATCAGTCAAATTTCATAACGATCGGTTAAGGCATGAAAAGGTAACAGACAGAGTTACTTTCCCATTTATAATATGAGTATGGAGTCTCTTGCCTTATAAAGTCGACTTGCAAAAAACTAAAGTCATTTTACCACCCTTCTACTTTATAACGGATAAGTGAAAAACGCTGACGTGACACAATGCAACGGTGTGGAAAGTGTTCAACGCTTTTAACCTTGTGTACTCTTATCTCCTGGAACACCTGTGGCACTTGCTCAAGTGAGAATAAGCTTCATCCTTATCTCGGTATCTTGTTTCATTAGAATTTAATAACTTCCAGTGAAGTGCTACTTGTATCGCGCAACATTAATTAGGTACCATTTTTTTGTACAGATTACGCAAAAACACTACAAAATCATACCAAATTTTCTCAAATTCGGCTTGTTTTCGAGTTCTAAGGTGGCTTTTACTACGAATTCTAAGATCGGGCTTACAAAATCGTCAAATTCACTACTAAATATTGATAGTACCCGCGTTTAAATAAGACAAATGGCTCCACATCTTCTCTATATTTGACACGGACACCAATTTTTTTGTATTTCATCCCCACTGCATTTGTATTGTTCGCCGCGATTTCATAAACTCATATGTTGTTATACTATAACAAACTACTGTAATTATTGTTTATTTACTTCATGATTATTAGTTTAACATTGTTCAAACCAAACTGTCGCAGCTGACATGTGGTTTGACAGATATTTATTTAAAAAAAAAAAAGATTGTCGGTATTAGGTAAGCTTTGAGAGAAGACATTAAAACTATTTGAGTATCTAATTTTTTTTTACGTTTCACTCCCGGAAAACAAAGTATTTGCCTACTTTACAATTCAGTCACAAATTCTGTCGAAAAGGCATTCATTTTCCCACACGATAAGGCATTTATTATCCCCCCCGGAAACGCTACTGTAGCACCGTTCAGTTGGCACTCGTGTAACAACACACTAATCCATTTTCCCTCAGTTTTATGGCTTGTGTTGAACATAAAAAGCTCCGTCGATTGATTACTAACTACTTATATACACTTTTCCTTGTGTGTGTTTACCAGACGAACAAATACCGCTTGTTTATGCAATAAATGACCATGACTAGACGTGGGCATAGCCGAAGGAGTAAAAACAAAAATCCTCTAACGATTTCGGTCACGGTAGCCAATCTCAACGGAGATTATACAGGTACGCAGAAGATATTATAATGCAAAAGCGTGTACTTCACTTTCATAGTCTGATGGAACGGCAATCCGACACGACCGGGGAGAGATCAGTCGCAGGACCAACGGTTTTACAAGCGGCTTACCAGCCGATGGAGTACGATTTGATGAAATGGTGGCCACGATCAGGTTAAGGGGACTACATGAACTAAACGCAAGTTTTATAATGCTTAAAAGTTTATGATCCACTGCAATAAATGAAATTTGAAAAATATATGATATTCTTCTGGATATATGCTAGTTAGATAGTGTGTTGAAAACCTAATACAACTAATTTGGTACGTTAGAAAAAAGTCACGAATATACCTCTTCTAACGATTAAAAACCATACTAATATACCTACATGCAATAATTCTGTTTTTTTTTCAGATTGTTCTTCAAGCAACCTAAATTAACGTGATAGTGTTTTAATTTTTTTGTCCACTGAATAGATAGTTTGTAAATAGAGAGTTGCTTGATATTTTGCAATAAATTACCAGCTTTGTGTCATCGCGCTTCTTTTTCTTTTCTATGCTTTCCGGCAGTGACAGAGCTTTAGCTGTTGTCAGAAACCAGTGAAGTATAAAAGACCGCCAAAGTCACATGGACAAAGGATGCACGGAGTCATGGAGTTTGGGAGAAAGGAGACCTTTACCTAGCAGTGCGTGATTCCGGGCTGAAATGAAGTTAATGATGTGATGATGAGTACTATCTATGGAGTTTCTTCCCCGTTCTTCACCATAGAACCTACTACGATATCAAATGGGCAACTAGCTTCATCTTTCTGAATTACTGTTTTTCCTATCTCAATGTGAATTACCGACTCCTTTGACAATTCAAAAGTACCCGTAAATGGTTTAATTGAAATAAATGCTTGCAGTTTTAGTTTTAATGAAAAATCAACCCATATTATCAGGAAGATATCAGGCCATAGGTATTTTATATTGTACAAGCTTCCTACAATTTCACAATAAACATTATCTTCTTGCTGCCTAATTTGATATAATTTTATTCTATTCTGTGTTAATAAATAAACCCGATAAAGGTGTCCTTCATAAACAAGACACATTAAAAGAAGTCCATATAATAAAGTTGTCAATTTCTGTCCTCCAATGACAGATCTTTTTGTTAAGAAGACCTACCTACCAAACTACTATAAATTATCGCGAAAATTATGAAGTAGGGAAGAAACAAAAACGAAGGACAAACCACCACCAAAAATACCAAAAAAATACCACTGTCATAAAATAAAATGTTTGGCCAATTAGGTAATATAAATGATGTCGTAAGTATTATTTTCTAAATAACGATTTAATGTTTTTCAGAATCACTACCGACCCCTAAAAAGAATACAATAAAAATAAATTGATCAATATCGGCAGCTAAAATTTTAAATAGTTGCCTCTTATTTATTAAATCGCCGAAAAAAACAGAACAACCATGTCAACGAATTTAAAAATGGAACGAAATGTCTGTACCGTTTTATCTTAATGTATTGTTTTCAATTCCCACTTTCTATCATGTTGATGTTGCCATCCGAAAATCAACAGGTACCCACCCCCACAAAAACACGATAATATAAAAAAGATATCTAAAATGCAACTTACCGATAAGAAAATCCAATCAACAGCAATAGAAATTCACAATAAACACAGTAATTTCACACAATATTTATGTTTAATACACAATACTGTTTTTGGTACACACGGTATCACAAGACGCGACCGTTCAGCGCGACGGTCCGGGACCGACTGGGGAGAAAATTGTGTGGACTTGACTTGTGGAGCCGAGAAAATTAAGAAGGAAAAGCGAATCCTTTTGTTTTTAATGCAAATGCCATTGATAGCCGCCGCGCGTTCTTAGACGTGGCCAGAAGACTAAATATCAATATTTTTTAATTAATACTCATGGTTACAGCTTCGAATGTTCCAATTTTTTTATTTTCATTTTTAAAACTGAGTTATTTCATTACTTAGAATGTTGGTTATTTGTAGGGAATTGAGCGCTGCTAATTACAATCGAATGCCAATATTGATGTTGTTTTGTTTATAGGTTATTTTATCTCTTTATGCATAATTCATTTAATTCATAATTAATCTTAGTCCACATTGGCGATTTTCTATTGACGTCTGTCTGAATAGTGATTGTACCGGGGCTCGTGGTTAAATAATACCTAACAGCCGCAAGGATGGATTTTCAAGGTTAAGCAACGCTTGCCAAGGTTGATCATGATCATCCATAACATACCGATACCTGTCCTCGGACAGTACGATAAGCAGTTGGTTGGGTTACGGGTATTCAGAAGTCGGCAAGTCTGACAACCATGTCTTGCCAAGGGGTATCGTGTTACCCAGTAACTGGGTTGTGGAGGTCAGATAGGCAGTCGCTCGATGTAAAATACCTACTGATAGATAGATAGATATATAACCCATTTATTCAGTGCACACAAAAGACGTAGCACAACACACAAAAACACAATTAAATTATAACAAATGACATGAATATAAAAACAAGGTGCCAACATACAAAAAATAAAAAAAAAACAAACATAAGTAAAGAAATTAATCGACATCATGACATACTACAAATCAAAATAGCGAATATACAAAGTGCAGTGTGCGTCGCGTCTCAAGGTTGTACCAAATGGGAGTCCAGCTCAGCATGTGTCAGGCAAATGTACCTGACGCTGATATTCTGCTGGATCCCTGCAGCGACATACGGACGTCGAGCGGACGAGATAGATTGGTGTTGTGACAAAGTGTTATATGCGGAGTGAAATTATGTAAGTATATTACAGCAAAGTTTAGCATTGGGTAACGTTCTTGTTCATTGATGTGTTGGTTGTGTTTTGATTACTTGATTATATAAAAAGATAATATACTGGTACTGGTATCCAGCTACATCCGGTTAGGTTGGAAGCCGACCCCAGAAGAAATTAGAAAGGGTTAGGCAGATTGATGGTCTGAATAGTGATCTATTACGGATGATATGAATTTTTAAAATTAATAAAACTCCCTTGGTCGGGAATCCCAAGTCGATTCCCGCCCACCGTAGGCGCGGGCTTGCGGACGGCGAGCAATGGGTAGCTCGCCGTCCGACATGAACCAGGCCCGGGTCAACGGCGCGTTGTTTCACGCGCGCCTCAAAGAGATGTCAGCACTAATGACGGGGTCTGCTAAGGCCGATGCCTGCCAGGGTTGCGGGAAAGTCCGAAAGGGTTACCGTGGCCCCTGGCACAGGCAACTGAAGGAACACGGGTGGGTTTTAGTCAGTAAGAGTCTGACACGCCCTCCTGCTCCGCCTAGAGCGGGAGAAGTAATTAATGATATATTATGTACATACCACTCTAAAAAAAAAATTGAAGTCTTCTTATATTTACGCTTAATTGTTTATCCGTGCTGTCCTCTGCTATCTGAATTTCTACCACTCCTTCTTAACTAACTGGAACTCTTGTGTGTGTGAGTGTGTGTGTGTGTTAATGACGACACGCGCTGCGTGTCGCGGGTTCGATTCCCACACGGAACAAATATTTGTATGACCTGCAAGTAGTTGTTCCGGGTCTGGCTGTTTGTGTATGTGAGTTTAAATGTTTGTAAACGTACCCACGATACAGGAGAAATTCCTAGTCTGGGGCAACGTTTAAAAAAAAACTGTAACCTGTGACTGCGTACCTATTAAACTTTCATTCTTTTTCTTGTGTACTTGGACCTTTTTACTTTACTACCTATTTCTATACCTATCACACCACCTACTAATCCTACACCTTCTAGACCTACTAAGGGGTATTATTATTATGTAGACTAGAATGAAAAAGCAAGCACTGATAAAATAACTAAATTAACTATAAAATGCCGCTAGATATTAATAGATTAATTTATTGTTTACGCTGTCAGTGGAACTAGGGCGATCAATCTTATATATCAGTCACTACTTAGCTTCTGTCCGCGATTTCTTCTGTCCTACGACACTTGACAATGCTGTAGTTTTCCATTAGTGAAATATATTGTCGGAATCGGATGATTACTTCTGAAGATTACCCCCTACATACAAACTCCACTTTATAATAATAGGGGTTAAAGTATGAAATTGCCGTTTTATTGTATTAGGTACTTCGAATTGACATAGAACCTTCATGGTTTGAGATTTTTGAGTGAAACTTTTTTCACATGGTACCTATGAAGTTCTTCTTTTAAAAAATGTGCAACATTCGATTATCGACTTTCAGTTGTTTTTTTATTCAGCTTAGACAACAATGATGGATACTTTGAAAATTCGAGTTATTTTTGAAGACGAGTTCCGACGCGGAACTAACGCGGCAGAAACAGGTCGCAATATCAATGTTGCGTTTGGAGAGGGGACTGCTAATGAACGCACCGTGCGATTTTGGTTTAAACGCTTTCGTGATAAAAAAATTTCTTCTCAGGAGACAGTACAAAATGCTTTTACACAGTTTGTCAAATCTAGATCACGAGAGTTCTATCGCAAAGGCATAAATTACCTTCCTATTAGATGGCAGCAATGTATAGTTATTAATGGTAATTATTTTGATTAAATAAATACGTTAAATAATTTTTCAGTACAAATCGGCAATTTCATACTTTAACCCCTAATATTAAGTAGTATAGATTCCTACTGTTCTTCTACGTTAAAATTAGGTTTATCTATCTACTTATGTACAGTACAATATCAAGTGCTCACGCTTAAGGTACCTACCTACCTATAGTAATTTTAAAAAAAATAGGTATTTGCTTTAATTCTTCTAAGTGTTATTAAAGTAATTATCTAAAATTATTTCGCAAACATTTTCAATTTTAAATTCTTTTTATCTTAATTATAATGTATTTCGTTTTAATGTATGGAGAGCCTCTAACCAGGGGGCCTACACTCTGAGCCCGTTAACGAAGATACGGGCCCGTCCAAAAGTAGTTCGATACTTAGAAGTGACCCTGCTCCCGATTAATTTGTTTTTCCGGACGGGCAAAAATCAAAAATACGTCGGTAGTAAGGACAACTGTCAAATCGTTTTGTCATAAATTTTTAGTTCGGGCCCCGGACTAATCTTATGTCTTTATGTGATACGGAGTAGGAAACTTCCGTAACTTCGGCCGGAACTACGGATTTTCTGCTTATACTACGCTACTGTTTCTAATTAACTGTGCTGGAAAAGTAGAAAGTACTGACCTACCTACTTAGGTGTTTATTTAATGTACTGTAATGAGAGTAACCCATTACCCATCATCATCTGCCTCGCCTTTTCCCAACTATTTTGGGGTCAGCTTCCAGTCTAACCGGATGCAGCTGAATACCAGTATTTACATGGAACGATTTCTATCTGACCTGTGGAGGTCAGATAGAAATCGCTCCATGTAAATACTGGTACGTCTACTGGTACTGGTAGTGGTTTTGTACTGAGTTGTGGAACTCAGTTACTGAATAATACGGGAAGACTGGTTGTCAGACTTTCGGGCTTCTGACGACCCGTAACGACTGTCAAAGATCCACGAATGACAGCCGGGACCAACGGCTGAACGTGCTCTCCGAGGCATGGAGGGTCTTGGTATGTAAAGATGATCACCCATCCACGGCCCAACCGCGGAAAGCGTAACTTAACCTGATCGACCGATCCATGTGGCTGTTATTACTAAGTACCGTATCCTTATCAAAAAAGCATATTATAAGATTAATTAGTTTAATTAATACATAATTATGTGTTCATGACAAAATTGACAGAATGGCTTCTAAAGTGTTGTTTTGGTATTAAGGAATTTATGGAACATAAAAATTGAAAATTTCTATAATAAGTAATAAGAATAGTAACAATAGAAATTTAAAATTTTTATAGTTACTAAATGCATGGTAATTGTATAAAAGAATAATAGTAATTAAGAATACAATGACACTTAGGATATAAGATCTCACCTTTACCAAAACAATGTATTTCTGGCAAATAAACGTTTACGTTTGATTTAAAGACTACGTTGAAGACAAAGAAGTCTGGTAATAACTAATTCCTTCTGCACATGTGACTTCCCTGGTACCTCATTAACGGCATCACTATGTATGTGTCTATTAACTTCTCCCAAATTACCATGTTTTTTTTACATTATTCTTTGACATACTTAATCTTGATTTGTTATATTTGTAATGGCAATCATGTCATTTGGCTTAAATGGTCTTTTTATTTATAAAATAGATTCTTTGTATGTTGTGAATGTGAGAACGTTGTAGGCCTTTTTTTTGCGTGGGAAATCATCAAATAACTTCTCCCGCTCTGCGCAGAGCGGCGAGGGCGTGTCAGACTCTTACTGACTAAATCCCACCCGTGTTCCTTCAGTTGCCTGTGCCAGGGACCACAGTATCCCTTTCGGACTTTCCCGCAACCCCAGCAGGCATCGGCCCTAGTGGGCCCCGTCATTGTTGCTGACATCTCTTTGAGGCACGCGTGGAACACAACGTGCCGTCGACCCGGGCCTGATCCTTATAGGACGGCGAGCTACCCATTGCTCGCCGTCCACTAGCCCGCGCCTACGGTGGCCGGGAATCGGCCTGGGCATCTCCTGCGGCGGCTAGGGGCGTGAGGGCGCGAATTTTGCCTCTTCCTCACGCGTTCCGCCTCTTCCTTCGCGAGCATTACTGCTTCGCAAAAGGAGGTGACGGCTTCCCATGCTCTCTTACTCCGTACCATGGCCTAGATCAGGTCCGGACGCGAGAGATCGTCATCGCCAATCGCCTGCACGAGGACACGGCGGTGCTCCGCCCAAGCCGGGCAGACCTCCACCGTGTCCTCCGGGCGATCCACACAATGGTGACAGCCGGGCGTTTCCTCCCGCCTTATCCGGAACAAGAACTTCCCGAAGCAACCGTGTCCGGTGAGGACCTGCGTCTGCGTGTATATAGGCTATATACACTGTATTTTGAAAACATTGTAAAAGCCAATTATTTTTATAAGAGTAACCGTGGAGTTTCTTGCCGGCTCTTCTCCATATGTAATGACCAATTGAACCGTGCATCTAGGTTCTGACGTTTCGTAAGTGTCCATGTAGGTTTATGTGAAATAAAATAGTTTGATTTTTAATTTCGTGTAACAGAGGACGAGCTATTGCCACCAACCGGCACAAAATCTATACTCCGGGCTGCTGTAGAGAAATTCCTGAATGAGTAGGGGAGGTCAGCTCAAAACGGCCATAGGAGGCAAAGCGGCCACGCATAATTTTTCGGTTATTTGAAATGATAGCGCGGTGTGGCCGTTCTGTCCACATAAACAATCTCCCGCCACGTGCCGTTCAGGCATTCGGTAGCAGTGGGACCAAGCGCGTAGCTGCAGTGACGAAATATATTTATTTGCGTGTTTTGTTAAAAAAATGCAAGGTAAGTTCAATCTGCTTTGGTCAAACCTCTTTATATTTCAATGCTTTTATTGAACGTGTATTGTTACTTATCTATTTGGCTTTGTTTGTGTTCTATTCTCTCTGAAATATATTAAATAATGTGAGAGCAGTTCATTATTAAAACAAAATGGCCGAAAAAGGCAAAGCGGCTCGGGCAAAGCGGCCAACTTGACCGGTTTGCCCTTTGTAAAATTATTAAGATTCGATAGATAATGCTTCATTAGTTTGTTTAGATGCTTGAGTTGATGCTGACAAAGAGAAAACAGTGATGAAGAACTTAAGGCGAAAGGATAGCCCAACGTCCTTGAGCATTGAACGTGAAACAAGCGGCCAGCGCGCTGACCGCCCCGCGCGCCCGCTCATCCCCCGACTGTCAAAGAGTATCAACGGACGCAGATGCGTTCGAAGAATTTTTGTCGCTACAATACTACCTTTTATCATCATAAATCGATTGAATGTAGGCAGACTCAGAACATTTGCAATGCTTGTTTTGAGAACAAAATATTCTTTACCGAGTACAGTTATTGTAGTTAGAGTAAATCAAAATACATAAAATTTCAATTTGTTTTTGTGAAAAGAAATAATAACGCTTTTTATTAATGTGCTTAGACTAATAAAAAACTGTCCAAGTGCGAGTCGGACTCCCCCATGAAGGGTTCCGTAGTAGCAAGCAAAGTTTTGTTTTTAACTTTGTTTTCCATAGTGTTTGTATGAATGACAAATTTATATTTGCGGTTTTTGAACATGTGCTATATCTCGAAAACTAAAGCCCAGTTTCCATCGCGAGCGGAACGGACCCATTAATGACTTCGTTAAACTTCCACCAACAAAGGAAATACAAGTATGCAGTTTGCGTTTGCGATTTTAACGAAGTCAATAATGGGTCCGTTCCGCTCGCGGTGGAAACCGGGCTTTATGACTACATCTCGTTCAAACCAATTTTCATTGAAATTTTTCATTGAGATCTACCAGCACATATTTTATTGTACACTTATTTTAAAAATTAGAGGGGCGCACATTTGACCACTCTGGAAGTGTCTATATTTCAAATGACTTGACTTGGAGAAAAATGGTTTATGTCATTTGGCTACGAAACCATAAAAACGAAAATATCAAAATAATATTTACTTAACATTTTATTTGGACCATTTAAAAAAATTGTTATTAATCAATCAAAACTAGTTAAATTGCATTTCCCTAACAAACGTAGATTGTAAATACGTAGTTAATGAAAGCAATACAGATGGTATTGCTTTCATTAGAGTTTGACTTTAATATAATAATATCTTCATTTCTTTTTTCTTCTGTATTGCTATCATTATAATTTAATTTCCATGTATTTTCTTTTTCTTCTGTATTACTTTCGTTGGATCTTGACTTCACTGCTTCATTTTCTTTTTCTATAGTTTTTTGTTTTTTTTTTGTGGCTGGCTAGATTTTTCTTCGTTTTCAATACTCATAAATTTTCGCTTTTCTTTGATAGTGTTTTCTTCGATCAATAAATAGAAAAAGAATAGCTCAACCGTACTACTGTACCAAACGTACTATCTGCACTGTTTACTCTTTCACGTAAAGTTTATAGAGCGGAGCGCGCTAACATGCGACACAGCCTCCCCGTGCAAACGCTAGGGTGAGACTGGCCCTCGCGTCTGAGTGAGCGCCAGCGCCGGTATTATGATATTATTGATTTAACGGCACCTATAAGTAATAATTTTGTACAATTTTGAACTTAAATTTAATAAAGCAATAAATTGTCTATGATAGTGTGAAAAAAATATTTAAATCGCTTCAGTTCTTTGAAAGCAGTAAGCAAATTATTGCAGATTTAAAGAGGATATATTCGATTTTTTTCCGACAAAAGTATAAACAATAATAAAAAAATTAAACTTAAAATTTAAAGTCAAATATGTTATGCGAATTAGGTATTTTTTTTTATATATTTAGTCCATCCGTCTAGTAGTAGTAGTCCTTCAAAGAGAGGTCTATTTTGTAGTTTGGCCTATCCTTTCGCCTTAAAAAAGAGCTAAAACTCGTGCGAATACTATGTGAAAAAAGACTGTAACTAGGGATGATACTGAAAAGCACAAGGACAATGTCAACCCAAAATTATTTTTGCTTGACTTGCAGGGAGCCATACAAAGATCCACCCGTAGAGGACTGGATTCGCTGTGGTGACTGCCAGATAAGGGCTCATGAAGCGTGTACGACATACTCCGGAATTGGAGCTTACTACTGTGATAAGTAGTGATAACTGTCAAGAAATCTGATCTGATATTTTATTATTTTATTTTACTTGTTTTATGAGACAGTGTTTAAATTTTACAGCCTTCATTTTCATAGAAGATGACAACTGATGTCGATTGCTGTTGAAATAATTAATTAAGACTTACTGTTGATTAATAAAAATGTAAAATATTGTCAAAACTAAAGTTTTGAACTAAATATAACAATTTATTTAAGTTAAATTACCTACCCTCAAGACTGATTGTGATTAAAATAAAGTATAAAATGCCGATTATTTTACATAAATGATATATAATATTTTTGTTATTTTTATTTTGTCGAGCACGATATTTTTCAACATAAAACAAATACATTTCTTGTGTACTTTTGGGGTGGCCATGTTGCCCCTACCCCCATGGTCGCTTTGGGCGACCACTCGGGCAAAGCGGTTTTTTGACAAGTTTTCGTAATTTACAAATCACATGGTTATTATTAAATTTGCGCGAATTTTAATTTCTCATTTATAAATTCTCTGGCTATTAGTAATTCACTTCAAAAGTATATCGTTTAATAAGTTTTTTTTTTTACTCAAAGTTAACACGGCCGCTTTGAGCTGACCTCCCCTAACCACCAATACTTTATAATGTCTATGTATCTATGTATTAGTATTTATTCTTGTATTTTATAGTCATTTCCGAGCTATCTATCCCGTAGGTTGCACCTGCCATTGTACATATAAAGACTGGCCAACGAAAGCTGTCCAACAAAAAGGGCGGGAATTTAAAAAAATCAAGAGCTGTTAACCCTGGCTATACACTGCTTAAACGGAGTTGATACTATTTATTATTCAGTAAGTAATTTTTTTTTAAATGATTTAAGAGCTGTATTTTTCGAGTGTATTATGAAGAATATTAAATAAAAGAGTACTTTTAATTCTGACTTTTTATTATTTTCAAATAATCCATAATTTTATGTACAGTCGAGGACTTTAATTGATGAGCACTTGCCACTATTCGTAATTTAGCCGTACAAAACATAGGGGCTATGTGTCATAGTTGAAATCGGATTCCAAAAACTCTACACCTGACAATATTGAATCAGCTTCATTGCTTTCTTCGCTGCTACTGCTACTATCCCCAAGATGTATTATGAATGGTTCAAGTTCGTTTTCAGTAATACGGTCCCTTAATTTGTACTGATTTTCCACATTTAGTACATGATCAGTGTACTTCTTCCAGTCATCGGCAGTTATGGATAGAAAACATTATATTATTAAATTTTGCATTTCAGATCCTGGGATTCCTATATTTTTGCTTGCTACTTTTCTCTTCGCTTGACTCCATACAAGCTCAATAGCATTGAGGTCGCAATGATACGGTGGCAGCAACAAAATTTCGTGATTGTGGATATGACTGTATTTTTTAGAAGTACTTCTGCTTCGTAAACGACTGCAGGTTTATTATCTTTCACCAAACACATTAATTCAGCTATGGTGTTATATTCTTCAAAATAAATATCATTCTCTTGAAGCCATATTCGGAGATTAGCTTTAGAATCAGACATAGTAGGGGCTTTATTTACTTGTTTGACATGGTAACTTGCATTGTCGATCACAATCACACTAGGTTTAATGAGATCAGGTATCACCATTTCCTCAAACCATTTCATAAAGTTGGTAGCATTCATATCATCATGGTAGTCAGCTGATTTGGATTTTGTGCTGAATACCAATAATGCACCTAGCACAAACCTTCCTCCGATCCTGCATGCACAATAATATTATGTCTTTTTCCTGACGATATATTAGTAGTGACACCACTTGTTGAAGGTCCTTGCCACGATTTTTTAACTTTATAGTTCAGATGTACTATCAGAGAAATATTGACCTAGCCACCTTAAGTGTAATTATTGCTTGCACTGCCCGGCCGGTATAGCAGCGTCTTTGTTTCTCATCGACCAATAGCAACACGCTGTGCAAATAGCAACTAAACTCAAAAAATATAGTTAACTCAAAACGTTAAAAAGCTGATAGCTTTCTCTTCTCCGATCCTTTTGTTTCTATAGTAGGTAAAAGAAACCCAAATGTCCAGATGTTTTGGGCTAACAGCCCAAATGACCAGATGTGCACATGAGCGCAAAATCTTTTAAGTAAAAAATTGCCGTTACTTTTTTCGTCCCTTTTTATTCCACTGTTATTGGTTGATGCAAAAGGGGGCGGAAATCAGTCTTAGTCATCTATGCAAAGGATTTTGTTTTAAAATTGGCTAGGTCAATATTTCTCTGATAGTACGTATGTCTCATCAAGGTAAATAATCCGTTTACCTTCTAGCCTCTTTTTATGTATTGTCCTCAAGAATCTATGTCTCCATGCCGCAATTTCATATTTTTCTGAAAGTAAAGCCCATTCATTTTTATTGTTTTGAGACTCAAACCCGTTCTTGTGTGAAAATTTTCTAATGTTTTCACGGCATCCCGTAAATTGAATTGCTTCCCTCAGCTCATTGTGCTCGCTTCTCAGTGTTGGGACTTGTTTTCTAACTCCATAAAATTCGTTTATTTTGTTTCTTATAGCTGAAATATCAAAATTATCCAAATTGCAAACTGTTGCTGAATGTGGACGATTTTTCCCCGGAGCATTCCACTGTCCTTGATTTTTAGACCCTTCAATTTTAATTCTTCTTAGGGTCTTCACACTTACATCTAAATGGAACAAATACAATAAATTATGTAACAGTATATTATTACTAATCAGTCATTAAAGTCAAAACCATAATAAAATACCAAGATTTAATTTAGCATCATCATCATCATAAATGTATATAAACCCTTCGAAGTAACTGTTAAAAATCTTTAATTTCTAAAGTAATACCTGTCATTGAAGATATCTTTTCTAAATAATGTGATTCAGAAGTCGCCATTTCATTTTTTTCGAGAGTTCTCACTTTCTTTACTGCTTCCACAATTTTAAGTTTTGTCTCTTCGTTGTTAATACTTCCTGAAAAGTAGATACACCGTGAAAGATATTGCGATTTGTTATAAATAGTCGAAAAGTATCAAGTTGTTACATTAGAAATTCAATAAACTAACCTAAAAGTGAAAGGATTGAATCTAGTCGTAGTATTTTCTCTGCAGATTTCTGATTCAAATCACTTTTTAAGTCTTTATATTTGTCAATCATAGTAAATAGAAGCTTCCTTGTCGAACTTTTGATTGTTTTCGGCATTATTTTAAACAAAATCAATGAAAATATGATGCACGTAAACACAAGATGACTTAAGTACGAAACGTCAATGTGTCAATTTTGACAGTCTTAAATTATTGCCATATCAAAACTTCTGAAAATAAAGCGTGGACAGCTTTCGTTGGCCAGAGTCTATCTCTGCATCACCCTGAGATTGACTGGTAGAAAATGCCTCAGGCATTAAGTCCGCCTTTGTAAAGTTTTTTTTTTACTTGTGCATAAAATTTTAATAAATAAATAAAATGATTACTTTGAAAAGTGGAAAAGCAAACGTGATGTTTCCAGAATGTTTTTGAGTGACGAAAGTACCTTTTTTTTTAATGTAGTGGGTACCTAAATTTTCAAAAGGCGCCTGGCCTCCGGGGAAAGAGGTCGGGGAGTGTGGGATTCTTACCTCACTAAGACCACCCCTGTGGCCACCATCAGCACATGGAGGAGAGTCCTGGTTCCTCTTAAAAGACCAACTCCAGAACGCCCCTGTGCAACGCCTGTCAGGGTGATGAAAGTACCCACGAAATGAATGAACTAACTACGTGGAAACGAAAATTATTCATGTTGGAAACTTGATAACTAGTTTCATATTCTTTTAACTTGATGTGTTTTTACCCAGCTACCTAGAAACCGTTTGGATGAGCCTGTAAGTATACACATAACATGACAGCACACCTGTTTTCCCCGAAGCGTAAGCAGAGGTGTACCTGTAGTACTCCCACGTTACGCCAGATATATTTAAGCCCCATGTAACAGGGGGCGAGCCTATTGCCATCAACCGAGCACCAATCCAGGCTCCAGGCTGCTACTGAGCGCCGCAGGAGACGCCCTGGGCGTCGGGAATCGCAGGCCGATTCCCGGCCACCGTAGGCGCGGGCTTGCGAACGGCGAGCAATGGGCAGCTCGCCGTTCGATAAGGACCAGGCCCGGGTCGACGGCGCGTTGTGTTCCACGCGTGCCTCAAAGAGATGTCAGCACCAATGACGGGGTTTGCTAGGACCAATGCCTGCTAGGGTTGCGGAAAAGTCCAAGAGGGTTACCGTGGCCCCTGGCACAGGCAACTGAAGGAACACGGGTGGGTTTTAGTCAGTAAGAGTCTGACACGCCCTCCTGCTCTGCCCAGAGCGGGAGAAGTTATTTGATGATTTCCCACCCACAAAAAAAAAAAAGGCTGCTACTGAGACATTCCTGCTGGAAAAATCCAATAACACTTAGTCCGACCTGGGTATCCAACCCAGGACCTCATGAGCGCTTGTGACCACTACACCAAGGTGGCAGTCTAGTGATTCCTGTAAGTGTGTTGATATGAAGACACCTTTTCCAGTATAAACATTTTTGTATTTCAATTCTTGCACACATACCAACCTGGTTTAAAGCAATATTGTACTCAACATAATATCATTATAGACTTCTTGGAGACAACCTTTTGATTTCGAAGCTCGAAGAGAACTAATTTAGAAATTGAACGATGCTCATATCAATGTAGATACATAGACTTCTTGGAGACAGCCTTTTGATTTCGAAGCTCGAAGAGAACTAATTTAGAAACTGGACGATGCTCCGAATATCATATTTCCATTCCGTTCGTTATAAAACCAATACTTTTTCGGTAATTATCAAATGAGTTACTTTTAAACTTCATGACTGCACTGATATTTAATAATTTGAAGCAAATCACATACTTTCAATTTTATATTTAGTATTTTTTAAATCAGTACAAATCTTATTAATATTTGGAAATCATGACAGTATATACTATTGGGTTCGATTCCTGCAATAGTGACAAAATTGACAGAATCACGGCGGTACAAAAATACTTGCTTGAAATTATCACTGTATCTGCACCTTCGCGGTAATCCTGCCTTGTTATTTGTGTTTGATGTTTCCATCCCTGCCCCACAAAGAGACAATAGAAAGTCTAGGAAAGCCTGTGAACATTTAATTCTCTATTCGTTTGTTTCATCAAATTGTCGGATCGGATGACCGTCACCGCCTACAGATCCCGTCTGAGGAATCTAGCTCACGACCGCCGCCGACGAGGAACTCCGAGGAAGCGACTAGCTATTAACGATTTTCTCGCTCAAGCAACGAACAAAAAGATTGTAGGTCCGGTGTAGGTAAAAGAGATACATAATAATAGTTGATAGCTTGCCTAAAACCATAGGCAGTCCCCATGGCTGCCTATGGTTTTTTTTTTTGTGTTGACGTCTTCATAGACACGTTTAGTTTGGGATATACCTACGATTAGTCTTTTACAGTCCAAGCCTTCGATCAACAATAGTACTAGATTTCCGATGAGCGCATCAAAAACGGCCGGAAAAATAAGACCACAATTTAATCAACAGCTACACCGCCACAGTTCACACCGCTGCCGCCGCCGCCGCCACCGCCGCGCCGGCGAGTATTCGTTTGTAGCTTGCAAGAGCTATCAAAGAGAGTACTCGCTCAGCGACGCTCGCTTTGTGGGCAGAACACTCGCTGAGAGACTCACGCTTGTTACATACGCATACCAGCAAATAATCGCTCGTCACCGTCGCGTACCCGCTGCTCGTGGCTCGCTTACTCATTTTCAGTTGCTAGCTCTACTCGCTTCTCATCAAGCGCCTGCGGTGGAACAGGTGCCTGAGCCGTACGCAACCATTGTTCTTATATCCGGCAAAATCTGTTTCGGTCGAATTCGGTATCGAGTCGGATATCCGAGACGGGATGTTGTAGTATAATCTTAAAACATGAAACTATCGGAGAAGCATATCGGAGGTATGATTCAATCAACTCTAAACTCAAACTCAAACTCAAAGCATTTATTTCAATTAAACCATTTACAGGCACTTTTGAATTGTCAAGTGGTCGGTCAGTCAGAAATATGAAGCTAGTTGCCCATTCCAAAGCGTAGTAGGTACCTATGGAGAAGAACGGGCAAGAAACTCCATGGACACTCTTTTAAATTATATTGTTACATAAATATTAGTTACATCATTAATCTTGTATATAGGTATAATTATATGTGAGAACGATGTAAATAAGACGTACACATTGAGTGTCCAGTGTACTCAATCAATCTGCCTAGCTTTATTTCCAATTATGTTGGGGCCGGAGTATTTTACATGGAGTGACTACCTACCTAATGGCACAACAGTGATACACTGACTGATTATTTTTACAGATTATTCCTGACGAACAGCTATCACTAGAAATAAAAATATAAATTTGTTTATTCTCACAATTAACAGTTACAATTATAAAAATAGACAATAGACATAGTATAACACAAGTATTTTGAACATTTTGGTGTTGATGATAATACACCGAGTATTAACTTTAGCCTCTGAACTAGGCGGAAACCTGTATCTCAGGGGATAGTGTTCAGCTATTGACATTCTAATATTAATATTAGGACATTTGTTCGTCACTACTAATTATACACGATCAATTTTACATCGTTCTGGAGCCGAAACACAGTAACTCCAGATGATTAATAGTTACTATTGGCATTGTTATAATTTTTTTAAGACATCTAATATAGAAGTTAGAAATTTATCACTTTTATTCTGTCATTCGAGTTAAATCTTAGTAGCCCTTGCACTATTTCATTCTTAACGCAACATTGTATGCGGTGCACTCGGTGATGACGTAGTGCGGGACAGCTGTTGTTGGTTGAATAACCTGCTGCAAGTAGGTATTTTATTTCAGGTAGGTACGATTTAGGTTGGTGTAAGTTCATTTACCTCCGTTATCTCTCGTTTGTATTGGAACCTAATTGGAGGCACGGCAAGAATATTATTGAGGGACCTCCTTGTACTCACACGGTCAAAAAAGATTGTTTTGATGTAGGTAGGTACACAGTGAACAAGATGTCCACCTTTCACTGTGGTGTTCAGTCACCAGTCGCGGTCATCAGTACCTACTTACTTGCACTTTGTTGCTGTAGATACCTAAGTACTCGCGACAATAATAAATCGTTTGATTCCGCATTCATAACCATTGTTTGATTTAAATTGCGTTTATCTACATACCTATCAGTTAAATAACTCTGATTTTTCCTTCATAATTTCTACGGGCTTAGGACCGTCGCGTCAGTAATAAGTAAGTATGAGTACATGTTTCGTATCTAAGTAGGTAAATACTTACTTACTTGTAGGTACTCTTTTATTCACTTCACTTTTCACAATATTAAAAGCGTCCACTGTCGCACTTCTTAAGTCATCTCGAGCAGTACGCTAATCGGAAGAAACTAGTCTTTTTATCTCGAACCACACATAAAAATCCAGTGGTGTTAAGTCAGGGCTCCATGCGCCAAACCACAAGGCCACCACGACCTATCTACTGCTCACCAAACACACTGTTTAAATACGCACGCACTGAACTGATAGAACAGACCGCGTTAATGTGCCAGAGAGATACATAATATTGGCTAACATTGAATCGCCTGGCCGTCATTATGGTACCTACTACGACGTGGCCGCGTGGGTCGCGTTCGAAGTATTCCTGTATGTCTTCCTCCAATTCCGCCGAGTATGGTAGTCTACCGCGGCCCTGCGCGTGTGTGAGCGCTCGAAACTGTCCATGATCGAGGAGGCGCTGGGTTACAGCCAGGATGGTGGAGGTGAAGGGAACTTGAGGGTCAGTGATTCCACGTGCGCGCAGTGAGTTCAGGTGTTCCGGCTGAGCATACAAACGTCTGGCCTCTTCTAAGTTATGGTTCGCCATGTCACATAAAAATCTACCATAGCCCAAAACTCCAATTTTTGGAGCGTAATTAGGTTGCACGTGCGTGACCTAATACAACGAAACGCGAGACAATACTAGAAAGGAATAAGAAATGGCGGGGGCGCGCGGGCAGTCGGCTAGACTGTAAGGGGCCGGGGGCGTGGCTTACGGATCATGCTGTCTGATCGATGAATGAATTTTTCAATGGGTGGGTACCGTTCGCAAGTGTTGCACTTCGTCGATACGTTTTACACACATATGCATTGATCGCAAGGAAGCGTTACTACGAGTTCTCACTATTACACAAACAAAACAATAAATTAGATTTTTCGTGATTTTGTTTTATTGTAACTAATTGAAAATAATAGTCCCAATCGTTTTGAGTTCGATATGCAGTATATGGCTTTCGGTTCCAGAACGACCTAAAATTGACCGTGTATAATTCGTCTTAGTAAGTACCATTAGATAATGCTAGAATACGAATCAATTTCAATATTGCTCATCCCCCATAGCAAATAGCGCGATAATATATAACCTACAGACTGACCAGACTTATAGAGAATATCTATGCGAAATTTGAACAAAATCGATCCGGTAGTTTTAGCGTGATGCTAGTGCATACATTCAGACATGACATTATGCTGAGCTGAGGCCCTTTTGGCAGTATAATTGTTTTTTCTTGTTTTATAGTTTTAAGGTATATTTATTTTGCTGTAATGCCTATAAACGCAATTTTCTTTCTTCTTTCAGACAAACAGACATGAATTCTAAAAGTTATATTTTCGGCATTAGAATCGTTCCCATACCTCGCAAGAATTACTTAAAAAAAAAAACAATGTACAGTTTTGACTTCACTACTATTTTATAACATGAATGATATTGTTTATGTTTCAAAACCGGAATCCATTCAATCTTTCACCCTCACCCTGCACAGTATATGCACCTACCTATTTCCGAAGCGGAAGCAATACCCACGGAGCAAATATACCAATGCCAGAGTTAGGTAGGTAGGTACCTACTTTCATTTTCTGTCGGACGCTTCCGAATCGAGATTGTATTGAAGCTGAAGTAGGTCGTAATGAAGTGAAGCTTGGGTGTATCATAGAGGAAGGAACGTTAAAGTTGTGTGCGCCTGTGAATGGGCGAGGCCATTTTAACTTTATTAGGATTATTATCTAATACCAAAATAGGTAGTGTGATGTTCTGTAAAATAATTAAATAAATAAAATATGTGCTCCTGCGACCCGCCCGCTGGGATTACGTTGACAGCGGTCGAGGCGAGCGGACGTGTCGCACAAGCTCTAATAGAAATATAACTGTGTTTCATTAAACCACCCAAGAGTTAAAGTGAGACATATCAGGTAGGTCGGTGCGTTTCTAGATTTAGTTGAAAATATTACTGTAGTGGGTAGGTACCTATCGAGAATAAGAATAATTTATTTGCAGAAAATCTCGAACCCGCGACTTCTGGCGGACCGTGATGCTGCGCGCGTAGGTACTGCTCTGCAGTTGGCCTGTAACATGAACGCGCAGAGTACTTAAGTAAACGTAACGTAAGTACGAGCGATTTTAAAATTGGAAAACACTCGTTTCGCATATTTTAGCAGTTAGTATTTAACCAAAAGCCCCTTTTATATCTACGACACCGGTGACTGAAAAGTTGTATGGAAATCGGTTGTAATGATACAGAATAGAATAGAATAGAATGTTTTATTTATACATCTCAGATACAGTACACCAGAAGTAAACATTAAATAGTAGATTATTAACCAAGGGGATAAAGCAGTGTCTTCTGTCGCGGGTGACGATTTAAGTTCACCCAAGACTAAGACAGCTTTATCACCGAGGAAAATACTCTACTTTTCGTACCATTTGCGAAAAAATGAACACAATAATAATATGAGATAAGCATTTATTAAAAATTATGACAATTAAACGTATTTTTAGAACATTAACTTATTTATAAAAATAAATTATATAAAGAAAACAAAAACGCGGCAAATTCCTAGACTAATATTTTTTTGTCGAAAAAGCAAAGGCATCAAGCTCATACGGCCTCGTCGGTTTTCGTAATTTTATTTAATAATCATAACTGCATAATAAATGCGTATTCCTTTTTCAAAAAGATGTACAATGCTTTATATACAAACTCAATGGTGTAACCACAGATGTAGTTCAGTATAAATTTCGGTAAGTATTCCAAATTTAAATCACATTCTCCCCCTAGAGGATGAATGAAATTCAGTACAATTTTCTTTCCCTGTTTTTAACAGATTAAAAATGACTATTGTTATGTTCGCTTTATGTGGCATAGAATGTCACTTTTTTGAGCTAGTGGTACTTACGAAAAAGTAGTTACAACTCCATTGACGGTACCTATACATAAATAAAGTTATTTACCTTCCGTGCTAGTCAAAACTGTGTTACGGCAAGGTATCTATGTGCATGTGATGCGAAGGAATGAGGAAGAGGTCGTGAGAGTAGTTTTGAGAGTATATAGGTATAAGAGTAGGGGAAGACCAAAGAATCAATGGATGGACTGTGTGAAACATGATAAGGCCAGAAATGGAGTGACTACCAAGATGACGACTAATAGACTAAACATACCAAGTTCTCGACTAAAAATGCACTCTAAAAGTCCCTACGTAATGTCCATCAAAGTATATAACAAACCACCCGCATCAATAAAAAAAGAAGAAAAAATTCACATATTTTTAAAAAAACTTAGACAATTTTTAATTAATAAAAACTACTATTCGCTTAATGAATATCTAAATTATAGACTTATAAAGTCATAATTTTAGTACCTAGACGAAAATTTAAAAACAATACATCTCTCTTATAAATACCTATTTACTTATATTTTATACTGTTAATTTTTCTTAGAAAGTACCTACCTAATATTTTATAATTATAAATTAAAAGTGCTTCCTCTCTCCTAACTCACTTATTTTGCTGTGCCCGACAGGGTCCATGTGATCTAATTTTAAGTTTACCACCTAAGTTTACATGTGGAATGCAATAAAGTATTGAGTATTGAGAGAAGTCTGGAAAAAATACATGTTGCCTAGACTCCAAATAAATTGGTCTAATAGGGGTAGGAGAATGATGATTCATATCTATGGGTGATAGAAAATTTAACAAAAATGCTAAAAGATATTTGTATTTTCTGTCTACTACTAACTTCTAGAGCAGTGGTGGCCCAGTGGTAACGGCCGCGACTTGCGAGTTGCAGGTCGTAGGTTTGAACCCAGACAGGCGCTTTACTTTGTGTAAATTAATTCATCACCACTGCTCTCAAAACGGTGAAGGAAAACATCGTGAGGAAACCGGCATGACCTAGAACCAAAAAAATCGAAGACGTGTGACATCTACCAACCCGCATTGGGCCCGCGTGGTGGATTACGGCCAACTCCCTCTCACATAGAGCAGGCCTGTGTCCCAGCAGTTGGAACATTATAGGCTGATAATGACTAACTTCTGTCTATACTGTTATAATGTTTATACTTATTGTGCTTTTCAGATTGTGCTTCTTGAGTTAAGGCATCCTCAAACAGACGCGACGCGACAGCGCGACGTGGCTGTAGTAGAACAATTTCTAAAAAACTTCATGGAAATTGTTCGACAAGAGTCGCGTCGCGAATTTTCACAAACGGAACATACTCATGAATGGCTTGATTACCTACAAAGTAACAGAGCCGGAGTTACCGACATAGCTTGCAGAGTAAGCAAGCTGAAGTGGCAGTGGGCTGGCCATGTTTGTCGAAGGACCGATAGCCGGTGGAGCAGACGAGTCCTGGAGTGGAGACCGCGTATAAGCAAGCGTAGTGTGGGACGCGCCCAGCTAGATGGACTGACGACCTTAAGACCTGCCCACATACTTCCACTGAATGAGACGAAATTCAAAACATGTATAAAACGCACACTATGCAGACAGGCATATTATAAGTGGGGGCATTATATCGCTGATTAAAATGCCTGGCTCAATAGATACTGGTCCTGCTCTACAACCACAACTAATTGATTAACATTTGAAAATACTGTTGGAGCTGCTGAACATTGTAAGACTACCTTCGCGTTGTATAAACTCAATCTCCTTTGTATTATATAATTGCATAGGACAGTGTGAGTACTATGTACCTACTATCGAGCTACCATTTACCGGGTAATGTCTTTCATTGACTTGAATGTGCCTTGGCGGCTGATAGATGTCATGCTAACTCAAAGGTCTCGCTGACGGTGGGGCGTGTGTTGGATCATTTAGCTACCTTCAAAATGGTTGAGCTGAATGGTTGGTTCTAATCCATGCGTCATGATCGTGAACGGGCGCCGTCAGTTGGGGCTGGTCATCTCTTAGCAGCCACATTTATTTTAATTATTTTATTTTTGAATTGTTTTCTTTTGACACTTAACGTGTACCTACCTACGTCTTATTTACATCGTTCTCGCATATAATTACAAATTCAACATTAATGGTGTAACTAATATTTATGTAAAATATAATTTAAAAGAATGTCCATGGAGTTTCTTGCCCGTTCTTCTCCATAGGTACCTACTACGCTTTGGAATGGGCAACTAGTTTCATATTTCTGACTGACCGACCACTTGACAATTCAAAAGTGACTGTAAATGGTATTGTAGCGGTATCAACACCGCCACATGCGAACTACGCATCACACTGACGTCACGAAAATCCTGCATCGCGCAAGCAGAGTTTACCACGCAATTAGCATAGATACAACGTCCCGACATCAATCTTCGGGCAGTTGCCCACCAGACACGATACCCGTCTGGTCGGAGGATTCTCCCTTTTCTATGGAGCTATGAGTGAACTTTACACCCTGTTCCTCGTACCTCTATAGTATAATTGAAATAAATGCTTTGAGTTTGAGTTTATTACCCTATTGAATGACTATTTCATGAAATCGTGACATTTGAGGCCAATTCAAACTGCAGTTGTATTGCTGATTCTTATTATTATAATTCTGTAAGGCCATAATTGTTACGGTCGCGAATCATAGTTACATAGCAAAAAAACGTTAGAAATTTTGAATTTCGCGGGCAACCTTAGCGCATCCCCCTTAAGAAGATGGCTAGGACAGACTGGATGCGGAAGGCGGAGGACAGGGTGTTGTGACGCAGCCTGGGAGAGGCCTGTGTCCAGCAGTGGACTGCGCCGAGTTGATATTTCACAAGCCACAGTTCTATACTAATATAATATCTACTTACGTACTGTCGCCAGCACATCAAGTTATACCAAACTGTAAAATTTCTCCAAATGATTTTAAATCTTAAAATGTTAAAGGTTAAGTTCAAAATCGAATGAGAAAATTTGACTGTTTGTGGTAACTTGACCTGCTGTTGTGTGTACTTAGATAGTGCCCTGATCAAAACTTCATCAATCTCCACGGAGTTTAGCTTTCCTGACTAACTGATTAAATACTGTCCAACTACCCGCAAGAGTCTGCGGTTAACTTATTTGATGAAGACGAGAATATTGAACTATGGACGGTAGGTCGTAGGTAGTAGTAGGTAGTAGTCGGTAGTAGGTAGCTAATCTACGTTCACATATTTGTTTCCGAACATGTGAACAATACGAGTTTTTGGAAAAATAACTTTTTACCCTACACTAAGGTACAGTTTGCGCTACAAATTCAAAATTATCAAGACTTTTTCAATAGTTGTAACCATTCAAAAATCATCAGTTGGAATCAAGGATTTGAATATATTACCTTACCTATACATACCTATCTACGCGAAATTGTGTGAGTGGTGAAGGGCGAGCGTTTTGGGGGACTGTCTTATGTAAATTTAACCTTCAAAAAGTCCTGCTTCTCAACCTAGTTTAAACAAAAAACTTTCGATTTTAATCAAAGCGTTATCTGTGAACCTTGCCCTCACACTCGTCACCCGCAAATACGACCTCCAAACCAGCGTTATTTTATTCAAAATCTTCTTCTTCCCAGCTAAAGCACTAGGAAGTGGTGAAGGGCGGGCGTTTGGGCGGACTGCCTTATGTAATTTTAACGTTCAAAAAGTCCTGATTCTCAGCCTAGTTTGAATAAAAGACTTTTGATTTTAATCAAAGCGTGATCTGTGAATCTTGCCCTCACAGTCGTCACCCGCAAATACGACCTCCAAACCAACGGTATTTTATACAAAACCTTCTTCCCAGCTAAAGCACTAGGAAGTGGTAAGGGAGGGCGTTTTGCGGGACTGTCTTATGTAATTTTAACGTTCAAAAAGTCCTGATTCTCAGCCTAGTTTGAATAAAAGACTTTTGATTTTAATCAAAGCGTGATCTGTGAATCTTGCCCTAACAGTCGTCTCCCGCAAATACGACTTCCAAACCAATGGTATTTTTATACAAAACAGGTAAAATGAGATACCTCAAAAAACTGCCTCGTTGGTCTAGAGGTCACAAGCGCTACTGTCGAGTATGAGGTCCTGGGTTTGATTCCCGGGTCGGACAGTGTTATAGGATTTTTCCATCACGAATTTCTCAGTAGAAGCCCGGAGTCGGGATTTGTGCCCGGTTGATGGCAATAGGCTCGCTCCCTATTATATGAGATTCGAATATAACTGGTGAAACGTGGGTATACTGTAGGTACCAGTGGCGAAGGGTGAAATATTGAGAGAGGTAAGCCAGAAAACTTAACCTTGAAAAGCATGTTTCCTCACAAAGCAAATAATCTGTCAAGCAGCAATCTAAAGCTATTAGACCCGCCATCCTACTGACCTGCTACTTTGTAAATCTACTTACTCTAAATTAGTAATTTCAACTTATTACACTATCTACTTACCGCAAATACCTAATTTCAACGTACGTCTATGTAACTGCTTTCACTACACACAACAACAACACAAATAAACACAGTTCAACTAAAAAAATACACAAATCACTATTTTATACCAAGCAATAAATTCTAAAATAGCTAACTATAAAATTCAAATATAAATTCAATCAACAACGCATGCAAGCTATGGTCGTTTTAATGGTTAATGCTCTAAGTTTTAATGTAATGTAATTACGTCAAATTGTCTGTCAACATAAAATGTCATCAAACCATCAAACATTCGTCCGATTCGATACGAAATTCAACGACGGATAACGACCCATCCCGCTCGCGCGCACATATTTCCTATATACATCTCGCTCGATTATCCGAGTAAGACGCTCAGAGTCAGCTTACTTTAGTTCTAATATGGCGGGCTGGGTAGCGACCGTAGACAGAGAATGTAGCGACCTTCAAGTGACGTCATGACGTTCATTTGCTAAGAGATTTTATCGGCGAATAATCCGATCGCTCCTGCGGTTTACTTTATAGCAATATGTTGTAAAAGAGCAAATTTTGTTGATTTAATGTCCATCAGTGTAGGCGTTTTGTAATTTTTCTCTACTTTTAAAAGTACTGATTGTGCCATTGAGAGAGTGGTTGTGTTCCAAACTTCTGAAGGGAAGCCGGTGGGAATGGGCTTATAAGGAGGCTGCGGCGCTGGTAGGTACACATCTGCATTAGCCTTCGGAGAATACAGGCGTAATGTTACGTTATATTATTCCACAAGATTTCGTTAAACCGACTCAAGGTAATGAGCGTCTAACGTGATGTCAAAAGATCTGAGGTGTATAGGTACCTACAGACATTGCATGAAAAGGACTCTTTAGAGCCACCGCGAGAGCCTCTCAACCGTGGTGAAATTAATGAGTAGGTACCGCTTTCAACGTTGAAAAGGTACTTAGGCTGAAATCCTTATACAAGGTGTTGTTTTGCATCCTCGTCAAATTCGAGGAGGTAACTATGCTAATGATTCTCGACACGAATCAATAATAAAATAAGTAGGTATTTATTTTAATTTTTTGGATTTTTCGGAAATCGGCATGTGTAGGGCCCGTGTGATACCGCCCTGTAACTGCGCTGTAACTGTAACGCATGCACACAGCGACATAGTCGTACGACACTGCCTACCACATACGCAACAACGTCAAACTTAAATACCTAAAAAAACAAGTATGTATTAAATATTGAGCAGGATCGTAATTTTATTTGATTATTTATGTCTTTCATAACAGCCTTCTGAAATTTGACGAGGATGCAAAACAACACGTTGTATATTTTTCCTCGGGTATTAAACTCAATATTCGGAATTAAACTCATGTGCAAAGAGTGGATACGAAGCTGTGCTGGTCTTATTTGTATTTACTCAATAGAATGAGTCTTAAATTTATTTAAACTTGGAAGGTGGGGCGTAACACACATTAAAAGGGGCACCACATTAAAAGTAACCAGACAAGCAACAATATCCTGTATTCAATAACAAAGAGTCATTTTGAATCAGCCATCAGTGCGGCAGCGATCGGACACGAGTTGGAACCGTCCATGTTATGATTAAAAATAATTATTGAAAGAACTTAGGTATAATATCGGGCCCTATCAGAATACCAGCGCTGCGGTATTTATTTTTTAAATATTGCAGCATTACGCTGAGATAGGAGCCTTTTTGGTCTCGCACAGGACTTTTTTTTATATTTTCTTATTATTGTTATTTTTAATGTTAATTTTGTTAGTTTTAAATGCTCCTTAATTTTTTTATGTTTGTATTGCCTTTAAAATATTTGTTTGTTGTACTAAGTCCCAAATTAAATATTTTTCTTTCTTTTATTCAATATTGTGTTATTGATAAATACCCTTAGCGACCCCGTTGTTCCACTTTTTATTACGGTTCTGATTTTCGAGTGTATGTATGTAGGTATGTAAGATGCCAAAAGAAATGATATACCTACTCAAAAATTATAAAATGTATTCTTTATTACAAGTATCGATCTATTCAAAGTATTCACCCTGAGCACGGATACACTTTTCCATACGTCTATACCAATTGTAAAATACCTCTGACCACTTTAGACACCTCAGAAATCTCGAAATTATAGGCAGCCAGTGCATCTTCTTTGCTTTCAAACCTTCTCCCCTATAGTTAATCTTTGATTTTTGGAAACACGTAAAAATCACAAGGCGCTAGGTCAGTGGAATATGGCGGGTGAGGGAGGATAGACACATTTTTTGAGTTAAACAAGTCGAGTGTTCTGGCAGACGTGTTGCGGCGCCGCATTGTCGTGGTGCCAGAGAAGGTGCCGGATTCCCGACTGCGGTCGCTTGTCACACTAGGCTGATATTACTGTTGGAGCACAAACTGTCACATACCATTCGGAGTTCACCGTTCTTTGATCCTCTAGCACAACTGTAGCAATATAACCTGTTTTGCAGAAAAACGAGGCGAGGCGTGTTTCTGTGCTTCGTGCACGGCGACATTTCGTTGGGAGTTGGTTCATCTTCAAAGCACCATACAGTCGACTGTCGCTTTGTTTCGGGATCATAGTTATATAGCCTTGTTTCGTCACCAGTCAGTATATCATACACATTTTTTTCTTGCCAGCGTCGAATTTATCTATCATGAATAGGCACCAATCCACCCGACGATCTTTCTGTTCATTGGTAAGTTTGTGCGGCACCCATCTCGAACAACGCTTACGGAGAGAGTGGTCGTGAATTATGGTTTGCAGCAATGCAATGCTGATCCAATCTTCAGTTCTCGCTCCAGCTCAACATTATGTAATTTGCCGGTTTTCGCGAATCTGACTGAGCTGTGACTTTACTGTAAATTTTTCATTCATGTAATGGATTTCACAGAAAAAAGAAATATCTCAAAATTGTGATAAAGATTTTCGTAGAGAAACCCATGTAGATCCTGAGATATGTTTTATTAATAGAAAAGGTGGCACGGTTCTATTGTATGGGGCATGTCAGTTTTATAAAGTAAAAACTTTTAAGAACGGTATGGTGCTATGGCGTTGTTCTCAATATAAACAAAAAAAAATTCAGCGGAAATATTATCATGCAAGTAAATACTTATAATTATATAGTACATATAAGTATATAAATGATAAATGATTTTATTTCTGTAAGTAGGTTTGTTACAAACACTTTTACACGTCAATCATATTTTTAAAACTAGATGAGGTCGGCGTTTCATAACTGACTACTCTGAGAAGAAAGGCCGAAACAAACTCAGAGGTCACAGTCTCTTTTAAAGTCCAGACATAATCTTGGTCAGATCATGTGAAGACCATGTAGATTGGTGTATATACCGTTTTTCAAATACCTGAATGGATTTTGGATGAAAAAACAATTTGATTCTGTATTATCTGTGTTTGGTGAAAGACATCGCACAAATAATGTTACGGAATCTTTCCATTCAAACCGGAATAAAAAAGTAAAGAAAACCAGTACCACCACTTTGCGTCTTTTAACTGAACTGAAGAGTCTTGAATACAGACCTTCCAATAAAAGGTAAACCAAATATATAACTGATGATGACGATATAATAGAAATACAATTAGAATTGTTAAACAAAGAAATTTCTGTAGGACTCGCTTTGGAAAAGTTACGTTGGTTGTCTCGATGATAAATCATTATTTTATTAATTAAAGTTCTTTTCCGTATTAATTTGTTTTTTCGATTTTCATTTGTTCTTTGGCATTCGTTTTTCAATTGTAGTAAAATGACAGGATTAGTATGAGGAAGAGGATTTTATTTCCGTGAAATTAATTTTAGGTGGACCATGGCCAATAGACATTTTTCATTTGTTATTCCTCATCATTTAGGTGATCCACCGGCAAAAAAAAGTGCCCGTGGTCCACCCAGGGGAACTAAGCAGGTGGACCACGACCGAATCCCGGCCAAATTATATCTTTTACATTTTTTTCCCTCAAAGCCTATTGAGTGGGGTATCAAAATAAAGGGTTTTATAAATGGCTTACAAAAATATATGCAACTTACCTATATGTTTAAATGTAATTTGGAATGAGAAATGCTAAATTAATAGAACTAAAAAGCTTGGAATAAAGCAAATTATCGCGTTTTAAGGCCAATGTCACCTGAACACTATCAGCACATCTAAACTTCGTTCAAGAGCTGACAGTGTCAATATTCCATAAAAATAACGACAGTGACCGCTTTTGAACGCTTTTGAATGCTTTTGTGCTGATCGCGTTCAATTTCATTATTGGTGAAATAAGCCTTTAGAGACGTTCAGCTTTTAGAGCGTCGTCTCTGTCCACTGTATGGCACCGTCCTGTCCCACAGCCGCCGACGAAGCGACTAGCTATGAATGATTTTCTCGCTCAAGAAAAGTACAAAAGATTGTAGGTCCCGTGTAAGTAAAAGAGAGAGAAGAGAGACAGAAAAATTAATCTCAGACTGTTCACACCGCCAGCGAGTACCCGTTTGTCGCAGCAACATGAGTCATCTAGTTTCCGTCATGTCCAACAGCCGCCGAGGAAGCGACTAGCTATGAATGATTTTCTCGCTCAAGAAAAGTACAAACGATTGTAGGTCCCACGTAAGTAAAAGAGAGAGAAGAGAGACAGAAAAATTAATCTCTGACTGTTCACACCGCCAGCGAGTACCCGTTTGTCGCAGCAACATGAGCTATCAAAGAGAGTACTCGCTCAGCGACGCTCGCTTGGCGGGCAGAACACTCGCTGAGAGACTCACGCTTGGTACACACGGCGACCTATCAAGCTATACATTTCCAGTTTTATCTGACCTCGCATTGTATAGGCTTTTCGTACGAGAAGTCAGCTTATACTGGAAATGTATAGCTTGATAATTATGTCGTCGTGCGTGCATAAGCATACCAGCGAATCGCTCGTCGCCGTCGAGCACTCACTGCTCGTTGCTTACCAACTCGTTTTAGTTGCTCCTGTTAGGTGGGCCAGATGCCTTAGACAGTCTCTTTCTAAAGCTCGCTGCGTCTTACGCCTGAGCTCCATAAGTAGGTACACGGATGGGTCCAGGACAATAAAATACAAACTGACATATTACTTTCTCTTATAATACATTCACAATTTTCTTACAAGTAACTTATTACTATTTTAATTTACATTAGATTAAAATGTACTTTATTAAAGTATGAAAAATGTGATTGCCATGTATGAGCAACTTTTGGTAAGTACAGTCAGCGCCAAAAATATGCTGTCACTATTATTGCCTACTACACTAAATAATAATACTTAATACATACCTAGTGATTTATTATATTAAGTAGGAAATAAAATTTGATAATTCTATCTAGCGTTTTAGTTATAATATTGCCGCGTCGTCAATTAGGATAGGCCTTCCAATTACCACGTGTGGTAATAAAGCGATAATGGAAGTAGGGCCTGCGACCACTGGCGGCACGGCAAGCCAAGGGATTTTTATGCGACGAATAGAAATATAACTTAATAGTATGACAATAACATTGAAATTTCAATGATAATCATTGTAGGTACAGTCAGCGTCACGATGTGAGTACCCCCCTTCAAAGTTGATTTTAATACAACTGGGGTACCCAATTGATGCAGCCCACCGTACCAAAAAATAGCTGCGGTATGCTGATGCATGTCCGTGTCATTGTAATTGAAATTTTACTGTCACACTATTAAGTTATTATATTTCTATTCAATCAAATTAAATAAAATCAAAATAATATTTTTTGCAGAAAACACTGTTACAATGGTGTTATTGAGTCTAAGTACATGTCTCAAGTGATTAAACCGTAAGGCAAGCAACATTTATCAATCATGGATTATCTATATCAAGATTCGTTGCTTAAAAACCCCTTGCCGTGCCGTGCATTAGCATCGGTGTATGCGTTTAGCAATATACTACAATAACTTAAATTCCTTAAGTAATCTTGTGAAAAGTAGAAACTTGTCGTATAAAGCCAGTACGGTTTGTCTAAATTTATATCTTTTATTATTGATTTGAGAAAAATTTGCATTAAAATGTGTTTGAATTTAACGCTTTTGTCGCCCCTTCGCAATAAATTTCTTTTCAAAAAACTGGTCACAATATTTCTTTAATTTTTTTGTTAACGGTCTGACCGCCACAAAGCATTTTTCTTTTTAAAAGGTGGCTAAAACTTGTCACATAGCTTTTTTTTTACTAGCGACCAAAAGGGACTCAATACCCCCCACCTAGAAAAGTTTTAATTGACACTTTATTTCATTCAATAATATTTACCTAAGTAAGTAACCCAAAACATTAATTTACAATTTTCTATGTATATTTCTTTACATGCATTTTAATTATTATCATCATTTCGATAGAAACTGTCCACTTCATTCAACATTGGCCTCTTACACCATCGGTTTTTATCTATTAAAATAAAATCAACATGTAAATGGCACTGACTGTACTAGTATATTTTGTACATCGTATGCACATCACTAGCCGCATTCGCGTCACTATTATGTCAAATAAGGGTCGAATTACACTGGCGGTGTATTTATAGATGAATAATAAAATATAACACCCAAATTGCGCAACACACTAGGCTTGACAATGCCATCCATTTTGACAATTCAACAATATTCATTGCGTTATTTTGTTGGCGAGCAGTATTTTTTTTTAAACATATGACGCAATGGATTTCTTTGTATTGTCAAGTTTTATATTTAACGTACAAAAACTTTTATTTACAACCAGCTTACTAATTAAGTATACTGGATGTTTTTTTACCGTCTGGAAAAAAATTGGGTATAATAGGTGAACGCAGAAGCCTGTGGCATAGTTTTTAATTTTTCAATAATGTACTAAGAAATTGATCTAGCAATAAATACTACACATTTGAAGTAAACTTTTCATACTAGAAAAATAAAAGCAGAAATTTTGAAAAATCGTAGCAACAATATCGAAAATCAAATCATACGCACCCTACTTAATGCGCCGAATTATCAATCTCGGAATTAATCAATGAATTCGTAGCGCGATCTTATTCTTTGAAGCTGACCAATAGGTACTCGCCGCTGTTGCCGTCGCTCGGCATCTTTAATATGCTTTCGCACGCGCAGGAGCCGCTCGCGCATCTCCGTCCACCCACGTCCCGCGCGCTCCCTCTCTCTCATTTCAATACTTTCAGTCACCTGCGATTAATCACGGCGTGACGTCGATTTGTTTAAGTTTCCACGTGTGCATCGGCCGGCCGGTGATAGTTATCGTAGACATGTACGAATATTCAAATGTAGAGTACCTAGCAATGGTGCGATTTTATATCCTGTCTGGTGAAAACTTAGACGGTGCGAAGCAAATGTACGCAGAAGAAGAACACCAACAGTCGTTGCGAAGGAACGGTATCCCTGCTCCTCAAATTACGTAAGTACGGACGTATCAGTGGCTAATTGACCACGGGCAGTTCCGACTACAGACGCGTTGGAGAGGAGAAGCACTCGGCCAGCCGCTCGGTGATTTGGCGTAAGCCAGTATGTGGTGTGGAAGCTACTTCATTCAATGGACATACATGCATACCATTTCTCACGCGTGCAAGATTTGCATACACCGGACCACGGACCCCGCATGGAGTTTGGTCACTGGCTGCAGAACTATAAACGGATCACCTCGACCTTGAATGGTTGAGTTAGTGATTTGAGTGAATTGTAGTGCCATTTGTGTGCATGAACATGTCTGTTTTACCTATCAGACACAAGGCAAAGGTAATTATATGTATATCAGTCATCAGGTTACCGTAGTATAGGCTCTACCTAGTTTGGGACCTGAAGACCTTGTGTGGATGTTGTCTCATATTATTATTTTGAGCGTTTTGTTTTCTCAGCTCTTAGGCTGGTTTTAGCTACATTTACGGGCCAAAGCCAAGTAAATGCTGCGTGTGGTGTGTATGTGTATTTAAGTATTATTATTATTATTTACAAATCCATTAATTAATTAAATGATTTAATTCGGCTACTTGCATAATAAACACTAATTAAGTACCTAATTTAAAATCTCCTTCGCCTTATCTGTCATAACCTCACTTTACGTCGGATTTCTCAATTAAATTAAAATTTAATAATGTTATTCTAACGAATTTTGTAGGAAAAAGTGGTTACTTAATTATCAACTTGAAACCTTCAAAATACAAATGAATGCATTAAGTCTTGTACTAATTCCATTTAATAATAATAATAGTAAGTTTATTCACAGATATTTTTTTTAATTATTTCACAAATTAAGTGCTTAGTCTATAATTACTGTACACAAAAGTATTAGCATTTGGGGCCGAACTAGGCAAAGCCTGTATTTCAGCCCTCAAGTTTAGTTAGTGATTGTATAAGAATTTTACCCAAACATGTTTACACAATAGACCATAAAGAACCTACTCGCCACGGATAATCACGGTCTCTGAAAAGTATTTAGTTAGGTCGCGACGCACGCGGCGCCCTACCCTCTCAGCTGCTTGGCTCTTGTACGTGAACTCACACGCACACATCCAGTTTGTTTGTACGTCTACATGTGTTCGCGCAGAACGCTAAACTAGGAGCGCCGTCGTTGCTTAGCAACGAGGCGACCGAGCCACCTTCTATCGAAGTTCTCGCTCTCGCATGTATGCACGTCCTTTTCATTTTGCTTGAAGTATAGTCGAGTAATTCTTGCTTATTCAAGAATTGTTCAATTATTTAAAAAAAAAACATAATCTAGTATTTTTTTAAAACAGTTCCGTTTTATTTGCAAGATTAAGTTTGTCTTATTGTGTCACCTGAATATTAGGTAAATTGTTGTGTTTTTTATTTGTAGATGTTTGTTGTGTTTTATTGTTTATAATTCGGTTACCTTATTAGTGTGTATATTTAGTCAATTGGGTCTTTGGTATTATTGGGTATATTTAGTCAATTGGGTCAATTAGTCAATTTATTTGTATTATGGGTTTGTCGATGGTTAGGTATTTGTAGATGTTTGTTGTGTTTTATTGTTTATAATTCGGTTACCTTATTAGTGTGTATATTTAGTCAATTGGGTCTTTGGTATTATTGGGTATATTTAGTCAATTGGGTCAATTAGTCAATTTATTTGTATTATGGGTTTGTCGATGGTTAGGTATTGTGTTAATTTTATTTGTAGATCAGATTTTTTATTAGTAAGAGGGATATTAATGTTATCACATTGATTTTGAAAACGTTTAAAGCGCACTGCGACTGCACCATGCGCGCGGCCGCATAAAAGAAATGTGCGTGCGTCTCGCTCGCACGTACAACTTTCTTCAATCATGCGCGAATGCAGCCTACGCAGTTTACTATCTTCTATTTAGGCTATTATTAGTTTTACGCACGGGCCGTAGGATGGGTTGTTTTCATGATTTTTTAAGGATATTCGGACAATTTTACAATTTCAATGGCACTAAGCAAATATTCTCGTGTACGGCTTCTGTTCCACTTACACAACACACCATATTATTTTCCAGACGGTAAATAGTTTCATCCGGTATACATACACAATTACACATGCATAATCACGCCTTTTTCTCCTGGGGGTATGCAGAAACTACAGAACCCAAACTGCTACGACCCTTACACACTCCTATTGCATCGTTTACGGTTCTTTAACTAAATGAATATAATTTTATTATATTTACCGTGTTACGCAATTAGAGCGCAGGGTGACCTATCGCCAAGCCACAATACTTTAAATATTAAACTTTCTTAGCGCCGCATAACGATCATTTTTGCTTGTCTCGCCGCCAGTATAATTTGACGCTTAGTATAAATCTCATACTCCAGGCATGAGGCCTGGTTTCCGGCCGGGCCAGGCTTCTTTGGCGTACTTCTTCTTTCTTGGCTCGCTCGATGGTCCTGCTTCTTCTGGAGCTAGAAAATTAGAATTGCATGTTAGTTCATTGTCCTGACTGTATTAGACCTATTGTGACTTACAACTTTTAGATACTTATTTGTATGAAGACTAAAGGCCTATTGAGATATGGTATATGTAGCGCTCGGTAGCGCTGCCGAATCGGTACGCGATATCGCTGTCGCGCTCGGTAGCGATACCGAATCAGTACGCGATATCGCTGTCGCGCTCGGTACCGATACCGAATCAGTACGCGATATCGCTGTCGCGCTCGGTAGCGATACCGAATCGGTACGCGATATCGCTGTCGCGCTCGGTAGCGATACCGAATCAGTACGCGATATCGCTGTCGCGCTCGGTAGCGATACCGAATCGGTACGCGATATCGCTGTCGCGCTCGGTAGCGATACCGAATCGGTACACGATATCGCTGTCGCGCTCGGTAGCGATACCGAATCGGTACACGATATCGCTGTCGCGCTCGGTAGCGATACCGAATCGGTACGCGATATCGCTGTCGCGCTCGGTAGCGATACCGAATCGGTACGCGATATCGCTGTCGCGCTCGGTAGGCTCGGTAGTTACCAGAACCGACCAGTATCGCTACCGTGCGCAACAGCGAGATCGCTTATAAATCTGAATAGGCCTTTAGAAGCTTTGAGTATTTTTGTAACTCGATAAGATTAATCTTCAGAATCCTTTCGTCTAATGAACTGCCGTAAGAGTTTTGGGTTTGGCTTCGTAAAGTGATTTAGGCTGAATTGATAACTAGCTTCTGTCCGCGTGAAATTTCTTGTTCCCCCTCCCCACCCCGTCGCGTCGCATCACCTGCCCGCGCTGTCACTTCGTTTTCGCTTAGCGTTCTTTTTGCTCGGCTCTTAATGGTCATAGCGTGATGTTATACAAGGTGTTGTTTTGCATCCCCGTCAAATTCGAGGAGGTAACTAAGTAAGTAACTAACTAACTAACTATGCTAATGATTCTCGACACGAATCAATAATAAAATAAGTAGGTATTTATTTTTAAATTTTGTCATTTTCGGAAATCGGCATGTGTAGGGTCCGTGTGATACCGCCCTGTGACTGTAACGCATGCACACAGCGACATAGTCGTACGACACTGCCTACCACACACGCAACGGGGCGATTCTGTTCTTTGAAAGTAGAGTATTCTGAAATACTGTCAAACTTAAATATCTAAAAAAACAAGTATGTATTAATTATTGAGCAGGATCGTAATTTTATTTGATTATTTATGTCTTTCATAACAGCCTCCTGAAATTTGACGAGGATGCAAAACAACACGTTGTAGCCTTTCTCACGAATTGGACTATGAAATGCAAAAATAATTTTTCTAATCCGACCTATAGTTCCAGAGATTACCCCTACATACACACTTACAAACAAACAAACAAATTTTACCTCTTTATAATATTATAGTATAGATAACAACTTCATAGGTTGGTATACCTGTATGTGGTAGCGGAGGATGTATATTGAGGTGAGGCTCTGGACCTTCCAGTTCCACATCAGGTGCAGGATTCGGTAGCGATAGACCCAGTCTGAAATCACAACCGATAAATTAACATCACACCTATATCCCGGGAGGTTCGGCAGGGGTGGGTTACAACCACATTTTGCCAATCATGATCAAGTCGGAACTGCCTCGTTGGTCGAGTTGTCGCAAGTGCTACTGCTCAGCATGAGGTCCTGGGTTCGATTCCCAGGTAGGGCAAAACATTATTTGGTTTTTCTATCTGTTCCTCAGTAGCAGCCCGGAGTTTGGATTTGTGCCCGGTTGATACTTAAAACATAACTGGCGATATAAAGATGTACTATAGGTACACCTCTGCCCAGCCCTTCAGGGCAACAAGGCGTGATGTTATGTTGTTGTGATCAAGTCCCAAATAATAGAAAAGGAGACTAGCCTATTAGGATTAGGTCAGATTGCCATTTCAGAAGGATTAAGGACCCATATCAGTAGGGTTAAGGACCCATTCCAGTAGGGTTAAGGACCTATTACGGTATGTTAAGGATCAATTCAGTAGTGTTAAGAATCATTTGAATAGGGTTAAGAATCATTTCAGTAGGGTAAAGGACCCATGTCAGTAGGTTGACGGACCCATTTCAGTAGGGTTCATGGCCCATTTCAAGTAGGGTTAAGGACCCATTTCAATAGGGATAAGGGCTCATTTCAGTAGGGTTAAAGAGCCATTTCAGTAGGGTTAAGAATTATTGTTGGGTTTCGGATTATTCCAGTAGGATTTGGATTATTTCAGTGAGATTTAGGGGTGCATCGGTTTAAATGACGCTAGGGCAAAGTTTTAGGTACAAACCTGGCTCCAATCAGACTAAGATGTGAGCTAGGCGCCGGCAGGTCTGAGTATAGGTTGCTGCCTCTTGATATCTCCTGCAGCCTTAGTGAATGGTGGTGATTACCTGCACAAGTAAATATTGATTAAATTGTACACATTGTGTGGATCAACTGTTTCACATGAGATCTAAATTAATTAAATATAGTGATGAAAATACATATAATGTTCTGTAAAAGCATGTTAACCAATTGATCAAAATAAAAAGTAATTTGTTTGCTTTAAATGCGGTAATACCAAAGGTGGTAAAAACATTAATATTACAATTAATATTTATGGCACGCAAATACTAATAATATCTTAGTAACCTGCAAATTTAAATGGTTTTGTGCAAAGAATTTAACAAAGAATAAAAGTAGTGAAATATTTCGGCTTTATAACTGGGATGGAAATGCATCTGCAATGCCATAATATCTTTGTAACATGCAAATTTTAATAGTTTTGTGCAGTGAATTTAACAAAGATTAAAAGTAGTAAAGTAGTTAAACATGTCTGCTTTTTAACTGGCATGGCAACGCATCGGCAATGCCCCCCCCCCCCCCCCCCCCCCCCCCCAAAAGCATCAGATTCTTATATGATTATAAAAAAAAAGCTTTTAAACCAAGCATGATACGCAAAAATTTGGTACAAAACATTGGTGTCAACAAACAAAAAGTAAAAAGCAATAAACTCGTATACAACATGTAACTTACTTAACGCACATCCTGAAAATAGTTTGTTCAGAATCGTTTACTGAATCGATTTATATAATTTTTAATATAGGTAATTTTTTATCCCAAAAATAATTAAAACTACGGATATTATTGTCATACTAACCCTGTACAATCAAAACAAATTGAAATGGACCGTAAGTCAAAGTAATAAGACTTTTAAAATCGCAGTTTTATTTGTATTCATAAAAATTCCATCATTCAATACAAAATAAACCTTATTCCAAGAACGTTAACAAATGCATTGTAAACTTAGCGATTTGACCGCACGCACACACTAACAGGAACTGGACAAAGGACAATTGCTCCGTGGATAAACCACCTACTTACTTTCGTTCCCTTTCAAGTTTAGTCAACTTTCAACATTAGTCACGCGCGGGCAATATTAGTGGAAAGAAGTTACGTAGTTAGTGTTATCAAATAATTCTTTCGCGCGCAATGTCTTTCCAATACACTAATGTTCAGTATACCGAAATGGTGAGGACTTTGGCAACGTGTGGTGATAATGTGGCTCTAGCTTGCAGAACATTTAACCAAAGGTATGGTACAAGAGTGGACCGCAGGACAATGTTAGCTGCTACTCAGCGGCTTCACGACCACGGAACGTTCCGTCCAAACACAGCCATCGATAGGGGAGCCAACGTGCGTACACGTACTCGTCTTCAAAACGAAATCCTGGACTATTTCGATGAGAATCCCCATGCCAGTACCCGAGAAGCAGCGCCACACTTTGAATGTAGTCATATGCATGTGTGGAGAACACTTCGTGGTGATAAAGAACATCCATTCCACCTCAGAAGATGCCAGGAGTTGACTCCAAACGATTACGTACCACGTTTGCAGTTCAGCCGCTGGTTATTAGAAAATTGGCAGCGGAACATAATTTGGACCGACGAAAGTACATTCACACGCGTGGGGATGTACAATCAACATAACACACATTTGTGGATGCACGAAAATCCTCACGCATGCAGAGTGGATTCCTTCCAACACCGTTTCTCAGTTAACGTCTGGGCCGGTGTCATTGGTACACACATACTGGGGCCAGTCTTCTTACAAAGATTAACAGGAGACGCATATTTACTGTTTTTACGAGAAACTCTACCTACGCTGCTAGAAGACATTCCTCTTCATAATTTACAAGAGGTATTCTACCAACACGATGGTGCCCCTGCCCATTTCACTAGAAGTGTTCGGCAGCACCTTGATGAAGAGTTTGGAGAGCGCTGGATCGGTCGCGGCGGCCCTATCCAGTGGCCCCCCAGATCAGCTGATTTGACGCCTCTTGACTTTTTTTTGTGGGGACGAATTAAATCGTTAGTTTATTTTAGTGATACAACAAGTGCTGAGGACCTAAAAAATAGGATAGTGAACGCTTTTGAAATAGTGAGAAATGACACTGAAGTGCTTTCTAAATTAAAACATCAATTAAGAAAACGGGCATTAAAATGTATTGAACAAGGTGGTGGACATTTTGAAAGTGTGTTAAAAAGACAACGTCGTATGAGTGTTTAGGCCATCAGTATGTAAGTTATTTGATTTTTTAAATTACTTTAAATATTTTGATTCAATCTTTTAAACATGCCGTCTCTGAATAATGTTGTCGTACCGCCTCTTATTTTCAGCAGTTCATTGCCGATTGGCATTGTATCATATTCAATAAACGAAATTATTCAGAGTCGACAGTCCAAAGCCTGAAAAGTGTGATGGAAAGACGCAATCATAATGTTTACTAGACATAGACCGTAAATAAACAATTCTTTTCTCGGACGTCGTCGGTTAATGTTTCATAATATTTCTTTAACGTAAACAATCGTGTATCAAATTGTCGGCTTTTTCCGTAGTTTCGTTGTGTTGTGTCGAGCGGCGCGGTAACTGCTTGTGCGACTGTGTGCGCTGCGTGCGTAGTAGTATGACCATAAATTTCTCCCAGAATTGGTATAACTAATTTAATAAATAACAATGCATATACATGTTAAATTAAAAATTAAGTGTATATATTATGATTATAACATAATATTCTAATTGGGGTGTTTGAGGGTGTGCGTTAATTACGTTACATGTTGTATATCTGGATCTAGAAGAGATATGAGGATGACTTCTTACATCATTTTTGATGATTCTTGATAAAAATTTGACAATAAAATAAAAACGATTACTCAAAAACTAGACTAGTACTGCACATACTGCTACTAAAGCTCCGACCGATTACACTTACTATCTCTTCTAAACATTTACATCTACCTGTGGACAGCGTTGTGGTTTATATTATTACTAAAATTGTTTTTGTTATAAGTATTAGATGTAAGTTTTTATAATGTAACTTTGTGTTCCTTTCAATTAAAATAAAAATAAAATAAAAGTTTTAGCTAAATGGGGATACGAAATCTTGCATCTTAATTATTATTTTTAACAGCGATGTTCGAAAAATTGGCTTTTTAATACACTGTGCACGGTATTGCAGTTGTCCATAGGCGACAGTGACCAATTATTACTAATAATAATAAAGTCTAATGTCTGTTCAAAAAGCATCAGATGAAAGTGTAAACAAACCCCAGTTTACATTTTTATCAGATACTAATGGAACATACCACAGACTAGGGTAGCAATTAGTTAATTGATCATACAATTACATAAAAAAATGCCCAATCATTCAGAGGATACTACTTACTATCGTCAGCACTCTGCAACTTCAGTTTCTTTGGCTGAATATTAGGATTCGGCACTATAGTAGACTTCACTAGGTTCCTGAACCTGCCAATAGTCGGGTCTATATCCTCAGGGTTGATGATGTCAACTTCCTCATTGAAGGACACATTACGCTTCATTTTCTTCGCAATACCACCTGGCATTGACGCCGACCGTTTTGTGCCAGTTGGAGGCTAAAAAAGCAAATTCAAATTCAAAGCAGGTTGTATGTAAGTAGGTTTTATTGTCAGTTGGTGATTAAACCTTTTTGGTAAAAGAGTATACCTTCATGACGTCACTGCCATCATCTGTTGATATACCCAACATGGAAATTCTTCTGTTGTGGGCTGTGTTGAATTCTGTTAGATTCTGGAAATTTTCAAAATATTATTGTTCTAACTGAATACCAGAATATTCAAATAAAATTCAATTTATTTAACAAAAGTATGACAGGATAAATTGGAATTGGTTTTAAAATGTGATTGACAAATAAAAGTATTTGTGATAGGATTATTTTGTTATTTGTCTTTGGTTACAACTGAAGATTTTCACCAGGTATTTGATGTTAACAATCACAGTACAATGTGAACAATAACAGTGTCATTGACCATTAAACAAGCCACAAGTGACTCGTCACAAAAACAATTGTCTACTGCTGCAACCAAAAAACCCTGAGGGAAATTTGTGTTTCTTCAGAAATCAATTAATAGGTACGCTTTCACACTCACATCCAATTCAGTTTGTGTCTCAGGCAGACCGAGTAAGGCACCCTCTTGTTCTGTGTTAGGCAAATCCTCCATTATGCCTCTAGAATTGCCTGTAGGACGCTCTCTGCATAGAAAATATTACATAAACAATCATTTATAAGGTTTTATTGGTGGTTAAACCCTTGCATGTATGTATGACAATGTAAATAGTATTTTTTTTTTTTTATTAATTGTTGCCCCACACTTGGAATTTTCTTCTGTATTGTGGGTGCGATTACAAACATTTAAACTCACATACACTAACAGCCACACACGGAACAACTACTTGCAGGTCATACAAATATTTGTTCCATGCGGGGATAGAACCCGCAACACATAATGTAGCAGTCTATTGCTTAACCACTGCGCCAACGGTGTCGTCAAGTATTGTAGGTCATTAGACTCCTTTTAATAAACTTGGGATTGGTGTTAGTGTGTTGAGATTATAAACTGATGACAAGAGTTAAAGTATCTTCCTATAGCAGGGGCCGTACTATGATGTGTTAATTCCATCATTGTTCCAGCGTCAAAGAGTGACGGAGCTATACATGACCGATAGCACTATCTCTTTTTCGCAACGGAATCATGATGGAATTAACACGTCATAGTACGGCCCCTGGTCTTGGACAGAAAGAGATAATAATAATATATCATTTAATTATTTATTTATTTATTTCTCAACACCAATTTTTTTATTAAGTGTTTAATCTAAAAATAGGCTTAACATTTATTTTGTGAGTGACTGGTGTGCATAAAATGCATAAAATTTCTGAGTTACAGGTCACCAGGCCCCAGATACTTACATATTAATTTCGAATAATGAAACAAAAAAAAATTGATGAAGTTTACTTAAATTCTACGTAGTTACAGTTAAGTATAAAGAAAAAATAAATTAAATTTGGACTGAAAAAAGAAAGAAAACACTGACATACATAATACATAATGTGATTTAAGTGAGTGTGTGGGTGAGTGAGTGACTGTGTGTGTGTGTGTGTGTGTGAATAATAATAATATTAGTAATAAATAGGCTTTGTTGTCCCACTGCAGGGCAAAGGCTTGCTTTTCCTTTTTTGCACTAACATAGACCAGCAAAAGATTTAATTGTCTTCAAGTTTTGTCATTCTAGTCTACCTATGTTTGCATAAGTAGCTAAAATTGTTTTCTGTTTCTTAGTAATACTTAAAACCTTAGTTACTTGCTGATATATGCATACCAATTTCTTAGTTCTACATTACCTTATAATGTAGTTCCTTGTAGAGGCTCCAAAGTGGAAATTGGAATCTATGGGCAGCTGCGTCGGCTTATTGGCCTCCAAACGCATTTGACCGATAAAAGTTCCATGGGCTAAAAAATATGATATTATAACCACACAAGTGTTTTAGTTACGTCAAAACAGAGTGATAAATGGTATTTATGATTCATACTCACTGCTGCCTAAGTCAACCAAGAACACCCTGTTCAAGTGTTTATGATAAACAAATGCAGCATGCACTCGGGAACAGCTAGCATGGTCGATACAAAAATCATTCATCTGCGGGTTTCGTCCAAACAAATAACACTTCTTCTCGTCAATCATCAGTTTCTGTATCAATTTGTCGCCCTTTAAAACGTCCAAGTGAAGCCCAGTAGGCGGTTTTCCAGCCCTAAAAGAAAATTAAAATTTATGACCGGCGTACTTGGTCTTCAACGTGTGCCGATAACACAAGAAAGGAGATATCCCTTACCAATTGGGCACCTCATAGTGATTAGCCATGAGTAATATTAGAAGCTCAGCTGTAATAAAACAGAGTTAATTGTCATTAGGATGTGATTTAATATTAATTTCGACACATCGAAAGAACCACAACGCTAAGTTTAATCGTTCGCTGTCAAATTTGACACATTAAGGATATGACATAGACAATAGAATGCACAGTCTACATAAAGATACGCATAGACATATTAAAATGTTTTGTGTTATGGCTCGTACACACTGGCGTGACGCATCGGTGCGACGTGTCGCGTGGCGATTCTGTGACATTATATCCGTAGAACAATTCCTATGAAAACGCGCGCGACAGTAGACACAGGAGCAACCTGAGGTGATATGCAACGTAGGCAACCTCCTTGAGTATTTCTGGTAACAGCGACTTTACGTGACGTTTGTCACAGCGCTATCATCTTGTCATAATTATTTTATCTACCTATTCAATGTCTAGTTAGTGTAATTCTTTTAGTTAAATAAAGCCACATTTCTTGATTGGTTTTACGTCTATTATACTACAATTTATTTAACTAAAAATGCCTGACGAAAAACTAGACAAATCATCACTGTCAAGGTATCTCCGACCCGACAAGTTTGACGTCGAACCTGATGTCGCGGATGCCGACGCAAAATGGCTGCATTGGAAATCGACCTTCGAAAGCTTTCTCGCTGAAGAGATTACTGAAGATATATCGGATTCTCTCAAGTGTAAGCTGTTAGTCAACCACTTATCCGCTTCGATCTACAAACATATCAAGTCTTGCACGACTTATAAAGTATCTATGAAAGTTCTAGAAGACATCTATGTCAAACCAAAAAACACGATACTAGCTCGACATGTTCTATTCAATCGAAAGCAAAGAGCGGACGAGACCTTTTCCGAATATGCTAGAGCTCTTCGACTGATTGCTAAAGATTGCAAATTTGAAGCTGTCACTGCGACAGAACATGAAGAACAGGCAATTCGTGGTGCTCTTATTTCCGGCCTCCTCTCACAAAAAATCCGTGAACGACTTCTAGAGAACTCTACGCTCGCTCTTACAGATGCTCTTAATAAAGCCATTACCTTGGAAACTGCTGAGAAAGATGCACAGACGATGAGTACTAACTCTCCGCATTTAAATGCTGTACCTGAAATCTTCCGAGATAAGGAATCGGACAATCTGGCTGTAGCTTCATCATCTCGAATGCCTCTGACTGCTTCGGTCGCACCATCCTCCACAACACAACAATCAGCCAAGCACTGTTTCTTCTGCGGCGGAAATGTCCATCCTAGAATAAGGTGCCCAGCTAGCAAAGCTACTTGTAAAAAGTGTTCGAAGAAAGGTCATTTTGCTAGCGTTTGCAGATCCGGGCATAACATAAACTCTGTGTGGACTGAAGAACTTGCCAACTCGAGCAATGACCACTTTTACAGCGGGGCTATTTCTGCTGCTTCTCCTTCAAGTCTTAGGAGTGCGACAATCCCTATCACAATAAACGAATACAAAGCTGACGCTCTCGTCGACACTGGTAGTTCAGTCAGTTTTATAAACAGTAAAGTGGCTCGCATCATGAAGTTGCCCAAGAAACCGTGCAAACAAACTGTAAATCTCGCCTCTCTTAACCAAGTCTCGTTCGTTGAAGGGGTATGTTTCGCAACTATTAAAATGAATCAACATACCTACAAGCAAACGCCGCTTTTAGTAGTTGACAATCTCTGCGCAGACGTTATTGTGGGTCACGACTTACTCAAACAACATTCAAGCATCCACTTCAATCTGGGAGGTCCCGGCGAGCCCTTACAAATCTGTAATGTTCTGCAAGCCTCAGTTCCGCCGGCCTCTGTATTCACCAATCTTTCGCCAAACATCCAACCAATTGCTGTCAGAAGCAGGCGATACACTAAAGCAGACGTTGACTTCATACAAGAAGAAGTATCCAAGTTGCTCGAAGATGGGGTAATTGAAAAGAGCATTTCCCCTTGGAGGGCCCAAGTCCTCATAGCGGGAGGAGGGACCCATCGTAAACGGCTCGTGATGGATTATTCAATGACTATCAATAAATTTACTGACCTAGATGCCTTCCCCTTGCCAAATATCGAAACGGTTGTGAACAACGTATCAAAATTTAAAGTCTTTAGTCAGATAGACTTGAAATCTGCATATCATCAGGTTCCAATCCTGGAAAATGAGAAGATATACACAGCGTTTGAAGCGATCGGCAAACTTTATCAATTCACACGCATCCCGCTTGGAGTGACTAACGGCGTAGCTGCCTTCCAGCGGACTCTGGACTTTATAATATCAGAAGAAAAATTAGATGGAACGTACGCATACTTAGATGACGTAACCGTTTGCGGCAAGGATGCTAAGGATCACGAGCGCAATCTAAAACGATTCATGGACGCCGCTAAGAAGTTTAATTTAACTCTCAATGAACAAAAAAGCGTTTTCAATAAAACTAAAATCAATCTGCTTGGCTTTACCGTGGAAAATCATACTATCCGACCTGATTCTGAAAGGCTTAAGCCTCTGCTAGACCTCCCCGCACCAACTAAAGCAAGTGAACTGAAACGAGTCCTAGGAATGTTCGCGCACTATGCAAAATGGATAGGGCGTTTCTCAGAAAAGATAAAACCCCTCACCTGCGTCACTAGCTTCCCGTTATCACACGAGGCTCTCAAATGTTTCGAACAACTCAAACAGGACATCAAGGCGGCGGCTCTAGTAGCGATTAATGACGACGATATTTTCACAGTTGAGACTGACGCTTCAGAATTCGCTCTAGCGGCTACACTTACTCAACGAGGACGACCAGTAGCATTCTTTTCGCGAACTTTGTCAAACTCTGAATGCAAACAATCCTCAATCGAAAAAGAAGCTTGCGCCATAGTGGAAAGCTTAAAGAAATGGAGACACTACCTAATTGGCAAACATTTTCTTTTAATTACGGATCAACAATCGGTAGCCTTCATGTTTAATCAAAATCATAACAGTAAAATCAAGAACGAGAAAATCTTACGTTGGCGATTAGAGTTGTCTTGTTTCAAATATGATATTATTTATAGACCAGGCTCCGAAAATGCAGCTGCGGACGCTCTATCCCGCGTGTGTGCCTATATGAATATCAGCAAGCTGAAAGAGCTCCATAACGCACTCTGTCATCCGGGCGTGACAAGAATGTATCACTGGGTGAGATCCAAAAACTTGCCCTATTCAGCAAACGACGTTAAGGAGATAACTGCCTCGTGCCCGACCTGCGCCGAAATAAAACCAAGATTCCTCAAAGTAAAAGGTCACTTGATCAAAGCTACGGCCCCTCTCGAACGTATCAACATAGACTTCAAGGGGCCACTGCCGTCTAACACCGCCAACAAGTACATATTGACGATAATTGACGAGTACAGCAGATTTCCATTTGCATATCCATGTAAAGATATGACATCTGCGACTGTCATCAACTGCTTGAAAGATCTCTGCCTTACTTTTGGCCAGCCTCTCTATGTCCATAGTGATAGAGGCTCATCGTTTATGTCCGAAGAATTCAAGTCATTCCTAAGAAAAGCAAACATAGCCTCATCTAGAACGACACCTTATAACCCTCAGGGTAATGGACAAGTGGAACGTCTAAACGGGACTCTCTGGCGAACTATCCAACTCAGCCTCCGGTCAAAGGGACTATCTGTGGAAAACTGGGAAGTAGTACTGAAGGATGCATTGCACTGTGTACGTTCTCTTTTATGTACAGCTACTAACGCCACCCCACATGAAAAACTTTTTACATACCCTAGAAGATCCCCGAATGGAGACTCACTGCCGTCCTGGCTGACACCAGGCCCGATATTGGTAAAGAAGAATGTCCGACAATCTAAAACAGACCCTCTAGTCGAAGAAGCTGAACTCCTTGAAACTAATCCTCATTATTCTCTTATTCGACGTGACAATGGGGAAACATCAACAGTATCGAACCGTCAATTGGCACCGTTCCCCAATACTGTTGACTACAGTGGAGATGATAGCTTTGAATCAGCTTCTGAAGAGATGGAAGATAGCACTACAGCTCCACCCGTAACTGTCACCCCATCGCTATCATCGCCGCGACATTCACAGGATCTACGTAGCTCGTCGTCTTCTCCAATACTCCAGGACGAAGCCCTCCCTCGAAGATCAAACAGGACCAGAAAGCCGCCCTCTTACCTGAGCGACTTTGTGGTACATCGAGAAGGGAGTGAAAACTCAACCGGGGAAGAATGAGGTGATATGCAACGTAGGCAACCTCCTTGAGTATTTCTGGTAACAGCGACTTTACGTGACGTTTGTCACAGCGCTATCATCTTGTCATAATTATTTTATCTACCTATTCAATGTCTAGTTAGTGTAATTCTTTTAGTTAAATAAAGCCACATTTCTTGATTGGTTTTACGTCTATTATACTACACAACCTGTCGCGGCGCGTCGAGTAGCGGCAGCGCGACACCATAGGTACATACATTTGTATGCCGTCGCGGCGATATCGCGGGCGCGACGACTCGTCGCGCTTGCTACGCGACGCGAAACAAGAGAGTATAAATAGCGGTGCAATCATAGCTGAGCTCTTCAACCCCGACAAGAGTCAAGCGGTTCGCTTCTTGAAACCGCGACTCAAACGCAGACCTGACGACTCCCGCCCGATCAAGATGTTTGGCAAGCCGATCCCTTAGGCGAAGTGACGTAGATTTATATCACAGAGTACTTTTTTTAGATAGGTAATTTATATCTATGGTAATGCCATATAATAATTGTCAGTCTAGTTTCTAAATATAGCTAATTAAGTAGAATAAAGCCTTGATTTCCGAAAGGCTTTGTGTTTTCTTTATATCAATTTATTCTACTTAAAAATAATGTCATGTAAACGCTATTCAAAGTTATTCACTAACAGTTATTTTCGCTGATGTCTAACAAAAAAAATACATCTGACATACTGGAAAAGAATCAAGAATCCAAATTTACAATGGCTGTTCGTCCAACGAAATATTTAAATCCAGATAAGTTTGGTGCTGATCCGAGTGATTCTGGCGCAGAGCTACATTGGAGTCATTGGTATAGTACGTTTAAAAATTTTAATTCCGAAGAGGTACCGGATTCTTCTCCAGAGACATAGACATATATAGTAAGGACCAGGCTAACCGCGCGGCGAAATGGCACCAACGCGCTGGCCCTAAAATATCAGTTTAGGGCCAGCGCGACTCAGTCGAACGCGGTCCGCGCGCGGATGCGTAGTACTGTCATTAAAATGCCTAGTTGCGTGGTAAAAGGCTGCAAAAATTATGACACAAAAGTTAAAAAGGAACATGGGATATCGTATCATCGGTAAGTAATCTTACATTATTTTTGTTGCAATTAAATTATCAAATAAACATATTTTTAAAGTGATAATTTTACCACCGAAATCCACAATGGCGGCCATGTCGCGCGCTGTCGGCAGCGCGTGAAGTAACCTTGTACGGACGTCATTTTTTATTTGTGTTTTATTTTTGTCTTAGGAACTTAGTGTAAGTAATTTTGAATTTTTTTAGGTAAGTACCTACTTAATATGTTTTATATTCAACATAAGAGTGAAACAAAAAGAGTACAAAAATTTAAGAGGAAGTCTAGAAATGATATGAAAATCGAATTCATAAAATATTTTGAAATGCTGTTTTCATTTATTCACGCAAACTGAGCGAAGCTACTACCGTCATTGACGACGGTAGTAGCTTCGCTCAGTTTGCGACATTTTTACCGGAAGCTTGCTTCGGGTAAAAATGGATAGGAGGAGATTTAAAAAAATATAAATATGCGATGGCAAATTACGATTCAAATAATTTTTAAATTACAGATTTCCAAATGATTCAACGCGTAAAGAGATTTGGAGTCGCATTATTGTATAGAAATAAATAAATGTAGCCGTGTGTACAAGGTTACGTCGTCGGCCTATGCAACGCGGAACTCACGCAGTTCGTATGAGTTATCATAGATGGCGTTAGTTTTTTCTTGTATGAAGAAGGTTTATGTAAAATGTTCTGATGGGCGTATCCTTCCTTTTGAAATCATTGTCCAGAGATGAAACTGAAGCTACTAGTAAATTACTTAACGCCAACAGTTTTCGCACTAATAAAACATTGTAAAAATTATGAACAGGCTATTATGACATTAACGGAAACCTATGAAAAACAGAAAAACCGTATCTTGGCACGTCGTATTCTATCTACCAGACTTCAAAAACCAGATGAATGTATATCCGATTACATTCGTGCTTTAAAACTGCTAGCCCAAGACTGTGATTTTCGTGCTGTATCCGCTGAAGAATATCGCATGTGTAACGCATTCATATCGGGCTTATGTTCCCAAAAAATCCGTCAAAGACTTTTGAAGAATATGGCATTGACATTCGATGAAGCTATAAATCAAACATTGACGCTTGAGAGCGCTGAAAAGAGTTCCCTATCTTTTTCAACTCCAAACACAAACTCATTGCTGAATGCAATCACTTCTCAAAGGAGTATTAATATCAGTGAACCACAAGTAGAACAACAAAAAGAGATCCAAAATAATTTAGCTGCTTCTACTCCCCGTTTTTATGGACAAAAGAAACGACGTTGCTTCTTTTGTGGCGGGAACGTCCATCAACGGATAAAATGCCCTGCATTCCATGCGACGTGTCAACTTTGCTCAAGAAAGGGTCACTTTGCTAACGTATGTCGTAGCAGTAGCGTTGGTGGCTCGACGGCAAATGCTATTTCTGAAGAGACATTATTAAACACTGCAACTATAATCGCAGCCTCTCCGGGAAGCCTTCAAAAAGCCACTGTCCCTGTTTCAATTAATAACTACACTGCAGACGCTCTCGTGGATACTGGCAGCTCAGTGAGCTTTATTGATAAAGGCTTAGCAGAGACATTGGGTCTAAAGAAAAATCATTGCAACCAGACAGTCACCTTAGCATCGTTGAGTTATACTTCTATTGTAGAAGGTCCGTGCGTTGCAACTATAAAAATCAAAAAACACGTCTACAAACAGAAGACTTTGTTGATCGTGAACAACTTATGCGCTGACATTATCATTGGTCACGATATTTTGAAAACACATTCATCAGTTGTCCTAAATTTTGGCGGTAAAGACGAACCTTTGAACATAGTATGTAACGTCATGGAAGCTGCTGTACCCCCTGCTTCGATATTTACTAATCTTTCACCCTATATAAAGCCCATTGCAGTTAAATCTCGAAGATATAATGAGGAAGATGAATCATTCATAAAACAAGAAATAACAAAGCTACTAGAGGATGGTGTCATCAAACCTAGCACTTCGCCATGGAGGGCTCAAATTTTAGTCGCAGGAGGGGGCCATCACCGGAAACGCCTAGTGATCGATTATTCGAGGACGATCAATAGATTTACTGAGCTCGATGCATAGAGCAACACGGACCGGAGGGGAGTAGCCATACCACTGACCTCTATTAAAATACGCTGGACTGGCTATCCCATACAAAATGACAGCTATTTGCTGTGCCGATTCAAAGCGCCCCCAGTGACAGACGTGAGAGTTCTGAGAACTAATAAGATTGCAAAAGGACCATGGGCACTTTTGTATGAACACTGGGCCCACTTTTCAAAGTTGTGCAACAGTGATGAAACCTATGTCATAAGAAAGCTCTTAGTGTGTACTTTATTTCATTCTATGGTAGCTAAGTTCAAATCCAGCGCGAAATTGGCGTTTTAGTGCGTTCAAAAACAATATTGTAAATGAAAAATGCGCATGACCTATTACTTATTGCTCCTTTTTTATTAATTTTTTTTTTATTTATGCATAACGGAAAAGCTCTCGGCCTCCATCTTACCTGGTAGCAAGGGTGATCGGCCGTAGGTGGAAACGAGCTTCACCCGGAATCATCAACCACAGAGGAACTGGCTATCTTACCTCTTACTGCCGAAACACAACAATGCTTAACATTGTTACTATGGCGACAGACTTAGATAAGATGGCGTTAGCTAGCCAGGCGGTCTTAGAACAAGCCCTACCACCAACTAAACCTAAAAAACTGGAAATCGAACCAGGGACCTCTGGGTCTGAAGTTAAGTGGTCTCACTAGACCACAGAGGCGGTTAAAATTAAAGAATGATAAATATCGACTTGGTCTTGTACAATATTTTTTAGGTGTGATTGTGATGTGAGTGTTCTTTACAAATAAAAAACGACTTATTTTGTACGAGTTTATTTATTTATTAAATGTTTTATACACACAAGTGTACAGAGGCGGACTATTTCAACATTAACAGCTACTATGTGATGCCTCTCGGCGCGTCTTAGAACGTATTAGTTATAATAATTATAATAAATAATAGTCCTTCTGGCCGAATTTCGACCACGGCGGCCAGTCTCAGCGGAGACAAGCCATCTGCGCGGGACATATTAAAGTGCACAAGTGTGTGCGCAAACACATAACAGCCATAAAAGGCAGTTTTTAAAAGGCATCTATAATAATTTCATCTAAATGTATTGCTGGTCGATGGAAACCATCCCCATGTCTACCTAGTCCCAAGTACCATATTATGGATATGACATGGGCACAACTTCCGATAGTGCGTCTGCCCGTGAGACATGTACAGTAGTATTGTATAATGGCGTCCTTGCCTACTTGGTCACGGTCAATTAAGACGTAGGTATAATACATCCTCGATCTAACGTGTCGTGACTGTACACGTCCCCTAAGCAACCATACATTATTTTGCTGAATATTGCATTGCTCTAAGTCATTTAAATTGTTTTCACGATATATTTCTATTGTGTATACACCACCATCCCGTAAGTTTTCACTAACGTATGACCTGGCAAGTTTAATTTGGTAAGAGCCCAAGGAAATCATTAATATATCATCTTCAGTTAGCTGGGGAAAATCTTCTAAATGAGGCAGATTAGCTTCCATTCTTATGAATGCTACCCTTTGCCTGTTTAGGTTTTTCAGTGTAACATAATTAAATAAAAGATTCGGAGAGTTGATTTTCTCATTTATAATATTCCAAATGTTATGACTAAGCCGGTGGTCTATGGCTACTTTATAAAAAGCATTTATAAGAGAAGCCGCAATTTTAAAATCAATGAACATATGTGGCAATGCTCTATTAAAATAATCTTGGCGTAATAATTTAAACCTATTTTTAAACTTGCCGTTCACCGCTTCCACCACCCAACGACATATTGTTACTAATCTTGCTTTATTAGCTTGTTCGGTCGTCAATTGACTTTCATTTCTATCCTTTGTTGGAGGAATATGTGGTTCATATCCTAATGACTGAAGATCTACTACACTATCTCTGAAACCCCTATCTAAAATGAATACATCGTTTTGATGAAACATCCAATGAAAAGTATTATCTTCATTAGCACATAAGCTAGTCATAATCGACGCATCACTTGTTGTTGCAGCGTATGGACCAAGAACGTCTATTATATAACCGTCACTGCATACCATTAAAAAAGGTTTCAATAGATTTTGAAACTTATGATGGCTATAGGTCAAACGCTGAAAGAGAAAGTTACTACTTTTCTCTATATAAACATATGTTCCATCACATATTATTATAGCTTTTGTATTTTCTTCATTACCATATATCATTTTTGGTAAAAACAAGTTCCTTTGAAGCATGTTTTGCCTGGAAATATTATCCATACCTAAATGAATGTTTACAAAATCGCTCACTAAATGTTGTCTAGCTAATGTTAATTTTCTTTCCAAAGACCTGCGTGACATATTAAACAGAGTAGCTAATCTTTCGTTAGACTCTCCGGTTCTAAGTTTAGCTAAGTAAACCCCGATCACGGTGCGCGAACGATTAACCGTTTGTGTCAGCGAAGGAGTTTCTTCCAATACTGTATTGAATTGGCCGATGGTGAGTCCAGTCCAAAAAAAAACATCGTTGTCATTTATTGATTCCAAAAACTCGAAATCAAATCTCGATCTTCGGTTAACAGCAGATATTAGTATATTAGACATGTCTGTGAAATGTGCAACATTGAACTCATTTGAAACATTACAATTCTCATGTAATAAATGCCATTCGTTACTTTCCAGGTGATCGGTACATACTCTAGCATTTTCAGGGATGTACAAACGTTGTGAACAAAGTACGTTTACAATAATCGTGTTAGGAATTCTATGACGTTCAATATTGTGACAATAATTAAATATACAACGCCTGGTAGAGTTCGGTGCTCTAACATGTTCGGGAGCATAAAAAAATTGTTGAAAGTTCTGCACCGCGGGATCTTGTACACGAACTGCATCATCTGGGATGTTTTCTGCAGGTCCTTGTTCATTAATAGCAACAACTTCGATGTTTTCCGCAGGTCCTTGTTCATTAATGGCATCATCTTGGACGTTTTCCGCAGGTCCTTCTTCATTAATGGCATCATCTTGGACGTTTTCCGCAGGTCCTTGTTCATTAATGCCATCATTATCGGTGTTCTCTGTAGGTCGTTGTATAACAACAGCATTGGTTCTTTGCCAGCAACGGTGACAAACTTGTTGTGTATTATTAAATACTACCTGCAAAGATTATATTTTATGAACACATAAATCGTTAAAGATATTCCTAATTATTCTTTAGATTACTGTCTTGCAGAACTCTTGTCAAAAAGATTTTTTTTAAGTTAGCTATTATTTTTTCTATATATTGTTATCTTTACAACCCGGTCAAAATATCTGTGCACCTGGCATCGATGACGTCATATTAGCACTCTAATACAATATGTGTGACGACATGGCGAGCGCGGTGTGGCTAAAGGGAATTTGCGAGAGGCATTGCATTCCAGCAAGGTGCACAGATATTTTGATAGTGTTATATGTATATAATCGGTGCACTTCTAACTTGGACGATTGATATCATATTCACAAAATATTATTTTGTTTAGACGATGGTTCAAATCTGATAGGTTATGATGTACTTAAAGCTCAAACTCAAAACGTTTGTTTCAATTGAACCGTTTACAGGCACTTGAATTGTCAAGGTAGAAAATGTGTAGCAGAACGTCCACCAGGACGGTTATTATTACTATGTCTATTGATAATAAAATTCTTGTATTATTCTTCTTTTACAAACCAATAATCCAAAGTAGGTTATAGGTTTGAACATTAAACGATTATAAATACAAAAACTTTTTATTTAGTAACATAATTAAGTCGATATTGGGTCGGAGATATTGAAATGTTAAAATATGATACAGTAATAGGTAGGTACATACCTGGATCAAAGCATTCTGCTGAACATATTCAGCAAACTGTGGACGAATCGCAGGTAGATCATCTCTTAAAACATGGCGTCTTGTCCGCAAAACACGTGAACGCAAACACATAACACAGCAATTTTCTGCCATTGCAAACAGTCACAAACCAATTAAATCAATGTCCATATGCTAGCCAGGGTAATGATAGATAAAACTAAACAACAATATCCTTTACACAAAGTGATATCAGAGTCCATTAACAAGCCGGGATCAGTAAGTCGTAATACAAGCCGAGATTAACACAAATAAGCACTTACACCGAGCGTAAATAACGTACGAGCAACGACTGAACAGACATGATCATCCCCCGTTTGTGTAAGGGTGTAAGAATGCGGGGGAAGGGAGGGTTGTGTCCTGCGTGCACGCAGGTACAAAACAGGAGCCATACCATGACGTGTCAGGCTCCGGTGCAAGAGAGAGACGGAGTTATACACGACTCATAGCGTTGTCCCTTTTCCGTGACGGAGTTTGGAGACAGGTTTTTTTACAGCAGGTAAAAAACCCCGTCCGCTAAGTAGCATAGTTAGTTGGCTATTATGATCGTACAAACAAAACTAACTAATCATTCAAAACCAAAATAACATGTTCCAGGGCAATACACGGCCTATGTGTTGATCTATTTTAGTGTATTTTTAGTCAAATAAGAGTTATTTATAATCCTAGCTACTGACAAACAGCTAATCATAATATAAAATAAAAACAAAACAAATATCAAAAAACGCAAAAAAAAACTATTTTTGCGCCCGATTTCGACTTAGCTGCCATAAAATGAAATAAAGTACACTTTAAGAGCTTTCGTATGACATATAATTCATCACTGTTGGACAAGGTTGAAAAGTGGGCCCAAAATGACGCATGGTCCTTTGATTTACGCTAAGTGTCTCTGCGGAATAAAAAGTTTTCTAAAGTGTTTACTGTGATTGTGATATAAATTAAAGTGTTATAATAGTGTCGGTGATTGTATCATAGCTTGTATTGTTCGTCCAACATGAAATCGTGCGTATATTGTAAAACACGATACGAAAAGGGCAGTGGTGTCAGTTTTCACAAGTAAGTGAATCTAAAACATAAATACTAATTAGAAAACCGCTTAAAACAGTGTATTCTTACAATAATAAACGTAAACTATTCGAGTTTACGGGATTTTACGAACATTTTTATAACCAATAACTTTTGTTAGGGATGTCAAAATTCATATCGATACTTTCGTAATATTATGATGTAAAACAAAAGTCATGCTCATCATTGTTAAAATAATGATACGCACATTATAATGATCTCTAATAATAGCAAAACACTTCAAGGTTTATTATTATTAGAGTCAATAACAAATAATTTAACACTTATGATTCATAATTCTCATTAAGTGTTCTATATAATTATAGATAATATGTTTATAATTTATAATTTTTTACCCATACCTACTATAATGTTTCCTTTAATTACAGGTTCCCAAAGGTTCAAACTTTGGTTAAAAAATATGAAGGTGGTCAACTGGACTCCGACAATGTATCATTATCTGTGTTCTAAACACTTCACGGAAGCCTGTTTCTTAAAACATCAGTCACGGACTACGTTGAAAAATAGCTCGACAGTAATTTTTAATTTAATAAATTATGTGATTTGAGAATGCTTTTTTTATTTCCCTGTCCCCCTCCCCTGCGGTAATTAAGTTGTTACAAGTTAATTACCGTAATTACAGACCTAATAGAAAGTTATTGTGTCTCTTACCACATGGCAACATGCGGTATCTGACTAGTAATAATATCTTATGGTGCACTCTTTATAGGAAGGGATTATCTTATTAATTACTATTTCTATCTTAGTAATTTACTATTTTACAGAATTTTATTATTTATTGATCCTATAGTAAACTGTTATCCGATTAAGGAGAACAAGGAAGGAAGGGGTCAACCGGACATGTGATACTTATTTTTACAGTCCATAAACAGTACTAGATAATGCTATTTCAAGTTATGTTTTCTACGTAAAATATCTGCTTATTACGACTATCTATAGTTCATTAGTTTAGTTAGGTACTCAACTAGTGCAGACATGTCTTTTTATCTGTGTTTTAGTAACATTTAACAAAATATATGCCTATATTGTTTTAAATCAATTATCTACAATTTTAGTAAATCTTAACATATGTTATAAAACGTATTTCACGTTGTTAAAAACATATTACGTATAAAAGACCACGAATGTTACATGTTAATAATTACCTAAACCAATTTAATTTATAGGAAATCAGTAACAATAGCATTGGTAATATTTCTATCATTGTGGTCGATATCAGGAAAGTTTTTATCTATAACAAACCTTTTGTTATACATCACTAGTATTAGTTCCATTCCCCCACACTGCTGCCATCAGCGCCAAAATGGCGATTTTCAAATAGGCACATGAAATTGATAGCGATAGCCAGTCCAGCGTATTTTAATAGAGGTCAGTGAGCCATACGCAGGCGTTCCCCTCTGCCAAAGTACAAGTCCACGCGGTCCTATGCGTACAATAAAACTAGTTGCAGCCGCTCCATTCACTAGACTAAATCTAGTTGCGCGGCTGAATTGACGTCCCACAAAAATGCCGAATTGTTCAGTTGTTTGCTGCAAAAAGAGGTCTGCCACGTCAAATTTACAAAAAGATGGCGTTACCTTTCATATGTAAGGAATTTTTAAACAAATTATTACAGTTTACTCCTTTTTAAACTTATAATTTACAATAATAACGGTCGTGTTGTTTCGGATTCGTCTACCAACACAGGCCGCTCGCCTTCATACAATATGCGGATCGGTCGAGCGACTGATCCGAGTGTTTTCGCTGTCACCGAGCGATAGTGTTGTTACCGGTTAGATATCGATAAAAATGGCAAATGCAAAGGACTCTTTAAAGCTATATCTCTCATGCATATAATCATTTTTGAGATTATGCCTTGTGATTTAATTATTATAATTATGTATATTGTGAGCTTTATTTTGATATTGTTTAACATTAAAATTAAATTTAATACAATACTTACGAGTACTATTACATTACATTAAAACTACTAAGTGTGAAGCTCGACCATATTGTTTTTATTTATTTATTTATTGCAGTTTTCCTAAAGATTCGAGTTTAAAGGATATATGGAAGAACTTTTGTAATAACAGACTTACCTCGATACCTACAAGAAACAGTGTCATTTGCTCAGATAATTTCAAGACCTCTGACTTTCAAGTGTTGGCGAACAATAGAAGGAGATTGGTCGAGGGCACCAAGCCAACTCTAATACCACACTGTACTTGTTCCGTAAGTTTTTTTTTTATATCATGGAGATGGCTAAAACCTAGTCCACCCGATGTAATGCCTCGTGCCGCCAGTAAAATGTTGGTTATGTAGTATGGTTAGTCATAGTTGTTAAATGAAGCTTATATTTTTCCACTTCAAAAAAATTTTTTATATATTTTTTATATTTATATTTTTTTGTTAAAGGCACAAGTGCTAAGTTAAAAGCTCAGCTTATAACTAAAGCATTTGAACTAATACATGAAACTGGAGTGGAAATAAAAGCATTAACATGTGACGGCGCAAGAGCAAATTAGCGATGGCAACAGAACTGGGTTGCTGCTTAGTTGCAAATAAATTGCAAACTACCATATTAGATCCTACAACGGGGCAACAATTTTACTTTTTTTAGACCCGAGTCACATGTTAAAATTAATTCGAAACACTTTTTGTGACTACAAATGTTTTTACGATGACAATGGAAATAAAATTCAATGGTCATTTGTGGAGGCATTACATAATATCCAAGAAAAAGAACTATTTTTTATGGCAAATAAGTTGAGAGCAAATCACATTTATTACAAAACAAAAATAATGAATGTTCGCCTTGCAGCACAATTGTTCAGTGCAAGTGTTGCTGACGCACTTGTGTTTTGTGAAAAAGAATTAAATTTACCGGAGTTTTATGGATCGACTGCAACTTCAAAGTTTATTTCACTGATAAACGACGTCGATTAACGACGGTCACGTCAAAATGGTTATAAGAGAGCAATAAACTCTGAAAACTATGAGAAAGCTTTTAGAAAAATGGACGAAGCTCAAAAGATTTTATTGAGCTTATCAAGATCAACCTATGTAAAAAAACGCAATGGAGAGTCTACTAAAATGAAATTATTAGATTCTCCACGATACACAGGTTTTTTGGGAATTTTGATCTGCATTGAGAGTACAAATCAATCAATCTTTCAAGATTTTATACAAAACCATCAAAATCAGTCAAGATCACATCGAGCTGTTTTTTCCGATTGTAAGAAGTGATGGTGGTTATTCCGATAATCCCTCAAGCTCCCAGATTGAAACAATTTATAAAAAAAATCTTATTAACACAGAACTAACACAAACTGGAAGCGGAACGAACTGCATTCCATTGGAAAAAATTACCATACTGAATTGCACATCTGCATTAGAAAAAAAATATGCTTCAACCGTACGACAATACAATATGAATGACGCTACTGACGAAGTCAACTTTACCAATTTTACTGACGATTTGATTGATGAGATTGAAGCTCTAACTTTTTTATCTCCTTTTGCCGAGAAAGAAGTGCAATACAGTAGTGTGCAGGATTTGTTATTTTCTCGACATCAAAAAAAAATTTAGTGCAATACGTGCATCAAAGGTTTGCTCGGGCCGATTGATGAAAAAAGCTTAATGCATCAAAAAAGCAGAAGAAAGTTGCTGTATGCTTCAAAAGAGGTCATTTTTTATGCCAGATTTGTGAGAAAGAAATAAGACATCGTTTATGTGACGACAATAAACCTACACGATCTTGTACCACACACCAAATCGTGCCAAAAGCTTTAAAAAAGTTTATTGGCAAAGACTTGTTTCCCTCTATCAGTTACCATTCACATGAAAATGATTTTACAAATCATAATTTGGAACTGGCCAGATTAATAATAGAAAAATATACTGATACAAGAATTTCTTTCTTAATGGAAAAGGCAAACCCACAAAAATGTATTCGACATATTTATTAAAAAAAATATCCATTTTAAAAACCAGTGATAGATAAAACTATCGCTGGTTTTCAAAATGATATAAACATTAAGTTAACTGTCCTATGATAATTGTTGGATGAATAAATAAAATCCTATCTTTATTATAATATCCAACTTTGTATCACTTTTTAAACCTGATTTCCCTAACAGAGTTCACGAATTTATCGATAATGCGTATCGACAGTTGTTACAGCCACGGCTGTTCGCAACTTGTCAATGTAGTTGTGTCACTTCATTACACTGTTATGACACCGAATGCAGCTATGGGTGTGTGAAATTGTTAGTGTATTGTTATAATTGTTAAGTGTGGGTTTCGTAGTGACAGCCGATTGTTTTTGTGTGGTAGTCTGAGAAAGGTGCGTGGCGCAGATTTCCCCCCCCCAAAAAATGACAGACAATTCTGTATCGGGAACACACGCTATGGCTACTCCCCTCCGGTCCGCCGGTGGTCCGTGTTGCTCTATGGCTCGATGCTTATCCATTACCTACAATTGAATTTATCATTTCGAAGGTATCAAAATATAAATACTTTAGTCAAATCGATCTAAAAAGTGCGTACCACCAGGTACCTATATTAAAAAAAAGAACAAAAGTGCACTGTTTTCAAGCTTGTGGTAAGCTATACGAATTCACACGTATTCCTTTTGGCTTCACTAACGGGGTAGCCGCGTTTCAGCGTACTTTAGAATTTATTATTGAAAATGAAAATTTAGAAGGAACCTACGCGTACCTTGATGACGTCACTGTTTGTGGAAGAACAAAAGAAGAACACGATAGAAACCTGCGTGATTTCTTACAGGCGGCTGAGAAATATAAACTTACCTTAAATAAGGACAAATGTACTTTCTGCGCAGAGACGATTAATCTCTTAGGCCACACAATAAGCGACCAAACTATCAGACCAGATAAAACAAGGGTTCAACCTCTATTAGATTTACCTGTTCCAAAAGATGCCAAATCCCTCAAAAAGGTTTTGGGGTTATTTGCTCACTATAGTCCATGGGTTAAGAATTTCTCACATAAAATAAGGCCCTTGATTGACGTAAATAGTTTTCCACTAACTAATGAAACGATTTTGCATTTTAACGCTCTTAAAACTGAATTAGCAGAGTCAAGTCTTAACACGATTGATCATAATGCTACATTCACGGTCGAAACAGACGCCTCGTAATTTGCAATCGGGGCTATTTTATCACAAAATGAACAACCTGTAGCCTATTTTTCACGGTCATTATCTGCACCCGAAAGACGTCACTCATCAATTGAAAAAGAAGCTTGCGCCATTGTAGAAGCGCTCCGTAAATGGCGACATCTACTTTCTGGAAAGCATTTCATGTTGCTTTTATGCTCTCTCATCACACAAGTAAAATAAAAAATGAAAAAATAGAAAGATGGAGACTCGAACTCTATTGTTTTAAATATGACGTCGTATACAGGCCCGGAAAACTCAATTTGGCGGCGGACGCTCTATCTCCTGTTTGTGCTCACATAAATACAAATAATTTAGCTAATCTGCACAACGCTCTTGGACATCCCGGTATCACGAGAATGACACACTGGGTTAGAACCAAAAATTTGCCATATTCCGTTAATGATATTAAAGCTGTAACGTCATCATGTAAAATATGTGCTGAAATTAAGCCAAGATTTAATAAAAACCAAGGAAGTCTTATAAAAGCAACAGCCCCTTTTGAACGACTGAGCATTGATGTTAAGGGACCAATACCAACAAATACGAAGAATAAATATATATTAACTATAATTGATGAGTATTCAAGATTTCCGTTTGCCTACCCCTGTCCAGACGTGTCAGCAGAGTCTGTAATAAACAGCCTTAAAGATCTTTTCTTTATGTTTGGAATCCCACTTTTTGTTCATTCCGATAGAGGATCTGCGTTTATGTCAGAACGTGTCCAACAATTCTTGCTGTCTCTGGGAATTGCTTGCAGCCGGACTACTCCCTACAACCCGCAAGGAAATGGACAGGCGGAGCGCCTGAATGGCACTTTATGGGGGACCGTACAACTTTTTCAAAAAACTTGGATATAGCTTTCTGGGAGAAGGTTCTTCATGAGTCACTCCATGCAATTCGGTCATTGTTGTGTACTCCTTTACCTAATGACGAAGACAGTATCTGTGATGAAGCACCTACAGCCATAGAAGCTACTCAGGGAGAGTCTGAAACTCCTCAAGAATCTGAGGTTGCTCAAAGCCAACAAGAGGTGGCCCGGGAAGAACCTGACATAGACGAGAGGCGCCACTCAAGCAGGTCCCGGAAACCGCCGGGCTACTTGAGAGACTATGCTTGCAATATATAAAACCCTGCTGGGAAGAATGACGTAGATTTATATCTATGGTAATGCCATATAATAATTGTCAATGTGTCATAGTCTAGTTTCTAAATATAGCTAATTTCTTTAAGTAGAATAAAGCCTTGATTTCCGAAAGGCTTTGTGTTTTCTTTATATCACGAAGCATGCCAAATATCTGGGTGTGACTTTGGACAGACGTCTCTCCTTCTCAGAGCACATAAAGGTGGTTCGTTCGTGCCTTTGCTCTGGGTAGACTACATTCCGTCTTAAATGCACGCAGTAAATTGTCACTCAGGTGCAAACTGCGAATTTATACGGCATGCATACGACCTATCATGACATACGCCTGTGCTGTTTTCGCACAGGCACACCCCCGGCACGTCCTTAAGATGCAGACCCCACAGAACCGTTTTCTACGTAAAATAACGGGTTCTCCATGTTTCGTTCGTAATATTAACTTACACTTAGACTTGAAAATCCCCACCATTCAGCAATTCATGAAACGCGCTTGCAAGCGTTTCTTTGATACCGCTGGCAGCCATCGCAACCCCCTGGTTGTGAAGGCCGTCAGTTATGTCCCCTCTAGAATCAGTAAAATCTGCCGTCCAAGGCACGCACTGACCGACCCTGACGACCCCATCATTACCCTCCTCCAGGAAAGCATTAGGGCGTACAGTATACAGCAGACACAGACACAAATCGAAATTCCGACCTCGCCGCCGAGGTCCTTCGCGTCCGCGTTCCTTCCCGATAAATTCCCCTCCCTGTCCCTTGATCGGATCCGCAGAGCCAGCTGGTGGCGTAGCTGAGCCAGTAGTTTTAAGCCCCCCTAATAATAATAATGAATCCATTTTGATCCAGCCTGTCCCCAACTTGCTGTCCTCCCTCAGCGACGCCGTAAGCCGAGGTACGTACCCCACAGGGGGTGCCCTTAGGTGATGGTCGCTTAGTTTATAATTAATATTTTACCCCTGGCTGGAGGCTTTGAGTTAGCTCAAAGGCACCACAGGATTGACCGGTTAAGCAGTCACGGCCTCTCAAGGCCAACTGCGAGGTATCATACAAAAAAATAAAAAAGTTCAGTCCCTTGTTTCACAAGACACACACAAAAATCGTGTTCAGATTATCGAACAAAACGCCCAAACATACGAACCACGGCTTGCTGAACTGGAAGCGAAACTTGAATCTATGGAACAAAGAGCACGTAACTGTAATCTTGAATTATGTAATCTACCTCAAAAACGTGGGGAAAACTTGATAAATATTATTGAAAATATTGCAAATGTTTTAAAACAACCTATATCTGCTCGTGATGTGGTCGCGATTCACCGTGTACCACAAGCCAACCCAACTAACTCACGACCTAAGAACATAATAGTTAAATTTTCCAGCCAAATAATTAGGGATAACTTTATCTCTGCTGCTCGCCTCAACAAAGGTATTACATCTGAGCATATAAATATACAAGGTTCCACACATAAAGTATATTTAAATGAACACTTGACACCGCTGCCATCGCCATTCGTTCAGAAAAGGATATATCAAAACTTACTCCCCATGTTCCGGGAAATTGATTACTTAATATTAATTGTTTTTTTTATTTTTAGCCATCAATGTCAGCGAAAATATCGTGATTGACGTAAATCGTATTGTGAACAGTGTTATTTGTATTATGTTCCGCGTGCGGGCTCTGTTTCATGCATTGCTCTGTGTGTTGACGGGGTATGCGACTACTCATAATTTGGTTTTTACTTCCACCGTCATATTTACTTTATCTTTCACATTAAATTCTAAATGTTTATTCCCTTTGCAGTTACAATCAATTCTTACAGATACGTATAGGTATGATGTTCAAATAATGGATTATATTATACCTATCAAGTTTCCTTGTGACTTTAATCATACACAAGTATTATTTGGAACCATAAGGTTCCCTGGCTATAGATTATATTATTATGCGCGGATTATGAGTCACTTGTTTACCTTTCTTCTAGTAACATTTATTAATACTTTTATTTGGTGCAATGGTCAGTAACATCTCGATCTATTATCAGAACTGCCGAGGGTTAAAAACAAAATTAAATACTCTGTACAATAATATACTGGCGGACTCCCACGATATCATTATTTTATCGGAGACATGGTTGGTTCCCGATATTGACAATGGTGAATTCATCGACTCAAGGTATGTTGTGTATCGTTGCGATAGAAACCGTGTGTTGAGTGGAAAGTCTGATGGAGGAGGTGTATTGATAGCGGTTCGCCGTGGTTTAAGTGCAACGCATTGTGAGTTAACGACGACGCTTTGTCAAGATGACTGTTATCACACTATGCCTCATAACATTGACTATGTACTTTTAAAGTTTTACTCTAAAACTGCTAATAAGTATCACACTGTGTGCGGCGTATAATTATGTTCCACCAAACCAAACGCTAAATACTTACCAATCGTTATTTTATTTGCTTGAAAAAGAAATGTCTAGCCTTACTATCAGTAATATGTATATTTTTGGAGATTTTAACTTACCGCACATCGAATGGGTTTCATATGACACACCTGCACTCATGCCTTGCATACACATTAATAACAGCTCATTGGAAATCCTGCTTCTTAATTTTTTATCGACTATAGATTGTAAACAATATAATAACACTAAAAATCAGTTAAACCGCACTTTGGACTTATTGATTTCAAATGATGTTTGTGTATGTGAGCCTGTGCCCATTCCCCTAATATCCGTAGATGCTTTTCATCCGCCTTTTCGGACAATTATCTCCTTTGAATTGGTGCATGCGCCCATGGTTCGGTGTTCTGCGCCTAGATATCGTTTTGTTGAAGCCAATTACTCTGCTATTAACAAAGATATTATTCTGGTTGACTGGACCTCAGTTCTAGATAGTAATGTCTCAATAGATTCCGCTACTCAATGCTTTTACGAAACTATTTATGAAATTATAAAGTCTCATGTGCCGATGCGACCGGTTAAATCTAATGAATATCCGATTTGGTTCTCTCGTCCGTTGATACACATTTTTAAAAATAAAGAAAGGGCATGGTGTAAGTGGAAGAAATATAAAAATTGTGCGGATTACGAACAATTTTCCTTATATCGCAGGAGATTTAAGTTGCTTTCTGCTGATTGCTTTAATAGGTATCTGCGTTCTGTTGAAACCAGCATACAAAAAGACGTTAAGCAATTCTGGTCGTTTATAAAAACCCATAAAAGAAATACAGGTGTACCAAACACCATGACATATAATAATGAGGAATGTAGCGGGCCAGAGGACGTTTGTAAATTATTTTCTAGGTTTTTTAGCTCAGTGTATGAACCTACGTCTAATAATGTTGATGGAAATTGTGTGTCGCCGATAGAAGGCCTAGTAACTATAACGGACTTATCATTCTCTAAAGCTACGATAGTTAAATCGCTTGAATCCTTAGACGTTGCTAAAGGTTGTGGGCCGGATGGTATTCCTCCTTTCTTTTTGAAACACACTGCTGAGTCGATGGCCGTGCCGTTATTTTATTTATTTAACCGTAGTCTGAAAGAGGGTATAGTGCCTCAAGCATGGAAGACTGCTCATATCACGCCTGTATATAAAAGTGGCACCAAAAACGACGTTACCAACTATCGTCCAATATCATTGTTGTCCACCTTGTCAAAAGTTTTGGAGCGACTAGTTCATAATGCAATCTATCCTATCTTACATAATATTATTATCCCAGAACAGCATGGCTTTGTTCTTGGTCGCTCCACTGTAAGCAACCTAGTATTCGAAAATATGGACAATCAATTGCAGGTTGACACAATCTACACTGACTTTTGTAAGGCCTTTGACAAGGTGGATCACAGTATGCTTTTGCATAAAATCGAATTTAACGGTATCCGTGGGAGTCTGCTGCGCTGGTTTGTATCGTACGTGAAAAATAGAACTCAGAAGGTTGTGGTCCAGGGGTTTTCTTCCGATGTGATTAGCGTGACATCTGGTGTGCCGCAGGGCTCAATTTTGGGTCCACTGCTTTTCGTTTTATTTATAAATGATGTAAATACATGCTTTAGAAACTCTGGATTTCTGTTGTATGCTGACGACCTTAAAGTGTTTCGTAAAATAAGCTCTATTGATGACTGTGTTAAATTGCAAGAGGACTTGGATCGTTTTTCTGCATATTGCTTAACAAATAAACTACAATTGAGTTTATCCAAGTGCAAATCTATCTCTTTTACCAAAAAAATTCATGTCGCTCATTTCACATATTCGCTCTGTAGCACAAATTTAGAAAAAGTTTCCTTAATAAAAGACCTGGGTATACTATTTGACTCAAAGTTGCACTTTGATGCTCACGTTGACCATATCACAGCTAAGGGTTATCAATTTTATGGTGTTATAAGACGGACCTGCAATTTATTTAAAAAGCCTTCCACATATTTACTACTATACAAGTCACTCATAAGATGTCAACTGGAATATGCCACATGCGTATGGAATCCACTTTATGATAAATACAGTGACCAGCTTGAATCAGTATAACGTAGGTATCTTCGTTTCCTAAACTACACGTTTTTTAAGAAACGTTCTTCATATCATACTCTCCTAGAAAAGTTCTCTTTGTCTACTCTTAAATCAAGGAGACTGTATCTTGATCAAACATTCTTATATAAAGTCTGTGGAAATGAATTTGATTGCATTAACCTCATAAACCAGATTTATATTCGCATACCTAGTCCCTCCCAACGTATTCGCGATACTTATACTCATAGTCTATTTGCCCCCAAGCCGTGCAGGACTAACGCAGGCGAACGAGCTCCTTTACGGCGTATTATGAAAAGTTATAACGATAATTTTGCTGATATCGATTTGTTTGTTTTGTCACTTACCCAATTCAAGAGATGACATGTATCTGTGAAAAAAATTATCACACTTCCTCATAATGTCAATATTTTACAGATATTATGCTTGTTAACATTTATATTTTTAACCGACTTCAAATAAGGAAGAGGTTCTCAATTCGGATGTTTGTCTTTTTGTTTTTTTTTTTTATATTTTTTACTATGTGTTTTGTTTTGTAGTATCGGACATAATTCCGTCATATACATATAGATGTATTTGCAGTATTATTTTCTGTTCGCATGCATTTCAATTTTGTTTAGATCTGCCGATGAGTTTCGAAGTCGGTTGTAAGTTTTTCTCACCTTTTACTAAGTGTTGTGTAAATCACATTATAACAGTAAATCTTTTGTTTGCTTAAGTTTGCTTGTATCTAATTAAGTTTTTTTTTTGTATTATTATGTGGATAACGGTGCTGGTTGCGTTATTACCTAAATGTTCTATAATCTATCTGTACTAGTATTAAGCATTATTACGCAATTGTTTGTTGTCCTGAAGAAATAAAAATAAAATAAAATAAAGACACATTCCATCTCGATTCTGAGGCAGTGGACGCTTTTAACGCTCTGAAGCAAGAGGTAGCCAGATCAGCAGTAAACGCGATTGACAACACCTTACAATTTGTTGTTGAAGCAGATGCTTCAGACTGTACCATACTATACTCTTTGGACTATACTATCGCGGGAACTCTGTCACAAGAAAGCAGACCTGTTGCGTTTTTCTCGAGAAGTCTTCACAGTAGCGAGCGGAATCACCCAGCCATAGAGAATGAGGCCGCAGCTATAGTGGAATGTCTTCGGAAATGGAGACAATTCCTCATCGGACGAGAGTTCAAACTGATAACTGACCTGAAATCACTCGCATTCATGTTCAATCAGCAGCATTCGTCAAGAATTAAAAATGACAAACATGGACCTATAAAAACCCTTTTTTTATAGGTCCATGATGACAAAATACAACGTTGGCGATTGAATACTATTTTGACATAGTTTATCACCCTGGAATGAAGAATAATGTAATGAATAAAGAATAAAGTAAATGAGTAATCTTCCTTAGAAACGGATGAAGCTGATTCCAATGATGACGATGAGTTCAGCGATGCTACTATTAAAAGTCAATGATCGATGCAGTCGATGGCGATGATCATAATACAGATGGCTTTAAAAGTATATATTCTGTGGTCACAACTGTCAGTTATATTCACAGACTATAATAGATGGTTTGGTTCTGGTTATAAATATGTGGACGACTGGGCGTCAGGCTGTAAAATTGTAAACAGTGATTAACAGTGCCATTCCATTACTTCTAAAGCAATTACGGAAATCTCTTCATGTGATTAGTGTGACAAAATAAAATGGTTTCTAGCGAGGAAGAACCGGAAGTGAAAACCGGCGACCCATTATCATGGGACGTCGATATGGAGATTCAATTGTTTTACGCCATGGCTAACCACAAGCCGGTCGGTATAAACAAACATTTTCACATGGCATGCATTTGGGAGAAGCTTTCCAACTCCATCACTAAAGAGATTTCCACCCAAGATATATGGAAGCACGTAGGAAGTTTGTACGATTTAAATATGTTGGAAGAGACGGAGCAAGTACCGTTTCCGAATCATGAAATGCCGTTCATTTTGCCAGAAAGCGAGTTCGGTTCGCTCATGAAACAGAAGTTTAAGGAGGCTATAGTAGCGGATGACAGTGAGGGTAATGTATGGTGTTCTAAATTTATCAAGTCTTGCTATTTTCAGTGGCATGGCCTGCAGGCCGTCATGTTTACGCTAATAATGCATTAAAATGTTGACATCTAGATGGGGGAAGTCCTTCGCCTAAGCCTTCGACACCTAGAAGCAGTTCTAGGGGCACTGCGTCTAAAGATAGTACACCCAAAGGTAGAATTTGACTATAATTACCAATTGTATTTTTTTTATTGCTGTGGTTTATGGTGTTTGTAGCTAGTGATGTGGTGTATTGAAGGACAAATTCATAATTATTGAAAATTAAGGATTAATTGAATAATCATTTCATTATGTTCTGCAGAAAGTTACTTTGAAATGAAGATGAGACTAGGATTGACCTCTCACGATCACTATACTGAGATATCAAAATGTTGAATCCTTGTAACTGTAAGATCTCTATAGAATATGCTGTCTCAAGTGAAGCTTTAACAACCTAAAAGGTCAGTCCTATTCTTACTTTATTGGATAATAATAATTGTTGTCTAATAACATCATTCACATTAAATGTCTATTTAAATTAATTTACTTGACCAGGCAGCCGTAAGGATAGTGTGAGCGCACTGGCCACTAAGACCCGCAAGGAGAGTGGCAGTTCCCATGCTTCAACCGACACACCCAGCATCAAGTCTGAAAAAGATTATGGTAAGGAAATAATTTTCTTTGATATAATTATTGTACATTGTATAGAAGAGAGGCCTTTGCCCTGTAGTGGGAGTAGTGGGACACAAACAGCTGATAAAAATTAAATAAAATAAAATTTATTGTTTTTATTTATGATTTCTAGATCGCAGAAGAGACTCTCGCGACTCCAACGCGTCTGGCCCTCGAGACGGCTCCAGCAGTAGAAAGTCTACATCACAGAGAGATAAAGTGACGAAATCAAAAGTTAACTCAGTGGCAGGTAAGGAAAAACAGAAAAACACTTTTTTAAATTAATACAGGGCAAATTTTTAGAACACTTTATATGATGCGACTTTTTTGTCCACTTTATATGAGGTGTTATTGTACTCTTTATACAGAGCTTGTTTTTTGTACACACGTACAGAAACACCAAAAATTAAATGAAAAGCAAACCAAACCACTTTAGACTTGTTAGCAGACCTTCAGTAGGTACTTATCTTTTTACTATTTAAGTCATTATTTGTTAAATGTCTTAAGATTATGGTCCTTATTTGAAATGTTTGAATTCTAAAGTGCAACCAGTTTTCATTTCAACACACTAAATAAACTAATCTCCACAGCATGGGACTCTCCTTTGATAGATGAAGACGGTGGTTCCCGTCGCGGTCGCCGAAGAGCAAACACATCGACTCCTCCAGCAACGACACCCGCTAAACGTAGGCGTACCTGACAGACGCACAAACACACATACAACAAGTTCTTCTGACAATCACAACCACGAGCCTCGTGGGGTTCCCACACAGGCCGGGGTAGAAGGACCCACGCTGTCAACAGATTTTTCTTGTAAACGGTGATTGGTAAGTGATGTGTGAGGACAGTATTTTTCCAAATAAAATGCATTTGAACTTTATTGTGGACTTTGTGGTGATTTGTGGATGTTTTATTGATAAAGGATTACTGTATTTGTGTAAGTAATCTGTAATAATGTTAAGGAAATACACAATTTGTAATAATAAATCTGATGTTTTATTTTGTCGCCTTGAGTTTGTTCAGTGGGACTTAGGGCGGCCATATACGGGCAGCTTGAAGCAGTCGATCCTGACTGCTTCAAGCTGCCCGTATATGGCCGCCTACATAGTGAACTACAGTCTTCTATTTACATACATACATGGAACCGCTCGAGCAGTTGCGACTGCTCCGGGCGGTCAGCAGCACGGTGAAATTTCATCGTGCGGTCAAGCAGTTGCCGAGCATACACTGACTTCTTGAGCTGTCGACTGCTCTCACGCAGTTGTACCCTCCCCTTGCGCTCTTCACCCCACCGCGTCGCGCGCGCCTCCCACTGGCCTAGGGGAGACTGAGGACACTTGATCCCTCGGGAGACTTGTTCCCCAGGCCATATCTAAAAAACCAGAACTAATTTTTAATTTCTATACATGCAATACTGATCTTAACTGTCATAGACAGTGTCACAATGTCATTTTGAAAGATTAAAATCGACAACTTCAGAGCAGTGGCGTTATTTTGTTTGTGACGGGTCGACATCTTTTTTTGTGAGTATTTTGGTTGTTATTTTCATTTATGTTTATCTAAATAAATTACGGATTACAAGTGAATCTGTTTAAAACTAGTTTATTTAAGTGTGTGTAGACAGGTTTTTAGTTTACTTAACATTTTGTTTTGCCTTTAAAAAAAATATTTTTGTTAAATATCGGTCAAGGGTACACTTGATCATAGCGAATTCGGGTAGCCTTGATCACGGGATCAAGTGTCCCATACTTACTAATTCATGTAGGTACATAATGTTTTATTTGTTTTAGATAAAATGCCGAGAGTATATAAAAGGAAGGAAGGGGTCAAAAAGCGCCAACCAATAGACCAGGTAAAGCTAAAAGCAGCAGTCAAAGCTGTCTTAGAAGGAAACACAATAAAAGGTACCGCCAAATCATTTGGTGTGCCTCTTATGACGTTGAAACGGTACGCAAGAAAACAGAAAGACAATGAAAAAAAAAAAAAAATTAATTTAAATTCAAAAACAAACAATTTATGCTTGTCAGATTCAGTCTGCGACTGATCAGGGCTATATTATTAAATTTGCAAAAAAACTCGATGATTATAAATTTAGATGGCCTGTTAAAGATGACATTGCTGAGGTGGCCCGGTATCAGGTTGTGAAAAAAATAACTCCACCAGATTTTAAAGCCAATAGCAAACGTGTAATCTCATTTACATTTAAAAAATCATGAAAAAAAATTAATATAAAAGGATAGGTAAGCCTGTTCCTTTGATCTCTTCTCTCTCTCTCTCTTTGATATTCTAAATAATTACACCTATTACAAAGACTGTAGGTAAGTTCCTATTTCTAGATGTAAGTTGATTTGATGCCAAAAAAATGTGATATTAATTAATAATAGAATAAGAAGTATTTTTATTTTATTTATACCCAATTATTTGGGTCCCAAAGACTTGTGTTACAGACTAAAGTATTTTCTACATTTAAGTAAAATAAAGTACTTATTTTGTCATAAATAGACTTTTTATTCAATTGTATTATTCAATAAGGTACACTTGTTCCCCCATGATCATGTCTACCCGATACTATGATCAAGTGTCCCAGAACAAGGGACACTTGATCATTTTATAGTGTTCTGGTAAAACGATAAAAAAACAGGGTAACACAGATATATTTCATAATTAAATGATGCAAAAAGGTAGAAGGATAAATTTCCTAGGTAGTAATGAAAATATATCCTGCAATACACAAATATTTTATGAGATATGACCGAAAAACCAAAATGGGGATCAAGTGTCCCCAGTCTCCCCTATTGTTCGTTGATTGTGAAAAATTGACTGAATGTCGCCTGAGAAAAATTAGCAATACTTCTACCACAAAACCCATGTTGCTATAACGGATCTAGCAGTTGATACCGACTGCTGCAGCAGTTATCAATGGCAGCTTCTAGCTGTTGACTGTGACTGTACGAGCGGTCCGTGTATCATGATCAATGGCTAACTGCCGAGCTGCCCGTGTAATAGCCAGTCCACACGGCACGTTGCGTCGACGCAGCGCTGCCGTTGCGTTGTTTTACACAAAGTACCAAAGTATACACAGGGTGCGCTGCGTCGTCACAGATTACTAAATAGTTACTACGTAACAGATACTTCACTCAGTAGAAAATTTCCAATACCTATTGAGATAATAGCCTACTCCGTCGCCTCAGCAACCACTGCATGCTAAAATGTGCCTAAATGCTCAAGCGTACAGTTGTGATTGCTTCGCACCGCGTGATCCTACAGCAATCGCAGGGCTGCCTCTTCGATAAAATTAAATTAATATAGCTTTTAGTGTCTGTTATTGAGAACTGTGAATATGTTCTGATCTGACTACTTCTGTCTGACTATAGGTGGTACATAGTTTAAAATTGTATCGTTCATAAAATATTTTTTTATAAATTGGTGCTGAGTGCTGACCACAGAACAGATAAAAGAGGTTATCTGTTCTGTGGTGCTGACTGTGCAATAGGTACGTCTAGATAAAAGATAATTATATAGGTCACTGTGTAGGTAAAATAAAAAACTTTAAAAGTTACATGTGTATCACAAAGCATCGTAGGTACGCGTACGAACGAACGGAACGATTATAAAATTGAGCAACGTGCGTGCGCTTCGCTTGTGAAAACCGCACCTGAATTTGGACCGCAAACGATCCGAGAGCGCTCGCTCGAGCGGTAGGTAATTATAGCGCGCAAGTACATGGAGTGACGGAGGCCTGGCGTCGTCGCAACGCACACATGACTACCTATACTATATTGTAGTCTGTGCACATGACGGACAGCAGCCCCGAGACGAAGCGGGAGGGGTGTACTCATTGCGACGCGTCGTCACAGAGTACATTATAAAAAACGCGTCGTCGCCGACCGTCGGAGCGGCAGCATCTATCTAAAAAAAGTACTCTGCTATGGCTCAGTTGCTTGTGCGTTGATAGGGAGGATACACGCAAGCTCATCAAATTTTTTTACGTACCTATTCAGTTTTATTCACAGGGTAAAATGAGTACCATTGAAGAAATTGACATGGATTAGGTACTTCATTACATTGATTCAGGAAAGAGAAATTATATGGGGCAAGCCACACGTAGATTTTTAAAATAAAAATTTAAAAACAAGCTTGGGAACAAAATATCAAAAGTTTTATTTCCTGATTACGAGAATTTCACACCCGAACGAAAAAACAATGTTGGTGAGTTTACAGTACAATTTATATTTATTGTTTATTATTCCTCTAGTCATAAAATAGGTCGCAAATTGCTCTCTTACGACATTCGATGCTGTCTGTCCTTCATCTGCTGGTTGTATTGAGAGAAATTCATTAACACTTATAGCAAATTTATCTCTTTGTCTAAAACCATCTTGATCAGCGACAAAATTATGTACCTAGTACACAACATGCTTTTATTACTAAGTTATAGGACACGTCTATCGGTCTGTGAAAAATGCGCCATTTGTTTGCCATAATCCCAAAAGCGCATTCGACATAATCTTCTGGCCCTGCTTTGACGATAATTGAAAACCTTTTGTTGTAAGTCGAGATTTCGACCACCATATGGACGCATAATATGTTTGCTCAGTCCAAAAGCTTCTTCACCCACAAATACATCCGGGGTTGGTCTATTGAAACCAGAGAGTGGTTGGGGATGAGGTAGTGGTAAGTTCTTAGATAAATTATTGGTCTCGCTGCGCTCGCAGCGAGACCAATCATTTATCTATAGGTAAGTTGTTGTTAAAAATTAATTTTTAATTTGAATCCACAACAGCTAATAATACAATCGAAAAGAAGGCTTTGTAATTAAAAAAAAGCGAGCCACTCTTTGCAGGATTACACACGCGGATGTGTTTTCCGTCGATGGCACCAATATAATTAGGAAAATTTGCCTTTACATCAACATCCCTCGCTATTGTTTGGAATTTTTCAGTTGTCAGTTCTGGGATGTTGTCTCGAAGAGGATTTGTCCATATACGCAATAAATAGTAGATTTTCCCCGTTAGAAATTTCATATGTAAATCCGTTATTGAATTTCCACTTCCTAGGTATCTGAAACAAGGGGTGCATGTTGAAGAGCCTCCTCGTGGCGCACCCTGGGCAACGTCGGCTCCAATTGCCCACCAGGTTTTGGTGGACAATTGGGGTTGGCGGCTAATCTTCAACAAACGGGGAACGGTCATCGATCCAATCACCGATCATAATGTTCGGTGAAGGGAACCGGGCTACAGACGGTCAATACGTCCACTCCTCCTCTGCTTACAGAGGTAGTTGAGTGGGCGTAGACTGGGAAGGGCCGCCGCTGCGGTGCAGGCGCACCAAAGCGGCGCGTGTTTCTCTCCTTGAGGAGTAGTCCTCGAGGAGAGAACTTTCGGCGGGTTCGCTGAGTTGGGTCGGCCGGACAGCGAACGGAGGCATGTCTAATGCCGCCGCCCGGGGGCTTGGTTTAATTGCCTGGCCCAGAGGAAGGCTAACTCTAAGATAAAAAAAAACCACCCAATCCTAAGCTTTGAAGCGCGGTGAGAGGATGAATGGCTGGAGGGAGTCCAGTCGTGAGCGCTTCCCCTGCAGAGCACCTGCCGCACTCTGCAGTATTTAGCCTTACCGGGCATCTAGAATCTGCCCGGTGGACATTTTTGCCCTATATCTACTCATGGGAATACTATGGAAAATACAACTAACAACAAAAAGGATGTAGAAGAAGGGCTCAAGCCAGAGCTCGGAGCGCGAAGTGGTGTAGGCTGCTGGGAGGAACCGAAGGTTCTTCCTGAAGCGCCCCAAATTGGGGGAGGGCCAGGAGTCGTCCTCCAAAGAGTGGACCTCGGGCCCCAAAAAAATCCACTCCAGCCGGCGGGGTGGGGCCCGGGAAAAAGGCTTGGACAGAGGGCTCGCTACCCAGGAGGAGGCCAAGGAGTTGAGCTGAGCCAGCCCAGCCGAGCCGGCCCAGCGAGCCGAGACGCTTGCCATGGAGGAGAACCACCCAGGAGTGTGGTCCTCAGGTGGTGAGCCGGTCGCCGCTGGCGGCTCCAATTCGGAGCCAGCGGCCAGGTTTGCGGAGGTCGCGGTAGCCGCAAGAAAGGATGTGGCCGTGAAGAGGATTAAGTCCTCTAAAGACAAGGCCATATCCGCGGCCTCGGTCTCCATTGGTCCAAAAGGGCAATGCTAATAGATGAGTTTGAAAGAGAAGGACTAAAATTACTCAAGGAATCGGATAATCGCCATGTGTCTTTTTTCGTCTTTTTTATATTGTCATCAATACAAGATTTTTCCGACCGAGAAACTCAGTTTCCGAAGTAAAGTGTTACAAATTATAACCGAAATGCGGTATGGACAAACATCATCATTTATGTGTGTGTGTGTGTGTGTGTTGTTTAAAGTTCTGATTATAATAATTCAATTACATCTCCAGATCAAGCAACTCGAGCAAGTGAAGAAACCGAATACGATTTTTCTACACTAATATTATAAAGAGGAAAACTTTGTTTGTTTGGTTGTAATGAATAGGCTCAAAAACTACTGGACCATTTTAAAAATTCTTTCACCATTCGAAAGCTACATTATCCACGAGTAACATAGGCTATATTTTATTTTTGGAAAATATAGGGTTCCGTAAGATATTTGGGTTTTTCGGACACAAGGTGTAAAAAATCAACCAGAAAAGTTACTTATTTTGCGTACGCTGCCTAAACTATAAAAGACAGAACCATAAAATGTTCTAATTAATTGTAGATCTTATAAATATCTACAAAAAAGTCCGCTACACACTATACCTATCTATGTCGAGTGAGGCACAACAACCGTTTTTTTATTTAAAAATCTTGAATTTTTTTTGGACTACATTTAAACGCGTTTATTTTACTCATGCTATTAATCCTTATCAAAATAAATAATTTCATCACTAAGTACAGTTTATGTAGATAATATTTGGTCTTTGAATGATTAAAATTGGACGTTTGGTTTTATTTCTGCTGCACGGCCCGTTGCGAAGTGGGCGTCACCAAGGCGGGGGGTGCGCGTGCGGGAGGGGAGTTTATATCTATGAGTAAGGTACCCGCGCGGCTCAGTCGCGAGGTCGGCTCCCTACGCAGCGGTCATGTGCGAAGTCTAATAATTTTCGTGCGATTCTTTTTAGATTTCGTTCTTAAAACTACACCTACGCAAAAGTTCTTCTCGGAGCTAAACAACAGTTCTTTTCAGGGATAACCAACAGTTCTTTTCAAGGCTAACCAACAGTTCTTTTCAGGGCTAAACAACAGTTCTTTTCAGAGCTAGAATATTACACGCTATTAACATTTTCTTAAACATTTGAAAATGCCTAAGAGAGTCAGGTCTCAACTTTCTAAACATAGTTCTCAAGCACGGGCAGCAAGAATACGTCGTATGGGAGAATCTTCACCTGAACGTTCACCACGCCTTGCTGAACAAAATCAGAGAAACTCTCAGGTACGCGCACGAGAGTCGAGTGTCGAACGTCTTGCCCTTGAACACCAAAATCTCTCTTGCTCAAACTCTCATTCAGCCCATCATAGATTATGCCGATGCCTGTTATTTGGATGCCACCGAGGAGCTTTTAAATAAACTTGAGCGTTTGCAGAATATATGTATTCGTTTTGTTTTCAACCTTAAAAAGTATGATCACGTTTCCAACTTTCGCAAGATACTCAAGTGGCTCCCCATTCGATTTCGCAGGAACTCTCGGATATTGTGTCTGCTATTCAACCTCCTTCACAACCCTAAAACGCCATCCTATCTGCGGGAGCGTTTTTCCTACGCCCGACCTTCAGATGCGCCGTGCAGGTCGCATCTTAGAAACCTCCTTAAGTCCCCTCCCCACTCCACCGACTTTTACTCCTACTCCTTCACTGTGCACGCGGTGCGGTTGTGGAATTCACTTCCGCCTGACATTAGGGACTGCCAAACTGTTGCAGTTTTTAAAAGAAGAGTGAAAGAACACTATCTTTCCACTTCGTCATAGTTGCGTATATATTAATATTCTAGTGTTATTTATTTTAGAAGTATGTATGTTTGTATGTATGTATGTATATTCTCATATTATTTGTTTTATTTTATTAAGTGAATTGTTTTTGATTTTATGTATTTTATTTTCTCTTTTACTCTTACACACGCTGTCTACATCTCTAAATCTACTATCCTATCGCAGGTATGCTGGAAGAGATTTCATTAGAAATAAGCATCACCTTTGTACCTATTTTTCTGTTATTTTCTTCTTGTCTGTTTATATAAGTGTGTACATAAATGGTTAAATAAATAAAATAAATAAATACTTATAATGTATAAATTCTTACCGTAAAGTACCCAGCACTTCTATTGGTTCCACTGGATTCCTCATATTAGTCCAGTTTTTCCGTATGTGTGGTTCTAAGGACTTCAATAAACATTCGAAGCTGGATTACACTCATTCTAAAAAAAATATATAACTTCTTTTCGTCTAATAGCAAATCCCGATATTCTAACAAAAAAAAAAACTGTCCATCACTATTTCTTAATGAAATGAAGGGACAGATCCAATACCGTCTTGTGATTTTGCGTCGATTTCGGCGGTGTCGTCGTCTTTCCTATAGATTGACTACGATGTTTTTATAAAATGCTTGCCGCAACTGTGCGTCGCCGCTGCGCCGATGAAACGCGTCGTAGTAACGATAACGCTGCGATGGCGCAGCGCCTGTGTGGCCGGCTATGCGTCAAAATATTTTCGTTGCGACGACGGAACGCAATGCAACGTGCCGTGTGGACTGGCTCCACAGTTCTTTTTTTAGATAGCTCTCACGCGATATACTATACTTCTCCAACCATAAAACCGATAGATGGCTTGAAGTACCTAATGAAAATGTGGGCATAGGGCACCAAACTCAATACAGATAGTACCAGCCCAGACTAGCCCGGCGCGGCGCATAGAACAATGACCCTTGAATAGCACCATGATACGCTTCGAGTGTAGTTTATAGTTGACCGATCGTTTACGAAAGCATATTTTTCTTCTTGCCGACTTCTGAGGTTTGCTTCGGAAAGTGTATTGTCGTCAAAGATTCGTACAAACGTATTTTTTTTTTCTCTTAATGCCACAGGTCAAGACTATAAAAAAAGTTACGATTGACAGTGACAGTCTGAATTCTGAGTGACATGTTCATGTTTTTGTACCTAGCCATTTCATGTCAAAAATTGTTATCGGGGACGGAAGTTCACGATACGATTGTTTGTAGCCCGGTAGCCCGCTCGAAATATTTATATTTTACTGTATCGCGAGTGTTTTATAATTCAAAACCATGGCCTTACCAACCGCCCAGCCTGCCGAAGTTCTTCGAGCATGGCAGAAAGACGATCTTTACGAGAAACAGCTGGCTGAATCTTTATCTAAGTTGATGTCAGCAAGATACGCCTCCAGGGCAATACCACTATCTTCTATGATGTACAGATCTCTCACAACACTCAAGGACCTTCAAACTCTTGGAGAAGAATACTCCGGTATCGTGCAAGTCGACGAAAGCTATAATAAGTTACCATCATTCTACAGCCGATTATTCAGCATTATTCTATCAACTTTTGGAGAGAATATCACTAGGCATTTGCTCCAATGCGTAGAAAAGCGTGTTGAACAAAATCCATCCCTAACTGTAGAAGCACAAAACATGTTTTTAATAGGACTAAAAACTTTGAGCAGTATTGTGCCTCAGATTCACAGTATTCACAGAGGAATGGCATATATCAATGGAGGCCCACTACAGTTAGGTAAAACGATAACTGGAATAGACTATGTGCATGTTAGACCAGCTGCTGCAGCTTACTATGCACATTTAAGACTCCTTGGTATAGTTACGCTGTTACATGCATTTGTATCTTGTGGCCAAAGTTTATACAGAGCAAAAACGCATATGGATCAAATGAAAGAGATCCCTAATGAGGTAGATAGTAGTAAATCTTGTGTGGCCTGCTTAGAAGAGATTCTTCAGCCTTGTGTCTTGCCCTGTGGTCATATATTTTGTATGAACTGCTCCTATGGGGCATTGGAAAGCTGTGCATTATGCCGCTCACCATTTACCAAAAATTGTGTTGTTCCCTTGATGAATTACTGTCCAGAGGCATCATAGACAATTTGTTTGTTTTTTGTTGAGAATTTAGGTAGGCTTAGAGAAATAGGCTCAAGGTGTATTGTTAACTGTTAAGCATTAATTTTACTTGTTATAGTCATTAATTCATTATTCTGATACAAGAAATTAAATACTAATGCTAGTAAATGTTTAACCAGAGATGCTAGTTTAGTAGAAAAGTAACAAAACCTACTTGTAAGTATTCATGTAGATACCGACTGTATTATTACATTGAAACCATGTAATTAGTATTTACTATATAAACCTAAGTACTGCCTCATTCATAGTTATCTTCAGCTTTTAACTGTGATAAAAAATAATATGCAATGTTATAATATTTTTGTCTTCTGTACTAGGCTACTAGATAATTCTGTTGGTGGTGAGAGATTGGAAATGAAATATATTTTTTCAGTTACATAAAATCTTTTATTACATACAATATCAATAAATTAACATGATGATGATGATGAATTGAACGTAGTTACCTGAAAAGGATCCAATCCAGACAAAGTCACTTTAGAGATATTGACATTTGAGGTTTGAAAGATTTTTTTCATCGGTATTAATTTTAAAATGAATTGATAAGTAGTATGATTTTGTGTGTGGAATAATACAACTTTTTTATTGTTAATAGTATAGTCAACCATAGTATTGTATTTTCCGAGGTATATGTAAATTTATATGGTTCGATCCTAAACATTAATTTACAGTTTCCAAAGCGCATGGTCTTTTTAAAGTGCTATACATGTGGGTTCTGAGGTTGATAAAAAGTGATAGACAGTTGTTTTTGTTTGGATCTTTTTAACTGGGTGATAATATTGATATTTAGCATCAGTTTAGTGCACTTCTTATTTTTGACCATGTTGTGGATTGGATCCTTTTCATTTAACTACATCCAATTAACAATTACAGCAAAGAGAGAAGATTCAAGCAATACAAGAGATGGCAAATTATTTCTTAAGACAAGGAGTTTTTGTGCTTAGTTATAAATGCATTTTATAAAAAATTCATTTACATTCAACCATATTTAAAAAAAAAATATTTTGTAAAAATAAAGCCTTTACAAATATTACCTTAAGACTTCTAAGTGGGCTCAACAAGTGTCACCAAGTGGAAGTGCCCTTATCACAAAGTGCATTGAAAACATCAATCCCTAAAGGTGATAAGAGGTATACAGAGATGTGTTATCTCTTAATATCACAGTTGTATTTGAGTGTTTGAAGAGTCACACACTCAAATACAAGAAAAATTGTGATAGCCCTCTTAAGCCAAGCGCACATTACAGACGCAACGGGCCACAGAACAATGCATTTTCATACAAAAAAAGTATGCCTGTAATGTGCGTTGGTTCATTAAAAAAAAAATAAGAAGTGATGGAAGAGGATTTTTGTTGCAATCTGCTTTAGCCTTGCTTAAGCAAGCACCGTAGTCACATTTTGTTTTTTAAATACAATAGAAAACTATTTATCAAGGATAAATATAATCATTTATACAGGTAAGGACAGAATACAGACAACATTATTGCTCAGGGAACAAGTAATACATAGTATTATTTGTTAAGTATTTAAGTGAACAAGCTTGGTCAATGCTTGTTTCTTCTCTACATGAGAAGATGCCTTTTCCCTGCAGAACGGCATACAATAATAGGCCAGTATTTTTATTACATAGGGAGACTAAAGCATTATAAATCATGACCACATTGAAGCCATGATCGATTTTATTCACAGAGGCCATGGAAATTAATAATAAAAAAAAAAAAATATCTCAAACATCTTAGCTTGAATAATATAAGAATAATTGTTATACAATAGTCAAGTTATGAATGATCAGGACCACGTCACCTCACTACTGTTTTGCTTGAACCCCAGAGGCCAGATTCAATGTTTTTATATTATTGTTATGTGGTAAGACACACTTGCAGCTAATTAGCTGATGCATGTGTTTTAAATAGCTTGTAGATATTAAATCTGCCCAGACAGTTCTTGAAGCACTATCAGAACCCTTCCATCATGTTTTCTATTCCATTCCTACTTAAGCTTCCGTTCCATCACCAATTTGCATATTCTTAAATATTCTAGCAAACTATGCTTAAAAAATCCTTATAAGCAGAGTATTTGTACATTAAAAGATCTAACATAAACATCACAAGTAAGTCACAAACCCAATACTGTTATAAACAACTATTATAAACATTTAATAAGATTTTTGTCAACAATATTATGAAACACATGACTATCAAACTTATGCGTAGTAAACAGGTTGTAAATATTATTCAACACGTATTAGTTCAACATCAAATATTAAGGTGGCATTTGGTGGTATAACACCTGGATGGCCTCTAGATCCATATGCAAAGTCTGGAGAGCAGGTTAACCTTGCACGCTCACCAACAGACATCTGAAAGTGGAAATAACCTTTATTATTATTAGGTATGCAGATTTAAAGTGTATTAAGTAGGTAAGAAAAAAAATTAGCTAATAACATATAGGCAGCGAGGAAAATGACTACTACAGAAGAATATTTATTGCTTAGGTTAGCTACAACATGACTTGAGTGCTTGACATGCATGTTGCAGTGGCAATGAAAGTCTCCGAATGGTACAACAGTGAATGATACAAAATTTACAAGGACAACAATTTATTTATTATTAAGTGTAAGCTTACCCTACATATACCTTGGTCCCATCCTTGTATTACGTCGCCTCTGCCCAGCGTAAACTTAAATGGTTGCCCTCTGTCCCGCGAAGAATCAAACTTTTTGCCATCTACTAGCGTTCCTGTATAGTGAACCACTACAGTTTGACCAGGCTTCGGGAATGTAGTTCCTAAAAATAAATCATTTTATTTATTGAGGTTATACTATGGGTGTATTGTTGAAGTACGAGCTCTTGGTAAATTACGTACCATCCCCAGGTGACACAGTTTCTACGTCTACTCCCATTTTAGTTTAGAATAAATATATTACAGTGAATGTGGAGCAGATTGTACTTTGAAAAATTAAAATTGTTTACAAAAACAACAACACAATCGTAAACGTCAAGGTTACTGTTTTCTTTTTGTTGGTCCCTTGTTGTTTTGTAAAATGGTTTTTTTTTATTTTTTTTTTATTAATTTTAATGGCCTGGTTGCTGGGACCTTTTAGCCAGGTTCAATGGTTTATGCATCAAGTCCACAGATCAAGTCAGACAATCTCTGAGAAAAGATGATATTCTCGATTAACGCCAACATAATGTTTGTGTACGATAGTGTAGCGACCACATTATCGAGAATAACTAACTTAAATTTTCATATAGCTTATGGTTTCCCGCACCGACCAATCACAAAACACCATTTTATAAACAAGCAAAATGTCTGTCGTTCTCAGAGATTGACACAGAAAACAGTTGAAATTGAATTTTGCGGTGAAAATATAAGATTTTTAACTTTTTTATTAGTTTTATCAGTAACATTTTGATAAATTTGGGCGTGAATTGTTGTTCATCGTACAAATTAGGATTTGTAATTCACATCAATACGTTTTTTATTTTAACTCTCCTGAAACCCGTATGGTATGGACATGGAAGTCGACGGGTTTGATAATTTCAGTAATCCATCTGAAGGTGGAAAGTTCTGCAACTTGAAAGCATTTGTGACTGCTGCCCGCGAATTTGAGGCAACACACAGCGAGTCAGCCGTGAATTTGATGACACGATATCTTGGGGTAAGTTCTATTCTTTGTTTACGTTCAAGATGCACTACACTCATAAAATTACCACACTAAACCCCACGACTGGCGCCTGAAATTGCAGTACATCTAATAATAATCCAAGGATTCTAGAGAATTCTTCCACTGACCGAATTCTTTCGTAACTACTTCATTCATACCAACAGCTCAGGCTTGTCTCCTTTTTTTTTTTGTTTTCAGCTAATAGCCTCATCATGCGACCTCTCAATATTCTCGCCGGGTCGTTCAGAAGTGTGCGCGTTCTTCAGCTCGCTGTGGCGCGTGCTGTGTGATGGACGTGGTCCACACTGGGCAGGAGTGGCTGTGCTGGCAAGGGCGGCTATTGAGCCCAGTGCTAGGCATGCTTTAACTCATACTTACAAGTTAGTTACATTCTTTATTCAAATTTATTTGGATTCCAGTTCAACCAGAGGTTGCTTAGACTTGTCAGTAATTTGTACTAGGTCAAATTACCGGGATTAACATAGCTATCATAGTTATTTGTTTATTCGGGATATTATTATGCACAACATTACAGGAGACATAAATATTGCACAATTAAATTGCAACAAAAGCACATAGTTATGATAAAAAAGGATCAAAAATATGAAACAAAATATTTATTTATTTATTTATAACAGCTTAACTACCATTACAGGGTTTACCCTCATGCAACAGTTAAGAACAACCAAAGCTATATAGCTTAGGTAATTAGTGTTGTGTGCTTTACCGTACTCTGATACTTTATCAGATGATGAAAATAATAATATTTTTAAATTGAACAATACTATTCACATGCTGACATGTTGTCATAGTGACAAATTATTGTTTTTTGACACTAACAAGTTTCTTAGTGGTTTTAAGCTGACTCAGAGAACTTTATCTCTGTCTTGGGAATGTAGACAAATGATTGCTATGTTGATAGCATATAATATTAATGAGGTTATAGCTAATATAACAAATTCAAGTTTTAGTGACGAGTCTGTGTTGTCTAGTTATACTAACAACATAGTGATCAATTATGAGTCATCATGTTGTACGAAGGAGGATCCACCTATAATACCAACATCCTTGCAGGCCACTACCAGTCAGATAGGGTATTCTCTTCCTGATGGATCTCAAACAGGCGTTCTAGACACTTCAGTTATAGTTGTGGAGGTCACTCCGGATAACTCTTTAAACTAGTTAGTAAGACAATAGAAGTTACCCTGTCAAATAATCACTTATTATTACACACTCACATACATTACATACACACTTATTGTTACATGCTCACGGAATGTCAGATCTGGAGTCATGAAAACACCCAAGTCTCGCACCTCCGTGACTCGTTGCAGTGGCGCCGCGTCCACCTCATACTCATAGAGCAGAGGTGCACGAGCACGGGTGAAACTCATCAACGAGCACTTTGATATGTTGAAGTACAGTTTGTTTTCATGGCTCCATTACTATTCGATCGATGTCTTCCTGTAGGCGCCTGCAATCAGACTCGGACCTAATCTCTAGCAGCAACTTGAGGTCATCAGCAAATAACAAACAATAGCCATATCTTACGACTTCCGGCAAATTATTTATTATAATTATGAATTCTAGAGGCCCCAAGTTGGTGCCCTGACTTACACCCGACCAAGTGTAACATAAGTCGGATTCACATCCGTTGCAGTCCACATACTGCTGTCTGCCTTTCATGTAACTGGCGAAAAACCGCAGTAGATGCTGGGTAAATCCGACCTCTGCTAGCTTCCGCAGTAAGATGTCATTTTCGACGGTGTCAAAAGCTTTTCAACGAAAAAAACAAATGACAATCAAATAAAACTGGAAGAAAAAAAAGCAGCTGCAATTAATAAAAATTGTTACCTATTAGTTACTTCTATAACTATACTCCTAACTTTTCTTTATTCAAATGATTAATTTATAAAATGTAAAATTTTTCAGGTTCATGCCAATCCTGGCAAGATTATTATCTGACTCAATATCTAATGACAAGAAAATTAAACTGCTCTCTGTAATGCAAGTAAGTCCATTAAATTTTTGAACTCTTGTTACTTGGTAGTGGTACGGTATTTTTATCTCACGAAGCGACGCGCGCTTTACTTGTGGTTACCAAGTGTACAAACATGCTGTGAATCTGTGTGGTGTGCGGTGTGAGGAGCTCTCGGTAGCGGTGCCGTCCTAGACAACGGCAAAATCGGAAGTGTGAGTGTGTGTTATGAGCTGACGCTACATGCCCTCACGTACACATTAACAGCGTGTTTGTACACTTGGTTACCACAAGTAAAGAGCGCGTCGCTTCATGAGATAAATTCAGTGTAATAGTATGTACCGCGGCACACCGGTGAACCGTCGTCACTAGTTAGTGTGCCGCGGCAAAACAGATGCGTTATTATTATCTTGCGATCATATATAGACATTACGATAAAACGTCCTAGTACAGATCCATTCTCAGATAGCATTTCCCTTGGACACTTACCAATAAGAAGAAGAATTCATGGAGCTAAAAACCGATCAACTTTGAAACTAAAATTTTCGACCTAGCACATTTTTTGCTGCATATTTAATAAGATAAAAAAAAAACTTATAACACCCCTCTGTTTCTGTCAGGGGCTTATGAGTGAGTATGGTCTCTCCGCTGCTTACAAAGCGTGCTATTGCAATACCTACTCTAACCATTTGCCACAACCTATTTATGCGAATTAGGGTTTTGAACTCCTACAATAAAATAAAAAATAGGGAATGCCTGAGGACAGATGAGAGCAGCCCTATCAGTCATTCCTCCACATTTAGTTCGCTTATGCTCAGCTAAGCAGGCTCACATTTCTCAATACACATGAAATTACCTTAAACTTAAAAGGTTGCAGAACACTAATCTAGAGGAATGTCAAATGGGACATGGCCACCACAGCGAGGTTTCTTGTGCTTGGCAGATAAATCGCCCATTGCAGTACTTTTCCTTGCTGGGAATGACAGCGTTGCTGGAAATGATGGCTTAGTTTTTTTTTGTGCATATCACATTATCCAGGGTACATTCTTCATAGAAAATACCTCTGCCTTTTCTGTTATTAATGAAAGGAATAACTCTTAGGACAACTACAACTTTAAGTTCACCAATACCACTAATGTCTTAATATATTATTATTCATTGCAGGAAATATCCTACGGCATAAAAATCAGTTGGCAAGAGTCCTACCTATCCAACCTGATGAAGCAACTGACAGAATGGATCACTCAACCAATGGCAGAACCCCAACACCGCACCATAGGTCACAAGTCCCTGACTGTCTTGGTCAATGTGTGCTATGGAAACCTGCCAGCTATATATGCATTGATGAGGACTGTTGATACTAAGGATTTTGTTGTGCATCTTATTAGTTTGAAGGTAAGATATTGGATCATTTTCATGCTGACGTAAAATAGTTTTCAGTAGTATACAGTGTAGGTACCTGATCTTTTAGACCAGTTGCTAATACACTCGTAACTGCTTGTAGCTACCACAGGGCTGTTAAAAAATGAATGGTAAAGACATTTGCATCCAAAAGGTTGAATTAATAGAAGGCTCCATTGACACAATAAAGATAAAGATAAAGATTCATTTATTTGCAAAAACATGTGTAGATAATATACATGGAATGATGTTTATTATAGGTGTTACAGGATATTCTTTGGCACAACATGTTTGACCATGGCTGGTGTACAAATTAGGTCGGATGACCAAAAGATTAAAAAATTAAATAATCCAAAAAAATTAAATAACAATTAACATTAATATTAAATTAAAAAAAAAATATATATAAAATACAATTGCTAAATATTCATGCGATTCAAAACAACAAAGATACAATAGATTCAGTCAGTATATCAGTATCAGTATCAGTATGTCAGTCAGAGCGATTTGTCATTTAAAAATTCATTGACATTATAGTAGGCTTTTCCTGTCAGTATTTTTTTTAATGTTTTCTTAAACTGGTCTGTATTTAGTTTTTTTACACTGATAGGGATATTGTTATAAATTATCGGTGCTCTGCATACCACGCTTTTATACAGTAGTGCTGTCTTAGCTGGCTGAACACGAAGTTTACTATTATCCCGGCGATTTCGTATTACAAGGTCCGATATTCGAGGAAACAAATAGGGGTTATTTTTTACAAATTAGGCGATTTCTAAAATATAAAGTGACGGCAGTGTGAGGATTTGATGCTTTGTAAAAAGTGGCTTACAGCTCTCAGTACTTTGGATACCGAACATAGCACGTATGCATCGCTTTTGCATTTTAAATGCCATATCTTTATTTGATGAGTTGCCCCAGAAGATAATGCCATATCTTAGGACAGATTCAACAAGTCCATAATAAGCTAATAGCAACACATTAGTGTTGATAGTTGGAGCAAGTTGGTACAAAGCATATGCTTGACTACTGATTTTTTTACATAGTGCGTCAATGTGTTCTTTCCAGTTTAGTCCAATCATACAAGGATCTTATCATCGGTCTATAGCAGTCTTCCGCGCGATATAGGCCTCTTCAATCCCACGCCATTCAACTCTCGGCCACTCTATCCAGCTGCTACCAGCCAACTGCTCACTCTACCTAGCTTGAGAGATCCAGATCCTATCTAACCCATGCAAGCAAAACGTTTCACTAATCAATAATTGAACATTCCAGGACGGTGGCTATGGCGGTGTGGAAGTGTGCAGGCTGCTTGTATGTCTCTCTGGAGCGACGAGAGGCGCTGCCGCGACTCGACAGCCAGACGTACACAGTTATCTGTGTTGTACTATGCGGACTTTTAGTAAGGCAGTCAGGTATGTCATCATTACAATTCATACCGCAAGTTATTCTTAAGCCATTGAGCACGAAAATCTACAGTAAAAGACTGTCCCAAATGAAACACCACTTCTTGGCCAAAATACCATTTTTATTGCAATTAATTAGTTTCAAGTGCACTGTAATCTTTGGGTGGCCATAAACAATGCACACAATTTTCATAAGAACACATAAAAAGTGTTTTGTATTGGTTATAATCTGACATACCCCTTCACCTTTCGCAATCCAATTTCCACAAAAGAAAAAGGCTTAAAGGTCTTGAGTGATGCTCATGTGCTCATTGTACCTTTGCCGTTGTAGCGGTATCTACATCGCCACATGCGAATTACGCATCACACTGACGTCACGCAAAATTCTGCATCGCGCAAGCAGAGTTCACCTCACAACTAGCACATACAACGTCCCGACATCAATCGTCGGGCAGTTGTCCACCAGACGCGACACCCGTCTGGTCGGGGGCTCCTCTCTTTACTACGTATATGAGTGAACTTTACACCCTGTTCTTCATACTTCTATATTGATGACCCCAAACATGGACATGAGCGTGACGTCATCACCATCGCTTCCTTAAGCTTTCGAGCGGCGTGTCACACAGCCAGCCAGCACCCACGGCTTCAATGGGTATCCTACCACCACCATGCAGCGAACGCGCATTCCTGCTCATCACCCTCAGCCTCATCAGCAACTCGCCAACATCCTCAGCTCGTACCTCTATACCGTGTTCCAAGGTTCCAACTAGCAAACGCATAATTATTTATGCATACTTATTATTATGCATACTTGCAGTGTTTAACAGCAATATTCAAATAATCAACTCACATCACCAGGCATCTAATCAAGTGATAAATAACTGTGTTTTAGTGAAGGAGACGCGACCCAGCTTCTGCACGCTTATACGTTTGTCAACGATCTGTGTTCAGACAGCAACTTGCGAAGCTACGTGCTTACCTATCCACATTTCGTTAATGCGCTCACCGAAGCACTAAAGGTAAGAACCAAATTACATCTGAAATACATAAATAAAATTGAAGTTTCTGTTTGTTATGTATACATAACAGGTTTTTACTAAATGCATATGAAAGTATATACGGTACTTCGAAAATAACAATTTAAAAAAAAAATTGTCTGTCTGTTTGTTCCGGCTAATCCCCAAAACGGCTGGACCGATTTTGACGGGACTTTCACTTGCAGATAGCTGATGTTATAAGGAGTAACATAGGCTTTTTGCCCGGTAGCACATTGGGATAGTTTATTTCCGACATCCACGCAGGTGAAGCCGTGGGCAGCAGCTGGTTTAACACTTAAAGGCATTCACATCAGCTTTCAAGAGTTGTTCAAAGGCCTCCATACATCAATCCCGAAAGAGCTATCTGAGTAAATATGTAAAAGTTCTATGACAAAATACTGTCCCCTGCATGGGTGCCGCATGTGAGATTCTGGGTAAGATTCTTAAGTCAGGCAGTGATATAATGCTACATACTAGATAAAGGTTGCTAACAGTATGTCGATTGTGTAAAAATCTCACTGTGAAAACTTAGGTGAAGTGAGCGTGGAGTGAGCTGTAGGTGTCAATCCACTGATGCTAAGGATTGACCAAGCATTACATTTAAATCAAATCAGTGCTTACCGCCATCTTTGATTTTAATTTAAGAAGACAAAATTGAGTTTGAGTGATTTTCGGTTTTCCTACCACATAAATAATACAACTTTGAAATAATATAAAAAATCAACAGAATTATCATTAAAAAAATATGATTAAAATCGTGATTATGATTGTAAATGTAATGGTTGGTCAATCCCTAGCATCAGCAGGATGACACTGACAGCTCACTTCACCTAAGTTTTCACGGTGAGATTTTTACAGAATAGCAATGCAGTTAGCAATGAGTGTTACAATCTCAGTCCTGTGTAAAAACAGTGCATAAACTGAACTGTGAAAATATTAGTTCCTAGTTAAACATAGCTCTCAATCGATTGCATACCCGTAGCCCGCTGAAGACATAATTTGTTGATGTGGGGGATTGATTACTGACCCATCCAACACCCAGTGCGAGTATGGTGCTTCTGATTCTTCAGCACTTGCTGGAGCGTCCCAACTGCCCGTGCACTTGCACTTCGGCTGACCTAAAGAATGCCGCTGATGCCGCACTCAACGTGACCACCTACTGGGCTCAAACTATACAGGGTCAAATTAAATAAGCGAAACTCCGCAGACGTAATGGGTATCGATATCCAAACAGGATGAAACAAAAGGCAAATTAATTTGATGTTTTCTTTTGTGGGGTCAGCGACCGCAGCTAGTGCATTCACTATAATATGAGTTTAAACATTCTGTTTCTTTCTTATAAACTTCACAGATGTGATTGGTAACGATAATCTTAACACTTTAAAACATATTTTTTCAACTCGTACTTAATCTGACAACACTACCAGAGGGTGTTGACAACAAAAAAAAAAACATATCTTTTTTATTTTGTATTTAATCGAGTTTAGATATCGATAGCTATCACGTCTGCGGAGTTCCGCTAGCTAATTTAATTTGACCTTGTATATAAAAAAAACAATGAATATGAGTACCATCGACACGAAAATAAGAAGTTATTTTTATTATACTGGATGCTTTTTTCAGGATGTAAATGAGGTTTGTCAGGCGGCGCCCGACGATATGGGTGAACCGGAGAACGCAACCAATTGTCTTCGTAATGTGCTCAAGTTCCTCACGGTTTTGGTCAGCTTGGGTAAGTATGTCATGTTTTTGCTTATCAATTTCCATATTTTTAGTCCCAGAATAAAATAATTACACACTTGGGTGAAGCAAGATCGACAAAATGCGCTATGGTAGTTTGGTAATGGTACACTCGGACTAGTGATGGCAGAGTCGACTGTATGATGGGCCAATTATTTGCCATGGACATAACTTCTATGCTTTCAGTCTTGTTGTTAAGATTATTGAACAGAGAATCAGTTTTTTCGCATTCCAAATATGCTTGTGTGAATAGTTTAACACTGTTCATTCTGTTTTTCCAGATCTATACTCCCTGAGGTGTCACCACGGCGCTTTAGTCTGTCTTTGTATGAAAGCCAGTAGCATATGTTTGCCGGAGTCGCTAGAACTATTCGCTGCTATCGTCTCACAATATAGAGGTAAATATTTATTCAATATTTAATGAATAGTCGCGACCTTGATGAAATATTGCCCTAGTACAGATTTGAATTGAGAACAGAATTAATAATACTAATTTCTTTATTTACACTTCAAAGTCACAAACATCTGTGTAGCCTTGGCTTGTACTAGGTACTAGCTCTTGTACTAGGAATTCTTGTATCACAAGAGCATCGCCGACTGCTTTTAACATCGCACAATAAATCAGGCAATTCGAGTGTGTAGTCTGTACTATATATAAAGTACAGCCCGATTCAAACTTTATGGCGGCTCTGAAGTGCGCTAGTCGCTGCGCAGTACCTCACCCCTCACCCCCGCTGCCACGTGAATCTGTTACTGCGCAGAGAATCGCTTTATGTTCCGAGCCGCCTTAAGTTGGTACCTACTCTCTAAGTCCGCCAGCGAAGGAACGGGCCCGTCCGAAAGTAGTTCGATACAAAGCAATAACACAACGGGAGTAAGGCTAACTGTCTAGTGGAGTTGGCATAAATTTTTAGTTTGGGTCTCTTAAGTTTTCTGGTGTCCGTAGGTGATACGGAGTAGCAAACTTCCGTAACTTCGGCCGAAACTACGGATTTTCTGCTTAGAGAGTAGACCCCTTGAATCGGGCTGTAAGACGGTTTGAGTTATTCAAAATCTAAATAAAAAATATGTGTGCAGTTCACATGCGATAGAAGTGAAACCTTCAGAAGTATTCTATCTCGTTCTCTCGCACGTTAAATCCTGTACATAGATGTGTTAGTCTCTTTTTAATGTCGCTTTAGAAGTTTTCACATAAAAATGATTTTATTCTAAATAGGCTGAGATTCAGCACTTCTTGTATCATCAGCCTATAATGTTCCCACTGCTGGGACACAGGCCTCCTCTCTGTGAGAGGGAGTGGGCCGTAATCTACCACGCGGGCCAGGTGTTGGTAGAGTTTTGAATGTCAAAATGAAACCTATGGGTTTAGGTAGGAAGCAGTGGCACAACAAACTCCCGAGTTGTTATAAATTATGAAATGGTTTTGCAATGTTGATTGCTGTATTTATCTAAACTCAAACTCAAAGCATTTAGTTCAAATAAACCAATTACAGGCACTTTTGAATTGTCAAGGGGTCGGTCAGTCAGAAAGATGAAGCTAGTTGCCCATTCCAAACCATAGTTGGTACCTATGGAGAAGAACGGGCAAGAAACACACACACACTCTCTGGACACTCTTTTAAATCAAAATACTGTTACAAAAAAGTCGTTACATCATTCATGTTGTTGTGAGAACGATGTAAAAAGACGTGCACGTTAAAAGCGTCCATAATAAAAAGATAAAAACATTCAGGAATTAAAATAAGCCGTGACAGCAACAAGTCATTTAGTAGGTCATGGCTTTACCGTTGTCAATAGGTTTTGGCGCTCCCGTTAAAATAAAGTTTAAAAATATGCTGTGTATTACAGATGAGGGTCGTCTACCTCAAGAGTTGATATCAGTGATCAGCGATGGGTTGCCGGGACTTCTCGTTCCACCGTCATTGGAACCGGGCAAGGCGGGTTTGCAATGGGTAAGGAAACAACAATATTTGATTGAAATTTGTAATTAACCATCGGCATTTAAACAAAAATCATTTAATATAAAATTGCTTTAATTTGACTTAAAAGCCTACTTATACCATTTCGTTTTAGCACGGCAGTATAGGTCATTGACTCACCTGCATTTACTGACGTATTGTTTGATTTAAAAAAATAAAGCCAGTTAACGCACTGAAACAGAGCCCATCGTGATTCTCAATCTTTTTGTTACCTAATGTCCGAATTAAAAAACGGAACCCTTGTAGGATCACTCGTGTGTCTGTCTGTCTGTCTGTCTGTCCATCTGTCACAGCCATTTTGCTCCGATTCTAATGGCCCGCTTCATTTGACATTTAGTACACATATGAATAACGGTGACCCAAATACGGAAGAGTAACGTAAATAAAAGAAATTTGGATGTGGGCTTCACTTTTGGGAGGCAAATAAGTTTTGTAAGTGGTACCGTGTGACATATCAAATAAAATGCCTTACTGTGGGGTGTCATATTTTTTGGTAAAGTCGTTGCTTTTATGTGGTTGTACACACAATCTGTTATATTCTAGACTTAAGTTATAAAAAAACGTATTTGTTTACAGTTGCAAGTAGTGGGCGCTCTCTGCGAGTCAGTAGAAACACAAGAGAGAGTGTTGCAAGAAGTGACACCGGACGCCTTCGAAGATACCTTGTATAGTGTACTGGAGTATACATCACAGGTAATTTTAAATAATAACAACCGCACAGGGAAGGTTAAGTTACGCTTGCCGCGGTCGGTTTGTGGATGGGTGACCTTTTATTACCTACATTGTCGAGACCCCTCCGTGCCTGTGAAAGCAAGTTAAGCCGTTGGTTCCGGCTGTCATTTGTAAATCTTTGGTTACGGGTCAGTCGGGAGGCAGACGCCCAAAAGTTTGAGAACGAGTCTTACTAAGCGGCATCATGTTACCCGGTATCTGGGTTGTAGAGGTCAGATAGGCAGTCGTTCCATGTAAAATATTGGTGTTCAGCTGCATGGGGCCAATATAGTTGGGAAAAGCCTTGGCAGATTGTTTTTTTTTTGTACAAAGATTATTTTAGCCTATAAAGTGAATTAAATTAAATTTAATGTAATAGTAATGTTGTGTAATGTGACTGTATGAGTGTTTTAGCTATTATGAGTCAGTGATGCTCGAAATAAAATGTTTCTTTTCTTTTTTGGTGTAAGAATTTGGCATTTATACAGATCACCAAGTAAATAGTCCTAATTAGGCTATCGAAAAGAAAAACTGCTGCATTGAACGCGTTCAAATTGCGCTATCTCCTTATAGTTTGGGAACGCCGTGACCAACAAGTATTGAAAGTATCCCATTCTTAGGCCTAAGCCATAAGTTAGATTCATCTGAAAAACATTAAAATTAGCAATTACCTCAACTCAAACCCTACTGTAGACAGCCTCTAAAAAAACCGGTCATGTGCGAGTCGGACTCGCGCACAAAGGGCTCCGTACGATGCAAAAAGCCGAAAAAGATACGTTTCTTGTATGAGACCCCTTTAATTTTTATCTTTGTTTTATTGTTATTATAGCGGCAATAGAAATACACGCTCTGTGAAAATTTCAACTGTCTACCTATTACGGTTCATGAGATACAGCCCGCTGACAGTCAGATGGACGGCATAGGGTTAGTAATAGGGTCCCGTTGGCACCCTTTGGGTACGGAACCCTAAAAAGCCCACTCTTCTAGCAGCAGAATATCTTCGCCTAGCAGAGTATTAAAATACTTCACACATTTCTATATTTCATATGCCGATTGTATGTTATAGAACGGCGTAGTAGGCGCTGAAGCGTCCCAACAAGCCGTGGTAGTGGGATGCCGCACTGCACTAACACTGGCACCTCTCGACAGACCCTGGGAGGCCGCCCTAGCACGCATGTTAGCTCACCATCAGGTCAGTAGTACACGAGATGACGAGACAGTTTTTTCACTTTACTGGGCGGCAAACAAGTGTATGATGGTAATTGATCGCCGCCTCCTGGGGCTGTACTATGACGTGTTAAATCCATCATTGTTCCAGCGTGGAAGAGAGACGGACCTATACATGACCGATAGCACTATCTCTTTTTCTCAACGGAATCATGATGGCGTTAACAGGTCATAGTACGGCCCCTGCTGACTGCAGAACATGTATGGTGGCAGTACATCCACGGATTAGCATTCACAGGTGAAATTGTTTATTCTGTAAACAGGCTTGGTCCAGTGGTAACGGCCCCGACTTACGAGATGTAGGTCATGGGTCTTTGTGTTAATAATTTCATCACCACTGCTCTCAAAACGGTGAAGCAAAACATCGTGAGGAAACCGGCATGTCCTAGAATCAATTCGAAGATATGTGACATCTACCAACCCGCACTGGGCCCGCGTGGTGAATTACGGCCCACTCCCTCTCACGGGGAGGAGGCCTGTGTCCCAGCAGTGGGAACATTATAGGCTGATTATGCTTATGTAAATGGCATATCGGAATCTCTTTTTCACGTCATATTTTTTTTTAAACTATATTTTCTACATTTCCTATCTGAATACCACTGAGAAGAAATGGCGAAACAAACTCAAGGCTTAAACACAAGAACTCTACCTAACCTGAGTTCTGCCTCTTTAAGTCCACCGCGAAAGTCGAGTGTACATTTTTAACTCTTGTTTGCAAAATGTGTGTTTGTTCCAAGTATGAAACAGATGTAATGAGAACCAATAATATTGATTTACAGGTCAGGAAACTCCTGTGCGTTGGTCTAACAAGCAGTAACGGACCGCGGCGGCGACAGATACTGCAGCTAGTCAAACATCATTACTTCCCTTCTGACCAGATGAATCAGGTAACTTAATTAACTTATAACTTTATTTTATATCAAGTATTGTTTCATGGCATGTTCCTTTCCTTGAAAAAAGGGACCAAAGCATGTTACATGACAAATCTATACTAATATAATAAGTTGAGGAGTTTGTTTGTATGTTTAGACGCGCAAAACGCTGGAGCGGATCAGGCATTAATCGGCACAGCCGGGCGGTGAAATCGAATATTAGATAGATGTTGTAATTTATTTGCTTCGGGTCGGCTTTGTTGTTAAAGCCGACCCGAAGCAAATAATAAATAAATAAATAATAATAAATATCGTCTGACATTGCACACAGCACCATCTAGTTCCAAGTTAAGCACTTAACACTTAAGGCTTGTGTGTGTGTTGTAAATAAATTACGGCAAGTACTCCCAGCCCGTTTATTTGTGTAGGAACCCGCAGCAGTCGGATTTGTTTTTTTTTTGCATTTTATACTCCAATTCTTGAGGAAGGTTATAGGCAATTTAGCATCACGCACGACTATGAGCAGAAAAATATAAAAGTCAGAAAGTATGTTAAGCGAAAATGAACTAATAGTGGGGGCAAGCGATGCGATGCGACGCGGTGGGTCGAGGCCCAAATATCAAGCGGATGGAAGCTACTTGTTAAATAATGTAGGTAGCCAGTCAGGGTCGTCTGGTGTAATGACCAGCGGCCGTACTATGACGTGTTAAAGACATCATTGTTCCAGCGTGAAAGAGAGACGGAGCTATACATGACCGATGGCACTATCCCTTTTTCGCAAAGGAGTCATGATGGCATTTTTTTTTTATTGACAACATCCACACAAGGTCTTCAGGTCCCGAACTAGGTAGAACACGTTATAGTACGGCTCCTGAAAACTGACTGACTGTTGTAGGCATCCTTTTGCGAACTGGCTGCAACATAATCTTTTGACGCTAAATATTGGTAAAACGAAAGCAATCATTGCCATTTGCCATCTCGAAACGTTCTGCCCCTAAAACTCTGTAACATGTATACAGCTGCACTCCTGTTCTAGCCCAGAAAATTGTACTTGCCCGTACATCGAACAAACCGACTCGATTACACAACAACCAAATCGATTAAATACCTCGGAGTCTTTGTAGATAACCGTTTGTCTTGGACCACACATCTGAGTGCTTTAAGGGGTAGGGTTCGAAAGATGCTCCGTATCTTTAAGCAGCTGGGTAAAATTGCAGATAACTCAGTTCTAAAGATGAAATACTTCTCTCTCTGTCAATCAGTCCTTAACTATTGTATTATAGCATGGGTCGCGGCTGGTAAAACCTCGTTAATCAAGGTTGAAAGAGCTCAATGAGCTCTGCTTATGGTTGCCTATGGAAGACCATTCCGGTACCCTACTAACACTCTCTACACCGAAGTGGGAGTTCTTAGAGTCAGACAGCTTTACATCTTGTCAGTCACTCTAAGATTTCACAAAACCTCCATGTGCACTTGTATCCTGTCAAGTCGAAGGGTACATTTGGAAAAGGTTCGATGCCGTAAAACAATCGGTAGAAGGTCGTACGGTTTTATGGGACCGCACATTTACTCGAAACTCAATAACCGACTCAGCATTCTACAACTTACTCAGAATAAATGCAAAATTACGGTTACAAAATGGCTTCTTACTTTGGACTATGATATGACTGAAAATTACTAAACATAAAAAAAAGAAACATGGAGCGCTTTGATAGGTACCTACCACGGAGCAAATATAAAGAGGAGATGGCCTAAGCAACTGTGCACTGTGATTCTCAACTAGGTCCTGACGTCATCATGTAGGCGTGGCCTTAGTCAGTGTATTGTTGGCGTTCGTCCTGTGCACAGCTCTGTAAACGTTCCGTTTTTACAGCATATTTACGCTAGAAGAAAAAAAGTGTGGTGTTTTATCTTGTAAAAACTACTCGGATAGACGTTCTGATGCTATGGATGGCATCACATTTCATTTGTCAGTAATTTTATGCGTAATTTATTAAAATAGTTCTTCATTCTGCATGTAGTGACATCTAGTGTGAGATAGTTACATAACTACAAAGTAAAATCAACAGGACGAGCGAATAGTTTTGCTATTAACCAGTAGATGTAAAATAAAGAAGTGGGCGGGATCTGATCACCCCTCACCCCGTAAAGTGTCACCCGTTGTTTCATACAGAAACCTTATTACAACACCTCCTCTTTGTATTTGCTCCGTGGTACCTACTGATACATAGGTATCTTTATATTTATACACGGTCAATTTTAGGTCGTTCTGGAACCGAAAGCCATATACTCGATCATCGAACTCGAAACGATTGCGACTATTATTTTCAATAAGTTACAATAAAACAAAATCACGAAAAATCTAATTTATTGTTTTTTTTCTTGTGTAATAGTGAGAACTCGAAGTAACGCTTCCTTGCGATCAATGCATATGTGTGTAAAACGTATCGACGAACTGCAACACTTGCGAACGGTACCCATTGAAAAATTCATTCATCGATCAGACAGCATGATCCGTAAGCCACGCCCCCGGCCCCTTACAGTCAAGCCGACCGCCCCCTGCATTCCTATTTTCTTATTCTTTTCTAGTATTGTCTCGCGTTTCGTTGTATTAGGTCACGCACGCGCAACCTAATTACGCGTCAAAAATGAGTCGGCAAGTCGGCAATACGTGTACTCCAACTTGGAGTTTTGGGCTATGGTGGATTTTTATGTGACATGGCGAACCATAACTGGAAGAGGCCAGACGTTTGTATGCTCAGCCGGAACACCTGAACTCACTGCGCGCACGTGGAATCACTGACCCTCAAGTTCCCTTCACCTCCACCATCCTGGCTGTAACCCAGCGCCTCCTCGATCATGGACAGTTTCGAGCGCCCACACACACGCAGGGCCGCGGTAGACTACCATACTCGGCGGAATTGGAGGAAGACATACAGGAATACTTCGAACGCGACCCACGCGGCCACGTCGTAGTACCATAATGGCGGCCAGGCGATTCAATGTTAGCCAATATTATGTATCTCACTGGCACATTAACGCGGTCTGTTCTATCAGCATGATGGATGCCCAGCTCATTATGCTACTTCAGTGCGTGCGTATTTAAACAGTGTGTTTGGTGAGCAATGGATAGGTCGTGGTGGACCTGTGGCTTGGCCCGCAAGGAGCCCCGACTTAACACCACTGGATTTTTATTTGTGGTTCGAGATAAAAAGACTAGTTTCTTCCGATTAGCGTACTACTCGAGATGACTTAAGAAGTGCGACAGTGGACGCTTTTAATATTGTGAAAAGTGACGTAAATAAAAGAGTACCTACAAGTAAGTAAGTACTTACCTACTTAGATACGTAACATGTACTTACTTATTACTGACGCGACGGTCCTAAGCCCGTATAAATTATGAAGGAAAAATTACGAGTTTTTTAACTGTTATGTAGATAAACTCAATTTAAATCAAACAATGGTTATGAATGCGGAATCACACGATTTATTATTGTTGCGGGTACTAAGGTATCTACAGCAACAAAGTGCAAGTAGGTACTGCTGACCGCGACTGGTGACTGAACACCACAGTGAAAGGTGGACTTCTTGTTCATTGTGTACCTACCTACATCAAAACAATCTTTTTTGACCGTGTGAGTACAAGGAGGTCCCTCAATAATATTCTTCACAGCAAATTTGTAGTATTAATGTACCTACTGAAAAAAAAACTATTTATTACATTAAAATTCCTGCTTGCCATTTGGACGTACCGCCACTATTTAAGCGGATTTAAACTTATTTATACTCGTAACATCTTGCCGTAGTACTATGTCTATTTTATCTATAAGTAGGTACCTAGTTCACAGAGGTCGCCGATCGCCGTACCTTTGCCTACGCGCCTACTTCTTTAAACGTAAATAAAAACACATACGCAATAGATACATAGGTACACAAATAAAAATACGAAAAACGAATTCAGACTTTATTTCTTAACCGTAAACGGTAACAAATAGAAATTTCACCAAACTAGGTACAAGGTAACGTAGGTACGCAGTTTACTAAAATTATTATGAGAAGCCACAGAATTGATGCACAACCGAATTCAGCGGTTAACTTTATAAAAATAAGGTCTTAATTCGGTCCAATATTTTCATAGAAAAGGGCACCACCAACTTATAATGAACTCTATTTGACAGATAAAACGATTCATTTTTCTGTTTGCATTGCCTGCCTTTGTAGAAGCCGCCGCACCGCGGCCGCAAGCAAACATTGTAAAAATTGGTTTAGGCAGTATTATTTTTATTCATCATAATTATGGTAGGTAGCTGTATGCTTATTAAGTACCTATTAGCTCGATTGGTCGACACTCGATTCAAGGCCTTAAATACAACTCACAAGCGTACTCGTCATGTCTAGTTGAGGTAATAGACCGTACGATTACTAGTGATTTCGTGATGCGAGAGTAGTGAATGAAATTTCAATTAATTTCTCTCGTTTACGAGGAGATGTGATATTGGTAAACACCTTGCTGTGCTTCCAATTAAATTCCAATACAAACGAGAGATAACGGAGGTAAATGAACTTACACCAACCTAAATCGTACCTACCTCAAATAAAATACCTACTTGCAGGTACATTCTTGCAGCAGGTTATTTGTCCAACGTCCGTTGACCCACCACGAGCGCGCTATCGCACAGCTGTTCCGCGCTACGTCATCACCGAGTGGATCGCGTACGATCTTGCGTTTATGAATGAAATAGTGGAAGGGCTACTAAGATTTAACTCGAATGACAGAATAAAAGTGATACATTTCTAACTTCTTTATTAGATGTCTTAAAAAAATTATAACAATGCTAAAAGTAACTATTGCAAACAACCACATTATTAATATTATTATACACATTCAGACACACCCTCATCACTAACACAACTATCTTAATTCATACACCCACTCAAACACACTGTACGCACCGGGACTCACAGCTTAGTACGGCCGTTCTCCAAATGCGTACAGTATGGCTACGTCTAAATCAATTGAGCCTGGTACCTATGCGATACCCAAGACCCTACCGACTATGAACCTAGCCCTATAATTATTCCTCAGCACCCTAGTCACCCTAACGCCCTAACCTAACATACAAACCTCACCAAACGTATGTCACGTTGATTACGAATGGTTTTACACGTGCGGGAAGTCTGTTACAAGGAGACCTACGGTAACAGACGGAAGTTGGGTAGGAATAGGGGTTTGTGTACGTCGTGCAATGTACACAGAAACTGGTTTTCTCACTGCCGATCCCACAGACTCATAGGATCGATGATGGCGAAGGGTGTCTTGGCCACAGTGAGAGGAGTAACGGTTGATGAATCAAAGTCGACTCCAGCTTGATGACTAATTTATTATAATAGTTAACCTTATTATATACTACATTTGTGATCAATACACAATGATAGGTATTTACATGTGTGTTGTGTGTGTATTGAGCCGATGAAGCGACGATCTCACTAGGTCACTTCTTGGCGCTGACGGTGCGCCGGTGTTGCCGGCGCGTGGACCGAATCTATGTCGATCTTAATGCTGACGCTGTGATGTTGAGCTAGTGCCTGTTCACGGTTGAACATTCTGGCGCCTCTCAGGACCTGGACTCTAGTTGGTATAACTCAATAGTTTCGTGTTGATGTGGTAAGCTGTAGATAGGTTTCTTTGTGACTGTGACTGGTTGGCCCGTTGGTTGTTGGGTAGATTTATTGTGTGAGTTTGGTTCTGTTTCTGGTGGTTTGGCTGTCTCGGTGCTTGATCTTCTGGTCTTGTGGTGCACTGTGCCTCTAATCCATCTCAGTATTGTGTTTCCGTAGCAAACTAAAAACAAAAATAGTAAAAACATGATTACACATGATATTGTGGTTGTTATGTAGGTGTGAGTACTAATTTGAGTCCAAACTGTATTATCTAATTCGAACTGTAAAACTTTTTCTTTATTAATTAAGTGCTGAAAAATCTCTTTTGAGTGATCTACGACTTCTTCTTTGCTAATTTTAAACATAGATTTAGTTACTATGTGCGTGTTAATGGGAAAGTCTATTTGTTTTGAGTATGATGTTATAATCGGTACTGAAACAATTCTTTTGGCAGTTAATATGTTATTAGTTGTTTTAATGATGCAATTATCTGCAATTCGTATTACGCCAACATTTTTAAGCTCAACTTCTTCTCTTTGTCCATCACATAGTATTGATGCCGTAACCTGATCTCTTACAATGAATAACCAAGTGTTTTGCATGTGAAGCTGTTTCCATATTATTTTATTGGATAGATAATATGTTGTGGTTGGACATTTCGTATGTGTCTGGTTTTTAAACAGTTGATTTACAATGCAATTTTCAGTTAATTGCATGTTCTTCACGGCCCCGGGAAAGCAAATAAAATGGTTGGTTCGTTCTAAACAACGTTTGAACTCGTCATAGTTCAAGTCAAAATATAGTTCGTTGTTGTAATCTAATCCTATGTAAGACTTATGTACTTCTAGGCTTTGGGCAGATTTATCTAAGTTTATCTTTGGGACTGGTGTAATATACATTAACGTATATTTCGTTATCTCTTGTATTGGGAAATAGGAGTATACTTTTATATAAGTATTGTTTTCAGATATCTTGGTGTCCAGTAGGTGTTGTTGAACGATTCTTAAATTAGAGGGTAATTTTTTGTTTGCTGATGATATCAAATCACTGACGTTCTTTGGTGTTAATACACTATATACTGTTGCTTTGGCTAAGTATATTTCTAACAATCCGTTATAATGATCCATGATTTCTTTCATGTAATTGTATGCTAATTGGTAAGTCTGCATAATACGTATGTTGACACTGTTGTGGTCGACTGTACTGAACCAATAGCTATTACTCTCCATGTAACCTATAACTTGGTTTAGTTTAGTTTGAAATCCTGTAAGTTTCTGTTGTATTCTTTCTTCAGTTTTGTTGACTTGTGAGATTGTTGATATCATAAATTTGGTTTGATGGTTGGCAGCTTCAATCAATTTTTTCTGGTTTAAATTTAGTGCGTCTATATCTTGGTATGCCTCATCATTCACTCCGAAAATAGATGTTAATAACTGTCCCAATATGCCCCTTTTCTTCCTACTTTGGTTAACTTCTGTCAAGTATTCTTTAGTCCGCTCAAATTTTGCTTCTTCTTCTAACAAATGGTGGTGTAATTGTTTACAAAATGCGGAATCGGTTATTTTCTTTGCATTTGTACATAGTTGACTAAATTGTGACGTCACTGTTTTTATTTGGACAAACTCTTGCTCTAGGTGTTGTTTTTCATAATTTATTTCTATCCTAAATACTCCTCTGTCAACGCTTGCTGTTCCTATTTGTTCAACATAAAATCCTGGTGGTACCGTTTTTATAGAGTATGTTGTTGTATTAGATTTTGCTGAATCCAATATTTGTAAAATAATGACAAGCAATGTGAACCATTTGGATATTTTATTACATCGTTTGGGTTGATTATTTTTGTTGTTTCTTAGGATTTTTGCGGTATTTGTTTGTGTTGCATGCACAGGTTCATTACTACTACTACTACTACTACTACTACTCATGTTTGTTTCGATTGGCAATGGTATTAATGTTTGGATTGACCGTTTTTGAGTTGTTCCTGACGATTTTTGAAGTGTTACTACTCGGGTTAAATCGACGTTACCCGTATGTATCTCCTTTATTTTTGCAAGTGGCCACTTGCTGGGTGAAACTTTTTCATCTTTTATTATTACTAGAGTTCCAACTGACAAGTTTCCTTGATTAGTTTTCCATTTGTACCGTTGTTGTAGTTGGTGTAAGTACTCTCTAGTCCAGCTTTTCCAGAAATCTTTTTTCATCTTTTGTATCTGTTTCCATCTGTTTATGTGATCTGTATTAGTTTCTGATAGCGGGTCTGGTACCCCTACAGCTTCTCTTCCTATTAAGAAATGACTAGGTGTTAACACGATATTGTCGTTTATGTCTTCACTTAGTGCACATAAAGGTCTTGAGTTTAAACATGCTTCAGTTTGTTGTAAAAAGGTGCTCATTTCTTCATAAGTGAGTGTCTGCTCCCCTATCACTCTACGTAAATGGTATTTCATCGATTTTACTCCTGCTTCCCAAATCCCTCCGAAGTGGGGAGATGACGGCGGAATAAAGTGCCATTGTGTTCCAATCTTGGTCATTGTGTTTTGAAAGTCGTCAGACTGGGTTATGTCTAACATTTCTTTATACAAATAATTGGCAGTGCCAACGAAATTCGTCGCGTTGTCACTGTACATGTGTGATACTGGACCTCTGCGTGCCATAAACCTTCGTAGTGCTGCTATGAACGTTTCTGTTGATAAGTCGCCTACCAGTTCCAAATGTAATGCTTTCGTGGATAGGCAAACAAATATAGCAATGTAGCCTTTGTAAGATTTATGACCCCTCCCTTTCATTGTTCTCACTGATATTGGTCCAGCATAATCCACGCCTGTGTGGCTAAATGGGTACGATTCCGTTACTCTTGGTTTTGGTAATGAGCCCATTTTTTGTGAGGCGGTGGACGATCTGTATCTTTACACATTTTCTAATGCTACTTTTCACTGTTCTCTTTCCTCCTAGTATCCAATATTTCTGTCGTATATATGCTAAGGTCAAATTATTACCTCCATGTAATGTGGTCAAATGTGCATCACGAACTATAATTAATGTTACATGATGGTCATGTGATAACAGAATTGGGTGTTTCTGATCATATGGTAGACTGGAGTTTTGAAGTCTTCCTCCTACTCGCAGTAAGCCCTCATTATCAATAAATGGATCAAGGCATGATAATCTGTTGCCTTTCTTCAATGATTGTCCGGCTTTAATGGTTTTGTACTCCTCAGAAAATACTTCTTGTTGAACTAAGAAGAGAACTTTCTTAGTTGTTAAATTGATTTCTATACTACTTAATGGTTTTTTGTGTTCTTGTTTATTTACAAATCTGTAGCAATATGATATCACTCGTATCATCCTTTGGAAGCTTGAAAACCTTATCAAGATTTCGTTCTTCGGTATTATAGTTATATGATAACATCGTTTAATCTCCTCACATATCTCTGGTATAGTTTTTGTCCTAGGAACGTCGTCACTTTTTAACCACTCTGGGCCACTCCACCACAGAGATAAGTTTTGTAATTTATTTGGCGCAATACCTCTTGTCATTAGGTCAGCTGGATTTTGTAATGTATTTACATAATTCCATTTCGCTTCTGGTAATGTTTTTTGTATTTCGGATACCCTATTAGCTACGAACGTCTTCCATCGCTCAGGTTCACCTTTGAACCAACCGAGAGTTATCATTGAGTCAGTCCAACAATAAATACTTGCTATTTGCATTTCCATTCCAATAATAACTTTCTCCATCAGTTGGGTCAATAATACTGCAGCACATAACTCCAATTTTGGTAATGTAGTTTTATGTTTTTTTGGCTCTACCTTTGATTTAGCTTGTAAAAGGGTTACGTTAAATATATTATTATTTTGTATGCGACAGTATATCACTGCACCGTAGGCTTTTTCAGAAGCATCACTGAACCCATGCAGCTCTACTCTCGAATTGTCTGAAAAATGACACCATCTTGGGACGGAGATCTTCTCAATTGTTTTTAGTTGGTTTTGTAGTTCAATCCATCTTGTTTTAATCGTTTCTTCTACGGGCTGATCCCACTCTGTGCCATTTGTCCAAAGTTCCTGAATCATGAGCTTCATAATTATGACAACAGGTGCTAACCATCCCAGAGGATCAAATATCTTAGCGATTTCCGATAAAATAAATCGTTTAGTTGGTTTGTCATTTTGCTTAATAGTAATCTGAAAACAGAAATTATCCTCTAATGGTGACCATAATACCCCCAAGGATTTTCTAGTTTCATCTAGCGGTATTTTCGTCACTTGGTCGTCTTTGCTTTCACTTGGTATATTGGCTAATAATTCAGTACTATTCGATGACCATTTCCGTAACTTAAATCCGCCTTTTCGTAGCATATTTATTAAGTTTTCTTGTAACATTTTTGCCGACTCAACATTAGTATCTCCTGACAAAATATCGTCCACGTAGAAGTCCTGGAGAGTTCTTTGGCTGGCTATTGGGTAGTTCACTTTCTAATCAATAGCGAGTTGTTGCAGCGTCTTAATCGCTAAGTATGGGGCAGCTGCAGTTCCATACGTCACAGTAGTTAATTCGTATTCGTCGATACTATGTTTCGGCGACTTCCTCCATACTATTCGTTGGTATGTAAAGTCTTGTTCGTTGACGTTTATGTATCGGTACATTTTTTCGATGTCCGCCATAAATGCTATTCTGTGTTTTCGCCAACGTAGCAGTATAACTGCTAAATCTTGCTGTAGTCTTGGTCCCGTAAACATATTTCCGTTTAGACTTATGTTAGTACTTGACTTGCTCGACGCATCAAATACTACGCGTAGCTTAGTAGTTAGTGATTCTTCTCTGATTACTGGTTGATGTGGTATATAGTATTTACCTTGGCAAAAGTCAGTACTAGTTACTTTCCTCATATGGCCCATTTCTAAGTACTCATTGAGGAACTCTTGGTATCTATTTCGTAAGTTTTCATTTTTGTCGAACTTTCGTTCTAATTGTAAAAGTCTTGCAATAGCTTTTTTGCGCGAATTTCCGTAATCTACGTTGTGGTTCTTGAATGGGAGTTTCACTGTATAAGTTCCATCTGGATTTCTTATTGTAGTTTTTTGGTAATAGTTTTCACAAGCCTGATCCTCGTTTGATAATTGGTATTCTTCAGGAATTTCTTCTAATTCCCAAAACTTGTTCAGTTGTTGAATTTCTGTGGTTCGTGTCATCATACTAACCACTGTATTAGTATTAGTAGTAGTGCCGCAAATCCCGGATAAAATCCACCCAAACTCTGTATTTTGTGCGATTATTCCGTCTTGCACCTTGTGTAACCCATTTAGAAGTAAGTTACTATATTCTTGAGCCCCCAATATTATATCTATTGGTCCTCTTTTGTTGTACGTTGGATCGGCAAATAGTTTGTTTTGTAAACAATCTGCTTTTAGTTCTAGTATATTTTTCTCTGGTAAACTTCCAGTTAGTTTTGGTAGTATTATAAGTGTGACTGGTAGCCTATATTCACTCGGAAATCTTGGCTGTAACATGACATTTATTGAGTTTTTCGATGTTTTCGGTTTTTCGTCCGCAATCCCGATCACTTCGGTGTGTATCTTAATCCGTGGGTATGCCAATAGTTGGGCAACCTCTTCTGTGCAGAATGATGCCTCTGAACCTTGATCACACAAAACCCTTAGTAAATGCGATGTTCCATCTGACGAGTGAATTTTTATTAAGGCCGTCGCTAGTAGTGTAGTTTTTTGTATATTAGTTTTGTTAATAGTAGACATGTTAGATATAGTTTTTGTCATGGATTTACTTGTAGACGGGGTTGACAAGTAATCCTTTTTTGACTCACTTGTTGCGTGTTTGATAGTAATATTATTGTTGTGGTGGTGTAAATATGAATGGTGACCCCTTTTCCCACAAAATCCACAACTTTTATTGCTGTGACATTTTATCGACGTTTCATGAGTCAAACAATTTTTGCACATTTGTTTTTCGTGTACGATCTTATTTCGATCTTGCACCGATAGCGTTTTAAAACTAGCACATTGGTAAATGCCGTGATCGTGATTTTGGCAAAACCAGCATACTCGCTTGTCCACTTGTTTGGTTGTTACATTTGATGACTCATGGCGCAATCTATGAATAGAAGATTCTTCCCTCAACGAGCTCGAAGTTTCCAGACACTTAAACCTTTTTTCTAGAAATTGCATCATTGCCGAAAATTCTTGCAATTTATTAGGCTCTTTTAATTGCTGTTCGTATTTTTCATCAGTTTCCGAGTCCCATATTCTACTTAGTATTCTTGTCAGAATAGGGTCCCAAGTCGAAATGTTGATATTTTGACTTTTTAATGCTTCTAGGTTCTCGTTGAATGTATCATGGAGATTTCTTAAGTTCGAGGCATTACTTTTCTTTATTGTCGACATACTCAGCATATTATCAATATGCTTAGTAATGATTATTCTTTCATTTTTGTACCGTCTTGTTAACAGATTCCACGCAGTTGTATAATTAGCGTCACAAACTGGTAAATGCTTGATCAGCTTAATATTTTGACTTTTTAATGCTTCTAGGTTCTCGTTGAATGTATCATGGAGATTTCTTAAGTTCGAGGCATTACTTTTCTTTATTGTCGACATACTCAGCATATTATCAATATGCTTAGTAATGATTATTCTTTCATTTTTGTACCGTCTTGTTAACAGATTCCACGCAGTTGTATAATTAGCGTCACAAACTGGTAAATGCTTGATCAGCTTAGCGGCGTCACCTCGCACATTCGTTTTTAAATACTGCATTTTTTCCGTACCACTTAACGATTTATCTTCGTGTATTATTTTCAAGAATAAATCATAAAAGGAATTCCATGACTCATAACTTCCACTAAATGTTGGGATTATTATTTGTGGTAACTTAACCGAGGTTTTATGGTTGTTGTGTGTCGATTTTTGACCTATTGTTACGAATAATTTTTCCATCACAAGATCGAATTCCGTTTGTGTTTTTTCAAACATATTTTCTTGAAAGTAGCTGTGTTCCAACGTACTATCTTCCATTAGAATGTGTATGTGTGTTTCTTCTATTTCTTGCCACTGTTTTTGTAAAGTAGTCAATAAAGATTCTAAATACCAACTTGCTTTCTCTTCAGTTATCGATTTAGTTGCCGACTGTAACTTTTTCTGCATCTGATTAATGCGAAATAGTTGAATAAATAGTTTGGGTGAGCTCCTGCTTTCTTCCTGTTCGGGTTCTATATCTTCTGGCTCACATAGTTGGTTTAATACTTGTAGTCTTTTCTCACACATCAACAGGTACTCAATAGCCTGCGTATACTGTGTATTGATAGAACTAAAGTAGTTGGTAGTGATGTACTTGTGGTCACACAATACATCTTGATCTTTGAGTCTTGAATGGTTTTTGACCGTTCTAGTAAATATTTCTGTGAGTCGAGTTCTCCTATCCGTGATATATTTTTGAGTTTTTCTTGAGGCTGAGTCTTTCTTGATGTTGGTGAATATTTGTCTTAGTTCATTGTAATCTGCTTCTTGGCTTCTTATAATTTCGTTTACTTCTTGTATGTCCATTTTTCTTTACTGTCCCTACTACTAGTCCTATTTGTTTTGAACGTTACCTAATTGCCCTTTGATACGATAAGTCCGACTTCTCAAACTATTGGTAACCCCGCTTGTTGGTTCCGACTTCCGATCCGCTATCGTACAAATGGCGTGTAAGTACGTTAGTCCCTTTACATACAACAAACAAGCGCTTTTTGAGTAGGTACGATAGTTTGAAGTACGTCTACACGTCAGTTAATCAGTATTCGCGTAAGACGAAAAGAAGAACGTTTTTTAGTTATTGTTTAATTAATGTTACAATGTTTAAGTACCGATTAAACAAATTACCCTGGTTTCCCTAATAATAGCTCGAAGGACCAAAATGTACGCACCGGGACTCACAGCTTAGTACGGCCGTTCTCCAAATGCGTACAGTATGGCTACGTCTAAATCAATTGAGCCTGGTACCTATGCGATACCTAAGACCCTACCGACTATGAACCTAGCCCTATAATTATTCCTCAGCACCCTAGTCACCCTAACGCCCTAACCTAACATACAAACCTCACCAAACGTATGTCACGTTGATTACGAATGGTTTTACACGTGCGGGAAGTCTGTTACAAGGAGACCTACGGTAACAGACGGAAGTTGGGTAGGAATAGGGGTTTGTGTACGTCGTGCAATGTACACAGGAACTGGTTTTCTCACTGCCGATCCCACAGACTCATAGGATCGATGATGGCGAAGGGTGTCTTGGCCACAGTGAGAGGAGTAACGGTTGATGAATCAAAGTCGACTCCAGCTTGATGACTAATTTATTATAATAGTTAACCTTATTATATACTACATTTGTGATCAATACACAATGATAGGTATTTACATGTGTGTTGTGTGTGTATTGAGCCGATGAAGCGAAGATCTCACTAGGTCACTTCTTGGCGCTGACGGTGCGCCGGTGTTGCCGGCGCGTGGACCGAATCTATGTCGATCTTAATGCTGACGCTGTGATGTTGAGCTAGTGCCTGTTCACGGTTGAACACACACCATATCACACATACACACACCATCACAATCACACAACACTTACACACATTCTTGGTTATCTACTGTTATTGTTTTTGTTGTGTATTAGCATTACTTTTATTTTGTGAATTCGTTTTTATCGTATTATTTCTTTTCTAGTAGCTTATGAGTAGATTATATTAAATTAAGACAATAAAAAAAAATCAAAAAAAGGTAAACGGAACGAAGGAGCCTGGATCTCACGACACAGGGAATCCTAGTGTGAGTTCTAGGAATCAACGCATTCGAATGTATTTTTCTTGAACAATCAATTATTGTTATTCTTATTCTTTTGAGAATCGCCATCTAATTTTTCTCTATCTATGTTTTCTTAGTAGGTTGTAATATTTTCGTAAAATGTTCTATTCTGTTATTAATGTATGATTTTTGCTAAAATCAATTCCAGGTATTCGGCGAGTCTCTGCAAGGCGTGTCCGAGTCCAGCTCCGACGTGTCGTTGTCCGCGCCCGCCAGCGCGCCCGGCGCGTGCGGGGAGGGCGCGTGGTGCGGCGCGCGCCTGGCGCCCGCGCAGGAGCACGCGGTGGGCGCGCTGCTAGCCGCGCTCGGGGACAAGCTGCGGGACGGGAAGGTAATCCAGGAGTAAACATACCTGGCGCCCGCGCAGGAGCACGCGGTGGGCGCGCTGCTAGCCGCGCTCGGGGACAAGCTGCGGGACGGGAAGGTAATCCAGGAGTAAACATACCTGGCGCCCGCGCAGGAGCACGCGGTGGGCGCGCTGCTAGCCGCGCTCGGGGACAAGCTGCGGGACGGGAAGGTAATCCAGGAGTAAACATACCTGGCGCCCGCGCAGGAGCACGCGGTGGGCGCGCTGCTAGCCGCGCTCGGGGACAAGCTGCGGGACGGGAAGGTAATCCAGGAGTAAACATACCTGGCGCCCGCGCAGGAGCACGCGGTGGGCGCGCTGCTAGCCGCGCTCGGGGACAAGCTGCGGGACGGGAAGGTAATCCAGGAGTAAACATACCTGGCGCCCGCGCAGGAGCACGCGGTGGGCGCGCTGCTAGCCGCGCTCGGGGACAAGCTGCGGGACGGGAAGGTAATCCAGGAGTAAACATACCTGGCGCCCGCGCAGGAGCACGCGGTGGGCGCGCTGCTAGCCGCGCTCGGGGACAAGCTGCGGGACGGGAAGGTAATCCAGGAGTAAACATACCTGGCGCCCGCGCAGGAGCACGCGGTGGGCGCGCTGCTAGCCGCGCTCGGGGACAAGCTGCGGGACGGGAAGGTAATCCAGGAGTAAACATACCTGGCGCCCGCGCAGGAGCACGCGGTGGGCGCGCTGCTAGCCGCGCTCGGGGACAAGCTGCGGGACGGGAAGGTAATCCAGGAGTAAACATACCTGGCGCCCGCGCAGGAGCACGCGGTGGGCGCGCTGCTAGCCGCGCTCGGGGACAAGCTGCGGGACGGGAAGGTAATCCAGGAGTAAACATACCTGGCGCCCGCGCAGGAGCACGCGGTGGGCGCGCTGCTAGCCGCGCTCGGGGACAAGCTGCGGGACGGGAAGGTAATCCAGGAGTAAACATACCTGGCGCCCGCGCAGGAGCACGCGGTGGGCGCGCTGCTAGCCGCGCTCGGGGACAAGCTGCGGGACGGGAAGGTAATCCAGGAGTAAACATACCTGGCGCCCGCGCAGGAGCACGCGGTGGGCGCGCTGCTAGCCGCGCTCGGGGACAAGCTGCGGGACGGGAAGGTAATCCAGGAGTAAACATACCTGGCGCCCGCGCAGGAGCACGCGGTGGGCGCGCTGCTAGCCGCGCTCGGGGACAAGCTGCGGGACGGGAAGGTAATCCAGGAGTAAACATACCTGGCGCCCGCGCAGGAGCACACGGTGGGCGCGCTGCTAGCCGCGCTCGGGGACAAGCTGCGGGACGGGAAGGTAATCCAGGAGTAAACATACCTGGCGCCCGCGCAGGAGCACGCGGTGGGCGCGCTGCTAGCCGCGCTCGGGGACAAGCTGCGGGACGGGAAGGTAATCCAGGAGTAAACATACCTGGCGCCCGCGCAGGAGCACGCGGTGGGCGCGCTGCTAGCCGCGCTCGGGGACAAGCTGCGGGACGGGAAGGTAATCCAGGAGTAAACATACCTGGCGCCCGCGCAGGAGCACGCGGTGGGCGCGCTGCTAGCCGCGCTCGGGGACAAGCTGCGGGACGGGAAGGTAATCCAGGAGTAAACATACCTGGCGCCCGCGCAGGAGCACGCGGTGGGCGCGCTGCTAGCCGCGCTCGGGGACAAGCTGCGGGACGGGAAGGTAATCCAGGAGTAAACATACCTGGCGCCCGCGCAGGAGCACGCGGTGGGCGCGCTGCTAGCCGCGCTCGGGGACAAGCTGCGGGACGGGAAGGTAATCCAGGAGTAAACATACCTGGCGCCCGCGCAGGAGCACGCGGTGGGCGCGCTGCTAGCCGCGCTCGGGGACAAGCTGCGGGACGGGAAGGTAATCCAGGACTAAACATACCTGGCGCCCGCGCAGGAGCACGCGGTGGGCGCGCTGCTAGCCGCGCTCGGGGACAAGCTGCGGGACGGGAAGGTAATCCAGGAGTAAACATACCTGGCGCCCGCGCAGGAGCACGCGGTGGGCGCGCTGCTAGCCGCGCTCGGGGACAAGCTGCGGGACGGGAAGGTAATCCAGGAGTAAACATACCTGGCGCCCGCGCAGGAGCACGCGGTGGGCGCGCTGCTAGCCGCGCTCGGGGACAAGCTGCGGGACGGGAAGGTAATCCAGGAGTAAACATACCTGGCGCCCGCGCAGGAGCACGCGGTGGGCGCGCTGCTAGCCGCGCTCGGGGACAAGCTGCGGGACGGGAAGGTAATCCAGGAGTAAACATACCTGGCGCCCGCGCAGGAGCACGCGGTGGGCGCGCTGCTAGCCGCGCTCGGGGACAAGCTGCGGGACGGGAAGGTAATCCAGGAGTAAACATACCTGGCGCCCGCGCAGGAGCACGCGGTGGGCGCGCTGCTAGCCGCGCTCGGGGACAAGCTGCGGGACGGGAAGGTAATCCAGGAGTAAACATACCTGGCGACATGTGGGTGTTGATACACCGCTGTTTACCTCTTCGGGGAATTTAGGCGTAATATTAGTACGTAATGATATCGCGGCGAGATTTTACTGCCCATTGAATTTTCAACTCTCTGTGTTGAACCGAGCATTGAGAATCCAACAGAGTGCATCCCAGCATTCCCAGCGCGTTGAAAAAACAATGGTTGATTTTCAACTTTCGGTGCTAAGCGGAGCGTTGAAGATCCAGTGCGCGATATTTTTACGTCCGTGCGAACGTGGACTTATAGTTTTCTTTTTCTAATCGGGCGGCAAACAATTTAAGTGATCAGTCCACTTGATCACACGGGGGCAACGCCACCTTTATAACAAATGCTTACGGACGGAAGAAATTGTAGCGGTATCTATATCGCCACATGCGAACTACGCGTCACACTGACGTCACGCAAAACCCTACATCGCGCAAGCAGAGTTTACCGCGAAAACTAGCATCTATATAACGCCCCGACATCAATCGTTGGGCAGTTGCCCACCAAAATCAAAATCAAAAGTCATTTATTCAAATTAGGCTGAGAATCAGCACTTTTTGAACGTCAAAATCACATTAGACAGTCCCCCCAAAACACCAGAACCGAAACCCGTCTGGTCGGAGGATCCTCCCTTTACTATAGAGGATGAGTGAACTTTACACCCTGTTCCTCATGCCTCAATAAAATAAAGTTGATCATGATCACCTTCTATAATTTCTTCATGAATAAATTAGTCGACTTCTTTTCATGGACCGATGAATCCGTACTAGTATTATAAATTCGAAAGTAACGTCTGTATGTTACCTTTTCACGCTTAAAACGCGGAACGGATTTCGATAAAAATTTCCAAGGAGATCGATGGCATTTTGGGGAAAGATATATATCCACTTTTTCTCGCACGTTACGTCGTGGGATAATTTCCGACATCCACGCTGGCGAAGCTAGTTCTTTATAAATAAACCAGCTGACCCCGCAAACTTCGTACCGCCTAACATTTTTTTTTTTTGAGTTATAAAATCCATTCTTGAGTTATAAAATTACAACGAAAAGTGGCATTGATTTTTTTAGATAAGGATGGTTACATAGCCCTCTATCTAAATGTTAAAGTTATTGATTCAAAAGAAGTAACACATGATTTAATTTCAGATCTCGGACATTGCCACCTCAAGCGTGATGGAGTTATACGGTTACAAGATGACGTGCTTGGAACAGAGGCTGCACTCACACTCCGTAGCTTTACAGGTAAGCAAATATAAGAAAGCATTTATTTCAAGTAGGCACATAAAAGGTACTTTTAAATGTCAACATTTACATTAAAATAGAATTGATTCTAGTTGCCTCTTCCAAAAGGTAGTTTCGTCACACGCTAGAGAGTCTTGCAATAGCGCCTGAATGTGGCTCGAATGTATTAGAGTTATTATCGACATTCACAGCCAGAATTCACTTACATCCGGGCTCTCTGCTTGTGCCAATCCCTACGCTCCTAAGCCAATAGTCACCGAGGTTAAATCAGAACTTAATTATTATGTTATGTTCTATTTGTATCTGTAAACTTAAGATTTGTAGACCATTTTCTATCTTGTTAAGTACCAGGTACGTGTTGACAGGCCTACACTGTCCTCCCATACCTATGAACACTACATATAATTTTGAAACATTGAAAAAGCCAATTATTTTTAAAAGAGTAACCGTGGTGTTTCTTGCCGGCTCTTCTCCATAGGAAAAGACCAATTGGAACCGTGTACCTAGCTTCTGACGTTTCATAAGTGCCCATGTAGGTTTATGTGAAATAAAATATTTTGATTTGATTTATTTAAATCGGGTATTAATACAAATAATATAGTAATATTGGTTCAAATAATGTTTTCAGGGAGCCAGCGAGCACATGGCGTCCCTACAACACGCGCTCGCGATGCTACAAGCTACTAACTCGTCCCAACAAGATGTGCTGTATACCACACAGATGCAGAATGAAAGGTAAACACTTATTTAGTCTTATCCCACTTCACCCCACTTCCCACTTCACACCCACTCTTATCCCACTGCTGGGCAAATTTAAATAAATAACAGGTTTATTGCAGAAACTTGTACAACTTTTACAGTAAATCTTACATAGGGATCTCCTTTTAAGTGAAAATATACCTGTGCTAGGATATCCCGCTCTTCAATGACAAATTATGAAATGGTAAAAGTGATATTAAATTTGTTTGTTTAAAAACTTACAGTTGTTGCCAAAAATCATACTAAAGTTATTTTTGACCTTGAATACACGTGGCAAAAAAGCAGTCGTGTGAGAGAATCTATAAAGGTTACTGCATATTTTGATATGAGGAGTAAACCTGCTCATCCTCTGATAATTACTAAAGCGTGAATACAAAACACCTCAAAGAAAGAAAAGCATGAATGGGAATCTATAAAAGTAACCGCATTTTTTTAATGAGCACTAAACCTGCTTATCCTCCAATAATTTAAAGCGTGAGGTGATGAATACAAAACACTAAAGTCGAAAGGCATGAATCATAAACTAAAACTACAGCTGTTGGCAATAGCATTTCCGAGCGTACATAATTGTTACTATGCTAACATCACGAATAACTATAATCGCTTGATTTACGATGTGACGTAATAGGCGAATGACCGTAATATTATTGTTGACGTTTACTTTTAATAAATACCATGCGTATGTCGAATGTGCAAGGTAAATTGAAATACAATTGTATAAGCATCGATGGTTCAGTGGTAGAATGCTCGCCTGCCACGCGGGCGGCCCGGGTTCGATTCCCGGTCGATGCAATATTCTTTTTGCGATGTCTTTTTTGTTTTTTATTAATTCTTAGGGAGTGATGTAGCAATTTACACATTTTTTTTTGTAATTACTAATAATTATATTTATTTTAACATTTTTAGGCACAAGAAAACTATAGAGGATTTACACAAACAACTAGAAGATGCAGAAACAACGCTTCGAGGTTTCCGAGCGAAGTTAGCCGCTGAGAAGCTCGACAAGGAAAATCAGAAGGAGAATCTACACAAAGAAATGCGCGCGCAAATGGCTGTATGTATTATATTCTTAACAATAATTATTTAATGATTTTTGCATAATAATGCGAGACTTTTTTGAATTTATCTATCAAAAAATAAGTTTTCGATAAAAATAATATCGTTGACCCGAATTTGCATTGTAATCAAATAAAATACAATGAAATGTAGTTTTTTTTTTAGTAAAATTTTTTTTCGGGCGAACTTCCTGACTATGAAGACTTTTCAGTACCATTAAACGTCCCGGAAGTGCTACACATGTTCTAGCTTCTGCCTGAAACTTCGTTGGCGTGAAGTTTTTTCGTTTAAACATAAAACATATCCTATGTCACCTTCGATCAACAATAGCACTAGATTGGGATTATGAACAAAAACTCATCGCTCAAATGGCCGTGACTGCGTATAACTTGATTGTAAACCTTAACATTCAAACATAAAGTTTATTATCGTTTGCAATATTTTTACCACTTCGATGGAAAAGTAAACATATTTTTAAAATAAGAACCAACATGTGTATAGAAATATAAAACATAATTTCTAAGCAATAAGGTTGAAAAAACTGTTGCAAAATAAGACCACAACATTATTTGTGCTCTTATTTTTTCCGGCCATTTTTGACGCGGCCATCGAGAAGCTGTACTATTGTTGATCGAAGTATGGCACTCAGGGATAATGTAGTTTCGCGTTAGTGAAAGAATTCTAATAAATCTAAGTAAAGTAGAGTAGTATAAGTAGAGTAATATTCGGAAGTTCAGTAGAACTTCCGAAGATTACTCCCTACATAAAATAAAAATAAATAAAATAGCTTTAATTTCCTTAGACACAATTTTCTAATATTTTTAGTGACAGTCATAAAATCTTAAGTGACACGTGTACAAGGACCGCTATCGATATCTCCTCCGGCTGTTTCCAAGTTGTTCTGTCTCTGGCGTTTCTGCTTCATGTTCTGCTATATCGTCGCTCGCATCTTTTGTGTGGTCTGTCTGGTCAGCGTTTAATGTGTAATGGAAATCACCACGAACTGGTTGTGGTGATTTTTGTCCATCTTTCGTCTGTTACTCGTTGGACGTGTCCAGCCCACTTCCATTTTAAGCCCAGCGCTTTCTTGGCCACTTTCTTTGCCTTAGTCTTCCCTCTGATTGTACTGTTTTTCACTCTTGTCTTTTAGCTTGTGGTTCATGAAGCTCCGCTTTGGCATACTTTAATTTTTTCTATATTTCGTTGTGTGAGGGGCCATGTCTGACAAGCGTATGTGAGTGTGGGGAGTAAGCATGTGTCCATAGTTTCCGTTTTTGATTTGGTCGGTATCTTGCTCTTAAATATTTATTTTAGTGTCCAATATTTATTCCAGGTGAATTTGATTCTTCTCTCTATTTCTTTGTCAGTGCAATCGCTAAATGTAATGACATGTCCTAGATAGATATATTCCTCGACGTATTCAAGGTTGGCAGATGAATTACAAATGACTGGTGTTTTGTGTTTATTTCATCATTTTCGTTTTGGTTTGGTTAACTTCTAGGCCAACTGTTTTGCTCTGAGCGAATAATGACTCTATCATAGACTGCATTTCATTTGGGTCTTCTGAGAGTAATACTATGTCGTCGGCAAATCTTAGGTGCGACAGGTATTTTCATGTAGATTTAGACCTTTATTTTCCCATTTCATCGCTCTAAAGATTTGTCCAGAAAGGCTATAAATATTTTAGGAGAGAGTGGGTCTCCTTGTTTTACTCCTCTTTCGATTTTAAAACTAGGTCCTGGTTTTATCTCAAGCATAATTCTAGAGTTGCTGATTTTGTATATTACCTTTATCAGATCGATGTATTCTTTGCTAACTCCTTGCAATGATAGAGCTTGCCATATGGAGCTGTGTGAAATTGAATCAAAGGCTTTACTGTAATAGATGAAGCACAGATATAAAGGTTTGTCGTATTCGTTGTATTTTTCTAGGATCATTTTCAGTGAATGTATGTGGTCTATGGTAGAGAAGCCACGTACAAATCCAGCTTGTTCCACTGCTTGATTCTCGTCTATGCCTTTTGTCAATCGTCGTAGTAGTGTCGACGAGAGCAGTTTGTACAGATTTGACATGAGACTTATTGGGCTGTAGTTAGATATTTGTTTCGGGTCTCCTTTTTTGAATAGAAGTACAATATTTGAGCATGCCCACTGTCTGGGTATTTCCTTTTGGGCCAGCACGATATTAAATAGAACTATTAATGGTTTAGTTAAGGTGGTTCTTCACGTTATTATCATTTCAATTCTTATGCCGTCTGGGCCTGGACTTTTATCGAGTTTGAGTTTATTAATTGCGTATTCGATTTCGCTCCTGCAAAATTCTGGTACGTGGTCTGTATTTACAGGATTAATTTGTGGTTTTGTTGTGTAACCGCTGTCTTCTTTATAAAGTTCTTTGTAGAAATCTGTAGCCACTTGTATTAAGTCGTCTCCATTTGTTATTAGATGACCTGACTTATTCTGTAGTTGGTTCATAAGTGTTTTGGTTTTTGTTAGGTATTTATAAGTTTTTTTGATGGCTCCAGATTTTTCTAGGTAGTTCTGTATAATTCTTAGTCAGTATTTCTTGGTGTTATTTTTTTTATCTTTTTATTTATAACTTTGTAGAGTTTGCTAAGCTGGTTTTTTTTCTTGTTTGGTTTTGTTTTCTTTATTTTTTAAGTAATGTTTTTCTTCTTCTGAGTTTTATGATTTCGTTCGTAATAATTGTTTGTTTGCGTGTACTTTCCTTCGGTAAATTAGCGCGATTGCAGCTTTGCAGGATAGTTTTCTCTATGTGGTCGTAATACTCTTGCACTGGTTTTTCCTTTGGTACGTCATACTTGGCTAGTTCTTCTGTGAATATTTTGAAATTGATATTTTCCTGTGGTCTCGATGTGAAGTTAGACCTTGTTTTGTTCTTTCTGGTAGTGTTTATGTTTATTCTGAGTAGTCTGTGATCGCTTGGGTGTTTGAAGTTACTGAGTACGTTGAAATCGTCGATAACGTGGGGTTTGTTCGTTGCGATGTAATCTATTTCGTTCGTTACCGCACCGTTAGGTGACATCCACGTCCATCTAAGCTTGGGTGGTTTGTTGAACATTGTGTTAGCAATTTTGAGGTCATGTTGAAGACAGAACTGTACGAATCTTTCTCCCCTTTTGTTTCTTTTGCCGTATCCATTCTCCTTCTTTTAGTAATCGTATTTTGGCATTCAAATCTCCGAGAAATATTGTATTCGTTGTGCTTTTTTCTAACGCTTTTTTAATGATTCGTAAATGATTTCCATTTCCTTTTCTTCAGCACTGGATGTAGGTGCATATGTTTGAATTATGGTATAATTTTCCTCCTGGATGTTTACATAAGTCATTGCTACTCTTTCTGATATGCCTATAAAATCCTGTACTATAATATGTTTTTGTTTTTTGACAAGAAAACCTACTCCATTTCTTCCTCCCTACATACGAACTCTAAAATTGTACATCTTTATAATAAATTATTATATTTTATACATAATTTAAATAAATTCATTTTATAGCCGGGGAACGGGTGTAAGAGAAGCGCAGGTGCTTAGAAGTAACACTATAATCACTTAGATCACACAAATTACAATCTAGCAGAACCTTTGGGTTAAAGCGCGCGCACATTCGCTCGCTGGTTGGCGGCTTACTTGACTGACGATTACAATCCGAACTTAGTGGAGCTTGAAAGAAAGAAAACACGTTCATACAAGAAACTAATTAGCTCTAATAATTAAGAAACAAAAAGTAAAAATAACAAAAAGATCTATAATCACGAGCACAAAACAGAAAAATTCGACAGCTGCACGTCAGGACTGTGACAAGAAGGCTTCCACTCAGCATGATGCTGTGCTATGGGGGACCACAGCACAGCGCTGATTTTCAGTGGTTCCCCTTTTCTTGTTTTTTTTTGGCTTGCGCGGGCGTCCTCTTACAGGCGGCCGGGTAAGCACTCTTAGTGGCCATGACACTGTTTACATTCTGCCGCACGCTATAATTTCATATAATTATGTATATTGTTGTCAATGACCTATATTTTTGCTGACACTTTTTTTTTACTATTTCAGAGTCTTGAAAGTGAAATGAGAGTTCGCGACAGAGAGTTCGAAGAACGTCTGAAAGCGGCCGAAGCCGACAATAGAGCGATACAGAAGAAATTGGAACAACAGGTGAGATCATTTTACTCTCAAAAATGCTTTATGGAAAGCAATGCGTTTTTAACCGACGGTCAAAAAGTAGGTTCTGTATTCGATGGTTAATAAACCGACTTAAAAAAAAATTAACTATTAAATAGTTTATTTTGTTTTCAATGTGTGGATTAGCACCGATGTCTTTGTCAATTCTGGCCCGAATTCCATATTTATGGTACTCCACTTTTTTTTTTTCATTTGGTGCAGGAAGCCCATGGTCAGTTCCCGACAATCTTTTTTTTTTGCTAGTAACCACATACCTTATCTTTATAGACAAGTAAAAACAGTGAGTTGGCGGGCGTACTAATAAAGTTTGAAGAACGAGTGAAGCAACGAGACAAGAAGCTAGAGGAGGCAGCCAGCAACGACGTCACGCTACGGAGGGAGATCGACCAGAGAGACACGGTAACGTCTTCACTAATTAGTTAGAAAAGCTAGTAGTCTCGGTTTCTGTAACTGAATTGCTTAATGAAGTTGTCTGAACATGCATTAATTAATAATTAGTTGGTCTTGTTGTTGTGGACTTGTTGATTAACTTCATGTTCGAGCATCCATCATTGTTGTATACTCTTATGAGTTGTATTACATGTGGGACTACGTCACAAGTAGTGCGCGTGAGGTGCAACCACTATGTTGTATTTCTGAAGCAGCTCGCGCGGCACACGCGCCGGCGCCGGCTCACGCTACTGTGATGATGATATTCTTCCCGTCCATTTAAAGTATCTACCTACTTAGATGTTTAATCAGATTGGTGGTACCAAATGTTTTAAGACGAGCGCGCTAATCCTGCCGACAAATTGTCTGCGAGACAATTTGTCGGCAGGATTAGCGCTCGTTTGGCAGGTTCACAAAATGTGAACAAGTGTTTGGTCCAAAATCAATTATTTATTTAATTTCTGTAATAAAAAACGTCCAAAATCTAGTCGCAATTCATCTAAACGACAATCGATGTCAATAAATCGGGTAACATTCTTCAAATTACGGGAATTGTGCCTCTGATCAAGTCTCTGATCATGGAAAGTGGTCTCATGACGAAATGAAAACAGACAATCACTGAAACATGTTAAGACTAAATTGAATAGGTATTCAGATACCGGAAATTAGTGAATATCTTATGGCGAAAACGTCAGAGTAACCTGCGAAATCAGAATTTTCTTATACTTTTTGCAATTTGTAGGTCAGTATCAGGTCGTATGTTGAACTAAATATGATTCGCAACCATAACAAATATTTATTTATTGAATCATAAAAATCATCAATACAACTCGAGTCCGGATTGAATGACAATTTAATCATGACATTTGAGGCCAACTCTAACTTAAGCCGTCTTATTACAATATACGATCTAACTTTAGCCCGCGCCTAAACCTGTGAGTCAGTTTTTGTATTATGAACTTTATGCCGACTTAAGTACAGTTCTTAATACAAAATTGACAACCTAAGAGCGGGCTAAGTCGTCAGTTTTGTAAAAGGAACTGTATTTCGATTTCAATTATGTTCTTATTTCAAAAACAGGCTTGTGGTTTAAACCATGTCTAAAGAAAAACCTTGTTTTGTAATAAGACCGAATGAGTTGCATTGTTGATTCTAATGAATATAATTCTGTAAAGCCATAATTATTGTTACGGTCGCGAATCATAGTTTAATCAACATACAACCTGACATTGACCTCCAATTTGCAATAAAACGTAAGTAAATGTGAATTTCGCGGGCTACCTTAGCACATTCCTCTTAATCAGTCAGCCTTACTACCAACCTTACTGATCGGCCAATACTTACGCAGTGGCATTACTAATTATCGTTTAGCTAATGCCTACATTACCTCCCTAAGCTAAGGACAGTAGGGAAATCTGGCAGATTTTGTCGGATGTATAGTTAATTTATTTTGGCGTCAAAGAATCACACACAATGACACACCTGACATTCTTATGGTTAAGTTATTTATGCCCTTTCTAAACGCTCATTAAATGTAAGTTTTCTACCCCCTACAGACAATAAAACAGCTAGAAAAGACAGTGCTAGAGCGAGAGAACCGCCTGTACCAGCTGACGACACAACTAGAGGAAATGAAACGCGTTCAAGAGATGGTCGCCAAACTGATGACCAAGAGTACCACTTCTACCAGCATGGGGAGCTAGCACCTGCTACCGTGAGTAAAATTATATGCTCTATTTATATGGTTATAGGAATGATAATGGTATAGAGGAAATATACGGTTGGAGGAGGTAAACCGACCTAGCAACTTGTATATTGATAAAATTTACAGTCTAAAAAGCCGTGCGCCCGCCCGATGGGTTTTCCATGGCAAAAATGACAAACATCCATACAAACTTTCATCCCCTAGTTAACCCCTTTAGGGGATGAATTCTTCCTTAGTCCTCACCTTTGTTGTTGTTAATTTCATCACCACTGCTCTCAAAACGGTGAAGGAAAACATCGTGAGGAAAAAATTCGAAGACGTGTGACATCTACCAACCCGCAATGGGCCCGCGTGGTGGATTACGGCCACTGACCTCTATTAAAATACGCTGGACTGGCTATCGCTATCAATTTCATGTGCCTATTTGAAAATCGCCATTTTGGCGCTGACGGCAGCAGTGGAATGGAACTAATACTAGTGATGTATAACAAAAGGTTTGTTATCTATAAAAACTTTTCTGATATCGACCACAATGATAGAAATATTACCAACGCTATTGTTACAGATTTCCTATAAATTAAATTGGTTTAGGTAATTATTAACATGTAACATTCGTGTTGTCTTTTAAACGTAATATGTTTTTAAAAACGTAAAATACGTTTTATAACATATGTTAAGATTTACTAAAATTGTAGATAATTGATTTAAAACAATATAGGCATATATTTTGTTAAATGTTACTAAAACACAGATAAAAAGACATGTCTGCACTAGTTGAGTACCTAACTAAACTAATGAACTATAGATAGTCGTAATAAGCAGATATTTTACGTAGAAAACATAACTTGAAATAACAGTATCTAGTACTGTTTATGGACTGTAATAATAAGTATCACATGTCCGGTTGCCCCTTCCTTCCTTGTTCTCCTTTATCGGATAACAGTTCACTATAGGATCAATAAATAATAAAATTCTGTAAAATAGTAAATTACTACGATAGAAATAGTAATTAATAACATAATAAGATAATCCCTTCCTATAAAGAGTGCACAATAAGATATTATTACTAGTCAGATACCGCATGTTGCCATGTGATAAGAGACACAATAACTTTCTATTAGGTCTGTAATTACGGTAATTAACTTGTAACAACTTAATTACCGCAGGGGGACAGGGAAAAAAAAAAGCATTCTCAAATCACATATTTTATTAAATTAAAAATTACTGTCGAGCCATTTTTTCAACGTAGTCCGTGACTGATGTTTTAAGAAACAGGCTTCCGTGAAGTGTTTAGAACACAGATAATATATACATTGTCGGAGTCCAGTAAATCAGTTGACAACCTTCATATTTTTTAACCAAAGTTTGAGAGTGTAATCGGAGGGGAACCTGTAATTAAAGGAAACATTATAGTAGATATGGGTAAAAAATTATAAATTATATACATTATATCTATAATTATATAGAACACTTAATGAGAATTATGAATCATAAGTGTTAAATTATTTTTTATTGACTCTAATAATAATAAACCTTGAAGTGTTTTGCTATTATTAGAGATCATTATAATGTGCGTATCATTATTTTAACAATGATGAGCATGACTTTTGTTTTACATCATAATATTACGAAAGTATCGATATGAATTTTGACATCCCTAACAAAAGTTATTGATTATAAAAATGTTCGTAAAATCCCGTAAACTCGAATAGTTTATGTTTATTATTGTAAGAATACACTGTTTTAAGCGGTTTTCTAATAAGTATTTATGTTTTAGATTCACTTACTTGTGAAAACTGACACCACTGCCCTTTTCGTATCGTGTTTTACAATATACGCACGATTTCATGTTGGACGAACAATACAAGCTATGATACAATCACTGTCACTATTATAACACTTTAATTTATATCACAATCACAGTAAACACTTTAGAAAACTTTTTATTCCGCAGAGACACTTAGCGTAAAATCAACAAACAACGGCCATTTGCAATCTTATTAGTTCTCAGAACTCTCACGTCTGTCACTGGGGGCGCTTTGAATCGGCACAGCAAATAGCTGTCATTTTGTATGGGATAGCCAGTCCAGCGTATTTTAATAGAGGTCAGTGATTACGGCCCACTCCTTCCTTCAGCACACTCCAACTCTCCGTATAAAAGTACCTACCTAAAATGTCTGGTTTGCTTTCCCATAATATTATAGTAGTTTATGAAACTGTTGCATAATCAGGAGTATCAAAACAAGAGTGTGTGTTTAAAAACCGAGCCATTGCCGAGGTTTTTAATAGTATCACACGAGTGTTTTAATACCTAGTTCTGTGCAGTTTCATACACCACTTTATCTACTCTCATACATTAGGATTGAACCTAGTAAATAAAATATCAAAGTTTCCCACCAAATTCAGTACTAAAAACTTATGAATGGCACCAAAACCCAGCACATCACCGCGCATGAGCTAAAGCGGGCGCTGCCACAGAAAAGTAAAAATTGGAATCAAAACTTTTTTGTAATGATATATAAATATGGCGCGCTTTTACGTTCCATTAGAAACAAATAATTGTTGGAAACTCCTTGGTGATATTAACTTCTTGGATATGCCCTGTATCGTATTGGTAAAAAAAAATGTTTTATAACATTATTTTGTTAGAGAGTGTGTTATAATAATATTGTGATTAGAAATGTTTAAATTTCGGTATTGTGTTTAAAAAGTATGTCAATATAAACTTGTTTTGAAGTTTATTAGAATTTTACGATAAAATAATGTTACAACATCATTCCTCTTTTTGCAGAAGTCATCAATGAAGTAATAATCGGTGGGAACTGGATCTCAACGACACCACACCTAGACAATATTTTTATTATATCCTGCATCATGATAGATTTTAATATTATTTTACAAGTATTTTTCATATTGCGTATATGAATGAGCTGGTCTTTAATGGAATGCGAACAAATTGATAATGTTTATTGTATAGATATTTTAAAGTTGGACTAATAAAATTATGAATATGTTGCATGTGTTTTATTTGGAACCAGCGACCCGACCATGCTTCGCACAATTTTTTCGACTTGACAAAACACTGAGTATTTTTAATTGTAATGTATGTTTAATATGAATAACATTCACGTAAACCTTCAAGTATAAATTCTCAAAATTATGGTAAAAACCGCAGTTTTGAAGATCTAATCGGTCGCACAGATAAGCACGAGACGCGACTTTGTTTTATTACTATTTATAGATTACTAGCTCTTGCTTGCTTCGCCTGCGTTGACGTCGGAAAATATCCCACGAGAACGTTCTACCGGTAGTAAAAGTACTCTAGAGGAATAATATCGAAATACACTGTTTTCATAATTGGTTTACGTGGCGGCACACGCCAGTAAAGCGCTCAGTCGGCATGATTTTTTCCGACATCTTCAACAATTCTCGTCATCTTTCAGCCAATTTACACAAAAGCTTTAATGAATTATACACCTAAACCTTCATGGATCAGTCTAGTTTATTTGGGAAACCCGTATGAAAATCAGTTCCGATAGAGTCTAAACAAAATCAAACTGCATGGTTGCTAATTTAATGGTAACTATAATTTATAATTTTTATGACATTGATTTACATTCTGTGAGTACTTTAACTCACATACTTACTAACTTAACACTTCTATTTTTTTTAAGGAAAATCGTATACTTTTACAATGTTTGTAAATATGTGAGCACCATGTATCTATCACATAATTAACTTATTTGTCATTGTTACATTTTTGAGTCTTTTTACCTATTGTAGTATAGTCATTTTATTCTAAGTGCACCATTTTCACATATAATTAATGTATACAAAATGTTGTAAAACATTTTAAAAGAGTAACGGTGGAGTTTCTTGCCTATTGTTCTCCATACGAAACTACCTTTTGGAAGGGGCGACTTGAATCACTTATAAATATCCCTTTTATGTGCCATTTGAAATAAATAAATATAATAAATAAATAAATATCGTCTGACATTGCACACAGCACCATCTAGTTCCAAGTTAAGCACTTAAGGCTTGTGTTATGGATACCAGATGGTTGATACACTACTTAAATACATTTTTTTTTCGTAAATACATACATATTATAAATATACATCCATGACTCGGGTACAAATGTCCATATTCATCATACAAACATTTGCCCCTACCGGGATTCGAACCCAGGACCATTTGGTTTCGCTGACTACACTTAGCCACTGTAGCCACTACACCAAACGTGTCGTCATTGCACCAAATGCATTGACTTTGACTTTTTTTGGTAGTTTGCGAGTTTATCGCGTTCAGACAGTCAAACAGACGCGGCGGGTGGACGTTTTATATATTAATATGTAGTGATAGATCTCTTTATTTATTATTACACCCATCTTACTAATGAAAAGTAGTTTGAGCAATTCATACGTAAAATGTTCCTCTCCCGACCTCTACATACCCTTTACAAAACATCAGACAAACAAGCCCGACTTATCTCAATACGAGCATAAAATCGGTGAAAATAAAGTAACCATGGCGCGAGTAAGATTGATGACGTAACCGTGTTCCGGCGGAGTGACCTTGAACTAGGGAGACGAAGGGGTTAGGGCCGAGTCATACTGCGATGAAATGTTCAGCATTACGCGGGTACGGGATGCTGAATCTTAGCTTTTGATTACCTAGAAACACGTGCATACAAAAAGAGAATTAGTATATTAGCTCTAATAATTAAGAAAAATAAAAACAAAAAAGATTAATAATCACGAGCACAAAACAGAAATAGTCGACAGCTGCACGTCATGACTGTGACAAGAAGGCTTCCACTCACCATGATGCTGTGCTATGGGGAACCACAGCACAGCGTTGATTTGCAGTGGTTACCCGAAAAGGACGTCCAGAAACCAAGCCAGGGGGCCTACTCTAAGTCCGTCAATGAGGATACGGGCTCGTCCGAAAGTAGTTCTATACTTAAAAATTAACCCTACTGATTAATTAACTTTACCGGACGGGCAAAAACACATCGAAAGTAAGGACAACTGTCTAAACGCTTTTTCATTAATTTTTAGTTCAGGCCCCGGACTAATCTTATGTCCGTAAGTGATACAGAGTAGGAAACGTCCGTAACTTTGGCCGAAACGACGGACTTCATGCTTCGGGAGTAAGCCCCCCAGCTCGCCGTTCGATAAGGACCAGGCCTGTGTCGACGGCGCGTTGTGTTCCACGCGCGCCTCAAAGAGATGTCAGTACCAATGACGGGGTCCGCTAGGGCCGATGCCTGCCAGGGTTGCGGGAAAGTCCGAAAGGGTTACTGTGGCCCTTGGCACAGGCAACTGAAGGAACATGGGTGGGTTTTAGTCAGTAAGAGTCTGACACGCCCTCCCGCTCAGAGCGGGAGAAGTTATTTGATGATTTCCCTACCTCAAAAAAAAAGGGTGGTGGCTCCAGGTTCAATGACTGGTTCTATAATAATATAAAATCAAATAAACAGTAAGCACTAATTAATAATAAGAAACTTTTGTGCAAGAGCGGTTCAGACTGTGTGTTGTCTGTCATTATTTAACATTTTTACTAAGCAAGTTTATAGTGGGTTCCATTTCTCCTTGGGTCTGTTTATTATCTTTGTCCTTAAAACGCCGGAAGTCAATACATATCTTACGTAATGTTTATTTACATTACAAATGGAAGGAAATGAGTTAAAAGCTTCTTGAAAGCCCCCATATGGTTATTACATTTGTGATTATTTTACGTAGATGTTATGTAGGTGGTAAGGTAGATGCTTCGTTAATTTTCTGATTGATATAAGCATCTGGGTTTGTGTTTTATGTTACTAGTAATACTAGTTCAAAAGTAGGTACCTACCTATTACGATGACTATTATCATAAAACCATGCTGGAGTAAGAGTTCGTCTGTCCAATCAAAAATCAAAATCAAAAGTCATTTATTCAAATTAGGCTGAGAATCAGTACTTTTTGAACGTCAAAATCACATAAGACAGTCCCCCCAAAACGCGCAACCTTCACCACTTCCTGTGCTTTAGCTGGGAAGAAGAAGTGGCGGAACAAACTCCCCAGCATCACTGCTGTCTGTTCAGTTAGAAGAACTGGATTCTATACATATAGTAATAAGTAATTAGCATTACGAAACACAAAAATATTTAAATTATTTGCCATATGTCAGCTAGCACACGCCAATATTTAAAACTATACTCAAGCAGAAATAAATAATAAAAACAAAAACGCAAACAGAACTTAATACATAATAAAAAGCCTCCTGGCATAAAGGGCGTGCCCGCTTACATATGCAATGCTGCATTATGTTTATATGTATATAGCTTTAACTTGTAACCACAAACCTACCTAACTAGGACCTTCGAAGTAAAATAAAGAAACATTAATTTCTAATAACAATAACAAAACCATAGTCAGCAAGCTGACCTGTCACCACAAGCAGCCCGTTCACGAGCATAACGCAAATGTCCCGAAATCTAAGTAGACACCTAAAAAGCTATTACTTTTGGTAGCGTTTTGAACTCTCTAAGTACTGCCTGCCTATTGCCTGGCTTAGTTTTGGGTATCAGTTTCTGTACCTTAGGTAAAAATAAATAAATGTCGTATGTCGACAATAAACTTTTTACCTCAGGTACTATTTAAAAACAACGGACAAGCGGTCATTAACTGTAAGCAATCAAGGAGTTTTAGGACACTCTTTTATTAGCGTCAAATCCAAAATATCTCGACCGTTGAGTGTGTATCGACCCGAACAGGCGAATACAGACTGATAGGGGCAGGGGCCTATTTTCTAAGGCCGTCAACGAAGATACGGGCCCGTCCGAAAGTAGGTCGATACTTTAAAATGAACCCTACTCCCGTTTACTTAACATTTTCAGACGGATAAAAACACATCGGGTGTTAGGACAACTGTCCTATCATGTTGTAATTCATTCTTAGTTCGGGCCCCGAAATAATCTTATGTCCGTAAGTGATACGGAGTAGGGAGCGTCCGTAATTTCGGCCGAAACTATGGATATCGTTCTTAGAGAGTAGACGCCCAGACACGCTCTTGCACGCTTTGTACATTCACTAATAAAATTACATAACTTATCATCCCGTCTGTAATCCCTGTCGGGTTAGGTACAGGTGTATGTACTATCGATGAATTTCATATCTATGCACCTTAAGGAATATTGTTCCTTGCTGCGCTCGTCTGCTATAGAAATCTCATCAACCAATAGCATTGCTCCATGAGATTTTTGATGAGTCCCTTGTTTTTGTAAATCACCGATCCTTTTTTTTCTATAGTAGGTAAAAGAAACCCAAATATCCAGATGTTTTGGGCTAACAGCCCAAATGACCAGATGTGCACATGAGCGCAAAATCTTTTAAGTAAAAAATTGCCGTTACTTTTTTTTCGTCCCTTTTTATTCCACTGTTATTGGTTGATGCAAAAGGGGGCGGAAATCAGTCTTAGTCATCTATGCAAAGGATTTTGTTTTAAAATTGGCTAGGTCAATATTTCAACGATAGTACCTATAGTACACCCACATTTCGCTATTTATGTTTTAAGTCCCATTTAATAGAGGGCGAGCCTATTGCCATCAACCGGTACACTCCGGGCTGCTACTGAGAAATTCCTGACGGAAAAACCCAATGACACTGCCCGACCTGGGATTTGAACCCAGGACCTCATGCTCAGCAGTGGCGCGCGCAAGACCACTCGACCAACGAGGCAGTCGCTAACAAAATTATAGCATAATTTATACAGCTCGCGCGATAAGAGTTTGGCTTTGACCTTCGGATTTTTGACACCTTTGATTGTACAACAGGAGTGCGCGGTACGTCGTATCGATGCGAGAGGCAGGGAACGACTGGAGCGCCAATCAGAGCACCGCGTGCGCCTACACACCCGCCCCGCACCCCGCTAATTGCCCGTTGATACCCAATTTCTGATTTCTGCGCAATAACGGTCAAAGCCAAACTCTCATCGCGCGAGCTGTAGCATCAATTATAGCATAACTTACCTATAGCATAAATTATAGCATATTTTTTTTCATATTTCTCTAAGCGAGGCGCGTGTATATTGTTACCGTACTTCATAAGACACGTCTAATACCCATTACTTTTTTATGTAATATATTATGCTGAAATGAACAATTCTCGTTGATGTGTTATATTTTTGTATGGATATTAAAGTGAAACAAGACGTCATAAAATCACATTTTATTTTCGGTTTAGGTATTTAACGGCCTCGTCTTTCTAGTGACGCAGGCACGATTACCGAGTTCCTAGTATGTTCGATCCTGAAAGCATTAAGAATAAGAATAATTTATTGTTTAAGAAATTACATTCGAAGGCGTTGCTTCCTGGAACTCACACTAGGATTCCCTGTGTCGTGAGATCCAGGCTCCTTCGTTCCGTTTACCTTTATTACATGTAATAGGTATATATTATATATACGTTACACTTAGAGCATTTAGGTATGGAGATGGCAAGGCTGGGCGAACCCCTCTGCCAAAGTACATTGACCATATGACCATGCACGTTATATAAAACTAGTTGACGCGCTGCCGCCGCCATTTAGTGGCGTTTCGTGTCGCAAGTAAGAGCTCCTAAAAAATGGTTAATCGTGCGGTTTCCTCTTGCAAAAGGCGATCTAGCAACTCAAATCTTCGAGACCATGGCGTTTCCTACCACGTGTAAGTATGAAATATACAGTAACGTGTTTTATCTATGTACAATTTTAAAATAATTTCTCGGCACTTACGATAGAAAAATACATTGGTACGTTGGTAGCTGAAACACAGTACACGGGCATGATTTGAATAGTGCTGGGACAACGTGAGTGAATGATTCACTCCGGAGTATATTGTTTATTGTTTAACCAGATAATGTTAATATCGGTGCATATTAGTAGAATAAGATTATAAAAATAGAAATTGAAGTGAAATTTAAGTACTAAACATTTATTTTGCCTTTATTTACTGTTTGTTGTTCCGCACCCAAAGGGTAAAAAACGGGACCCTATCACTAAGACTCCGCTGTCCGTCCGTCCGTATGTCTGCCTATCCGTCTGTAACCAGACTCAGGTCATGAACCATGATAGACAGTTGAAATTTTCACAGATGACGTATTTCTGTTGCCGCTGTAACAAGAAATACTAAAAAACAGAATAAAATAAATATTTAAGGGGGCTCCCATACAACAGACATGATTTTATGCCGTTTTTTAGGGTCCGTTCCCAAAGGAAAGTGTCTGACTACCTGTCTGTCTGTCTGTCCGTCCGTCTGTCTGTCTGTACTACTTCTAATGAAAAAGAATAATGGAGATCACGTTAGTTTCCTTGTATTGGTATTTACTTAATAAAATACTTTTATTTTTTCAGATTTCCAAAAGATCCTGTCGTAAAGGAAAATATTATATTATGATATTTTGCGATAGTATAAAAACTTGGAGACCCACACGTACTAGTGTTGTCTGTTCTGAACATTTTACGTCGGAAAGTTTTGTGGTAGCTTTAAATAATAGAAAAAAAAAGTTGGCACAAAAGGCACAAAAGTGCACAAATCGTTGCAGAAATTGAAAAAACTAAGTTTAAATCAATGCCACCCAGTCATTATATTCTTCAGCCTTCAACATCACATATCCAATCCTTATCTCCACCATCAACAACACAGAGCCAATCCATCCCTCAGCCATCTGCATTACATCTGCAATCATTAGCAGCAACAATACCTGGCAAGGAGCTTATCGAGAGTCCAAGAAAAAGAAAATTACGAAGGCAGTTGCTATAAAAAAATAAAAAAAAATCGAAGACTAGAAGCTAAAAACAGGTACTTAAAGAAAAAAATCAATACCCTTCAAGGACTTCTTAACGAGTTAGAGGAAAAATGTCTGATAGATAAAGAAAATAAACTAGATTTAAGCAAAATTGGCCGAAAGAGATTCGTAGGAATTTAAATGACAACAATCAACTCAATTCGAAAATAACAACTCAATTAATTGTATCAAACTCACTGAAATATTTCATGGGAAAAGATTTTTTTCCTACTATTGAATATCACACATAACGGATTAGTTAACCATACTTTAGAACTTGCAAATGTGGTAATAGAAAAGTACACAAAATTTGTGAAAAGTAAACAAAACTTTTTTCGTCATGAAGGATAGGCGAATATTTAATATTCGCCTATCCTTCATGACGAAAAAAGTTGATCCACAAAAATGCATTCTCCATGTATACAATCAACTTATTCATTTTAAAAATCAATGATAGAAGCAACAACGAAGTGCAAAGTAACACACTTATTCTTTAAACGTAAGTACATAATTCAATAGGTGTGAATTAGACCTTTTACGACTAGACGATCATTTTTAAAGTAGGCTAGTAATTGACACAATAAATGTCTGACTGATTATATGTGCCATAGATGTAGAATTCCGTAGATCGGTAATGTCAACAATCAAACAAGACCAAAAACCATTGATCTAAGTATGCGTAAAATGTAAGTGTGTGCATAGACAGTGTTGTGACTTGTCTATTCCTTTGTTGGTCTTTATCGATAATTTATGCGACGTAATAAGTCATTCTGTTAAATGTCTTAAGGGTCTAACGCAATAAATACTATCGGCATGCGACTAGCCAGTAACCTCATTTAGCGGTAAAACTGACATTTATAATATTAGTTAGGATTACAATGTTTCTTTGTCCGAGTATCACGCAATTTCTATTGGAAATATAAAAAAAAATATATACTTACTCAATGGCAAAAAAACATCTTCACAATTAACGCAGTATGTCCCGGTAACTCTCGGTATACCAGGGGATCCTATCTTATCTTGTTTTGCTGGCCCTAGGCCAGAGCCCAGAGCGCTTCGACCCTTCTGGATCTGTCCCCCACGGTTTCACCCATATCTTTTTTGGTTACTGCTCCACTCCCGTGGATCGAAGCGCGATATTATACAGCCTATAATCTTACTCAATAAATGGTCTATCCAACACTAAAGTAATTTTTCAATTCGAACCATCAGGTAGGTTGCTAGTTCCATAGTTTAGCGTATTAAAAGTCAAACAAACTCATCAGCTTTATAATATGTATTAGTTTATATAAGATTGTAATATATCTACATTTTATTTTGTTTGTTACAACAATTAGCGACATATAATCTAATTTTCTAAGAATATGCATTTGTACGAAGCTACCTTTATCTTAGATGTCGATATCAACAAGTCAAAAATTAGGCTATCGCATCACTAAAAAGTGAGGTTATAACTCCTTCGTATTTCTCTATTTGTTATTTCTTAGATACGGTGGTTTCAGGCATGCTAATTCATCTAAATCGTAAGTAAAATAATGTTCTCATCATATTTTGCTTAAAACCGGCTTATTAGTGCATTGCTTATGCAGAAATAACAATGTAAATAATTTGTAAACTTACCGGTGAAACGAGTAATCCTGGGGATTTTTCTTTTTGGAAGATTCACATCCTGGTACTGCACAAGAAACCATCGTATTATGGTTATTTAATCACAGGTTATCACTCTAGTTCACTTAAATAATTGCCGAAACGCTCACGTAAACAGTTACCGGGGCCGCTATGGGCCGCTAGCAAATACGTGTTTGGCCCTGTTGACAGCGTCACTTTCTTTCTCTTTCTAACACAGCATAGTCCCGTTAAGAGCGGGAGCTCTCATTCACTCTCATGCCCAATCTACGGAATTCTATATCAACGATATGTGCATTTATCATTTATCTATCTTTATTACATTACCCTTTAGAGCATGGCTTTTAAATTTATTACTCTTCATATCTAGGATAAAATGTATCACGTTAAAGTGAAAGGATCCCGTGGGATACAAACAACTAATAAAAATTCTAAATCCACGTGGAGGAAGTCATGGGCAGAGAGCTAAAGTCTGTTCGCCGAGAGCTGATAAAAATTATGATTATGCTTCGGAATAGCGACTATCTCTTAATTATCGCAAACCGTATGACGAGTATCGCTATCGCTGCGCTAACAGAAGTTCTGTTAGCGCAGCCTCCCAAAATTATTTTACAGAAATGTGTTTCGTTAACTAAATATATAAATCCGTCATTTTGTGGCGGCAGCCATATGCCATATTCACAATAATACTGAAAATATATATGTATTTATTTCAGTCAATCGGTCTGCTAAACAGCAAGAGTGTATAATTTAAATCGCTAGATTTGACATAAAACATTTTAATGATAATTAGCGGGCCTCACTTTGTAAGTGTTTGTAACTACATTGTTTTTTATCAACTCTCTCTGAGCAGAGTATAATAATAAAAATAAATTTTATTGTAACATTTCAATCATTCACTCACGACGAATCAAATATTTAATCATTCTTTGTGTTACATCACTAGTGACATTTGTTTGTTGTCATAAGGCGATTGCGTAGATACACGTTAATTTGTCGATGTGTGTGCGTTTCTTTATTGTGAGGTAATATTTTCATAGTGTGTGTTCGTAAACATAAGAACAATGCATATGTAATTGAACTCTAGATTTTTGTGGTGTGCCGTGCGTGTTTACCTCGCCTCCCGCGAAATGTGGCAGAAAAATGCATTCTGCAATTGGTTGCGTACCATCTCCATACCTAAATGCTCTAAGACGTTACAATAAATTTCTTAATTTCATATAATGTACTCGTAATCTACTAGAAAAGGAAAATACAATAAAAACTAATTCACAAAAGAAAACTAATGCTAATACATAAAGAAAACAGTAGATAACCAAGTATGTATGTATGTTGTGTGTGATTGTGATGGTGTTTATTATTCGGATTTTCCATCAGCTCTGGATTTGTATCCTGTTAGTGGCAAAAGGCTGCTCACATCAAATGGAACATAAACATTACTTTACTACTGTCGAGAATGTTCCGCCGCGCCGCCGGGTGACCGCGGGCGGGAGCTGCGGTGGCGGTGTGGTGTGGTGTTGCATCCAGTGGATTCTAGCTTATAGGTAATTAAAAATATTCGTTCCGTTACGTGCATTTAATTGTATGCTCTATCTCTCTTACGGTAAAACACATTTGCTGTTGGGGATATTTTATTCTAAACAAAGGAAGTGATATTTTTTACAAATATTTCGGTCGGCTTATGGTTGATTTAAGTTGATTCGTTAGTTTTGTTAACTTAACAACATGCATTAGCTAATAGAATATTCAACTGTTCAACATGTTGCAGATACTTGAAAAAAAAAATATAAACGAATATTTTCAAACAATAAAAATATCGATTTATTTTTTTAATAGTTAACTATTAACCAATAAACAATTTCAACCAATAATCTCATCACTAATATACAGGCGGGCGTTACAAAAAACAAACCCCTTTTTGCTCACCAGTAGGTACTCGTTCACTTTTGTCACCCGAACTCTCCCTAAACCCCAGCATCAAAGGCATATAGCCGACATAGGTCGCATCTGGTCATTCTGAATCTGTCGCATTATGAATGTGACACCATGACCTTCGTGAGTCGTCGGGAAAGGTCGGGTTTCGGGTTAAAAGGGTAATTTGGTATACTATGCTTAGATCATTGGTACATACATAAGTATTGCAGTTGAAAATCAGTTCAAAACTGTAGATAAACAGTTGGCCTGTGTCTATTGAACTCAAAATACTCGAGCATGATCTTTGCAGTCAAGTATTGTGTAATAGTTATTTACCTATCCAACATGTGAGGAAAGTTCGTTTTTCCTATGAGTTTTGATTTTGAGTCTTGAGCGAACGAAGGATTGAAAAATAGAATCACGAGCGCAGCGAGTGATTATAAATTTCAATCCTGAGTAAGCGAAAGACTCAACAAAACGAATCGCAAATGAACTTGCTCACATGTTGCATACAAAACTTTTCACCATTCCCAGCAAGAAAGTATTCAGTCATCATAGGTAAATAAATTAAATAGTCACAAAGCAAATCAAAATAATTCTTTATTATAAAATAAAAAAGAGCTGTTATTCATAAAATATTTAAAAAAAAATATCTTTAAAACTTAACATAAAAAAATCAGGCAAGGTTAGTTTCTGAACGGGATCATTACTTTCCTCACTGTTTTCGTAGAGGAAAGACACTTCTTTCGTGCGGGAGTGGTGAAAAAAATATACCTACGTGAACACACGCCGTAGGTACCTACGATTTTATCTAAAATAGGTAGGTACTCGTATAATAATTAGGTATGAAAAATCATAATTTTGGGGCACGATTCCAATTAGGTACCTACTTTTAATAATTAATCTCCTTTGAAGAAAGGCTTCAGAAAAACTCATGAATGCTTTAAAGTTAATGTTACTTTTTGACATAAACTCACAAACCTACTCTACTTAAAAGATAATTAGAGCTACTTTCTAAAAGTAGGTAATTACTAAAACTCCGCGCCATGTTCAATTTCAACAAACAAACTCCCAGCAAACCTACCTAATCGTGATAAAATAAAGCGATTCATCTTATTTTCTCCGTGAAAATGATAAATTGCTTTCAGAACATAGTAAATTAAAACCTAACTGGGTCCCCGGACTTAGTAGAACTCATTTGGTACGACTATTGGACAGGCAAGTGATTTGTCTAGTTTTTCAGTCTAGAACTGTTCGTAGTCGTTGTTTTTCTCTTTAGGTAGGTACCTAATGTTTTTAGATAGTTCTTAGGTTTTTGTTTTGTCCGAAGTGATTGTGAAGGATTTCTCTTTTCATTATTTGGTCTATACAGGTACAGGTATGAGGACCAGACGGGTGTCGTGTCTGGTAGGCAACTGCCCGAGGATTGATGTCGGGAAGTTGTATATATGCTAGTCGCGCGGTAAACTCTGCTTGCGCGATGCAGGATTTGCGTGACGTCAGTATGACGCGCAGGTCGCATGTGGCGATGTAGATACCGCTACATGTCTGTACACTAAGTACATTTTCTCGAGTCTGCTAGTCAATCTCTAGTGTATGACACGAGCTATAGATACGAGAATTCAGGTAGGTACTAACAGAACATAAAATTACGTAGAACGCTTCAAAAATTTTGTGACCGTTTTTTAGATTCAGAAACAGTTCTTCGACTGTTGTTTCTCCGATTAACGATTCGCCGACACAAAAGTTCGTACTAACTTTGGAGTTTCTTGCCCGCTCTAGGACCTACTGACGATCAATTTCATTAGACGGATTTGAACTGTGTGGTAAGCTGGTGGATCGGCTGCATCACACCTAGTTGATTCAGTAGTGTATTTGTCTTGGTTGACTAGACAGGCAAGCATTTTTTTATGTGTGCATGACGTCAAAAATGCTTACTTGTGTTGGATCATATGAGGTTATTAGACTTCGGGGGTATTTTTATTGGTAGGATAGAAAAAAATTACCCATCTTCCAAAGAATTAGGTACCTATCTGCAACTAGGTATGTAATTTCACACTACTATATAGTTTCTGTCTGCGCCTGGCGACGGGGACCATCACGGGATACTGCTCACTAAACATCCAGTTCCACACAATATGCATAACGGACAGTCCTCAATGCAGGGCTTGCATGGAGGCCGAGGAAACCGTCGCGCATGTGCTCTTTGAATGCACAGGCGTTACCCAGATTAGGACAGAAACCCTCGGGGCACCCAGATCCACAAATGTTCTCAACAGATTAGGAGATTTAATCAACTTCTGAGCTGCTGGCAGCTGCCAGCCACGGCGCACCATGCACGCCAGGCACGCCATGGCGGCCGTCAGTGGTTATTCAATCCATCCCAGAAGCTTCTGGGATGGATTGAATAACCACTGACGGCCGCCATGGCCCACGCACAATGTTCTACCTGAAGGACTAAGTGCGGTTCGGAAACCAAAACCCCCTAACATAGAACATACTCATAGTATCTGCTTAGATCCTTTTATCGCTCACCAGCACATTTTAAAAGCAGTAGGTAGCTAAGTACGCAGACGTACTGCGCGTGGAAATGACTTAAAGTGCACAGAGGCGCCGGAAATTGTGCGAATGACTACTAGAGCGTACCTAGTTTATATAGCGATAATGTAGCGGTGAATAAGTTTTATATAATGCTATGTGGTTTAGGTAATAATTATATATTTATGGAATATTCTATTCATTTGGCAAGTGTCGATAGGTAGGTAAGTAGATCAACAACAACGGTAAGTAGATTAATGGCATACCATGGATTGGTGTCCTCGGTTTTGCGATATGGTGTAATTTTCTGGGGACCGTCAACAAATCGGGAACTCATATTTAAGATGCAAAAGAGACGTATACGGTCGATGTCTGGGTTAAAAATACAGACAATTGCAGTCCATATTTTACCTCACCCGGCTTTGTACGTCTTCGAAACTGCATTATTTTTAAAAAGATATCCCCATTTGTTTAAAAAAACTGGCTACTGTAATGAAAATACGTGCTCAATACCTAATCACATTATGCCACGTGAAAAGTAAAACCGCATTAATGCGAGGAGCAATACCGGCGGAGGAGCAATAGGTATTGCTCCTCGAGTTTATAATAAAATACCTGACGCAATTAAATGAATGCCAGTACAGAAGTTCAAAACTACCCTACACCCACAGACACCAGTTGCTGCTTAAAAAAATGCTATTACTCATAAGACGAGTTTCTGAACGACAATAATTATTTAACCGGATTTGTAAAAATTTAAATATCCTAATTTTTTTTTTAATAATAATTTAATTTATTTCATTTACAAATTTATAATATAATATATTTTCTTTATAATTAACAAGTTTTTAATAAAATATTTTGTATGTCATTGTTGACAAAGCATAGCGCACTACTACTTATAAGATCTTTAAGTTTGATAAATAAATGATTTCTGATTTCAACCATCTTATCCATTGTAGTATGTTAGACTTTTTTCTTAGCCTTTTTATATTGAGATGCCATTAGATACATACTATCACGCCTATATTCATCGAAGGCAGGCACACAGCGCAGGCAGATGAGTGTAGTATACTCCTGCATTTTTCGCCTGTTATGCTAAAGCCCATGTAATCAGGGGTGAATTTACCCCTACACAAAATCTAGACCTCGCGTTCTGAGAAATTCTATATAGTAAAACCTCAATTTGACTGACCTGGGATTCCAGCCCAGGATCCCTCGCTCCGCCTAAACCAACGATGCCGTCTTCATCGTAGTTAGGAAAAACAAAGGAGGTACTTAACATGAATTGTATGACTAAGTCATATCAATAAAGGGAATTTTAGTCTACAAATAAAACGACAAAGCATTTATGATATCTATTTATTGATTTCATAGTACAATAGACAAGTCTCGATGAAGTGAGTGAGTTCATCCAATAGTTTGATAACAGTAAGTAAATAAAATTTGCAGCAATAACATACTTAGAAGTAGATAGATGTGTGCTTAGTGTCAGTCAGCGAAATAATTACACTCCCTGACTCCTAAATCGAGCCACCGAGCATTTCCACTTTAGATCATCATCATCATCGTCATTGGTCACCCTATGGTGGATACGCGGAAAAGCACGTCCAAGAATCCACCCTCAGCCTATTAATTCTGTTTACACAACTAGGCGTCTCGGTCATGCGTTTCTGCGTACCAGCTTAGGGTTGATTTTTTGGGGTGCATAAACGGAATACCACCTTGTCCCATTTATGTTGGGGTCGGCTTCCAGTCTAACCGGTTGCAGCTGGATACCAGTATCTTACATGGAGCGACTGCCTATCTGACCTCCACAACCCAGTTATAGGTAATTCGATACCCCTTGGTAAGACTGGTTGTCCACTTTAGGTATAATGGCCTTAAACATCAAAATAATGATGTGCCAAAGAAAAAGTTTTTATGCAGCTATGAAGCCAACATACCGGCCATCAGTTTGCTGCAATCATTGTTCCAAATTTGAATTCACGATCATTTAAAAAGTTCGTTTTAAACCTTTTTAAAAATAATGAAGGGTAGCTCGATTTAGGAGTTCGTAGATGTATTTTATACAAAGTGTCACTGAAATAACTGAAAACCTGAAAAGGTGTCATTTAACTCATCATGAACAACTTTAAGGCCTTTTTGCACCACCAATGTGTAAATACAACGTATTTCAAAACAACATTCTGTCTCTGCCATATTCAAACGATTGACAGAAACAGAACGATTCGAATTCGAGAAATGTGTATATTGATTTGATCTCAAATCTTGCATCTGCAAGTGGGCCTAATACAAGACACGAACAGAACACGGACAGACAATAAAATTGCGAAAAAAAAAATAGCTTCTCTATATATTTATATGTCCATAATTCGACAAAATGTAGGGAGCAGCTAGTTTTTTTTCTGGCTTATTATTTGTTGTTCCCGCAGTAAAAGTTGTTTCATCATCACTTATCATTAGGTACAATTACCCTTTAGGAGGTTTTCAGTACTTCCAATACACCCTGTACAAGAGAAGACGTAACTTTGTTTTATTTCTAACATGAACATTTTTGCATCTAGCTACGTGACGTTATCGTCAAGACTTTTTCGGTAAGCAGCTATCATTATACTCGATACTTTATCTTATTCGATCAGCGGGTCAACCACGAACGTACGAAGTAAACGTAACGTTCATTTAAAAGATTCTTGAATTAGATACTTATTTGTTTAATATTAAATACTCGTTTCGCGTTTGAAGACTTTATCCTTATCTATGGATTATACTTAGGCCCATTTGCGCCACAAAACACCTTTCTAAAACAGAACGTTGTTTTAAATTCATATAGCACAAACAATTTTGACTTGTGGTCCAAGTGGCCCTTATTGTGCTTGTTGCATAAGTTTAAACCAAATTCGCCAAGGATAGTTTTATTTAAGATTCCAAAATTGATCGAATTTACGTTAGGTACGTTTACTTCTCGCGATCGTCCTAGGCCGACAGTACCCTACTGATTAGGTACCGTTTGTTTCTATATCGACACTTTCAAATACAATGGCGTTACTACAATTACACATACACAATCTCAACCTATGCCCCTTCCCCTCACGCTCAATATCTCCTATTTATTCCTTTTTTGCGATTGCAGCTGTTTGTTAGAAGTTCGCGATAGGCATCGTTCAATGCGATGCCGAAATATGCTAAGAGGTTAGCTCGTATGTTACAACTCATTGTAATTCATGCATTATATACGATACAGGAGAAATTCCTAGTGAGGGGCAACGTTTAAAAAAAAAAAATATTATAAGACAAAGCATCAACAGCTAGCAATCACGCCGTAGCGGTGTCGTAGCGTGACGTAAGACGTCGTAGGCGGCGTAGCACGCGTAGCGGCGACATAGAAAATAATAATATTATGTCTCACAGATTTTACGTTTCATATTGTATGAGAAAATCTCGATTCTCGAAATAAAACGTAGTGAAGTAATCGACGATCAATTTATTTCAATGCAAATTATGCGCCTTTATCATTTGTTTTGATTTAACTAAAGCCCATTTACACAATGCAAGTTTCTTGTCTGTGGCAAACAATATTAATATAATTGAAGCAACAAATGACTTGCATCGTCTAAACGCTGTTTAAACGGTGTAACATTTATTGTTGCAAACAATTCTCACAATTAACCTATTGGCCGCCCCGGTCGGATTAATACGACAAATGTTTTCGTGCCCGTGTCGCCTCAGTCGTATATATACGACTGAGAACCTATGTTCGTTTCTTGTTATTTATTTAATTACACGACCCCATTTGTCATAGGTATTCATTTGTCGATTTATGAGCTGGGCGCTGGGGGCACGACAATTATTGATATAAAACTTTTATATAATAAATATTTTGTAAAACGTGTCAACCAAGTACACTGTCCTTCATTAAACAGGATTTTCCTAGTTTGAAAGGCAAGGGTCTTACTGATCTGTAATGGCCAATAAACCTATCTCTTATTAAAACAACACTGATGTTATCTAGGCTAAGTCTTTTGGTAAATAAAATGATAACTTTCTTACTTACTGTAGCTTTAGCTTATGGTTATGCCACATGCAATTAAATTGCACCGTGTATATCAAGCTTCACTGTTTACAAATATACTACTTTAGCATTTACCAAGGTACAGCTCAATACAAAATGCCTTTAACATCGGAAAACGAAAAAAGTGAAAACAACTGGAAGAAACCGGTTCTCATTTCAAATAATTAGCATTTTTTTCACATTCTTTATTTCAACGGGTTGAATCCGACTCGTTGCCGAGTTGCCGTCTAAAGAATTTATATTGAAAGATGTTACTTTTCTCTCGTTTTTATTCCGTTTTCACCTTTATTGGCACCCTGTTCATTAATTCGACAAAAGATAACAAATCAGTGAAAAAGGAAATTTAATTTTTATCTGCTACGGGAGGGGTGGATATAAAAAAATATGCGCGTTTATTCATTTTGAAATGATTGGGTTGAATTTTCTTTATTGCTGATTTATGAATATATATTTAGTTAAAGAATTGCCTTTGTCATACGGAACTCGGTTTCTATATAGATTATTTAATGGTTATAGAAAATGTAATATCATAATCAGCTGTTAGTATTAATTTTAAACTGTACACACTTAAAGGTAAGCGCACATTACACAGGTTGTCTCAAGTACTACGCAGCTACAATTTCGTAGCGGGCGTAACACTTGCGTAGAGCTTTTGCTACGCATTTGGCGTAGCTACTAGCGTATGCGCACTGGGTTACCGGATTTATCGTTTGTCGTCTGAAATAATAATATTTAAAAAATTCAGTCCTCGGTTTCTGTTTTCTACCATTGCTTTGTGTTATTACGGCTCGCTTCAGCCCGGAAAACAGAAGCTATTTTTACTTAATATTTGTTGAAGCAACTATCTAGGTAATACAGTAGGTTACACTACAGTGTGTGATAATCTGAAGACACATTTATTTATATAATGCACGATTCACTAGCAATATTTTTGTGTCAATTGACATTTTTAGACTTCTATATACAAGGTGTCGTTTTGCATCCTCGTCAAATTCGAGAAGGTAACTAAACTAATGATTCTCGACACGAATCAATAATAAAATAAGTAGGTTTTTTTAAAAACTTTTTTATAATTTTCGGAAATCGGCATGTGTAGGTCCCGTGTGATACCGCCCTGTAACTGCGCTGTAACTGTAACGAACGCACACAGCGACATAGTCGTGCGACACTGCCTACCGCATACGCAACGGAACGATTATGTTCTTTGAAAGTGGAGTATTCTGAAATACTGTCAAACTCAAACATCAAAAAAAAACAAGTATGTATTAATTATTGAACAGGATCGTAATTTTATTTGATTATTTGTTTTTTATAACAGCCTCCTGAAATTTGACGAGGATGCAAAACGACACGTTGTATAGTACATATCTCAATCGTGCGGCTTGCTGCGACTGTTTTCACGAGACAGTTATTTACAGATGTCAACTTATGCACACGCACGTCTTATTTCAACAAATAAGTTGTTTTAGCATACTTAGTTATCACACTGACTGACACTATCCACAATAATTAACTTTACAATATATTAATTCGCTAATAATACTTTGATCTGATCAAATAACAGTCGAACTATGATTATAACACAAATTCAATACTGCTATAATTACTATAAATCATTTTGGCATCGATTTCAAATTAGTAGGTAAGCGAAATTAATTAGAGATGTATTATTTAAGTTGAGATTTGAATCGTATGTAGAACGGTGCAGTGTGATGCAATGTTAAAGAGTTTTTGGTATATGCTCCTTATCGCATGTAACAAAAGTTTCGTGTCGGTCAAAATGTTACACTTCGGTCTAACTCTTCATTCGCCAGGTGCGCATAAACGAAAGGTACTTCGTCCCAACCGGGTGTCCCACGACACATCTTATTTTTTTTTAGTTGTACGAATGGGTCCACCTTTTTTGAACGATACAGTAGCTAGATAGGACGTGAATTGTTATGTTTTAAATTATTTTTAGGAGATTTTAGACTCAAATGCACGGAATCAACACCCTATATGCGTGCCATAATTGTTTTTTTTATGTAAATCCTCACGAATCTCACAAACTTAGCAGACTTTAACTTTTACTTTCACACATAAATAAAGGATTTTTTTTTGAACACGAAGTTACAGTAGAATACTGACTCCTAAGTCACAGGGTCCCCCCTAGTTTAGGAGGCAGGGTTTTCACTATTTATGCAACCTTTGTTTCCCAAAGTTATGTCCCTGTTTGAATTGTATATCTTTGTATATTAAGGTTTTTGTGTTAATAAACTTATTTTTATTACTTTAACTGTACAGACAATGCTTAAGTTTCGTCTTTAGTGTGAGACTGTCGATAAGTGAAAGATAGGATTTTATTTGCTGATTACAAACAGCATTTTAACACACTTCAACGTGACGCAAATGTAGCGTGACAGTCAGCCTCAAAAAGGAAGCAAACACTGACAACAATTCATTTGATTGTCCACCATGATTGTTCCATAACATAGTGTCATTGTGTAGCTACAAAGAATATTACACTTTGGGTACTTCATTCATACAAAATTATAGAACACAGATAGTAGATAATCAAATGAACTCATATCGATGTTCGCATCTTTTTGAGGCTGATTGTACCTAGATTGGTAAGTTTTCAATCTCGCAAGACCTTCGTGAGCCCTCGTATCGACGGGCGATTTTTTTTGCGTTCTGGATTTTCAACGCTCTGCCTAGTGTCGAGAGTTGAGAATCAAACAGTGTGTTTTTTTGACGCGCTGAGATGCGCTCTGATGCTACGGCTACTACACTTCGCATGCTCTCTGTTGTACAGCGAGACGTCGAGTGGTGTGCGAGAGCGCACGAAGTGTAGTTCACGCTATCGCGACAATGTAGCCGTAGCAATATGGATTCTCAATGCTCGACTCAATACCGAGAGTTGAAAATCCAACGCGCCGTAAAAAATGGCGGCATAAAAATCGCCTGTGCGGACCTGGGCTAAGACTACATTTTCTCAACCAGCCAACGTACAAAGTGCACGACGCCCTTTGGTTTCTTCAACATTGCACCGCACTGCGAGTAAGATAAGATAAGATACGAGTAGAATCAGAGATATATCAATAAAAATATAGCGTTGAATGTCAATTACTTCCTAATTAAATGTTACGATAATGGTTGAAAAATAACTACATTAACAACGCCCATGCCTTGAATTAAACAGCTTAAAACTATGTTTAAAGTTATTATATTGTAATCACAAAGCGATTGCACCATTGCCTTTTGTTCATTTGTATTGCTGAATATGATTTACCTAAATAAATTATCAACAAGAATACATTTAAATGTTTGCGTTTTGGAAAATATTTTATTTCGTGTAGGTAGACATCTTTTAAAGATTAAAATATCTAAAAGCAGGTTTCGGCTGTGTTTCATTAATAAATATCATTATTTTAAACACGAAGGTTTTAAATTAGTTAAAACCTTCTCGTTTAATTCTTGGTTAACATTAGGTTAACTTCGTAAGTTGGTGCTTATTCTTTCATAATTAATTATCTACTTTTAATTATATTCAGCAATAAAAACAAACTGGTTGCTTAAAACAAAAACGTTAACAGCGAGAACACCGATAAGGCAAAAATCACAATCTGTGCGTTTTATTTGTGTTACTCGAACGTGCTAGTGTATGCCAACCTTTACATTTTACACTCAATTAAGGCAGCTCCTTACATCTCGCGTGTTTGTTCGATATGACGTTAAGCGCGTTTGTCCACAACAGCCGCCACCGGGACGGCAACGAGACGGAGATTACTGTGCTGAATAGCGATACATAGCCGCATGTCCACCGCACGTCCGCACGTTCAGCGCGACCGCTAGGGTGGACAAACGCCCAAACGCCGCGTCATAGTGACGCTGACGCCGCGTCAACGCGACGTATGTTTCTATACAATCAGGTCTACACGACGCTAGCGTAGCGTCTATGCCATGTCAAGCAACGCCAGATGTGAAGACATCCTTATACACATTCAAACAAATGAATTAGTATTATTTAACTTATTATACATTCGATCGATAGGATTTATACATTTAACTTAAATATACAAATTATTAAAATAAAAATATTTGGTTATAAAATATGTAATAAAATTCGTCTTATAACACAATGTACAATCACAAAAAAATCTCGTTATTTATTACAAAGGAAAAGACGTAAAATGAAAAATATTTAACAAAAAGTCTGTTCAACCGATTTTAACCGTAAACGCCTATTCGGCTGGAATATTAATCTAATGACGAAATAAAAATACATGAGGATGTAATCGAATTTTCCGTATGAGTCTAATGTACTTACAATAATTACTTACGCGGAAACGTACGAGATAAAACGACGCTTTTGGCACTTAGGTCTTTTCCTTTATTCTTTTGAACAATCTTTTTCAAGCATTGCTTCACTCAACTTTATTATTTGGAACATTCAACCTACAATAAATATCATTTTTTCTAGCGGCGTATTATTTTTTTCGTATTATCTTCGCGATAGTACGCCACTAGAAAAATATTATTTTACAGAGTAGTGTAGTGCACCTGCAAATATGGCCGGATTTGCACATGGATTTTGTGCAAGAATAACATTCGTTCGTTACTTTAGTTAACGTACTATACTTAAGTATTGACCGATTGGTATACGTGCATAGAAATGACAATCTGGATGCAAACCCAGTCGTATGTGCAATAGCTCTAATTGTTCATTTCTATAGTTTTCTTCATAACTTTTAACGCTTCAAAATTCCTTTTATACAAGTGCTTTATCAGAAGTGTGCTTACTTACAAAGGAGGTATTTTATCTATTAAATTATTGCTATATTAGTTACATTTCAATAAAACTTTTTTTAATTTCAAACTTCACTAAGGTAACTAATGCGCTAAATCTTACTAGTTTTTCAAAATCTTCACTAATTAGTTTTTAAAACTTTTATTTTCTTTAATAAAATATTTTTAACACACTATTGGTCTTTAATAAAATTTAATATTAAATACTATTAATACTATAAATGAAGTGACTAGAAACATGCAAAACTTGATGAGAGTGAGCAATTTTATACTTAAAGATCAAATGTTTGGATATTTTTTATTAAATAAATATATTCTACCAAATATATGGAAATACCACTTAATTTTATAATCACGATTTTTTATCATTCGCGATGAATATTCCTCCATTATGATTCTTCCGCACATTTAGTAAAATACACAAGAAGCATATTATATTATCTAAATGGGAAATATAATATTAATATCTGTACAATTATTTGTCATTTAGAAATTACACTTTACCATCATCATCGTATGCGATTAAAATTAGTGATTAAATTATTATTCGACGTAAATTATACACATTGCAAAATATTGCAATGGCTTTAAGTATGATTCATGCGGACTCGAGCATATTTCAGGCCTTGGCCTGGTTTGAGCAGCAATAGAAGGAAAATGGACTTATATTACTAGATATTTGAAGATCCAAATACATAAATAACATGTTTTTAATTCACTCAAATCGTTATTTATGTTATTTCTCCAAACATCACGTATTTAGAAGAAAAAAACAACTTTACCTAACGTTAATCTCATGAGTAGTCAGTTGTTTTACTACAACAACTTTCCATCCAACCATGTACTAGATAAGTTGAAAACTGTTCTAATGGCGGCAAACCAAAGTTTAAACTTTAAACCGCCTGGTCACTGTAGTTGCAAAACTATTCATTTTGAAATAACAATGTGTTAGCCACACATTAGTACTTGTTAGTCTACGAAAATATCCAGCACTACTGCTTATGGTTTTAAACTATTCACTGGGATTTTCCTACAATGAGTAAATTTGACAAGCAAATACGCACAGATCGATTAATAATCTGTCACTTTCCTACAATTGCACAAACCCGGCCATGGCCTTATAAAAACAATGCCCGCTTTATCAAACATTTTCGATCAACGAAAACTTTACAATTCAAGGAACTTTCCCTCGAGCGTACTTACATGACAATGAATTTATGAAAAGGTACCACTAGTTATAACAATTTAACTACTAGATCACAAACTGATTGACTAAAGAACTATTTATCAATTCCTTTATTAGTCACTAGATGAAATATTGCGTTTTATAAGCTAAAGGTTGAGAAGACGCGTATAATGCATGCACAGAGGGTACAATGGAAGATTCTTGTGTTTGTGCAGAAAATAAGGCAGCATAGACTAAAGTTTCAAAAGAGATAGTTACGAATGATTATTTTTGAGTTTTGAATAGGAGTAATAAGAAAACTTGGAATTTGCCGATATGTGTTTGTGTAAAATTACTGCTGTAAATATCGTTTATTTGTACTTAAATATAGTTGGCGTTATTTTTCATTTGAGGTTAAAAATTAGTGCTATACTATGGTGTGTTTAATATAATAAGATCCTTCATATGATTGTCTATTATGTTTCGGCCATACTATTGCAACGGCGTATTATTTAACTAAAAAAATATTTAATATTGTTGAACTAAAAGTCCGTTGCACAAACTTACCATTCAACCAGCATCAATCAATCTTAATTTTCTTTCCAATTCATCAAACATGACTGAATACGTTTCAAACCCACTGGAGCTTCTATTTATACCAACATTTCCATACGAATAATAATACGCCGTTAGAATAATATGGCCGAGTCTTTATTAATGATCCAATACTTATTTATGACGTAATGAACGTAGCCAGGATTCCTTTTTGGCAGCAACATTTCTAGTTAGTCCTATGTCATAAGGAACTATTTTGCCCTTCGCACGATAAATGAACCAAAACTTCTCATCCACGAGAGACCATTGTCACGCAGAACGGCTCGTTTAGAGCACCTACAATACGATTACAATCACACAATATCTATATTTCCAATCTCGAAATACACGATACACGATATATCGTACACGATATATATATGTATATCGGTACACGATAGATCGTATATGAGACGATCGACGAGTCGATACCAATAGTCAAAGTTAAAATCGATGAAAGTTTCTTGAAACAACAATTAAAATTGCACCGTATGAACAATGTTTAGACGAAGCAAGTCATTTGTTAAACATTATCCTTTTTTTTATCTACTATCTGCGATGAAAAGGGGTCCTGGCTCCGTCCAAACTGTGATGATATTAAAACCTGTATGTGTATGACGGTGGCAGTTGTCGACCGCGTTGGATATGGAGTTAATTGTACTACGGGTTATTTGATTATCACTACACTCTCTCTTCGGGTGCTAGTCCTCATTTGATTTATTATTACCTGGAAAAAAAGAACGGAATAAATATACTTTTTGTTGCGATACTAACTTCTATCGTAGTTTCCGTCAAAAACAGAATTCTTATCATGTTGAATTTCATAATTATTAGGCTAACACTAGGGTCAGATTTAGTGCCCAAATTGTGGGATTACAGAATTGCTGAACTGGTATTTTTAATTTCCGATTATACTGCTTTTAGAATAGTTAAATACTGATCAAGCAGACTTTATAAAAACGAAGGTTTTAATATATTTAGGGCATACACTTTAACACAATAAGACTGGCCCTAAGATGCCTTGGGTAACCAGTCAATATAATTGGGGTACCAGGATAACATAAAAGATAACAATTTGTTCTGACATACCTCTCGTCGGAGTCTTCTGGCTCAGAGTTGTCCTCTGCTCGTATTGGTGAGCTGTGAGGAAATACATACATTATAAGATACATGTCAAGTTAATCAAAAGCCTATTCAAAGTCTACTTACATATCTAAGAAATAGAAATGTGTGAATTTAGTTAGGGAAACCGAAAAGGTAGACAAGGCATATACGATCCTTAGCGCTCAATAAACCGCCTGCACCGGAGAACTTCAAAAATGTAATTGTAAAAAAAAAAAAATGAAAAACGTTTAGCTAGAAATGTGTTGGTACGCATATCATTTTAAAACAAATTCTGCATGATAATGCAGAATTTGCAATTTGTAATTAAATTTTGTTTTGTTGTTTTTGTTTGTTTGTTTTCTGGAATTTGTATTTTTTTACAGATGTGACAAAACAATTTTATACTGCAATCTTTGTTACGACGGCAGAGATATTCTATCATTAGGTACATACGAGAACCATCTGACAGGCCCGGATTACTCTCCGACCGGATTACAACAAACCGCAGTTGCAACATGTATGAGGGCAGTACGCCATTGAGTCCGGACCGCAAGGCATTGATGCGGCCTTTCGTAACTTATGTATTCCTAGTACCATTCCACTTGTCGCAGTATTGCTGACGTATTGTCCGATTAAGCTTTATTTAAGCTTTGAAAAACAACATTTTTGGGCAGGTTTTGTTTGCCTATTTTTTTATCTCCAGTTTCTTTTAGAAGTTTTTTTGTGCTATATTATGGCATCAAAATAACACACTCGGCATCACTTATTCAAACGATTTATTTTTAGTAACCTTGTTTGTGAGGCTTTCAAGAATTATGAGGTATGGTTTTCCTTGTGCGGTTTTTTTAGCACAAACATTGAAAAAAGCTACCTACATCCTCTTTCAATTACATACATACTTTTTCAAAACAACTACTTTGTTAAAGTTTTAAAAGCGCTTTGAAACATGTAACAATAACATTATGCCTATGTTAAAGTTTAAGATAGAATAGATAATGAGAATCGACAAAGAGATCTAAAATCAAAATTAATAATAGCCGGTCTATTCTGAAATAATCTGACCGTACAAACTTAGGTGATGTGAGCCGTCATTCCACTTGATGCAAGGGATTGACACTATTGACTTCACATAAGTCTTCACGGTGACATTTTTAGACAAAAGCCAGTAACGTCACAACTACGAAAATCTCACCAAGAGCACAACTCCTCGTCTTTCCACGTGTCTCAGTCTAGGTTCCCCCCATTCCTCAGCCCCGCCTTGGTCTCAGGCGGCACCTGCTTGCGGAAGCAGTCGTCCAGGAAGGCCGACATTGTGCGGTACAGGTGCCGCTTGACTCCGTCCAAGCTGTGGCCCTCGTCGGGGTAGATCTGGTGGAGTGAGGAGGATTTAGCATAGTAAAGATTAGGAAGAAAGAAAAAAAATATCGCCACACACAGCTAGCCCGTGTGTAGTCAGCCTATAATATCCCCAATGCTGAGACATAGGCCACCTTGTGAAAGGGAGTGGGCCGTAATCCACCACGTGAGTCCGGTGCGGGGTGAAGGTTTTAATGGTATTTTAATTAATCACAATTGCAACAGAAAATTAGCATTTATTTCATCACAATTGCAACAGAAAATTAGCAGTAGGTATAATGAAATAAGCAGGCAAGAATACAAAGCCAAGTTAACAACTTGAAGGAACAAGACTATCAGTAACACTAACTGTATTAGGATCTTCGCCGAACTTGTTATTAGATAAGCTTTGTTTCTCTTTTCGAACATACTTTTATGCACCTGTTACTGATCTTTATTGGGATAGGTAAAATCCATTACTTTTACTTGCTATCGTATTTCCAATAATAATAATGTGTATTAGGGAAATGCTGAATATAGTCACAATACACATATTGTGACCATCTTTACCAGGTACAACAATTACTGCGAATGTCACCTTGACATACGTGTTCTTTCTGGCAGCCATATAAATTCGTCTTTCAAATGTGTTATCCTAGTACTTTTACCACGACTGTCGTCATAAATATCTCTTCATTATCAAAGTAAAAAAACAAGACAATCAAGACAAGTTGCCCTGACCCCAAATAAATTGGGATAAGGGTCAGGAGAATGACTATGATGATGAAGTCAAAGTAAAAAATCAAAAAATATTTTTGATCTCTTCTAACTCACCTGCTGTCGGAACATGCTGCCCTGGTCAGCCAGCGCCCTCGCGAGTGCCATACTCTGCTGCACATGCACATTATTGTCTGCAGTCCCGTGCACCAATAGCAGCATCTTATCGTGCAAGGCTGCTGCTTGCTTGGTGACGTCAGCGTCGGCGTACCCTCGGTAGTTGCCGGTCGCATTCGGGAAGCCCATGTAGCGTTCCGCATAGGCGGAGGCTGTTGGTTCGAAGGTTTATTTTAAAAGTTTTGGTTAGATAGAGAACAGGATATATTTGCTCTGCAGTGGCACAAAATAGGCAAAAATTAAATAATAGTTTGGTGGAAAACTAGTAAGTAGCCTGCCCACCTCCTGATGTTTAGTGGTCACCTCAAGTGGTGTCATGTGCTTACACATAGGCTTCCAACCGAAACATAGCAACGCCGTTTGCATATGGAGTGTTACAACAGTTGAAGTTCACCATGGTAATAAAAGTTACCTAAAGTAGTAAGTAGTAATACCAACTTAAGCTTCACTACTCCTACAAATAGTACTACTTCCACGGTAGAAGAAAACTCATAAATTAGGGGAATTTTAAGCCATTTGACTGAAAATGTTTTTCGGATGATTTTGAATATCTATTTCGACTAGGATTTAGAGTAGGTACAGACAACAGAATCTTAGTACAATAAAGGCTTCTTCAGCTACATATTAAGTTTGAAAGGCTCAGAGAATAATAAAATTATTAATTCAGGCATTTTGTGAAGCTGTGCAGAACATAAAAGTTAGGCCTTAAGAAAAGTCGAGAAAAGGACTTTAATACAGTTTTAACAAGTGTCCGATGGGAATAGTACCTATTTTTATTATAACCAAGAGCAAAGTTAGATAACCATAACACTGTTTTTGAAATATTGCCGAAGCAATTACCCGTATCCTACCTATCCCTTTATGTATATGTATATATACATGGTTATATTGGCGCGTGGCCAAAATTGGTACTAACGCCGCCATCTTGTTTCTTGAGTATATTTCAAGTGACATTTCACAAAACAATTGCACTAATGTTTAGCAACAGCGCCCCCCCTTTTTTTTTTTTGAGGGTGGGAAATCATCAAATAACTTCTCCCGCTCTGGGCAGAGCAGGAGGACGTGTCAGACTCTTACTGACTAAAACCCACCCGTGTTCCTTCAGTTGCCTGTGCCAGGGGCCACGGTATCCCTCTCGGACTTTCCTGCAACCCTAGCAGGCATCAGCCCTAGCGGACCCCGTCATTGGTGCTAACATCTCTTTGAGGCGCGCGTGGAACACAACGCGCCGTCGACCCGGGGCTGGTCCTTATCGAACGGCGAGCTGCCCATTGCTCGCCGTTCGCAAGCCCACGCCTACGGTAGCCGGGAATCGGCCTGCGATCGGACAGCGCCCCCCTGTCAACGTCATCCGAAGGCGAAGGCGTCACGAAAATATCCATGTAGCAGTGTATTTTAATCACCCAAGATTATCAAACGACATCATTCCCTTTAAAACAAAAGCCTACAAATTCAAATAGATTACGCAAGCAGCGCCTGTCATGTACTCTCCATTAAAATAACATTAAGGACCATTAGAATGAGGCTGAATTACTGTATTTATGACAATTACAATTTGTCCTTCGATTACTATGTAAGTTCCTTTGTTGTCTGGCTTCTAATGAAGGGATTTTGTGGTTGTTTGGAAACTAAATGCTTTATGAATCGAAGATTCTGCCAAATGTGAATTACTTAATGTAGGAAAAGAAATAAGATACACTGTAAGCGAAACAAACGTGTTCAAAATCGCACTAATACCAGTCAAGATTGTCCCAGAAACAATACTGGCATGTTGAACCTATGGCGCGTGGCATTGTTGTTGTTGGCTCGTTATATATTTATTAAATTGCGCATAATAATACAAAGCATTAAGGGGAAGCACCAGGTTGCCCGCGTAAGTCAATTTCTTAGGTTTTTTGCAATTTGGCAATTTGCAATTTTTTGTTTTGATTATTTTAATGATTGTAATTCTGTTAATACATACTTGTTACTGTCGCGAATCATATTTTGTTCAAAATTCAACCTGACACTGACCCTAACCTGCAAATTGCAAAAAAAACTTAAGAAAATTTGAATTTCGCCGGCTATCTTAGCGCACCCCCCTTAAGAGGCTTTTTAAGTTATAAGGTGGCAATCAAACAAGCGGTCCACCTGATGGGAAATGGTCACCGCTATCTATGGGCATCTGCAATTCCAGAGGCAACGTAGATGCGTTGTCATCCCGTTCAAACCGGGACATATCAACGCTGTTCTCCTTACGGACCGAATTAGGTAAGCTGGACGTGCATTTATCATCGACAATTGTAGTCAATTTCGACCTCTTCTTTAACGATAATGTTTTCCAATCCATTACTGACCGTAGTACCGCCAGCGCACGATGGGCGTCAACGCGATCCCGCAATGGAATACGTTCAGCGTACTAGCTAACGCGAGGGCTGCTAGGAAGCCGCCGTGTGCGCGCCCCCATACGGCCACACGGCGCGCGTCTATGAAGTGGAGGGAGTCGCGGAGATACCTGGTGGAGGAAATCAAGGTTAGATACGTTTTTAAAGGCATTGTAATGCTAGTGAGAATCATGGAGGGGCTAGGGGGCTTACTTTTAATGAGCATTTCAGTGGTAGTCTCTGCATGGCAACATCTCGATGTTGGGAAGTGATTGGGTAGAAATGAGGAGTACCGTGACGGGTTCATGCCCAAATTACACCAGTTAAGGTAATAACGATAATAAAATAATAACTTAACGATCTATAATTTCTTTAAAACTCAACATTTGATTACTGTTATTGGAGTCCAAACCACAAAGTTAACAAGTTAGTCGCAGCACTTATAGTTGTATATTCTCAGTCATACTTGCCTCTCCAACAAATATTCCTCCTTTAAAGCGTGATTTTACGTCTTTAGTCTTTACTTTCCGTTAATATTTATTTAAATTTTTCATTAGCTATAACTTACTCAGCAACTTCCAACTGGTCCTGCAGCTCAACAGTCCCGAGCCGGCGGTGTAACGAGTGATGAGCACCGAGCCCCCTGCCGCCCGCCCCCCTCGCGTCCACCGAGGCGAGGATAGCCCCCGCACCAGCAGCTAGCGAGCCCCAGTCTAGGGCCCAACGCTCTGTGACCAGCTGTGTCCCTGGTGCCCCGTGACTGTTGGAGAAACAAATGATATCGAAGCAGGTAAGCTGCCCCGCGGCTTCACCCGCATAAGTCTCGATCCCGTGGGAGTATCGAGATAAAAAGTATTTTATGTCCTAATGCAGATTATGGTCTACCCATATGCCAAATTTCATTTAAATCTGTTCAGTCGTTTTAGCGTGAAATCTTTTCTCTTTATAATATTAGTTTAGATAAAGAACATGGAAGAGAGGATGGCCACCTCACCAATTAAGGAACCCCCAGTCCAGCCCAGCGGTCCAGCCGGGTGCCATGTGTCCCGTGACTGATGGGGAAACAAACGAAGAAGATATCGAAGCAGATAAAAGTACCAAGCAGGTATAAGTTTTAATAATATTGAAGCAGCTGCTGTCCTACACCAGCGGCAAATGAGTCGAACTTTCCATAATTCTGTGGTTTTGATAGAAGATGAGCGACAATATCTAGTTTTTTTTTTTTGTAAAACCAACCTCAGCGGACGCTCTGCCTAACCACAAATTGCTAAGACAAACTCAAATTAAAAGCATTTATTTCAAATAAACCAATTACAGGCACTTTTGAATTGTTAAGGGGTCGGTCAGTCAGAGAAACTTCAGAGGTAGTAACGGACACTTGCAAGATGCTTGCAAATATAAACTCTGTGGTTTTCCACATTCTATTCATTTTATTCATCAGCATTCTAACTTAGAGAATCGTCTGTTGTTTTCAGACTGGATCGTCTTTTGTTTTAAAATTAGCTTACTTTTTCAAACTGGACTGAAAAAAGGTGAGTTTACCTCAAGATTGATTTCAAATCCATTATTTCAAAAAAGTATTCTATTCCTTTTATTTCTTTGAGCCACAAAAAGTTTTTGAGAACCAAAATTATGAGATGTAATCCAGATTTAACGCCAAAATAAACGGGATTTTTTATTTCAAAGTTACTATAGAGACTGCTTAAAAATTCGTATTATTAGAGAGTAGTAATGACAGTAATAAATCCGTCCATAAATGTCTCTTATTACTTACGAGGAATGTTAAGCATCAGATATTTTCAGAGTCTATTGTCCCAATGATTGGTGAGATCTCAAGGCTTTACGGGTCTTATTACTTGTGTAACAATGACTGTAATGGCGCAGCTATCGGCCAGGAATAGACTAACAGTCTTTTAGAAAGTAAGTGCGGTTATATTTTACATTTACAGTTTCATTCTGTGAGAGAAACGAATAATTTAGGTGTTCAGTGGTTTTGTGATCTTCGAATTTGGTTGAGAATTTCGATAGCTGTCAGAGTTTTTTATAGTAAGTATTAGGATCGGAGGATATTTTGTAGTAACGGGTCTTTTACGTATTCGAAATATTGCAGTTTAGGCATCTTCTAAAAGGTTTCCGCCAAAAGGTATTAAATTTATCTCGGATTGTTTTGCTTTTATCTAACATTTAAAGTGAGGTTTGAGTATTAAGTCGGGATAGGTATTTAAATTCATGGCATTGTTGTTCATGCCCTTATTGAATGAAGAAGTTTTCTATATTATTTAGTAGAAAGCTATTTTATATTATTTGTCGTATAAAGTCTGAAAGTCGACCATAACCTGCAAGTAGTTCAAGATAATTATTCAAAAACATAACAACAAATAATGAAAACTAATAATATTCTAGTGATATATATTTTACAAGTATGTTTGTATTTGTCTATGTGTTTTATTTTATTAAGAGAATTGTTTTAGATTTTGTGTATTTTATTTTCTCTTGTACTCTTACACACGCTGCCTACATCTCTAAATCTACTATCCTATCGCAGGTATGCTGGAAGATATTTCATTAGAAATAAGCATCACCTTTGTACCTATTTTTCTGTTCTTTTCTTCTTGTCTGTTTATATATGTGTGTACATAAATGCTTAAATAAATAAATAACACTTTGTCCAACTCGTAATAAAATAAAACAGGAGCAGACTTGCAAGTAAAGCTTCGGCTCTTGTTTGGCTATGGTTTGAGGAAAAATAAATTATATGAGAGAATATATGAAAATGTTTTAAAAAAGGAATTACATATTTTTGTACTCACACTTTCAGAACCAGAGGGTACTTAGTAACCTCGTCTTCTCTCAACCCAGGTGGTAGAAGCAGCCGCACCCTGGCTGCGTGGCCACTGGATAGTTGCACCGAGAATGTACGGGGAGTCGGCAGCGCTATGGATGCTAGTCTCTCCTATTACAAAGAAATAAAGGTAACACGTCAGTTTGTGACTAATTAATGTACGCAAGCAAGAACCAAGGATGACCTAGCATAGCATAGACAAAGGTCCTAAATGAGTAATCAGGCAGCTGTAATGTTGTGTCTGTAAACAGCAGTTAGACGTTACGCATACTGGCAGGCAATTTTAATATTTAGTTTAATTTTTTTTTGTATATGTGCAATAAACGCATCTAGGTCGTCACGCCAGCGTTTCCTAGGCCTCACTTGGCTACGACACCCGTTTTCTGGCACCCACGGCGTGATGACTTTGGCCCACTTATCCCGATGCATGCTGTAGACATGACATGGGCCGCCCAATTCCACTTCAGATGCGTTTACGGGAGAGTAGTCGAAGAAGGCAACACACAAAGAACAATGGAAAGCTATTGGAGAGATCTTTGTCCAGCAGTGTGGCAATGAAGGTTGATAAAATGTGCATTAAGGCCCACTTGTACCATAAATCACAAATTGCAATTTACATTAGCATTCTGTTTCTGTAATTGTCAAACGATTGACAGAAATATAACGATGTTTTAAATTTGGTTAGCGTTAAATGCATTTAGTCATTTAAGGTGCAAGGGGACCTTAATGTTGCCCAAAGTAAGAACCACCGTGTTGTCACATTTAAACAACGATATACGAGTACATGGAATATTTTGTTATAAATGTCGCAGATGGATTGTCGAATCCGCTGTTTAACATAACCGCTAGCTGTTTTATAAAACAGCTCCGTTATGTAAAAAAGCTCCTCCTTCTTTCTGATAGAAAACAGAGAGTAAATGATAAATGATTTTATTTCTGTAAGTAGGTTTGAACAAACACTTTTACACGTCAATCATATTTTTTTTAAACTAGATGGGGTCGGCGTTTCCTATCTGACTACTCTGAGAAGAAAGGCCGAAACAAACTCAGAGGTCACAGTCTCGTTTAAAGTCCAGACAAAATCTTGGTCAGGTCATGTGAAAGCTATGTAGATCGGTGTCTGCAATGGTCTTTTGAGGAAAGAACCACACAGATTGAGTGGACCTGTCCAGTCAGTGCACGCAATAGTCAGTAATCGTGCAGCTCAACTTAGACTCAAGGAGCTCAACGATTCGACGAACAATACCAAAGAAAGGACATTTGAGTAGGCCGCATAAATTACTCAAACTGCCAGATCATGATTACGTTATATAAATATATAAATAAATAAATCAATGACCGACATAGTTGGTGTCAGAGTTGGTGACTGTAATAGCGAAGACGCACAAGTATCATACGGCGTGCCCCAAGGAAGCGTACTAGGCCCAACATTATTTTTGACCTATATTATTGACCTCTGTAATTTGAGCATCAAAAATGCCTGAATTTTCGCTTATGCTTATGATACAGCAGTTGTATTTTCAGGAAAATCCTGGAAAGAGGTCAAAGTCTGCGGCTGAGGTGGGTATCACTGTGATAGCCAAATGGCTTAAAAACAATTTACTTACACTGAATACCTCAAAAACCAACTTTATATGTTTTAGTATTAATAACCGTACCCAGCCTGGTGAACAATTTAAATTAAAAAATCATCAATGTGACAATACAAATAATCTAAATTGCAAATGTCCAACAATAAATATAGTAACTCATACGAAATACTTAGGAGCGGTTGTTGACCAAAGGTTATCTTGGTATCTACATCTCGAACAAGTTACAAGCAGAGTCAGAAAACTAAGCTGGTTATTTAATTCTTTACGACATGTCGTCCCCTAAACTTTAAAACTTTGTATACTCGCCACCATTCACCAAGAAATCTTCTGAATAAAATATATATTTGCTCTAGTACAGTCAGTTTTGACGTACTGCATCCCTGTTTGGGGAGGGCTAGTAAATCAAAATTCATAGATGTTGAGCGTGCACAACGCGATTTAATAAAAATTATGTATTTTAAGAAATTGAGATTCCCCACATGTGAATTATATCAGAACAGTTTCCTGCTCTCTGTGAGAAAATTGTATATTATGCAGACCATCTTGAAAACGCACAAAACTTTACCGTTAGACCCCTCTAAATTAACAAAAAGACGAAAGGACAATATTATGCTAATTCCCCAATCACGAACTCGCTTTGCTAGAATTCAATTACAAAAACGTTCTGCCCAATTATTTAATAGGATACTTAGGGAAGTAAACATATTATATACAAAACAATACTATGACTGCAAAAAATCTCTAATTAATTGGATAAAACTTTTAAACTATGACGAAACGGAAGCACTATAAAATGTATATATATATAATATATAAACTAATACACATGTATCATGAGTTCATGATGCATGGTTTCTGTCCACTTGAACTGGTGCTTGCAATGGAGTGCAACAGTTTAAGTGTTGTAGGGATAGTGGAAGTGTGGTGGCACGTCCTTACCTCGCAACTCATGTTGGAAGTCATATTATACTCACACACAAACATGCACACACACACACACCCATATACTCACCCACTCACACATATACTCACACACTCCCACATACTCACGCATACACCCACTCACTCACACTCATACACACATATACATACTCACATACTCACACAAATAGTGTATTTTTTATTATTTTTATTTTTATCCTAGTAGTATTCGTTATGGAAGAGCGGAGTCTCCCAATACAGGCATTACTTGCTTAAAGGGAGGTTCCAATTACTAATCTGTTTAGCCTATTTTAATTTATGTTGGAGAAATAAACAATTTTTGATTTTGATTTTATTTGATGATGATTCTTGTTCTCAGCCAACCCTATATTTTCTCAATTACAAAGACCATTCTTAAACCTTACTTTCTTGCTATTGTGACTAAGATACCATTTATCACTTCGCAAAATGTTAGGTTAAAACCCCACTGTAAGAGAGGCGGAGTTATATAGCTTAGCGTCGTTTTAATGGGCTTGAAATCTCCACTGTATCTTGGATCAGTTTTGGATTATGATATTCGAGTATTCGAGGAATGTTGTTTATCCCCGGAGATTAGCATTGATAAATTAAATAAACAGGAAAAGATTATTCTTGTCTGTAAAGACTAAGGCCCTTTGTACACACACGTTTTTCTTGCCGCGTAAAACTACGGTTTATATGTCGTGTGTAGGCACGGTCGTCAGTGTTATATGGATCACTATGGAAGCTTGTTGACGAACACGTTTTTTCTACGGCGCGGTTTCTTCGCCGTTTGTAGGCACGGTCGTCATTGTTGTATGGATCACTATGGAAGCTTGTTGACGGGCACGTTTTTTCTACGGAGCCGTTTTCATCGCCGTTTGTAGGCACGGTCGTCAGTGTTGTATGGATTACTATGGAAGCTTGTTGACGGACACGTTTTTTCTACGGTGCGGTTTATACGGTGTGTGTAGGCACGGTCGTCATTGTTGTATGGATCACTATGGAAGCTTGTTGACGGACACGTTTTTTCTACGGCGCGGTCTTCGCCGTGTGTAGGCACGGTCGTCAGTGTTGTATGGATCACTATGGAAGCTTGTTGACGGACACGTTTTTTCTACGGCGCGGTTTATTCGCCGTGTGTAGGCACGGTCTTCAGTGTTGTATGGATCACTATGGAAGCTTGTTGACGGACACGTTTTTTCTACAGCACGGTTTCTACGCCGTGTGTAGTCACGGTCGTCAGTGTTGTATGGATCACTATGGAAGCTTGTTGACGGACACGTTTTTTCAACGACGCGGTTTATACGTCGTATGTTGGCACGGTCGTCAGTGTTGTATGGATCACTATGGAAGCTTGTTGACGGACACGTTTTTTCTACGGCGCGGTTTATTCGCCGTGTGTAGGCACGGTCTTCAGTGTTGTATGGATCACTATGGAAGCTTGTTGACGGACACGTTTTTTCTACAGCACGGTTTCTACGCCGTGTGTAGTCACGGTCGTCAGTGTTGTATGGATCACTATGGAAGCTTGTTGACGGACACGTTTTTTCAACGACGCGGTTTATACGTCGTATGTTGGCACGGTCGTCAGTGTTGTATGGATCACTATGGAAGCTTGTTGACGGACACGTTTTTTCTACGGCGCGGTTTATTCGCCGTGTGTAGGCACGGTCTTCAGTGTTGTATGGATCACTATGGAAGCTTGTTGACGGACACGTTTTTTCTACAGCACGGTTTCTACGCCGTGTGTAGTCACGGTCGTCAGTGTTGTATGGATCACTATGGAAGCTTGTTGACGGACACGTTTTTTCTACGGCGCGGTTTCTACGCCGTGTGTAGTCACGGTCGTCAGTGTTGTATGGATCACTATGGAAGCTTGTTGACGGACACGTTTTTTCTACAGCACGGTTTCTACGCCGTGTGTAGTCACGGTCGTCAGTGTTGTATGGATCACTATGGAAGCTTGTTGACGGACACGTTTTTTCTACGGCGTGGTTTATACGTCGTGTGTAGGCACGGTCTTCAGTGTTGTATGGATCACTATGGAAGCTTGTTGACGGACACGTTTTTTCTACAGCACGGTTTCTACGCCGTGTGTAGTCACGGTCGTCAGTGTTGTATGGATCACTATGGAAGCTTGTTGACGGACACGTTTTTTCTACGGCGCGGTTTCTTCGCGTGTGTAGGCACGGTCGTTAGTGTTGTATGGATCACTATGGAAGCTTGTTGACGGACACGTTTTTTCTACGGCGCGGTTTATACGTCGTGTGTAGGCAAGGTCGTTAGTGTTGTATGGATCACTATGGAAGCTTGTTGATGGACACGTTTTTTATACGCCGTAACGTGTGCAAAGGGCCTAACAGAGATAGAATGAATATTTTATTACGACTACGGTTGCTTTCGGCGTGTTGGTCATTTTAGTCAAAGCAAGTCTACGTATCCACACTATCCTTATGTCACAAATGTATCCTTCAGAGTCATCATATAAACTTGAAAATATGGGTTATAACCACGGACCATTTAATAACATACCGATTATAGAAAAGCAAAGTAAGCCGCACAGATATGAACTCTTATGTAAAACAGTGCATAAGTTTGCTTTTTCTAGACCAGTGGGCAGATTCACTTTCAAAATATTGTAGAGTGAAAAATGTCTAAATGTTGTGTGTCTGTGTGTGTGTGAAATCTCACTTTGCAAGCGTTGAAAGCATCAACACACTGGTTATAATATATGAGAGACGAGATCAAATGCGTAAACAAGGCAAGACGGGACGGGAGAAATCAACATATTTATTTGCTAGCAATGGAATTGTTTTGACCTAAGCCAATTCTGTGTTATTTCACGCAAAATGTTTTGAACAAAAAAGCGGCCAAATGCGAGTCGGCCCCGCACACGAAAGGTTCCTTACCACCGTACAATATTTAATACTACATATTCAAAACAATACTTTATTAAAACAAAAAACGCCAAAAAGCACGTTTCTTGTATAGGGTTTTGTAGGTCAGGTCATCTCTTCAAAGTGAGAGTGAATAAGCTTCTTCTAGGTAAGCTCACTCTGTCGTCGACTCTGTCTCTGTCACCACTGACCTAGACTAGAGTCAAGAGCAAACCTATCTTAAATAATAAAAACAAAGTTGATTAACCCAGTGTTACTTTTTAGTAGCGCAACAAGAGTTAAAATGTTAATTACTGTACTTCGAGTTTACAAACTCTACATTTATAAAGGGTGTGGCGTAAATAATGGATAACCCTGAAACGGTCGATCGGCCAGATTATTATCTATCATTTACCTCACTTATATCGCCATATGACCAAATGATTGATATTTTTAATAAAAATCGTACTTAATCTTACAAAATCAGCTGCCATTTCTACAATTGGTGACTTGTTCTCATTTTTTGTTTTGTTTTTGTTTCTGTCACTCCTGAATATTTTTATTATCAGACCAGTAACAAGATTGTTTATTACAATCTAAGACGACATTGCAAAAAATACTTATTCTAAAATTTTAAAAATTTTTCTACCGAATTATACAGTTTTGAGACACTATATCGAAAAAAAAAATGTACGCGTACGTAGGCGATATAAGTGGGGTAAATGCTAGATTATAATCTGGACAATCGACAGTTTCAGGGTTATCCATTATTTACGCCACACCCTGTATAATTAACCGGACTAAACGTGCAAGTGGGCCTTGGAAATATAGGTAAATAAGGATCTTTTGGCGTGTATCCATAATCAGAACTAACGCTTCCATCTTGTTTTTTCACAAAACAATTTCACAAATGCTTGCCAACAGCGCCCTCTTGTTAATGTCATTCAAGCGCCAAAAGATCCTTATAAGACTATGTTTCTTCCCCCACCCCGACCTGCCTTGTTCAGGTAGGTACTAACGTATTTTATCTCGTCTCTCAAATATTATGACTATACTAACTTTTGCCAGCGGCTTCGCCCGCGTGCATGTCGGAAATTATACCACGGGTACGTGATAAAAAGTATCCTATGTGTTAAACCAGGTATTACTACTATATGTGTACAAAATTTAATCTAAATCCAATTTGCCGTTTTTGCGTGATTGAGTAACAAACATCCGAACACCACCATCCTTACCTAGTTGCTATTCCACCATTTCCCACTAAGCGTTTCCAAATGTCTTTTGTAATGTGCACAGCAAAAGAATGGAACTCTCTACCTGCGTCTGTGTTTCCAAACGCATACAACCCTAATCTATTCAAAGTGAGAGTGAACAGACTTCTTCTGGGTAAGCTGAATGGTGGAGTGCCACCGTTGACTGTCTCTGTCACCACTGACCTGATAGTAGGCAGTATCAACATACTTCCTACTATCCTATATCATAAGATTTCAGGTGTATCCTACACCTGAAACCTTATGATTCGCAGCTTGTGTATCCAAAGATGTAAATGATAACATCCACCATTCAAACTTACAATATTTAAAACAAACGACATGATTTAGTACCTACTGTCCTGTTACGAAAAAGTCAAAGAATAAATTTTAGGTTTTGTATCAAAAAGTTCTTTTAGATTGAGTTCGTGATAAAAGCAAAGATTATCCAGGATAATTGCTAAGCTGGATTTTCTCCTTGGTTGATTTCTAGCATTTCAATTTTATGCTCGTATTTCAAAATACATTTTCTACAGAAAAAAATTACAAGGCGAGTGGAAAGCTAGGGAGCGAGGGACGCGCTAGAAGGACATATTGTGACCTTATTTGTGATGTACTTCAGAAAGGTCCGGTGCGTGGTACTTGCAACCGGCGTGCGTGCGTGTATGACCAGCACTTGTAGCATGACCACCAAAGAAAAGGGTTTTGTGGACGAAAGAATAGACAAATTGACCGATTGTAGAAAATGTTCTTTAGAAAACTGTCAACAATTCAGATTGTTGACAGTTCCCGTAATTAAAAACGTTCAAATTCCAGTCGCAATCTCATCTCAGCGACAGTCTAATGTCAAAAATGTAGGTAAGCGCTATACAATTTTTGACAGATTGACACTGAGATTAGAATGCGAACGTTCTTAAAAATACGGGAATTGCCCCTATCTTATTTTGTCTAATCTTCCGTCAACAAAACCTGTTTCTATGGTGCTTATGCTACGCTTGCTGATGTATGAGCGTAAACAAAGCAAAAGGAGTATGTTTTTTATTTTTTATTTTTACCATTTTCTTTCTTTCTTTCTTATGTAAGGATCGTAGAAAGTAGCGTTTTGCAGTTTCTGCCTACCCCATGGGAAGAAAGCGTGGGTTAATGTACCTATGTAATAACTTCGGGACTCTTTATGTATTGTTAAAATTTTATTATTCAACTTTTTGAGTACGGTATACGAGTTTTTAAAGGCTGGAATATAAAATTTCGAGCAAACATGTTTAATAAAGTGCGTGACGCTGTTTTATGTTCATGAATGTTTAAAAACGTAGGCTATAAACCTAATGGTCTTTAAACACTGAAAATAAAAGCGTCTAGCGTAAAGTTTACCTTTGTCATAATAAGTTTACGTGCTATCGAAAAATAGGGGATTTAAGTTTCATTTTAATCAAGGCGTGAGTCTTCTAGCGTTCAATCATCATCATCAGCCTACAGCAGTCCACTGCTGGACACAGGCCTCTCCAATTTTAAATTCTCCAACATTTCAACATCCGGACAAACCTATTGTGGTTTTTGTGATGTTTCTATTAATATTTTGTTTTCTTCCTTAATTAATAAACATAAAAAAATGCACACCATTTAGATGGATTTTCGGCAAGTCTCATCCATCTGCTACCAGCCACCCTGCGAAGATCGTCGCTCCCGCTAGCCTGAGGGCGTCCTACCTTACGTTTCCCGATTCGCGGTCTCCACTTAAGAACAAGTCTACCCCAACGGTCATCGGTTCTACGGCTAATATGGTCAGCCCATTGCCACTTCAACTTGCTTGATTTGATGGATTTGAACTTGCGTTCAATACAAGGAAAAAACTCTCAGAAAATCAATATAAGCTATTCTTTCATTCATGCTTCCAATAAAACCAAACTAATTCCTACTGAAAATTAAAGGAACTACTTATAATTAAAGAGATTTGAATTGAAATTAGAAGTAGGTACAGTAGGCGACAACAGTCGATTCACACGTCGATTTTATATATTTTAATTATGGAACTCAATATTTAATAAAAATCAGAACAGAAGTAAATTCTCCATCCATCCATTTTTCCATCTTTACATACCGAGATCCCTCCGTGCCTCGGAAAGCACGATGAGCCGTTGGTCCCGGCTGTCATTCGTGGATCTTTGCCTTCATGTGCGAGTCCGCCTCGCAAGGTTTCCGTACCACCACACAATATTAAACTCTTAATATTTCTTTTAAAACACCACTCTTGTTATTTTAATTATTTTTGTTATAGCGGCAATAGAAACACACACTCTGAAAACTTCAATTGTCTACCTATTACGGTTCATGAGATAGCGTCCGCTGTCAGACAGACGGACGGACGGACGGGCGGACAGCAGAGGCTTAGTAATAGGGTTCCGTTGGCACCCCTTGTGTACCGAACCCTAAAAACTATGAAACAAAAATCCAAATCCTCACCTTAACAATAGTATTATTCTCCAAATGTGCCACCAGCCTGGGATCCGGCAGCGCAGTCCTATGCAGACTGAAGGTAGGCACTCCAGGTCCGAGGCACTCCAGCACGAAGTAGGCTGATGATGGACTGAAGTGCGCCTCGTGGTAGAGGCACGGCAGGTTCTGAGGCACGCCAACTGGGGGGAGGGGGAGAGAAAGTAAATGGAGTTTTGGAAGGCGTTGACGTAGCATTGTGGTTCAAGACGTCGCAAAAGCGTCACTTGATAAAATATTGCTTACGTGAGTATTGCCGCCAATTAAATCTTGGCACAGCTGGGGTAAGTGTGCCAGTCAGTTTGCTGTATTAAACGACAAACCAATTTTTGGTTGTTAAGGAACACGCTTGTGACCGAGTGCTCTAAATTTAAACAATCTGCATGGATCAAACACATTGTTTTCTGAGATACTCAAAGTGAATTTTAAGTAGTTACCTCTCCTAGGAGTAGGAGTAAGCACTGATTGCGATTACTTACAAATAATGTGACCTATAATACAGATTAGAATAGAGAAAACTGTTAAGTGACCTGGAGGACTACTTTCAGGATGATTGTTTTACGGGCCCTTTGCCCCCTATTGCCAATTTCGATGCTCGGTCAAGCAAAAAAGCGTTTGGTTTCTACATAAATGTTCTCTTACCAGGGTACTTCTTCTTTTTCTTCTTGCTGGGTGAGGGCGAGGTGGCAGGCAGCTCCTCGTCCCAGTCACTGTCACCCCACGTGCTATCCCCAGAAGATGCAAGGTTGCCGTAGTACTCCAGGTTTATTGAAGGGGATGGCTGGTGGAAATAATATTGATATTAATTAAGAAAAGTTCGTGAGAATGAGTAGAAGAAAATGGCGTCATGGTTAAACCACGTAATCAAATAATGTACCTATGTGAGCACTGACACTATTTGTGCTAACATAATGTAACACAGTTTTTTTTAAAGTTACGGTATTAACATACAAAGTGGCGCGTACCTTATCCCAGCAGATTATTTAGATGGATTTCATTCAAATTTTGTATATCGTCTAAGTATACCATGTAGTACGTGGTGTAATTTAATGGGACAGGGTACGCGCCACTTTGTACATATTTTTAATTAATTCTGTTTGCAATCGGTCGTAGGACCATAGTCGAATTAGTTCCATGTCAAATGGCGTCGAGGTGAAACAGCCAGTGCTGCGCCCATATAGAAGATGGTTTCTCTTCAGCCTTTTTACCACCGCTGTCGAGTTTAGCTGTTGTTTTAGTTCAGTAATTAGTGGGTTTGGATGCAAGGTTAGGCGTGCCTGAGGGCGTGCCTTGTGTTGTATTTTTAACCGACTTCAAAAAAAGAGGAGGTTCTCAATTCGACTGTATGTTTTTTTTTGTATGTTTGTTACGCGATCATTCCGCTAATTATGATTCTGTTTTTGTTTGGAAGGTCATACTTCAGAGGTGGTCCCATATAAATTTTATCGATATCGGTCTAGCGGTTTAAAAAAAATCAACAATTAATCAAAATCAAAAGTCATTTATTCAAATTAGGCTGAGAATCAGCACTTTTTGAACGTCAAAATCACATAAGACAGTCCCCCCAAAACGCCCACCCTTCACCACTTCCTAGTGCTTTAGCTGGGAAGAAGAAGTGGCGGAACAAACTCCCCAGCAGCTAATTATTATTAAATAAAGAAAAACCACCTTCAAACGGACGTGGACGTGTAAGACGATCGTTTTCGAATTGGTGTGGGGTAGGTACCATAGCTAAAATTAAAAAATTAAAATGTTTTTAAAAAGAAAACAACCGACTTCCAAAAAAAACATTACAAAGTGAAAAATAACTTTAATTTCGGAAGTCGGTGGAAAAAGCTAAAATATAGATGCAAAGACACCGACTTCCGAATTTAAAGTTATTTTTCACTTTGTAGTGTTTTTTTTATGTACCGCTCTATTTCAGAGTTTACTCATGGCATTTGTCGATAGTCGTGGATTTTGTCGTTCCTAGCAAACCAAGGAGCATTTGCTTTTGATCTTGGGATACCATCTTGGACTCTTTGTAAGCAGAGCATGGTGGTTTTGCTGGCAACGCCCCACAATTGGATCCCGTAGGTCCATATTGGGTTAAGGACCGAGTTGTAGACGAGGAGTTTAATGTCTACAGCACAGCACAGAGTTTCTTCCCATGAGCCAATACAGGTTGCGGAACTTGTGCTTTATCTCGTCCCTTTTATATTTAACATGATGCTTCCATGTTAGACGCCTATCTAAGTGGAAGCCAAGATATTTAACACAATCTGTGTATGGTAGGGTATCAGGACCATTTTTTTTTTGTTTCTCTGTGACTCTTACTGACTAAAAACCACCCCGGTGTTCCATCTCACACCTACGCCGGGGGTCGCGGGAACGTACGATCCTACCGCAAACCCCCGACTGGTGCCGGCCCGCAACTGCGGGCCTCTTCGGGTCTGGTGGGGAGTGAGGTGTTTGACTCCCCCCGCGATGTCTAAGAGGCGCGCGTGGAACACTACGCGCCGCCACCTCGGGTCCTGGTGTGTGGGGGGCGACAGACGTCCCCGAGTCCATCGCCCCTTGACCCATTTAGGGGGGCTGGAAGAGGGCATTGTCCGCCCTCCGCCGACGCCCGGTGCGCCTTCTGCGGGCCGGGTGAGTGGACGAGATCTCCCTCTCCCTTTCGTCAGCCTCCTTCTGCGAGACGACTGTCTCACAGAAGTAAACCACCGCGTCCCAGGACTCGTCGCTACCGACCATCGACTCGACTACTGAGATGAGGGCACGGCGCGGCTCCTCCCAAGCGGCACACTCTGCCAGCGTATGCCGCGCCGTGTCCTCCCGGCAGTCGACGCAGTGGTGACACCGGGCGTCCGGCTCCCTGTTTATGCGACACAGGTACTTCCCGAAGCAGCCATGCCCCGAGAGCACCTGCGTCACCCGAAACGACAGGGAGCCGTGCCTCTTCCCGAGCCAGCGCTCGAGCACCGGCCGGACCGCCTCGATGGTGACGAGGCCGGCGGTAGGGCGTGAAAGCCTGTCCCGCCATTCCGCCACCAGGACCTCGCGAAGCTGAGACCGACGCAGCTCTATGTGTCGCTGCATCGGTCCTTCGCCCCGCGCCCTCGCTTCCTCGCGCCACCGATACAACGACGCGAGTACTTTCGCCTCGAGGTCCCAGGGCGGGGATCCAGCCAGTACGCAAGCCGCCTCGTAGGAGATCGTGCGATACTCCCTGATGACTCTGACGGCCATCGCCCTCTGCGGCTTTCGCAAAACAGCGATGCTGCCGGCCGTCAGGTAGGGTATCAGGACCAAACCTAACATGAGAGGTGTTTCCGTGCCTTAATGCAAAGGTGATATGGTTAGACTTGATGCACTGGCACGTAAGCGCCACTTGCAGAGCGATTTATGAGTTTCGTCAAGCGGTTTTTGGAATCTATTGCTGGCCATGTTGGGTTGTCATTAACTGATAAATTGCCTATGTCGTTGGCGTATGTTGCTATTGTTATGGCATCCAATGTAGGTAGATATGATGTAAATATAAAGAAAGAAAGAAAGAAAAAGTGTTTATTGTGACTCGTACAGGAAGTGCACAAACTAAATTATAAAAGAAAAAACCAAACTATATAAAAACCAAAGACATTAAATTATACTAGCAATAGACAGGACATAGCGAACAAAATCGTAATCTGATAGTTAAGTCCTCGTGGACTTAAATCGCTCAGTCTAGTTTGGCACTCCTGCGTGTCAAATCGTGTTTGTGTACACTCTATTCAACAAAAGAAAAACATTTATTGAGTAAATATGCCAAGTTGCGCGTTGCGTTATTGTAAATCACGTTACGGTAAAATGACTGGACCTAACTGCGGTTTATTTTCGTAAGATTTTTTTAAATTTACACAGTAATTAATTAGAATTCAATAATTTTCATAAAAAGTTCTAGAATATTTGGTAATTTTGTAATATACGCCCTCTATTGTTGAGTAGCTTAACTTTTTCTTGTAAGAGATGTCCATAATATTGTTGTTTATCGATTTTGTTATCGATATAATTTTATGAGGTAAGTAAATAATTGAACATAATCCTGTTTTTTAATTTAAATGTCAACAAAGGATCAAGGTCTATTCGTTTAAGTAGGTTTCTGTCATTTTAGATTTCCGAATGTAAATAGAGAAGAACGCGAAAAGTGGATACGGTTTGTGTAGATAGATCGTAAAGAAGAAAACTGGCTTCCAACTGCTTCTTCAAGGTTGTGCTGGAAGCATTTTCAGAAAGACAACATTAGCTACGGAAAGACTGGTCGATCCATTTTAAAAAAAGGATCGGTACCTTGTACTATAAGTGAAGTATGTTGCAAGTTTCTCGATTTTTCGTATTTTTTCTATTAAGTTTTGTTTGGCAACATGCGAGTGTACTGCTATGGGTAAACGTCTGCATAACCCTTGGGGGAAACAATTCGTGATGTTATGTTATGTGTTCTATTTATTAAAATTACCCACACTGCCTAATAGTCCTCACTAGTCCCTAGACCATTTAGACTACTGCATTTTATTGCTTTCCTAACTTTTTGCTGTGAATTCATTGAAGAAAAAAATAGAACTTTTATTTATCGATAGTCGATATCTAAATGATTGGTAACATCTCTATTACACACTGGCCATCTATCAAAGTGATAGCTGAATTTAATACATTTAACTTTTATGGTTGCTATTCAAAGCTAGATGGCGTTACTGAGACATGAGATCTCAGTTTTTCTATGACATTTGTTCTGATGGCCGCTCTATTCTTTTTAATCTCTTTGATAAAAACAAAAAGTAACAAAAGAAAAAGGAAACAGAAATTCCTATACGAGGCCAAAAGGCTCCTATCTCAGCATGATGCTGCGACATTTAAAAAATAAATAAATGCCGCAACGCTGGTATTCTGATAGGGCCCGCTGTGAAGTCACGGGCATTTAACAGTAATAAATAAATAATGAAATACATATATGTAAAATAATAACAAATAAAACATTATAATATTCGCATTTCTATCCGCGCCAGATGTTGTACAACACTGGGCCAAGGACCGATCCCCGTGGTACAACAGCTTTCACTTTAAACAGTCTTGATCTTGCTTCACCCTGTTTCACCTGAAAGCAACAGTCAGATAAATACTGGATGAGCAGGAACACTGAGTGCGGAAGTTTTTCCTTCACTTTATCCAGCAATCCTTTGTGCCAGACACGGTCAAAGACTTTTTGTACATAAAGAAATGTCGCTGAGCAATACTTTTTACATTCAAAAGCCTGCCTTCCCGTTTGATAAACTCGTTGGACCGGTTAGCTATTGTTGAGATTAATTCCGAAAGCCAAACTGGTGAGACGGAACAACATCATTGGCGTCCATGCACGGTTTTAGTCGGTTAAGGAATATCCTCTCCCACAGTTTGGAGAGTACAAGCGTTAAGCTTATCGGCCGATAAGATGAGGCTTTATGTTCAGATTTACCTAATTTGTGTATCATGACAACTTCAGAGATTTTCATCAGATCAGGAAAGTATCTCACTTTCCTGATCTGATCTGTTCGAAAGATTGCATTGAACGAATTAGCTAGGAAATAAATGAATTTTCCAGAAAGATTTTTAAGTATGGAAGGCGTGAACTGTTCGAATCCCGGGGCTTTTCTCGAGTTCAGCAGTCTGATTTCCTTCGCTATTTCTTTAGGTGTTGTTGATATAATGGGCATACACATCTGCAGATTTTGTTTCAATATTGTGTCAATTTCATGCTCATCAGCAACGTTCTCGTTAGGATACAGAATTCAGATGCATTGCGAATACCTCAGCCTTTTATAAGTTAGTTCTTGCTCAGGAAGCTTGTGATCTGATTGGAGGATATGATTTTTGAGGGTTTTTAGTGGCCTTTCAGAGCGAGTTCGCGCCAACCCCCGTAGGTGACATCATCTGTAGGTTCGTTGTCAACGTTCAGTGTGTACACTCCTGGATTATAGCCTTTACCTCCTTGTCTTGTTTTTATGGAGTTTATCAAGAGGACGACGAAATAGATGCCATATTCTTCTAAGTCGACGCTCTTATTTATTTATTAATATATTCTTTATTGTACACCACAAAAAACATATTAACAAAAATCTCTTCTAGGATTTTTTGCATTATGTCAGGTGGATGAGAAGGGTTGGTGAAACCTTTGGGTCAGGAGGGTGTGTTCATCCAAGCAGCTACTTGGACGGCGTTAGTGAGATATCTGCAGGCATTATCTACATCATTTTGGTTCTCAGTGATATAGTACCAGTTAAGTTTTCACTGAGGTAGATCTTGAAGCCACCCCAGTCAGTTCGGCTATTCGTCAGAGCCTCGGTTATTTTCCGAATCAGCTCACTAGTGCTAATTGTGAGGATCGCCGGTGTGTTATCTGATGACCCATCTGGGGTCGATTCGATAGTAGTCTGTAAGCTATCTAAACCCTTATTTATGAGAAATCCGAGATAACCGGCAGTTTCCTTGGGTAGCTAGGGCAGTAGGTAGACTCACCTGTGGATATCGGTTTTAAGAGATTTTCATCAACACAGCATTTCAAATCGCGTCCACGAGTGCTGGCACAGCGGGATCCCTAAAATGCATATTTGGCATTCGAATCACCACCCGCAATGAACCTATGGCCAATTGAACCAACCATTGAAGCCGTCAACCATTGAAGTAGGTTTTGAACATGTCTGCAGTTATTTTATTTCTTGGTAGACAGTAAATTGAAGACAGTATTATATATAGGGCTGCTCGGTCCTCCAGTCCAAAGGAAGAAGCTTGTACATGCACTGTAGAATATGGTTATATCAGTGAATGTCTCAGGTTCGCTCGAATGGCCAGTGCTGAGCCAGCATGCCCACTACCATTGGGATGGGGGGAGTGGTACTGCGAAACGAGCTTCTGGACGTCGCGTGCGACTCTGAAATGAGTAGTGCATCTAGTTTGTTGACTTTTGTTGTACTTTGTGACTTGAATGTGCTCTGGCGGCTGAGAGTATGTCATGCTCACTCAAATGTGTCGCTGGTGGTGGCTTGTGTATTGGATCATTGAGTTCCCTTCAAAATGGTTGAGCTGAATGGTGCTGATCCATACGTCATGTTCGTGAACGGGCGCCGTCAGTAGGCATTGGTCATTTCTTAGCTGCCACGGCTTATTTTAATTCCATAATTGTTTTTATCTTTTTATTACGGACGCTTTTAACATGCACGTCTTTCTACATCGTTCTCACATGTATAATTACAACATGAATGATGTAACCACTTTTTTGTAACAATATTTTGATTTAAAAGAGTGTCCATGGAGTTTCTTGCCCGTTCTTCTCCATAGGTACCTACTACGCTTTGAAATGGGCAACTAGCTTCATCTTTCTGACTGACCGACCCCTTGACAATTCAAAAGTGCCTGCAATTGGTTTATTTGAAATAAATGCTTTGAGTTTGAGTTTTCATTAAAGTCTTCAACTCTTGGATATTAGGAGCCAATGCATTGATGTTCCAGATTGCGATTCGTAGTGGAGTCATTTATGGTAAGCTATCAATTTGTTTTTTTTTTCATCATTCCTTTCTTCAGGTGATATGTCTTTTAGAAGCTGAAATATCTCTTATGTCTCTAATAACACTGGTGCCATCATCTTATCATCTTTCTCTTTGCCGGCACCACGGCACACTCTTCAAATTCAAACAAAGAAACGAGCGGCATGAATATAGCCAGGGATATTTACTTATTAAGCAAATTTACACCCTACTTCAATTAGCCATTATAAACAACTATAAAAAAATAACAGTTTATTTATTTCTTTATATACACTTTATTGTACACACATAACAAAATAATACATTTAAAACTACAAAATATACAATGGATGCTATCGCTTTCTGCGATAACGTCCAAGCAAAAAAAAAATTTATTTGAATAAATCTACGGACAATCTAAGTTGATAGTCACTTTGCTTGACTGGTACCTATGCTGGTAAAACTTCCTCGCAAGAGCTTCTTAACTAAATGGAGCCCTACCACTACTACAACAACTGTAAACCTACAGTTCTCTCAATATCTGAAACCAGTGAAGCAAATATTGTTTCAATGGAAACCGCTTCCTCGAATACCAAGTGTTTGCTCATGATATTTGTGTTCATACTACCTTCCGTTAAGTTACTACAATCCTAGTACCATTGACTAGAAAATGGAGAAAACAATCCACCAGTCTATACGAGTATTAATTATTTCATCGCTTATCTTTCATATCATAGAATCTGTTTGTCAGCAGAAGAAATCTTATTATTTCCGGAAACTTTTAATTTAGTTTGTTGACGATATAAGCTCTAATGTTCGAGATATACGAGGCTAGTTTTTCAAGCCAGGATAGTAAGCTAGCAAGCTAGTCACTGTGGCTTCGTGTGTACAGAACCAGCTTCCAGCTAGTAAGCTAGCGTCTCAGAGCTAGGATAGTTTAATACGATGGGGTTCTGTTTTCTGAGCTAGTAGTACCCGCAACACTGATTTGACTATCTTGGCTTGTGCACTAGCTTCAAGTGGCCGGCGAAGCTAGTATTCGATTGGTTAGAAAGTGTGCAGTGACTACGCGTTTTGTTTTTCTGTTCGCGTACTTATCGTACTGGCTTAAAATTATCTGGCATCATGTAAACAGCACTAGCATGTGCCAAGCCAGGACAGTATACCGAGGTTCTAGCTTGCTATACTAGCTTTATAAAACTAGCCTCGTGTATCTCGGTTATAATTTCGTATGGACAATTAATGTTAATTAGAAATACGACAGTTGTCGTTTATCTGCATTGAAGAATATACGAAACAAAGGATTCTCGAGGAGGGTTGGTGTCAGGCAGGCGGCCGATTGTAAAACTGTGCTACAATTCCTAGCAACATGAGAATGATGATAAAAAAAAATGTTTATTGCATCATCTTAATTAACTTATTACTGTTACAATGGGGAGAATCCTTTTAAGCAAATAGTTTGCTTGTGTTAGGATGCTCCGCCCTTCCCCAGATTATATAGATAGGATAGGAAAGAGACGGAAGACTAGTAGAAGCTGCAAAATATGCCTGTTTTAAAATGGCAATGATTATAACCCGCTTGCACTACAAATCACTAACGGGTTTATTTATAAACGCTGCTTCAAGGTAAGTAATGATTAGCGACTGTTTAATCATACGTTTTCGTCTCTTAACTTTATAAATAAAGGGGTAAATACGTTAAGCGCTAAACATATTTAAACCATCATTAATTTACAAACTGCCTAGCCTTTTCCCAACTAGGTATGTTGGGGTCGGCTTCCAGTCTAACCGGATGCAGCTGAATACCAGTATTTTACATGGAGCGACTGCCTATCTGACCTCCACAACCCAGTTACTGGGTAATACGATACCCCTTGGTAAGACTGGTTGTCAGACTTTCGGGCTTCTGACGACCCGTAACGACTGTCAAAGATCCACGAATGACAGCCGGGACCAACGGCTTAACGTGCTTTCCGAGGCACGGAGCAGTGGTGATGAAATCATTTACACAAAGTAAAGCGCCTGTCGGGGTTCGAACCTACGACCTACAACTCGTAAGTCGCGGCCGTTACCACTGGGCCACCACTGCTCTTAATTTACAAACGATTGACAGAAATAGGAACGATATTTGAAATACGCTTTGCGGTAAACGAATGTACCTAGTGATTTGTGGTACAAGCAGGCCTTGTTATAATCGATTCGTTTAGTTAAAAAAATCTTATTATTATATGGACTGCAACAAAAGAGAGTCTTGAGGTGTAACATTAAATATTTTTGCTTTTTCTAAATTCGTATCTAGATACATCTTTAAACAGCCAAGCCACCAGAAGGGTCCTCAAATTATATATAGGTATTTTTATTTTTTTATGAACGTAACTGTAGGAATTTCTCCTGTATTGTGGGCGCGTTTACAAACATTTAAACTCACATACACAAACAGCCAGACCCGGGACAACTACTTGTCATACAAATATTAACCCGCGACACGCAGCGCAGCAGTCAATCGCTTAAACACTGCGCCAACCGTGCCGTCGTATATATTTCCAATAGGTAATCATTAAATACACAGGCACGCATAAATACGTAGGAGTATCATATCCTGACTCCGTGTCATACCGCTGTTGCACATATGTGGGTAAAGACGTACTTACAATATTCTGGCGTTGAGCCACTACGCATCGAAATAGATATTATACGCTTCAACGATTAAATAGCGATCATGTGGACATAAAATATGTAAAAGCGATAAGGCCGCGCCCATTGTATGTTTTTTACTGTTAAATGTATTTTTTTAGTTATGTATTTCCTGGTGTACAATAAAGTATAAAATATGGCGTGTTTAAATTTTGTATCCGTCAGAATTCTTGGAGAGCTGCAGAATTTTTCCGCATATTTTTGACACCGAAAGTTTGCACCACCAACGAATGACATCTTAATAGTTATTGCAACCCAAGCTATCAATCATCCTATCTTCACTCAATACCGCTTCATTATAAATTGCACGGCACCTCTATTGCGATTAGCAGGCAGGCTTGACCCGGTCTTGGAGTTCTAGAAAATACATACATAAGTACTCTATACAGATTCTGCACTCCCGGTATATCTACAACTATGTACGTCTAACATCTTGGTAGGTATGTAAATTCCACTAACCTGTGAGTTACACGTGACACAGTACGGTAATTTCTGCGGGGAGCCCGGCCTCGGCGCCTCGGACGATACTCTGTATAGATGCTGTTGTCCTGGTTTACCCTCCGGGATGCCCATGTAGTAGCTGTAAGAAGATTATCGGTCAATATCGGCCCTAAGGATCAATCGTTTAAAATAAGTTCACTATCATCACCACCCGAAAGATGTCCACTGCTGGACATAGGCCTGCCCCAAGTTTTGCCATATCGACCGGTCATGTGCTTCTCGCATCGAGCGGTTCATTCATTACATCAGTTAGCTTTAAACGATTACCAAGAAATTAATCGTTGCAAAATCTGTTCGTTTTGCGTGTGGAGCAATGAGCAAGTTTTGCTCAAAATTCTACCCCGAAACGGGTCTAACTAGGGTTTAAGGTGGCAACAGATAGATAAAGTAGGTATTTATCAGTATGTAGGAAAATTTCTGCAAGTCCAACTGAAAGAAGAGAAATAATACTCACATATGCTGATTCGCATGATCCCAAGCTAACAACTCGACCACATCAAAGCTTCCATGCGTCAGTGGCAACGCCCTGGGTCCATGCGAATTATGTTCTGTCCTCACTATATGACGGAACAACCCGGCTGGGCCGTCCCTGACTGGGGCCAGGGTGACCAGGGCACCGCCACCAGCTGACCAGAGGGGGGAGGGGGCGGACTCTACCCAGCCGTCCAACCCTGAGGATATTCTGTATACCTGTGGAAGAAGTTTAATGTTAAATTGAAAGAAAAAAAAAGAAGAGTAATCTTCTTTCTTTCTTCTTCTTCTCCATCTTCTTCTTATATACTTATAAAAATCAATTGCTGTTCGTTAGTCTCGCTAAAACTCGAAAATTGTTCGACCAATCGTGATGAAACTTTGGTAAGTTGTCGTGTGCGCGCCGAAGAAGATTACTAACAAACAAATTCAAAAGGCATTACAACGCATGCCGGGCATTAGCTAGTCAAGAATAAATATTTTGTTAATAAGAAAAAAAGGTACCTTTTAAAACTTAATCCTTGTCCACACTAAGGCAAGTCAGTACATTCTCGCGACTTATTTGGGCAAAAGTGTAAAATATTTTGGTTGCAATTGCCGTATTTTAAGATATAAGAAGATGTTCACATTCTAATTATGATCTGGCAGTTTGAGTAATTTATGCGGCCTACCCAAATGTCCTTTCTCTGGTATTGTTCGTCGAATCGTTGAGTTCCTTAATTAAGTTCTGAGTTGAGCTGCACGATTACTGACACATGCGTGCACTGACTGGACAGGTCCACTTAATCTGTGTGGTTTTTCCTCAAAAGACCAGTACAGACACCAATCTACATAGTCTTCACATGATCTGACCAAGATTATGTCTGGACTTTAAAAGAGACTGTGTCCTCTGAGTTTGTTTCGGCCTTTCTTCTCAGAGTAGTCCAATAGGAAACGCCGACTTCATCTAGCTTTTAAAACAAGATTGACGTGTAAAAGTGTTTGTACGTACAAACCTACTTACAGAAATAAAATCATTTATCATTAATCTCAATCTGTCAAAATTTACTTTTTTACCTACATTCTTCAAAAGTTTTTAATATTGATTGTCGCTGAGATGAGATTACGAATAGATTTTGATCGATTTTGAATAAGAGAATTATTGTATACTGGTGTTAAGAACGCAACTTGTGCAAATTAGGTGCCAATACTAATGTACCCTAGTGAAATTAAACGAAATGTTTATTTATGTAAGTAGATCTTTGAAGACACTTTTGCTCGTCAATGCTGTAAAACTAGATGGTGCCGGCATTTTCCAGCCGACTGATCCCTGAGAAGAAATGTCGAAATAAACTCAGAGGTCATGGTCTTTAAGTCCAAACATTATATTATGAGGATTCTATGTAAGTTTAACAATGCAGGGCCATGTCTGGAAGGGCCTTTTGAAGAAATAGCCATTGAAGCTTTGTGTTGGCCTGAATTTATGTGAATATTAAATCCCGGACTTTTTTACCAAACAAACGCTAAAGTTTGGAGCGAAATCTAAAAATAAACATGTGTACTTACGACCGCAGTCTCCAACCTACCATAAAATTTTATTAAAGTTTAAAATTGAAAAGCTACGGCAAAAACAAAATTTTGTACACAATTCGTTTAAAAAACGAGGATCAAAAATTCACAAATAATATGAAGCTACAATAGAAAACAATATCTTTTTGAATTGTAAAAACTTCAGCAATAACATTCAGTTTGAATCTTTTTGTAAACAATTTTCTTTGACGATGGAGTACCATCGTCAAAGAAAGCTATTTATGTCAGACGGCGCGGCGGCCATACTGTTTATCTAGAGACTTTTTAATGTTATAATACCAGCCTAATATTGGGCCACTGCAGGGCATTGATCACCATACTTGCTCAAGAAGGGTTGGCGATTTCAGATTTATATTAACTATAAGTCCAGGTGTCCATAATTATTTTTATCTTTTTATTACGGACGCTTTTAACGTGCACGTCTTTCTACATCGTTCTCACATGTATAATTACAACATGAACCACTTTTTGTAACAATATTTTGATTTAAAAGAGTGTCCATGGAGTTTCATGTCCGTTCTTCTCCATAGGTACCTACTACGCTTTGGAATGGGCAACTAGCTTCATCTTTCTGACTGTCCGACCCCTTAACAAATTAAAAGTGCCTGTAATTGTTTTATTTGAAATAAATGCTTTGAGTTTGAGTTAAAAAAAAAATATTGTTGTTCGATACATTTTGACCGCGTAGGCGTTAGACCTTTTCTATGAAATAGCAGTTTTTTTTTTATAACCGACGAAGTATTTCTACTGTCTAGAATCATGTGTTGAATGCATGGTTACAGTTTGCGCATGTCCCAGCCAGCCTGTATATTACCCTCAGATCATATAAACACAATTATCTGAGATATTACCTACCTATCTACCGTATTCTCTAAATGTCAAGAACTTCGACGGTTCAAAATGATATTAAAGCATTATTCATTTTTTAAATTCTAATTAATGTTCGCTTCATACCACTTTGTTGGGCTAATAAGCATACCTAGCTTGCAAAATTAATTAGGTAGAACCGGGTCGTAGTCACTTCACTGTGTTATAATTTTATTATTATGGTGCACTATTCTACTATAAAGCACACTCCATTTATATAATTATCTTTCTTGATAAGTCAGGTTTTTTCAGCATTCATTTTTAAATATAACCTGGGTGAGCAAAGTGTTCTAGTCAAAGTATCAGGCTACCAGAACTCAGCAGGAGTTAATTTCAGATAGGCGGGTAGATTTTTTTAATCCTGTATATATGCACGATTCCCGTATGACGGAACTACGGGAGCGTAACCATGGATAAAAGCTGCAACAGGACGACGCAAATAAATATGCTTTTACAACCAAATTCACAGTCATTAATCATGGCAGTAAGGCTAAAAAAGACAGTGAATTATTAAAGTTCTTCCTTACCTCCTGACAGTACCACATAGGACTCTTGCAGACGGAGACAACTGATAAGTTCTGCATTCTAGTCAACCAGACCACGCATACTTCTGTGAGGGACACCCATTGTGCGCTCGTGAAGTAGTAGTCACTGCAAGAGATGGTATAGTTGAAGAAATCATTAGAAATATTACATTTTACTTGTAGCTGATAAAAGAAGTACGGCTCTATTATCGGCTACAAGAAAACAATGGAGGAATCGAAAAGCAAATGAGCATCATGTTCCATGCGGCAATTCTGACTGGAACTACTGTTCAGAAAATCTCTGATTAATCAATCTGTTGTCAACTCTCATGTAAGATGTTCTGATTGGTTGTTCAAATTGAACTAGTAGTCTTTTAGAAACCTGAGATGGCTTTGTTTAACAGAAATAGCCTGCAGTTGTTGATAACCTCCGGATAAACCCATTCTTAACACAATCTGTCTTGGTACAAACAATCCCTAGGAGGTGTAAATCAGAACTCATAATGTTGATCAACCTCCACAAAAATTCATGACCACTTGAGCTAAAAAAACAAGAAATCAAACCGCACGGACTTTCAATAAACAATAAGACATAATACGATCCAGCTCGTTCACCAATAAACTTACAGTGTAAATAAAGGTCGATTTGAAATATTGAAGTTTTAATACGAAGCCCTCCCACTTTGTTTATTTTATGGGGTTCAGCTCATTTATCTAGCTCGGTTTATGGCTTACACCGCTTAAAGCAGTCGAGTTCGCTTTAGAGTCTCCGCTTTATATGGAGATCTTAGGACTTTATATATTGGAACACCATGAACAAGGGTAGGAGTACTCACAATGTTAGGATAGGCTTCTAGTATAAACGGATAAAGCTGAATACTTACATGGAGCGACTGCCCATCTGACCTCCACAACCCAGTTACTGGGTATTACGATAACCCTTGGTAAAACTGATTGTCAGACTTTTGGGCTTCTGTCTACCGTAATGACTGTCATAGATAACAGCCAGGACTAACGGCTTAACGTGCTTTCCGAGGCACGGAAGGGCCGCAATATGTAATGGATGGTCACCCATCCACGAACGGAACGCGACAAGCGTAGCTTATTATTCGATCGATCCGTGGGGCTGTGATTATTTAGCCACGAGGCCCTAAGCTTCATGCTGTGACTAAAAGTATTATGCTAGTTTACTTACCCCTCTTCAAGTATAACTTTAGGTGGCGTGAGGTGTCGTGTGCGGATGTGCTTGGGGTCTGCAATATCGGCCACCGTCAGTGTCACCGTCGGGTTGTTGGTCCCTGGCTTTGGGTACCTCACGCTTCTGATCTCCGGGTACGTCTGGGTGGAGAGAAGAAAAGTTTTGATATAAAATCTAATTGAACACCAATTTATTTTTAACCGAGTTCAAAAAAAGAAGCAGGTACTCAGTTCGTCGGTGTCTTTTTTTTTAAATGTATGTTCCTCGAAGACTACTCAAAGACGGCTGGACTGATTTGGAACATTCTTGGTGGTTCCATTGTCATCAGGTCAGGATAGAGAAAGAAAGAATAACGTTTATTTGGACACAGTTCGTGAAACACAAAATACAAATAACAAAATAAAAAAGTGCTGATAGGATCCTGGAGAAATCGATGGAACTCTTGAAATATTAGACGATTAGCGGTTTGGGTATTTTTTAGGTGTTCATAGCAAGTAGTGGTATACCAATTGGTGTGGTGTAGGTACTATTACTAAAAAGATGAAAAAAATAATATCTTCACAAAAAAATACGACTTCCAAAAAAAACTACAAAGCGAAAAATTTCTTTAATTTCGGAAGTCGGTAGCCAAAAACTAAAATACTGATCCATGGACACCGACTTCCGTAATTAAAGTAATTTTTCACTTTGTAATTTTTTATTTTAAGTTTTTTTTTAAAGTAAATGTTAAGCAAATTTTAGCCACATGCCAAGGGTTTAGGTATACAACCAAGTAAATTATACAGATCGCAGTCTAGACGCAAATATCTCCGGTACGGCCAGATACCGGGACGAATGCGGGACCTAAGACGGTATGCGGGCAGGGAAACCACATTCCAACCAGTTGCCCGAATTGTCTTAGGTCGACTTATAGATCATTTATTCTTAATGATAGATAATACTAGCTTTAATAGTTGCTTCAATCGCTTAAGGACGAATTTCACCAAAGAAACTGAAACCGATCAGCACATCTAAACTGCGTTCAAGAGCTGTCAGTGTCAATATTCCCCAACAATGATGACACTGTAAAAGCTCTTGAACGCATTTTAGACGTGCTGATCGCGTTTAGTTTCATTGGTTAAATCAGTCCTAAATCGGAGAAAATGCAACATAACACTGGTACGGCAGTATCGAAATCGTGGCAGTCACTAACAAGAACATTTAAAATTGGCTTTATTAATCTACAAACAGGATTCAAATTACCTTGGCAGGATCATCAGTATCCAGAGCAGCACCATACCAGGGGTATTTCTGTTCATGCACCAGACTGTCGTTGAAGGTCGCGTATAGCACCATGTGTCCGTCTGCTGACATCCACAATGCAGTGCGAGAGCCCAGGATTTCTTCTGTAACAAATGTACAGATTTTAAATATGATCATTGATCAAAGTAAGTTTTGTTACAGGGTTCAGCTGTCTTCGGGGCCGTTCATAAATTAAATCACTCGTTAAGGGGAGGGAGGGGTCAACAAAATGTAACATCGTGTGACATGGTGGATGAGTCATAAGCTTCATGACGTCACATGTATAAATCTATAGTATTAAAATTCTCAAATTCAACTCCAGCGAAAAACTTACCAACTCTATTAATGTTATTATAAAGGTTTAATTTGTAATTGTAAAAATATGTGACGACTCACCACACACAAATATTAGCACATGTGACATGGCTCTAAAAATCATGAAATTCGTGTGACGTAATTGATGGATGGCCCCTTCTGATTGTCCAATTATCAGACGGGCAATTCCCGTATTTTTAAGACTGTTCGCATTCTAATCTCAGTGTCAATCTGTCAAAATAACAATCAATTTACATACATTTGTGACAGGTTTTTGACATTGATTGTCGCTGAGATGAGATTGCGACTTGAATTTGAACGTTTTTTAAGTACGAGAATTGGCCTACTGATGTTTACGGCAAAATATTGCAAGGGCGTTGCGTTTACGATATTTATGGAAATCAGCCTGTACCTACAGTTTTACTGTCAAAGGCTCTTTACACAAAGAGTTGTCAGTCAATTCACTGCTTGTTGGACATTTCAGACTAAACTGTCACCATGAAAGAAAAAAAGCGACTCAGTACATTAACCGCAAAACGCTTAATACGTTAGGAAACCCCTATATGTTTTATTTTTTTGAGGTCGGAAAATCATCAAATTACTTCTCCCGCTCTGGGTGGAGCGGGAGGGCGTGTCAGACTCTTATTGGCTAAAACCCACCCATGTTCCTTCAGTTGCCTGTGCCAGGGGCCACGGTCACCCTTTCGGACTTTCCTGCAACCCTGGCAGACGTTAGGAAACCCCTAAGCGCTGCTATATCTATACCTTTAACTCTGCCAACTCTATTGCATTCATTGTGACCGAGTGTTCACAGCTGAATTGTCTGGCGACTCATGCGGCGTCATGGCGGCTAAGAAATAATGACTTTGAAGGTTCACTGCTATCGTAATTACGACTACCTATATATCGCGTCTGGGAGTTGCGCTAACTAATTTGATTTGACCCTGTAAACTACTAACAAGTACCTACCCAAAGCGAACCCGAAAAAAATAGACATGCGATTTTTTTTAACTGAAATGAAATAACAAGTATGACATTTCCCTCTTTCCATTTCAGCATTGAATATTTATTTGGAGCTGAACACTATTGGGAATGACTTTCAAATTAAATATGCGACACGTTGAAGCAATGTTCAATGCAAAAATATTTTCTACCGAGAACCATTTTTGTTTAAAACACTTGCATTTTATGTTGGCACAAATCTGTTAGTAAAAGTTGAGATTCAAATACAACAACGGTAATATAACATCACGGTTATTTCCAAAGGGTGTAGGCAGAGGTGTATAAAAACCTCATTTTACTAGTCCAATATAATAGGCGAGCCTATTGCGATAAACTGAGCACAAATCCAGACTATGGGTAGTTACTGAGAATATGGTATTGTGCATGACCAATTTTGGCGAAGATCATTTACAATTACACCAGCAGTACCAGGATCCTATAGCCCCGCAAATTTTTTGAATTTTTCTTGCAGTTGCGTTCATTTCCTAACTAACTTTTTACTACGTAAAAAGATTATTTTTCCCAATAATATTTTACTCAACCGAGGGACCTTAGTCGAGAATAAACTTCTTTAAATTTTTGGCTTGTTTTTGGTTTTGTGCATGGCCAATTTCGGTGAAGATCATTTAATATTACACCAGCAGTACCAGGATCCTATAGCCCCGAGGATGTCGCAAAAGACGACTACACATTATTTTTTCTTGCAGTTGCGTTCATTTCATAATCCTGTATTTATGCGTAGGTCTATGAAATGATACAATCTAATGAAATGAGTATGTCAACGAACCATGATGTTAGCAATGCATCGCTTCTACGTCAGTGCGTACCGCAGCGTGCCAATGTGGCTCATATCATGTGTATACAGGTTGATTTATTTTTACTATGAGGTGGAGCTTATCTACTACGTGAACCATAGAACAGTTCACGAGCATATATAATGATAAGCTCCAGAGCTACGTGGCAGGGGTATGATTCACGCATGAACTTGATATTTGTCTTACCTTCAGATAATTTTTGCTGTTCTGGCCTGTACCTACTTTATATTTACCTACTTTTATTTTATTTGATTTACGAATCTACGTTGTACATTTCAAGAGTGGGTTTTAACACTCTCTTAATACAAGAAATCACACTTAAATGTGCTGTCACTACGACTCATTATTCAGGACAGACTAGTAAGTGATATGATCTCATCACAATTGCAACTGCCCTAAAGGCGCGTACACATGCACTTTAAGCAATCGTGACCATTCAAGCTAAATACTGTCAAAAGTATTAATGGAGAAATTTCTTGGCTTAACATTCAAAAACGTAGGTCAAAATATTCATAGTTCAAATGATCACTTCATTCAATGTAAACATCCTGTATATCCGCTTCTAATAATACCGCACAGATGTGTTGCAACGGGTCGCAGTCTCTACCCGCAGCCATTGACATTAATTACTTAGCCTACAATGTAATAATTTTATTATGATATATATAATACTCTTAGATGCGATGAGATCCTGGTACTTCAAAGATAAACTACTGTTAAATTAGAGCTATACCACTTACGGCACCTAATAAGTGGAATAGATTAAAAACTTTTAATTCCACGAAAGTCACCTATGTTTGCATTTGACTGCAGTACTATAATAAACTTTGACTTTATTAATGTAACTGACCGGCGGCGATGCAAAACTCAGTAATCCAAAAAATAAAACAGTGTAGGTTTTCCAAATCAGAAAATCGTGGGTATCTTTGATTTGAAAATCCTACATGTTTGAAAACCCACCTACATTACGATCTATTCCGAAAAATAGATATTAATTTCGAAAATTTAATGGTTTGTGTGTAAATCCGCGACAATTTGTAACTAAAACTTGTAAAAAAAATGGCCGCACATCTGACAGAAGATGCGTCGCTTATCGTCGGTCCCGTAACGTCAGAACGGACAAGTAGATACTATAACATTCAACCGATGATGCATCGAGCGTACTAACTGCAAGTAAATGAAGTTACGCCCGACACATCTTCCGCCAGATGTGCGACCACCCTTGAAAACAAAATAATGAGATCGCTTTCAAATTATGTGCGATCACTTGATGTGTACTCTACAGGAAACGGCACGGTTGCCGCAGTGGTTAAGCGATTGACTGCTGCGCTGCGTGTCACTGGTTCGATTCCCGCACGGAAAAAATATTTGTATGACCTGCAGATAGTTGTCCCGGGTCTGGCTGTTTGTTTTAGTGAGTTTAAATGTTCGTAAACGCACCCACGATACAGGAGAAATACATAGTGTGGGGCAACGTTTAAAAAAAAAGCACTGCAGACTCCATTGGATTTTAATGGACCTTCCTCGTTTATAATCTAAAGTTTTTGTCTTAGTAACTTACAAACCTCTACAGGTCCAAGTAACGGTGTTCGTGAAGAATTGCCAAGTTAATTATTTATGTGAATTGTTCATTTTGGTATAAACTTACTTAACTAAACTTGTGTAAAAGTTTGTGCGTTTTCGGTTTCGCTAAATACTTTTATAGAAAAAGAAGATACTTGAAGTATTTTTATTTAGTTTATAGCTAGCAGTATACAGATTATCTTTATCTGGTCATTAACTCAAAGGGATAATGACAAAACAAATTGCTTGTCTGTAAAGTCGGTTTACGGACGATAGTTTTACGTGAGAACGTCATAAAGAAACATCTATGAACCACTACTACTAGTACTACTGTACTATTCGGAATACTAGCTCTGACGTCACGCGAGAAGAGAGATAAATCAAACACAAACTCAAACTATTTATTTCAATTAAACCATTTACAGGCACTTTTGAATTGTCAAGTGGTCGGTCAGTCAGAAATATGAAGCTAGTTGCCCATTCCAAAGCGTAGTAGGTACCTATGGAGAAGAACGGGCAAGAAACTCCATGGACACTCTTTTAAATTATATTGTTACATAAATATTAGTTACATGAATAATCTTGTATATAGGTATTATTATATGTGAGAACGATGTAAATAAGACGTACACATTGAGTGTCCAGTGTACAGCTAATATAAATTCAAACAAAACAATCCATAATAAAATAATTAAAATAAGCCGTGGTGGCTAAGAGATGACCAGTCTTGAAATGTGACACAATCTAACGCTAACGAAATGGAAATTTAAAAAATTAAAATGAAAACCTCGATTATGATTGTAAATGTAAACTCAAACTCAAAGTCATCAGTGGGATGACACTGACAGCTCACTCCACGCTCACTTCACCTAAGTTATCACGGTGAGATGGTTACAGAATCGCACTGCAGATGCTAGGGATTGACACTATCGACAACTCACTTCACCTAAGTTTTCACAGTGAGATTGTTACAGAATAGCTCGGCTTGGTACATAATTATGAGCTCGCCCTCATTATACCAGAGTATTCTCTTACACTCAGTAGGTACAAAAACGCGCCAGTTCCTTCATTATACTAAATGTGCTATAAACTTAAAACATACTGTGTACGGTTAGTAAAAAAGATTGCATTGTTCACGCTCTAATACTACTCGCGTAAATGCAGAGGCGTATAATTTCAGTCGGCCATGTTTTTTCCAACGCTACCTATCGTTAGAACTATACAGAGATGTTGTAGCGTCAGCATAAAAAGTTCCACTTGAATGGGCCGGTGTATGCTAAAAACGAACGTAACGTCAGCAGAAGGTTAATTAATATTTTGTTTGAGAGCGATTAAAGTTATGGTTGATCTGTAATAATTAGATTGGGAAGTCAATCCGTTATATTAACTAGTAAATAAAATAAAGCCAAGATTTTTGCCTTGATTTCTTACATTGTTCGCCTATATTGAACTCGTGTACACAACAGTCATAAATACATAAATCAATGATCTTCTATAAGTTAATAGCTCATCATAGTTTTCGTAGCCTTAGGTTCAGCATGTATCAGAAAGGTGTGGCCATATTTTAAGGTGGTGGTACAGACCATCAAAGTGCACAACTTTCTTCTTCGGACTCGGACTTGTACCTTCAGTCGTCCCTATGGGAATATTTCAGTCAATTTTAATTTAAACGATACACATTTACTTGACAGCTAGAACTAGCAGGGTGGCAGCAAAACGTGCTCTCAAAAATAGAAACAGTCAACGAACACTTGAACTACGAAAACCGACCTTATTGCTACGAAATAAACGCGCTACCGAAGTCAAATTGCAACCATGCAGCGTGTAGTAGACTAGGTACAGAGTAAAAAGAACCGGTAGCCGACGAAAACGTGACCGGGACACTAAATGGTACCTCACTGATCGACTTACCCAGTCGCCATTTTACTAAAAAGCTTCCACATTTAAATTCCACATGTGCGCATATAGTTCGTTAAATTAATAAAACATTCCCATGAGTTTGTCGACCGTACACGGGTCTTGTAAAGGTCAGAAGCACTGTTTACTATGCTCTCTACCGTACATGGTAGCCTGGTAGGTGTGTATACAAATATTACGAAAAAGAGACTTAAGACTAAATTTAGCAGAGCGAGTAGTAGGTATAGTTTAATGATAGGAATTAAAATACGAGTGGTGCTCTACGAGAGGCGATATTTTAGTGTAGTCTTCTTTATAATAATTGGTGGAAATTCAGAGATTTCATGGGTAGGTCATTATTATCATAATGATTCATAGCCTTGTTCCATCCCCCCTCTGCTGAGGATCAGCCTCTTCGCTTTGGTGCCATGCTTCCCTGGTCGGTGCGATGGGTATAGATACCTAATATCAATAAAACAAATAATAATACGCTTTCCTAAAATTATAATTTTAAGTTAGCTGATCGACGCCCTCGTGTCGTACTTACGTGGTTCCTTGTTATTATGATATAAAATATATGTATACCATTCCCCCTCTAAAAAGCTTATTTTATTAACTGAAAACAGTCAATAAAAAGCACTTTTACTCACTGTTATATCGCTACACAAGTTGACCGTCCTAATAATAATAACAAGAAAATTACTCTTAATTTTAGTAATTGTTCCAATTTTAATGTGCATTTTAATTAATTTAAGCTTCCTTTTTCTTTATTAAATGTTTATTTTCGCTTAAATATTTCTTTTTCTCGTAGTCATGGTATAAAGTATAGTATGCAACTCTTGAATAAAACGGATTTATATCGAGGGCCATGAATCACTCGCGTCGCTCAGGATTCTAATACTTGAATCACTCGCTACGCCCGTGATTCAATCATCAAGAATCCTTCACTAGCTCGTGATTCATCTATGGCCCTCGCTTTAAATCCGTCCTTTATTCACTAATTGCATAATATACTATTGTTTTGTTTTTATTAACCATTACGTCTGTGACGTTTTTAACCGCGGCATGCAGAATACCAGAGGATTTGTACCTATTATTTATTTATTTAACACTATCTGCACTCCACGGTTACACACGCAAAAGTCTCTATTCCGTGGGAATATCGGGATAAACAGTGTCCTATGTCCTAATCTAGGCCATAGTCTACCCATGCGCCAAATTTCATCCAAATCCGTTCAGCCGTTTTTTTGTATGTTTGTTTTTTACGTTTTCACGCCAACCCAATGTGGTTTATATCGATCCCCAGGGGTCGAAGACGACCTGCAGGTCGTAGGTTGTTTATTCTTCTACATCTCACTACAGTTAGACATCAGTCGAAACTCATAATGAACTTGATGAATTTTCAAAAATGCAATATTAGCTAGGCAGGGGTCTACCCGAAACCAAAAAGAAAGAATAACATTAATCTGGACACAAAAAACCAATAATAAAATAAAAAAGTAAAAATATTTTTTTAATAACAATAGTGTGTGCCTCACGGCTGCGCCAAGAACGTTAATTTCAGCATTAATGCCAGACAGATGCTGTCTGACGCTGGTTTTTTAATGAAGCTTTAGGAATAAGTGACGGGGTGTACAAACAGTTTCGACATAGGTACCTAATAATACATATACTAGTAATCAAATATAATTACTTACAAAAACTAACGAAAAACATGACAAATGGTAGGTACATGAGACAAAAAAGTTTGGGGTCCTCTGGTTTAGATAAAACGGCCAAGGCCAATCGCATTCGTTAAAGACAAATACAATAACATAGATAGATTATACAACTACTCGACAGCCATATATGCTCATCACAAAGTACTCAAAACATACGGACACGATCTTATTCTATTCGTCCGCGAACACATCACAGCCAGGCTTAGCGTCCAAGAGAGCTTTGAGCACAGAGAGAGTGTGCGAGATAAATGATATCAAACTGCGGAAAGACCAATCATGTGTTAGCTCCCGACAAAGGCTTTTTCGTTATCAAGAAGTTACGTGTTTAAGATGACAGCTTTATAGCCTGCTGTGAAACTAATAAAATTTTACGGTTCTGGTATCAAGTGTACCTACATACGTAAGTACGTTATGTAGGTGTTATCCCAAGTCCTATTAAAACTTTTGTCAATGAAATAAAAAAAACAATCATGATTACGGGTGTTTCTTTTTACTACGTCTGTAGCACAGTTTTGTATCCGAAATTCAATTTCGAAACAATGTCCATGGAAAAAATTTAAATTGTTAGACGAGTAGCATTGAGATACCACATTTAAAATATCCTAAAAAGCCTTTTTTTCAGTAAAATTTTGCAAATTTCCATCATCTTTAATAGCCCGGAGACTGTGACAGCAATAGGCTCGCCCCCTATTACTTGGGGCTTTAACATAATTAGCGATCGGTGGGTGTAGGTACTATAGGTGCACCTCCCTGTTTTGTCTAAAAAATGTACGTAAGTATGTTATGTAAATCTATAAAAATACTTGTCAGTTGAAATAATACAAACAATCCGGAGTGTGGGTGTTTCGTTTTATTTAGTCTGTAGCATATTTTTTTATCCGAAATTCTATTGAAGAACATTGCACATAGGAATAGTAAACAACTTCTTTTTACAAAAAAAAAAACAACCGACTTCAAAAAAAAAAAACACCACAAAGTGAAAAAACAACTTTAATTTCGAAAGTCAGTGTCTTTGTATCTGTATTTTAGCTTTTTTCACCGACTTCCAAAATTAAAGTTATTTTTCACTTTGTAGTAATTTTTTTTTTAAGACGGTTGTTTTTTTTTTTAAGTTATTTATTTATCACTTTTTAGTTATGGTACCTTACCATTTGACCTTGATACTTGACCCATTCAAAAACGATCGACTTACACGTCCACGTTGTGAATGCGGAATGCGGAATGATCGCGTAACAAACATACAAAAAAAAAACATACAGTCGAATTGAGAACCTCCTCCTTTTTTGAAGTCGGCTAAAAATCGGTTAAGTACCAGTCGGACTCGCACACGAAGGGCTGCGTAGCACCGTACGATATTAACACATTTTTTTTAAATACTTGATAACTGTTTCTTGTATGAGCCCCTTTAATTTTTAACTTAATTTTATTTTTATTATTGATTGTTATAGCGGCCTAGTACTACACATTCTGTGTAAATTTCAAGGGTCTACCTATTACGGTTCAAAAGATACAGCCCTGCGCCAGACGGGTGGATGGACGAACGGACGGACAACGAAGCCTCAGTAATCGGGACCCGTTGGCATCCATTGGGTACGGAACCCAAAAAACGACTAGACGGTAGTAAAATTCGGATACCACATTTAAAACATCCCGAAAAACCTTTTTTCAGTAAAATTTTGTAAATAAAGGGGCCCAGACCGAACACCAGGTGTTCTCAAAGTTGTCCGAAGGCCAGCTCAGTTATTTAACACATAAATAAACCTACATGTATTTTCTTTGTGCCACAGGTGTAGACTTGCATTACAAAAATGGCCTAAAACGTTAATACGCGGAATAAAACGTTCTAGGGAATTCAGTACAACCCCTGCGAGTTCACTAAGCACCTCGCTGGAATGCGGCCCTATATTGTGACCTGTACTATACGAGTGACGTCATAGCACCAGGTGTCTCGTTGAGACGCAGTTGAAAGTGTGTAGTTAAATATCAAAACCCAGTATGTCCACTCTAAGTGAAATGTGTGAGTGTGAGAGCAGTGGTGACCCAGTGGTATCAGCCACGACTTACGAGTTGTAGGTCGTAGGTTCGAGCCCAGACAGGCGCTTTACTTTGTGTAAACGATTTCCATTACCACTGCTCTCAAAACGGTGAAGGAAAACATCCTGAGGAAACCGGCGTGTCCTAGAACCAAAAATTTGAAAAACATGTCACATCTACCGCGTCTAAGTCTTGCTTGATGTTTACTTTGCGTCATACATTATACATAAAACTTTGGTTATGATACTAGGAAACTGTATACTTAGCTTAGTACCGGTATCCAGTTTAGCTTGCTTGAAAATAAATAAATTTGCGTCTACGTGCCTCATTTGGGCTTAAAAACCTTCATAGAAGCATTTCAGTCTATTCACCAGGCTTTTTACACAGGTTTTTCTTTAGATAAGTCAGGCCTGCTTTCGCTAAATGTCCCACGAAATAAAACACTCTTGGTTCCTCCAGCCTGCTCTAAAAGAATTCTAAAGGTCAACAGATTTGTATACAGGGTTATTTGTAATACGTCTGCAATCCATTAAGGGGATGTAGGGGAGGCATTTACAACCAAATGACCTCTTATGACCCTTATGCAAATGTCAACGATTTTCCAGTAATTTGGCATTTTATATTTTATTGAAGATATCTTGTTGGCTAGCTGAGAAATTGTATCTACATATTTTGGAATGTTCTGTCGATAAAGTTTATCCATGGTTTTTGCAGAAATCAACCATGTTAGTCAAATTATGAAAATTGTGTGCTCTGATTAAAAAAATACTAAAGATAATTGTCATTTTATGGTTGATTATTAAGTATTGAAGTAGACGCAGATAATAATAATTAAAAAAAAACATGAACTTGGTTTTTTTTTATAAATTTTCCAAATTGTGTACCGCAAAAAAAATATAAAATGTCAAATTACTCGAAAATGGTCGACATTTACGTAGGGGTCATAAGGAGTAATTTGGTACAGACTGACCTCTCCTACATCCCTATAATGGATTGCCGACATATTACCAATAACCCTGTATAACAAAGCTGCGCCCCACGGTTTCACCCGCATAAGTCTCGATCCCGTGGGAATATCGGGAACAAAGTATCTTATGTCCTAATCCTGCAGTGCGATTCTGTAACCATCTCACCGTGAAAGCTTAGGTGAAGTGAGCGTGGAGTGAGCTGTCAGTGTCATCCCACTGATGCTAGGGATTGCAAGCATTACATTTACAATCATAATCGAGATTTTAATTATGTTTTTTAATGTTAGTTCTGTTCATCTATTTATATTATTTCAAAGCTAGTATATAAGTGTCTAAATATTATTATTAAGAGTTTTTTTTATTTATTTATTTATATAACAGCAACACAGAAATTCAGTCACAAACTAGTTTAAAGAAATCAAATCAAAATAAAAGAACTTATTTGATTTTCTAACAGAATTTCTGTTTTGCTATTTAATTTTTTTTAAAACCCGTATATAGTCATTTTAGCCACTTAAATACTAGCCTTGAAATAATATAAAATGATCAAACGAATTAGTATAATAATTTTTATTTTGATTATTTAAAATCTCGATTATGATTGTAAATGTAGGTAATGCTTGGTCAACCCCTAGCATCAGTGGGATGGCACTGACAGCTCACTCCACGCTCACTTCACCTAAGTGTTCACTTCACGGTCACATTTTTACAGAATGGACATACTGGTCATGGTCTACCCATGTGCCAAATTTCATCCAAATCCGTTTAACCGTTTTAGTGTGAAAGCGTAACAAGCAAACATACAAAAAGTCAAATCTTTTCTCTTTATAACATTAGTTTAGATAAGTTTAGAAGTAAATAGAATATGAGTTATAGTGTTTAGTTTGGGCCACCGAACTATCTGTCGACCCAGTATTGTAGGTCGATAAAAAAATCTTGCAAATTTTATGAATGTAAAAGCTTGCGAAGATTTTTGTTACTCAATCATGCAAAAACTGCTGAACAACTTTGGATATAAACATATAAACTCTCGGTCTACATAGTACACCCACCTTCCACCATTTAATTTCGTAACAGGGCGCGAGCCAATTGCCATCAGCTGGGCACAAATTCAAATTCCGGGCTACCACTGAGACGACATTCTGGAAAAACCCAATAATTCTTTGCTCGATTTGGGAATCGAACTTCATGTTGAGGAGTAGCGCTTGCGACCACTAGACCAATGATAAATGTTTTAATTTCTGTAAGTTGTTTTGTACAAACACGTTTACACGTCAATCATATTTTAAAAGCTAGATGAGGTCGGCGTTTCCTATCGGACTACTCTGAGAAGAAATACCGAAACAAACTCAGAGGTCAGATCATGTAACGACCATATAGATTAGTGTCTGAAATGGTATTTTGAGGAAAAACCACACAGTTTGAGTGGACCTGTCCAGTCAGTGCACGCATGTGTCAGTAATCGTGCAGCTCAACTCAGAGCTTAATTAAGGAGCTTAACGATTCGACGAACGATTCCAAAGAAAGGACATTTGGGTAGGCCGCATTAATTACTCAAACTGCCAGATAATGATTAAAACTAACTAAGAAAAAAAAAAAAACAGCAATGACCCACATAGTCCTCACATTCACAACAATTAAAATAATATAATACTTTACACAGTAAATACCCATGTCACTGTATATATAAAATTCATCAATGTCAATGTGTAGGTATATAAAAGTTCGGACATAATCTTTAAGGATCATGTAGATTGATGTCTAAAATAGTCTTCTGAGGAAAGAACCACACAGATTAAGCGGACGTGTCCAGTCAGTGCACACATTTTTGTCAATAACCGTGCAGCTCAACTCAAGGAGCTCAATAATTTGACGAACAATACCAAAGAAAGGACATTATTTTGGGTAGGTCGCATAAGCTACTTAAACTGCCAGACCATGATTAAAACTGAAACACAGCGCATAATTTCACACTATTCTATCTTTGATTTTGAATACCCAAACCACTACACAATAATTCCCCACAACGAACTATTATTACATTATCTGTGGCAACCTTGTTTATTTTACCCCAGTAAGCAGGCTCCCCTTCATAGATTGTAGGGGAACTATAAATATTATTTATCAGAGAGATGCCTTGTATAATGGAGTGGAAAATGTGTCTGTATGCAAGGGGTTGGGTACTATTATATATACTAGTATATGTACCATTTCAGACACCAATCTACATGGTCTTCACATGATCTGACCAAGATCATGTCTGGACTTTAAAAGAGACAGTGACCTCTGAGTTTGTTTCGGCCTTTCTTCTCAGAGTAGTCAGATAGGAAACGCCAACCTCATCTAGTTTTTAAAGTATGTTTGACGTGTAAAAGTGTTTGTACAAACCTACTTACATAAATAAAATCATTTTCATCCCACCATCTCGGAAAGAGTATTTTTAATCTTCAATATCTGAGTGGAAAAGCCGTTTTTATTCTCTAGAGGATAAAGTAAATTGAATTTAGAACATCGTGTGCACTAAGTTTGTGAATTAAAAAAAACATTAAACCTATTTACTGCTACCTCTATGGTGCCGAATATATCATACAACTTTTTTTTAATTTGTTAAAAACTCAGACTCGGAACCTTCTTGGTGTTCTTTTTTCAATTTGCTTTGTACGCGGTTCTTTACGCGGCATTGTTAAACCTTATATTAAAAACAAGAAACTTGAAAACAAGTGAAAAAACTAAAATGAGTGATTCTAGCGACGAGGAAGTTTGCTTGACGCCAACAGAATTGACTGAAACTGTTAATAATGCGCAAATGAGCTTTCTCCCTCAACAATCACGCGAGAAGTATTTAAAACAGTACGATATGTTCAACACGTGGCGACTAGCAAAAGGAGCCAAAACTTTCTCAGAAAACGTTTTGCTGGCATATTTTATAGAATTATCCGAGAACAAGAAAGCAAGCACTCTATGGAGTACGTATTCGATGCTAAAAGCAACAATAAAGATGAAAAAAGACAAACATATCGATACCTATCCTAAATTAGTGGCATTTTTAAAAAGAGCCTCATCTGGTCATCAACCAAAAAAATCGAAGGTTTTCACAGTATCTGATATTGAAAAGTTTCTTAACGAAGCACCCGATTCCGTATATTTGGCGGCAAAAGTAAGTCAGTTGCACATTCAGTATCTACTTAAGTATATTAATCTCAATTAAATAGTATACTTAGTAGATGTTGATAGGCATAATTATGCGTTCATATCAATTTTATTCATTTATCTACTACAATACTCTTTACGTTACAGGTTGTTCTTATTATTGGAATAAACGGAGCATGTCGAACTAATGAACTAACACAACTTAATGTCAAAAACATTGAGAAACATTCAGATGACTTACTATTAATTAATTTACCTAATACAAAGACAAAAAGAGACCGCAACTTCGTCATTCGCAAGGAATACGTAACGATTGTTGAGAAATATCAAGCCTTACGCCCGCCTAACACTCCAATCAATCGATTTTTTCTACAGTATCGCAATGGAAAGTGTGTTAGACAGCCTATGGGTACTAATAAAATTGGCAGTATCCCACGAGAAATAGCAACATTTCTTGAACTTCCAGAACCCCTGTTGTACACGGGTCATTGTTTCCGACGAACTTCAGCCACACTTTTGGCTGATTCCGGAGCTGATCTCCTGTCCCTTAAGCGCCACGGAGGCTGGAAGTCCAATGCAGTTGTAGAGGGATACATAGAGGATTCCATCCAAAATAAGTCTAAAATATGTGAAGGCATCGTAGGAGCCATTACACTGAAAGAGCCTCAATCGGATCCTTGGACTGGCCCTTCTACATCAAAAATAAGCCGTTATGAAACACCTAACCATCTCCCTCTCTCTCCAACATTCACGCCAAGGGAATCCGATGAATCGGTACAACTATTAAGTATGACAGATAGTTTACCGAAAAACAGTACACAAGTGACTAACACCAATATTACAGTACCAAACAAAAATATTACACTCAATTTAAATAACTGTAGCAACGTTACTTTAAAATTTTCTTAATTATACCTTAGTATTATTTTGTTATAATTTAAAGATTATTCTGTAATACTTACCTGTCATAATGTAGTAATTAATACCTAAACTGAAATAAAAGTGTACCTATCTTGTGATTGTAAACGTTTTTTTTTGCATTTAGTCATTTCCTCGCTGAGGTGGAATGAAAAGTTACGTGTTGCACTCGAGTGCAAAGATTTTTCACCTCGTGCTCTTTTGATTCCCTCGCTAACGCTCAGGATTCTAATTTTGAATCACTCGCTGCGCTCGTGATTCAATTTTAGAATCCTTCGCTTGCTCGGTCATCAAAATTGAACACGCGGTTAAAAAGCAACTTTGCACTCTTGTATAACAAATAACTATTTCATCCCACCATCTCGGAAAGAGTATTTTTAATCTTCAATATCTGAGTGGAAAAGCCGTTTTTATTCTCTAGAGGATAAAGTAAATTGAATTTAGAACATCGTGTGCACTAAGTTTGTGAATTAAAAAAAACATTAAACCTATTTACTGCTACCTCTATGGTGCCGAATATATCATACAACTTTTTTTTAATTTGTTAAAAACTCAGACTCGGAACCTTCTTGGTGTTCTTTTTTCAATTTGCTTTGTACGCGGTTCTTTACGCGGCATTGTTAAACCTTATATTAAAAACAAGAAACTTGAAAACAAGTGAAAAAACTAAAATGAGTGATTCTAGCGACGAGGAAGTTTGCTTGACGCCAACAGAATTGACTGAAACTGTTAATAATGCGCAAATGAGCTTTCTCCCTCAACAATCACGCGAGAAGTATTTAAAACAGTACGATATGTTCAACACGTGGCGACTAGCAAAAGGAGCCAAAACTTTCTCAGAAAACGTTTTGCTGGCATATTTTATAGAATTATCCGAGAACAAGAAAGCAAGCACTCTATGGAGTACGTATTCGATGCTAAAAGCAACAATAAAGATGAAAAAAGACAAACATATCGATACCTATCCTAAATTAGTGGCATTTTTAAAAAGAGCCTCATCTGGTCATCAACCAAAAAAATCGAAGGTTTTCACAGTATCTGATATTGAAAAGTTTCTTAACGAAGCACCCGATTCCGTATATTTGGCGGCAAAAGTAAGTCAGTTGCACATTCAGTATCTACTTAAGTATATTAATCTCAATTAAATAGTATACTTAGTAGATGTTGATAGGCATAATTATGCGTTCATATCAATTTTATTCATTTATCTACTACAATACTCTTTACGTTACAGGTTGTTCTTATTATTGGAATAAACGGAGCATGTCGAACTAATGAACTAACACAACTTAATGTCAAAAACATTGAGAAACATTCAGATGACTTACTATTAATTAATTTACCTAATACAAAGACAAAAAGAGACCGCAACTTCGTCATTCGCAAGGAATACGTAACGATTGTTGAGAAATATCAAGCCTTACGCCCGCCTAACACTCCAATCAATCGATTTTTTCTACAGTATCGCAATGGAAAGTGTGTTAGACAGCCTATGGGTACTAATAAAATTGGCAGTATCCCACGAGAAATAGCAACATTTCTTGAACTTCCAGAACCCCTGTTGTACACGGGTCATTGTTTCCGACGAACTTCAGCCACACTTTTGGCTGATTCCGGAGCTGATCTCCTGTCCCTTAAGCGCCACGGAGGCTGGAAGTCCAATGCAGTTGTAGAGGGATACATAGAGGATTCCATCCAAAATAAGTCTAAAATATGTGAAGGCATCGTAGGAGCCATTACACTGAAAGAGCCTCAATCGGATCCTTGGACTGGCCCTTCTACATCAAAAATAAGCCGTTATGAAACACCTAACCATCTCCCTCTCTCTCCAACATTCACGCCAAGGGAATCCGATGAATCGGTACAACTATTAAGTATGACAGATAGTTTACCGAAAAACAGTACACAAGTGACTAACACCAATATTACAGTACCAAACAAAAATATTACACTCAATTTAAATAACTGTAGCAACGTTACTTTAAAATTTTCTTAATTATACCTTAGTATTATTTTGTTATAATTTAAAGATTATTCTGTAATACTTACCTGTCATAATGTAGTAATTAATACCTAAACTGAAATAAAAGTGTACCTATCTTGTGATTGTAAACGTTTTTTTTTGCATTTAGTCATTTCCTCGCTGAGGTGGAATGAAAAGTTACGTGTTGCACTCGAGTGCAAAGATTTTTCACCTCGTGCTCTTTTGATTCCCTCGCTAACGCTCAGGATTCTAATTTTGAATCACTCGCTGCGCTCGTGATTCAATTTTAGAATCCTTCGCTTGCTCGGTCATCAAAATTGAACACGCGGTTAAAAAGCAACTTTGCACTCTTGTATAACAAATAACTATTTCATCCCACCATCTCGGAAAGAGTATTTTTAATCTTCAATATCTGAGTGGAAAAGCCGTTTTTATTCTCTAGAGGATAAAGTAAATTGAATTTAGAACATCGTGTGCACTAAGTTTGTGAATTAAAAAAAACATTAAACCTATTTACTGCTACCTCTATGGTGCCGAATATATCATACAACTTTTTTTTAATTTGTTAAAAACTCAGACTCGGAACCTTCTTGGTGTTCTTTTTTCAATTTGCTTTGTACGCGGTTCTTTACGCGGCATTGTTAAACCTTATATTAAAAACAAGAAACTTGAAAACAAGTGAAAAAACTAAAATGAGTGATTCTAGCGACGAGGAAGTTTGCTTGACGCCAACAGAATTGACTGAAACTGTTAATAATGCGCAAATGAGCTTTCTCCCTCAACAATCACGCGAGAAGTATTTAAAACAGTACGATATGTTCAACACGTGGCGACTAGCAAAAGGAGCCAAAACTTTCTCAGAAAACGTTTTGCTGGCATATTTTATAGAATTATCCGAGAACAAGAAAGCAAGCACTCTATGGAGTACGTATTCGATGCTAAAAGCAACAATAAAGATGAAAAAAGACAAACATATCGATACCTATCCTAAATTAGTGGCATTTTTAAAAAGAGCCTCATCTGGTCATCAACCAAAAAAATCGAAGGTTTTCACAGTATCTGATATTGAAAAGTTTCTTAACGAAGCACCCGATTCCGTATATTTGGCGGCAAAAGTAAGTCAGTTGCACATTCAGTATCTACTTAAGTATATTAATCTCAATTAAATAGTATACTTAGTAGATGTTGATAGGCATAATTATGCGTTCATATCAATTTTATTCATTTATCTACTACAATACTCTTTACGTTACAGGTTGTTCTTATTATTGGAATAAACGGAGCATGTCGAACTAATGAACTAACACAACTTAATGTCAAAAACATTGAGAAACATTCAGATGACTTACTATTAATTAATTTACCTAATACAAAGACAAAAAGAGACCGCAACTTCGTCATTCGCAAGGAATACGTAACGATTGTTGAGAAATATCAAGCCTTACGCCCGCCTAACACTCCAATCAATCGATTTTTTCTACAGTATCGCAATGGAAAGTGTGTTAGACAGCCTATGGGTACTAATAAAATTGGCAGTATCCCACGAGAAATAGCAACATTTCTTGAACTTCCAGAACCCCTGTTGTACACGGGTCATTGTTTCCGACGAACTTCAGCCACACTTTTGGCTGATTCCGGAGCTGATCTCCTGTCCCTTAAGCGCCACGGAGGCTGGAAGTCCAATGCAGTTGTAGAGGGATACATAGAGGATTCCATCCAAAATAAGTCTAAAATATGTGAAGGCATCGTAGGAGCCATTACACTGAAAGAGCCTCAATCGGATCCTTGGACTGGCCCTTCTACATCAAAAATAAGCCGTTATGAAACACCTAACCATCTCCCTCTCTCTCCAACATTCACGCCAAGGGAATCCGATGAATCGGTACAACTATTAAGTATGACAGATAGTTTACCGAAAAACAGTACACAAGTGACTAACACCAATATTACAGTACCAAACAAAAATATTACACTCAATTTAAATAACTGTAGCAACGTTACTTTAAAATTTTCTTAATTATACCTTAGTATTATTTTGTTATAATTTAAAGATTATTCTGTAATACTTACCTGTCATAATGTAGTAATTAATACCTAAACTGAAATAAAAGTGTACCTATCTTGTGATTGTAAACGTTTTTTTTTGCATTTAGTCATTTCCTCGCTGAGGTGGAATGAAAAGTTACGTGTTGCACTCGAGTGCAAAGATTTTTCACCTCGTGCTCTTTTGATTCCCTCGCTAACGCTCAGGATTCTAATTTTGAATCACTCGCTGCGCTCGTGATTCAATTTTAGAATCCTTCGCTTGCTCGGTCATCAAAATTGAACACGCGGTTAAAAAGCAACTTTGCACTCTTGTATAACAAATAACTATTATTATCTGTAATATAGTGGAGCAAAATTATGACAATGTAGCTATTGTCCGCGGTTTGACTCGCATAAGCTGATATCAGACGCTTCACCCGAGTGAATGTAAATCTTTGTTTCTTTCCAAGATCACACGACATAATTATATAGGATCTAGCTTTTACCCGCGATTTCGTACGCGTGCTTGTACCCCCGTCCCATCCCGTCGCATTGCGTCGCCCACCCGCGCGATTACTTAGTTTTCGCTTAACGCTTCTTCTGACTCTTTTACTTTCTGCTCGGCTCCTAAAGGCCGTAGCGTAATATTGCCTATAACCTTCCTCAAGAATTAGGCTATCAAATGCAAAAATACTTTTTGGTATCCGACCGGTAGTTCCAGAGATTACTCCCTACAACCTCATAATATCACAAACTTTACCTCTCTAAAATATTAGTATAGATAGATAAAGATGAACGTTCAACGGTATCCGAGTGAGCGATGCCAATTGCCGAAATTCAATATCGTTGGATCAATTCTTTAATGAGTTCATTATTCGCACTTAGTTGATTTTGTGACGATTCACTTCGAGGGAAAGATGAAAGACAAAAATTTACAAAAGCGAAGCGTCTGATATTTGGAGAACTACATTATGTGTCCGGACACATAATGTAGTTCCCCAAATATTATCCGGATAAAGAGTATGCTATTATCGTACCCCATGTGGTTATCCAGGACATGGTCTTTCTGTGGCTTTAAAACAATGCAAATTTGTTCAGCCTTATAAGCGAAAACAAGTGAGGAAGAGGAGGGGGTGGGGGAGTGGGGAGGGAGTTTTAGTGTGTACATAAATGGTTAAATAAATAAATTAAATAAATAATAAATAAACAAGTTTTGAACATCATAATTCTCTTGCCCTTGTCCTAATTAATATGTGGTCAGCGCAGCATGTATTTTTCATTCTTCTCTATTAGTTGTCATTTCGGTAGTTACCCCCTTCCAACCATATCATCTTTCTCACAGTCTTCCCCTACTGTTAAAGCCATTCACATTCATACCCAAAATTTTCCTCATGACATTTTCCTCATTCGGTTGAACTCGGTTGTCATTTTATCATGACTACCGATTCCCACACAACTTTTCAGGCCCCGGTGCCACTTTCAGACATCCTCCTGTAGTACTTGTAGATTGTATATAATAAGAATGACTACTCAAGTCATTCTTATTATATCCAATCACGGAACAACACCCTCTTAGAATTCTCATCTCAGCTGCATGCAATTGCCTTCCATTTATCCATTTTTTTGTGGCCCAACATTCTGTTGCATACAAGACAGCAGATCTAACCATTGTTGACAATGCAACACTCGGCTTCCCAAACAATAAAATGCGGAAAGATTTTGTTAAAAGTCGATTCAAAACTGCCTACAACCTATGTTGTTTTTTGAAAACGCGCCTTTTTGCCATGAACAATTTAAAATAAACAATGACGTTTTATTATATATACACGTCATAAAAATTCATATAAGTTATGTAAACGTTATTTAGGCAAACGAAATATTATAAACAATCAAATAAAAAAAAGTACCCATGAAAACATCATAGACTCAAGATCTTAATGCAAAGCAAGGAATTTAACGCCAAAATTACATCAATACCAGAATAGTACCGACTCTAAAGTCCCGTAAACCCTGTACCGCACCCAATTTCAAGTCAATCTATAAAAAAAGTTTTAGGTTTTCATCATTAAGGTGCGCCGCTCACGAGACGTCTCGATGACATCCCACAGATAAGATAAAGTCGCGAAGACATCTGCTGAATAAATTGTAACAGGGTACGAAATGATGATGGTTCTGTAAGGCTGAAATGATTAATCTTGAATGAGGAGAATCTTATTCTGTGTAAAATATGGTTATTTTGCAGTTGCTAATATTTTTTTAAGCAGCATCCGTAGGTTATTTTCATAGAATAATAATAATATGAGACAACATCCACACAAGGTCTTCAGGTCCCGAACTAGGCAGAGCCTGTACTACAGTAACCTGATGACTGATATACATACTTATATACCTACATATACACACCCAGACACAGGTCAAACAGACATGTTCATGCACACAAATGTTTGACTTGTCCGGGGATCGAACCCGGGACCAGCGGCTCAGAAGGCAGGGTCGCTACCAACTGCGCAACCGGTCAGTCTAAATATATAATCAGAATAAAGATGATATGTGATTTCTGCACTTAAAAATTTCGCTCGTCTGTTTAAATTTAATTTAAAATATCAACTCTGTAACTAATTATTGTGTATAGGTAGGTACAACAAATAATAATATGATAATTTTTTTACCGACTGTAACGATTTGTAAGCAATTATTAACTTTGGTGACACACACATTTCATATAAATCAAAAATAATAACTGTAAAAGAATTCCTACGCATGAAAATGAAAAAAAAACAATAATTAGGTATATACATACCTACATAAATCATGTTTTAAATTTATTTTAGACAACAGTTCACAATTCTCTAGGTTTTATGTAAAACTAATAAAGTAAAGCTGTTTTGTTAATCTGTAAAAGATAGGGTGGCAGGGACATGGACGCTGCGCACGCCACAATTGCGGCGATAAGTCCCCTCTTTGAGGAGTGGCTAGTAAGGCACCATGGCATCCTCACCTTCCGCCTGACGCAGGTCCTCACCGGACACAGTTGCTTGGGGGGGTTGCTGTTTCGGATAAGGCGGAAGGAAACGCCCGGGTGTCACCATTGTGTGGATCGCCCGGAGGACACGGTGAAGCATACGGTGGAGGTCTTCCTGGCTTGGGCGGAGCACCACCGTGTACTCGTGGAGGCGATTGCGTCTCTCGCGTCCGGCCCTGGTCCAGGCCATGGTATGGAGCGAGAGAGCATGGGAAGCCGTCACCGTCTTCTGCGAAGCAGTAATGCTCGTGAAGGAGGAGGTGGAACGCGTGAGGGAGAGGCAAAACTCGCGCCCTCACGCCCCTAGTCACCGCAAGAGATGCCCTTGGCGCCGGGAATCCCAGGCCGATTCCCGGCCACCGTAGGCGCGGGCTTCGGACGGCGAGCAATGGGTAGCTCACCGTCCGATAAGGACCAGGCCCGGGTCGACGTTGCGTTGCCTTATAGAGATGTCAGCACCAACGACAGGGTCCGCTAGTGCCGATGCCTGCCAGGGTTGCGGGAAAGTCCGAAAGAGTTATCGTGGCCCCTGGCACAGGCAACTGAAGGAACACGGGTGGGTTTTAGTCAGTAAGAGTCTGACACGCCCTCCCGCTCCGCCCAGAGCGGGAGGAGGTATTCGATGATTGCCCAAAAATTCGTCGGTGTTCAAATAAACAATCTGCTGTTTCATAGAAGATTACTATAACTACGCGGTCGAAATATATGGAACACCTAATTAAACAAAAAATACCGACGAAATATTGCAATATTTCCGAAATATTTACGGATTCATAATCATGTACTGTATCCATGGCAACCGGTTTTACGCCGATGACCCTGCCACCCTGTATTTTGTTTTACTTATGTGTTTGTGTGTGAGTCTCATTAGTACCTACTGGAATATTTGTGTAGTTTCCCTACTATAAAACTAACTTAACACACTCACTCCCAAAGGAATTCGGAACCTTTCCGCTTTTTGAGGCCTTCTCACAGAATAGGCAGAGAACCCTTTTGGGAGTGTTTGCGACAAATAACTATGAAATAGTCGAGAAGCTTCGGGAATTTATCGAGGACATTCCATTGACGGTGGGACCTCCTTTCCTATATATTTTCATGTTTAATTTTCCGGATAGTTGACGTGCCTGGCGCCTGGACCGAAATATTTTTGCATAGCTGTCTTGTGAACGAAGAAAGCTATATCAATGCAAAGATGCAAATCGTTAGATTCGCCCTACCGCGTCAAAAGATAGTCGCGTTTCTTCTGTGTTTTGACACCTCTGAAACAATGAGTGATTAGAGAAGCTAATAATAATGCACACATTATTATAAGCTTTGAAGAAGAAATATTTGTATAAAGGGTGGTTTTTAGAACATTAAGGATATACCAACCAGCTGTGGGCCCGCATGGTTAATTTCGGCATTCCCTCTCACACAGAGGAGGCCTGTGTCCCAGCAGTGCGAACGTTAATTATTTATTGCTCTATCTACAATCGTTACACTGTTTAATCAAATTAACACAAGCAAACATACAAGCCAAGTGCATGATATTAAGCGATAGACACAGTATGCAAAAGCAATTACTTACATTATATAAAAATAAACAAAAATTACAGTAAGTATAAGTGCAGAAATGACGCTAATTTTTACACAATTTTAACACGAATAGTTGACAAGTTGACAATAGACTGATTATGCGTATAAGTCAAGCATAAAATACAGTTTTGGTAAAGAGTCGCTCCTGTAATCTTAAGAGGGGCTGGCACAAGTAAATCTCACGCTTGTCATAGAAGGCAAGCTTGACGAGCATGGTAAAGTTTGACCGTTAATTAGGTTGCAAAATCACAGGGTTACCTAATAGAAATTACAATAATTCCTAAGGGCCGAGAAAAAGTGGTGTGAAGGGGGATGTGTGTTGAAGTGGAGGAGTGAGCAGCGAAAACGATGATGGAAAAAAAAGTTTGCATTGACACAAGCTATCGAAAAGCTCACTTCAATCCTGTTGAAAGACATTGTAGAAATACGGAACACTCTGAACATGACTGCCACTTGTCTAAGTCCTCTGGTTTCCACCACTGATGAGAATTAGATCGACATATAACTTTTATTACGACTCCGGTTGTCCTGGGTACCCAACACGAAAACAATACATTATAATTAGGCAAGAATTGAAAACAGAAATAATTTTAATTATTTATACATAAACTTGAGACTCGCACAGACCAGGGCAGCAGGGCACAAAGGGAGGATGCCGATGTTCTGGGCAGTGAGGGGAACATGGCTGACAACAATGATGATGACGCATTTTCTAAAGTAATAAGTAAGTAAGTAGTTTATGCGGCCTACTCAAATGTCCTTTCTTTGGTATTGCTCGTCGAATCGTTGAGCTCCTTAAGTCTAAGTTGAGCTGCACCATTGCTGACAATTGCGTGCACTGACTGGACAGGTCCACTCAATCTGTGTGGTTCGTTCCTCAAAAGACCATTTCAGACACTGATCTACATAGCCTTCATATGATCTGACCAAGATTTTTTCTGGACTTTAAAAGAGAATGTGACCTCTGAGTTTGTTTCGGCCTTTCTTATCAGAGTAGTCAGATAGGAAATGCCGACCTCATCTAGTTTTTAAAATACGATTGACGTATAAAAGTGTTTGTTCAATCCTACTTACAGAAATAAAATAATTTATCATTTATAAAGGCTAAAGGATGGCTAGACTCAAATATAACGGAAAACTTTTATCTATTTGACCTGAATGTCAAGGTTTACGTGTGCCTAGATCAATTAGTGTCGCCGTGTGCCCGGCCGCCCGAGAAGAGGGCCCTACATCTTTCACACAGTATTGTGGGTGGTGGATTGTGAACGGGATATTTGATTTTATTACGTTAAAACACTTTAGGAAGAGTGTACTGAACGTGTTCTTTATCACAATACACTGTTACACTCTTTTGTCTTTTAGTCTTACAAACTCTGTCTACATCTCTTTATCTACTTTTCTGTCGCAGGTATGCTGTTGATGCAGATGTGCTTTTAAAATTCTGGTTAAAAACACTTCCTCTCTCCTTAAACATCATCATTCCATATATCCTTGCTCTTGTTTCATGATAATTATTTTTATTTATATATCTATATATATATATATATATATATGTGTAGATGTATATGTTATATGTATATGTAAATGGACTACCTGCAGAATTATCTGTTATAGATCGCTTTTAGCGATAAGACCGCTCATTTTGTCACCCTATGTAAAATTTCTACATTTATATCTGCAATTTTTATGGTGTACAATGTACATAATAAAGAGAATTCTATTCTATTATATGCTGAAAGAGGTGTGTTTAGAAATAAGCATCACCTTTGTACCTATATTTCTGTTCTTTTCGTCTTGTCTGTATATATATATGTGTACAAATGTGTATAAATGGTTATATAAAATAAATAAATAAACATAACATCAAGCCTTGTTTGCCCGAAAAGTTAGGCAGAGGTGTACCCATAGTACATCCACAATTCGTCAGTAATGTTTAGGTCTCATTTAATAGGGGTCGAGTCTATTGACACCATCGGGCACAAATTCCAGACTCCTGGGGCCGTACTATGATGTGTTGATTCCATCATTGTTCCAGCGTGGAAGAGAGACGGAGCTGTACATGACCGATACCACTATCTCTTTTTCTTAACGGAATCATGATGGCGTTAACAGGTCATAGTACGGCCCCTGGCTACTAATGAGTAATTCTAGATGAAAAAGCCCAAGAACACTCACACACACTCTTACTCACAGTCTCTCACTCTTTATCGTATCGTAATATTGTGCCTGAACATGTATTTGGTATGATGTTGGTGGTGGATGGAAAGGAGTATTTTCGTTTTTCAGAGGTTAATTTCATTTATGTGAAGAAACGGTCGAAAAACGTAGGAAATTTCCTACGTTTTTTTGCATTTTGCAGGTGAGTGTCAGGTTGTATGTTGAACAACATATGATTTGCAACCGAAACAAGTATGTATTTCCAGAATGATAATCATTAAAATCATCAATACAACGCTTTAAGTTAGTACATACATCTTTAATGGAGTACTGTGTTAAATGCTACAACAAAATACCTTGTCATATATTGCAATTAAATGAAAGAAAATTTAAAACTCATACAAAAAGTTCACTGTATAGACAAGAATATTATTATTACAAGTTAGAGGATTATATCCAAGATAAGAATGCTTGGAAACATGCTGGTCCAGCTCCATAGAACAATGTAGGGTAGGGCTTTAATTGTATAGTTTATTATTTTTATGACATTGATTTAGGTACATTCTGTGACACTATTTAACTCACACACTGACATATTACTTGTTTACATAATTTGGGAAATCGTATACTTTTACAATGTTTGTAAATATGTGAACACCATGTATCTATCACTTAATTAACTTATTTATCATTGCTACATTTATTAAATTCTTTTTACCTATTGTGGTAGGGTAATTTTTATTATAGGTGCATCGTTTTCACATATAATTAATGTATACAAAATATTGTAACACATTTTAAAAGAGTAACGGTGGAGTTTCTTGCCCATTCTTCTCTATATGAAACTACCTTTTGGAAGGGGCGACTAGACTCAATTGTATTTAAATGTAAATGTTGACGTTTAAAAGTGCCTTCTAAGTGCCTATTTGAAATAAATGCTTTAACTTTGACTTTATAACCCTTGGCGGTTGTTTAAAAAAAACGTGTAGAAGAACAGTCACAGCGTTTATATTGAAAACAAAAGAAAACTGGCCGTTATTTAATAAAAGCAAAATCAGAAAACTAAAATTACAAATTAAATGAAGAATATAGATTTATATTGACAAGATGAGGAAATACCCCAATCCCAACTGAACCGAGGTTTCAGATAAACAACCAATATTTATTTTTAAATTAAAGTTTACTTATGTAAAGCATACAGTTAAAATACCATATCCCAATACTTGTCATACCAGCTTAAATGTCAGACTATAATATATATAATAATATAATACTCTACAGAACCCTAAAAACCCGAAACCACAAGACATTCTAATTTTACACTCCCTAGGGAGGGGAATTATCATTTTATTCCGTTACCCGGCTTGTAAACGAGGCCCACCTTTATCTTAATGAGCGCTTGCACTCGGCTCATTTGCGTGCCAGTTGTCAGATTGTGCCAGTTGCCAGTTCCCCACATTCCTTGGCATCTGCCAGGTTGCCACTAAAGATGCGCTTGGAGGGTTGAAACGTGTTTTATGCGAAATTTCGGCAGTTATTTCTGGTTGGAATGAAAGGTTGGAGAGGTGTGCTCGGATTTGGAATTGAATGGTTTGGTATAAGGCACTATGAATAACTTCAAGTTCAGCGATAGGGCTTTTCGTTAAGTGCTACAAATTTCAAGAAGATTTGCTGTCAACACCACGCTTGTCAAACGAATTAGTGCTTGCAGTTGCTTGTCGTTGATAAGGAGACGATGACGCAGGTGCATATTGTCACCATGTCTTATTCCTTAAACCGCCATTTGTCACACGAATGGGGTGTTTTAGTATTTTTCAGGAAGTACAAAGAGCTGCAAGCTGTGAAGAATAAACATTGGCACATTTAATCAATGCTGCGCAGGTATTAAATGACAAAACATTCATTGAAATGTGTGCCCTATCAATTGTTCGCAAAAACAATGCAATCGAGACACAGAAGTCACTTATTCATAAAACAATTTACATTGTGTTGAATATATAGCTTAAATAATATGTTCTAATTAAAACAAACAAGGAGGTTTGAACCGTTGGGGAAAGGTGGAAGTACAATATGACTGGACTAAGAAATAAACACGATTAAAATAATACTGCTAATATTCTCACTTGTCATACGCTATTATTCTGAAGTGCAGTGGAAATATAAAGGGAAATGTGTTCCTTTTTTGATTAGTCTATCTAACAATGTAGTCTTATTGTACGAATTAATTACTGCTCCTCCGCAGTTGTAAGAAATAAGAGGGCTATCATATCAGAAAGCCAGTTCCTGTAATTAAAAACATGCATAACCTAGTCAATCTCATCTCACCGACATTCAATGGCATAAACTTGTAAAATTGTAGGTAAATTACAGGTATTTTTGAAAGAAAGTAAAAAAAATCGTTTATTTGTGTTACAAATTACGCAGAGCAAGTACACAAAAATTAACAAATTGTGGGAAAATATGCGTCACATCCACGCAAAACAGCCATCACTCAGCATAATGCTACGACCCTATGCGAGACAGAGCCCAGCGCTGGTTTTCAGTGACAGCCGGCGTTGACGCGATGACATCAACCGGTGCAGCATACGGTAAACACAGACGGTACCTATAATATACTGTTTGACAGATTGCGACTGAGATGAGAAAGCTAACGTTCTTAAAAATAGCGGATACTTTGGCCCATTCTGATAGTATTTGTCCCACTGTAAGACTAGACTGAATCTCTTTTCATAGGGAGAACGAACGAACTAAGCAGATAGATGTAGATCGTGTCCTAACACACTGCGTCACTAATTAATTTGAAGTTAAATAAAGTCATATCCTTAGGATGCAAGTGAAACCGTGGACATCAAATAACATATTAAATAATAGCTTTTGCCCGCAAATTCGTCTGCGTGGACTCAAAATCGGGTCCAGTTGTAACATAAATTGATAACAGTCTCTAAGCAATGTCATTTACCGGGATAAAAAGTATTTAATGTGTTAATCCAGGCTATAAACTCTATCCGTCTTATTACAAAACACGATCTAACTTTAGCCCCAACCTACACATTCGATTTAGTTTTTGTATTTGGAACTTTATGCCGACTTTAGTAAAGTTCTTAATACAAAATTGACAATCTAAGACCGGACTAAGTTGACAGTTTTGTAAAAGGAACTGTATTTCGATTTCAGTTATGTTCTTATTTCAAAAACAGGCTCGATGGTTTAAACCATGTCAAAAGAAAAACCTTGTTTTGTAATAAGGCCGTTTGTGTGCCAAATTCCTTTCAAATTTGTTCAGCCGTTTTTGTCTTATAGAGTAACAAGCATTATATAGTAGGATGGCTGTTAGGTACAAGTAAGTTCAATAATTAATACCGTACTTCAATTATAAGTTAGTAATGACGCCTAGAACTTGCTAGACCCGTAACTCACAAAGTTGGTCTCCTACGTGCACTCTGTAAAGAGCGAATCGACATGCAGTGTGGAGAAATGTCGATAAATGATGTGAAAACTTCTGCTTCCAGAGAGCGAAAATATAGTCCAATGTTATATTCGTAACTACAAACTGTTGACTACTGACTGTTGGCAATGCTGCAAAATGTCTTCTTCTTTTAAACACTTCAGCTTCTCAGTGTTCATCTCCATTAAAGACTCACTTCACTTCAAAACAGGTTTTGCCGAGTTGGTTCTTGTTGTTTTCGTTTTGTAAGTAATTATATTTGATTACTAGTTCATTTATTTATTTATAAGTATAAAAATATGTATTATTTATTAGGTATTTACCTATGTCGAAACTGTTTGTACTCCCCGTCACTTGTCCCTAAAGGTTCATTAGAAAACCAGCGTCAGACAGCACGTGTCTGGCATTAATGCTGAAATGATCCTTTTTGGCGCAGCCGTGAGACACACACTATTGTTGTTAAACCATTATTTTCACTTTTTATTTTGTTCTTTGTATTCTGTGTTTCACGAACTGTGTCCAAATAAACGTTATTCTTTCTTTCTTTCACTTGCCATTTTCAAAATAAGGCACTCTCGCATCTTTCACACAATCCATCTATTCTTTGTTTGGTCTTTCCCTACTCAAGAATATTTCATATTTCCTTGTCTATCAACATTCATAGGTACCTTTTGCCACTTATTGCGGTTTCAGACATATATTCGTGTGATCTACAAGATGCTGTCGGTTGTATGCTGTGTGTCTCTGCAGAACCACCAAAATGTCACATACACTGTGTAATTAAAAGTAATTTTTGAAAATAAACACAACCACAGTACGGGATTAAATTAAATTCAAAGTCAGAGAGGTAATGAGGTAGAACGAAGGACTTTTTTATTGAGGCTGGCAATCATCAAATAACTTCTCCGTGTGGGAGGGCGGGTCAGACTTTTACGTACTAAAACCCACCCGTGTTCCTTCAGTTGCCTGTGCCAGGGGCCACGGTAACCCTTTTGGACTTTCCCGCAACCCTGGCAGGCATCGGCCCTAGCGAACCCCATCATTGGTGCTGACATCTGCTTCCATTATTCATATCATTGCATATGATTCCATTCAGCGAAGGACTGACTTAACGTCACTAGCCTGAACTGACCTTCTTGTTGTTCCCAAGTAATTTATAAAAAACAATGCATGATTTTTTAAAATTTATTAATATCTGCTCTATTTCAATACATAATAATCAACCATAGAGTGACAATTATCTTTGATATTTTTAAAACCAGAGCACATAATTTTCATAATTCTGAGCAGGTTATTTGACTAAAATGGTATAATTCTGAGCAGGTTATTTGACTAAAATGGTTGATTTCTGCAAAAAATATGGATGGAACATTTTCCTTTACTTTTGCTGTGAGACATTGTTTCATGCCAAATTTCATGACTCTAGGTCATCGGGAAGTACCTACCCGTGATTTTTTTGCGAGTATCAAAATATGCCGCATAAATGGCAGTATTTTTTATTGCGCTGGCATAGAATCCGGACTTTTTTTGAGCTCCAAGGGACCGTAGACCTGCGTTTTTGATATAAATTTCAACTTGATACCTCCATGCGGTTCTGTGATAAAGGGTCTTCACAGACAGATGGACGGACGGACAACGAAGTGATCCTATAAGGGTTCCGTTTTTTTCCTTTTGTGGTTCGGAACCATAAAAATGGACCAACAAACAACCCATATAGTTATGTGACCAGTCAAAATCGAAAGCTTACAACGAATCTTTTCCAACTACCACAAACATTGGCCAAACGTTATCACCAACATAAAGCTACCCTCATATCAATAAAAAATAACATTTATCGGAGTCCGTTCAACTAGATACCCTCTGAATTGAATTGAATTTTCTCAAGGAACAAGCTACAAGCGCTTCGATCGAAACGTTATTAGAATTACAATATTGAGCTGAATGGCCGCCATGTTGAAAAAGCGAAATATCGAATTTCATGGACGCACATCACAGTTCAAGCGGCAGAGGTTTAATTTTTCATTGATATTTGAAATTGTAAGTTCTCTGATTGCACAAGTTGAGATGACTATGTTTTGTTGAAGAATCATGATTTCGTGCAGAACCTGCAGCTTAATTGCGTAACTCAAATAATTGCAATGCCTTTGATTATAAAAATTCAACAATATTCATTGCGTTATTTAAGTTCTCGCAGACGAGTTTTTCAAACATAAAACTATGAAGCATTGGATGCGGAAAATCCTACAAGATCTTTCGGATTGTTATGACAAGTGTGTTACGCAATTAAATAAGGCAAATCGACATTAAAGAAAAAAAAAAGTTTTAGAGCGTCTTCTCTGTCAGTCATCCATCAGTGCCAGTCTCTTTCTAAAGCTTGATGTGTCATTTTGACACCCAAGTACGGTATTTTCATCTCACGAAGCGACGCGCGCTTTACTTGTGGTAACCAAGTGTACAAACACGCTGTGAATGTGAGCGTGAAGACGAGTAGCGCCAGCACACACACACTTCCGACTTCGCTACTGTCTCGAACGGTACCGAGTTACCGACAGTTCCTGCGCTTACACACACATTCACAGCGTGTTTGTACACTTGGTAATCACAAGTAAAGCGCGCGCCGCTTCGTGAGATAAAAATACTACATAAATGTGCAGTATGGTGTGTCGGTAGAGCAATGGACTTCTTTTATCCGTCTGTTGAATTTTCAAAGCTTAGCTTTGCGCAAGGGGTTGGAAATCCAACAAAGCAATAATATTAGGTCCTTATATATGAAATTGGCGTTTTGTCAAACTGGCCACTTTGATCTCAAATATCTGGCGTTTGGTTAAGAATTCCAAATTTAAATTTATTTCAAATTTAGGCTCGTGTATTTGCGTTTCCAATTTACCTAGCGATTCATTTGTTTTCGCGCTATTTGATTTTTCTTTGACATCGTTCTGTTCACATTATGGGAAACTTAAAATACCGGGATATTTACGAATACGAGTTCCACCGTGGCACCAGCACTGCAGAAACGGCTCGAAGGATTAATTATGTGTATGGGGAAACTACCGTAAAAGAAAACACGGTACGTTTTTGGTTCCAACGTTTTCGTTCTGGAAATTTTTACCTACAGAACAAACCCCGTGGACGGCCGGAGACCCTAGTTGCTAGTGAAGAATTAAAAGTTATCGTGGAAGCGGATCCATCGCAAACCACGTCAGAGTTAGCGGCAGGCTTCGGTGTGAGTGATAAAACAATTTTAGTTCACTTGAAACAAATTGGAAAAGTGAATAAGCTCGAAAAATGGGTACCGCATGAATTGAGTGAAGCAAACCAACAAACACGAGTCGAGTGCTGCGTTACATTACTCAACCGTCACAATAACGAGGGGATTTTGAATCGTATCGTTACTTGTGATGAAAAATGGATCATTTACGATCATCGGAAACGGTTATCACAATGGCTGAACCCAGGAGAACCGGCCAAATCCTGCCCCAAGCGAGAGCTGACTCAGAAAAAGGTACTGGTAAGTGTCTGGTGGACCAGTGCTGGTGTCATCCACTACAGTTTATTAAGATCTGGCCAGACGATTACGGCAGATCTGTATTGTCAAAAATTGCAAACCGTGATGGAAAAGCTAGCCGTTAACTGAGACTGGTAAATTTCTCTAGCCCACTGCTGCTTCAGGACAACGCTAGACCACACACTGCACAACAGACGGTCGCTAAATTAGAGGAGCTGCGATTGGAACGTCTCCGACACCCACCGTGCTCCCCGGACCTTGCACCCACGGATTACCACTTTTTCCGGAATTTGGACAACTTCTTGCAAGGAAAAAAAAAAACAATTCCGACGAGGCTGTCAAAACCACCCTCAAAGATTTTATTGATTCTCGCTCCCACAATTTTTTCAGCAAAGGAATCAATGAACTCCTGATAAAATGGCATATATAACAATGGTACATACTTTAATTTATTTGTTAAAATATTTTCATATAAAAATAATCGTTTTTTTTTCTATATAATACGCCAATTTCATATGTAATGTATATTTAGTTGTCGTTTAGTGTAAGTAAAACGGGCATAAGTATTTTACTTATAGACCATACTTAAAAGGGTACAATATTTATCGACGTCTTTAAAACTAGATATTTACGAATAGAATGGGAATTCATCATACATAATTATATTGACCTTTCAGATATGCATTATAAATGAGAAGACAACATCAAAGCTACTACTTTTTTTTACAATAATATAATATTTTTTACAAAGTCATAATACAATTAATGCTATAATTTTAAAGAATACAATATTTCGAGAAGCCCCGAAATTATCCTACTACTTCTCTTCCACCATGACCAAAAATTAAAATTGACTAGCAACACTGGTTTCACTGTTCCTTCCAGATATTCCTTTGTGAAAACGAACGGTTATGATGTAAGCATTATACGGATACGTCTTGCCAACCATGAAATTGAAGTGGCTGTTTGCTGTGAGAAAATATTTGAAAATATTCGGGGACTATTCTATGGTAGAAGCTATAAAAATGGCGGTAGGCTTTGTTGTTCGTCGAGATTATGGTGAGAAGAAATTGCTGTTTTTGTATTGTGACGGAGCGAGTCGACAATTTAATTAACTGGTTGTTGAGTCGTTCGTGGCTTTCTCATGAGCGAGAAAACGTTAGGACGTCTCGAATTGAATTTCTTTAATTCCTCTTTAAATTATGTAGTTTAAGCCTTATGCCATAATATTCATGACGATTTAGTCGATTAAAAATCATGAATCTCTTAAATCTTTTGCTGTAGGTATGGCGCCAATTCTTTATAATATATTGCCAAAACATTAGAGGGGATTAACGACCGAAAAATTAAGAAATATATTAAAAGGCCTTCTGTTAGAGAAAGTCTAATATAGCACTGATGAATTTCTAATTGACAAATTAATATGACTTGTATGTTTATTGACATCTTAATTTTATTAATAATTGCTTTAAAATTAGATTTTTTTGATGAACTTATGATACTATTTGATTGTATTTTATTGTACATTTTACTTTAAAGTTATGGTCTAAATTGGATTGTTAATTGCTATATTGGATATGTGTAATGGACGAATTTAAAATCACTTGATGCTGTGTATCGTCATACGTCTTTGTACGCCGTTCAGGCAAAACATGACTGTCAGATAATTTGATGTAACATCTTGCATGACATGTGTATGTATACTCATGTTTTGGACAAATATAATTATCATATCATAACTTAACAATTTAAAATCCCTTAAATTGCGCACAGTAGCTAGCAATACTCATTTAATGCATGAAAGTATATTTTCTACAGCTTCACGCAACTTTAATAATATTCCGGGGCCTATTAGAATAATTACGGAAATGAAATAGTAGATTATGCACCGAGGGGCTAAAGTTGTGTCTTATGTCACGGGCGTCATATTGAATCTCGAGCGCAATGAAGGATTCAGGATTTAACTCACGAGCGAAGCGAGGGAGTTAAAGAATCCTTCATTGCGCTCGAGATTCAAGCTAGCCCAAGGCAAAGACACCTTTAGCCCAGAGGAGGATACTCTACTTTTTACACCTACTGTGAGAAAATAATAGCCATATTCTTACAATATTATGTCTTCGAAAACATGGCAACGATATGAAGAAGCAGTCGTCATGATTTTGTAGGAAATCGAGAATATCATCCACGCGTAGTAAGGGTTTCGAGAATAGCTTTCCTCTTTCTGGCACCAAAGAGTGTTTGTTAGTACTATACTGCCAATTTAGCTGAGCATGTGAGATTCCAAAATCAAATCACATTATTGACCAGCGGGTCATAATGAAATTCAGTACAACATTATTGACCGGCTGTGCCCCCGGCCACTAATGACTCACTTTGGGTTAAGGTTGCTTGACATATAATTTGACATTTAAAAGCAGGTGGTGTGAAAAAATATTAAAAAGAATCTATATGATCTGTTAGTAAACAAATGCTACTACTCTATAAAAGACTACAGACAAATCACTGCTCCATTACAATCCCCCTCAGTCATGATGCGTTCAGTGGGCCACTGACGTGTAGGTACCTACTCAAAATCTTTCCGTTTATTTGTATGTTTTTTATATTTTATGTGACATCTTAATAATTTGTATTATTAATGTAAATTTAATTTAATTTCTGTGTAACTATTGTATGCCTTAAGGGCGGGACATACTGAGGTTTTTTTTTTTTGAGGGTGGGAAATCATCAAATAACTTCTCCTGCCCTGGGCAGAGCGGGAGGGCGTCTCAGAATCTTACTGACTAAAACCCACCCGTGTTCCTTCAGTTGCCTGTGCCAAGGGTCACGGTATCCCTCTCGGACTTTCCCGCAACCCTAGCAGGCATCGGCCCTAGCGGACCCCGTCATTGGTGCTGACATCTGGTTGAGGTGCGCGTGGAACACAACGCGCCGTCGACCCGGGCCTGGTCCTAATCGAACGGCGAGTTGAAGGGCGGGACATAGCTGATCTCATTTTTTTTATTTAAGACCTGTATTAAAATTTAAAAAAAAATATATTTAACACGTACCTTCATACAACCAATCCGGAACACCATTGTGTATGGTCCCGGGGACCCCCGATTCTGTCACTTTATATCCCGTAGAAGACCGAGGCGCTGGCCTGTAGTATATGTCATAGTCTTTGACAGTGATCAGCCCGTGACCCTTCGGCGTCCAGGTGGCTAGGAGGAGAGAGGGTCCTTCTGTGATGACACCGCCTCCAACCTCGTCTGGTAACGGAGTTAGGGGGTAGGATTCTCTGTGGATAAAAGAAGGAAGAATTAGTATCGCTGTTGTTGATCTTCTTTAGTCCTATTGGTTTGAGCTATACAAGCTCATAGCGATGTCGTGGTGAAAAGATTGAATAATTTTGACTTTGATTTGTCTGTTTCGATGACGATTTGTATCACACAGGGGCTTGTGGCTAAGTTATAACAGCCACATGGGTCAATCGATCAGGTTAAGCTACGTTTGCACGGTAGGTCCGTGGATCGGTGACCATCTTTACATACCAAGACCCCTCCGCGCCTCGGAAAGCAGGATAAGCTGTTGGTCCCGGCTGTCAATCGTGGAACTTTGACAGTCGTTACGGGTCGTCAGAAGCCCGAATGTATGACAACCAGTCTTACGAAGGGGTATCATCAGTAACTGGGTTGTGGAGGTCTGATAAGCAGTTAACACCATTGTACTCATCATTATGATCAACTTTTACTATGGGACCAAATATGAAATCGCGAAAAAAAAATCTGCTGGTCCCTACATTTTGAACGAGTTCTGCAAACATAAGTGTAGGGAACAGCTGATTTTTTTTCGCGATTTCATATTTGGACCCATATTAAAAGTTGATCATAATGATGAGTACAATGGTGTTAACTTCTCGTAGAAAGATTTTTTCGTGGATGCAATCAAAGGACTAGAAGAAATTGTACACCAGATATATTAAAATAAAATCACATAGAAAATACATGAGCGCAGCCGTCAGGCGATCACATTGGCGAATACAAAAAAGTCAATCTCAATTCAAAAACCTACGACAGTAGCATAGAATAGAGAATTAAGAATCAAACAGTGACTGCACAAAGAAGGTCAACATTCAACAAATGGCCCCTTAAGAGGTTGATGGTGTTTTACCAATAACCCTATATACGCAATTTAATCTACCCTAATAAAGGGTAACAGCGATACACACTAATTAATAATAATCCAGTTTCTACGCATGATGACCAACAAGCTAAGTAGGTACCTAAAACATAATTTTCAAAACGCAAACTTTACCCTGACCCATCCTAAAGTTACCCCACGTTAACATCAGTCAATTTATTAAGTTAGGTATATTTTATTAAAAACCCTGACCTTCCTCAAATAATGACTTTTCCGTGACCCTCCCTAACTATACATGAATTGGGTATAATGGTAATATTCGCCGTCATATCACGTCACGCGGGATTTTGCCGCTAGGCAAGTTTGATAGAAAACCTCATCCACTTCATTACTCCTTGAGCTCAGACCGGAATTGCGTCTGAGGGGAATATATGAATTTGAGTGATGGGAAAACGTTACTGATTTTTATTTCGAGTATTGTTGCAGAGTTTTAACTACAGCAATATGTAGTGGCTTTGAGGCTTTTATTTGCGTTACCTTGGCCAGTATACCCTTCCAATTTATTACAATAAATATGTTTGTACTGGTTGTGGAATAAAATAAATATTAGTTAACCGTTCCATAACACCTAACAAAATTTTGAATCGGTGCCGTTCGCTTAAGTGCTGTTCAAACATCGCTTTCCCTGTTAAGATGACTTAAAATCATCAGAAAGTACCAGGCTCTCAAGTTCGCGAAGAGGTTCCAAACGCAAGTCAGCAAGACAGCATCCAAGACAAACTTGATAGAAATCCTCGCCCGCTCCATTACTCCTTGAGCTTGGGTGGCGATCTTCCGTCGGAATATATGAATTTGAATGATGTAAAAATATTTGCTTCGGTTCAAGAATGCAATTGGAAATTTGAGTATTGTTGCTGAATTTTGTTTGACTTGGTCTCGGCTTTTTGTAAGCTCTTTTAAGCAGTTAAATACGGGTGTGAAATATATGGCATAATAACAGATAGTCTATTATCACTTGAAATAACGTTCACATGATATAATTTTCATATGCTTTATAAACAAATAGCCTAATTTCATGTGATCTAATGTTACATTTCATATAAATTTATTTTGCTCTAATGACACTTAGTATAACGTTCATTTCATATAATTTTCAATTTGTATAATGCTCTTTTTATATAACGTTCAGTTGACCTAATTTTCATATTTACTCATTTTCAGCCAAAATTCTGTAATGAATAAGTAAATATCAGGAAACATCATACTGTTATAACCTCATCTAAACCAAATGATTCACCAACAATAGAGGGGATCTGTTAGATGAGGAGAATAAGAAAACACAAAAAAACATATTAACGTTACTATAGAATTTCAATATTATACTATCTAAATATTATACTAACTAAATACTATAATAACTGAATATTAGTTCAAATGTGCATTAAAGGAAATCTTCATTATATCATAAGAAATTAGGTAAAATTAAATTATATCAACATTTCATTGTCTCAACTGATCGTTTTAGTAAACAAAAGTATATTAACTGAAATTAGGTCAAATGAACGTTAGATTTTTTGTTATTATATCAACCGTTACATACCCGTTAATTACAGACTGACTATGAGCATGACCATGATATATTTCAAAGAAACAGCTAGCAGGCAGTTGTCGGTTTTCTCCAGTGAATTAATAATACGAGGGATTTTTAAATCTAAATACAGAGCTAATACCGTGAAAAGAAAACTAGTTTGCACCAAATATCGCTTTGCGTTTTACTACTTCAGAGATACCTTTGATCTAATATACCTAATTACTCCTAAATAAGTAACGAAAAGTATCAGGCTCACAAAATCACGAAGAGATTCAATAAACAACCTTGTATCCACTAGCATCCAAGACATTAGTCACAAAGCCGTGTTTTCCCGCGCAATGGTCGATTTATTTTTTATTTTTTCGACAATGGGCCCAAGGGGAGTGCCTGAAGGGCGAACAAAAGCTTTTGTGTCGTCGCCTTTGCATCTCTTTCACTTTTTAAATAAACATTACTCGGCCATATTTTAACACGGCATTGATTTCACAAAAATTTTAAATAAATGTTAAGTAGTCTTGGTGAATTAAAATAGATGAATAGTGATCTTTTTCAGTGCCTTTTAAGTTAATAGTCCTGTCCATTACTAATTTCGGTTTGATTTTCTGCAAAATTAGCTGTAGATTTAGCACAGTTAACAAAATGATGATCACAGAATATAATTTTTTTCTGAGCGATTGTTTTTGGACCTTCTACTATTGCCTATCACCAATCCTTCTGTCTAGTTTATTAACTATTTTAAACTGTTGGGAGACATTCGAAAAAGCCAGTCGAATATGGCCCTTTCTCAACAAAAATGAGAAGTGAGACTGAAAAATGCGAAAAAATGAAACCAGACTTTAAAATGTGAAGTGTGTTAACTTACAAAATCTCTTACGATACAGGTTCCTGTAAACTACAAGATTTGTATGTATCCAGACAACCCACTAAATAAATAATCACAATTTATAACCAACCTTATTATCTCTATGAAATAGAGTAGAGAATCCTTTACGAGTCTTGTATATTCAAGTGAAATACCTTAGTACGCCGAACGTAGTGTTAAAGGCTGGATTTATGAACATATTAGGTTTTATGCTTGCCTGGTACCTGCGATTACGGCCATAGTACTGTTGTTTGTATAGGTACTTGTTTGTGTACTTTATTTATCATGTACCAGAATTTACATAACAATTTTGGATCTTCGGTTATGTTACGAAAGTGGAGATGTAGTGATTTTCTATGAAACATAGAATTATCATACACACGACCCGCTCCTGCTTTGCACGGTTTTTACGACTCGCGACTTGACAGAACATTGAGATTTCTTTAACTTCTGTACTTTAAATGGTGACTGGGAACAACGACGCGAAAACTGAAACCATGAATCCAGTTGGTACATGATTCTAGACTCCCTAGCGTAGAAATGTTTAGTCGGTTTTCACAAAACTATCTGTCGTTTCAAAGAAAAGTGCATTCGGCTGAACGCCGACTTTTTAAAAGCGCGTAGTATTTGCATCTCTTCATTTTTCTCTTTCTTGTGTGAGTAGTTAGTGCCTAACCTGAAGGCCAATTCCCGTAATTAAAAACGTTCAAATTCAAGTCGCAATGATGATCTCAGCGACAGTCTAATGTCAAAAATGTAGGTAAACGCTATACAATTTTTGACAGATTGACACTGAGATTAGAATGTGAACGTTCTTAAAAATACGGGAATTGCCCCTCTGGTGTCAGACTGTTTACAGTGCTATTGTACCTTATTTTAATTCTTTTTAATTTTGCTTTTGTTACCGTGCTTTTCAGTGATCTTAAGATTTCTATAACTTTTTCTGTCTTTACTCGTGAGAACCTGTAATTGGCTTTGTGTCACATATGCAATTGTTATTCATCTGTTACAGCGGTTGGTTCTCCTATTTATAAATAAATAAATACCGACGCGGAAAAAATGATGGCTGCGCAAATGTTTTTTTCAATAACCGACGAAAAATTTGACCGCTGTGAATTCAGTATCACGTACTGAATCCATGGTAACCAGCTGTGTGCTTCGATAACCCTGCCAACTTGTATACAATAAACCTTCCGGAATCAATTGTCTAAATGATGGTGAAAACCGCACCAAAATCCGCTACGTAGGTTAGAAGAACAACGCGATCACACAAACAGACACGAAAAGCGATCTTAATAATATGTAAAGATGTGTAGGTACACCTTAAGCATCTAAACAACTATTAATTCAAAAAACAATTATTCACTGGCTAGACAATAACGATTATGAGGAAACTGATTTTCTCTTCGGCAGCGTAACATGATACCCAGTCACATTCACCATACAGAACACATACGCACAAACCTCACACACACACACACTCGCCCTCACACACACACACGACACACACACACCTCACACACACTAATATACACATCACTCACTGTCCACAGACCGCAGCAACTTAATTTAAACTCTTTTATTATTATTATTTATTTCTTTTGTATATTTGTAAATAGAATAGATATTTATTTCATTAGTTGAGAAAACTATGTTACATGTCACTTAGAAAATGTAATTTTACAAGAGCATTGGGTATGCATTTTATTTTGGCGCACTTTGTCCGGGGAGGGTTCTTTTGCAAGCTATTGTTGAGATCTTTTCTCACAAAACAAATGTGAGAAACTTTGGATTTAGGATCCCATTAGGTCTAGACCTAAAATTACTTATAGTGCTAGCTAGAAGTGACTTTACGAGTCAAAGCCTATGCTGACGGGGGGAGGGGGGGGGGGGGGGGGGGGGGGCGTTCTCTTGTGGAGCGGTTTGCCTCTCTCCGATTTGTTTACATAATATTCAATTTCGCCTATCCTGTTTGAGAAAAGGGATGGATTGAACTGTCCGTATCTCGTATACGCGGGACCGGGATCGTCGAGGCCGCTGATCGTCAGTGAGGTGAGTTTGTCGATCATATCGTGGTGGAGATCGTGTGCTCTGAGATGCCACGGGTCCTGATTAAGCATTTCCCAGAGCGTTTTTGTTTCAGTGCGACGTGGGAAGGCACCTGCAGCTTTCAGTGCCATTCTGTACTCTCTTTCTAGCTTTCTCAGATTGCTCTTGCTGTACCTTGGTAGGAGTTGGATCACTCCATAGTCGAATACTGGCAAGAGGCACGCCGGTATGATGAGTAGTTTTGTTTCGACGTTCACTTTCGATCGGTACCCTATGATCGAGTTTAGGGCACCTCTTACTCGTTTTGATTTTTCTACGGTTTCTATGGTGTGTTTATTCATCGATAGTCTCTTATCAAATACGACACCGAGGTATTTTACTTCGTTCTTATACTCAATCCGTTCATTTTTAATTTTGATGTAATTTCTGTATCCGCTGTTTGTATTTCCCAGTCTAGGTCTTTTGTGAGAGAACATGATACATTCCGTTTTATCCACGTTGCATTGGAGGCCCCATCTCTTGTAGTTGTCTATAATTTCCTCCGCTGCCCATTCTGCACGCCCGGTGGCGTGATCTGGTTTCTCCGCTGCATTGAGAATGCACAGGTCATCTGCGTACTGAGAGAGCATCTGACCTGCGATTTTATGCTTTGGTATGTCAGCGACATTTTATTTTATTTTTATTTTATTTTATTAATTAGACATACAAGTTAAAAAGCACTGGTCCGACTATCGAGCCTTGGGGTACACGGTGTGGTACCTTTTTTTCTGTTCCAGTGGTTGTTCTGAATCTGCCTTTGGTTGTTCTGTTCGACAGATAATTTTCTATTATCTTTATGATGTTATTTCGGGCTCCAGCTTCGTAGAGTTTCTTTATTAGGCCCTGATGATTTATAGAATCAAATGCCTTACTGAGGTCGGTCGATATCATGGCCACACTGTGTCCTTTCTCCAGGGCGTCGCTGATGTATTTGCCGGTCCTTAGTATTTGTGTTGCTGTGCCTCTTTGGCGGACGAATCCATGTTGGTGTTCGGGGATAAGTTCGTTGCTGACTGTGTTTATTCTCGAGAGAATAATGCGTTCGGCCCATTTGCCCATGATATTGAGTAAACTAATGGGTCTGTATGACTTGGGTTGTGTGTAGTCTTTCCCTGGTTTGTGCAGAAAGATGCATGTGCTTTCTTTCCATCTTTTTGGGAAGTATCCCGTGTTGATAATGTAGTCCATTATTCGCTTGAACATGGCTATCACTGTATCGCCTCCCATTTTCAAGATGTCCGCTCTTATCCCGTCAGGGCCAGGTGTTTTCTGATTCTTGAATTTTCGAAGGGCTGTTTTTAACTCTGCGTGTGATGTTGCATCCAATGGTTGAAATGGTGTGTATTTCTCTGTGTTTTCGTCTTCATGTGAGATATCGGATGTGTGAACGATAGCCGTGTCCACTAGATTGTCGATAATCTCTAGCTCTGTGTTGCAGTTTTCTATAAGGGGGAGCCTTTGAGGTGGCTTTTTTATCGCTCTCTGTATACTCCACATTTTCTTTCTGCTGTCGGTTTTATCTTCTAAAACTTTGTTAAAAATTTCCTCTCCGTGTTCTATGCGTTTCTTAGCTAAATTGCGTTTTAGTCTGTTGTATTCTCTCTTTAGTCCGTTGTATCTGTATGTGAATCTTAGACTCCATGCGATGTCTTTCGCTTTATTTCTTTTGTCTATCAAATTTTGAATTTCGTTGGGAAGATTTTGTCTGTTGTCGGTTTGTTTGAGCGGTACAAATTCGTTCAGTGTCTCTATTACGGCTTTTTCCAGTTTGGTAATCATTTTATCACAGTCTGTGTCTGTTTCGATTTTTGTGTTTGGATCTATTTTTGTTGCAAGAGATTGTTCAAACTCGTCGCGCTTATCCTTACTCGTTTTGATGTCTTTGAGGTTACGACTTGTGGGATCTTGTAGTCGTTTTCCAAGTTTATTGTGATTATCCATGGTATATGATCGGACCCTATGGATTCTGTCTGTTTGCATGATTTTATTTCCAAATCTGAATGATTGTATGTTGTGATTGCTATGTCCAGTATGTTGTTGTATCCAATACTGGCGGGTCTAGATGGCTGACCGGAATGTAAAATTCTACAGTCTCCGTTGTTGTGTATTTCTCGTACTAGAATTCCGAGAACTCTATCGACTGAACGCCCGAGCAGTTGCATCCTTAGGTTCATGTCTCCTATGATGAGGGCACTGTCCTCTCTTAGCAGTTGCTCGAATTCGTCAGACATTTCATTTTGATTTGGTATTGGGACGTAAATGCCCTTTACCGTGATGTATTCTCCAGTTCTGTGATCGGTGAAGACTCGAATGCTGCATCCTTCGATTTTTCTCTCCCCATCACTGAAGGACTCAATGAGTTTGTTTTGAGCCCACCTCATGCCTCTTTTGACGTACATTATGGTGCCTAGGTGGTTGGCTTTCTGTTCATAATATTTTGTCGTAGTTTAGAATATTGAATTTTTGATCTATCAGGTTGATTTTGGCTTCGTTTATGATGGCTATGTCTACATGGTATTTCTGGACCAGTTGTTTTATTTCAGTGAATTTGTTTCTGATACCCTGCGCGTTGATGTGCAGGATCTTTATGTGTTTCTTACTGCCTTTAGTAGAGTAGAAGAGAGTTTAGTAGAGTAGTTTATCGAATATGGAGACCTTTTCTTCCCTGGTTAGGTGCCTGCGTGTGTGAGTGAGTTCACTCTCACTATTCGTTGCCTGTGCGTACGATATGCCATTTTGAATCGTCGATCTGCGTATTGGAGATCTCGATCTTCTATTTGTTTCTGGTTGTGGTGTTGCTTTAGTTGTAGATGGGACGTTTATGTGTTCCTTTTCTGCTCGTTCAGCCTTTTTCTTTTGTCTCTCTATTGCCTTCTTGAATAGTGGGCACTTTCTCTGTGTTGCGCTGTGCTGCTCTGGCTGTACATCCTTACAATTTGAGCAGACTTTCACCGATTCATCCTGATTGTTTTTGATCAGTATGGTGGGTTCTCTTTTCGGTGCATGGCATGCACTAGTTGCGTGGTTGAATTTAAAACAGTTTTTCCATTGTAGCACTCTGTCCGAGCCAACTTTGTATTTCTCAGGTCTTAGCTTGTGTGCACAGTAAAAGGCTTCTGTGGCGTTTTTCATACGTTCAGCAATTTCATTGTATGAGAAGTCGCCGCTGAATATGCATAGTTGTACATCGCTCGTTATCTTTTTGATATTGAGAGGGCGAATACCGATGCACTTTTCCATTTCGTCTTTTTGTTCTTCGACTGGATAGTCGTGAACCATATTTCTTATAATGACTTTCGTCGTTTTTGTTTGTTCCGCCTTGGGTTTCGGCGCTATGAATGCGAGATCTGGCTTGAAGCATTTGATGTCCTCGATTGCCTTAGCTCTTTTCTCTAAGTCGGTGAGTGTGATGAGAATGTTTTTGCTTCTCTCGTTTCTGACTATGCGGCCATGGTGTTTATTCATTAATTTGGTTAGATCTCCTACGAGTTGGTCGCTCAGCATCTTTTTTGTATCCTTGTTATCTTTGTATTTGTATCTCGCGTCCGTGATTAGTATCGGTGGTACATGAGTGCTATTCTTTGTTGATATATTTTTCCCCATCGGTACAGAGTCTTTAGGTAAACTGTTGATTGTTCCTGTTCGCCTTGTAACTTTTTTCGCTTCAGATACGCCTTCTCCCTCGTAAGGGTGTGGGCGCTTAATTGATGGGCTGCGCGATCTCAGAGAGTGGTCACTTATCGATAACGCAGAGTATGAGCGAGATGGCACTATTACTCTTCTCTTTTCTTGGTTCGAACTATTTTGAAGCAGCTCAAACCGATTATGAGTCGGTATTGCCTCAACCACCGCCTCGGTTGTTCTAGGGAGTCTGATTTGTTTCGGTATCGTATTTTTCTTAGTTTTTAAGTTTAGTTCACTCGACTTGATATGTACTGTGTTTATTTTTAGGCAATTGCATACATATTCCTCTTGAGCTGTGAACTCCGTTTGGGGAATCACTTGTACATTCCTTTGTTTTTTACACTCCACACAGTTGTGGAATACGCTTCTTACTACTGTGTTTAGCACGAGTAGATTTTATAATAACATCACATCAATTGTCTAAATGATGGTGAAAACCGCATCAAAATCCGCTGCGTAGGTTAGAAGAACAACGCGATCACACAAACAGACACGAAAAGCGATCTTAATAATATGTAAAGATGTGTAGGTACACCTTAAGCATCTAAACAACTATTAATTCAAAAAACAATTATTCACTGGCTAGACAATAACGATTATGAGGAAACAGATTTTCTCTTCGGCAGCGTAACATGATACCCAGTCACATTCACCATACAGAACACATACGCACAAACCTCACACACACACACACACGCCCTCACACACACACACACACACACACACACACTCACACACACACACACACACACACACACACCTCACACACACTAATATACACTTCACTCACTGTCCACAGACCGCCGCAACTTAATTTAAACTCTTTTAAATTTATGAAATTTTTATCTATCGTGCTTCTACATCAAATTCCCTGTAGATTGAAAGGTCTGGCTCTTGTGATACAGAACTCCTGGTACAAGAGTCAGGGCTACACAGATTTTTGTGCCTTGAAGTGTGATGAATAAAGAAAAAAATATAAATTATTATAAAATTATACAAGATATAGATGTTAAAAACGTTAAATATCAGTTTAACTGCTGAGGAGAATAAAAGTGATCTTTATAAATTTTTCAGTACCTAGTCTAGAATGCTAGATAACATTTTTAAGAGCTAAAAGTACACGAAACGTTCAGAGTACAATATTGTTGATCAAAATTCTCATTATATTTTATAAAGTACATACCTAATCCTTAATACTCTATTACAAAAACAACATAGCCAAACACAAACGATTACAATCCAATCATTTATCTAACAGAACTTTAGTAATTACCTGCCACAACACGATACAAATCGATAAAGAACATCCTTTTTACCAATCGACTCAAATCGGATACAAAAAGGCAATACGCAAAACACGAGACCGCGGGCTTTGAAATATTTTTAAAGCATAAAAAAGTTTCTTTTGTTGGGGCATAATGGAGAAGAGAAACAACCAACCAAATACAGACCACATAAGCGTGAGTACAGAAGGCTCAATACAACGAACGAAAACAGGAGCACGCTTGCATACACACACATTATGAATTACTTTACAGACGGGATAGGTATCGATATCTTAACAGGATCAAACAAAAAAAAAAACTGATTTTGTTGATTGAAAAACAGGATCTTATCTCACGATACGACGCGCGCTTTACTTGTGGTTACCAAGTGTACAAACACGCTGTGAATGTGTGTGTGAGCGCTGGAGCTCTTGATAGCGTCTGAGACAATGGCGAAGTCGGAAGGTTGTTGTGTGTGTGTGTTTGTGTGTGTTATTTGCTGACCCTACTCGTCTTCACGCACACATTCACAGCGTGTTTGTACACTTGGTTACTAAAAGTAAAGCACACGTCGCGTCATAAGTTAAAAACATTGTACTAGCGGTCGTTGGCCCCAAAAAAATATCACCAATTTTTTATTTTCTTTTACCTGTTCAGATATCGACACCTGTAACGTCTGCGGATTTTCGCAAATAATATTGTATTTAGCTAATTTAATTTCACTTTATAGGTACATGCGTACGTCCGGCAATCTCAAGCCATCTAAATTTCTCAAAAGTCGCGAGTGCGCTTCCATTCGCTGTACCTACGCGAAACGTGTCTATTCGTGCGGGCGTTTTCACTCACTATATGGAATTGACCTTCTGTGCCTATCTATTTTGTGTACAGACAAAGGATGCCTTATTTCGATAATCGACTCAAAGCTTAAATCAAATTCGAGCAATCTATTCGGCAAACAATAAGTCTTTGTAGCCAACGAGTTGTTGTGACAAACTAACCGACTATCAACGGCTTTGGTACTTGTGGGATTAATCATTAGAGTTGAGATTTGTAGGGATCGATTTGGGATCGAGTAGTCTGTTGTGGTCTTGTGATGCTAAAGTTTATGGGTATAGTCTATACATTGGCGTTTATGTCCGGTTTAGCGAGGAGTATTAAGTAGGTAGCAACTCTAACAGTATCGGAAGTAAGCGGAAGGGTTTTTGATAATATTGAAACAAGAGAGTCTAGAATATAGTCTAGATCTGAGGTCACAATTTTGCTTATACAGTTAAGAATACTAGAAATCTTCATAAGAACATATTTGTTGTCGCCTTGTCGCACACTATTTTCCTTACTTCTTCTGCGTATTTCACATGCTCAGAAACGGGATCCATGCAATCGTTTATAACGAGTAGCAATCGAGCCAGCCCCTGTGCCGATCATGCCAATAATGGCTGAACCAACTAATGACACTGAAAAAGTGTCATCATTCAGCAAATCCACAGAATAAACAAACCTTTTCTTTGGAAATAAATAAATCTTGCATCCAACATTGTATATTGAAACGAATTTGTAACTCTGTTATCAAACTTGCTTCGAAAAGGGAGTAAATTTTTCACGTTTTTCAATTGTACCCCGTGCATAATGGTGGCTATTTGTAACCAGGTACCAGCGTTTCATAAACGTGGAAGAGATTTGTTGGTTATAGGCCGCTTCAATATTTTTGATTTATACATTGGATTTTAAATATTGTTGCAAGGGCTGGCGGCTGATTCATTTAAATTCTACGAATAATTCAATGGAAATGATGAAACATTTTATTTATCAGGAACTGTTTCAAAGATTAAATCCGGCGTAGCAATTTCCGGATTCGATATCCCGTTTGACAATAAATTCCCAAGAATTTTGTTAATAAAATTGGAATCGTGAGCACAATCCCTCACTGGTAGGGAACATTAATATTTTTTGAGACTACAAACACTATCTTTTTTAATAAAAAATACAATTTTTTTCTCAGTCCTGGTAACCACAAATGCACTAGGTTTGAAAATGCGCAGATTATAGTCCGCCCTAATTAGGATTCCAACCTAAAAAAAAAAAAAAAACCTTACGACATACAAGTTTATGAGCGTCACAGCCAGAGAGGCTTCACGGCGTCCTCACCTACCGCCTGACGCAGGTCCTCACCGGACACGGATGTTTCGGGAGGTTCCTGCACATCATCAGGCGGGAGGAAACGCCCGGGTGTCACCACTGCGATGATCGCCCCGAGGAAACGGTGGAGCATACGGTGGGGGCCTGGCCTGCATGGGCGGAGCACCGCCGTGTCCTCGTAGAGGCGATCGGCAGCGGCGGCGACCTCTCACGCCCGGCCCTGGTTCAAGCCATGGTCCGGGGCGAGGGGGAGTGGGAGGCAGTCGCCTCCTTCTGCGAAGCAGTCATGCTAGCTAAGGAGGTGGCGGGACGGGAGAGGGAGAGAGTCTCCCGTCCAAGCCGCCGCGGTGGACGCTCCGGGCGTCGGGAGCCGCGTGACGACTCCCGGCCACCGTAGGCGCGGGCCTGCGGGCGGTGAGTAATGGGTAGCTCAACGTCCGATCAGGACCAGGCCCGTGCTGGACGGCGCGTACGTGTTCCACGCGCGCCTCAAAGAGATGTCAGCATCGAAGAGGGGGCCCACTAGGGCCCAAGCCTGCCGGGAAAGCGGGATCATCCAAAAGGGGTACCGCTGACCCGGAACATAAAGGGCTAAGGAAGGAACACGGATGGGTTTTAGTCAGTAAGAGTCTGACACTCCCTTCCGCTCCACCCAGAGCGGGAGGGGTCATTTGATGATTTCCCATCCTCAAAAAAAAAAAAAAAAAGCGTCACAGCCACAGTAAAATCTACTCGCTTCTGTCCGTCATTCCTATTAACTAACAGCTACTTATCAAATCTAAAATTCAAACGCTACATTATCATTACCCATCCCTTTCTTCAGAACTCAAAACAGATGTTTCATTACATAATTCACAGACTTGTTCTAAACAAAATTCAAGGGAGAGTTCGCGAACTCTTGAATTGATAATGAATTTTGAAATATTAGAGTTTTTATTTCAGTAGGCGCGGAGAACAAGAAGTTCGCTTATATATACTGAGGGAGCGAAGTGGGGAAACACTAGGGAAGTAGGAACGTTAAAAAATTAAAGGCATGTGAGATTTCTGTACGCTTTTTGGGTTTGCGTAGGTAAGTATACTGTTCAATGTAAGTATAATAAGAAAGCTGTATTGTTGACGAGAGCAAAGTTAAAATATGCAGTGTTACAATAGCAAATTGTTGATATAATAAAAGGCTGTCTGTTAACTGCCGTCAGAAGTGAAAACTCCGTCATGTGCACACGCGGCTGCGCGTCGCCGGTCTGGCGCAACACGTCACATTACAAATGATCATTCATTTTATTTGTCATGTCGGTGACGCGAACCCATAATTTTTGCCCCTACCAAAAATCGATCAACGCGACTAAAGAAGTTTTCACTTCAAAAAAAGGTTCACACTGAGTGTCATTGCAGGCAAAGAATACCGATCGTTAATTATTTGTTCAACTTACATGATTACTAACATAGTTTATCATCATCATCAGCCTATAATGTTCCCACTGCTGGGACTCAGGCCTCCTCTCTATGAGAGGGAGTGGGCCGTAATCCACCACGCGGGCCCGTGCGGGTTGGTAGATGTCACATGTCGTCGAATTTTTGGTTCTAGGACATGCCGGTTTCCTCACGATGTTTTCCTTCACCGTTTTGAGAGCAGTGGTGATGAAATCATTTACACAAAGTAAATCGCCTGTCTGGGTTGGAACCTATGACCTACCACTCGTAAGTCGCGGCCGTTACCACAGGGCCACCACCGCTCTCTGTAAATAACATAGTTTATGTTATTTCTGAAATAACTCTTAATCATCATCAAATGGATATGTCGAGTTTATATCACGCTGTTCTATTATTTAAAACAAGCTTTTTGTTTTTTCACGACGCAAATATTTGTTTAACCCATTTGCATTTCAGTCGGGAAAAAGCCTTCACGCTTATTGCGGAAATACAGAGATTTCCACCCGTTTACTACCAAAATGAAAAGCCTATAAAAGTGCGGTAATAAGAATCTGGTTTAAAGCTGTGAAAAAGAGATAAAACCAGCCAGAAGCGAGTCGCGCTCGCAAAATTAGAGTTCCGAACCAAACTACTCTGAGCAGTCTGCAAGACTACTGGACCAAAAATAAAATATATTTAGAATCTTTAGAGCAAGCTCTTTTAAATTACACAAAAATATTACATTTCTTAAAAAAATAATCTTAGGATCGAACTGACCCCCCAATAAAATATGTATAAAAATATATATATATTTTAAATCTTTGACGCGGTTGGAGTGCGCGTCATTGAGACCATCATGCCAAAATTCAAATTCCTAAATTACATAGATCTCGAGAAAAACCTCTGTGACCGACGGACTAAAAAGTGATCTTATAAAGGTTCCGTTTATCCATTCAGGCCGGAACCCAAAAAGTAAAATAAAAAAAAATTATATTTCTTAAATACTTGCTGAATAATGATTATTATAATTTTGCATAAGGAAAAACTACTTTTTCTTCACTTACACAGGGTACTTAAAGCCCTAATCATCATCAAGAATTAGAATAATGTTTAATTTACTTGGACTAACTCAACAATAATCTATCGTATGCTTTAGGTTCAGAACTTGAAAGTTGTGCTGCATTATATGTCTTATTTACTTCACTGTTAAACCCATTCATTGGGGTTTTGTTCTTTATAGCATAATCAGCCTATAACGTACCCATTGCTGGTACACAGGCCTCCTCTCTGTGAGAGGGAGTGGGTCGTAATCCACCACGCGGGCCCAGTGCGGGTTGGTAGATGTCATAATGTATTTGAATTTTTGGTTCTAGGACATGCCGGTTTCCTCACGATGTTTTCTTTCACCATTTTGAAAGCAGCTGCAGCAGTGGTGATGAAACTATTAACCCAAAGTAAAGCGCCGGCTTAGGTTCGAACATACGAACCCACCCTTGTTCTTTATGGCTAGTCTGATTTTCATTAAAGTCTCAAACATTGAAAAGGATCAAGGCTTTCATCTGTCTTTAGGTAATACCGCTTCACTCAAATTGATTTGGAACGACTGGAGTGGAGTTTTTGGTAATTTTCTCAAAAGTCTTGAGCTCGATAGTAAAACTTGTGAAGTTTGTGTAATGTCATTGTGGACACAAATCATAGTCGGACCTCTAATTACCAGCAGTAAAATGACCGCTTATGTGTCACCACTTTATTGTTTAAAGTACTTTAAAGTTTAAACAATTAGATGACAGTAAGTAGTGTAATATTACTGCAGCTAATTAAAATTCCGACTATAAGTATTTAAGGTTTATGATAGCACCGACCAATATTTAAGGTTTATGATAGCACAGATCAATATTTAAGGTTTAAGGATGATAGCACAGATCAATATTTAAGGTTTGTGATAGCACAGATCAACATTTATGGTTTGTGATAGCACAGATCAATATTTAAGGTTTGTGATAGCACAGATCAACATTTATGGTTTGTGATAGCACCGATCAATATTTAAGGTTTGTAATAGCACCGATCAATATTTAAGATTTATGATAGCACCAATCAATATTTAAGGTTTGTGATAGCACCAATCAATATTTAAGGTTTGTGATAGCACCGATCAATATTTAAGGTTTGTGATAGCACCGATCAATATTTAAGATTTATGATAGCACCGATCAATATTTAAGGTTTGTGATAGCACCGATCAATATTTAAGATTTATGATAGCACCGATCAATATTTAAGATTTATGATAGCACCAATCAATATTTAAGGTTTATGATGGCACCGATCGATATTTAAGGTTTGTGATAGCACCGATCAATATTTAAGGTTTGTGATAGCACCGATCAATATTTAAGGTTTGTGATAGCACCGATCAATATTTAAGGTTTGTGATAGCACAGATCAATATTTAAGGTTTGTGATAGCACCGATCAATATTTAAGGTTTGTGATAGCACCGATCAATATTTAAGGTTTGTGATAGCACAGATCAACATTTATGGTTTGTGATAGCACCGATCAATATTTAAGGTTTGTGATAGCACAGATCAATATTTAAGGTTTGTGATAGCACCGATCAATATTTAAGATTTATGATAGCACCGATCAATATTTAAGATTTATGATAGCACCAATCAATATTTAAGGTTTATGATGGCACCGATCAATATTTAAGGTTTGTGATAGCACCGATCAATATTTAAGGTTTATGATGGCACCGATCCATATTTCAATTCTGTTAAGCACCTATATCCAGTAGGTACATCGAATATTCATCAGTTCAGAGTTGATTTCATAGTTACCTAAGTGAGGTGATTGTATCAAAACTGCCATATTGTAATTCCACACTAATGCAAACAACAATAAAACAACTTCAATAACGCGCAAATAGGTACCCGCAGAACAAAAAGTGAGTCTTCCAACAATACTATAAAAGCACACCAAATTAACGAGAGTTTTAGCGCGCCCTTCAACTTTGTGAGCTCGTTAGCTCTTTGTTAATTTTGTTTAATAATTAATTACGCAACAACACTGAGACGTGGTGTATACTGTAATAACATTTGGGTAAGGGATGGGGCACACTACGGGGCCTGCGATGTTGAAAGACATTGTTAACTGAGAAGAATCACGAAATGGTTGGAGGAGTTTTGGACAGCCTCGATTAGATGGAATTGGTTAGCTGTGGGTGCTAAAGGCCCAGAAGTTTACTAAGCCTTTACAGCCTCTGATTTGTCAGACTAACAAGTTTCCAAAATTAAATGTATAACATGCTTTTTTTACTTAACACCTCGTCAATTAATTTAATTTATTGATACGTTGACCCTTCGGTGGTTTCGTGACATACAGGTAGATCATTAACTGTGACTCATCATAAGTCATTCGTTGTGTCTATGAACAATTTTGTGGGTGGTATATTTGTTAAGCTATTTCCGTTTATTTTTAATATACTACTGTTTATTTTCCCATACAAAATAAATGAAATAAAAGCTTCATAGGTAATACGATTTTCTTTGTGAAAAAGAAGTCCATATTAGCTGGAGAATTTTTCGTTAAACTTAATAACGCGAGTACAGAGTTGGTCTTTTTCTCTCATAGTGTGTCCAAGTCTTTAATTATGTTACCCAAAATAATTTAACTTTATACGATTTAACGAGGACCAGTCATGCATAATTAATAACTTGGCTACAGAAATAACTTTACTACCGCAGCTGAGAGTACCTTACGTTAAATTTTGTTCTTTTAATAAATAATAATATTATTTTGGCTGAGCACCTATTGTTTAGGTTAATAACAAGTTAAATTTAAATTAAAAAGCCCCCGACACAAACAAAAGTCTGTAAAAAGGTCCAAACAAATTTTCTTCTTTCTTTTTTTTAGCTAAGGTCACTCTCTACGAGTATCACGTCAAATATCAAACAAAACAAAAAAAAAAAACAAACAGGTTAAATTTAAAATAAAATAAAAAACCCCCGACACAAACAAATACCTGTAAAAAGGTCCAAACAGGTTTTCTTCTTTCTTTTATTTTGCTAAGGTCACTCTCTATCAAATAAAATTTCAAACAAAACAAACAAAAAAACAAAATCGGTTCAGATATTTGGGAGCTACGATGCCACAGACAGACACTCAGATACACACGTTAAACTTATAACAACCCTCTTGTTCCGTCAGGGGTTAATTACTTTTGGTACCCAAAATAATTTAACTTTATACGAATAACTTTACTACCGCAGCTGTGACTACATTACGTTAAATTTTGTTAAATTAATCAATAATAGGTATTTTGGTTGCTATGGGAGCACCTACTGATTAGGTAAAAGATAATTCTAGCCAAAGAGACGAATGATGTGGCTGATTTTTACGTTATTTGTTTTCACTCGTACATTACAGGCCCTCGTTTCAACTTTGGTATTAGAACAAGTAAAAACGAAAAAATACAATTGAAGTGGCATATTCTAAAGACAATTTACAGACCACAGTTCACAGTTCAGTATCACAGAAGGAAGTCAGTGTTCCAAGCATTGGAAACATTCACATTATAGGCTGATTTCTGAACTGATTTCTTGACTCTTTTCAAAATGTTTTAAGGCTTGATTAAACTACCGTGACCGCTTTCACAACAAGGTCAACATTTTACGTACCTATGCTTAGTTTTACGGATAAATATAAAGGCCTATTCAGATATAAGCGATATCACTTTAGCGCTTGGTAGCGATACTGGTCCAAAGTGACTAACCATCAACAACTGCCTGCCTTTTCCCAACATAGTTGGTGTCGGCTTCCAGTCTTACTGGATGCAGCTGGAGACCAGTATTTTACATGGAGAGACTGCCTATCTTACCGCCACAAACAACCCAGTTACTGGGTAGTACGATATCCCTGGGTAAGACTGGTTGTCAGCCTGTCGGGGTTCTGTCTATCCGTAACGACTGTCAAAGATCCACGAACGACAGCCGGGACCAGAGGCTCAATGTGCTTTCCGAGGCACGGAGGGGTCTCTGTATGTAAAGAAGGTCACCCATTAACGAACCAACCGCGGCAAGCGTAGTTTAACCTGATCGATTGATTCGTACGGCTGTTATTACTTAGCTACAAGCCCCTCCCAAAGTGACTAACCAGAAGGCGGATTCGGTATCGCGACCGAGCGCAGCAGCGATATCGCTTATATCTGAATAGGCCTTAAAAGGGTAATTCGGCCGCAGATTCCTGCTGAGAATATTGATACTACCAACTGAGCTGATCATACTTGAAATAAATAACTCACTTCAAATTGACGTCAGTAGTGCAGAGGATTCGTACTAACCTAAACTTAGAATTAAAAAAAAAAATAATTTGAATAGTTTGTTAGTTCATTTAGTTAAAGAAGTTTATCCAGTGTAACTATTTTTATCCTCTTTAATGAACTTAATGTAAATAAATAAGGAATAGTACTCACGTGGTCAGTATATCGTAGACGGTGTACCGTGCGAGGTAGGAGTGCGTGTGAATCTTGCGCACATTTTGAGCGAGCAGAAGGAACCGACGATCGGCGGACACGGAGAACGAGGCTGGCTCTAGCACTCTCTGAAACATATGATAGGGAATTAGTATGAGTTAGTAGGCCATATACCAGAAAACTTTACAATTACAAGTAACAATTTACAAAGTGTCTGTATGTGCTACAAAACTCTTGGCTACATAATTGTAACGGAAAAACCTTTCAATTATGTGCATTGTAGTGACAACAGTCTACAATTTACATATTTGTAACTAGCTTGTTCCCGTGACGTCATCCGCGTAAAATTAAAAATGTGCCAATTGCCTAATACCTATTTCTGGAGTTGTCGATTAGCCCACAAATAAATTAACCTCGTGCGAATCGCCTACAGAACATAATATATTATTTAAAAGTGTCGATTCGCCCGTTTCGGGCGAGTAAATTCATGCGAATCGGCTAATAAGCTGAAATTTCTTGGTCCCCCGACCCACAGCGTCGCATCGCATCGCCCGCTCGCGCTTTTACTTCGTTTTCGGTTAGCCTTCTTAATGACTTTTTTTGTTTTTCCTCGGCTCCTAAGAGTCGTAGCATGACATTAAAAAGCCTATAACTCAAAAAGTGGGCTATTTAACACAAAAATATTTTTTCAAATACGACTGGCAGTTCCAGAGATTAGCACGTTCAAACAAACAAACTCTCCAGCTTTGTAATTGTGTGTTACGCAATATTTTCTATAATTTACAAATTTTGTAGAATTGTAGACGTGTAAAGTGTTGCGGTATAGGGCCCCGGCCTAACGAAGTGTATCCCGCGCAGGATGCAGGATGAAAATCACTTGCGCTGATTGTGTCAACTAACTTGTATGGAGGTGTTCAAACTCCCGCAGATAATCACGTGGCTTCATAATCATGCAATAAATTTACGCGCTCTGTATTTGCCTCAGTTTTGTGCCTCAGGTGTTAATTCAAAATCGCACAGAGCACGGAGATACCTCGGCGACCGGCGCGGCGCGGCCATTTAGAGCTTTGTGCGAAATCGTAATTAGACAATAAAGAAGGTAAATGTATTTATTTAGCACATACTACACGGCACACGACACCATATATACAAGTAAAAAAAGAAATATAACAAAAGAAAACAAATAAAAGGTGTAATGTGCGTCGTGAGAAATTAGCAGGAAAGTGTGCCCCGCGGCCAAATAGACACGAAATATGACTGAATATAAGCAAGTAAGTTTATTTATGTGTATAAACATTGTACATACATTGCATGCAAGATATTAAATAGAGAAATGTTCTATCATGTTTAGCCGCATACTGCGGGGTACAAATTGGTAAGAAGAGATGGTGCACAAACCGCGACTATATTATTTTATCAAAATACATTATACTTATTAAATCATAATTACTTATGTTATTTATACAATTCAATATCCAAACTTATTGTTTAAGTCATTGCAAATTTTAATTCCATCAACATTAAAATCAATACATTTATAGATAACTAGCTGACCCCGCGAACTTCGTACCGCCTAACATTTTTTTTTTCTCTCCGTATGGACCATCCTCGTACTTCAAGGAATATTCTAAAAATTTAATTATTAAAATCGGTCCATCCGTTCTTAAGTTATAAAATTACAACGAAGTGGCATTGATTTTTATAGATAAGGATATGGAGTGATCTTATTACACAGTGAAATACAACATTAAACAAAAGACAACATCATCATTTCAAAACCGAAGAAAAATATTGTCCTTAATTGGAAAATTGTAGGAAAGGATAAACTTTTTCTTGGATAATTTTTAACTATTTTCTCATACGACTACACTCTTTGACAACAACGACTCTCTTTGTGAGATTATTACAACTAGAAATAACGATGTCTCGGAACTTGGAACTAAGTATGGTTGGGAACCGTAATTTCCATGTTTTGCCAAAGCAAACTTATCTTTAGTTATTACATTATTATTGAAATTACATTCAGACAGTTACAATATTATTGAAGTATTTTTGGTGTTGTCTCAGTGACTATTATTATTATTTCGTTTATGTATTTTCATACTTATTAAATACATTTTTAAATATTTTTATAAAAAATATTGAAAAAAAAACATTTAAAAATATAAAAATAGTAGGCCGCCGGTATCGGGAGCAGGGTCCAAGCTACCGGTGGTAAGGGCTCCACAGACAGGAACCTCCTCACGATACGCACCGTATCGAGGAGTAACTGCCTTCTGAATCAGGTCCTTGATCCAACCACCTAACGAGAGCTTCGAAAGATGTTGATAGAGGCTTATTATTATTAAGATATTTATTTCAGACATAGTCCATATAATGTAAGTAACACAAAAACCTTATAAAACGATTGTTAGTATACAGGCTGAAATTGAATTCATGGGCATTCTTTGAAAGGGTCATTGTACTCATCATTATGAACAACTTTTACTATGGGACCAAACCTGAAATCACAAAAAAAACATCAGCTGTTCCCTACATTTGATCCTACACATGATGAATAAAATGATCCCTTAAAAGGATGCCCATGAATTCAACCCTGTAAACAAAAAACAAAGCTACAGGAAGAAAATAAAAAAATAAAAATTACAAAGTGACACCGCACAGGAGTGCCAGTTTATGACAAGCCTTGAAAGCGTCCACCCGCAGTGTGTAGTCGCATCCAGTGCCACCATATCGGCGAGTCCCAGCGGCTAACGAACACGCTCAGAAGGCTGTTCGAGCTGGCCCGCATGTGCTTCATAAGAGATGCACAACGTTTCCGCATGATGGCATGAACACCATCCACGCTTTTCACCACATACATTGCTGAAGCGCTGCTGTGGCGCGGCAGCCCGAACAGTACCCTGAACGCGTTATTATACTGTACTCGCAGAGCACTGTATGTACGCTGCGTGTACTTAGTCCACATGCTGCAGCTGTCAAAAGATTGACAGAAGGCCATTAAGACTAATTTGAGAACTCCTAGATTAGATTGTTTTAATAACATATTTGATGCTATAGAATGGTTGTAGACCATAGTCTGAACAACGTTTGTTCTAGCAAAACTGTGATTCAAATGTCACCGTGTATATGATTTAATATTTTTTACCGAACCGTACAAAAAATACCAGAATTATAAAACAACCTCTTTACAAAGCCCAATAAAGCTTCATAATCACAGTTTTATTTCGCTGTCCGACAGCTAGGCATTACCCTACTGTATTCCATACACTGTCAACATTTACCCGTAATTCGCATGTAATTCGACACGCGATGCCCATATTAGAGACTATCATCGAATTATACGCCATATTCGATACCAGGAAACGAGAGCCGATGCCTACGCCTATAAAGAGCATTGTAAAACAGGTATCGATGTTATCAAGTTCGATTGAATCGATCCTCGTGGTCGTGTTCGGTAATATTGTTATGGTATTTATTTGTCTTGAAGACTGTTTTGTTTTATGACGGTTTTGAGTAGACTCCTTTATGGTTATGTCATCCTGGTATGTTTCTTGTTGTTAATTACGGTTCAAGGGAGAAATAACCGATTATTATTGATGTTGTGATTAATACAGATATCTATAATCAGAAATGAGTAAGTAATACAGCTTCCTGCTGCGACTCTTCGACACCTTTGAGGGTAGTTCCTCCACCATAGGCCACTCACCCAGGGGTCGATTATTTTTATAGTCTTCTTATTTCCCTCCATATTAAGGGCTCTACTCAGTATCCGGCCCAATGTCTACCAAACATACTAAGAATTAAACCGATTTTGTATGAAAATATGTAACCGAATCAGGAGGTGGTAAAATAAGCTATCATGATCATCATAATCATTAGCCAGCAAACCATTGCTGGGAGTAGGCCTAACTAACTACATAAATATATGTAGACAACGAAAGACGTCATAGGATGTAGGTAGGTACATGTAAACCTTTTATTCCGGAAGGTTTGTATTTATAATTATTTCTTTTACAATATACAGGGTGGCAGGGATGATGCGACGCAAAACCGGATTCTGAAACCCCTTTTTTTAATGAGTGTAGGAAATTATCAAATAACTTCTCCCGCTCTGGGCAGAGCGGGAGGGCGTGTCAGACTCTTCATGACTAAAACCCACCCATGTTCCTTCAGTTGCCTGTGCCAGGGGCCACAGTAATCCTTTCGGACTTTCCCGCAACCCTGGCAGGCATCGGCCCTAGCGGTCCCCGTCATTGGTGCTGACATCTCTTTGAGGCACGCGTGGAACACAACGCCTCGTCGGCCCGGGCCTGGTCCTAATCGGACGGCAAGCTACCCATTGCTCACTGTCCGCAAGACCGCGCCTACGGTGGCCAGGAATCGGCTTGGGATTCCCGACGTCCTGGGCGTCTCACGCGTTCCACCTCTTCCTTCGCGAGCATTACTGTTTCGCAGAAGGAGGTGACGGCTTCCCATGCCCTCTCGCTCCATACCATGGCCTGGACCAGGGCTGGACGCGAGAGATCGCCACTGCCCATGGCCTCCACGAGGACACGGCGGTGCTCCGCCCAAGCCGGGCAGACCTCCACCGTCAGCTCCACCGTGTTCTCCGGGCGATCCACACAATGGTGACACCAGGGCGTTTCCTCCCGCCGCCCGTATCCGGAAAAGGAACCTCCCGAAGCAACCGTGTCCGGTGAGGACCTGCCTCAGGCGGAAGGTGAGGACGCCGTGGCGTCTCTCTAGCCACTTCTCAAAGAGGGGACTTATCACCGCATTTGTGGCGTGCCCAGCGTTAGGTTGCGACAATCGCACTCTCCATGCCGCCCTGAGATCCCGCCGGAGCTCTGTCCGCTGTGCCGTGATTTCTCGCGGCAGCGGAGTTACGCCCCGGCGTTTCGCCTCCTCGCGCCACTCCTATATCTGCGCGAGGATTTTTGCCTCCAGATCCCATGGCGGTAATCCAGCAAGGAGGCTCGCCGCGTCACCGGAGCCCGTACGGTATCCCCGGACCAGCCGGGTGGCCATGACGCTTTGGGACGCATACAACCGGCGGTCTGGACGCTGCCTCGTCGGAAATGCTCCACGAAGTTCCCCCGGTTGTCGAGGACAAGCCCCAGGTACTTCATCGTGGACTCGACGCCGATGTCAAACCCTCCTACCGGTATTTGGGAACCCGACGGTGGCGCGTTCCGAAAACCATGATAACACTTGGCCTCGGACTTGTGCAGGGCCACCTCGAGTCCCAATTGCCGGATTATCTCGATGATTGTCGCAACCCCGCGTGTCGCTAGTTCGGCCGCCGCCTGGTGCGACCCCCCTTGCGCCAGGACTGGCGTGTCGTCAGCGTAGCAAACCACGCTGACGCCGCTAGGAAGGTCGGCGCGCTGCACCCAGGCGTAGCCGATGTCCCACAGAAGCGGCCCCAGGACCGATCCCTGTGGGACACCGCACGATATATTCTGAACCACACTGCGTTGACATTTTTCGTCGGTTATTAAATAAAAATTGCGGTTCCATACATTTTGACCGCCTAGTATTGCACTTATCTATGAAACAACTGTTTTTTTTTCTAGAATCATGTGCATAATAATAATTCATGTAATAATTAATAACTAAGGTTTGTTATTTTTGTTTTCATTTTTGATGTGGTTACAGTTTGCGCGTCTCTGCCACCACACACTACAAAATAAAACAAATCTATTTACACTAGGTAATAAATTAAATTTAAATAACAATACATATCATATTATTAAAATAGTTCAAATAAAAAAGATACTGTAAATACTCGTAGTTAGTTGTGTTGTTGTGTATATTGAAAAAGAAATACAAACCTTCCGGAAAAAAATATATATACCTATTATGTCTTTTTTTACAAAAATATTTCAAGTTAAAGGACACAAACGTCAAAGTACTCCTCTACATTGCTGTCATTCGAAAGATAGTGCCCTGAAGACTGGCAGAATTCGCACGTTGAATGGCAATGTTAATTCTTTGACCAAAGAATCCATTTGCGCACCATTTAAATCGATCCTCTGCTATACTCTCATCCCATAAATTTAAGTAACTATACCTACATATCATATTATTAAAATAGTTCAAATAAAAACACTGTAAATAGTTAGTTGTGTTTTTGGGTATATTGAAAAAGAAATACAAACCTTCCGGAAAAAAATGTATATACCTATATCCTATTATGTCTTTTTTTACAAATATATTTCAAGTTAAAGGACACAAACGTCAAAGTACTCCTCTACATTGCTGTCATTCGAAAAATAGTGCCCTGAAGACGGGCAGAATTCGCACGTTGAATGGCAATGTTAATTCTTTGACCAAAGAATCCATTTGCGCACCATTTTAATCGATCCTCGGCTACTCTCATCCCATCAGAACAGTATCAGGCTAAAAACCTAAATAAGATGAAGGTAATAAAAAATAAAAAGTCCTATTACGTCACAGGCCCACCTAATAAGCCAGGTACGATTTGTTATTGTCAATAGTACAGACAGAATTGGAGCAGAAATCTTCATTAGCAAACCATCTGTAGGAATTTAGCTAACACAAATTTACTACGACAGAGATAGAATAGATAGGTTTTAGTATTTTTTACGAGGACTCCATTATTCCATTGAATAGTCTATTTCTTTTAGGTTTAGGGACTGTGTTTTTTGTAATAGTTTTTTTTTTATTGCGTCTAGTATGATTTGAGAAAATCTTGTGGGTGAACTTCGTAGGGTTGATTTAATTGTGTCACATTTTAAAAGGAATGTTCAGTGTAGCAAATTCAGGACTTTTCAAGGTTTTCTTAGAGGTAGCTAGGGAATATGGAGAGCGTAATTTAATAGCAGATAAGAACATTTTTATTGCTGGAGCTGTTTTGAAAATGTTTTGGCATAGTTACGGCAAATATAGATACGCAGTAGATATCTGTGTTCTATTTTTCCGTGGTCAAAAACAACCTATGACAAATAAATGTGGTCCCATTTGGAAGATCTAGTTTATGAACTTTCTTAGGAAAGGTGTTATTACATGCCCATGAGACATGTAGACTTATAAACTGTCAGCATCAAGAAGACGGCCAAAACGAAGATTAGGATAAAACAAAATACCCGCGCCTTGCATCGTCTCGCCAAGTGTGTCAATAGAATAGATAAAATAAGATAAGATATTTATTTGCGTAAACATGTGTAGGTAGGTACACATACAATAATAAAAATATGCATGCAGGATTACAAAAAAAAATTTGTTCAGACATCTTTGCCACATAATATTATGGCGTGCAAATATGAATAGTTAAGATTATTAATAATTAATTTCAAGTCAATATCATTAAATTAAAGTGAATTCAGCACGAACATGTCAACAGTAAATAAAAAATAATTCTTAACAAAAAAAAAACAATCTAAAAAATCAATGTCAAAATAAATACTTCAGTAATAATAGTAGACCTAATTATTTTAGAATTTTATCATGAAGTCAAATTGGAATTATTTACAAACTATTTATTTAAATAATATTCATTATATTTATTTACATAATGTCAATAGAATACTCTTTACTAAGTACCTACACTAAAAACACTTCAACACTTAAACATGAAACAAGAGCAAGGAAACCATATTGTAATGATGATGTTGTGTTTTTATAACCAGAATTTTAAAAGTGGACAAAGATTGATCACGACTTATCGACACGGGCAAGGCATTCCATAATCGTACTGCTTGAACTGAAAAAGACTTGTGATAGAAACTGGTAGAATACATCGGCATCTCTGGTCTTCAGTTTTCCGATGTCCTCGCAGATATCTATTATGTGTGTCATGAAGGAACTTGAAACGTTCTTTATGATAAGAGGGGGTTTTAGGGTAAAATTGGTCAAATTCCAATATGGAAAATATTCCAACGACAAGAAGTAAGTAAAAGTAATGTTCTACTTACGCATCTCATTACCATTCTTTGTTAACTATTTCTTGACAACCCTGAGGAAGGGAACGAAATTAAAAATGTTAATAAACTTCGTCTTCGGCTTAAGGCTTAGGCAAACAGAAAATATTCAATTAGGAACCAACAAGATAACTTTTAATGTGAAAACCTTAAGTTGAAGTGGCTTGTTATACTTCGTGAGGTAAGCAGAGATGGTGGATTATAATTTTTCAGGATATTTGACAAAAAAAATCTGTTTTTGTTTAAGACATTAAATATATTCAGTATTTCAAAATACATTTAGAATCAAATAAATATTAAGTCGGGCGTATTTTTTTATGATCAATTGGGTTTTATTATTAAGTGGGCACCCACTTCAAAAGAGCCTGTCATGCTTATATATTTGAATAACGCCTAATAACCAGTATCCAGTTATCACCTGCATCACTATAAATTAATAACCGTTTTCCTTAACGGCCGTCTAATAAAAGCGATTTCAAGCTTTATTATCGACAAGTACTTTTTTTTTTGAGGTTAGGACATCATCAATTAACTTCTCCCGCTCTGGGCGGAGCGGGAGGGCGTATCAGACTCTTACTGACTATAACCCACCCGTGTTCCTTCATTTGCCTGTGCCAGGGGCCACGGTAACCCTTTCGGACTTTCCCGCAACCCTGGCAGATCGACAAGTACTTGTCAGCAACTTCGTCCGCCCTATTCCTAGTCCTATGGGAAAAACAAATAATCCTCGTCCTTGTCTGTATCATTAATGGAAACACTGTCAAATTTCAGATTTCTAGGTCCAAGGGTTTGGGCTGGGCGTTAATGAGTCAGACAGTGAGTGAGTGAATCAGAAGTTTTTTATTATAGCAAAACAGCATAATCAGCTTATAATGTTCCCACTGCTGGAACACAGGCCTCCTCTCTGTGAGAGGAAGTGGGCAGTAATCCACCACGCGGGCCCAGGACGTGTTGGTGGATGTCACATGTCTTCGAATATATTGGTTCTAGGACATGCTGGTTCCTCACGATGTTTTCCTTCACCGTTTTGAGTATTTTTTTTTAAATGTAGGGCCTATGGGTGGTTTCACAGAACAGATAAAACAGGGTGGTTTAATGTTGGATTTTCGTGGTAATCGATATTGACAAAAAGAAAAGCTATTCGGCATTTGTGACGACTTGAAAATTAAAATTATTTCCGAAAAAAGTATCTACGAGTCAGAAACCCCATGGTTCCTTATGCCTACTTGCAGGGCGTTTTCAAGCAAATGCCATTTTTTGATGCGGGTGAAGCGTTGACAAGGGATGGATCGATTTAAGGCCGTAGCTAAAAAGGTTAAAAGTTTTTTTTAGCCTGTTATAAAACGAACAAACTGGGTGCACGGATACTTGGCTACATGAGATATTTCCTCATTTACAACGTTTTACGTATAAAATTGAGTGCTTATTAAAAACTTGAGGAAAACAGGATTATTATTATAATTTTTAATGGACTTCCAAAGAATGGGCGAACGTCAGAAGAGAATTATACGATTTTAAGTGAATTAACAATGATGGAGCAATGGGAAAAGTTTTTTGTTACTCAATACTTTGCTGTCATTTTGTTTGTAATGATAAAATTAAAGTTGAAATTGTTTTATTCATAAGAAATTAGACTGAGCTTCCGCAAATATTTGATTTAGTGACGTTTAAGATTAGAATGTTAGAATGTTTTCTAGATTTTGCTTTTCTTTTTTCCTTAGATGCAAATACCAACTTCCCCTCTTATCTAACAGAATAAGAATAATTTAGTGGACCACTGGTAAAAAAAAAAAGATTTGAAAAATAATAATAACGAATGCCTACCACAGTTGGTTCGCTTTATAGCCCATATCTACCGTCAAGCCCCGGCGGCGGCGTTCCACCCGTGGTACGGATGACTCGACGCGCCCGGGCGGTTAATATCTCTAGGTCTAATGTCGTCTGTCATTTCACTCTATGTGCCGATGGATATTCTCGTCGAATCAATCATTCAAAATCAACAACATGGCCATTTTGAAAAAAAAATTAGTACCTTCATGTTCTGTGGTCGTGGGTGGTCTGTGAGTGAGTGCTTCCAAGTTATTTGGTGAAATTAAATGTTTCTGTCTAATCGAGGGTGACTGTATGAATATTCATTTGTAAATAGATATTACGTCGTTGTCGTTGTACATCATAAAAACTATTTTTTTGGGCAAATCTTTTTTACGTAAACAAACCGTCAGTCATAGTTGTTATTATTATGATGTCATTTATCTACAAAATATAACTCTCGTAATACGAATACTGTCTGTTATATTTTATAGTATAGTCCGTTTATTCAAGAACCCAAAATAACTTTCTTGAAGTGGGTAGGAGCAATAAAAACTTGAGTAGACAATTTTTTGCAAGTGGGGTCATGGTGGGGCCATAGGCAGGTAGCGGGGCAGGCCTTTGCCGTCCCACATTGTCCTTACAATCACAATAATAAAATACTTAAAATAATATTCATGTCATTGTATATGTAAAAAGGTATAGATACTTAAAGAAGAGAATAAAAGTAAAACAGTTAGCAAAAAAACAAAACAAAAAAACTTCTTTCACTGTAAGTATACATTTATTGTAGCAACTCAATCCCAAGGCTTTTTGTCCTCAATATAGTCTTTGAGAGTATAATAGGCTTTCTGACATAGTTCGCTACATAAAATATTTGAATTTGAATAAAAAAACGTATACATTGGCATCTAAACGAGCCACCTATTTTCTTGATCCTGGTTTTGGGAACAACAAATTTGTATTTGATCCTAGTATTTATACTATAGATGTCATTCATTTTTTATAAACAGATTAATGTTTTATGTGCATGTATAATATGTGCATACAAAAGACTTTCATAAATATACTGAGAAGGCACAGTCATTATACTTATTAATATCTTTAAATTAGTACCTGAGGGATTGTCTAGACTTAGTTTAAAAATTGAACGAATTGCCCTTTTTGTAAAACCAAAAATTGTCTGAATATCAGCGGTATTTCCCCACAACTGAATACCGTACGATATTACACTATGAAACTATCTAAAGTATACTAAACGAGCTGTCTCTAAATCAGTTAAATCACGAATTTTTCTAACAGCTTAGGCTGCAGAGCTATACTTTTTGACAATTTATCTATATGAGGGCCTCATTGAAGCTTGGCATCTAAATTTATGCGTAAGAATACTGTGGTATTTTCGGGTTTCAACTCTTTCACCCTTCATGAGAACACTTTTGTCTAACATGAGGTGTCGTCCATTTAGTAGATTTTTTTTTCTCGTTAAGAAATAGGTTATTAATATGAACCAGTTAACTACTTTTACGAGGGTACTACCTACATTGTCAGGAACCAGCTGCTGACGTTTGAGTTTAAATACAAGTGAAACAAAAAACAAGATGTCATCTTGTTTATCTTTTATAAAGAAGAAATAAAAATGGACCAATAATTGAGCCTTGGGAGACTCATTCTTACTACCGATCCGAATGATCTTTTTCCGGTAACATCAACTCTCTGAATCCTATCACTTAGGTAACAAGTAAGAAGGTCCAGAGAGGCGTTCCAGATTCCGTAGTGGTGCAGTTTCCTGATTAATGTTTCATGAAAAACATAATCGAATGCCTTGGACAAATCGCAAAAGATGCCTAAGGCATCGCATTTGTCCTCCCATGAAAAATGATAAATGATTTTATTTCTGTAAGTAGGTTTGTACAAACACTATTACACGTCAATCATATTGTAAAAGCTAGATGAGGTCGGTGTTTCCTATTGGACTACTCTGAAAAGCAAGGCCGAAACAAAATCAGAGGTATTTTTTGAGGATAATTAAAATAGTTTAATACTTTACAAAGTAAATACTCATGTCATTGTATATATGAAATTCATCAGTGTCAATGTGTATAAAATAGGACGGACATAATCTTTGAGGACCATGTAGATTGATGTCTGAAATGGTCTTGTGAGGAAAGAACCACACAAATTAAGCGGACCTGTCCAGTCAGCGTACGCAATTGTCAGTAACCGTGCAGCTCAACTCAGAACTTAAGGAGCTCAACAATTCGAGTATACTTTCACAAAGTAAGTGTTCATGTCATTGTGTATATAAAAAATATCAAATGTCAAAGATATGTAAAAAAAAAAAAACAAATTCAGTATACAAAAATTGGGGCAACTCAATCCAAAGCCTTTTTGTCCTCAATATAATCTCAGTCTATAAGGCTTTCTCGCCTAAATGATTTAAATTTATTAAGGCTTAGATCTTGAACCTGGCTTGGAAGTTTATTATAAAAGCGTTTACATTGACATGCATTGTACACATGACCTAAAAGTTCAACACTGGCATCAGTAGTCGAACAACCCTTTGTAAAACCGAACGGTTTGTTATGCAGTAATTTGTGTTTATTAAAAAATATTTGCATTTGATTCATAATAAAATTTTCAATCGCGTATGACAGTGAAAATTAACTTGATTTTTATTTCAAGATGTTTGAAAATGGTACAGAATGCTTTATTCAATAACGCTGGGGAACTATTAAGATAAAACAAAAATAAATTTTTAACAGACCAAGCATTCCGCCCTGAAGTACTCCCCACTAAATATCTGGTCAACAAGAATAACCCGATATTGTTCGCATCACCAACTTAATACTCGCTTCTATGAATTTCTCGGCGTCTCTTAGCGCCATAACATAGTTCTTCAGTGGTCTGTGAGAATAGAAAACAGAGGAATAAGTAAAGCAAATGTTATTGAGTGGGTGAGTTAGTAGGACTTAGGGTTTCTTAGATGTAATGTAATGTTTAATGTTAATAGATTTAATACGGGGTGAGAGCCTGGTGATCTGTCACACAGGGTATCCTAGTATGGATATATATGGCGTCTCTCACAAAGGATCATATTTTATGCATTTTTGTCAAAACTATATAATTCTTGTCAGTATGATTGTAACTATGTGAACCTTGTGAAGAGAGAAAAAATAAAGATTATGATTATGATATGAATGTTTGGTGAATTTTATTGAGTTGGCCTTAAAGAAAATAAATAATTATGTGTTATTCGAAGGCTTTTTATTTAAAAAAAATCTTGATTGGTGAGTTCAGTATTGTACGAAAAGACGGATTATCAGATATGAAAAGTTGTCTTAGGAGCAAAGTTTGGTCTGGCAGCATTGCCATTCTAAAGACATCATACCACGAATAACAAGTCTAGATACAGAAAACAACTAAAATAGACATCTTATTTTTTAGAAAAGAAAGAATCAAATATTGTTTATTCTGCACAAACAAGACGCAAATTACAAAAAAAAAACACACATACAAAATAGCCAAAAGCCTCGTATTCAACCAATAAAACCTTGTAAATTTTGTCCCATTTTCTTTTCTTTTTCGGTAGGTAAATAAAGAAAATTGGATCTGAAATCGTGTCCGCCCAACAGTGAGATGATGATGCAAATTACGTAGCCAAAAGTTGTTCAAAGTTGAGTGACCCGTAAAGGACCACAGAAAAGATCCACAAAAAACAGACCGGTTCCAAAAGGTAGGTAGGTAGGTTGCCCGTGAAACACGATAAGATTTGCACAATATTACCACAAAGTTTCATTTACATACAAAATTACACTTCTACGAAACCAGCCATTACACTGCCGAGACATTTCACTGGCATTTTCTCTACAGTGTAATTGTGTTGCGTACAGTACGACCACTGTCTCTATTTGTTTAGGTCTGTCGGTTGACTAGTGACAACCCTAGTTGCTAGCCTTTCAGCCTTTTGGACGTGTTTGTTTTAGTTACGTTGGGAGGATAGGGCTGGCAGTAATTGTTTTCAATTACGGAACGCTTGTTTACATTGAGAAATCTTTTTGCGTCGTCTGTTAATCTTTTTTGTATGTGATAGTAATGGAGAACCCCTCTGTCTGGAAGGGAAGGGGGGTGTATGTTGTACTTCCACCGACTTAAACTATAGAAGGGAACCCCAGCTTACACCAAATTCAAACATCATCCTGTCTCTGTCATCTTCAAACGATTGATAGAAACAGAACGATGTTTTTAGTTTGTTTGGCGCTAAACGTGTTAAATGATTTATGATGCAAGGGGGCCTTGAAGTTCTTCAGCACATACACAGGCTTTGCGAGCCCCAGTTGGATGTCAGTTAGGCCCAAAAATAGGGTAAGAACCAATGAAGTAACCTTTACGTTTTTTGTTTGACTATGGATTGTGCACTGTGCAGTGTATCTATAAGCCCTTGTGACAGTTTTTTCAAAATACTTATTGCGTTAAACCTGTCTTGATACTTAAAAGGCCCTAATCCAGTATCACTGTGCACCTTATCATCGGCCCCAGAGTCACACTCTCCTACAAAAACACAAATCACACCAATATTCCAGATAAAAAACAGTTTCCAAAAATAAACAGGCTCCCACCCGCCAATGCCGCAATATGTTAACTCAATCGCGCGTACGTTGCGAAAATAAGTTTTCCATCGAATACACAAGGAGGCAATGGATCGGAACCTCCCCCTCCCGTGCCCTCTTCACTCCTCACCCCCCTGAAGCCACTTGTTGGCCGGACATCAATTTATTTCGTGGCCCTGTCCGTGACACTTAGGATATTGAGTGACCTTGCCGTTTTCGTATACTTTCAGTCCATTGAAAACTGTTTTGTACTAAAATCGAGTGTTTAGTTAGTTCGATAATTGACTCGTTAAGCTGAAGTGCTGGTTTTGACTTGCTTGCTTGCTGGCTGTTTATTTTTCTATTGTGTGGCTTGGCTTTTCATGCTGTTTAATTTAATTTTAACGTTGAAAATTAAGTTACCTTTTTATTTTGCTGGCGTTCCATCGGTCTACCAGTAAAGCTGAGAGCACTAGTATTGTATTTTGAGTGTTCAACATTCAAAATATAAACGACCTACGAGTACCTACATGTGTGGATTATTCATTTTAGATTTACAGCCATACATACACAAAAACCACAAAAGGGTCTTTTAAGAATAAAATGTGGAAGTTTCTTTTTAATACCTTTTGTCAAAGCCTCATAAGTGGAGATGTATATATTGAAGTTGTGTCATACTAGCTTATGTCTGCGGCTTCGCTGATGCGATTAGGATTGCTATCAGCTTGCGCGCCGCTAAGCCGAACACACCGGTGTGCATCTCCCGCCTACACAAATTTACTAAGGTGGAAGACATCGTAGAGTACACTGCGCCAGAAGACGAGGTACATGCCGAGGGTGCAGTTACTGGAGTCACACCGCAACGTCAACTTCAAGGCGTTCGTTCGTTATACGAATTGGTGTTGGGATTGGTGGTTGCCCGAGGCGGAGGCGCGCGCGGGTGTCGGCACGCGCCTTCTGGGGCGATGCACGAGGTAGTTGAACACCTCACTACCCCGTGCAGGAGACGAGGCCCGGACAGACCGGGCCAGCAGTAGTGTGGGGCTGCGGAAGAATTTGGATTCCCGCGGCCCCGCACGCACGTGCGAGGAGACACCGGGGTGGTTTTAGCCGGTAAGAGTCCGGCACGCCCCTCCGCCTTTTCCCCAGGCGGAGGTAGACCATGAGGATTTCCCCCCGTAAAAAAAAAGACATGCTCTTGACTGTTACTGGGAACATAGTCAACTGTGGGATTTTTACTTTCTATGAGCAACTTTACCCATGAGTATTATAGGTACTTAAATATCTTATCTCTCGCGGACAAAAAATTTGCTGCCGCCATTGAATATCAAAGCGATACAAAAGTAGAAAAATCGAGAATTTGTAACAGATTTTTAAGTAATGGAGAAATATTTTAGTACAGTTCTCATGGGTAAGTTGCTCATGGAAAAAAAATGCCACAATTGACGGTACCTCGGAGGTAGGAAAGTTCTATGCTTGGTGGAGAGCTAATAGCTGCAAGCAGTTACATCAGAATAGTTGGGGATCGCAGTAAATGGCGTGTGATTGAAGAAGTCTGTGTCCAACATTGAACTGATCATGATGATGACGAATTAATATTTAAAAACCCGCACGCCCTATGGGATGACCCATCGATAAAATGAAGAACTTCTTCAAACAAACTTTCATCCCCTATTTAACCACTTTAGGAGATAATAATAATGAAATATATTGCTCGCCTTCGTTAGATAAGGAAATCTTGTGCAAGAATATATTGCTCGTCTTTGTTACATAAGGAAATCTTGTGCAGAAATATATTGCTGGCCTTCGTTACATAAGGAAATCTTGTGCAAGAATATATTCCTCGCCTTTGTTACATAAAGAAATCTTGTGCAGAAATATATTGCTGGCCTTCGTTACATAAGGAAATCTTGTGCAAAAATATATTGCTCGCCTTCGTTACATTAGGAAATCTTGTGCAAAAATATATTGCTCGCCTTCGTTACATTAGGAAATCTTGTGCAATCATTTCTCGATTCTAGACCCAGCGGCTGTGCATTGTCTGTCAGTAAATTTAAGATTTGTATTCAGTAGAAGATATTTAATTGTACTTACAAAAGTGGTGTTCGGCATAAGAGTTTTGGAGGTTTGATTGGCTGCAAACATGAGGCTGATGCCTCCAAATGTGTCACGAAAAATGAATTCATCGCCTGAAACAAACAGAAAACAAATGTTAATAATATAATTTTTGCTGCTGACTATCGTAAAGAACACGTGAATCAAGATTTTTCCCCTGAAAATAAAGTGAATACCATCCCATCTTAAATAAAAAAAGGATAAGAAAGATGTCATTGGACGATATCTTAATTTTATAGTTACTTAGCAGTTTAAGTTGTATTTAAATTACCTACTAATAAGTTAGTAGGCTAGATTGTAATGTGAATAAAGTATCATCTGTCCCTAATACTTTTCAAAGGAAAAAAAATACACGAATTACAAGTTGTTTGTGTATAAATTCAGTTTGGAATATGAACGCGAGCGACGCGACGGCACGTTTCAGTGTCAAAGATAATTAAAATTTAATTTTGCTGTGTACGTAATTGACAACGTAGTTGCCAATTTTGTAAATTGCAAAAATAGAAAATATGATATATAATATCATTTAAATATATTTTCATAGAATATTGATTTTGTAAACATAGTTGGTAGAGTCATGATGGCCCTGTGGTTAAGACCTCGCCTCTCATGCACGAGGTTGAGGGTTCAAATCCAAGCAAGTACTATTGTGACTTTTTTAATTCATAATGTACTTTCTGAATTTATATCAGACAATACTGATATTGGTGATGGAAAACATCGAGAGTAGACCTGGACTTATAGTTATACTATAAGTCAGAAATTGCCAACCCGTATTGAGCAAGCGTGGTGATCAATGGTCGTGTCTTCTCTGTTTGAGAAGAAAAGAACAACGAAAGAAAATACGTTTATTTGCGGTAAACATGACGAAGAGAACGAACACATTTACTAAAAAGGACCAGTTGGAGGAAAATATGCGCCAAATCCACGCAAAACGGCCATCGTCAGCATAATGCTTCGACCCTACGCGAGACAGAGCCCCAGCGCTGGTTTTCAGCGACAGCCAGCCGGAGAAGAGGCCTTTTTTTGCCCTGCAGTGGGAATAAAATAGGCGGTATTATTATTATTGCAAAATTTAAATAAACATTCCCAAACGCTGCATAAATTAAACCAGGATTAACTTGAACTAAAAAGCACTAACGTTAACCGATCATTATTCCCAATATAAACCCGACGTTATATATACTTTACCCTTTCCTACCTATGTATCTAACTCCTTCGTTAATCGAATTGGTTCAATAAAATATTCAGGCCAATCAAAGTAAGAGCATTATCAAGCAATTTACTTGATACCAAAGTTTGTATGTTTCTGCAATGAACAGTGACGAGTCGGTTACCTAATTGTAGGTAAGACGTCAAGAGAGTTTGGTTTGTGGGCAAGAAATAGACATTAATTCTGCAAGAAAATATTGGTGCCGATTCCCTTGTTCACAAACTAAACTAAATTTAAGCTGAATGCATCTTTTTCTTTCTATTTCATTATGAAATGGACAGCGATAAAATATTAGTTCAGTCCTGTCAAATTAGTCAGCCCCTGACGTAATTTGATATAATTTTAGTAGTCAACTTTTTAATCACGTCTAAACTTGTATGGAGTAGTGTCAGGCGCTGATTAATTTGACAGGACTAAACTAAAATTTATCTTCTGTCCTTTTCATAATGAAATAGAAAGAAGAAGATGCATTCAACTTAAATTTTGTTTAGTTTGTGAACAAGGGAATCGGCGCCATTGTCTCCCAGAAAATGGTACACACACTTTGCTCGTAGGGGAAAAACTGCGTACACAGGGCCACCATGGCACCACGCTCTGCAAGTAATATTGATTTTTATTGAATGTTTAATTATTGGACCAAAGTACTAAGAAAAATTAAGTCAAAGATGTGACTATTCAGCATACACATAACTTGAATTAAAAGTATTTGTTGGCGCCTAGTGCTACATTCATAGCAACAAACTTAATTCGTATGAGACGCTGTAAATAGTTAGGAGTTTATTTTTTTTCTTAGTTTTTTTATGGTACCCCACATTACTTTTTATTATATTCATTCTTGCACAACTTTGATCGCTCCACTAAATTATGTAAAAAACCCATTCTGTGTCGAAATACAAGTTTAAAACTATCCGGGGGTTTCATTTATGTCCAATTCGAGACATAAAAATTGGCGACCGTGACAGGACCTTTCGCAAACGAAAAAACTATCAAGAAGAACGAAGCCCGGTCAGCTTGACCGACTAAGCTACAGATCTGCTACATCAAGAAACTATATTTTGGAGTATTTGGAGGCTCAGCCATTGCAGCCTACACCTGATTTACGGTCAAGACACAGTGATATCAACCGAAGTCGCCGTACAGCAGCCTGGCCAATGCAGCTAAGTGACCTTTCCTTGACCTCCTCCCACATACCTACGTTTTTATATTGATCCTTTATAATTCATAAACCCCGAGATTTTACATGTGCTTATTTCATACAGACGGGTACCTATTTATCTAAATAAGCAGTGATTAACTCTAAAAATAAATATATATACATAGTTAAAAAATTCATTGACTTTATATTGTTAGACCTAAGTACCTAACTACGTCAATGTCTAAACGGTTTGAATGACCTACTTAGTTTAGAAGATACATTGTATCTATCACAGCTACAAGTACCTATACATTCTAAAGTATTATCTAATAATATTAATTACATTCAAGCCTAAGTAAATAATAATATTTTTTGCAAGTCAATAAGGTTGTTTCGCTGAACATTCCAGGAACGGTGACGTTATTTCCGACGGCCGGGGCCTACAATAATAGTCAAGCCTCATCCACGGAGTACTGTCGTGTTCAGCACCGGTACTTCCAGACCACAGGTGACACAGGAAGAGGGACGTAAGATAAATATTTTATTAATTGTTCATTGTATTCTTGCATAGATTTACCGTATAGTTATTTTTACTAAAAATACACATTTCATTTATTTACTTTGCTTATTGTCACAATGGGCAAGGATGACGGTTCTGTGCAAGAATTACAAGATCTTATTGTAAAGCGTAGTTCAATAAAAGGCCAAATTACTAAGTTTAGGAATTATTTAACGAGTCTGTTGTCAAAGGATTCTGTTACACGCATTGCATTAGCCGAGTTATCACTTAAACTTAGTAAATTTGAGTCACTGTCCGTTCGGTTCGATGACTTGCAGAATCAAATTGAGATATTAAATTCTAATAATTTATCAATCGAGATTGACGAAAGGGATGATATTGAACAATTATTCATAACAAACATTGCAAATGCTCAGAGTTTCATTCAAGATCATCAGCCTAATAACCGCCACGATGAATCTGGCAACATGCTCAATTCTAGCCATGGTTCAGCTGCTCCTTTCAATGCTGACAATCACGAAGTAGGGTTCAAACTGCCACAGATACAAATAGCTAAATTCAACGGAACATTCTTCCGTTGGCTTGAATTTCGTGACACATTTAAGTCAGTCATACATAATAATGAGCGCATTGCACCTATTAATAAATTTCACTATCTATTGTCTTATTTGGAGGGAGATGCAGCTAGAATAGTGAGTAACTTAGAAGTCTCCAATTCTAATTATAGTATTGCTTGGAAATTGCTATGTGATCGATATGACAATAAGCGACAGTTAATAAGCCATCATTTGTCTTCTTTATTAAACATACATCCAATGACTCGCGAGTCAGATAAATCACTTCGCTTTTTGGTGGACCACGTTACCAAGAACCTGAGAGCGTTGTCTGGCTTGGGACTACGTGTTGATAATTGGGATGTTTTATTGATACATATACTGTGTTCTAAGCTAGATAACCGTACTCTTACCAAATGGGAAGAATGGCGTGGCACTTTGGATGATTTAATACCTAACTTACAACAATTTAATAAATTTCTAATTGATCGAGCAGATGTCCTTGTATCTCTAAACCACTCTTTATCTAGCCATAATAATAATAAGGCATCGGTTTCTACGTCGTCTAAATGTACCAACAAAGCCGAACGTCAGCATAATAAATCTGTTACATACCAATCAGTTTGTCAGTCTGCTTGTCAGAGTAATTCTTCATCTTCTTCAGGTTGCATTGTTTGTCAGGGCGAACATAGAATCTACGATTGTCCTATTTTTAAGGCTAAGAGTGTGGAAGATCGTATATCTGAAGTTAATAAATTAAATCTTTGTTCAAATTGCTTAAGGTCCGGGCACATTACACGAAACTGCTACCTCAGACCTTGTCGGGAGTGTAAGAAGAAGCACAACGCTCTTTTACACGTTCCGGTAGTCACCGAAACCCCTGCTGCAGATATCACAACCTCTGCTGCAGGTATCAAAACCCCTGCTGCAGGTACCACATCATCTTGTGGAACTATAGCTAATCATACTACACAGGGTTCAAAACATATTCTACTATCGACTGCCTTAGTTGAGGTATGTAACCCTAAAACAAATAAAACAGAACAAGTACGTGCCTTGTTAGATTGCGGCAGTCAATCGTCTTTTATGACGCAATCACTTAGAGACAAATTATCTTTATCAGGTAATTCATTATCTAACAATTATATTAACATTGTCGGCATCGGCAATCATGTCAATAGTAAAGTCACAGAGAGTTGTGTGGCGCAGTTAAAATCGTTAATTAAACCGTTTCACGTCACAACAACTTTTCTAATATTACCGGAATTAACTAGTAACATTCCCAGATACACACTAAACACTCAGCAACTGCAAATACCTACCGAGGTACACCTTGCTGACCCTAGTTTTAATCAATCCTCCGCTGTTGACCTACTCATCGGAGCAGATTTGTTTTGGGATATTCTTGGCTGCGAGCAGCGTTCTCTAGGCCCTAATAATCCCACTTTAAGAAATTCCCAATTTGGTTGGCTCGTTTCAGGCCCAATCAAAATAAACAATTTAGATAATATATCCAATATTCAATGTCATAATTCTTTGACTTCAATTAAATCGGAAAATGATTTTAATGTAGAAATATCAAAGTTTTGGGAGCTTGAGGAAGTGCCATTAAAATCGCCATTGAGTCACGATGAAAGATTATGTGAAAGACATTTTTTAACTCATATGACACGATTAAATACCGGCAGATTTTCTGTTCGATTACCACTTATAGATTCACCTAATTGTCTTGGAGAATCATACACACTAGCAAAAAAACGTTTTCATAATTTAGAGAAAAGATTCCGAAGGAACCCACAGCTTAAATCACAATATGCCAACTTTATAAGAGAGTATGAACAGTTAGGTCATCTTTCACAGTCTGATGTATTAAAACCCAATATATCATATTTTTTGTGTCATCACGCTGTGTTTAAAGAAAGCAGCGAATCCACTAAAATTCGGGTTGTTTTTGATGGATCAGCTCCTACTTCATCTGGATTGTCAATCAATGATATTCTTATGATAGGTCAAAATATGCAAGACTCTCTATTCTCCATTCTAGTACGGGCTAGACAACATAAGTACCTCCTGACCGGTGATCTAGAGAAAATGTACCGCCAGGTGCAAATTAACGAGGAGGACCGAAATCTCCAGCTCATACTGTGGAGAGAAGATGAGTCCCAACCTATCAAAACGTTAAGACTAAATACTGTAACTTACGGCATGGCAAGCTCCAGCTATTTGAGTACACGTTGTCTGTGGCAGCTTGGCGAAGAAAGTCCAGATGAAACCATTAAAAATGTAATTCAGCACGACTTTTATGTAGATGACATGATAACTTCGAGTGACAGTGAACACAAACTAAAACATATTCTTCAAGGGGTTACCGCGGCACTTAAATTAAGCTGCTTTAATCTAAGAAAACTTAAAACTAATATAACTAGCATTTTTGACTCATGTTCTTTAGATGTTAGTGAAAGGTTAACACTCAGTGAGTCTTCTAGCACCCTGGGTTTGGGCTGGGATCCATTAACGGATACATTGCATTTTCCAATGCAATTACCAGTTCCTTTGGATAGCAATCGCCCAACTAAACGTTCAATATTATCAAAATTATTTAAAATTTTTGACCCCTTGGGTTTGCTTAGTCCGTGTGTAATGCAAACAAAGGTTATATTACAACAGCTTTGGCTGGAGAAATTAGGCTGGGATGATCCGATTCCTGAAAGTATTGCTTTGACCTGGGCTAAGTTTGCTGATTCTCTATCCGCACTTGGGGACATAAAAATTCCAAGGCATGTACTCTGTGATGAGCCAATACATATAGAACTTCACTGTTTCTGTGACGCTTCTCAAATTGCGTATGGAGCTTGTATTTATGCACGATCAGTAAATTCTGCTAATCAAGTCACTGTAAAATTATTGTGTGCTAAATCCAAGATTGCACCTACAAAACCTACAACAATCCCGCGCTTAGAGCTTTGTGCTGCGCTCTTGGCCGCTCGATTGTGTAAGGCGGTCAGAGATTCCTTGCGGTATAAGGTAAATAGTGAGGTTTATTGGAGTGATTCCAGTATTGTGCTGGCATGGCTTCATTCGAGTTTTAAGAATCTTAAAACTTTTGTTGCAAATAGAGTTTCAGAAATTTGTGAGCTGACAGACCTAAATTCTTGGCGTCACGTTCCAACATCAGTTAATCCAGCTGATCTCATATCTAGGGGGGTCAGTCCTAATCATATCAAAGATAATTTGCTGTGGTGGTCAGGTCCACCATATTTATTGCAATCGAATGAGACTTGGCCTGTTTTAAGTAACAATGAAGTTAATGTGATTAACTTACCGGAAACCAAACATTATGCAATTGTTAATATGGAAACCTCAGCAGAATCTTTCATCAATTTTCAAAACTATCAAAGATACGATCACTTAAAACGAACACTTGCATACGCTATACGATATATTAATAATTTAAAATTAAAGTCTTGCAAAAAATCTATAGTCTCAGGTACTTTAAAAACAAATGAGCTACATATGTCATTTATTAACTTGTGTCGTTTGGCACAGCAACAGTCATACTCAAGCGAATACAAAACACTCGCCAACGGCCACCCACTAAAATCTAAATCTAAACTTTTATCATTGACTCCTTTTTATTGCTCCAACGATAAATTAATTCGAGTAGGCGGTCGTATTGAATCCTCAAAATATCAGCATGATAAAAAACACCCCGTGTTGCTTGATGCATCTCATCATCTCACGAAATTAATATTTCAATATGAACATTTTCGTAATTTACATGCTGGCCCACAGTTGCTGCTGGGCATTATTAGAGATTATATTTGGCCTATTAATGGCAGACGTCTCGCTAGACAAACTGTTCGTCATTGCGTCAAGTGTCGGCGGTTTCAAGCTAAGCCGTTGGAACCTATAATGGGTAATTTACCTTCCCAAAGGGTCACGCCAAACTTCCCATTCACTACTGTAGGCATAGACTTCGCCGGTCCTTTTTTTATTTTAAATAGGAAAGGACGCGGCTCGAAATTAGTTAAAGGCTATCTTTGTCTTTTTGTATGTTTAACGTATAAATGTATACACCTTGAAGCTGTAAGTGATTTAACTAAAGACGCGTTTATTCTTACCTTTCGACGGTTTGTGTCACGACGTGGAAGGCCAATGGAGGTATTTTGCGATAATGGTCGCAATTTTGTATCTGGTGCTAAGGAGCTAAATCATTTTTTTAAGATTAACGCGGACTCTCTTTCTGATTTTGCAAGCGGGGAAGGGATCAAATTTATTTTCTCACCATCTTACGCCCCTCATTTTGGTGGAATTTGGGAGGCCGGTGTGAAATCGGCTAAGTACCATATTAAACGTGTGATGGGCAATTCCCATTTAACTTTTGAAGAGCTGTCTACCCTTTTTGCACATGTAGAATCCATTTTAAATAGTCGTCCGCTTTGCCCGTTATCCTCCTCACCTGATGATCTTCTTTGCCTCACCCCTGGTCACTTTCTTATTGGCCGGCCCCTCACTGCTCTTCCATCACCTGCCTTAGAAGACCGCAATTCCAACAATTTACAACGCTACCAACGAATACAGCAAATTCATCAACATTTTTGGCGTCGGTGGCAGCGTGAATATATCGCTGACTTACAGCAACGTAGCAAATGGAGAACCGATAAGTCAAGCCTGAATATCGGTGATTTAGTCCTTCTGAAGGAGGATAATACGCCGCCTCTGTGTTGGAGACTGGGACGAGTGCAAAAATTGTTTCCTGGATCAGACGGAGTTTCTCGAGTTGCTGATGTAAATACTCAACGGGGAGTGGTACGACGTCCTTTAGTTCGCCTCTGCCCTCTGCCTTCCTCAGATGAAATAAAGGGTTGAAAACTGAAGATTTCAACGGCGGGAGGATGTTGGCGCCTAGTGCTACATTCATAGCAACAAACTTAATTCGTATGAGACGCTGTAAATAGTTAGGAGTTTATTTTTTTTCTTAGTTTTTTTATGGTACCCCACATTACTTTTTATTATATTCATTCTTGCACAACTTTGATCGCTCCACTAAATTATGTAAAAAACCCATTCTGTGTCGAAATACAAGTTTAAAACTATCCGGGGGTTTCATTTATGTCCAATTCGAGACAGTATTTATAGACTCAAACTCAAAGCATTTATTTCAATTACACCATATACGGGCACAATTTTTTTTAAGGTATTTTTTTTTTCACTTTGCAACACACTAGGAATTTCTCCTGTATCGTAGGTGCGTTTACAAACATTTAAACTCACATACACAAACAGCCAGACCCGGAACAACTACTTGTAGGTCTTACAAATATTTGTTCCGTGCGGGAATCGAACCCGCGACACGCAGCGCAGCAGTCAACCGCTTAACCACTGCGCCAACCGTGCCGTCAATAGTATAATAATAGTAGTGTAATAAAGTAGTTTAATAGTTTATATATATATATAAACTTTAGAATTCTTAATGACTCGGTCAGTCAGAAAGATGAAGTTAGGTCCCCATTCCAGAGCGTAGTAGGCTCCTATTGAGAAGAATGGGGATGAAACTCCATGGACCCTCTTTTAATTCAAAATATTGTTACAAAAATATTGGTTACAATATCCACTACTTTAGCTGCTAGCACAGTTATCACCTTTGTAAACTTTGCTTAATACGAAAGTTTTTAAGTAAGAGCGAAAGAAGAAAAATAATATATATATGTGTATTTGTCACATTAGCACGTGCATACAAAAGACAATTAGCTTTAATAATTAAGAAAGAAAAAATGGATATCATAAGAGATAATCATGAGCACAAAACAGACATAGTCAACAGCTGCACGTCATGACTGTGACAAGAAGGCTTCACAGCGTTTTCAGAGGTTAGCCGAAAAGGACGTACGGAAACCAAGTCTGGTTTAATGATTGGTACTAGTTAACAAAATAAAATTAGACAGACAGTAAGTAAACCAATTATATGAATATATATGTACGGCGTTACCGTGCGTGCATAAATAATGTAACCACCCAAAACATTAATTTATTAAACAAATATATATGTTCCGAGATGTAAGATTTGGAGACATAGTGTAGAAGTAGGTACGTTCAGAATATGTAGGTACACAGACATTGTTTTGGGAGACTGAACGCTAAAGGTCTCTGCACACAGCGGGCGCGGCGGGGCGGGACGGGACGGCGACGCGACACTGAGCAGTTGTAATGTACTAGATATTACGGACGACGCCACACAGAGCCGTCCCGCTCGACGCGACGGTAACCGTCTCTCTGTGTGGCGTCGTCCGTAATATCTAGTACATTACAACTGCTCAGTGTCGCGTCGCCGTCCCGTCCCGCCGCGCCGCGCCCGCTGTGTGCAGAGACCTTTACATTTGTTAAGTTAACACATGTTTTTAGTTAATTGGCTAGTACTTTTGCGAATGTTATTAAAGGAGTTAGCTAGCATAAGTTTATTTTATTGCTGTAAGTATGTTTTTTTTAATGATAAATGATTTTATTTATGTAAGTAGGTTTGCACCAACACTTTTACACGTCAATCATATTTTAAAAACTAGATGAGGTCGGCATTTCCTATCTGACTACTTTGAGAAGAAAGCCCGAAACAATCTCAGAGGTCACAGTCTCTTTTAAAAATCCAGACCATGTAGATTGGTGTCTGAAACGGTCTTTTGAGGAAAAACCTTACAGATTGAGCGGAGGACCTGTCCAGTCAGTGCACGCATTTGTCAGTAATCTTGCCGCTCAACTCAGAACTTAAGGAGCACAACGATTCGACGAACAATACCAAAGAAAGGACATTTGGGTAGGCCGCATAAATGACTCAAGCTGCCAGATCGTGAAAATAACTAAGAAATAAAAAAAAAAGTAATAAACCACATAATCTTCACTTTCACAACAATTAAAATAATATAATACTTTACAAAGTAAATACTGATGTCATTGTATGTATAAACTTCATCAATGTCAATGTGTATAAATAAAAGTTCGAACTTAATCTTTGAGGACCATGTAGATTGGTGTCTGAAATGGTCTTTTACATTGGTATGTTTTGAAACTACGCTTAAAACAAAGACAATTGTATGATTAGTTAAACTATGGAAATATATGCGTTATTAACGAAATATTTTCAGGTTTAAAACCTGAAAATACCGATTCTGCACATTCATTCATCTGCCTGTTTTTTTCCCAACAATGTTGGGGTCGGCCTCCAATCTGCATGGGTGCAGCTCAATACCAGTAATTTACATGGAGCGACTGCCTATCTGACCTCCACAACCCAGTTACTGGGTAACATGATACCCATTGGTAAGACTAGTTGTCAGACTTTCGGGCTTCTGACAACCTGTAACGACTGTCAAAGATCTTTGAATGACAGCCGAGATCATCAGCTTAACGTTCTTTACGAGACACGAATGAGCCTCGGTATGTAAGGGATGTTCACCCATCCACGGACTGACCTCGCCAAGCGCAGCTTCACCTGCGACTGACCCATGCGGCTGTTATTACTTAGCCAAGAGCTACGTATACGACATACGTTTAACAACATTAAAAAGCTGGTTACTATAGCTCCTTAGATAGAAGCACATTACAGCTTATAAAATGACGATGACCCGAAACTACCCACTTGCAGACAAACTCAGTACGATGCTCCGGGCATTCTAACCATAAATTGATTGCACATCTATGTGGGGTAAAATATTTGTATAACCTGAAAGTATGAATGCAGCTATAATTGTTAAAATGGAACGCAGCGGATGAAAGAAAGGGAAGTATGTGTGCGAGGGAGAAAGGAGAGAGATGGCGATAACTAGTTTTTACGACGAACTAACGTGTAACGCTGATCTTTTTTATTGTGATGAAAAATAAATAGTTTCAAGTGCTTTACCCGTTTATTTATTTTGCTATACAACCCACATCTATGTTTAGTCAGGGAAATTCATTCTCAAGCAAGTTGACTACCAAACTTAAACTGTATGTATATTCAAATCATAACTGATATTCTTTGACAGTCGTATGAACTGGCTATAACACGGAAAATTTACGTAGGGTATCAGTTAGCTTAACAGTTAATTACCTTGACTGTATACCAGCACATTACGACGCTATACATACAATGTATGTACATGTACATTATGTGTACAAACAGCTCTGGTAACTAAATGTGTTGGATAATGGTGCTTGAGATATTAGCTTAATAGCTTGTCACGCTTAATGGTTCGGGGTCGAATGGAGGTAGGGTAGACCTGTGTGTATATGTTTGTTGTACTTGAATGTCCTTGACGGGGGAATTGTAAAACTGCTTTTAATAATCAATACATACATCGGGGGGTTGGATACATTTATCGTATCCAACCGCAAATAATTTGGGATAAACGCAGGAGAATGATGATGATATTTATCGTATATGGGGATCCTAGTCTTAGGCAAAAAGGCTGCCAAGCTGAAATAGGTTTAGCGTGTCACGTCAACCGCATGTACAGTGACCGCTAGGCGACAGTCTCCACACGGTGGGTTCCTCCTCAGGAACCCACCATGTGGAGACCCCCAGTAATGGTGCCGTCCATCTTCATGGACGGCACCATTACTGGGGGCCTACTCCCTAAATCATGAAGTCCGTCGTTTCGCCCGAAGTTCCAGACGTTTCCTACTCCGTGTCACTTACGGACATAAGATTAGTCCGGGACCCGAACTAAGGATTAATGACAAAATGTTTAGACAGTTGTCCTTGCTCTCGAAGTGTTTTTGCCCGTCCGGAAAAGTTTATTAATAGGAAGGAGGGTTCACTTTTAAGTATCGACCTACTTTCGGACGGGCCCGTATCCTCGTTTATGGACTTAGAGAGTAGGCCCCCTGGCACAAACGAACGTGTGTGAAGGACTTGATGCAATATGTAAACTAGTTATGTATCGTTTTTTTTAAATGAAAACTTCTTTAGGCGTGTTGCACGCTTTTTGGGTGAACTAAAATCATGGAACTCGCGTCATCGTCACCGAACGCTTTCCATGAGCTATGTATATGTATACTGTGTATATATGTATACTTTTTCGGTGAACAAAAGCGTGAAACTCGCGTCATCGTCACGCTGCTAAATAATAGTGCAATAATTTTATTGTGTACGATAGCGCAATAAATGAACATTGCATTTCACCATATACATGTGTAGTACTTTCTACTGATAAATAAAAAAAAGCATGCGAAATTATTCCATAAACATTCTTTGGGGAGTGCCGATAGAAGTGAAAACTAAGTAACTTGTGAATTGTATCGTTGAGCTATTAGATTATTATTTTCGCATTATTTTTGGTTTATAAAGTAGTGTTTATGATCAAGGATTAAAGTTTAAATTGGTCATTAACACTACAAACCAAAAATTATTATTCAAAAATAATAATTTAATAGCTCGTCGACACAATTCACAAGTTACTTAGTTTTCACTTCTATTAGCTGTCCCCAAAGACTGCCCGCATGTTTTTTTTGTCTTTGTGTCTATGCCGATGCCGTGACAAATTCCTTAGAGGCACGGCAATTAGTAACAGTAGTAACAACATGCTGCGATTACCAATGCGGTGATAAGTTCAATACTTTGTTACTGCTATTTTCCGTAGTTATTAGATAGGCTGTTCGAACGAAGTTATTTAAAGCAGCTTGCCGTAAGAGTAAACTTTAGAAACATTGTAGAAGTCACGTAATTAAAAAGCGTTGTGCGACTCCATGCGACTTTTTACTATATAATATAATAGAAAGAGACAGAGAGAGGATGAGATAGTTTTCATGGTTTTCGAAGGTGCTGAAGCCGATAGTGAGGTGAAAATGAATATTCAAGATGGCGGCTGCGAAAGTTTTAAAATTTGACATCATAGGTTGGTTTTCATGGTTTTTATGGATGCTGAAGCCGATAGTGAGGTCAAAATGAAAATCAAACAAGGCGGCTGCGAATTAAATTTAATTAAATTTTTCCAGTTGAAGAAAAAGCGTAAGAAACTTCGTTCTTGACTTTTTTTCACAAGCGAATCTGTAGCAACACTACATAGATATTTGTATACAACATGTCCCGGAATTAACGCACACCAACCAACACCCCATTTAGAATATTATACTTATTGTTATGATCATAATACAAACACTGTATTTTTACTATTATGTATAAAACATTTATTGAATTAGATATACTGATTGTGGGAGAACTTTTGTGGTCACATTACAAATCTTAGCACGCACATAATATCACACGTCTAGCGCAGTTTAGCGTAGTAGGTACTTCGTCCATTATGGTTTGTTTTGACTGTACAGCGGACGTGTGGCTGTGGTTTACGTAGTTTTCATTATTTTTAGGATAAAGAAATACCGATATTAAAAATGATTTAAATCGGTTCAGTAAACGATTCTGAACAAACTACTTTCATAATGTGTATTAATTCAGCTACACGTTGTATATATACTTACTTATGTTCTTGCAATGGCTCTAGTTGGTAAATGTACGGCTTAATGGTACTAAAGACATTAGCCGTATCGCTTGTCGCTTTTAATGGCTACCCCACATAAAGTACTGCACGAACGTGATCAATGTTTAACGTGGTGTATTAGCTAAATGCAGTTAGCTATTAGTAAGGGATAGTGCCTTGTCACCAGCCAAACTACGTGTCAGGCCACGCACAGTAAATGTTTCCGTATCGTTACGGCTATTACAATGTTTTGGTCTATTTAGCCGGAGTTATTCAAAATCAATTTTTTTTTCAAATAAACCAATTACAGGCACTTTTTAACTGTCAAGGGGTCCGTCAGTCAGAAAGATGAAGCTAGTTGCTCATTCCAAAGCGTAGTACGTACCTATGGAGAAGAACGGGCAATAAACTCCATGGACACTATTTTCAATCAAAATATTGTTACAGAAAGTGGTTAGGCACATCATTCATGTCGAAATTATACATGTGAGAACGATGTAGAAAGACGTGCACGTTAAAAGCGTCCGTAATAAAAGATAAAAACAATTCAGGAATTAAAATAAGCCGTGGTAGCTAAGAAATTACCAGTGCGAACATGACGTATGGCTCAGCACCATTCAGCTCAACCATTTTGAAGGGAACTCAATGATCCAATACACACGCCACCACCAGCCATACATTTGAGTGAGCATGACATATTCTCAGCCGCCAGGGCACATTCAAGTCAATGAAAGATGAACCGAGCTTTATAGTCGGTACATAGTGGCATAGCTTGTAGATTAAGCAAGCAGAATTGGCAGTAGGCTGGCCATGTTTGTCGAAGGATCGATGGCCAGTGGAGCAGACGAGTCCTGGAGTGAAGACCGCGAATCGGCAAGCGTAGTGTGGGACGCCCGGCTAGATGGGTCTACGACCTTGAAAAATTGGCTGGGACAGATTGGATGTGGAAGGCGGAAGGCAGGGTGTTGTGGCGCAGCCTGGGAGAGGCCTGTGTTGTGTGACTGAGTCTGTTTTAGTCAAGATTTATTAGACTTGCCCGACATGCGACGTTGAAAGGTTACTATAAACCAAATTAAATACCTCCTCGTACATTTGAAATGACAAAGATAAACTTGCAGTTGTTTAAAGCCAATTTCGGCGTTATATAAGCGACAATACTAATTATAATCCTATGTTACATATAATTAAATTCCGTCTCATATGGCAAAGTATTACTCTGATTATGGTCCACATAATTCAAATAAATGTTAATTATTTTTGTGTCAGTGTATAATTTGACCGAGTTAGCAAAGTTTACCAGACGCCTGGGAATCTCGACCACGTCATAGGCACTAATTTTGTAATAACATCCTAATTATAGTAATCATTTATTTTGAATTTGTAAAATAGGATAGTGCTATTTATCATTATGTTAGCTACGTGCTTCTGTGCTACAGCTGCTACGCCAGGCTTAGTTACGGCTGCTACTGCAGGCCTCCCTACGGCTGCTACTGCAGGCCTCCCTACGGCTGCTACTGCAGGCCTCCCTACGGCTGCTACTGCAGGCCTCCCTACGGCTGCTACTGCAGGCCTCCCTACGGCTGCTACTGCAGGCCTCCCTACGGCTGCTACTGCAGGCCTCCCTACGGCTGCTACTGCAGGCCTCACTACGGCTGCTACGCCAAGCCTCTCTACGGCTGCTACACCAAGCCTCTCTACGGCTGCTACGCCAGGCCTCACTACGGCTGCTACGCCAAGCCTCGCTACGGCTGCTACGCCAGGCCTCTCTACGGCTGCTACGCCAAGCCTCCCTACGGCTGCTACTGCAGGCCTCCCTACGGCTGCTACTGCAGGCCTCCCTACGGCTGCTACTGCAGGCCTCACTACGGCTGCTACGCCAAGCCTCTCTACGGCTGCTAATGCAGGCCTCCCTACGGCTGCTACACCAAGCCTCACTACGGCTGCTACGCCAAGCCTCGCTACGGCTGCTACACCAAGCCTCACTACGGCTGCTACGCCAAGCCTCGCTACGGCTGCTACACCAAGCCTCACTACGGCTGCTACGCCAAGCCTCTCTACGGCTGCTACACCAAGCCTCACTACGGCTGCTACGCCAAGCCTCGCTACGGCTGCTACACCAAGCCTCACTACGGCTGCTACACCAAGCCTCACTACGGCTGCTACGCCAAGCCTCTCTACGGCTGCTACACCAAGCCTCACTACGGCTGCTACGCCAAGCCTCGCTACGGCTGCTACACCAAGCCTCACTACGGCTGCTACACCAAGCCTCACTACGGCTGCTACACCAAGCCTCACTACGGCTGCTACACCAAGCCTCACTACGGCTGCTACACCAAGCCTCACTACGGCTGCTACGCCAAGCCTCTCTACGGCTGCTACACCAAGCCTCACTACGGCTGCTACGCCAAGCCTCGCTACGGCTGCTACACCAAGCCTCACTACGGCTGCTACACCAAGCCTCACTACGGCTGCTACACCAAGCCTCACTACGGCTGCTACGCCAAGCCTCTCTACGGCTGCTACGCCATGTTATTTTTTTAATGTTTTAATTATAAACGAAATGAAGTAGAAAACAATTAAATGATTAATTAAAAGACTTTATTAGAAGTAAAAAAATAATAGCTAACAATAATTATAAAATAGAAAATGTATGCCGTTCTGACATTTCAAGTGATAAACGAACATTATATAGACACCGAAGTCATCAACTAAATTGCAATTTAATGAATACAAAGTAACTTGCATAGAAACTAATAACCAGTCTTACAAGGGTCGTGTTACCCAGTAACTGGGTTGTAAAGGTCAGATAGGCAGTCGCTCCATGTAAACTACTGGTATTTAGTTGCCTCCGGTTAGATTAGGTAGGGAAAAGGCTAGGAAAATGATGATATTGATGAAACTTGAATCGTGTAAATGGCGCTTTATAGTTGTCCGCGGTTCGGTCAGTTCCCCGAATGGCAGGCTAACTCACAGCGTCAGGGACACTCCACCGAATGTCTGTATAATTATACTCCATTTTACCACACGGCCTCCTGTTACACCGAAGTGTATTCCCTAATTACGGCAAACTCTTGGGTAAAAGGAGAAGTAAGGAAAACGTGATTTCTTTATTGTCCCTAATGAGTTAACAAGGTAAGGAAACTCACAAAAGATTTTCGTCTGCTCTCCTAATTTGTCGTTTGGTAAATACTTTGGATAACGTTGAATGTTACTGCCAAAGTTTAGTAGCGAAACGTGTCGTAGGTACTTAGCAAAGTTTGTTGTTCTTTATTCTCACTCGTTTATTTCCTACTTAAACCTTCTCGACACGTCACTAAATAATAAAATATGACTGTTAAAAAAAGTTAAAAACATAAATTCAACTACGACAAAAACGCCAACTAAAAAGGTCAAGACAAGTCATCGAAATCGATTTTTTTTTTGTTTTCAAAATCAAAATCAATTTAATTATTGTGAATGTGAGGACTATGTGGTTCATTGTTATTTTTTACTCTTAGTTAGTTTTAATTATGGTCTGGCAGTTTTAGTACTCTATGCGTCAAATGTCCTTTCTTTGGTATTGTTCGTCGAACCGTTGAGCTCCTTAAGTTCTGAGTTGAGCTGCACGATAATTGACAAATGCGTGCACTGACTGGACAGGTTCACTCAAATCTGAGTGGTTCTTTTCTTAAAAGACCATTTCAGAAACCAATCTACATTCATGGTCCTCATATGATTTGTCCAAGACTTTGTCTGGACTTTAAAATAGCTTGAAACCTGTGAGTTTATATCGACCTTTCTTCTCAGAGTAGTCAGATAGGAAACGCCGACCACATCCAGTTTTTAAAATATAAAAATTTAAAATGTAAAAGTGTTTGTACAACCCTACTTATAGAAATTTTGTCAATCAAAATCAAAAGTCGGTTATTCAAATTAGGCTGAGAATCAGCACTTTTTGAACATCAAGTCACATAAGACTAAAGGCAGTCCCTCACAATGCCCACCCTTCGCTACTTCCTAGTGTTTTAGCTGGGATGAAGAATTGGCGCAACTAAAATGTTACGCCTTACCCCAAATTTTTTGGATGTAACACCGTCATATTGATTTTCTTCGAATAAAATGTGGCCATAATAATTTAATAACGAAACGATTGACACCTCATGCATCAAAATTGGTAGTAGTACGTAAAGGCGCTACGGTGGAACATACGTAAAAACAAGCACACACACATAGACTGCTAAAAACATAACCCTTCCTTTTGGCTTTGCTATAGTCGGGGAATAAATAGGGCTAAGGTCAAGCCCGAAATAAGTTTCAATCAATATTAGGCTGTTATATATTTTGAGCTATTAACAAGTTAGTTTTACTTCAGTTTAACGTCTACAAAATTGTAAGATTTTATTATATTTTTATTCCCTTCTTCAAGAAAACCAGAGATAGACCGAGAATCCATTTCTCACACCGTTTTCAAGTATCCCTAAATAAGCAAATCGTTGTCGGCGATGTGGCGTACGTAATATCCGTATAGATAGCGTCGCGAGGACAACCTCGAATCAGATAACTTTTCACTATTCCTGGTTTCCTAGTACACGAAAGTGATTAAGCTAGAACGTTTTGAATTTTTTCGTTTTTTTTATACTTTCTAACCTAGAAGGATAACTAGAAGGATACATCTTTAACCTATAAAATATTTCAGTTAGTATAAAGTTAATAGTTTTAGTTAATTAAGGATATTATATTTATTAATTACGTATATTCAGGACAGCAGGGACATCGACGCGCAAAATGAAACCATGAATTCAGCACTTAACTCTAGACCACCCCTTTTTTTGTGAGTTTGTGAAATCCTCAAATAACTGGCATCATCTCTGGGCGGAGCGGGGGGGCGTGTCAGACTCTTACTGACGACTAAAACCATCAAATGTTCCTTCAGTTGCCTGTGCCAGGGGCCACAGTAACCCTTTCGGACTTTCCCGCAACCCTGGCAAGCATCGGCCCTAGCGGACCTCGTCTTTGTTGCTCACATAATTTTGAAGCGCGACTTAAACACAACGCGCCGTCAACCCACGCTTGGTCCTTATCAGACGGCGAGCTACCCTCTAGACTCTAGACTCTAGATCTCTCTCTAGACCCCCCCTGGCGTAGAAATTTTTCGTCAGTTAGAATCGTGTACTGAATCCATGGTGATAGGATTTGCGACAATGTCCTTGCCACCCTGTATATTTATGTACGTTTCATTTTAATTCTGAATAAAAGCAACATTTACTTTTAAGTTAGTACAAAATTAAAACGTTTTAAAAGTTTGCAATCGTAAGAACTTGTAAAACCAGTAAAGACCTTGTTTAAAAAATTCCAGCACATTCATTTGTTTCTTTGTTTTTTTTTCAGTATAGGTAAAGAAAGCATCCAAAGTAAAAAAAAAGATGCCTTGCCTATCACAAAACTGCGAAACTTCAATAACACATAAAACCAACTTATAATTTACATTATATATTATAATATACTAGTCAGATAGGAAACGCCGACCTCATCTAGTTTTTAAAATATGATTGACGTGTAAAAGTGTTTGTACAAACCTACTTACAGAAATAAAATCATTTATCATTTGACGTATAACATAACTTGTGGAAACTATTCAGTCCCCAGTAAATTGACCTCAAATAGAATCAACACAAATAGGCGTCCGACAGCAAACGGTAATATCACCAATAAAATATTATTATACACAACAGTTCGGCCACAGATTTTGTTTATTACATGTGGCACGCAAGCCAAGCGATTTAAATTGGTAACAGCGCGACAAGCGGACCGATGCCAATATCACGTTATTATCGCAGCAATCATGCTAATTATTCCAACAATTTACGATTAGATTATTTGATTAAATTCGATTTTGTCTTAAACAATAACGGTTAGGCACCTGTCTCACCACTGACGAGGAAACGACTAGCTATCAACGATTTTCTCGCTCAAGAAACGTAAACAATATTGTAGTGTAGGTCCAGTGTAGGTAAAAGAGATAAATATATTAATAGTCAATTGTTCACACCAAATCAAATCAAATTAAAATATTTTATTTCACATAAACCTACATGGGCACTTATGAAACTTCAGAAGCTAGGTACACGGTTCCAATTAGTCGCTTCCTGTGGAGAAGCGCCGGCAAGACACTCTACGGTTACTCTTTTAAAAATAATTGGCTTTTAAAACGTTTTCAAATTACAGTGTTTATAGATATGGGAGGACAGTGTAGGCCTGTCAATAGGTACCTGGTACTTAGCAAGATAGAAAATGGTCTACAAATCTTAAGTTTACAAGTTAGGCCTACAACATTCTTACATTTACAAAATACAAAGAATCTTTAAATAAGGTAAATAAAATAATAAAAAATAAAAGCCTATTTAAACCATACGACATGATTGCCATTACAACTAAGTATATCAAGTCTCATCATCATCAATACCAGGAGAGTAATCGCTCAGCGACGCTCGCTTGGCGTGCAGTTCACTCGCTGAGAGACTCATGATTGGTACATATGCCATACCAGCGAGTAATCGATTGTCACCGTCCCGTATTCGCTGCTCGTTGCTCGCCAACTGTTTTTAGTTGCTAGCATTACTTACTTCTCGCTAATCACCGGCGGTGGCACAAGTGCCTCAGAAGGTTTTGTTATTCAATGCACGTCACTAGGTTCTACGTGGCATTTGAATTCGGAATTTGAATTTAGAATTTCGAATTTTAGAATACTGTGGTTTTGGTCGAGCTTTCAAAATGGTTCAGTAATTCCAGATGTAGCAAAGGTAAATAAGTTTATACATATTTACGTTAAAAGCTTTTGCAGTTTGGGACTCGATATGAAATAAAGGCCACTAGGTTAGTTTAAGTACCTACCTGTACTTAAATGGATAAAAAATCGGACGACATAGCGAAAGACCTCGATGTAGTACAATATACTTCTGCTTCTTTTTAAAATAGTTAAGGGGCTGACAACAGCTAAAGCGCGGGCACGGTCGGACTGCATAGAAAAGAAAGAGAAGCGCGATGACACAAAGCTGGTAATTTATTGCAAAATATGAAGCAATTCTATAATGACAAAAAAAAAATTGTTTGGACTAAAAAATTAAAACACTATCACATTAATATGTTGCTTGAATAACAATCTAAAAAAAAAGAAAAAGATTGCATGTATATTAGTATGGTTTTTAATCGTTAATAGAAATTATTAGAGGTATCCTCAAGACTTTTTTACCGTACCAAATTAGTTGTATTTTGTTTTCAACACACTATCTAACTAGCATCCTAAAGAATATCAAATATTTTTCCGATTTTGTTTAGTGCAGTGGATCATATACTTTTAGGCATTATAAAATTTGCGTTTAGATCATGTAGTCCCCTTAAATCGGTCCAGCCGTTCTCAAGTGATGTGGTTAGTAACGAACAGCATTTCATTTTTATTTATATACTTAGATAGATTCATACATATGTTGTGTCCTCATTCAAATAATTTTAGGTAAAAATATTTTTTTAATGAATATTACATGGCGATCTAAAAGTCTGATATTTTATCGTGTTTTTGAAAGATAATGAATACATAACATGAACGTGAGGCATATAATCACGCAATGAAGGTTTCATGTTGACCTGAAATCCTATATTGTTAGAATGTACAAATATAAAAATAAAAGTAACCATGTTGATTATGGCAATAATTTTCCTTAAAGTGGTGGCTCTATAGTAAAGCAGAATGAAAATACCGAAAACATCTGTATAAAAAACATTTATGGGAAAGGCCTACTTAAATGTCCTTTCTTTGGTATTGTTCGTCGAATCGTTGAGCTCCTTAAGTTCTGAGTTGAGCTGCACGATGGCTGACAATTGCGTGCACTGACTGGACAGGTCCACTCAATCTGTGTGGTTCTTTCATCAAAAGACCATTTCAGACACCGATCTACATAGCCTTCGCATGATCTGACCAAGATTCTGTCTGGACTTTAAAAGAGACTGAGTTTGTTTCGGTCTTTCTTCTCAGAGTAGTCAAATAGGAAACGCCGACCTCATCTAGTTTAAAAAAAATATGATTGACGTGTAAAAGTGTTTGTACAAACCTACTTACAGAAATAAAATTATTTATCATTTAAAGGGGCGTGAGTGTATGGCCAATAAATATACCTAAACCTAAGTAAACATTTTATATAAACTTTAACACGCTCATATTTTGCCAATCAAGATTGGTTCAAAACTCAAATAGCGGTAGACACGCCTAACCTATTTTTTACCGACTTCAAAAAAAGGAGGAGGTTCTCAATTTGACAGTATGTTGGTTTTTGTATGTTTGTTACGCGATCATTCCGCCAATTATCAACTGATTTTGATGATTCTTTTTTTTTGGTAGGTCATACTTCAGAGGTGGTCCCATATAAGTTTTATCGAAATTGGTAGAGCAGTTTTAAAGAAATCAACAATAAATTGTTTAAAAAAAAAGAACCGCCTTCAAACGATCGTGGACGTGTAAGACGAGCGTTTCCGAATTAGCGTGGGGTAGGTACCATACCTAAAAAGGGAAAAATTAAAACTTTTTTACAAAAAAACAACATATTATTTCCAAAAAAAAAAACACTACAAAGTGAAAAATTACTTTAATTTCGGAAGTTGGTTTTTTTGGAAGTATGTTGTCTTTTTGTAAATAAAGTTTTTTGTATTAAAGCTACGGGTTCCTAGCAGAGCGGTGGCCGCCACATAATGGCCGCAGTGACAGCTGTCATGAAAATGAAGGCACCGGTTTGACTTTACGGTGTCAAAAAACGCTCTCTAAGAAAACACACCAACTTACTATCATAAATAACGTTTCAGTGACGTCATTCGCCGGTAAATTGCGGACGCTATGTGGCGGCTACCGCCCTTCTATGAAATCGTAGCTTAAGCCTACTGCCATTAGTCTGTACTGTGACGATATCTGTCATGCTGACACGAACGATTTTAAGTCACTTTTTATCGTGAAATATCTACAACACGTACCTAGTGAATATAAATGTGTCGATTGAAATAATTAAACTTAAATATTGATAGGTTTTAGGTGAAATAATTTAAGTTTGATTTCAATATTGTGTAGAAAGAAGGACAGATTAGTATAATATTCATTTATTATAAGCACATAAATGTTAAGAAAAATACATAAAGAATTACATTTCAAATCATATTCAGCACACTTAAGACGTATAGTTAGAATTTATGCACACGTTGATACTTGTTACCCTTTTTCACAGACTGTAGGTGAATACTTGAGGAGGCGTTGAGAACATTGCATTGTATAAATTAAACATCTTAGTATTGTATAATTGTATAGCACATGTGTGTGAGCAGTATTTACCTAAAATAAAGCTTACTGGGTTCGTCTTTCACTGACTTGAATGTGCCCTGGCGGCAGTGTTGGGCAAGTTTTAATTTCAAGAACAATTAAAGATTAACAATTGATTAATTGGTAAATGTAACCACAACAACTAACAATTAATCAATTGTAATTGTGGAAAATTACAATAAACAATTATGTAATTGTTAACTGTAGTAGTAACAATTAATTATTGTTAATTTCGATTTACTTTTTTTGTGAATTTTAATTAAAAGTACTTAACAATTTATAAAATACTGCTGTATAATATACAGCCGGTATATATAAATAAATAATATACCCGTGTGGCTCCGGGTAGTAGAATAGTGCCCCCCCATCAATTCCCCCTCATCTGTTCAAGCAGTTTAATATGTAGAAAGAAAGATTTCGAAAAATTAAGCTATACTTACAGGCTTTGACCAGTTTTTTATTCGTCTGAAACTTACAGCTTAATGTTCCTAAACCTTTTACTAATTTTGTTTTGATACATGAAGTTAATTGTTTCATAAAACAACAAAAAAAGTTAATTGCAATTATTTTAATTGTGAGTTACAATTGACATACGTTAATCAAATTAATTTAATTGTAAGGTGCAATTAAAAGTTTAATTGCGATTAATTTAATTGCAATTACTTTTTTAGTCAATTAACAAGATATTTGGCAAATTAATTGATTAATGCCCAACACTGCCTGGCGGCTGAGAGTATGTCAAGCTGACTCAAATGTGTCGCTGGTGGTGGCATGTGTATTGGATCATGAAGTTCCCTTCAAAATGGTTGAGCTGAATGGTGCTGATCTATACCTCATGTTCGTGAACGGGCGTTGTCAGTAGGCACTAGTCATCTCTTAGCTGCCACGGCTTATTTTAATTCCTAAATAGTTTTTTATCTTTTTTTATTACCGGACGCTTTTAACGTGCACGTCTTTCTACATCGTTCTCACATGTATAATTTCAACATGAATAACGTAACCGCTTTTTTGTAACAATATGATAGTTTAAAAGAGTGTCCCCGGAGTTTCTTGCCCGTTCTTCTCCATAGCTTACCTACTGCGCTTTGAAATGGGCAACTAGCTTCATCTTTCTGTCTCCTTCTATTCTTCTTCTTTCTTCCTTCTTTCTTTTTTTTCCTGACTGACCGACCCCTTGACAATTCAAAAGTGCCTGTAATTGGTTTATTGGAAATAAATGCTTTGAGTTTGAGTTGAGTTTGAACATTTACGTGTATCTATTGGCCAGCCTAGGAACGCAATGGCGCCGCGCACTGGTCCAGCATGGACGACAAAGACGAGGGCAAAATTAATGGATGAGAAAAACCTACCTTCTGATTACAAAACGAGATCTTAGTCCGATGATAAGCCTTTGGGCAGTTTTTTATAGCATAATCAACCTATAATGTTCCCACTGCAGTGACACAGGCCTCCTCTCGGTGAGAGGCCCACGGCCACCGCCCACTCTCGGCCGTAATCCACCACGCGGGCCCAGTACGAGTTGGTAGATGTCCTCGAATTTTCTAGGACATGTCGAATTTTCACGATGCTTTCCTTCACCGTTTTAAGAGCAATGGTGATGAAATAATTTACATCAAGTCCCTACAGTGCCTGTCGGAGTTTGAACCTACGACCTACAACTCGTAAGTCGCGGTCGTGACTACTGGGCCACCACTGCTCCTCAGTTTTTGTATATCGAACTTTATTTAGTAAAGACCCTGGCAACTTACTTACCGGGCTAAGATGGGCCAAAAATTGGATCGAACAACAACAGAAAAACTTGGTTTTGTAATAGGACCGCTATTGTTTATGGTTCATATTGGGTAGCTGTTGAGACCAAAACTACAAATGTAGCATACAGGAAAGTTTTATAAAAATGTGGCTATTATTTTAATACATTGTGGCGGTGTGTGTGTACATTGGGGGCGGATGCTACGAGTAGTATTAGTTTAGAAGCTTGTTGTGAAAGAAAGGGCTCTTCCGGAGATTAATATCATCATACGTTTTTTGGTGTCAAGCAATACCTTCTGGTTCGATCCTGTTCGAAGGGCTTATTAAGCCTTAAACCTTTCAATGAGGGTTGATCAAATGTTTGACGAATGTCAGTGAGATTTGGGGTTGTGGACGCTAGGGACAGAAATTAAAAGCCTGTCTAATTTTTTTTATCTTTTTGCCAGTTTTCTCGTATCACGGCTAATGTTATGCGTTATTGACTCTTAAGGGATAGCCTATCGCTCGTATCTTCTTCGTCGTTTCGATGGCACGACAGTGTTTCAACATACCACCCGCTCAATACTTACCACCAAGCGCGCATCTACCCGCAGGGTCCAACCTTCCGTGGCCTCGTTGGAAGTCTCTGAACCGTATCCGGACCCAAGTGGGGAGATGCAACTACAACCTCGCAAAGTATCTGGACGGTACGGCAGCAGGGTGTGGATGTGGGTGGAGCTGTGGCGCAAACCTTGTCCTACCTGTTATCCTGCCCTTTGTGCCCTAAAAATACAGCTATAGTGAACTCTGCGTTGCCACCTACGATGTTTGAAGATGATGAAGTGGCGAAGTTTTCGCCCAACAAAATTGAATTGAATTACTCTCTAAGAACAGTGATGGCGCATCATTCACACGCACACAACAAGACAGTATCATAGTCAAAATATACTGAGAAATGAGTTTTGACGCAAGTCAAAACAGTTCTGCCTATGATAAACCAAACTATTTTGCTAACGCACTGTCTTAGGTCGAGATCTACAAGCGATACTCGCTTTGATTTAGACACGTTCCGTCTTTATCTTGCAATTTTAGTTGTGCGAAAGTGACAGGAATAATGCTTAGCCAAACTATGCGCTAAGTAAAGTTTATTGATCTCGGCCTTACAAATCAAAAACCAATTTTCAGTCACACTATTGAAACCTACTTTCAAACTCCCATATCACACGACTGTTTAAAACAACACAGTTGGCATCAGTGTCTATCATATGCGGGTAGCTGACAACTCAAACATGCCAGTTGCAGCTCAAACACTCGTCGCTATTCAAAACTGGGGGATCCATTTAAATTGATCTCCGGGTCGCAAGTTTTGTGAACGTGAATATCCATTTAGAGAGAGGTCATAGTTTTATAGGTTAGTTACTGCTAGTGTCGAGTATGTTTGTGTGTCTGGTTTAGAATATAACTAAATACAATATTCATATATGTAATTAATTGATCCCCAAATAATTCCCATTTTGATTTCATAAAAATACTAAACCGATTGTCTAATATACTAGATCGTCTTTAGTGATGTACCCTTTTGTAAAAGGAAGGAAAAAGGCTCATTAATTAAAAAACGCGATCATCATTAGAAGATCAGTTAACCAATCAATTTATTAGAATTTTGTAAAGGATCAATTCGGTATTTCCTAATATAGTACTGTCTAAAATAGTTACAGGCCAGTTTCTCAGTAGCAGCTTGGAGTCTGGACAACTCACTGCTTTGAGTTTAATGGCAATACATGGGACCTATAAATAATATCCCGGCGAATAAGCCACGGGCAAACCGGCATGTCCTAGAACCAACAATTCGCGTGTGTCATCCCGCGTAGTGGATTATGCGACTCACACCGTCTCAGAGAGAGAAGTCCTTTGTCCCAGCAGTGGGGACATTATAGGCTGATTAAGGCGCAGATAAACGACTTTTAATGATTTTATATTGAACATCACGTCTAAACTTCTAGTCTTATTTCTTTGAAAAAAATATATGTTATACTAGACAATTTTATTCATAATTTGATATGTGAAAATGTGAAATTATATTTTAATAACATAGTGTAATTAATTTGTAAAGTATTATCTAACGTGGACAAAAAAAACGATAATCACGCAAAAACTATGGGGCGTATTTACATGAAAATTTAATCATATAAAAGACAATTTAATGACCCATATTTTAGTATACGGCTTTTATTTGTATTGTGTTTGATAAATCAAGGTGGGTTGTTTTTTCGAATAATCTTGGTGCGCGTTGAAGCGGGGCTCTGGCGGGCGACGGGCGGCAGTGTATCGCTGACTTTGTCTGACTTTAGTCGCGGGGCGCGACGCAAACTCCTCCCACTCGCTCAAGGGCGCGGGCAGTTAATGTCGCCTTAAAGCTACGGCCACACTAAGTTAAGCACAACTAATTAACTAATTAATCCAATAATAATATTTATCTAATTATATTTTTTGTATGCACGTGTTTCTGTGACAAATAAACCTATTTTCCTTTTCTTCACAGTTTGTGTACGAGCAAATATTTGTGTCTCAATAAAAACACTCTTACATCCTCTTCTAATTTTGTTACAAGACCTTTTTCTATTACAACCCATGTTACAAAACTACATGATCAGACAAACACGACCACTAATTAAAATGCGTATGTCTTGTTCATTCCCCTGCAAAATGCTACCGACCCAATCTTGTTCACTAGCGCAGCATTATGCTGGAGTGGTGCCAGAATTTACTCCTATTTGCAGGGACATGTTGCCGACCAATTGACTATGGAGTTCAAAGACCTTTTTGCTTGGCAGTATGAACTTTATACTTTTGTGTTGGTGCTGTGAGAAAATAAAAGACTACCCACTCTATAACCGTGAGTGTTGTTTATGACCACATTTATGACTGAAGGGCATACCTACATGCAAAAGTTAGTTTGAGGAATTTCCAAACTAGTAAAGTACAACCCAAATTGCTTAAAATATTTAATAAAATGAGATGAAATGTTTGAATTTTGGCTGTGGCAAAAGAAGCATGAAAGTAGAATATATGCTGTGAAAATGCGTTCCTTGCGAAGCATGCGTGGTGTGACTATGAATGATAAACTGAGGAATGAAAGTGATAAGGCAACGGTGCGGTTTAAAAGAAGATGTAGTGACAAAAAAGAAAAGGGTATGCTTAGATGGTTTGGTCATGATGAGAGCTTTGATTATTTAAAATAATCAAAGGATGAGAGGATGACTGAAAGGCGACTATCAAAAGGTATTTACAAGTCAGATATGAGTGGATACGCCGGAGGGGACGCCGTAGGAGGACATTTATAGTGACCTTATTGGTGATTTTTTTTCAGAAAGGTCCGATACATAGTACTCGTAAAGTCCGTGTATGACCAGATGCATGAACACTAACGAGACAGAAGGAGTATGTAAGGATCGTAGCAGGTGTCGTTCTGTAGTTTCTGCCTACCCCGATGGGCAGAAGGCGTGAGTTTATTTATGTGTGTATCAAATCAAATCAAAATCAAAAGTCATTTATTTAAATTAGGCTGAGAATCAGCACTTTTTGAACGTCAAAATCACATAAGACAGTCCCCCCAAAACGCCCACCCTTCACCACTTCCTAGTGCTTTAGCTGGGAAGAAGAAGTGGCGGAACAAACTCCCCAGCAGCACTGCTGTCTGTTCAGTTAGAAGAACTGGATTCTATATAGTAATAAGTAATTAACATTACGAAACACAAAAATATGAAAATTATTTGCCGTAAGTCAGCTAGCACACGCCAATATTTAAAACTATACTCAAGCAGAAATAAATAATAAAAACAAAAACGCAAACAGAACTTAATACATAATAAAAAGCCTCCAGGCATAAAGGGCGTACCCGCTTACATATGCAATGCTGAATGAAAGGTTTCTATAATAGAGGTACGAGGAACAGGGTGTAAAGTTCACTCATACCTCCATAGAAAAGGGAGGATCCTCCGACCAGACGGGTGTCGTGTCTGGTGGGCAAATGCCCGACGATTGATGTCGGGACGTTGTATATATGCTAGTTGCGCGGTAAACTCTGCTTGCTGCTTTGCGTGACGTCAGTGTGATGCGTAGTTTGCATGTGGCGATGTAGATGCCGCTACACTATTGTAATACATATTTATTAATAACGAAAGCAAGATCAAGATAATACCACACCCCACTGATGCGTTCATTTTAGTCATTAGCAAACAGAGGGATATAACACATTGTATTTTATTGTATTGTAAGAACTAGAACGTATGTTGTCCACCTCTCCAGTCATTGACAAAAAATAACAAACACATGGCACAATTTTATTTATTAGGCATAAAGCTAAGCGCACATTACAGCCGAATCGGGCCGCAGCGCAACGCAGTTTCATACAAAAAACTGTGGTGCGGCCTGCATGTAGTGTGGGATGGTTCATACAAAATGTACGACAGTAATGTATAGGGAACGATTTTTTTTATTAACAAGATGTTAAGTCTTTAGTAAAATTTATATTAAAAACAAAAGTGCATCTGCTATTAGACAAGAGATTGAACTGAATCTTCGATAAACAATACCAACTAGATAACGGGTCTCGTACAAAATCAAAGCTAAATGCTGTCCACGTGAAAAAAGTTTGAAACAGTTATAAGTTCAACCTAATTACAACCATGGCACCTAGCAATAAAGTTATGTTTACATTGGCTGTGTTTCAAGCGAACTAAAAATAAGAGCTCACGTGTCAAATGCGCTGTTATTTTTCGAGACGTATTTCTTGCGCCGACCCGATATCTAGTCGGTATTGTTGATCGAAGAACTAAATATACAAACATGTCGGCACCCGCGTTCTTAGGCCGCTCGCCCACGGCGACTTTTTGTAGCGATGCAGTAGCGATGCTGTCGCGCGTCCGCATCGATACAGTCGCGAAGCGGTCGCTAGCTGTGTGCCCACGCCCACGAGCCCAGATTCAGTCGCGATGCAAACGCGATACTGTCGCGATGCAAACGCGATTCAGTAACGGCATAAAAATACCTGCGATCGCTACAGTTGCAAGATGGACTCCGTTGAGGCAACATTAGTCACGTTGTCTTTGGTGCTGCTTTTACGTAAGCAGCCGAAGCGTAGGCAACGAAAGCAGCGTCAATATTGGGTGCACCGTCAATATTCGAATACTCAGGAAGACGCGAGTCCCATATTACAGGACGGTTCTGAATTGCCATAATAAATGTTTCTGTGTCGAACGACTCCATTTTGCATGTGACGGACAACAGCACTCTCGACCTGTCTGTGTTGCACTGATGCTCGGTTCTCCACTCACGCGTCACCCTCCCTCCGTTCTCTCCCCGATGTCGTCCGACACGGTCGCGCGTTTGTATCGATACAGTCGCGATGCTGCAGCGCGTTAGTAGCGCGTTGGCATCGCTTCTGTAGCGCGTTGCAAATGCGACTAACAGGCGTTAGTAGCGATGCTGTAGCGCGTTTACGAAACGCGCGACAGCATCGCTACAAAAAGTCGCCGTGGGCGAGCGGCCTTAACATATTTACACATCCGTTTTAATTGAAGTTTTTTTTTACTTTATACATAATGTACTCTGGCTAAGTTTTCTTACATATATTTATAACGCTAGGTGACTAACGGAAGCCACGGTGACGATAAGGTGAATTCAGTAAAGCTACGGGTTCCTAAAAGAGAGAAGGCCGCCACATAATGGCCGAAGTGACGGCGGTCATGAAAATTAGAAAATTATGGCAGCGGGGTAGGGATGACAAACACGATGCGACATGCCGAAATATCGATTTTAATACGAAATTTTGGCCATACGAAGCGTCTAGGTATATCGTATTCCTACAAAATATCTCATTAACGTAGGTACTCGTACATCAAAGTATGACTTTAATTGTTTATTATTATTTATTTTTTTGTTTATAATATAATATGATACCTACCCTTGGTATAATATTATTATTCGTTATAAGAGATAACTACCCTTGACAAACTTGTTTCCAGAACATGAGCAGCTGGCTTTTGTTGAGATATGTAGGTAAATTGTCGGTAGATTTACATTACTTTAGATAGACCTTTGTAAGTTTTGTAGTGCCGCCAATTAGATTGATAAAGTTTATTATTTCTTTCTTAAACATATAAGTGCTTTCAAATTTAAAATATATCTTATCTTCTTCTTCTTATTAATATATTTTACCTTCGAAATACCCTACCCCTTGCATTAATATACTTACATTCGATAATATCGTATATCCATTGAAACGCATGCAATACGATTACAATGCGATATATCGATAAAAAAGGATGCGATAATATCGTGTATCGATACGGTTACGATGCCAATGACGGTTTGACTTTACGGTGACAAAAAAGGTTCTATAAGAAAACACACAAACCTACTGTCATAAATTACGTTTTAGTGACGTCATTTGCCGGTAGATTGCAGTCGCTATGTGGTGGCCACCGCTTTTCTAGGAAACCGCAGCTTACTCAATTCTTTATTGCATTGCATATGTAGTACATAGATGGTAAAACACAATTAATTAAAAATCAACATGTACCCTGTCGGGCACAGCGAAATTAGGAGAGAGGAAGAGGGCTAATTAGCAATTCAATATTTTTATGAATTATTAAATGTGTTTAATTTGGTGTATGTATATATATATTATATTATTAGGTTTGTATTATATATTATATTAGTTATTTTAATTTTATGTATTGCATAAAAATAATGTAGGTAATTATTATGAAATTCTTAAAAGTATTTTCTTTATTATTAAATTATGTTATTACTTATGTACTCATGTTTATATTTGATTTTCTATATTATATTATATTATATAGGGTGTTTTTGACAGCCCTCCACAAATACACAGGATTGATTCAGCTCCTTATTCTGAATCATATCCCACCGGAAATTTTCTCAGGAAAAAAAATAAATTATGCCGTAACGTAACGTAACGTAAACGAGTTCCGCAGTTTCCGGGAGCTCATATTTTCTATGCTTGGTCTGCTCCGAAGCCAAATCACTGAGTGTGCAAAGCAAATTGATGTCTTAGAGACCAGGCACCGGCGGAAAGCGTTGATTTTCCAGGGACTAGTTGAAGTGGAGAACGAAGACAGCACAGCAGTAATTTTGGAGGTTCTCAATACCAAGCTAGCCGTCAAAAATGTCTCAGCATCCTCAATTAAAACCTGTCACAGGCTTGGAGCCCAAGGCAAAGAGCATCACAGGCCTATGCTCGTTAGATTCACCAGTGTGGACATCAAGGCCTCAGTTTGGAAGGCAAAGACAGGCTTGAAAGGCTCCAAAGTATCTGTCAAGGAGTTCTTGACCAGGGCCAGGCAATCTGTCTTCGGCAGGGCGCGCGAGCACTTTAGCATGCGGTCGTGTTGGACTCAAGACGGCGTCATCATCATAAAGGTCCCTGATGGAAGTCGGCACAAGGTTACATCCATCGACGAACTGAAGCCCTTGATAGCCAAGTATCCTAAGGCGCCAGGCGCGACTCCATCAACGAGATGAAGAAGTGTCGATGCTGCCGAGAGCCTGTAAAACACATACGTAATTATTGAATGTTTACTCTGATGTCTTGTTGTTTCTAATTTGTTGTTTCATGTATTCATAATCTTTACTTACCGTTGTGTAGTTATCCCGTCTCATAGTTATCTTTCTTTTGTTTTGTGCCCCAACTGTTTACGTAATTTCTGTTTCTCAGTATCGAGGTGTATTGATATTCGATACCCGCATCAGTGTTTATTTTTCAATCTCAACTCATGAAGTCATGATTTTGTTGTGAATGTCAGCTTGTCAAATTGACATTAATAATAATAGATTGACGTTGACGTTCCAAGTTAACGTTGAAATAACTGGCTATAGTATTACTTACGTTTCGTTCCAATATGCGTTTTATTCAATCTGCAGTTGGATGTACTGTATACCTGTATTACCATTTTTCTAATATTTTATTTTTCTTAACCTCTCAAAGACTTTTTTTTTTCTTTCTTTCTTTTTTGTTATTATTATTTTTGGGAATTATGGTTTTCGCCTTGTAGAGTAGACAAAAATGTGAACTATGATTTTGTTATGTGTAATTTGTGCTGAATACCATGTTGTTCATTGTTTTAGTGTTTTGTGAGCTGGCGGGTGGTGCAGTTGTACCTTAGTTGCTCTGTTTTTAGCAATAGCATTATTTTTATATATATTATAATATTATTATTCCCTTTATTAGCTACCTACTGATATTTATGTCAGACAATGAGTCTTATTTTTCTGCTAGCCAGTCTACTGCTTCTTCTACCGACGAAAGTTTTTGTTCTTTCAGCTACACCCTTGGTGACTTTATGCAACAAAATTTCAATGATCAGTCTAATCGGTTGGTGAATGTGTGTCACATTAACGCTCAAAGTGTTCCAAGCCACCACAGCGAGCTGTATGACGCGTTTAATAACAGCAATATTCACGCCATCCTGATCTCTGAAACTTGGCTCAAACCACATCTCCTGTCCACGACTTACCCTCTTACTGGTTTTGTACTTATACGGAATGATAGGATTGGTAAAGCAGGGGGTGGTGTGGCCATATACCTTCGCAATGACTTTCCATATAAAATACTCGCTACTTCCTCTTCAAATTATTCTGCTTCTGCTGAGTTTATTTTCCTCGAAGTCTGTGTCAAAGGAGCCAAAACCATTATTGGTGTTGTCTACTGTCCTCCTACTGTTGATTACTTCACTGAATTCGAATCAGTACTTGAATCTTTGGGTTCGGAATATGCACATCACATCATCATGGGTGATTTCAACACAAACCTCCTTGCCCCCAACTCCCCTCGATCCCGTAAGCTCCTCCATCTTATCCAGTCAGCTAGTCTGCACGTGTTGCCGCTCAAACCTACTCATCATAACACTGTCGGCGACGACACCTGGCTTGACTTGATCCTCACCTCGAACCCTTCCCTTGTTTCCTCCCACGGTCAACATGACGCCCCTGGCTTTTCTCATCACGACATGATTTTCCTTTCTTATATCCTGAAACCTCCAAAACCTAAGCCCAAGATCCTGTACAGGCGTTGTTTTGCGCGGATGAATGCCGAGAAGCTCAAGGAAGATGCATCTGTGGTCGATTGGGAGCCTATGACGGAAGCAGCTTCAGTTGACGACAAGGTTGCCATCTTAAATGATGTTGTAGTCAACCTTTATAACATCCATGCTCCCGTCAAAAAAGTTAAGTTAAAACGTCCACCTGCACCATGGATGACTAGAGGTATAAAGATGGCAATGCGACGTAGGGACCGCGCATTCCGCAAATTTAAAAGGGATCGTACTGATGAGAACTGGACATTATTCAAGGCTGCAAGGAATAGATGTAATCAGATGATACGCAATGCTAAACGCCGCCACATTCTTGACACTATCAATTCTTCCTCTTCTGCCGATATTTGGAAATTTCTTGGAACTCTTGGTATCGGCAAATCGCGACATTTAGATCTTCCTAGTTCAGTTAACTTAGACGATCTCAACCAGCATTTCTCCACCGTTTCTGTCATGGATCGGTTAACCAAGCAAAACACTCTGTCTCAAATTTCTGGTCTAACGCGTCCTCATAATAATCCATTCATTTTCATTCCAGTTGAACCGGGAGAGATCAGAAAGATCATTCTCTCCATCAAATCAAAAGCGGTGGGATGTGACAATATCACCCGTGGTATGATCATAACTATTCTGGATCAACTCCTACCCGCGATTACCCACATTATAAATATTTCCTTGTACACCGGAGTATTCCCTTCCCTATGGCGCAAAGCCTATGTTCGTCCACTACCTAAGGTTTCTAATCCCTCTCTTCCTACTGACTTCCGTCCAATTTCTATACTTCCCTTCCTATCCAAAGTGCTTGAGGCCTGTGTCCACAAACAGTTCTCCAGCTTTGTTCATTGTAACTCAATCATTAGTCCTCTTCAATCTGGGTTTAGGCCTGGGCACAGCACTGTCTCCGCGCTCCTTAAAGTGGCTGGCGATATGAGGGCAGCACTGGAAGACACCAAAGTTACTGCTGTAGTGTTGGTTGATTTCTCGAATGCCTTTAATACCGTCAGTCACGACATCCTGTTAGCCATTCTGTCATATGTTATGGTCTCTCCCGAAGCACTGCAATGGTTCTCCTCTTACCTTCAGGGACGTCAGCAGTCCGTTCATGTTGGGGATTCTTCTTCTTGCTGGTGTGACTTGGAAGCTGGCGTTCCTCAAGGCGGTATACTTTCTCCTCTTCTATTTTCTATTTTTATTAATCTTATAACTTCCGAACTTCAGTGTGCGTATCATCTGTATGCAGATGACTTGCAGTTGTACTGTCAAGGGAGGGTTGATGAATTACCTGACGTTATCAGTAGATTAAATAGGAACTTGATGGCCATAAAAACCTGGGCTGACAGATTTGGTGTAGCTGTAAATCCTACGAAGTGTCAGGCGATCATCATTGGTAGTTCTCGTAGTATTAGCAAGGTGGATGGTACAACCTTGCCACCGGTCCTCTTCAATGGTACGATCGTTCCTTTTAGCACTGACGTAAAGAACCTAGGCTTGCACATTGATAGTACCCTGAACTGGCGTACTCAAGTCGCTAGGGTAAGCCAGAAGGTTACCGGCACGCTGCGGGCTCTGTACAGACTGAAAAATTTATTACCATCAAGTACGAAGACAATGCTTGTGCAATCCTTAATCTTCCCTATCATCGATTATGGTGATGTGTGCTACTATGACCTGAATGCAGATCTCCTCGACAAACTTGACCGTCTTCTGAATAACTGCATTCGATTCGTTTTCAATCTGCGTAAATATGATCACGTCTCTGCCCATCGGTCGCTTCTAAAGTGGTTGCCCATACGTCAGCGCAGAGAGCAAAGGGCGCTGACTACCTTGTTTTCATTTCTTGACTCTCCCTCTTCCCCTGGTTATCTAGCCCCCCACTTTCAGTACATTTGCGCCAACCACAATAGAAATCTACGTTCTTCACACAATCGTCTTCTTCAATGTCCCACTCACCGCACAGACTTCATTCACTCTTCCTTCTTTGTTCAATCTATCTCTCTGTGGAATGCACTCCCCCAGGAAATCAGGATGGCAACCAACCGATTATCCTTTAAAACTAAAGTTCGCGAGCACATTCGTAAGAAGCTGGCAGTATCATCACAGCGGTAATGTTTTCTCATTGTGTATCCTATTTGTTTTTAACATACTCTTGTATTTATGTACATTTATTTGTGCTTATATTTATATATAATTAGGTATATATATTATATGTATTTATAGACTAAACAAGTTTATACGTGTCTATATATTATTTAAAATTATTTAATCCTAAATTATCATTATAAATTGCACCTACCACTGTTTGTCTCTGCATCACCCAAAGGTTGACTGGTAGAAAATGCCTATGGCATTAAGTCCGCCTCTGTACATTTGTGTGCTTAAAGTGTTAAATAAATAAATAAATAAATAAACGTAATAAAAGACGCGGCCCAGGTGCGCCGGGGAGCGCGCGGGGGGCGGGGGCAGCCTCGCTCAAGCTCGCTGCGCTGCCGTCCGCTACGTGCGTTTTGCCACGGTAACGATACATTGCGTGTGAGGTAAGTTATCACGATGTCCCCCCATAAAACAAATCTGGTTTTTTGGATTCCCTTAATGTTCCTGAAAGAATTTCATGTACCGGTCATCTTAATATGATGTACTGAAGCCACCCTATCAGTTTGCGGAGGGCTGTCAAAAACACCCTGTATATATTTCATAATGTTTGGTGTAACTTTATTATATCTATGGGTGTAAGTATAAGAGAGAGAATAATTTTACTAAAGAAAAAGATAAAGTTTGCCGCGGGCATACACAGTGAAACAAAGCTGCGTTGCGGCATAAGTAATTCTCCCTTTATCCCCAGTCGCCCTAAACACCATATAAACCATAATACATAAAGTACTAAAGTACACACCGCGTACATTTCCTGAGGCTGTACTCTCTCAGAAGTTAGTGCATATTGAATTAGTTAGCGCTTCGGTTGTTTAACAACGCGTTTTGAACAACCGGCTAAATATAGATACCTATATGACGTATTGCCGTTCAATAGTAGGTAGCTACTTTTGTTTGTCTAAATATAGTGGTTATTATATTATGATTTTGTACTTGTTTTTCGGCAACAAAAGGGCACAGGCTGTATGAAGAAGTATTAAAGTCATTCTTGTTTCAGTGAGGGAGGTTTACAAGACAAATTATCTTTATTTACAAATCAAGTTAGAGAATTCAATTCTGGGTTAAGCGCGCCTTTGTAGATAAGCTGTTCTTATGATGTTAACATTCGTTTTGTCATTTATGTGTACAATAAAGAATTTTTATAGTCTTGTCGAAAATGCCTGGAGGAGCTACTGGTCCATGAATGCGCTAATTTAACAATTAAATTAATTAAATAAAAAGAAATAACACATTTATTTCAGGTACATAACCCATATTATAGAACGTCGTTAAATTATTCAATAATAAATACACAATCACACATCAATGAATAAAAACAGTAATAATACCAACATCCACACAAATTAGATCAATCAAATTCAAATTCATATTCAGTCATAATTAATTCATATTCACTACAGTAGTCTCTTACGAGCGACACTATATTATGTAACTTGTCTGTCACAGCAGTGTCGCACATAAGGACAGTCCAACCTATTTGCTATCATGCTCAGAACGGTATTGGAGCTGGCCCGCACTCTGCGCACAAGAGATGCTCGGTGCTTCCGCATGGTCACATGAAAACCAACCGGTCGGTTGATAATGAAGGGCTACCTTCCTATGTCACTAAAGCGCAAACTCGTGGACATGTATATCCTGCCTATCCTAATCTATGGCGCTCAGACTTGGTCTTTGACCGAAGCTCTGAAGTCGGTGGAGCGATGGAACGTAGCATATTAAAAATTAAACTCACCGACTAAATTCGGAACACCACAATCCGCTCCAAGACAGGTATTGCCGATGTTGGCGATAAGTCTGCGAGGCTCAAGTGGGACTGGACGGGCCACGTCTTTAGGATGCATCAACACAGATGAGCCAGAATCATCATACAGTGGGTGTCTGAAGACGGGCGTCGGTCGTCACCAAGGCAGACCTAAGAAACGCTGGCATGACGATTTGCTCTAACCGATTGAACGGAGATGGCACAGCTCAAAGAAATGTGGAAAGATATGGGGGAGACCTTTGCCCAGAAGTGGGACAACATAGGCTAACAGAAAGAAAAAATGAATGGCTCTGTCGTGTATAGGGAGCACTCTTTGATTTAGGAGTAGAAATATCTCATTTATAAATCGCAAGCAAAATCGAATTATTCCTGAATAATTTTTTATCTAAATTGATTAATTATTTTGGTTATTGTTTAATTTAAGACCGCGCTATTGCAAATAGGTATACACCTGTAATGATAGTTGAAAGGGAGATTTAAATCAATAAATAATAAATAAATCTATTTCCCCATATTAGAAGTACGAATTTCATGTTTCTAAAACCTCTTTAGATTAGGAACAAAAAGGTTTCATTGGACTCTGAAATATAAATTAAAATGCCTTTATCAGGGGCGCCCTTGGTTCTCCCAAGAGCTCACAATACAATACAAAACATGAATTTCATTAAGAAACGAGTATTTTCAATTGATTCCAATTGATTCCCATTGAATTGGAAGGCAGTACGTTCAAATATGTGGAAATATTAACGGGTTCAATTCAATTATGGAGGGAATCGGAAGAGCTGTGTTCGAATGTAAATAAAAACATTGGAGGATATTATTTTAATGGCCGTGTCAAAGTTGGAGTTATATTTGAAGTCGCAAAGTTTTTTTTGTGTTGTTTTTGCCTTGTTACAAGCTTTTATTTAACTGGCCTTGTTGTTTAGTTAGTAACTATGTATGGGTAAAATCTTGCAAGCTGAATTAAAACCACTTCTTCTTGTCCTATGAAGTTGAAATTTTACATGTTGATTCTGTTCCATAGACAATGAATTTTTGGATTATGCATGGCCTGATTTTACACCCAGGATTGGCTCTAAACGAGGTAGCTCCTTAACGGTCAAGAATAAAGACCCGAAATTTTATATACGCATTTAATTATGATAATAAGTGTAAGTCCGAGGGTATTGCTACCTATAGTACTTAAGATATTGTAGGAGTAGGAACGGCAAGGGTGGGGAGAGTTAATAAAACTCGGCGCCTCACCCGGGCTCGACCCTTTTTGCGCTCGCCTTCGTTGAGATAGGTCGTTACTCTGTCCGATTGTACCTAACTTTTGCTAATTGTTTAGTCATAGATAGATCGTTTCTAGGTCTTATTTAGATTCATTAGTTTTGTATAACTTTTGTGTGTTAGTTAATTTAGAAGTAAAATCATTTTTGTTGTAAAGTTGTTTGTGTTGAATTTATTTTGTCAGGTAGTATTAAAAATTGTTTTTAAAAAAATCACTCCTGGTCTTATTCCTTAGATCAGGCGTGGGATTCTTTCCCAATTGCCCACTGTTATTTTTGTTAAAGGATAGTGCTTATCAGTTAGTTTTATTCTAGAAGTTTTGTCATTTAGTTCGGTTTTGTTCAGCTACCCTCAGGTAGTACGATTTTTGCTGGAGTGTTTTATGGTGATTAGTAAGTGCTTTTGATTAGTTTTTCGTGTCATCATTTGTGTGTCATAGCGGGTCATAAGGTCGAAACTTGTTTTGCCAAGCAAAGAACTGAAGCGGCAAACAAGGTGACTGTTAATTTATGCAATGTTTTAGTAAATTCTACTAATCATGATGTTGTAGTGGCGGTTATTCAAGATGTGCCCGTAGACGTTTTGATCGATAGTGGTTCAACCATTTCTTTAATATCGTCCTCGTTGCTGAAACATTTTAATTGTTCGCGCAAGCCGGCTTTCCGTATTTTGAAGGGCTTGGGTAGTCAGGAAGTGGAAAGCACGTCTTACGTTACGTTACCTATCGAGTTTGACGGTCTGACTCTTGACGTTGATTTGTTCATAGTATCATCTCAATACATGAACATTCCGGTCATAGTAGGTACGGACATTTTAAATAGAGAAGGTGTTAGGTACGTTCGTTACGAGGGTTGATAGCGGGCCTGATTCTACTTCGTAGGGTTAATACCTTGACTGAGGCTGGTTTCTCAAATAACTTGAAGAAGTGTTCGTTCCTAGCCACGGAAATTGAGTATTTGGGGCGGACCATTAGTGAAAATCAGGTTAGGCCGAGTCATGACAAAGTAAGGGCTTTGGTTGACTCAGCTCAACCGCAAAATGTAAAACAGGTCCGCCAGTTCATGGGCTTAGCCAGCTATTTTAGACGTTATATAGCTGACTTTGCCCAGAAAACTGCTTGTATTGCTGCGTTGACTAAAAAGGGGGTTCCCTTTAACTGGGGTTCAGAGCAACAGGCTGCTCGAAAGTACATTGTAGAATGTCTAACGAGTGAGCCAGTACTGGCTATCTACGATCCTTCGTTACCAATAGAGGTCCACACAGACGCGAGCTCTATTGGCTATGGAGCAGTCATGATGCAAGTACATGAGGGTAATCGCAAGCGTGTGGTATCTTATTTCAGCAGGCTTACACAGGGGGCTGAGAGTAGATACCACTCGTATGAGCTGGAGACGCTTGCTGTCGTTAAAGCTCTTCAGTATTTCCGGCATTATCTTGTGGGGGTTCATTTCACCGTAGTTACCGATTGCAACGCACTCAAACTTACTCAACGTAAGAAAGATTTGTTGCCCAGGGTAGCTCGGTGGTGGGTATACCTTAAGGACTTTGATTTCAGCCTCGATTACCGTAAAGGTTCCCTTCTATCCCATGCTGACTATCTTAGTCGCAATCCCGTCAACGTAATTTCCATTGAAAAGCCTTTGAACTGGGCTCAAATTGCTCAAGCCTCTGATGAAGAGACTCGATCTATCATCCAGAGTTTATCCGATGGTCAGTTGGACTCTTCCCGGTATGTCGTTAAAAATGACATTTTGTACTTCAAGTCTACACCTACTGGTGAAAACCCTAAACTGCTTTGCTTTATCCCCAAAGGTCATCGACTTAGTCTTTTACGTATTTTCCATGATGAACATGACCATCCCGGTGTAGATAAGACAGTCGATCTTATTACTAAACATTTCTGGTTCCCAGGCTTGAGAGTTTTTGTTCTCAAATATGTAACACATTGTTTAGTGTGTCTTTCACACAAAAAAGTCGCCCGTGCCCCACTCCAACCCATTCACCCTTGGGAAAAACCAGACTCTCCCTTCGAAACTATCCATTTAGATGCTCTAGGTCCTTTACCTGAAGCAGATGGTTATCGCTATGTTCTTATCGTAGTCGATGCGTTTTCTAAGTTTGTTCTATTATACCCTATGTACCGTCAGGATGCTGACGGGTTAAAACGTCACTTCACTAATTTAATTTCACTTTTTGGTACACCTAAGTTAATTGTAGCTGATAGAGGTAGGATGTTTCAAAGTGCGGACTTCCTCAACTGGGTTACGGATATGGGCTGCGACACGCATCTCATAACGCCCGAGATGCACCAATCCAACGGGCAGGTGGAGCGTTATTGTCGCACGGTACTCAACATGGTACGTATCGAATGCAATCATCGACAGCAGAGGTGGCCGACTGTCATGTGGAAGCTCCAGTTGGTTCTGAACATCACCAAGCACAGAACAACTCGACAATCTGCTCTTAACCTGCTGATTGGCATCGATGCGGCTACTCCACTCATCCGAAGTTTGGTACGTGACGTGGCTATTGAAGGTTCCAGTCCGAACAGGGAGGCTCTTCGTGAGATGCGTCGGCAGAGGGCGTCTGATCGTCTCCGTTTAAATCGTGAAGCTCAAGATACTTACGTCAACCAAGGACGCAAGGCACCGCGCGTTTTCGAAATAAATTCATTGGTTTTTGTTAGAAAACAGGCGCAGTCGACTGGGAAGCTGGATTCCTGCATGCGAGGGCCATACCGTGTGGTGAAGGCTTTGTTACACGGTCGTTACGAGCTTCAGCTCTTGGCCGGCTCGTGTGGGAAAACGACGCAAGCAGCCGCGGAGTATATGATTCCGTGGCATGGAGAGTGGACTCCCGATGTGTGTGCCGATTTTTTCCTTGGTAAGTGATCTAAGTCATCGCTTTGATGTTTTTCCTCTTAATGATTTGTAGACATGCCATTGGTGGTCTCTGTCCTGTGTAATTGTTTTAAGAGTACGTATTTCGTTATGTACTACGTACCTACTTACTGTGTGTTTTCTCAAGGGATAAAACGCAATAAGGGAAGTTTTGTCTTGCGGTTGGGATAGCCTCTGTCTCGGATGTCCTCGTACTCAGATATACTATCCTGACTGACGGATACACTTCAAGTGAGGTTTGGTTTCATGTTATTGGATGCTGTCTTGGAGTGCGCTCAGTCATGCGATCCTAGTACATGGAACATGCCTTGGGTGGTTTGTGTTTTTATTTTGTTGTGCTCGGACATGGTCCTGGAGCGGTGGTACACGCAGGGTTATGCCAAAAGGTTGGCCTTAACGAGTCGTGGTGCGAGACATGTTTCTGTGACGAACATGGTCTCTGTGTATTTTATTTTGACAGTTTGGGTTGAAACATACTTATATGTGAATCGTTTCACACACGCAAAGCTATGTCTCACGTAAGTCCGCGTAGATCTCTAGCGAGTCGTGAGGTGGCACTCCCCCGACGGGAACTGCCCCGGGTGATCGATACAGATATTTGTTTGTTTTTTTACCCTGTGCATAGGTTTAGCTAGTTGAGCCTAGCTATCATGTGTCATAGTTGTGTAACTTGACAAGAAGGACACATGGAGCCTCCGTGTTTTATTTTGTGTGTGAACATTGTACTTTGCTGTGATTTATTCTTGTTACAGAATCGGACGTCGATAATGAGGAGTCTACCGCTCCAAGCGTCGTCGTCCAGCCTTCCGAAGTCGAGACGCCTGATGTTGCGATTGAACCACAGCCTAGCACGTCCGGGACACAGGGACGCATCGAAGAACCTCCAGTCCCGTTCAGCGCTTCATCGGGTGCTGAAGGTCCAGAGATATCGTTGACGACCCTGGAGACTGACCTCCAGAGTTAGAAGATGGAGCCCGAGGACGGACTCCTGTCAGGAGAGGCCGTGTAGGAGTAGGAACGGCAAGGGTGGGGAGAGTTAATAAAACTCGGCGCCTCACCCGGGCTCGACCCTTTTTGCGCTCGCCTTCGTTGAGATAGGTCGTTACTCTGTCCGATTGTACCTAACTTTTGCTAATTGTTTAGTCATAGATAGATCGTTTCTAGGTCTTATTTAGATTCATTAGTTTTGTATAACTTTTGTGTGTTAGTTAATTTAGAAGTAAAATCATTTTTGTTGTAAAGTTGTTTGTGTTGAATTTATTTTGTCAGGTAGTATTAAAAATTGTTTTTAAAAAAATCACTCCTGGTCTTATTCCTTAGAATATATTATACACAGAAGCTGTTGGTGTACTTTAATAAATAAATAAATAATTAGTTCAAAAGTATGGCATAAATAGATTGGTTGGCCTCACACCATGACTTGTGTAAAGACGTGTTTGTGTTCGTTGGATTTGTCCTTTCAAGTGGAGGCGATAGATAGAACAGATATTTTAACAAATTCTAATGCAAAAATGTACAAAATATTTTTTTTTGTAAAAACCCATTTAAAAACAAGCTTTTAATGAACTCAAAAGTACAAAATAAAACTTACGTAAACATAGAACTTTAATATTTTCTTAAAAGCTTGAGGCTCATCTTCAAATGTAAGAAGGACGCCTGAAGATTTTAAGAAAATATTAAAGAATCTATGTTTACGTTGAGTTTGAGTTTCGTTTTCCGAGATATTATTCTCAACATCATCCTTCAGCTGCAAGAGATCCTATAGGTTAATAGTATCGCTTGTAAATTACCAAAATATAATTTTGTATGAAATTAACCGCTCTAAAAATAAAACCTCATAGAGTCATGGATATTTCAGTAAAATATTGTCTACATAATATTTATTTGTTTAAAAAATGGTATTTTCGGAGCTAGAAAGCAAAAGTGGCGTCACGGACGAACACATTGGCTCAGCGGAGCAAAAGAAGAAACGACGGCGCGATGAAAGAGTTGTGAGACTGCTGCCTGGAAGAGATCGCAGAAAGCGATAAGGCCGCCCATTGTATATTAAGTAGTGTTCAGTTTAATTTTTGTTGTTATGTTTTTTGTGGTGTACAATAAAGAATATATAAATAAATCGGGAAATACAGAGAGAGGTTAAATAACTTGAAAATATTAGAGGGAATATGGTAAAGGCCTGGATAGGATAGTAAAAAAAAGTAACAGACTTTTGAAATATTGTTTTACATTTTTATAATAATAATACATTTATTTATACAGATCCATACATGAGACATAAAACTAGTACAAAATACACTCGAGAGCAATGAATCCGGGTCACTTAAAGAATCCTAAAAATCTCGGAAACTGAAAATGCTAGGTTAATGCAATAAATTGTATTTAATAGACAATGTAATACTCCTTAAATGAAGGTATTAAAACTTCTTAGTTATTGTAAAGTTATATCATAAAAAAATCAAATTTGAAAAAGGGCCACTTTCGAAGATGGAACTACGAAATTACAGCATTTGGTTTTGCTTTTGTTTGTAATCTGTCATTTATGTGGGTACATAAACCATGTTGATAGTGCTCTATATTCATTATTCAAGCTGAAATTATGTCGCTTACGCCTGAAGAATGCACCAGAATACTTACAATGCTGGAAACCGGCCGGAGTCAGCGCGATACAGCCAGGACTGTCGGTGTGTCGCTGTCAACAGTACAAAGAGTTCTCCGACGTTACGAAGAAACTGGTTCTAACCTACGCAGACCAGGAACGGGCAGAACCAGGTGTACCACAGCACGAGAAGACCGATACTTGGTGAACACCATGCTTCGAAATCGCTTTCTCACAGGAACTGAACTCACCAATCAGTTTCGACGCCTCGGAGGAAGTAACCCAAGTGCATGGACAGTAAGACGTCGGCTTGCTGAATCTAACTTAAAACCCCTTAGACCTGCAAACGGCCCTAAACTGGAGCGTGGGCATCGTATTTCAAGACTAAGATATGCCCAGAGCCACGTAAATTGGAGTATTGAAGATTGGTCAAAAGTTATGTTCTCCGACGAATCAAAATTTATGCTCTACAAGCACGATGGAAGACACAGAGTGTATCGAAGACCAGGGGAAAGATTCAAGCAAGCATGCATCGAAGAAAAAGTAGCCTACGGTGGTGGGTCTGTACTTGTGTGGGCCGGAATTTCTTCTGAAAGTCGCACAGAGCTGGTGATCATAGAAAACGGCTCTTTAACTAGCGTAAGATATGTGGAAGAAATCCTCAATGATCACGTTGGTCCATTTATGGTCAATTTAGGTGAGGATGCTATATTTATGCATGACAATGCCCGACCTCATACAGGTAGGATTGTGAATGACTACCTTCAAGAGATGAACATTACTCGTATGGAGTGGCCAGCGCGCAGCCCGGATATCAACCCGATCGAGCATGCTTGGGACGAGCTAGGCAGATGCGTAAAACAACGAAACCCTCCCCCAATCACGCTTCGTGAGCTCAAAATTGCTCTCACAGAGGAATGGGAGAATATTCCCCAAAATCGTATAAGGAACTTGGTGTACAGCATGCCAAACCGCGTAAACGCAGTAATGGAAGCACGAGGAGGCAATACGAAGTATTAAAATTCAAGAAAATCGTAATAAAGTTCAAAAATTTCATGTTTCCTATTTTTGTTTTAAGGAGAGATCAGCAGTTTTTTTCTTTATGTAATTTTGTGTTAATAAAATGTATTTTTTTTTACTTTCATTTAAGGAGTATTACATTGTCTATTAAATACAATTTATTGCATTAACCTATCATTTTTAGTTTCCGAGATTTTTAACATTCTTTAAGTGACCCGGATTCATTGCTCTCGAGTGTAGTAAGCAGAGACTTGGTCCGCTGCACTAAAATCCATGTCAGGGGACAATCGTGCCTAGCAGCAATGGCACTCAAGATGCCGTGGCGACTTCCACGCAACCAGCTAATGAATGACGTGGTCTTTTTGCGCCATAAAGCTGCAAAGCCATCTGTGTGTGCATCAGCAAACATTGCTTATGCGCTACAGAATCGTGGAAGCCGCAACAGCGCCCTGAACGCATTATTAAATTGGACCCGCAGAACATTGTACGCTCGTTGCGTGTAGTTAGCCCACAGACTCCCCGCGTACAGTGAGGTGCAATACGCATTAAATAAGGTAATTTTGACTGCGTCTGTACACCGGGAGAACCTGCGCGCCAACATATTCATATTTATGTGGCAGGCTCTCGAATTACGCAGGGAAGTAATATGGCAGGAAAAACTATAAAATCAATAAAGATAAGTTACTGAATGTTACAGTCTCATAAACATTTTTGAAATAAATAGTACCTAGTTAAAACAAACAAAATAAAACACGCTATTGTAAATAACCGAACTACTGAGTAGAAAATAATTTTCAATGAGTTTAAAATAAGTACAGTGATTAACAAAAAAACTAAATATTTGTTGTAAAAAAGCGTGGGGTGCTTGATGTCAATTGTTGTAAATATTTTTATGAATATTTGTAAAATTTGCGTCATCCTGAAAATATCTGATAAAGTACCCCACGCTTAATCTTTTTTTTTTTTTTTTGTTAATCATTATATTCTTATTTTAAGCTTGTTGAAGATTATTTTTTAGTTCGGTTATCTACAAAAGCGTGTTTTTTTTAGTTTTTTAAACTATTATTTATTTTCTATTTTTTAGTGCGGCTAACCACAAAAGCGTGTTTTGGAACTAAGTTATTTTACGCGGCTTAGCTTACAGTAAATTGAACTGGCAGAAATCGTCACATAACGAAAAAGAGTTATAGCCGAAAAATAGTTATAGCGACCTTCCTCTCTTTCTTAGTGTCTCTTTCTATTTTATACGGTTGTATGTGTATCTGTGTGTGAGTGTGCGAGTTTTGATATTATATCGTTGGCCGTAAGTATTGTGTACAGTCAACGATATAACCTCAATTCTATACTCATGTAAATATCATTTAAATAGTTTTTTTTTAAATAAGTATATAACTTATAATTCGCTATTTTATATTTAATTTTGAATAAATTACTATTAACCTACAATGTTAAATAAAATTGATTAGTTATAATCATAGTACTCACGGAAGACCTTTCAAATGATGACACGGTTGGCGCAGTGGTTAAGCGATTGACTGCTGCGCTGCGTGTCGCGGGTTTGATTCCCGCACGGAACGAATATTTGTATCTGTGGCAAGCCATAACGGGTGAAAAAATTAAGCTAGTCATTTGCTTGTCTGTAAGATCATATCGTGAATGTCTCATACACGGCTAAGAACAGTAGTTATATGATGTGCAAAACTCCCTGACTACCCCTACGAGTAGTCACATGCTTATCTCACAGGTTGAACCATGCATGTCTCTAAACGTGGCTCAGTTTGTTTTTTTTATTTATTATTACATCAATTCACCGTTAAAGTGAAGATTTTGTAGATTTTAGCTACAATTGAAATATATTCGACATAACTTGTTGGAAAACTACAGTACACAATATTTTATTCAAAGTCGGTAACGTATGTAAGAAATGGGAAATTTGCGCGTCCGCTGCCTTCGATGTATGTGGAAGCCGTTTCTCAGGATCCCTCTCCGGAAAGTTTATTGTAAACGTGCACTTGGCACAAAAACACTACTGGGTATCAGGTATGCAAAAATCGTTAATCCTGAGGATCCTGACAAGGATAATGGAACAGACTATTTAAATTATTGCATTGTCATCGGTCCTTGATAAGTGTGCGAATTTTCAAACCAATCCGACGTTTTGAAGGGGATGAAAATCGAGTTCAAAAATTCCGTTACATAATATGCAGTTAAAAACCTTTTTTCAATTAAAAAACCACCGATTTCCATGAAAAAAACAATACAAAGTGAAAAATGTCACTTTGTAGTTTTTTTTTGGAAGTCGTTGCTTGTTTTTTTGTAAAAAGTTTTTTATACATTTTTTTACTAGCGACTTAGGAGTTGTGGGTCATAGGTTCGAACCCAGATAGGTGCTTTACTTTGTGTAAATTATAACATCACCAACGGTGAAGGAAAACATCGTGAGGAAACGGCATGTTCAAGAACCAAAAACTTGTGACTTGTGAGAAGTTGTTTGATGATTTCCAACAGTCACAAAAAAAAAGAATAAAAAAGGGGCAGGGAAACCAACGCGCAAACTGTTATACTGTATGTATAGATACATACCAAGGCAATAAAAGTGTGTTAAAAATATGTGCTTTGAAGATTTAAGAAAATCGTCGGCCGCAGTCTTTTTTTTTTTGTTTTGGTTGGTAAATCTTAATTTATAACTTCTCCCACTCTGGGCGGAGCAGGAGTGCGTGTCAGACTCTTACTGACTAAATCCACCCGTGTTCCTTCAGTTGCCTGGCCAGGGGCCACGGTAACCCTTTCGAACTTTCCTGCAATCCTGGCAGGCATCGGCCCAAGTGGACCCTGTCATTGGTGCTGACATCTCTTTGAGGCGCACGTAGAACACAGTGCGCCGGCGTCGACCCGCGCTTGGTCCTTATCGGATGGCGAGCTACCCAATTGCTCGCCACCCGCAAGCCCGCGCCAACGGTAGCCGTGAATCGGCCTGGGATTCCCGACACCCAGGGCGTCTCGCGCGAATTTTGCCTTTCACTCACGCGTTCAGCTTCCCATGTCCTCTCGCTCCGTACCATGGCCTGGACCAGGGCCGGACGCGAGAGATCGCCACCGCCAATCGGTCGGCCGCAGCCTGCAGTTTCGTCTAGTCACCGAACTGTCGGAGTCGCATGTCGCACACTGCACACTGTGACTTACTGATCTTAACATTATGCAGGGTTCCAAAGACAGCGTTATTTTTAAGACTAGAAGGTCAAGACGAAAATAAAATAATTACGATTGACTTTCAGCGTCAAGAAGTTACTATTAACTTCGAAACTCAAATATTTGTAGAGATGTCAAAATAGATTAGTATGGCTTCTCCTTTGGTACGAAACCAACTGTTGCGGTCACAAGTTCTGAGTCGTGGTCAAATTGTATTGTAGGCTTAAATTACTTTGAAGGTTATTGGCTACTTAAAAGTTGAGGAGTTTCGATACAAGCAGCTAAAGATGATTTAATTAACCAATATCTCTGTGGGGAGTTTAATAACACAAATTTAATTTCTTACTTATATATCTAAACGTGCAGTGTCGTAAATATGTATGAATAATTAGAAATGGACATGACGTCCCATTTTTTTGCCGTTATAAGAAAGATTTTTCTTTGAAGTAAGGAAGATCTTATGACCTGGCTGCATTATCTTTATCTAGCCACAAGAAAACGAGAGAGAGATCTGTTTTGTTTAGGTATTATTTATTCGAGCTAACTTTTTTTTTATTTGCATTTGTTTCTGTGACAAAACTCAAACTCAAAGCATTTATTTCAAATAAACCAATTACAGGCACTTTTGAATTGTCATGGGGTCGGTCAGTCAGAAAGATGAAGCTAGTTGCCCATTCCAAAGCGTAGTAGGTACCTATGGAGGAGAACGGGCAAGAAACTCCATGGACACTCTTTTGAATCAAAATATTATTACAATAGAGTGGTTACATCATTCATGTTGTAATTATACATGTGAGAACGATGTAGAAAGACGTGCACGCTAAAAGCGTTCGTCCGACAATAAACGAATGTTTCTTTCTTACATATTATATACCACTCTAAGATAATTCTTTTTTCATGTAGAACACTCGCAGGAAACAAACTGCTGCACACTATGTGCACAGTAAAATACATTCAAAGTCATATTCTCAACAACTGACGATTGATGGGCAAACTCAACCGTCTTAACGTTCGATCCGGAAAATCATACATCAATTGCTACCATTATCATATCACGGATACGTTTCCTCCGTACTCTCATGCGGTCTCTTGTTGTGGGGTAATTCGGTGGATGTCAATAAAGCGTTTATGATATAAAAAAAATGTGTGCGTGCAATGTGTGGAGCTGGGTACATGGATAGCTGTAAGCCACTTTTTAAAAAGTACAACATTTTACCGTTAGCATGCATGTATACCTAAATGTTTCTTTATTTTACTTCGAAGGTCCTAGTTTATCATTTGTGGCTACAAGTTACAGCTACATAAATAAACATAATGCAGCATTGCCTAAGTAAGCGGGCACGCCCTTTATGCCTGGAGGCTTTTTATTTTTTATTATGTATTAAGTTCTGTTTACGTTTTTATTATTTATTTCGGCTTGAGTATAGTTTTCAATATTGGCGTGTGCTAGCTGACATATTATGGCAAATAATTTTAATGTTTTTGTGTTTCGTAATGTTAATTACTTATTACTGTATAGAATCCAGTTCTTCTAACTGAAGAGACAGCAGTGCTGCTGGGGAGTTTGTGCCGCTACTTCTTCTTCCCAGCTAAAGCACTAGGAAGTGGTGAAGGGCGGGCGTTTTGGGGGACTGTCTCATGTGATTTTGACGTTCAAAAAGTGCTGATTCTCAGCCTAGTTTGAATAAATGACTTTTGATTTTGATTTTGTATATTAAAGAATTGTGCTTAATAGTACGACCACATCCTGAAAATTTTACTAAGTAAGCATAGAGATGTAACCAATAGGAATGTTGCCTATAAAGATAAAAATAGACTCTGCTTGCCACAATGCAATCTCGGTTTATTTAAAAGAAATACGTTTATAATGACTATTAATTAAGATATACAATAAATTACCAAACGCCTTTAAAGAACTACCTTTGCTTATGTTTAAAAAAAAGCTGATTCAGTGGCTAAAAGAAAAATGTTTTTACACAGTTAATTAATTTGTGTCACATGTTGAAGAAAGAAAGTAATGTCAATAAATTTGGTTTATACATATTTTATTTATTTTTTAATTTGACATTTACTTACTATTATTATTTTTATTTTGACATTATAACAATATTCATGGACATTAACATTTCAATTAATACATACAATCTGACAGTTTATAACAATCACATTGGTAACTGATGTAATGTTATGACATTCTTTTATTTGTGTAATGTATTGTGAAATTAAATATTTGCAATTATTTTATTCAATCAGACATTTTGTAACGTTTATAGTGATAACTGAAGGAATATTATGACATTTTTAATAATTTAATGTATTTTGGAATTATATATTTGCACACCACATGTAATTAATGGTAGAATGTAAATGGGCCATATTTTATTACATCATACTACTTTGTATACCTACATTTTGGCAAATAAAGTATCTTATCTTATCTTAATAATGACAAAATTCTACCATCTTTTTTTCCCCCTAAAAACAGAAACACGCACAAAAGCATATAGCACCAAACAAACGTTATATTAAACCTTCCCGACAGCTGTCAATAAGATAGGAGGTTCCCATTGTTTCTGACATCACAAGAAGGATGAATGCCGAAACAAAATGGAATGAAGAAAGAAAGGGGAAAGAATCCGCCTGATTGATCCATCTCAATCAATTGAACGCATTTCCTTTGAAGTGGCGCCATCTACATGTATAAGGGAGTGTAATATGGCTGTTAGCCTCATCAGTGGTTTCTTTTGCAAGCGTGAAATTATTGCCCAGAAGGCTGTATTGAAAAACGGTTGGGAACAGCTGTAAGAGCCACTTTGGAGTGAATTGCAAAGTTGTTTTCAAGGACTCGTAAAGGGTTATTAGTTATTATTCATAATTATTATTAGTTATTAATGATGAAAAAAAAATTTGGCTCACATAATAATGTACGTAATTGAGAGCTTGCTCGGCTCTGGCTTCACTCACGTATAAGCCCACATAATCCTTGGATATGTCAAAATTATAGAATCATGAGTGTAATCAGCACGGTTTGTGTTTTTTTTTAACGTTGTCCCGGCCTTGGAACTTCTTCTGTATCGTGGGTGCGTTTACAAACATTTAAACTCACATACACAAACAGCCAGACCCGGAACAACTACTTGCAGGTCATACAAATATTTGTTCCGTGTGGGAATCGAACCCGCGACACGCAGTGCAGCAGTCAATCGCTTAACCACTGCGCCAACCGTGCCGTCAAACGTTTTGCTACGTTGCGTTGTGTTGTATACAAAATTGAAGGTACGATGACGTAAATACGAATTGCGATAGACGGATAGAGGTATGAAGAACAGGGTCTAAAGTTCACTCATCCTCTATAGTGAAGACGACACAGTTGGCGCAGTAGTTAAGCGATTGACTGCTGCGTTACGTATCGCGGGTTCGATCCCCGCACGGAACAAATATTTGTATGACCTGCAATTAGTTGTTCCGGGTCTGGCTGTTTGTGTATGTGCCTTTAAATGTTTGTAAACGCACCCACGATACAGAAGAAATTCCTAGCTTGGGGCAACGTTTTTTTAAAAGAATAAAAAAAAAATGGAGGATCCTCCGACCAGACGGGTGTCTTGTGGCCAACTGCCCGACATTTGATGTCAGAACATTGTCTATATGCTAGTTGTACAGTAAACTCTGCTTGCGCGATGCAAGATTTTTGCGTGACGTTAGTATGACGCATAGCTCGCATGTGGCGCTGAAGATGCTGCTACAAACGCTTCAAACTATTCCTACAATTAATTTTACAGTTTCAATAATAACAAGACGTGAGACACACATCTGAGTCATTTAACGTTGTCATGCTCAGTCTCAAGTCATTTAAAGATCAGTCATAATTCTTCTAAGCGTATCTGAAGTGCCCCGTAATTGCCAAACCCTTTCTTAAACAAAGCTCAGATTCCACGCAATGCGTTTCAAATTCCCACGCATTTTTCACTAATGTGCTCCCGTCCTAACCCTGCGAGTAAACGACGCATGAACCAACCCTCGCCCGCTAACCACTTTTAATTATTCAACAGGGTTCCGTTAAACACAGGCTATTTTCTGCCCGCTGTCGGAAACCTAATTTTATAATGTTGGTAACGAACATTTTTAAAGGGTTTATAATGCTATTATTAAATCTGTTTTTGGAGAGTAATATTTTTGGTTTGCACGAGCAATGTTGCAACAATTTGAAAATGCGAACAGGCAGTGAACAAGCGTGATAATGTATGATCGTTTTATTCTCGTTAGCAGAGGCTTTGGCCCAGCAGTTGCACATTTTAAGACCTACCTGCATACAATTAAGTAATAAAGTTAGAAGACAATGCTAATAAACAAGAAAAGTAATTGTATAACGATAATTAAAACAATGATCCATAACATAGGTAATTTGAACAGAACGTTACTGGTAGCCAGAAACCCGGAAGTCTTGAATAGAATCGATTGAATAGAACGTGCTACATTACATACGTTACATCGATTGGACATAGCGTGCTACATTACATACGTTACATCGATTGGACATAGCGTGCTACATTACATACGTTACATCGATTGAACATAGCGTGCTACATTACATACGTTACATCGATTGGACATAGCGTGCTACATTACATACGTTACATCGATTGAACTTAACGTGCTACATTACATACGTTACATCGATTGAACATAGCGTGCTACATTACACACGTTACATCGATTGAACATAGCGTGCTACATTACACACGTTACATCGATTGAACATAGCGTGCTACATTACATACGTTACATCGATTGAACATAGCGTGCTACATTACTTACGTTACATCGATTGAACATAGCGTGCTACATTACATACGTTACGTCGATTGAACAGAACGTGCTACATTACATACGTTACACCGATTGAACTTAACGTGCTACATTACATACGTTACATCGATTCAAAGCTTAAAAACCTGTCACGACAAGGTTATCAGCCCCTTAGATTACACTTTTGCAAAAACCTATTGAAACTTATTAGAAAGTAATAAAATCTCCTCAAAACTTGTATGTAGTTTGGAAAAAAAACATTAAACTCATTTGTGACTACCCTTAATGCCCAGATGGTGATAATAAAAAAAGAAGTTGAGCGATAAACTTGGATTTACGAGCTAGCTATGAATTACAAATAACCAGCTACTCTAGTCTGGGATAGGGTTGTCAAAAGCTGAACTGGAGGATGGATGCACTTGAAAGAAATTTTTATATTGCGCTATATACAAAAGCGTTCCGTATTGTATGTGCTTTTTTTTGTTTCACATGTTTTTATTATAACTTGCTGTATAGGAAACGCTAGAGACATCAAGTTTCATTCTATGACAACGTGCAACAATCATGTGGTTGTTAATAACGCTTCAAGATTAAGTTAAGGCAAAGTTTTGATTTTAAAGCCTTCAAATTAATTTATTAAAAGAGCCAAATCAATCCAAACCAAATGATCTCACATTTAATTTTTCAATGTTCATATTCATTTATAAATCGGTCAGTCAGTCTAGACTTTTCCAACTATGTTGGGGTCAGCTTACAGTCTAACCGGATGCAGCTGAATGCCAGTATTTTACATGGAGCGACTGCCTATCAGACGGTAAGACTCACCCTTGGTAAGACTGGTGGTCAGACTTTTGGGCTTCTGACTACCCGTAACGCCTTTCAAAGATCTACTAATAGCTTAACGTGCTTTCCGAGATACGGAGGGATCCCGATATGTAATGGATGGTCACCCATCCACGAACAGATCGCGGCAAGTGTAGCTTAATCTTCGCTCGACCGGTGCGGCTTATCATTTAGCCAGAAACCCCTCCTATTCTTGTATAAATAAAGACTCATGAATACAAACAAAATAAACTTCTTAATTTCAGTGTTCATGATTTATTTATTTATATTTTCACATTTAAATTCATGAGCCTATATTTTTCAAATTCTAGGATCTGCAGCATTAAAACAGATGAAGCCCGTGTCAACCCTACTCCTAGAGAGATAGTGACTGTGACCGAAGTAGTATCCGGTAGAAGCCGCAACATTGGAAACTAGTTACCGCGGCGACGTTCCGGGGTTTGATGCTCGGGTGGGTAAAACGTTTAAGTAAGTTGTTACTGCAGAGGATTGGAATTATGTCTGATAATGATGGTTCCGTGGCTCTTGAATAAATAAGGTCTTATACAGTGGATGACAAACGTGGTCACAGGCATAATTTTGTATTTTCTTTGTAGTTTAACAAGTTTAATCTTAGCTTGGGAGCCAGTGGAGATATTCAGTAATTTATGCAATTATTTGTAAAACAATGTTGGCCTTGTATTAAACTATCACCTATATTTTTTTTTTGTAAAATTGGAATTTAAAGTGATTTATTTATTTTCTTTTTGCAGGTTTACTTAGTTGTGGTAACTACCCTAAACAAAGTCGCATACCACTATTTGTAATGTAAATTTATAACAATGACAGGAAGTTATTACAACATCGTCAACATACACTAAGTAAAAAAAGAGTATTATTGAAGCTGACTCAAACACCACTCATCAGAACTTGATCAAATTTATATGGGACCACCTTTGAAACAAAAAAAGATTTTTCCAAATCGCTTCAGGCCTCTTCGAGTATTCGGTGAACATACATAAAAAAATAAAAAAAGGTTCCGACGAATTGAGAACCTCCTCCTTTTTTGAAGTCGGTTAAAAACGGTCATCATCTATGATCCTTTTTTATAGAACTAGAACACAATGCAAAAAAAAAACACGTATTGAAGGGACAACCCTAGTAAAGAGATAGATAGCAACCATGAGCGGAACAGATGCACTCGATGGATGGTCGAAAGTGGGAATTAAATTAATGCTTCCAAACTCAGTTAGGTGGCGCTAGCAGCTAGTTGGCACCGAAGTGAAAAACTATTAATAATGTTTCATTGTCTACTTTTTTTTTGTATGTTGTCACCTTGTTTTTATATTCATGTCATTTGTTATAATTTAATTGTGTTTTTGTGTGTTGTGCTACGTCTTTTGTGTGCACTGAATAAATGGTTTGTCTTATCTATCTATCTACTGCCCGAAGAACGTTTTTTTTTGTTGTTCTATACCATTTTTTTTGAAAATGGACTGTATAATAGAATTGATTGTGCAATAATATGATTGCAATTTTACTTAAAATTAACTGTTCAATAAACGATTCAGATTATGTTTTGATAAACAGGGTTATTGGTAAAACACTAACAACTTCTTAAGGGGTCATTGTACTCGTTATTATGAACAACTTTTACTATGGGACCAAACCTGAAATCGCGACAAAAATATCTGTTGATCCCTACATTTTGACGAGTTATGCATAAATAAATGAAGGGAAGAACTGATTTATTTTCGCGATTTCAGGTTTGTGCCCATAGTAAAACTTGAGTACAATGAAACTAAAGAGACTTGACTTGACTAAAGAGGTTGTTAGTGTTTTACCAATAACCTTGTAAACATAAAGTAGTTTATAGTTTTATTGTGCCTTCTGTATTTAAAATAATATTATTATACACACAAAGTATTTCTAAAATCCTAGGTATGTAGACCGAAAGATTGTGTCTTTTACACCAAATTAACGACTACATCGACGAACGAAGTTATCTTAGCTAGACTAAAAACAGGAGAAGGTAAACAACTTCCTTTTTACCGAGAAATCTCACAATAATGTTTTCCTTCAAACTAAAAAGTAATAATAGAAAGATTAATCTTTTTATCAGAAATCTCGTAGCGTATTGCTACGACGGTGCTACGCCGTAGCCCGTAGCAATATTGCTACGAGACTCGCCACTTGTTTGTTGACAAAGCCTTGGATAAATAGAAAATTGTAGTGGGAATATGAAGAATGGAGGCAAGTTCGTTGGAAAAAATGTTATTTATCTTGCAAAAGTACAAGCTTATCTACCTTATCTATGTGTCACTACGGACTAAGATAAACATCAGAGTTTTGAATTTCTCACATATTCTTATTCATTTATTTTTTAAATTCAATCACACAATGTTATATAAACTGTCCTGAGCTTCAGTATGATAGCTCGCGACAGTCATTCGGGATGCCAGGATCTTAATTTAAATGCAGTTTGGGTGTAGTTTATACAGGGTGTAAAAAGCATAGTCGTAATTTTATACATCACACTAAGTAACTTTGCACAAAAATGACTGGCTGGGAAACGATTATTTTTTTTCTGATTGCGGTAGGGCGCAATGTAACACACGCAAAACATGATGCTTATGAGTGCATGCAGTGGTAAAGGGGTCGTGGGGGTATTTAAAGTTGAGTTATAACATAAAAAAAATTGTTTTCGTAAAAAAAATTCAGTAAAAGATGTAATTTTGACCTTAAATATCTCCGTAACCAGAAGATTCCCAGGTATGTATGATTGGAGTGCAACATTTTTATTTATCACTCTTCAAACAATAATAATAATCTTTATTTTTCTCTTCACAAAGGTTCACAATAGAAACAAGTTTAACGTTTAGACAAAAGCATAAAATATGATCCTTTGTGAGAGACTGGCGTCCATTCTTCAGACAATATCAAAGAAGGCCACTGAAATTAAGATTAATTTACAACTATTCAGCTGTCAATTAGTCAGTAATCAGCACCGTACACCCACTCGCACCTACCTGCGATTGAAGACTACACATCTTTACAACTAAAGGCGGAAACTTGGGATCAAACAGCTATACTTTATAGGTGTACAACTTGAATGCATTTCCGTGTAACTGTGTGAAATCACGTAAAGTCTCACACGATGCCAGTAATAAATTTTATTCTTGCCTTTTGTCCAGTTCTAGAAGTAGAAACGCGGATGTAGACGTTTTGGACGGGACATTTCATTGGTTGTTTGTTGGCAAGTTCTGGTCTTTGGTAAATACGTCATGCCAGCTAAAAGATAAGTTTGTATCAATTGGATGCATGTTTATTGAAAATGATAATAAGATCCTTACAAGGAAATAATCTTTACTAAATAATATAGCTGAAGAGTTTGTTTGTTTGTTTGAACGTGCTAATCTGTGGAACTCCCAGTCGGAATTAAAAAACTCAGGTTGCATTTGATAGTCCAATTCTTGAGGAAGGATATAGCCTATTTAACTTCACGCTACGATCCTTAGGAGCCGTGCAAAACAAACAACAAATTTCAGTCAACAACCATCAGTGAGTTGGCTTCGCCCACGTTTAAACTCATTAAACTAGTTGTAAACAGTGGCACGGGATGGGGCTTCGTCATGAAATGCTAATCGAAGTCTATCGTAAAATTGTTGTTGAGTAGGACCGCAACGAAAGTCGTAATAAATCATTAAACGAAAATGTTCTCAAGTCAAATTCATTTCGACGCACGACATACACTTTTTAAATTGCCGCCAATTTGTAAAAACAAATGACATGAATTCATTCCACATCTATAGATTCCCAAAGAGTTCTTAATTCGAAATTTTTATAAATTTTTCATCGGCTGCTTTTCTTGCTGGCCTATTCTGAAAACTTTCAGTGTGACCCACGTATGTTTTACAGCGACATGATTGCACATAAAGGTGCTGATAGACATGAGCATTCACTTGTAATGAGCATTCTAGCAAAAGTTACATAACAGAAAAATAAACGGAAGTGTTTTATCGAGCATTCTATCGAGCGTTCTAGCGAGCATTCTAGCGAAAAGACAGCAATTTTGCTTAACCTATATTAAATGTAAACCTATCTAGTTTTACTTTTAAGTTTCTATTTTATTTTTTTAACGAGCGTTCGCTAGAATCATCGTGAAAATGTTCGTAGCGATGTTTGGCTCTATGCAATTATAATATAATATATTTATAATAATAATAAATTATATTTTAACTCTGTTCGTTGTTCAGTTCGACAATTTTAAAAACGGCGAATGCTCGATGTTCTGTTACAAGTGATTGCTCAAGTCTATCAGCACCTTAAGTAGTATGGCAAGTTGACAGATGCTATTTTATAACGTACCTAACTACCTAAAAATAATTTCCCTTATTTTCCAGTAATGTTTAAATATCTTTAAAGATTTATAAATACTGGGACAATACTGGTAAAACTGTTTTGGTTATTTCTACATTTTTAGCTGTAGTTTTTATGGTGTACAGAGTAAAGAGTATTCTATTCTATTCTATTATTGGAATATCCTACTGTGTTTTCCGAAACAATTGTGTTTTCTGGGTCTGTGACATTCTCGGAAAACACACTAATACATTCCCAGCTCCCAACTTCAAGCCCCATCCAGCCTCTTACCTCCTCGTAGGGACCGGCCGAAGTAATACCGGCTGCGGTTTTATTGACAATCACTGCGCCGATATTGGTTTCATTGGCTCTGTACGACTGTGAACTTTGTCGGCAAGAGCCAGTAAGTCCAGATGTTGCCTTAATTAAAATGTAGGGCTTGTTGATGCACCCGGAGTAATGGAGAAAGGAAGGAAGGAATTGAGATTGATTGTATAGCTGAAAAAAAAGTGTATATATATATATATATTGTATTCTGTTATATTCTTGAGACATTTGTTATTCTGGGCATTCGTAGAAATATTTAATGATATTGGATTATGACGGAAAACCTATTCTTAGAACAAGTATTTTTATTCTACAAATACAAAATAATGATGTATACCAGACCAACATCGTAATCAAGCAAAAATAATCAGCCGACCCATAAATTCGGGTCGAGTAAGTACTGAAGTTTTGTTTGGGACAGTTGATATTTTTTTCACGATTTCGATGGTGGTCTCATGGAGGAAGTTGTTCAGTGTGATGGCCTTTTTTTTTTGGGGTGGGAAATCATCATATAACTTCTCCCGCTCTGGGCAGCACAAGAGGGCGTGTCAGACTCTTACTGACTAAAACCCACCCGTGTTCCTTCAGTTACCTGTGCCAGGGGCCACGGTATCCCTCTCGGACTTTTACGCAACCCTAGCAGGCATCGGTCCTAGCAAACCCCGTCATTGGTGCTGACATCTCTTTGAGGCGCGCGTGGAACACAACGCGCCGTCGACCCGGGCCTGGTCCTTATCGAACGGCGAGCTGCCCATTGCTCGCCGTTCGCGAGCGGTGGCCGGGAATCGGCCTGCGATTCCCGACGCCCAGGGCGTCTCCTGCGGCGGCGTGCGGTGTGAGGGCCTGCACCACACTCTTAAATATGACCACACCTTTCTGATATACAACGTGTAACATAATTAACGCTAGACCTCATACACCCCAATTAGAGTATTGAGTTAAAAGCATAATACAATGACCAAAACAATTTTTTTTTTAAAGCTAATAATTGTTATTAAGAAAATCGTATTGACCTAACATTACTTTACGCATTTAAAATTGAGTCTTATTGCCTTGAAATAAGATTTCATTTTCTTTGGCTCAATCGGCGGTCAGTATTGCAAAATGCATAATTTTCGAAAAAAATACCTATATTAATAGTTACTTAAATGGATTCAGTAGTCTATTATGAGCAAACTACTTTCAGGACTTGCGTTTATTCTGTTACACCTTGTATACTGAATAAGTTTAAAATAAATCCGAAACAAAAGTGAAATCCACTCAACAAATTACTCCTGCTTAGAAACATTTATATCATTTTAATTTTATATTTTTGTAAATTTCTTTAAAGCAGAGTATAGAATAGAATAGAATATTTATTTGCTCAGAATATAAGTATTTAGATTAATGTGGTAACAATAATATTATAGAAACCTTGTACATATTTATTATTGCATGTTCTAATAATTTGTAAATGTATTTTTTATTTTATTTTATATTAACGCTGTACGCAGTTATGAACTAATTAATTACTGTTACTTTTCTATAACCGTTGTAATTAATAATAATAATAAATAAATAATAAATTAATTAGTAGCACTGCGTGCAAAACATTACAGAGTAAGTTTTAATGCGGAGTTGCATCTCTATCAGGTTTCGATTCCGGTTGGCAGTCGGTCAATTTAATCAGCGACTGTTCGACGTACGTTTTTGGGTCACAACCAATCTACTAGCAACACATGGCTTACTCAATGTTTCTGTTTGTTTTTGTTGTCAAAGCTAATTAAAGAATTAAGAGGCACAGAGCAAGTCGAAATTACGTAAGTTCATGAGAATAAAAAAAATACATGCCACTTTTTTACTGCCTTGACGAAGTTTAAATGAAAGATTTGCACAGGACCTTTAAAATATCCAAGCCGTTCAGATTGACGTTCAATTTTGCATCTAGGAAGCCACTAGTTTCTCTCCGAAACGATTCTTTGTCAGGAACAATCTTTACATATGTGTTAAAGTCGTTGAACCCATTAGGTTCATGGCAAAGTAGACTCAAACTGGCGAGTCATAAGGTGCTTCGGGCTTTCGCTTGTCTAGACCGCGTGTCCCATTTTCTGCTCTCACAGCATATTTTAGATAGTAAATAAAGTTCAGTATGCAATGTGAGAAGCAGCCTTTGACTGTACGTGAAAAAAGTTAACAGCATCTTCGAATATGTATATAAGTCTATATATAGACTTTTATTTAGAGTTTTGAGTTAACATACGAACTCTCAAAACTCTAAATACGAACGGTGCACCAAATTCAGACTTGTTTAAAACTCCGTAATTTTCCTCTCGACCTTGTTTCAGTAGGAAGCGGTCTGGTTATACGTACGAGCCGTATACGGTACGGAGCCGCACAAAAGAGGAACTTAATGTTAAGTGTTGAGGATTATGTGCATGAGTGAACACATGCGGTGCTAGTCAAAAGAATTTTAAGTGAAGTGGAAATATGGTGGTAATGATAGCGTTTGAATTTCGGTGGTGGGGATTTAAAAAGCGCGAGTCCTATTTGAGTTTAATTGCCAGGTTTTTGAATGGAGAACTTGTCGAACTCATCTTTAGCAATACTTAAGGTGATTCCATCAATGTAGCCCGCTAAAAACAAACTTTCTTATGTTTTTTGCAAAGAAAGAATTTTTACCTTATGAAATGAGCACACATTTTCCGGTATAAACATTTCTGTATTTCAATTCTCACACACATACAAACCTGGTATATAGCAATATTGTACTCAACATAATATCGATATAGACTTCTTGAAGACAACCTTTTGGTTTCGAAGCTCGATGCTGCTTGCTGACTATGGTTTTGTTATTGTTATTAGTAATTAACTGTTTCTTTATTTTACTTCGAAGGTCCTAGTTTATCATTTGTGGCTACAAGTTACAGCTTTATATATAAACATAATGCAGCATTGCATTATGTAAGCGGGCACGCCCTTTATGCCTGGAGGCTTTTTATTATGTATTAAGTTCTGTTTACGTTTTTGTTTTTATTATTTATTTCTGCTTGAGTATAGTTTTAAATATTGGCGTGTGCTAGCTGACATATGGCAAATAATTTTAATGTTTTTGTGTTTCGTAATGTTAATTACTTATTACTGTATAGAATCCAGTTCTTCTAACTGAACAGACAGCAGTGCTGCTGGGGAGTTTGTTCCGCCATTCCTTCTTCCCAGCTAAAGCACTAGGAAGTGGTGAAGGGCGGGCGTTTTGGGGGGACTGTCTTATGTGATTTTGACGTTCAAAAAGTGCTGATTCTCAGCCCTGTTTGAATAAATGACTTTTTTTTTTGAAGAGAACTAACTTAGAAACTAAGCGATGCTCCAAACATCATATTTTCATTCCGTTCTTTTATAAAACCAGTATTTTTTCGGTAACTGTCAAATGAGATACTATTAAACTTCATGACTACACTGATACAAAAATCATTTGACGCAAATCACATACTTTCAATTTTATATTTAGTATTTAAAATCACTACAAATCTTATTATAATATATGAAAATCATGACATTTTAGTAATGCTGAAGTAGAGTTTGACAAGTCTTCTTCGTAACATATAGACACACAGACAGACCGAGTTATTTTCGAATTCATAATGTTATGGGGGTTTCACAAACCGGGTATAGTGAATCAAACGTTAATGAGTTTGAGAAAATTTCTGAGGCACACGTCTTTTTAATAATACTAGCGACTCGCCCCTAGTGTACTTCTGTAGCGACATGTCAAAACATCGATATAATATTTTTTACACATTAAACTTACGGAATAAATTTTCTAAACGAAGATGATAACCGCATCAAAACCATTGTGTAGTTTACAAGAACTAAAGGACAGAAACGAAAAGCGTCCTTGTTGTATACCTACCTACTACATAACACGTATTCATTTAAATAGAGTTGATATGACAGAGGGTCGAGGAGCATTAAATTACACTACTAGTTTATAAATTACAGTACGTACGTGTTTAGTATTAATTCGATACGGTATAAAAATAACAAGCCCCAAAATTCATTTTATTTTCAAACATACTGAATAGCTTACAAATCAGAGTGAAACGCAACCACCCTTTGTAAATAAATTTAACTGACCTTAGATACCTAGGTAACAAAGCGGCAACGTCGCGAGCGCGCCGGAGCGCGGTGAGTGTTACCTCGTGTTAAAGCAGGCGGCCGGCGGGGGCTTCTATGTTAGTAAGGTTTTGAAGTACGCACAACAAAAACACTAAATTTTAAAAATTTCGATGTTGTCCTCCATTCACATTAATGCGCAAACTATACCGACGCCGAATATTGTTATTTATTTTTCTAATTAAATCACTGTCCCTTACTAAGCACTTTAATTTGTGAAATGCTAAAATAATCCAATTCTTTAGTTCAACAATTGTATTTATCTCTGAGGCATACACTTCACCCTTACCCCCACAAAAAGAAATCCATGGGAGTGAGGTCTTAAACTTATTTAGTGTCCTATCACAACAACAAAACAAAGTCACAATTGTCAGCGCGGAGCTTGACAAAACAAAAGCGGCGCAGGAGCTTCAGAGTTACGTAACATACGTTCCGAAAGGCTAGCGTCTCGCTCACTGAGGCCCCACTTACCGATCGCAAGGATCTAGGATGCAATAGCAACACACTGACCTATTACTATTTCTTTTACGCGCGGGATGTTCTACTAGGATTGTCACTCTCGTAATGAAAGTGAAAGTGTGTGTGTATTTATTGCTTCCCTGTTTGCATTGCCATCTTTTTAGCGAAAATATTTGGTTGTACTTGTGACTTGCGTCAGAGCGGCAACAACACATCGTAGGGTATACTCAGATTTATCGTTTTAAGGTGCATGACCTATGCGTATAGACATAATCAGCTGTTAGGAAAGATACATCGTGTTCAAACGGGGCAACAACTTAAAAAATCATTTGCGTTAAACTACTGCTCCTATTTAATTGATTGTTGGTAAAGAGCTTGAAAATGGTTCCTAGTATAGGCAGTTTAAAGGAAAGCCCATCTGTCGCATCAACTCTGTATAAACATATCACTTTTTGCTTACATTTATTAGTACAGATGTTATAGCGGGTTTACTAATGTTTTCCATCATTTAAAATACAATAATTTTATATACCATACTTGTATTTGTAGTTGCCTTAATCGTGAAATTACATAAAATAATTTTCACTAATTTCATTGGTCATAATCGATCAAGTGTCATAATAATTTAAATCCATAAATTTATTTGCTATATTTTTCATTTTCAATAATGTCGTTTTCCATAACATTTATTCATCATAATATTTAATAGAGCTTTGGCCTCCAATTTAAATTAAAAATAATATTGTTTTTTATGAAAATAATATTGTTACATTACTTGAATTATATTAATTAATGTATGATTATACGATACAGGTTTTTTTATTCACAAGGAATCCTAAAAATAAACCTAATCTATCATGCATGCTTTCTTTGCAAAAGAGGAAATCTGGCGCATTTTGTGGTCACAGTTCTAACCTAAGCTAACCGTTTAGAATTAATTTGACAAACTGTTTATTGTCTAAAGATTGTTTGCTGTAATAAATCATTTGATTACAGACCAAATGCCTTAATGTGACTGTGTGCGTTTTGTGTAAACCAATTGAGCTTTTATTTAAATTCAAAGTAATCAACTATGCGAATCGCTTTTATCTATTCGAAATCACAAGAAGAGTTCAAGTACTCCTTAGAGCTTTTAAAAAACTCTTTAAAAGTTCTTTGCAATGTTTAGGTAGACAGTTTATAAAGAGTAGTTCGAACAACCGCTCAGACTCTTAAATTTTTATTATAAAAACTGCCAACGTTTGCCCGACAAACTCAAAATTCTTTCTTGCCCCATAACTTACGTAAAACTTGTACGGTCTTATTACAAAACAAGGTTTTTCTTTAGAAATGGTTTAAACCATCGAGCCTGTTTTAGAAATAAGAACAGAAATCGAAATACAGTTCCTTTTGCAAAACTGTCAACTTAGTCCGGTCTTAGGTTGTCAATTTTGTATTAAGAACTATACTTAAGTGGGCATAAAGTTCCAAATACATTTGCAAATGCATTTGTTTTGCTCGGGCTAAAGTTAGATCGTGTTTTGTAATAATACAATAAAGGATTTTACGCGGTCTTTTAAAAAGTAGTTTTTTTCGAAAATTATGATATATTTTTATATCTAGGCTCGTTTTAAAATATCCCAGTATAAACCAAGGTTTAAACAGAAAATTAAATAGGTTTACTTGCCATTGTTTACTGCTTCAAAACAATAAAGACGAAATATAACATTAAATTGATTTTACGCTCGGCTATTACCAAACGTTTACAACCCCTGGTCACGGATATCCTTAAACGTAAACGTCTAATAAATAAACATTTAATTTCGTCGTTTATTATTTTATTACTAGATTGGTTTATGTTTATATTTTATTTATTGTTTTTACTTATCAAGTTCACTGTAGGCGAATAGTTGCTGAAAATGACATTTCTTTTGGTTTAAGCGTTTTAATAGATTCTCATAAAAAAACATTGCTACATTTTATACCGAAGTAAAGCTCTGAACCTCATTGAAGTAGTAGTACAGCGACTGATTATTGTAAAATGACTAGAAAAATAATAGGTAAAGATTAGATGCCTAATACCAAAACGTAACGTGCCTTAGAAATCACTAAATTGGGTAGTTTTAGGCATGATATAATGCCTGGGCATCGGGAATCACAAGCTGATTCCCGGCCGCCGTAGGCGCGGGCTTGCGGACGGCGAGCACTGGGCACCTCGCCGTCCGATAAGTACCTGGCTCGGGTCGACGGCACGTTGTGTTCCACGAGCGCTTCAAAGAGATGTCAGCACCAATGACGGGGTCCGCTAGGGCCCATACCTGCCAGGGTTGCGGGAAAGTCCGAAAGGGTCACCGTTGCCCCTGGCACAGGCAACTGAAGGAACACAGGTGGGCTTTAGTCAGTAAGAGTCTGACACGCCCTCCCGCTCCGCCCAGAGCGGGAGAAGTTAGTTGATGATTTCCCACCCTCAAAAAAAAAATGCGTGATATAATAATATACTTCGCCAGGTATAGCATTCCAAGACACAGTAGTCAAGTGGGAGACAAAAGTCTATATGACGTCATCAGCGCCATCGATGGTTCTGTGTTACCAGTAGTGTGTAATAATAACTCCCCAACCACTTTTAAAATCACCTGTGCGAACGCCATAAAACATTCAGGTTTACGTTGGTATATGTTTAAATTTACTTTTTCATTCAAATAATTTCGTGTTTTATTGCGATAAAGTGGCAACTGCATAGTGACGTAAGCTTGTGCGGCGTTAGAATCGTTCCCAGTCCTCGCAAAAATGACAAAAAAAAAAAAAAAAAATGTACCTACAGTTTTGACTTCGCTACGATTTTATTATAATTGGTCGGGCAAAAACTTTTTTCGTATTTTATAGGTATAAAGTTGTAGTAAAGGAGACGTTCAATAAATGTATGGGGCTTGGTACTAAAATAATTGAAAATTGAAACAGCCTTCTGAGCTATATAGGCTGAAAGAGGGTAATTATTGTGATGTCTTGGGGCATTACATTTTTTTTACAGTCGCCCGTTTTTTTTAAAACAGGTGTTGAAAAATAAAATCCTGGCATCACTAACTACAAACATTATTTATATTTTAGGGCTGGCAGCCCTGTGGCAAATGTCAACAATGTCAAAGTCATTGTCACTTGTCAGTGAAGAGCAGCTCGGTCCAAACCGTTAGACGGCTTACCGACATATTTTATTAAGTACATTAATACATTTTTTGATGTATTTCTCTACATAAATACATATAAAAAGTCTCAGTATACTAAAAAGTACTCTGTGATAAAAACACTCCGCCCCGCGAACTTGTTTACCAGTGCAGTGGAGGTGTTTTTTTTTTATTTCAACGTAATCAACGTCATTCTGACATTTACAGATTTTTGACTTCCTATCGACACGTTTTGATATTGCGTTGTCATGATATTCAATATTTTTTGTCTCAATTTCTGGGAGCTGCAGCGAAAGTTATATAATAAAATGCCAAAGTATTAAAAAAACCAAAACTTTAGCCACATTTATAATAATTATATTGCATAGAAATGAATAAATAAAGGCTAAGTGCGTTTTGTTTGTACTGAAACATTTTTCACTTTTTCACAAAAACGCGCGCCTGAAAAAATCATATTTAACTATAATCGAGTAGCTTAATAAATAAGCTTTCTAAAAACGTATATCACATTAGCGTTTAAAAATCTTCGGAATATTGTACCAATTTTGTCCTCTCCTTTATTTGGCCGTTTGTATCTGAATGTTTTTCATACCATTTAAATAATTACATAAAAAAAAAGTAAAAAGATTTCCCGCCGTTTTTCAATTGTTTTTCTGTCCGCCAAAAGTAGTGAATCTAACGAAGAAACTCGATACATTTTGAAGTTTTATTACAAAAAAGGGAAAAATACGACACCAGCCGCGAAAAAACATGTGACATTTATGGACTTAACGCAGTGTCAGTAAGAGCACAAAGTTGATCCAAGCGTTTGCAGTCAAAGACGCAGCTCGCTCTGGAAGCCCTATTACGGCTAAAGTCGATGGCATTTTTGAAAAAGTGGAGCAAGATCGGCGTGTTAGTAGTTACGACATAGCTGAAGAGTTAGGGGTTGACCACAATACAATTATGACCCACTTCAAAAAGTCTCGGTATAAACTGGTCTGGTCTGGTAACTAAGCTCGATATTTGGTTGCCACATGAGCTCTTAGTCTTGAATTTGTATATAAAATACGAAATAAATTTTCCCTGACCTAAACGCAATCGGTACCGATACGAAAGAAAGAGTCCTTCTACAGTCCATTCACAGTTATTTTACCTCTGACAGCAGGAACTTAATAAGCAACCTTATTGTAACGATTACAAAGATCATTGTGAATTTGACAGACTCGTCAATGGCAGCAACCCAACTGCAACTTTATTGCAACTGCAATAAAGATCACTGTGATTTTGACAGTGATGAAAACTCAGAGGTAAAATAACTGTGAACGGTGACACATAGGTGACAAGACACGGACGGTGTCAAGTCATAGATTCATCTTACCTTTTTGAATAGTATCTAACACATAGACAACGAACAACGACGAAGATGTATCCATTTACCAAAGTATCTAAGACGTAAGTAGGAGTTGCAAGATACTTGATCTAACTTGCCTTTGTAACTTCTAAATACCAATTTAAAAGCTGACACATAGACTACAGAAATGGCACGTGTCAGAAAATACCTGTCACAACACCTACCCTTGTTACATCAGATGGGAGTGTCGTAAATATGTAGCCTTATTTAATATACCTGTTTTATGAGACTATTTATTGGTTATTATATAAAGTAACGTAACAGCCATTTTGTCGAAAAATAAAACAGTTTTTTATTTTCTGGTTGTATCTAGTTCGTGAGGGGCTCGAAGCTAAACAATACCAGCCGCTTGGGTCGTTCGAAGGTTAGGTTACGCTTGCCGCGGTCGGTTCTTGGATGGGTGACCATCCATTACACAAATGGGTGATCATCTCTCCGTGGCTCGGAAAACACGCTATCATTCGAAGATCTTTATCTTTTTTTTTTCGGCCAAAGAAAAGATGGATGGATTGTGTGAGAAATGATATGAGTGAAAAGGGAGTAGATGATGCCTTGACGTCTAACAGGGGAGAATGGAAGAAGAAAACGTGTTGCGCCGACCCCAAGTAAAATGGGATAAGGGCAGGAAGATGATGATGATTCGAAGATCTTTAACAGCCGTTACGGGTAGTCGGAACCCCAAAAAGTTTGACAACTAGCCTCACCAAGGGGTATCGTGTTACCCAGTAACTGGGTTGTGGAGGTCAGAGAGGCAGTCGCTTCGTGTAAAATACTGGTACTCAGCTGCATCCGGTTAGACTGGAAGTCGAACTCAACCTAACTGGGAAAAGGCTTGGCAGTTAGTGTTTTTGTTTTAGTTGTATCTGGTTACGTACTTTGGTATGGTTTCGTTAAGGGAAGTAGTAACGCGACATATTTCTGTTGCCAAGCAGTAAATCTGCGTTCTATTTTGAATGATAGATAGTAGATAATCGGTTGTAAACTCGAGTTGAAAATAAAGTTCATCTCTGTGTGACTGAAGCAGATTTTTTGTCTTGTGTCGGCAAGATAGGTATACGAGAATGGATTACCTAGCAAAGTGTTTTTATCAGCGGGACTTTCAGCCTTGGACTCTAGAGTATGCAGGATACCTTAACTTGAAAGGGCTCAATAATTATACCCGGTATTTCTTTTCTTATTTCTTCGCGGCAAAGTATTCTTTTATATTGCCTTCTATATTCGGTCATACTTTCATAAAAAAATTCGCAACAATGGATCTTTTATACAATGAATTTAATAATTAATAAATAAAGAGTCCCATCTGTCAGCCAAGCCGCTAATTTAACCGTCACTTTTCATCATTAATTTCAACGTCAGTTTTCAACATTAATTTTATTTTGGGCTACGTTACGACAGCTTTTCAAGACAGAACGTTTATTAGCTTTCTTATTACAATTCATTTTAGGGTTCCGTACCCTTTTTTTTTTTTTTTGTTTTGGAAGTCATCAAATAACTTCTCCCTTCTCCCGCTCTGGGCAGAGCGGGAGGGCGTGTCAGACTATTACTGACTAAAACCCACCCGTGTTCCTTGCCAGGGGCCACGGTATCCCTCTCGGACTGTCCCGCAACCCTGGCAGGCATCGGCCCTAGCGGACCCCGTCATAGATGCGGACATCTCTTTGAGGCACGCGTGGAACACAACGCGCTGTCGACCCGGGCCTGGTCCTTATCGAACGGCGAGCTGCCCATTGCTCGCCGTCCGCAAGTCCGCGCCTACGGTGGCCGGGAATCGGCCTGCGATTTCCGACGCCCAGGGCGTCTTCTGCGGCGGCTAGGGGCGTGAGGGCGCGAATTTTTCCTCTCCCTCACGCGTTCCGTCTCCTCCTTCGCGAGTATTACTACTTCGCAGAAGGAGGTGATGGCTTCCCAGGCCCTCTCGCTCCATACCATGACCTGGACCAAGGCCGGGTGCGAGAGATCGCCACCACCAATCGCCTGCACGAGGACACGTCGGTGCTGCGCCCAAGCCGGGCATACCTCCACCGTATGCTCCACCGTGTCTTCCGGGCGATCCACACAATGGTGACACCCGGGCGTTTCCTCCCGCCTTATCCGGAACAGGAACCTCCCGAAACAACCGTGTCCGGTGAGGACCTGCGTCAGTCGGAAGGTGAGGACGCCGTGGCGCCTGTCTAGCCACTCCTCAAAGAGGGGACTTATCGCCGCAATTGTGGTGTGCCCAGGGTTCCGTACCCTAAGGATATGCCAACTACTATACTATAAATCTAATCAATAAATTTATGAACTGTCTTAACTGTAAGATATAATCTAATAATAAACTAATTTAATATATTATATAATGAAATGTGCCTAATTAATATTAACGAAACAAGACTGTAAATTTTATTAAGAATAAGTTGTGTATGACTAATGATATTGATGTGATTTCATGATATTATTATGCATGTACTTTCTTGAAATATTTGCACGACTGACAAGTCGACTAAAGGACTAAAATTGTTTTACCGTGTTATATATATTACCTATATTCTGGCATATATATAAATTTAAATTTCAACGGGACCCTCAGCCTCCGCTGTTCGTCCGTCCATCTGTCCGTCCGTCCGTCTGTCTGTCAGCGGGCTATATCTCATGAACCGTAATAGGTTGACAGTTGTTATTTTCACAGAGTGCTCTATTGCCGCTATAACAACAACAACTAATAAAAAAAAGTTAAAAATTAAAGGGTGTATCCACACAAGAAAGGTGTTTAAAAAAAAAGTACTGTTAAATATTGTACGGTGGTACGGAACCCTTCGGGTCGCTGGTTTTTTTAAGGTCATTTGGGACAATACTACTTTTAGCAAGATGTAGACCAACGACGCTAGTGTGAGCAAAATAGAAATCTCGTTATGGCAATAACAACCACTGTCTTTCTATGTGGACAGATAGTCGTCCTTTTTAATCGACTTCAAAAAAAGCGGAGGTTCTCAATTCGACTGTATTTTTTTCTTTATGTTTGTTACCTCAGAACTTTCGACTGTGAGAACTGATTTTAATGATTCTTTTTTATTGGAAAGTTGGTGCTTCCCGTGTGGTTCCATTAAAATTTTAACGAAATCGGTCATTCGGCTTAAAAAAAATCAACAATAAATTATTTAAAAAAAAACCGCCTTAAACGGACGTGGACGTGTAAGACGATCGTTTTCGAATTGGTGTGGGGTAGGTACCTTAGCTAAAAAGTGAAAAATAAATGAAACTTTTTAACAAAAAAAAACCTGACTTTCAAAAACGACACTATAAAGTGAAAAATAACTTAAATTTCGGAAGTCGGTGGAAAAAACTAAAGCACAGATCCAAAGACACCGACTTCCAAAATAAAATTTATTTTTCACTTTGTAGTGTTTTTTTTTTGGAAGTCGCGTTTTATTTTTGGTAAAAAGGTTTTAAAGTGTTGTATAAATATAGGGTCAAATTAAATTAGCTAGCGATGTGATGGATATCGATATCTAAACATGATAAAACAAAAATATATTAATTTGATGATTTTATTTTGAGAGGTCATCGATCGCAGTTAGTGTAGACATTTGAAATATCAGTTTTAAAAAAAGTTTTTTTTTGTAAACATTACAGACGTGATTGGTATCGATATGTAAACACGATGAAACATTTTTTCTCAACGTATACTTCAAGTAACAAAAATACCAGCGGTGGTCGACCCCTAAAAAAAACATGAAATCTTTTTTACTATGCTCATCTCGTTCGCAGAGTTTAGCTAATCTAATTAGGTCCTGTATTGAAATGATATAACGCCACGATTGGCTTTCCTCCACAATTACTTTTCAATACTATTTCCATTATCTGTCAGCACTACTTTGTGGGAACAGCAAAAAAATACAAAACCACATATCATTATCTTATCAGTTATCATACAAAATTATACAATACGAGATAGCATCGAAACATTATGAGCTTCAAGGTCAATGTGCTCTTGTTTTGTTTTCATGTAAATTATTTCAAAATAAAACTCCGTTATGATGCCAGCCAGAGGTAAGTCATTCAAAAACCGATACCTATTATGGTAGGGTAATTTTATTATAGGTGGATCGTCTTCACATATAATTATACACGGTGACATTTGAATCACAGTTTTGCTAGAACAAACATTGTTTAGACCATGGTCTACTACCGTTCTACAGCATCAATTATGTTATTAAAACAATCTAATCTAGGAATTCTCAAATTAGTCTGTTGCTCAAACGTGTAATAATGATTGAAACATTAACCGTAACATCAAAGTACTCATCACGGTAGCGATATTGCATTCAAGACGCGAGCGCCGCGCGTCGCAGCCGCAGTGTCTGTTTTGTAGGGCGTAACGATAATCCCGACATTTTTAACATTGCCTTTTTTGTGTTTTTTTCGAAAACCAATGACGTTTTTTTTTCTATTGGATGCTATAGAATGGTTGTAGACCATGGTCTGAACAACATTTGTTCTAGCAAAACTGTGATTCAAATGTCACCTTGTATAATTAATGTATACAAAATATTGTAACACATTTTAAAAGAGTAACGGTGGATTTTCTTGCCCATTCTTCTCCACGCGTAACAACCTTTTGGAAGGGGCGACTAGCATCAATTCTATTTTAATGTAAATGTTGACGTTCAAAAGTGCCTTTTATGTGCCTATTTGAAATAAATGCTTTGACTGTGTGTGATCAATAAAATTTCCATTTTGTCAAAATCAGTCCTGTAGAATAAACATATTGAAGAGCCATAGAAAACGGAGCAGATGTGTGACTGGCGGACTGCGGTCAATTGCCTTTACTTGTATTATGATATTATAATTAATCATATTCAAGTTAGTCTCGATTCCTACTAAAGAAATAAAACTAAAAATTTCAGCCCAACCTAAGGTTGTCTAGAGATCGCCTTGTACGATAAAATTTTCCTACTGTGTACAGTAACAGACACACATTTAACACACACACATATTTAATTTAAACTTAGTCCTAATCTTTTCTTCTTGTAATAAATCCTGAGTGCCTTTTACGATAATTATGAATGAATGAAAGGCTGACCTTTTATGGCTAGCGCTATTCAGGTTGGCACCAGCTTTAAAATTGTTCGTTAGTTTTTTAAATAAAAATAGCGGTGCCATACATTTTAACGATTTATTTTTCAACGAATTATTGATTGTTTTATTTGACTTGTGTAATTTTTATGTGACTCTGTTGTATTGTATGTATTCTATATAGTTAATGTTGCAATTAGTTACTAATTTACACACCTCATTAGGTTATAATACAATGTACCTTTTATACCTGTAACACCTTTTTAACATGTAATAGGCAAATAAATTATTTGATTTCCTTTTCACCACTTAGCACTTTTGTATGAAACAGCAGTTTTTTGTTTTGTAATACCCGACGGAATATCTTCGCTGTTGGTCTAAAACCATGTGCTGAATTCATAGTAACAGTTTGCACGTCGATGAGTAACTATCTTAATTTAAAAAAATACAGTATCGTCTGTCCCGAACGAAAACTCCTTACTAAAATACTTTACCTAATAATGCAGTCAGTTACTACCAAGAATTAAAAAAAAAACTTAATTTAATGACTTACTTCAACTTGTGGTCGTTTTGGTCGTCGTTTATGGCCTCAAGGGATGCTACGCACTGTTTTGGGTCGACACATTCGATTCAGAAATATTCGGCTTTCATTCGGCTAGTGCGCAACGGCTTACTCCGTTCGGCATCTACCCTCGCTGAGTCATGTTTGGGTCGGCTCGGCTCAATTTGAGTTCAGCCGAACGGCTTTTACCCGATCATAATTATAGATCTACGTAATAATATTTGATTCTGCCCGATTGTGCTGAATCATGCCAACTGGAAAAGGTATCTAGCACGCGTATAAACACACACGGTAGACATGTTTACAGGATGAGACGAAACTGAAGAACGTTCTTCAACAGTAAAAATTTAGCATGTATGGCTTTAAAGTCTTGTTCAAACTAAGCCACTATAAGTACCCAGCGCAAATTCGAAAGTCAATGCGTCAACCAAGCTGTTGACTGACTGACTTGACTTGAGTTGACTGATACATAACAGTAATAAAACAAAAAGGCTTCAGAAACTTGTGCTTCGGTGTGGACAGGCTTTGGTTCGTTCGACTCGTTTACTACTATGTTATTCATATAGATTCTTCGTTCGACTGGATTTTTACAAGCTTTTATTAAGCTTCAGTTGTTAGTTATACTGAAGTTTTATAGGTAGGTAGTAATAAATCAACCTGATTTGAAGTCAGGTAAAGGTTATGAGTTCGTTACTTATCCAATAAGAGCACTTATTGAGTTGAATTTCATAGGTGGAGCTTTGTATGAAATCTGCACCCCAATTGCGGAACACACTATCGATCTAATCCATCGCTTCATATGTTCGAAAAAATGGTCGACTCAACAATGTGAATAACGCAATGAATGCTGTGGAAATGTCAAAATGAAAATCATTCCTTGTGTTCCGCAAATACTCCGCTGTTTTAAATCGAAGCTTACAGTACGCAGTAATTTAGTAAGAAACTGCCTTAAAAGTGCTAACAGACTATATACTGGGGAGTCTGTTATGCCGCGGCTGGCAAGCGCTACATCTAGTTGAAGTCTGTTATGCCGCGGTTGACAAGCGGTACATCCAATTGAAGTCTGTTATGCCGCGGCTGGCAAGCGCTACATCCAATTGAAGTCTGTTATGCCGCGGCTGGCAAGTGCTACCTCCAATTGGAGTCTGTTATGATGCGGCTGGCATGCGCTAAATCCAATTAGAGTCTGTTATTTATTTATTTATTTTAATTTATTTATATATTTTTTTTCATTTTATATATTCTGTTTTTTGTTATACCGCAGCTGGCAAGTGCTACATCCAATATCCAATTGGCGTCTGTTATGCCGCGGCTGGCAAGCGCTGCATCCAATTGGCGTCTGTTATGTCGCGGCTGGCAAGCGCTAAATCCAATTGGCGTCGGTTATGCATCGGCTGGCAAGCGCTACATCCATTTGGCGTCTGTTATGCCGCGGCTGGCAAGCGCTACATCCAATTAGAGACTGTTATACCGCGGCTGGCAAGCGCTACATCCAATTGGCGTCTGTTATGCTGTGGCTGGCAAGCGCTACATCCAATTGGCGTCTGTTATGCCGCGGCTGGAAAGCGCTACATCCAATTGGTCGCAGTTACTAGGTTAGGACACATCACAAATAGATGATGAGTATATTAGAGTTTCGATTTATATTTCTAGAAAATCAGAATAAGAATTATTTGGGGTTCGATTAAATATTAATAAAAAAACAACATTTTCATATTGGAAGAATGGCATCTTCAAATCTGATCTTGTTGCCTTTTCATATTTCCAGTTCAGACAAAAGCACAACGCTAAACTATTATAAACAATATGAATTAAAATCTTACATCTCCTTAAATAAGCCCCTTAAAATAATTTACATTGTCCGGTTTCCTAGTTAATGTGTGGCCGACTCCGCCATTGTAAGGCTTTCAATTTGAAACCGGGCTTCGAAAATAAAGTTGTAGTTTCATTGTTTCCCTGCGGTGTGCTGTATGAAAGCATTCATTCGAATGAATGGGAATAAACGCGCTTTGTACGCTCGGAATATTATAATAATATTGTTCATGTAGCTTTAAAATGGGTGATATGGTGATGTTAAGGTTACTGTAGTTATAACTAAACGAATTATTGCAATTCAATTAAAGACATTTTAAAACTCATATTAAAAGTACACTTTGTAAACAAGCATATTACAAATTGGAGGATTATATCCTAGATAAGAATGATAGGAAACATGCTGGTCCAGCTCCATAGGACAATCTAGAGTCTAGACAAAATCAAACTGGTTGCTAATTGATTTCTATCATTTGTAAAATCCAACCTTTGTTCAAAGGCATACTATTCAATCAACGATTACTTAAAAGATAAAAATAGTTGGTCGCTGTAATTAACTCAAGACAATGTTTATGTTCTCTCTCCAAAATTAGCTTACCTACTGACAAGTTATACGAGTTCATATAATTGTTTATTTTATTTGACCATATTAGTCATTTTAGTTTAATTTAATTTTTATTTATTATTGACATAATCTACTCATTTCAATGTTTTTTAATGAGTGTATTGCAATATATGGTTAGCTAGCGACCTCGACAGTTCATCATATTATTCTTTTGAGCAACCGGCAGCAAGTTCGTCATGCTCCCTTAGATGTCAATGCTTGCGGTAGCGTCGGGGGTCGGGTTGCCTCCTTCCCTCAAATATGGCGAGGGGGGTAATGGCTGATCTTTGCGTTATGCTCGTGAACGGGTGCTGCTTGTGGTGACAGGTCATCTTGCTGACTATGGTTTTGTTATTGTTATTAGAAATTAATGTTTCTTTATTTTACTTCGAAGGTCCTAGTTTATCATTTGTGGCTACAAGTTACAGCTATATACATATAAACATAATGCAGCATTGCATATGTAAGCAGGCACGCCCTTTATGCCAGGAGGCTTTTTATTATGTATTAAGGCGCGGTGTTATCTCAATATTCCCAAAAATTGGTTTCTTAGAACGTCGAGTATGACGTAATGTAATAAAAATAAGTAACGCGAAAAATACAGTGAACAGAGAAGGGTATAAAGAAGAATTTAAACCGAACAGAATAATAAATAATAGTTTGATATTCCCAATAAAAAATTGGGAAGTTGTAGCACAAAAATAAACTTTGACGTCGAAGATCTCTGTATTTCCAGCGATAACAACAGTTTTTTTTTTAAGAATTTAGTAGGTTTTCCATTTTTTTTAAACTTTAACCAAACCATTATTTAATTTTATGTCTATATTTTAAATAATCTAAAGAAAAGCAGTAAAATAAATGCCCATTCGCAGCTTACGTCACATTTCAACACAAATATCATTTTCAATTTTCAATCTTATTGACGCTCCATAGTGGTGACAATAGTTTACGCGGTCATACTTTAGTCGTCGGGCAGCGCTCGACTTGGATAGTTGGCACCGGACGCTCTGTGCATAATTCGATTGTAGTTTTCAAGTAATTTATGACTGAAAACAGTGCGTGAATTGAACTAAAGTTCTGTGGCGGACTACTAAGGCTACTCACTGCCTAATATTGAAGTGAAAATTCAGTCTCAGTGGAAATATGGGCAATAAAAATAAAATGTTGCGAAAGAGTTTTACAAGAAAAAGACGAAAAACTCGAAAAAATGATGGAATGTTTGGGTAAGTAGGATGATTACGGTATTGTATCATAACATTTGAAATTTGTATTTAGTTTAGTTTACTTACGAAACTGTATAAATCTATAGAAACGGTATTGACAATTTCTACAAACATTTTGCTAAATCCAAAAACAAATAGGTGCACTCTATTTTGATGTCTATAGAATGCATATTTGAATGCGCCTAGTGCAAACGTCTCTGGTCGAAGCAACCATCGAGGCGATAGCCATATTGCAATAGTAGGTCTAAGTAACAAAAACAAACTTGCAGATAAATCAGAGTGCGTTCGTAATTATTATAATAATATAAATATTGCACTAGTTATATATAAAGCATTTTGATTCTTTTGTAAGATTATTTTTATAATATTTATTGAGTCATTAGACCAGTGCCGATAATTTTTGAAAACGAAAAAATCACATTAGGATGAAACCCATTGGAAAAGAAAGAGAATAAAACAAAAATGAAAGGAAAAATAATTTACGGGCGATCCGAGGTCGGGAAGTGGGGGTTTAAGGGTAAAAAGCGGTTTATCTCGATTTCCGGCAAAACTACAAGTCTTATGGAAAAAGTGTAATAGCAAAGTTGTAGGTAATAAAAAGATCTACAACTTTTGGATTCACACTTTTTTCAAGTAACCTCAAAATTTATGTGAAAAATTCAAATAACCAAGTTTTTGGTTTTATATTTTTATCTTTTACACAGCATTTTTTTTTTCGCGAAATTTGCTGAATACTTACCTTTTTATGTTCCAAGCACACTGTATTTTTATTGATTTAAAATATTTATTTTTTTCACCTTATTTTGACCTAATATCGAAAAACCACCCTAATTTTCAATCGAAAATTCTCACGTGAAAATATCTGCTTTTTTAAAAACTCGGTAAAAAAAATAATTGCTGTGTAAAAGATAAAAATAAAAAACCAAGAACATGATTATTTGAATTTTTCACATAAATTTTGAGGTTACTTGAAAAAAGTGTGAATACAAAAGTTGTAGATCTTTTTATTACCTACAACTTTGCCATTACACTTTTTTCCATAAGACTTGTAGTTTTGCCGGAAATCGAGATAAACCGCTTTTTACCCTTAAACCCCCACTTCCTGACCTCGGATCGCCCGTAAATTATTTTTCCTTTCATTTTTGTTATATTCTCTTTCTTTTCCAATGGGTTTCATCCTACTGTGATTTTTTCGTTTTCAAAAATTATCGGCACTGGTCTAATGACTCAATAAATATTATAAAAATAATCTTACAAAAGAATCAAAATGCTTTATATATAACTAGTGCAATATTTATATTATTATAATAATTACGAACGCACTCTGATTTATCTGCAAGTTTGTTTTTGTTACTTATACCTACTATTGCAATATGGCTATCGCCTCGATGGTTGCTTCGACCAGAGACGTTTGCACTAGGCGCATTCAAATATGCATTCTATAGATATCAAAATAGAGTGCACCTATTTGTTTCTGGATTTAGCAAAATGTTTGTAGAAATTGTCAATACCGTTTCTATAGATTTATACAGTTTCGTAAGTAAACTAAACTAAATACAAATTTCAAATGTTATGATACAATACCGTAATCATCCTACTTACCCAAACATTCCATCATTTTTTCGAGTTTTTCGTCTTTTTCTTGTAAAACTCTTTCGCAACATTTTATTTTTATTGCCCATATTTCCACTGAGACTGAATTTTCACTTCAATATTAGGCAGTGAGTAGCCTTAGTAGTCCGCCACAGAACTTTAGTTCAATTCACGCACTGTTTTACCAATTTTAGCAAATACCAACTAATATTCAGCCAGCAGCAGCTTCCATTCCCGTGGATGATCCCTCTATCGTCAAAATTTTTCAGAATTCTAGCTTCCGTCCCGGCTCCGCATTTTCTTAGAAACATTATGGCATTTGTCACTTTGGAGCTGTGATATTATTGCATTTATTTAGAGTTTATGTGATTTTTAAGTGGTCCGAGGGCCTTTATGTTGGTTTTGTTTTCTATTTTTTTACCGCACCCACTAAGTACCTATCTAAAACACAAACATTAGTTTGAAATGGCATAACTACCCATTTAATTAACCCTTCCATCCCTGATACTGACTTACACCCGAAAAGCATAATTCCCCTTCTAGAGCAGTCGGGTAAAATTCGGAATGTTTATATTTGACCTGTTTATCATGTACTGTAATAAAAATAAACAGTATTTGTTTTTTTTTTAATTGTTATGTGTAATTATTTATTGTATCATATTATGAACCGACACTGTAATTACATCGAATTTTAGAACGCACGTCATAAGTAAGTATATTCAACAGAAAACATCTGATTTCCTTACGTATACTATGCAACTTTCCTTGAGCACACAAACGCCCGTGTTAGCGTTTGCGAGTGTGTGCATTACCGTAAAACGCGCAGATGCGGTTGTGTGAGTGCGGTAATAGCGATTAAAATCGTAGTCAGTCCGCGCCTTAAGTTCTGTTTTTGTTTTTATTATTTATTTCTGCTTGAGTATAGTTTTAAATATTGGCGTGTGCTAGCTGACATATGGCAAATAATTTTAATATTTTTGTGTTTCGTAATGTCAATTACTTATTACTATATGTATAGAATCCAGTTCTTCTAACTGAACAGACAGCAGTGCTGCTGGGGAGTTTGTTCCGCCACTTCTTCTTCCCAGCTAAAGCACTAGGAAGTGGTGAAGGGTGGGCGTTTTGGGGGGACTGTCTTATGTGATTTTGACGTTCAAAAAGTGCTGATTCTCAGCCTAATTTGAATAAATGACTTTTGATTTTGATTTTGAATGTCGTAAAGACATTGATTTTATATTCTTTATTATTATTACTTGTAATTTTTTTTTATCATCTTCTTTTACAGTATTTGTAAATATGCGAGCACCATGTATATATCACTTAATTTACCTGTCATTGCTTTATATTTAATTCTTTTTACCTTTTGTGGTATAGTAATTTCATAATTTTATTCTAGGTGCATCGTATTCACATTAAATGTATACAAAATATTGTAAAAGAGTAACGGTGGTGTTTCTTGCCCATTCTTCTCCATACGAAACTACCTTTTGGAAGGGGCGACTAGAATCAATGATAAATGATAAATGATTTTATTTCTGTAAGTAGGTTTGAACAAACACTTTTACACGTCAATCATATTTTTTTTTTAACTATATGGGGTCGGCGTTTCCTATCTGACTACTCTGAGAAGAAAGGCCGAAACAAACTCAGAGGTCACAGTCTCTTTTAAAGTCCAGACAAAATCTTGGTCAGGTCATGTGAAAGCTATGTAGATCGGTGTCTGCAATGGTCTTTTGAGGAAAGAACCACACAGATTGAGTGGACCTGTCCAGTCAGTGCACGCAATTGTCAGTAATCGTGCAGCTCAACTTAGACTCAAGGAGCTCAACGATTCGACGAACAATACCAAAGAAAGAACATTTGAGTAGGCCGCATAAATTACTCAAACTGCCAGATCATGATTACGTTGAGTAAAATACAAAAATAAATCAATGACCGACATAGTTCTCACATTCACAATAATTAGAATAATATTATAATAATCTTTGAGGACCATGTAGATTTGTGTCTGAAATGGTCTTTTGAGGAAAGAACCACACAGATTGAGTGGACCTGTCCAGTCAGTGCACGCATTTGTCAGTAACCGTGCAGCTCAACTCAGAACTTACTTAATGTTTTGTTGTTGTAAATTCTGATGTTTAAAAGTGCCATTTAAGCGCCAATTTGAATTAAATGATTTGACTTTGACTAGACGAGATTTATGAGCCTGCTGTAACTGAAAATAAAAACATTCTACTCTCTATGTGAACTGTTTGTTTAGACATCCATTATTCAATTTATTTTCAACGATAGAAAATTAAGGTCAAATACACACACACACAAGTCAGTTTTATGTTTCCTACTACCTCTGTCACTGTATTAAAACGGAAAGGCTTTTAAGAACGTCTCGAAGTTCAGTGGCGTTTAAGATAATGGAGGATTTTCTACCTTTTTCATGCAAGAGGAGATTTGTGTCTTTGATGCCCAGATGTTGATGATGATGATGTCGGGTTGCCTCCTGCCCCCAAATATGGCGAGGAGGGTAGTGGCTGATCTTTGCGTTATGCTCGTGAACGGGTGCTGCTTGTGGTGACAGGTCGTCTTGCTGACTATGGTTTTGTTATTGTTATTTTTTTAAACGTTGCCCCACACTAGGAATTTTCCTGTATCGTGGGTGCGTTTACAAACATTTAAACTCACATACACAAACAGCCACACCCGGAACAACTACTTGCAGGTCATACAAATATTTGTTCCGTGCAGGGATCGAACCCGCGACACGGAACGCAGCAGTCAATCGCTTAACCACTGCGCCAACCGTGCCGTCAAGTTATTAGTAATTAACTGTTTCTTTATTTTATATATGTAGGTATATAAGTATGTATATCAGTCATCAGGTTACCGTAGTACAGGTTTTACCTAGTTCGGGAGCTGCAGACCTTGTGTGGATGTTGTCTCATGTTATTATTATTATTTTACTTCGAAGGTCCTAGTTTGTCATTTGCGACTTCAAGTTACAGCTATATAAACATAATGCAGCATTGCATATGTAAACGGGCACGCCCTTTATGCCTGGAGTTTGTATTATTTATTTGCTTGAGTATAGTTTTAATTTTTTTTTTGTTGGTACGTATATTGGCGTGTGCAAATAATTTAATTTAATGTTTTGTGTTTCGTAACGTTAATTACTTACTATTGTATCGAATTCAGCTAGAGGAACTCCTCTAACTGAACAGACAGCTGTGCTGCTGGGGAATATGTTGCGCCACTTCTTCTTCCCAGCTAAAGCACTAGGAAGTGGTGACTTTTGATTTTGATAATTATTTCTCTAAATAGGTTTTATAGGACACTTTTACGCGTAAATTTTTTTAGTCAATATTTTTATTTGTTTAGGTATAAGTAGTTTATTTAAAAGTAAATGGCGTCTGCTGAAACAAACTGAGAGGTCACACAATAATGTGTCTCTCAGTTTGTTTCAGCTAAAATGATCTTAAACTATCCGGTATAAACTGAAATACACCTCTACTTCATTAGGAAAACAGATGCAAAGTTATGTAAGCAAGAATAAATCAGTCTCCCGTCATTCCCTCTGCAACTAGCAATACCTAAAGTGTAAAGCCTTTCTCGTAAATTGCTAAGGCGAGTGATTGCACACAACTTGCATCTTAGTTTCCTAGTTTCCTGGTAGTCTCAACAGGTTTTCCATCTAATACGCTCGGGAGATAAGAGTGTATTTTTAGGGTGCTGTAGTTAAACAAGAAATCTCTATACATTTTCTGTTCTCTCATTGTCTGAGTGTTTTACCTGTTTGTGTACTGCGTACGTCCAATATAATATATGACGGCGCATTTCTAGCGCCATTTGTTGAGAGATACTTCGGAACAAGATTTGATAACTGTCAGTCTGGTGGAGCGCGAACGCGACGCGATGGTTAGCGCGGCCATGTTGAACGTCAAGAGGACAATTCTCGTACCTAAAAAACGTTTAAATGAAAGTCGCAATCTCATCTCAGCGACAATCAATGTCAAAAGTTTGTCAAAAATGTATGTAAATTGATTCTATTTTTGACAGATTCAGACTAAGATCAGACTGTGAACGTTCTTAAAATTACGGGAATTGCCCCTCTGTTTTTGTTTTTCAGAACGTCAACGGCGAGCGTACCACGTATCCGACGAATAGCTTTTGTTCCAAGTAATCTTGCCCCTTTATGTTTCAAAAATAATTGAAACCGATTGATTAAGTGATTTCCTAATTTCTAGTGAACAGACTTGAGTAGGATTCTGTAAAGAAGATATTTTGTGCGACTATATAACTTTTGTTTGTGACTCGAGTGATTCATTGCTGGTTCCTACTCACATTACTACTTATTGAAGACATGGCCGAATCCGATGATGACGGGCACCTGCCCATATATACGTTAGACTGACAAACGTCCGTTAGAATTATTAAAATAGACATAACACACATACTGAGACTAACTTTGCTACAAGCGGCCCCTCGGTCCCTCATATCTTCTGTAAAACAGGCTTACCGTCAGTATGACAGTAGTAATTACATAAAAAGAGCTGGAGAAATAACGAAATGGAATTGGATTTCTAAAAGCCTCAGACACCAAATTACTGCCAGGGTTGCGGGAAAGTCCGAAAGGGTTACCATGGCCCCTGGCACAGGCAACCGAAGGAGCACGGGTGGGTTTTAGCCAGTCTGACACGCCCTCCCGCTCCGCCCAGAGCGTGAGAAGTAATTCGATGATTTTCCCACCCCCAAAAAAAAAATTACAGCAAAATAGTCATTTTGATATAAACCAAAACGAATTTGTATGGGGTAGGTAGTTACCACAACTAAAAAGTGAAAAAAAACCACCGACTTAAAAAAAAAAAACACTACAAAGGGAAAAATAACTTTAGTTTCGGAAGTCGGTGACAAAAATCGAAAATACAAAACCAAAGACACCAACTCCCGAAATTAAAGTTATTTTTCACTTTGTAGTGTTTTTTTTGAAGTCGGTGGTTTTTTTCACTTTTTAGTTGTGGTACAAATAAAATAAAATAAACAAATTCGTTTACCACTACTTGCTATGTAAATAACAGTGCCAGGAAGTTATTATAACATCATCAATATAAACTAAATGGAAAAAAATACGTATTATTGAAGCTAACTGAAAAGCTTTCCAAGGAAAGTTAATAAAATATATATAACTAGTTTTTGCCCGCGACTTCGTCTGCGTGTAATTTCTTGTCCCCCCCCCCCCCCCCTTCGCATCGCATCACCTGCCCGCACTATCACTTCGTTTTCGCTTAGCGTTTTTTCTGACTTTTTATTTTATTTTTGCTCGGCTCCTTAGAGTCATAGCGTGATGTTAAAATAGCCTATACCCTTCCTCAAAAACTGGGCTATCAAATGCAAAGAGATTTTTTTCAATTCTGATCAGTAGTTCCAGAGATTATCCCTTACAACCTCACAAACTCCACCTCTTTATAATATTAGTATAGATAAAAAAAAAACATAATCGATACAAAATTTCCGAAGATTCCGCGTAACATACATACAAAAATAAACAGATTATTTGAGAACTTCCTCCTTTTTGAAGTCGGCTAAACATAAGAACACACAATACACTACTAACACGACGCCGACCTCATCTACTTTTTAAAGTATGATATGATTAAGAAAGTGTTTGTACAAACCTACTTACAGAAATAAAATCATTCATCATGTATCTGAACTATAACACAATTTGAATTTCAAAACGCTATTCAATCCAAAAGTGAGTCGAGAACTGTACCCAACTTTTTTATGAATGCCTCAAAGCCTTGACCAGCAGACGAGAATCTAGTTCCACGTGAAAAGGCCCAAAAGCTACGGAACCTTGACCTCGCAACAAAAGAGCTATTTCAGGTTCAGAAACAGATATGTCGCTTGTGAGAAGTCAAGGTTGCTACATATGAAATGGACGCTCTGTGTGTTAGGAGCTTGTATTTACTGAATTCCAAGAAATAGATGGAATAATATTATGTTGGCTCATGGAGAAATTCAAATAGTTACGCTATGGATATTGTCATACTCAAACTCAAAGCATTTATTTCGAATAAACCAATTACAGGCACTTTTGAATTGTCAAGGGGTCGGTCAGTCAGTAAGATGAAGCTAGTTGCTCATTCCAAAGCGTAGTAGGTACCTATGGAGAAGAACGGGCAAGAAACTCCATGGACACTCTTTTAAATCAAAATATTGTTACAAAAAAGTGGTTACATGATTCATGTTGAAATTATACACGTGAGAACGATGTAGAAAGACGTGCACGTTAAAAGCGTCCGTAATAAAAAGATAAAAACAATTCAGGAATTAAAATAAGCCGTGGCAGCTAGGAATGACTAGTGCCTACTGACGGCGCCCGTTCACGAACATGACGTATGGATCAGCACCATTCAGCTCAAACATTTCGAAGGGAACTCAATGATCCAATACACTCGCCACCACCAGCGACACATTTGAGTGACCATGACATACGCTCAGTCGCCAGGTCACATTCAAGTCAATGAAAGACGAACCCAGTAAGCTTTATAGTAGGTACATAGTACTCAAATGTGCTATGCAATTATACAATACTAAGAGATTGAATTTATACAATGTAAAGATAGATTGTACAACCTTCATTATTGTGAAAAATAATTGAGTGTGGTTTCCCTTTATTTACGTAATAACCGTAAAGCAATCATTATGTGCTGGTCATTGATAAATCAGTCATTTAGAAGGTTTACACTGTTAAGAGCGGTGGTGGCCCAGTGGTAACGGGTTACCTTACGAGTTGTAGGTCGTAGGTTGGAACCCTGACAGGCTCTTTACTTTGTGTTAATAATTTCATCACCACTGCTCTCAAAACGGTGAAGGAAAACATGGTGAGGAAAACGGCATGTCTTAGAACCAAAAATTCGAAGATATGTGACATTTACCAACCCGCACTGGGCCCGCGTGGTGGATTAGGTACAGCCCACTCCTTCTCACCGAGAGCAGGGTACCAGCAGTGGGAACATTATAGGCTATTATGATGACACTCTTAAGCACTTCGGAAAATCACTTGAAGGCATAATTTCCTAATTAGTAAGTAACAGAAAGCCACGTTTCCTATGGACCTCCATCTAAAAGGTCGTATTTTCAAGCAAAAGGACATATTTCAAGCAAAATTACATATTTACAAACAATTATTTTTTTCTAAAATAATCAAGTCACACCTGCTATAGTTTTTATCTATTGCTGTAAAAATTTAGTTATACCACAGCATACTATATTGAGGCAAAAAATAAATAAATTGCATCTTCAGTAAGTACGTACTTATTACAGAAATTTCGTCTAAATGAAAATACGGCATTTTGAAAAGTCACTCCTGACTTATAAAGTAGTAGAAATAGAGTGGAAGTGATTTTCTACCAAGTACAATGAGCACAGACATTTCATAAAACTGTCAAAGAATGACAGTTGTAATTTGAATATGCGGGAAATTTAGGTTGGTAGTCAATTTGCAAAATAATTAACTTCTCCCACTTTACATAATGTCGAACTATATTACTCCTGGATCAGCCAGCACTGCTAAACGTAGGCTTATCTTTGTTTATTTTGTTTTTCTGTCTTCTGTACGTAATTTGTATTTATACATTACGCTTTACAACAGATTGTCAAGAGTCTAGAACATAGATTCTTAACCTTATTTTGCCCACCGCCCACGTTCAATTTTTTTTTCTAGTGTCCCCAATTTTTTTAAATTAAATTCTGTGGTGAATCTAAAATAGCTATTGCCACGATAACATTTTTTAAACGTGTAATAATAAATATTTGTATGATAGGATATGATTTTCTCTGGGTCTTCCACTGACCCCTGAAAGTCTGAAACGCCCACGAGGGGGCTTATCACCCACGTTGAGAACCTATGATCTAGAAGAAAAATAAATAGCTGCTTATTATCTATGTAACACGCGCCGAACACATTAGGCTAGATATACACAGTACATTATATGAGTGTTTGTCATATATTGTCGCTGTTTAAACAAAGCTTAAGAGCTTAATCATGCTGTAGTCCCGGTAGGCCTGGTGACGTGTCACAAAAAGCAATTTATCATTTTCATTAAAAGTGAATTTCAATATTGCCGCTTCGTTATTTTTCATCGCGTGACGGCTTTATAACAGGCTTTTGTAAAATAATAATTATTGGCACTCAAATTATTTTATTGAGCGATTAAATAAAATATTAAAAGATATTTAATGGAAAGCGAAGAGGAAAATTCACTAAAATCTGTACACTATACATATTATTAAGGCCCTTTGGAAAATGTCATTCTACTTTAGATTTATTTCCTAATCCTACTGAGATTCATCAGTCTAGTAGAATCAATAACGAATTTTGGTATTGAAATGAGTTTCAAAATAATTTAACTGTAATTGGTCGTTTCATTGTGTTCGTATTCGTACAACACGACACAAGAGAGTACTTTTATCTGTGTTAATAATAAAATACAATAGAATAGAATAGAACAGCTTCTACAATGAAATTCCAAGTTGGTAGTAATCGACTCTGAAATCACTCCGTAGCGACGTTCCCGCACCGCTAGCGCTCCTATAAATAATGCACTGCAGTCTTATGAGATCCTGGTACCGGCGGGGTTGGATTAAATGTTTGCAGGCACTTATATAAGAACAGTTGAATTTATTATCACTTATTTATTAGCACTAAAGGGCAAACAAAGGTCACTTGTCTTCTGATACAGGGAAGGAACAAGCATTTTCACCACTAATTGCTTAATCATTAATTAAATCTTAACCTCTGTAAAGCACACTTTTTTTCTTTTGGCTAAACTCTCTTCTTGATATTATGAAAAAAACATATTATTTCGTGCAAACCTCTGTACATTGTTATTTTGAGTCAATCTTTTTGCCCGCTCATTTTGAATTGATTAGCTATTCTAGAACTATCTTCAAAAATGTAACTTTATTTATTGATAGTTTTCATCGTCTTCAGCCAGTAAACAATATAAAATCAAAGTATCACCGACACGAAAACAAGTGGAACCTAGTAAACACACACTTTGTAGTCGGTGTAATTTAATTAAAGTAACTTTCTTAGAAATAGACATCATAAAAAAATAATTTGTGCCACCAGTTACTTTCCCGCAAAGCTTGTAGCGTTGCTATAAATTATGTACAGCGTCATTATGAGATCCTGGTACCAGCGGGGCATGATTAAAGGTTTCATTTTCATACAACCACAAAATTAAAGGGGAAAGAAACTTTATTAAAACAGAAAAACTATTTTCTATTTTATTCTTTGTTAAATCTTACTTTGTTTTCATTCGGTAAAGAAATATTAAAGTTTGTGTTATTTTTTGCTCGCCAAAGTAGCTTAGCTAAGAATTTTTAATAATTATTAGAATATTATTACTAGCGTAAACGAATACAAATTAGATCTAGAATTTTTCAGAAACACGTTTATAATTTTGGCAGAAAACTAAAATCGCATAAATACATAAACTAACGCCTTCTTTCCACGGGGGTAGGCAGGAACTATAGAATGCGACCTGCTATGATCCTTAACTACTCTTTTTGCTTCGTTTACGGTCATACATATTATGGTCATACACGCACGCCGGCGCCGGTTGCGACCTACTACGCACCTGACCCTAACCAAAGTCACTGCTTAAATTATAGAGGTCGAGTCCAAATCAGAGCATTAATTAAATAATCAGGTATACAGATACTCAATCAATAATGGTACGTCGTAGGAATATTAATTCATTCAATTAATCGAATTTGGATGCATGAGAGGACAGTAGGCCCCACAAATTACAATTTCGTGAAGATAATCATAATAAAGCGATTTCGCAAACAACTTTCATTGGTATTGACTGGTTTAACGAAGACTGAAATATTTAGTTCTCAAAGAGGTACTTTTTTTAACACGTTTTTTCTTTCATGGGACCTCGATTCTCGATACCGCTTAGACCGAAAAGGTGTGTAGGTATTTAAAATAAAAATTATTTATTTTATATGATCTGAGGTATTTATGTACCTCACCGATTCACTTAAGAGCGTTTATACCTTATGAGTGGCAACGTCGCAATTTAGTGTCATATTTCGTGGTTTTAATTTTTTATCATTTAATCGGAGCTGTATTTTACAAATCTGTTTAATTAACTTTTTAGAATTATGTGAAAACTGTGTAAAAGGTAAGAAATCGTTGCGTTTACAGTTCTATTTATATGCAAATAATACATTGGAAACTTGCAAGGCGTTATTTTCAGTGTAAAATAACTGTAAGCATTACGGTTACTTACTTTCTAAACACTTTCACGTAATTCTAAAAAGTTAATTAAACAGTTTTTTGAAATATAGCTCCGATTAAATGATAAAATTTAAAACCACGAAATATGACACTAAATTGCGACGTTGCCACTCATAAGGTATAAACGCTCTTAAAGCATGAATTATTTTATTTCAATTAACAGTTTCTGGAAACCCCGTCAAGTGTGAATTGGATTCACGCATTTACATAAAAATTTTAATGTAAAAAAAAAAACAGGTTTAATAATGGGGACCGACTTTGGATCTAAACCCGGAACCTTTGGTCTCAAAATGGAAAATTGTTTAAAAGCTTTTTATTTTCTTGTTATAATTGCATGCCATGTCAAACGCTACATTACATTCTGTGAAAATTTCAACAGGCCACATTATGCTTAGGAAGTTAAAAATCTAGCCCCGTGACAGACAGATAGACGGCAGGTGTAGGCTTATAACAGCGTCCCGTAGGCGTAGGCACCTTTTGGTAACATCAGAACTCTAAAAAAACCGTTGAATTATTCCATTGTAACAAACTTCGTGAAACCATTAGTGTTAGAAAACAAAAAAAGTCGAAAAGCTTTTAAAAAAAGAACAGAACTTTGTCCCGATCGACGATTCTATGAATAAATATTGTATTGTGGAATTTGAATTCACTGGGAATAAGTCGACGATGGTCGAGGGATTGAGGGATCGATCAATGCCTTTGCTCTATTCATACGAGGAGATTACCGCAAGGAAAAATATAAAGTTGACTCGTGTAAGCAGTATCCATGGATGATATTGTTTCGCCTTTTAAAATTGGAAGCGCCCGTGATTCGAATTTCGAGTTGTCAAATCGAAATTTAAAACAATCGCCTGTCGAGTGTCATGTCACACAGTCGGCGCGTTTTTGTTTCTAACTCTACACATATGAGAGCGAGAATTGCTTGGCGAATCTCACAGACCTACGAATTTCGCTTGAACATTGTTGCCTGTCAACAACTGAGAAACTTTATTACTTTACCCGTGTAAATGAGAATTTAGTCAACGTTGGTCAGAGGATCCGGCCACGTTTTTGTTTCCATAGTTGTTTGGTGATAAGGGTAAACTCTTGAAGTAAACAATTGGTCATCGATTTTGTTTTAGAGTTGTTTGTTGACAGAAAGAACGGAATAATTCAGTGGATTGATGCTTGTATTCATTTTGTTGGGTTAGGTTTGTTTCAAATTTCTATTTCGTTTTTTCCAGTCATCGAGTTGTGGAGGTCCTATAGGCAGTCGCTCCATGTAAAATACTAGGCAGAAAAGGCTAGGCAGAAGTGAATGAGGTTTGTTACGAATTTCTTCGAAATGTAGTGTCAATAGAGTCTAATTCTTTATACATTCGTATTTTGTTTGCGATTCAGTACAAAAATTGTTTGTGGTTTTTAAGAATGTTTTTATTAACAATGTCGAAAAATGTTAATATTTTTTATAACAGGTAGGTACATAAACATACCTTTTTATTTTTTTTTTGAGGATGGGAAATCATCAAATGACTCCTCCCGCTCTGGGTGGAGCGGAAGGGAGTGTCAGACTCTTACTGACTAAAACCCACCCGTGTTCCTTCCTTGGCCCTTTATGTTCCGGGTCAGCGGTACCCCTTTCGGATGATCCCGCTTTCCCGGCAGGCTTGGGCCCTAGTGGGCCCCCTCTTCGATGCTGACATCTCTTTGAGGCGCGCGTGGAACACGTAAGCGCCGTCTAGCACGGGCCTGGTCCTGATCGGACGGTGAGCTACATAAACATACCTTCTGTCTCCCCTAATTGTGAGGCAGCGTTGTACCCATAGAACACACATTTCGTCAATTACGTTAAAGTCCCACGTAATATATCCATGACCCGGGCACAAATCCAGACTCCGGCCTGATAATGAAAATTCCAGATTGAAAAAATCAATATCACTCTGCCCGACCTTGGAATTGAACCCAGGACTTCATTGCTCAGAAGTAGCACCTGCGATCACTCGACCGACGAGGCAGTCATTTATTAAATATAGCCTCGAATTAAGGTGACCGCTGTCTAGCTTAATATTGGCAGCCTGACCTTACTAATACCCGACGGTATACGTCCAACCATCTATAGGTAGGTACATATATTCTAAATGAAAGTCACTTGGCATGTCTTTTTTTTTTTTGAGGGCGGTAATCTTCAAATAACTTCTCCCGCTCTGGGGGGAGCGGGAGGGCGTGTCAGACTCTGACTAAAACCCACCCGTGTTCCTTCAGTTGCCTGTGCCAGGGGCCACGGTAACGCTTTCGGACTTTCCCGCAACCCTGGCAGGCATCGGCCCTAGCGGACCCCGTCATTGGTGCTGGCATCTCTTTGGAGCGCGGGGAACATAACTCGCCACGTGCGCGCTTGGCATATCTGTATGTGTGACCGCGTTGATCTTCTGAAATACGCAATGGATTTGTGCAGTTTTCACCATCATTAAGAGCCGGTTTTTTAATCCGTAGTTAACTCACCCATGAATTAAAAAAAAAATGTGTTTATTAAAACAACACATTCTGCCAAAATTGAACTATTAACTCAACCATTGGTTAAAAATAGTAGCTATGGGTGGTTAAATTTTGGCAAAATGTGTTGATCAAACGGTGGTAATGTTTGAGCTAGTTACGGATCAAAAAACCGGCCCTTAGAGAGATTATTCCGGAATGTGTGTGTGTATTAATATTAAACCTACCTACATAATGATACCTCGATCTTTTTTCAACTCATAAAATCGTGTGAAGCAGAGGCAGGTCGCTAGTTAAGAAAATAAATTAAAAACTTAAATGCTCAAGTTTTAAATTGAGGCCAAAGAAACAAGGTAAGACTCGACACTCCTTTGTACTTAAACTTGGCTTGTATTGTACCTATTACAAACTTTTTGCAGTTACATTAGCATGAATAAGCAAGGTAATTACCAAGTTTACCCTGATGGCGGCACGTGCAGGTGAAGTTGTAATGCTGGAAATAATCAGAATCGTAATATGGTGCTATGCTGTATAGTTCACTTCGAACTTCACTCAAGAGACCGCTCACGATTCGAAACCGAACTCATTTAAAGAAATATCACGGTATCGCCAGTTTCTGCACATTTTTACACTGTTTGAATTTAGAATACGCCAGTCATTTAAAACATCGTGGGTCGCAAAAATTGCCATACTATGACGTGTTAAAGCCATCATTGTTCCAGAGTGAAAGAGAGACGGAGCTATACATGACCAATAGCAATATCCCTTTTTTGCAACGGAATTATGATGGTATTAAAACGTCATTACTGATCTTGTGAGGTGTTGTTAGGATAGACACCAATAGTGTAAAACCAAGTTTGCAGCTTCGAAAGACCTTTTTTTTGTCTCCGGAGTGGAAAATCCTCACGGATGTCCGCCGTCCTGGGGTGAGCGGCGGGTTCTGTCAGACTCTTACTGACTAAAAAGTATCCAGGTGTCACACCTACGCCGGGGGTCGTAGGAACGTACAATCCTTCCGCAACCCCCGCCTGTACTAACACCTAAACTGACAAAGAGTAAGTAACTGCGTCGTGCTCGAGTAATTTCGAAATTTTCTCTAAAAGGTGCATCCCACGGAAACAGCTACAATTTACTGCAATTTGAGATATTTGAACTTTAATTTTGAACTTTTTGTGAAAAACGGCCAATGTTTGAGATGCTGCATCTCGGGTTTTATTAGACCTACAGAGCTGCGGTTGCGCTCAAATTGTAGCTTATTTTGTATACTTCAAAATGTATACGATTACTTTGTCCGTAGGATGCACTCTTTAGAGAAAATTTCGAGGTTGCTCGAGCACCACGCAGTTAGCACAGGTCTTTCGAAGCTGTATACAGGACGTCCCACGGATATGCCACATGGAGGGAAAGTACCTTGAATATTGTAGATGGAACATTTTACTGAAAGAAGACTGAATACGCCGAGAACCGGCTCATACCGGCGCGCGAGCAGAGGGGAGCAGAGGGACGCGCGGGACAGGGGCGAGCGCCGGCCGCGGGCGGCGGGCGCGCCGCGCCGACACCGCTACAAGCTCCGACGCGAGACCACGTCTATCTTTTAAAATTAATCTTTAATATTAAGTCGATTTATGCAGAAAGTAGATTATAGTCATTATTACGAAACCCTTTTCTATTCATTGAAGAAGACCTCGACCACCTCTACACGAGCTGCTCGTAAATATCAGCTCCGACAAACTGGCGACCGTATGACCGAACCTCAAGAATTATTATTGGAATTTACAACGTGCACGGAGCAGCCATTTTTTTCTTGAAGAAAGAAGCTTGGGTGAGCTATTCGCTGGTGACGCGTGCATGGCATGCACACACAATACGCTAGAAGAAGGACGTACCCAGGGGAGTTTGGCTTATTATTCCTTTCTTTCCACTTATTTCCTTTCCTAGGTATCAATCGTGTGAACAGTGTGTGATTTTCGTCGTGCGCATTCTTTCATTTGCTTAAATTGCGTTGCAAGCTAATTGCATCTCAAACAACTATTATACCTAGGTACATAAATAGCATCAAGTAAATGGTAAATTCAATAAATTACGTTATTTAACGTCAATCTAACTTAACCTCAATACGCAAAAAAATATATTTTTGTAACCTCAAGTTTCTTACATATTCATAATAAATGATTTCAGCGATCGGTTGTCGTGTGGTGCGCACGCGGTCGGGCCGGTGAGCTGAGCTGTGTGCTGCCGAGCTCGACGTGGGTGGCGTACCTGGTGACTTCAGACTTGGTGTAGCGTGTGTCATCTTTAAGTCTTCGTGTTGAACGGACCATCAAGCCTCTTTATTTATACGGGTTTGATTGCATAAGTTACTTTACCTAACTTGTTTATTTGTTCCAACATCATTATTTTTTCTGCAAAATGTCAGATCCTAAACCACAGCAGGGCTCTGAGAAGAGAGAAGAGATACGCATTGATATGAAAGATTTAATAAAACAGAGAGGTACGTTAAAAATGCGTTTAACAAAATTCAAAGATCATATTGCTATTTTAAATCAAATTAGTTCAAGTGAGATTACTAAAAAACAAATTAAAGAACTAGGATTACGTTTAGGTAGAATACAAGCTCTTTTATCAGAATTTGATACAATTCAAACACAAATAGAAATGCTGTCAACAAAGATAGAGGAACAAATAGATGAAAGAGAGATCATAGAATCTCAATTTTATTCTCTCATCTCAGCCGCCCAAGAAATTATTGATTCACATTCTAGTAGTGAAGATTTTAGTACTGCTGGTGCAAAAACAATTTGTTCAAATCATGACACTTGCAATAATTTCAATAACATTAAATTACCAACAATAAAACTTCCATCTTTTGACGGAAACTACCTCAAATGGTTGGAATTTAAAGATAGTTTTGATTCTATTATCCATTCGAATGAGTCCATTCCTGAGATCAATAAGTTTCACTATCTACGCTCCTCTTTAGAAGGGAGTGCTGTTGTCGTTTTAAAGTCGTTAGAGTTTACCTCTCAAAATTACAAGGTCGCTTGGGACCTACTATGTGAACGTTACGATAACAAAAAGATCCTGATTAATAACCATTTAAAAGCGCTATTTAATATAGATAGTTTAACACGGGAATCTCATAAGGCCCTTCGCTTTGTTGTTGATCAGGTTACAAAAAACTTGAGAGCCCTTAATTCGTTAGGCTTGCCAACTGATTATTGGGATATCTTAATCATTTATTTTGTTACTATTAAATTGGATTCCACCACTTTAAGAAAGTGGGAAGAATACAGGAACATGTTACCGGAATTACCATCTTTATTGGAATTTCTTAAGTTTTTACGTGACCGAGCAGTCGTACTTGAAACGATGCAAGCTACTAAAAATGATAAAACTGATTCTAATAATAAATCCAATTCTAAAACAGTAAAGGCATGTGCTACTTCAGCTGGCCACAAACCTTCTAAAGGTCCTGCTGCTTGTCCGGTATGTCATGAAGTTCATCGGATAACAGAGTGCATTAAATTCCAAGAAATGAGTCTAAATAGTAAATTGAGTGAAGTCTTAAAGTTACAACTTTGCTCAAATTGTTTACGTAGGGGTCATAAGACTGAGCAATGTCGCCTCGGCACCTGTCAAATCTGTAAACAAAAACATAATACACTATTACACAAAGACACAGAATCAAATAATGCATTAGTTACACAGTCTGAGAATAAAGATACATCTAGTGTGCCGTCAATCGCTAGTGCTGTATCCTCTTGCTCCGTCTTTATGAGGAAACAAGTTCTTCTCTGCACTGCTTTAGTAAAACTAACGAATAAGAAAAATAATAAGACTTACCTTGCCCGGGCTCTCCTGGATGCCGGAAGTCAATCCTGTTTCATATCTGAAAACATTAAAAATAAATTAGGGTTAACTTCTATTAGTTCACGACCTATGTGTATTAGTGGAGTTAATAACATTCAATTTAATATAACAGATTGTTGTGAACTTACCTTTAATTCCTTAATAAGTTCTTACAGCACGGATATTAAGTGTTTAGTTATACCTGAAATTATAGGTAATTTACCTAATAATACTATAAATCCTTTGGAATTAAACATACCTGGGAATATTCAACTCGCTGATCCCGAATTTCATTGTTCTTCTCAAGTTGATCTACTGATTGGCGCTGATATATTTTTTGATATTATTACTTCAAAGAAAATAAGATTAGGTGATAACAAACCTATACTCCAGAGCTCTAAACTAGGTTGGTTAGTAGCTGGGCCAATAGGTATTTTAGATCATAATGAACAAAAGAACTTACATTGTAATTTCACTAAGGAAATAAATAAAAATCTTACCAAGTTCTGGGAACTTGAAGAACTTCCATCTTCAAGTGCTTCTTACTCTGAAAATGATCACGTTTGTGAAAAACATTTTATTAAAAATACTTCACGTTTAGAAAACGGGAGATTTAATGTAAAAATGCCGTTTTGTGAATCACCAGAAACATCACTGGGCGATTCCTATAAAATGGCCTTAAAACGCTTTCAGAGCCTCGAAAGAAAGTTTATTAAAGATCCTACACTTAAAAAACAATATTGTGATTTTATTGAAGAATATGAAAGGTTAGGGCTCTTAAGTAAGGTTGAAAACCCATTATTTGGGTATTACACTCCACATCACGCTATATTCCGGGAAAAAAGCGAGACAACCAAAGTCAGAGTAGTTTTTGATTGTAGTGCAAAATCTAGTTCAGGAAAATCGCTGAACGACATCCAGTTTATAGGACCTGTCATTCAGGATGAATTAATAAATATCTTAATTAGATTCCGTCAACACAAATTTGTTTTGTCTGGGGACATAACAAAAATGTACCGACAAATTAGAATCGATCCCTCGCAGCGCCACCTGCAATTAATAGTTTGGCGTGATGATGTAGACAAGCCACTAGAAATATTACAGTTAAATACCGTTACGTATGGGACAGCGTCTGCCCCATTCTTGAGTACTCGATGCTTGCTACAGTTAGCAAAAGAGTGCGATGATAAAATCGTATCTGAAATTATACAACATGACTTTTATTATGATGATTTTTTGAGTGGAGCTGATACGGAAAAGGAACTTTCCCATATCTATCATTCGGTTAATAAAGTACTAGCATCTGGTTGTTTTCCTATTCATAAATTCCGTACAAACTGTCCACAAATATTTGATGCTGACTGTACCTTGTCACAGGCATTGGACTTAAATAAAGAATCAAGTGTATTAGGATTGTGGTGGTTTCCTGATAATGACCATTTACGGTTCTCAGTGAATTTAGATAAAACAGTTAATGACGTCACAAAACGTTCTATTTTGTCTAACACTTGTAAAATATTCGATCCTTTAGGCATGCTAAGCGCGTGTACTATACAACTTAAAATCTTGCTACAAAAACTTTGGGTTTTAAAATTAAGCTGGGATGAGTTGGTCCCACAGAATATTAAGAAAGTTTGGGAAAGGTTTGTTTCCAATGCCCATATACTAGCTAACATTAGGGTACCTAGACATGTTTTATGTACTTCTCCATTGTTAATAGAACTTCATTGTTTTGTAGATGCATCCCAAGAGGCTTACGGGGCTTGTGTTTATTTACGATCTGTAGATCGCCATAATAATGTACAAGTTATCCTGTTATGTGCAAAGACACGTGTCGCACCACTGAAATCAACAACGATCCCGCGTCTTGAGTTGTGTGGAGCGTTGCTGGGCGCGCGGCTAGCTGCTAAAGTGAGTCATTCTCTTCGTTGCACTATTGACCGTAAGATCTTTTGGGCCGACTCAACCGTCGTCTTGGGTTGGATTCGAGCACAACCTAAATTACTCAAGGCATTTGTTTGCAACAGAGTCAACGAGATTCATGAGTTGACAACTAGGCAATCTTGGAGACATGTACCTACCACTTTGAATCCCGCTGACCTCGCTTCTCGAGGAGTGGATCCAGGTCAACTTCAGGGCTCAACAGTATGGTGGAATGGTCCAGATTTTCTGTTACAAAATGAAACAAACTGGCCTCATAATATAAATTCCATAGATTCTTCGAACTTACCTGAAACTAAGGCGCCTACCAAAGATTGTATAACTATGACTAATGTTGCACAGTCACCATTAGTTAATTTTAATAATTATTCTAAAATAAACAGATTAAAGCGATCTATAGCTTATGTCTTGCGTTTCGTTAATAATTGTAAAAAACCTAAAAATAAAATAATAGGTCACTTAAAACTAGAAGAAATAGAAAATTCATTTACTTACCTTATAAAACTGGCTCAAAGTCAAACTTACCTTTCAGAAATATCATTACTCAAACAAGGTAAAAATCTGAAACCAAAATCTTATGTGTTACAGTTGTCACCTTTCCTCGACGACAATGGAGTGCTCAGAGTAGGTGGTCGTCTTCAGAATGCTGCTTGTGAATTTGATAAAAAGCACCCGATCCTCCTGGACGGTAAGCACTATTTCACTCGGCTCTTAATGGAAGGCGAACACCTACGTCTGCTGCATAGCGGCCCTCAACTGCTACTTAGTTCCTTTCGTGAACAATTCTGGCCTGTAGGAGGCAGAACTTTAGCTCGCAGCATTGTTAGAAGGTGCGTTGTTTGCACTCGACTGCGAGGAAAAACTATGGAGCCGTTGATGGGCAATTTACCTGTAGATAGAGTCACACCTTGCTATCCGTTTCAAGTATGTGGCGTGGATTTTGCTGGACCTTTCCATATTTCTAGTAAGAAAGGGAGGGGTAACAGAATAACAAAATGTTATCTTAACGTTATAGTTTGTTTTTCTACTAAAAGTATTCATTTAGAGATCGTTAGTGACCTTAGCACTAATGCATTTATACTTAGCTTACGTCGTTTTATTGCTAGGAGAGGTAAACCTCATACGATATATTGCGACAACGGCACAAATTTTGTTGGAGCAAATAATGAGTTAGGTAGGTTGCTAGCAGCTAGTGTAAATTCTATTTATAACTACACCAATGCTGAAGGCATTAAATTTGTTTTCAATCCTCCATATTCTCCTACTTTTGGTGGAATCTGGGAGGCGGGCGTTAAATCTGCCAAATTTCATCTCAAGCGGATTATGGGCAACGCTAGCCTCACGTACGAGGAATTGGGCACACTGTTCGCACAAATTGAAGCCGTTCTTAATTCCCGCCCCCTTTACCCTCTATCATCTGATCCTACCGACTGTTCCCCGTTGACTCCCGGCCACTTCCTTGTGGGGCGGCCCTTAACATCACTACCGTCTCCACCCGTCACGTTAAAAGCTCCAGACAGGTTCAAACGAATAGAACAGCTGAGGCAACATTTTTGGCAGCGCTGGCATAAAGAATACCTAGCTGAATTGCAGCAGCGAACTAAATGGCGCTTGAACGATAGAGCCTTGAAGGTGGGAGACTTGGTAATCCTGAAAGAGGAGAACTCACCACCACTGAAGTGGAGACTCGGGCGAGTCCAGCAACTGTTTCCAGGAGCGGATGGAGTCTGCAGAGTGGCCGACTTCTACACAGCGAGAGGCGTCGTCCGACGTGCTCTGAACAGAGTCTGTCTCCTACCCACGACGGAAGAACTTGAAAGCGAGACCTTTCAAGGGGGGGAGGATGAATACGCCGAGAACCGGCTCATACCGGCGCGCGAGCAGAGGGGAGCAGAGGGACGCGCGGGACAGGGGCGAGCGCCGGCCGCGGGCGGCGGGCGCGCCGCGCCGACACCGCTACAAGCTCCGACGCGAGACCACGTCTATCATTTAAAATTAATCTTTAATATTAAGTCGATTTATGCAGAAAGTAGATTATAGTCATTATTACGAAACCCTTTTCTATTCATTGAAGAAGACCTCGACCACCTCTACACGAGCTGCTCGTAAATATCAGCTCCGACAAAGACATTATTTGAATTTAAAAAAAAACTGTATTCATAGATATTTAAATAATTACATGGTTGAACCGGAAATCGAACCCGTTACACGAGGAAAATAATCACCCTGTAGCTTTATCATACCGATCGAAAGGCTTCATCTTAAGGATAATTTTTTGCTAAATAACATAGTGTCACAAATGAAAGGAATACCATGAATTTTAACATTTTTAATACTGTATTAGTTTTACACTATTTATGTCTATCTTAAGAACATCCCAAAAATCAGTACAGTGTAATTTTATTCGACCTAACGCAATTTTCGTGTTTACGGTGACTGGCCTAGAAGTGATGTTGCGAACATCATAAAAAATACATTTGAAAGAAAAGAAAGAAAGAAAATGCGTTTATTTGCGCTAAACATGACGCAAAAAAGAACATAAACACTGAAAAATAAGATAAGGTTGGGATAAACATGCGCCATATCCACGCATAACGGCTACCGCTCAGCATTATGCTGCGACCCTATGCGAGACAGAGCCTAGAGCCGCGCTAGTTTTCAGCGACAGCCAGCGCTGACGTAATGATGTCGCCCGGTCATTTCAGAAAACGTACAAAGTAGTGTACTCTATTTATAAATGTTTTCTACAAATCGTAGCTTCTCATGAAATCAGCCCTAATAAAAGAATAATAAGATTTCTAAGTTAACAAAAGACTAAAATAAAACTTTATTCAAATACCAGATGTAGACCCAATTAACAACACAACACCATGAAATTTTCCCGAAAAACAAATACCGCAAAAGCGAAGAATTTCCCGAAATAAATTCTTGAAACGTATGAGCCGTTAATGTGTTCCAAGATAAATGATCTAAAATTACGGGAGATACATTACCGAATTACCGATGTTCATAAATCATGTGAGTGGAGGTGTTACACGGACGGGCGATTAAAGTTCGTAATGAATGGTCGGAATTTCGGGAAGGTGCGAATAGGGATTCAGGTATTTGTGTATGCCTATCCCGCAACTGGTGAGTGTGAAAAGGGCGAATGAAACGTCATTATAAATTGTTTTGCGATAATTTTAATTATTTTTATTTAGTTCATTATATGCTTTAATAGGAAGTTAAAAACTGTGTGTTACAAAAAAATCAAATGATATTGCGTTCATTAATGTCTTTTAGCAAGCAAGAAAACTATGAGATCAATATAAACGGTGTCTAGAATAAAATAATAAACGAGGAAATAGGAAGAGAGTTCAATTTAATAACGTATTTAAAAAAAATGTCCCCCCGCCGCGTCTGTCTGTCTGAACGCGATAAACTTAAAAACTACGGAACGGATTTTCAAACGGTGGTTATCAATACACGGTGTGATTCGTGAGAAAGGTTTCAATGTATAATTCATTATGATATTGTGTAAATTGGCTGAAATATGACGATGAGTGTGGAAGGTTTCGAAAAAAAATATGTCGACTGGGAGCTTTACTGGCGTGCGTCGCGTAAACCTTGGATGCAATTTGGCACAAAGTTACTTCATAACCTGGATTAACACATAGGATACTTTAAACCTGTAGTACGTTCCTGAGGGATATTTACTGACATCTACTAAACCAAACCTATGTTTGTAGCCTTTCTGAAGATCTTCAGGCTCGCTAGAATCATATTTAATAATATAAAATTTTATGATTGTGGCAAGGATGATGATTTGTTATTTTTTTTTTTAAAAACATTGCCCCACACTAGGAATTTTTTCTGTATCGTGGGTGCGTTTACAAACATTTAAACTCACATACACAAACAGCCAGACCCGGAACAACTACTTGCAGGTCATAGAAATACTTGATCCGTGCGGGAATCGAACCCGCGACACGCTGCGCAGCAGTCAATCGCTTAAACCGCGCCAACCGCGTCGTCAATCTTAGTAATCTTAATAAAGTTCGTAAAAAAAAATTGTTACATTGTAATCTTTATCTGAACGTATACTATTGCTATAGACTAATATATTTACTATTGTGTATTATACAAATAGGTTCTGCACGTACTGCTACTAAAACTCCTACCGATTACACTTACTATCTCTTCTAAACATTTACATCTACCTGTGGACAGCGTTGTAGGTTATATTATTACTAAAATTGTTTATGTTATAAGTATTAATTGTAAGTTTTTATAATGTAACTGTTTGCTGTTCCTTTTTATAACAATAAAATAAAATCTAAGCGGGAGCCGTGGGCAAAAGCTAGTAGTGTAAATATTTCTTCTTTATTGGTATGCACCCAATAGTTTTGAGGTTTGTATTTAGTTCACGTATCTATTTCGTAGCTAGAATTTAGTCTGCCTAGTCATGCGAGCAGTGGTTAGTGGTACCGAAATTAACGGGATAAAGCGATAACTAATCACTGGTGTGCACTGACCGCAACTTCACGCGTTGCTGTAATTCATTTGGTTGAGTTCGCAGAATGCAATCGATCTATGTCTGGTGGTTGACCGTTGGAATCTATGTAGGTACAGCTGGTACAGTCGAGATAAAAATTTGTTATAAATCTGTCTAGCCTATAGCTAACTATGTTGAGGTCTGCTTCCAGTCCAACTGGATGCAACTCAATAAAAAGAAAGAAAATGCGTTTATTTGCGGTAAACATGACGCAAAAAATAACACATCACACAAAAAATATGAAAAGGTTGGGGGAAACATGCGTCACATCCACGCAAAACGGCTATCGCTCAGCGTTACAATACCAGTATTTTACATAGAGCGACTGCCTATCTGACCTCCACAACCCAGTTACTAGGTAATACTGGCTGTCAGACTTTCGTGCTTCTGACGACCCGTATCGACTGTCAAAGATCCACAAATAAATAAATAAATAAAATAAATATCGTCTGACATTGCACACAGCACCATCTAGTTCCAAGTTAAGCACTTATTAAGGCTTGTGTTATGGATACCAGATGGTTGATACACTACTAATGACAGCCGGGACCAACGGTTTTATGTATTTTCCGAGGCATGGAGGGGTCTTGGTATTTAAAGATGGTCACCCATCCACGGACCAAACGCGGCAAGCGTAGCTTAACCTGAGCAACCGACCTGTGCGGCTGTTATTACTTAACCACAAGCCACTTGGGAAATCAATTAGTTATGCAGGCAGACAATGCAGATCAATCGATCTATTCTGTATAATTCACACCGTTAAAACTTAGGCGAAGTGAGCTGTCCTTAGTGTCAATCCCTAGCATGTACCTTCCAGTTTTCATGAATCTTCAAGTTCAGTTAAAACGCCAGTGAAGTGATATACAGGGTTATTTGTAAAATCCATTAAGGGGTTGTAGGGGAGGTCATTTGCAACCAAATGACCCCTTATGACCCCTATGTAAATGTCAACCATTTTCCAGTAATTTGACATTTTGTCGTTCTAGATTCATTTCGTGTATCTCGTCGGATAGCTGAGAAGTTGTACATGTTTTTGGAATGTTATGTCGGAGTATATACAAAGTTATTAAATAAAAAAAAAAAAACAACCAACCATTTGCAGAAATCAAACATTTTAGTCAAATAACCTGCTCATATTATGAAAATTGTGTGCCCTGATTTAAAAAATTATAATATAAAGATAATTGTCATTTTATGGTTGCTTATTAGGAAGTATTGAATAGCTGCAAATAATAGTAACTTTAAAAAAAATATGGAATATGTTTTTTTTTTATCTTTCGATTACCGCAAAAAAAATATGAAATGTCAAATTACTCGAAAATGGTCTACATTTGTATAGGGGTCACAAGAGGTCATTGGCAACCAAATGACCTCCCCTACATCCCTTTAATGGATTGCCGACATATTACCAATAACCCTGTATACATACAACGTGTAACGGATTAAGCGCAATACCTCAGACACCCCAATTAGAATATAAAATTATAAGTCTAAAACAACACCCGTAATTAAATAAATTTAAACCAAACCTGGTCGTTTTTTATAAAATAGTTATCCTTACTAAACGCAAAACGTATGTGCAGCAATATGCCTACACACACACTAATGCAATGTTAGCAGCCGACGCGACACGCACATTCGAGCGCCCGCCAGCTGACCATAGCTGTAGGCATTAGATGTGCGTTAGTTCAATGAACGAATTTTACTTACATCAGGTGAGATTGTGGTCAAACGCGCGCCTATCAATAGTAAAAAAAAAAAAAAAGTACCTTAAATGTCACAGACTGATATTATGAATGAATAACTTTTGATACTTAATTGAGTTTACAGTGTAATGATTGATAATTTTCTAGCAAGTGAAATTATCAACATGAATCTAAGACTTTACGCTTAGTAACGGGGATGCATTTTAAACAGCGACATTTTACCCGAACTTTGAAACTAACGAAGGGCGAAGCGCCCGGACTCCGTGCGGCACACGCGGGTAAAAAATATTTATCTCAGATGCGTAACTTTCGCGATATTATTAGCTACCTCTGATAAGCGTGTTTACTGCTAATTACGTGAAACAAAAATCAGTGCTTACAAGATTTTTATCACAAACAGCAATCTTTGCTGCGCAAGAAAAAATACCTACTTACTTTGAAGATGGCCGGCCGGCAGCCCGGAGGTAGCGCGCGCGCGCGATTTCAAAGGGTCATTTGCAAAGGACGTAGCTCGTAGGAACCAGAAAATTGTCTACTACCTATTTCGACATTTTTCAACAAATCGATTAGTGAGACATGCGGAATACAAATCGGTCGTGCATTTCAATAAGCCTTATTATTTGGACGGAAGGATTAAATTCTCTTACATCAACTGTTTTATTAAACGCGCTCGAATCCAAATGTAAAAAGCTTTGATATTATTCATGTGCACGTGTGTATCATGGACCTAAAAATTAGGTATGTTTGTTCAATTGTAGCGGCGCGCGCGCCTACGCTGCGTCAGTAACTATTTAGTAATCTGTGGCTGCGTGCCTAGTTCTAATGTAGGCATTAGATACCTACCTATGGCCGTATGAACGATAATTAAATTACCGAACATTAGCTAGATGTGATATTGATACGCGATATCACCGCGTAAATATTTTTTTTTTTATCAAACTTTCACAGGCTTTGAATTAGTCTCTACGCACCGCGCCGCGCGCCGCTGCTTGCCGTTTTTATCTACCTACCTATCTTTCGAGATTGCACCCCCGCGAATCCCGCGATCCCTCTGATAAGTTCGTTTGTTTAGGTAGGTCCAGTTTATTGTTTGTACTACAAAAATATGCAAAGACGGCGTGTTTAAAAGATTATAATAACAATGTTTACAGTGATTAGAATACAATCGTATTGATAGGAAGAAGTAGGTAGGTACTTACAGAACTGTACTATTTACACTTAACACTTAGGTTATTACCTAATTTGCACTATTTCTGCGATCCACTTTCATTAAAGTTTCAAAATGACCGCCGCCTTGATCTATGCACTTATTAGCACGCTTTCTTAAATTGTATTTCAATTTTGTAAGCACTTCAGTATCACTTTTCACCGTCACAAATGCTTGTTGAATTTTTGTTTTTAGCTCCTCGACACTTGTAGATTGACTGACGTACACGAGCGATTTTATGCGACCCCACAAAAAAAAGTCTAGCGGTGTTAAGTCTGGCGATCTGGGAGGCCACGGCACAGGTCCTCCGCGACTTATCCAGCGACTGCCATACTCCGCATCCAGATGCCATCGAACGGTCCACGTGAAATGCGCGGGAGCACCGTCTTGCTGGTAATACATGTCACGTGAAAGACCGACAGGGACGCCATCCAGTAAGTCCGGCAATGTCTCCTGCAAGAACCGCAGGTAGGTATCTCCGGTCAACCGTGGAAGGAAAATGGGGCCGAGTATGAATGTTCCGAGTATACCAGCCCACACGTTGACGGAGAACCTATGCTGGAACGAATCCACACGGCAAGCATGTGGATTCTCATGCCGCCACAAATGCTGGTTATGCTGGTTGTACATGCCAACACGCGTGAAGGTACTCTCGTCCGTCCAAAGAATGTTCTGTTGCCAGTTCTCCAACAACCACCTACTGAATTCCAGTCGTGGCAAGTTGTCGGCCGGCGTTAGGTCTTGACACCGTCGAAGATGATATGGGTGTTCACCATCAGCACGCAACGTTCGCCACACGTACATGTGGCTGCAGTCGAACTGGGGTGCTGTTTCTCTCGAGCTGTCCTCTGGATGTTCATCGAAATGGTCGAGAATACGCTCTTGCAGACGAGTAGTCCGCACATTCGTCCCTCTGTCCAAAGCCGTATTAGGAAGGAACGTCCCAGAGTCCCTCAGTCGCTGAGTTGCAGCCAGCATCGTCCTGGCGCTCACACTGCAGCCAAAACGGTCATTGAACTCCCGACAAGCTAACGCGACATTATCAAGACAGCGAGCCAGGGTTCTCACCATCTCCGTGTATTGTATGTTGGTGTACCGGAAAGCCATCGCGCACGGAATCAAAAATGTCACGGAAGTAAACTGAAGAACAATTACACTAGGTCGCTACCGGCGGATGACTAGCTTTTAATGTTAGGTACTCATGTTATTCGGCGGTAGCGGCGGCGCGTATGTCGGCATTTCGCAAAAACGTCAAAGAGGTTGCCGACAAATGCTTTATTTCTTTGCAATAAGTTTCAAATTTCTTCAAATTCAATAATTTTATTTTGTAATAATGCCTAAAATCTGTTTGTGTGTGTGTAGGGCTACTCTGATGACCGCACTAAGTTTGGTCGTGCATTCAAACAAGCCTTACACATTGGAGATAAAGTTGAAATTCCTTTAAATTACCTATTTAATTTGACGCACACTACTTTTATTGTAAAATGCATTGATATTATTTACGTGTGTGTATTACGACCTGTAAGCGATATACAAATAATGTCGTGCGTCTATGTAGCCTTTATTGCTCAGAGTTAAGGTGCAATTTCCTTGAATTAAGGATTGTATTAATTTGTCATGATACTGTGTTTCTAATTTAAGTCATTTAAAAGATTTTTCCGTCAAAATTTAAAACCAATTTTTGATGACGGAAATCGATTCAGAAGCCGATTCTGAACAAACTACTTTCAGGAATTGCGTTTATTCTGTTACACGTTGTATATTCGCTTTGAAAGCAAGCTGCAATACTGTTTTAAGCGTAATACCTTCTGCCTAGCGGCAGAAATAGGTGATAGTTCTTTCTCGAACGAACTGTTTTTAAGGTGAGGCTAAAATATCAAAAAAAACTAATGAATTAGCAACACATGTATGAAATCATCCCTGATCTTGGTCTTACTCTAATTTATTTGTTGAACTATAAATTACTTTTAGGTTATAAGTCAGTCCTGAACGTATGGACGAACAAAAAAATTCAGACAGATTCTCGCTAGCAAAAAACTGTGTCACTCAAGTCGGCCAACTCGCTGTACGGACCAAAACACTTCCTCTCTCCTTCAAAATCATCATTACATATAGTTTCCTTGCTCTTGTTTCATGTTTATTATTGTATAGATATGTAGATAAGTAGATAGTAGATAAGTTTTATGTATCTATATTCTATATGTATATGGTACACCACTGACTACCTGCAGTATTGTCTCTCCTTCTCCCTCTAATCCATCCAAAGGTTGTCTGTAAAAGATCGATTTTAGCGATTAGACCGCCCATTTTGTCACCCTATATAAAATTTCTACATTTACTTATATCTGTAATTTTTATGGGGTGCATAAAAAAGAGTATTCTATTCTACGTACAGGCCGCTGTACGCACACATTCACACATTAGTCGGCCACTACGCGCGCAAACGGCAACACTCACACATAAAAATAATCACACATAAACGGGACTCAGTTTTGTCTCAGCGGAGTTCCGTCCGACTTTTTTCGTTCGTCCATGCCTTAAAGAAATTAATTTAGGTAGCAACTCAAAAATTAAAGATGGTTATTTAGGCATTGTTCAGCCGATCTGGGTCCCAGTTTTATTGTTTGTAAAGTAATTAAGGTGAACGAATTAATTATAATTATACCTACGGGTTGCTTTTAAATCTGAAAATATTTTTTCAGGCGTAATTTATCTTACTGCGGCCATAACTTAAACATAAACAAGAATAATAATTATAATATCGGAAACAAGCATGATCTTATTATAACGGTTTGATTATCAGGACACAAAATGTAGATAGAGAAACTGAATGGTGCTACGATAGAAAAACCTGAAGAAATAGCGAAAACTTTTAATAATCACTTCATTGATACTACAAATTTAGACATAACCAATAATAAAAACAATATCACAAAGAACACTACCAATGGAATTAATAGTTTATATTTCGAACCTTGCACGCCCTATGAAATCAATAAAATAATAGCCACGCAGTGGGATATGCTGACATTTCCACCCACATAATAAAATCATTTGCCGATATATTGTCTCCTATTATAGCTCATCTTGTTAATTTAAGTTTCTGTGAAGAAAAATACCTGAACAAACTAAAGTTCTCAGTTGTTAAACCATTACATAAAAAAAACATGATTTAAACAATTATCGTCCAGTGACCTATTTTTTACGACCTATTTTTATATTATTACCTATAATTTCAAAAAGAAAAAGCGATGTACAATCGCTCATTTATATCCAAATATAATATAATAAGTACGGAACAAAATGGTTTTCAAAGAGGAAAGTAAAGCGCACTAGCTTGTTATCAACTAATAAAAGCGATTACTGAGAATATAGATAAGAAGATACCGATCTTCGACATGAGCAAAGCATTTGACTTTGTAAAACATGATATACTGTTAGATAAATGTGAGAGTTGTGGGCTAAGAGGAAAAGCGTTAAATTGGCTAAAAGATTACCCAACTAATCGACCACAACGGGTTGAAATTTTAGGCGTTAATAAAGACAGAGAAGTGATAAAGTATAAATCCCAATACAGGACCAACACATATGGCGTGCCTCAAGGTAGTATTTTGGGGCCATTGCTTTTTCTTCTATACATAAATGATTTGCCAACAGTGATGAAGAATAAGTGCGTGTTGTTTGCAGGCGACATTTCATTGATAATAAATAAAGATAATAAAAATTTACAATTTGAGGATAAAATAAATGCTGCCGTAGAAGCTATAATAGAATAGCTTGAACAAAATAATTTATAAGTGAATGTTTCCAAAACAAAATATATTAATTTCTCTAATTACAAAATAACAAACGAAGCAATGAAAATGATTGGACGTAATAATGAAATTGAAGAAGTTGACCATACGAAATTTTTAGGCATAGTAATTGATACAAATTGTAATTGGAAAAAACATATTAAAAAATTATGTAATAGGCTAAACAGCTTTGCATTTGCACTAAGAAATCTCAGGAAAACTGGTGGACGTATCTATTGGCTCTATTGGCTTATCATGGACATGATGTCTCCTCTGTGTTAAGATACGGCTTAATCATATGGGGTAATTCCACTGACAACAATAAGGCATTCATTGTGCAAAAAAAATGTTTACGAGCTGTGTTTGGTGCAGACCCATTAGAATCAGGCAGACCTATTTTTAAAAATCATAAATTGTTCACATTAGCTTGCTTATACATTCTGGAAATGGTAGTATTTGTAAAAAAACATCCTCATCTATTAAGTACAGCCGACAGCGAAAATGTTTATAAAGTGGGCAAAATCTCGAGGGATCCAACAAAATTGGAATGCCAAGATGTAGAACAGCGTACTGCCATAAAAACACTAGTCGAATGGCAATAAAGATATTTAATAACATACCGAAGGTTATTAGGGAACTGCGAACCAGCTTATTTCAAAAGCATCTCAGAGCATGGCTTAATTGTTTTTATACTATTAATGAATTTATGAATTATAGGACAAATGGGAAAGTTGCATGACATGAAAATTAAATTTGACATTTTTATTTTTTAGCTATTGACATTTGTAATTTAATTTCTTTGGTTGTCATTGAAACTTGCTAATTAGACAATTGGTAATTTAATTATTTTGACATTTGTAATTTGATATGTAGACAATTCTTGATTTAGTACTTTATTTTTTAAATTGGAATTAAAATTAAAATATTTTGTTTAAATTTATTATATTAAAATCATTAATAATGTCACAAAATTTTCATGCCGAATTTAGTAGGCGGAATATGAAGAACTATTGTGTTAAAAAATCTGTAAATTACCATATTTCGTGCAAATAAATGAATCTATCTATCTATAAGATTGAAATAATTGATTTAATTTATGTAATACTTGAAGATATTTAATACTTATTAACTACGAGATATACTTATAATTTATGTAAATTATAAGTTTATCTCGAAAAAGGGGACTAGAACTAAATCAGTAAAATTCGACAATGTTTTTTCTTTTAACCGCAATCTTGAACAATTTAATAACCTATAGAAAAGTAAACCTTATTTACATACCAATAACTTCGCTACTTCCAAACCAATGTGCAATTTAACCTATACCTTTTCCTTTTAAATTTCGAAGCGCCAAAAGGAGAGTGACATTTTTCGTCTGCAGTAAGCAAAACTCAAAGGAAGTAAAAGTAGTCGTCGATAGAATGTTATAGTAGTATAAGAATGAGATAGAATGTTCATCATCCAGTATAAAATGGAACTTTTCGATAAAGTAGTGGATTTAAGAATATTTGACTTTCGATGTTTGAGGAATTGTATTTCGGCGACGCGCGACGTACTTATGAGATTTTTGAGTAAAATATTTTAGAATGTTTAAAAGCATCAGTTTGTTTTGGAAAATGATAGGTTTTCAAGGATTTGCCATTTAAATATTTACTACGTAAGATTAGAAAGAAATAATGACTAAGCAAATTATGCGGCCACCAAAGATGTTGCAATAGTGTTATTTTAAATCTGATCATACGATTCGCATAGTGAGTAATTTATGATGAGGGCTTTCCCAAATAATATGCGACGCAAATGAAGTACCTATCCCGTTTTAATAACATGACACATATTATTCTATTCACCTTCGAGTTATTTCCAGAGTTATCACCAGAAGTACCACATGATAATAACCGCGTACGAAAGAAAGAAAAAGATTTTTCCACCTTCACTCAGCATTTCAACACTAAAAGTCCACTTAAATGTTCCCCGAAGGTACTAGGACTGTAGGACTGGCATGGGGTGTAGTTCTTTCAAAGGCGGTTGTAGTACTAGCAAGTACTAGAGTAGTGCACTACGTGCGTATGACGTTTCTGTGCCAGAGCGGCAGAGATCTTACGTAGGATACTTGGAAGATCTTGAGATTGCGATGTTGGGGTTGGCTTAAAGTTTTTAGGAGAAGTTTTATGACACAGATTTTTAGAGTTAACTTGGTTTGAAAATGTTAGGCCTTTTTCGTTTCAAGGTTTTGAATCAATAAATATTATTTGAATATAATGTCATATTGGTACACAATAAAACGCATTAAACTTAGCATAACTATTCAAAACCTCAGCCATTTTCAGCTTTAATAGTTATTTGTTATACAAGAGTGCAAAGTTGCTTTTTAACCGCGTGTTCAATTTTGATGACCGAGCAAGCGAAGGATTCTAAAATTGAATCACGAGCGCAGCGAGTGATTCAAAATTAGAATCCTGAGCGTTAGCGAGGGAATCAAAAGAGCACGAGGTGAAAAATCTTTGCACTCGAGTGCAACACGTAACTTTTCATTCCACCTCAGCGAGGAAATGACTAAATGCAAAAAAAAAACGTTTACAATCACAAGATAGGTACACTTTTATTTCAGTTTAGGTATTAATTACTACATTATGACAGGTAAGTATTACAGAATAATCTTTAAATTATAACAAAATAATACTAAGGTATAATTAAGAAAATTTTAAAGTAACGTTGCTACAGTTATTTAAATTGAGTGTAATATTTTTGTTTGGTACTGTAATATTGGTGTTAGTCACTTGTGTACTGTTTTTCGGTAAACTATCTGTCATACTTAATAGTTGTACCGATTCATCGGATTCCCTTGGCGTGAATGTTGGAGAGAGAGGGAGATGGTTAGGTGTTTCATAACGGCTTATTTTTGATGTAGAAGGGCCAGTCCAAGGATCCGATTGAGGCTCTTTCAGTGTAATGGCTCCTACGATGCCTTCACATATTTTAGACTTATTTTGGATGGAATCCTCTATGTATCCCTCTACAACTGCATTGGACTTCCAGCCTCCGTGGCGCTTAAGGGACAGGAGATCAGCTCCGGAATCAGCCAAAAGTGTGGCTGAAGTTCGTCGGAAACAATGACCCGTGTACAACAGGGGTTCTGGAAGTTCAAGAAATGTTGCTATTTCTCGTGGGATACTGCCAATTTTATTAGTACCCATAGGCTGTCTAACACACTTTCCATTGCGATACTGTAGAAAAAATCGATTGATTGGAGTGTTAGGCGGGCGTAAGGCTTGATATTTCTCAACAATCGTTACGTATTCCTTGCGAATGACGAAGTTGCGGTCTCTTTTTGTCTTTGTATTAGGTAAATTAATTAATAGTAAGTCATCTGAATGTTTCTCAATGTTTTTGACATTAAGTTGTGTTAGTTCATTAGTTCGACATGCTCCGTTTATTCCAATAATAAGAACAACCTGTAACGTAAAGAGTATTGTAGTATATAAATGAATAAAATTGATATGAACGCATAATTATGCCTATCAACATCTACTAAGTATACTATTTAATTGAGATTAATATACTTAAGTAGATACTGAATGTGCAACTGACTTACTTTTGCCGCCAAATATACGGAATCGGGTGCTTCGTTAAGAAACTTTTCAATATCAGATACTGTGAAAACCTTCGATTTTTTTGGTTGATGACCAGATGAGGCTCTTTTTAAAAATGCCACTAATTTAGGATAGGTATCGATATGTTTGTCTTTTTTCATCTTTATTGTTGCTTTTAGCATCGAATACGTACTCCATAGAGTGCTTGCTTTCTTGTTCTCGGATAATTCTATAAAATATGCCAGCAAAACGTTTTCTGAGAAAGTTTTGGCTCCTTTTGCTAGTCGCCACGTGTTGAACATATCGTACTGTTTTAAATACTTCTCGCGTGATTGTTGAGGGAGAAAGCTCATTTGCGCATTATTAACAGTTTCAGTCAATTCTGTTGGCGTCAAGCAAACTTCCTCGTCGCTAGAATCACTCATTTTAGTTTTTTCACTTGTTTTCAAGTTTCTTGTTTTTAATATAAGGTTTAACAATGACGTGAAAAAATGCCGCGTAAAGAACCGCGTACAAAGCAAATTGAAAAAAGAACACCAAGAAGGTTCCGAGTCTGAGTTTTTAACAAATTAAAAAAAAGTTGTATGATATATTCGGCACCATAGAGGTAGCAGTAAATAGGTTTAATGTTTTTTTTAATTCACAAACTTAGTGCACACGATGTTCTAAATTCAATTTACTTTATCCTCTAGAGAATAAAAACGGCTTTTCCACTCAGATATTGAAGATTAAAAATACTCTTTCCGAGATGGTGGGATGAAAAAATATTTTAAAATAAGTAAATGAAAATGATTTGATCTATTTCGTAGAACTGATGCTGATGTAAGTGAAAACGTATTCATTCATGGAAAATGTTAGTTTCAATAGATTTTTTAGAAAGGTATCACTACAACGTTATTGATTCTATGAAACCAAATACAAACTTCGATCATGCTAATTGGTTTCAAAATGAAACGTTGATTTACGTCGAGTTTAAATAGAAAATCGAACTAAAGATTTTTTCTTTTGTTGAGACTTTACTCCATTTGCAGATTTTTAAGGACATGGTTTGAAACCGCTTTTAAGTTCTTCCAGTATTTTTATGCTGTGGGCGTTTAAGCAAATAGGCTGCAAAACCATAAAACAAGATGATACTCGTAAGTCGGTTTCTGCCTGTGAGTTCATAAGATTCTATGTACACTTACCATTTCTGATGCCCGTGTCGGTAAGACGCGCTCAATCTTTGTCCACCTTTAAAATTATGATTTAAAAACCCTTCCTCTATTTCCGTCCTATTTCATTTTTAATAGATGAATAGCATGTGCTTTATGTATTTATTATTGATTTTGTAAATGGAACACCACAGACTGCCTTCAGTATTGTCACTCCTTCTGCCTTTAATCATTTTGTGCTGCCTCTCGGGTATGGAATTTTTTCCCTGCCAAGAAGTTGTCCAAATTTTGGAAAAATTTGACTGTCGGCGCAAGCTCTGGTGAGTACGGTATAAGACGCAAAACTACCAACCCTAGCTCTTGTAGCTTAGAGACCATCTGTTGTGACGTATGAGGTCGAGCGTTGTCGTGTAGGAGCAGCGGGAACGAGTGATTAACCAAGGCTAGCCAGAGATTGGCGAGCTTCTCCACCATTGTGTCCAGTTCCTGACAATACATATCCGCAGTGCTGGAGCTGTGATTAATTATACCGGCACTAGACCACCAAACAGGGACCATGACTTTTTTAGGGGTAAATTTTCGTTTGGGGTATTGCCTAGGCGCTGAACCAGGGTCTAACCAACATGATGACCACTTACGCTTATAAAAAAGAATCAATTTTTCATCGCAACTGTCCAAAATCCGTTCGTTTCTGTGTCTGTTAAGCAACGCAAGGCATACCTCAACGCGTTCATCGCGCTGGCGATCGTTCAGTTCGTGCGGCACACAAAGTATCAAGTTTTTTTACCTTGTCAATTTGACGCAAATGGACCAATATTGTTTAGATGCTAACGTTCAAAGCTGCTGCTAATTCAGCCGTAGATTAAGTATCATCAGCTTCCACTATCGCCTTTAATTCGTCGTTGTTGACTTTAGTTTTCGGGCAACCACGGGGTTCATGTTTTAGAGCAATATTTCCATATCGGAAGCGTTCATACCAATAACGAGTCGTGCGTTCGTTTGTAGTGGTCACTCCGTACACGTAATTAATATTGCAAGCCGTTTGTGCGGCATTGCTACCGCGACGGAACTCGTATTCCACAATTACTCGTATTTTTAACGTGCCCAAATTGATGAAAAAGATACAAATATAGTGAAAACAAAACTCTAATCAATAAACAAATGACTGAATTTGAAAATAGAATTCCATATTTTTTCAATAAAATTCATTTGAATTTAGAATTAATTGCCAGCCATACATAAATTACATTTCAAATGGCAAGTATTGTAAAACGGCTACTTCATAAGTAAAGACCTATTACCTCGTTAACATCTTTATCGTAAACACTAAAGTATTAAGAGCCACTTTGACAGTTTTTGAGACAACAATGTAAGGTTTTGTCAGAGAGTTCTTAAATATAATGTTCTGAAGTAATACTTAATTTACTTATGACGTAAGAAATATTTTTGCATGGTTTAAAAGAAGGTGTAGTAATTAAAAGAGTATGCTTAGATGGTTTCCTCATCTTGAGAGGATGAATGAAAGGCGACTAACGATGTGTGTGCAAACGCCGAGAGGCGACGCCTTAGCAGGACATAATTATAGTGACCTTATTGGCGGTGTTCTTCAGAGAGGTTAGATGCGCAGTACTCGTAACCGGCGTGGATGTATGACCAGTTGCATGAACGTAAACGAAGCAAAAGGAATATGTAAGGGTCGTAGTAGTATGTATGTATGTGTATTAAATATGTTGTGTACCTACTATATTACAGATTAAAAGTTACCCAAGACGTTGAACAGTGTCATTTTCCTAACTGCTACTCGTATAATTATTATCATGTGTGTGTTTTGGTCCAGCAATCACACGACATTTTCGGTAATTCCTAAAACTAAATCCATGAATGATAAATTTACGGATGTACTCTTAATCGTCGCGATTCTTGGGTATAAAATCTATTCATCTATCTTAGCTGTGGTGCTGGGGAGTTTGTTGCGGCACTACTCCGCAGCTAAAGCGTTATGTAGTGGTGAAGGGCGGGCGTTTTGGGGACTGTCTTATGTCATTTTGATGTTCAAAAATACTGATTCCCAACCTAATTTGAATAAATTTTCATTTCATCAAAAAAAACTTTTCTTTTCATTTTAATTTTATAGTACATATATAAAAAAAAATTACCAATAAAAACAAGTAATTGAATATAAAATCAAGTTGTTAATTAATTTTATTCGGCATTCCGCTTCTTCCATGTTGATTTCCGTTATTATAAAATTATTCATTTAATTTCGAAGGCATAAATATGTATTACTTTAACCGTTCATTAATTATTTATTCGTTGTGCAAAAAGTCGGCTGACATTATTTATAATATAAACTTGATTGACGTACCTACATCCCTTCAGCCATTGGTGTATGAATCTTTTGTCATCATTATCAGTAAGTCCAAATACGTCTTTTTTTATTTTATTATAATTCAGTTTATTAATATTAAATAGTACCTAGTTTGACCGTTAGTCAGCAAACGGAAGCTCGTAAGCGTAACATTGTTTTGCTACAATGAAAGTGTCTCAATTGACTAACGTCATAATAATTATAAAACTGAAGATGCGGACGACAATCGTGTCGCGACCGTCGAGTCGTACAGGCGTGCATACTACTGTGCTGAGTAACATTATCATGTGCTATGGTATGATTGTGTTGAACGATAAAACGAAGAAATATATAAGTGACGTATTATTACTAGTTTGTTACAAGTGGAATGTTATTATATATATATATTATTATTATTATATTATAGACTGACCGGTTGGTGCAGTTGGTAGCGACCACAGAACAGATAACGAGGTTAGAAAGGAAATAGTTCCTGATTTGTATTAGAACGCGTGTCGCCGCTTGTCTCCCACTCCTTAACTCCACTACAAGCAAGAGACCAATACGTACGCGTATTACACACACAAATAAACCACACGCACTTAGATAGTGAGTTTGCTATTGGTTGTCACACTAATACAAACACTGCGTTTGACGTACACTCACTCACGCGCAAAAGGTAATTTATTTCTCACGCATGTTACGGCGACCAAAAGGTCGATTACTTATATCGATAAAATTACTGTAATTTATAAGTTAGCAATTTTTCTCTATATTTCCGGGAAGAGGGGGACAATTAGTGTGGACTTCCTAAATACATATAAATAATTCAAACTCAAAGCATTTATTTCAAATAAACCAACTACAGGCACTTTTGAATTGTCAAGGGTTCGGTCAGTCAGAAAGATGAAGCTAGTTGCCCATTCCAAAGCGTAGTAGGTACTTATGGAGAAGAACGGGCAAGACACTCCATGGACACTCTTTTAAATCGAAATATTGTTACAAAAAAGTGGTTACATCATTCATGTTGAAATAATACATGTGAGAACGATGTAGAAAGACGTGCACGTTAAAAGTGTCCGTAATAAAAAGATAAAAACCATTCAGCAATTCAAATAAGCCGTGGCAGCTAAGAAATTACCTGTGCCACATTCAAGTCAATGAAAGACGAACCCAGTAAGTTTTATAGTAGGTACATAGTGCTCACACGTGCTATGCAATTATACAATACTAAGAAATTGAATTTATACAATGCAAAGATAGATTGTACAACCTTCATCAGCTCACAGTATTTTCGAATGCTAATCGATTCGTTTAGGCGCTCTTGTAGAGCAGGACCAGCGCTGAGCCAAGCATTTTTGTCGGCGATATAATCCCCCAACTTATAATATGCTTGGCTGTATAGTGTGCGTTTTAGACAAGATTTAAATTTCGTTTCATTCAGTTGGAATATGTGGGGAGGTATTTTATTGTAACATTTTAAACAGTACCCCATGAAGGATGAATCTACATACTTTAGCCAGTCTGAAACCTGGTTGAACTAATTGGTCCCTATTTCTAGTCCTTTAATTGTGTCTTTCACCTCTTTTAATGAAGATTTAAATTTTTCCTTAATACTGTCAAATTAAGGGGGAACATCTAACATAGCCGCGAAATTCAAATTTTCTTTGGTTTTTTGCTAATTTATTTATATATATATATATATAATGTATAACGCAAGGAGATATATCTATGTACATATATACACAGTATACATATAGCTCATGGGAAGCGTGCGGTGACAATGACGCGAGTTTCACGCTTTTTGTTCACCCAAAAAGTACACATATATACATAGTATACATATAGCTCATGGAAAGCGTTCGGTGACGATGACGCGAGTTCCATGATTTTGTTCACCAAAAAAAGTGCTCAACGCGCCTAAAGAAGTTTTCACTTAATAAATACTAGAATATTTTAAAATTGAACAATAATTTAAACTCAATTTAAATGCTGATTTTATTATTGTCCCTGAAATAATACGAATTTATTAAGTAACATGCGCTTTGCTATCTTTTAAATTCGATTTTTTCAAAATAAAGTGCAATCTTAAATTAATATATTTTCCAATAATAGCCTTAGTTAGGTCTGTAACATGGTTTGCAGTACGATATAATCCAACCTGATGATTACTAATGTTGCTAAATAATTCAGTTCCGACGAAGCTGCGCAAAATCTTTGCTGTCAACATATGTTTGTTAATATTCCGGAGATTGAAAACCTACTCAGAAACTAAATTAAAAACGCACTATAAACAATAATTGGTGATAGTAAACAAGGTTATTTTAATTATAATATTACTGATAATAATCAGCTGTATCAAACACACATACTTAATATCGACATTATTTACAACTTGGTACAACACTATCGATAAGCATGGATTTCGCCGAATTTCAGCTTTGGCTAGGCGTACGCGACGTTCGCAGTGAACGCAATACATTGCGCGATCACTGATCTAGTACAAGATGCTACCCATGCATTGCAAGCAATGTATAATTTTGCAACTACTGTTGCGATTGTATCGTTTTTATCTACAAACTACATAATACTATAGTAATAATTACAAATATCACTTGTATTTTAAGGTTTTTGGACTTACCGGTGAAAAGAAATCCCTTCCCGGGCTACACTACACACCTGTCTTCTTTTCCGACACGTTATAATAGCGCAAGACGGCATAATTCTTTGTTTTTCACGGAGCGTCGTACGTTGTCACAATATGAGCGCGACTGTTAGCCCGTGAAACAAATTTCGGTTGACTTTTGAGCGTTTGCTCATAAGTGCGGCGTGCCTGCCCCGCCCACAAGGCCCTTCTAACCTCTTTATCTGTTCTGTGGTGGCGACCCTGCCTTCTGAGCCGCTGGTCCCGGGTTCGATCCCCGGACAAGTCAAACATTTGTGTGCATGAACATGTCTGTTTGACCTGTGTCTGGGTGTGTATATGTATATAAGTATGTATATCAGTCATCAGGTTACCGTAGTACAGGTTCTACCTAGTTCGGGACCTGAAGACCTTGTGTGGAAGTTGTCTCATATTAATTATTATTATTATTATATTTACAACATAGGCTTCCTCTATCACCGCCCCAAACTTGGTCGTTAGCCCGCATTCTATAGTTATCCGAATGCGGGTGAACGACCATGTATAATTAGATACCTATGCCATAATTACAAACTACCTAATGTAATAAGTCAATGTGGCTGTTGTGTGTATCTGTCTTTTGTCACTAGAACAATGAGACAGTCACAAAAAATCATTTACAAAGAATTATTTAGGAAATTTGTTCCAGTCTTTCAATACACTAACCCTATTTATCCCTAAAAAATAGTACATCAATATTATTATAATGAATGTTCTCGTACAAAATACAGGAGATTTACTATGCCAGTTTCGCCTAAAAAAGACGATAAATCTTTATATCTTTCTTTGTTATTTTCACAGGATATCTTTTCTTGTTAGTTTCTTCAAAATCTGTGTCGTAAAAGTTTGTTCATAAAACAAATATCGAAAGAAACATAAAAAGGCACTTCTTCGTGGACGGAGAACTAATCAGGAGCTGATATTTATTTTGTATTTTTGGAGAATAAGTAATGATCGAATGGTTTGACTTTAGCCAACTTATAAGTACTTATGCCATTTTGTAAATAAACTATGTTTTATTTTTCTCTATCCGTGAGGTTTCGCACACTAAGAATAGATTATCAAGTTTATTTTTATAAGAAACATCTCCGATCACATGAGATCGTAACCACATCAAAATTTTAAATTAAAAGCTAATACTTAGTTTTGTTGGAAGCACGTTTATAAGGAAAAAGTACCAAATAGTAAAAGGAACCTAGAAATGATAGTAATAAATATGAAGGTATTCCTCTAGTACAAGATCTTTTTAAAGCAGTTGGTGAAACTTCATTTATTTATAACGGGAATATTGGTAATATACCAATAACCTCTTAAGGGGTCATTGTACTCATCATTATGAACAACTTTTACAATGGGACCAAATTTGAAATCGCGAAAATAAATCAGCTGGTCCCTACGTTTTGATGAGTTCTGTAAACATAAATTTAGGGAACAGCAGATTTTTTTATGTTTTACCAATAACCCTGTATACAGGCTCAAATTAAATTAGCAATCAAATTAAATTAGTATACAGCAGTCTTGTACTTAAAAGCATGCCCACAAAACCGTTTTTACAGTTTGTCGGAACGAATCATACAAATTTAAAGAATAGTTTAATAGATTTAGTAGGATCGGTATCTAACCTGATCAGAGCCCAACTCGTCAGTGAAGTATCGCCAACCAATAAATAAACACCTAGTATTTGTAGATATAGACCTTAGGCAGCTAGATCACGTATATTACTTCCGTCCTAGTCATCCAAAATAATCAGAGCGCAGCCTTACTAAACATTAAGGAAAACTTCAAAAATCCACTCACCAGAAATCCACGACCCATTCCACCTGACAGGCGTCAGTTCCTCCGTCAGCAGGTCTTGGATCCTCAACCTTCTTCCCTTGACCCGGGGCCCCTCATCAGGCGGCGTCAGCAACACGACTGATGTCACGATCAGGGCCAGCACCGCCACTATCACGAGCAGGGCTATGAGGATGCCGCGCCAGTTGCGCTGGTTCGGACCTCCGACAACCAACTTCTGAAAACAATGGGAGTATGTTTAGATGGTTCTAGATTGGTTGGTGTTGGTATTTGGGAGATGGGGAAGATCGTGATTCCTGTTAATAGTACTAGTATTGACTCTCTACATATACCCATACCCTTGGCCCCCGGGTTAATTGATTAATTGAGAGTATGTGGTCCACCACATACCCTTAATCATTTATCATATACAGATCTCCATATCTTCCAAGCCAGCACGAGCTACAGGACACACACTATTGATATTTTGTCACCATATGAGATATTTAAGTGTTAAAATGTTTCATTAACCCCAAGATTGTTTTTTTTTTGATAATCGACGATAAATTTCTACGCTAGGGGGTTAGGATCATGTGCTGAATTCATGATTACAGTTTGTGTGTCGATGTACCTGCCACCCTGTATAGGTAGATACTGTAGCAAAATATATTTTGTCACTCTTTCATCTCATGTCTCGATGGTAGGATTTGTAGCGGTATTTACATCGCCACATGCGAACTAGGCATCACACTGACGTCACGCAAAATCCTGCAGCGCGCAAGCAGAGTTTACCGCGCAACTAGCATATATACAACGTCCTGACATCAATCGTCGGGCATTTGCCCACCAGACACGACACCCGTCTGGTCGGAGGATCCTCCCTTTACTATGGGTATGAGTGAACTTTACACCCTGTTCCTCATACTTGTATAGATTAACTGGTCAGTAACATTAGTATTATTATTCTTTAGTTTTCCTCTTACAACTTCTACTACTATTACTAATCTTTATACATATATCTTAGACCTAACCTACTAAGGAAGTAAGTTTCAAACAGGAAACTATTTTAAACCACTGCAACAAAAACAACGCAATACAATTTCAAACAAAGAATTATTTTAACTGTCAAAAAAATGGCCGCCGTCATCGATAAGCTTCGATACGTCATAGCCATTCATTGATAACTTGGAAAAGGGTTTTATATCGTTCGTTGTAGAACATGATGGATTAACAGTGTCCAGGAACGTTCAGAGGGATAACATAACGATTTATATACTATGTAGCTGTGGACGGTTTAAATTCAGTTGAAGAGTTGAGTAAAAATAAAACATTTATGTTGGGAAAGTTTAGAAGGTGTTTAGAATAAGGACGTGTCCGAATCGAAAGCGACTGTCGCGCAGGTATGCAGTCGTCGTGCTCGTTTTCATGAATATGATGTACGCGCGATCAACCAAGTCGCGTTAATCCGTCATAATTCATAAAAACGATCGCGTCGATCGCGAATTAGCGCGATAGTCGCTTTTGTAAATGTGATTTTAGCGTGAAATTTTAAAGTACCGCTCGTAAAAAGGTATGGTACCAATCTGTAGCAATGTGCGACCAGACCAGCACCTAAGACTTGGAGCAGCAGCAGAAAAAAAGAATTGTCAGTATGAAATGATGTCTTTGACCATGGAAATGTCATTATTTTCAAAACCTGACACATTGATGCTGCAGTAAACTGCCAAGTTAATGTAAGTGTAGTGTGTATGTGTGTGTTCATAAGTACACTATTCGTTTCCACACAATAAAAGATTATGGAGCCCGATGGCAATACGTATGAAAATGAAGGCTCTTTAGCAACACTAAACATACGAAAGAGAACTATATAATCGTCAAAATTACCATATTTCTCAAACGCAGAGATCACCCATTAATTGAATAAAAGAATAATATTCTAACGCTCGAGAATACGAGGGACAGTACCATTTTCCCGCCAAAACGTCGGCCATTATATAGTAAGCTAGTGTTGTACCAACGATAACAGTTTCGTAAGCAGGTACTTATGTAGTTTTATATGGTTCGCCCATAGACAATTTGTTTTAACGCTACGTTACTTTTTAAAGGCTATCTTGGATGTAAGGTGGAGTGGAAAATTTACCTGTAAAGTGGGTAGTTTGTGATAAAATATAATGGTTTGTTGTTTTTGCAAGTTTTTGCTGGTCTTTCGAGGTTTTTCAAAGCTTTTTTAATCAACAATTTTAAGGCTGCCTTTTTGGTTTCAAAATCATACACAATAACATCATCATCCATCAACTACTACAAGAAAAACGTAAGTAGTTTGGTAATGAAAATACTTGAATTTTTAAAATGAAAGAGGCTGTCTTTGCGAACGTAATGTAATATTGGCCGATTGCCGATAAATAAATAGTGATATTATGACCACTTTGAGCTACTTCTTAAACACTAGTGACACGGGTAATTCCACCCGGTTTATGTGTCAATCGGTCTGATACCTGTACTTAATGACTTGACCTCGTAACAAGAGATTTAAGACCAAACTTACGTTTTATGTCTTCCCGGTGCAAAACTTAGCGTTGAGCTCCTACGAATTAAAGAGAAAGATAGAAATGTTTGAATAATACTTTGAACTTATCAATTAAACTTCTTAATGGTTTCTGATAAGATAAATTGATTGTAGACACAGGGGCTTTTAATTTTGCGCAGGTTTATAAGTTCGATACTTACATCGAACATACTTAGTAGAGTGAATGACACACGAAGTAAATACGAACAATGTCACAGGGACTTGACTGTCATGAAAACGCCCATTACTGTGTGAGCTCAATCTTCTATGGACAATTTTCCGCGCGACTTAGTACGGTAAGGGACTTCTTACGATTTGAATCCTTAAAATGGAAGATATTTTAAGGTTAGCTTCTGCCTTCTACAAGTCTCAACATTCCAATTACAATTCCGATGTATATGTTGACATGACCTTTTTTGGTTTATTTATTTATCAAAACTTTATGCACAAGTAAAAAATAATACTGTACAAAGGCGGACTTAATGCCTGAGGCATTTTCTACCAGTCAACCTTAGGGTGATGCAGAGATAGCTCGGAAATGACTATAAAATACAAGAATAAATATTAATGTATAGATACATAGATACATACATATAAACAAAATAAACCTTGGACAGGAGAAATAACGATCGGTAGAGGAGAAAACGAATCCAGCAACTCAGCGCTGGGATGTTTCAGCCAACTTCTGACGGATATGTTCACGTGCCTTCACTTTAAAAGATAACCGACTGGTTGCTGTCCTGATTTTCAGAGGGAGCGCATTCCAAAGAAAAACCGCCTGGACAAAGAAAGAAGAATGAGCGAAACCAGAACGGTGAGAAGGACATCGTAGGAGACGATTGTTGTTGGAACGAAGATTATTACTATGGGCAGTGCATAAATATTGAATTTGGAAAGTCAGGTAAGAAGGGGACCTACAAGGTTTACCACAGAAGGTGGATCAACGAATCAGGGCGATGGAGGACCCCAACCATGTAAATTACACGATTGTTATTAGTTCAAGAAATCCATACTTATTTTTCTGAATGCAAAAGTAATACTATCTGTCTGTCTGTTACCTTTTCACATTGTAGCGGTATCTACATCGCCACATGCGAACTAAATCAAATCAGCAAAATCCTGCATCGCGCAAGCAGAGTTTACTGCGCAACTAGCGTATATACATGTAAACAACGTCCCGACATCAATCGTCGGGCAGTTTCCCACTAGACACGACACCCATCTGGTCGGAGGATCCTCCCTTCACTATGGGTATGAGTGAACTTTACACCCTATTCCTCATACCTCTATAACGTCATCGGATGAACGCATAACGTAGAAAAAAAAAAGATTTTGAAGTGGTGTCTTGTATAAACTGAACGTCAAAATAAACTTTAGTGTCAAACATTTTCACGCAGAATTTTCAGAACTACACAAGAATTTGCTTGACACAAGAGACTACTCGTGGTAACTCGTGCAAGCGTTCTCGTAGCGCAAAAAATACGTCCAGATAATACTTTAATCTTTTCAATTAAACTTCTTAAAGGTCTTTGGATTAAATCGCGTAATCTGTGGGATCATTCTGAGAAGATTGAGTGTCTTACAAGTTGATTCTTTGTCTCTTCCTTTCTCACTTAAAATTAGAAATTTTAGTCGTTGGCCTTGTGGTCGCAAACGCGAATTTGAGTATCCTATTTGGTTTTGCAATTAAGTATGGTGAATCCTTAGTTGTAGCCCCAAATTCAAATTTTCTTTGGTTTTTTGCAAATTGCGCTAATTAAAATGTGATTCGCGACTGTAGGAATGATATATTTATTGAATAAAAATCATCAATTTCATATCAATCGTTAAACTTTGGAAATTTGTTCCACCTAATAATTTTCCAGAATATACGAAAATTTACATACAACACACAACAACACAACGAAAAACAGAGCTGAAAGCAAAAAACCAAAGAAAATATGAATTTGGCGGGCTACAACTGAGGATTCACCTTAACTTAGGTCAGGTAATTGCGTTACACGTGCGAGGAGACACCGGGGTGGTTTTAGCCGGTAAGAGTCCGGCACGCCCCTCCGCATTTTCCCCAGGCGGAGGTAGTCCATGAGGATTTCCCCCCGTAAAAAAAAAAGGTAATTGCGTTACGTCAGGTAACGTGCGAGGAGACACCGGGTTGGTTTTAGCCGGTAAGAGTCCGGCACGCCCCTCCGCATTTTCCCCAGGCGGAGGTAGTCCATGAGGATTTCCCCACGTAAAAAAAAAAAGGTAATTGCGTTGCGTCAGGTAACGTGCGAGGAGACTCCGGGTTGGTTTTAGCCGGTAAGAGTCCGGCACGCCCCTCCGCCTTTTCCCCAGGCGGAGGTTGTCCATGAGGATTTCGCCCCGTAAAAAAAAAAAAGGTAATTGCGTTACGTCAGGTAACGTGCGAGGAGACACCGGGGTGGTTTTAGCCGGTAAGAGTCCGGCACGCCCCTCCGCCTTTTCCCCAGGCGGAGGTTGTCCATGAGGATTTCGCCCCGTAAAAAAAAAAAAGGTAATTGCGTTACGTCAGGTAACGTGCGAGGAGACACCGGGGTGGTTTTAGCCGGTAAGAGTCCGGCACGCCCCTCCGCCTTTTCCCCAGGCGGAGGTTGTCCATGAGGATTTCGCCCCGTAAAAAAAAAAAGGTAATTGCGTTACGTCAGGTAACGTGCGAGGAGACACCGGGGTGGTTTTAGCCGGTAAGAGTCCGGCACGCCCCTCCGCATTTTCCCCAGGCGGAGGTTGTCCATGAGGATTTCCCCACGAAAAAAAAAAACAAAAAATGGTAATTGCGTTACGTCAGGTAACGTGCGAGGAGACACCGGGGTGGTTTTAGCCGGTAAGAGTCCGGCACGCCCCTCCGCCTTTTCCCCAGGCGGAGGTTGTCCATGAGGATTTCGCCCCGTAAAAAAAAAATAGGTAATTGCGTTACGTCAGGTAACGTGCGAGGAGACACCGGGGTGGTTTTAGCCGGTAAGAGTCCGGCACGCCCCTCCGCCTTTTCCCCAGGCGGAGGTTGTCCATGAGGATTTCGCCCCGTAAAAAAAAAAAAGGTAATTCTCAATAGCAGCCACGAGTTTCGATTTGTGCCCGGTCAGTGGCAATAGGTTGACCTCTTATTGTATATGGGACTTATGTGGGTGTGCTGTACACATCTGCCTCTCTCTGCGAGGAATACAGGCGTCAACATCATCTACCTAGCCTTTCCCCAACTATGATGGGGTTGGCTTCCAGTCTAACCGGATGCAGCTGAATACCAGTATTTTACATGGAGCGACCAATACGATACCTCTTGGTAAGACTGGTGGTCAGACTTTCGGGCTTCTGACGACCCGTAACGACTGCCAAAGATCCACGAATGACAGCCGGGACCAACGGCTTAACGTGCTTTCCGAGGCACGGAGAGGTCTTGGTGTGTAAAGATGGTCACCCATCCAAGGACCAACCGCGACAAGCGTAGCTTAACCTGATCGATCGACCGTGCGGCTGTTATTACTAAGCTACAAGCCCCACTCGCGGGGGGTACAGTCTTGATGTTGTATTATGTTTAATATAACATGACGCCTGTAATCTCGGAGGGCTAGGCAGAGATACACCTATAGTACATCCATATTTCGCCAGTTAAGTTTAAAAGGTTAGTAAACCTATAATGGTTTACTAAGAAGATGTGTAGAATGTCTTCCTGTCATAAATAGCTCGGAAAATGAGATACAATTATTTTATCACGCTATTCTATTTAAACATGTTTCATTTTCCGAAAGACTAACAATACTTGACCATCAATTAATTTTACTTCAAGCTGTACAGCTGAAACCACCAGTGAGAATTAGAAATCAATATTTGTACGCTAACGATATTTCTCAAAGCTATTTCAGTCTCAGTTTCAACCAGAAATACCTATTGCACTAGTTTGGTACTGTAGAGCATGTAACCTAGTAATAGATTAATTTGATTTCATTTAAATAATTAAGCGTTATAACATAGCTAAAATTATAAATACGAAAGTGAGTTTTGTTTGCTACGCTTTGACGCTAAAACAGCAGAACGGATTTGGATAAAATTTGGCACAGAGATAGACCATGACCTCAGTAAGGACATAGGCTACTTTTTATCTTAGATCACAGACGAAATCACGGGCAACAGCTAGTACTGAATATATATTTTAGTTAAACGAGCCGGTAATTACTATCAGCACGTGCTAGCAGTACCTACCTATCTAAAATCTAGACTACAGCTTCAACTCTGCTTATCTCAAGCGAACCTCCTGAACTTAAACGTCCGCGTCATTAAGGCGCCACGTCATAGTGATGACGTCGTGAGGCGTCGTTAGCTACGTCACATGTTCGAGTATTCCGTTTGTAGAAAATTGCTGTAATGACTCGACTACACAATAGCCCATTTAGGAGCCATTGTTGACGTAATGTAACTGCTTATAAGAATGATCATGAAAGAGAGATCACATATCTTTAAACGACTTCAAAAAAAGGAGGAGGTTTTCAATTCGGCTATATTTTTATGTATGTTACCTCCGAACTCCATCATTTATAAATCGATTTGAAAAATTCTTCTTTTGTTTGAAAGGGGTTATACCCTTTCCCGATTAGTTCCATATAAATTTGGTCAAGTTCTGATGAGTGGTTTTTGAGTCAGCTTCAATAATACGTATTATTCCACTTAGTGTATGTTGATGATGTTGTAATAACTTCCTGTCACTGTTATTTACGTTGCAAGTAATGGTATACAACTTTGTTTGGGGTAGGTACCATAATGAAAAAGTTTTTTTTTTTTACAAAAGAAAACACTACAAAGTGAAAATTTACTTTAATTTCGGAAGCCGGTGGCAAACAACAAAAATACAAAACCAAAGACACCGACTTCCGAAATTAAAGTTATATTTCCTTTTGTAGTGTTTTTTTTTCTTTGCCTTTCAAAAGAGGGAACTTAAAAGGGAACTACTAGACAATGTGAAGAGCTTTTCAAACTTACTCAAAGCACAGAATCTGCCTGCCTTTTTTCAAGTATGTTGGGGTCGGCTTCCAATCGGCCTCTAATCGAATGCAGTTGAATACCAGTATTTTACCCGAAGCGACTGAACCGAACCTTACTCAAATTACCGCAGACGAAAAAGAACAAGGAAATAAAAAAAAAAGGAAAAAGAAAAAGGAAATAAAGGCAATAAAAATTAAACAAAACACTTGTTCCTTTCGTGTGTTAAAATATCGTGATTACCGTCAAACGGGGTGAATAAAGACGAAATTATAAAATTTATTTTAACCTTGAAATAATATAGTTTATTGCCAAAAAATACTCTTAATGTGTTTACTGTAATACTGCAATATAATTAACAATTAAGTGTCCTAGTTGGCATCAAACTAAATTATTTAAAGGTTAAAATCACTTTTATAGTTTTGTCTCTATTCACCCCTTCATCCCAATTCACCCCGTTTGAGGGTACCTACTTATAAAAGTTCCATGTTCAGCAATGTTCCCATACAGGCTGATGTGCTTCCATAATACTCAAAAGCCAAACAACTACAATAAAAAAAAAATTGAGATAACATCCACACAATGTCTTCAGGTTTCGAACTAGGTAGAACCTGTACTACGGTAACCTGATGACTGATATACATACTTATATACATAGAAACACCCAGACACAGGGCAAACAGACATGTTCATGCACACAAATGTTTGACTTGTCCGGGGATCGAAGCTGGGACCAGCGGCTCAGAAGGCAGGGTCGCTACCAACTGCACAACCAGTCAGTCTAAAAAATTACACGCTATTTCCATAATAATTTAAAAAATCTTATCCAATTTTTCTTTAAGTAAAGTGCTTGGATCTTCCTCACTATTATTTCCAAGTCTAGTGTTATGCCGCTCGTCCTTCCTCATGGCCGGATATGGATAAATTATACCAGGCGAGAAGCAACTGGGTAATTTTTCTTTAGCTTTCAAGCTAAGCTTCCTTGAGATACTTACAAAATGACGGGTATAAACGGCTAACGCGAACTAGTAATATAAATGTCTAATGGGTATTTACTGTGTCCATGATAGCGTGGGTAGGTGTCAAATTAGGTAGGTGCTGTATCTACTAGCTACTTGCCTATGACTATTATAAAATAGATTCACATACAATACAACAGAAATTTCAGTCCACGTGACTCGCATCAAAGGATGAATGAATTTCAAAATATATCGTGCTTTAGCTAATTAAAGTTACAGTAGGTTCGTCTTAAGACATAAACCGCTATAGCCTGAGAAATAGTGATGAGTGAGGGCGATGTAAGCCTCACGATTGTGAGTTTTATTCAATAGATATTTATATTATGAACGGTACACAGTTATATATCTACAACAAATGTATTTTTATTCGTAAGGCACTCAACAAAAGTGTACAGAGTAATTTATCGTTTAGAAGTAACGCAACGTAGCAGTCGCCGAGCTAGTTTTCTGATTTTACCGAAGATGAGAACCAAGTTTGGCGAAAAGATGTTAACTTTTGAGGGAGCACAATTATACAACCAAATACCCTCATGTATAAGGAAGTTACACTCATTCATTTAATTCAAAACTCAATTAGCTGAATATATAATCACAAATAACAGCCTTCCTAAAAGATGAGTGCATTTGATGGGTGTATCATATTGTTACCGTGACGTCTGTGACGAAATTTACATTTATTATTTATTTGTATTGTTCTCATGTAAGTGACTGCTGATAAATGAAGATATTGATTCTCAAAAAAGACACATTTTTTGAGAATAAATATCTTTAAACCTAACCTATATTAACCCGCATTGGGCCCGCGTGGTGGATTATGCAAGAGGCCTGCGTCCCAGCAGTGGGAACGTTGTAGACCGATCATGCCATGATTATGCTATACAATAGATGTAGGTGGACATAGCACATCTGCCTCAATCATGTGTGTAGTTATCAACTAACCTAGATTCTCGTTACAGATTACTTGCTGATCCCTAAATCGATTGCCTGGTAGTCCTGAAACCCTGGTAGCACGTAGGTATGAGAATAGTGTACTGGTAAAATACCTTTGAAACTAACAAATCGCACAACCAAGTATCCACGTATCAAAAATCTAGGTTAAGCTGATTTGTAACAAAAACAGAACAGATCCAATCTTTGTGTGATCTATACAGCGTGCCTGTTGAAACACGTATTTACTTTATAATTTTAGTAGGCTTTGGAAGGTTACGTGGGGAAATTACAATTGTGTTTTTGGTGGAGAAAATAATAGATATAACAAAATAATAGTAGAACAAAAGGTCAGGACCAAAGGGACTGCTGCGTAGCCTGCGCCAGGTCCTCGGAAGTACCCGCCCTCGAAAGGGCAACTACTTCAGGTAAGTCTACCTAAAGTGCACCATTTAACACATACATTTATGAGTTTACTAGTCAATTGCACAGAAAAATCAGTTCCCACCGCTGGGAATCAGGCCTCTTGTCTTCGAGAGGGAGTGAACCGTAATCCACCACGCGGGCCTAGAGCGGGGTGGTACCTAATTAATGAAGTAGTTGCAATGTTTTTACTGAAGTTTTGTAAGTGATCTTCGCTTTAACTCCGTAAGTTGAAGTAGGTAGTTGTCGCTATCACAACACCTGAAAAATGTAGTTACGTAGTCTTAACTAACAAAGTATACCTGTGAAGTGACCTGCAAAGCTGAGATATAGCAGATATCAGACGCTTGAAGTTTAGTTCCTTGTCGTCTTTCGTCGGTATCTTACACCCGAAGTGAAACATCTTGCATAACATGCATGCATAATCGGCCTATAACATTCCCACTGCTGGGACACAGGCCTCCTCTTTGTGAGAGGGAATGGGCCGTATCCACCATGCGGGCCCAGTGCGGGTTTGTAGATAAAAAATAATAAAAACTTTACTGCTTTAAACATTAAGTACAGAGACTTTACATTGGCCCCAAACTAGGCAAGCCTGTGTCTTGCGCACCAATATAGAGGGTTTACCATTTAAACATTTATTTGAAGAACATGTCTGGTAATTCAAGTATAATACAAATTACAAAAAAAAAAAAAAATTAAGAATTATTATTTTTTTTTTTTTTTAATTGGAAAAATGCGACAAGGGCGCGAAAAAAATATGTGACATTTATGGACTTAACGCAGTGTCAGTAAGAGTAGCACAAAGTTGGTTCAAGCTTTTTTGTAATTTTTTTAACTTTTTTCAGTCCAGGAATTTTGATGTCAAAGACGCAGCTTGCTCTGGTGCCCTGTTACGGATAAAGTCGATGCCATTTTTGAAAAAGTGGAGCAGGATGAGCTGAAGAGCTAACTCTTCAGCTCATCCTGCTCCCCTTTTGGGTTGACCACAAAACAGTTTTGACTGATTTGGAAAAGTCTGGGTATACAAAAAATCCCGATATTTGGGTGCCTCACGAGCTCTGAGTCTTAAATTTGTAAATAAAATACGACAGAACTGTTTCCCCGACCTTACATCTTACGAGTTAAGAGCGTTTACACCTTATGAGTGGCAACGTCGCAATTTAGTGTCATATTACGTGGTTTTCAATTTTTATCATTTAATCGGAGCTATATTTTAAAAATCTGTTAAATTAACTTTTTAGAATTACGTGAAAGTGTTTAAAAAGTAAGTAACCGTAATGCTTACAGTTATTTTACAATGAAAATAACGCCCTGCAAGTTTCCAATGTATTATTTGCTTATAAATAGAACTGTAAACGCAACGATTTCTTACCTTTTACACAGTTTTCACATAATTCTAAAAAGTTAATTAAACAGATTTTTTAAATATAGCTCCGATTAAATGATAAAAATTGAAAACCACGTAATATATATTATAATAATATAATAATAATATAATAATAATAAATAAATAAATAATATGACACTAAATTGCGACGTTGCCACTCATAAAGTATAATAATGTAGTAGTGTAAGTGTAGTGTGTGTATGTGTGTGTGATGTGTGTGTGTGTGTGTATGTGGTGTGTGTGTGTGTGTGTGTGTGTGTGTGTGTAATGTGTGTGTGTGTGTGTAGTAGTGTGTGTGTGTATGTGTGTGTAGTATAATGTTTAATAATAATATTAACTAACAGAGAACTACGGAAGAAAAAGACATGTTCCGCCGACCGCAAATAATTTGGGAATAAGCCAGGGGAGTGATCATTCATCATCCAGTGAACGAATGAAAACATAACAATCAAATTAGGAATAAAAATAATGTCACATGTCTTCGAATGTTTGGTTCTAGGACATGCCGGTTTCCTCACGATGTTTGTGATTGTTTTCCTTCACCGTTTTTGAAAGCAGTGGTGATGAAATAAATTACCTACGAGCTTCAACTCGTAACTCGGGGACGTTACCACTGGGCCGCTATTACTCTCGTGTAAATTAAAAATAAATTCATTAGTCAACCGACAAGATAGTAGATAATATCATTTATTTTTCCAAACATTAGTCCAACGATGTCTGATTTCGGCACTCGGCATCTTTCACTCGCCTACCGATTATAGGAATGAAGTCGGTTAAAAATTAAATGAAAGCAGATGAACGTTCATTCCTAAGTAATTTTGTCGGTGTCGTGTAAACGTGGAATGAAACAAAAATGAACATTCACTCGAGTGAAGCGTCTGATATCAGCCTAACATAGCTGCACCATGATCCAGTATTCTTTTCTTTATTTTTCTTTTTTTTTAAACGTTGCCCCACACTAGGAATTTCTCCTGTATCCTGGGTGCGTTTACAAACATTTAAACTCACATACACAAACAGCCAGACCCGGAACAACTACTTGCAGGTCATACAAATATTTGTTCCGTACGGAGATCAAACCCACGACACGTAACGCAGCAGTCCATCGCTTAACCACTGCGCCAATCGTGGCGTATTCGGCAACAGCCCACTTCATAAATAATATTTAATTGTTTGATTGGCTAATTGACTTAGTAAGTCAACAGTGTAACTATATCCGAGCTGAGATTGAATTCCAATTAATGCACACAATATTAATATTCAACCTGCTTTGATTAGCAGTCCAAATCGATTTCAGCTTATTGATACCTTATTGAAATAGCACTGAACAGAAGATGACTCACTCTCATCAATCACTCATTAATATCAGCTTTAGAGCAACAAAAAAAAAATCTTAAAATAGCGTCCTGTGTGAGTAAAATCGTCTTATGTATTAGGGTTCCTGTATTTTAGCATATACATTAAGGTTTTTTTTTGTGAACCCACGTGTAAGCCTTTTTTTTTTGAGGGTGGGAAATCATCAAATAACTTCTCCCGCCCTGGGCAGAGCGGGAGGGCGTCTCAGAATCTTACTGACTAAAACCCACCCGTGTTTCTTCAGTCGCCTGTGCCAGGGGCCACGGTATCCCTCTCGAACTTTCCCGCAACCCTGTCAGGCATCGGCCCTAGCGGACCCCGTCATTGATGCTGACATCTCTTCAGGCGCGCGTGGAACACAACGCGCCGTGACCCGGGCCTGGTCCTTATCGAACGGCGAGCTGCCCATTGGCCGGGAATCGGCCTGCGATTCCCGACGCCCAGGGCGTCTCCTGCGGCGGCTAGGGGCGTGAGGGCGCGACTTTTGCCTCTCCCTCACGCACTCCGCCTCCTCCTTCGCGAACATTACTGCTTCGCAGAAGGAGGTGACGGCTTCTTAAGCCCTCTCGCTCCGTACCATGGCCTGGACCAGGGCCGGACGCGAGAGATCGCCACCGCCAATCGCCTCCACGAAGACACGGCGTTGCTCCGCCCAAGCCGGGCAGACCTCCACCGTATGCTCCACCGTGTCCTCCGGGCGATCCACACAATGGTGACACCCGGGCATTTTTACACGTGTAAGTCTGGGTTGTTAGTATGCAACATGTTTTTTTTTATTTTCTGTGGGTTTGCTCTTGACTCTAGTCTAGGTCAGTGGTGACAGAGACAGAGTCGACGATGGAGTGAGCTTTCTCTTACTTACTTGCTTACTTATGACGTATGGTCTGATGTTTATTTCTTCAAAATGTTGCCCTTCTGTTTGTCATCCGAATACCCCAGAAGGAAGGTCTCCACCTTCCTTAGCTGTTCCTGTGTTGGCACCTTGTGTTTATGAAGTTTAGATTGTTACTTCCTCTGACCAGCAAAACATTTGAAAGCGGTCGAAAGTGAGCATGATAGGACTGCCTATTAATGTCGAAATGCAGTAAGATTCCTAATTTTATTTCTCAAAAGACTAGCTAGGAATCTTTCGCTAATGGCGTGATCACGCAACAAATATCTCATATATTTTTAATACCCAAAGAAACATCCTTAATTTCAAATCAATAAAACCCCACGGGCTCGTAACCCGGGTATAAAATTTAGCTTGGTCACGTTTCTGTAATAACGGTTTTCATCGTCGATGTAAAATGATCAATTGCTTTTGACAGCGGACCGGCACGTACAACGCGGTTCCACGTACCTCTGGATACCCATTCACGTACCTAAGCGTTTACAGGGTTAGATGTCATCAGATAGTGGGTCCAGAAGGCTCGTGGTAATGACGTGGTACTGGTAATAATAACTTGCACTAAAGTTGTAGCTGTCATACTATTCTTGTTTCCGATTTCCAATTGATGTAATTTGCACTTCAAAGAATATCAACTTTACTCAGTGTAACTTAAGTTGATTTTAGAATGACTACTTTACCATTGAAATAGTCTTTTTTTATTGTAACACAAGCGTAACTTCGTCTGTGAGTTTAAAGTTATTTTTCCAAAAACACACAGTTGCTTACATGTTTGGAAGCTAAATTGCGAACGCAGGATAGAATGCTGCTTCTTCTCAACAGTCGAACTATAGCTTAAGACTTAGCGAATCATCAAAATGATATAGGTAGGTGGTGCGGGTCAGCTACCTACTGCAAGATGACAGAGTTGGCTTGGAATACGGCCTAGCTTACAGTATCTGGAACAGGTCCCGCGTGGGTCTTGGTATAGTATCAGACCGTGTACCTGAACTTTTGTGGATGACGTCCGTCACAACTGATAGTGACCTAATTAAATAAATTAAATATTATACAAGGTCTTCAGTTCCCAAACTAGGTAGAGCCTGTACTACGGTAACCTGATGACTGATATACATACTTATATACATATACACACCCAGACACAGGTCAAACAGACATGTTCATGCACACAAATGTTTGACTTAATTAGCTTGGTTAGCTATATTCTGATGAAATGTGGCGTCAAATTATATTTTGATATAGATAATATACCTTTAAAAGCCACAAATGAAAAGTTAAAGTTGAAGTAGATATCCCTGTGTAGAATATACCTTCTATTCTTACCTGTTATACACTATTCTCCTTCCTACGTCCTACCAGGGCTGAAGGATTACCAGGCCATTGATTTAGGGATAATAGCAAGTAATCTGTAACGTGAATCTAGGTTCAAAGAGAGTGATGATCCTGAAACGACTGAAATATGTACCTGGTATTTTATGAATAGATGGGCTGATTTATTGGGAAAGGATGGATGAAGGATGATCCTATTTGTGCGGTAGTTTTATGTGGATGGACAGACAGTAATGTCGTCGTTATTCAGCGTTTTCTTAAGGCCTGTTTTACCAGCTTTGAATAAGTTTTTGTTATAATAACTGACAGGGTCGACACGTAGGAGATGGCGAGATGAACTGGATAGGTTCTATCCAAACTGGAAGGAGGACGTGCGAGCTCGCGAAAGACGGAATGGGTGGAGGGGTACCATAGCACAGGGCAGGCTTTAAGAAAAAAGCTTACACAAATTATGTTCCATTTGCAAAATTATGTAGTAAGTAGTGACTACGCGCGCCTCAAAGAGATGTCAGCATCACATTGGGGTCGGGGGCCCACTAGGGCCCAAGCCTGCCGGGAAAGCGGGATCATCCGAAAGGGGTACCGCTGACCCGGAACATAAAGGGCCAAGGAAGGAACACGGGTGGGTTTTAGTCAGTAAGAGTCTGACACTCCCTTTCGCTCCACCCAGAGCGGGTGACTCCTCATTTGATAATTTCCCATCCTCAAAAAAAAAAAAAGTAGTGACTAGATACCTACATTAATTGTTGGTTCTCTATTCTTTTACTCCTTCGTTCTGCTAGAGGACATCGGGTATAGGTACGTTGAACTTTCCTGACTAGAACTTTCACAGCACATACGAATTTTCGTATGACCTTTGGGAAATTAAGTCTTTTCCCCCTACCCTTACGCGATGCACGGTTAAACGTGAAAACTGGTAGCAAAATTTCGTACTAGTTGAATCGCCTAAGATTTCATAGACGAATTTTACAAACGTTTTATGATAATAAAATGGTATTACTTATAGTTAGCCTTTTCACAATTTTCGCATAATAATAACGAAGAAAGGTTTATTGTTTTTTTTTTATCGGATTTATAGATTTGCGAGAGACATTAGAGAAATATATTTCGTTGTACCTAGTCATAAACAATTTAACTACACGTGACATGTATTAAGCTTAAACATTAATCAATATGAATCAACACTACCCCACTACTTCCTGGTCCTTTTGACCTCCATTACGCTGACAAAAGCCTCCATTCCCATTCCCTTGCACAGCTCAGGTGTCATCTAACTGAATCGATCCAATCACCTCTTAGTACGGTCGACTGACGATTATCTGGCAAATTGTTCGAGCGAGTTACATGCGAGAGTTTCAGAGATATGTAGAGATAAAGATCCATGTTCTGGTTTGTTTGAGAATGTGGCAAGTATAAACAGGTATTTATAAGAAGCTTTGTGTTGCACCTTTATCATATAATTTAAAAAAAAAACACTTTTTGGTTATGGTACCTACCACACACCAATTCGTATACCACTACTTGCTTTGCGTAAACAACAGTGACAGGAAGTATAATAACACCATCAAGATACACAAATTGGATCAAATACGTATCGACGCTAACCAAAAACTATCCAAGCAAGTTAATAAAAAATAATATGGGACCACCGCGCAAACTTCCTCTACCAAAATACAAAAACAAAATCGGTCAACAATTGACGAAGATATCGATGAACACACATTTAAAAAAATACATACACCCGAAAATATAACCTTCTCCATTTTTGAAGTCGTATAAAAATATCCGTATATAATATATTCTCACTGCAGGCTCAAGGCTGCTTCTCATACAGATACTGAAGGACAATTAATTATCATGCTTGCTCACTCCTCGTTAGTGGTTCCAAACCGATGGGTTAGGGCTTCACGATGTTTTCCTTCGCCGTAAGTAAGTCTAAGATAAATTGCAACAGACCTTGGGATACTGAGACGTTTGGTTTAATTCACTATGTAATAATTTTTCAACAGGTAGCCTCCAGAAGGCAGAAGACAGAAGACAAAGTGACATTCAATCAGCGATGACAATGATGGAAAAGTAAAAAATGTATTGGATTGACCTAATCTATAGAAACGGTGTGTCCATAGCGCTTGCCACTTGTCTAGGCCTTGTGGCGGCATCTAAAACGCTACATGCGAACTACGCATCATCCTGTCGTCACGCAAATTCCTACATCGCGCAAGCAAAGTTTACCTCGCAACTAGCATGTATACAACATCCCGACATCAATCGTTGGGCAGTTGCCCAGAAGACGCGACACCCGTATGGTCGGAGGATCTTCCTTTTTCTATGGAGGTATGAGTGAACTTTACACCCTGTTCCTCATACCTCTATAACCTCATCAGCCTTTACCTAGCTGTTAACTGCTGAACATAGGTCCCTTGAATCACACTCCATTTTACACGATCTCCGGAAGCCCTCATCCAGCAGCTACTCTGCGATGATCATCGCTCCATGTAGCTTGACAGCATCCTATCTTAGTTGACATTGATTGCAATATCTTGGTTCGTAATTTTGGTGCTAATTTGTACAATTTGCCGTATTGTAACGTGACGTTACTTTTAAAATTTTACCAGTCTAAAAGGCCATAGCGTAGCGTTAAGCCTTTGAGTTATTAACACTTCTTATTGACACCATCAGCCATATAAAGGTAAACATCCAAATACCCAATTACCTACCCATAATCATATCGTTACCTACAAACATAACACGAAAAACGAAATCAGTCTCAATAGGTCGTAACTGACTCGCTGGCCTTAATAGCCACTCTGGGCGTTAATGGGTCGTTATCTTAACAAGTGCCTACTCGGGTGACAACCTATTACATCCCTTCGGTTTATCTCGGGCCGGTCCTCAGAGCCGAGAGGCAAATGTGAAAGATTTTGTATCAAAAGACCCGATCTAATGAGGGATTGTATCTTGTTTTAAAAGTTTTTGGCTTGACGATACTATAGGTATTATTATCCGCCATTTTATGAAAGAAGATAATATAAAATACAGACGGAACTGCGATACAAGAGACTAGGAGTTCATAACTTAGAAGAGTTTATGATGGTTTGATGTTCTTTGAACAAAAAACTTAATTTAACTTAGACTAGGAAACTTGGAACAGTAAGATTACAGAAAATTCAAGGTTTCGGCATTGAGGCCCTGATTACAAATCTAGTTCATTAAAGTATTCACTTAAAAATGTAAGTACATACATAACCATGCCAAAAGTAAAAAATATGCATCACAATTTTGTTCTACCAGAGCAATGAACCCTGCACCTGTAGATTAGCAAGTTAACTATTACACCGCGGAGATATAGAGATTTAATTACTTAGTTGCCGCGCTCAAAACTCTAGGGATATGAATTAATAACATGTTCGTAACTAAGCTTATGTGGTAACATCCCGTACTAGACCTAAGTGATAGTATCATTTATTCAAGCAGAGTAGCATGACTGATCTTATTGGTGACTGACTGATCTTATTGGTATTAATTACTTAGAAATATATTGACCAGCACATTGTAAGTAGCGAATAATAATTTTTACAATGTTCACTGCACATCCATTAACTAAATCGCTTATCTTGTTAATCATACTTGGAGTAAATGTTGCTTCGCATAACGCTTAAGTTACCTCGAAAATCGACGGTATGCTAATCGAGTCAAGGTTCTATTAGAAAAAAACAAACCTTGGAAAAAAACCAAAAAGAAATTCTCTTACATCCATACTGCATCTGAATTGGTTTAATTAATAACAGTTAAGTGGTATAAAGACCATTTTCATGGTTCAAACAGTACAAGATAAGGAAAAAAGACCGATAACCACTTAACAAACCGGTACCGGATAAGAGAATGGCCCTTATAATACCAGGACACCATAAAAGATTTAAACCATAAAATCGGAATTTCCGTCACTAAAACTCACTACTTCCCTAAAAAAATAAACCGATAGTGACTTCCCTTCGAACGAAAAACATTTACCGAAGCCTTAAGCAAATTGACGTGGTGAGGCAATACAGAGCAATACGTACAAAAAGTTGGTTGTATCGCAGATTTCTTTGTGGCAATGTAAAGGAAACACTATAGCTCGTTCGCAGAGCAATTTCCCCCAAATTACCGTTCTACTATCGCTGTTGACACAAACATTGGCTGCGAGATGAAAACATCCTGCGAGTTGTGACGCCCTGGTACACCTATGAATAGTTTAGTAGCGGACTGGTAGATTTTTATTTTCATTAAATTATTATTAACTATTTGATCATACGTGAAGCGTATTCAGACAGATAAAAAAAAACAAGTCAAATTCTCATGCATGGGGCCCTTTTTTTTGAGGATTGGAAATCATCAAATAACTTCTCCCGCTCATGTCGGAGCGGGAGGGGGCGGGAGGTGTCAGACTGTTATGACTAAAACCCACCCGTGTTCCTTCAGTTGCCTGTGCCAGGGGCCACGGTAACCCTTTCGGATTTTCCCGCAACCCTGGCAGGCATTGCATGTGGTCCTGAGGTACGCATTTCTTTATTTAACACTAGCTACCGCCCGCGGCTTCGCCTGTGGTTTATGTCAGTAAAAAGTAGCCTATGTCCTTCCCCAGGGTTCAATGTATCCCCATACCATATTTCATCAAAATCGGTCCGCCGCCGCGCCGCCGCACCGATACGGAGACTAGAAATTAAAAAAAAAATTGTTTTAAGTAATGTTAATACTTTCATGCGCATTTAGTAAAAATCTGTTATTTTCATATTACAGACACTTCAATTTGATTAGTTTGTATGTAATTACGTATAGATGAGTCATGACATAGATATACAAATGCTCATTCGCGTAAGCTTCACCTCGCATAAGATTCCATAACGTTACAATTCTTGGAAATAATACGATTATAAATGCATGAGTGACCATATCTGTTAACATGGCACGTTTTGTCAGCTAAACGGCCGCATTGAATAATGCGCACAGCGTAGTTTGGTAATGGAAAAAGGTAAAAAGATAATATTCGTTGAAACACACGCAAAAAAAGCCGCGGATCATGGCTAATAAACTAATACAAAAGCGTGGAAAATCCAAACGTGCACGCCTTTTAACGCTCATTTATTTTAATAAATAATAAATCGTATGATTGATTTGTAATATAAAAAAAAAAACAAGTTAAGTTCATGTATGCAAGAAACGTTAATTTTTTTACGTGTTTAACATAGTGAATTTTAATAAAAAATCATTAAAAATACTACGTAAACTAGGCTACTGATATCAAATACGGCACCAGTTCACCGAATTCTGGAACTAATAAAAAAAGCTCGGTCTCGATATATCAATTTTTTCGGGAGTAATCGTTGGTATATACAAAATCAGCGTACAGATGTCTGTACGCTGATTTTCAAAGTAGCAACATCAAATGATTTGTAGAGTATAAGATGGTTTAATTTAAGTTTTTTCTCGATGTACATTTACTCATTTTATTGTATAAGTGCAATATAGTTGTGATAGAGGCATTTGAAGATCAGAAAATTGCTTGACCTTGACGAGTCGGGAGTAAAGCACTACCTCAACCGCGTCGCGTTATGAGGCGTGCAAAACAGTTAAATGCTGAATAATGAAGTTATCACCTTTAAAGTAGGTACGAGTCGGTTAGTAACGCACTACCACGAATCTTCTCAACTCTCTGACCCTCTCCGAACACTGTCCATCAGCATATTTATTCACTAACCGTAGATGAACAAAAATCGACACTCCCGTCAAATCACGAACAAATAGACGTGACCAAACGAGAATAAATGACAGCTATTCGTAGTTTTTTTCGTTTACTATCGGTTCTATCCGTTCGTAAGTCTACGTTGCCTAATCGAAACAAACTTTATTACCATTCGTTGAATATTGAAACAGTAGCTATGAATATGTGGGTGCTACTGTTTGTCCTGTGTGCTTTTGGCGTAAATGGAAAATTGGATGAAGACGATGAACAAGGATCGTCAGGTATGTCTTAAGTAGAAAAAAGAGAATTTTTTTTAAAGAAGGAAATTATTTTGTATGCAGTTTGAGAAAAACGTAAAAGTTCCTCAGACTTTTATTTATTTATTTTTTCGTTTATGTACACACATATACATATAAACAGACAAGAAGAAAAGAACAGAAACATAGGTACAAAGGTGATGCTTATTTCTAATTAAATCTCTTCCAGCATACCTGCGATAGGATAGTAGATTTAGAGATGTAGACAGCGTGTGTAAGAGTAAAAGAGAAAATAAAATACATAAAATCATAAACAATTCACATAATAAAATAAAACAAATAATATGAGAATATACATACATACATGCAAAAATACAAACATACTTCTAAAATAAATATCACTAGAATATTAATATATACGCAACTATGACGAAGTGGAAAGATAGTGTTCTTTCACTCTTCTAGTCTTAAGGTTAGCTTTAGGACCAGAAAAGACAGAGGTAACCAATGAGTGTGTAATTGCAAAAATAGGTTTACTTTTTTTTTTCTCCTCAAGAAGTTTGTTCCAATTTGGTTAAATTAGAATATAATTTAATTGTAGTAGTAATTACTGCTAATACTTTAACTTTAATACTTTAACTTTAATAATTACTGCTATAATTACTAACTGTACTAATGTATATATCTACATATTATGATTATAAGTACTATAAATGTAGCTGAAGAGTTCGTTTGTTTGTTTGAACGCCCTAATCCGTGGAACATCCAGTCGGAATTGGTAAATATTTTTGAAATTGACAGCCCGATTTTTGAGAAACGTTATAAGCTATTTAACATCACGTGCATCCACATTTTTAAATACATAAACATGTTTTGTTAAGAAAAAAGTCAGAAGAACGCTTAGCGAAAACGAAGTAAAAGCGCGGGTGGGCGATGCGAGGCGATGCGAGCTATACTAAAAAGTGATAATTCGATACAATGTGGTCCGTTACTGCGTTCAGTTGCGTGTGTGTAAATGTAAGCAAAGGTTTTGCTGAATTTGACTGTAATGCTTTTGCCTAATCACCATTATGTTCACTTTTTCTCTTTACATAATCAGCCTGTAATGTTCCTACTGCTGGGACTAAGGCTTTCTCTCTGTGAGAGGAAGTGAGCCGTTGCCACCGCGCAGGCCAAAAGTGGGTTGGAAATTCACCAATACCACCAAAATAGCCCAGTGCGGGGGTTAGTTTATGTCTTAAACCTTCAAAAGACCGCCTCGTAGAGCATAGGACCTCATGCAGCATGCATGTGTTCGATGTATATCTTCATCAGGAATTTCTCAATAGAAGCCTGGAGTATGTATGTGTACCCAGTTGATGGCAATAGGCTCACCCTCTATTAAATGGGACTCAAACATAACCACTGAAATATGGGAGTACTATAGGTACTATCGAGGAAGTTCATATCTAAGCAGTTTTAGAACAAAATCCCGTGAACACGATGACCGCATCTGTTTTACGGTAGTTACTGTTAGCGCCCGAGCGCTACAGGGAAAAATAGTCCTAAAGGTGCATAGATATGAACTTCCTCGATAGTACATCTTTGCTTAACCCTTCGGGATTACAGGCGTAATGTTATGCACCTTCCAACAAAGAAGAAAGTAGTTTATCTAAATATTAAACCGCAGTTCAAAATCCTATTAACACAACACATTCAAATTCAAATATTTATTTCTCAACACAGCACATAGTCATACATTTCTAGATGTCAAGTGAAGCGCAGTCCGCTGTGTTGCAACAATTCAGGTATGCAAAATTATTATTAAAATTATACCATTTCATAAAATAAGATTAGTGACAATTTTACTTACTCAAAATAATACCATAAACAATGCCATAAATTGAAATCAATTAGTATGTATTGTCATAATAATTGAATAATGTCTAATACAAGTCAACACATAAGCAATACAAATAAAATAATTTTAATAAACTAAACCGGGCTCAAGTATTGACCCTAATAATAGTAACAATCATGTATCAATCAATCAAAAGTCATTTATTAAAACTGGGCTGAGAATCAGCACTTTTTGAACGTCAAAATCACATAAGACAGTCCCCCCAAAACGCCCGCCCTTCACCACTTCCTAGTGCTTTAGCTGGGAAGAAGAACTGGCGGAACAAATTCCCCAGCAGCACTGCTGTCTGTTCAGTTAGAAGAACTGGATTCTATACAGTAATAAGTAATTAACATTACAAAACACAAAAACATTAAAATTATTTGCCATGTGTCAGCTAGCACACGCCAATAATTAAAACTATACTCAAGCAGAAATAAATAATAAAAACATAAACAGAACTTAATACATAATAAAAAGCCTCCAGGCATAAAGGGCGTGCCCGCTTACATACGCAATGCTGCATTATCTTCTTATATATTAAAATTCTCGTGTCACAATGTTAGTTACCATACTCCTCCAAAACGGCTTGACCGATTTTTATCAAATTTTATATGCATATTCAGTAGGTCTGAGAATCGGCTACTATCTATTTTTCATACCCCTAAGTGATAAGGGTTGTCCACCCCTAACATTTTATTTTTTAGAAATTCCCTAGAAATAATTTATATGGCAAAACAACGTTTGCCGGGTCAGCAAGTGTTTATATACTATATAGCTGTAACTTGTAGCCACAAATGATAAACTAGAACATTCGAAGTAAAATAAAGAAACAGTTAATTACTAATAACAATAACAAAACCATAGTCAGCAAGATGAACAGTAACAACTACTCTAAAATATTGTTAACGCACGATGAAATAACAATGTACTACAGTCGGTAATAATCGGTTAACTCCCCTTGGTTAAATGCGTGTTTAGCTTCACAATATCGCTAAGAGTTCGCAAAAACATAATTATTGTGAAAACAACTCCGAACACTAGATTTCAACGTCACCTCATTCTTGTTTAGTTTATTTTTAAAGTTTGTCGTAATCGTGTGAAAGGCAGTTATTGGACTTTTTGTTTGAGTAATAAGTATTTGTTCATTTTTGAACTGGTGCTGGTTCTGAAGGGGTATCGTGTTACCCAGTAACTGGGTAGTGGAGGTCAATTAGGCAGGGCTCCATGTAAAACATTCGTATTCAGCTGCATCCGGTTAGACTAAAACCCGACATCAACTTAGTTGTGGAAAAGCTAGACAGATTGATTTTGTTTTAGCAATAGGTAGTTGTTAATATTTTGGCTGGTGCTGGTTCTGAGGTCTTGAATTCGGTCTTTATGTCCTAGAGTCTTCAGAATTAGAATCCTTTACTTTGAAGATCTTTCATTTAAATATTTATTTAATTTTGATTACTACTTGGTTTCAAAACTGTTTCTTCGAAAATAAAGTTTTGAACCAGTTTTAGATCGTCTCACTTGCCTGTTTTATTTTATATCCTGTTCCACCACCCTTGATTGGTTTCCTTTTACTTATTTTGCAGATATGTTTATAAGATTTGTGCTCCATTTAATCTGATCATCATCATCATTGGCAGCCTCGTTCCACTCACTGCTGTGTATTGGCCTCCTCTTTTGTGCCATGCTTCCCTGGTCCCTCATCCAGGACTTCCCTGCGATCCTCTGTAGGTCGTCCACCACTAGCCATTGGTCTACCAACGCCCCTTCTACCGTTTCTTGGCAACCGCTTCGTTAGGGCTCTGCTCCACCTGCCATCACCAACAACCTTTAATCTGATAGATTATAAATATCTGGACATAATGAAAGAAGCACACAATTTTCAAAAATAGATCCATCATGTTTTATGTACCCCTTTTACAATGTTTGATAAAACTTTTTCTTCAAAGAGTTAGTTTTGTAATATAGTCCAAAACTTTCTAAAGACTGACAAGTACTTACAATGCTCTAGTTTAAAACATTTATAACAACTTATTTGATTGATGGGCAAAACTGAAGACACTGTTCATCTTAAAGGGTTAACTTTTTAAATTACTCTCTTTTTGTTACAAGTTTGAACAGATGTTTATTGATAGCTTTAATGGAGGGTAGGTTTCTTTTGAAGTATTTTCTTTTGGAAACAGATCCTTATGCATAGAAAGTTTTTTTTTATATAATAATAATAATAACCCCAACGCCGTATCTCTACGATGACGTCGTGTTGGGGCTTGCGCGCTTCGAACTCTAGGTATGTGCAGGTAAAATTTACTTTGCCGAAACAAGTCTAGGTGGTGGAGCCAGATCAAGATAGATACTAAACCCGCAGGGCAGCCTGTGGCAAGCTGTTGGGACTGCCCACGGACAACAGCAACCCCACGGACCATATCTCCCGGGAGAAGTCATGTTCCTCATCTCTGGCTCGCCTTTGTTGGCCGGCCGAAGTGAACACTGACGAGGAACTGAGCTTCCACCTCTTTCTTGCCTTTATTGGCCGGCTTGAGTGGAGATTCACAAGAGCAAACGTGTTCGGAGGAAGGAGGTATTCCCGTAAGATGTTGGTAGGGATCTTGACCGTACTTCCGGGATTGTCTTGATAGCCGTGGAATACCTCTCCACTCCTCAAGCACCTCAGGAAGTGTTGCCCCCTTGTTACTACATGTGCTACTGCTACCGACTATTGCCGGGGGCCCATTATTGAGTGTGCAAGTCACCCCAGCCATTTTATCCGTGTATTGACGTATAAAACATTGATCAGGCAGGGGTCATAGCCCTCTCATAGTTTTAGGTAACCAGTCCACTTCAGCCACCCAAATCCATAGTCCAATACCTTCATTTCCATATGCTCATATGTTCCTAGTCCTACACCACCCGGGGGTTGTCCTCGGGTGCACTTGCATAATGCGTACAGGGATAATCGTCGGTTGGTGTCTCATTTTATTGAAAGCGTCTAACGGGCCTCTGCGAGTTGGCTTCGGCCCCTCGTTCGTGTTTCAAAGGTCCGGGACCTCAGGGTCCCGAGATATGTTAAAGAAATAATAATAATAAATTAATCATTTATTTTGGACCAAACACTTATACACATTTCATAAATCTGCCAAACTGCGAGACCGCTTGGCGGCGGGATTAGAGCTCGTCATAAAACATTTGGTATCAACAATCTGATTAAATATCTAAGTAGGTAGATAAAGATACTTTAAATGGACGGTAAGAATATTATTATAGCAGTGCAAACCGTCTGTCGCCGTTTATATTTTATACTATAATAAAATATGAACGAAGTCAAAGCTGGACATAAAATATTTTTGAAAAAAAAGTAATTGCTACGAAGTTTGGGAACGAGTCTGATGCCTAAAATATAGTTTTTAATTTTTGTCCTTTTGTCTGTTTGTCTGGATGGCGCAAAACCGGCTGACCGGCTTATTTAGAAATATGGCACACAGATTGTTTATAACCTGGATTAATACATAAGGTAATTTTTATCTCGGAGCACGCTCCCGTGGGATATTTTCCAACATCCACGTGGGTGAAGCCAAGGGCAAAAACTAGTATTTAAATAAATATAATCTTCAGACATGACAGATTGCGCAGTAGGTACAGTGCCTAGCTGTTGACGTGACACTTTCGAGTTTTAGGAAAAGTTTGGTTTGGCGTCATTCATGCCTGTATGTCGGTCTATGTCAAAAACTCCATGTGGCATATTAACAACACGTGTATACTGTAACAGATATCGACGGTGGAGACTAGTCTACAGCTTTGTATATATTATAATATATCCAACGCCGCAGACTAGTCTCGTAGTCTAGGTGCGCTCTCTTTTCCCCCACTCTCATAGTCCTATTGGACGGCAATCCGACAGGATAGAGATCGGGCGTAAGACCAACGGCTAAATGTGCTGTCCAAGGCACGGAGGTATCACCACGCCTACTGCCAAACTCCAAGTTGTTACTAAGAAATTCGTAACGGAAAAACCCAATAACACTTTGACCAGCCTTTTTTTTGTTTGGAGGGTCAATTATCAAATATCTTCTCCCGCTCTGGGCGGAACGGGAGGACGTGTCAGACTCTGACTGACTAAAACCCACCCGTGTACCTTCAGTTACCTGTGCCAGGGGCCACGGTAACCCTTTCGGACTTTCCCGTAACCCTGGCAAGTATCGGCCCTGGCGGACCCCGTCATTGTTGCTGACATCTCTTTGAGGCGCGCGTGGAACACAACGCGCCGTCGACCCGGGCCTGGTCCTTATCGACGGAGGTCCTAATGGAAAAACCCAATAACACTTTGCCCGACCTGGAAATCGAGCCCAAGACGACACGCTCAGCAGTCACACTTGCGACCACGAGACCAATGGGGAGTCCAAATTGTAACAAATATGTAGTCATTAATTAGCATAATCTAAAGTCAAAGTTAGTAGGTAGCACTGCGGACACTAATCCACGGATTTCAAAGTTACTCTAAATCAATATTACCAAAATTGGAGTCGCCAAAACTAAAAATTACTCGTAATATAATTGGTAACTTCAGACACTCTTCTCAAAATTGCGGTTAAACTTTCGCCAAAACTTTATTCGGGAGCGAAAAAAATTCCGACAATTTCGCCACTTATTTGCTCGGTTTTGCCACTTTAGGGTGAATCCGAAGCGTTTATCAAACAATGTAGTCGCGAGTTTTCGGTTCTACAAACAGTTGTTGCGACCGCGTATAATGTGGAGTTAAGAAAACTAGTGCTTCTGTGTTCTACGACCGCAAAATATATTTGTCTTGTTATGAAGGGTAAATGTTCAGCGAATGAAATTGTTAAAACGAGGTGACGTGTCGTTTTTTGCGCGAGTTTGTAGTTTTCGGAGGCACGTTGTAAGTTGGAGAGTCAAGTAAATGGGAGTTACAGAACTATATTGTGACCTTTGACGTTTATTACATTGTTGAATATACTACATATGATTTTCGGAACGTCATTTTCATGTCATATTTTTATTGGGCCTTCGAGTCAAAGACGCTATTTTGTTTTTGTTCTTTGAGTTTAAATACGCCTTCTCTTTGGTCTTAAAATAGTCAACATCACTATTTAAAAAGATTAATATTATGACGGTACCTTGCCAATTCATTTATGAAAATATTACGTATGTAAGAAAAAATCTACTTCTTTTTAATAAAATTGTGATAGACTTAATTTCAATACTAGAAGTAAAGATAAAATAGGTCAACCATTTTTCAAATTAGCTAAAGTACATATATCTTTTATGGGATAGGTACTGTGTTAAATGTTACAAGAAAATACCTTGTCATATACCTATTGCAATTAAATGAAAGAAAATTTAAAACTCATTCAATAAGTTCACTGTGTAAACAAGCGTATTACAATTTAGAGGATTATATCCAAGATAAGAATGCTTGGAAACATGCTGGTCCAGCTCCATAGGACAATTTAGAGTCTAGACAAAATCAAACTTGTTGCTACCTACTTTAATCGTATAATTTATTATTTATAAGACATTGATTTACATTCTATGATTACTTTAACTCACACCCTGACTTACTTTTTTAAATTATTTGGAAAATCGTATAAGTACTTTTACAATGTTTGTAAATTTGTGAGCACCATGTATCTATCACATAATTAACTTATTTATATTTGATACATTTTTTAATTATTTTTACCTATTGTGGTAAGGTAATTTTATTATAGGTGCATCGTCTTCACATATAACTATAATTATATAATTGATGTAAACAAAATATTGTAACACATTTTAAAAGAGTAACGGTGTAGTTTCTTGCCTATTCCTCTCCATACGAAACTACCTTTTGGAAGGGGCGACTAGAATCAATTCTATTTAAATGTAAATGTTGACGTTCAAAAGTGCCTTTTATGTGCCTACTTGACATCTTGAAATCCTGTCCATTCTCTGTAATTATTTTTCAGGGAAACCGAAAATTCATTCAATCATTCTCTGTTATCCCATTATGTGAACCATCATTGCTTCATACGACCGACTTTAGGCAATCACCGGTACACGAGTAATCTATTTATGCGCCCAATCCACTCCTGTGTGAGTTTGTGCGCCTGGTACCAACAGAGGTAACTAGAGTAGATTTAGCTACAGTAGATGTGACTGACAGATTTCAGCTGTGATTTTGGGAATAGGTGTTTTAATTACAGGTAATGGAGTGAGTGAGATGTTCGATTTCAGAAGGAGATAGCGAGTGTTTTTGGTTTCATGCCCAAGGATCAATTTTTATGAGGTTGTTCTATTGAAGACATTAAATACAATGTCTAATAGGGGTATGCGTAGAAACAATCGGTTGCTGTTTTAGGCACCTTAATTCGTCTTGACTCATCTAAATCCCATTCCCCTATATAAGTTTCGTCTTATAGTTTTAGTCTGGGAGTTGTTTGGCCTAACTCCGACTGCGATAACAGATAGAGGACCCACTCTCTAACACTAAGACGAAGTTGAAACTGATCGATTATATTATCATAACTCTCTACGCTGCCAAATCCTAGACTAACAAGTGAGGCTGGCGAGGGACGATAGTGGTGCGGCAAATATATTATTTTAGGTTAGATTGGGGTTAGGTGCAGCGTGCATTGTTAGAGGTAAATGCGGGTAAAGATGGCTTCGATATTGGTCTGTATTTTTATTAGTAGGTATCCCTACTGAATCGACCTTGTTACCATGAATTTTGTACATGTGAATGTAAGAATTATGTCGGTCATTGCTTTTTTTGTATTTTTTCTCAGTTAGTTTAATCATGATCTGGCAGTTTGAGTAATTTATGCGGACTACTCAAATGTCCTTTCTTTGGTATTGTTCGTCGAATCGTTGAGCTCCTTAAGTTCTGATTTGAGCTGCACGATTGCTGACAATTGCGTGCACAGACTGGACAGGTCCACTCAATCTGTGTGGTTATTTCCTCAAAAGACCATTTCAGACACCGATCTACATAGCCTTCACATGATCTGACCAAGATTTTGTCTGGAATTTCCCAGTCCCTGCCACCCTATTTATAGGATCTATAATTATAGATACAGAGTGTAAAAACACCCTTCACGAAGCCGTCGTCTACGCATTCTGTATATATCAAACTAAGTAACTGGGCGAAAATAATTGCTAGGAAATGACTTAAATTTTTGTTGAAATGTCGCTGTTTACGGTAGTGTGCAAAGTAACGCACGCAAAACATTGTGTTTATGGGTGCATGCAACGTTACAAGGATCGTGGGAGTATTGAATGTTAAGTTATAACATGTAAAACTTGTTTTCGTAAAATAACGTAAAAAAAGTTGGAACTTTGACCTTCAATATTACCGTAACCAAACGATTCCAAAGTATGGTCATGATCTAGTACAAAAAATATATATAATAACGGGAAGAACAAGTAACTCTCGGCTTGGCCGAACTAAAAACTAGCTGCGCCCGCGGTTTCACCCGCAAACTTCCCGATCCCATGGAAATATCGGGATAAAAAGTACCTATCCTATGTCCTAATCTAGGCCATGGTCTACCCATGTGCCAAATTTCATCCAAATCCGTTCAGCCGTTTTAGCGGGAAAGCGTAACAGACACACATACAAAAAATCTATTTATTTCTTTTACAATATTAATTTAGATTCAAGGCGCTTTTTATGTCTGTTTGTGTGACCGCTTCGTTCTTCTAAAGTACACGACGGATTTTGATGTGGATAGAATTTATTTCGAAAGTTTTTATGTAATAACCAATAATACATTAATATTAAACTTACATAATTATAATAAACAAATTCGCAAAAGTAGAAGCGGGACGCAAGCCAAGCCAAGTCCATACTATAATATTAGGTCGGGGAAAAAGTGCTTTCGTATTTTACATATAAATTAATTATTTATTAATGTTAACTAAGAGCTCGTGTGGCACCCAAATATCGAGCTTTTTTGTATTATCAGACTTTGTCAAATGGGTCAAAACTGTTTTGTGGTCAACCCCTAACTCTTCCCCTATGTCGTAAAGTCTAATAATATCTTACTCCACTTTTTCAAAAATGGAATCAACTTTATCCGTACCAGAGCGAGCTGCATCTTTGACATCACAATTCCCGGACTAAAAACACTTGAACCAACTTTGTGCAACTCTTAGGGCCTGTGCACACCACGTTTTTTAAACGTGCCGTTGACGCGCGTTTTAGAAACGTGCGTCGACGGCGCGCTTTTATCCTACAGAGGCCTACAGGCTACGTCTGACTCGCGTGCGTATCGCGTCTGTATCGCTACAAACGCGTGTCAACGGCGCGTTTAAAAAACGTGGTATGCACAGGCCCTTACTGACACTGCGTTAAGTCCATAAACGTCACATATTTTTTTGCGGCTTGTGTGGCATTTTCCCTTTTGTTGTAATAAAACTTCAAAATGTATCGAATATCTTCGTTAGATTCACTCATTTTGGCGAACAGAAAAACAATTAAAAAATGGCGGGAAATCTTTTTTACTTTTTATTTTTCTTTTTAATAGTATCAAAACCAGCCAGATACAAGCAGTACAGCCAGAGATTTTACTACAACTTTATACATATTTTTTCTTCCGACCTATTATTATAATTGCGAAAGTAACTCTCACTCTGTCTGTCCGTCTGCTACCTTTTCACGCTTAAACGGCTGAACGCATGAACGGATATGGATGTACACGGATATGGTGTGGGTTAGGTTAATATATTACTTTTTATCTCAGTAGTTCGATCCTTTAGGTTAATTTACGACCTCCACGGGCAAAATCTAGTACCTAATACTTAAGAAACAGTGGGGTGTACGAACATTGACCGGTATTTACTGCTCGTCTTGCTCTCATTGGCATTTTGGAATTTGGGATTGTGCCCGGTAAATAGCAATAGGCACACGTCTGCCAATCCCTTTACAACCCTTTTCTTATTGGCTTCCCAGACGTGATTGGTATCGATATCTAATGATGACAAGGTTTCCTAAAATTATAATTTTACGTAAATAAACAGCCGATGAGACTCGCCCACACCAGGGAAGCATGGCACAAAAGGAAGGAGGCCTGTATTCAGCAGTGGGTGGAACACGGCTGCCAATGATGATGATGATGATGATGTAACAGGTGATCACGAAGATTTTATAAAACTTTTTTTCTTTAGTTTTATTGGTAAGATGCCACATCTGTGCAGTTTCGCAAATTATGTAAAAGAGGCCTTGTAAAGAGCAAAGTTTCAACCTAAAGGACTAAGGCGACAGCGACAGTAGAAGGTCGTTAGTTTCAAGGTCTGGATGAACGATTGTGGAAAGCATAATCAAAATTATTAATGTAACTCGTTTACGGCTTTACTCATTGTGTAAGTTTACCCGACTATCGAACAATAATAAACATAAATCTGTCTAGGGTAAGTTATAACATAATAAAAACGTTTTCATTTAGTTAAGTTGAGAGAAAAGCGAACAAAAGTAATTCCTTTTGTTTTGCGTTTGTTTGTATTTTATGTTAAATGCGGGTGCAATGTACATGGTTGTTACGTGCGGGTCTTTCAACGTAAAATAAAGGTGAATAATATTTATTTATGAGTAACGGATTTATGAGCGTGGCATTGCCTCATCAGGTTTTTGGATTCCCTCACCAAAATATTGTCTGCCTTTTGACTTACGTTTTCACCACTTAACTACAGAAATGATTGTGGTGAGTAATGATGTATTTTTTTTTACCCACAAAAGTATCTTATATTAATCTCCCCTTTCAAACCGACGCGCGACGTAGGATAAATAAGAATCTATCTCGTCCAAAAATTGTGTATTCAAAATTTATGATTAATCACACCAGAAACCTTATGTAGATATTCATAACCAACCTTAAATACACTCCTTTTATAAACGACCTATTTTTCTAATGTTCCTCTTCATAAATCTCTGGACCGCTACCTGCCGAGTCCGATTATCTCATCACAATATAATTATGATTAAATGATTGAATGATTAAATGTTAATCCATTGTTATAAAGGCTAGTTTTGATTGAGGCGTTAAACCAGATGACTAAATGGTTGTTATTATAATTAAGTAGGTTTTGAAGAAAATGTCATTGACCACACTAAAGGGTCAAATTGCAATAGTTTTGGTAGTTTGGTAGTTAACGCTGAATTTTGCCATTTGAAATTATCGCCAACCGATTAACAGACTAGCCAACCTTCACCCCAAAAAGTTTCAAGTAGGGTTTTCAGAAGGTACCAGGAGCCCATATTAATAAATCGCTCTCAAAGAAGAGTTAGAATTTTGTAAGTGTAGTTTTACTTTAGTTTGAATCACGACTTTATCATTGTAATTGCTGCCTCAATGTTAACACTTAAAATAACGACGACGATAAGTGACGAATATAACATTGAATTCAACTGGTAATCTGTAGAATGTCTTTTAATTTACATGAATTTCACCTCAGAAACGCTTCTTCCAGATTTCCACTGATCATGGTCATAAATATACAGTCGTCAAGTAGGTAACATGATCCAACATCCAAAATGGTTTCTGATATTATTATTTCATATAAATGCTTAGTAATTCAAAAAGTAGCTATAGGTACGGTGGGCTGCATCAATTGGGTACCCCAGTTGTATTCAAATTAACTTTGAAGGGGATACCCGCATCGTGACGCTGACTGTACCTTATGAACACTAGACGTATGATTTTTCCTAAAATCCTAAATAAGTATCATATTTTAAGCAATTTTTTCGTCACTGCTATGAAAACTCACTAATCAAATCTTTTCCCTACCAGGAGGTCATGACCTGGACGAGAGTATAGAGAGAATAGGCGCAACCGTGTCGCAGGTGTACGAACACCCGTACGCGGCTTCTCTCAATAAGAACGACACCTACATCTGCAGCGCCGTCGTACTCAACACATACTGGCTGCTGACCCTGTCCAAATGCTTCGATTCGTAAGTATCATTTTATACTAACTAATATTTTTATTATTTCTGTCGGCCCGGAAGCTACAAGCTAGGAACCATTTAGACTTATTATTCAGAAAGACTCAGGAAATATGGAGGAGGTAAGATCAATTTCACCTCCATCTTTCACTGAATTTTCGATAGAATGGGCACTAGGTAAACATATGCATGAAGGAGACAGGAGGCATCGGGAGCAGGACAGTGATGCAAAAATATGAAAATTATAGTACATTGTTCACCGAGAGGAGAAAATGACCGATTACCGTCGAGGGTGTCTTTAAAACACCCGAGATCGGGAATCGCACTTTCTCTCGAGTGATACATAGTGCTTTATACTACACCTACGAGGAAAATAAAAAACTAAATCTTCAAACAACACACAAATTGAAAATGGCGCCAATGGCGTCTGCAATTTTCACATGTTCTTTTTTCAAATTGTTTATCCTGCCGCCGCAGGGTCGCACTGCCAGCCCGACACCATCCAACACACAGCTAGTGGCCAGTGTCATTTTGCGAACTTGGAGATAAAAACACACTGTAAAAACTTTTTGGCTTTTGATATTTAGGTTACCGGCGCATAGTCTTACCCAAAATTAAAAAAGAAAAACCACGTAAGAAATGGATTTTCATACACTTTTCTCTCCCGCTCAGATGCGTTTTCTCCCCGCATATTTGTTCGATATGCAATGACGTACTTTCTACCGTAAATTTGATAAAGTATCAAGGTACTTTCCAAGCAGGTGTAGTATAAATGTTATTTTTCGTCTTTTTGGTATCAGTGGCCAGTGGGATTTGTTGGATGTTTGCTAAATTGAACATCTTGTGTACTAGTATAAAATCAGCTATTTAAACCACAGAAGCAAACGTCGTGTAAATAACCTGATAACAAGACAATAAAGTTACCATAATAACGATTTTGAAGTAAATTGTAACATAATGAGGTCTATTGTCTTTAGCATGATAATAACAGCAGTTATTCATCTCAAACCATAATAACGTAATCTATACAGATTCCACTTAATTACCTCTATTCTGTATTATGTGGCCTAGATTAATTACTGACAGAAATTACATTCATTAATTATCCTTCTAATATTTTCAATGTGAAAGTTTTGATGTTCGTGAGTTTTTCTGAATGGATTTTAATGAAATTTTGCACATAGACAGATCATGTTTTATATTAAAATATGGGGTGGTTTTTATCCGGGTACTTACATGAAATAGTTTCCCTCTAATCCGAATGAAACAATAGCTACTAGTCGATACTAACATTATAAAGAGGTATAGTTTGTAAGTTTTGATGTACGAAGGAAACTACTCATTCGATTTCAGAAATTCTTGCAGTAATGGAAAGCTACACTATTGTTTTGTGACATAGGATATATTTTATCGTATAATTCGTTTCCACGTGGACGGTGTCGCGGGAAGCTAGTGCTTAATATTTGGCATATTTCTCATGAAAGCTATCGACATGGGATGTGAAATATTAATTAAATATTGGTTTGGAACGCATCTGGTTCACTCCGGTATAATTATTTTGCCAAAGGTCAGTAGGGCGCTGAAGTTTTTAGTGGATTTAAATTCGTAAATTAAATGGCAAAGTGCAAATGGTAAGTGATATCAGAGGGTTAATTTGTGCCCGGCTTATGGCAGGCCTATCTCGTGTTACATAGGACTAAACATAAAGGTCGAAATGAGTATGTACTAAGTAATATACTTGTACCTATAATGCTTCGGGAAATGGGAACTGTCTTAGTGTCCAATTGTGATTTTTGTACAAAGCATGAACTTTGAGAGCAATGATGGCTCAGTGGTAACGGCCGCGACTTACGAGTTGTAAGTCGTAGCTTTGAACCCAGACAGGCGCTTTACTTTATGCAAATTATTTGTCACCAAAACGGTGAAAGAAAACATCGAGAGGAAACCGGCATGTCCTAGAACCAAAAATTCGAAAGACATGTGACATCTACCAACCCGCACTGGGCCCGCGTGGTGGATTACGGCCCACTTCGTCTCCCTGTCTGTGTCCCAGCAGTGGGAACATTATAGGCTGATGATGATGAACTTTCTTTGGACAGGCTGATATTTTACGTAGCTAACCCCAACTGCTGTCTTTTGAAGTACCTTTATTCTTAGACCATTATAAGATGGCCTCGTTGGTCTAGTGGCCACAAGGGCTACTGTTGATCATGAGGTCTTGGGTTCCACTCCTAGGTCGGACAAAATGCTATTGGGTTTTTCTATCTGGATTTTTCAGTAGCAGCCCGGATATATTTGTGGCTGGTTGATTTCAATAGGTTTGCCCCTTATTACACGGGACTTGAACACACCGACATAGCTTGCAGGGTAAGCAAGCTGAAGAGGCAGTGTGGCCGGTGGAGCAGATGAGTCTTGGAGTGGAGACCGCGATTCGGCAAGCGTAGCGTGTGACGCCTCCCTAGCTAGATGGACCAACGACATCAAGAAAGTGGCTGGGACTGACTGAATGCGGAAGGTGGAGGACAGGGTGTTGTGGCACAGCCTGGGAGAGGTCTATGTCTGAGTTGATTGAAACACAACTGGCGAGTTGTGGGTGTACTACAGGTACACATCTGCCTAACCCTTTGGGGTACCAAGGCGCCAAGGGGGGCCATGGCGTGATGTTATGTTATTAAAAGACCACTGCAGGTACTAGGATCATAGAATACGGCTGTCGAACATTGCTACTGACGTAAGGATAATGTAGTGTAGACTGTGTAATTGGCTGTACCATTGTTATTAAGGTCAATTGAATCGTACCTTCCTGTAGGGAACGGACCTGTGCAAACAAGTCCGTTTGACAGATCAAATATGTACCCACCTTCCCATATACTCGTAGCTTCAGGTTGTAGAAACGTGGAGTTCATTTGTTTAATGGGTAGCTAATTATTTTTTGATGTGAAACATCTATTGGCGCACTTTGGCAGTAAAATCGACCTAACGGCATGACTTTCTCTCTTGAATGTGAGGTGTATGTTGTTTATTTCAGTTTTAATCATGGTCTGGCAGTTTGAGTAGTTTATGTGGCCTATTTTTTTTTTTTGAGGGTGGGAAATCATCAAATAACTTCTCCCGCTCTAGGCAGAGCGGGAGGGCGTGTCAGACTCTTACTGACTAAAACCCACCCGTGTTCCTTCAGTTGCCTGTGCCAGGGGCCACGGTATCCCTCTCGGACTTTCCCGCAACCCTGGCAGGCATCGGCCCTAGCGGACCCCTTCATTGATGCTGACATCTCTTTGAAGCGCGCGTGGAACACAACGCGCCGTCGACCCGGGCCTGGTCCTTATCGAACGGCGAGCTGCCCATTGCTCGCCGCTCGCAAGCCCGCGCCTACGGTGGCTGGGAATCGGCCTGCGATTCCTGACGCCCAGGGCGTCTCCTGCGGCGGCTAGGGGCGAGAGGGCGCGAATTTTGCCTCTCCCTCACGCGTTCCGCCTCCTCCTTCGCGAACATTACTGCTTCGCAGAAGGAGGTGACGGCTTCCCAAGCCCTCTCGCTCCGTACCATGGCCCAGACCAGGGCCGGACGCGACAGATCGCCACCGCCAATCGCCTGCCCGAGGACATGGCGGAGCTCCGTCCAAGCCGGGCAGACCTCCACCGTATGCTCCACCGTGTCCTCTGGGCGATCCACACAATGGTGACACCCGGGCGTTTCCTCCCGCCTTATCCGGAACAGGAACCTCCCGAAACAACCGTGTCCGGTGAGGACCTGCGTCAGGCGGAAGGTGAGGACGCCGTGGCGCCTCTCTAGCCACTCCTCAAAGAGGGGACTTATCGCCGCAATTGTGGCGTGCCCAGCGCTGGGTTGCGACAATCGCACTCTCCATGCCGCCCTGAGATCCCGCCGGAGCTCTGTCCGCTGTACCGTGATTTCTCGCGGCAGCGGAGCTAGTTTATGTGGCCTACCCAAATGTCCTTTCCTTGGTATTATTCGACGAATCGTTGATCTCCTTAAGTTATGAGTTGAGTTGTACGGTTACTGACAAATGCGTGTACTGACTGGACAGGTCCACTCAATCTGTGTGGTTCTTTCCTCCAAAAGACCATTTCAGACACCGATCTGCGTGGTCCTCAAAGATTATGTCCGGATTTTTATATACACATTGACATTGATGAGTTTTATATATACAATACATGAGTATTTACTTTGTAAAGTATTATAATATTATTTTAATTATTGTGAATGTGAAGACTATGTGGGTCATTGCTTTTTTCTCAGTTAGTTTAATCACGATCTGGCAGTTTGAGTAATTTATGCGGCCTGCTCAAATGTCCTTTCTTTGGTATTGTTCGTCGCATCGTTAAACTCCTTATGTTCTGAGTTGCATGATTACTGACAAATGCTTGCACTGACTGGACAGGTCAACTTAAACTGTGTGGTTATTTCCTCAAAAGAACATTTCAGAAACCGACCTACGTATTTATTTCTTTATTTTATTATTTATGTACACACAGTAAAACAGATACAGATACGACATATTAGTATTGAGTACAAAGGTACTCTTCACATGATCCGACCAAGATTCTGTCTGGACTTTAAAAGACCGTCGTCTGTGTGTGACCTCTGGAAATACCTCATCTCTGGAAATACCAGTCGGATTTGAAAATTATTTTTGCATTTGATAGACTGACTCTTGATAAAGGCTATTAAATTTAACATTACGCTACGACAGTCAGGAGCTGAGGAAAAAAAAGTCTGAAAGAACGCTAAGTTTAAACGAAGTACCTAATAGCGCAGACGGACGATGCGATGCAATGGGTCGGGGGAACAAGAAATTTCACGCTGACGAATTGCGGGGAGAAGCTAAGTAGTAGACTATACAATCCGGTCACATTAACTTGACGCATCTCTGAAATACTCACATCCCCCCGCTTCCCCCCGCATTCCCTTAGCTCGCCCGGCAGGTGTCAGGTATGGTCAGAATCTTTGTTATCGATACGCTCGTCAATAATTTGGCTAGTTCTCTGTTGTTGTTATATTGTTTTTGGACATTATTATATCGACGCCATGCGTCAAGTTAATGTGACCGAGTTGTACAATCCAACGACATACTTCCCAACACCATTCCAACAAATGATCGTACAATAATAACAAGGACTTTCAATACTTTCTATTGAAACAACCAATTACAGCGTTTATCTTAGCTGTTAATGCACAAATTGGGATACTGTTTACGTTAAATTAAGACGACATTACGAACCCCGAACTCGATGTTAAATAGTAATTTATTCAGCCAACACTCCACGGGTTGTGTTGCCATCTCGTTCTTACATCCAAAATTCAATAGGAGAGAAAGAGATAAACATGTTTGACTCATGCAAATTACGCATTGCGTTCGCTGTATAGCCTTTTGCCTTTGCCTCATGATAAACAAATATTTGCGAATCTACCTCGTCTATTATGTGAAAAGCCTGAATCATAACTTTTATTCGCCATTTTATTATTTTAGTGTTTGTTATATGGCTTTTGCTTTTAATGTTTTACATTTACAGGGAATGTTAATAGTTGTTATTTTTATTACATACATTTTAAATATTTTATGATAATACTTGCTTACTAGGCCAATATTCGTTGTTATTCTTTTTACTGTAATTTATTTTAAATTAGCGACCCGAATAACAAAGCATCGTGTTTTGTTTATTCTAAGCAAGTTTAATATTAGCATATTAAGCACATAAACCTTCCGGAATAAATTCACTAAATGATGGTGAAAATTGCATCAAATTTCGTTGCGTAATTAAGAACAATAACGAGGTCACACACACAGACACAACAAGTGACTTAAATTTATAATAATACACGGCACGGTTGTTGACTGGTGCGCTGCGTGTCGTTGGTTCGATTCCCACACGGAACAAATATTTGCATGACGTACAAGTAGTTGTTCCGGGTCTAGCTGTTTGTGTATGTGAGTTTAAATGTTTGTAAACGCACCCACAATACAGGAGAAATTCCTAGTGTGGGGCAACGTTTTGTTAAAAAAAAAAATATTAGCTTCTGCACGTTTTATTTTTTTTTTTTAAGTTTCGCAGCAGTCCTAGCTATAAGTTGACAAAGTTTTATCGCAATCGGATTAACGGTATGGCATCGCATAAAATACGTACAAACAAACACACATTGATTTTTATAATATTAAAAAACTAAATGTATAGAAGGTATAGATATAGAATTCACGTAGGCAGGACATCAAAAGCCCATTTCAAAGGCTTCACGCGGAAGACCTCTTTCAATTTATTCGGCTCGTGTTTCAATTACATGCAAATCAGCTTTCACTTATGTTATGTAATATTACCGGTCTGTAACTGCCCTAATTTGCGAAGTACTTTCGACATTCAGAAAAGCATTCAACAGCACTTCCTATATACAAATATTGACTAAACATTGATCAATCTGACTTCACTCTATTCTATTGAATAGTCAAACGAACTGACCTATAATGCTACGGCAACATTGTCGTGATAACGCGAACTACACTTAGCACGCTCTCTCTCGCACACCGCTTGAAGTCTCGCTGTACAACAGAGAGCGCGCGAAGTGTATTTCGCGCTATCGCGACAGTGTAGCCGTAGCATAAGTGAAGTTTGACGTTAACTATGTTCGTTGCTGTCTCGTTCGAAGATGATGAGCCCGCCCCCGACCCAAACATGCTAAATATATACCTAGATTACATAAAAAAAAACATCTTGTTTGTTTGCCTACATTTTTGGCAAATAAATGATTCTGATTGTGATTCTGATTCTAGCTAAGTATATGAGTATGGTAAAACCAATGTTTGTAAAACCATGTGTTGTAAAATCAATAAAAATCGCTATGTTGCGGATGCCAGCACGCGTGAGGACGCGTACATGTTTTGTTTATTTCTTTAAGAAAGAAAGAAAAATAGATTTATTTGTCACAGAAACACGTGCATACAAAAATATATTTAGCTCTAATAATTAAGAAAAAAGTAAAAATAACAAAGAGATCTCTAATCACGAGCACAAAACAGAAATCGTCGACAGCTGCACGTCATGACTGTGACAAGAAGGCTTCCACTTAGCATGATGCTGTGCTATGGGGGACCCACAGCACAGCGCTGATTTTCAGTGGTTACACGAAAAGGAAAAATTTAAAATATGTATATGTGATGCCCGTGACTCGACAACGTCGATATTAGATTGTATTCAATCCTCGCTGAGAACGAGACAGCAACAAGTATAATTTATAGTTTCCTAATTTTTTTGTACCTTCACTGATGTCAAACATTAACTGTCTATTTCTCACACATGTACCACAAAGAGACACACTCTCATCACCAACACAACTAAATATTAATTCATACACCCACGCAAACACACCACAACACACATACACACACCATCACAATCACACACAACATACACACATACCTACTTGGTTATCTACTGATATTTTTTTTATTGTGTATTAGCATTACTTTTATTTTGTGAATTAGTTTTTATTGTATCTTTCCTTTTCTAGTAGCTTATGAGTAGATTATATGAAATTAAGAAATTTATTGTAACGTATATAATACCTATTATAATCATGTATAGCAATAAAGGTAAACGGAACGAAGGAGCCTGGATCTCAGGACACAGGGAATCCTAGTGTGAGTTCCAGGAAGCAACGCATTCGAATGTAATTTCTTAAACAATAAATTATTCTTAGTTATAATTATATAATTTTAAAAAATGACATTCAAACGCGCCATGTTCAAGGTACAATTTAATGCCCGGGTTCCCAATCCTCCGTGACATCACGACCCCATTCTTGTAACTAAAGAACAAAACCAAATCAACAGAATAAGTGCTTGTCAACAAGCATCTCCAGGAAATAGGAAGCCTTACTAATAATCCGACTTCCGACCAAAATAAATGTCTGACGTAAATCATCCTATTTTACTGTGTTTGCTAAACATCAGGGTTTATGATCGGATCCGCTAATATCCAAGTCGGTTTATGTAAGCGCCTCTAATATCCTCGGAAGGTCCAACAATGTGGGAAAGATACGCCGTGGTCCTTTTATACGGAAAGTTTACGATATAGGATCGCCGAATTCTATGTAGTTTTATGTACGGTACTAGGTTAGAAGAAAATGAAAGAGATTCTCAAAATGTTTACTTGTGTTTAGTTGGAGATTTTCTTTTGAAGATGTTGAACTAGATTTATAACACATAATGGGGAGTGTTAATGATACAGCTGTGGCATTAATTTTGATATTGCAATGTGCTTTCATTGAAGCTTCTACTCATTAAAATGCTGATTGTATTGGTATAATGCTCCTCTTCTATCTGAAACCCTGTCCTCGTTGATTTATTAATTTAATGAGATATCTGATTCAAATATTTATATTATACCTAACTAATTCAGAACGAAAATCAATTCAGCCCATTGAACACGATCGACTGTTTGACAAATATCTCTTACAAATTGTACTTTACAGATTCTAAATAAAATCCTCCACGTGAATGTTAGTACAACACAAAACTATCTACATACATGTATGTTCACACAACATCTGGTAAAAAAAACCCTTTCAATGCCATCCCTTAGCCAATACCCAAATCGTTGAAAGGCCGACCCTCTGGACACAACCCAAACCTGACAAGTAGTAATAGGTAGGATAAAAGTTCAAAAAGGGAGCGATACAACGTTATGCTCAAGGTCGAGCCATAATGGTAGATGTATTAATAGCTGTTTTATTATTTATGGTGCCCTGGTATTATCTTTGGACATGTTATAATAGTGGTCGTAATTTGTTTGAAAGTTTACCGAGGTCGTTCGTTTTTCTTCGTTTGTCCTTTAATTATTAACATTTGTGAAACCTGTGGGGAGAAATAAGCTTTTTCAGTCTTCAAAAAGGCATGCACTGACTTAATTTATTACCAACGGAAAACTAGTGACAAATCTAATCTTACTATACCTCCCTCTCCCTACCGAAAGAACTGGCTAGACAATATTGTGTGGAAAAGCTACAAAATATCGTCCATCTAATCATTTAACAACTCGCATTTGTAACCTCTGACATTTCCTGGGTCTTACTACCCCATAATATCATTGTCTGAACTAATATTATAAAGAGAAAAGATTTGATTTTTCGTAGGTTCGTTTGATACGCATTCACGCTAAAACTAGCGAATTTGGATGAAATTTGGCACTTGTGTAGACAATGACATGTAAAAGGACATAAGCTACTTTTCAATTTGGATCGCCGACAAAGTCACGGGCAATATTAGCTGATCTATTCTGTAACAATCTCACAGTAAAAACTTAGGTGAAGTGAGCTTTAATTCCACGTGATACTAGGGATTGACATTGTTGACAGCTCACTCCACGCTCACTTCACGTAAGTTTTCACGGTGAGATGGTTACAGAATAGCACTGCAGCTAGTCGTTTAGGTATGAAAATTTTGTATCATATCATGTATCATCCAACTGGTATTTTAATAATACCCTCAATTTTGGCAAATTCAACATCACCAGTTTTTAATCCATCAAACACCCGTTTCATCCTAACCCAAATCCCACTTTCGTTACCCCATTGTCCTCCATAATTAATGTAAAGGAACGCTCTTTTGTTTTCAGGAGCATCATAACATCGTATGTGACGCACAAGAATCTCAGCAATTTCACAGTGCGGGTAGGCAGTTCCTATAACAACAAAGCAGGAGCTCTCCATAAGGTAATGTTTACTTTTATTCAATGCTGTTAACAGAATTAGATTGAGTTCGATGATGAATGGACGTTGTTTTTACCTGTTTTTCCGTGTTTTTAGCTGTTATGAGGATGTTGTTGTTATGGAAATTGTTTGTATTTGGAAGTTTAGTAATTATGTTTATGTTATAGTCAAAGCAACTAGCTAGGTACACGTAGTGACCTCCAAAAGCAAATTATATTTTCGTTGCCGTAGTTATCATTGCCAAGGAAATTTCGGAACGGGCAAGATTATGAACAGTTAGTATCAAAAGTATTATAGGCTCAAATATTAAATAAAAATATCATGTAGAACTTAAAAAAAGATTAATCTAATGGCAATTGGAAATCAACATCGAGAAAAAACTATCAAGTAATGATTCTGTCCTGACTGTACTAAGAAGAGAATTGATTTTAGCTGGCCGTATCGAGTTTACTAATATTAACATTTCTGACAAGTTCCTAATCTGACTAGCCTCTACCAAGTTTCAACAAAATTAATTATAATATTATGAAAGGTCCCTTACCGGGCCGATAAAATGTCGCACCACTAATTTATCGCAGGCCTGTCATTTCATTATCTTTTTCCACTTAACTGAGTTTTACGCGATTTTCCTTGTTGATCCTCTTCGTTCCCTCTGTTTGCCTGGTTAGATCTATCTATAATTCTATACCTTTGTATACTATATAGTGACTTTTGAAGAAATATGTTTAATGAAGTGAAATATGATTATAATTAATGTTCTTTGAATTGCCTTTTGTTATCTTTTCAAATTAAAATGTCAGTATCGTAGAAGTATTGCTTCGTCCGCATATTGATTTTTCGGAATAAAAATAACTCTTTGATTGGAAAGACTGGAAGTATCCTCTCAAACAAAATTCCTCAATTTGGCTCGGTAGTTAGATAAAGACGCACAAAACAAATAGAATTTCACCTTAGTTTTGAAAATGTTGGTGTGGATGTAAATTTCATTTGTAATGATTCCTACTGTTTTTCTCGCCATTAATGCTACTTTTGTTTCCCATAATATTTATTCATTTACAAACATTTAGGGGCAAATGTTTGTATGATGAATATGGACATTTGTACCCGAGTCATGGATGTATATTTATAATATGTATGTATTTACAAAAAAAAAAATGTATTTAAGTAGTGTATCAACCATCTGGTATCCATAACACAAGCCTTAAGTGTTAAGTGCTTAACTTGGAACTAGATAGTGCTGTGTGCAATGTCAGACGATATTTATTTATTTATTTAATGGGACATTCGATATGTCTAAAAAGTTCTTGTGGTAGATATTGTCGACCTCGTTATTGCTGTACTGAATTGTTTGTAAAATCCTCATGGATGTCCTCCGCCCTGGGGCGAGCAGAGGGGTCTGTCAGACTCTTACTGACTAAAAACTACCGCGGTGTTCTCTAACTACACTTGCACCGGGGATCATGGGAACTTGTGTGCCTTCCACGATTCCTGGCTAGTGCCGGCCCGCCTCTGCGGGCGCCTCAAGTCCGTGGGGGGAGTGAGGAGTAAGACTCCCCCGCGACGTCCAGTAGGGGCACGTGTGAAACACTACGTGCCTCCGCCTCGGGTCCTGATATATGGAGGGGCAACAGACGTCCCCAAGTCCGCCGTCGCTCCTCCCGAGCCATTCGTCTAGCACTGCTTGGATCGCCCCGATGGTAGCGAGTCCGACTGTTGGGCGCAGCAGCCTGTCCCGCCACTCCGTCACCAGGACCTGGCAGAGCTGCGAGTGACGCAGCTCAATCTCTCGCTGCATCGATCCAACGCCCCGGGTCCGCACCTCCTCTAGCGACCGGCACAGTCACGCGAGGGCTCTCGCCTCTAGATCCCAAGGCGGAGATCCGGCCAGTGCACAAGCCGCCTCGTAGAAGATCGTGCGATAACCCCTGATCGCCCTCTGCGGTTTTCGGAGCATTGCGATGCTGCCGGCCGTCAGGTCAAAGGCTCACACTGGAGCCCCGTACAGGGCCATGGATCGCATGACCGCTAGGTATAACCTCCTACAGGCGGTGCTCGCCCCCCCCCCCAGATTGTGAAGCAGCGTTGCAAGCGCGCCTGCCGCGCGTTATTGCTATACTACCCTAAGGTAGTTGTCCCACCAACGACGAGAAAACGACTAACTATCGGCTATTTTCTCGCTCAAGAAACGTACAATAGATATACTTTCCGTGTGAACAAAAGAGATGCATATACAAACAGTTGATCGCTGACTGTTCACACTGCCGGCGAGCACTCGCTTCACTAGTTTGTCGCTGAGCGACAAGAGCTATGAAAGATAACACTCGCTCGGCGATACTCGCCAAGCGATTAGAACTCACGCCGAGAGAGCAACCAGTGGTCATTTCTCTACAGTGCGTATCTGAAAGTACACGTTTTTTTACACCGCGAGCGAGTGATGCGAGTAATCGCCCGCCTCACTCGCACACTCGCTTATAGCCGAGCTACACAAATATCGGAATTACACACTCGCTCCCCGCGTCTCGCTAACTCGTTTCTAGTTGTAGCTCTACTCGTTACTCGTTGCCGGTGAGACAAGTGCCTTAGGCACATGTCCCACCACCGACAAGGAAGCGACTAGCTGTCAACGATTTTCTGGCTCAAGACACGTAAAAAATTGCAGGCCCCGTGTAAGTAAAAGAGATACATATATTAATGGTTGATCGCCGACTGTTCCCATTGACGGCGAGTACTCGTTTGTCTCAGCGACAAAAGCTATCAAAGAGAGTACTCGCTCAGCGGGCCAAGCACTAGCTGAGAGACTCACACTTGTTACATACGCATACCAGCAAGTTATGGGTCGTTACTGTCAAGCACTCGCTACTAGTTGCTTAGCATAATCAGCCTATAATGTTCTCACTGCTGGGACATAGGCCTCCTCTCTTCGAGAGAGGGTGGGCTATAATCAACCGCGCGGGCCCAGTGCGGGTTGGTATATGTCACACATGTCTTCGAATTTTTGATTCTAGGACATGCCGGTTTCCTCACGATGTTTTCCTCGATAGTTTTGAGAGCAGTGTTTGGTTTGAACCCACCAAGTCTCGTAAAGTCGTAAGTATGGGCCACCACTGCTCGTTGCTTGCCGACTCGATTTAAGATTCTAGCTCTACGTGCTTCTCGTTAATCGCCCGCAGTGAGACATGTACATAAGGTTGAATGTCACTTGCACCTAATATGCAACTTGCAACTAATATTTAGTAGGCATGGTTTTGTCTTTGTGACCGTTAGATAGTTTTCGTAATGATTATAATTGATGCTTTTTGAACTGCTTTTTGTTTCGTATTGTTTTCGAATCAAATAGTTAAGTATCGTTATGTACTATCGACACTTAGAAGCATTGCTTCCTCCGTATATTGATTTTCCGGAATAAAAATAACCTTCTAAACATGTGGGTAGTATTAACTTCTCCGACAAAACTCATCGATTTATTGGGCTTGGTTGTTTAGCCGTAAAAACAGTAAACACGTTCACTTTGACAATATTCATGAGGATATAGATTTCATTTGTTCAGAGAGAAGGTAATGGTTCCTGCTACTTTTCTCGCTGTTAAATGCTACTCGTGTTTCCCTTAAATATTATTTTACAAGAACAAAGCAACATTTGACATTGCAAAAAAACACTTTTGGTATTCAACGAATTGAGCCCACAGGAAAAATGTAATCTCCAGAATTCCCAATTGGAAAAACAAAAGTATTCAGAGTGATAAGAACATTAAGTTATTCTCAAAACCAAAAGGTAATAACGGTATCATGAAAACGTAATAACGTTCCCAAATGAAAGGTGATATCAGACGTTTTTATCCCAAGCGTAAAATCTTTACTGCGACACCAGAGGGGCTGGTAATGAGTCGGTTACTGGATTCGTTTATAGTCGTTTGGCGTATGAGCATCTTTGGGCGTGGGAATTTGGTTTTAAAGGCTCTTTTTAGAGGATTGTAAGGTAAAAAGTTTAAATTAGAACGTCGAGATAGGACTCTTTTTGTTAGTGCTTACGTTAGGGGGTTAATTTATAGTTGTGTTGATTATTATCTTCTTATTTCGCCGTGCGTATATTGCTGGGATCCGCAAGTCTATTTAAAACTGATCTTTTGATCGTAGTCAAGACAATATTTTTTTCACACTAGTCTTAATGAATTTGGGTCAGTGTGGTGATGACTTTATGGCCTTCCATAAATAAGAACATAGAATAAGAAATAAGTAAAACTCATTGGTTTTAAAAAACAGAATAAATCTGATTCTTTGAAAAGAGTACATAATTAATGAATCACTAATATTATTTCTAATCATTATAAGTCATTATATTTCATTATAAGCATCAAAACAGGTAAAATCAAAATACAAATAGGACCAGGCCAACCAAAATGAACGCCATGTACTAGGAGAACAGATGGCGTCAGCAGGTTCAATTTGAGCACTATTCATATTTTATTTACGAATGGCCCGTCGCGTTTGCGTACTACGGACACTCATATGGCTGGAAAACGCGGTGATTAAACATTTCGTGTTGGATAGTTTGTTGAACCCGTCTATAGTGACATATTCATTTGTTTGCAGAAAATTTTTACAGGTTGTTGACATTATAACTATAAATATTGAAGAAAGACGTTACTTGCATCACACCTAAAAGCACTAAGTCGTCAATCGCTAAGCTTTTTTTGAGGTAGGCTTCCATTCTAGTCTAATAAGATACGCTTTTTACGGAGCGACCGCTTCTTGACCTCCACATTACACCTACGTCATCATTATCATCATTGACAGCCTTGTTCCAACCACTGCTGGCTAGGCTTCCTCCTTAGTGTGCCATGCTTCCCTGGTACGTGCTAGTCTCATCCAGGTCTTTCGGTACACAGTACACACTTACTGAAATATCAAAGTACGCAAATTCGACTTTAATCATTATACCGAAACGGTAGTTAAACTTTTCTAATAATATGCTAAGCGTTTTCGAGTAATTGATAAAACTATTTACTACGTACTAACTACTCGTATTAAACTTTTACTACCTCCGACTCAAACTAATTGTCCTACCAGTTTCCTACCAGCTGTTCTGAGTTGAGTTCAAAAGGAGGGCTATTATAAAAGCTATATAATACCTTTTATTCTTAAAATATCTATGAGTTCTTCTTACTTTTCTGTGAAATTAACGCACGCATTTTAATATTTCCAAACTATTATTTCGCGGACATTGGTGCAGGTTACACGTTTATCTAGTTTTTTTATTCTTTCATACCTAAATTGTAACTGTTATAATGTGCCAATAAAGTAAAATAAACATACGATGAATGCCTACGCAGGACATACATACGCTGACTGCACAGCCGACTTTTAGCCTTATTTTCAACACAAAACCCACGTGTTTTTTTTGGTTCCAGATAAAAATGATGATCAACAACTTCGATCTTCACGTGACTGCAGTCAAGCTAGAAACCCCGATGGTGTTCAGTTCTCGAGTGCAGAGCGTCATACTGCCAGACACTGATGATGATATCACGCTCGGATTCTTAGCCTCCATCGTCGCATGGACTCCTAATGGGGTGAGCATCGAAATGTTACTACTGGTCACGTTGCCTCGTTACCGTAAAGCCTGTCGTCTACTACGGAACTGGTTGATAATTAATTGCTAACGCTGGGTCTGATCAGTAGCTTCGATCAGTGATCAGATCAGATCAGTTCTGATCAGTGCTGTGACGTTTTGGCTCCTCATTGGTGATTGGAGTTGTTACTTTTGACTTGCGCCGTGGACGACGGGCCTAAGCCTGTATCATTTCACTGCGGGGCAAGTCATCCCCCATGACTTCCAGCTATTTCAGTCCAGGGCCAGGGCTAATGTAGGGCCATTTAGTCACAATAATCAACACAACCACTTTAGCGCGTTTGAACAGCTCCTACTTCAATAATATGTTGTTAGTTAACTTTTGCAATGTTATAAATCGCCAATAGATAAACTTCACACAAATATGACCTGGACTTATTCTTAGACGAAGTGCATACTAAATATGTAGTCCTTAACTGGTCCTCGCCGCTATTATTCAAACTAAGTTATACTAGGCCTTCATGAATATCAGAAAAGCCATAAAGTTTTCACCATTAAAATACGAGCCCTAAGATTGTGAGACCAACCATTTAAAAAATGACGTCAGATAAAAAAATATATGAGGAAAAAGGTTGGACTGTGTTGAACAATGGTGAGGAAAACTCTAGGCATATGAATTTCCGTAAAAGTACAATGTGGCTTAGTTTTCATATTTTACGAAATGGAAAATGTTTTATTTTGTAGACGAAAGGGAGAAGGATTATTATCCCTGTTATTGGGCCACTTGAGGGCAGAGACCTCTGCTTTTGATGTTTGGAACGAGCGTTTTATCACTAGACTCGCTAAATGCGTTAGGCAGTTAAAGAGCTTAATGGTCAGTCATTGCAAACCACTTTCAACGAAGGAAAACCGACGAATAGGTTCATTGATATCCCTAAATTGTTTTCAAAGAACAAGAATTTATTGCTGAAGCTAATTTTTCTTTGCTTTTGTTTCCACAGCACATGCGAGTAGTGAACGCCCCAATGATCGATCCTTCAATATGCGAGGTCGACACGAAGATGCTACCAGGACAGTATGTGTGCGTAGGAGGTGTACAGGATCCTAACAGACATTTCTGCAGGGTACGTTGATTATATCTATGCATCTTTCACCTTCATATGGACTGCAGAGTCATTTTGTCACACATGCAAAATAACTGTCATATCTACTAAAGCTACGGTATAATAAGCTAAGATGAATCCTAAAGGAAGAAAGGTTTTCTAAGAATGCGGTGACTGCCACATGGTGTCCGGAATTTACCGTCAGATGACTGATGATCACTGAAACATAATTATGAAATTCAGTTGGTGTGTTTTCGTAGAGAACGTTTTTTGACACCGTAAAGTCAAACCCCGCTACCATATTTTTTTCATGACCGCCGTCACTGCTGCCCACGTGGCGGGCTCCACTCTAGAAAACCGTAGCTTTAGACATTTGATATAAAGCATAGAAACTCGGCCATTTTAATTACAAGTTAATTAATAGGGGATTATATATCAGAAATGTGGTAATTATGCGCTGATTCATTTCATCGTTTAAATGATACGCTAAAAAGAGGCCAGGTCAAAGTGAACGCAGCCTGTGACGTGACCTGACCGCAGACAAATCCTTAAAACCCTTAAATCCCCTCTTACAAAAGCAACGGGGAGTACGAAGGTGACATTAAAAAACAATTTCACGTGAATTTAAACAATCTTAACTTTACCAAAGGTAAACGAAGAATTTCGACATGTAACAGTAATTATTAGAATGATTGGAACTGGGTCACGAAATACAGGAAGATCGATACTTGAGTAACATTCTTAATCGAAAATTAATGTTTTCTTCAAGTTAATCTTATTTAGATTACTGGCTTTGCCAACTAGATGTTTTGGTAGGCATTCACTTTGGGGAGCTCTTCGTCATTTCAAGGTTGAAGAAGAGATTTGGTGTTTGAAAGCTTTGGTATAGCTGCAAATAAAACGTTTTTATTAATTACCTACATAAAAACGGCCTTTTGTTTTATATATCGTAAATTAATTGCTAAATATAAAGTCTTCTAATTAACCCCTGCGTAGAACCGCTTTAAGAATAGTCTTTAGGATTTTGGTGCGGCTTCCTCGTTTTTGTAGTGCTTCGGGCATGTTTGCCGATGCGAGGGTGGATGACTTTTATGCTATAATGCGCAAAAAGTCAGCCTCCCTAATTCGCAGAATTCGAGGGAGTGGCAACGGAATCCTGAGGATGATTGCGGATCGACCAGTATCGCCGGTGGTGGAAAGGCTCATCAGGCTACACGTGTTTTGATGAATTTAATGTTTATTTACTACATTTTACTACGGTGCAAAAACGTCACTTATGCAATTTTTGTTAAAATTGATCTGAGTATGAGAAAAACTAGCTAATGTACCCCTATACCTGGTGAGTAATTGTCATATGTGTAGTGCGTATACTTTCCGCGAGAGGGCAGTTGTGTCGTTATTGTTTTGGCGCGAATCAAGCCGCTACTAGGAGAAAGAACGTTTTTTTATTACTAAATTGTGAGATGATTGCGTTTACTGAACTTCATATTTAAATATGAAGTTCAAAGTTGTAGTTTAAATATTACCAGTTCATTTCTTTAGTCAAGAAGAACTATACATCATCATAAGATGTCGAATGTTCAAACGCTTCTCCTGAAAATTACATCATTTGCATAAGTGACGTTTTTGCACCGTAGGTGCGTATGTATATATTTATATTATTTTTTTTCAATGTAACTTGACATAATTTATTTCAAATTAATTTATTAGTTATTTCCTTGTGTTAATCTTTGCAATTTCAATTTAATTTATTCAATTCAATTTAATTTATTTTCAATCAAGTTATTTTAAGTACCAACATAAGTTGCTACTAATTTAGCCGAAAGATAATTAATTTGTTACAAAATATGGACATTACCTAGTCTGAAAAAACTTTTTTTTTTATTTGATTTTTCTTAAGAATAATTGCCATAATCACCATACTTTGCGAACGGATCGACGACATTTCGATGATTCATCTCATTTAAAGGTTTTAAACAAGCTTCGACCAGTATTCAGCCACTATTGCATTTTCTTTCTTTCTTTCTTTCTTTCTTTCATATAAAGTGTATCTTCCTATAGCTGGTAAAAAGCCATAGAATCATGTTTTTCAAATCGTATTACGTTATAAAACAAAAAAAAAAAAATTACTTGACACGACACACAATAAATAATGGTTCCTTCTTATTTTATAACATCCATTACTCTAGTTTATACTTAGTTTAGTGTTTGTTGTCATTGAAGCGGGCGGCGCGGCGGCATGGCGGCGTGGCTTTTATCTACACTAATAATATTATAAAGAGGAAAGATTTTTTTGTTTGTAACGAATAGGCTACGAAACTACTGGACCGATTTAAAGAATTCTTTCACCGGTAGATAGCTACATTATTACGGAAAAACATAGACTATAATTTATTTCCTAAAAAAATTTGAGATCCGTAAGAAAATTGCAATATTTTAACCCAAAGTAGAAAACCTAAAATTGTTTTTGGCGTGTGCTGCGAAAACTATTAATGATAGAACAAAATAATGTACTACAAGTTTATAATAAAAATAGGATATTTATCCCATAGAATTGACTCTTACGCGGGTGAAACCGCGGGGTGCAGCTAGTGAATGATAAAAAAGAGTAGAACATGAACGCGCCACGCGCGCTTCTCCCTCCCCCGTGCCTCTTCAGTCCCGCACAATCCTTGTGAAACACCGCACGCGCCTTTGCTAACATACGTCGGGCTTCGGGCAACAAACGCAACAATGCCAAACTATAAGTATACCAACCAGGAGTACAAGAACATGGTGGTGTGCTACAATAACCAGTATCATAGGGAGGCACTAAGTACCGACCTCACGAGTACCGATCGTGATATGATTGTGTGAGGAAATTACGAGTACGAGTGTAAGGAAATTCCCAGAAACATCGTGTTCCTACAACCGTAGATACGTCCACGACTGCCTATTAAACCAATTTTTTTTTCTTTCTTTCTGTCTTTCCTATCTCTGGTAAGGTTTTTGATCAAAGAAATCCGCGCTACGCAGTTAGACTTCTTATAGTTCGTAGGTATCTGTACGAGTAGGTTCAACCAACAATCAGCTGACGGATACGACTCGACGCACTCGTAACGTCACGGGGGTCATTAACTTATGCGAATTCGAGTTGCACCTATCAGCTGTTTATTAGTATTTAGTAGAGTAAGTTTTTGAACAGGATCACTGAACAGCTATGCCTACCGTTGAAGCGATAAAAAATAATCATCAAGTAGTTTTCTAGTTAGTTAGTAAGCGCACATCAAAAAGAAAAGACAGGAACTAGACATGCGTTTTAAAAAGATTTTTTCTTTTTTTTATAACAGCTTAACTACCAATTGGTTGATTGAACGGAATTCCTGCCTATCGATACATAACAAAATCTTATTATATAAACATATTCTGACGCCAATATGTACATATGGCGTCCAACTATGGAGTTGTACTAAACCGACCAACATCAAAATTAAACAAACATTCCAGAACAAGGTACTCAGGAGTATTGTTAATGCTCCCTGGTATATAAGAAATGACGACCTCCACCGTGACCTAAAAATGGAATCCATCACCAACATAATTCAAAAGTTTGCTGAGGCCCATGAACACCGACTCCACCGACATGTGAAAATCGAGGCAATTCAGCTCTTAGACCAAACAAATTAGTGCGAAGACTAAACGAACAAAACCCTTTGAGTTAGTGTAGTGTAAAAAGTGTAGAAATAATAGTGACAATGACACACATAATAACACATGAAACAAAGTGTTTACATCAATTTACAGACTCTTAGAAAGTGGAACGTACTTGTGTAAAGTACAATCAGCACTATTCTTAGTTTTAAAATAAATATCACGTAAAAAGTTAAGTTAGATTAAAATTGCTTAAGTCTTATAGGCTAGATTGTAATTAATTACTAAGAACCTGGTTCTTTTTAATAAACGATAAAAAAGTAGTTTTCTATTCCCTTTAAAAACTCATTCAGTATTATCTTCTTCTTTGTTTTCAATTCCGTATAAAAACTCATTCAGTATTATATTTTCTTCTTCAATTGGGGTAAGATAATAGTGAACTCTTATTCCTCATTGGTCCATTTAATCCTACCTAATAAAAACGAATTCGAAAGTCTATTTATTTTACTCAATCCCGAGTAAGGACCGATAAATTCTGCCATAAGGAATCCCCCGTCAAGGGCCTCTGTCAAGGGAAAACACGTTATTTTTTATCCTGTGCTTGAATGTCGTTCCCATGGGGATATGGGTGAAATATGATGGGTTTTATGTTGATCAATCGCTTGATAGCCCGATAATTTTATCAGTGGAACTGAGAAAACTACTAAAGGAAAGCGTAAATCAATGTCAATTTTGGATTTTTTAAGGGACACTTGTCTTATATTTTCTAGTAAACTGTTTTAAAGAATGTTTGCCAAACTATTTCCCACGCGCACATTACCAAACGTATGGAAGAAATATTAGGGGTTAAAGAATGAAATTTCCGATTTGTACTGAAAAATTGAAATTCGTTTTTTTTTAATTTAACATATTTATTTAATCAAAATAATTACCATTATTATCTGTACATTGCTGCCATCTAATAGGAAGGTCATTTATGCCTTTGCGATATAACTCTCGTTAGCTAGATTCGACAAACTGTGTGAAAGCATTTTGTACTGCCTCCTGAGAAGAAAACTTTTTATCACGTAAAAAATTGTCCAAATCACGAAAAAAATGGTAGTCCGTTGGAGCAAGGTCTGGCGAATACGGAGGGTGACGAATGGTTTCTAATTGCAATTCCTGTAGAGTTAAAACGGTTTCTCGTGCTGTATGAGATCTCGCGCTATCATGGAGCAATAATGGTGAAGATCGATTCATGAGTCGGGGCTATTTCACTGCTAGTTTTGCTATCATTGTTTGGAGTTCGGCACAGTAGACATCTGCCGTTAATGCTTGACCAGATCGGAGAAAGCTATAGTGAATAACCTTTTTATTGGTCAGCTTTGCTTTAGGGCACTGTTGCGGCGTTTGACCTGGGGTCAGCCATTGCATTTTTCGCTTACGGTTATCGTAAAGAATCCACTATTCATCACATGTCACAATTCGATCCAATATTCCTTCATTTCTGTATCGATTCAACAAGGCAACACAAGTTTCAACACGCGTTTCTTTCTGCAGATCAGTCAAATCATGAGGCACCCATTTCTCATATTTTTTTATTTTATTGATTTATTTTATTTTATTTTATTATTTTTGGAAAACTTACAGCTAATCAGACACAGTGGTTACAAATATAATAACAAAATGATAGCCAATTACAAGTTTTCATTTGACGCAAATGAGTCAATATTGTTGGTAAGGTAACGTTATACTATGCCGCTAATTCCTGGATAGTTTGGCTCGGATCGGCTTCCACCATCTCTTTCAATTAATTGTTATTCACCTGTGTGGGCGGTATTCCACGTGGTTCGTTCTTCAAATCAAAGTTTCCATCACGAAAGCGTTTATTAAACCAAAATCGCACGTTGCGTTCATTAGCAGTCCCCTCTCCAAACGCAACATTGATATTGCGAGCTGTTTCTGCCGCATTAATTCCGCGTCGGAACTCGTATTCAAAAATAACTCGAATTTTCGAAGTATCTATCTTTCTTGTCTAAGCTGAATAAAAAAAAAACAACTGAGAATCGATAATCGAATGTTGCTCTCGATCAGATAGAGAGAGCTAATATCTCCACCAGACAGGAAACGCCGACCTCATCTAGTTTTTAAAATATGATTGACGTGTAAAATTGTTTGTAACAAACCTACTTACAGAAATAAAATAATTTATCATTTGCACATTTTTTAAAAGAAGAACTTCATAGGTACCATGTGAAAAAGTTTCACTCAAAATCTCAAACCATGAAGGTTCTATGTCAATTCGAAGTACATAATACAATAAAACGGCAATTTCATACTTTAACCCCTATTATTATTAGGATTATGACAGCGCCTGAAGTCCAAAAGAAACTAACAAAGAAAGCGTTTTACTTTTTAAACACGAATTCGTTACAAAAACAAGCCAGCCATATTTACAACAGCTGCAAAAATACTATGCTAATTACTGTATCCTCCGTTCCGAATATCACCAAGCAATAAAAGGCAAAGAAAACATCATTACGTATGGTGTTAATAGCCACAATAAAATTAAACGCACTCGATACGCTCACGGAAGCACAAACATATAAATCATCTGGATCGTTCCGCTACATTGTTATATGAGATCATTTATAAATGTCATTGGGACGAAGAATAAAAACAAATGAGGATAAAACATGCAGTTGTTTATGTAGTTCCACTCTGAAGGATAGCGATATTGAGTTTGATGAGTCTTTTGTATGGTATATACGTTGTATAAGGAACAAAATGAACAAGGAATATCAAATGTGGGGCGAACTTTGTAAGACATGTTGAACAGTGTTGAAATGATATAGATAATAATGCAATCTGCATTTAACAATTGACACTCCAACGGTACTGTCACTCTTCCTTACATCCTACTGTAATTTATATTATAAATGTAAAAGTTACTCTGTTTGTTGGTCTCTGGTTGGTCTGGTTGGTTGGTATCTTTATATGTAGACCGTTATGTACAATCGTTATGAAATTTGACTAGGTAGCCGGGCAGCCTGGAGTCGCCTATGGCTACCATAGGCTACTTTTCATTCTGGTCCGCAGACAAAGTGGCGAACAAAAGCAAGTATTCTATTAAACGCAACGTCTCTGTCTGTATGTCCTAGAGAGCATTTATAGTCTGAGAAACACTCATCTAAAATATTTGTGTACTCTGGCTTATATATAACACAACAGATATAGGTACTTCAGTTAATAAACACTTACTTCTTTTACAGAGAGACAACGGTGGCGCAGTAATCCAGAACAACACCCTAGTAGCCATATCCTCCTTCATCAACGCTTGCGCCCGCTACTCCAAGACTCACTCCTTCCCTAAGACTGCCAGCTTCGTCCGATGGCTTGACACCGTCATCTGGGACGACGTCATCAAACCTTCGACCACGGAACCACCCGCCACCACGTTAACGCCAAAAGTACCGCCAAACGCGACGAAAGAAGTATCTGAAAGCCGTCCTTACTACGCCAACGTCGAAAAATACATGTTAACTTTACCTTACGACCCCATAAACGTGCCAATAGAACCGTCGGAAGATAATTCTGTGCTGCCAGGAATGAGTCTTTATGAGTCGTACTTACAAAGTATAGCTAGGGCCAAGACTTCAACCACTGCGACTGCAGTCACCACCGAACAGAAGACGGATAGCACCAAGGCTTCCAGCCCATCCATGATGATTTCCCGCCACATATATGCCCGTATGCCCAAGAAATATGACCGGTATGATCATCATTACTTATAGGATTCGTTTTTAATTAATAATTGTATTGTTTTTGAGTACCTACTGGATCGTAAATATCTAGGTTTAGATAAAAATCGACTTAAAATAGAGTTGTCTTTCAGACTGGTACCAGGGTAACAGTCTCTTTCTAAAGCTCCATTTGGCATATATGTACGGCCGAGTAGGTACTGAACATTAATTAAATAGTCATACATTGCAGTATTTCATTTGTTTTTCTTTTTTATAGTGTCTGGTTCTAACGTGTGACAGACCCAAAGGAATGAATATGAAGGCTTTTAAAGGAGGATATGTATCCTTGCCAAATTTATGGAAGTAACAGTACTACTGATCTAAATCAATAAAAATACAGGACTTGGAAATTAACTCCTTTTTATTGGTAGGTAATGTGAATATGTAATATTAAATTGTAAATAAATAAATAGACATTAAATTTAAATGTACATTAATTTCTAAATAATTGTATGCCTCCCAAATCCCCCCTCATCCCTGATCATCGAAATGTCAGTTTACTCAATAGGTACTCCACCTCCTTCTAATTAATGACGCCCTAGTACTTCTGCAAGATGAAATTTCATACATCAATGTGCCATCCTCCAGGGATTGGCGCCATTTCCACATATTCTGGCTCTGGATCAATATTTAATATCACAGATGTTTATTTGAACTCGCTCCCAGGAATCCCAGGTGTATAGCTCTCATTAATATCAGAGTATAATGAGCCCGCGGCTTCGCTTGCCAAAACTGACATTTTAGTTTGTTCATTTTGAGGCACTTCATGTTCAGTATTTCATTTGTGAGTTCATGCATGTTTGAATTTGAGAGTACAAGAATATAAATAGGTACGTAACTAATGTCAAAATCTACCGTTCACCTGTATACTTCTAGATACTTCTGGACCACACACAAATCATCAAACTCTACCTCAGCCCACTGATGAAGATAAAAGCCCTGCCTTTTTCTAGTTGTATTACCATAGTCTTTTTAAGTCAGTTTTATGCCACTACATCCTTTCCGTAAACGTCAACAGCAGGGCGAGCACGGCCTCTGTGATAGGCTTGAGTCACGCATTTTATCACAGTTTTTGCTCCCAAACTGTGATAAAAATGTGTGACTCAAGGCTATCACAGTAGGCCGTGCTCGCCTCGCTGGACATAATCCACAAATCGCCCACTACAAGGATCTGTCTTGAGAATATTTGCCATTTCCACCAACACCTACCAAACAAACTAACTTCGCCATAACTTGTAACTTGACAAGGCTCAGAAATAATATTTTTATGGACAGCACAATGATTTCGGTAATAATCAATTACAGTCAAAATGAAGGTCGCTACAAAGAGACAATTATCGTGAATAATTTGTCAACGACCATTAAAAACGTTTAAAAGAAAATGATAGGCATTATTTCAGTACGTAGTAGGTAATAACAAAATCAATACGATAGGCGTACTCAACTGTCTGTTACGTAGGTACCTAATTCTATTCTGAAACGGAATTTGAAATCACCAGTAAAGTACTGCTAGGTACTTAAAAATATATACCAAAAAACAGTATCAACAATCGAAACATGAAACTAGTGATTGTATTCTAGTCAAACTACTGACTAAGTAATAATAAGCAAGATTTCCAAAGCGTGAAAAATATTACCTATCCCATTTTTTTAAATTTATTTATTCAAAATCTGTATTAACAATAACAAACATAAAGTCTGCCAAACTGCATAACAGTTTTTCGATAGTCCTAAACCAAAAATAGAAAATGTATATGAAATACCCTGCCGAAGCAGGCAAATTTTCTTCTGTGCTCTTAGTCAGAAAAACTTTATAGCATTGAAACATTATACAATATCATCATCTGTCTAGCCTTTCCCCAACAACACACATCTAAAGTGTCTAGGGATCAAACACGTATTTGCTAGTTTACTAAAATCTGTTTTTATAATAATTATTGTTTTTATAACTCCTATGGACAATTTTTTAGTAAATTTCGTCATTTGAAAAGGGAATAGTTTCAGTATTTAATAGGATTATTTTGTCGTATTCATTAATCCTGCAACGTGTTTGAGGCCAAATCAGTAAAATTTCTGCCATACTTCTAAGTGGAATCAATACAAAAGAACGTTATTAACGTCGCTGAAAACCAGCGCTGGGGCTCTGTCTTGCATAGGGTCGCGGCATAATGCTGAGCGATAGCCGTTTTGCGTGGATGTGACGCATGTTTCCCCCAACCTTTTCATATTTTTTGTGTTTGTGTTATTTTTTGCGTCATATTTATCGCAAATAAACGCATTTTCTTTCTTTCTTTCCTTCTTATTATGGAGAGAAGACGTCATTTGAGCGGAGAAGAAATGATCATAGCCGTGGGAATGTTGCAAGCTGGTTCGCGGCAACGCGCTGTGCCAATCGCTCTGGGCACTACGCAGTGCTATAAGCCGACTTTAGACACGTTATCGCATCACTGGCAGCGTGGCAGAGCTATGAAGGACGAGCTCGGATCACCACACGCAGATAAGATCATTACATACATAATACTGCTGGACGAAATGTGCAATGACCGCGATGATGTTGGTTACGAGGCTTCATAGCTCTTCAGAGATGTTAATAAGCGATCAAACAATCTCCGTTCCCGAAGGCCGCTACGTGTACCACGTACTGAACCCCGCAATCGCAGAGTCCGTTTACAATGGGCTCGTGACCACTGAAATTGGGCAAAAGAAGCGGCGTTGGGCGTTTTGTGTGTTTTTCTGACGTATCTCGCTTTGTTATGAGGCCAGATACCAGACGTACCGGTATTGGAGGACACCTAAACGCCAAGAACCTTTAAAATCATACCAGGAAGTCAATGTGTACAGTGGTGGAACAATCATGATATGGGCGGGTATTTGGATCGGCGGAAGAACAGCACTGATTTGTATCAGAGCGAATCTTAATGCACAGATTTATCAATCAATCAAATTATTTATTTCGGGTTGCATAGACCCATAGATAAATACCTTAACCTAAGTATACATATTATTATCAACAATAAGTGTTAGTAAATAAAACTTAAGCCTATGTTAGTAACACTTCACTAGCACTGCACTACGTCTTTGTGCTGTCGTGTGGAATAGGTCCGCGGAAGCGACGGAACACCACGTCCTGCGGCCAAAAGCTTTCTTCCAACACCAGGTTGAGGTAGCACGTCGGAATACGCACTACAAATGCCTTGAAATTGACATTGCGGCGCGACTCTAACAGCTGCACCCTCGCCGTGTAGTTCAGCTTTCGGCGATTTATGCTTAAACGATTGTATTAGATGTTGTAATTCCTTTGCGGACCCAATTTGGTGCCCCATTTCTGCTTATGCATGATAATGCACGTCCACACACTGCCAGCCAGAGTCGTTGCAGACACACTTGTCGCAGCTAATTTCAACGTCCTACAATGGCCTGCACAATCGCCAGACTCGAATCCCATTGAGCACGCATGGGATATGCTTCAAAGAACAGCTCTGTCAAATATGGATGCCGTACACACACCAGAAAATCTTTTTCGGCTGTTACAACGGACGTGGGCAGCCCTTTCCGCAACATGATTTGAATAAACTCATATTGAGTATGCCCAATCCCTTCGATTGTGTTATCCAAAAGCGTTTCCAAATGTCTTTTGTAATGCGCACAGCAAAAGAATGGAACTCTCTACCTGCGTCTGTGTTTCCGAACGCATATAACCCTAATCTCTTCAAAGTGAGAGTGAACAGGCTTCTTCGGGGTAAGCTCACTCCACCGTCGACTCAGTCTCTGTCACCACTGACCTAGACTAGAGTTAAGAGCAATCCTATCTTAAATAAAATACAAAATACGCGTTAACAGCGGAAATACAGACTACTAATTGTTTCTTTTACGCAATAATAATCTTTAAAAACGTTTATTTTATCTTTTTATCACATTTTAATGTCAAGATTCAATTTTAATGTCAAGAGACGCGAAAAGTATTTATTAATGCAAAAGTAGAGAGTACTTCGTCGATCTACACATACGAAAACAATTTATTTAATCAATCTAAATAGACATTGTTATTTAATTTCGATAGGGAAATAACATATATTTTTTAAATACCTCGATCCCTATACACTTTTGAGGTGTGTATGTTGGGTTTTACATAGAGCGACTGCCTATCTGACCTCAGGTTGGGTAACACGATACCCCTTGGCATGACTGGTTGTCAGATTTTCGGGTTCTGACTATCCGTAACGACTGTTATAGATGTGACAATGACTGCCAGTCATAAAAAAATAAACAACGTTACCTTATTTCACCAATCCTGCTAACTGGGAGGTTGTGCAACAAAAGCACTTTAAAAAAAAACAAAATGGCTCCAATCTTTTAATTTTGCCACCTAGGTATAAGCACACAGCCGCAAAACAATATGCATTTAGTATAGAGATAATGTTTAAGCTCATTAACATTTAGTATTACGCGCGGTTGCTATAAACGGCATAAACTTTGCGGTTGGTATAAACTTTTATAACAAGCTTCCCTCTTCTTTGTTAGAATTGCCTTTTAATGCGTTTAAAGCTAAAGTAAAATCCAACCTTTGTTCAAAGGCATACTATACAATCAACGATTACTTAAACGATAAAAATAGTTGGTCGCTGTGATTAACTCAAGACAATGTTTATGTTCTTTCTCCAAAATTAGCTTACCTACTGACAAGTTATACGAGTTCATATAATTGTTTATTTTATTTGACTATATTTATTAGTCACCTTAGTTTAATTTAATTTTTATTTATTATTGACATAATCTACTCATTTCAATGTTTTTTAATGAGTTGTATTGCAATATATGGTTAGCTAGTGACCTCGACAGTTCATCATATTATTCTTTTGAGCAACCGGCAGCAAGTTCGTCATGCTCCCTTAGATGTCAATGCTTGCGGTAGCGTCGGGGGTCGGGTTGCCTCCTTCCCTCAAATATGGCGAGGGGGGTAATGGCTGATCTTTGCGTTATGCTCGTGAACGGGTGCTGCTTGTGGTGACAGGTCAGCTTGCTGACTATGGTTTTGTTATTGTTATTAGAAATTAATGTTTCTTTATTTTACTTCGAAGGTCCTAGTTTGTCATTTGTGGCTACTAGTTACAGCTATATACATATAAACATAATGCAGCATTGCATATGTAAGCGGGCACGCCCTTTATGTCAGGAGGCTTTTTATTATGTATTAAGTTCTGTTTGCGTTTTTGTTTTTATTATTTATTTATGCTTGAGTATAGTTTTAAATATTGGCGTGTGCTAGCTGACATATGGCAAATAATTTTAATATTTTTGTGTTTCGTAATGTTAATTTATTTATTACTATATGTATAGAATCCAGTTCTTCTAACTGAACAGACAGCAGTGCTGCTGGGGAGTTTGTTCCGCCACTTCTTCTTCCCAGCTAAAGCACTAGGAAGTGGTGAAGGGTGGGCGTTTTGGGGGGACTGTCTTATGTGATTTTGACGTTCAAAAAGTGCTGATTCTCAGCCTAATTTGAATAAATGACTTTTGATTTGATTTGATTTGATTTGATTTGCTCAATTGGCCGCGGTCCAAACGTTGTGTACCAATGCTTATATTTGTCAATTAAAATTAACAGCATGGCTAGTATTTCACTGGTATTAGATAGAACCAATACGGTTCTCATCTTCTGTTATTATTTGTTATTATATTCATTGTTATGACCGTCGTTAGGGTATTTAGTGGCCGGAGAATTCCGACATATCTTACGAAGCCCTTCATAAGGCCATCGGTATTTCGTAGTTTGATTAAAGGTGCTAAGATTTGAATCGATTCCTATAAACCCTATTTACGAGAGAAATAGAGATATAACTATTAAGATAGACTGTAGACTGTAATGATGACTTTAGCGAGGTGGTCTCCCAGCACAACATGGCTCTTATGAAAAAGCCGATCCACGGAACGTAACATTCACATGAAGGACGCACTGAAGTCATCAAGACCAAATCATTACTATCGGTGATGCCAAAATTACCGCAAACAAATTGATAATTTCAGAACGAAAAAAAAAATCGAACATGAAAAACGTTTCCACGAGAGTAACGTGATTACAGTGGCCACGTAGCTGTAACAACGCAGTGTTTATTTAATATTACAGCGAGCCAAAAGGTCAAAATATTTCCACAAACATGTTTACTTTATTAACAGTGGGCATCAATTATTTACGGATTGGCTCCGTAATGGACATATTAATAAAGGACTCCGTTTGAACCCCGCCAGGTCAACGAATTAGGTTAATGTTATTCATTGTTAGTTGCTCTTTTAAGTTCGTGCTTGCCTGGTAGTTGAGTTGAATAGGGGTGTTGTTTAGTTTTAATTGGTTTTCATTACATTCTTGAAACGATTGTGAAAACGATTACGTAAGTACGTCCTGTATACCCTTTTTTTTGAGGATGGGAAATCAACAAATAACTTCTCCTGCTCTGGGCGGAGCAGGAGGGCGTGTCAGAGTCTTACTGACTAAAACCCATCCGTGTTCCTTCAGTTGCCTGTGCCAGGGGCCACGGTAACCCTTTCGGGCTTTCCCGCAACCCCGGCAGGCATCGGCCCTAGTGGACTCCGTCATTGTAAATGATAAATGATTTTATTTCTGTAAGTAGGTTTGTTACAAACACTTTTACACGTCAATCATATTTTTAAAACTAGATGAGGTCGGCGTTTCCTATCTGACTACTCTGAGAAGAAAGGCCGAAACAAACTCAGAGGTCACAGTCTCTTTTAAAGTCCAGACATACTCTTGGTCAGATCATGTGAAGACCATGTAGATTGGTGTCTGAAACGGTCTTTTGAGGAAAAACCATACAGATTGAGCGGACCTGTCCAGTCAGTGCACGCATTTGTCAGTAATCTTGCCGCTCAACTGAGAACTTAAGGAGCACAACGATTCGACGAACAATACCAAAGAAAGGACATTTGGGTAGGCCGCATAAATTACTCAAGCTGCCAGATTGTTGCTGACATCTCTATGAGGTGCGCGTAGAAAACAACGCGCCGTCGAACCGGGCCTGGTCCTAACCGGACGGCGAGCTGCCCATTGCTCGCCGTCCGCAAGCCCGCGACTATGGTGGCCGGGAATCGGCTTGGGATTCCCGACACCTAGGGCGTCTCCTGCGGCGGCTAGGGGCGTGAGAGCGCGAATTTTGCCTCTCCCTCACGCCTTCCGCCTCCTCCTTCGAGAGCATTACTGCTTCGCAGAAGGAGGTGACGGATTCCCAAGTCTTCTCACTCCGTACCATGGCCTGGACCGTCCGGTATACCCTGGGAACTCACTGAGTACAAAGAACCTTACTGACTAGCGAACATCATCATCATTCTCCTGTTTTTTTTACGGTGGGAAATCCTCATGTACTACCTCCGCCTGGGGAAAAGGCGGAGGGGCGTGCCGAACTCTTACCGGCTAAAACCACTCCGGTGTCTCCTCGCACGTGCGCGCGGGGCCGCGGGAATCGAAATTCTTCCGCAGCCCCACACTAGTGCTGGCCCGGTCTGTCCGGGCCTCGTCTCCTGCACGGGGTAGTGAGGTGTTTAACTACCCCGTGCATCGCCTCAGAGGCGCGCGCCGACACCCGCGCGCGCCTTCGCCTCGGGTCCATCAAATAGGGGGCGAGGACTTCCCCAAGTCCCACGCCCCTGGACCCATTCATGGGGGCTGGAAAAGGGCGTTGTCCGCCCTTCTCCTGCACCCGGTGCGCCTTCTGCGGCCGGGGAAGGGAGTCGAGATCTCCCTCTCCCGTTCCCGTTCCCGTTCTTACTGATTAGCGAACATCATCATCATTCTCCTGCCCTTATCTGCATCGTTTCTTTTGTCTTCCCCTACTCTTATAGCCATTGACATTCATAATCAAAACTTCCCTCACGACATTGTCCTTATTCCTCTGCATCACATGCCCACAATCTAAATAAATTGCCAATCGAATCTGAACACCTCAGGAAAAAATAATTTGAACAATAGTGTTGATAATAACATGACAACAACACTAACAAACCAAACTATCTCGATCCAATATCAAAAATAATTCGTACCGTTTCAAATGCTTTCATTGATCCAGTCTAGAATATTTTATCAAAGCGGGAGCAAATTGTTTCCGAGGAAACGCTTATAATGCGGCCAGTGGCATAATTTTAGTTTGTTTATGTAGCTTGTGGAATTAACAACATAAATTAAATCTTCGTAACGACTAAATAGTCACAATCTTGAACTAAATTATACATATTTTAATTTAAAGGTGCTTTTCGTGTTTGCCTGTGTGACCGCAATGTTCTTCTGAACTACGCAACAGATTTCGATGCGGTTTTCACCATACTTTTGAAAATTTATTCCGTAGGGTTTATGTGCATTAATTCATTTATTTAGGACAAAAAACAGGTATACAGTACAGCATTTACAAAAAGTAGTTATATTACAGTCGAGAAAACGTATAACCCACGAAGTGACATCGGAGTATGATAACGAACGCGTGTTAAATGAGAGAGAAAATAAAAAGGACATAATATTTAAAAGACATACATACACCGACGAATTGAAGGAAGCGGATGATAAGAGTATCCGACTTATGGGCGACCTCCAAGAGACTGTGAAACCATTCTTTTAAATTTAGATTGTAGGTACCTACTAACAAATAAAAATGTCGTAAAAACCGTGCGAAGTGAGTGCGGGTCGTTAGTTTTATCAGATCATCACAACAATCAGATAGGTATTTGTTATCACAGTTACTTATCTGATTTTTGTTTGAAAAACAATCAATTAAAAACTTTGGAAATTGTTAGTAATTTTCATTATTAATACTTTCCTTTCTGTGACCTTTTCCAAATTGACATTAACAACGGAACAGTTTTCTTTTCTTCAATTTTCCTCAAATCGTAAATAATAATTGAAAAAGTCAACAGCTTTGATCCGGAAACTCGTTTCAGGTATGTAATTATTTTATCGTGAAAACCCTTTTAACTTTTATTACCCCTTTTGGAGGAAAACTGTCATTGTTATGGACTTTAATAGACTTTTTGGCGGAGAATCGATCAAAAGGGCTGTTGACGATAGAAAATGAGCGAAGAGAAGAATCCATCGACAAAAAAACATTTACGGACTTAGTACTTACTACCCTTCTGTTTTACCTCGCTCATATTTTCTCTTCACCGTAATATTGAAAGGTTATACAACATGTCGTTTTGCATCCTCGTCAAATTTCAGGAGGCTGTTATGAAAGACATAAATAATCAAATAAAATTACGATCCTGCTCAATAATTAATACATACTTGTTTTTTTAGGTATTTAAGTTTGACAGTAGGTATTTCAGAATACTCCACTTTCAAAGAACAAAATCGCCCCGTTGCGTATGCGGTAGGCAGTGTCGTACGACTATGTCGCTGTGTGCATGCGTTACAGTTACAGCGCAGTTACAGGGCGGTATCACACGGGCCCTACACATGCCGATTTCCGAAAAATACAAAAAATAAAAATAAATACCTACTTATTTTATTATTGATTCGTGTCGAGAATCATTAGCATAGTTACCTCCTCGAATTTGACGAGAATGCAAAACAACACCTTGTATGTATTTATAGTTATACCTACTCCAAACAGTAAGAACAAGTGGGATCAAGGAAGAAGGTTTTACCCTCAACTTTATCTTGTTTGATTAGAAACTCATTTGAAAATAGTTCATCATCATTATTTCAGCCGAAAGACTTAAGCGTAGACTTAAGGCCTATGTCCACTGCTGGACATAGGCCTCTCCCAAGACACTTCTATGGGTCCTGTGCTTCTCGCATTCAGCGGATTTCTGCGGCCTTCACCAGGTCATTCAGGACAGGAAAATCGTTCACCGATGGATAACACATACAGTCCAGTATTTATCAAACATGATGACTTAATCCATTATTTTATTAATCCGAATCGGGTGAGCTAACATATATCAAAATCCACCCTAATCCACCACAATAAACTCTCGATAAATACGACACAACATTCAAAGTTACACCATGCGTCACAAATTCTAGCATACGTCACAACTTCGGGAGAGTATTTATCACGAACTTTCCCGCCGAGATGACGTGTGGAAACGGAGGAAAATATACCGCTTATTTACGAGAGAGTAAAGTTATTTGTTGATCTTGGGGAAAACAAATGAAGCGGCTGATAGTCAAGTCGTGGAGGTCAATTGAAAGTTTTCGGGAAAGAATCACCTTTTTATTGTTTTCGGGGGGGAAACCTTCAAATGGCTCCCGGGCTTTGGGTGTTAGACCGAAGAGTGTGAGATTTTTACCTCACTCAAGCCACCTCAACGATCACCATCTGCACATGGAAGGGGGCACTGTTACTTCTCAATAGACGGATCCGAAATCAACGCAACCGCTGCAACGTCTGTTGATTCTCTTATTTGAGATGATCGTAATTTTTCATTTTGACTACATGAAGTAGGTTTAGTTATTTGACATGCGAATTGGTCAGCGGAGTTTGTTGTTATTGCAAAAAGAGTCTGTTTTCTTATAGCTTGAGCCTGGAAGTCTTCGAATTATGAATAGATTGGTTACTTCAAGACGACCGTGCACCATAAGACAATCAACCACATCATAGTCAAGAGACATAGTGGTAAAACGCGAAACTGAATAACTTGTTAACTTTTAACTTAATCTACGAGCTTAATCTAGAGCAGTGGTGACCCAGTGGTAACGGCCGTGACTTACGAGTTGTAGGTCGTAGGTTCGAACCTAGACAGGCGCTTTACTTTGTTTAAATTATTTCATCACCACTGCTCTCAAAACGGTGAAGGAAAACATCGAGAGGAAACCAGCATGTCCTAGAACAAAAAATTCGAAAGACATGTGACATCTACCAACCCGCACTGGGCTTGCGTGGTGGATTACGGCACTCCCTCTCACCGAGAGGAGGCCTGAGTCCCAGCAGTGGGAACAGGAACATTATAGGCTGATGATGACGATGAACTTAATCTACATAATACATTTGCTGTAAACAAATCAACCCGTGAGCATTTACTACTAAATCTTTTAATGACCGCTACAATAAACGGTGAAAGATTATGATTTTATTTCTGTAAGTAGGTTTGAACAAACACTTTTACACGTCAATCATATTTTTTTTTAAACTAGATGGGGTCGGCGTTTCCTATCTGACTACTCTGAGAAGAAAGGCCGAAACCAACTCAGAGGTCACAGTCTCTTTTAAAGTCCAGACAAAATCTTGGTCAGGTCATGTGAAAGCTATGTAGATCGGTGTCTGCAATGGTCTTTTGAGGAAAGAACCACACAGATTGAGTGGACCTGTCCAGTCAGTGCACGCAATTGTCAGTAATCGTGCAGCTCAACGTAGACTCAGACTCTAAATTAAACGGATCAGACTCTAGATTAAACGGTCATAATCGCGGTCATAATATACATACATCTCCGGTCCGCCGGTGGTCCGTGTTGCTCTATGACATACATACATAAACTCACGCCATGGGGTAGGCAGGAACTACAGAACGCCACGTGCTACTTACGATCCTTTCATACTCCTTTTATTTCGTTTACGTTCGTACATCGTCATACACACACGCCGGTTGCGAGAACTACGCACCTGACCTTTTTGAAGAACATCACCAATAAGGTCAATAATTATGTTCGTCTAGGCTTTTTTCCTCCAGGTGTTTCCACGATCATAACATTCTTAGCAGAAAGTGAAAACATTCTATTTTACAAGCTTTTATTTAATTAATATATATTTTGAATACAATTTGTTTTGAATGACATTTGTATGTATTTTATATATGATTTGATTTGAATGATTAATATTTTATTTAATATTTATTTTTATTGTGTATGTATGATTTATATATCAATTTTATGTTTTAATGTAATGTAATTGACTCTGTCTGAAAGAAAACGAATTATTATTATTAATAACAAAACACGATCACCAATCTTTTCATCCACTTAAAGAAAGGTAATCCTCTGTATAAGTAGGTAAAATATTTTTCTACTGGAAACTTTGTTTTAAGGTAAATAAACTCAAACTCAAAGCATTTATTTCAAATAAACCAATTACAGGCACTTTTGAATTGTCAAGGAGTCGGTCAGTCAGAAAGATGAAGCTAGTTGCCCATTCCAAAGCGTAGTAGGTACCTATGGAGAAGAACGGGCAAGAAACTCCATGGACACTCTTTTAAATCAAAATATTGTTACAATAAAGTGGTTACATCATTCATTTTGTAATTATACATGTGAGAACGATGTAGAAAGACGTGCACGTTAAAAGCGTCCGTAATAATTATAATGATAATAATAATAATAATAATCCGACGTCAACACTTCATATCATTTTTATCATATATTATTCAGATAAATAATTTTTCCTTTTTTTTTTGATGCAGTTTTTATACTTATATAGTGTAAAACCCAACCCAACCAAAACCCAAATAAATATAATCAGCATCTAAAAATGGACCATTATTCATAAAAAAACTGCCGAACGGGAGGTGACATCTGTCATGTCACCTCCGATATTACATAACTCAATAATAAATTATTGAAAAATGAGAAGATGTTGACGAGACAAGCCGCACGTCAAGCACGACTACCACCTCCGGACTCTTCGCTCAGCTCCGCCTCGCCGCCGCCGGTATCCAGCCCCTCTGTGAGCACTGTGACGACACCGGCCGCGGCAGTTGCGTCGAGCTCGAGCGACGAGTATTTCTCTCCGCCCACGTCGCCACCACCTGCTCGTCGACGGGGAGGACGCCGGCCGCCGGACGGCTTAGGACCTCGAGGCCCAACGGCCTCTGATAGGGTCCCAGCTCCCGGCGGAAGTGTGCAGCGCATGAGATGGACGAGATCCATTAATGAAAATGTCATGCGCTCATACTATGGGGCTACAGAGGGGGGAAACAATCTGACCGCGTACCGTGTTCGGATGCTCTCTCTTTTTCAGGTGCTTGAGCCAGCTGTCAACGTTTCGGCACAACGACTGTCGGATCAGGTGCGAGTCATCCAGCGTAATCATATGTTGGATGACTCTGTACTTGATCGCCTGCGAAGTGAAATGCAGAGTGGCCATATCATCGCACCCCAGTCGCAGACTGTTGTACATCCGCAGCCCAATACAACGCATGCTGACGAAGGGAGTAATGATAGGGCTACAAATGTAAGTAGCCAGTGCAATGAGCAATTGAGGAGTGCTTTGGAGGATGCGATTCAGGAATATCGCTTCATGCCGCCCGAACTTAGGCCACGCTTACCTCGTTTGCCCATGCATAACAAAAATAGGGCGCTGGTGGCGGTCCTGGATTCGCAGTTATCAAACTATTTTGATACCTGCGAAGACCTCACCGATATTCATTCAATTCTGTACTGCGCGGCAGTAGCAGCATGTCGTGTAGCTCACGTCAAATTTGCAAATGACACTAGAGCTACACGACCGAAACCAAACGTACCAGCTTGGCAGTGCAGAATTGAACGCCGTATTGGTGGGGCCAGGACGCTCATCGGCAAACTAATCTGCTTCAAGGAGGGCAATACTCGCCCTAGAGTGATGCGCTTTGTGAGACGGGCATTCTCAGGGACTGATATCAGTCCCCAAGACTATATGTCTTGTGTCACAGAGCGCATCGACTTCCTGAAGCAGAAAGTGTATGCATGGGCAAACCGTATTCGTCGGTATAGGCGGCGAGTAGAGCGATACACTCAGAATCGCACCTTCCAGAGCGATGAAAGGTGGGTTTATAGGGGTTGGGAGCGACCGGACCATGGTGTGACTGAGACGTGCCTACCGGATGATGATGCCATGTGTTCCTTCTGGCGCAGCATCTGGTCGGTACCTGTCAGTCACACCGAAGGTGATTGGACTCGGGAAGTCGAGCGAGCCTGCGATCCGATACCAGAAATGGGGGCTATTACCATCTGCCCCCAAGATGTAGCTCGTGCAGTCCGTCCACTACCCAACTGGAAGTCTCCAGGGCCGGATGGACTGCACAACTTTTGGATTAAATGGTTCACAAGATCGCACGCTCGCTTGGCATCTCAGTTTCAGACTACTTTGGAATCTGGTTCGCTACCCCAATTCCTAACGACAGGAATTACCCACCTGCTCCATAAATCAGGTAGCACCGCGGAACCCAAGAACTATAGGCCGATCACGTGTTTACCGACGGTCTATAAAGTTCTTACATCCATTTTGAGAGCTAAAATTAACAAACATATAGACACCAACTCCATCATGTCTGCCTCTCAAAATGGATGTAGGAATAGGTCCCGCGGTACTAAGGAGCTACTCCTCATTGATATGACCATTAGCCAACAGGTTCGTCGTTCCCGAAAGGATCTGTCGACATGTTGGATAGATTATAAGAAGGCCTATGACTCGGTGCCGCATACATGGCTCGTGAGGGTGTTAGAGTTGTATAAAGTAGATACAACTCTTCGCACCTTCCTAATGTCATGTATGCGGCAATGGAGGACGGTCCTTCACTATCCAGGATGTCGAAATATTCATGGGAATAGCGAACCGATAAGGATCGAGCGAGGCATATTTCAGGGCGATAGTTTAAGTCCGCTTTGGTTCTGCTTAGCCTTGAATCCTCTAAGCACATTGCTGGAGGATTCAGGTCTAGGCTATCGGTTGAGGAGAGGTGGTCAGGTTATATCGCACCTCCTCTACATGGATGACCTAAAACTCTTTGCCCCCAACAATTTGCAACTGATGGAGCTACTGAAAGTAACTCAAAATTTCAGTAGCGCCATCAGGATGGAATTTGGTGTGGACAAATGTGCGGTCATGCATGTAAAGCGAGGGGAGATTGTTGAATCCGTGGGGACCCAACTCTCGGATTCCACAAACCTTAGAGCCCTCTCCGCATCCGAAACCTATAAGTATTTGGGTATGTCGGAAGCGTTAGGCATCAATGTTACTGACATGAAGCAGTCGTTGAGGGAACGCTTCTTTGGCCGCCTGAAAAAAGTACTTAATAGTCTTCTATCAGGCGGAAACAAGGTGCGCGCCTTCAACGGTTGGGTCATGCCAGTTTTGATGTACTCTTTCGGCATACTCAAATGGACTCAGACCGAACTCGACGCCCTGGATAGGAGGGTCCGTACGCTGCTGACTGCAAATCGAATGCATCACCCACGATCATCGGTAATGAGGCTGTATATCCCGCGAAAGTGTGGAGGTCGAGGCTTTTTAAACGCTAAGACCCTCCACAATCGCGAGATATGCAGTCTCAGGGAATATTTCCTAGAAACCGACGTGGGTATGCATCGAGATGTAGTCACGGTGGACAAGGGCCTCACCCCGCTCTCCTTGGCTAAAGAGAACTGGCGCAAACCTGTAGTGCTTGACACTAATGATCGCATGGAGGTATGGCAGAGTAAGGAGCTCCACGGACGCTTTTTCCGGGCCCTACATGGACCGGATGTAGATCTACTAGCGTCCGTTGCCTGGCTGCGTTTCGGTGACCTCTTTGGAGAAACCGAAGGTTTTGTCTGTGCAATTATGGACGAAGTTATGATGACGAACAATTACCGGAGATTTATTGTGAAAGACGGCACGGTTGACATCTGTCGGGCATGCCACCGGCCGGGAGAATCAATCAGGCATATCATCTCCGGGTGTTCTCGTCTAGCTAACGGAGAGTACTTGCATAGACACAACCTTGTAGCCAGGATAATCCATCAGCAGCTTGCTCTGAAATACAACCTTGTGGAATCGGAGGTACCGTACTACAGGTATGTGCCCGACCCAGTTCTCGAAAATGGTAATATCACATTGTACTGGGATCGATCCATCATCACTGATAGGACTATTGTTGCCAATAAGCCTGATATAGTGGTGGTGGATCGATTGGAGCGACGCGCAATGATTGTTGACATAACCATCCCGCATGATGAGAACCTCGTGAAAGCCGAGAAAGATAAACAAATCAAGTATCTTGACTTGGCTCACGAGGTTGTCGACATTTGGGATGTGGACTCAGCGGTCATTGTGCCGATAGTCGTGACAGCCAATGGGCTAATACCCAAGAGCCTCGACCAACACCTAAGGAGGCTCTCGTTAGGCAGCTGGATCAAGGGCTTGATTCAGAAAGCGGTACTTCTGGACACGGCCCGCATTGTTAGGAAGTTTCTCTCTCTGGAGCCCTGACCGCCGGTAGCTTGGACCCTGTTCCCGATACCGGTGGGCTACTATTTTTTATATTTTTAAATGTTTTTGGTATCTTTTTGTTTATAAAAATATTTAAAAATGTAATTCATATGTATTTAAATGAAATAAAGGAAATAATAATAATAATTATTCATAAAAAAACTGCCGAACGGGAGGTGACATCTGTCATGTCACCTCCGATATTACATTTAACTCAATAGTAAATTATTGAAAAATGAGAAGATGTTGACGAGACAAGCCGCACGTCAAGCACGACTACCACCTCCGGACTCTTCGCTCAGCTCCGCCTCGCCGCCGCCGGTATCCAGCCCCTCTGTGAGCGCTGTGACGACACCGGCCGCGGCAGTTGCGTCGAGCTCGAGCGACGAGTATTTCTCTCCGCCCACGTCGCCACCACCTGCTCGTCGACGGGGAGGACGCCGGCCGCCGGACGGCTTAGGACCTCGAGGCCCAACGGCCTCTGATAGGGTCCCAGCTCCCGGCGGAAGTGTGCAGCGCATGAGATGGACGAGATCCATTAATGAAAATGTCATGCGCTCATACTATGGGGCTACAGAAGGGGGAAACAATCTGACCGCGTACCGTGTTCGGATGCTCTCTCTTTTTCAGGTGCTTGAGCCAGCTGTCAACGTTTCGGCACAACGACTGTCGGATCAGGTGCGAGTCATCCAGCGTAATCATATGTTGGATGACTCTGTACTTGATCGCCTGCGAAGTGAAATGCAGAGTGGCCATATCATCGCACCCCAGTCGCAGACTGTTGTACATCCGGAGCCCAATACAACGCATGCTGACGAAGGGAGTAATGATAGGGCTACAAATGTAAGTAGCCAGTGCAATGAGCAATTGAGGAGTGCTTTGGAGGATGCGATTCAGGAATATCGCTTCATGCCGCCCGAACTTAGGCCACGCTTACCTCGTTTGCCCATGCATAACAAAAATAGGGCGCTGGTGGCGGTCCTGGATTCGCAGTTATCAAACTATTTTGATACCTGCGAAGACCTCACCGATATTCATTCAATTCTGTACTGCGCGGCAGTAGCAGCATGTCGTGTAGCTCACGTCAAATTTGCAAATGACACTAGAGCTACACGACCGAAACCAAACGTACCAGCTTGGCAGTGCAGAATTGAACGCCGTATTGGTGGGGCCAGGACGCTCATCGGCAAACTAATCTGCTTCAAGGAGGGCAATACTCGCCCTAGAGTGATGCGCTTTGTGAGACGGGCATTCTCAGGGACTGATATCAGTCCCCAAGACTATATGTCTTGTGTCACAGAGCGCATCGACTTCCTGAAGCAGAAAGTGTATGCATGGGCAAACCGTATTCGTCGGTATAGGCGGCGAGTAGAGCGATACACTCAGAATCGCACCTTCCAGAGCGATGAAAGGTGGGTTTATAGGGGTTGGGAGCGACCGGACCATGGTGTGACTGAGACGTGCCTACCGGATGATGATGCCATGTGTTCCTTCTGGCGCAGCATCTGGTCGGTACCTGTCAGTCACACCGAAGGTGATTGGACTCGGGAAGTCGAGCGAGCCTGCGATCCGATACCAGAAATGGGGGCTATTACCATCTGCCCCCAAGATGTAGCTCGTGCAGTCCGTCCACTACCCAACTGGAAGTCTCCAGGGCCGGATGGACTGCACAACTTTTGGATTAAATGGTTCACAAGATCGCACGCTCGCTTGGCATCTCAGTTTCAGACTACTTTGGAATCTGGTTCGCTACCCCAATTCCTAACGACAGGAATTACCCACCTGCTCCATAAATCAGGTAGCACCGCGGAACCCAAGAACTATAGGCCGATCACGTGTTTACCGACGGTCTATAAAGTTCTTACATCCATTTTGAGAGCTAAAATTAACAAACATATAGACACCAACTCCATCATGTCTGCCTCTCAAAATGGATGTAGGAATAGGTCCCGCGGTACTAAGGAGCTACTCCTCATTGATATGACCATTAGCCAACAGGTTCGTCGTTCCCGAAAGGATCTGTCGACATGTTGGATAGATTATAAGAAGGCCTATGACTCGGTGCCGCATACATGGCTCGTGAGGGTGTTAGAGTTGTATAAAGTAGATACAACTCTTCGCACCTTCCTAATGTCATGTATGCGGCAATGGAGGACGGTCCTTCACTATCCAGGATGTCGAAATATTCATGGGAATAGCGAACCGATAAGGATCGAGCGAGGCATATTTCAGGGCGATAGTTTAAGTCCGCTTTGGTTCTGCTTAGCCTTGAATCCTCTAAGCACATTGCTGGAGGATTCAGGTCTAGGCTATCGGTTGAGGAGAGGTGGTCAGGTTATATCGCACCTCCTCTACATGGATGACCTAAAACTCTTTGCCCCCAACAATTTGCAACTGATGGAGCTACTGAAAGTAACTCAAAATTTCAGTAGCGCCATCAGGATGGAATTTGGTGTGGACAAATGTGCGGTCATGCATGTAAAGCGAGGGGAGATTGTTGAATCCGTGGGGACCCAACTCTCGGATTCCACAAACCTTAGAGCCCTCTCCGCATCCGAAACCTATAAGTATTTGGGTATGTCGGAAGCGTTAGGCATCAATGTTACTGACATGAAGCAGTCGTTGAGGGAACGCTTCTTTGGCCGCCTGAAAAAAGTACTTAATAGTCTTCTATCAGGCGGAAACAAGGTGCGCGCCTTCAACGGTTGGGTCATGCCAGTTTTGATGTACTCTTTCGGCATACTCAAATGGACTCAGACCGGACTCGACGCCCTGGATAGGAGGGTCCGTACGCTGCTGACTGCAAATCGAATGCATCACCCACGATCATCGGTAATGAGGCTGTATATCCCGCGAAAGTGTGGAGGTCGAGGCTTTTTAAACGCTAAGACCCTCCACAATCGCGAGATATGCAGTTTCAGGGAATATTTCCTAGAAACCGACGTGGGTATGCATCGAGATGTAGTCACGGTGGACAAGGGCCTCACCCCGCTCTCCTTGGCTAAAGAGAACTGGCGCAAACCTGTAGTGCTTGACACTAATGATCGCATGGAGGTATGGCAGAGTAAGGAGCTCCACGGACGCTTTTTCCGGGCCCTACATGGACCGGATGTAGATCTACTAGCGTCCGTTGCCTGGCTGCGTTTCGGTGACCTCTTTGGAGAAACCGAAGGTTTTGTCTGTGCAATTATGGACGAAGTTATGATGACGAACAATTACCGGAGATTTATTGTGAAAGACGGCACGGTTGACATCTGTCGGGTATGCCACCGGCCGGGAGAATCAATCAGACATATCATCTCCGGGTGTTCTCGTCTAGCTAACGGAGAGTACTTGCATAGACACAACCTTGTAGCCAGGATAATCCATCAGCAGCTTGCTCTGAAATACAACCTTGTGGAATCGGAGGTACCGTACTACAGGTATGTGCCCGACCCAGTTCTCGAAAATGGTAATATCACATTGTACTGGGATCGATCCATCATCACTGATAGGACTATTGTTGCCAATAAGCCTGATATAGTGGTGGTGGATCGATTGGAGCGACGCGCAATGATTGTTGACATAACCATCCCGCATGATGAGAACCTCGTGAAAGCCGAGAAAGATAAACAAATCAAGTATCTTGACTTGGCTCACGAGGTTGTCGACATTTGGGATGTGGACTCAGCGGTCATTGTGCCGATAGTCGTGACAGCCAATGGGCTAATACCCAAGAGCCTCGACCAACACCTAAGGAGGCTCTCGTTAGGCAGCTGGATCAAGGGCTTGATTCAGAAAGCGGTACTTCTGGACACGGCCCGCATTGTTAGGAAGTTTCTCTCTCTGGAGCCCTGACCGCCGGTAGCTTGGACCCTGTTCCCGATACCGGTGGGCTACTATTTTTTATATTTTTAAATGTTTTTGGTATCTTTTTGTTTATAAAAATATTTAAAAATGTAATTCATATGTATTTAAATGAAATAAAGGAAATAATGATAAAAACAATTATGGAATTAAAATAAGCCGTGGCAGCTAAGAAATGACCAGTGCCTACTGACGGCGCCCGTTCACGAACATGACGTAAAGATGTTCAAGTTTTCAATTTGTTATACTTAGACTTCAAATACTTTAAAAGGTCTTGTGATCGTTAAATGCTTGTTGTGTTTGAGATTCTTTCAAACTTTGTTATCCGAATTAAAGGCTTTGAAAGTTAGTTCAAAATGTTCGGTGGAAATACTTCAAGTTTCAGGAACAATATAAATAGGAAAAGATTAACATCCAGTTACCGAAATACGATTTCATTGGCTGTTGTGCCCACACTAAATTTTTCACGACCTTTTAGATAAACCACCTTCTTTTGTTCTTGCGCTCCTACTACCTGTGTCAGTGAAATGATTTAAAATACAGAAAATGGGCAGATTTGTAATCTTACGAGTACCTATTAACAATAATGTGATGTGATTGATGTGAGTGATTCATCATACTCAACTGACCTATTTTGGCGAAATTAAATTATCGTGTCCATGGAATTATGCCCTTAATGCGTACACATTTTGGGGGTGATATGATGACTGAAGTGAGGCACTGATTCGATTATTTTAGCTTCAAATTCAATCATAAAGACGCTCATAAAAAAATTTACTTATTAATACATCGCAAAGAAATATTTAAAGAATAATTATAATTTAATTATAATTATTCTTATACATATAATAATAATAATTTATTATTATTTAATAATATTTTTATTTATTTATTTAAGAACATTAAAACACAAATTAAATTACCATAATTTTTTCCTTCCCGATTTTCGGACTGCTTGCAGCCTTATTACTTCAAACCATGTACTTATATAATCTACATAATTAAAGTTGATTGGCATAATCACCAAACTAGACACGAATTCCGGTGATTATCAACCCAAGTCATGTACAAGGAAGGCAAAGATGAACTGTAAAACTGCGCTAAAGTTAATTTCGATCGGAATTCCGGATCCGGATTTAAATTGGACATTTAGAACGGAGTTAATGCTCAACACTAATAGAATTTCACTTCTCTATGGGTTATTTTATGGGCTGGTTGGAATATTAATTGCATTCAAGATAGGAAGATAAAATACTGATTTTAGACCGTAATTTAGATCCGATCCCAAGATATTCAGATGGGCAGATAATGATGTAGGCATATGTGCTGCAAAGTTAACCCTAGATAGTGTGATTAAGTGCCTAAATATAGTAGATTCTTATCGTATTTCTGGGTATTTTGCCAGAAGTCACAAAAGGTCATGAGTTCCGGGAAAGAGCAGCATTATTATTAGAGGACGGCCCATGCACCAGTGGTTTTGGATTACCCAGCCTGATCTATTTAAGTCGGTTTTTTGGTCTGTCTATCCAGCGGGGTAATTACGTAACACACTTAAAAGGCAATCGATCGCATTTTGACATCAATTCCTTCATCAGTTTGAAAAATTCGTCTGCTCAATAACTTATATACGCAATTCACTTGGCTGAACTGTAAAAATGAAAGACATTGCGATATATAGCCATTTTATGCGTGCACTTTTCGAAGATAACTTCAGAAATTAAATCGAAAGACACCAAATCCTCTAACATTCCTACCTGAATAATCTAAAGCCCTAAAACCGCTATAAAACGCCCTATCCCATGTAAATTTGAAGGATAGCGACCCTAAACCAATATGGCGGCCTACAATTCGAACGTACGTTTGAAATTACTCAGTATGCAAATTAGGAGACCCAGCGTGCCTCGGGCGGAGGGTATTAGGTATGCAGTGTATTGATATCGACTTAGCGTTGAGATCGGGTGAACAGGGATCGTGGGTTTGTGGCCTTTTTTGTGGGGTACAGCTTAGCTGGGAGGAAGTTCAACATGCTCTGTACTGTTTGAACTTTTTGTGAATCGTGCACATAAGTCAAATAATTTCATTTATTTCAAATAGGCAATTTTGAACGTCAACATTTACATTAAAATAGAATTGATTCTAGTCGCCCCTTCCAAAATGTAGTTTCGTATGGAGAAGAATGGGCAAGAAACTCCACCGTCACTCTTTTAAAATGACGTGTTACAATATTTTGTATACATTAATTATATAATTATATGTGAAGATCTATGCACCTACAACAAAATTACCCGAACACAATAGGTAAAAGAATTAAAAAATGTAGCAATGACAAATAAGTTCATTTTGTGATATATCACTGCAAGCTCACATATTTACAAACATTGTAAAAGTATACTATGTACTAAGTGGTTTATTAAAACTTCTTATTGTATACCTATTGAAAAGGGCAGGGTTTGCGATACCCCATAACCGATGGGTAGACAGCAATCCGTGCGGAGCGGATGCGGTTGCTGCCCATTTTCTTGCCCGGAGATGTCCTACTGCACTTTAACTACTTTAACACATTTGCGAAGCCTGTATACATTGTTCGAAAGTTAAAAATTACGCGCCATACAACGGAACGGGCGGTAAAATAGGTACTCTCATCTAAGTACATGTTTTACCGCCCCCTTCGTTGTATAGCGCCGTGCGTATTCTTTACGGTTTTTTTTTTAATTACCATAAAACATTATATAAGAATTCCACCAAGGAGTTTCAAATTACGAGAATAAATAAGCTGAATGATCGAACCTCCTTGGAAGCGCTTTTGCTCAATACGTATAACTCACTTTAGTATTAAAGAGAAAATGAGACGAAAGATGCTTTTCGACTCGGCTATTGCGATTCGACTTTTTGCGATTCTAATTTTCACCACGCGCACGTAGCGCCGTTTGGAAATGGCGCCATTTTCATATTAGAAACGTCAACGATTGATAATGTTGCGACTTTTTGACTGATATTTTTATGAACAAAAGTTTTTTTCATTACCTATTGTACTGTTTTCTCGCAAATGTGTTGAAAAACGTTGTATGACACACGCGCGGAAATTGGTATTTACAAACTCGTGAGTATGGTAAGCCCTCGACTTCGTATCGGGCTTACATTCGTCTACTCGTTTGTAAAAACCAACTTACCGCACTAGTATCATAAATAACTATAACATATCATAAGTACATCTGCAAGGCTCGTCACTACACCGTTATACTATTAACACACTTAGTACGTATCCTCCACATTTCATCCCCTTTTAGACACTTTGTGTCTGTGTACTTATTCCTAACCTTAAAAGGATACACATAATCGTACATCGAAGGATTTCAGGCGTATTCTCTTTGTCCCCAACAGTGACATGGCTGCGGGCACAATGGGAATACACGATTTCAGAATACTAGGAAAACAGAAATAAGAAGGATGATAGGATATATTGTTGTCAAAGTTTAATGTAAGCCCTTTGTTATTGAGGGTAAAAGATTACTAGGTTAAGTATGTAGAATAGGCGTAGGTTGCCGAAAATTGGAGCAAAGGATTAAGTGTGTCTGTCGGATTAAAATCGTATTTGTCGTAATTGAGCTCTTATTCATTGTTTGTCAAGAAGACAGAGAATATTATACGATACTCTATTGTACAATAAAAGGGAAACTGCAAGTTATAGAGTATTTTTTTGCCGCCAAGCTGTGTTGTTGTAATCTGCTTTGAAAGGTAAAGTCCAGCGAAATAACAGAAAATTAGGTGAAAAACGGGCGTGACCCGGACAAAAAATGTCCTATGTTTAGTAGTCTCCAGGTTTACTGCCAAACCCAAAGAAAAGTATCTATCACCAATTTTGGCGTACTGGAGATAGAAAAACCTATATATATCTCTGCATTTTTTATCCTAATAATCTATCAGAGATAAAGCAATCTTACCGGCCCACGCTATCTATCGATGGGAGGGTCTATCGCTTACTACGATTAGCTATTTGTAAGTAAAAAAATCTTAAGTATGCGTGTGATGCGTTCCAATAAAATGTTGACAGCTAAATAGCTGTCAATAGACATGCTGCCATAAGACTTAACAGTCCTGTCAAACAAATGTTTGACAGGACTGTTACTAAAGATGACAGATAGGTCTATCCACCGAATTGCAGGGATAAATGTATCTATCTAAACGGTTGCATATTAGAAAATCAAAACTTTCCTGAGCAAATTTCATTTATTTATTTAATAAAACATGGAAGACTTACAGCTTAAAAACTTAATAAAAAGGAACACATAGTCGACAGAAAGCCAATTACAAGTCTTCTTCTGTCGATATTATTGTTAAAAATCTTTAACAGAAACAGATAGTCAGCAATCCTACGTCTTTCTTCAAGTGGCAACAAATGGTACTTCTTACAGAGTCGGAGATAATCGATTGAATGGTACGGAACCTTTTGATGGTAACAAAGATATTTAATAAAGCGCCTTTGAATATTTTCAATGCGATCGATGTACTGGTGGTAACGTGGGTTCCAAATCTGAGATGCATACTCTAGTTGACTTCTAACAAAAGTGCAGTATAATATTTATAGTGTTTTATCATCTAAAAAGCATTTAGAGAGAGACGCATTATAAACCCAAGCAGTTTAGAGGTTTTTTTGACAATGGCGACAATTCAAAAGAACAATAAACGAAATAACAAAATTTAAATGACCAAATGTTTTATTTAGAAAAAAATTAAAATCCCAATGTATGTGACATCAAATGAACGACTGATCAAAAGTTGCTAGATGTAATTTTAAAATATCAAATCATTACTAATCAAATTACATAATCACAAATGACGACTGAATAAATTTGCTAGATGTAAATATAAGTACCTACCAAATCTATATATATCTCAACTTGCTTCCAAACTATACTACATCACTTACGCCTGACAAGATTTGAGATTATAGTTTAATAAAATAATATTTATTTCTGGCTCCTCGCTCCGCTAGTCGCGCTCGCTTCGCTCGCATTTGAATTGCCTCTCGTTTTCTGTCAGCCATGTCGCCGCTAGCGCTATCCTGCGCTCGCTCCTTTGTGTCAGCTAGGTTCTTGATACCCTGGGTGGCCCCTCGCTTGCGCTCGGGGTTCATACAAATAGCTCGCAGGTGATGCATCATTTTAGGTATTTTGACCAAAGGCTTTCTGTATCAGACAGGCGCTATTCGCTAATATTAATATTATTTTTACCTTTTTCAGTTATCCATTTGATAATTAATAATTTATCCAGTAATCCATTTTGACCTTTAAACGATTTGGTCAATAGTGTAATAAATAATTTAAACATTGATATTCCAGACTTTGGTCAGCTGAACTTTTGATCAAATGACCATCGTTATTTTAAACTTTGTTGATTTGTACGTTGTTCTTTTGAAATTTGCTCAGGAAAGTTTTGATTTTCTAATATGCAACCATCTAAACAATATATATTTTTTTAAACACAGTCTATAAATGATCGCTTAAAACATATCCAATTCAAGTGAAAGTACGATTTTTAAATCGTAACAGAATTATCCGATTGGGATAATGATTTTGAATAAAAAATGATCTTCAAAATCTGCAAATGAAAAGAACTTATACATTGACCATAATAGCATGAGCGAATTAAATTGTTATGAACTTACATAAATATATATTTCGATCAAAAAACAGCAGTGAATAATTTACTCACCGATATGTATCCTCATTTAAAAGTAACCTCAACAAGGTTTGGTGTTTCTTATGTCAAACTGTCAATTACGTTTCATTCGTCCTCTCCAGTTTAAAAAATTAATTCAGCAATTCGCAGTGAAATCTTGTATAATGTACTACTTACTAACAGAGTTTTAATTTAATATAAACTATAGCCTAATCCAGTCATTTAATAATTTAAATAAAAATAAGTTTTTATAAAAAGGTTAATTATGCACGACGTTTTTTAAAGTGAAGTTGGTTGTAACGGAACGCACGGGACGGCCAAGTAGAGAATCCTATAATTATATTGTTTTCGTTAGATGGATACCATTTTATTGATGATTGCGAGACGTCATACAAGGATAAACATACAAGGATAAATAATTTATCCTTGTATGACGTCTCGCAATCATCAATAAAATGGTATCCATCTAACGAAAACAATATAATTATAGGATTCTCTACTTGGCCGTCCCGTGCGTTCCGTTACAACCAACTTCACTTTAAAAAACGTCGTGCATAATTAACCTTTTTATAAAAACTTATTTTTATTTAAATTATTAAATGACTGGATTAGGCTATAGTTTATATTAAATTAAAACTCTGTTAGTAAGTAGTACATTATACAAGATTTCACTGCGAATTGCTGAATTAATTTTTTAAACTGGAGAGGACGAATGAAACGTAATTGATGAACGATTGATCGCTATTGATGATAAACAGTACATATATCTATTTAATAGATATATGTACTGTTTATCATCAATAGCGATCAATCGTTCATTGAAGATAGGTTATTGGGTTTGGCCGTTAGTAGTCAAAGGAGCCAAAAAGTAATAAACAAACAGGCACACTTTTGGATTTATTTTACTAATGGATGGATAAACATAATACATATTTTCTGTCTTTCTTCGTATATTTTTGCCTCCGAATTTCTCTCACACATTTCCTCTTAGCTTCGGCTTGGCTTGGGCGTTACAGGGTGACAGATTGGTATTATTTCGATATAAAAATATATCCCTACATCTTTTCCCTTTCTTTTTTCTTTTTCCTTATAAGTATATTTCCTTTCAGTTAGTTACAGCGTATCGATAACGAGTGATACAATAAACTTTTCGTGGAAGTAAATAATATTTTATTTTGTGCGAACCGTCATGGCGCAGAAAAATGGGAAAAGGTTCTTTTTAAGCCAAAGATTGTGGGTTCAAAAACTGTATTAACACTTTGTCGGACATTTAAACGCCCATAGGCGTAATAACAATAAAAATTGTATTGCTGATTCATTTAAGACATCATCGCTAACTAACAATACAAGGAAAACATCGATAGAGCAGAGTTTTAGTTTTTCTTTCGTTCCCTTTTTTCATACAATTATTTTTCCGCGTTGCTTGCTTAAATGAACTAGCGACGTAAACAAACACCTTGCTACTAGGCAACCATATCTATAGAGAAGTAGTGCTTATCAAATGAACCACATACACACATGACATAATTATAACAACCAGCAACTGTACTTACCTACATGACGCTTAAACGATTATGCAGCGAATAACATTTAATTGAACGTAGTAATGAATGGTTATTAGAAATACCTGCTTGTAACATTCTATTACTCATAGTTAGGGCTGGCACACGTTTAAAACTATTTTGTCATGATCAGATGATGATTGGTACAACGCAGTGCTACAGAACAGTTATTTTATTATATAGCTTGTTGATTCGACTTTGAATTAGAATCGAAAAATAAAATTGTTATCTCAAGGAACCAGCTTCAATCTCCTTTTTCCAACTATGTCGGGGTCGGCTTCCAGTCTAACCGGATGCAACTGATAACCAGTTTTTTTACATAGAGGGACAGCCTATCTGAACTCCACAACCCATTTACTGGGTAGCACGATAACCCTTGGTAAGACTGATTTTCAGACTTTTTTGCTTCTGACTACACACGTAACGACTGCCAAAGATCTACGAATGACAGCCGGGACCTACGGCTTAACGTGCTTTCCGAAGCACAGCTCAAGTAGGTAGCTTATAATCTCGAAATGTATAAATACATAGTTTTCGTTTTGTATTTTGTTGTTCAGTGTTTCTATTTTGTACGTGACAAAGCAGAAATAACTAAACACTCTAGTAAAATAATATGAAATGGCAACAAAAACTATTATTATAATCATCCATCAAAATGAATGAAACAAATGAACGCTATCAAAGCTAAATGCTGCTTTTAAGCAAAAATACCTTAATACTTGTAACGATATTTAACAACAATAACGATTCCTGGTTGAGACTCGCAAAGACCAGGGGAGCATGGGACAAAGGGGGATTGATTCTCAAACTTTTGCCAACCCTAAAGTTCGCAGCATGGTTTGCGGAAATTAATAACATCCAAACGCAATGTGAAAGCTTTGTTATGCATGTAACGGAATTAATGGCAATATTATTATATTTAACGGTTTTCGTATTAGTAGATAACGCGGTGTTTCTGAGGAATTCAAGGGGATTATGATTCTTATACCTACGTTGCAAGCAAAACATTATAAGAAACAGTTGCGCTATGTCATTAATGTATTAGAAAATGATAATGGCCACATGCTCTTTATAATTATACGCGTGTAAAACGCGTAATTGGAAACTAAGCACCCTATCAACCGAAACCACGTGTTTCTTCACATCACACACCCAAGAAGAGTTAGGACAGGCAAAACTTTAGCATCGATCAGTTTTGTATAATGTTGCACCTTACAGATGTTCCCTATAAACTAGATTGGAGGCTCTTTTAATATTGAAGTCATGAACCCCATAATATTTTCAGTACCTAAGCGTTTTATTTTATTCCACAGCAATCCATTCTAACGGTTATGTCAAAAGTGAATAATTTATATTTTCTAGCATTTTATATTTCAAAAACTGAAATAAAATTTGCTAACGACCTGAATAAATATCTATCGTGATCTTCAACATGTTCCGATAACATAAATCTATACAGCGTTTATTGTTTGGGTTTTTACGGAGAGATATTTGGGAAGGGCAATGACCGCGATTGCCATTCTTAAATGGTACGACTATTGACTACTTGATAAGGCGTTTAACATGCACATGCCGCTAGGTGCATAGACTTTACGTAGCGTAGCTACACAAAACGTGGTTAAATTTATTGACGCAGTTTTAACTACTTATTTTATTGTATTTGCAACTATTGATGAAGGTTTTCCGATTTCCACGCGAATATTTTCCTATAAAAATATACAAACATTTTTTACACACATAACAAATTAAATAGCCTATAAAACACTAATCAATAAACAAATGACTGAATTTGAAAATTGAATTAAATATTTATTTAATTAAATTCATTTGAATTAATTTAGAATGTATTGCCAGCCATACATAAATTACGTTTCTCATGGTCAGTATTGTAAAACAGCAACATCATAGTTAAAGACCTATTATTAGTATAGATTAATTACAAGGAGGTCGAAGTTAACTTGCTCCTGTACTATGAAACCTTTAAGTTAAATACTGTACGTTGAAGTTGGCTCTGATTCTAAGTGACATCGTTGTAACTTCCTTAATATACTTACTGAGTTAGACGGCTTCTAAACTGGAGGGGCAAAAGCAAAGACTTGGACTGTGAAGCTTGTGTGCAGTTGTGTGTTAGAAAAGAAGAAAGTAGACCTTTGATTTCCTGAGAAAGCGGTGAACGGTCACACAATAACGGCTGTCCAATTCCAGAGCGTTTTTACACACCTTAAGGAAGTGACTGATTTTCATGACGGGCCGTTATAGTATGACGGGGCCGGCTCTTCTAGGAAACCTTAGCTTTAGTAAATTTAAATTCTAGTAACCCGCTCACTAAATAAGCACACTGAAAAACGAACAATAACAGTTTCCATAACTCCACTATTTTGTAACCATGACAAAATAACAGAGATTATTGTCACCCCACCCATAAAAAAACGACAAATTACACCAGAAAACTTCCCCATCTACTAAGGCAACATGAAGCGAAGCAGCGGAACTAAACCGCGGTGGCTCAGAATAAAGCTTCGCGTACACGAAGAGAGAATCTCGACCGTCGAGAGCCGAGAATGTCCAGGTGAGACCCGGGAATATACAAGCAATCGAATGGCGATTTATCGCACTCACGTCTTACATTCGAGAAACAAAGACTCTTCAACGATTATGTCAAACGAGACTCGGTAGGATTTTTTGTCGAAGTCTGATTTTTGACAACTCAAAACATACGATTTTTGTTCATACCGTCCCTATCAATTTTGTCAGGCGAGGATTTTGACCCCTATCGTTAAGCGTATATCGAACGCACTATTAACTTGAGTTAACTGTTCTAAAATCCTTTTTTCGCGTGGATTCGAGTGGAAACTCTTATTGTGTAAACAAAGCTTTAGGATTTACCCGCGTACGTGTCTCACCCGCGACGTATTTACAGAAAACCTCTTACCACCGCATGCCAGCCTAGTACTTGGAGAAACTATTTCCCCCGACGTAGGGTGAAATCCCTTCGTTGATTCTATTTTATTTATGGTCCTCGCGTGTCTCAAGAGGTAGGAAGGCTAATTGATACTTTATCTTTTACATCTTTCTTTGAATATTAATATTATGATAATGAAAGGATTTTATTGTTTTCGTTTATGAAATTGTCTTGCACGAACGTCTACTACAGCCTGGTACAGTTTAGTGCTATTTTATTTGCCAACTCATATTTAAAGTAGCTATTATAGTAAAGGTTACGTTATCAACTTCCAACGAGCCATTTTAAAACCACTTATCTATGAATTTTATATTGCTAGACTATGTATACTATACTAATACTTGAGTAAAGGACATACATATTATCCGATGTATCAAGAAGCAAAGCAAGTCAAAGTTTAGGACATTAATATGCGTACTAAAACTGATGAAATGAGTATTGTTTGAATTGTGGCCATTGAAGGATCACAACTTCAAAGTTTCTCGCTAAACAAATCGATAAATTATCATGTCAATCTCTTGTTACGGAGCAAATATTTTTAAATTCCCTAAAAATACTTATCTATTTCTACGCCATTTTATAACGCGCGAGTTCAGGCCATTCGAATTACGTACGTACGTTACGAACGTTTACACGTAGATATACGCACGTAAAAGAAGACATTGACACTATTTCTTTCCTATTTTAGTCTGAAGCGGCGACTCCAGCGGGTGGCCTGAGAAGCAGCGACAAGCTGACAACTATAAATAAGGCTTAATATTTTGAGCATTTCATTAATTTGACCTAAGATTCATATTTCAGTTTCAGTCTATACAGAATTGTCATCAGTTCAACCGAAAGGCGTCGACTGCTGGATTAAGTGTCCACAAAAATTGCCCGCGACATAGCCAAAAGAATTGCTTAACTGAAGTGGCAGAGAGTGGGCATGTTGCTCGCAGATTTTAAGGTGAATATACACTACATCATTTTCTCGAGCATTTACATGCAATGTAACGTTCTTACAAATGTTATTGTCGCCGGCACGCAAGTTTTTGGCGCGTCAGTTTACGCGTGTACACTTAGTGCAAAAATATTATTCACAATTTTATTGCTTGCCATTATTCTATGTTTATTGCCATATTTTATTTTCAAATGTCTGTTTAGAAGAAAGTTGGAAAAATACATCTAACGTCTCTTGCCAAATTACTTACGTGCCAGTGACTTTATAATACAGGCTGAAGGTCAATTTAAAAAAGCATTTCCATATAATGTAACGTAAACGTTCCTCCGGATGCTAGCGACGGTGTTCGAAGTAAAGCTCATGGCGGGCAAGCATTTGCCTGTAACATTCTGTTCTATTTTGCGTATACTTTTCGTTGAAATGTCGGATCTGCAGGTAAATCTGAAAGTCACCCACGCTCGTGTCTTTGCTCGATGAAATTTACACAAATTCTCTCATTTGTAACTAAGCGTTGCGCGCCGTGCTCATTGTTCGGTTCGTGAAAGGGTGACACGATAGAGCGGCTTTGTTTTGTTACAAGTAAATGGTCTAGTCTATACTCACTTTAAGGTGTAAAAAAATATTAACTAAACAGTGTAAAACACTGTGTAGTTAATATTATGCTAGGCTATTATTCTTATTATTTATTATTATGATAAATTATTTATTTCCAAATTCGATGAAAATTTATCCAACTCACACTTGTCCAGATATATTTGCTAACTACCAAATCGATGAAGCAAAACATCTGCACTGTATTATCCAACCTTGGAAACACAAAATTTATTCAAAGAAATGTGCCAACATTTTTCCGTTGAATTTTAAAACAATTATTCTTTGTTGTCAGTGCTACGTTCAGCATATTCTAGAGCTCCGCAGTAATTGCTAGCTGTCAGTCTACTATTATTGGCATTGTTACAAAGCGTCAGACTTTGCAATAGACAGTTATAGTATTATTTTCTATAGTATAGTTAAAAAATCAACAAAGTATAAAGTATCAGTTCTAATAATAATAAAAAAAACGTTTATTTCAAGCAACAAGACTCATTTACAAACAGAAATATAGAAGGATACAGACAGAAAACATACACACAAAAACGAACACTTACAAGGAATCAAAATGCCTGCTGCAGCAATGCCGGATATAAGGGCGATCTAGTTTGTTGGCGATCATCGCCAGGACGGTGTTGCTTATATATTTGAACCTTTAGTGACACCAATCCTACTAATATTTTAAATGCAAAAGTATAATTGAGTTGATTGCATGTCCTTGTTTCGAGGTACCAATAAGTAATTAAATAAGTAATCATTGATTTAACAAAAGACTTAGCCTAGGTAACGTCAGTGTTTTTTCAATAGGGGATGGGTCTGGCTGTTACACATCAGTAAGACCCCGCCCTTGAAACTAGGAACATCCTGTATCTTGAAGGACAGTGTACTTGTGGGGTAGACACGTTTTACAGAATATTTATAATTGCGTAATAATCATGATGTACCGAAAATCCGGAATCCGAAAATCCGAATGCAAAAATCTAGACTGAAAGATCTACGTGTATTTTTTATTTTTGCATAGAGATCGTTGGTAGTTAAATGTTCACACATAGACTATTTTTTAGGGTTCCGTATCCAAAGGCTGCCAACAAGTATTACTAAGCCACCGCTATCCGTCCGTTTGTCCGTCGATCCATGCATCCATTCATCCGTCCGTCCGTCCGTCTGTCTGTCAGCGTGCTGTATCTCAGGAACCGTAATAGGTAGACGGTTGAAATTTTCACAGAGTGGGTATTTCAATAAATAATAAAAAGAAAATAAGGTAAAAATTAAATAGGGTCCCCCTATCCCGTTTTTTTTAAAAATATGTAGTTGTAAATATTGTACGGTGGCATGGAACCCTTCGTGTGCGAATCCGACTCGCCGGATTTTTATGCGTAAAGGTTCATTTGAAAATCAGCGTTAGACGGGACCTGTTGGGCATTATTGGTGAAACGAACCTATTTGGCGCGGCCGTGGCGCACACATGAACCTATGTTTTAATTTTATGTTAATTTTTAATGTGTTCAAATGTGTTCCTTGCTTTTCCGGTACTGTACCAAATAAACGTTTTTCTTTCTTTATCCGAATAAATGCGCAGTACCTACTACTGGTGTGCATTTTTTCGGATATATATTATCTGTGCGCATGTACGATAGACCACAGAAGTGGAACCGCGGGTCGCGCCGATACCCAGAGAAGAAAGAATTATTAAAAACTCTTGAAACAACACTCGCTGGTACTAGGACCCCATAAACCACACTCTACTGCTCTGTAATTGGGAGCCGTTGGACTGAAACCAATTAGAAGCAACCATTTATTGATAGTGCCTTGTTTCAGTCTTTTTATTCTGCTTGTGTTCGGTTATAGGATAATTCCGGAGTGTTGTTGAAGAGCTAAGTGGAATCGAAGAGGCTTTTAAATAAAAGAAAAAAAATAAAGAGGAGATTCTTTTGAAAGTACATTTAGCTCAATAGTTAGCTGTGCTCATGGATGGTACTGTAGCAACAAAGGAATGACGTAATTTTTTTTTTAATATTTAATTTATTTAATTTTGACGTTTTAGGCTGTTGCTACGGCATGGCACGGCACAAAAGGGAGGAGGCCTATAGGTGGATCATGACTACCAATGAGGATTGGTGCCCAGTGAGGGTTGGTGGATGTCACACGTCTTCGAATTACTAAGTCTTTCTACGTATGATCTTTTCTAGAGGTAGCTTAAGCATAACTTTTCTGCTACAAATGATTTGCCTACGTAGTTCAACAGCAAGGAATAATCTTCCATCACTCTATTCATTTGTTATAATGAACAAAAATCGTGTTCTCTAAATAAATCTACTCATTAACAATTATTTCCGGACGTTAAAATTCCGCGAATGCCAAAATTTCATTAAGTACAATGTAAGCCAAGCGTGGTCTTGGCACCTCACTGGCGAGAGACGCCGAAAGCTTTTTGAGAGCCCTTTATAACCCTCGTTAATTGTGTGGCTATTAAAATTATTAAAACTATTTGGTTTAACTCTGTAAACGCCATAAAACATGCTAGGGAGGATTCATTGTTAAGTCATACGCACAAGACCAACAGATCTTGTTGGTATTGTACGTAACTATGACTTAATAAATAAAGAAAGAAAGAAAGAAAAATATTTTGTTTGGGACACGCACAGTAAATACAAACAGTAAAAAAATAAAAGGAACATTTAAAACTAACAAAATTAACGTTAAAAACAACAATAAACAAGAAAAAGAAGACCTGTGCGAGGCCAAAAAGGCTCCTACCTCAGCATAATGATGCGTTATCTAAAAAATAAATACCGCAGCTTATTAAATGAATGTACAATCTAGATCTATTAAATAAATATTATAAATTAAAGTCGCTTTTCGTGAATGTCAGTTTGACCACGTTGTTCTTCAAAACTCCGCAACTGATTTTGATGGGGTTTTTATTTCTGAAGGTTTGTGTGTATAAAACAATGATCTTTAACTTACGTAGAGAAAGAAATCTCTAGGTTTTGTCAAGTCGTAAAACCGAGCAAAACAGGAGTGGAACGCTAGTCCATAGTCCATATTATAATATTGTAATTGCTAAAGTAACTGTCACTCTGTCTGTCGGTCTGCTGCCTTTTAACGCCTAAACGGCTGAACGGATTTGAATGGACACGGATATACTCGTACCATGCATACAAAAATATCGCGGCGGGATTTTTTTGCCCACTGGATCTTCAACGCACTGCTTAGCGCCGAAAGTTGAAATTCCAACAGTATGTTTTTTTGACGTACTGGGATGCACTCTGTGGGATTCTCAATGCTCGGTTCAACACCGAGAGTTGAAAATCTAGTGCGCGATAAAATCCAGCCGCGATATTTTTACGTTCGTGCGAACGTGGTCGTATTGTAGGACGGTGAGTATTTATCATCCGACGAACTACTTGATTTCCAACCAATACCGTAAAAAAGCTCAACACAAATTGCCAACCCATTTCGAGCCTTATGTTCTAATATAAGAAAATCTACACCACAACGGGAACTCTAATAGGAAAATAACGAGAACCTCTGAGCGAGCAAGTACTAAGCTTTTTCCGCATTAAAACCATTTATCCGCATTTAGAGGAAGACCTAGCTTATCTACGAATTAAAAAACGAGAGAATTTATACATATCTTCTTTAGAAACGTCTTAAGAAAAATAAAGTTAGTAGGTAATGAAAATGATCCTTCATTTTTTACCCGAGTTTGTTCTTCAGGGCGAAACGAATGTGATTAGCAAACTAAACCAAGTCAAGTCCAGTTCAAGTCCAAAACCATTGGCATTAATGGCACCTTCAGGTATTTACAAAAGTAAAGCGAGGCTATACGAGTTATATGGTTTCAAAAATACAGGTTTGATACTTCTTTCCTAGAACATGTCAAAAAGTATTCAAAATTATTTTAAAAGATTTGTGTTTTGCTAAATCCTAAACTTTTAAGCGATACAATTGAACATTCCAATAACAAAGTAAAAACCACCTGGAAAATTACTAACAATGAAACGGGTAAGTCGGTTAAACTGGAAAAACAATTAGAGATTATGGTCGACAGCAAATTAGTTAATAAAGCAGCTGACGTAGCTGAAGCAATTAATGAGTTCTTGCCAACAAACTTATAACTACGACTCGCTCCTTAAATTCGCCCCCGTCTAAAGCTGAAAACCTTTTTCATAGTAGTGTACCTAAACGTAGTCGCTTATTTAGCTTCGAACATGTAACACCTCGTGATGTAGTTAGTATTTTTAACACACTTAAGTCTATAAATACTGGCGATTACTGGAGCATCTCCATTAAACTTTTAAATAATATAATCGACATCGCAGCCCCTTATCTAGCTGTTACTTTTAGTAAATGTGTTGGCTTAGGAAGGATTTAAGATAAAGGAGGGTAGTAGAGTCATACCATTATTTAAATCATGTAATAAAATAATGTTGGCAATTTTAGGCCTATCTTACCTGCATTTAGTAAAATATTTGAAAAGTTAACACTCAAGCAGTTGCTACGACATTTTAATTTAAATAGCCTCCTTCATGATGAACAATATTTAGAAAAGGTCGTTCGACTACAGATGCGGGAGTTGCTCTGCTGAAACACATATTTAACGCGTGGGAGAGCTCGCAAAATGGTATTGGAGTTTTCTGTGATCTCCCCAAAGCCTTTGATTGCGTGCACCATGACACGCCTTTGCGTAAACTAATTAATTACGGTGTTCAAAACGAAGCTCTCTACAAAAAGAAATGGTCCCTATTTGTAAATGTGAATTTATTATTCACATTTACAAATAGGGACCAATTTTAATGATGTGAAATCTTCCGGGCTACTATTTCAGTTAGGTGTACCTAAATGCTCAATATTGGGTCCATTCTTATTCTTAGTGTATATCAATGACTTACCATAAAGGCTATCTGTGACTTTGTACTTTTTGCTGATGATACCTCTCTTATCTTTAATGTAGACAGGAATTGACAATAGCTTGACGACGTAAACAGTGCAATATCAATGGTTACGGATTGGTTTACCACAAATAACCTAGTTCTCAATGCCTAGAAAACGAAATGTGTAAAGTTCGCCTTACCGAATGTTAGAAATCCAACCCAAAATCGTCCTAGATAAAGAGGTGCTTGAAACTGTAGACTCAGCAGTTTTTCTGAGCATATATATCAAACCTAACGGGAAGGCTCAGTTCGGCCGCCTACACCGTCAGGAAACTACGGCAATACACTGACATTGATACAGCTCGGCTAGTCTATTTTAATTATTTTCATAACGTTATGACCTACGGCATTCTGCTGTGGGGCAAAGCGCTGATATTCAAAGTATATTTGCTCTTCAAAAACGAGCTGTTCGAGCAATTTACCAGTAAGGAGCAAGAGTAACTCAGAGATATTTTTATATAGATATTGGTATTCTCACGGTGGCATCACAATAAAAATCCTTATTCGCCAACATCGTATATGTACATTAGGCAAAATATACATTTATACACAAAAAACAGTGATATTCACTAGGAATAAGGACAAACTACGTGCTCCCTTTCATTGGCTTCATAAATCATTTGTTGGGCTTGGTATAAACTTTTATAATAAGCTTCCCTCTTCTTTGTTAGATTTGCCTTTTAAATCGTTTAAAGCTAAAATAAGATCCAACCTTTATTCAAAGGCATACTTCAACGAATATTTAACGATAAGAATAGTTGGTCGCTGTGAGTGAAGACAATGTATAAGTTCTTTTTCCAGAATTAGCTTACCTACTGATAATTTATAGTTCATATAATTGTTTATTTTATTTGACTATATTAGTAAATTTAGTTTAATTTAATTTTCATATATTATTGACATAATCTACTCATTTCAATGATTTTTAATGAGATGTATTGCATTATGTGGTTAGCACACTTTTCTGCTAGTTTCTTGCAACATCGCACTTTATACTTTTTGTTTGTTTTATCTGCTATACAACGTGTTGTTTTGCATCCTCGTCAAATTTCAGGAGGCTGTTATGAAAGACATAAATAATCAAATAAAATTACGATCCTGCTCAATAATTAATACATACTTGTCTTTTTAGATATTTAAGTTTGACAGTATTTCAGAATACTCTACTTTCAAAGAACAGAATCGCCCCGTTGCGTATACGGTAGGCAGTGTCGTACGACTATGTCGCTGTGTGCATGCGTTACAGTTACAGCGCAGTTACAGGGCGGTATCACACGGGCCCTACACATGCCGATTTCCGAAAATTACGAAATTTAAAAATAAATACCTACTTATTTTATTATTGATTCGTGTCGAGAATCATTAGCATAGTTACCTCCTCGAATTTGACGAGGATGCAAAACAACACCTTGTATACTCGTATTATACAAGCCTCTGCCCGCGACTTCATCCGCGTGAAATTTATTTCCCCCCACCCACGCATCTTTTCATTTTCATTTTTTTTTTGCTCGGTTCCTAAATGTCGTAGCGTTAAATACCCTATAACCTTCCTCAAGAATTGAACTATCAAATGCAAAAATATTTTTCCAAATCAGACCGGTGCCGGTGGTTCCAGAGATTACACCCACCAACAAACAACAAATTAAGTATAGATTGTGTGCTTTTTACTCTGTGCTAAATAAAATTTTCTTTCCTTCTTCTTTCATTTATACATACAGAAAAGTTACCACTCTCCGCTTTATTTATAAACGATGTTTAAAGTTATGAGACGTTTAAACGTCAAAAAAAATTTAAACAGACGTTTACGAATAAAGGGCTCTTTTATGTCCTTCATTCCACCGCATCACAGAAAAAACTAAAATTGCTAAAAATCTACACATCTTTCAGTAATCCTTTAACAATTAAAACTCCCAGGGGAGTAGCCAGGTACCTACTTAGTCTCTTCTTAAGCCACAGGTCATTAAAACCTCATTTTACAATAAAGAAAATGTGTCAATTATTCCATTTCCGCGGTGTTGCAAGTGCAGCCCCAACAATCTTATGCGTTCAAGGCTGGCACCAATTATAAATTCAAATAAACCGAGATTATTATCAATATTGGCCCTATCTTACTTAAAAGCCCATTTGCACCACAAATTACTAACCACTTCCGCTGAGCTGCTGAGGTCTGCTGGCAGATACATAGAATGTTAAGAAAAACATGACGCGGGCACATGGTGGTCGGATGAGATTATAAATACAAATACATGTTTACATAACTTTGGTCTCCTTTTGTGAATCTTAACTGTATCAACTATTAATTAATACTGTAATATATTTAAAAAAAAAACACTTTTATTCAAATGTCTTCAAATACATAACTAGTTTTGTCAATCGTAGTAAATTGTTTAATTAAAAATTATTTTTTATATTAATATTAAAAGAAAAATTATCCCCGCCAACCCTAACGATTGTCTAGGGTTGCCAAGAATTCTTTACGGGCTGATTACGAGCGGAGAAGTTGCCAGCTCACTACAATAGAGTATTAGTCGACGAACGCGAAAATAACTGGAAATCCTTTTAGCAAACCGTTTTTGTATGAAACTGTTAGTCCCTATCCAAGCTGGATTGGTTTTCTTTAGTAAATTTTATTTTTGCAGAGTTTTAGGTTTCTCTAAATGATTTTTAAAACCTTAGTTTTTTATTCTGTATGTTTGCGGATTTCGAGCGATTTTTTTAAGACAGTGGGTGTAGATGACTATCTTTTTGTATGCAGTTTACCTGAAAACTAGGTATTCTATAAGGCCCTTCGACACACGTTTTTCATACCGTGAAAAACTTCGGTTTATTCGCCGTGTGTAGGCACGGTCGTCAGTGTTGTATGGATCACTATGTAAGCTTGTTGACAAACGAGTTTTTTCTACGACGCTGTTTATACGCTGTCCCGTATAGAAACCGTGCCGTATACAAAGGGCATAAAGCTGTAAAACAAAATTAATGTTTCATGCATTTCCACACAACTGTCATTTGTTAAAGACTTAAAAGCCCATTTGCACCACAAATCACTAACCATATTTATCACTCAACATATTTAAAACGACCTTCTGTCCTTGGGAACTTCAAACAATTGACAGAAATAGTTTAGCGCCAAACGTATCCATTCAGTGATTGTCGTTGTAAGTGGGCCAAACCCTTTGATTTATTAACGTCTTCGTCGTCATCATCATTGGCAGCCTCTCCTTGCTGAGTTTAAGCCTCCTCCCTTTTGTGGCATTCTTCGCTGATCTGTGCGAGTCTCATCCAGGTTTTCCCGCGTCCCCGCCATTTTCTGTAGGTCGTCCACCCACCTGGCTATTAGCGTCTTTTAGCTAACTAATTTCGTTTAGTTCATTTTCCTCTTGTTTCACCGTCACAAAAACGACAAAGGCACTGTCTATTTTTAGCCCATTTATATATATCAAATACTTATAAACTAAGGGTAAAGGTCTTGTAAAAAGGTGCAGTGAACGTTCAGACCTCATGTACCTTAGAATGTTAAGAGAAATAATTAAAACCTTAAATTCTAAGAACCTACGAGCTAAAAGGCAGAGGTGTACCCATAGTAGGTACACTCACAGGTCGCCAGTTTTGTTTAAATCCCATGACATAGGGGGCGAGTCTTTTGTCATCAACCGGGCACAAATGTCTGCCCAGCCCTTAGGGAGTCACAAGCGTGGTGTTATGTTGATATCAGTTAAACGATTCTTTTGAGAAACCTATTTGCTTAATTGCAGCTCGCTCTTGACCAAAATTTTCTTTTGATTTAAATTAATTCGTGCTGGCTTTGGTTTAAAATAAGCAGCTTTTCAGAGTGCAATCCTGCAGTCGACAGGTATTTAACTAACAAATTGAATAGACCATGAGCACTCGGCGTTTTCGACGTTCAAAAGTGCCTGTTACGTCCCTATTTGAAATAAATGTTTTGACTTTACGGACCTCTACCCGGCGGCCCGAGGGTTTCAACCCCCCCATACATTATTTGCTATTTTCAATATTGCTCGGGTCGAATGGGAATAGAATTCGAGAAAAGTTGAATGAGATACTAAGATACTGGAGCTTCTTGCTTGGGAATGGGCAACTATCTTCATATTTCTGACTGACCGACTCCTTGACAATTCAAAAGTGTCTGTAAATGGTATAATTGAAATAAATGCCTGGAGTTTGAGTTTGAGTTTGACTGCTTTCAACGATTATATAAAAAAATTCACCCGCGTAAGAGTTGATCTTTGGGATAATTATCCTATCCTATTTATTATAAACCTGTAGTACATTATTTTGTTCTATCATTAATAGTGGTCGCAGCGCACGCCAAAAACTATTTTAGGTTTTCTACCTTGGGTTACAATATTGCAAATTTCTTATGGATCCCTATTTTTTTTGAAAATAAATTATAGCCTATGTTATTTCGTAATAATGTAGCTATCTACTGGTGAAAGATTTTTTTAAATCGGTTCGGTCGTTTCGGAGCCTATTCGTTACAAACATAAAAACACAAAAAAATCTTTCCTCTTTATAAAATTAGTGTAGATTAGTGTAGATAAACCTGATCCTGTATTTATTTTTCTTTTTAGAAAACAATAAACTCGTTATAACCGCGTATTACGATTTTGGACTTTGCTTCTGACAAGAATAATTAAAATAAAATTAATGAAAATGTTTGTTTCCCAGAAAAGTTTAAATGGCATTCCAGGAGTTTTAGACTGTGTTTGAACGTGAACTGAACAGTAACTAAACCACAAAAAGTTGTTCAGAACAACAAGGTTTAAAATCACGTCTTTTATTTACCATTTTTTGCTTTTATTTTTTATTGCATAGAGCAGTTACTAAAGAACAACAACGGTTTGTCAATGACCCTTCACTGTGCTCGTTGATTGACTAGTTTCTGGTGGCTTCATATTTCTGACTGACCGACTCCTTGACAATTCAAAAGTGCTTGTAAATGGTATGAACTAAATGTTTTGAATTTGAGTTTTCATTCATTGTATAACCAGCTACCTTATAAACTACCACTTAACTTCGTCATTGATGATGTTGCACCGACTAGTGACTACCCACTGCTGAAAACCTGTCTTTTGTGCCATGTCTCCCTGGTCAGTATCAGTCTCATACGGGTCTTACGCTGTAGGTCTTAGTTATAGGTGCAGCATTGCATATGAAAGCGGGCACGCCCTTTATGCCAGGAGGTTTTTTTTGTTATGTATTAAGTTCTGTTTGCATTTTTGTTTTTATTATTTATTTCTGCTTGAGTATAGTTTTAAATATTGGCGTGTGCTAGCTGACATATGGCAAATAATTGTAATATTTTTGTGTTTCGTAATGTTAATTACTTATTACTATATACAATCCAGTTCTTCTAACTGAACAGACAGCAGTGCTGCTGGGTAGTTTGTTCCGCCACTTTTTCTTCCCAGCTAAAGCACTAGGAAGTGGTGAAGGGCGGGCGTTTTGGGGGGACTGTCTTATGTGATTTTGACGTTCAAAAAGTGCTGATTCTCTGCCCAGTTTGAATAAATGACTTTTGATTTTGAATCACCTATATATCTGACTAAAGGACCACTCACGGAATAAAAATCAATCGACCCATCTTATTTTATAACAATTATTATCATCTGTCTAACCTTTTCCCAACTTTGTTGGGGTCAGCTTCCAGTCTAACCGGCTGCAGCTGAATACTAGTGTTTCACATGGAGCACCTGCCTATCTGATCTCTACAACCCAGTTACTGGATAACACGGTACCCCTCGGCAAGACTGGTTGTCAGACTTTCGCGGTTCTGACTACCCGTAACGACTAGACTGTCAAAGATGTAGGTACAAATGACAGCCGAGACTAGTGGCCTAACGTGCTTTCTAAGGCACGGAGAGGTCTCGTTATGAAATGGATGGTCACCCCATCTATGGACCGACCTCGGCAAGCGTTGCTAAACTTTGAAGATCGACCCGAGCTTATTATTTAGCCACGAGCCCCTCTTTATCATATAACATTATTATCTAGTGAATAGTGCAAAAACCCAAATATATTTTCTGTATGCGTAAAATATTGGGGTTTCAGCGGCTCCACCCGTTTTTTCCGCAACCGGAGCGATCAAAATACAGTTATTTGAGGGTTAGAAAAAAGTATCGCTTTTTAACAGCCTGGTGTTTTGTATCGTGAAATAGATGAAGGGTTTTGTTGAAATACGGGTCAAAGTAGTAGATTCTGTAATTTATTGGCTGGAGTCGTTTTAGAGGCTTTTAAAAAGGCTTAACAGATTTAGTTCTCGTATTCGATATTGTATTATAATCCTTTATTGAGACTTTTAAGCCTATTTTGAAAGGTCTTCACGATAATCTTCTAGTAAGGACAGGTTCAACCTAGTTCAGGCAAATAAGCTACTGTGCTCTATTTTAATTGTTAAGTTACTTATTGTAAATGTGCCCCTTTTTATAAATAAACGATTAATAATATTATATAAAAAGGTCTTCCTACTGAAAGCCAAACAAATAACGAGAAATTGGACCAATGTCTTGCATTTTGAACTATCCTATTGTCTTGTGCATATTTGGTACATAATCATTTCCCCACAGCTTACATGAAACTAAGTAATAGGTAAAGTGGATTGTATAACTTTACTTTTCGATATTAAAAACCTGGAAACTATCCATTTAAGTCTTCAAAGGTCAAACTATAGAAAGCAACACAACATCCTCACACACACACCTCTTCAATTCTTACATAAATACATAATATTTACCTAATTCTATCATTGCGGTGCTGAAACATCGATAGTACGTGATAGAACGCCTCCATGCAATCCACCTGTTTGGATTCCGAACTCATGCATCTATTCATTCATGCATGCCTGGTGAATACAAATACGCACCTGGCTTTCTTCTAGCACAGTCTGTTGGTTTTGTAGGACAAACACGTTTATTAAATTCTTTTTACCTATTGTGGTAGGGTAATTTTTATTATAGGTGCATCGTGTTCACATATAATTATATATGTAATTAATGTATACAAAATATTGTAACACATTTTAAAAGAGTAACGGTGGACTTTCTTGCCCATTCTTCTCCATACGAAACTACCTTTTGGAAGGGGCGACTAGAATCAATTCTATTTAAATGTAAATTTTGACGTTCAAAAGTGCCTTTTATGTGCCTATTTGAAATAAATGCTTTGACTTTGATTGCTATCACTTATTTCGAAAGTGGTAGGTAATAAATAACAGAGGTTGCGTTTTGCAACCGGCGAAATGTGGGTGTAGGTACTTTAGGTGTACCTCTGTGCAACCTTCGGTATACAGGAGTCATATTACGTTATGTATTGCATTTTCGGTTCCGTGAAAAAAAAAACTGCTATAGAAGTGGCGGTTGGCCCCAGTGTTATTTTAATATTACTTCAGTGTGAGAAAGAGATGGAGCTATACGTCCTGTATAGCTCCATCACTTTCTCACACCGAAGCAATATTAAAATAATATTTATTTATTTATTTATATATTCTTTATTGTACACCACAAAAAACATAACAACAAAAATTCAACTGAACACTACTTAATATACAATGGGCAGCCTTATCGCCGCTGCTTTATGAGGTGTTGGTTGGTTGGTAGATTTTCCGTTTTAAACCATGTCGTGAAAATAACTTTTTTTATTTACTTACAGTTTTGTTTATTCCATTTTTAGATTACGGAGAAGAATACTGGCGAAAAATGCGTTGGCAAATTCACAAGTAAATTAATATGGCATTCGTAAAAATCTGCAACAGCCGATTTCTTTTCCTTGTTTACTGTTAAAAATTCAGTTTGATTAAAACCCCAACTGGGAAATAAAGCTATATTTTTCGAATATATTTCGTACATGCCAAAAAAGTCGTAAAAACACAGTGAGTACGAAAATATAGCAAAATAAAAACGCGCGAACCAGTGGCCGCTGCCAATATACTTTTAATTGACATATTTTCAAACTTGGAACACGAGGCTGCTATATGAAAAAAAAAGGTTTTTCTTTAAGTTTAAAAGTGTTCCAAACGGTTTGATTGAGTATTGATTTTTTTATTTGTATTTTATCGCAGCGCAAATGAGTTGATTAAACAAAACATTATTGAAAGCATAGTACGTATTTATGAATTTTGTGTACAGGAAACAAAACTAAAATGCAGCCAACTAACTAATTAGGTACGTTTTCAGGTTGTGTGTTTTGGACTGGTTTTTCCATCATGAAATTTGAAGTAGCAGCTCGATTTCTGGTCAGTGGCAATAAGCTCGCTCTTTGAAATGAAATTAAATGTTTTTTTCTGTAAGTAGATCTTTTAAGACACAATTACACGTCAATATTTTAAAACTAGATGGCGCCGGCATTTCTTAGCTGACTGATCCCTGAGAAAAAATGCCGAAACAACTAATTTGGCCTTGAGAGGCCGTGACTGCTTAACCGGTCAATCCTGTGGTGCCTTCGAGCTAACTCAAAGCCTCCAGCCCGAGGCATAATATTAATTATAAACTAAGCGACCATCACCTAAGGGCACCCTCTGTGGGGTACGAACCTCGGCTTAGGGCGTCGCTGGGGGGGAACAGCAAGTTGGGGTCAGGCTGGATCAGAATGGATTCATTATTATTAGGGGGGTTTAAAACTACTGGCTCAGCTACGCCACCAGCTGGCTCTGCGGATCCGATCAAGGGAGGGGAAGGGGAATTTATCGGGGAGGAACGCGGACGCGGACGCGAAGGAGCTCAGCGACGAGGTCGGAACTTCAATTTGTGTCTGTGTGTGCTGTATACTGTACTGGTGGCCCTACTGCTTTTCTGGAGGAGGGTGGTGGGGTCGTCGGGGTCGGTCTGTGCGTGCCTTGGACGGCGGATTCTACAGATTCTAGAGGGGACATAACTGGCGGCCTTCACAACCAAAGGGTTGCGATGGCTGCCAGCGGTATCGAAGAAACGCTTGCAAGCGCGTTTCATGAATTGATGAATGGTGGGCATTTTCAAATCTAAGTGTAAGTTGATATTACGAACGAACCAGGGAGAACCCGTGATTTTACGTAAAAAACGGTTCTGTAGGGTCTGCATCCTATGGACGTGCCGGGGGTGGGCCTGTGCGAAAACAGCACAGGCGTATGTCATGATAGGTCGGATGCATGCCGTATAAATGCGCAGTTTGCACCTGAGTGACAATTTACTGCGTGCATTTAAGACGGAATGTAGTCTACCCAGAACCAAGGCGGCTCGCGAACGAACCACCTTTATGTGCTCTGAGAAGGAGAGACGTCTGTCCAAAGTCACACCCAGATATTTGGCATGCTTCGCCCAAGGAATCGGCTTGCCATACATCTTGATCGGGCGTCGTCATGTCTGCGTTTCACACGCGGCATACATCTTGATCGGGCGTCGTCATGTCTGCGTTTGACACGCGGTTTCAAGAAGAGAACCGCTTGACTCTTGTCGGGGTTAACTTCGATTCTCCACTTTCTGAACCATGCGCCAAGCTTGTTGACTGCGGTTAGGAGAGTACGAGATATCGAGTCGGAGAGGAGCCCAGTGTAATAAATGGCCGTATCGTCTGCGAACAGAGCCAACTGCGCATTTTTACATTTCAGGATGTCACTGGTGAATAGGGTGAACATGGGGAGAGCTAGCACAGAGCCCTGACGGACTCCTGCGCGGATAGGGTGGGGGGAGGAAAGCGCCCCTTCGATACGATAACGAAAGGTTCGGTTAGCCAAAAAGTCTCGCAGGATGAGTACGAGACGGTCTGGCACACCGAGTTGGTAAAGCTTATATAATAAGCCATTGTGCCAGACATTGTCGCACGCTTTCGCTATGTCGAAGAACACAGCACCCGTCATGAAACCACGTTGGAAACCAACGCTTACGTGTTCGATGATGCGGTGAACCTGTTGGACGCTCGAGTGTTGGGATCTAAAACCGAACTGTTCGTCGGGGATGAGGCCCTTGGTCTCGGCATAATCTCTGATCGAAACAACGCAGAGGTCATGGTCTCTTATATAGTCCAAAAATTGTATTATTACGATTTTATTTGAGTCTAACAATGCAGGCCCAAGTCTTTTTTTTTTTTTTGAGGGTGGGAAATCATCAAATAACTTCTCCCGCTCTGGGCAGAGTGGCAGGCGTGTCAGACTCTTACTGACTAAAACCCACCCGTGTTCCTTCAGTTGCCCCCGTCATTGGTGCTGACATCTCTTTGAGGCGCGCGTGGAACACAACGCGCCGTCGACCCAGGCCTGGTACTTATCGAACGGCGAGCTGCCCATTGCGCGCCGTTCGCAAGCCCACGCGTACGGTGGCCGTGAATCGGCCTGCGATTCCCGACGCCCAGGGCGTCTCCTGCGGCGGCTAGGGGCGTGAGGGCGCGAATTTTGCCTCTCCCTCACGCGTTCCGCCTCCTCCTTCGCGAACATTACTGCTTCGCAGAAGGAGGTGACGGCTTCCCAAGCCCTCTCGCTCCGTACCATGGCCTGGACCAGGGCCGGACGCGAGAGATCGCCACCGCCAATCGCCTCCACGAGGACACGGCGGTGCTCCGCCCAAGTCAGGCAGACCTCCACCGTATGCTCCACCGTGTCCTCCGGGCGATCCACATAATGGTGACACCCGGGAGTTTCCTCCCGCCTTATCCGGAACAAGAACCTCCCGAAACAACAGTGTCCAGTGAGGACCTGCGTCAGGCGGAAAGTGAGGACGCCATGGCGCCTCTCTAGCCACTCCTCAAAGAGGGGACTTATTGCCGCAATTGTGGCGTGCCCAGCGCTGGGTTGCGACAATCGCACTCTCCATGCCGCCCTGGCAGGCCCATGTCTGGAAGGGCCTTTTGAAGAAAGAGCCATTGCAGCTTTGAGTTGACCTGTCCTAACAGACGGCATGCATCAGTCATCGTGTAGCTTCACCCTATTTTAGGGAGCTCAAGACCCGTCACACGACGCTACATTTGCGTAGGCCGTCTATAAAATACTCAAACGTGGCTCCAACAAACATACCTATTTCCTATTTCGAAAAATGTTGAGTTGAGAGTGTAAGTACTTAGACAAATATTTGACATAGCTTATCTGAGTGAGTCTTAAATATTTACATGGCGCACGCGAGTACAATGAAAATAGACTGTGAAATGGAATGTTTTGAATTATTCTTAAAAAACAAACGTGCGTCAATTCTTTCTATTTATCTATCTATCTGTAAGTATCTGTTTTACTGTGTGTACATAAAATATAAAATAAATAAGTATTTTTTAGAGCAAGCATAGTTGTGCATGTTTCATTTCATACCCAAGGTTGATATAAATGAAACCAAAAATTTAAAATAAAAATTTTAATTTTGAAACCGTTATGCACATTCCGAATTGGAATACTGCCCAATAAACGGCGATGGAGCAATAGTGTACGATTTGGACTCAAACCCGCATTACATACCTACATACCAGAAACTAGTTGACGGGTTAATCTAACCTAAAATAACAAGGAAACTGCAGTGGTCCTACAATATCAAGGTAATATTACTGCACTGTCTAAAAATTTGGTAGTTTTCCAGCGTAAAGTAGGTATGTTCATAAAATAAGAACGCAAACAGGAGCGGTGGCACCTAATTATAGAGCTCGTCATAAAACCGCAGTACACTTTGTATGATGAGGTTTGAACCAGAATAATTGTATTTAACCTTTTATTGCTAGGCCGACCAGCGAGGTAATTGCGTGACACATAAAATAACAATTTTTCGCATTTTCTTTCATTTTGACAGTTCAGTCACGTTCATTGCGTTATTTACGTTGCTGAGCAGACGAATTTATTAAACCTATGAAGCAATGGATTAGAAATATCCTTCAAAACTCTCGGATTGTGATTGAAACTGTGTTACCTACGCAATTAGGGTTACGATAGGTACCAAAGCCTTGGCTCGTACGAGGTACAGCATACCAGCAATGGCACAAAATACTCACACTTTGGAGTCACACCCAAAAATGTACCTACGTGTTGCTCGGGCCGCAGGTTTCTGCATAGATCATCCTACAACTCACACAACTGGTATTAAGTGATTTGCCAAGACTTGCGAAATACAACAAAAACTGCCTTGCAATGTGCGTACGTATTTATAACAAAATACCAAGTCGCTTTAAAATATTGAACTCGAGAAAATTTAAGACAGAATTACACAAGTGGCTTATTGAATGTAATTTTTACAGTTTAAAAGATTTTATGGATGTGAGATGTTGATTCCTTTTGTCGAAATATAAATTTTTGCATGCTATGTTATATCTTAGCGAAACATGTTGAGCTACTGTATTAATATTAACATCAATGTATACCATGTTTTACGCAAATAAATGATTTACTTACTTACTTACTAACGGTCTGGTCCAAAACATTTAGTTAGGTACTGGTAAGATCATTGTGGTACGATCTCCGGACGAATCTAGCCCCCCCCCCCCCCCCCCCCCCACCCCGCCATCGCCCGCCCGCGAGATTACTTCCTTTTCGCATAACGTTCTTTCTGCCTCTTTTTCTTTCTGCTCGTCTCTTAAGGGACGTAGCGTGATGTTTAATAGCCTATAACCTTCCTCAAGAATTAGGCTATCAAATGCAAAATTACTTTTTGAAATCGGATCGGTAGTTCCAGAGATTACCCCCTACAACCTCACAAACTTTACCTCTTTATAATATTATTATATTTATAGTATAGATAATAATATAGGCTCGCAGGTACTTCGACTCCCAACCATCACCATGGATTCAGTGCACGATTACCAGTCGCTTATAAAAAAAAATGGTCCTGCCATACATTTTAACCGCGTATGTATTACATTTTTCTATAAAACAGATGTTTTGGTATCATAACCGACGAAAAATTTCTGCCCTTGGGGGTCTAGAATCATGGTTTCAATTTGCGCGCTGATGTCCCTGCACCCTGTATACTTTTGATACTATATATGCTAGAAGGTAACATACCTCGTCGTCGAACGCGTCGGGGTCCGCCATCTTGTGTTAACTGTCACTCACTACGTCACTGACGAACTGCGCACGCGCACTAGACTTACGTCACATAAAACGGATCATGGTATTCACACTACACTTATGTTCCTGAAACAATGGAAAGATTATGTCAGTACGCTGAAGATTAAAATATACTTTTATTAGTAAGTAGTAGATTTTTGAAAGAAAGGAAAACAAATGTTTATTTGGCACAGTAGGTATGTAAGTAACACATTTTACAGCCCTTTGAAAACTTCTCACAAGATGGGAACTTTATTGCACTCAGTTGTTTTTTTTGTTACAAATTATCATACCATTGTTATTAGTATTACCTACTAATTAATCCGACTATGGCAAAGCCACAAGAGGGGTTAAGGCTCCAACGCGACTCTTGTAGACCGATTTCCATGAAGTCTTCCTAGAAATTGTTATACTAGAATCGCGTCGCGCTTGTTTTTGGGAGCCTTTATGATTTTGACAGGCAATGTATTTGACTTTTGATGACGATTGTACAATTTAGGTACACGGGTACACCCAGGAAAAAACTGAAATCACCTGTCTGCACATTCTTGAATCACGACTGTCATTCTTTGACAGTCGTAAAAGGGATATAACACGGCAAAGTTACGTAGTGTGGCATTCTGCTAAGCAATAAATTTCCCTGCCTTATACAGGTATCTAAGTGAAGAAGAACGCGAAAATAAAACGACTAAAGGCACTCGCAGACAGCGCGTCGTGACAGTGCGACGCGATTCTGGTAGAACAATTTCCATGATGTTTTCATACAAATTGTTCTACTAATGTCACGTCGCGCTGCCGCGTCGTGCCCATCTGCAAGAGCCTTTAGTCGTTTATTAAAAGTTATTAAGGAGAGCTTTGTTAATGAAAATACCTACTTTTATTCACCAACCCGACACGATTTCTTTTCTATGTAAGTAATAAAAATATTCAGACCTCACACAAATTGATGTTTATTATAATATTTTGTTTCTTTTCAACTTTCATTGTAGTATAAAACTTAATATTAGAATGTTTTCATTTTAACTGCTGAGTTTCTCTTTTATTATTTTTCTTCCATATTTTCATGTTTTTTTTTTTAGGTAAGGTACCCCTAACCATAACTACACGTAAAAAAATGTAGTATTCAGTCATTCATGACACCAATACTATGTTTTTACGATTCGTAATTATTAGTAAAGAAAACTTACACTCCGTTCTTTAAAAAAAATATGTATGTAATGAAACGTCTAACTCCCATTTTGCGCTCCTAAATATATTATTGAACACTCTGATAAATATAATGATTATCTTCTTGTGAACCTTAAATGATTCCTATTTTGGGTCCTAAAAATACTAAATGACCAAGTAACTGCGACCAACTTGGATGTAGCGCGCGCTGACTGCTTCCGCGGCATAGCTCGCTTTGCTCGCTCGGCTCGCGCGTAGTTGGTCACAGTTCTAGCCCAATCGAACCCATTTGGTCAGGGTGCGTAGCTTAGTTACTGCGAACTTCTAAGGAAAAAGGCCCGAAAATTAAAAAGAGGCTTAATAATTATTTTAAAAAAGTGTCCATCAGTAGAACGTAAATAAGTTTTAGAGGATATAACCTTTAAAAAAAGAAGAGAAACAGTTACTTTTAACTTGGTAATCCGATTTCCAAAGCTAAATGCAATTAGTAAGAGTTGAAGAAATTAACGAAGGATTTAAATATCAAAGGGAATGAAGTAGATCCAGTCAAGTGGTCGTTTTTCTTCTAATCTGTACCAACGTTTAGTGGGAGGGAGACAAAATGGCGACTAATTTGTTACAAACTTTTATTTTTATTGTAGGTAATTTGATTAACGGCGGATTTCACCATTGAAACTGAACGTTCAAGAGCTGTCCGTATCATCATCATTGATGTGGAATATTAGCATGGACAGATCTTGAACACAGTTTAGACGTGCTGCTCACGTTCAGTTACATTGGTGGAATTGGCGCTCAGTATTTCAATATAGTCGCGATTCATGAATAAGGACCGACAATTCTGTCACAATATTTTGAATCGTTGTTTAACATAAGTAATAGTTCCTAGATAAATTATTTTATTTTTGAGTTTGTAAACATTATTTCTAAAAAACTCAGGTACCTATTATTATTTTTTTGTTAATGCATACTTTTTTGAGTTTCACTTAGGAAACCAACTAGCGACTTCGAGTTGTTAATGATTCGACGAGTTTTTTTTATTGCGCATTCCGTTCCCCTGCACTTTGTGCAAGTTAGGGCAGCGTAGCTATAGTCTACGAGTATAATAATGGTCAATATATACGCCACGGGCCGCGGTATAATAATTTGATACGTCCACAGTTAGCAATTTTTGCCGAAAATTATTTTTTGATATTCTCAAAGATGCGGTAATCCGCGCAAAATGTCAGCCACAGTCGAAAGGTGAAACATATTATGTAAAAAAAATTAACACTTGATAAAAGCAGAAGTAACAAACTTGAACAGTTATTTTGAAAGTACCAAGGGAACAGAAAAGAGGTGTAACCAAAACCTGGTCAAGCTGTAAAACAAATTTATTAAAAGAAACAGACTCTCTTAACCTACTTAACAAAACAGCTCATACATAAAATTAAAACGACCAATCAAAACGCTCTGTTCTCAAAACCACAACCTAAAGCAAATGAGGACAAAATTAATTTAAGAGTTTGTACAACACTGAGGATTATGAACCAAGAAATTTAATTAAAAAGTCTTAACCTATCGTTAAGTACCTACGCCAGTTGTGGTCCTTGTATAACGGGTTTGTGTTAGTAATTTATGTACTCCGACTATACTTTATGCTTTTATTCTTGCATTTTTGTTGCATAAGGAATCTTTTTTTTTTAATTGTGGAATGGGCCTGCTCTATCTACAACGCCACATGCGAGCTGCGCGTCATACTGACGTCACGCAAATCCTGCATCGCGCAAGCAGAGTTTACCGCGCGAGTAGCATATATACAACTTTCCGACATCAATCGCCGGCCAGTTGCCCACCAGGCACGACACCCGTCTGGTCGGAGGATCCTCCCTTTTCTATGGAGGTATGAGTGAACTTTACACCCTGCTCCTCGTACCTCTATAACCTCGATCTCGCCTGGTGGAAAGCGATGGATGAAATCTACGATGGGACGAGCAAGCCCAGCCATCTTTGTGGACGAGTTAAGATAATTGGTTGGCACCAGTTCGGGTTTCGGAAACAGCACTCGACAATTGAGCAAATGCATCGGGTGCATCACGAGATTAGACGCTGCTTTGAAATGAAACTTTACTGCTCGGCGGCATTCTTAGACGTTCAGCAAGCGTTTGACAGAGTCTGGCACAAAGGGCTACTGTGCAAAGTGAAAGATAAACTTCCACATTCTCTTTTCCTCATCATCAAGTCCTACCTTGAAGACAGGCTTTTTCAAGTGAAACAGAGAGATGCCAGATCTACGCTACGTAAAATTAAAGCCGGCGTTCCACAGGGTTCCGTACTCGGCCCTGTAATATATAATATATTCACCTCAGATTTACCAGTATCGGAAGACGTGACCGTAGCAATATACGCAGATGACGTAGCCTACCTCGCAAGTGATGAAGTCCCAGCACAGGCTAGTAATAAGCTCCAACACCTACTAGACGAGACCCATGCATGGATGAGAAAATGGCGCATCCGGGCAAGTACTCAAAAATCGAATCACATCACATTCACTTTAAGAAGGGGAAATTGCCCTCCCGTCAAACTTGGCACTGATGTTCTCCCACATACTGAGAATGTTAAATATCTGGGCTTTAACCTAGACAGAAGGCTCACTTGGATGTATCATATCAAGAAGAAACGGGATGAAATTAATCATAAGTTCCGAAACCTGCACTGGCTTATGGGTAGAAACTCTGTCCTCTCTATTGATAATAAACTTCTGATCTACAACGCCGTGTTGAAGCCCATCTGGACCTACGGAATCCCACTGTGGGGCTCTGCCAGTAAGAGCAACGTCATGTGCATCCAACGTGTCCAAAACAACATTCTGCGCACCATCACAAGTGCCCCGTGGTTCTCCAGAAATGACGAGATCCACGAATATCTTGGCGTTCCCACTATTCAGACTGAAATTGAGAAGTACAAATTTAAATATGCTGATCGGCTCTCGGTTCATCCAAATACCCTGGCCTATGACCTCCTAAACCCTTCCGTTGCGGTGAAAAGGCTGAAAAGGAAGGATGTGTTCTAAGATGGCAGTCGAGACACTGGTCTCTTCGCCTAAACGCCATACACACTCAACTCATCTGCTTATAGTCTTGCGACTGATCGCAGACCAAAACAGAAAAAAAAAAAAAAAAAAAAATTGGTTGGGGTTGAGTCGGGCATTCTTTGAAGAATTGGGGCGTTTTTGAGTAAAGACATTATAACTGGGCCAATATAACCAGATAACTGTAGCGGGAGCCGAATCCCCAATCTGTCGTTGTCTAAAGGTGCTTAATGCCCTTCTGGCTGCCAACCCTGAATGTGATGTGTTTGCGGATGAATGGATTAAAATTATGCGTTTATGTCTGGTGTTCTGTGAGAGAAAGTATGCAAGGGAGTCTTCTGTCCCATGTTAGTTTTAAGGTTAATTATATTAGTGTCAACGTAGTAATTGTAATTTGTATCTATGTTACTTAATGTAATTGGTGTTGTACCGTTTTAAGTAACTATAAATAAATAAAATGTCAATATCTTTTGTTCAGCGGGTTAATTTTGCCTGACTGGCTAAAATGCCTGAAAATAACTGAATTCAATACGAAACTCTTTAGTGACAAGTCACAGTATTACAGCGATTCTCAGTCAGTCTTGAACAATTATTTCCGCCCTTTGTTCCTGGATGTTTTGTAGCCTTCAGCGAACATTCAATGCTCATAATTTATTAGTAAAAAAACAAAAGCAAATTAATTTAAGCCCGTAATCGAATTTAGAACCAACAGCCAAACGGCCAACAATTACAAATTGGCCCTAAAGTGACAGCAAACACATACACGACACATCACTAAAGCGATAACGACTGACATGAGTACATGACAGCCAATCAGCTGCCTGGCTGATGACGTGATTGAAAATTACTAGATCAGACATAATAACCATCCGTATGTAGGTCGTTTGATTGTAACGATCAAACAAGTTGATGAAAATTAATGGCTATTTGCTGTCAAACGGTTTGAGAATAATCTGTATAGTTTAACTTTAGTTCTGGATTTAATAATACAGGGTGATGAGATACGTCAGTAGCGAGTCACCTTAAGTGGTTGAAGCTAGAATGGATCCGTGGCATGAATATAAAGATGTGTCGTAGTTTAATTTATTGATTTTGTTATTAGGAATCCATTTTTAGAAAGAACCACTTGGTAATTTAAAAAATCAGGAATTTATCATATTTTATTTGGATTCAATTAATTTAATTTAATTATTAAATGATTTTACCCAAATCATTTACTTCCAGAAAACATTAAAACTTATACCCGTACTTGTACCCGTCCAGAAACATTAAAACTTATCAGCCAGCCGCAGGAAATCAACTTATGGGCTGAAGCAACAGTTATAAGTCGAAACTTGAATGAAGTATCACTCTGATCTCGAGTGATACTTGGTCATCGATGACAAAAGAGAAAAGAAGGTAACTTGTTCTCAGATTATTTAGATATTTATAAAACAGCTTTGAGCACCATGTCGATAAACAATTTGTGTGAAATTGTTTTAAAACACTACAGAATGTATCTTGAACTTTCGCACTAATCCGTGGAAGATATTTTTAGACCAGCCCCTAATCACTTACCATAGAAAAGACACCCAGGTATCAGAAATATAATGACTATTTTATTAAACTGAAAACATTATGGTGTAAATCTCGTGTTAGCGGCGATGTATCACGTGGTGAAAGACGGGCTTTCAGAACAAGCGATGTTGGTATTCGTAACATTCAACTGGTGATCTGCAATTTCCTAAACGTTTCTGATATAGTAGTATCATCCTACTCCGACTGCGACTCGATAGCCCATTCAACAGTGGTTGCAATATCAAATCGCCCTTGCGCCAGTTAAATTTTTCGCATCCTCCGTCTTGGATTTTCATTTTGACCTCACTATCGGCTTAAGCATCCTCAAAAACCATAAAAACGACCCCCATAAAGAAAAAAATTAAAATTTTCGCAGCCGCCATCTTGGATTTTCATTTTGACCTCACTATCGCTGAAACTATCTCTGTCTCTTTTAATAAGAAGTCACATGGGGCCCCCGTTACGCTTTTTCGTTAAATGACGATTTCCAAAATAAGCTGCGTTAAAGAACTTCGTTCCAAAAATTGGGTTATACCTACACCAACCAGTAGAAAATGTCAAACTGCCTTAAATCAAGATTTGAAATGTATCAATAGGAACTAGCAAAACTACTAAATAATGTAGGTACATTGGTTACCTAGAAAGCCATACAACTTCACTTGCAGAGGAAGTTTAGAGCTATTCATCAAGCGCTTGACGGGTTGACAGGCTTTCAATACAAACATCGATGCTATTTCTCACTGTCAACACAATGGAGTGCTTATGCTTCTGAAGTCCTGGTACCAGCTCTTGGATATACCAGAATAGTTTTATATTTTCGGCTATAAAGTTTATAGCCAAACATTTACTTTTTTAAGTGGATTTATTAGAAAATAAAATATAAGTTGACTGAGAACCAAGTACTTAGTCATAGGACTCATAGGCCTATAATAGGTCATCTTCAAAACAACGCACGCAACCTCAAACACAAAAATAAAGTTAGGAAGGCCGATTTATCACAATCTTGACGGGTTGACAGGTTTTCAATACAAAACTCGAAGTCATTCCTCCTCCAGCTTACCTATATCCTTATGTTTCTTATATCCTGGTAATTCGGTCAGATGGTTAACAATGATATCAGGATATTTCTGAAAAATCTGACGTAGATCAGGAACAACGGAGTGAAAACAAATCACAACTCGTCAACATACAGCACAACGCATGCACAAATCCCCATAAAGCTACATATTTTGCCCAAATTCAATTTCTGCTGCATAATACTATGCCATATTCTAACCTATCTAATTCTCCTCTTCTACACAAAGCTGCTTCAAACTCTAAACTGTATGGTTAACTTCTCTCCAATATTCCTTTATTTCAACTACCTTCAAAGCGTACAGTCAATTCAATTCCCCACTATCTCGATATAAGATATCATCTTCGAACACGGATGCTAGTTGGAAAACTATTAGCTCGAGGCAAACTTGCCTGATAAAACCAAGTTTAAAACTACACTCCTTATCGACCGCATCATCCAGCACTAAAGTTCAATTTAGCCTGTAATAGGTGTAGCAAATAATGTGCCAAGTATATGAAATAATATCGGTTCAAAGCCTTTTTAGTGTGCTTTCGAAGTCAAGTCGGTGTTTTTTTATGAATATTGAAGAAGCTAAAACTGCAATGGAGTGGAATTTGGTGCAGCCGCTCGCGTTTTAAAAACTTTATGAAGACCTTAATGTAAAGCATTAGACTCAAGCTCCATTAACATCAACCTAGATGAAAAATGCATCGTTCGTTAAAGCTTTTTCATATACCTACTTACAGGCATAGCTTTGTATTAAGTACGAGGACAGACAAGTGAAACAACTGCTTGCTAGTAACGCACTGACGTTTATTCGCGTAAGTACTTATCGGTGCGTAGGCACACGCACACATAGGTACTCAACACTTTGTTACAAAAAGGGTAACGCACCTGCGACCCTTCTGGTGGACCTGTAAGTTGGTTGTAACTTTGCCACCCCATACACCTAACATGTAGTCCTAGTAGCTCAAGATCAACACAGGCAGATTTTTAACCCATGCCTGGATACGATATCGCCAATTATTACCACAAGTGGCCAAAAAATTGACGTTCAGTTATAATGAACCAATTATAAAATACGCCTTTTGTGACACGCACAGAATGAACACGAATTGGTTCCAAATTAAAAAGTTTCGTAGAAACACTCTTGTAACGGAATCAAACTGCAGTACGAAACGGCACGGCATTTAGTCGAACCGTCTCATAACCTAGATAACTTTAAAAAACTTGTTTCCAAAGATATTAAAAGTAAAATATTTTCCCGACTGTACGAGCTGTGTTCAAATAGGGGAAGTAATATGAAATTCTAATTTTTTTTAAGACGGTACCTATTTAAAACCAACATCCTTAGCATTGTTCCACCTGGGGTCGGCTTCGAGTCTAACCACATGCAGCTAAATACCAATAAGTTACATGGAGCGACTGCCAATCTGACCTCCACAACCCTGGGTAACAGGATAAGTAGTACTCTTTGGTAGGACTGGTTGTCAGACTTTCGGGCTTTTAACGACCCATAACGACTGTCAAAGATCTACGAATAACAGCTTGGACCAACGGCTTCACGTGCTTACCGAAGCACGGGGTGATGTCGGTATGTAAGGATGGTCACCCATCCGCGACAAGCCTTTTTTTCGTTATATACTTGAACATAATATATACATTTTAGTGTTAGATTGTATCCGTCTTAGCCACGAGTCCCCAACGAGCCACTTAAAACGAACACGATCAAATTTTCTCTAATAAAAATATTAACAAAATAGACCTAAGGTTACCGTGGTTTGTAAATAGAAAATTACTATAATATTATTCAAGGAAAATATGGTTTTCATGGGGCAGCTTACAAAAAAAAATGATAACGCGACTAAAACCAATATCCTATTTGACTGTTAAGTTATTTAATGTTACAAATACGCTAACTACCAGGCACCATGTAGTAGGTACACGGTTCTCACATGATTTAAAATAAGTAATATACCTAATCGTAAACAGTGCAGAAAATTGCAACTTCGTAGTAATAATTTCAACTTGAACAAAAAGTTTTGTGGAAGCAGCTGATGCAAGTCTTAGTATAAGTATATGTTTTTTTTTATCTAAGTATGTTTTAATGGAAGTATGTAACTTTTAAGCTCTGGTCAAACTAAGGAGAATCCAGCGCTATTGTTAAGTCACGTGACTATTCGTGCAAGTTTGAACACCTATATACAAGTCAGTTGACACAATCGGCGCGAACGAATTGCGTCCCGCATCCCGCGCGGGATTCGCTTCAGTATGACCAGCCTATCTTTTTTCTTGTCACTCGGCTCAGGTGCAACTAAAAAATAAATTTCGGGACAGTCGAAAATACACACATGTGTGTGTGATTGTCACAGGACATTATGATATCGAAAGAGCTGTAACCAATTTGTGCGCGGCGCAACGAAATTATGAAAACCATGAAATACAGCTGCGTGAGTCCATGCATATTAAAACGGTCATAAGTGAAGTAATTACCCATTAAAATGCCTGTGGTGGTAATAAACACGAGCTCTCGCGTCCAAGTTTGGAACATAGGTACAGTTGTTCCGAATCGGGAATCGAGCCCGGAACTCTGCGCTTATAAACTTGGCAGGTAGCCAATCTGTCATTTGAGTTTTCGACTATCGACAAGATCAAAGACAATGTGTTTTTAAATCTCACAAACAATGCATCAAAGGTGTATGAACATTCACTGGGATAAAATAGGTCTGTCTGCCCGGTTAAGAAGGTGGCATCAAAGGAAGGGTGGTCTCCCTCCCAATCCAAGGTCTTCTGAAGGTTTCCTTTCGAAATGGGACATTTCATTACATTTTCTATTAATAAACCAAGACGAAATAGGCATAAATTCGGTTGGAAACAATTGGAAAGTGAGCAGTGGTATCAGCTACCAGGTTAGCATAAAGGCTCCTACAAACAGGTGAGACACGCGACGCAAAGGCACCGCCTGTCGCGCGACGAGCAGTGCCTATTTGTCGCGTGTGATTCGCGTCGCGTGTCGCGCCTGTTTGTAGGATCCTTAACGCCAGATATCGAATAGGTACAAAGCGTCCTTCACAATACACGAACTAGACAAAAGGCAGTTGCGAAATGAATTTCCTTCATCACGGACGCCACAGTTTGGTGCCACAAACTTGCTGCTCGATCACAATAGACCTGAACTTCTGCTGCCCTCGTTATACGAACGACATTGTTCGAGACTTCGGAACACCGAGGACTGTCCATAGTAACTTGTTCATAAAGTTTAGCGATGCTTAATCAATTACAAAGTTTGTTTTATACGACGCTAAATTTGATTGGCTCAGGTAAAGTAGTACTGAAGACGACATGAGATATTTGAAGAAAATATGACTTTGGGATGCAATAAATATGGGGTTTAGTGATAGAAGAACATAAAAAGAATGCAATATCACCAAACAAAGGGGTAATTTTTTTGCATACTAGCACACAAAATTGACAACAGACTCTCTTTTATTGCACAGTTCAGTCCGCATCAGCATGCTATCGAAATACTCGAAGTTCCCTGCATTCGCAAATCGCAATAACGTCACTGCTTCGAGTACGGACATGTGAACTATGTCCTAATGAAGACGCGACAGATAAATGAGGCGAAAAGTCGTAAATGTAGGGACACCCTTATCAAACATGAGGACGCCTTGTTTACCGATTACGGTGGGTTGGGAGTAATATTTGTTGGTCGTCGATTGTTTGAACGCGATTAGTAGTAGGTATAGGACTTAGTTTTTATGATATTTTGAAGAAAATATTTGTGGTAATGTAGGTCGAACACATTACTAATAATAACTAGCTTTTGCACGCCGCTTCGCCGGCGTCGAGATCGAAAATTATCCTACGGGAATGTTCTACCGGGATAAAATGTATTCTATGTATTAATCCAGGTTATAAACTACACGTGGGCCAAATTCCATCCAAATCTGTTTGGGCCTTTTTGCGTGATTGAGTAACAAACATCGAAACTTTTACAATTTTTATTTTGTTCTGTTGATCTACTATGCCCTCCCCCAGGGTGACATCTAACTTCTTGCCAAATTTTATCGAAATGCGTTTAGTTGTTTAGTCGTGAAAAGGTAACATATAGACAGACAGAGTTACTTTCGAATTTTATAATATTAGTATGAATATTATTAGTATCGTTGTGGAGGTCAGATAGGCAGTCGCTCCATAGTATTCGGCTGCACCCGGTTAGATTGGAAGCCGACCCCGACATAGTCGGATAAAATGCTTGGCAATTGATCATTATTAGTACCTATCAATTATAATATATACTATTAGGATTCTTTACTCTTCTTTTCATTAACTGCATCAAAAATGCAACTGGGGAAGTCATTGCATGATTACATTGATTACAAACTTGGAAGATGAATGATGAGCTCAAAAATATTAATCCGATAATTACTAATCTATCATGATCCTCGCGAAACGGAGCTATACACGTTTTTTAATAAAAATCCAGGCCCTTCTACACCTTACAACCTTAGTCGCTTTTATAATGAGTGAGCGATGTTGGCACAGTGGCACAGCGTGATTTATCGACGCCAGGACACCGCGAATATGTCTCTAAGAAGCTCCTAACCGCCTTTGTTTGCCTGGTACAAAGTGATCGGTTTTGATGAAGTTAATTGTGTCGTGGTCTATTGTGTATTGACCTACTAAATAAATATGTTTGGCGAGGCATGATTTGTTCAAAAATACATTGAAAATGACATAATCAGGACTCCTGTGTGGCCAGTTTATCTTGTTTGTCTTCCATCGGTCATCTAGACGCACTGCAACTTATCATCCTTACCTAGTTGCTATTCCACCAATTCGCACTAAGCGTTTCCAAATGTCTTTTGTTATGCGCACAGCAAAAGAGTGGAACTCCCTACCTGCGTCTGTGTTTCCGAACGCTTACAACCCTAATCTCTTCAAAGTGAGAGTGAACAGGCTTCTTTTGGGTAAGATCACTCCATCGTCGACTCTGTCTCTGTCACCACTGACCTAGACTAGAGTCAAGAGCAAACCCAACTTTAATTTTAAAAAAACTATCGCAATCAACTGAAAAATAATCAGTACCAAATTGCGTAATCCAAATCCAAGTCCAAAACAAATCGTCTTTTCCATCATCATTTTCTATAAACGTTTACACGTTTGCAGCTCAGCCAAACGTATTCGTAAACAACTATCTCAAAATAGTTTACCATCTATCACCCGGTCATTCTAAATCATGTCGTCAAAACAATCAACATCGTTCTTCCACCTAAGCCATTAAACAGTAGTTTGGCAGCACAAATGTCTGTGATAATCGAATGGGAACGAACAAGGAACTACGAATGTTCTTTGTTCACTTAACCCATTCATTTTATGAGTTTGTTTTATTTGTGGGTAGTTTGTGAACGCTTTTCTAGTTTCTTATCGTCTCAAACTTTAGTAGTCCACAGCCAGACAAAAATAGCCTATTTATTAATTCGTTCAAAATAGGTAGTGCTCAAAAAACCATTAGTAATCTCTTATTGGATGAGTAATCCGTTTGTTAAGGTTCTCCCACACAGACACGACGAACGGGACATATCTCGTTGCATCATGGCATATCACGGATGTGTGTAAGATCGCGGTTTCACATATTGAACTAGCAAAAGATGTCACGTCGCAATGTCGCGCCTGTTTGTAGGACCTTTCTTTGTACGGGTTATTTGTAGAAAACGCTTACCCATTTTCGAGAAATAAGTTGATTTTCTGTGAACCAAACGTTTACGTACCTTAATCGGTCCTGTCAATATTAATTTAGACTTTGTAATCTATCTTCTACGAGTGAAAACTAAATCAATATTTATTTCTCGATGCGATTAATTCTCATTGCGGAGGTCAGACGGCAGATCTCCAGCTTATAGACACATATATTATATTTAAATGTTTTATTTTTCATTTCCCTGTGGGTCTTTTGTCCTGTGCCCTATCAGAATTCCAGCGCTTCGGTATTCTTTTTTAAAAATATCGCAGCATTGTGCTGAGATATACAAAATGTTCTCCATGATTTTGTTAGTTTTTAATGTTCCTTTTTTATTTTTTATTGATTGTGTTTCCTGTGCATGTCCCAAATAAAATATTTTTCTTTATTTCTTTCATACAATAATTTTATTACAATTGTCACTTAGTTGAACGAATACTGTATTTAAATGAAGGCATTGTGTAATTTATATTGTTGTTTCAATAAGTACTTGCTTGCTACACTTAATATCAGTTGTATGCCATTATACCTGGAGGAACTTTGGCTCCTAAAACACAGGCTTTTGGCCTAGTTTAGGAGGCACCAGTTCGCCCTTTATTGTGACTCTATTGTACAATATTTCGTTAAACCTTGTGTACTTTATGTATGTTTTTCAAAGTGTACAAATAAACATTTTATTATTATTATACATCACACCTAAGCTGCATTCAAATAGCCGTCACTAGAAAGGACTGCCAAACGTATGGGGATAATGATAGTGGAACATTCTCATAAAAATCTTGTAATATTCCTTGTGGAAACGCCTTTGGTGGTATAAATTACAATATTCCTTGGCACTGAAACCACCATTGCAATTAATTCGGCTTAAACGCACCTTAACCTCATAATCGTACAAAACGCTAATTAAATTTAAATATCCACCTCGAGTGTGTTAATTCACCACCGTGCAAGTTAATAGCCCACCAGCCCACCCGTAGTTCCGTACTTAGTGGCCGGAATTGGGTGCACTTATCTTGGCACCAAATGTACCAAGTTTTAAACTGCGACCAAGTTGGTTGTGATCATTAAGTTAACCATTATCAAGTAGCAATTTGCTCTTTGAATTATGACGGGAAAATATGGATGTTGGCAAGGAGTTTATAACCTTTTTGTGGGATGCATCTTGTTATTTAAACTTCACTTTACCAACTTGATACTTCGTTTAGAAGCGAACAGGGCGGTTCATACGCCACGACGCTGTAGGCTAATTGCATAATTTCAATTAATTTTGCGACAACTATTATAAACAGTCAAGCCATCAGGATTGGACCCTGTAGAATCCCAGTTCTAAGCAAAGTTGATGCTGTTGTTGTTTTCATAAATGGATAACCAAATAAATCTAAAAAAAAGAAAGAAATAAAAAAAATAATTTGCGGTAAGTAAACAAAAACAACTTGGGGGATAAATTGCGTCACATCCACGAGAACCGCACGTTCGCATCTTTTAGCATAATATTAGTTATTACGTTTGAAAGCCATTGGCTATTATTTCAATAAATACTAAACCGTAATAGGTAAGAAGGCTCCTGTCACATTATTCTTAAGCCAACGCTGAAAAATCTAGTCTCACTCAAATTTCCATACTCGAATAGACTCGAGAAAACGAGCATGAAAATAATGATATGTGTTAGAATAAAATGGACTTTTGGATGAATAAAATGGGTTAAAACTAAATCTGTATCTCATGTCTTTTATTTAACCTAGTTAACTTGAAGCTGGCGGCCTAAGTACCAGTTTTGAGGCCTATTCAATAAAACACACAAAAACGAATTATCACTAAGAATTATTAGACGCGCTATGAGTAACGATATCGAGCGCAGAGGTTCATAGCTACAATAAAACATCGAACAGAAAAGTGTTATGACGTAAACAAATCGTTAAATAAATGTTTTTATAAATTTTGTGAGTACTGTTTTCTATCTTAGCCAGCCATAACAAAAAAAAATATACGGGCACGGTTGAATAGTTTTTTTAAACATTATTAACTCGTTGGATAGCCCATAAAATGAGAATGCTTTTTAAATATAACTTAGTGACGTAGTATTTTTTTGAAATAATCAACCATGTTTAGGATGTACCGTGACGATGCTCCAATTTTCCAACTTAACTTTTAATCATTACGTTCAAGTGTTTGGTATTTTCAAACTTCTGAATATCGAGAATACTTCACAAACGTGTCCGCTGCGAATTCAAATAGTAATCGAAACTATTGGGGTCCTTGATTTAGAGATAAATGCAAAATTATGACCAGCTTTGGGTAATATTTTGAATTGATGAAGTTTCGTCATATTTGCCAAAAGGATCCATCAATCCGTCAGTTATGTATATATTCACTACCAGGATATGTAACACTATTGCACAGAATAACTTTCATTTGCCTAGCCGCTAAGTTGAATTTGTGTATAACTAGAATATCCCTTTAAGAAGGTCCAAATCTGAGTTTCCAAAGTCATCAGATTTAGGGAAAGCTCACCAATTTCTTCGTCAGATTTGCCTATTTATGTCATTATGGGTTAGGCCTCACACGATCATATGAAAATCAACGGCTCTAAAGTTCACTTTATTTTTGGTCCTTCTTTGAAATCTGACAGTGAGCTCTTGACCTCAGGGCTCTTATCTGAAACTTTTCAAATATATTTCCTCGGTGCTCCCGCCTCATGCCGCACCAACTGAGCTCAATGTTTCGCCCTGCATAATTATGCTTGCTTAAAAAACCCTCTGGGCTCCCCGTCCATTAAGAAAGTTTGCATTTTTGTTTTTTTTTTTAAATAATGTTTCCCCACACTAGGAATGTCTCCTGTATTGTGGGTGCGTTTACAAACATTTAATTTCACATACACAAACAGCCAGACCCCGAACAACTACATAAAGGTCATACAAATATTTGTTCCGTGCGGGAATCGAACCCGCGACACGCAGCGCAGCAGTCAATCGATTAACCACTGCGCCAACCATGGCGTCAAATTCTAATCTTAGTATCAATCTGTCGAAAATACACAGGTATTTTCGACAGATTGATACTAAGATTAGAAAAAAACAAAAATGTAGGTAACTTAGAGAAGTTACCTACATTTTTGACTAGTTTTTGACATTGATTGTCACTGAGATGCGATTGCAACTTGAATTTGACCGTTTTTTAAGTACGAGAATTGGCTTTCAAAGTTTCAAATGTCACTGATATTAGGAGACGACGTTTATTCGGAGCCTCGGATCCAGCCATAAGACGTGTCATTACACCCACAACATCAACGTCACAGCCTTGATCAAAGTGAGCAGACGGTGAGCAATGGGTAGCTTGCCGTCCGATTAGGACCAGGCCCTGGTCGACGGCGCGTTGTGTTTCACGCTGCGCCTCAAAGAGATGTCAGCACCAATGACGGGGTCCGCTAGGGCCGATGCCTGCCAGGGTTGCGGGAAAGTCCGAAAGGGTTACCGTTGCCCCTGGCATAGGCAACTGAAGGAACACGGGTGGGTTTTATCCAGTAAGAGTCTGACACGCTCTCCCGCTCCGCCCAGAGCGGGAGAAGTTATTTGACGATTTACCACCCTCAAAAAAAAGCCTTGATCAAAGTCGATTGCGTAAGTGTAGCTCAGAATGATCTAAGAAAATAAGCCGCAATGAAAATGTATGTTTTTGCCACTGTTTTGATCATAATATATTCGATCATTTTCGGTCTGACGTCAAAATCCATAATTTAGTAAAACCGTAATGCACATTTATCAATTTTATCATACATATCATACATCGAATCAATGAAGCTGGGAATTGAACAGAAGTCCCAAAACGCTTTTATGCATTCGTGGATTTTCAGAACCGGTACGGTACGGTTTACACCTAAGCTGGGCATGAGGTCCTGGGCTCGATTCTCTGATCGGTCTATAGCGGTATCTACATTGCCACATGCGAGCTGCGCGTCATACTGACGTCACGCAAATCCTGCATCGCGCAAGCAGAGTTTACCGCGCGACTAGCATATATACAACTTCCCGACATCAATCATCGGGCAGTTGCCCATCGGACACGACACCCGTCTGGTCGAAGGATCCTCCCTTTTCTATGGAGGTATGAGTGAACTTTACACCCTGTTCCTCGTACCTCTCGTCAAAGCGTTATTCGATTTTTCCATCCGGAATTTCTCAGTAGCCTAGCCCAGAGTCTGGTTTCTGCCCGGTTGTTGGCAATACGCTCGCTCCCATTACATGGGACTTAAACATATATGGCGAAGTGTGGGTGTTTAAATACACTTCCAAAGACCAAATCAAATTACCAGCAGCATTGTATAAAACAACTGCAACCGACTCAGACAAAGCTACAAGAACAATAGTGCCCCGTAACAAACTGCACCTTTTGTTGCCAGCACTAATTGGATAACTATCAAGATCTGTTGTGTATGAATTTCTATTCATAATTAGCTTCTTCCCGCGACTTCATCTACGTGACACTTCTGGGTCTCCCAACCCCCCGCGTCGCATCACATCGCCTGCCCGCGATTTTACTTCGTTTTCGCTTGGCCTTCTTTATGATTTTTTTCTTTTTTTTCTTGTCTCCTGAGGGTTTTAGCGAGTAATGATAAGTCGGAGGGTTTAGGCGCGATTCGTCCAATGTTTAAAAAACACAATTCACAGGTAGGTTAGGTTAGAACTGTGACCACACAACGCACGAGCCGAGCGAGCGAAGCGAGCGATTCCGCGGCAGCGGCCGGCGAGTGCCAGGGTCCGTTTTGACACAAGAGAATTTAATGTTTTGCTTTTGGGAATGAGCTAGTAAAACAAGATATGATTATTTGTAATATGATTATGAATAAAATAATAAATATAGTTCAATCTAAATACATAAAAATGTTTAATTTCGGAACTACTTTATATTGGACCAATCGCGCCTAAACGAGTCGGAGTTGTTATATTCGGAATTTTTAACCATTCGGAATTATGAAAATCGGCATTTTGAAATTCGTATTTGTGACTGACGGAATATATATGACGGCTTTCATATTTATGTAGTGTCCTTACCCTAAAAAAACAGCTAGATGGAGTCGAAAATTCCTGACTACCCTTTTTTTTTGAGATTGGGAAATCATCGAATAACTTCTCCCGCTCTGAGCGGAGCGAAAGGGCGTGTCAGGGGCCACAGTAACCCTTTCGGACTTTCCCGCAACCCTGGCAGGCATCTGAATGCGCCGTCGACCCGGGCCTGGTCCTTATCGGACGGCGAGCTACCCATTGCTCGCCGTCCGCAACCCCTCGAAGATCTGACTACCCCTGAGAGCCCCCTGAAGCAATATCGAAACCAACTCAGGGGTCAAAGTATATTTTAAAATCCAGACATACTTAATCTTGCTCAGATCATGTGAGGACCATGTAGATTAGTGTAACGATGGTCTTTTGAGTAATTTATTGCATAACTTGCGTCATAATAATGCGTATTTAAGTTACATAAGGCAAATTTTGTTAATCTGGCCTACATAAAACTTTTATACATATCATTTAGATCACGTGTATACACTAAATAAAAATAAAATAACCTTATCAAAGTCAACATGAAACCTAACCCAAATATAAAATGTAACCTAAAACATGCAATTCTTAACCTAGCTTTACCACGAAATACTGGACCACCATTCAAGTACCTACCTATTAAAACCGTAATTAATAATATTAAATCTTCTCATTAGTTGTGTTCCCACCTGCGTTTTCATTTCTACGTGAAATAACTAGCAAAATATACCTTTCAAAGGAAAAGAAACCTTAAACTGTAGTAATAGAGTTATATTTTATTTGCTACAAACACACACAGCACACTAATTAATAATTTGGTTTCGTCGACAGAGGAAAAAACCTGATTGATAAGTAGGCTTTTGGAATGCTTGGACCAATGTTTGAACCAACATTTTGTGCTTTGACTAGTAATAGAAAGCCAGGCTTGTTTGGAAAATTCAAAGTCTGAGTTGAGCTGCACGATTGCTGACAATTGCGTGCACTGACTGGACAGGTCCACTCAATCTGTGTGGTCCTTTCCTCAAAAGACCAGTTAAGACACCGATCTACATAGCCTTCACATGATCTGACCAAGATTCTGTCTGAACTTTAAAAGAGACTGTGACCTCTAATCTTGTTTCGGCCTTTCTTCTCAGAGTAGTCAGATAGGAAACGCCGACCTCATCTAGTTTTAAAAAAAATATGATTGACGTGTAAAAGTGTTTGTGAAAACCTACTTACAGAAATAAAATAATTTATCATTTATCAAAAATGACATAATTACTTCAGTTTTAACGAAAACATTGGGCAGAATTTTAATGGAATTAAAATTTTATGTTAGAAAGGTTTTCCGTTGGGAGAGAAGAGTACCAATAATTGATGTTACAATATTACCAGTACTAGACTTTCATTTACTTATAGTAAGTCAGTCACATCTTTGTTACTATCTAAATACAAAATATATAACAGACTAACTTCCGCCCGCGGCTTCGCTCGCGTGGGTGTCGGAAATTATCCCACAGAAATGTGCTACTGGGATGAATAGTACCTATCCTATCATCCAAATCCATTCAGGTGTTAAAGCGTGAAAAGGTAACAGACAGACAGATAGTAAATGCAAATAATATATTTAAAATTTTCTTTTAACAGGTTTTTATGATTTTAAATGTCGTACTGAAAAAAATAATTATATCATCATCGTTAATTTTAAATACACGCACAGCCATTGCATATACTCGTACTTAAGTAATATACATATATTTGCAAAGTTTTTTTATAACTACAAAATGTAAGTAAGTAATAACTTTTAAGTGGGTGGACCGATTTAAATGCATGAAATACTAAAACAAATAATACCTTCAAGATACGGGTTCTGATTATATTTCCATTTCCTGAAATCTCTTAAAAAGAGGTACTTACATAACAATTTCTATTATCAGGTGAATTTTAAAATCATCCCTTATTGGATTTCCCCTTTAGGGGGTGATTTTACATAAACGCTGAAGCAAATATTTTTTCATTTCTTACCAAAAGCATACCTAAGTTCAAATTTCCATATCCCTAACTTAAGAAATGTTAAGTTTCCCTTACAAACTTTCATGCCCTAATCCACCCCCTTTTAGGATTATTTTTGAAACAAAAATAGCCTATGTCCTTCCCCAGGATGCCATCTATCTCCTTGCCAAATTTTATCGAAATCCCTTCAGAGGTGTAAGCGTGAAAAGGTAACATATAGACAGAGAGACAGATAGACAGAGTTACTTTAGAATTTATAATATTACTAGCTTTTGGCCACGGCTTCGTTCGCATTAATTTAGAATGTGACAATCAATTCGGGTTGTACTCGGCTTGTCGTTTGGCCGTTGCAATCATGGGCTCAGAACGGAACATTATTCTAGAACGCTCCTGTACACAATGTTGTCTATCATACCGACTAAGAAAGACCATTTCGATCTATCCCCATTAGAGTTCAGAGACGCACTTGCATTACGTTACCAACGTAACAAAATCATGTGATAGCTGTGAATATGTGTGTGTGTGAATTCAACGTTGATCACGCTCTCTGGTGTAAAGAACTCATCATCTCCGAAGTTGACTGCAGACTACGTGGAGACCTTTCTGGCTGGAGCGTTTAGGATGCTCTGAGGGAGGCGTGATTTGATATCCGTGTCGTTATATTTATAGATACTGACGGTCCTTATATTTCACGCCCTGTTGCCTTTGTACTAAAATCCGCCGAAGCAGAAAATATAAGGAAATGTTCTAACGCTTGTAAAATGCGACTTAATACATTCACCCCCTTGTTACATCCGTTGACGGAGTCTTCGCTCCATAAATGTCTACCTTCGTTAAACCTGTTTTTTTTTGTGGGTTGGATATCATCAAATAACTTTGCCCGCTCTGGGCGGAGCGGGAGCGCATGTCAGACTCTTACTGACTAAAACCCACCCGTGTTCCTTCAGTCGCCTGTGCCAGGGGCCAGGGTAACCCTTTCGGACTTTCCCGCAACACTAGCATTGTTGCTGATATCTTTTTGAGGCGCGCGTGGAACACAACGCGTCGTCGACCCGGGCCTGGTCCTTATCGGACGGCGAGCTACCCATTGCTCGCCGTGCGCAAGCCCGCGCCTATTGTGGCCGGGAATGGGCTAGTGAGTCCCGACGCCCAGGACATCTCCTGCGGCAGCTACGGTCGTGAGGGCGCGAATTGTACCTCTCCCTCATGCGTTCCGCCTACTATTTTTTTTTCCTAAAACGTCCTGGAGCTGCAATCGCTGGCCGCTGGAATAGGCCCTCTAACATGGTGATGGTTTGGCAAAGATCAAGAATCATCATCTCAATAATCCGTGCCACTAGCATAGCATAGCATAGCGTGCCACAAGGCATACATTTAAACCAATAGCCAAGTTATTCGGCTTCGACGATGACGACGACGATGGAGCAGCCCTACCTAGACAAGATTGATGTGGATGCGGCCGACGCGCTTAGAAGACGTCGGTCGTATAAATAGCGATGGATAAACTAGCTTATTTTATTAGTTATTTAATCAATAATAATTTGAAAATTTTATAGTTATAGATTATTTTGTATAAAATAAAAACTGAAGTATATGTAAAATATATATTATTTTTTATTATGATTTACAATTATATTTTTGTTATTATTGTTACGCATGAATTACTATAAGTAATTGTTGCACTTTAAACGTACTTTTAAGTAAATTATGTTGAATGTATTGTGTAAACAATTGTTGGCTAACCTTAATAAATAAATATTATAGTATGGATTACCTACATACATAAAAAAATCGACTTCCCCCCTCGTATGTAGCCTTTCAAGATACCTACATATATTTCTGTCAAATGTTTCGTTGGCATCGAGCCTATCTTTCATCTTGCTCTCATACGTTTTTGACACTATCATGATTATCTTTGTACATCCTATTTTAAAATGTCTTGCAAATAAACTGAGTTTGTGCGGGAGGTTCTATCTACGGCTACAGTTACCAATCATGAACCAGATATATAATTTTTTAATTTTGACTTATATACAGACATGTTCATGCACACAAATGTTTGACTTGTCCGGGGATCGAACCCGGGACCAGTGGCTCAGAAGGCAGGGTCGCTACAAACTGCGCCAACCGGTCAGTCAAAGCTCATAAAATATCATTAAAGCTTCAATGTAAAATTATGACAGACCAGTAAAAAACCAACCCAACCCCAAATTATTTACCCAACCAGTAAAAAGTCAACCAACAATCAATCAACCAACAATCAAACAATCAACCAACAATCAACCAAAACAACCAACAAACAACAACAACTCGACCCACTATCGACCTCCGGTCTCCGGAGGGGAGTAATGTAGCGGTATCTACATCGCCACATGCGAGCTGCGGGTCATATTGACGTCACGGAAATCCTGCATCGCGCAAGCAGAGTTTACCGTGCGACTAGCATATATACAACTTCCCGACATCAATCGTCGGGCAGTTGCCCACCAGACACGACACCAGTCTGGTCGGAGGATTCTCCCTTTTCTATGGAGGTATGAGTAAGCTTTACACCCTGTTCCTCGTGCGTCTATACTAGTACATGACATAACTTCACGCTTGTTTTCTACAAAGGGTTTTTTTTTTTTTTTTTTTTTTCTTTATTTAGGCAACCAACAGCGATACAAATAGTATGTTACAGAGTTTGTGTATTACAGTATTATATGGCCAATAATAGGTTTCCCTGTATAACTAGGATTGTATAAAACATGCGAACGGACTACAGACTAATATTTAAATACAAAGGTTTAGTTTTAGGTAAATATATAACCTAAACTTAAGTTTAAATTTTAGAGAAAAAACAAAAAATGACTAATATGAGGAGAGAAAAAGTGTATGATCAATATGAGAATAGTTTGCTTAGCAACTTAGCAACAGCTTAGCAACAAGCTTAGGTTGCAGAGGTGTACCTAATAGTACATAGCTACCCACATATCGTCAGATATGTTTACGTCCCGTAAAACAGGGGCCGAGCATATTGCCATCAACCGCGCACCAATCCAGTCTCCGAGTTGCTACTGAGAAATTCCAGATGGAATACCCTAATAAAACTTTGCCCGAATTGGGAATTGAACCAAGGGCCTCATGATCAGTAGTAGCCCTTGTGAGCAATAGATCAACGAGGCAGTTTTGATAACTAGTAATGTAGCGTTGTGTTGTTAGGTCTAGTAAAGTTCCTGTCAGGGTTGCGGGAAAGTCCGGAAGGGTTACCGTGGCCCCTGGCACAGGCAACTGAAGGAACACGGGTGGGTTTTAGACAGTAAGAGTCTGACACGCTCTCCCGCTCCGCCCAGAAGAGAAGCCAGCGGGAGAAGTTATTTAATGATTTCAAAACCTCAAAAAAATAATGTGTCGTGGGGGTATTTAAAGTTGTATTGTAACATAAAACACTTGTTTTGGTAAAAAAAACGTCAGTAAAAGCTGGAATTATGACCTTCAATATCTCCGTAACTAGAAGGTTCCCAGGTAGGAAGGCCCAAAGCGGGAGAAGTTATTTGATGATTTTACCTCAAAAAAAAAAAGGTCTAGTACAGTTAGCATGACCCGCTGCTACAAAGATACTTAGCTCGCTTCCCGTCGCCAGCGCTCGCTTGCGGGGCCAGTTGGCTGTACGCCCTAACCGCGCTCGCTGCGATCGTGCGACGGACGCATGACGGATGTCATACACCGATAGATTTATTTATTCGCACATAATGTAGGTAATTAATACAATTATGTGTTACAATATTTTTAAATCCTTATACATTCTGCTTCATGGCACGCAATTTTTTTATTTTATTTACTTATACTACACATTATTCTATTTACTTTAAGCTATTTAATTACTTAATATATGAACATTGGACATTAAATAGTCTTATCATTAAAAACGTCTGATACAGAATAATAGCATTTTTAAATTAGTTTAATTTTTAAAGTACTTTTTAAATGTTCTTAAAGGTTGCTCTTTAATCATTTTTGGTACATGGTTATAAATAGGTACGGGGAGTCATGCACATAACACTCTTTCTCAGTAAGTCATACTTTCGTGTTGACTGAGCGGTTATCCCTAAAGACTTATTGTGTATTAACTGTGTTTTACAGAGTCCGTGTGTAGATCATTCCTACGTACCCCTTATAGTAATGATATTTTAAAAACGAAGAAAATACCACCCGACATTAGGCCCCAACAATATTACCAACATTTGTGCCCAATATAAAAATGTAACACAATTACCATGACCTGTCGAGATTCAATTAGGTTTCAGGTGGAGACCATCGCGTGTTCCAATCCATTGTTTTTAAATAATTAAGGTGTAATTTGTGAGAAAATCGACCATTACAGTCCTTTGTCCAAATAGTGGGCTATTCGAAATAAACTAGCGATTTCTTCATGATGAGTCCGTTGAGGGTTTTTGGAAATGATTCTAATGCAGTGACTAGAATTTTAAACAAATCGGTGAATAGCCGGTCTATTCTGACGTGAAGTGAGCTGTCATTCCATCGGATGCTAGGGATTGACACTAATGACGGCTCGCTTCAAGCTCACTTCACTTAAGTTTTCACCGTGAGATTATTACAGAATAGCCGGTCCATTCTGATGTGAAGTAAGCTATCATTCCATTTGATGCTAGGGATTGAGACTAATGACAGCTCACTTGGAGCTCACTTCACCCAAGTTATCACGGTGATATTTTTACAGAATAGCAGTGCAGATCGGCTGATCTTCCTTCGAGTACCTCAGTATGTATTCCTGCAAAGTGATGTTTAACTTCAGACAAGTTTAGTGTAGTGCTAATATCGTTCATGTATAAGTACCATATAAAGTATCGGCAGGTGGTACCAGTTTGACGAGTTTTTAAATCGGTAAAATGACCGTAAAAATCCTTCGGTCGAACACTACCTACTCGTATGTTGATTTTCCCATGCACAATAAATAGTCAGCCATTTTGCAAATTTTTACGGAACACTAAGAACCCTAAACAATATTGCTTCCTAAAGCGTTCAGCTTCCAAATAAATCACACACAACTTCCGAATCGGTCCATCTGCCTTCCATAAATAGCTAAGAAGAGCTTTGTCCGCATAATATTACGCTTTTAAGATGGGGTCTCGCACAAATCATAAATATTTGCTACGGAACCCACTTTACATAATCCCACGCTCAAGTCGATAGATCACACAGCGATTTTGAATACATTAAAGTAAAATGGAGTCTAAAATATAATAATAGGGAATATTTGTTGGTTTTAGTTCGTAAGTAGGCGGAATTGTGTTTGAGGATTATCCTTTTTTGGGATTCTGGTAGTATGTCATGCTCACTCAAATGTGTCGCTGGTGGTGGCGTGTGTATTGGATAATTAAGTTCCCTTCAAAATGGTTGAGCTGAATTGTGCTGATCCATACGTCATGTTCGTGAACGGGCGCCGTCAGTAGGCACTGGTCATCTCTTAGCTGCCACGGCTTATTTTAATTCCTAAACGGTTTTTTTTATCTTTTTTTATTACGAACGCTTTTAACGTGCACGTCTTTCTACATCGTTCTCGTATGTATAATTTCGACATGAATACTGTAACCACTTTTTGTAACAGTATTTTGATTTAAAAGAGTGTCCATGGAGTTTCCTGCCCGTTCTTCTCCATAGGTACCTACTAGGTTTGGAATGGGCAACTAGCTTCATCTTTCTGACTGACCGACCCCTTGACCTTGACAATTCACAAGTGCCTGTAATTGGTTTATTTGAAATAAATGCTTTGAGTTGAGTGGAGAATTTCCAAATGATGAAATTTTTTACAAATTGTGTTTATGTCGCAGGCAGATTGTATGATTCGACATTATACATACGACGCCGTCCGTTTGCATACTGTCGCCGTTATGCACAATGCCTAAGGCAAATTGATGACGCTTCTGATCGCATCCATTTCGTCAAGAGTCATGTTATGTTAGGGTAACCATGATTATTAACAAGTTTTGCAATAAAGACTTAGCAGTAAACGAAATAAAAATGATTCATAACAAATATTTAAATGGGCAATTAAATAAATACTAAGCAGTAAAATATATGGCTTAGCGGGCACTTAGCAAATCGGAATTAGTCGCTAAGAAATCTAACTTGGAAGTAGCGCTCGCTCGGCTCGCGCGCGTTTGGTCACAGTTCTAGCCTTACTTACAGTTCTAGCCTTACGTAACGCATTTGGTCGGATTCCCTGGCTTGGGGAGATCGCTGATTGTAAGTTTTCATGGACACTTGAGCGTGTTTTACCGAAGCCGAAGCCGAGCCGGAGAGCCGGATAACCTACAAAACTTTTTATCGTGTACACGGCTTTTTTAATGATCCCGGTTGAAATTCGTAATAATTGTACAAATGTTTATAGCAAACGTCTTTAAAAATTACTTGTTTCTTGAGGCACGCCCTTGTTTTCGTCTTTATTTTTGGAAACACTTCACCACGCCGTTTATGTTGTTTTGTTTACTAGTGTCACAGGTGGTAGAAAATAGAACTAGTTGCAACTTTTAGCCGAGGCATTATGGATACAGTGATCGATTCATATTTTTTTTTCAAGGTCTTTTACATAATACCTAGGCGTTATACATTTTGCCTAAGGCATTATACATAACGGCGACAGTATGCGAGTGGACAGCGCCGTATGTACAATGACAAATTCAACAATCTGCCTTCGGCATATGCAACGGTAAAAGGATCTTTTGGCGCGTTGCCAAAATTTAAACAATCGCGTTCTTGTTTTTTTAATACAATTTCTGTAACAATTTTACAAATGTTTACCATCAGCCCTTGTCAATGTCATTCAAGCGCCAAAAGATCCCTGTAGAAGTTTACTTCATACATTATCATCGCTCGAAGAGGCTTTGACGCTTTGACATAAAAAAAGAAAAACGCTTTCCAAAGAAGGTTAAAAGTGCGCTGTAGCCTCTTTGCTACGTCGTAGCTGATCCGCTACGCTGGCTACGTCGTAGCTAATCCGCTACGCTGACTAAGTTGTAGCATAGACTGCTACGCGTAATGTTTATTAACAATAACAAAATTATTGTTCGTTATTCTTCATGGACTTTTTCTTCACAAAGAGTTCTTGGTTTGATTTTTACGATAAGTATCAGATAGAATAAAATATAATTAATCATTTATCGTCACATGGTGTTTCTTTTCACGTTCTTCCATTGCCAAACCTTCGAAGAAAACGAAAAAAAAGAAATATGAAAGTGTATCGGTTTCAAAGCCCAATTAATTTGGTAGAACCCGCAGACCGAAATCACGTCAATCCGTGCGTGCATCTACACAAGATTATAAACACGAATTGCGTGTGATATACAAATACGATTTATTTTATTAAAGGTATTGTTATATTAAAATGAACTATAAAAGGCAATTTCAAATTGCTTAGTGTGAACTTTGTACCGACTAAACTACTTAATTTTCTTGTGCCTAATAATAATTAAACGTAAAAACTCTACTTTGAGAACTCAACTTCTTTTGCTTTTTTATTTGGCTCTTTTTTCTAAGTAGCAAGATTCTATTTTAAAAAAATCTACAGATACTAATATTAAAAAGAGTTAATTTTGTTTGTGGATTATTTCTGGAACTACCGGTCCAATTAGAAAAAATATTGTTGAATTTGATAGCCCTATTCTTGAGGAAAGCTTTAGGCTATTTAACGTCACGCTAGGGTCTGCAGGAGAAGAGATATAATAAAAAAATCAGAAAGAACACTAAGCTAAAATGGAAGTATGTAATACCGCGGGCGGGCGATGCGATGCGACGGGGTGCGTCGGAGAACAAGAAATTTGAAACGGACGAAGTTGTGGACAGAAGCTATAGTATAGTTAAAATCTCGCTGCAGACTTGGTCATAAATCATAATCGGAGTAGGGATGTGCGCTAGTTGCGCGCGCTCAAGGCCATTATCGATAACAGAATCATTAAGGTTATCACGTAAACATACTGTTTTAGTTTTATATATACGTTCTTTTGTTTATATATTTAATATGTTTTGTAGTAAATTTGGTAATAAAATAAAAAAGAATGTGTATTTATTTCTATCACCCATTTATAAATATATAAAACTATCGATATCACTCATCGACTGCAGTAATACACAGGACTACGTGTGGGCGTGGCCTGCCCATAAGGCCCGTGAGTGGGAAAGAGAGCGAAATACTCGAATGATTTATGACCGAGTCTGCAGCGAGATTTTAACTATACTATAGTATTAAATATTTTCATTAGATGACAGAAAACGTACTGCCTAAATCTCTGGGTCATTTTGCACAAGAGTACCTGGTGCAACTAAGGTGAACAGTAAGTTAGGATGTTTAAAAATTTATCCCCAAAAGTGGTTAAAGGTTTGTTAGACAATAGGAAATCCCATTGGTCACACGGTTTCTTACAAGGGCTTGTGGCTAAGTATTAACAGCCACGCGGATCGATCAATCAAGTTAAGCTACGCTTGCCGCGGTTGGCCGTAGATGGGTGAACGTCTTTACACACCGAGAACCCTCCGTGTCTCAGAAATCACGTTAAACCGTTGGTCCCGGCTGTCATTTGTAGATATTTTACTGTCGTTACGGGTCACCAGAAGCCCGAAAGTCTGACAACCAGTTTTAACAAGGTTTTATCATATTACACAGTAACTGGGTTGTGGAGATCTTGGGCAGTCGCTCCATGTAAACTACTGGTATTCAACTGCATCCGGTTAGACTGGAAGCCGACCCCAACATGGAAAACGACTAGGCAGACGATGATGAACAAACATATTCTTCTTACAAGACCTAACCGTTGACCCTTGTTTGACCTTCGCATTAAGTCAAACGTTTCTATAAGGTCAATAAAGTTAAGCCTCCAATAACAACAATATGTAAATATATTATTTATGCAATGGTAGCTAGTACGGAGGGCTCCATTGACATTGGGTTCAATAACCTTACTTAGCAAATGGTTCCTTTCAATGCTTTTAGTCTGTACCGACAGGATTAGCACAAAGACGCAAATACAACGTGGTTTTACATAGCATTTCGTATAATCTGAGGAACAGACTATTGCGGTCGGTTGACGACACAGTAGTGATTGTTTCATGTTGTCAAATACCAATCCACTGACAGCGTTTATACCTAGACAGTGCGTGGCATGCGGCGCAAACGCGTTTTTAATGTCAGATGCCTCAGCCTGAGGCATGTGTCCATGACGCTTCACATGCGTGGCTTACCGTTCAAAACACTTCCCTCGCACTGTCTGTACGCAGCACCAGATTTATACAATAGCGCGAATGCTCGAAAGAATGTGTAATCGATTCACTTGTGATTTGTCTCGCCATTCATTCAACATGAAACTTTAACAAGAATCATTCTCTGCCTTGACTTTGACAGAATCATTGAATAACGATGGAGCCGTAGTCTTAATAAGAATCTGAAGTACACTCTCACAAAAATAACTAATTTATTGTTGAAAAAGTAATATGGCACGAAATGAAAGCGAACATCCCTTTGAATCCACCGCAAGTAATGAGGTGGTCTATTTGTAACGGAGCCTACATTACTACTAATACCGCGATTAGTACAAAGAGAATATTAAATGAATCCCACTTTAATGTTGTGGCGGCATCTACAACGACACATGCGAACTACGCATCATCCTGACGTCACGCAAATTCCTACATCGCGCAAGCAGAGTTTACTGCGCAACTAGCCTAAATGATGAATGATAAATGATTTTATTTCTGTAAGTAGGTGTGTACAAACACTTTTACACGTCAATCATATTTTAAAAGCTAGATGAGGTCGTCGTTTCCTTTCTGACCACTCTGAGAAGAAAGGCCGAAACAAACTCAGACGACACAGTCTCTTTTAAAGTCCAGACATAATTTTGGTCTGATCATTCGAAGACCATGTAGATTTTATTATATATATATTATACAACGTCCCGACATCAATCGTCGGGCAGTTGCCCACCAAAGACGACACCCTTCTGGTCGGAGGATCCTCCCTTTTCTACGGAGGTATGAGCAAACTTTACACCCTGTTCCTCATACCTTCTATAATGTCAACTATTCAGGTACAGTATTACCTACGTTGGTGGAAAATGTAGTACCAGTGAAAAATACGGAAGAGAAGTTGCGACATGAACGTGGGGTCAACAAGACTCAGACTCGGCGATCTTTTAAGCGTTCAATTTAAGGTTTTTCAAAAGAAATCGACTATTGGTGCCGATTCCCTTGTTCACAAACTAAACTAAATTTAAGTTGAGTGCATCTTTTTCTTTCTATTTCATTATGAAAAGGACAGAAGATAAATAATAGTTTAGTCCTGTCAAATTAATCAGCGCCTGACACTACTCCATACAAGTTTAGACGTGATTAAAAAGTTGACTACTAAAGTTACATCAAATTACGTCAGTTGCTGACTAATTTGACAGGACTAAACTAATATTTATCTTCTGTCCTTTTCATAATGAAATAGAAAGAACAAGATGCACTCAACTTAAATTTAGTTTAGTTTGTGAACAAGGGAATCGGCACCATTATCTGTAAGTCTTCTTCTATGTGTCGCTGGCACGACAGTAATTCAAATGTTGTGGCCCCAAAACTGCGTGGCAGCGTGTGTGCTGTATGTACCTAAACATGCAGTATAGAAGGTGGAGATTAATATAAGTTGGAGTTTGTTTTCTATTTCTATATGTAGCGAGTAAACATATCACGAAAATTTAAAAACTTGTAATTGCTGTAATTAATTTGTTAATTGTTGTAAGACAATGGGACTACCCAGCAACAGGTATACATGCACAATAGTTTAACAATCAGCACAGAACATAGTCATGTGCTCTGTGAGACTGTGAATCGGTTCAATAATTATTTCCCCAAGGCTGAGATTGCAATCGCGGGCAACAACTCAGCATAAATATACCAAAAACCAAGACTTTTATAAGTAAAAACAAAACACGATTACAGCTCAACAATGAAAGCTTTTAACTTCTATTTTAAGACCTATTACATAAATAAACGCCGGCCAACATCTATAAACAATCTATCAAATTAAATACGTCTGAATTTTCCGAAATAAAAATGAATGGAGAACTTTTCATAAAACATCCTAATGGTTTTCTTAAAGAATTTACGATAGAAATCCATTTTGTAATATAATAGTGGATTCCATCAGTTTAATAAAAAACGGTGAGTAAACGGATAACGTTGGACTTACACGTCATTTTGATCGTTTTTATTAGTCGGGATTTACGCAGAAATCGTCCTTAGAATATGTTTTAAGAGTTTTATTTGTTGAAATTCATATGACGTTTATACAGGGTGTGGCGTAAATAATGGATAACCCTGAAACTGTTAATGGCCAGAAAATCATCTATCATTTACCCCACTTATATCGCCTACATACGCGTACATGTTTTTTTCCGATACAGGGCCCCAAAATTGCATAATTCCGTAGAAAAAATGTTAAAATTTAAGAATAAGTATTTTTTGCAATGTTGTCTTAGATTGTTATATAAAATCTTGATACTGGTCTGATAATACAAATATTCAGGAGTGACACAAAAAACGAGAACAAGTCACAAGATTTTGTAAGAGTAAGTACTATTTTTATTTAAAATATAACTAATTTGGTCATCCATGGGCATATGGCGATATAAGTGGGGTAAATGATAGATGATAATCTGGCCGATCGACAGTTTCAGTGTTATCCATTATTTACGCCACACCCTGTATATACATTAATACATAAATAAACTCACGCCTCCTTCCCTTGCGGGTAGGCAGATACTACAGAACGCCACCTGCTACGACACTTACAATCATACTAGTTTTGCTTCGTTTTCGTACACGCACGCCGGTCGGGAGTACCTACGCACCTGACTTTTCTGACGAAAATCACCAATAAGGTCACTTTATTATGTCCATCTAGGGCGTCCCCTCCCTGCGCTTCGACTGGCATGCTTTGTTTGTTGTGTATTTCTACCTTTTGTTAGTCGTCTTTCATTCATCCTCTAAACATGACCTGCACGACCTCATTCCACCGGCCCCCTTCCTCCTTCGGTCATCTAGACGCACTGCTAGTTACCATATTTACCTAGTTGCCATCCCACCAATTCGCACTAAACGTTACCAAATGTATTTTGTTATGCGCACAGCAAAAGAGTGGAACTCTCTACCTGCGTCTGTGTTTCCGAGCGCATACAACCCTAATCTCGTCAAATTGAGAGTGAACAGGCTTCTTCTGGGTAAGCTCACTCCATCGTCGAATCTGTCTCTGTCAACGCTGACCTAGACTAGAGTGAAGAGCAAACTTATATAAAAAAAATATGTTATTCAAAATTGTGTTTTAAGAACAGTGATCTATTTCGTGCAAACACCAATGAAACTGAACGCGATTAGTACATTTTAACAGCGTTCCAGAGCTGTCACTGTCAATATTCCACAGAAAATAATGACAGTGACAGCTCTTAAACGTGGTTTATGTGGTGATCGCGTTTAGGCGATTAACACACGGCACCGCGCTCCGCCGCGGTCGGCGGTGAAGCGGATCTTACGTTGCATTGGCATGTATGTAATCTGTTGATGCCTAACACACGTACACCGCCCGACCGTACGTTTTTGAAAATGGATTTTCCTTTCGATTCACCGCCAACCGCGGCGGAGCGCGGTTCCGTGTGTTAATCGCCTTAGTCACATTGGTGGTCTCAATTTCGCCCTAAGTATGTTGATAAAGGCAATCTAGGGAATTTATTTCTGTAGTCTTTGAGAGGTACTTTGTAGCTGTGGAGTTCGTTTAATTTGACACAGATTTTTCAACTGAACCTGACGTTGTATCAATGTATTTGTAATTGACTAGACATAAAGGCCGGATTTCAATGCTTTACTTTTAGTCGACGTGGCGACGCCTTGGAAATACCTATGTCAAGCAGTGGCTTGACATAGGTATTTCCAAGGCGTCGCCACTGCTGTCCACTGACAGCAGTGGTATTTCGGCTGAAATTATAATGGTGACTTTCCTGAAGCTGCAGTGAATTGTTTCAGTATGTGCTAGCCATAATTGATTTAGATTTTAAATAAAAAAATATTTTGAAGAATGCTATAAAATGTCAAAAAGTAGTCGCTTACGTGCCACAATTCATCCGTATGTTTCTATCTACAATTACTAATGCAAGCCCAGGTAAACAAGCCGGCTTTGTTTTCATTAACCCTGCCCTAACCGGCTTTAAATTAAACATACAATACTAGAGGAGTTTATTTAGCTTAAATAGAAAAAGCTTGTGGTCTTTGCTAGCCATGTATCACCGTGTATTAAAATCATGGGTAAAAAACCTACAGCATGTCCCTAAGGCATTAAAAGATAATAACTACGTACCTACATACATAACTTAAGGGTGGGCTAGCCTATTTTTTGGCCAAAGAATCAACATCGCCATACAATGTGGCAAAGCTGCCAGCCTTTTGGGCACTTTTTCTGTTGACAGCGATGCAGGCGAATTCTTCTTCTATTTTTATACACATGCACATAATATAAATATTATGTTAAGTCTGTTAGATTATATAATAAAGAGAATTGTAAAAAATGAAACATAATAAAGCTAAAGCTAAGTAGTACCAATCATTGAACCTGACTTGGTTTCCGTACGTCCTTTTCGGGTAACCACTGAAAATTAGCGCAGTGCTGTGGGTCCCCCATAGCACAGCATCATGCTGAGTGGAAGCCTTCTTGTCACAGTCCTGACGTGCAGCTGTCGACGATTTCTGTTTTGTGCTCGTGATTAGAGATCTCTTTGTTATTTTTACTTTTTTTCTTAATTATTACAGCTAATCTCTTTGTATGCACGTGTTTCTGTGACAAATAAATCTATTTTACTTTCTTTCTTTCTAAAAGCTAAAAGTGTATTCGTGCAATATATGGGCTTCAACCAGATGAATTTTGCAGGCCAATATTTAAAGAACTTGGTTTATTACCGCTACCCTCTCTCTATATCTATGAAGTATGCATGTTTGTTATGAAGCATAAAGACTTGTTTATAATGACAGAGGATGTATATCCTCGAAACCGGCGAGATCCTCACAGGCTTCTGTTATGTGACTTGCCAAGACTGGCTAAATATAACAGAAGCTGTTTGTGTTTAGCCATGTATGTTCGGGTGTATAATAAAATTCCAAGTGATTTAAAAACTTTAGATCTTAGATTTCATTTTTAATTTTGTTTTTAATGTTGCCCCACACTAGGAATTTCTCCTGTATCGTGGGTGCGTTTACAAACATTTAATAAGCTCACATACACAAACAGCCAGACCCGGAACAACTACTTGCAGGTCATACAAATATTTGTTCCGTGCGGGGATCGAACCCGCGACACGTAACGCAGCAGTCAATCGCTTAACCACTGCGCCAACCGTGTCGTCATTGTTTAAAACAAGACTACACGAATGATTAAAAACTAATCATTTTTACAGCATTCATGAATTTTTTGACGGGACACATGCTTATTTGTAACTGAAAATAATATTTGCATGCTATGATATAAGCTAAACATTTGTATGGACTTTAATGTTTTAAAATTAACTTTCTAAACCATGTTTTATGCAAATAAATATTACTATTACTATTAAAGTTAGACACTTAGAAATATTAGGCCTATGTTATGTATGTAGGCGCGTAGTATTTATCTCAAAGAAAATCGTGACCTTATGACAATAAGGTCACGCTTTTTCCCATAGTGATAGCCAAAAACTATAGACTCTACCTGCTACGATCCTTACAGACTCCTAAAAACTAAGTACTCAAAAACTCAAAGCATTTATTTCAAATAAACCAATTACAGGCACTTTTGAATTGTCAAGGGGTCGGTCAGTCAGAAAGATGAAGCTAGTTGCCCATTCCAAAGCGTAGTAGGTACCTATGGAGAAGAACGGGCAAGAAACTCCATGGACACTCTTTTAAATCAAAATATTGTTACAAAAAAGTGGTTACATCATTCATGTTGTAATTATACATGTGAGAACGATGTAGAAAGACGTGCACGTTAAAAGAGTCCGTAATAAAAAGATAAACCCAATTCAGGAATCAAAATAAGCCGTGGCAGCTAAGACATGACCAGTGCCTACTGACGGCGCCCGTTCACGAACATGACGTATGGATCAGCACCATTCAGCTCAACCAGTTTGAAGGGAACTCAATGATCCAATACCAGTACCTACTAATAAAATAACTACCAATAAACTAAAAAAAATATGAAGCCATTTCAATGTATTTTTAAGAAAACATCTCCTATACTAAAACAAAGAAATCCATGTAATGAATGAGCAAATAAATTTAAATGGACAGCAATATGTAAAACTCATGTACCCAAAGAACATGCATGACTTGAATTAATTGAATATTTTACGTATGCAAAGCAGATATTATCCTTGGAGAATTAATCGAATGGAGTGCTAGTTACGTTAAACTGAAAGTCATTCCTTTTAAGTCAAAAGGGATGTATGAAATCGTTGAAAATATTTCGCCCAATAAAGAAAGAAAACACGTTTATTTGTAAACATGACGCAGAGAAAGAACAGAAACACCAAATAGAACAATTTGGGGAAAAACATTCGTAACATTCTTGGATGACAACAAGCAGACTGCTGCCTGTATAAGGCCCCGTAATTACGACCTCGAGCGGTGCGACTTGCGACGCGACTTGCGTCTAACAAAACGCGCGCGCGTCCCTTGTTTCCGTCCGTCGCTCCGCAAGTCGTCGTGCAGTGACTCGTGGCCTGCTCTAAATAATTTGTTTTCTCCGCATTCGCTGTCGCAAAATGCTTTAGCGTGTAGCTAATGGCCAAGGGGTAATGGTAAGTAGCCACTGCCGCCTATACCGGATCCAATTTTATTTGCTACTGAAACTCCGAAGACGTCATGGGATTCGAAATCTAAACACGATAAAACAAAAAAGAAATTCATTTGGTGGCATTCTGAGGTGGCATTTTTTGTTTAATCATATAATTCATCAGTTTTTTTTTGTAAATTTTATAGACGTGATGAGTACCGCTAACTAAACACGATAACACAAAAGAAAACAGATTTTCTCAACTCATACATCAAGAAACAAAACTGCCAGCGGTCGTAGACCCCCAAAAAAAATATCAAGTCTTTTATTTTTTATATTATCATGCTTATAAGTCCCATGTAATAGGGATAGGGGGCGAGCCTATTGTCATCATCCGGGCACAAATACAGACTCCATGTCGCTACTCCTTAGGCTCAGTAGCGCTTGCTACCACGACCCCAAGAGGCAGAGACACATATTCAGTTAGAGCAATAGAGGCATTGTTTAATTTTAGATGTACCATATGTATAATAACATATTGGCTGACATCAATCCTTTATCTATTAATTACAATACATATTCATATACATATATGTATACTATGAAGGAGAGACCGCATGAAGGTAGGTACTTTATACACAATCGACGTAATTCTCAATAAGGGATGGTGTGGGCAAGTCATCGACAATAAATTGGTCGTTTCAGCCTCTTGATACCTCGTTAATTGTGCTAACAAACAGATTTGCGAGACACTCGTGGTTAGTACGTATGGTTGAGAATAGATAGATTGACAATCAGATTTAGTTGAGATAGGAGTTTGGGGTAGGTTTTATTTTAATTCATCTACCTAGCTTTTTTCCTACTAAGTTGGGATCGACTTCCAGTCTCACCGGGTGCAGCTGAATACCAGAAGGAGACTAAAAGACATAAAGACATATTTGCATAAAGAGACTGCCTACCTGAACTCCACAACCCAGTTACTGGGTAATACGATACCCCTTGGTAAGACTGGTTGTCAGACTTTCGGGCTTCTGACGACCCGTAACGACTGTCAAAGATCCACGAATGACAGCCGGAACCAACGGCTTAATGTGCTTTTCGAGGCACGGAGGGGTCTTGATATGTAAAAATGGTCACACATCCCGCGGCAAGCGTAGCTTAGCCTGATCGATTGACCCGCGCGTCTGTTATTACTTATGCACAAGCCCCCCCTGCCCTAGGTTTTATTTTAATTATGGTGACGAAGTGAAGATAATTTTCAATTTTATTGAATTGAAAAATAATTTATTTTATACGTTTATTAATTTTTTCTCCTTTTTGTGATCACATTGGATAGTGAAACAGATGCTGCCAGGCATGGCTTGCTACCCAGGTCAGGCCTGGGCAAAAAACGCCCAGTGTACCATGCTGGCCATGGTACGGAGCGAGAGGGCATGGGAAGCCGTCACCTCCTTCTGCGAAACAGTAATGCTCGCAAAGGAAGAGGCGGAACGCGTGAGGGAGAGGCAAAATTCGCGCCCTCACGCCCCTTGCCGCCGCTGGAGACGCCCTGGACGTCGGGAATCCCAGGCCGATTGCCAGCCACCGTCGGCGCGGGCTTGCGGACGGCGAGCAATGGGTAGAAGCTGGCACTTTGGATTGATGCCTCTATTACATTGGATTTAAACAAAGCTGGTGGAATGTAAGTGAACTTTACAACTCTATCGCCACATAACGGCCGTAGTGACAGCCTGCATGAAAATGATGGCACCCGGGTTTGGCTTTGCGGTGTCATAAAACACTCTTGGAAAACACTCGTAGGTATATATCGTTTCAGTGACGTCACGCCGACAAATTGCGGACGCTATGTAGCGGCCAGCACAGTCTTAGGAAATTCTAGCTTAAACCTTCGGGGATATGCGTGATTCATCGTGAAAATTAATCATCGAAGTCGAATAAATCAATATCCCCTTCATGGCTTACTTTTACCAACATAAAAGCCTTTCACACGTCATACATGTGATAACATGTGTGTTCATCAATCAAGGAACAACTATAAGGCGGTGTCTAGACCGGTTTATCAAGGTCCCGGGTGTATTTAATCCTGCGTAAAACTGTAATGTGTCTTAGTTAAGAAGCTGATGAGTTCTGACAGTGTAGATCGGGCCTATAAATTTAGATTAGATTATGAAACTTCGTCCTGGCTAGAAAAACAGGGGTGTGTTGATTGGGTGTAGTTTATTCATATTTTGAGACATACCAAAACATAAAGGCAGGGCATAAACATCCTGTAGGTATATCATTTCGCCAGTTATGTTGTTCACGATTCGCTTTATTGAGTTCACATATTTAAGACAGTTTACGTAGTTACAACAACGCACGTTAAAACATTCACTGTGTTTTGTGTATTACGATATAAATGTCAAACAAAACTGCCTATGATAAGCTCAGAAGATTGTTTAGTTACGTCGTACTTTATTTTCATGAAGATTTTCCTCCTGTCTGCTAATAACAAATAAATACTGCGATCACCAATTTGTCTGACAAGCAGTGATTATCTTTATGCTGAAATAGTGGTGATTTATTTAATTGGACTAAGAATTACATCTCATTTCGATTCATAATTACATCTCATTATATTCTTAAAATTAATGCGAATAACTTGGAGTTTTGACTTTGCTAACGATTCAACGTTTAATGTTATTAAACCATATTTCATCTTATAAAACATGTCTGGAAGATTTTAGATTTTAAGCGCCATTCTGTTCTCAACAGCGTGAGTGAATGAGAAAACAAGATTCGCTTTGCAAGAGTTAGAACGAGGCGGTGTATGAATAATTCATGTATTGTGATTCAGTGCACAGTTGTCATAGCCATTATATTTTTCAAATGTTTTATTCAATGTTTTGTTAAAAGTCAGTTTTTTTAGAAATTTATGTTATGTTAGGTTTAGTTTAAAGTCGTAATGACATACATTTTCAAAGCATTATTAAATCGCAGAATATTTAACTTAGTAATTAGTATTAGTATCAAAATTCAGATGCAGAGTCCCTGGCGAACTGTGGGTGTACTATAGGTAGATACACCCCTACCTAATCCTTCGGGAAAACAGGCATGATGTTATGGTATGTCAAAGTCAAAGTCAAAGCATTTATTTCAAATAGGCACATAAAAGGCACTTTTGAATGTCAACATTTACATTTAAATATAATTGATTCTAGTCGCCCCTTCCAAAAGGTAGTTTCGTATGGAGAAGAATGGACAAGAAACTCCAGCGTTACTCTTTTAAAATGTGATACAATATTTCGTATACATTAATTATATAATTATATGTGAAGACGATGCACCTATAATAAAAATTACCCTACCACAATAGGTAAAAAGAATTTAATAAACGTAGCAATGATAAATAAGTTAATTTATGTGTTATATTATTAATAACCACTAATAGAGTATTTTGTGAAGGAGCTCGTCCGAGGCAGTACTGCCTACCACAATACTTTTGTGAAGGAGCTCCTCCGGGGCAGTACTACCCAGCACAATACTTTTGTGAAGGAGCTCGTCCGAGGCAGTACTGCCTACCACAATACTTTTGTCAAGGAGCTCGTCCAGGGCAGTACTACCTACCACAATACTTTTGTGAAGGAGCTCGTCCAGGGCAGTACTACCTACCACAATACTTTTGTCAAGGAGCTCGTCCAGGGCAGTACTACCTACCACAATACTTTTGTGAAGGAGCTCGTCCAGGGCAGTACTACCTACCACAATACTTTTGTGAAGGAGCTCGTCCGGGGCAGTACTACCTACCACAATACTTTTGTGAAGGAGCTCGTCCAGGGCAGTACTACCTACCACAATACTTTTATCAAGGAGCTCGTCCAGGGCAGTACTACCTACCACAATACTTTTGTGAAGGAGCTCGTCCAGGGCAGTACTACCTACCACAATACTTTTGTGAAGGAGCTCGTCCGGGGCAGTACTACCTACCACAATACTTTTGTGAAGGAGCTCGTCCGGGGCAGTACTACCTACCACAATACTTTTGTGAAGGAGCTCGTCCAGGGCAGTACTACCTACCACAATACTTTTGTCAAGGAGCTCGTCCAGGGCAGTACTACCTACCACAATACTTTTGTGAAGGAGCTCGTCCAGGGCAGTACTACCTACCACAATACTTTTGTGAAGGAGCTCGTCCGGGGCAGTACTACCTACCACAATACTTTTGAAGGAGCTCGTCCGGGGCAGTACTACCCACCACAATACTTTTGTGAAGGAGTTAGTCCGGGACATAACTACCCACCACAATACTTTTGTGAAGGAGCTCGTCCGGGGCAGTACTACCCACCACAATACTTTTGTGAAGGAGTTAGTCCGGGGCAGTGCTACCTACCACAATAATTTTGTGAAGGAGCTCGTCCAGGGCAGTACTACCTACCACAATACTTTTGTCAAGGAGCTCGTCCGGGGCAGTACTACCTACCACAATACTTTTGTGAAGGAGTTAGTCCGGGGCAGTACTACCTACTACAATAATTTTGTGAAGGAGCTCGTCCGGGGCAGTACTACCTACCACAATACTTTTGTGAAGGAGTTAGTCCGGGGCAGTACTACCTACTACAATAATTTTGTGAAGGAGCTCGTCCGGGGCAGTACTACCCACCACAATACTTTTGTGAAGGAGTTAGTCCGGGGCAGTGCTACCTACCACAATAATTTTGTGAAGGAGCTCGTCCAGGGCAGTACTACCTACCACAATACTTTTGTCAAGGAGCTCGTCCGGGGCAGTACTACCTACCACAATACTTTTGTGAAGGAGTTAGTCCGGGGCAGTGCTACCTACCACAATAATTTTGTGAAGGAGCTTGTCCAGGGCAGTACTACCTACCACAATACTTTTGTCAAGGAGCTCGTCCGGGGCAGTACTACCTACCACAATACTTTTGTGAAGGAGTTAGTCCGGGGCAGTACTACCTACTACAATAATTTTGTGAAGGAGCTCGTCCGGGGCAGTACTACCTACCACAATACTTTTGTGAAGGAGTTAGTCCGGGGCAGTACTACCTACCACAATGCTTATTTCTGCCACCGAGCAGCGTTACTGTGTGTTAGATTATATGCACATAAGACATTTCAGCATTGTCTCTGGGACGGCAGCGCTTTATGATGCTTTTGTTATTGTAGACGACAACAGGGTCAAATGAAAGTTGCTAGCGAAATTCTGCAAATGTGTGATGGGTATAGATATTTAAGAGGGCTATCATAATTTTTCTTGTATTTTAGTGTGAGACTCTTCAAACACTCAAATACAATTGTGATGGCCCTCTCAAACATACCTGGCGACATGTAAGTCAAAATCAAATTTAAAGCCATTTATTCAAACTAGGCTAAGAAACAGTACCTACTTTTTGAACGTCAAATTTACACATGACAGTCCCCCAAACGCCCGCCCTTTACCACTTCCTAGTGTTTTAGCTGGAAAGAAGTGGCGCAATAAACTCCCCAGCAGCACAGCTGCCTGTTCAGTTAGAAGTATACTATACTATATTGTAGTCTGTGGTTAGAAGAACTGGATTCAATAAAACAGTAAGTAATTAACATTACAAAACATTAAAATATATTAATTGCTATATGTCAGCTAGCACACGCCAATAAACCTATAAAAACAATGAAAACTATACTCAAGCAGAAACAAATCATAAAAACGGCTTTTATTCAGGTATTAAACCTAAATAAAAGCCTCCAGGCATAAAGGGCGTGCCTGCTTACGTCATATGCAATGCTGCATTATGTTTACATATATAGCTGTAACTTATAACATTACTAGATCTCGGGCCAGTCCATTCAATTAAACGTATTTGTGATTTTAATGGAATAGTAGTTTACGTTATTTAATTCTTATCTGACCTCTAAATGGTCTGTGAATTTAGGTACTAAGCAAGCGAAACGACTTAATGGCAACTTCGACCTTTTCTGCTTAAAGGTTTTTTGTAACTGAATTAATCCAAAAATCAAAATAAAAAGTAATTTATTCAAACTAGGCTAAGAATTAGCACTTTTTGAACGTCAACATTACATAAAACAGTTTCTACGGAAAAACAGGCGTAATGTTGCGTTTCTATGTGAATATTTGTCGAAAAATTTTTGAATGAGTACAACAGTGACAAACAAAGGATGTCGGGTAAAACCGTCAAGAGACTCGCACCAGTGAAGCATAACCCAAAAGTGATATTTATGTCTTCTCAGCAGTTCGTGGGACAAGGTTGTCAACAATGATGAAAGAGATAAAACAAATACAGTTATGAATTATCTGACAGGAATTATAAATATGTTTGGCTGCAGAATAAGACCTACCACAATAATCATTCTTGGTACATTAATACTTATAACAAGCCCCATCTCACTTGAATTTTACATATAAAATGTTAAATAATATCTACTTGCGAATGATGCAAGCAGCCAGAACTCGAACAAGCTTTCAAAACTTAGTTTCTAAAATAAAACTGTCTTAGAAGTACTTTCACGTGTCGTTTGAAATTCGTGCTTACCCATCTGTGAAGAGGTTTCATTGAACTATGAAAATATACTGAAGACTCGCTTGTTGCTAGTTGATAAATAAGTTTTCGTTCCCCGTCTTGGTATAAGGGGACTACATGACCTAAACGCAAGTTTTATAATGCCTAAAAGTATATGATCCACTGCAGTAAACAACATCAGAAAAATATATGATAATCTTCAGGATATATATGCTAGTTAGATAGTGTGTTGAAAACATAATACAACTAATTTGATACGATAGAAAAAAGTCACGAAGATACCTTTAAAAATTTCTATTAACAATCAATATTTTAATAATGCAATCATTCTGGTTTTTTTTTTTCAGATTTTCTTCAAGCAACATATTAACGTGATAGTGTTTTAATTTTTTAGTCCAATCAATAGATTTATTGTAAATAGAGAATTGCTTCATATTTTGCCATATATTACCAGTTATGTGTCATCTCGCTTCTCTTTCATTTCTATGCAGTCCGACAGTGACCGCGCTTTAGCAGTTTTCATGTAAAGTAAATGTATATATACTATTTACGTTTACGTTTTAACGACTTGACAAAACATCGAGATTTTTTGGAATAAAGTTCCATAAGGGCTTGCGGTAGGAGTTGACTGGTAGACAGCGTCACGCTGAAATAGCGTTATGCCTCTCCATCGACATTCTCTCTCTCCGTGTCTCTTTCTATTATATATGAGTGTGTGTGTGCGACGAGTATCACGTAAGGCACTTCGTTCCTGACGGGGGTCCTCCGACCGCACAAGTTTTTTTTTATAATATGTAAGTTTATAATAGGTATTTGCCTATGAACTTGCCGTTTTACAATACTGGCCATTTGAAACGTAATTGACAACGCTCGACCTCATACAGTAAACAGGCGGTCTCTACAAGAGCTAGGGTTGGAAGTTTTGCGTCATCCACCGTACTCACCTGACCCAGTACCGACAAACTTCTACTTTAAAAAAAAATGGACGACTTCTTGGCAGGGATAAAATTTAATACCCGAAAGACAGTACAAAAAAGTTTGTTTGCTCCCGTACACCTGACATCTTTGAAAAATTACCACTGCGCTGGTAGAGATGCATCGATAGCATGGGTGCATATTTTGATTGATAGAAATAAAAGATATTTATATAAAAATAACTTTAACTTTCTGTATACTATACGGCAATTTCATAGGTAAAGACCTATAATCTTTAACACATATATACCTTCCGGAATCAATTCTCTAAATGTTGCTGAAAACCGCGTCAAACTCCGTTAAATAAACGCATTTTCTTTCTTTTCTTTTGTTGTGGAGTTTTGAAGGACAATGTGACCGCGTTGTCCTTCTAAGTAAACAGACACGAAAAGCGACTTTAATGTATAATATGTATAGATATAGATAAGTATATTTTGCAAAGGTACCTAAACCGTAAAATTTTAGTTTGAGAACAGCATAATATTACAAAGTACAAACGGAAACATCCCTTCAAATCTTCCCGGGATAACAGGAATTCTAAGAAGCGGTCAAATTTAATAAAACAGTTACAACCATAAGGCCCATTGGACCATGAAAGAGAAATATTGTCCGTTTTATGAACTACGACGTTCCGAAACGAACGTAATAAAAATATAGCTTACGTTTGTTCGTTGTAAGGTTGTTTGTTCGATCTTAGGTAGAGAGATTGAAACTTACATTCATCATCATCATCTGAATTTATTTTTAAATGGCGAGCACCACGCTCAGATAGGGACCTTTTTGCCTCTTAGACGATTTGAATTTTTTTGTAGACTTGTTTTTCTTTTTGTGGCATAATATTAAGTTTGTGTTATTATTTTTCTGTGCGAGTCCAATAAATACATGTTCTTTCCTTCTTTCTTTATGATCATCAGCAGCGGCAGTATAGCAGTCCTCTGCTGGATATACGCCTCTTCAATCGCACGCCATTCTCAGGTGCTTCTCAATCACCCTGCAAAGATGGTCGCTCCAGGTAGCCACCCCTTTTTTTTTCTTTTTTTTTGGGGGGCGGGAAATCATCAAATAACTTCACCCGCTCTGGGCGGAGCGGGAGGGCGTGTCAGACTCTTACTGACTAAAACCCACCCGTGTTCCTTCTGTTGCCTGTGCCAGGGGCCACGGTAACTCTTTTGGACTTTCCCGCAACCCTGACAGGCCGATGCCTATCAGGGTTAGCGTTGCCGTAGCCCTAGCGGACCCCGTCGTTGGTGCTGACATCTCTTAGAGGCGCGCGTGGAAGACCACGCGCCGTCGACCCGGGCCTGGTCCTTATCGGACGGCGAGCTACCCATTGCTCGCCGTCCGCAAGCCCGCGCCCACGGTGGCCGGGAATCGGCTTGGGATTCCCGACGCCCATGACGTCTCCTGCGGCGGCTAGGGGTGCGAGGGCGCGAATTTTGCCTCTCCCTCTCGCGTTCCGCCGGCGGCGAGGACTTCCCCAAGTCCCACGCCCCAGGACCCATTCATGGGGGCCGGAAAAGGGCGTTGTGCGCCCTTCTCCTGCGCCCGGTGCGCCTTCTGCGGCCGGGGAAGGGAGTCGAGATCTCCCTCTCCCGTTCCGCAGTTTCCTTCTGCGACATCACGTCCTCGCAGAAGGACACCACCGCGTCCCACGACTCTGCGCTACCGACCATCCTCCGCACTACGGCCGGCAGCGACAGATCGCCTCCTACTTCATTTGTGAGGACACAGCGCTGCTCCTCCCAAGCTACACACTCGGCGAGCGTGTGTTGCGCCGTGTCCTCCCCGCAATGGACGCAATGGTGGCACCGAGCGTCCGGCTCCCTGCCTATGCGACACAGGTACTTGCCGAAGCAGCCGTGCCCCGACAGCACCTGCGTCACCCTAAACGACAGGGAGCCGTGCCTTCTCCCGAGCCAGTCGTCGAGTACTGGCCGGATCGCCTCGACGGTAGCGAGGCCGGCGGTAGGGCGCATAAGCCTTAGCCGCCATTCCGCCACCAAGACCTGATGGAGCTCCTCTCGGCGCAGCGCGATCTGCCGCTGCACCGGCCTCGAGCCCCGTGCCCGCTCTTCCTCGCGCCATCGATATAATGACGCGAGTACTTTCGCCTCTAGGTCCCAGGGCGGGGATCCGGCCAGGACGCAAGCCGCCTCGTAGGAAATCGTGCGGTACCCGCGGACGACTCTGACGGCCATCGCCCTCTGCGGTTTGCGCAGAATGGCGAGAGTGCCGGCCGTCATGTCCATCGCCCACACAGGGGCCCCATACAGGGCCATGGACCGCACGATTCCCACGTACAACCGCCTACAGGCGGCGCTCGGGCCCCCCAAGTTAGGAAGCAACGTTGAAAGCGCGCCCGCTGCACCCATCAGCTTGGGCGCCAGCCGCCGGAAGTGGGGCCCGAATCCCCATCGGCTGTCGAGCACCAATCCCAGATACTTCATGGTGGACTCGACAGCTATCCGGGCCCCGCTGACCACGATGTGTGATCCCGGCGCCGGCGCACGTCGGGGGCCATGAAACACCATGGCCTCCGACTTGTTTAGGGCCACCTCCAGGCCCAGGCGCCGGATGCGGTTCACCACCTGTGACACCGCAGCCGTGGCTATCAACGTCGCTTCCCTGTGCGAGCTCCCCCGGGCAGCGACAAGCGTGTCGTCCACATAACACGTCAAGTCGGCGCCCGACGGGAGCTCGCCTCTCAGCACCCAGTCATAGCCGATGTTCCACAGGAGCGGTCCCAAGACCGATCCCTGTGGAACACCGCACGACATGAGGTGCCGACCGGCACCGTCACGTCCCCGATAAGTGACGCATCTATCCTCCAGATAAGCCCCTACCGTACGGCGGAGGTAGGGAGGCACGCGATGGTATTTCAGTGCCTCCCGAATACAACTCCAGGGTAGGGTGTTGAATGCGTTGGAGATGTCTAAAGACACCGCCAGCACCACCCCACCCTGGGACACCGTCTCCTCCGCCAGGGTCCTCACGCGCATGATGGCGTCTATGGTGGAGCGCCCCCGACGAAAACCGAATTGGTTGTCGTCCAGGTCCGGCCCCTCCCTGCACAAGTGGCTGACGAGGCGATCTGCGATAATGCGCTCAAAAAGTTTGCCCGCCTCGTCGAGCAGCACTATGGGCCGATACGCGGACGGCGAGTCCGCTGGGCGCCCCTCCTTCCTGAGCAGGACCAGCCTCCCCTCCTTCCACACACTGGGAAACTGACCCTGCTCGAGACATGCCGTGAAGAGCCCCCTCAGCTGGGGCTCTAGCTCTTTCAGAGCCAGGACGAGAGCTCGACCAGGAACTCCGTCGGGTCCGGGCGCTGTGTTCTTAGCCCGGAGTCGCGACACGGCCGCTCTCGTCTCTGCTTGCGTCACCTCGGGGACATCGGTGCTCTCCTCTTCTGAAGAGTCTGTGGCTGAGGGCGAAACCATCGCCGGGGGAACGTGTCCCGCTCGCTCAGGGAAGAGGGCCGATACTACCGCCTCTAGCAACTGGGGTTGCATGCTTTGCACCAGTGGAGGCGCCCAGGGACGCAACTTGCCCCGTACCCAACGGTATGGGCGCCCCCACGGATCCCGATCTAGGGACCCCAGCAGCTCTTCCCTGGCACGCAACTTAGAGTCGCCGATGGCCAGCCACAGAGTCTCCTTGGACGCGCGGTACACCTCATACAGCGCGTCTTCCTCGACGGGATCCCGTCGACGTCGTCTCCGGTATCGTGTGTACTGGCGGCGAGCCGCAACGCACTCAACGCGCAGCCGCGCGATCTCGTCGGTCCACCAGTACACCTGGCGCCTTGCGGACTGTTGGCGGACACGGGGCATGGACGCGTCGCAGATCTGCGTCATCGCCCCGCGAAACCACAGCGCCACCGCTTCGACGTCGACGGGGCCGTCCGTCGTCGACTCCCAAATCCAGGACTGGACTATGGCAGCTTCCTCGAGTAGTTCCTTGTCGATGCGCTTAAGCGCCCAACGCGGGCCGTCGTTAATCGGGGTTGTTGGATGGCGGCCGCTCGCGGTCTGGGCAGAGACGTCGAACCGGATATACCGATGGTCCGACAGCGTCTCCACCCCCACGGCGACACGCCAGTCGCGGACTCGGCTGGCGACAGAGGGGCTAGCGAGCGAGACGTCCACTATCGACCCGCCCCGCTGCCGCACGCACGTGTATTCCGAACCCCGATTCAGGACGACCAGACCAGTCGTCACCACCCACTCTTCTAGCACCTCGCCCCGAGGGTCAGTGACTGGAGATCCCCACGCCGATGACTTGGCGTTGAGATCCCCGAGCACCAGAACGGGACGAGGGTGATAGCGGCCTACGACGGCGCCCAACTCGACAAGGAAACCCTCGAAGTCGGCGAGACTCTTGTTGGGGGAGAAATACGCCCCCACAATGACGATGCCGCCCGAGACCGCAGCAGCCCAGCCGCGGCCCCGAGACGGGTCGATCAGAGCCTCGCCAATAATGGCCACCAAACCGTCAGCGCTCCCCAGCCAGTTGTCACGGGCGGGGACGAAGTACGGTTCGGCGACCACAGCCACGTGGATCGACCACTCTGCCATGCTCTGGAGTAAAAGATCCTGAGCTCTGGCACAGTGGTTGATGTTGCCCTGGAGGAAATGGAATTGTGCCATTATTGACATTCCATTCCCTCGGCAACGGTCCTGGGCCGGGAGTCGACCGTGGAGCTACTAGCCTGCGGAGGCGGCGAGGTTTCCCCGGCAGGTTTAGAGCTCTTCTTTTTCTTGGCCTTGCTGGCAGGCGCGCCACAAGCCCCTCCGCCCACTTTGTGTCCCGCTGGCTTCCCTGCAGCCGAACATAAGCTGCAGTTGAGCGCCGCGGAACACTGGGCCGCCTTGTGGCCGGGCTGACCGCAGCGATAACAGAGGTCACTACGGTCAACCTCAGCGGTGCACTTTGCCCGGACGTGCCCCTTCTCCAGGCACCGGAAGCACCGCAAAGCCCGGGGCTGCAGGAGTTTCACCCTCGCTGCAACCCAGCCAACCAGCAATCTGCCGCTTAAGGCGATCTTGTTCGCCGACGCCACAGGGCACCGAACCCAGACGACGCCGAGTCCGGTGGCGTCGGTGCGTATATCGCCGGCCCGCACCTTGTCCGGCGGACACTCTCCGCTTCGGGCAACGGCCGCCACCACCTCTACAGAGGTCACGGAGTCGTCCAGACCAGCAATCCGCACTTCTGCGGTTTTCATTGGCCTGGAGACCCGGACGTCCTCAGGGCTGAGGACCTCCCTCATCTTGGCGGCCAGAGCGTCCGCCTTTTCGGCACTGCCGCTCGCAGCACCAGCCACCTCGAACAGCCGCGCACCCGTGGCAGCCTGCCTGAGGGTGACGGACTGAAGACCAAGATCTGATAATTTGATCTTGGCCTTGGCCTCGGCAATGACCGACTGGTACGTTACGCCGCGCTCCGTAGCACCGGGCTGTAGCGTGAGCGTCACAGCTTCGGAACGTGGAGCACGTATCGCCGGTCCTTTGCGACTGCCATTGGCAGTCCGCCGCGCCGGCTGCGCAACCGCCTTTGCGGTTCGTCCGGGGGCGCGCGCTGTTGCTGTGGCCGCCTTGGCGGCTTTGCGGGCCTTCTTGCGGCCCACGACTGTCGCCCAGGTCTCACCCTTAGACCCGACAGTCGTGGGCTGATCGCTCGATGGGGCTTCCTCCACGGGCTTTTTAACACCCTCCGCGGGCTTCCCCTTCCGAGGCGCAGGTCTCGGCGGCTCCTCAGCCCTCCGCCGTGTATCGGCCGCTAGGGGCGGACGGAGGATTTCCGCAGGGAGGCGCCGAGAAATCGCCTCCATACGAGCATTGACCATGCTCCCGCACTGAAGCATGCAGAGCCGGACAATGCGCTCGACCTCGTCGTCGGTATGAGCGCTTGCCGGTCTCGGTGCGGGAGCCGGGGCCACTACCGATGCGGCATCAGTGGACGTGCGTCGCTGCTGCTGCTCGCTCAGCGCAGCGACTTGTCGCCGGAGGTCCTCCAAATAATTTCGGAGACGGCTGTTTTCCTCCTGCAACTTCGCGACCTCGTCTGAGGCCGTCCTGTTGAGGAGGATGCCAACCGCCTCCTTAATGTCCGCGGCAGCTTCCTTCAGACCGCGGATGAACGTGCCCTTCAGGCTGCCGGATTTGGTGGCAACCTTCAGGACTAAGTCCACCCCGTCCAAGGCAAGCTGACTTAGGGCCACCGCAGATGGTTCCCCCCCTTCCGCCGCTAGAGCAGCGCGTCGCTCGCGTGCGCGTCGGGCCATTTCCGACACTTCGTCGGCCGCGACGGCTTTGCGCTGCTCTCTTCTGGTGGCGTTGAGCTCCGCCTTTGAGCTCCCTAGCGAGGCACAACTCTCGCCACCAGGGTCCTCGGTAGTGACCCCCAAGTCACTCTCTGCTTCGCTGGCCGCCGGAGTATTGGGGCGCACGAACCTACCCTGTGCGTCCCTCCGCGGCCGTGAAGCACTTACCCCTCTCGAAGCCTGCCGACCTCTCCTCGCGGTCGACAACTTCGGGGCCAGCAGGCCTTCCTCATCTGAGGAAAGATCCACCGACCCACCTCCCACCAGACCAGGGTCGCGTGGACGTTTCCTAACGGAAGACGGTCCACGCGGCCCTCCGTCAATGATTTTTAAATTACTGCTTCCAGTAATATTATCAGCAACAGGGGCCTGGTCGCCTACCCCTGCGCGTCCGTCGGTAACCAATTTATCACTCGCAGGCCCGGGTACCTGCGAGCGCCGGGCGTCAGCCGGGTCGCATGACAAATCTCTAATAATTTCTGACATTTCCATATTACGAATGGGTGGTACGCACATCACTTCCCCAAGGCGATGCGGCCGCTCTTTTTGGGAGGATATATGATCCACCCGAGGCCCGCGGATGCCTCCGGTGCAGGATATACCGCCCGCTGCTCGGTATCTACAAACTAATGCTACTAACCTGATATATATATATATATATTTTTTTTTAATTTTTCTTATTATTATATATTTTTTTTTTTTTTAAATTTTTTAATTCCCCCCCCCCCCCCTAAACTAACTTATACCTAACTTAACCTACCCACCACCCGGCACCGTGGCTCAAACACCTCGCCACGGCTGCCCCTAGACCGCAGGTTGAGGAGCAACCCACGGTCTTCCCCACCTCGGTCACCGCGACGTACACGCCGCGGAGACCCCTAGACCGCGGACAGTAAGACGGCCCGCGGTCTACCCCACCTTGCTCCCTAGTCGTGCACTCTGCAGCTGCAGAGCGCAGATAGAGAGCCCTCGGGAGCGACTCCTCCGCTCCGGCAGAAATTCGCCACGGACAACAATCTCCTCTTTCCCACCCCTCACGAGGAGAAGATTGTTGCCCGTACCCAGGGTGCACCGGCCCAGCGCCTGCTCGTCCTCAGGAAATCAAAAGGACCAGCAGCCACTGAGCACTCGGGGAGGTTTTCTGCCAGGCACCCCCAGGTAGCCACCCTGTCTTAACCTTTGCGATTCGCAGTCTCCACGCAAGAGCACTTCTACCCTAACAACATAAATATTGTTATGTTATGTCACATACCTAAACTTTGGGTTATGAGATTTTTCTACAGACTCCTTTATTTTACATTTTAATCGAATATACTAAGGTTCCTTTAGCTTGGAAGTGTTCAAGACTACATCTATTTTCTGGGAGCTAAAACAGCCAGGAACATTTGAAGGCACTACTAGTAGTATTCTAATTTAGGCGCCCTTGGGAAGTCGAGACGAAATCTATTTATATTGCGACGCCACGGACAGTTTGGCGGTCAATTTTCCCAAGGGTATCTAAAGAAAAGTAGGCAAGATCTAGTGTCAATTTCACAAATATTGTGCTAGTAGTTAGAACAAAAACATTACTTATAGATAATTTAGAGAATACAGCTCAAAAAACAAGCACATGCATACTAACATTCATGCTAACAGCAAACAATATGTACTTATTTTAAACTTTATACGCACTGGCTCCTGGCCTATCGGAAGCCTATTTCTTCGCATTACGGCCATAATGTAAGACATTCATCACATATGTTTTATTATTATAATAAACTTCTTGTTTCATAGGTATTACAGTAATCGTCGTCGTTACATAAAAGTAATATTTTATCAAAATAATATTACATATAAAGTTAACTGATGTGGCTCAAAAGGCTACCCAACTTAAATGGCACTGGGCTGGGGGCCTATTGACACCTCTTATAGCAGTATCGTTTTCATCTTACTTCAGTGTATGTCTAGCATGTATGTCTATTTCCTTTTACATTTCTGTTTAGTATATTATATAACATTTAAATTTAATTATATTATTTTTATTTAAGTGCAACGTTCGTAAGTACGCTGTACTGGTACAGCGTCCTAACTATTGTTTGCCTCACCGGACGACGTCGCTGAAAACCAGCGCTGGGGCTCTGTCTTGCATAGGGTCGCAGCATAATGCTGAGCGATAGCCGTTTTGCGTGGATGTGACGCATGTTTCCCCCAACCTTTTCTTATTTTTTTGTGTTTGTTTTATTTTTTGCGTCATGTTTACCGCAAATAAACGCATTTTCTTTCTTTCTTTCAGTGTGGGAAAGAGATGGAGCTATACATAGCGTATAGCTCGGTCTCTTATTGCTAGAGAGATAGGCCCCGTAGACATGTCTGCCGCATGTGAATGTGAGCCTAAGTAGCACAGAGTTGGTACCATACTACGAGAAAGTGAGTCGAGGGTCACGGCAGACCACGAAGGAGATGGCGGGAGGGACAGGATGGCAAAATCATTAAGCATTTATTCAGCCAATTATATTTAAACTGCTGGGATACTGCCCTCGCCTCAGTGAGAAGGAGTGGGCCGTAATCCACCAAGCGGGCCCAGTGCGGGTTAGTGGCGGCGGTCTCTGAATTATTAACTCTGAAACATACGCCGTTAAAAAAAACGTGATTTAACTGATTTCGAGACAGCCCTTTTAGTATACTTTCGTTATTTTCATAGTGTAATGTCGCACGTTATTCTGTTGTGGGGAAATACCGCCGATATTCAGACAATTTTTGTTTTACAAAAAAAGGCAATTCGTTCAATTTATAAATTAAGACCCAGACACTCCCTCAGAGACAAAAAAAATAATAATAATATAATGACCGTGCCTTCTCAGTATATTTATGAAAATCTTTTGTATGCACATAAAAATATTAATCTGTTTAAAAAATACAGTGATATCCATAGTATACTTAAATACTAGGAACAAACATAAATTTGTTGCTCCTACTACCAGGTTCAAGAAAATAGTTGGCTCGTTTAGATGCCCATTGGCATCTAAATATATTTTTTATAATAAACTTCCTAGCAACATTTAAGGACTAAGCCTAAATAAATTCAAATCTTTTATAAAGAGGAAACTATGCCAAAAAGCCTATTATACTGTCAAACACTATATTGAGGGAAAAAAGGCGTGGTATTGAGCTGCTCTAGATAATAAATGTACACAGGGAATGTTGTTTATTTTATTTTATTTTACTAACTATTTTACTTTTATTCTTTGCTAGTATATTTACCTTTTTACATATACAATGGTATGAATATTTACTGTATTAAGTATTATATTATTTTAATTATTGTGAATGTGAGGATTATGTGGGTCATTGTTCCAGTTTTAATCATTTTCTGGCAGTTTGAGTAATTTATGCGGCCCACTCAAATGTCCTTTCTTTGGTATTGTTCGTCGAATCGTTGAGCTCCTTAAGTTCTGAGTTGAGCTGCACGATTGCTGACAATTGTGTGCGCTGACTGGACAGGTCCACTCAATCTGTGTGGTTCTTTCCTCAAAAGTCCATTTCAGACACCGATCTACATAGTGTTCACATGATCTGAAAATGATTTTGTTTGGACTTTAAAAGAGACTGTGACCTCTGAGTTTGTTTCAGCCTTTCTTCTCAGAGTAGTCAGATAGGAAACGCCGACCTCATCTATTTAAAAAAAATATGATTGACGTGTAAAAGTGTTTGTACAAACCCACTTACGGAAATAAAATAATGAATCATTTATTATATAGATTCCTTCAGAATTGGAAAACGGAAGCGCGAAATTGTGAAAGACGGAAGGAGTGGACCCAGGCCTTTGCACAGGATCACTCCTGCAATAGGCAGAGGCAGAATAGGCTAACGAATAAAAAAACAGTTCAATAATTGTTACGGAACGAATCGGATTCGTTACGACAGTCGACAGTGCAAGACAGTACGGATGTTATTATAGGGTTTTTGGGCATGTGAGAATGCCCGTTATGCCCGTTATCATAACAAAGCATAAAATAACATCACGCCCACGTTCCCCGAAGAGTTAGTAGAGGTGTACCAACATTTCGCCTGTAAAGGTTCAACATTGAAATTTTCGTATGGGATATTATGGCACATTCAATGCGCAAGAAATGTTAGTAATTATATCACTTTAAAACTGCTAGTGATTCCATAAAACTTTATCTAAAGACATGTTGACATGACATGTTTGTTACACCACATCTTTCTCCATCAAATCAAACTAAGTTCGATAATGTTTATAGGTTATTAACTGTCCTCTAAATGTCATAAAACGTTTCTGATTGAGTAAAATTATAGCCGTGAACTGCAAACAGTGTAGAGTAGTTGATTTTGCACCGTGGCTGAAGTAAACATGTACACGTAACACGTTTTATAACAAATAAATAAAAAAAAACACGTTATACAAGTTTTCGCATGTGGCTCGCGAAATCAGAAATGTGTGAATGTACAATTTAATGATGTTGTGGCGGCGGCATCTGCAACGCCACATGCGAATTACGCATCATCCTGACGCCACGCAAAATCCAGAATCGCGCAAGCAGAGTTTACCGCGCAACAACGGCCCGACATCAATCGTCGTGCAGTTGCCCACCAGACACGACACCCGTCTGGTCGGAGGATCCTCCCTTTTCTATGGAGGTATGAGTGATCTTTACACCCTGTTGCTCATGCCTCTATAATGTTATTGAAACTTCAATTGTTGGAAAAAATTATGACACATAAATTTGACACCTTCAAAATACAGATGAATGTGTTACTAATTTCGTTTACTAAGATAAAGATATATTTATTGCATTACTATACTAATATATATCAGTTCTTATTATTTAAGAATTTAATCTGAACAAGGTTTGTGAAGACTTTAATTAGATACTTTTGGAACGGACCAATCGTAGTCTATTTTTAAACTAGATCCTTAGTCATTATCATCCAGCTGTTACCAGCCGAACTGCGTTTTAAGTACCACTATTATAATGAGGAAGTACAAAAAAAATATGAAGCACAATACGTCTTTCTTTAACACTTACACCCATCAACTTACACTCAAGTCGGCCGTTAACAGTTCCAGTAATAACAAAGACGTTGACATATAAATAATCAAAAATCGAATAAATTAATTTACAAGCAAATTCGAATCATATTACAATCTACTTAACAAAAATCTTATATTCATTCATGAGGAAATGAACGCAGGAGATATTATAGTGCACTAGTGTGCGCGCAAAATGAATTTCTCGCCTATGTTGTCGCACAGAAATCCTCAACTCTCTTTAGGCGAGAAACCGTTCTCGCATGTATATAACTGAGCCTGTTGAGCGAGAATAGCAGAGAAAATACTCGTTTATCAATCGCTTTCTCATACAAAATGACGGCTGTCTATTTCTAGCTCCATTTTTATGCTCGTCTGCCGCTGAAACTTTCATAGAATATTCAAAGGGAACTACACGCGGCACTTTGAGCCTGAAGCCAGAAACTTTAACGCGTCCTAGATGTTCTTAATGAGTTTTATTCAAGTAGGTGTATATCTTAGGTACTATATACTTAATACTTCTGTGCAGAAACTTATTCATTGGTAGAAAACGGCTAGGTTTGAGTAGGACTCGCACACGAAGGCTTCTTTAACACGTTTCTTGTAAGGGACTCCCTTTAATTTTTAGCTTTTTAAATTTTTTATTATTTTTTGTTATAGCGGTCAAAGTATTACACACTGTGTGAAAATTTCAAGTGTCTACCTATTTCGGTTCAAACGATACAGCCCTGTGACAGACGGACGAGTGGACAGCGGAGCCTAAGTAAAAGGGTCCCGTTGGCACCCTTTGGACACGGAATCTTAAATGGCACATAGTAAATTATTGCATTTTCCGTGGCTGATTTACAGTAAGTGAGATATATAGGAACCAGGCTTGTATTCCTTGCCAGGCGTAACTCCGCTGCAAAGAGAAATCACGGCACAGCGAACAGAGCTCCGGCGGGATCTCAAGGATTGCGTGCGAGTACGATTGTCGCAACCCAGCGCTGGGCACGCCACAATTGCGGCGATAAGTCCCTTCTTTGAGCCACTGCTAGAGAGACGCCACGGCGTCCTCTCCTTCCGCCTGATGCAGGTACTCACCGGACACGGTTGCTTCGGGGGGTTCCTGTTCTGGATAAGGCGGGAGGAAACGCCCGGGTGTCACCATTGTGTGGATCGCCCGGAGGACACGGTGGAGCATACGGTGGAGGTCTGCCCGGCTTGGGCGGAGCACCGCCGTGTCCTCGTGCAGGCGATTCGCGGTGTCGATCTCTCGCGTCCGGCCCTGGTCCAGGCCATGGTACGGAGCGAGAGGGCATGGGAATCCGTCACCTTCTTCTGCGAAGCAGTAATGCTTGCGAAGGAGGAGGCGGAACGCGTGAGGGAGAGGCCAAATTCGCACCCTCATGCCCTTAGTCGCCACAGGAGACGCCCTGGGCGTCGGGAATCCCAGGCCGATTCCCGGCCACCGTAGGCGCGGGCTTGCGGACGGCGAGCAATGGGTAGCTCGCCGTCTGATAAAGACCACGCCCGGGTCGACAGCGCGTTGTATTTCACGCGCGCCTCAAAGTGATGTCAGCACCAATGACGGGGTCTGCTACTGGCTGGGTGGCACAGGCAACTGAAGGAACACGGGTGGGTTTTAGTCAGTAAGAGTCTGACACGCCCTCGCGCTCCGCCCAGAGCGGGAGAGGTTATTTGATGATTTACCACCCTCAAAAAACAGGCTTGTATTCCTTGCAGGATCTTTTAATGCAGCCCCTTCTTGACATAGACGCCTCCTCGAGAATAAAATTATCTTCATATAAAAATAAACACAGTGCTGCAGTGGCTTTAAAAACAAAGTTAAGAAGTTCCTGTTTTAAAAACAAGCATTTTTTTTATTTTATTAAAGTTATATTCGCGCGTGTGCGCCCAATGCCGCGTCTACAACGTGGGCTAAGCGCTTATTTACAAGTGTAATCCCAGCTTTATGAATATGGAGTTTTGCTAAGTTACTCTGCATTACTGTTCGTTCACAAAGTAAGGTGTATAAAAAACTGGATCTGAAATTAGGTCACATGAAAATGTGGTAAGATTTTTGATGTTACTGCTGAAATGGTTAAAAAGTTCGATGGCTCTTATTTAGAGGTCATGATTCTTTCCATGATCAGTTTGACTAAATTATATGACCTCTATCTGTGAATTCCTTTGATAAGCAAACCCATTAAAATGCTACAAAGTGGCAACAGTCCAAAAGTCGCATAAAATCTCTCTAATAAACACATTCACGAGTTCAAATTTCACTTGACCGAATTTAACGACATAATCAAATCAAAAATGGAACGCAAAGGAAAACGCTCCAAGCCCGATGACGTTTGAGTACAGCTGGCTTAATTACATCTCCCTCGAATTTATGGCAGCCTGGTAGCAACAGGGTGGAGAGAGGTCGTTCTTCACACGCCGAGTTTCCCCACAGGAAGCAATTACGCTCGCACACCGTACACGAGCACGCTTTGAGCTTTGAGATCTCATAATTTCTGCCACCCTAGTACTTGTGTTTCTTTTTACGAACTACCTTCTAACTTCAAGGTGCTTGTTGTGCCATATATAAAAAAATGGCTGACATGAAATGTAGCCTGCTTATGGCGCAGAAAGCTTATCAGAAGCCGGTTTCTACATTGGAATCAAATTGGAATCAATCAATTGACAATACCTGTAATTTTTTCTACGCTGACAGTGCCAACGTCATCGGGAAGGATAGAGGATCTTTTGGCACTTGAATGAAGGGCGTTGTTGGTAAACATTTGTGATTTTTTTCGCCAATTTGTATTGAAAAACCATGATGGCGGCGATAGTTCCGATTTTGGACCCGCACCAAAAGATCCTTGTACAATTATAAACTTGCTGCACTAAGTACTGTGCACAACCACTTGATTGCAACGAGAATAAAGACCACTGTGATGCAAAATCAGAGGTAAATTAACTATATAATAAGATTTGACAGCCAGTGCAAATCTCATTCACATAAACTAATTACTAAAACAAAACATATAAACTAATTCTGCTCACATCTCATTATGTCGTGTCAAATCTCGTCGGAATCACTATTAAAGTAAAGCCTAAAGACAAGAGAGATCGAAAAGAAGGTTAAAAACTTAAACCCAACTACATAAGACAAAAAGCCATCTAAAAAGGTATAAAACAAGACATCAATATCGATTTTTTACGGTTTTCTTATAGACGGAGACACACGTCATTACTAAGTCATGTAATTAAGGCATAAATCGTACAGATTACGTGCGACAACAACTATATAAAAACCGAAAAAAAAATTATATCGATGTCTTGTTTATACCCCACTTTTAGTTGGCGTTTTTGTCGTAGTTCGGTTTAAGTTTTAAACTTTCTTTATATTGCAATAATTTTAGGGTTTGTGTATGTATAATTATAGGTACCATAAAACGGGGTGAATAGAGATGCAGGGGTGAATCGGGACGAAACTTTAAAAAGGGTGTTAAGATTGAAATAATAAATGTTGTTGCCAAAAAGGACTCTCAATGTGTTTACTTTATTATAATTAACGATTAAGTACCCTTGTTGGCAAGAAACAGGGTGACTAGGGATCTAGTCACCCTGTTTTACCGGTAACTAACGTATTTTAAGAAAGTAAGATCGTACTCCTTAAGACCTTACATTTGACATAGGATAGCAAAAAACTAATCAGAGATCGTCACGTTTTTGGGTGTTACATCTGCCACATTGATTTTGTTCGTATAAAATGTAGGCTATGTCACCCGGACCATAATAACCACTAACCAATAATCATAATATCACTAACCAATATCGTATTCATTAGGCCTTTAACCAATTTATATATATAAGTTATATACCAGATTAATTTTAGGCATAGTTTATTTTTTTCTTCATAATATTAATTTGTAAACTTGTAATCATGTAACTTTTATGTAATTTATTATGTGAACTTATGAATAAAAATTATTATTATTATGGACATTTCTCGGGACACTGAGGTCCCGGACCTTTGGAAGGCGTACGAGGGGCCGAAGCCAACTTGCAGAGGCCCCTTAGAAAATTTTACGCGTTGAGGCACCCACCGACGATTACCCTTGTATGCACTATGCAAGTGCACCCAAGGACAACCCCCGGTTGGTGCAGGATTATTGCAGAATATAGGAACAAAACATATTGGGCTATTATAATGGTTTGTTCCACCGTAGCGCCTAAAACTACTTGTCATAAGTAAGTTTAGGCGCTACGATGCAACTCACGTAAATACAAACATACATACAAATATAGACTGCAAAAAACAGAAGGCTTCCTTATGGCTTCGCCGTAGTCGGGTAAAAATTAAGTATTTCTATACGCGGCGTACAATTAGCTGACCACTTAAAAAGCCACACTTTGTTTATCTAGATTGGAAGGTAGACTATTTCGATGAGAAAACGAATCATCAGCTGCTTTTCATTACAAAAACTGCTAATTTCGAGTATAAATATCATTAATACAGGAGAATTTACATTTTCGTAGTTCACTTTTCACACAAATCCTTCTCGAAAATACCTAAGTACTTTTACTGTTACTACAAAGAAAACACTACAAATAAATATCGAAAAGTTGCGTTGAAATGATCGGGGCCTAAACACTATTGTCGATTCTGTAAAAATGTCACCGTGAAGTGTGAACACTTAGGTGAAGTGAGCGTGGAGTGAGCTGTCAGTGTCATCCCACTGATGTTAGGGCTTGACCAAGCATTACATTTACAATCATAATCGAGATTTGACAATCCCTAGCACCAGTGGGACTACACTGACAGCTCACTCCACGCTCACTTCACCTAAGTTTTCACGGTGAGATAGTTACAGAATAGCACTGCTGATGTCATTTTGATGTTTTTTTAATCATCTTAATTTAAAAAAATCCTGTCTGTTGGTAAGCGCATTACTTGAGGACTATGTTTGGCAACTTTTTGTTTTAAAATGTTTGTAATAGTCCAAATTAGGTTTTTACAGAAAGAAAAATGAGAAAAGTTGGCCGGAAAATTGGTGAATTCAAGACAAACTGAAAGTGCTTTTCTCCGTTATTTTTGTGTCAACTGTTGATAAATAATAATTGTTATCAAAGGATAACGTCTGTCGGGTCAGATGGATTTGAAATAAAAAATAGTACCATAATGGCAAACTTTATTCATGTGAAATAAAAAAGTTTTATTAAAACACTTTTCCCTACAAAATATTGCTTTAAAGTTGATTTTAGTGCTATTTGTGGTGGAGGCTTCAGTGGCGCGAACCCCCGCACCGGGATGTTGGATTTGGGCACCATATTTACAATATTATATTTGTGCTTTTGATGAAAAATTGCATTAGTTTAGATAAAGTAATGTATGAATGAAACTGCACTTATACAGGGTTATTGGTAAAACACCATCAACCTCTTAAGGGGTTGTACTCATCAGTATGAACAACTTTTACTGTGGGACAAAAAAAATCAGCTGTTCCCTACATTTATGTTTGCAGAACTCGTCAAAATGTAGGGACCAGCTGATTTTTTTTCTCGGTTTAAAAATTCATACTCTATTTTCAAAAACCCGTGTTATGTAACAGTTTCATAAACCACAAACTTTTTGTAAAATTTTCCTTAAGTTTGGTCCTTCTATCTATAAAAATAAAAATAAATGCTGTTCGTTGGTAAGCGAATCGTTTGAGACGGCTGGACCGATTTAGCTATGATTTATTTTAAATGTTCGTAACAATCCGAATTTAGTTTTTATAAAAAGATAAATTGGAAAAGTTTTCCGGACGTCCTTTTTCTATGAGATTTTTTTTGAATTACTCAAAAGGACAGGACAACACTGTCGGGTCAGCTAGTTTATAATATTTATAGATACCTAGTTGCTTTAATAGCCACTGAAAAAAAAATACAATAAATATTAAAGATGAGCTTGACTATTTTGACCAATCCTTAAATAAAAAAAGAAAATTACTGAATTACACAAACATATTTCATTCAATTTTTTTTGAATCATAACTAATATCCTATGATCAATTCAATCAAGAATTTTTAATATAATCATGTGATTCATGGATAATGCGGAAAAACTGGTAAATTATAAGTAGGTTTTGACGGATGCAAAAACAACCGGAATCCGACGTTTGCCATAACGTATAGACCTACTTAGAAAAAGATTCTTCTCAAATCAAATAATTTATTAGTTTGCAAACATGGGTAATTAGTAAATAAATGTTTTTTATGATTTCTTCATGTTTTAATGCCCCATCGGCATGCAAATCGTGTTATTATTTAATTTACACAAATTTCTGCTCTTTTGTTTAAAATCATCCAATTAATCCAAAAAGTTAAAAAAAATAAAAAAAATTATATGTACCCGATTTTCAAACTTTTATTAACAGGTTCCAGCGAACTCCGTCTTTGGTAACAAAATATTAACTCCGTACTATTAGAAAAGCTTATAAGTTTTTCAAAAAGAATTAAAATGGTGACTTAAAAACGGAAACGGTTTTTTCCGCTCTAAAATATAGACGTCACGCTGTAAGGGCACAGTCCCAAGGCAATTTGTTCCCAGCAAGTAGAAAATGCTTGTATAAATAATAAATGAGAACTCACCTGGCTTCGCCCTCACAACAACAGTGTGAAAACAGCCTATTTTTAATAATATCCCTGTTTCGCTAGCGTATCCTGTGCACTCTCACAACCTACTTTCATTTCATAAATGGAACACGAAACACGATTCGATTTAACTGTCACCTTTCAAGTATTTGAAAATAGAATGTTCTTTTATTGATGTTGTGTTAGGTTATTGTGAATTTTGTGTTCGCTTTTAATTCGATTGTTTCGATTGTGGCTATCGATTGCTCAGGCCCGAGTGACAAGGCCGAGCTCCCGCGACCGACTGAAGCACATTCGGGTAAGCTCCCGATTCCCGGTGGTCTTTCAGGCCGGTGTTGCTAGTATTAGAAAATTATTTCGCAATATTCACGTGTATTTTTCGTATAGGTAGGTACGTCTGAAACGTTGAATGAATCAACCTTTCCCTTAACTACTATCACTAGTATTAGTAACCTGTAGGTAACTCTGACTATGCCTAATCTTAAAGTTGCAATCGTTATTTCAAGAGACAATCGCTTTAAAATTTTGCTAAGTGAATATTTTTGATGGCTTAGAGATCTAGACTGTGAAATCCGTAACTGACGGACCGCATCGGAGCGGATGGAACCGGAGCGAAGCTGAGAAAGTGCGCTGGAAGTGTCGCGCATCCTTTGTGTAACCGGTGCGGGGCAGTATGATATATGTATATATATCACAGTCGATCTATGCGTGGGAATCAGTGACGGCACCTGAGTGCACACGGCCGATTTCTAGGTGTAACAAACTTGCAAATATGAACTTTAACTGTTGAGCAGACAATTCAATTTCTTTTATTGCATTGAATAATGCACTCCGATGCACGTCGACGTGCTCCGTTGGATCTGGATCGAACTTTACGCCCGAATTCTAGAACAATGCTGAAGCAATACGATGCTGGGTAAATCTCCCCTGATTTCGGGTAATTCTGCCCCATTAGCCTCGTGACCCCGAATCCTTTGTGTGATCCACAAACTGCTCGCATGCCTTCAATGTTCTATTGTTTTCCGACACTGTCGCTCTCGTGCTACACTCATATATCCATCTCGTTCGCTTGCTTGAAGTTGTTAAACAAATGAAGTACCTCAAGTAAACCTGCTTTGTATGGCCGCTATTATGTACAGTGATTGTTGTAATGAAAATTAATTTCATAATATCGGCCTGTAGGCTTTTACTGCTGAATATTTTCAATAGTTCGCTACAGCATATTTCAGGGCCAAATAAATGTAAATATGTAGTAACAGACATAACATCACACCTTATCTCCCAGAAGGGCTAGGCAGAAATGTAGGAGTACCTACTATAGGTACATCCCCATTTCGCCAGATATGTTTCAAGTCCCATGTAATAGGGGGCGAGCCTATTGCCATCAACCGGCCACCAATCCTCTGGACTCCAGGCTGCTACAGAGAAATTATTTATATTGCATATTGGATCTCTAATAGAGGCTACACAATTAAATGCAAGTATACATAGAACAGGGACAATTACGAGTGTGCGCTTCCAATTATAGGAGACCACTGCATCATCAACGGCACGGTTGGCGCAGTGGTTAAGCGATTGACTGCTGCGCTGCGTGTCGCAGGTTCGATTCCCGCACGGAACAAATATTTGTATGACCTGCAGATAGTTGTTCCGGGTCTGGCTGTTTGTGTATGTGAGTTTGAATGTTTGTAAACGCATCCACGATACAGGAGAAATTCCTAGAGTGGGACAACGTTTGTTAATAAAAAAAAAATACTTATAATTAGGTACAGTAAGTTTGACAAGGTAAAAATATTAACATAAATCAAAAAACATAACACGAAAATCACGAAGTAAATTAAAATACAAATGAATAATAACAATTTAAACGAATATTATAAAGAGAAAAGATTTGGTTTATTGTATGTTTGTTTTAATATGAAAACGTAACGGTTCACGGTAAAACGGCTCAGCGGATTTGGATGAAATTGAATACACGGGTAAACTATGGCCTGGATAAGGACATAGGATACTTTTTGTCCTGATATTCTTACGGGATAGAGGCTCATGCGGGTGAAATCGTGGGGCGCAAATAGTAAAGGATAACCTTAAGACAACAATGAGTTGTAAATCAACGCAAAGAGCAAAATGTGTTGTAAATCAACAAATTTTGCCAAAATTTAACTATAGTTACTATTTTTAACTAATGCTTGAGTTAATGCATAAATTTTGGAAAAAATTAAATTTAAATCAAAATTTAAACAACACATTTTGGCATTTTTTAAAATTTTTAACTAATGATTGAGTTAACTGCGGATCAAAAAGCCGGCCCTTAGACATAAGATATAAGATGACTATAACTTTTGTGCCTTTTTGAACTTTGATAATTTGCATGTAATATCCAATTCACTACGTTTCGATACTTCGTTATACTGCCTACAGAGCCTTGATAAAACGGCGAAGTGTCTGAGGTTTGTTTTATTAATAATATGAGACAACATCCACACAAGGTCTTCAGGTCCCGAACTAGGTAGAGCCTGTACTACGGTAACCTGATGACTGATATACATAGGTACTTATATACATATATACACACCTAGACACAGGTCAAACAGACATGTTCATGCACACAAATGTTTGACTTGTCCGGGGATCGAACCTGGGACCAGCGGCTCAGAAGGCAGGGTCGCTACCAACTGCACCAACCGGTCAGTTAGTGTTTCGGATCCCGGTGGAGAAACCCAAGGTTATTTCATGCCTTAGTAAGGGTGCTGGTTGCAACACCTACCTCTTTTGTTAACTAGCATTAAGTCAAGTGTACCTATAGATTATATTTTTTAATGTTAACAATGTTCTTTGATTAAATAAAAAAATACCTATTTCAATAACACTTTTAAATTAAATTAAATTAAAATCCATTTATTTCAGGTAATAATAACCCATAATTGTAAAAAATAAATAAAAATAAAAATAAAATCAATTACAAATAAAATTACACACAATAAAATCATACACAATAAAATCAAACGCAATCATATACAATAATAACAAAATAATAATAAATAATAATAAAATAATAATAAATAATAATAATAAAATGTAATAAATTTAACATGTCCACTATAGCAGTCTCTTACTGGCGACACTGTATGTAACTTGTCTGTCACAGCAGTGTCGCAAATAAGGACAGTCCCACCTACTTGCTATCATACTCAGAACGGCATTGGGGCTGGCCCGCACTCTGCGCACAAGCGACGCGCAGCGCTTCCGCATGGTCGCATGGAAACAGTCCGTGCGCGCCCATGCGAACATACCGGAAGCGCTGCAGTAGCGAGGCAAACCCAAAACCGCTCTGAATGCGTTATTAAACTGAACACGGAGGGTGTTGTAGCTTTTCTGCGTGTACTTTGCATGGCCTGGGAATCGAAACCAGGACCTCTCAGTTCAGGACAGCTCAGTAGTAACGCTTGCGTCCACTAGACCACCTAGGCAGTCAAAGTGTATATAGAAAGAAAAAAGAAAAAAATACTTACGTTTATTTGCGGTAAACATGACGCAGAGCAGTGGCGGCTCAGTGGTATCGGCCCCGACTTACGAGTTGTAGGTCGTGGGTTCCAACCCAGGCAGGCGCTTTACTTTGTGTATTTAATTTCATCACCACTGCTCTCAAAACGGCGAAGGAAAACATCGTGAGGAAACCGTCATGTCTTAGAACCAACAATTCGAAGAGATGTGACGTCCAACAACCTACACTTGACCGCGTGGTGGATTACGGCCATTCCCTCTCACAGAGAGGTGGCCTGTGTCCCAGCAGTGGGAACATTATAGGCTGATTATGCATGACGCAGAAACGAACACATACACAAAAAAGAACAAGTTGGGGGAAAATATGCGTCACGTCCACGCAAAACGGCCATTGCTTAGCATTTATTTCAGCTAAACCATTTAGGTTTAATTGAAATAAATGCTTTGAGCTTGAGTTTGAGTCTACTCTCTAAGCACGAAATCCGTAGTTCCGGCCTAGATTACGGGTGTTCCCTACTCCGTATCACCTACGGACATAAGATTATTTCGCGGCCCGAACTAAGAATTAATGACACCACGATTTGATAGTTGTCCTAAGTCCCGATGTGTTTTTACCCGTTCGAAAATGTTAATTAAACGTGAGTAGCGTTCTTTTCGAAGTATCGAACTACTTTCGGACGGGCCCGTATCTTCGTTGGCGGGCTTAGAGAGTAGGCCCCCTGAATTTGGCTACATGTTTGGCGCCATCACTAGCGTCCATCAGTCCCTGTAACGTGACAGGACACGCTGGACACGATATTAAGTGTCCTATCGTTTGTGAAGCAGCACCGCATTAGCACTCCAAGGCGGAGTCGTCTATGAATCTCCATCTGAATAGGTTTTCCTTGCTACGGCCAACCTGGGTCCGGAGTCTGTTTAAAGACTTCCAGGTTAGCCAAGGCAACTCGTGTCCAGGGTGCCTATTACGAACTTTTTAAAAACCAGGAAAGTTCCAGGCAATTCATTTTACTGGCTGGTTAAATTTCGTATTATGACGTTCCTAATTCTGACCGACTTCACGCTGGATAGTTTGTTTATGGCTGGTTTATAAAATTCTCAGCCGTAACGTTCAGAAACAGATTTAAATATTTATCGGTAAGTTACGTTTTTATTATATCACGTATTGTATGATAAACTAGCTGCTGCCCGCGACGTCGTCTGCGTGAACGCTATACAGCACCAAAAATACCTACGATTATACCTTTTAAATTAATATACATTTACCCGTTTCTTCTTTACATTTTATATCTACAGAAAGTGCAGTAATAGAGGGAGACTGTCTTTTGTAAAATTGCCCTTCAAAAAGTGCTGATTTTCAGCCTGCTTTGAATAAATGACTTTATGGTGATTCTGCTGAATTAAGTCATAAGTTGTGACTGAAGCAATAGAGAAAATAATGAATACAGAATAGGGTAAAAATACACACTCAAAGGACTTCTCGATAAACAACATTAGTGGTTTTGCTCTCCGCAGCCAAAATGTAAAGAGAGTCAGGACTGGTGACGCGGGAGCAAGCGACGTACAGCTGCCCGTGTGAGAAGCCGCTCGTCCTGAGTTCGACACCCGCTGCCCTCAGTGTCTGCCCCTGCGACTTATTGATGGTCATCGCGAAGCAAATACTCACGGGGAACTGTACGCGCTTGAACTGGAACGGGAAGTTATGAGGTATGAGGGGAATGCGTGGTATAAATACTGCCTCGCCGACGCCACTCGTAAGAATTTCCGCCTCAATGGTGTGTCTGTGGAGCGAGATGATTTTAAGGCGGGTCCCATTACACAACTTCGGAGGAGATAGGTTCCGAATAAGCATAATCGGGACACCGACCTTCAGCTTGATGGTATGCGCTGGAAGTCCACTTGCTGACAGGGAGTTCAGAAATTCCACGGGATAATGTGTGGCGTCATCTTGCTCGACGACAGTGTTTATAGAGGTGTAGACCACTTCATTCCCCTCAATTTCCGAGAGAATGCATTCGTTAATTGCTGCAGCCTGATCATTTTTGGTCGTCAAAATGGCCCGCTCACACACCCAAGAATTCTGCTGGTGCGGTATATGACTGATGTCCCCGTACACACAGCGAATGAGTTCTTCTATGCTGGATACAACTCTACCGAGAGACTCTGGAAGCACCACCTGTCCACCTCTCTCCTCTGGTAGAGTGCCTTCGCCAAGACTTAGAAGGACATCGGAGAATTCTTGAGCACGTGCATTGCCGCCGAGCCGAGCTCTCATATTAATGGTCAAGCGCAGCGTACGAACTCGTGACCACAACGAAGATCGTTTCAACGAAGCATTCACCTCGTCAGCCCTCGATCCCCGCGTCACCACGGGAAGTGTTTGTCGGAAATCGCCACTGAACAGAACTGTGACACCACGTATCAAATGTTCGTTCCTGCGGATGTCCTGCAAGGTTTTGTCCACGGCCTCAACTGCCTTCCTATTGGCCATCGTACACTCATCCCATACGATCAGAGAGCAATCCTTGAGCACGCGTGTCCCTTATCACTGTTACGTGACACACCACAAACAGGCGTTTCGGCGCTCTCTAAATCGATGGGAATTTTAAACATGGCATGTGCTGTCTTGCGCCCCGGAAGCAGTGTGGCAGCGATTCCCGACGACGCTACAGCAATGGCAATTTTGCCTTGCCTCCTGACCTCTGCAAGTATGCCAGTGGTAACAAATGTTTTTCCTGTTCCCCCAGGAGCATCCAAGAAAAACATTTTACTCTGGTTTTGCCCAACGCTTTCAAGGACGGTGTCATAAATTTGTTTTTGCTCTGAAGAGAACAAAGCGACATGGTAATTTGGTATGGTGGTCATTTCACCCGGATCGTAAATTGTCTCAGCGTTATACTCCCGATTTATACGGTCTTGATGCGGTGATGATTGGGGAGCTGGTAACCCATATTCGACCAGTGGATTGCCACCGATAGAAATAACCACGTCTTGAAGTGAACTGAGACAGGTGTTCAGCACGCGTTCATCAGTTACTTCGACTTCGTCTCCAGTAGAACGCCTCAAGGCTCGTAGAAAATCTTCAGACAGATGATGGCGATACTTCTCCCACAAAGCTACCGGGTTCGCGACTCCACAAAACACCAAGATGACGGCAAACAGATGACGCATGCGGTTGGGACTGTCACTGACGCTCGTCCTCCGCGAGGGTGTTATCCCAGTTTTGGTCACCGTCGAGAAGGTGACGTGCTACTAAATTTTGTTATAAATCTATGAAGTTCTTTTTGAGTTCTGTTTGTTATTACATACAGACAAACTCGATGAATTTTATAAGACATAGATGAAGCAGCTTAAAACGTATAGAAACACGTTTTTTTTAATTGTCTTGCTTATCTCTGAAACGAATTAACGATACAGTTTTTAAGAAGAAAATGCACAACTCCATCTATGACTTTTAAAAACAACTATTAACCTCGCCAACATGATCAAATTTAAATTATTTATATCCAAAAAGGGCTTACACGTGTAATTCGACTTTATGTTTTTGAAATCTCATAGATGGCGCTGCTTTAAAATTGATACTACTTATATTAATTTAATTATGTTTATCGGCCTAAGTTAAATATATTGCATGATTTTTATAGTGTGAAGCTAGCTTATAGCATGGTTAACATAATAACAACATTCAAATATGCGGCGTTAGATTACACGTTGTTACAGAATGCGTTGAAGAAATAAAGGTTCACTGCTCGTTCCCCGTCAGTGATAGCGTGATAATATGTAGCCTATTTGTTGACCCGACTTCTTTATAATATTCGTGCCAAATTTGAAGTAAATCCATGCAGTATTTTTTGAGTTTATCCCGAACATACAGACAAACAGACAAAAATTCTAAAAACTATATTTTTGGCTTCGGTATCGATTGTAGATCACACCCCAAGTATTCTTTTAAAAAAATATTCAATGTACAGTTTTGACTTTCGTACCATTTTATTATATGTATAGATTTTATAGTGTGAAGCTAGCTTATAGCATGGTTAACATAATAACAACATTCAAATATGCGGCGTTAGATTACACGTTGTTACAGAATGCGTTGAAGATATAAAGGTTTACTGCTCGTTCCCCGTCGGTGATAGCGTGATAATATGTAGCCTATTTGTTGACCCGACTTCTTTATAATATTCGTGCCAAATTTGAAGTAAATCCATGCAGTACTTTTTGAGTTTATCCCGAACATACAGACAAACAGACAAAAATTCTAAAAACTATATTTTTGGCTTCGGTATCGATTGTAGATCACACCCCAAGTATTCTTTTAAAAAAATATTCAATGTACAGTTTTGACTTTCGTACCATTTTATTATATGTATAGATATATATTAATCTAGTTACTCTAGTATAAAAGTAGGTGCAAATATGAACGGAATGTATAATGTGCTATTTTAAACTCACATTATTATAATTGTCTGTCTGTAAATTGTAACGCGAGATTAAGTTTCCGAACGTACTCCACTTGAAGTTCAGCGGGGAATTCGACCACTTCAATGGACGTATTGTTTATTTAAATATATGGCATAAGTGTTATTAAGTGTTTTTAATTATTATTCAGTTTTTAACACGATAATATATATTATTAATACAATTGTAATTATTATAGTTCAGTGGATGAGAGTTCTCGCACTCGTCGGCGCGTAACTTATGTTCAGCTAGAAACATTGTGGGAGTTTTTATGTTCCCACAAAGAAGTGACCATTGGGTACAATAAATCTGCCCAAGCCCTGACATGTGGGCACGCCACGATAGCGGCGGTAAGACCCCTCTTTGAGGAGTGGCTAGAGAGGCGTCACGGCGTCCTCACCTACCGCCTGACGCAGGTCCTCACCGGACACGGAAGTTTCGGGAGGTTCCTGCACATCATCAGGCGGGAGGAAACGCCCGGGTGTCACCACTGCGATGATCGCCCCGAGGACACGGTGGAGCATACGGTGGGGGCCTGCCCTGCATGGGCGGAGCACCGCCGTGTCCTCGTAGAGGCGATCGGCAGCGGCGGCGATCTCTCACGCCCGGCCTTAGTTCAAGCCATGGTCCGGGGCGAGGGGGAGTGGGAGGCAGTCGCCTCCTTCTGCGAAGCAGTCATGCTAGCGAAGGAGGTAGCGGGACGGGAGAGGGAGAGAGTCTCCCGTCCAAGCCGCCGCGGTGGACGCTCCGGGCGTCGGGAGCCGTGGGACGACTCCCAGCCACCGTAGGCGCGGGCCTGCGGGCGGTGAGTAATGGGTAGCTCACCGTCCGATCAGGACCAGGCCCGTGCTGGACGGCGCGTACGTGTTCCACGCGCGCCTCAAAGAGATGTCAGCATCATAGAGGGGGTCCACTAGGGCCCAAGCCTGCCGGGAAAGCGGGATCATCCAAAAGGGGTACCGCTGACCCGGAACATAAAGGGCCAAGGAAGGAACACGGGTGGGTTTTAGTCAGTAAGAGTCTGACACTCCCTTCCGCTCCACCCAGAGCGGGAGGAGTCATTTGATGATTTCCCATCCTCAAAAAAAAAAAAGCCCTGGCATGTGAGGCTTTAGCTCCTCACAAAGATTCAGTTCAAGTCTTTGCTAAATCGATATCGTTGAATCGTCCATGTCCAACGCATTAAAATCATCACGATGTCATCTTCTTTTGTTCCTTGACTCACTATGTTGATGAGAAAAGCCACTTTCCAGGAACTACAACAATTCACATTCGTCACACATGATATATTATTTTGTTATCTAGATGACACTCGAATAATTTCGCCAAATACACCCTAAACAATTCAATAAAAGTTCGTCTGAAGCAGTGTAAACCGAATGGATTGTGAGGTTACTTTTTGACAGTTTTATTATGACAAGAAATGTCAAACGAACGTTCGTAATACGGTATTGCCAGGCAATATCCGGGCAGAAGTCGGCCACGGTGTCACGTGACCTCTGACTGGCTTGTTTGGAGAGTTCATAATACGAAATTGCAAGGCAGTTCTGTTTACGCCGTAAACTGTCTGGAAATAAGAGTTCATAATAGGGCCCCAGCACGACAACATCCTTGAGCCACAAAGGCTGAAAAGCCGAAACAGCTTTTTTAAAATGTGTTGTCCCACTCACTGGCGAACGATTAAAAGAAAGACTGGAGCTGTGGCGAGATAGTGCTTCTTTATCCATACAATTTGTTTCACCTTCTTAAGAACTCCCTTGTACCTATTAATTTTGTAGGTCTCCAGACCATATTCCGGCCATGGCAGCCCTTCTCAACGGAGACTAGCCTTCGGCGCGGGAGATATTATAGTGCACAAGTGTGTACGTAGACACAGGTGACCTCTCTCTGCCCTCACTCTCATAGCAGCCCGGAGTTTGGAAGTAGGCGGTGTGATACCCCCGTATCTCGGATAGCACGTTAAGGCGTTGGTCCTGCGCCTGATCTCTCTCCAGTCGGGTCGGATTGCCGTCCCATCAAACTATTAATTTGAAATAAACTTTGACCTGAATTTGGGCATTCGATAGCATTAGCTTTGGCCTCGCAAAGGTCTCCCATAGGTGGTGACGCGGGACCTGTGCGGAAATGCATCTCCAAGGTGAGTTTTCCCATAATTTTAGTTACGTATTTGATAATGCAGCGAAGTGCGAGTCAGGCTCGCACACGAATTGCGTGGCAGCACGGTTCGGGGAGATTGTAGTGGTTGGGGTATACTTTTCCCCGAACCGAACTCTTGCCGAGTTCCACAACTCCCTTGCGGAGTTGAAAGTCGCTGTCGTCGGGTTCCGTTCCCTCCCCGTGCTCGTCCTCGGGGACTTCAATGCCAAGAATGTGGCTTGGGGTTCCCGGTATACGGACACACGGGGCAGGATGGTGGAGGACTGGGCTCTGGAGACAGGCCTGGTCGTCCTAAACCGGGGTTCTGTCCCCACGTGTGTGCGGATGCGGGGTGAATCGGTGGTGGACATCTCGTTCGCTAGCCCCGCCCTGTCGCCGCGTGTCCTTGACTGGCGTGTCATAGATGGGGTGGAGACCTATTCTGACCACCGGTACATCCGGTTTGACGTCTCCGCCCAGACCTCGAACGCGCTGGTCCGACAGGCCCCGAGTGGTCCGCGGTGGGCGCTGAAGCAGCTGGACCGGGAGCTCCTCCTGGAAGCCTCGATCATGCAGGCCTGGGTGTCATCACCGGACAGGCCTGCTGACATCAACGTCGAGGCGGAGTGGTTCCGGGAGGCCATGTGCGAAATATGTGACGTGGCAATGCCCCGGGCCCAGCCCGGACGCGTCCACCGCCAGGTGTGCTGGTGGTCGCCGGAGTTGCCTGGTGTACGCCTCCTGCCGGAGGCTCTACGCAGGGGTCGTGCGGTCCATGGCCCTTTACGGGGCACCGGTGTGGGCGCGTTCCTTGAGGCGGCGGCCAGCCCGCCGGTTGAACGCGCCCCAAAGGGTCATGGCCACCCGGCTGGTCCGGGGATACCGTACGGTCTCCGGTGAGGCGGCGAGCCACCTTGCCGGTTTACCGCCATGGGATCTGGAGGCAAAAGTCCTCGCGCACATTTGGGAGTGGCGCGAGGCGGTGAAATGCCGGGGCGTAGCTCCGCTACCGCGAGAAATCACGGTACAGCGGACAGAGCTCCAGCGGGATCTCAGGGCGGCATGAAGAGTGCGATTGTCGCAACCCAGCGCTGGGCACGCCACAATTGCGGCGATAAGTCCCCTCTTTGAGGAGTGGCTAGAGAGGCGCCACGGCGTCCTCACCTTCCGCCTGACGCGGGTCCTCACCTTCCGCCTGACGCAGGTCCTCACCGGACACGGTTGTTTCGGGAGGTTCCTGTTCCGGATAAGGCGGGAGGAAACGCCCGGGTGTCACCATTGTGTGGATCGCCCAGAGGACACGGTGGAGCTTACGGTGGAGGTCTGCCCGGCTTGGGCGGAGCACCGCCGTGTCCTCGTGGAGGCGATTGGCAGTGGCGATCTCTCGCGTCCAGCCCTGGTCCAGGCCGTGGTACGGAGCGAGAGGGCTTGGGAAGCCGTCACCTCCTGCTGCGAAGCAGTAATGTTCGCGAAGGAGGAGGCGGAACGCGTGAGGGAAAGGCAAAATTCGCGCCCTCACACCCCTAGCCGCCGCAGGAGACGCCCTTGGCGTCGGGAATCACAGGCCGATTCCCGGCCACCGTAGGCGTGGGCTTGCGAACGGCGAGCAAGGGGCAGCTCGCCGTTCGATAAGGACCAGGCCCGGGTCGACGGCGCGTTGTGATCCACGCGCGCCTCAAAGAGATGTCAGCACCAATGACGGGGTCTGCTAGGACCGATGCCTGCTAGGGTTGCGGAAAAGTCCGAGAGGGATACCGTGGCCCCTGGCACAGGCAACTGAAGGAACACGGGTGGGTTTTAGTCAGTAAGAGTCTGACACGCCCTCCCACTCTGCCCAGAGCGGGAGAAGTTATTTGATGATTTCCCAACCTCAACAAAAAAAAAAAAAAAAAAGGCTCGCGCACGAAGGGTTTCATACCACCGCACCATGTTTAACACTACATTTTGTTTTTTTTACACTTTAGTACAAAAAAAACACGTTTCTTGTAGGTATAAAAAATATATAAACTGATACACTAACATACTTTATTTAATTTATTTATTTTAGTACATGGAGGACTTACAGCTAATAAAAACAGACAAAAAAGGGGCACCATAGTCACCAGTAAGCCAATTACAAATCCTCACGTATAGAGTTACAATAATAATTTATGCTGTGAGCACACAAACAAAAAACACGTCGCCTTACTATACAATATAAATTCTTGGTTTACAATAATAAGACTGAAACAATAGAGAAAATAATAAAAACTAAAACAAATAATATAACCTACCGCTACTTGAAAAAAATGAGGCTTAAACACCTTCTGGCCGAATCCACACTAATAGTGAATGGATTAAAATTATATTCCTTGCATAAATCATTGAAATTTCTGCTTGTTTTTAATTTTAATTGTTTGCTGTTATAGCGGCCATAGTAGTACCTACACACTCTGTGAAAATTTCAAGTGTCTACCTATTACGGTTCATGAGATACATCCCTGTGTCTGACGGACGGACGGTCGGACGGACAGCGGAGCCTTAGTGATAGGGTCCCGTTGGCACCCTGTGGGTACAGAAACCCTAAAAACATATTTCGTAGATATTTTATAGTCGTCTTCACTGTATGCGGCAATAGCGACCCCGATTAATTCTCTTTTCAAATTTGATCTTGAAAACCGAAAGTAAAACTTTATTCTACATCAATAGTACATAATGTATGATCCAAAAGTACCTGATGCAAGTGTATACAAAATGTTTGTTTTTCAGGATAAATTCGGAAATTTTACTAAAGGGAATTACTTACTTTTATTATTTTATTTTATTACTTTTATGAAGGCTTACAGACTAATTACAAATAAATATGTAACAACAACTTATCATCAAGTTGCTAATAACAAGCCTCCACATATATATAGATTACATAAAGCCGAACAATTAAAGTACATAAGTAAGTAGGTTAGATCAGTTATATTTATTTGATTACGTTGCTACTATGAGTCTTAGTGCAAAATAAGTCAACATCATGCTCAGAAGATACATCATTGAAGCTCCGAGCGCCTCTTTTTGATGAAAAGCATTACGCCTATAATTAGTAGTGGCAGAAGGCACACCTAGAAGCGGCCTTTTACGTAATCCAATAGTGTTGGTTCGAAATGCTAACTTTGCTAATAGTTCAGGGCAGTCAATCGAGCTATTCGCTATTTTAATCAAATAACACACATCATTAATGAGTCGCCTACGATCCAATGGCAGAAAATGGTACCTCTTTACTAACACATTCATCAGTATTTAGAAGGTTTCCACTTTATATCTCACCACGTTTTCCAATATTTAATGTTAAAATAACGTTATTAAATTGTAATTGGAAAATCATCGACGATTGAAGTTATAAAATTAACCTCAATTGTCAAACGAAAAACTTCTTTTTCGTACCACTTGCTCAAAAAAGTGACATTCTATGCCACAAAAAGCCAAAAAGCGAACATAACAATAGTCATTTTTAATCTGTTAAAAACAGGGAAAGAAAATTGTACTGAATTTCATTCATCCTCTAGGGAGAGAATGTGATTTAAATTTGGAATACTTACCGAATTTTTAAACTACATCTGTGTTTACACCATTGAGTTTGTATATAAAGCATTATACATCTTTTTGAAAAAGGAATACGCATTTATTATGCAGTTATGATTATTAAATAAAATTACGAAAACCGACGAGGCCGTATGAGCTTGATGCCTTTGCTTTTCTGACAAAAAATATTAATCTAGGAATTTGCCGCGTTTTTTTTTTTTTCTTATAATACATAAACGTTAACTTTATTTTTATTTATTTTTATAAATAAGTTAATGTTCTAAAATACGTTTAATTGTCATTATTTTTAATAAATGCTTATCTCATAACATTATTGTGTTAATTTTTTCGCAAATGGTACGAATAGTAGAGTATTTTCCTCGGTGATAAAGCTGTCTTATTCTTGGGTGAACTTAAATCCCTCGCTACCCTCAGGACTCGACTTAAATCCCTCGCTTCGCTCATGATTTAAGTTTTTAACACCCTCGCTACGCTCGGGAGTAAACCTCGAGTCCTTCATTACGCTCGCGATTTAAATCGTCACCCGCGACAGAAGACACTGCTTTATCCCCTTGGTTAATAATCTACTATAAGATGACTTAATATTAGAATTTCGTGTTTAAATCTTCAAATAAGCAAATTACATCACTCAATTTGTAAGTAACACTACAAATAATAATAATAATACTCCCGGACTCGTAAATCGAGCCACCGTGCAATTTCATGTGAGGTATAAAATCCTAAAACATCAAAATATTGACGAGTCAGAGAAAAAGTTTTTATACAGTTTTGGAGCCAACATACTGGCCATCATTTTGGTGTCGTCATTGTTCCGAATTTGAATTCACGGCCATGTAAAAGTTTTAGACTTCTATACATAAAGTGCGGGGTGGCTCGTTTTAGGAGACCGGGAGTGCATTTTGGCATCAGACGTGGATGAATCATGGAATCCGAATCCTGTCAAAATGTTTATACACGTCCGTAGCTTAGCCGTGGAAGGCTATGGACGGATTCCTAGTCAAGCGGTGGCCGCCACATAACGGTCTCAGTGACAGCTGTCATGAAAATGGTGGCAGCGGGGTTTGACTTTACGGTGTCAAAAAACGCTCTCTAGGAAAACACACCAACTCCGTTTCATAAATAACGTTTCAGTAACGTCATTTGCCGGTAAATTGCAGACGCTATGTGGCGGCTACCGCTCTTCTAAGAAACCGTAGTTTTACACCGCATGCAATGATTGGCGCAACGATGACGGCACAGTTGGCGCAGTGGGTAAGCGATTGACTTCTACGCTGTGTGTCTCGGGTTTGATTCCCGCACGGAACAAATATTTGTATGACCTACAAGTAGTTGTCGCGGGTCTGGCTGTTTGTGTACGTGAGTTTAAATGTTTGTAAATGCACCCACAATACAGGAGAAATTCCTCGTGTGGGGCAACGTTTTTAAAGAAAAGAAAGAAAGATACACGACTTTATGATTAATTTATAATTGTAAATTAAAGTATATCCAGTGACCATTAAATAATAAATGAGTAGTAGGTAGACTGGCCTTGAGCTAATCAGTCGCTATACTCAGGTTTCGATATAGGAAGAAGAATCTTAATCCAACTATGAATTATACTGAATGTCAGTATTTTTTGTTTTTGCCTATTAAAATAACACAGCCTGTAATGATTAGGCCGTGTTATTTAATTTGTTTTATTTAAGTTTTTAATTAGGCTGAGAACCGGCACCTTTGAATTATAAAGAAGAAAAATAAATATACTTATAGAATAGGATAGAATAGAATACTCTTTATTATGTACCTACACCATAAAAATTACAGATAAAATGTAGAAGTTTTACATAGGGTGACATATTGGGCGGTCTTATCGCTAAAAGCGATATTTTACACACCACCTTTGTATGGATTAAAGGGAGAAGGAGAGACAATACTGTAAGTAGTCAGTGGTGTACCATTTACATATACTACAAAAAAAATATTAAAAAAAATGTACGCGAAAAGTTTTTTTGCAATTTGTGACTTTTTGAGTACTCCAACGATGGTTGATCCCATAGAAGTTTTTAATCAGTATTAGAAACAGGATCGATTGGCAAAAAAAAATGTTTTTGTGTAAAATGGCTATTTTCTTGCTAACTGTATTTTTTTTTTGAAAATCTCTTTTAAATATACAGTTTATAAAAAAACACACAGTTTATAAAAAACCGCTCCGGAACTGCACGAGCTCGCTATGCTCGTCCTTATAGCAGCATAGGACACACAGATTTTCCGCCGCACCAGTGAGTCACAACCTCACAACGTCGCACAAGCCCAGTCCCCCTGCCCAGCGCACTCTCTCCTCGCTCAGTGCTCTCTTAGACCCTAAACCGGTGCAGACGATTTGCAGTCGATCATGTCATGTATACGATTTTATCTTTTACTAACGTAATTGGCCGATGGCCGTTTTGTATTAAAATTTAAAAAAAAACAGATCGACCTGTCCAATAATAATAATCTACCTATCTAACAGTTTTTAGCAAGGAATTTGACAATAGGTAGGGTAGTAAATAAATGGCATCAAACGAGAACAACTGTCTAATTGGGTGTAATGTTTCCTCAAATCTTAGAAAAAAACTGTTAATAAAAATTATTGACGGTCTAAGAGTCTGACTTTCTCATACTTACACAGCAAAATCTGGAGTTCCGCAGGGGTCTCACCTAGGCCCTATTCTCCCTATCAATATAAACTATCAACAAACCTTACACTTTGTAATTGGAAAGTAGTTCGTTATTGCAAGTCTATCTGCACACGTGGCGAATGAGAACTAGACCTTGAAAAGTGAATAATTTTGACCGTCACGACACTTTTGTTGCGTAACAAAAGTGTCGCCTAGCTCTAATAAAAGTGTAGTAGCTGTCATTCGCCAAGTAAGCAAAAGCGAAAGGAGCTTCGATCCCACTGCCTGTCCCACGACACCTCTCGTTTGTTTTTTACGTTTTACTCAATGAATAACTAAAACACAAGTGAGTATAAATATAAATAAATCTTTGTAATGCAACTGCATAATATACGATGTTTAATGTGGACTTTTTTGTGGTACAATTTTTAATGGCCATTTCACCTCATGACAGATCGCTAATACAGGACATCTTTTTCCTGGGTTCGATCTTCCTGTTTTATTTGCGCTTCGTTCCAATGCTGGTTGATACTTAGGCCAGATAAGAGACTCAGTCCAGTGTTTAGGTGAAGTATACGTCTGTGCACCGCAATCACACAGAAAATCCGTCACATCCCGGACAGGGTTGTAATCTGGTTCATCGTGGTTAGACCTCATTCGGTACACCTTAAATTTCAACGGCAAGGCGTTTTGTAGAAGCATCGACAATGTAGGGCTATTTTTCCTCAGGTTTATATTTACATCTCTGCATAGACCTTCGCAATATGTTGGATTGTCACGCTTAGTATTATCTGCATAGCTTGCGGACTGCAACAATGCAGGTTGATGGAGTATGAGGACGCAGCAAATAACTGTAAATGGTTAAGTGTGAGTTTCTGCTTGAAGTAAGTTCTTTTAAATCGAAACAGCTGAAAATTGTGGTTTAGGTGACTGCACCACTTTGTTAGTTGCAGGCAGATTTCTTTATTATATGTAAGTTTGATATTAATATTTGACACTCATATAAAAAAATAAGTAAATTCTCTAAATTATGGTGGCAATGGCATCAAAATACGTGGCGTAGTTTAGAACAACAACGCAGTCACAGAGACAGACACAAAAAGCGACTAATTTATATTATGTATAGATGTACAGACGCCAGCAGGTCAAGCTACCCGAAACTGTCAAATTTTCCCAATCAACCTTGAACCTTAATGCTTTAGCGATAAAGTTGAAAATCTATTAAAGAAATTTGACAGATTGTAGTAGCTTGATGTGCTGGCGTCTGTACATAGACAAATGAACAGTAGATTTAGATACTGTGTGCACTGTGCACCTACTATATACTTACATAATACAATCTTACGGGAAAAAGAATTCGTCCATATCATAACGAAAGTCGATACGGCAGATTGAAGCAACTCAGTATGAAGACTAAAACATCTAGGTAGCTACTACTACTAAGCTGCTAATCGCTACACAAATTAAAGTTTTACATTTATTATTAATTTATAATTCCGTGTCCGTCTTTCAATAATATAATCTGGTAATTTGTAGTTTGTTAAGGCCGTGGCCATGCTGGTAAATGTGCGCGTACACGGGTAACTAGAATCGAGCAACTCTTGGCAATTGTAATAATAATAGGTAATCTTCTTCACCGAAATTCGGCCATGACAGCCAATCTTAACAGAGACAAGCCATTGACGCGTGAGGTATTATAGTGCACAAGTGTGTGGGCAGACACAGGTGCACTCTGTCATCCCTCACTAGTGCAATAATTTGGTGCTCAAAAAGGGTACCTTGTAAGCTTTGCGGGAAGTTTGAAAATTGGTGATTTTATTGATTTCGACTTGCTCTTTACCAATTTTCACTTTGTCGCTCGCGCCACCATATTAGAAAATTGGTGCCTAAAAACGCAGCTTTTTGATAATATCTCCTTTCAGACTCATTTGACATGGCAATGATACGAGGTGGCAAAATGAAAAATCAAAAAGAGCACATCGAAATCAATAAAATCACTATTTTTCAAAAGTCCCCGAAAATTTTCTAGGTAACCCCCTTTTTGAGCACCACATGACTGTACTACACTCTCATAGTCCGATGGGACGACAATCTGACACGACTGTAGGGAGATCAGGCGCAGGACAGCGGCTTAACGTGCTTTTTGAGCACCACATGACTGTACTACACTCCCATAGTCCGATGGGACGACAATCTGACACGACTGTAGGGAGATCAGGCGCAGGACAGCGGCTTAACGTGCTTTTTGAGCACCACATGACTGTACTACACTCCCATAGTCCGATGGGACGACAATCTGACACGACTGTAGGGAGATCAGGCGCAGGACAGCGGCTTAACGTGCTTTTTGAGCACCACATGACTGTACTACACTCTCATAGTCCGATGGGACGACAATCTGACACGACTGTAGGGAGACCAGGCGCAGGACAGCGGCTTAACGTGCTTTTTGAGCACCACATGACTGTACTACACTCCCATAGTCCGATGGGACGACAATCTGACACGACTGTAGGGAGATCAGGCGCAGGACAGCGGCTTAACGTGCTTTTTGAGCACCACATGACTGTACTACACTCCCATAGTCCGATGGGACGACAATCTGACACGACTGTAGGGAGATCAGGCGCAGGACAGCGGCTTAACGTGCTTTTCGAGGTGCTATTCGTAAAATCGTAATAGAGGAGGAAATTGAAAAAAATAAATATCAAATTACTCCGATGTTAAGATTGTAGCAATCAATACCAGAGATACCGACGCACCATATTCAGCTATATAGAGCATCTTTGCATCATATTGAGCTACATCGATTATGTTTTAAGTTGCTCCATATCACTCCACTCACCGGGAGTGGGTACTCCTCCTTACCTAATTTCGAACCATGGGTACATAATTATCCATTCTCATGTATAAAATATTATATTAATTAAAATTAATCGTTTCCACTTATTGTTATCAGTCATTCGTGGCTAATACTTTATCTTAATCATAGCTTAACAAACCATTAAAAGGGACATAGAATTTAAATTGAATAATTAATCATATGAAATCTTTCATAATATCCTGTTTTGCAATTATGAATTTATGATTTACGAGTCTATTATATTTCTTGAGCTGTAACTCAGTTCACCGCAGCCAAGCCATCTGTCGCATGTCGGTCGGTGCGAAATGATAGCTGTGAGAAGAAGAGCTCCGTGCAGCTATGAATCTGCTATCAAGTAAGATATTTTTTTTTCATAATAAACTTTGTAGCACGGATATCGAGGGATATGGCTTGCAGGCGTGGCACATGTCGCCTCCATGCAATCAAACTGACCATATATAGGCGCGACGGCCATGAGCACCGTTTATTCATATGTTTGCATCAGATCATGTAGTGTCATTTCGTATTTTTACAAAATGCCGAATTGTTCCGTCTTTATTTGCAAAAATAGAACAATTACAACTAACCTTAGGTCAAGGATCACCGGTAAGTAAAAAATCACTGCATTAATTATAATATTTAAGGATTTTACAAATTATTTATTTGTGAAATATTTTTACAATAGTTTTGACTGACGAAGGCAAAACGATGTATTAGTGGTGCGCAGCACTGAAATACGGATATCGATAATTATTGGTTATTCTAAATAATAAATTATGTTAAGAACCTGTTTCACAAGAATTAATACATTTTATTTCAGTTTCCCGAAAATTCCAGAAACTAAAAATAAATGGATAGATGCAACAGGCAGGGAAAATAATTGGTTTCCCTCAAACCAAAGTGTAATTTGTTCTTCCCACTTTCAAGAGGATTATTTTAAGACACTTTCAATTATGAACTCTTGGATACCGTCTTGGTCAAACTCTGCCCTATCAAGAGAAGAGTGACTGAACGATCAATTTCGATAAAAATTAAAACAAAATCGTCCAACTGACTATCCATCATACCGACTAATAAAGACCATTTCGATCTATTATTTATTTATTAAAACTTTATGCACAAGTAAAAACTGTACAAAGGCGGACTTAATGCCTTGGGCATTTTCTACCAGTCTACCTTAGGGTGATGCAGAGACAATACTTAGTAGGTGCAAAAATAACTTAGAATATATTTATAACTAAAAAAAATAATAATAAGAATAAATACATATATATACATACATACAACAAACAAATAAAATTAAAAACATTATGAGAGTTAACAAGAAAACCAACAACAACTTAATTCTGAGACGAATCTGCCAACTTCTTGCGTATGTGTTCTCGAACTTTCACTTTAAATGTGAACTGATTGGTTACCGTCCTGATATACTGAGGGAGCGCATTCCAAAGGAAAATCGCCTGGACAAAGAAAGAAGACTTTATAAAACCAGAGCGATGAGAAGGACAACGAAGAAGACGATTATGTTCAGACCGAAGAAAAAAAAGCTATAGTCATTAGAGTTCAGAGACGCACTTGCATTACGTTACCACAGATTACCAGTCTCTATGCCAAAATCATGTGATGGCTGAGGCTGCGATGAATTCAATGTTGATGACGAACTGAGAAGACATCGATTGCAATAAATAGCGATGGATAAATGAGCTTATTATATTAGTTAATTAATTAATAATTTGACAATACTATTCGAACAGTTACAGATTATTTTGTATTGTATTGTATTAATGAATAAAGTAAGAGAGAAACTGATATACTTAAATGCCATTTGCAAACAAATACTTATATTATATTTTTACTTGATTTGTTTTATTGGTGTTTTTATTATTCCACATCGAAAAGCAGAAATAATAGACGATACAAAATACGTCCAAAAAGCACTTCTGCTTTGCAGTCGGTTTTCATCGATATTTTAATTGATCGATATTTATACCAACCCCTACTCCCTAGTTGAGGCGACAGTTGCATGCACAGAGTACTACTATGTTGCATGTGTGCATACAGTGACTGTATCAATACGTTCTAATGCCCGCCTCTTTTGAGCATGCGTGCAATAAAATAGCACAAAAGTGTTACATACATATATTTTCTTGTGTGAGTGCGAAGAAAGCAACATGTATGCCGTATCTATTTAGTTTGTTTTTGTGTGAGTTTCAGGAGTGGGGAAAAGAACTTCAACTTGAACTAATATATAGAAAAGGCATATCTCTCGGATATCTATCCCCTAGCTGGAGGCTTTGAGTTAGCTCAAAGGCACCACAGGATTGACCGGTAAGCAGTCACGGCCTCTCAAGGCCAACTGCGAGATGCCATACAAAAAAAAAACTCGGCTAACTATGCTTTTTAGCCATTCCATTTCATTTACTTCTTTAATATTTTCGTAACAGACCAACTAACTACTAGATAGGGTGAGGGGTTTGTGGCTAAGTAATAATAGCCGCACGAGTCGATCGAACAGGTTAAGCTACGCTTGCCGCGGTTGGTCCGTGGGTGGCTGACAATCTTTTACATACCAAGTCGGCCATCCAGTACCAAATGAAACTGCAAGTCGTTTATGTTTCTTTTACCTTAGATACCTATAACAGCTGTGTCAAATAAAAGCTTTATGTTTAAGTCATGCATATTTTTTAAAATAAATACTTCACAAATTTCTAGCAGAGCGTGGTTGTTAGCAAGTATGAAAAATAGCATCAACAACCAGTTATCGTAATATAGAACTTTGACCAAGTCAAAATATGATACGTGGTGTTTGCAAGCGCAAGCGGTCCTAATTAAAAATTAAGGCAAGGGATAAAATCTTACTTTTATCGTCACCGTCTTAATTAAAACGAATAAAATTCTGCGTGACATTAAAAGTTGCATGGGACAAGTTGAAATCTACGTAGGTACTAAATCAGTGGGCCGGCGAGGAAAGCTAACTTATGCCCACAGGAGAAATATAAGTGACCATGTGTGGTCACGTATATTTATATTTATATACACTCGCAGATATAAAGGTACCTCCAGAACTGCTAAGCATAATGCTTCTCTACAGTTTTCCGACCACTTTTGAGAATTTTAGAATAACCATCGAATCTCGAAACACCCTGCCTTATCCGGAAGATCTGAAAGTGAAGGTTCTGGAAGAATACCAAACAAGGAAAAGAAATGAACAGCCTGAAAGCTCAGAAGCATGTCATATCAAGGAAAACAGGCAACGGTTATCCTGCAAGAGCTGTAAAAAGGAAGGCCATACTATCCAGACATGTTGGGGCAAGAACAAAAATCTCTCAGTCAGTCTTTCTTCTCAGAGTAGTCAGATAGGAAACGCCGACCTCATCTAGTTTTTAAAATATGATTGACGTGTAAAAGTATTTGTAACAAACCTACTTACAGAAATAAAATCATTTATCATTTATCATTTTATCACTAATGAAAAAGACAACGGAAGCGAATACAATTATAAAGTTTGTCTGAGCACCGTAAATTTAGATGCAGATGAAAATGTCTGGTGTCTAGATAGCGGCTGCTCATCACACATGCGCGGTGACCAATCGATGTTTTCTACCATGACCCCTGAAAATGGCAGCCTAAAGTTTTTCTGACTAATCCCGCTTTGGTATGAGGCCAGATACTAGACGTACACGGTTTTGAAGGATCCTGGACGCCAAGAACGTTTAAAATCATGCCAAGAAGTCCGTGCAACAGTGTTGGAACATTCGTGATATTAGCGAGTATTTGGATCGGCGGAAGAACAGCACTGATTTGGATCAGAGGCGATCTCAATTCACAGGTGTACGCTTAAACAATTGTATCAGATATTGTCATTCCTTTGCGGATCCAATTTAGTCTTAATTTCAGCTTATGCACGATAATGCATGTCCACACACTGCCAGAGTCGTCGCAAACACACTTGCCGCAGCTAATATCAACGTCCTACCTGGCCTGCTCAATTGCCAGACTTGAATCCCATTGAGCACGCATAGTATACGCTTCAAAGAAGAGCTCTGCCAAGTTTGGATGCCGTCCACACACCAGGTTATCTTTTTTGCCTGTTACAACGGACATGGGCGGCCATTCCGCAACGTGATTTAGATGAACTCTTATGGAGTATGCCAAATCACTGAATGGTGTTATACACGTTAACGGCGGAAATACAGACTACTAACTATTTATTTTACGCAATAAAAACCCTTAAAATCTTTTATATTTATCTTTTTATCACATTTTAATGCCAGGGTGGTAAATCCAGCATTAGCAAAATCGCGAAAAGTTTTTTAATGCAAAAGCAGAATCTTCGTCGATCTAAATATATGAAAAAAACTAAACAGATATTTTTATTTAATTTTAATATGGTAGTAAAATATTTTTAAATATACCGTGATCCTAAACACATTTGATGTGTGTGTATATGCTATAAAAGATGTTAAACTGTCAAACTGAAAAGCTTTGCTATTGCAAGTGTGTAACGAAATTATCTCACAGGTCTAATACTAGGACTTCTATTTAAAAAATGTTTATGGATGCAGGAGCAGTTATAGACCAAGGAATCTATAGATTGCGTTAGGCATGAAATTAATGAAAATAGAGTGAATTTTATAGTGACGGGTGATAGGGAAGAACGGAAGGGATGAACATATTGCACCGGCCCCAAATTAGATGAGACGAGACCAGACAGAAGAAAAATAAATCAATTTCAATAACTTACCCCAGAATTATGAAAGAATGTCTATAACGAGAAACTGACCGGTATTTTCTCCTCTGTTACAGATATTTGCTGGTTACATGTTTTACATCTTCCTGTATATTTACAAGCATCAACCCATGCAGAAAGCTCTTTTAGGTTCAGACCAGATTACGAATACAAATACGGAACAGTTCCAAAAAGAAAAGACAAGAGTACATATCATCTTAGAGCATATTTTACTTACCCGGCAAAATGGAAGCCGAAAAATACCGATAAACCCAAATTTGTTTTCCTCGACCAAAATCTAGTAGAAAATAGAATGCATAAACAACCCAACTATATTTACGACGAACCTGAAATACCTTCTAGAAAAATGCGGACGTTTCTTTACCCTATGCCCGAATTTACTATTACTACAAAAAAAAAACGTAAAAAGAAACGCGGTTGTGATCCTAAAATCATTTGTACATCTACTACTAAACGTACTCGTAAACCCAAAAAAACTCGTAAAAGTAAAAATAAAACTGCCAAATATGACCCAAATAAATCCAGGACTACAACTGCGCCATATGAAGAAGACGAAGGAGACGAAGAGGAAAACCCACATCGACCGAGCCATACAACTACTGAATCACATCGACCAATACATACAACTACTGAACCACATCAACCAAGACACACAACTACTGAACCACATAGACCAATACATACAACTACTGAACCACATCAACCAAGACACACAACTACTGAACCACATAGACCAATACATACAACTACTGAACCACATCAACCAAGACACACCACTACTGAACCACATAGACCAATACATACAACTACTGAACCACATCAACCAAGACACACAACTACTAAACCACATCGACCAATACATACAACTACTGAACCTAACCCAGAAGCCACAACTCAAACGACACCGACAACTACTACACCTAAATCAACAACTACTACTAAACGTATATCAACAAAAAGAAAACATACTCCGTACACAAAAAAGCGTAAATTTTGGCAAAGAATAAAGGATAAAATCAAATCGTGGTTCAAAAAGATTTCTCCCATTCATTAATATGTTGTTTTAATTGTAGATTACTCACCAAGGGTTTAAAGCTATGTCTAATGTTTCGGGCGTTACTTTTAATCCTGAGCGCAACTCGTGCAGTGAGGGATTTCAGCTCACGTAAGACGAAGATACCTTAATCCCCTAGGAGAAAACTCTATTTTTCACACTTTCTACGACGTAATAAAAATCAGTTTGATTTTCGTTTTTTTTTTTTCTTTTGTAAGGTTTTTCATACATTATTTTAGTGAAAGTCCCAAATTTAAATCACAATAGTGAACAGAGAGCTATAATTAAATTCAATAAAATATTATTGCCCGGTTAGAAACTAGGGTTATGTTATAATGACACTTTAGTTCGGTTACGTGAGCTTGGATTAAATAAGGAGAGTGAAAAATAACACAATTCAATAAATTACCGATCGTGTTTGTCGAGCAAATGGGTATGGGTGCGGTGTCAGACTCTGACACCACATCTGACAGAATGTGGCGAGCGTATGCTCAAAGCGCTTGCGGACTGAAGAGGAGATGGTTGGGCGACATTCCAAACTTTGTAGGAAACGCTCATATAAAGAAGTTGAGAAACGCGCGGGGTTGACAGGCCTCTCTTCTAGCGAGGAGAACCTACCGGCGGTTTTTGTAGTTTGCATAGGTATCTTTTGAAACAAGATGTGGATGGATTCAATACAGTATTATACTACTTACCACCGTGCCAAAGTAAATTTATAGGGTATAAGCTGTACGGGAAAGATTCAATTAAACAAGTACCTTCTTACACAATACACAGTTTATTGTAATACACAGAAAATTAAGGTACAAAACATCAATTGTGGCGAGCTACTAACCACACCCTTCCCACTTAGGTGCACTTAGGTGCAACTAGCAACTTAGGTGTTCACTCCGACTAAACTAGGTCTCCGTTCCTAGTTGGGATATACACCTGCAATGAGACTAAAACAATAACTCAGAGTCGCTTTAGTAAGTCCGTGAGATGAACTGCTTTATAACTTCTAGCTCAATAATCAATTAACATCTATCCTATGACTACTAAAGACTGCAAAAAGGCAATAGTTCAATGGCTAAAACTGAAGACCTATGATGACATTGAATTATTGCTGCAAGCAGCGTCAATATGAGTTGAAATGATACACACACGCACACACCTACACAGAATACATGCACACACACACTCACCCACACTATTTTAAGATATTATTATCTATAAGTTACTTTTCTCTTTTTTAGTTATAGTTCAAGTCTTCTTGTTTAGTTTGAGGTTCTACTTGTATTTTTTTGTTTAATTTCTGTTTTCTTTGGTACACCACTTTTGCCATTTCATAATTTGACATTGAAGAGCGGATCTCCTGGTTTAATGCTCTAAGCCTAGCACAGGTATATTTTTTACTTAAAATGAGGTCCCTATGTAAGATTTACTGTAAAAGTTGTACAAGTTCATATCATATCATATCATTTATTTGCATACCATAATGTGAATTGATTTGTTAAAATAGGCTTAAAGCTAAGATACAGTTATGGACCCTGTAAGGGCACAGCAACATAAGTGTAAGTAAATAATTAAAAGTAAAAATATTAAAATAAAATAAATAATAGCATTTAGAACATTAATAATTCTTAATTAAATTAAATGTATTTAGATTATAATAATTATACAATACTAGAGTTTAGAATAGAGTCAAATTTAAATTGAATTAATTATTTATTTATTTTATATCCGTGAATGTAATTGGCAAATATAGAAGTAATTTCAATTAATTATTTAAATTCCATTGCTGTTCCAGTCACAGTTTATCATTCATGTATTCATTTATATTATAGTAGCTTTTGTTTATAAGAAATAGCTTTAACATATTACTAAACATATTATATTTATTTATATTCTTAAGATGTGCGGGTAGTTTATTATATATTTTTATTGACATTACATGCTTGATGAATGCATTTTGAGTCGTGATGTTGGAATGTTTAGTCTGTTTTTGTGTCTTAGAGTAAATCTATTCTGTATGTCTTCTCTTTTGGTGTATAAGTCGGGGTATTTGCGTACAAATTTACAAATTTCATACACATAGAGGCAAGGCAAGGTCAAAATCTTCAGTTCCCCAAAGTGAGGCTTACAACTGTCAGTTTCATCTATGTTAACCAGAGTTCTCATCAGCTTTTTTTGTATGGTAAATAATGTGGGCGCGTCAGTGCTATTACCCCATAAGATGACGCCGTATTTGAGCCATGCATAAGCGTACGCGTAATACATGACCAGTGCGGTTTTTAGGTCTGTAGTCTTTTCTGCAATAAACCTTTTATTTTATTTATTTATTATTTATCATTCGAATATGTATCGACACGGAACAAGGAACATATAGCTTATGCAGAGCAACCCCAGACACAATAATTTATAACAACTGGTCTTACTACCTAGTTCTTACAAAAGGCCTAACTCTCTCATAGGTTAAATTACGACAATTACTCGTAAGTTGAAACTCAGTGTTTTCTCAGATTCAGTTCTTGATTGGACTTATAGAAAACCCATCGGGTTATTTGAACACAGTCTGGTCATCCCAGAACTGGTCCCTCTCCCAAAACGTGTTCCTCGTTGTCACACCTTGGAGGGAAAAACCTTTCACCTATTTTGACAGGACCAATCTCGCCGTCCTTCGAGAATCCTCTTCCACATGCTAAATAGAATTCTCATCTAGTAGTCATTTCGAATTTAATAGACATTTTTTATCTTTAGAATGTGGGAATTCCAACCCAAATAAATCCAAACTGCCAGGAAACCTATTCTACTTACAAAAGTTCCTACTATCCAGGCATACCCCCTCCCCCCCCCATCGTTCATACATCCCTAAATATTCCTCTCTTTCAATCTGTACCTGTTTTCCAATCGCAGGAGGCCACCTCTCGCTTACTCCCGAATTCCGTCTGTATTCGAGTTAAACACTGCATTCAGACTCTCTGAAGCGTTTTCTCAGGCGCCCCACTACGCCGGCACACCCAGGGGAGGCAGTGACCCGGGGACCAAGCAAGTGGAGGTCGCTTCTACCCAAAGCTCTTTGGTCAGCACAAAGGGGGAGATCAACTCCGCCAGGAGAGAGGAGAGACGGGCAGTGGTTTTGGTTAAGGTGGCCGACGTGGCCAGTCAGGCTGGAGAGCGGCGGTCTGCTCGCTTGACCGCGGTTGAAGATCTGCCGGGTGGCGGCCCTAAACCGCCAAGTAATGGACATCGTGGACGTGGTCCTGAAGTTTCCTACTAAGTTTGGCAACTTGAAGGGCACGTTCACGCAAGCTCTTAAAGAGGCGGCGGAAGAAATTAAGGAGGCGGTGGGAGTCCTCCTTAACCGCCCGACTTTGGAGGAGACGAGAGACCATTAATGATTACAGCTAAAAAAATATATTATGAATTTCAAACAGTAAATTTCACTAAAAATAATTAATAACATATATTCATACACAGCATATACAGCTGGCTCGGTCAGGGAGCTATTACGCGTTTGTGAGCGATATGTCTCGAGCCATGGCCTCGTGTACAATGTGAAGAAAAGTGTGTACATGGTTTTTGAGACCCCCGGGAAAAGTGTACCATTGGACCCAATTATATCGCTTGGTGGGTTACCACTCAATAGAGTTCACAGTTTTAAATACCTGGGGCACTTTCTCACCGGGGACCTCAAAGACGAGATGGATATTGACCGAGAACGCAGGGCGTTGGCAGTCCGAGCTAATATGATGATACACAGGTTCGCGCGTTGTAGTAAGGAGGTAAAAATTACCTTGTTCAAATCGTATTGCCAATCTTTCTACACGAGTGGCCTGTGGGTCAAACATACCAAGAGATCGCTTGACGCCCTGCGTATTCAGTATAATAACTGTTTTAGGATGTTGTTGGGACTGCCGCGTTATTGTAGTGCATCAGGTATGTTTGCTTCCGCACATACCGATGACTTTTACGCGGTAATTAGGAAGAAAACGTTCTCAGTATTGTCAATGGCGCGGTCTAGTTCGAACAGCATCCTAAGAATGTTGATGGACAAGCACGATGCGCCGTGGCTGTCTCACGCTATAGCAGTGCTTGTCAAGTGATGTTATTTTTGTAGGTTGTTTTAATAATATTATCTCATAGTTACTAACATAGATTAAGATTTCTGTTACTAACAAATTTCGGGCCTAGTTGCCATCAATAAACAAAATTATTATTATTATTATATTATGATAAAATAAAATTAAATATTTACTATATAGGTAAATGATAAATATTATATGTCAAATGTTTGAAATATTATTATGTCAACTGATTTAATGATTGGCGGGACTCATATCGCGGCTAGGTTGCCGACCTAGGTTGGACGGCGTGGTCGTCATTGGGACATACTTCTCGACCAGAAAGAGTCTCGCCGACTTCGAGTGTGTCCTTGTCGAGTTAGGAACCGTCGTGAGCCGGTAACACCCTCGCCCCGCAGTACTACTCGGCGAACTCAACGCCAAATCCGCGGCTTGGGGATTACCAGTCACTGATGCTAGGAGCGTGATGCTGGAAGAATCGGGAGGCCATCGCGACAGGTTTTGCAATGTCCTCAATCGGGGTTCGGACTACACGTAAGTGCGGCAGCAGGGCGGATCCATAGTGGCCATCTCGTTCGCTAACCCCGCTGTCGCGCACCGTGTACGGGCCTGGCATGTCGCGGTGGAGGTGGATATGTTATCGGACCAGCGATATATTCGTTTCGACGTCTCCACCCAGACCGCCGCCGGCCGCAGTCCATCGGCCCCGCAAAGGGACGGTCCACGTTGGGCGCTCAAGCACATCGACAGGGAAACTCTCGACGAGGTCGCTATTGTCGCTAGAGTCGGCGACGGACGGACCTGTTGACGTTGAAATGGAGGCACTGTGGTTCCACGGGGCAATGCCGCTAATCTGCGATGCGTCAATGCTCCGGGTCCGCAAAAAATCCGCATGGCGCCAAGTATACTGGTGGTCTGCCGAGATTGCGCAGCTGTTCATCACGTGCGTGGTGGTCAGGCGCCGGGTACACTCGCTACCGAAGGAGATGTCGACGGGATCCCAAAGAGGAAGCTGCGTGGTATGAGGTAACCGCACGGTTAAGCTGACTCTGCAGCTGGCTATCGGCGAGGCCAAGACGCGAGGCAGGGTAAAGTTGCTGGAGACCCTAGACGGGGACCGGTGGGGGCACCCTTACCGTATGGTTCGAGGGAAACTCCGTCTCTGGCCCCTCCCACTTATGGAGGGTCTCCCACCTCAGCTGCTGGAGGAGGTAGCTGCGGCACTTTTCCCTGCAAGAGCGGAACACTTGCCACCGCCGATGGCTCCGCTTGCAGTTGCGGAGTCAAAAGAAGACTTTGGCGGCCCTGAGGTGACCGAAGCAGAGATGAGGGCGGCCGTGGTGCGGCTCTGGGCAAAAACCCGGGGCCCGACGTAGTACCCGGCTGCGCCTTCTTTCTAAGGCCCTAGAGCCCCGCCTGAGCGTCTATTTAGCATGCCTCGAGCTGGGCCTGTTTCCCACTCAGTGGAAGACCAGATCGTTGGTCCTGCTCAGGAAGGCGGGGTGCCCTGCAGACTCCCCGTCTGCATACCAGCCCATAGTGCTGCTTGACGAGGTGGGCAAGTAGTTCGAGCGTATAATCGTGGACCACTTCGTCAGCCGCTTGTGCAGTGATAGGCCAGACCTTAACGACAACCAGTTCCGTTTTTGGCATTGGCGCTCCACCATAGACGCTATTATGCGGGTGAGAGTCCTGGCGGAGGAAGTAGTGTCTCGTGAAGGGGTGATGCTGGCGGTGTCCTTGGACATATCCAACGCCTTCAACACCCTGCCCTGAAGTTGTATTAGGGAGGCACAGCGTTATCATCGGGTGCCTCCCTACCTCCGCCATGTGTTTGGGGCCTATTTGGCAGAAAGGTGTGTCGTGTCACCTACAGGGGCCACGACGGCAGAGGCCGGCGTGAGATATCATGCGGTGTTCCACAGGTTTTAGTTCTAGGACCGCTGCTGTGGGACATCGGGTACGACTGGGTGTTGAGAGACGAGCTCCAGCCGGGGGTGTACCTGACGTGTTACGCAGACGACACGCTGTTCACAGCTCGGGGGAGCTCACACAGGAAGGCAGCGTTGCTGGGTACGGCGGCGGTCTCGCAGGTGGTGAGCCGCAACCGGCACCTGGGCCTAGAGGTGGCCCTCAACAAGTCAGAGGCAATTACTTTCCATGGCCCCCGACGAATTAAAGGCGATAGTGGAAGCTGACGATACTCAATCTACGGCTGAGTTAGCAGCAGTTTTCAACGTTAGCGTCAAAACAGTATTGGTGTGGCGTCAAATTGGCAAAGTAAAAAAACTTGATAAGTAAGTGCCGCACGAACTGATCGATCGCCAGCGCGACGAACGCGTTGAGGTATGCCTTATGGTGCTTAACAGACACAAAAATGATGGGATTTTGAACCGCATTGTCACTTGCGATGAAAAATGGATTATTTTTGTTAATCGTAAGCGGTCATCATGTTGGTTAGACCCTGATTCCGCGCCTAGTCAATGCTCCAAACGAAAACTGTGGACAACACATCATCGTGTGGGTGCTTTTCAATGAATACAGTGCACAGCGTGGACTTCACGCAGCGAACGAGACGCTCCCAGGCGCCTCCTATGAATGTCGCCGATGGCGTTATAAAGCGCCACACGATGCTTCGGCGACTGGCCTCCTCTCAGAAGGCGTCTCGGAGCTCCTTGTCGGCACCGTGCATGATGGTGCCATTGTCGGAGTGTATTTCGGTGGGGCAGCCTCTACGAGCGGTGAACCGGTGCAGCGCTAGTATGGCGGAGTCTGCGCTGAGGCCGGTGGCGATCTCGGGGCGGACAGCTCTGGTGGTGATACATTTAAATAGGGCTACGTATCTCTTCTGGTGCTGACGACCGACGGTGACGGACAGTGGGCCGAAATAGTCTAGCCTGGTATAGGTGAACGGGCACTGATGATGTGTGAGGCGCGTTTTCGGGTGGTAGCCGGTTGCAGGCACGGGTGGTTGTGCCTTGCGAATGCGACACTGCAGACATCGTGCAAGGACCTTCTTCGCTGTTAGTCGCATCTTAACGACCCAGTAATGCTGCCGTACCTCGATGATTGTGAGCTCTGTCCCACTATGCTGTAGACGGCGATGTGTCCAGTCTATGTTTATCTGGATGATGTGATGATCGCCGTGTAATATCGGCGGACGTCTCACGACGTTGGTTATTTTGCTGGTCGCGGCTATACGGCTCCTCAGCCCGCAGTTGCGTTATATCTTGAGCAAAAGACTGCTGCTGTACTACTAGTATGAGTAATTTCTCCGCTTCTTAGAGAAACTCTGCTTCTATTGTTTGCTTCTTGACGTGGGTGTCTGACGCCTTTGTTAAATGATAAATAATTTTATTTCTGTGCATGCATGTGTCATGCACTATGCGGAGCTTTTCAGGCTCCATTGGGTTGAACACGTCGAAGTGAGGTAGGTACCAAGTTCTACCCGGTGTGCTCGTCTTGGGTGCCTTTTCTGCGTATCTCTTTTGCATGAGAGAGTCGATCTGTTCTGTATATCTATCTCGAAGAGCAGGGTTGCTGTCGAGTTTCTTCTCTATCGAGACGAGCCTCTTGAGTGCTGTCCCGTAGCTATCTGGAATTTCTATGTTTTCATTTTTCCACAGCATGGCTGTTTCTATGTGTCCATCTTCTAACTGTTGAGTGTGACGATTCAATATATTTTCTGTCTTCTTCTCAGGGTCGGAGTCTGGTCGTCTTGGGTTGATGACCAGTGAATCTATAGCAAAGAATTCACGAATTCGTTCGTCGATTTCTTCATCGCTATCTGTGGTCGGTTGAAGTAATGCACCTGCTTACCCAAGATTCTAGTGTGTGCGCCGTGTAGAGTCCAGCCCATCGTGGTGAGTGACGCAATAGGTTGGTGCTCCGGACCTCTGCGGAGCTCACTGGCCAAAAATAGGTACCAGTTATCCTAACCAATGAGAATCTTCGGTGCGCCAGTGTGATATATCAGCTGTTCCCTCAGGTCGTCTAGGTGCTTGCAATGTGCGACATCTTCTTTACTGACTGTCTGCGGTGCGAGAGTAAGCTTTGGTATGGTGCGCGCTCTGAACGGCACCATAATCTTCAGCTGGCTCACAAAAGTGACTGTGAATCTTCGCGAACATGAAGTTTCGATCGTGTTGTTGCTGATCGCACCTATCGTCAGTGGCTCGATGCGGCCCGCTGCCCCAACTTACTTCGCTAAGTATTCATCGATCTGGGAAACGGTAGATCTATCGTCGAGAAGTGCGAATGTAGATGCTTCTCCCGCCGGTCCGATGACTATGACTGAATTATCTTGAGGTAGGCGTGACTTGAAGTTGCGGAAGGATCGTACGTTCCCGCGACCCCCGGCGTAGGTGTGAGATGGAACACCGGGTTGGTTTTTAGTCAGTAAGTGTCTGACAGACCCCGCCGCCCGCCCCAGGGCGGCGGACATCCATGAGGATTTTCCACCCCGGAAACAAAAAAAAAAAAAAAAAAAAAAAAAAGGCGTGACTTTAAGACGTCCGCGAGCGGGCCACCGTTTTCTGAGGCTCCTTCTTCTGTTCTTGGGCATCGGGCTTCACGATACCCACTGCATCGGGCTTCTTACTGTGGTGAAGAAGTTGATGGTGCGTGGCTGTAGACCCCTTTATGTCACACTTCTTTAGTTTGTATGTGTGACCCAAACGACGGCTTCGCAAGCAACGGAATCAAAGGTTGAGTTTCTTCGCGAGTTCTCATTTCTTGTTACTGGGTGCCTCTTTGAACCTCAAACAGTCAGAGGCGTAGTGTCCCTCCTTTTTGCAGACACGGCATTTTATGGCCGACTTGTCTGTATCTGTCGGAGTTCTCTGCGTAACACGCTTGGTTGCTGTGCCTTCAACCAAATGTTCTCAGGCGGAGCGAAAGCGCATCAGCTCAGCGTTGATCAAGTAGTGTTCTTTCATCAGAGCGCGCAGAGTGACTCGACTTGCAAAGTTGCAGATATCCTTGGGTAATACAGTGCAGCGCGGCACTCCACGCAGTCTATCTGTTTCTCGAGCTCGAGTTCCCTCATGATGTCATCTGGTTTGGCATGACCAATGAGCTCCGAGCTCACTATCTCCAATGCTCATCCACGCAGGCTTCTTCTAAGTCTTGATGTATTCTCAACGTCGTGGAAGTATCTTCGAGTTGTTTCGTAGATGACACGAAATGAAAGCCATTCTGTATGTGCCCCACTGAAGTTCCATAAGGTTATGATGACCTTCGACGCCGAGTGGTGGTTCGATGTACACTGTTCTGTTTTCGCTATAGCGGACGACAGCTCCATTATGAAAGGACGAAGTGATTCTTTCCCCTCGGTGTCTTCTATTTCCTTCGATGGCACTATGCTGTTCTTCAATTCATTCACTGTAGGATTCGACAAAGGTACTCGCGTTTAGAGGTCCGCTATAACATTGACATCCCCAATAGGGGGTTGTTGCACGCGGCTTCTATTTCTATTGTCCCCTTCAGTGGCATTTTCCTCCTTCTGTGGTACAGGTTCAGGTTTAGGTGCCTCTTCAAGCCATAAACGCACGTGCTTATTGTTTAAGTTTCTATCATTCATATATTCACCGTCGGAATCTTCTTCCTCGGCTCTCTGAAGTGCTAATTGACCAAGCTCCAACTTAATCTTCAATAAGTCTTCGCGTGCTCTTGATATTTTCTTAAGTGACCGCGTCGTTATATCTGTAGTCGACGGCGGCTTGCTATGTTCGGTACAGGCGTCACCCCGGGTAGTCATCGGCATGGTTTGGCTGTAGGTTTCATCTAATTTCTTCTCTATTCTCTCTGGTAACTTCACTGTTCTATCTGGTCTCAATATCCTATCTGAAGTTCCTCCCAAGTTGGTCCCTTTCTTGGAAGTAGACGGTCGTTCCGTTTCTTCAGACCGTGCTCGTACAGGTAAGTCTTCATCATTCCTTGGAGCCATGGGGCGCTGTGGTAGCCGTAGCTGCTTAGCCCTTTCGGTGGTAGATGGTGAGCGTGGTGGTTGCTCATGACGGATGGCTAAAACACTACGTTGTTTATTCACCTCCACTGTCCATGCTTCGGGAGCCTTGCCTTGTGATCTTGTAACCGGCATGTTGATTTCAGTTAAACGCGTCTTCAAACTTCAAATCGAATCTCTATCTTCTAAGGTCAACGTTCAATCTTCAAATTGAACCCTGTATCTTCAAAGGTAAATCTTCAATCTTCAAATTAAATCCCCGGATTTTCAAAACGGATCTTCAAAACGGATGTTCAAAACGGATCCTCAACGGATATTCAGCGAATCTCCAAAACGGATCTTGAAAACGGATCTTGAACACGGATCTTCAAAGCGGATCTTCAAACTTCAGAATAATGTTCCAGAAATAAGTCTTCAAGCTTCAGGCTTAACTTCAGTCTTCAGGCTTCAGGCGGTTTCTTGAAAATATCCGGCTCGACAGACCATTAGATGTGCCAGACGGGCGTGATCGCCGGACGCAAAGTGTCTAGGGAGGTGGTAAACCCATCCAGGTTAATCCCGGTGTGAGGATAGGTCTCTCCCTGTCCAGGCGGCGCTGACGTCCTGCACCGGTAGTTCATAACGATACCTTCAAGGCGATGACCTGCTTCCAAGTACCAAGGCTTTTGAGAGTGAAGGGTTACGTGCCCTCTGTTAAAGGATGTTTGTTTTTGACCTCTGTTAAAGGGTGATTGTTTTGACCACCGTTAAAGGATTACCGTTACCAGTTACCGTTGAAATAATAACACAAGTCTTCATAACTGTTAAAAAAGTAATTTTCGGGACTCTTCAGGAATACTACTTGAAGTTTCTTGATTAAAAATACCTTGGAGATGACTAAAATTATCTATTTTGCCCGAGCGCTCAGGTACTGACTTACGTTACCATAAAGAGAGCCGCAAATTGCTTCCTTTTTTAATGTTTTATTTGACCCAATTTCAACTATGTTTATGTAACATTTATGCTTATAAACCTCTTAAATATAAAAATACATAAACGGTGTTACATATCCTTATTAAATTCCCATCTCTTGAAGTATCTGTATCAGCATTTTTTTCTGTTTCCACTGAAATAAGTTTGCAGTGGAAACAGAAAAAATATTATAATATTTAATAAACTGTTTTACAGGTTATTTTTCTTGAAAACTACTGAACAGATTTTAATACTTATTTCAGATACTTCAGGCTGGTCTAAAGACCCAAAACAAAACAATGTAATAATTTAAACATTACAACTATATTTTTCAGGGCGTGACGCGCCCTGAAACGATGATTAACAAAAACAAAATATTAACAAATAGAAATCTATCGTAGCACGATACTTAAACTCAATTAAATGGGCTTTTCAAAAGGACTAGATATGTAAAAGTTAGGTCCAGGGCTAGGCCTTGATCTAGGTTACCTGGACGCACTAAAAACTATAAATTATGGTTACATAGCCCACTCAATTGAGGTTGATATGTGTCGTACTTACGGTTTTATGTAGTAAACACTATTTTCACCACTGTTTTCATGTTTTATTAACACTATGTATTTAAGTATATAAAAAAACACTACTTATCGTTGTTTGTTGACGCATCGTCGCGAGCAAATTGAAACGCTTAGAAACTGTCACTCGGTGAAATGCTTTTCTTGGTAATAAGTTTAATATTAACTAAACAATGTAAAGATAAAGAATATTTGATTTGTTATTGTATGATAAGAATATCGAAACATTCAATTTTATTTGTAACAAATAACAATGATTTAATTTTTTTCATAGTAAGTATTCTGCGTGTTGAATATTCTATGAAATGATAATGTGAGTTTTTTTTTAAATGTTTTAAAATTCTATAAAACAACGTACCTCCCCATTACATACATTTGTCTACGCAATATCAATTAAAGAAATGCAAATAACGTATACTTAAAATTACAAACTTTCTATTCACAAAACAAAAATGTACGTTTATAAAATATTGTTTACACTCCTACCAACTTATCTGTGAAATGGCGAAAATTGGAACTACGGCCGTCATGTTGAAATGTCATTCGATTGTCAGTGTCTACTACATTCGGGTTATCTGGTTGTTTTGTCGTGATATTGCTGAATTTATAAAGTTAAATACGCCGAAAGCTATTAAAAGTGATGCTCGAAACATTATTCTAAAGGTTAAATTACCTTTTTTGAAGTAGAAGCTCGGGCGGGGTCTGCGATTATTCCATTTAATCAAATATACAAACGAATTTCGGCAGCGACAGGTTAGTGTTGTCAACTTTCTTGTTATAAATTACCCGATACTTAACTAATTATCCACGAAATATTCGTTTCTATTCTTGCTGCAGGTTAGCGTAACGATAACGTACATCTATTAGGTAACCTGCTAAGTGATTGAGCCAACTAACCTGCCAGATTTCAAATTTCTACTAACATTTATTTTATTATCTTATATTTTAGGTGAGTCAAGGACTAATTTAATATTTGTTAAGGACGGGCACGCAGCAGAATAAACTGGTACAAAAATTTGGAAAAATTATCTGCTGATTCTCCACTTCATTGGATTACTTTTTAGACAAAGCCATTGTTTATTGCTGAGAGACTAAACTGTTAGCGTACCTACGTAACTGTAAATTATCAATTTTTTTTTATTTTTTTTATTATTTTTATACAGGTATCATTGTTTTAATTTGTAATTCTTATTAAACGATTATGTCTAATGTCAAATTTCCTTCTTGAAAACTTACTCAATTTTGGGCACCTTATATTAATTAGCAACACTGAATCGACGGTGCCGTCCTCTTTCAGTTCACAGATAAGTTGGTTGGACTGTAAATCTCAGAACAATATTATTGTTCTGAGCTGTAAATGGATTATTATATTGTAGTCTGTGATGGTATATTACCATACGTCAATGTCACTATCATCATTCTGACAGCGGACGTTCTTATCGTGGTTTGTTGTTGAATGTGTTGTACACATCAATATTCGTGATCAATACTATTCAATCAGTTATTCTCCTATAATGAATTAATTTATATTGTATTATTATTGGTATTAATAATCTCACACAAGAATGTATGTAACTTTCGAGATAATCCATGTCGAAGTTTGCGTTAAATAATGCGGGTTCACATTGTCCAAAGTTTCGGAATGCCCGCTTAACATGACAAACGTTTTGTAGCCTTATCAGATACAAGGCCTGAAAAACCGCGGCAGAAAGATAATGTAGAATCTATGAATGGCAAAGGGAGAATATATATTTTCTGTCAGCAGAACACTGTTGCCCGCACTGTAGATAATTAATGGCTATAAGATACGGTATATCTTCTTCTAGTCTTTTATAGGCTTTTCACACTTAACTTTTTTTAACAAAAATGAGTAAAAATAAAAAGTTCATAAGTAACCGCTTTTGACAGCATTCAACGTAAAGCAATATTTCCAGCCTTACGAAGTCAAGATATAGAGGTAACATAGATCCATACTAATATTATTATAAGTTCAAAGGTACCTTTTTTTTTGAGGATGGGAAATCATTAAATAACTTCTCCCGCTCTGGGTAGAGCGGGAGGGCGTGTCAGACTCTTACTGACTAAAACTCACCCGTGTTCCTTCAGTTGCCTGTGCCAGGGGCCACGGTATCCCTCTCGGACTTTCCCGCAACCCTGGCAGGCATCGGCCCTAGCGGACCCCGTCATTGATGCTGACATCTCTTTGGGAGGACAAAAAACACAGGTTTGAAAGTACAATGAAATTATTTCAAAAAATTAAACTACAAGTAGGTGTAAAGGAATTTATTAAACGGAGTTGTAATGTGAGTGTGCATGTGTCATTTGTATGTGGACGTGGAGGTGTGTATGTGAGAGTGAGCGTGTGTATGAGGGGGTGAAAGTGTGCGTAATGATAAATGATTTTATTTCTGTAAGTAGGTTTGTACAAACACTTTTACACGTCAATCATATTTTAAAAACTAGATGAGGTCGGTGTTTCCTATCTGACTACTCTGAGAAGAAAGGCCGAAACAAACTCAAAGGTCACAGTCTCTTTTAAAGTCCAGAAATAATCTTGGTCAGATCATGTGAAGACCATGTAGATTGGTGTCTGAAACGGTCTTTTGAGGAAAAACCATACAGATTGAGCGGACCTGTCCAGTCAGTGCACGCATTTGTCAGTAATCTTGCCGCTCAACTCAGAACTTAAGGAGCATAACGATTCGACGAACAATACCAAAGAAAGGACATTTGGGTAGGCCGCATAAATTACTCAAGCTGCCAGATCGTCGTGAAACTAACTAAGAAATAAAAATAATAAAAGTTATAAACCACATAATCTTCACATTCACAATAATTAAAATAATATAATACTTTACAAAGTAAATACTCATGTCATTGTATGTATAAAATTCATCAATGTCAATGTGTATATAAAAGTTCGAACATAATCTTTGCGGATCATGTAGATTAGTGTCTAAAATGGTCTTCTGAGGAAAGAACCACGCAGATTAAGAGGACATGTCCAGTCAGTGCACGCATTTGTCAGTAACCGTGCAGCCGTGTAAGGGTGTGTGTATGATTTAGTTTGTATATATTCACATAAATATATGTTGTAGTGTTAGTATTTGTGTATATTGCTGTAATTGTTGAAATTTATAAAAAAATAAGAAGAAGAAGTTTTTACGTCTACTGCCGGAGGTGGAGTAGTTCTTCTGTTCGAACGTAGTCCTGAGGGGCAATTCCCGTATTTTTAAGAACGTTCGCATTTCTCAGTGTCAATCTGTCAAAATTGTATAGCGTTTACCTACATTTTTGACATTAGACTGTCGCTGAGATTAGATTGCGACTTGAATTTGAACGTTTTTAATTACGGGAATTGGCCTTCAGATCTTGAGGCCAACTTTGTACCTTAACCCTGACTTCATGGTGATTTAGCCCAGTTAATTGAGTAATTTTAGCAATGTTTCTGTAAATGAAAGAGCTCACAACATAGAACTGGCGCCTGGCGAATGCGGTCTTGTGGCTTATTGTTGGGAATATCATTTTAGCTTTCCGCTTAGTGTTATTTGGTGGGGGAATTTATTTAAGCTTCCTAAGTGTGGCACGGAGGTCAAAGAGCTGTATCACCGTAAGTAACTTACAGTTCGCATACAGTTCAAACGTGGGAAATCTATATGGTTTACCAAACATAACCTTGAGCACAGCTCTCTGTGCCCTATCCAATCTAGTGTTCCAATAAATTTACACAGGGAACGTTGATTTATTTTTTTTGCTAACTATTGTACTTTTAATCTTTGCTATAACTATCTATAACGTTTTACATATACAATGACATGAATATTTACTGTATAAAGTATTATATTATTTTAATTGTTGTGAATGGGAGGACTATGTGGGTCATTGTTCCAGTTTGAATCATGTTCTGGCAGTTTGAGTAGTTTATGTGGCCTACCCAAATGTCCTTTCTTTGGTATTGTTCGTCGAATCGTTGAGCTCCTTAAGTTCTGAGTCGAGCTGCACGGTTACTGACAAATGCGTGCACTGTCTGGACAGGTCCACTCAATCTGTGTGGTTCTTTTCTCAAAAGTCCATTTCAGACACCAATCTGCATGGTCCTCAATTATTATGTCCGGATTTTATATACACAATGACATTAATGAATTTTATATACATATACTATGACAAGAGTATTTACTTTGTAAAGTATTATGCTATTATTTTAACTATTGTGAATGTGAGAACTATGTTGGTCATTGCTTTCTTATTGTATTTTTACTCTTAGTGTAATCATGATCTGGCAGTTTGAGTAACTTGTGCGGCCTACTCAAATGTCCTTTCTTTGGTATTGTTCGTCGAATCGTTGAGCTCCTTAAGTTCTGAGTTGAGCTGCACGATTGCTGACAATTGCGTGCATTGACTGGACAGGTCCACTCAATCTGTGTGGTTCTTTCCTCAAAAGACCATTTCAGACACCGATCTACATAGCCTTCACATGATCTGACCAAGATTCTGTCTGGACTTTAAAAGAGACTGTGACCTCTGAGTTTGTTTCGGCCTTTCTTCTCAGAGTAGTCAGATAGGAAACGCCGACCTCATCTAGTTTAAAAAAAAAAATATGATTGACGTGTAAAAGTGTTTGTAAAAACCTACTTACAGAAATAAAGTCATTTATCATTTATCCATTTCAATGAACTTGGTTTTAGCGGCCCCTCACCAAATCTGGATGCAGTAAGTGATAACGGACAGACAGAGTGCTAGGTAAACCATTTTTAATATATGTTTGTCTGCGCAGAATCTCAGAGATTTGAAAATATAGATGAGTTTTCTGACTTTTAAAATTATATTGTCTATTTGATTGTACTATTTCAGTCCGTCATCAATCACTACACCCGGGTACTTCGATGATTGACGCGAGTAAGCGCTGCGAATGAGCAGTGGTTGCGATCAGAACATGTGAGTGCAGTGATTTCAAATTCCATTGGTGCTTTGTTCTTATAATTAATAAAAAACGGAATGAAGTTGGTCCCAACATTGTTCAGGGACGTTCTGACTATTTGACTTATACATTAGTCTGGGTTCTGCGTCTATCGGCACTCCGAGCAACATCAAGCGCAATACATCATCATCATCATCATCATCATTTCAGCCGAAAGACGTCCACTGCTGGACATAGGCCTCCCCCAAGCACCTCCACTTCGACCGCTTTTGTGCTTCCCGCATCCAACGGGTTCCTGCGGCCTTGACAAGATCGTCTGTCCACCTTGTGGGAGGCCTTCCAACGCTACGTCTTCCGGTACGCGGTCGCCACTCTAGAACTTTCCGGCCCCATCGGCCATCTGTTCTGCGAGCAATGTGCCCTGCCCAATACATCATAGTCATAGCTAATACGGTTAACATTAGCATTTCGCTGACGCGAACTCAGAAGATGTTCCTCTACCAAATATCGTTTAACGCGCCTAAAGAAGCAGCAAACTCGGGAATTTGGGCACCCCGCTCGTACGTTAGGTTTGAAAGACTAATGTTTAGAACCTAAACTGCTGTAAGACGAGTTTAAGCTATTCGTCATAACTCGACAAAGTAAGTTCTCTTTCTGTATAATGGTCAAAAAAAAACAGAACCTAATCAAGGTATGGTGTTTAAGTTTTCTGGCTCGCTTCGCTCCCTCTTGCATTCCGCATTATCTTGATTCGAAAGGTTGGGCAGGGGTCTACCTATATACAGTACACCCACATTTAGTTATGTTTAAGCCCATCACTGGCACAAATCCAGGCTGCTTCTGAGAAATTCCATATGGAAAAACCCCTCCCCCCCTCCCCCTCCCTCTCTTAACCCTACCCGGGAATTGAACACCAGGACCTCATGTTTAGCAACAGCGCTTGCGACCTCTAGACAACGAGCAGATTTACCTCCCTAAAAGTATTTCCCGGCACCCATGGTGATCGTCCCCAAAATTTTGGGCTGCGCCCGTGCCTGGTGATGGGTAATAGACCTGAAGAATAGAATAAACGGAAGGGATGAACATATTGCACCGACCTCAAATTAGACAAGACGAGAGCAGACAGAAGAAAAATTAACCTATTTCAATAACCTACCCCTGAATCAGAAAAGGTTATGTCTATGTCGTCAAACTTATCGGTATTTTCTCCCCTGTTACAGATACTTGCTGGTTTATACTACAACTTCCTATATATTTACAAGCATCAAACCATGCAGAAAGCCATTTTAGGTTCGGACCAGATTACGAGTACATGTACGGAACCGTTCTAAATAGAAAAGACGAGCGTATATATCATCTTAGAGCATATTCTACTTACCCGCCAAAATGGAAGCCGAAAAATACCGATAAACCCAAAGTTTTCCTCGACCAAAATCTAGTAGAAAATAGAATGGATAAACATTTAGCAGCAGGATATTATATTAACAACGATCATGATGTACCTTCTAAAAAACTACCGATGTTTACTGACACTGGCCCAAGACTGCTGCCCCGGTTTACTATTACTAGAAGAAGAACCAGACGTACAAGGAATCGCACTTATAAAAATAAACTCATTCTTATATATTTTACGAAACCTACTAGTGAACCCACTAAAACTCCTAATTATGAAAAAGCTTCCGAATACGACTCAAACGAAACCAGGACTACAACTGCACCATATGAAAAAGACGAAGTAAATGAAGAAGAAAACACACATCCACCAAGACTGCATATCTCGGTCGATGTGTGTTTTACTATTAATCCACATCAACCAAGACGTACAACTATTGAACCAATACCAGCAACTCAAACGACAACGGCCACTACTAAACCTAAATCAACAGCTACTACTAAACCTAAATCAACAGCTACTACTAAAAGTAAATCAACAGCTACTACTAAACCTAAATCAACAGCTACTACTAAAAGTAAATCAGCAGCTATGACTAGGCGTAAATCAACAACTGCTACTACACATAAAACAAAAACACGAACTCATGCTCGGTCTAAAACTAAAACTACGAGAAAAAAAAAGGGGGTAGATAATAAAATCCCCTCGTGGTGGCCGGGTTAAAATGATTTATGGCAGTCATTAATATGTTGTATTAATAGTAGATTATTCACCAAGGGTATAATAAAGCAGTGTCGAATTTCACGGGCACTACATTGAATCTCGAGCGTAACGAAATCGTGCAGTAAAGGATTTAAACTCGCCCAAGACGAAGACACCTGAATCCCCGAGGAGAATACTCGACTTTTCACGCTTTCGGCAACGTAATAAAAATCAATTCGAATTTCGTTTTTTTTTTCGTTTGTAAGATTTTTCATACGGTTTTTTAGTTAAGGTTCCAAATTCAAATCACATTATTGAACAGCGAGTTATAATGAAATTCAATAAAATATTATTGCCCGGCTAGACACTAGCATAATAATGACATACTTTAGGTTAGGTTTGCTTGGCAATCATTTGACATTATCAAGTAGGTGATGTGAAGTTTTTTTTTATTTACACAGAAGAGTTAGTGTCTCTCAATCAAAAATATCGTCTTCAGTTAAATTAGTTAACAAAAATCATAATTAACATTTTTGTGAGAAGAATATATTCTTACAAGAAAACGGCGCTTTATATCAACGCGCGAATAAGAAAACCGGAAGCAAGTCGTAAAAAAACCGCCGTTAATAAAAACTCTTTCGTGATAATGGAACTATATCCCATGTGTTTCATTCGAGCGCTTTTTTCACTCGCTGGTCATTTCGAGGATGTACAGTCACGAGCACGAATATATATACACTTAGCAACTTCTAAATGTGATTTTCTCCAACTGTATTGATTGTGATAACTGTGTTGATTTTGGAACATAAACTGTTATGAAATAAGTCTTATTTCAAAGTTGCAATCAATATTCCACGAGGAAATCGCTTTTAAATTTTGCTAAGTGTATACCTATTAGTGCTCGTGACTGTACCTACCGAAAATGTTTTTGGATTATCGGAACGAAGTTTCTTATCGCACGTACACACACTCTGCACACAGCAAATGAGAGCCAGACCAAAAAAAGTGTAACATTTTGACCGTCACAACACTTTTGTTATAGTATTCTTTTGTTTTTCATTTATTTACTCTCAAACGCTGTTAATTTATTTAATTGTGCCTGTTATTCAATGCTCTGCATTCCCTTTTCATATCACATCGTCGTCATTCAAAGAGTCCGTGACTACGAGTATATGCCCTAGATATTTGAATTCACACTCTTCGAGGTTCAGTTTCACACAGCATGACCGATGGAATCTTATCCAATCCCCTGCATACAAGAGCAAAAACCAAGATGTCGCTCTTTTTCACGTTATACTGTAAGCCATGGCTGGCAGCATACGTCTCACACATTTGCAACAAGTCTCTGAGAACCCTGATAGATGGAGCCAGCAGTACCGTGTCATACGCATAGCTGATGTTATTTATACAAACTCCAACAACATTGCATCCGATAGGCCTCCTGCTGAGTCCATCTATCAGATTATTCATGTACTGGTTGAAAAATAGTGGAGTAAGAGTAGTAGTGTGTAAGAGTAACTAGTAGTAGTAGTAGTGTAAGTGTAAGTAGTAGTGTGTGTGTAGTAGTGGAGGAAGAGTAATAATAGTGGAGTAAGAGTAGTAGTGTGTAAGAGTAACTAGTAGTAGTAGTAGTGTAAGTGTAAGTAGTAGTGTGTGTGTAGTAGTGGAGGAAGAGTAATAATAGTGGAGTAAGTCAAAATAGGCCAGTAAGAAAAGCAGCCGAAGGAAAATTTATTTAAATTTTGAATGAACTATTTGGGAATCTGCAGATGTGCAATGAATCATAATTGTCATTTGTTTTTACAAATTGGCGGCAGTTTAAAAAGTTTCTGTCGTGCGTCGAAATGGATTTGCATAAAGAAAATTTTCCTTCAATTATTTATTACGACTTTCGTTGCGGTCTTACTCAACAACAATGTTACGATAAGACTTCGATTAGCATTTCTTGACGAAGCCCCATCCCGTGTCACTGTTTACAACCAGTTTAATGAGTGGTCGTGGTCGAAGCAAACTCACTGATGATTCGCGAGAAGGACGACCTTTTACGGCGACTATTAATAATAAATAATAAATCTTTATTACTCCCAGAAATGCACGAACATTACATAGAACATGAAACCAAAAAAAATGGCTTAATCTAAGTGATTCACAGTAAGACCCTGACCTCTAAACTAGGCAAAAATCTGTATCTTAGAAGTCAGTGTACCTTCAAAATTATGCATGGAAATAATAAGCCTTATAAATGTTACCTAGATAGGACACAATGATATAATACAAAATAAAAGAGTATTAAACAAAAATATAAGATACAATGCAAAATTAGGCTGGTTTACTGAAGATAACGTGAGTGTTGTGCGGCTAATGATAGAAGCTGATAGAAGGGTGGCACGTCAACAGATTCAGGCAGCTTTAGGCATTGGTATGAGTCAAGTACAGACGCCAGCAGGTCAAGCTACCCGAAACTGTCAAATTTTCCCAATCAACCTTGAACCTTAATGCTTTAGCGATAAAGTTGAAAATCTATTAAAGAAATTTGACAGATTGTAGTAGCTTGATGTGCTGGCGTCTGTACAAAAAGTCTTACATGGATATTAAGGCGTCGGAAAGCTTTGTACTAGATAGATAACTTATAATTTGTCGGAAGATCAAAAACGTTTCCATCGTATGGATTGGTGCCGCTGAATGCTTGAAAAGTATGACGAAGGTGACTCCAATGCTGTATATGACATTGTCACAGGTGATGAAAGCTGAATATATTGTCACGAACCCGAAACCAAAAGACGATTTGCGCAATGGATGTTTCCATTCGAAGATTTGCCGACAAAAGTAAAGAAGGGCAGAAGTCAAGGGAAAAAGATGATTGCTTCATTCTTTGGATGGACGGGTCATTTCGCAACAATTGTCCTAGAAGATAAAAAGACTTACTGCAGACATACTGCTTCGAAAATTTTTGAAGCAAGATCCTCCTTCACCACGACAACGCCCCAGCTCACTCCGCCAGAGGTAAGGAGGATGACTGAGTAAGTCATCATCCTTACAGTACTGACCTGGCACCTTGTGACTTTTATTTATTTCCAAAAATAAAAGATAAACTTAGAGGAATTCGTTTTATTAACCCTGAAAATGCCGTGGCTGCGTTTGAAAAAGTCGTGGAAGAAACCCCTAAAGAAGAGTGGGCCCACTGCTTCAGTCATTAGTTCCATCGCATGTGACGGTGCTTAGAAAGGAACGGAGACTACTTCGAAAAGCAGTAAAAATATTAACAGGCTTCTACATCATTCCGTTTTTTATTTTCTAAAAACCTTCAGTGTAACCCACGTATGGGTCCGAGAGAGCGCCGTCCCATTTTACCTGGGTAAACTGTCTATTGGACCAATACTCAAGAACAGAACATAACTCCTTAGGCACATTGGCATCACGTAACTTCTTCGACATGATATCATAACAAACCATGTCAAAAGCCCTGCTTAGATCTAAGAAACAGGCACAGACCGACGGCGTCTTTCTATCCACATAATATCTGACTGTATGCTTAAGGCAAAGTATCGTAGTCTCAGTGGACAAGCCAGGTCTAAACCCAAACTGCCCATCATGTAGCATCATGTATATACTTAGCTAGGTGGTCATCAATTAGCCTGTCCAAGGCTTTTGCCATGATTGATGCCAAAGATATTGGTCTGCAATTACTTTTGTTAGTTATGCCACCCATTTTGTTTTTATCACCGTCACAACAACTATTTTTAAAAAATCCGGCGGAAGTATATATGTGAATGACGGCGCGTGGCTTTTATGAACAACCAAAAGATTAGAACGCGAGTGTGACGCGCACGCGCTTTTCTCCCTCGCGCCTCTTCAGTCCCGCACGATCCGCATGTTACACCGCACGCGCCACACGCGTCAGGCTTCGGGCAAAAAACTATTTTTTTATGATAGGTATTACCTATATTAAACGTCGCTTAAAAATCTAAACGCTAGGTTAAAGGGAGATTTACCTATGAAGTTGCCGTTTTCCAATTCCGGCCATTTGAAACGTAAGTTATGTATGGTAAAAATGAACTCCGTGGTCGCCCGAAAACTAAAGTCAACAACGACGATTTAAAGGCGATAGTGGAAGCTGACGATACTCAGTCTACGGCTGAGTTAGCAGCAGCTTTCAACATTAGCATCAAAACGATATTGGTCCATTTGCGTCAAATTGGCAAGGTAAAAAAACTTGATAAGTGGGTGCCTCACGAACTGAACAATATGGTATTCCTTGTGTTGCTTAACAGACACAGTAACGAAGGGATTTTTCTTTTTTATTTCTTTTAAAAACCGTTGCTCCACACTAGGAATTTCTCCTGTATTGTGGGTACGTTTACAAACATTTAAACTCACATACACAAACAGCCAGACCCGGAACAACTACTTGTAGGTCATACAAATATTTGTTCCGTGCGGGAATATAATCCTCGACACGCAGTGCAGCAGTCAATCGCTTAACCACTGCGCCAACCGCATTTTAAACCGCATTGCACTTGCGATAAAAAATGGATTATTTTTGATAATCGTAAGCGGTCATCATGTTAGTTAGACCCTGGTTCAGCGCCTAGGCGCCCAAAACTACTAAATATATATATTAAAAGATGGCAGAAGGAGTACTTATCAGAGCTTCAACAAAGGACAAAATGGCGTAAAGGCAACGCTCAGCTCAGCATAGGTGACATGGTGCTCCTAGCTGATGACAACAGCTCTCCACTAAACTGGCGTCTGGGACGAGTTCTTCAGCTATTTCCTGGACCTGATGGAGTTTCAAGAGTTGCAGAGATCAAAACTTCACGTGGCTGCGTGCGACGCCCGTATACCCGTCGCTGCCCGCTGCCAACTTCTGCAGAACTGAAGGATTGAAAAACAAGTTTTCAACGGCCGGGAATATGTTGCGGTGCAGCGCCTCACCGTTATTATATGTATATTTGTACTTTGATAGAATTACGTACTATGATGGTTTTAGTAGGCGTTTGTTAGATATCTTTAGTTTAATATATTTTAATGTGTAAAACCAGTCTACCGACCACTTTCTTACTGTACGCACGATACTCATATTAAACCTTTTTAATTGTAATTGGACTTTAATTAGCCCCAGTGTATAGTCAAAATATACAATATAATTATTTAGTATGGCATCTGTCAATATAAGATCCTGTAATGTTCAATAATATAATCCGGTATTTTTTTCTTTCGTAAGGCCGTGGCTATACTGGTAAACGTGCACTAACACGGGCAGCTAAAATCGAGCAACTCTTGGCAATTGTGACAACAATAGGTAGTCCTCCTCACCGAAATTCACCTATAACATCCAACCTCAACAGAGACAGACCATCGACGAGGGAGATATTTTAGTGCACAGTGTGTGGGCAGACACAGGTGCACTCTATCTTACAATACCAACAACATTTTGTGTCGTATAATTTGTGTCCCTCACTATAACTTCATAAAAGATAGCTTGATCTCTGCGACAGTTGTCAGTAAAATCACGCCTATGAAGTCCTGAAATTCATAGTAGTACAGACAGACCTGTCAATTCCTTTATGGGCATGCCGACCTAATTAGTGATGGGCGATGAATCATCGTGACCACAGACTATAAACTATCGAAACTTTAAATTAATTTATCTTTTAATTTTATTGTATATTTTAATATCATAACGTTATTTACATTTGTACGTACTTGATCTAAAATAATAGTGAGTAAATAAAATCCAATTTCTCACCTACTCATATACCATTCCATCCGTCAACGTCCCATCCTTGGAAATAAAATAAATATTAATCAAATACTCGTTTAATTTAGTAACGTTTGTAATTAAATTAAACCTAATTGTATGTTACATTAGCATCGATAATAGTAAGATACGTCGATAAATCCTATCGACAATTCTTTACATCCTGGCAACCCTAGGAATGTCAGTTTGACATATGTCGCAGTGATCAAGCTATCTTTTATGTAGTGTCACAGATTACTAAATAGTTACTTCGTAAGTAGTGTCCAGTTGTTTGGTAGATTTACCTGATAGTTTTCCGGGAGGTGTGAAATTGGATATTTTATTGGAAAAATGGTGCCCAATAACGAAAAGTTTTTGGACAATATCTCCTTTCAGATTCACTGGACATGGCGACGCGAGCGGCAATGATACAAGGTGGCAAAGTGAACCACATTTCTAGGTAACCCCCTTTTCGAGCACCACATGACTGTACTACACTCCCATAGTCCGATGGGACGACAATCTGACACGACTGTAGGGAGATCAGGCGCAGGACAGCGGCTTAACGTGCTTTTTGAGCACCACATGACTGTACTACACTCTCATAGTCCGATGGGACGACAATCTGACACGACTGTAGGGAGATCAGGCGCAGGACAGCGGCTTAACGTGCTTTTTGAGCACCACATGACTGAACTACACTCCCATAGTCCGATGGGACGACAATCTGACACGACTGTAGGGAGATCAGGCGCAGGACAGCGGCTTAACGTGCTTTTTGAGCACCACATGACTGTACTACACTCTCATAGTCCGATGGGACGACAATCTGACACGACTGTAGGGAGATCAGGCGCAGGACAGCGGCTTAACGTGCTTTTTGAGCACCACATGACTGTACTACACTCCCATAGTCCGATGGGACGACAATCTGACACGACTGTAGGGAGATCAGGTGCAGGACAGCGGCTTAACGTGCTTTTTGAGCACCACATGACTGTACTACACTCTCATAGTCCGATGGGACGACAATCTGACACGACTGTAGGGAGATCAGGCGCAGGACAGCGGCTTAACGTGCTTTTTGAGCACCACATGACTGAACTACACTCCCATAGTCCGATGGGACGACAATCTGACACGACTGTAGAGAGATCAGGCGCAGGACAGCGGCTTAACGTGCTTTTTGAGCACCACATGACTGTACTACACTCTCATAGTCCGATGGGACGACAATCTGACACGACTGTAGGGAGATCAGGCGCAGGACAGCGGCTTAACGTGCTTTTTGAGCACCACATGACTGTACTACACTCTCATAGTCCGATGGGACGACAATCTGACACGACTGTAGGGAGATCAGGCGCAGGACAGCGGCTTAACGTGCTTTTTGAGCACCACATGACTGTACTACACTCTCATAGTCCGATGGGACGACAATCTGACACGACTGTAGGGAGATCAGGCGCAGGACAGCGGCTTAACGTGCTTTTTGAGCACCACATGACTGAACTACACTCCCATAGTCCGATGGGACGACAATCTGACACGACTGTAGGGAGATCAGGCGCAGGACAGCGGCTTAACGTGCTTTTTGAGCACCACATGACTGTACTACACTCTCATAGTCCGATGGGACGACAATCTGACACGACTGTAGGGAGATCAGGCGCAGGACAGCGGCTTAACGTGCTTTTTGAGCACCACATGACTGTACTACACTCCCATAGTCCGATGGGACGACAATCTGACACGACTGTAGGGAGATCAGGTGCAGGACAGCGGCTTAACGTGCTTTTTGAGCACCACATGACTGTACTACACTCTCATAGTCCGATGGGACGACAATCTGACACGACTGTAGGGAGACCAGGCGCAGGACAGCGGCTTAACGTGCTTTTTGAGCACCACATGACTGTACTACACTCTCATAGTCCGATGGGACGACAATCTGACACGACTGTAGGGAGATCAGGCGCAGGACAGCGGCTTAACGTGCTTTTTGAGCACCACATGACCAAGCCAAGCGGGATCATCCGAAAGGGGTACCGCTGACCCGGAACATAAAGGGCCAAGGAAGGAACACTGGTGGGTTTTAGTCAGTAAGAGTCTGACACTCCCTTCCGCTCCACCCAGAGCGGGAGGGGTCATTTGATGATTTCCCATACTCAAAAAAAAAAAAAAAAAAAGACTCCGGGCTGCTACGGAGAAAGCTTTCTTTTGTTTCAATTTACTCCGATGTCAAGGTTGTAGCAATGATTTCAAGGGATAACGCCACACCATATTGAGCTACATAATATTAAGTATTAAGTTGCTCCATATCGCTGCCACTCACAGGGAGTGGGTACTGTTACCGGGCAGGTCCTGAGACACTTTTAAAAAAAAACTATTTTAACGCTAGAATAAAACGTTTATTGGAAATTAATAAATTACTTTAAAATTGGAATGTGTCCGCCGCGAAGTTCAAAGTATGACTGCCGAAAGGGTGTCTTTTTACTCATCAATACAACAATTACATGGAAACGTATTATGACGCCCCTGCAGCGTCAGCGTTTATATTTTATATGTTGAGGGCTGTCACACAATTCATAACCCCCCCGATAAGATGGATCATTACATTTTTAAGTATCTAATGAGAAATCTAAGATGAATCTTGAACTTCGCTTTGGTCATAAACTAGAAACTTAATTAACATGGTTATCTATAAAATAGCAAGTGATAACTATTGATAGGATTAAAAATTGAAATTAGTATAGGAAACAGTGTGAATATAAATCTAGTTATTTAAACAATACATTTAATTATTTGCTTATAACAACGAATACATTAGCACATTATAAATCTAAGGTATAACATTACGCCTTAGAGGAGTAGGCAAGGATTTACAAGATCCTTGGACATCTTCGTCAGAGGATTCGGTAAAACAGTTATTTACTGACTGAACAGACTGAATTGTTTGCTTCTTTTTTGTGTTACATTGGTTTCGTGTTACATTACACTTGAATACAAAATTGAGGTTTAGTAGTACATAATAACTTCCTAGACTTAAACAAAAATAGGTAAGCACAACGATAGACACAACATATATTAACGACATGTAATGAGTACTATACCTTTGCAAGTGAGATGGCTGTTCAATTTTATCTAATTCTTTCTCAAATTCATTTAAATGCACACTTGCTTGCAACAAAGAGTTAAAATCATTAACATTAGACAATTTGACGAAAGGAAGATGTAATATAGTCTTATTTAACCTCTGGTTGTCACAGCAATCGTCTTTGACAATATTAAAATTAGTTAGAAGATTAGTAACATTAGTCATAACATAATCACTAGGCGTAAACTTTAAAGTTTTAAAGAAAGCTACACAATATTTTGGTAAGGCTAACATGCCTGTACCGAAAAAGATCTCACCATAATTACTGGGATCGTTTTCACATGTAATATGAGCTTTTCCAGGCTCAGACTGTACAAATAACCATTTATTATTATTTAACTTAAAGAATACATCGATTGAACCATGCAGCAGCTAGGTGCTACAAGAATTTGGCAACGAGCTTATAGCCTCGGTTAAGATTTTTGTTTCACAAGTTGGATTCGCAATCGTAGAGTACACATTTCCTAGAGAACACACATAACACTCGTTATGTATCACTTGACACTTATCCACTGACTCTAATAGTGAATAGAACATGCGATCCATTGTTATAGCCACATAAGGTTTGTCAGGAGCTATGAGTATGTAAGTGTCAGGTTTAGTGACGTCATAAGGGACTGGAAGTGGAACGGTGTGATAGAGATTGTATGTCTGTGGAAGGACGAGCGGAATTTTGGTGATAATAATAATCTTGTTAAGATGATAATAACAGACTAAATCAGATATATATAATTGTATGTATATTTTCTAAAGATAAACTCGTAGGAAGCTCACAGTGTTTTGGTAGCTTATCTTTATGTAGGTCAAGTTCCTGGAATAGTTGATAGGGACTAAGTACAGTTGGATGAAGAATGTTGAGCTTGCTACATAGAATGGCATTGTTGACGTCATCAATGTCAAAGGACAAGGCTATAGGAATGCTTTCTAAAGAGTTTAGTAACATTATCAGGTGGTTTTTTATTTCAAGCTTATCGGTCGTATTAGATAACTGCATGAAAGCGTTTCGAATAGTGTCCAAATTATTATTTAATTGGCTTTGAGCTTTGTTTACCTTTGACATTGTGTTATTGAAATTTGAAATAGTAGATTTTATAACGTGAATGTTATCTCTCATTAAGTGAGCTAGTTGTTTTTCGTCTGACTGTACTTTAGTGATAGCGTCTGAGAACTTCAATGCATCTTCAGAGTCTAAGGTTCCGAAGATGGATTTTAAGAGAGAGCCACCAGCATCGATAAGTCCGCGTTTAAAACGGTTAGGTTTATGATCTTGAACGAGATAAGAAATTGACGAGAATTTACGAACATTGTTAAGATGTTGATTTTGCAACGGTGATAGTAAATTAGTGCATTCTAGTTGGATTTTGTTAGAAGGGCTAGAGGCACAGAAATTAGAAACTTCTTTGATTAGAGCTTCGACTTGGTCTAGGTGTGGTTTTATATGCCTTACATCTAAGTAGGTAACGACATTCCAGTGGTCGTTAGTGAACTTAACGTCCAGGTACTGGTCGAAATATAGGCCCGGACTACCTTGATTGATGTAACGAATTTGTGGCTCGCAGACGGCCGAAGTATTACCCTGCAATAGAAAAGATTAGGCTAGTCATCTACTGCGATTTTAATTTCGTCGTAATGGTGACGAATATGTTTTCAGTTAATTAAAAGGGTAACTGTATGGTTACCGTTAATTTTTACGATCCTATAAGGCCCTTTCCATATAGGAGACATTGCCTTATTTTGTTTATGGTGACATCGTAAATAAACCATATCACCTACTTTATACGTCACGGGTTTGGCATGCGCATCGAAACGTTGCTTGGACCTTTCTTTTGAAGATTGAATGTTTTGTAAGGCCTTTTGATGACTATAATATAACCTGATTTAGAGCACGTATGTAATCTGTATAGGTACTTAAGTCTAAAGTGTCTGCACTTTGGGGCATATACCGTCTTATTACAAAACACGATCTAACTTTAGTCCCAACCTACACATTCGATTTAGTTTTTGTACTTGGAACTTTATGCCGACTTTAGTAAAGTTCTTAATACAAAATTGACAACCTAAGACCGAACTAAGTTGACAGTTTTGTAAAAGGAACTGTATTTCGATTTCAGTTAGGTTCTTATTTCAAAAACAGGCTCGATGGTTTAAACCATGTCAAAAGAAAAACCTTGTTTTGTAATAAGACCGATAAGGTTTAAACCCGAATAGTAGTTCCATTGGTTGGAAACCCGTAGTTGAGTGCACATTAGTATTATAAGCTATCATAGCAGTTTTTAGGTATAAGCTCCAGGTATGTTGGTTATCTTCGATATATGAACGTAAGTATTCTTTTAGTGTCGCGTGGCTCCTTTCAAGAGCGCCACAAGTTTGAGGATGATAAGGAGAAGCGTAAATATGCTTGATACTAAATAATCTCTCTAATTATTTTAGGGCATCTGATGTGAAGTTGGTCCCTTGATCAGTAATGATCATTCTAGGGATACCTAGGTGAGAGATAAAAAGCACGAATTTTTATGCAGTTTCCTCAGCTGAACACGTTTTCGTTGCGTATGCTTGTGAATACTTGGTTAGATCGTCTTGCAATGTAAGAATAAACTTGTAACCATAGCCGTGAGTTTCAGGTAGTGGCCCCACAACGTCTAGGAATACTTTTTCCATAGGCTTTGTAGCCGTAGATGTTATTATCATAGGAGCGCGATTTGAATGACGCAGCGGTTTATTTATTTGGCAGGACTTACAGCTCTTGACATAGCTTTCTATGTCTTGGCGATTTTTTTTCCACCAATATAGAGCTTTTAACCTATCGTACATACGAGAAATGCCCGGATGTCCCGCTGACGGTGAGTCATGATTATCTTTTAATATGCGAGGAATCTCAGCAGGAGTAGGAAATAGAATATTGTTGTGATAGATGTGAACTTTAACTCCTGTTGCATGAAATAGAAAACATATGATATTGTATAGTTTAGTGATAGATATTTTCGTGAACGGATCTTGAAAATCAGAGACAGCAAATTCTTTTTCCTCCGAATACCACATTGTAATCATATCACGGTAATCTCTTAGCATATTAAATATATCTTTATAGCTCATTTCATCATAATGATGTACACGTAAAAACAAATGTGTAAATATATGTTTTTCGTTGGACGTGCTTTGGAAGGTATACAGTTCTCGTTCTAAAGTTCGTATGTCAGGTAAGTCTTCATGAAACGTAGATATTTGTAAAATTTCAGAGCAGTAAGGGATCGAGTCATCTAAGTCAATGGCAGAGGGGTAAGTAATCATTTTGCATTTAGTTTTAAGTAGTGAATCGTTGTGTTCTTCTATAACGGTATCGTAGGGGTTATCATGTTGTTGACTAATTTGTAAATATTTTTCATATGTTTCAGAGGTTGAAGGAGCATCGGAGTCGACGGCAAGGATTAGATTTCGAGACAGCGAATCAGCGTTACAGTTCATCTTACCTTTTTTGTGAACTATTTCATAATCAAACTCTTCGAGCTTTAGGCGCCAGCGAACCAGTTTTGAACTGGGATCTTTGCAGTTGAACAACCATTGTAGTGGTTTGTGGTCGGTAACTACAATGAACTTGTTACCATATAAATAGGGTCTAAAGACCTTAGTATCGAAAATTATAGATAGACATTCTTTTTCGGTAGTTGAATAATTTCCTTCCGCTTTGTTAAGGGTTCTGGATGCGTACGCGATTGGTAAATCTTGTCCAATTTTTCCTTGAGATAGAATTGCCGAAACAGCGAAATTAGAAGCATCAGTGGTAAGTACGAAGGGCTTGGAAAAATCGGGATACTGAAGAATAGGAGCAGAGGTTATTTTATGCTTTAACTCATCGAAGGATTTTTGTTGTTCAGGGGACCATACGAAATTAGCGTTATTTTTTAGTAGACTTGTGAGAGGTTTTGTGATATGGGAAAAGTGTTCTATAAACCGGTGGTAATAACCTACTAGACCGAGGAATGACTTAATATCGCGAGGAGATTTGGGAATCGGGAAATTTTTGACACAAGTTACCTTTTTGAGGTCTGGTTTTACGCCTTTATCGGATATTATGTGTCCTAAGTACTGTACTTCTCTACGTAGGAATTCGCACTTGGCGGGTTGCAATTTTAAATTATGTTTGCGTAATTTTGTAAAGACACTCTAAATTTTGGCAATGTGACTCGAGGTCATGTCCGAATAGTACGATATCGTCCATATAAGTGAAGCAGTGAGTACCTTGAAGGCTGCTTAGGACAATGTTCATGAGACGTTGGAATGTGGACGGTGCATTACGGAGTCCGAAAGGCATTCTAGTGAATTCGTAGTGACCAGACGGGACACTGAACGCAGTTTTTTCTGTGTCTTTGACTTTAACTTGATGGAATGAGGATACGAGGTCCAGCGTTGTAAAATATTTGCTATGGCCTAACTGATCTAGGATATCGGAGATATTTGGAATAGTGTAAGCATCACCAATTGTTATCTCGTTTAGCTTGCGGTAGTCGATAACGATACGCCATTTAGGCTTACCGGAGGCGTGTTGTTTTTTTGGAACAACCCAAATTGGTGCAGACCACGGAGACATTGAAGGACGAATAATTTTTTGGTCAAGCATATCTTTGACTTGTTTCTTTACTTCCTCCTTGTGACATTCAGGAAACCTATAACTTTTGACTGCAATCGGCGTTTCGGAGCTAACGCGGATTTCGTGTTGTAGGGTATCAATATGTGAAAGTTGATCCCCCTCTAAGTAAAACACGTCTTGGAACTTAGAGCATATGTTGAGTAAGCGATTCCTCTCTTCTGAATTTAGGTGTTCGCATCTAATCGCATCTCGAACCATGGAATCTCGATTGGAGGTGTACGGGTATGTTGAATTGGAATAAGAGGTAGCCGTATTTGTTGTGATAAGCGAAATAGTATTTTGGTTAGGCTCCATTATCTGTAAGATAGGTTCTAGGGTTACCTCGATATCTCTAAATATTATTTCGTTCTGAGACGCGTTGAGCACTGAGATAACCGTCTGATTGTTGGAGTTGACTCGGACTAAACACCTGGAGAAATATAGATGAGGATGTTTCTGTATTTTGGTATCTAACAAGAGCCCTTCTCGAATTTCGGGGTTTGATACATTACATTTAATAAACATTTTGCTCCTAGGTGGTATGACCCTTGTGATAGGTGTTGTTTTCAGATTGAAATAGAATAAAGGATTTTCTTGAATTATTAACTTAGAATCACCGTAGCTAACGGAGGCTTTGTACCATTCTAGAAAGTTAGAGCCTAAGATGCCATCGTACTCTAAATTTATTTTGTCAACAATGTGGAAATAGTAGGGGACTTTAACTTTATTTTCTAGTTCCAATGATAGTATAAACTTTCCTTTAGTTTCGGAAAACGTTTCAATGTCGTTAATACCCTTGAACTTTAAGATTTCGTTTTCCACCTTAGGTATTTCGGGTAGGCATTGTTTCTTAATTATGCATATAGAACTGCCGGAGTCAACTAATAGACGAATAGGTTCCTTCGTGTGTGAAGTTTTCACTATAATGTATGGCAAGGAGGAACTTGAGTTAGGAAAAACATCGTAAATAGCAGAATAGTCGCCTGGGTTTTGTGCTCGCCTTGATACGGACTTATAAAACTACATAGGACTTGGACGGGATATGGCTCAGAGATAGCAGGTGTGATTTGTTTCTTATCGCTTGAATTAGCCATTTTATCGGGTGATTAGGTATAAGTAAAGTTAAGGAAACCTATGTGGCAACCTATGTGGAAATTAATAATTTCCACTTATTGTTATCCGTCATTCGTAGCTAATACTTTATCTTAATCATAGCTTAACAAACAATTAAAAGAGACATAGAATTTAAATTGAATAATTAATCATATGAAATCTTTAATAATTTGCTATTTTATAAATATAAACCGCGGGTCTATTTCTTGAGCTGTAACTCAGTTCACCTAGTGCCAAGCCGCCTGTCGCATGTCGGTCGATGCGTAATGATAACTGTGAAAAGAAAAGCTCCGTGCAGCCATGAATCTGATATCACGTAAGATTTTTTTTTTATTATAAACTTTGTAGCCATTTCCTTTCATTTCGATAATCAGTCTATAATGTTCCCACTGCTGGGACATAGGCCTCCTCTCTGAGAGGGAGTGGGCCGTAATCCACCACATCGGCCCATTGCGGGTTGGTCCTTTCATTTACTTCTTTACTATTTTCGCAACAAATCAAACCAAATCAAAAGTCTTTTATTCAAACTAGGCTGAGAATCAGCACTTTTTGAACGTCAAAATTACATAACACAGTCCCCCAAAATACCCGCCCTTCACCACTTCCTAGTGCTTTAGCTGGGAAGAAGAAGTGGCGCAACAAACTCCCCAGCAGCACAACTGTCTATTCAACAAACTGATAACAAACCAACAACTGCTATGTTACTCTGACCATAGATCTATAACTTCGTGGAGCATTTCCGACGTTTGGCTCCCAGACTGGAAAGCTCCGGGGCTGCCTTGAATCGGCTCGTGCCCAACCTAGGGGGTCCAAACGCCTCCTGCCGGAGGCTCTACGCGGGGGGTCGTGCGGTCCATGGCCCTTTACGGGGCACTGGTGTGGGCGCGTCCCAAAGGTTCATGGCCACCCGGCTGGTCCGAGGATACCGTACGGTCTCCGGTGAGGCAGCGAGCCTCCTTGCCGGATTACCGCCATGGGATCTGAAGGCGCAACGCCGGGGCGTAAGTCCACTGCTGCGAGAAATCACGGCACAGTGGACAGAGCTCCGCCGGGATTTCAGGGCGGCATGGAGAGTGCGACTGTCGCAACCCCAGCGCTGGGCACGCCACAATTGCGGCGATAAGTCCCTTCTTTGAGGAGTGGCTAAAGAGGCGCCACGGCGTCCTCACCTTCCGCCTGACGCAGGTCCTCACCGGACACGGTTGTTTCGGGAAAATCCTGTTCCGGATAAGGCGGAAGGAAACGCCCGGTTGTCACCATTGTGTGGATCGCCCGGAGGACACGGTGGAAAATACGGTGGAGGTCTGCCCGGCTTGGGCGAAGCACCGACGTGTCCTCGTGCAGGCGATTGGCGGTGGAGACAACTCGCGTCCGGCCCTGGTCCAGGCGATGGTAAGGAGCACTAGGGCTTTGGAAGTCGTCACCTCCTTTTGCGAAGCAGTAATGCTCGCGAAGGAGGAGGCGGAACGCGTGAAGGAGAGGCAAAATTCGTGCCCTCAGTCCGTAGCCGCCGCATGAGACGCCCTTGGCGTCGGGAATCGCAAGCTGATTCCCGGCTACCGTAGGCGCGGGCTTGCAAACGGCGAGCAATAGACAGCTCGCCGTTCAATAAGTACCAGGCCCGGTCGATGGCGCGTTGTGTTCCACGCGCGCCTCAAAGAGATGTCAGCATGAATGACGGGGTCCGCTAGGGCCGATGCCTGCCAGGGTTGCGGGAAAGTCCGAGAGGGGCCACAGTATCCACTGTGGCCCCTGACACAGGCAACTGAAGGAACACGGGTGGGTTTTAGTCAGCAAGAGTCTGACACGCACTCCAAATATCTTCTCCCGCTCTGCCCAGAGCTTATAGAGCGATATTTGATGACTTCCCACACTTAAAAAAAAAGGGGGTGCCTCAGGGCTCAATTCTCGGACCTCTATTATTTGTAATTTTTTTAACAATACCGATGTGTTTTCTTAACTCTACGTTCCTACTTTATGCGGACGATCTAAAAATATTTAGCCGCATTAGATCAATACTAGACTATCACTTCCTTCAACAAGATCTTAATGGCTTAGTAGAGTATTGTATTAAAAACAAACTCCTATATTCCCAAATGTTGCTGTATCAGCTTTATTAAAAATACAAACCAAATTAAACACCCCTATGCACTACAAAGTGAAATCTCAGTCAAAGTTACACAACTCGTGATCTTTTTTTTGTTTTTTTTTTTAACGTTACCCCACTCTAGGAATTTCTCCTGTGTCGTGGGTGCGTTTACAAACATTTAAATTCACATACACAAACAGCCAGACCCGGAACAACTACTTGCAGGTCATACAAATATGTGTTCCGTGCGGGGATCGAACCCGCGACACGTAATGCAGCAGTCAATCGCTTAACCACTTTTTTTTTATTATTTACGGGGGGAAATCCTCATGGACTACCTCCGCCTGGGGAAAAGGCGGAGGGGCGTGCCGGACTCTTACCGGCTAAAACCACCCCGGTGTCTCCTCGCACGTGCCCGCTGGGCCGCGGGAATCCAAATTCTTCCGCAGCCCCACGCTAGTGCTGGCCCGGTCTGTCCGGGCCTCGTCCTCGGGCCTTGCCGAAGCAGCCGTGCCCCGACAGCACCTGCGTCACCCTAAACGACAGGGAGCCGTGCCTTCTCCCGAGCCAGTCGTCGAGTACTGGCCGGATCGCCTAGACGGTACCGAGGCCGGCGGTAGGGCGCAGAAGCCTTTGCCGCCATTCCGCCACCAAGACCTGACGGAGCTCCTCTCGGCGCAGCGCGATCTGCCGCTGCACCCGCCTCGAGCCCCATGCCCGCTCTTCCTCGCGCCATCGATATAATGACGCGAGTACTTTCGCCTCTAGGTCCCAGGGCGGAGTTCCGGCCAGGACGCAAGACGCCTCGTAGGAAATCGTGCGGTACCCGCGGACGACTCTGACGGCCATCGCCCTCTGCGGTTTGCGCAGAATGGCGAGAGTGCCGGCCGTCATGTCCATCGCCTACACAGGGGCCCCATACAGGGCCATGAACCGCACGATTCCCACGTACAACCGCCTACAGGCGGCGCTCGGGCCCCCCTAGTTAGGAAGCAACGTTGAAAGTGCGCCCGCTGCACCCATCAGCTTAGGCGCCAGCCGCCGGAAATGGGGCCCGAATTCCCATCGACTGTCGAGCACCAATCCCAGATACTTCATGGTGGACTCGACAGCTATCCGGGCCCCGCTGACCACGATTAGTGATCCCGGCGCCGGCGCACGTCGGGGGCCATGAAACACCATGGCCTCCGACTTGTTTAGGGCCACCGCCAGGCCCAGGCGCCGGATGCGGTTCACCACCTGTGACACCGCAGCCGTGGCTATCAACGTCGCTTCCCTGTGCGAACTCCCCCGGGCAGCGACAAGCGTGTCGTCCGCATTACACGTCAAGTCGGCGCCCGACGGGAGCTCGCCTCTCAGCACCCAGTCGTAGCCGATGTTCCACAGGAGCGGTCCCAAGACCGATCCCTGTGGAACACCGCACGACATGAGGGCCCGACCGGCACCGTCACGTCCCCGATAGGTGACGCATCTATCCTCCAGATAAGCCCCTACCGTACGGCGGAGGTAGGGAGGCACACGATGGTATTTCAGAGCCTCCGGAATACAACTCCAGGGTAGGGTGTTGAATGCGTTGGAGATGTCTAAAGACGCCACCAGCACCACCCCACCCTGAGACACCGTCTCCTCCGCCAGGGCCCTCACGCGCATGATGGCGTCTATGATGGAGCGCCGCCGACGAAAACCGAATTGGTTGTCGTCCAGGTCCGGCCCCTCCCTGCACAAGTGGCTGACGAGGCGATCTGCGATAATGCGCTCAAAAAGTTTGCCCGCCTCGTCGAGCAGTACTATGGGCCGATACGCGGACGGCGAGTCTGCTGGGCGCCCCTCCTTCCTGAGCAGGACCAGCCTCCCCTCCTTCCACACACTGGGAAACTGACCCTGCTCGAGACATGCCGTGAAGAGCCCCCTCAGCTGGAGCTCTAGCTCCTTCAGAGCCAGGACGAGAGCTCGACCAGAAACTCCGTCGGGTCCGGGCGCTGTGTTCTTAGCCCGGAGTCGCGACACGGCCGCTCTCGTCTCTGCTTGCGTCACCTCGGGGACATTGGTGCTCTCCTCTTCTGAAGAGTCTGTGGCTGAGGGCGAAGCCATCGCCGGGGGAACGTGTCCCGCTCGTCAGATCAGTCGTCACCGCCCACTCTTCTAGCACCTCGCTCCGAGGGTCAGTGACCGGAGATCCCCACGCCGATGACTTGGCGTCTTGGATGACTCTGCAGCTGCAGAGCGCAGATAGAGAGCCCTCGGGAGCGACTCCTCCGCTCCGGCAGAAATTCGCCACGGACAACAATCTCCTCTTTCCTACCCCTCAAGAGGAGATTGTTGCCCGTACCAAGGGTGCACCGGCCCAGCGCCTGCTCGTCCTCAGGAAAACAAAAGGACCAGCAGCCACTGAGCACTCGGGGAGGTTTTCTGCCAGGTTTTCGCCTCTAGGTCCCAGTGCCTCGTAGGAATCGCTTAACCACTGCGCCAACCGTGCCGTCAATCGATCTAGGAATACTGCTCGATGATAAACTGCACCTGGACGCATGTATGGATTCGTGATAAGATCGTCAAGAGCCACGGATTTCGTCCACCCGAGCACATATTTACATTTGTATCGATCAATAATCCGGTCTCAACTATGCAGTGTCGGTGTGGAGTCCCTATAATAATAAATATACTGACTGTATCGAGCGTATACAACGTAAGTTCTTGAAAAAAATGCATTACCGTTGTTCTAGAAGTCGTATTTACCACCCTTATATCGACTTACTGAAAAGATACAGCTTGCTCTTTTTGAAGTCTAGACGTACCTTTCTAGAAACTGTGTTTCTATACGATCTGTGTAACAACTCGTATGATTGTGTGGATATTTGAAACAAATGGTGTGCTATGTTCTCCCTAGAACCATTCAGGGATGCGATGTGCACCACGACTTGTTTTCGCCGTCAGTCCTAGTCCTACGAATCCAGGGTTTTTTTTTTTTAACATTGCCCCACACTAGGAATTTCTCCTCTATCGTGGGTGCGTTTACAAACATTTAAACTCACATACACAAACAGCCAGACCCGGAACAACTACTTGCAGGTCATACAAATATTTTTTCCGTGCGGGAATCGAACCCGCGACACACAGAGCAATAGTCAATCGCTTAACCACTGCGCCAACCGTGCCGTCACGCCGTGCTTGTGGCATCTCTACGTCGCCACAGTTTTTCTCTAATCTGGATGTATTTGCTTTATCCGTTAGAAAGTTTAAAACTACATTGCTTGACACAATCAAATAACTATGCGAATAATATTAAATCTCTCTAGAGTTCCTTGGCAGTAGCTGTAATTTTATGTGTATTTTATTTCATGTACTTACCTATTCTGTCCGACTTTTACTATATCAACATTGTCTTTGTCTTTTTTTGTAATTGTGGGGAACTCTGTTGGTTACATATTTGTATAACTCCTTATGTTCTATTTATTTTTAATATATAATGTGTAATTATTTGTTCTTCCGAATAAATTTAATTAGAAAAGGTAACGTCTATAACGTCAAACTGACCGGTATTTTCTCCTCTATTACAGATATTTGCTGGTTACTTATGCTACATCTTCCTGTGTATTCACAAGCATCAAACCATGCAGAACGCTCTTTTAGGTTTAGACCAGATTACGAGTACAAGTACAGAACAGTTCCAAATAGAAAAGGCGAGCGTATATATCATCTTAGAGCATATTCTACTTACCCGCCAAAATGGAAGCCGAAAAATACCGATAAACCCAAAGTTTTCCTCGAACATAATCTAGTGGGAAATAGGATGCATAAATATTTAGCAGCAGGATATACTTACAACAAATCTTATATACATCCTAGACACCAACCGATAAATAATCCTAATTATGAAGAAAAATCTGCCGAATACGACTCAAATGGATCCAGTAGTACATCTGAATCATACGAAGGAGATGTCCCAAATTGGAATATTAATAATAATATTGATATTAATATTGATATTACGACTACTAAATCCAAATCAACAACTAAGACCACACCTAAACTAACAACTAAGACCACACCTAAACCAACAACTAAGACTACAAGTATATCAAGAACACGAAAAAGTACTCGGTATAGACCTAAGAAAAATATTTTGCAGAGAATATGGTATAGTATCGCCTCGTGGTGGCCGGGTTAAAAATGATTTATTTCAGTCATTAATATGTTGTATTATTAGTAGAATATTCACCGAGGGTATAATGCAGTGTCGAATTTCACGCGCACTACATTGAATACCGAGCGTAACGAAGCCGTGCAGTAAGGGATTTAAGTTCACCGAAGACGAAGACACCTTAATCCCCGAGGAGAATACTCTACTTTTCACACTTTCTGTGACGTAATAAAAATCAATTCGAATTTAGTTTTTTTTTCGTGTAAAATTTTTCATACGATTTTTTAGTTAAGGTCCCAAATTCAAATCACAATATTGAACAGCGAGTTATAATGAAATTCAGTAAAATATGATTGCCCGGCTAGATACTAGGTTAATAATAATAAATCATTTTATTTCAGACCACTTAGTCCATTTTGGTTAGTTATCAAACAACTTATAAACTAATGTTAGTACTTAAATCTACCGGAAAATAATTACAAAATTAGGTCACACACTACATGTACGCAGGCGTATCCAATGTCCCAGTATGGGGCTGTCCCACCTGTCCGCTATAAGTTTTAGAATGCTGTTGGGGCTGACGCGAATCCGCTGCATGATGGATGCGCAGCGTTTACGCATGAGTGCAGGAAACCCATCTATTCCCACCTCTGCAAACATGCCCGAAGCACTGCAGTACCGCGGCAACCCCATCAGCACCCTGAATGCATTATTGTACTGTACGCACAGAGCGTCGTATGTCCTCTGCGTGTAGCTAACCCACACTAATAATGACTTACTTTAGGTTAGGTTTGCTTGACAATCATTTGACATTATCAAGTAGATGATGTGAAGCTTTTTAATTTACACAGAAGAGTTTGTGCCTTTCAATCCAAAAATATAGTCTTAAGTTATATTCGTTAACAAAAGTCCCTCTCTTCCTAGTCACTTTCGCCCAATTTCCATCCTTCCTTTTCTATCTAAGGTGCTCGTCGAGGCCAGCGTTCACAAACAATTCTCCCACTTTATTCACCGCAACTCTCTCATCAGTCCATTTCAATCCGGTTTCAGGCCCGGGCATAGTACCGTTACAGCTCTCCTTAAAGTGACCGACGATATAAGGCGGGGAATGGAAGACACTAAAGTTACAGTCTTAGTGTTAATTGACTTTTCCAATGCTTTTAATACCGTCAGTCACGAAGTCCTTTTATCCATCCTTTCCTATCTTATGGTCTCTCCGGAGGTACTGAAGTGGTTTTCTTCTTATCTTCGGGGACGTCAGCAGTCTGTTTATGCTGGAGACTTTTCGTCAAATTGGTGTGATCTTGCAGCTGGCGTTCCTCAAGGCGGTATATTATCTCCTCTTTTATTCTCCATTTTTATTAACCTCATCACCACCGAACTTCAGACTGCGTATCATCTTTATGCTGACGATTTGCAGCTTTACTGCCGGGCAAGTATTGGCAACATATCCGATGCGATTGAGGAGCTAAACCGGGATTTAGACGTCGTAAAAAACTGGTCTGATCGATTTGGGGTGGCGGTTAATCCCGCAAAGTGTCAGGCTGTCATTGTGGGGAGCCCCTACAGCATGAGGAAACTGAACGGCTTAACTGTGCCACCTGTAATCTTCGACAACTCAGTCATCCCGTTTAGCTCTGATGTTAAGAATCTTGGTCTGCATGTCGATACTTGTCTAGACTGGCGAAAGCAGGTCACGACTGTAAGTCAAAAAGTCACCGGAACGTTGCGGTCGCTCTATCGGTTGAAAAACCTTCTCCCATCACACATAAAAGCAATGCTTGTACAGGCCCTTATATTTCCTATAATTGACTATGGTGATGTGTGTTACTATGACCTGAATGCAGATCTCCTCAATAAACTTGACCGCCTTCTCAATAACTGCATTCGATTCGTGTTCAATCTTCGTAAGTATGACCATGTATCTGCACACCGACTGCTTTTAAAATGGTTACCCATTCGTCAGCGCAGAGAGTTGAGGGCTCTGTCTACGTTGTTCTCTATTCTGGACAAACCCACTTCCCCTTCTTACCTGACTTCCCAAATACAATATTTATGCACTGCCCATAGTAAAAATCTTCGTTCCACCAACAATCGTCTTCTACGATGTCCTTCTCACCGTTCTGGTTTCATTCATTCTTCTTTCTTTGTCCAGGCGGTTTTTCTTTGGAATGCGCTCCCTCTGAAAATCAGGACAGCAACCAGTCGGTTATCTTTTAAAGTGAAGGCACGTGAACATATCCGTCAGAAGTTGGCTGAAACACCCCAGCGCTGAGTTGCTGGATTTGTTTTCTCCTCTGCGGATCGTTATTTCTCCTGACCAAGGTTTATTTTGTTTATATGTATGTATCTATGTATCTATATAGTAGTATTTATTCTTGTATTTTATAGTCATTTCCGAGCTATCTATCCCGTATGTTGCACCTGCCATGGTATATCTCTGCATCACCCTAAGGTTGACTGGTAGAAAATGGCTCAGGCATTAAGTCCGCCTTTGTACAGTATTATTTTTTACTTGTGCATAAAGTTTTAATAAATAAATAAATAAAAGTCATAGGAAATATTTTTGTGACAAGAATATATTCACACAAGAAAGCGGCGCTATAACAACGCGCGAATAAGAAAAATGCTGTTTTCTTTTATCGCGCTCTTTGGTTGGTCAGTCAGAAAGATGAAGCTAGTTGCCTATTCCAAACCGTAGTAGGTACCTATGGAGAAGAACGGGCAAGAAACTCCATGGACACTCTTTTAAATCAAAATATTTTTACAAAATAGTGGTTACATCATTCATGTTGAAATTATACATGTGAGAACGATGTAGAAAGACGTGCAGGTTAAAAGCGTCAAAATCGTCAAGTCATCGTCAAGAATCAAAATAAGCCGTGGCAGCTAAGACATGACCAGAGCCTACTGACGGCGCCCGTTCACGAACATGACGTATGCATCAGCACCATTCAGCTCAACCATCTTGAAGGGAACTCAATGATCCAATACACACGCCACCACCAGCGACACATTTGAGTGAGCATGACATACTCTCAGCCGCCAGGGCACATTCAAGTCAATGAAAGACGAACCCAGTAACCTTTATAGTGGGTACATAGTGCTCACACATGTGCTATGTAATTATACAATACTAAGAGAATGAATTTATACAATGCAAAGATAGATTGTACAACCTTTATCAGCTCCAACAGTATCTTCGAATGCTAATTAATTAGTTTACGCGCCCTTGTGGAGCAGGACCAGCCCTGAGCTAAGCATTTTTGTCAGCGAGGTAATCCCCCAATTTATAATATACTTGGCTGTATAGTGTGCGTTTTATACAAGATTTAACTTTCGTTTCATTCAGTTGGAGTATGTGGGGAGGTATTTTATTGTAACATTTTAAACAGTACTCCATGAAAGATGAGTCTACTTTAGCCAGTCTGAAACCTGGTTGAACTAATAGGTCCCTATTTCTAGTCCTCTAGTTGTGTGATTCACCTCTTTTACTGAAAAGATTTAAATTTTTCCGTACGTAGGTACATGATGTTTTCATAAATGTATTGACAAGGTACCGTCATGATGTTAATGTCTTTAAGCAGTTCCCTTAGAGAATCGCGCCTGCGGAGGCTGTATATTGGTCTGATGGCTCTTTTCTGCAGAATAAAAATAGACTTAATATCGGCAGGCCGTCCCTATAATAAAATACAGTAAGACATGATACTATGAAAATAGCTGAAATAGACTCGCCTCGCGGTATCTACATTAGTAAATTGACGGATTTTTCTTACAGCATATGCTGCTGAACTTAGCCGTCCTGCAAGAGATGTTAAATGAGGACCCCATTGCAGCCTTGAGTCTAGCGTGATCCCCAGGAAAACAGTTTTATCGACATATTCTAGTTTCTCTTTATTCAGTACTATGTCACAATCACTACTTTTAACATTCGGTAAAGCAAATCTTATGCATTTAGTTTTTTTCTCATTTAATACTAAATTATTACCAGTGAACCAATTGTGTACCTGCAGTAAGGCATTATTTACATCGTCAAGATTTGATGCATGTCTATTTATCTTAAAGATTAAAGAAGTATCGTCAGCAAATAACACCATTTGTGGTTGGTTTTCTAATAAAAGGGGTAGATCATTAATATATACTAAAAAGAGGAAAGGACCTAATATCGAGCCTTGTGGAACACCCATTTTTACTTTTAAATCAAGTGAATTGACAACATTTATTAGAACTTTTTGTTGTCTATCATTTAAATAAGATTTTACTAAACTAAGCGCGAGTTTACCTAGTCCGTAGTGGTCAAGTTTTAAGAGCAAGGTTTCGTGATCAACGCAGTCAAATGCCTTGGAGAAGTCACAAAAGATCCCTATGGCATCTTGGGTCTCCTCGCACGCTGTAAATATGTGTTTCAATAAAGTGACACCGGCGTCAGTCGTACAACGTCCTTTGGTGAAACCATATCGTTGACCGTGTAAGATTTTGTTGGTGTTAAAATGATTAAGCAATTGATTGAGCATTACTTTTTCGAACACCTTGCTGAATACCGGCAACACGGATACTGGTCTATAGTTGTTGGTGTCTTTGCTGTCCCCAGATTAAAAAATTGGTATAACCTTACTGTATTTCATTAAATTCGGGAAGACCCCTTGATCTACACACGAATTAAATATTAAAGCTAAGTATGGTGCTATAGTCTCGATTATTGATGTAAGAACTTTGATAGACATTCCCCATAGATCTTCGGTCAATTTGATGTTTATTTGCCGAAAAGCTTTTATAACTAACTATCATATGGTTTATAATAAATAAATATAAAAAAAAAAAAAAAAAAACATTTATTTCAGACTATTTGCATGTCCATAATATGAGGTTAGTATTAATGAACTTACAAAACTATGTTAGTCAAAGTAAATTACAACACAAACAGACAAATTAAATTAAATCATAAAATTCCTAAATTAATCATAATACTTATTCACAAATCAATTCAATAAATTCAATTTCTTCCAATATGTAGTTTTATAAACCTATCCCACACTGCCGACTCCGGACTTCCGGCGATCATCTTCAGGACTCTGTTGCCACTACCCCTAATTCGACGCATCAGTGAGGCTGACTTCTTGCGCATTATTGCGTAAAAGTCATCCACACCCGCGTCTGCAAACATGCCCGAGGCACTGCAGAATCGAGGAAGCCGCACCAGAATCCTAAAGGCGTTGTTGAACTGAACTCGAAGGGCATTGTAGGCCCGCTGCGTATAGTTGGTCCACAGGGCGCTGGTATAGAAGCTTTGACAGTAGGCTCTGAACAAAGTTATCTTAACTTGTGCTGTACACCTAGCAAACCTGTGCACCAACATGTTCGCGCGCACCGACAACGCCCTCCGCTCGCGCTCAATATCTGCGTCATCATTTAAGGCCTCGTCGTGCCCCAAATACTTAAACTAGGTGACACGACTCAAAGATACTCCGTTCAAGTAGACTGGTGGTATATGCTCAGGTTCTTTGTTCTTACCTCTGATAATCATATACTCACTCTTTCCAACGTTGTACTTTAAGCCGTGATCCCTCGCGTATGACTCACAGATACCGAGCAGCTTCCTCAGTCCCCCAACAGATGGACTCAGCAACACCATGTCATCCGCGTAACTGATGTTATTTACGCAAACGTTATGAATATGGCACCCGACATGGCTGTTGCTGAGCTCACCAATCAGCTGATTAATATAAAGATTAAAAAGTCTTGGAGAGGTTAGCCCTCCCTGCCTCACTCCACATTCTAGTGTATATTCTTCGGAATATACATTTCCCCACTTGACCATGTTTTTCTGGTGTCTGTACCAGAAAGAGAAAATATTTATAAGTTCGGCGGGAGCCCCAACCTCTCCAAGCTTAGTCCAGAGCTTATTGTAATCTACTAGGTCGAAAGCCTTCGATAGGTCAAGGAAGCATGCGTAGATGGGCGTGCTTCTATTCACATAGTATGAGACCGTGTGCTTTAGGGTCAAAATAGCACTCTCAGTTGACAAGCCTTCACGAAACCCAAATTGCGCATCATGCAAGGTGATGTACTTGTTGAGCTGAGCATCCAACAACCCATCGAAGACCTTCGCCATCACAGTCGCCAGGGAGATAGGCCTATAATTACTCTTATCCGTCACATCCCCAGTGACATTCTTTACAATAGGCACCACAACGGTTTCAGTCATTTTGGAAGGTAGATATGAGTGACGTATGCAAAACGTGAATAACATTACCAAAACTCTAAACAAGTGACTACCCGCGTGCTGCAAATGTTCAATACTGAGACCGTCATTGCCGGGAGATTTGCCTCTTTTCATATTTTTGATGATATCCTTCACATTCCTGCTAGTAAAACCAATTGGCTTCCCACGGACAACCACGGCCTCACCATCCACAGTCACAGCATCGGCAGGTAAGAGTGACTCAACCTTAAAATGGTTCCTAAATAGGTTAGCGATATCTTTGGGTTCACAACAACCACCCACACTCGCTGGCAGACTAACTTTACTATTCAGCCTCTTCGTGCCCTTCCAGAAAGCATGAAAGTTTTTACCCCTAATATGTGAGGCTAGTATATCCATCCGTAACTGGTCTTGGTGGTTCTGACAGTACTTTAGTCTCGATTTGAAGGTTTTACGAGTGAGATACATGTCGTCATAAATAGGCCCACTATCCGGCTTACCATGTAAAACATAACTGAGATACGCCTGCCTAGCTCGACTATGTGCATCGCTCACGTGTTTATTCCACCCCACCACACTGCTACCCCTTCTAAGCTTTCTCACTTTCTTGCTTTGCATAGAAGCTTCACGCAGAATATTTACAATGTCTGTGTATAACTTATCAATGACTGGTCTATGATCAACACTACTACAAACACTGTCCGCACACAAACTCAACTCACTGGGGAAGTGAAGGTCCTTTAATTTAATATTACATATGTCAGAATACCTGTCAATTACATCAGCTTCCCTTTCACCCCAAATCACATTATTATTATACAAATTGTCAAACACACATTTCTTTTTAATTATGTCAAGATTACAATTAATTTTTATAGGTAAGTGGTCAGACCAATACACTCCATAGTCCACATTAATACTAGTACTTGTTTGCCACGCTGACTCCGTAGCTAAACAATGGTCTAACCAGCGCTTACAACCGTGGGCTTCACTAAAGAATGTATGGGTTCCTGACGACTTACCCAACATGGCCATGTCAGCACATATCCAATTATTATCGTCACAAAACTCCAGTAATTCGTCACAAAATGAAGAAGAAGGGTGAGCATTAAAATCCCCTAAAATATATACAGATTCTACATTACTTTGTTGTATAATAGCACTAACCTCCCCTAAACAATCAGTAAATAATGTTAGATTGTCAGGTTGGTCCGTAGGCATGTACACACATATAAACACAACTTCACAATTCATACCTGTTATCGCTCTAATCGCCGCAACACGATCACTCTCGCACTGCACAACCGATACACTTGTGAAGACACTTTTACGCCATAGGATAGCGACCCCTCCGAACGGCCTGCCACGTCTCACTCCAGATGATAAATCCATTACCGACTTTCCTGTATAACTGAAGTTATCATCGATGGAACTGAGGAAAGGCAGGTCCTGGGGCACTAACCATGTCTCTTGAAGAGCCACCAAGTCTGCGTCCTTACATAGTGACCGAACGCACTGCACACTTCTTTTTACATTCTTGCAGTTAAAACTAACTAGTTTGCTGCTTTGTGAATGATCCATTGACATATTGATCTTCGGGCCCCCTTCTCATATTAACAAAACGGCGGAACTTAATCCCGTCCGGCCAAAGATTGTCATCGAGATACATATGAGTTCTATCTCTTGACACAAACAGTTTAAAGGCATTGTAACCCTTATCTTGTCTCATTTTTATTTTTATTAGCCTCACTTTATCCTTAGTTTTATTAAAAATTTAATTAATAATGTCCATTTCCTCCGTGTCTTTATGTACATTGGAGACGAATAGGGGCACTTTGGTGTCAGCTGCCTTAAAATTACATAAAGGTTCCGTCGCCGCTTTGCCTAATTGACTCACAAAGCGATTACGAAGGCGTTTTCTCTGTACTATCGTCCAGCTAGTATCTGGTTTATGTAATTTAAAATCTCCGTTTTGTTTAACGATTTCTGCCATAGATAATCGTTTTCCAGTCACTTCACCGGACGCAGGCACCGAGCAAGCCAGTTTATTTGGATGTAGTTCCCGGTCAGCTGTTTGTGACAATTCACTCGCCTTACAAACATGTTGTTTTGCATCGAGCGATTCACCGTTCATTTTTGCGTCTCGCTCGACTACATCTATCTCGCTCACCGACTTATCCGGAGAATGCCGGTGCGACGAAGATAGCAACAACGGTGTGCTCACACTTACGCGTTGTCTCGGCGCCGGTTCCTTTATAGGTTCCAGCACAGGTGAAATGCCTACCGGCCCGCTATCCAAACAAAACGCTCCTCGCCTGCGATTGTTTACGTTATACTCATCCATGCCTACAAATGACCCATATTTGCAATTATGTAGCTCATTTCTTATTTCTTGTAACTGCTCCACCGTTGCGTAGTTATTTTTCACATTGTCCAACTGGTTTTTTAGTAACACCAACTCCTTTAGCAGTCCCGTAACGTCAATGTGATCAAATGTTACGGGCGGCAGCTTGCACAACTCTTTAGCCACAAATATAGGTATGAGTTCAGGATCCGTATTCTTGAACAGAGTAATAATATCTTCCAGGTCCTTGTGACGTTTGTCCTTTCGCCTGGATATTTTCCGTTTGCCCGCCCTCATAGATTCAAATAGTAACGTTTTTGCATGATCGATATCCTCCGCAGAGAAACCACTTGTACAAACACTAATGAGACTGTCATTGTCCATTACGTCCAGTTTATTTTGCACAAACGCTAACAGTTCGTTAATTACTATATTACAGGTCGAACACTTAACGATTTTTGCACTCGCCATATTTTATTCACACACCCGCACGGGCCGGCGCATGCGCATCGACTGGATTGGATCGAATGGATTTATATGTTTAAATTGAAATTCAACCGGGCAGCCTAAAACGTTCGCTCTTAATAAATCAATTGAGACATCGGGTGAGGAATTTAAAGCTTCCGTCGTTTTAGATGGTATATTAGTAAAGAAATTTACAAATTCTTGAGCGACTTCTAAGTTAAAGCTTGTGGCACCACGTGAAGTCTCCACACTAGTTTCGTTATTTATAACTTTCCAAACTGTTTTTATTTTATTTTCTGTTGATTTAATCATGTTGCTGATGTACTGCTTTAGCTATCTTGCTGGTATTCCTAAAAATTTTGGAATATGTAGCAACATACTTGTTGAAGGTTTCAGTGTTAATGTAGGGCTTGAGGCCGTACAGATCGAACAGTCTTTCCCTACTTATCCTGATACCTCTAGTTGCCCAATCACTAAAAATATAATATTAAATTTGCATACGAAACAGTAGGTATACCACCGAGTACGGTATTGTCTTATTTATTGTATTATTATTATTGTATTGTATTGTCCCATTCTGGGGCCGTTTAATAAAAATGTGTCTTTTACAAAATACCAGTGCCCAGAATTCAGCCTAAAGCATTATTGAATTAAATTATCGTATTACGGCGGTCTTATACAATCGAGGGTTGAGTCATAAAACTGATATGTATGAAAAATGTACTATCGAGCTATCGGACCTACGTACGTAAGGATCGTAGCAGGTGGCGCTTTGTAGTCTCTGCCTATGCCTACCTGTGGGAAATAGGCGTGATTTTATATATGTACGTATGGAAGTAACTTTCGAGATAATCGTTGTCGAAGTTTGCGTAAAATAACGCGGGTTCACACTGTCCAAAGTTTCGGAATGCCCGCTTAACATGTCAACCGTTTTGTGGCCTTCTCAGACACTAGGCCTGGAAAACCGCGGCAGAAAGATTATGTAGAACCTATGATCAAGATACAACGATACGACGCGACACAATGGCACCGCCTGTTGCGCGGCGAGCGGTGCCTTTGAGTCGCGCGATTCCCGTCGCGTGTCGCACCTGTTTGTAGGAACCTTTAGGAGTCGGTGACGTTGGCGACCGCCGCGCCGATGGCCTCACGCATGCCTAAGGGGGCCTCGCAAAAATGTTTTACAAGTTTATTTATTTATTTATTTTAGTACATGGAGGACTTACAGCTAATAAAAACAGACAAAAAAAGGGGCACCATAGTCACCAGCTAGCCAATTACAAATCCTCACGTATAGAGTTATAATAATAATTTATAGTGTGAGCACAAAAACAAAAAACACATCGCGTTCATAAAAGTTTAGTTATTCGTAATTATTTCCATACGCGTGAATAGTATTGAGTCATGAGTCGTCTGGCAAAACTATTAAAGTTACGAAAAAAACCTGTTTTTAGGCCACCGAGCGATATCCCAGGCTCATAAGAATTGGAATCCAGACCAGTCAATATACTTGAAAAAAACAAATCTACTAAAAAAGCTTTTCCAATGGTTGGTAAATTAAATATCATTGAATAGGAAACTCCGTCCCCATCCCCACCAGGTGCTGTATCCTTGAATAGGAAACTCCGTCCCCACCAGGTGCTGTATCATTGGTTTTTAGCGAATTCCATAGTTCATGTAATGTTATCGGGGTTTCCAACTGTGCGTTTGATGAATTAAACGTTGGTTTCTCATAGCATACATAATCAAGAGCTAAACTACAGATTAGGGAGACTTTCTGGTCCCGTGACGGGTATGATTTAATTGAGCTACACCCCTTTAACCATCGCATTTGCTTCCACATTTCTGAGCTCGTTGTTGACTCATCAATGCCTCTATAAAAATTACGGCGCTCATTTATTCTAGCTTTACTAATAGCTTTCTTAGCGATTACTGTCTTTTCTTCTAGAATATTTAAGTTAAAGGGGGTCAGATTTTACCTAAAATTACTTAGTGTTAACCTTCTTTCAGCTTTCGGGTCGACGGCGCGTTGTGTTCCACGCGCGCCTCAAAGAGATGTCAGCACCAATGACGGGGTTTGCTAGGACCGATGCCTGCTAGGGTTGCGGAAAAGTCCAAGAGGGTTACCGTGGCCCCTGGCACAGGCAACTGAAGGAACACGGGTGGGTTTTAGTCAGTAAGAGTCTGACACGCCCTCCTGCTCTGCCCAGAGCGGGAGAAGTTATTTGATGATTTCCCACCCACAAAAAAAAAAAAAAAAAAAAAAAAAAAAAGAGAGCGTTTCATTCCAATAAGACTTTGGTTGGAATCCCGGTTTATAGTATGTGCACTGCTTTGTATACGGAACACATGTATCAGTCGCACTATTAATGACGTTTATGAAATAATCATAATGTTGTTGAGCATCTAACTCTTCCCGATATGGTAACATAACTTCTTCTAACGTTTTGGTATATTTCTCCCAGTTGGCCGATTTATATTTACGTTTTTTAGTTATGTATGCAGCTTCCCTATAATTACTTTTAATTTTAATACACTAGTGATCACTGCCCAGATGTTCACTCAATACATGCCACTCAAACTTGCAAGCTAAGTCCGCGGAAACAAATGTAATTTCAGGAGACGTTTTTTGTAAATAACCATTGACCATTTTAATTCGCGTGTGTTCATCTATGCCTTTGTTAAGTGAAATGTATCCCGCATCCAAAGCAGCGTCAAAAACCATCGTACCTCATAAGTCTGATTTGCATGACCAATTATAGTGGTGTGCGTTGAAGTCATCAGCGATTCATTCATTCATTTATTCATAAACAATTTACATTGTGTTGAACATCACACATTAAATAAAATGATCACATGCCGAAACAATAGATACCAAATAAAATGTTAATTAAAATTATCACATGCAGAAACAATACATATAAAAGCCTAATTATAATTGATGTGAAACATTTACTATTAAATATTGTGAAAATTAAATCCCAGTCAGACTGAGTAGTATGTACAGAGGAAGGGCAATATACCAAGATAATATTCTTAATCTCATTACAATTTAAGAGTTTAACACATCTTATTTCTACTCCTGAATTACTAGTATTTAAAGTTTCTAATTGACTTATGTATTATAATAGCGACTCCCCCATATGAATCGCTTCGGTCATTCCTAAAAATATTGTACCTACTTATATTTAATGATGAATCGGGTTCCAACCAAGTCTCTGATATTAAAGCAATATGAATGTTCTCTTGACTTAATGAAGCTTGAAATTCTGGAATTTTAGGTCTTAAACTCTGGGCATTCCACTGCAATATGTTTATAAAATAGCCAGTATTATTATGATTATCCCTTAGTGGACAACGAAATTAATTGAGTTAAAATATCTTTCACACCTATCATTTTTAAACACAGTGCAATGCAATCCCGAATAACCATTTTGATAATTAATGTAATTAATAAGTAATATTTCTGTTCACCTGGTTCCTTTTGTTTATCACTATTGTTATTAGTGTCTTCAACCTCACTTATATTTTTTGGTGATTGTTCCTATCCATACGAACCTCCTTTTGTTTTCTTACTTCTTGATTTCTTCTTTTTTGTTTTTTAACACTTTGTATTTGTTTTATTATCTAAATTCTGACTATCATCTGTTTCCGATTTTTCAGATACAATCATTTCTTCATGTATAACGGCTTCTGTAACAACCACTTCTCTATATGTTCCTCTTGGTTCTGTGTCCGTAGTGCATTCTGTTTGTGAAAACTGTTGATTTGTTTCATTATTCTTAATCATATCCACATTATATATTGTATTATTTTCCTGCATTTTTCCTTTGACTTTATATATTTCTAATCCTTCCAGATAACTTCAGTTCTTTTCCGACATAAATCTTCTGTTGAAGCGCCTCCGAAATTGATATTAGCTTTAAGTGTTCCTTAAACTATTATGTTTCTGTTATGTGCTACGAGCACATCATTCATGTGTCACTTTTTCTTATTATTAAAAACTCATACACGTTACATGTGCCTGTTGCCTTTTTATTTTATATCACACTAATTTCTGCACATATTGGTCCTTCGAGCCGGATTGATTAAATAGCAAGGATCTGCTATTATTTTATCAAATCAAATCAATTCATTTATTCGCATAGAATATAGGTATTGTACAATAAAATTGTTATCAAACTCAACTCTAACTCAAAGCCTTTAGCCGCTCGGACGCAGAGCGCGGGAAAAATAATCGAGCCAGATGAATGCCAGATGCGTCACCGGCGCGCGCGGCGCGGCGGGGCGCCGCTCGGCCGCCCGATAATGTAAATAAAGCATTTTTACGACTTGGGTTTGTTTGAATGGTGCTAACACTTGTGTTTTTTGTTATGGTAAGGAACGGGGCTTTAAGATAGCGGAGTTTCGTTTGAAATAGGATAGTATTTACGCAAACACTACGTACGATACGTACGTACGATAGTATTTACGTAACTTTGTTTTCAAATAAATGGTTATAGTTCGAAAAAACGAGCGTTGACCTATATTGTTTAAGGTTTTAAATACATTATGTGTATATACTTAACGCAAAACACTAATAAAACCACATAGCATTAGTACAATATGTACTATTTACGAGCGTGCAAAGTTGAAAAAATTTGCCGACGGCAAAAAAATAACAATGGCCGCCAAGACAATGGAAACAAAATGTTGTTTTATAAATATAAATCTGATACGTAGAATAAAAATATTGGTACCTGTGGAAAGCTTATTTAATGCTTCAACTTTGTTATAAAAGTAGTGGTATTAGAATAACACACTGTACTAAAATAAGGATCTGAAAACACATACACGTAATAACAATAAACATGAATCGGTCAGCGCCGGTTGTGGAATAAAACCGAAATTACGTACTATTTTTTCACTCACCGACCTTGAAATCCTGCAGTAATTCACTTCACTATAATATTTATCACACACTTAACAGGCCATAGCACTTCAAACACTTGAAAACCCACTTAAAACACAAATTATTTATCATGTAAACAAAACACGCGCGAGTCCGTACGTCACTGACAAGACGCCATATTTTTTTAATTATTTGATTTTTTTGGTTGAACGCTTGTAGTTTTGTCATACATCTGAATACGCGGCTTTTAAGCACGAAATCGACTAAGCAATCGGATACAGTGTGCCACAGATCTTTTAAAAATGAAAAATTGAATAAAGTTTATCGGATTTCGATTAATTAAAAGGTTACGCGAGTGGACGCTAGCGTGCGGCGCCACTTTCTATGCGGCGACTTTGGTCACCTCATCCACTCCAGCGGTTATTTCAAATAAACCAATTACAGGCACTTTTGAATTCTCAAGGCGTTGGTCAGTCAGAAAGATGAAGCTAGTTGCCCATTCCAAAGCGTAGTAGGTACCTATGGAGAAGAACGGGTAAGAAACTCCATGGATACTCTTTTAAATCAAAATATTGTTACAAAATAGTGGTTACATCATTCATGTTGAAATTATACACGTGAGAATGATATAGAAAGACGTGCACGTTAAAAGCGTCCGTAATAAAAAGATAAAAACAAATCAGGAATCAAAATAAGCCGTGGCAGCTAAGACATGACCAGTGTCTACTGACGGCGCCCGTTCACGAACATGACGTATGCATCAGCACCATACAGCTCAACCATTTTGAAGGGAACTCAATGATATATAAATATAAAAATATAGTGAGCCGGGTACAATCTGCCTAATCTTTGGCATTCAAATATTTACAAATAATGTCACGATCAATAAACTCATGAGCACTTATTAAAAAGTTAATAAATTAATAAATCACTTTAATAAGTTCCGATCATGCACAAAAGCATATCAATTAATGTCAATAATGTCACACATAGGGTCAGTCAAAAAATCACTTATCGAATAATAACATCAAGAAGAAGAAGAAGTTAATGGTCAAATTAACGAATATTAATTTAATAGTTCAACGAGGTTACTGACAGGCACTGCTGCGGTATGTTAATCAAGTACATAAAATAAGTCGGTGTTATGTCTAATGTATTGATAATATCATCACCCAATGCTCAATCAGGTAGTAAGTATATAAGGTGTGTCTATTCATCTCAATGTTTTTATTTTACGTAAATATTATAATTTGAAAACTCCTTGAGACATTTTGCATAAAACCTTTATTCCCTATTCTATGAATGACGCGCCTGACGTGGTGAGGGAGGTGAGGCGCCGCGGGCCGCCGCGTCGAGGCGTCACGTTCTCGTCTATTCTGTGTCGAGCAGCGTGTCAAAGAGTATACTTATGAGATAGAGAGCTAACTTCACGTTTTAGTTTATATCGCGCGACCGCAACGCCGCCCTGGTAGTTGTTCATCGAACTAGTCTCTCTATAGGTCTATAGATAACTATAGATGTATAGCTTATTTAAAAATTTTCGTACTTGAATGGTTGAAATTAATGTGTATTGTAAAGGTCATTGGGCAACTTAGTATGGAACCTATACCCACGGCCTACAGAAAACAAAATGGGTAGGATGTTTAGTTAAACGTTCCTAGTTTACGAATATATATGTCGCATTAATGCAGATAATGGGAAAAACCAAAAAACAACCAAAAACTAAAAAAATAAAAAATAAAATGTTAAGCTTAATTATAACAAGACTTAGCACATGTGTATTGGTACTTGAATGTTAAAAAAAATAAAATAGGTAAAAATAAAACAAGTATTGAAAAGTTTTTAAGTTTTATTCGACATGATCAATGTCTACAGGAATAATTGTATCATCTAAAAACCCCGCAGGCGCATCTATTTGCTCTTGATGTCGGGCCCAAGACAAAAAATATACTACGCTAGCTATATGCGCGCAGCATCCAATGGTACGGCGGCCGTGGATACAAGAGCAGTAGTAATCTTTGATACTATCTCTACCCTGTCTTGTTGGGTTCACCAATATGTAAGTATAGTATTTTTTGCTCCTGGTATGTCGCGACTGCATTCTTCCTCGTATTAATATTTTGTTGTTAACCATTTCACGGTGCCGGTATAGTTCAACAATGTACAGACCATTTGGTCGCAAGTGTTCGTGAACGTATGATTTAGCGATCCTTAAATGATAGGTGCCCAACGTAAATAGTATCAAATCTTCGAAAGTTAGTTGTGGAAAGTTATCCAAAGCTGCATTACTTGCGTCAATTGAAATAAAGGCTACTCTTTGCCTATTAAGATTGTGCTCGCTCACATAATCTGCCAACTCATTTCTTCTATTTACATTTTCATTAATAATATGTATGAATTGCTCGGCGTATATGGTGTTCTCGTATGGACGCCGAGTAGCGTTGATGAGCGCTGCGGTAATTTTGAAATCTGCCATCATGTTTGGTAAGGAAATATTGAAATAGGTGTGCCGAAATATTTTAAAATCTTTTTTAAAACGACCATTCATAGTTTCGACCACCCACCGGGTCATTGAGATAAGTCTCGACTTATTTGCATCGTCTGTTGTTAGTTGTTCCCTTCTGAATCTGGATGGTGGCATATGGGGATTATAGCCATATAATAATATAGTATAGAGCGGATTGAGTCTCGGAAGCCACGGTCTAGTATAAAGACATCGTTAGACCGTAGAAACCAATGCCAAGTAGAGTTTTCTTCTTCCATTAGGCTACGCATAATTGTCGCATCCGATGTTGTTGCTGCATATGGCCCTAAAACATCTAAAATGTAGCCATCTGAGCAAACTATCAAAAAAGGTTTTACTAAGTTCCTGAATTTATGAAGGCTATATGTTAGTCTTTGGAATAAAAAATTGGAACTCTTTTGCACATATAGATATGTGCCATCGAACACCAAAATGGCTGATTCGTGGTCGCTCCCGAAAATATGAGCCGGGATGGAAAGATTTCGAGCAACCACCTCTTCTCTGGTCATATGATCTAAGCCCAGAAAATGCGGAACGAAATCATCAGTTAAACATTCTCTTGCTAATCTTATCTTTCTCTCCAACGTTCTTCTGGACATTTGGAATTTCGTAGCCAACCGTTCATCTGGTTCACCAGTCCTTATTTTTGACAGATAAATACCTAAAGCCGTGGCAGGACGATCAGTTCTGTTATGAAGAGACGGTGTTAGTTGTAGGACAGTGTTAAATTGCTGTTTAGTTACTCCTGCCCAAAAATGCAGTTCATTATCGTCAACCGAATTAATATTTTCAAAATCCAATTGGTTCCTTCGTTCCCAGCCCCATTTGTACAAATCGATAATATCGAGTACATGAGTACTATTGAAATCATGCATAATCCTCTGAGTATTCAGTTCTTCCCAATCATTTCTTTGTAAATGTGAATGACAAACACGGGCAAGTGGAGGTATAAAAATTATTTGTATGCAATAAATGGAACTTAACATACAATGGCACTACGTGCGTAGCCATATTCCTGCAGTTTTGGAACATGCATCGTCTAGCTGTATTTGGAGCACGAGAATATCCTTGTAGGGAAATAATACCAGGATTCACTTGTTGACTCACATCTTGTTCTTCCTCACTCGTTGGGGGAGTTGATCTTGTACTTGTTGAGGTGGATCGACTTGAACTAGTTGAGGTGGCTGATTTTCCCTAGGCTGATTTCTCAGAGTTGTATCCAATCTCACCCAACAAGCATGGCATATAGATCGTGAACCATCAAAAGGAATCTGAAGAAAAAAAGGAATAATATTAACTCACAATACTTTATCAATCCCATTGGGTCGTTTTATAAAGACTTACACCCGTATTCACAAACATTACTATGAGGTCTCACAAACGTCTCAGTGTCTACACTGGGTCTAAAAACGTATAATTACACAATACTTGAGTGGCGAACTGCACTATGAGACCCTTAAAATGAATGCATAGGTGAGGTAGCCAGCTACCTACATTAAGCAACACATAGTTCCCAGCTTATTGTTTGAGAATACGGCAGTAAATCTTTTATACACTTGCTGTATAAGTCTATAGATGATAATTCGATAAATGATGCTTGAGAGTAAATGATTTATTATCAAAGCCAACAGCATTGTACAAATGGAACAATAATAAAACAAATCTGGTAAGGCACTCACCTCACGTGGTGTTATTTCCTGTAATAATAACTCGGCGTGATTTCGGAACCTTTCAAGAAAAAGTTCTGTGAGGCTGTGTTTTCTGCGCCGCAGCACAGATCGGCTACATGAAACACAACTATTTTGTCTTTCCATATTATCAACTAAATCCAATCCAAATGCAAACTATAATCCAATAAACACGCCAAAGTAATCGATAAAAACAATAGAAGCTCAAGAAACACACAGATCGCAACGACAAATGACGAAAGACTGCGTGCGTCGATGTTAGGTTGCGCGCGACGCGAGCGCAACGACGAAACCGGTTTCTACTTGTCTGAAGTGCGAGTGAGACGGCATATGTACACTTTTAGCGCGCAAACGTTTCTTTTGTTTATTTAACAGAATGCTTCACTGAAATTGTTTTATGTACACATTTATAGTTCACTGAACACCAATTTTTTATTCATATTTTACATTTAATTCCCATGGTTTAAAAAAGAAATAACTACATAAAATTAAGTATAGGTTAATACTTAACAATTTAAAACTAATTTGGTTTGTGTAGGAAAACTTTCGTTAACTGGGTCAGATTTTGCCCAATGACCTTTCGCTAAATTGAATAATCGTGAACTTCAATTTAGCTGTTGTTTCACAATACACTTAATAACGAAACGATACGACGATATGAATGAGAATATTATGTGTATGCATCAGTAGCTTGCCGACATCTTTCTTAGGGTGGTCAGCACACACAATTCACAAAAGCGACCGAAGTTAAAATTTTTCATTTGAATGAGAAATTGAACGATTATTATTGTCTTAAAAATGGTTTTTACATATTTATTGTCTGTAAAAATTACCATATGTGTTCTACTTTTGAAATAAAATAATTTTGATGTATAATAATTAGCAGTATAATTCATAAATAATATGTTTTAAGGATGACAACCTCTTCATTTTGTTATAACACAATCACAGTTAGATGGCATTACTTTCCATACTGTCACAAACTTTGTACTAAGTCGGCACAGCATGCAGCGTGTTGGTGAGGTTGTGTTCGGGTGCATGCTGCGCGACCGCATAAGCATGGTAGTTATTTCACGTCCTGACGGTTACCGCACTCCACAGTCTGTGTGCTGCCGGACGCAAACTCCTGCCCGCACCTCCTGTTACATGGGACCTAACAATATCATTGGTGAACTGTAGTGGACGTACGAAAATACACCTCTGCCTATCTCTACGGAGAATGCAGGCGTGATGATGTTTAAAATAAACCAACGTAGGTAGACTTCGTAACTCGATCTAGTGTTATTGCGATAATAGATTATCGCTTACAATAATAATAAATGTGAATTTAAAATACAATACCACCTAAACCTAAATAGGTAAATTATTAAATTACGTCCTTTAAAGTTTTACGAAAAGGAATCTAGATGCGATTAAAACAAATTTCAATCCTAATCTACAGTACAGATCTGTAAACTAAGTAAATACCAATAAACAGCTAGTAGGTTCAACTCGAATTCGCATGTTAATGACCTTTGTGAGGTTACGAATGCGTCGTCCGTCGAGTCGTATCCTGCAGCTGATTGTTAGTTGCCTACCTACCCAGGTACTCATACGGATGTGAACGTTAAGATGTATAAGTGGGTAGAGCGGATTTATTTTAACAAAAATCGTACCAGAAATTACCAGACGTGGACATACCTACTGTAGTAGGTACACGCGGTTTGTCGCCTCGCAGTGGTCGAGTGATAAATGGGATAAATGGCTTGTCATGTTATCGTCACACCGTGGAATAACATTCGGTATGATTCATCAAAACCTATTTGACGATTAAATAACTACATTACGGCTAGATTATAAGTTTTATTGACTAGTCTTTTTGTGGGCAAACAACGTTGTTACTGTTAGTAGTTCCGTAGTTGAATGATGGCTGTTTAACTCAAGACGATTGGTAGTGTTTAACTTAATTTATTAATACCTAACCTAGTATCTACTAGGCGCAATCCGACGGACTATCTACAGTCTAGGTCGGTGGTCTAGGTGCAGGTTTGTTGCGCGAGTTTTATTTTATTTTTATTTATTTTATTTTATTTGGGAAAATAAACGGTTACACATTACAATATCGCTAAGAACTTAAAACTAATTGGTATTATAAATGTACAACCAACAACATTTTCCACATAATATAAAAAGGTTAAACTAAAATGAACATCGTGCGATGTAAAAGTACATAGATTATGGATAAATGTTAACCTCTAATAATAATAAAACCAAACTGAAAGTCATTCACACAAAAAAAAAAGTAAAAAGAGAAAGAATAGTAAACCATGATTTTAAATGGTTATGTACTTAATTCTGCTATGGTTTTAAGAGCAATACTTCGAAATTTCCCAGCCGAAACAGCAAAGAACTCAATACCCTGGAAAATTTTATTGAACTGAGCGGTAAGACGTCGTAGGGGTGCTCGCGAGCCCGCGTTTGTCCGACAAGAGGTTACAGCAAGCAGAGTTCTATTCTATTCTATTTTTATGGTTCTGGCTCCATCGGTAACGTTCGATGATTTTGCCAATGTCAAGGTATGTATGAGAAAGTAATGATCGTAAACTGTTACACAACTATTGATCAGTGTTTGTAGCGTTGGCATCCATGGATCCCCATGCTAAAAAAGGACAAAACATTTTTGGTTAATACATGTAAGACGTCACAAAATAAATGTTAGAACATTCAGTAGGTATAAGATAAATAAATAGAAACATCAACTATAACTGGATTTTATTAATGCTAATGAATTTATAAAGGATTTTAACTGCAGGGGTATGGGCTAAAGATAATAGGAAAGGAATATTAATTGGGCGGGGGACATCAGAAGGGAGTATGTCGTAAAGGGGAGTGGTTAAACGAGGACAGGAAAAAAACAAGTGTTCCAGAGTGCCCTCATCCAGGCCGCATTCACACAAAGAAGAGTCCCTCACGCGTATCTTGGCCAAAAAAACTGGTGTACAAACGAACCCAAGTCGGAGTCTAATTATGACAGAGGTGGCTATTTTACTAGAATATTTTAGTTTGCTGAACCAACTTTTAGATGGAATGAATGGTTGGATAGAGCCATAAAATTTTCCCTTCAATGTTCGAGTTTTTTGCCAATGATCATTCCAATTCTTCATCATCTCGGGTTTAACAAGACAGCGCAGATCACGGGGATAACAAGACGTATGAGTTTCAATCCCATTCCGAATAGCCAGCTTGGCAATTGAATCCGCATTCTCATTACCAACAATTCCAGAGTGGCTGGGTATCCAAGCCAGTGCAATCTCTATGCCTAAGCAGTGGCATCTATACAGGAGTTGTTTTATCTTTAGGATAAGGGGAAAATTGTGACGAGAGCGAAAAGGCGATTTTATTAAATCCTGTAGGCAGCTAAGAGAATCCGAGAGGATGAGGCTTTTGTTGAGTCCATGTGATTCAATGTAAGAGACTGCTTCGAATAGAGCTATTGCTTCCCCTGTGTAAATAGTGCAAAAAGCAGGACTACGAAAATTAAGAATAACTTTGTATTTTGGGATCCACACAGCTGATCCGACATTACTATTATCGGACAACTTAGAAGCATCTGTAAATATCGTCAACCAATCGTGCCAGTCCTCTGCCAGAATCCTATTGAGTTTGACATTAGCGACAGGGTCATGTTTGGGTATACCAAAGTTAAAAATAATTTCTGGTTGATAGAGCAAGGAATCAAAATTTACTTCAAATATGGGGTTTTTATTTAACTGAATTATGGAAATGTGCAGATTATTGAATTTACTGAAGCTGTTAACGAGGAGTGGAGGGTCTTTATGAGCCCAATAGCGAGATGACGGGATTAAGTGAAAAAGTGTACGAAGAAGAGGGAGAAGAGGATGACATTTATTCTGCATGACTTTATAAAAAAATCTGTCACAGAGATATTGCCTACGTAAGTGAAGTGGTGGCTCTAAACATTCTACCTGAAGGGCATTAATAGGTGAGCATTTCATAGCACCCGTGATAATGCGCAAGCATTTGGATTGGATCTTTTCCAGTTTGGCCAGGGCTATTTTGTTACATGGTTCTAACAGAAAGGTTCCATAGTCAAAGTGACTACGAACTATGGCGTTATATAGGATTTTCTGGGAAGTTGGATGAGCTCCCCAGCGAACTCCAGAAAGGGCACGTAAGACATTAATGCCTTTTTCGCATTTCTTTGAGATGTAATCCAGCTGATAGAGCCCAGATAATTTTGAGTCAAGAATGAGGCCAAGGAATTTTACTTTGTCACGGATCAAAATGGGTTCATTTTCAACATAAAGGTTAATAAGGGGAATATTACGTTTGCGAGAAAAGACAACTGCATTGCATTTGGAGACTGATAAACTCAAGCCGTGATCGGTCAGCCACTGGTTTAAGTAGTAAAGGGCTGAATTTAAGCGAGATGAGGCATCTGAAAGGGAAGCTGAACTGAAGTAGAGAGCAATGTCATCGGCATATTGTAGGATTTTGCAGAAACAACTCACTGAAGACTCCAAGTCATGTGTGTATATATTATAAAGGATGGGGCTTAAGACCGACCCCTGGGGTAGACCCTTCCACACTATACGGGATGGGGAAAGGAAGTTTTGATGACGGACAGAAATGGAACGGGACATAAGGAGACTACAAATGATGTTGACCATCCTCACAGGGATACTCAGCTGAAGCAGCTTTTGCCTGAGTATAGGAAGTTGGACATTATCATAGGCTGAAGCTATGTCTAGGAAAACACCGAGAACACTTTCATTATGGGAAAAGGCAATACGAACATCAGACACGAAAACACTTAGGCTATCTAAGGTTCCCATACCTCTTCGGAAACCAAACTGAGAACTGGATAAGATGCCTTTAGTTTCTAAGATCCATTCAAGTCGGTTCTTGATGAGATTCTCCATAATTTTAGACAAGACAGAAGAGAGGGCGATAGGACGGTAGGAAGTAGAGTCTTTTGGGTCTTTCCCTGGTTTCAAAATTGGGATGATTATTTGGGATTTCCATGACTCTGGAACTTTGCCACTAACAAAAAAGGAATTGATTAGGTTCAGAAAGATTAGTTTACAGTTAGAAGAAGATTTGGAAATAAAGGAGTAGGGTATTCCGTCGACCCCCGGAGCAGAATCCCGGAGGTGATCCAAGGAACAAATAAGTTCTGAGTAAGAGAAAAGGTCATCAAATCTATTAGAGGAATTGGGAGGAGGAGGATCTATAGTGGGAAGGCATTCGAAGCTAGGAACAAAGGGGGGGGCTAATTTGGATATGAATTCTTCCAACCAGGTACTGTGGTCATTGGTAGAAATATCGGGAGACTGGCTGTCACAAGCTCTGCGGTAGATTTTAATTTTTTTCCATACAAGGGAAACAGGAGAACGTGGAGACAGTGACTCGCAAAACTTGAGCCAGCCACTTCTTTTCTTTCTTGCCAATAACCTACAAATAGTTGCAGAGGTCTTTTTAAAATTTAAATAGTTGGGCATATTTATGCTAGAGGAAAAGGAGTTTTCAGCTTCTTTACGTTTGCGGACGCCATCAGTGCATTCAGCATCCCACCAAGGTGGAGAAGGTATAAGGTGACGGGCAGAGTTTTTTAAGGGGATTGAAGAATTGGCCGCTCTCAACAGACACTCAACAAAATTACTGTAGTGAATAAGGGAGTTGGATGAATTTATTTGGGGCAAATTTTGAAGTTCTGCGTCCAAATTGGTCGAGAACTTAGACCAGTCGGCTTGAGGTAGGCGATATTTTTGTAGGGGTTGGGTGGGAGGAGAACGTGGATGAGTACTTGGAAAAGAAATTAGGATAGGAAAATGATCACTACCATATGAATTAGGGAGCACAGTCCAGGAAAGAGTTGATACTAAGGAAGGGGAAGAGAAAGTAAGGTCAGGAACACTAATATTTTGGTTAGGTGAAACCCGACGGGTAGCAGATCCATCATTAAGAACACAAAGGTTGCGATCATCTAAAAGTTCAAGCAAAAAGCTGGAGGAGGGGTCATTACAGTGAGAGCCCCAAAGGGTGTGACGGCAATTAAAATCACCTAACACAATCAAAGGGCCAGGAATAGAAGAAAGGATAGAGTTAAATTCAGACAAAATATTAGCATGGGGATGGGGAATGTAGGCAGATACAAAGGATATGTCCATGGCTCTAATGGCCACTACATGTAGACCAGGATCGTGATGGGAAAGAGGAATCTGGGAATAAGTGATAGATCTGCTAACCAATAGGGCGCAACCCGCCCATCCGTCATCTCTGTCGTCCCGAAGACATGAATAGCCAGGAACCCTAAAGAGAGATCCAGGCTTGAGCCACGTCTCCGACACAGCAAAGACAACGGGTTTATATCTATTTATAAGATAGATTAAATCGTGTTTTTTCCTGCGAATGGATCTACAATTCCACTGAAGGATTTCTTCCATTTTGTCGAGTCCAGGATTCGAGGAGTTGTTGAACTAATACAACGACATTGTCCGGTATTGCGTCACTAAATTTAGACAACATGTTTATAAGGGAGCAAGCCAGGAGCTCAATCAAATTGTCATTAGGAGTGGGTTTTGCATTGGTGGTGCAAGATGTACATCAAGTGTTATAGAATTTTGCGTTCTTACGAAGGATCTAAATGCAGACGTTTCCTGTTAGTGAGATGGACGCAAAAAGTGGCTCCGCCTGAGCACTAACAGTGATTAAGCACTCAAGATCTTCACAAACTATGTGTGTGCCAGAAACACTGAAAAAGATACATCAATGAGAAGTATTGGCTCAAAGTTTCTCTTATACTTCACTGTGTTCGGCCGAGGACATTACCATAGGGATAGTCATAAAAGTTTACGAAGGTTCGTAATTACCAATAATTACCTGCTAATCTTGTAAAATGAGTACCTATATTTCATACCAATCCAATTCACTATAGTTTTCCTTGCCAGCAATGCTTTTTATTTGAGCTTTTAACAGCCTGTCCAACTTTATTACTAAATACCTAGCTAAGACATAATGGAAATTTTTATTAGTGGAAAACCTTATTGATCACCACTCATCACTACATATTATTATATAATATGTAAAACGAGTATTTCAACCTAGTTTAAAGAATACTAATGTACCTATATCCTTACATTTCTTTTTTCAGATGTTTGTCAGAATAAAATTGTGATCTTATTAATTACTATTCTCGGAAAATGAAATATGATGACCATGTTGTGCCCGTCTGCCTGGTAAGAATGATATTTTAATTAAGTATTTAAATTCTTTTTAATAATCACGTGAATAATAGCTGCTGATTAATATTAAAAAAAAAGTTTTTTTTGTTTATTTCTCCATACACACAAGGGTATTTTTTAAATAATTTAAAATACAAATATGTTTTCCAGATACCTGATTTGCAAAGCCTTTGTTATGAGAAAATTGTGCTCGAGGTGTCGAATAAAAAGGGTTGCAGTCACTCTTGTCTTGACTATTCATCTCAGTTTTGTATGTATTTCTGTGATAGTAGTAGTAGGTACCTATATTAATATATTTTTTCTACGTAATACATTGTCCACTTAAAATAGAGATGATAAAATTGTTGTTCACTAGCATTTGGACCAGTCATAATATTATTATAATAAATCAAGTAATATGTGTTGTCATTCATCTAAGATACAGATATGTTTTCTGAAACTCAAACCTTAACTCTATAACAAACCCAAATCCTTTTCTTTGCAATTAACTTACCATAGGACCTACACCAAGTTTAATACGAGTGTTATTTGTTCCAGCTCAACATGCTGATGGAAGAGGAGCTAGCTCCACCCTCGACGACAAAACACTGACTGAAACGGTATAATTTTTTTACTAACTCAATGAATGGTGGTAGTTTAAATAATAGTAAGACGTCAATGATTTAAAGCAATATAGTTTGATGAGTATAGGAACGACATAAATCAAATACTTATTAATAAACAAAAAATAAGATGAAAAATGATGAATATATAATATGAGACAACATCCACACAAGGTCTTCAGGTCCCGAACTAGGCAGAGCCTGTACTACGGTAACCTGATGACTGATATACATACTTATATACATATACACACCCAGACACAGGTCAAACAGACATGTTCATGCACACAAATGTTTGACTTGTCCGGGGATCATACCCGGGACCAGCGGCTCAGAAGGCAGGATCGCTACCAACCAATTTAGTAATAATATGTACTATTGTCTGTCTTCAGCTAGTGGGAGCGTGCAGCCCACACACATATGCGGCGACCCTCCATCCCGGCGTGCATCAAGATGTTGAACCTCGGGAAGCAGCAGACTCACTAGAAGAAAATGCATTAGCAATTTTTTTTTATGTGATACAAATGAATAAATTTTATTTATTTCTTTATTATTTATGTAGGTACACTAAACACTTAATAAAGTAAAATACATATAGATAAGAGCACAAAGGAACTGCACAAATCATTAGAAATTTCATGGAGAGAGTTGGAGGATGAGAAACATAGGCATGGTGTGTAAAACAGTAAGGAAGACTTAAATTAGACTATAGTAACCTACACATAGGTACTTGCATTATATTATCGCCTTAAAATAAACATGCATACAATGATAATATACATAGAATATAGAAACAAATACATGAATAATTAAAATAATTTTAATTTCTTGTTGGCCAGAGAGAAGCAATTTGTGTAGCACCCCTTACCTAGATGATATGCCTGAATATTTATGTTTATATTTGGTTAGTATCTTGCACTGTGGTTTATCTAGATGACGGGATACATGTGCTATTTACGTGTATATGTAATATTATGTAAACGAACAATACACCAATCACTGAAAACTTTGTTCGAAGTTATTCAATCTCACCTCTCAAGTAATATCCATTTGTTGAAAACAAAATTTAGGTATGTCCATAATAATACTGACATTCAAAAAATGATTGGAATTGACAATCTAAAAGCATTGAAATAAATAGGTAGGTACTAATTATTGTCTCGTAATTCGAATACGAACAGACTTAGGGACGTGGTTGTCATTGTAATAACGAAAAAGAAACTCGTGGTACGTCTACCTACTAATGACAGCGTCTAACGCAATTGCGCGGCGTGATCACATCACGACGACGCTATACTCGTTGCCACGGCAACAGCACGCCAGCGAAGATAGCGTCTAACGCGCCTGCGCGGCGTGATCACTTCACGGGCACGCGATTCTCGTTGCCACGGCAACAGCACGCCAGCGAAGATAGCGTCTAACGCGCTTGCGCGGCGTGATCACTTCACGGCCACGCGATTCTCGTTACCACGGCAACAGCACGCCAGCGAAGTCAAGTGAGCCCGTGTCGGCGCTGCGGGAGTCTCTGTTTAGCTACCTATTAAATTTTAGTATTGACGATGATAATCTGATGGATATTCTTTTATTATTGGCAACGACAGATTAAGTAGACCTCTATGTATTGGACGTTGGTAAATAAGTAGGTACCTACCTACGTAGGTAGTAGGTAAGTAAGTAACATGGGCGCCGGGAGCGGGGTGCAAGACGGCGCAATTGCACTCTCCTGGCTTCAAAATTAAATAGGTACCTACCTATAGGTGTAAGACATTCGGAACTAAAAAAATATGCGAAAACGCCTCACAGAATATTAAAGCACTTAACGTAGGTACCTAGGTATTCGAGGCGAGGTCCTGAAATTTTCTTCTCAATTCTAGAGCTTTTGTGGATTATTCAACAAAGTACCGAAACTCCTATTTCCAAAAATCTAATCGGCCCTAGGCGGGGTGCTTACATTATCAAGCTCGCTTTGCTCGCTCTTATATCCTACATAGGTAGGTTACTCTTAATAATTGTTATGCTTTTCTGCATAAGTCGACCAAGTTACTCCTTGTGAAAAATGATCGAGCCCGCTTCGTTCATAATTACAAACAATGTCGATACTAACGCGTTTCTATTTTTGTAGCGGTCTTCATCTTGTAATGTTTTATATTTTATTTACAGTTCCGTGCGTGGCGCACTCGCGCCTAAGGCAAACAAAGAAAAAAACAGCATTGACTTTCTAACAGAATTTCTGTTTTGCTATTTTATTTTAAAACCATCAAACTAGTTTTGTTTAGCTACATAGGTACTAGCTTTGAAATAATATAAAATGATCAATACAATTTTGATAACAAATATTATTAAAATCTCGATTATGATTGTAAGTGTAATGCTTGGTCAATCCCTAGCATCAGTGGGATGACACTGACAGCTCACTCCACGCTCACTTCACCTAAGTATTCACGGTGAGATTTTAACAGAATCGACCGGCTGGGGTAACCAATTGATGCAGCCCACCATACTTACATGCGAGCAGCAGCCGGCAAAAGTTGTATGAAAATCCATATCTGTCGTGGTTTTGCGGCCAAATAAATTACATAGTAAACTCATATCTGTCGTGTAATTTCAAAATGGAACGATCTTTTACTCCGAAATGTGGCAACCAAGGAGGTAACGTATCTAAGGTTTTATTTGAATTCCGAACGTGCTTGCAAAAAGAAAGCTGTTTTTTGAAAACAAAAAAAACAAATGAACACTTTAACGCGGGAAAAATGTTCGTTGTTCGTCATTGATTTTGAAAAGTAATTGTATTTTAATTTCCGCGCATTATTTGAGAAAAGTGCTATACAAGCTTTTGCCACAACTAAGCATTGATGGATTTACGTACGTGTGCCTCAACTTCGCCTCGGCCCACATTTACACGTCCATCCATCAATGCCTCTTTTGCTGGCCACTGCAGTAATGTACTACACCGTATTTGTTTAGCTATTGTTCTGTTGTACTTTAAAGAAGTCATTGTTAGTTTATTGAGTTTCGTATAAGAATAAAAAACGAGTTGCATTATTTATTTATTAATTTTAAGAAAACTTACAGCTTTCAAGAAGTCAGAAGTAATATGTAGAAGAAAGCCAATTACAAGTTTCCACTTATATAAACTTATGTGCTAAATTGACAAAACGATACAAACAGCGTGAGAGCATAAAAACAACTAAAGAGAACCAATAAAAACAAAATACATTACACAACAAAGTTAAACTTCAAAGAAAAGGTTACTTAATATTTTTTTTAATGTATGGACACTGTTTGTGAATAAATCAAATTCAACATCCCATCACACCATTTTGAACATTCGACATGATCTTAAAGGTACTCCCTTTCTTCTCCTAAAATTGTTTGTCCGAAAATGGTAAAAATTTATAAAAAATATAGCTTCGCTGCGCTGCGCTCCCGCCTTAGCCATCTAACCTAACCCAATGAAGTCGGATTGTGCCAACTCGGAGTAATACATTGCTATTAATTATTACCCAAGAATTATGTTCTGTTCTTATACATTTCCTATAACACATAATATATAAAATATAATTACCTCGATTGTATTTTCTTTTTCCAAATTTAGATTCATCGATCTTATTATACTTTTTCGTATTTAAGAATTTTTGGAAATTGTTTAAAAATATTTTCACACCACCTGCTCGTAAATGTGAAATTATATGTCAAACAACCTTAACCCAAAGTGAGTCATAAGTGGCCGGGGGCACAGCCGGTCAATAATGTTGTACTGGATTTCATTATGACCCGCTGGTCAATAATGTGATTTGAATTTGGAATCTCACATGCTCAGCTAAATTGGCAGTATAGTATGTACAGACGCCAGCAGGTCAAGCTACCCGAAACTGTCAAATTTTCCCAATCAACCTTGAACCTTAATGCTTTAGCGATAAAGTTGAAAATCTATTAAAGAAATTTGACAGATTGTAGTAGCTTGATGTGCTGGCGTCTGTACTAACAAATGCCCCAAAGTGCCAGAAAGAGGAAAGCTATTCTCGAAACCCTTACTACGCGTGGATGATATTCTCGATTTCCTACAAAATCATAACGACTGCTTCTTCATATCGTTGCCATGTTTTCGAAGACATAATATTATTGTAAGAATAATTAGATAACTACGAACCATTTTTTTAAAGGAATGGAATAACATTAAAACTGGCATTAATAATAACTAATACCGTACCGCGCCGTAATACCGTAATAGTAATTGGCTGTAACATTAGTTAATTTATTTTAAGTAAACTGCGCTAAGATTGCTGTGGATTTTGTGAATAAATAAATAAATAATAAAACCTATCTATACTACAGTCGATTTATCACATTTTATCAAAAATACTCTATTTTCACGAGCGTCTCCAATGACGTTATAAATTCAAAATGCATACAGCCAATCATCCAAAACCATTCTACCAGCCCTGTATAAAGCTTAGTTTACACAAACGCCACTTCCATGAGAGTGATATCAATAGACAACGTCACGACAAAACCGTAGAAGAGACTTTTTTTTTTTGAAAATCGAATTGATCGTGTCTTGGCTACTTATTGGTAGACGCAATAAAGGCGCGAATTTTTGGCATTTAAACTTTAAATTTATCAACAAAGTATTATAAAATGTCGAGTGATGAAAGTGATTGTACTCCTGAATTCATTACAACCGAAGCTAATAATATTTCCCATGATTTACTGCCGGAAAAGTCAAAGGAAACTTATATAAAAGCCTACGACAATTTCCAAAAATAGAAAAGTACGAAAGGCGTCAACTCCATTTCGGAACTAGTTCTATTAGTGTATTTTCAGCATTTATCTTGTACTCAGAAGTCAAGTAGCCTATGGTGTACTTATTCAATGCTTAGGTCAACAATAAGCATGAAACACAATATAAATATCAGGACATACGCTAAGCTATTAGCATTTCTAAAGAGGAAATCGGAAGTTCACCAATCAAAGAAATCGAAAGTTTTCACACCTATGAATGTTGAAACTTTTTTAAATGAAGCTCCTGATCATAGTTATCTTGCCGTAAAAGTAACTACATCATTGTATTTATAACTAAATAAAATACAACATGGTAGCAAATAGCAACAAGAACGCTTATGTATACTTACTGAATTTACGTAAGTATGTTGTTAGTAAATTTTTTTTTTATTTTTTTTTTCAGGTGGCTTTAATTGAGAGTGAATGGGGCTTGTCGTTGTCAAGAAATGGTAAACATGAAGGTCCAAGATATAGAAAAAGACTCAGAAGAGTTGTTATTGATTAAGTTGCCAGACACTAAAACCAAAAGGGAAAGGTCATTTGTCATCCGCGGAGCATATGTAAAGGTTGTGGAAAAGTATCAAGCTCTGCGGCCTCCTAACATAAACACTAACCGATTTTTTGTAGCGTTCAGTAGTGGAAAATGCACCCGTCAAGTGATTGGGAAGAATAACATGAGTGCCATGCCGAAGGAAATTGCCAAATACTTAGGATTACCAAATATCGAGCTCTATACGGGTCATTCTTTTCGTCGAACGTCGGCTACACTGTTGGCGGATGCGGGAGCAGATATAACTTAAATAAAACGACATGGTGGCTGGAAATTGGATACAGTAGCGGCGGGCTACATTGAAAATTCTGTACAAAACAAAAATAAAATAAGCTGTCAAATTGTTACTTAACAGCATCACTTTAAAAACGTCATCTGATTCTTTTTCACCACAACCTTCAACATCACACCATCACATTCCATCTTTCCCTGAGCCTCATGCACCACCTTCACCAACTTTCACCACCCAAAATGCTCCTCTGCAAATACAAAATTCTGAAGCATTGACGAGCAATACTCAAATAAATTCCACATCAACATCTATAAACGTACCAAAAACTTAACTTTATCTTTGCACAACTGGACTAATGTCTCAAATGTTACCATTAACTTCAATTAATATTATTATAATTTTTTTTTTTTTTTTAATATGTAAGTAACTAGTTCTAAATATGTTATTCTTACTGTTTGTTTATTTAATAAATACTTTGTTTTTCGTACTATGGCTATTATTTTCTCACAGTAGGTGTAAAAAGTAGAGTATCCTCCTCTGGGGTAAAGGTGTCTTTGCCTTGGGCTAGCTTGAATCTCGACCGCAATGAAGGATTCTTGTATTAACTCCCTCGCTTCGCTCGTGAGTTAAACTCTTAACTCCCTCGCTGCGCTCGGAAGTTAAATCCCGAATCCTTCATTGCGCTCGAGATTCAATATGACGCCCGTGACATAAGACACAACTTTAGCCCCTCGGTGCATAATCTACTATTAGACGCAATTCCGGCAGCCAAAATTACTTTGGGGGGATTAAGACTAACTCCCTTAAGCCCCCTACACCACCAATACCCTCAAATTCAGGTGACTCGTTTTAAAATCCAACCCTAAAATTGTTTGCTGCATTTGCTATAAATTAGGTTTTAGTAACAGAAACGAATCGCTATAAATCCGACTCTACGCAGTCCTGTATGCCCTACCCCTAGACTGTAATTTAGAATCACGTAGGCGCGGAGGGGCGAGGCGGCCCGCGAGTTGAGGAGCAGGTGGTTGTAACGGTTGCCGCTGCGGCTGCGGCTAGACGGCTAGGCCGGCCAGCAAGACGAAGCTGCGGTGGTGAGCGTTAAACCATCTGCGAAGATAGGCTCGCGTGAGACGGCTGGAGCCCTGACAGAAACCATGCCTGCTGTATGTTGCATGCTCGCTTGCATGCTACATGCTTGCTTGCATGCTCTCTTGCATGCTGCATGCTTGTTGCATGCATGGTGTATGCTTGTTTGCATGCTTACAGGGAAATAAAAACCCCATGTTCATCATCAAGTGTTTTATTGAGTGATAATAGGTACATCCAGCGCAATTTAGACGTGACCAGTCAGTTCACCAAACATTAATTCAATTTTTTTTACTTGAAAAGCAACGATTGGCAAAAACATTATTTGTCATTTCATCATTCTACAACAACAAGTTTACCAAATATTTCACTTAGCAAAATAATTATCCGATAAACTTTTAGTTAATAACGTATTATTTGACACACAATTCATATTTTTTCATTTTATTTCATAAACAACGTTTTGAATAATAATAATAACGTTTATTGGACAAAATCAGAACTTAGCCTACTACAGATTCAATACTAAAAACATAACATATAAGAGGCTTCTAACCTAAATGAACTCCTGATTTCCAAACTAGGTAAAAACCTGTATCTTGGAAATCAGTGCTCTTACAATGAACTTATCAAAAACTCAAATAAGCTACATCATTGAAAAAGTTAGACCACAATTAAGTCATGTGAAAAACAGAGAAAATAAAAATATTATAACAAATTCCGATAGCTATGGTTTATTTTACAGCTTGACGATTTCGAGAGATATGATAAGTGTTATATTGTGTAACATGTAAAAGTGTTGTGAAGTGTAGTGTAGTGTATATTGAGTAACGTAACAAATTAGTTATTTCTGGACAAGTAGTAACTCTTCGGTATTAGCATAGTCCAGATCAATGAGCCAATTTGTAATAGTTGTTTTACATTTGTGTTTGATAAGGGGATTCGTGTTGAGGATCAGATTAATATTGTTGTAAAGATGGGCATCAAGAAAAGGGAAGAATCTCTGAGCAAATTTAGTGCGGCACGCTCCAGACACACCAAGTGTATGTTTCCTGCACATCTGTAGAAATTCTAAGGGGTTATACTTTAAGGAACTATGCATTCTGAGGACTGTTTGTAGTATAAAAAGATGCCTTACCGTCAATACCTCACAGGTTTGATAAAGGCTGGTTGTGGGATGGAAGAATGGTAAGAACAGACTTACTTTAAGGAGTGCTCTTTGAGCACGCTTGAGTTTGATTAATACTGTCTTACACACACCACCCCAACTAGCCATACAATACACCAACAGTGACTGGTATAGAGCAGAATAAATCAACTTAAAGACCTTCGGGGTAGCACAGTGTCTGGGATTTTTCAATATATATATTAATTTACGAACTCTAGAAGATACAAGGTCTACGTGAGGAGTAAAACTAAGTCTCTCGTCGATTACTACTCCAAGGTACTTTATTAATTTAGCTTGTTCAAGCGAATGACAATTGCAACTTATATTTGTATGGCATATCCGAGAGTGTGCAATTATTTTATGCGAATTTAGAGACAGATGGGATTCATTACGGAGCGAGAACTTTACAAACTTGGTTTTTTCGACATTTAACGTTAAAAGATTACACCTAAGCCAGTCATTAACAACATCAAAGCCGCTTTGAGCATATTGAAAAGTTTTAATCCACGACGTGTCCCTAAAAACAAGGGCAATGTCATCCGCGAAGGTTATAATTTTCCCATTTTGGAGTTCAAGTTCACAGAGGTCATTGATATAGATCAGAAATAAGGTTGGTCCAAGGACACTACCTTGCGGCACTCCGTAAGTTACAGGAAGCTTTTCACTTACCCAGTCAGCCACCATAACACACTGAAAACGATTACTGAGGTAATCCGTGAATAACTTATGTGGTAGCCCTCTGATCCCCATGCTCTCGATTTTATCCAACAGTCTAGGGACAGAGACTGTGTCAAATGCCTTGGCTTAATCGTGAAATATAGCCAGAACTTTATTTATGTTATCAATATTATCTACTACATAATCAATAACTTCATGAACTGCATCACTAGTAGCTTTGTTGGATCTGAAACCGAATTGAGCATTAGATAGAAGCTTGTTTTTTTCTAAGTAATTAATTAGTCTCTTATTAATAATTTTCTCGAGAATTTTAGACACAGTAGGCAATATTGAGATGGGTCTGTAATTATTGACACAGTCCCTGTCACCAGATTTGAATCTAGGTATTATTTGGGCAGTTTTAAAAACTTGTGGGAAGAATCCAAATGAGAGCGCTAAATTACAAATATAGGTCAATTAGGAAACGAATAGGGGTCGATAACGTGAAAGGAAATTTGAGGTTAAGTTATCGCTTCCAGCAGTGGAGCTAGGTTTTAGATTAAGAATGATGTTATTAATCTCACTTTCGTCAGTTGGCAGTAGAGCAAAAGAGTTATTGCAAGTAGAATGAATTGGTGATAAAGGATCAGACCCTGGTCCTTGGGATAACTGCTTTTCTGCCAGTGATTTTCCTACATTTGCAAAGAATTCATTTATATTATTAACGGAGAGTTGGGGATTGTTAGGACAAATTAATTCAGAAGCAATCTCATTCTGCCGTTTAGTATTAGTTGCAGTTAACTACGTCCCATATATTTTTTTAATTGTTACCCGTCTTAGCAAATTAATTCCTTTCATATTCTCGTCTTACCCTGTGCAGCAATTCGTTACAAAAATTCCTGTACCTTGTGTAGGTTAATTTAAGAGTTGCGTTATCAGGAGATTTTTTTGATTTTAGATGAAGGCCATCTCTATTCCTTACGCATCTCAAGAGTCCCGGAGTGATCCATGGCTTTAGTATACGTTTACGTCTTGATATGGTAATTGTTTTTGTACATGATTTAATAATATAATAATAATAATAATAGACTTTTATTTCGGACCATAGAATCCATAGAGTGTTAGTAAAATTAACAAAAAGCTTATCACCTAGTGTTAGTACCCATCACCCTTTGCACAAACTGTTTAATTATAGGAGAGTTGTAACTCTCCCCTACCGTTCTCAGGATGCTGTTGTGACTGTCTCTCACTCTTCTCAACAGCGAAGCTGTTTTTTTGCGCAAGATGGCGTGAAAACCATCAGTGCGAGCTTGCGCAAACATCTCCGAGGCACTACAGTATCGAGGCAGTCTCAAGAGCATCCTGAAAGCATTATTGTACTGTACGCGCAATATATCTAGCGACTTCTTGGTGTAACTGACCCATAGACTGCCCGTGTACATACTCTGACAGTAAGCCTTAAACAGCGTAATCTTGACTAGGTCAGTACACCGAGCAAATCTACGGGCCAGCATATTGCTCCGAACCGCCAGAGCCCTCCGCTCCCTCTCAATGTCTGCATCGTCTCGAAGGTCGTCAGCAAGAAAATGACCTAAGTATTTGAAGGTAGATACTCTTTTTATTTTAGACCCGTTAATATAGAGATCAGGTCCATCAACATGCCTCTTGCTGCCGACCTTAAAGACCATGCATTCACATTTCTTTGCATTATAAATTAAACCATGCGCGGCAGCGTAGGTTTCACAAACTTTAAGTAGCTCTCCGATTGCCCCCGCTGACGGACCCAGCAGCACCATGTCGTCTGCATAGCTGATGTTGTTAATTCTAACTCCATCAACACTGCATCCCACACGCATGCTGCTGAGTTCAGCTATGAGGTTATCAACGTAAAGGTTGAAGAGCCTGGGAGATGTCAGACCTCCCTGTCTCACTCCGCACTCCAACCCATACGGCTCAGAGAGTGTACCATCCCATTTCACCTGATTGGTTTGATTACCATACCAGTACTGGAAAATACGACATATATCTTCCGGTATACCCCTGTCTCCCATCTTCCCCCAGAGCACATCATACGAGACAAGATCGAATGCCCTGGAGAGATCAAGGAAACAGGCGTACACCGGAGTCTTGCGATCTACATAATATTGAACTGTATGCTTGAGACTCAGTATTGCACTTTCAGTTGATAGTCCTGGTCGAAACCCGAACTGCGCATCTTGAAGATTTATATATTCGTTTAAATAAGAATCAAGCATACCGTCCAACACCTTTGCAATTATTGTCGCGAGAGAAATAGGACGGTAGTTACATTTGTCCGAGATGTCACCTGTTCTGTTCTTCACAATGGGAACCACGATGGTCTTCATTAGATCAGCAGGTAAATATGCATGACTAATACACATTGTGAAGAACACAGACAGAACTCTCGGCAGATGGATACCAGCGTGTTTCAGGTGTTCGATGCTGAGCCCATCATGTCCTGGAGATTTTCCTCGGGTCATACTGTTAATGACTTTACTTACTTGTTTAGTTGAGAAAAGTATCAGAGGTTTCTCTCCACGACTGCTGGGCCCAGAATCGCTCACCATGGATGAGGGACCGAGTGGGGATTGAATGTTAAAATGTTCTTTAAACATATTCGCAATGCCCCTGGGTTCAGCCATCCCACCAACACTCACAGAGAGACCAGCTTTCGCATCTAACTTATTAGTGGATTTCCAAAATTCACCAAACTTTTTTGTAGCTCGTTGTTCAGCTAACCTATCCATAATAACTTGTTCCGCGTTATTCTGACAATATTTTAAGCGACATTTGAAAGTTTTCCGCTTCTCGTACATTTCATCATAAATAGGACCTGAAGAGGGACGATTGTTACGTATCCAGGCTTGAAAACTACACCTGGCCTCTCTGTGAGCGTCTTTTACATAGTCATTCCACCCACAAACGCGCTTACCTCGCCTCGGTCCACCCTCCCGTATATGTTTGGACTGCCTAGCTGCCGCACATAGTATTCCGACAATTCGATCATACAAACTATCCAGAACAACTTTATGCTCGGCCAAGCCACATGACCCTCTGCCGCAACTTTCAAACTCATGGGGGAAATCAACGTCTCGCAGCCTACTATTACAAATGTTATGGTATTCTTGCGATTCCGACCTAGTTCGTTCTCTCCACAAGACAGAGTTCCGACAGTTACTTCGAGTCCTGAATTTAGGCCTCATTACTTCCAAATTACATTCAATACTAATAGGTAGGTGATCCGAAACATAAACATCTTCAGAAACATCCACATCTTTAACTGTATGCCAAGATGACACTGACACCAGAATGTGATCTAACCATGTCCTACTACCATAGACGTCACTTATAAAAGTGTAGGTATCACTGTCCACCCCCCGCTTCTCTATATCAGCACAGATCCATGACTGATCACTACAAAAATTCGATAACTCTTTATAGAACAAGCTATGAGGGTGAGCATTGAAATCCCCCAACATAAATACATTTTCCACATCACAACTTGCTATGATAGCACTTATTTCACTTAATACCTCTGTAAAAATTGGTAAGTTGTCTGGACAGTTAGTAGGCATATATACAGAAAAGACAAGAATCGTACGTCCGTTTGATGTAGCAGTGATAGCCACCAATCGAGGGCTGATACAGTTAACAACAGAGACCGACTCAAAAATTCCCTTCCTCCAGAGAATGGCCTCCCCACCGTGAGGTCTTCCTCTCAAAAGGCCCTCAGAAGTGTCTACAGCCGACTTACCCGTCCACTCAAAGTCGGGACTTATGGTTCCTAGAAAGGGAATATCATGGGGAAGAAGCCAAGTCTCCTGTAGGGCTACCAAATCTGACCACAGACATATATCTCTAATATTATCAATAGATCGCTTGACCGACTTACAATTAAAACTAGTAAACTTTACGTTTTTATTACTTTTAGTATCCATTAAATACAAGACTAACTAACTTTAACTTTAACTTCCTGAGGTTTCGTTCGATACATAAAATGTACAAAACGTCGAAATACAATCCCATCAGGCCACAATTCGTTATTTAAAAACAAGTCAGCCTTGTGTTTAGAAACAAATATTTTGAACGCATTATACTTTTTAAAAGATTTCATGTTTATCTTTTTCAATGTCACTATTTCACCAGTTTTGTCTTTTATATAGCCAATAATGTCATTTTCACTTGCTTCTGTACTAACATTAGAAATTAGCAACGGTATTTTGATATCCGCGGCACGGAATTTACCCTCAGGCGCAGTTACAGCCCTTCCCTTTTGGCTAGATAAACGATTTTGTTTGTTACGTTTATTTTGCACTATTTTCCACTCAGAGGTCACATCCGCACCACCTACCATTTGCTCACTACTCACTACAATATTACGACAACTCACACTCGGTATCGCCTCCGCCACTGCTTCGCGCTCCGCGGGCGAACCACATAACTCACTCGATAGTGACTCACGTGATACCGCTCCGACTACACTCGCTCGTTGGCCACTCGTAGGGGACGTCGCACGCGTCGTCATGCACTCTTTCTCGCTCGCACTCACTGGATCCGCTGTCCCTTCTCGCTCGCCCACCTGCCTACGATTCTCTGTCGCACTTTGCTGTTCTTGCGAAACAGAGATGCAGTTATTATCGCGCTGATTAGGTGTTGATGACGCATTTTTTCTTGCCGAGCCGTTAAAAGTCGAATCAGCTGGTACTTGCAAATATTTTATAGGCACATATTGTAAACCTATGGGGCCACTATCTAGATTGATACTATTTTGTAAACAAGCCCCTCTTCGTTTGTTTACATTCCTTTCTACCGGATAATTATGTGTAGATGAGTATTTCATGTTTTCTACTTCTGACTTAAATAAATCGAATTGTTCTGTAGTAACAACTTTTTGTTCCAAAGCACTGACCTTATTTTGTAGTTGTAGCAAGTCCTTTAACAATCTGGTGACATCCACATGATCGAAAGACACTGGTGGGATCTTATGCAACTCCTTTGCCACAAAAATGGGAAACAAATCAGGATTTGATCCCTTCATTAAACAAATCATGTCATCAAGGTCCCGTGACATCTTCTTCTTCCCATCCTTTCTACGGACAGGCATCTTCTTCCCACTAGGAATAGACTCAAATAGCAGAGTCTTGGCTTTCACAATCTCTTCTGCTGTGAAGGAGGAAGTACACAGCTGATGCACACTCTCTTCATCCATCACGTCCAAAACGTTTCGTAAAAACGCCAAAAGTTCATTAATGACTACATTGCAACTATTGCACTTCACAGTAATTTTTGACATGTTCGCTACAATGAGACAACAACAACAACAGCAATGCAGTTAATGGCAGCACTCAGAGAGCCAGTGAAATTTCCAACAGCTTCATTAAAGTCAGTAATTAAATAGAGGGGCATAAAATCTATTTTGGGCAGTATAGTCTACTCGCTTGATAGTTTTGGGGTAATGTTTACCTGGAATAGATACATTGACAGAAATAATTACACTGTAATTATCAGTGAGAGATGTTTCTGCGATCAAACATGATGCTGGGAATTCGGATTTGAGTATGACATGGTCAATGCAGGAATTTGCACGCGTGGGAGTTTGGTAGGCTGGGAGCATACCATGTGATGCCACAAGATTTAAATAAGGCTGTTTTCGTGTGTCCGGTGTGTTATCGACAATATCAATATTTACATCACCAGTCAAAATAAAGTTTTTATGTTTATGAGCAACCTCAACTAGCAAACCATCCAAGCTCTCTAAAAACTTGTCAACATTCCTGACACTGGGTGATCGGTATATAGCGAGAACTGCAGTGTTTTTTAAACAATATGTATCAAGAGTTATTAGTAGAATATTACAATCCTTAATGACCGGTTCTTGTACACATAAATGTATACCTTTTTTAATAAAAATAGCTACACTTTCATTTTGTGTATAGTTTCTAGTTGTACAGTAATAATCGAAACCGTCTAGTACAGGAGGATTGGAAACACTAACCAGCCAGCACTCCGTCAATATTATCAGGTCCCAGTCAACATTGGATTGAGCCAAGAGGACAAGCATTCCATCCATATTACAATTTAAGCTCCTGATATTCTGGACAATTACCCTAAATGATATCCCAATTGTTGGTATAAGTGTTGAGCATCGGTCTATAGTACATGTAGAAGTATTAGCCACGGATATTATTATTATTCCGTTTATTTATTTTCATAAGTACATATATATATATATATATATATATATATATACATTTTTAAATATTTTTATAAAAAAACATTTAAAAATATAAAAATAGTGGTCCTCCCGTATCAGGAGCAGGGTCCAAGCTACCGGTGGTTAGGGCATCAGGCCATTGGCTGATACGACAATCGGCACAATGACAGCCGAGCTCACATTCCACATGTCAACAACCTCGTGTGCTAAGTCGAGATATTTAATTTGTTTCTCTTTCTCAGCTTTCACGAGGTTCTCGTCATGTGGAACGGTAACATCGATAATCATTGTGCGGCGCGCTAATCGATCTATCACCACTATATCAGGCTTATTGGCGACAATACTCCTGTCAGTATTTAATGATAGACCGATCCCAGTACAACGTGACTTGGTCATTTTCGAGAACTGGGTCGGGCGCATACTTTTAATACGGTACCTCGGTATCCACAAGTTTATATTTTAAAGCAAGTTGCTGGTGAATAATCCTGGCTACTTGGTTGTGCCTGTGCAAGTACTCGCCGTTAGCCAGACGAGAACAACCAGAGATAATATGTCTGATGGATTCACCTGGATGGTGGCATGCCCGACACACGTCAACCGTCCCGTCTTTCATAATATGTCTCCGGTAGTTATTCGTCAAGATAACTTCGTCCATAATTGCACAGACGAAACCTTCAGTTTCCCCGAAAAGGTTATCAAAACGTAGCTAGGATACGGATGCTAAGAAGTCTACACCGGGTTGATGAAGAGCCCGGTAGAAGCGCCCGTGAAGCTCCTTGCTTTGCCATACCTCCCTGCGGTCATCGGTAGTAAGTACTACAGGTTTGCGCCAGTTCTCTTTAGCCATGGATAGCGGGGTGAGTCCCTTGTCTACTACTACCACATCAAGGTGCATACCCATTTCAGCTTTTAAAAAATATTCCCTGAGACTGCAGATCTCGCGGTTGTGGAGGGTCTTCGCATTTAAAAAGCCTCGACCCCCGCACTTCCGCGGGATGTACAGTCTCATCACCGAAGAACGTGGGTGATGCATCCGATTTGCGGTCTGTAGTGTACGGACCCTCCTATCCAGGGCGTCGAGTTCAGTCTGAGTCCATTTGAGTATGCCGAAAGAGTACATCAAAACCGGTATGACCCAACCGTTGAAGGCACGCACCTTGTTTCCGCCTGAAAGAAGACTAAGTAATATCTTCTTCAGGCGGCCGAAGAAGCGCTCCTTCAACGATTGCTTCATGTCAGCAACGTTGATGCCTAACGCTTCCGACATACCCAAATATTTATAGCTTTCGGATGAGGAGAGGTATCTAAGGTGTATGGAATCCGAAAGATGAATTCCTTCGGATTCCATAATTTCACCTCGCTTTACATGCATGACTGCACATTTGTCCACACCAAATTCCATCCTGATGGCGCTACTGAAAGTTTCAGTTACCTTCAGTAGCTCCATCAGTCGCAATTTGTTGGGGGCAAAGAGTTTCATGTCATCCATGTAGAGGAGGTGAGATATGACCTGACCACCTCTCCTCAACCGATAGCTGAGTTAGTAAACCTCGAGTTATTTATTTAACTCAAAGTTTTGGTACAATCGGGCCTTAGAGGATTCAGGGCTAAGCAGAACCAAAGTGGACTCAAACTGTCGCCCTGGAATATTCCCCGTTTAATCCATACAGGCTCATCATTCCCCTGGATCCGTCGACATCCTGTATAGCGAAAAACCGTCCTCCATTGCCCCATACACGACTCTAGGAAGGTGCGTAGAGTTGCATCAATCTTGTACAACTCCAGCACCCTCATAAGCCATGTATGTGGCACCGAGTCGTAGGCCTTCTTATAATCTATCCAGCATGACGACAGATCCTTGCGGGATCGACGAACCTGTTGGCTAATGGCCATGTCGATGAGGAGTAGCTCCTTAGTACCGCGGGACCCGTTTCATCATCCATTTTGAGAGGCAGACATAATCATATTACTGCCAATGTGCGTATTAATTTTCGCTCTCAGAATGGATGTAAGAAGTTTATAGACCGTCGATAAACACGTAATTGGTCTATAATTCTTGGGTTCCGTGAGACTACCTGACTTATGGAGCAGGTGGGTAACGCCTGTTGTTAGAAACTGTGGTAGCGACCCAGACTCTAAGGATGACTGGAACTGAGATGCCAGGCAAATGTGTGAACTAATTAGCCATTTTAACCAAAAGTTGTGCAATCCGTCCGGTCCCGGAGATTTCCAGTTCGATAACGGACGGACCGCTCTGGCAACGTCTAATGGCGTAATTAGGACTGCTCCCATTTCTGGTATAGTTTCACACACTCGCTCGACCACTCGTATCCAGCCAGCCTCAGCGTGACAGACGGGCACCGACCAGATGTTGCACCAGAATGATCTCGTGGTGGCGTCATCCGGGCGGCACACGTCCGTCACATTTTGTTCAGGTCGCGCCCAAGCTCTGTACACCCACCTCTCATCGCTCTGGAACATGCGATTTTGCGTGTATCGATCAACCCGTCGCTTATACCGCCGAATACGGCTCGCCCATGCACAAACTTTCTGCTTCAGGAAGTCGATGCGCTCTGTGACACGGGACATGTATTCTCGAGGGCTGATTCCAGTCCCCGCGAATGCCCGTCTTACAAAACGCATCACTCGTGGTCGTGTATTGCCCTCCCTGAAGCAGTATAGTTTGCCGATAAGTACCCTGGTCCCATCGATACGACGCTCGATCCTGCACTGCCAGGCTGGTACAGCTGGTTTTGGTCGAGTAGCTCCGTCATAGTTTGGAAACTTGACATTAGCTAAACGACATGCCGCAACAGCCGCACAATACAGAATCGAGTGTGTATCAACGAGATCCTTGCTGCTCTCGAACACATTCTTCAGCTGCGAGTCGAGGGCACATACCAGCGCCCTATTTTTTTTGTGCATAGGTAGGCATGGTAATCGGGGTCTAAGTTCGATCGAAGTGGATCCATACTCGCGAAACGCATCCTCCAGTGCGCTCCTCAATCGGGCGTTGTACTGGCTACTTACTGTGGTAACCCTATCATCGTCTTCTTCAACACCATGATTGGACCGCGGCGGGACTGCATCAATGGTTGAAGCTTGTACCGCGGTCTGTGCCGGAGCCGAGACGATATGGTTGCACAGCTCTGAGCGCAGCCTATCAAGTGCAGCATCGTCCAACTTATGATTACGTTGGATGACCCGCACCTGATCCGACAGTCGTTGGGCCGAGACGTTGACGGTTGGCTCTAGTTCCTGAAACAGAGACAGCATCCTATCACGGTACGCAGTGAGGTTAGTTCCCCCCTCTGTAGACCTGTAATATGCGCGCATGACGTTCTCGTTCATAGATCGAGTACATCTCTTGCGCTGCACACACCCACCGGCAGCGAGGACCCGGCTCAGGGCCGGATGGCCCCTAAGTCCCAAGCTCCTCGGTGGCCGGCCTCTCCCCTGCGGACGTACAGGTGTTGGCGACGTCAGCGGAGAAAAATACCCTTCGCTCGAGCTCGACGCAACTACCGCGGCTGGTGTCGTCACAGCGCTCACGGTGGGGCTGGGTACCGGCGGTGGCGAGGCGGAGCCGAGCGAAGAGTCCGGAGGTGGTAGGCGTGCTCGTCTTATTTATTTATTATAGGTCCACCAACAATTGTTCACACTGGATACAGCGACATAATTCATTCTTAAAATTAAAATGACAGCGCAACAATTACTTATAGGTAAACACCACATGCACAAAACAATAAATTCGGAAGATGAGCTTACTTAGTAAGTACTAAGCGCCAATTTTCAATTAAATTAAAATAATCTTGAAATAGTGAAAAACAGAATTATGACAATATTGATTAAAAATTAAATTAAAATAAAATAGAATTAAAAATAAAATAAATTAATTTATAAAAATGACAACATTAGTAAAAGATATATAATAAAAAAGTTAAAATTATATTACATTGGTAAATTGATAAAATTGTTGTTATAAATAAAGATCGACACAAAATTAAAATTCATTGAATGAAATTGATAAAATTGAATAAAATAGAATTGAACCAGATTGAATAACATTGAATATTGAATAACATTGAATAAAATTAATAAATTGATAAACATTAAAGAGAAAAAAAAATCATGAAATTAAAAAATTAATAACAGTTGTAAAATTGACAATGAAACAATTGATTAAGGTAAAATTGGTAAATTGACAAAATGAAATAATAATTGACTATGATTAGGGGTTGCTTGGCAAACGATTAAGGATGGCTTTTTGTTTAGCAATAGAGTCAAAGTGGAGATCAATAACATCACTGTAGCCATTTACCACCTTACACATTCTTGCAACAGGCGAATTGGATCCCAAAACTGTTCTTCTAAATGGCGTACAAAGAGGTGTTATGGCACTACGCGGAATTCTAGAGGGTGCACGAAAACCGAAAAGTGCAAGTAAACTAGGACTGTCTATTTTATGCTTAAAAATTTTGTAAGCAAACATTGCATCCAACATATGTCTACGTCTGTCTAGTGAAGTCATGTTAAAATGCTTCAGTCTTTTATTGTAAGAATGTATTTTTTTGGCGATTCCATTGGAAAAAGCGAGGTGCCAAGCGAAGCGTTTTTGGACACGTTCAAGTCGCAATGAATGTGTGGCGTAGTGAGGACGCCAGACCACACTGTTATATTCAAGGATGCTACGAATGAGACTGTTATACAGCAATATTTTGGTTCTGTTGTGACTAAAGGTTTTACAATTTCTTAGGACGAACCCTAACATTTTCGAAGCTCTTTTTATAATACTATCGAGGTGTGGTGTGAAAGTTAACTTCTTGTCGAACAGTACACCGAGGTCCTTTATTGTTTCAACTTCCTTAATTTCAACTTCGGATATGTGGTAACTACTGCGTATTGGGATGTTCCTTCTAGTGAATTTTACATGGTAACATTTTTTGGGATTGAGTTCCATTTTATTACTGTTGCACCATTGAACGAGACGATTGAGGTCACTTTGAAGTTGTAATGGATCATCTTCAGACTTAATAATTCTCAAAAACTTTAAGTCGTCAGCGTACATAAAAAAATCCGAGAACAGAAAACACCGTGGAATATCGTTTATAAAATAAAGAAATAAAATTGGCCCTAAGTGCGAGCCCTGAGGAACACCGGAAGACACGCATTGCAGAGTTGACTGATAACCGTTAACGACAACAAAGAAAAATCTATCAGTTAAATACGAACTTAGCCAATTCAAAAAGGATCCAGAGATGCCGTAGGCGCGTAACTTAGTAATTAATATTTTGTGGGATACTTTGTCAAACGCTTTGCTGAAATCCGTATAAATAACGTCAGCTTGATAGCCCGCGTCAATAGCCTTTATAAGAAGTTCTGTAAAAGAGACTAGGTTTGTACTAGTTGAACGGGTCCTAACAAATCCGTGCTGATGGTCGCTTAAAAACATCTTTAAATGATTTTGAATATGTGGGCACATCAGTGATTCAAATACTTTGGCAAACGAAGATAATATTGAGATAGGCCTGTAATTGGTTACAACGCCTTTGTCATCTGATTTGTGAACCGGAACCACTTTTGCGATTTTCCACTTTGAAGGAAATATACCAGTGGTCAATGATTTGCTATAAATCAACATAAGTGGGTAAACCAACTCAGATGAACATGCAATAATGAATACTGGAGGTATTCCATCTGGCCCAGCCCCTTTTTTTGGATCTAAGCTTTTCAGTTTTTTGTGGAGAGTTTCACAAGAAATAACAGGGGTAGTTAGACCCAAACTATTATTTTCCAAAAACTGCATGACTTCGGAATTGAATTCAGTACCAGTACTATCATCCGGGCTGTAAACTGACGAAAAATAGCTTGCAAAAAGATCACATACTTGTGACCCATCAGAAGTAACAGTAGTTCCATCGGTCATGGTTAAGGGGTAAGCACTTGAACCTCCTCCTTTAGCTTTCAGATAAGTCCAAAGTAACTTAGGGTTAGATGCCAATTCGTCTTCTAGATGTTTTGCGTAATCCTTGTAACAAATAGACGCGAGATTTTCACTGCGTTTACTAATTAGTTTGAGCTCTATTGCATCCATTGGGTTCTTATACTTCTTAAAACGCTTTCGAATCTTGTTCTTTTCATTCAACATTTTAATAAGTTTACGACTAAACCATGACGGGTATTTTCGGTTTTTAGGTTTACGTAATGGCAAAAATTGTTGTATCGCAGCGCCAAGAGTATCGTAGAATACCTCCAGCATCTCATTAACATCACTCTGTTCACCGAATAATGAATTCCAGTCCAACTCTTTTAAGAAGTTTCGAATTGCATGATAATCCGCCCTATGAAAGTCAGGAGTCGCTTTTCCTGTATTGTAGGGGAGACTTGCTACCCTATCAAATGAAATAACAATGTCTAGAGGGGGATGATGTTGATCCACATTACTTAAAGGACAAATGCTTTCATTTACAGAACATAGTGGTATTGTCGAGAGCACCAGATCCAATACACGACCAGCGGCATTCGTAATAAAGTTACATTGTTTCAACATGTTAACACAAGTAAAATCCATCAAAAGTTCATTAATACTGTTCGGTCCAACGCTATTTCCGATGTCACCCACGCTCTTCCAATCGATGCCACTCAAATTAAAATCACCCACGATACAAACGTCACAGTCAGTTATTTGTTCAAAGACCGCACTACAAGAATCCACAAAATGTTCCAAAGTACAACGACGCACTGGCGGGGGTAAGTATACTGCGCAGAGAGCTATTCGACTGACCGTTCGTGTCCATGGAAGTTCTATAGAAACCCAGAGATCTTCACAAATACTTTCCCAGTCTTTAACGCGTTTGGACTTGATGTTCTTCTTTATAGCTATCAGAACTCCTCCGCCCTCTTTTTTCCCACAAGCTAAAATACTTTCCCTGTCCCTTCTATAAACTACGTACCTGTCGTCGAACAGCTCGCTGCTCAGAACAGAACTATTAAGCCAAGTCTCTGACAATATAATTACATCAAAGTCGTTACAACATAGATTCCGATAGAAAACATGGGTCTTTGTTCGTAGGCCACGACTATTTTGATAATATATTTTTAAGCTTTTGAATTGAGTTTTTAAATTATTCTGTATAACATGCATAAAATTAATGAGAAAAAGTTTACAACATTACACAATCCTATTTAGAGTCTCCGAATTCTTAATCAAAATATGTCCTTCGCCATCAGCCTTTCTCACAAAAATCCTGCCGTTTCTCACCCAGACATACTTATACCCCTTTTCTTTTGCCTTCAGCCTTGCGGCAGCATGAAGAGATTTATTCGATGAAGATAAATGTTCCACAATATAAATCGGAGTCTTGCTACCAGCAAGTCCAAAGTCTGTACTATTAAGCTTGTTGGTTTTATTGGTTTTGTTATAGTCTATAACGGCAGCAAGTAGCTGATCCCGTATTCTTGGTGAGGCGAGCTGAACCACAACAGACCGAGGACGAGAACTATCGGTTTGGAGCTTAGCTGTGCGGGTACAGTGTAGAATATCGTTATCCTTCAGTTCACATTTGACTACAGAACCCAGCTGCTTAACAACAGTGTATAGGTTTTCCTGCTTATGTTCAGGAAAACACTGTATCTCGAGGTTGTTGGACCGCGCTTGCTGCTCCAGGTAGTTAAGACGCTGACACAGTTCTGAGTTAGAGCATTTCAATTGGGTATTCTCTTCCTTCAATTCCGTGACAGTATTCTTCAAGGCAATATGCTCAGATTGGAAGTCCTCGAATTGCTGAGTATGGAAATTAAGTGATACACTCAATTCTCTCACCTCTTTCCCTATTGGTTCCAACTCCTTGTTGATAATACTGACAATTGAGTTATTTAATTGTTGTAACATGGCAGCGAGCTCTCTTTTGATAACATCTTGCACTATTTCTCGCACATCATCGATGTTCACCGATTTATTCTCGGGGGGGGAATTCAGGGCAGGCCTTTTATTACCCCTAGTGGAGGACACATTGCGAGCAGGCGTGCTATCTTTATTGGAAGGGTTAGGAACCAAAGTATTGCAACTCGAGCACATCCATTTACAATATTCATCGGAGACGGCAGGAATGTTCGGTAAAGATATGCAAATAAAATGGTAGTTCAAGTTACATCTCATGCAAGTAATAGACTGTTCGTTATCTTTTTTGTTAACATTGGTGCAGCATCCCCATGATGAAGTCTTGAAGCTGACCTCGTCAACATTTTTCAGTTTTCATGCAAGTAATTTGAATTATTATTGTAACTCAGAATACAGTTGTTCTGTATTCTGAGTATTGTAAGGTATTTTCAGAGGTGGCATGACAGATGTCACTTCAGATTCGGTAGTTTTTGACGAAAGTTTATAGAATTCTCATTGAGTTAGGAAAATAAGTCAATGAGAATTCTGGTTAATTTTGCTTTTCTTGAATTATGTGGGGAGTATTTATTCTGTTTTTCAGGCTTGTTGTATGGTTTCTCATAAAATATAAAAACTGCGTCTAAAATAAATATAACTGAAAAATTTCGTGACGTGTTGACGTTGGTGTTGCCAACGTATTATTATTATCCTTTATTTCATTTACATACATATGAATTACATTTTTAAATATTTTTATAAACAAAAAGATACCAAAAACATTTAAAAATATAAAAAATAGTAGCCCACCGGTATCGGGAACAGGGTCCAAGCTACCGGCGGTCAGGGCTCCAGAGAGAGAAACTTCCTAACAATACGGGCCGTGTCCAGAAGTACCGCTTTCTGAATCAAGCCCTTGATCCAGCTGCCTAACGAGAGCCTCCTAAGGTGTTGGTCGAGGCTCTTGGGTATTAGCCCATTGGCTGTCACGACTATCGGCACAATGACCGCTGAGTCCACATCCCAAATGTCGACAACCTCGTGAGCCAAGTCAAGATACTTGATTTGTTTATCTTTCTCGGCTTTCACGAGGTTCTCATCATGCGGGATGGTTATGTCAACAATCATTGCGCGTCGCTCCAATCGATCCACCACCACTATATCAGGCTTATTGGCAACAATAGTCCTGTCAGTGATGATGGATCGATCCCAGTACAATGTGATATTACCATTTTCGAGAACTGGGTCGGGCACATACCTGTAGTACGGTACCTCCGATTCCACAAGGTTGTATTTCAGAGCAAGCTGCTGATGGATTATCCTGGCTACAAGGTTGTGTCTATGCAAGTACTCTCCGTTAGCTAGACGAGAACACCCGGAGATGATATGCCTGATTGATTCTCCCGGCCGGTGGCATGCCCGACAGATGTCAACCGTGCCGTCTTTCACAATAAATCTCCGGTAATTGTTCGTCATCATAACTTCGTCCATAATTGCACAGACAAAACCTTCGGTTTCTCCAAAGAGGTCACCGAAACGCAGCCAGGCAACGGACGCTAGTAGATCTACATCCGGTCCATGTAGGGCCCGGAAAAAGCGTCCGTGGAGCTCCTTACTCTGCCATACCTCCATGCGATCATTAGTGTCAAGCACTACAGGTTTGCGCCAGTTCTCTTTAGCCAAGGAGAGCGGGGTGAGGCCCTTGTCCACCGTGACTACATCTCGATGCATACCCACGTCGGTTTCTAGGAAATATTCCCTGAGACTGCATATCTCGCGATTGTGGAGGGTCTTAGCGTTTAAAAAGCCTCGACCTCCACACTTTCGCGGGATATACAGCCTCATTACCGATGATCGTGGGTGATGCATTCGATTTGCAGTCAGCAGCGTACGGACCCTCCTATCCAGGGCGTCGAGTTCGGTCTGAGTCCATTTGAGTATGCCGAAAGAGTACATCAAAACTGGCATGACCCAACCGTTGAAGGCGCGCACCTTGTTTCCGCCTGATAGAAGACTATTAAGTACTTTTTTCAGGCGGCCAAAGAAGCGTTCCCTCAACGACTGTTTCATGTCAGTAACATTGATGCCTAACGTTTCCGACATACCCAAATACTTATAGGTTTCGGATGCGGAGAGGGCTCTAAGGTTTGTGGAATCCGAGAGTTGGGTTCCCACGGATTCAACAATCTCCCCTCGCTTTACATGCATGACCGCACATTTGTCCACACCAAATTCCATCCTGATGGCGCTACTGAAAGTTTGAGTTACTTTCAGTAGCTCCATCAGTTGCAAATTGTTGGGGGCAAAGAGTTTTAGGTCATCCATGTAGAGGAGGTGCGATATAACCTGACCACCTCTCCTCAACCGATAGCCTAGACCTGAATCCTCCAGCAATGTGCTTAGAGGATTCAAGGCTAAGCAGAACCAAAGCGGACTCAAACTATCGCCCTGAAATATGCCTCGCTCGATCCTTATCGGTTCGCTATTCCCATGAATATTTCGACATCCTGGATAGTGAAGGACCGTCCTCCATTGCCGCATACATGACATTAGGAAGGTGCGAAGAGTTGTATCTACTTTATACAACTCTAACACCCTCACGATCCATGTATGTGGCACCGAGTCATAGGCCTTCTTATAATCTATCCAACATGTCGACAGATCCTTTCGGAAACGACGAACCTGTTGGCTAATGGTCATATCAATGAGGAGTAGCTCCTTAGTACCGCGGGACCTATTCCTACATCCATTTTGAGAGGCAGACATGATGGAGTTGGTGTCTATATGTTTGTTAATTTTAGCTCTCAAAATGGATGTAAGAACTTTATAGACCGTCGGTAAACACGTGATCGGCCTATAGTTCTTGGGTTCCGCGGTGCTACCTGATTTATGGAGCAGGTGGGTAATTCCTGTCGTTAGGAATTGGGGTAGCGAACCAGATTCCAAAGTAGTCTGAAACTGAGATGCCAAGCGAGCGTGCGATCTTGTGAACCATTTAATCCAAAAGTTGTGCAGTCCATCCGGCCCTGGAGACTTCCAGTTGGGTAGTGGACGGACTGCACGAGCTACATCTTGGGGGCAGATGGTAATAGCCCCCATTTCTGGTATCGGATCGCAGGCTCGCTCGACTTCCCGAGTCCAATCACCTTCGGTGTGACTGACAGGTACCGACCAGATGCTGCGCCAGAAGGAACACATGGCATCATCATCCGGTAGGCACGTCTCAGTCACACCATGGTCCGGTCGCTCCCAACCCCTATAAACCCACCTTTCATCGCTCTGGAAGGTGCGATTCTGAGTGTATCGCTCTACTCGCCGCCTATACCGACGAATACGGTTTGCCCATGCATACACTTTCTGCTTCAGGAAGTCGATGCGCTCTGTGACACAAGACATATAGTCTTGGGGACTGATATCAGTCCCTGAGAATGCCCGTCTCACAAAGCGCATCACTCTAGGGCGAGTATTGCCCTCCTTGAAGCAGATTAGTTTGCCGATGAGCGTCCTGGCCCCACCAATACGGCGTTCAATTCTGCACTGCCAAGCTGGTACGTTTGGTTTCGGTCGTGTAGCTCTAGTGTCATTTGCAAATTTGACGTGAGCTACACGACATGCTGCTACTGCCGCGCAGTACAGAATCGAATGAATATCGGTGAGGTCTTCGCAGGTATCAAAATAGTTTGATAACTGCGAATCCAGGACCACCACCAGCGCCCTATTTTTGTTATGCATGGGCAAACGAGGTAAGCGTGGCCTAAGTTCGGGCGGCATGAAGCGATTTTCCTGAATCGCATCCTCCAAAGCACTCCTCAATTGCTCATTGCACTGGCTACTTACATTTGTAGCCCTATCATTACTCCCTTCGTCAGCATGCGTTGTATTGGGCTGCGGATGTACAACAGTCTGCGACTGGGGTGCGATGATATGGCCACTCTGCATTTCACTTCGCAGGCGATCAAGTACAGAGTCATCCAACATATGATTACGCTGGATGACTCGCACCTGATCCGACAGTCGTTGTGCCGAAACGTTGACAGCTGGCTCAAGCACCTGAAAAAGAGAGAGCATCCGAACACGGTACGCGGTCAGATTGTTTCCCCCCTCTGTAGCCCCATAGTATGAGCGCATGACATTTTCATTAATGGATCTCGTCCATCTCATGCACTGCACACTTCCGCCGGGAGCTGGGACCCTATCAGAGGCCGTTGGGCCTCGAGGTCCTAAGCCGTCCGGCGGCCGGCGTCCTCCCCGTCGACGAGCAGGTGGTGGCGACGTGGGCGGAGAGAAATACTCGTCGCTCGAGCTCGACGCAACTGCCGCGGCCGGTGTCGTCACAGCGCTCACAGAGGGGCTGGATACCGGCGGCGGCGAGGCGGAGCTGAGCGAAGAGTCCGGAGGTGGTAGTCGTGCTTGACGTGCGGCTTGTCTCGTCAACATCTTCTCATTTTTCAATAATTTATTATTGAATTATATAATATCGGAGGTGACATGACAGATGTCACCTCCCGTTCGGCAGTTTTTTATGAATAATGGTCCATTTTTAGATGCTGATTATATTTATTTGGGTTTTGGTTGCGGGACTATATAAGTATAAAAACTGCTTCAAAAAAAAAGGAAAAATTATTTATCTGAATAATATATGATAAAAATGACATGAAGTGTTGACGTCGGTGTTGCCGTGTTATTATTTTAATTATTATTAAAAACTTTATGCACAAGTAAAAAATAATACTGTACAAAGGCGGACTTAATGCCTGAGGCATTTTCTACCAGTCAACCTAAGGGTGATGCAGAGATATACCATGGCAGGTGCAACATACGGGATAGATAGCTCGGAAATGACTATAAAATACAAGAATAAATACTAATATATAGATACACAGATACCTAAAACATGTCCAACCACTGTACCTACCTATGTATCACAAATAAAATATTTCTGATTTCTGATTTACATACATATAAACAAAATAAACCTTGGTCAGGAGAAATAACGATCGGTAGAGGAGAAAACGAATCCAGCAACTCAGCGCTGGGATGTTTCAGCCAACTTCTGACGGATATGTCCACGTGCCTTCACCTTAAAAGATAACCGACTGGTTGTTGTCCTGATTTTCAGAGGGAGCGCATTCCAAAGAAAAACCGCCTGGACAAAGAAAGAAGAATGAATGAAACCAGAACGGTGAGAAGGACATCGTAGAAGACGATTGTTGGTGGAACGAAGATTTTTACTATGGGCAGTCCATAAATATTGAATTTGGGAAGTCAGGTAAGAAGGGGAAGTGGGTTTGTCCAGAATAGAGAACAACGTAGACAGAGCCCTCAACTCTCTGCGCTGACGAATGGGTAACCATTTTAAAAGCAGTCGGTGCAGTGCAGATACATGGTCATACTTACGAAGATTGAAAACGAATCGAATGCAGTTATTGAGAAGGCGGTCAAGTTTATTGAGGAGATCTGCATTCAAGTCATAGTAACACACATCATCATAGTCAATTATAGGAAATATAAGGGCCTGTACAAGCATTGCTTTTATGTGTGATGGGAGAAGGTTTTTCAACCGATAGAGCGACCGCAACGTTCCGGTGACTTTTTGACTTACAGCCGTGACCTGCTTTCGCCAGTCTAGACAAGTATCGACATGCAGACCAAGATTCTTAACATCAGAGCTAAACGGGATGACTGAGTTGTCGAAGATTACAGGTGGCACAGTTAAGCCGTTCAGTTTCCTCATGCTGTAGGGGCTCCCCACAATGATAGCCTGACACTTTGCGGGACTAACCGCCACCCCAAATCGATCAGACCAGTTTTTTACGACATCTAAATCCCGGTTTAGCTCCTCAATCGCATCGGATATTGCATCGATATCAGTAGAGATATTTTCTTTATTTATATTATCGAACATTGGATAATAGTATCCACAAGTCTAGGGGTGCTTACGGGAGAAAAATTGGTTATGACAGTAAAAACACACCGGATAAGGCATATTATGCTAATAATTAAGGTGAGGGCATGTAAAAGTAGTGGCAATATGTGTAGTGTAGTCGTCAAAGCATTATAAATATGGCAAAAAATAAAGTTACTCGTAGTATATTTAACACAGTATGAAAAACTTTCTTGGGAAATATGCTTAAAATAAAATAAAAATATAAATATTATTATGGTTTGCAGACTTAACGCACATAGTCATGCTTGTTCGAGTTTTTGAAAATCATCTTCACTGTCGATTCGCAGGGTCGGGTGATCATCACTCTTTTTCATATATATTTTCCCGAAAGAGTGCCAGCAACCCACAAACGAATATTTTTAGCATACTGTCTCGCCAAATAAAACAGTTTCTTGGCAAATGGAGTTAGAGACTCGGAGATATAAACTGGTTGGGTAGGGCCGCCAATCATTAAATGTGAACTGTTGAGCATATTATTCTTGTTGCCCTTAATAAACAGCTTTACTTTTTGGATTATATTTTCTTTAGTAGTAATCGAGGTAAATTCAACTATTATGGGGGTGGAACCTTTATTCTTGGTTTTCATTCGATAGGCATCTCGAACGTCAGAGATTTGAAGAGGGTACCTACTGTACCACTTCACCGACTTTTGTAATCATTTGTGAGATATGTTCCTTGGTCTCCATAGGCGATTGAGGCACATTCCTTAACTCAACGGTTGAGGACCTGGATTTACTTTCCAGAAAATCAACTTTTTGTTCAAGCAATTGAATTCGCACCTTATAAGGTGCGAATTGAATCCAGAAAAAAATCCAGAAGGAAAATACTATCTATAGATAGTATTTTCCTTCTGGATTTTAGCAAAGTTCACCAATACTTCATCATACTTTAGACATAAAGTTGAGAGAATTCTTCATCTCCGCTGTTTCCTCTTTGAGTGGTAACATAGAAGAATTAAGAGCATCCAACTTGCCATTTTGGGCATTGCTCAAACAAGGAAACAAGGAAGACCGATAACTAGATGGCCAGACGATATCACAAGAGTCACAGGAAAAAATTGGATGTCAAAAGCCACCGACCGAGACCAATGGTCATCTCTGGAGGAAACCTTCACTCTCAGCATGTGAGAGGTTCATGCATGCCATTTTAATAGAATTTCAATCATTTCTAATCGTAAAATGTTTTGTTATTTTATTTCTGATTATGCAGTCTATTATAATACCTATTTGAAAATTATTTCAATGAATTAATCGTAGTATTTGATGTAAATTCCATTCAATTTTTTAATTAATTTTTATCCACTTTTATTTTAACTATTTTTTATTTACTTAATTTGAACAATACTTACAAAGTACTAGAATATCGATGTAGGTATGTATGTAAAAATGGTTTATTTATTTATTTATACTAAACAGCAATTTCATAGGTAAATACCTAAAAATTTCCCTTATCCTGCGATCTGTCGATGCGACATTTAGCTGGAGATTATATACTTAAATAGGTCGTGCATGGAACAATATATATATAATAAATATATAGTATATGGAATTATTTAATAGAAATTTTTGAGCACCACATGACTGTACTACACTCCCATAGTCCGATGGGACGACAATCTGACACGACTGTAGGGAGATCAGGCGCAGGACAGCGGCTTAACGTGCTTTTTGAGCACCACATGACTGTAACACTCCCATAGTCCGATGGGACGACAATCTGACACGACTGTAGGGAGATCAGGCGCAGGACAGCGGCTTAACGTGCTTTTTGAGCACCACATGACTGTACTACACTCCCATAGTCCGATGGGACGACAATCTGACACGACTGTAGGGAGATCAGGCGCAGGAGAGCGGCTTAACGTGCTTTTTGAGCACCACATGACTGTACTACACTCCCATAGTCCGATGGGACGACAATCTGACACGACTGTAGGGAGATCAGGCGCAGGACAGCGGCTTAACGTGCTTTTTGAGCACCATATGACTGTACTACACTCCCATAGTCCGATGGGACGACAATCTGACACGACTGTAGGGAGATCAGGCGCAGGACAGCGGCTTAACGTGCTTTTTGAGCACCACATGACTGTACTACACTCTCATAGTCCGATGGGACGACAATCTGACACGACTGTAGGGAGATCAGGCGCAGGACAGCGGCTTAACGTGCTTTTTGAGCACCACATGACTGTACTACACTCTCATAGTCCGATGGGACGACAATCTGACACGACTGTAGGGAGATCAGGCGCAGGACAGCGGCTTAACGTGCTTTTTGAGCACCACATGACTGTACTACACTCCCATAGTCCGATGGGACGACAATCTGACACGACTGTAGGGAGATCAGGCGCAGGACAGCGGCTTAACGTGCTTTCCGAGGCACGGGTTATCACACCGCCAACTATCAGACTGTACTACACTCCCATAGTCCGATGGAACGACAATCTGACACGACTGTAGGGAGATCAGGCGCAGGACAGCGGCTTAACGTGCTTTTTGAGCACCACATGACTGTACTACACTCTCATAGTCCGATGTGACGACAATCTGACACGACTGTAGGGAGATCAGGCGCAGGACAGCGGCTTAACGTGCTTTTTGAGCACCACATGACTGTACTACACTCTCATAGTCCGATGTGACGACAATCTGACACGACTGTAGGGAGATCAGGCGCAGGACAGCGGCTTAACGTGCTTTTTGAGCACCACATGACTGTACTACACTCCCATAGTCCGATGGGACGACAATCTGACACGGCTGTAGGAAGATCAGGCGCAGGACAGCGGCTTAACGTGCTTTTTGAGCACCACATGACTGTACTACACTCCCATAGTCCGATGGGACGACAATCTGACACGACTGTAGGGAGATCAGGCGCAGGACAGCGGCTTAACGTGCTTTTTGAGCACCACATGACTGTACTACACTCCCATAGTCCGATGGGACGACAATCTGACACGACTGTAGGGAGATCAGGCGCAGGACAGCGGCTTAACGTGCTTTTTGAGCACCACATGACTGTACTACACTCTCATAGTCCGATGTGACGACAATCTGACACGACTGTAGGGAGATCAGGCGCAGGACAGCGGCTTAACGTGCTTTTTGAGCACCACATGACTGTACTACACTCTCATAGTCCGATGTGACGACAATCTGACACGACTGTAGGGAGATCAGGCGCAGGACAGCGGCTTAACGTGCTTTTTGAGCACCACATGACTGTACTACACTCCCATAGTCCGATGGGACGACAATCTGACACGGCTGTAGGGAGATCAGGCGCAGGACAGCGGCTTAACGTGCTTTTTGAGCACCACATGACTGTACTACACTCCCATAGTCCGATGGGACGACAATCTGACACGACTGTAGGGAGATCAGGCGCAGGACAGCGGCTTAACGTGCTTTTTGAGCACCACATGACTGTACTACACTCCCATAGTCCGATGGGACGACAATCTGACACGACTGTAGGGAGATCAGGCGCAGGACAGCGGCTTAACGTGCTTTCCGAGGCACGGGTTATCACACCGCCAACTATCAGACTGTACTACACTCCCATAGTCCGATGGAACGACAATCTGACACGACTGTAGGGAGATCAGGCGCAGGACAGCGGCTTAACGTGCTTTTTGAGCACCACATGACTGTACTACACTCTCATAGTCCGATGTGACGACAATCTGACACGACTGTAGGGAGATCAGGCGCAGGACAGCGGCTTAACGTGCTTTTTGAGCACCACATGACTGTACTACACTCCCATAGTCCGATGGGACGACAATCTGACACGGCTGTAGGGAGATCAGGCGCAGGACAGCGGCTTAACGTGCTTTTTGAGCACCACATGACTGTACTACACTCCCATAGTCCGATGGGACGACAATCTGACACGACTGTAGGGAGATCAGGCGCAGGACAGCGGCTTAACGTGCTTTTTGAGCACCACATGACTGTACTACACTCCCATAGTCCGATGGGACGACAATCTGACACGACTGTAGGGAGATCAGGCGCAGGACAGCGGCTTAACGTGCTTTTTGAGCACCACATGACTGTACTACACTCCCATAGTCCGATGGGACGACAATCTGACACGACTGTAGGGAGATCAGGCGCAGGACAGCGGCTTAACGTGCTTTTTGAGCACCACATGACTGTACTACACTCCCATAGTCCGATGGGACGACAATCTGACACGACTGTAGGGAGATCAGGCGCAGGACAGCGGCTTAACGTGCTTTCCGAGGCACGGGTTATCACACCGCCAACTATCAGACTGTACTACACTCCCATAGTCCGATGGGACGACAATCTGACACGACTGTAGGGAGATCAGGCGCAGGACAGCGGCTTAACGTGCTTTTTGAGCACCACATGACTATACTACACTCCCATAGTCCGATGGGACGACAATCTGACACGACTGTAGGGAGATCAGGCGCAGGACAGCGGCTTAACGTGCTTTTTGAGCACCACATGACTGTACTACACTCTCATAGTCCGATGGGACGACAATCTGACACGACTGTAGGGAGATCAGGCGCAGGACAGCGGCTTAACGTGCTTTTTGAGCACCACATGACTGTACTACACTCCCATAGTCCGATGGGACGACAATCTGACACGACTGTAGGGAGATCAGGCGCAGGACAGCGGCTTAACGTGCTTTTTGAGCACCACATGACTGTACTACACTCTCATAGTCCGATGGGACGACAATCTGACATGACTGTAGGGAGATCAGGCGCAGGACAGCGGCTTAACGTGCTTTTTGAGCACCACATGACTGTACTACACTCTCATAGTCCGATGGGACGACAATCTGACACGACTGTAGGGAGATCAGGCGCAGGACAGCGGCTTAACGTGCTTTTTGAGCACCACATGACTATACTACACTCCCATAGTCCGATGGGACGACAATCTGACACGACTGTAGGGAGATCAGGCGCAGGACAGCGGCTTAACGTGCTTTTTGAGCACCACATGACTGTACTACACTCTCATAGTCCGATGGGACGACAATCTGACACGACTGTAGGGAGATCAGGCGCAGGACAGCGGCTTAACGTGCTTTTTGAGCACCACATGACTGTACTACACTCCCATAGTCCGATGGGACGACAATCTGACACGACTGTAGGGAGATCAGGCGCAGGACAGCGGCTTAACGTGCTTTCCGAGGCACGGGTTATCACACCGCCAACTATCAGACTGTACTACACTCCCATAGTCCGATGGGACGACAATCTGACACGACTGTAGGGAGATCAGGCGCAGGACAGCGGCTTAACGTGCTTTTTGAGCACCACATGACTGTACTACACTCCCATAGTCCGATGGGACGACAATCTGACACGACTGTAGGGAGATCAGGCGCAGGACAGCGGCTTAACGTGCTTTTTGAGCACCACATGACTGTACTACACTCCCATAGTCCGATGGGACGACAATCTGACACGACTGTAGGGAGATCAGGCGCAGGACAGCGGCTTAACGTGCTTTTTGAGCACCACATGACTGTACTACACTCCCATAGTCCGATGGGACGACAATCTGACACGACTGTAGGGAGATCAGGCGCAGGACAGCGGCTTAACGTGCTTTTTGAGCACCACATGACCAAGCCAAGCGGGATCATCCGAAAGGGGTACCGCTGACCCGGAACATAAAGGGCCAAGGAAGGAACACGGGTGGGTTTTAGTCAGTAAGAGTCTGACACTCCCTTCCGCTCCACCCAGAGCGGGAGGGGTCATTTGATGAATTCCCATCCTCAAAAAAAAAAAAAAAAAAAAAAAAAAAAAGACTCCGGGCTGCTACGGAGAAAGCTTTCTTTTGTTTCAATTTACTCCGATATCAAGGTTGTAGCAATGATTTCCAGAGATAACGCCACACCATATTGAGCTACTCGTACATATATTAAGTATTAAGTTGCTCCATATCGCGCCACTCACCGGGAGTGGGTACTCCTGCTTACCTAATTTTGATCCATGGTTACATAATTAACCATTCTCATTTATAAAATATTGTTTTAATTAAAATTAAACATTTCCACTTATTGTTACCCGTCATTCGTGGCTAATACTTTATCTTAATCATAGCATATCAAACAATTAAAAGAGACATAGAATTTAAATTGAATAATTAATCATATGAAATCTTTAATAGTTTGCTATTTTTCAATTATAAACCGCGGGTCTATTTCTTGAGCTGTAACTCAGTTCACCTAGTGCCAAGCCGTCTGTCGCATGTCGGTCGGTGCGAAATGATAACTGTGAAAAGAAAAGCCCCGTGCAGTTATGAATCTGATATCACGTAAGAATATTTTTTTTTAAATTATCATCTTTGTAGCCTTTTCCTTTCATTTCGATTATCAGTCTATAATGTTCCCACTGCTGGGACACAGGCCTCCTCTCTGAGAGGGAATGGGCCGTAATCCACCACGCGGGCCCAGTGCGGGTTTTTTTTATTTTTTTTGAGGATTTGAAATCATCAAATGACCCCTCCCGCTCTGTGTGGAGCGGAATGGAGTGTCAGACTCTTACTGACTAAAACCCACCCGTAAGGAACACGGGTGGGTTTTAGTCAGTAAGACCTTGGCCCTTTATGTTCCGGGTCAGCGGTGCCCCTTTCGGATGATCCCGCTTTCCCGGCAGGCTTGGGCCCTAGTGGGCCCCCTCTTCGATGCTGACATCTCTTTGAGGCGCGCGTGGAACACGTACGCGCCGTCCCGCACGGGCCTGGTCCTGATCGGACGGTGAGCTACCCATTGCTCACCGCCCGCAGGCCCGCGCCTACGGTGACCGGGAGTCGTCACGCGGCTCCCGACGCCCGGAGCGTCCACCGCGGCGGCTTGGACGGGAGACTCTCTCCCTCTCCCGTCCCGCCACCTCCTTCGCTAGCATGACTGCTTCGCAGAAGGAGGCGACTGCCTCCCACTCCCCCTCGCCCCGGACCATGGCTTGAACCAGGGCCAGGCGTGAGAGGTTGCCGCGGCTGCCGATCGCCTCTACGAGGACACGGCGGTGCCCCGCCGGGCAGGTCCCCACCGTATGCTCCACCGAAGCCTGATGATGTGCAGGAACCTCCCGAAACATCCGTGTCCGGTGAGGACCTGCGTCAGGCGGTAGGTGAGGACGCCGTGACGCCTCTCTAGCCACTCCTCAAAGAGGGGTCTTACCGCCGCTATCGTGGCGTGCCCTGCGCTGGGTTGCGACAGTCGCTCTTTCCATGCCGCCATGAGATCGCGCCGGAGGTCCGTCCGCTCCGCCGCAATTTGCCGCGGAATCGGGATTTCCCCCCGGCGTAGTGCCTCTGCGCGCCACTCATACAGGCGCGCGAGGACTATCGCCTCCAGATCCCACGGCGGCAGTCCGGCAAGGCTTGGTTGGTCCTTTCATTTACTTCTTTACTATTTTCAACAACGGGTATCGTATTACCCAGTAACTGAGTTGCAGAGGTCAGACAGGCACTCGCTCCATATAAAATAAAAAGCTGATAACAAATTAACTTTCTATTATCAAAATTATATTATAAGTATGAATATTTTATCTTACTGTTGTGCAATTTACAGGAGACTAGAATATATATCGGTAAATTCCTCGCCCTCGCTCACTTTTGATTAAGTAAGGGCGAATGTTTCAGCCTGCCCAATTAAATTTAACTTTAAGCATATTAACCCCATAACAGTAATAAAAGCTTTTAAGCAAATCAAGATCAAATTGACTGAAGATCTTTGGGGAATGTCCATTAAAGTCTGTACATCCATAATTGACACTATAGCGCCTTACTTAGCCTTACTATTTAATTAGTGTGTGGATCAAAGAGTCTTCCCGGATTTAATGAAATACAGTAAGGTGATACCACTTTTCAAATCCGGGGACAGTAAAGACACCAATAATTATAGACCCGTACCCGTGTTGCCAGTTTTCAGAAAGGTATTTGAAAAGGTAATGCTTAATTAAATACTCAATCATTTTAACGCCAATAAAATCTTACACGATCAACAGTATGGTTTCACCAAGGGACGTTGTACGACTGACGGCGGTGTCACCTTATTAAAACACATATTTACGGGTTGGGAAGAGGCCCAATATGCCATAGAGTAGATATTTAAAACAAGTGGTGCTATGTTGTCCCTAGAACCATTCAGGGGTGAGAAGTGCGCCACGACTTGTTTTCGCCGTCACTCGTAGTCGTACGAATGCAGGCGTGTGGGGATCTCTACTTCACCACACGAGCAATTTCAATAAGTTTTTCTATAACTTGGATCTATTTGCTTTATCCGTTAAAACTATATTGCTTGACACAATCAAATAATTATGCGAATAATATTAAATCTCTCTAGAGTTCCTTAGCAAGCTGTAATTTATGTGTATTTTATTTCATGTACTTACTCGTACCTATTCTGTCCGACTTTTACTTTATCAACATTGTCTTTGTATTTTTGTGGAGAACGCTGTTGGTTGCACATTTGTATAACTCCTTATGTTTGATTTATTTGTAATGTATATTGTGTAATTGTTTGTTCTTCCGAATAAATTCAATTAGTAAAAGTAACGTCTTTAACGTCAAACTGACCGGTATTTTCTCCTCTATTACAGATATTTGCTGGTTACTTATACTACATCTTCCTGTATATTTACAAGCATCAACCCATGCAGAACGCTCTTTTAGGTTTAGACCAGATTACGAGTACAAGTACGGAACAGTTCCAAATAGAAAAGGCGAGCGTATATATCATCTTAGAGCATATTCTACTTACCCGCCAAAATGGAAGCCGAAAAATACCGATAAACCCAAATTTGTTTTCCTCGAACATAATCTAGTGGGAAATAGGATGCATAAATATTTAGCAGCAGGATATACTTACAACAAATCTTATAAACATCCTAGACACCAACCGATAAATAATCCTAATTATGAAGAAAAATCTGCCAAATACGACTCAAATGGATCCAGTAGTACATCTGAATCAAACGAAGGAGATGCCCCAAATTGGAATATTAATAATAATATTGATATTAATATTGATATTACGACTACTAAATCCAAATTAACAACTAAGACCACACCTAAACGAACAACTAGGTCTAGACGTAAATTTAAAAAAAAAAAACTTGCGTTACCTATTGGAAAATTATTATGGCTTGGACTATTCTATGATTTATTCTCGTGGTGGCGGAGTTAAAATTATTTATTTTAGTCATTAATATGTTGTATTAATAGTAGATTATTCACCAAGGGGATAATAAAGCAGTGTCGAATTTCACGGTCACTACATTTAATCTCGAGCGTAACGAAGTCGTGCAGTAAGGCATTTAAGTTCGCCCAAGACGGAGACACCTTAATCCCCGAGGAGAATACTCTACTTTTCACACTTTCGGCAACGTAATAAAAATCAATTCGAATATAGTTTTTTTTTTGCAAGATTTTTCATACGATTTTTTAGTCAAGGTTCCAAATTCAACTCACATTATTGAACAGCGAGTTATAATGAAATTCAGTAAAATATTATTGCCCGGCTAGACACTAGTAGGCAATAATTTGACATTATCAAGTAGATGATGTGAAGCTTCTTTATTTGCACAGAAGAGTTTGTGCCTTTCAATCCAAAAATATAGTCTTCAGTTAAATTAGTTAACAAAAGTCATAGGAAATATTTTTGTGACACGAATATATTCACACAAGAAAGCGGCGCTTTATCAACGCGCGAATAAGAAAAATGCTGTTTTTTTTTATCGCGCTCTTTGGAAAAACCAACCCGTCAAAAAACTGCCGTTAAAAAAATATTTTTCGTGAGAGCATAACTATTTCCCATTTGTTTCACTCGAACGCTTTTTTCACTCCCTGGTCATTTCAAGGATATAATAACCTACCCAAAAGTCGTGATTTTATATATGTACGAAAAAAAAATAAAAAATGTTTATTGCAATTACATACAAACACACAATGAGTTTGGAGATCACCTTTTAAGCAAGAAGATGCTTGTGTTAGGTGATATCCGCTCTTCCACTATCATAAATAACAGGTATGCAATCGATAAACTGAACCAAGAATAATAAAAAAATAAAAATAATCTAATTTAAATTATACAGAAAAATAAAGTAAAAAGGAAATACAAAATACAAAAGGAGGGAGCGCACTTGTGTGATGTGATGTATGCGAGTAGGTTTTGGTGTGTGCGTGTGTGTGTGTGTGTGCGTGAATAAGGCGTGAGTGAGTTGTATAAATGATCTGCTGTTGTTTATTAGTTTTAGGTATCCGTTTAGTTTTAGGTTTAGGTTCAGGTTTGGATGTAGGTTTCGGTTTAGGTTAGCCCTGCGACAATGTCTTGGGATCATCGGAAGAAGCCAGGCATAGCTTCCTCTACTAACAATTTCGCTACCTCGGTCCTTTTAATTATTGGATAGGTTATGGAAGCGAAGATACTAAAGCCTCAACCTCGTCGTAGGTTTTTTTCGTTAGCCATTCAGTCAAAGCTAATTTACAGTCCCGGAGTTTCAAAGGATAGATGCGTAACTCTTTATTCAGAAGGTTGTATAAGCGGGAAGATTGCCTTTCATACTGCCTCTCAGCAAAAACAGATCTGCCAGGGACTGTTGGAGCAACTAAGTAGTTTCTCCTGCTAATGATACTCGTCTTTGTGGGATCATACGGGAGGGATTTGTGTTTTCTCAGGATAAGATGGAGTAGGTAAAGTTTTCTAACAGATAGGAGGTCAGAGGTTAGGTACAGGCTTTGGGTTGGGAATCTGTAGGGTTTAAAGAGCATAACCTTGAGGAGAGAACGCTGCGCCCTCTCAAGTTCCAGAAATTTCATTTTTGTGGTCCCACCCCAGCATGGCAAACAGTACGTAAGAACCGATTGGGCTAGTGATACGTAGACTTTCTGCAGAAGATTCTTTGAGGCAACATGTCGCAAAGTTTTAAAAGTCCAAATTAACCTCCTAACCCTTTTCATGATCAGTTCAGTATGCATGTGCCAGGACAGGCGTTGGTCAATCATGATGCCCAGGTATTTAGTATATTGTAACCTATACATCTGTATACAAGAGCAATCGGGAATTGGGGGGTCGGCACAGCAGTGGATCTTAATTTGGAAATCGGGTGGAGGTTGGGTGTGTGCATACTTGGTGAAGCAAATGTAGTTGGACTTGGAGGCATTTAGCGTAAGGAGGTTACGATTGAGCCAATTTGCAATCTTAGAAAGGCCTGTTTCAGCTGACCTTCTAACTTTTGACCAAGTCTTATCAGCAAAGACTATGGCAGTATCATCCGCTTATGAGAAAATGTGACCCCCGTCAATTCTCATATTGCACAGGTAATTGATATAAATAAGGAACAATGTCGGACCGAGTACACTCCCCTGTCCGACGCCGTACGAAATAGTTTCTATTGAGCTAGTAAGGTCTCCTATTTTCACTGTTTGTTTGCGGTTATTCAGGTAGGATTTGAATAGCTCGAGAGGGGCCCCCTTATGCCGATGTTTTCGAGTCTGTACAGGAGTATGGGGACAGATACAGTGTCGAAGGCCTTTTTCAGGTCAAGGAAAACCGCCAGACATTTGCTGCATACATTGTCAGCTATGGTAGATGTCAGTGACAGTACTGCATCCTCAGTAGATCTACCCTGTCGAAAACCAAACTGAGACGGAGATAGAATGTTATGCTCAGAGAGATATTTAATTAAGCGTGAGTTTATTAGTCTTTCTAGGATTTTCGAGATAGATGGCAGTACTGAAATTGGCCTATAGTTTGACGGGTCAGACCTGTCCCCACACTTATACACAGGCGTTATTACGGCTACTTTCAAGGCATCCGGCAAAAATCCCCGCTCAAAGCACAGGTTTGTCAAGTGGCTTAGGATTGGGACTATTTGTTCATGTGCAGCTTTTAGAAATTTGACTGGGATATTGTCCCAGCCAGGGGCGCTGTCTTGTTTTAAGCCCATTAGTGTAGCATGAACTTCGCCAGGGTCTGTGTCAATTAATGCAAACGAAGAGGTCGGTGTATAGTCAGCTAGGGATGGGTTTGGGTCGCTATTATTTAGTGTCGGTGTGGCAGACGGAAGTGGTGTGATATTATCCGCAAGAAGCTTTTCTATGTTAGAGAAAAAGCTGTTCACCTTGTTAATAGAGTTCTGTGGGCTATAGGATAGTTCTAGGAGATCCAAGTTTTTAGTTTTTTTGGGCTTTCGCTGTGTAATGTTGTTAATAATATCCCATGTTTTTTTAGGATTTTTGTGTGATTTAGCAAGTTGGTCTCTATCATGTTTACGCTTTTGTTTTTTGATGATGCAGTTACAGTAATTTCGGTATGTTTTGTAGGTAATTTTTAGTATCTCGTTGTACGGGTCGAGTCTCAGTCTCCGTTGCATGTTATTTCGGTTGTGGATACAGCGTAATAAACCAATCGTCATCAAGCAGAGGGGAGCGGGCGGCGTGGTAGCAGCAGCGGCTCGACGACGGCTCGCGCGCCCTCGAGAAGACACTCCTTTTAACAACGCGACCACGATCGCATCGATTTTAATAATTAAATTTTGACCATTGTACAATACCTAACAGTGGCGAAGGGTGAAATATTGAGAGAGGTAAGCCAGAAAACTTAACCTTGAAAAGCATGTTTCCTCACAAAGCAAATAATCTGTCAAGCAGCAATCCAAAGCTATTAGACCCGCCATCCTACTGACCTGCTACTTTGTAAATCTACTTACTCTAAATTAGTAATTTCAACTTATTACACTATCTACTTACCGCAAATACCTAATTTCAACGTACGTCTATGTAACTGCTTTCACTACACACAACAACAACACAAATAAACACAGTTCAACAAAAAAAATACACAAATCACTATTTTATACCAAGCAATAAATTCTAAAATAGCTAACTATTAAATTCAAATATAAATTCAATCAGCAACGCATGCAAGCTATGGTCGTTTTAATGTAATGTAATTACGTCCAATTGTCTGTCAACATAAAATGTCATCAAACATTCGTCAAAGACAACGACGTGACGAGTAATTCAACGACGGATAACGACACATCCCGCTCGCGCGCACATTTTTCCTATATACATCTCGCTCGATTATCCGAGTAAGACGCTCAGAGTCGGCTTACTTTAGTTCGAATATGGCGGGCTGGGTAGTGACCTTCAAGTGACGTCATGACGTTCTTTTGCTAAGAGATTTTATCGGCGAATAAGCCGATCGCTCCTGCGGTTTACTTTATAGCAATATGTTGTAAAAGAGCAAATTTTGTTGATTTAATGTCCATCAGTGCAGGCGTTTTGTAATTTTTCTCTACTTTTAAAAGTACTGATTGTGCCATTGAGAGAGTGGTTGTGTTCCAAACTTCTGAAGGGAAGCCGGTGGGAATGGGCTTATAAGGAGGCTGCGGCGCTGATACCTAATATAACCTAGAAATACAGTCCGCTTCTCATTCCACCTGGGCCTATCTATGGTCCTTCGAGGTTTCGGTCAAGTTTAACTAAAAATCTCGTCGCGATTGCAAGACACGCCAACACAAAGCGCGTCAGAAATCAGCTGGAGGTCAAACAGAGGACATCGCATCAGTGAACTCAACCTACCAGCATCTGGAAGCAGCCACTCAAGCAGCGTCGGCCACATCAGTCGCAAAGGACGAACAAAGGGTTTGGTAGCAGCGGTTTCGTGAGTTCGACCAATTCATTCTTTTAAAGTCATTAAAAGTCATCACATATTCAGTCAACTTGCTTAATTGCCATCCATTCCCATTTTCAAGCATAAATTCATCCTTCATAGTCCTTTCTATAGTCAATTATTCTTATAAGCAATTATTGCATCAGATTTTTTTTCCAGTCATCATCTACCTACATATTTCTTTTCTCAATTTTCTGGTAACTTTTTTATCATTTCGATTCTTTCCTATCACCAACCATTTCTTTTTCATTATTATATCACTTTCCAATACATTTTTTTCTATTATACAGCTTACATCGCCTTGTTCTCAGCGTACCTACCGAGTTCATTCATCATCACACCGAGGGTAATTTGGTAAAGTTACGTGATCACCGCGCTGTGCCTGCCACATTCCCTTTCCCAATCCAATTGAAGTAACGTTTCAATTAAGTACATTACTTTAATTAAATTTCAATTATGACTGATCCCAAATCAGCTCAAACTACAAATAAGCCCGACGAATATGACATTCCTCAGCTCAATACATACAAAAAGAGGAGATCCAGTCATAAAGGAAAGGTCACGGTATTTAAAAATTATCTTGAGTCATTATTAAAATCTAAAAAGCCATTGTCTGATTTAGATATTATACAACTTAGCAATCGATTAGAGTCCTACAAGTCCCTTGCAAACGAGTTCGATAAAAATCAAACCCTCATCGACGACATTGTTGGGGTTTCAGATGAACAGCTGAGGGAGCGGGAGCAATTTGAAATGGAATACCAGTATCAACTTGCGCTCGGCATCCATCTGCTGCGTGAAAATGAAACTGCCTGCGTCGCCGGGTCTGTACCAACTCCATCTGCAGATGACACAGAAACAAAAGCATTCATAAAATTACCCACCATTGACCTTCCACACTTCTCGGGGGAATATCAGAATTGGCTCGAATACAGAGACACTTTTGAATCACTCATACACAACAACAAATCAATAGATAACATTCAAAAGTTTCACTATTTGCGTGCATCTCTGCAAAGTGAAGCTTCCGATATTATTAAATCGTTAGAAATGTCATCACACAATTACCGGGTAGCTTGGGAACTTATAACGGAAAGATATAATAACACACATCAGCTGATTTACAATCATCTTCACGCATTATTCAGCATACAAAACATTGAAAAGGAATCCGCAACATCACTCAGACAATAACTAGATACAGTAAATAAAAATCTCAGAGCTCTTAATAATTTAGGCGAACCCACAGTAGACACGATTTTAATTTATCTGATTACCTCCAAATTAGATTTCACAACACTCAGATATTGGAAAGAATCAAGCAAAAACAACACAGTAGAAAAGCCCACACTTCAAGATTTAAAATCATATCTCAGTGATCGTTTCATGCTTTTACAAAATCTTGAAGACACTAAAAACATACAACAAACAGATTCAAAATCACATACATCAAAATCAGACAATAAAGATAAATCTCGCATTCCTTGTCCCTTATGTAAAGGTCAACATTTTCTATTCGCTTGTCCACAATTCAAACAAATGACTGTGGAGAAGAGGATAGAAAAAATTTCCAAGTTTTCCAACTTCTGTGCTAACTGCTTGCATAACGGTCACGAAACAAAGTCTTGCCGTGGCGGAGCATGTAAATATTGTCAACAGAAACATAACACAATGATACACATACATAAGGAACCGATCAAGGACACTGCGCACACCACACTCGCTAGTAACAGTAGCTCACAACACACATCAGTTCTACTTTCCACTGCCTTAGTACATGTCATCGCCAGTGATGGAACACCACACTTGGCGAGGGTTTTGCTGGACAGTGGAAGTACCTCCTGTTATATCACTAACAGTGTGAGTACAAAGCTCAATCTCACATTCGAACCCATTCGCGGCACAGTTTCGGGCATAAATCAGCAACATACAAAAATTTTTCATCGCACAAATGTTCTGATAAAATCATTACATGGTTCCTTCACAGCCAATTTGTCATGTTTGGTACTTGATACAATAGCACACTCATTACCTCACATGCGCATCAATACACAAGGTTTAAATATACCTAAACATTTAAAACTAGCCGACCCTCAGTTCCATGAACCCGCACCAATTGACATATTGCTAGGCGCGGACATATTCTGGCAAATAGTTAGCAGCGGTCACATTCGGTTAGGTAAACAACAGCCTACACTACAAGAAACTGAATTAGGCTGGCTAGTTTCCGGGTGTACAACAAACACCGACAAACACACAAACAGTTGTTTTTTCAATAACAACAACTCAGATCAGTTATCACGCTTTTGGGAGCTGGATAGTTTATCTAATTCACAAATAAACGATCCCTCCGAATCAGATGCATGCGAGATAATTTTTACACAAACAACTACGAGACAAAGTGATGGCAGATTCGTAGTCAATATTCCATTTAAAAATCACCCGATTGCTTGGGTGACTCATACTATCAAGCGAAAAAACGGTTTTATTCAATAGAAAACCGCATGAATTCAAATCACACATACAAACATCAATACTTGAACTTCATAACAGAGTACATACAACTAGGTCACATGACTTTAAACTAACATTCACATAAAAATACATACATTCATTCAGAACATAATACATCAATCATACAGTCAAGTGCAAACAGCACTAACACAAACATACAGCACTCACCAGTATACTATCTTCCACATCACGGTATTATACGCGAGTCAAGCACAACCACAAAATTCAGAGCAGTATTCGATGGTTCCGCAAAGACATCCTCAAAACTGGCACTCAACGACATTCAGTTAGTAGGCCCTGTCGTCCAAGACGATCTTATTTCTATACTCATACGATTTCGTCAACATAAGTATACAATATCAGCGGACATTGAAAAAATGTTTCGCCAAATAACAGTGGCGGAACATCAGCGCCCACTGCAACAAATCATATGGCGATACAATCCTACGGAACCTCTGCAAACATACACGCTCAACACTGTCACATACGGCACGGCATCGGCGGCGCCGTTTTTAGCAACACGCTGCATAAAACAAATAGGCCTAGATTGTCAAAACACACAAAATCATTCGGACAGCTATGATCACAAACTGGTCTCCGAGATCATCTTGCATGATTTTTATTGTGATGACCTTTTGACCGGGATAGATGATGAGTCGGTACTATTGGAAATTGCCAAAGGAGTTTTTTCCGAATTGCAAAAATATCAATTTCCACTTAGAAAATGGCAGTCTAACTGTCCCGCTGTTCTAAATAAACTAGGTTTCAATGATTCAGACAGCACAACATTTAATCTTAGTTCAAATGATCCATCAAAAACACTAGGCATTTATTGGAACATCAACAAAGATACAATTTCATACACAGTACATTCAGAATTTGTATCACAAAAACAAATCACAAAACGCACAATTTTATCCACTATCGGTCATATTTTCGACCCACTGGGACGCATTAGCCCTTGCGTACTCGAAGCTAAACTAATTATGCAACAGATGTGGATAGATAACATCAGCTGGGACGGTGAAATACCGGTTTCAATACAACAACAATGGGCAAAGTTCGTGGAATCATTATCTTTTATAAATCATTTATCTATTCCTCGGCGAGCATTCCATGACTCATCGCGCGATAACATTGAACTTCATATTTTTTGCGATGCCTCACAACAGGCGTATGGTGCGTGCGCATACATACGTACATATACACCAGGTGGCAATATCAATGTTCAACTGTTAGTTGCCAAGGGACGGGTGGCTCCTTTAAAAACACTTACCATACCGCGACTTGAATTATGTGCCGCGTTTACCGGTGTTAATTTAAGTAATAAAGTTTTAAACTCACTTCGCAATAAAAACAACTGTAAGTGTTATTATTGGAGTGACTCAATAATTGTTTTATCTTGGATAAATTCACCGATACACAAATTACAAACATTCGTCAAACACAAAGTCACGGACATTCTCAAACATACTGAACCACAGTCATGGTACTATGTACACACGGCTACACATCAAGCTATACATTTCCAGTTTACACTGACCTCTCATTGTAAGGAAATCCTATACAATGCGAGATCAGCTTATACTGGAAATGTATAGCTTGATCTGTAGCCGTGTGTATCAACCAAACAAAATCCAGCCGACATAATCACGAAGTGTACCAATGCACAACAGTTACTTCATACACCTTTATGGTTCTCAGGACCTGACTTCTTAAGGAATGATGATAATCACAGCTGGCCTGAACAACCAGGGCATCTCAGCGTATCTGACCTTCCAGAAGTCCGCTCCCAAACACATCTCACGCACAAACATACAATTGATAACAATTCATTTATTTACAAATATTCTAATTTTAACAAACTTACACGAATCGTATCTTACATACTTCGGTTCATTCATCACTGCAAACATAAACAATCAAATAACGTCAATACAAAAAAATGCCAACAGGTGTGCATAGGTGACGTCATGCCTTTATCTACTAGCGAACTTAATTCAGCTAGATACCAATTAGCGAAGATAGTACAATTAGATTTCTTTTTTGAGGAATATCAACTATTATTACATAACAAGCAGTTTGGTGACGCCATCTCTTGAGGTTTTTAATAATTAATTAATATCACCAATGGACAGTTCTTTTGACGTCATTGTCAGAACAGGCGATCATATTCCTTTCCCCCTCCTACAAATGCACGTCTAGAACCTTTGGATTGGCGAGGCGTGAAAGAAGTCCGCTGAAGGTTGTTGCGCCGTATGGCAGTGCTGACTGCTGCGCGCAAGCCGCTCCAATCGCTTAATCCGCTCCAACTGCTTTCGCTAAAACTGTGATGAACTATCGCCCGCGGGTGTGATTCAGTGAAGTGATGCACGAGAGACTCCTGGGATCAAGTGCTTATCGTCCTGAACACGGGTCGCGAGGGAAGACATTGTAAGGTGAGACGTGCTCCTTATTATACCTCACAATTGATCGCCTGTTCAGCATCAAGTAATTTTTAGGCGAAACCGCCATCCTCTAAATACAGTCCACTTAAATTAAAACCCATTTTTAAAATCGCCTACCTATATGAATGTGTAGATTTACATAACATATATTTTGGTCCGAGCGAGCCGGATTCAACGCTTTATAATCCATATTCTCCCTTATAACGCGTAGGTGTCTTCTAGAAGTACCTACCTAGGTGGTTAAAGCTCCTAGCTATACCCCTAGAATATAATATACCCATTACGTGGTCATTCCCGCATCCAGTAGGTAATATACGCAAGTAGCTACCTACATACATTATTAATATAATAAAACTATCATAGTTGTCTTGTAAATTCCATATTTCAAGCAACTTTTAGTAATACCGCCACTTTTATTAAAGTTCTCGCCAAGCTAGGAAATAACCGCCGCATAATTACTACCTACCTTACATTTAGATATCTTTTTTCACCTAGCAAATATAATAGGAACTGTAGATAATCATAGTTAGGATAGGTCGTATATACTTATACCAACATAAACATGTCGAAAGAAAGGGAACTGTCAATCTTGGAAGCTAAACGTAATGTTTTATTTGAACGCATTCAGAGCATATACGAGCGCTCAAAAACTGCCCATACTTCCGAAACTAAAACAGAATCGTTTCTTAGTTATTGTGTGACAGTAGATAATATTCGAACAGACTTTCATCATTTGTTGGACACTTATAACGCAAAGTTACTCTCTGTTGATCCCGAATCGCAGCCGAATTACCAGGCGTACACTTCATTCGAGGATCTTTATTGCATCATCAAACGCGTACAATCGAAACTGGAGGGTATACGTAATATAACCGAGCAGGCGTCGCCAGTCCGATCGCCCCGTCTACCTCCAATTGAACTTATGTCGTTTGATGGTGATATACGGAACTGGCCATTGTTCTATGCTAGCTTTAAGTCAACAGTGCACGATAATGGCTCTCTGACAGATGCAGACAGGTTGTACTATTTAATAGGTAAACTGTCACCGAAAGCGCAATCCGTATTTGCAGGTGTAACTCCCAGTGCTGAGAATTATCAGATAATATTCCAGTCACTCCTTGATAGGTATCAAGATACTCGTATCCTAGCGTCTACCTACTTTGATCAGGCTTTGAATCTTAAATTGACCGGCCCCGCCTCTGTTTCGAGTTATCAGCTGTTCATAGATAACTTTATCACCGCCGTTAACGCCCTTAAAAACTTAAAATTAAAAGATCTTTCCGACTTTATATTATTACAGCTTGCTTTAAAAAAGTTCGACCTAGAAACGGTACGTACCTTCGAAATGACGGAACGTAATAATAAAATACCTACATTAGATAGTTTTTTTTCCTTCGTCAAAGATCAGTGCCGAATATGTCATAATACGCAGCCTAGTACATATAGCTCGTCAAATGACAACAATGATAAACAGAGGTCGAATAAATCGCGATATAGCAAGAAAAATCCCGTACCTAACCCGCAATCTTACGTAGCATGTTCAGAGTCTAATAATAATAATTCGAATAAGTGTCTGTGCAATAATATTGAGCACGACCATTATTTTAAATGTCCCGCGTTTAATAATTTAGACCCGACTGCGCGTTTTAAATGTGTGAAAGAAAACAAAGCTTGCGTTAATTGTTTAAGCTTAAAACATAAAACAAGTAATTGTTCTAGTAATTCTAAATGTCGATTATGCAAGCAGAACCATCACACATTACTACACTTTGACAAAAAATCACCGGTGTCAGAAGAGTCACGTAAACTTGACCAGACATCATCGCGATCGGTTCCGAATGCCGGTATTATAGCCGCTCCGCAAGCCTCCCAGTCAGAAATATCGCTGTGTACAACGTCCATTCTATGTGCGCGCGCTCAGCGCTCGGGCGTTTGTCATGTTCAGCGCGATATCAAGCAGCAATGTGTGGCGTCCACTACGGTTTTGTTGGCAACTGCGCAAGTTATTGTTTACGATGTCAATAACCGACCATATACAATTCGTTGTTTACTGGATAGTGCGTCACAAAGTAATTTCATTACTTCTGATTGCTTCAAACGCCTCGGACTGTGGAATAACTTTAAGAATACTAAATTAATAATTAAAGGGATCGGTGGGTCGGAAAAATCTTGCAAGGGTTCCGTAGACATTAAAATACATTCCCGTTTTAATAATGACGTTAATTTTAATATTTCCTCACTTATCGTAGAACGTATTACGGACACGTTGCCGAACGCGCAAGTGGACGTATCTCGACTCACGCATCTCGAAACGTTACCGCTGGCAGATTCTGACTTTGCTCAGCCGGGAAACATCGATGCCCTGTTAGGGGCCTCAATATTACCCCATATATTTTTACATAATGTGGTACGCAGTAAACAACATAATATACCTCCCGCTATTGAGACTGTATTGGGATATGTGATTATGGGTACCGTACCTACGTCACATACTTCTGAATATACTATGTCTTGTTGTGCTGTTCTTCAAGAAAATAATATTGATTCTCTTCTCAAGCGATTTTGGGAGCTTGAGGAGATTTCCGCACCGCCCTCGCAGAGCCATAAGGAACTCGAGTGTGAAGAACACTTCCGCGCCACCACTGTTCGTGATGACAGTGGCAGATACGTTGTGGCGTTACCCTTTTGTGGTGACCCGTATTCGCTAGGTGACTCATACGCTGCCGCACTTAGACGATTCTATTGTTTAGAACGTAAACTCGACCAATCGCTCAAGTTACGCGGCGCCTATAATGACGTCATGCGTGATTATATAAATAAAGGTTTTTTGAGTCCGGTTGTTAACAACGAAGATAATTCTCTTCCCTCGTATTATATTCCGCATCACGGCGTAGTTCGCGAAGACAAGACCTCCACTAAACTTCGCGTGGTTTTAGATGCTAGTTGTAAGACTACATCGGGTCAGTCGATTAACGACATTTTGCATGCCGGCCCTAATCTACAGGGTGATTTATTTAACATTTTAATAAAGTTTCGTCTTTTTCAAGTCGCCCTGTCAGCTGATTGCCGCCAAATGTTTCTCAATATCGGCATTCGTGAATCTGACCGTAGATTTCAAAGGATTTTCTATCGTTTTGACAACACTCATTTTTTCCGTCGTAAGCCTTGATACAGTGTAGACGCATAATACAGTTCTCCTCGTTGTTTTTTTGTGATTGGTCAATTTGTTTGAGTTGCATTTCTCGTTCACTCCTGTGGGGATTAAATGGACAAATCCCACCCAGTGGGCGGCACAAGAAAGAGTCGAAAATAGTTTTGTGAATTTCGATCCATCGTGTCTCCGCCCAGCTCCGAACCCGCGCCGCAGGGCTTCGCAGTCGACCGACCCGCCACCGCGCCAACAAGGTTAGTCATCAACCGGCGAAACAAGCGACCGCGCTGAGCGCGCCCCACCACAAGTCACTGTGCCGCTACTGTACTGCAACGCAGCGCCTAGCACGTAACGACGAGCAATACAAGCTTAAGCTATTGTTGGCTGTTTTATAACTGAAGGTGATTCGTCATGTTTAACCCTAAGCGTACGCCACCTAAAATCCCGCTACGACATGAACAGTCACTCTCCGAGCCTGACTTGACAAATTGTTCACCCCCAAAAATCGACCCTAATATTACATGTCGCAAGCGCAAGCAACCTGAGTGTGAACATGAGGTAGTACTCTCAGCCCTTAGGGCGGACCTCCAAAAGTCCTCTTCTATCCAAGCGGAGCTACAAAAGACTCTCAGTGAATGGAAGGTAAGCTTGGATGGTAGGCTGGCTGCAATCAATGATAATATTACATCTATTAGAGGCGACTTGGAAACCTATATAAAGGAATCAAAGAAAGAAATAGCCAGTCTTCGCTCCGAAAATGCCGCTATAAAGGATACGGTCTCAAAACTGTCGGTAGAAGTAGCCGGGGTAAAAACATCTGCTCAGCATATCTCTGACCAATATGACGACTTCCAAGAGCGACTTAATAACATAAATAAGCAAACTTTAAGTGTAAATCCGGATGCAATAAAGGCTCTCGAATTGAAGATTGACAGCTTGGAACAGCAGGGCAGGCAATGTAACTTAGAAATATCCAATGTCCCTGAGAGGCGAGGAGAAAACTTACCTGCGTTATTGGAGGATATAGGTAAACAGATCAGCCATAATATATCGAGAGACGATGTTACATCGATACATCGCGTGCCACATGCCACAAGCAGCGAAAGGCCTAAAAATATCATTGCCACTGTAAAAACACGTACACTGAGGGACAATATAATAACTGCATGCCGCCTGAAGAAAGGATTTACCTCTAAAGACCTGGGCATCGCTGGCACACCTCACACTGTATATGTAAATGAACACTTAACTCTACAGAAAAAACAGTTGCTACGCGAGACCCGAGAGGCAGCTAAAAAATTTAGCTATAAGTTTGTCTGGGTAAAACATGCCACCATTCTTGTTAAGCAATCGGAAAACTCGCCCACTATAGCCATTAAATGTAAAAATGACATCAAAAACATTAAACATGCTCCAAGTGGTGGACCTATGGCAAGTTAGGTTAATTTAATTTAAGTATTATTTATGTTATCACTAATTACAATGTCTAATACTACAAAAAGTCATGATTTCAGCATATATTACCAAAACAGCAGGGGCATTCGCACGAAGTTAAATACCTTGTATATGAATATTCTTTCCAACTGTTTCGATGTTATTGTTTTAACAGAAACATGGCTTATTCCTACAATTAATAATAATGAATTTATTGATGACCGGTATCTGGTTTTTCGTTGTGACCGGAATAGAACTACTACTAGGAAGTCTGATGGTGGTGGCGTATTGATAGCGGTACTGCGAAAATATAACCCTATTTGTATTCCTTCTTCACAGCTTGGTACTTTAGATCAATACCTTGAACAAATCGCTATTATCATTCCAAGTTGCAATAATTCTTCTCATACCCTTATCTGCGCAGCCTATGTACCGAATAATATACCTTTTGCGGTATACAATACTTTTTTTGATAATATGGACAATTTAATCGACTCAATAAAAACTGATAGTATATTACTGCTAGGTGACTTCAATATACCTACAGCACAATGGGCTAAACTTAATCCTGGTCAAATTGATATGACTTGCCTGGGCACCTCACAGACTTGTAACCGTTTAAGGGACTTTTTGATTGTTCACGATGTAAAACAATTTAATCATATATCCAACTCGAATGGACGCATACTAGATCTCCTTGTGTCTGATGCAAAGTGCACTGTTATGAAACCTAATCAAGATCTTTTACCAGTTGACAGTCACCATCCACCGTTTTACACTCTGTTATTCCTAAATATTAACATCAGTTTATTGAAGCCTCTAAATACACCGAAATATAATTACCGTAAAGCCGACTATTCGGTCATTAACGAAGACATTGGTGAGATAAACTGGGAGAGCACTTTGGGGGGCGATTCGACTGAGAAGTGCATTGACACTTTTTACAACTGCTTATATGGAATAATAAAGAGCCGCATACCGCTATCGAAACCGCCAAACTCGCACTTCCCGGTCTGGTTTTCTAAACCGCTCATTCATATCTTTAAGTATAAAAAGAAAGCCTGGTCTAAATGGAAAAGGTACCGTAATATTAGTGATTATGAAGTATTTTCCTTGTATAGGGAGCGTTTTAAACAGGAATGCGACAAATGTTTTCATAATTACGTAAATAGTGTCGAGGATGGTATTCCCAAAGACATTAAGCACTTTTGGGTTTACGTCGCTAATCGGCAAGGCAAGTCCGGTATACCGACCTGCATGTCCTATGATAACGTAACTTCTAGCAATCCAGTTAAAATTTGTAATTTGTTTTCAGATTTTTTTCGGTCAGTTTATGAGCCCTCTAGTCTTTACCCCGGATGGTCCCCAGCTTCCGACTCAAGTAATGACAATAACAGCTATCTCTGTACTCTGAATTTCACGGTCCATGAAGTTTGCAGACAACTAAAATCGCTAGATATAAACAAGGGCCCGGGCCCTGACGGTATACCGCCCTATTTTCTAAAGAGGACAGCTGAAACAGTTTGTACGCCTCTTTCCATGTTGTTTAACAGATGTATTGAAAGTGGTACATTTCCGTCTGCGTGGAAAAAAACAAATATAATACCAGTACATAAAAGTGGATCTAGACAAAACATAGAAAACTATAGACCTATATCGTTACTTAGTACTCTTGCAAAATTATTTGAAAAACTCGTTCATCAGGCCATTTATCCATTTTTGCGGCACAATATAATACCCGAGCAACACGGTTTTGTTAAAAATAGGTCTACAGTGACAAACCTAATGATCTTTACAGAATATTTGTTTAATAATATGGACGCAGGATATCAGACCGACGCTGTTTATACTGATTTTAAAAAGGCCTTTGATAGGGTGGACCATTCAATTTTATTAAACAAAATAGCCTTTAACGGCATCAGAGGCAACTTACTGCGTTGGTTCTGTTCATATATCAGCAATCGTAATCAAACTGTAGTGAGCAATGGTTACAAATCAGACTCATTTCTAGCGACTTCAGGCGTTCCCCAGGGATCTATTCTTGGCCCATTGATGTTTATTTTATACATTAACGATATTTGTAACTGTTTTCAAAATAGTAACTTCCTACTTTACGCTGATGATCTTAAGGTATTTAGAACAATAAAAAACACTGTTGATAGCAGCCTATTGCAAGAAGACCTGAATAGATTATCTGATTATTGTAATGAAAATAAATTAATACTAAGTATCCCTAAGTGCAAATACATAAATTTTACTAAAAATAAGAATGTAATAATGTATGATTATTCACTTTGTAATAAGACTCTAGATAAAGAAACCTATATCTGTGACCTGGGCGTTCTTCTTGATTGCAAACTTCACTTAAACCTACATGTAGCTAAAATTACTTCTAAAGCATTTCAAATGTATAATTTTGTTATGAGAACCACGTCGGATTTTAAACGACCAACCACAAATCTGTATTTATTTAATTCTTTAGTTCGCCCACAAGTTGAATATGCTTGTATGATCTGGGATCCCTATTATATAAAATATGAGAATGCAATAGAGCGAGTTCAGCGTAAGTTCCTCAGTACAATGCAGTACAAATGTCGCATCGAACGCTTATCCTATGAGGACGCATTGAATAAGTTTAAACTGTTAACACTGCACTCTAGACGCTTGTTGCTCCAAGGAATGATGCTTCATGGACTTGTACACAATAAATTTGACTGCTCTAATTTGATACATAAAATTTACTATATTGTACCTAGAACAGTAGTGAGACGAGAGGCGCGCTCTTATCCACTGTTTGCTACAACTCCCTGTCGTACAAATGCAGGAAGGAGAGCGCCGCTCCAGAGATTGGTTCAAGCTTACAATAATAACTTTAATGATGTCGATGTATTTGCCCTATCTAAACATAAATTTAAAAAACAGATTGTTATGCGCCTTGCTCAAAACCTTTAATTTAATTATTTCCTTTTTTCATTATTTAACTATTAGACAGCGAAAAATTGTATTGTTGTTTTAAATTTTTATTACTTAAGTTTACCAAAACTGTATCTACTATAAGCTAGTAATATGTGGAAACGTAGTGGATTGTACATTTACTTACAGCATACTGTTTATCTAGATGTAACACTCAGTGTATGATTGTTTGTTTCCCAAATAAAATAAAATAAAATAAAAATAAAATAAACACTGAACCTTTAACCGTATATCAATTTAATCGTGTTTGTTTTGGACTCAAGTCCAGTCCATATCACGCGTTACGTGTTGTCCGCAAGTTGATCGCTGATGAAGGCGACAACTTTCCCGCTGCGGCAGCTGTGGCCACCTCCGCTTTATATATGGATGACATCGCTTGTAGTGTCACATCCGCTTCGCAAGCAACTTCGCTTTGTGAAGAGCTTGTTCAGCTCTTCAAGCGAGGCCAGTTTGATCTTGTCAAATGGACAAGCAACTGTAAAGAGGTTCTCGAACACCTACCTGATTCTCATAAGGCTTCTCCAGACATTGAGTTTGAGAGGTCTGTACCGCACAAGGTTCTCGGTTTACGCTGGGATAAATCCTGTGATAGTTTTCGATTTGACGTCGCACCACCTGATGAAAAGTGCACCAAGCGCACTATGCTGTCCACAGTGGCTCGACTATGGGACATACTGGGTTTTGTGGCTCCCACAATTTTGTACGCCAAGCTCTTAATCAAAGAGCTTTGGCTATCAAAGTGTGAGTGGGATGACGCACCTCCCGACCATATTGTAGCCGCTTGGAAACAATTTTGTATTGAGCTTTCCGCGCTCAATCAAATTGTTATACCACGTCATCTTGGGTTGGTCGACGGATGTACTGTCAATCTAATAGGATTTGCTGACGCCAGCGAACGCGCTTACGGCGGAGTCGTATATTTGCAAGTCCGCATTGGTCCTAACTACTCGGTGCAGTTAGTTTGTGCCAAGTCCAAGGTCTCGCCTGTCAAAACCATTTCGGTTGCGAGACTGGAGTTGTGCGCGGCCCTTCTGCTGTCTCAGTTGCTCTGCAAGGTTCAAGACACAGTTTCGCCTCACTACCCCATCAATAAAATATACGCATTTTCTGACTCCAAGGTAGCGCTCGCTTGGATTTATTCCTCTCCGCACCGCTGGCAGACTTTTGTCGCCAATCGCGTTACTAAAATAATAGAGCTGATTCCCGCTACTTGTTTCCGTCACGTCGCGGGTATTGAGAATCCTGCTGATTGCCTATCTCGTGGGGTTACTCCATTCAAACTTCTGCAACATCCTTTGTGGTATCGTGGGCCTTCTTGGATTTCCCATGATCCGTCAGAGTGGCCCATACAACCTTGTGACCACAGTGCAGAAGCCGAGGATGTACCCGAACGGAAGTCTGTTTCTCATCCCGTGGTCGTTGAAGTCGCAGAATCTCCGATCTATGCACTCGCGCTGCGCATGTCGTCGTGGTCTAAGTTACTACGCGCCATCGTTTATGTCTGTAGGTTTCTTGGGCAACTTCCTATTGGGTCTGCTGTTTCAAGCTCTGACCTTGAATTTGCAGAGTATAAATTGTTGCGAGTTGTCCAGGCTGTTTATTTTAGTAACGACATTAAAAATTTAATAAATAATGTACCTTGTTCTCCCGCGCTCCTTAAGCTCAAGCCGTTTCTCGATGAGCACGGCATCATACGCGTTGGCGGTCGTCTTTCTAATTCGGACGAACCTTACAACTATAAGCATCCTTGCGTCTTACCGCGTCACGACCATGTCGTTGACCTTCTTGTTGATTTCTATCACAAGAAGCATCTCCATGCCGGTCCAGAGTTGCTTATGTCCTTACTCAGGCATAAATATTGGGTTTTGGCTGCACGGCGAATAATTCGCCACAGAATATATAAATGTAACGTCTGTTTTAAATTCCGTCCTCGCCCGGTCTTTCCTCTCATGGCTGACCTTCCTAGCCATCGCGTCAAGCAGGTAGATAAAGCGTTCACACATACCGGTTGTGATTACGCAGGACCGCTGCAGTATACGCCAGTGCGTGGTCGAGGCGTTAAAAGCCGTAAAGCTTGGCTATGCATCTTCACATGCTTGACGACGCGCGCTACACATATTGAAGTTGCGACGGATCTAAGCACAGTGTCGTTTCTGGCAGCCCTAAAACGATTTCTTTCGCGACGCGGCCCTATACAATGTTTGTACACGGACAATGGTACTTGTTTCGTAGGTGCAAATTCTTATTTACGCGATCTCTACAAGTTTCTCAACAGAGAATATCGTACCCGTCTTCAGGAAGAACTTTCCATGAATCACATAGATTGGAAGTTTATTCCACCCGCTTCTCCACATTTCGGTGGATGTTGGGAAAGCATGGTCAAGGTAATTAAAACGCATCTCTTCAAGGTCATAGGCCAACAGATCCTCTCCTACGAAGAGCTTCTAACTGTGCTCGCTCAAGTCGAGGCACTGGTTAACTCGCGTCCGCTCACAGCACTGAGTAGTGATCCTGCAGAATCATCCGCGTTAACCCCTGCTCATTTCTTGAACACAGCGCCATTGTCGTCACTTCCCGCTCCTGAAGCAGACTCTTCTAGCTTGCTTCAGAGACATACTCTGCTTGATAAGCTCGTGCAGTCGTTCTGGCGGCGATGGCGTTCTGAATATCTACACCAGCTTCAGACTAGGTCCAAGTGGAATAGTCCCGCATCCCCTATACAGGAGGGTACGTTAGTCATTGTCATTAATGATAATTCTCCGCCGCTTTCATGGCCCTTAGCCCTCATAGAGAAATTGCACACATCTAAAGACGGTACAACCCGCGTTGTTACTGTAAAAACCGCGAAGGGTAGCTACATGCGCCCTGTAGTGCGTCTCTGTCCGCTACCGACTCAGTGAGATCTAGCCTAAAGTTGGATCCCTCTCTTAGTTTAGGTATTTAGTTAATAGCTTTCGTTATAAGTGTTCCGCTAAAGTTAATTTAGATTAATTTAATATCATAACGCTGTCTTAGCTTATGGATAGGTTATGCGGTGGTATACCTAACATGGCTTATTTTATTTTGTTTCCTTCTAAAGGCAACCCTTTAAAGCCGGGGGGAAATGGTGACGCCATCTCTTGAGGTTTTTAATAATTAATTAATATCACCAATGGACAGTTCTTTTGACGTCATTGTCAGAACAGGCGATCATATTCCTTTCCCCCTCCTACAAATGCACGTCTAGAACCTTTGGATTGGCGAGGCGTGAAAGAAGTCCGCTGAAGGTTGTTGCGCCGTATGGCAGTGCTGACTGCTGCGCGCAAGCCGCTCCAATCGCTTAATCCGCTCCAACTGCTTTCGCTAAAACTGTGATGAACTATCGCCCGCGGGTGTGATTCAGTGAAGTGATGCACGAGAGACTCCTGGGATCAAGTGCTTATCGTCCTGAACACGGGTCGCGAGGGAAGACATTGTAAGGTGAGACGTGCTCCTTATTATACCTCACAATTGATCGCCTGTTCAGCATCAAGTAATTTTTAGGCGAAACCGCCATCCTCTAAATACAGTCCACTTAAATTAAAACCCATTTTTAAAATCGCCTACCTATATGAATGTGTAGATTTACATAACACAGTTACCTGCTTCACATAGATTAAATTCACTTAATCCATTTATAGGGGTTAATCACCTCATTCGTGTGGGCGGAAGGTTAGCACAATCGCCATACAATTATGATAGAAAGTTTCCTATCCTACTGCATCCAGCTCATCACATTACTCAAATCATATTCTCAACATATCACATCACACTTCTACACGCTGGCCCACAACTGTTGTTGTCTCACATACGTCAAGCTTTCTGGCCAATTTCTGGTCGATACCTGGCTAGAAAAACTACACAATCATGTGTTACATGCAAAAGGTTTAAAGTAAAACTGTAACACCTATCATGGGACAGTTACCTGAACAGAGATTGCACGCAAACTTTGTATTCAGTGACGTAGGTGTCGACTACGCAGGGCCAATTATGATCAACAACCGTAAGGGGCGTGGAAGTGTACTTATTAAATCTTACATTTGTATTTTCATTTGTTTTGTAGTTAAAGCTGTGCATTTGGAGTTGGTTACAGGTCTGACGACAGATTCTTACACAGCAGCAATTAACAGGTTCATTTCTCGCAGAGGTAAACCAAATAATATTTATTCAGACAACGGGAAGAATCTGGTAGGTGCTGCGCGTGTGGTCACCACCTTTATCAGGAATCACAGTGAGTCAATTTACAGTTGCGCTGCAGAACAAGGTGTAAATTTCCACTTCATTCCTCCATATTCACCCCACTTCAGGGGCCTATGGGAAAGCACTGTTAAATCAGTGAAACATCATCTCAAAAGAGTACTTGGGATGGCAAACCTCACATATGAGGAAATGTACATATTGCTAGTCCAAATAGAAGGCATTCTTAATTCAAGGCCTCTCACACCTCTTTCATCCGATCCATCTGATCTCTCAGCTCTCACTCCCTTTCATTTTCTCATTGGTCGTACTCTGACTGTTCTACCTCATCCACAGATGTCCGACTGCGACTCGGCACGGCTGCCGCGTCATCAACGAGTCGAGCTTCTACGACAACATTTTTGGAGACGCTTTAATAAGGAATATATTTCCCAGTTGCACCAAAGGACGCGCTGGCAGCGCTCACATAGGGCTCATTGGTCATCGTGAAGGACGAGGCGCTACCGGTGGCTCAGTGGCCTTTGGGACGTATCGTGAAGCTGTATCCGGGACATGACGGAGAAGCTCGAGTAGCGGACATCAAAATAAAGACTGGAACAATCAGACGGGCCTTTCATAAAATATGCCCATTGTTGGATGGACCATCGGACTGATAACGAAGCATACTTCATACATCATCATCATCATCAGCTGGGCTGGCCTTTCCATGGTGGCCCGGGAATATGTTAACGCACACGTTAACACCTCAAAGACACACATGCGTCATCAAGCAGAGGGGAGCGAGCGGCGTGGTAGCAGCAGCGGCTCGACGACGGCTCGCGCGCCCTCGAGAACACACTCCTTTTAACAACGCGACCACGATCGCATCGATTTTAATAATTAAATTTTGACCATTGTACAATACCTAATATAACCTAGAAATACAGTCCGCTTCTCATTCCACCTGGGCCTATCTATTTAGGTTTTTTAGACATTTTAATTAAAATGTTATTATTGTCGAGCCACTTTATTAAACTGCTGAGTTTATTGGTAATGTCGTGCGGATGGGTGTGCAACATGTCTCATGTAAACAGTGTCTAGAATTAGAATGTGTGAACTTGGGAAATGATAGTGATACTTAATGGAGATTTAATAAAGCTGAATGACTTGCGGTTGTGTGTTATTTATTTATATACGAAGATCGGAAGATTCGCTCCCTTCAAACATATTTAAATGGCTACCTCTACCTAATGCGGTGATTGTCGGCGACACTCATTCGCGCATAGTATGTCCGGAACGTATAAATAGGTGGACTTACAAGCCTCGTCGGTACAAACACACAGACACACCATCAACTACGCCCTTCCATATAATTTTTGATTAAAATTACTTGCAAACACCAAAAAATTATTGTTTACGATGCTAACGAATCAGCGGGCTGTCAAAAATGGCGCCAAATATATTCTAAACATTAAGAATATTGTCAATGTTGGAGTCGCCAATTTCAATGCCAGAATTAGTCAACTGTATTAAAACCACCGATACAGCTCCTGGGTCAGATCAAATTTCTTTTTCTATGATTAAACACCTTCCGCCTTCCGGATGTTACTTTTAATATATAATAAATGTTTTTCTGTCGATTTTGTTCCCTTACAATGGCGTCAAATCAAAATAGTTCCAATTCCCAAACATAGTAGTTCATCTTCATCGTTACGTCCTATTTCCCTAATATCTTGTATTTGTAAAAAAAAAACATGCTATTTTGGGTAAACGTATAGAGTGGTTCTTTGAAAAACAATGTCTTTTTCCTGAGGACATGGTGGGTTTTCGTAAGGCACGATCTTGCCTGGATAAACCTACGCGGCTGGTTTCTGAAATTCAACTAGGATTCTCTAATAACTTGGTTACAGCGGCGTGTTTTATAGACATCGACACTGCATATAACAATGTTGATGTTCCTTGCCTGTTACGTATTTTAGATCAGTTTGGGGTTGGATCAAAAATCTGTGTTTATTTGTGGTCCTTTTTATCAAATAGACATCTGCAAGTGGCGACGTACGGTTGTGAGATTGTTAGATTTACTGGCCATGGGCTAGCTCAAGGAGATCCATTGGGTCCACTTTTATTTAATATTCTAACACTGCATATATGTTTGAACGTTGGCCAGGTTAATATATCTCAATATGCTGATGACTTTGTGTTCTATTCAACAAAGCATAATTTAAATTCAGCGTTTGAAGAACTTCGGTCTGCATTATGATATACCAAAGTGTTAATTGATAAGCTGGGTTTAACTATGTCTCCAAATAAAACTAAGACGTGTGTTTTTAAAAAAGGCTGCTTTAGGAGGTCTGTCGACTTTGATTTTGGTAATGAATCAATAGAAGTCGTTAATAATGTGAAATATTTGCGTCTGTGGCTGGATACCTCATTAAGATGGGGTAAACATATCAATGAAACCTCACAGAAGGTAATGAAATTCATTAATTTACTTAAAGTTTTATCCGGTCCGGGATGGGGACTCCATCAAAAACACCTAAGACGTTTATATATTTCTTTAATTGGAAGTAGAATTGATTATGCCAGTTACTTGTTTGACAATAGTTGTAATTCTAAACTAATTAAACTAGTTAGGGTTCAGAACCAGGCATTACGTGTAGTCGGCGGATTTATAAGGAGCACCCCGATGCATGTCATGGAAAGCGAGTTATGCCTTCCGCCACTTCATATCATATCATTTATTTGCATACCATAATTTGAATTGAGTTGTTAAAATAGGCTTAAAGCTAAGATACAGTTATGGACCCTGTAAGGTCATATTCGTCTTAGATACTTAGCTAGCAAATTTATGTTAAAATCAAAATCTTGTCGTAACAATAAAACTATAGACTGAATAGAAAATCTTTCACTAGTTACAGGTTCCAACTATTGGCAGAACAAGAAGCTGCCATTACTTATTGACATCTTTTCACAATATAATTCTGTTCCAATACACTCAAGCGTTCAACTTGGAATGTTTTTTTTTTGTGTCCGTCAAAATGTGCTACATAAGGGTGGCGCTATGGTAGCCACCGGGTAATTTTAAAAAACAATCATTTTAGGTTATGTTTACAAAATAATGTTGGACTGCGTAAATTGTTGAGGTATGGTATACTGGACTTTTACTTACTACTCTAGTCACTAAAAATATTAAATTTTCGAACTCGGCATACTTCAATCTGTTAATTTTCTAACTCGGCATACTTCAGTCCGATAACAACTGCTACATTCATAGTTCATACTACACCATTTGCCTACGCTAGCGCCATTTTGGAGGGTTTTTGAACTATTATTTACTGTTTAAGCTGGACACTTTTTCAACTTTTTCCCCATAAGAGATAGTGCTCCTTACCTCTAACCTCCATACCGGTTTCGAATCGACGAATGACGATTTTATTAAATGAATGGTTCTTCAAAATTAATTCATTCAAAAACTCGCTCTCATAAACACAGTTACTTTTATTCCAAAATGCGCATTTTATGCCAAATCTCAGATAAATAAATCTGATCACATAAAAGTTATAACAGAACGCTTTAAAAACCCGGAAAGAATGTGCTATCAAATGATTTCATTAAAGTCTAATTCCCTTTGACCACTCCCAGCATTGAGACGACCAGCCAGTGCCAGATGAATCTAGTCGAATTTATTTCAACTTGATAAGTAATATTGTTGTTCGTAATCTCTCCACAAAAATACTTTGATAATTATGACTATGAATACTATGACTATTTCATCGTTTACAACTAGACTAGTGAGTTAGAAATGTTATTTTTGCATATTTTGCCATTTTGGCATAACTAAAGCTTAGTTATGCCAAAATGTTTTTAGGGTTCTGTACTTACCTCAAAAGGAAAAACGGAATCCTTATAGGATCACTTCGTGATCCGTCTGACTGTCTGTCTGTCTGTCAGGAACGCACGTAATCTAAAAAAAATTGGATTCAAACTTACATTTGCAGTTGGAGTATTGACCGTGACGTATATCGATGAACCGACACGCACTTGGCCGGTTTTATTTTTAATAATTTGTTTTGATAAAGTGATAATTTGCCAACGTTATACCTATTTTCTTTCTTTATGTGACAATATTTTCCTGGCTACACAATTCGAATAGTAGAGGTAAGATTTCTTAATTGAAAATGTTGCCAACGTTATACCTACCTATTTTCTTTCTCTTTATGTGACATAATATTTATTTACTAGGCAACATAATTCGAATAGTAGAGGTAAGATTTAAGCATGAGAGAGCACTTTCCCAAGGCTTGATTGAATAGTCCCTTCAGAGTCCATCCATCATCCAAGTATCGGCATAGGTTTATTCAGCCGTTTTCTGTATTAATGTAATAGATATCCTTTTTTTTTTGTCGTAAAACCTTCGTACTTAATGCATGTAGTTTTAAGTATGCATTAAATAAATATAATAATAATAATCTTTATTTTCCACACTAATGAAAAAAAAACACAGTACAGGAATTATAATAAATGGAGTGGCCTGGAGCTAAAAAAAAAAATATGGCTAAAAGCTGTGCTTATAAGACGCAAGTACCTACACTACCTACTTAAGAAGTTTCAAGGTTAATCAGGATGATTATTTATTATTTTTTTATTTCACCATCATCAGACAAAAGACAAAGGTAACTGATGCTCCCACCTACGCCCTAAAGCTTAAATGGAGATGGGCAGGACACGTAGCGAGAATGAGTGACAACCGTTGGACTATTTGCATGACGTCATGGCCTGGCCCTACATGTCTAAGGAAACAAGGAAGACCGTTAACTAGATGGGCAGACGACATCACACGAGTCGCAGGAAAAATTGGATGTCAAGAGCCACTGACCGAGACCAATGGTCATCTCTGGAGGAGGCCTTCACTCTCATGTGAGAGGTTCATGCATGCCATTTTAATAGAATTTTTATAATTTCTGATTGTAAAATGTTTTGTTATTTTATTTTTAACTATGCAATGACTATATATATATAACTATGAAAATTATTTCAATGAATTAATCGCAGTATTTGATGTAAATTCCATTAATTTTTTTTATGAATTTTTTATCCACTTTTATTCTAAATATGTTTTATTTATTTTTTTGTTATTTATTATAGATATATTTACTCAATTTGAACAACACTTACAAAGTTCTAGAATATCGATGTAGGATGTATGTAAAAATGTTTTTTTTCGGTGCATGAAATAAAAGGCTTTTTTATTTACATTTACACAATACATTACGATTATACAGAAATCCTGAAACTTCTTAAGTAGGTAGTTTATCAATAAAACAGCTGTTCAGTTGATATTAAAATTAAATGAGTCATTTCCATTTAAAAAAAATATTGTTTTTATTAAAAAGAAAAAGCAATATTGGTAGGTAGTCACCGATTAAGTACCAAGTTACCAATGTATAATACATGCAGAAATTACCGATTTGCTTTATGAAATGCTCAGGTGCAATTAGTGGAGACAGAAAGTTTAAAAAAACTTCCTATATCGCGTACAAAATGTTAGTTCCAAAAACCTTCATTTCAAGTCAGTGGAACTGTCAACACATTTTACGTTACCCGGGCCTAAAGGAATTAACCTTATTCAAGCTGAAATGAGAACAAGATTCGGTGACCGCATAAAATGACACATCCAGCTTTGGAAAATAAAGAAAGTGTGTGTCATAATATTATGAGGGAAGAAAAGAAACGCGGTCACGTGGTCGTGGTCATTCATTCCATATTATCGTAGGTATTTCTATGTTTTGCTCCCTGGTTAATGAATGATACTCGTCCAAAATTTTTTTACGGTACAAAATGTACCTACTACCATTATCATGTCCGTATGTTTTGTATTTTGGCATAATTAGTTTAATTAAAATGAAGTAAAATATGTAAGTAGTAGTCTTAAGTATTGTCAAAACCCAGATAGAGCCAAGACAAGCGATCGACAAGAAAAAATGTTTCAGAATTATAATTTTCAATTTTACTAACTAAGCAACTACTTTGACCTTGTGTTTGCTTTCAATTCACTGCACAGAAAACTCCGAACCAATCAATTCTATAGCGAATCAATCGCAAACAGGCGGCTGATCAATCAATCTCAGGCTGAATTGTTGCCGCTATCGAGAGAGGTTCGCGATTTCAAGCGCCATTTTGTAAGTTTTGGCGGGAATTCTGGATCCACTTTACGCGCGCCATTTGTTCTGAGGACAATCGGCTGCGTTCACAGACAATTTTTTTCAACATGATATACATATACCTCTTTCTATTATTTCTGTAGCCAAGCAACATCGTAGATCATCGACATTTAAAAATAATTTATTCAAAATAACTTATAACGTACTTTAATTCATAACATTCCTTCTGAACGTCAAGCTGTCTATAATCGTCACTCCTTATTGTCAAAGTGAAAGCATTTATTTCAAATAGGCACTTTTATGGCACTTTTGAACATCAACATTTACTATAAAATAGAATTGATTCTAGTCGCCCCTTCCAAAAGGTAGTTTCTTATGGAGAAGAATGGGCAAAAAAACTCCACCGTTACTCTTTTAAAATGTGTTACAATATTTTGTATACGTTAACAATATAATTATATGTGAAAACGATGCACCTATAATAAAATTAGCCTACCACAATAGGTAAAAAGATTTTTAAAAATGTAGCAATGACAAATAAGTTAATTATGTGATAGATACATATGGTGTTCGCATATTTACAAACATTATAAAAGTATACGATTTCCCAAATTATGTAAACAAGTAATATGTCAGTGTGTGAGTTAATGTGATCACAGATGTAAATCAATGTCATAAAAATAATAAACTATACAACTAAAGTAGCAACACGTTTGATTTTGTCTAGAGATATAGCGTTATACACACCTAATCAATATAATTTTATCTACAATCGACACAGTACGAATAAAAATACTATGAAAAACGGGTCAACATTTAAACAAACTCCCGAACATCACAGCTGTCTGAGACCCTTTTATTATTGGGCTTTAAAGAGGCAATAATTACCATCCGGCAGGCCATCGAACTATTTGCCAATTTAAAATAAATATCCATTTGGCTTCGCTGTAGTCGGTTAATAATTAAATTAAAAATTTAAAAAACCCCCGACACAGGCACATTTGTAGAATTTTGGTTCTTCCATCCCCACTTTAACCCACCATAACTCTCAAACGGCTCAATCGATTTTTATAAAACATAGCTAAGAACACTCTCGATTAACTCTCCTTTCATCCAAAAAAAACTAAACTGAAATCGGTTCAGTGGTTCGGGCGCTATGATGCCACAGACAGACAGACAGACACACAGACAAACAGACACGTCAAACTTATAACACCCCTCTTTTGCGTCGGGGGTTAAAAATAGGACAAATCAGTATAGTTGGCATACCTAGGAAATCCCGTTGTATAGATTATCCTAAGCATGAATGCGCCCTTAGCATGAATCGGTACTCCTTATAAAGTATCTTAATCACCATCACTTAGGAAAATAAAGTGGTTACTCATAAGTAAGTAAATAGACCGATGTCCATGTAAAATACCTATAGTATAGTTAAAATCTCGCTGCAGACTTGGTCATAAATCGTAATCGGAGTAGGGATGTGCGCTAGTTGCGCGCGCTCAAGGCCATTATCGATAACAGAATCATTAAGGTTATCACGGTAACATACTGTTTTAGTTTTATATATATGTTCTTTTGTTTATATATTTAATATGCTTTGTAGTAAGTAAATTTGGTAATAAAATAATAAAAAATGTTTTTAATTATTTCTATCACCCATTTATAAATATATAAAACTATCGATATCACTCATCGACTGCAGTAATACACAGGACTACGTGTGGGCGTGGCCTGCCCATAAGGCCCGTGAGTGGGAAAGAGAGCGAAACACTCGAATGATTTATGACCGAGTCTGCAGCGAGATTTTAACCATACTATAACAAAACGATTTTGAGCATGATGAAGATGACTGAGTTGGTAGGTACTTATGAAAACACTAGCTTCGGCCTACGACTTCGTTCGCGTGGCAGTCGTAAGACACACTCGCTCGCGCGTCGCGTTGCTTCGAGTCGCCCGCCCGCGCTTTTATTTTTGCTAAAGTCCTAAGTTACGTAGCGTGATATTAAATTGCCTATAACCTTCCTCAAGAATCGGGCTATCAGGCAAAAATATTATTTGAAATCCGACGGGTAGTTCCAGAGGTCAGCAGGTTCAAATCTTCATTATATTGGTGTAGATTATACATACAGTCAACCTAACCTAAATTACACTCCGATTCAAACTTTATGGTGGCTCGGAACATGAGGCGAGTCGCTGCGCAGTAACCAATTCATACGTCAACGGGGATGAGGTGAGGGGGAGGTACTGCGCAGCGAGTAGCGCACTTCAGAGCCGCCATAATGTTTGAATCGGGCTGTACGAAGATTTCAGTTACTCTCTCCCTCTGCCTAGCCTTATTCCATTATTCTAAGATTTCCTCGTCATTCTTCACCAGACGCCGCTCGCATTGCTACATAATGAAAGCCTCAGGTTCCTAGGTAAGTTTGCTGTACGTCCCGCTGGATGCGAGATGCACAGAACCAGTCGATGTGGCGACGCTTGGAGGCCTATGTGCAGCAGTGCACGTCTTAGATACGGCTATAATGATGATGCAATTAAGATATTTTATGATATTTATTGATATTCATAAGATCACATATAAATTACATAGAATCATCATTACAATGTTACATTTTAATATTATGAAGAAAATTTAAATCCGCTTAAATAGTGGCGGTACGTCCAAATGGCAAGCAGGAATTTTAATGTAATAAAAAGTTTTTTTTTTCAGTAGGTACGTTAATACTAGAAATTTGCTAGCAAGGATATTATTGAGGAACCTCCTTGTCCTCCCACGGTCAAAAAAGATTGTTTTGATGTAGGTAGGTACACAGTGAACAAGAAGTCCACCTTTCACTGTGGTGTTCAGTCACCAGTCGCGGTCATCAGTACCTACTTGCACTTTGTTGCTGTAGATACCTAAGTGCCCGCGACAATAATAAATCGTTTAATTCCGCATTCATAACCATTGTTTGATTTAAATTGCGTTTATCTACATACCTATCAGTTAAATAACTCTAATTTTTCCTTCATAATTTCTACGGGCTTAGGACCGTCGCGTCAGTAATATACATGTTACGTATCTAAGTAGGTAAGTACTTACTTACTTGTAGGTACTCTTTTATTCACTTCACTTTTCACAATATTAAAAGCGTCGACTGTCAGCCGCGTGGGTCGCGTTCGTAGTATTCCTGTATGTCTTCCTCCAATTCCGCCGAGTATGGTAGTCTACCGCGGCCCTGCGCGTGTGTGGGCGCTGGAAACTGTCCATGATCGAGGAGGCGCTGGGTTACAGCCAGGATGGTGGAGGTGAAGGGAACTTGAGGGTCAGTGATTCCACGTGCGCGCAGTGAGTTCAAGTGTTCCGGCTGAGCATACAAACGTCTGGCCTCTTCCAAGTTATGGTTCGCCATGTCACATAAAAATCCACCATAGTCCAAAACTTAAATTTTTGGCGCGTAATTAGGTTGCGCGTGCGTGACCTAATACAACGAAACGCGAGACAATACTAGAAAGGAATAAGAAATTAAAAATGGCGGGGGCGCGCGGGCGGTCGGCTAGACTGTAAGGGGCCGGGGGCGTGGCTTACGGATCATGCTGTCTGATCGATGAATGAATTTTACAATGGGTGCCGTGCGCAAGTGTTGCAGTTCGTCGATACGTTTTACACACATATGCATTGATCGCAAGGAAGCGTTACTACGAGTTCTCACTATTACACAAAAAAAACAATAAATTAGATTTTTCGTGATTTTGTTTTATTGTAACTTATTGAAAATAATAGTCCCAATCGTTTCGAGTTCGATGATCGAGTATATGGCTCTCAGTTCCAGAACGACCTAAAATTTACCGTGTATAAACTTATTGCATTACTTCTAGCAATTTTTCGGTGTCTGAGTAATTAAATGTCGCTAAGTATTCAATCAACATTTCACTACATTTTTTACAATTTACACTATATATACTTGAGACTTGTTGATTTTTTATTATACATGGTGACATTTGAATCACAGTTTTGCTAGAACAAACGTTGTTTAGACCATGTTTTTTTTCTATTGGATGCTATAGAATGGTTGTAGACCATGGTCTGAACAACGTTTGTTCTAGCAAAACTGTGATTCAAATGTCACCGTGTATAAGAACGGACCTAAAAATACACACATCAAAAGTGTCTAGGGATCAAGCATTTTTATGCGGATTTCTTGAGATTAAGATGTGGCTTTGTAATAAATTTATGATTTTATAAATTTATATGGATCCTTTTTGGTGCATTTCATAATTTGAATCAGGAACTGTGAATCAAATTCGAGTAAAAGATGAAAATCAGCTGTCAATATTTTCCCTATAAAAACATACAACGCATTGAAGACATTATTAGTGCTACTGTTTCCCTACTACTGATTAAAACCAACGTTATTATGGAGCGGCGACGTCATTTAAGCAGGGAAGAAATGCTCAGAGCCGTGGGAATGATAGAAGCTGGTTCCCGGCAACGTACTGTGGCTTTAGCTCTGAATACAAGTCAGAGTGTTATCAGTCGACTTTGGACACGTTACCGAAGCACTGGTACCGTGGCTGAGCGCCATGGAGGACGGTATCGCTGCACCACACGGAGACAAGACCGATACATTCAAATCTTAACTCGAAGAGCTCCAACAATAACCGCCATGATGTTAGCCGTGAGGCTTCATCACTCTTCAGGGAACTTAATTAGCGACCAAACAGTCAGAAACCGCTTGCATGAAGTGAACCTTCATTCCCGAAGACCGCTACGGGTACCACCTATAGCAATGCACAATCGTAGGATTCGATATCAATGGGCTCTTGAACACAGAAATTGGGCAGAAGAACAATGGCGTTTCGTGTGCTTTTCTGATGAGTCTCGTTTTGGTATGAGACCGGATACAAGACGTATACGACACTGGAGAACCCCTGGACGCCAACAGCGATTAAAATCCTGCCAGGAAGTCCATCCTTATAGTGGTGGAACCATCATGGTATGGGCGGGTATTTGGATCGCCGGAAGAACTGAGTTGATTTGGATCAGAGGCAACCTCAACGCTCAAATTTATGCTGAGACGATTGTATCAGACGTCATCGTTCCTCTACAAGTGCAAATCGGTCCCTTATTTCAGTTAATGCATGATAATGCACGACCGCACACCGCAAGAGTTGTAAGACAGACTCTCGCCGCAGCGAACATCAATGTCCTGCCCTGGCCTGCTCAGTCGCCAGATTTGAACCCGATTGAGCATGCATGGGATATGCTACAGAGAAGAGCTCTGCCGAATATGGAGGGTATCCAGTCGCAAGAAGACCTTTTTTTGTTGTTGCAACGAACATGGGCGGCCATTCCACAGCGTGATTTGGATGAACTCATTTTGAGTATGCCAAACCGATGTTCTTGTGTTGTTAGTGTTCGCGGTAGAAACACGGATTATTAATTGTTTAAGTTACCCAATAAAATTTTAAAGAAAACTGTTATTTCAGTCTTTTTTTCGAACTTTTGTGTTAGTGGTTCAAATGTCAAAAATCCCTTTATTAGGAAAATGGCAAATTTCTTTATTAATGCAAAGGTGACTTGGTTTATCGTTACTGTGACAAACGAAAACACTTTATTTTATGAATCCTTAAAGAAAATTTTAATTAATATCAATCAGGAGAAAAGTTATTGCAAAAATATATGTTGATCCCTAGACACTTTTGATGTGTGTATATAAAATTTATTTATAAAAGTATGTCTAGTTTGAGGCTTTATGCTAACTGTCTTTTCTTCTCTTAACTATAGGTATTGGGATATAAGGAAGTTTGCTATGCTGGTGTAGTACTATATTCAATATAAATGTTGACGCACGGTTAAAACATTACATGCCATATAAAGCTCGTGTGTGGGAAATCTAAATGGTCGAAAGGTGGCTACCTTAAGGATAGCTCTCTGCGCACGTTCTAATGGCAGTAGGATTGATTTAGCAGCCCCATGAAGTTATACAATAAGTGAGAATGGATTGACACAAAGCTAAATATAACTGTTTAATCAATTTGTAGTCCAATATATATCATAAATTCTCAAAAATTATATTAATTTACGCAGTCAAGTGCACAACTAATCAATGTGTTTACGGAGATTCAGATTTGTGTCAATCGTTTTTTGCTAAAGTTGGACAATTACATGCAATGTCAGCATACGTGCCGCACTTATGCGCATACATGCTTCTGTTAGTAGTTGGCAGGTTAGTATTTCTCATAGTAAATAAAATGTGTTTGGTTTTCTCTGCATGTAGTGTTAGGAGATTTTCATATAGCCAATTACACCGCATCTCGAAATTTGTCTGAAAACAATAGAGCTGTGTCATCTGCAAAAGACATTATTGACACCATTATGGAGTGTTAAGCTGCACATGTCAATTATATATACTGGGAATAAAGTAGGACCCAAAATACTACCTTGTGGTATTCCGTAATTACGATTTCGAAGCTCAGAACTGACGTACTGACCAATTTTGACACATTGTTCGGGGTAACCAAGATAATCAGAAAGTAGTGAGAGCGTTGTTCCTTCGAGCTTGTCCAATAATAAAGGACAGGAAATTGTGTTAAAGGCCTTGGCGAGTCTAGAAAGATCCCAATGGAGTGCATGCCCTTATCCAACATAGTTGTTATGTAATCCGTCATTTGATATACTGCTTGATTAGTTGATTTTTTGGGCCTAAAGCCAAATTGTCTATCTGAAAGCAATTTGTTATCTTCTAGATATTTCATTAATCTAATATTAATGATTTTCTCTAGGATCTTGGAGAGCCCTGTTAAAACTGAAATGGATCTGTAGTTATTAAAACATTTTTGTCACCAGATTTATATACAGCAGTAACCACTGCTTTTTTAAGCAACTTAGGGAATATACCATTAATTAAGCATAACTGAAAAATATGAGTTAGAGGCGGAGCAAGTAGGTATTTGAAATATCTACATTAGGTAGATACTATTTACCTATATCTACTTTATCTAGATGAAAAAGGATTGCATTTCACTATAGTAGGTACAACACTCTAAGTAAAACTTCTTAACTTAACTGCACACAGTACACACACACACACACACACAGACACATCACTAGTGATCGGAGTAGGTAGATTGAAATGGGGTCATTGATCCGAAACGTATATATTAATATGGACATTCCTCCGGAATTGGTGGATTATTAAAAAAAACCGGAACTTATGTAGGAATTTTATTCTGCCAGAGTGGAAGGAGTCATTTGATGATTTGCCATCCTCAAAAAAAAGGTAGGAATTGTAATAAAATGAGCAATATTATTCTTTATTATTCTTCATATTTTTTTTAACGGCACACAGTCACGATTTGACAAAACCCAACGACCAATCAGAACAAAGGATCATGGGTGGTACAATAACCGGTTATCAGAACAATGCGTACGCCCGCCGACCACATGCCAGGTAGCTCACTCGTTTACTTCGGTTCGTAGAGTGCGCATCTTTGTTTGTTACTGTAGTAGTTAGTGCTACTGTGTTACTGTCAGTGTAGTAGTAGTACTTACTGATTAAAAATGTGAATAAATGTAAAATGTACATATTTAACAATAAACAATGTTGATTTTTATCTTTTTTCTTTATTCTACCCCTTTTTTTTTGGTCCTAAAATCTGACTAAAATCAACCTGTTCCTTCGTATGCCCTTTACGTTTCAGAGTCGTGGTGCATCCTTAGAACAGTCTCACGACCCCAGCAGGCATTGGCCCTCTATGGGGCCCCGTCATTTATTCTACCCTTAATGCAAATTACCATGACCACTATGAAAATATTTAAATTTAAGTGCAACAATTTATGTCTATCTATAAAAGTTCTAGCCATAAAAGGATAAAAATAAAAAAATTAAAATTAAAGCTTCGATCGGAATTCGATTGTTTTTATTATTCAACAGATAAATAATGAATTAATTTAGTTTTGATACCTTCCTTTAAATTTTGAATTGAGTAGGAATAATATCACTACCAACATTAACAATATTTAATTGAATCCGGAAATACCGGAATTACTTTCCGGGAAAATGGCTTATCCATGTTATTCTTTCTGTGTGCATTTATGATACAAGTACCAAAAATCAATCTACCTACTCCGATCACTGCACATCACACATGTCATAATGTATTACTGCGTATTTTGTTTCTTTCATCCTCTTTTATCCTGTATGACGAAGGCCAGGAGCCCCAGGGAAGTAGTCTCCGACCAGTCTCTGGTCGGAGACTACTTCTGGTCGGAGACTACTACTTTGAGTTTGAGTTGTATTTAACCAGGATTACTCCTGGTTAAATACAACTCAAACTCAAAGCATTTAATGTCAATTGAAACATTTACAGGCGCTTTTGAATTTAGCGTGTAACAAGGAGTCTTTCAGATTGAGTTTGTTAGTGAAGCTATTCGCCCATTCCAAGACGATGTAGGTTCCTTGTGGAGAAGAACGGGCAAGAAACTCTTAAATCAAAACATTATATGTTACAGAAGTTTCTTGTTTGACAATAACAATTTCAGTTCTAGAAGTTCTATCGCGTTACCACCCGCCATTGTAAACGTGACTCCCTCAAATTGGGCGGACGTACTTGCTACCCAAGTACAGAATCTTATTGACCGTCACTGGAAGCTTTATATCACAGAACATATATACCCTGACGGGCTTTATATTGAGAGAGCATATCCGTTTCCGTCGATTTCTTATCAGTTTTAGTACTTGTTTAACCTACTCAGTGGCGCCACATTTTACCAACGACCATAATGGTCGTTGGTAAAATGTGACGAGCTACTTTGTGTTCATTGGCGTTTCGTTCTCCGTCGAAGCAACTTTAAACTACCTACGTGATCATACTTTTTTATTAGCGGCTTTGGCTGTTCGGATCACTATCTCGTAAATTATAATAATAATAATAATAATATCTTTATTTATATAAAACAGATTGCAGTACATGTGACATTTAAGGGTAGCATTCAGTCTCTGGCAATCAAGTGGGTGAAGTGCTGCTCCCCTTGCTAGGCTATGAAATAGCCTGTATTAAGGAGTGACAGTGCCGAACCCCTCTAATTGTTATAGTATTACTACAATTACATTTTATTTTTACAAAATATAGTTTTTACTTATTATGCTAGACATAAGTGCGCGAGCGCATTTGTGGGTGTGAGAGTGTATGTATATGTGCGTGTAAGTGTGTGTGCCAGTGTGTTTGTGTGTAAGTGTGTGTGTGTGTGTGTGTGTGTTTGTGTGTGTGCGTGTATAGGTGCGTGAGGGTGAGCGTGCGTAAGTACGGGGATTGGAGTGAGGGTCTACGTTTTGGTTGAGTATTACAATACACAAAAATTATCAAAAAATAATAATAATAATAATAAATATATACATAAGTATATATCATTTAAACAGATTATCATATCTTCATTAAATTAGGTATTTTTCTGTTTCCTCGTAGGAGTTATCTTGTAGAAATGTACGGACAGACTTTTTACAATTTTGATAAGGTAATTTATATATTGGACATTTTTTGTTTATTTTATTGTATAGAGTCGGCCCTAGATAATAAAAGAATCTTTTAGTAAACGGCAAGCGGGTTTTTGGGGGAATACAAATAATATCTTTTCGGCGTTTGGTAATTTCAATATAGGGGGTTATGCGGTGTTGCAACAGAACTGATTGTAAGATAAAAAGTTGCCGGACGTTGAGGACGTTCCAGTTTTGGTATAACTGATTTGTTGGATACATTAGTGGCCGGAAGGTCGCCACTTTCAGTATGGCCCGATGTGCCACTTCCAAAGGTTTAAGGAAAGTTTTTGCAGCACCGCCCCAGCAGGGAATACAATATGTAATAATAGATAGGCATAGGGCAAAATAGACATTACGTATAATTATAGGATTTGCAATATTTCTTAAGGTTTTAAATATATAAATAAGTTTGCGAACTCTGCCAGTAAGGACATTAATTTGAGATTTAAATTTAAGATTTTTATCTATGAGTATACCTAGGTATTTAATTTCATCCGTAGAGGATATAGGTACACAGTTGCATGAAGCCTGAGTTCGAAGATTGCATGTGTGAGCTTTAAGTGATATCGGTAGGTTTGGTTGGGTAGCAGAACTGATTGAGTAGGTAATAAGCTTGGTTTTGGAGGCATTGAGTGTAAGCGTATGGTAATAAAGCCAGTTTAACACCACATCAAATCCGTGCTGTGCTTTTTCTTCGAGCTCAGACCACGTGTTGGCGACGAAAGTTATAGCGGTGTCATCAGCGTAAGAAATTATCTTGGCATATGGGATATTTAAGTTGCATAAGTCGTTTATAAAAATGAGAAATAAGGTGGGACCCAAAATGCTTCCTTGCGGAACGCCGTAGTAGATGGGAAGCTCACTGCTGCTATGACAATCAATTTTAACTATTTGCGATCGATTTGTGAGGTAGCTTTGAAAGAGGTCGAGTTGTAACCCCCTGACACCCATCCTCTCAAGTTTGAGTAAAAGAGAACGAACGGGGACGGTGTCGAACGCCTTCGCATGGTCTAGAAATATTGTTAAGACCTTTTTATTATTGTTTAGACTTTGCACGATGTTATCAGTTAATTCCTGAACAGCATCACAGGTCGACTTGTTTTTACGAAATCCAAATTGGTGTGGTGATATTAGTTGGTAATGTTCTAGGTAGTGTACAAGTCTTTTATTGATAAGGCGTTCCAGTACCTTGGATAGGGCAGTTAGGACCGCGATAGGACGGTAGTTATTCGGTAAGCTCCCGTCGCCTCCCTTGAAGATTGGGTGAATGATAGCCTTTTTAAAAGAAGAGGGAAAGACGGCAGTCTCGAAACAGAGGTTAAAAATATGGCATAGTATGGGTGCCAGGGAGGTTGAGTACCTCTTCAGGATGTAGGGTGATATACCATCCCAGCCAGTTGCAGCATCAGACCGCAATGAACGAATTACTGTTATAATTTCATCGATGTCAGTAGGGTCGAGGACGAAAGATGAAATCGATGCCGTATCCGAAGTGGGTTGAGTGACTGTTAATGGGTGCGTAGTAGTATGAACTATGTCATTTGCAAGCCTCTCGCCAATGTTAACGAAGAATGAGTTTACAGTGTTGCAGGACTCCGTAGGTGAAGATGATAAAGTCAGTAATTGTGTACATGTATTTTTAGTTTTAGTAGTGTTGGTTACCCTTTTAATAGTGTCCCATAATTTTTTTGGATTTTTACTAGCTTTTTGTAGTTCCTCTGTGTCATAAATTCGCTTTGCTTTCTTTAAGATTTTAATACAAAAATTTCTGTAACGAAGGTAGGTAAGTTTTAGAATATCATTTCCTGGGGATTTTTTAACTTTCTTGTGTAGAGCATCCCTGTTTCTTATGCACCGTAATAAACCAGGTGTGATCCACGGTTTGAGGATTCTCTTTTTTGAAGATACTTTTTTAACTTTTGTATTTGCAGAAATGGCCGTAGTCATTAAATTCAGTAATTTATCGGTAGCCATATTTGCATCTTTCATATTTAGAATAGGGGAGAAATCCAGTTCTGACATTGATTTGTCAAGCCCTTCATAGTCAACTTTTGCCGAAAAGGAGCTTACGACCGTTCGTAAACATTTAACTTGTAAGCACAGTAAGGAGGAGGAGTGATCGGTTATTGTGGAGCTTAACACGAATGTGTGGGTGGGAGCAGTTGTTTTGAGGAACGTGTGGTCCAAACAATTTCCATCCCTGGTCGGGAGGGTGTGGGCAGGAAGATAGCCGTGAAAGGCAAGACAATTTAGATATTCGTGAGAGCGCAAGTCAGATGTGGTAGGTTTGATATCCACATTCAGGTCACCTGTTATAACCACCGATTTAAATCTATGCAGTGACGGAAGAATGTTGTTAAGAACTGTGAGAAAATTGTTTACATTGTCTATTGAGGGCGATCGATAAATACAAATTATCGCCAAGTCAAGGTTAATTTTAATAATAAGTCCAGATGCAGATCCTTGGAAATCAGGCTCCTCGCACGTAATAGACAGGTCTGATCTTGAATACACCACTACTCCATCACTTTGTTTTACACAATTATCAGTTAGGTAAATTCCCTAAATATAGTGCGGTTATAAGGCGAGTTATTTTCGAAGAAAAAACTGTAAGTACCCTACTTTATAAAAGTAAGCAGTAAGTGATCATTATTTTTAACGATTGTTTCCGTTCGGATCACTAATTAGATTTATTCAAATTCAAAAATTCAAATTCAAAATTTAAGTTATTTTTAACAGTGTGTGCTTAGAATTTTATTGTAAGTCAAGAAGGTTTTATATTTGATACGGTGTAACATAACTTTTATTGCAATAATGGATGACCACGTAATTGTTCCGGCGGCCGAGCCACAAGCTGTGGCCGGTCCGAGTGGCAGGACCCGTAAAAGGGACGTTAGCTGCTCTAGCAGCAGCACGACGAGCAGCAGCTCTTCAAGCTCGTCTTCTCCAAAACGTGGCAAGCGGTCGTGCCGCGCACGCCGCAAAAAGAACAAGCGCGCCCAACAGTCTAATTCGACATTGGACAAGCCTATAAAGGAAGTCGGTGAGCTATGCCAGCAAGTTTTTGCTAATAATATGCATACTGCGTGCCATGATGAGGTATCAGTTTGTTCTGAGGTCAGTGGGGAACTATATGATCAGCATAATATTGCTGAACAGTGCCCCGATGTGGAAGGTCATAACTCAAATTTAGACTTCACTTTTGATATCGAGACAACGCTTAACGAACCATCAGTTCCGACAACTCCGGATAGTTTTTTAAAAATGCTACTAGATGTCCAGTGCTTTGGTAGCACATCTTGGTCCGAGGTAAGCTATTTTGATACTCAAAAGCTCTACAATCACACCCCAGCTTTCATAGACTTAGACACAAACGAAGAGGTATTAATGTATGATACCTTACGTCACTTGGCACATGCCGATAAATCATATGCAGCAATCACTTTTTGCATCCTAAAACAAAAAGAATCATTACAAGAAGCTATTCGTAATCTTCTTTTGTGGTAAAAAATGCAGAAGTCAATTTGAAGCATTATTTAAATGATAAATGACTTTATTTCTGTAAGTAGGTTTTTACAAACACTTTTACACGTCAATCATATTTTTTTTTAAACTAGATGAGGTCGGCGTTTCCTATCTGACTACTCTGAGAAGAAAGGCCGAAACAAACTCAGAGGTCACAGTCTCTTTTAAAGTCCAGACAGAATCTTGGTCAGATCATGTGAAGGCTATGTAAATCGGTGTCTGAAATGGTCTTTTGAGGAAAGAACCACACAGATTGAGTGGACCTGTCCAGTCAGTGCACGCAATTGTCAGCAATCGTGCAGCTCAACTCAGAACTTAAGGAGCTCAACGATTCGACGAACAATACCAAAGAAAGGACATTTGAGTAGGCCGCACAAGTTACTCAAACTGCCAGATCATGATTACACTAAGAGTAAAACAACAAAAAAAAGCAATGACCAACATATTATAGTTCTCACATTCACAATAGTTAAAATAATAGCATAATACTTTACAAAGTAAATACTCTTGTCATAGTATATGTATATAAAATTCATTAATGTCAATGTGTATATAAAATCCGGACATAATCATTGAGGACCATGCAGATTGGTGTCTGAAATGGACTTTTGAGAAAAGAACCACACAGATTGAGTGGACCTGTCCAGACAGTGCACGCTAAAAAAAGTGATTTGCATAAAATCTCTTCAGACCTGTTACAATTAGTCTGTGGCCATCGAGCCGAAAGTATAGAAATGCGTTGAGAGTCAATTACTAGTCAAATTCGAGATCCATTAGTTAAAGCATCTGTGAACAGAATTCCCCCATCATCTACCTATTTATTTAGTCCCAAATCTTTCACAACAGCATAAGAAAAGGCTGGCGGTGTATGCAAAGCTTTTTGGCCTCCAAAAACTGATTCACATACTATATCTAATCAATCTAACCGCCGCCTCTCGTGGGGGCAAGGCGTACATACACCAGTACTTTCATCGCGTGAAGCTCAATATTTTTGCCATGAACAAGGCATACCGATGCACATGCATGCCTGTGATAACTCACCCTCACGGGGTGGATATTTTCGCATCAATTACACAAACAAAGGTCAGGGTCCATCCTTTCAATCCAATCAATATACCAACAGTAAAGGTTCATTTCACAACCGAGGCTCGCGGCCCAGCCGTGGAAGTAACCGATGTCAAGGACGTTCAAACCCTCCAAAAACCCACCAAAAACTATATAAGCAATGACTCGAATCGTTTTCAAGCAGGTAAATTAGCGCACTACCACTCAAAAGTCGCTTGGAAGCTTTTAAAGTTAAACTCATTAATAAATTACCAGTTTTATCTATTAATTCTGATCCTAATCATCTATATGATGTGTTTTTTAATATATACTGTAAACAATTTAATTCCACCTTTGTTCCCAAGACTATCTCGGTTAATAGCAACGCATCTTTCAGTGATTGGGCTACCATTGGTATTCATAAAAGTAGAACACGGCTATATGAACTGTAGAATGAAAGGACCGTTGTAAACACTGCGGAATTTAATTTATATGTTAGAAATTATTCAAAATTATTTAAAAAAGTTTGTTGTATGGCCAAGTTCCGTTATTTGAGTTCGAAGATTAAAAACAGTAGTAATGTAATTAAAACGACTTGGAATATTGTTAATAGTGAAACGGGAAGGTCTAGTAACCGAAATACTGACTACAGCCTGTCCATTAATGACAACATAATAAAATCTGACTTACAAGTCGCCGCGGCCTTTGAAAATTTCTTTTCAGATATTCCCGTTTCAACTACTAAATCACTAAACTCATCACCTTCTGTTGCTGAGTATTTGCTTAAAGAAAATGTTAATGTTTGCGATTCGGAATTTCATTTTGAACATATTACTTGTAGAGATATAAAAACCTTTCACACTTTAAACGTAAAAAATACTGCAGATCTGTGGGGTAATTCTGTAGACGTTGCTAAGTCTATTATTGACATTGTAGCACTACTTTAGCTCTTCTTTTTAACAATTGTATCGACTGTATGAAAAATAGTGAAATAATACCTTTGTTTAAATCAGGTAGTACATGGGGCACACTAAAAGTTTTGCACTTTTTTTTTTTTCTGTTATGGCTTCGCACGGTTTGTGCATTTAGCCAATGTCACGTTAAGTTTTGCACTTCTAGCTAATCGGAACTATTTGAATTTTGAATGTTATATTTTTTTAAACGTTGCAACCTTCTTAGTAATAAAATAAAAACAATTGGCGGGAAATCATTTGTCAATTGTTTTTTATCACACATCAAAGTTCTACGTACGCAACGAAAATGGAATTAAGTCGAAAAGATTTTAGAGCGATGATTTTTTATGATATATAAAGTTCTCTTTCTCCGCAGACTGTGCCGCTCGTCTTCAAAATGCTTTTGGGAGAGAAGCACCTTGTTTGAGCACCGCGAGGCAATGGTTTGCTGAATTTGAGAGAGGTCGAGTTTCTTTACATGACGAATTTCGTGAAGGGCGGCCTTCAACTGCCGTCAATGAAAATAATGTGGCTACTGTTAAGCGGCTAATTGAAGAAAACCCGCGGATTACCTATGAGACAATTCGAGGACTATTGGGGTTTGGTATGAGCCAAATTCAGAAAATTTTACACGAAGAATTGAAAGTTCGGAAACTTTGTTGTCGTTGGATCCCTCATGAACTGACAGCGGAGCAGAAGCGGGCTGGCGTGGAATGGTGCTCACAGATGCTACTGAAGTACGACCACGGACATTCTAATGCTGTTTATGACATTGTCACAGGAGACGAAACGTGGATTTATTGTTTTGAACTCGAAAAACAACAGCAATCTTGTGAATGGGTGTTTGAAAATGAGAACAGGCCAACAAAAGTAAGGCAGGCGAGAAACGTTGGTAAAAAAATGATCGCGTTTTTTTTTCTCAGCTACGGGTCTCATCTGTACAATTCGACTTGAAGATCAAAAGAGTGTTAATGCCGAGTGGTATTCTACCATTTGTTTACCCAGGGTGTTAGAAAAAGTTCGCGAAAGACGACCCAAAAGCCGCGTTCTCCTACATCATGACAACGCTTCTTCTTTTTAGCTTCCAAAAAAGTACAACTCGTCACTCATCCTGCGCATAGCCCCGACCTAGCACCCTGTGATTTCTGTATTTTCCCCAAAATCAAAGATTTGATGAGAGGTTTCACGTTTACCAATTCCGAAGAGGCAGTGATAGCGTTCAATCAACACGTAGAAAACATGCCTTCAGATCTGTGGTCCTCCTGTTTTAAAAAATGGATCGATCGCATGAAAAAATGTTTAAAATGTAAAGGAGAGTATTTTGAAAAGCAATAAATATAAAATTTTGGTTATAACATGTGGTTTATTTAAGTTACGTAAAACTTATAGTGTGACCTACGTACTACAGACCCCACAAATTTTTGAGAAATTAATTTTAGCCCAATTGCAAAGATTTTTTAATAAACATAAATTATTACATAGTAAACAGTTCGGTTTTACAAGGGGTCGTTCAACTACTGATGCCGGGTGTTGAACTTTTAGGACATATCTATAATGCATGGGAAGATAAATGCGATGCCTTGGGCATTTTTTGTGATTTGTCCAAGGCGTTCGATTGCGTTCTTCATGAAACGCTAATCAGGAAACTCCGCCACTACGGGATCCGGAACACCGCTCTGGATCTTCTTACTTCATACTTGAATAATAGGGTTCAGAGCGTTGACGTTAATGGTAAAAGATCTCTCAGATCTATGGTAACAATGGGAGTCCCACAGGGCTCAATTCTTGGTCCTTTTTTGTTTCTTATTTATATTAATGACTTGCCTTACCTCATAAAGGATAATCATGATATAGTGTTGTTTGCGGACGATACTTCACTTTTGTTTAAACTTAAACGTCAGCAGCTGGTTACTGACGATGTAAATAGCGTGATCTCAAAAGTAGTTCACTGGTTCAATGTTAATAATTTACTACTTAATGAAAAAAAACCAAATGCATTAAGTTTACGCTACCTCACGTTAGACAGGTGTTAACTAATGTATTGATAAAGGGCAGAGAATTGAATCCTGAAGATAGCACAGTATTCTTGGGCTTAACTTTGGATGCTAAGCTTCAGTGGGGCCCACACATAGATAAATTATCAAAAAATCTTAGCTCCGCAGCATATGCTGTTAGAAAAATTCGTAATTTAACTGACATAGAGACAGCCCGTTTAGTGTACTTTAGCTATTTTCATAGTGTAATGTCGTATGGTATTCTGATGTGGGGAAATGCCGCCGACATTCAGACTATCTTTGTTTTGCAGAAAAGAGCTGTTCGATCAATTTATAAATTAAGCCCGAGACACACTCTCAGAGAGAAAATTAAGGAGATTAATGTAATGACTGTGCCTTCACAGAATATTTTTGAAAATCTTTTATATGCCCATAAAAATATAAACTTGTTTAAAAAATACAGTGATATCCATATTATAAATACTAGGAATAAACACAACTTCGTTGTACCTACAACAAGGCTCAAGAAAATAGGTGGCTCGTTCAGATGTCAATGTATACGCTTTTATAATAAACTTCCAAGCCACGCGCCACGTTCAAGATCTAAGCCTTAATAAATTCAAAACATTCATTAAACGTAAGTTGTGCCAGAAAGGCTTTTATACCGTTAAGGATTATATTGAGGACAAAAAGGCTTGGGATTGAGTTGCTCCAATTTTCTGCATCCTGAATGTTGTTTTTTTTCTGTTATATACACTGATAATTGATAATTATTATAACAGAACGACTTGAATACTTACCTTGAGAAGTACAATTTATTATTTTAATTATTGTGAATGTGAGGACTATGTGGGTCATTGTTTCAGTTTTAATCATGATCTGGCAGTTTAAGTAGTTCATGCGGCCTACCCAAATGTCCTTTCTTTGGTATTGTTCGTCGAATCGTTGAGGTCCTAAAGTTCTGAGTTGAGCTGCACGGTTACTGACAAATGCGTGCACTGACTGGACAGGTCCTCTTAATCTGCGTGGTTCTTTCCTCAGAAGACCATTTCAGATACTAATCTACATGGTCCTCAAAGATTATGTTCGAACTTTATATACACATTGACATTGATGAATTTTATACATACAATGACATGAGTATTTACTTTGTAAAGTATTATATTATTTTAACTAGTGTGAATGTGAAGATTATGTGGTTTATTACTTTTTTTATTTTATTTCTTTGTTAGTTTCACGATCTGGCAGCTTGAGTAATTTATGCGGCCTACCCAAATGTCCTTTAATCGTTGTGCTCCTTAAGTTCTGAGTTGAGCGGCAAGATTACTGACAAATGCGTGCACTGACTGGACAGGTCCGCTCAATCTGTATGGTTTTTCCTCAAAAGACCGTTTCAGACACCAATCTACATGGTCTTCACATGATCTGACCAAGATTATGTCTGGACTTTAAAAGAGACTGTGACCTCTGAGTTTGTTTCGGCCTTTCTTCTCAGAGTAGTCAGATAGGAAACGCCGACCTCATCTAGTTTTTAAAATATGATTGACGTACAAACCTACTTACAGAAATAAAATCATTTATCATTATCATTTATCAAAATGGAAGGAAACGAGGGCACCAGAAATCGTTCTAAAATTAATTCAAGGGTATCGCATACCATTTACCCACAAACCTCCTCTGATATACCCAGATGTAATCAATGGTCCCTTTCAAACACCTGTCTCAAAAGAAATGTCTGCAATAGTAAACAAAATGCAAGCTCAGGGCATTTTAAAAATGGTTCTACTCTCATTCCTCATATTCTCATTCCCCTCTATTTTTGATACCATAATCCGACGGATCAGCCCGTCCCATACACAACCTAAAAGCGTTAAACGAATTTGTAAAGACCCAACCATTTCACTTAATAAATAAGTATCGCATACCGGAATTTCTGCAACCACAAGACTGGATGTGCAAAGTGCACCTATTATAGGCATATTTCCACTTAAAAATTTCAAAGTCACACAGGCGCTTCCTTCGCCTTGTATACAACCAAGAACTCTTAGAGATGACCTGCCTTCCGTTCGATTTGAGCACTGCACCCAAAACCTTTTCAATACTAACGAATTGGGTTGCGCAAACATTACGAGAACGCTGGAACATACGAATCATCGTCTAGCTCGATGACTATCTAATAGTACATCAAAATGTAAACGTTCTTCGATATCATGTCAAGCTCACATTAGAAACGTTACAAAATCTTGATTGGCAAGCAAATTTCGAGAAATCTGTGATTTGTCCTCAGGAGACTATTACATATTTAGGAATATTGTGGAGTCGCTGGGACTATTTAAATTCCCTGCCAAAAGAAAATACTTTTTCATTAGTCAAAAAAGTGAGTCAAGTTCTCGAGCGAGGAATAATAACTCTAAAGGAATTGCAGAGAATAATAGGATTCCTGAACTTTGCCAGTTATGTTGTTCCTCGGGGCCGGCTCAATCACCGGCAATTATTAATGTTCATGAACTCGCTACCAGACCCTTTATCGAAATCATTCCCACTACCACAAGATGTTCGAAAGGAACTGGAATGGTGGACTCTGAATTGTCAGTCATCAACACCTCTACATCACCCTTCGCCAGTAAACTTCCTGTTCCTGACAACAGATGCATCAAACCAAGGTGGGGGAGCTCAACTGTACAATCAGGCTGTATCGGGCAGTTGGTCGCAAGGGGAACAGGCACTGCAATCAAAAATAAATGTTCACTCACCTGCTCTGCAACAGCTTGATCCTGATACAGTGCGACAACAGGACTGCTGTCAGTTATTTAAGGAACCAAGGAGGTACGAAATCATTACCCCTAATAAAACTAACCTATCAAATTCTGAATTTGCTGGACCAATTTTAAATACACTTCAGCATACACCATCTTCCAGGCAAGTACAACAATTAGGCCTATCACTTAACACGCTTTTGCTAAACTGCGGAATGGCACCTAATGCCAGCCTGTACGGAAACAGGGTTTGCAAAGAGGGGAACCCCAATAATAGATTTGTTGGCCTCAGCGACAGCTCCCGTAGTTTACAATTATGTATCCCGAGACCTGAGAGACCGACAAGCACTATTTCAAGATGCATTCAGTGTCCCATGGAACTGTCCACTCGCATGGGTGTTCCCACCTCCAGTCTTAATCCCAAAAGTCCTAACACACCTCAATTAATCAACGGGAATATTTTTAATAGTAGTACCTCGATGGGAGAAGGTATTTTGGTGTGCAGACCTCAAAGTCCGAGCGCTAGCACCACCTCTAACTCTGAAAAACTTACAGACACACCTGGTCGACACATCGACGGGACTTCAACCATCATAAGTGGACAAATTCATCCTCGAAGTCTGGAAATGTGGGGGTGATCCGAGGCGATAGAAACATGGACCACGGACCTCAGATTATTGCTTAAAAATTCGTGGCGTAAGTCTACCTTGAAAACATATGAGGTGGCTTGAAAACGTTGGACTTCCTGGTGTATATCTACGAGAAAAACATTGACATGAATAATCCTACAGGCACGCAATTAGCCAAATTTTTATCTGATTTGCATCTAATTCATAAATTATCATATATTACAATTCTTTTACATAAATCTGTCGTTTCCACTTTGTATAATGTTGAAAGATCAAGTCAATTAAGTGCACATGTTCTTGTAAAACATATGTTAAAATAAATTGCTCTTGAAAATCCTAAGTCTCCTAAGCCTCCAATTTGTGATGTTATTAAATTATTTACCTTTCTAAGCAATCAATCCCTTTAAAATATCACGCCATACTGCAACTTTATTATTGCTTTATTTTTACTCAGGTAGACGCATACAGGACTTAACGCTGCTTAGAGTTGATCCTGACCATTATCTTAGGTCAGATAATAGTGTTATTTTATGGCCTCAAGTTGGTTCGAAAACAGACTGCAGTAATCACAGACAGTCTGGCTGAAAACTTCTTGTAAATCCCAACCATTGGAACCTAAATCCTCTAGTCTGGATAGATAAAACTAAAAAAATATCAAACGAAAGACGTAAAGCTGAAAAATCATTTAATTTGTTTATTACTGTTATAGGTGTATCGAAGCCCGCTTCACGCACCGTGATCGCAGGCTGGGTAAAATCCCTATTAAATGTAGCTGGCATCACAGCAACTCCAGGAAGCACACGATCAGCAATAACGCCTAAAACGGGGCTAGAAAATCATCCCCTTGACGAAATCCTATCTCGAGGAAATTGGCAATCGCCTAATACAGATAGGAATATATTATTATTATTATATTATTAATTAATATATTATTATATATAATTAGAATTTCTACAGAAGAGAAGTTTTAAGAAGTGTTGAATCAAATCTAAATGTTACACAATAAATTGTTTAATCCGATTGATTAACTCTGAATAAGTATTAACTATAATATGTTATTGTATTTTTCACATGTGTAATACATATATATTTTTTCTGATGACTTAATTTGTGTTTTAAAATCCTATCACATTGGTGTTATCATATTATTATTACCTATTAATAGTGGCGACACCAGGCGATAACAAACAGGTCTCAATATAAAGCTTCCAGTGACGGTCAAGTAATATAATAGAAGCGTTTTACCTGAAATAAAACGCATATTAAAATACTTACCTCACTGGAAGCTATAAGTTTCTTTCTGCCTGGTTATATTGAGCCAATGAACATTGAACACAAAGTACCTAGTTCGTCACATTTTACAAAACTAAATTGACAAGCAAACACCAGGTGGCGCCCCTGAGTAGGTTAAACAATTAGTACTAAAACTGATAAAAAATCGACGGAAACGGATATGCTCTCTCAATATAAAGCTTCCAGTGAGGTACATAGGTATTTTAATATGCGTTTTATTTCAGGTAAAACGCTTCTATTACCTAATTAGTTTAATGAAATCTACTAACAACGCTAAAATGCTTATCAGTTAATTTTCAATGCTTTCATCTTAAAACGCCTTTGCATTTGTGAATATTTCACAAATGCAAAGGCGTTTTAAGGTGAAAGTTTAATTAGTGACGACATTAATTTGTACAACTCAAATATTATTATAATAACATTGGAGTTTCTTGCCCATTCTTCTCCATACGAAACTACCTTTTGGAAGGGGCGACTAGAATCAATTCTATTTAAATGTAAATGTTGACGTTCAAAAGTGCCTTTTAAGTGCCTATTTGAAATAAATGCTTTGACTTTGACTTTGAATATTTCCGGTAGTTCAAGGAATATAATCAAACCACAGGTTTTTATAAATGAATGTATGTGTAAAAGAATCTTGTTAGTTTAAAGTTTGTAAATTATTATTAAAACTGATTTTAATCTCGGATTGAATTATAAAATTGAGGTATTGACTATTAAAACGTAATCGCCGCCATTTCCTACCTACATCATTGGGGCGCTGTATAATAAATGTGTCAGATGTGGAATTGATAATATGACTAAAAACCAAGTCATTAAATAAATGTTCCCTTTTAATTTTAACTAAAGTTTTAACGAGAACATCAGAACCAATTAAATAATGAATCTTAGGGGTTTCTAATTCGCAAAGAAGCCAATAGATGACACTGATCCGAGGGCGTATTACAAATAGGAATAATTTAGTTACGAATAAAATTCTGTAATAATCTTAGACTTAGGTACAATAGACGCTCTTGCGGCGACATGATTGTATTTTTCACAAAATTTTTATTTATATTTATGGAGAAAAACGGGCTCCTTTAATACAGTTAATAGTAGCGCAGGAGCTTGGGAATTATTTAATATTTATACATAGCTTGAGTCAATAAACAAATATTAGAAATACTTGCCCGGTCGGGGGACCCCCGTCAGGAACGAAGTTTTTCACGCGATACTCGCACGCACACACACACAAACTCGTCGTACGTGACGATTTCTACCAGTCAACTCTTACCGCATACAACCGCAAGCCGCGTTAAGGAACTTCGTTCCAATAATAACTAAATCAATGGCATATTTTTCATACAAGAAAACATTTCATTTGTAAATAAAGTTGTAGAACCTTAACACACTACACTTACACTCGAATGTAGGTAAAACGCTAGAAAGTTATTTTGGCGCGTGCACAAAATCGAAACTAATGTCGCCTTGTTTTGTCCGCTACATACCGTTCCGCTAGGTACGTGTCCGCTCAACCTGGATCTTAATCCTTGATCTTTGAAGGTTGCTTCAATTCGTCCTCTGAAAGACTAAGATTGGCAAACTCTGCCATTGATTGGTTTCCTACAGAGAAAGATCGGGATCAAAATACATAATATATTTCGAGCGTTAGCGCACTGGAAAAACTAGTAATCGGTACTAGTAAACTAGTAATACAAATCATAATTATGTCTAATCCTGCTAACACACTGTCCCAACGAACGCCAACGAATGGGTTTCGCTGACCTTCGTTGACCCTGTCTAGCAAACACCAACAATCGTTTTTTGACCTGTGCCAGCTATCCGCAGCGTGGCGGTAACATCAAAGGGATAGAAGCAATCATCCGCAATCATCCGTTCGTTTGTTCGACCACTAGATGTATTCGGGCATTCCTTCGAAGGCCAATGAACGTGCTGTAGCCAACGCCGAATATCCTTCGATGGCGTTCGTTGGGATGGTGTACATACGCCGCATATAACAAAAATGTTTTACTTTTATTACTCACGAAGAGATGTCTTTGATTACTCATCAGGTTACACGATGGTCCATGCTGACCCATTGGAGGCCATTCCACAATCTGTTCCTGGTGAAAGTGAAAAAAAATGTGAATTCGGCACAGCAACAAAAATGCCTTACGTGTTCATAAATGAATATTTTCTCCTGTAATCAATAATGAAGAAATTTGATATATATTCTATTTTATTCACATTACTTACATAATCTGTGGGTCAAACATTTCAATTGGCTGTCACTCGTCTGTCAGTGAGGAGATTATTTTAATAATTATTGTCTATGCTCTACATTTTTAAAATAAAACTATATTATGGCAAATTATTTACAGACCAATAGAAATTAGCAGCAAAATAATGATAAAAATTTCTCGCATTTATTTGATTGAAAGTATATTTTTTTCGCGACTAGTCATTGAACCTGCCTGTAAACCATAGCCAATAAACGGGAAAATAACTTCGGCAAGAACTAGTTTGTGCAGTAAAATAAATCAAAAATATTTTATAAAATAAGATTATGAAAACAAAATATTATTTTATTACATCGTGTTAATGCTAAAATACTCATCTTTAAAAAATAGTGTTGACCGGACCGGAACGTACAGTTAAAAGATGTCAGTAGTGCCACCATGACAGTTAAAATCATTATCTCTATTGTGGACGTCGCATCCGTTGCGCAGCAGTTGCCTCCATTTTGTACGCTCGTCTCTTGTCTATAATTTCGAATAGTAGATCGTCTTTATGGGCATGGTCCGTAGATAATTTTTACTCTTTGGATACCTTAATATTGTAGTGGTCTCTGATTACTAACTGTCAAAACAATGCATTTTTATAGTGTTTATATTAATTTTTCCAGGTGTTACTGGTTGGATAATAATGCGCGTCTATTGAAATGGATACGTGGTTCGATCTCTGCCGCTGTTGTTTGTCTGCCAATTCCGAAGTGTCACTCCTAGATTCGGAACGGAATGTAACTGAGAAGTTTCATGAAATAACTACAATCGAGGTACGTAACATATCCCCTAATAGTACTTTGCTTCGGGATAAATTATCCATATTCTGAGTTATTATCGCTATAATGTCATGTAAGTATGTCAGTTTGTTACATATTGACATGGAACATAACCTCACTTTACGTTTAGATTCGCCGCGAAACTGTATTCATTGCAAGCGATTTTCGACGTTATTGTGTTTGCGTAACAGAGATAGTAGGTCGATTTTGCTTCGAAGAATTCGGATATTAATTTTCATTATAATAGTAACGCTAGGGAATGTAGTAAAGGCGGCAAAAGCGTCGCCGATAACGAAATAGAGTTTTATTAAGCAGCATGTAATTAGTGCACTAAATACAGATTTCTTATAATGACATTGTCTTTTTTTTTATAAATAGTTGTAAATAAAATTGGTAGTTACACAAAATAACAACTTAGTAACAATAAAAATATTGTTTAAATTAATTGACAAGCTAATCGTGCTAAATGATATCCTAAAACAAAGTTAATAATGTTGCAAACAAAATTTATTATGAAAATCATTTACCTAACTTGGCTTCTCCTAAAGGCTTATTTGGGAGAAAAGTATGATAAAACAACAAACCAGTAGACATCATTTCAAATTCCATAACTTAATATGAGCAAGACATCCTACACAACTTTATGTTGTGCAGTGACATACTAAAACTGAATAAGAAAAAGTCCCTAGAATTATCTATAATCTTCTATCGCTCCTTAAGTGTTATGGATTGGATGGTGATACCCTATTCTTGGTCTGGTTACATATTCCAAATATCATCTTCAGAAAGCTGACAAAAAGAAAGAACATTAATCTGGATCACTGGTGCCGGTTACAGTGAAGAGGATTCAAAAACAAAGGGCAGAGAGACATATTCCAATAAGATTAATAATTATTACCGCGCAACACTGCCATGATACCTTTACTTTAGTTTTTGGACTTAGTTTTTTTATTAATAAGAACTAATGTTCTTAATAATTTGTTACAATCTATCCTAATAGACTAATACACAACTTAACTATAACTTATTATTTTATGTGATAGTTTACATTATAATTACAAATAGTGTCAATTGCACAATTCCCTAGCACTTTCTTAGTCTGATAATTATAATAAATACACTTTGTTTGTGTGTTACATGTATAGCACAGCATTGCTACTATTATTCATTCACTTTTGATACACTACACTAACTCTAATGGTTTAGTTCTCTTTAGCCTATGCACTATGTCCGTGATGACTAGCAGCTGAATTGCCTCGGCATTCACATGTTGGTGAAGTCTGTGTTCATGGGCTGCAACAAATTTTTGGATGACAGTGGTGACGAGTTCCATTTTAAGGTCATGGTGGAGGTTGTCATGTCTAATGTACCATGGTGCATGTACAGCATCCCTGAGCACTTTATTTTGGAATTGTTGCGATTATTTTAACATTACTTTGTTTAGTACATCCCCAAAGTTGGAGCGATATGTCCAAATTGGCATAAGAATATGCTTGTATAATATTATTTTATTATGTATTGATATTTGATAGCAAGGATTTCTTTCCGAGTAACCAATACATACTTTTATAATGTATGTCGAGATCCTGTCTTTTCTTTTTGATGTGAGATTTCGAACGCAGTTTGGCGTCAAGAGTTATGCCAAAGTATTTGGCTATACATATTAGCATAAGGCACTTGCATGCCATTTGTTAGTGAACTTTTTCTACTGTTTCTTTGTTGGATGATCTAGTAGCCATAATAGTAGTGTCACCTGCAAAGGTTGCAATGGTATTGTTCTCCAGCTCTGGGATATCACATGCATAATAGCAAGTACAGGAATGGGAAATAAATACACACTTCCTTGTGGCACCCCAGCTTTTATAGTTTTTAGCTCGGAATATGCATCCTCTTGCCTTATTCTAAACATTCTGCTCCTTATACAATGATAGGTAGGTAATAAGATTACATTACATTTTTCATGAGGTACATTTTTCTAAGAACACTCCAGCTTATATTATTGGCCAAGATTTGAAAGGCATATCATAACATCTCCGAAAGCAAAGATAAACAAAAATATGTGGGAGTTTTTATCATGCATGAGAAAAATATTTCTAGGTCTTTTACAATACCATTATTTTTCGTATTCGGTTCATTTGATGCTAAGTCACACTGGACACCACCTACTATGGGCTGGTGTCCGCAACTCCACGTCAATGAGCGTATTTTGCGTACTGGTGGGAAAATCGATTATTCGATCCACCCCAGCTCCTCGAAGAAGGCCAGCAACGTCTTGGTGTTGCTGACAATCTCACGTTGGGTACCTGGGTTACCGAAGTACTTTGCCCTGTATGTGGCGACCACCGGGCAGTTTTTTTTTTTCGCATGAACTGCTGTCTCGTCGTCCTCCATGCAGGCCCTGCAGAGCGGACTGTCTGTGACTCCTAAGACAAAGAGGTGTCTATTAAATGCCCCGTGGCCAGTTACGGCTGCTGGGACTGTACGCAGCTGTTGCTTGATTAGTCGGAGAACCTATTTCGTGAAGCGGCCATCGATTGTAGGGAGCGACTTATACAATGATTCTAGGATCCTCTGCAAATTCTGGAGGTAGCATGCGTCTTGAGTTTATAATATACCAGATTCTCATGCTAAACTTTATCAAAGCTTGCGTGACATCTAGGAATTCGGTGGCGCAGACTTGCTTGTTTTCGAGTGTTTTTCCTTGAAGCCAAATTGATGGATTGGTATTAGGTCTTTTTTTTTTATTTAAAATGAGTTTGCTCTTGACTCTAGTCTAGGTCAGTGATGACAGGGACAGAGTCGACGATGGAGTGAGCTTACCCAGAAGAAGCCTGTTCACAATTCACTCTCACTTTGAAGAGATTAGGGTTGTATGCATTCGGAAACACAGACTCAGGAGAGTTCCACTCTTTTTCTTTTGTTATAGGTAGGTTTTAACCGTTTTAATAACAGTTTTTCAAATAGCAATAGCAAAACGTGAGAACATTTGAATTTCGTAGGCTACCCTGGCGCTTTCGCCTTAAGTCCCTTTGCCGAGCGAGCCTATTGCAATTTGTATTTGGGATAAATAACATTTTAATTAAATAACTTGCAATAGTCCAACTGTTAGGATGTGGGCTTGTCTGAGGGGTCGTGAGAGTTCGATACTATTATATAGAATCAAGATCTTCTAACTTAACACACAGCTTTGCTGCTGGGGAGTTTACTGCACGACTTCTTCCCAGCTAAAGCAATAGGAAGCGGTGAAGGGCGAGCGTTTTGGGGGACGGTCTTATGATGTTTGGACGTTCAAAAAGAGCTAATTATCAGCCTAATTTTAATAAATGACTTGATTGTGACCAATCGTCATGCCTCTCGATGCACTATTTATTATTGACGTGAATTATACAGGGTGACTTGTAATTAGAGCACAACCTTGTAAGGGGATATAGTACAGGTCATTTGCAACAACTTTTGTAGGAACACTCATATGCAAAAGTGCACCAACATTGAGTTATAATTTTTTTCGTGTTATTTTGAAAAACTCTTATGGGGTAACCTTAAAAAATTAATAAATAAAAAACTTGACATAATTTTGTTAATTTTCTTTTTATTATTTAGTCTATAACGTTCCAGTTACATGTCAGCATCATCAAATGTACATTATTGACATTATTCTAGACACAGTGCTCCAAAATCCAAAAACCTTCAACAAATTTTACTGGCATTATTACACAAAACAGCCTGTTTAAAAAAAACTCACTATGGCACCTGCTCTGCGTATTATTAAAAAAACATCTACATTTCATAAGCTTTCAAATGAGGTGTAAAAGTCTGACATAGCTAGTTTAACATTAAAGATATTAGCCAAAGAATAGAACAGGCTGGAATATCGAAAGTTTCGCAAATTAATGGCCATAATGTTTAAAACACAATAAATACAAATTTAAGTAGAATGTGATCCACGCACTTAGTGGTGACAATTTTACAACACCTTTTAACTTGATTTTCATTTTAAAATTTTTAGGGTAGCTGGTCCTTACTTCAAACTTCTCTTATTAAAAGAGACAAAAAGATCTAAAATTAGGAAATTTTAAAAGTGTGTTGTAGAATTGACGTTCTCTAGTCATCCTCAGTCATTCACTTAAATCTCATTTTCGAAATGACTCCCACCGTTACGCACGCAAATTCGCATCCTTTTCCTCAATTCGCTTTTCACCACCGCAGTGCTGAGATTTGCTCGAATTTGGTCAGCTCCCAAAATGATTCGCCGTCTTAACTCGTCAATATCTAGGACAGGCTGATTATCGACATAAACCAACGTTTTCATATGTCCCCAGACGTAATAGTCCATTGGCGTCAGATCTGGGCTTCTTGCTGGCCAAGGTATGGGCCCTCCTCTACCGATCCAATTATTGGTATAATTTTCGTCTAGCCAGTCTCTGATTTGTCGTCTGTAGTGAGCTGGACACCCGTCGTGTTAAAACCTGATAGCACGCAAGGTGGCTAAAGGTATGTCCTCCAGTAATTCAGGTAAAACATTTCTTAAAAAGTGTTCATAATATTCACCGTTTAAGTTGTCTGGCAGAAAAAAGGGCCCAATCAAATTATTGTTAATAATTCCCATCCACACATTTAGTGAAAATCTTCGTTGCGATCCTTTCGGTCGTTTTTTTTTTGGATTTCCCACCGCCTTTTCTTCCCAGAAATGAGTGTTATGGTAATTTGTGATTCCATCTTTGTCAAATTTTGATTCGTCGGTCCACAAAACTTGTTTTAAATAATTTGGGTCCTCTATGTCGCAGTTTAGCAGATATCTGCAAAATTGGACCCTTGCAACAGGATCACGGCCTTCCAGGACTTGCACTGGAGTGTAGTGATATGGATGACGCCCAGATTCATGGACCACTTTCCACACTTTATACTGTGATATTCCAAGTAAATTGGCCACTTGTCTTGTAGAGATGTTAGGTTCCCGTTGAAAATGACGTAGGATTTCTTCTTCATCATCAGCACGGTATATTCGAGGTCTGCCCGCATCGCCTGATAAAAAAAACTAATTTAAATAATCAATTGCGGTAAACAATAGGGGTAATAAACCAAAGCCTATTCAGTTTTAAAGGAGCCATTTCGGCCAAGAAGCCATTTTGACTGAAATACAATGACAAAATTTATTTATTTAATTGTTCTAAAATAATAAATAAAAATACGTGGTTTTATAATTATTTTGTACAAATTAATAATTATTAAAAATTAAGGAAGATAACATAGGGAAAGTATCTGTACGTACCGCACCTGCTTTGCAAGTGTTTACAAAGAATTCACCCGCCACAATTTAATACTATTGTTATTGGTAATGAAATGACGGTCTAAGTGGAAACACGCAGCTAATACTGAATGCACTTACAATTTTTTTAAAATGATAACCCAAGTCAGGCCTTTGTTTGCTTACGAAGTTAAATTGCAATAACAAAAACATTTCGGAGAAAACTATCTTTTTTTTTCCGGTACTACGTAAGTAGGTACAGCCAGAAGCAAATCACGATTGACAGTTGAACTGTGTTTAACTCTCTAAGAAGGTACAAAATCTAAAGTGCTTAAGCAGCTGTTGGCTGTAAACTTGCAATTTAATCGCAATTATTTATTAAATTACATTTTTTATTACATACCTTGACGTCTTTGAAAGCGTCCAGTCTCCCGGGCTCGTCGATAAACTCGAGAAAACACGCCTACATCAGGTAAACGGCGATTGGGGTATCTCTGTTGATATTCGCGCTGGGCAGCTAAAGCATTGCCTCTAGCTACGCCGTAAGTGTACAGAATATCGGCATATTCTTCATTCGTAAAATTTGCCCGTTGTCTTTGAGCCATAGTCCTTGATACGCGCCAAAACCACAGATGAGCATAACACACGGAAACCAGTTGAAAAGCCAAGTCGTCAGGAGAGCAATCAATCACAAAAACAGTCACAAGCCGGGTCGTCAGAGATAAAACAAAACTGCAGAGCACACACAAAAGCATCCGATCGCAACGAATCACAAGGACGGACTAACCTAAACAACCCAAAAGAGATTAAACAATGACCGGCTGTTTTTACCTGCTTAGTAGAGCAGGTAGAAACAGACCTTTTTTTGGCCGTGCGCCTTTGTTATGCGAATATCTTCCCTATTGGACTAGCTATGTTAGGGTTTTATATCTCATTTGATAGCTTATGAAATGTAGATGTTTTTTTAATAATACGCAGAGTAAGTGTCATAGTGATTTTTTTTTAAACAGGCTGTTTTGTGTAATAATGCCAGTAAAATTTGTTTAAGTTTTTTGGATTTTGGAGCACTGTGTCTAGAATAATGTCAATAATGTACATTTGATGATGCTGACATGTAACTGGAACGTTATAGACTAAATAATAAAAAGAAAATTAACAAAATTATGTCAAGTTTTCTATTTATTAATTTTTTAAGGTTACCCCATAAGAGTTTTTCAAAATAACACGAAAAAAATTATAACTCAATGTTGGTGCACTTTTGCATATGAGTGTTCCTACAAAAGTTGTTGCAAATGACCTGTACTATATCCCCTTACAAGGTTGTGCTCTAATTACAAGTCACCCTGTATACAACGTGGCGCTACTATGGTGACTTTAATTTAATACACGGGTAGGGCTAGTGCCCATTAACCATATAAATATTGATAGGTTAAAATAATACGTAAACTGAAAAAAAAAATTTTTCAAACAAACTAAATAATAAAAAAGTCATTAAAATTGGGATCACCCTTGCAAAAATTCATTCATGAAATTACTTACCTAGCTCGCTTACGTTAACTCGGAGCGGCAATGTGTCGGTTCGCGGGCTGGCAACCGCGCATCGCGTCTTGTACCTACTCGTGATCGGTCCGATTCTTTGACGGCATATTATCAAAGAAACCGAGCGGCGCAAGTGGTACAAACACTTATCACATCACCCTCTCTTGTTACTATTAGTAATAACTGTCATCACTAATCACTGCCATCACGATCATAAGTTTACACAAGCACTAATAGCACAAATAAATGCGTCCGTATCGCAAGAGGTGTAAACGTACCTACTAGATAAGAAAACGAAAACCAATCAAAGTGTCTTTATCGCAGTACCATGATCTAATTACTATCCTAATTACACAAAAAGAAATAAATAAAACAATAGCTAAGAGTCTTTTTCGCGACGTAATTATGCGCACTAGTGTAAATAAGTGCGTCAAGGACACGGGTTCGACTAGCACTAGAAAAGCAAAAAAAGAATTCGTGTTCGGTGCGGCGGGTGGGTGGAAGGGAGAGCGCGCGTCGCCTGCGCTGCTCGCCAACAAAGGAAATTTCCTTAAATTCGCCTACTCTATGCATTTGTTTCATCCTAATAGTATTGCTTATTCGTTTTAATTTCATTGATGCGAAGTTATGATCCGTGACCGAGGGAAATGACCGCTGCGCGACAGTTCTTTAAGTACAGGTTGCTCTAAGATGCTATTTCCTAAATTCTTTAATAAATCTGTAAATAATAACGTTTAATGGAAATAAAAAATTGTCATGAAACGAAAATGTGAAAACGTATATGTGTGTTAAATTAAGGTCACCATTGCAGCGCCACGCTGTATATTACAATCACATAATCCGTTAGCTCAGTTATAAGGCGATATCATGAATGTCTTTAATATGCAATTGTCATTTTTTAATGGACACTAAACTAACATTTATGGTGCTATAGATTTTTGTGGTACCTATCTTACGTCACTAGAATAATATAGTATAGTAAATGCCCCGTTGGTCTCGCGGTCGCAAGCGCGACTGCTGAGCGTGGGCCCTAGTGTGCTCGAATCCCAGGTCGGGCAGTGTTATTGGGTTTTTTCATTAGGCATTTCTTAGTAACAGCCTGGAGTTTGGAAGTGGGCGGTGTGATATCCCCGTGCCTCGGAAAGCACGTTAAGCCGTTGGTCCTACGCCTGATCTCTCTCTGGTCATGTCGGATTGCGTGCCGTCCCATCGGACTATGAGAGTAAGGGAAGAGTGCATCTATGACTGGGCACACATATTTTGTGCACTATAATATCTCCCGCGCCTAAGGCTAGTCTCCGTTGAGATGGGCCGCTATGGCCGAAATACGGTCTGGAGGACTATTACTATTATTATAGTTTAGTAAAACGAGCTGGTGTCCACAATTCCACAGCCAAGCCTGTCTTTTTACGTATGGGATTGTCACAATTGGGAACAATTGTTTACTTAGTGCAAAGAAGAGTTATTAATAAAATAGGTTTTAATTTCATATTAATTTGACTTAATAAAACACATAGGCATCTATGAAGAAGGTTGTTACATGGTTCAAATTCGGTATTACCAAGTGTCCTTGATTTTGAAATTGGTGGGCAAACACCTCCCTTTCCAAACCTCTGTCCTACAGACATTTCCAGATTTTATAGATTGTTGCATAGAATAATTCATTATTTGCTACCAATGTTAACATAAACGTTTTTGTGAAAAAATATCATCATCAATCATCTCTATTAAAGCAGTTCCAAGTACTCATCTTAATGTAATGATCTATTCAATTCCAGGTCAAGGAAGACGATGGTCTACCGCAGAAGCTGTGCACAGATTGTTATACTGTCATGAACTCTGCATACCAGTTCCGAAAACAGTGCATAAAAATGGACAATGAACTACGTCTACAGCTCAAAACTGTATTAGATATATCTAAAGGTGATAATCTCTCTAAATATGACGGCAGCGGTGATGACGACGATATTGGGAACGATCCCATGAAGCAACTGGAGGCTATCATAAAACAAGAGCCAACTGATAGTGATGATGATTACTATTATGTTTTGGTTATTGATGACCCCAAAGATAAGGAAGAAACAACAGAAGTGATAAATGTTAAACAAGAAGAATATGAAGATATTGTGGAAAATGAGGAGACTACAATTACATACACACAGGAACCAACTCAAAGCACTCAGAGTCAGTTTGAAGACTCAATTGAATCATTTCTTATGTCCAACACCAAAGTCCCGGTTAATGTACCAGCTACTATTCTAGAAAATGAGGAAGAGAGCCAGGAAACTGACGATTTAGATGGAGCTATGAACATAGATGAAACCCAGGACAGTATGTCTCATGAACAAAATTATGCTGAAATGGAAGAGTCACAAGACGAAGAAACCATTGAAACAATTAATTCTAATGTTATCAATGAGCTGCCTAGTACTAAAAACTTGATCAAAATATTGACTAGAACTGACTCTGATGGCACTATCCTGTTGAAAAGTAATGACAGGATCCAATACTTGACTGATTCTCAACTAGTCACAAACGAAGATGAAGATGGAGATGCATTGTCCCAAGAGGTGATTTTCTGTGAAGGTGATGACACCTCCCAATTCCAAATTCTGAAATATGATGGTTCAGAATTAGTAATTGAATATGCGGATGACAGCCAAATAGCTACGGTGCTCCAACAAGAAGATGGAACATTCTTATGTGATTGTGGAGAGCAGTTCGAAGACTTGGCCGATTATGAGAAGCATCAGTACAAACACAATCCTGCTGGAGAACATTTGTGTAACTTGTGCGGTAAAGGCTTTGAGTCTGCAGAAATTCTTACCGGACACATGCTACTACATAGCAGTACAGGGCTCCTAATCACTTGTCCGTTCTGCAACCAGCTTATCAGACGCAATGCTTTGACGCAGCACATCAAATATGGTCACAACAACATCAAACCTCGCTGCAATATTTGTTTTAAGACATTTGCTAATCCAAACAACTTGAAACGTCACATGATGATTCACAGCGGCATCAGAGAGTTCGAATGCGACATATGTTTCAAGAGATTCCACCAGAAAATCACCATGCAAACACATAGATTAACACATATGAATCCATTTTCGTGCAACCAGTGTGACCAATCATTTGAGAATAAGGCTGCATTGACCAATCACAAGGAATCTGATGACTGCTCAAAATCTAAAGTGATTAAGGTCAAAGAAGAATTAATGAAGACTGTGAAGCAAGAAATAACTACAAATCTTGGTAAACTGCTTGGTTATGCTTGCTCGCTATGCAAGAAGATGTTTTCAGTGGAGTCTGCTCTAGAGCAACATATTGAGAGCACGCACATTGTTGATCCAACAGAATTGTTATGTTCCGAGTGTGGTGAAGTACTTCCATCTAAGAAAGACATGCAAACTCACATACTGACTCACAAGAACATGAAAGTGAAGAATGTAAAAAGGTTTGAATGCAGTATCTGTGGCAAAGGGTGTTCGAGCCAGGCTATGCTTTTGATGCATGAGCGAGTACATACAAATGAGAGGCCTTTCCCGTGTCAACTTTGTTCTTTACGATTTAAAACAAAAACACATTTGCGAACTCATCAGCTTACCCATACACGGGAAAAGAAGTTTGGATGCTCAGTTTGTATGAAATTTTTTGCCCTCAAAGGGAATTTAGTTGTTCATCTTAGAACACATACAGGGGAGCGCCCTTATGTGTGCTCAATTTGCGGAGAAGCTTTCATAGACTCGAAATATTTAAAGAAACACAAACTAAAGAAACACTCTATAGATAATGTGCCATGGAATCAGTACTGAGAACTTTAGTCCTTGTATAAAATATAAGGATGATGTAGGTTCATATTTAGCTGTTTTTAATTTTAATGTAGTCCAAATTGTCATTCTGGTATATAATTTTATGACCAAGTTGAATAGAAAGTTAAAATAATACTATGAATTAAGTACTTTTAGTATGGAAGCAACTCGGGATTCGCGAATGAAATGACTACTATTATATTGAAAAATAAATGTTGTCTTGACACAACCGAATCTTGTATTAAACAGCTTATTAAATGAAAATGACGAATTTCAATCTTTCTCCCATACTTTAAGTCCATGCTCTTGGATACATTGTCCTCCATTTTACTATTCTGTATCAGTTTATTAATACTCATCACTATCCAATTATTTGATAACAGCAGTAATTAAAGTAGTTACATTTCATATAGATACTATACATATCAACGGCGAAATGTCAATACCATCTGGACATTTTTCGCCAAATTAACGTTTTATGGTTTCGAATAAGGTAAAATTCACGTGTTCTAGTAAAATGTTGCAACAGCATAAATAAAATTTTAGAAATATTTTCTAACTAAACCACAAGGGACACGTGTCACACGTGTTGACTTCGACATATACTTGCCAATGCAACTTGTGACAATATGGACTACGTTTTTTTATAAAGTCAATATTGAATAATGCTTTTGTAAATTTAATTTTAGAGTGCATGCAAAAATTCTACAAATATTTTAATAGGCCAAAGTGGGTTTTGAGCTTTCTAATACAAATTATGCCTACGTTACTTACACTATGTGTACAATTTGAGACTATAATATTCAGATGTGAAGTTGACATCAAAAGTAAACAAATTCTATGTAATTGTTTTTAGTTTCGCTTTACCATTGCTTTGATTGATTAAACTTAAATATAAGTTTTATCAATAAAAGCATTTTTGGTTGTTCAAAGACAGCACTCCACTTTGGTCGATACACGACTCGAATAACGCACTTCCAATTGATCAGGTGCTCTAAAAGAAAAATATGTAGTGGCAGATGTCTCATTGTAATTACATTATATCCACACGGCAAACATGTATTAGGGCAGGGTATCTATAAAGCTTTATTTACGCAGTGCGATTTATGAAGCAAAGTGTCACCGTCTAAACTCGCCCGTAATACCTATTATGAAGTGTTTATACGACGCAAGTCAGTTGTTACTTCAATTTTATGGTACAAGCAATATCAATCATCACAACTCGCCTTGTGTAAATGGGGCTTTAAGGTTGCTTACTATTCAGTCACACACAGTTTATTTTCTGGCTGTACCAAGATGAGACGTAAGTGATTATTGTCATGACAAAAAACAGAGATAATATATAAAGTCTATAACAAAATGTATACAGTAAAAGTTCAATTATTGTAGACATTCATCCGGAATAATCAAGTCTGAAATTATCAACCTTTTATCTTCCTGAAAAGTATGTTGAAAAGCCAAGTAAAGCTTTTCTGTTCATTATTTTTTACTACTTGGCTTTTACATAAACCTATTACATAATGCCTTTTTAGCGGTATTTCTATCAATAAAGTCTATTGTTAAACATAAGGCGTCACTTTCGAATTGTAAATAGCATATTTTTTCATCAATTGGGTTTTAATAATAAGTTACTTTAATTTATCACATGAACTTGTAAGTGTAATTATTTAATGTGTAAATACATAGTTAGTGATTAGTGAATTGTGTTGGTTTTAGCATTTTAAAGATTGGCGGTTACATTACTAAAACAGCTACGGTGTATTTATCCCTCGCCTACCTTTTTCTGATACAGAAATACGGTAGGTACGAAAATTGGTAATATGACATAATTTGAGTAAGATATTCAGCAGTCTTATGTAAAATATTGTCTGTTTTATACAACATATTATTTGTAAACGAAGCAAAAGGGGTATGTAAAGATCGTAGCAGGTGACGATCTACCCCCTATGGGAAGAAGGCGTGAGTTTTTATTTATGTATGATATGAATTTGAAAGAGAAAAAGATGTACCTAGCTGTTTTCGTAAATCCACAATAAATTATATTAGGGTGATCTAACAATTTTGTGCCTCAAACGAAGTCTAGATATGTTATTTATCATGTAAAAGGGACGTTTATTTATATCGCTTGAGTGTTCAAAAACGGCAATAGTTTAGAAAAAGACTGGTTTCGACAGATCGTTCTGCTGTTGTTTTTTTTGGCTTGCGACTAAACGCAATAAGCGACGAATGTATACCTATAAATAAATCGTTGGCCACAGACGGCTTTTAATTAAATGAGATACGAAATGCTATATGAAATACAGAAACAATGCTCTCGCAAGCCAATTCAAACACGGAACGCTAGTCAGCATGTAAGGCGTGCTACATATTTGTTCGGGTCGGTATGACCGGCAAAATATAGATTCTATTTTTTACGCCTGTGCCGATTCATGCCGACCCGAACGTTGTGTAGCACCCTTAACATTTTTATGATATCGAACTTAAACTCAAAGATTTTAGGTATTTATTACAATTCAAACACTTGAATTGTCAAGGAGTCGGTCAGTCAGATATATGAACCTAGTTGCCCGTTCCAAGGCGTAGGAGGTACCTATGTTGAATTCGATAAGAAATCTACACACAATCATCTGGTTTTTGAAAGGCTGTGACAATCATGATCAACACAAAAATTAAAACTACTTAACACTGTCAAATCTCGTGACTACTGACTGCCATCAGTTGGTCGCAAGAATAACATCCAATGAACATTAAGTTGACAAGACAGGGTTCAATAGGTCTTCAGAAATCAGTGCCTTGGTCAAATCGAGATACAAAAGCCAATCGACGGCTGATACTGTAACGGCCGAACCATTGAAAAATAAACAGCTATCGAATTTGTTTTTTTTTTTTTAGCAAAGTGTAGAAATTGATACTACAGCCCTTTTTTTTCAATAAAGTTGTGTTTGTTACTCGTCACCTGCTCTTGACTTTTTGGTTTGAATCTACGGAATTTTGCCAGCGATTAAAATAAATGTCAATTATTTTTGTGTTTTATTCATAGTGAAAATAATACATCAATGATTTATGATTTTAGGTATTTAACAAATTAATGGAAGCGGAAAATGTTCATGTAATCCATACCGACATTATTTTGAGGAAAAGACAAGTCAAAAACAACGATGCACATTCAAAAAGCGTTTTTCAATTGTCAAGTTTCAGTAGGGGAGTACTCGTTGCAAGTTTTCATATAAAATAACGGTTCGGTCGATGGTAGAAGCAAATGTCAAGCGGTCACCCATCCAAGTACTGACCGCGCCTGATGTTGTTTAACTTCGGTGATCGGACGAGAAAAGAGTCCAAATTTAACAATTTTATTCCAGAAACAATGGTCACCACATTCACAATACACTATGATTAACATAACATCACGCCTGTTTATCCCGAAGGGTTAGGCAGGGATTGGTGTAGGTACTTACCTATGATACCTACACTTTATGGCGTACATATTATACTATTTACACAATTATTAAAATTAAATGTAAGTATTTAATATGGCGTACATAAAATACGTATTTTATATTCGTGAACGACGACGCCGACGCTGAGTTTTGGCCCAGACAGAATATAATGCTTTTTTTTGCATGTGAGACGAATACAAAAATATCGATTGCTTAAGATTCTCCTGCTCGTTGTAGGCGTCATAGCATAGAAGATGTAGCTCAAAGAGTACAGTATACATGAGAATGTAGCTTAATAATACTATCTTAAGCATATTATTTGAAGTGTATTTGGTTTTAGCGACATCTAGTGGTCAGTAACTGAAACTTTAGGAAGCGACGTACTCCGCTAACTAATGTTTATTTTATAATCGTAAATCATAATCGTTGCTATTGTTGGAACCAAAGACTACCTAAACCTAAACTGCCTACCTACCTACCTAAACTGGCAAAACGGATTCATGCGCAAGTCTCGTTCCTTCTACCAAGTAACTCATAGCGACATCTACAGTTAACGTTTTGTAATGAAGACGCTTGGTTCAACTAACCCCGTCACAACTCTGTCAAGTACCAGGGACACATGACTTCGAAGCTGTTTCATATTTGGAACATACGACTTGCTTCATACTTGCCAGTATACTATAGTAGTCTTTGCTTCATACACTTGAAACCTAAAGTTCAAATAACACTTGCCCGAAAACGTTGTTGAAATCGATAAAATGATGAGTACTCAGTACCTACGGTAATGCACTGCTTCGATGCATCAAAATCTCGACTAACTAACTTTATGTTCCGAACATCATTTCTCGAACGACTATGAAATCGGATTTTCAGAATAAACCTATCAACAATACGGTTGTAATCCCCGGAGGATTAGAATAGGCAGTGATATAGGTACCTATAATACTTATTACACATTTCGCCGGTTATGTTTTTAGGTCCCATATAATAATGTACCTATTAGGGCGACCCTATTGCCATCAACCGGGTACAAATCCAGACTCCGGGCTGCTACAGAGAAATTCCTGATGGGAAAACGAAATAACACTGCCCTACCTGGCATCGAACCCAAGACCTCATCCTCAGCAGTACCGAATATTTGAGAAATTCTGAATCTTCTGTTTGTGTTGTGTCAACAAATTGTTCATAAAAATAAAACTTAAAACTCAAAGCATCTAATTCAAATAAACCAATTACAGGCACTTTTGAATTGTCAAGGGGTCGGTCAGTCAGTAAGATGAAGCTAGTTGCCCATTCCAAAGCGTAGTAGGTACCTATGGAGTAGAACGGGCAAGAAACTCCATGGACACTCTTTTAAATCAAAATATTGTTACAAAAAAGTGGTTACATGATTCATGTTGAAAATATACACGTGAGAACGATGTTAAAAGACGTGCATATTAGAAGCGTCCGTAATAAAAAGATAAAAACAATTCAGGAATTAAAATAAGCCGCGGTAGCTAAGAGATGACCAGTGCCTACTGACGGCGCCCGTTCACGAACATAACGTATGGATCAGCACCATTCAGCTCAACCATTTTGAAGGGAACTTAATGATCCAAATATCCAATACACACGCCCGCCGCCCCACCACCAGCGACACATTTGAGTGAGCATGACATACTCTCAGCCACCAGGGCTGCACATTCAAGTCAATGAATGACGAACCCAGTAAGCTTTATAGTAGGTACATAGTGCTCACACATAGTTCAAACTTCAAAGGTTCCAAAGAAACACTTATTCTTTTATAACCGACTCAAAACGGAGGGGCTCTCAAGTCGACGCGTAGGTTAGCTGACGAAAGAATAATCTGAAAAGCGAATAAAAATCTGGCCGAGTGCTAGGGCGGTACTGCGGTACTCTGTGATGTCGGCCAACGCCATAGAGCAACACTGGCCACCGGCGGCGGACCGGAGTCACAGAGTACTACTATATGACCGGAGTGCTCTATGGCCCACGCACAACAATGACGGGCCCTGTAGTTGGGATGAATTTATCCCAAGAACAACATTCCAACTGCAAATGAAAGTTTGTACGCACAATATTGCGAGATTTACCATCTTATTTTAAGACCATTTGACTTCATAAAGATTTTCCTGTAATCTCTATGTTAGAACTATTTTCTGTATTAAAAAAAAAAATGTTAGTCTCAGTAATTTCGAAGTTATGGAAGGGAATAGTCAATTTTCAAATGTTTCTTAAATAGCTTTAAAACTATTTATTATAAAATTATTTTAAAAAAATTGCTACCCTCACAGAAAGCCCTTTCATTTGATACGAGTATGTCACACGGTACGCACGGCTACAGATCAAGCTATATATTTCCAGTATAAGCTGATCTCGCATTGTATAGGATTTCTTTATAATGAGAGGTCAGTGGAAACTGGAAATGTATAGCTTGATGTTGTGTACAATGTACAAAGCTTAAATAAATGCCTCCCAAAAGTGACTCCCATATTCAAAATTCATTTATTTATGTTACACGTCCGTGTTTGAGTCACATATAGTCATTAGTGTAGGTACCTACCAAATTTCAATGAATTCGATCCGGAGCAGAATGGCTGTGACAGACACACGAATGATCCTAACTATATGGGTCCCGTTTTTCATTCGGACGTACCGAACCCTAAAATAAGCTCCTTTAGTCGGGCGGCGCGGCGGCGCGGCGGCGGCACCGAACAAACAAAAACGCGCTAAGTAAAATAATGGTAGCTTGATTGATCTTCGTTGATTTTTTTATTTTGATACCAACTCAAAATTAGGAATCTTTAGTTAATAGCTAGAATATAGGTGAACGTCAGGGGGTCTACTCCTGGTCGGCACCGGCCGTAAACGCACGCACGACACGCAAAGGATTTTGGTTTTGCTTTGTATGAGGACACTAGCTTTTGCCCGCGGCTTCGCTCGCGTTAATTTAGAATTTGACAATCAATTCGGGTTGTACCTACTCTGTTTGTTGTTTGGCGGTTGCACTCATGGACTCAGAACAGTATTTTTTTCTGGATGAAAGGTGGGTATTTTTTTCTGTATCCCTGACAACGTATAAACAAAATGTCATGATAATCGGTTCAGCGGTTTAGGGCGTGAAAAGGTATCAAGTAAAAAAACTTACTTTCGCATCTCTATTATTTTAGTTAGGAGGATGAAAAACAGGATTTAAAAAATAAGCTCTACACTCTACACGTGGCGCCATCTGTTATAATAAGAGCGCTATTGTTGTTTTCCTCGGGACTTGTAGTTTTTTTCGGGATGAAAGGTACCCCATGTCCGTTTCTGTACACCTGACAACGTATATGCAAAATTTCAGGATGATCGTTTCCTATGCGTGAAAAGAGAACAAACAAACTTACTTTCACATTTTTATTATTATAGTTATGATACTAGGATGAACCTCCGTGGGATGAACCGAGCGCTCGGCTCGGTGCGGTCGCCGCGGGCGGTACCGATAGATAAGTGGGACGCAGTGCATTAGGAATTCATACAAAGCAAACCAAAATCCGCCCCCCGACCTTGCTCGACGAAGTGCCAGCCCGCGCCGTAGCTGAGCCTGTAGATAATAATAACTATCCAAACTCGATCCAGCCTGTCCCACCTTGCTGTCCTCCCCCCAGCGACGCCCTAAGCCGAGGTCCGTAGTCCGTACCCGTCCCCCCTAAGCGTGCAGTCGCTTAGTACCTAATGTAAGAAATTCGCCCCTGGCTGGAGGCTTTGAGTCCGCCAGGATAGTCCGGTTAAGCGGACTAGTGGACATCGCTTTTTGGTTTCTTTTCTCGTCGGATAAGTTATTTGTTAAGTAATTAATTAGGTCGGCAATTAATTCTACGGAGAAATGAATGCCAAAGGACGAAATTGTATCGTATTGCATAGCACAGATTCATTCTGCCTTGTTTCTTCACTCACCCAGTCTGAACTCTGAGGTACGGTCTATTTCATTATTTTGTAGTCGGTAGCGTCATCTATTGATTCGAGATGAAACGCTTGGTAACGGAGTTGCTGCTCGTGATCGTTCCGTTTTGCCCCGACATCTTTTTCACAAGTACCAGGGACACATGAATGTAAAGTAGTTTCGTATACGACTAGCGAGCGGTTGTCCCGGTTGTCCGATCGTCCGTTTCCATTTACCCCGTCACATGTTGTCCACAAACTAAGCTAAAACCAGGCACTCACAAGTTATCAGGAGGTGTGTTAGATCATCAGTTTTCTTTAAAGCATGACGCAAACCCCGTCGTAGTACTCTGTGCCCGTCAGGGTATTTAATATGTTCTGTGACGCTAACGTTCACTGAAGGTAAGCAGAGAGGTGTGTGTCTTAGTACAAACATTTCGGAATTTCCTTATGTTTCAGTAATATTATCAGATTGTCATGTCATGTCAGATTTTGTGTCCAGTTAGTGGCAATAGGGGTTCTATTGCCACTAACTGGACACAAAATCTGACTCAAAGCTAGTAAGTAGTAGTAGGTACCTACTATTGAAAAATTCTTGATGGAAAATTGAATAAAACTGCCCGACGCGGCGACGGGAACCGAAGCCGCGCTGAGTTCCAGCAGTAGTTGCGCTTGCGAGTTGCGACTTTGCGACCACAATCTAGTCAGGGGGCCTACTCCTTACGTAGGTACGAAGTCTGTATTTTCGACCGAAGTTACGGATGTCTACTACTACGTAACAGTGTAACACTGATGGACTGATTAGTCCGGACCCGAAATAAAAATTAATGACAAAACGATTTGACAGTTTGTCCTACCTCCCGATGTGTTTTTGCTCGTCCGGAAAAACTAATTAATCGGGAGCAGGGTCACTTTTAAGTACCGAACTACTTTCGGATGGACCCGCCCGAATCTTCGTTGACGGACTTAGAGAGTAAGCCCCTGACTAGTTAGTCGGAGTCTGGTTGGTCATACTCATCACATCAGATTTCACATAACAGTCAGTAAAAAAAAAAATTATTAGTCTTCTTACATAATTGACGTAATTAAATTAATTATCCAAAATCGTAAAAAAAAGGATAGAGCATTCATAGAGATGGATGGATGATGGGTGATGATTTTAGAGCATAGTGTTTTTGTAACGAAGTTGAGGTGAACGTTCAAAGTTACCCCGTTACAATTCTAAGAAGTACCAGGGAAACATGACTTTGAAGCTGTTTCGAGTGGAATATTGGCTCATTCATGCATCGAAACTACTTTCGTAATCCTCACGTCAGTTGTTTGGACTTACAGTAGGTAGGTACCTAAATATAAGTTCTTCAAAAAATTCTCCTTGAACCAAGTCGATTTCCTTTTCTAGCAATTTTACAAAATGTTTTTTTGGAACGAAGCTCTATAACGCAGCTTGTAGTAGGAGAAAAATTCTAGAAATCATCACGTAACGACTTTTGATTATACCTATACATAGGTATAATAGAAAGAGACAGTGATAGTTTTCATGGTTTTCGAGGGTGCTGGTGACGATAGCACAGTCTATACTCATACAGTCGTCCGAACGTCAATGCCAAGACGTTGGCGTTGTTGTGGTTTACCACGAGATCAATGGCGTCGTTCGTCTTACTGTATCTTTATAAACTGTGCCGATATTGAATTTAAAATGAAAATCCAAGATGACGGCTGCGACAATTTAAAAAAATTTCATCATCGGTGTCGTTTTCGTGGTTTTCGAGGGTGCTAAAGCTGATAGTGAGGTCAAAATGAAAAGTCAAGATGGCGGCTGCGTAATTGTTATTTATCGAATTGAAGGAAAAGCGTAAGCAACTTCGAAGGAACCCGACCCGACGCGCGACGTTTGTGAAGTGAAAACTTCTTTAGGCGCGTTGAGCACTTTTTGTGTGAACAAAAAGCGGTAACCTCGCGTCATCTTCACCGCACGCTTCCCATTAGCGTTCGACGATACAATTCCCAAGTTACTTAGTTTTCACCTATCGGCAGTCCCCAAAGACTGCACCGCATGTTTTTTTTTTAGAACGTTGCCCCACTCTAGGAATTTCTTCTGTATCGTGGGTGCGTTTACAAACATTTAAACTCACATACACAAAAAGCCAGACCCGGAACACTACTTGTTGGTCATACAAATATTTGTTCCGTGCGGGGATCGAACCCGCGACACGCAGCGTAGCAGTCAATCGCTTACCCAATGCGTCAACCGTGCCGTCCAAAACCGTTTCACAGAGATTTACAAAAACAGACAGACGTTGCGTTTTCAGTAGGTACCTAGGTAGTGTGCGCGCAAAATAAGTCGAAACGCGGCGGAAATAATCGTTTGCCGCCATCTCGATATTTTTAATAGGTGTCAAGAGTGTGCTGTGTTCCGTGTTTTCCAAAGTAAATAATCGTCATCATTATGCCGAAAGTGATTAAAAGTGCTGGCAGCGAGGTATAATAGTCTTGAAGGTCAAACACGCGCGCAGGCTGTGACAGTCGCGACACCAGCCACGGTCGAGGGGAGTTACCAAATCACCCTGACACATTTCGTTTAAGCAACTTTGTATACCAGGCCACCATAACATACCGCCGTGTCCTCGTGGAGGCGATTGGCGGTGGCGATCTCTCGCGTCCGGCCTTGGTCCAGGCCATGGTACGGAGCGAGAGGGCTTGGGAAGCCGTCACCTCCTTCTGCGAAGCAGTAATGTTCGCGAAGGAGGAGGCGGAACGCGTGAGGGAGAGGCAAAGTTTGCGCCCTCACGCCCCTAGCCGCCGCAGGAGACGCCCTGGGCGTCGGGAATCGGCTTGAGATTCCCGCCCGACGCCCATGGCGTCTCCTGCGGCGGCACACTACTATATACTATACCTACTAGCTACACCTCTGCCTTACTCTTCAAGGACTTACAGGCGTGATGTAACATAATTATTATGTATAAGTTCAAGAACCCGCAAGCGCACCCCTGGGGTGCGAGCACGGCCTCTGTGATAGGCTTGAGTCAGGCATTTTATCACGGTTTTTGCTCCCAAACTGTGATCAAAATGTGTGACTCAAGCCTATCACAGTAGGCCGTGCTCGCCCCACTGCACGCTGGTTCGGCAATCTGCCTCGCTTCCGGAGGTAGGTACTACTACGTGCGGGTCTTATATTTTAATCACGCCATGACATGAGCTGCAAAGAATAGCTCGAAATAAAAGACGAAACCAGATAAGAGGGAAGTGAAGTTTATGAACCTGCTCCCGAATTGAAAGATGGAACTCCGATACTGTAAATGACATTTTAATATCTCAAAGAGATAAACAGGGGCTCGTGGCTAAATGACAACACCCGCACGGGTCGTTCGATGGTTAAGTTTCGCTTGCTGTTGTCTCTTCGTGGATGGGTGACCATCTGACCATCCATTACATATCGAGACCCCTCCGTGCTTCGGAAAGCACGTTATGGTGATACATAAAAAAATAAATCATAGAAAGTCATCATCTGCCTAGCCTTTTCCCAACTAGGTATGTTGGGGTCGGCTTCCAGTCTAACCGGATGCAGCTGAATACCAGTATTTTACATGGAGCGACTGCCTATCTGACCTCCACAACCCAGTTACTGGGTAATACAATACCCCTTGGTAAGACTGGTTGTCAGACTTTCGGGCTTCTGACGACCCGTAACGACTGTCAAAGATCCACGAATGACAGCCGGGACCAACGGCTTAACGTGCTTTCCGAGGCACGGAGCAGTGGTGATGAAATAATTTACACAAAGTAAAGCGCCTGTCGGGGTTCGAACCTACGGCCTACAACTCGTAAGTCGCGGCCGTTACCACTGGGCCACCACAAAAAAAATAAATAAATCATAGAAAGTGACAGAGTCAATATTACTTCCACATTCAAAAAAGAGAGCGCAACAATGCGCAATGGAACCAAAATAAAACAACATAAGCGCCAAACCGAATAAAAATTGTTTAAAAATAAATTAAGATAGGTAACAAAAATATTTTGAGCCAAAGATTTGATTTACCTAATACGCACATTTCGGATGCAATTTTGCAATGAAATTACATAGGATTTTGGAATCACAGAAAAAAATATGAAAAAGTAGAGGTTTTCGGAATTTAATTCTATCGACGAAATTTAACCCAATTGCGTTATCCTTCTAGAGTATTAATCAAATAGTCACTAGACACATGTCATATCCAAAAATTTTATCCACATTTGTAATAGTGAAATAAAAATGGTTACGAAAAAGCCCACAATTTGTTTTGGTAGGTATCGCCATAAGCCGCGTTGGTCCCGGCTCTCATTCGTAGATCTTTGACAGTCGTTACGGGTAGTCAAAAGCCCAAAAGTCTGACAACCAGGAGTACCGTGTCACAGATTACTAAATAGTTACTACGACCGCATTACCCAGCGGTAACACTTGGTTGTGGTGGTCAGATAGGCAGTCGCCCCATGTTAAAACTAATACTGTTATTCAGCTGCATCCGGTTAGACTGGAAGCCGACCCCAACTCAGTTGGAATAGCTGCAACTAAAACTAAAAAATGTCTAACTAGGCAGATTGAAATAGGTGCAACATTGTCAATATGTGCATCATGTGTCATGTCGGCTGATGTTGATTTATGTTTTCAATGATTATAAATTATAATGATGATCTAATAAGGCAAGCGGTATGTATGCAACATACCGCTTGTCTTAATAGATCATCAATATAAAAGTGAGAGCGTGCAATATGTTTCGTTTACATTTAAAGTTTTATGATTGACGTGTAAAAGTGTTTGTACAAACCTACTTACAGAAATAAAATCATTTATCATTAATTAGTCACTTATTCACACATTTCGGTGTTTGCATGAACAATGTGTTTATGTGTGTACATTAAAATGTGTTCATGTGTGTGTAGCTGTGTGCGCGGTACATACTTACAACGAATATACGGGACGATGCCGATGCGGCGCGCGGTGGCGGGTCGCCCGCGCCGCGCCGCGCCTCCGGTGAATCATTGGGTAATGTACCGATAGGACAATCGAATAATCTTGATAGTTGGCATTTATACAACACTAGCGACCCGCCCTGCTCTCGCACGGTTTACAACTCGACAGAACATCGAGATTTCTTTATTATATGTATGTTTCAAAGTAATGTAATAAACGCAAAAACCTTCAGGAATACATGTTCTAAATTATATAGTAAAAACCACATCAAACCCGTTGCGTAGTCCGGAAAAACAATGCGGTCACACAGAAAGACACGAAAACTACTTTAATTTATAGTATGTATAGATTAGATATACATAGATATAATAATTATGGAAGCGCGGTCTGTACTCGCGCGTTCCGTGACGGAACCCTTAGATGCCTTATGTTTAAGTAATCGGATACCGTTGGCACCCTTTGGGCTCAGGGAGCTAACCACCACTTCTTATAAGTCTTATTTTAATATTCAAAATCAAAAGTCATTTATTCAAACTAGGCTGAGAATCAGCACTTTTTGAACGTTAACATTACATAAGACAGTCCCCCCAAACTCCCTTCACCACTTCCTAGTGCTTTAACTGGGAAGAAGAAATGGCGCAACAAACTCCCCAGCAGCACAGCTGTCTGTTCAGTTAGAAGAACTGGATTCTATACAGTAGTAATTAACATTACGAAACACGAAACATTAAATAAAATTATTTGCCATATGTCAGCTAGCACACGCCAGTATTGAAAATAATACTCAAGCAGAAATAAATACTTATTAAAAAATGAAAACGTTAACAGAACGTAATGCATAATAAAAGCCTCCAGGCATAAAGGGCGTGTCCGCTTACATTTGCAATGATGCACTATGTTTATATGTATAAATGTAGCTGTAACATGAAGTCACAAATGATAAACTAGGACCTCCGAAGTAAAATATAGAAACAGTTAATTACTACGTGTAATTAACTATTACTTTAGTGTGAGTTTGAGAAAGAGATATTGAAGATTAATCACATCATAAAGAAGTATCAAATAGGCACTGGCAATCAGGTAGTTTTCCTAGCCTTAACTTGATAGTAGTTCTCGGAGAACTAAAAATAATAACTGTAAAGTTTCAAGTAGGTGTGGTCGCCGTAGGCATAAGGTGAGTGGCACGGGCGCTCGCTGCTTTGTTCCCGAGCAGGCCGCGCTTCGTATCGCATGTAAACTGTATACCAAATACAAAGTATCTATGTACTAAAGTTTGTATTATTGACTACAGTCTTGTTATACTATACGTGATGATAAGATCCCGTAGTTAGATAACTAGCTAGCCTGTTAATCTTGAAAGGTGAGACACAAATTCAAAGACAAATTTGTTTTCTCTTTTCTGGAAAGGCCAACAGACGCAAACAAGATAAAAATGTCTCATTATTTTTCATAGTCATCATCTCATCCGGTACCTATTCAAATCACCCTTTCTAGCCCAGTAGCCACAAATCACGTGTTACGCAATTTATCGCTGGCTGAGCTTCGTATTATTAAATCATTATCAACAATTACCTACAGCCTGACTTCAACCGCTGCTGGGCATAAATGTCTCTTTGTTTCTGCCAATCTCCACGGCAACGATATCGTTTGAACATCTCGCCGACTTGCATTATAATAATTATAATACCAGAATATTATTGTCCGGATTGTCCCATTGGAAGGCGAAAGCCTCTTCTCATACAGATAAGCTCAAGACGGGCGATTCAGGCTTAAAATCAACCTGGACTGTAAGTCTAAGTTCTCACAATGTTTTTTTCTTCACCGATGTCAGTTATGTCCAAGATGAACTCAGAAAGTACAAACGAATTGCATTATTAAAAATTAATACCAGATGTAAAATGTAAAGTATCAAGTCGGCGTAGTCGCAGTTCGCACGCGGTGAGTGGCGCTGGCGCGCGGCTGCTTTGTTCCCGGCCTGGCGGGCGACGCGCTCCGCCCCGCCGCGCCACGCCGGTATCACAGGGCTGCTACGCACACCGCACACGTATGAAATTAAAATGATTTTAATTTAACAATTAACTAGTAACTAAAATAGTCCGTATTTGGACTATTTTAGTTACTAGTTAATTGTTAAAAAATTGTTCCTTCAGACGGAGTACGATAAGTGACGTACGTTTAGAAACTTTAAATAATATCTAAATGTTTCATTCTAAATAATAAAGTGAAGTATTTGTCACACAGTTACACTAACCTCACTGTTACATTGTAAAACATTATTTTAAAACACATGTAAATAATTGTTGCTTGGGCAATAGAGAAAACAAAAATAATTATGTCAAAACAAAGTTACAAACAACAATATGAAAACTTATTTTTGTTATTATTACCAAAAAAAAAAAAACACAGTTTCGTTGACTATTATTTCAACTTCAAAAAAACATTAAAGTTTTCCTGGACTGAAGCGTTAAGCTCATAATATAAGCTCAGCTCCATAATTATTTATATTGTGTCACTACGTATCACTAACAAAGTGCAGTACAACCACAAGTACAACATTTGAAATGCATAATAAAACTATTTTACAACTTGCCTGCCAGCAGTGCCAGCCCTACCGTAACCGGGCGGGCCGATAACAATATCGCTGAGTGCGCGCGTCGACTCGCGCCGAGCCGAGTGTCCGCCGCCTAATTTACTCCTGCCGCGTTCTGCCACCCTGGTACTCGCGGCACGACAGCGCTCGCTTTCTTGTCTTAGGTGCGGAAAAACACACCTCGTGTGTATCCGAAAGTGCGACTGAGCAGGCGTTTCGCTGCTTTCGCGCATAGATAGTCCCGGGTTCGATCCCGTCTGTTGTCATAATCATTAGTTAACATTGGTTTTTATGGTTGCGAGTTTGACAGTAAGCTTTTAGTAAACAATAAAAACTAGGTATCCGTTTTTATAACTTTTACACCTAAGCTACTCCAGTAGAAAAAACACAATGTAACAGTTTCAAGAGCGACACTTGAGTAGCAATAGTTAAGTTTAATGCCTACCTTACTACTTAGATACACCTCATGGCTAGCATTATCCAGAACTACACGTACTTACCTACATACTTTATTGAAAAGCGCTTTGAAAAGGAAATTGTATGTCAAACTACAAGTATCTATCCAATTTGCGATTTCTTCTAACAATAGGTTTTCGATATCGGTCCCAACTAGTCCCAAGTCCCAACTTCCAATAGTTACAGCGATATTTTGTTGTTTAGCTAGCTTGAGGTTGTCAAAGTATTGCCTACGGTCTGGTCTGTTTTAAAATGTTAACAAATGGATCGGAAAATGTGTCTATCTACATGTGGATGCTAATTTGTAGTGCCATTTACAAATCGACTGCTTTGATTATTGTTTATTTGAATAATTTGACTCGTAATTCTTATTTTAACTCACCGTAAAGATGTATTGTCTTTTAACCTCAACTTTCGTCAATCATTTTTAAATTAAGTAGGTATTTTATTTATTCTTTTCATCATTATTGCTCGCATATAAACAGACAATAAAATTATAATTACAGTGAATGACATTAATAATGTTATTCCAACAAAAATTTGTTGAAAAAAGTGGTGAGATATAAAGTTCTATGAATACTAGATATGGGTACCTACTTATCACTATTTAACTGAAGGTTACTTACTAATGAAAATTTCACTCTAAATTCTTATTTTTTCATTAGGCTGCTATTTACGGCTGGTATTTACTACCTACCTACCTTGTCCTGAGGCTTGATTTTCTCAAAAGAAGAATTACTTCATCTTGCTCTCGCACAACCAACCAAGTCTTTCTTCACTTCTTACAGAAAAAGTAGAAGGAATTGTCTATTATTTGTGGGAAATAACTACATAAATATTTTATAGCTTAGCTGGATATCCCTGCCTAGTTAAAACGCCAGTCTACCTACGTAAGCCATTTTACCCAACCTACTAAGACATCATGAAATATACAGAGTCAAAGCTAAGTCCCACGGACACTAATTAGGTGAGTTTGTAGGCGTGAATTTTTTAATTAAACGCTTATAGTAAGCCGCAGGCTGTGGGGCGGGATTTAGGTCAAAGGATGTCTGACGGAATTATTTTTATCGAGGTCTGCCTGTATTATGAATGATGTGCGTACTTTTAAACGAAATAAGCGTTTTAAATGTGCATAGTAAAACATTGTGCAATGTCTGATGAATGTAACTGTAAGTCAGAAATTATAGTGGTGGTAGTTGGTACTGACTTCTTCCTAGATCTAACATTCCCCTTGCAGTGGGTTGGGTGTGGGGGACTTCTCTCAGAAAGTGATCTAATGATGACATAATATCAACGTTGAAATTTATATTACCGAAAATCAACGTTTCAATAGTGTCGAACACAGCTCTACCATAACCTGAACTTCAAACAGCTTCGAGGCATCCAATGCCTTTGACTGACAAGCACACTTCTGTCTGTGTGTTTCTCACTGACAACAAGACGTGATAAACTAATTCCTTGTAGCTGAAATTGAACAAACACATTGTTGATCTTTAAAATATTAGAATTATTCAAAAAAACACAACGATGTAATGTAAAAATAACTGCCTCACGTCGTGCCTCCTGCCTCCTGCCCTTTTGCTACAATTTCTGCATTTTGACTGCAAAACTGCAATGCTGAAAGTCTGACTTCCATTGCATTAATATTACTAGCGCCTAGCGCGCCAGCCTTTCCATTTCAACTGATTTCCACTGACAATTTTGAGAAAATAGTTACTAATAATTTACTCTGAGGTCATAATGTAGAATTGTAGAGAGAGAGAGAGGATCAATAGCTGGTGGCCTCCAGATTCCTTACTTCTGAAGCGGTATCCAACTAAAATAATTTGCATGTTTTGCACAAAAATATTGTTTGTCCTCGTGAAAAGCCAAGAAAGAAACAGCAAATAATTACGAATAACTCCAACTTTTACTTAACAAAATTATGATCAAATACCAGGCATCCAGACTGCGCCAGGAGTACTGAACTCAGCGGGCACAGAAAACCTGTCGAGTGGCGAGATGAAATATATCTGGTGGACGGGCTTCCGCGTCAGATAAGCCGCGGGCGTAGGGGGTAGGCGGTTGTCGGGCGGGAGGAGGAGGGAGTAACGATCAAACCGCGGCACTGCCTGGCTCGGCCAGTTAAGTAGGTGTCGGTAAGGATGGACACAATTTTTTTGTAATACATTGCAGGTTATCGATGTGCGATATTCTGAAAGAAAACTATCACTTACACAAATCATACAGGTACTAGTCGTGTGTGATCAACATCGTTTAATAGCAACTTTTGAAAAGTTAAGTAAACCTGTTAACGCGACGTGCGTGACGCACTATTCCAGCAAAGATGCTAAAGTAATCTACAAAAGCATACTTACTTCGTCAACTTGTATTCGGGCGGCTGCTAAGCAAGCATACTATCCAGTCAAGGATCAATGTTACGGGCTTATGCAGATACGGAAATTTAACTCTTTAAACCTAGGTTATCAAATAAAATAACACTAATTTCATCGACAAGTGACATCACGGGACATGCCTATGTGTCGTCGGTGAAGCGTGCCGCGTGCCGGCGCGGCGCGCGGCGCGGCGCTACGAAAGGCCCGCGTTAGCGACGCGCCAATTGTATCTGTATGATCCACATCTGTGTCCTGTCATCTCCTGCCATCCCGGTAGTAATGTGATATCAGTCACAGTGCCTGCCTCCCACATGTGGTCACAACCTATGGTTGTTCCACAAAAATTCTAGCCTACTGATAATATTACCGTGCTACTGAGCACGGGTCAATGAGTTAATTAAAGTTAAGTCGGAAAAAAGTGTTTTTGAGTTTTCCCGCCAAGAATTTCTCCGCCATAGGATGCCTGAGATCTCCTTTCCAAATTTAATCGAGACCCCCGAGGTAACTGCGTAATACACTAACAGTAGGAATGGTTTGATTTTGACAGTTCAACAACATTCATTGCGTTATTTACGTTGTTGTGCAGACAAATTTTTCGAACAAGCGAAGCAATGGATAAGCAATGTCCTTCAAAATGATTCAGATTCTGATTGATAGTGTGTTACGCAACATACAGACAGACAGAGTTGCTTTCGAATTTACTTTTTTTGCTAACCGACGAAAAGTTTCTACCCTAGGGGATCTAGAATCATACAGTGCTGAATTTATGGTTACAGTTTGCGCGTCGTACTCCCTGCCACCCTGTAAGTATGGATATGGATGAAAAGTCAGTCAGTGGTGTTTTAACTCGCTAAATACCATCTAAAACTACTCTTTCGACATACTATCAAAACTTTTCTGCTATGTTATTGAGTGGAACACCGGCTGATTTGCAACGAACGAACTTTTCTTTTTTAATAGTGTTGTGCACATTTCCGTTTCGTTTCGTTTTTTTTAAAAACGTTTTTTTACGAACTAGATATGTATACAAAGTATGTATTACAAGCTTTTATTTAGTTTCACCTTTTTTTTAACAATTCCATTTGTAACATAATTTTTAACTTTTAATTCTTTTTTATTAACAAGAGAGTTTAAATAAATAAAAAAATGTTTTTTTTGCTACAGATTCAATATTTTCAATTATCTTCTTTAAAGTTTGTAAGCTATTCGCATGGGGCGCTTGTTTAACGCGCGTTAGCTTGCTTCGGTCTCAGTCCAGTGGCAAGCCAGTGATGTTATTTACGGCCGAAATTAATAACCAATCTAATCCAATATCTCTAGATTTAAGATTGAAAATTAAATCCAGATTTGTAGTAAAGTGTAGCTAAAAACGATCCACGGATTGCAATAGCAATCTTTTCAACCAATCGGTCTTTGAGAGGACGGATCATAGACAACAGATTGCCCTTTGTTCGAAAATGACAGTTTGAGTGTGTCAATAACCTGTTGAATTTGACGTCTGCTTTGATCGGTGTAAACAATCCAAATCTTAATCTTAGAATTTCGTAGGATATCAGATTAACTTCACAGATTTTATTTGAAAAATAGCACTGTCGATATTCTCCAGTGATATGGAAGTTCTGGCTCAATTATCGGATTGGGATAGTACTGAAAGTCACGCTGGTGAAGAAATAAGACGTCAACGCGCTTCTTCGCGGAGAATTAAAACGGTGAACTACATGCAAAGTCTGGATGATGCGGAGTTTACCTTTAGGTTTAGGCTGTCAAAATTAGCAGTAAATTTACTGTTGACCGAAATTATGCCTCTCGTCCGTGTAACTTCATCAAGGTAAGTTGCAATTTTGCAAATAGTACCATAGAAAAACAGCTAGGTAAGTACGTACTACCTACCTACCATAGAACTTTGTTTTTAAAGTATGTAGGTAGGTATAATATTTTATTCAGAAATCATGGAGTGCCACCGCTTCATCAACAAAAAAATGCTTTAAAAAAAATTAAGTTTCTTTGGCGGCGACGACTTTTCGCTTTCGCTTGTTTCAAACAAAAAATACCACGCCACAGATAATAAAACGCATCCTAGCTTTAGCCGTTTCGTGACATTCCTTTTTAACCAACACGTTTTGAATTTTATCACGTCTTTTTCGTATTAATAGAATTATTACGTCTTCGGTAAATATATGTGTAGTGTAATGAAAGATAAGTCTGGATGACAACTGTTTTAATCATAATTAAACATAGACAATCCACAACACCTTCCCCTTAAATAAGATAAAATAACATTAAAAACTAAACTTAAAATCCATTAATTCATAACAATAATACACAAACTTAAAAATAAATCATTAATTCTACATTATAAAAATATGGTTACAAATTGTTAAGTCTTACTTCGGGTACGAGGTGGCGAGTAAGATGACGATACATTAATTTTTCTTAGCAACAATCACTAATGAATTCACCCATGGAGTTGGATGACTCACTTTCATAATGACACCTAACTCAGTCATTCTACTTAACTCATCTTGTAACTTATCGCGAACTCCTAATGGTACCTTACGGGTTGCACAAATCACCGGCATCACACTTTTGTCTACAACAATATGATATTCACCTGGCAAACAGCCTAACCCATTAAACAAATCTTGATAATCTGTAAGATTTATATTATGAATTCTTTTAATCAATCCTAATGTTAGACAAGCTTGCAAGCCAAGCACACTCTGACAATCACTAACCGCAATTGCAAATTTTAATTCATACGAAACACTCTTAAACCACCATTTTAATTCGCAAATACCTTTTATAGGAATACAATCACCACTATAAGCCTCTACCTCTACCTTACTGTCATATCCTAACAATAAAAATCGCCTATACGATAAAACGTTAATATCTGCTCCCGTATCTAATTTAAATTTTTCTGAACCGCACTCCCCTTGGAGTGTTTCATACCAATCCTCGGACGAAGAGTTAATCTCTGAGACAGGATACAAAACTGATATAAAAAATGACTCACAATCATCTTCTTCATTGCCTTTTGCTTCAGTTAAACCTATATCGTACATTTTCTTAACTCCTTTTTTCAAGTTGCACATTCTAGCAAAATGTCCATGATTTTCACACAAATAACACTGCACAGAAATAGCCGGACATAGACTGGGCTCATTGCATTGGCCTCCGCACCTGAGACATTTTCCAATCTCGCTTGAATGAACCAATCTTCACGCTGTGTTGGAACCAGCAGCAACACTGGCCACACCGCGCCCTTGTCGACGTCCGCTGCCACGCCAGCCGCCGCGCCCGCCGCGGCCGCCTACACCGCGCACACCAACGGCATCGACTTGCACCAATCCTGAAGTACCAGCACCATGCGTCTCCAATAAACGTCGATTATCTATTGAAATTTGGTCAACCTGGACAATTTTAATAGCTTTTTCCAACGTCAGGTCCTCTACTCTCAATAAACGATCTCTTGCTGGAGTACTTTGTATCCCACAAACAATACGGTCGCGAATCAACTCCTCTTCCAAATAGTTACAATTTTTGGTCAGTAATCGCAATGCCGTAACATACTGATCTATTGATTCTCCTAATTCCTTACCCCTTGTAAAAAAATTGTATCTTGCTAATGTTATATTCTGTTTGACTCCAAAATATTCATCAAATTTTTTAAGCAACAGATTGACATCATCCTTATCGCTTTCCTTGTCAAATGAAAATGTCTCAAAGACTTCAAACCCCTCAGGTCCGATTAAATTTATCATTAAGCTGGCTTGAATATCAGCTCCTTCTTTTTGCACCCCCGATGCTTTTAAAAATAACATAAATTGCGACCTCCAACGCCGCCATGCGTCAGCCCGGCTGACGGAGCTGCCCTCCAAACACAATTCTGTAGGTGGTCACGCGTGTTCCATAGCGCTTTTGAACCGTCCCTGACGATTTTAAAGTCCAAAACGTGCCTTTATTACCGACTTAAACCATTTAAATCTAATAAAATTTTCACCGCTGTCACCATGTAGTGTAATGAAAGATAAGTCTGGATGACAACTGTTTTAATCATAATTAAACATAGACAATCCACAACAATATGTATTAAAAGTCCTTAAAGCAAAATTGTAAAGCCTATTTATGTTTAGTTTTTTGATTATTACAAAAAAAACGAACCATGTCTATTTTTATACATTTTGCATACAACGGTATGACAAAGAGGGAAAGGATTTCAAACGTATCAAAATATCTGCGGATTGAGCGACCGCAGGATCGACTTTTTTCGTTATTGGGACGCGGCTTGGAGATCGATCCATAGATTGGTATATATCGACGATCGATTTATATCTTGGATCATGGATTCAATATTAATTTCAGCCATTAGCAGAATCTTGGATTTGTTGCATCGCCTTTGTACTAGGGTCGCATAAAATAAGAGAGGTTAGAAAACAACAACGGTACCTACAACGTGTTGTTTTATGTTAAACGAGAGCAGGCAGCGCCATCTTTTACCTGTGGCATGACTCATGAAGTCATGAGCCATACATATTAAGCATTAATCGTTCATTGTCTTCAGTTCAGCGTGATGTTTCATGTTGATGAAGCATTATACAATATTATGGTAAATAGAGAACAGCGCACGCACACATTGAATTGGAAAAACAAGTTCCTAATAATTTTCCTCGTTTTAAAACACCTGTGATCATTTATTTTCAGGTACTTCCACAAGTTCCACAAAGCTTCGCTTCTTTCAGCGTAGAAACTGCATCGCTTCTTTCATATTTTATGTGCATCTAGTATTATTTAATCGCATTGTATCAGGCAGGTCCATTCAGGAGGTGGATTCAACAGCTGCACTTACATGTTCTCCTAGTAAATCGGGCTACGAGCGAAGTCGCAATATGTCACCGATACGGCGGCGATACCGAGCGAGGGAGTAACATGCTATTTTGAACATATTATTATTGTCTTTCATTCTGTTTACTGTTGAAAAGGGACAGAGTAAAATTGACCTATCAGAATACAGCAGATGTTGAGGAAGTACGTATTGCAAGAAAGCTCTGCATTTCATGGAAACGCGCATACGCGTTTTCGAGTTTCTTTAGGAACAATTGTACTAGGAACACAAAGGCTACGTTGTAGTGCTATATTATTTAAAGTGGCTGTAAACTGTTTGAGCTTACTACGCAGTCATATTATCTTAGTACTCGTTCAATGGAGTAAAGTCAAAACCACGTAACTCCATCCTGTTTAATTTATATTACACAATACAAAATGTTGGAACCTCCTGTTTAACCATGTTGTCTTAGTACTCATTCAATGAAGTAAAATCAAAACCGCGTTAGTCAGTTGGTCCAGCCGGTCTTTCACATCAAATAAACTCTTGCGCAGCGCAGCCTCCGAGTCTGTCACCTCACCAACCAGCTTCTGGCTCTGGACTTGGCGGTGACAAAATGTAAGCCTTCTTGTTTATCATGTTTTCTTAGTAATCATTTGGCGAAGTAAAATCAAAACCACGTATCACTCCGTCCACTATTTTTTTTTGTCCGATAAACACTTGATTGAGCATCCAATTAATTTATGTTTTCCCAGTACCCATTCAACGGAGTTGGAATCAAAACCGGCTAAGTCCATCCGATCGGGGCGACTCCCGCGCATTCGATTCTAAACTAACCCAAAATGTTTCTTTATTTTTTTTTCAATTATTGTAAATTCATTTTGAGCTAAAAAGGTGGATAAGTCTGTAAGTAGGTGGTATCTAATAGTTATGTATGGAACTATTGTTTAATTGCTGAGTATCTTTTACAAACCAAGAAATAACAAAGCTTGTATCACTCATTTTTGTAAACAACAAAGTACCTACTTAATTTATTTTCGCAATACCTATTAACTAATATCGAACAAAAATGGCGGGATACGCCGCCGTGAATTCGAACAATCTACTCGTATTTATAAGACGTATTTTTCTAGATTATTATCTTTTGTAGTGAAACGCGCGTGCATGACAATGTTCTTTTTTTGTAATTCGAGTTGCGTAATGAAATTTAGTACAACATTAAATAAATAACCTACGATTATAACACTCGTTTGGATGATATTATGGTTACTATGACACTGGTTGTTTTAATTTTGGCATTAAGCTAACTGTTTCAGAAGCTTTTAGACAGGATTTATTAGCTCGGTAGATAAATTCTAATATAGACGACCCAGTGACATTGTATGGCAGTATGACCGACGCACGGCGACGCGTACCTAGCTGAGGTAAGCATTGCTCTGTGTACATAGCTGGCTGTTGTATTGATTGATATACATTCCATCAGAAGAGTCAACTGCGGGCTTTTTTTTTTAAGGTTTCATGTTTTGCAAGCATTTTTTTCTTGTTTTTGGAAACTATTTCATCACTCTTGGAAAACTAACAACTTCCCACGCCATCTATTACCGAATAACTGTACTACAATGAGCTCGGATAACATATTGTAAAGAGATCCATCGTGTTATGCGAGCCTAGTACAAATTCGTTCAATGAAGCAACATCGATTCTTCTTACTCAATCTATGTGATCAATATGATTTTAATTTTATTTAAACATCATCAGTATTCGTTTGAAAAAAAAAAATTGTCGGCTTTTTAGTCTACATAAATACATTTTGATTTATCTTATTTTATTTTGTGTTATAATGAGCTAGATGGCTAGCTAGCTGTTTTGAAACCGAACTATTTACTAAGTAATCTAAATCCAACTGCAGTAGTAGTTAAAACAAGTTAAACTAACAATCGACAAACCGATCGACTAAAATCAATAAAAAAAAAATAATGATCAAAAATCATGGCTAACGTGTTCATCAAGTTCACAGGGCAGCATAGAACCGAAGAATTGTTTCTTGAACCCAAGCAAAATAATAACAATCATCAACTTTTGGCAACGAGGAAAAAATCTCAGACTGACGATGTCGATAGCTTATTCAAAGGTATAACGTTTGCCATTGACATAAAGATTATTTTTTGTTGCTCGAACACGAAAGGTTACAAACTTGTAAGCTAGCGCCACGGTCGGCGCGGGCGCAACCGGTGGTCTTGCCGCGTCATAGCTCTTTTTATTTTATGTTCGCCTAGTAACATGCGCACATTTCGCGCAAGAGTGCGGGCTCGTGCGCACCAGATTGGGGCGCAATGCGCGCGCAGCCGGTCTACTCTACTATTTTAAAACATCATAAGTGTAATTTCAGTTTATACCAATTTGATCTGTATGTTAGGGTGGTGTAGGGTTTAATTTAAGTAATATTGTATGCATGAATGTTTACAACATGTCAGACTGGAAGTTGTTGTCTCGATGCGCGTGCGCTTGGCCGCGCTTGGGAGTTGCGCGTCAGTTGAGGCAGGCAAGAGATAGGCGTAAGCGGCCCGCGAGCGACACGCAAAGCGCATGTTCTTCTGCGGGACGATTTTGTTTTAAATGTTGGTAAATGTTAAATGTTGGTAAATGTTAAATGTTGGTAAAATTAAAGGTTGGTAGATGCAATTTTATAGTGATATGTTTTGTTATGTTATCAATTATTATAAATGTTGAAAGAATATTATAGATGTTACGTGTTAATTAAAGTCACAATGACCTAAGTAATATTACTTAAATAATTATTAGAAGTTCATAACATGGAATAGGTACGCGCTACAAAAGTAACCCTTCTTTGCCGTCGCGCGTTGCGTCGGGTAAAAATAACCTACACCATGTCCTCCTGACGCGTGTAATTTTCTTTGCTGTGGTATTCTGTTAAAATTAACCCCATAACCACGAATATTAACATTTTAAACGACTTCAAAATAATGGAGATAGATGGAGAGAATAATGAAGACCTACCTATTCGTCCTGTAATTAACCGATTTTGTTAAGTTTTTGTCAGGCAACATTTAAGTAGAATTTATAATTCGTAAGTAATTTATTTTATTTTACATGAATTAAAAGTATTAAAACTAAGACACAATTCTATGTATTATAGAAACTTTTGTCTGATAGGAAAGTAAGGATTGGTAGAGTATTTTATTAAACGGTATCATTGCGATAATGGAGTTGTTTGTATGTTGCCGATTGTGTGTGAGGGTCAATGACGTCATTGGTGAGGGTTCGGTTCCTAGGACGGGAATCCTAGTAAGAATAAAATGTTTAATAAATTACTTTGGAAAAGAAGACATTGGTGCCAATTCTGTTGTGTAGAAACCGAACTAAACTATCACTAAAATCATAAAGCTATTCTGCAAAATAAAATCTCAAAATTTAAATATAATTTTGACACACCTAAAATCAAATTTGGCAATTGCGACTCCACGTGGTACTTATTTGCCATACCACGTGATTTTTTTTAGAGCCGGTGCCGGTGGTGGGTGGCGCTCATTCTGTGCAGCCTCGACATGTTTTGTATGGAATTTTTCACTTTTTGTATGGGAAATATGAAAAACTATTACCAATACGTTGAGTTTTGGAGTTAAGTATAGGAGTTTTATAAAGGGGGTCATTATTTTTGCGATAGGACACACCGTTTTCGAGATACTTATAAGCAAAAGAAAAGAAAAAAAAAGATACATTAGGTACCTACTGTTTTTGCATCTGAAGTCCAGGTGTTAGTGTGAGTTTTAGTTCATGACAACTAATTTTACTCCACACCTTTTTAATCGCGATTAAAAATAGTCAGATTAATTAGACATTCAAAATTTTTGGTGAAAAACGTAAAATTCTGAATAGCAAAATTGCCATTTTCACTAAATTATAATCTCAGTGCCATCTTAGTGCTGTCAAACTAAAATATGTATAGTTAAGTTGTGTCACTTTAGTCAATTTCACGTTAGACGGGGTGATTTTTAGTCTAGTTTAGAGAATTTTGTGACAAGAGAATCGGCACCAATGTCAAAGAATAAGCATGAAGTTTGGAATTATTTTATATTATCCCCAATGCAGACACAGTTAATTTTATATGAAATTAATACAGTTTTGCCAACGTAGTTTTAAGAGTTAACCTAGCCTAGTAATCTGGTGTCGAGGTCGATGTCATTGCGCATAGGTACACCGCTCTGCAACACTTCCCTATTTAGATAGGTAACTATGTACTACAACGTGTAGTATTAAAATTAATCATATTGAATTGCACCAAACAATAAACATATACCAACAAACGGCTTCTCACTATACGTAAATAAAGAGGACCGGCCGCGACGCAACGCGAGTCGCGACGGGCCGTTTTATCGCGTTGAAGAGTAGAAGTTATCTATCGAACAATAGTCGCGCCGCGTTATCTCGAAGGACGGGCAAGTGCGAGCATTATCGCGGGCGCCCCGCGGGCCACGATCGGCGATTGTTTTGCGGGCAATTAGCGTCGGGCCTGTCTGCCCGCACGTGCCGCTCCTGGCGCCCGGCCCGCGCCGCCAGGCCCGCCAGTACTCCGCGCGCGCTGTCCGCGAGCGGCCGCTACGGTGGGTCCCTATCGCTCGGCTCCTCGCACGCCGCGAACTACGCACGGGACGCCTGCCCGACGGCACGCATCCGCCACTTTTTTGGTTAGCCATTTTTTTTTCTTGGTAACTTCTGGACTGACACCTGTTGGATGGACTTAGAACTATTTACTAACAAAGTCCGATTGGAAATTTCGGACTTTTGAATTTTAATTTATTTGACCCAATTCGGGGATAAATAAAAATATGAAAAACTTGGTATCTAATAGAAGAAGTGCACTTTGACATCTTCCTGGAGACCAATCAACGAAAACGAACACCGTTGTAATCAGCATTAGTAAAAGGGCGAGCGACATCCTTCCGCGGTACGATCGCTGCCCGCCGGGAAAAGTTTATAACAAAGTCCTTATAGGTCGACGCGAACTTCGCAGTCAAAAGTTCGCGCTCGCAAAGTTATACGCACAAGTCTCGGGAACTTTTCAGTTCGACAACTTTCCACGAAAACAATTCCCGAACTGTTTCTCAAAACGCTTCAAGTTGCGTACTGTCCTAATGGAAAACAGAAAAGAGTACAGAGATAATGTACAGTGACTTTGTGATCAGTTCAAACATTAATTAAACTGTGATTTACTATGAGGAGCATGAACTTTAAAGTGCAGTGCTAATTATAACTTATTAAACATGGCAGCAGCAATGATAAGTGACCGGGGACTTCGTAAGAAGTTAACGCAAGAGGCTATTCCGGAGAAAACTCCGCGAAAACCCTCAAAGCGTAAATCAACAGCGAGCAGCTCGAAAACTGATAAGAAAAACGAACAAAACAATAACAAGAGAGCGAAAGTAAATACGGGGGATCCGAAATTAGACTTATTTGCGACATATCAGCCGTGGGTCATACAGACATACGGAGATTCAGCTAAAACTAAGACGATTACTTTGAAGAAGTATGGTCGGATCCTCCGTACGTTGCGAGGGGAGGAATGCAATAGTTCCGACAGTTCTAAATTCCGTTTCTGGGTAAAAGCGAAGGGTTTCCATGTTGGGAAGCCGCCTGGTTATGATGCGAAACCGGCCGACGGCATCGTGTGCAGATATAGCGTGGTCGACGCCGAAAGATGTACTGCAGCCGTTGAGGGTCAAGACGCTTACAGTGGCTCCCAAAATGACCCGCCGCTGTACATTCCGACCCCGCCGGTTAAGGTGAGCAACACATCATTTTTGAAGGGTTAACTAACAATGTACTTTTAAGTATGGATAGACGTGTACAACTTTACTAAGATTGACTATAAATTAATATAGTTCACTGATGTTGTCGGTGTTATGTATTTGTTTTAGAAAATAATTAAAGAACTTTAAATGTGGTGGTAATTCTAGATACCACACCCACCTTCTCAATTGCATTATTAACAACCCTATTGTATTTATGTTCATAACTTAGTATAAGGATAAAACTGTTTATAATTAAAATATTATTATTTATTTTGTCGCGCGCTACTCTTAGTTCCAAACATTACAGCTCTCCGGCGATAAAACAACAGCTTGCTTGCTGTTTTATAAACAAGAACAGGTGATTTTAGTTTCTAATTTACCAAGGAAACATGACTTATTTACATCCAATTTTGCGGCACTGCGACCGACGCACGACGGTGACGCGATTTCACATCAATTTAATTCGGTAGTTATGTACTATTTGTTAAATATAACTTTAATTATATTGCACTGTAATAAGTTTGAAGTCTATTCGAACACAGTTTGGTAATGTTTTTTAATTGAGATACGGACAGGAGTATGATGATGATTTTAACGCGCAACCGGGCGGCGCGCGGCGGCACATTACCACTACCTTTGCGAGCTATTCATAAACTTGCAATCTCATTAAAAAAAAAAACCTGTGTTTAAACTAAGGGTCTGATTGGAGCATAGACCAAAGATAAGACCATACTTAAAACTGTTTATTTTTCCTATTTTGTACTTACAATACTTTCAAAAATAGGATCCTAAACCTGAGAGACTTTATTTATGAACCACCTTCTATGTTGGCTTTTTCATAAACAAGAACAGGTGATTTTCGTTTCTAATATACCAAGGAAACATAACATACTAAGATACTCAATTGACAGTAGCGGCAATGCAAATCAAATTGCTTTGCTTTTCAAAATAAGTTTGTATGGATCACCTATATTATAGTTCCTATTAATAATCAACGTATCATAATGAATGAACTTGCGGAGCAGTCATTGACCTATCATCACCATTCATGATAAGATTGATAAGCCCCAAAGAATAAGGGGGATCATCTTTGAAGAAAAGTAGAACAAGCCAGATCAAAGAACAGGTGATCTGTGCCACCTCTGTACCAGGTTCGCATAACTTTGTAAGAGGTGTTATTATAACTCAGTGCACAACTCATTGAAGCGGTAAGATATCATTCGGGTTTTCTTTGATAATGTGACGTGGCAGCCACGCCCCCCAAGACGGCAGGCCTATCTATAGGGGGATACAGAAAGGTCATCTAATCTGAGTTCGCTTATTTAACAGTGTGAAATGTTAAAGGACGTAACAGGCTTCAATGCATTTCTCCCGACTATCTATCTCAGAAGGAAGGTGATGTATTATGCTGTTCCAAGTTCCGAATCAGTTGGACAAATGACGGAACCCTTTACCGGAGCCATGATTGATTGGCGCAGTGGCTCAGCGGTTTGCTATGTGATAACTTGATAAAGGACACGGGGTTCGATTTTCCAAGCGGAATAAACAAAATAATTCAATCCGTAGATAGGTTAGTAGTATTCATAGATATAATAATATATCTGTGGTAGTATTAGTTAGTTAGTCAGGTTTTGTGTGCGTATGTATTCCCCGGAAGCGGTATCGCTAGTTATATGCAGGTCCCATCAAATGTAATAACGGCGATCCTAAGGCCTTCACCCGGGCACTGATCCAGATTCTGGGCTGCCATTAAGAAATCCGTGATGGAATAACCTAATAAGACTTTGTTTCACCTGGGAATCGCCACCCAGAACCAACAATACATAAAATGAAAAAGGATCCCAACCAACTCAAGTCCAAACTTCTTTTTCGTTTGTTTTTTCTTTATGCGTCACGTTTAGTGCAAATAAATGTGTTTTCTTTCTTTTTAACCCCGACGGCGCGCGCGGCGACGGAAAAACAGGGGTGTTATAAGTTTAACGTATGAATCTGTGTGTCTGTCTGCGGCATTGTAGCTCCTAAACGGCTGCTGAACCAATTTTGTTTTGTTTGAAAAGTAACATGATCGAGTGTCCTTAGCTAAAAAAAAAGAAAGAAGAAATCGTATTTTCTCAGTTGAGCGGCAAGATTACTGACAAATGCGTGCACTGACTGGACAGGTCCGCTCAATCTGTATGGTTTTTCTTCAAAATACCGTTTCAGACACCAATCTACATGGTCTTCACATGATCTGACCAAGATTATGTCTGGACTTTAAAAGAGACAGTGACCTCTGAGTTTGTTTCGGCCTTTCTTCTCAGAGTAGTCAGATAGGAAACGCCGACCTCATCTAGTTTTTAAAATAAATGATTGACGTGTAAAAGTGTTTGTAGAAACCTACTTACAGACATAAATCATTTACTTATCATTTATTCAGCCGTTTTTGTTTGTGTTAGGGGTTTTTTAATAATAAAAAATAAAAAAAATCTCTCATGATGAAAATATTGTGGAATGAGGAACATTCGTTAGAATTGTATCTCAAGCTCTCAACATCGATCGTAAACTGAAACTGGTGTGTGAGTCGATAATTTGCACGGACATTGTTAATCAAGAAGCCAATCAATGGCTTATCATGAACGAAACGCGTGTACAATGGGACTGCGGTAATAGATTACAGTTTTTCATAATGACTTGAAATTAAAATGAAGAAATTATTTGTACTTTCTATTACAATTTCCAGCAAACTAAGTCAATCCACTGCTGGAGATAAGCCTCTCCGAAGTTGCGCCAAATCACCGGCTCTCTGCCTTCCGCATCAATACGGCCCGGTAGCCGCCTTTTTAAGGTCGTCGGTCCATCTAGCTCTGGGGCGTCCCAACTTCCCATGCAACGCACAACATACGGGATCTCCAGACGAGAACTCGTGTGCTCCAACGGCAAGACTAACTGCTTCGAACCTGAGGTGTATCTTATCGTGTATCACAGTAACCTATACCGCGGGGCTGGCACGGCCTTTGTGATAGGCTTGAGTCATGCACTCACGGTTATTACTCCCAAACTGTGATAAAAATGTGTGACTCAAGCCTATCACGTCAAGCCATGTTCGCCCTACAGGGCTAGCAAATATTCTCTTACATGAATGTAGCTCGCTTAGCTCGTGTCGTATTACCGACATGAAAGTAGGAAAATTACATCTAAAGTGCATAGAAAATAGAACCTATTTTCCCGACAAACACTTTAACTTTCCTACAAGGTTGGAGATGCATCAGAAAGCCTTGGTGGGGTGTTGCAGGTGACGTTCGCAGTGGTGCGGTAGGTAATTAACCATTTTCCATTTGCCGCTTCGGTCTGTGGTGCCAGGTTACCTACTAATTATTACCCACATCGGAACGGAGACGGTATTAATGCGTTTGGGTTGTCTGTCATTTCAGTATGGGTGCAATGTGTATGACTGTTACCATTTTCCTCAAAAATCACCAATAAGATTTTTGTCACACTTTGAAATAGTTCCCAGTCATTCGGTCTGATCCATCTGATTCAAACTAGTGTACCTTGACTACATCCACCAGGGTTTCATCAAGTCATAACAAGTACCATTAGTTTTAAGACGTAGCTCGTAGTTATAGCGCAGTTATTCGCAACTCCTAGTTTCCGTTGCGCGCCGGGTGTTCAGACGTGCCGGGCGGGCCGCGCTCATTTATTATTAGCGGCCCAGCCAGCCCTGCTGCCTCATGTTTATTAAAGAGTCAGCTAGCTATCCCGCGAGCCTGGTCGCACCTGAACTCACTGCGGCTCAGAGATCCGCTTATAATTAATATTTTGTTCGGATATCTAGTTATTACGAGTTTTAAACTAATTCTAAAACTACCCACGGCGCAGCGCAATTAAAATTATATAGCTAGCTAGCACCTAGAGTAAAAACTAAAAGTTAGTTAGGCATTGTAGTTCGGCTTTCTAGTTGAAGCATTCTACTCCATGTAACTTATCCACGTGTGAAAGCATTTGGAAGCTCGATAATTATGTCATATTAAGGCCTGGGTACCGGTTTTGTATGTATGGTGGTACGGTCTCCAAAGCTGCTCTCTCTCTCTCTATAGTGTATGCGCAGTTTCAATAAGTAAGGCAGGCCCTATGCAAAACCGGTGCGTTGTGGGACATTTCGCCGATATCCATGCGCACATGATAATGTGGACGCGGTGTGAAATTTTAAACAAACATTCGTATTCCATTTATATTCGCCAGGCGCTTCGGACGCACGCTTAAGCAAAAACGCGGAGAACAATGGCTGCGGCCGCGACCACACATAGAAGGCACCGACCGATATGTGGGCGATAACAGCGATCGATTCATTTCCGCTTGTTCGACTTGATCGCATGAACCGCCTGTCACGTTATGTCGCCTTGATCATTCATATCAGATGTATCGATCAATTGTCGCGATTGCGTTGGCTTGGTTCTTGTTCAACGAATTGTTCGTTTTTTTTTATGAATTGATTATAATTTATCGTTTCGTAAGGACAGTCCATGACGAAACAACTCATTTCACCATATTTTATCTATAGGTACTTAATATTATAAATAGGTAAACATTGTGAGTTTGTATGTAGGGGTAATCTCTGGAACTTGCGGTCGGATTTGAAAAATTATTTTTGCATTTGATAGCCCAATTCTTGAGGCAGGCTATTGAACGTCACGCTATACCCTTATGAGCAGAGAAAAAAGACAAACAGTCATAAAGAACGCTAAGTGAAAACGAAGTAAGACAGGCGATGCGATGCGACGGGGTGGGTCGGGGAACAAGACAGTTCATGCGGACAAAGTCGCAGGCAGAAATCTATATCTATAAAATAACGGAATACCTAGTTAGAAGACTGAAAATTGCAGGCTTTTTCAAAAATCAATCATGCACACTTTGTACCGTTCAAAAACACGGTTAAAAAGTTTTTTTTATCGATGACAAAGGATACATATGCTAACGAACAAATGCACAATAAAAATACACGAGTAAGCATCATGCTTCGTTCGCAATTAAAGAAAAATGGCGCATAATTCAGATTAATTTTGTAAAACATCAATTTTCACCGAGTTCTGCAGATTACAAACTTTTGTTGTCTCCAAAACAAAGTAAGTCGGTAAGTAGGTACCGTAAGTACGTACTTACCACTTTAGATTCTTTGTTTTCTGAGAACACTGCAGATTTCCTTTGGTGGGCATTTTGTGTTGGACACGGAAGACATTTTAATAAGGGGCTGACAACAGCTAAAGCGCGGTCACTGTCGGACTACATAGAAAAGAAAGAGAAGCGCGATGACACAAAGCTGGTAATTTATTGCAAAATATGAAGCAATTCTCTATTTACAAAAAATCTATTGATTGGACTAAAAAATGACACTATCACGTTAATATGTTGCTTGAAGAACAGAAAAAAAAAATCAGAATAATTGCATGTATATTAGTATGGTTTTTAATCGTTAAAATACATTTTTAGAGGTATCTTCGTGACTTTTTTCTGTCGATGTCGTACCAAATCAGTTGTATTATTTTTTCAACACACTTATCTAACTAGCATACCTATATCCTGAAGAATATCATATATTTTTCTGATGTTGTTTACTGCAGTGGATCATATACTTTTAGGCATTATAAAACTTGCGTTTAGGTCATGTAGCCCCCTTAAGTTGCACCGCGTTGACCGCATAAAAAAGGCTCGAAATTCAAAAGCAAAAACCAATTCGAAAACCAAAAAGTTTTTAGCCTAAAAATATAAAAATGGCCGTGCCGCATTGCCAGCGTTAATAAAACAAAGCTGCGGTGGTATAATTCATCAGGCAATCGGGGCTTGACACACTTGATTAAAATGAATGCTGGACCAACCCAGAGCCAACCTCGTTTTTACCTGCGAGGAATTAAACGCGTATTAGTAAGCTGGAATGGGGACCTTTTAAATTCCTATAATTTATGGCTTTCCTAATCCTTTTGCTAATAAGATTAAGCCTATGTCTTCTGGGGCGGCTTTTGCTTGATTTGTGTTCGGGTTTGCAAACACTTCAGATACTTATTTAATGACGTTTTCTGTAGTAGGTACCCTACGGAAAACGTCTTCTGTAGAGTACTACGGAAAAAGTCGTGATAAATTATATGAAATAAACTGAAAACATGGATTCGATTTTTTTAAATTTAATTCAATAAAATTTACACGATATTGCATTTAAAAAATCCTCATATGTAATACATAACACAGTCACGTCGAAAAAAAAAGTAAATAATAAAAAATACACGTCAAGTAGGTAATGGCGGACGGAGTCGTCGTGGTGTGCAGCAATTAAATTATTCCGCATCATCACACCCGACGCGACCGGGGGTTAGCTGAGGCACATGCTGCGAATCGCTTACCCATGGCATTACAAAAAAAAAAACCTGAGCTTCGGATGAGTCGATGGCCTGCTGACGGATTTATGTTTTGGTAGTTGTGTACCTACACAATGGTGGGTGATGGCTGGCATCTATTTACATAAAACGCGCTTCAGCAGAGAGAGAGAGAGATATATAATATATATTTGTTACGGTCGCAAATCATATTTTGTTTAACATACAACCTGCGGGGTGATTGCGTATCACACTATCAGTAGGAATACCTTTCATTTTGACAGTACAACAACATTCATCGCGTAATGTACGTTAGTGAACCAATAAATTTTTCGAACATATGAAGCAATGGGTTAGCAACATCCTTCAAAATTATTCAGATTGTGATTGATAGTGTGTTACACAATTAGAGTGCTAGTATCTACTGACCTGTAAATTACAAAAAAAGATGAACATTTGAATTTCGCGGGCTACCCTGGTGCTTTCGCTTCAATTAAATTACTTCAAATTGATGAATATAGTTTCCTGTTTAATATTTTTTTTCTGAAAATCCGTTAATGTTTAAACCGAAGTAACTTTTCTCCGGTTATTAATAGATAGGACCGACTAAGTTTTACGTGCACAATAACAAAATCTTCTTACTCAAAAGTATTATTAGCTGCAGCTTCCAAATTGACATGCAGACTTGCAATGAAACCTCCTTGCAGGTGATGCAGCAAGTCTCCATTTTGAAACAATAGCCGACCGACCACGTTCCACGACTCAACGGGGAAATAGGTGGTTAGTACTTCTGGACCCCTAGTACTTACTCTTTACGTAGGTACTCTGTTTGCTTCCCGAGGGACTTAATATAATACACAGCCGAGCAAAATAAACGAAACAGTAGCCTTCACACGCGAAAATTACGCCAGCGAAAACTAGTTTAGTTTTCTAGAAACTTCTCTAACAACTGACCAACTCTAGTTTTGAGGTGATCATAGTACAGAGTGGTGTCGGATGCGCCTGATGCTACAATTTACGTCTTAATTGGTGAACTGTGCAAGTGTGCATAGCAGCATGTGTAAAAGTTTTAAGCTGACGTAAAATATGTTTGAAGTTGTTTGTATGCTGTTGGGGTTAGGTTTCGTGGCTATGTACTCGTATGTCGTATGTAGACTATTGAATATTAACATTAATAGTTAAACCCCTCAGATCATATAAACACAAGTGGAAATAAAAAACTAGCTTATGCCCACGGCTCCGCCCACGTGGAGGTCGATAATTATCCCACGGAAACGTACTTCCGGAATTAAAAATATCCTATGTCCTAACCCAGGCCATGGTCATCCTGTGTGTCAATTTCAGTTTCATCGAAATCCATTCAGCCGTTAAGGCGTGAAATAGTAACAGATAGATAGTGTCACTTTCACATCTGTGAGGGGACTACATGACCTAAACGCTAGTTTTATAAGTAATACATAAAAGTTAAAAAGTATATGATCCACTGCAGTAAATAAGATCAGAAAAGTATATGATATTCTACAGGATATATTATGCTAGATAGATAGTGTGTTGAAAACTTAATACAACTAATTTGGTAGGTACGACAGAAAAATGTCACGAAGATAACTCTAAAAAATTATTTTAACGATTAAAAACCATACTAATATACATGCAATCTTTCTGGTTTTTTTTTTTCAGGTTGTTCTTCAAGCAACATTAACATGATAGTGTTTAAATGTTTTAGTCCAATCAATAGATTTTTGTAAATAAAGAATTGCTTCATATTTTGCAATAAATTACCAGCTTTGTGTCATCGCGCTTCTCTTTCTTTTCTATGCAGTCCGACAGTGACCGCGTTTTAGCTGTTGTCAGCCCCATAATATGAAGTATTTATTCTACTTCCTGTACGGATTATTTTATACGTCGCTATCGGCGTCGGTAAATTCACGAAAAGTCGTAAATCGCAATCAGTGCCTGGCGTTGGGCTTATCGAGCTAAGCGTGCGATTGCGCTACGCGTTGAACTACGGTAAAATGGAGCTACGCTACGCTAGTTGGTACTACGCTACAGCGCGGCAGCGTAGCTCTCGCTTGCTACGCCTACGCGTAGCGAGCTGTAATCGAGTCAAACAGTTTCTTTTCCATGTAAATATTCTATTAGTGTTGCGATTTTGGAAAACTTCTTATTTGTGATGATAATTTCGTTTAAAAAATGTACTTTCATTCTCAATCTCATTCTCACATCAGCATTTGCCGTTGGGGTCGGCTTCCAGTCTAGCCGGATGCAGCTGAATAGGTACCAGTATTTTACATGGAGCGACTGGCTATCTGACCTCCACAGCCCAGTTACTGGGTAACACGCACGTTACCCCTTGGCAAGACTTTTTAATCTGAATCTATCATCATCTTTAATTTTCACAAACTTTAAGTAATCCTTCAAGAAAGTCAAGTAAAAGAACTTACATCTATTAAAATAGTAACTATATGTATTGTTTGTATGTTTATAAGTAGTCATGTAATGTATTTGTGTGTAACGCAAAAGCATTCGATATTGTCTCGAGTAAAATCGATTCTCTTACTAACTCTTTGAATCTGACCCCAATGTATTTCTATTCTTTATTTATTCATCCCGGCCGGCCCCCTTCAAACTAATATTAACTTATAACCACAAAACACCACCAATGACAGACCGGACTGGATCGCACTCCGGCACGTGGCCACCAAAGGGTCAGCACGAGTTGTGCCGTTTTAAGAATGACCCTACAAAACGAATCCAAAGCGCACTAATCCCCCCTTAACTGAAAGCGGGTTGCTTAGACCGTATTGACATTGAACACTCTTTTTTAATAAGTTTACTTAAAGCACGAGCTGGATATTAAGAAAAAATACTACAAATAAATCACCCCATTTTGAAAATGCACCCCTCGGCAAGGCACTTTATCAATTGCTCCGCTGAAGTTCGAACCACAGACGAGCTGAAGCTGACAAGCAAACACATTTTTGGTCAATTTTAAACATAGCCCAATCTCTTATGGTCATCAAACTATTCTGCCTGCCTTTAGAAGGTAAGTACATCCTAGATTCGCCACAAGTACCTATATTATCGCGCGATAAACCTATTCTAATCGATATGGTTCGGGGATGGTAAAAGTTTCATCCCAATGTAATCTCATAGATCCCGCACCTGATAAAACGCCACCTCTTGTTGCACATACAGTCCCAATAATGACAACTAATAAGTAAGAATGCTAACTACCTAAGTCCTGTCCTACCCACACAATCGGAATATATTTCCGACACCACTGCACAAAACTGAAAGCCTGGTCAAGAACCGAGAACTGTATAATCCGGCCGACCCGGACTATTGTAAAAATTACGCCATAAATCCGGCCGGAGCGCGCCGTCGACGGCCCGCCGCGACTCGCCTCGTAAATTATACACAGGGCTGCCCCGTGCTGTAGATATGGTGTACCTACTGTAGTAGCTAGGTTTTGTATAGCTCGGCTTTCTAGATGAAGCAGCTATATTCGAAATTCGAACGTTTTTTGTTTCACTTTTCGACTGTTTCGGGATCGGGAGCTTGGAAGGTTTTGATTTTTGTCTGCGTTTGTTTTAACCGGGATTTGAATGCTGGTTAAAGTTTGTAACTGTAGAAAGAAGGGTGAATCCATGTTACGTCAGACTTCAGAGCAAGGTTTGATTTTCGCTTAAGCTTAGGTTTCCGCGGTCAGCAGTTCCGTCATAATAAGTATGCCGTCCGTCATGAAAATTTGTAATTTTCACCAGTATTTGATCAAAAAATGCTCTGTATTTAGACAACCGTTAATGTGTGACCGTTCACCGCTTTCTTAGGAAAGTAATTCATTATTTGGCGAGATTATCAAATTAATTTAGACTTCTTGTTTTTTATTATTTGGTTTCAATATTGAATTCTTTCCGTCGCCTTCCAACCTTTCTTTCGCGACAACCTTTTACTTTATGTCTCATTCCAACTGTTTAAATCATTTACTTGATGATCCTCATAAATCCACTAACCCACTCATATCTAACTAAACAACATCCCATCACACTTCCCGGGACCTTACGTAATCTAAACATTATTGATACCTCTACGAAATTACAGATAAATCAATTCGTCGAATGTAACAACCCTAGAAGGAGGCGCGAGGCGGCCGCGGCGGGTGCGACTTCACAAAGGCGCGCCGAAAATATATAGACACGATAGCTACTTAGATAGTGCTGTACCTACCTAGTGGTATGTGTCGAGAGTTCGTTACGGGGTAGGCAGAAATCCTGGTTCCGAGGCCCGAGGGCATGTAAGAGAACAGTCAGGGAAATGTGAGAGACGTTACAAAGGGATATTGATGCAATATAGGTAATAGTTCCGTGTTTGACATATTTGGACGATATGCTCATTCCTCGTTACTTCTTCTACACTAAGGCCCGTATCCCAGATTTGAATGTCGAACCAAACATAGAATGACAAAGAAAGAGTGTCTTTACTAATCTAAACTTAGATAACGATTCATGCCCGATCGTTCCTGGAGACCTAGGTACTCTCAAAGTCCGTCAACGAAGATACGGGCGGGTCCGAAAATAGTTCGATACTTAGATGTGAACCCTACTCCCGATTTATTAACTTTTCCGGACGGGCAAAAACACATCAGGAGTAAGGATAACTGTCAAATCGTTTTGTCATTAATTTTTAGTTCGGGACCCGGACTAATAGGAAAGAATATATATATATAAAAATAGGAAAGATATGCCCAACACTATTCAACGGAAATTAAAAGTTGTCAAGCATAGCCCGAGGTATCAGTCTGTATTTTTATACAACAAGTTGCTTATAGAATTCAAAACCATATACAGTGTTAACTTATTTAAAAACAAATTGAGGACCTATTTATTGAGGAAAGGCTATTAAAGTATCAATGAATTCCTAGATGACACATGACATTGTAACTTATGATTGATTTTATTAATTTGGCATTTATTGTTTATGATCTAGTGTACTTACTTGAATTCGTAATTGACCGTTATTGTTTTTATTGACTTTTCTAAATGTATTTAATGAATTTTATTTTAATTGCAATTGTAGGTATAATGTTATTTTTTAAATTTTCAACACAATGTACCATATTGTTATGATATAAATTACTTATAATCTTATGTCCGTAAGTGTTACGGAGTAGGAAATATCCGTAACTTCGGCCATAACTACGGACTTCGTGCAAAGAGAGTAGACCACAGACTACAAGCCAAACGGTCTATTCTGTAAAAATTTCACCGTGAAAATTTAGGTGAAGTGAGTTTTATGTGAGCTGTCATCCCACGTGGCGCTAGGGATTGACACTATCGACAGCTCACTTCAATTTTTTACAGAATCACGTCAGGTCTCGATGGTGTATTTTTCGAAACACCCAAGCTTTTATCTAAGAGCTGGTTAAATGATGTAGGTGGAAGTTTGTATGCGAAAGAATTCGCGGATATCACGCATGGCTTTGCGACAGAGTTCACTCCCTATACGGGACAAATATTGGCAGACTAAGAAGCTCCACACACCTGCCAAATTATTGTATCCAAGTAAGTGGGCTGTCAATCCCTAACATCAGTTGAAATGACAGCACACTTCAAGCACACTTCACCTATAGTTTACACTGACATTTTTACAGAAAAGACCGGGTGCTGCTAACGTGCGGTGCTTTTTAGGGTTCCGTACCCAAAAGGTGCCAACGGGACCTAAGCCTCTGTTGTCCGTCCGTCCGATATACACGTCCCCGTGATAGGGAGACAGTTGAAATTTTCACATAGTTTGTATTTCTATTGCCGCTATAATAACAAATAAAATAAAGTTAAAAATTAAAGGGGGCCCCAAACAAGAAAGGTGTTCGAAAAAAATATGTTTTAAGTACTGTCGGCACTTGGCCGGTTTCTTGCGATTGTGTCTTGTTATCATCCTGTCATCCGTCCTAAGGTTTGTCTGCTAAGTGCCACCACGGTCCGCGGCTTTTATTAAATTTACTACCATATTTCAATTGGGTAGGTCCTGGTTTATTTCTTACGCAAATAATATCGAAATTAAGTCTACCCCAGACCTCCTTCAAAATTTCGAAGCTTGGTGTACGCAAATAGTGATAGTGAATGATTAACGAACCCTCTATTTCTATCAATGATTCAGTCATCTCTAAATTGAATTGAATAGTATCGCTACAGCCTACGTAGGATTACTGTTACTGTGAGACGCTTCGACCGATTGAAATATTTGTGTTTTAAATATATTACATATTATTTCATGTTATATTTTAATTTGAATCGAGAACATGCTATGCTCAACATTATTTCTACATGGAGAACTATCTCTTCAATTCCGAATTTGAATTTCGGATCGAGAGACCAGAAAGCCAAGACTAGAAAATTTCGTGCAAAAAATCGTTTCATGTCAAAAATGTCACAGAAAAATAATTATATTTGTTCTCTTTTCCAAATACTTTTTGCTGCAGGCGGTATTCCTGTGTTACATTATAAAGCTAGGGGTATCATTTAAGCTATTACCAATTTAATTAGTTTTGTGTTTCTTAAATAATAGGGTTTGTCCTCCAAATAGTAGATCTGTCACCAAAATGTAGTCACCAAACAATGCAAAATCAGTTCCACAATAAATCACCTAAAATCCTGAGATATCAACCTGGGAACAATTTTTGTTTATCTGAGAACGAAAATATTTCGTGGCGATAGATCTATTTATTAGGTGATACAACTTGATGACAAATATAAATTTTGGTGATAGAAAATATAGTTCCCTAAAGCTAGTAAGTTCAACGTTTGAAGAATTTGTTTCGTTCCGGTTGGCGGTTGGCGGTAAAACTTTGGATTTTGTGACCCTACAGGTGGACATGTGGAATCTATCGATGCAATGTACTATTTGTATTAACGAAATTCTTATCTCTGAAGGCAATTTTACATTAAGTCAGTAACTGATGCAGAGAGATTTACATACTTCACTGACGTCAGTCCACTGCCGAGTCAGTGCTGACCTGGCACTGCCATCGTGTAAATTGATTTCAAGTCAGTACAGTATTGTCGCGTCAGTACTGACTTCAATATTCCCGCTTCATATTTTTGGCGTCAGTCCGCTCCCCCCGCCACCCGCGCCAGCGCAACTGACGCCGTGTAAATGCCGAAGTCAGTCGCTGCCGCTCTATTGTACGGGGACCACGCTGCGTCGCACCGCATCACAAAATGACGCGAAAACTGAGCGAGACGGAAAACTTAAAGCTTATTCAACTATACCGCGATAATGAATGCCTGTGGGATAACAAATCAGGAAATTATAGAAATAAAGAAATGCGTGCAACAGCATTACAGAATATTGCACGAGAAATGAATTTAGAAGGGTTTGGCCCTACCGAGGTCAAAAATAAAATTAAAAACTTGAGGGCAACTTACTACTTGGAACTGGATAAAATAAAAAAGTCCTCAAAATCAGGCGCTGGTGGAAATGTCTATACTCCAAAGGTGGAAATGGTTCGAAGAAATGGACGCTTTTATAAGAAATGTATCTATACAAAGGAAAACAACAGTAAGTACCCACAATATTTATTTATTTTTAGTATTCAAATAAAACAAATATAATTTAAGAAATTCTGTTAAACTGCCACGGTACACTTCCATTCGTCATAAAGTAATTTTTCAATAAATCTCTTCTCTCTTTCGCATTTACAGAATGGTTACCTCTAAGTTGATCAGTTATACTTATCAATGGAGTTATTTCCGATCGCCAAGTACCTGGTATTATTTGTCCTTCAGAGTCTTCTCTGTCTACACAAGTAGGTGTTATGTAGGAGTCAGTTTTTTTTCGCAACCAATTATGAAGGGCACAGGATGCACAGACAATTGCATCAGTTGTGTTCAAACTGGTGGGAATTGCTTTTTCGAACACACGGAATCTAGAAACTAGAATTCCAAAAGTATTTTCCACTATACGCCTCGCACGAGATAGTCTGTAATTGAAGATTTTTTCACTAGTAGACAGTTGCGAACCTGGATACGGTTTGAGTAAATAAGTCTTTAACGGAAAAGCTGCATCGCCAACAATGATTCCATCCATTGGCAGTAATCCATCTTCTAAACGGCGATAAATCGACGAATTTTTAAAGACTCCCCCATCAGAAGCTCTGCCATTCGCACCAACATCGATGTATGAAAAACAGTAGTTATGGTCTGCAATAGCCATCAAAACAATACTACTGGTTTTTTTATAGTTGTAAAATTCACTTCCACTATTTGGTGGCGCTTTGATAGTGACATGCTTTCCGTCAATTGCTCCGTAACACGAGGGGAAATTCCATCTGGTGTTAAATCCGTCTTCGATAATTTTCCATTCATCCTCTCCATCTGAAATCTGCAAAGGAAAAATAATAAAAATGTATTAAACAAACAATAAACAATCAAATATATTATTAGTATAGATGTGTGGTGTGTGTAGGTAGGTATGTATGTATGTAGGTAGGATTGTAGGTATAAGGTTTGTATGTATGTAATTAGCTATACGTTATGGTAGTTATACTAATAATTTACGCATAGTAGGGTATTTTATATTTTTAAATTGATTTAGGTACTCGTTATTATAACTAATTACTTATTTTCAGGATAATTCGAACACTCCCAACAATATTCCTGTTTCTGGTGATGATGATGAAGATGAGATAAGATTTAACCCTGAAAATAATAACACTGCGAATTCACCAGCTTCAGAATCCGGGCCGACCACACAAAACTCCAATCAACCGACAAGACCGAGGTCAAAACGTAGCAAACTGTCTCAGATGTCCGAAATGATAAAAGACATAAAAAATGTATCACATAGTATCAATATGCCATCAGACGAAGAAAGTGAATGTGATATTTACGGAAAGCATGTGGCTTCTCAGTTAAAAAAACTCTCTGAGGAACAATGTATACTTGCACAGGAAGAAATACAAAGAATATTATCCAAATGTAGACTGGCAGATATAGAAAAGAGAAGAAGAAACGTGAATATTTACCCAAATACACACTTTTCTTCGAGTTCTACTACTCGTACACAGCCTCAGCAGAACACTCCTAGTCCAGCTTCTACGACAAACAGCGGCAGCAGTAGTTCCTTAGGATTTTATCCCCCCGATGTAACTCAGATGACTGCCTCAAGCAACAGTTCTCTGGGATTTTATCCCACCCAGTCTACACAGATAGCTGTCCCCAGTAGCAGCTCTTTGGGAAGTTACTTTTCATTGCCAACTCAAAGTCCAAGATATGTAGATCCCAGTCAGGTGATCATCCGTACCGCCTCTAATACAGCTCTTAACGATAATGTTGAGTGTGAAAGCGACAGTGTGACTGATGTTATTAAGTATGCTTTTGATTCAGCTTAGTACCTACTTTTGTCTAGATTATTATGATTTATATGTGATTTTTTTGATAACCTACTTTAAGTATTTTTCGAATAAATAACGTTCTTACCTTAATCTGTGTTTTCAATGACTCATATATTGCCCAACACACTTCCGGTATTAAATTAGAAATAGATGGTATCGATACACGATAAAAGTGACTGAGATTTCGAAACGACATTCCAGAAGCCAAAAATGTCAGCGTAATTTCGAGTTTCACTTTGGCTGGCAAGGCGTCTCTCATAAATGTGTCTTGACGCTGAATAGAGCTTGATAGCAACATAAGCAAATCGTCAAAGTTTTTTGGCGTCATTCTCAAAGCCAGTTTGTATTCCCCAGGATCTTCCATTCTCAACTGGGTTAACAACAGAGCAGAACCTCCAGTTTTATCTCTGTCATCTATCCATTTTCTTACCCAAATTCGTTTCTGTTTAGATATCTCTTCTTCTAACAAACCAGTTAGTTCTTTCATCATCACAAAGGTAAATTTTCTCAACAAATTATTAACTTTGATTTTTTGCTGTTTTCGAGAATTCATTTTTCCGCACTGACTTTACGAACGTGTGTACACCAAAAGAAATATCCTCGACTACTGACGAAATACTGACTGCTTGTAGACAGATAGAGTCAGTTTTCGGCGCCAGCACTGACGACAGCTACTGACCCTGTGTAAATCTGCCTTTATTATGGCCCATGAATTACAATTATGAAAATAACTCGTGATCTGGTGAAAATTAACCAGTCAGCAAGTTGGTGGCTGGCTGACCGGGATGCTCTGGACGGCTGGACGAGCCAATGGATACAGAGTTTAAGTCCGAATAAAGGTTCAAGTCCGTAGCCGACTGCTGACAGTAGCAGCCGGCGATGTACCACCGCGACACTAATGGTTTCTATGTACGTATTTCTATGACATACATCTTCCGTAGCTAGCGACACGTCGTATTCATAGAAATACAGAGAAAGCATCAGTAGTGTCGCACGGACTTGTACCTAATGTATTATGTACCTACTATCTACCAGACAAAGTAAAAGAAGAACGAGAATTTTTTAAACCTTAGCTGCCACATAACCTGAACCGGTAACCTGAACTTACCGGATGGTTTTGAAATGAACCAAGTCATCATCATCTCTGCCTGGCCTTTTCCCAACTATGGTAGGGTCGGCTTCCAGTCTAACCGGATGCAGCAGAATACTAGTATTTTACATGGAGCGACTGCCTATCTGACCTTCACAACCCAGTTACTGGGTATTTGGTAAGACTGGTTGTCATGGCTGCTGACGACCCGTAACGACTGTCAAAGATCCACGAATGACAGCCGGGACTAACGGCTTAACGAGCTTTCCGAGGTAAAGATGGTCACCCATCCATGGACCAACCGCAGCAAGCGTAGCTTAACCCGATCGATCACCCCGTGCGGCTGTTATTACTAAGCCACTAGCCCCACTTAGTATTACGCGAAATATTAATGCTTAATGACAGTTATGACATAAAAGTTGCTCATCCTATACCAGGAACTCAGGAATAGCTAGGATATCACTCCCTCCAACTCTCGTGAAACAAAAAGATTTGAAAGTAAGAAATAGTAATCTGTTACCCGCTCGAAACGCGGACTGTAACTTATTTGTGTTTGCTTTTAGTACTACGCAGGTCATTTTCCGACCACGTAACTTTATAAATTGTACACACTGTATTAATTAAGGTTTTGAAAATCTGAAGAGAATTATTTGATGATGCGGATTTTTTTATACTTTGCAACTAAAATAGACTTTTTCTCCTAATTCTTCGGTACATTGTAATATCGCAGGATTTATCACACTTATTAAATTTCTTAGAAATTACTTACGAACATTAGAATTAAAAAAAAAAATTAAAACAAGATTTTAGTTTATTACTAGTTCAACAATAAGAACTAAAAAGTTTAAAATAATTTGATTCCTATTGGAATTGGAATTTGATTTTCAAATAAAAGCGTGTCGCTTTCGCGTGTTGGAAAAAGAGGGCTTTTTCCTCTCTTGCTATAAAAATGTACACGTGCATAATATGCATATTATGTACGTGTGCTTTTTATTACAGAGTTCCCATAGCCGCGACCCAGGGCGCCACCTTCTGGCTCCATCATCAGACCCGGGATATCATTCAGGATCAGAGTCCCTGTCAAGACGAATCAGACGAACCCAAACTCGATGGGGTTGCGTTGTTTCATTTCAGAGTTCGCTTGGCCACCTTCCGGCTCCGTCATCAGATCAGCTCCATATCACAATAAAATTACATTGTCATCCGATTTACATATGCATGCAAAATGTCAGCTCAATCGGGAACGGGGAAGTGTGTCAAATTATACTCGCAAGATTTCATTACAGACACCGGGACAGGTGAAACTAAATAAAAGCTTGCAGATTGTAACGTTACATTTTTCCGGGAGGGGGAAAATGTAACGTCAAGGAGGAAACTATCACCAGAACTGGAGGAGTCCCGGCTTAAAAGAAAAAGTAAAAGAAGAAATGGTAAAATAATACTTTTAATTGATGTAGAATATAAGGCCAGGGAAACCGGGGTAAAAGTTGAAGGTCCAAGCGTTTCTTCTAGAGAGGCTCGCAGGTTGTAAAGGAGGGTCCTTGAGTCAGACCACGTCACCGACCTCGGAGGGGAAGGCCGTGGTAGAGAAGGCAGGCAGAGGGCTGAGATTTACCAGCCGTCGGCGTCACTAGTTTATTGCAGACCACGACGTAATCTTCTTGCGTCAGTATCCAGAACTGACGCCAAGGGTAGCCATCGCCGGTCTAGCGACTTTAGATGTCCGGTGTAGAAGGACGCGTAGATTTGTTTGTTTTCAGGCACAGGCCACACTATCAGAGGACACAGCCCTCCCACCGAGCGCTATATAATTTCAGGACCTCCTGCCAAGGCGAGCACCAAGAGTAATCTGGTCTGACGGCCCCGGCTCCCTTCCTTTTCAGATCGGTTGACATTTAAAATTTTTAACAATGTGATTCTAGAACATAAAAGAAGAACAATAGTTTATAACAAGGTCTAATACATATACAACCTAACCTACTGGCAGCTCTAGCAATAAATTAAAAATAAAACCTAGGCTTGTCATTATCTGACATTACAAAAGGTAAACAAACATTGGGAGAACTAGAAAATCTAAATAGCTTGAAATATAGAGGCCTAGGAATGCTTAAACTACAGACAATGGCCATGCAGATAATTGGAGAGGACGTATAATAAAAGATCTAATTAAAATAGCCAAAACGTAAGTAAAAAAATACGAACATTACCTTGTAAAGGAGCAATCAGTATGAAAAAAATATCACCCAATTTGATATTTTTAACAAACATGAATCTCACATGTAGGTACAAACAACTATATCCGAGGCCGGGAAAACTCTCAGTAGGTAATAAATAAAGTAACCATGTAAATATTTGTTCCATTTGGGAATCAAACTCACGATAGTAATGCCAATCACTCACTATGCCATCCGTGCCTACTTTTTTATACTTGAGTCGTCGGCTCTAAAACCTATACATCAATCATCAATTGCCTATCTTCTTTCCAAACTACGTTGCGGTCGGCGTTCTGTCTACCCGGATGCAGTTAGTTGAATACCAGTATTTTACAAAGCCTGTCTACCTGACCTCCACAGCCCAGTAACTGGGTAAAACGATACCCCCGAGGGGTATCCAGCCAGGGGGGGGCCAGTTACTGGGCTGTTAGACTGGTTAGTCAGACTTTCGGGCTTCTCACGACCCGAAACGACTGTCAAAGATCCTCAAATGACAGCCGGGACCAACAACGGCCTGTTTAGCTTTCCGAGCCACGGAAGGGTCTCAATATGTGTAATTCCCGCACGGAACAAATATTTGTATGACCTGCAAGTAGTTGTTCCGGGTCTGGCTGTTTGTGTATGTGAGTTTAAATGTTTATAAACGCACCCACGATACAGGAGAAATTCCTAGCAAGTATTTACAAAACAAAAAAAAAAAAAATTGATGGTGTCCCAACTACGGACCGACCTCGGCAAGCGTCGCTTAACCTTGAATATGGACCCGTGCGGCTGTTATTATTTAGCCACGAGCCTCTATTTTAGAAACATGTTGGTCCTAATTTTGAGGCTCTCCACGGAACCTATTTTCTGGTCCGTGCTCTTAAATATGTGTATCGTCCTACATCCTTTACTTATGCGCGGGCTCATTATAATTCTTGTGGTAACGTTAACAACGGCAGTTTTGCACGTTTTCATTATCGCCCCTCGACATTATCGCGACCATACTTATCCTTTTACACTTTAACTATACCTACTAGTGATAATATTTATATTCTCTCCTATCTATTGTCCGCTCATAAATAGGGTTGCGACTTATGAGATCAGATTTTTTATCGATATCGAAGTTGAAACGCGGATCCAATATCCACTGTTCGAGCTTTTTATATTTTTGGTTTCGCAAAGCCAACAAAATAAATGATTTTGGATAATTATACAGGTTATAAAAGAAAGGTGTTGCCCATATTTAAATGAGTCTCGTACAGCGTTTATTTAAATTAAACATCAAACAAACGGATATCGTGAAAATATCCTTTTAATTATTCAAACGGCAACTCCATGATAATTCAGTTCTCTATCAGCGGCCCACACGCAACAGTCGCACGACATATTTATACCATTTTTGTTCCGGAAAATGCAAAAAAGACACGCATGACACATGGACTCGCGGCAAAAAGTTGCGGCGCATTCGCATTGCGGGCGTACGTCTGGCGGCAGAGTACCAGGATCGTAGCGGCGCGAGGAGATAAGTAATTCTGTACCCGGTCGGGGGCCAGGCGGGTGGTCGGGGGGAGGGGGTAAATGCCCGCGCGGCGGCAGCGGGTAATTGGTTCGCGCCGCCCGAGGCAAGCCCGTAGTATCGCGCTTTAGCGACGGGCGCCCTCCGGTGTCGGGCGCGCATTATACGGCTGTGGAGTCGAATTAGGCGTAGATTTTTTTGGTTGTTTTATTTTACTTTATTTTTGTGAGCCGGTTCGGGTTGTAGGATATTTGAATTAGGTTGGTAGGATGTTGGATTTTCTGTGTTATGTTTGTTTTGTACATGGTTGTAACACGTATCATTCTGTATAACATCAAATATTGTATCATTATGAAGCTTGCAAAGAGCTGAGTAATATTTAATTTATTTCTCAGTGCCTCCTTGCTTATCGCGGTAGTATATCATCAATCATGCGGCTGCTTGCCAAACTTCTTACGTCGTGAAACTTTATAAATTGAATTAAACAGAGTGAAAACAGGCCAATTTTTTTTTAATGGTAAATTGGTCCATTACCGATAGATAAATAAACCCAACAAGAAATTAACTTTTATGACAATTAATTATGAATGAAAATTTCCCGACGCTCAGATTTTTTACATTTGCTCTTAGACACAAAGTGTCAAATCAAATGTCACCTGCAGCAAAAGATATGCGTCTATCACAAAAGATATATACCCTTAACATAATTTGTCGACTCCACACCATTCCGGGCGGCTGTTTGTCATGCTACCGCGGAGTTATAGCTATGTCATGTGGCCACCGGCGCGCCACTTTATACATCCGACCGACGGCGCTACCGCCCGCCACGAGCGCGCACACCTCCTGCCAACACATGTATACCTAGTACTTTAGCTATCGAGTGCTATGTCGGCACCTACTCTCTGAAAAGTTAACGTTATGCACCAAAGTTCCCTTTATTACACTGTTAGAGGTTCTCACGTCGTATATTTTATTACGATTGAGGTATAACTTGAATATTGAGTGAGATTGACGTAAATGTGGTAGCGAAGTCAGGATTTCAGCAGCCGAATCGAAACGTTTCTAAACGAATTTGGAACTTAACATTTGGCAAGGAGGAATAGAATCGATTGGAGGAAATGGCGAAATATCTACAACAGGTGTGAAAAATTAAAATTATAAATTCAATATATTCAGACATTCCACACAAATTAATGCCTTTACCAGCCACGGGACGAATGCCAGAGAGAAAGGGGAAAGTTTGAAAACTTTTCGACTCCTAACCGGCTGAATAAAGTTGAATCTTTTAGCTAATCTTTAACACGCTTTTGCGATAAACCGGGATTAAAAGAAGATAAGAAGGAGGTATCAGCTGCTTATCATTGGTATTTTAATAAAACATTGCAATTACTTTTTACTGTAGAGCTGCCGCCGGCAGAAGAAGTATTTAGGCGAGGCAATAAGTTTTACAACTTTTGCCATATGGTTGCGCTATACACCAATTACAGCAGATGTACTGAATAGACATTTCCCGAACTCTTTCTAAGAGCCGGATGCATGCATACAAAAACCAGAACATTTTGACAAAACGAACAGGGTAATCCGGAAACAGCAGGTGCCAAAAGAAGGCCATTATATGCAAAATAAGGCTTGAGATTCCAAAAACTCGACAAAGATTCTAGAAAAAGTCCCGGACGCCTGGATTCTGTCACAAGTTGCAATAGTATGACATATTAACCAAATCCGAATCACATGTATAGGTATATAATTATCGGTTCTCCGTACGCCACATTTGGAGAACAGACTTTTGAGTTTACACGTGACAAGAACAATTGCGTGATCCTTGGTAACATCACGGAAATGAATATGACTCCCATATGAGAGAAGCTATTTGCTCGCATACCGACCGGTTGAAACGAGCTACTGACGGATTTACTGTTTCTGGGATTTCTATAAATCTTTGACATGCTAACGTCGACTGCTGTACTGAAACCAGAGAAGATAATAATGATTTCCTAGTTACTGGCTAAGCATTTGGCCCTTCTTGCTGTCGTTGTCGTTAAGGGATTAGTAGAGAGAGTTAAAGGTTTTCTAAGTCTGTGGGGATCGTCCGCAGAAGCTCACTTATTATTCCGCCATGCAGTTTTGTTGTTTTATTTCCAGTTAAAAAGTGTTGCTGGGAGGACATACAAGCGCCCAAGATTTTTCAATTCAATATAATTTAAACAGAGACCGTCATGCTTATGTGCGAAGTGTAGATGCGTGTTCGCGGCAGCACCAACAGTATTCTCAGTGTGTTCGCAGATCAGTGGGATTGCCCGATGTTGAGGAGGTGGATGCAGCTCCACGCTGAATTTTAATTGTATATCTGTAACCTACTAACACAAGAAGTTTAGTAAAATTGTTATTAACTCTATGGACTCCGGTCTGACATAAAAGTTTTCTATTCTGTTCTGTTATATTCTATAAGGCCGCATCCATCCGAGTTTCCCGGGTTTCATCCTAGTTTTGCCCTCAAAACTCCCGGATATACTCGTAGGAACTTCTGGGTGGGCCCTTGTAAAAACCCATGGTACTTCGACACACTCTTGACCCGCACTTAAACGGGAGAAAATAAACCCCGGTTTTGCATCCAGAACTCCATAAGACTCCGGAGTTTGCGAATTCACACGATACACCACACAGATAAATCCCATGACGTTAGCAGACTAGATTGAAAAGCTACACTATATTTATCTTGTAACCGGCTCACCTTAAACTATGGGAAGCACTGGTGGCTACGCTATAAACATAAACCATGTTATGATGCCGTAAATCAGAACATTATGTGTGCAGAGCGCACCTTAGTTTTTAATACTACCATCAAAGGCAGAGGAGTTATAGTTCGCTTAAATCAAGCGGAAGGCTGGAGTATAAAGTCTATAAAGCGCTTTTATTTCTGGAGTGTACCTACTCTTTCTTTTTATACCGTTTTTGTTTTGTTGGGAAATGGAATATTGTTTGTGAATGACTGTTAACCACGCCTCCACGTCATGGTAATGTATGTGGCTAAGTTTAACCCTTTGGGTCCAGAAAGTAAAATCTTTGTTAAAAACAAAATCTGGTTAGAAAAAGCACTGCTTTAGGACTAGATCAAACGTGGACTACGCCTACGTTGAATCTATTCCGAAAGCAGTGGTTGGTTCGTTCATTCCAAATATATAGAAATCTTTCAGAGATATCTTTCATTGTCCGTCGTCTGAAGCTTCGAAAGAATTTCGAAGAACTCCTTCTGTTGCACACTATTGATTGACTGCAACAACAACAACCTCAGAAATAAGGTTTTCTTTAAATAAATGAATACCTAGGTACTACATAGTACTTTAACCTTGGTGAAGGAACTTTTAGTCATGCGATTAAGAGCTAAATCTAGGATCACATAGGATAGGAGACTAAAAAATCTGCGGGTGAAAAAACCTAGGATATACAAAGTGGTTTTTTTTTAAACCTTTTTTATATTTACGCTTGACGCCTCGTCACTTCGAAAAGCCATCTACATTTGAACACCAATTAACAGTTTTTCGAACGAAAACATAATTCTTGTTATAATTCGTAGGGAAGGCCCTTTTCGGTCATTAGTGGCCGGTCGCCACCCGGTTGCCGCCCGGTTCGCACGGGCTCGGTGCGGTTAAAGTAGGGTTGCCAGTTTTTATGGCACTGTTTCTTTTATTTATTTATTTATGTGTTTTAGCCCGTACTGACACAATGTTGGGACAAGGAAATTATTTTGTGTCAACTTAAGAGATACTATGGAATATTTTAGATTCAAATGTCACAAGAGTAATTAGATAATTTCTTGCTTGCTTAGTTTCTTGAATTCGTCATTGTTAATCTCACAATTTTTTTTAAGGCGATTGTGTTATTTATACAATTAATTAGGTTTTAATATTTGTTAGAGCTAGAATTTCGTAACAGAAAACGAAATATTTCACACAATTATAAAAATGCAAAAACTGTTTCCAAGGTATTATTTTCGCACTGAGTCAGCCCTTTACAACAATGTTATCTTGCGCGCTATGGCGCGACGACGGGACACATAAATTAAACGCGATATCATAAATACTTCACTTTCAGACAAGATCGATCATTCTATGAATCTTTTAAGACTTTCTGTTTAGAAAAATAAAAAAAAACGTGCAAAAAATGTAAACCGCATGTTCAGGTGTTTTAAAATGAATAAACTAAAAATTGTCTCGTAGTGGTAACCCTTCGGGGACGGTCGGACGTTGTCGGGAGCCGTCGAGGCCGCGCGACGGGGCGCATAAAATACGCGGCGCGATGTCGTCGGCTACACTACACGATGTGTCACGGATACACGACCCGAGTAGAGGTGTGGCGAAGGACGGATATTGTCGATATCGATAAAATGTTTACTACATTTTTCTATAGCTTTTTTCGGATATTTATTTACTTGTGGTTGAATACTCCACTTTTGTATAAAATCAAACTATGAATACGGAAAATGTACCTAGGTAACGCAAACAGAATTTTCAAATATTTTTTATCTCCCACTTTGTGAAATACTTGACCATCGTTGCTAGGAAATATCATTGTTTCAGCCGAATTGCCAAACCCTCATCTATGTAGATATTTACATACATCACACTCAAAAATTAAACTCAATATCGACACAAAATAAACTTGGCACAAGCTCTATACACTCGGTGCCCTCGCATGCAATCAGTCGGGGCGAGCCGCGGCGACGCCACTCAGCGCGCCTCGTAAACGTTATCGGGTACATCGTAAAAACGCTACGTAAAATGGCGAACGTGCCGCCAACCGGCCCGCACACGTTCTATATTTGAATTCGAAGTTGGAACTATAGAATATGTTTGAAAATTGAAGTGAATTTTTAAGATAAGCAAGACGAAGTGATATTGCACATAAAACTTTGGGGAAAAAAATCTATTGTTCTTAAACAAATTATAATACATAGAAAAACATCACACAATACTATAGGCAGGTATTTAGAAAAAGATAAAAACGCTACTTCACACCGAAGCATACTTATATATACATACTAAAGCAGTAATTAGCCGTAGCAGTGCTGGGTTTCAGATAAACCTTAGAAGGTCTTAGTAAGCTTAGTGCTGCTTTGAAATAACTTATACATTCTTGAGCAATAGTGTGGTCACACATTCACCTTGGAGTATTAATGACCTTGCTGACTTTCTAATAATTTTACCATTGCATGAGCTTTTCTTTGTAAAGTTTGAAACGATACGTGAGAATAATGTCATTGAGTAGTGTTATACTTCCATTTGGTCATCCAAGACACTAGGATATCAGACAGTTTCCATATAAGTTTAACATAAGTACACAACTAACTTCTTAAAAAACAAAACAAACCATTCAATGCCCATGAATAACATTTTAAAATTTCAAACTTAGAACATCCCCTTCCAACTAAGCCTCCCTTTGCAAGACGAAATACAGTACTAAATCATGCAACTTTTAGAGATCCCTCGGATCCGAGACGTGACAGAGAGGCCCGCAGGCAAATTCACACCCCAATTAGTGTCTGATCGAACTTGCGCGAGTGGGCTACGCTTGGACCCTCGGTACAAAATGTGCGATGACTGGAAGTGGCCTATTTTTTTAAAGACTTCTTTCTCATATTGATCGGGCGGAAAAGGTCAATCATTATTTTATTTCACAAATTCTGTATTTCTACTCTCATCTATAGCTTAGATACATAGACCATAAGTTACTCAGTCTAATAATAACGAATATGACGGACAAATTAAAAACAGAAAAAAGGTTCGGATAAAATTATCAAAATATTTTAATTACTTCTTCATTCATTCATGCTATGTCATCATAAAATAATATTATAAAGTAAAAGTAAAAATTTGTTTATTTATAACTTTGTATGTATGGGGAACATCTGGAATATCTGGAACTATCGGACCGGATTTGTAAAAATCTTTTTGCATTTTTAACACCACGCTATGACCCTTAGGTGCCGAGCAAAAAGAAAAAAAGTCAGAAAGAACGCTAAGCGAAGCCGAAGTGATAGCGCGGGCAGGTGATCCGATGCGACGGGGTGGGTCGGGAGACATCAACATTTCACACGTAAAAGTAGCGGGCACAAGCTAGTATAAATACAAGTAATTTTGTCTGATTATCACTATCTGTGCAGCAAATTTAAATTTTGAAGCTAGTGCATATACCAGATTCAGCTTTCAGGAACAGAGTTTTCTTCGGACGCATTTCTATGCTGCCACAGCCACACAAAACCCAAATATCCGATCGATCTTACGGAGTGAAACTTTTCCATAAAAGCCCCTAAACGGCCCTTTGTTGTCTCCAAACCTTAAGGCGGGGTGTTATCTCAATATTCCCAAAAATTGGTTTCTTAGAACGTCGAGTATGACGTAATGTAATAAAAATAAGTAACGCGAAAAATACAGTGAACAGAGAAGGGTATAAAGAAGAATTTAAACCGAACAGAATAATAAATAATAGTTTGATATTCCCAATAAAAAATTGGGAAGTTGTAGCACAAAAATAAACTTTGACGTCTAAGATCTCTGTATTTCCAGCGATAACAACAGTTTTTTTTTTAAGAATTTAGTAGGTTTTCCATTTTATTAAAACTTTAACCAAACCATTATTTAATTTTATGTCTATATTTTAAATAATCTAAAGAAAAGCAGTAAAATAAATGCCCATTCGCAGCTTACGTCACATTTCAACACAAATATCATTTTCAATTTTCAATCTTATTGACGCTCCATAGTGGTGACAATCGTTTACGCGGTCATACTTTAGTCGTCGGGCAGCGCTCGACTTGGATGGTTGGCACCGGACGCTCTGTGCATAATTCGATTGTAGTTTTCAAGTAATTTATGACTGAAAACAGTGTGTGAATTGAACTAAAGTTCTGTGGCGGACTACTAAGGCTACTCACTGCCTAATATTGAAGTGAAAATTCAGTCTCAGTGGAAATATGGGCAATAAAAATAAAATGTTGCGAAAGAGTTTTACAAGAAAAAGACGAAAAACTCGAAAAAATGATGGAATGTTTGGGTAAGTAGGATGATTACGGTATTGTATCATAATAACATTTGAAATTTGTATTTAGTTTAGTATACTTACGAAACTGTATAAATCTATAGAAACGGTATTGACAATTTCTACAAACATTTTGCTAAATCCAAAAACAAATAGGTGCACTCTATTTTGATGTCTATAGAATGCATATTTGAATGCGCCTAGTGCAAACGTCTCTGGTCGAAGCAACCATCGAGGCGATAGCCATATTGCAATAGTAGGTATAAGTAACAAAAACAAACTTGCAGATAAATCAGAGTGCGTTCGTAATTATTATAATAATATAAATATTGCACTAGTTATATAAAAAGCATTTTGATTCTTTTGTAAGATTATTTTTATAATATTTATTGAGTCATTAGACCAGTGCCGATAATTTTTGAAAACGAAAAAAGTCACAGTAGGATTAAACCCATTGGAAAAGAAAGAGAATATAACAAAAATGAAAGGAAAAATAATTTACGGGCGATCCGAGGTCGGGAAGTGGGGGTTATCTCGATTTCCGGCAAAACTACAAGTCTTATGGAAAAAAGTGTAATAGCAAAGTTGTAGGTAATAAAAAGATCTACAACTTTTGTATTCACACTTTTTTCAAGTAACCTCAAAATTTATGTGAAAAATTCAAATAACCAAGTTTTTGGTTTTATATTTTTATCTTTTACACAGCATTTTTTTTTTCGCGAAATTTGCCGAATACTTACCTTTTTATGTTTCAAGCACACTGTATTTTTATTGATTTAAAATATTTGTTTTTTTCACCTTATTTTGACCTAATATCGAAAAAGCACCCTAATTTTCAATCGAAAATTCTCACGTGAAAATATCTGCTTTTTTAAAACTCGGTAAAAAATAATTGCTGTGTAAAAGATAAAAATAAAAAACCAAGAACTTGGTTATTTGAATTTTTCACATAAATTTTGAGGTTACTTGAAAAAAGTGTGAATACAAAAGTTGTAGATCTTTTTATTACCTACAACTTTGCTATTACACTTTTTTCCATAAGACTTGTAGTTTTGCCGGAAATCGAGATAACCCCCACTTCCCGACCTCGGATCGCCCGTAAATTATTTTTCCTTTCATTTTTGTTATATTCTCTTTCTTTTCCAATGGGTTTCAGCCTACTGTGACTTTTTTCGTTTTCAAAAATTATCGGCACTGGTCTAATGACTCAATAAATATTATAAAAATAATCTTACAAAAGAATCAAAATGCTTTTTATATAACTAGTGCAATATTTATATTATTATAATAATTACGAACGCACTCTGATTTATCTGCAAGTTTGTTTTTGTTACTTATACCTACTATTGCAATATGGCTATCGCCTCGATGGTTGCTTCGACCAGAGACGTTTGCACTAGGCGCATTCAAATATGCATTCTATAGACATCAAAATAGAGTGCACCTATTTGTTTTTGGATTTAGCAAAATGTTTGTAGAAATTGTCAATGCCGTTTCTATAGATTTATACAGTTTCGTAAGTAAACTAAACTAAATACAAATTTCAAATGTTATGATACAATACCGTAATCATCCTACTTACCCAAACATTCCATCATTTTTTCGAGTTTTTCGTCTTTTTCTTGTAAAACTCTTTCGCAACATTTTATTTTTATTGCCCATATTTCCACTGAGACTGAATTTTCACTTCAATATTAGGCAGTGAGTAGCCTTAGTAGTCCGCCACAGAACTTTAGTTCAATTCACGCACTGTTTTACCAATTTTAGCAAATACCAACTAATATTCAGCCAGCAGCAGCTTCCATTCCCGTGGATGATCCCTCTATCGTCTAAATTTTTCAGAATTCTAGCTTCCGTCCCGGCTCCGCATTTTCTTAGAAACATTATGGCATTTGTCACTTTGGAGCTGTGATATTATTGCATTTATTTAGAGTTTATGTGATTTTTAAGTGGTCCGAGGGCCTTTATGTTGGTTTTGTTTTCTATTTTTTTACCGCACCCACTAAGTACCTATCTAAAACACAAACATTAGTTTGAAATGGCATAACTACCCATTTAATTAACCCTTCCATCCCTGATACTGACTTACACCCGAAAAGCATAATTCCCCTTCTAGAGCAGTCGGGTAAAATTCGGAATGTTTATATTTGACCTGTTTATCATGTACTGTAATAAAAATAAACAGTAGTGATGTTTTTTTTTTAATTGTTATGTGTAATTATTTATTGTATCATATTATGAACCGACACTGTAATTACATCGAATTTTAGAACGCACATCATAAGTAAGTATATTCAACAGAAAACATCTGATTTCCTTACGTATACTATGCAACTTTCCTTGAGCACACAAACGCCCGTGTTAGCGTTTGCGAGTGTGTGCATAATTACCGTAAAACGCGCAGATGCGGTTGTGTGAGTGCGGTAATAGCGATTAAAATCGTAGTTGGTCCGCGTCTTAAGTTGAGACATCGAGTAATGCAATGAAACGATCTCTAATTCAACTCGGGATCCGTTGCGGTGAATGGCGAAATAACTGTACAACTGCAGTTTCAGTCACAGTTTCTTAGCCTCATTTTGTCTCTTTAAAGCTTTTTTATTAGTTGAACCTGTATTTTTAGACCTTAATATCGCTGATATTCCAGTCGGGTAGGTTATAGGACATTTAACTGTTCGTCTGACATTGCCTAGTTGCTTTATCTAAACCGGCATAAAAAAAACAGCAATAAAAATGTCCGTACAATGTCACATCTAGCACTTCTACAATCGGTATCTAACAATCCCGGGGCGCCTATTCCCGGGACGGGGCGCTCTCGGCGGCGTTTAATTCCATTCCCGATGGGGTCTCGGGTCGCCGCCGCTAGCGTAATGAGATATTACAACTGTAAAATTATGTCCTCACCTGATCTGTACTCCTGGTACAATTTCTTCGACAAATCAATAGGATTAAGGGGTATTTTGGTACTTAATCTAGGTTAAATAGGGATAGACAGAACCTGAATAGAATGATTTTATTGCTGGCCAAGTAAAGATTCAATAGAAAGGTTTCGTGGGTTTTGAAAATTGATAATTTTTAGCGAACCTATTAAACCATCGGATCTTTATCGATGATGAATATGATGATATTACTACTCTATGTATTTTGAATTTGAAACCTTTAAAATATCGATATCGATAGCACTTTAACAAGAAATTGATGTTTATTCTCTAAAATCAAATAAAAATCGAATCTTGGCATCTAAAATGCCAATTATGTATAAGAACTTAAGAAGACTTTACTTCAGATACAATATTATTATCTACAAGTTGCTGAAAAACATTAGTCGGAAACCACTTAGCTAACTGTTGAACTGGCAACTTTATTCTTTAAGAAGTTTTGGCACTGTGTCTTTTTCTGACCTAAAGTTTTGCAAGTATAAAAAAATACTTGTCAGAAATTTGGAATTAATTCAACATCCTCTTTGATTGTTTCTTGTAACGATAATTATTGAGAGATCCAAATTCGGCTGATGATTGATAAGCATAATATTACAGATTAGAAAACTCTGTTCTGTAAACGGCTCGGCACGAGATAGCATATCTCATGAAGTCATGACATGACTGCCCAGGGTGCGCCTTTATAAGTATCGTCAATCGGGAGAACTCGAGAGGCTCTTTTAAGGAGCCATCCATAAATTACCTGACACGTAAAGGAGGAGGAACGGGATCAAAAAAGTGTGACGTTGTGTGACAAGGGTGGACGAGTCATAAACTTCGTGACGTCACGTGTCGACTTTAACAAACAACTTTAAAATACTGCCAACTCTATCAAAGGTTTCATTCAAAATTGTAAATTATTCCCAAGGTAGCATTTTCCCGCGGCTTCGTCTGCGTAATGGTCGGAAATTATTCCACGGGAACGTACTACTTACCGGGATTCATAGTATCCTATGTTCTTACCCAGGCCATGGCCTATCTGTATGCCTTTCAACAAAACCTGTTCAGCCGGTACAGAAAGAAAAGGTAACAGAACCAAGGGCCCCAACCACCCCCTCTGATTCCCGGACCCCTGGTCTTCAAGATACGGACAATGACTATAATGAAAAGAAGTACTTACACAAAAATATAAATATTACATGTTAGTTTTAAAATCATCCCTAATTTTACCCTCTTGGGCGATGATTTTACAAAAACGTTGAGTGAGACACGTAATTCTTTTTTTCTTACCAAAAACATAAATTTGAATGTTATTAACCCTAACTTAAGAAATGCTCGGTTTCCCATACAAACTTTCATCCCCTATTTCACCCCCTTTAGGATTATTTTTGAGCCAAAAAGTGGGCTATGTCCTTCCGTAGGATGCCATCTATCTCCTCGCCAAATTTTATCAAAAACTGTTCAGTGGTTTAGGCGTGAAAAGGTTTCATACAAACAGACAGACCGAGTTTCGAATTATAATATTAGTATCGATTCGACCACCTAAGAGAAGGACAAAGGGGGGTTCCAAAAAACATGGAATTCGCGTGACGTAATATATCGGTTAGCCACTAACGACAATTAAAGGTTTTACGCACTAAATCTGCAAAACATCTACCCTAAAAGTTATTTATTATCTACGCTCAACACTTAGGAGCGAAGCATACGTGTTCCGCATGTTATCATTCCATCCAGATGAATTACGATTTTACATAAAAATAATAAACAGGCGGCCAGGCCCGCACTAAAAAGCATATCTTTTTCTTCCCCGGATAAGCCCCGGGTCGGGATTGCCGGTTCCCGGGTTGCAAGATTGCGGGATCCCGGGTGTTATCAAGTTATCAATTTGGCCCGCCCGCGCGCCCCGCCATATGTCGAGATCGGGAGTGCGGGGCCCATCCTTTGTGTCTGCCTGTTTTATCGTCATGTGGGTGTACCGATATAAAATAAAATGCTGCATTGCTTGGTGGCATCTTTAGTGATGGAATTTTAATTTTGATCTGCAGAATTAAAATGAGATGGCTCGATATCTACCTGTCAATTTTTCTAGTGGTCTTTCAGCTTTTGATAATCTCCATAAGATCTCTTAGCGGTAATAGGACCAGCAGTTGATTGGTGAGCCAGATGTCGCGATTTCGTGAGTTCGATTCCCACTTTTCGACAGGTTGCACTGTTATCGTGAAACTTAGCTATTTCTTGGGTCTAAAATATATTCTAGTAATGCGCAACCCATATTTTCTAGCGTAGAGCAAGAGGTGGGTTCAGAACTTCCATAAGTATTGATAATTTAGAAGAAGTTTGAGTTTGCAGGGGTGCAGGTTTGCACTTTCAAACTTCTCTTACTAAATATTATGAGGTGTTCATCTGCTAAACCCTAAAATCGACAATCACAATAAATATTTACCTCAAAAAATTTGTCTCATTTTAAATACAACACAAAAAAGTTCGCCCCCTCATTTAACAGCGGGATGGCGGGGTATACCGCGGCTCCGCGCGCCGTCCCAGTCGTAATCCACTTTTAATTTTGATTAATGTCATCCCTGACCGTGTCGTGTTTCCCTAGTCCCGCAGTGTCTCGCATTCTGGCTGTTCGCGGTCCTTAATACTAAATTACACAGCCTGTGCATATGAAAAGGATCCAGGCCTTCTTCAAGAGTGGTATGGGGCTGTGAATTTTGGTATCGTATTTTGTCGATTATTTTTGAGGTGTCGATTTGAATATAAAATACATTTATTCTCGTAAAGGAGTACACCCCAAATCCATATCTGAATCAGTTTCTGAATCGCTAGAACAATCTTGTAAATTTATTATAAACTCTTGTTCGCAAATATTATCAAATCGGACGTCCCGCTCCCAATCTTCTTCCATTAGTTTTCTGCATTTTTGGTTACCACCTTCTTCCAGTCTTCTGCAGGTACATTGTCGACCACGTTGTCGGTCACGTTGATTCATCGCCCATCACTAGTAGGTCGGCATGCCCATAAAGTATGACATTTACAGGTACTGTCTGTACGTAGACAGAGAATGCTATAGACGCCTGCAAAGCGTGTCGCAGAAAGAGACAAAACAAAAATACGTCACACATTAAGGGTTACCGTGTGAGGAAAAATTTACCCCACAATTTAAAATGCCTATAGAAAATTTATTTTTCTCATAAATCGTCTTTAATAATAATTTAATCGTCGTGTCCGTTAAGAATACATATTTGGAAACCTAGATATTCTGTAATACAATCGGAATAAATACACCCTAGCTACAGTTTCCTAGATACAGGAACGTTTGATTTACAAATTATTTTGGTACATATTACGTTTGCATGAACTACGCATGCTCCCTCAACCCCTTAAGAGCAGGAGAGAGTGACGATGGATGATGAATATGATGATGATGTGATTCTAAATACCTACATTTTCTTATATGATAGTAGTATCTGGCTTTGTGAGTAAATAATACAACAAGTTTATTTTTAATTAGCTTTTATTGATTTTACACGTTATTGTCCTTAATTGTCCGTCAATAACGTATTTCAATAAGTATATTATAGTAATTTCTAAGTACAAATACTTGTACTTAGAAATTATTATAATAATTATACTGTACTTACAAGAATGCTTAATTTATTTTCAATTTCCATATTCGTTTCTTCATGTAAACTGATGGAGGAAGATGATGGAATACATGCTTTTGATTCCTAAAAAAAAATATTATCTTTAAGACGTTAATACAAAATAGATGTAAGAAGATGTTGTTTACGGAAAAAGATATTTTAAATTCTTGATCGATATTTTGAATCACGTTCAGAGTTTAAGATAAGCCTGTCTCAGTCATTTATTGCACATAATACAAAATAATAGTTCGCAACAGAATTGTATATAACAGTTTTAAAACACTGAACATATATAAAAAACATATAAAACCTGTATAGAAACTTAATATGTTATTAACTGAATATTTAGCAGAATAGGTACTGTATTCGGTAATAGCAGTGTTATTTTCCTTTTTATTTAAAATTTTTTTTTATCAAAATGTCTGCTGCAACTTTTTGATGACGGTTTTGGTGTCCAGTCTGTTCGTCCTGTAGCTACGATCCAATTCCGACGTAAATTATCATCTTCAGGAAACCTGCAACAAGCCATTAATCTTTCAGATATACAATTAACTAGCTGCGCCCCGCGCTTTTACCCGCATGTGTCTCGGTTCCGTGAGAATATTGCGATAAAAAGTATCCTATGTCCTAACCCAAGTAATTTACCGATGTGCCAAATTTCATCCAAATCCGTTCAACCGTTTTAGCGGGAAAGCGTAACAAACAAACTAACAAATAAACTCAATTTCGTATTTACATATAATATTAGTTAGGATTAGGATACACACTACAGAATATATATTTACCATAAAAGTGGGTAATAATTTATGGAAAATTGGCAACACCAAAATCGTTAGGTTAGAATTTAATACTGTTAATTTTGTGCTTTTTATCGATGAATTTACGTCTAGGGTACATTATTCACAATGTATGAACACAGTAAAATGTTATTGATAGCCTAGTTACTGATAAAAAGTGCTATACTTACGAATGAATGGACAAGTCTGGCATTTTCGTTCCACCTATCACTTTTACACCTTAGATCGCTACACCGCACCATGTTTTTTTATTTAATGGTTGAAATATTAAGGCTAAATTGTTCACAACATAAAATAACATAAATTACTAAACTTAAAGCACATAAAACTGAATTTTACAAGAAGACGATAACTATCTGTCAAAATTGTTTAGCAAAGTACTATGCTAAAACCTTCAAAATTGTGGCACGCGCCGTGAAACAAAAAATCTCATCATTCTGTCTCATTTCTTTACACGACATCCGCGTAACTTGCTCTTTTTCTTGTGTGACTGCGACAAAACACATCAATTTGTCTATAGCATTCTCTGTCTACGTGTCTGTACTACTATGAAATTCAGAACTTCATAGGCGTGATTTAACTGACAGCTGTCGCAGAGATCAAGCTATCTTTTACGAAGTATAGGTTAGACTCAAACGGCCTTATTACAAAACAAGGTTTTTCTTTTGACATGGTTTAAACCATCGAGCCTGTTTTTGAAATAAGAACATAACTGAAATCGAAATACAGTTCCTTTTACAAAACTGTCAACTTAGTCCGGTCTTAGATTGTCAATTTTGTATTAAGAACTTTACGAAAGTCGGCATAAATTTCCAAATACAAAAACTAAATCGAATGTGTAGGTTGGGGCTAAAGTTAGATCGTGTTTTGTAATAAGACGGAAAGCGTCTTATTACAAAACACGATCTAACTTTAGCCCGAGCCTAAACGTTCGTTCCAGTTTTTGTATTTCGAACTTTATGCCGACTTCAGTTAAGTTCTTAACACAAAATTGGCAACTTAAGACCGGACTAAGTTGTCAGTTTTGTATTAAGAACTTTACTTAAGTCGGCATAAAGTTCCAAATACAAAAACTAAATCGAATGTGTAGGTTGGGGCTAAAGTTAGATCGTGTTTTGTAATAAGACGGAAAGGACCAGTAAATCAAAGACTGATAAAAACATAAAATCATGTTGAATGATATTTTTTTTTTAGGTAATTGACAATAGCGCATCGCAGCAACGAATAAGGTTCAAAACAGCGATGCGTTTGATGTTAGTTGAATCGAATGACCACCTAATTTTGCAGTTTTAATTTAATTAAAAAATAAATGCTCTGCTCAGTGGAATAGAATTTAGGTGTTTTGTTAGTTGATTGAATTCCCTTTATTATCGTTATATAAAATATGATAGTTACTCGAAATTTTGAGAACTATGCGACGAAAATGCATTTTTGAGCTATGTTTTATGATTTTTAATCTTTATACTATTTTATTTATATGAAATGTTTTTGAATAAGTCTGTTCTTTGAAAATTTGACAATACACTAAATTTTTTTCCGGCTAATAAGTACCAATACGCGTAACTGTGCGACAAAAATATGAGCGTTTTACGGTGTCCTACGTTTGGGCAGCGCTAAGAAAGATTATAAAGGATTGATTTGATTATTATTGTTAATAAGGGTTACTTAAGTAGGTAGGTGGTGGTAATACAGGCTGGTGTTCGCAACTCCACGTCAAAGCCCGTATTTTGCGTACTATGGGTTACTTATTAAAATTCTAAACTTTTCTTTTTTCAGGTAAGACTTCATTTGTACACCTCTGCGATTGTAAGTAAAAGTATCATCTAAGAAAATACAAGTTTCTTTACCCAAGTAAATGCACCGAAATAACTTGGAGACTAGGCTACCATGACCGTACCAAAATCTAGTGCAGACACCAGGCGGCCATAACTCAGTAGCAGGCGAAGTAACTTAGCGACAGGCGGGGCGGACGCGGCGCGGCTTCCGGGCGCGCTTCCTTCCGGAAATAGGGCCCGTTCCGCCACCGCCCGGCGTTCGTCTAATGGCGCGTGCCTCTATAATGTCATGCCTCCCTGGTAGGTACCTACTGCTCGTTAGCCCCTGCTCCCCGAGTGACGATTTTTCTTTTTCACGGATTTTTTTGTACATTAATATTTTCAGTCTTGTGAAGGCCTTGTTAAACCCGTGTTTTGCGGTTTTGTTATTGTTAACTTAAAAGTTTTTCAGAAACAGTTTGTAGTAGGTACCTACACTAATAATGTCAGCTTGGTAAGATATTTTATAGTGAGATTTTCTTTGGTTTGGAGAAGTTAAATACAAAACTTTCTAGCTTACGTACCTTTTTCTGATCGTAACTTTTCAGGGTTTGGAAGTCAAGGTTGCTCACAATTCGCTCTATAAATCTACTAATTTCTATTCAAGAACCTCGCATTCCATCCCATTGCACCTGTAATCCTGTTCAATCTGCTTCGGATCGGAACCCAGGACTAAACATTTCGAAAGCTGCAATATTCACTTTTTTTTTTTTTCGATATTAAATTTCACAGATAGTGATACTTTATTCACATTACAATCTAGCCTATTCGCTAATAAGTAATTTAAATATAACTTAAACTGCTAAGTAACTATTACATTAAGAAGTCGAAAGAAATATTCACTTAGGACAAAAATAATGATACGGTTCATCACTATAAATTCTGTCAATGTAATTGCTTAGCACTATCCATGAATGACAATCATACTTGAAGAAGGAAATAACTTACTGTAAGAGCACTAAATGACCGATCAGATCAATTTAGGAATGATGTTGACAGAACTGGGAGGGAGCATCCTTATCCAGTAAACACTAATCCCATGTGACTTCAAAATCGGACCACGTTCGCCGTTCGTCGTCCGACACCTTAATTGTTAGGGTCGCCACATAATAATAACTATGATTTAGGACCACCATATAGCAAAAATGCAGTAGTAAGTCCACGAAAGATCCCAGCGATTTCGAGACACTAACGTCGCAGTGTTCTATAATATAGGTTCAGGTGTAGCAGTGTAGCTAGCATGTAGCATGTCATTGTGTGTGTGTGTGTGGGCCTCGGCCAACACACACACAATGTCGAGTACGACACCAAAAGCAACGAAAGTTCAAGTACCAGCTTCCTTAAGTTCCGGTACCTATAATAGCGTAAAGGTATAGAGGCCGTGGTGATTCCTGAAAAATACATTATGAAATTAATCTTTGTACCTCCTATTAAATAAGACCCACACTACCCGCAGTGATCTAATCAACCCCCAATAAACCGACCGCAACCAGCATTTGCGTTACGTTTACAAAGCTATCAATTTCGTGACACACAAAACGTCATCATTATCATTTGCCTAGCCCTTTTTCAACTATGATAGGGTCGGCTTCCAGTCTAACCGGATGCAGCTGAATACTAGTATTTTAAATGGAGCGACTGCCTGTCTGATCTTCACAACCCAGTTACTGGGTAGTACGATATCCGTTGGTAAGACTGGTTGTCAGACTTTCGGGCTTTTGAATACCGGTAAAATGCTGCAACTTTGCCAAGAAAGCCCAAATTTGCTTATTTCGTTTCGATTACGATATTTCGCGTTTGCTTAGTTTTTTCTTAATTTGTACCATTTGGTAGTAACTTTACATTATTAGGGCAACATATTTTTATGTTTTTGCAATGGTTACTCCATTTTTACTCTGTCAGTTGTGCGACAAAAACCGGTGCGAACAGGTGATTTTTTTTTGTGACATAATTTACTTAACTTTGCCTCCTAATTGTGGTAAAAAGAATACCTTCATGGCAATAATCTAACTGCCGATGCCGGGGACAAGCACGGTGTCTCATGCACACGGAAAAAATACTGCTATGATAAACTGTTTATATAAGGAGATATCCTCCTAGGCAAAGTTGCGTCTTTTACCTACAACTTTGCCTATGACTTTCGAGTGCTTGTAATTCGGAAAAACATGATGATTTAAAAAGATTTGGCTTCTACCTGGCAAGACATAAGGTCGGTTTTCCGTGTAAAACTCATTAAAAGCCATAATAATAAATAGGTTCAGTTAAACGAACAAAAAACGTCAAAATCCAGGCAAAGTTGCAGCATTTTACGGTACCCGCAACGATTGTCAAAGATCTACAAATATCGCACAATACGTATAGCTCAGTATAGTACCCACGTCGCTGCGTGTATCGCTGTAGCAGCTAGCGTGTCACGGTAGGTCCTGTGTAGCGCCCGCTCCGCGCCCCGGGCCGCGCCTCGCTCGCTGTCGACTGTGCCTGCCTGCGCTGACGGGCTATAGCGCGACAAGAACGCTTTTGATACTTGGTATTTTATTATTATTATTGGTAAGCAATTTTTGATTATGAAATTAACTAGTGATGTGGAAAATAACATAATTATTAATTGTTCACTGCTCCTTAAATCATGCTCGAATATATTTTTTACCGATTTCGAAAATAGAGGTTATGGTTTTGTTGAACTGTTCAGTGTTGGGTAGTTGGGTTGTTTTTGATGTTAAAAAATACGATTGGTTGTAGCTTTGCATTTCGTAAAGATAAACTGTTGTAAAAATCAAGCAATACATTTGTAGAACAATATTTTATTTCATCGAAATTTGAAAATAACATGCGAACGATTGCTTTAACAAATCATATTTGTTAGTCTCCGTCACATCTTGCACATTATTCATCAAATTATGCACATTACACTTTATTCATCAACATTTCTGAGCCTGCACACTACAAAATGTACGAAGAAATATTTCACCGTGCCACTAACGACCAAGCCCATTCCGGCGCGGCGGCGCACAGTGGTTTGAAATCGACGCTCCGAGGACATTGAAATCAAAATTTCTTTAGGCGAGAAATAAAAATCGGAACGGCTTTATTTCAGTATTATTTATAATATTTGGTAATATGACAGCTATAGAAGAAGGTTTTGGGCTTTCCCAGACCAAATCGTCACCACACATCAATTGCAAGGGCACAAAAGAGCACATAACAACACTAGAGTCGTCTTCATCTGCATTCATGCATTGCTTGTAGTTGCTTTGATTTGACGCACCATCGAAGCCCCATTTGCAGATTAAGATGAGTTTAAGTGAGTGATGCAAATGGTCCAAGTTTAATGTTTTGGCAAGTCGAGTGACAGTGATGTCCAAAATAGCTTGAAGTTTTACTTTAACTCCTCGTTCGGTCACTTTAATATCGCTCTCAGGAACATAGCATGCCTTCTTGGCATTTAAAACTGAATAATATGTGGGGTACAAATCTACTCCACTTTCTTTCGGAGTTTCCCCTAAAGTCATATAATGCCACTTCGACAATTTCAAAGAAATCAATATACCCGACGCTTTCTCTGCTGAATACTTGTCAGTAGTTGTCTTGCCTTATATGTCCAAATTTGTATAAAGTCCTTCCATGATAATAAGTAAGTAGGTACGTAAGCAAGAAGTTAATGTTATAGCGCAAACAGTTGCTGACAAAAACTAATGATTTTGACGCTATTGTCCCTATTTATATAAAAGTATCCCTCTTAATCGTATCTCAATTAATAGTAGTTAGTTAAACACTTGTAAAAATAGCCCTTAACTAATGTATCTTAACTCGTTAACAATATTTGCAATTTGCACTAATCAGATGAGACTATATTACTATCATAAGTTAATTTGCATGCATTTAGCATTGATTTCCTGTTAAACTTAAGATTACGAACAGCTTACAACAAACAATAATTACTATTTAATTATCGTTTCCAGTTGGTATGTGTACCTATCCCAAAGATATCAAATAATATGTCTTAAATTCCTTCGAGAAATACACTGAAGTTCATCACTCTGCTCTGAGTGAAGTGGTGAAATGATATATTTCTTATTTATAAAATTGCCTATTCATAGTATTTTTCTGTATTAGTTATAAGTTTTTGTACTAATAAAATATATTTTTTAAATGTTAATTAAGAAGTCAATTTTTTTTATCTACTGACATAACCTACTAACAAAGAACTAAATTATCTTAAGAAATATTTAAAAAAATATTTTTATTGTAAATGGGTCTCTACTTGAGTGTTTTTTTGTTTTTTTTATATTCTATATTCCATTATTTCTCATTATGTTTAATAAAATTAGCACACTAAAGTCAATTACTTTATGTATTTTTCAAGATCACACCTAAATCAACGTAAAAATTTCTAACTGAATTTCTCGAAATTCACCACTCTGCTGTGAGTGAAGCGGTGCGCATGGATGTGCGTGTTATAGCATTTCGGAATCGCCTCATGTAGGACAACCTCCCATGTAATCCGCAGGCTTTAAGTTGTATTAAGTTGTGAGAAACAAATAAAACTACTTTTGTGTTCTTCATACAAAAAATTCTTTTTTCGGATATGGTGCTGTCTATAATAGCGGTCATATTACCAAATATTATAAATAATACTGAAATAAAGCCGTTCCAATTTTTATTTCACGCCTAAAGAAATTTTGAGTTCAATGTCTACGGAGCGTCGATTTCGAACCACTGTGCGGCGGCGGCGGTCGGTAGCTCGTCAAAGGGCCAGGGGGCTCGCGCCTCGCAGGCTGTTTCCTCCCACGCCGCTGTCACCCTCATTATGTTACCGCGTGAGGATACATTTTGCAAAATGGCGCTTTGCCCCGTGGTAATGCGACGTAGACTTGTCAATTTACAACAGTGTTCATTTGTAGCGTGTTATCCGAAGGTTTTTATGTAACTTTGTGAAATTATAGAGTATAGAATAGACGGCCTATCGTAAATATAAGTTAGGGTTTCGGTTTACGTTTTTCGAGTTGGTTTACCGGCTGCCGGTGTGGGTAATGGCAGTGATTTCTAAGCTCCATGCTTTTATTGCTTAGGGGCATTAACTTCGCTAGCAAAGCTTTCTATAGTATCTACCACTTGTGGCAAAGATTTAGTTAGCTATTTGCTAACCTCACATCTCCCTATTTGCTACTATGGCTACGTGTAACTTTCCAAATAAAACTGAGCTGGTAATAGTTGTTATACATAACTTTATTTCCCAAAATTACCATTGAATCTTTAGTAATTAATTAATTTGGTGCGGCTTGTGAAGCGGCTGAAAAAGCTAAAACATGCAAATACAGGGGTCTAGGCTCCGAATATGATTTTGTCCCATTCGGTGTCGAGACCCTTGGTCCGTGGGGTCCTAGCGCTATAAAGCTTTTTAAGGAAATAGCAAAAAGGTTAGTCGACATCACAGGAGACCGAAGAGCTGGCAGCTACCTCGGACAAAGAATTAGTCTAGCTATTCAAAGGGGGAACGCTGCCAGTATCTTCGGAACCTTGCCTAAAGGGACTCCTTTTAATAATATATTTTAGTTTTTATCCTTGACATTGTATGGTTTTAATAATTAATTAATAATTATAGTGTAACACAATATGTAGCAGCCAGCGTGTAACTTATTGTGTGCGTTAATAATGATTTGGCTGTTATTTCCACGAATTTCGGTAATTCGCGACAGAATACTTCAGAAGGTCTAGAAATAATAGCAACACTTCTGACGTATCGTGTAACCAATAAATATATGGACGATGAACCGACGGATCCTGTTACTGTAATGTCTACTCATCCACTGTTTGTTCTGACAATGATAAATAAGTCTTTCAATATTGACGTGCCTTTAAGCTACCATGCCTGGCTATGATTCTATTGAAACTAGCATTATTATGTATTTTGTACTATTACAAGATAAAAGGAAAATTTAAGTTTATCGTCATAATAATGTTTATTAGAATCTTTCATATCAATTTCCTTATGGTTATTGGTAAGTACTGGTAATAAAACAGTTACAGCTATTAAAATACATTTGCGGACGAAAGTATTGATATACAAGTTCCTCACAAAGAAACTAACTGCAACATATCGCTACTTCGGGGAAGAAAGGGCGTAAAAGCCAAAATAGCAACTTTACAGGGGAGCGAAAAAACGTTTTTTTTTTTAAATTTTGGAAAATAACTTTTTTTGCAATAGAGTTAAATTCGAATGAATTGGTGATATTTACTTGCATTTAAGTGCTCTTTAATATCAAGAAGCTTAATTTTAAGTAGACCTTATGGTTTAGAAGATAGGATGGATTTACGACCCAAAATTTTAATAAAAATGGCTTTTACACCGTCTATAAATACGTACTATAGGACGTAAATCCACAAATATCTATAATGCTAACATACATCGTGTCGTATAAACCATCTTTAGACAGTGAAAAGGTCGTAATGACTGCACCACTTATAACAATTATCGTGAGTAAACCTACAATTATTATAATTTTGTAAGATTTAATGTGGTGAATATTGAAATTAAGGTGCATAGAAGCTCAAAATAATAGCATAATAATTATTATTATCTGATTTATCATAGTTCTATATTACAAAATTTATTATAACGAATTAGGTTACCTACCTGTTAAGTTAAATGCACACGATTCATGAATAGTGAAACAAAAGAAAAGATTTAATTGAATTGAACTTTGATTATTTTCATTAATTTAAATTTTAAGTTAACTGTGATAAATAATTACTATCATCTAATATTAATTAATTAAGAAATAAATTAACTAAAATTGATAAAATAGTATAAAATAATGGTATGTTTGTAATTTATTCTACTAGGTAGGTATTGGTGTATTAAATAAATAAATTTAGTTAAGATGCAAATCAGTTTTATTCATTCATAAATCAAATCAAATTGACAATAATTAGTAATCTTCTTTTTTTTCTATTTCCTTTTCTGTTTTTTGTTTCGTTTTCTTACTTTTTTAATTTTATTGCTTGTAATCGTATTCTTCTTTATTTTTTTTATCTTTTACTTTCTTTTTATTCATCTTCTTTCTCTTCTTATATATTTTTTTCTTTTTCTTATTTGTTTAACCTTTTTTTGAATTATAATTTGTAAAATAAATCTTTCTTCTACTTATTAATCATTCATGCATTATTCTAATGAAATTAAAATGTAGATAAGTACCCATTCATTCTAATTCCTCTACTACATCGTCTTCTTCGTCGGTATCTAGTAATTGGTCTACTACTGTTTTAAAATGAGGCAGCGACAAAAAATCTTGTTGGAACGGTCTGGGTATTGTGTGATTGTCACAAAGAAGTTTTAAATCGTTATATTTTGCAGTCGAAATTGGTAATCTGGCGTCATATAACTTACGCAACACAAATTCGTTTGATTTTTCAGCTTGGCAGTGATTATTAGTTGTATCTAAACAAATATTTAAAAAAGCCAAATCATATTTAAATTGCCAATTAAATATGTCGTAAAAGTCATTACGTAATAAATATTGTATTTACGACCAAATATTCTTTCATACTATGGTGATACGCCCTTATTAATTTGAAATAATTAAATAATGTCATATACGTCAATTTTGTTTAATAAAAATGGTTTTGGTGAGAAAAAAATCATGGGGGTAAAAGCCATTTTTTTGGGAATATTGAAATTTTAAATATACAGATCGATAGAGCGTCGAAAACTAAACAAAGTTGCATTATTAACTCATTTTGGCCAAAAGTGGCTTTTACGCCCTTTCTTCCCCGAAGTAGCGATATAACCATGTAGGTAACTTCTCACTGGAACAAACGTTGAAAAACTTTCCATATGCTTAATACGAGCCTACAAACTAAAGCAAGAACAATAGTCGTAAAAGCCGTCGCCGGGTACGCGTTAGTATATCACCGTGATAAATATACACGAGACTGCTAACGCCACAGCCGTGAGAGCGAGAAAATTACTGACCGCACGGTTCAAAGCGATGCGATGAGTATAAAGCGATATTTATCTGTCTCTTGGCCTCGCCGGCACCGGCACCTATCAAGTCGAGTGCCGCACACACCGATTTACCATCACCATAGCCTTTATTTTCAAGACCTAAGGTACATTTTCCATTATCAGGTTTGTTGGTTGGGGTATGTGGAACTATAGCACCGTAGATAGATGTGCTCGCGTGCAGTGACGCAACGCGGGCCGCTTGACATCTATATTATAATGATGTTTTGTGTATTATGCGTGTTGAATGTGTGTGGTATACTCACTGCAATTTAACATAGTCAGCTGCCCTTTGTTCTGGAACGTAGAGGTGATAATCGTCAGTTGTTACTTACTGATAGTTCCACGAAACTGCGTAAGCATAATCAGCCTATAATGTTCCCACTGCTGGGGCATAGGCCTGCTCTCTGTGAGAGGGAGTGGGCCATAATCCACCACGAGGGCCCAGCACGAGTTGGTAGATGTCTCACGATGTTTTCCTTCACTGTTTTGAGAGCAGTGGTGATTAAATAATTTACACAAAATAAAGCGACTGTCTGGGTTCGAACCTACGACCTACTACTTTTAAGTCGCAGCCGTTACCACTGGGCCGCCACAGCTCCCAAAACTGTAAATTGGCATTCAAATACACTGTTTAAAAGTATATTTTGTGAAACGCATTGACAATAAATCATCATCATTGATATGCTTATTCTGCCCTCCATTAAATGAGTGTAAAACTTCTTACTTTACCATTGTTTCGGTATTATTGACTTATTAAGTATGAGTTGGAGCCTTGTGTATTTTTACTCATTGTTTTAAGTGTGTTAGCACATTGGTTTCAGTAAGTGATTAATGGTAAACTACACAGCACTTCGCATTCTAAAGTAATCCCCTTCCTTAATATGTCCAGGTTTTCTAGGCTTCCAACCCAACTTGAGACAATCCAAAATTAATTTAAAACCATCTAACACAAGAAGAGAAACCCCACCACTGCAATATGGCACACTCCTTTATATTCCGATCTCTTAACGCGAAACCCGGAGCAATATTTAAGCGTAGTGCGCCACACATTTCCCGGACATATTTCACGGGCTCACATCGTATCGCCGAGATTTTCCCGTCCCGTCTCGCTCGGTGTCTTATCGTCGCTCGAGAGGCCGTGTCGTATCCATCTACTGACACGCAATGTCAGACGCGTCGACGTACGAATATTGTCACTTTGGTTGGTTGGCAAGAGGGCAATATTGGTCTGATAATAGTTTTCTTAATTAAAATACTAATGCTGCTGGTGGAATGATTTGGGTATCGGTCATATTATTTGGAGATGATTTGAGTAACTTTGTAATGTTGCTCGTGTATGAGGCAAGTGTGTATGACAATTCAAATATTTAGGTTGAAATTAGTTGATAGCAAGATGGACGTTTGTTTAATGTCAAACAAATTAAATAGTCCACCGATGATCAGTAGGTACAAAATGTTCAATACTTGACATTTGAATATGATTAGCGCTAGAAATAATTATTATAAGTTTAGTAACGTACGCCCTTCCGGTCTACTCAAACATTATACAAGTGAAATATCTCGCTTTTGTGCGAACAAAATATTACACGACTTTCGTAAAGGAATCTGATTTTACCCCGAAGAATCCCTAACTTAGGGGTGATGGGCAGGAATGCTAATTGAGCAGAATTATTTATTAATATAGAATTTAGACTCAACATTATTAATATTTAGAATAAATTTAAACAGAGTATTAATATTTTTCAAATTAATTATTTACATTTATATTACTTTTAGGACAAATTGCTTTGAGTTGTGATTGTCTAAATTCGTGTTTCGATGTAAATAATGTCTTAGATATTGTATAGGTACACAACAAATCTATTAAGTATATTTGAAGTATTTATACTCCATTTATTATTCTATTAGACAAATATTGGCTAAAAATAATAGTTATTGTTATATCGATGAAATTATTACATTTCGGAGATTAATATGTACACACGGCTACACATCAAGCTATAAATTTCCAGTTTACACTGACCTCTCATTATACGTAAATCCTATACAATACGAGATCAGCTTATACTGGAAATGCATAGCTTGATGTGTAGCCGTGCGTACAAATGTACCTACCTAATTACGTAAAGTAACAGACCATAATAGATGCAAAATATCAAATTATCGACGGCGTTTTTTCGTCTCTTGCCTAGTGATATAATCAAAATAAATGGTATAGTTTAAGTTACCAAAATGCAGTTTTGTAATAATGAGTTTATTCCCAAACTCTGCAGCAAAATCATTGAATTTCCGTCACAACTGTTCGAACTAGTGTTTTAATCTCTCTCGCGCTGCACCTGCATTCAAATTTGCTTTGACTCCGGTACTCCGCTCTCGTTATCTTCGTTGGGTGCTATTTCATTATTAATCGCTATTTCTACTACGTGAGTTACGTGACCCTTCATAGTAACTGCTCAATGAATACAATTACGCAGGAAATCATTCGTTAATGTTTCACGAAGTGTCAAAACTCTTATCGCTATAGGTACATGTTTTATTTACTGAAGCAAAACCTTGAAGTTTTACTGAAGTTACTTTCGGATCAATGAGCAAAAATCTTCTTACGATCCAATCATTTTGTAAGCATTCATTCAATTACCTAGTTAAGTGAACTGAAAGAAACCGTACGAACTTTTTCTTCGTAACTACTTACTCAATAGCAGACACGTCGAGTAGTAATACTGAACATAAAAAGCTCAATTAAAAGCCCTATCTATTTCTAAAAAAAATACCCAATTTGCAAATTGCTTCCACAATAATTATGCGCAGGGTCACAACGAGGTTATCGGCTGGTCGGCAAACATGTGCAGACGTTAGGGCGGCGGCGGCAAGCGAACGGATGGCGCGAGCAAATGGCCTGCGCCGCACCTCCCCGACAAGTCCGATGGCGATGGCGATGGCGGGCGGGCCGAGCGAGAATCACGAACGTTTGAGTATTGTACATAGTTTGCATATTTTATGTTCGAATTTTAAATATTAAAATCAAATATATATGGTTACTTGATGACTTCATGAGACTTAACTTCTGACATTGTAGTAGCCATTTTTGCTGTTGCAAATTAAAACATTTTCGTATGAAAAGTTTACGGTAGCTTCAAACTTACAAGTAAAGTTTTTATTTCATCATAAACAAGGACGACGACGCGACGCTTGACTATAAAAATATTCCCTGGGTGGTCTCTAATGACTCTCATAGGCACCTAAATTGCCTTGCCGTATGCTAACTTACTTCATACTCCGATATTTTTTTTATGTAATGAAACAATTTTGATTCAAAAACTTTTATTTAAGTACTAGTTATTAGAAGTAGCAAAAATTATCATGAAACCAAAAACGATAACGTGACGATGCGTCTTAATAAATACTGCGCCTCTTCTACTATTACAAATCTTAACTGCGATAGAAAATCTAAAATTCAATATCGCCCAAGATCCTAAGTGTTCCGATTGAAATATGACAATTGGCGGGCCGGGCGGTCGCCGTTGTAAGTACGAACAGTCGCCCGTCCGGCGGCCACAAATCTTCCGTTTCACTCGGTGCCCAGCCTCAGAGCGGTGAGAAGAGGAAACAGCACGCTCCAAAGCACGCGACTGCGTGATGCCGGCTACTCCCGAAATAGACCCCCCGCGCGGGGTGCCGGCCCATCGACGTGCTTTTAGTATGCTGCGCGCATGCGAACCGCCCGCACCCTTCTGCGCTCCTGGTACTAACAAAGCTAAACTCGCGAAATTAAATAACAAATAACTAAATAAAAAATATTAACTGTGCTCAATAGCATGCTTTAAAAAACAAAATGGTCGCTATCCTGGCCAACCCCAAGTGGAGCGAGGATCTCACCATCCAGATGATTATCGAGTACGAGAAGCGCGAATACCTTTGGAACCCCGTCTCGGAACACTACAAGAATAAGAAAATAAGGGAGCAAGGATACATAGAGATAATAAATGCACTGAATTTGGTCGACGTTACAGTTAAAGAATTGAAAAATAAAATAAAAAACATACGTTCGTCGTACAGCGTCGAGTTGAAGAAGATTCGCGCGGCGAGGAAGGCGGGCGCGCATGCGTACCGACCGAGCGTCACGTGGTTCGAACATGCAGACAGGTTTCTGCGGGCGATCGTCACACCAAGCTCTGTGAGTCTATTTTTTTGTTGTTTACGACGCTTACTCATGTTTACACATGCGCTCTGACGTTAAGCGGCTATACGTTTGTTGATAGGTGGACAACAGTTTGCTGGAGATCCCGGCGAGCGACGACAGCGACGTGGTTCAAGACCTCAGCGAGCGAAAATCGCCGGAAAAGAAAAGTCCGCGAAAGCGTCGCAGCTCGACGCGTTCATCGACACCATACGTGTTGAACACGCCGTCCCCTCGCCCCGGCACTCCTTTCGGCTTGAGTCAAGGGACATTTGGTATCCTCCCGCCGGTTACGTCCGCGCCTTTTCTCAATCCCCCCGTAGGGATCGCTACGCCGTTGACTACCTCACTCGCAACTATCTACCCGGTGCCAACAAAACAAAAGAAAAGTAATTCAGACAGCGGTGATCACACGGACTTGCCGCAAGATCTGAGTCAACATTCCGAGAATGGTAATGAGAACGAGTTCGAGATGTTTGGGAAGTTAATTGCGAGCCAGTTGCGGAAGCTGCCGCTCAGTTTGGCGCTGGACACGCAGTTGAAAATACAGACGTTAGTAAACGCGGCGCGGATACAAGCTGTTTATCAGCAGTACAGTTACGCGGGCCCGTCTCAGGAAGCCTTGTCGGTGCAGGCTTTGTCCAACGGGATTCTAGCGGGCATGGCGACACAGAGCTCTTTCGCATCTCAAACTTTGGGCATGGAAAATGATTCTCCCGATGAAATGAACAGGGATTTGAAAACTATTGAATATTCTTTAGGTTCCGAAAACGAAGATTAAGATTCCAGGAGACATTTAAAACCTGTTTTTGCTCACACAACCTATAAGTACCTCATAATTCTCTGTTGAGATAAATTTGAGAATTTTGCTCATTATATACCTGTGTATAGCGTACGACGCACAATGACATCACTTAGATACTGATCTGGTGATTTGGGTAAAATATTAACTGTCATTATTTATATGTGTAGGTAGGTATGTGTTTTAGATGGAATGTTAGTGTGGTTGATGTATTCGTAGTAGAACAATCTGAAAAGATTTTATAATTATGTGGAGAAAAATCAAAAGTAGTATTTTTCAAAAACTAGTCAATGATATTTCGGTGTAATGTACTCGTAGATCTCGATGTTTCGGCTGTGTTATATTATTAAACAAAAAAAAAATGTTACCATATTATAATAATTCCCCTTTTTGCGTTAGCGATAGCAACTCCCGAATTGAAAAAGTTGCCAACAATAACGAATTTATTTTTATTGTGATAGGTTTTCTAAATGTAGATTTAATCTGTGTTATATTATAAATGTGATTAATATAGATAAAGTGGGATTCTTCGTCCACCGCCGGAATTAACCGGGCAATGATGACAATGTTATTAAACGAAAGCCACATTACCCGGCTTTTTTCGGTATTGCCCTGTTGAGTATGCCCTTAGAATAATTGCAGCATGCATTTCATGTTATTATGAAATTAAATACCTCAAAATAGTGTCAGTACATATGAGTAGTGTACGTTTCTGGAATATTATATATTATCCGTTGTTCTATGTGCCACAATTAGATTGTATACCTACAGATTGTGATTTATTGAGAAATAAATATTTTATAAATGTCATAAAATAACTGTGAGTTTATTTAATATCAAAACCGTATTCGTTAATCGATGTAAAAAAAAAACATTAAAGAAGAAAAACATATTTTCACCTTTTCTACCTTTTTCTACGATAAAACTATTATTTCAAGTATCAATCAATTTTCATCACTCTACTTTCTCAAAAATATTTAAACTAAAAAAAAAGTAACAGTTCATCATCTGGATATTCTAAATTTAAAATAAACTCAAATATTTAACATCGAACTCCAAAGTAGAACGAAAAGTATTCAATTAAATTAAATACAGATTGTGTACCGCCCATACTGCCCGGCTTAATTCCCGCGTAATCCCGTCGACATTCGTTATTGATTGCCCGTTGGTTTGGCATGCGAAGCATTGCCTTGCCAGGCTGCCAGCCATCAACCTGGTAATGAACGTTTGTTGATAAAAAGTATCAAGAAATTACACCTAACAATTTTTTACTATTTTTTGTGTTTGCATTTTTATATGTAGGTATGAAAAATTGGGAATAGAAAATAGAATAAAGAAAAAATAATTCAAATGTGGAATGGTATTGCAAAGAAACATTTGAAGCCATAAAAATATAAATGTAGGCTAGTCTTAGTTTCTATTATTTTCAAGGTCTTCAATAACACTAACTTATAGGCTTGATCAGATCACATATTTTAAGGAAGTACGATTCCTCCCGTCTTTATTTAAATTTCCAAACATTATTATATCCAAAACGTAAGCAAAAGTACAAACATGATCCATAATTACTAAATTCAGCGCTATTCGAAACCAAATTCGCGTCACTCGACGCGCGACGTTGCGTTTGACAGCGCGCGTCATTTGACAGCCCAAAATGGCGCGAACGGTTCAAATGGCGCGAAGGCGAGGAGGCAAGATGAAAAATAGTGATGCGAAATCGTAAGCTTCCGAACGATTTATTTTATCAAAGAATTAAGAGCATATTCGGACAGTTCCAAGCAGACGAGCTTTTTCTTTATATGGTGTAGGGATCGCCTAAAATAAAAAAATAAAATTGTTGCCTTGGTTTTAATGCAGTCCCACGCTACAGTCATTACTACTTTTAAATACAATATCAGGTAGGCCATGACACGATTCCCATTCGCGTACTTACCTATAGTGTTATATCGACCCAGCAACAAACCAGTCCAACAGTAAATAACTAATGTATTTTACAAGTGCGACAGAAATGGAGTATTATACAGGGTGGCAAGGACATCGACACACAACCTGTTACGATGGATTCATTACGTGAGCCTGAACCCCCTAACGAAGAAATTATTCGTCGGTTTACAAAAAAAATTGCTGTTCCATACATTTTGACCGCGTAGAAATAGCACTTCACTATGAAACTGTTCATTTTTTTCACCATTTTTTCCATTTTTGTCTAGAATCATGTGCCGAATTAATGGTTTAAATTTTCGCGTCGATGTCCCTCCCTGCCACCCTTTACAACTGTTATGTCATCAATTAAAAAACTTCCTCTACTTTAGACACTTCAAAATAATATACGTCTGGAACACCTTGCCCTTGACGGCTATCTTTTTCCGGGGAAAAAATGTCTTTCTACACCTACCGTTTCCTAGAAAAGCGGCGGACGCCACATAACGTCCGCAGTGACGGCTGTCATGAAAATGATGAAAAAACACTCACTAGGAAAACACACCAACTTAGTTTCATAAATAACGTAGTGACGTCAATCGGCGGTAAATTGCGGACGCTTCGTGGCGGCCACTGCCGTCTTAGGAAACCGTAGCTCAATATTCCAGCTACAAACCCCTGCTGGACTTCGGACGTCCCAAAGACTGTTGTAATTACGGTACATCCTCAGAGCAGTCTTTGCCATTGGCCGCTCTGGGCAAGTGCCCAGGGCTCCGCGACCCATAGGGCCCCCTAGTTCCTGCCAGCGTCGTAGATAGTGGCTGTCAAAAGAAAAGCTAAGTGAATCCCAGACGGGATGCTAAAATTTTTGAGCTCGCTTCATAGTTACATCTTCCGTTTTCTCAGTTCTCAAATTTTTCTTCATAAGTCGACATAGTACTTTCTAGTCATTCTCCATAGGAGCCCCACTATCCTAAAGTGCCCAGGGCATCAAATAGATTAAAGACGGCCCTGTACATCCTTATATCATCTAATTCACAACCAATTCTCCATACAGTCGATTAAAACCATTCATTCTCGTCCTTTGGGAATCAAATCGGACAAAGCAAGGGTAGTAATGCACAGATTGCAGTCGCGTCTCGCCCCATTACAGTTTATTATTATTCGGCGCGATCAACGCTGCGTGAGCGTGTTATTATGATAATATGCGATGCGGTATGTGTCGTGCCGAATGTACCTTGCCGAGGGAGGCGTTATTTGCGACTTGCGAGAGTGTAGATGTGGCTTTATTTGAGTTTTTGAAGTGCCGGGAATATTTGACACTTGAATGTTGCGCGGGACAGCTGCTGCTACAATTTCTTTGCTTTTCATTTCGGTGATATAAAAAGAAAAGCGAAAAAGTTGAAAATGATATGACAAGGATGAAAGTATTTTTTTTATTTTTTTTGTTGAGCATGATAATGAATTAAGACCATTTCAAAGCAGATACTTAGACCAGCTATGCAGTTCACACAAACAACATACGACCTCTGAATGACAGCTAAAGGGAGCCTCTGAAATCGGCTGCAAGACCTCGTTGCCTTGCCTGTCCACTATTGAAAAAACCGGCCAATTGCGAGTAGGACTCGCACACGAACGATTCTGTACCACAAGGCAAAAAACGCCGACAAAAACACGTATCTTGTATGGAGACCCCTTAACTTTTACTTTATTTTATTTTCATTATTTGTTGTTATCCGAACTCAGTTGCTAGTAATGCCTAGTGACAAGAATGAAGCTAGGTGTTACTACCTACTATTCCACAAATACTACTATTTTTGTAGTAGAAAAAATCTACGCATTGCAGTGTTTTACTTTTGCCAACTTCCTACCAATTAACAAAAGCACTTTATGCTACCAGCTCTGCAAGAAAGTGTGACTGTTTCTTTGCCAAGATATGGTGAAGATTGATTCCCTGCAGTGTAGGTACTTTACGTAACTACGTTTAAAGAAATCTACTCTTCTACTTATTCTGTCGTATTGGCACGAAGTACAAATTACATAGGTACTAATAACGGATGTAAAAAGACCTCAACGAAGCTGAGAGTCACGTGTACTCCCCGTCATTGTAATATTTTTTTGCACTGGTACCTTCAATATCTCCGTAACCAACGAGTTCCCAGGGGGGGGAACCTTCTGGATACGGAGATATTGAAGGTCAAAATTCCAACTTTTACAGACGTTTTTTTACGAAAACACTTTTTTTAATGTCATAAGCATAACACAACTTTAAATACCCCCACGACGAAATGTGGCACACAGGTAGACAATGGGTGCTTTTTGTCTCGGTTTCCGTGCCCGTGTGATAATTTCCGAGCTCCACGCGGGCGAAGCCGTGAGGAAAGCTAGTAACTAATATTTATATTGTGCTCACACCATCTGCCCCGCCTTTTCCCATCTATGTTGGGGTCGGCTTCCAGTTTAACCGGATGCACTGTATATACCTACATTTTACTTGGAGCGACTGCCTATCTGACCTCCACAAGCCAGTTACTAGGTAACACGATACCCCTTGGTAAGACTGGTTGTCAGAGTTTAGAGGTTCTGACGACCCGTAACGACTGTCAAAGATCCACGAATGACAGCCGGGACCAACGGCATAACGTGCTGTCCGAGGCACGGAAAGGTCTTGGTATGTAAAGATGGTCACCCATCCACGGACGCAAGCGTAGCTTAACCTGATCCATTGACCCGAGCGGCTGTTATTTATTACTTAGCTACAAGCCCCTTAATTGTGCTCGATTGTAGTCCGATCCTGCATGGAGTATTGCAGCCACCTTTGGGATGGCTCAGCAAAGTACCAACTTGCCGCGCTTGACTCGGTGGAACGCAGAGCTAAGAGGCTCATTGGCGACGTAAAACTGGTGGATGTCAATGTTATATACGAAGGTGGGTGAGGATTTAAATAAGTCAACCGTTACGTACAAGCTCATATATTGGACTGACGCAGCAGTCGTTTGCTTAAAACTAAGTTCACTATTCTACCCTACTTATTTGATAATGATAAATAAGTAGGTACCCACATAACATCCCTCCAACTTTAATTAGAAAAACTTTGTATAATCTACTACAGTTCTATGCCGTTTTGATCGAGTGTCGGGCTCCAGTTCTACGGAGGGAGCTGGAATTTGTTCCCTTTCAGCGGATTGGTCACTCTGATGCAGCTCTGATGCAGGCATTCCGGACTCAACTGGTAGTTCTTCATCAGCCACTTCGGGAGGCAGTTGCTCGGAGCTAGTCGATTGTGATGGCATTACAAATGCCGGAACGATCTCTTCGCATGACCTATCTTCCTTCCCTCTAAATTTGAGCAACTGATTAGCGTGTCTTTTCACAGTTTGATCCGATTCGCATAGTTGTACTAAGAACATTGTTTTGCCAATATGTTTAATAATCTTGCCGCGTGACCAATAATGTTTTTGTTGATTATAAAGTTTCACTAAGACTTGGTCACCCACACTGAACGAAACTTTACGGCTACCACGATAATTGTCAATCTGCGAACACTGTTTAACTTTAACAGCTGTGTCGAGTGCTGCGTCGGATGGCGTCGTGGTGGTCGGTGTCAAGAGATCCAACCTACATCTCAACTTATGACCGAACAAAACTTCTGCTGGAGATCTGTCTGTGGTCGAATGTTTGGAATTCCTATAATTGAGCAAAAATTCTGATATTTTAATGTTTAAATCTTTCAAACATGAACCTGATAACAAATACGATTTAATTGCTTTTTTAATAATCTTAACATAACTCTCCGCTTGTCCGTTGCTAGCCGGATTATATGTTGGTGAAGTTAAATGTGAAATATTGTTGCGAGTGCAAAATTGTTTAAATTCATGAGAGCAAAATGAAGCGCCGTTATCTGAGCAAATTGTATGAAATAAGCCAAATCGTGACATTACTTCGCAAAGCTTTTCTATAACTACTCGCGTAGTACCACCCGATGAAACATCAAAACATTCCACCCATTTTGAATACGCGTCTACTATAATTAAAAAGGTTTTGCCGTTTATCGGCCCTAAAAAATCTATATGAACACGATGCCACGGCTGCGCAGGGAAGGGCCAAGGAGTGAGGGGGGTGCGCGGGGGCGAAGCGCGCTGCGACGTACAGACGCCGCACGCGCCGATGTGCTGCTCAATAGCGACAGACATACCCGGCCACCAAAATCTATTTCGTGCCTCTTCTTTCACTTTTGTGATTCCTAAGTGACCTAAGTGTAACTCGTTTAATACTTTGTATCGCAGACTTGTAGGAATGACTAATCTGTGACCCCGCATTAGACAACCATTTTCTACCGATAATTCCAATCGGTGGCTATAATAATCCTTAATAAATGGTTCCTTAATTTTATTAGGCCAACCATTTGACACATAGTCTACGACGGTTGTCAAAACGGTATCTAGCTTAAGTGCATCTCTGATATCCGTGAGCGACAAAAATCTTTCACCTTCGTAAACAAAACGCACATAACTAGATTTGTCCACTATTGACTCATCACGTGCCGGGTGCGTGTCGGCCGTTTTCACCTCTGCTACCGATCGACTTAAAAAATCTGCACAATTACGAACACTGCTTACGTATTCTATATTATAATTGTATGCGGATAGAAAAATAGCATAACGCTGTAAACGATTTGCTGATATTTCGGGAATACCCTTACTCGGATTAAATATTGAAACGAGAGGTTTATGGTCAGTTCTTAAAATAAAAGGTTTTATTCGACCATATAAGTATTGATGGAATTTCCTGATTCCAAATATTATAGCAGTAGCCTCTTTTTGAATTTGGCTGTAGCGTTTTTCTGCTGCATTCAGTGAACGGGAAACATACGAGATAGGTTTTTCTATACCATCTTCGACCTGCGATAATACGGCACCTAACCCGCTTGGTGACGCATCAACCGTTACAATTAACAATGCTTCCGGATTGAAATGTGCTAAGGTGGTATCAGAAACTAATTTCCGTATAACTGATGATACTGCTTCGTCATGTTTCTTAGTCCATAACCAAGGTTCTTTTTTTTTAAGCAAATCATGTAGTGGACTTAAAATCGATGATGCGTTTTTAATAAAATTTCGGTAATAGTTGACCATGCCTAAAAATGATTTTAATTCTGTTGTATTGGTTGGAGTTCGACTTTGCAGAATTGCCTTTATTTTCTCCGGAGATTTGTGTATACCATTACGGTCAATGACAAAACCCAAGTAGGATACGGACTCTTGAAAGAAAGTGCATTTTTCTATGTTTAAAACTAAACCTGCTTCCTGTAACCTACGGAAAACTTCATTCAACCTACTCATCATCTGATTTTTGTCCGTCCCGCACACTAAAATATCATCAAGAAATAAAAGAGTACCATCTAGTCCTGATAGAAGCGCTTCCATGTTACGCTGAAAAATGGCTGGCGCACTAGCCAGACCAAACACTAAGCGAGTAAACTTATATAACCCTTTATGAGTGTTTATGCATGTGAGCATTTGTGACTTCTCATTTAGACATAACTGATTATATGCATGTGAAAGGTCTAATTTACTGAAAAACTTTCCGCCATGTAGTTTAGTAAACAGCTCGTCATACCTAGGTAATGGGTATTTATCTACAAGTAACTGTTTATTTATAGTCACAGAGTAGTCGGCACAGAGACGTATGGAACCATCTCTCTTTAAAACCGGCACTACTGGACTTGCATACTCCGCGTATTTCACTGGTACTAATACACCTAAATCTACAAGACGGTTAAGTTCCTTTTCCACGCTTTCCCGGACAGCAAAAGGTAACGGCCTAGCCTTAAAAAAAATCGGCTTTGCGTCTGGTTTTAAAGCTAAATCCACCTTGACGCCCTTGAAACAACCTAATTTATTTCCAAACAACTGTGGGTACTTAGAAGAATTAATTGTTAAAAAATCGTTGCAGTTATTCAATGAGCATATTTGCAAGTTAAAACGAGAAAAGAAATCTCTGCCTAATAGGGGTGGACCTCCGTTCCGCACGACATATACCCCTATTTTGAATGTTTTGTTATTATATGTGAACATGAGATTTATTTTACCTACAATGTGTAACTTATCGCCATTGTAACTATGCAAAATAAGGTCACTGGTTTCCAACGTTATATTTAAAAAGTGTTTATGATACAATTGCTCAGAAATGACGGTTACTGGTGAACCCGTATCTATTTCAAAAATTTGCTCAACTCCATTAACACAAACAGATTCCCGCATCGGTTCTCCGCGAATAGTGCGGATATTATAGCACACATGCTTACCATCATCGTCTTCATCCCCACAGCACTCGACATAGTGTTGTTTACTTATAGTTTGTTTACACATTCGCTTAAGATGTCCTTGAACGCCGCACTTTTTGCACTTATATCTCACAAACCGACACGTCGATGCCTCGTGACCTGCGTAGCCGCAGGCTGTGCACCCGCCGCCGCTGCCGCCCGCGCCCCCTTGAGCGCGCTCGCCGCTAACCGTGGGTGTTGCTGCTCCTTGCACGTGGCGCGGGCGCGGCGCGCTTCTGCCGCGTGCTGTACCTGGCTGTGCTGCCGTGTCCATCCTCATCACTTGAAGTGGTGCACCCATGTCTGCTTGTCGAGTTGTTTCTTGTGCCCCCATACGCGCACTGCGTACTGCTTCAGCTATTTCCAAGGCCTTGCTGAGCGACAACTCCGACATCGCCTTGGTGAATAACTTATCTCTCTCAGGTCCAGGTGCCATACCCAGCACAAAACGGTCGCGAAGCTGCTCATCAAGAGATAACGCCACGAACCCGCAGTGTATTGCTAAACCACGTACTCGTGCCGCCCATTCTGGCAATCCTTCGCCGACATGTTGCGTGGCACTGTGGAATTTATATCTTTCCGCGAACGTGCACTTTTTCAACTTGAAATGTCCATCCAATAAAGCTACTACTTCATCATAGCTCAAGGTACCGACCTGCCGCGGTAAAGCTAGATCACGAATCAATTTGTAACTTGATTCCGAGCAGTTGCTTAGCAGAATAGCTCGACGTTTACAACCGGCTTTATCCACGTCTGCCCCAATTTCGTTTGCAAGAAACCACTGTTCGAGTCTTTCTTTATACAGTTGCCATTCTTGATGCTCATGGTTGAATACTGTTAATGTGCCGACCGAAACTGTAGCGGATACTTTTGCCATTTTACGATATACGCGTAAATTGTACTTTGACCTCGTCGCCAACTGTTATATACGAAGGTGGGTGAGGATTTAAATAAGTCAACCGTTACGTACAAGCTCATATATTGGACTGACGCAGCAGTCGTTTGCTTAAAACTAAGTTCACTATTCTACCCTACTTATTTGATAATGATAAATAAGTAGGTACCCACATAACAGTCAAGCTTCACAGCCTGGCTCATCGCCACAAGGTTGCCTGCTCGTCGGTCTTCTACAGATTGTACTTCGGTGAGTGTGCCCAGGAACTCCACGACCTCATTCCACCGGCCCCCTTCTTCCATCGGTCATCTAGACGCACTGCAAGTTACCATCCTTACCTAGCTGCTATTCCACCAATTCGACCGAAGCGTTTCCAAATGTCTTTTGTAATGCGCACAGCAAAAGAATGGAACTCTCTACCTGCGTCTGTTTCCGAACGCATACAACCCTAATCTCTTCAAAGTGAGAGTGAACAGGCTTCTTCTGAATAAGCTCACTCCACCGTGGACTCTGTCTCTCTCACCACTGACCTAGACTAGAGTCAAGAGCAAACCCAAGCTTCACTAGACACAGACAAAGATGCTGCGTCAATAAAACTTCGCCAACGTAAAATTCTTGCAAGAAGAAATCACGATACGAATCCAACAATACAAACGAAATTTTGAGACTAAACCTTACAAATGCCAGAAAAATAAGAATTTTCTATTTCTTTCCACAAAACGTAAGAACTTCGCCCCTAATATACTCCCAAGTACCTCCAACCTTCATTAAGTCGCCGTGTATTTGACCAAACGTTTGTAATTTCATAGATTTGACGCTACGAGCTACGGAGCGTCAAAGTTACGGACCACGGAGTGTTTATTAAATTCTTATAGCGCGTTCGACGGGCGGTGAAATTCGCTGTTTTCGGGTAAGCTGCGTGATGAGGGATGGGTAGGAGCTTGTCTATTTGGTGGTCCTAGAAGCCGAAGACGAAAATTAAATGGGGTAAAATTGAGTCTCATGATTCATTCTATCAAACTTGGTCTCCCTAAAATTTTGGTCATAGGTAGGTACTTTAAATTTACACATGTCACGATTCTCATTATAAAAGAAAATCAAAATGGTCTTCGAAATAATTCAATTCTTCAATCATAGTTTTTTCATAAAAGTAACAGTACAGAGGATAATATCAAGACACTCTAAATCTATCCAACATAACTACCTACAAGACAGCACATTCGCCCTCCATCACAAACAGTCCACGTTCACCGACATTACAAATCCAGACACGCGATCTCGGCCTCGACTAAAACAAATCCGATTATTTTACCGAAGTTTTCGGCAAGGCGTGATTCCTTCCCTAGCGTGGGAGCGAGAGGTGTGAGTGAGAGGGAGCGCGATAGTATTGTGGGACCGTGGCCGACGGCCCGTGTGGTAGCCGGTAGCTTACGACTGCGGTGTCGAGTACTAAGTGCGAACGGTTTAGATACTTGATATTATTTTATGTGTGGAGAAACTTGAGCTGCATTTTTTTCTGTCTGCGCTGGAATTTTAGATCGTTACATTTAATGCTGATATACGTTTCAAGGAAATGTAATATTTTTGGGCGCTGTAAAAACAATGAATATAGTTATACATAAGTGTTATAACACAGACAAAGTTAGGCACCTAATAATTAAGTAATCTTTATAAACCACAGAAACTACGTCCTACGTGTAGGAAATATGAATACCTACATAAAAAGGTTTGCGGAAAGACCTTTCCTAAGAGTAGATTCTAACAAAAACCGTTTAACAACTGTCACAAAAGACTAACACACATAAATCAAACCCTCCTGTTCACGGCTCACACCGTACGTACTTACACTAGTTTACATCGGGCTCTTTATAATAATTGTCGATGCGCGGTCGGCGGCCGCGATAAGGGATTACGGGCTCCCCCAGCCAACACCACCCACCCCCCACTTGGTTCCCCCTTCGTTTGCCCTGCTGGCTTTTTTCCCGCGCGCTTGCACTTTGCCACAGAAAGTGGAGCGGAGTGAATATTGAATTATGAATTAAGATATGAGCTAGTTCGCTTTAAGAAGGCGGTTTACGCTTTACTTAGATGCTCTGCGGAAGAGAGGGCTCGCTTACAAAGTTTGTTATGACAGTTTGTGTTACACGTTACGCTGCGGATAAAGTGTTTTGTACTTAACGTTAAAAACTGTGACGAGACGAGTTAAATAATTTTCTGGAGAAGAGAGTCTAGGTCGACCTCAGCATGTTGTCGTTTTGTGCTGTATTTATTCATATTTCAAGACAACATTTTAAGCAGGCCTAAGAAGTGGCAACTTTTAACAAGTTTCAGGTTCAGGTAGGTACAACGTTTTTCAATATTCACCTTAAAGTTTAGGTCCCAAGTGTCCCAACTGATACAAAAAAGCCACAGAACGTTTGACCCTTCAATAGTTTAAATATTCCATGAGACGGCAAACTTTCTTACTGTTTTGTTTTGCACGAATATTCTTCAGTAAAGTTCCCCGAAGTTCGTGACCGAGATTACATTTTTCGGCTTACGTACTTGTCACCCTTCACAATATCTCAAGATAAGACCGAAAAACCAAAAAAAACTTGCTTATTTGTGTTTGAAAATTAGTTTTTGATCGTGACTTTCCCGAGTAGCAATATTTTATTTAATAAACCGAGAACAGCGCAACGTTTGAGTATTTTACTAGCGCCGGCAAAACGCCGGGAACTATGTATTCGCTAAAACATAAATTCCCGGCTCCGTATTCAGAGCGCCCACTCGCCAATAAAGTAGCGATTCCTCATCAGGCAGCCCTACACTGCGGAGCGATAGAGCCATAACGAAACACAAAGCGTAGCGGCGGCGCTTGGACAGAAACCAGTCCGGGCAAATTAAATATGTAGGAGGCAACTCGCACCCACGCCGCCAGGGCTGACGACGACTCGTTTTTAATTTGTGCACGTTTATTACTTATTTATGAGCGTTTGTGGAAATTCTTTTTGAAATATAATTTCGTTAGTTGAGAGCTTGTTTGTGTCCGATGGTAAAGTTTACAGTATTTCAGTTTTATTTTCATGTGACGATATTAATCGTACCTACTTGTTGTATTATAGATCGAAAGTTCATTGCACGATTTGGTTTTAACTTATTTTTTTGTGAATGCGAGTATTATAAAATGTGACTCATCAACATATCGTGGACTTAAAAAAACATAACATTCAAACAAATGCTTTTCAGTGGCTCGAGAAGTGCTTTTTGTTGGCCTCGCCAGAAACAGACTTACCCAGTGCTGAATAAATAAAACAAAAAAGTAAATCAACCAAAATAATATAATGCATTTAATAAAAGCATGTCGCAGCCCTACTCACAAAGCGAGCGAGTCGGGCGCGCCGTCATTAGAGGCGGCGTTAGCGACCCGCCGCCGCCGCCGCGCGCCGCGCGCCGCCGCCGCTCGCCGCCAGCCAGACATTTTTTATGCAATCCACAACGCCGACGTTTTTTTCGACATGAACATGTTGCCGCTAACTGATATAGATGCAAGATTCAAACCATTCGAGCGCCATACCTCTTTCGGTAGAAGTTTTTGTGGTAACAAGCAAACACGGATACCGAGAATGCAAAAATGTGCTAACTTTGGACATGACGATCAAATACCAATTTTGTAGCGGCGGGCGCGGCGGCCGGCGTTTAGATGTAACCGAAATGGTCATGTCGGAGGAGAACGTTGATAGCGCAGAAAACATACAAAAACAAGTAGGTAGTGGTGCCGATTCTGTTGTACACCGAACTAAACTAACTAAACTATCACTAAAATTCCTTACTTTTGGCTATGAGAATCTTAACGCTATTCTGCAAAATAAAATCTCCAAATTTAAAAATAATTTTGACACATCTAAAATCAAATTTGGCAATTGCGACTCCACGTGGTACTTGTTTGCCGTACCACGTGATTTTTTTTTAGAGCCAGAGTCGCGCATTATTTTGCAGCCTCGACATGCTTTGTATGGAATTTTTCACTTTTTGTATGGATAATATGAAAAAAAAATTTTTTTTTTACCAACTCGTTGGATTTTATATGTTCCGGGGTTTTATAAAGGGGGTCGAAATTTTCATTATTTTTGCGATAGGACACACCGTTTTCGAGATATAAGCAAAAGAAAAGAAAAAAAAGATACAGTACTGTTTTTGCATCTGAAGTCGAGGTGTTGTTGGTATGAATTTTTAGTTCATGACAACTAATTTTATTCCACACCTTTTTAATCGCGATTAAAAACAGGCAGATTTAGTTACGACAATCAAAATTTTTGGTGAAAAACGTAAAATTCAGAATAGCAAAATTGCCATTTTCACTAAATTATAATCTCAGTGCCATCTTAGTGCTGTCAAACTAAAATTTGGTTAAGTTGTGTCACTTTAGTCAATTTCAGAATGGGAAATCGTCGTTTGACAGGAATAAACTAAATTTTGGTGATTTTTAGTCTAGTTTAGAGAATTTTGTGACAAGAGAATCGGCACCAGTGTCTGTATCACTGCAAAAACATTACCACTGAGAGATTTTACATTTGAAAACAAAATAGATAGTCATACTCATAACATTTGCCCTAATTTTCAAAACGAAGTTCGTATTTCAGAGCATGTTGATAGCAGATACGTCTATCGCGAAATATATTCGCCACCCTGGGGAGTTAATGTTCAAATACATTAGCGAGTAATAATGCAGCGCCGTGACTAATTAGCGATATGATGGGTGGTCTCAGGACTGCTCTAGTAATCAGTTTCATTAACGTGTGGATATATTTAAGTGTCTTCTAGGCTATACTAGACTTACGTGCTTCTATCTGGCGTTATCATCCAAGCTTCTACTTGAGTTACTCGTATTCTCTGAAATTTTCAGTTATTAGTATCATTTCCACGTAAAAGTGACGTTATTTTCTTGACTCAAGTTAAGTTTCCACTTTAGGTGCATTACTCGTACTCTGGAGCATCGGCGTCTGTATTTCCATGGAATAAAAAAAGAAATGCAAGCATAAGTTATCGTCTTGCGTGGTACAAGTAGCCTAAAAAAACAAAGAGTGTCGCTCGCACACCCCGTATGGAAGCCGTGTCGGGTCGCCGCGGTGGGCACGGTGGCCGGTGGGTGCGGCCCACTATGGCGGCAACCGACGACGCGACGCGGCGTGCGCTCTCCGCCGCGCGCCGGCCATAAGCTTAACTGTACGTTGCTATGCTACCCACGTACACCGCTCCTACAGAACATGCATTTCACGCTTTGAAGAATTATATTTTAACTGTTTTAGAACGATGTTCCATTTTATCCGAATGTTTTTGAGCTTTTTGAGGATTCATTTTGTGTTAGACAGGCATATACGGAGTGTTAAACAATAATAAAGCCTTTATTAACCTTTTGTTTTAAAATTAATAACTAATACCATATCCTAATAAAGGCTTATTTGAATGCCGAGTTCATCATCATACCAACAATTTCGTTAACAAATGCAAGACAACTTGGTGCTGCATGACGTGACCTCGTTTCGTACCCTAATAAATAATTACAAACTAATAAACACATTTATCACGGTACACATACATAGCTACTAGAGACTCATAAATCAAAGCATCAAGCTGGAGCAGGCGGCGTACACGGCAGCCCATTAAACCGGCTCGGTGACAAGGTGACGTGCGCCCGCCGCGGGGGCGCGATAACGCGGCCCGTATCCTGTGTCGTGCCGAGTAGGGCTGCCGACGACGGACCAGGCCCTGCAGTCTCGACATAGTTAGCAATCGTTATCGGTTGCTAAGTCCTAACAATCCAGATGTAAATGTTGATGTAAATGTTTGGTAGTCTCGACACTCAAATTTATCGGTTGTTACCTACCGGTACCTACCTAAAATACCAGTAACAACCGATAAATTTGAGTGTGGAGACCACCAAATATCGTTAAATCTGGATTGTTAGGACTTAGCAACCGAAAACGATTGCTATATAAGTCGAGACTGCAGGCCCAGGCGCGTAAGAAACCTCGTATTCGCAATTGTATTGCTCCTACTGCGTGCTTTATTGTTTGTTTATAAAACTAGAACTGTTTTTTTGATCTTCTGAGTGCGAGAACCAGGTTTTCAGAAAATATGTAGTTTTGTTTGTAGTGATATTATTGATATCGTCAATAAATTCTTACCAAAAGTTTTAGACCTTCTAAATAAATATTTGATGCAACCCAATTCAACAAGCAGATAATGCTGAAGTATGTATGCAGTTCAAATCCATACTTAATTTCATAAAATATTCCATTATGAATTCGACTGGGGTAGGCAATCCTCTCTGTAATATCGATAACTTTCGATGTCGTGGAATCTTGGCAGCCCTGCTCGTGATGCTCGCCCGCCTGCCTCGTTCAATATTTGAGTATCTATACGTGTTATGGATGCCTGGTATGGTACTTTCGGTGGATTACCGCACGGCTGGCTACGCTTCGCCTTTATTGTACCTGCGTGTTTTATACTCTCGTGCCTCTCGTCTAGTGTTTATGACGATGACAAATCGGGAGGTATTATTAAAAACATTTTATTTAGCACCTCTTTGAAGGCTTAGTTAGCTTATGGGCTGTCAGTTTTCGCTGGCTTCGGGTTTTATCGTTCAACACTTTCTACATAACTTTAAAATAAAAACAATTTAGTGAGTGCCCAGTTAAGCCGTAATAACTAGTAATTTACTCATCTATGTACCTACATTCAGGTGTGATAAAAGATCTCCACATTCTACCATTGCCATCTCCAGACTCGCCATTCCACCACGCTTATTACGGCACTTCTATCAAGCTTTATCAGGACGCCGCGCGCCGCCTCACTATCACCAGTCTCACCTTTAATAACACTACATACCTACGTCTGCGTATATTACAGCAGCCGTTATTACTGTGAGGAACATTATTTATATGACGTATAAAATGAAGCGATTGTGATTCAGCGTCACGTTCTGACGCCACTTTTATAAAGATCCTGACGTTAAAGAGTACTTTGAGAGGTGCACAGCGTGAGACGTGCCACTTGCAGAGAATAATCTAGTTTGAAGTTTACTGGTCGTATTTTCTGTTGCCGTGCAGATAATGACGAAAATGTAATAGTGAGAAAGGCTAACGATATAATTATAGGTGTCATAATACATCGCAGGTTCGTAATCGTAAAGAAAGTCTTCCATTGTTTATCGTTTGTGTACTGCCATCCATACCACTACATATTTTTCTGTAAAACCTTACAACACAACCCGAAACCCAGTGCGTAAAAAACCAGCGGTTACTTAGACAAAATTTCATAAGGTTCAATAAAATATTTTGCAGTGACAAATTTACTGTAATCCATACTAAATAATATCGAGATGTACCGATATCTCGACTTTGCTACTAATAAACCTAAGAGAAATAAATATTTAATGGCTAGTATCAAAACGAGTTAGTCGCGTTAGGCCCGCAACGCGCCCCGGGCCGAAATGAAGCCGCATTTGCGAGCGTGCCACTGATCACTGCCGCTAAAATGATTGCTCCTGTCTGGTGACAAGACTTCGTTATATTTCTTATACTAGTTGTACTCGCGAGGTTGCTTGCTGACTATTTGTAAGTAGTTTTTAGTTTGTCTAGTTTCATTTACTACTTACTCTACCATTATTAGGTGTCTTCTGAATATACATAATTATATGTAGCTTTGCATGATGTTTAAGCCGCCTGATTGACTTACAGACAGAAGACGGTCAGGATGATGGAAAGAACATGGGAAGATAAAATTGTGGACCAAGCAAAGACTTATCGAAACTCTACCCCTGAGCGGGTCAAAAAGGGGTTGAAGTCTATAGAAGGTCGTGAACAACACTTGGTATTAGTGTACATTCTATTCTATCTACATCAATGTCATCTATATAATATCAATGTCATCAATGTATGTCATCTATATCAATCAACCAAATTCTATACACTTTAACGGCGCGATTGTTACAAAACACCGAAACTTTAAATTTTATCTTCGACCCTCTGAAAAACAATAGAATTGTCATAGCCAGTAACGTAAAACCTTACCCAACATTGACAAACCGTCTGACTGTAAGCAGTAGCCGTTGACGGCAAATATTGACAGAAGCTACTGCTCCAAAGCTGAATATTTACCCAATAAATATGTGTCTACTGTAGCGCGGGCGAGCATTCTGATAAGTTGTACTTCATATATATTAATCGGGCTCGTTACGGAACGCGCCGGGCCGGCCGGTCGGAAAAGCGCGGCGAATCGGATATCTTTTCTGCAGTTGGGAGTTGAACATGTTGACTTGATAATTGAGTAGGCAGGCATGCAGTTTTAAAACTTTAAACTCCGTACGTATGTGTATTTATTTCTTATTGTTATTATACTACTTTTATCTATGGTACGAAAACAATCGGTTAAAAATGTATGAAAGTCGATTCGGATTTGTAATCTTAGTGGGAAAGTAGGGATTTAAATTTTATACAAAACAAAATAAAAAACTTATTTAAAACAAAATAAAATATTTTACATGCGGTAAACAGTGCGTCTATCCGTCTTATCTTTTGGTCCCTCGCCCCTTAACGAACAATTTGCTACAGAACAAATCGCGGTATAATAAAATGACCAAATATTAAATTTAGTCTATTTAGTCACATTGATCAGTGATTGCTAGTTTCCTGGCGATATTATACACAAGACGCTGGTGCTTCTATAAAACTTTAATAAATTCCGAAAGTATCAAACACACATAAGCGCGGTATACCGCGCGACGACGCGCGACGTCCCGCACCGAAGTGATCCCGTGTCACGCTTAACACGCCGGACGCGCCGCGTTGCTGGCGCGGCGCCAACGTTTGATCAAACTGTCTGCTGCGGCCAATGATTACTGACGAAAAGCTATTGCCTGTGCGACGGTGACTTATGTTTTGTAGACGGGAGGTTAAGCACATAACAAGACACCTAGTGATAATGCAACGAGGGTTGAAATGACGCTCACTACGTGGCAGCACTGCGACGTCAGGTCCGGGCACTTGTCAAAAGTGTCAAAGCGCCTATATTTTCTTAAGTCGTGAACTCGTGACTGAATGTGATGAACTAATGAATGAAACGAATGATGAACTAATGAGTGAAACGATTGATGAACGTCATCATATATTTTATATTCAGTGTCGAAATGGAAGACCTCTTGTCAAAGTGGCGCCAACTGGTAGCATTTTCATGAAAACCCTCATTGCGATGGGAAAGGTAAACGAAGGTAAAGATGCGAAGGAAGATCACATCACATATGATATTACAATGTATACCACCAAAATAATAAGAAAAACATCATCATAATTCAGCCGAAAGACTTCCCTGCTGATAGGTTCAGTTGTGGAAGCTTTCTCTTAGCGTTGCATTGGACAATGGATCGAATCAAATAATTTCATTGCGATTAAAGGCACCCACAACCAGGCGCGACGGGACAGCGTGTAGCGACTAATAGAACAATTTCTATGAAAATTTCATGGAAATTATTCTACCAGAATCGTGTCGAATCCTGTCTGCAGGAGCCATAGTGGTTCACGAAATATTTGCGGACAAGCAACGTCACGATTGCCGTTTTCGAATTAACTTGGTCGACTAGTAGTATGCCGTACCTATCTTGGAATAGGAAAGCGTGGCACGTCACTGTTTAGCGAAATGCTGGGAGGAAGAATAAAACTCCTTGGAATCGTTCCTTGTCCTCCTCATGGCGATCACTCTCGCAGTGACATCGCTATCCATCAATGGCAAATGTTACCCATCGGTCACTGCTGCGGTTGCACCGGTTGCCATCTGTTGGCCAGACGTGGAACTACTCTAATTATTGTCAAATATAATGCAGAAGATGTGACAGGGTTTACTGATCGGATACCAGGAATTCAGCAGGTTGAGTATCTATATATTCCCTTCAGTAATTTTCAAGAGTGTTGCCAAACCAAACTCGGTCAGTCACAAAATGTGTCTAGGTGGCCAAAAAATACGCTTACAATAAATCTTGGATTTGTACGAAGTTAGTAACCCTAACGAATACTCCAGGCGACAAAAACTCCCGTATCGAGCTCGGATTCAATCTACGGGCGTTTGAGAACGTTCGTTTGAGATTGATAAATCTCTTATTATTAATTATCTTTATTACCTTTAGCACCATCGCTGACCTTACCCGGTGGATTTGATCTCCTGGTACTTGTTGTAAATTTCCAGTGTAAAAAGGCGTATCTGCATGCAAGCAATGCCGTGAGAGCTGCATTGCTGCTATTATCAGAGGGGCAATTCCCGTATTTTTAAGAACGTTCGCATTCTAATCTCAGTGTCAATCTGTCAAAAATTGTATAGCGCTTACCTACATTTTTGACATTAGACTGTCGCTGAGATGAGATTGCGACTTGAATTTGAACGTTTTTAATTACGGGAATTGGCCTTCTGCTATTCTGTAAAAATCTCACCGTAAAAGTTAGGTGAAGTGAGCGCGGAGTGAGCTGTCATTGCTGCCGATTCTAAATTCTCTAAACTAGACTAAAAATCACCAAAATTTTGGTTTATTTCTGTCAAACGACGATTTCCTATTCTGAAATTGACTAAAGTGACAAGTGACACAACTTAACTATATTTTAGTTTGACAGCACTAAGATGGCACTGAGATTATAATTTAGTGAAAATGGCCATTTTGCTATTCTGAATTATATTATGATTTATTCGTCATGTTGTGAAGTCAAAATCTCGATAAAGATTGTAAATTCAATCCCTAGCATCAGTAGGATGACCCTGACAGCTCACTCCACGCTCACTTCACCTAAGTTTTCACGGTGAGCTTTTTAGAGAATCGACATACTGGGGGAGTTAAAGTTTGCACGTTTTATTAGTCAGTACAAAAATGATTAAGTACTGTCTATTTCTGTGTACTTCTGATTCTGACTGACCGGTTGGTGCAGTTGGTAGCGACCCTGCCTTCTGAGCCGCTGGTCCCGGGTTCGATCCCCGGATGCGGATAAGTCAAACATTTGTGTGCATGAACATGTCTGTTTGACCTGTGGCTGGGTGTTTATATGTAAGTACATATATAAGTATGTATATCAGTCATCAGGTTACCGTAGTACAGGTTCTACCTAGTTCGGGACCTGAAGACCTTGTGTGGAAGTTGTCTCATATTATTATTCCCATTTTTAAACGACTTCAGTAGAGGTGGTGTTAATTGAAGTGACAATTTGCTATTAAAATGGATACTTATTATTATTTATTTATCACAATTTTGTAACGTGAACTTGAATTTATTAATTAATTTCATTTGTGGTTGTTGTAGTAAACAGCCAACAGGGAGGCATTCAAATAATGAATTGGAACTGTAACCAAAATTCCGCACACATAGTAGAGGAAAACCGCGGATATAATATGCTGCGACGCGGCAATAATGCCTACCAGTCATGATGGCCTAGTATTTGTTGTAAATTACTATACTAAAAAGACGTAAATGCGAATTTAGTTACGAATTAATTTAAACGAAATGTAGATGGCGTTGCCGAAAATTTAATTAGTTTTGTGGTTCCCATATAATTATCAGTTTTTGTCGAAGTGTCTCTTGCATCAATTTCATCTATAATATAATATCATTTATTTATTCATAAAACAATTTATAGTGCGTTTTGTACGTTACACATTATTATTATTATTGCGCCGTTATCATTTTCATAATTATGTAATAATTTGAAGAAATTGAATTATTGCGCAACATAGAGACCATTCATTTATTTTATTAACGAAAACAGTTCTTAATTTGGTAATCTAGGGACACCGGAAAAAGTAAGCGTAGACAGAGAATAGCATTCTCTGTCTACGAAAGTAAGTGATCTTAATTTAATAAAATAATTATGGTTGGTACTAAATGGGCAGGTAGGTAAGTAAGTAAGTACACAGATAAATAAAAGTACCGACCAAAATTCCACACAAAAATTAATGTGCAACGGGGCAAAGTAACCTCCATTCCAAATGTGACTGAAATACCAGGGGCGCAGAAACAAAGAGCGGTGGCCGGCGCGCCGAGCTGTGTCGCATTAGCAAGGCGGCACCTACATAATTTAGTTATAATGACGGCTCGTCGTTACCTCCCGGGCCATTAGGTGCCGACTACCTACGTCGGCGTCGAGTCGCGCCTCGTGTGAATCCGCGCGATATAACTTTGGCACGTTGCTACATACCTAGTAACTATATGTACGTTGCGTCGAAATATATATTAATAACCTACTTGGTTTCAGGTTTACTATGTATTTGTGTACTTGAACACGTTGTTTAGGTGTCGAGTGTGTTGACTGACGGATGGCGCGACGCGAAACGCGTTCAGTGAATTTTACCAATAATTGGTTTTGAACGAAGCAGCTGTATTTCAAGGAGAAACGAGGCGAGTCCTTCATATCATAAGGTTACCCACAGAAATAAGAAAGAAGTCCTTCTTTGTCATGTCTGTAAGATTTAGATTACACCTAAATAAGACACAACTATTCCATCTTCCAGATATCATTAAAAAGTAGGTAAGACACCGCTACTTTATGTAAGTGTAAATACATTACTCTTTCTTGTTCCACCACAAGATTATGCCGATAAAAATCCGAGGCACATCAGAACAGCCCGTTCTTATCTCCCCCCTACAATTTACTAAAAAAAAAAGCTTTCGAAATATCCACAGACTCGTACAGACGTGCTTAAGTAGACATCTGTCAGATGATCACGGCACGACACCCGCCAGGCGTGACAAAGTCACGGCTTTCCGTAAAAATCCGCGGAGCGAGATTCTGCAATATTTGAAGCGCGGACGCCTCGGGAAAGGCGGCAATCAGCCGCGCGCGGAAACTGGCAGAAGTTGGTAAGCGGAATAATAATTACTTGACAGCGGTGGGTTGATTGATTCGAACAAAGTATCAACGCTTTTGTTGGAATTTTGGTAGCAAATACATGGCGCAAAAATGAAGTAAAAAATAAATAAACCAAACATTTTTAATCCCATTAATTCAAACGTAGCATTCTATTTTTGAATTACAAATAGTGATGTTCCATATTAGTAAATTCCTACATACTCCCGTATACGGTTTAACTCACAAAATCGAGTAAAACTTTATCGATTGTAGCACAGAACTGGGACATAACAAGTGGTACGTACTCCTTAACAGTTTAATCACCGACATCGCTCCGTGATACCTCCCCTCTGTATTTTTCCGGCCACTTGCTCTCCCCTGTTCATCCCTCGCTGAACGGACACTCAACATGACTTAGGTACTTTTGTTTTTGGATCTATATGTACTTAAATATTTCGAGCTTAGAGCGTAGTAAAGGGAGGTTGAAGGATTAACTTGTTTTTCACGAAAAGTTGTTGTATTGTAAACATTCAAACGATTCTTTCTGAAACGTGCATGTTTTGAAGATGGTAATGGCGTTGGCGAGTAGATTGTTAGGAATAAGTAGCTACGAATGTTAGTAATAAGTAAAGGCCTCTGCTTACTTCCTGCTCCGATTGGATTTAATTAAATCACGCAAGTTCATTTATCTTACATACAGGCTCATTATACTCATAGGTACCTACCTACCTAATATCGGTAAACACGGCAAAGATGACACTATCAAAATATGAATGATGAGTTTATATTAAAGTCGCGGCCTTTTGAAATTTCATATTTTGAATTTTTGACAGAACACTAGGAGTCGAGTCTAGGACCACTCAAAAACGTGAATTCAAAATCATTGCAATAATAATTAAGTAGGTATCATAAAGTAGGGCTACCCTTTTTTTTGGGTGGGAAATCGTCAAATAACTTCTCTCGCTCTGGGCGGGGCGGGAGGGCGTGTCAGACCCTTACTGACTAAAACCCACCCGTGTTCCTTCAGTTGCCTGTGCCAGGGGCCACGGTAAGCCTTTCGGACTTTCCCACAACCCCGGCAGACATCGGCCCTAGCGGACCCCCTCATTATTGCTGACATCTCTTTGAGGCGCGCGTGGAACACAAGGCGCCGTCGACCCGGGCCTGGTCCTTATCGGACGGCGAGCCAAAAGTAGTTGTCTATCCTGGATTTGAAATTTACATTTAATGTACTCTTTTACTAAAAAACCCTAGAATATCATGCGATTTCGGGCCATAAGTACCTAGGCAAATAGGTAAGTACGGTCTACAATTTCACATAATATAATTACAAAAAGACACCAAATTGAAATCACAAAAACTAAACGCAAATGTTACGTCGACAGACTAATTATTTAATACGGCGATACAGGAAGAGACTAAGCGTAAGGTTTTTATAATTTCACGCTACTTACTGCCGGGAGGTGGGCAGGCGAAGAAATTATAATGCTGTATTGTCGAGACACTCGGCGGATTTCCGCCTTTTCGTCCGTCGGACTGACTGGGGTGAGGGCATGGTGGTAAGCGAAGCGAGGATAGGGAGGTGAGTATAATTTGTGACGATACAATGATAGTTTAAGTACTTAAGTAATTAATTTGGGGAAAGAAACCAATAAGATTGTGCGTCTACGTCGCTGTGCAGTGCAGCTAAATGCATGGCTAAATTAAGCTTTTAAAGCTTTCTTCATTTCTTATTATTTAGTCTGAATTATTTTTTATCCCAATCAAAAAGTAATACTTAGCTCAATCTTAGCTGTCGGTCGAACCATAGCAGCAGCTGACAGCTTAAAGATAGGATCGTATAGGTACCTATTTTAACACTTTCGCATATTCTCTTCTCTTCGAATTCTCCAGAGAAACCCACTTAAAACTACACAAATTGACACAAGACCGGAGCCTAGAGAACCCCCTTACTACTAAAAGTTTAGCAAAATACCCATAACCATCAGCTTCATTCCCCGCCTCGCCTATCCACCATACCATAAACCTCACGTCATAATGGCGCTTCGGGCACGCCATCTCGCGGCGCCGCCGCCCGCTCATTATCCGCGCCACTTTCCCTCCACACCGCGTTGATTGATTGATTCATTCGCACGGCCCGTAACGATAAGTGTTCAGTTTAGCTTGTTATCAACTCTGCGACCCTAGTAATTTGGCGTCAATTGTGTGACGTTACCGGTAGTATCCGATAAGGGTGGGTGTTGATTAGGCTCGTATCATCAACAATCGACTATGTACCTAACTATATACCTACATAGATTGCTGTAATTAAAGAGCAGTGTTAAAAGATCGATTAATAAAATAATCCGATTAATTAAATAGGTAGGTATTAAAACAAAATGCTAATAAGTAACTGAATTCTATTTCGATTACGGATTCAATCGATTCATTTAGAAATGGAGTAATCAATTACAAAGTTAATAAAAGTCGATTGTCCTGTTGTCTGTTTTGCTCAAAACAAGTCAACTATGTACCACGGAGTTCATTAAGAGTCAATAGCGCAGATTTTCCAAACGTGTGAAACATTTTAGAATTACTTCTGCTTTTCCAAAAAACAAACAGTACGGTACCTCATCGCAATCGCCATTTAAAGTCAACCAACCCCCCTAAAAATTCTACAGTCCTAGTATAAAAATGGAAAACGCGACCTTTGTTCACGGACGACCAAAAAATCCATCTGTTGAAAACATCTTTACGCCTGTTATTTATGAGGGTCTGGTACTATGGTGATGTGGTTGGTTTACGATGGTGAATTGTTACCGCTTTATGGCTGATACCGTGGTCTGCCAACGCCATGGTTTTATCTTATGGTGCTGTTAAAGTGCGCCGTTATTGGTCTGACGACTTTATGAATATGTTTTCGTAAATGATAAGGATGGAAGAAGTGATTGTGGGAGGCATTGTTATAAGTGTGGAACACGAAGGTCCTTAATTTTATGAGAAAGGCGCATTCCATTCCGAAATTAGGTACATACTCAAAGGAACTTCCATATTAAAACGCTTTTAATTTTTAACAATCTATCTACTCTTGTTGCATATGGATGCGGTCCTCTTCTCATTCACAGAAATGCAGAATACAGCAGTAAGTACAGACATACCCAAAATAGCGTTTTACATAGTGACCGCACTTGAAATTGTACGCGATCTGTATAGATAATAATTATATCCGAAATAAAACCATTTAAAAGGCAATCAAGAATCTAGATAGTTAGGTGTCCATGGATTGGAAGACAGATCTGCCCCGAGGCTACCCAAGCTACCCACCTCTAGTCCTACCCCTAGGATGGAAGAAGTGATTGTGGGAGGCATTGTTATAAGTGTGGAACACGAAGGTCCTTAATTTTATGAGAAAGGCGCATTCCATTCCGAAATTAGGTACATACTCAAAGGAACTTCCATATTAAAACGCTTTTAATTTTTAACAATCTATCTACTCTTGTTGCATATGGATGCGGTCCTCTTCTCATTCACAGAAATGCAGAATACAGCAGTAAGTACAGACATACCCAAAATAGCGTTTTACATAGTGACCGCACTTGAAATTGTACGCGATCTGTATAGATAATAATTATATCCGAAATAAAACCATTTAAAAGGCAATCAAGAATCTAGATAGTTAGGTGTCCATGGATTGGAAGACAGATCTGCCCCGAGGCTACCCAAGCTACCCACCTCTAGTCCTACCCCTAGGCAGGTAAAAGATCGCTCGCGATAATTAGAAGCGGCTGATAATTACGTGACGATGAGGCCTGCCTGCCCGAATAATGAATGTGTGTGGGCGAGGTTATGCGGCTGACGCGAGGTCATGAACTAAACAAGAAGGAGGATAGTAGGATACTAATTATGCATAAAGGGCGTATCATACAAGGGACGATACCTACTAAATTCGAGACGTAGGCCACAGCAGACAAAATAAAATAAATGCAAGAAACAGGAACTTGTTTAAACTTGGAATTTCGAAGACGCCGATTGATTTTATGCCGACATTATGTGCCTTATTAGTGCGTAACCTTCACACACATTACATATTGGCGACTAGCCCAGCTGTCATCATGATAAACAGTTCGAATCAATTTGTAAAAACCGAATATCTACCTAACTAAAGAAATCAACGAGAAAATGGAACATCGTAAATAAGTTTCCAACACAATCGAAATCCGATTCAATGTGTGACGACGGCACTCGATTCCGAAATTCGATAGTTTCAGAATCCCTCAGAGTTCTAATTACGCGTCATCAGCGACGCCGCGCCTGCATGCGCCGCCGCCGCGCCGGCGGAGACTAGCCCGTAGTCTTTGACACGCCAGTTTATTGACGTTAACACTCTTGACATGATACAAATAAAGTTGAGTTTGGTCCGAGTCAACTGCAGCATAAGTTTGCAGCGTCGTAATTACCGACCGCTAGTGCAATGCCACTAGCTTGTAATTTATGATAGCCTGGTAGCGCCGCGCCGGTAAATGTCGTCACCGGTTGGAGTGGTCAGTTTTTTTTAATACAGGAAAACGTTTTTTCTCGTTAGATTAACTTTTTTATGTGAAAAATGGATGGCTTCGTGTTTTACTACCAGCTGTTTTCTGGCAGGCGTACAAAATACAAGTAGGTATTCAGATAACTGGATCCTCTGTTTTTTTGATGCACCACTTTCTTTTAAGTTGCTTTAGGAAAAAATAGTACCTCTTCAGGGTAAAAGGGGCTCTACCTACCCCTTTTGCCCTGGGGCGGTATTATTTTTACGTACACAAATCAATAAGAATAATAATATAATAATAATAATAATATATAATATAAATAATATACCTATAATAATCTTTATTACCTACCCATTAAATACGGTGAATAAGAAAAATCCAGCCGGTTAAAATTTTGCACTTTGTATGATGCAAGAAACACAACTTCAAGTCAGATCCTAGAGACGCGACACGGGCCAACATCTCAACAAGTAGCAAAAAGAGCCTAGCGCAATAAATACAGCACGAATTAAATAAAGCGTCGCCGTCGTTGGCTAAAATAAATAAAAATGAAGTCGGCGGGTGTTCCGCTGGCGCGCGACTCCGCTTCAGACGCATTGTTCTTGTGGCGCCGCGCCGCGTCGAGCGAAGAGGCGGACTGGCTGGATGTGACCACAATGCAAGGCGCGAAATTATTTTCTGAATAAACTTGTTTAAACTGCTTTGAAGGAATAAATAATTGTAGCTTTTCATTTGTTATTTATCTGAGTTTTCATAGTGGTTCATACAAACCACCAGTCGCGATCTGAGCGATCCATAGCTGACAGTCGCGCGCGACATCAGGCTTTAAATGCATTGGTTTGCAGGAAAGTTATCGTGTCCGATTTTGGACAGTTCTGCACTAGTTGTGCCCGCGACATTTTTCGCGTGGATGTCGGAAAACAGTAATGAGTCGCTTAGAGAAGGTGTAGACTACCACTTCTCCATTAAAAAGGAAGAATCTTCCCATCTTGCCTGGTGGGAACTGGGGTTGAGGTTGACTACTATTTCGAATGCAGTCACTGCGTCTTCAGGGTTCATAATATCAAAGCGACAAAGTGTCACTATGATATCTGAGAATAAATAAAAATCATGGCGCCTGGCCGAGGCTCATCTGTGCACCTGCCGAACTCAAAGTCACGGTTTAAGAGCACTGTTGAAATTTTGCCCAGAAAACCAGCAAAAAAAGCTATGAAATTATCAGAAAATGCTTCCTTTTAAACGATGTTAGAGAGGTTGCTTGCCCTCCAAAGAGCTCCTACTTAAGCAAGCAACCCATTTACCCTGGTTATACTTAGCCGCCATTTTTTATTTGGATTTTGAAATCCTGATTTTCGGCACCAGGCGCCCTTGAAAACTACGAAGATGACAGCCATGACGAAAACTTCCGAAAACCATAAAAATTACTCCCCTGCTCTAGAATTAATACAGGATTTATTAATGTGTCCATCGTTAAAAAAACTGATTATTAAAAATAAATAACCGACTTCCACAAAAACACTTTATAGTGCAAAAGACCTTTGGTTTCAAAAGTCGGCAATTTCTCGCCAACGACCTCCCAAACTTATGTTATTTAGCACTTTGTAGTGTTTTTATGGAAATCAGTTATTGTGTTTTTGTAATCAGTATTTTTTTTTCTTTTTAGTCAGAGATAGGAGCCTTTTTGGCCTCGCACAGGTCTTTTATTTTATATTTTCTGGTTTATTATTTTTTAAGTTATTTTTGTTAGTTTTAAATTATCCTTTATTTTTATTTTTTTTATTATGTTAATTTGAACAGTGGTATTAAAAAGAAAGAAGAAAAAAAGAAAATTATTTTATTTGGGACAGGCAATACAAACAGTAAAAAAATGTAGACAAACACAAATTTGTTGTTCCTACAACCAGGCTCAAGAAAATAGGTGGCTCGTTTAGATGCCAATTTATACGCTTTTATAATAAACTTCCTAGCCACATTCAAGAACTAAGCCTATATATACATTATTAGAACTATAATTAAAAAACAAATCCCTTCCTTATGACCCTAACTTATATTTAAAAAGAAGAAAAGACTTAGGCCCGTAAACGTTCCTCAACGACGTACTCAAGTGCGAAATCATTTGATACACCATTATTACGATATCAGCATCTCAAGATCATAGCTAATTAATAAAAACATGAAAACAGTATCTCAGTTACCAAGATCAGCTCCTCAATGACTTGACTCAATTACTTGATGACTTGATCTCGTGAACGATGACGTCACATTGACCGAAGTTTAGAATAACATTCATCACATTTCGATATTGGTTTGTCGTAAAATCTATTGAAATACTTGTATTTTGTTTTAAATGATACATAAATAAATGTACTTACAACATTTACATAGGTAGGTACCTACCTGAAATGATGCTGTCTTCGCTCGTGAGTTCTTAACTCCCGAGCGCAGCGAGGGAGTTAAATCCCGAATCCTCCATTGCGCTCGAGATTCAATATGACGCCCGTGACATAAGACACAACTTTAGCCCCTCGGTGCATAATCTACTACTATCAATGATTAATCAAATGCTCAATCATTTTATCACCAATAAAATCTTACACAGTCAGCACTATGATTTCACCAAAGGACGTTGCGGTTGGCGCAGCGGTTAAGCGATTGATTGCTGCGATGCGTGACGCGGGTTCGATTCCCGCACGGAACAAATATTTGAATGACGTTACGTTCGTATTTCTACATTACGTAATGTAAAGTTCTTCTTGAACAATACAAATTGATAATATATTCTTATAGACCGAAGCGATTGCGTTGAAACAACGAGCCTTACAGTAGTAGACATCTCACCTTGGTAATAAACAAAATATTAACATTATGTCCTAAAAAAATGATTCAGGTATTACCTATTTTGAAATGATCATTTGAGGATAAGCGCACAACTGATGCGTTCATCTTCTCTATTTCCCTTTCTCGTCAAACACACGCTGCTGCAACTGTTGGCTGACAGTACCAACCTCTCGGAAAATGGGTTGGTACCATCTAACGGCCAACTCGACCACCGCGCGCGCTTCTTCGGCTTCCTGTTACACACTTCCGTCGCATATCACGAAATCACTCCCACATATTGCAGGAAAGCGAGAAAAAGGTATTACACATCAAAAACGAATAAACATATTGGTTTCGTACTGTTTACGTGATACCTGGTCAAATTAATCTCTCACATCCAAACAGACAAATAATCCAAAAATTATAGAAATGGCATCTGTTGGTTATGTTTTAACACCCCAACTCCTTTCTTTGGAACTATTTTCAGGCTACAGATTTATTATATGTATAGATAGATAGTTTTTACGTGTAGTAGGTGTATGTATCGGTCCTAGATTCACCATCCGTCATTTAAAAGTAGAAAACCATCGAGATCTTTTGTTTACTGGGACCCTGTATAACCTATGTTACGTATGCGGCTTCACACAATAGCTATAAATAGGTAGGTATTACGCCAGGCGTCTTTCCCCTCCCATTGATTTATGAATTTATTTGTACAACGCATCCGGCTATCCGTTGGATAAACTGTATGCATCGCCGACGTCAAGAAAGAGCAATAATTTCGCCACTTTATGTTCTCAGAATTTATAATTACTTATTTAGAATACGAGACGAAAACACAGGAAAACTGTGTGGCGCCCGCATTGCACATACTGATAAATGGTATGTCATGTGTTCCGCTAAGCAATGTGGAACAGACCGGCTGCATTACCATCGCTTTACATGATATACCTATAACAGAATTCCCAGATATAACTATTAAATAAAGGGTACCTACTACATACCGCGATGCTTCCACTGCTGAGGCAGCCGTGGCAGGATTGTTCCTGCGCGTTCGAAGTTCGAAAAATCGCAATGCAAGAATTCGTCTCGTAAGTTTTCCGTTGCCAGTGTTGCCACTTTAGTACTAATAGGCCCACTTGAACCATAAGTCACTAAATGCGTTATGCGCTAAACGTATTAAAAACATCGTTGTTTCTGTCAATCATTTGAAGATGACAGAGAAAATATGTTTTACATGCGTTTAGTGATTTGTGGGTGCAAGCTGGCCTTAACATTTGTTTGAAAATTGGAACCAATAACTTCTGAGTTTGAATGGACACCGATAAAATGCAAAGCAGCTCATTTGAGCTGTTGGCCTTTTCTAAGCCATCAATAAATTGTTCTTATTATCGAAGGTGCGCTAAGTTCCTTGCTACAGATTCCATGAATAATTAAAGGTACCTTGTGTGCTAGTGCCGCTAGTGGGGTCTTTTAGTGAAATTACAATCATGCACGTGTCATTTGCCTACTAATAGTATCACACACATTTTTTTTAATATTTACTGATATTGGCATAGAATAAGAACTTATGCTTACAAGACTTTGTGTTCTTTTATTAAGGGTTGATTTAGGACTGTGTCATTTAATAGACTTCAAATGCTCAAGATGAAGCCTTCCGGTCAAGTCCATGAAGAAGCCCTAGATACCTATGGATTTTTCTGACCGCCCTCTGCCGCGTCGACCTATCTCCAAAAGTCAAACGGCCAATTTCTTACCCTCTAGGTCCTATCACTCATGGGGATTCACTCGCCAACTTTGTATGTATATTGATTGTGTAGGTATGTAGATGTACCTACCGTGGCACTCGGTGGCGCCTCTGCCAATCTCTCGGCGTTATTAGGCGCGACGCCGGTTATGCAATGTACTAAATTGAATTTTCCCCAAAACACGCCACGCGCTTCTAGCGAAATTGCACCCACGAACACCGGTGGCGCGGGCAATTGCGAGAAAGCGCGGGCAACGGGCTGACGAGAAGGGGCGAGCACGAGTATGCGGGCGGCAGAGGCGGGAACAAGTGCGTCATTAGCGTCGAGTGCTACTTGTAACGCGACGCCTGCCGGGCGCGCCGATGAAATTTATCGGGAGTTATATAACTCCTGCAGGCTAGCTATGTACACTTGGTATCCGCCAGTAATTATCAATTAATATAGTGGAATATCTTCACGACATTAATTAATTTAATGAGAAGCGATGGGATACGGTGGTTTTATAATTGTTGGCATGAGGGTAGTTTGAGTTTTAACTAAACCCGCACTAAAGCACTCACTTAAAAAAAACTGTCAAAACCGAAACGGGCATGCATAATTATCATCAGTTGTCAGACAAGAAAGATCTGAGAGACATTCAAATTAAAGCGCATCGTTGGCGTTGGTTGGATAAGATGGCCTTAAAAACTAAGGGAGGGCCACAAATCTTTAGATATCAGCAAGCCAAACCCATTTTTGTTTAGACAGGTAACCAAAATCATTAAAATTTCCCTAGTTTTAATATAGACTCCAGTCGGCCAATCCAATAATAGGTAACGTTAATATTTTTTGCAGCACAGAACTGCCAATCACCAAAATTATTCAGACCTTCGCTTTGTAACTAAGTTTTGACGTAGCAACGGGCATGGTGGGCCGGGCATTCAGTTTCCGTAACGTTTCATAGACAAATGTATATGTATACTTATATGTTGTACACAGGTAGATATTGTCTGTCTGCGTACTTTTACCGCTGGCCTGCCTGTAGCCCGGGTAGCCGTAAAGCAAATTTTAGGTAAAATGGGAGGTTGGGAGGATTATTTACCTCGAGGGGTAAATGGGTCTGACTCTGTACCGGCCACTTTTTCACAAACGACGATTAATAATGTCGAATACTTTGTTTAAAAAAAAATGTTTGTCGTGACATCTAGGTACTTTCGAATTAGGCTACCCACGTTGCGCCTTACTAACTACTCCACCCTAAAAACTAAATACTATCCGTTTTTCTTGTTTACTCATGCTGCATGCATGACACGTCAGTTTTGTAAAACTGATAGTTTTTTAGTACTATACCTACGCGGCTACAGCTACGCGGTCGCTTCATCGGTCATCCGTTCTGCCGGCAATATAGGGACAAAAACCTTAACTAAATAGGTTTGCCTACCTATAAGTACATATATTTACTCAGTTCTGGTTATACAGGGTGTTTGGTAGGGAGCTGTACATACGCCTAGGGTAGAAACTAGGGATAGTCTGCTACCTACCCCCGCCCATTATATTGACCTTGGCCTCAAGGTTTTTTTTTAATTTATTTTTATTTTTTATTTGACTTTTTTGTGATTTTTTGACTAAAACTACCTGTAGCTCAAAATCTATCCATGGGACCGGTCGGCTAATGGTCTTGTTTTAATCGTTAGAGTCTTAGGGTCCTGCAAAAAATTATTTTACACCAGAAAATTGTGGAGAAGAAAAGTTATGGGGCCTGAAGTACCGTAGTAAGGTAAAGAAATAATTTTAAGGTAAGGTAGTAAGGTAAAAAAAACCTTGAGGCCAAGGTCAATATAATGGGCGGGGGTAGGTAGCAGACTATCCCTAGTTTCTACCCTAGGCGTATGTACAGCTCCCTACCAAACACCCTGTATTCAGAAAACACAATATCGAACCTGTAATCAATAAACGTATTACAATTTCACCCAAAATGCGGCTTCAATTTAAAACCTCCTACTATTATGTACATTTGCTCAACCCGTTCATACCAATATTATGTATGCACGCTACAACTGACAGGCAGGCAGTAAACAGGTGATGTGTGAGAACATGTATTGCGGGTTATTCATATGTATAGTTATGTATAGTATGTGTCCCACTCCATAACGTGAATCACACGTAGGTACTTGATGCGGGCCGCGTTTGAAAGCCACTAAGGAGATGGGACACAGAAGTTCTGCCCGTTGTATACCATTATAAAATAAATTTTCTACATTTATATCTGTATTTTTTTGGTTTACTTATAGAGTATTCTATTCTGTTCCAAATGTAAGTATCGGTTATTCGATATAGCTGGAGTACTTCAAAGTACTTCTCCACCTATAATCATCACTAGACAAGTAAATCTTAAAAAATACTGCAAAGGGCTTAACACTTGCAGTCAAACTGTCATTTTTAACCACGAATTGTTCAGTTAAATTGTAAGTTGTACTATATAGAAAACAGAACCTGTACTGGTTGACCCGACAGCGAACTTACAACTTTACAAAACAAATAATCATTATACAAACTGTAATTTAAAACTGCACGCTTGTGGTACTGGAACTGTCAAATAAAAGTTACGGCGATTTTCAGTCGCTGTTTGAGAATGACATAAATTCTTCTTCGCTTCAGCAATTTTCGTGGGTTGTGAGCAGCGTTACTTCTGTAATAATATTGTTTGGGACGATGTCCCGTGCGGTAGGTACTGGCCGGTAGGTAGGTACGGGCGCGCGGTCACCTGAGTTTGCGCCAGTTTGCGACTTGTCGCGCGCTCGTAAATCGCCCTCGGCATGCGATAGTGATGTGCTTATGTAGCCGATTATCGATAGCTATATCGATAAATTTTCACAATTAATTTGATTAGTTTACAATGTTAGAGACGTCCGTTGCTACATACAAAAATGATTAAGATCAGAATTTATACATTTCAAGTCCTTAAAATAACAAACTTTTATTGAAAACAATACCATTCACACTAATTTCAACACCCAAAACTTAATAACTAATAAAAAAAATACACAGAATGAAAAATACGATATCTAAGTATCAACTGAAACTGTTAACTATCAAATTCTTTTACCCGTAGAAACTTAGTCGGTTGGTGGAGTCGGGTGATATCGGAGTTTAGTTTCAGTTTATAAAACCCACTGGGATTGATATACTCTAGACGTGTAGTTTTTCCTTTTTCCACAGTCTCGTTTATATTTTCCCTGAAATACTTTATGGAGCTATTCCTACGTATTCTTTATTCTATCAAGCGTTCTTACAATTTAGGAGTATAAGTGGCAACATTTTATTTATAAAAACTGATGATTAGCTAACTGAAGCACCATAAGAATTAATCGCAAGAACAGGAAAAGGATTTCCCTTTTCCTGTTCTTACGATTAATTCTTAGTATAGACACAGTTTAGTCTATGCTGAACTACACAAATCACTTCATCAAAAATTATGGTTTTCTTGCAAAATACAAAATAAGCATCATCACTAGAGGACATGCGAATCACGCTATCATCATAACATGAATGAATGAATATCTGTATAAAGTAAAAGAAAAACTTCAATATGTCAGTCAGAAGACTTTTATAGAACCAAACTCTTAACTACAAAAGTCCGAACACGAGTCCAACAAATCCGGAATTCCTGATATCGACGAACTGTGAACATATTATGCACACAACTACATTGTGGATTTCAAGGGGATTTTCGCTGTCACTATCAACAAAGCCTCGGTTTTCGATGAGATATGTCCTTTATGTGGACAGGGACCTTTAAAATGCGAAGACTGACATCTGGAAACCCGCAGGAGTATTATAATGAGTGAAGACGAAGATCTTCATAGATCATTGTGGTGTTTAGCCCATTGTAATTAATGGGTTAGGTTAGACAGTAGCAAGTAGCTATGTTGGGGATTAAATCCATCGTAAAATATTGGTTTTATTTAAATTTTGTTCTTAATTTCATTTTATTTGGAACTAGCTTCTGCCCACGACATCGTCCGCGTGTTTCTTGTTCCCCCAACCCATCCTGCCGCATCGCATCGCCTGCCCGATCTATTACTTCGTTTTCGTTTAGCATTCTTTCTGACTTTTTTTCTTTTTGATTGGTCCTAGCATGATGTTAAATAGCCTTCTTCAAAAATTGGGCTGTCAAATGCAGAAAGATTTTTTCAAATCAGATCGGTAGTACCAGAGATTACCCCCTACATACAAACTTACAAACAAACAAACAAATTTTACCCTTCTTTATAATATTATTATAAGTATAGAGGTATGAGGAACAGAGTGTAAAGCTCACTCACACCTCCATAGAAAAGGGAGAATCCTCCGACCAGACGGGTGTTGGGTCTGGGAGTTGTATACAACGTGGCGCTACAACGGTGACTTTAATTTAATACACGGGTAGGGCTAGTGCCCATTAACCATATAAATATTGATAGGTTAAAATAATACGTAAACTGAAAAAAAAAATTTTTCAAACAAACTAAATAATAAAAAAGTCATTAAAATTGGGATCACCCTTGCAAAAATTCATTCATGAAATTACTTACCTAGCTCGCTTACGTTAACTCGGAGCGGCAATGTGTCGGTTCGCGGGCTGGCAACCGCGCATCGCGTCTTGTACCTACTCGTGATCGGTCCGATTCTTTGACGGCATATTATCAAAGAAACCGAGCGGCGCAAGTGGTACAAACACTTATCACATCACCCTCTCTTGTTACTATTAGTAATAACTGTCATCACTAATCACTGCCATCACGATCATAAGTTTACACAAGCACTAATAGCACAAATAAATGCGTCCGTATCGCAAGAGGTGTAAACGTACCTACTAGATAAGAAAACGAAAACCAATCAAAGTGTCTTTATCGCAGTACCATGATCTAATTACTATCCTAATTACACAAAAAGAAATAAATAAAACAATAGCTAAGAGTCTTTTTCGCGACGTAATTATGCGCACTAGAGTAAATAAGTGCGTCAAGGACACGGGTTCGACTAGCACTAGAAAAGCAAAAAAAGAATTCGTGTTCGGTGCGGCGGGTGGGTGGAAGGGAGAGCGCGCGTCGCCTGCGCTGCTCGCCAACAAAGGAAATTTCCTTAAATTCGCCTACTCTATGCATTTGTTTCATCCTAATAGTATTGCTTATTCGTTTTAATTTCATTGATGCGATGTTATGATCCGTGACCCCGGCAAATGACCGCTGCGCGACAGTTCTTTATGTACAGGTTGCTCTAAAATGCTATTTTCTAAAATTTTAAATAAGTCCGTAAATAATAACATTTAATGGAAATATAATTTCTTCATGAAACGAAAATGTGAAAACGCATATGTGTGTTAAATTAAAGTCACCGTTGTAGCGCCACGTTGTATAACATGCTAGTTGCGCGGTAAACTCTGCTTGCGCGATGCAGGATTGCGTGACGTCAGTATGACGCGCAGCTCGCATGTGGCGATGTAGATACCGCTACATAAGTATAGGTAAGGTGTAGATACTGATCTAAATTAACTTAAAACTGTACGTTAAAATCGATAATCAATTCTGGCAAATATCTGCGAAACATTGCAATAGGTATTGGTTACAGTTTTGATTTAAATACTGCACTAACAGCTACTGGGTAGCATACCAGGTAGTATCAAATTTCCTGGTTGAACTGCTTTGGCCATTATTACCACATTCGGAAACATTGAAGATACACGCCAGCGCATCACAAAAGCTTAATTGGTTGTTAGTGGTCACAAAACCGGTTAAACCGGGTTTAACCTCATTTTTAGAAACCGGGTATCAGTTTAGCGCATACCGAGCTTTCGATGTTTTTGTTTTCTTTTTCTACATATAATAATAATTTATTGAACGTTATGACATTTTTACAATGTACACATATTTTCACATTTACAATTATAGTATTGACAACACCATTGGTGCTGTCTTTGTCCTTGTATTTTTTTAAAAGTATATTAAGTAATCAAAATTAAAGTAGCACCAGGGGCCTTTTAGTGCCAAATTTGCAAAATAATTTATATATCGCATTAAACAGCGATGCACTAATTTGACATCTGTTCTGAAATATTTGCAGAACTCATCAGACTATTTTAGTATAAAAGACGAGGAGTGCTACTTTTCCGAGTTTTGATGGCGAACTAAATAAATAGTTGAAGACATTAGTGATCTACAAAAGATCAGGCAAACCAGGTTTATAATTAAATAAGAATCGTCAAACCGGTTTTCTAATATACCTGCGGTTTTGACACCCCTTAATGTACGGTAGGTTAGGTATTCATTATCTGGGTTTTCTCGGTAGTAGATATTTGTGTAAATAAATCGATGGTTCACCGAAAGTTTAGACTTTGAGGGTGAACTCTGACTGTTGACTATAAAGACTACTTATAAGAGCTATCTATAATATTTCAGCGCTTTCTATATTTTTATTATCTCTAAAGTTACCTAAATGAATGATTAAGCCTAAGTGGATTTATTAACAGGCCTAGTGGTAGTAATACCATTTCAAAGCAAGCAGCAAGAGTGAGCGATCAGGAGGATAGTTAACTGTCGCTGAGCTATAAGGAAATCCTAGTAGAGTGCTGATAGACAGGCAACGTTCAATAATTCAGTCTCATAATGAAAGGCAAAATACGAGATGAGCATACCAAGATCAAAATAAAATACAAGAATCATAGCAACTGCGAAGATTCTGGTAACCTCATTAGGGATCGTAAGCGTTACGCTGTGTACATAGAGCGTTTGTTAGAACATATACTGTCTGTACATATACATATGGCAGACGTTATGTATAGTTGATGTAATATTAAATATCTGGTACAACACAAGTTTGTAGCGCCGCCGCGCCGCGCCGCGCCGCCCGCCGCGCCGTCGCACGTACCACACGTAAGTACGGGATGGGATACTGTGCTCAGTTGTACAGGGCTGTGCCAAGATAGGTAATGTATTCCAAGTATTTCTTTTGTATAAAATATCAGGCTATCTACCCCTAGGAAATAACATCTGACAAGACTAGATATTTTTGATCTAAAATTGAAATTGAATTGTCCGCGGACTTTCTTGCCCATTCTTCACCGTATGTACCTACTGCGCTTTGAAATGGGCAACTAAATTCATCTTTCTGACTGAACGACCCCTTGAGAATTCTAAAGTGCCCGTATTTGTTTATTTGAAATAAATGTTTTGAGATTGAGTTTGGCTAGTGCTTTAGGATCAGTAGAGCAAGTCCAAATACCCAAATATTACATTTATTATAATTATTTATTTAAATCACAATTATAACACCTTTTAACACTTCCGCACTCATCCAAGGCGATGATATAAAGTCACATGTCAACACAAATAAATGCAATAGATACATGTGTAAAAGTCGTCGCTTAATTCAAACAGAAATAAAAATATACATGTTATATTTTTTTTTACGTTACATTATTATATACTGTTTTAAAGAACTTTAAAGTGACTTCCCCAATCAAGAGCGTTTGTTCTGCTAGAGATCGGTTCATCGAATTATAGCAACAGGTGGAATTCGGACTCTCGACTTCTCGATCGTCTCTCCCAAGCTTAAGCTGTCGCGTTTAGGGTGATTTGTTCTTATTGCTTATGTATTTCTTCATTTACACACCAGTTGCTCCTACCTTAATAATCATAGAATTTACCTTATACCTATAAATATGTATGGCTTTTTCATTGCTGCATCTGGACTGGACAAAACCTAGTTTAATGTTAGTCTCATGTCTTAACATAGCTTAACTATTTAACAAAAAATCTACAGAAATCAAAAAATCCTATTTAAAAAAAAACGTTACAGTTTCGTAATGAGTCAACAAACCTCAGCGCAGCCGGCGCCAACCCTGAGTTAGTACATAGCGGAGCGTACGTAAGTACTTACATATATATAAGCATGGCGCTACTGGCATAATCACCTGTTCTCTCAATTTCACGAACCGGCAGTGTAAACATGAGCAAACACAGTACAACCAACATCAAACGTAGGTTTTCAATAACAAGGTAAGTACTTTCAATGTTCGTCCTAACGCCTACACACTATTCATTTAAAATGAACCACCAGCCTTTCATTATCATAACTTCAATCGAAGAAGGCATGTTCATGAATGGAAATCAATCAACATATTCAATTCTTCTGAGGACTTGTTACAATTTTCTCAGCAAGATTTAATTGACTTATCGCTTACGCTCATGATTTTTCGAGATTTCGCTAATGATTTTTGCATAATGAGCTTTGGTTCAATCATAAATTTAGATATTAATACTTAAAACACTTTATCTATGGGTTTATTGGTCTTTATTGGTTTATTATCTTTGATCTCCCAATTAGATACGAAACCAGATTTCGAACAGTGTATAAAAAAAATATTGCATTAAATAATACAGTATTCAGACAGCTCTGTGCTAAGTGTATATAGTGTCGCGTGTACGTACTTATGTAGGTGTAACGCCGCCGCGCCGCGCGCCGCGCCGACAGAATCACCTGGTCTCGCAATTTTACGACCAGCCCGCGCGCCGCTTCCACCGCCTTTCACGAGCGTAGTGCTGTGGCTAAATTTATTCGATATCCGGTATAGGGAATTGCGATTTAATATTTTATAAGGATACGCTTTTTAACACTGATTTAGTAACAAATGACGCCCTCTATGTGATCATTAATATGCCATCACAAAAAATTACATTAAAAAAAAACTATTTATGTACAGCTGGAAAATTGTGCCATTATTATTTGATGTGTAGTAGGAACAATCAAACTTAAAAAAAAATATCAAAACATTATTTGACAAAATCTAGTAATTCATAATCATAAGATTGCATTATTTAGCTGTCTGATGAACTAACATCAACAAAAACATCATCAATAATGCCAATTGAACATCTAAAATCAATTCTATCGACAATCGATAACACCAATACTCAATTACGATCTCATCCCTAAACTTCAAGTGTGTTCGGGCCTGTGTCCCGGGCGCGCGGCGGCGATGGAATTAAATCGCACGCACGACACTTCCGCCCCCGCCTCGTCACCGCGTCGCGTCGCGTCGCCGTCGCCGCTCCCGCGCCATCCCCCTTATGGCGCTGTTGCTCCCGTTCGCGGGCAGGATTGGCACTTGGTGGGAATAATTTATTTTTTGAAGTACATAAGATTTTTAGGACGAGTTGAAGATTTAAATGCGAATCTTGAAATGGGGCTATCAATACTGAGTTTATAAGCTGGAATTAGGAAATTATCGCGTGAAGTTATAAATGGGACTAAAAGATTTAATTCTAGAGAAGGGACAGTTAAGCCTTTGTGGCATCGTTGTTGCTAATAACAACATATTAAGTACTGCAATCACTAAACCTGTTTGCTAAGCATGGTGAATGGCATGCCTACCGTGTTTTCACCCATGTCCAACTGTATACATCAAACTGATGACATTAATGGCTACTATATTAATTTGTATTTAACAGATTTACACGACTTTAATATGAACCTGCTGCAACAAGCACGTATTGTATATTCGTTCGTACTAAGCAAAATAATAATATAATTTTCAAAATTTATTTCGAACAACCCTGTTCGCCGCCCGGGGGCAATCCACGCGGGGACTCAAGTCGAGGTGACTGATGCTCGAGGCACATGTGTACACGGTCGCGTCACTTAGCTTGCGTCGTGTTATTACCTACTACACACCGCCTTAGTTTTTCCTAATACATAAACTCTTTTTGCGTTCTGCGCGCCTGGTACTTTTGATTAGAAACGGTACTGTGTATTGGCATTAGAAAAAAATCATGTGTTTTGAGTTAGAAATATGTAGTATGGGTGATACTTAGCACATTTATTGAGCCGTTCGGGTTTGAAATAATAAGCTGGTGTGGTCCTATTGATATACAACATTATGATGAGGATGACGTTCACATCGCTAAGCGTTTGTCTTGCTTGATCGACGGTTGGCCCTATAATTCGGAGAATTAGAACTGCCATTTACGGTTTAACGTCTAATGCTGCAATGTTGCCAGCCTGTTGAATGAACTTTTTGATGTTTTTAAGCTTTAACTTTTTTTTATTTAATCGGTTTATTGTTAGATTAACTCTACAGATTACCAAGCAGCCCATCCTCCCAAACAGAGCAATCTTCGATTGATTTCAGCTCTTATTTTTAATAAAATTCCGGAAGTTCTTTCCATGGGATTCTTTCTGTCCAGTTGTGTCAGCTGTCAAATCAAATAGGTATATGCGTTTTTGTTTTGTTCGATTGCCCACTACTTTTACGGAACAAAATTGGCCTAGATTCGCTTAAGGACTGATTGCTTGTAATCAGCACAATATACTACGTGAACATTATGGCCTCCTAAATAAAACACGATATGAAATTAAAACCAATTATTTAACTATTGATTATACATAAATTAAGTACCGTTTAACAAGATGATGTTATCTGGTTGCGTATCTTTGTCTACAGAGCCAAAACGCGAATTTTGAAAACAACACTCCTTATCTACTTGGGCGCCTAGTATATTTTCAAAAAGTATTGGGTATCTACCGAAATGTGGGTTTTGCATATTGAATACGCTATCGTGCGGCGCCGTATCTTCAAAATAATTTGTATTTGATCATTTATTTGTTGATATATATTATAATAGATAGATGCATGACATAGTTTTATGTGTTGAATTTTTAAAGAACTTTTTTGGCAGAAAAACTCTGTAGGTCCTAATCATGTTTACTTATTAGTTATTACGCCCGGTTTAAGGGTTTAATGTTATAAGGATAACCATGGGTTTCTGGTTGGTTCTTCGTACTTATCTAAATTCTGACTTTCCATAAGTACCTGAGCATGGTTATTTTAAGAAATTAAAACTATTGAACCATAAAACTTGCACATTATTCACCACACTTTTTGGTAAGTACTGTATTTCATCCCCATTTTCTGGTGTTGAAGTTTCCTAAGTCTAGTCCAGAGTTTTGTCTTGGCCCTGTATTTCTCCCTAACACATTCAAATAGCGGAGAAACCCAAGTGACGGATGGCTCGGGCAGATGTAGCTGATTAGGCGAATATATGGCGGTTACACCACACTATGTACGTAGATACATTGGACGAAAGAACTAACATTTTCCACCTAAAAAATACTACGTACTTACATAAAGTAGAAAAAGTTAAAAACCACAGTGAAGTAAAATACTTAGGTACCTAAAAACTTACATAAAAAAATATCAATATTCTTTTCACAGATAATATCTCAGCATTTTCTTCAGAAGCCGTAGATGATAAACGTTGCTTGCTTACAGGATCACTAATTCAATAGTCTATGAGCAACGCGGGACGTGCCTTATCGATACGTGTCGATGTTCATGGTACAACACTGGTTCGAACCTTATGGTGATGGTTAGTCTACGAATAGTGGTTAGTGCTTTGTTATTAGCGTTCATGCAGGTACCTATACATATTTTAAAGAACTAGGTACTTACCTTACCTACCAACTAAATAAAAAAAACGAGCGTGCCGTACAGCTGTAGTCGCATAAGATGTGTAACCTCTGACATCTCACCTTGGTAATAAGCAAAACATAAACTTTATATCCTAAAAAAAAATATCAGTTATTATTTGAAATGATTATTTGGGGTTAAGCGCACAGCTGATGCGTTCACCTTCTCTATTTCCCTTTCTCGTCACACACACGCAATTGTTGGCTGACAGTACCAACCTCTCGGAAAATGGGTTGTAGTACCATCTAACGGCCAACTCTACCACCGCGAGCGCTCGTTCGCGTTGGTCAAATGAAATAGCGCGCGCTTCCCCGGCTTCCTGTTACACATTTCCGTCGCATTTCACGAAATCACTCCCACATATTGCAGTAAAGCGAGAGGAAAGACATACACATATACATACACATCAACAAAAACAAAGCTGTGCAATATTAGATGTCCGCACTAGGATAACAGTAGGAGCTCGTACTAAATAAGGTACTTACTATACTACCGTAAGGTAGGTACTCGTAGGAAATTGACCTTTACCTTTAAAATTTACGTAACAAAATATGTCTTAAATGAATAGGTATTTTTTTATTAATTTGCGTAAAATAGCTAAATATTAATTTCAATTTTTTACTTATTATTTGACTAGTCTAGTATATTAGTAGTATTGGCTTGGCATAGGCATAAGCCGCGGCAGTCCTCTGTCACTCCATGTAAGTAATTGCGCGCGCTAATGACCACGACATAAATTCAGTAGGTTGCCGCACCGCGGCACCGGCAATGGCGCGAACAAATAAAACATTTTATAACTCTTTAGTTTACTTTTATTTTGTTAATAATAAAAATGATTAGTAGCTTCTTAACAAATATTGTTTTGTTCTTCATACTACCCACCCAATTATTGATGATTATAGGATATCTATTCCAAATTTTTATCCAAAAGTTTACCGCTAAACCTTTTCGCCTTACCAGAAAATTGTTATTTGTGCGGCTAGAGAGGAAAATTGAACTTCCCACCGAGAACTGAAATTAAATACTTCTTACCAAATCACTTTATTCCTACAATAAGATAAGGTAAACGATTGAGCGGCGAGCTCTCGGAATTATTCATCGATATCGATTTTTATAAATCGTATCACAGCCAAAAATCAAGGTGTTTCTATACAACTAAGGTGGTACACAAGTTTATAATGTCCATCGTATGCCGTCGTCTATCCTCGCGCGCCACCAGGTCATCATAAAGGTAACTTGCGTTGCGCGGTGTCATGCAATGTCAACCTTTTTTTTTTAGGTTTGGATTTCCTCAAATAACTTCTCTCGCTCCGGGCGGAGCGGGAGGGCGTGTCAGGCTTTTACTGACTAAAACCCACCCGTGTTCCTTCAGTTGCCTTTGCCAGGGGCCACGGTAAAACCAGGGGCGACGGTAAGTGTCATGTCATCCTGACACTAAGCAGGTGTAAGTAATAACTAGTAATTTCGGCTGGAACTTTTGTCCTTCAAACCGGGCTACAAATAAAAAACCTTGTATTTAAAGAGGCAACCCTGAGTTTATTAAATTTAATGCAAAGTCACGTGGCCGCGAGCTGTTGCAGAGGAATAATAATAACGTAATGTGGGAAACATAAGGTACATTTTCGTGCGCAGCGGTCAGCGACAAAAAAGGTGCTTATGCTATTAAAAAAGTAGGTATGGACGATTTTGTATGGAGTAATTTATCTGTTACGTAGTAACTATTATATATTCTGTGCTGACGGGCCGCGCCAGGCGTTGCTACCGCGCCTGTCGAGGCATGTCGTGGCCCGTGCCGAGCATTCACATATAAACAAAGCAAGATAAATGGGCCGCGCCGCGCCTCGCCGCGCCTTTGAACTTACCGACTCCCGACGGATCGGACGGTCGGCAACGGGCTGCCGCGGCCGCAGGCCTCATCGGATGCGACGGTTTCCACGGCCTGTCGGCCTGGCGGCCTGGCCTGACGCGGCGCGGCCTGTGAGAATACGGGCCGCGGGAACACGGCATAAGAATAGCCTTTGCCGTGGTAAAAGTTCAATCAGCAAGAGGGTGGAGGAGGGGTAACTACTAAACAGAATGTGCTGGACGTAGGTACATTAAATCCCACATCAATGGTAACATTTGTACTATGAAAATCGCCGTTACTACCACGACATAAAGGCGCTGTCGAAGTCAAATTGTGGCCACTGGTGTGTGGCCTAGCGTACATTTAAGTATCGCCAATCGTGGAGGCTGTTTGAAAGAACCCTACTTTTCATATCATAAGTGCCCACTGTTGAACACCATCCGAATGGGAGATGAATTGGCAATTAGTGATACCTAAGCTAATGTATTAGCAAACAGGAACACGTTGACTTGCTGTTCATTCTATGCACGAAATCCTTCCTTTGAGGCTTCGTCTGAATAATGAGTGTCGGGAATCATATGGGCGCGTATCCGATTGATGTTTAATTTCCAAATCATCAATTTTCAATGTCATTATAATTTCCTAATTCGTCCATTTTCCAAGTGTCGGTAGGGTAGTACTTAGTACGCTACTGCTCGTCGTAGTACGGTACTGTCTGATTCTGTCATTTACCAAAATGCATCCCAGATATTGATTAGCGACTTATAGCGATTGAAAACCATTAAAAATGCTTTAGTTTCAGTAGCACAGTGAATATAAACCGTTAAACCTACTGGAGTGTGTATATCTGACGTTTTGCCGCGCTGTTAAACGTCAGAGTATCGGGACGGTGGACTATTGTCAGTCCCCGGTCAGGGGTGGCGCAGATCGATATCGAAAAAAAAAAACGTTTTTTTTTATAGGTGAAATTGAAATTATTGTACTTAATCATAAAGGAAGGAGTTTGTGTTTGATACTGTATTTGTGTGACGTGTGTGTTTTGTTGAAGATATTCATTCGGTAGTTGTTGGTTGATTGAATTGCTGAACGAAAATTGAGGAAAGCTAATGGGAAAGTGGATTAGTAAGTAGTGAATTAATTAACTTAATTTCTTCCTTTACTATACTATCTATTAATTATTTATACAAGGTGTAACAGAATAAACGCAAGTCCTGAAAGTAGTTTGCTCATAATTGACTACTGAATCCATTTCAGTAGGTAACTATTAATATAGGTATTTTTTTCAAAAATGACGTATTTTGCAATAGTGACCGCCGATTGAGCCAAAGAAAATTAAATCTTATGTTAAGCTAATAAGACTCAATTTTAAATGCATAAAGTAATGCTAGGGTCAACACGATTTTCTTAATAATAATAGTTAGCTTTAAAAATAAAATTTTGGTCATTGTATAATGCTTTTAACTCAATACTCTAATTGGGGTGTATGAGTTCTTGCGTTAATTAGGATGTTACACGTTGTAGAAGCTTAACCATCTCTAGAGGTAGACCTCTAACTGACTATTAGAAGGTCCAGCAGAGGTTCCTTTATTCCACATTATTATTTCCTGTCGCCACTAATTTGGTTAAAACTTCTCGCCATTCCGCCATTCTCGATATCGCGCCAACCCTAGGGATGCTTCACTCGCCGGATGGTCCCGGCTGTTTACGCCCCGAGCGTCCACCCCCCTCCCATCCTTGGTCCCCTGGTAGTTTTTATGTTCTTTTATTACGTCACGTTCTCGTTTGCTCCCGCTTACCAGTTTTCCCGTCTTTGTTAATTGTGGCTGTCTTCGTCTTTAGTGTTTTTCCTTCTTAGTAGTAGGGGCTTTCTTTTTTCATTTCGGGAAATTGTAATACAGCCTTTTGTTAGATAATGTTTGAATATTACTAAAAGAATTTATATTTTATTAAACTATTTTTGGTCTGCCCCAATTTCTTCGTTTTTTTCGTTTGAATTTATTCTTGTTTGACACACGTACCCACTCAAAGTATTTCCCATTAATATTTAATATCAAGCAGGTGGCAGTTTTTCAGCGGAAGCTTTTGTTTCACTATTCAATATCAAATAATTTCCGTAGTTCATAAAATGTAACACCAGTTCCAGGAATAAAGTTAAATATGTTAAGTTAAGTGCAAAGTAAACGACGCATCTTATTTTTTTTGAAGTACCTATGAGAAATGCTTAGAATAATTTATTTGTAGATACTTAAACTAGCGACCCGTCCCTGCTTCGCACGGTTTTTACGACTTCACGAAATATCGAGATTTCTTTATTAATATATCTAAGTTTAATGTTCATTATGTTTTATGTACATAAGTACACATAAACCTTCCGGAATAAATTCTCTAAAATAATGATAGTGAACACCGCATCAAAACCTGTTGCGTAGTTTAGAAAAACAACGCGGGTGAGACTAAAATGTAGGTGGGCTAAGACTGAAGTTTAAATTTTTTGAAAAAAAAGGCTACATTTTTGTGGACTTTTTGCAGTAGCAGCACTAAGTCCCCATAAAAATACAAAGCACGAAACACAGTAACACCGGGACACCATAAACGTAACCGCAATATATCCCACAGGCCACCACAATACGTCGGTTATATTTTTACAGCTGCGAACTTGCCTCGGGCATGCGGTCGGCATGATGCGGGAGCTTCTTTATTATGCTATGCGAGCTATATTGTATATAATATCCTGTAGAAGTATAGGCAAACGCCTCCCTTTGTATGAAAGCCTGGTATCCATGCGTATTATTATTAGGAGAGAGGTAGGAAATTCTAAATGGTGGTGCTAGTTTTTATGTGATCCTCCTGGTATTGTCGTAGGTGTTTTAGGGGCGTAGAGTGTTTAATTAGTAGGCTGCTTTCTAACGATTTTAGAATTCTGCATGAAATCTGTTGAAGCTGTTTAGTCAGTTCGGTGAATAGAGCGTTTTGAAAAGACTGTGTTCTTATCAAAAAGTGATAAAAATTACAAAATAGATCACAACCAATATGAATCTGTTATTGGCACTGATAAGTTAAGACAGCATGGTGCCCTCGAATATTGTTTATCTTTTGACTAATTTTGGCAACTTTAATATCTTTCGCACTTCTCAGATTCAATTTGTTATTCTTCGCCTCTGAATTCGGGCGAAACCCAAAAAAAGATTTTTTAGGCATCAAGTTCTCAAGCCGGGTCGCACTCATTCAACCCTCCACTGCTAATCCGGGTCACAGTGACACTTGACAGGTAAAAATCGTCCCTCAACAATGGAAGGGACCATACTTTATGAGGGTTACTTATGAGTGCTTTCTGCCCGATTTCGGTGCACCCTGAGATTTTGAATGTGACTTCGACTTTACTTTGAATTTTTTATAAATGGCAGTTTGAGGAGGTGCTTATGACGCTGAGATTTTTGAAGTAGTCATAAAATGTTTCGAGCTACCCATGATAGCCTGGTACATAAAGATATTATTACTTAAACGAACATATTCATGAGAATTTCTTTGAGCTATATTCAAAATAATATTGTCTACCTATAAAGAGGTAAAATTTGTTTGTTTGTAAGTTTGTACGTAGGGGGTAATTTAATCTCTGGAACTACCTACCGGTCGGATTTGAAAAAATCTTTTTGCTTTTGATAGCCTGCTTCTTGAGGAAGGCGATTTAAAATCAAAAAGAAAAAAAATCAGAAATAACGCTAAGTGAAATCGAAGTAATAGCGTGGGCAAGCGATGCGATGCGATGGGATGGGTCGGGGGAATAAGAAATTTCACGCGGACGAAATTCGTGGGCAGAAGTTAGTTTTGAATAAAGTGATAATAAAACCCTGAAATACCTTGCACGTAATTTCATCAAATTCTGGACTGATACAAATTTCATTTTCATCACTATTTCTTCTTTCAATTCCTCAATTCCATTGTCTACAATTCCCCACATATTCTACAAAACTCGCTGCATGTTTTAAGCTCATTCAGTACAATTTCATCTGCGTCTCGAGACGCTAGCACGAACAATTTGACAGAAGCAAGTTTTAATATTTCAGATAGGACATACGTTCCGGGCGTGTGATATGTCGGGCACCGTCGGCGTCGGGCACAATAGCATAGAATCTAGCGGACGTGTTTGTCGTCGGGAGATGTGTGGGCCCAGTTACGGATAGAACGGATACAGCCACCCCACTTATCTTAGGGCCGTAAAATACAGCGGCGCGCGGCGGGCGGCGGCGGCGGCGGCGGTTGGCGAGTGGCGGACCGATAGTAGGGATTTGTAGTAACGTTTATCCCTCATCGGGTCTCGGTGTTGCAAATCTATATTAAAGGTCAGGGAGCAGGGCTTCAGATTAATTGCCTTATACACGCACAGCCAGTACCTATTAGGCACAATTGCATTGATTTCGACAGTTTTAAGTCAAAGATTTAAAAAAAAAAATCTGCATCTGTGGCTCGGATGCTCCGTGTGTCATTTACTAGTAACATACTATTTTCCAGCTACTTAAACGAATTAAATAATCCTATAATAACATTAAATAAAATAAAGTAAAAACTATGAAAAAATATCTATATTCTTTAATGATTTATGTTAATTTGTGTTTGGCAATGGGTGTTATTTACCTGAAATACATGGATTTATTATTTATTTATAAATATCATATCTTAAGTAATCTGTGACCGAACTGTTCCTCCATATAACCAACCACTATTCACCTATGCACTAAGAATGGCATCCAAAACCACTTGCCAAGCCCTTTACCAACAGTCGTCAATTACGGCTAATCTAACCAAGCGTACTTATGACATTAGACGTTCGTCCATTGTCCGTCAGTCGGCCGCGGCACATACCTACGTAAACCGGCCGGCGGCAGGCAAGGGTTTGGCCCGGTCCGCCGCAAATAGTTGTGTCCTGATTTTAATGGGGCGTTAGTGATGTAACTATTTTGAGCCTCCCGGTCCGTAGTTGAGTTTGCGGGATGGAGCGGGAATTAGTGTGGGAATTGTGATGTTTATTTAGTTTGAGGTTATGCCATATGTCATATTTTTGGTACACCAGACACTTCCCCTTAAAACAATTTACTAACCCTCACAACGCCTTTTGTACCCTTAAAATCCGAAAAAGCTAAACTACATACCTACCCTTAAAATCCGAAAAAGCTAAAACTACATTGTGGCAGCAGGATTCTAGATATCTATGCAAACTAATCGCGGAATACTATCCGGCTTGAACGGAGTCGGCACAAAGCTATAATTAGTGTAATTTATGCGGTCTACCCAAATGTCCTTTCTTTGGTATTGTTCGTCGAATCGTTGAGCTCCATAAGTTCTGAGTTGAGCTGCACGATTACGACACATGCTTGCACTGACTGGACCGTAACATTGAATCTGTGTGGTTTTTCCTCAAAAGACCGTATCAGACACCAATCTATATGATCTGACCAAGATTATATTTGGACTTTAAAAGACTGTGACTTCTGAGTTTGTTTCGGCCTTTCTTCTCAGAGCTGTCAGTTAGGAACCTCATCTAGTTTTTAAGATATGATTGACGTGTAAAAGTGTTTCTACAACACTACTTACAGAAATAAAATCATTTATATTTGAGCGGTGGTCGGTGGCTGCTAAACATTGTTCTGTATTTGAAAGACCGCGACGGCCAAAGAGCAAGCTATTGATCACGGCGGCTTAGGGCGACCAGGTTCCGAGAATAATTTAGAAATCATTTGCTTATTCCCCAAATCTCTTAGAGCTTTGAGGCAATTAGGGTTTGAAGATTTTGGAAGTTATGCTTCGTTTGGAAATGGGCAAAGCTTTAAAAATGGTTTAGCCTCTTGACAAAGATATTTCCGTGCTATCTTTTTCTTGGTCTTTATGCTTAATGGGGCCTCCATTAAAGAAAGAAAGAAAAACTATTTACTGGGACTCGCAGCATGAACACTTGTTTATAAATACTCTATTTTTGTACATTTGATTGATGTTGCAATCCAAGTTACTTGAGAGGTCCTACTCATTCTATCCATTTTGAACCCCCGACGGAAAAAGAGGGGTGTTATAAGTTTATAACGTGCGTATCTATCTGTAATTCTGTATGTTTGGCTTCTTCATCGTAGCTCCCAAACGGCTGAACTGATTTTGTTTTGTTTGAAAGGTGACTTGTTCGAAGTGTTCTAATTTAAAAATAAGAAAGAATAAAATCTGTTCAGCCGTTTTAGAGGTTTTTGTTTGTACTGAGGTTTTTTTTCCGATAATTTAACTTGTATCTGCAATAATTTTAGTTACAAATCGTTGTCCAATAGGATCAGTGATCAGGATCAAATAAAAACACTACTCTCCCTTCAAAATCGTCAAAACAAAGGTTACAATTTACAAGTGCCTACAAGAACTTCACAGTACTACAGTCATTTAAAAAGCACTGGTCAAAATTAAACATAGTTTTATCAAACAATCCCAACGACTAATTATCGTGATGTCCTAACTGTGTCTGCGAAGTAGATGAAAGTGTCCCAGCGCAAACAAAGGCGGGCAGGCGACAATCGAGAGCTGCGGGTCGCTAACAGTTAAGAGGTCTTTTAGGACCTCACTTTGAAAACATATGAGCACACTGCGGTTGACACGGGACTGACTTAGACCACGTCCGCACGGACGTAACTACTAGGCATGGTCAAAACATTTATTACACAATTATCGATATACATTATATCGTCGATATTTTTAATGGCGATATATCGATATTTATTTTAGAGTATCGAATTCGTATCAATTTCGATATATTTTTTAACGCAACTCTGGTTTCGTGTTTAATGTTACTAGATACTCCCTGCATGCTCTTGGCGCATCGCAACTTTAAAACATCCCGCCTCAATCTTTATGAAATGCAATATAACAGTACTATTGGCTGCGAACACGAAAATGCTAATACTAGTAACCATCAGTGTGAGACGTATATGATGACCCTGAAGTTAACTGACAATTAACAATTTTCGTGTGAATAATCAAGCGAAAACTGACGATAGGTAGGTATATCGAATTTTTTCCCTCGATAATTATCGATACTGTTTAAAAATATCGATACGATCTTAAATATCGATTTTTTTTTCACTTGCACATCCCTAGTAACTACATCGCGGCGGGAATTTATCGCGCAATAGATTTTCGACTTTCGGTGTTGAACCGAGCATTGAGAATCCAACAAATTGCATACCCGTCGAAAAACACTCTGGATTTTGAACTCTCGGCGCTAAGCAGAGCGTTGAAGATCCAGCGCGGGAATAAATCCCGCTGCGATATTTTTACGTTCGTGCGATCGTGGACTTATGCTGAGGGGTGCAACAGTTTGGGACTAGATTTGTTGTTTGATATTAAAAAAAAAATGCATAGCTTTGGCTAGTGCGTCCCAAATGGAATATGTTTAATGTGTTACTATACTAGCTATGCCCGCGACTTCGTTCGCGTGCATGTCGGAAAATATTTGAATTTCAGAGATTTTTTTTTACGCAGAACCCTAATTCTTTTTCTAAAATAAAAGTATCCTAAGTTACTCATTATAACAGCAGCTAGCTATATGCCAGTGCAAGTGCCGTCGAAATCGGTCCAGATTTTTCGGAGATTAGCCGGAACAAACAGACATACAGACTGAGAAACCTTTAAAAATAGTTTTTTTATTATAAAACCGTATATATTTTAATATGCAATTAATAAAAAGCTGTTATTTTGACATTCATACAGTCACTTCAATTTTATTTTTTTTTTTAATTTTTTATAGGAACCGCTATAAGCTGCCACAAGGAATCTTATGTATCTCGCCATTTTAGATCCTATCTGAAACTGATGTGTTAGTCAAGAAGTCAAGACAATCACAGTCAACAGAGAGGCAAAAATGCGGCCAAAATTGAATATCCGTGAACGTCCCAAACATTTCAACTGAATGTCTCTCAATCTTTGTTTATATTCAAAATCAAAATCAAAAGTCATTTATTCAAACTAGGCTGAGAATCACCACTTTTGGAACGTCAAAATTACATAAGACAGTCCCCCCAAAACGCCAACACCAACACCACTTCCTAGTGCTTTAGCTGGGAAGAAGAAGTGGCGCAACAAACTCCCCAGCAGCACTGCTGTCTGTTCAGTTAGAAGAACTGGATTCTATACAGTAGTAAGTAATTAACATTACTAAACACAAAACATTAAATTAAATTTGCCATTATTGCCAATATTCAGCATTATACAGAGTACAGAGGGGTAGTAAGTATTATATGCGTATCCCCTAACACCAAACGTCTACTATGATCGAGTGGACGGCAATCGGTAAGACTTTTATTTAATTTTGCCACCCTCCTTGCACCGGCTAACGTCAACGAGAACGAAATCTGTTCGTGCTCCATTACTTTATTTGGCCATGTGGCACGAAATAATAAGTCACCAGTCTTGAATAGGGTGAGTTGAAGATTATCAACTGAGAGCCGCATCAGTACTCCTTAGCATAGTTCCTCAGGATAATTACATAACACTCTTGCAAAGCCTTTCGTTTTGACAATTCAACCACATTAATTCGTTGTCGAGCTGACGAACGCATTATTCAAACATATACGACACGACACGACGGCACGGTTGGCGCAGTGGTTAAGCGATTGACTGCTGCGTTACGTGTCGCGGGTTCGATCCCCGCACGGAACAAATATTTGTATGACCTGCAAGTAGTTGTTCCGGGTGTGGCTGTTTGTGTATGTGAGTTTAAATGTTTGTAAACGCACCCACTATACAGGAGAAATTCCTAGTGTGGGGCAACGTTTTAAAAAAAAAAGAAAGAAGAAGAAAGAAAGAGATATAACTATGAAGCGATGGATTAGTAATTTTCCTCAAAATCCATCGCTTTGTGATTGAATGTGTGTTAAATAATTGGTGTGCTGGTCGGGATGTCGGAATATTCTCATCTTCATCACCTTATCTAGTGCTATTGATCAAGTCAATCAACAGTCTTTACAACACAAGATACATTGTTTCGTGTCTCTATAAATCTATTTCACTTACGAATCTTTTATTTTTTTCATCACCTGCAATGCAACATTTAGGTTACCAATTCTGACGAAGTTTGCGGGAAAGAATTTTTCAAATAAATGAATCAACGGATTAGCAATTTGCTCCAAATCCTTCGGATTTTGATTGAAAGTGTGGATTCGTACGTACGTATTGCAATTTGAGCCCAATACACTTATAAAAAGCCCAGCCTAAATAATGACAACCCTCAATATCAGAGGGGCAATTCCCGTATTTATAAGAACGTTCGCATTCTAATCTCAGTCTCAATCCGTCAAAAATTGTATAGTATTTACCTACATTTTTGACATTTGAGTGTCGCTGAGATGAGATTGCGACTTGATTTTGAACGTTTTTAATTACGGGAATTGGCCTTCAGGAGAGCACGCGTCACGCTCAATAGCCTGACATAGCCCAGCTTTACGCCGACATAAGCCCGGCTACGTAATTACTATTCGTTTGCCCGCGGGCTATTTACCGAAGGCGCTCGTTCACCGCCCCACGCGCGATGCAGGCCCGCGCGCCCGGTTCGGATCGTCGATCGGCGGCTGTATACACCATGTATAGATATAGTGTTTTGGCGTCGGTCGTCGGTTGCGCTGTGGATCGTGGATCAAGTGTCGGCGGGAATCTTAGGGAGCGGTAGGGTTGCCGATGTCTTTAAGAAAGGGAAAATATTATTATTAAGTACTCATTTATTATTTTCTTGCGGATCTCGCGCTCCTTTTTCTCGTATCAGTCAGCCAATAACCTTGATCATTTGGGCGGAGCTAACGACCCCTCTCCGCGCAGCTCCGCTACCCGCATGCAACAGAAAAGACCGCGCGCGCGCCGCCAGCACGCGCTCGCTTCGCCTAATCTCGGCACAGAGTATCGAAATCACAGAAGGTCAAGTCATCGTGAAAGTTAAATTCATTTTTATTTGTACCGCATCAAAAGCGATCGAATTTTGTTTTTATTTATTATCTATTGATATGGATGCACTTTTGGTAACTACTGTAGAAACTATACCTCAAATCAGCCTGGCTTGAAACATGAGGTAAACAACTTGATGTATCTTTTTCTCTATTTTTTTTAAATTAAAATGTAATGGCTAAATGTGTTGCTAAGCGCAAAACTCAGTAATGGCTGACCAATACGGATATTTTTTTCGAATTTTCGTTGTAGTCTGAGGAAGGTTTCTATGAAGAGAAATATGGTAGGTAGGTAGGTAGGGTAGGTATGTAGGTAGGAACTTAGAGTAAGGTAGATAGGTAGTATAATTATTACTAGTATATGTCATATTATTTGTTATATTTTTTTATAAACAAATAGATTATAACTAAAATTCACTGAAATTTAACTTTCTTTCACCAAGTATTTTTATTCTTTTGGTTGGTTGAACTTCTTCATCCTCACTTATTTCTCCGTGTTCACATATATTTATTTTTGGAAATTTTGATAGCCATATAAAATCTTGTTCTATGTTTTCTTTTTGTCCTTCTTCGTTCTCGTTTTCTTCATTTTTCTCTTCAATCTCTTTTTCTTTCCTTAGTTCTATTTCCTTCTCTTTGTCGTTTTCTTCTTTCTCTTGTACATTATCTTTTTTATTTTGGTTTGAAAAATTTTGTTTTCTTTTTTTGGCTAATTTATTTTTATTAGCGCTTTCTTTCACAGCTTTCTCTATAGAAATGGGGTCTCTAATTTGCATTTTTCTCGGATATCTTGGATCAATAAGTTCCGGTAATACGCAATCCAAATAAAACCTTGTTAATTTATTTTCCATTACGTCTTTCCAGAACTTGTCATCTTTTTCTATTACATCTATTTTCATGGGAATATTTTCACCCAGCCATAGTCCAAAAAGGCATCTTGATTTTTTGGTTATGTGAAGCTGACCCTGAATTTGGTAATACCAATTATGATTGGTATTAATAATAATCGTACCAGTTTTATCAGTTTTATAAAAGGGTATTTTTTTTTTAGTAACTGCTTCGGTAAAAATTTGTTGGTGAGCTGCAACAGGGCATTTAATTTCTACTACCATGTTCTCCTCGATACATATACCGTCAGGAGTAGCGCCCAAATATGGCAATTCATCGTCAATAAATAAACCGCATGGTTGTATATCTAATCCAGTGTCTTTTGAAATTTGCTCAAGAGCAATTTTTTCATTTTCAGTCCCATGTTTGATTGATTTAACGTGACTAATGCTATCTTTATATAGCAAATCTTTTACTAGGTTACTACAACTGATATTTGAACGCCTCTTTATAATTCGGCCGAAGTTTGAGGCTGTTAACAGTTTCCTTCTCAATTCCAGCCATTCACTGCATAAACTCTGTAAAATAGTTTCTTTTTCAATTTTTTCTCTTTCTTCTTTACTTTTCTTTAAATTATTGATGAAAGTAATTTTTTCTTTCTCCATTATTTCTGGAACTATATCCTCTCTAGCACAACTTTCACCATAATTAACATCTTCCCCTTTGCTGAATAATAATCTATTCCTTTTTCTCACGACTTTTGTTTTATAGTAATTTTTTTTCAGTAACCTTTGCTCAAGCAGCTTCACTTTTCCTTTTGGACTTTTTCCGGTGGCATATTTATAAGTCGTTGATAATAATGCACGAGTATTATAGGATATTGCGGCACCTTTGCATCTGTTTTCGTATCCACCTTTCAGGCTATAATTTATACGTTTTCCGCCAACTAGTTTAGCGATTATACTATTGTAACTTTCAGCTTTATTACTTTCCAAATTATGTATGAGACTGGGCGCATGAGAGGCAACGTTTGACATAATTTGGCAAATTTTGCTCCAAAGAGCGCTTGTCCTAAATTCATTATCGCTAGTGTCTTCCGTATTAGGTTTATTGCAGAAATATTTTTTGCAAGAACTATGGCTACCAAAGGCATGTATATGAGCCTGTAATATATCGTTATAAAGGAGTTCCACGTGTGCTCGTTTCTCGGATTCTAAATCAGAGGTTTGCTTTTCAATTGCCTTTTTTATTGAAAATCTGATTACCTTTATTTTTTGATCTGTAATATTTTTCCTATAACGCAGAGGGTACTTGGTTTCAGTTTTCAATTGTGATAGCTTATTACATAAATTTCGCATTATGTGATTTTTGCACTCGATTTTTTGTACTGTTGTATTGCAGTATGGTCGAGTTTCAATGATTTTGGAATATGTTGCGGAATCTCCATCACTTATCATCCTTCCATAAATCAGCCCGTGCATGTCAATAGAACATTTAAATCCTTCAACAAGTATAGATGACTCCATTCCTGTTGAAGGACCCGTATAATTTTTAAAACATTTATGTTCACGAGGCATCACTTTTTTATACTCTGCCTGTGCGCAAATACAACAGTACTTATTTTTTATACCGATGAACAGAATTTTCCCTGTTTTTTTTCCAATAATGACAGCTGCTCCTGATAACGCAGAGTAATTTTTTCTATAAGTGCGTTTGCTCCAACAACCATCGACAATAACGTCAATACTAGGTACACCATTTTCATCTATACGACCTTGCAGTTGGGCTAGTTCTCGTTCTTCTTTCGCGGCGTCGTTCATTGTTTGTACTGAAATTTTTTCCCACATATTGGATATGTTTTCATGGCATTTTTGGTACATGTTAAAAGATATTGTAGGCAAATCTAAAGAGGCAGATAGCTCTTGGAGTTGTGAATGACCACAACCGATTGCCACTGTCCCTAAAACTGCGCAATTATTGATGTTCATTTCACTACCTTCATCACTGGAGATGAAAAATTTCACATTGCATAATTTGCATTGAAGCGTGAAAGTTGATTGATAACCGGTTTGTTTTTCAGAAACAATTTCCACGCTACCGAGACCACAATTGAAAGGTCCGTGCGAAGATACCTCTTGTAATTTTGAATAAAATGTTTTTAAATTGAGGATTCTTCGACCTTCAAGTTGATATGCTTTCTCAAAAGATTCGGCCGTGTTGACCTGTAAATAATTAGTATGAATTTAAGCTAAAATGAAATTATTCAAGATGTTTAACTGCATTGTAAGATCAAACTACATACTTCACAAGCAGCTGAATAATCTTCAAGTTCTTCGACAGACCTTACAACATGCGTGTGAGTCAAGGTGTCATCCGGTACAGAACGTAGTTTTTGAATGCCCAAATCATCTTGTTCCTGAAAGGAATGCAGTTATACAATATATTTACAAGTAAAACAAAAAATTAGGTTCATCATTTGTAAAAAAATCGATTACTCACATTCACATCCAAATCAATAATATCACCATCAAGTTCTCTGGTCGTACTAACTGATTCACTACATATGGGTAGTGACTTTGTTGTTTGATATATCTCACCAAAACATTCCTAAAAAAATATACATATATGATTAGTTAAATACTAATGACCCGCTTTAGCCCGCATGGATAATAATGAAAAGTGATAATATAATAAAAACATGACTGCCATTTTTTTTTTTCTAATTTTTGCGGCTGATTTTATTGATTGATTAATATCGCCCGCGATAGAAGTCAACTAAAAAGTATTCGACATTCGACCTATTGAGTATAGCCGCTCTGCCAACTGAGCTATTCGTGATCCTACTCGTGTTATCAAAAGTATCTCACAAATTCAAACGTTCTGTATTGAGGGTAGATGTTACTACTGTCAGAAACGGTTCAGTTTTGTACTAAAATCTGCATGCATATCACGTTTGTTAGCAAAATCGACGATAACCGCCATTCTTACGAAAATAGTAAAAAAAATCACAATACACATTTAATACCTATTCGTTATGTTTGTTTTTATTATTTAATCTTTTACCTATGCCTGTGAAGTTTATTTCTTTACCTATATCATACCTATTATTTATTTTTATTTATTCATTATATGTACCTACATATGTTACGGCTAAAACCCGAAGTTCACCTAGCTCTAGCCGGCTAAAACTAGGTGTAGCCGCACTTCAGGTTTTAGCCGTAACATTATAATATTGAAAATAATTAGGTACGCCAGTAATCAATACATTAACAAATTACTAGCAAGTACCTAACCTATAATCACAATTAATACCTACTTCAGGAGCATTTTCAGTTTTGGCAAAGTGTTCGTCTGTAGTTGTAGCTAAACTAGACCTGCAAAAAAATTAAATATGTTACAAATAATCGCAACGAATCAGAATAATAGACTTTACCTAGGTACCGAAAAGTAAAATTTATAATATTGGCTGAATGTCATTGCGTGGACCTTCTGTGATCTTCTATGATAGGCACACTACTACACTAGGCGCGTCAACTGGCGGCTTCGTCCGTACGAAGAGAAACCGGTTCATATCGGCTCAAGCCAAGCCTCGCTCAGACGAAGCGCACACACGCGCCTTGCAAGTGGTAGTGTACCTATCATAGCGCAGTTGTATGAAACTTACCCTCTGTCCGTTTACTCTGTGCTATCTACGTTTATGCAAGCTAAGTAAAGCGATAGTTTATAATGAATTATATAGATAAAACTTTAAACTTACCTTGATAATAAATGTATACCCTTTTGTTTGTAATATTTTTTTAGACCTCTCTTCATTCGTTTCTGCTTATTCCCCATGTTTTACAAACTAAATTTAAACACTAATGAAACTATAAAATACTGTAACTTTATAACACTAACACTACTTATAGATACATAGAATACTCTTTAACTTATAAACAAGAATCAGAAAAAAGCTATTCCACTATTTACAAAATTAAATTTTTGCAGTAATATTTTACGATATTATTTCGTAGTGCTTGAGCTCTCGCAACGCGACATACGTCCACCTAGCAACACGATGCGCCCCGCACTGAATTTGTGGACGAGTGCGGGGGTGATGTAAACGCAGTCTTTAATCGGACGCATTTTTAATTTATTGTAATAAAAATAATACATATTTGTAAAAAGTAACAAAACCAAATCATTTTCATTTGTATTGCAAAGCAGTAGTATATTTTTTATACTCTTTTGATAAGAAATTAAGGAGTAAAATGGTTTCATCTCAATGATTTGGAGGTGATTTGGCATTTTTTTTTCTTATTATGTGATACCGATAGAAAAATTGTGGCTAAACCAAATTACGGTTCATATCATGTAGATTACTAACAATTTTTTTCAGATGTAATAACTCTGTAATTGCCGACGAAAAGTTGCTTCATCTGAATGCTTTTTTCAAGCTTTTTTCGAGAGAGCAGCCTTAATGTATAGATATAGTGTTTTGGCGTCGGTCGTCGGTTGCGCTGTGGATCGTGGATCAAGTGTCGGCGGGAATCTTAGGGAGCGGTAGGGTTGCCGATGTCTTTAAGAAAGGGAAAATATTATTATTAAGTACTCATTTATTATTTTCTTGCGGATCTCGCGCTCCTTTTTCTCGTATCAGATCCATAAATCTGGCATGAGCAAGAGGTGTAGGGTGTAAGGATTGTAGAAGAACATGGACCTACAGTCGCCAGCACATCAGGTTATACGAAACTGTCAAATTTCTCCAAATGATTTTAAACCTTAAAATGTTGAAGGTTAAGTTCAATACCGAATGAGAAAATTTGACAGTTTGTGGTAACTTGACCTGCTGCTGTGTGTAGTTTTAGAAGTTTCTCATGAGCTTCCACCAACCAGACCTGCTGGAGAGAGTACCGAGCATGTGACTCTTGAGCACTTTAGACTTGATACATACATATACATAATAATCATATATTTTCTTATATATACTAACTTTTGACCGCGGCTTCGCCCGCGTGATTGTCGGGAATTAAACCACGGGAATTTACTACAGGTATAAAAAGTATCCTATGTCCTAACCCAAGTCTATCCTTGTCAGTCATCCAATTCCGTTCAACTATTAAGGCATGAAAAGGTAACATACAGATTATATTTATAGCATAAAAAGAGGTATAGACACAAAAATTTGAATATTAGCGTACTGTAGACCACGATACTGTGGTATTTATGTAAGTGCGCGGCCGCGCTTCTTCCCGGCTGCACGTATGCTCTTAGTAAACTACAAATACTTGACTGTGATGTTTAAAAAAATACCGCTGATATACGCGTTTCTTTATTCCTTACTAAAAACACAAATTTGAATTTTTTTATTTAAGAAATGGGATAAAAGTTTGTATGGGAAATCCAGATTCCTTTACAAACTTTTACCCCCTTTCGCTTCCTCTTTAGGATTATTTTTGAGACAAAAAGTTGTCTATGTCCTTCCCCAGGACGCCATCTGTATCCTCACCAAATTTTATCGAAATCCATTCCGTAGTTTAGTTTAGGCGTGGAAAGGTAACATAAGACAGATAGAGTTATTTTCGAATTTATATTAAGTACCTATTCGTTTAGTATGGATGCGTTTTTTGGTTGAATTTCAATCTTTTTCATGTAACATTCCATAAATTCCTCTCAATCTTTCCAGCATTATAGCTTTCAAGATGTTGAGCTCCGAGTAATCAAATGATCAATAAAAAAATAACTTTTATTTCTGTTTATAATAAACACCATCGAGTTTCTGCCAACCCTACATCCATATCTGGAATCTAGCGGGTCGAAGCGACCGGCGACGGTCGCGACTAACGATCATAGATCAATTGCTGCGCGCATCTGATGCGGTGCGACGACGCGACGCGACCAAGTCTGAGCGCTTCCTAATCACCTGCTGATGGATTTTAGCGTTGGGCAATGGCTATAATTGGGTGGTGAGATCAGTTGAAATGATTTCTTATTTTAGTACTAAACTACCTGTCAATGCACGCAAACAAAAAAAAAGTTTTTGAGTTACCTGCAAACAAGGAGCACCTGACGGTGCATCCCACATGAGGTTTTTCCAGCCCGGCCCTGCTCTCCTGGTAACTGAATGTGATGCTGACGAGTTGATGACTTCTTTGTACCTACTTAATGGCTGAATTTTTACAATACAAGAAGTACCTACATCTCAAACGACTTTTATTTCGTTTGACAATTCTTTTGTTGATAATGTTGGAAAGGGTTCCCGAACTCCCGGGAAATAGGACGTCAACCCTCTCTTACCCGTGTTGAAATAAAAACGCTATTGTTACAAAAGGCCACCGGCTTAGGCGGCTGTCACGTGCACCAACAATTATGCGAAATATTGTATAGCTTTCTATTTCTTTAAATTACATAATTATTATTATGGATACAATAGTAATAGATAAGTTTTGGAATTCAATAAATAACTGTTAATATTTAACCACCGTGACGCTTGTTTACTACTAGGTCTAAAGCTAGGTCAGAGGAAATGAGTGATGAAATAATTTTCTTAAAAAAGTCTTTAATACCACGCAATTGATTATACATTATAATGTGGAACAAACCATTTTTTTTTACGGTGGGAAATCCTCATGGACTACCTACGCCTGGGGAAAAGGCGGAGGGGCGTGCCGGACTCTTACCGGCTAAAACCACCCCGGTGTCTCCTCGCAGGTGCGCGCGGGGCCGCGGGAATCCAAATTCTTCCGCAGCATGTGGAACAAACCAAAGCTGAGTTTAAAAGAACTGCCTCCAAACTTCATCCTCTACTTCCGATGAACAAAAATGTACAAGTAAAACTACGCCATCGACTCAAATTCTACTTGGCCGGAGAATTTCTTGGCTTAGACGGAACACACAAAGTGTTTTCATAGCAAAATCCGGCTTCCAAGCTAAAGCCAGTACATCTAAAGCTTCGCCTGCCAGTTGGTATTTAAAGGGGTGCGTAACCTAAGTATCTACCCAACGGAGTAGGATCAGAGTAGGTATACTAGTAACTTTAGTTTGAGGCTTGCATGCAACGATGTATGCTTACAAATTCACGGAAAGGTGAGGCCGTGAGGGTATAATTCAATGAACAATCTAGGGTGGGTATTTAAGAGGTCCAGGTAATTGAGTGAGGGAAACTAGTCAACGTCATAATGATTGGATTTGTTCATATTGTTACATGTTTGTTCTTGAAGATGAGTAGTTGCGAACACTCATAATTATGATACTAGTATCCCCATAATATTCGAGTTTTAAAACCCCTTATTATACAACAGTTGCATAAATAACTATTTTACCGTAGTGTTCTCTTCCTTCTTAGCCGTATCATCAATAGTCATATTATTCACACAAATTCAACCATAATTATTTTCTTTGTGTTCCTTTTGTTTTAAATATTCCTCAATGCTCTATGCACAAATAAATTCTGATCAACAAATCATAACTACAATATTGCACGGCTATTCTAAGTCGCAAGTTTCAAGAACGGTTTAGTGGTACGAAGCGGTATTAATATGTAAGCAGGTTGAACAGAAGACTCAATCGGATCATGCCTGAAAATGTGGATACGGGTGATCACTATCAGACATTTTGGCGCGACCTAGGAGTGGCACTTGGTCAAAAAAAGTTTGGTTACAAATATTTAGTCTAAATCAAGCGTGTTTTTCTGACTGGGAATGAAGCACAGAACAGGTAAAATCTGTTCTGTGGAACGTAGGCTCCCGCAGACAGGCACGACGACACGACTCTAGTAGAATAATTTTTATGAAAACTTCATGGAAATTCATGTTCGACCAGAATCGCGTCGCACCGTCACGTCGTCACACTGCCACGCATCACGCTGCATGTTGCGTGTCAACGTACTTGCGGGAGTGTTTTTGTCACTCCCGCAAAGTTCGGGCGTAGGTGACAACATGCAAGCGTGATGCGTGGCAGTGTGATAATCGCCTAAGGGGTCTTACCATTAAGGGGCTGACAACTGCTAAATCGCGGTCACTGTCGGACTGCATAGAAAAGAAAGAGAAGCGCGATGACGATGACGCAAAGCTGGTAATTTAATGCAAAATATGAATTTACAAATAATCTATTGACTGGGCTAAAAAATGAAAACACTATCACGTTAATATGTCGCTTGAAAAACAACCTAAAAAAAAAACTAGAATGATTACATTGTTGTTAGTATGGTTTATAATCGTCAAAACATTTTTTTTGAGGTATCTTCGTGACTTTTTTCTATCGTACCAAATTAGCTGTATTATGTTTTCAACACACTATCTAACTAGCATGAATATCCTGAAGATAATCATATATTTTTCTGATTTTGTTTACTGCAGTGGATCAAATACTTGTAGGCATTATAAAACTTGCGTTTAGGTCATGTAGTCCCCTTAATCTAACTCCTTGCAGTTATGATGCTTGTAAAACTTGCAACCACTTATAGCGGTACAAGGATCTTTTGGCGCGTGGCCAAAATCGTAACGAACGCCGCCATCTCTTATTTTTTCAATACATTTGACAAGACAATTGGACAAATGTTTACCACCAGCGCCTCCCTATCAACGCCATTCAAGCGCCAATAGATCCTTGTAGCAGTTTATGTAGGCAGAATCGAAAATAGCGTTGCATCCCGGGCGTAGCACTTGTAGCAACGCGGCGTAATACAACCGTCAAACAAGTACGGGCCTGCTAATATACCTAAGTAGTATGGAGGGTAGAGACAAGGAGAACTATCTCATAAGGGGAGAAAGTTGAAAAAGTGTCTAACTTAAACAGTAAATAATGGTTCAAAAACCCTCCAAAATGGCGCTAGCGTAGGCAAATTGTGTGGTATGATGAATGTAGCAGTTATCGGACTGAAGTTTGCCGAGTTAGAAAATTAACGGATTGAAGTATGCAGAGTCAGAGAAAATAATATGTTTAGTGACTAGAGTAGTTAGTGATAATCCAATATACCATACCTCAACAATTAACGTCCAACATTATTTTGTAAACATAACCTAAAATGATTGCTTTTAAAAATTAATATTTACCCGGTGGCTACTGCAGCGCCACCCTTATGTAGCACATTTTGACGGACACTTTTCATTGGCAGATATAGTTCTCCTTGTCTCTACCCTCCACTGGCTACTGGACATTTTCCTATCTATATACTTACTCGTATATAATTTAGTTTGTGACTTTTTTATTTCATGGGGCTTCTGAACTTACCTTTATATCAAGAAACTTGGATCGGTCTCTGAGTGGTATCGAACGCGCAGGTGTACCGTGTTCGCAATGAGGCATTGCTCACACCACCACCTGTTGCTGCGCGCCCAGTACTAGCAGTGTGCAGAATTTATTTGTTTCTTGTTTTGGGAGGATTCCTTAAGTTTAGTTTGTTTATTTAGTTAGTTCGTTCGAACGTTTCTTTTTATTGAAAAGGAAGTGGTACCTAAATCGGTGATATGCTAATAGGGTATATGCATGCATTTATTTTATATTTTTTATTCATTGTTTACACCGTTAACTTAGAACATACAACACAGTAAAATTTATTAATACTGTTTAAAAATGTTGCAATTAGGTTTAAAAAAATATTTAAAATACATAATAATTTTGTTTCGAAATATTTTTATTCCGAATCTTTGAATTTATATTTTCTAAATATTTGAACTAAATTTAAATAATGCATATTCCCTATTAACTTATAAGTAGAGGGGTGCAATACCACTACACCTTTGGTAGAATGTGCATTTGCATGAAATACAGAACTAATACCAAAAAGCTAGCTCCTCTCTGGTTAAATTATGTTTTAAACGAACTTTTGAAACATTTTAGAGTAAATTGTACACGTTATAATAATTAACAACTTTTGATTCTCGAATTCTAGAAACAAGCATCCTGCTGCTATAAATATAATAACTAAAACTAAAAACAAACTCACAAGGATTTGCGTGAAAAGTTTAATTTTTTTTCCAAAATCGACAAACGAAAATGAACAATGCCTACCTATTCATCCTCTCAAAGTTCACTGAAGAAACTCCACGTGAGCGGGACTTGAAAAACACGACGAAAATGTTCAACACTACTAATACATCCACAAACATTTCGATCCGTAGCTAACTGATACAATTTCGCCCAAGTTCAGCATTTTATAAACTCGCCGGCCGCCGCCGCCGGGTGGCGCGATGGCTGGATGGCGCGTTCGGCGATATTTCGTAAAATTTATTTTTATTTGGCGACAGAATTGTCTCGGCGCGAATGGTGCGGGCGGCTCTCTGGTAATTGGCGCGCTCGGCGAAATAGTGATGCGAACACTTTCTTAAAACATATAACTTGCGTTATGTTTTAGAAATTTTTGACAAAAAAAACAAAGCAAAATTTTCAAGCTTTTACTTATTATGTACATGCAAAAGATTTTGATAGGTACTTCTCAAGAGTAGGTAAGTTTAGGTAGGTATGTTTAACTTTTGATTCCATAGTGAAGTGTGTAGACGACTAACTTCTACTACATGTACCTACCTAATTTCTTGCATCGGTTTTCCTCTCGCTCTCTTTGACTACAATAAAGGAGCCTCTAAAACAGGTACAATACATCGCCAGACAAGGCAGACATTCTACCAGTAGGTACCTACTGCACTTCCAAATATATCGGAACATCTAAGAACAGTTAAAAAAATCCACACTACCACAATTATAAGGAATTATCTCGATAGTGCCGAGAAGTTTCGTCTCTTAATTTCATTTGCACAGCTAGGCTCTCATTAGCTTGAGGCATTAAATTAAGTCTTGCCGCATCGGCACACTTTAGTTAGATCTTTCGGTTAAGTATAGTTATAAGTTTTCAAACTGCAAGTAATAAAAAAAAACTTAATATCGGCCTTCAAAACCTTCTTCGAATAAAAGTACCCGATACCGATACCACTTTCAAAAATATCTCGATTAGGTATAACCAAAAACATGATCCCCACACTAGTTGTCGCGGCTGGCGCGCTTCGCCGTGTAATTGCCGTGCCCATTAGTCCTGCCCGGGGCCACTTCCAGACCGCCGCAGGGGATAAGGATCTGTGATGATACCGCAGTTTCGTCGCGCGAGCGCTCCTAACGCGGCCGTTATGTATTTTTTTGCCACAGATAAGTTTTAGAAGCGGTTTTTTCGGTAAATATGTAAGTAAAAACACACGCTCCCGTACCGATTAATGATAAAAATGTTTGTTTTAAATATTGAAAATTATGGTTTCGTTATGAATTCTCATTATCTTTGAAAAATGCATAGGTGATACGCCCAATAGTTTCGGTATCGATCATAATTATCGATAATCAACTAGGATACGTAGGTAGGTCATGTAGGTAGGTATCGTATTATTTTCAGTTCGTATTTCAGGCGTCACGTTAATTATTAAAAGCTAACTTCATATTTTATATTTTATACAAAATGCACATAGTTATCTCGTAAGTCGTAATACTGATAAGAAAGAGTTACCAGATTACAGAGAGGAATATATTTTTACATAAAATATACTTTAGTGCTTCAAAAACGAGGATGCAACACTGCACACGCTATTTATTTAGCAAAGTTGGAATCCGCAAACATAGTGCGCTTCGCAACGGATCCTGTAATTACGGCAGTCCCGGGGCCCGTCGTCCGGCTAATTACAGCGGTCCCGCGCGCCCGGGACGGGCTAATTACGACCGACCTGCGATCGCGGGACTAATTGCCCTCCGCGGGTAATTTATGAAACAAATTACATGAATCACATCACTTTGGATGTACAGCGGTACAGCCCTGTTTTTTGTCATTGCGCGATGAGCGTGCGTGTGTGAGAGATGCATTTTTGGAAAGGTTTTTTTCACTGAGACTGACATTTTAAATATTAACTACAAATTAAATTATCAAGCTAAGGTAATAAATAAAAAGGACTAATTGGCGGGAACTTTGCTGCGCCATCTATACTCTCTTCACAACATACAAACATCAGAATTTTTTTAATCATCCTTGTAACGCCATCTACCGGGGAACAGCAAAACAGTACATGAGTTGCAATTCTGACAACTGCGCCATCTAACAGGGAGTCCGTTAGATGGCGCAGTTTTAAAGGACTACATAGTTCTGACGGAAATAAATTATGTTAACGATTTTCATGTTTCTTGTTACAGAACGCGCCAAACCAAGATCCTGTGTACAGAAAGGTGGCCGTGGTAGAAAATTTCTTCGATATCATCTATACCGTGCATGTGGAACTTGAAGGAAGGCCTGGAAAACATGCAGGGCAAAAACGAACGTATAGAACCGTGAGTGTATTTTTAATTGTTTTAATTACCTTAAATCATTCATTTCCATCATCAGTCATTCATTTGCAGAGTATAGGTTTTCAACAATGAGTGTGTATAGTGTAGCTTGAGGAAAAATATTTTGGTCAGTTTAATATTTGAAGTCAGCGCTACCTAGCGAGATACTATTGAACTACGGGTGAATGGTACTGCCAACTCACCAAACTGTTGCTGGTTACAGTACGTTCTCTGTTTTAGCTGTTAGTAGTAGCCAATAGATGGCGTTGAGCACTAGTTTTTATTTTTAGATTCGTATCGGCGATGAAACAAGTCATGTAATAATTATTCAGTACAATATTTAGTTACTAGTTGCTAGTTTTTCATGAATACTTGTAAGTTTTACTATTACTAGTATGATGGGCAAATGCATCATGCTGTGCCCATTTGGTAATTTTACGGGTAATAGGTACTCAGATGATAAACAAATCCATTGCAATGCGAAAATATTAATGACCTACATCATTTCAATCTCAGGTTAATCTTGGTTATAGAAGATAGAAAATATTTTCAAGATCTTGACAATTTGATTAAGACCCCAATAGCGCAGTGGTTGACTGGTTAGCTTTCCGCGCGTAGGGTCCTGGGTTTGAAGAGAATATGAATTTCATGACCTGAGTACCTATATAAGATTTTCATCTTCTGTTATAATATAAAGGTAGAATAAATGGACGTGTAAAAGTGTTTGTACAAACCTACTTACAAAAATTAAATCATTTATAAAACTTTTTAACGAAGAAAAACAACCGACTTCCGAAAATAATACTATTAAGTAAAAATTTACTTTAATTTCGGAAGTCGGTGTCTTTGGTTTTGTATTTTCGTTGTTTGCCACCTCCGTGTTTGCTACCGACTTCCGAAACTAATGTATTTTTTTACTTTGTAGTGTTTTTTTTGGGAGTTGGGTCGCCTTTTTAACCGAAATCTTTTGTAAAAAAGTTTCTTATTTTTCGCTTTTTGGTTTTGGTACCTACCCCACACAAATTCCTATACCACTAATTGCGTGCAGTGACAGGATGTTATTATAACAGCATCAACATACACCAAGTGGAAAAAATATGTATTATTGGAGCTAACTCAAAAACCACCCCAGCAGAGTTAATTAAACTTATATGGGAACACCGCGCAAGCTTCCTCGTACAAATTGAAAATTAATTTTCAAACTCGGTCCACAATTGACGAAAATATCGATGGAAAAATATACATATATATATTTTTTTAAATTACACACGTATTGAGAACCTCCTCCTTTTTTAAGAAGTCAGTTAAAAGCATAGGCAATAGGCATCTATTTCCTATACCTTTCCGAAGTTAACCAACACAAAACGAAAGTTTCTAAACCGTTTAGGAAACTAATGTTCATTTGTTTCCCACCAAACTCCCACCGAAGCCACCCGTAATGTTATCACTCGAACACAAAACATCACAAAAGAATATATTCTCTCCTTTCCCTTAATCACGGATGTTTTCGCCAACAGATTACCGAGACGTACGCGTTCCTGCCGCGGGAAGCAGTCACGCGCTTCCTCACCGGATGCGCCGAGTGCGCGCGGCGCCCGCGCAGTGCATCCCCCCCGCCCCTCCCCACACCATCACCCTCGCCCACCAGACACCCCACTTACCTCCCCTTCCTACCCCACTGCGCGCCTGATTACACGCGCAACTGGGAATCTGAGATAGACGCCGCACATTCTAATTACTACGAACCGAAATTCGAGTATACGGAACTTCAGCCGGTGAAGAAACTCGAAAGCCCCAAACCAGAGGTTGAGGACCCCGAACCTACGTATATTGAGCTCACGTCGAAGAAACTTAACGGTTTTGAAGCAATACCACTTTTGAATAGAACTTCGCCTGTAGAACCCGCCTTTCAAGAAGATGAACCGGTTAGAACTGACCCAGAAATAGACAAAGATGACAATAGTCTAATAGACGTAGAAGACGTCATACCTGACAGTCCAGTACCTTCAAGATCACAAAAAGATGATGACACTCGGCAGTCAGAAGGTGAAAGTACCAAGAGGGCAGAAAGCAGAGGATCGAACGATAAGACTGAACCCAAAAAAGAGAAGAAGTACAATCCGCTCGACGTAGCTAATTTAACGTCAAAAGACCCCCCAAAATCCAGATCTCCACCCAGAAAGAAGTTGTTGACTTCATGTATTGACTATTCCTCTAATTCTTTTGGGTCTGGGAGGATTCCAAAGCCTTGGAGACCAGATGGTGGAGCGTACTATGGTGGTGAAGAGATGGACTACAACGTGCCTATAACGACGGCGTATCTGAAGCATATGAGGAGTATGGCATATCAGGACCGCAAGGATTCAGAGAATAAGGTCAGTGAAGATGTTGTACCTCTATATTAGATCTTTACCTATTAAATTGCCGTTTAGTACCTATACAGAAAGTTAAAGTCATTTTTATATAAATATTTTTTATTTTTATCATTCATTATATTATACACCCACGCTATCGATGCATCTCTGCCAGCGCAGTGGCAATTTTTCAATGCCTTTCTTGAAGAAGTCAGGTGTACGAGAGTCAACAAACTCTTCAAAGGCATTTTGTACTGCCTCTCGGGTATTGAATTTTTGCCCTGCCAGGAAGTTGTCCAAATTCTGGAAAAAGTAGAAGTCTGTCGGCGCAAAGTCTGGTGAGTATGGTGGATGACGCAAAACTTCCAACCCTAGTTCTTGCAGCTTAGAGACCGTCTGTTGTGCCGTATGAGGTCGAGCGCTGTCGTGTAGGAGCAGCGGGGATGAGCGATGAACCAAGGCTGGCCGGAGATTTGCGAGCTTCTCCATAATTGTGTCCAGTTCCTCACAGTACACATCCGTAGTAATGCTGGTGCCATTTGATAAGAAGCTGTGATGAATTATACCGGCACTGCGGCCGGCCGGCCATTACTTTTTTAGGGGTAAGTTTTCGTTTGGGGCATTGCCTAGGCGCTGGACCAGGGTCCATGAGGATTTTTAACCCCGGAAACAAAATAAAAAAAGGGTCCAACCACTGCTTACGATTATCAAAAGAATCCATTTTTCATCGCAAGTGACAATGCGGTTCAAAATCCCTTCGTTTCTGTGTCTGTTTAAACCAACGCAAGGCATTTATGTACCTCAATGCGTTCGTCGCGCTGCTGGCGATCGTTCAATTCGGACGGCACCCACTTATCAAGTTTTTTTACATTACCAATTTGACGCAAACGGACCAATATCGTTTTGATGCTAACGTTGAAAGCTGCTGCTAACTCAGCAGTAGATTGAATATCGTCAGCTTCCACTATCGCCTTTAATGACATCGTTGTTGACTTTAGTTTTCGGGCGACCACGGGGTTCATTATATAGATCAAAATTTCGACGTGGAAGCGTTCAAACCAATAACGAGTCGTGCGTTCGTTTGTAGTGTTCACTCCGTTGCGAGCCGTTTGTGCGGCATTGCTACCGCGACGGAACTCGTATTTTGATCGTGTCCATATTGATGAAAAAGATACAAATGTGTAGTAAAAACTAAACACTAATCAATAAACAAATGACTGAATTTGAAAATAAAATACCATATTTTTTAAATAAAATTCATTAGAATTTAGAATTTATGTTCATATTATCAACTATGTCTTTTGAAAAGTAAGGTGACAAAAGAAGCATGTAACATTTTTTTTCAAAAGGAAATTCAGCGTTTGTTTGCCTATTAATAAAAAAAAAAAACATTTTCCGCAAAAGTATCAAACATTAGGGTTCCTCAAAACTGTTCTAAATTCCTCATTCTCGAAAACAAAGTATGAAACCGCACCAAACCTGATAAATAATTTCGTCTAAACAAATGTAAAATAAACATATGATTTTGCGGGCCGGTCCGCGTTTAACCCTAGCTTTAAACTTTTGCTAACAAACTGGTAAAGCGGCGGCGGTCGGTCGGATCCGCAAACCTTTGTATGGGATCCATTCTAACCCTTGTTATGATTTTGAAGACTGTTATCCGACGTTGAAGTAAAAAATATTGGAGTACCTATTTTATTTATTTGAGCGTTTTTGTTAACGTGTTATTCAATAGGTTGCTTGGTATGGAAGTTTTAGTTGTTATACTATTTATTCATATGAGGTTATTTTTATACAAAGTTAAAAAGTTTATAGAAAAAAATGCTGTAGTAAGATTAGGTAAAAAAGTTTTGAGTTCGTTTCGACTTAAAAGTCTCGTTTTAAAGAATTATATTTTTTTGGGTAACAATTTTGGGAGTATTTATTTTGTGGAGAGTAGGTAATATTTATTTTCTTCGTAGTAAAAAAAAACATCTTACTTAGACACGTGTGCAGATTAGACTTTTGGTATCCTAGCTAGACGAAGAGTTTGAAGCAGCAGCTCTCTCTTGTAGATGTTGAGTTAATCAGACATACAAAAGTAATATTAAGTTCTCATCTAATGCAAGGAGGGCCCTGACTTTTGATGGGCTTACAAAGAGACATGGGTCCAACAACCAGAGATCCTTTGGAGAATTCGATGTTGCCTACTTGCAGTTAATTTATTATTTTTAGGATAGGTACCGAATAATAATAATATAAATTGGCATAGTTTATTTTAGATGTGACAAACTTTTTATCAAAATCATATTTCAAATGTACCAGGCACTCAGTATTTATAGGCGTTAGCGCGTACCTGACGTAACCCTGTAATGTTCCCGGCGTCCCACACGACCCGCGATTGATTCAGACGAATGTCCCTCACAAAGGACCACGGGGCGTCACGCTATAATCGGGCGCCGCATCTTTTCTAACTCATTTTTCTCGCTTGGGGCGCGGGGGTGGGGGGGTTGGGTGGAAGGCACGAGGTTTCATCAGCCTGAGGGGGCGTCACGGTATTAGACAAGACACAAAAACGATGCCCGGCGGAGAAGTGGGCTAGTAAGTTTTCTGATGACGGTTATATCTACTATCGGTGGCTATGTAATAGGTTTTTCAATGTGAAAACTATGTTACACGCTTAGGAGATTCTTGTTTGATTTAGTATTTCTTTTTTGTGTCCTAGATGGAAAATGTTTGTGTTAGTTGTAGTAGGTTTGTTCTTTTAGTAATTTTGTTTTTTGAGAAAAATAATAGAAGTGTTTATTTACACATATAATGTTTGCTGATGAGATATTGGATTGTTAGCATATTTTTATTGCGGTCATTATTTGTAGTCACATAAACGAGGGATGTGACCGTGCTTTCATTAAAGTTAAACATCAATTACTACACAAATGAGCATGAAAAAAAAGTATATCTACTTAAACCAACAAATCCGGCATTAATTGCAATAAACGCCAAAAGCTTGTAATATGATGGGATCTAACGCAGAAAATATCCTACTAACAAAAAGTTTATGTTAGACCTTTTTCGTGTGGGGCCTCCCGAAGGGTCAGTCGAGCCCGAGCCGTCCATAAGAGGGTATCGTCCCTTCGACCTCCCAAAAGTGCCTTATCCCCCCCTCGGCCCCCGCATCGCACTGCGACTTGTAAGATTGATTGGGGCTCCTTCAGTCCATTGCCAACCACCCTTGTGGGATATTCGACCCTCCCCCCTTTTTTCTCGGGTACTTGCGACCGGGCTGTAGATTAGATGGAACGGGTCTGTTTTAGGTGGAGGCCTTCTTAAGGTATTAGGGTGTTTTAGCGTTTTTTTAGATCTCTTTGTGTCTTCGCAAGATGTGAGGATTGGTGTGTTTTTAAAATCACTAAAACAAATTCGATAGGCAACTCTAAATAAATATAATAGCTTTGCGCTAGTCATAAATAAACTAGAAAGTTTTTGGAAAAGTAAATTTTACCAATTTCACTTTTGTTGCTGGAAATATGCCTACATTGGGAAGACAGCCCTATTAAATGATTGTATCGGTCATGTCTAGATAACGCATTAACTACCGAAGTAGTGTTATATTTAAAACGTTGCCAGAGAAGTATTAATTAATGGGAGTAAAAAAAAAAAATACCCCGGTACTATAATATTCAAATCATCAGTACCACACTCTGGATACTACGTACTTCAGTCAGATAACCCACAAAAATCCTCAACACCAGATAACGATGTCTCATCCAGCGTCTGCTCCACGCATCCACCCCCTTTTTTCTCGGCGGGCGCTGTTAATAACACAACAGGCTATTTTATTCGGCCAGCGCCACTTGCGGCGCTTGCGGCCGTGTGACTGCTTTGATGTCAGAGATTACAAGTTTGTTTAGCTATGCCCATGTTATTGTGGCCAATCTCTATGTTTGATACGTGTAACGTGTTTTGAATTTTTGGAGCAAAGTAGAAAGTTGGAATTGATAGTGTTGGTTAATTTGTTGAGGGTTACGTTTGAAAATAATAATAATATTTTTGAATGAGGAGAATTTGCTATTGTTCTCGGCAATTGTGAGTTTTAGATGATTGTCATCATCTTTTTACATAGATAATGCTAATGCCAGCGTAATGTTACAAATTAAATAAAACAAAAGAATATTTAAGGCTCCCACAGACAGGCGCGACGTGACTCTTGTGGTACAGTTTCCATGAACTTTTCATAAAAATTGTTCTATTCGTCGCGCCTGTTTGCGGCGAGCCTTTAACCCTAACTTACCATATTGTCCTCTAAAAAGGTCAAATTAACACAAATGAAATGCTGTTTGTTGGTAAGCGCATTTTTTGTTTTAAAACGTCCTTTTTTTCTATGCGATTTTTGTGATTCAACATTCAAACGATGGATATTCTTTTTATTTGGACAGGACAACGTCTTCCTTTCCACAACGGACATTTTTCGTAAACAAATATTCAATTCAATATACCGCCGAGTATTAACTTTTCACTGTTCAGGAACACCATGATACCTTAAAGTTCTGTTATATTGACTTCTATAAATAGCCCAGGGCAATGTTTGCGTCCAAATTGTTAATTTACTTTGGCTTCTTACGTTTTGATAAAAGTTATTGTTCGCGGCTTCGCTTATGTCGGCTATTTCGTAGTTGGCAAACTTTTACTTTGGACAATTTAGAATTGTGTAAGCTATAAAGGCTTCTACAAAAAAGCGCGACACGCGACGCGACACAAAGGCACCGCTTATCGCGCGACGAGCGGTGCCTTTGTGTCGCGAGCGATTCACGTCGCGTGTCGCGCCTGTTTGTAGGAGCCTTAACTAGTAGATTTGTCTTGAATACTTAATTAACTATAACTAAATAACTATGTATGTTTTAAAGTTAGCAGATAGATAGTGCTTTAGTGTATAGTGTAAACGGAAAAGAATTGAAGGAATACACAAATTAAAACATAACGCTGTCTTTGCTGTCGCGCAGTCGGGTAAAAAGAAACGGCATGAATGACGATCCTAGTGCTAAAAGCTTTTTTGGCAGATTCTTCATTGTTCTTCTGTAAACAAAGTTCTGCCGACCTGTTTCATAAAATCTCGCAGTGAAATTTCACTACGAGATCAAGCTTCAAGCTCACTTCACCAAGAATTCTAGGTGAAGTGAGCTTGAAGTAAGTTGTCAATAGTGCCAATCTCTAGCATCAGGTCAAACGACAGTTCACTATAGCCAAGTTAGCACGGTGAGATTTATACAGAAAAATCCGGCAGTTATGTCATTAAAATATCCTCCGAATTTCATAACAGCAATAATTATTAACGCTTCCTTCCCATTACAATAAATTTGCAATTACATTTCTAAACTGTTGAATAATCGTATTGACGCCATTTTAATTGCTTTCATAACTCCTCAAGATAGCAATTACGAACTTATTCAAAAGCAATTCATCCAAAAGTGAATTTATGTGCGAATGCGTGTGCATCGCGACCTTGAGCAGTGACATAATTAAGTTTGGTCCCCCAGCGATCGATTCTGCGTTTCATTACCATGAGGGTCCGCTAGACACCCGACGGCATCTGTAGGGTTGCTTTTAATAAAATAAAATGACTTAAAAACCAAGCGCGTGCAACGCATTTTAATATTTATTAATATGTAAATATAGTTTACATTTGTTTGATCTTACTTCCTAGTTTTACGATTTTGATCAGAAATGCTTTGTTTAGTGCGCGTGCTATGGTAAGCAGAGATTGTGACGTGTGTTAGTTAGTAGGTCAGTCAGGCAAACCATAGTTAATGTTTATGAGCAAAACATAGAAAGAAACGTGGTAGAAAAAACCGCATTACGTTTATTTTTATACAGCTGCAGTAGGTAAGTAAAAAGCTGGATTTACTGGTATTCTGGCAGCACGTTTAAATCAACCAAGTTGAATTTACCCTCACACCGTGCCAAGTCGGGTTGAAGAGCTAGTCGCAAATAAACGCGAGCTAAAGCCCTTGCGCCACGGGGGCGGGTGCCAGCCAACTGGCAACCACCCCGTTGTCATTTACCCTACTTACCGTAGCTACCAGGCGAGCATAACACCAACGGAGAATTTTAACGGAATTAGTCGCGAGGCTGCTTGCCGCCTGCAGGGCGCCGTAGTAAATTCACACATGTACCCAGTAAGGCGAAGGGTAGGAGTTCCACCCACCTCCACGCCTAGTTTTAGCGCCTAGTAACTCGCAGGCACGAGGTGTCTACACGCAATGCCGCAAAAACATTAACTGATGGAAAATAATTCTTAACTTTGTTTATTAACCCACATAGCGGCTACAGATTGACAGACTGTCTTGTTATTAAGTTCTAGCTTTAGCTTTCCTGAAAAACGCTCGCTCGCTCACTCGCTCTTCTTTGCTTGATTTTTCATTGAAACGCAAACCGTTTTAGCGGCGCGTATTTTCTCTGAAAAGGAACTTCGTTAGTGTGATTATGGCAGTTATGATGAGAGATTTTATATAATGTCGGAAAAACTACTTATTCCTATTTTGAAATTCGCGTCATTTTCTTTTATCGTGCTGAAACTACATCCACATTACTGAGCTAATCTAGTCTAAGTGTCGAAAAGGGGGAGAAGTGCAGTTGGGGCAAATTTTCACAACTTATTTTCGAAAATTACGAATAAATCGAGGACAAATTGGACTTACGCATCGAGGGGAAATTTGCAACTATGTTGTGAAAATGGTACTGATAAATCAAAGTCTATTCATGCAATCAAAGTGTAACATCTTTTTTGAGTAAGAATAACCTCCTATTTGAAGGTTTTATTTAAGAAAATACTCAGGTGTGAAGAACTTTAGCACAACACTATAACAGCTTTATCTTGAAGCACATAATCTTCAAAATATCATTACAATTTATGATTAAACTGAAAGCAACTTTGTCTTCTTACTTACTATGTAAACTTAATATATGTGTTTTACTACAAACTCTCCTGAGCTCCTAGTGAGTGAGATTTAGTACTAGGTAGGATAAGACGTCAATAGGCTATTATTTTACACATAGACTTAGATTAAATTAGTTTTTCAGTTAATTTTAGTAATTCCTAAAATCAATGCAGAGATCGCAGTCGCAATCCATTTTATTTATTTAGGAAACGGGTGAACTAAAAAACCAGGTCTGCATAAGTTATCTGGGAGTCCCAATAAATGTTTAAGGGGTGCGTAAATCATTACTAAACCCGCTACCCGGGATAGGCAAAGGACGAGTTCACGAGGGTCGAAGGAATGGACAAGGTAGTTTCTAAGGATTTATAGTTATGTTAAAGTGTTTATATTTTTATCCGTAGAGAGAATTTAGTAATAGTAGATTATACATAACGTGACCATTTATTCTTTGACTCAAAACGGGACATTGGTTTATTTAGGTCAATTAACAGGGAGTTATTGAAAAAAAACACTTTTTTTAAGTTATTTATTCTGAAAAAGTTAGTTAGCCTAAAAGTTACGCATTAAAAGATATACCCAAAATGATTAGTTATATTTATATTTTGTCAGAGGAACAAATTTGCTTTAATATAGCGGGTGAAGATTTTAAGTAAGAATGAAACTCTTGGCACGTATTTTTTATATTCACCTTAATTATCAACATCGCCTTTAGAACTGAAATTTGTAACTGGGTTTTCTCAGATATCTACAATTTGTTCATCATAGAAAATACTCTTTCTATTGGAGCATTTGTAGCAGGCAAACATAAAATATATTCAATTAAAATAGAAAAGTTTTCATGCTATAGATTGTTGGCGTGAAAGTGTTTGAATACTTCCACCCAACGAGTTTCCGTGGAAACATTTAGATTATTCCATTCGGTTACTTTTTGCGATGTAATGTACATAGTTAGAAATTAATGAAAATTCGTCAAAAACTTTTGTATCTTTATCACGGTCAATATATTCCTTTTCAATTAATACATCCAAAGATTTCTGAACGTCATCCCTTGCGGGGACCTTTTTTAATTCTGCCCAATAAAATCTCTCCTTTTCTTTGGTAAGAAAGCAAGTCTACTGCTCCAGATATTCACTGCTTGTTTTATAAAATTCTGTAGCCGTCCTTTTCACAAACTCTTCATCTATATCAGTACCATTATCTTTCAATTTCACCATTAATTGACGGACCGTAAATTTTAATGGAAGAAACTGATTGGTCTGTTTTTGAGTCAAATTGTCTTTTAGTTGATTGATTTCTGTTGCAGCTTCAATTGCCGATACAGTCTGACCTTCAAGTTTCAATACAGCTTGATGAAAACTTGCTGACTGAGCGTGTAAAAAATAAAGCCACAATTCGGTTGTGGGATCTTCAAAAAAGTTTTTTAGTAACAGGGGACATTTTTCAATAGTCAAAAAGTAGTTTTTTAATGGCTGATAAATTTTTAAAACCCTTTCCAAGGCAGGCATAAGAGCAAGCCATCTGGTTTTGCATTAGCCGAGCATTTGTTGATATTCCGTTTCAGTTTCGGCGCAAAACTCCTTTAGAGCTTCAACTCGAATCGTGTAAATATAAAAAAAATATATATATATTCACAATAATGCTTTCATAATCTAAGGGTAGCCCATCTGCAGCAGACTTTATTGCATTGTGAATAACATGGGCTCCACATCCGATACCTATTAAGGGCTTTTTCAGAAATGATTGTAATTTCGTAAACACATTGTTAGTTCCTCGCCTAGCCGCGCCTCCGAAATTGACGTTGGCGTTGTCCCCACAAAATGCCACCACTTTTGCTGTCAAATTATTATCTGTCAACACTTGATTTAAATAATTGACGAGGGGCAATTCCCGTATTTTTAAGACCGTTCGCATTCTAATCTCAGTCTCAATCTGTCAAAATTACTATCAATTTACATACATTTTTGACAGGTTTTTGACATTGATTGTCGCTGAGATGAGATTGCGACTTGAATTTGAACGTTTTTTTAAGTACGAGAATTGGCCTACTGAAGTCTCACCTGGTTGGTCTTGGAGATCTAAAATTTTTACTTGCACACCTACGAAAGGTTGAAAATAGCGCACTACAATAGGGTATATTTTCTTGTTACCGTGGTTTGAAGCGTCGGTCGTTTAGTATAGTAATACAATTGGACTTATTAAGATCATCTTTTAATTCTTTCATCGCTGTGGGCGTCAAAACATTTACTACAATAGCTTTTGATTTCGTACGTGCACATGTAAATTTGGGTTCAAAACATGATTGAATTAATTTCGATGCACAATCATTAGATCGAAAACTGTGGTTTTATTGTATTGTGTGATAAGCCCAGACGCCTTCTGCCGCGGCGATATCCAAATCTTTTGAAGTTGGCGCATCCGATTTCTTGAAAAAGTTTAACATCGAAGAACTCGAAGCGGTGGCGCGGCGGCCGCCCGGCCGGCTCGACTACTCAAATTTTCGCGATTTTTTTTTTTTTTCCGAAAACGGGACAATTTTGCGTCCCAGAGTTCATTTCTGGGACACCGGGACGCGTAATTATAAAAAGGGACAGTCCCGTTCAAAACGGGACGTCTGGTCACGTTAATTATACACGATTATACACGTAACAAGTGAAAAAAGTGAATTTAATTCGAGGGATTAAGTTGGATCCCAAGAGCAGCGAAGGATTCTAGATTACAATCCTGAGCGGAGCGTGGGATACAAGGACTGAGATTAATTCTTTTTTTCACGAGTTGTGTACTCTACTTTTTACCATTGCCACTCGAAAATAAATCTTAGTATAGTATTTATATTTCTCACATTTTGTTATATAATCGGTAATAAGAGAACAAAGGATTAAATATACTTAAACATTAAAATGTATAGTTTTGTACATTATTTGAGCTTGTTCTAAAGGTTTTATTGACTCAGTGATTAAAAGAGAGTTTTATTCACGGTTATCGATGAATCAAATGCCCCCTTTCGAGTGGCAATGGTAAAAATGTACTACTTATATAGAGGACAAAATAATTTACGTAAATTAAAAAAGAAAGTAATTATATTTGATTACTAGTTCATTTATTTAATTATAAGTATAAAATAGTATATTATGCAATTAGTGAATAAAGGACGGATTTAAAGCGAGGGCCATAGATGAATCACGAGCTAGTGAAGGATTCAAGTATTAGAATCCTGAGCGACGCGAGTGATTCATGGCCCTCGATATAAATCCGTTTTATTCAAGAGTTGCATACTATACTTTATACCATGACTACGAAAAAAGAAAGAAATAAGCGAAAATAAACATTTAATAAAGAAAAAGGAAGCTTAAGTTAATTAAAATGCACATTAAAATTGGAACAATTTGCTAAAATTAAGAGTAATTTTCTTGTTATTATTATTAGGATGGTCAACTTGTGTAGCGATATAACAGTGAGTAAAAGTGCTTTTTATTCACTGTTTTCAGTGAATAAAATAAGCTTTTTAGAGGGGGAATGGTATAAAAATATGTATTATTTATTAGGTCCCTTGTCCTTAAAGGTTCATTAGAAAACCAGCGTCAGACAGCATCTGTCTGGCATTAATGCTGAAATTAACCTTCTTGGCGCCGCCGCCGCCGTGAGGCACACACTATTGTTGTTAAAACATTATTTTCACTTTTTATTTTGTTATTTGTATTTTGTGTTCGGTTGTCCTTTAAAAAGGACAACCGTAGTAGCGGCATCTTCATCAGCGATTACAGGTTAAACAAATAATATGCTTAACTAAACACACAGTATCTATGTACTTATAGTAAAAACCAGAGTTATAGAACATGTCGTTTTCAAGACATGAAGCCTAACAAAAAAAGTTACTGAAAGTAACTCAATTTGTTCTTCAAACACATTTTGTTATTTCTGGCGCAAGTAGGTCGGCTACTTCCAAACCTTTTTCTGTTACTAATGGCAATAAACTAATGCTATTTTTGAACTTTTCTATTCTAGCAACACAATCAAAGTTGGTCTTACAAAGTACACGAAAGACTGAGTAGAACGTACCAACTTGTTTTTGCCAAACAACACCAAGGTATATATTTATAGTCATATAAACCTAAGTAATATGTAGTTATAATTTATGACATCCTGGTCTCCGGCTGTGTCGAGCCCAGGGCATCGTCACCCTTGGGAGCCCTTGCGACGCAAAACCCTATGTACCCTACTACCTATCTATCTGTACTGACAGCGGCAGCGTCTCCCTTTTTGTGCTATACACATTATCTTCATGTATTATATGATTGCCTTGTAATTTATATGAAGAAATAATTTTAGCATCGGTATTAGAGTCGATAATAAATTAATTATTACGAAATTAGAGTCGATAATAAATTAATTATTACGAAAATTTATTTTATAATGAATATAATCGTCGATGATATGATTACCTTGGATTTTGAAATTGTATGAACATTTTGATAAAACGTTGGTAAAAGAATCCGTGCAATTGCAATGGAATTATGGACGATATTATGATAGGTTCTAAAATAACCCCACAGGATACATACAAACAGAAAGAATTTCGAATCAGTACCTGAGGCAAATAAACTACACCCAAATTACCTTTCCCACCAACAAGAAATATCATGCTCTGAAAAGTTATAACCAAACCACCACATCACATCTCGGATATTCTATAACACTATCATCCACTGTTTACAATATGTAAATTTACGTATCATTATACATACATAGGCCATACCGAGAGCACCTCAAATTCACATAATCGTTTGTTGTAACTTGTTATAATAAACCGCATACGACTCCTATTAGTTTTGGGCTCATAGAATATGTGGACAGAGATGGCATGGAGTGGTGTTGGTCAGTATTTCTTTTTGTGAAGAGATAGTAAGGTGTCAACTGTTTCAAAAAATGCAACCCAAGCATTTTTTGTACCTATAAGATAATAAATTAATATAGTCTCAACGAGTGGTGATACTAAAATGTTCGCTCGTACTGTGGAGTTATATTTTAGTTATATTTTTTTACGGTATGTACTTAGTACTATTCAGAAATACATAGTTCCTGCCAATATAATAGTAGATACCTAATAGGTATGTACGGTTATAGTAAAGAAAAGAACTTAGAAACGGAATCCATGCAAGACATAAATTATGAATTGACTGAAAGATTTCAGAGATTAAACAAATTTTAAAATATTTTTTACAAGAGAGTTAGTCCTATTCTAATTGTTACAAACTTGAAGCAAAGTTCTTTGGAATTCAAAATAGATTTTCTGACAGATTCTATGTTCCCAAGAAATGCAATCAGTGAAATCTGTTCTATAAACGCGGTCAGTCGTTCACATCGATTGGATATTCAAACAACTGCCAGCCGAGAAAGAAATTGAAGATTATCTTTATTTACTGGCAATTATTTTGTAAGTAACATTAAATTAGTCAGCTCCACAGTTTCCTGTATCCATTCCCTCAGTTTGATAGACGTGGCAGCAAAACTTTTTCTAGGGTCTCGGTCCCCCCTTGGACCGTGGGGGGCTTTCTATTAAATAATCATTTCGGACCCCGTCGCGTAGGTGCGCCGCTATTAACTCTGCGAATTAGTGCTCCTCATGTTTTATGAGAACTTGGTAGCGGTGGTAGTTATGGTGGTCAAATTGCTGAACATCACGCTTTGCGGGGCTGGGATGAGACAGAACTTACAATGTGTGTTGATAAAATTATGTTAAGTTTTCTTTTCATAGATCATCAGTTTTCGTACAGATTTTCAGACAAACGGCCCGTTCAGATAGGTGGTCCTTCGAAATTTTTGCAATCTAAGTAACTCTTTTTGTACGGGCTTAGAAGTTTTGTTGTGCTCATTATTTCAATATTCGAGAAATTCAAATTGGTCTAAAATAGAACAACATCTTTTGCGACATAATTAATTATGTTTGTACTATGAAGCTACTAGCTTTTGCACGCAGCTTCGCCTGCGTGGAGGCCAAACAAATCCTGTAAATCCTTCTCCATTAAAAATACATATTTATATACTTACCTACATAAGTGCCAAAGGAGATGTTTGATTTTGGGCCACCACTATGTACACTACATAGATAAATAGGAAAAAAATAGGGGAATTTCATAAAAATACTAAAAAAATCATTTGAAATAGGGTACAGTGGTACAAAAATGATAATTTAATAAGTTTTTTAATAAGATAACCCTAGTTTTAAGCCAGCCATGACAGTTGTGTTAGACATGACGTTTGACAGTTTAAAGCACAGCTCACTCCTCTCCTATGAATTATCGAAGTCCAGGGTATATTGATAGGCACTAAAGAATGAAGCAGTAGGACTGTTAATAAACAAAACGTTCAAGCCTTAGTTACGTTTCTTGCTCCTCTTGACACCGATATAAACAATCTCTAACTGCTCGAATAGGTGATAAAAGATGTGCTGCCGCAGTCGAGTAGAATACCATGTAGTCTTATTTTATCGAAACCGAAACCCAAGATTTTCGAAATTCGTATTGTTTCGTTTTATGGCAGCTAATACACGTCAATCAAATGTCATTGTCAAAATGACATTTTTCGATCCACCATGTTTAATTTTATGTTGTGTTGCTCTCCTTGGCCAAGTTAATTTGAGTATACTTTGAAACGAAGTGAAATTAAAGAAAATTAACAATAAAAAACGGTTACTGTAATACATAGCGATATTTACATATAGTGTACATAGTGCTGGCCCAGGCTCCATACATTTCTGGAACATCTCCTTTCACGGTGTTCGGTCAAACGGTGTTGGAATTCACTCTAGACTCACAAAATGTATTTAAAAAAATAATTTTAACACACCACTAAAGTTTCTAATAATATAATTCAATCATGATTCGAAAGACACGTAGCACCATCTAGCGTCCTAAAGCAATTGTGATGGTCGAATGTTATTGTTGTTTCCCTCGGGTACAGTCCTTTTTTTCTGGATAAAAGGTACCCTATGTCCATTTTTGTACCCCTAACGACGTATATGCAAAATTGCATGATGATCAGTTCATTAGTTTAGGCGTGAAACGGTAACAAACAAACTTTTTTCGCATTTTTAATATTAGTTTGGAAATTAGGAATTAGGATTAGGATTTTTTTACAATAGATAAACTATAGATATAAAGTGTTATCTAAAGATGCCACTGTTCTTTATTGTACCTACACAAACTTATCTCATCACCATTATTTTCAACTAATCCTGAAAATGTACAGAAATCTTTCAATCGATTTTTATCTAAAGCCTATTTCTTATCTCTAACAATTGGTACATTTAGCGTTAGACTTGGGGAGTTTTTACTAAAAATAATCTTAAATACGGAATCCAATCCACCTACTTCGGATGCCGGGTAGGGTCGGGTACCTATCGAGTCATACGGGGTTCCGAATCCCCCTCACCCCATGCCTCCTAGCTCCAGAAGGGAGTGGGAGGGACGAAACCTCTTAATTATTGTCACATATGAATTATTTTGATATTGACGCGTGTCTCGACCTCCTCGTTAGCGTCCCTTCGGGTTTCTTTTGAAATGGCGGGCTAGCTCTGCGAATGGTATGTTTGCCTGGTAGCTCTGGGAATTTGCTGTGATTTTTGTTTCAAGAATCTCTTAGTAAATGAGATCTAGATGTAAAGTCAGCTCGTGTAGTTGGTTTTTGTACATAAAAGTCTTAAAGCACGAGTCGTTTTTATAACTTGGTAACTGAAATGTCCAGAATTCCATTAAATTGTTTTTTAATAACGTGACTGATTATACCCATCTACATTACCAGTCATGTTTGGTCAGTTTCAGCTTTGTACCGCAGAATGTTTGTGAAGTCCATACCAGCGAACATTGGAAATCCTGTCAACAATAAGGCAATGTTCCTCTGTGAAAAATAAACAAGGAAAATAAGTTTCATGAAAACTAGATCATTTGTAGTATTTTTTACACAATTCTCCGTGACAAAACTGCGCCCACTGGCACACCAATAAATTGGAGTCTATCTTAATTGTATTCAAAAGTGCCTGTCGTGTCGCATCCACAATTAAGCCAAGCCTTGGTCCGCCAAAGTGCTACCACCTAATAGGAACTTTAATTTTCCAAATTCACCTGCCGTTTATGTAATTCACCCCATACATGCGCCCCCTGGCCGCGGGGTGTCTAATGTAGACCAAGGGGGGTACAGGCGACGCTCACGAAAAGGAAAAGGGTGGTTCTAGCAATTTTTTTCTGATTTTTCCCCTCCCTTTTTACCCGATAATACCCTAATGGTCGCTTGCTTCCTTTTTGGTGGATTTTTTTCGCCGTCGAAGATCGAGACGTATTTTTTACTCGCTTGTAATTTTCCCGTTTCCCGCCGAAATGAAAAATAAACGGTCAGGACTTTTTTGTATTGATGCGTGATTTCTAAGGTTGTGCGGTTTGCCGCCGATGCCTGGAGGTGTGTGTTGTGATTGCTTGTGCAGCGAAATGCGGCTCTATCTTATTGTTGCGTTGTCGTATCAATAGTGAAAATTGGAATCATGTTTCAGCAACGGACATAAATTCAAAAATGTAATGCTTTCATTTAATAAACTGGAAATATTTACTGTTGTCTTCAGAACCAATACTTAATTTGACAGCCCATCAATTTTATATCCGGCTTTTTATGATTATCCCAAATACTTATTGGCAGCCATATCGCTGTCGCCGACTAACAGAATCACAATATTTATTTTTTTATTTTTATTCGTTTTCAAAACTTACAAAGCAATTGAAAGTACTTAAAAAAGCTTAAAAATACCCAACCGACTCGCACTTTAAACGCCTCCATTTTGGCGTGCTTGGTGTGACGTCATAGTCTATGACTTTGACAACGGACTGAATCGCAAACACTCCTATAAAACACATTGACGTTTAGTGGTTCGCTCTGACTAATGGCGTCGCTTTTCAAATATTTGAATTTCCTACAGTTTTATTGTACATAAAAAAAAAATACTTGCTCAAAAAGAAATTATAGTTAATCAAAAATATTGACGGAGGTATAATTCTGAAGTAATAAAGTATATTCAATTATTTTTTTTTTAAAGTATGTAAAAAAAGTTGACCCTAAAGTAAAAGTAGAAGTAAAAGTAAGTAGAAAGTATTAAAACTTTAACAATCACAAATTAAACCAATTAAACCTATTGCCGGTTGCAGAAGGAATTTCTCAGAGAGTCTCGCATGCGAGTAGGAACACATTACTTTTATTTTGGCATCGATAAATTTTCGTACCGGGTACCACCCTGCATAATGCATGCAGCGAAAAAGTAGGGAAAATAAGAGAAAAATCAGGGAAAAATTTCGCCCCCTCGCCGGGTTCCTTGGGCACCACCTACTAGGCAAGCAGGGGCGCGTAGGAGGTTACCGTCCGCCAAGATTAATACGGTACAGTACGACCGCCCGACGCCGCAGCTTTCATTAAAAATACTGGGACCCTGATGGGTTAGCTGGCAGACTTGTGCCGACTATGTGCCACCCCGTGGCGCCGTCTGTGGTTCTGCTGAATGTGTACAACTAAAATGAATTTCGAGATATTTCTTCTTCCTTTCACATATTTGCAAAACAACGGAATACGAAAAAAATACATTTCTAGAAAAAACAGTACTTCTTACACACATCTTAACAAATTATTTTTTATTATTTCATAATTTACCCTAGTGGGCATGGGAAGGGGAGACTTGTATTAAGAATCGCATGACTGTAAAGTATGTTTGTGCGTTTCTAACTTTCTCTTGTGTAGCTACGAGTCAGATGATTAGCTGATTATTGCTACGCGGCGCCGTAGCAAGCTCTACGATTTGAAAGGAGGGTGGTGCTACGGCGTAGTACGGCTACGATTACGTTCTCGTAGCGTAATGATTAATACGTCATCTATTTATGGTTGAGTAAATTGGTAGTTACCATTTTCTGATAATATAATTATTTTGTAGTTTTAAAAGTAAATATGGTACTAGATACATGAAAATGTTTATGAATTTTTTTCTGAGCGCGTCTTATAGAATTATTTGTCATTGTAAACAATATTAATTATGTATGTTGTTTACGCTTTCATAATTGATTGTTTATTTTCAAGATAGTAGACTTTAAGGTATTCAGTAAAGTTTTTTTTTACCTACCATACAAGTAGTTTCTATCAATACTCGGCAAATAACATAAGTACTGGAAAAGCAACAAAATTATTATTTGCACACCCCGAAAACCGATGTAAAATAAACACAGCGAGTCATTAGGATTCCATCAGTCACAAAAACTATGTCCAGTCGCCCCTCTTGCATGCTCCACCGTTATTATTTCTTAGCTCTGCACACCCTATGTCCCCCTAGTCGTGCTAAGTACTAAGCGGGCTGTTTGTAGGCAAAAAGTAGAACTACCCTCGCCCGAGAGGGGGGGGGCCGCTCACGCTTTTAAACCTCAAGCGTCCAAGTGCGGGGAATATGAAATTTTCGAAATGATAAAGCCGGTAAATAATAACTAGTAGTACGGGCACGGCCGTCTAATGTACTGACTGCAGAAAAAGCTTGTACTTAATGTGTTTTTTTTTTGTTTTTGATTGGGTCGTTGGGATTACCAAGTTCGTTTATTTTTTATTTGGTCTTTGGAGGCTTAAATATGTTGGAGAGACGTGGTGTTTTACTGTAATAGTAAATGATTGCAAATTAAGATTTTCATAAAATGCCATAATTTTTTATCATAACAACGCGGAGCCCTCATTGCCCACACTTAGAAAGAAAATACGTTTATGATAATAATAACTTTCGTTATAATTTTTGTTATTTACCTGCAAGTTAATGTTACCTACCGGAATCAGCGCCGCTATGAGGCTGTTAAAGCCTTGATAAAAAAACTACACCGGAATGTCCAAAACATTCAGCATAACCATTTGTAGTAGACATCTTGTCAGTTAGGTTTTTCCGGGTCTTTATTATGAGTAACTCAGACAATTATTAATATGGTACAAGAATGAAAACGACTAATATTTTGTGATATTTGAATTTTGTGGTCCTTCGGTAGAATTCTAAGGAAAGTTAAACACCATTTGATTATAATTTTAAGATTTTTTCTGCATTCAGTACCGGGCAGCAGCAGGGTTCGTGTGTCTGCTTTCACATTTCCCACTCGCAACGTAAGGCGGGGTACGGTACACCCCCACCGCCCGCTGTGCTCCTGGTACCTACACCCTGCTTTTTATACCTTCCTGCCCGTCGAAAGTAATCAATTTGCGACTTAATTAATTAAGAAAAAAGCTTTGTCGGACGTTTAGTAACATCAAATGACTTGTGTTATTTTTCTTCTGTTTTTTGTTTATTAAATTATGCCCAGATCATTCATCTTCTTTATTTACCGAAGCTATTATTAAGTTATTTGCTGGGATCCAATGAAATCGTTTTTAATTTGATCGGGAAAACTGATGAGTCGAAAGTGGGTGAAGTGGCATCCGTTTGCGAGTGTAAAAGGGTGTAGTGGGCGTTTAGAGTCTAGTTGAATTTCGATCTGTTTATGATTTGAACTTTGTCTCAGTATTTTGATAACTTTTTATGGCTTTCTTTTCATTCATTTTTCAAATTACGTGGTTTGAAATCGTAAGAATAGTCAATCAGTTTTGGGGAACTTTAATTACTGAACAAAAATTCACCCCATATAACATTCCGATTTGTCATAAATTAGTGATTATCAAACAAAACCACTAGGTCTGTGAACTAAAATGCTTATAAAGCTCACTATAACTTTGAAAGGGCCCAGTCAGCGCGCAAACATGTTAATTTACCACTGGATAACGCGACCCAATTCCCCCATCCTAATTCCGTACAGTTTCCACACTAGCAGAGCTACAAATACTTTTCCTTTAGTTTCGTTTCACCCGATATCGTCGTTATCTAGTTAGCCCGGGTCGACGAGGGTCCGAAGGGTCCGGGACTAAGTACCAGTACCGCATAGGTAGGTAGGAGGCTCGCGTGATGCCTGCCCCACACCCGCCAACACTATTTATAAACGTTCGCGGTGCGCAATGCTAGTGAGGGATTGTGTTCTCGCACGCTGAAACCAATTAGGGCTTATATGATCCTAGTAATGGTATTTTTTTCTTCATATTTGCTCTCCAATTAATATTTTTCTTTTGTATTTTGTTGCCTATTTGCGGGCCATCCTGTCTTCTCCGAAGAAAATAATAATAACTTACTGCTCTGACCTATAACGTCATAGCCTCGTTCAAAATTATGTTTTTTTGATACAGTTACCAACAAATAGTTTATTCATTGTAAACTTCACATCCCTTAATTATTTATATTGATAAAAAATCTACATTTAGGTAGTTCTGTATGAGGAAAAGCGAGTTATCATTTTAGCAGTACCAACTCCCACGTTATGCTACTCGTGTGAATATTAATATGCTTCCATGTCAGCTATATTCTTTTGGACGGATACAGAAGAATTTATTAATTTAATTAACACACAAAAATGACTTGGCCCTCGTTTACCGCCGAATTACTGGAGACTTCATTACGCCCAAAATGTATTAAGATCACAGTTTAATCGGGCAACCGACGTTTAAACTTAAAAATATAATGCTGGCTACCGCCACATTTCATACGCCCGCCACCCCTATATAAATTTTACCTTAAAAATCCGCAAATTCGGGGCTCCGGCACGGTCGTCAGACCTTTTCGAAAAGGGTCCTCCGTACCCACCGAACCTACCAAAAGGGATTTGCCTTGGGATCGAGGCATTCGGCCCTACACTTATACAAAATGTCCAATACGGGCCCGCCCCGCGACCCTCGGGGCCCTGGAGGTAGCTGGCCTGTGAGCGTAAACATACAAGTTTGTTGCCTAACCGATGGGGTATTATGTAAGTGGTTGTCAGTTGCTGGACCGCAATCACGACACAATCTCACCAATTCGTTCTATGTAACGTCTTTTTGCAATTTGATTGCGACCTTTTCAGAACTTGATTGATAACTTTGATTTTCCTTTGGTATTGTTCCTTGTTTTTCCTTTTATCAAAGTTGTAATCATCAACGTATTAGCACAACAGTTCATGGACAGCTACAACGAACGCTCATACAAAATAAAATAAAATTTGGAAATAAGAAAATGGTTGGTTATAAACAGTTGGTAGTGATGGCAAATTACTCAATAAGGTATCTCCACACACTTATGTCACCCTAAACACCTATTCGACTGAAGTTACGTTCATGGCTTTTCAGCTTATAAACCTAGGACCATCGTATATAGGCTTATGTGCATAGACAGAAGGTACAAATTACCTAATACAAGATGTTACCGTTAGAGTTGTGTAAAGTGAAAATTAGGAACAAAGAACGAAATGAAATGTTCCGCATATTATCCAAAAAGTGAACTGTTATCATAATAATATAACCGAATACAGCATTCAATGTAAGTGTCAAAGATAACTAAACTCCAATGATAAAAAAAAAAAAAACTTCAAAATACGCAAGGTCTGTATTCAAAACTCAACTAAAATCGTCTGATAAAAGAACCGGACGGTTTGTTTATTATTGAACATATTAAAACTTATCCTTCTATGGACTTTGATAATGTGGGGTGTAATTACAAATCAAAATTGTGAATAGTAAAGTGACTTTTAGTTAAAAAAAAAACTCCTGTAAAATTCTGAACAAATTACTCGACCCGAATTCTTGACTTTGTAATTAAATTCCAAGATACTTGATTTAGAGGTTCAGTAGTTTTCCGTAGTAAATAGGTGATTCTGTAGACATTTTTGCTTACATTCTTTGAGTAAAATATTTTAATTAATCACTAAGTCTACATAATTGTTTTTGATTTTCAGGTAAGAAAAGTCACGGGCCTAACTACACGTCTTGATGTAAACAAAGGTAAGAAAAAATCACTGTCGCAGATTTTCGATCACTAAGAAAATGACAGAAGTTCAATTCGCTAATAGGGATTGACTCGTAATCGCTATAACTGTTAAAATGTTCAACGCATCGTATGTTTTAAATTTAAAGTCTATCTTCATTTTCTACGAAATGCATTTATTGTTGATCTGCCAAAATGCGTCAAAGTTACCTTGATTTTCAATCTGCCAATGCTTCTGTTTTCTGCTTATTTGGTAACACGTGCACTTTCTCCAACTTAATGCTAGGGTCCGCGTGGCGCCACTGAGAAGGTTTTAATTTCAAAGGATTTAAACAAAACCTAATTTCTCTATACTTTTATCAAAATTATTCTCTCTCTATAATTTAATTACCTTATCTATTTATTATACTAGTAACAGGGATAGCAAACCATTCAAAACACTCAGCAAAATACTAGGCTTTTATAAATAAGCAAGAGAGTGTACTAATATCCGAAATGCAAGTACCTCCACAAAAACTGCAGTGCCTACGTAAATACTGTGAGTTGTATTCGCACAAGCGCCAAGGCGTGTACAGGATGCGTTCTACGTATATACAGGGGCGTCGGGAAAAAGTTATAATAGCATTAATGTAGGTTCTTTTGACAGCTCGCCGGTCGTCGTTAGCAGCCCTGTGCTCTGTATCTTGTCATAATCTTTTAGGGATGTGGGTGCGTCGATAGTGTTTTCGTTTGTCGATAAAAACCACGCAATATCCTTGACTGCATACGGAGAAGGAAATTTATAAAATAGATAGTGATTCAGTTGAAAACTTGAATGGCGGTTTAATAATTTTTGGAAATTCGAATATAGGTAAGTACCGCCTCAGAATATTATGTAACATATTTAAATCTGCAATTCATCATTCATTGGAAATTGGAATAACTCACCGCAGTTTATGAGAAATGCACAATAAACTAACTATTTGTATGAGCTTTCACATATTATTATGCACGCAATATTGCTTTTCAATCATTACAGTTATTGTCTCGACTTAATAAAATTATCATTATAGTCGGAAGGTATTATGTGCCAAAGTTACCATGTCAGGAAAGACAATTTCTTATAAGATCCAAAACATATAATTATAGTTTCTCAACTCACTTTATCAAAAAGATACCTACCTAATTCAGCATCAAACCTCCTTACAAATAGAAAACTTCGCAAAAAATATCGACTCTTTATTATCGACACGGCACCAGCCCGAGTCACGCCGCATCACTAATTACGGGCGCAGACGGCGGCGCCGGGTCGAGCCAAGGGTACACGGTCCTCTCGACAGAATTTTTTCCCCAACGCACCCCCTACCCCACCGGATGGGTAGGGGGCTTCCTGTCCCTCCCGGACCCTTCTTAACATTTCCCTGGCTCGGAGGCACAGAAGGAAGATGCCTCGCTTATATGGAACCCTGGTACCTACCGCTCGGGTTATATACTTTTTTAGGGTCGGTCAGACCCTTTGAGGCCTTTCTCACGAGTTAGGGACCTACATATTCCCTTTTCAGGCCCTTGTTGACCTTTGTAGGTTTAGGCCGCGTTGTTTCGTCGTTATATTATATAAAAGTTTCAGATTTCTCTTAGTGAGGACGCTGGTGACGGTCGTGTGAATTTTCACTACTAACTACTATGATGTTAGGTTTAATTTCGTTCATAAGTATTCTCATACATACTTCGGTTTCTAAAACCCACAATGGAATTGTACGTGGTACCGACCGCTATTTCTCATTGAAAACATTATGACAACAAATGACTTTGACATAACATCTCTATTTACTTTACATCACATATCACATCCTCAAACAAAACCAACCTGTTGAGCTTTTAAAAGAAACTGCAATTTAAATCACTGTACGTAAACAAAGGGATGTTTTTCGCCTCTATAATCCATTATAACATCATCTATTCAACCATAAAATCCATACAATACTGAACTAGAACATTAGTGGGACATTTCCCAAAACGTTTTCATTCAGAGTTTACACAGGTTTTCTTTATTCATGTCACCGGGTTCCATATCTTTAAAGATACCAAATGTTTTGCCTAACGTTACTAGGCGCACAGTACACCAAGGCGGTGTACGGTCATTGCTTAATAATTCCTTCAATTGTTTGACAAGCGAACACGCTACGGGGGTTCTCGCTTCATTCATGTGAATTGTGACGTGTCATTGGAGATTGAACCGCGAGGGTGCAGTGGCAGTGTCTTCTTTGCTTACGGGTTCGGTTCCGCGTCAAAAATGTGGGCATAAGCAGAAGATGGAAACTCTTAATTTTGTTATGAATGTGGAGCTTCCATAATTAAACTAATTAATCCGGTTTTCTTATCATTGTTTATTATCAAGGCTCTCGGATTCTCGGCATTTTCTCATTCAAGAAATTACCATTTGTGTGTCGATCGCCTAATATATAACTTATATTAGTACATATGGCTTAGTTTTTAGCTCGTTAACTGCTGAACTATTGCCGCTTTAAATTCTTTGCAGTCTACTATGACAATTACTGAATGTATGAGGCCATATTTATTTAATACGATTCACCTAAAAAACTAAAATGAATTACAATACTATTTAAAACTTATCATACTCTTTCACTTAGGGGCTATAAAATTAGTGACTTACGAGTACTTTAAGCCACATTAGGTCCAAATGTATGAAGGTTTAAAGTATTTGATTCTAATTTTATGAACGCGATTTGAAATGTAATTACCCTCCCGCCACTAGCTAACAGCCCGAAGCTGCAATAATTAATTTAGCAAATTCACTTATCCTTTCAGGAAAACCTAGCGAATGTACTTAAAGTCAAAGTCAAAGGTAACCTAACAGATAGCTTAAGTATGTGGAACTATTCTGTATAGGAAACAGAACTCCGAGCGAAACTGTAACAATCTCACCGTGATAACTTAGGTGAAGTGAGCTTGAAGCGAGTTGTCGAGTATCAATCCCTAGCATCAGGCGTAGTGATAGCTCACTTCACTTAAGTTATCACGGTGAGATTGTTACAGAATCGACCGGCTGTGGTGTTATTCTGTAAAAATCTCACCGTGAAAATATCTAAGGTGAAGTGAGCTTAAAGTGAGCTGTCAATAGTGTTAATCTCAACCATCCGGCTCACTTCAAGCTCACTTCACCTCGGTTTTCACGGTGAGATTTTTACAGAATAACACCACAGCCGGTCGATTCTGTAAAAATCTCACCGCGAAGACTTGTGTGGAGTGAGCTGTCAGTGTCATCCCACTGATGCTAGGGATTGACCAACGTTACATTTACAATCATAATCGAGATTTTAATATTATTTTTTATCCAAATTCTAATGATCATTTTATATTATTTCAAAGCTAGTATGTAGTTAAGTGGCTAAACATTACTATTTTCTTCGGGGTTTTAAAATAAAATAGCGAAATAGAAATTCAGTTAGAAATTCAATGTAGTTTTTTTTAGACACTTAGATACTAGCTTTGAAATGATATAAAAGTATCAATAGAATTTGCATAAAAAATATTATTAAAATCTCGATTATGATTGTAAATCTAATGCTTGGCCAATCCCTAGCATCAGTGGGACGACACTGACAGCTCACTCCACGCTCACTTCACCTAAGTTTTCACGGTGAGATTGTTACAGAATCGCACTGCTGTTCTTTATCCTCTGATCTCTAAAGCAAGCGACACATTGAGTTGCCATCACAGAGAAGATACGGTGGATTGTGTACCTATTTAAAAACATTGATTTATTTTATTTCTAAAAGATCGCAATGTTTTAAGTGTGTGTAGGTAATACTAATGTTATGTCATAATAATTCGGACATACATAACCTATAAAACCTTCTTGTAAACAAATAAACAAAGGTACAAATGTCACCCTGTACACCCATTCTTTTTAATGTTTTGATTTCATCGTAATTGTCCACACCTTAATAATGTATCGATGTTTATTTTACAACACTAATGATTTGTTGACATCATTGGGGTGCCCTTTGCTCAGCTGTGAATTGTCACATGCTAACAACAGTAATTTATAAAAGAGGGTTATGTTTTTGTAAATTTATTTTCAAAAGGATTGATTTGAAAAAGATGATTGAGAAAATGATTACTCCAGAGTGCTGTTCTAGTATCGATTTATTCGTTTGAATTTTTATCGATATGTGAAATATTATTTGTGAATATTTTGGAAGTATTACGCACATAGATACAGTCTTATTTTTTCGTCGGGGTGACTTTGCTGTCGGGTGCGGGTGACCTTAGTTTTTTCAAAGGTGAAAGTTTACAAGTTTAGCCACTAACATTATCGAGTAAGCTATGTAAAAGCGACATAATTTATGACACATGGTCTTAACATAGTAACGCTGTCCATAATTATCGAAATATTGATACACAACGTCTAATGTGTCACTCATCAAGTCATATGTAGGTAACATTTTGTAATTTTAGGAACCATTATACTAAATGCAGCCTAATTGCGTAAGGCGCTCACAATCGCGTTGATTTAGTTGCCAAGGAACAAAATCAATGAACAATGTTGAATCTTCAAAATGTAAGCCATTGCAATTGTGATCGCGTTACGGAATTAGGGTGCAATTCTATTGAGAAAAGTGGATTTAAGCGGGAAAATTTATAAATCAGGAAGACAAGTGAGCATAAGTTAAGTTTAGGTTGCGTTAAAACTTTTGAACATTTTCATATTATGTTCTTAGTATAGTGATTGAATTGTGAAGAAGGATCAGCTGTTCATATGGTACGTGAGTTGATAGCGAAGGTACTTGAAAAAAGTAAAATTAGGTATCATTCAAAATATATAAGTAGAATAACATTTGGTTCAGTAATGTTTAAGAAAAACGAGTTACTTTTCACTTGGTACCGAATAAAGGAGAAACATCTCCTGGGTATGCTGTAACCGATTGTGTCATGTCGTTACCAGGCAAACACGACAGGATCAATTTCATTCGGCGGCCTGATATTATCTACGTTTGGCATTTGGACTCTGAGATTACAAACGAACTTTGCCAAGTCAGTAAGCGCGCCACCAACTTACTAAGGATTACACTACTTTAATATAGCGCTGCGACCGTGTGTAGCTCCCTTAAGTGCCACTGTCACGAGGCAAAAGGCGAACAAAGTAGCAGAGGCAGTTCCCTCCACACGAAGTATAGCCTCCGCGCGCCACGGGGGTAAACTTTGATACCCCAAAACCTCCACCCTGCTATGCCACCCTAGTACCCGGCCCACCCACAGCGGGGCTTTGAGGACGTCTTTGAGCCGAACTTTAGCGGGAAAACCCCAAAATTCAAGTTGGCCCACGTCCCCGATTACGAGTTGGCGATATCTTTGAAAATTTTCTGGTCTCCTGGTACGTTGGGTATACTTGGGAGGCTTGTTTTCGAATTTTTCAGATGCGGGTTAGATTGGGAAAGCGGATTTTGTAAAAATTCGTACGTGGTTAACTTTTGCAGGGAATAATATTTTCTCCTGTAATCCTTCTTTTATTTATTTGTAGTAGTGCCGGGTTACGCAATACACGTGCCGACATTTTAGCTTTGTCGTAATCGGTTAATAATATTACGTTTTCAAAACCCACACATATTATTTACAATTTTGGTATGAATCAAACAAAGTGCAACTTAATAAAAAATTACGACGAAAATGAAAACTACACGTGCTTATGGATTAAAGGAAACGAATTTTTTCAAGAGTGTCAAATAAAAGACACCAACGTGCGTCATATTAGTTATTTATGCAACTGTTGTATAATAAGGGGTATTAAAACACGAATGTGGGTTGAGTGAGTGTTTACCTAATATGTACTGTTGCATACAAGACTTTATCTACACCCATGATATGAATCCTCTCTATATAATATGTCTATGAATCCTCTATAAAAGATTCTGAAACCATAGGGGGTTGTACACTGTTGTAAGAACCGTATGTAAATTCATGGTAAGTTTAATTGCTGAGTATCTGTTACAAACAAACTAAGAAATATCTGGTGGTATGTTATCTAAGATTGTATCACTCATTTTTGTAAACAAAGTAATAATTTTTCGCAATACCTACTAATATCGAACAAAAATGGCGGGATACGTCGTGAATTCGAACAATCTATAATTTTTTTTTTTAATTATTAGCTGTTGTAGTGAAACGCACGTGCATGGCAATGTTCTTTTTTTGAAATTCGAGTTGCATAATGAAATTTAGTACAGCATTATACCACTCGTTTGGATGATACAATAAAGTTACTATGACACTGGTTGTTTTAATGTTAGCAATAAGCTAACTGTTTCAGAAGCTTTTATATAGGATTAATAGCATGGGTGTAGATAATTGTTATTTATGCAACTGTTGTATAATAAGGGGTATTAAAATAAGAACGTGGGTTTATCACACGAGGCGAAGCCGAGTGTGATAATAGTATCACATGAGTGTTTTAATACCTAATTATGTACAGTTGCATACAAGACTTTATCTACACCCATGATATGAATCCTCTATAAAAGATTCTGAAACCATAGGGTGTTGTACATTGTTGTAAGAACCCTATGTAAATTCTTGGCGAGTTTAATTGCTGAGTATCTAATACAAACTAGACAATAATATAATTATTTACATTTTGGATCGTACAATTATTGAAATGCACTTAAATATTTGCACCTTGTTGAATGTTGGCAGATCCTGATACTCGGAATATTTATATTGACCACTTCATTATTTTTGTAAAGTACAATGTAATAATTTTTCGCAATACCGACTAATATCGAACAAAAATGGCGGGATACGTCGTGAATTCAAATAATCTAAAAGTTTTTTTTTAAAATAAGTAGTAGCTATAGTAGTGAAACGCGCGTGCATGACAATGTTCTTTTTTTGAAATTCATAAAGATACCACGAATTGAGTAGTGAGAATGTGGCTGTTTGATGAGTAAGGAAGGGATCGAGTTCGAGTTGCATAGTGAAATTTAGTACAACATTATAACATTCGTTTGGATGATATTATGGTTACTAAGACACTGGTTGTTTTAATGTTGGCAATAAGCTAACTGTTTCAGAAACTTTTACAGAGAATTTATAGCATGGGTGTAGATAAAAATAAAAAACTTCCTTGTTTTTAAATTAAATAAAACCTGACAATAGGTTTTCATTAAAAAACAAGGAAGTTTCAATACTTTTAGCATTTTGATGATTTTAGGTTTTTAATACTCAGACCATAAACATTTCCACAGTTTTCAGTCGACTGCGTGAATAATAACTATTACTTAATTTGGAATAAGCGCGTGTAAGGATTGGGGGTTTAGCTAAACAACTTAAAATTACCGTTCTGGTAATGATTCATTATTTTTATTAAAAAAACAATTTATGATGTAATTAATTAATTGCCTATGATTTTATAGCTATGACAGTGCAGTAATATACATTCTCTCTTATTTCTACATACCAGGAGGTATTTACAATTTACTATACCAGTCTAGCAGAACAAAAAGGAGGTGTAATTAAAACATACAGCCTACCAGGCGCAAAGGTTGTATATAAATTACCAGGCGCAAAGGACCACGAAATTACCAGGGTAGCAGGAGCTGTAGGATGTATAAACAAGGATAGGATTGCGTGATCGGCGGGTACTAGGCGTTCCGTTTATTTCTGGCCGTGATTTTCAGTAGGTGCGGGGTAGAACGCAATGTTTTGTTTTAAGTGCTCTTTCAGTAACTTTATATTCGGAGTTTTAATACTGTTGGATGTTCCATGGTTTGAAGAGTAATGCATATTTCAAATGATATGAAAACAGTTAAGTACATGCGATTTATTCTAGGCATCTATATCTTTAATTTAGTTACAAGCTTATGAATTAATTATAAGAAAACCTTATCTCAACCAGCAAGTCTCTTAATTAACTTAATTGTACACAATAAACCGAAAATAACAAAATGTATTGAATGAAACTAGATTACAATTAAAGTAACATAATTATACTATAATTGTAATCTAGTTTAATTCCATAATTTTGTTATAAAATATTAATTGAATACTATTTTAATTTAATTGAATATACAAGTGCCCAAGACACGAATAAAAAGGTTTATTAATAATAAGAAATAGTAATGAACAGATAATGATTTTCAGGTGATTGCTATGTACTTCTAATGTGATTGTTTGTTCTTCTTACAATATAATGACCATGAGAACTCGATAACAAACAGTTTTGGTTGAAATCGAAATGACAATTCATAAGAAATCGAAAATTAAGGACTGCTTAGAAAGGCGTCAAAACCGATTCCGACTGGAGACAAAATGAACGAATTCGAACTTTGGCCCCTACGCCCGCAACCGTTCTCGCTCGCATCGGAACCCTGGACCGATCAACTAATCATTCCTTCTATTCAAGTAATTTTTTTTTGTGATCAATTCTAAACTATTCTTGACTACATAAAACAACAAAGTATACTTTAATAGTTTGTGTAACTCTAAAACTTAGTTTTAAACTTCATCTTAACATTGCTGTAGGCTCAAACCAGGTTAAGAGTCGAGGTTTTAGTACTAAACGCTAGTTACTTTACATAATTTATAATGAGATATTAAAGGAGTTTTATGGACGGCCGTAAACGGCAGCTGAAAGGGAAAGGGTTTTTTTATTATTTTGGAAATGCCTTCAGCCCGGGGGCGCGAAAGCAAGGCTATCTTCAGTTTACGATCCCCCGAGCCTAAGATTGGCTCTACACTTAATGAATATTGGTAATTTTAATTTTGAAATTATAAAGGATTAGACCAGTTTTTACAGATGCTTAGAATACTGCAAAAGAGTGATTCTTATCGTTGTTGTTTCGAGTTGGCCGGACCTTAGGACCAATACTTTTACACGATCGAGTGTGCATAAACAAACATAAAGTTTTCCTTTTATATCCGGTACTTAATTTTCTTTGTTTACTTGATCAGAATATCTTGAGGTTACCAGGCTTCCAGCGACCCGCGGGAGGTGAGATTAACTACTTCGTAAATAAGCAAAGTAATACTGGAAGAAGAATTACCGGCTGCTCGCCACTGGCCGGGTAAGGCAACCGGATATTTCTTTTAGCTGTCCAAAGAACCCCCCGGTCATAATGCCCTAGTGGGGGCCGCAGGGGGGCAGATATAAAGATACAGGCCCCCCACTTATCCCGGGACCATACCCGGTCCTTTTGCTTTTATAGGGGGTGTGTATAAAACCGAATCGCCCGGTTTTAGCTGTGCTGGAGTGTTACGAGCGGGGCCGGCGGCGGCGGTCGCATTATGCCGACGGAACGAGACTATATCTGATGTGGCTATGGTGCCTCGGTACTTATATACAATGTTTAGACGATGGCTTCGTTCATTTATTAGTCTGGCGTTTCGAACGGTCAATAAAACGTTGAAGGCTCTCAGTAATAAACGGAAATTAGCCGAGAAAAAATGCGCAGGAAATGTACGCTTTTTGTTACATTTGTTGCCTTGTTTATTATCACGGGATTGTACTAATTCGTTCTCATTCCACTTTAACTTCAGTAGGTAACGAATACAAAAAGGGAACAAACCTCCATGTAACTGTTTCAATCATTCACTTCAGTCATTCTTCAGACGTTTCTCAGAAGCGAGGAACGGTTTTAACAACAGCCTGTATGTTAGGTATTCCCAAAAATGATTTAATTGATTCGTTTTGAAAATTGATCGGACTGTTTGACTTGATTAAGATAATTAATAGGTATGGTAGAAACCGACACCCGAATTATTATACCTAAAGGATCTGACACAATTCATTCCTTCAGGCACAGCTTCTTACGCCTTTCTTTGCTGTTCATCATTCCTTTTCATCATTTCTTTGTTGTCATCCTGTTTTGTCCAGCACTCGGACCGAAACGTGGGGGAGGCAAGATCCTAGCCTCAAGATATTAATTTCTCTTTATTACCGTGGCGACATGTGCTTATAAGATGAAGGTAACTATGTTGTTTCATTATTCGAATGTCGGAGGGCCCGGGTGGCGGAGTAAGGGGGGTGGAAGCCGTATAAAAACGACAATTTCCTCTAAACGCGCCGCGCCCGCGCCCGCGCCTGTCGCGCCGCGCCCTCCGGTACTAATTAACTGCCACAGCGGTTATGTCACCCCAGTACCCCTGTTTGTAGGGCGGTGTTAAATTTTTTTGTCTGGAGCTTGACAGCTTGACCTTTCCATATAATATCGAGAATAACAATAATAATGTAGAACCAGGGAGGGTCTTTGTAAAATATGTTTACATTTCAGAGAACTCTAGGAGTCATGCTTTGAAATATTATTTAATAATGTTGTTATCCCTCACGAAAGACATTCCACTCTTTCTATTCCTAGAGCAATATCTGCAGTATTCTGTTTTCTTTTGGGTTGAATCTTTTATCTTGGCGTCCGCCCCAACTTAGCAATGCGGTCCTTTGGCCCGCTTAGCCTAATTGATTTAGCCTGTTGCTGGTTGCAGGGTGACTGGTGGACTGGTGACATTTCAAAGACGACTAAGGGGTTTCAATAGGAAAGTGTCAGCAGCCTTCTGAAAATTATGAAAATATAGCGTACTGCAAGTCGTCCATTGAATTAATCAATTAGTGCAGAATGTACGTATGTATGTACGTGTATATATGTAAATATGTGTTGTATGTGTGAATGTTGTGTGAAGTTTTTGATGACTATTACCCGTTTTCACTAACACTAAGCGACACCTAAATGAATGCCTAAATAAAAGCGAGCTGTTGGATTTTCAACTATTGGCGTTGAGCCGAGCGATGAAAGTCATTTAAGTGTCGTCTAATGTTAGTGAAAACCGGCATTATTGTTAAAACAGATCTTCAGTGTTGACGATAACGAAAAGAATCAACTATAAAAGTACCACCTAAAGTACCTACTTGCACATTTGGAAGTTACTGAACTGTCAGTACAGTGTACAAGTGAAAACACAGGGTAGAAAGACATCGAAGAATTCGCTACAATCTATGGTAGTGTGAAGTCGGGAAAGGGACTAGCGGATAAAAATATCGCAGTTTTTACACTTTTGGCTCGCTTTTCGACTAGACTAGTGTTCTTCACTTTGTTTAATTCCCTTCATCCTCCGCGGCTAATCTGTTTCATAGGTTTTGTATTGATCGGTGTTTGACATGTATTATTTTGTCTATCTTTTTTACTGCTTTTCCTGCTTCAATTAAATAATGTTTTTTGAATTTTTTGTGTACCACTGCATTGTTTACTGCCGCGACAAAGGAATAATATGTCACTTTGATTTTTGAATGTTTAATGAAATTGGACAGATTAAATTTAATCGAAAATGGACAGTATTGTACGAAAAGCATTTTAGTTATATATACCTTGCATGACATTTACAAATAATATAGATCGTGAATTTTGTAATACCAGCATAATAACGGTTACTAGGCTCGCATAAGCAAAAGGAGGTCTAAGCTCTATTTGGAGAAAAGCTGATGATGATGATAAAATTCTATGGGCAGTTATAAAGCCGTGGACACTAGGCCCGGCAAATTACTCGAGACCTTCATACATTCGCATGTCTTCGTCCCGCTATGCCTAATCGCTACTGTGGCACATTATAACAAACGACCACTCCAAAATAAACCTTAGTATCCTCACTTAAGGGTGTATAATAGGTTGCACAGCGCGAACCTTAGCAGTCCTTATATGTACCTGTTTAGTAGTTAATTATTATGATCGGTTAGTTATGTGTGTGTTGTGGGTAAACTGCAAATTAGGTCACTTGCAAACATTATGATATTGCTTACTCCTTAATTGTATTATCTAAGTTCGGATGTTGAAAAAATTTAAATTCTCTTGTTCCATTAGTAATGAGCAGTAGTCACGTTTGTTTTTGTGAATATTTTATTCATTTAAAAGTTAGTTGAAAGTTCAAGTTATAGATAACTTGTACCTACCAATTACGGAAAATATAGTATTTAGATAGTCTACATATGTATAAGCAAGCAAGCGATAAGGCAGAACTGAATTTAAAAAAATCATAGATTAATTATCATCTCAAAATCAGTTAAGCTGTCCCAAAAGCGAATAAGACTCCATCAAATTTTCATTGTTGCTAAATTCTAAATTTCTCTATTTGGATTTAAGTTAACAATTATTTAGTTTCCCCAATGACGGCAATAAGATCATCCGATCCCAACCCGCACCCTTATGGCGTAGCACTATCAACCACAATATGAATTATTTTGAAGGATATTGCTAATCCATTGCTTCATATGTTCGAAAAATTTGTCTGCTCAACAACGTAAATAACGCAATGAATGTTGTTGAACTGTCAAAATGAGAGCTATTGCTACTGTTAGTGTGTTACGCAATTACCGCGCTACTTTAGAATAGATCAACAACTGTACGTCTCAGCTTCCTTACAGTCAAGATGTATGTATAACTATGAAATGTCTATGCCTGAATTTAGGCTTGAGACAGAGACCAGTGTCGCAGACAGTCACCGTCTCCTAAATTTTGCTACGGCACACTAAGCTATGTTGTCTTGGTAACGCTTAAGTGACGATTTAGATGTTTGGCCAACGGCAGGCAAGAGTACATGTAGGAAGTCACTTTTATAGCAGTGGAAGAAAGAATATAGTAACCATTATCATTGTCCATGTTTGAAATCCTTGATAACCACTTCAACAACAAGTTTCCTCTCTTTTATAATAAACTTACTTGCTGTTGGTCAGTGGAATCTAGAAATAATCAAAAGTGGTCCTTCGATTTTGAAATGCATCCTAGCTTTATAGAAGACATAAGTAAACAGCCAGGAGATGTAAGTAATTGATTGAGAAAAAGGCGAAATCATACGAAACCAATACAGAAACAATAATAATGAAGATACAGAAATGTTTGGTTCATCATTAGCCTATAGCAGAAAACATGCCCTTACATTTTATTCTCAGCTATCCACCGCTAATCGCAACAGATTGCAAAGGAATAAGGACCAAATTATAAGATGCACTATAAACGGTATCTTAACTATAAATAATACAAAAAAAAACTGGTTTATGTGAATAAACAAACAGAACTTCGTTGTTCATAATATTACTACGATAATAGTATAGAACGCAGCTCTAAAAGATGAAGACATGTTGTATACTAAGACCCCTGTTTAGAGTGTTTGATACGAAGCTGCGGAGGGTGCGTGGGACAAAATTTTACGAGTTTCCAGACCCTTGCATGAATTACAGATTTTAACTGAGCCTTTGATTCCTTTGTGTCGATTTTACTTGGACTTTGAAGGTCCCATTGTAGATTGTGAATGTTTTTTTTACTTCTTCCCATGGTCTGCTGATAAAGTTCTCTTTTGGGTCGTTGTGATACCTTTCATCACGACAGCCCTTTTTTTTGCGGACATCCATGCTATTAAGCCCCTCTTTATTGTTTCCAGCTATGTATTACTTTTGGTGCAAACATTTTTCTGTCCGTAGCTCACTTTCCAACAAAAAAATGGTTAAAACTTCAACTTCAAGACTTCTCATACAAACACCGTCAACAGCAATATGTTTGCTAAGTGTAGTCGAAGCAGTTTCCGTAATATTTTCAGGAGTCTACATATTTATGATATACTTTTATTTCATTATCATGTTCAAAAGTCTCCAAAATATTAATTTTCCTAAATAATTTCAAAAGGACCAATTCTAACTCCGCATTTAGCTGTTACGCAAATTGTCGAAATTCCCTGAGGTATCTGCGACTGTGTACAGCCGTGCTCGACATACGTATCTATACAGGATGCGTCTTGCCCTACACACCGACTTGCCCGGGTCATACTATCACGCTAGTTATTGCTATATGAATGATACAGCCTCAGAATATTGAAAAGTATTAAGATCCAGAACTTTTTCTTAAAATATAATTCTGAGAAAAAGTAATAAGTATCTGTAATCTCTTTTAAAATAGAATATTGTGAGCTCTTTCTGGATTATAACTTAACGTTCGACCTTCATTAGTTGAGGAGACTTTGAAGAACGACATTGAAATCAAAGTTCTTAAGAAGTATGTGGGTGACGAATAGATACATGACTGAATTCAATAAACGTACAAAGGTTATAGAATAACAAAGGGTTAGAAAATAATACAACAAAGAATTCGGTAGATCTAATTCCTCTATAAATGCAAAGTACTTATTAGCAGAACACTGGGTCAGTACTCTGCAAATTCTGCAATCCTTTTCCGCCATTTAAACGCCCGCATATTATAACATATACACGTATCGCTTCGTGTTTCATGAGTGCCTGGTGCCTCATTCCCATATATACGTAATATACACACATGCAACCTTTATTTGCATGTATGTATGTATGTATGTATATAATCGATTCTGTAGTATATACGCGAGTGTCATTGTGCATGTGTGCGAATTGATTGTATAATTACATCATCATTATCAGTTTATAGTCATGCGACATTGGTTAAATTGATTTCCCTAATTAAGATGAAGCTTGAGGTTAGGATCAAACTATATCGTGTAGCTACAGTCGGGGATGTTGTTTCTATTAAGTTCTAAGTAAGTAATTCTATGTTCGTGAGATCTACTTTGTACTCCAGGCACTTGTTTATAAGCTTTATCAAATTGATATTCTACAAAAATTACCACAGTTTACATGTGCACGTCTTTCTGTATGAAAGGACCAAAAGTTGGCCTGAAAGTTTGGGTGAACGACAGATGAAATGAATGAAAAATTTGGGAAACTTTTAACCCGATTTTTGTATGTATGCTTTTTATGCAACAATCATGGTTCGTTATGACAAAGAAAATAAAAAAATGAATCTTTCTATAAATTACTTCAGAATATTGTGAGTTATTTTTCGACACCAGCATGATGTGTCCATCATAGAGTTATCATGCCTCGGCACCTAACATAAAATTGATAAACATTTTTTACCTATCGATTGTCCCCACTGCGTTCAGATTGTGCGTGTGTTTCGAGTGTCATTGATGCATTTCGGTATGGGGGACAGGGGGCGATGGGGGCCGGCCGGACACCGAGCGAACGCACCTCGTCCACGAACTGACGGACCAGTGTGCGTTGTAACTCCGAGGGGCGAACACGCGCGCCGCGCCCGCACACAACTTACTCGCGAAACACGAACTCAAACTCTCAAATATCACAGATTCGAACAATAAAAAAATTACTACCGTGCAACAAATAGGTTGGTAACCCATTGTGCTTCCTTTGCGTTACAATTTTTCCATAAAAAAGTTGCAATCAGACGTTCAGCGCGCGAAGTTTTATCATCTTGACATACTAGTTTTTGCACGAATGCAGGTTTGCATAGACCGTCAGGAATGGACATAGGAACTTGATGAGTAAGTAAGCCTTGGCATTAGTACATGGTGGCAGAAAAAAATGCAATTAGTCCATCGTTGGTTCGTGTCGCTAAGTTTCCTTTGTCACGCCAGTTTGAAAAGACAAGGCATTGTTTTAGTGAATTTATTAGCCTAACTGACACTTATGTACCGATTCTTAGATTGTTCTTAGTAATTTCCTACTACAGGTTTTTTTCTATCCGACGCAGTTAGTTTTATCATCTTTATTTAATACTTAGTTTTACAGTTTTATGTTGTTGTAAATATAAAACGGGATTGTTTATTATCAATTTCGTGCAGATCTAAATAAGGAGTCTGTGTTAAAAAAAATCAACTGCATCTCCAATACACTTGAGAAGTTAGTTTTTGTACCAAGCTCTCATTATGTATTCTCTATTATGTACTAGGGTTATCTGATCTTATATCATTTTACCTAACGATACCAGGCTTGCAGACTTGTACAGAATGTACAGAAGTTCTCAATGTGTAGAAGGCAGCAAAGTTTGAAAGTAATTTTGGAGTGCAAGCGCGCGTCGAACTAATCAAATCGTTCACGGTCCTTACTTCGCTGATAGCACTACCCACCGTGTTATGTTGCTCTAGTAACTGTGTAACTTTTTTATTGCCTTTCGTATATTTTCTTACTTGACTTAGGAAAAACAATAGAGTTTTCGCGAAACTATGCCTAGTTGGTAGTTGGTTTTGCGTCTTTACTGCTTATTTTACAATAGCGGTAAAATCACTTTCATATTGCTATTATCGAATATTACAGTTGATTTATAGTTACTTCACATTGCAATAGTTTGGCACTCACCAAGGACAATCCACTTTTATACTCAAGCTACTACCATCCATGAAGAATCCCCGATACAAGATTAAAGTTACCTAAACAGTTTCTTCGTGTAGAACCGGCTTTATCCATCCAAGGAATTGTATACCCCGTGAATGAAGTAACAACAATCGCAATATTTATAACAGCCGTATCAAAGGCCCAGGTTCGCATTCCACAGCAACCGTATAGCTAAGCACAATACCTATTAAGCCCTACATCGCCGGCTAAACTAGCGTAAACACAGCCATCATCTCTTTCCGCGTACCCTTTATACCGCAAACCTCCACAGGCATGTAATTAGTATATTTATGAAAAAGGAACGAACCGATGGGTAGGACAATGAGCGTGGGGACCGTTACTCGGGTAATGAGCCCCTCACATTCGACTAGCCGGGATAACGTGTAAGGGCCGGTCGGCCGCCTCTCACACCAACGCGTAACCTCTCGAGCAATAAGCTAGAAACAGAATATAAAACTATTGATAAAACATTTTGTAACGGTGTGTGCGTATCCGAAGACCACAAATAAATCTATTTGTAATTGATAAGACTTGCAGAACTTAAGCAAAGCCACTGCTGACACTAGTGTTGTGTGTTCTAGTTGAAGCGTTTCTAATTTGTTATTAAGGGAATCATCGACACTACGATAAAGAAGATTGATAGGCATGTACCTCGGTCGAATCTGAAGCTATAACGCATTTTAAAACAGAAGAAAATACTTAAATTCTTCATTCATGATCCTTACACTCACGCATTCCTTCGCTGTGAAACCTCTAACTATGGAAATAACAGAATATTATATTCCGTTACTAATTTTACAAATTTTATCACTTTCAAACCTCTGTTCCCTTATGGTGAGCAGATACGATCAAGTCAACGATCGCTGTAAATACTTGACATTTAAGACGCCCTAGCACCTGTACATTTTGCAAGTTTTTTAAAGTACATGCATACAATAATTTAATGACACGCTTATGATCAGGGATATTATGCGTAGAACTTTAAGTGCCGATAGATTTGATACCTACATGGCAGCTCCTTTTTATTTTGAATACATCTCACTGTTATTTGAATTGGGCCTTCGGTACGCGCACGCCTTCTAATTTACATAAGCGCTGGAGTTATATTTCAAATTCTTCTGGGGATTGCATTGCGCCTTTTATAATTCGATAGGCTTTAAAATACACGAAAGCCTCATAGGTATAACTGCATCGTGAAAACTTCGGTGAAGTGAGTTTGAAGTGAGCTGTCAATAGTGTAAAACCTAGTACCTATTTGGTAGATTGACAACTCACTTCAAGCGCACTTCAGCTGAGTTTTCAGCTGAGTTCACGGTGATATTTTACAGAATAGACCAGCTGTACTGGTGGCTAACAAAAGTTATTACCTTTTCTTACCTAAAACTTCAAGGATAAAGTTGCGACCATAACACAATGTATTTTCTATCCAATCTAAGTTACATGCCTTTGTGAATGTGGAACCTAATTCGCAAACTAGGCAGTTAATAAAAAAACGTCACGGACCACCGTACCCAAAGCTATTAAAGTGGCCTTGTCGTTATCGCTAAAAAGAAAATAGCTGGCAGTGCACTGACCGCGCGTTGAACGCGTATGGCGTGCGCTTTCCACCTACCGTTGTGTGTCACACGGTGTTCCAATGTTGCGGAATGGTGTGAATTTTTGTACCGAGTGTCGCCTTTTTCGATTTTTATGCGTTAACTCCTACGCTATAATGAGAGCCTGGTGTTGATATTGGTATTCGTCCATTTTCGACGATGATAATTCCGATTAAATGAAATACACTGATAAGTTAATAGTGGTGACTTGCTTTGTATAGTCAACTTAACAGCCTATTCCGATTTCAGCTAGGATTATTGTAATTCGATAAGATAAAGAAAAAATGGAAAGAAAAAAAAAAGGGAAAGGTAAGGGTTCTCTAAAGGGAGAATGCTTAAATGACTTCAATATCACTTTCGTCGTGATTCACTATAAAACTATAAAATAAGGTTGAATCAAGTAGGCACTCAATATTTTGTCTAACTTAGCCTGACTATACCTTATTTGTTCAAACAGTTTAAGTTAGAAATAATATTATAATTACGGTTCTGTGGTTATGTGGGCGTAAGCTTCGAACAAAACTGCTCACTTTAATGAAACACCGAAGCTTTCTATGGATTTTTTTGAAATATAAAGATGTATAATTATAGAAGATTAGTCCTAAATAACACGAGTTGCATAATATTTTATTTGGCAAAAACTATCCATAACCAAATCGATAGAATATGAGAAATCGATCTTGCAAACGTTGAACACAGTAATTGTCACGACTAAACGATTAATCGGTAAACTAAATCGATTGAAATATTACTCGATTCGGATTAAACGTCATGTTGAAGAATTTAATTCTGAGATATGGATCGCTGCATAAAGCACGTAGAGCCAGTGTCAGCAGATGGAAAATGGCCTATGTTGTTATCGCGAGCAGCATGAGAATGAGCCCCTTTGCGATTTAATCTGCGCAAAGCTCTCCGTTAGCTGTGAACTCCTAATACTTTTTTCTGCGAATTTTGTTTGTAATTGTTTGTGCGTTCAATTTGTTTAGATGATTAATAGAGATGCTTTGTTTTGCATATCGGTTGTGGTTTATCAAACAGAAGGTCATGTTTCTAATTAGAATTTATTTCCAATCGGTTAAATTCATCTTTATTGTCCACTTAGGCAATAATTTCATCAAAATCGTCATTATTATCATCTTCAACAGGACTATCTCCTTTCCCTTCAAAATAAGCTACATCTACTGTTCAATCTGTATCATCAAAAGGTTAAACAGATGAAAAGAGATAAATCTCTCTCCTCACAAATAATTTACTTTATAGTAAAAGTAGCCATCGTTAATGTTAAGAAGCAGCCGTGTCCAATCCCTGTCCGTTTTTAATTCAAAGCCAAATAAACCGTGGGGCAGATCTTGGTTCACTTTACACATACTCGTAGACAGTTCAGTTTCCTGATGGAATAATAAATACAAGAAGTAAATACAGATTTAAGATAAAGAAAAAGTAAAGGATTCTATTTGTAAACAAATAAGTAACTTAGGAGAATAGAACTGAAAGTAAAACCTTTTGTAAAGGTAAAAGAGTTAGTATTTTTCTAAGATCTAGAGATTATTTTAAATCTTCTTTGAAAACGACAGTTTTCTATGATATGAAAGTATTAAAAGAAACCTAAGTCCTAAGAGTAGGGACGGCTTGAAAAGCACTTCACTACTTTGAGTTACACTTTTATAAATAGTGTGGGAATATTAACAGGTGTGTACACCAACCAACATGCAACTGATTTGTAGCATTTTCTGGATAATAACTGGGTAGGTTCTAACTGTAAAGTGCATAAAACTACGACTTTATAAGCTCTTTTATTGGAAAATCGAAACAATAATAACATTATATATATGTTTCAATATCTTTTCTATTAACAGAACTATCCTACATATTAACGATTCGTAGAGCGATCAAAATGACATACCGTTACAAATAATAATTGTCTACCTACTACAATTCTCCTTTTAATCAATTAGAACAATTTCCTTTCCAAGTATTTAAATTTAGTTTTCCAGCTATTATTGATACTGTCGTTTGCCAGTGTTTATTAGTTCTATTTAATCTTACAATAAATAATGCTCATTGGTTTGATTATAAGCTACAAATAGTGCACTTGTTTGATGATACATTGAAACCCACAGAACAGCCAGATTTGCAAATGCACCAGGCGCATGTGTATATTGCTAGCCTTCCAATTATAATTTTTCAAAACAAAATTGGGTTGATTTACCTTCATAATCAAAATCGAACGTCATTTATTCAAACTAGGCTGAAAATCAGCACTTTTTGAACGTCATCATTACATAAGACAGTCCCCCAAAACGCCCCGCCCGCCGCCGCCGTTAACCACTTCCTAGTCCTTTAGCTGGAAACAAGAAGTGGCAACAAACTCCCAACCCAAAATGAATTGCGCTTTAAAAAAAAATTGGCATGCCCCATGGAATAAACTCATATTTAAATAGATACTCTTTTACTTTACATTAATCATTACCCAGCTTTAGATACTCAAACATTTAAATAAAACCAAAAACTCATTTCATTGACCGTTCTTTTGTTCGTTTTCGTTCATAATAATTATGTCGGTTGTTGCAAACCCTGCAGAAACTCCATAGAGGCTTCTCTAGGTACAAGTAGACCTTGCCATAGATTTGAATAGAAAATCCAGTCTAAGGGCGTTGGTCTATCCAATTTGCGTACGGTATGTCACCGTCGGATAGCAAAGTGCCATAGTGCACTTACCTCAGTTACCCGACACCATTGCACATTGGTCCGAATTATTGTTCTATAAGGTTTCATTTCAAACTCAAGCGCAATATAGTATGTTATAGCTGTTTTTTATACAATGATTTTCAATGTGTGGTTGGACCAGACCGTTTAAGGAGCTGCAGTTGAGAATTATTTTTATACTTTATTGTACAGCAATGGATTTGTTGTAATTGAGTTTTTAAAGTGTTCTTTACCAATACCAAAACATGCGAAATAAAGCATGCAAAGCAAGTTTTGGCTCTAAATTAAGTTGACAACGTAGACTTGCGATATATTTTTAGGAAGCCACGTCATGGTAACCATTTCGGGTTTGCACATTTATATTGTCGTTAGCAATCCCGTAAGTTAGTACACAGTATTTATTATAGACTACTGCACCGTAAAATAAACTATTATTTCCTGTTCCATTCCTATTTAGACCTGGCCCACGAATAGGGCTGTAATGAAACTAGTTTCGTTTCAAAAGCGCCCTATCCACCCTATTTCTATCGGAACAAAATACTGACAGCTTGGAGTATCAAACAATGAGAGTTCATTGTTAAAGTATTGTGCAAATAGGGAAGGGATGCACCCTCAGCCCAATAGCCTCTTCTCCAAAATGCTTGTTTCAAATGCAGCACTGACCTTACTCAACTTGTGTGTTATTACCTCTAGTTCCCGTTTTATCTTGTTCTGTAAACGGGTTTGTTATTTTGTAGTATGGGTTCAGTTTTTGATTAGTGCGTATTGTGATTTCTTCTTTGTGTGTGTTGGTTTTATTATTTAGTTTAACATGATGTAAACTATTGGCTATTTCTGAACAATAACCACAAATTAATACAAAAAATTATCTGCGCTACAAATGCGAAACGGGGAGTAGATTTGTATCAAACTTTAGTTGCATTATTGTATTAGTTTGTCAGTCGCTAGGTTTAGGTTAATATTCATTTACTGATCGTAATTGCAAGTTTGAAATATTGGTTCTTTAATACTTTCAAACAGCTAAGTAGACAGGTGACCTTTTCATATAAAGAAAATGCATTTATCATAGTGGTAATAGATACTACTTTCTTTTAGCAAAATAGCTACCTGTCGTCTAATTGCAACTTTTGTCTAAACATAAATTATGGAAAACTTGCCGAACGCATCCGAAGCATTCCGAAATTTTGTTTCTAGTCAAGTTGAGATGGAGTCCATGAACTGATTAAAAGAAGAAATATTAAAACGAAACCAAAGACAAAAGTGCTGTGCGTGACCCGCCAAAAAAACAAGATGGCTGCCAAAAGGAAAGCTGGTGCACTCCTTCAACATGTCCTGCCAAAGGTAACTTTTTAATTATTTTAATAGGATCCCTTACAATAGCCATTACAACAAGACCCCTCCTCTCGTAATGTATGCAAAGGGCACGAGGTCTGTTTGAAACGGTCAATATAAACATGCCAAGGCTGAGAACAGCGATGGCACTTATAAAACGGCAAGTTCCCGCCATGAGTTTGCAGGCTACTATAAAGCGCAGTAAAAATGGTATAATTAAAGGAATTTATAATGACACCCGTGGCGATGTTAACCGACCGATTTGCGGTGTTCGCGGCTTGTGAGGGCTTCTGTTGAGTGGCTGATCATCCGGATGCGGTCGAATAGCAGACGTGGCCGCATCGAAATTGGCGCCAAAGTCAGTTTTCCCGCCGCGGGCGGTTCGCCTTGCAAAATGGCGGAGTTTCAAGTGACACGCGGCAGGCGTTGATGGCATTAGAATGGACATACCCGGCTACTAACAGATTATATTAACATTTAATAGAAATAAAACATTCCACTGTTGCATCTGTTTTTCTTAGAAATAGATTAGTAATATGGAATTCGAATAAGCGAGATTTTATCCAACCATTTTGTATTGTTGGTTAAGTAATTCCTTGTATGTTGTAAGGCTTTCACGTAATAGAAACAGAAAAGATAGCTGGATTGCAGAATAATTAACTTTATTTGCCACTAGCTGCGCCCCGCGGTTTCACCCGCATAAGTCTCGATCCCGTGGGAATACCGGGATAAAAATCCTATCCTATGTCCTAACACAGGTAATTGTCTACCCATGTGCCAAATTTCATTTAAATCCGTGAAGCAGTTTTTGCGTGAAAGCGTAACAAACCATTTCACTTTCGCATTTATAATAATGATTAGCCAGGATAATCCAAGGTGCTGTGATTTTCTCAGTAAAAATCTGATATAACAACTAATCATTTACTCACTATGAAAAAACTACATCGAAATGATTCTTAAGAAAATAACGTAAACGAAGTTCCAAAAAGGAATATTATAAATTGGTCCTTTTTTCTTAACTCTCCTATTAGTAGTCACTGCATTTTGCTTTTTATACGTTTAAAATATCTTTAATGACTAACCTACAATTATTGACTAAAAAAATTATAAACCGGTCATACTTGCAAAAATCTTTTCCATAAATACTTCTAAAATCCCTCGTGCAACTGTATCAAACGCATTAGACAGATCCACGCTAAGATGTCTCCTTGATCATCGAGGCGCCGGTCGGCCTTGCATGCTGCCCGTATCTGCCCACCCCGCTATACAACTGTAGAGTGTAGCTAGATCGGTCCTAGTTCATATAAGTACTTGTAAAGATGCAAGTTGGTTAATATCGTACTGTTTTTTTAGGAATCATTAATTTGGCGATACCCGTGAGTGTCTCCGTAGTTGTGTTATGACTTTTGTTCCAGCTGTAGGTAAAGTGGAATTTGAATCTGCATGTGATTCTTCACCATCTGTTACTAATATAACTTTATATTCTTCGAAAATTGCCAATTGGTCACTTGCATAAAGTGTGTAAGTACAAAAAGTTTTGTAAGACAAGAAATAGATACTCATGCATGTGAATAATGATGATGATGGTCAGTTAATGAGTCACTAAGCCATGAGGATCGTCCTAAATCTGAATGACAGCAATCATTGAAGTGGATATAGCTGTTTTAAGGTTATAGTTGGATGTGGTATTGACACAACACTTTGTTTAACAGAGGAGATCTTTAATACTCCCCGTGTTAGGAATAATTATGATAATGTTTACATATTAATCATTATTATTTCTCTAATTCGTTTTGTCTTAAATGTATTGTATAGCTTAACTAAGCTAAGCTTTAACTAGATAATTACTTTCTTTATAATTTATTTGGACACAAAAACCTTATAAAAGGTCCTTATTCCAGGTAAACTTGGCAAAAATAATCAAAACATTACGAGTTCAAGTCATAACGATTACTCATAGCTGACAAGCGATCATTAGGTTCTTAGTGTCGCGTAATAGACTACATTTTGCTGGCCTTGGCTTCAAAAACTGACGGTGCATACTAAGATGCCGTTACATCCGATCCATAAATTAGGATTGTCATTATATATATGTTTGGCTGTTTTGGAGATATTTTCATTGACATTATTGTCGTGATCATTCTTGTGATCGTCCGATAGTAAAGCCAAAAGATTCATCATTTATCATAATCAGCCTATAATGTTCGGAACTGCGGGGACACAGGCCTCCTCTCGGTGTGAGAGAGTGGGCCATAATCCACCACGCGATGTCACATGTCTTCGCATTTTTTGTTCTAGGACATGCCGGTTTCCTCACGATGTTTTCCTTCACCATTTTGATGAAATAATTTAATAAATCAGATCGAAAATGGTTTACTTTGATTCCTTTAACTACATGAGGAACCTCGTCAATGAACGCAGAACGTGTAACGGGTTCAAAGGGTGTAAGTGAATACAACCAAGGAACTAAGCCTTATGGACCATTTTCTAAAATGGGAGAAAATCAATGGGACTTGGCAAGCCCTCAGAGCCTGTTACTCCATCAGCCAAGATCCAGCCAGGATTAGACTATTAGCTGTCAAGATGTAGATACCGCTGCACAAACGGTCGCTTTGGTACGAAAACTATGCAGTTTTAGACAATTTAGAGAAACTGGTTATTGTTATGTCCAGTTAGTCAGTGACAACTTACGCACAATTGTATTGTTATGTCCAATTAAGAAAACCGCATTTTAAACGTTTGGAATTGCTGAAATTGCGATATTACGGATCGTCGTAGTCCTCATACTCAAATATGTTGTTATTTCTGCAAGAGGTTTAAGGCATGCGTTTGTTCCAAAAATATGAGGATTAAATTCTAATATTGTTAGAATGTTAAAACCCATCCAATTTAAACTAGCTTTAAATATTGCTTTGAAGAAAACACCTGCAACCTTTCATATTAAAAAGACGGAAGGCAAATCCTACTTTATTTTATAGTAGCGGGACTTACCCTTATAAATTTCACAGATCCTTTATTTTAGGGACCCCACGATCCCACAAAACCAATTAAAAGATGGCCTTTCTTAAATATTTAAACTCCTTAAGACCTCGTTGGTACCAAGGCGTCATAAGACCGAGGCGCTGTTCGTTGAGACGGCGCGTACATTATTCAACGCGCGCTCTCGCGTTCGCCTGCATTCCGTATAGCTAGCCGCATTGTTTGCATGTCCACCTGATATCCATGCAAGACTTGCTGCCTAAACTTTGCACATGAATTCAAGAATAACCGGACATAGTAATATACTTCGTAGGTATATGATGCATAATTTAATTGATAACTAAGGTAAACACGGTGTTGGACGTCGTATGTGTCACTTTATCGTATTGTAAGTGCATCTAACAGTAGTAGGGTGTCGGGTTACCAATAATAATGTTGCTTGTACAGAACGTGTATGGAAAACAGGTCGAATAGAATGGGAGGATGTCGACTAGTAATTGTTTGCAGTGAAGTAATGATTTTGAAAAAGTGTAGGCACAGCACCATCCAAAGCCAGGACCTAAAACAGAACATTATTATAATAATGAAAACACAGTACAGTACTGTGTTTACTACAGTGAAAAATCAGTTGAAGAACTTTTGGCAAAGGATAGAAGAAAAACATTCTAATAAGATCATTGACCGAGAAAGAACATGGTCCTTTTGGTCAACTGTCTCTGCTTGTGTACCATTTTGTCGACTCATTTAAAATTACCCTCTGTACTCTTACCGAATGTGTTACCCTAGTTTTATTTGTAAACCTATGCGTCATTATGATTTGTAACTAATATTTGTTATGAATATTCTTTGTTGAGTTCACTCAATTGTGTGTTTTCTGTGTGCAAATGTAAAGTAATCAAAATATTTTCTTCGGTATTTAGGTAATTGTTTTGTCAGCATTTTTATTTGTTATTAGACTAAGCCGATGTGAAATTGAGTCCTCATGAATTTGATAGTTTGTATTTCAATTATGTTTCTGTAGGAGCTTGATTTCTTGCACAATGTAGTGACACAATGCTAGGTCGTGTCCGAACCACAAGTAAACCTAATTATAAGCCTTATACAGAGTTGATACGACAGAGGGGCTTTCCTTTAAACTGCCTATACTAGGTACCATTTTCAAGCTCTGTACCAAAAATCAATTAAATAAGAGCACTAGTTTAGTCGCAAACGACTTTTTAAGTTTTTGCCCCGTTTGAAGACGATGTATCTTTCCTAACAGCTGATTATGTCTGACGCAAGTCACAAGTACATACAACCAAATATGTTCGCTAAAAAGATGGGAATGCAACCAAGGAAGCAATAAATACACACACACTTGCACTTTCATTGCAAAGGGTGGTTGCGTTTTACTCTGATTAGTAAGCGATTTAGTTTGTTTGAAAAAAATAAACTCATTATTTGTGCTTTTTATTTTTATACCCTATGGAATTAATACTAAGCACGTATAGTGTACGTAGTGTAATTTAATGGCCCACTGTCATATCAACTCTGTATAACCTATGAACACTGAGGAGTAGCTGAGTATTATCTCAGAACAATGAGAAAGCAACTTCATAATAAACCCCAAAAATTACCAAATAAGCAGCTTAGTCCAACAGATCACACTAACAATAAAAAGTCGCCTCAGACATCAAGGAAGCCGCCACTAATTTCATTTTCACCCTCAATTTATATCTGTCACTTTTGGTACCGTGGACTGTGCGCGTAAAAATATTGTTTTTACTTATCCCCGAAGGGAGGGATGGGGTGTAAGGGGGCGTAATTACTTGAGCAGCCAGACGCTACGAGACGGTCCGTGGGGGTTGGAATTACTACGGAGCTGCGGAGGTTTGCCCGCAAGCCGCCTCTTTTTGTAGGTGACGCCGAGAATTTTTCTTAATCCGCTATGTATGGCTGACTAGGGGATCTTTGTGTTTTTTTTGCTTTTTCTTTAACATACAGCGTTATTGATTTAGCAGAAAGCGAGTAAAACTATGCGCTGAATATGTGGGTTGAATACATTTTAGCAGGGCGATATGAGTTAGAAAAGTTTGTTTTATCATTTGTAGTCACAATCTCTGAGTCTCATAGGTGATTTTGTGTAGAATGGTCCGTAGGTGGTAATTTGTCACTAGTTGTTAAGCTGCGTCTAACGGTGATTGCATACAGGACCATAAAGCCGACGATACATCTCTCAATCTATTGTTAGCGAGATCGTGAGATGAATCCGAATGTGAAAGTCCGAAAGGACATTTTGATGCACTCATAAACGTAAAGCTATTTGATGATTTTGATACTGTCAGGATATCTTTATGTATGTTTCCGGGAGTGGCTGTTTTTATGCGATTGTTGCAGATTTTTATTACGTTTGGATCAAGGAATATTTTATTATCCTTAACATATTAACTTAAACCTTAACCACTTTAGTGGAGGTAACCAGCAAGGTTACTTTGTGGTTAACTTGAATCTAAAGCCTAGTCTAAGATGAGAATATCTTAAGCTAATATACCGTTTGTATTCTTGGGGCGTATCGAACATTTCCTTGACATGCTCTATGCTAGCGTCTAAAATACTTGCAACTGTTGTAACTTTATCACTAGGTGGACACTTAGACATAGTTATTGTGAAACTATTATTAAAAATAGACCGGCATTCGTAAGGCTGTAATGTGTAAGAGTCATTTGAAATGCGCTCTCTTAATTATCATTATCTAAGGTATTTTCGTCTACTATGACAATTATTATTAAACTAAAAGTAAATGTGCAATCAAAGAGAGAAGCATAACTATGGTTTTCGTTTTTGGCAGTTCGGTGTCTTGCTGCAAAACACCTCTTGTATCATTCGCGCCTTTATAGGCACAAAGCTATCATTCGTAGATATTTGACATTCGTTACGGGTTGACAGAAGCCTCAAAGTCCGACCACCAGTCTTACCTAGGGGTATCGTGTTACCCAGTAATTGGGTGGTGGAGGTCAGATAGACATTCGCTCCATGTAAAAAACTGTTATTCAGCAGCATCTGGTTAGACTAGCGAAGATTGATTGATAGTCACAAATCTCACATGCACAAACACCTAGACCATGCTGGTTAGACATATTTGTTTAGTGCGGTGACGCGATATCGACTGTTGTACAACAGTTATCACTGAACAACAATCAGAATAGATAGAGAAAGTTTTAGTAAACTGAAGTTTCAAAGTTAGATAAAAATAACACGTTAGGTGCAGATTTCAACGGATTATGTAAAGGTCACGTTATTATGGGAAACCCAGCTGCTTTTCTAGATCAATGAAAACTTATAATTATGTCGCAATCGAGTCGTACCTGGTTCGCCAGCGCCATCTGGTGGCGCTCGATGGAGTTGGTGGGGTGCGCGCCATAGGGGATTCTTGTCTTCTTGAATCACTTCTCTGTTGGCGGGAGGTGCATGCAAACATCACCGAACCATAGCGCGTTCTTCGATACGTACCTACTTAGCTATATGTGCCTACCTACATACTGAGTTGTAACTGTTGGATTGGAATTATAATCTGCTTGAGTATACTAATCTGTTTTCTTCATACAACACTACCCACCGTCGCCCACAGTAAGAGGACCAACGAGGAGTGCTAATGATGATAGAGAGGGCCCTGCTCCGTCATATATTTGTTTACCTTTGAAGTCTTTTCTCTTTTCACACCAACAAACAAACATCCATCTAAAAGGTTAGATAGAATTGCTGGACTAAAGTGACTCTCTTTGTCTGTCTGTGGTTTTACTTTCCAACTCATTTCAATGTTTGACAGAAAGGCATCGTGGTGTCTGAGAGAGAACGTTATGCCAATTTATTTGGGGTCAGCGCAACATATCTTCCTCTTCCATACATTTCCATCATCCGTCATCTCGGTATTCACCCCGTGTATAGCCATCTTGCGCACTATACGTAGTGTCTTGGATTTTCCCCTGGTCTAAAGTCATCACAAAATGGTCGACACACACCTGAATACTTATTTAAGCGTCCCTAATTGAGATGAGTTATGTTATATGCCTGCAGTATAGTCCGCTCGGTTTGGACCTCAATCGATAGAGTAAAAATAGTTGCAGTGAATGTTGGCGCCGGTTTATCTGGCACCGCCGTTTTTTGTGATAATCCGTTTACAAATTGACAGGGGATATATTTTTTTCTTTTTATGAGAGTTATATAAACCATTAATACGAATCAGTCTTAACATTAACTCTTATTTCATAGGTAGCTGTCTGAAAAGATAGTCGACTGAGGTCCATTAAAAAACATACTACCGAAAGTATATTGTGGTGAATTTTGTCGGTCCTTTTGTTCGTGAAAGGTGCGATGGGATTTGAAGTGTGTCATCTTTAGCTAAGACACTAGATTTCAGATGTAGCTTGGTGCTATCCGTATCAGTGATTTGTGAATAATATTACTTGTCAGGGTAATTATCTTTCAAGTATGTGTCTCCGATATAATCTCTTGCATACGTTAAGATGTAACCAAAACAGCTATTTACATTATAGCAAGATATAACAGTAAATTGAACCGCGTTTATAAATCTCGGGGAGCAGGAGAGCAGCACGTGGTGGCGGCACGCACTCCGACGTAGGTATCCATATTTAGTGCCTTCGCTCGCTCAGTTTATCACACTTCAAAGAGCACGGGTAAGCGTCGACTTGTAACCGCGTCTCCCCAGCGATACCCCTGTAACTGGGAAGCCGCTTTGTGAAATTCGCGATGCTTTTCGAAGGAGACACGACCCCCATTCGGTTTTTCGAGGTCGGCCCGCTTCCCCCTCACATAATGCGAGTATCTGCTTCTACCCCCATAGCGCCTTTGCTACTCTGGTACTTATCACGCGGTAACTACGCGGTTTCTGCACCTAGTTTCTCACTAAACTCTGAGCGAATGTGGGTGTTTAATTATTTATTCAATCTGTTAGAGGATTTTTCACGTGCCAGTTTCCCCTATTTTAGTTTTAATCGCTTTAGCGTGTGGCAATTGTGTTTTGATGTGTACTCAGTAACTGCCTACTTACTTAGGTTGCTTGTTGTGTTAGTCATCGAGGAATTTGATGATAAATGATTTATTGCCTGTTATTGTAATGAAACATACTTTCGATTTAAAACTTTGTTTCGATTATGAAGTTTTATCGTCGTAAGCAGTTTTTTACTTTGGCCGCATTATGCATTTTGTTCTTAGTATCTACTGCGTCTAACTGTAAAATTGCATGTACATTCTAACAACTGAGAAAATGTGTTTCATGCACTTCAATCTTCGTTTATCAATCTACATTGAGGGGTTGCATCCAGATTTGGTATGGCCCGCGGCTACAATACACCCCATCGAAAGACCTTTAGTGACGAAACGCACCCCTATGCTCTGTTGCATGAAAAATATTCCCAAAGTTTTCTTCAAAATCGCTTCAACATTTATTTTTTGGTTGAGCTGCACTCATAAAACAAATAATTGTTTGCTACCTATATTTTTCGTTTTTATTCTGTTACTCAAAGGTATTTAACACTGTTGTAGAACAAATAACAAAGTTACACTGAACGTTTATGTGTTAAACTAGGAATATAGTCTATATATTTCAGAGTACTAACCACGATCCTCGTTACGAACGACTCTATCCAAAATTAAAGAGTTTTTCTATTTCCATCCTACTCTATTCAATGCTAATTATTTTAGCTGCCTTTAAGTTTTAATTGCTCTATGTAGTTCTTACCTTTTTCAGCCTCCTATATGGGGGGCTGAAAAGAGACAAAATATTTTGAGTTGGATTTTACGTATTTTGTGGTTCTAGTGCCAAACAGCAAAAATGCAACCCGATTCCTTCATGTCAACCTGTTCGTCTGTTTGTCCATCCATATGTCCGAAGTCAGAACTCTTTGACGGGCCTCCAACTTTTCAACCATCAATCTAAAAAATCTGACACTAGACGAGCGCTTTCGAGTACCTTAGTTTGTGGTCCTTCGAGGCGGATTGATTTACAGTCGACAGGAATGCCTAATCTCCTAAAGAACATATCGTGGCTGTCAAAAACTACATTCACCAATATTGCTTCACTTGCGTATCTTTATTCAATATTCTTTCGGAATCTTTCGTATACCGTTCGTAAGTACCTACCCTTATGTACTCATATTGAGTCGCTAAATTGATGACTAGGTCGCTTTGCTTGGTTCCTATATTCACTTACGAATCGTTTTATTTACTAATTGTTATTATTGGATTGGTTTTTCGAAATATTTCAAGTGGTTTGTTGTTAATAGGAAATTTGTTGAACATAAGTGCTAGTTAGTTTCAACTAGCACAGAGTATTTGTTTGGCCTACATCTGTAGGACATACAAAAATGGCAGCTGTGTCGTTTATGTTGACATAATACATGATATAATATAATATAAAGACATGGCAAGGTGTATGCCGAGTTAGGATACAGCGTAGGCTTTCTCTAACGTAAACGACGGAAACTTCTTACTTACATATGTTTAAAAAAAACTCGTACTGGATCTATCACACTATAATTTAATATCATTTTTATTATAAGCCTGAAATGACAAGATTGATTTTACTCATAGGCTTGGAATGGAAATAAAATATTTTATCCACAAACACTCCCGTCGCGAGAGGGTGCTCAGAATTCTGGTAATGTCATCAAGACTTTTTGCCAAACACTCATGAAATCAAACAGATCATGAAGGGAATAGCTCCCATAAATCTCCTGTGAGATTCAGACGTAAATCCCTTCATCTGGACAAGCTGTAAGCCATTGCGTAGCTACCTATACGTACTGCTAGCTATAGCACTCCTGTATATCAGCATCTAGGGAGATTAAATCACGATATGCTGCATTTTCGTGATGAGCTGTCATGGCTTCTTTGAAGTAGTTATCTTCATAGTTTTTAAAGTGGATTGTAGTAGCTCCATGTCACTGAAGTACTTTTCCAAAGTAGTAGTTTTCCTTCAATCTGCTGTTATGACTTATTTTTCTCTCGTATCACGAACTGTATGTATAAGGGTCTATCATGCCTGGTAAAATATAACTAAAGCAGCAAGGTAGTAGTGGAGCTGATGGCCCAGTGAGGGCCGCGCGTACATGGCAATCAGAGTTGTCACTCTTGGCTAGGCTATTTTAATGCAGAACCTATCTATCAATTCCCCTTGGATCAAGCGGCGACTGGTACTGTATCTGGCAATCTTTTCCAATTTATGATTTTGCTCCGGTTGGAAGCACGTTCATTTTATAAATCACTTATTAACAATATTGCTCCAATAAAGTCACTATATCTATTTGTTTTATAATCATATCATAAAAATGTGTGAATAACAATGCGTCGTTTAAGACACTGTGAAAAATCTTATAAAGATTGTACTTTCCGATTCCAAATTAGTTTGCCATAGGTGGTGGTTATGGGCACATCCATATCCAGTGTTTATACAGTAGTATAAAAATATGGAACCGATTTACAGACAGATATTGAGGAGGTCATAAGGCTTCGGGCGAAAAATTATATGCGATTGCCAATTGGTTTGCCAATGGCATTGTTTACCATCTCTTCTTTGTTCTGGTCTACTTGGATGATTGTCTTTTACAGTAAACCTATAGCGGATATGAAATAGGTAGGGCTAGGAAAAAAGAACGATTAGTTTTAGGGAGTGCAAAAATTAAGAAGTTTTCAACACCAACTAACGCATACAGTTGTAATACAACAGAACTGTACAGAATAGCGTGGACAGAGACGATTGATGGATACTTTGTGCTACGTGTTCGTGATAAATTATAAATGATGGGAACTCAAATAACTGTGACAGTCGTTGTACAATTACCTATAATGTGTTCCTCTATTGTTTTGAGTATTCAGTCCAGTTCGTTGTTCGCCTGAATTTTTGCCACCGCCCCATGTAATCGTCATTGTGTCCGATGACAGGTAGCGTCCGGCCCGGTAAATCAATGCCCGTTATGTACAACAGTCATCGCTTATATGCTTATGTATTCCTGGTATATAGGAAACGTATGTATTGGTATAGTGTATACGCGTGTACGTAGATAATCTCGTCATAGCTCGCACCCGTTATGGTATTACTGTGTGTGGGCGAGGAGGGCCCAGGGGGTGAGAGGGGGTGCGCGAGCCCGCGAGTGCCGCAGGGGGCGCTGTCCGCTTTAAAAATACTAGGGCGCAAGCGGCGGGCGAAACTACCGAGCAAGCAGAATGCTAAAGGAAGCCGTTTATTTTGAAAGACCGAAGACTATCAACTCGCCTCTGCGCTCATGGCAGAGACGAGTAAAAAGTTGTAAGGATGGTGCATAAAAAAAGCGGACCCCGTTGTAGCTATTAGCTGCGCTTGCAGAAATGTTTTTGGCTCATGGAACCGGCTGTTTAAAGGAGTGTTTTCGCATGAAAAGTTAATCCTAAGTTTAAGTAATCTCCAGAATTGATAAACTTGCTCATCGCGGAGGCTAACAATTTTGTTTGCACAAACTTTGTCACAAGTAAAATTTCACTTAAAGCAAACCAAAGTCTGGCCGTATCTAAAAACTTTCTTCTTCTTCTCAAACTTGTTGGAGCCACAGGTCAAATCAGCCATAGCTTACCTAAATCACAATCAATACACGTTTAACAAAAATATGGTAGTGTAAGGTAAGGATGTGGTCGGCTCATTATCGATAATCACGGCATCGTATTTAACGGCCTTTGACGTTCGAAAAGCTCGAAATTTGTATTTTGTTCGTATTTTCATAATTGGGCGGGTGGGGGGAGGGGTGCGTGGTGGCGCCGCGGGCGTCATCGGCCCCCTTCGCGTGGGTATTTAATGATTATACGCTGACTGCCACCTGATTGCTGGCACTCTGACGCGCTATCGATGATTACTTGTTATCGATGAATTGATTGCTATTGGGCTCGAAGTGTTCCTGATGTTTGGTGAAAGATAATGACTGGGTGTAGAAATGGATTACCTTTTGGAGGTTGGTGGAAATCTTGGTAAAAGAAAAGTAAACATTAAACAAACAATTATTTTCCTATACGCCGAAGGATGTTGTGTTAGCTGTTATAATGTCATGTCTTTTTATCTGGCTGCGTATCTATTAGGTATGCCTTCAGATTAATTCTGAAAGAATTATTTACTATATAGTAAAAACATTATAGTGTTCGAAGTTGGAGATATAATTATATTATATCATTAAATTAGCCTATCTAAAGCAGTTATAACGTCTCCTACTACTCCGCGAACCTTACCGTTACGAAAACTGTTCCTCTCTACAAAACAATGTTCTAGAATAGTTTCTATCGACTATCGACAATCGCGATGGTGTCGCAGCAGTGTCGCAGCGCGATCACTCGCGGGGTGGCAAGCACTACACGGTAACACACGGAGTACGAGCGGGGGCAGGGGCCGAGGGGGGCACACCACAGTACATAGCCCATGTATCAGTACATACTAGGCCCTCAGCATATAACCGCTACTGGATTCCCGAAATTTTGCAGTTATTTTGTATGGAAAACTAGGTTATTCCGCGATTTATTCGTCTATCGGCAGATGACCGGCCGCCCCTCCGCAGTTTATTTCACCTTTGTTGTTCAAATCAAAGCTCCAACGAAAAGCATCACGCCTAGATTGTGTTCAAGAAAGAATTGTCACTTGCCTAATAACTCTTTGACCGACTTTTCTTTTGATAATCCACCACAGGAGTTTACAAGTTAACCGTGGTCAAAGTTTATGCTCACTTAAATAAATTGAGGCCCGGGTGCTTCCTACATGCTGCCTCTAAAGGTAAAAAACATATTCCTTGGATGCCTAACAAAGACACCATTAAGAATCAGTTAGGATGCTCGTTAAATGATCTAACTACACAAGTTAACCTTTAGCTTAATGACATGTTTGCACTAACTACGTAAGTTTACTTAGATATGTATGCACGCACCACTGCACCTTATCTGTCATTGAGGAATAATTAATTACAGACTAAATTGCAATGGTATCAACCTAACTATACTAGGCCCACATAACGCGAAGGGTCAACGGATATTTAGTGTCCGCATAGCAGATGCGGTCCTTGGCCACCGCCCTGAAGACGGTCGATATCTAGCTTGTCACCCCACCTAACTCCAAACTGCCTATGTACACCTGGTACTTAGACGACTTAAGTACTTGTTGTAGTTGTGCCTACCGCGCTATATTTGTCATTGAATAAATAATTTCAAAGTTTAAAACCCTAAGTGCGACTCGAGATACAATTAAACATAATTATATTCAGGTGTCACTCTGTTATACAAACAAAATACTTAAATGTGGGTTAGCAATTTATGATTTGAATAAATTATGTTATAAAGAGTCCAATTGTGCGAATTCCGCAGACAGAATAATAAGCATAAAGCAAATGTCACTCGAGTTTAATGCGCAAATCAAATCATTATAAAATAAATGCAAATCAAAGAAACAACTGTCAAATTAAAACATCGTTAAATCCTTAACGCCTCTAATCTACAACACATCAATAAAAGTGGGAAGCAAACATTCTGACAACGTACACTTTCCAAACAAACTTCATAACATATTCAAAATAATTTCAAGTTAACTTTTCCGCGCGGAAACTTCGTCCAAGTGTGGCTGTGAATTGATGAAGCTTTGCATGGGATAGCTACCACTTGTTGAATGAAAATCTTCGTGTGTTTTCGTAAGTTTATGCCGACGTCAGCTGTTACAAAAGCGGAAAAATGCTGCTGCACCATTCAAAGGGATTTTGTGTGAAGTTTTATTAGATTTCGCGGGTGGTCATGATTGGTTAGAGTTATTTATTGTTATGTTCTATTGAATCTGAGTGGTTCCTAGGTATTGTAGCTGAAAATTAGATGCTAAAATTATAACTATGAAAACATCAAGTTAACTTATTTTCGTTAGACTGTTTTAAATTTTTCATGCGATGCAACGCCATGTCCATTTCCAAACAAGATGTTAGCATACTAAAATTTCGTTACAACTAACTAAAATTTTAACCCGTTCTAAACATTCAGCAACATTTTAGCGGCCAGTTAGACGCCCCTATGTGTGCGTTAGAACGGGAGGACTATTTACAAAGGTTTCGGTACTCGAGCATGTTGTCATCATTTACAGCAAACTGTTGCAATTATTTTGAGTATTTATAGAATACTTCTTCAAACTGTTTGTCGCTCTGGTATTTGAATTTCTTTGCGACATTTATTTTCTTGGTTTTCGTTAAGGGGAAGAATAAACGAAGTTAATGTCTTATCATTTATTTCAAATAGGCACATAAAAGGCACTTTTGAACGTAAAAATTTACAAAAAAAAATGTCCCTTCCAAAAGAAAAAAAACAAAAATCTAAAGTCATTTATTCAAACTAGGCTGAGAATCAGCACTTTTTGAACGTCAAAATCACATAAGAGAGTCTTCCTAGTGATTTAGCTGGGAAGAAGAAGTGGCGCAACAAACTCTTCAGCAGCACAGCTGTCTGTTCAGTTAGAAGAATTGGATTCTATACAATAGTAAGTAAATAACATGACGAAACACAAAACATTAAATTAAATTATTTGCCATAACATGTCAGCTAGCACACGCTAATATACCTACCAACAAAAACATTGAAAACAAAACAATACTTAAGCAGAAACAAATAATAAAAACGTAAACAGAACTTAATAATACCTAAATAAAAGCCTCCAGGCACAAAGGGCGTGCCCGCTTACATATGCAATACTGCATTATGTTTATATAGCTGTAACTAGTAGTCACAAATGATAAACTAGGACCTTCGAAGTAAAATAAATATACAGTTAATTACTAATAACAAAACCATAGTCAGCAAGATGATCTGTCACCACAAGCAGCACCCGTTTACGAGCATAATGCAAAGATCAGCCACTAACCCGCCGCTATATTTGAGGGACGGAGGCAACCCGATTCCCGACGCTACCGCAAGCAGTGACATCTAAGGGAGCATGACGAGCTTGCTGCCGGTTGCTCAAAAGAATGATATGATCAATTGTCGAAGTCGCAAGCTAACCACATATTGCAATACAACTCATTAAAACACATTGAAATGAGTAGATTAAGTCAATGTAATAAATGAAAATAAAATTAAACTAAATAGACTAATATAGTCTATTAAAATAAACAGTTAGATGAACTCATAACTTGTTAGTAGGTAAGCTAATTCTGGAGAAAGAACATAAACATTGTCTTGAGTTAATCACAGCGACGAACTATTCTTATCGTTTCAGTAATCGTTGATAGAATAGTATGCCTTTGGACAAAGGAGGTAGTTTCGTATGGACAAGAATTGGCAAGAAACTTCACCGTTACTCTTTTAAAATGTTTTACAATTTGTTGTATACATTTATTATATAATTATATGTGGAGACGATGCATCTAGAATAAAATAACTATACCACAATAAGTAAAAATAATTAAATATAATATTAGATATTTTTTCGAAAATTTTAACATGTAATAATTTAGTGTGAGTAATGTAATTACAGAATGTAAAAACAATGTCATAAAAATAATAAATTATACAATTAAATTAGCAACCAGTTTGAGGTTGTCTAGACTCTAGATAGTCCTATGGAGCGGGATCAGCATGTTTCCAAGCATTCTTATTTTGGATATTATCCTCTAATTTGTAATTAGCATGTTTACAAAGTGCAATTTTAGTATGATTTCTCTGACAGGTCTCTTTTGCAACATAAAAATGGATTCAATGTCAGCAGCCCCACCCCACAGTAAAATGCCATAAGACTTAATGGTGGAAGTATCTAAAATTGACCAAACGCGCAGTTTCTACATCTATGAACTCGGCAGAGCTTAGCTGCCCCACACGAGATGTTATATGACGTCTCCGTTGTTATTGGTCGTCTAATCCTAGGAAAACCCTCTGATTAATACATTCCAGTTTTTGTCCACTCAATATGATGTCACATTCGCAACTTCTGACATAAGTTTTTTTTTTTCATTTAGTACCAAATTATTTACCGCAAACCAATCTTGGACCTGAGAATAGTCACGTCGTCAAGATTTTGTGACCGTTGGTCTATTTGAAAGATCAAATATATGTGTATCTGCAAATAACAGCATCTTCGGTTGATTTTGAAGTAATTGGGGTAAATCATTAATGTAAACTAAAAAGAGGAATGGACCCAAAATTCAACCTTCAAGAACGACCATTCTCAATTCAGACCCTAATGAGTTTATGCCGTTTACTTGAACTTTAACCTTTCTATCTTTCAGGTATGATCTTAGTATATCAAGAGCTGTATTCCTAATCCCTTAGTGTTCTAGTTTCAGCAGAAGTGTCTCATGGTTCACGCAATCGAAGGCCTTAGAGAGGTCGCCAAAGATTCCAATGACTTCTTGTGCTCTCTTTTCGGGCGTTTAAAATGTTCTTTATTAGGGTGAAACCGGCTTTATCAGTGGTACAACGCCCTTTGATTAAACCGTATTGTTGTTCATGAAAGATGGATCTTTTTATTAAAGTGACGTAACATTTGATTGAGCATCAACTTTTCAAACATCTTATTGAGAACTGGCAGAGTTGACACAGGCCAATAATTGTTGGAGTCAACGTTTGATATCACCTGATTTGAACAATGGAACAACTTAACTGTGTTTCATAAGATCCGGAGAGACTTGGTCTACACTGGTGTTACATATAACAGCTAAATAGGGCCGCAATAGTTTCGATGAGAGATCTACAGATTTTTACAGACATTCCCCAGAGATCTTCTGTTGGTTTAATTTTAAGATATATAAAACCTAAACTCTAAAGGCCATTACATTATTTAAGAAATGCAGCAAAAAGCGCGGGTGATGAATTTAAAGCGTCAGTAGTTCTAAGGGAATATTAGCAAAAAGTTTTCAAATTTTTGACATATTTCTACATCTGAGTTGATGAAGCCATGTGCTGTCTCTAAATTAAATTCAGTATTACGCTATTTTCTCCTACTTGTTTCATTATTTATTAGTTGCCAGGTAGTTTTTAATATAGGATTACTCCATTATTAACCCATAGTAAACGACTTTAGCCTTACTTAGATCCCAAGTTCGATTTCTCTAATAAACTTAATAATGATTCTGGATAATGTTAATAGGAAAACTATATTAATAAATACTAATGTCCTCTGTGAAGATATTTTTTACTGTGGTGTGTAAAATATGTAGGAAACCTATAATTAACTGTTGCACCTGGACTTTATATGTTGAATAACATGTGCATAGAAGAGACAAACAGTAGGTCTATTTTAATTTTAAAATCGTATTTTAATCTCGTAGAACTTGTGCAAAGTATTTTTTTTTATATACTGCGATTGATAACAGATTCGAGAAACAAAACTAAAGTAAGCTGTTATGTTTATCATTTAATTAAAACTCTCTAACTGTTTGTTTAGAACTCGGCTTCCAAAAGTGTATATTTGCCTCGTCCGTTGTCAACTTCAAACCGGGACAACTGCTTGGAAAACCTGCCCGCATTGACCAGGGACCTAGCACACATATGGTGGTACATCCAACTATATTTAGTGGCTTGTCCATTTGAAGCACTATCGATTTGCGTCCGCGGTTCCGAGCGTTGACCCTCCCAGCACTGCACAGCCGCCGGCCGTTTCGCTAATTTATTAATTATTTAAACTTTCGGACGCGTATGATGTCCTGGTAGCGAGCATGCGTGAGCCTGCTCCCCGGTTCGCGGAAAATGGGGGGAAGTCATCCCCGTTTGTGAGTCGGGCATGAAAACATTTTCAAACCTACCACCCATCAACAGAATACGGTGATTTAAAATTTCACCAAAGGATATGTCTATTTTTGGAAACTGTTCCTACCTAAGCACATGAATTTTTGACGTTGCCGAACGTAGTGTCTTCTTGAAAAGTTGCTGCCTTAATCCTCAACTCATAATACATATTATAAACGAAAGACATTACAATAATTAAATTAATTCACTTTTCTAATATCAAATTAAATTGATAATGAATCCAAATTGTAATACAAAAAAACTCAGCACAAATAAAAAAAGGGTTACTAACAATGACAATTTTTTTGTTTCAGGATAACTTAACACCAGAACCAGTGGACATGAACGACGATGATAATTTCTCTAGTAAGTACCAAGAAACAACCACTTCAAATAATCCAAATAATGCATCTGCCACTTGCATCACATCAACTTAAAAACTACCTGCATCTTATGCAAAAATCATAAAATTATCGATAATCTGCATAAAATGCTCCCAAATTGGCTACTTTGAACCAAAATGTGTGAAAATTTTTCAAAATTTTGAGAATTCAATTGGCTATGTGATCTGGTGCAGGTCAGGCCCTCGCGAAAGATGCTGAGAAGTTGAAAATGATGTTGCTAGCATGGAATTACCACAGCCAGGCACAAGGTAACGCATTTGTTTTGTTTATTTACAGGGTTATAAAGTTAGTTGAATTAAGTAAAAATGTACCGACGGACCAAAATTTTCTTAAATATTCGATGCAACTACATTTACCGCCAATAAACAAAATACTATTGGATCAAAGTCATCATGTTTTACATCTACTTACAGTGGTGAACTCCTTATGTGGGGATCATAATCCTAAATTAATCTGTAAAGAAAATTAACCAAAATATCCTCAGCTATACTCTCATAGTTACTAATAAATAAATGCTTTTACATACAAATGAATGGACAATTTCCTATTTTGGGAAGCCATGTTATTGACACGTTTAAAAGTATTTAGTAAAGAACTGATTACCCGCATAAGGAAAAGAGCTTCGCGGGTTTCTGGAATTATTATCGAAACCTTATCCACTTAACTATTGTAATTCGCTAGTGCATCGTTGGTTTAGTGGTCGCAATCGTGTCTATTGCAATCCTAGTATGCTCCTACGTATGTATCTTAGCAATCACCGGGTTAGGCAAATTTTGATCAGGTTTTTGGAAATTATCAATAACATAGCCTGGAATCATGAGCATACCAACTTTCAAATGGGAGTTGAAACTAGCGAAATGATATACTCGTACCTCTGGCTTTCCCTTCGAGCAATAAACACAGGAGCATTATCTAATGCATAATAAAATAAAATACACGAGTTAGCTACAAATGAGACTTTAATAAAATTTCAAAGGGATGTTTTATATTGCACCAGTAGAAACTGCATTAAAAAAAGAAACAAGAGAACTCAATAACAGGAAATGAACTAATTATGACAAAAGAAATCCTCTGAGTCGATAAATACGATATTGTTGATGATTCATTTATTACTTTTACGTCGAAATGCAGCAAAATTATCTCTCAATATTGAAAGATTGTCTATTACTTTTTCTGTTTTGATAAATCCGTAGATAATCGATCCTCTTACTTTTCATGGTTTTCATTTTGATAAAAACATTTGTTTTAGTTTCACGTTTAAGCACATTTTTTGTTAAATGTTTTTGTTCAGCTTTGTCCTGGCATAATTATCAAGTTGAAACTTTATATATACCTAGTATGTTATAGGTACTCATTCCGTTCGGATGATCAGCATCAAGTTTGGTTTTAAACAGGGTACATTTTTGTTCATTGATAGTATCGTGAAGAACCCTGGAATCTAAATCGTCAACATGAATGAAGAAGGCGTGTTGATCGCTTTCCTTCTCTGTTTAAGAAGAGGCCTTTTACCTGCAGTGCCGAACTATTAACTTTCTTATTTTCATGGGTTTCGCTTTACATCGTTATACCTTTAATATCCACATGACACTAAATTACTCCGGGTTACGATATAATAATCAAACTGAGCCTCAGCTTCTACTTAACCAGATGCGTTCAAACGCATCTGGTTAAGTAGAAGCTGAGGCTCAGTTTCAGTTTCAGTATCAGCATTTAGTTATATATATATATCCCTAGATTTACATACTGCCACTGATTAATTGTGATAGTGACAGATCAATAGCGTGCTGCCATATATATTAGTTGTATTAAGTGTATCGCGGACGAGAGATAACTTGGGGATATGTAGATTATTATTGATTACGTGATTAATATCAGCCTGTGACCGTCGACTGCTTCATTATGGTTGTAAGGCATATTGTAATCGCCAACACTTTTAACGATTTACAAAGTTGGATTTGCCAACCCAGAGACACGTTTGGGATTTTTGACTACGTTTTAAACGATTTTACGCCTCTTCAATATAACGTAGTCTGTCCTTTTGTGTTTTTTCTGCCAGTGTTTTTATGGCACGGCCGGTAAAACCTAGTCAATAAGTAGTACCGTTGGCCTGTTTAATTCCACAGCCTCCAATATGTCCGCTAAGTATAAAGTGCCACTCATAAATATTTGACATTAAACCTTTACCTGCTGGAACTACTACTCTTCGAAGCCACTTTTCTTGTCATCCGAATACTTTATTGACTGCATAATTTTCACGTCGACTGGGACGCATAGGCTATTTTTATTACACGAAGCCATATCGAGACTACTAGGGGCACAAACGATGTAGGCACCTTCTCACATTATTTATAGGCAAGGGGGCTTGTTCGGGTTGACATTTGGAGGCAGATGCACCGGTTCCTTGCGTTCTATAGGCCGTCATTAATTTCTGCCGCCTTGGTAACTAACTGTGCGAATACTAAATAATATAGCGAAATTATCGTTTTATTTTATGTATGTGGGAATAAAACGAGTTGTTGGTGGTGGTTTAAAAGTAATTCAACTACCACTAGTACCTACCTACTTAGAGTTTATGTGAATCAAAAATGGCAATTGTTCGAATAGTTCCGTTCGTAAATGAGTAACGTGACCTGGCCCTGCAGTCTCGACATAGTTAGCAATCGTTTTCGGTTGCTAAGTCCTAACAATCCAGATGTAACGATATTTGGTGGTCTCCACACTCAAATTTATCGGTTGTTACTGGTATTTTAGGAAGGTACCGGTAGGTAACAACCGATAAATTTGAGTGTCGAGACTACCAAACATTTACATCAACATTTAAATCTGGATTGTTAGGACTTAGCAACCGAAAACTATTGCTAACTATGTCGAGACTGCAGGGCCTGGATTAGTAACTATCTCTATATATTTTTTCTACATCGTTATTTCCCTTGATAATGGTGTAGGTGCTTGCACCTGTCACGCTGCGCTGTCACATTAGGTGTGACCCGTCGAATGCCGTGCATTCATCACGATGATAGATAATCAAGCGTGTCTAGGCGTGTAGGCAACTCCTTTTATACATAATTTATGTTCTATGAGTGGTTCGACCACCACATCGCACATTATAAAGTTTAGTTTTAGACATAATTATGGCAAACTTACTAGGTTTGGTATTGAATAAGAAGACAAGCACGCTTTTTCAAATGCAATTCTTATTAAAATTGTAAATTAGAAAGACACTTGAATAGATAGCATCCCACTGGTTTGGTTTTTAGTCCTTTTGGTTTCCCTTTAATTGGGACGAAATAACTTAATATGTAGTTAAAAATAGACATAAAAGTATCCAGCCCATAAAGAGTTAACCGACCTAACTGTTTATTAATACAAAAATAAAATAAGCACGTGTAAAAGGCATACAAGCAGGCAGGCATTGTTTTAAATTACTCTTTTACAGAAGGTCCCATATTGAACATAATTCAATGACCATTTATTAGTGCAAATGATGAAATTAAAGGAATAACTGAATTTATTATGGACAGTGGGCCACCCCATAGACAGTTTAATAATAATATAAACGACATTAAATTTGAGAAAATAAAGAAATCGGGTGTCTTTGTAGAGACTTGGCACACGAGATTGTCGACATGTAGGATGTGGACTCAGCGATCATAGTGCCAATAGTTGGAACATCCAATGGACTTCCCAAGAGTCTCAACCATCGCCTGAAAAGGCTGTTGTTAGGCAGTTGGTTGGTGCAGAATGTAGATCTCTTGGATACTGCTCGTAATCTATCTCTGTATTCGGCTCTGTATTGTTTCTCTGTAGTCAGCTTATTTTATTTATGGATTGTTTTGTTTAAATTTATATTTGCTGTACTCTAGACACTCAACGTGTACGTCTTATTTACATCGTTCTCACATGTAATTATACCTATATTCAACATTAATGATGTAACTAATATTTATGTAACAATATAATTTAAAAGAGTGTCCATGGAGTTTCTTGCCCGTTCTTCTCCATAGGTACCTACTACGCTTTGGAATGGCCAACTAGCTTCATATTTCTGACTGACCGACCACTTGACAATTCAAAAGTGCCTGTAAATGGTTTAATTGAAATAAACGCTTTGAGTTTGAGTTTGATTCTTGATCTTCGGGTAGGTTAGGCTGGGACCTGGCCATTTGGAAAATGTGTTTTAATAAATGAGTATATATCTAAACCAATTGTTACCAGTTTTCTTCCCCTCCTAACTATAGTAAAGCAATTCTATCAAGTTATACGCATTGTAGACACCCTATTCTTAAAAAGGCGGCTAAGGGAAATCAAATGATGAGCAGTAGCAACCTCCCCTTGGCTTAACAAGATGTCGCGATCAGCGATTTTCCGAGTGTGGTCGTTATAACTTTTGTAGTTTTGAAACCTAGCAGTCTATATATTTTTATTTTTTGATAGGCTTGTTTTTGTTCACATCTCACCTGAATCCTGATGGTAAGCGATGATGTGGTCGACGAGACACTTGCCTAGAAGTAATCTATCTACTAGTATACGCCCACTTTATCCTCACTTATCCAAATTCCATTTTCTCTGCCGTTTACGGCAAAGAAAATGGAATTTGAAAGCTTTAGTGGTTTTAAACCATAGTTCTATTGTAGAAACGTCACTTCTAGCCTCACTCAAGCGGCGCGACCACACGGCGCACACTCATTTGTTTTTAAATCATCGGATTCACATCTAGATACCATTCGCACTTCGAAGTGATGTTTAGAGAGTCTACACAAATAAGTGATTTTTGGTGAGTTTTAACAGAATAGTCGAGCCTGGTCTAGACAGGAAAATTAACAACTAAAACGTATAATTACCCGTCTGAAAAAGGAACCGTCTAGGATGAAATTTAGGACACAATAAATCCTAAACAGTGATGTGTACTCACATAGTTTTAATGAGCTGCGAAATGAGGTTGTAGGGTTGTCAGTCACATAGTTTTTGAGGACCACAGGACCAGATTAGAATTAGGACCAAACGTAATAACGGATAATAAAGGAGTGAGGAGTCGATGGATAGCATAAGGTCAGGCAGGATGTAAGAGTCGCAGAGTAAACCTAGAATATAATTTTGACAGATTAGAGTCGTATACAAAATGTAACCAAAACCTGAATAGAGACTTAATTGAATTGCAACGAATCTGAAAAACAAATAATTTTTTTTTGATGACTTTTCATTATTTCCCCTCCTTTATATATACTTGTACACATAATCATTTTAAGAATACTAGCTTTTTAAATTACGTAAATTTACCTAAATAAAATAACAAACGGTAAAAAAAAATAAAACAATTTGGGCAACAACCTAAAACAGTCAAATGAAGTAATTACATTCAAAGTCGCTGGAGTTGATGACAGTTGCATAAAAGCTTTTCAAATGATTTGAAAACATGTCTACACAAGTCGGTCATAGACAACCCTGTTCGGAGGTCGTTACTGAAAATATTCATAAAACACATGGTATTACTGTTGTAGTCGTTGCAGGGATGGACAGTGTCCTCATTCATTGGATTATGAGTGACTACTAGTAGCACAAGTACGTACAATATAAACATGCTTTTATTTAGAACTTCACTTGTTCCATTTAGTACTGAAGATTGATACATTCCTGGTAAAGTAAAGTGGTAACTCCTTAATCTAAGCAAATTATGTTTGTAACAGGGGTGTGTGTAGGGTTCAAACACACGATCTCATGAGAGTCTCCTATCAGAGGAGACAGAATATCATAGACAGAGAAGGCAATACCTTTCAGAATAGCAGGTTCCATCCCATATGTCATGGCGACTTTTCTCGCAAGATTCCACACTTTATGAAATTTAATTTCAATATTTTTCGGTTATCAAGTTACTGGGTACAGTAAATTGAAACCATTTTACTTCTAATTCTAGCCTTCTTCTTCTTCATGGCGATGGTATTTTATAGGTCCAAATAGGTCAATAGGTTCAATAGGTCAAATTTTGCTACTTTTGCGGCATTGTCTCATTAAGTAAGTTGATTGGATGTAGGTAACCATGGGGGATATGGAGGTTATCCCCAGATAGCATGAGAGACTTTTTTGCTAATACAATGATTCAACACAAGAATTTAAGTATCAATTCTACAAAGGTTTTGTTGTGGGATGTACAAAAATACTTGTACGGAATATAAATTAGCTCCTACTGTGCTATGAGTGCTTGGTAGTCTTTAGTCATTGGTGCTTGGTAGCCGATTCGTGTTGCATAGGATTATGGATTATGTTGGGAGTTTGTTTAACTTTTTTTTTAAATAAATACGTGAATCGTAGTGTTGCCACTTTAAAATGTGTTAAATTTACTATAAAAATGCATAGTTTATTGCCTGATTTATCACCTCGGGATAAGTTTCGTTTAATTTATCTGGAAGATAGCTGTTGTATGAAACAATCTACCGGATAACTTCATTTTCGCTTAAAAGCTCCATAAAAGAAGCTGAAACTATTACGTAGCCTGTTATCATCAACAATGTGTCATCAACATCATCAGTATTCACCCCCTTTCTAGCCATATCATCACTCACACAGTTCATCCCGAGTTTGAAGTCAGTATGACCTGCAGCTCGCATGTGGCAATGTAGATACCGCTACATTACTCCCCTCTGGAGACCGGAGGTCGATAGTGGGTCGAGTTGTTGTTGTTTGTTGGTTGTTTTGGTTGATTGTTGGTTGATTGTTGATTGTTGGTGATGTTGTTGATTGTTGTTCATCACGTCGGGGTCACCAATAGAGGTACGAGGAACAGGGTGTAAAATTCACTCATACCTCCATAGAAAAGGGAGGATCCTCCGACCAGACGGGTGTCATGTCTGGTGGGCAACTGCCCGTGATTGATATCGGGAAGTTGTATATATGCTAGTCGCGCGGTAAACTTTGCTTGCGCGATGCATGATTTCCGTGACGTCAGTATGACGCGCAGCTCGCATGTGGCGATGTAGATACCGCTACATATCCATCCACATTCACCCTATTATTATAAGTAAAATATAAAAATTCTTATCTACTCCGCCCTTAATCCTCCTAGGTATAAATAAGGTGTATGCCATAGATCGTTTAAAATTTGGGCCAAAATTATACCAAACACTCTTAACGTCCGTTTACCAGTTCTAAGGGAATTTGAGCTGAAGGTTCGTTGCAATTTGAATACTGACTTATAGATGCTTTAGTTAGATACTTTTAGGGCATTAGGCCCATTTAACAAAACTTTGGATAATATTCTAATAAACTTTGGAAAAAGTGCACGTCTCATTACGCTCATTTAATTAATTCAATTTCACCCTGTATAATTTTCAGGCCATTGTGCCTGAAAATAATACAGGGTGAAATTGAATTCATGGGCATCTTTTTAAGAGTCATTGTACTCATCATTATGAACAACTTTTACTGTGGGACCAAACCTGAAATCACAAAAAAAATATCAGCTTTTCCTTACATTTTGAAGGGTTATGCAAACATAAATGTAGGGAATAGCTGTTAATTTGTTTCGCGATTTCAGTGTTGGTCCCATAGTAAAAGATGTTCATAATGATGTGTACAATGACCTCTTAATAGGATGCCCATGAATTCAATTTCACCCTGTATAGGTATTTTACATATTACTATATCTACTGCCAAGCAGCATTGCTGCCCCGATTAGAGTTTAGATGCTTAAAATTATTTCGTCTTTCAATACAGTTTGTAAATTGTTGACTGTTTACTTCCTAAGTGACAATGTCGATGTCATCTCCCGACCAAAAGAAAACGCGTTCTTCTATCAAAACAAATGGGACGAATGCAAAGTTTTCAATTTCCAATATTTTCTAGTTTCCCCAACCTCCTGTTACAATGTAATCTCCTGGTACTTTCAGGCCGCAACGGCGACATTACGGAGAGCGGTGGCGACAGTATGGCGGATCTTTGGGCCTCATACCATAGCGCTTTGGGTCTTGGCAGCAAGCCTCCGAAGCCACCAACGCCATTGGCCACTGGCCACTCGGTGAGTTTTAAGGTTGAGCAGCGTTTCATCTACCTAAGACTATTTATTAATATAACTTTATTTACAACTTGAGTCTTCCGGAATTTTGGGTCAAAATCTTAAGCTACTACTACTGTAAAAAGGATTGTAACTTTTTAAATTTTTCTTCAAATTTATGCATTGCATGTTGCAACTGGATACAAATGTTAGAATGCCGACAAAACATATTACTTGGTTCCTCACATGGACTACTATGTTTAGTTCCTCATTCTAACCATAATCGTACCCTACAGAGTCCGATCCACGTGGGCTCAGTGACGCCAGGAGTGGAACCAGCATCCACACACGATGAAACGTCATCGTCAGACCGTACCAAGGATGATGACGACGGCGGAGCTTCGGACGATGACTCTGATGACAGGGTGGATCCGCAGCACCATGATCCGGAGCGGCTGAAGGCTTTTAACGTGAGTATTACTGATTAATCTTACTTAGTAATAAAAGAACTCGTTGTGAAAGGGCTCGTCGCGTTAGGGGCCATATGTAGGTACATAAATCTCTCTTCTCATATCGTATCGCAACGCAATATAAAGAATATCTTGTGTTGTGGTTCATTCAGAACTCCCCGCATTCAAATTTCTCGTTGGTAATGTTTTTTTTTAAAGGCAGTCATGGTGCTGCCGACAGAAGTGAAAACCCCAAAATAAAAACAGGCTTCTGCGCGTCGCCAGTCTGGTGCAACCAGTATCATTAGCATGTCGGTGATGTCCGCATGTCGGTGACGCGAACCCATAAGTGTTGCCCCTACCAAAAATCGAAATCGCTCAACGCAGCAAAACAGGTTATCACTTCAAAAATTTGCTGTTACATACATTTTGATATGAGGTATGCACTTTTGTATGAAAGAGCAGATTTCGTTTTTGATAAACAACGACAAATTACTACGCAGGGGGTCTAGAATCATGAACTGAATTCATGATTACAGTTTGCGCGCCGATGTATGCCACCCTGTACCCCTTTTCGTCGACGACATCGCTAACTTTGGAGGTTTACCGACAATACCTACTACAAAGTGTTTGTTCTTATGTCTATAACACATACCATATTTCTACATATATCTGTAATTTCTACGGTGTGTAAATAAAGAGTATTCTAAACTAAAAATCGTTGAGCTCCTTATGTTCTGAGTTGAGCTGCACGATTGCTGACAATTGCGTGCACTGACTGGACAGGTCCGCTCAATCTGTATGGTTCTTTCCTCAAAAGACCATTTTTGATACCGATCTATATAGCCTTCACATGATCTGTCCAAGATTTTGTCTGGACTTTAAAAGAGACTATGACCTCTGAGTTTGTTTCGGCCTTTCTTCTCAGAGTAGACAGATAGGAAACGCCGGCCCCATGAAGTTTCAAAAAAAATATGTTTGTGTTTGTACAAACCTACTTAGAGATATAAAATCATTTATTATAAACGTATTTTATTTCTTTCTCTCTTTCATACGGTGACATTACAGCCACAAGCGACATTTCGATGATAATTATGTCTCAATTGAAGAAAACAAAAGAATCGCTCCTCTTCAAACTACTTATTTTTCTTCCGCTGTTATTTTTTTAAATGTAAAGTAATACTTATAATATGGTTTACATAAATAGAATTTGTTATAAAAATAACATTTTCTTTCAGTATTTTATAATCCAAAAGCAAAGCGAATTAGCGACGGGCTAACTATCGGATATCGGTATCGGATCGTAATTGAATTGCGGTGACGGTCAGTACGAAATACTTCGGCCTTATCTAGTTAGACTGGAAGCTGACCTCAGAAGTCAAAAGCTAGGCCGATGTTAATGACGGGAAATGACAATTAGGTACCTACGTATCTGTATTGCTTGATATTCGAATGACGTGACGCCAAAAGGATTCAGCGAAATATGTTACCTGTTTTGGTAGGACTGGAATCCAAGCTTCAAAAATATCTAATCGCTACCATTGATAGGTTTTAAACCGTACAGCCCTTTTTTTTAAATAAAAACATATATCCATACAGCCCCAACAACGACATGTAGGCTGTGTGTATATTTTACCCTTGTATGTATAAAAAAGTCGGAAGGTATCGTGGGACAGCAGATTGGAACGAAGTGCCTTTTGCTGTATATTATGTATTAAACAGAGCCATCTAATAATGGTCTCAAGTTACAAGTGCCAAAAGTTTATGTTTTTTAATACATAGATGGCTCTGTTTTAAAACACAAACATTTTCGACACACGAAAATAACTTTTTGGGCATAATGATTTTTCGTTAAGTGATGATTTTTGCCAGTTTACCCCTACCGCAAGCCGTGTTAAAGAACTTCGTTCAACAAAAGGTCAAAATTCTTTCGCAGATGTTCGTCCGCCTCTTCGTAGACGAAAACTTGGACAGGATAGTACCCATATCCAAGCAGCCTAAAGAGAAAATCCAGGCTATCATCGACTCGTGCACACGGCAGTTTCCGGAGTTTGCCGAGCGCGCCCGAAAGAGGATTCGGACTTATTTGAAGAGCTGCAGACGGAACAAGAAAGTCCGAGGAGAAATTCCGACGACTGGCAACGGAGGGAGTACACCGGGGTCTGGCAACGCCTGGGACACTTCGGTGAGGGTCCGATCTCCTTTTTGTTCATGTTACCCTGGTACTTTAGACGTAGTGCAAGTGAAGTTTAAACTTATAAACGTAACTTAGCAATGATAACAGCTCTGTCAGCCGGGCTCATAATTGTATACAGTGGGACTCTTTTCTTACTGTCTCTTTTTGGTCCTTAATTCACTTTTTTTTACTTGATTAAACTCTCTTTTATTTGGCTCACCTTTAGGTCCTCTAAAAACGATTGACGTTCCTCAAATTGTACAGACATCCGAATATACCTACAGTTGTAGGTATATTTTGAACACTAGCTGCATCCCGCGGCTTCAGCCGCATAAGTCTCGATCCCTTGGGAATATCGGGATAAAATGTATCCTATGTCCTAATCCAGGTCATGGTCTACCCATGTGCCAGATTTCATCCAAATCCGTTCAGCCGTTTTAGCGTGAAAGCGTAACAAACAAACATACAACAAATCGAATCTTTCCTCTATAAAATATATTAGTATAGATTAGTAAAAATTCACTCCCGATTCTGAAGTATTCCATAAAGTACAAAATTCTTTCTGGCTTCAAGCATCCAGGTTTTTGCCAGTCTCCTTTTGTCCCCAATTTTATCAACGAGTAATAATGACTTCTTTGTTCAGGTGCGGCCCACTCCAGCACATCTGACGTCAGTGCAGGCCGAGCACATCCTGGCCCAAGCGTGCGAGAACGAAAGCCTGAACGCTAAGCGCATGCGTCTTGGACTTGACCCCGTGAGCCAGCCTATGCCGACCGTGCCCACTCCTATGGTGAGTTCTAGAACTAAACAATATTATACAGCGGCTAATTATAAAATGTTATTGAGGAATGAAGGCAAGATTCGCCTCCTGATATGTCCCTCGAAGCATAAAAGGACATTTTTGAAGACCAGCGAGTTAAATGATGCCTTATTACGCGTGTCACCGGTGCTCCAAATTCATTCTTTAAATTATGTAAAGTATTGTTGGCTTTAAGATAAATTCGTGTTTTTTTTAAAATCGAAATGATCCCTTATAGTTGCATAAATAAATACTTACTTAAATAAAAACAAAATCTGAAACGTTTTCTTTTGTTCGTTTACTTACACAACAGCTTTTTCTTGCAACTTTTCATTTGTTGCGTTCGTTACAATAAAATGTAGGTATGGGTTCTTCTAAAAAATCCTTCCTTCTTTTCTAACTAGGGTGAGTTCATTGTATAAAGTTATATTGTTCTGTGGCTTCTTTTCCTTCAGTTAAATTCTATAAACAATCTTCCACAGGCCATTGACACCACAGCCACTTCAGCAGTAGCTTCTTCTTTCCTGAGCCTGTACAGTGGTGCTATAAGCAGTCCAGCGTCTACACCAGCCACTACCACGTCGACCACGTCATTGGCCACTGCTGGCCATAGCAAGGCAGCTGCCGACACTACCAGGCCATCAGCGAGCCCCACAATGGACAATCCGCTGCTGAACAACAATAACTTGAAGCTGGATAATGCTAATGGAAATGCTGGCAGTAAGACTGCTAGGTGAGTCATGATGCCCTGGTACATTTAGAGGACTAGTATGTTACATTTTTCTGATGAGTGGTTGTAGACACTTCATGTTATTGAACGTACTCATTGCAATTTGTAGTCGACTGCGAAAGGGACTTTATTTACCCTTTCTGTTATTTTCTTGGGTTTTGACGTAGTTCTAATAGATTTCTGTTTACTTTGCAGCCCAGCGTCATCGCCGGCGCCTCTATTCAGACCATCATTCCCAAATACGTTTGGAACTCCGCAAACTTTCGGACGACAAAAGTATGTAAAGCTAGACAATGACAACATGACTACCATTGATCACATTGATATGATACCAGGATAGCATTACTGACATGTACCATTCTTACATTTCAGTTCTAACCCGAACCCTGCATCATCAGCGCTGACCAGCAACGCCCTATTGTCTACTCTTACTGCGCTGCCTCCTACCGGTGAGTAGCGAAATCTTTCCTTGAGCACCTTAAATTAGAAAATTCAGATACCTTGCAAAAAAAGAGAATAATCATTTACAGCTGCAGCGGTTTCTTGTATGGCGACTTGACCATTTTCCCATTTTACTCGACTGTGAAACGCAAAGAAGGGTAATAATGTGTTTTGATGACCTTTCTTGTTATTTTTTTTCTTCTAACGTATCAAACTGAGGTATAGTTTATTAGTAGTGTAATATGTAAAACCGTATCTACACTAATGCAATTATCTAGGAGCAGGCGTGAACGCAGCGATGGCAGCTTATCAAAGCGCGCTGCTTTCGGCTATGGCTGCACACACGCACACATTCCCCACCAGCCTCTCCGGTGAGTAAATTTTAATTTTACAAAACGCACGCTTAATTGGATGTTATTTAATATTGATTGAGGTTATCCCTCAATCAATAGTAAATATATACTTATGTATATCCTCAGTAATTTCCTCATGACCTAGGGGTGTATTTTCGCCACTTGCATTCTCCAGACGGCTCTGTCCAGCGCTAGGTGTATGGCCTTTCATAAGCCGTTAGCCTGCTCCCAAGTCTCTGTCGTCTTATTATTACTCTATATTACCTCATAAATTATCTATAAATGTTATTCAATTCCAGCACCAACAGATCTATCACTCAAGAGCGCAACCCCAACATCTCTCCACGGGACATCCACAGTTGCACCGCTTGCAGCCTCCACGGCCTCTAGCCAAGCCAAGCCGCAGCAGCTCCTCTCCCACAAGCTGTCAGGAGCCGAAGTAGGTGCTGTTCGGCAGCTCATCACCGGCTATCGTGAGTCTGCAGCCTTTCTGCTCCGCTCCGCCGATGAACTCGAAGCTTTACTCCTGAACCAACCCTAGGATACGGCCCAACCCTTAACTGACGTATTCGGGTTTAAATTTGGATATTTTTAATCTGTGCTCGTGAGAAAAAACAGTGATTTTGGACAAAATATACTGGCTTTCAGAGTGTTAGAAATTGTTTCGGAATTTAAATTGATGTGAAATTATTATATGAATTGAATTATTATAAATGCACAGAGATGAAATTCAGATTTTTTTAAACGGACTCGGTAGAAAATGGTTTGCGAATTGCGAATCTCAAATTTAAAATTTGTGACTGAATTATGCCAATTTTACTAACGACGATTTTTAATTGTTTCCGCATGTTACATTTAAATAGATATCCGGAATTTTTGTCAATAGATACAGTTAGTGGGGTGAGGTGGCCAGTTACTCGAACAAAGGGTCTAATCTTAATAATAATTGGCCAGTCTCTGACAAAAAAAAATACAAATCTTGAAAGATTGGCTTTGACCAGTAATCGGGCATTTCATCTCACCATAGATTAATTACATTTTTTCAATAGATATTTCACACATCGCTTACATATACCCGAAATAAGTAGAATACACAATTAAAAACATTTGTATGCTGGCAGCATTATTGATCGCATAATACGGTGCTTGTTATACTTATTTTTAGTGTTGCCAACATAATATGTTTGTCCAAATTATTAAGTAGAATTACGAGTCTATTCACTGATAATACACACGTAAGAATGTACGCACCCTTGTCGACAGTGGACGTCAACCTGGTTGTTTACTTATTTATCTGTTTCTCGGTGCGCCTACTTACACTACTGAGTGAGTCGGTAAGCGTGTGCGCATTCTTAGACGACTCCATCGACATTCACAAAAAGAATAATTAAAAATTGAGAACTATTTTGTCAATGTCGACGGTGTTGCCAACTTGAGAAATCTATTTCGGCGATCGTACAAAGCTGCCATAATTATTATTGTAAAAAAATCTAAATGTTGCCATTTGAAACTCGTTGGGAGAGTACAAAATTATTTTTGTGTATATTTAGATTGTAAGAGAAAAAAATCAGGGAGTCTCTAGCGTTAGGTTAATAAAAAAACAAAACGATTTCTTGCCTGGTGCGATTTATAGATTAGTTTATCGATTATCTCATCGAAATTGCTTGAAAAAAGGCGGCTATTAACATATTCGGAGTACGAAATACAACTTTTCTTGATCGGGTGGCTTCGGAACGCGGTCGATATATTGATTAAAGTCTCGATTGACTCGGTTATAAGGTTCATCATTCGTGAATAAACCGCTGATTTATTCTGTAACAATTCCACCGTGAAAACTTAGGTGAAATCAGCTGTCTTTCACCTGATGCTAGGAATTGACACTAAGATCACTTCACCTAAGTTTTCGTTATGAGATTTTTACTGAATCTAGATCTAGATCACCTATTCGAGATCCTTGTTGAATCAAGATCAACGTATCTTATGATTACGTTTTAGTGATTTGGAGTAGGTATTGAGAGCGGCTTATAAATATGAGACTTGAGAGTACTTAACACAATGTTGATGAACTTTTTCGTGTATGGACACTTTATAAAGTTGCTGTCAACATCGTTTGTCGCAGCTTCGAAGTCAACCAACAGTTAATAATTTAGGTTGAAGTGGCATTTTAGTAGTAAGAGGCACGAATTTATTTGTTGTTTTGTAAAATAGCGCTCTAGCTGTACAATGATTAATATATTTATAATTTTAAACATTTAATTATTTAAAAACAAGATTCTATAGCTCTTTATAAATCGTGATCGGCTCCATCCAAAATCTTTTTGCTAAGTTTTTCTTCATAGGTTTTAGTTTTATTCATTATTCGCTTTGCTCAGTACAATGAAACGATTTACTGTATCTGTTTGTTACCATAGATGTATGGCCAAGTACTCTAGGTAAGGTATTAAATAAGTTACTTGCTTACGGTGTACAAATATTCCACTTCTTTATGAAAACAAAAACTGTTTAAATTTAAAACCTTTTTTTCAATTATTAAAGTTACTATTTGGGCCTAAAATAATTTCGTTGAGCAAAAAGTGGATTTGGGTAATACCTCGTAATGTTATTTCTGTTGTTAACTATAGTTTAGTTTTACATTTTGGCCAGTTTTGTTCGATTTTTGTAATCTATAATGTAATTTCGTTAATAAGATTAAACAAAATAATTACAATAGAATAATTAAAGTCACATAAACGCTTATTATGTTGCTACTGGTTTTAGAACTTCAAATGCTTCGACCATTGTAGAACGTCTGTTGACGGTCTGTTTGACCAATAGCGAGCCAGGATTCTCTGTCGTCATCGCTCACCGTCCGAGAATTATGTTTCTCTACAATGGTAGAAATTGTTTGAATTCTGCAAATAATGTATAATATTTTCTCAATTTTGCCAGTTTTTCTCAATAGTGTTAAAAGCTTAACGCCAGTTTTAAATAAAATTGTAAATTCACTTTTGAATACAAAAATTGCCAAAGAAACGAATTGATTTTTCGTAATTGAATTATGTATGGTACGTGGAATTGCAGAATAATTTTAATTATTATAATTATAATATTTTGAAGTTAAGATTAATTTTAGGGTTAGTTTATTTTTGTTTTTGAAAAAGTCATTCCAATATTTTTCTAAAATGGACACTCGGTGCGACGAAGGAAAGCTGTAGTCATTGTATATGGGAAAAAAATGTAAAAAGTACGTTTAGAATTATAAAAAAGTTGATTAGAATACGTGAAAGTTGATGTTGGGATAACGATAAAAAACAAAAATGGTGGTAATACGTTGAGAAAATGAATTTGTTAGACATTAAAATATATTATTATTATTAGAGATGTATAAATGGTTTACAATTATTATTATCTATTAGTTTGAGAGAAATACAAAATGGTGAAAAAAAACTACAAAATGGCGATTGTTACTATTAACGATATGAGAATTTAGTTATAATTTTGCAATTTCAAAATGTGAGTTTTACAATTTTGAAAAAGAAAATATTAAATATGCTCATATACTGAACTATTTGTTTTATTTGATGAAGACTTACCAACCGATTTCTGTTATTCAAAAGAAAAATCATGTAATGTTTCTTGAGCTGGCGCATACCTAACAAGGCTGGGGCTCTGACAAACAAAATAATTATCAACCTTGTACAAGTTGAAATAAAGTCAAAAATGCGTAAGTAACCTGGGCTTTCGGTAACTAGGGATAGAGTACAAATAACACGAAAAGCATAAGTAAGTAAGAGTTTATTATTTTCGTTTCATCAAGTTATCAGGATATCGGTCTGCGAACGGATACTGTCTCTTATCGGACATTAGGAAGCGCGTCGCATTCATTATGAATTCCATGTTCGAGTGTGAGGCTAGGTACGAGAACACCGCAGGGAATCGTTCAGTACCGCATCTGAAATAGTGACATTATATTCATTTATGTTTTGAAAACATTATGCATGATCTCTACATTTTTGTGCAGTTTCAATGTTGGGGCCGCACCTGCGTTTATCGTTTGTTATCACTTTGACTTATCTTTTTATTGCGGTTCACATTTTATTACGTAAAAACGGTTAAGTACCTGAGTACCTATTTTTGCCCGTCCTAAGTCTGGTCGGGAAAATGACCTTGGGTCAAGTCATCAGCGCGTGAGTTTTCTCTGTTGTTTATTTTTCTTTGTGTACAGTTGCCAGCACATCAGGTTATACGAAACTATCAAATTTCTCCAAATGATTTTAAACCTTAAAATGTTGAAGTTAAAGTTAGAAAACGAATGAGAAAATTTGACATTTTGTGGTAACTTGACCTGCTGCTGTGTGTACATTTTTATTATTTAAACATGAAATATCGTTGCTTTGAATACGCCCCTCGTTTACGCTCTACTGTAATTTAACATTGGCTACAATTTTTTAAGCGTATAGGTTGTCTGCATGTATGTATGTACGCCTAGTTTTCTAGAAAAATCCTAAAGTTAAAAAAAAACAACTTATTTACGTAATCAAAGTGACAGTTATTGTACGAACTCCACTCCTAGGTTGTTCCGTGCGGGAAAGTGCCGAAAGAGTTACCGTGGCCCCTGGCACAGGCAACTGAAGGAACACGGGTGGGTTTTAGTCAGTAAGAGTCTGACACGCCCTCCCGCTCCGCCCAGAGCGGGAGACGTTGATGATTGAGTTATTATATGATTACACAACCTCAAAACAAAACCAAAGTGACAGCGGACTTTAAGGTTTTAGTATAAATAAGTATTGTAAGTTTGTGAATTTCATTAATTTTTAAATAGCTGCTACCATTAATATAGGTAATTAATGAGATTAAAAATAATAAAGATTTATTTTGTACTCTTAGATTATTGTGGGAAATTAAACATGACCGAATGAAAGTGACGCTAACGTTTAACAATGACAGTTGGCACTTATCGTATGTACAAATGACAATGTTACTACTGTCACTAGGAGAACGTAGGATCCATATATATATTGTAGTCTTTGGTAGGATCTTCGTAGGATGCACGAGCGAGCGAAGCGAGGTCGGGATTTGAGCACCCCGACTCGGACAGGTTAGGGTCGAATGAAGGAGATTCCTTTAAAGCTTGCAGAATATAGGAAATAGGAGCCGCGGCTCCGTCGACTACACCTCATTATTACCTATTGCTTGGAAACAAATTTAGACCCGCCACGTGACCTTTCTCATCCTTAATACTCCCACTATCTCACCAATCCCGAAAGAAACTTGGCAATATCTTTCTCGGCACCTAAGGTTTTGCGAACTTTGGGTTTTTCAAATACAGACAAAAAATATTGCTGCTATAGAAAATTAATGTAGGTACCGTCTCAAGCAGTCCGATCTTCTGTTAAGATAGCTGATGGTGGTTGGAAACATCTGCGTGTAACGTGCCATAGCGCGAAGCTTCATGCCAATAGACGCAGTATAATAATAAGCATTCGAATACAAACTCAGTGCATCACTACAAAATAGTGTAGGTATAACAGCCAAAATTCAGAGGAGATAAATAAAGTGTACAATATTACTTACAGTTTCCTAATCCCCCATGATGCAAGGCCCCACAAAATACCGTCGCTGACTGCTGGGGCCCCGGTATCCCGCTGAAATTACAACTCAACATATCAATGATTAAAAAGTCAAGCCTATCGTAATCTGAAACTTTAGGTATTGCTGCCGCTTCCACGTCCAGCTTCCCTTTCGTACATTAAAAGACGAAGTACCAGGATACAAAACAATGCAAGGACGTGTCCTGCCACTTTGCGCGGGTCTACTAAACTCCACTGTGACCATGGCGTTATCCAAGACAATACTATCGATCAGTTCAGCTTATCCAGCTATGTCTATTTGCTTCTAGACCTCTCCTCAAACAACAGCATCTTACATCAGAGCTTACATCTAATTGGCATACTTCCCTAGGCCTCGCCATCATTGCAAGCTAATTAGTTAAATATACTCTTTTCGTATCTACCTGGATACGAAAGGGCAGATTTTCTACCTGTTTAAGGGATAGTACCAGGATACTAACAGTGCAAGGAGCTTGCCGGCCGCTCTGAGCGAGACAGATAAAGTTCTCTGTGACGACAACGCTGAACCTCATTGTGACGTTGTTGCATTTCTCCCGGTCTATCAGCCGTGCGTGGTATACTTGTAGCGACGTCGAATCATAGTTGTCGTAGACGCCATCGCGCTGTTAAAGAAATCGTTAAAACAAAAATTTGTAATTATTTCACTTTGGTTGTCTTTCTTTCGTTGCGGTTTACTCGGGTAACGACCGATTCAACTACAATTTTTAGTTTCTCTGTAACTATTGCATTACTTTTTGATGGGACTCTCAAACCAGCATCGTTATGAATGTTTTCGCTCAATATGCTCCAAAGAAATATTTTTAAACTGAAAAAGTGGACTTCTTGGAAAGAGACGTCCAACGAAGTTCACTTTTTATGGAAATAGCTGTAAGACCTCTGATATTGTAGATGTCCATGTGTACATATTTCAGCTTTGTCTCTCAGATGACAATCCCAGAGATAAACTGAAATGTCCCAAGTAGGTACTTCTCCAGACGAGCTAGTTCACACATTTAATTAACAAAGCTCACGTTTGTCACTTGTCAACTTCGATTAAAGAATGCATCATATATACTGCAACATGACGCTGCCGCGCTGGCAGTATAGTCGACATGGGCTAAGTTGCCAAGGGGATAAAAATAATGGTATCTTTTGGCCGTCGAATGACGTTGACAGGGGGCGCTGTTGGTAAGCATTTGTGCAATTGTTTTGTGAAATGTATTGAAAAATCACGACGGTGGCGTTAGTTCTGATTTCAGCCAAATGATCATACATACCCTCTCGGATCCCCAGCTGGTGATCCAAGCGTCATCGAAGGGTGGCAACATCACTCTGTTCGGAAGATCTACACCATGGACTGCATCTGAAAACCTGTATATCAGATATATTTTTTTTTTTCATTGCTATTCTCAAACAGACATTTATTAGTTCGACCATATAATTATTATGAGCGGACACTAAATGGTCAATAAACAAAAATTATTAATTTCTTCAAGACTTATTTATACCTGTATACAATTATTGTAAGACATGTGCAACTGGGCTTTAACTAGGAGGACTCCTGTGCTATAAGCACCGGTTACTTCCGTCACCAACGTGATTGAGCTGCCATTACAAGTGTGGTGCGGTGCAAATGTAAGTACTTATTACAATATTATTAATTTATTCATTATTTGTGCATGCGTGTGTGTGAGTAGGTGTATGGTGTGTTTGTGTGTGTGTGTCTGTGTGTGTGTGTGTGTGTTTGCATGAGTGGATGGGGCTGAGTGGCTTTATTATTATTATTTTTTTTAATACTTTTTAATACATTTTCCATATTTACATCATTTTGAGAGAGAAGGAAGTTATCTAAGGTAAGTTTGTGGTCGGTTTGTAAGTCGGTAAGTTATGTAACTGTTTATTTTTACTTATTTAAATTTATGGACCCATGTAGCACCGTTGTTGTCTCCTGCAGAAGTCTGTTTTACACCGTTTCAGGTTTAAACCAGTATGTCGATTCTGTAAAAATGTGACCGTGAAGTGAACACTTAGGTGAAGTGAGCGTGGAGTGAGCTGTCAGTGTCATCCCAGTGATGCTAGGGATTGACCAAGCATTACCTACATTTACAATCATAATCGAGATTTTAATTATGTTTATGTTAATTATGTTGATCAATATAAATTATTTCAAGGCTACTATTTAAGTGGCAAAAAAATACTATTTACGGGTTTTTTTTTAAATAAAACAGCAATTCAGTTTGAAACTCAAATAATTAATTTTATTTTGATTTCCTAAACTAGTTTCTGACTAGATTTCTGTGTTGCTGTTTTATAAAAAAAAAATACTCTAAATAATAATATTTAGACACTTTTATACTAGATTATTACCAATAATATAAAATGATCAACAGAACTAACATTAAAAAACATAATTAAAATCTCGATTATGATTGTAAATGTAATGCTTGGTCAATCCCTAGCATCAGTGGGATGACACTGACAGCTCACTCCACGCTCACTTCACCTAAGTTTTCACGGTGAGATGGTTACAGAATCGCAATGCTGGTCCTTCATACGTTTGTTTTTTAGCCTTTACGTACGTTGAGCCATTACGGCTTTTATGCAGAACCTTCCTGATATAAAGTTGTCGAACCGCCACTTTGTATTCAACAGGAAGGGACTCATTTTGAGCATTTGATAAATTGATTAATTTTGTAATAAAAAATTTAGCAAAAAATAATCCTTATGATGAAGCCTTTCGATCGGTATTATAAAGCTACAGGTTGATTATTTTTCTCATGTAACGGGTTCGATTTCCGGTTCAACCATGTAATTATTTAAATATCTATGAATGCAGTTAAAATTGTTTTTTTAAATTCAAATAATTTCTTCTTTCAGTAAAATGTTCCATCTACAATATTCAAGGTACTTTCCCTCCATGTGGCATATCCGTGGGACGCCCTGTATATGCATCCCTAGAGTAGGCATCAGTGGCGAACGGTGAAATATTGAGAGAGGTAAGCCAGAAAACTTAACCTTGAAAAGCATGTTTCCTCACAAAGCAAATAATCTGTCAAGCAGCAATCTAAAGCTATTAGACCCAATGATAAATAAACTATAGATACGTTGCCCGCGCTCTGTAGTGGCAACATGAATGCAAGGCAATTGCCGTACTTCCATTTAGTCGCGTACGAACCAGTGCCGCGGCAGTACGTGACATTAAAATAACTTTTGTGTATAACTTCCTCAAACAACGAAAAAAAAATGCCGTCCTGTGTTTTTAGGACATGTAAAAACTATACTTTAACTGTGAAAGATAGAAAAGTATCATTTCATGCGTAAGTATCAAGAAAAATGTATTTTATTTCATATTTTTCGATGCCTTCTAATGACGGCTGGCGCCTGAGGTAAGTCACGTGCCGTTAAGGGAAGATGGGGTACTTTGCATCAGTGTTTATGTTTTATAACATTGTTTTTATTTTGATGAATTATATTGTTTGAATATAATATTATGTGTTATGAAACCTAATGATCAATATTATTAATTAAATTTTAGTAATTTAGTTTAAACGATTGTTGTAGGTACCTACTTTTTATTTTAAATTTATAATTATTTACATTTTTTTAATAAAGATTTTAATGTTTATAATATTACATTTTGTTTTATTAATAAGGTAACAATAATTACTCTAGCAAAACACTGCATTCATATTTTTAAGGATGGAAAATAATATTATTTTACCCGTAAATCTACTACCTATATCAACACAAGAAAATCGAGTGTCCATTTTTCCCCACATGCCTCCTTTTGTTCGCGCTCGGCCAATGAGCATGCACCACAGAATGACAACGGAATTAAAGAAATATATTTATCTCTCTCTAACAACAAAAATTCCGTAGATGACAATTAATTTTCTTTCCCTTTCTTCGTGCGTCTAAGTAGCTATCTAGCTACCGACAGTATTTACGCTGTTGATGTTCATGCATGACGCGTCTATTATAATACGTCATTGATTAGACCCGCCATCCTACTGACCTGCTACTTTGTAAATCTACTTACTCTAAATTAGTAATTTCAACTTATTACACTATCTACTTACCGCAAATACCTAATTTCAACGTAAGTACGTCTATGTAACTGCTTTCAGTACACACAACAACAACAACACAAATAAACACAGTTCAACTAAAAAAATACACAAATCACTATTTTATACCAAGCAATAAATTCTAAAATAGCTAACTATTAACACTTGCACTCCGATTAACTGCGAGCTCGAGTCTTTTCAAGTGGTCGTGACTTCGTATCGTACACATTTTCAGTCGAAAGTACGACTCCACTTCATTCTATCTTTTTATTTTAATTCAAATATAAATTCAATCAACAACGCATGCAAGCTATGGTCGTTTTAATGTAATGTAATTACGTCAAATTGTCTGTCAACATAAAATGTCATCAAACATTCGTCCGATTCGATACGAAATTCAACGACGGATAACGACCCATCCCGCTCGCGCGCACATATTTCCTATATACATCTCGCTCGATTATCCGAGTAAGACGCTCAGAGTCGGCTTACTTTAGTTCTAATATGGCGGGCTGGGTAGTGACCTTCAAGTGACGTCATGACGAGAGATTTTATCGGCGAATAAGCCGATCGCTCCTGCGGTTTACTTTATAGCAATATGTTGTAAAAGAGCAAATTTTGTTGATTTAATGTCCATCAGTGTAGGCGTTTTGTAATTTTTCTCTACTTTTAAAAGTACTGATTGTGCCATTGAGAGAGTGGTTGTGTTCCAAACTTCTGAAGAGAAGCCGGTGGGAATGGGCTTATAAGGAGGCTGCGGCGCTGGTAGGCATTGGACTAGAGGAGAGACGGGTGATATTTATCTATCTATGGGAGGCTCTTTTAACGACGCGACGTCGCAGCTTGGTTGATACAGGTCGTGCTTCACCGGTGAATCTTTTGGCGGGGTTGAACTGCTTTCTCGGCTCTTTTCTATGTCATTGCTCTGCTGTGATAAATATTGCTGTTTTCACTTTTCAATATCCTCGTTTGAGTTCTCGCTATTAACCGTTTCCTGTTTTCGTAAATCTCACCTCTCAGATCAGATTTCGGTTAGACAACAGTTGCGGAGCAGCGCGTATTTGTTTACTTACCGGATACAGCTTCGAAGGCAATGCCCGAAATATGAGATACAATCACAACTCGCCAACTCAGGGTGTCCGTGCTCCTCGACCGCAGGCTGGAGATCAGGAACGCACGTATGCCACTTTTGCACCGTTTTAAATTATTTTAATTTGCGACACAGAAGCACAGACACACAAAAAACAAAATAACAACAAGTAACACAAATAAAATGATGTTAAAATTTAAATTAAAGGTATACAACCACAGTGTTTTTTTTAAATAAAGTGTTTTAATAATTATGTACTAAATATGTTGTATGTACTAAATATACGTAGTGCTAAATATCTTGTACGGTAGTACGGAGCCCTTCGTGTGTGGGTCAAACTCGCACTTGGCTATTTTTTTTCTAAAATCAAAATCAAAAGTCATTTATTCAAATTAGGCTGAGAATCAGCACTTTTTGAACGTCAAAATCACATAAGACAGTCCCCCCAAAACGCCCACCCTTCACCACTTCCTAGTGCTTTAACTGGGAAGAAGAAGTGGCGGAACAAACTCCCCAGCAGCACTGCTGTCTGTTCAGTTAGAAGAACTGGATTTTATACATATAGGTAGTAATAATTAAATAATAAATAAGTAATTAACATTACGAAACACAAAAATATTAAAATTATTTGCCATATGTCAGCTAGCACACGCCAATATTTAAAACTATACTCAAGCAGAAATAAATAATAAAAACAAAAACGCAAACAGAACTTAATACATAATAAAAAGCCTCCTGGCATAAAGGGCGTGCCCGCTTACATATGCAATGCTGCATTATGTTTATATGTATATAGCTGTAACTAGTAGCCACAAATGATAAACTAGGACCTTCGAAGTAAAATAAAGAAACATTAATTTCTAATAACAATAACAAAACCATAGTCAGCAAGCTGACCTGTCACCACAAGCAGCACCCGTTCACGAGCATAACGCAAAGATCAGCCATTACCCCCCTCGCCATATTTGAGGGAAGGAGGCAACCCGACCCCCGACGCTACCGCAAGCATTGACATCTAAGGGAGCATGACGAACTTGCTGCCGGTTGCTCAAAAGAATAATATGATGAACTGTCGAGGTCGCTAGCTAACCATATATTGCAATACAACTCATTAAAAAACATTGAAATGAGTACATTATGTCAATAATAAATAAAAATTAAATTAAACTAAGATGACTAATAGAGTCAAATAAAATAAACAATTATATGAACTCGTATAACTTGTCAGTAGGTAAGCTAATTTTGGAGAAAGAACATAAACATTGTCTTGAGTTAATCACACTAAAACTTGGAGTTCCATGTGCCTACCTTTTGTACCCTTTCATTAACTTCACGTGGCGGTCATTAGGTCGTCATCGTCATCATTCGATGGCGTGGTCATTTGGCTAGCTATTACGGTTAAAAAGATACAGCCATGTGATAGCAAACGTACGGAAGGACAGACAGACAGACATATAGGCAGTTGGCGTAGGCTTACTTATTGGGTCCCGTTGGCACCCCTAAAAACGAACCGTAGATATTTTTAACTGACTTCAAAAAGGAAAAGGTTATCAATTTGGATGTTTATATATTTTTTTATGTATCTTCGGGCATAACTCCGTCATATAAAGACGGAATAGCAAAATTTGTTTTTTGTTCGAAAGAGGTTTATTCAGAAAAGGTCCCATTTAAATTTAATATATATCTGATGATTCGCTTCGGAGAAAGAAAACGGAACTCTTAAAAAAATTACAGCAAATCAACTGTGATTGCTGCTATCGCATATAAATGTGCATTGTTGTACACTCGAAAGGAGATGTATTCAGTATTATCATGGTACCTACACCCACATTTTCTATCAAAGTTAGTAGCATATTTTTTCGCGACTGGAAGCTAGTTGTAGCACAAAGTTTTCAAGCTTGATTTATACAAAATTACATAGCGAGTAGTGGTATACGAATTTTTGTGGCTTAGTAACGCAACAAAAAAGTGAAAAATAAAAACATTTTTATTAAAAAAAAACGACCGACTTCCAAAAAAACACAACAAAGTGAAAAATAACTTTAATTCCGGAAGTCGGTGACCAAAAACGAAAATACAAAACCAAAGACACCGACTTCCGAAATTAAAGTTATTTTACCTTTAGGTAATAGGTAATACGGGCTGGTGTCCGCAACTCCACGTCAATGCGCGTATTTTGCGTACGGTATTTTACCTTTGTAGTGTTTTTCTAGAAGTCGTTTGTTTTTATTTGCTTTCACCTATATCTCAAAAAAAAAAACAAAATGGTTTATTTCAATTGACATAAGTGCGCGAGGAATTGCTTGTAGTGTAGAGTGCGCGCAAGATAAGTCTGCACGGGACCTTTCAAGACTATATCCCTGGCAGCACTTTTAATCACTTTCGGCATAATGATGGAGATTATTTACTTTGGAAAACACGGAACACAGCACACTCTTGACATATATCTCTTGACATATATCTCTTGATATAATATATATTATATCTGATATAAACGTCGAGATGGCGGCAAACGATTTCGGTCGCGCGCAGACTTAGTATGCGCGCACTCTAGTAGAAGACTCCGCTACGTCCACGTGGCACTGTCCACATTATGCAATTGGTTTAAACAAAAACAGTCAAGAGGTGTCGTGAGACCCCAGTTGGAACGAAGTACCTTTGCTTTCGTCACGACATGACATTACAACATAACAAGTATCGTGACGGTCAAAATGTTACGCTATTTTTTGGTCCAGCTCTCATTTGCCAAGTGTGCGTTAAGGAGCTTCGTTCCAATAAACATTCGAGTTGTGCTTTTGAAGAAGGCCAAGGACTTACTTGATGAACTTGTCAAGTAGCAAGAGCGCCACGTCATTGTCTGGGTTCTTCCGCAGACCCCAGTTGGGGTGCTTGATGACCTCCTGTATGTTTGCCATCTGACCACCGCGGTTCGAGTGACGAGAACCTGTCCTCACCTCCATTCGAGAGATGTGGTTTGCTCTAGAAGATGATCATATACGATTTGGATGAATAATGAATATTTATTTATTAAACACAACTACCATTTGAACTTCAGTAAACATTCACTTGACTCTCTCGGTCTTATTACAAAACGAGGTTTTTCTTTTGACATGGTTTAAACCATCGAGCCTGTTTTTGAAATAAGAACCTAACAAAAATCGAAATACAGTTCCTTTTATAAAACTTACATCTTAGTCCGGTCTTAAGTTGACAATTTTGTATTAAGAACTTTACTAAAGTCAGCCTAAAGTTCGAAATACAAAAACTGGCTTGATGGTTTAGGTTTCGACTAAAGTTAGATCGTGTTTTGTAATAAGACGGCTTGTGTTTTGCCAGCGGCGTACAAATTTTATAAGTAATTTAATAAATAATAATGAAATGATATTAGGAACAATTTAGGTATAACTTAACAAGACACGAAGATAACTGCAAAAATAAAATACTGTGGCGTGGCTATCGGTGAAATTATTGTTACAGTAGGTTTAATAATATTGAAAGAGCTATTTCTAATTCTGTATTGCTTTGGGCGTCTGATGCGACGTCACAGAGAACGGAGACGCCTCGGCGGCCGCTGTAAAGCTTCGTCCAGATATGTTTTTTTTGTCCGTACCGTTCCCCCGTTCCGTATCCGCGTCGCGATCCAAGAACGCTAGTTTGGACGTCGTTGATCGGAACGGTAAGGCGTTACGCATCGAGGTACGCCTCGATCCCTCGCGAGTCGGTTTTTTCGCCGACTTCGAAGATGATCGAACAACGAAATGACGGGCTATTTTCAGTGCGTCCATAGTTTAACAACACGGAACGGAGATCGGAATGGAGGAACGGTACGGACAAAAGAACGTATCTGGACGAAGCTTTAGAGGCAGCATTGTCAACACTGTCCATACAAACCAAGCGTGTCACGATTTACTCGCACTATAACACGTGAGGTATAGAAACTGACAGCTTTGAAGGCAAACAGTAGTTGTGCGCTCAACACAAGTTCCGATAAAATTCGTGGCGCCGCGCGCTGCTGGCATGGTGCAGCGTTTCCATGCTCTGCGTGCGACCTATTCTACTTCTATCCAAAGTATGATTAATTTTTCTATGGTGATAGGTTGGCAAAAGGCAGACGACTTAGGTAGAGAGGTTATAGGCAACCGCAATCCTGTACCACCATCATTTATCTAAGTGTTACCAAACATTCGATTTACAGCTCATAAATAAGTACATAACGCTATAACCAATAAAATTGTCAAGCCTAAGGGTTGCGGGCACGAGGCATTTTGTTATAGACCCGTGATTGGTTGACCAGTTGCAGAATCCAGGGCTGATTTGCAAACAGTAGTTGGTCTGTTTTAGATGACTGTTTTAGATGAATATAGTTACTCACTTCCAAAGACAATTGGCTGTGGTTATCACCATGCGTTCGTTTAGCAGTGCCCCGGAGCACCAGTGCTGTTCGTCCTTCTGTATGGAGACCACGTAAGGATAGTCTTCAATGAGGGCCTCTCGGGCGGCAATCAGCCTACGCGTGTCTAAGGAGGAAGGTAGGGAATTTAGTAAAAATAAAAACGAAAATTTCATTCAACACTTTATTCGTTATAACTTATTATTTAGGGTTCTTTTTATTATTGGTTGGCTGAACTGGTTTACCTTTTGGGATCTTTCCTGCGCGACCCTTATTCGGCTTGGCTTTTTGTTTCTTGTTTCTTTGCGTATTTCCTTTCCGTTTTTTATCCTTTTTCCTCGCTACTCTTTTTCCTCTGGGCTTTTTAGCTGATTTAGTTTGTTTGCTCTTCGGTTTCGCTCTACCGGCTGCAGCATTCTTGCCTTTTGGCTTCGACTTTGAGTTGCGGTTCACCCGTACGCTGTTCTTCTTCGGTGCTGCCTTGGATTTTGGCTGACTCTTTCTTTTCTGTACCGGATTATTATTTTTGTCTGGTTTTGAGACCGCTCGTTTAATTTCTGAATTATCAGTTGCAGACTTTGCTTTCGTGGTGTTTATTTTTATAGTACTTTTAGATTCTTCTTGAACTTCTTTCGGTGAACTTAATTTTTCTACAGTCGTTTCTCCTGCAGTCGCTCTGATCATCGACGTGGTTTCTTTTACCTTCTCTACTTCAGCTGCTTTTGGTTCTATCTTCTTGTCATCTTTTTCAACTGAAGATACATTCAGCACGGCAGATCTTTTATTTCTTAAAATTGACCAAGGGTATTCCAAGGGTAATACTTTCTTCACCCTTGTCTTTATGTCAAACCCTTGGTCCACGGGGAAGTAAGGGCTGTCGGGGACACCAGACTGAGCCATCTTTGGGTCGGTCCCCACAAGTTGGAACGTGGTGTACGATGTAGCCACTGGTGGATTAGTAGATTTATCATATTTCGCGGCGTTTATTAATATCTTGCCGTTGATGTAAGACTTATATTTCTTGGGATAGAACTTCCCGATGACTCTTGTAGTTCCCTCGCATAAAGTGTAACTTAGACAAATAGCGAATATTACGAGCAGAACCTTCATGACTGAGGCTTGCCTCCGACGCTAAAGAAATCACTGTTACAGAGATTTTTTTTTATGTTACTTTTATTATTTTCCGGATGGTGTTGTGAAATTGTATTAAAAGATTTCGATTGTTATTTTTATTGATTATAAAAATACTGTTTTTGTTATCGTTATTTCATATTAGGTACTGAATTGCTTAGCCGATCATTTGGGGAATATTTTGGATTGTATAAATGAGAAATACGGTCACAGTTTATCAAATGTTTTATTATTTAACATGACATAATAAAATAAAACTTATTACTATAATAGGTTTTCATAGAACATATTCGGTCGTCTAAAATTCTGAGTTTTATATTGATTACGTAACTCTACTCGTTTACACCGAATTACAAATTTTATGACTGTACAGTACCTACAAAAAAAAGTGAATGATGAAGGCGTGAACACCTAATACCACTGGTTTTGATTTATGATAATTCATTACCCACAACTGTAAACTCCGAAAGGGAAGGCAGAGGTGCACCTACAATTTGACAATTATTTATACTCTAGTTTCCGGGTTAGAATAGAATACTCTTTATTATGTACATTAAAAAATTACAGATATAAATGTAGTTTACATAGGGTGACATAATGGGCGGTCTTGTCGCTAAAAGCGATAAGACCTACTTATATAAAATACGATACTGAGAATTTCCTCCCGGAAACACTCAATGACTACTTACCCAACATGGGTTCAAACTCAGGACCATGCTCAACAGCTGTCCTTGCGACCAAGTTGGCTGTCAAATTCAGAACATAATATCTTCCATTTACCCGTTTCTATCTTCAGTGGTTTAGTATGTTAGTCAGTTACGAAACTGGTTTGTATGTAATTTAAGAAAAACGTTGGTTTGCAGCGTGGTCAACTTAGGGAGTGGCGGAGGGGTATTTTTCAAGCCGTGAAAGCCTTAAAAATACCTGCGGCACTTATTTTCCGTAAAATCGAGAATGTGCCTACGATCCTACGATTTAATCTAGTCTTAGTAATATAATGGTGCCGATTCCCTTGTTCACAAACTAAACTAAATTTAAGTTGTGTGCATCTTTTTCTTTCTATTTCATTATGAAAAGGACAGAAGATAAATTTTAGTTTAGTCCTGTCAAATTAGTCAGCACCTGACGTAATTTGATGTAATTTTAGTAGTCAACTTTTTAATCACGTCTAAACTTGTATGGAGTAGTGTCAGGCGCTGATTAATTTGACAGGACTAAACTAAAATTTATCCTCTGTCCTTTTCTTAATGAAATAGAAAGAAAAAGATGCACACAACTTAAATTTACTTTAGTTTGTGAACAAGGGAATCGGCACCATTGTATCACTATCTGCCTAGCCACACGGCTAGCTACCAGTGTTGAGGTCGGCATGCAGTTTAACCGAACGCAGCTCAATACCAGTCTTTTACATGGAACGACTGCCTATCTGACCTCCAGAACCCATTTACCTACTGAGTAATACGATAAACTTGTTAAGACTGACTGTCAGACTTGAAGGGTTCTAACGACCAGTAACAAAAAAAAAGGACAACGACCAACAAAGAAAAAAAAGGAACAAAAAGATAACAACGAACACAACATACGAATGACAGCCGTGACAAATGGCATAACTTGCTATCCGAGGCACGGAGGGGTCTTGGTATGAAAAGATGGCCACCCATCCACGGACCAACCGCGACAAGCGTAGCTATCCGGCTATGTGGAGCGGCGATCTTCGCAGGGTGGCTGGTAGCAGCTGGATCAGAGTTGCGGAGAATCGATCTGAATGACGTGTGATTGGACAGGTCTATGTCCAGCTGTGGACTGCTGTAGACTGATGACGATGAAGACAACTGTCCCACCGCTACTAAAAACGAGTTGGTGAACAACGAGCAGCGCGTGCGCGACGGCGATCAGCGATTACTCGCTAGTATGCGTATGAACGCGTGAGTCTCTCAGCGAGTAGAGAGAAAGAGTACTCTCTTTGATAGCTCTCGTCGCTGCGACAAACGAGTACTCGCTGGCGGTGTGAACAGTCTGCGATCAACTATTAATATACAGCGTCACAGGGGCATCGACGCACAACCTGTGACTATAGTACATGATTCGGGAGCCCCCCTTTTTTTTTTGAGGGTGGGCAATCATCAAATTACTTCGCCCGCTCTGCGCGGAGTGGGAGGGCGTGTCAGACTTTTACTGACTAATACCCACCCATGTTCCTTCAGTTGCCTGTGCCAGTGGCCACGGTATCCCTCTCGGACTTTCCCGCAACCCTGGCAGGCATCGGCCCTAGCGGACCCTGTCTTTGATGCTGACATCACTTTGAGGCGCACGTGGAACACAACGCGCCGTCGACCCGGGCCTGGTCCTTATCGGACGGCGAGCTACCCATTGCTTACCGTCCACAAGCCCGCGCCTACGGTGGCCGGGCATCGGGGGCCCAGGGCGTCTCCTGCGGCGGCTAGGGGCATGAGGGCGCGAATACCTCTCCCTCACGCGTTCCGCCTCCTCCTTCGCGAACATTACTGCTTCGCAGAAGGAGGTAACGGCTTCCCAAGCCCTCTCCCTCCGTACCATAGCCTGGACCAGGGCCGGACGCGAGAGATCGCCACCGCCAATTGCCTCCACGAGGACACGGCGGTGCTCCGCCCAAGCCGGCCAGACCTCCACCGTGTCCTCCGGGCGATCCACACAATGGTGACACCCGGGCGTTACCTCCCACCCTATCCGGAACAGGAACCTTCTGGACCCCCTGCGTTCAACTTTCGTCGGTTATTTAAAAAAAAATGCTGTTCCATACATTTTAACCGCGTAGGTATTGCATTGCATTGCATGAACATGGACAAAACGAAGGTCATGTTAAATGCCCATGTAACACCCACTCTCATGAAGATCGGAGACGCTACACTCGAAGTCGTGGACGAGTATGTGTACTTAGGACAAGTTGTCCAGTTAGGTAGGTCCAATTTCGAGAAAGAGGTCAATCGTCGAATCCGACTCGGCTGGGCAGCGTTCGGGAAGCTACGCAATATCTTCTCGTCCCACATACCGCAGTGCCTCAAGACGAAAGTCTTTGACCAGTGCGTGTTGCCAGTGATGACATATGGTACTGAAACGTGGTCGCTCACAATGGGCCTTATTAGAAGGCTAAAAGTCACCCAAAGGGCAATGGAGAGGGCTATGCTTGGAGTTTCCCTGCGTGATCGAATCAGAAATGAAGAGATCCGCAGGAGAACCAAGGTAACCGACATAGCCCGAAGAATTGCCAAACTTAAGTGGTAGTGGGCAGGGCACATTGCTCGCAGAACAGATGGCCGATGGGGCCGGAAAGTTCTAGAGTGGCGACCGCGTACCGGAAGACGTAGCGTTGGAAGGCCTCCCACAAGGTGGACAGACGATCTTGTCAAGGCCGCAGGAACCCGTTGGATGCGGGAAGCACAAAAGCGGTCGAAGTGGAGGTGCTTGGGGGAGGCCTATGTCCAGCAGTGGACGTCTTTCGGCTGAGATGATGATGAAGATGATGAGGTATTGCATATTTTTTTGAATAAGTATCCTCCCCTCCCTCAATCCATCTCATTTCCATCTTCATCTTATCTCCTTTATCAGCACGGCACCTACAATCTTGTGTGTACGTTTCTTGAGCGAAAATAGTTGATAGCTAGTCGTTTCCTCCTCGGCGGTGGGACAGAGGTGCCTAATGCAACGTAAGTCCAGTCCAATCAAGATAACTCTTCTTTTTTTGGAACAAAATAAATCAATTAACTTTAAACAATACCTTAGGTCGAATTGACAACGTTTGAATTATGGTGTGGGTGAATAAAAACACTTACTTCACAAACAACTTGATTTACTCGCTTGCAGTGATCATAGGGTTCGTTACCTTAGAGATCTCGAAAATTAAGCTTTATTCGAGAAACTATGTCAATACTTTGTCTGCTACAATTAGGCATGGGAATCGATGGTTAAAATCGGACCCCCGGTGTGTAGATATACAGGGTCAAACTAAATTAGCTAGCAAAACTCCGCAGACGTCATAGATGTTGATATCTAAACATGATAAAACGAAAAAAAGTAACATAACTCATAATTTCAACTAACTACACTACCAGCGGCCGTTGACCCCATAGTCAGCTGTAGTTATTTGAAATGAAGAGTTTTTTTCTCTTTGTTTTATCATCAATAGTCCAGAACCATCACATCTGCGGAGTTTCGCTAGCCAGTTTAATTTGACCTTGTAGATTCAGCCGCATCTCGTTACAATAGAGGTCGTCAAGTTGACCCCAACCTGCTTAGCTCTCTAGTCTCTCGGTGCTATTTTCTTATAAGTAGCGAGCTGGACAGCTAATTGGTGCAATATCAGCTTCCCCGCGGGTCCTTCGTCTGTGGGTATGGCTTTAGACAGTCTGACCACTCGACCACACTCGCGCACGAAGTATTCGAGCTCATTCTCCAGTTGACGGCCGTCACCTGAAAGAATAAGTAGCGAGTTAAAAGGACCTGGGTCCAGATAGGACGAGTTCCGAAACGTATAGTTAGATAAGTTGAACGATAGCTTTTCTCGCGATCGGAGTGCACTGGATCGTCCGGTGTGGACCCAGCTAATGACCAAGAAAATTTATCCAGCTATTAAGATCTTTCAAAGACTCTGTTGGCTATTTTATCTAGGTATCCTGCTACTTTGGAAGACAGGGTATTTTATGCTACCTACCTTAAATCACACTTTTTTTTTTCTAAATCGACATCAAAACGTAGCCCGTTAGGCATTGGTTTACATAGTTTTAAAAATTACTTTCAACTACATGGCAATAGGCTAGGCTCGCCCCCTATTATAAATGATTTTATTTCTGTAAGTAGGTTTGAACAAACACTTTTACACGTCAATCATAATTTTTTTTAACTAGATGAGGTCGGCGTTTCTTATCTGACTACTCTGAGAAGAAAGGCCGAATCAAACTCAGAGGTCACAGTATTACATGGGATTAAAAAAAAATGGCGTAAAATGGGTGTAGGTACTATAGGTACGCCTCTGCCTAACCCTTCAATGTTATGATGATGGTGGTTTAAAAAAAAATGAATATATTCCATAACGATCGATAAAACATAGGGAACCCATTTTTCGTTCATCGTGATGGAATTTGTCATAAGATTTTAATTGCGATCTATCGATAGTATTACATGACTCACCTTGTCCAAGTTTTGAAGAAGGTGGCTGTAGACATTTGTTCGCAAGCCTGGCGAGTTGTGACCTTTCAGAACTGAATGCTTCGTCCAAGTCGAAGAGCTCCAGAGGCGGTGGAGGCGGCTCTCTAAATGTTGGAGCGAAAACCTGGTACAAAGAAATAAAGCTTATCTTGTGGGAAGTTGGGGTGTGATTCCAGCATAAGAAATAATAAGGATCGCGTTCAGAAACTACAATATCGTATCGTATCGTACATTAACGCACATGCGTGCATAATTTTACCAAAACCTTAACCTCGACGAATCCTGGCATTATTATACAACTGGGAAAGGACGAAGGTACGACAAAATCGGTACTTACTGCTAGCTGTAGTGGCGGGAATGGCGTCTCGAACTGTGGCGCGATCAACCGAAGAGGTTCATGTTTAACTCCTAGTGCGTCATACAGACCTAGTACTTCTGGTACTAAAATGAGAAAATTAAAACACCATTATTGTTTTCTTAAAAAAAGTTTTTTCAACACATTTGCTAAAAAAATGCATTTTCAACACATTTGCTAAAAAAATGCATGTTCAACACATTTGCTCAAAAAATGCATTTACGAAGCCTGTATACATTGTTCGAAAGTTAAAAATTACGCAGCATACAACGGAACGGGCGGTAAAATAGGTAGTTAGGTACTCTCACCTCAGTACATGTTTTACCGCGCCCTTCGTTGTATATAGCGCCGTGCGTATTCTTTACGGTTTTTTTTAATTACCATAAAAAATTATATAAGAATTCCACCAAGGAGATTCAAATTACGAGAATAAATAAGCTGAATGATCGAACCTCCTTGCAAGCGCTTTTGCTCGATACGTTTATCTCACTTTAGTATTAAAGAGAAAATGAGACCAAAGATGCTTTTTGACTCGACTATTGCGATTCGACTTTTTGTGATTCTAATTTTCACCACGCGCACGTATCGCCATTTCGAAATGGCGCCATTTTCATATTAGAAACGTCAAAGATTGTTATTGTTGCGACTTTCTGACTGATATTTTTATAAACAGAAGTTTGTATCATTACCTATTGTACTGTTTTCCCGCAAATGTGTTCAAAAACGTTGTATGACACACGCGCGGAAATTGGTATTTACAAACTCGTGACTATGGTAAGCCCTCGACTTCGTCTCGGGCTTACATTCGTCTACCTACTCGTTTGTAAAAACCAACTTACCGCACTAGTATCATAAATAACTATTATGCATGCACTTAAGATAAGATAAGATTTTATTTTCTCACCACAATAATACAAAATACATATTACTTGGTATCAGAGTCGGACTACATTTTAATATCGAGGGAGACTGGTGCCTAAACTAAGCTCTACGCTTGTATTTCAGAACACCAGGTCTCCGCCCTTTTACAAAATAAGTTGCTTATATATAACTTGCAATTTCTCTAATCATCACTTTTAAGAGGGCTATCACAGTCTTTCTTGTATTTGAGTGTTTGAAGAGTCTCACACTCAAATACAAGAAAAAATGTGATATTTATTTAGAACACTCCCGAGTGAAATAGTCAAACTTTCTCAGGCATATTTTTTTTATTTATTTTTTGGCCATGTCTAAACCATAATCACACACCTAAACTGACAGTTTTCATGAAAAAACAAATGTACGCGTATGTAGGCGATATTATATGTTGGTTAAATGATAGATGATAATCTGGCCAATCGACAGTTTCAGGGTTATCCATTATTTACGCCACAACCTGTATATGTACCACTTTTAGTAAAACGGTGACAAAATATCGCAAGGAAATCGAAGACGCGTGACACATTTTGGGCCCGGGGGGCAGTTTAGGGCCAACAGACAACATCTTCCCACAGAGATTAGACTAGGAAGCAGTGGGAACATAATTGTAGGCTGTTTATATTACTAACACTGAGCTAGGTTCAAAGAGAACAGGCGCCACGTGAACAGCGCGTGTGGGTGCAGGGGGGTGAGCCGCGGCGGGGGAGCGGTGGCGGGCTCCGGGAGAGGGATGCTGCTTAGCCACATCATGTCGCCTAGAGTGCGATACTCGTTGATCTGAAAAACAATAGTCCAAATAAAATTATCAATATCATCCGAGGCTTTCGTCAACTAGGTTGGATCCAGCCACACTAGATGCGACTTAATTTTAGATAGAGCGACTACCTTCAGCATTGCTATTCTGTAAAAATCTCACCGTGAAAACTTAGGTGAAGTGAGCGTGGAGTGAGCTGTCAGTATCGTCCCACTGATGCTAGGGTGCCAGGGATTGACGAAGCATTACATTAACAACCATAATCGAGATTATAATATCTAATATTTTTTTATGCTTATACTATTCAACATTTTATATTATTTCAAAGCTAGTACAACACATAGAACATTACTATTTAGCGTTTTTTAAATAAAATATCAAAACAGAAATTCAGTCAGAAACTATTTTTATATGCGTGCCAAACAAATTTTTGAACATCAAACGACGACCTTTATAAATTATTGCGGTTTTTTATATTTGGTCTTTTACAGCATCTTGTTGTTAAAATCCAAGTATATCACCATTAAGTTAAAATCCAAGATGGCGGTTGCGAAAATTTTCAACTTAGTCGTCATGGATGTCGTTTTCATGTGTTACGAAGGTGCTAAAGCCGATAGTGAGGTCAAAATCTCGATTATGATTGTAAATGTAATGCTTGTTCAATCCCTAGCATCAGTGGGAAGACACTGACAGCTCACTCCACGCTCACTTCACAAGTTTTCACGGTGAGATTTTTACAGAATCGACATACAGATCTCCTCGAACCTAACAGTAAACAATGCTTATATTCATAGGTGGATCTAGCAAGACTAGACAGACTCGGGCTACTCGCTAACACGCCTTACATATTCATGTTTAATACTGGGGCCGTCCATTATACGTGCTCTCCGAAGCACACAAACCGCAGCCTAACGACAAAACAGCCAACTGGTGTTTGATATTCCAAAACCAGGACTCAGACATAATTATGCATTTAGTCCAGTAAACATTTACGTTTCATGTAGATTGAATATTTTATCATCATGACTAGCCGTACGCCCGGTGGGTTTTCGCACCGGAAAAATTACAAACTTCCATCCCCCGCTCAATCGCTTGAAAGGTTGAATAAAAAACAAGAACCAGCTTAACTTTGTAGTTGAAAAAATGTTCTCCCGTATACGTCACGGTCAATTGGACTGCGTTATGTAATAACGAATTAAGCGACGATATCGAAAAAAAAGAGTTATGAATGCAGATCGACTATAGGTATGATAAACTATGTATTCAGCTATTTTTGTGTTCAAAAATCACTCTTACGGCCTTATAATAAGGGGTTGAATCAAGCGACATTTCGAACTTTGCTAGAATTTGTGCACACATTCGTTTTGTATTAAAGAATTATGCGTCAAAGTTACAGTTACAAGCAGTTTTCAAATTGCATAAACGAATTAAACACGTCCACGATGAAGATAATTCAGTTTTGCCTTTTGATTTAACCGTTTTAAACCGCAGCATCGAATTAACCACCTAAAATGGTATTTAATTCGTTAATGCGTATCACCACCCGCGCAATCTTTCATCCGTTCGTGAATGAAGCGCCAGCTTCTGGCGTTTCATTCGTTATTGCATTCTATTTTCGCGGGTTTTTGCGTACGGGACGGGGTGGGGCGGCAGGGGGTGGTCTCATTCTTCTTTAAAAAACATAGTTGTTTGTGCTAAAATGTTTATCGATACTTTAAGAATTTCATTTGCAAGGATTGACAGATACTTAAAAAAATGCTCACGTCCGGAAAAAATTGAAGACAAAAGGGGAAAGGTATCAGGAAACACTCGTAAGATGCCTCAGGATGTTGAACAAAGTATTATCAAACACATTGATAAATTCCCAAAATATAAGTCCCATTACTGTAGAGCGCAAACAGACAGGATGTATTTACCACCGGATATGACTTTGTCGAAAATATACGACTTATATTTATCGGAAGCAAGCTTAGATGAATCAAGAAAGACAGTTTCATTTACATCGTATAAAAGAATATTTTATACCAAATTTAATCTACAAAGGAAAAAGCCACAGAAAGACACGTGTAATAAGTGCGACCTATTTGCTGTAAAAATCAGAGATACTACTTCACAAGAAACCAAATTAAATTTAGAGAAGGAAAGAGAGCAGCACCATAAAGAAGCCGAAGACGCACGTGCAATGAAAAGACAAGCTATAACTTTGGCTAAGACTTATGATCATATTGAAACCCTGACATTTGATATGGAAAAAACACTGCCACTGCCAAGAATTCCAACCAACATCGTATTTTACAAACGCCAACTGTGGCTTTACAACTGCGGTGTGCATTCAGGAAAAACCGGTAAAGGGTTTTGTTACGTCTGGGTGGAAGGAATAGCAGGCAGGGGAGCACAAGAAGTAGGCTCCACTTTACGCAAACATATATCTTTAAATCTAGACTCAAAAGTCAAAGAACTAATCCTATGGTCAGACTCCTATGGTGGCCAGAACCGAAATATTAAGTTGACTCTGCTACTATTTGCAGTACTAGAAGAAAATGACAACCTAGAAAAAATCACCCTACGATTTATGGTCCCTGGGCATAGCTTCTTAGAAAATGATAGCGAGTTTAGTGATATCGAATCAGCGTTAAAAACCCATACTCGGCTTTACACTCCACAAAACTACATTGATGTGATGACCAGTTGTCGTAAGAGAAACAAGTTAATAGCTAATAAAATGGAAAGTTTAGACTTTGTCGGAGTTTCTAAAATGCTGAAGACAATAGTGAATAGAAAAAAAGATATAGAAGGAAATCCTATAAGCTGGTTGAAAACTAAATAAATAAACATTTTTAAGGATAGACCTGGTCGGATATTTCTTTCAATCTGTCATGGCGGTCAAACCCATGAAGTAGATCTTAATAAAATACCAAAAAGAGGGGCAATAAATAACCCATTGACATTATCAAGGCATTATGAGCAACTTTGACCACAAGGAAAACCTATTTCTCAACCGAAGTTAGATGATATAAAATCCCTCCTTCATCTCATACCATCTGATGCGAGATAATATTACGAAAATTTAACTGGATCTCGTGATTTAGAAGATGATGTTGAAGGTTTTGATGGATCCATTGATTTTGAAGTAGAAGATGAAGAATAAAAAATAATATGGTACAGTGTATAGGTAATTAATAAAAGAAAAAATAGGAATAAAAGATGTAGAAGTGTTACAACATTTGTTTTGTTTAAGTAAATTTAATTAAAATAACTGGATTTAATCTTATGTTCCAATTTATTTCACCCGAAAAAAATCGCAATAAAGTATCAAACGACAATAATGCCGTATAATACGTTATTGATAAATAAAATGGTCTGAATATGGCTTAAAACACATTAACAAATTAAGCGGAAAAATGGCTATAACTACAACATTGTATAGTTTAGCCTTATATGTTTTTAACTAATGAGAACTTATACATATTTTATAAGTTCAGAATAAAAATTATACTCTTGACATATTAAATGTATGCACAGCGACTATTTTAAGTTTGAAATTTTTGAAGCTCATTTTCTCAGGATTCGTTAAATGGCGCTTAATCGGTTCTTACATAACGCAGTCCAATTTTCCAACTGCAAATGTAATTTTGTAATAGATTTTTTTAAATGTTATAAAACTACAAATTAAAGCATTTCAATATTTTATTTTGTTGTAATGTATTATGTAGGTAGGTACTATTTCTAATTTAATTAATTGATTGACCTAATAATATCTAATACTGACATTGAATATTTAATTTAATATATATAATTATTATGTTATTATAATTATTATGCTATTAATTGATTTTATTTTGTTATTTTTATATTTGTACGCTGACTATTTTATTACTAGTATGCGATATGGATTGTAATCTGAAATAAACGTTATATTATTATTCCAGACATTTTCCTTTACTTGTGCTGTGACATCTTGCTTCTTGCCAAATTTCATGATTCTAGGTCAACGGGAAGTACCTTATAGGTTTTGATTTCCTTGCGTGTGTCAAAATATGCGGCATAAACGGTAGTATCTTTCGATTGCTAACTTAAAAGTTCGATATTTTTCACAGCTCCAAAGGGTTGCAGACTTGAGCACCTATTTTATTTTAATGTCAACTTTATGCGTTCCTGAGAAAAAGGGTCTTGACAGACGGACAGAAGGACGGACTACGAAAGGATCCTTTAAGGGTTCCGTGTTTTTTTTCTTTTGGGGTACCCCAAAAATACTTCCTCAATTACAAAAGGAACTTTAGACAAAATTTCACGCTTCCAGACCCAGCTGTTTGAAATGTGCGTTGTCTGTGACGACTGTGACTAAATAAATGTATTTCAGTTTTTTTTTTAAGAAGATGTTATTTCTTACATCAGGATCCTCAACATCAACTGGGTTCAAGTGCAGGTCAGTCATGCCTCCGAGGTAGTTGAATATCATCTCTCTGATCAGGTCGTTGCACTCGCTCTCAAGATACTGGTCTGCAAAGAAGTGACCTGAGCCTATGACGAAGAGTTTACCTGGAGAACAAATAAGTATTGTATTTGATTTAGGCAAACCATTTCGAAAGATTAGCCACAAAGACAAGTGACAGACCTTCACGAATAAAATAATGCACCATGGTTAAGCGATCGATTGTTGTAGATACAGCGCTTTTTTAATTTCGAAAATGTGTTTGGGACTTTAGGGCGTTCTCTTTTAGTCCCAAGAACTGGGTTGTGTTGTGGCTGAGAGAAGTCTCTTCTAGTAAACCAAATATCAAGATTCAATGGCATTTTACTAGTTATGTACTAGTAGTGAATGGTGACCCAAGCAAGAGTACAGTTGAGTAGATGATAGAACAAAATTTCTTGCAAAAATCAAGATGATATCATACCTCCACTTTTCTCTGACGTGTACAAAGCTGCGACTGGTCTTTTGACCGGATAGCAAACGTCACTGCTGGATAGAATAGCTGTTGCCGGCTTCTTCACTGTCATTGTGGCTCCGTACGGGTACACGAAGTTTGGAGTCGCTGGCTCTTCACTGTAACATATAAGTAGTTTTTCTTTTATTTTCCTAGGTATTTGAATGTTCATTTATCTTCTGAGAAAGGTTCTTTTTGTTAAGCAAATATAATCATCTTGTGTATAGACCTAAGCCCCTCCTCACAACTATTGTTCGCTCGAGTCACTATTCGTTCATAATGGTCAAAGGTCAAGTTCAAAGGTGAGTTGTATTTAATTAGTAAGTCTGAGTAGTTGAAAGTAGAAATTTGTACGTTATTTCAATTTTAAATTATTTAATCAATTAACAATGTTAACATTAAATAGTATAATTTTTAGTTACACTTGACTTAATGTTAGTTAACAAAACATCTACGTAGGTGTTGCAACCAACTTACTAAGTTATGAAATAACTAGTATTAAGGGCAGTGGTACAATCACATACGTACTTTAGTTAAAAAAATACACACATCAAAAGTGTCTAGGGATCAAGCATTTTTATGCGGATTTCTTGAGATTAAGATGTGGCTTTGTAATAAATTTATGATTTTATAAATTTATATGGATCCTTTTTGGTGCATTTCATAATTTGAATCAGGAACTGTGAATCAAATTCGAGTAAAAGATGAAAATCAGCTGTCAATATTTTCCCTATAAAAACATACAACGCATTGAAGACATTATTAGTGCTACTGTTTCCCTACTACTGATTAAAACCAACGTTATTATGGAGCGGCGACGTCATTTAAGCAGGGAAGAAATGCTCAGAGCCGTGGGAATGATAGAAGCTGGTTCCCGGCAACGTACTGTGGCTTTAGCTCTGAATACAAGTCAGAGTGTTATCAGTCGACTTTGGACACGTTACCGAAGCACTGGTACCGTGGCTGAGCGCCATGGAGGACGGTATCGCTGCACCACACGGAGACAAGACCGATACATTCAAATCTTAACTCGAAGAGCTCCAACAATAACCGCCATGATGTTAGCCGTGAGGCTTCATCACTCTTCAGGGAACTTAATTAGCGACCAAACAGTCAGAAACCGCTTGCATGAAGTGAACCTTCATTCCCGAAGACCGCTACGGGTACCACCTATAGCAATGCACAATCGTAGGATTCGATATCAATGGGCTCTTGAACACAGAAATTGGGCAGAAGAACAATGGCGTTTCGTGTGCTTTTCTGATGAGTCTCGTTTTGGTATGAGACCGGATACAAGACGTATACGACACTGGAGAACCCCTGGACGCCAACAGCGATTAAAATCCTGCCAGGAAGTCCATCCTTATAGTGGTGGAACCATTATGGTATGGGCGGGTATTTGGATCGGCGGAAGAACTGAGTTGATTTGGATCAGAGGCAACCTCAACGCTCAAATTTATGCTGAGACGATTGTATCAGACGTCATCGTTCCTCTACAAGTGCAAATCGGTCCCTTATTTCAGTTAATGCATGATAATGCACGACCGCACACCGCAAGAGTTGTAAGACAGACTCTCGCCGCAGCGAACATCAATGTCCTGCCCTGGCCTGCTCAGTCGCCAGACTTGAACCCGATTGAGCATGCATGGGATATGCTACAGAGAAGAGCTCTGCCGAATATGGAGGGTATCCAGTCGCAAGAAGACCTTTTTTTGTTGTTGCAACGAACATGGGCGGCCATTCCACAGCGTGATTTGGATGAACTCATTTTGAGTATGCCAAACCGATGTTCTTGTGTTGTTAGTGTTCGCGGTAGAAACACGGATTATTAATTGTTTAAGTTACCCAATAAAATTTTAAAGAAAACTGTTATTTCAGTATTTTTTTCGAACTTTTGTGTTAGTGGTTCAAATGTCAAAAATCCCTTTATTAGGAAAATGGCAAATTTCTTTATTAATGCAAAGGTGACTTGGTTTATCGTTACTGTGACAAACGAAAACACTTTATTTTATGAATCCTTAAAGAAAATTTTAATTAATATCAATCAGGAGAAAAGTTATTGCAAAAATATATGTTGATCCCTAGACACTTTTGATGTGTGTAATTGCAGGCAGAACCAGTGTTTTTTTAAACAAAAGTTAACATAAAACCATAATTGCAGAATTCAGAAATTACAACTTATTTATTTGACATTTTGTTTATTCGTGTTTGTGTATTGCATGTGTGTGTGTTCGTGTTTGTGTGTGTTGTGGTGATGATGTGTGTGTTATGGTGATCGTGTGTGTTGTGTCGGTACGGAATGTGTGTTATGTTATCGGTGGAAGGGTTTAGGCTGGGTTATTATCAGAGAAAAGCAGGCGTTCAGTATCCAGGTAGTTATTTGTAAGTAGGAAGAGAAATATGTATTGAAATGTTATAGAACCTCACAGAAAATCATCAGACTCGCTGCTATAGTTGGGCATCTTCATCAGGTACTTAGTGACGGCTCGATTCAGTATGCCGTTGGATATGTGACACTCCTTGGGGTGGTAGAATTTGTGGTACTTGGCTCTCACCACGCAGTCTGGAAGAGAGGAGTAGGTTTAGGAGTCACTTATGTTTGAGAAAACCAACTGGGGCTAGTACGTAACGTTTCAGCTAGAATGAGCATCATCATCCACAGTCCGGATTCAGTCAAAGGGTTTGGTTATGCCTGTCTTAACGCCAGTAATAATCCAAGCTCGACCCGCGATTGCAACAATGTGGTCCACCCATATCCAGTGGCAATAATAAGGGTCATCACTTCACCAGCCAAAAATATGGTAGCTATCAAGCTGTTTTCCTGATACTTATTTAAAGGTTGGCTCCCGATGGAGGCGATAGTCCTCGCGCGCCTGTATGAGTGGCGCGCGGAGGCACTACGCCGGGGGGAAACCCCGCATCCGCGGCAAATCGCGGCGGAGCGGACGGACCTTCGGCGCGATCTCATGGCGGCATGGAAAGAGCGACTGTCGCAACCCAGCGCAGGGCACGCCACGATAGCGGCGGTAAGACCCCTCTTTGAGGAGTGGCTAGAGAGGCGTCACGGCGTCCTCACCTGCCGCCTGACGCAGGTCCTCACCGGCCACGGAAGTTTCGGGAGGTTCCTGCACATCATCAGGCGGGAGGAAACGCCCGGGTGTCACCACTGCGATGATCGCCCCGAGGACACGGTGGAGCATACGGTGGGGGCCTGCCCTGCATGGGCGGAGCACCGCCGTGTCCTCGTAGAGGCGATCGGCAGCGGCGGCGACCTCTCACGCCCGGCCTTGGTTCAAGCCATGGTCCGGGGCGAGGGGGAGTGGGAGGCAGTCGCCTCCTTCTGCGAAGCAGTCATGCTAGCGAAGGAGGTGGCGGGACGGGAGAGGGAGAGAGTCTCCCGTCCAAGCCGCCGCGGTGGACGCTCCGGGCGTCGGGAGCCGCGTGACGACTCCCGGCCACCGTAGGCGCGGGCCTGCGGGCGGAGAGTAATGGGTAGCTCACCGTCCGATCAGGATCAGGCCCGTGCCGGACGGCGCGTACGTGTTCCACGCGCGCCTCACAGAGATGTCAGCATCGAAGAGGGGGCCCACTGGGGCCCAAGCCTGCCGGGAAAGCGGGATCATCCATAAGGGGTACCGCTGACCCGGAACATAAAGGGCCAAGGAAGGAACACGGGTGGGTTTTAGTCAGTAAGAGTCTGACACTCCCTTCCGCTCCACCCAGAGCGGGAGGGGTCATTTGATGATTTCCCATCCTCAAAAAAAAAAAAAAAAGGTTCGCTCCCGAGTCCCAGCTGGCTAGCTAAATACGGCTGAATATTTTACACGGAGATTTTTCCTTCTTACCTTTGCAACCAATCCTGTTTTCACTCACCGTTATTAACGACAATCCCGAACTCTTCCAAAAAGAAGTTAATATTAGTGTTGGTCCGTTCTTCCCCGCCATCCGACATGGCAACCAACACGGAGTCGCCTCTCTCCACCATGTGCTTGAGAGATGACAGTTCATCGTCAGTGAACGCGTTCTGAGGACCGGCCACTACCAGTATCTTCACGTCTTCTAGAACATTTGTTGATATCTCCTCGCGGTTTCTGCAAGCTCAGTACTTTTAGTGACTAGGCCTTTTTTTGTCGAGGCTAATAACTTACCGAGTCACGCCCGTTTGGCAACGCTCCTGTTTCAAGACAATACTTTGCGAAACGAAAAATAAGCTTTTTGAAAGAAAAGATTAAGTAGTTAACTACCTATTAATTCAAAATGCGTTATTTACTACAATATACTAATTTAATTACTCGCTTGGCTACCATGGCGGAAACAGGAGGCAGTAGAGGCCCAACCGTACAAAAAAAAAAAGTATGAGGGGTGGAGAGTTATTGCTTCATGCGGGGCATAGTTATACTGTAAGAAAAAACAAGGCCTCTATTCGTTGAAGGTGTCGTAATAAAATTAAAGTGCAGTGGTAGTTGTACAACAGTGAAAAATACAATTTTGAATGAAACTAAACACCCGTCACGTTGCAAAACAAAAACAAAACTGCAAAAAAAAGTGTGTGCGATGATTATGGTTCGGTTCCAGAGATAGTGGAGAGTGATATAATACATTAAAAAAAACGTGGTACACTAAAAAAATTTAAAATAGGTACTTATTTAATTTCAAACAAATATTAACGTTCCTTAAAAAATTGTCTTAGCATACTGGCTGTACCTGGTGCACGCGATACACCGCTATACGTAGATAAGTATATGTAGAGTTTCCAGACGGGCGCGACCCAACTTACCCACTGATTATTTAATTATTTTGTGAGGGACACGGATAATAGGAATCGGTAAACTGAATAGAATAGAACATTGTTTATTGTTGTTGTTGGTGGTGGTAAACAAATAAAGTTATGTAGAAAAAAATTAAAAGTAGGTATAATAATAATAAATAATAAATTTTATTTATTTCAAAGAAGTTACAGACGAGAAAATACATTATGTAGTTGTTATGGTTAGAAATAGGTAAAAAAGGATTACAGCTGGTTGGCATAAGAATAAAGACAGGTACTAGGTACATAATTATGCTGTAACCACAAGGTCTGTACATGAATTGGATGAGCCCTGCCTCTTAAACTAGGGTGACCTGTATCCTAAGAGACAGAATCTTAAGTATCTCTAGAACGTAGCTCTAGCTAGGGTGTACAATAATAAGAAAACAATTAATAGTATATTATGCAATTAGTGAATAAAGGACGGATTTAAAGCGAGGGCCATAGATGAATCACGAGCTAGTGAAATGATTGAATCACGAGCGTAGCGAGTGATTCAAGTATTAGAATCCTGAGCGACGCGAGTGATTCATGGCCCTCGATATAAATCCGTTTTATTCAAGAGTTGCATAATATACTTTATACCATGACTACGAGAAAAAGAAAGATTTAAGCGAAAATAAACATTTAATAAAGAAAAAGGAAGCTTAAATTAATTAAAATGCACATTAAAATTGGAACAATTACTAAAATTAAGAGTAATTTTCTTGTTATTATTATTATTAGGATTGTCAACTTGTGTAGCGATATAACAGTGAGTAAAAGTGCTCTTTATTCACTGTTTTCAGTGAATAAAATAAGCTTTTTAGAGGGGGAATGGTATAAAAATAATATTCTAGCCGCTATGCCTATATTTTTTTACTCCTGGAAGCAACAACGGGGTTACATTCAGTGGGTGGGCAGCAGTCCTATGTGTTCTAAGTAGCATCAAGCGTCGTGTTTGTGATGATGTTTGATATGCTTGGCCGTTCTATAGAGGGCCGGAGAGACGACTATTACGGATAGTTACTGAACCTACGCAACATAAATCATTAATCTAAAATGCAGGAACTAACAACTCACATCATGACTTTCCACGTGGTCTTCAGTTTCCTGTGCATTATTTTATAGTTCTCGTTGAACTTGAACAGCTCATTCTTGGACACATCGAATAATATCGTATCAACAGCCTTCATTTTGTTTGAAAAGCTTTATTTTAGCCAACTATTCTTTTGCTTTGTTTTGTTTACAAAACTCGTGTTGTATGTTGCTTAGCAACGGAGTGACATGACAGTTGGGTGTTAGCCGTGATAGGGTTGCCATATAAAATTATTGTTACAATAATACACAAAACGAAAAGTTCTAAAGCCCAATTCCCGTAAATGAAAACGTTCAAAATCAACTCGCAATCTCATCTCATTAGTTTCTCTGTCTACGTCTCAGAGCCACAATCAAATGTCAAAAATTTAGATACAAGCCATAAAATTTTTGACTATCTGACTTTTAATAGTGGACTGGAAATACCGTAGACCGTCAGAGAAAACTACTGTCTACGGGAAATACAATCGAGACTGAGATTAGAATGCGAACGTACTTGAAAATACGAGAATTGCCCCTCTGAACTCTTTTGTGTTTGTAGTAAATACTTTTTAGAGTTTTGACTCGTGTAATGGCATTGACTTTTCCTAGCTCAATGTGTATGCAAGTAGGCCGGAGGATGGGCCAAATGACCAAGCTAAGGTTTCTTCATTGGCACTGTATATGTATGCATTGGTTAGGTATGGATATCAGTTCGGCCAAGTAAAACAACACAATAAATTGTCAAATAATATAATTTTATTTACAAATCGAATAATAATAACTTTCGAACTAGAATAATAAGCTATGTCTAATCTAAAATTTAGATTTTTATTTACAATTTTGTCTATTTTTTAATAAAATTTAAATATTGCTACGTTTCGTAAAATGAAAAGTCTTCGCGTACAGTTGTAGTTATTTATCGGAGAGATATACATAAAAAGGGCGTGGTCATATTGGAAGTTATAAAAATAGTTGTGCTTATAGTTACAGGAACAATTTTCGTTAGACAAACTGGTGAAGAAGGGACGTCTTTTCTTGAAATAAAGAATAGCTCACTAATTTCCACAAAGAATTTAAAATCAATCCAAAATAATGTTCATACAATTTAAGATCGTCCTGAATACAAACAGAAAATAATAAGAACATTAATATTTGCTATACATTGTTCTAAGAATTACTTCAATTCTGTACATAGTATAGATTATATAAAACTTATAGTAGGAACGGGCTTACAAAACACTATGTCGCTACTATTTTCAGTAAATATTTACAAAAAACATATTATTTCTTTTAGTTTCATTAGATTTTGAGCTGACTTTGAGCTTGTATAAACTAAAATAATTAATATATTTAAATAGCTGAGGCTCCGAAACTAATGTTTGTATGAAAAATGTACTTTTATGGAGCCGAGAAGAGAACAAGGACCAATTATTTATTGCCGCGATACATTCGAGGCATCGTTCCTGATAGAATATTTGAACTTAAATCAATACTTCGTAATAGCCATCACCAAAAATGTACATCGAATAATGCCTATTATCCATCGTTTTTCTAAAACCTCCCTTTGAACTCATCATTGTTGTTCTGCCCGTATCCAATTTCTTGTTTCTTACACATTTCTCTGTTATTCGTCATCTCGGTAGTTACTCCCTTTCTACACATATATTAAACCATCGCGACAGTATTTTAGTCCCTAGAACTTGGACTCGAGAACAACATACCTTTTTAGGCCAGGCTGGAACCATATCGATTCCCGTCCCAGCGATTAACGCAGACGAAATTAGGCGGCTGATCTTAAGCTAGGTTTGCTAGTAGAGCGATGACCGCCACATAAGGCCGTCATGAAAATGATGACGAATGTTTATGGTGTCAAAATACGCTCTCTAAGAAAACACCAAATATGAAAGTATTCGTACACAACGTATCTGAGACGTCATTCGACGGTAAATTGCGGATGCTATGTAGCGGCCAACGTCTTAGAAAACCCTAGTTTTATCGGCGTTTTCATGCTACGACAGGTTTTACAGTTTTAGAGTCAGGCCATTTTAGAGTTTATCATTGAACTCGAGTCCGTACATAATAATATACTGAGCTAAAAAATAATATTATCAACCTGTATAATAAATAAAAATATTTCGTTTTTTATAAGCTATGTTAATTCTTCTAACTACTGTATTTTACGTAAAAGACTCCTTTAAAGTCACCTATATCCATAACTCGAACAAAAATATGTTCTATCTGATTTTATAAAATCTTTTCTTTCTCTTTTTACCACCCAAGGACATATATTTATGTCGAGCGTTTCATAAATAGGACAGACAATGAGGAATTCATTGTCTTTCCTATTTATGAAACGCTATGAAACATTTCTGTCAAGTACCAGGATACCAGCAGATCATAAGAGACTCATAACGGTGTGATCGGCGGAACATGTATTTCCTATAAGAAACGCTATGTAAAACTCTCCATAAAACAAACTCTCTTTCTCTCTGTTACATAGATCAAGTACTAGGATACCAGTAGATCATAAGAAGCCCATGTCTAGCGCGTTGTACAGGGCTGCGGTGTCTGAATGGCTGGATATCCTCCAAAAAGGGTAATTCTTCGCTTTGGCTGCCGCTTCTTCGTCTTGTCCGTCACCGATGACCACGTATGTGCATCGCTCGCCGAAGCGCTGCTTTATTTTCTCGAAGCAAGTTTCTTTACCTGTGAAAAATTAAGGGAATTTTAATGACGGTCCTAAGTTACGGACCTTTGACTCGTTATTGCTCGTATAGGATAACAGGCGGAGTTCAATTTCTAAACAGAATCGAATTCGATTAGATTTATTGTTAAATTGACGTCATAATAACTATCTTTCTTCTACTCAGTAGTGAGCCACTTTAACTCTCTATGTATTCAATAGTTTTAATGTATGCATTTTCTTAATATTTCTGTACAAGTGCTGCGCGAGTTCATTATAAGCTGCAACGTACCTGTCTTGGTGGCGGAGTATATGTTCTCGATGGGGAAGACTCCGCCCAGCCCGAAGAGTAATACCTTCGCGAGCGCGGGCACCAGCTGTGTCGTCGTCACTAACACGTTTACGCAGTTCTCTCTGGAAAGAACAAACAATAATATTCGTAAGTCATACATTAAGTAAACAGTGGTGCCGATTCTGTTGTACACCGAACTAAACTATCACTAAAATTCCTTACTTTTGGCTATGAGAATCTTAAGAGCGTTTATACCTTATGAGTAGCAACGTCGCAATTTAGTGTCATATTTCGTGGTTTTCAATTTTTATCATTTAATCGGAGCTATATTTTTAAAATCTGTTTAATTAACTTTTTAGAATTACGTGAAAGTGTTTAAAAAGTAAGTAACCGTAATGCTTACAGTTATTTTACAATGAAAATAACGCCCTGCAAGTTTCCAATGTATTATTTGCATATAAATATAACTGTAAACGCAAAGATTTCTTACCTTTTACACAGTTTTCACATAATTCTAAAAAGTTAATTAATCAGATTTTTAAAATATAGCTCCGATTAAATGATAAAAATTGAAAACCACGAAATATGACACTAAATTGCGACGTTGCCACTCATAAGGTATAAGCGCTTTTAACGCTATTCTGCAAAATAAAATCTCTAAATTTAAAAATAACTTTGACACACCTAAGTTCAAATTTGGCAAATTGCGACTCCACGTGGTACTTGTTTGCCGTACCACGTGATTTTTTTTAGAGCCGAAGGCGCGCATTTTTTGCAGCCTCGACATGTTTTGTATGGAATTTTTCACTTTTTGTATGGAAAATATGAAAAATTATTACCAACACGTTGGATTTTAGAGATTGAGGGGTTCTATAAAGGAGGTCGAAATTTTCATTATTTTTGCGATAGGACACACCGTTTTCTAGACATAAGCAAAAGAAAAAAGATACAGTACTGTTTTTGCATCTGAAGTCGAGGTGTTGGTGTGAATTTTAGTTCATGACAACTAATTTTATTCCAAGCCTTTTTAATCGCGATTAAAAATAGGCAGATTTAGTTAGACAAACAAAATTTTTCACTAAATTATAATATCAGTGCCATCTTAGTGCTGTCAAACTAAAATTTAGTTAAGTTGTGTCACTTTAGTCAATTTCAGAATGGGAAATCGTCGTTTGACAGGAATAAACTAAATTTTGGTGATTTTTAGTCTAGTTTAGAGCATTTTGTGACAAGAGAATCGGCACCAGTAAGTAGTTATTTTAAGGGGTAAGTATTCAACATTTAAAGCAAACATCTCATTTGGCGGTTAGGCTAAATACCGACCACAACATGTATAACAATTGCTTATGTGACACAAAGCCAATTACAGGTTCTCACGAGTAAAAACAGAAAAAGTTATATGAAATCTTAAGATCACTAAAAAGCATGGTAACAAAAAAAAATTAAAAAGAATTAAAATAAGGTACAATAGCACTGTGAACACTCTGACACCAGGTTAGGCACTGACTAATCACACAAGAAAGAGAAAAATAAAAAGATGTAAATACTACGCGCTTTTAAAAAAGTCGGCGCTCAGCCGAATTCGTGCAGAGTAGGATTTGGTGTTAAATGGGTCAAATGAGAACTCTTTACAAAGAATATTAAAGTCTTTACTTGCTCGCACTATGTATGAGTTTTGCCTGTAATTAGATGAGGATAAAAGAAAGGAGATAGGGGTAATAGATACCTATGGCTTTACAGAATTAAACATCATTAGAATCAGCTATGCAACTCCTTAAGTTAGAATTGGCCTCAAAAGTCACGATTTAATTATAAACTTAGAGGAGTTGTATTGATGATTTTTATGATTATAATTCTGTAAATGAATATTTGTTACGGTCGCGGATCATATTTATATCAACATACAACCTGTTATTGACCTGCAGATTGCAAAAAAACGGAAGAACATTTGAAGAATTTCGCGGGCTACCCTGACGCTTTCACCATAATGCGAAAACCATATCTATCTTAGAGCATTAAACCAACCGGAGTGGCCATTGACAGGCGTTCCCCTCTGCCAAAGGTACGAGACCGCCGGTCATAGCGGTTATATAAAACTAGTTGCCGCGCGCTCCGCGCCATTCAGCGAATCATAGTGAGCGCAGAGTGACGTGAGCTTAAAATGCCGAATTGCAACGTGTTCTCGTATAATAAGAGATCAGAAACATCTAGTGTACAAAAGGACAACGTTACTTTTCATCTGTAAGTATTATTACGTTTAAATATTATCAAATAGTGCATTAAATTTGCAAAAAACTAAAAAATATTGTCAATCTAAAAGTGTTGTCACTTAATGGTACTAGATCTACTTTAGGGTAATTTTTAAAGTTGACTGTATATCTAATTAATTATAAGTTCTACTTTACATTCGTTATTATTAACACAATTTATCCAATAAAAAATGGTACTAACCATAAATAACGTGAAATATAATTGTAGATGCTTAATGAATTAATGATGGATTACTGTTTGCAAATTCATTTATTCTTTTATTTTCAACATGTATTTTTATTTAATGTTTAAAATATAATATGTGTAGGTTGTACTTTATTAATTATAAGGAATTTACGATCGTCACTCTTGTTTCGTAAATAGGCACTTTTAATTTGTTACTCTGGCAACACTGTACTAGGAAAGTTAGTGATGGGACAGCACAAAAACAAAATATGTCGATATAAACATTATAATTTATTTTTCAGATTCCCAAAAGATGTAATGATTAGGGATGTCTGGATCCGAGCTTGTGGAAATCATGTTTCATGGATTCCTAAACGTACTAGCACTATTTGCTCCCAGCATTTTGAAACTACCTGTTTTATAACACAATCTAATAAAAGAGGAGATTAAATCAAGGTGCCTTGCCAACTTTGAAATTAGGTACCAAAGGTGAATCTTATAATGTTATTTACTAGTTTTTGCCCGTGACTTTGTTCACGTGGAACTGGTCGCCTTAAAACTTTATCTCGCTTTTTTCAAGGTAGCTTACCCAATGAAAATTAATTTACCTAGTCCAAATTAAATTTGGAAGCTTGCTGATAAAATGAGGCTCAACCTTAGGCGCCTAACCCTAACTTTTGAAGTAACTTATTATACTTTTTTATTCATGTTTTATTTTAAACACGTGTCGCCTTCGACAACAAACTGACCCTAAGAAATGTATTAGGCACATATACACAAAACTTATTCATTTTAAGAATCAATAGTGTTTCCAAAATCATTAATTAACATTTTGCTAATGCGCGCGATGAAGCTGCAATAACTGTAAATAACGCTTAATTTTTACAAATAAACTATTTTATACAAGTTGTTCTCTGGTCCTTTTTTTATGTTATCTCCAAAAGATACAGTGTAAATCTGTCGTGCGTGAACCGAAATTCAGACCAGTCATTCACGTGGAAAAAAAAAACCTGTTATCCTTTTACCGTCTGTCCAAAGATATTATGTGCATAAAAAGAATCCCTTTTAATAAGTACGTAGCATGACATTTCATGTTGTATATACATATATTCAAACCACTCGATACCCCTTATATGATATACTATGGCCGCTTTCCATCTCCATCATCAGATTAGCTCGATGGTACTCGATGGTATAATGCATTGCCATCCGAACTAAACCAACATGTAAAAATTCAACTAATAAACTGATAATGGAAAGTGATTCTAAATCAGTTTGCATGATTTGTCCTAAACATAGATATACTAACATACGTACCAATACAATCATTGCAAGTTAGTAAAATGCTGGTACAGAAACTTGATATTTAATTATTATTATAATTGGCACAAAACAAAATTCATCGACCATGAGATGTCGATAAGTTTATTATTTATTATTGTCATGTTCCTCGCACTATCGATGTTTACTTTGAGATGACGTCATCTCTTTCACGGACAGGTTGTCTGTACATATGTGTTTGTACACTTTGTACTTGTGTGAGTATAGTTTATGCTGGTGTTTGATTATTTTGTCGTGTGCGTGTATAGTGACGTTATCTGAAAAATGCATTGGTGTTAACACTATTTGTGTGCGTTGCCTCGTCCCCCGCGCCGAAAACGGCAGACTTTTTTAGATAGAAAAGTGTGCGCGTGTCGTCTCCGGTTGGTTTAATGCTCTAAGATATCTATAGATCAAAAAACCAATAAATTAAAAAATATATATTAGCCGTTTCAGTAAGGTTGTAGCGGATTGTAGCAAATTGAAGTGCCGCATGCCGCCAGCCAGACTTAGCGGCTATTTTAATGCTCTATCTTAGCAGTTACGTAATATGGGTATAATTTAAACTAACCTCGAGTTGATCATGTTGAGACACTTGCAGGCTAGAGTGAGCCAATTGTCTGTCGCTTGTTCGAGTTCAGCTCGCAGTTGTAACCATTGTTCTCTTTTAGCTGGACCGAGTAGACCTCCAACACTGTAGGTAAAATTACCATATTTAACATTTAAATACAGGATTATTAGATCAAATATTACTACAGTACTGTCGATTTTAAAGGATTTTTGCCACTTTCTAGCCTAAATTCTAGTTTGGAATTGCATATTAGATTGTTTACATTTATAATCTATGTATAATGTCAGGGATCGAGTCGTTGACGTTTAAGGACCCAAGGACCAATATTAGAATAAGACTTGTTAATTTTATCAGAGTTGCTCGTGTATAAAGTCTATCATCATGGTACTACTATTTTTGATACATTACGAAAACATGAGTGTAGATTAAAAAAAAAACTACAAGAATGGTCTCTGATTTTGATAAAAACTTATTTCACCAAACTCACCTATTCCTATAATTATTATACGTATCCTTGATCTTCCTGTATCTAAAAGCCAGTTTCCTCATCCAGTCGACGCCGCCTCTGACACCAGGCGCGCATAACCCCGTGTTAGGTGCCGCGCCCGCGTGGAACCCGTCAGCCGCGAAGTTGTACGCGGAGAGGTCTTGTCCGTTGTCATCTGCCGCCACCGCATCTATGTGCTCCTGGTCACAATCCTGATGAGTGAGGAGGTGGTTTTGAGTATGTTAAAGGAAACGTTTTGATGAAAGTGATTGAAATATTGATAACTAGACAAAAAGGTAAATCAATAAAAATAAAGGATTCAAATAAGAATAGGATTTATTTTTGGCCAAGGAGTTAACTTTCTTCAGTAGGTTACCATGGTCCCGTTTCAGAGTAAATCGTAAAGTAAGGCTCGTTCGTAGTAGGTACATACACGTTTTTCATGCTGTGAAAAACTACGGTTTATTCGCCGTGTCTAGGAACGGTCATCAATGTTGTATGGATCACTATGGAAGTTTGTTGACGACATGGCGGCACTAAGGCACGGCGCCGTCACCGTTTACCATTTAACCGTGTCATTTAGAAGGTGACATGATTATTCTACGGCGCGGTTAACACGCGTACCGTAAAGAAACCATGCCGTATAGACAAAGGGCCTTACTCTGATAGCATAATGTGTAGTATTCAAAATAGAAAGATTGTAATAATGAATGTCTTACCTCAACATCGTTGAAGAAGAAATGCGTGTCAGCTAGGCTGAATATCATCTCTTCCATCCTAAAACCCAATTGAACTATTTGCTGTGTATCCTGGAAAAGAAAGAGTTGACGCATTGTTGAATAGTTGTATTTTTCTCAGTTAGTTACATCATGATTGTTAGACTTAGAATCGTTTAATCTTAGTTTTGATAAGTTTGAATAATTTATGCGGCCTACTCAAAGATCGGCCTACGATTCGACAAACAATACCAAAGAATCGTTGAGCTCCTTAAGTTCTGATTTGAGCAGCACGATTGCTGACAATTGCGTGCACTGACTGGACAGGTCCACTCAATCTGTGTGGTTCTTTCCTTAAAATACCATTTTAGATACCAATCTACATAGTCTTCACATGATCGGACCATATTTTTGTCTGGACTTTAAAAGAGACTGTGACCTTTGAGTTTGTTTCGGCCTTCCTTCTCAGAGTAGTCAGATGGGAAACGACGGCCTCATCTAGTTTAAAAAAATATGATTGACGTGTAAAAGTGTTCCTACCAACTTACAGAAATAAAATCATTTATCATTTATTTTGCCACTAAGTAAGTAAGTACTGGTTTACAAAATCAAGCCAGCTGTTTGAGAATTAAACAAAAATTAACCAGACACATTAAAGACGGAAGGGAGGAATGTTTCAAGCAATTTGCTACATTTGTTTACAAGTTGGCTGTCCTGTGGTACAGAATTGTTCTTCCAAGTCTCTCTCATGATTGATAAGTCTTCAGTCTTGGAAGAGAAATATTACTATAACCATGACATTTAACAAGCAAACTGGATTACTTTGCCATATGTTGGGAACCAGAAACAAGTTTCTTACCTTATTGTACTTGGTAGCGTATGTGCCGGTGAGCAGCGAGTGGAAGATAATGATGGTCTCGTCCAGGTCCCATATGAACACCCTGTCTGTCGCCGGTTCAGGCACGTGCTGCGCAGGTGATGACGACGTGTTCCGCCGACCCCGGCCGCGGGAGCGGGAGGCTGTGCTTTCACTGTGGTTAGTAAGAATTATGTTTAGTTGCATATTTTATTCTAATTTTTACTACATTTCAATAAACAATGTGACCACCTTGATCTATGGTTGTTTTGTGCCAATATGGGGCCAAAACGTACTGATTATAAGGAAGAGAACTATTCTCATCTTAAAATTAGTAAGGAGTAGTAATTAATTAGGGTTTTTATTCTATTTATTTTGACTAGTACTGCTGTATAATAATTTTACAACAGTTTGTTTAAATCTTACATACTTAATTAATTTATATAGAAGGTTTTTGAGCAAAAGTCATTGAATAAACCTACATCAGGCAGGTTGCTATTGTATTAATTACGCCTTTAACCAATACTATAAAAGTTAGACACTAGATTTCTTCTAGGCATAGTTTAATATTTTCTTCCTAATATTAATTAAGTAAATTTGTAATGATGATGTAACTCTATGTAATTTATATGTGATCTTATGAATATCAATAAATATCTTATCTTATTACACACTTTAGGGGTGTTTTTTAGCGTAACATAAAAGAGGACAAATAATAATGTATTGGAGTCTAATCACAATACTACTGAATGAATACTGTGATTAGACAGACCCTAATACATTGTTATTCAGTCTTGAAATTAGGTGCTTTACAAATAATGCACCTGTGGTACATGAAAAGTAATTGGATCCTTACCCCGAGTTCTCTCTACATCTACGACTGGCTGCATGTACTTCTGTTTTGATGGGAGACAGCGGACTTGTGTCATTGATTGATGGCAGCATTGATGATGGAGATTCTGGAAGGAAATACACTTGTTTAGGGTATTTAAAGTTTGTAATAGCTAAAGCTAGTGTTTGATTCACAGATTTCATGGAACTCTACAAGTAAATGTTTTATTAAATGAGATTATTGCTTGAGAATTGTTATAGAAAAGTGACATAAAAGCATGCACTTATGAATTTGACATCTTTGAATAGAAAATAATTACCATTTCACTTAGGAATAGTAAAAGTGGGACATCTGATTTCTACTTTGATAAATTGTTGACACATTAATCAAATCTAAGTACAGTAATATTTTTTTGAGCTTTATGAATTATCCACTTTAAATAAAACTAGTTTTTGTTGGACTAATTCATTACTTACACTTTGTTAACTATTCTTATCAGTTCCATACATAACAAATGCAATTAAAAGATTGAGAGATAAGATTTCATACATACCTACATAAATTATGTAGGCATACTGTTATAGCACTAGAAATAGAATAGATTATGACGAATATTGAATCAATTTATCACGTTCTGGCCTTAATGTGTTAATAGAATTCAATGTCAAGACGGCAAAGAAAGTACGAAATGAGCCTACTTTACCAACTAGATTTAAAACTTATGATTGAACTAATTCCAAGTTTAAAAGTTAAGAAACTCCTACCATCGTCGCTGTCTGTATCCGGCCAGTAATCTGATTCATCATAGTGAGATTCTGAGGCATCTTCATCTAGTTTCCTTCGCTTATTGTCGTGAAAACTTTCGTTTTCTTTATTCATTGTTTGAGCACCAAAATCTTATTAATTGTTTACGGAATGGAACTTCAGTCTTGTATATCGACGGATTGATATGAACACATGAGATTGTTTATTCTATTTTGTTGTAAATTAAGGCATTTGTTTTAAAAACACTACTTTGTAAACATTACAATAGAGGCAACAAGTATCACTAAAAATTATAAACGTCAAACTTGATTTGACGTTGTCTTGTCAAGCTGGGTGGGTTGCCAGCTCTTTGATTCAAAAGTCCTATATCAACGTGTCACTTCCCACTGATCCGAACAAAAACCGCGAGGACGTTTAATATGTGCGTAATTTTTTTGCTGCCAATTTAGGCCTATATCAGTTTAATGATAAAAGTTAGTAAAGATTTTTAGATTAACATTTTCAACATAAAATGCAGGTCTAAGTTGCTATAAAATCATGATATTTTTTATAAGTTTCTATAAACAGTGAAATACATTCTACATGAATAAATACGTGGTTGGAGAAACCGAATAAATACATGAGTAAAACCGTCAACATGAATAAATATAAAACTCTCATCATTAATGGTAATATTACAACTTGGCAACATTTTATTTCAGTACGTTTTCATTTACCGTTCGCATGACAATGACTTTAGTTTGTTCTCATAGCACTCACAGTTTGTTCACAGTTATTTTACCTCTGAGTTTGCATCACTGACTGTCAAAATCACAGTGATCTAATCATAGTGTTCTGTGGATCTAATAATACTGGTGCAATATGGTTGCTGTTGGGTAATTGCGGGTAATTGGGTTGTTGCACTGACCTCTATTAATAGAGGTCAGTGGGTTGTTGCCATTGACAAGTCCGTCAAATTCATAATGATCTTTAGAATGGCATCTTTTTTCTTTTTTGGCATCGGGCATTGGGTTGCTATTGGGTTGCTGCTGTCAGAGGTAAAATAACAGTGAAAATAATGTGAATGGATCTATTATTATAAGTCAATGGAATGGATCAATCATTGAGATAGGAAAATAAGTCAATGGGATCAATGGACTGTAGATTATTTGTTATGGGTGCGTTCATACTTTATAAAGTGAAAAATAAATTCAAATGATTATAAAATCATTTTTTTTCTAATTACCCGATAGAGCACCTCCTAAATGATATGAAGTGTGTCCAGCACTGCCGCTGCTGCTCGGCGAGCTGACATAGGGAGAATAACTAGGTGTAGCGTAGTATCCGCTGTATTGGGCCACGTTGTGGTCTGCGTAGCCTGCCGCATAGCTGCTGTAGTCCTAAATATTAAAATGTATGATTGACGAGTGTTACAGAGTACGAAATATAAATTGCACTCGGACTACAGACTTCTGTAAGGACATGCCCAATAAGAATTAAGTTTTTCGTGTAATCGTGTCCACTTGGATCGACTTCTTGAATTGACTTCTTGATCGACTTCTAATTTTGGATTATCTGTCTTACCTGTTGTGCAGTAGGAAACGACTGTGCCAGCCCTCCGTTGTACGAAGAGTAGGCGTAAGGCGAGGGTTGCGTCCCGAAGCCGGTGCTGGGTACTCCGCTCACACCACTGACACCGTATGCAGACAGGTACGTCGGCGTCGCTTTGCATGACGACCTGTTGAGTTATAAAATTAATGTAGTCGGTGAAGGTAAGTAGGTTTAGAAACAACAGACCTGAGTAATTTTTAGACAAGAAACAAGAGTTGACGGCCATCTCCAGTGTCTTCAATAAAAGGCATCGCTGCAGTGTGTGCGCTCTTTGCTAGTGGCCCAATTATTCCTTGATCAACTGACAGACTTCAGCGCATATGTAGCGTAACTCTCTCTCGTTGGAGTGGGAACTTAGGTTCTCACAGAATAAGTGTAAAGATTTCTAGCTGGGTTAAAATCTATTTTGGGCGAAATGTTCTGTTTAGATAAATAAATAAAAATTCTATATGAATCCACAAGTTTACCTGTTGGTAGTGTTATGCTGTGGCGGGTATGCGCCGTACGGCTGGTTGTACAGCGAAGAGCTGACGTACGACGAAGCCGCGCTGCCGCTACCATATTGCTGCATGCTGTATCAAATAAATTACTATGATAAATGTTACACCAGCAAAGAAACATGACGGTTATCCCTCTTCTGACATCAGTAAATATTACATTCAAAGCATCTATGTACAAAATATGCTAAAAGATAAGTAGTGCCATCTAGCAGCCAAATAAAAAGTTCTGCGGTTTATACAACGCCTCTATTGGTTGATAGTGGAACTAATGAAGGGCCAACATTATAGCTCCACTACTCCTTAATAGATGGCGTAACACGTAGTGACAGAAATATGCTATGATATAAACGATCTCAGGATTTTTAGGTTCCTTTCATACAAGATGTTTGAGACAAAAGCTTCGTTGATCTCCATCGTCGAGAGATGAGAATGTGCATGCGAGAATCGCCAGGCGAGACATCGCATTCGTGGTGTTTAGGCACTTCTTGGTTACACGATGAGTTAACCATTAAAGTAGCGTTAACCTTTAATTACAACATCTTACGTATGTACCGAGTTGATTCAAACAGGATTGTAGATTTACGCAGCGAGGTGCGTCAACGTACGCTTACGTAGTTTATGAATTTCAGACATTTTTAGGGCTTCACAAAATCCTCCAGAGTTCATAGACCTATTATTAGATGTTGGGGGTAGCTTTGACGTAGATAGTGACGTCATTGTGACCGATTATAGAGACTTTAGGTGTGCCTCTGCCTAAAAAATACCCTGTGATATTACCGATTGGTTAGGTACCTATTAGTAATCGTGATGTTGTCAGAGATTTTAGCTGTCACCTTTCTCTAGGCTACCTGGGATGTACCAATAGGTACTATAGAAAGGAGTTAGGCGGCAACGTGCCGCTCGCGTTTATGAGCACACTTCTGTTTTTACAATAAACGCAAATGTTGAGATGGCAAAATAATTATGTTGGTACAAACCTGCATCAAGCATGATTTCAATGGTCGTTCCTGGTATGATCGGAGAGAGCCATTTCTTTGCCATAAATATTGTAGTAAAACTGCTATCTTACCTATTATAATACTGGTAGGGCAGCGCAGACTGGTCGTACGGCAACGTTTCGCCGTACAGCGCCACGTCTGCCTCGCACAGGCCCGGGCTACGGACCTCGCTCTTTACACCACCTGACAAAATATGAAGCTAGATTAACACACTTGAACTACTGGTCATCCTGGTACAGCCGAACTCAAAAGAGAGTTAGTTTATGCTGTGGTTTTGAATCTATCAGTGCCACAGTCAACTAACCTTGGACACCTATTTGTTATACCGCGCAACGTTGGGTCTACATAGTAAAATTGGTTTGGCTCCGTATCCTGCATGTGGATTTTCAGATTGGGTTCACTATACCGCCCCAATAATCTACGGGAATCAAAGCAATGCAATGTTTCAAATGCTGTGCGTCCTTTTACTTGAAAAAGAGACCATAGTACCAAAATCAAGTAACTAAAATATCGTCCCGATAGGATACCTACCCGTGCTATCCTCATTCATCAACCAGGCGACCGCAGCCGACGAGGAGGTTGAACAAAGTCCCCCAGCCGACGTCAACGGCACTGCCAACCCAAGCGACGAGCTCGTGGAGCATCCGTTCGCCAAACTACAGCTCTCCACCTCTGAGGTACCAGGCAAGCATAAGCTGTCAACAGCTGACAAACTCAGCGCTGTGTTGGTGGTCGTGGTTGTGTTCTGGAACAGCGTGGATGCGCCGGAGACTAAGAGAGCTGGCAACGTCGCATCCTGGAGGAGCGACGGTGGGGAGTTTGATGTTGATTCTGATTCGCACGGCGAGGTGTTGACTTCGCCTGATAGTCTGGAAGAAAGAAAATAATGTTTAGGAGCAATTCCAGTTAAATACAAATAGTAATAGTCAAAAAAACTGAGTAAGAAGGCATTATCGATTTTCTCTTTCATGTCTCTCTTTCTTATCATGTGGGAAACTATCCCACGAGAACGTGCTACCGGAACAAAAAGTAGCCTATGTCCTTCCCCAGGATGCCATCTATCTCCTCGCCAAATTTTATCGAAAACCGTTCAGTGGTTTAGGCGTGAAAAGGTAACAAACAGATAGAGTTACATTCGAATTTATAATATTAGTAAGTATGGATGCCTAATATTTAAGGAGTTAAGTTAGGAGTTCTCAAAAAGGCTTACCGAAATTGTTATGGGTTCAAAAACAGGTTTACATAAATAACTGTAGGTAACGGTCAAACGGGGTGAATAGGGATGCAGGGGTGAATAGAAACGAAACTTTAAAAGGGATTTTAACCTTGAAATAATATAGTTTGTTGCCAAAAAGGACTCCTAATGTGTTTAATGTAATATAATTAACGATGAAGTGCCCTTGTTGGCATCAAACTATATTATTTCAAGGTTAAAGGGCAAATAATATAGATTATTGCCAAAAAGGACTCTTAATGTGTTTACTGTAATATAATTAACGATTAAGTGCCCTTGTTGGCATCAAACTATATTATTTCAAGGTTAAAATCCCTTTTAAAGTTTCGTGTCTATTCACCCCTGCATCCCTATTCACCCCGTTTGACGTATAAGTATATCTTTCCAACTTGATTTCTTACAGCCACGGACCAACTAAGAAAAATCGAATCTAAAAATGCAAAATCTCTGAACCTCCCTCTTCATCAGTTTGTTTATCAACTAAGCAGTAAAGCTGACACTAAAACTCAGTTGTTTACAAGATAACAGCTTTTTAAACGGGCCTAAGAAAACAGCCGCTGGTTATCACAACATTTGGCGTAAAAACCGTAAAAAGTAGTAAAAACTCCTTCCTTTTGGGCTATTGTAAACACTTGAGAAGTTGTGATGTCTTAATTTAAGGACGATAAAGAAGCGATTAATTTGATGGGTAAGCTGTGAATGTACCGTTAATACTTAATTGGTCCTTATTGAAATTGTTTCCGCACGTAAACGCTTATAGGCATTCATTAGATTTTATAACCAATACACTTGTGCCACACTTGTCTTAGTATTAAATGCCTTTTTTTTAGGGTTGGAAATCATCCAATAACTTCTCCCGCTCTGGGCGGAGCGGGAGGGCGTGTCCACCCGTGTTCCTTCAGTTCCCTGTGCCAGGGGCCACGGTAACCCTTTCGAACTTTCCCGCAATCCTAGCAGGCATTGGCCCTAGCGGACCCCGTCCTTGATGCTGAAATCTCTTTGAGGCGCGCGTGGAACATCACGCGCTGTCGATTCGGCCTGGTACTAAACGGACGGCGAGCAAACCATTGCTCGCCGTCCGCAAGCCCGCGCCTACGTAGGCTGGGAATCGGCTTAGGTTTCCCGACGCCCAGGGCGTCTCCTGCGGCGGCTAGGGGCGTGAGGGCGCGAATTTTGCCTCTCTCTCACGCGTTCCGCCTCCTCGCTCCCTTCCCATGCGCTCTCGCTCTGTACCATGGCCTGGACATGGGCCGGACGCGAGATATCGCCACCGCCAATCGCCTCCACGAGGACACGGCGGTGCTCAGCCCAAGCCGGTAGTATTAAATGCCTGTTCATAACAACGGATATGCTCATTCCTTCACAACTCACTATTACCATTGGGAGTTGGCTGAAAGAATACTTAAATCCATAGCGTAAAAACTATTTTCTGGCTCTATATTACCTATTAATAGGGATTACATTGATAGAGGAGACCTCTGTCTCTAGTTGATCAACTTCAAGAAATGTGCCTTAACTCATTTTTACTGCAATACTGGTTTTCGGCCATCTTGCTTCACCTAACTGAATGGCCAATGTATTCTTAGGGTTTGAACTAAGGAAATACTGGTGGAATTTGGTGGAAAACGATTTAATTACCTAACTAGTTTCCCAAGAACAGATTAATTTATACGAAGAACTTTATTGTCTTTGGATGACTCCACTTTTACAGCTCGCGTATCTCAAAGTCTCGTCGTAAGTTTAGTGGACATCAAATTACTTTATTTTACTTCTTTCTTGTGGTTTTAAGCTTCTTGGTATGAGTGTGAAGTGGTTGCATTTTCGTTTACAAGACTTTTTAAAGATTTAATTTATAACAATTCCTGAAATCAGAAACCGTTATGGACTTTCGAAAATTTGAAAGACGACGTATGCTGGCACCTTAATAGAGTCAAAGTCAAAGCATTTATTTCAAATAGGCACTTATAAGGCACATTTGAACGTCAACATTTACATTTAAATAGAATTAATTCTAGGAGAGAGTAGTAGAGCTCATTGAGGGAAGTAATTAAATCAAACTCTGCCCTTGAGATTACTGAATAATATTAATAAAATATGAACTCCACTATCTCCGCTTGACAACGTACCTAATAATCATGACACGACGAATTAATAAACAGAACATATTGCCCCAATTAAGAACGTGTTAAACAAACGAAATCACACTCTGTTTATACTAAATTAGTATCATTAAAACAAATCACCAGAATCGTATAACAGATGCCACAGACTCGGTCCCCTATCTCTCGGGACGGTGGATTTATCAAACAAAATGTTTACACGTGTTCCAATTAATTAAGTCCCTTATCAACGCTCGTGAACGCAGCCCTTCCGTCCGCCATTATTTAATCAATTCCCGCGCTGTCAACGTGACAGCCGTGACGTCAACTGACTTTGAATTTCTTAAAAAATCAGACGAGGTCTCTAATTCATTAAAACGAAATTTATTCAATAATTAATTAAATTATATGGTTTCTGACCGTTGTAAAGACTTGTTTATTAAGTTTAAGAGCAAATTATTATAAAAATGAATAATTAATAATTTTATAGGCTAATTTGAATAATTTTTATGTGTATCTTAAATCTCTATGAAAATAAAAAAACTTGTCATCAGAAAAGGCACAAATTTAAATTTTACTGTTAACTACCTACAGGGAATATTAATGTTGAGGGGCTCGTGGCTAAGTAATAACATCCGCACGGGTCGATCGATCAGGTTAAGCTACGCTTGTCGTTGTCAGTTAGTGGATGGGTGACCGAGACCCGTCCTTGCCTCAGAAAATACGTTAAGCTGTTGGTCCCGGCTGTCATTCCTGAATCTTTGACATTCGTTACGGTTACGGGTCGTCAGAAGCCCGAAATTCTAAGGGGTGTCGTGTTACCCAGTAACTGGGTTTTGGAGGTCAGATAGACAGTCACTCCCTGTAAAATATTGGTATTCAGCTGCATCCGGTTAGACTAGAAGCCGTTAAAAGTTGGGAAGTCCACTTTTTTTGGTAAGGAAAGGTTTTAAAAGAAAGAAGAAAGAAAATGCGTTTATTTGCGGTAAACATGACGCAAAATATAAAACAAACACAAACATATGAAAAGGTTGCGGGAAACATGCGTCACATCCACGCAAAACGGCTATCGCTCAGCATTATGCCGCGACCCTATGCAAGACAGAGCCCCAGCGCTGGTTTTCAGCGACATTGTACTTATTAATTTCGACGTTTAAATAATTTTTCAAAAAAAGTCCTGTCTATCAAAGCGTTATTGTAGGTTTAGGTAAATATAATTGCTCTATGACTATGGTTATATAAAAAAAACATGGAGTTTTCGTCATATTATCCAAGATTTAGTAAAAACAAAATATATAATTAATTCGGTGCAGTATACATGTCACAGATGGATTTTCGAATCCGCTGTAAAACAACTGAACGACGTTAAGCGATTTAGCATAATAACTGAACTTTAACAAGCACAATTGCATAACCGTTTTGCATTTATCAATGCAGCAAGTCAACGATTAGAGGTTATATAACCGCGTGAAATGAAACGCCAGATTGTAGATTTTAGTTCAAAATGTTGTCACTCGTGGTGGCTCTGTGTGTCATGTCATTAATGGCATCGGAAACAGAAATAAATATAACGAGCAACACGAGTGAAAATGACCCTAACTCAAGTGAAAACAGTGATTTTAAGGACAAAAAATAAAAAGTTATCAGAATTTTATGAAAGTCGCTCATAAAAATACTAAATCGCCAAGTAACTGCGACCAACTTGAAAGTAGCGCTCGCCGGTCGCTGCCGCGGCACCGTTTGCTTCGCTCGCTCGGCTAGCGCGCGTCATCATGCAGGGAGCCCTAGCTAGGTTACTGCGACCAATTCGGCATTAAAAGCCACACCAAACTCTTATTGTGACTGCAAATATGCTATTCTGCGTTACGTCTAAACGTGGGTAGCAGGTTTGTTAAACGTGGTGCAATGGCAATCCAGCTGAACGTTGTCCAGCTGTTTTACATAACGGAGCGGTTTTATAATACAACTAGCGGTTTTGTAAAACAGCGGATTCGACTATCCGTCAGCGACATATCTACACAACAGGCCGTCATAAAAAACGTTAATTAATAAAGAAAAAAGAAAGAAAATACGTTTATTTGCGGTAAACATGACGCAGAGAACGAACACATACACAAAAAAGAACAAGTTGGGGAAAAATATGCGTCACATCCACGCAATATGGCCATCGCTCAGCATAATGCTACGACCCTATGCGAGACAGCCCCAGCGCTGGTTTTCAGTGACAGCCGGCCCAAAAAATCAATAACAGAACACACTAACAAAATCATTAGTGACTAACAATTGGTCAATAAACCATAAAACAACAGCAAATCAAAGTAGGTAGGTACTAAGAGTATAGCCACACCCAGCACTCATTAACAATATTTTCCGCGATAAAATACTTATAAACACCAATAATATAGTCAAATCTATGTTAATAGCACATTTTAGCATAACACCTGTTTAATTTCTATATGAATATTTTATTATTCATATTAAATTTTAATTATGTTTATGATTCATTAATTTGTGATATTCATTTGGCACAGTTATGTTAAAAAATTAAGTTTTCGCCTTTAAGTTGGTGTAGCTCGACGGGGGAGCCAACATTCAAAAGAAAGGAATCTGCCTGGCTTAGCTCGTGGTCTCTTTCCTTGTCATAATAAAAAAAAATGCTTTTTAATTGGTGTGATTACTACGCTGGCCGTACGATAAACTTTTAGCGGTGTTTATAGTAATACGCATACAATTAAAAATCGTTTTAATAGATACCGAGCAGTAATTACCCTTTTATTTAAGTGCGATAACAATTATAGTTTTAATGAGCGCATGGTTGTAATGGTATACGCGGTATAGGAACTTTTGTTGTGCAACTTGTATTTATTCTGTGCTTTTATTGTTTTAATTAGAGTTGAAATCAATTTGTAATAATACATTTTCCAACGGCGATACGCTGTCTCCCAAATTCTTCATAGCTACGCTGGATGGGTTCCGCCAGTGCAAATTTAATTTTATAATGTTTATTTCAGCGTTTTTGTAAAATTGTCACCCACATAAAAGATAATACAATTACAAGATATAAAATAAGCTAGCTATTAAGTAGGTAATGTAGGTAATCCATAGTCAATGATGACGCTAAAGTACTCGTATTTCAAATTAATAATGATAATAATAAAATGAATATAGAAAGATAAAAAGAAATAAAGATAAAATAGATCAACCATTTTTCAGATTAGCTAAAGTACATACATCTTTTATGGGGTACTGTGTTAAATGCTACAACAAAATACCTTGTAATATATTGCAATTAAATTAAAGAAAATTTAAAACTCATATAAAGTTCACTGTGTAAACAAGCATATTACAAATTAGAGGATTATATCCAAGATAAGAATGCTTGGAAACATGCTGGTCCAGCTCCATAGGACAATCTAGGGTCTAGACAAAATTAAAACTTGCTGCTACTTTAATTGTATACTTAGTTTATTATTTTTATGACATTGATTTACATTCTGTGACTACTTTAACTCACACACTGACATATTAATTGGTTACATAATTTGGGAAATCGTATACCTACTTTTACAATGTTTGTAAATATGTGAACACCATGTATCTATCACTTAATTAACTTATTTATTATTGCTACGTTTATTAAATTCTTTTTACCTATTTTGGTAGGGTAATTTTTATTATAGGTGCATCGTCTTCACATATAATTATATAATTAATGTATACAAAATATTGTAACACATTTTAAAAGAGTAACGGTGGAGTTTCTTGCCCATTCTTCTCCATACGAAACTACCTTTTGGAAGGGGCGACTAGAATCAATTATATTTAAATGTAAATGTTGACGTTCAAAAGTGCCTTTTATGTGCCTATTTGAAATAAATGCTTTGAATTATTATTGTTTTTAAGTTAGACATTTAGAATTTTATAAACCAGTATAATAAAAAATAAACATTTATTATATAATTATCTGTCTGTTACCTTTTCACGCTTTAACGGCTAAATGGATTTGGATGATAGGACACTATCAATCCCGGTAGCAGGTTCCCATGGGATAATTTCCGACATACACGCGGGTGAAGCCACGGGAAAAAGCTAGTAAATAATAATTTTTCAACTGATCTAAAAAGCCCAAACATTGATATTCGGTTACATCAAAGCCTAAGTATCAATCTGATTTATTCTATAACATAAATAAAACTAAACCTAATGAACGGCAAACGTAAATAATACAATTAGAAAATCAAGAGGCCGAACACCGGTGCCTTTGTCTAGCAAAAAATGGCCCTTGTTTATATTAGTTCGCGCCTTTTTCAAGTGTCACTTTGCTTCACTTCGGCCATTGGAACAACACTATCATATATCAAACGCCGAAATTCTACAGCTAATGCTGGCATTGTCACTATATTTTGAATTGAAAGCTTTTTTAATGTTTTCGGCTCTTTCTCAAGGGATTCTTTTGACTTTTTACTCGCGGTAGTCATCGTAAAATGTCGTTAATTTCGTCTAACAAAAGACTTCAAACAGTTTAATAGGCGGCCATGCTTGACATTCCATATGGCGCGAAGTAAGTTGTCACATTTTTAGTTTAATGTTCCGGGTGAATTGGCGTTTGAAATATGCGGCCTCGACGATTCTCTCGAGAGACTTGCAGACTCGAATTCTTTTTGATATTCTATTGGTTTCCAGGGTGATTTTGGGAGTGGAAGAGAAAGTATCAGCGGCTTGATATCGTAATATTTGAAGTATGGGGTAGAGGAAGGAAAGGCATTTCATGTATCTAAGGAAGTTAAATAAAATTCTGTTCATTCTTAGCGCAATTTCCCTTTTTCTAAAGAAATAAAATAAAGGTGTTTGTGGTTTTTGCCGTTGCCTTGTCTATGGAGGTTCGGTATTAGTATGTGTCTTTCTCTTCCTTCGATAGATATAGATCTACTGCTTTTTCCGAATGGAGCTTTCCATATCAGACTCTCTAGCCTTACTACTGACGTTCTTCTAACTTAGATATTCCTTCTTTACGTTATCTATACTTAATTTCATATTCTTCTTCAAATATTTTGCCATCGGTAGGGTATAAGGTCTGTTCTCCAGATTTCTATGATTTCTCAATATCTATTCGTTCTCATTCACTAAAACAATATATGTATACCAATATATAATCTCCATCTCACTTTTGTGCTCATTTCACTATCGCTACACTTTATAATCAACAACCCAATTCCCAATCACAACAAAAGACTTTTGTGCACAAACGCTTCGACACATTACCGAGGCACGTGTATATTTACTACAAGAACTAATGCTACAGTATAAAGAGAATAAACTTGAGCGAAACAATAAAGTCTCAGTGCCCTTTGACAGGGACAATATACGGCACACGACGTGAAGGACCTCTTTGTTCTGTGAGAGGGTTCCGTAGCTGCGTGTGAGTTGATTGTGACAAGTTGGTGTAAATAAGAGTACTGTGGTCACTGTGTAGTGTGTTATCGGGATTTTATAGGCTGTTGTATTAAAATGCGCAGTTTTTGAAATTGGTTGTTGGATTTTTAATGAGTTGAAAATAATCAATTTTACTGGTGGCATAGCTTTTCATTTGAATTAGGTTTATAGTTTCCTATCAATGGTAGCTTTGGTGGCTTTGGCAGTATACTACAAGTGGCAGTACTATTGTTTACTTAGAAGCACAAAATAAAGTCAATCTCAGTCACATACAACTTACACATAGTCCTTTATACCGTAAAAATTAATCAATCTAGATGTAAGTGCTTACTTAATAATAATAATAATAATATGAGACAACATCCACACAAGGTCTTCAGGTCCCGAACTAGGTAGAACCTGTACTACGGTAAGTAACCTGATAACTGATATACATACATATACATATACACACCCACACACACAGGTCAAACAGACATGTTACTTACTTCTTCTAAGCACAAATATGTACATACCACTAATTAATACAAAACAATTCTCCAAAAGAATAAGGATCCCAAAATCGGTGGCCCTTGTCGCCATTTGGCCCCCACGTGTCAAACTTAGCGTTAAAATCTATTAATTGCATTTTTTTGTCATCTGCCAAAATTTTTCGTTCATAAAAAAGCTAACAGATGTCTCGAATGAGTAATGTAAGGGTTAAAAATAGACTTCTAATTTATTAAGCCACTAGAAATCAGGTTTAGAGTAGATTAAGTACTTGTATTTAGTCAGTATGATGTTTCATATAATATATCGACTGATGTTTTTCGTTTGAAAAGTGATGAAAGTAATCTCTTTGCTTTTTTGTTAGAGGATAATATTTTTTTCTACGATTAGTAGATTTTATTTAGGTATTTTTAAATTAAGTAGAATTATGATCAATTGGATTATTGTGAGTGTTCGTATAGGATTGAAAATAATACCTACCTAGGAATTAGTTGGGTTGGATTTAACTCCAATAAGAAACCTAGTGATATCAACTAAACCAGTTTTTTTTCTTATAGCTAAATAAGAAAAAGATTTAGTTAACCAAGCTTCTAAGCTAAAATAATTCAAAATTCAAAAAGGAAAACCAGAGACAAAAAATGTGGAACGCAAAAAAGCCACTACTTGCTTCCAAAAACATTTGGAGAAATAGAATGAGTTCCATTCATATTTTAACCTACGTGCACGGGAGGATATAAATAAAAAAATAACAACAAAACATCAACAGACTCGGCAGTCAAGACATACGATACTTCAGATCCTGCTTGTCACAAGTAAAAAATATACCGTATAACGGAACGGAATTGCGTCAAAAAATTGATTTATATCGCTCAAAACATACTTCAGTTTCGCCCATTCATTATTTTAGTTTCGAAAAATGCTCGACAACGTTTAAAAAGTCAAGGAATGTCATGTTAACTACTAATTAACCTAACTAATACACTGCCTAAAACGGAATGCGGTCGTCGAATGCCAAACGTGGTTATTTTATTTATTTTCTTCGTGAGGCAAAGGAATTTACGAAATGCAGTATTCCGTGTTTTAGGAATCATGAAATATAGTGGTGCGAATGGAAAAAAAAAATTAAAAACGTAAATAAATAAACAGTAGGTACTGGTTTTATAAGATAGATTACTTCTAATATCAGAATTAATTTGCGTAAACGCTGGCCATGTTCTTTTTTTGTGAAAGCCGAAAGCCTGTCGTGTATAACATGTCAACAACTTTGAAGACAAATTATCTGTTTTTAATTAGTTGTAAAAGATGTTTCCCGTCCAACAATTACTTGGGTACATTCTTGGGAACAGCAAAATTACACCATATAGTACACCTACATGTCGCCAGTTATGTTTACCGGGCATAAAACTAGACTCCGGGCTGCAACTGAGAAATTCCAGCTGGAAAAATCGAATAACACTTTGCCCGACCTAGGATTCGAACCCAGGACCTCATGCGTAGCAGTAGCGCATGCGACCTCTAAGCCAACGAGGCAGGTCAGGCACAGAAGCAATGAGATACAGTAGTTACGAAGAGGAGGTTACGTGAGGAAGAAGCTCTTTTCAAACGAGGACAAGTACCTAAGTGAAACAAAATCCAACCAAGCACCGCTTTTTTTTTCGTAAAAAGTTCAAAGAACATAATAATATGTAGTTACTAACATAACGCTACCTCTACAGTCAAAATCACGCTCAAACAAACCTGCACCTCCCAAAGAAATCAGATCACAAGATCAGACAGAGATTGCAAAAACTGCTCTCCCAAATCTATTGAAGTACCCAAATCGTCACGTAACATAAAACCTCATTGTGTGCCCCATCTCCTTTGATCATCGCGTGATAATGTGGACTGGGGGCGTGTTCGTAGTTTTATTAAGTAGCTATTTTCACGGCAATTGTGTACTAACAATATGGGGATTAGAGAGGGATTAAGGGCCCTTGGTATTGTGTTTTGAAGAGCATAGACGGGTGTGAGCCGTATTTTGGAGTAAACTTTAATTTGGGCGCAGATGAGTGGAAACGTTGAGTGTGTGTTGAGATTTTGAGACGACGGCCTTTCTTGATTTATTTTTATTTTACATGGGTTTGCTCTTGACTCTAGTCTAGGTCAATGGTGGCATAGACAAATTCGACGATGGAGTGACTTACCCAGAGGAAACCTGTTCACTCTCACTTTGAAGAGATTAGGGTTGTATGCGTTCGGAAACACAGACGCAGGTAGAGAGTTCCACTCTTTTGCTGTGCGCATAACAAAAGACATTTCGAAACCTTTAGTGCGAATTGGTGGAATAGCAGCTAGGTAAGGATGGTACATTGCAGTGCGTCTAGATGACTGATGGAAGAAGGGGGCCGGTGGAATGAGGTCGTGGAGTTCTTGGGCACACTCTCCGAAGTACAATCTGTAGAAGACCGACAAGCAAGCGACCTTGCGGCGATGAGCAATCCACCAGTTTTACGTCGCCAATGAGCCTCTAGCCAGATCTACCGAGTCAAGCGCGGCAAGTTGGTACTTTGCTGAGCCATCCCAAAGGTGGTGGTGATTAAAAGGAGATGGGTATAATATTTTGGCGGGGAAATGTAGAGTGAGGGTATGTCAAGCAGAGAGATTATAGGATTAAGATGATGATATTTTGAAGAAGTAAAGGTACAAGTCCGTAGCCGACTGCAGGCAGCAACAGCAGACGACGTGCCGCCGCGACACTACTGGTTTCTATGTATTTCTGTGAAATACTATCCGTAGCTAGCGACACGACGGTCGTTTCCATAGAAATACATAGAAACCACTTGTGTCGCGGTGACACGTCGCCTGCTGCTGCTACCTGCAGTCGGCTACGGACTTGTACCTGAAGAGAACATTAGTGACAACGAGTAACTCTTTAAATCAGTCCAATACCTATACAGTCCCCAGTCTAGTGCCTCTCGAAGAAGGGAGGCCTGTGTCCCAGCAGTGAGAACATTATAGGCTGATTATGCTGTTTTGTGCTACATATACAGTGTTATCTTCATTCGATTCCTATGGTGTAGGAACCTACGTAATAAAGACTATTCTATTCTATTAGATTCATTAATTAATCTATCAAACATTCTAATCTGGAGAGGATTTAGTAAGTAAGATGAAATCGATGATAGATTAGAGAAGTGCAAAGTAAAATGGAATTTGACGATATGATATTACTGAACATTATTATTATATCACCCCTGTATAAATCGATAGGTGAAGCAGAGGCGGAGATTAATGTCAACCTACCAATCGCCAATGATGTGTTATATTCAGTTAGGGGCGAACGAGAATACTAATAATGATTTGAAAAGCCCCGATCACTGATAGTTTATGGCCCATTATTTTTAAATTCCCAATGAGTATTAATTTTGCAAACTAAACTAAAATGCTAAACTAAATGTCCCACAGCACACCCTGGTCTAATATCCATACAAACTTCTCTATCTTCACATATTAGTAGATGGTATACTTATTTACTTAACTTTATACTCTAATACTATTATCATAAGGTTACTTACCGATCTGATACATCGGTGCCTGTGTCAGGTCTTGGCCTTTTTGCCTGTAACAATACAGAATTAAATGAGGATCCAGAATATTTTGGTAACCCAGAGTAAGCAGAGGTAACATGCGAGGTGCAAGAGGCAATACTGTGGAGGGTCTACAATTAGTGAGTTATTAGTGAAATATAGTTGTTATTAGTGAACTATAGTTGTTATTAGTGAACTAAAGTTGTTATTAGTGAACTAAAGTTGTTATTAGTGAACTATAGTTTTATTAGTGACCTATAGTTTTATTAGTGAACTATAGTTTTATTAGTGAACTATAGTTGTCATTAGTGAACTATAGTTGTTATTAGTGAACTATAGTTTTATTAGTGAACTATAGTTGTTATTAGTGAACTATAGTTTTATTAGTGAACTATAGTTTTATTAGTGACCTATAGTTTTAATAGTGAACTATAGTTTTATTAGTGAACTATAGTTGTCATTAGTGAACTATAGTTGTTATTAGTGAACTATAGTTTTATTAGTGAACTATAGTTGTTATTAGTGAACTATAGTTTTATTAGTGAACTATAGTTGTTATTAGTGAACTATAGTTTTATTAGTGAACTATAGTTGTTATTAGTGAACTATAGTTTTATTAGTGAACTATAGTTGTTATTAGTGAACTATAGTTTTTATTAGTGAACTATAGTTGTTATTAGTGAACTATAGTTTTATTAGTGAACTATAGTTGTTATTAGTGAACTGTAGTTGTTATTAGTGAACAATAGTTGTTATTAGTGAACTATAGTTGTTATTGATGAACTGTAGTTGTTATTAATGAACGAACTATAGTTGTTATTAGTGAACTATAGTTGTTATTAGTGAACTATAGTTGTTATTAGTGAACTAAAGTTGTTATTATTTAACTATAGTTATTATTAGTGAACAATAGTTGTTATTAGTGAACTATAGTTGTTATTGATGAACTGTAGTTGTTATTAATGAACGAACTATAGTTGTTATTAGTGAACTATAGTTGTTATTAGTGAAATATAGTTGTTATTGATGAACTATAGTTGTTATTAGTGAACTATAGTTGTTCGTAGTGAACTAGTTTTTATTAGTGAACTATAGTTGTTATTAGTGAACTATAGTTGTTATTAGTGAACTATAGTTGTTATTAGTGAAATATAGTTGTTATTATTGAACTATAGTTATTATTAGTGAACTATAGTTGTTATTAGTGAACTAAAGTTGTTATTATTGAACTATAGTTATTATTAGTGAACTATAGTTGTTATTAGTGAACTAAAGTTGTTATTAGTGAAATATAGTTGTTATTATTGAACTATAGTTATTATTAGTGAACTATAGTTGTTATTAGTGAACTATAGTTGTTATTAGTGAAATATAGTTGTTATTATTGAACTATAGTTATTATTAGTGAACTATAGTTGTTATTAGTGAACTAAAGTTGTTATTAGTGAACTATAGTGGTTATTGATGAACTATACTTGTTATTAATGAACGAACTATAGTTGTTATTAGTGAACTATAGTTGTTATTAGTGAACTATAGTTTTTATTTTTGAACTATAGTTGTTATTGATGAACTATAGTTGTTATTAGTGAACTATAGTTGTTCGTAGTGAACTATAGTTTTTATTAGTGAACTATAGTTGTTATTAGTGAACTATAGTTGTTATTAGTGAACTAGCTGCTGCACACAGCTTCACCCGCGTGGGTTTCGGAAATTATCCCACGGGAACGTGCTACCGGGTCGAAAAGCAGCATATGTTACTCTCAAAAACATCGACTATCTGCCAGCGAACGTCCCGTGAAAATCGGTCCAGCCGTTTCGAAGATTAGCCGGAACAAAAAAAAAATATTTTGATATAAGTACCGTATATACTTTCATACGCGTTTAGTAAAAAGCTGTTATTTTTTGACATTACACACAGACACTACAATTATATTTATTTGTAGGTATAGATAGATAGGACCGCAATTGACTATAACCTAGCCTAAAGAAAGCGATGGATGAGGAGATCTATGGTGGAACGTGCGCACTCAGATGCTTATTCACTGTTACCTTAAAGAAGTTTATGATTTACGGTATATGTTTTGGGTTTGAAGTGGCAGAGGAGAACACAGACGACGGCAGGGAGTTCCATACTGCGGTACAGTGTCCATGCCTGTGCGCAATATGAATGTTGAGGATAACGGCTACTGCAAACAGGTGCGACGCGACTCTAGTAGAACAATTTCTTTGAAATTTTTATGGAAATAGTTCTACCAGAGTCGCGTCGCGCCTGTCTCAGGAGCCTTTAGTGCTGATTGCTACATATTGGGGTGTTAGTCAAATGCGGATCGTATGCTGTTTGGAAGTTAGTACATACGATGGTATACATTTTCTCTATTTAGTTTATTGTAGGTTTCATACTCATAGATTGTTTTGTTTTGAATGGTCTCGTTTCGTCATCATCTTTGTCGTTACGAAATTTCAATTTTTTTTTAAAATTAAGTACTTACCTACATCATAAAACTCAATTCTTACATGTTTTATTTTCGATATTACCATATCTGATTTTTAATTTTTGTGTTTAACAAAATTGTCATTAATCCTTAACTTTTGATCTCGGATAAAAATTATTTTTTTTAAGTTCGGACTCAATTTGCACGCTCTGACGCAGCCCACGAATTTAAAAATAAATCGCCGACTACCTTAGAGCTAGAATATAAACGACACAATGTATTTAGCGACATTTTTCACAAACATCTTGTGCCCTTCTCGGAACTATTCATTGTGAGTTGTGTGTAAACGGAATGAAGAATGGCGAGCGACTGTTGTTGAATGTGTGTCACGGGGATGTTGAACTAATTTAAGGCTCCTTCAAACAGGCACAACACGCGAAAAGGCACCGCCTGTCGCGCGACGAGCGGTGCCTTCGTGTCGCGTGAGATTGCGTCGCGGGTCGCGCCTGTTTGAAGGAGCCTTTAGACGTCCATATTTAATGTGTGATTTTATGCACAAATACGTATATTTTTTTATTTAGGTACAGTGAAATAATAAGTACCTTCATTTTACAATTTGTGTTGCCACTTTCAATTGGCAATGCAGATTTTTGGCGTACCTGATAATATTATGCTGCTAGCAATGTGCATTTTTATAAGAGCTCATTATTTTCAAAGACTAGACAGCTGAGTAAAATGAAACAATTTCATCGTTGGCTGTTAATACAAATTATTTGTGTCTACAGGTCCACAGTTATTTTACCTCTGACAGCAGCAACTATTAATAAATACCAACCTTATTGTAACGAATATAAAGATCATTGTGAATTTTACCGACTTGTCAATGGCAGCAACCAAACAACAAACTTATTGCAACGACACTATAATAATATCACTGTGATTTTGACAGTGGTGCAACCTCAGGGGTAAAATAACTGTGAACGGACTGTACAGCCATTGCCTTAAATATGTATTATTTATATATAAGAAAGTTATGTCATTTTGACCGATGACAGTAAAATGTCAGAAAAATATAATTGTTGTTGATATAATAATCAAATTTAATTATTTATCCTATGTTCGACCCTAAAAATAATTCCGTCAGGTTCTTTCAAAATTAAAAAGTCGTTTATGATCTAATTTAATGTTAGATAACAATCAGCCGTAGAGGCTACTTCAACTTTTTATTATAATCAAAAAGGAAAACATTGATTAAGCCAAGAGATAAGGATATGGCAATCAGATAGTCTCGTTTAATGAATTTCGAACAACTAATTAAGCACTAGGTATAACGTCATAGAAGTATTTCTCTTTAATTAATTATGTAGAAATCTTGAATATTTGGCCTACACTAGGTCATTAGATCATTATGAAACTTTAGATTTATCTGTATGCCGCACTCCGGAAGAATATCATGCATTTTATTTTACTTTGTTTTAGGACTGGAAGACGAATTCGTTAATTTGCGAAAAGCTTGACATAATTCAAAACGAGAAATTTTTGGGTACGATGATTTAAAAGAGTAAAAGTAGCAATAAGAGCGACGAAGCATATTATAGTCACATCTTTCTAGCTCCCTCATTTTTAGGCTTTAGTATAATGTCGTTTTTATAGCACATAGCAAAAAGAATAAAATTTGCTGCGTTCACCTGTTTATTTAACTCAAAATTACAGATTTTTTTTGTAATGTCACCCTTTTTTGCAAAGGAGCGAATTGTCGTTTGGTCGTCGGGCGGTGAGATGAGTGGACGGTAGTGTTGCCATCGCGGTTAGAACCTGGATGAGGTTAGCACAGGAGCGTGGAGATTCACATGAAAATAGAGGCGATTGCTCCGCAGTGGGCGACGTGAGGCTGTGGATGATGATGGTGAAATTGTGTTTTATTGTTTACGTAGTAATATAATTAATTACCTATAGGTACATAAATATTATTATACATATTTATAAATATTATAATATATATCAGTCTAATTATTATCCCACTGTATGGCTGCACGGCAGCTAACAACAGTCATTGTAATTAAGAAAAAATGAGAATTTTGTATCTGTAGAAAAAAACTGTGGGAGTTCTCATTGAATATACACTTAATAATTTATTTGTAGTAGGTTAAGTAAGTATTTGATAAAGTACTTACAGGTTTTTGTTTTGTAAAAAAGTTCGGAGGCTTTTCCAGAAAACCTAAATATCAGTTTTAGTTTTCTTCAAGGTCATTGATTTCTATTAAATTTTTTTTTTTAATTTTGATCAGTTCGGTCTAATATTTCCTTTGCAAGAATTGCCGCAAAAAACTGACTATCAAAACCTATCCCAATACCTAATTTATTGACACGCAATTAATTATATGAATCATCTAGTGTGTTTTATGGTCAGTGCAGTCTATAAAAATGTTAAAACCTGACCTGGCCAGCATTTATGTGCATTCTTGTTTAATATCTACAAAATCTTTGACATCTAACATTGACATTTTGTGCAGATAACATAATAATTATGTCGATTTTGAGTTTCCTCACAATAGAGTTATACAAATAATTAAATTTAATTTAATGTTTATTGGTCCCGGGAAAAAAACAACACATGAATAATGTATTGACAAAATGCAGGAGGCCTTGACTCCTAAACTATTTTTGAGAATTTAAATTAGCCATTTGATTTTTAACTAAACAGGTGCTTATTTATCTCAATTTAATTAGCAATTCGGTGCCTATAACGCAAAACGGCACGTTTTATAAAGTTGTATCGTAATTATTACAAACCGGCCAACTGCGAGTCGCACTCGCACACGAAGGGTGCCGTACCACCGTAGGTACAATATTTAACACAATTTTTTTTTTCTAACACTTTTCTCAAATCTCAAATCATTTATTGCAATCAATAATGTACAATTACAGGTGGTAGATAAAAGAAAAATAATAGAAACAATTTTTTTTAAATAAGTAGAGAGAGGAAGAGCGCTTTATTAATTTTCTTTGTTAATATTTATTGTATTGGGACCCCTGTATTTTATTATTTGTTGTTATAGAAATACGCACTAAGAAAATTTCAACTGTCTACCTATTACGGTTCATGAGATACAGCACGCTGACAGACAGACGGACGGACAACGGAGCCCTAGTAATAGGGTTCCGTTGGCAGCCTTTGGGTACGGAACCCGAAAAATTTGAAATCTGTTTTGTAATAATAAGAAACAATTTTTTTTTTTTTTTTGATATTCATAAAGCCTTGAAAAATATGGTAAGCTTCTCAAAATAGTAGGCTTTCTTGTATATGATTGACGTGTAAAAGTGTTTGTACAAACCTACTCACGGAAATAAAATCGTTTATCATTGATATTATCTGGGTCATCCTGGCCCTGCAGTCTCGACATAGTTAGCAATCGTTTTCGGTTGCTAAGTCCTAACAATCCAGATGTAAATGTTTGGTAGTCTCGACACTCAAATTTATCGGTTGTTACCTACCAGTACCTACCTAAAATACCGGTAACAACCGATAAATTTGAGTGTGGAGACTACTAAATGTCGTTACATCTGGATTGTTACGACCATGCAACCGAAAACGATTGCTAACTATGTCGAGACTGCAGGGCCTTTAGAGATACGCCCGGGTGTCACCATTGTGTGGATCGCCCGGAGGACACGGTGGAGCATACGGTGGAGGTCTGCCCGGCTTGGGCGGAGCACCGCCGTGTCCTCGTGGAGGCGATTGGCGGTGGCGATCTCTCGCGTCCGGCCTTGGTCCAGGCCATGGTACGGAGCGAGAGGGCTTGGGAAGCCGTCACCTCCTTCTGCGAAGCAGTAATGTTCGCGAAGGAGGAGGCGGAACGCGCGAGGGAGAGGCAAAATTTGCGCCCTCACGCCCCTAGCCGCCGCAGGAGACGCCCTGGGCGTCGGGAATCGCAGGCCGATTCCCGGCCACCGTAGGCGTGGGCTTGTGAACGGCGAGCAATGGGCAGCTCGCCGTTCGATAAGGACCAGGCCCGGGTCGACGGCGCGTTGTGTTCCACGCGCGCCTCAAAGAGATGTCAGCGCCAATGACGGGGTTTGCTAGGACCGATGCCTGCTAGGGTTGCGGAAAAGTCCAAGAGGGTTACCGTGGCCCCTGGCACAGGCAACTGAAGGAACACGGGTGGGTTTTAGTCAGTAAGAGTCTGACACGCCCTCCTGCTCTGCCCAGAGCGGGGGAAGTTATTTGATGATTTCCCACCCACAAAAAAAAAGGGCCTTTAGAGATATGTAATAGGTACACATTTTGTATAAAGCTTTTCTAACTTACCTCCTCTTAGATCACGTTCGCACAGACGTAAAAATATCGCGGCGGGATTTTTCGCGCACTGGATTTTCTACTCTCGGTGTTGAACCGAGCATTGAGAATCCAACAGAGTGCATCCCACCGCTTCTAAAAAATACACTGTTTGATTTTCAGCTCTCGACGCTAAGCAGTGTGTTGAAAATCGATTGCGCGAAAAAATCCCGTCGATATTTCAACGTCCGTGCGAACGTCGACTTAATTTTTTAGGTTTTTAATTATCTTTGTAGACGTAGGTGTTATTGGGCGTTTTAATAATTTCTAACGTGCCGATATTATCGTGGACGTCCACGGCCGGCATCACGATAACACAGGGAAGTAAAATGTATGGAAATACAGGGTTATTGGTAAAACACCATCAACCTCTTAAGGGGTCATTGTACTCATCATTATGAACATCTTTTACTATGGGACCAAATAAGAAATCGCGAAAAAAAAATCTGCTGTTCCCTACATTGATGTTGCAGAACTCGTCAAAATGTAGGGAGCAGCTGATTTTTTTTTCGCGTACATTTTACTTTTCTGCCGCGGACGTCCACGATAATATCGTTACCTTAGAAATTATAAAAGCGCACAATAAATCTAGATCTATTGGTTATTTTCCCTTTTTACCAATTGCCGATTGGTACCTACCTACTTCCAATCTCGATATCTAACTAATAACTGACAGCCAGTATCCATAACTCAGTCCTAACTACCAATCAAATAGTTAACCTAACGGTTAGTTTAACTAACCGAGATTCGAGATAAACTTTAGGTTATAAATAATAAAACTCTTAAATGTCGCCTCTTGAATCAAGATTAGCTTAACAACATTCATAAAAAAACTGAACCGAATTTTGGGTGACAGTAACAATTATCGGTTGAGTCATTTGTTTTTCAAAATACTACATTTTTTGCTTTAAATTTTTTTAAAGTTAAGATATCTTAGATAGCAGTATTTTGTCTAACATTATTTGGAGCTTTAGTATAATACTGGCTGTCCCCGCCGGTTAATTTGAACCACCGCGTAAAGAAAAAAAAAATACAAAGAAAATACGTTTATTTGCATAAAAATGACGCAGAGAACGAACACATACACAAAAAAGAACAAGTTGGGCGAAAATATGCGTCACATCCACGCAAAACGGCCGTCGCTCAGCATAATGCTACGACCCTATGCGAGACAGAGCCCCAGCGCTGCGCTGGTTTTCAGCGACAGCCGGCGCTGACGTGATATCGTCAACCGGTGTAACAAACGCTAAATATAATAAATACACAATACCTAGTTTTAAGTCAAATATAAAAAAAAAATTATAAAATCGTAACATTACGGGCAACGACTCACGCGCCTTTCATAATCTGTGCGCGCAGCTGTCATAAAACTATAGGTTTGTCGTCCCATCGCATTGCTCGCCCGTGCTGTTAGTTCGTTTTTGTTTAGCGTCCTTTCTGTCTTTTTTTCTTTTTACTTGGCTGATATTAAATAGCATTTATAACCTTACTCAAGAATTGAGCTATCCAATGCAAAAAGAGTTTTTCAAATCTGACGGGCAGTTCTAGAGATTAGCGCATTCAAACAAAAAACAAACGAGCTCATCTGCTTTATAGTACTAGCTTTTGCCGGCAACTTCGCCCGCGTGGTCGGAAATTATCCCACGGAAACGTACTACTACGTTAAATAGATCTTTTTAAGAGGAATAAATCCGTAAAACATTGTTTCATATAACTCTTTCCTTCTTATTACAAAACACGATCTAACTTTAGTCCGAGCGTAAACCTTCGAGTCAGTTTTTGTATTTTGAACATTATGCCGACTATAGTAAAGTTATTAATACAAAATTGACAACCTAAGACCGGACTAAGTCGTCGGTTTTGTAAAATTAACTGTATTTCGATTTCTTATTTCAAAAACAGGTTCAGTTTTGTAATAAGACCGCATTGGTTTACGCGGCGCACGCGCGCCAGTACCGCTCCCAGTCGGCATGATTTTTTTCCGACATCTTCAACAATCATCGTCATATTACAGCCAATTTACACAAAACCTTAATGAATTGTACACTAAACCTTCCTAATGAATTACCCCTTCCATTGGTCAAAACCGTATGAAAATCCGTTCGGTATATTTGAGCTTATTGCGTTCAGACAGGCAGACAGACGCGGCTGCGTCGGCGCGGCGGGGGGATTAAAAATTTTATAAGTAGTGATCAATTTTAAACAAACAAAATGTGCTAAAGGCAAAGTTAAATTTTCAGTTTCAACTATTAATTTATTTAAATCATCAAAATCAGATGAATCCCCGAACTAAACTTGCCTGTCTAATCTCATTGAATTCAAATAATACCCAACCATAAGATTATTTAGATATTGGTGCCGATTCCCTTGTTTACAAACTAAACCAAATTTAAGTTCAGTGCATCTTTTTCTTTCTATTTCATTAAGAAAAGGACAGAAGATAAATTTTAGTTTAGTCCTGTCTAATTAATCAGCGCCTGACACTACTCCATACAAGTTTAGACGTGATTAAAAAGTTGACTACTAAAACTACATCAAATTACGTCAGGTGCTGACTTATTTGACAGGACTAAACAAATATATATCTTCTGTCCTTTTCATAATGAAATAGAAAGAAAAAGATGCACTCAACTTAAATTTAGTTTAGTTTGTGAACAAGGGAATCGGCACCAATAACATGGTATTTAGTAAGCACGGAAGATAATCGGTGATGTCACCCTACCCGAGTCCTGGGGCGCCATTGTGTCTAAATGATATTTTAAACGAACTTTTTGTTGGTGACAATTGAAGTGCCTCCACGTTCCCTTACAATGTTATGAGTGCCTGGTAGTTTTAACACAAATCTTAACGTTTGATTGGGGTCATTAACGGATGGAAACTCCTGTAACGTTAATTTTTAAGTTGTATTTATTTTGTGGGTTGGTACCTACTTGAATATTTTGAGATTCTTATTTCTTCTTTGGGCAGGTTATATCTACTACAATTTGGAAAAAGCCGATGTTCACGATTCCTCAGTAAAGACAGACAAAGAAAGAAAGAAAAATGCGTTTATTGGCTGACCGTTTGGCGTTTAGATAGACTACAGAGAAAGCCCTCGATTTTAGAAACTTATAGACTGAAGTAGGTCGACTCACACCTTTTGGCCTTTCAACAATGCTCAAGCATGATTTTTTAAATTTTAGATTTTATTTGAGACTACAAAAAAGTATAAAATTGTTCAGACTATAATATGTTGCTTTAAAATAGCACCTAACATATTTTTCGAAGTTTTCTTTTAGTTAGGTATCTACTCTGAATCTGATTAATAAACCACCAACATTTCCTAATGACCGGGCGATCCCTCAAGCTCGCTACCAAGACCACAGCGATGCCAAGGAGGTATCGTGTGAGAAAGGGCGTAAATCAGCGGGCGCATTCCTCTCGAGGTGTGAGGCCGCCCGATCTCCCGATAACTCCGGCTAATTTATACGTTTTACGCGGCGACAACGCGCCTGAACGGACGGCTGAATACAGGCTGTGTCATTTTGAATTATTTTGTTCTAAAATGTTTGTTTGATTTAAGGGTTTTGGTATGGAAAGTGTTGTTTCTTGTAACTTAATGTTTTCATTTGGACGGGCTTTTCAGGTTTCTCTAAAGTTGTTTGCAGATAAAATTTTCTTAGTTATTAATATTGTTCTCATGTTTCAAGATTCATCGAGCTTTTTATTAAATGTATGATTGGGCTGAATTAGTAGGTATTTTAGAGGATCTTAAGACGTTATTTACAGCAGTTTATTTCCACCATCGTGATTTTCGATAAATACTCTAGGGTTAATTATTTTTACTTTCGTTGTGCATTAGTAATTCAAGTGCAGGTGCAGCAAATAACAATTATTGTCATCAATCAAATCAGCAAATGCGATAAGATCGTGTTTGAGATAGTAACATTGACTTTATTTATGTTAATTCTTATTTATGCGTTACCTAACCTAAGAACTCTATATAATACCTACATTACCTACTTATATCTATTAATACCTTGTAAACTATTGAGACAATAAATTACGAATGCTTTTTTTCACTTATACAATCACAATATAATATGATGAAGAAACAAAATTGATGTATTAAAATAACAAAACAACTCACCCCAAATTACACGCGGTAAAATAAATAAAAACAGACAGAAGTAGGTACATTTTTAAAACGAGAACACACTATATTCTAAACAAGCGTCAATACAAAACGCTTCTTTATTTAAACGTAATTCGTTTATTGTTTTATCTCACTGCATATTTACGATCGGGGACGTATCATCCCGCACCCGCGTCGTAACGCATAAATTATAAAATTTATCGACCGACCAATTTTATGTTTTATCTTTGATAATAACATGTGATATTGGCGATTATTAATAAGATCTGTTAGTTTTTCGACTTGTCGCGTGAACTGTCAATTTTAACAGTGATTTATTTTTTTGTTGTTTGGTTTATTCTTCGGGGTTGTCATTTGTTTGTGGTTCGAATTGAGAATGGGGAATGTTTTGACAGACGTCATTAATTTAACAGAGAACAATGTTTTCGAATGATTACTCTGTGTCAATGTAAGTAATTATTTAATTATAGTTACTTCACTAGTAATCACCTAAGTATCTATCATTGGTTATAAAAGAAATGTATTTTTTTATGTTGCTATTTACTCTACAATTAATGTATCCTGCTGTGCCTCTATGTCCTGTACAATTTGTGAACCTAAGATAGAGGTACGTCTCAGTTACCTACTATATTTTTATCTTTTTGGTCGATCGAACCAATGATAATAGTGATTTTGGTTTAAATTCTTAAGAATTTTTAACAAAATCAAAAGACAAAACAAAATCAAAACCGCCATCTTCCTCATTCCCGCCAAATTCCATGAATTTCTCGCACGTCCACAAAGTAAGTCTGTTTTCGATTACATAAACAAAATGGAGTTAAGCCCAATCGATATAATGCGCGGGAACTTACAAGTTGTATCGAGAAAGACATCTCGGTCGATAAATCGCACCGTGTTCGACTATCAAGCTGGACAAATTTGTTTTTATTGGTGTTATCTCTGGGTGGCTTTAGTTTTCGTTGCCTTTGCCTTCATTTTGTTTCTTTGTTATAGTATTTTATGTGCGGTGCGTGCGATAGGTTAAAAAAATGACCATTGAATTAAATTAATATCTCTATTATTTTTCGTGTGATTTGTTTGAAGTTTTTTATTGTAAGTTCAATGGACGTAGGTTTATTCTGTGACCGGTCACAGTTGATGAGTTATTGATGTCTTTATGCATCGTTATTTTTACAAACTAGTCTTTTAATGTCATCAGCCTGATTGGGCCGTTTTTTTTACCTTTAAGCATCCACCGCTTTACGTAAAGCTAGTAGTTACGTAGTAAGTACTTAACTGACATACCATACCTAGCTAAACCCTCCACAGAGACAATTATACTACCGCGAATTCATTCCACTCACTCGTAGCCTAATCATCATCGCAATAAGGCATTGTTACGCGCTAATCTTCATCGCATACCAAAATTAAACGATCAACCATCATGTAAGCCAATACCTCTTCGAAGTTATGAGAGCCTGGTATCAGGTGGCTAACGATCCTCTGTCCCGAAGGTACGTTACGACTTTTTAATGGTCACCATGAATGGGTAACATGAGATCTGACGCCTCACCATGCTATACCACTTGGTAACATAAACAGTTTTGTACAATGAGACCAATAAAATTTGGTTTTAGTTACGCTGGACAGATAACGCTTTGAGTATATTAATCATGGCGGCTTGTACAATAAAGCTCGTCTTGTCAGTTCGATTGTTTTAAGTTCATGTTGTGACATAGTTTTTGGAAAAGTATAAATCACGTCTCGACGAAATCTTGAGATTTATCTTTATCTTCAAATTCTTCTTCAATATTGGTTCACCACCCACCCAACACTAAACGCTCCCACAAACAGGCGCGACGCGATAGCGCCACGCGACTCTAGTAGAACGAAAATTTAATGATAATTGTTCTACAAGAGTCGCGTCGCGCCTGTCTGCTCGATCTTTTAGTCTTTCATTTCTAACAAAACTACATTTCTTTTCTAGACTAGTTTCGATTCTCCCATATCTTTAGTTTCATCAAAAATAGATCAATAATACGTTCTATTAATTAAATAATTTTCTACCTTAGCTATTAAATAATTAACTGGGTTACCTACACATCCTAGGGACTTTCAGGGACATTTCAGTAAAACGTGCATGGACAAAGGCACATTTCAGCCCAGAGCCGTGCGAATATAAAACTGCACCCGGGGCAAAACCTGATGCTAGCGCACCTACACCTACACAAGATGATTTTTTAGACACTGACATTTTTTATTTTAACTTTGCTGTAAGCTATAGTAAGCTCGTTAACAACTGAGTCGTCGGGCCATAAATCATTTCCCTATGTCTATCTCGCTTGTACTTACGGGCCTTATGGAGCCGCTTAGTGAAGGGCGTATCAATAAAAGAAATTATCGATAAGTAACGTTTATTATCGTAATTTGTTCATAAACTTTAACGAGTTAACAAAGTTTTGATATTAAACTATACGGGTTTTATGTGCGTTTAACTTAGAAAAGAAACTATCCATAGCGCGCAACGGCTGGTAACACATGAATGTATTTATTTAATTGCAGTAAACAAATGCGACCAACAAGAAGCGTACAGATCATAACTGACTCATCGACACCACGTGAGCAGGTAGCCGATAACGGTCCCGGCGCGCTGCACATTCCTATCTCTATTGCCATTTATGGCCTCACGACTCAGTTGATAACGCGCTGACTATAGATGATTGTGTACCTCTAATCCTAGGTAACCTGTTAATAACCCACTACCACCATGTGATCCTTTCTTTAATTGTTTTGTATTATTTAGCTTTCTTTAGAACACACCTCTCTGTATGCATAACTTTAATTTTTCTCCTAAATACCCTGTATGAGATTTTTGAGAGAGAAACGAAAGACAAATCAATTATTTCTAGTATTTTATTATAAACGAATAATTGTAGGTATGTATCCGGAGTCCGCACCTACCTATTGACGTATAAACTAAATGAAATTAATGATATCACCCGACTTTACCCGACTACAGTGAAGCTCCAAAAGAGGGTATTGTTGGATGGTCACACTGAGTTGGATGGTCAAACTGTCAATAAAAATGTAATTGTGATCTTACTAAGATAATGCAAGAGCGAGCGAAGCGATCTAGAAATTTGGAGCACTCTGACTCGGATCCGGTTTAATTAAAAAGAGCGAGAGAAGCGAGCACCAAATAAGAGCATTCTGAACCGGGATTTGTTAAGTATTCATTGTAATTTTACTAAGAGAATGCAAGAACGGGCGAAACGAGGTAGAAAATTGGAGCATCCTAAAACGGATACTAGATAAAACTGTCATTGTGATTTTTTTAAATGAAAGTATGCAAGAGCGAGCGAAGTGAGCTCGAACATTTGGGCACCATGAAGTTAGTTTTGTGTGTGATTGTACTTACCTACTAAATAAATTAATTAGACTGCGCCTGTAGATTTAACGTAATTATATTTCTGTAAATTTTCACAAGCTTTTTACTCAGTACTTTTTTCAAAAAGAATTTGAGGTTTTGGAAACTGTTCTACATTTGTTTGCTTCTAAACGTCGCGTCGGGACTCGGGAGCCCCAAAAGCTGCAATCGTATCTGCCATATCAATGGCAGATACGATTCTGAGGTACCAGCGCCCCTGCACTTGACTATCATCAAGCTGATTATGGCGCCCTCTGGCTAAGGCGCCCGGGCAGTCGCCCCTTTCGCCCCCTTAACAAGGCTCTGTTTCAGCCAAAAGTGTATTAACAAAATGTACATTTCAGTAGGAAGAGCATTATATTATAATATACCAAAAGGATCATGCAAGCATCGTATTAGGCCATTCCGTGCAATTAAAATTAGAAGCTAGAACTAAAAAATACGAACTAGTATTCTGTGCAGTGCATTTTTGTGCGAAATTATACAAAGTGCTTTTCGTGATAAATCATTTGTTATCAAAACGTACGAACTATAATAAAATTGAGTTGAAAAACATGTACTTATAAATAATACAATATCTAAAGATCTCAATTTTCTACTAAATATTTATTTACAGTGAGGATTTCCAAGTTAAAATTTGTTTTTTTTTTCAATTCGAAAGTTCGTAACCATAGACACAGGCGATTATCAAGACCTAAGGTCAAAATGGCGCCATCTACAATGTGAAAATGGAAATCCTCACAGCTCGTACGTTTGCTTATCAGAATGCATCTGACCTTTGGCTCGGCGTGGTCCAAGCTGCAGCGTGGGGAGGCACCCCCTCCGAGGTAGCTACACGGCATCAGGGTCACCATTATTTACCCTCGCGGTAATGTCACACACAATGTCACTTTGACAGTTCTTTGGGCGGAGAGTAGTTTTTGTGCTGTCATTTTTCGCTTATGATTTGGTTTTTGAACGGTACACTTTGTCTTTGGTCGGTTGTGTGATTTTGGTTAGTTTTTCATAATCCATCGCTTGGATAACCTAGAGATGGAAATACATTTTAGACAAATTACATTAAAAAATTGCCTAATTCAGCAGAAATGAATGAAATCGGCTTAAGAGATAAATAATTTGTAGGCGCTCTACTTCTGACTCCTAAGTTATGTGTGATCTTCTTATCGTATCGATGTGTTAATAATATACTCGTAGGTACCTAAAAACGTTAGGTAGTTCTCATCATTATATCCCAAGGCCACACGCCAAAAAGTCATAACCAATTATAACGCTTCGCCGGTGGCTAGTTATCGAAAGCCACTTAGTCATCGCCCTACGGTGGTCGAAATAAAAATATACTTAGAACAAAAATAAAAAAAATTACACGCATGCCGGACGGACCACCCACGGAGTTATGTCAAACGCTGAACGGCCATGTTCATCAAGTTGTCAAATTGAGTTTGACATAATTGTGAACGAGCCTTTTTTGTAGAACCTCATCTGTATTCGTTGATAATCTGTGGCTTCTGGTCATGTGAATAGATACTTGTGTACCTACCTACAGTTTGCAACAGTTTTTTTGTTTGATTTATTTAGAAGTAGTTAGAAATTTTAATCGCTAGCTGTGCCTAACTATGTTTTCCGTATGCAGTGCACTAGAAGTTTCGATGCACTTTAATATCCATTGACGATCATAGTCTTAATAATAATGAGGAAAGGGTTAAATAATAAGTATGAATGACTCGTAGTTGAATGAAAAGTCATTATAAAGGAGATGGGAACATGTTTAGGAAAATAAAATAGGTATAAAAACAAACGCAATAAATTTGGATTTGATATTGTTTGGTAACTAAAATATGGTAGCTGCTTGTCTAATAGGTAAAGTCAACAAATATTATTTACTTAATTTATTATATAAACGAAATATAATTCTAAAGATACTGGCTTAATATAACCACAGACAAACCCTAAAAAAGAGAAGAATAAAAAATAAGAACCTTTTTAAAATTTACGTTCTATTCCAAGCTACGAGATTTGAAATAGAACCAATTTTGTGTAATATCATAAAATATACGATGTCTGTCCGTCCCTTTGCCGTCAAGTAGAAAACCTTTAATAGATATTTCAGCTGGTTGACTTGTTGAGAAACCAATTCTTGTGATTAAATAAAGGTTTACCTAGTGTGAAAATGCTTTTTACTCAAATCATCAGAACTCACTTATTCACTAGGCAACGAGTTAGCACTTTTTGAACATTTTAACACTACACAAGGCAGTTCCCAAAACGCCAGATCAATTTACATGTTAGGTAGAATAAAAATTGCTTCGGTACTCGAAAGTTAAATTACCATTTCTTTCAACAATTCCCACAACCAACAATCTCGTTTTAACGTAATTACCACTACCAATTTGTGAGTAAAGCTCTCATTTTCATCAAAAACACATAAATACATTAAGTAAACAGTTTAAACGCAGGCGGAGTCGCGGGCGGTCATTAGCGTAAAAATAAAATATTATGAGCCAAGTGTGTTCCTATCAACAGGGGGTTGAACAGTAGCGTAACCTCACTGCGTGAAACGAAACGACAGGGTGGCCAACGTCATCTTAAAATACAGACTGAATACCTGGGTGATTTGAAATTCGAATTCAAGTTGCTTCTGTTTTTGTTCCGGTGGTTAATTAGTTGTGAGTGTGTTGGTAAATTAGGTTTAAAGCTACGACTTCCTAAAAGAGCGGTGGCCGCCGCATAACGGCTGCAGTGACGGGTTTGACTTTACGGTGTCAAAAAAAAAACACACCAACTTTCGTTTTTCCGTGTTTTCGTGTTTCCGTGTCATCATTCGCCCGTAAATTACTGACGCTGTGTGGCGGCTACTGGTCTTCTCGAAAACCGTAGGTTTACCAATCTTAGCTAACCGAATAACGCCGCCGTGTTAGAACTACAACGTGGAAACAGCTGCAAATTTTAACCATAGTTGCAGGCTGCACAAGCGACAAATTAGTAGGTAGTGTGCGTATAATATGATGATCTTTTAAATTATCGAAGGCCTAAATTAATAAGACAAACTCTTAAATGAATTAGGAAACTAAAAAAAAAATACTTAGATTGTCTAGAAATTAAATTAGAATCGAAATCGTCTGAAGTTTCCTCTGAGTTTCTCCGGTTTGAATCATACGATCGTTTAGAAAAGATTTATCCACGACAAAAATGTAATTGACAGCCGATATCACCATAATTTACATTCTAATATTAATGTTATTGATTTAATTGATTATTAATTACGCTCTAACAGCCGAAATAATCGTAATGTCCTAAATGTTATGGGCATCGTGGTCAGCCCACTCTCGTGGCCTTTGCCTCCTCACAACAGGGGGTAAACGCTTCTACGAAAACGTCAAACTGCTTTTCCATTAGCTACCATCTTATATTTTGTGTCCGACTTCCTTTTGTTTCCAATAAATAGAGTTGATAATCTTTTGATCTAACTGCTTTTGTAACATTGTTAAAATCTTAAAATTCGGTCCGCAAGAAAATATTTGTTGTTTCTTATTTAAATGGATTTAAGTCGAAATTGGAACGAGAATCGTTTTCGAAGCAGCAAAAAAGATTTTGTTTTGACTAATTAAAAGGATTTAAAATATGGAAGAGAATATTTTTATTGGCGATTAAAATAGTTTTTATTATTGACATTATGGCCCAAGAAGAGGTTAATTGGAAGCATAGACAATTCCTTCGCGCTATAAGCACAGTGGGGTAGAGGACCGGTAGCTGGAACCATAAATTATAAAAATCTTTATTATATAATTCTTCTGTGCGTGTGTATGTGACTGGTCTCCTTAACGACTGGACCGATTTTGATGAAATTTTTTATGTGTTCATGTGGATTTGAGAATGGTTTAGTTCATAATTGGACCCGGTAGGTTGCGCTGCGTTCGGACAGGACAACGTCGGTCGGGACCGCTGGTATTTTATAATACCTAAATAAATCGGCGAGTAACTGCAGGGCAAAGGCTCCTACTAATATAGAGAAAGAAGTCATCACGCTTGCTCACTGAGTATTTTTGTTAAATTCCGGAGATAATGATAATGTACTCCTATTTATATTCATGTTAGGTAAGGTTACATTGTTACAATAATTCTGAAGTGAATAGTTAAGGGTGACTGAACTACGAAGGATCGTACCTAGTAGATTAATATAATTATATCAACAAAGGAAACTCGGTAATATTTAATTGCGGATTTAAACGGTGAAAAAAAGGTGAAGTGCACAATGTTCAAAACGGAATGCAGTTCAAATTAGGAACGGCGGTAATTCGGTAATTCGGCAACAATCGTAGGAACAGCCAACAAAACATTGTCTATTCGAATATTCAAATCGATACAACTATAAAAATCCTTATGAATATTCATTTTATCGAATAAAACGGGCAAGAACACACTGACGGTCGGGCTCTGTCAGACGAAGCATTCGAATCGATTATGTGATGGTGTTTACGATCGAATTAAAACCAATTGCTTGTATCGCAACCACGGAATGAAGTCCCGTTTAGGCAGATTTAGTGAGATTATAATCGATTTGCTCTAATCGAGAATCGGTTGATTACATCTTTTATTAAACAATGGAGGTTTATATTGATTGTTTCTTAGGCTTTAGGTGCAGGGTTGAGTTAAATAGGAAATCATTTCATAGGGGCTATAACGGGTCTAAAAAGATGCATTACGAAGCCGAGAGTCATTCTTCCCGCTAGAGTTCATTGTCATATTATTTTTATTGATCGTTTACCGGGCCATATTTGGGTACTTTTTGGTTACGGAGATCAAAGTTTAAACTTTTTTTTTTACCGTTTTTCGAAAACAAATCCAAACTTAACTGTATAAATGATAAATGATTTTATTTCTGTAAGTAGGTTTGTACAAACACTTTTACACGTCAATCATATTTTAAAAACTAGATGAGGTCGGTGTTTCCTGACTACTCTGAGAAGAAAGGCCGAAACAAACTCAGAGGTCACAGTCTCTTTTAAAGTCCAGACATAATCTTGGTCAGATCATATGAAGACCATGTAGATTGGTGTCTGAAACGGTGTTTTGAGGAAAAACCATACAGATTGAGCGGACCTGTCTAGTCAGTGCACGCATTTGTCAGTAATCGTGCAGCTCAACTCAGAACTTAAGGGGCACAACGATACGACGAACAATACCAAAGAAAGCACATTTGGGTAGGCCGCATAAATGAGTCAAGCTGCCATATCGTGATTAAAACTAAGTAACTGAGAAAACAAAAAAAAGTAATGAACTACATAATCTTCACATTCACAATAATTAAAATAATATAATACTTTACAAAGTAAATACTCATGTCATTGTGTGAAATAAAATGTCAGTAAGTACCTAAATATCTCCACAACCCCTGAACAGTAGACACACTGTTGCATGCACCCATAAGCCCAATCCTAATGTTGCTGAGCCCGATAGGGTCCATATTGATCTTTAAGTGTGTTATACGATCTATGTAATACATATGGAATGCAATAAAGAATTGAGTATTGAGTAGTTTTCAATGTTGCGCGCTACCGTAATCAGTGATTTTACTCATGAAAAATAAAAGTCGAAGTTACGAAAATATATAGCAGATAGGAATTATAAAATTAATAATAATGTACAGGGTGGAAGGGACATCGACCCGGAATCTGGTATAATAAATAAAATAAATAAGTAAATAAAATAAATATCGTCCGACATTGCACACAGCACCATCTAGTTCCATGTTAAGCACTTAAGGCTTGTGTTATGGATACCACAAGCATGTATGGTTGATACACTACTTAAATACAATTTTTTTTTTCGTAAATACATACATATTATAAATATACATCCATGACGAGGGTACAAATGTCCATATTCATCATACAAACATTTGCCCCTACCGGGATTCGAACCCAGGACCATTTGGTTGTGCTGACTACACTTAGCCACTGTAGCCACTACACCAAACGTGTTACATATTTCTAGACACCCTAGCGTAGGAAATGTTCGTCGTTTATCAAATAAAGAATCTGCTGTTTCATAGAAAAGTGCAATACCCACGCGGTCAGGCAGGGGTTTCAGAATAGGAGGCGGAACGCGTGAGGGAGAGGCAAAATTCGCGCCCTCACGCCCCTAGTCGCCGCAGGAGAAGCCCTGGACGTCTGGAATCCCAGGCCAATTCCCGGCCAACGTAGGCGCGGGCTTGCGGACGGCGAGCAAAGGGTAGCTTGCCGTCTGATTAGAACCAGACCCGGGTCGACGGCGAGTTGTGTTCCACGCGCGCCTCAAACAGATGTCAGCACTAAATGACGGGGTCCGCTAGGGCCGATGCCTGCCAGGGTTGCGGGAAAGTCCGAAAGGGTTACCGTGGCCCCTGGCACAGGCAGCTGAAGGAACACGGGTGGGTTTTAGTCAATCAGAGTCTGACACGCCCTGCCGCTCCGCCCAGAGCGGGAGAAGTTATTTGATGAATACTCAACCTCAAAAAAAAAAAAAGGTGTTCAGAATCATGTAGGTTGTACCTACTGAATCCGTGTTAAGAGGTTTTGTGTCGATGTAGCGACCACCCTGTATAGTAATATTAAGTCTTTACCTATGAAATTGCCGGTTAGTATACAGAAAGTTAAAGTCAGTTCGTGCGGCACCCACTCATCAAGTTTTTTACCTTGCCAATTTGACACAAATGGATCAATATTGTTTTGATACTAACGTTGAAAGCTGCTGCTAACTCAGCCGTAGATTGAGTGTCGTCAGCTTCCACTATCGCCTTTCGCCGTTGTTGACTTTAGTTTGCGGGCGACCACGGGGTTCATTTTTTAGATCAAAATTTCCATGTCGGAAGCGTTCAAACTTCAAACCAATGAAGAGTCGTGCGTTAGTTTGTAGTGTTCACTCCGACCGAACACGTAATTAGTGTTGCGACTGCGAGCCGTTAGTGCGGCATTGCTACCGCGACGGAACTCGCATTCCATAATAACTCGTATTTTTATCGTGTCCATATTGATGAAAAAATACAAATGCAGTAAAAACAAAACAATAAACAAATGACTGAATTTGAAGATAGAATTTTATATTTTTAAAATTAAGTAAAGTATTTGAATTTAGAATTTATTGCCAACCATAGGTACATTTAATTACATTTTAAATGGGCAGTATTGTAAAACGGCAACTTCATAGGTAAAGACTTATTATTTACAATTATTTTCTTTCTTTCTTTCTTTTTCTTGTATAAAACCAGTCGCCATTAAAAGCGTGACTCTATCTCTAATGAGAATCTAGAATAAAATTAAATCGAGAGTGAGTTTAAACAGAAAATCTTTTTTGGAACCTACTGCGCTAAAGAACATGTCACATTAAAACATTTAAAACAACACGCATTATTTACCCAATAATATGTACCTACAGCCCACAGTTTGCTATCTTTTAAAACGACATTTTTATACCAAAACAGTCGTTATTGTTGTTCGCAACATGTAAACATAAATATAACAAACATACTTACCTACATAAGTAGGTAGGTACCTAGTATATGATGACTTGACATCTTACCGAGCCCTAAAGATCGGGTCGCTAACCGGTTTCATTCGATAACATCGACAACTCGAATATTAGGCATAAATTAATCGATTATAATCGGCTACATCGAGAAAAGGATTTTTAGTAATTTGGAATAACGATTGTGCGTTCGAATAACGCGAATTATTTCAAGGAAAGGTGAAACTAATATGAGTAGATGCAAATTGGGTATTTTGATGCTTTCGATAGTTGAGGCGTTGTTTAAAATTAATTAATAGGAGAGAATGGAGATCTTTCTTGATTAAATTCTCGAAAGGACTTTGGTATTTGAGTAGGTAGGAACCTACCTAAGTATCTACTATCCCGATATCGGAAATAAATATTTATGTCAAACCGTTTTAATAAGTTAGGTTTTTTTTATTATTAATTATTTGAATTTGAATTAGAGAATTTGATACTAATCAATCAAAAATGAATCTGTTGACATGGCATTTACTTTTTAAATATGTATACCTAGAATCATTTTGAATATGTATTTCTTTATTTTTGTAATAATTTTAGCAAATTATTCCAAATTATATTTGCTAAAATACATAATTCGGTCTTGGCATTTGTAAAATGCTTTATTCTTATCAAAAAGTAGGTACTTATTTTAAAATACTGCATTAATGACTGTTATAAATATCTTCAGACACTGGACAGATAGGTCCAGCTTATTCGAACGGAATTGCAATTAGCTATGACTTAGCAAAATATCTCAAACTCTAAGCATTTATTTCAATTAAAACATTTACAGGCACTTTTGAATTGTCAAGGAGTCGGTCAGACAGCCCAATGCACGTACGGTACATAGTACTCAAACCTGTGCTAAGCAATTAATTATAACTAGCTTTTATTTATTATGACTGATCCGTTGGTGCAGTTGGTAGCGACCCTGCCTTCTGAGCCGCTGGTCCCGGGTTCGATCCCCGGACAAGTCAAACTTTTGTGTACATGAACACGTCTGTTTAACCTGTGTCTGGGTGTGTATATGTATATCAGTCATCAGATTGTTTCCGTAGTACAGGTTCTACCTAGTTCGGGACCTGAAGACCTTGTGTGGATGTTGTCTCATATTTATTTATTTATTTTATTTTTTATTTTAAACTCTATCCGTCTTATTACAAAACCCTAGCTAACTTAAGCCCGATCCTAAACCTGCGAGCCAGTTTTTGTATTTCGAACTTTATGGCCGACTTTAGTGAAGTTCTTAATACAAAATTGACAATCAAAGACCGGACTAAGTTGTCAGTTTTGTAAAAGAAACTGTATTTCTATTTCTGTTAGATATTCTTATTTCAAAAACAGACTCGATGTTTCAAACCATCTCTAAAGAAAAACCTTGTTTTGTAATAAGACCGCATTGGTTTACGCGGCGCGGCGGCGCACGAAAGTAAAGCTCCCAGTCGCGTCGGCATGATTATTTCCGACATAATCAACAATCATCGTCATATTTCAGCTAATTTACACAAAACATCAATGAATTATATACCTAAACCTTCCTCATGAATCACTCCGTTCATTGGTGAAAACCGTATGAAAATCCGTTCGGTAGTTTTGAGTTTATCGCGTTCAGACAGACGACAGACGCGGATGGGGAGACTTTGTTTTATAATATGTCATTGTAGTGATGGGGTACGGTAATGTCTTGGCAAAGACTTGGCCCTCAAACTTCGCCCACGCCACAGAAAACCTCCTGCATGTCCACACTATGATCTATGAACCATGGAAATTATTGATCGAAGATGGAAGTAGAAAGGTACAATACAGGGTGTGACGTAAATAATGGATAACCCTAAAACTGTCGATCGGCCAGATTATTATCTATCATTTACCCCACTTACCTATAACTCCATATGCCTATGGATGACCAAATTATAGACATTTTAAATAAAAATCGTAGGTACTTACTCTTACAAAATCAGCTGCCATTTCTACAATTGGTGACTTGTTCTCGTTTTGTTTTTTTTATGTGACTGCTGAATATTTGTATTATCAGACCAGTATCAAGATTTTTTATTACAATCTAAGAACCTATTGCAAAAAATACTTATTCTTCAATTTTAACTATTTTTCTACGGAATAAGGCAATTTTGGGCCACTATGTCGAAAAAAAATCTACGCGTAAGTATACCTATAGGTGATAAAAGTGGGGTACATGATAGATGATAATCTGGCCAATCGACAGTTTCAGGGTTATCCATTATTTACGCCACATTCTGTGTAAGTACAATTACTTATTCTAAGCATGTCACTGGAATTAATTGGAAATTAATTATCTACTTTATTTAACACCCCAAAGTGACGTGTAGTGTACCGGACTTGAAGGACGCAACAGCGTTCTAAATATTGTCGATAGAGACCGACATAACCCCAGACTAATTACGTAACACACTAACAATCACAATCTGAATCATTTTGAAGGATATTGCTAATCCATTGCTTCATATGTTCGAAAAAATTGTCCACAACGTAAATAACGCAATGAATGTTGTCGAACTGTCAAAATGAACGCCATTCCTACTGTTTAGTGTCTTACGCAATTTCCCTGCTGGTATGGAGGGAAGAGGTAAGGAGAACTATCTCTGTGTATAAAAAGTGTCCGTTAAAATGTGCCAAATAACGGTGGCGCTACAGTAGCCATCGGGTAAATTTTTTAAAGCAATAATTTTAGGTTATGATTACAAAGCAATGTTGGACTACGTATATTGTTCAGGCCCTGCAGTCTCGACATAGTTAGCAATCGTTTTCGGTTGCTAAGTCCTAACAATCCAGATGTAACGATATTTGGTGGTCTCGACACTCAAATTTATCGGTTGTTACCTACCGGTACCTACCTAAAATACCAGTAACAACCGATAAATTTGAGTGTCGACACCACCAAATATCGTTACATCTGGATTGTTAGGACTTAGCAACCGAAAACGATTGATAGCTATGTCGAGACTGCAGGGCCAGGTATGGTATACTGAGCTGTCACTTACTACTCTAGTCACCAAAATAATGAAATTTTCTAACTCGGCATACTTTAATCCGTTCATTTTCTAACTCGGATACTTCAGTCCGTTAACAAATGCTACATTCATACTACACCATTTGCCTACGCTAGCGCCATTGTGGAGGGTTTTAAACCATTTTTTACTGTTTATGCTGGACACTTTTTCAACTTTCACCCCATATGAGGTAGTTCTCCTTACTTCTACCCTCCATACCCGCTGGTTAAGTATAAACAGTTCCCTACAATACAATGTCTAACTCATCAGTAACTACCACAAAGAAACTGGAACCAATGTATATTTTAAATTAAATTGTCACTAATTTCGGATTTCAGTAGACTTCTTTAATTAAAAACAGTAATATTATAATCGTTACTCAACATTAATAAGCGAGAATTTTTAATTACTCCCTGGAATCTACGCTTGTTAAATCAGTGTTGCCAATGACCATTATTAACAAACAATATGATTATTGGCAACATTGCTTTCGGGAAAAAATGGAGATGACAAAGTTAATTTACATATTGTAATTTTGGAGGTGAAATTACCAATTGAACGAAATAAGGATACGCCTCATTATTTTTTATTTCAATAACGTCAAGTTTCGGCTACTGATTATCATTCGTTATCTGTATTATGTGTTGTACGAAGTAAAGGGACGTTGAGTTACTGGACTGTTCAAGCGGGTCAAATAAAGAACATTCTTTTTTTTTAATTCGAATCAAATGAAACTGAAAGGTCAAATTGTCGTAAACACAATCTTGTAATAGGTACTTTTTTTAAGCTTTTATAGCCAGTAACTGTACCAAAGGTTCCTTGTATTATGGCTAGTTGACAGCAACCCCTAAATTTTATCGTGAATCACTTTCAGTATTTTCGCGGTAAAGAAGATACTCGCATGCTCCTTTTTTTGTGGGTGGGAAGTCATCAAATAACTTCTCCCACTCTGGGCAGAGCGGGAGGGCGTGTCAAACTCTTACTGACCAAAACCCACCCGTGTTCCTTCAGTTGCCTATGCCAGGGGCCACGGTGACCCTTTCGGACTTTCCCGCAACCCTGGCAGGCATCGACCCTAGCGGACCCCGTGATTGTTGCTGACATCTCTTTGACGCGCACGTTGAACACAACGCGCCGTCGACCCGGGCCTGGTCCTTATCGGACGGCAAGCTACCCATTGCTCGGCGTCCGCAAGCCCGCGCCTACGATTCCCGACGCCCTGGGCGTCTCCTGTGGCGACTAGGGGCGTGAGGGCGCGAATTGTGCCTCTCCCTCACGCGTTCCGCCTCCTCCTTCGCGAGCATCACTGCTTCGCAGAAGGAGGTGATGGCTTCCCATGCCCTCTCGCTCCGTACCATGGCCTGGACCAGGGCCGGACGCGAGAGATCGCCACTGCGGTTCGCCTCCACGAGGACACGGCGGTGCTCCGCTGAAGCCGGGCAGACCGTGTCTTCCGGGCGATCAAGCTACGTGCTCCTGGTTCCATAATGTGCAATCAAGAACTAAAAAGCCAACACTCCGCTAAGAAAATGTGGCCATAGCAGTAGCTTTCACCACCACACTTGCTCACTGCGTGTTGGAGATGTCTGTCTACAAGGTCCAGTGGGGTAACTGCGCGACACACTAACAGTAGGAATGGCTTCCATTTTGACAGTTCAACAACATTCATTGCGTTATGTACGTTGTTGAGCTTTCAAATTTTTCGAACAAATGAAGCAATGGATTAGCAATATCCTTCAAAATGATTCAGATTGTGATGGAGAGAATGTTACGCAATTAGGCTGCTGGTTTTCTGACAATATTTTCCTTTATCATAGTCATTCAGTCAGTAATAGTTACTTTTCGTAAGTTTATTTTATTTTTATTACTTATTATTGCAAGAATACTTGCTAAGCCTACAATTTTCAACATGTTTACTTATTATCGTCGGCTTTCAAATTAGCGATGGTACCAGCATCAAAACTCGGAACATTATGATTGTAGACCCCTTTAGACTAAATACAAACAAACCTACATAGTGTGCTTATTCAGTATTGGTTCTTGCCAATCCTAATCTTTGTTGGACTCGGAGAGACCGCTAAGCAGGCATTTCTTAGCGCCACGGAGATTACAATCCATTCGAAACTAATAAGCATTCTTCAGTCGTAGACGCTGATGTAGCAACTTCTTATGGTCTTCAACAGAAGTCTGATAAGTTATCAAAACTGCTTTGTCAGTAATTTGACGCAGATTTCTAGCCTCAGGCGTGAATGTACGTTTTGTTAGTGGTACAAATATTGGGTCAAATATTTGCGTACTTAGCTTACAAATTGCTGTAATGTAAATGCAATTTTTCATAATACAGGGGTCAATGAACTTGCTGTTATGAGAAGTAGGTAATCAATGCTGAATGCCACCCAAACCCATCCATGGACAAATGTTTCATTGAATTGTAGCTGAAACGTTGCCGAACTTTAAGGAATGAAATCGTATGTTTGTTTGATGAGTTTACATGACCTCGTCTTCTTCCCATAGGGTTAGGCAGAAACACCACCTGCTACGAACCTTACATAGGTAGATACTCCTTTTGCTTACTTCTGGCACGCTGGTTGCGAATATTGCGCACCTGACCGTTCTGATGAACGTCACCAATAAGGTCACTATATGTCTCTGTCCATGATAAGTTTTTAATCGACTTCAAAAAGGAGGAGGTTCTGTATTCGTTTGTATTTTGTTTTTAATGATTGTTACCTCCGAGCTCTGTTATTTTTACAGCCAAATTATAAAATGATTTTGATAAATAAATAAAAGGTTAACTTCGCTTTACCTAAGGGGCTGACAACAGCTAAAGCGCGGTCACTGTCCGACTGCATAGAAAAGAAAGAGAAGCGCGATGACACAAAGCTGGTAATTTCTTGCAAAATATGAAGCAATTCTCTATTTACAAAAAATCTATTGATTGGACTAAAAAATGAAAACACTATCACGTTAATGTTGCTTGAAAAACAATCTGAAAAAAAAATACCAGAATGATTGCATGTATATTAGTATGGTCTTTAATCCTTAAAAGTATTTTTTGTGGTATTTTCGTGACTTTTTTTTATCGTACTAAAAACTAGCATTCTCCTGAAGAATATCATTATATTTTTCTGATTTTATTTACTGCAGTGGATCATATACTTTTAGGCATTATAAAACTTGCGTTTAGGTCATCTAGTCCCCGCCGAACCACGTCTACCGATGAAGTCATGTTTGGCTCGCAGTAACAAGTTCAAAATGTCAATGCAGCTGGCTTTTCTCACGGTTCAACATTCTAACCTATGTCAAATCATTAGCAAGTCAAAGACACCTGCTTCTAGCCTTATTAGCAAATTAAAAGTCGCATTTTTCTGGCCTAAAAATCGTCTACAAGATTATCAGCGAGGTCAGTCTCTCGGATATATTTTCAACCAGATTCTCAAATTAACATAACAAAACACGTCTTGTTTCTCCCGAAGGGTTGGGCATTGGTGTACCTAACTTTAGTATACCTACCCACATTTCGGCGGTTATTTTTAAGTCCCATATAATAGGGGGCGAGCCTAAGTATTGCCATCAACTGGGCACCAGTCCAGACTTCGAGCTGCTTCTGAGACATTCCAGATGGAAAACCCAATGACACTCACCCGACCTGAACCGTCGACCGAATCCAGGACCTCATACTCAGCAGTCGCACTTGCGCTAGATCAATGAGGGAGTCGAAGAGACTATTTATCCCACATTTAAATTCTGCATACCCAAGTGCGAACATCTGTCAATTACTAGCCAGACAGAGAAAGTCCAGAGAGAAAATCCTATAAACACTTTGCCCTACTTGGGAATCGAACCCAGGACCTCATGCTCAGCAGTAGGAAGCGCTTGCGACTACTAAGCCAACTAAGATTCTCGAATTATAATTAATCAAATCACATTTCATAGTTTTATTACAATCAGTGTGCGAAATCGTCTAGACTTTTTTGTCAATGTTGGTTGACATTGATACCTCGTGTGAATCAATCTTTACATATTTAAATTGCGGTCACAGTTTGGTCAAAATAAACACGCATGGGTAGATAGATATGGTCAATTGTGGTCAATTTTCCGATCAAATTGACCAGCGATTGGCTACTGATATCTGAATGTCAAATACAAGTACCAAGGTCACATGACAGCGAAGAGGTTTTTCAATTGCTTAGTCAGCGTCACTTGGTTTTTGTTGAATGAACTGTGATGTAGTGGCGTGTTTACTTTCTAGATGGCATTGTTGTTGATTTTGCATCAAATATACCTAAAGTTCATGTATTACGTATTGAAGGTGCCCTGAATATGGATCACGTGGCAATTAGTTGAGACATTATGATTAAGTTGAAGTAGGTAGGAACCTACATACTTAATATTATGTCTTCAAATTCCTATCAAAACAGAATTCAGTGACATTAACCAAACTTAAGTAAGTAGTAGGTACTATCCACAGCAATCGCGATACAGTTCTTGATCAAGAGTGTTGATTGAACATTTATCTAAATCTGAGTAAAAAGGTAGGTAGGTACGTAGGTACTCAGTTTATATAATTCCGGACTGGATTCCGGAATTTATTTATTTATTATCTTCAATACAATGCAAAACAATACAATATGATCATTTATACTTAATCTAATAAGTATCTAGACATCTGTGTCTGAACTAGATAATTTAATATCTGTATCTCAGACAACAGCGCTTTTCCTTATAAATATGACATTTAAAAGCTAATAATAAATAAGCATTTACAAGATTAATTATTACTGAAAGGCATACTTATTTTATATTAATATAATAATTATTTCTAGAACGCTCGTGGCTAAGTGATAACAGCCGCACGGGTCAACCGATCAGGTTAAGCTACGATTGCCGCGGTTGTTCCGTGGATGGGTGACCATCTTTACATACCAAGACCCCTCCGTGCCTTGGAAATCACGTTAAGCCGTTGGTCCCGGCTGTCATTCGTGAATCTTTGACAGTCGTTACGGGTCGTCAGAAGCCCGAAAGTCTGACAACCAGTCTTACCAGGGGGTATCGTTATTACCCAGTAACTGGGTTGTGGAGGTCAGATAGGCAGTCGCTACATTGTAAAATCCCATCCCATCACAAGTCTCTTCGGATTACTTTCTGGGAAGCCCCGGCAACTTAATTGTATAAACACAAATAAACAAAAAATAATAACAACACATAATAAACACATATTTTTTTTAAAATAATGGTAGGTTTTCACCTGCATCCGGTTAGACTGGAAGCCGACCCCAACCTAGATGGAAAATATGATGATATTTCTAGAACTCTTGATAAGTACCTACTCGTTCTACAACATGACGCGCTCTGTCAGCTCTCCAAGCTGATCCTCCATTATTTTATAATCTTCTAAATATGGAATAATTTTTGTCTCGGATTATCTCATTATACGTACTTACAATCCACCTACAAGATATTTCTTTTAAAGTGAAGGCACGTGAACATATCCGTCAGAAGTTGGCTGAAACATCCCAGCGCTGAGTTGCTGGATTCGTTTTCTCCTCTACCGATCGTTATTTCTCCTGACCAAGGTTTATTTTGTTTCTATGTATTAGTATTTATTCTTGTATTTTATAGTACATTACGGCAGCGGCCAGCAAAAGAGGCATTGACGGACGAAAGTGTAAACGTGGGCCGAGGCACACATACGTAAGTTCATCAATGCCTAGTTGTGGCCAAGGCTTGTATAGTACTTTTCTCAAATAATGCGCGGAAATTAAAATACAATTACTTTTCTTTTCAAAATCAATGACGAACAACGAACAACAATAATTTTTCCCGCGTTAAAGTGTTCATATGTTTTTTTTTTTCAATAGCTAGCTATAGCTAGCAATAGCTTGTTTTTTTTTTGGCTTTCTATTTGCAAGCCAGTTCGAAATTTGTTTCGGAAAACGAAAAAAATGTATCGGAGTAAACGATCGTTCCATTTTGAAATTACACGATAGATTCACATCTATCGTGTAATTTCAAATCAATATATTAAATTCAATAAAATAAATTACATAGTAATCTCACGATTACTATGTAATTTATTTGGCTGCTAAACCACGGCAGATATGGATTTTCATACAACTTTTGCCGGCCGCTGCTCGTATGTATTTGGCCAGTACAGCCATTTCGATTTATCTCGAAGAAGGTTGTCAAAATAATGCTCAAATTTCCATGCGTTTGAGAAAAAGTCATTTCCGAGCTATCTATCCCGTATGTTGCACCTGTGCCATGGTATATCTCTGCATCACCCTAAGGTTGACTGGTAGAAAATGCCTCAGGCATTAAGTCCGCTCTTTGTACAGTATTTTTTACTTGTGCATAAAGTTTTAATAAATAAATGAATAATATAATAATAATATGAGACAACATCCACACAAGGTCTTCAGGTATTAATATTTATTATTAAATAAATAATAAATATTCGCGGAGGTCGGTTAAAACCTCTACAGTAGGTACCTACTTGCTTACCTATGAATTCCGAACAAGAAAACTACAAAACGCACCAGAAATAACGTTATTAAACTCACATAATGCTTAGAAAATATATTGCATATTATAAAGAAAAGTACCAACAATTAAATTGCTATTTATCTATTTAACACTCCATAAAAAATATTTTATTTAATATCTGTCAGCGTGTTTAAAATATTTAACATTTTATTAAAACTCAAACTTCCTTATACGGATACTTTAGTGTTGTTGGTTCAATTCATAATCTTAGACATAATAAAAATTTGAATTACAATTATATTTTCTAACTGGTTTATGTTTCCGCGTCGATTCTCATACAAGAACAGGCATACCTAGCTGATAAGTAGTACCTAATTGGTAGTACCTACCTATTAATTAATTTTATACGATTCAGGACGAGCCGTGGTGATATTTACGGTTCATATTTTCTTAGCAGACAGTCCCAGTCGCTAATCATTACTTCATTTTCTACACTTTAAGAAACGTTTATAGTAGGTATACTCAATATACACACTACACTTCACAACACTGTACCCGGAGACGTATAGTTCAAGCCGTGACAAGCCGAGCTCAAGCCGAGACTCCCAGGGCACAGATGACTAAATAGTTACTACGTCCCAGGGCGTCGGGTTTCACAAGCCGATTTTCGGCCACCGTAGGCGCGGGTTACGTAGTAACTATTTAGTAATCTGTGGCGCGGGCTTGCGAATGGCGAGCAATGGGCAGCTCGCCGTTCGATAAGGACCTGACCCGGGTCGATGGCGCGTTGTGTTCCACGCGAGCCTCAAAGAGATGTCAGCATCAATGACGGGGTCCGCTAGGGCCGATGCCTGCCGGGGTTGCGGGAAAGTCCGAGAGGGTTACCGTGGCCCCTGGCACAGGCAACTGAAGGAACACGGGTGGGTTTTAGTCAGTAAGAGTCGGACACGCCCTCCCGCTCTGCCCAGAGCGGGAGAAGTTATAAAAAAATAGGAGACATTCCCAGTCGCTAATCATTACTTCACTTTCTTCACTTTAAGAAACGTTTATAGTATACTCAATAAACACACTACACTTCACAAAACTCCTTTATCTTACACAACCAACCAAAAACCAAAAATAAACCATAGCTATCGCAATAATTATTTGTTATAGGTAATATTTTTTTCTCACCTTGCTTTATTGTGGTCTAACTTTTTCAGTACTGATGTCTCTTAGTTAGGTACTCCTTATCTAAGTAAGAGTCCTTGATAAGTTCATTGTAAGAGCACTGATTTCCAAGATACAGGTTTTTACCTAGTTTGGAAATCAGGAGTTTATTTAGGTTAGAAGCCTCTGATATGTTATGTTTTTAGTATTGAAACTGTAGTAGGCTAACTTCTGATTTTTTCCAATAAACGTACCTAATTATTATTAACTATAGATAAACGTAAACCCCAGTAAGTCCTGTAACGTGGTTAGGACAAACCCTAACCACGTCGTCCCGGGACGTCTCGGGTCTCAAAGTACCGGGACTTTTTGTAAATCGTTTGGTCTCGGGGTCCCTTTCAGGTCGAGACCGGAGACACTGGCCACCACAGCGTACAGCCCCAAAATACGGATTGTTTTACTTCGAATTCGAGTATTACTGTACTTATTGCTTTTGCGGAAAAACTGGATTACATTCTTTTTGAAAATATCTCTCGCATCCAAAGGATAGACTTGGAAATAATGGACGCCGAGCCTAGCATCTAGTTCTACAGTACACCATGAACCGGACGACTCGTATCAAAGTAAAAAAAAACCGAAGATATGTACCCGATATCCTTACAAAAAACTCAAGAGCAACATTAAAAAAGGAGTTCCAGTTGTTTGAAGTAACCGGAAAATGTGCTGAAAGTTTATACAGCTATAAATACAATAAAACCGACGTCTATTGAAAACGAGTGTTCTCCTTGAAAATAAAAACAAAAAAAACACGAACAAATTGCTTTTTTTATTCTGGGGCCCAAAATTAACTCGATTCTAATTTAATTCGGAGAAGTCTCGAAGTCTCGGGACATCCCGGGACATTGATCGTGGGATGTCCCGTGTCCCGAGACTTCGAGACTGTCGAGGCTTCCCAGACCGTAAACGTGGTCTTACTGCAGAATGCTAAAAACGCTAAGACCTTAAGAATAAGCTTAAACGGTTCTTGTTAAATAAGTGTCTATATTCTATTGATGAATTATAAATTAAACATAATTTTATTGAATTTTAGAATTGACATGACATATTTTTTTTCATTTTGAATATTCTTATTATTATTCTGATTTTGATAATAGATAATTGTAACGATTGTAATAATATAGATTGCATGCATGATGTTTCTTATATATTTAGTTATAGAAATTCATACATGATGTAAAAATCGTTATTGAATAAATTAATTGAATTAATACTCGTAAGTACCTAATGGATTATAATAATTGAGTAGATATTATGGTCCTTAGGGCTTAGACAAGTGGCGATCGCTTTCAAACCGTTTCGTATTTGTTTAACAACTTTACAACAGGAGTGACATAAGCTGTTCGATAGCTTATGTCAATCCAATACAATTTCGACTTTTCCAACATCGTTATCGTTGTTAGAACTCACTTTATCTAGGTCCTATTGTGTGTGAAAGAGTCATCAGAAGAAGAAGTCAGGGTTTTATCGAGAAAATCAGCTACAACGTTAATATATTGTTATTTTGCCAATTTGTCAAACGCCAGCTATGCTAGTGAAATTACTTAGGTGCGTACGAGGGCCAGAGTTACATAAGCTTGGACAAAACTTAGATAGTGTGGAGGTTTTAGCCTGCATGGCTTGATCATGCAAACTTCCCGAATATATTGTAAGTGGATCATCACCTGTCTATACTTACCCAAATATGTTGGGGTCAGCTTCCAGTCGAACCAGATGCAGCTGAGTACGTATTTTACATGGAGCGACTGCCTATCTGACCTCCACAACCCAGTTACTGGGTATTACGATACCCCTTGGTTGTCAGACTTTCGGGCTTCTGACGACCCGTAACGACTGTCAAAAGATCCACGAATGACAGCCGGGACCAACGGTATGACGTGCTTTCCACGAGTCAGGAGGGGTCTCGGTATGTAAAGATGGTCACCCATCCACGAACCAACGACGGCTAGCGTACCTTAACCAGGACGATCGGCTCGTGCGGCTGTATTTATTAAGTCACAGGCCTTACATGTTTAATAAGATAAACGCTATTTCTTATTAAGAAGATTGGAGAAGAATAGAGATACCTACCTTTTCATGTAAAATACGCCTTTTATATTCGACCCAGTTATACCCGGTAGACCTGATAAATCATTATTAAATCACATCACGTAGAGATCACAACCGCGAAGTAAGGTGTCTTTATTAGGCTGGCCGGTATCCACCAGTGATGTACCCCTAGTCCTTGCAAGGAATTCAAGACAAATCTCTAAGCGTTGGAGATGCATTGCTAAGTTGCAAAGTTAAAAATAATAAAGTTATTGTAGTTTACATTACTCCATAGATCAAAGCAAGTAATCAATTTATAAACTCCACCCACCTAACTTAAACCCCTACATTCTAACCCCATAGGTCATCCCGAAATTCAGATTTATAATCTATTGACATTCTACGGCGAAGCTACTAACGCCTGTCTACTCCAAACTGCTACGCGTGGTACGAAACTCTTCAAAGCTTATGTTTCCCTAATATTTAACTTTTTACTAATTAGGGATGCGACATATTGATCCCAAACATGTACAAATCAGTGACTTCTAATAATCTAAACAATGCCTATTCTGTGGGAGAAAAAAAAAATACGCGTAATTTTAAATGTAATTGCATAATGTTTGTTATAGTCACATAGCCTACCTAACAAATGAATAACTAAAGATAAAATAAACCAAAAATACACATTGGCAACGAATACAAAAATCCTCTTTACGAGACGAACAAACAAGAATTTCTCTCTCCTATTCTATCGTTGGTGAATCCATTGGTATCCCGTAACTTTTGACAGCTGGCTCATCTCTCTGTCTCGGTCTTTCGCCCCGCCCCGTGGACACGCCCCTTCCGTGCCGGTACTAGGACAATAGGACGCTTTTTGGGGAGACGGTGGGTTGCTCTTTTTATTTAATTGTAGTGTATGGATGGAGGATGTTTCCTTTGTATTGTCTGGATGTAAATGTTTGGGATGGTATCCGGATATTTCATGAGTGGAGTTTTTTGTTTTGCACCTATGTGAAATATACTGCAAACGTTTTTTTGTTTGAAAAATACTGTTATTTTACAAAATATGTAGTTATGTAGCTGAGAATAAAGCCACCTCTGTTACTTATAGGGAATCAGCTGCTAGCCTCCTTAAATCCTTACTTAGTAGAGCCAAACGCATTTTATTAACAAAGCTCAAAATTCTGTCTTTTCCGTATTACAACATTTACCCACATCTTTCATTTAAGTACATACGTACGTACCTACGTAGTTAATTTTCCACAAACTAAATCCTGAAATAGCTTTAGATCGTACATACTCTTGAATCTTGTTTTAATACGAGGTACTGAAAGAGTTTCGGGTTACGCCCACAAACAAAACGCTAGTATTCAAGCAACATTACTCACGCAGCTATTTTCCATAAAACTCAATCCTAAATCACTAAGTAAACATAAACTTAAGGAGATCAGCATATTTGCAACCCAGCAAGTACAAAACAGGCATGGCCGGCGCCAGTACGTAGGTACTGTTCCATAATAATTTCTGTCACTTGAAACCGTAACAATAGAACTAAATCTTATAAGGAGTCCATTGATTTATCGATATTGATATTCTGTTTCGATTTGTATTGTAATAATGTACAGCAATGTCATTCAACTCGGCCTATCGAAGACTAGCCTCTCCCTAAATGGAGGAATGCCTGCAATGGCTAGTGGGTTTGTGGACCAAGCATTTGTCATTAGATTTATTCATTTGGATGGTTGGCTAATAAAATTATAAATGAAAAATTAAGGTAAAACGTCTGAACTGATTTGGATGAAATTTGGCATATGGGTAGACCATAACTTGAAGAAGGACATAGGCAACTTTTCATCCTGGATAACAGACGAAGTCGCGGGCAACAGCTAGTAGCTTATATTTCGAACCCTCATTTAAAACGTATGTAAATGTGTTTGCTTTTGCCCTGCAGTGGGACAATACAGGTGGTGAAAACTTACTATCAGCTCGTTAAGTTCAACTAAAATGATCCATAATTCTCTGGAAGGTCACATTTTAACTTTTAATACCTGAACTCTTACGAAGGCTTTCATCGAAGTAGATAACCACTACAGAGAATTTACCAGAGTTGTGGGCACCAATGAAAATGTAGTCTTAGGAAAAAATAACAGAGATGTTTTCGGGAATGATCTGCTAAATGCGTTTAGAAGGATTTCGCTGAAGAAGACTTGCAATGGCAAGAATAGCCTTGAAGAGAGGAAGACATTACATGACTTCAACTTTTACACAAATGTTGAATATTCAGACAGCAATCAATAACGGCCCGCCGCCGCGCCGCGCCGGTCCGATGGCGGTGATAAATGTATAATATTAGATAACACAAATTGGTCCTTCGAGCCGGATAAGAATATATACGAGCTGATCGCACACATTGGTTCAGAACTTCCTACAGTCCTACAGGTTGTCGCTGATAATTTTATAACAGCGAATCCAAACAAGACCCCTATTTTGTGTTTGTTTACAACAGAAATCGGAATTTAGCGCATTAAGTATTCACGACAGGCATAAAATAAAGATACATTTTATCACAAAATTCTACAGCAGTTTTAGTACTTATTCTTCGGTACAATGTCGTTATCTGCATCTTAATCTAAGTCTGCCTTCAATTGAAATTCAGATTTTGTAACTTAAACAAGTTGGTTCACTATAACTTTGAGTACATTTGAATTAAGGAGAGTACTCACTGAGAGCAGTAATTTAACAGTTTGAGTTTGAAAATTTCATCAGCCAATACGTTGAGCATATTTTGATTACAGTGCGCTGACTTAGAATGTTAAATTTGAACATTGCAGTAAGGAGTCAGCATAGTTCTATGGTTGTGAGTTTGTTAAACCGAAAAATACAACGCGTTTCACAGCAATAAAGAAATCTGCTCAATGTGGAGGGGTGACAAAAACAAATGCTCTTCAGCAAGTACATTAAGCTGGTGCACTCCTCATCAGCCTAAAGCGGTCGATTGCCAGGCACAGGCCTGTCAGCAGACAACCTTATTCTGCGAAGATCGTCGCTTTACTTAGTCTGAGGGGTTCTAGAATACGTTTGCCGATTCGCGTTCGCAACTCAAGAACACGTCTACCCCATTGACCCCAACGGTCATCGGTGCTGCATCTAATATGGTGGGCGCACTGGTGTGAGAGGGAATATTGCCTTAAATGTTCCCTCTCACCGAGAGAAGACCTGCGTCCAAGCAGTGGGAAGTGGGAACATTATAGACTGATTACGCATTATGTATGGCACTCACTTAATGCCTGAATATCGAATTGCATCATCAGTTATACACGAAAGCTCTCGGTGACTACTCTCCTTAATGCAAAACAGTTAAAATTATTGCTGTATGTTGAACTAAGGCTGGAATCTATTTGTTTATGTTGACAACTGGTTTTGTGTTTATACGTTTACTTATTTAGGTACTAGGTTTTGCGTAAGGCCTCGCACGCGTGAAGTAATTTTCTTTATAGCAGGAACCACGTTTATTCTCGTGAAAGCTATTCTATGTTGCATCTTCAGCTATCCTAAGCTATTGAGTTTAATAAAGTTATGTGGTACAAGTTTCAGAATACATTAGAGTCAGTCAAAACGCCCGCCGCCGCCGTAAGATCGGAATTTCTTGAACAAACTGCAATGAGGATACAGTCTTATTATAACTTTGTTTGTGTCATGTAAGTACTCATGTCTTACCTATTATGATCGCGAGACTTTCAAAGAACTCGAACAGTTACAGAAGAACGTTACAGTGTTTCGGTAAATGTAATGGTTGGAAAAATATTTCGTGTTTTAAAAGTTAGTCAGAGGTCTCTGCTTGCCCTGCAAATTGATTGTGTGTTATGTACTTGTTAAAAAAAAAACTGCCGATTCATTGCACAACCTCCCACAGAAAGTACTAGGCAGTCACAACCTGCTAGGCGTCGCACGAAATGTTTACATTACCGTGTCCATATCAGCAAGACACATAACGCTTACGGGTTATGCTTCCCTGGTGGTCGCAGAACGCCAATCGTGATGATGTCACTATTTTGCAACGAAGTAAAACACCTATAAGATTTGCAGGGTTTGACTCACAAAGCTATGGCATGGCGGCTTTCTATGATACGTGATCCTATGGAACATGTTTTGGGTAGAGTTACATACCTACAGTAATATATGAGTGTACGTGACTATTGTTTTGTTGTAGAAATAAAAACCATTTGGACGGTAGTCAAAAATATAGTTGCCTGATTGATGGTTATGAAAACGTATGAGGTTGATGAATCTGCTCCACCAAGGACCGAAAATGGCAACTATTTGGTTGCTAATATAAGGAGCTAAAGTGTCTAAGGGAGTTTGAGTCCTCCACGCATAATGAAGCAATGTTGGTTCTGAATAATATCCGCACAAGTTTAGAACAATCACATTCTTGAATTATTCTGAATCATAGCCATTGCATGATTTGCCAACCTCCCACGTGAAGCAGTATTGTGATTGCTCTAAATCAAGTCAATTTAAATCTTTGTTGTGTACTCAAACGATTGAGCATTGCGAGGTCTAATACAAAGGCTGTCTTGAAACTGACAATAAAACTGTCATCAAACTACAAAATGATATTACTAAAATACTTTGAATACAACTAGCTAATTCAACACTAATCCCAATCTTATCCGAACTTGCTTATAAAATAGATCAAGATATAAAAGGCATGTCTACAAAAGTCTCCATACAATGAATCAGATGCGACGATAACTAGCCATGTTGAAAGGGACCCAGATCTTTATCATCTTGAAGACTCGACCTCTTACACATTTTTGGGAGCCTAGTACATTGTATGAATTTATAATTTGTATAGTTGAATGTATGGGATAAATGTATGGTAGAAAAAAGAAACATGGTTTTTGTATAGCGATTTGAGGGGATCATAAATATTGCTTGTTGCTGCCAAGAAAAGTTTATGTTATGTTGTTATACGGATGATTGATATTTGATTGAATTTAAAGACTCCTTGCTATTAAAAAGGACAGAAAAGCAGTCTTTGGCATTAAATACTTTGTACGTTTTACATATTTTATAAGTAAGTACTTAATCGGATTTGGATGTTGGAAATAATAAAGACATTAAGAACAAAATTCGTGTAATTCTTAATGGTCTTTAATTCCCATTAGCTTCTTAAAAGGCGATTAGCCAAACTATTTAAGGCCTACTCTCTCTCTTCAAAACATTTTCGAATACCAGGAGGATTGATGTTTTAAAACTCAATATTTGAACACACTGGTAATATTATGGACACATTCAGTACATTGATGTTGAATTACAAATTAAAACAATATTGATTGAATTCAGTTTAAATAGGGGTGAATGCCACAAGGCACATTCTAGGTCACCTACATCTCAAAATTCACACCCACCCAATCTAGACCGGAACTGAGTAATTAATAAAAACGTTTAATAATAATGATTAATCACAAAATAACCGTGGTGTTGTTAAGTTAAATGCCGAAGACCGAAACAACATCCGCTCACTTTGAACGAGTAATGTAACGTAATAATTCATAGTTAAACTGTTATGCGCTAACCGCCTGTTAGTGACAACAGAGCGTTCATACGAACAGTTCAAATATTTGGGTTTAGACTTGAATGTAGGTACCTACTGATTCAGAAGTAATATTATCAAAAAGTATAGGTTAGCAATTTAAAGAATTAAGTTGTTATATGCAACAAGCTTATTGGTAATTATTGCAAGATTTAGGCAAGGCAACGATCGTTTTTCCAATATTGTATACGCATTTTTTATATTAATTTGTTTGAGACTCAATCAGTAAACTTCTCAAATCATTTTGGTAACCAGTTACTCTATGAATGTTCACAATTTCAAGCTTGTAATAACAGCTTGACTTCTCATTGTTAAAGCGTACGGGTCAGGACGGAAAGGATCAACTTTTGATTCAAGAACTTGATTAATATTATTGTTTTGGCTTACGACAAAAATGGTCCTACGATCCTACACCCAAAGCTATGAAATTCCAAACACGTCTTCACGCGCTAACACCATTTTAATATTTCCAATGAATGGGACATCTCCAATCCGCAGCTAATTGCTTCACATCCCATACTTGGTGTTGGAATAAAAACCATAACGTCACCCATAAACCATCTCGTATCTTCATCATCAGAATATTCAGAGACAAATCACATCTAACCTGAACATAAACAAGTGAGGTACAACATATTAATTAAAATAACACCCCAGAAAGTTCAGTAACCATATCCTTTAACGTACGACAAAATAAAAGAGACGGGCCATCAGAAAGAATGACCATAAGGTCCAAGAACAATCGCCACATGTGGCCTGGAGATTAACCAAAAGAAAAATAAAATTAATACATCCTGTCTCTTTCTTGCTGGTGTCGTTTTTGTAGTTGTGTCTCGTTCTCTCAACGAAATCATTCTTGGAAGTGCCAGGGCCGTACGCGCTTACAATGCGGGTGTTGTGAGCACGAATTCCGAATTAAAAAAAAAACGAAGGAACGAACGCAGCCGAGCGTTTGCTAAATCGCTTTTCGGTTTAATTTCTAATGTTTGGATAGTGGCTTGTTGGTTATTTCTTATTGTGTTAGGGTTTTGATGATTCTATTAGCGTAGTTTTTGGGAGACAGCATAGCGAGCAATATTTTAGGAAAAGTTTTGTTTGAGGGTATGCGTCATAAAGCTGCAGAGAACCATGCAAATTCGATTGATTATATACCTACTAATGAACGTAGAAAGATGTTTTGGTTGAGATCAATCAATCTGGATTAGAAACGAGGATAAAGAGTCTGTAAAGGCGCTAACTATTATGTGCCTAGTTCCATCCCAAAACCAAACTAACTTGCTAAGAGGATATCTTCTTCACTGGAGTATCCCGTAAAGTTTAACAGATAAAATTGCTGAAGTCATTTCCCAAGATTGAAAAGCGCTCTTAGCCACTGAACAATTCCCCTTTGGCTTCATAACTATCAAGCGAGAGTGTCTCCACAATTGTCGTGCATTAGCTCCTTCTTCGCTGTCCTCTTAAGCTGGAGTGGCGATCCTCCCCGAATGTAACCGAACACCACCGAGCAGGAGAGGCGATGTGCACGGCAAAACGACGTCCTCCACATTATTTAACCTTTTATTAATGAAGTGTGCACTGTCCTCTTTTTACGGCACGAGACATTAGTGGTGTGCGAATACTATCGATAACGTTGTCGATGAATATTGTGCTTCGAAATTGTGATGGAAGAGTAAAAAGCATTTATAATTAATGTCATGGTGAAATTGTTTGTTGGTTGAAAGATAGGAAATGTGAGCACTTGATTCTAAAATCTCTAAGTGATCAGTTTGATGTCGTCCGGTAATCGTTAAAATGTGTAAAGAAATGAATACGTAGTTCTAACTATAAGCGTTACTAACACCGTAGTTATTCTTTTATTTTACAAAACGTCTGTCATTAAAACTTGATTTATTGTTCTGCCTATAAAGATATTATTTTATACGCTAGTTAATAAGATGAATACGTGTAGATTATTAAAATAAAATTAAAGCGATATTTTTGGAGACCGGTAGGCATTAAAAATATTAAACTATAAACGCTGTGAAATATTATTAGAATTTATTATTCATTTTGCAGTGGTTGACGACAGTATCCAAAATAACAGATAGTATAATAAATGATTTATAATATTTAGGCAATAGGCCTAGCTAAGGCCGTTTTATATTTCCTCGGTTTTTAGGATAGAATCAGAAATGCCAGTCAATTTTTATAAGTCCCGAACTCACTCCAGTTAGAATTAGAAACAGATTGCAAACCATCTCATGAAGAATATTAGCGGATTTTACAATCATTTGAATATAACCCTAAACTGTATAATTATGTAACACGTCACATCATTGCCAGTGCCTTTATCCATCAAATTACTACTATCGACCTCACTCATCGATATCGGCAATTCGATACTCCCCATCCCTAAACCACGCTTGACTAAGCTAAATAATTCCGACTTGGTCGAACCAGAGCCATAGGATTCGCAGAACCTTAGCCACCGCCACGCATCGCCGGGCCACTTACCAACCCTTTGTTTTAATATTTTAATATGAATTATATAAAAAATCAATGTTCGGCCAAAAGACGGGATTATAAAATCATTGTTGAATCTGTTTAATCCTTTGGGGAAATACGGATCGAAGGACCCAGTTTGGGAGGTCTAAATGTAGATGAACCAATCAAAGTAAGAAGAACTTGAATAATAACGTTCTCATGAGTACAGCAATGATAGGAAATTAGAAAGAAAAGTCGAAGATAGAAAAATCATGTAGTATTTCCCTTGTGGCATACAACATACATACAATCTCTTTGGTTTCCGATAACTATACCTTCACTATATGTTGGAAGTAGTGATTTTTATTTGCCAAATGGTCACCAGCTCATTCGTCACCAAGCGTTGCCTAGCCATCCTCATCAACATTGCTAACAGCATCTGCTACTTTTACTACGATTTCTCTGTTTGCCTGGTATTTAATTTAAATTTGCAAACATCTGTCGTTCACATTATGTTATCTCCTTATCATTCTACCTGAAATAATCCCTCACTAGCCAGTCCCCACACGGAAGGTTTGTAGTAGCAAATAGTTTTATACACAATAATGAATTATTGTCACCCACGTTTTACTTCATCAACTAATTCCCAATGACCTGAACGTAAACGGAACGAACGCACATTATGTTTATGAATAAAATTGTGATTGCTTTAGTTTTTACACTAACTACGAGTGGTTTCCAAAATACATGCGTTGGTATTTCATAAACATATGCCGTGACAATTTTAAGAGATATTTTTAGCTGTTTCATTGTAGTTCAAATGAATGAGGTTCTGGGATATATTCCAGAACGATGATCGTCCTTCAATTCTATCATCGTGATCGAGGATTTATCTCGATAAAACATTGTCAGAAGTAAAGAAAGATGTTTTGCGAATATTCTAGTTTAAATTAGGACTTTGGTTAGGTATATGGTCCTATGTGTTACGCAAAATGATTTTGGGGTTTGGCTTGAGTTTGTTTTTAGAAAACGAGTATTTATGTTTGGGATAGTATTGAGAACTACTGGATTAAGTTTGACAAGATAGATGATTGGAAAAGTTTAAGGTCTTTGGATCATTCATCATTATCATAATAGCCGTTATGTGCGAAACTTAAGTTGTCTTATATATTGCTGGATACCATAAGAATATTTAAGGAATTAAATATTCAACCCAACATAACATAGGTTATGTTGTTTTTATTTCATTATTTTTAGGCCTTCTCCAAGTAAAACAAATAGTTTTTTTTTTACCGATTTTGCGTTATTTTCTTTACTTGGACAATTTTAATTGCACAGGAAAGCACCCCTGTCCACTTCTTAGCCTATATAATTCCATATATCCAATCCAACCTTCTTTCCAATATTTCATCACCGTACCGACAATAATTCAATAAGACAAATAGCATTAAAATTAACACATTTGTTTACAGCACCAACCCTAAATATTAATCAGAACATAAATCATAACGACTTAAAGGAAGTGAGTAATAAAGATCCGACGGGCCCATCGTACTTTATTATCTTAGTGATTATGGTAACCAAATTATTTACTTTATCGTTTTCATCATTATCATCGTCATCATCATGGCTGGACATAAGCCTCCCCCAAGCGATATCTTTTTCACTGACTTGTATTTTATTAGTTCTAGTTGCTTTTACTTTATTTGCAAGTTATAGATGATTTTGTAGTATTTTTTCTGCTTCCTGTAAATATGAGAAATCTGAATGCCTAGTTGCAGGGTGATTTTTTCCTACTGGTCTACTGGATTTTTTTATGTCAATTAAATTATTACTTTATCAGTTTGATTGACTTGTTCTTCAACAGCTTTTGCTGGTAACAGTCTAAGCTTCCTAATTTTGTTTGTCTTTTCCCTGTATGAACAAAAGTCTTGCTTCATCTGTGGCACAATTAGATGCCTACAATTACTTTCTGATTATGTTATCCTAATAATTTATTTGATTTCCTTAATCTTGATTGACTTAGTTTTCAACTGATTTAGTTTCTATATGGTTCCTTTATTGCAGTTTTTATTTTTCCTCCTCATTACGAGTAAGTGCTAGGAGATAATTTTTTAAAGTAGGATAAATTCTTGTAAGAGCGACGACTGACTTGGAGGAGTATAGATAATTAAATAAAATTAATAACAGATCAAACAACAAAAATAATATTGAGATTACGACGTAAAACTCATATTAGAACTAGCTTGAAATTAATACACAACATAAATCTCAAAAGAATGCTGTACCGATTATACAGTTAAAAGCAAACAAGAAAAAAAAACTAGCCTTAGGCATTTGTTTTTACGATTTTAATCCCAATAACAATCTTTTTGCTTAAAAATGTCATCGTTTCAGAGATCATTACATCTGATAACACGATGATACCCTCACGGATAAGGATAAAGAAAAATCTAAAGTTTTAATAACTGCGTATCTTCCTGAGAAAGTCGTAACAGACAGTGAATAAAAGAGAGAATCCCTAATAAGGTTTTATTATGAATTCAAAACATAATGTACTCCTTAATAAAGGTTGGCCCTTAGAAACTCTAGATAGAGAGAAATGGAATGAGAGCTGGTAAGCCCAGTAGTGGGACAATACGGGCTGATAATAGGCTAGCTAGGGCTTTCTACGTATTGAGAGTCAGAATCACTATTGGATGAAAGACGGGTGTTATTAGAATGGAATAAAAATAAAAGTGGAGCTTTGTGTTAGGTCCGGATAAAGCTGAGTACCTACTAGAAAATGAAATAAAAATCATCTTCTTAAAAAAATACTTCATAGAACTAGGGACCATGACAGAAGCCCTTGGAGTTTATGTAAAAATAGCAAAACAAGGTATCCTTGCCAGATAAAAAAAAAACACGGATGACTAGGATATTCCTATGGTACTTAAACAGGCACCTAAATTCTTATAAGAAAATTAAGCATGTCCTCCAGTTCTCTTTGCTCAATATTTTCTAAGTCTAACAATTGGGAGACGTATGTTATTCCATTGGTAACGTTAACTTCAACTCTAGATTATTCAAATTCTTTGCTCTTGCGTTACTCATACTTATATCAATTTTATTGGATATCATTATTTATTTTATTGAATAGATCTAATCTATTTAGATCTAATCTTAAACTGAAATACCTATCTCTTATTCAAGTTTTGGACACATTTCTGTCTCGTGTTGTCCGAGGCGACGCGACGGCACATTTTTTCTTTGATAAGTTCAATGTCACATCAACATATTTATCTGTTTTTATTTTAGTTGCTCACAAACTCCAACACCAAAATAATTTTACATCCTAAATTTAAAAATATTTATTTCTTTTTACATGGGTTAATTCTTAATATCGTTATAGCACAGTAGATCATAGTTATTGATTGAAATAGCTCACGACGAGAATATAATAAACTGATTATTCTGTGAAGCATTAATTTTTCAAATTCTAACGTGCCGTCCGTCGTTCGTGAAAATCTGCTAAAAGTAAATTCTACCATGTTTATCATTATGTATGGTGTTTCGCATTATTATCTTGTTTATTATTAAGTGTAAACGTAAATATAGGGTTAAAAATAAGTATATTTGGTAACTACGCATAGGAAAAGTAAGACTTTGCTAAAAGTTTCGAGAAAATATTTACCTCTTCAGTTTGCAACATGTCTCCTTCGTAAAATACATTCAGTTTTGTTCAAAATCTATCTCCTTTACTCAAAACATCATCCAGCATGCGTTTTTGTTTTATTTTTATTAAGAAAATATCATGCCAATTTGCCACACCACCACAAGATTTTATTATATTCTGTTAATTTCTCTTTACCAAACACAACACTTACCTAATATTAATTTTATATATCTTCGTTCATTTCACAGTTATTAAAATTTTTTAATTTATTTCACTCACTTCAAACACTCAAAAGTTCACAAGTCACAAGTTTATTTTTTATTTTTTTTACTCTTTGTAATACTATAAGTACTGTTGCGTCGTTTAGTGCGCTTTTGTAAAAGTTTCTGACTAAGAATCTGGTTTCTTTAATAAATCCGGTTCCTATATTTCATATAAGCCATAATAGTCGCGGGGGATATTAAAAAAAATCGGATCTGTAAACAATTGGAGATCTAACAAAGCAGCGCTTCGCGGCTATCCGAAGCTGTACTGAAATTCTAAACCCTGACTTCGGTGTCCATGTCGCGCACCCCCCATTACTAAATTTCGTATAGGATTTAAAACGTACCAACTCAAAACTTGACTCAGTCCAAAATAAACTTAACGTTCTTCACCATAACGGCGAAAATGCAGCAACGCGTAGCGTACTGTCCGACATTTGACGAAGCTCCCAGCGCGCTACAAGGCTATGAGAACGTATAATTTAAAGACGGAGCTACGCGCACGATCGACTGTATATTGTCGTCTCTCTTTCACATACGGAGGAGGTTACGCAGCTTTTCGCACAACCACGTCGAATTGCTCTTTTTTTTTCTATTCAGTATTGAATTACGTATTATTTTGTGAATTAGATTGTGTCACGGTGTCATATTCTGCTCTGTACCTGGTGCTCTGTAACAGGATGGATCGGGAGGCAGGTTGGTATAATCTTTCTTATCTTATAATCGTACATTTTCGGAACAAAAACCACTTTATTCTTACGAAGTACGAAAATGTACTTTTTTATTTCAGCTGATAGTATTAAGATTATACATTAATATTTATTTTCTCTTCTCTTTTGGCACCGTAAAGCAGCTTATTTTGAGATGATTGCAGATCTGCCGGACCTAAGACCAAAATAATAAAATTAACACAAAAAATCATCTTTCCTTTCATTCATCTTGTTACAAGTTATTCCATATTAAAACAACAACCAAGCTCATTATTTTATCTCACATTTCAAAACTAGCTTTAAAACTTTGATACGCAGTAAGATTAAAAAAAACTGTCGTTTAGCGAAGCAATGCAGTAAAGTCTTAAAATAGCTAAAGCAATTTTAGCTATTTTAAGACTTCAAAATCAAAAATCATTTATTTAAATTAGGCTGAGATTATATAAACACTTTTTAAACGTCAAAATTATACAAGACAGTTCCCCAAAACGCCCGCACTTCACCACTTCCTAGTGCTTTGCCGGGAAGAAGAAGTGGCGCAACAAACTCCTCAGTCAAAGCTGCTGACATCCAAATACCCAGCCCTAACAAACTTACCACACATATGCCATAGTGCACGTGTGAAAGCACAAATAGAATCAACAGCGTGTGCAGAATGACAGACTCCAAATGTGGCTGATATAGAGATGTCACAATCCCTGCTAGAAGTGGCCAACTCATCCAGGAGAGTAACTCACATCTACTGTGGCTCATCTCGGCGATTATCAGACGACACTGCGGAATACATATTCTGTGAATATCTCAAAAAAACTGTACCAAATAATGCTTTTATTCATTTCTCGAAGATGTCCGGTATTTAAGCGGACATCGGTTGGGGTGCTACAGGGAACGATATTGGGTTATCATTCAGATATAGCTAGCAGTTAGGCAATACAACTACCTACAAAATTTTCAAAGCATAATCAGCCTATAATGTTTCCACTGTTAGGACTCAGGCCTCCTCTCTTCGAGAGGGAGTGGGCTGTAATTACGGGCTCAGTGATTGTTGGCAGATGTCACATGTCTTCGAATTTTTGGTTCTAGGACATGCTGGTTCCCTCACGATGTTTCCTTCACCGTTGTGAAAGCAGTGTTGGTGAAATTATTTACTCAAAGTAAAGCGCCTGTCTGGGGGTTCGAACCCACAACCTAGAGCTCGTACGTCGGGGCCGTTACTACCGGGCCAACATAGCTCTACAAAATTTTCATGCAAATTAGAAATTATTTAGCACATTATTATTTTAGGCTCTTCTGCTTTTTAAATGACTATTTCATGCTAATAGATAAGTGATAATTCATGCTAATAGGCAGGTACTTTAGTCAAACCATTTAATCGAAGATAGAAAATAAATGAATGATTTTTTTACTAGCTGTTCGAAAATTCGTGTATTTTGTATTTCATAATTTTTTATACAAATTTCCTGGATGAAAAGTAGCTTATGTTCTTCTCCAGGTTCCAGGCTACCTATTTATGCCAATGCTCATAACGGTCGGTTAGCTGGTTTAGGCGTGAAGAGGTAACAGACAGACAGACAGACTCAGTGTCGCATTTACAATATTCCTTTCCATTCCTTTTCCTTTTTTAAAAACGTTGCCCCACACTAGGAATTTCTCCTGTATCAAGGGTATGTTTATATTAGTTTAGAGATTAACTCTTAGCATAAAAGTTGTAGCCGCATTGAATAAAACTATTCGTAGCCAAAAATTACGATCTTGTTTCATCCTTTCACAAGACAATTTTGAAATATTTAGAAGATGGCGACGGAGCATTCTAATAACCAAAGACTCCGCCATTTTATTCCAATGAAGTACATGTTATGTCATTTGAAACCCCCCGGACTTTACACTGGAACAGGCTACACGATAATAAAGGATCAAATAAAGCCGTTGTCTTTACGTGAATCGCTGACAAGAGACGAATCAGGAAAACTTTCCGAGTGCAAGCGTTGTCATAATATTATCTGAAGTACAATTCTCGTACTTAGAAAACGTTCAAATTCAAGTCGCAATCTCATCTCAGTGTGACAATCAATGTCAAAAACTTGTCAAAAAGTAGGGAAATTAGAAGTTTTTTTACTTTGACTTGACTTGAGTTTTTGGCTACGCATGTTCTTGAAAATATTAATTGGTTAAAAATTGGGAATTGTCCCTCTGCTGTCCACTCCTTTATTTATGTTTCCTGATTATACAGGGTCTAATTAAATTAGCTAGCAAAGCTCTACAGACGTGATGGGTGTCGATATCTAAACACGATAAAATATTGATGTTTTTTTGGGGGGTCAACAACCACTGGCCCTGGCAGTGTTGGTACTTGAAGTATAAGTTGAGAAAATCGGTTTTCTTTAGTTTTTTCGTGTTTAAATATCGATACCGACCACGTCTGCGAAGTTAAAACCAAAAAAATCTGATTTTTAAACTAATAATTATCTCAAATGACAACACTAACTGCGGTCGATGACCCCAGAAAAAAAAACATCAAATTTATTTATTTTTAGTTGTATCATGTTTAAATATCGATAGGTACCACCACATCTGCGAAGTTTCGTTAGCTAATTTTATTTGACCCTGTATAATACTGTGACAGTGTCATAAAAGTTCAAAGACTAGTCTACGGTTTAATGCAATTTCTAGTTCCAAGTGGCAAAACTTGTTTACTGCACTAAAAATAGTATGCAGTTCGCACTTCGCGACTAGTTTAATTCTAGTTCAACAAGACTTGTTTTTGCTATAATTTTTTTGCCAAAACCATTGATCTACGATATACTATCGTAACTATAATGTTTGTGATTTGTATTTTGTAAAGGTTTGAGTTTAATGATTTTTAATTTACTTATCATCACAATCCCCGAATTGTAATTTATTTTCAGTATTGTTGTCTTAAGTCGTAAATAAATCACGTTATATTTAGATGACGAGACTACTATTGTTTTAAGGCTCATCTAACAGGGGCGACACGCGACGCGATTCACGCGCGACACAAAGGCACCGCTAGTCGTGCGACACGCGGTGCCTTTGTCTCGCGTCGCGAGTCGCGCTTGTTCGAAGGAGCTTTTATGTCTCATTTTTGTAACGCAGCCAACAAAATGTATTTTGACATTGGCATTAACAGGGGCTCCAATTACTGTAACTGACTCATCTATCTTTGGGTGAACCTGCCATTTTGTACTTAGAATTTTTCCTTTTACTATGAACACTTATCATGACGAAAAGATATTATGTAGTTGGTATTACGGCATATTGCTAGAAACGTTAGAACCTATTGGAATTAGAGAACCAGTAATTCAGTAGTTATCGTCCTATTTAAGTAATAGAAAACAACGTTATTAGTATTTAGTTAGCAAAAATGTCATACGCAGTGTTTAAATACAGGAAAAAAAAATGACCATGACGCACAATGGGAACAAATACGCTCACATACACACAGTCCACAGATACACAAATTTACCGGATATATACCGGTCAACACCCGAAATTACCTCTCTAGGCTCCACTCGGGAGTTCAAACCCCGTGGCCGAAGAGATCAAGCCTATCGAACTATCTAGTTTGGGGCGCATTGGTAAATTATACTTTGTAACCTAGATATACAGAGTGGCAGGCCATCGACACGCAAACTGAATCCACGAATTCAGCACTTGTTTCAAGACCCTATTTTTTCATTTTTTTTTTTGATGGTGGGAAATCTTCAAATAACTTCTCCCGCTCTGGGCGTAGCGGGAGGGCGTGTCAGACGCTTACTGACTAAAACCCACCCGTGTTAGGCCGTGTTCCTTCAGTTGCCTGTGACAGGGGCCACGGTAACCCTTTCGGACTTTCCCGCAACCCTGGCAGATTCAAGAAAATTCTACGCCCCTAGCGTAGAATTTTCGCTCATTTGCAAAAAGGGTGACTTCGCTAGAAAATCTGCAATCTTGAGATATGTATACAGGTAAACGCAGTAAATTTTATTATTTTTGCTATTTGCTTTAAATACGACATTAGATAATAGATAGATAATACGGGCTGGTGTCCGTAACTCCACGTCAATGCGCGTATTTTGCGTACGGGTGGGAAAATCGGTTATTCGATCCACCCCAGCTCCTCGAGAAAGGCCAGCAACGCCTTGGTGTTGCTGACAATCTCACGTAGGGTACCTGGGTTGCCGAAGTACTTTGCCCTGTATGTGGTGACCACCGGGCAGCTTAGAAGCACATGGGCTGCTGTCTCGTCCTCCTCCATGCAGGCCCTGCACAGCGGACTGTTCGTGACTCCTAATACAAAGAGGTGTTTATTAAATGATCCGTGACCAGTTACAGCTGCTGTGACTGTACGCAGCTGTTGCTTGGTTAGTCGGAGAACCTGTTTCGTGAAGCGGCCATCGATTGTGGGGAGTGCTTCCCTAGCCTGCCTGCACTCACGTTGGTCCACCCATAGTTTGTGATGTTGGTCCCTGGTGCGTTTCCTTACCAGAGTGCGTATGAACCCGAAGGGGAGTGGCACGATGGGTTCGGGACCCACTGGTACAGCGTTCGACCCCCTTCTGGCAAGTTCGTCGGCTGCATCGTTGCCTAGCGAGCCGCTGTGTCCTTTGATCCATTGAATGGTTATGTTATTGAGGTTGCCCACCTGGTTTAGGCGCTGGTGGCACTCGTATATTAGCCCAGAATCAACGGTGTGACTGTTCAGCGCTTGCAGAACGGCCATGCTGTCTGAGAGTATGCGGATCGAGTGTTCTTTAACTTCCCTGGCCATGATGGCTGAGGCGGCTAGAGAAATACCCATGCATTTGGCCTGGAACACTGTGTTATGGACCCCCAATGGTGTGGAGATGCATATATTGAAGTCCTCCGAGAAGATTCCAGCACCTGTGCCACTACCTGTTTTGGATCCATCCGTGAAGATGCGCAGCTCTGCCGGGCGCAAGCCCTCGCATCGGCGATCCTCATGAAGTTGGATTTTGTATTTTTTATCAAATATAAATTGTTTGGGTACCCGGTCATTTATGGCTTTCGTAATGGGGAACTCCTTGCTGAGTCCCTCAAGCAGCGCGGTGTGTGGTAAATCTCTCTTACCCCAGAGATCTAGTGCATTTAGACGAACCGCCGCCATCGTCGCTTCCTGCTGTATGAACAGGTGGAGTGGTGGTAGTCCCAGCATGGCTTCGATAGCTGCAGTCGGAGTGGTCCTCATGCAGCCTGTGGTGGCCATGCAGGCTAGTCTTTGCAGGCGTTGTAGTTTGCTAGTAGCTGTACCCAACTCAGTACGGGGCCACCAGACCACGGCCCCGTAGGTGATCATAGGGCGTGTCACTGTGGTGTACAGCCATAGTATAATTTTAGGGGATAGGCCCCACTTCTTACCTATCATTCTCCTGCACTGCCAGAAGGTTATGCAGGCCCTGTTTAGTTTGTTGTCCAAGTGACTACTCCAGTTTAACTTACTGTCCAGAATGACCCCGAGATACTTGACTTCGTTGGTCAACTGCAGTTCTGTATTGAAAAGTTTTGGTAGACGGAACGGGCCTAATGCTCGTTTCTGGGTAAACATAACCAGTTCAGTTTTAGTGGGGTTCACTGATAGGTCAAATTCCCTGCACCATCTCTCTACGATTCGTAGCGCTTGCTGAGTAAGGTTGCAGATCGTACCCGTCACCTTCCCCGATACAAGGATTGCGAGGTCATCTGCATACCCTATTGTGTAGTAACGATTGGCGTTGAGTTTGGTTATGAGATCGTTAATCACCATATTCCACAGAAGAGGGGACAGCACCCCACCCTGGGGGCAGCCTCTGGCTATCATGGCCAGCTGCTGCTCATCCTCAAGGCGAACTACTCGTTTGCTTAGCATGTTAGTAATCCAGTCCGCTAGTACCTGTTCAACGCCATGTCTATAGAGGGCGCCGCTGATGCTGGAGAAGTTTGTTTTGTCGAAGGCACCTTCGATGTCTATGAAGGTGCCCAGGCAGGTGCCTTTCTGATGAATCGCTTCCTCTATCTGGCTGACTACTAGATGAAGGGCAGATTCAGTCGACTTACCCGAGCTGTATGCGTGTTGATTACCGTGTAGCGGTATGGTTTTCAGAGCGCCGTCCCTCAGCTCCCTGTCACACAGCCTTTCCAGAGTCTTTGGTAGAAAGGAGGTGAGGCTTATGGGTCTATGGGATTTGGCGTTTGTGTAGTCTCCCTTACCGACAATACGACAATACAAAACACGACATTACACTAAAGCCTAAAAACGAGGGATTGGAAAAACAAATAATATGGAGTCAATTCACACGCCCTTACGCCTGGAGGCTTTTATTATGTATTAAGTTCTGTTTGCGTTTTGGTTTTTATTATTTATTTCTGCTTGAGTATAGTTTTAAATAGCTAGCTGTCATATGGCAAATAATTTTAATATTTTTGTGTCAAAGTCAAAGCATTTATTTCAAATAGGCACATAAAAGGCACTTTTGAACGTCAACATTTACATTTAAATATAATTGATTCTAGTCGCAGTAGTCGTGTTTCGTAATGTTAATTAGGTACTTATTACTATATAGAATCCAGTTCTTCTAACTGAACAGACAGCAGTGCTGCTGGGGAGTTTGTTCCGCCACTGCTTCTTCCCAGCTAAAGCACTAGGAAGTGGTGAAGGGTGGGCGTTTTGGGGGGACTGTCTTATGTGATTTTGACGTTGAAAAAGTGCTGATTCTCAGCCTAGTTTGAATAAATGACTTTTGATTTTGATTTGTCAGCAACTTGATAGGTTTGTGGTTGCGCTAAAAAAAATCAGTAAAAATGTTTCTGTAGAACTGCCCTATCGGATTACCATGGCTTATGTGTCATCTGTACTGAGATATAGATTAATAATATGGGGCAACTCGATCGCTATAGACAGAGTTTTTAAAATTCAAAAACGATGCCTCCGGGTTATCAACAAAGCTTGGTTCCTAAATAAGCCTTTATTTAAAAAATGTATAAAAAAATCCAATTCCTTGTATGTGTACCTATATGTATGTATATATACCTACATAAAAGATATCTGCATCTTTACAAAAAAAAAACACATGCACTACCTACTTACTTTAAAAACGTAGTGAGGTCCTAACAAGACAAAAAAGGGCCAAGTTGCGCAACCAACCACCCTGCCATAAAGATAGATATCTAGAAGAAAAATGTGCATAATCTGTGTGTTTTGATTTATAGTTAATATAGTGGCTAAAAGGTCCCAGCAACCAGGCCATTAAAATTTAAAAAAAAAAAAAAGTTAATATAGTATTAAGGAATTTATGGAATATATGGTATAATTTTTTTTTACGTAAGTATAAAAAGAATAAAAAAAAATAATTATAAGAAAATTAACAATATAGGTAAATATAAAAAAAATAGTGAATAATTACATGGAAATAGTAAATAAAATATTAATAGTAATCTATTAAGAATGTATGTTTACTTAATAAAACGCTTTTTTAAGCACGCTTTGCTTTTGCAATTTCCTTGCAGGCACAATACAATGTCGCCTTTACCAAAGAAAAAAATTTTTGGCGAATAAACGTTTGATTTGATTTGATAAAAGCGCACATTTAAAGTTTACATACTTACTAAAATAAAATGAAGCTTACAATAATTTAGTTTACTCTTCCTCCACGATTTAAGTTTGGCAGTCGCTTCATGTAAAATACTGGTATTCAGCTGCATCCGGTAAGACTGGAAGCTGACGCCAATATACTTGGCAAAAGGCGAGGCAGATGATGATACTTACCGAAATATTACTAAACAGGCTCCCATACATCAAGATGAAAGCTCTGGGATGCTGCTCAAGTATGACATTAGGAGAGTTGACAGCCCAGATTATGACAGCCGCTGTCATTAGAAGCATCGACCATATTGGCTTGGTAGCCTCTAAGATAGGGTATCTTTTGCCGGTACGGTCTTTGTAAGATCTAAAATAAAAACATAATCGGTCTTATTACAAAAGAAGGTTTTTCTTTTGACATGGTTTAAACCATCGAGCCTGTTTTTGAAATACGAACCTAACAGAAATCGAAATACAGTTCCTTTTACAAAACTGACAACTTAGTCTGGTCTTAGATTGTCAATTTTGTATTAAGAACTTTACTAAAGTCGGCATAAAGTTCCAAATAACAAAAACTGTATCGAAGGTTTCGGCTCGGGCTAAAGTTAGACCGTGTTTTGTATTAAGACGGAATGCGTCTTATTACAAAAAGCGATCTAACTTCAGTCCGAGCCTAAACCATCGAGCCAGTTTTTGTATTTCGAACTTTATGCTTACTATAGTAAAGTTCTTAATACAAAATTGTCAATCTAAGACCGGACTAAGATGTAAGTTTTGTAAAAGGAACAGTATTCCGATTTCTGTTAGGTTCTTATTTCAAAAACACGCTCGATGGCTTAAACCATGTCTAAAGAAAAACCTTGTTTACACAACCTTGTTAACAAGGTTTTTCTTTAGAATGTGACAATTAGACTCCCGTCATAAGAAAGAAGGCCGTAACTACGTCAACGTTGATTCTGAGATAATTGAAGTTTAATCTAAAATGAAGGCCCGCGATTTACTGAATGATTTTAGTTAGTGATTCTTGTTTCGACGTCAAAAAATAAAATTAATATTGAATATTCCCTTTATTTTGATGGTTAAATTGACACAAAAGGGCGTCATTGTGTCACTAAGGCTTTTCAGATTTAAAAAAACAGAATTTATGTCGTAGTTATGGTTAAAATCCTTGTGATATCTCTAATCTAATATGAGTTACAGATTTGTGTGTAAGACCATAAGATAGCATTTTCTTTGCTGATTCCGATTATGTTAGTGCTTCTTTCTTATAACGGCAGTAGAGCTGGATCGTTTCCTGATTCTCATTAGGTGGTATTGAGACTCAAGCTTGGGTTTCCTGAGGAAGCAATGCTAGACATCATATTACAACGCAAATTAAGGATATTATAGAAATCCGTTATTTTCATCGGTGTTTTGACGTTCGGAATAAAAGGCATTAAAAGTTGACACCGCATGCTTAGGAAACGCGTAGGTACTTTAGGGTAGTCCAACTTCATTCGAAATACAAGGCAACTGCGGCGATAGGCCAACGGTAAACACGCGGTGTTGGGTTTCAGTTCGATCCCTTCCTGTTGCAATATTGACGTAAACCCACTCTTAACACATTAATCGTGACTTAGAAAAAGTCTACTTAGGGTTGATAAAAACTCTGCTCATCTTGTACACTCAGCAGCAGGTCAAGTTACCACAAACTGTCAAATTTTCTCATTCGATTTTGAACTTAACCTTCAACATTTAAAGGTTTAAAATCATTTGGAGAAAGACAGTTTCGTATAACCCGATGTGCTGGCGACTGTACTTAATAAAAATCTTAAATTCATTGACAGATAATGCACATCCTAGGGTCTAGAAGCGTAATATTTTGAGTTCCTTATAAGGTGAAGGAAAAAAGGAAGGTTTTTTAAAATTTTGTTCCCTAAGGGGTTGAATACGGGATTAAAATTTGCATGGAAGTTCGTGATTTTTGCCGATGGGAAACCCTGTCGGGCACACGGCTGGTACACTACAGAATATCTATCTACTTCCCTGAATTAGGTACAAAACTTTTAAAAGAAACGACAAAGTATTATTATACTCACAAATAGACATTGTAAACTGCAACAGGGTAGGTAGTAATGATGCCCATACTGTGGATGACAATTTCTAAAATTTGGTTGAACGTGACGTCACGGAAAATGAAGTGATTATAGTAAGCTGGGCCGTATGCCCCGGCTACTAGGAATAGGGCTGAAGCCACCTAAAACAAGAAATAAATACACGTAAAAAAAAAACCTATAAGTACTCTAAAGATTTAGGTAGTTAAAAAAAGGTAAACAAATCATAAAAAGGGTTTTTTATAGTTGACACTTTCTTGTTTAAAAATACGATATAACAAAATTTAATTTATTTTCGATCACAGGATAGTTTCCTCTTTTATAAAATTATGTTAAACTTTATCATTTATTCTTAAACTACTCTTTGTAGATGTAACTGCTTGAGCACAATTTTTTAGATAGATTTATTATAATGATATAATATTTTGTAATCGGTCTATTGTAAAAAGCCCAAAAAGACAGGTTCCCAAAACCTTTTAGAAAATATAACGAATTAGATAACGTTGCTAAATTGAAGAGTACAACAAAATGGTGTTACAGTATTGCGCCTGCCACCATATCACAGTGAGCTCAATCCAATTGAGTTAATATGGGCTCAAGTTAAGGGGTTTGTAGCCGAGAAAAATAAAACTTTTAAACTGGCTAACCTGAAAATTCTTTTGCCAGAGGCTGTAGCCAATATGACTGCTGAGAATTGGAAAAATTGCAGGGGTCATGTAATAAGCGAAGAACAGAAAATGTTTAAATTAGACAAAATAATTGATAATAACACTGAACGCTTTATTATTAATGTGACAGATAGTTCATCAGATTCAGATTCAGAATAGAGCCTATTAATATGTGACTCTATATAATTATGATGATTTTAAGAGCGTTTATACCTAATGAGTGGCAACGTCGCAATTTAGTGTCATATTTCGTGGTTTTCAATTTTTATCATTTAATCGGAGCTATATTTTAAAAATCTGTATAATTAACTTTTTAGAATTATGTGAAAACTGTGTAAAAGGTAAGAAATCGTTGCGTTTACAGTTCTATTTATATGCAAATAATACATTGGAAACTTGCAGGGCGTTATTTTCATTGTAAAATAACTGTAAGCATTACGGTTACTTACTTTTTAAACACTTTCACGTAATTCTAAAAAGTTAATTAAACAGATTTTTAAAATATAGCTCCGATTAAATGATAAAAATTGAAAACCACGAAATACCTATGACACTAAATTGCGACGTTGCCACTCATTAGGTATAAACGCTCTTAACATTTAAACTAAAAGGTTTAGCATCTGTGAGCCACGTGATTATTTTTGTTTACGCTTTTTTAACTACCTAAACCTATGCCGTCTTATTACAAAACACGATCTAACTTTAGCCCCAACCTACACATTCGATTTAGTTTTTGTATTTGGAACTTTATGCCGACTTTAGTAAAGTTCTTAATACAAAATTGACAATCTAAGACCGGACTAAGTTGACAGTTTTGTAAAAGGAACTGTATTTCGATTTCAGTTATGTTCTTATTTCAAAAACAGGCTCGATGGTTTAAACCATGTCAAAAGAAAAACCTTGTTTTGTAATAAGGCCGATGGAGTATAGCTCCTATACAACAGTAGACAGACTACTTCGATAAGTTTTATTCTATGAATCTGATATAAGTTTTATTAAGAAAGTTGTTTAGTATGACGTAAAATCACTCCGTTTACGGATACAGGTGAATACATCGCCACCCTGCGGGGCGAGCACGGCCTCTGTGATAGCCTTGAGTCACGCATTTTATCACGGGTTTTGCTGCCAAACTGTCATAAAAATGCCTATCACAGTAGGCCGTGCTCGCCCCGCTGTATATGGATTCTTGTCTTATGTTGCACGAGATGTAGATCGTAATAGCCTGGAGTTGACGCGGATCCTCTTTAAAAGTAAGAATCATCTTGGTCTTCAGTAGTTGACTGACGGTGTAAGAAAACATTGTTGCAATGTTACTGCAGGTGGTCAACAAATAAAGTTGGTAAAAATTAAAAAAAATATCTCTTGGACTTAGTATAGATACCTAATTTGCGTGGAGCTCGTTCCTTGTCTGTGAGAATAGAAGAGGCTCTGCACTAAGAAAGTTACCAGTTGAAATAACAAAATATTTCCCAAAAACAATTGACAGTTCTTTTGTTTTAATTTGTAGCTGAATTTCTATGTAACTAGGTAGGTATCTAAGTAAGTAAACTAAATTATACCTAATGATGTTATATAAGTGATATGAATACTTAGTTAAATATCAACTTACCCACATACTCAGGTCGTAGCTCCACGGCAAGTACAAAGTCCCCGTGTTGTACTTTTCACAGTGACTCACGTAGAAATTCATTACAATACTTAATATTATGAGGAATCCCCTGAAAAAGAAAAACTTTTAAAGTAATGGGTATTATTAATCTAGCGATCGTTTACGGAGACATCTTTTATTAATTTTCATGTCTACATGTTATTCTTACTTAAAATCTCTACAAAATTTTAAATGAAGTTGCCCTACCTTGTCCCTAAGTGCATCTTGATACATAGTTAGCCTATAAAGTTCCCACTGCTTGGACACAGGTCTCCTCTCGGTGAGAGCGAGTGGGCTGTAATGCACCACGCGGGCCCAGTGCGGGTTGGTAGGTGTCACATGTCTTCGAATGTTTGGTTCTAGGACATGCCGGTTTCCTCACGATGTTTTCCCTCACCGTTTTGAGAACAGCGGTGATTAAATTAAATACACCACAAGCAAAGTGCCTGCCTGGGTGCGAACTCACGACCTAAAATAAGTCGGGGCCGATACCACTAGCCCACCACTGTTCACTCGTAAGTAATTAATAAGGCTTTAAAAATAATTGCTGGATTTCAATGTCGTTTTTTTTTCACTGTCATGCAAATTACCTCTGATTTCTTCATTTGATACTTACATAGTTGGTTGAGAGACTTATTCAGATATAGGTACACCTCTGTCTAACACACACACACACACACACAACATCACGCAAGAATATAAGCCTTTTTGAGGGTGGGAAATCATCAAATAACTTCTCTCGCTCAGGGCGGAGCGGGAGGGCGTGTCAGACTCTTACTGACTAAAACCCACCCGTGTTCCTTCAGTTGTTTGTGCCAGGGGAAGAATATAAGCCTGGTGTTATGTGTGTGTCATCAAATTGAAGATGTTCAGCATTTGCTGATGGAATGTGTCCGGAATAAAGATGAACGCGACTTACTTTTGAACGAATTACAGTTAAATAAGCTGGATGTAGGTCTGATTCAAAGAATTTTGGCAAACCCTTAATCGGAAGCAGCCAAAAAATTATGTAATTTAGTATTCGTCGTTCAGCAGTGAGTAGCAGCCTTTTAGTATTACTTTAATGTAAGGGCCTGTGCACACAACGTTTTTTAAACGCGCCGTTGACGCGCGTTTTAGAAACGTGCGTCGATAGCGCGCTTTTATCCTTCAGAGGTCTACAGGTTGCGTCTGACTCGCGTGCGTATCGCGTCTGTATCGCTACAAACGCTCGTCAACGGCGCGTTTAAAAAACGTGGTGTGCACAAGCCCTAAGTTTGATTTTTTTTCTCCTTGTGTATTATATCTAAGTGTATTTACATTGTTATAAGGTATGATGGGGTTGACATATCCTTATAGGACAAAAACCCCTTTAATATTAAAAAATAAAGATTGGATAAAAAAATGTGTTTGTCATGTAATTATTACCTGAAACAGGACACGGAGAACACAGGATCCCTTCCATAGACGGATATGAGAGAGTAAGGGATAAAGAACACGATGTATGAGTCCAGTCCGTGGTCAAACAACTCGCCTAAGGGCCCAGAGACGCCTATTCGACGAGCTTGCTTGCCATCCAGGCCGTCTGAAAATTAGCCATTGTTACCTATATCAATACTAGCTGCGTCCCGCGGCTTCAGCCGCATAAGTCTCGATCCCTTGGGAATATCGGGATAAAATGTATCCTTTGTCCTAAACCAGGTCATGGTCTACCCATGTGCAAGATTTCATCCAAATCCGTTCAGCCGTTTTAGCGTGAAAGCGTAACAAACAAACATACAAAACTCATTTTTTTTTCTCTTTAAAATACATATAAGTTAGTACTAGCTGTTGCCCGCGACTTTGTCTGCGATCGAGGATGAAAACTAGCTTATGTCCTTACCCAGGTCATCGTCTATCTGTGTGCCAAATTTCATCAAAATCTGTTCAGCCGTTTTGGCGTGTTTTATTGTTATTGATAATTTGAATATTAGGCTAGAGGGTCCTGTATCTTGAGCAGAAAATTGCATGTTCGAAGGTGGCTGATACCAAAGTGAGCGTAGTTTATACTATAAGTACAGGCTAACTGTCAAGTTTGGAGCTCATTGTGGCAACCAACAATATACATAATATATTATGTAACCTAGCTGTAGGTTATATTTGAAGCCAATTATGGCATCTTGGGTTTAACCAGTGTACCTGAATAATAATAAAAAATCTAATAAAAGGTCAAAATAAATTAGCTATCGTAACTACACAGACGCTTAACATGATAAAACATATTTTCTCAACTCATAGGTACTTCAATTAACAACATTACTAGCGGTCGTTGTCCCCTAAAAAAAAAACATCTAATCTTTTTCATTTTAATTTTATCATGTTTAGATACCTATTGATACGTATCACGCCTGCAGAGTTTTGCTAGCTTATTTTATTTGACCCTGCATACTCTTGGACATCAGTTACTGGTAATTAAAAGAAACACCGGGGAGGAAACTCTGAGTTGGATATCGTCAGCTCGCATGAGGTGGTTACCCTAGAGCGGGACAGTCACAAGCTGTTATTATCAGAGGTCGGAATTAGGTAGAGTTATTTATATACTTGCACTGATATCATACAGCGAAAGAATAAAGTGGATATGCCTCAAATCACGAGATTAATTTTAAAGAGCAGAATAATCCCGTGATTTATTAAATAAAAAAGTTATACAGTAATGTCGGAAGCGATAACTTCAAATCTTAGTGGTACTTTGAATGAAGCGGACAAGGAAAATGATTCTGATGGGCCGTTTGAATAAGCAAACCTTCACAAGTCTAGGCTAGAAGCAAAAGTATTGTCTTATTTTTATAAAAAAGGAGAGGTATAAATGAGAATTTGCTTAAGACTATTAATAATTTGTATTGTGTAAATACTAATAAAAATTGTATGTTAATTATCTTTGTTTTATTTGTCTGTCTATCTCTGAGGTTTTTATTATTATTTATTTGTAATATTGTTGGTCACACGGGAAGATCCATATTAATATCAACATGTCGATGAAAGTAAATAAATAACTCTACCTAATGGTTATAAGTCATTGATGGGAACATGACGTACATAGAGGTACCTCTATCTACTAATACAGTCGATTAGAAATGAGTCAATCACATAGAAAAAACATATTTACAGGATGAAATTGGATGGGTGCGCCTAATTAAAATATATAATTCGACGTGCTTTACTTAATGAATATTTAGAGCATGTCATTCGGACGAGAGAAAGGAAAGGGATGCACAATGCACATACTCGTACGTGCACGTAGGTTACGAAGTAACTACATATTTAGTAATCTGTGACGTAGGCAAGCGATTTGGCAACGTCCGCGTCATCGTGTGGCCTTTCATTCGTAAGAACGGTCAAATTTAGGTAATCGACCGCTAGCTCAACACGTTGCCAACTTGCTTCATGTTGTGAACTCTGCGATGAATGAATTGCTCTTCGGGCGCGCGCTAAACTTGATACTTTAATTTTCTTATTTGCTTTTTTTTATAATTTTCTTTTTTTTACTGGAACTTGATGGTAATAACTTAGTTTGCACTATCTAAAACTTACTTATTGCACGATTTTTTTCGAAGAATTTAGATTTAGGGAATGACAATTTATAATGTTATGTAACAGTTACTGAACTTCCTATGTATTCCGAGTTGGCGCAAGGTTTCAATGTCATCCTGTAGAAATAAATTAGAAAACAAATATCGTGTCCATGACCTTGTAATTAATCGTCACTTGTGTGACGTATTTTTCCCTGCCAAGTAGTTGTCCAAATTTTGGAATAAGTCGACGTTGTCGGCGCAAGGTCTGGTGAATACGGTTGACGACGCAGAACTTCCAACCCTAGCTCTTGTAGCTTAAAGACCGTCTGTTGTGCCGTATGAGGTCGAGCGTTGTCGTGTAGGAGCAGCGGGGACGAGCGATTAACCAAGGTTGGCCGGAGATTTTCGAGCTTCTCCAGCATTTCTCCACCAGTGTCCAGTTCCTCACAGTACACATCCGCAGTAATGCTGGTGCCATTTGGTAAGAAGTTGTGATGAATTATACCGGAACTAGACCACCAAACAGTTACCATGACTTTTTAGGGATACGTTTTCGTTTGGGGCATTGCCTAGGCGCTGAACCAGGGTCTAACAAACATGGTGACCGTTTACGATTATCAAAAATAATCCATGTTTTCCTTCGTTTCTGTCATTCTTCTTTCTACGTTTCTGTGTTAAGCAACGCAAGGCATCCCTCAACGCGTTCGTTGCGCTGGCGATCGTTCAGTTCATGCGGCACCCACTTTACAAGTTTTTTTTACCTTGCCAAATGGACCAATTTTGTTGTGATGCTAACGTTGAAAGCTGCTGCTAACTCAGCCGTAGATTGAGTATCGTCAGCTTCCACCATCGGCTTTAATTCGTCGTTTTTTACTTTAGTTTTCGGGCGACCACGGGGCTCATTTTTATAGGTAGGTATCTAAATTTCCATGTCGGAAGCGTTCAAACCAATAACGAGTCGTGCGTTAGTTTGTAGTGTTCACTCCGCAATGCCGCACAAACGGCTTCCGTGTACACGTAAGCCGTTTGTGCGGCATTGCTCCCGCGACGGAACTCGTATTCCATAATCTCGTATTTTTATCGTATCCATATTGATGAAAAAGGTACAAATGTAGTGAAAACAAAACACTAATCAATAAACAAACCACTCAATTTGAAAATAGAATTCCATATTTTTTTAATAAAATTCCTTTGAATTTAGAATTTATTGCCAGACATACATAAATTACGTTTCAAATGGCCAGTGTGGTAAAACGGCAACTTCATAGGTAACGACCTATTATTTTAGGTGAAACGTGGTAAGGAGTGTCACCATATAGGTACCACGTCTAAAAGATGTCCAAAAAGCCGAAAAATTTGCGGGCGTTTGTTATTCAATTCACATCTTATTCCTCTCAGATCATACATATGTGTTTATATGATCTGAGATGCAGTCATACTACTGGCATTCTTAAAATACAGATAAAATTTACCTAGAGTTGTGTCCTTCAAACAGTACACCAAATAATCAAATACGGAACAACAACGTATACTTACGTCAATAGTACTGTCGACGCGAATAACTTAACATAGTAAGTACACACATCGAAAGTGACTAGGGTCGAAGTATTAAAACAATTAATAAATAGCATAATATTGAATTTAAACAATCGATAGATCGACTAAGTAGGTACTAGTAAGCTTTTGCATTAATAATTATAGACTTTCCGCGATTTAGTTCTTAGTTAATCCTAACATTAAAATATGATAAAAGACAAAATGAAAAGTTTTTAAAGGTTTTTATCGCGTAAAATAAACAATCCGTAGTCTGTATTTCCGCTGTTAACGCGTATAACACAATCGCAGCGATTCAGCATACTCAATATGAGTTCATCCAAATTACGTTGCGGAATGGCCATTGGTAACAGGCGAAAAATATTTTCTGGTGTGTGTACGGCATCCATATTGGGCAGAGCTCTTATTAGAAGCATATCCCATGCATGCTCAATGGGATTCAAGTCTGGCAATTGAGCAGGCCAGGTAGGACGTTAATATTAGCTGCGGCAAGTGTGTTTGCAACGACTCTGGCAGTGTGTGGACGTGCATTATCATGCATAAGCAGAAGCGAAGCACCAATTTGGGTCCGCAGAGGAATGACAACCTCTGATACAATCGTTTCAGCGTAAATCTGTGCATGGAGATTGCTTCTGATCCAAATCAGTTCGGTTCTTCCGCCGATCCAAATACCCGCCCATATCATGATTGTTCCACCACGACAAGCATGGACTTTCTGTCATAATTTTAAACGTTCTTGGCGTCCAGGGGTCATCCAATATCGTGTACGTCTAATAGTATCTGGCCTCATGCCAAAGCGAGATTCGTCAGAAAAGCACACAAAACGCCACTCTTCTTCTGCCCAATTTCTGTGTTCACGAGCCCATTGTACACGGGCTCTACGATTTCGGTGCTCAATAGATGGTACCTACACGTAGTGGCCTTCGGGAACGGAGATCGAATTCATGCAAGCGATTTTTTATGATTTAATCCCCTATTAACATCCCTGAAGAGGGATGAACCCTCGTAACCAACACCATCGCGGTCATTGCATGATTTGGCCGAGTAGTAATTTGTACGTAACGATCTTGTCAGCATGAGGTGATGCGAGCTCGTCCTCCATGTCGTTCTGCCACGCTGTCAGTGATGCCGTATAGTGTCCAAAGTCGACTTATACTTATATAACCTTTTGCGTAGTGCCCAGAACGATTGCCACAGCACGTTGCCGAGAACCAGCTTCCAACATTCCCACGGCTTACAGACCGGATCACGAATATTAGTGAGTGATCTCGCTTGAGAAGCACGCGTTTCTAAGTAATGTCTCAGTTTACTTTAGTCGAACTGGCAATCGCTATTGCACTCAACGTAGAAGAGAATAATTGACGAGGAGACAGCCGTGCGAGTGGCAAGGACCGCGCGCGGGCGGTGGCTTGACGGGTCCCTGCGAGGACGGCGAGCCACCAGCATGCAAACCGCTTGCAGGTTTCTTCACCGGGGAGCGCTTGAAGCACGCGGGCGGGTCGTCACGTCGGTGCGACGTGTGACGGCTGCGGCGAGATGTCCACTGTTTTGTATTGTCATCGTAAAATGTACTTTAATGCGTTTTATTTAAAATCTGAACTTAAATAACAAGTTATTTGTTGTGTCGCTGCGGTGCTGTTATAATTAGTGATGACCTATGCTCTGCACACTTGGTGAATGAGAGCTAGACCGAAAACCTTTTGTTTTGTAACAGAAGTGTGCAAAAGTGAAAAGAGCTTCGTTCTAACCGGATGTCCCACGAGTCCCACGACACCTCTCGTTAATGTTTTTTCGACTATAAGTACAGGGTGGATTTTTGAGACAGCTGCATTTTCGTATTAGGAATAAAATACTCTTCTGGACTAACTGAGGTACTAGAAAAGCCACAAATCGCCAAAAATCCAGCCTGTCTAATTATCACTTACCTAAATTATAAGCCAGAAAGATCAACACGCCACAAAACGTAAAAGCCCAGTTGGGTATGTCGCATTCATAACCCATGTGTCCTGGCCGGCCCCCTGCCGCATAGAAGTCGTAATCATACGCAGTGAGAGTCAACACCACTACGACCATGCATAGGAAACCGGCAAAGGTTATTGAATTAGGGGCTATTGATTTTGGTATCACCTGAAAAAGAAAACAAAATTAAATTATGACGCCTGTAGTATCTTAACATCACTTCGAAATTGAAACGAATGTCACGTTGTTAATCTGCGATGATTTACTTTAACAAAACTCTTTTACAAAAATAAAACAACCGGCATCCAAAACAAAATACTGCAATGTGAATAATAACTTAATTTTCGGAAGTCTGTGTCTTTGGATCTGTATTTTAGTTTTTTGCCACCGACTTCCGAAGTTAAAGTGATTTTTCACTTTGTAGTGTTTTTTTTTGGAAGTCGATTACTTTTTTTTGTAATATTTTTTTAATTTTTCACTCTTTAGATATATTTATTTATTTATTTATATATTCTTTATTGTACACCACAAAAAACATAACAACAAAAATTAAACTGAACACTACTTAATATACAATGGGCGGCCTTATCGCTTTCTGCGATCTCTTCCAGGCAACCTTGGAATGGACAGAGATTTTCCTGGACATAAAATGGGGCTGTAGTTGGTGCAAATAATAAGTATGTATACAATGCACTAAAATAGATAGGTACACATATATACATATCCTAAATAATAGATAATAATAATAATAATAAATAATATATAGTATTTAACCAACACCAATTCGTATACCACTACTTGCTATGTAACAACAGTGACAGGAAGTCTTATAACATCATCAAGAAAAATACGTAGATATTAACTAAGCTAATCAAAACTACCCATACAATTTGTTTGAGACTACCCCGCAAGCAAAAAGAATTTTCAAAATAACTCTATACGTGAGGATTTGTAATTGGCTAGCTGGTGACTATGGTGCCCCTTTTTATGTCTGTTTTTATTAGCTGTAAGTCCTCCATGTACTAAAATAAATAAATAAATAAATAAAATCGGTCCATAATTGACGAAATTATCGATGAAGATACATTTGACTGACCGGTTGGCGCAGTTGGTAGCGACCCTACCTTCTGAGCCGCTGGTCCCGGGTTCGATCCCCGGACAAGTCAAACATTTGTGTGCATGAACATGTCTATTTGACCTGTGTCTGGGTGTGTATATGTATATCAGTCATCAGGTTACCGTTGTACAGGCTCTGCCTAGTTCGGGACCTGAAGACCTTGTGTGGATGTTGTCTCATATTATATTATATTATATTATTATTTAAAAAAACCATACACACGAACATACGGGTACTCATACCTCCACCTTTTTTGAAATTGGTTAAAAACAAATGAGTTCTCTTTCGAATTGTGTAAGGTCACTGGGGTGTGGGTGGTTCCAAGTAAACTTTACAGAACAGCTCTAGGTACTGTTTCCGGTAAATTCGAAGGAAAATGGCGGTGTTGACATTATGCACTGTTCTCACATGTATAATTACAACACGAATGATGTAACCACTTTTTTGTAACAATATTTTGATTTAAAAGAGTGTCCATGGAGTTTCTTGTCCGTTCTTCTCCATAGGTACCTACTGCGCTTTGGAATGGGCAACTACCTTCATCTTTCTGACTGACCGACCCCTTGACAATTCAAAAGTGCCTGTAATTGGTTTATTTGAAATAAATGCTTTGAGTTTGAGTTTATGAATGGAAAACTCATCACTGTCTTGTCCTAATTCCAATATATTCGAGGTCAGCGCAGTATATTATGTCTTCTTCCAAACATATTTTCACCCCTTTTCCAGACTACTTCTACTTTCTTTTGAATACTGTGTGTAGTATTTATTTAAATTTGAATTTGCATGTTTTGCAACGCCGACCTCATCTAGTTTAAAAAAAAATATGATTGACTTGTAAAAGTGTTTGTTCAAACCTACTTACTTACAGAAATATAATCATTTATCATTTATCATTTGGCAGTTTCTGCCGAATTCATTGCATATTTCGAGCATTTATGATGTACGAGTACATTCGCTTGCATAACATAATCAGCCTATAACATTCTCACAGCTGGGACACAAGCCTCCTCTCGGTGAGAGGGAGTGGGCTGTAATCCACCACGCGGGCCCAGTGCGGGTTGGTAGATGTCACATGACTTCGAATTTTTGGTTCTCGGACATGTCGGTTTCTTGACGATGTTTTCCTTCACCGTTTTGAGAGCCAAATTTGCTAAAATAATTTACACCAATTAAAGCGCCTGTCTGGGTTCGAACTTACGACCTTGCAACTCGCTGGACAACCACTGCTCTTGCATCTTGCATGAATAATTCGACAATTTTAAGTTGCACATAATTCCTTCAGACTTTTTCTTATAGCCGTCCAGGCTTTCTTTCCGATTTGTACAGAATCATCACCTGTTTTCACGTTTGTTGGAATTTAGGAGTGCTATAAATTGAATATACCCGCACAATTCACATGATCAAATCAACGTCGATCACGTAAATGTAATCAAGATTAGAGGGTAAACGGACAAAACTATATACCTATATACCTACGTGCTGACACTTTCGCTTCAGGAAAACTCCAGAAAGATTTTCCCGGTTTAGGATTCGAACACAAGTCGGTCGTTTGATTACGAACTTGTGATCGCAGGAAAAGTTAAAGTTATTTGAACTCATTGTAGAATATTGTGTTAAACTTACTTTGACAATAGTGTTCCATGTCGGATGCATCACATAATTACTAAGTGGACTCGTATCTACGGCACTGTACTGAAATATATTAAAAAATAAGTAAAATAAGCGTTGTTGTATAGCAACTCTTATACATAACGAAAACTATCATAAATCAGTATTTAAGCTGGCCTTTTATTATATTGAAACTCCGTAGGTACTACGCTAGGCCTACATGCAGCCTACACATTTTGGCAGGTATGTTACAAGTCCAATAATATAAAACAGAGAGCGATGGGGCCACTTAATATTATCTTGACTTATAAAATAAAACAGAGAGCGATGGGGGCACATAATATTATCTTGACTAATAAAATAAAACAGAGAGCGATGAGGGCACATAATATTATCTTGACTAATAAAATAAAACAGAGAGCGATGAGGGCACATAATATTATCTTGACTAATAAAATAAAACAGAGAGCGATGGGGGCACATAATATTATCTTGACTAATAAAATAAAACAGAGAGCGATGGGGGCACATAATATTATCTTGACTTATAAAATAAAACAGAGAGCGATGAGGGCACATAATATTATCTTGACGAATAAAATAAAACAGAGAGCGATGAGGGCACATAATATTATCTTGACTAATAAAATAAAACAGAGAGCGATGGGGGCACATAATATTATCTTGACTAATAAAATAAAACAGACAGCGATGGGGGCACATAATATTATCTTGACTAATAAAATAAAACAGAGAGCGATGGGGGCACATAATATTATCTTGACTAATAAAATAAAACAGAGAGCGATGGGGGCACATAATATTATCTTGACTAATAAAATAAAACAGAGAGCGATGGGGGCACATAATATTGTCTTGACTTATAAAATAAAACAGAGAGCGATGAGGGCACATAATATTATCTTGACTACTATAATAAAACAGAGAGCGATGGGGGCACATAATATTATCTTGATTAATAAAATAAAACAGAGAGCGATGGGGGCACATAATATTATCTTGACTAATAAAATAAAACAGAGAGCGATGGGGGCACATAATATTATCTTACTTATAAAATAAAACAGAGAGCGATGAGGGCACATAATATTATCTTGACTAATAAAATAAAACAGAGAGCGATGAGGGCACATAATATTATCTTGACTAATAAAATAAAACAGAGAGCGATGAGGGCACATAATATTATCTTGACTAATAAAATAACACAGAGAGCGATGGGGGCACATAATATTATCTTGACTTATAAAATAAAACAGAGAGCGATGAGGGCACATAATATTATCTTGACTAATAAAATAAAACAGAGAGCGATGGGAGCACATAATATCATCCTGAATAATAAAATAAAACAGAGAGCGATGGGGGCACATAATATTATCTTGACTAATAAAATAAAACAGAGAGCGATGGGGGCACATAATATTATCTTGACTAATAAAATAAAACAGAGAGCCATGGGGGCACATAATATTATCTTGACTAATAAAATAAAACAGAGAGCGATGGGGGCTCATAATATTATCTTGACTAATAAAATAAAACAGAGAGCGAGGGGGGCACATAATATTGTCCAAATTACTGAGAAATTCCTGTTGATGTTACCCAACAACATTTTCGATTCCGGAATCGAACCCAGGAAATACAGCAGTCGTGCTTGCGACAATCACTGGACCGACGCCGACTAGGCAGACAGAATTAGTAGACATAATCTGTTAAACAATATTATAAAAGTAATCTTACCTTATATTTATTAAATCCTCTCAAATGTTCCTTCGTCAAATAATTATATTCAAACATTTTGAGCACAGCTACTTGTCAAACGTTTCTGAGTATAATGAAGAAAATTTACAAATTTAATGAAGTTCATTATGTGAATGAACGATAAACGATAAGGTCGAATTTTAACAATAGATTTTTTTGAATATTTACAAAAACCTTCGGAAGAAGTCTCTAACTGCTAATCTAACCACAACTTTATAATCGTGGGAACTTCATTATTAGATTTGTACTAATCGAGAATATTGTGTATAAAGGAGGATGGCGAGGTTGCATATACAATGGGACCCACTGTTAGGAGTATCGTACAGTATGGAAACTTATAAATAGTTGTAAAACTATATAAAACAAAACAAAAAAAGCAAATGGGCAGTAAGTCGGTGACTGACTGACCGGTTGGCGCAGTTGGTAGCGACCCTGCCTTCTGAGCCGCTGGGCCGGGTTCGATCCCCGGACAAGTCAAACATTTGTGTGCATGAACATGTCTGTTTGACCTGTGTCTGGGTGTTTATATGTATACATATAAGTATGTATATCAGTCATCAGGTTACCGTAGTACAGGCTCTGCCTAGTTCGGGACCTGAAGACCTTGTGTGGATGTTGTCTCATATTATATTATTATATTAAGTCGTAGAGGCTGGGAGAAAAAAGACATGCAAGATAAAAGATTATAACCTAAAACGAATATGATAGTGCAACCATATATATGGTTGAGTTGGCTGTTCCTATTGACAGCATAGCATCTACGTTATCACTAATAATCGTAATAATTATAATATTGAACATTTTTGTATATAAAATGTGAATGCATTTTAAATATTAACTTTTGTATGTTTTTTGTTTTATATTTTACAAGTAATAGTTTATTTAAGAAAAATTACTAGCGTAAACGTCTACAAATGTAAGAACGTAAATCATGTAATGATTCAGTTGGAATGTAATATGAAACACGGTGCATATTTGCACTGATGACTTATTTTTAAGTAAATAATAATCTTTTCATCCCACCATCTCGGAAAGAGTATTTTTAATCTTCAATATCTGAGTGGAAAAGCCGTTTTTATTCTCTAGAGGATAAAGTAAATTGAATTTAGAACATCGTGTGCACTAAGTTTGTGAATTAAAAAAAACATTAAACCTATTTACTGCTACCTCTATGGTGCCGAATATATCATACAACTTTTTTTTAATTTGTTAAAAACTCAGACTCGGAATCTTCTTGGTGTTCTTTTTTCAATTTGCTTTGTACGCGGTTCTTTACGCGGCATTTTTTCACGTCATTGTTAAACCTTATATTAAAAACAAGAAACTTGAAAACAAGTGAAAAAACTAAAATGAGTGATTCTAGCGACGAGGAAGTTTGCTTGACGCCAACAGAATTGACTGAAACTGTTAATAATGCGCAAATGAGCTTTCTCCCTCAACAATCACGCGAGAAGTATTTAAAACAGTGCGATATGTTGAACACGTGGCGACTAGCAAAAGGAGCCAAAACTTTCTCAGAAAACGTTTTGCTGGCATATTTTATAGAATTATCCGAGAACAAGAAAGCAAGCACTCTATGGAGTACGTATTCGATGCTAAAAGCAACAATAAAGATGAAAAAAGACAAACATATCGATACCTATCCTAAATTAGTGGCATTTTTAAAAAGAGCCTCATCTGGTCATCAACCAAAAAAATCGAAGGTTTTCACAGTATCTGATATTGAAAAGTTTCTTAACGAAGCACCCGATTCCGTATATTTGGCGGCAAAAGTAAGTCAGTTGCACATTCAGTATCTACTTAAGTATATTAATCTCAATTAAATAGTATACTTAGTAGATGTTGATAGGCATAATTATGCGTTCATATCAATTTTATTCATTTATCTACTACAATACTCTTTACGTTACAGGTTGTTCTTATTATTGGAATAAACGGAGCATGTCGAACTAATGAACTAACACAACTTAATGTCAAAAACATTGAGAAACATTCAGATGACTTACTATTAATTAATTTACCTAATACAAAGACAAAAAGAGAGCGCAACTTCGTCATTCGCAAGGAATACGTAACGATTGTTGAGAAATATCAAGCCTTACGCCCGCCTAACACTCCAATCAATCGATTTTTTCTACAGTATCGCAATGGAAAGTGTGTTAGACAGCCTATGGGTACTAATAAAATTGGCAGTATCCCACGAGAAATAGCAACATTTCTTGAACTTCCAGAACCCCTGTTGTACACGGGTCATTGTTTCCGACGAACTTCAGCCACACTTTTGGCTGATTCCGGAGCTGATCTCCTGTCCCTTAAGCGCCACGGAGGCTGGAAGTCCAATGCAGTTGTAGAGGGATACATAGAGGATTCCATCCAAAATAAGTCTAAAATATGTGAAGGCATCGTAGGAGCCATTACACTGAAAGAGCCTCAATCGGATCCTTGGACTGGCCCTTCTACATCAAAAATAAGCCGTTATGAAACACCTAACCATCTCCCTCTCTCTCCAACATTCACGCCAAGGGAATCCGATGAATCGGTACAACTATTAAGTATGACAGATAGTTTACCGAAAAACAGTACACAAGTGACTAACACCAATATTACAGTACCAAACAAAAATATTACACTCAATTTAAATAACTGTAGCAACGTTACTTTAAAATTTTCTTAATTATACCTTAGTATTATTTTGTTATAATTTAAAGATTATTCTGTAATACTTACCTGTCATAATGTAGTAATTAATACCTAAACTGAAATAAAAGTGTACCTATCTTGTGATTGTAAACGTTTTTTTTGCATTTAGTCATTTCCTCGTTGAGGTGGAATGAAAAGTTACGTGTTGCACTCGAGTGCAAAGATTTTTCACCTCGTGCTCTTTTGATTCCCTCGCTAACGCTCAGGATTCTAATTTTGAATCACTCGCTGCGCTCGTGATTCAATTTTAGAATCCTTCGCTTGCTCGGTCATCAAAATTGAACACGCGGTTAAAAAGCAACTTTGCACTCTTGTATAACAAATAACTATTTCTAACTTTTAATTCCCATCACCTAGTGACTCAATATTTTTTATATAATCCTCTTACAAACTGTTAATTATAGTAAATATGAACTTGCAAGTGAATTACACTTCCTTAATTTATACATAATGTGGTTCCAAACTCGCCATTCTCCTTTACCACTGTTCAAGGTGTTATTGAAATACCTGAAAACCTCTATAGGATAATTTTATTGTAAGTTAGACCACACGTCAGTGATAACAGAACCAGTGTAACATAATCAGCCTATAACGTTCCCACAGCTGGGACACAGGCCTCCTCTCGGTGAGAGGGAGTGGGCTGTAATCCACCACGAGGGCCCAGTGCGGGTTGGTAGATGTCGCTAGTCTTTCGAATTTTTGGTTCTAGGACATGCCGGTCTCCTCACGATGTTTTTCTTCACCGTTTTGAGAGCAGTGGTGATGAAATAATTTACACAAAGTAAAGCGCCTGTCTGGGTTCGAACCTACGACCTACAACTCGTAATACGCGAGCGGTACCACTGGGCCACCACTGCCAGTGTAAGCTGGCCTCGTATTCTAATGAAACTCCATGCTAAGCTAGGCCAGGTCAAAGTCAAAGTATTACCACTGACGTACCAACTATACTCATCAATATGAACAACCTACTTGGGGCCAATGAATTGTAAATCAGCTGCTCAATACATTTATGTTCGCAAGATTCGACAAAATGAAGGAAACAGTCGATTGTTTTCGTGATAATGTTATTATTGTATGTTTGACTACAGTAATATGCCAACCAACTGTTACATTATCAATACAGTTGTGCGCTGTGAAATGTATATTAACGATTCGTCACAGATGAAGAAACTAGGAGTCGTAGAACATAAGCACAGATAAGAAAATTCATAGATAGATACACAAAAACAAACGCAATCTCTTGCACTTTGATTAACAACTAATTTACAATAGTGATCAAATTCTTACGGCCACTTCTTGAAAACTCAAGAACTGGCCGTAAGAATTATGACGGCAAATAGAGATGAAGATGGATGCAGATGGAGAGCGGTGGTGACCCACTGGTAACGGCCGTGAGTTAGGAGTTGTAGGTCGCAGGTTCGAACCCAGACAGGCGCTTTACTTTGTGTAAATTATTTCATCACCACTGCTCTCAAAACGGTGAAAGAAAACATCGAGAGGAAACCGGCATGTCCTAGAACCAAAAATTCGAAAGACATGTGACATCTACCAACCCGCACTGGGCCCGCGTGGTGGATTACGGCCCACTCTCTCTCACAGAGAGGCTGATTATGAAATAGAGATGAAGAAGACAATGCTACGTCGACCCAAATAAATTGGTATGATGATGGTCAAAGAATAAAGATTAGGACCGGTTCTACTTACCTGACTTACTCTAGGAAACTAAGTTCCGTCTCACAGAAAACGCAACCGATCAAACATAAAAAAGAACAAATAAGAAAATCACTGAATTACTATGTTTTTTTACACGGCAGTAAACAATAAGAATGACACATAAAACATGGTCTCCGGTAAGTCAGCAACTGTTTTCAATACTGATAAGTTTATTACAAAAATAACTGAGCGATACTCGCATCGTATCCTAATCGGCGAAGGCGTGGGACACAGATTACATTATTTATATAATGATTCAGAGACGATGTTCTTATGAGCTTGGTTTTTTTCGGCCAGTGTGTATTGTGCCTGCCTGTATATTTAATTAGCTAGCGAAACTCTGCAGACCTGATGAGTATCGATATCTAAACGTTAAAATAAAAATAAAAAAGATTTGATGTACCTATTTATGAGTAGGTATGTATGAGCTCAGAAAAAATGTTCTAGCATCGCAGTCTAAGGTATGCGTTGCATTGTTCTTACTGTTGACGGCCTAGTACATGGACAGCGTTTTACTAGGCAGATCAGTATAAAATCGTCGGACTAAACCTATGGTCTTCTCAGGGTAGCAGAAAGCCATCAACGACTTACCTATTTCAAATGATGCGCATGCTACAGAGTGCCTGTCATTTTGTACCGATAACTCTGATTCCCAGAATGTAGAACCCAGTTTTCTTTTTCAGATTTACCGTTAAGAAATTTCTGCAGAAACTTCCACTGTTTTGTTCTCCTAGAGAAAAAAAATATTGTTTTTTTCTTTTCTTTTTTTGATCTTTCTTCCATAAGGAATTGGTTTTTTCTTACAAAAAATTTAATTGTTTTTTACTACACAGACGACTGACTCGTCTATTTAAAACAAATTATGGATCAATGAATTCTTATCACTATATTTGCTATGTAGCGTATCACTAATTTGTGCCGAGATAAGTCGGATAGATTATCTATATATGTATGTACCTATTACTAGATAGTGTCATGATTTTCAAATATTAATAAGATTTGTAGTGATTTTAAATACTATGTAAATATAAAATTGAAAATGTGATTCGCCTCAGATGATGTTCGTATCAGTGTAGTCATGAAGTTAACTGTCATTTGACAGTTACCGAAAAAGTACTGGTTTCATAAAAGGACGGAATGGAAATATGATGTTTGGAGCATCGCCGCCTAGTTTCTAAGTTACTTCTCTTCGAGCTTCGACATCAAAAGGTTGTCTTCAAGAAGTCTATACAGATATTATGTTAAGTACCTAATTAAATAGTTAGTCAAATATTGCTATAAATATACCAGGTTTGTATGTGTGCAAGAATTGAAATACAGAAATGTTATAATGGAAAAGGTGTGTTCATTTCAATAGTAGTACGATTTGATAACAGGTTTGAAATTAACCTAATCCATTTTTAGGTCATTGTTTTTTTTTTTTTTGATAGCCGGCATTGTCTTATTTGTTTATCGTCTTTGTGTTTAATTTGATTATGTGCAATATCATATAGGTGCCAAAATAAATGCAAATGAAATTATAATTATACAAAAACACAAACAAACAGTCTTACTTAATTGTGAGATGAAAACTGTGTCCTCTCTGCTTTTAATGTTCTATTCTTTGGTGCAAATATTTGAACTTTGACTTGTGATAAATTCTCTGACAAAATAATATTAAATATCAACCAGTGGCCACCAATAGTCCTACACTGTCCCCCAACTGGGGGTTGTCCTTGGGTGCACTTGCATGGTGTATATAAGGATAATGTCTGTTAAAGTCTCATTCTACCCTGGGTCGCAAAGAAAGTAACAAAAACCTCAATAACTTCCAAAATATTGGAGCTAGTTTTATGAAATAAAGACTGTATTAAAGACAGTTCTATATTGATTAAATTAATGTCATAATAGTTAAAGATTATGAAGTATATATTGAATAAAAGTAAGTTAAGTAAAAATTACCATTTAATACCCGGCCCTGGAGTTGCATTGGGGAGGCACTCCGGTATCACCGGGTGCCAACCTACCTCCGTCGAATAGTCGAGGCATATCTGACGGACAGAGCCGTCATCTACCCCGGTCGCGACGGGGAGTTGAACCGGCGAGAGATGTCGTGCGGTGTCCCACAGGGATCGGTTCTAGGGCCGCTCCTGTGGGACATCGGTTACGACTGGGTGCTGCGGGCCGACCTCCCTGATGGCGTCAGCGTGGTGTGCTACGCTGACGACACGCTGGTCCTGGCGCAGGGAAGGTCGCATCAGGCGGCGGCCGACGCGATGACACGCGGGTTGCGATAGTCGTGGAGAGGATCCGGCAGTTGGGTCTCGAGGTAGCTTTGCACAAGTCCGAGGCCATGTCTTTCCACAGGCCACCATCGGGATCCCAACTAACGGTAGGAGGGGTTCACATCGGCGTCGAGTCCACGATGAAGTACTTAGGACTCGTGCCCGATAGCCGGCACTTCCGACTTTGGCCCCCAAACTGGAACGGACTGGGGCCGCCCTCAAGCGGCTCCTACCCAACCTGAGGGGTCCAAACGCCTCCTGCCGGAGGCTTTACGCGGGGATCGTGCGGTCCATGGCTACATATGGGGCCCCTGTGTGCGCGCGTTCACTGCGGCGGAGAGCCGCCCACTATCTGAACGCGCCCCAAAAAGTGGTAGCCGTTAGGCTGATCCGGGGCTACCGCACGATCTCGGGCGAGGCGGCAAGCCTCCTTGCCGGACTGCCGCCGTGGGATCTGGAGGCGATAGTCCTCGCGCGCCTGTATGAGTGGCGCGCGGAGGCATTACGCCGGGGGGAAACCCCGCTTCCGCGGCAAATCGCGGCGGAGCGGACGACCTCCGGCGCGATCTCATGGCGGCATGGAAAGAGCGACTGCCGCAACCCAGCGCAGGGCACGCCACGATAGCGGCGGTAAGACCCCCCTTTTGAGGAGTGGCTAGAGAGGCGTCACGGCGTCCTCACTTACCGCCCTCGCTAGCATGACTGCTTCGCAGAAGGAGGCGACTGCCTCCCACTCCCCCTCGCCCCGAACCATGGCTTGAACCAAGGCCGGGCGTGAGAGGTCGCCGCCGCTATCGTGGCGTGCCCTGCGCTGGGTTGCGACAGTCGCTCTTTCCATGCCACCATGAGATCGCGCCGGAGGTCCGTCCGCTCCGCCGCGATTTTCCGCGGAAGCGGGGTTTCCCTCCGGCGTAGTGCCTCCGCGCGCCACTCATACAGGCGCGCGAGGACTATCGCCTCCAGATCCCACGGCGGCAGTCCGGCAAGGAGCCTTGCCGCCTCGCCCGAGATCGTGCGGTAGCCCCGGATCAGCCTTACGGCTACCACCTTTTGGGGCGAGGAAAGGTTCCCCTTGAAAAGCTCTTTCCATTGGTATATATCTTATGGCTATTGGGCTTCAGGGCAGAAACCTATAGTTCGTTGCCCATTGTCCTTTCACATTACGGAACTCTTAAAATGTACTAAGCGAAGGATTCACTGTCATACTCCACACACTGCACATCTACCTCTGACTCTGACAGCCATAATTCATGTCACAGCTCACATTCGACAAATTAACAGATGTCTATTTTTACGTGTCATATATCATAGTGGCGAGAATTAATGCCAGCTACATTGCACCAATGCATCAATTAACGTGCTGCAAAATGAGTGGGCTAATTTTTATTAACGCGGCTCTCGTCTGGCTAGTAATTGGCAGACATGTTCGCACTGGGGTATGCAGAATTTTAATGTGGGATAGTTTAAAAAAACATGATAAATAGACTCTTGGACTGACTCATTGGTCTAGCGATTTATCTATTCCGTGGTCTAGCGCAAGTGCTTCTGCTGAGTATGAGGTCCTGGTCTCGATGCTCAGGTCGGGCTAAGTATTATTGTGTTATTCTACTTACCTGGAATTTCTCAGTAACAACGCGGAGTCTGAATTTGAACCTGGTGATTACAGGCGTGATGCTATTTTATCTTTATAAATAGTCTGAGGGGGTTTGAGGCCTAAAAAAGCTAGACGTAATAAAATGTTACTATAACTTGAATGACTACTTAAACGATAATTATTCCAAACTCAAGACTTCACAGTGACATCAAGTAATAGAACAATTTTTATGCATGTATTTCTAAATAATTAATCTTGTATTCTAAGAATGACATTGAAATGATGTAATTACTATTATTGTGCTTGACATTTCTCGGGACCCTGGGGTCCCGGACCTTTGGAAGGCGTACGAGGGGCCGAAGCCAACTTGCAGAGGCCCCTTAGACAATTTTAAGTGTTGAGGCACTAACCGACGATTATCCCTGTAAGCACTATGCAAGTGTACCCAAGGACAACCCCCGGTTGGTGCAGGACTATTGCAAAATATAGGAACAACACATATTGGGCTGTGGGTTTGGGTGGCTATAGTGGCAATTATTCATTTAATAATAATTACTATTATTATTAAATGAATAATTCATCTGCATTAATATGAATATAAGAAGGTTACTCCAATAATTTAAAATTTTAAATAATATATTGTCTAATCTAGTATAATAATAATTTTTGTCTAATTTTGGACATTTCAATGTCAATCTTGATTTCGATAAACCATGATTGATAAATGTTGCATGCCTTACGGTCGCATCACTTGAAACATATTACCTATATTCAATAACACCAATGTAACAGTGTTTTCTGCAAAAATAAATAATTGGATTTGATTTGATTTAAAAAATAACAAAAAGTAGTTTTAATTAATGTAACTATAACAAATTATAGTATAGTGATGCCAGAACCTACCTTCTGAATACACAATGACAACACTCCATAAAAGACAGAAGGCGTTTGAAATACTATGAATGGGCTCTAGACTGGCTACAACGCAATGACATACTCTAGTGGACGTTTTAGGCACCCATAGGAAAGAGGTATTATTTTCTTTCGAGTAAACGGAGCTCTACTCCACTATTATTATTAACTTTAGCACATTATTATCATTATAAACTCATCTAGAGTATCATCTCAATGTATCCCCATCGCTCATAGTTCGGTTTTGTCCAAGACTGGGTGCAGTGACACATGTGAAAGTCGGGTAAAGTACTAAGACTTCATGAGGCAATAAGAGTTCTTTCTGCAAGTGCATCTGCAGCTGGTAATGTAGAACGCATGCGCGAGTTTAATTTGCACGGTTTAGGTTATTAGCGCGACTGCCACTCCAGTTAGCCGAATATGATACCAGACCGCTTGGCTGATGTTACTGACTGTTTGTAGTTAATGTTTAAAGCCTCTGTTATGGATATCAGTAACGAAGGAGACTTTATTGTAATGGCCTCAATTCAGAACCTAATCGCAACTTGTTGATACCGGGAGCTAAGAAACGGGATATCAGCTTCATTATCATCAACATATTTATCAGACATAATCAATGCAACCAATTTTGGAAATGGCCCTCCTGAAAACGTTGAATAAGCAGGATTATTGACTACGTAAAGCGAAGGCGGTTGCCCTTCCGACCTCCTTACTTAATCCTAATTTTGAATCAGCTTTAGCACAATTTATCTTCAAAGTATGCAAGAGAATCCGGATTGTTACAGTCATTTAATGAGGCATTCTCGTACCCAAATGAAAAATGTTCAGCAACATGTTTTATATCATTCCGTCTACTTTTACCACCGACTTCCAAAACAGACAGGATACACCCTTAATTATACGAAAAGACACCCATCCCCATCCGAAATTACTCGTAATTTGGTCCGAAATAGTGGCACGCGCGCAACCCAGACATTATCGCCGAGTTTCGGATTTCAAATTACGCGCCGGTATCGGGTGGCGCCCTCCGCGTAGCTATGGCAACGCACAGGTGTTCTATCGATCTCCGGCCGATTCGTGTTCGCCTGGTACTTTTGGTAAAAAAGTATTGACAATTTTACTTTTTTTAGGGAAAAAACCTTGGAAATAAAAACTTTGTGGCATAGAGCAACACGGACCACCGGCGGACCGGCCGTGTTGCTCTATGCTTTGTGGTAACGAAGTCTGTGAATGAATTGCAGACGGTGCCTGGCCCTGCAGTCTCGACATAGTTAGCAATCGTTTTCGGTTGCTAAGTCCTAACAATCCAGATGTAATGATATTTGGTGGTCTCCACACTCAAATTTATCGGTTGTCACTGGTATTTTAGGTAGGTACCGGTAGGTAACAATCGATAAATTTGAGTGTCGAGACTACCAAACATTTACATCAACATTTACATCTGGATTGTTAGGACTTAGCAACCGAAAACGATTGCTAACTATGTCGAGACTGCAGGGCCTGGTGTGTTTTCTAATCATCACTTTTGTATAGCTTTTGCAATTTTATTGTTCATGTTAGCGCATTTGTGTACATTGACGATTTACTGCTTTGATTGACATCTTGTAAGCGAATGGATGCCGGTTGACGGCACTGTTCGCTACCTTTATTTCTTTTGTACAAAGGACACACTATCAACATAAGTACATTAATCCATCAAAGTCCGTGATAAGGAAGGACCTAAAACTGATAATTTTGTTGACATTCCCTCTACGGAGAAGACGACATTCCACTCCTTACATTGGATGCAATTCAAAACAATTGATTACCCATTTACCTAACAAACAATTGCATAAACAACACAGTTATAAACGCCTCCAACACTAGCACGCTCTGTAAATTCAACTAAACGAACTAAACATTAGTTTAAATTAAAACGGTAAAGGCCGTTTCCATTTGCATCGCACGTGATCGTCTGTAACAGCGTCTAGTCGCCTCATCAAGCTGGACTGAGCGATTAATTTGGGCAACAATCGAGTCTTATGCATGAGCAGCAGCGGATTATGAGTAAAAGGATTTCAAATGTATTTTTTTCTAGATAGCTTGCTTGGTAAGGAATATATTAAATAGACTTGTTTTTTAACATACAGGCGATGTATTTATCAGACCAGATTCCAATACCAGCATGCTTTAGTTCTCCTGCTTGAACTTGCCCTTTTATGATCCTTCGTTGAAGTAATCTGAGGCGTTTTGAGGAGGAGGCTCTTAATCAGTGGAAATTCACAGACAGCCAGAATGATTAGCTAACCATTAGTCACCACTATATCCTCTTAATGACTCCATCTTCTAGTTAGAAGTTAGACCAATAAATCAATTACCCTTGTTACACATATAACTTGTGGCATACGCCAGCCATTAGCGCGTCGGGCCGGATGGTCTGAGTCTCACACCTATTTACGCTTCCTCTTGCGTTCTGTAGTCCTGGTACTCCAGTTATATTTACGCGATACTTAATAACGGTTCCTCATTTGATGATGACGAATATTGGTGTGATATCATCAGATGATAAGGCTGCGGTGTGATCTCGATCTAAGACTAGGATAGGAGTTATGAGAACTTCATAGCAATTTAAATTATTTAGGTCCTGTGATCATGAGGATCGTGCGTGATCGGTCTCGTCAGTCATCAGCATCGTCAAACGACACAAAATAATTTGATGACCACACAGATTGCCCTCGTAAAATGTGATTGCAATCAAAATGATTCATTTTATAGTTAATAATGATAAATGGTTTTATTTCTGTAAGTAGGTTTGTACAAACACTTTTACACGTCAATCATATTTTAGAAACCAGATGCGGTCGTCGTCCGTTTTCCAATCTGACTACTCTGAGAAGAAAGGCCGAAACAAACTCAGAGGTCACAGTCTCTTTTAAAGTCCAGACATAATCTTGGTCAGATCATGTGAAGACCATGCAGATTGGTGTCTCAAACGGTATTTTGAGGTAAAACCATACAGATTGAGCGGACCTGTCCGGTCAGTTCACGCATTTGTCAGTAATCGTGCAGCTCAACTCAGAATTTAAGGAGCTCAACGATTCGACGAACAATACCAAAGAAAGGACATTTGGGTAGGCCGCATAAATTACTCAAACCAAATCATGATTAAAACTAACTAAGAAAACCAAAAAAGTAATGACCCACATAATCTTCACATTCACAATAATTAAAATAATATAATACTTTACGAAGTAAATACTCATGTATAAAATTCAGTGTTTAGAAAAGTTCGAACATAATCTTGGAGGACCATGTAGATTGGTGTCTAAAATGGTCTTCTGAGGACAGAACCACGCAGACTAAGAGGACCTGTCCAGTCAGTGCACGCATTTGTTAGTAACCGTGCAGAAGTAGCCGTAGTTTCTTCCTATGTTCGTATTATGCCATGTTCTTCAGTATTGTCGAATGTTTGCCAATCTGCTCACTAAACACATGCATCTATTTAATTTATTACATAGATTTTGCGTTCGCTAGATGTTGATTTTAAATTCCATTCGTTAGCTTCTTAATGTACATTTCAGAGATAAAATAGACATGGAGAATGTCATGCAAATTATCAGATAAGACTGCGCGTGCGACTGTCATAAATTGTCGCGTAATAAATAAATTTTTAGCCACGCGGTGCACGCGTTATTGCAGCACTAATTGATACTAAACGCAGCTCTGATGCTGTCATCGCATCGTACTAGATACCAATCAATTTTTATGTTATCCTGGTAGAAGTTCCACTGTCCACAACTCCTCCTACTCTGGATTTGTTAGTAAAAATTTGATGACTAGGGATCAGTGGATCATCTTAATCGGCCTACAGCTGTCCACTGCTGGACATAGGCTTCTCTAATTGAACGCCTACCCTGCAAAGATCGTCGCTCTACATAGCCTGAGGGCTCACTATACTAAATGAGATGGAGTAATGTAAGAAAGATGATTTGGCTAGCAAGGAAGTGAACCCTGAGATAGCTGATAGATTATGAAAGAAAATTCAAACTAAAAGCATTTATTTCAATTAAACCATTTATAGGCACTTTTGAATTGTCAAGTGGTCGGTCAGTCAGAAATATGAAGCTAGTTGCCCATTCCAAAGCGTAGTAGAAGCGAGAAACTCCAAAAATAAAAGGAACTGCCCCGAATGAGCATAAATGAATAATATGATGATTCATTTAATAAAAGTGTTAAAGAAAGTGTCGATGTAAAAGAAATAAACACAATTAAATTGTTTACAGTCCGCTCAGCGCAAGTTGTTGATTAATTAGAAGAGTCAACCGACCGCTTGCTTTATTTATTTATACAGAAAGATTTTTATCTCAATTTGTTTTGTACTAAGGTTGATATGGGGGGTGCGTATAAATAAACTCTGTGCTAAAATAAATAAGTTATTATAATACAAGGATAACATAGTAGAAGGTAGGTCAGTCATATATTAAGTATGATTTTTCTTGCAAAATTAGACGTCTATTGCCGGCTCTTATTATGCTATCACCAGGGACACACATTACATACATGCCTCCAAGTTGCCCTTTGAACTATTCATAGGTAGATACTATTTCATAGTAGTTTTCAAGCATCATGCATCCCTGTGACCTTCACTAAATTACCTGTCCATGTACAGTCGCCAGCACATCAGACGTAGTAACTATTAGGTAAATAATCTGTGACATCAGAGGGGCAATTCCCGTATTTTTAAGAACGTTCGCATTCTAATCTCAGTCTCAATCTGTCAAAAATTGTGAAGCGTTTACCTACATTTTTGAAGTTTGGCTGTCGCTGAGATGAGATTGCGACTTGATTTTGAACGTTTGTAATTACGGGAATTGGCCTTCAGGTTATAGGTACGAAACTGTCAAATTTCTCCAAATGATTTTAAACCTAAAAAGTTAAGTTCAAAATCGAATGAGAAAATTTGACAGTTTGTGGTAACTTGACCTGCTGCTGTGTGTACTTGCCTGTGAGTCTGAGGCCGAGATCTACTATAAACGTGACTTAGCGCGTACTTCGGCTAAGCATAAAGGCTCCTACAAACAGGCGCGACACGCGACGATAATCGCACGGGACACAAAGGCAACGCCTGTCGCGCGACTAGAAGTGCTTTTGTGTCGCGTGCGATTCGCGTCGCGTGTCGCGCCTGTTTGATAGTGCCTTAACGATTATTCTGTCTTTGTCGCACAACAGTCTCACTACAAGTGCGAGATAGAGGCGGAAACGTGTCGAAGCCTGTCTAGAGTATCGTTTATAGATCTCAGTCTGAGTTCGCTCGAATTACTTACCTAGTCCACGTTCTTGAGCTATAATAACAGTCTTATTTTATGACTGGTCAAAATGGGGTAGTTCAATGACCTCAAATGCAACACCTACACAAAAATGTAGCAAGCAGTCACAGAGTACGTCTATTCCCTACATTAGTCGAGTCCGTGTACAGAGTAGACCCTTACCCTTGTATAAAAAGCTAACAAGCTATAGATGGTAATGAGAAGTGTTGAACAATAAACGCTAGCTAATTAAAATCAATAAAGAATATATTAGCGGTTAGCGTGTGCACCCAGAGGCAGCGGCTTATTGTGTCTAACTACTAAAATATCGGTATTAACACATAACATTTAGCGCTAGAGAGCAGGGATGGCAAACACAGTAGAACTATTTATAGTAATCAAAAACGGTGATGAGGTTATGTTGCTTTTATGTAAAACTAGCTATAGCTCGCAACTTCGTCTGCGATCCAGGGTGAAAAGTAGCCTATGTCCTTACCCAGGTCATGGTCTATCTGTGTGCAAAATTTCATCTAAATCCGTTCAGCCGAAAGTGAAAGTGTAACAAACAAACAAACTTACTTTCGCATTTATAATATATTATATAGTTAGGATTCTGCTTAAAAGTTAAAACCATTATGCAATAGTAGGTTAGTCAAAAAAAAACTAGTTAAACTATCAATGTTATTTTCAAATCAATCTTCTAGCTAGTACAAAGTGTAGGTAATTTGACGTAACAAATCAAGTCAAATACAAGACATTTTCAAATAATTTTCTGTAATGGATACAAAAATACATATTATACAAGATAGGTACTTTCAAGCTGTTTATGATTACAAACACACACAACAAGAACACCGTTGAACTACAATAAGTATCTATTAAATAATATAGCTTAATTATTTTTAAGATTCATAGACGATTCTGGAGAATGTTCAGTTTCAGTTCTGTAAGCTGAGTTGGAGGAACTAATAAACCATACCGACAATGCAATACTCGTAGCTAAATTCTGGACTGACACACTAAATTGCCAACGACACGCTAAAAGAATTCCATACTTACTTGAATTACATAAATATCACATTTAATCAGTATCAAGATCAACACTAAACTAGAAGAAAACAACATCAATTTCAACAAACTGTCTAAGTACAGAAATTCACCAATAAACTCAGCCAGCCCTAATTAACATTGTCGGGCAATTACTCGTTAAATCAACAAATTAGCCGCGTGCACAACACAGCACTCGTCTTTTTGCAGTCGAGCAAGTTATAAACGGAAGCCGATCTGCAGCTAAATACGTTTGTTAGTAAATGCGATGATTTTTAGTTACGCGCATGCATGCTGGCTTAATCAAAGCATGCTTATTGCTTAGTTGAAACTAGTTTTTTTTTGTTTTTTTTTTTTGCGTTTTCTTGGTATAGCTGATAGAGTTAAGGTGGGCAACTATGTTGTGGAGTTTAATATTAGTTTGTTACAGTAGGCACTTACCTATTGTATTTCTTTTTTGTTAACATAAAGCCACTGCAGGTTTTGCAATTAATTACATATCCTTGCTCATGTATCGTAAAACGAAAAATCTGATTTTTTAGGAAATAGCTGCTGTCAATTATTCGTATTCCTGCTCTTTTGGTCTGTCATTCATAAGCTATGTTGAAGTTTTTGCAAACTTAAATACAGGGTAAAATTTAATTAGCTAGCGAATGTCTGCAGTCGTAATGGGTATCGATATCTAAACATAATAAAACGTATTTCTTTTTTGGAGGTCAACAACCTCTGATAGTTTTGTTACTTGAAGTTTGAGTTGAGAAAACTGTTTTCTTTTGTTTTATCGTGTTTTGATGTCGAAACCCATCACGCCTGTGAAGTTTACACAAAAAGTTAGTAGTAGGACTGGAAAGAGAGTCAAGACAACACAAGGAATTCTTAAGACGAACCGAAAATGCCTGAAGGAGCTACTGGTCCATGAAAGAGCTGATACAAGGAAACTTCCCTCTGTCACTCAAGCGAAAAATTATGAACATGTGCATTTTTCAAAAGTCTAAACACAAGTTTTGCCAACGTGTGATGGAGCGCAGTATTCTAGGCGTCAAACGAACAGACCAAATTCACAACACCACGCTGCGCTCCAAAAAACAGATGAAGTGGGATTAGGCTGGCCACGTCTGCCGCATGCACTATGAGCTGTGGGCCAAAATAACCACTATGTGAAGCCTTGAGACAGCCAGAAAGCGTCGCGACAGACCCCGTAGAAGAGCAGGACAAAACAAACGACCAGTGGTTCACATTAGCACTGCAAATCATGGGGAGAGGCCTTTGCCTGTGTGGGATGTGAGATAATACAGGCTAACAGTTGCAGTAACAGATAAGGTCGGTGTTTCCTATCTGAAAAGAAACACTGATACAAACTCAGAGGTTTTGAATAGAATATTTATTTGCGTAAAACATGGTATACAAGGGTATTAAATATACAAATTGAGGCACAAGCATGTTTAGCTAGGATAATCCAGACATAATCTTGGCCAGATCATGTGAGGACCATGCAGATTGGTGTCTCAAACGGTATTTTGAGGAAAAACCATACCACAAATTTGAGTGGACCTGTCCAGTCAGTGCACGCATTTGTCTGTAATCGTGTAGCTCAACTACGAACTATCTTGTGTTTTGAAGACAGAACGACACAGATTTGAGTGGACCTGTCCAGTCAGTGCACGCATTTGTCTGTAATCGTGTAGCTCAACTAAGAACTAAGGAGCTCAACTACGAACTAAGGAGCTCAACGACTATTTCACTTCCTAATAATGCTTTACTCCAGGAAAACATCAAGTTCCTCGTCTTATACGAGGAACTTGATGATTAACTAGCACAGTATCGAAACCATCAAAGAATGAAATCTACTAAAGAGTAACAATGTCAGAACTTTATCATCATAGTCGAGCCGTCACAATACCTCATCCGGGTGTACCGTCTGTCCAGTATCCATTACAGTCACGGTTGGAATCCTTTGATTTTGTCTGGCGAGTTTCTAAAACTTCGCTGTATTATGTTACCCGATGCTTTCGCAACAATTAGGCTTTGTAGCCGAATAATGGAGGTTGGTGACTGGTACTAGTTTGTAGATCTGAAGGCCTTTGTATAAAGAGTTTGAGTCGAGCAGGACTCGTCATGTCCACATCGTAAACCGTTACTATTTTTTTCTGAAACGTACACGTCTTTTTACATCGTTCTCACACTATATAATTTCAACATAGATGATGTTACCAATATTTTGTAACAATGGTTTGATTTAGAAGACTGTCCATATAGTTTCTTGCCCGTTCTTCTCCATGGGAACGGACCACGATTTGGAATGGGCAACTAGAATCATTTTTCTGACTGACCGACTTTTTGACAGTACAAACGTGCCAGTTATTGGCATATTTGAAATAAAAAGTAAATTCATCGAGTTACGAGTTTGAATAAATGACCGCCACCTCGGTTGGTGATGACCGTAGGTTCTTATTTGCTATTAGCACATTGAAGGATGTTCCTGAATCTGCAGTTCATATACCTACCTAATAGTTTTTCTTCCCCTCTACCACATCCATGGGTAAACAAAGATATCTGTCATCATCATCATCATTATGTTTTGACTTAGAAGTACCTACTAATATTTCAAAAGCAAATTATCTACTTCCACTTTACCTAATTAAAATTAAACTGCCAAAATGATAAATTACTTATAATGTTGGTAACGAACCATTCAAACTGAAACTGATTCTGTTTTTTTAAATCATAATTCATACTGAAATAGATGATGACACATTCTATTTGCTATTCTAAAGATCGGAAATGATTTAATAGTCATTTTGTGTGTGTCCGGAGCGGTCACGGTTTGCGCGCCAGATCGACGGTAACCGGACGCCATCTTGCGACGCCATGACACCGCTTTGACAGCTGTCATTCGTAGCGGACATTCGAATTTAGAATGTTTGAATCATGTTCGCGGATATATTTTATTTGTGATATTTCATTTTGCGAGTGATTGCTATTATTTTTAAAACAAAAATTAAGAGTAAATAATAAATGCAAACGACTTGCATAACGTGTAATATGTAACAAGTTTAATTTTAATCTGAGCATGAGAGAATACGGTCCAGACTCTGATAACTTGATACATTTCTGATACATTTTTTTTTTGCTGTAAGTACGAATATGTGTGTTTTTTGTTATCCCTATATTTTTGCACTTTATATGAAACAAAATCACAAAAAATCATCACAAACCGTTCCCTTTCAAAACTCAAACAAATATGACGTAACAAAACGATCTTCAACTCCTACACTATAAAGTGTGACTATCGGAAGGCGGGTAGCATAAAATTAATCTTATTTCCACTTCCTCCGTCAATTTGCGAGAGTCTCAGTACTCTCAGTCACATTTAGTAATAACTTGTTTAAAGTCTAGACATGTGACAGCTCTAGCCAAAGTGTTGATTTTCTAATGCGCAGTATATTTGTAAAGCACTCGTAGAATTATTAAAATTATGTTTTAATTATTTTCTAGGTGATTTATCTTTTCTTGGTGTATTTCAAATCCAAATGACTGGCTGACTGAATGCTTTTCTGAATATAATATCATTTACAACCCAGTGAAATTAGTATCATCGTTTTCTTCTATTAATTCTACATTTAGAGGAAAGTTCCCTTTTACTCGTTCGTTGTCCTCTCCAAACAATCCCGATTAGGTAACTTCCTATAAAAATTTGCTGAGCTGTCCTGTGCACCTGGTACAAAATATCCTACCACGAGGAACCTCTTAGCAAAGTGCTTCGCAAAAGAAAGAGAAAATAATCTCTGTGTTTATCTATCCTAATCGAATCGTTCCTCCAAAATTCTAAGCTCTATCCCAACTCCCCAATTTACAAAACTACTTAAATTAATAAACACATCTTACACCCCTAATCCAATAAAAACAAAATACAATCACCCTATGTTGAGAATCACCGCCCCCTGAGGGAGGGTAGTCTCATAGTCAGGGGAGTATTGTAACACTTTGTTCATCAAATTATACGGGATCCAGTAAGTTCTCGAGTTTATTAGTTTCGTAGGAAAACTTCGACAAGTACCGTCATGCTTGACAGCTATGCGAAATGGAGGGGGGGGGGGGGGGGGGGTTATGATAAAGTATCGTTGAAGTATTGGAATTTATACGAGTAATAGGTACCGAGAAGTGTCTGGGGATTTAAATTTCTTAGGATAAACTTTAAAGTTCAAAAGTTTGGCAGGATCTTGAAATAGGGCTCGCAAAAGCATGCCATTTTTTTTCAGAATAACTGATGTGTCCATTCTGAGTGCCACCTTTGACTGTTATGTTAAGAGATTGCCTTTAAACAGTCTAATCCTCTCTGTTATAGGACAGAACCTGAAAAACTAATCTATTATTATTATCGAACCAATTTTTGCTACTTCAGTAGGTACTCCTTTTTTCAAACATTTATTGGGACCGCTTTTGGTCTCGATCTCTCCTCGTGGAAAGTGGTGAATAACGTCTATGATAAAACGAGCGAATCCTAGAGACTTAAAGGTAGGACATGGAGAATTCCTTCAAAATCCACAGCTGGAACATCAAAGCCAGTCCCAATTTTATCCAAAGCACCTCTTTGCTTTCCACAGTACTCAGTTTTTAAGGGGACTACATGACCTAAACGCAAGTTTTATAATGCCTAAAAGTATATGATCCACTGCAGTAAACAAAATCAGAAAAATATATTATATTCTTCACGATTATAATTATATGCTAGTTAGATAGTGTGTTGAAAACATAATACAACTAATTTGGTACGATAGAAAAAACTAAAAATTTCTTTTAACGATTAAAAACCATACTAATGAATATACATGCAGTCATTCTGTTTTTTTTTTCAGATAAAATTTCAAGCAATATATTAACGTGATAGTGTTTTCATTTTTAGTCCAGTCAATAGATTTTTTGTAAATAGAGAATTGCTTCATATTTTGCAATAAAATACCATCAGGTTACCGTAGTACAGGTTCTACCTAGTTCGGGACTTGAAGACCTTGTGTGGATGTTGTCTCATATTATATTATTATACCAGCTTTGTGTCATCGCGCTTCTCTTTCTTTTCTATGCAGTCCAACATTGACCACGCTTTAGCTGTTGTCAGCCCCTTAACGTAAGACCAAAATTTTGAATACAATACAAATTAATTCCACAAAATAAATGCCTAATCTCTGTGGACAAATTGTTACAGCTCTATTCATATTCATAACTCATCCTGCCATATGGCGTTATCATAAAAGGGGGTGTAATAATGACATTAGGCGCACAATTGGCCAATTAGGCCGCGATAAGACGTGTGAGGTGGTGATGAGTACTATCGGGGTGCTTTATCACCCCTCGCTGATGGTATCTGTTCACGCCTTCGTGGGGTAAGAGAGGTTTAGCGTGGGTGGGGTAAAAGAGGATTGAGTAACTGAATTTTATAATGAAAATGTCGTAATTTTACACGTATCACATACAGGGTTATTGGTAAAACACCATCAACCTCTTAAGGGGTCATTGTACTCATCATTATGAACAACTTTTACTATGGGACCAAATATGACACCGCCAAAAAAAAACAGCTGGTCCCTACATTTTGACGAGTTCTGCAAACATGAACGTAGGGAACAGTTGATTTTTTTTTCGTGATTTCATATTTGGTCCTATAGTAAAAGTTGTTCATAATGATGAGTACCATGCATAACCCCTTAAGAGGTTGATGGTGTTTTACCAATTACCCTGTATAACTGTTAAAATTTTAAATTAGCCGCAAGAATTTGTCATAAATAGGTTACTAGTAACATACAGACCAATCCTTGATCGATTCACAATCTAACAGTTCTCGAGGAAAAATCTTGGGAAGAAAATGCTAAGTAATTTCCATGGCAAAGCTTATTTGTCTCACGTGTACTTAAAAATGCCTTTTCATTTCTCGTCTGTAGGTACTTACTACAGTTAAAAGTCACATACCCAGTCCTACCACACATCAAACGCGACTACATCCCGGGGGTATACATTCGCCGATTTGTCAGTTTTGATATCAATTTGACACTTCCCATTGTAACTACACACTCAATTGTTATTTTTATTTTTTATATTCCACAATATCTTCTGATTAGTGTTCCGTTACACCTCATGGAAAATAAGGAAGTTGAGCATTAGAATAATTGTTTCCGGAAAATTGTTAACGAAGTCGGAAACTTTCCGAAAACAGCATGAATAAATGACGAATTGTCTTGGCTAGGTTAGGTGTTGTTTTAGTTTTTTTATTTGTGTTTGTTTTTGTAAGTTTGTATTATACACTCGAGAGCAATGAATCCGGGTCACTTAAAGAATGTTAAAAATCTCGGAAACTAAAAATGATAGGTTAATGCAATAAATTGTATTTAATAGACAATGTAATACTCCTTAAATGAAAGTAAAAAAAAATACATTTTATTAACACAAAATTACATAAAGAAAAAAACTGCTGATCTCTCCTTAAAACAAAAATAGGAAACATGAAATTTTTGAACTTTATTACGATTTTCTTGAATTTTAATACTTCGTATTGCCTCCTCGTGCTTCCATTACTGCGTTTGCGCGGTTTGGCATGCTGTACACCAAGTTCCTTATACGATTTTGGGGAATATTCTCCCATTCCTCTGTGAGAGCAATTTTGAGCTCACGAAGCGTGATTGGGGGAGGGTTTCGTTGTTTTACGCATCTGCCTAGCTCGTCCCAAGCATGCTCGATCGGGTTGATATCCGGGCTGCGCGCTGGCCACTCCATACGAGTAATGTTCATCTCTTGAAGGTAGTCATTCACAATCCTACCTGTATGAGGTCGGGCATTGTCATGCATAAATATAGCATCCTCACCTAAATTGACCATAAATGGACCAACGTGATCATTGAGGATTTCTTCCACATATCTTACGCTAGTTAAAGAGCCGTTTTCTATGATCACCAGCTCTGTGCGACTTTCAGAAGAAATTCCGGCCCACACAAGTACAGACCCACCACCGTAGGCTACTTTTTCTTCGATGCATGCTTGCTTGAATCTTTCCCCTGGTCTTCGATACACTCTGTGTCTTCCATCGTGCTTGTAGAGCATAAATTTTGATTCGTCGGAGAACATAACTTTTGACCAATCTTCAATACTCCAATTTACGTGGCTCTGGGCATATCTTAGTCTCGAAATACGATGCCCACGCTCCAGTTTAGGGCCGTTTGCAGGTCTAAGGGGTTTTAAGTTAGATTCAGCAAGCCGACGTCTTACTGTCCATGCACTTGGGTTACTTCCTCCGAGGCGTCGAAACTGATTGGTGAGTTCAGTTCCTGTGAGAAAGCGATTTCGAAGCATGGTGTTCACCAAGTATCGGTCTTCTCGTGCTGTGGTACACCTGGTTCTGCCCGTTCCTGGTCTGCGTAGGTTAGAACCAGTTTCTTCGTAACGTCGGAGAACTCTTTGTACTGTTGACAGCGACACACCGACAGTCCTGGCTGTATCGCGCTGACTCCGGCCGGTTTCCAGCATTGTAAGTATTCTGGTGCATTCTTCAGGCGTAAGCGACATAATTTCAGCTTGAATAATGAATATAGAGCACTATCAACATGGTTTATGTACCCACATAAATGACAGATTACAAACAAAAGCAAAACCAAATGCTGTAATTTCGTAGTTCCATCTTCGAAAGTGGCCCTTTTTCAAATTTGATTTTTTTATGATATAACTTTACAATAACTAAGAAGTTTTAATACCTTCATTTAAGGAGTATTACATTGTCTATTAAATACAATTTATTGCATTAACCTAGCATTTTCAGTTTCCGAGATTTTTAGGATTCTTTAAGTGACCCGGATTCATTGCTCTCGAGTGTATTTGATTACTAGTTCATTTATTTATTTATAAGTATATTTTTTTTTATTATTTACTAGCAGCTGACCCCGCGAACTTTGTACTACTAACTAAAATATATTTATATATTTTTTTAATTTTTCTCTCCGTATGAACCATCCTCGTACTTCAAGGAATATTCTAAAAAAAGAATTAGCAAAATCGGTCCATCCGTTCTTGAGTTATAAAATTACAACGAAAAGTGGCATTGATTTTTATATAATTATATAAGGATTAGATACTTACCTATGTCGAAACCGTTTGTACTCCCAATGGATACGCCAATCCCATCATGCCTTATACAGACTAGTACGATACAATGCTTCAAATTAAAATTAAAAGGAGAATTTTAATCAATAAGGTACACCAACTCGCTAAATCTTTTCGCCACATCTGACTTCGGTTGTGCTAAAACTGACTGAATTAAACCTACCTGAGATATATATAAATTAACCTCACTAACTAAAATTCTCCTTTCATCTTGGTTCCTGACGCAATCCATCAGCAAATGATGTACTTCCTCAAGTACATTGCATGTGTTGCAGTTGGGGGAACTTACTTTCTTCATGAGAAATGCAAACTTTGCCGATGGGTAGTTGCCTGGAAGAGATCGCAGAAAGCGATAAGGCCGCCCATTGTATATTAAGTAGTGTTCAGTTTAATTTTTCTTGTTATGTTTTTTGTGGTGTACAATAAAGAATATATAAATAAATAAATAGTGTCCCGACCGTAATCTTAGAGCTAACTTCACATAACTTCTATTTAACCTGCTACTGTCAAACCAGGGCACTTCAGGGAGCTCATTTTGAACTGTTTTGTACCATACTCTTTTGTCTACTAACTTACTGTTAAAATGTTGTTTCCAATTTTTAAACTTTTTAGTTTGAATTTTGACACATATTCTACCTAATCTGGTACAAAATTCAGCTCCACTCCTTCCTTCGCTGCCAATTTAGATGAACATTCAGCTTCCTCATTACCCCGTAAACCAACATGCGCCGGAACCCATTGCAACTTCAACTCTATGCTATTTCTAATTAAGTTGAAAATATGCTTTAGAATGTCGTAAGCTATCGATGTACCTCTGAAGCCAGACGCGCATCGAGCTACGTGGCCGTGGTGCAGTGCACTTTTGCTGTCCGTAAGTATAACAAAGGACATGTCCAAAAATGTATGGACCAAAAACCCAGAATCGACAGGAATGAAATGTATACCAGTGGATTGACATTGAAATATAATATAATGTTACCAAGGGGGCAACCCTGAAATTGTTATAGTATAGGAGCTAGGAGCAAAATAAAATAAGAAAAAAAAATGGTTTGAAAACAATAATAAAATAAGTTTACGTCATGTTGTGGCTTAATATGACGTTGTTTTAATGTTGTATCACTTGTGATAATTATCATCAACACATTTCACAAGCAACAGCAACATAATAACAACATCATATTAAATCACAACATAAAAAACACTCTGTTTTTTGTATATTTTTTTTCTTTTGGCGCATAGATACTACAATCGTTACAGTACTGTGTGTATTATTGGTAATTCTGTGGCTAAAGATTGCAAATATAAAAATAATTGGTATAGTATAGGAGCTAAGAGCCATGTTGTGGGTGAGAATATCGTTGTTAATCATTTATTTTCTTAATGTAAGTCTTATTGTGATAAGTTCTAATGATATTTCCTATAACAACAACGACATTCTAATCCACAATAACTTGTGTTACACATGAATGTACAAGCAAAATAAATACTCTAACTTTTATACTTATTTTTGTTCGCTCATAGATACTACAATCAACGTATTGTGTGTTATTGGTAATTATGTTGCTTTGGATAAAAAAAAATCAACAATTATTATCATAAAAACTTTATTGCCCAAATAATCAAAGAAAATACAGTTTGGAACTATACACAAACTATACACGAACTAAAAACATGTACGCGGTTTTGTTGTAGTTGTAACAGTAATCTCTTTTATTTATTAATTATTTTCTATGTCCAAACATACTAAGTCTAAAAATCCCGCAGGTTGAATCAAATCACCTTCGTTCCTCGCCCATGCAAGATAATATATGATACTTATAATATGGGCACAACTACCTAAAGTGCGACGCCCATGTATACAACTACAATAGTGCTCAGTGACCGCGTGACTATTATATGCTATATAACAATAGTATGTTCTTGTCGTAATGTGTCTTGAATGTATTCTGCATCGCATTAATGTGTGTTCCCTCTCTTCATTAAAATTCACTCTTTCAGGATGCCTGTACACTTCTATTGAGTACACACCTGTTTCTCTTATATGTTCGTAGCAGTACGATCGAGCTAGTTTCACATGATATGTACCGATGGCAAAAATAAGCAGCTCATCAAATGTAATTCTTGGGAAATCTACAACATCCGTTGCCTCCATCCTGGTAAACGCAATATTTCTTTGTGCGTTCAAACGGTTATGATCGACATATTCGGCCAGTTGGTTTTGTCTATTTATGTTTCTTTCGATCATTTCGATGAAGTTCGCAGTCAGGTGACTGTCCCCATATGGTTCTTGCGTTGCGTTAACAAGCGCTGCAGCTATTCTGAAGTCTGTCATTGCCGTGGTTAAAATGTTATTAAAATATTTATTTCTAAATATTTTAAAATCTCGTTTCATTCTTCCGTTTATTGTTTCTACCACCCATCGAACTAGCGTCACTAGTCTCGACTTATTAGCAGCTTCAGTGCTCAGCTGACTTTCATGTCTACTTAATGTCTGTGGCGTGTAGACCCTGAATCCACATTCCTCTGCATCTGGCAGAGCGTCCCGAAACCCCCTATCTAAAACCATGACGTCGTCGGGTTCAAAAAACCATCTTATCGAAGCTTCTTCCATAGGTTCGCTGTGATTATCCAAGATCTGTTTCAATATTGTTGCATCGGACGTTCTAGCATTATAAGGTCCTGTCACTTCTATTATATATCCATCGCAACATACAAGCATAAATGGCTTTACTACCTAGATTGGAATATTTATGTAAACTGTAACTCAATCTCTGAAATAAGAAGTTTGAGCTCTTTTGTATGTATAAATATGTCCCATCCATAATAACAATGGTTTTTGTATGATCTTCAGTTCCAAAAATATAATTAGGTTTATTTCTATTTCTTGCTATAACTTCATTCCGGGTAATATGGTCAAATCCAAGATGGCGTGGATCATAGTCATTATTGAGACATTCTCTTGCTTGTTTAATTTTTTGACATATTGCTGACTTGGATAGGCCAAAAACCGTCTCCAGTCTTCGGTAAGGTGTACCGCTTCTCAGTTTAGATAAATAGATACCCAAGATTGTGTTTCTGTTGGATCGTTCTTGTAAAGAAAAGGTTTCTTCTAATATGCTATAGAATTGCTGGTGACTTATACCGATCCAATTATGAAGTTCGTCCGGACTTATATCATCAATTTTTTCAAAATCCAGCAGCTTTTTTTTTTCGAGAGCCTGAGTGTATAACTCTGCTATATCGCGTAAGTACTCGCCTCTGAAATCGTCTTGACGTCTGGCGATGTTTCCTGGTAAGTTCTCCCAAGTAGTATTCCTTAAGTGGTGTGAACATATCCGTGCAAGAGGTGGTATGTATAAATGAAAGTAGCTTAAAATATATACTTTCATTGAATTGGGCACAGCGCGAAGTTCCAAACTCCTACAAACGTCGACAATACATCGTCTTGACGTGTTTGCTGCGCGTGCGAAGCCAGGTGTAGATATCGATGCAGTTGGAGGTCTGGGTGGTGGTGGAGGAGGTCGTCTTAAGCTATAGTCTATGCGCTGCCAGCACGGATGACAAATAGCTCTGGAGCCATCAAATGCAATCTGAAATAAGCAATAACATTCCCTCGTTAGTCTCACATTCATTTTAAAGTACCTATTGTTTATGGTATACTATCTGATATGTATACAACGTGAGTTTTACATCTATAGCGAACACATGAAAATACGGGAAACTAGGCTCATTATTATACCATACCTAATAGGTTGTTGATGAATCGACGACGAATATTAGTCGTAGTTATTGTGCGTTGTCAGTTGTGTTAGTTTAATTACTATTCTATACTAATCCAAACAAAACATGACGCAATATGATAACACGCCGTGTCGAGCGACGCCGCTGACATGGGGGTGTCGCCTTGATTATAAGTTAAGATGAAACTACATACTATATTATATGTAATTGAGTAACCATAGTACTTACTTCTTGTGGCGCTTGTAAAGTGCTGAACATATGCTCCACGAAGTCCCGGTGTGACTCCAGAAACTCGAGGGACAAAACATGATGCCGCCTTTGTAGAACAGAACGGGGACAAGTCACACAACGGTTACGTTCATCCATTTTAAACAATATCCAGTCGCAAAGAAAATCGAAGTCCGGTTTAACGCGCCACAGTTTCGAATCAACAAGAAAAATCAGTGTCCAGTATACAAAAGCAGAGGTCAAGTTAAAATCCACGAAGTAAAACAAAGCACACAGATCACAACGAAAACAAACGAAGGACTGCGACGGGATATGGTCGTTAGTCGTTACCTGCCTACCACACCGCCCCGCCCCCCGCGTCACCCCGTCCGCCGCGCCGCGCCCGCGCATAATAGCCAGTAGCAACTGTGTATTTTTTTATTTGCAATCCTTAGCTACAGACTTACCAATAATACACACAGTACTATAACGATTGGCCAAATAGAAATAAAAAAAAAGAATTTTTTACTTATTTTATTTTGCTCTTAGCTCCAATACTACAACGATTTCAGGGTTGCCGCTTTGGCAACATTATATTATATTTAAATGCCAATCCATTGGTACACAGTTCATTTCTGTCGATTCTGGGTCATTTTTTGGACATCATCTTTGCTGTCCGTAAGTATAACAAACTTATAAAAAATTTCCTTTATTGCATAGGACAAGGCTTGCAAAGTTGCAATGAGCTCCAACGTCATGACGGATACATCTGACATTATTTTATAATCTGATCTATAACCGCTAATGACCCGCGGGAAGCTCTCGTTCCCAATAGCAAACTACCGTCAATGCCCCCTGGGTACCTGGGTGCCCGGCCTGTTATCAGCTTTAATTAAAACAATTGAATACTTAGAAAAACCCATTGTTTACACTAGAGCGGCGATGACGTATTTCGCATGTGCATCAACTGTAGAAAAACACACAAACACAAAAACACACTATTGTTGTTAAAACATTTTTTTCACTTTTTATTTTGGTTATTTAATTCTGTGTTTCACGAACTGTGTCCAAATAAACGTTATTCTTTCTTTCTTTTCTCTTTTTCGGAATGTTAACGGATACCAGCGAGGTAATTGCATAACACACTAACAGTAGGAATGGCTTTCATTTTGACAGTTCAACAACATTCATTGCGTTATTTACGTTGTTGTGCAGACACATTTTTCGAACATATGAAGCAATGGATTAGCAATATCCTTCAAAATCATTCAGATCGTGATTAAAAGCGTATTACGCAATTACAGTGCAGCTCGATATGCAATACAATACAATGGGTACTATTTTCTAGGGAGATACCGCAGTTACAAAGGTTTGATTGACGTGCAAAAGTGTTTGTACGAACCGACTTACAGAAATAAAATCATTTATCATTTAGGCCGTTCTGCTATTAGCTAGAGAGCTATTCTGTAACAATCTCACCGTGATAACTTAGGTGAAGTGAGCTTGAAGTGAGTTGTCGGTAGTGTCAATCCCTAGCATCAGCAGTGCGATTCTGTAACCATCTCACCGTGAAAACTTAGGTGAAGTGAGCTGTCAGATCTATATTACTATACTCTTTGGCTGTCAGTGTCGTCCCACTGATGCTAGGGATTGACCAAGCATTACATTTACAATCATAATCGAGATTTTATTAATATTTTTTATGGAAATTGTATTGATAAATTTTATATTATTTCAAAGCTAGTATCTAGGTGTCTAAAAAAAGAAACAACATTGAGTTTCTAACTGAATTTCTTTTTTGCTATTTTATTTTAAAACCCCGAAAATAGTAATGTTTCAAAGCTAGTATGTAGTTAAGTGGCTAACCACTTAACTACATACCTACTAGCTTTGAAATAATATAAAACGATCAATAGAATTTGGATAAAAAATATTAGTAAAATCTCGATTATGATTGTAAATGTAACGTTGGTCAATCCCTAGCATCAGTGGGATGACACTGACAGCTCACTCCACGCAAGTCTTCACGGTGAGATTTTTACAGAATCGACCGGCTGGTCTCTTTTCTTTAACGATTTCCGTGTCCCATTGTCGTGACCACCTCTAATATTCTTTTTACCAATGTTTGTTATTAGTAAAATCTCAGAATATCTCTCTAGACCAATTTTGTACTGTTTCATTTTGAATTGGATAAAAAAAAAACATGAAAATTGTTAAATAATTTTCTATATAATCAGAATCGTCATTACTCCTTACTACTCGGATACTCCCCCTACCCCGCTACTCCGGTACCCCGGTATCCCGCGGGACAGTTCATACTGTTGGATTTGTCGGCACTAATCAGTTTTACACATCGTGTCGCAAACTCGCAACCGGACACCGCTCATGTGGGAATAAATTAAATCACCACGAGCTTTATGATGCCCTATGAATATGTGATAAATTATAATGATAGGAAGTCAGGGAAAAAAACAGTTCATGGCTAAGTGGATTATTTTGCGTGATTTTGAAATATGTGGTTTCAATAATTATGTAAAAATTAAGTAATAATTAATTAATTAAGTATGAGAAATATATAAACTTACAGTAAAAAAACTGGCACCCGCTTCCAAGACTGCTGAATGAAATATAGCAGCGATTGGTATCCGGTAGGAATAGCTGATACACGACAACGACAATCTATCAATCCTAACAGTAAATAGGTTTGTAAGTAAACATTTTCATATAGGCCGTGCACGAAATCGACTGATTTTGATCAATTTGGTGCATTATTTGTGGGGAAGGGAAAAATAATTTAAACAAAATTATTTGTGATTCAAAAAGTCGAGCTCTTTGTTTTGCATGTGATTGAAAGGGATTATTCAAATAAATAAGGAATTCTTGGAAAATCACTAATATTCGCAACAAGTTTTCCAAAAATTTACGCGAGAATGACGTTTGATTATATGTTTTACTAAAAACTGCGTTTGATTTTGTACATTCAAAATATCATCAACATCATTATAAATATGGTCTACTTGCACGTGGCTGGACCACTTTTTTCAACTTCGATGTAAAAAATAATGTTGAATAAACCTATTTTTCGAAAAAAAACCCTCTCAGTAATGAATTTTTTCCTAATAATGAGCAAATCGTTTCAATAAATTTCAAAATCACACATTAATCTTCAGCTATTCATAAAATAACATTACAATTTAATTTTATGATACGTTGATAACAATACCTTCATTAAGTAAATCAAAGGCAAAATAAACTATATTTTCGAGAACACAAAAGTGATAAAACTATTATCAGAAGCTGTGACCGACACGAATGGTTTAGCACCAAGAAAACTGTAGGTACTTGTACTCGTATAGTCATACAGACATAATATTTCAATTATTTCCAGCTTTTTCACAATTAGTTAACAAATAGACAAAGGAGGTTGTTTTACGTGTACGGAGCCTTAAGAGTAAATTAAGTTATCATCATCTCCCTGCCCTCACTCCAATTCAGTTGAAGTCATCACACCATGCCTTCTTCAAGAAAAGTTTTTAGTTCAGTCGTTTTTTCTAGTGGAGTAAAAATTAAGAATCGTGTTTCATGATTAATTTTTTAGAATCATCACAACGAGGCCTGTCCAGCAGTAGACATCTTTTAACTGATGTTGCTGATGAAGACGTCATTTCATAGAAACAAAACACATACTACTAGTATCTTTAGTCACCTAATCAAACCCAAAGTCTCGCACATTGGTTCAAAGCCTCCAAGCCTCCACCGATTTGTCAACATTAATATCAATTTTAAACATCCCAGTAACCAGTGTAACCTCACACCAACTGCTACGGGAATAAATTAAAACGCTGTGAGTTTTATCGCCTCGCCGTCGATGTTGGTGGCGCCTTAGTATTTATATCGATACTCCGAGATAGGTATCTACATGTATGTGATAAACTTGTAATGACTTGCTGTTGTGTGGAGGGTGGTCTGGGCTGTTATGATAGCTTGGTACTTGGTGAATCTTGAACGAACTAAATGAAGGAAGAAAGAAATAAAGAAAAATAGGTTATTTGTCACAGAAACACGTGCATACAAAAAATATAATTAGCTCTAATAATTAAGAAAAAAAAAAGTAAAAACAACAAAGCGATCTCTAATCACGAGCACAAAACAGAAAAATTCGACAGCTGCACGTCATGACTGTGACAAGAAGGCTTCCACTCAGCACGATGCTGTGCTATGGGGGACCCACAGCACAGCGCTGATTTTCAGTGGTTACCCGAAAAGGACATACGGAAACCAAATCAGGTTCAATGATTGGTACTACTTATAACGCAATAGAATAAAACAAACGGTAAGCACTTAGAATAAAAAGCAACTACATAAACAACCAATTAATTGAACAAATAACATCAAAAATAAAGGACCAAGTCATCAGATAACAAAGGTCCACGTTTATAATGTGTACCAGGGAAGTAGAAGTGTTGAAATGTCAAATCTGATGTGTCAGATACCTGCAGCTGGAAGTGAAGAATTCAAAAATGTTTGGATTCTCAATAATTACCGCAAGAATAATTTTGCGGGAAGTTCCTAATAGGCTTTGGGTCACTTAGCCTTGAACTTTACCAGCTTTCGATTTGTGAATAGCGTGTAGGGAACTCCTTCGATATAGTGTTTACGAAGCAAGTTTAAAGAAAAACACAATATTCCATTATTTTATAAATTGATGCATATTTTATAGTAGCACCTATGTTGTTTCACAAAACATCTAATATTAATCATTTATTTACCAGTTATACATTGTCTACCATATAAGTTACCTCTTTGTAGCGTTCCCCCTAAACAAAACTTACAATCGAATCCGAAAGCGAATCGAATGGTTGTGAATAGCACTTTAGGTATGACTGTCTGGACCTGATGCATGTCATAGACAGACAGTTTAAAGTTAAGCATAGGTATATGTTACTCTCTAAGTAAGTCGAAGAAGATACGGGTCCGTCCGAAAGTAATTGAGCTGTCAAAACATGTGTCAAATTCAATTTTCAGACGGACAAAAACACATCGGGCGCGTAGGGACACTGTTGAATCGTGTTGTCATTCATTCTTAGTTCGGAAACCGAACTAATATTATGTTCGTAAGTGATACGGAGCAGTAAATACCCGTAACTTCGGCCGAAACTACGGACCCTCTGTATTGTATTGGGTCTCATGAGGCCACACATGAGGTTCTTTCTCGGGGGAGATTCAGCCAACAATCGAAGATTCAGAGCCGCTATCAAGGATTTTCATACAGAAAATCCCTATAGGAACACTTTTTTTAAGGTGATACGTAAAACAAAATCATAGCTCGAGGGGCGGGCAGAAGAAAGTGACAGAGTCAATATTACTTCCACATGCGAAAAAAGAGAGCGAAACAATGCGTTGGAACCAAAACAAAACAACGTAATCGCCAAACCGAATAAAATATTTTAAAAATAAATTAAGCCATGTATCGATAATATTTTCAGCCAGAGTTCTGAATGACCTAATACGCACATTTTGAATGCAATTTTGCAATGAAATTATTTAGGATTTTGGAATTACAGAAAAAAATATAAAAAAAAGTAGAAGGTCTTTGCGGAATTTAATTCTATCGGGGTTTATGTATGTAAAAAAATATAATTATCGCGAAAAAATAATCAGCTGGTCCCTACATTTTGACGAGTTCTACAAACATAAATGTAGGGAACAGCAGATATTTTTTTCACGATTTCATATTTGGTCCCATAGTAAAAGTTGTTCATAATGATGAGTACAATGACCCCTTTAGAGGTTGATGGTGTTTTACCAATTAACCCTGTATATTGTAATAATGAAATTAATGGTTACGAAAAAGCCCCCGATTTATTTTGGTATCGCGACTTCTAATTACACAACATTGGAACATAGTATTTTTTCCTGTAAATTGTAACCTGATACATTTTATAATGCTATGGCAGTCTGTTGTTTTAAATATGTCATCGGTCGATACGTGACGGCTAAAACACATGGCCCTCGATAAGTGAAATGGACTATTAATTTTTATTAGGTTTATATAATTATCACAATCGCTAGGGTATTCCGAACTAAATTACGGTTTAACCATTCCTGTCTGTTCATCATCACAAGCGAGTCATCATCTCCTTTTTGAAGTGAAAACTTCTTTAGCCCCGTTGTGATTCGAAATTCAATGGAACGAAAAAACGACATTAAAAAAACTTTATAACAAAAAAAACAACCGACTTCCAAAAAAAAACACTACAATAGGAAAAATTACTTTAAGTATATAAATAACCATTTACTTATGTACACACATAATAATATATATAAACAGACAAGAAAAATAGGTACAAAGGTGATGCTTATTTCTATTGAAATGTCTTCCAGCATACCTGCGATAGGATAGTAGATTTAGAGATGTAGACAGCGTGTGTAAGAGTAAAAGAGAAAATAAAATACATACATAAAATCAAAAACAATTAACTTATAAAAATAAAACAAATAATATGAAAACTAACATATATACATACATACTTCTAAAATAAATATCACACGCACTTTAATTTTGGAAGTCGGTATCTTTTTATTTTTTAAAAAACGTTGCTCCACACTAGGAATTTAGGATCTTTGGTTTTGTATTTTCGTTTTTGAAACCGACTTCCAAAATTAAAGTTATTTTTAACTTTGTAGTGTTTAGTTTTGGAAGTCGGTTGTTTTTTTTTATAATAAAGTTTTTATTTTTCACTTTTGAGTTGTGGTAGTTACCCACCGCACACAAATTTGTATACCTTCACTCGTAAATAACAGTGACAGGAAGGTAATATAACAGCATCAACATACACCAAGTGGAAAAAATACTTATTATTGAAGCTGACTCAAAAACCACTTGACCTTGAACTGAACTTGACCAAATTTATATTCGGTCCAATTTATTTATATTTGGTCCATTCAGGGCGCTGTTGCAGCTTCCACGTTTCTGTAGCGCATCAGCAATGTTTGCTGATGCGCTACAGAAGGCTTTGCAGCTTTATGGCGCAAAAAGACCGCGTCATTCATTAACCGGTTGCGTGGAAGTCGCCACGGCATCTTGAGTGCCATTGCTGCTAGGCACGATTGTCCCCTGACATGGAAGCTAGTGCAGCGGACCAAGTCCCTGCTAACTATTTTGTGCTAGTTGTATGTCTCATGTATGTATCAAAGTTATCTAAATAAATAAATGTATTATTATTATATGGGATCAGCCTATAAATTTACTATTTCAAAGAAAAGAAGAATTTTTCAAATCGGTTTATAAATGACGAAGCTCTGAGGTAACAAACAATAAAAAATAACCGAATTGAGAACCTCCTCCTTTTCTTGAAGTAGGTTAAAAAGTGACAAACGCATACATCTATAGGGTTTAACGTGCGAGAGAATGAGATAGAATACATTATTTAGCCTTGAAGTTCACGCTTCTATCGCGTGTGAACTGCACACAAGTTTTCATTTTCATTTCATTTGGGTCGACACAGTACTTATGTCTTAGTATTTTACATCTCTATAAGTTATCCTCTCAGTAAAGCTGTTTGTCCACCATCACGTCAACGGGACGTCAACGCGAACGAGATGACGGCGCTGAAGTAGTAATTGATACATACATTTACTATGGCCGCGTGTCCACCGCACACCGGCAACATATTTTTTTAAAATTTTTATTAAATATGGGTTTGCTCTTGACTCTAGTCTAGTCTAATATAATCTACCGTTACGGGAACGTGACGCTCGGTTTGAATAATCTCGTTTCTCGTTGACATCCCGTTGACGGTGGCGGGTGGACAAACGGTGTAAGTTCTCACCCGCTTTTCAAAGGAAATGTATGAAAAGATAAGCGTGTTACAAAGGCTTCTTTTCATACGGAACAGGTACAAGAATAGACCACCATACACAGTCTAAGTGTTTCCTCACGTTTGTTTTCGACACTGATTTTCTTATGGTTTCGACTTTAGAAGCTTAATTTATTGGTCATGGTCTAGTGGGTGATATAGACTTACAACATTTGAAGGAAATTTAGACATAATATTATGATGTTCTATTGACAACACAACACCGTAGCACATCCCAACCCACACAAGCAGACGTAGTGAAGCCCATATCTACACGTCCTGTTTAAAGGAGCCCGTAGAAGAGCCCCGTTTCCACGCGGTGGGCAGGTGAGCCATTGTGGTCGGATGCGACCTGACGGCACTGGACGTCCCTGTGGGCATGTTTTTGTCTATTTAGTGAAGCTATAGTAGCACCGTGGATGAGCAATTGAGCATGGGTGACATGGATTGGTTGTTGGGTTCCGTGTTGTCGTTTGTGATCATTATGACAAATCAGTCGTAGGTATAGACCAATTTTTAAGTTACCAAAATATCATAGATTTCAAGAGTCATCAATTTATAGTAGAAAATAGCGCTTATAATATTGCCCTACATAATAATTATCATAAGTTTGTTATGTAATAGGGAGCGAGCTTATCACACACCCAAATCCGGGGCTACCCTAGGTTACATAATGAAAAACATAGCACTCTATCCGACTCCGGGGTGGAAGTAAGGACCCACGCTCAGCTTGGGGCCTCTAGATCAACGAGCCTCGTACACCTAAACATCTCGAATTCAAAAGACAGGTTAGACTGAAATATGTGTTCAGCAATCAGCACTAATTCTCCATACGATTAAAATAAAGAAAACGCCTAGTTACAAGGAAGGCATGATCACGACGACTCGTTCCCACGGTTAGCGCTGACTGTTACAATTAATGCTACGGCAGCAAGTACAGGCAAGCGGTTTTGTGCCAAAGAGTATGGAAGTGCAGAGGGTAGAGACTACAGAGTCACAAGGGCCAAAGGAAAACTTCGTAGGTAAAAGTACCTAAGCACGCATCGTGAAGACTGGAAGAATTATGATTCCAGATGTATGGATTGGGGCTTCTTAAAGACCACTCGAAATAACCTTTCTTCTTCTCCTCCCAAATTGGTCCCTCAATGTCAGGAATCGTGACTTTGAATCTGAATTAAGCTATTGTCTGTGACTTGATGCAGTGGCAAGTTCACCAGCACTTCCAGTAGGTCTAACACCTGGATTTGCTTGCTTATTTATAAATATAACCAGAAAAAAATCTTTTTAAAGATTGATTTGATTGATTGATAATGAAGGAGTGTATTTGCACTCAAATATTATCATCATCGTCATTAGCAAGTGCACTCTGCTACTCGACGTAGGCACATCACTGAACTCGATTCTCGGCTACTCTATGCCACAGAAGATTGCTGCGACCAATTCTTGATCACTAAGTACTACAATATTGGCGTCGATCGCTCATAAAATTGGTATGTCTAGTCTGTTTTAACTTGATCTATAAGACACGCGCGTCATCAAATCGCCATTGCCAAGGTTAACATTTTTACAAATACGTAATTTGTATGTAAACTATTGCAAAACTGGGTTACAAGTCGGTTACAATAAAGTAATAAGCAGTGATAAACAGTTCTATTCTAAGAATTACTACTAAGTATTATATTTCAGGTGGAATGGAATGATAAACACATAATTGCATGTTTTACTTTTTTTCATAATAAAGTGAAAAAGGCATTGTTCTTTTGTTGCTAGTGATTATTATGGTATTATTGACACTTTGTGGAACGATGTGATTTGCCCTTTTAGTTTTAGCTGATGCTAATTAGGGAAGTCATTCTGCATTAACGCCGTCCCTAAGGACCACAATTTTTTCGCAGAATATCAGTAAAGTATGCTGGAAACTGCTACCCATCCGAAATAATCACTCGATGAATGATGTATTCTATAAATCAATGCATATGTTGGACCAAAGGATTGGTGGCCCTTTGGGTAAATCCAGAACTTGTGCTACTTATTATTGGTAATAGAGTTACAGAGGTTCTGGATTCATTCATCTTTATCTTACGTCTATATGTCACTGAACTCCTCTTAAACGACTAGACCGATTTTGATGATTTTTTTTGAGGTCCCTGGATTTTTATAATTTCCAATTGAATCCGGCAGGTAGCGCTGCGATCCAGTTCTAGGAAACACGACAACGTCTGTCCGGTCAGCTAGTATTAAATACTAATATATTCACTATTTAATATGAATAAATCCTACTAAGTCTTTATTAGCGTTCAATTATGGCTTGTGCCGGGAGTGCAGGATAGATATGATAGTCCAATTCCTAGAGTCATTGACTCACTCAAACAGGAGTTATGCTAATCCCATAAGTTTAATTCAGTTTTAGACATAATTTTAGCAGTGAAATAGAACCCCAATAAACTTCATCTCATTTGTCGGTTGGTAGCAATTCAGCTGCTCCGCCCAATAAATAAACAATTCCAACACATTTGCATAAACAGTCCTGGGATAACCCGAATAATTATTAAATAATACAACCGAATAATAATGTACTAGGGTGCAATAAATACAAAAGGCGTTAGCTGATACCGTGGTGGCGCGGCGGGCAGGCGCCGCTGGCGTCGACACAACTACAACGCTGAGTCAGATTAGCGGAAATACTACTACTAACTTGTGGGCGCCTGGTACTTTCGAGAATTGATGGTAAGTAGATGCTTTTTTTTGTTTCGTCTGAATCGATAATCGATTTACTTCGTCATGAACGGATTTTTACTGCTTTTTACCAACCGGATAGTAACCTAATTATTTACACGGGTGCATTTTGGAATGCAAAATTATCTCTTTTTTTCAGCCGAACTTGACTATTTAATTCCTGAAGCGACTGCAATCCAATTGCGATAAAGATAAATGTCTCCTAAGGGCAGCTGGATTTGAGGTCATCCCTTTATGTGATCATAATGAAGCAACTAAACTAGAATTTCGACATTACCTGACACTGATTAACGTAACTTCAGACAAGCCTCAGTACAGTTTCTGTCAAACTACCCACTATTACAAGAATTCTTCAAAACTTATCATAAATATGAAATATTATTTTTATAGTAAAACAAACCATTAAGTATAGCCACTAACAAGATATTTCAATAAAGAAAATTATATATTTTTTATAAAGCCCATCGTTCGAGAGCTAACGTAACTTAATATCGGGGAAACCGGATAGCAGACAGTATGGCGCGACCTTAAGTTTACTTTTTTATTTTCATTTTTTATTTTATCTAGAGAGAGCCGAGGCGGTGATGCTGCAATGGCAGGTAACTTGCTTATAACACATATGATATTATTAAGTAATTTGTAGAAAATCGAAATTAACACAGCCAACTGAGAAATTCTTATTAGGTAAGTAAATATTTTGACAATTCAAAACGTTTTTTTTTTTCATTTAGGATTTTTCAACTCCCGTTTAGCATATACTAAATTAATTTCAGTTAGTTTCATTTAGCAGTCATTTTAACTATCTTTACGAAAACCAAAACGTGAAAATTGACAAATCAACACAAACATGGCTCTTAGGACCAACAACTCGATACCAGTCAAAATGCGACATGAAGACTTTATTTGCCACCTCGCAAATAAAGTCCACGCTCTCGGACCGCTTGCGGTCCAAATTCGGTTCACTGCGATTGCTGTAGGATCGCGCGGTGCGAAGCAATCACAACTGTACGCTTGAGCATTTAGGCACATTTTAGCATGCAGTGGTTGTTGAGGCGACGGAGTAGGCTATTATCTCAATAGGTATTGGAAATTTTCTACTGAGTGAAGTATCTGTTACGTAGTAACTATTTAGTAATCTGTGCCCTAGCGTAGACTAACATCTTAAAAAGGTACAGTTACACCTTTCTCCATAACAGCTGCTCCAAGTTTTGTCCCTCGAACTTTTGTTTCAACGGAGGCACTTTTTGTATCGTGTGTGATCCGTGCGGTGACGGACGGACCGCTGCGATAAGGGTTGCCAATTTTATTATATCAAATATAGTATTTTCGAAGACATTGTCTGTAAAAATATTCTAGATGGCAAAAAAAATATAGTAGGTGTGCAAAACAAAATGCATATTTTTTGCTACTTTGAGCCATTAAACCAGGTTTTCATTTTTTTTTATTTTTCATTACATTATTAAAATCTAAAAATAAATAGTTACCATTACTTTCCCTTTTACGAGATTGATACTGGCTTTTGCGCTCATCTCGCCATTTTGTATTTGTCACTAAAAATATGCGTTCAGTAAAAGCTGAAGTTGCTGGTACCTATAGAAAGAAGATACGATACATAGGTACAAATTAGTATTATGAAAATATAAGAAAAGTCAGAATCACAGAGCAACACGTGTACAGCAGTAGACACGTTTTGGCATAGAAAGAGCAATAGCCAGAATTTAATTAATCTGATTAATTTCTGAATACAAATTTCAAAAACAGATTCGGGCTGCGTTTCGTTTTACATTTATTTTAATAAAATAATGTTAATTAAATTGTCATCTAAAATATGGTTTTGCCTTCTATGTATATTTTTTTTAATATAGCAGTTAGGTCTCCAATATAGTAGGATAATAGAGTTGACAACCCTAGCTGCGATCTAAACACTGATAGCTCGTGTATGTTTGATAAATGGCCTTCTGTGCCGTGATACGGGCAAGTGTTAAGAATGGTGAATGATTTGATGAATGGCTGTAGCTCTTTTATAATTTTTGTGGCTTCTTTGAAAGGTGAAAAGTTCAACGCTCGATATTGGTGCATTAACCATCGTGATAAAATGAGTTTGTCCTGGTTTTGATAAAAACAATAGTTGGCTCGTGTCGTATTTACGCGAATACTACCAATATAGTAGTAAATTAACCGATTTTGTGGACCTTGGAAATGGTAGTGAAACCCTTAAACAGTTACAGGATGTTTAAGGTGGCGTTAATTCAAACGTCTGAATTGAGGAGCCACCTTAGAACTCGAAATTGTCGTCTTTCCTTTATTTATTTAACAATGCGTTGTAACTTGTACTCTCACATCCTGTAACTGTCCCACTTTGCTGCAAAATCCTCTTCTCATAAGTACTAGGAAATCACATACCTGATAACAATGATCACTTCGCGGCTACTAAGTTGGCTTGCTCACAACGTTTTGGTGATTTTGTGTGCATATCAAGACGTCAAAGTTGTTAAATAATAACAGAAGCACGTGTCAATCGAAGGTTAAGCATCGCTTGCCGAGTTCAGTCCGTGGATGGGTGACCATTCATAACATATCGAGACCCCTCCGTGCCTCGGAAAGCACGTTAAGCCCTTGGTTCCAGTTGCCTTACATAGATCTCTGACAGTCGTTGAAAAACTGAAACACAAAAAAAAAAAAAAAACTGAAAGTCTGGTTGTCAGACTTTCAGGTTTCTGACTTCCCGAAAGTCTGACAACCATTCTTAGCAAGAGATTATATTAGCATTTTTAAAAGCCTACTTTACTGTGGGGAAGTATGGAATGGAGGATGTCAGCGTGTAGGTTCTCAGCCTATAAACTTATGTGAGCAACTATAAAATAAGCTTATAGCGCACATAATCTTATTAGAACAAGATTAAGCGCTATTTTTGCTGTGTAAAAAATCCTGAAAATTTTTGAAGAAATAAATAGTTTAAATTTTTTTTTTTTAGATATCGTTTTACCCAATAACTGGGTTATGAAGGTCAGTTAGACAGTCACTTTATGTAAAATACTGGTATTCAGCTGCCTCCGGTTAGACTGGAAGCTGACCCCAACACAGCTGGGAAAAGGCAGGCATGTTGATTGATCAAGACGTCAGAGTTGGACTACCCAGACAAAAGTCACTATTGCGTTATTGCATTTTCTCTCCTAAAATGGACACTTCAAGAAGTCAACACATTTAAACTCGATATTATTCTTCGAAGACCATACGTAGAGACTCATCTTCAATGTTTATCTGTCTGTCAGGCAAAAATAACCCTTTAAGTGACACAAATAATATTGTGGAACATAACACCCAACACCAACATGTTGGAAGAACAACTTGAGTTTTGCTTGTAGCAAAATATTGTGTGTTTTAACAAACCCTGATGGGTTCCACTTTACAATCGTAGCAGACCATTACAGCAACATGTTTTCAGTTTAAATATTAGAAGATATTTTTAAATATCTCGGGACCATGAGGCAAATCGTGGTGATAAAAATATTTGAGGCTCCCCAAGGGAGCGATGTTTTTGTGTTTCTCGGGACCATGGGATCCAAGACTTTTGGAAGGCGTACGAGGGGCCGAAGCCAAATCACAGAGACTCGTTAGACAAATTTAATGAAATGCAGGACCAACTGACGATTATCCCTGTATGCACTATGCAAATGCACCCAAGGACCATCCCCGGTTGGTGCAGGATATTTCTTTTTTTATTTAAGGTGGGTTAGCTCTTGGCTCTAGTCTAGGTCAGTGGTGACAGAGACAGAATCCACGATGGAGTGAGCTTACCCAGAAGAAGCCTGTTCACTCTCATTTTGAAGAGATTAGGGTTGTATGCGTTCGGAAACACAGACGCAGGTAGAGAGTTACACTCTTACTATATATACACTACATATTGAACTATGGGTTTGGGTGGCTAAAGTGAACTGATTACCAAGACTATTAGGTATTTATTATTATACAAAAAAAAAGTTGACGTGCAGTGTTCTCAGCCTATTACTGCCCCACTGCAAGCCAGCCACAGCCTTTTCTCATAGAGAGAAGGCGAGTATTGATCACCACGCTTCCTCAAGGTGGATTGACAACTTTGTATGATATTCTAATGATGTTTGATTTTTTTGTAATTTTTATGAGTTACAGTCACGAGTACAAATTTGTATACACTTACCAAAATTCAAAAGCGATTTTCTCGTGGAATAACTGTTGTAACTTTTAGAACCTAATTTATATAATATAATTTTATAAAAAAAATATGTTCGTAACAACATAAAATTCTAATCAATACAGTAAAAGAAAATCACTTACGAGTATAAAGTACTCGTAAGTAAGTAGATTTTATTTGTTTAAACATGGTGTACCTACATTGCATGCACAATAGTAATGTTAACAGTATTCTTAGGCATAACTTTGGATGCCAAGCTTCAATGGGGCCCCCATATAGATAAATTGTCAAAGAAGCTTAGCTCTGCAGCATACGCCGTTAGGAAAATTCGTGGTTTAACTGATTTAGAGACAGCCCGTTTAGTATACTTTAGTTATTTTCATAGTGTAATGTCGTACGGTATTCTGCTGTGGGGAAATGCCGCCGATATTCAGACGATTTTTGTTTTACAAAAAAGGGCAATTCGTTCAATTTATAAATTAAGTCCCAGACACTCCCTCAGAGACAAATTTAAAGGGATTAATATAATGACTGTGCCTTCTCAGTATATTTATGAAAATCTTTTGTATGCACATAAAAATATTAATCTGTTTAAAAAGTACAGTGGTATCCATAATTTAAATACTAGGAACAAGCACAAATTTGTTGTTCCTACTACCAGGCTCAAGAAAATAGGTGGCTCGTTTAGATGCCAATGTATACGTTTTTATAATAAACTTCCTAGCCACATTCAAGCACTAAGCCTTAATAAATTCAAATCTTTTATAAAAAGGAAATTATGCCAGAATGCCTATTATACTGTCAAAGACTATATTGAGGACAAAAAGGCTTGGGATTGAGTTGCTCCAATAAAGCACAGGCAATGTTAATTTATTTTATTTCGCTAACTATTTTTACTTATAATCTTTGCTATAAGTATCTATACTTATTTACATATACAATGACACTAATATTTACTATTTAAAGTATTATATTATTTTAAATTATTGTGAATGTGAGGACTATGTGTGTTTTTGTTGCAGTTTTAATCATGTTCTGGCAGTTTGAGTACCTGATGCGGCCTACCCAAATGTCCTTTCTTTGGTATTGTTCGTCGAATCGTTGAGCTCCTTAAGTTCTGAGTTGAGCTGCACGGTTACTGACAAATGCGTGCACTGACTGGACAGGTCCACTCAATCTGTGTGGTTCTTTCCTCAAAAGACCATTTCAGACACAAATCTACATGGTCCTCAAAGATTATTATAATATTATTCTAATTATTGTGAATGTGAGAACTTATTTATTTATTTATATTTATATATTCTTTATTGTACACCACAAAAAACATAACAACAAAAATTAAACTGAACACTACTTAATATACAATGGGCGGCCTTATCGCTTTCTGCGATCTCTTCCAGGCAACCTTGGAGAAGAACTATGTCGGTCATTGATTTATTTATATTTATTTTTGTATTTTTCTCAACGTAATCATGATCTGGCAGTTTGAGTAATTTATGCGGCCTACTCAAATGTCCTTTCTTTGGTATTGTTCGTCGAATCGTTGAGCTCCTTGAGTCTAAGTTGAGCTGCACGATTACTGACAATTGCGTGCACTGACTGGACAGGTCCACTCAATCTGTGTGGTTCTTTCCCCAAAAGACCATTGCAGACACCGATCTACATAGCTTTCACATGACCTGACCAAGATTTTATCTGGACTTTAAAAGAGACTGTGACCTCTGAGTTTGTTTCGGCCTTTCTTCTCAGAGTAGTCAGATAGGAAACGCCGACCCCATCTAGTTTAAAAAAAAATATGATTGACGTGTAAAAGTGTTTGTTCAAACCTACTTACAGAAATAAAATCATTTATCATTTATTTATCATTAATGGGATACAGAAAGTTCTAACATGTTCAGCCGCATGTCGTGGCGTACAAATTGGCAGGAAGAGATGGTGCATAAACCATGATATTTATCATCATAATTACATTTCTTAATTTTTTTTTTAGTTGCTAAGTGTAGACATATTGGTGCTCGTGACTGTACAAGTAGTTGTTCCGGGTCTGGCTGTTTGTGTATGAGAGTTTAAATGTTTGTAAACGCACCCACGATACAGGAGAAATACCTAGTGTGGGGCAAAGTTAAAAAAAAAAAACAAATTTCAGACTTATACATACTAATATTATAAATTCGAAAGTAACTCTGTCTATATGTTGCCTTATCACCTAAACCACTGAACAGATTTCGATAAAATTTTGCAAGGAGATAGATGGCGTCCTGTGGAAGGACATAACAACGACATTAAAGGAGAAGAAGCTAGTATTAAATGTAGGTACCTAAGTCCGGGTTTCCTCACGATATTTTCCTAAATCAGCTGAAAGCCCTTCATTCACTCATGCAGCTCACATCTAGAAGGTAAGCGTGTCGCGGTGGTAATGTGTCTAAACTTACTATCTTGCACAATTTTCCAACATCAAATTTTTAACCGACTTCAAAAAGGAGGAGGTTCACAATTCGGTTGGTACTTTTTTTATGTATGTACACCGATTACTCGAAGACGCCTGAACCGATTTGTAAAATTCTTTTTTTTTCCAAAGTGTATATTTCCCAGGTGGTCTAATTTAAATTTCATTGAAATTGGTCGAGCGGTTTTTAAACGTTCAACAATAAATTATTTTTAAATTAAAAAAAAAAACGTGGGCGTGTAAGACGATCGTTTTCGAATTGGTGTGGGGTAGGTACCATAGCTAAAAAGTGAAAAATAAAAATAAAAATTAGAAAAATAAACAACCGACTTGCAAAAAGAAAAACACTACATAGTGAAAAATGACTTTAATTTCGGAAGTTGGTGGCAAAAACTAAAATACAGATTCCATGACACCGACTTCCCAAGTTATAGTAATTTTTCACTTTGTAGTGTTTTTTTTTAGTAAAAAAGTTTTTTTTTTATAAACATACATAGATTATATAAGTACAAATAATAAAGCTGAAGAATTTGTTTGTTTGAACGCGCTTATCTCTGAAACCAGCAGTCGGATTTGATAAAATATTTTTTTAATTTTATAGCCCATACATGAGTAAGGCTACTTAAAACATAACGCTAGGGCCCATAGGAGTAAAAAGAAGCTGGCAGAAGCTTGTATTATTAAAAAAACGAAGCACTGTTTTTGTAGTTGGGCACCAAGAGCACGAAATCGTTAATTATACAACGTGTTGTTTTGCATCCTCGTCAAATTTCAGGAGGCTGTTATGAAAGACATAAATAATCAAATAAAATTACGATCCTGCTCAATAATTATTAATACATACTTGTTTTTTTAGGTATTTAAGTTTGACAGTATTTCAGAATACTCCACTTTCAAAGAACAAAATCGCCCCGTTGCGTATGCGGTAGGCAGTGTCGTACGACTATGTCGCTGTGTGCATGCGTTACAGTTATAGCGCAGTTACAGGGCGGTATCACACGGGCCCTACACATGCCGATTTCCGAAAAATACAAAAAATAAAAATAAATACCTACTTATTTTATTATTGATTCGTGTCGAGAATCATTAGCATAGTTACCTCCTCGAATTTGACGAGGATGCAAAACAACACCTTGTATAATACAGGAAACACCATAGTCCTTTTTGGCAATAAACACTATAAACTCCGTAACTCTTACTTCGTTTTATTTCAATGTTAAAATGTCTAATAAAGTTTCGTCCCGATTCATCCCGTTTGACGGTACTTATTATTTGATAAAATTATTTTTTTCGACAATCTTAACCTACATCATACTACTTTAAAAGAGAGAAACATTCCTTCAATAGACAACCGTAACCGCTACAGATTTTGGAAACATCTGATAGACAAAAAACGTTCTCAAAATATCCGTTACACAGTTCAAAATTAAACAAAGATTGACGTTTCCTTTTGTTTTCCGAAAATAATTCGGTCGTGCACATACCTACATCACTACCACATGTCCGAAATCGAAATCGGCGACCGAAAACCGAAAAATTAACAACGAGAGCCCGAAATAGACGAAATTCGATATTTTCGCATGAAATCAGGGAATATTGTTAAAAAAAAAGGTTTTAATATTTTTCTTACAAATCGTCCTCGCATGTGCATTGTGGTTTTAAGTTACGTATGGTTGGACAAAAAATAATATTTTTTATTACCTGCCACCTTTTCACTTGAAATATGGACAATCAATAGAAAGGGTCAACTTTTTGCACGATTTGTCGAAAATTAAACTCTTTTGTTAACCCTTTCAATGATTGACCCCTTGGGAATTATATTTGTAACAACTTTTTATTGATTGTTATATTATTGACCTTTGCTTACAAAAAGTAATGACAAAAGGGTTACAAAGAAACCATTACTCAAGGTTAACCCTTTCACATTGACTTTTACAATTGCTCGAAAGATTAAGCAATTGATACGTTTGAATTACTCTAGATCTACAATATTTTTGCTGGTAGCTTTCGTATCTTTCTTTGTATTTATTATTGAACTTACTTTTAAAATGTTGTGAAGTGAACAATATTTTCATGACTTCAAGACCTAAATTCTAATTCCAAATATAATTTCCTTTTTTAACAGAACTTTGACAACAAGCCTGTATCATTTTATGTTTTTCAGACTGAGTGATATGATGCAATGCAATGCAACCTAGTTTTACAGTTTATTCATTTAAATTACCTATGCTACAGGATGTATTTTTTAAATTTAACAACACCTTAGACATCTTCACGCTTGTGGACAGTTTTCAATTAGTACCCATTTAGAATTAAAACTAAAGCAATCCGTCACCGGACACAGCTGGCCCATTTCTGGCCACTATTTAGTTTGGTTCTGTCTTGTTAGTCATTCATTACATTAGTGATGTTTTACAACATTTATAATGCGACCCAAACATACTAAATCCATTTTAATCTCATCCTTAACCACTTAAAAATAGAGCTGTAATGACTTTCTGTATGGGGAATGCATACGTTTGTCGAAAGCAATGAGATAAACATGGCGGGCCAAACGCGAGTGAGATGTCAATCACCTGTCAACGACGTCCCGCCTTCCTATGCACTCCTGGTACTGCCAAATGTAATGTACTGGTATTGGTCGTGTTTTTTTAATACTGAATAATTTCCTGTCTGTCCGTCAGATTTAAAATGTTTTAAGAATGCGATGAATGTTGTTATTATTTTATTATTGAAACTTGTTAATTGTGATGTCAAAGAAAGTGCTGAGAGGCGAGTGTCAACCGGTGAAAAATTATTCTGCATTTGTCGTATTGTGGTTACTAATGAGGCTATTTAAAAATAGTTACAATTAGTAAGACATCGCGTTTTAACTGAAGCAAAGCGAGCGTTTCCTTCTGCGAACTTGCTCAAGAATTATTTCCAATATGAAGTTGAATCGTTGTTCTCTATAAATAACATATTTCGTACAAAATGGTGGGCGTAACTCATCGAAATGGTTCCAGTATCAATTGGGTATAATTTATCGTCGACCGCAAGTCAACGCGCCTCGCACTGGGCCAATAAAATCATATTTTTACTATAACTAGCGGCTGTGGCGTACCGCACGCGCGCTGTCTCACGAATATCGGTTAGTTTTCATAAAACTCAAGTAATTATAATATTTCTTTGGATAATGACGAGAATTAAATGAGGGCAAGTGACATCTACAGACTCAAGTAAGGATAACGCTACAGGTATAAGCCTCTGTTTTTTAGAGCTTAATGGCCGAGTACAATGCGGTCGGTTGACTGAGAAATGTAGCCACTCTACCTAACTGTCTACCTTCTTGGCTAAGTATAGATACTTATCGCAGTAGGAACGTCGACTGTACTGCTGTACATATTCGACCCCGCCATCCCCTTCTAACCTAACCTGTCCGAGTCGGGGTGCCCTAAAGTCCAGATTGCATCCAGTTTCTCCTGGTAATTTGTCTCGGGTATCATTTAAGCTATTACCAATTTAATTAGTTTTGTGTTTCTTAAATAATAGGGTTTGTCCTCCAAATAGTAGATCTGTCACCAAAATGTAGTCACCAAACAATGCAAAATCAGTTCCACAATAAATCACCTAAAATCCTGAGATATCAACCTGGGAACAATTTTTGTTTATCTGAGAACGAAAATATTTCGTGGCGATAGATCTATTTATTAGGTGATACAACTTGATGACAAATATAAATTTTGGTGATAGAAAATATAGTTCCCATTATAATTTAGTGAAAATGGCAATTTTGCTATTCTGAATTTTACGTTTTTCACCAAAAATTTTGATTGTCGTAACTAAATCAGCCTGTTTTTAATCGCGATTAAAAAGGTGTGGAATAAAATTAGTTGTCATGAACTAAAATTCATACCAACACCTCGACTTCAGATGCAAAAACAGTACTGTATCTTTTTTTTCTTTTCTTTTGCTTATATCTCGAAAACGGTGTGTCCTATCGCAAAAATAATGAAAATTTCGACCCCCTTCATTAAACCCCGGAACACATAAAATCCAACGTGTTGGTAAAAAAAAAATTTTTTTTTCATATTTTCCATACAAAAAGTGAAAAATTCCGTACAAAGCATGTCGAGGCTGCAAAATAATGCGCGACTCTGGCTCTAAAAAAAAATCATGTGGTACGGCAAACAAGTATCACGTGGAGTCGCAAATTTTGCCAAATTTGATTTTAGATGTGTCAATATTATTTTTAAATTTAGAGATTTTATTTTGCAGAATAGCGTTAAGATTCTCATAGCCAAAAGTAAGGAATTTTAGTGATAGTTTAGTTAGTTTAGTTCGGTGTACAACAGAATAGGCACCATTAACTATTATTATTAAATATTTCTTATTATTACTTATTAACGTAGGTACACAAAAATTGTAATGTTGTTGTTCCAATAAATATATATGTATTTGTATTATTTGTATTTCTCACCAAATCAGGTAAAGGGTTACAACAATGTGTTTCGAAAAGTAAAGAAAAAAATTAAATATAATTTTCCCACATATTTTACTATTCTACAATGGTTTTAAAACGTTATTTTATACTTTACTTGTATTATCAAAGTCAGTAACAAGCATAAATTGTTGACCCTTTCTTTAAGATTTTTTCCCAAAATGTCAAAGTTTACAAATTACTCTACAAAGGTCACGATTGTAAAGGTAACCCTTTTCTCGGTCACCCTCTAAGAAATTATCTTTTTAGAAATTCATGGTTTTTCCTTTATTTGTAAAAAAAAGGGCAATGAAATAAATAGTACCGTACTTAAAGGGGTTTTGTGGTTTTTGAGTATTTCTCACTGTAGTTTTATAAAATTAATGTGCTTCGGGTGCATGTAAGGGTTATTTATTTTGAATTTATCCATTGTTCAAAAATATTTAACGGTTGTATAGGGTTAACTTATTAGACAGGACTATTTTAAACAAGGTTTTTTTTAAAGGTGTTTAATTTTATTTTTGTCACTTTCTCTGGGAAAAGCTATATTTGCTTACCCCTTCATAACAACTATGTCAAATCCACTCAAACTGATATTTAACCAGCCGTAGATACTTCACCAGTCACAAGGTCACACATAGGATATTAGCACAGGTCGTTTCGACCCTCCGGGGTACAGAACCGCGCCACTGTTCACACACAGCTGAGTGTTTATTAGCAAACATCGCTTGCCAGCTATGGGCTCCTGGTATTTAGCAAGACGTTGGCCAACCTCTTTTTATTCCTGCCTTGCTGAATCTTGCTTACCGTCTTCTCGTTACTTTTGCTTTAGTCGTTGAACTTTTATAAAATGCGGAAACGCATATAAGTAAGAAAAATGTATCGTGTATTACATACTCATTCTCTCCACAGTTATTTATAATAACAATAGTAAAATACCGAAGTACAAAACCGATTAGTATTTCCGAAACATTTCCCACGTCCATGTACGCGAATTTTCATAGTGATGCCGGCCGTGGAGAAGCTTCTGCTGTGAGTTTTTAGAAAACAGCCCCTGAATCTCCTGAGCTCCTAGTAGTTTGCAATCCCTTTATGCAAAAATTTCGCAACATTTCTGATGTAAAGGTATAAATTAAATAAGGAAGGGGCATGTCTTTTAGGACATGTCTAAGTTTGGTTCATGTAATTATTTTCTTGAACAAAATAATCACCAATTTCCGGATTTACTTCAATTCCAGGATCTAACACATCTCAAAACTATCGTTTTGGAATCTCGACTATACTAGGTTGATTCTTTACCTACGAATTTCGAAAGTTCGTAACCATTGTTCTTAGTTTGTGTTTCTGACTCTCAAAATGTCAAGTGTCGGTGATGAGCTGCTTCATGTTGCTTAGGGTTAGGCAGTATAGTTACAGTGTGCCCCATACCTACATTCAGTCATTTAATCGCAAGACGTACTTTCAGATAAGTACACAAAGCCTGCAGGCAGGTGGCTGCGCGACGTGGCGGCGCCCTATATTTGCCCACCACTCTGCGGACCGCCAGCGAGACTTGCCGCCCTGGTACTTTAGGGGATGAACGCAAACATTCGCAAAGGGGAGAGGTTACAAAAAATAATTGAGATAGGTAACGGCCAGAAATAAATATACAAATTGGATTATTTGAAGCAAGATGTTTTTGAAGTAGTAAAGACATCAAATCGACCTTAGTACAATTTCTTGCAGTTGTAATAGGTACCAATAATAAAACCTTCAAAACTGAAGTAGGTAGGTACTTATAAAAATAATTCATGACTCAAATTCGTTTGAGTCAATCTACTTAATGATTGCACTTTTCAAGACAATGTTTTAAAATTTATAGTAGGTACATAACTTACTAACATTTTTGGAGCAGTTCCATTCTCGTCAACCGACCGACGTCGACCGTTTGTTATGTATTTGATGTAGATAGATAATGAATCATTGTCCATTTGGGCAATAATTTGGGCGTATCGATCAGCGCTAAAATGGCGGTCGGCGAGGCCATTAAAATGTTTGTTCTATTAAAAGGGGCAGGCAATGAAAACAAACAAATTTCCGAGATTCCCTCTGTTTGGACACTACTCGAGGGTTGGATGTGACGCCACACCGTGCCTGAATAGGGTGACTGTTTTCGATATAGCTCATTAATTTTGGTAATATTTTATACCAAGAGGAAAGATGTCATAGATGTGTTTTATAAAATCGTTGTGTGAAGATATTATAATTATGCGAAATTGAACAAACAGTCTACAGATTTTTCAATTGATTCTAAATTTGTGATAATTTCTAGGTACTCTTAAATTCCAAGTGTGAGCCAAAGCTCGTAGGTACCTAAATCGAACACAAAATGGTAATTATGGTATTACATCGAAATACATAAGTGACAACAGCGAGCGAGCATAAGATTGGTACTGAATGCTTATTTTCAATCAGTGCCATTTTATTTTCTCTTCAATCGAATAACTGTTTGTATAATTATGCCAGTTAATATTTTATGGTTACCTGATAAACGTAGAAGTAAAAAAAACAAAATGAAAACGTAGTAAGTAATTAGTTTTTGCCATAATTCCAATTAAAAATAACAGCCCACAACAATAGGCTACAGGCTACCGGACGCCCAGAAACATCAGCACGTTAAATTATGTTGTTAACAATACAGGGGGATGTTGTTCGGGATTCGAATAATGAATTCCATTTAGCGGCGCGTGGCGCTAGATGGCGGGCTCGTAATTATTGGACGTGCCTATTAGCGGCACGCTCCCCGTATATTAATACTCGTAGATAATAGTTGGTGAATTTTGAGAGTTTTGCTAATCTCAGGATGGTTGATGCTGTTACAGTTAGGTTACTTTGTATGTGACACCCAAAAATATTAAAACGGAGGAAAATCGATTTTTTATTAAGCATGTATTTTTTTTAACTCGTTGGGCAACCACTATCGTTTCAATAATGCTTTTGTATCTGCTGCACGCAGTAAAGCCCTTAAGTTCATAAGGCAAATGCCTTTCAGGCTCATTTTGAAAAGGAAAATTCATCATCGAAATATTATTTAAACCAACTGCAATTGACTGACCCAACTCAATACAATGCTTTATAATTTATTCATTTCTGCAAGGTCTTACGCAGTTACACATCACATTTATACCAGCAGCACAGACATTACATTATGTACCTACTCCACAACCCACAATACATAGCAACCACACACAACATATACACACGGTGAGTAAGTTCTAAGTTTCACGCAGTCCCAGGTAACCGCAAGGCGTTGTCTCGTCACCGCAGCGCTCCGTCACACGCTCCGTGCACAGGGTTGAGCAGACATTGTACGCTCGATACGGTGTTATTTTGTTGTTTTTGTTGTAATGTTTCAGAAGAACTATCAGGGTAGGTGAAAATGCTCAATGGGGTATGCTCTTAGTCCTGAAACACTGAGATGAACTTAGGCGACAATTCAAAATAACGAACACAATATGTTGAAATGTTATCTAAAAGGTGAATGAAGAAAATTGCACTGTCATTGCATTCAAAACTTCAGAGCCAAGACTCAATAAGTACACGCAGTGTACCTGCAGGGGTAGTCAGCTTCACTACCACTTCATCTTTTTACCACAGCATAAATAAGTTATCCTCTCATATCTCGTGTCGATATAAAAGAAAATTAAACTTATTTTGTCCCCTGTCCAACGATAATTTTAATAACTATCTACAGCTAATGGTGACATTAGGCACTAGTACACAGGTACTCCTTACCCTTTCGGAATTATAATACAACTAGCTGCTGCCCGCGACTTCGTCTGCGGTCCAGGATGAAAAGTAACCTACGTCCTTACCCAGGTCATGGTCTATCTGTGCGCCAAATTTCATCAAAATCCGTTCAGCTGTTTTAGCGTGAAAGCGTAACAAACTCACTTTCGTATTTATAATATTATATATTTAGGAAGTTATGATTCTAATGATAAAACATACTCTCAATTCATAAATACTTTTACAAAATGAATTATATGTGTTATTTATCGTAGCCGTCCCCACAGTGGTGCTAGGTAGAGCATGACAGTCGCAGTATAACGGGCGGTCACGGGACGTGGTCACTGTGGGCACTCGGCCTGTCTGACCACACCCCACACACATCCGTGTACATAACATGTACTTCACAGTACCTCCTCACTTCCTCTAGTGAGCCTTCTTGGCATTTAAGTGGTTTGGAAAAACTAACGTTAAATGGCTTTTGAGTCTTCTGTTATGTAAAAGTAGTCAGGGAAGAAACACTTTTGGTTTAGAAGTAGCACAGTTTAGTAAGTAGTCTCATATTATTTCAGAAGTAAGTAACTTCTGAAATAATATGAGAATACTTAAGAACAAAAATTTAAAAGCGTTTTCGAAGACTTAAACGGTAATTTACATAACTGTAACTGCTAATTTCAACTGCATTAATATGTCATAATTAGGTGTGTGTGGTGGTCTACTTTGTCATTATGACCGAACCTTTGTGCAAAATTTTAATGTTTATCACAGACAAAATGTTCCACTCATGGATAGAATGACAATTGTTAAGATGAATTTATTAATATCTACTTGTCTATACTGAAAATAAAATAACAGACAAGACCAAAACCAGATTTACCTCTTACGTAAATCCTTTCCTCAACCGTATTTGATTGACACAAAGAACAATAATTAATTTTTTCACCTACTTGCTTTCTCTCTCAAATGATAAAAGGATATCGCCATCATTTGTCTATTAAAACAAAAATAACGACGACCTTGATTGCTTGTCTTGAGAAAAAAACTAGCAAGCGTACCCACAGTTCAAAGCCTCTTTCATCCCCGACCGGGAGCGGAAAGCTTGAACCGTCAAATAAAAAAAACACGCTGTATATCAAGTTACCGTACATCTGGCCGCCTGGCGAAAAAGCACGATTTTATGAAAGGAAATTGTATTTGGAATTTCTTGGAGTTCATGAGTTCTTAGTACCTACTTTCTTTTGTTTTAACTCTTGTTATTTTTTTCTATTCCTTTTATCATTATGAATTTTTACTCCAATTGAAAAAAAAACATAATAATGACAAACATACATATAAGATTGTAATGACGTGATTGGGAAATTGCTACGATAAATAGATCTAGTAGTAACAACTTGAAAATAATATAAAAATTACAGAAATTCATTTAGGTATCCATTCTCCGCTGTTTGCACCAAGCAAGAATTTCACGTGCAAATCAGTAAGCCTAACTTTATTTATTTCTAATCACGGTTGAAATCGCTTTACTACAGGGAAGATGCAAGAAGTATTGTCTTCCATAAGCTTCCCCGTGCTGGCCTAAGCATTTTTAACACAGTCAGCTAAATCGAATAAAAGTGAAAAAAATAAGACTTCTCGCGTCAACATCTTTATTCATTTTTGTACATTAATGTCATCCCAGTTTAAAATGACTGTCCATTTAACGCTCTCGTCAATTCTGGAGGCATTACAATAAACTATAGTGACAATGTTGTTGAAATAATCGTAAAGTTTATGTTATGTCGGCAGATCGGCACCCACACGGAATGGAGTTGTCATTCGCAACTACAATGTTGTAGAGAATGTAGGTGCACTTTTATTGCAGAACTATCTATGTATATGTCGCCAATGAAACAGCGAATTCAACATTCGCCGTTTTACATAACCGCTAGCTGTTTTACAAAACACCTCCGTTATGTTAAGCAGCTGAACAACGTTCAAGATTTTGTGCAATTGTTTTGTGAAATGTATTGAAAAAATAAGATGGCGGCGTTAAATCCGATTTTGGCCACGCGCCAAACGAACCTTGGAGGGCTATAAACAGGATTGACCTTTCCGCAAATTGTGACGTTTTGTCAAACTCACTTCAGTTACATCGGTCGTGTTAAAACTGGTATTGAATGCGTTGCTTAGGTATTTTGATGGCGTAATGGGTGAAATTACTGTCCCCGAAATATTTTTCCATTTTGGCGCAGGAATTACGCAGCATCCACTCTAAAAGATTGCGCGAAAATCATAGGCCACCTCTAATTTTTCTGTAGAATTTTAGAACATTTAAAACAAACAACAAGAATCTTTTAGCCAAGCAATGGAAAATGGACGCTAAATCGTCCCTAGTTTCCGAACGATCGAAGGACCCGAACCCCTCATGCGTAGAAGAACATTAGAATATCTAAATACAAAGTACCAGGATGACATAAGTTCATAGGAAGAAACCTCGCGCTCCCACAGGAGCAGTCACGTGACCCTTTCGTTAAATCCTTGACAGTTGATTTGGTTTAAAAACTGCATGACGTCTAAAAATTATAAATTCTACCAGCTTTCATCAACCTCAATTTTACGTCTTATGCGGTAGGAAATACGGTTAATTTTTGGAGGTCGGTTGTCATGGTGAAGGGTTATATTAAAAATGGGTGTGTATTGTTTGGTAGCAACAAAGGAGATGTGTCGAGAGGCACGTGACTTCGACCATTATATTGGAAAAATTCGTAATTAATGGGAAAAATTATGTCGTAAGGATTACCTATGGAAAGATTTTGCTGTCGAGGGTGTTCTATAAGGGATATTTTGACTAAAGTAGTTAAAAGGGGAAGTGTGACCTTCCCCTTGTCTCTTTTGCAAATATCGAAAAGCATTTAACAAAACAATTAAGCAGAACCTACTCATTCACCTGCCGTGATCATGTTAATGATCTTCTGGTCACGGACACATATATACTGATATAATTATAAAATATTTCAATCAGAAAAAGTAAAATCACGCACAGGGTTAACACAAAGTCACATTCATCTCACGAACATTTTCCTAAAATGCTTAAGAAAAAGTCCAAAATTAAAATCTATTTTGTCATTAATTTTCAGAAAGATACACTCTGAAATAGTCGATTAATATATGGTGCTCTAATGCTTACTAATATAATATGTGTCGTTTTCTGTGTATTTTTCCAAAATCAAATCAAAAATCTACCGTACAAAACTTAAATTCAGAAACAATTACTACGCACAAAAAGTCAAAACATTGCCGTAAACTGCCTAGTACAAAAAAGTTCTCAAGTTAGTAGGTAAGCTTAAAAATATAATGACGCCCGGTTTCTTTGAAGTCCTAGTATTGACAGAAGTCAACTCTCAAACATATCTGTAGGTACAATTAGTAATGCCACCGCCAATTGCCCAGTGTGTTGGCAAATATTTGTCACCAATACTTACTGAGGAGATAAATCTTGACGTTTGAGAAAATAACAAAGGATTTAAAGCTTCGTTAAAGGCGGGGTTCAGGGATAAGTGAGGTCCTTCTAAAGGGTTATTAATGTAGTAAACGTTACGTCACGTTTTATTAGATTTTTCTACATTATATAACATCACGCCTATATCCCCCGAATGGTATAAGTAGAGTTATATAGTATACCCACATTTCGCCAGTTGTGTTTAAATAAATAGGGCCCCTATTTATTTAAACACAACTGGCGAAATCCTATTGCCATCAACCGGGCACAAATAAAGACTCCGGGCTGCTACATAGAAATTTCCCAGACGAAAAAACCAAATAACATTTTGCCCGACCCGGGAATCAAACTCAGGACCTCATGCTCAGTAGCGCTGGAAGATTTTTCAAGTCAATCATATTACGAGAGTGACCACTGTTCTTTCTGTATAGTCCCTATATGGCGCGGTAACAAGTGAATTTTTAGGTAATTGACAATATCGCATCGCGGCAACAAATAACGTAGACAGAGAAAACTATGTCTATGACAAATAAGGTTCACAGCAGCGATGCGTTTGATGTTAGTTGAATCAAATGACCACAACATTTTGCAGTTTTGTTAAATTAAAAAATCAATGCATGGCTCAGTGGTTAAATTTTTAGGTATTTCGGTAGTTGATTGAATTCCTTTTATTATCATTACATAAAATATGATAGTTTACGCTCAACATTTTGAGAATAATGCAAGGTTTTTTTTAGCTGTTTTTGTTTTTTTTTATGATACTTTTATTTTGTATTAAATATTTTAGAACATTTGACAATATACTCTATTTTTTTCTGGCTTGTAATATGTACCAATACGCCTGACTGCGACAAAAACTGAGCGTTTTACGGTGTCCTACGTTTGGACAGCGCCTCATTTCGTTCTTGTATAATGTTAAGACAATGGCTCCTCCCCTGACCTTTGCATGAAGCTTGCCGCAACGAGATATGTTGTAATTAAATCTCAAATCACCAAAAAACCTTCATCTTATATTCTTTCTTCCATTCTACCACCCGTTATGGTAATATAACACTGTTCAACAAAATAAATTGGTCAGTTTCGGACTGTTTTCTTCATTATAATATATACCTATTTGGCTTTCACCAATTTCTGTGCTGTTCAAATCACTAACACCATGTCCTGCACGTTTCGCATGGCATGACCATCACCATATCCGTCCCTCTACTTTTTGGAAGGGACAACTAGAATCAATTCTATTTTCGTCGATGAAAATTTTAATAATATTATTTTATTAAATTAAATGTAAAACGAAACGCAGCCGTAAACTGCATTTGAAAGTTTTATCTGGCTATTGCCTTCTCTGACCAAAAATGTGTTGAAAAATGGCAACAAGTGTTGCTCAGTGATTCTGACTTTACTTATGTTTTCAAAATAGTATAATTTCTTCTTTCTATACCAGCAACTTCAGCTTTTACTGAGCGCATATTTTCAGTCATGAATACAAAATTGCGAGATGAGCGCATTCGGGCCAGTGTTAATCTCGTAAAAAGTTAAATAAAAGTTGGATGTAACCATAATTTATATTTAGAGTATAAAATAGTTATTATAGAAATAAATTTTTTAACGCTTTAACTACTTATTCGAATAATATTAATTTCTCTAAAAAAAAGTGACATTTGTTTTCTTCATATTTGATATCACGCCGTAAAAATCTTTCTAGAATCTGTAATTTTATCTTTCGTTTCTTCCGTTTCTCCTGTGACGAATCAAATATGTATTTATCTTTTTTTTTTCCCATTGCCTCACCAAAACTTCCCGACTACGTGTACCAACATCACGTGACATAAAAAATTGAGCCGTCGCGGGACGCCTGGGTCGCCTGGCAGATGTGAAACATCGAAAACAAAAGAAAATAATAAAAGAAATTAAATATGGCATAATCAAAAACCAAATATTCAGTTTTTTTTTTAAGAAATAAAGTGTTCTTTATTTAAAATACCAGCAATCGTTTTTACGTGCAGCTATGGATGTTTCACATCAAAATAGCAAAAACTATAATAAAACATATCTGATATCGGCACGTAGCTAAGTAGTAAGTAGTACAGACGGGGGTTGGTTCGTCCGCGTCGGCCGGTAACTTGATAGGCTGCCTATGTGTTTTGCATCGTGAGTATCAGAGACTAGAGATGAGGTGCGTTCTGCTCTATGACATGACCTACTGATTATTCTGTAGATGTATAGGGTATATGTAGCTATGGCATGTTTTATGGAGTAAGTAGGACGCATGTACCGTTCCTAGTGAAGGCGTTTGTTCATTTTCCTAGTGAAGAGTTTCTATTCAAATGTGGCTTAAAAAGTGTCTGAATATGCTAGTTTGGGTCAGTGTTAACTAATCAAGTGATTACTATCTGACTTTGATAACCTAATTTTCAAACATAGTAATCGGCTGCCATTTTCTAGTTACTTCCCAACTGTTTTATTCCCAACTGTTTACTCTAGCTCAACTTCCTAAATCACTGTATGATAATTTTATTCACAGTGGATATTTAGGGCTCCGTTTGAGTCTGAAACTGGTCTGACTGAGGCAAACCCGTTCCTTAAAACACACTGGAATACTTGATTAACGAAAGTAATCCATATCTGACATAATAATATCCTAAGCAAAACTAATCATCCATCTAACAAAACTACCAGGACCGCATGAACGCCGAGGTAGTCTCCCAAGCCAATATTATTTCAATACATTTCCCCAAATGTTCCCCGCCATTGTTCTAACGTTAATCTGTTTGCTCGCGTGTTTGCGGTCGCCGTTCAAGTCCGGTACAGTCAATATTATCGCGATCGACTTAGCTTTGTGTCTTTGATTCTGAGTGTTACCGGTTTTTGGGGAGTTAAGATGGCGCTTTTGACAGAAATGACGATATCATTTCTATATCGATTTCAACAATATGTCATTGTAGTACACACAGCAAGTCAAGTTACCACAAACTGACAAATTATCTCATTCGATTAAGAACTTAACTTTCAACTTTATAAGGTTTAAAATCATTTGGAGAGATAGTTTCGTATAACCTGATGTGCTGGTGACTGTACCTATGTACCTAGGCCAGTTTTCATCTGTGTGTTTCTCTGTGAAATTCTATAGATAATAAGAGAGTTTTGCATTATTGACTATTAGAAAGCAGTGTTATAGTTTTGTCTTCAGTAAAGGCCATTTTCGTCGTTCCCTTTTATCCTGTCATCAGGAAGATAGTCACACTTACACATTTTCCTATTTTAATTTAAAAATCTTTAGTAATAAAAAATTTTTTTCTGTGCCTATCTGGATCGAACTGTTTTCTAGTTTTGATTGAAAAACCTTTTGATCATCCATGTTGACTCATAAACTCGCTGCTCGTTTTCGAGCACCATTTTAGCGGCCCCAAAAAGCCCAATATTCATCTGAAGTGCGTGTACTTTATGTTTTGTTTGTCGGCTGCACCAAACCGATGATGTTTGTCAAACGCATTGTAGGCACAAGTGGTAGTGAACCGTGCACATTACATTACTGTTGGCTTTGAGTATTTATGTATTCCTGGTAGAAAAACTTTCATCTTCTTCATGTTGAGCATTACTACGTTAGTGAAGAAGATGCAAGCCAGTTATTTATAGGAAGTAGCAAAATTCTTCTTGCAGGCATTCATCTTATCGCTTTATGAATTTCATTCGACTGGCGTAGATGGATTTCGCTGTGCTCCGGTACTTATTTTACGAGATTTTTCTATCGATGTAATCGTTATAGTGGAAGAACTTACCAGAAACTATACAGGGTGGCTGGCAAATGGCATGAAGTTTATCGTCAGCTATCAAAAAAAAAAAATTTGCTGTTTCATAAAAAAGTGCAATTCCTACGAGGTCAAACAAAATGTATGAACACCAATTTTTTTTTATAACCTTAGAAAAATTCAACGCAGGGGGGTCACAATCAGTAGGTACTGAATCCATGGTAACAGGTTAGCACCCTGTACACCTACCTTTTTTTTTTGAAGGTGGGAAATCATCATTAAACTTCTCTCGTCTTTCGGGCTTTCCCGCAACCCTGGCAGGCATCAGCCCTAGCGGACCCCGTCGTTGGTGCGGACAGCTCTTTGAGGCGCGCGTGGAACACAACGCGTCGTCGACCCGGGCCTGGTCCTTATCGGACGGCGAGCTGCCCATTGCTTGACGTCCGCAAGCCCGCGCCTATGGTGGCCGGGAATCGGCTTGTGATTCCCGACGCCCAGGGCGTCTCCTGCGCTGGAAAGGGGCGTGAGGGCGCGAATGTTGCTTCTGTCCCTGCCAACCTGTATAATCAATTGCATTTGTACCTACCATAGTCATAAATGTTGTACTAAATCTTATTCAAAACAAATGACGCTATTTTCGTTCATCAATATAAAATTATTTATAACCTGTACCAACAATAGGTCGTTCAAAACACAAATAAAATTGCGTAATTTTTTTCCAACAAAAGAAAAAAAAACTTTATTGAGGTAAAAATAAAAAACAAAAGACAACTTATTTTAAGCTTTTTATTTACTTCACAATATAGGGGAGGTGCTTCCTAAAAGGTTTCCGTGTCGGTGTACATTTTCCGTTTGTTTATAACTTTTCCACTACCCTCCCGCGGCGAAGGGTTTTGAAGCCACGCAAGTGTGTTTCGCCCTTTATTTTTGTAAACATTGGTAATGTTTAAACATTTTTTTTTTGTGTTCTTTAAGAGGTTCGAGTTTCAGGAGAAGTTTTTTTTTGTACGGTTTTCTTTATAGAGACGTTTTCTAACGTAAGTTGTTTAGAAGTTGGTAATTGTTTCTGAAATAGCAGAGTTTAAACATTTTTATTTTCTTTCATTTGATAGGACTTCGTGGTCTTTGTTTATTTTTATTTAAACAGTTTTAAACTGTTTCTGAAACAATAGCCAAGTTATAAATGTCTTTATCTTCGTTATACAACCACGAGCGGGGTAATTGCGTAAATAAAATAAACGTATACTTTTTTTTTTAACGTTGCCCCACTCTAGGAATTTCTCCGGTATCGTGGGTGCGTTTACAAACATTTAAACTCACATAAACAAACAGCCAGACCCTGAACAACTATCTGCAGGTCATACAAATATTTGTTCCGTGCGGGAATCGAACCCGCGGCACGCAGCGCAGCAGTCAATCGCTTAACCACTGCGCCAGCCGTGCCGTTACATAAATGACAATTTATCGCACTTTTTTTTCATTTTGACAGTTCAGTCACGTTCATTGCGTTATTTACGTTGCTGAAACTTATGAAGCAATCATAAATATCTTTAACAACTCTCGAATTGTGATTGAAACTGTGTTACGTAATTATAGTGTTGCTCGGTAATTGCGTATGACACTATCAATCACGGTCTAAATCATTTTGAAGGATATTGCTAATCCATTGCTTCATAATGTTCGAAAAATGTATGTATTATTTAAAATTTATTTGTTAGAATATTGTTGTTACAAAGGTGTTAAACATAATATAACGTCCTTAGTATTCTGCTGTTTCAAGCATACAAATATTTCAGGGAATTAAAATTAAATGTACCTACAATAATAATAAAATAGTTGTTGAAACCATACAATTGTCAAGGATAAGGAAAACGTTGACAACTATCAAATACAATGTCAAAGATTATTAAATACAATGTAAAGAATTATTCAGTATGTATACCATGTCATATTAAATTATATTCAATCACTAGGGATTTATCGGCAAGTCGTCGTCTAATTTAAATTTTGAATCAAATTTTTCATTTAATTCATCATTTGTTTTTTTTTTTTGTTTTGGCTTCGCACGGTTTGTGCATTTAGCCAATGTCACGTTTAGTTATCGAGACCAAATTCACAATAGTGAATAATGAGCAAATTACAATGACGACAATTTACAACTTAATATTATTTAATGTGATGAATGAGACTAGGTATACCTACATTTATAAACAGGGAATTTAACCTATTTGTACAAAGTAAAACTCATTTGTTGAGTAGCAACACTTAGGCATTAGGAAGTTAAATAATTTCTTTTTAAATGTCATGAGTGGTGTTTTGAATGTCATATTGTCTACTCATCAACGTAAATAACGCAATGAATGTTGTTGAACTGTCAAAATGACAGCCATTGCCACTGATAGTGGGTTACGCAAAGGTTACGCAATTACCTCGCAGGTCTAGGTTCTGAATAATATCTACAAATTATTTTCATTACCATACAGAACATTTATTTTGGCAGTAGTTGGGGTCTGAAATAGTCAGCAATTCAAGTTTTTTTTTTGTTTTTTGATAAGCTTCATTACGTTAAATGAGATTTTCGACTTTGTTCGCGTGTATTGAGCAAAAACAAATGTTTGAATTCTCTTTCAATTATTTTATTTTGGGAAACCCAGTATAGTTTAGAAAGTACTCCTTAAGATCTTTCATTTGCCATCCAGAGCGACACGACAGCAAAAAAAAAAAAACAGAGACAGAACGTTTTGGATGTAATATCCATCCATATAATCAGCCTATAATGTTCCCACTGCTGGGACACAGGTGTCCTCTCTATGAAAGGGAGTGGGCCGTAATCTAACACGCGGGCCCAGTGCAGGTTGGTGAATGTCACATCTCTTCGAATTTTTGGTTCTAGCACATGCCGGTTTACTTACGATGTATTTCTTCACCGTTTTGAGAGCAATGGTGATGAAAATAACCTGCACAAAGTAAAGCACCAGTCTGGGTTCGAACCTATGACCTACAGCTCGTAAGTCGCAGCCGTTACCACTAGGCCACCACTACTTTCAATGTAATATCCGTTATACTGATTTTGTTCGTATAAAGTAGCCAATGTCACCCGGACTATAATAACAAATTGATTGACCCCTCATTCATCATAATCGGATGAGTAGTTTAGGTGCTACCTTGGAACATACGTAAATACAAACATATATAAGTACATTGACTGCTAAAAACATCACCCTACCTTTTGGCTTCACCATTGTTGGGTAAAAACAAATTTTCATTATACAACATAAATCCATCCCATTTTAAAACAGCACCAACTAATGCTGTTTCAATCCCCATTATATCAAGTTCTAAGACAGTTTTTAGAATACCTACATTACAAACAATTACACCATTTAAAGACACTTATTCAGATGAAAGTGTAACTCAATCACTTTCAATTGGACCCCGACTGTCACTTGATCCACAGACACAAAGGTGCACTCGCCCGCGAATAAACAATAATTGCAGCAATTAAATGCATTCCAATATGGCGCCGAAATGTTGGCGCCAAACAAAACAATTAGCTTAACCTTTAGACAATTAGAAAATGGCACAGATAATAATTTGTATTGAAACTTGGACAGTCAAGTCATTTGTGTTAGGTAAATAGGGAAAATTTGAATAATGAGATAGCCTATACATTATAGGTAAGTAATAATGATTATGCAATTCACATCGGAACTGAGAACCAGTAGAATCCAGTTCTTCTATCTGAACAGACAGCAGTGCTGCTGGGGAGTTTGTTGCGCCACTTATTCTTCCCAGCTAAAGCACTAGGAAGTGGTGAAGGGTGGGCGTTTTGGGGGGACTGTCTTATGTGATTTTGACGTTCAAAAAGTGCTGATTCTCAGCCTAGTCTGAATAAATGACTTATGATTTTGAGTTCTGTTAGATAATGTCTGTAAATTTGTGGCAAATACCTACACAGTCAACGGATATTTAGCTGCTTCCGACGGCTGACCCCAACGTTGTTGGGATAGATAAGGGCTGGTTGGGCATTGCGAAGAATCATTTTATTTGACCAAAGTATATTAATCGGTAAACGTAGCCCTAGACTTAGAATCCTAAGACCAGCGAGGCGAGCATGGCCTACTGTGATAGGCTTGAGTCACACATTTTTATCACAGTACGGCCCAAAAACCGTGATAAAATGCGTGACTCAAGCATATCGCTGAGGCCGTGCTCGCCCCGCTGTTATTGCCCTGTTGATATTTTTTTAAATGCAGCTGGGTGGCTGGATGTTTTAGGCGGAGAAACAGTGTTGTGGCGCAACTTGAGACAGACCAATGTGTGTCCCTTAATTATAAAAGTTTTAATTTTACAATGCATAGGCTATTGTTTTATTCGTTTGGACCTAAAACACCTGAAAACAATTGTTTTACTTATTCGGAACAGTGCAACCCGTGTCGACTTACGCGGATACATGTCCATACAAGACACTGCGTCACAGGAGCGGCGGCGCGTTCTCGCTGTTATTGTCACTTAGTCTCGGCTTGTCGGGTACTTAGCACAGATTGTTTTATATTTTGAAGATGTCAGTGGAACTAAGAAGCAATAAAAAAAAGTATTTTCTTGGTTAGTGAAGTGAATCACCAAAAACAATTACCGCCTAATCGTCAAGTTCTCGCAGTTCTTTTTTCAACATACGTTAAGTTATGTTGACTGTTAGTGAAAGCGCAAATCTTGTAATTCGGGAGTGCAATATATGCTGGGGAAAGGTTAGAATACCTACTAGAGCTGTTCCTAATTGTGTTAAGAAGTACTTAAGTGGATCTCTATCAAGCTTGGCGAGAGTTGCATAAAAATTGCATGAAGATTCAGGATTTTCATAGGAGCCCCGAGGAGAACTTTTAACTTGAATTAGATAATTTATTCGATATCGTACACGCTGATATTCTCGAAAGATTAAAAATCTAAGAAGATAAAATATTCTTGCAAAAGCAAAGAGAGGCAAGTGCGTCCGGAATGCTTAGCGGGTGTTGAAACAAGTTCAGTCAACACTTGTGGTACTTATCAGAGAAAATAGCCGTCCTTTATATTTTTGATGACGAAGCTGATGAGCAGACCAAAGGAAACATTGTAGAAAACTTATAACAAGAATGCTTTGGTGATTCCAGAAAGAGATATGTTCCACCGAAGGAACAGAATCAGATCTCTGGCTTTCTATGTGGTACGTATTTAATTTAGAACTTATTCGTTTATTTATTTAGAATAAGCACACAAATTACACAGTCACTTTACAATTCAAATGAGATAACAATTAAAATTGGCATTTCAGTAACCATGCAAATAACAGGTATGCATGACATTGTTATATGAAGATTAGAGACAAAGGAAACTAAAATAAAGTGTCTAGAAGACATAAAACTAGAACACTACAAAACTAACCAATTTGAGCTACATAGTCGTGCACTGTTCGCACTGTTTAATTAGGGAACGTCTGTATGAAGCGAAACTCATGGAGAAAATATCAATAGGGTAATCTCTCAAGTTGGACCTATCATTATATTGCCTTTCCATACGTGTCAGGGGGCTATTATATGTGGTATTTAAGGTGGATTTAGGTAATTCAAAAATACGATGATGACACTAACTGAATCTATTTTAACTTTAGGTCTAGCCAACGTAGTAAACGTACTACGTTGGCTAGACCTAAAGTTAAAATAGTTCACCAATTGTGCGTCTATGGAACCGTTTATAATTTTATGAAGTATTAGTACTTACGTCTTTCTTTTAAGCTAATAATTTTTTTGTAGTTTTATACTACAGGTATTTTTTATCTTGTTTCAGGGAAATCTTTGAGTGATTTCGTTTCTATCAAGAGCAAAGATTTATTTTGACGACTGAAACTTGGCAGACTTGACTTGGCTTTTCTTTTCCTTCAAGAAATTGTATCTTAACGGCTTTCCGTTAAGATACAATTTACAAACACCGCGGTTTCTTTAAACTGTTTGTGGAAGCAAAAAATAAGGTTTGTAGCTTAAAAGCAGTTAATGACAGAGCTGAAAGAGCTGTTAAACTAATGACAGACTTCCATAGTTTGACTATCGCAGATGGAGAACAGAAGCAGTTCTTATTACGTTGTGTGCAAGAGCATAGAAAAAAATATTTTACAAAAAAAAAACAACCGACTTCCACAAAAAAAAAACACTACAAAGTGAAAAATAACTTTAATTACGGAAGATGGGTCTTTGGATCTGTATTTTAGTATCATCAGACCTGTAATGGCACTTATAACCCATATGGGTGTTAAGTAATTCTCATCAATACAAAATAAACAAGCTCAAACACCAGATAATTGCTGTAAATCGTTAAGGAGTCCGACTCACCTAATGTAACATAAAAAAATTAACAAACGCAGCAGTCGCCACTACGATTTTCGAAGGTTTCCGTCGATTTCTCTGGGATGCCATCATCAGATCTTAGTTTCCTTATCACGGTAGGTACCACATTTGGGATATCTCCTTTCCAACAAAAGAAAAAACATCAAAATCGGTTCATAAACGACGAAGTTATCCACGAACAAACATAAAAAAGCGGTCAAATTGAAAAACCTCCTCCTTTCTTGAAGTAGGTAAAAAAAGAGATTTTGAAGAGGAAATATCGAAATAAATAAAGATATTTTTTGGCTTTTTGATAATTACTATAAAAGCATTATATAAATTTGTGTTTTCATCAATATTTATCTAACATAAGTAATGAATTTAAGTGATCATTACAACTACATTTAAGAGACACTTAAAGCAACTATTTTTTTAAACTTCCAGGCCTTAAAACGTTTTCAAATAACATAGAAAGTTGAAATTCTGTGTTTGGGTAACTAGTAGACTAATAAACACAATAAGTGTGTACCTATGCATTACAATAATTGAAAAAAAAAATATCGACCATTTATGGGACAACTTCAATATACACCATTGACCAGGCAAGGGTGAAGGTCGATACTGTCGATAGACAGGTTTAAAGGAAGGGAAGCATAAGATAATGAAAGAATCAACCAAAATGAAAAACAATCACCAAAGGAAACGACAATTTTAACAATAGTCACCTAAAGTACTTCACTTCACGTTTGTATGTTCCATCAGGATTCCCTCAGTATCATATATCTTCAACAATACAATCTACTTTATACACTCCTTGAAGTAGAAAGTGTAACTCAAGCACTTTCATACGACACCTGATACAAGGCACAAGCACAAAGAACCACTCGCCCGCGATAAACAATAATTGCAGCTACTAAACGCACTCCAAAATGGCCGCCTATTGTAGTTGGCGCCAAATCCTTGCGTCAATTACGCTTGTCTGCTCAAAATAATGTCTTTTTTGTAATTTCTGCAACACTGAATTCGTAAATTTTATGTCCTTTTCGTTTTCGTTTGTGTTTTACTATTTGCGTTTTGTACTTGAAATAAAGATTAGGAGTACGCAATGGTGTACAATACAAATTATTAGGTTGACAGAGTTTGAAATGAAGACCACGTTCCAAAATTTATATTGTTAGCGTCACCATTGTAATTGTCCGAAGATCTTTGTACATTTCAGTAAAGTTGTGTAACTTAATTCTTCGATGAAGCTGAAGACTATGAAGGATAAACCTATAAGATAGGCACAATTCAAACATCAATATGAAGAAATTACAGATAGATAATCCAATAATATGAAATTTGTCCAAGATTCAAGACCAAACATAGCAGCTGCAGTTTCTAAATCAAACCAATCCTCATACACATTAGATATTATTAGGCTCCCACTAAACTAGCTGCCAACAGATTCGGGATGTCCGGAAGAACATATTATACCTACCAGAGAATCAAGCAGTTTTACGTCTTCTTCGTCGTGTCGATAATTCCATTTGTCTGTTTTAAATAAGCTTCGACCAGAATTCGGCCACTTCGATCGCGTTATCGTTGGCCTCAAGCAGTTGCAAGTTGCGACCATTGAAGCAGATCAAACGACTACAAATGATTGAATTAATAATACTACAGTGAGTACTTGCCCAGTAATATTTGATTATCTTGTTAATTATCAATAGTTTATGATTAGATATTGGATACCCGAAGCACCAAAAGGCTGATTGGTTTACATTGAGTTTATTGGAAGCTCTGTGTTTGTTCTAGTTGCTGTTACTATAGAGGCAAACGCACAAAGAGTTTAGAGTAGGTCAATCTGCCTCGCCTTTTTCCTACTATAATGGATTCGGCTTCTAATCTAACCGGATGCAGCTGAGTACCAGTATTTTTCAAGTGTCTGCCTATCTGACCTCCACATACTACACAACCCAGTTACTGGGTAATAATATGATACCTACTGGCAAGACTGGTTGTTAGAGTTTCGGGCTTCTGACGACCCGTAACGACTGTCAAAGATTCACAAATGACAGCCGGCACCAATGGAGGCAGGTAGGGGTTTCGGTATGTAAAGATGGTGACCCATCCACGGACCGACCGTGGCAAGCGTAGCTTAACCTGATCGATCGACTCGTGCGGATATTATTACTTAGCCACGAGCCATTTAGAGTAGGTAGGTATGAAATATGAGAAATATTTTAGGAAATAGACAGTCTTATACCGTAGAAAAGGATTTGATTAGTAGAAGAAGATCACAATCATAATTAACCCAATGTACAATATGTATCAGAAACGTGTGGTCTTTAAGGGTGTGGTACAGAACGTCAAAATTAAAAAAAAATTATCAACTGTCTCATACAAAACTTCAATACCGGCTAATATTACTTTGCGATTACGATATTGCTCCCATGGCGAAAGCTGTTCAGTTTGATTTGATGGTCTGTACCACACCTTAATATTGACTACAACTTTCTGATCAATCCATCAACGCAGCCCATCGCAGTCCACTGCTGGACATAGGCTTCTCCCAGGCTGCGCCACAACACCCTGTCCTCCGCCTACCGCATCCAGTCTGTCCCAGCCACTTTCTTAAGGTCGTCGGTCCATCTAGCTGGGGGACGTCACACGCTACGCTTGCCGATACGCGGTCTCCACTTCCTGATACATGCTGTAAAATAGCAGCTTGGAAACACGCAGAAAGAAGCTTATAACACCCACTTAATTTCATCAACCCACCAGAGAGTAAAACGCCTCATCTCATTTCTAATCGGTAACATGGGCCACGAAACAAGATAATCCCTCAAAATAAAAACTGCTCCCGGCTCTAAAATAATTGACTCCACCAACCCTCAAATGTCATTACTGAAAATGCGCATCAAAAAAGCTGCGTGGGGTACAATCTACCCCTATATTATAATTGTATTCAGGCATATTGGCCGCGTTAGTCGTTGCTCACATAATTCTGGTGTAATATGATATTTTATTAGTGAGCATTGTTTAAACAATTGCGTAAGTGATTGTTAGTGCCGTAGGGATCTGCACCTTGCAGGGTGAGGGTTATGTTGAAGGGAGGCAGGACGGGATGGACTTTTTTTGCCTCTTTTTGCAGCGTGTATTGTTCGTGCTTTTATCTTAAAGCATGAGAAAATCTTTGGAATGTTCATACGTACGTCGCGCGTCGATTGCAGTTGCAATCTCAAAAATTGGATTTAGAGTTTCAGATCACGGATTCAGACTACCGTTTTTGAGGGCAACTATTGCTACTTAAAATACGAATCGTACGTTAAGTTTTGGTCCCTAAGAATGCGGTGAACGGTTACACAATAACGGTTGTTTAAATACAGACAGTTTTTTTGACAAATACTGGTGAAAATGACATTTCATATCAGCCGCTTTAATATGACGGAACCGCTCTTCTATAGGAAACCGGAGTGAATTTCCAATTTTTAAATTAATACCGCCTTAGAAATGTCTGAAAATTAAAGTTATTCGAAGCTAGAAAATAAATTGAGCGTATCACGTCAATGGCAACGACATTGCTAATTTTGCAACAGCCTTAAAAATGAAAAAGGGTCCGATCTATTTAGGACTCATTCAGTGCGAGTGAGATCCAAAGATATCTATCAAATTAATTACTGTCTCCGTATCGTCTCATGGAGTGAACGTATCACGTTTCAAAAGTGGTGTGGGGGGGTACCGAGTACCTGTCACTTTTACTTTCTTTATGGTCCCATTTTATGTAGCAATATAGGCCGTACGCATTGCACATGGAAGGGCCTTTGAAATAGTAATGGCAGTGTTCAAGAAACTTAGCAAAATAGCAGTGGTTCGAATGAATATAGCGGTTTTTCGACTTCAATACTCTCCCTCTGGGTTACATACACACTCTTCTATTAGACTTGATCTAAAGCATATGTTTTGGGATAGACCACCAATAGGCGGTGGTCCTTCTCTGCAATGCACGTTTTGGAGTAAAGAGCGGCGGCGGCGTCTCCCCCAGCAGTGGGAGGAGTTAGAATAGAGCACTAACTGAAAAGTCTTACTACAGATTTACTACCTGGTCCATGAACTTCCCACTTCCCAACTTCAACATCCCTCATAACACCATCCACAATCTATCGAGTATCGAGCGGCATACGTTGCGCGTCGGGGGTGCGCGGGGCGAGGGGTGGCTGTGGGAAGGGAGGGGGGGCTGGTAGCTATCGAGTTACACCTCCTGCCCATGCTCTCCTGGTTGTCTGACGGCTTAGATCGTTTTAGACTCGTTTGAAATGCGGGATGCGTTGCGCTGCGGTTGTTGGTAGAGCGAGGCATTCGTACTATGGATCGAAGTGTTTTTTTTTTGTGCAGATCTAAATGGAGAGTTGTTTGCTTTACAGCCCGGTTTCTCAATTGATAATTTGAAGTTAAGAGCGTGTCAAACTCTACTTTAGTATTATATTATAGTCAGCCTATAATGTTCCCACTGCTGAGACACAGGCCTCCTCTTGCTGATAGGGAACTAGGAAGCAAATCCAACATTTTATGTAAAAAAAACGTAAGAAACTTTTAATTTCGCGGGCGGCTTAACGTGATGCCAACGTAGAGTTTGACAATTTCTCAACATCAAATTCACAATCCAAAAACCGAGTCTTAGTGTTTCAACTTATCTCCAAAATCATTCTGAGAAAATATGTATGAAGTTGGAGTCTGGTTCTGGCTGTGGCTCTGCGTGGCTTCAAAAGTTTTGGCTGCATTGTCCTTTGCAGGAACAACACAGGGTACCTACATATACTCACGCCTTTTAAAATTGATCATCAACAACGTCCAGAGTTCGTTCTGTATGGCATAAATAAGTTCCGACAAAAAGGCAAGGAATACATAAGCCCAGCATTCTATATGATTCGAATTATAAGATTGAATAAATATTTCTGGATCAAAAGTTTCTTTGATTAAAAAAATAAAAAATTTGATCACTCATTTTCACTTTATTCTACATCTACATTGTGATTGCAAACGCAAGAAAAACATCTGCGATACTGTCAGCAAATTGCAAAATAGCCGAGTTAATTTCAAGCTCCCATCCCAAAAACAATTTCAACATGGCGCCGACGCCGACGGCAAATGTTTATCTCTAACCTGTCACAAATAATACCAAATACCCGTAAAACATGTCCGAACAATAACAATAACTGCTTTACTTAATACTTTGGTTAACAAATAACTCAACTAAATACATTTCACAATAAATAATCCTCCTTGGGTACTCGAGCGCAAGTTGGATAGACGTCGAAAGAAATGGCGCCAAAATATGCAAACTTTTTTTTTTAAGTCTGGTGCAACGTTATTTGCGAAGGCATCGTGAGCTATTATTAAAGGCTGGTACCTACTTTTTTTTAATTTCTGTTTTTAGATGGCGTTAGAATAATCATTTAGAACATCAAACATTGTTTCAGGATAATTTGATGTACTTATTTATTTCAGAATTAGGAATGTAAGTACCTAAATATAATAGTCTGGGGAAGAATCTTTAAGTATAGTCTAAGTATAAAGATAAATTCAATGTCAGCAGCCCGACCCCACAGTAAAATGCCGTATGACATAATGCTGTGGAAGTAGCTAAAATAGACCAAACGCGGGGTTTTTATATCAGTTAGCTGTCTTATCTTTCTAACAGCATAAGCGGCCGAGCTTAGCCACCCCTCAAGAGATGTTATAAGAGGTCCCCGTTGTAATTTCTCGTCTACCGTGATTCCTAGGAAAACCGTTTGATTAATAAATTCCAGTTTTTCTCCATTCAATATGATGTCACATTCGCTGCTTCTAACATTCGGTAATTTAAATCTGGATGTCAGGGGTGGGGCTGGCTCTCGGTCTAAGTATGTATGTATGTACTATCTATGCATTAAATACAAAGGTTACTGGTTAATTATACATCAAAACCAAATAGAAATACGAGAATTAGTAGGTACTTATGCAAATTAACATTTCGCGGTATTCGCTTAATTTGTTAATTACTAATAATTATCTAGCGATAGGCCTCTAATAATTCAATTATCTAATAGACACACAATCATGTTATTTCATTAGGAGAATTCTTCGAAATAAACCCACTAGCGTAGGTATATAAGTAATACCCAAGCTTTTAGGAATTAATAAAACAATTACTTAATGATTTAAGTACATTTTATTTTAATCAGCAGTGGTCTCGCCATTTTCAGGAATTAGATAAATGCCCAAAGAAAAAATGTTTCGACAATCAGTGTATTAGATTTATTGGTTTGTTCGAGATATGCCAAATGTGAATCTTCAGCTCTAGGAATTTTTCAGAATATTTCATAAGTCATTTGGTGGAACATATTTCCAAAGTTTGACGATTGATATGGAATTGGTGATTATTACATAAATATATAATTTATAAAATTATACAGTCGTGCATCGCATTTGATTAACTTACGATTACGACGTAAATCAGAGCTGCAATTTGAGAAAATCCAAAAGTAAAATGTAGGTATTTAGCTGGCTACAGCTGAGGATTCACTTTAAATACCTTAAACAAACTAACACTAATAATATAATATAATGTACAAGTAGGTAATTTGGACAATCATCAATTTACTCTCCTGTCCCTATCCGAATTTATTGGGGGTTGAAGCAGCAGTGTCTTCTGCCATCCCCCTATTTAGCCATACCATAAACAATGTTTGAAAAATCTGATACAAATAAAACAACTAACTAACTTTCAATGAAAACACAAAAATTGCCAGCACAAAACAGAAATTTCCCCAACTTTTTATTTTTAATCGGTTACGGCAACACGCATTCTGCTTCATTGGTTCATGACGAGGTCTGACGTAAAGCAAGGAGCTGGCAACATTGGCGACCACACAGCCACAGGTTTTAATAAAATATTAACCAAAATCCAATTTTATGGCGCTGTATTATAATTGTTATCTAGTCATGTGTTTAATGTGTGGATGTTGAGTATTTTTTGTTTGTTTACGCAATTTTGATTGGGAGAGCAGATGTTTGTGGGTGTTCTGTAGATCATGGAGTACCTAATGGTTTATTTTGGTTGCGAAACTATGGGATCTGGTCAAGGTGTGATCATTAATACCTACTTACATTTTATTTTTTATACCTATTTTGTTCGGATGATTCAACATTGGGTTAGTCGGTAGGTACCAATTTTTTGCAAAATCTCTTCCATGTTTGACACAGTTTACAAAAGGATTAAAAAATTGTTGTAAATATACGCGATGGGTCGCACAGTGCACTGGATTGGAGGGTATGGAATCTCGACAGGATACTAGTATCTAATTATGAAGAAGAACGAACCACGGAGGAAGTACTCAAATTAAAACTAACTTTACCTACTTATAAAATACTATCGATGGTAGCGTGTACTTACTGAATTATATTCTGCCTGCTGTCTCGTTATAACCAGAGGTCGGAATTAGGTAGAGTTATTTATGTAGGTACTTGAATCGAAATGTTGATAATAATATGGATCTTCCCGGGATTTCTAATGGACAATCCCGTGTGGCCAACAATATTACAAATAAATAATAATAAAATCCTCAGAGATAGACAGACAAATAGAACAAAGATAGTTAACACATTTTTTTTTATTAGTATTGACATTAATTCACAATACAAATTATTAATAGTCTTAAGCAAATCCTCATATCTACTTATACCTCGCCTTTTTTATAAGTAAGAAAATACTTTTGCTTCTAGCCTAGACTCGTGACGGTTTGCAGAATCATTTTCCTTGTCCGATTCATTCAAAGTACCGGTAAGATTTGAAGTGTTCGCTTCCGACATTACTGTATAACTTTTATATTTAAAAATCACGGGATTTTTCTGCTCTTTATAATTATTCTCGGGATTTGAGGCATATCCACTTTCTTCTTTCGCTGTATGAAATCAGTGTAAGTACATAAATAACTCTACCTAATTCCGAATTCTGGTTATAACTTAAGTAAGGGTTTCAGATGAAAGCTTGAAAGCTACAAAAACAGTTTCTTAACCAAAAAACAAATGAATTTCTTTAACTACTGTAACTACTTTTTAAAAACATTACTCATGCCATAGGTACTTTCTTCTGAAAAAAAAAACGGTTCCATAAATAACAAACAAAATCTCTTTCAACCTTATCACAACAAACGAATCGCTCTTTCGCTGCTGATATTAAACTCACTTTACTATCCATTACTTCTTTTGTACACAGCAGTGACAACTAACTACATAAAGACTCGTCAATGGAAATCAAAAAAGATAAAACACATTGATAAAATCAAGATCATTGTCCTTTTGTCCCGATCCTCTCTAAGCGGATAGGGGATGGATAAAAGCGAAAACTGTCCCATTGTCGTCCCTATAATGTTTGTTGTGTACTAGGATATAAGCAGAGAAGCGAGAAATTGGTTTAAAAGCGTACCGAGTCTTGATAGCGCCGCCTTTTTGAGCGATGCCGTCGGTTATAGCTGTTTTGGCAATTATTTAAAAAGCTTTTAAATCACGCTGCGCACTATCTATAAACTTCTTGTAAAGTTATTAATAATGTGTACCTATGCTTATTAATATTGGGTAATAATCACAGTAAAAGACAATAGCAAACGATTCGAACGTTTTTCTCAATAAGAAACAACAATTTACTTTTTTGATGGTCTGATTTTTACATACCTAATTGAAACATTTTAACATAATCTACATTTTACAACACTAAAAAACACATATTTTATCTTGCTTACCTACATCTAAACTATTGTACCTACTACTTCAACTTAAACAGCCTATGTAAGTATCCACTGCTGGGACACAGGCCTCCTCTCTGTGAGAGGGAGTGGGCTGTAATCCACCACGCGGGCCCAGTGTGGGTTGGAAAATATCACACATGTCTTCTAAATTTTGGTTCTAGAACATGCCGGTTTCCTCACGATGTTTCCTTCAGCGTTGGTGGTGATGAAATTATTTACACAGAGTAAAGCGCCTGTCTCGGTTCGAACTTATGACCTACAACTCGTAAGTCGCGGCCGTTACCCACCACCACTGCTTAGGTACTTACTTAAATTAAACTTTGTATTGTTTTTTGCCCGACTGTGTGCCAGACTTTGCATGACTTTGGATTGAGGGCGGTGCGGCGCCACACACGGCAAATATTTTTTCTTTCGTCCTAAGATAACAAACATGGCGGAGAGAGTTTGAGATGTACCTAATTATTGTTAGTTCCCTAACTTCGTGGTTGGTTATAAGTTTTAGAGTAGCGGATTGTCAGAACAATAAGAATTACACGAGGCAGATAGATACCTCGGTGTCTAGACTTGCGGAGTAGTGCGTAACACATTGCACTAGCAGTAGGAGTGGCTTTCATTTTGACAGTTCAACAACGTTCATTGCGTTATTTACGTTGTTGAGCAGACAAATTTTTCGAACTTAGGAAGCAATGGATTATCAATATCCTTCAAAATGATTCAGATTGTGATTGATAGTGTTACGCAATTAGGTTGCCCGGACCTGAATTATTTGTCATACTACGCCATCTTTGCTAAAGTACCTAGTGCTAGTTATTTTAAAGCATAAGGGGTTGGTAGGTACCTACCTACTTAACTACCTAATAACTAGACATCGGATTTAATGCATTTGCTTGTTTGTATATGCGAATGCATACAGGGTGTTTGGTAGGGAGCTGTACATACGCCTAGGGTAGAAACTAGGGATAGTCTGCTACCTACCCCCGCCCATTATATTGACCTTGGCCTCAAGGTTTTTTTTTAATTTATTTTTATTTTTTATTTGACTTTTTTGTGATTTTTTGACTAAAACTACCTGTAGCTCAAAATCTATCCATGGGACCGGTCGGCTAATGGTCTTGTTTTAATCGTTAGAGTCTTAGGGTCCTGCAAAAAATTATTTTACACCAGAAAATTGTGGAGAAGAAAAGTTATGGGGCCTGAAGTACCGTAGTAAGGTAAAGAAATAATTTTAAGGTAAGGTAGTAAGGTAAAAAAAACCTTGAGGCCAAGGTCAATATAATGGGCGGGGGTAGGTAGCAGACTATCCCTAGTTTCTACCCTAGGCGTATGTACAGCTCCCTACCAAACACCCTGTATAACGCAATTTTTTTAACGTTAGTCATATTTTAGTACTTTTCAGTAATGGTGCTTATTTCAGTTCTTAAATATGTTAGGCGTATTGTTACGCAGGAACGATGACGGGCCGCAGCTGGTGACGAGCCTTGAAGTCGAGTCGAGTCTTGAAGGAATAAAGTTCACGGAAACAAAAAAAAATACAACGGTACCGGCCAAACTCTGCCTAAAGAGGTTTCTGCAGAAATGGCGCCAAACAATTTCTGCCTAGTAACGTCAGTTGACGTAGAGGTCATTTTCAGCCTATGTCACAAGTTTGCTCTAGATAATCTAGAAAAATATATAAAAATACAATCCGATGTCTACTAATAACAGAAATCGTGCCTTCTTCATGCTTAATAATAGGTATTTGCCCATGAACTTGCCGTTTTACAGTATTGGCCATTTGAAACGTAATTTATGTATGGCAATAAATTCTAAATGCAAATGAATTTTATTTAAAAAATATGGACCGTATTCTATTTTCAAATTCAGTCATTTGTTTATTGATTAGTGTTTTGTTTTCACTACATCTGTATCTTTTTCATCAATATGGGTGTTCGAAGTGAATACTACAAACGAACGCACGACTCGATATTAACGTTGTACGCTTCCGATATGGAAAACTTGATCTAAAAAATGAACCCCGTAATCGTCTGAAAACTAAAGTCAACAACGACGAATTAAAGGCGACAGTGGAAGCTGACGATACTCAATCTACGACTGAGTTAGCAGCAGCTTTCAATGTTAGCATCAAAACAATATTGGTCCGTTTGCGTCCAATTGGCAAGGTAAAAAAAACTTGTAAAGTGGATGCCGCACGAACTGAACGATCGCCAGCGCGACGAACGCGTTGAGGTATGCCTTGCGTTGCTTAACAGACACAGAAACGAAGGGATTTTGAACCGCATTATCACTTGCGATGAAAAATGAATTCTTTTTGATAATCGTAAGCGGGCATCGTGTTGGTTAGACCCTGGTTCAGCGCCTAGGCAATGCCCCAAACGAAACCTTACCCCTAAAAAAGTCATGGTCACTGTTTGGTGGTCTAGTGCCGGCATAATTCATCACAGCTTCTTACCAAATGACATCAGCATTACTGCGGATGTGTACTGTGAGGAACTGGACACAATGATGGAGAAGCACGCAAATCTCCGGCCAACCTTGGTTAATCGCTCGTCCTCGCTGCTCCTACACGACAGCGCTCGACCTCATACGACACAACAGACCGTCTCTAAGCTACAAGAGCTAGGGTTGGAAGTTTTGTGTCATCCACCATACTGTTTGTTGGCTCCCGTACACCTGACTTCTTCAAGCTTCTTCGCTGGCAAAGATGCATCGATAGCATGGGTGCATATTTTGATTGATAGAAATAAAAAATATTTATATAAAACTGACTTTAACTTTCTGCATAGATCTAAACGGCTATTTCATAGATCAGATAAAGACCTAATATACCTAATGATATACCTGCCTGACATAAGATTCCAACCAATAGGAATACAACCAAATTTATTTCCAACGAAACCATTAAAAACGTATAAATTCTTTCTTCGTTATCTGATACCAAAACTTAGGTAGAGTACCTACCTATCGGCACAAGATCTAGCATCCCCCCCATGAGGTCTTACAGAGCCGGATTTAAATGATACCTAAATGGTTTTATTTCTGTAAGTAGGTTTGAACAAACACTTTTACACGTCAATCGTATTTTAACACCCGATGAGGTCGGCATTTCCTATCTGACTACTCTGAGAAGAAAGGCCGAAACAAACTCAGAGGTCACAGTCTCTTTTAAAGTCCAGACAAAATTTTAGTCAGATCATGTGAAGGCTGTGTAGATCGGTGTCTGAAATGGTCTTTTGAGGAAAGCACCACACAGATTGAGTGGACCTGTCCAGTCAGTGCACGCAGTTGTCAGCAATCGTGCAGCTCAACTTAGACTTAAGGAGCTCAACGATTCGACGAACAATACCAAAGAAAGGACATTTGAGTAGGCCGCATAAATTACTCAAACTGTCAGATCATGAGTAAACTAATAGAGAAAAAAAAAGTTTGATTTGCTCATTCTGTGAATAGTGAAAAACATCACATCATTACGTCTGTAGGTAATCCCATAGGGTTGGGCAGAGGTGTAGGTACCTATAGTACACGCACATATCCCCAGTTATAGGTACACGGTGACATTTTTGAATCACAGTTTTGCTAGAACCAACGTTGTTCAGACCATGGTCTACAACCATTCTATAGCATCCAATAGAAAAAAAAAACGTCATTGGTTTTCGAAAAAAACACAAAAAAGGCAATGTTAAAAATGTCGGGTTTATCGTTACGCCCTACAACACAGACATTGCGGCTGCGACGCACTACGCTCGCGTCTTGAATGCAATATCGTTACCGTGATGAGTACTTTGATGTTACGGTTAATGTTTCAAACATTATTACACGTTTGACTAATTTGAAAACTCCTAGATTAGTTGGTTTTAATAACATATTTGATGCTGTAGAATAGTAGTAGACCATGGTCTGAACAAAGTTTGTTCCAGCAAAACTGTGATTCAAATGTCACCGTGTATTTCAATCCTATGTTAAATTAACATGGTTGATGGCAATAGGCAAAAAATGCAGGCTCCGGGCTGCTTCTGAAATAGCCAAAAAAATACTGAATGTTTATTTTTAATTTTTATTTAGGTAAGATGAGTTTGCTCTTGACTCTAGTCTAGGTCAGTGGTGACAAAGACAGAGTCGACGGTGGAGTGAGCTTACCCAGAAGAAGCCTATTCACTCTCACTTTGAAGAGATTAGGGTTGTATGCGTTCGGAAACACAGACGCAGGTAGAGAGTTCCATTCTGTTGCTGTGATGTGAGCATTACAAAAGTCATTTGGAAACGCATAGTGCGAATTGGTGGAATAGCAACAAGGTAAGGATGGTAACTTGCAGTGCGTCTAGATGACCGATGGAAGAAGGGGGCCGGTGTACACACACTCACCGAAGTACAATCTGTAGAAGACCGACAAGCAGGCAACCTTGCGGCGATGAGCCAAGCTGTAAAGCTTGGCATCTACCAGTTTTACGTCGCCAATGAGCCTCTTAGTATGTGTGTGTTGATGTAAAACCATTGTTATTCGAGAAATGTGATAACATCATCTGATTATTTTCTTTTTGTTCGAATAACTCGCATTCGGAGGTGTTTCAGACTAGCTAAATCTAGACCTAGCTTTTTAATTGCAGCATTTCCAACCTAGGGTAAACTTGCCTAATTCGTACTTACGCCAAATTCGTACTCCACTTAAAACTCGGCTTTGGTAACAACTATCAGCGCCTCTAGTGTCAAAAAATAGAAATAACAGTCGGCCATTTCACCATCTGAGAGATAACACCTGTGACGCTGCTCTCGACAAAAATATTGCAAAAGTAAGTTTTTTTCAACTATTGTTGTAATATTTTTACACATTTCGTAAGAGTTTTATTCAAATAAGGTCGTGTATAACCTATTTTACGATTTGACACGTATTCATGTGTATCTTCGCGATTTCATCTGACGTGTAACGTGACTCGTAACTGTTGTCAATTTATTTGGCGGTAAATTTAAAATTTGTTTGGCTCTTGCTCCTATTTCGTATTCGAGTTAAATTCTTAAAACGTACCACGAACACGTACAACGAACCAATAAAAAAACCAAAGAATATAACTGCGATGATTGCCGAGAATTGGCGAAGACCATCCGTCGAATTTGTTAAGAATTACTACTTGTTTTAATAACACATTGTTGATTATGATGCTGATTCTCAATACTGTATACCAATGAATAGATCTCAAAGTACAAATTAAGGATATAGCAGTACGATTTGGGATGATTGGTCTTAAATCGTACTTTTTTTTTTTTTTTTTAAATTGTTAATTTTTTAGAAGTTTATAAGGTTTATGTTAAATTTGATTATAGAAACAATAACGCATTTAGCAAACAAAAATTACTTTTAATTAAAACTAATTTATCTTTCCTAATTTTCAAAATATGATGGTTTTTTCTTAAGGGGTACGAATTAGGCAAGTTTACCCTACTAAGTCAGTATTGTGAATACTTTATTAGGACTTTTCGCATCCCTGATCGGTACGTAACTAGACTTTCTCGTCGATTTAGAATATCTTAAGTCTATTAGGTAGTTACTTTTTTTTTCTTTTTTTGAAGGTGGGAAATCATCAGTTAACTTCTCCCGCTCTGGGCAGAGCGGGAGGGCGTGTCAGACTCTTACTGACTAAAACCCACCCGTGTTCCTTCAGTTGCCCGTGCCAGGGGCCACGGTATCTCTCTCGGACTTCTCACAACCCTGGCAGGGCCTGGTAGGTACCTACTTATCATTGAATCCATACAAACTCTTGAGAAGATTCTGAATCAGAGGCATGAGTTCCACGAAGTAAGTAGGTACCTATATTAACTTCGTGCATAAATCTGTCTCAGTAGAATGGAGGGTAGAGGTAAGGAGAACCGCCTCTGTGTATGAAAAAGTGTTCGTTAAAATGTGCTACATAAGGGTGGCGCTACAGTAGCCACCGGGTACATTTTAAAAGCAATCATTTTAGGTTATGTTTACAAAATAATGTTGGACTACGTTAATTGTTGAGGTATGGTATACTGGACTGTCACTAACTACTCTAGCGTTCCTAATGTCGTTGAATGAATGTATTCTTGTCACGTCCCTAGCGACGACACCGTGAGGGCAATGAAATATTAAACACCACGAAATATCCGGAAACCCGTAATCCGTAAGTCACTAAAAATATTTTATTTTTAACTCTATAAGTACTTCAATCTGTTAATTTTCTAACTCGGCATACTTCAGTCCGTTAACAACTGCTACATTCATACCACACCATTTGCCTACGCTAGCGCCATTTTGGAGGGTTTTAGAACTATTATTTACTGTTTAAGCTGTTCACTTTATCAACTTTCTCCATATGAGATAGTTCTCCTTACCTCTACCCTCTACGTTGTCGACATAGCTCACAGAATAAGCAAGCTGAAGTGGCAATGGGCCGGCCATATCAGCCGTAGAACCGATGACCGTTGGGGTAGACGTGTTTTGAGTGGAGACCGCGAATCGGCAAACGTAAGGTAGGACGCCCTCAGGCTAGGTGGAGCGACGATCTTCGCAGGGTGGCTGGTAGCAGCAAGATGAGAGTTGCCGAGAATCGAGCTAAATGGCGTGCAATTGGAGAGGCCTACCTAGGTATGTCCAGCAGTGGACAGCTGTAGGCTGATGATGATTATGATGATGACTTCTACCCTTCATACTGAGTAGTTACCTATATCTCACAGATAGACGTTAACGTCTTTTGTCTTTAGTTAAAAGAGTACTTTTAGTTAAAAAGAGGTACATTTTTACGCTAGTAATAATAGTTCTATGACATTTTGTGAGTTTGTGTGTAGGGGTAGGTAATCTTCGGAACTACTGATCCAATTCCGAAAATTCTTTCACAAATGGGAAGTGTCTGAGCCATTTCTTCTATATAATTAATTATTTTATTATATTATGGCACGGCTGGGCGATTGACTGCTGCGTTGCGTGTCGCGGGTTCAATTCCCGCATGGAACAAATATTTTTATGACCTGCAAGTACCTAGTTGTTCCGGGTCTGGCTGTTTGTGTATGTGAGTTTAAATGTTTGTAAACGCACCCACGATATAGGAGAAATTCCTAATGTGGGGCAACTGTTTAAAAAAAAATATGCATTTTCTTTTAAAAACAATGAACCCATTTTACACATTGCAACACCCAACATATTAGCAAAATATTAGCAAATAAATTCAATACAATACTTAAGTAATTGGTGACTTGGATCTGTTCTCACTGTCTGCCAATAGCTTTAGAAGCTCTTTAATAAAATTAATTAATGGCTCCGTTATGTAGAACATGTAAATTAGCTTTAGTTATATTTAAACTCTTGTATTCATTATTTTTTCTTTCCTTTTCTCTTTCAAGTTTCACTCGCATGCAAATAGTACCTAATTTTTTTAAAAGTAAGTATTATTCAAGATGTGGATAACCTGGTGAGCTACCCATGTAGGTACCTACTTATACTTTTTAAGTTTTATTATACTAAATTAAGAAATGTGTGTAACTGTTGGTTTTCCCAAAATTAAATAAATAAATAAACATAAATCACTCATTCGAAGGCCATTCTTTCCTTGTTCCTATAACTCATTCATTCACCTTCACTCAAACTCCTCTCCGCAACCGATCTACCGCTAGTGGACACGTCGAAAAGGCGGTCCCATGAAAACTCTGAAATGTGCCAATAAGTGAATACCGCTGTTGTATGGTGATTAAATACAAATTGACTTGATGTGGGAAGTCACAAATTAAGAACCAAGCAACCGAGCTGTCGAAGAACTTATCTATGTGAGTTCCTTTCCCACCCAGGAAGCTTCGTATTGCCAAGTGTCATAACATATTTATATTTATATTAAAACAAGACATTTCTAGTCAGCTAGTCAAATTATAAAAAAAAACCCACGAGAAACCGGCCCTGCACTCCCTAATTAGCCCAATATCTACTTTAAACCTAGGCATACTCGACTACCTACTTTCGTACCTAGGCTGAAAACAAGAGATGTTATCAGCTAATGAGACGATATGTTAGTCCGTACGAAACCCGACTCGCTTTACTATCATAATTAATTAATGAGAACTGCTTGCCTACTTAATGAAGGACTTAATGATACCTATGCCTAATTGTAGGTAGGTAGGATGTTTGAGTATCATGTTTGTTAAGTGAGGCTTCATTATCATTATGATGAGATTATGATTACCTAAGTTTTCAGTGAAGGCTCCTACAAACAGGCGCGACACGCGACGCGAATCGCGAGTCGCGTGTCGCCCCTGTTTAAAGAAGACTTGATAGGTACCTATGTACAGCCAGCAACAAAACTCGATTACCTAGTTCAGTTAAAAAGTATATATAGGTATTAATTACTCTGCAAACTATTTAATAAAAATCGGAAGTTACATAAAGTAAAATTTAAAGCTAAAAATCATTTTTGCTAATAAAGTTGTCTCAATTTTGATTTCTAAGTAAATATGACAATGTTAATAAGCTTTTTTTTTGCTGTCCGTGTACTTATAGGTAGGTAGGTATATCGATTCTGTGAATGTTGAATGAAATTAGGTAGGTAAGTAGGTAGGTAGGTACATACCTAGTAGTAGGTGGTATAGGTACCTAGGTAGGTAGGTAGGTAAGTACCTACATACTTAGGTCGATAAATGTCTTGGTTAACTTGATTAGTGGGAGAAAAACTTAAAATAAGTAGGTATAAGTATAGGTACAGGGTTAAATTAAATTAGCTGACAAAACTACGCAGGCGTGATGTGGGTATCGATATCTAATGATGATAAACGGTAGATACCTAGTTATGATGTTAATCTAAGCATATTTATCTACCTACACAGATATTAGGAACATATCAAGCTAGTTTCTATACCGATGTATCTTGATCACATACAAGCGTGCACTGACTGGACAGGTCCACTCAATCTGTGTGGTTCTTTCCTCAAAAGACCATTTCAGACACAAATCTACATGGTCCTCAAAGATTATTATAATATTATTCTAATTATTGTGAATGTGAGAACTATGTTGGTCATTGATTTATTTATATTTATTTTTGTATTTTTCTCAACGTAATCATGATCTGACAGTTTGAGTAATTTATGCGGCCTACTCAAATGTCCTTTCTTTGGTATTGTTCGTCGAATCGTTGAGCTCCTTGAGTCTAAGTTGAGCTGCACGATTACCTACTGACAATTGCGTGCACTGACTGGACAGGTCCACTCAATCTGTGTGGTTCTTTCCTCAAAAGACCATTGCAGACACCGATCTAGGTACCTACATAGCTTTCACATGACCTGACCAAGATTTTGTCTGGACTTTAAAAGAGACTGTGACCTCTGAGTTTGTTTCGGCCTTTCTTCTCAGAGTAGTCAGATAGGAAACGCCGACCCCATCTAGTTTAAAAAAAAATATGATTGACGTGTAAAAGTGTTTGTTCAAACCTACTTACAGAAATAAAATCATTTATCATAGATAATAAAATTAAGTAGGTAGGTTAAAATAAAATTTCACACTGAGCATCAAACTCGGGACTTCACGACAGAAGGCTAAAACTAAGCGGGTAGGCTAAGAGCTGAACTCGTCAATGAAACTGAAAGCGATCAGCACATTTAAACAGCGTTCAAAGCTGTCAATGTCATCATTGCTAAGGAATAGGTATAAGATAGTATTTTAGAATAATATTTATGTTCTACTAACCCCCTGTCCTCGTTTCTCAGTAGGTACTACCACAAAGTGCAAAGTCGACGGCTCGCCTCCGCGCTGCCGTCTAAACGTGACGCCTGGCAGAATAGTCGACATCGGCTCAAATGCCACAAAAAAAAAAAAAAAAAATTGACACTGACAGCTCTTTACCGCGGTTTAGGCACTTAGTAAGTATCCATGAGACCATGAGTTGGTAGGTCAAGATAAGAAGCAGGTACACACGGCTACACATCAAGCTATACATTTCCAGTATAAGCTGATCTCACATTGTATAGGATTTCCGTACGATGCGAGACCAGCGTAAACTGGTTTTGTATAGCTTGATGTGTAGCCGTGTGTACCAGGTACCTAGATAAATAATTAGAACATTCGTTACAGAAAATAGGTAGGTAGGTAACTACACTTAAATACCTACTTGAGTACCTACCTAACCTTCCTACATTTTAACTATTATTATTTTCAAAACAACCCTAAGTAGGTATTTCATGTCTATAAAATAATCCTTTATAGGTGGACCGATTATAAACAGAATGTCTTCTTTTAAAATACTTTGTCAAAAAGGAACAAAGTCTGAAACGTTTCCTACAATTTATTGACGTTCTCCCTTCGTCATTCAAATTCAAATGGATTCTATCCGTAGGCGTAGCGCTTTGAGGCGTTGTCTAAAGCGACCAATCAGAGCGAAAGGATCACCCTCCAAGGACAATGCTTCATTGTGATTGGTCGATTTGTTGACACCTGATAGTGATGTCCTGGCGATCCTTTGTTGGTTGTCTCTTTCTCTTTTGTAGTCATCATTGTTGAGCTTACCATCTTTTTATTGAATGAACAATTTTTTCTGTAGGTACTGTTTTATTTTAATTTTAATGTATTGGAATAAATAAAGTAGGTGCCTATTTCATTTCGTACGTAATACTGATTTAACAAACTATTTTTGGCCTTAATTCTGGTTGCACTTAGGTATTTTTTTATAATCGAAATACTTGAACTAACTCATAAAATTACTCAACATACATAATTTTATCCGCACCCAGAGTCTAAAGAAATGAACCAACGAAGAACAGCTACTACGACGATCTCACACAATGGTGCTACGACTACGACAAAGCTACGAAAAAACTTTCAGCGGTAGCGTCCTCTACTGGCTACGCCGGTAACTTAAACTACTTTTGTTGTCGAACATAAAAAGCTGTCAACGCCATCTAGTAGAATTTTACACTGAAGAAACTGAGTTATTCTACTCAACGCTAGACAGAGCTGTTGAGCTCATTAGGAAAATAGGAAAATAAAAATACCAAAAAATCAACAATTTCACTAAAGCTCCTAAATTACCTCGTATTTATCTAAAAAAACGCAAGATAACTTTTCTTGATCTAATAAGAAAATTAATTAATTTTCCTTTGAATTTTGTTATATTTTTTTTTGTTATTGTAACATTAACGACGCGTGTCTGGTACATGCGCAATACAACTTGCTTTCAAATGACGCGTTTGACATATCTGTCATTTCACTTTTTACATACGTGTCAAGCAAACTTGCCCGTTTGGCTTTAGCGGCCCTTAATTTTAGGAATTAATTGTGAGTAGAATTTTATTTTTACTATAATTTTTGTCTAATAAACCTGTGTGACGCTTGTACATAGTTGGTGTGCTATTTTTCATATAAAAACTTCAGTTTTGCTTGTAAGTTTCGTCGGCCTGTTTACACTATAGTTTCATTACGTGTATTTATTAACATTTTTCTCGATAACAACGGCTGATTTAGTGTGTAATTCGTATTGAAACCGCGACCGTAGCTCGTTACTTTATAAATTACGCATGTGGTGCCATTCATTTGTCTTAAAAGCAGTCTGTGACCGCTTTATTTTGCATCCAGCTGTGCCAATTGAATATTGTGTTTTCCTGTTACCCATCGCTTTCGAGTATATTTAGGATAATTACGACGTAAATAGAAGGTAAAACTTAATAGATTAGTGTAGATTAACGTGATGACCTTCGTTTTGCTGTTTTAATTGAGTATTTATCATTAAGCTTAATCACCAGCATTGTTATTGAAAGATAATGGGAATCTTTAAATTGACACGTATTCAACGTGGAAAGTTGATCGTTTTGGTTGTTTTATTAACGTCACGCACGCGTTTGCGTTCGGACATATATTTTTATGTGTATCTCACAGTTATAAGTTAAACATACTGTGCCAGTTTTCTAGTGAAACAACAGTTATATCCGTTGACATATTTTTGAGGTGAACAACTTGTAAAACAAGCCTTTTCTGTAGTTCGGGCAGTGATTTCCTGTTAAGTGCGAAAAGTGGGCATATTGCACTTAATTTTATTATACTATATCTAATGGGGAAAATCTGTGGGATTTTGTTAGAAACTTCAATATTTTTTGATAAATGTTGGTTGAATAAGTTTAGTCAAACCATATGTTTATGTGGAATTGCCTGCATCGTCATAGTTTATGCAATAGTTCTATGAGTGAATCGGTTATTAACTTATATGTATAAAACAAATAGAACATGACATGATGTCAGAACCCAAAGCGGCAAGCGTCTTCTCCATGTTATCTGCTCTTCTAATTAATAGCTAAAAGTGAAAGTTGGTTATTACTCTCTCATTTGTTACCTTGAAAATATGTTATCTTCATGAATTTGGTTTTCAATTAAAGTCTGAATTTAATTGTTTGTCAAATTGACTAGGTACCAACTAATTTTTCTGTATTTAAATCGGAACCATTATTCTTAAATTCTGAAATTTTGTCTATCTATGTATTCTTTGACAGTTGTATGAAATGGTTATAAGATGAAAAATTGACATAGTGTGTCAAGTTGATAAAAAATCCATTACTCTGACTGTATACAGTTATTTTTATCAGTCTGGAATCAGACATATAAATCATGTTTACCAATACATGCACTTAAAATTTATTTTTCTGTATTTTCACCTCAAATTTGCCCACTGAGATGAAAAAAATTACCAGATAAAACAGACTGGATACTTGGCGTCCAAGAAAATAAAAATTATTTTGAATAAGGTACTGGTATTGGAAAATAAATATATTTTAAACTGCTGAACCAACTTACAAGTTCAATTACGCAATTTAGATTTGGCCACAGACTAGCACCTTGAAAACACTAACAGTAATTGCTTTAGTGACATTCTTAACATAGAATTTTTCTGACTTTCAGGACAAATATATCTGCAAATCATTAAAAATGGCCCCCAAACAGAGGATGCGTATCGCCAACGAGATTGCCAGCAAAAACATCACCATGAGAGGCAATGTGCCTAAGTCGACCAAGGTAGTACGTACCACCAATTTAATTTTTTTTTATTTTTCTTAACATAATTTACTAACTTCTTGTCTATAGCGAAGTTTTGATAAACAACTAAACTTGCAGAAGTTGACTTCCGCAAGCAATTCTTAATAATTGCAGCAAACTCTTTTCCACGAGTTTACAAAATGTAAGCATCGCTTGTGGTTCACTACTGCAAGTTCTCTAAATAAGTGTTGCATGGGGAAGCCAACTTTTGCAAATTTTGTTGCTAATCTAAACTTCGCTTATGACTTGTCCTGAAACGAATTCTATCCTTTTTAATTCTTTATCAATCTGCAAGTTTTTGTTTTTTTTTTGTAAATGTGTGTGGTTTCCCCTTGAGAATAATGCACTGTCTTAAATAATTCCAATAACTGTTAGTGAATAATGTATAAAATGCTATTACTCTTGCCGTTAATTGTTTGATATACCAGATATAAAGAATTTTGATATTGCAGTACTTAATCATAATGCATGGTGCATACAATGTTTTCAGTATATAATAGCTACAAAGTTGTTTAAACAATTTTACAGATAACCTAAGACATTTAACATTTTGCAGCGATTATCTAATGATTCTTCATGCTTGAGTAATCTCTTGAAAGTGAAAGGAGAAGTGTTATCAAACTAAGTAAAAGTAAATAAAATTGATGACTGTGTAGCGCTTTTTATCACAATTGTGGATTCACTACTATTATTAAATTCTGTGGCAGCCATAAAAATATACAAAATGATATTTTTTTTTCTTCTTTTGCCTATGTGACAAGCCAAGTTCATGTTTTATAATCAGTTCTTAAATGTACGAGTATGTAGGTTTGCATAGAAGTCCAGAAAATATTGCCACAAATATTATTATGATCAGTGGCAAATAGTTAAAGTAAAAACAATAACAATTAAAAAAGAAAACCTAAACCAAGGTTAGGTTATTTTTTTTTTCGGAAAAAAGTATCTTATAGGCCAACTTTTATATTTCGCTAATGTGGAGTATACTTTTATTCTTAATTGATCAGAAATTAAGGTTAGGTTTAGTATTGAATAACTATTTCATGTAGTCATGACATTAAGACCAATTGAAACTTGAGGAGTTGTTTAAATGATTATAATTATTATTCTATATAGCGATATTTGTTACGGTTGCGAATCATATTTAATCAACATACAACCTGACGCCTATCAAATTCCAAAAAACGTAAGAAAATTTGATTTTCGCGGGCTGCCTTATCGCATCCCCCTTAAAGGGAAATAGTTACATATAATTTGTTTTAAGGTTGTCTTTAAAAGATCGCTTGAAGCTATAAGACCGCCCATTGTGACCATTGTAGGTGTATACAATTTCTACATTAAATTTATATCTTGAATCCATATTGCGTACATATTAAAGAGTTTCCTATTCTCTAAAGATCACTGTAATTTTTAACTGAACAAATTGCGCACAAATTTAATGGCAACATTCCACAATATAATCTTGCACAAATGCGTGAAATTAATTAGTAACACTAGAAGTATGTGTTGAATATTTAAATCATAACGAGGTAATTGTTTTCATGGTGTTAATGGAATGGAAATACCGTGGCCAATGATTTTTTTTCCACTGAAAGCAAAACTACAATAATAGGAAGACATTTAAAGACTCAAAACTACGCCTTATTAGGAGAATACTAGTCACTTTATTTACAAATACTTACTGATTTCTAGAAGCCTTTTTTAATGTAGGACTATGCTGATTCTTTGGCCAAAATTCATTCACACAAACTGATTGAAAGATAAGGAACTTATTTTATTTGTTTATTTATATGTTTCACCTTTTTCCAGGAAAAGGAAGACCAGTACCCCGTGGCGCCCTGGTTGCTTGCCCTCTTCATTTTCGTAGTATGCGGATCAGCAGTGTTCCAAATAATCCAATCTATACGACTCGCCTAGATCCCCCTTGTGATTCCCACCCTTGACTGATACCTTACCATTGTGGCTTGAATCGTTTCTAACAGGCTTTTGACTTCTTATTAACTTCTGAAAGCCTGGTACTTTTTTGGACGGATGAAATTAATACACCTACAGCAACTTGCTTGAATGGAGCCTAGTTGAATGTTCTATGCATTTTTGATTGCCTAGTATTTTGTAGGCCATGTAATCTGTTATATCTATTTAGGCTCAATATAGTCTTAAAATATTTAGCGCATATTATTAGCAAAAATCAAAATGTATGTTTCGTTTCGTCCAGTTTTTATATGCAAGACCATAGACATTTTCCATGTTTATATGAAACCTTTCAAGCCACGAATCCAGTAGTAAATTACAATAAATTTTATAAATATTGTGCATACTAGAAGATTTCTTTGAAACCTCCTATTGTGAACAATGACTGCGCAACTCTCTATGTAGCTTTCAAAGTTGCATTACTTTATATGTTTAATTATTCTTAAGTGCAGGTTTTAAACAATATAATCTCAAGAAAAACATAATTGTACGTACTATATTCTTGTATATTGTAAAAATGAATTTAATGTTAAGATAAAAAATCGAGAGCATTTAGAAAAATGTTGTTGAAATTCATTCCTTTATCTTTATTTGAGACCAATACGTTAGACATGCACAAGAGCGCGACTTTGCCCTTCAAAGTCATGTTTTTAAAATTTTTATTTGATTTTAGTTGAATTTTTTATTGTAAAAACAAAAATTGTTTTATATCCGCGCCACGCTAGCGAAATTATTTGTCGGTACTATTTTTAATTATAAATGTAATTTATTTGATTAAATACAGTATATTTGTCATATTATATACAGCTGTTTTCATTCTGTACCTCACACTTGAATCGCCCAATAGGTACCACTTCGTACTTATCTCCCAAAAAAAGCTTGCGCTTCGGAACTACGAACGCGCGATGTTGAAATCATAATTGAGGAGCTGGCGAACAGAACCGGACTTGTCCACTACTATTCAAAAGATGTTTTTTTTTCGAATCGTGATGTCTTGACCTAGTTTCGTCGATCCCTGTTAATATTTTCACCCAAAACCGGCTAGAAGTAGGCTAAAAAAGGCTTAAAAAACTAAATTTTCATACAAAACCGGACTAGTCCAATATCCAACACAAAGATTTTAAAAAAATATATTTTTTCATTCTAAAGCGAACTTGTCCTGTAATGTATTTATTTCATCAACACATTTTCAATCAAAACAGGAAATGTCTAACAAAAACGAAACACCACCACCACCACACCAAAGTCCACCTTTTTCAAACAAAACCGGTTTAGTCCATTTTTATTTCTTGAATAAGTTCCAGAATATAGAAGTAAATTAAAAATAGGTACCTCATGCAATAATAGAACTAATCCACCGACATATCCTAATGCAATGTAATACTATTAGTCTCCTTCATATACTGATATTAGTTTTTTAGCTACCGTGTAAAATTTATTTTCGTGGACTAATCCGGTTTTGTTCGCCAGCTCCTCAATTTATAACTGTTACAACCGTGGAAGTACTTACCCTACTTTGTACTACTATGGTTAGAAAATAAAGAGATTAAAACGAGTGACATAAGATGACGAGTCGCGACCGGAGTAGGTAGCCCAACTGAGAGAAAGCTTCATACAAACCCGCAACGATAGGTGCACTATTTCAAAGCGCGGCAGTATAAAACATAGAAGTTTTACCTCTGAGGGTGGGTTACTCTGGTTCGTAATAAGACTGAAAACTAAAATTACAGAAGCGCTTAGCTTTTCTTGTTTCCCTATATTATGTACTTGATAGAGGTGATTCGACCACACGTCATTTGTTTTCTGTCCCCTAATAGCGGCGTATTTCCATTTCCGTGTTCTATTCGAGATACTGAATGCGTGAAATCACCACGCTTTTGTTGGTACGTACGTACCTACATGCCCACGAAAACCGGGTTCAGTTTGCGTCTTAAAAAATTAAATTTACAACTGGTAATGTTAAGACAGCTCATGCAATATGAATCCAGCAATAATTAGACAGAGGTTACGGTCAAGGTCAATTAAAAGTCGTCCATGAATCGGTAGCTATAACATCCCGGGGGTGTTACTATCTATTCTATACCTCACGATTACACTTATCTGAGTTTGTAGACGACGATACCGCTGAGCGTGGGGTCCTGGGTTCGATTCCCAGGTCCGGTTATTGGGCAGCCCGGAGTGTATTTGTGCCCGGTTGATGGCAATAGGCTCGCCCCCTATTAACTACATGTTATGATGGGACTTTAAACATAGCTGGCGAAATGTGTTGTGTACTGATAGGTACACCTCTGCCAGACACCTTCGAGGATTACAGGCGTAATGTTGTGTGTGGAATATGCACTTTAGAGATTCTCAGGACATTTTGCAAAATTCAGTTGTCTCGAGTTGAACACGGAAAGGGAAATAAGTACGTTTACGTATTATTATATTATCTCAAGTTAACCTTTGCGCGCTCCTTTGAGACACGTCACATGTCATGCTAACACATTGTGGTTTCTTTATGAGTAGGATGTAGGAGGTATATCTACACATATTTTCTGTGAATTGCGTGAATGACGTCACTGAATTCTTTACTCGTGCATAACTTATACTGAGCCTGCTGAGCGAATAGTTTGTGAGTTGTATGTATAGAGTCTGCAGTCACCTTATATATATGTATCTAAAGAAAACGACAGATTTATTTTAATAATTTGTATAATTTCACAAAACATTTCAATTTTACATTTTTCTTCGAGAGAACTTTCGATATTATAATACAATGTTAAAACTATATAATACAAACGCTTTTTACAATTATGTCATGTCGTATGTGGTACATATACCAAAATAAAATCGATTTCACCACTACTGGACGGCATTATTTTTCTTGCCCTTTAGCGCCCTATGGTTGTTAGCGGTGAGTAGCGGAACTAGCAAAGTTGTAACGTACCTAGCTGTGCAGTTTTAGTAATATGTATTAGCGAAGAGTGTTCCTATGATGGAGTTTATGTCTTTAATCGATTTTTCATAGTTCCGCTATCAAAAAATGTTTTGTACCATAGACAGAGAAAATAATTGTTTTTATTTGTTGACATCTGTTTTCTGTTATTTTACGTTTTTTATTACAAATAAGTAAAAATATTTTCAATTTTTTTTGCCATAGTAGTGGTGGAATCGATAATTAATCTAGACTAAAATTGAGCACCCTATAGCACCAATTGTGATGAATTTCTAATGTGAAAAACAGTCTATTTTATGTGATTTTAGTTTTAGCGATACAATTTTGTGATTACAAAATTATTAAGTGGATTCAATAGTAGCTTTGGATTGCTAACACTGGACCAGACTGTCCGCACACTAGCGCTCAATGATTGTAAGCGGTAAATAGCGGAACTATCGAAGTTGAAGTGTAGGTACGTGGTAGGTACCTTTCAAGAGACTGCAAGATAGCTATGGACTCTTATCAAATTAGCGCGTAGACTTTATGCACGATGCGATACAAATGCGTCTTTCTATCTTATTTAAGCAACTGATACGATCCAATCAGTTTTTGTAATCCATCATTTTCTTACTTCATATTCGTAATTATTAATGAAGATATTTTTTATCACGACCGTTCCCATCAATTATTTGTAATTTTTATTTTAATAATATCAAACCGATGACACTGCCGCAAAGAAATAATCATGGCGTAGGTAAATAATTCAGTTTAGGAAATTATTTTATATGGTGGGCTGATACTTAATCAGCCCAAGTTTTTAATAAATTTTACTTTTGAAAAGATTTTGTAATAAAAAAAAATGTATCGCTGAAAAAGCTATAAATATCTTGCCTTTAACCATTAAATACAGTGACAAATTAGTAGGTGCCTTATAATAAGAATCGTGTAACTAAATAGTGCATTTTTACAATTATGTGGTACACTTCGTGTCATTATAAAGTATACAGTTTTTAAAAGATAAATTATAAACTAATTTTTACATTTTTATCACCCCAAAATCTTGTACAGAAATAATTTTACAAGGAAGGTTTTTGATATTGTTGAATTGAGTTTGTGATATTGATTAAATATGTAACAGTCTTGAGTAGTTTTACTAAATGGGCTGACAAAATATGGAGTAGCAAATTTTTTTAATCAAATTTTTGACTCAATCTTTTGAAGCCCTAGCCGGCTAACGCATTAACTCTTTAAAAACCTACTTCAGTTATTTTTACTACAAATACAAAAAAACATTAATTTTAACTAGACGGCCAATCTAGTTTTTAATTTCTGGCACAATATTCTGGTATTTTTTTGTTTCAAATGGAGTCTTAGCAGTTATTCAATGTATACGAAAATGATTGAGATTTAATGTTTTCTACATCTATGGTGATAAGAAGCCAATATTAATTATTACATCTATCATATGCCACGTATTCACTGGTTGTAATCACATATTATTTACTGTAGTGACTTAATTACGGATAATATAAAGCATTTATACACTGAACAAGGTAAACTAAAAAACGGCATCACGTCTAAGGTGACTTTTCAAAGCGGGAACTGTAGGCTATATTTTTATTGGTACATCAAAAATATGACTACAAGACACTATTTGTGGCCGCCAGTGTAACTATACTAAAACTTAAATTATTTTAAAGTATCATAGATGGCTTCGTTGGGATATGTACCATTCAAATGTATGCTGTTACTAAAACTTAACGAATTATCTTTACTTAAACAGATTTCAGTTTTTTCTATATTATTATCATTCTCATTTGGATAGTCATCGTTGTTACTCGTTATTTCTAATCTGATAGCGTGCATTTTGTTATCTGATTTATCTTTATCACGTTCCCAAGAGTCTATAATTGACACATCGTTCTTACTTCCCATTTCGTCAATATCGCTTGAAGTAACACTGGAATTGTCCAAATCGAAATCGGTAGTTTTTTCAATAACAACAACTTCTATGTGCCTGAATGGATTTTCTTGATTTTCTATCATCTGTCTCGCTCTCTCATCATTTCTGATGATCACTTCTTTCTTGACGTTGCATATGACGGGATCGGTTGCAAGTACATCTATGTTGCTGTCGTAATTTTCTTCGTCGCTGGTTTTGTTACCGTTGGGGGTACAAATCTCAGCGTAAATGTTGTCGGAGCTCGCATCAGATTCAACTTTTTCTTCTTCCACATGAACGGCGTCAGCAACTTGCCCATATGGTAGATCCTCTATTACTGGCAGCTTTCTTTTTTGTATAGATGAAATAGATCTGCGGATTTTAACTTGCATTTGTGGTTCCTCTTCAGAAATGTCAATCGCTGTTATATCGTCTTCGATTTCAGACTTCGGTGTCGGGGCTCGTGGTTTATCGATTTTCTTTCTAAAGTTTACAATCTTCTCACTATCCGCCGACCGCTCTGTTTTTGTTGGCATGCTGTTACTATTGCTGCCTTCTTTTTTATCAGTAGCCTTTTTAGGATGAAGGAGATTTGATGTAGATTTGCTTAGTACTCTCTTAGTTTTAACATGAAACTCGGAGCATAGTTTTTCTGTTATGAAAGAATGTTGTTTGTAATTAATTTCGAAATCGCTATCGTTATACAGAGATCCGACGCCAAACATATTGATTTCTTCGCAACTTTGTATCTGATTGTAAGATTCGGACTTAACCATGGCTTTTTCAGGTATCAAATCAGGTTGTATCCTTTGCCTCCTCTCTAGATTTGTAGATGATTTAGTAGCCAATGATTTTTTGAGCATATTTTCGTCCAGACTCTTCAGTTTTCTTCCAGAGCTAGCATCACTTTCCATGGAACCGCAGTAGTTGATTTGGTCAACGCTAAGGTTTTTGCGGCCATGTTTCATGTTGATACCGCTGTCGTCTTCCGTGTAAGAATTGTCTGGCATTCCTGTCTGTACGGAGACTGATTTCGTCAGTATTGGCTTTTTGTGATTGGAACTGCACTGACTCGTACCCATGTCCGACGAAGATGTCGTTAGACTTTTATAAGAATGACTCTTCTCAGCCGTTCCATCGTTCTTCCTCGTGCAGCCGAATCTATCTTCAATTAATTTTGCCATGTCTTGGTACCGTTCTATGGAACTATGCTTCTCACCTAAAGGATCAAAAGGATCTTTAACATCTCTTGACTTCTCACTATTCTCTATAGCTGTTATCTTTTCATCTGTTAGTTTTTCCGTGCTCTTTAAAAGTTTCAAATTTTTAAACCATTTGTTCTTTTTCTGTCCCGAATCTTCTCTAAACACTTGCATTTTATCGCTAGAAAAGTGTTCATGTTCCATTTTCTCGTCTGGTTTATCTTCTTTTCCCTCGTCGTCGCTGTATACGTCGTAATTCATATGCTCGAGTTCGTTTTTACTTAAAAATATAATAGATCCTTCAGTCTCATCCGGAATATCTTTTAATACCTTTTCGCTTTTGCCAAATAACCTAGATGTGTCAATCTTGAGCCCTTGTAAAGTGAATTTTCTTTCTTTTTCAAACTTGACAGGCTCATGGTCTTCTTTGATGAGGTCTTCGGCTGTTTTCGCTTTCCCGACTACGGTTGAGCTGGCGTAGGAAATCTGCCTGATCCAGTTGTCAACATTGAGTTGACAGAAGGTTAGAGCTTTCTGAAGGCGTGCTGAGAGGAACATGCGCTTCTCGTTCTCGAAGCCGAGCTGTGTGCGTCTCACTTTAATGGAGCTGTTAAGGGGGAGAAGCTGAAGGGTTTCCTTGGCGTGGTAGCGTGGGTCCACTTGCTTGCTAGGGCTCGAGGGCATCGACCCGTACTCCGGGAGGGTGCACATCACGAGAACTGGTTCCGTTGATGCCGCTCGCAGTAAAAGGTCATCTGAAATTGAAAGAAATGTCTCCATAATGCATTTGATGATATGCGCCTTAGTTTTATTGATAATGCATGGATCACTTTAGATTAAATTTGAATTAGGATTGCGAAATACCGATGCATGATAAGACCGTCGTTATACAGTGAAAGTCTGGGTCTAAAGTTGGAGTAACCAGTGCTTATATCAGAAAATCTACAACCTCTACAAATTTTTCACTAAAGGCACTTCAACTCACCTCCAACATCATGTGCCATCTCGATCGGCACCGTCCCTGCCAACAGGCGCACTCTACACGGCAGCCGCCATATGCTCAGCAAGTGCGGTAGGCGGTGCGCCCTTGCAGCCACGTCGGGAGCCACGCTCCGCCCCTCCCCCGCGGGCTCCCACTCCGCCGGTGACAGCTCCTCCGGGCATACCTCGTACAGTTCCCCTTTAGTGTTGATAGGCACGAAGAGCTCCTGGAAAGATATGAGCTCGTAGTTAGTATATGGTGCAGATTTTTTTAGGTCATGATAAAAGAAGAAATCGTTGACATTAAGGCCCTTTTGCACCACATATCGCAAAATAAGTTTTCCGCTAAACGTGTTTAACTTCTCAGTCACCTAAATTAAAAAAAAATAACATTTCTAACTTGCCACGCACAAAAGCAAGGTGGCAAATTAATGAAAGCCAAGAGCGATCATTCCTCTATTATTTAAGTCTGGCAATATCGTTCCTTGTAAAGCAACTAGCTTATTTTCTGCGAGTTTTATTCATCTCCATTTATTATAATGTATTCTCTGTCACGGCAAGCGTTTACTGTTTATGCTTTTGCACATTCCCAATCCAATATGGCGGGACTTGCCACTGGTTTTGTCTGTATGTCCGCCAGTGAATGCGTGCTTGTGTGCTTGTTGGTGGTGAGTTTGATTATTTATTTGCTAGTCTCGTAAACCATGGAAACCCCGTCTTCATAAGATACTACATATACTTTACTACGTACGGTGTGGGATGTACAGAAGTATAGCTTGATCACAAGTATAATTAAAAAAAAACTACTACTTGATAATAGATGGCGCTACTGTCTTAAGTTAGATTGTAACCATCACCAATAATACATTTTCACCTACCACAGTTACAATACAAGGAGGAGTTGTTATTTATCTGATTACTCAAATGGTAATTAAGGTTTATTTAAATGCTAATTACGTTTTCTTGTTTCAAATACAACAGCTGCATCGAATCACACATCACCTGATTATCAATTGTGATATAAATGATGGCACAAGAGTACTTACACTTGTATTGCAAGTAATAATATCAACCTAGATAAAAACTAGGCTTCATCAAACACAATGGTGCAATTTTACGTCTATCTAGATTTTAATACAGGTTTATTACTTAATCGATTCTAGCTGAATGTTAGGTGCGAGCTCGCCCATTGTGTGGTAAAAAGATAGCGTTTGTCTATTAGCTGCACGCGGGTTCTGTAATGCAGTTTGAAAGTTTTAAATTCGATTTGCTTTGATCAATACTTTGATTATGTAGACTAGTTTTTTTAAAGACCTGGAATTTTTTTAGGTACAGAGCAATCTTTTCTGTTAGTATTACTTTTACCTATTATAATTTTGAGCTTGTTTTTTTAATACAAATTGTCATTTTTCTCAAAGCTAAATTATGCTGCAAGGTTTTTTTTTACAATATGGAGGCGTAGCTACTATTGTCGGTGATAACTTTTATCACTTTTGATTCAAATTGTTGATTATTTCTAGCTTTAAGTTTATCTAAGTCTAGCAGCGCCCCGTGGTTTCACCCGTATAGATCTTGATCCCGTGCGAATATAGGGATAAAAAGTATTATATCCACGCCCACGCATATATATCCACGCCTTGGCCTATCCATGTGCCGAATTTCATTTAAATCCTTTCAGCAGTTTTAGGGTGAAAGCGTAACAAACAAACATACAGACAATGAAATCTTTTCTCTTTATAATAATAATAATAGTTATTATTATTATATAATTTCTTTGTATTATTATTATTTTTATTTAATATAGTTTTGATTAATTCGTTAAGTTTCTGCCTCAATCAGAGAGAGCTGAACTGTCGTCCTTCAGTCCATTGCTGTAGTATTATTGCTGGGTCCAATTTATTATGTCCAAGTGTCCATCCAATAGGTAAGTACCTACCAACCTACTTACATTTCTTACACAAAAGATTTTTTAAATAATCTATCCATGCACGGTCCTTTATATGTATGTACAAAATGCTTATCTAATACCTAGAAACACAATTTAACGGCCACTAACAATAAATAATATTAATGAGTTTCGATGAAGTAACATAATGTTTGTGTCGATAGGCCGAACAGGTTTTGTCATAACACTAAAAAGTAACACATTCGATAAGCTAATCTGTGGTCGTGTTTTGCGCTTAGCTGTCACTTGTTTTGACAGCGAAGCGATCGTACCACTTTTTTATTTTTTGTCACTGGTTCATTGTTCAAGCAATAAGTAAAAGAGTGCGCGCAATATATGTCTGCGCACGTGTTTGACCTTCAAGACTATATCCCAGCCAGCACTTTTAATCTTTAATTATTTTTCACTTTTAATTATTTACTTATGAAAACACGGAACGCAGCAGTCTCTTGACACCAGAGGGGCAATTTCCGTATTTTTAAGAACTTTCGCATTCTACTTAATCTCAGTCTCAATCCTAGTTTATCATTTGTGGCTACAAGTTACAGCTATATATATAAACATAATGCAGCATTGCATATGTAAGCGGACACGCCGTTTTATGCCTGGAGGCTTTTTATTATGTATCAAGTTCTGTTTACGTTTTTATTAATTTTTTTATTAATTTTATTTTATTTTATATTTTAACTTTTTATTTGCCATATGTCAGCTAGCACACGCCAATATTTAAAATTAATAAATTATAAATTATTATTTAAATTTTTACGTTTTTATTATTTCTGCTTGAGTGGCGTGTGCTAGCTGACATATTATGGCAAATAATTTTAATGTTTTTCGTAATGTTAATTACTTATTACTGTATAGAATCCAGTTCTTCTAACTGAACAGACAGCAGTGCTGCTGGGGAGTTTGTTCCGCCACTTCTTCTTCCCAGCTAAAGCACTAGGAAGTGGTGAAGGGCGGGTGTTTTGGGGGGACTGTCTTATGTGATTTTGACGTTCAAAAAGTGCTGATTCTCAGCCCAGTTTGAACAAATGACTTTAAATTAATTTTGATTTTGAATCTGTCAAAAATTGTATAGCGTTTACCTACATTTGTGACATTTCACTGTCACTGAGACGAGATTGCGGTTTTTAATTATGGGAATTGGCGCCTTCTGTTACAAACGTCGAGATGGTAGAAACGATTATTTCCGATTTCGGCCACGCGCAGACTTATTTTGAGCGCACTCTAGGTAGGTACCATATTAGTACCTTGTTAGACTTCCTACCACGAGGTAAATATACCAGCTTCCTACCTATTGTAGGTACCTACTGACCAAAATAAGATACAAAAGTAGTAAATATACTTTTCACTCCTCTTACTCAAAAAGACCGTCATTGTGGCGTACCAGAGCGAAGAAAAAATAGCAATTCTTCCTCTCGGGGAAAAACATTTTTTTTTTAAATTTTTGTGTGTCAAATGACAATGAGCCTACAAAAACGAAAAGTCTTTAATCATAAGTAGAATAATGATGAATATAGACTCGACTTATTACTGTTTCATAAAAAAGAACTTCATTTTATTTTTGAAAATGGAACTAAAATCGGCGATCTCTTTGGTAGATAGAATGCATGCAATGCGTTGCGGCTGCAGAAGAAAAAACAAAAAAAAGACATTGGCGCGAAATCTAAGTATACAATTTTTCTCTAATTGCAAATTGAATTATTTTCTCGCAATCGTAGTGAAAAGTAGAGTGTAACACACGGCGCTAAAAACCCATTAAAACTCGGTTTCTATTTACTCCCTCGCTAAAGCTCGGGAGTAAAACTACCTCTTATATTGGTCATTGGGTCATTTTAGCTCCTTGTATAACAATCTACTATTATCTATTCTTTTAATCTATTCATTAATTCCTCTAAATTCTAGGGTTCTAATTACATTCCTGACTGACTGTTGTTCCTGACTTTAAACAGGCTTGAAATAGCACATTAAACTATCTTAAAAATATAAAATTAAACGGGCGTAAAAATACCTATACTGTAACTAATGTCTACCAAATATTTTTATAAGTTCATAATCGTGTAGTTTTATCCATGAAATAAGTTGTGTTAATTCATGGTTTTGTTTTCATAGCGGTTATAATAAAATGGAACGAATTGATAATTAATAATAATAAATAGGGAGGTGGATACTTCTAAAAATAAAATTAATAACTTTGAACAGCTACTTGAATTAAAGTAGGTACAAACCGTGAACAATATTTATATAAATGGACCCATGGTCTCAAAACGGAAAAATTTATTTTATTTCACTCTTCATCAAAAGATGGCGTTGTTCAGCAATAGTCAAATTAAGTTTATTTTTTTGTATTTTGATCAATCTTTTTCTAATTATTTAAAATGTTCTTATGCGTTTATTATCTCTCCTATTGTTCCTTTGGTTGTAAATAGAAATTTATACGAAAATATCTATTTTTTTTAATATCTTCAATAGTTTTAAATCTCACAAGCAAAGTTTACAAGCAAGTTAGTATATTGACAAAGCTTTGTTCCTTGCTACCGTGTCTATTGAAAGGAGAGACGGTTGCTCTCCTTGACAAGGATGGAACACACAAAATGGTTAAGGCACATCTTGATCACATTTTTTTAACCTTTTTTATAAACCTGCTATGTTAGTTGACAGCTATGCTATTGTTGTTTTTGTGATACGGCTTTAAAAGGATTAAGCGTTGTCTACCCTTCCATGTGTCCTTTATTGCCTTTAGACCACGGAGCAAATACAAAGAGGAGACGGCCTAAGCAACTGTGCACTGTGATTCTCAACTAGGTCCTGACGTCATCATGTAGGCGTGGCCTTAGTCAGTGTATTGTTGGCGTTCATCCTGTGCACAGTTCTGTAAACGTTCCGTTTTTACAGCATATTTGCGCTAGAAGAAAAAAAGAATGAAGTGTGGTGTTTTATCTTGTAAAAACTACTCGGATAGACGTTCTGATGCTATGGATGGCATCACATTTCATTTGTCAGTAATTTTCTGCGTAATTTATTAAAATAGTTCTTCATTCTGCATGTAGTGACATCTAGTGTGAGATAGTTACATAACTACAAAGTAAAATCAACAGGACGAGCGAATAGTTTTGCTATTGACCAGTAGATGTAAAATAAAGAAGTGGGCGGGATCTGATCACCCCTCACCCCGTAAAGTGTCACCCGTTGTTTCATACAGAAACCTTATTACAACATCTCCTCTTTGTATTTGCTCCGTGCTTTAGACATCAAACTACATAAAGGTGCACCCAGACAGAGCGAGTCATGCGCCGCAAATGATTGTTGTAATGATTTATTCCGTTCCGGAATCGAAAATAAATATGAGTTCAAACAAATACTAGTGGTATTAGTTTGTTGGTATTAGACCCCGGCCGGCCGGAATAAATCGTTTTAGTATGTTAAATGCCTCAGCCTTTTTATTTTCTGTTTTGAGGGTGGGAAATCATCGAATAACTTCTCCCGCTCTGGGCGGAGCGGGAGGGCGTGTCAGACTCTTACTGACTAAAACCCACCCGTGTTCCTTCAGTTGCCTGTGCCAGGGGCCACGGTAACCCTTTCGGACTTTCCCGCAACCCCGGCAGGCATCGGCCCTAGCGGACTCCGTCATTGACGCTGACATCTCTTTGAGGCGCGCGTGGAAAACAACGCGCCGTCGACCCGGGCCTGGTCCTTATCGGACGGCGAGCTGCCCATTGCTCGCCGTCCGCAAGCCCGCGCCTACGGTGGCCGGGAATCGGCTTGTGAAACCCGACGCCCAGGGCGTCTCCTGTGGCGGCTAGGGGCGTGAGGGCGCGAATTTAGCCTCTCCCTTACGCGTTCCGCCTCCTCCTTCGCGAGCATTACTGCTTCGCAAGATGCCTCAGCCTGAGGCATCCAAACATAAAAAAATATATTTTGCGGCGCATGCCTCGCTCTGTCTGGAGGCAGCTTTATAAAAATCTTAAATTAATATACAGACAGCGCACAGTCTAAGCCGCTGGGTCTAGGAGCTTATCACTTTTCACAAGAGTTCTCGAGTTTAAAGTTTGTATGGGGGTTCATCATTTTGCCGATGTGAAATACTATCGGGGCGCACGGCTTGAACTATACGTCTCCGGGAGCAAGTAGGACAAATCAAGCTTCAAAAGTATTGTAATTTTAATTAAGTTTGACCATTATAGGTATCTATGAGTTAATATTTTCAAACGATACAAAGACAAAGTATAATTTGAATAAAAAATAAAGCATGTAGGTAAAAGGAAACCCGTGTTTATTGTTAAAAGTAAAACTAAGCCTAAACAGGGTGACAGGGACATCAACGCGCAAACTGAAACCATGAATTCAGCACAAGGAAAGACGTAGAAATAGCGTCATTATATAGCGTCGGTTATCAAAAAAAAAATAAAAACAACTGTTTCATAGAAAAGTGCAATCAATACCTACGCGGTCAAAATGTATGGCGCTAAGTACTCATCTTTTTTTAAATAACCGACGGAATATTTTATCATAGACAGGTTCAGAACCATGTGCTGAATCCATTGTAACAGGATGTGCGTCTCGCCACCCTGCATAATTAAGTCGAAATATTAAGCTTTAAAAAGGAAAGGACACTAAATTAATGAAAATTGAACAATTTAAAATACTATCACTAAAGGCTAACTAACGAATTCTGGGACCCTGTAACAATGAAAAATTACCACAATCATTGCACGTCATAAGTCAAAAGTAAATACTTAATTAATTACATAAGATGATGAAAAGTAAGTAAGTCCGCCTTTGTACAGTAGGTATTATTTTTTACTTGTGCATAAAGTTTTAATAAATAAATAAAAGCTAAAGTCTAAACGTCATTCAATTGCAATCGATCCCCAAACGTTACCAGCACCTGCCAACAAGGTACCAGGAAAACAGAAATATACAAGAAGTAGGTAACTATTCCTCAATAATAGGCTGACTCCCTATATCCGGCGATGTTCTTGCAGAGAGTCCAACTGACGTTGAAGGTTCCGCCGGCACCCGCAACTCGCTGAACTTCCTCAGATAATTAGGTTTCGTCGTCTTCCCAAGTCCAGTAGTCAAATACTTCCAATCTGGGCCATACATTGACAGATCCTTGCTTAACCTCTTGGGTTTGGTTGAGGTGGCTGAAGTGGACATCCAAGCTACCAAAGCATTCTTCCCATACACGTCGAGATCTAAGATTCCGTGGGAGGAGACAATAGTTCCGTCAGTTCTCATTACCAGGAGATGAGGAACAGAGGTGATACCGTGCCTGTACTGCAGAGTGGGTATCAGAGGATCGTTGAACATGAGAGTGAACCAGTTGGCTTGTTCGTCGTAGCTATGAAGCATGTCCTCTTGTAGTGACCTACACACTTAAGTAAAATTAAAATCAAATTCTAATTAAATCATTAAAGTAAAACAATATAAATTATATATTTCTTACATAAAATTAAATATAATCTATATACACATATTTACAACAGAACATAAAACTAGACTTATTTATGTTCAACATTTAAAATAAAACTGTTTACAATAATAATTCACTTAATGTTCAACAAACAAACAGACAAGTACAAAATATTGTATTAGTAGATAATTACTTATCAGTTGGCCGGCGCGGCTATGACGCGTCTATTGTTCTAGCGACGACCGCTCGCGCTACGTCACGCGAGCCGTGCGCATGAGCGGGACGGCATCATCGTACGGTGCACTCATGCGCCCGGCCACAATGACTCGCGAATTAGTACGATCACTGCGTGCAACATTGTCTATCCTAATCTCGCGAAACTAATAATCCTTTAAAGCCTTCTTGTTTATGCTTAATTGTTTATCCGTGCTGTTCTCCGCTATCTGTATTTCAACCACTCCTTCTTAACTAAGTGGAACTCTTGTGTGTGTGAACTGAAACCTGTGACTGTGATCTAATAAACTTTCATTCTCCTTCTTGTGTACTTGGGACTTATTAATTACTACCTATTTCTACCTATCACACCACCCACAACATCTACACTCTTTATTGTCATCCATGGGAATGTTGATCACTTCTATGGGCAGGTTGATATACCTTGCGTTCTCGTAAATCTCATAGAACTCGTATATGATGTTAAATCTGTCCACGTTACGCATGGAAAAATAGAGGACTATAGCGTCCACTCGGTCCATGATCCAGGCGTTAGGAATCCTCGCAAACTTGTGGTTGAATATCCTGGCTTCTTTCAGCCAGTCGTAAGCTGGAATGTTTCGGTCAACGGGTTCAACATGCTCTTCCATGTCTTATTTCGGTTCTCCAAACAATTAATAAACGATAACACAGATGTTTCATGTAAAAATCTGTCAATGGTTTGATAATAGATAAAATATTAAATGTACAAGGTTTGATTGCAGTGATTACGGGTAATGACAGGCGAAGTCATTGATTGTCAGATGCCAAATGACACTTGCTTTTTTATTTTAATAGGACCAAGGAGGATTTGGTTTTAGAGAAAAAGTAAGTTCTCGATCCAACAGGATCCTACATAAAAACTTTGATGTCATTTGGCACTGACAATAGTGACGTGACATTCCAGCAACTGTATTATTAATCCACGTTTCTATCACAGTTGTTTGTTTTATTTTATAAATACAAATATGAATAGCGAGCATGGGAGTATTAGCTCCTATATCGTTCCGCTTTGCGACTGGCTGAAAGAAGCCAGTATATACAACCACAATTACGAGCAGATTCCCAATATCTGGATCATTGACCGAGTGGACGCTTTAGTTCTTTATTTTTCCATGCGAAACGCGGACAGATTCAACATCATGCACGAGTTCTGTGAAATCCATAACAACACAAGGCATATCAGCCTACCTATAGAAGTAATCAACGTTCCCATGGATGACAATGAAATGGACATGCGTAAAAGTTACGACGAACAAGCCAACTGGTTCACTCTCATGTACGACGATCCTCTGATACCCATTCTAAGGTACAGGTACGGCATAACCTCTGTTCCTCATCTCCTGGTAATGAGAACTGACGGAACTATTGTCTCCTCCCACGGAATCTTAGATCTCGACGAGTATGGGAAGAATGCCTTGATCGCTTGGATATCCACTTCAACCGTCTCAAAGAATCCTAGGCGGTTAAACAAGGATTATTCAGCATTCGATTTGGTTACACCCTATTTGAAGACTGAATATAAAATGAAGTTCAGTCATTTACCGAAGATAGGGATGTGACGTCAGTTGGAAAGAGAGAAATATCGCTGGAAATACAGAGGCGTGCTCTTGAGAATTTACTAGTTTCTTCTTGTATACTTCTATTTTTCTGGTATCGTTTGGGGTTTCTTTAAATGCTGCTATGCCATTATCTTCTACTGTCCTGTAATTCATTGCTATGAAGATCGTTCAGAATTTTTACCTTTTGTTTATTATATTTTTTTGGCTTTAACTTTAATTTGAGGTGACTTCATTATATTGTTTTAAATTATACATTTTTTTGTATGCCTTATTTTGTAGTCTCGTTTAGCGTACGCAATCACCTTTATAAAAAAAAAGTGCGGACTAAAAACCTAGACTTGGGACGCACGAAACCGTGCAGAGTAACAGGGCTGCAGAAATGAAAGAAGGCCTTTACTTATCCCAACAGTAGATAATTTTGTTATAGTAAGTGAAATAAGTTTTTATATTCGTTACAATCAGAAATACTGCCAAACTTGTACCTTGATACAATATCTTGACGCTAAATCTTTAAAACCATGTGACAAAAAATACAACAAAAGCCGTCAAAGAACTTATATTCAAGCATGCATGCGTTAACTAACACTAAGCCTAATGAAGGCAAGTTCGTGATGCCTCAGGGTCTAAAGCATCCATAATCATGCAGTTTGCAGAAAGCGACAGGTGCAGCTAATTACATTGTCATTCTGCAAGCGTTTAACAACATGGTCGGAATAATATGTTAGCTTATGTGAGCTACTAGATATCTTTGCGGCTTATGATTTCCTGGTCATTTGTCGGAGAGTGTTTTGTCGTGTCGATGGTATTTTCGTTCTTGTTTGATATGGCAATGTGGTTTTAAATCGTTGTTAACGACCATGAAAAAGATGGGCGTTTCTACACTTGTTACTTATTAGCTTTTGCTAGTGGCGTCGCTCGCGTGGAGGTCGGAAATTATCTAATGGGACGTAAGACCGGGATGAAAAGTAGATAACATATGTCCTAACATTGTATAACTGTGTGCGAAATTTCATCGGAATCCATTCAGCCGTTAAAGCATGAATAGGTAACAGGCAGGCAGACAGTTACTTTGGCATATAAAATAATTATAAGTAGGTATGAATTAGGTCCAAAAAGGTTATTTAAGATAAAAAGATTAGGTACTTAGGTAGGATTTAATTTGGATCGCCGTCGGTCAAATCTTGAAGTTGTTAAAGCATTAACACTAATATTCAGGAAAATGAACAAATCAAATCCTCTTAAGGCTAGAGTGGGTTAATAGTTAATTTAAAATATACACTAGGTAACCTAAAATGAATTCAACGACTCAGGAAATATGAACTATTATTGTGTATTAGCGATATGAGCAAATTTTAGTTTCCTTTATAACGGGCAAAGTGACACAGGTCTAATGTATGTGTCTGCCTTCCTTTTACGGTTCAAAGTTGAGCGACACAATAGCATTGACTAGAAACCATGTTAAATATTCATCGGCGAAACTTCTAAACAACCCGTATTCCCTTGACATTGAGTCCTAATTCATTCGAAATGTATTTAGCAGAAAGCAATATTAATTGTGTCGAACAGGATCCGAATAGGATTCGAATTTGCACATTCGTTTGCGGTAGAATAAATTGTTTACGGATCGTATTGCTGGGTGTTAAAATTCAAATTGGAATATTTTTTACTTGAATGACTGCAGATGTGAATGTGTACGTTTAGTTCGTTCGATGCATAGGGAATACAAAATAAACTATGCCAGTCAGAGTCGACGCGCTGTAATCAAAACGTGACTATAAAAACTGTGATGGAATACCAATGAATTAAGAAAATACGTCATTGTAATATCAACTCTATCGTAGATAAACAAAGTTGATAACTCCTTGGTGGAACCTAATGGACAGGTGATTATTATAATCCAAAAGATCTTGTTCCACCTTTCAAACATCTCAATATTCAGACATGGGAGGTAATAAGTAATCTAGTATTTTTCTTTTACAAGCTTCTGCACGCGATTTCGTACGCATGGAAGTCGTAAGAAACTACAATATACTAAAATAATAATATGGCATATTTATAAAACTTTCCTGAATACTACGTTTGTAGTTTTGGTCTCAGCGGCCAAAATATACAGAGAGTCAGGACTGGTGACGCAGGACAAGCGACGTGCAGTTGTCAGTGTGAGAAGTAGCTCGTCCTGAGGTCGACACCCGCAGCCTTCAATTTCACATAGCTTGCGAAGTTTTAAAATAAAATAATATAAGTACAAACAGTAGATTATAAGCACAAGAGGATTTCTCATTAACAGTGACCCTTTTTTTTTTTTTTTTTTTTTTTGTGGGTGGGAAATCATCAAATAACTTCTCCCGCTCTGGGCAGAGCAGGAGGGCGTGTCAGACTCTTACTGACTAAAACCCACCCGTGTTCCTTCAGTTGCCTGTGCCGGGGCCACGGTAACCCTCTTGGAATTAACAGTGACCCTACGGTCCCGGCTTGGAGCTTGCATTTTTGCGTCATATTTTGATACTCGCAAATAAATCAAAGCCTTTAGGGTACTTCCCGTTGGCAAGAAGCAAGGTCTCAAAGCACAAGTAAAGGAAAAAGTCCGACAATCGTTTGTTTGTAGATTCGTCGCATTAAGGAAAAAAATGCGGTTACAGACTTACATTTGTAGTTTGGGAATTGACCGTGACATAAATATCGATGTATGGGAAAACATGTTTTTCAACTACAATGTTAAGTTTGTTTTTGGGATAAAGAGACCCCTAGAGATCCCTTCATTGGGCGTAGCCCGACACGCAATTGACCGGTTTTTTTTAATATAGAATTGAATGCACAAATTATAAACTCAATTTCGACCTAGATCTCAGTCTAGAATCAAAATAACACACAATGCACATTTGCTGAAATTCAATCGCCGTCCGACGAGTCTAAGATTGAAAATCATCTTTCTCTCCGTCAGATTAGTGAAACCTTGAGCAGGCAGCAAAAATGTCATAAAGATGTCGAAACAATCACACCAGACATATTATTTGGTGAGAAAAATCGTGATTTCAAACGAAAGTTACTTTGATTGTGCGTCAAAAGTATGGGAAAGGCGTAAATTATGGTAGTTTGCAGTTCGTTTGGTACCTACTTGTAATTTACTCTGTGGTTATGAGGTCAGGTGACGTTGAATGGAAACTACTGATTTTGGTGTTTATGGAGACCCATGGTTGCTTAAGAACAGGCTCCTTTGGTAGTCAATCCACTGCGCTATTCTAATCATTAGGAATCATTCATTCATCATTAGGATGAAATTCGGCACACAGATAGACCATGGCCTGAGTAAGGACATAGGGTACTGTTTATCCTAGATCGCAGACGAAGTCACGGGCAACGGCTAGCTTAGTAATAAAGCACGGTTTTGCCGCGTGCTATTTTGGGACAATATTGTCATCATTATCATTATGTACAGCTAGAATTTACCGACTACTGGGCATCCATTCTCTGTTTTTGTCAATCTCCACGCTCCTGTGTGTGCCTGTCGTAGCCAGGTTCTTTAGCAACTTTGTCGTCCCTGTCGACTGTTCCACACTGACAATGTATTATCTATGTACAACAAAATCGTCTTTATAGCTTTTAAGTGTCATACTACAGTATCAATTTTAGAGCTTGCTGTAGGCGTCTCATGTTAACAAATATAACGGACTAGCTGCGCCCTGCGGTTTACCCGCATAAGTATCGATAAAGTAATTCTATGTCCTAGGTCATGGTCTATCAAAGTGCCATTTCGTCCAAATCCGTGCAGGTGCAGCCGTTTTGACGTGAAAGCGTAGCAAACAAACTGTAGGCCAATTCTCGTACTTAAAAAACGTTCAAATTCAAGTCGCAATCTCATTTCAGCGACAATCAATGTCAAAAACCTGTCAATAATGTATGTAAATTGATTGTAATTTTGACAGATTGAGACTGAGATTAGAATGCGAACGGTCTTAAAAATACGGGAATTGCCCCTCTGTATACAAACATCCAAAAAATCTAATGTTTTCTCTTTATAATATTAGTTTCGACTAATAGGAGCGAAGATGAAGCAGCATAATTATGAGCGTTAATTTATTAAGTATGCCTTTTGGCTTGACTACAAGCTCTAGGCTACACGATAGCATATTATCTGTGGCCACTAAGCTAAAATACATTACACCAAAAAGTTACTAATCCACACCAAAAAGTTACTAATCCACACCAAAAAGTTACTAATCCACACCAAAAAGTTACTAGCTAATCCACACCACAAAGATGCGCGTTGAAATCTTTTGTTCAAACAAAACACAGCCGAAAATCGTCAGCTTCACAGCGCGTTTACCGAAGAAAATGTCAAAATTTTTGCAAGAAATTCTCGCTAAACCTAAACCGTACCCACTTGACACATTGTACTAAACACCAACAAAGACAAGTGTAAACGCATGTATATTGGCTAAGTAGCCATTTGTCTCGACGCATATACTTTGCATGCGACCAACACAAATGTTAATTCTTCGTCTAACGTTCTTAGCAACTTATAGTAACAGTGTTCACAAGGGAATAGCTATAAATTTTCATGGTAATTGGCAGTTTAATGGAAAATCTTGACCGTTTGTGTTTAAATTCTGATGTTTATGTCAATTTTGTACATCGACATCTGTTGAGGGTAATAAGGAAGTGTTTAACGCCATCTAGCGGTCATAAATAAAATAAATTTAATTTTGTGGTTTCTAAAGAGGCTAAAATCAGCTGTTCCCTACATTTATGTTTGCAAAACTCGTCAAAATGTAGGGACCAGCAGATTTTTTGGGTTGGATTTTAAAACGAGTCGCCTGAATTTGAGGGTATTGGTGGTGTAGGGGGCTTAAGGGAGTTAGTCTTAATCCCTTCAAAGTAATTTTGGCTGCCGGATTTGCGTCTAAATATTTTTAAACAATTAAAAAAAAATCTTAAATACGAATAAGTATAATAAGATCGATGAATCTAAATTTGGAAAAAGAAAATATAATCGAGGTAATTATATTTTATATATTATGTGTTATAGCAATATAATTAATTGCAATGTATTACTCCGAATTGGCACAATCCGACTTCATTGGGTTAGGTTAGATGGCTAAGGCTGGAGCGCAGCGCAGCGAAGCTCCCGCCTCAGCCATCGTGGTTATTTTTTTTTAAACCACCCAGAAATAGGAGCCCCGCTTAGCGGGGCTCCGTCGACTCATAATAGAAGCCGGTTTTTATATATATATTTTTTTGTTACAATTTTTATACAATTTTTGTACAAATTTCTGTTTTTTGTTTTTCTAAGGAAACCAAGTGTTTCCGGCGGGTGAAAATGGTGAAGGGGGTATCCGAACCCCCCCCCCTTTCTCCAACGACTGACAACCCCTTAAAATGGCGACGTATTTCGAAATTTTTCCCGATTTTTTTTCGCTATTTCTTATTTGGTCACCATAATGATGAGTACAATGACCCCTTAAGAGGTTAATATAATAATAATAATAAAACTTTTATTTCATAGTAAATACAGATTTAACAGGTTTAAGACAGTTTTAAGACAGCTTTGGTAGTAACACAATGCAATACAAATCTAAGAGCTAAAATCTGTACACAATATGGAAAACCCTGCCTCTCAAACTAGGCAACCTGTATCTTGAGAGACAGTGATTCAGCTTAAAATGTGGTGCTTATTATAATCGTAGACTGTGTCGAACTACCCGAGCGGTTGAGGATAATAACAATTACTTACTACTAATATTAAAACTAATTTAAGTGTATATTTTATACTATTTGTGTGTGTGTGCGTTCGTGTGTGTGTGAGTGAGTGGGTGATCGTGTGTGTGTGTGGGTGTGTTGTGTGTGATTTGGGATATCTAGGTAGCTAGGCGACGTACTTAAGTAAGGATTCTGTTTGTAGATAGTCCAGTTCTAATAGCCATTCAGTTAATTTTGATTTTATTTCATAGTTATTTAGATCGACAATGTTTAATTTTTTGTGAATTTGTGTGTAGATATATGTACTTAATGTGTAGTATTGGTGTTGAGCAAAGGAGGTTTTGTGAAGGGTACTTAAGTGTAGTTTCTTCCTTTTTTTAGGATCAGATGGGGGAACGCTTGCGTGTTTTCTAACAGTTGACTGCAGTAGAAAAAGCTGGCGCACTGAAAGTACCTTGCAATCAGCGTAGAGTTGCGTAGTGGGATAGCGATAAGGTTTGCGTGACATCACCTTCAGCACAGCTCTCTGCGCTCTTTCAATCCTCAGAAGACTGGTTTTATTTGCACCACCCCATACTGTGATGCAATATCCAATGACGGATTGACATAATGCATAGTACACCATCTTCAGGGTTTCAGGCGCAGCCGAGTCTCTAAGGGATTTGAAAATATGTAAAAGTTTGTAATGGTGTTTTAGTGTATTGTATATCTATACAATACACTAAAACACCATCAACCTCAGCCACATTTTCTGTTCAGGCAAATCACTGTCCATTCCAAGTTTGTCTGTCAAGTCTGGAAGAGATCGCAGAAAGCGATAAGGCCGCCCCTTGTATATTATGTAGGGTACAATTGTTTTTCTTTTTGTTATGTATTTTGTGGTGTACAAAGAATATATAAATAAATAAATGTCATGATGGATTAAAGGTTTGTGTAGCAGAATCTGCCAAGACTGACTGGTGATTATTGTGGTTTGCTGCTTTTGACAAAAAGCCCAGTAAATTTAATCTTCAATAAGGTTGAAACTATCTAATGGTCACATAGACTAATTGATCTATTAGTCTATGTGACATACCTTATCGTCTTATGGCGCCATTCGATCAGCACATCTAAATCACGATTAAGAGCTGTCAGTTTCAATATTCTACAGAAAACAATGACAGTGACGCAGTTCGTGAATCGCATTGTTCAAAATTCGCACTTAGTCTTACCCAGCGTCATCATTCGCGTGACTACGCGATAGTTCATAAATGTCACTTTTAGTTCGAAAAACTGGAAGGCGCCCTCTGTCGACGCGATCTCGCGTTTGAGTTCACCGAACAATATGATCGCGAGGGTCACGCGTTTGTGCGACGATCTCTTTGGTGTATGCAGCCATATGAGTGCAAGTATCATTCAACTTCAGGGTGGTTAAGCAGTTCCAAGTTTGACTATCTATACACCAGTCAATGTATTGTCACGAAGGCGTCGTGACGGTTACGACACCTTTAGAAGAATTGCTATAAAATATGTATGAGCTATGAGCACATCGTCTGTGAGTGTGACATGGCTGACAATTATTTCAGACTGATTCATAACTTTGCATGCGACACATCGTGAGATTTTTCTAACAATCAACTGCCTAGGCTAGAAGCAGATTGAAGAAGACAATATACTAACTAACAACAGAAAAGTTTGATGAATGAACCTGTAGGCCAATTCAAATTCAAGTCGCAATCTCATCCCAGCGACAATCAATGTCAAAAACCTGTCAAAAATGTATGTAAATTGATTGTAATTTTGACAGATTGAGACTGAGATTAGAATGCGAACGGTTTTAAAAATACGGGAATTGCCCCTCTGTTCATTGACAAATGGATTTTGCGCACAATCACGATTTCGCAAGTAGGCATTTCCTAAAATGCTCTAAGTAACGATCACACTTATTGCACGAAATGCAGTTCATCTAATTATAGCTAGCTAGGTACGAACAGCAACACTGCTACTTGTACACATAATCGAAATTGACACAAAATTATTAGATTATCTGCTTTTTGGCATTTCGAAAGAGCTAAGAGTTTTTCTTTACGAAATATTTTGCTCAATAATTAAGATTCACAAAACCGAAGTGTTAATCTACTTTTGTCGCTGACTGTACCGTAAATCTTGCCTCACATCAACTACAAAACATCCTATCCATAAAATTAATGGTTTCCTCCCAAACAATAATAAAACGCTTTCCTAGTTAATTTATTTCCCGCAAATAATAATTAAAACTGTCCCATTAGCTGCGCGTACGCACCATCAATCTTGTGCCGCAAGGGGTCCCTTAGTTAGCGTTCATCAGTTTCCTGAAGATAGAACTATTTTTCAAAAACGTCTAAACGTTTAGACTGGAGCCGTTATCTTAGATTGGTTAGGTTTGAGTAATGTGAGGTATACATGAAGAAAGAGGGGTAGAGGGGAAGAGACGGGATTCGGTTTCATAGATAAACTAAATTAGGTTTGGGTAAACTATGGTAGTTGATACAAGATTGCTAAGGAGCGATGTAACTATAATAACTACGCTGTCCTCCCATACCTATTGACAGTGTACTTTGAAAACATTGTAAATGCCCAATATGTTTAAAAGAGTAACCGTGGAGTTTCTTGCCGGCTCTTCTCCACAGGAAACGACCAATCGGAACCTTGCACCTAGCTTGTGACGTTTCATAAGTGCCCATGTAGTTGTATGTGAAATAAAATATTTTGAATTGAAGTTAAAAGGGGGAGAAAGAAGCTTAACACGATCAGCGGTTTTGGTTACAAAATTGAGCTGCAAGAAACAAGGTTGGACTAAAAGATATCTGTTGCATAGATAGTGTTAAGTTGGCATTATCTGTCGGGCCTGGCTAACCCAACAGTATTTGGGGTTTCCTTAAAAACGACCTTAGACTCAAATACGTACTGCGACCTTTATTACTGTTTATTGTTAATTAAAACGGTAACACCAATTACATTAATTAACATAAAGATTTAAACAGGTATGGTAGGTATACAAAAATATTTCAACTACCAACTTAAAATAGAGGACACCATAGCATACTCTTCTACTCCATTCATCGGCAAACAGATCACATTCAGGATTGGTGGTCAGGAGGGCATTAAGCATCCTTAAAGTAAGACACACCGGGGACTCAGCTCTGGCGACAGTTTTAGATGACCATGACTTCCGTAAAGCATCTTAGTAGAGTAATCAAAAACAGAAGCATAACTTGTATTTAAACCCAATTCCATAATCGCTAATGTTACTGCTAAAGTGTACATGTGTAACATGATTGACACATGATGACACATAATAAGATGATTATGATGATAATGAGAAGATTGAGAGCAGTGGTGACCCAGTGGTAACGGCCGTGACTTACGAGCTGTAGGTCGTAGGTTCGAACCCAGACACGCGCTTTACTTTGTGTAATCATCACCACTGATCTCAAAACCATGTCCTAGAACCAAAAATTCGAAAGACATGTGACATCTACCAACCCGCACTGGGCCCGCGTGGTGGATTACGGCCCACTCCCTCTCACCGAGAGGACGCCTGTGCCCCAGCAGTAGGAAAATTAAAGGCTGATGATGATGATGACGACATAATGAGGCAATTTCATCTCTATAAAAGGTAAGGAAGGATCCTCAAATTTCTCCCAGCAAAAGCCTTGGTTGAAGGTAATGCTAGTAAGTATCTACCTAATACATCTAATTTACGTAACATAGAGCACACAATCCGAAGTTAGAAGAGCCCGTTATTGATGTGAAACCTCTATAGCCGCACGTAAAACCGATTGCTGGCGTGGCGACGCATGCCGTGGCGACGCGTCGCCACGCTATGTTATAAATAAAGAACAATAAAAATAAAAATAAACTGAATATTTCGTTTTCGATTATGCCATATTTATTTTCTTTTATTACACCATTCTTTCATATTTATATATTAAATTTTGTATAGTAAATAAGTATGAAAGAATGATTTTCGATCTTTCACATCTGCCAAGCGTCCCGCGACGGCTCAATTTTTTGTAGATCACTATCTAGTGAGAAACCTCAGCTCGTAAGTACATTCAAGTGCTTAAAATGGTAGGTATTTGCATCTATCTGAGTAGATGGAGATGTGGATAATCATTGTAAATTAGGTAGTTGAATAGCTGTAAAAATTCGAACCACTATATTTTGGCCTTCTGCTTAAAATGGGCTGATTGGGACGAAAAGCTTTTGTGAAAAAATATGCCCCATTAGGTACAACAACAGGCAATGATTATGTTGTTAAATCGAAATCACGTAGCTTGGATGGTGTGTAAGATTCATTAAAGTTCCAAGTGACTAACGACGAACGGACGAAGGTTATGTTTAGACAAGCTTTTAATTTTTTTCAGGCGGAACTAAATCTTAGTATCTTCATAAGTACCTGTATTTTTTTTTTTAAGACAAGTTGTTTATGTATTGTAATAAGTACAGTACTGTGTCTAATTCTTTGGGGAAACAAGAAATATGAAACACAAAAATAAAATCTGCCGTTTCATAGAAAAATGCAATACCTACGCGGCAAAAAAGTATGGATCAGCAAATTGTTTTTTAAATAACCGGAGAAACATTTCAACCCAGGGGTTCAGAATCGTGTACTGAATGAAATGGTGACAAGTTGTACGAAGATGTCCCTGCCACCTTGTATTTAACTATTTAAGTTACTGGTTGTTAATATGATGTGAATTCCTATTATACTAGCTCTAACCTCGCCCATTACGAAAACATGAAAACAGTAGCCATTAAAAAAATACCGAGTTTTTTTTTATTTTTTATTCTTTATTTTATTTAGGAACTTTTGAACGCAGTTCATGCCAGTTCCATCATAACTTAATCTATGACTAATACAAAGTAACCATTATGTCTATAATATTACTAAAGAAATTATACTAAGTACCACTGTTGTGATTATTAACTAAAGTGTAAATCATTTTTGCCTCCTGTGACGAAGGTTGAGCCAATATGTTGGTGAATATGCCTACATTTAGTTTATTTAATTTTAATTTCCTTAATAATCAACATCTTTCGGGTTCATTTGATAGTTTATCCTACATTTTTCTCCTAGTGTAATCTACTATCCATCTGGCCCAATTTAATAGAAAATTAAAAGAATATCTAACACAAAAAATGCTTCTACTCGGTCGCAGAATACCTAGAACAAAATATAGCTAGATAAATAATTATATATTATATTATAGGCACGTAAACACATATACCCTTACTATTATTTTATTGTTAAAATTTTTATTAGATTGCTGTGCCCTAACCGGGCTTCATGTTGGAATTTACATAAATTGTAACAACTAAATGTACACTTGAATGGAATAAACAGTTTTGAGTTTTGAGTTTGAGCCTATACTATTCCAGACTCATGTCCGACCGTCCGTACAGGTCCGTACCGTACATAATTAAGGTTCTCATTATACACAGAAACAAAAGTTGCGCGCGCGTCATTTTTCGCGAAGTTTCTATTAGGGCTGGCATGGACTGTGTTAATTAGATGTTTAGTAGTGTGGCGCTGAAAAATAGTGTTAAAATGTGTTTGTAGTTTATGCCTACAATGTTGTCATACAAACGGAATATCGTACGTATAAAGGTTTTGTAGATATTTGGTCCTTTTTGTAAAAAAATGTTCTAACTTACTTTCGAGTAATTTAATTAAAACTTATTGCTGCTTTCCAACTCTATAGCTCTACAATTTAAATTATTATTTTTCAAGAGAGCCCATTTTATGCCATACGCAAAACCACTTCATAAATAATTCCAAGATGAAATTATAAACTCTTTATTCAAGTAATAATCCAAAAAAATATCCAATGGCGAAAATAAATCCATAGGTATTCAAATAAAACTCAAAAGTAATTTAGTAATCATAAAAGCCAATGCTTCACGTAATATTCAAGCGAGTCCTGCTTCTCGTCAAACAATAATTTTACTCCCTGCCAATAAAAACTAAACAAAACAAAGGTTTCATTTTGAAATCGTGACATCCCTATAGGAGCGTCCTAGCAACACGGTTCACTGAGGACACTGCCCCGCGACGCTACAACTTGCCAACTTAACTATGCAGACAACTCTCACCTCATCTCAAAGGAATAAACCCCTTTTTCGTTTGACAGAACTACTTGAATTAACTTGGTCGTGTCTATGCATTCCATTTAGAAGTCCGGCGGTTTTTCTGAACTGTATTGCTATGATGTTAAGGTTGGTTTTCTTTTGTTTTCAACAGGTTAATGTCAGATCTTTACTGTCAAGATCCTGTGGCGTGTTACTATGGGTTGTCGAACAAAAATAGACAAAGAGTTTAATGTTCTTTCGAGTGTAAAGAAGGCTTTTCTCTTCTTTTATACTTATTTTTCGTGTATAATCGTAGTGTCCGCGATCGGAATATAATTTCAGGTTGAATACTATCGGGAGATTAGTATTTTTTAGCGGCGTGTGATATTTGTTGCTATTTCTGAGGTACTACGAGTACTACGATTATAATTCTTGAGTGTTAAATCAAAATGTTACTATAAAATAAAAATTAAAATAAATGTATACTAAGTCAATAATTAATCAATAATAATAATTGTTAGGTATTCATCACGAAAGCTACCTGTGACGCGTTTGCACAAAAAATCTTTTATTCCTGAAAAAAATGCAGGTAGAAAGCCAGAATTTAACACCGGTTATTAAAAACAATTGAAACAATTTTAATTAAACTAGCCAGGCGAAAGCGTCATGGTAGCCAAGGAAATTCAAATACGTATACGTTTTTTGAAATTTTCAGGCCAGTATCAAGTTGGATGTTGATCTAAATATGATTCGCGGCCGTATGTAATATTTATTTTTGGAATATATTAACCTTTTGAATGACTATTTCATTCAATCAATACATTTGAGGCCAATTCTAACTTAAGGAGTTGTTCTGCTGATTCTAAAGATTGTAATTCTGTAAATACATACACTCTGACACTGGCAAATTGCAAAAAAACGTATGTAAATTTGAATTCCGCGGGCTACCTTAGCGCATCCCTCTTAAGCAATGCATGTCCGATCGAAACATCTAAATCTATCAGAAGGTTGCGTGTTCAGATCACGTCGGGGTCACCAATATAGAAGTACGAGGAACAGGGTGTAAAGTTCACTCATACCTTCATAGAAAAGGGAGGATCCTCCGACCAGACGGGTGTCGTGTCTGGTGGGCAGCTGCCCAACGATTGATGTCAGGAAGTTGTATATATGCTAGTCGCGCGGTAAACTCTGCTTGCGCGATGCAGGATTTGCGTGACGTCAGTATGACGCGCAGCTCGCATGTGGCGACGTAGATTCCGCTACAAACTAACATTTTGAGTGCCAATGAAAAAAAGTAAGAAAACCAAATATTATTCTTCGTATATAGCTTAGGCTTCGGTGAACGTACATGCTGCGGTAATTCAACACGCGCAGTGTCTACGCGGCGTCAACACAGCGTCTATGCGTTGTCAACCGAAGCCCGATGCAACAGCACCCAAAACATTTCCCAATAAAGTAAAATAACATCAGTTTATTAGCTCAAAGGTAACAAGGGCCGCACCATTAATATTACAGAGGACACTGCCTTCATTCCCTTCCATAAGGAATTGAAATGGCGCGCGTTAAACGAGCAACGGCCCAACATAGGCCCATATCATCAGCGGTAATGTTCGTGTGGGCGGAACATCTCGCCGTGAGATAATAACAGGTGCAATAAGATGATGACCATTCTTTGTTGTGGGTAGTCCTGTGACTAGGTGTGACAGGTGTCGGGGTTTTGTTGAAATGTTGACATGTCTAGAAGTGAATGACAGACACTGAGCACGGAATCGCCGCGCAGGCATCGTCTAGGACGGCAGTACTAATAAAATTCGTGGCGTCGCAAGTGCATTGAGCGCAAAACTTCTGTCACGGACCGCCTTCAAAGCCGTCAGTTTCTATACATCATTCGCGTCGTAATGCAAGTAACCGGACGCTTGGTTATGTATGGAAAGTATTGACAATGCGCCTCTAGCAGTAGCCGCAGAGTCTCCGAGCTCTGTGCCTAAGACTATATATTTGGCTCTGGTTGCACGCAAGTTACCGGTATTAGGCTACAGTGCCCAATACAGATTGGTGAAAAGTAAAATGAAATTTAACACAAAAACTAGGCGAATTTGTTTCAACGTGTGGCATTACGTTCCAAAAACTAACACTAGCGCAATGCTGAAATTAAAAGATATGTCATTATATAATATTGGCAAGGCAGACAAAGACACTGGCAGTCTATACAAGATCCCTAAGCAATTTCTATAGACCATGCAACACTTAAAAACGTTTAGTAAAGAGTTCACAAAGTACAGTCCATTCACAGCTATTTTACCTTTGACAGCAGCAACCCAATAGCAACCCTATTGTAAAGATTATAAAGATCATTGTGAATTTTACCGACTTGTCAATGGCAGCAATCCAACAGCAACCGTATTGCTACGGCAATAAAGATCACTGTGGTTTTGACAGTGATGCAAACTCAGAGGTAAATTAACTGTGAACGGGCTGTATAGAAAGACGACTGCAAGATGACTATCATGCACCACAAACCGGAACTAACATAATCCAGCCAAAATAATAAATAATAATATTTGATGCTAGAGAAAAAACATCACATACGAATATTAGGTCGGGGAAATAGTTCTTTCGTATTTTACATACAAATTCATGACTAAGAGCTCGCGTGGCACCCAAATATCGAGCTTTTTTGTATACCCAGACTTTTTCAAATGGGTCAAAACTGTTTTGTGATCAACCCTTAACCTGTTTAGCTGTGTCATAACTACTAATGTAATGTTCTAATGTACAGACGCCAGCAGGTCAAGCTACCCGAAACTGTCAAATTTTCCCAATCAACCTTGAACCTTAATGCTTTAGCGATAAAGTTGAAAATCTATTAAATAAATTTGACAGATTGTAGTAGCTTGATGTGCTGGCGTCTGTACTAATGAATGCAAACGATCTCGAGCCAACTTTGTGCTACTCTTACTGACACTGCGTTAAGTCCATAAACGTCACATATTTTATCGCGGCTTCTATCGCATATTTCTATTTTTTGTAGTAAAACTTCAAAATGTTTCGAATTTCTTCGTTAGATTCACTAATTTTGGCGGATATAAAAACAATAAAAAAATAAAAAAAAGCCATGGATAATTAAAAAAAATTAATAGTGTCAAAACCAGCCAGATACAAACAGTACAGCCAAAGAGATTTTACTACAACTTTGTACCTATAACATACGAAAAAACTTTTCCCCCTATTATACCACATACGACTGCTTATATTTTCTCCTAAGATGTATGAGCTAGCTAAAAACTTGTAAGCTTAGTATTTATGAATGTGTAGGCAACTTGTCAAAGCGTTGATGGCTGATAGAAGAAATGATAGAATAAAAAATAAAATATATAAGCTATGGTGGCATGAAGGCTTTTGTACAGTCGACGACGACATCTGAGGTAACCTTGGTAAACTTCAGCTGACAACACGTAAAACGGAGTTTTAATAGAATAAGGGGCCAGCTTATACTGGTTTTGTTACCACTGACGTGCAGCCTACTGTACCACTGCAGGAAAATGGCCTATCCACAGGAACAAAGAGCATTGATAACCAAGCTTGTTCAACCAGCGGCGATTTCAGCCCGGCAATGGTTTCTTTCCCCGAAAATCCATCGATTCTTAAAATAAGTAAGTCAAGACTAAAAGGTCACATTTGTAAAACCTGGTGACGAAGATTGGAAGGGCTGTCTTCTGTACTTCTAGTAATAGATCACTTCTAGTAGTTTTGAATTTGATAATCGTAGTTCAATTCTGAGCAGCTCATCAGTCATCACACAAACTCAAACTCAAAGCATTTATTTCAAATAAACCAATTACAGGCACTTTTGAATTGTCCAGGGGTCGGTCAGTCAGAAAGTTGAAGCTAGTTGCCCATTCAAAAGCGTAGAAGGCACCTATGGAGAAGAACAGGCAAGAAACTCCATGGACACTCTTTTAAATGAAAATATTGTTACAAAAAAGTGGTTACATCATTCATGTTGAAATTATACATGTGTGAACGATGTACAAAGACGTACACGTTAAAAGCGTCCGTAATAAAAACATAAAAACATTTCAGGAATTAAAATAAGCCGTGGCAGCTAAGAAATGACCAGTGCCTACTGACGGCGCCCGTTCACGAACATGACGTATGGATCAGACAAACATGAATATTATCCCCATCTTCATCATTATTGCCACTTGTTTCAACTAAATCTTTAATCATGTCAACATCAATGCAAAGAGCTGTATCTTTATTCACAACCTCTACAAAGTCTATCTCCACAAAAATAATCGCAAACATAGTTACTACGACAAACCGTCCCATCAATCGACTGTGAACGATTAATCGTAATGTTGTCGAAGCCCTTAGTTCAGCCCAGGCCTTTCTTTTTAACGTACGTGCCCGATCGGCTTGATTAATAGTTATTAAGTCTGCTATAAAGCACTAGGATGTTGTTGTTTGAAAACGCGTGTGGGGTCTGGTCTAAGGGATAGAAGGCTCTCGATAAGGTAACGTTTGAAAACGTGTTCAATTGCTACAAGATTCTATGAGCTTCAAACTGTGATACTTGCAAAATTATTTGTAAGTTCATAACAAGGCCCATTGGGTAAAAGTTAGACAGAAACTTGTAATATAGGAAGCTTTCGAGACGTATGAAAATAGTTTCAAAACTATCTATTAACGGCAGGGCAGAAAGAGGCGGAGGAGTAGCTTTATAATTTTAATCTTTAAAGAACTGGCCTTTCTAAAAGGCCATGTTATGATCATGAATATGACATAAAATGAGCGATTTAGTGATATCGACACACAATTTCTTAACCGTAGGTACTCCTTTTACAGATAAAATAGTTAAAATTCTGAGGGATCAGCAGTAGATTCCGTAAACTGAAGCAAATGATTATTACTAATATAGGACCTTTAATGTAATAATGCAATACACAAACAAGTTTAATTTTGTTTTATTTTAGTTTCTTTTGTGCATGTTATTGATTTTGTCCTGACTACAGTTACGTTTGCCATCAGTTTGTAAATATGTAAGTTGTAATCTGTGCGGAAAATGTAGTGGGTAGTATATTTATTACGTTATTACCGTTATTTTTAATATACTACTGTTTGTTTTCCCCTATGAAATAAAATAAAATAAAATGAATAGAGCTAAACAGACGTGGATCAACCAAGGTATTGGCATTGGATTTGGCACACACTTAATGTCGCCATCAATAATATCCTGTCTAAGGAAAACGAAATGTGCCAGCTGCGTCCTGCGGAAATCGTAAAAGTCAAACGGAAACGTTTCTACTGTTTCGAACTACACGAGGTAGGTACGGTTCTGGATCCTGTATTTTTTTACGAGGTTTTTATTCCTGTCAAATAAAATACCCTCTACTCCATTAAAATAAGCCATTAAGCCTTTAGAGAGCCCTTTTAGATGACTACTACAAATATAGAGGAGGAAGTGAATGCAGGGATAGGAAGCTCGGCTGTGGCTATCCCTCAGTTGGGATTGCACCGGTTAATCCTTAGGTCCTGACACACACACTGATGTTCTGATATTTCTACTATTTGTTTCTACAGTCAGCAAGTTTAGCAGCAGAGCTGATTGTCCAGGGTATATGGATAAACTATCATGCCTCGCAGACTCTTTAAATCACTCCCCGCTTATTCCTTACCCCACGAGGTTCATTACGCGGCCTGACTATAAAATCGATGTAGCTCCTGTCCGTCTATTCATTTTAAGAAGACAGCTTTAAACCCGGTGTTACCTATTACTGTATTGTGTGCTAATTATATTTTGTCACAGATTCAATTGGTGCATAAATTCTCATAAATATAGTCCTTCGTGGTCGTAATTCTGCACACAGTTAATTTAAATTTTAACAGATTAATGCGCAATTGTTTATCTTTAATGTCACTAGATGGCATTAGTAATTGGTCTTAATCTGAATACTATTGATTGTTATAGGATATTTGTTATAGTGGAAATTCATTAGGTTTACCGTTAGGGTGATTAAATCTGGAGGTTTTGTGTGAAAAGTGAATGGATTGCAAGATCTGATTGTATTTCATTTGAAACAGTACCTAAGTCGTGGTGGGTCGCAGTCTTGTCTAAAAAGTTTGTATCCATACTAAGTTAGCATCGGTATCTAATGGACGACCAATAAGGAGTGCCATATTAGTCAGGGGTCAAGCACTATGATCAGTTTAAGATGTTAATTTGCTAATTTAATTTTTTAATTTGCTTTGGGACCTTATCATGGCCTGTTATGGTATGGAATGTCATGATAACTCTATCTAGCAAACCGTTTTTTTCCAAATGAAGCCTGTGACAGTCATCTTGAATACATAGATCGAAACAGATTTTCATCTAAAAAAATATACATTGGAATTTTAATAAGAAGTACTCGTACATAGCTGTTTTCTATTTACAATTTTAATTTCAACTTTTCGGGAGTTATATTTATTATTCCAAGTGTTTGCACAATATAAATCACAAGCTATTTAGTTCGCTTTCACTAAAGTCTAGACTTTAGGAAGTCCCGAGTACCAGGCTGCCATAAATATCAGGAGGAAAGGTCGTGGCGGACGTGACGAGCCATAGAACTGCCGGCTTTTAAACGAGAACATTCCTTTATAGAAAGGCATTATTTTATCTGTGGCAAACAAAAGAAGTTGGCTTTTAAACGAAGATGGAACATCTATTGAAGATTTACACCCTGTTTTTAAAAGGCCAATCACTGAGAGACAGTGAAACTCATGTTAGAAGCTGTGATTGGTTATCTAAAATAACAAATGCTAATCAAATCACTTGACACTTGTTTAACAATCTGTCGGGTAATTTTTGGCACTGAAAAGCTTATCAACAGCCTATGAAAGACCGAGTATTAGTTAAGGTTTTATGTTCCTTCCGTTTTGTGTTTTATTTGAGTGGTTTTCTATTGGTGGCTAATCATCGAATGACTTTTCCCGCCCTCGGCGGAGGGGGAGGGCGTGTCAGACTCTTACTGACTAAAACCCACCCATGTTCCTTCAGTTGCCTGTGCCAGGGGCCACGGTAACCCACCAAAACATACGTACAATATTAATACGATCCTGTATATTAACAACGTGGTACAATATTTTACGTGAGAGGAATCTCGATAACTGCCTCATTGGTCGCAAGTGCTACTCCTGAGCGAGAGTTCCTGGGTTTGATTCCCAGGTCGGGTAAATTAAGTATAGGTAAATAATTTTAATTAAAATTAAAATTAAAATAAGTGTTATTGGGCTTTTTCCATCTGGAATTTCTCAGTAGCAGCCCAGAGTCTGGAGTTTGTGCTCGATGGTGGCAATAGGCTCGCCCCCTATTACATGGGACTTAAACACAACGGAATGTGGGTGCACGAGGGCTACACCTCTGCCCAACCCTTCGGGTCAGCAAGGCGTGGTTTATGTTATGTTATGTGAATCTCGGCAAATCCTTCACAGATTATCTATATCCGCATACTCCTTCCTGCAAGGTTCGAAGGAGCCAATCTCGCTAAGTAAATAAAAAAGCTAGGTACTCACGTTCCCCTGCGGATCGATAAGTTGAGCGTATTTCGGCGCCTTTGCCTTGCTACCGTCTGCGAACACGCCTGCCAGCCGCAGTGGCGTGCCAGGCCGCGCCGCCGCCCGCTCGTACTGCGCTCCTACGCGCCCGCTCTCTGTGGGACGGGGATTTATGGGGATTAATACATCGCATCGTCGTCGAGTATGTGCACACGGCTACACATCAAGCTATAAATTTCCAGTTTACACTGACCTCTCATTATAAGTAAATCCTATACAATGCGAGATCAGCTTATACTGGAAAAATATAGCTTGATCTGTAGCCGTGCGTACTAGGTAAGGTAGCAGTAGGAACAGGAATCTAATAAACGGTAGATAAGGAATGGACAAACTAAGTTTTGTCAAAATATTAAAGCTGTTTCTCGGAAAAACATTTTTTTTTTCAATTTGCCCCCTCAATACTAAGTCTTTTGCCTCCCACATACAGCCTAATCACTCCTTTGGATTGTTCTGTAGGTATTCGATCCATCTAACTGTACCTACCGTCTTCCGACACCAAGTGCTTATAATAACCGCTCTATGGGTACCATAAAAAAACCTCGAAACATCTGCAACACCAAGGGATTTCCTATGCATAGCTAATATTGCCAATCATATCGAAATTAGAATATTATTTCCCGTTTAATTCACCTATAAATTTAGTATACGAATTTGGCATACTCGCACAACTATCCCGGGCCAGTCATTTTCATCAACGCGCTCTACTTTTCAGTGGTTGCCCAGTGGTAACGGCCGCGACTTACGAGTTGTAGGTCGTAGGTTCGAACCCAGCACTTTACTTTGTGTAAATTATTTCATCACCACTGCTCTCAAAACGGTGACGGAAAACATAGTGAGGAAACCGGCATGTCCTAGAACCAAAAATTCAAACATATATGACATCTACCAACCCGCACTGGGCCCGCGTGGTGGATTACGGCCCACTCCCTCTCACAGAGAGGAGGCCTGTGTCCCAGCAGCGGGAACATTATAGGCTGATTATGCTCTACTTTTAAGGTAAAATAGTTAAGTAACTTACCGGAGGCCGGCCGCGCGCGGTAGGCGGAGAGGGCGCGCGGTGACACGAGGGCGAAGGCCCTCGCCCGCAGTAGGGCTGCGATGGAGCCCCGCGGCGCCGCCAGCGCCCCGCCTCGGCAGCCACACGCTGAGAACCAACCTGGAAACAAAAAGAGACAATACTTAGTCAAGTATAGGTAGCCTAGGGATACGAATTATGGACAACTAGTTCTCCCGAATTCTGGACAACTAGTTCTCTCTAATTATGGACAAATAGTTCTCCCTAATTATGGACAACTAGGTAACTTATGTGATTTTTTATGTGATTTTGACGTTCAAAAAGTGCTGATTCTCAGCCTAATTTGAATAAATGACTTTTGATTTTGATTTTGCCTGTTGCCCGTGACTTCGTCTGTGATCCAGAATGAAAAGTAGCCTATGTCCTGTCAAATTTTATAACGATCTGTTTAGTGGTTTAGGCGTGAATAGATAACAGACAGTCGGACGGAATTACTTTCGTATTTTTACTATTAAGTATGGAAATATGGATATGAATAAACCGAAACTCGTGGTAGGCATTGACTGCGGTCGTCAAAAGAGTTCGTATATTAATTAAAATAAAAATGCATTTTGAGGTGATTATTGTAAAAAATAAATAAATAAATAATAAAAATAAATATTTTTTATGAACTAAAGTTGAATTATAATTTCTCTACTCGACAACAGATGGCATTAGTAGTGTGAACGTTAAGGTTACATTAATATTTAAAACAGGTAATTAAAATTAATTAACTACAGTAAATACATATTAAAGTATACAAAAACTGTAAATAAAGACATGGGTTTTTTATCAACAGATTGAATTTAATGTCCTAACGCAGGCGCACATGAACTTTTCTTAAAAGGACAATATGTCCACAAACACATTGCTGAGAAAATAAAGCTCGTAGACATTCAAAATGTCGGCTATGCTTGTTATTTGACCGGCACCTAAAATCGTTATTAAACTTGAACACAGCAAGGCTGCTAATAAAATGTATATGTCGTAGGATAATTTGATACTTCGAATCTTCGCGAAAATCCTAGGGGTTTTGCGAAAACGCGGATAATTAGACATAGGCGAAAAATTATCAAATCTTACTGGACAAAGTCAGGATCTAACATAACCTAACCTAAATGATACAACAACAATAGAAGGGTATCTGGCGCTTGGCGGCCGCTGCCGCGGCACGCTCGCTTCGCTCGCTCGCCTTCGCGCGCTAATGGTCACTGTTCTAACATAACATAACCTAAATTCTAATTATCCGCGTTTTCGCAAAACCCCTAGGATTTTCGCGAAGATTCGAAGTATCAAATTATCCTACGACATATATACCCAGTATTCTCCCGGACATTCTATTTCCAACAAACTCCTTGTACTGAAATTTTCTTTTACTTTTACACAATGGCCAATGCTGGCTCATTTAAAAACCTATTGATAGACAGTCCATATTAAAGTCTTTTATACAAAAGGAACGATGGACGTTGACGTGTAATTACGATACCTTTAACAAATTACGCAAAATAAGACGCAGCTGTTTTTTTTTTGTAGGCATCTCGCAGTTGGCCTTGAGAGGCCGTCACTGCTTAACCGGTCTTTCCTATGGTGCCTTTGAGCTAACTCAAAGCCTCCAGCCAGGGGAGACGCAGCTGCAACTCCATTACATTCTTTTATACCCAGACACTGGACTAAAGAAAAAGTAAAACAGTTTTACGACCTATACTCAATTGTGGTAGGGGTGCTACATTTCAAATTATAAAGTTGAACTTGGATCTTTCTAATAAGTATTTTCTCGCGAAGCAGAACGAGCTAGGTACGCGGAGAAATTTTGCGTGCATTTTGTGAGATGGGGCTTTAGGAATCAACCGAAACTATGATAAATAGATCAAAGAGTTCAATGAAACCATGAGCTCGATTTTGCTGAAAACTATTAGTTTTTTTTAAATATTAATTAAATTGAAAGCCACGAATATACAACGAATTTTTTTAAAATTATTCCGCAGAAATTTCTTATCACCTTAAAAGAATGGAAATTATTTTGTATATATATTTTATTTATTTTATATTATATAGTTTGCCTTTTCTCATCTTTAAGAAAATGTTGATAAAGATTCCGTAAACTTAATCATTTTGCAATGAGGGACAACCCTGCCCAACTAATACTGGCCATGACTTCTCTGTCAATAAACTAAACGATAAAAAGGTGAAATGGTGAAAATATCACCCGAAGTCATTGCCACGTAACCCTTGTAATGCTCTGACGTAATTAAAGGTCGAGTATTAACCCTGCGAGCGCCGGCTTTTTATTTTTGAAAGAATGACAGGCTTTAAATTGAGGTAGGTTAGGAACTTTAGGTTCAGAAAGGTACAACAACGTGTGGAAAAGATTCTGCGAAGAAAATGAAGTAGTTATCTTTTATGTCATACCGATTGTAAGTAGGTAAGAGGGAAATATGGTATATATAAGTAATATATATACAACGTGTAACATAATTAACGCAAGACCCCATACACCCCAATTAGAGTATTGAGTTAAATGCATAACACAATGACCAAAATATTTTTTTTTTAAAGCTAACTATTATTATGAAAAATCGTGTTGACCCTAGCATTACTTTTTGCATTTCAAATTGAATCTTAATGTCTTAACGTAAGATTTAATTTTCTTTGGCTCAATCGGTGGTCAATATTGCGAAAATACATAATTTAAAAAAAAAACCTATATTAATAGTTACTGAAATGGATTCAGTAGTCAATTATGAGCAAACTACTTTCAGGACCTGCGTTTATTCTGTTATACCTTGTATAAGTTTGAGTACCTACCGATAAGTTTGATTTGAAATTCTGCAAAAAGCGATATCCAACTTTGAAGAAGACCATGTAGAATTTTTAATTATTTCAATACATTCTTTTTAAGATTTTTCAATAGTCCGATAACTTTTATGTGACTATTGCTACGCGGGCCCAGTGTTGGTGGATGACACATGTCCTCGAATTGTTGGTTTTAGGACATGCCGGTTTCCTCACGATGATTTCCTTTACCGTTTTGAGAGCAATGGTGCTGAAATAATTTACATAAAGTAAGGTGCCTGCTTGGGATCGAACCCACGACCCGTAAGTCGCAGCCGTTACCACTGGACCACAACAGCTCACGCAAAAAAAAAAATTGACTATTCAAAATTTCCGTAATGAATAAACAATAAAATAAGCATTAACTTTAACATTTCCCTACTATCAAAAGTCCTAAAGAAATTACAAACAAACCCGTTGCAATACATCCACCATACTTGGCCCATACCCCAACCGTCCCGTGTTACAATAGGCCCACACTCGAACGCGCTCGCGCACGCGATATGAGCGGGCGCACATAACGCGGTTGTTCGCCGCGACGATACAAAAACGTTCTGACATGAGAACCACTCTCACTTATACAGAGTAATTAACGTTTAGAGGTGACAAAATCATTATAGTGGTAACTACAAGAGAACTAAGACAGCATGTCTTTTTTTTGGACCCTGTTTCCAATTTCAAACAGTTTTGCTGATGTCTAATTGTTATTTTTTCTACTTAATACACTGTACACGTTTGTTTCTTGGTGTTTCATGGCGAGAAACAATGACCACATTCAATAACTACAATAAAACAACTCTAAATAAAAAATAAAAAACAATGATGATACGTACATTTTAATGGATATAAGGTAACTACTACATGATGACTGAGTTTTTATCAGAGAAAAAGAATGGCTGAATTACTCTGGATTGATATTATTAACTACTTACTAGTTATCATAATAATAATTGCTTTTATTAAATGTTTTCAAGCCAAATGGTGAAATATGGGTGAGCTTTACCCATATTTGCAAAATAAATGTCTATTCTATTCGATATTTCAAGTAATAATTTTGTTAGGAAGCCATAACCTATGCAAATTTTACGTTAATGTGATTTTTTCGAAATATAGTAGCGATAATTCAAAAGTGAGTCAACATTCTTAATTCATCGATGCGATGTTATTAAATGATTTATTACAACACTATTTCAAAAACACGCCAGCCACACTCTTAAGGCTGCGTAGAGCAAAATAATACGAAACGGCCGCCACGGTTAAAGGGATATCATCAATACTATTACCATAATTACCATAAAAAATATGTTTTGAGCACCACAATGAATGTGTTAACAATTCTTCGTTGGCAAAAATTATAATTATTGTCTAGTTTAAATAACAAAATTACGTAAAGATGGACAAAAATCTTAAAATAGCATGATCGTATTTAGTTGATTTTTGATAGTAAACCGTTGAATTTTATCACAAACTTTAATTCATATCAATCTTTAATAATCATACTACAATTTGTCGTTTTAACATTTTCGAAAATGTCGCTTGATTATTTTAGACATTATTTTGTTTAAAATAAAGTCGCTGCGCGCGCTGTTTTGAATCATACGCAACGTCCACCGGTCGAAAGTTCAGTCGTCCACGAGAGCTCGGAGAGTGGTCACGTCTCATCGGGGAGCGACACGCCGCTAACGATACTTCGCGATCTATTGTGTACGTATACCTTGCCAAACGCAAACGCAAACGGTTGAATAAGGTAAGTCATAATTTTTGTTTTTTTGAGTTGATAATGACTTTGTGCATATTATCTAATATTTACTGTTTATTTTTTTTTTTTACTTTTCAGTACATTTTTTTGTAACATTTTTTTTTATGTAAGTATTTTTGTTTTAGTAAAATGGGAAAGCATAAGGAAAGATATTACAAGAAGAAAGTTGGCGCTAATTTCCGAAAAAAAAACTGTTCTCTCAGAAAGTACGTATGTATTTCTATTTTTTTGTTATATTATTTCCTTTTACCCAACATAATGGCGGATGTAATCTTTTCTTAAATTTTTTCTCAAACATTCGATATGGGTCTCATGTAATATGTTTTTGGGGGTGGCGATTGCAAATCTGACATTAATTTTAAAATCCAAGATGGCGGATGCTAGTTTTTGTCAAACATTCGATATGGGTATCGTGTAATGGGTTTTTGGGGGTGGCGATTGCAAATCTGACATTAATTTAAAATCCAAGATGGCGGATGCTAGTTTTTGTCAAACATTCGATATGGGTATCGTGTAATAGGTTTTTGGGGGTGGCGATTGCAAATCTGACATTAATTTTAATATCCAAGATGGCGGATACAAGTTTTTCTCAATCATTCGATATGGGTATCGTGTAATAGGTTTTTGGGGGTGGCGATTGCAAATCTGACATTATGTTTAAAATCCAAGATGGCGGATGCTAGTTTTTGTCAAACATTCGATATGGGTATCGTGTAATAGGTTTTTGGGGGTGGCGATTGCAAATCTGACATTAATTTTAAAATCCAAGATGGCGGATGCTAGTTTTTGTCAAACATTCGATATGGGTATCATGTAATAGGTTTTTAGGGTGTAATTACTCCACGACGATGGAACAATATTTTTCTTAAAATTGCGAATTTGCTTTATTGAAAACTGGTCATTACAAGATATAATTATGAATATTTTTTTTTGTAGATCCATTACTGATGCAAACAAAGAAAATGAAACTGGAAATTCTTCCAACGCCGTAAGTTAAATTTTTATTATCGTTTTTATTTTGTTGCCAATGTTTGCTGGCAACTAAATACTCAAATATTTTGCCCAAGTGAGTGACTTAGTCATTAAGTATTCTTTAAACTATCTTGAGGGCAATACTCTGGAATCACGTAATCGCTGGTTGTTTCAGACCTTATTTTGCTTCTGGGGCTTATGTAGGTGTGGTTTCCATTTTTTTATAACTTGAGTATTCCCAGTGACGTGAAATATTGGACTGATGAGAAATTTGCATAAACGTCCAGTTTTTATAGGAGTTCCAAACAATTTATATTTCGTTCCGAAAATGTATATCTTTCGTTTTTACGTTCCATGACAAAAGTAAACAATTTTTCGTTATGATATCAAAAGTGGTTGAAAGTTAGTAAAATTACATTTAAAATGATATATCACAACCAATAGTTCATTGCATAAAAATATAAATAAATTAAATTGTATCAAGCCAAGCAGAAGTTGAATCCAGTTTATTGCTCGCAAGTATGGTTTTTTTAGTCATAGGTACGTCTGATAATTACGTCAACTTAATCATTTTATTTAAATACAATAACTATATTACTTTTTAGGAAACGCACACCAACGAAGAGCCTCGCCAACACGTTGGTGAAGAACCTTGCCTATACATTGGTGAAGAACCTTAGTAATTATAGATTTTTTAATACAGACTGGTTTTATTATAACAACCTACTCATATATTACCAACTTACTCACCTAGCCAACCTACTTACGCAGTGTAGTTCCAGGGCGTATACTCCACAACGCAAAAATTTCATCGCAATCGATAAATAGTAAGAGAACGGATTGTGTATTACTATAGTACAAACAAATATATATATAGTGTTACCAGCGGTTTCACCCGATATTACTCGAAAATTATCCCACGGGAAAACCGGGATAAAAAGTAGTTTTCGTGTGAAAGAGTAACAAACATTCATCTAAACAAACTTTCACGTTTATACCTAATATTAATAGGATTAGTTTTATTAATCGGATTTATGTACCTACACAGAACCGTCTAAATAAACAGTATTCGTCTTTTCAAGTCACTCAATACACTCAATTTTTTTAAAACCCTAAGTTACACTCAGTCACTCAAATTGTAAAAATCCTGAGTTATCAACTTCTGCCATGCAACTCAAGCGGGCACCGAGCGAACTTGTCATTGTGTGCGTGACGACGCACACGACTAGCGCGCCGCAGTAAATACCTATTATCCGCGCGCCGTGTTCGCTCGGCGCAGTCTTAAATCAGATATTTTCCGATCAACTCACAACCAAAACTCAATAAAAATCCCATAACTAACCATAAACACGAGCTTTCATTACGGAATAATTGGAAAAACATAAAAAATAACGATAAATAAAAATGATTAAAAAAATCATTGCACGTATATTTTTACAACTTATTTTACAGTTCATAAAAATAAAACATGATGGTGATATCACCTCTGATTCTTTCATTACTCTTTGTAAGATCACTCACCGTTTTATGGGCAATTTTTATAGGAGAAAAAAAGTATGGGCGAGTGAGGATGCAAGGCGTCCTTCCACCAAGGTCGACCGGTTTGAACCCTTTGCTTTAAGGTGGAGTCAAGAAATTGTGAAATGCATTGTTTTTTGGAAGGATAGAAAGTTTTTGTATGTGTGTGTGTGTGAGTGTTTATTATAAGGGTTTTTTGCTTGTGTTTATGTGTACGTTTAGTAGTATTAGTGTGCAGTAACTATCCACTTAATTGTGAAGAAGAAGTTTTATCGGAGCAGGAATAACGCTTGTTTAGAGTCGGGCCCAGTACCAACGTCTTTTTCTAAAACCTAGTAGGTATGGCGTGCACGCATAGCATGCCCATTTTTATCTTTTTCTACGAAGAATAGACATATTTATTATCTCTTTTCATCCAAAGTGACATTTATTTTTTTATTTTTGACATCGCGCCGTAAAAATCTTTCTACAATCTGTCATCTTGTATTTCCTGTCTTTCTACAAGGCTACAAGGATCTTTTGGCGCTCGAATGACGTTGTTGGCAAGCATTTAGTGCAATTGTTTTGTGGAATCTACGTGTGGAATGGTTTGAAAAAACAAGATGGCGGTGTTAGTTCCGATTGCGGCCACGCGCCAAAAGATCTTTGTACAGCTATAGTGGTTTCGATTCGATCTTGGTTATTCTACACGTGCTTGGAGGACAACTTAACTTATTACTAATAAAATTTTGTTTATTTAATAACCACCGGTAACCATCAAAACCATTACATTAAAATACGCCATTCCATCAATCCATTACAAATAAAACTGTGCAACACCTAGTTATAATAATAAACAGCTGATCTGGCATTCGCTTCAGAGGAGTGCAGTTACGCAAATATCTCTGATGAGAGGTAACATTTGTGCAATACTTAGACACCACTGCTATTATATCAATGCTGTGCAGTTTAAATATACGTGTGTTCACATGACTGGTCTAGATTGCAGATCAAAGTTCAGATATACGTAACAGCAAACTGTCGTACCTAGTAAACCAACATAGAGCGACATAAATGTAGTATATTTGTATGTATTTGACGACACGGTTGGCGCAGTGGTTAAGCGATTGACAGCTGCGCAGCGTGTCGCGGGTTCGATTCCCGCACGGAACAAGTATTTGTATGACCTGCAAGTAGTTGTTCCGGGTCTGGCTGTTTGTGTATTTGAGTTTAAATGTTTATAAACGCACCCACGATACAGGAGAAATTCCTAGTGTGGGGCAACGTTTATAAAAAAAAAAAAAAAAATTGGAATTTCTTGGTTCCAATTTCGGATCATTTCGTAAAAGCCCTATCGGTAGGTAGATAGCCATCTGAAATCTGAGTCTGTGGACGTGAAACTTTCAGGAGAGGGAAGATGATATTTAACTTAATTGGCAAGATTGATGACTTGCTACTTCTTTCTAGAATTAAACTGACATAGAGACAGATTCGTTCTATAATCATTGGTTCTTTGGATTACGGATCTCTTTTTCCATAATCCATGCACTATCACCTACCTGTCTACCTATATGTATTTAAAATATCATAAAAAGCCCTTCATGTATAATCAACACAATAAACAAGACTACTTTTTTGATCTCACTGTGTCCTTTTCTGATAATAGTGTTTAAAGTCATCGAAACTTTAATGAGAACTGTTTTATTTGTCACATTTCAATGTCTGAAGAAGAATGTTGTAGGAAGGTGGCTTCCTATCTCAACCTACAATTCACCACCTTACCTCTAATTACAATAAAACAGTAAATAGACCACAAAACAAGTACCTAATTCACCAAGAACCCTTATCACTATCCAAATTCCATCGATATCCGGCTCTGAGGTGAATGACCTGCTTTCGTACAAAAGATCGGCGCGGATAGTGCGCAGGCGCAGCTTATCTGCGGCCGCGGGGATCTAGGCGACATGACGGGCTGGGGAATTCTGCTGATCCTCTGAACAGATAACTGAGGCTTTGATTTTGAAGTGAGGTTTATTTTAGTTTTGGATTGGACGTTGGTTTATGCAGCTAAGTGGAGTAGAAATGGTTGTGTAGTTTTGATATTCTTAAATCAAGGAATATTATTGAAAATGGAGATATAATACTTTAGTTTTCAACAACAATTAAAAAGGGGATCCTCTGGACTCTCATTTTCAACCAGGAAGAGAGCTTTTCCTATCCCGACGGTAATATTTTCCAAAAAGCCACTGTGTATTTAGCCTTGGATTAAGTGCTCTGAATTTTAGTGTAATAACAGTAAAAATTTGGCCGAAAACAGTTTTTTTTGTTTATTACCTCACTTCTGCCTCCAAAATAGCTGGACCGGTTTTGGTTACATATGTATTTAATATGTTTTGTATTGGATAAATAGACGAATCAAAGACTAATTTTAGACAATTTTGGACATCTATTATACTTGAATGAAATTGATACTGATGAACTAACATGAAGACTAATGAAAGAAGCCTTTATTTCAATGATTTTAATAGACGTTTAGCAAAATGTTGTGTTCAAATAACAATATATAATAATAATAATAATATGAGACAACATCCACACAAGGTCTTCAGGTCCCGAACTAGGCAGAGCCTGTACTACGGTAACCTGATGACTGATATACATACTTATATACATATACACACCCAGACACAGGTCAAACAGACATGTTCATGCACACAAATGTTTGACTTGTCCGGGGATCGAACCCGGGACCAGCGGCTCAGAAGGCAGGATCGCTACCAACTGCGCCAACCGGTCAGTCAAATGTCAAGTCAAAGTCAAAAGTCAAAAAAAAAAAACAATAACAGAGTAGCTTTACTGACGATGTCGTCAAGTTTAATGTGAAATACCTAACGGATGTTAGGATGACGTAACCTCGCTACAAATGCTTGTGACAAAATTGCACAAAACCTGAAATAAAACAAATTATGCGATACTTCTAAGGGCAACCAAGTGACTTTCCAGGTTCCAATTACACGTACCTATATACCCACCTACTGATGTTTGATCTTCATTGCCTTTTGTAAAAATGTAAGTAATATTTCATTATTTATTTATTAAAACTTTATGCACAAGTAAAAAATAATACTGTACATACAAAGGCGGACTTAATGCCTGAGGCATTTTCTACCAGTCAACCTTAGGGTGATGCAGAGATATACCATGGCAGGTGCAACATACGGGATAGATAGCTCGGAAATGACTATGAAATACAAGAATAAATACTAATATATAGATTCATAGATACATACATATAAACAAAATAAACCTTGGTCAGGAGAAATAACGATCGGTAGAGGAGAAAACGAATCCAGCAACTCAGCGCTGGGATGTTTCAGCCAACTTCTGATGGATATGTTCACGTGCCTTCACCTTAAAAGATAACCGACTGGTTGCTGTCCTGATTTTCAGAGGGAGCGCATTCCAAAGAAAAGCCGCCTGGACAAAGAAAGAAGAATTAATGAAACCAGAACGGTGAGAAGGACATCGTAGAAGACGATTGTTGGTGGAACGAAGATTTTTACTATGGGCAGTGCATGAATATTGAACTTGGGAAGTCAGGTAAGAAGGGGAAGTGGGTTTGTCCAGAATAGAGAACAACGTAGTAATAAGCTTAGGTTATCTTCCGAACTTCTGGCGCTAATTAGAAGAGCAGCATACAAGTTAGAATGGGTGGTTCGCGCTCAAATTTAGGTATTTCCTTCGTATTATTAAAACAAATACACATTTTCAAAATGTAAAATGTATAGGTACGTTATTTAAAACCTGTAGTTTTGTTATTATTAAAAAAAAAACTGATGACATTCCGTGAAGTGTTTATGCCGTGATAAGGGATTATTTTGTTTCTTTAGATTGGATTGAAGATTAGTATTGTTTTTTTTTCTAAAGTAATCGTGTTTCTAACTTAGAGCATTAAACCAACGTTTTTAAAGTGTACGATTTATAGAGTGAATCCTTAAATATCTACTAAAGGTTAAAAGTAATAAACTAATAACGAAACGAAAGATCAAACGAACGCAATTATTTCGTAATTACGTATCGTTCCCACGGTGCGCTTTTAATACACAGGACATGCAATAAAATAAGGGTAGTATTTAAACGAGTGACTGTAAATTAAAGTTTTAATTGACAAAAATAATTTATTTTCGTTATAGTATTAGTAAGTGAGCGACTGACTGCGAGTGACGAGAAATCAACAGAACAGCAACATACAAACATTAATTTGAGTTACTTAAATACAAAATGAGAAGCTTCATAATATTTGAGCGACCTAATATTTGTGTGAGTGTCAACGTTACGTCCTGCATTTTTTTCAATATTTGGCAAATGATTTATTTATACTGAGCGGCTGAAGTGTTTCGAATAGAGAAACCACTTTAAAAAGTACTACAATGAGCTAACCTAAAACTAAAATACTCAAATTCATACCGCTCAAGTTATTAAAACAGTATCTCACCATCAGTCGCTAAGTTTTTTTTTATTCGTTCATTTTATAATTCCCCTAAAATAAGTAGGTACTTTAGTACTAGCCATTTTGTTACTTGAATACAATTTGAGCCAGACAAGATTTTTAAGATAGCATTGAATAACGAAGAAGATTTGCACCCTAATTGCGTAACACACTATCAATCAAAATCTGAATCATTTTGAAGGATACTGCTAATCCATTGCTTTATAAGTTCGAAAAAATTGTCTGTTCAACAACTTCAATAACGTAATGAATGCTGTTGAACTGTCACAATGAAAGCCATTGCTACTCTTAGTATATTACGCAATTACCTCGCTAGATGAGACTCACACAGACCAGGGAAGCAGGACACAAAAGAGAGCAGGTCTATTCTCGGCAGTGGGTGGAAGAAGACCGCCAATGCAATTGAATGAAATGAAAAAAAACATTGAAATAAATGCTTTGACTTTGACTTTGAATGACGACGATAAAAAGGATAGACTCATAAAAAGGTTAATGATCTTTAACTATTTTGTATTTATTCAAAAGAAATAATATATTATGTATAATTTACCTGACGTCATTATATTGCCTAGTCTTCATTCAAGCAAAATCAGTTTAGTGTTTTACATTTTGAAAGTTACCTCCTAGCTTAACCTACCCAAGAAGGATTTAAAATGTCATAAATATTTAAATTAGCACCTAACTTGAGAGAAAGCTTGTTCTAATACTAAACAGGGCGTAAACTTAGGCGAAGCTGAATAACATGCATAAGTTTTGTTTAAGTACGGTAGTGCCTTTTCAGGGAAACGTTGGAACAGGATACATAATGTGAAAGGGGTGCTATAAAAAACAAAGTTTGAGACACCGCCTGCTACAGCCGGCTGTCGCTGAAAACCAGCGCTGGGGCTCTGTCTTGCATAGGGTCGCAGCATAATGCTGAGCGATAGCCGTTTTGCGTGGATGTGACGCATGTTTCCCCTAACCTTTTCATATTTTTTGTGTTTGTGTTATTTTTTGTGTTTACCGCAAATAAACGCATTTTCTTTCTTTTTTTTCTTTCTATACATAACTTACATAAACTATACAAAAATAGCTGGTATATTATTACTTACAAGAAATCCTAACTAATATTATAAAATGCGAAAGTAAGTTTGTTTGTTTGTTACGCCTCCCGCTAGAACGACTGAACATATTTGTATGAAATTTGACACATGGGTAGACCATGAACTGGGTAAGAACATAGGATACTTTACATCCATCCATCGCAGACTACATCACGGGCAACAGCTAGTACTTATTATGATGATGATGAATAGGGTGTTGTGTTTTAAATTGGGATAATGGTTGGATCAATATGATGAAAAGGTTTGACTTTTGGATTAATTTATCGACCTAAAACGTCAACCAAATCCAAAAGAAAAATAATTTTTCTTTTGGATTTGGTTGACGTTTTAGGTCGATAAAAATTGCTGCAATCCGAGCTTAACACTGAACTACATAGGCTTCTGTTCTCCAGCGATTATAAAAGTAGCAGAGCTGTTTCTGTCATTAGCAAAAAACGTACCTACTAATGTAACTAATTATTTGTAATTATAGTTGTCGCGTTTTAGCGCGGCAATAGCGGTCATTGCCACCAAAATGTTTTATTTAAAAAAGTGAACTCAGGACGTTCACTTTTTGAAATAAAAAATTTAGGTTATCAATATCTATCATGATCTTCAAATGTTCCAATACCCAAAAATCATACCTAGTTTATTGGTTGGAGTCCTACGGAGAGATATTAGGGAATGGGCAATGAATGTTATTGCCATGCTAACATGCGACAACTGTACATATTTGCAAGCATAGATCCAAAATATATATTTGGTTGCGGCGGAGTGTGTACCAGGGTTACATAAGAGTAGTGAAGATCTGATGAGTTTCGATCGCCCACTGGTCTAACATTAAGTAGTTCGGCTAACAAAGATTGGATGGAGTAATATCGTGTATTCGTGTCGTTGTTGACTTAAGAACTGCTTGTAAACATACGGGATGATACTGTGAGATGAGATGACACACTGCGTTTATTGAATTGAAATAAGTTTTGTTTAAGAGATTTATTATTTTCTATAAGTGCCTACCCGTACATTGCAAATATATATATAATTAGATCTTGCTGTATCACCACAGATTGCAGTAAAATATCACGTGTTACTTATGTAGACGATATTGATAAATGATAAATGATTTTATTTCTGTAAGTAGGTTTGTACAAACACTTTTACACATCAACCATATTTTAAAAGCTAGATGAGTTCGGCGTCTCGTGACGGACTACTCTGAGAAGAAAGGCCGAAACAAACTCAGAGGTCACAGTCTCTTTTAAAGTTCAGACATAATCTTGGTCAGATCACGTGAAGACTATGTAGATTAGAGTCTGAAATGGTATTTTTAGGAAAAACCACGCAGATTGAGTGGACCTGTCCAGTCAGTTCACGCATGTGTCAATCGTGCAGCTCAACTCAGAGCTTAATTAAGGAGCTCAACGATTTACGAGCGTTTTAGAGAAAATTCATTCATTCGTGCCCATTATCTTCCAATTTCAACGAATAGATTAAGAATATTAGATAATTATATAGAATTTCTCTCTCCATAAATTTCATTTATATAGATTAATGAAATTCTCAGAAAAGACAAACTATTTAACGATAAACTCATTAAGAGTCCCGATGACTAATAAAACGCTAAGTGGCATGGATGCGTCCAGTGCACTTCGTTCCATGGATTTATTAGGGATCATTAGATCCAACTTTACGTTTCTTTAGCTGCGTTATAAAAATGTCTCGTTGAACAGTCGTAGAAAACTATTGGAAACGTTTAAATAGGTTTTTCTGTAAGATGTTTAATCATTGAGGCTATTTCTGCAACAAACCATGGTTCTCAAACACTATTATTCGTCTGCGTGTATTTTGTTTTTTTCATTTTCTCTCGTCCGAGAATATTTTTTGTTGCCACTGTCAAAAGTTTCGCCAGAGAGTTGGGATAGCTAGGGCTGAATAAGGATGGTGTCGCTATTGTGGAGGTCGTTTGATAACCTCACATATAATTTATTGTCCATTATCGCTTCATCTGTTTTTGCAAAAATAACCTGCAGTTAAAACTTAAGATCAAAAGAAACCTTTAAAATGGTAATAATTATCAAAATGGAGGATATTGCGACTACCTATCTGTACCTATTATATGGCATTCATAGTTATATAAATTTCAACTACGATCAGCATTTAAAATATCTATTCCGCAATTAAAAACGCTTCCGCAGCCACGCCCATTACCGCTTCCCGTGTGTTTCCAAACAAATATTTACCTGTGTACTACATATGAAGAAATTCATAGATTTTACGTGTATGAGACAGATCGTATGCACATACTTATACGTTTAGCACTTGAATGCAACCATACTTTGGTCACGGAGTAAATTGTACAACAGAGCCGACCACGCTTTAGTGGATTGTGCTCGGGTTTTGGCCTGAACGGAGAGCTTTGGAGTCAGAACCTGGACTTAAGTTAGGGGTTGTTGGCATGTGTCATTCAGATCTTGTCTAAACCTTCATCCGAATTAGCTATTAAGCCCCACTTGCACCACAGCTCACTAAATACATTTAACGCTAAATATTTATTAAAATCATCATTCTGTCTCTGTCTTCTTGAAACGATTAACAGAAATAGAACGATGTTTTAAATTCGTTTAGCGCTTACGTTATATTACGCTTACGCTTACGGGCTTAAGTTATATTATATTACATGATTGTTAAATTAAATAAGTTAAGATCTTATTATATACAATTTGTTAAACTACAAGGCTGGTATGACCGCTTCGCGTTTAAGGGGAAAGCGTCAAGCCAGCCCGCGAAATGCAAGTTTTCTTACGTTTTGTTCAATTTGCAGGTCAGTATTAGGTCGTATGTTGATCAAATATGATTCGCGGCCGTAACAAGTTTTTGTTACCAGAATTATAATCAATAATAATAATAATAATATGAGACAACATCCACACAAGGTCTTCAGGTCCCGAACTAGGCAGAGCCTGTACTACGGTAACCTGATGACTGATATACATACTTATATACATATACACACCCAGACACAGGTCAAACAGACATGTTCATGCACACAAATGTTTGACTTGTCCGGGGATCGAACCCGGGACCAGCGGCTCAGAAGGCAGGGTCGATACCAACTGCGCCAACCGGTCAGTCAAATACAATCAATACAATCCTGTAAGTTCATATTGCCATTTAATATGACTATTTCATGAAATAACTAACTTATAGGTTTGTATTGATGATTCTTATGATTATAATTCTGTTAATATATACTTGTTACGGCCGCGAATCATATTTCGTTGATCAACATACAACCTAATATTGACCTGCAAATTGAAAAAAAAACTAAAGAAAATTTTAATTTTGTGGGTTACTCTGGCGCATTCGCCTTAATGCCATTTTTTCAAATAAAGATACAAAAAGACCAAGCTTTAGAATCGCGCTGCGAAAGGTACACCACAACTACAGTTGTTTCACAGTTTTTTACCTCGATTTTGCATCACTGTCAGAATTAAATTGATCCTTATTCTCATTGCAATACGATTGCTGGTGGGTTATTGTCAGAGGTAAATAATTTACTGTGAATGGACTTCACAATAATTTAGGAAGGGATCACTAAAGTATTGCCTTGTATTGCACAGATACAGCCATATGGCCATAAGTATCCCAGAATAACATAGTGGATACTTTTATGTGGGTAGGTACCTACATTTGTACCCCTTGGACCTGTGCCTTGAAACAGCGAGGCAACAGCTAGTTTAGTAAAAATAAAGAAAGTTACAAACTAAAAGCCAACTTCTACAAAAATGCCAACTAAAAAGGTATAAACTACAACACATGCATTTTCATCAGAAATATTCTCAACAAAAGCGTTCACTCAAACATAACACTCACTCAATATAAACAAGTTAGTCAACGTAGCACACGGCGAGCAAGCTTGCTAGTTTTACCAAAAACAAGAACTAACTATGGCAAAAAAATACTAACTTTTGAAGGAGCACAGCTTTATAACAAATTACCGTCCTGTATAAGAAATATACACTCTTACAATGCATTCAAAACTCAACTTAGCCAGCACATACTTGCGGATCGATCACTTCTGGAGAAATGAATGCATTGGATGGGTAAAATTAAATTGTAATACTGATGACGAACATATTATTGTAATCTATATTTTTAGTACTGTTCTCAAGTAAGTGACTTATGTCTTTATTGGGAATAAAGTTTCTTTAAACCGAACTAGACATCGTAACAAAATATGGCTTTTATAGCCTTATAGCCTTATGTGACGTCATATAGCCTTTAACCCGCGAAACAACATGACTCTTCCAACGATGCCTCGTTTGTCAAAATCCGACTCGTAGTTTAGGGAACATACATGAATACAAACATAGCCTATTAAAATTATAAACCTCCTATGGCTTTGCCGTAGTCGGTAAAAGGGAAAAACACGTTTGCATAAACTTCGGTCTCTGTCGGATATTTACTCACAGTCTTCGGATCAGCAACGGTTGTTGACAAAAGAATGTTCGGTATGCTGCTTAACTAAACGCTACCGGTCGAGAAGCAATGAATGCAATGATATGCGTTCTCATGGTTTATTAGTGGACGGCACATAAATATGCATAGTTTGATCAAATATTTAGTCGTTTTTAAACGTTGGTAACGTTACCTACTCGGAATTAATTTCTTAAGGTAATAAAATAATTTACACAACTGGCGATATGTGGGTGTACTATAGTACTCCTCTGCCCATCCCTTTGACAGGCGTGATGTTGTGTGTGATGTGTAGAGATTGGATATTCGGATGCATATTTACCTAAAGTTGAGATGTTGGCTAATATGGAATGCGCTTTTATCGACAAAAAAATCCGCCGGTTCCAGGATTGTTGTCGATCCCGGAACCGCCGGATTTTGTCGATTACTACTGAAGAATTCCAGATGGAAAAGCCCAATAACGCTTTGCCCGACCCGGGAATCGAACCCAACACCTCATGCTCAGCAGCGCTTGCGACCAATACACCAACGAGACAATCACAATACTCGTGCCAAAAAAAAAGCGCGCACACTAACCATCTCCTAAACCAGAAATCGCTCAAACGTCAACTAAAATGTTTGGTACATTTTCCTATCAATATCTACCCCATAAAAGACAACTGCCAACGCAACAATCTCTTGTTCTCGACACAAATATGATGACAATAAATAACTATTACACAACGGTACGCCCACTGCGAAGCCAGGTCACCGTGGTGATAATAATTTGCATCTCACAAACCGGGAAGCTTGGTTATCAATAGAACAAACGGACATCAGAGCTTTCTCTACCATACCCGACCCAAACCCACCTTTCTTTTCGATCTTAATAAGGTTTAAAGTCGCTTGGGCTGTCAGAAATATTTGAGCGAATAATTCTTGGAAAATAGAATGAAATCCAGCACGTTGTAGGCTGAACGCCTAAATATCTAGGTAGGCAGATAAGGCGCGCTTCGGTTTATATAGCTGCCTTTCTGATGATATAATGTTTCGAATAAAGTTTGCGTTTTCTATATAATGATTTTCTTGTTTGAATTTGTAACAACGCCTTTAGGCGTTTCTTTGGGTGTTGGATTTTGAACTCTATTTTGTGTGACTTAGAGTTCAAGGTTATTCAGTTTTGTTGTGTAATTAGCAGAATTGTTAGGTCCCTGTTATCTTTCTTATCAGTGAGTTTATATCGGATTTGAGACCTAAATTATACAATGAAGGTCACTTTATTATTATGGGCTCCAATCGAACCTGATTCCTTATTCGGAATGTTTCGATAATGAACCGAATCGATAGCAAGTCATTGTTAGTGGTATACTATTCATATTTTACTATGAGGGACCATCCATTACCTAGATTATCGAGACCTCTCCGTGCCTCGGAAAGCACGTTAAGCCGTTGATCCCGGCTGCCATTCCTGGATCTTTGACAGTCGTTATGAGTAGTAAGGAGCCCAAAGTCTGACAACCAGTCTTACCAAGGGGCATCGTGTTACCCAGTAACTGGCAGAGGCAGTCACTCCATGTAAAATACTGGTATTCAGCTGCATCTGGTTAGACTGGAAGCTGACCCCAACATTAGTTGGGAAAAGGTTGGGCAGATTGAATGATTTGAAATTGACGTCATGTCAATTTCAATACGATATAAGTAATGTTACAAAATGTTGATTGGATGAGACGATACCACTTCTGCGCAGGAATGAGAGGCATGTGAAGAAAAGGATTTAAATAAGAGACAAGGCAGAGGAAAGATGGATTTAATAGATCGTAAGAAAGATGATTATAGTCAGTTGGAACGAAAGTTAACTCTGAGATGAGCATCACGCCAGCCGGTCGATTCTGTAACAACCTCACCGTGATAACTTAGGTGAAGTGAGCACTCATCAGCACATTCACTCCACCTGATGCTAGGGATTGACACTATCGACAACCCACTTCGAGCTCACTTCGCCTAAGTTATCACGGTGAGATTGTTACAGAATCGACCGGCTGTAATCACAGAAGGGTGAGAGGTTAAGGTGAAAAGCAGCCGGCGATTCTGTAAAAATCTCACCGTGAAGACTTGGCGTGGAGTGAGCTGTCAGTGTCGTCCCACTGATGCTAGGGATTGACCAACGTTACATTTACAATCATAATCGAGATATTAATAATATTTTTTATCCAAATTCTATTGATCATTTTATAATTATTTCAAAGCTATTGAAGCCGTCATTGGTGCTGACATCTCTTTGAGGTGCGCGTGGAACACAACGCACCGTCGACCCGGGCCTGGTTCTTATCGGACGGCGAGCTGTCCATTGCTCGCCGTCCGCAAGCCCGCGCCTACGGTGGCCGGGGAGCGGCTAGTGATTCCCGACGCCCAGGGCAATCCTAGAATACAATCCTAGAAACGCAATAAAATAAATTTGAGCAAAAATGCGTTCCCGAGGTTTTCACTCTAAGTAAAACCCAATAACACTTTGTCCGACCCGGGAATCGAGCCTAGGACCTCATGCTGAGCAGTAGCACTGGCGACTACTATACCAACGAGGCAGGCGAGATAATATATGTATAGGAACCAACATTGAAATCAGTAAGAAGAGTAAAAGAACACTACTTATCTTTAGACTTCGTCATAGTTGTGGATATATTAATATTCTAGTGTTATTTATTTTAGAAGTGTGTATCAGTGTATGTATGTATATTCTCAAATTATTTGTTTTATTTTATTATGTGAATTGTTTATGATTTTATGTCTTTTATTTTCTCATTTACATACACGCGCTGTCTACATCTCTAAATCTACTATCCTATCGCAGGTATGCTGGAAGAGATTTCATTAGAAATAAGCATCACCTTTGTACCTATTTTTCAGTTCTTTTCTTCTTGTCTGTTTATTTAAGTGTGTACATAGATGGTTAAATAATTAAATAAATAAATCGAACTACGAACTTATCACAAGATTCCGAAACGAGGGCTATGTTGCTGTCAGTAAGTAGGGCACGCATACCTACCTATTGCAAAATATTTGTACAAGACGACAAAATAATATCAATTTCATGAAAAATCTTTCCCATTACGGATTCGTCTCGGTCTCGATCTAATCATGCAATTTGCAATCAAAACCGATTGCGTAACCATTGCAAAATTCTGTCCTTTCAATTGTCAAAACAACCTGTTGCTTGCTTAATGTTTTCTTTTGACGTTTCATTGATTGATTGATTGAAACTTGATTGACGCTTCTGTGTTTTTGCTGTTTTGCATTTTCATTGCTTGATTTGTTTGTAGGTAATAGTTTCATTATGGCTTGACGAGTTCGAGACACGTCGAGTATCTAGTTTGTATTTCGAATTTGTCAATGGATTCCGTTGTTTACTACGTATAGATTGTTGACGATGAGGGTATTACGACTTGTTGACTTTTTTGCACGAAGAAGATTTCTTTTCTACAACTCTGGCATTCAATTATTCCTTTTTCTTTCTAGATTTACGTCAAAATATTTCTAAGTAAAGGCGAAATCCTAGGGCAGGCCTTGTTATGCACGAAATCTCGTCTGAGGGCTAAAACTTGATTGCAGTTATCATACTACATCTTATGATGACAATTGACAAGGTTGGCAGAAGCATCCAGAGATCAAATGTCTTTATTTTATTTTGACAGCTCCATTTGGGTTCCGCCATCTTGGAATCAGTTAAATTTAAATCGAGCTTTTATTTTCAGTTAATCCTTCTCATATATTTAAACTACATTTCTACTGTTTGTTAAAAGGCACAAAACAAACGTGTTCCTATTTTCTTGGAAAGTGAACGATAAGCAGTTAAATCTGTCACGAATGGACGAACAGAGAATACTAATCCTTTTGGCGGGAAAGCGGCCGAGACAACGAACTTTGGCATTCAGATGGCATTATATGGAGATCAGAGTCTGGGTGTATTAAATCTTTTCTTGAGAGAACCTGTATCTCAAGCACGGACATGGATCTACGCGCTAGCCATTTCCCTAAGTATAATTATTTGTTAAAATACTTTAACTAATTCCACACGGATAAAGCCATCCCTTAGAGCGGTTTTAATCGTGTTGAAATCTTTGCAAAAATTTGTATCGTATATCTATCTGCTCAGTCAATGGGTACTGGGACAACAGGAAGCAACTGCCAATAAAAACTATTTATTTGTTATAAACAAATCAGCCTTACATTAAACTATCGCCTCCTTCTAAAATTGTACTGATTTTAAATTCGCTTGAGGTATCGAGTGTTTTTTTTTTTGCAGCCTGCATTCACATCGGCAGACAACCTTTGCACTACTTAGATAGGGGATTTTATTATTTAACAGACCAAATGAATATCCTTGGATCGCTTTGAAGACTGAAAGTGTATCAGTTCATCATATCGCAAATAAAAGAGTACAATATAGCATAGTTGGGAAAAAGCTATGTGTTAATTGATAAAAAAAAGCTAAATGATGATTTTGTAAATAAACAAAACAATACAATCAACCTTCTTGTACATGTATGACTAAAACAAGACGCACCCATGTATGTAAATGAAATGAGCATCCATAGACCACGTTGCGTGTACACAATAGACTGTGTTCACGCTTTGCTGGTTGATATGTTGGCCAAAGATTAGCACACATAGATGGAACAGTTCAAATGTCAAAAGACTGTATCGATAATGAAAGAATGCAATATACACAGAGGATTTTCCTGGACACCTATGCCCATGACAGTATATTTGATCTGAAACAGATAATTTAGAATAACTATGTATATAGTGCTAAGCTTAAAAAGTCAGAAGGAACCAGGATAATTCTTACGACAGCAAAGTTGCTATAGAAATATTAACTAGCAATTGGGTTGCAGAAGGGGATCACCGACACGACAGAGAAGAAGAAGATGCAGGAAGATTGGTAAAATTATTAAAATATTTATTCAAGTCTATTCCGACAACCACAGTTGCACAGCCGTATAGTCGTAAATGTCAAAAGCAAAGGATGAATGATGATATGCGACTGATGGACGTAAGTTCAGATTATGACTGCTGTAAGCCGTGCCCATCAATGTTACGCACGTTGTACGATGTAAACAATAGCCCCAGTGCACGCTTCGATGGAGTTACGTTGGGCAAAGACTAGGGTAAACCGAGATACGTCATTCTGCTACAAGAAGCTTTTAAGTTGATAACAGTAATTTGCAAGTGACGGGGAAGTTCTTGATTGGTACGGCTTGCCGTAAGCGGCTGCAGTTAAATCAGCCTAAGGTCCGTACTCCACCAAAGCGGAGACGAGACTAGATGAGAGAAGATGTGTTGACAACAATCAATAGAATTTCGTTATTTACGCATATCGTCTCCGCTTAGCTTCAGTGGATACGGTTGAGCAGAGAGGAGAGGAGATGTCTCATGCTTAGCGCGAACAAAACAGAGATGTGAGCAATCCCTCGAAAGCTGGCGACGCGGCGACGGCGCGCAGTGTAGACGAGAGGAGATGTGAGCGGCGTGCGAAGAACAGCACCGCTAGTTCCCCCGCGTATCACAACCTGCCCACTGCGCCTGCGCCACATGCGACACTCGCCGCATGCAGCTCTTCTCCGATCTAGCCAGTACGCATCTCCACACAGCTTCGGTAGATGTTTGATTCGAGCAGATTTTGATGTAGAACTACAACAAAGTCGTTCAAAACTGCATCAAATTCGTTTGGTAACTTACCAAACGAATTTTGATGTAACAACGCAGAATTATAACCAGCTTTTTGATTGCCATCTCTCAGACGCTAGGCAGAAATATAGAGACTTTTACATGTCCGTTCTATAAGTTACAACACTAGTGATCTATGTAAACAATTACTATGGATCAATAGTTCTTGATAAATGATCCTTAGTATATGATGTAACTTTATAATACAAACTATGTTTCATGTCGTTGCACATTGTCTTTATCGATCTACTAGTTTTTGTTACTCACATAGATGTTATACCTATTTGTTATTCATTGTTCACTAATGATAGTATAAATATTACTTAACACAGTCGGGCCCAGCAGTGGTGGCCCAGTGGTAATCGAGACGATTTATGAGTTGTAGGTCGTAAGGTCGAACCCAGACAGGCGCTTTACTTTGTGTTAATTATTTCATCACCACTGCTCTCAAAATTGCGAAGAAAAACATTGTGAGGAAACAACATGTCCTACAATCAAAAATTGGAAGACTTAATTGTGATATCTACTAGCCCGCACTGGGCCCGCGTGGTGGATTACGGCCCATTCCCTCTCACCGAGTGGAGGCCTGTGTCCCAGCAGTGGGAACATTATAGGCTGATTATGATTATGCTAACACAGTCGCAATACGGATTGTCGTTATTAAATTACTGGCCTATCATCATTGAGAATCTATGGAAGTATCGCAAGATTAAACATCAAGCAAAATAGAGCAGTCAACGTTGTCGTGTTTCAATCGACAATGTATCGGAAATGTGAAATGTGCGAGTTAGGTACCGTCAAACGGGGTGAATAGGGATGCAGGGGTGAATAGAGACGAAACTTTAAAGGGATTTTAACCTTAAAAAATATAGTTTATTGCCAAAAAGGACTCTTAATGTGTTTACTGTAATATAATTAACGATTAAGTGCTTTTAAAATTGTTAAGTGATGAACTAGATGAACTTGACTTTATGGGAATTTCAAGCATAATCCATTTGATCATACTCAAGGATCATGTCAATGGACACCTCTTGACTCTCAGAAAAGAAGACATTTTGTATAGTCTGTTGATTACACGCAGCTACAAACATATCCAGCAACACATTTTGCTAATGGCAACATTCATTCAGTAATATCATAACTAAGAAGTAATTTAAACAAGCATCCACAATATAAACATTACATAAGCATCAGTATACATAAGAATTACTCATATTTGTGTACGCTATGATTCAGACAAGTAGGTGTGTCATGTAACTATTCATGTCAAACAAATGTCGTGCATGACTGCATAAAAATACAAGTGGTCCATACGTATTTAGGTATGCAAAATCTGAGAGAATCTTGCCGGATTATTTTATAGATCGTCAATTTTGAACTCTTCATTACAGTGAAAAGTGCTTTGTGAAATTTTATGTTAAATGATCAATGATTTTATTTCTGTATGTAGGTTTGTACAAACACTTTTACACGTCAATCATATTTAAATAAAAACTAGATGAGGTCGGTGTTTCCTGTCTGACTACTCTGAGAAAAAAGGCCGAAACAAACTCAGAGGTCTCTTTTGAAGTCCAGACATAATCATGGTCAGATCATGTGAAGACCATGTAGATTGGTGTCTGAAGTGGAATTTTGAGGAAAAATCACACAGTTTGAGTGGACCTGTACCTATAATGCTTTTCGTATTTTGACATCAACGTAGGTAGATACCTACAGGATTCGAACATGCAAGGTATAAACGATACGATGCCGAGTTAAATATGCTGTCGTAGAAGCTGTGAGAGGAATATGTCTAGCAGTACTGAACAGACAGCAGTGTTGCTAGGTAGTTGGTTCCGCCACTTCTTCTTCCCAGCTAAAGCACTAGGGAGTGGTGAAGGGCGGGCGTTTTGGGGGGACTGTCTTATGTGATTTCGACGTTCAAAAAGTGCTGATTCTCAGCCTAGTTTGAATAAATGACTTTTGATTTTGTTTTTATTTTTATTTTGAGTGGACTGCGAGAGGCTTCATTTGTTGAAGTCCAAGTTTCCTGATCACGCACGTTTCCTTCACCACAAGTCTGTGGTTTCTGTCCCTGTAATGTGTCAAGCTGTTGATGAGCTATCAGCATCAATATTTATGCTCTCTGTAGTATTTATATTAATATAGAACTTCTCATGCTGAATGTTGACATTACTTTTGCTATCAATATTTGTAAATGTTGTCAACAGTCCTGAGTAAATATTGCTTGACTTTTTCTCTATATTTTTCGTAAGTTATCGATCGTATGTCTTGAATGATCTACGATAAGTCGATAATATAAATATTAGCAAAGTTGATCCGTCTGGGATCTGTGTTGATGGACGTATGTAGGTACTTACATTATGTGCACGTAGATTTAGATATCGAATACTTTTTACTTGTTTTCATAATCTTTGGTTTTTTGAGCCGGGGGGATAGAAAACCAGAACCATTTGGGTCCACTTGCACCACAAATCACTAAGTAGGTTTTTTAGCTCTTAACGAATTTAAAACATCGACCGGTCTCTGTCATCTCGAAACAAACAATGTTTTAAATACGTTTAGCGCTAAACCCATTAAGAGATTTGTCATCTCCATGATCCCTTTAGTCATCTTTTTCGACCACCTTTGATAGGGCTACTCTCTACCGGGACTAGGACTCAATGAATTCTTTACGTCATATTGTGTACCTGCCACAAATAATGATCAATTAAAAATTCTATACGGAACAATTCTACCTACATACCTTTATATCGAAACAATAAACTGTATCTGTCATTTGGCACGGGCGCGTCGAATCGCTCGATGATCCGAGCGTGCGCGCTGCGCAGTGATTGCGAAATATTGAGCGACGTTCGCGCATGTTTAACTGCACGTCAGTTGAACGACGAAAGCCAACCTTAATACTACGTAATAAAGTAGCTGTCAATGTCAAATTTTTGCCTGTAATGTGGTCGGTTCTAGGTACAGTGCAGTTTACACTGTCTCAGGTGCAGCAAGAAGTATCTACAGGAGCATTTGTTGTAATTATTGTATGAAATAACTAGTGTGTGTCTTGAAAATTAAGGTTATGTTACTGTCATTTATTTTGATAGATAATGTGGGGCTAACAAATATTTTGTTACACGGAACCGGGTGTATGTTAAGTATGTGACACATATTTAAGCAAGAAGTAACTGGCATATGTTCAATTAAAGTTATTCGACAGCTGTGTATGTTAATTTAATCTCAGAGATTAATATGCTGGCTATGACATAAGCTTATGGCTGTGCCTATGGCTGTGTAATAACCGAAATATTTTCGCTTTGTACTTGATGAGATATAAATCAGGCCAGGAATTCTGACAGCCGCTACCATGTTGGTACTGATTGGACAAAAAAAATGTTTAAGAGCCAAAAAGCAGGAATAGAGCAAGAAAAGAGAAAGGACGGATGAATCTTGTGAAAGATGATATTGCTAGGAAATGAGTGATTATTGAGATGACGACTTATGTATAAAGATGTTTGAAAGAAGCTTATGTAGCGCCGACCCCAAATAACTTGGACTATGGACAGGTAGGAGGGTAATAAAAACAGCAAGGTGATTAGATAGAACACAATAAAAAAAGACGGCCAAATATAAAATATGAGTATTAGCAACTTTCTAGCTGATCTCAAAATCTTAATAAATTCCCGTCATAATCTTTACTACTAAATCAAAAAACATAAACAAACTATCTTAATCAGAATTACGGTACCAGGCAATCATGTCTATAAAGAAGTTCACAACATCACATTCGAACACATCCTGGTTACATAACACCGAAATATTATAACATGGTGTTGCAAACCGACGCCCACGCATCGCCCGCCATTGTTTGGCTTCGATCAATATCTGACGGAAATTATGAACATTCAGCAGTAATTGTGTGAAAGTGATGGTAAGCTTTGAGTGTAACAACAATTTATGTAGGTATGAACCTATATGTAATGTATGTAGTAAATTATAGGTACATTGGGCAAAAGAGATAGGCATGCACTATTTGTTAACTATAAAGGTGATTTTTGAGTTGGCCCTTGTAATTATAAGCCAAAGCTACTGAAAGTTATCAACCACTAAAGCTAAAATAGCCACAATTTCTAGTAAATGTTGTTCCGTTTCCTTCATCATGAAACCTTACAGTTCCGCTTTGTGATAGTTTGTATTATCTAAAGAATCACGTTCCTCTGATCCTAGGAAAGTAATTAATACAAAGCAAACTTTCCATACATAACACACACTTTTCCAGTGACCTCTGCTGCCCTAGTAATTAACGCGAGGTTAGTATACCAGACTCCCAGCTCTTGAGACACTCTCCAAGCTAATTGCTAAATGGTGTAACACTCGACATTTCTAAGTGCTTATGGAAGCCTAGTACTTATGTTACACGTACGTGTAGGACTTAGAAGTTTTTTTTTTGTTGAAACAAGCAATGGTACCGCTTCTGTTGGAGAAAAAAAAACTATTCGCCTAATTCTATATAGAGGGTATATATGGTTTAGGTTTGATTACGTGGTATCCATCACGTTTCTTAACACCCTAGAAGGTCATACAGTCCCGGTCCCGCGAACCTATTGATGATGTCCTCAAAAAGATCTTGTGCGTTGGTAGTCGAATCGCAACCGAAGCGGGGTTTTTAGGCGAAGGTATCACTAGGCTATCGAGTAGATTTAAAGAAAAATAAAGTTTTTGCTTCTTAAAACATCGGTTTTCAGGATAGAGATCTTCAACCAATACGAAATTGACCTAATTAATTAACAGTCACATTAGCATTAGTAACTGAAGTCGTTAAAACTTGTTAAGTAAACTGTTACATAGCGGTTTAGTATACTTATAAAATTAATGGTGTTACACGCAATGAATTTATATAACCTGTACAGCAGTACTAAATAATCATTGATAAGCAGATGTTCTAGTTTTTAGAATACCTAATAAATAATGTTATGTAATTGTACTTCGAACGAATTTCTGGTCCTTAAGTCCGCGGAAACAGTCGACGGGTGGACTTGGTATTGTTTTTTTTTTTTTTGACACAAATTTGTTATTACCGATTCTACTTCTACCTAGTCTATGAGCTAGACAATATTTTCGGGAACCATCATCCGAGGTCATTAACCAGATTTTTCAGGAAAACTACATCTCATTTTTGTTGACAATTGTTTTTTTAATAAATCCACAAAATAACTAACCATACTTATCTAACAAAAACTCGGAAATATTAACACGGATATTCAAGTCCATAATCCAAGTACTGTTATGTATGTTTGACAGCTCAAACTTGACTTATCTACCTTGAACTGTTTGTAGTCGGCTCGCCTTTCACTGTGTGTTTTGAATACCTAAGCCGGTCCGCTGGGCAATGCACGTAATCTAGGAGATAGTGACTTGAAGTGCTAGTTGGCACGGACGCGAGATAAGACTGATCTTCTGATATGGAGGTGCGGAGTAAATAGTAATGAGGCAAGTAAAAGTGAATAAAAAGTGTTAGTTTGAGCCGCAATTTCGCTTACCATCTAGAAAGACTCCGTTGTTGGAGTTATATTCTGCAGACTCGGCGAATGAGAGCTAGACCGGTAAAAACAGTACCAACAGTAACATTTTGACCGCCATGTTTTGTTTTGAAATAAATTGGTTGTTTTCAAGTGCATTTCGTATTTGAACACTGACAAAAAGTGCGATTCCAGATTTGGTTTATATAATTTTGGAACGGCACTACGAATTATTTTTTTTCAAGTTTGTGAATAAACTGTAAAGCCAAATAAACATGAATTTAACTATATCTAGGGCTGATTTTTAATAGTCAGTTAACTTTTATCTGAGGAATAACTATTACGGTTTGACAGCTTTTGTATAGAAAACATATTGTCAAACTGTCAGATTTATTCTTCAGATAAAAGTTATCTGACTATTGAAAAATCGGCCCCTAGTTAACTAAGTTTAAGAGTCTATCAAACTATAATTATAAATTTTTAAAGTTTAGAAACTTATAATTAAATCTAAGTACTTTGAATACGCAGTTTAAGATTTGCATGACATTAATTGGCGGTAAATAAAATGTCACCCTAAAATGAGCCTTACCGAAGCTACAGTTCACCTGAGAAGTGTTTGTAATAATCCTGATTGTGTAACACGCAATCGTAATAACTCTAATGACAATTCACCAGTTGTAAATCTTTTAATCAACTTCAAGTCGGTATGATAACGTAATAGTCCACATCGCAGACTCCTAGTCTACACTTAATACAGATTATTCGCCATGATTGATCGTTTATTCTTTCACAACCATTGTGCTGAGTTTTATAATTAAAATGATATATTTAGGTACTCGTGGCTGGTATTACTAAACACGTAGCTACTTTCTAAATGAGATGGTGTCAGTATTTCTGGAATTGCTTCAGTTTATATTATATCATAATATTGGTCAGTCATGCGAGTTGAATGTGGTGACTATGGTAATAGATAATGCTTCATGTCCATTGATGGCAATGTTTAAGACCCAATCACTGAAAGGGTTTATGCGTTATGCATAGAAATTCCATACAGGGTTACTTGTAATTCGACGATCCGTCAGGGGTAGATGGGGGGGGCAACAAATTGGACCCTCCATTATCCAAATTCAATAGTTTTTGAGATATTTGAATGTTAGGTAAGGGTTTTTGATATTTACCCAAAATTTTACATTTCATTCCAAATAAAAAAAAACTACATATTGAATGGGTACCATTAAAATAAGATATTGTAACTGGCACTTAAATTAAACTATGAACATAATTCAGTGACATAAAGTGTAAGTTACAATATCATTTTTAATGGTACCATTCATCGTGTAGTTTTTTTTTTAAATTCGGAATTACAAGTCAAAGAACATGGAACAAAACCTACCCACCCATGTAGCAAATTGAAATTGGTACCATTAGAAAGGTCTTTGAAAATATATATATTTGTTGTATGGGGGCAACTTTGTAGCTTGCGGGGGAAAAAAGATATTCGACGTTGAAAATGCCGAAAATCCATAATAAAAGCGACCCATGCACATTCGACGTTTTTGCGATTTTATCCGTTAGGTACTTCCAACTATTATGCGCTAGCGTCGGTGTGTCGTAAAAATTGGAGAGAAGCCAGAAAGAACAGAGAAGCCATCGAAGCCTATTATTGCTCCTGCATGACGGGTATGAGAACTCTAGGTGCCTGTGCTCACACTGTTAGCATAATTATGGTACTTAGGTGTTGGCAGGCACCTAGATAACTTCATAGGTCCGGCAAGTGCCTTTTTTTTTTTTTTTTTTTGAGGATGGGAAATCATCAAATGACCCCTCCCGCTCTGGGTGGAGCGGAAGGGAGTGTCAGACTCTTACTGACTAAAACCCACCCGTGTTCCTTCCTTGGCCCTTTATGTTCCGGGTCAGCGGTACCCCTTTTGGATGATCCCGCTTTCCCGGCAGGCTTGGGCCCTAGTGGGCCCCCTCTTCGATGCTGACATCTCTTTGAGGCGCGCGTGGAACACGTACGCGCCTTCCAGCACGGGCCTGGTCCTGATCAGACGGTGAGCTACCCATTACTCACCGCCCGCAGGCCCGCGCCTACGGTGGCCGGGAGTCGTCACGCGGCTCCCGACGCCCGGAGCGTCCACCGCGGCGGCTTGGACGGGAGACTCTCTCCCTCTCCCGTCCCGCCACCTCCTTAGCTAGCATGACTGCTTCGCAGAAGGAGGCGACTGCCTCCCACTCCCCCTCGCCCCGGACCATGGCTTGAACCAGGGCCGGGCGTGAGAGGTCGCCGCCGCTGCCGATCGCCTCTACGAGGACACGGCGGTGCTCCGCCCATGCAGGGCAGGCCCCCATCGTATGCTCCACCGTGTCCTCGGGGCGATCATCGCAGTGGTGACACCCGGGCGTTTCCTCCCGCCTGATGATGTGCAGGAACCTCCCGAAACATCCGTGTCCGGTGAGGACCTGCGTCAGGCGGTAGGTGAGGACGCCGTGACGCCTCTCTAGCCACTCCTCAAAGAGGGGTCTTACCGCCGCTATCGTGGCGTGCCCTGCGCTGGGTTGCGACAGTCGCTCCTTCCATGCCGCCATGAGATCGCGCCGGAGGTCCGTCCGCTCCGCCGCGATTTGCCGCGGAAGCGGGGTTTCCCCCCGGCGTAGTGCCTCCGCACGCCACTCATACAGGCGCGCGAGGACTATCGCCTCCAGATCCCACGGCGGCAGTCCGGCAAGGAGGCTTGCCGCCTCGCCCGAGATCGTGCGGTAGCCCCGGATCAGCCTTACGGCTACCACCTTTTGGGGCGCGTTCAGATAGTGGGCGGCTCTCCGCCGCAGTGAACGCGCCCACACCGGGGCCCCATATGTAGCCATGGACCGCACGACCCCCGCGTAAAGCCTCCGGCAGGAGGCGTTTGTACCCCTCAGGTTGGGCAGGAGCCGCTTGAGGGCGGCCCCAGTCCGTTCCAGTTTGGGGGCCAAACGTCGGAAGTGCTCCACGAAGTTCCACCGGCTATCGAGCACGAGTCCTAAGTATTTCATCGTGGACTCGACGCCGATGTGAACCCCTCCTGCCGTTAGTTGGGATCCCGATGGTGGCCTGTTCCGGGGCCCATGGAAAGACATGGCCTCGGACTTGTGCAAAGCCACCTCGAGACCCAACTGCCGGATCCTCTCCACGACTATCGCAACCCCGCGTGTCATCGCGTCGGCCGCCGCCTGATGCGACCTCCCCTGCGCCAGGACCAGCGTGTCGTCAGCGTAGCACACCACGCTGACGCCATCAGGGAGGTCGGCCCGCAGCACCCAGTCGTAACCGATGTCCCACAGGAGCGGCCCTAGAACCGATCCCTGTGGGACACCGCACGACATCTCTCGCCGGTTCCACTCCCCATCGCGACCGGGGTAGATGGCCGGCAAGTGCCTGGGATGATATAATCATTGAGAGTAACAACACAATTTAAAAATGATGTTTGTGCTGGTCTTATAATAAAACTGTGCTTTTTAAGATTTATGGTTTTTATTTAATATTTTTTCCATACCAAAAACGAATGGTAGGAAGCTAAGTCTGTCTCTCTTTAGGCAGAAAAAACAACTGGTTATTTATTTGGTCTACAGAACAGAAAAAGGTGCGATTGCTATAACACTTTGCAATTAAAAATGTAATAAAGAAGTTATCATAACTTCGGTCTCCCATTCATTCATTCATTCGTTCATTTATTTTTGAGTTAGTCAATTAAGCCTCTTCTAAATGACACCTAGTCTAAAATGCTACAAAGGTGGGTACGGGTTCCATACAAAATTACCCATTGTTCTTTTGGGTAAATATCGAAAAACCATTAAAATTGAAATATCTCCAAAAATATGGAATTTCGGCCATACATATGGGGGGTTCAATTAGTTGCCATTTTTTCACGTCGAATTACAAGTAACCCTGTATACGAGTATTATTATATCATCTAGGCATTAGGCAAACTTGTACGTAACTTCGGTAAGTTTAATCGGTCTATTCTGTAAAAATCTCACCGTGAAAACTAAGGTGGAGTGAGCTGGGAGTGAGCTCTGCTAATAGTGTTAATCGCTAGCATCAAGTGGAAGTGGAATGACAGCTTACTTTAAGCTCACCTCACCTAAGTTGTCATGGTGAGATTTTTACAGAACCGATCGGCTGATCTAAGGCAACTTTTACTGAAGTCTAAGCACTTATGCTGAAAATATCTATCCAGGCCAAAATTTAGGTCAAGACTTATTACCTATTTTAGGCGAAGAGGCGGCTAAAGGATATGAGTTACCATTATGGTATGCGAAGATATGTTAAAACCATAATTCCTTATTAGATCATTGCAACCTACTTAAAGTATGGTAAGTACCACATTCCTGTAGGCCAATTCTCGTACTTAAAAAACGTTCAAATTCAAGTCGCAATCTCATCTCAGCGACAATCAATGTCAAAAACCTGTCAAAAATGTATGGAAATCGATTGTAATTTTGACAGATTGAGACTGAGATTAGAATGCGAACGGTCTTAAAAATACGAGAATTGCCCCTCTGTTATAAGGATGGGCATGGATACATTTGTTAGTGGCTCGGCCCTGTCCCTACTCGAGGACCACATTCTATGCGGACTTTACTAGTCTGAAGGCTAATAATTATAGTAAAAGGCGACTATGAAGAACCCTGCGGGCCCTGCAGCCTTGCTTTCTGGCTTAACTTTTGACTTCTAAGAAGAATATGACAATGTGCTCTCAGAACATCTGGTAGTTAATCCTAAAATATCATTATAAACTGCACCTGCCACTGTTTGTCTCTGCATCACCCAAAGGTTGACTGGTAGAAAATGCCTATGGCATTAAGTCCGCCTCTGTACATTTGTGTGCTTAAAGTGTTAAATATATAAATAAATATATATTCGACAGTGCACTATAATTACGGACTGATAATACCTAATAAGGACCAAAGCGGAAAAGCTACTTTTAGCATCGGCAATCAACGATTTTGAAACAACATCAATGCGGCATCGCGCTTTGGCGGTATCAGAACAAAAGAGCATCAGGCCGTGCTCCGCAGCTGTCAAAGCCTCACTAAATCGCTCGGAATAGAATCTGAATGCGAAGTTTTTTTTTTTTGTTGCGAAATGGGCTGCTCATGACCACGGTCTTGCCTGATGGAAAGCGATGGATGAGGTCTACGATGGAACGAACATGCCCAGAAGATGCCAATGCAGATGGCTTCTATGTGGGTCTAAAAGTATCTTGCATTCTATGGCTCTTCTGAAATAATCTATCATGTAAAAGAAATATATAATACAAGTGACGGACGCCCATACTTCTTCGGCTACCATATTCATCCAAATAATATTAAAAATAAAGTGCTTGACCATAACCGCGTCGTCAAGTGCATGTCTGCGCAACCGCACCGGATAGCCAATACCGCAATTTTAGGTCCGTTTAGGTAGCATGTGACATTATGTAGGGACACGATTACTTCTTCTTTTAGATACATGGTCACTTTGTTATAAGGTCTTGGGAAAATTCATCTTGAAAGACCAGCTGCGTACGAAGGCAGTGTTTGGATTGAAAACTGCCGGATTTAACTTATCTGACGCTTTCTAAAGAAACCCAACAAATGTATTTGGGTAGAAGAACCAAAACGAAGAAATAACAAACAATCTGGCACTTAATATCGTGTCCAGTGTGTTCTGTTACAGGAACTAATGGACGCTACTGAAGGCGCCAAATTCGTAGCCAAACTCTGGCCACATCGACACGCTAAGAAGGAGAAATAACAAATGTCCATCGAGTTCATTTGTCTAGTTTATAAATTAGGTCGCGAATAGCATCAGCAGTTGCTTCTCAGATAATAAACCAAAATATGTGAGGCGAGGTCGCAGCAGGCCACGAGACAGATAGAAGGACGAACTGAATAGATACAACGGTATCTATTCAGTTCGTCCTTCTATCTGCCCTCGCGTCCTCTTCCCATTTTAAACGTAAAATGGGAAGAGGACGCGAGGGCTCGCAAAAGATGGAAGGAGTGCAGGGAGGCCGTGGTCAGGAGCGGGACAGAGCAGCCTAGAGTTTATAACATGTGACACAAGTCCCAAAATACTTTGTTTACTTCGGCATGCTTACTGTCACATACACAATGTTAATACAAAATTGCATGAGATTTGAATTAGAAATCAGAAAACATCTTTTTTCTAAAACAGCAAAGCGGTATCATCATAGCCGGTCACGTGGTCACATCAGTTCCGTCAGTTCCGCTCTAAGGCAGATGTCCATACAAAACAATTGAGTTTAAGTCTTCTTACCGTATAAGTAATTGTTTTACATTTAACCTACATTTGTTCTGTGTAGAAGATAAACATTTCGTAATGTAAACTTTTACGTGTTTTAAATACACTTTCACTAAGGTTTTAAGTTTCAAACTACATTATGTTCAATTGGTAGATAGTTACGAAAATATAGGTTCTCAAAGTATAGGTACTCCTTGTAAATAATCTCGCTGGTAGGATAAGTACGACTTAAGATCTTGCAGGAAATGGTATTTAACCTCCTGGAAAGTACATACTAATTACAGCTGTCTTTCGCATTTCCCAGACAGAAAGTAACCATAGATTTTCATAAGGAAATACAAGGAGATGGCGGGATGAAAAAGGAGTCAAGGGAAGGAGCGAATGGAGCCATTTCCCAGCAATTGGATGCAATGTCCTAAGTGATAATGTAAGACGTTAGCGGATAACCAACTTTATGATTAGAAAGAGAGCAAACAATTTTTTGATGACAAGAATCCATTTATCCAGTCATCGATCTTATGTTTAACTTGCATTTAAAATGACATGTCTGTCTCGTTCACCCATTGACATAACATATGCTACCTGTCGTGACTTGAAAGGTAAAATAATCAAGTGGTAAGTAAGCATTGACCATGGTGATTGACATTCGATTACTATTTGCTTACGACGGCATCATCAATGGTCTGATGATTACGTTTGAGCTTTCGATTATAGAATACTAATAATAATAAAAATCATTTATTCGCAAGCATATGAGTGCAGAGTATATAGGTTGACATTATTTAAGTTTGTTATTTGATCATCATAGAAAGTTTGGGATATGACAGCATATAATTATTACAAGCTCGGAAGTGTTTACTTAGTATGAAGACTGCCCTAGACAAGAAATCTACAAAGTAAAAAGTTTTGTTGAACAAGAAGAAAAGTGTTTTGCAGAATGTGTCCGAGATGACTAGTCGTCTGGTAATTTGTTATTGCAAAGATTTAGATAGATCTGCATTCAACACTTGGGTGGTATTTCCGTCCTTCAAAATATTGCAGTAAATACTTTATACTCCAAGATTTGTGATTTTCGATTGAACACCTCAAACATTTTCGTTATACATTTTCTCGAGTTTCCCCTCTGATTTATACAATGACGTCACAAAACTTATAGCCACTATGGAAAGTCAACACCCACCATAGAAAGTGTTCACGTATTACCAGGAAAGCATAACAGTGGGACGTTCACACGTGATAGGTAATTGTTGCCTCAGTTCCCCGTCGGGTGAAAACACCCGGATGTCGCAGATAGCGTTTTATCTAACTAGTACGCGGTTTTTATGCGAGCCTAGTAATTTTAAATTACTTTGTTCTAGTTTTTTTATACCGAATATAAAAACAACTGAAAAACAATATCGTCTTACATTATTTTTCAGTTATTACTGAAAAGTGTTATGACAAAGTAAGCAAAGGATTTTTACGTTCACAATCTATCTGCCTTGAGTTGATAAAAAAATTAATTAAATTAAATTAATTAAAAAAAAATTAATCCACAAAATGGACTAAAGGAACAACCAAACGGACCGGCGGACCGAAGGACCAAAAAAATATAGACGATATTATAACACATCACACAAGTCAGAATACTTGACGAAAACTTTCCCAGAAACCCCACAACCGGAGCTCCTTACACAATAACTAAGCTATGAAGGCATTTTACAGTTCCACAAACACGTTCCCACTTCCCAGATCACATGGAAATATAAAACACTTGCGTAACCGGTGTGTTTCCGTAGGTAACCCGTCAGTTTTAACGGTTTACTAAAAGAAATCGCTCTGTCATCCGTAGTACTAGTCGGACCGGTAAATCTTAAGGGCGTACGGTTATAAGATGCCCGTTAACTAAAAATTATTGTCTCGACATGTTATAATCAATCTATCTATTGATTGTTATAATCAATCGATATTAGGTCGATGGTCTTTTTAAAGAGTTGCTAGATGAGACATTTTCCGACGAATTTTCTTCAAGCTACGTTTTGTTTTCCAGGTCCTTCCATTCGATTTGCTTTCACCCCACATGACGGAAGTAGCGTGAAAGCGTGATAGGAAAATGGGCGAATCCGTAATCTATGATTGAGTTTGAATTTACACGTGAGTTACCGTTCTTCCGCAATAGATGGAAGTGCTTACCGCTTAATAAGGGAAACGCGGTTCTTGGCCAAATCAGGAAGATTTTTTTTTTATTTATTTCATTTTCAATTGCACAACTAGAGAAGGTAAGCAATTGTTCCAAATCTGCACAACGAGAGATGAACATTTTTCTAGTACAAAATTCAAACCGAAAAACATCACACAGCAACAACCAGGGTCACCAAACTGCATCAAAACACCTGCTAGTACCAGGGCGTCATAAGCTCACAGAGCTCTTAACAATAAAGATCTTGTCTTCTCTACTCTATGTGTATCTCTGACCTATTCTAGCCACCAAAAATGTAGCACGAAATGAAGACAAAAAAAAATCATTACCAGGGTCGTCAAACTGTAGCAAAACACCTGCCCGTACCAGGGCGTCATAAATTCACAGAGCACTTCCATACACTCTGTATCCACAAGATAAAAATCTCTATGTAGCTTTTGATTCAATTGTTTCTTATCGCGATGGAGATGTAGCGGACGCAAGTTCGATGCCCAGTTGCTGTATCCGATCGAGATTGACCTGAAGTTTTTTTTTGAAGCACTTTCCGGTGTATTGTACTTTAATTGTAAAGCCTATAGATGAATTGAATGATATTTTTTTTGTAATCGATGTTGTGAATGAACGTTCCTGTTAAGCTAAGTCCGTTAGATCTAAGTATATGTTTGCTTTCTTTATTTTAAAGATTGTATGACAAGCAGATGACGAGACGTTTTTTCAAAAATAGAAAAAAAAAACTAAAGAGAGAAAGAAAAGATAGTTTACAAGCATGATTATTTACTTTTTCATGTGCTACCGCCAGGTCATAGTCTTAACCTACCTATTCCGTCTGCTCCATTTGGGGTTATTAACCTTCACCAACAGTAACAGTTTGCTGCAGTTTGCAGTTTGTGCAGTAACTCTTTTGCATGTCAATTATAAAATAAAATATAGGTATCGACTGTGATACGGGTATGCCCGGAATGTGTCGTCTGCATTTACTTACCAACCAAATCTCGAGGGGTTCGCGAATAAATAAGACTTCGGCTTTCGTACCAGTAGTGTGGGACGCCCCCCCGCTAGATAGACCGACAACCTGAACATAGTGTCTGAGACAGACTGGATGTGGAATATGGAGGACAGGGTGTTGTGTCGCAGTCTGGGAGTGGATTACGATAGGCTGATTTGATCGATTGAATGGTGAGATCTGCTGTTTGATGGCCTAACGTAATCAAATCAATCAGATATTGCTTGAAGAACGTGCTTTTTATTTCAATATGTAGGTACCTACTAAGACCAAAGTCCTACCAAAAACAAAATATACATAACCAGCCTATAATGTTTCCACTGCTGGGACTGAGGCTTACTCTCTGTGAGAGGGAGTGGGCCGTAATCTACCACGCAGGCCCAGTGCGGGTTGGTACATGTCACATGTCTTCGAATTTTTGGTTCTAGAACATGCCGGTTGCCTCACGATGTTTTCCTTCACCGTTTAAACAAAATATAGCTACACCAAAATAAAACCTTGATTCTACCGCAGTAGGTATCTGCCGAATATACGGCCATATAGGTGTCTGGAAACTAAGCCCTACAGCTGTCAGTTTCAAACCACCTTGTAAGCCAATGAGCCAACCGAAGCAGTGACACTGTACGACTCTCAAAGTCGCCTCAACCAGAGCGAGACCGTCACGGTAACGCGTCACTGACGAGTGACGTCATAAGTTTTGAAAAATATCGTCATCTTACAATAGCAAGTTAATAGTGTGATTTTACGGATATTTGGCTGGAATCTCATTCGATTATGGCCGGTTTTGTATCGATTTTTGTATCGAATCATTTGGCGATTGAGTATTCTTTCAAATCAATAGAATTATTCTATCTATAAGTACCTACTGGACCGGACTACTTATAGATTAAATAATGCTATTGATTTGGAATAGGCACTTATTTATAATGTGATAATAAGTAGATGAGTTTTTATGATATCCTCAGGCAGAAAAATACGCAAAATTACAAAAAGTTCGTTTTGCATTTTTAAGAAATTTTGGTAAATATTAGGGTCTACCGATAATAGTATATACCTTCTTATATTTCGTTGCTGAAAACAAATATTGTAGAAACGAACGAGGAGTTTAACGCCTTTCTGCGCCGAATTCCAACAAAAATGGAGCGCGTAAAACACGCTATCTGAAAAACTTGTACTGTACTGTAACTGAATTAATTAAGTATACAGCATGTCTGTAATTAATTAAATCAGTTGTGTCGGCAATTACTTAACTTAACTGTTTTCATGACAACATTATAATTAACTACTTTAGCATACGCTATTAAGTAATTACCTGAGGTAGGTACTTATTATTATCAGCAAATACATAACTCGGGTAGGCAAAGTTACGCGTCCAAGTACCAGGCAATCATAAATTGTAAAGAAATTAATCGATCACTTCATACCTACGATCGTAACACTTCATATGTGAGCCCATCAATCAATTTTAGACTGTAATTCCTTTTGATTAAAATCTAAATTGCATGTGTAACAATCGTTATAATGTGGGCGAAAATGTACTAAGGTTTCTAATAGCGTAACTAAAATACGGCAACGTAGATTGTTCAGCAGTACAATTTTGTTTATATGTATGTCTTATGGCTATCGAGATACGGTTGGGTTTCGTATATCAAGTTATGTTGTAGCAGCATTTAAAGTTAGTGATGTAGCTAAAAACTGAAGGAAATAGATGTGTAGATAATAATGCGATATGAACTTCTCAATTTCCTGATTTCCAAATCGTGGAAAACGTTTTTTAGGGTTCTCTAGAACACATCGAAATAACGAAAAAACTATTTTTTAATAAGGAAATAATCCTCATGATTGGTTGATTAGATTAGGTGATTTAAATAAAGTAGTGCGATCATTAGGAATTCATAATAATAGCACTTTTGATGAATTACGGAAAAACTTAAATACTATATTCAGTGTTATGTGTCCCAGGAAGTTATTTACTATGTAGGTAACATAGTACATCATAAATTAAATAACATAAAAGGACACGTTTTTTTCAAACGTAGCGACAAATGTTGTACTCATGGTAAAAATGAATAGGTTTGTAATCCGAGTGTGATACGAAATTAGTGATAAATCATAACTGTTCTGCTCACTGGTAAACTCTAGGCAGATTTGACAACTCCTCGAGCAGATTTTTCTTGAAGCAGGTTAAAGACCTATAAAAATCATTATTGTAATTGTACTACGGAACTCTTCACTAAATTTCGTGCGAACTTACCAAAATATTAATGTCTATTCACCAGGAGATGTGCTTAGTGGTTATTTAGGTTAAAAATAAAATATTCATACGATTATTAACTTACTGCTCGAAGGATTCGGCTTAACGCTTATAACTGTTTAGTTACGTACCTGAAACAGAGGATAAATATTATTTAAAATGTTGTTTGATAAATAAAGTAAATGTTGATCTGTATACGTTCAGCAGAGTTGTACAATGTATGGTTCACCCATATATTAATGAACACAAGCGCGACCGCTAAGCGTGGGCTCCGGGGGTGTACTCAAAGCACGTAATCCGTAGTTTCGGCCGAATTTAAGTGCGATTCCTACTCCGTATGACCTACGGACATAGGATTACTTCGGGGGCCGAACTAAGAATGAATGACAACACGATTTGACAGTTGTCCTTACTTCCGATGTGTCAAAAAAGTTAATTAATCGGGAGTAGGGTCCATTCCGATGTATCGAACCACTTTCAGACGGGCCTGTATCTTCGTTGACGGACTTTATGTGTAAGCCACCAGGGTTCGATCGCCAGGTCACGCAATGGAGCAGGAGAGCATGGGAAGCCATCACCTCCTTCTGCGAAGCAGTGATAGTCGCAAAGGAGGAGGCGGAACGCGTGAGGGAGAGGCAAAGTTCGCGCCCTCACGCCCCTAGTCGTCGCAGGAGACGCCCTGGGCGTCGGGAATCCCAGGCCGATTCCCGGCCACCGTAGGCGCGGGCTTGCGGACGGTGAGCAATGGGTAGCTCGCCGTCCGATAAGGACCAGGCACGGGTCGACGGCGCCTTGCGTTCCACGCGCGCCTCAAGGAGATGTCAGCAACAACGACGGGGTTCGCTAGGGCCGATACCTGCCAAGGTTGAGGGAACGTCCGAAAGGGTTACCGTGGCCCCTGGCACAGGCAACTGAAGTAACACGGGTGTAGCAACCCGAACCGCGACCAGTTGATGTCTAAGGCTAACCTCCTTTGAGGTTCATGAGACTTAAACATACCTAACTTACAAAATGTGGATTTACATGCAACAGCTACCATCAGGCCCCAACCTTTAGACTCCTGAGTCCTGACTTCCAGCAGGGTGCTTAACTACAGTAGGACGTCAATCAATTTAGTAGGAGATGCAGAAGGTTTAAATAGCAAAAGATTTCATTTTCTTATCTTGAAAAGTTAGACATATATACTACTTACTTGAAAAGTTAAATAGTATATAAATAATAGATCGGAACAGTCATGAGTACGGGATGTCAATTGATAACGAAACGCAAGTGTGAAGTTGGCGCGGTTCGACAGAGTAGCCTGACGTTCGTGCGAGTCGACGAGAGCGCTACAGCCCCGTCAGGGTATATACAGGGTGTTTGGCGCATGGACCGACACAATTTTTCCAGGGATTTGGGAGGTCATTAGCTAGGTTCTACCCATACACCCTTTGTCCCTAACCGTCACGGTTGGATTCATATGATTTTTTTTTAATGAAAAAAAACACCCAAAATATTTCCTTTTATTCGAAATAGTAAGTTTTTTGTTTGTGGGTGTAGTGGCAGTGATACAACTGGTTTCAAGAAAATTCCTTACAAGCTTCCAAAGTTTATTTTTGTATGAAATTTTACAACTTCTAAATTCGTTAAAAAAAAATTGGGTCAAAGGGTGTATGGGTAGAACCTAGCTAATGACCCCCCAAATCCCTGGAAACATCGTGTCGGTCCATGCGCCAAACACCCTGTATAAATGTTCTGTGGCTACAGCGGCGTGGCCCAGCCGCCCAGCTCTCTGTCCTCTTGATCATAGATAAAATACTAAATGTTGACCATCGAACATACGGACAACAAGTGCCTAGTACTGTCCAATGTTTCACTTTATAAATGTCAAGTTCAAATACATATAACCTAAAAATCAATAATCAACGTCAGAGTTTTTCTTCTCGCCCGCAACAAACATCTACGTACGCCCAGTAAAATGTTCAACGATGAAGAATCCAGCTCCAATCGGCCTCCTGCCTGTATATATTATAATCCTTGTCCATCCTTTAAAGTAGTTGAGCAACATGTGTTTTTGACAAAGCTTAACAATATTTATGGTAGGTACCTACATCATGTATTCATGTCTGACTTAAAAGCTACCTCACATATCCAACATTCCAAATCCCTAATTAAGTATCATGAAGCAATACAAACTCCATGACATCTACGCTTTGCATTCAGTTATTATGAAACACAGTCTATGAACGTTCTAATAGAAAGCAACTGTCGCCATTCTATGCTAATTGCTAATTGTAGTCTTGTCAGCTGACTTATTAGTCGTATATTAGTCTTATTGCCACCTGAACGTCATTTCTATGGGGTTTGGGATTTATTATGTTAATAGAGACTTTTGTTTACTTTTCAGCTATTGACCGCAACTTCCGATCGTATATGAAATTCAACCCCGTTAAAGGAAGAAAGAAAGGGACAAAATACGTAGATAAATTAGCGGTAAACATGACGCAAAGAAAAAACACAAACGCAAAAAACGTTTTTTCGTTTGTGTTTTTCCACAAAACCGCTATCGCTCAGCATAATGCTGGTACGCACGGCTACAGACCAAGCTATACTGTTCCAGTGTAAACTGATCTCGCATTGTATAGGTTTTTGTTACAATGAGAGGTCAGTGTAAACTGGAAATGTATAGCTTGATGTGTAGCCGTGTGTACTTTATGCGAGACAAAGCCACAGCGCTCTGTTTGGTTAGTTGCTCAAGAGGTACAGTTTCACACCTTCTAGGCACCATAACTTCGATTATTTCTATCTTCTCTCACAGAGAGGTGGCCTGTGTCCCACCAGTGGGAACGTTATAGGTTGATTCTGCAAACCTTTAAAGGGAAATTGCTTTTAGAATGTTTTCAAAAGACCAGTTAAGTAATATTAACAAAGGCTTCAATAGATATGGGAATAGCTCAAATTCAAACATTTATAGGACAATCCGCCTATAATCCACGGTACCAAAGTTGATTTCTCAGAGTAACCTAACCATATGGTTTTTTGGGCATAAAGGGAATTTTGTTAGCTATCCCATAAAATCCACAGTCAAAGCATTTAATTATTTAAATCAAACCATTTAAAAGCACTTTTGTACTGTCGATCAATTAGTCACAAAACTAATGTTGCCCATTCCAAAACGTTAAACACTAAAGAGAAAAACGGCCAAGAAACTCCATGGACACTCTTTACCCCAACAAAACAGAGGTTCACGACCTGTCCATCCACAGACAGACTAATCTTCTAGTTCCGGGTTTAAATCCACATGTATCCGTGAAAACAAAACGTCTAAGACCAATCGGTGAACACCCAAACAGGTTTGCTATACAAAACACCATGTAAGTGGCATGACACGTAAATTCGCTGTAACTAATTCAAGGCTGCGTGCGCGCAGGCACGCGATTAGACGCACCATGTGGATTGTGAGCTTTGTGTGTATGGGTGGTGGCTTTGTGAGATGATATGTATTGAATATATGTGTATTTTTTTATAGTTATAGCCAGTTCCATTTCCTGGGCATTTTAGTATACCTACTGGGGCTCCAGGAGAATCTAGGATGCAAGAGCGAGCGAAGTGAGCTCGAAATTTTTAGCACCCTGCCTTTGATAGCCACTAGCTATGACGCAGGAAATAGGGGGTCCAATGAATAGCGGGGCCCTAGGCACTTGCCCAATGAAAAAGACGGCTCTAGTTATTGCGTGCAATGGGCTGGACGGAGAGCTGAACTTTATATATTTCCGAATTCGCGGATTCTAAAAGATGATCTGTTTACTACACAATTAGCTATTATTTTGCTTGTGCCGATTCGGAAGTAAAAAAGTTCGTTTAAATTAGGACGACTCTTTTATGAGTCAGTTTTATGAGATTATGTAAGATGTTAACTCTAAATGATGTCTTGTGGTAAGCTCTGGATCAGGGTGTTGATAGGAATACATCGAACTTGATCGGGTCACACTGACATTGGTGGCAGAAATAAAGCTCTACAAACAAAGCTCTATTCATTAATTTAGTTTCATTGTCCGTATTCAAATTACTACTGTTATTCTTTGAGAGTTGTTTGAAATGGCTATAACAAGGCAAATTGACGTAGGGCGTCAATTTGCTTTACAATTAATTTCCCTGGGTTTACATAAAACTATACTGAAAGCATGCAGAAGCGCGGGCAGGCCGCTTGTCATGTTAGTTCAAAATCAGTAATTTATTCAAACTAGGCTGAGAATCAGCACTTTTAACGTCAAAATTACATAAGACAGTCCTCCAAAACCCCCTTCACCACTTTTTAGTGCTTTAGTTGGGAAGAAGAAGTGGCGCAACGAACCCCCCAGCATAATTTTAGTTCAAAACTGTATAAATACATTATTCTGTGAAAACTGCGCCTTTTTGTCTTTTTTTCTGGCTTTCCTCAAGACATTTTTGCTGATGACATGACGTTCAAGCTATCACTCAAAAGATGCACACACCTTTGCCAATATTTCAGTATTAATATACCACCCAAGATCTAAACCAACCCATCCTCATGAGAGGTTCACGGAGCCAAAGTATTAAATCATCATTTAAAGGCTTGACACACGGCATCGAGGACAAAATCCGGGGGGTCGCCATTGTGCCTGAATGTTGGACTGCACAATGATGTGTTCTAGCCTTTGTACCAAACTGAACAGTTAAGCAGCCATTTCTATGAAATATCGCCATTATAAAAGCCAGTTCTGAGTTTCTGAGTACGCATTTCCTTTGTGGAAACCTAGTTCCTTAATCATGCTTGGGAGATGAAGGGTCATTTTGGGTTAGAGTACTGATTAAGAGGGCGCATTTTTAAAGTAGGCAACGTCGCAAATAACTGTCAAATATTTCGTGGTTTTGGTTAATTTGTTTGATTACTGAATGAAAATATCATGGATAAAAATAATAGTCCTCCAGATCGAATTTCGGCAATGGCAGCCAATAACAGAGGCGAAAAGGTTGGGGGAAAAATGCGTCACATCCACGAAAAACGGCTATCGCTCAGCATTATGCCGCGACCCTATGCAAGACAGAGCCCCAGCGCTGGTTTTCAGCGACAGCCGGCGCTGACGTAGTGACGTCGTCCGGTGAGGCAAACAATAGTTAGGACGCTGTACCAGTACAGTCGTACAAGTACAGCAGTAACACTTTGGCCGACCTGGAAATCAAACCCAAAACCCCACGCTCTGCTGTCGCGCTTGCTACCACGAGACCAGCGAGACAGGCATGTATAAACACAACGTTAACGACTTTCAGAATAAACGTTCACAAAGCTTTAGACGTTGAGTTGTTGTCAAGAATAAAACGTTTACAAACGTGCAAAATTGGCGGTCAAAAACTACAAAAAATAACAAACTAGGAACCGGATCAGGAACCCCATAAGAGTTATTTCTGCTTCTCATTTTAAGTACCCATAAACAGTCACATGAATTTGGTGGAATTGCTGGCGAATCTGGGAATAGTTTTAATTACGTGTACCTAAGTCTAGTATTGATGATGATATGTGATGATGATGATGAGGTCACGCCCTAACTAACCCCTTGCTCTTCAGTGAGCTCTTTCTATTAACGCAAACGTGCGCGTAACCCGGTATTTACGAAGTTTCCACCATTGCGTAAGTGTAGGTACAATCAAATAATAAAGTCTCATCGAAATGGAACTTGTTTAGTATCTGTGCCCGATGTAAGATTGGAACGACGAGGTTGGAAGACAAGTGTGCTCGGGTGGATGGGGCACTTGGTTTTCTATATTAGCTTGACTACGTTATTTAACATAAGGAGATTCTCCCGTTGCTCTGAACAAGTGAAGGTTTACGCTTTTTAAGACATATTGTCAGAGCTTTTACACTGGAAGTCTGTGGGTCTGTCACACCAAAAGATCGCTGGATGCCCTGCGCATCCAGTATAATAATACATTCAGGTTGATGTTGGGGCTGCCACGTTTCTGTAGTGCATCGGGGATGTTCGCGCTGTTTCTCACTGATGGCTTTCATGCGATCATTCGCAGAAGGACGGTATCCCGTATCCCTGATCTGCAGAATGCGTGGCAGCCGCAACGAAATCTTAAAGACTGTAGCCGATAGGGTGTCATCTCCGCTGTGGAAGTCCCATATTAAATCAGTAATAATATAACTACCATTTTAACTTTAATCGTGATTTTAATTTTAATTGTGATTCTAATTTTAATTGTGATTTTAATTTTAATCTACTTAAATATTTAATTTTTTCTTAAAAAAAATTACCTACATCTTAAATTTTAATTTTAATCTATATTTTAATTTTCGTTTGTGTGATAAATTGATAATGTACAGGACCTACATATATGGATCTTTGATATCAGATTTTTTTATTTTATTAGGCTAGCAGTGGTAAAGTCGGCTTGCCTATCTAACATCTTAGTTCAGTAACATCCGATCATTACCGTCTAAGCTAGTAAGCTTTTAGAGTGACCTAAATGAATGCCTAAATAAAAGCGGCCTGTTGGATTTTCAACGTTCGGATCGGCGCCGAAAGTTGGAAGTCCAATGGAGCATTCATTAAAAAAAAACGGCCATTACTGTTTTTATTATTTTCTTATCGCTTACAAAAGTTGTTAATGTCTTCATTGCCAACTTGCATACTCCTTTTACCTCTAAGTTGGCAATGAAGACATTTTGTGTAGCTATTGTAATTTGATTGTTCTAAATGTAGAAGTATTTTTATTGTCACTTTTATTAAGCACGTCAGTTTTTTTGTCAACACTCCAATCGTGATAAACAAACCTATCAATCTTATCTATTTTCAAAGATCGCTTTTATTGATAAGGCCGTCCATTGTGTCACCCTATGTAAAAAAAATACATCTATATCTGCAATTCGCATGGTGTAAGTACATTAGAGGTCCCCAAACTTCTTTATCTCATAGACCACTTGCCATATTTTTCGGTTTTGGGTAGACCCCTGCTTAGCTAACTTTGCATTTTTGTAAATTCATCAACCTCTAATGTGTTTTGACTGATGTCTAACTGTAGTGAGATGTAGAAGATGAAAACAACCTACGATCTACAGTTCGTCGTCTACCCCTGGGGGTCGATATAGACCACTTTGGGTATCATTGATCTAGACTGTACATAATAAAGAGTATTCTATTCTATTATATTTTGTACGATTTGTCACCACAACACTCCTGCTGCAACATTTTTCAAGTACTAAAAATGCTCTGTTTTCGCGACAAACACCGCCTCATCCACAAACTTTCTCACATCGATTCGTCCCACTTCTCCGAGTTTCGAATAACGGTCCGTTCGGTTAACTAACTCGGTGTGATAACACAACTGGGCTACCATGGTAGGCCGCAATAAATCCACAATGAGTGCAGGCATATTTGTACTACCGACGACGGGTTGTTTATGGGAACTGGGCATGCTGGGCCCTTATCATGGGTTGAAGAAAGTTTACATAGCAGAAATCTGGTGCTACGAAAAGCGTGTTGGTTTAAATAGAAGTGGTGCACCGTGAAATGTTTTTGGAACGAAGCTCTTTATCGCACTCTGTACACTTGGCGAATGAGAGCTAGACCGAAAAAAGTGTAACAATTCGACCATTACGTACACTCTTTTCGGTCTAGCTCTCAATCACCAAGTGTGATAGTTGGAACGAAGTTCCTTTCCCTATATTATAGCGAAAGGAACTTCGTTCCAACTGGGTGTCCCACGATACCTCTCGACTGTATTTTTCTTGCTGGAGTCCTCATCAACACTCATCGCTAATCAATCACCGCGTGCACATCTAAGACGTTTTTGAAAAATTGAAAAAAAAATCTGGCATAATTTCCTTAATCTTTATTTTTAAGTTCAGCTTTTGATGCTTCCATCTTGATCGGAGATTTGATACTACCAAACTATTTCAGTCATACCTACCTAAGTTTGTTAAATTGCAGTGGAAACGGCCTAACTTTCATAAACATAATATAAACAGAATGAACTGATCTGCAGTTCAATACTTTCTTCTCATTCAATATTACTTGACTTGCAAAATAATGTCGTAGCCCTGCACAAAAAATGCCAAAGCACTGCACCAACACAGCCTGAATCCACAATTACAAATCATTTAATCTTTCGTAAACGTGACAAAACCCTTCGCTTGACCTACGGACCTGTTGTGGCATCGGACTTAACCTGTAACTGTCTGTAATTGTTGGCACATCGGGCTATGTATAGCATTGTCGGTAGAAAATACCCGTTTGCGAAAGTGGTGTGTTGGAGTTTTTCGACTGTTCAATCGAATAATTATGTATGTTTGGTTTAATTTAGGTGGTTGAAATTGTTGGACTGTGACGGTGTGAAAACCATTTATTATTATCAAACCGATGAAAAACTGGGGCGCAGTAAAGTAACTGCGCTTGGAGCTTTCAGTTAGAACATAATCACGAAAAACAAAGTGTTATTTTTTTTTTAGCATGTCTCCATTAAGTATGGAAAGAAGCTTTAAAAGTATCTACCGCAACAACAATATCGTATTAAACAGTCTCTCTCTCATCTTTTAAAACTGACTCTAATACATCCACTTCCTAGAGAAAAGTACCAGGATATCATAAACAACAACAGGTACACCGTACAAATTACATCCATCCAAGCTCGCATACAGTTATAAAACCAGCAACAATAATAAAAGAAACAACTCTACCAATACTTTAGAACCAGAAAGATCCTCCTAATAACATCAGTAAGTATCTCCGGGATTTCCCAGTCTGTAAGTGGTAGGAATGCCTGTAAACCAGCCTAGGTTATTACGCCGTAAACCGCCGTATGACCTTACGGAATGAGCGTGCCGACTGTATTTTGTTTTTGATGTTCTTTGCAAGTTTATTATTTTGAAAGAGAGATGAGAAGAGGAAGATCATGTTTATTTATGTATTATGCGGAGTAATTGGGCAATTATTAAGAATACATATCGTGATAAATATACAGACAGCTGCATTAATAGGTAAGGGGGTAATCAGTTCGTTATTCTTATTATTCGACTTGGTAGACGGGATCAAAAGCAATCCCAGAATTTATCTGCGACTGTGAAAAGGGTTACATAGGGCGGATATTTCGATACTCCGTCCATACATTTTTCATGAGGATTATACTCTACTAAACCAATAAACACTGACACTAATTGTTTAAAACGAATCATTTTTGGTTACTACTAAACCACTTAAATGTTATATTTGTGACCAAAAATAGACGAGACCATTAATTCTCCATCTTCTATTTGGTAATTGGAATCAATTTGTGTAAACCTACGCATTATTAACAGTGTATCGTGTTCCTTATAGGTTAAATTAAGTTAGATCAAATTAATTACTATTTAAAACTACCTACTGTTATTAACAAATTAATGATTGTGTTCTGAATTTCAATCTAATTATAGGTACCAAGTGTAAATGTCTAGATAATCGGTAGCGTTAGGCTGTCAAATTGGGGATCACGGATTGGTTATGCACGACTAGGTTGCTTCTCGCTTACACGGGTAACATAAACAAGTTTTAATAAAAGCTCTAATCTGTAAATCTGTGGTTGAATATCATTTATATGAAACGACGATTTAAACGTTTTTTTTTTATACTTGGATGAAAACCATAACAATAGCCAATGAAAACAGTTTCCATGCGATTCAACCAAAAATACTTCGCTGGGATTCAAAAACCTACGATGATTATTTTTACAACACCGCTTCTATTCTCAAATAGCAGGGAAACTGACTTCTTTAACAACCTTTAATTAAAATTCAATTAAGAGGGCTATCACATTTTTTCTTGTATTTGAGTGTTTGAAGAGTCTCACACTCAAATACAAGAAAAATTTAGAATTATTATTTAGATTATCATTATCACACATGAAAACTCCAAGTTTAGATATTGTGTGATTATGGTTTAGATAGGGCCACAAAAATATGCCCGAGAAAGTTTAACTATTTCTCACGGGAGTATTCTAAATAAATATCACATTTTTCTTGTATTTCAGTGTGAGACTCTTCAAACACTCAAATACAAGAAAAAAGGTGATAGTCCTCTTAATAAGAACCTAACGATAAATGATGGTTCCACCATTACCACTCATTACGCACAATAGGCCCTTCGCGGTTGAGTGCGCGCTGAGAAATGGAAAGTAATTATTATCATTATCATCTGTATATGTACAGACAACAAAACAGTTTGCGATGTCAAAAGACCTGGGTATCTTGAGGGAATAGGTTTCTTCCAGGCAAGGGTACATCGCTGACCGTATGATCTTCACTGCGATAGTGGTCAAAAGCGGCACTAGATGCCTTTGCTCTTTGAAGGCCGTATATTTAGAAGCAACTTTTTTAACATAGTTACGACATATTAACCTGCACTGGACCCGAAGGGGAGGGTAACGGTCCATTCCCTCTTACAGAGAGGAGGCCAGTGTCCCACTAGGGCTTGAAAAACCGGTATTTACGGGAACAGGCACTATTGGCATTGGTGTGATACCGATACAAGACGTAGTACCTGTACTATTGATCTATACTGGATATTTGGTTGGTTTGGTTATTTATTTCTAATGCCTATTTTGACTTACTATATTTATAGTAAGTAAAATTAGGCATTAGAAAAATAACTTCAAGGTGGCCAATCGTACGAGGTTCCTCGTACAAATATGAGATTTGTGCACGCGCCGGGTACCTCAATTTGGTACCGGTACCTACTTGTTAGGTGGAGTACCGGTACTCGTCTGGAACCGGTACTCCGGTACCGAAATGGCAAGAACCGCTATGTACCGATACCTACAGAACCTGTACTTTAGGTACCGGTTCCAACAGTGGAAACGTCATGAGCTGGCAATTCTACGGCATACACAAACGAGCGATTCCAAATATTTTTCTACTCAAGTACAAAATGGGTTAAAATTAAAACCGAGTTGAAGTTACTTGCTCTATCTGTTTTCTTGTCTGTACATTCATGATGTGCTAAATGATATTTAATTGATCGTTATAATTTAGTGCTTCGTTAGTTGATAGTTAGGAAGTAAGTATAAATGAGAAAATTTAAATAGGCTTTTCACGGTTCGTTTGACGGAGAGACTGAGTAATAGGCTTTCTTCGTGGTTCGATGCCAGCGGAGCGAGCAGGGCCTACTGAGATAGGCTTGAGCCACACATTTTTATCACAGTTTGGGAGACAAAACCGTGATAAAATGCGTGAATCAAGCCTATCACAGAGGCCGTGCTCGCCCCGCTGCACTGCACAAACATTATAATAAAATTATTTATAATTATTATTTATCTATTTAAATTACAATAAAATTATAATAGTTTCACAGAATTCATCCAATGCGATGTTTTAAGTCACAATGTCTAAGAAGGTACACAAATTTATTGTTGGTAAGTATTCGAATATTGGAACGTATTTCTGCCCTATTTGAATATTTCAGAAAATATAATTCGAATATTCGATTGCAATCCCTAATTACTACACGTCTCGATATACCCATGTACTCATATCTGTTTCATTTTAGAACTTGTCTCTCCAAATTCTGCATCAGTTCTGGACTATAATTATTGTAGACACCGGGCGTCAAACTGCGTTTACGTCATAGTTCATTGTAGACGAACTTAGTTTCCAGAAGGCAAAAGAGCATAAAGAGTGATGATACTTTAGTAGGTAAGTCAGGTACACTCGGCCAGGTAAAGCTACCAACCATGTAGCACGATATCTGCAGTTCTCAAGTAGCAGGACCAGAGGAACATGAAGCTTCTCACAAAACGGTTATCTAACTATAATTATGTTTGTATACAGGGTTAGTTTACAATAAGCTGGCAAATTTTTAGAAATGATTCAAGAGTCGATAATATTTTCAATTCATGAAATAAAATGAAATATTTTATTTACAACATTTTTAGTAAGCATAATTCGGCAACGCACACACAAACACGAATCCCCATTATTGTATCTGTTCCCGTCCGTCGCGCGTCGGCCGGCACACGGGTCGTCAACGCATCCCTACCTTTCACGCCGCACCCCCTCTTAATTCTTAATTCGCGCATTCCAAATCTGTTTTTTGATTTGAATTGTTAATGTGAAGTTTGACATTTTAATTTTCGTTAATTGCTATCTATTATATCACTTTATAACAAAACATCTTAGCAATTAAAGTAAAAATCATCTCTGATAATTTGGCAGGTCTTTGAAAACTAACCCTGTATAGTAGGTAGATATATCTTTTCAACTTCTTGCATGCCAAATCCTCGACGTTTTCAACGAGGTACGTAAACGAAGGTTGCTTAAACCAGCACATTAGTGTCTGTATTAGCTGTGTTCAAGCGGGCGTGTCGGCGGCGACCTCTAGCCACGATTTCACTTGGCCAAGTCGGATCATTATCTTAACTAATTAATGCTGTGTTCAATCTAATTCTGTAACTGAGGCTAGTGTGGGTAGAAGAATGGATGTACATTGGCCGAATCTGAACTAAATCGGGAGGACAGAACTATACGTAACTACAAACAAAGCGAGAAAGATGATCGTGACACGCCTGAGTGACCTGAAATGGTAGGCAAAGTAAACATGGTCTTTTGTACACTGATATTTTACAGTGAAAGACACTGTAGTGATGTAGGCGAAATAAAAGAGAACTGTTCAATTCAATGATTCGTGTAATAATGCCAATAATTAGTGTGTTCAGTTACAAATATAAGGTTAGGCGAGCTGCACACTACAACACAACGTAGGTAACCTACTGTATGTGCATTTATTTGATCTGGGAATCAAAACCATGACTGGAATTATGATCCTTTTCCCGACTATGTTGGGGTCAGCTTCCAGTCTAACCGGATGTGTATTTTTTTTAAACTATTTGTGTGCTCTTCTGACCTCTACAACCTAGCTACTGGCTGCCTGCATTATCAACATTATTCTGCTCGGTACACACATGTCTTCAAAACGTTTTTGGCCTCTGCAAAGCAAAGTGGTTGAAAGAACTTTCATTCGTACTTCGTTTCTCAATGACGACATGAAGTCGTGTCAACTAGTATCTTTTAAACTGTTTGCAGTAGCATTTAAAGGCCATAGGTTCCGTACCGAAGGGCACAAATTATATTATTTTCTAAAGATAATCTGATAATCCCTTCAGGTTTAAGACTTAAGAGAAGCGAAAAGTAATTTCTGAGTAGATACGTTTTTTAAATGTAAGAAAAACCATAAAGCAACATAATTCCTGCGCTCAACTGAAAACGCGTTAAAAAGGCGAGCATTTAAATATTTAATCAAAGCGATCGAAATTGAAGAAAATAGTGATGTTCGTAGTTATTATTATTTTTGACGAAAGGTTTCCACAATTCTCTCCACAGAACCCCAAACCCACAGTCAAGTTAATTATCCAGTGGCAGCAAGGTTGCGAAATCACAGACAATGGTTGTCTATGGGACAAGCGCCCGTGTTACGACACACAACAATGGCGGATGATAATTTGTGTCTATGGTAATGTCCTTATTACATAAAGCATGGTAATCTTATGGTCATGAATGGTTATTGTTATCAGTCTGTTATTTTGTATGGTTATTTAATTATTGTTATGTGAAAATCTTTTCTATATCTAATGGGCCTCTCCAATTGCACGCCATTTAGATAGATTTTCGGCAACTCTCATCCAGCTGCTGCCAGCCACCCTGCGAAGATCGTCGCTCCACCTAGCCTGAGGGCGTCCTACCTTACGTTTGCCGATTCGCAGTCTCCACTCAAAACACGTTTACCCCAACGGTCATCGGTTCTACGACTAATATGGCCGGCCCATTGCCACTTCAGCTTGCTTATTCTGTGAGCTATGTCGACAGCTTCGATTCTCTGCCGCATCACCTCGTCCCGGATTCTATCCTTCAGAGAGTCAGAGATTTCAAGCACAGTCGTTTCCATAGCTCGCTGATTTGCGTGTTAATTTAATTATTATTATGTGAAAATAATTTCTATAACTAGAACTGGGGGTCTACTCTCTAAGTCTCACAACGAAGATACGGGCCCGTCCGAAAGTAGTTGGTCTGACAAAACAAGTGTCAAATTTTATTTTTCATGCGATTCGGGCGTAGGGACACTGCTGTCAATAGTGTTGTTAGTTCAGAAATCGAACTAATCTTGTGATATATAACACGGAGTTGGAAACGCCCAAAACTTCGGCCGAAACTACGGACTTAGTGCTTAGTGGGTAAGCCCCCTGTTGATGACGTAATTCTTTAGTAAATTAGTCATTAACTAATTTACTAAAGAATTACGTCAAGAGGAGGAAACGCGTCCTTAAACATACCTTAGCACAACATCATGCCTGATTTCTTCAGAGGGTTGGGCAGGGGTGTACCTACCCTAGTACACCCACATTTCGCGGATTCAATCGGCCTACTCTACTAGATACGGGCCCGATCGAAAGTAGTTAGATACTTTGAAATTAACCCTACTCCCGATTGATTGACGTTTTCGGACGGGTGAAAACACATTGGCAGTAAGAACAACTGTCGAATCGTTTAGTCATTCATTGTTACTTCGGGACTCGAACTAATCTTATGTAGGTGATAGGGAGCCGGAAACGCCCGTAACATCGGCTGAAACTCCAGAATCCCGGCTGCTACTGACAATTTTCTGATAAAAAAAACCCTATAGTATAGTTAAAATCTCGCTGCAGACTTGGTCATAAATCATAATCGGAGTAGGGATTTGCGCTAGTTGCGCGCGCTCAAGGCCATTATCGATGATGACTCAGACGAAGAATTTTAATTTTCTATTTTTAGTTTTATAATACGTTCTTTTGTTTATATATTTAATAAGCTTTGTAGTAAAGGATCATGGCAGAATTTGTACAAAAAAATTAAGATATTTAGAGAAGTTGAAATTCTAGCTCTTGTACTCTTGGGTACCTGAAGAGTATCTTCAGGAATTTACAATATTTTTAAAACCCCGCAATAAAAATATAATGTTAAAAGTAAATAGTTTAACTAGGTGCTAATTATTTTAGAACGAAACAGCCGTTGTCAGTGTAAGACCGCCGGACCGCTTTTATTTTAATCTATGGGACAGACTATCTTTGATCCTTGCTCCATAAAACTAATACAGTCAAACGGGGTGAATAGGGACGCAGGGGTGAATAGAGACGAAACTTTAGAAGGGATTTTAACCTTGAAATAATATAGTTTATTGCCAAAAAGGACTCTTAATGTGTTTATTGTAATATAATTAACGATTAAGTGCTCTTGTTGGGGTCAAACTAAATTATTTCAAGGTTAAAATCCCCTTTAAAGTTTCGTTTCTATTCACCCCTGCATGCCTATTCACCCCGTTAAACTATTGTTCCTTGCTACTAGTTTAGTAATCTGTGCTTTGATCGTCGACTGTCATTGACTGTCTTGCGTGTATTCTTGCTTCGTTGTTATTTTCGCTTTCTTTAACGGTTTTTAGCTACTCTCTTGGACATTTGATTTCTGCTTTACCCTGAAAACTCGGCTTCTACCACGGACTTTTGAATTTCACGCTTTTCTTTGACTTTGTGCTTATATTCTCGACACTGGATTTTGATTTCCAAATTGGACAATGAGGTGTATCAACTGTGACCTCGATCTTCACCATTCCCGGCGTATACTCGTTTTAGAAGAGTTAGACACAAGAACAATCTCAATGATAGCAGAATGGATTTCTCTTGTCATAGTAAGTACCTATTTTCATTTATTCACATAGTTCGCCGTGTTAGGTAGGTATATGTCGCGATGGCTCGCCCCCTATTACATGGGACTTATACATGACTGCCGAAATGTGGGTGTACTGTAGGTACGCCCGCCCAACCCTTCGGGGAAACAAGGCATTTTATGTTATATATTGTTATAATTGTTGTAATGTTGCAGGTAACTGAGACGGACTGCATATGTGTTCAGTGCTGGGAAGCAGCTATGAGGGCTATCAATGAATCATTGAATACTATGGAAACTGCTACTGACAGTCATCCATCTGAAGCTAGCTCTAGAAGTGTAAGCCAGCCTCAAACGGCCTTATTACAAAACAAGGTTTTTCTTTTGACATGGTTTAAACCATCGAGCCTGTTTTTGAAATAAGAACATAACTGAAATCGAAAGACAGTTCCTTTTACAAAACTGTCAACTTAGTCCGGTCTTTGATTGTCAATTTTGTATTAAGAACTTTACTAAAGTCGGCATAAAGTTCCAAATACAAAAACTAAATCGAATGTGTAGGTTGGGGCTAAAGTTAGATCGTGTTTTGTAATAAGACGGAAAGAGTTATTGGACACTCAAGAGTCTGCATTACATGTGGGCGCTCTGTTTTAAGGATTCCAAGTGAACTTGTAGTGCATACAAACCCAACTGCAAGGCAACAACAAATACAACTATCAATCTCAAACAATATTGCACCTCGTCAGGTTAGGTCTTTACATAATTATAAATAGTAGTAGTGTTGATTCTGTACTTTATGCTTACCACCATGCAAAAGGCGTGAATTTAAGCATGGTATGAGATTATACTGATCTAAGTACATATTTATAGTTATTAGTAAACTATAGTGGCAAACTATACTTTAAAGGATGTTGGTCTTTAGTTTTGAATTATTTCTAGGTGAATCCTTTGGATCGCTTGTGCCACAACTGCTACAGAGCAGCTGGATGTACTGTTGCCCGGATGCCGCATCAGACCCCGATCCTGAGCAGAGCAGAGCCAGAGCAGCAACCGCAAGAAGATACAGTTGTAGTACCTGCACTGCACTTAATTTCTGATCAGGAGTTGTCATCACAGCCCAGCTCTCCGCCATCGTCAGGTTCAGAATGGATACCTGCCAATGTACCAAATGTACCTCAAGAAAATATGCCTACCATTCTATTACCTAATTACAAAAGGACAACCGGAAGCCCATAATAACTGTGCACTACCACAATGCAACAACATAGATACTCACACTATATCAGAGTCATTGAGAATTAGGTTGCTACAAGATTATAAATTATATCTTCCAACCCATATTAGGATTTGTAGTACTCATCTTATAACCAATGAGTGGGATGCACTGTATAATTCCAGTACTTCATATTTCAACTCGCAGCAAATTGAGCATATATTTTCTTATATGAATCACAATCAGACTTACAACTTTGAAGAAATTCTTAACATAGATGACAATTTGTTGCAATATTGGGGCGGGTTGACAAGACAAAACTTTTTAAGTTTGTTGGACCTGGTTCCAAGGCTTTCTGAAGAAAATATGTGACTGGTTTATCGGCCCTTTTAATTAAATATAGAAGTGGTGAATCTGATGAAAGAATAGCAAGCCTCATGAATGTTCCGAGGCGTACACTTGAGGGCTACATGAATAAGGTCAGGAAAATCATGACAGAGGAGTTTGTTCCTAGACATTTAGGTCTATCCCATATTACCAGACAACAGATGCTATCACACAATTTATTAATTCCTAACGGCCTTTATGGCCATAACGTTAAACCCATTTTTATTTGGGATGGCACCTATAATTTTACTTACAAAAGTAGCAATTACAGCTTTCAAAAATAGGTACTCTTATTCTTTGCATAAGTATAGGAACCTACTTAAGCCTATGGTGGTAGTTTTATGTGATGGATATATTTTGGATTGCCTGGGTCCATACAAAGCTACAACCTCAGATGCTGAGATTATGTTGTCCCTTTTTAATGATGAAAATGATGCAGTAAGAGCCTATTTCAGAGAAAATTACGTTTTCATTTTGGATAGAGGTTTTAGGGATTCAATAACGTTATTAGAACAGTGTGGTTATGAGCCCCACATGCCACACTCCTTAATGCAAGGAAACAATCAATTAACCACACAACAAGCTAACCAAAGCCGTTGCGTCACTATTTGTCGCTGGGTGGTAGAGGCGGTGAATGTTCACATGAAAAGAGACTATAAATTATTTAGGCATGAATTTAGTAATAAAGCTCTGCTACATCTCATGCAGGATTTCAACATAGCAGTGGCTTTGTGCGGTTGAAAGATCGTAGTGATGCTCAAAATATTTTAAATGTTATAAATGAACAATTTCAATTGCATAATAACTTGTTAGATGTGGTGGTCTCTTATAAAGTCAGATGAGCGCCTATTAAGGTTCAATGAGACCATTGAACCTTAATAGGCGCTCATCTGACTTTATAAGTATCACAGCTGATCGGGATAATATATTATTCTTCCCCCAATTGGCCTATGATGATTTAATATTATTTTCCTAGGGTACTTACCAAATACGGCAGGCTAATTCTTATTATAGTGAACATATTAAAATTAATGGCACCTATATACCTAATTGAAGTATGTTCTGAACTGCCAAGTTACATCAACCTGTCTCAAATGAATGTCAGTGAAACTGAGGATGTTACATTATTACGGGGCAAAATACGTTCACGGCATGTGGGAAGAAAAACATATTATGATTATATTTTGACTCAACCTAATTTATCTGGGCGAAGTGGCATTCTAGAGTATTGCTGTAATTGCATAGGTAGTTGGTCGCCGAACGCTCGGTTGTTGTGCCCATGTAATGACAGTTGTTTGGTACCTATTTGGGATGGGCAAGGTATCAGGATAACATTTTATTACCAGCTCAGCATTTAAATCATGTTTTTGTAGAAGAGGAATAAAGACATTAATCAAGATGTTGTTTTTTATTTTATAAGACGTAACCTGGTGTTATTTACATAGATAATTTTTCATATGAACTTATTACTTTCAACAGATTAATGCCCATCAATATTTACACAAGCTTGATATTAATTTGACGTCTTCTAACGGTAGACATAATATATACAATATCAATAAATGCGCCCTCAATGTAGACGGTTGGTGTCGTACTGCTGCTGCGGCTGGCTTCTCTCGTCCTTATCGCAGTTTATAAGTTAGTAGTGTGCCTAATTTGTCTGTCTTGACTCTTGGATGCCCCGTAGCCTTCATCACAGTAGTCACACCCTTTCTACTGATATAATGATACTTTTTCAACTCATAACGCCACTGTAAACGTTATATTCTGTAAACAAACTATTCTCTGCTGTTCCGTAAACGAACTATTCACATGACTCATCTGAAGTTGTCTGTCAGTTTGACAGATCCGTCATTGTCACGTCGTTTTTTTTATAAATACAGCAAAATGGGCAACGAGATTGAAACGAAAAACTGATATTTTCATTTCGAAATATTTTAATTATGCGGGGTTTTAAAATTATGATAAGTAGATCAATCTACTCCTCGTAATGTATTCTCAAAATTGGAAAATATTTTGAACCCTCTAAATGATTTTTTTTTTTTGTACAAATTAATGTACGGACCTTGCCATGATTCTTTGGTAATAAAATAAAAAAAAATGTGTATTTATTTCTATCACCCATTTATAAATATATAAAACTATCGATATCACTCATCGACTGCAGTAATACACAGGACTACGTGTGGGCGTGGCCTGCCCATAAGGCCCGTGAGTGGGAAAGAGAGCGGAACACTCGAATGATTTATGACCGAGTCTGCAGCGAGATTTTAACTATACTATAATACTACTTTGCCCGACCTGAAAATCGAGCCCAGGACCATATACTCAGCAGTAACATTTGCGAGCAGTAGGCCAACGAGGCAGCGTCCTTCTACCTACTTTGCTAAAAAATAATAATGACGTACCTATTAATAAACGGATTATAATTTTCCGAGTAACTAATAACTTAAAAGTCGACTAAATGTTTGCAACAAAAAAAATAGAGTGGGTACCATATATAATGGGTTGGCAGCTAATAAGGAGTATCGTAATAAGTAATAGGTAGCATATTAATATATCAGTAATAAGCTCCGTTTTAATTTGTTACCAGGAGAAACTGGATGCAATCTGGTCTTTAGGGCACCCCGACTCGGACAGGTTAGGTTAGAACGGGATTTCGTGGTTATTTTTTTATAAACCACCCAGAAGTAGGAGCCCCGCTTCGCGGGGCTCCGTCGACCAAGCCCTGCCATCGTCCATGCATAGAATATTTTAATTAAGGTTTGGTTAGAACTGTGACAATTATGACAAACATGAACGCCCATTTTCTATTTTGTTTTCGCCATTAAGTTTCCGCTTAGATATTAATTCTGTTCCCAAAAGAAAAACTTGATGCTAGTTTAAATTATAACGGAGCTTATTACTGATATATTAATATGCTACCTATTACTTATTACGATACTCCTTATTAGCTGCCAACCCATTATATATATTATGGTACCCACTCTATTTTTTTTTAAACCTATATTCATTTTACTTAGTTGCCGCATTAAATACATGCCTTAATAAACTGCGATTACCAATTCATCTGCCAAACGATCACGCGCCAAGTTTGGTGAAACTAAGTCAATTAGGCACTGATTTGAATTTGGTTAATTAGGTTTAAGGAGGTGCCGTTTCATAAGAAGGTAATTGAGAGACCTATGATTTGAATTGGGTTTCAGGAACCAGTTGATTTTCTTCTAATTATTTTAGTTTGGTCTCGAGTTGAACACAGGATATGTTCATGGGGGAGAAGCCATAGGTTGGTCAAATAAAAGGATACTACAAATTTCTAAAAACAAACTATACATACATAACTCATCAACCTCCAAATTCCTGTATTGTCAAGCTACGTAGCAACTTTAACGAATCATATTAAATGAAAACTTTCGTTTTTCTAAATCGTTAAAGAATGAAAAGTTAATGCGTACATCGTACAGCATTATGTTGCTTACGTCACTCTATTATTAGGCTGGCTGTACACTATAAGTAATACCATCATTAGATGTGCACAAGCTTTGTGTGGTTTCAGAAACCGCGATTTGTTTAGAAACTGCGATTTGTTCATGGTTTTATTTGTAGTAAATTGTGTGACATAATTAAATGTGGTCAAACTCAAAACTCAAAGAATTTATTTCAATTAAACCATTTACAGGCACATTTGAATTGTCAAGTGGTCGATCAGTCAGAAATATGAAGCTAGTTGCCCATTCCAAAGCGCAGTATGTACTTATGGAGAAGAACGGGCAAGTAAATTCATGGACACTCTTTTAAATTATATTGTTACATAAATATTAGTTACATCATTAATGTTGAATATATAATTATATGTGAGAACGATGTAAATAAGACATACACGTTGAGTGTCCAGAGTACAGCAAATAGAAATTTAAACAAAACAATCCATAAATAAAATATCAGGTCAGTTAAGTATGTTATAAAAGATTTAAAAAAAAAAGTTAAAAGGCTAACTATTATTTTCCAAACTTCGTAAAAAAAACAGCCACAAATATCTTTTCACGCTTACGTGCTACAAGATCACCATAGTTTAATAACGAATATAATTATTGTGCATATCTTGCCCTTTTATCTTATTTAGAAAGTACCCGGCCATCATAGCCCACATGTTTCCTTAATTTTGAGATTTTGCAAAAAATATTCACTAGAACGCGTAATAAAGTCGACCATGGCAGCAATTACTATTAAAGGCACAAAATCACAAAATTGGTGCTTCTAGCTTTAACAGCGTCCTAGAAAAAGGCGTTTATATAGCCGGGCAAAACTATACGCACAACCATCCAACATTGCTCAACCTTATTTTCACTAAAACTATCAGTTCTAAGGCTTTGGCAATAAGGTATGACATAGTGAATTATGCAAAATTGCCATCCTTCGTGATCAATGTGTACCACTTCACACTAGTCCTGCTTTCAACATGTCTCGCCGACAACTGAGTGAAGCAACATAACGAATATTTAGTGTTGTCAGAAACATATTGTAATTTACCTTAAAGATTTAAAAAAATAGTCAGTTATATAAATTTATTTACAATCCCAGATTTTTCTTATTTTTCGTGTTCGCGCAAAGCTATCCGCTAAGGGCAATGGTGGCCGGTTTTACAAATTTTCCATTGTATATGAATCAACATTGGTAATGAGAATCTAAAATGCAAACAACCCTGTATAGACTTAGACATATTACTAGTATTAATTCGGTTAGCTCATACATAATGTAAAATTTGATTGTAAATAAATATTTACTAGTGAAAGGGTTGCTCTAAAGGTACAAAGACTATTTGTATCTTCTCTAGTTACTCATTGCTACATTGAAAGTGGTGAGAAAAATCCACACAATTATTTCTTAATAAACTTAATAGATCCTCGGATCCCTCTTTATGGCCCTACACTTAATGCCGATGCCTAATAACGGCCATAACTGTAGGCTCTCTCGGTTATTTGCCCTGTCACACACTGCACTAGCTAGTACCTATTACTGACCGTGGACAACCCTGAGATGAGTCTGTGACGTAATTACGCTTTACAGTTCGCAGATAGTTGCCTTATCATATATGTTGCCCTGGTAGATTTGATACGTTTTTATAGCGTTTATTGAATGAATGTTGTTAGAAATACTAATTGGGTAGGTAATAGGTAAATAGCGCATACGGGCTGGTGTCCGCAACTCCACGTCAATGCGCGTATTTTGCGTACGGGTGGGAAAATCGGTTATTCGATCCACCTCAGCTCCTCGAGGAAGGCCAGCAACGCCTTGGTGTTGCTGACAATCTCACGTAGGGTACCTGGGTTACCGAAGTACTTTGCCCTGTATGTGGTGACCACCGGGCAGCTTAGAAGCACATGGGCTGCTGTCTCGTCCTCCTCCATGCAGGCCCTGCACAGCGGACTGTCCGTTCGGACTGTCCGTACTAATTGGGTAACTATTATTATAAATATTAATGTTTATTTATTAATTTATAATTATGTATAGGTATGATAATTATATTAAAGCTGAAGAGTTTGTTTGTTGGTTTGTACGCGATAATTTCTCCAACACCCGGTCCGATTTGAAAAAATCTATATGCATTTGTTAGCCGAATTCTTGATGAAAGTTTATATAATATCTACAGGTTATTTTTTAAATAGAAAGATAGAAAGAAAGAAAGAATAACGTTTATTTGGACACAGTTCGTGAAACACAGAATACAAGTAACAAAATAAAAAAAGTGAAAATAACGGTTTAACAACAATAGTGTGTGTCTCACGGCTGCGCCAAAAAGGATCATTTCAGCATTAATGCCAGACACATGCTGTCTGACGCTGGTTTTCTAATGAACCTTTAGGGACAAGTGACGGGGAGTACAAACAGTTTCGACATAGGTAAATACCTAATAAATAATACATATTTTTATACTTATAAATAAATAAATGAACTAGTAATCAAATATAATTACTTACAAAACGAAAACAGAGAAAGTGAAAAAAACCGCGAATGGCACAGCAACGCCATCGGGTCGGGGACATTTTGAAGTAGCAAAGGACGGAAAATCACCGAAAGTGCGCCGCCATATCATATTTATATTTTCATAAATATTTTTATGAGGATGGGAAATCATCAAATGACCCCTCCCGCTCTGGGTGGAGCGGAAGGGAGTGTCAGACTCTTACTGACTAAAACCCATCCGTGTTCCTTCCTTGGCCCTTTATGTTCCGGGTCAGCGGTACCCCTTTCGGATGATCCCGCTTTCCCGGCAGGCTTGGGCCCTAGTGGGCCCCCTCTTCGATGCTGACATCTCTTTGAGGCGCGCGTGGAACACGTACGCGCCGTCCAGCACGGGCCTGGTCCTGATCGGACGGTGAGCTACCCATTACTCACCGCCCGCAAGCCCGCGCCTACGGTGGCCGGGAATCGGCCTGGGATTCCCGACGCCCAGGGCGTCTCCTGCGACGACTAGGGGCGTGAGGCCGCGAACTTTGCCTTTCCCTCACGCGTTCCGCCTCCTCCTTTGCGACCATCACTGCTTCGCATCGGTCGAGATAAAATAATTTCTAAAAAAATTAAATATTTACGTTAATAATCTGAAAGCATTTTATTAATTTCGGTTCTTATTAAATGGGGAAGGTTGTGTTAGTACTTTGTATGCAAGAATTATGAAAGCTGTGAACCCTGCGATCATTACGATCAAGAACGAAAATAGTTTACTCTGACTAGAAAGAATACAAGGGATTTCATTTAAAAAAAAGATCCAGTCCTGAATGCTCTTTGTCTTAAAACATTAACTGACGATTAAAATCAAAGATATTCAAAGATTATGAGATTTTCTTGAAAACATTTGACTGACAGACAGATTGCCCGTTGCCATTAGGTGCAGGAAGTGTGGCAACGTAGTGGAAATACGTTTGTTTATCTAGGAAACATGGCTTCATTCATACAATCATAGTTTACATCCTAAGACCTTAGCACCAATATGCGAATATCCTTCTGACTGAAGGTGAACGAACCATGACTCCTTATTTATTTTAACTTTAATCAGTAATTTTTTTATATGCCGTGGTTTTAAAGGCGAGGTGAATTAGTTCATTCAACTAAAACATGGTCACGCAGAATGAATTAGGTACACCATTGAAACCTGGTGAAAACAGAACTTCTTTACAGATCCTGACCTCCTGGTACTAGGAGGTCTAGATTCAGAGGTGAATTAGTTCATTCAACTAAAACATGGTCACGCAGAATAAATTACACCATTTCAACCTAGAGAAAACATGACTTCTTTACAGATCCTGACCTCCTGGTACCAGTAGGTCTAGATTCAGAAGTTTCTGCAGTGGACCATAATAAAAAATCCGTAAAAGCCTAGGTGTATGGACACAAGGGAATGATAACTATCAGCAATTTATTTTACGCATGAGGTTACGGGGATATCAAGTTTAAGAAATATAGGGTGGCAGGTACATGGTGACACGCGCAAACTGAAACCATTAATTCAATTCAGCACACGATTCAAGACTCTAGGGTAAAAAAAAATCGTAGGTTATCAAAAAAAATCTGCTGTTTCATAGAAAAGTGCAATACCTACGCAGTCAAAATGTATGGCAGAACAAATTATATCCGACCAAATGTTTCAACGCAGTCATGTCTCATGTGCTCAATTCATGGTTTCAGTTTGCGCGTCGATGTCTCTGTATTACCCTGTATTACTTCGATTCATATTGATGGGGATTTTTTTTTTAAGTTATTTGCACTGTGCCTTTGTGAAAATACCTAAATATTTTTCTTTCAGTTTGGTGTGAACCGACTATATTAAGAAGATACTCATAGGTTTTAACAACATTCTACCGTTCGTTCTGTTTTTCGTGTTTTGACGTTCTTGCAAACCAATTAAAACTTAAAGCCATCAATTTTCAGAATGTATCATGGATTATAGAGCCTATCTTGCATCTGAATAAAAATAATTTGAAGAAAAAGGCATTCTATTTTTGAAATGTTCAAGATTCCATTCTTGGCGGCAAGGATGCCTTTAAAGTATATTTTTTTATCTGTGGCCAAAGAATATACAGTACGATTCAGAACTACACCGCCATAGCTCGCTAGTTTTAAAATTTAAATGTTGGGATTTTTTATACTTTTTTGGGTTGCACATGGTGCTTGGTTTTTAAGGTAATTCAGTAATTGCCTCTTTGTTTGATTTTATAGTAATAATTTATCAAGCAAAATTAACTATATTGCAACTCTTTCAAGCTAGAATAGTACTTTCCGTCTGAGCCGGAAATCTGTCATGCATGGCACAGACACGCCCACTGAAAATATTAAACTTTAAGCCGTCTTTTATTTGTTGGCTTTCATAATAAAATATCTTAAATTCACTGACAGATAAAGCACAGCTGGGTCTTTAAGCATAAAATTGTGCACATGAGTTCGCTTTATAAAATGGTAAGCAAACAAGTAAGGAAGGATTTTTAAAAAATCATCTCCTAAAGGGGTTAAATAGGGGGTGAAAGTCTCTATAGAAGATCAAAATTTTTGCACATGTCTTGTACCATGATGACTTCAGATTATTTTAATAAAACTTGATACTTGCGGACTTGCGGTACCTACTGAACTTTGACTATGTTACACATCGTTACATTTAGGCGCAACCTGTATACGAGAGTTTATTTTAACTCGTTCGGTATATCTGTGGCGTCCATCGCTCCACCCATCCACCTGTTGGAATTATTAATTTCTTTGCCCATTACCTACTTGTGTGCTTTATTTATTTATTTTATGCTCAGAGCACAAACTGTGGCCAAGCAATTGTTAATGAGCAAGCGACAGCTTCTTTGCAAAACGTATATACAGTGTCAAATTAAATTTTCTATCAAAACTCCACAGACGTCATGGGTATCGAAACACGATAAAATAAAAATAAAAAATATTTATTTGTTATTTTAGGGGTCATCGACCGCTGGCAGTCTTATTACATGAAGTATAAATGGAAAAAATATATTCTATCGTGTTTAGATATCGGTAACAATCACGTCTGTAATGTTTAAGCACACAAAAAAAAACTCGATTTATTAAACTGATATTTAAAGTGAATACACAAAAGGCGGTCCGGTCCATGCAGGACTCCGAAAAAACACATTAAATTAATTTCCTTTTCTGTTTTATCATGTTGAGATATCGATACCCATGTCCGCAGACATGGGTATCGCTAGCTAATTAAATTTGACCCTGTATGGGCAATTGGCTGAGAAAATGATAATCATCTCACCATTTATTCTTCTTATCTCGTGTCGGTACGAACTCTATGGGAGAATCACCCATACCACATACTAATCTTAAGACCCATTTAATGTACCATATTATGACAAATAAATGATTATGATTATGATAATGATCATGGTTATCATATAAATCAGTCAGCATCGTGGCAGCGGGGCTTACTCAATGGTAACCCGCGAAATTCAAAGTTTTTTGCAATTTGTAGGCCAGTGTCCGGTTGTATGTTGAACAAAATATGTTTCACCATCGTAACAAGTATGTAACAGGGTGTGGCGGAAGTAGTGGTCCACCGTTCTGGATTCGATGAACCAGATAATTAACCAAAAAACCCAGTTAAAAAATTTAACCATTTTTAGTAGTAAGTTTTTTTTTTTTAAATCGCTCTTGAACTTGATGGTGTGTTAAAAATTTGGGTTAAAATTAGAGAAGAACCAACTTTTTCTTCAAAAGAGCTGAATTTACATAAAAAAAAAAACATAATGTATCATGATAGCTCTAGTATTTAGCAGTAATGAACAGAAATCAAAAATTAATGGTTTTTGTTGAAACTACAAACAAATTTGTAATAAAAGGTAGAAATTTCGTAAATAAAACACAAAAAGGAAATATTTTCAGAGCCCTTGGGTAAAAATGGCTAAAATTTCTCTCTCTATGATGACGTGTCTGACTGTCACCGCCAATGATAGAGGGCAAAATAATACCTACACGGGTTTTCTGTAGGTAAAAGGTGGAGCTTTCTTCTTCGGGTAAAATTATAAATCCTAATTGCTCCGCATTAGATCAGCCGGTCGATTCTGTAACAATCTCACCGTCAAAACTCAAACTCAAACTCAAAGCATTTATTTCAATTAAACCATTTACAGGCACTTTTGAATTGTCAAGTGGTCGGTCAGTCAGAAATATGAAGCTAGTTGCCCATTCCAAAGCGTAGTAAGTAGGTACCTATGGAGAAGAACGGGCAAGAAACTCCATGGACACTCTTTTAAATTATATTGTTACATAAATATTAGTTACATCATTAATCTTGTATATAGGTATAATTATATGTGAGAACGATGTAAATAAGACGTACACATTGAGTGTCCAGTGTACAGCAAATATAAATGACGTGACAACCTAGGTGTTCGGGGTTAAGTTAAGATAGAGATAAAGGATGAGATAAGAGATGAAAGTCAGTTTAAGGTTAATAAATTCACTGTATTGTCTGATTCCACAAATATAAGATTAAGATTAATTTATACTAGGATGAATGGTGAACGATATGGGATTATGAGTCACGCGCACGGTATGTCGCCGAATTACGAACTGAACTATTGCGGTGTAAGTGCAATAATATAAATGATGGAAACATACTGAGCGGGTGGCGCAATAATGATGACCTAGGTAAACGTATTGTACGGTGGTTGACCCGTACACTAGGTGAAAATGTGAGCTATCATTCCACCTTGCAAGGGATTGACACTATTGACGACTTTCTTCACCTAAGTTTTCACGGTGAGATTGTTACAGAATAGCTCTGCAGATATCTAGGTCAAAAATAACAAATGCAATAGTAGGAAAGTAATTGCGCTACACACTAACAGTACCTATGAATGGCTTTCATTTTGACAGTTCAACAACATTCATTGCGTTATTTATGTTGTTGAGCAGACATATTTTTCGAACATATGAAGCAATGGATTCGCAATATCCTTCAAAATAAGTCAGATTGTGATTGAAGAAAGTGTGTTACGCAATTATGGTGCAGGTCGTAGGCAGGATTGCAATCGACTAATGGTTAATTGGATAGACGCTATAATAGGTCTACGTTCAGACCATTTTTTTGTTGTGCCTTACTCCGAAATGAAAAACTTGAATGCACCTGTAACGGAACCACATAACATCGTCACAAGCTTTACTTTTTTTATAAATTCAAGCGCACACGCCTCTTACTTGGTGACGCCTGGACGTGACAACTACATGTCTACCAACATAACGAGTGACTTCAAAAACACAACCATCACCTCTATTCTCTGTCACCAAGGTGCAGAATACTTCAACATAATTATTTGCAGCATGATCTTTGTCAACTAAGATATCGCCAACTTTATTTATGCCATCAATCAAATCTTTAACACAGAAGATGTAAGGTTGAAAATTGTTAGAAGGGGCAGAATTGTTATGTTTGTATATAAGGGCGTTCATACACGCGTGATTGAGATCGCCTAGCGATAGGTTTGAGAATGTCATTGTTCTTAGGGCTATCAACTTTTTGTATAGAATTGGAAGAAGAAGGAAAAAATACTGGAATATGTTGATGTTCTTAAAATTACTGACCATAATTATTACTATGGCTACAGTCAAAGAAAAGGCAAGGCATTGTTATAATTTGTATTCGTTTTTTTCTATCTACATGAGTGTTCAGAACGTATCTGCTGCAAAGCTTGATAAAATTAAATAACATAAACAGGGTGAACTTGAAAAGTAAGTGGCAAGCTTTCAAGAGGTTTAAATATACGTTAGTTTGCATATCTACATCGCCACATGCGAGCTTGGCGTTATACTGAGGTCACGCAAATCCTGCATCGCGCAAGCAGAGTTTACCGCGCGACTAGCATACATCCCGACATCAACCATCGGGCAATTGCCCACCAGACACGACACCCGTCTGGTCGGAGGATCCTCTCTTTTCTACGGAGACATGAGTGAATAATTATTCTATGTTGCATAGATATTTACGGCTGAAAATAGGTCTCATACATATATAGGTAAAGATATAGGTATTTAACTTATAGAGGTACGAGGAACAGGGTGTAAAGTTCACTCATGACTCCGTAGAAAAGAGAGGATCCTCCGACCAGACTGGTGTCGTGTCTGGTGGGCAATTACCTTAATGGTTTACGACCAAATTTTCTCATACAATAACAGTCCTGTTACATAGTTCATTGCACATTATTTAGGTACTGATGCCATTTACTCTATAATGCGGTTAGATAACCATTGTATTTGTACTTGTCAGGCAGCCGGCAATTAATTTAAGTTTCTTATAGCACTTAACCACTTTCTTTTTAATTAGGACTCCGAAGATAAACTTGATGGGCCTGGCAGCTCAGATTAATAAGAGTATTGTTTCTGTTATTTGTTCATATTCCGTTTTGTGCGAGGAGGTAGCTCCAGTAATCCTAACTAATATTGTTAATGCGAAAGTAAGTTTGTTTGTATGTTACGCTTTCACGCCGAAACGGCTGAACGGATTTGGATGAAATTTGGCACACAGAGATAGACCATGTCGGTAAGGACATAGGCTTCTTTTCATCCTGCATTGCAGACGATGTCGCAGGCAACAGCTAGTATAACCAGGCCTCCTTCACTCGGCCGTACCTACAGCGATACATGCTTACACTTTCGGCGTGGTGCCGCCGCCACTCCGCCAGTCGGTTGTCACCGGTCGCGCGCAGAGCTCGCGCGTGCTTAATATTTTAACTAAGTTTCGAATAATGAATAACAAGAATAGCTGGTTTAAAGCATTGCTCATTTGACTGAAGTGTGTCGAAACAAGGGGAGAGAGGAGGATATTATCCGTTTGAAACATGTAAATCGGTCCACACGTTTAGGAGATAATAATTTATAATGCATGGGAAGATAAATGCGATGCCTTGGGCATTTTTTGTGATTTGTCCAAGGCGTTCGATTGCGTTCTTCATGAAACGCTAATCAGGAAACTCCGCCACTACGGGATCCGGAACACCGCTCTGGATCTTCTTACTTCATACTTGAATAATAGGGTTCAGAGCGTTGACGTTAATGGTAAAAGATCTCCCGGATCTATAGTAACAATGGGAGTCCCACAGGGCTCAATTCTCGGTCCTTTTTTGTTTCTTATTTATATTAATGACTTGCCTTACCTCATAAAGGATAATCATGATATAGTGTTGTTTGCGGACGATACTTCACTTTTGTTTAAACTTAAACGTCAGCAGCTGGTTACTGACGATGTAAATAGCGCGATCTCAAAAGTAGTTCACTGGTTCAATGTTAATAATTTACTACTTAATGAAAAAAAAACCAAATGCATTAAGTTTACGCTGCCTCACGTTAGACAGGTGTTAACTAATGTATTGATAAAGGGCAGAGAATTGAATCCTGAAGATAGCACAGTATTCTTGGGCTTAACTTTGGATGCTAAGCTTCAGTGGGGCCCACACATAGATAAATTATCAAAAAAGCTTAGCTCCGCAGCATACGCTGTTAGAAAAATTCGTAATTTAACTGACATAGAGACAGCCCGTTTAGTGTACTTTAGCTATTTTCATAGTGTAATGTCGTATGGTATTCTGTTGTGGGGAAATGCCGCCGACATTCAGACTATCTTTGTTTTGCAGAAAAGAGCTGTTCGATCAATTTATAAGTTAAGCCCGAGACACACTCTCAGAGAGAAATTTAAGGAAATTAATGTAATGACTGTGCCTTCACAGTATATTTTTGAAAATCTTTTATATGCCCATAAAAATATAAACTTGTTTAAAAAATACAGTGATATCCATAATATAAATACTAGGAACAAACACAGCTTCGTTGTACCTACAACAAGGCTCAAGAAAATAGGTGGCTCGTTCAGATGTCAATGTATACGCTTTTATAATAAACTTCCAAGCCACGTTCAAGATCTAAGCCTTAATAAATTCAAATCATTCATTAAACGTAAGTTGTGCCAGAAAGGCTTTTATACCGTTAAGGATTATATTGAGGACAAAAAGGCTTGGGATTGAGTTGTTCCAATTTTCTGCATACTGAATGTTTTCTTTTATTTCTGTTACATACACTGATAAATTGATAATTATTATAACAGAACGACTTGAATACTTACCTTGAGAAGTACAATTTATTGTTTTAATAATATTGTGAATTTGAGGACTATGTGGGTCATTGTTTCAGTTTTAATCATGATCTGGCAGTTTAAGTAGTTCATGCGGCCTACCCAAATGTCCTTTCTTTGGTATTGTTCGTCGAATCGTTGAGCTCCTAAAGTTCTGAGTTGAGCTGCACGGTTACTGACAAATGCGTGCACTGACTGGACAGGTCCTCTTAATCTGCGTGGTTCTTTCCTCAGAAGACCATTTCAGATACTAATCTACATGGTCCTCAAAGATTATGTTCGAATATTTATATACACATTGACATTCATGAATTTTATACATACAATGACATGAGTAATTACTTTGTAAAGTATTATATTATTTAAATTATTGTGAATGTGAAGATTATGTGGATTATTACTTTTTTTTATTTTATTTCTTAGTTAGTTTCACGATCTGGCAGCTTGAGTAATTTATGCGGCCTACCCAAATGTCCTTTCTTTGGTATTGTTCGTCGAATCGTTGTGCTCCTTAAGTTCTCAGTTGAGCGGCAAGATTACTGACAAATGCGTGCACTGACTGGACAGGTCCGCTCAATCTGTATGGTTTTTCCTCAAAAGACCGTTTCAGACACAAATCTACATGGTCTTCACATGATCTGACCAAGATTATGTCTGGACTTTAAAAGAGACTGTGACCTCTGAGTTTGTTTCGGCCTTTCTTCTCAGAGTAGTCAGTTATGAAACGCCGACCTCATCTAGTTTTAAAAATATGATTGACGTGTAAAAGTGTTTGTAACAAACCTACTTACAGAAATAAAATCATTTATCATTTATCATTTATCATTTATGAATTTGTATAGTCTAAATGTAAACAACCAGAAGTTTTGAGGTTTTTGTTTTACGAACTTTTTAATTAATGCAAAATGTGAAAATATTATTATTGTAAGTTATTGAGGAATGTTAAACAAAGAGATATCTAGGTAGCCTAAAGATTAAAGGTTTGTTTTTACTTGTTAATTACAAATGACGGACTTTAATATTCATTGTTTATCTAATTGACCGTGTACGCATCAAACATAAGATAGATTACGTGGTCAAGTAGGTAGATAGACGAGACAATGAATATTACAGTAGCAGCGAGCGGCAAGCCGACACAGCCAACAACCCTAGCGCGTCACTCCGCGCCAGACAGCGACAGAGTTACGCGTTAGAAGAGAGCGGCAACGTTTAGGTGAATATCGCATTAGGCACTGAGCGCTTATGAGTTATGCGAGCTGAATTGCACTTTGTTGCTTAGTAGAAAGAGTCGCTATTTCTATTAATTGTTACGCGATGTGCCTCTTCTGTACTTGTACTATTTATTCTGTAGTATAAAATGTAAGTTGCAATTCTAGCGCCAATGATTATTATCAACAGTCAACACTACTTTCATTTTCTAAAACAAAAATATCACGTTAAGAATTGTTAGTCTAATATTTAAATTATTGTCAGAGCATCAAAATCAAATTAAGTTTTCTTCATCAAAATGAAGGAATCATTCACCAAACAAGGAGCGAAAACGTAAAGCAATTTCAAAACTAATCCTTTTCCCACATAGCGGGCGTATGTCAACTTTTCGAACTGATATTTTCATTCTACATGTTGGCCATACGTGGACGGAAAAATATTTAACAAGATGCAAGTAAAAATGAACCATAAGTTGCTTAACATTTCCATTCCTTGACTTGTTCATATCAAATTGCATGTTTTAAATATTTTTTTATGAACTCTAAATAAATTATTTCTAATCATTTTATAACCTGCTTAAATAAAAACATCATAAAAGTTCGTATATTCTTTCCTAACCTTTCCGTCAACTCAGTGCAGTCAGCCCTAGTGTTAAGAAAGGGAACGTCTGCTATTGGCTCGCTGGTCACGTGCCCATGAGAGTTAATGAGAAAAGACGGATGCCACCACACTGATTACTGACGCTTTTGATCTGCCGTCAACTCTTGGAAGAAGGAGTAAGGAGAAAAGAACATTGTGAGTGTTTTGATTGAGGAATGAATTGTAGGTAGGTAACCGCTTTATTGTCTAGACAGTCGATACGCTATTGTTTTTACCAATGTGATAATGTTTTTACGAACATTTTTGTTCGAGACATTACCTACCATTGAAATGAAGGTAAACTTGAATATAGTATTTAAAATGTGAAAACAAACATTGAAATGTACTATGCATTTTTACTTTGTTCCCCTAATAAACTCATTAATTATTTTTATTTATTCTTCTTTATTTTGCAAGCAATTAATGTAGCTGTCTGTGATGAGAACCTAGTGATGAGACGGGAAGGCGCAACTTTCAGCGGTAAAAACTTAAAATTCATAAGGAATAAAACTAGCTCATCATTTAATAGATTTAATGGACTCAACATCTATTGTGGAATAAAATAACCAAAATCTACGAATGATAGTAATAGGAATTACTAATTTGACAGATTGATAGGTAGGTACTATTGTATAGAATCAAGTTTTTTCTAACTGAACAGACAGATGTGTTGCTGGGGAGTTCATTGCACCACTTCTAAAACACTAGGAAGTGGTGAAGGGCGGGCGTTTTGGGAGACTGTCTTATGTAATTTTGACGTTCAAAAAGTGATTCCCAGCATAATTTGAATAAATGACTTTTGATTTTGATCAGACATCTATAATAATGCTGGGTCACAGGCTTCCTGTCTGTGAAAGGGAGTAATAAAATAAAATAAAATAAAAATAAATATCGTCTGACATTGCACACAGCACCATCTAGTTCCAAGTTAAGCACTTAACACTTAAGGCTTGTGTTATGGATACCAGATGGTTGATACACTACTTAAATACATTTTTTTTTTCGTAAATACATACATATTATAAATATACATCCATGACTCGGGTACAAATGTCCATATTCATCATACAAACATATGCCCCTACCGGGATTCGAACCCAGGACCATTTGGTTATTATGTAATAATATAATAATAATATGAGACAACACCCACATAAGGTCTTCAGGTCCCGAACTAGGTAGAACCTGTACTACGGTAACCTGATGACTGATATACATACTTAAATACATATACACACCCAGACACGGGTCAAACAGACATGTTCATGCACACAAATGTTTGACTTGTCCGTGAATCGAACCCGGGACCAGCGGCTCAGAAGGCAGGGTCGCTACCAACTGCACCAAACCGTCAGTCAAGTAAGTAGGTCATACTCCACAACGCGAGCTCATTGCGGGTTGGTGGATGCAGGATGTCACATGTGTTCGAGTTTTCGGTCTCGGACATGCCGGTTACTCTGTCCGCTCATTGAATGACCTCAGGGAAGACGGTGCACAGTGGCCTAGCACACTTGCTCTGATAGGTTTCGGGGAGACCCCTTTACAGTCTCACCAGAGCAGGCATTGCACAGAGGGGGTTTCGGATCTATCGGGGGGTTCGGTCTATTGTAAGTTAACGGTGTCCCTTCCATGCACTTGGTGACCACCGGGGAAGTTTAACTGAGGTAAAAATTCCACACTCCCCCCCCCCGGTCTTATCCTCAAACCCCGGGCGCCATCTGAGGGTTTCCCCCCGAAAAAAATGACATACCAGATGCTCCTGATGTTTCTTTAACCATTTTGAGAGCAGTAATGACTTAATTTACACAGAGTAAAGTGCCTGCCGATGTTCGAACCTACGACCTACAACTTGACAAAAGTATCGGACATATTATATTAAACAAAATTATACAAACATAATCAAAGAGCCAAATGAAGTTCAGTGAAGAAGGACACACCGAGTTAATAATATGTACCAAACTTAACATACAAACTTAACATAAAGCAGTTCTCAATATGCATGTTTCCTGCATGGTAATGTTTTATTTAAAAACAATAAAAACACCGCTTTATATTGATTCAAAGCACACACAATCTAACCCGGAGACAATGTTACAATATGTCATTCGTCAATTTATAATCGTTTGTGTTAAAGCCGCGGTGTAAAAGGAAAATAGTCGTTATACATAATAGCTAGTTCATTGTATATGGATCTTCAAAATCGATCTTGAGACTTTTTCAACTGTTTGCTCTTAAAAGGTATACTGAAGTCAGTAGCAAATAATGTAAATTAAAATTAATACATTTTATAAAATAATTTTACAAATGTTTACCAACAGCGCTCTTTTAATGTCATTCGAGCGCAAAAAGCTAAACGCACGACGACCTACCAAGCTATACATTACCAGTATAAACTGACTTCTCCTTGTACGAAAAGCCTATACAATGCGAGGTCAAAACTGGCTAAAACTGGAATTGTATAGCTTGATAATATGTCGTCGTGAGTACCACTATAAAAGTATGTTTGCCAGTTTGCCACTGCATGGACGAAAAGGTCATCGTTTTAACCCCCGCCGCGCCGGCGGAAAAGAGGAGCCGTCCCCGGTCCCCCGACGACGCGGCGCGACGCGACGAACGCGCGACGCTTGGATAAATGTTACCTTCAACTTATAATCAACTTAAACGGCCAATACATATTATTTTTATTATTTTACTTTTTAGAGGTTTTTGTTTGCTAAATCCCGTGGTAGGTTTAGAAAAACCTCACCATCTTATCTGTGAAAATATAAAAAAAAATATGGAAATGCACGAATTGTCCCAAAAACACCGACATTTCGTCAAACATTTGAATTCTTACACTACCAGGCGCACAGAGATACAAGCATGTATTTCGCATGCATACAATTGTTTCTCAAACAATCGACGAACGCCTAACTGCGCATGCTCAGAATACCTTTAACTACTTTGTTGTTAATCATTAATCATGCTCGGTAAGTCTTTGCTTTACAAGTTTTGTGACATTGTTGGGTGTGAATATTAAGACAAAGGGATTGCATTTGGTGCTGTTAAAAATAAAATAAAATTGAGTGGCTTAAACATGATTTCGATGAAGCACGAATTTGTTGCAAAGCAGATCAAATTATTAACCAAGGATTAGGAAAATGACTGCCGGTTTCCATGTACAGTCAACGAAAGGTATTGTTGAGCAGATTGACACACAATGTCAATTTGTCTTGTAGTTGACTAGTAGCCATTTCATACGGCTGGGCGAAAAGTATTATGGTTGTGATTTGAATTTACGAACAATTATTTATCTATTTATGTTAATAATAATCAATTTGAAATGTTTCTACGTAGGTATTTGATATTTTTAAACATCTAAAAAGATACAAGGGATTTTATTTTTTAAGAGCAAATTCTAGGTTAAGATTGAAGGCTCCTACAAACAGGCGCGACACGCGACGAGAAACAAAGGCACCGCCTGTCCCGCGACGAGAGCGGTGCCTTCGTGTCGCGTGCGATTCCCGTCGCGGGTCGTGCCTGTTTGAAGGAGCCCTAAATCGGCAGTTAGGCCGTCACTTAGACGTATTTAAAACATCGTATAGGACGTTTAGGACGAGGTAAGACTGGTTGTCAGACTTTCGGGCTTCTGACGACCCACGTAAGGACAGTCAAACATCTACAAATGACAGCCGGGACCAACGGCTTAGCGTGCTTTCCGAGGCTCAGAGGTTTCTTGGTATGTCAAGATGGTCACCCATCCACGGACCAACCGCGGCAAGCGTAGCTTAACCTGATCGATCGACTCGTGCGGCTGTTAATACTTAGCCACGAGCTGGTCTATTACAGCTGGTCTGTTCTGTAAACATCTCACCGTGGAAACTTATTGCAGACAGCGGGATTTTAACAATAAATTGCAAGATATAAGTACAGGGTTTCGGCAGAACCCTGAACATACGAAAATGGCAGATAGGTGGAGTCATCTGTTATCTACCTAGCCCAAATGATTTGACCTAGGCCCCATAGATTTTTTTATTTTGTTTTTTTTTAATCGAATCGAAATTCTTCCGCAGCCCCACACTAGTGCTGGCCCGGTCTGTCCGGGCCTCGTCTCCTGCACGGGGTAGTGAGGTGTTTAACTACCCCGTGCATCGTCTCAGAGGCGCGCGCCGACACCCGCGCGTGCTTTCGCCTCGGGTCCATCAAATAGGGGGCGAGGACTTCCCCAAGTCCCACGCCCCTGGACCCTTTCATGGGGGCCAGAAAAGGGCGTTGTCCGCCCTTCTCCTGCGCCCGGTGCGCCTTCTGCGGCCGGGGAAGGGAGTCGAGATCTCCCTCTCCCGTACCGCAGTTTCCTTCTGCGACATCACGTCCTCGCAGAAGGACACCACCGCGTCCCACGACTCTGCGCTACCGACCACCCTCCGCACTACGGCCGGCAGCGACAGATCGCCTCCTACTTCATTTGTGAGGACACGGCGCTGCTCCTCCCAAGCTACACATTTGGCGAGCGTGTGTTGCGCCGTGTCCTCCCCGCAATGGACGCAATGGTGGCACCGAGCGTCCGGCTTTCTGCCTATGCGGCACAGGTACTTGCCGAAGCAGCCGTGCCCCGACAGCACCTGCGTCACCCTAAACGACAGGGAGCCGTGCCTTCTCCCGAGCCAGTCGTCGAGTACTGGCCGGACCAACTAAATCCCTGACCTATCTACTTATTGGTACTATAAAACAATATTTAAAAAAAACACTGCAGATGTTACGACTATTGACGACTCGTTATTATGAATTTCTTACAAACTAAAAAAACTTCATCCTCTATTTTCTTTAGAGTTGAGTTTTTTAAACAAAATTAGCCTAGTGTACTCCGGAATCAAAGTTGCGTAACATTGTTTCAGGAACATATTTTGTTGAAAGAATAAAGGAAGAAAAATGTTTCTCTTTTATCACAGAAAAACTAACATAAGTAACGATTGCAAGAGCAATGGTGCTGGCCGCAAGAAATGTTGCAGAGTTACTGGCAACATACAAATGTTCTATATATTCAACTTCGATCAACATGACCAACTAGATAACGGGGCACGTACAAAATCAAAACTAAATCCTGTCCGGTTTAAAAACAGTTTTAAGTTCAACCTGATTACAACAATGGCACCTCGTAATAAAGTCGTGTTTACATTGGCTGTGTTTCAAACGAACTAAACAAAATAAGAGCTCACGTCTCAAGTGCGCTGTTATTTACCGAGACGTATTATTTGCGACGACCCGACGACCCGATATCTAGTTGGTACCTATTGTTAATCGAAAATATTCATACTTTAAAAAAAAACATCTCGCGACATCAAATCCTGATCAATTGTTCCTCAACATAATGTCCGACTTATGTAACGGGGCTTGGCCTAACTGGGCACATAGATATCTTCAAAATATCATGTGCCTATCTTATGGGCATAAGTATGTGCGTCGCCTGTTAATCAATTAGCCAATCAGAATAATCTACGTAGATATCTCCTACTGCATTCGCAAACATACTTAACGGTTAATTAATGTTATTCCAGCCTATTCAAACCCTGACTGACAGCTGCTACCAACATAACCTAAAATGCAATCGCTCAATAATTACGAACCGCATGCATGCAATGTAGGCACAGGGCGTCCTCAAATGGCCTTAATTGCTACTGTATTCCGAGGCCTATTGAATCAGGCCTTGGACCAACCTTCCGGGCGCGTGGGAGACCAGGCCTATTAACTGTAGGCCATATAAGGCGCCATATGGACGAGGTTACGGCCTCAGATGCACGGATCTTCGAGCGGCTTCGTAACTGTGGGCCGCAATAAATAAAAAATAAGTGGGTAGCTTGATTCATGTAGTATTGTTCGAGTAATGTGAGCCTTTTAATAGAACTTCTCTTTATTTATTAATTTAGAAGTTATTATGGTAGGGTGAGTTGTAAATGGATAGTGTTTTATGAACTCTTGTTTTTATAATGTAAATGCAATCTTGAAATTCAAATGCAGGATAGTGTTTTGTCAACAGCAAATTAATTAGCAGCCCACTTAGTGTTAGACGGAAAAAACATATTTTGAGACTGCACCGTAGTAAGTAAGTAAGTAGGTATATGAAGACAACTCATGTCGAGGTAAAAGTTAAATAAATAATAAAAGAAAAGGCGGGGCAACTTAGTCTTGGTTGGTTCAGTTGTAAGTTGAACAAAATGTGATTCGCGACAGGCACAAGTATGTTTTTACAGAATTATAATCATTAGAAACTCAAGGTCCCAAATACAGTAACTGAAGTCGTCGATAAAACAGACCTGTGCGCACTACGACACGACCGAAGGTAGACTTACCCTTTCCCACGAGAACACACCTACCTAATCAGAGAATCAGAGACACCTAGTCACCTAGGTCCCAATTTAGTATGCACACGTATCGAGCTGGTCCATCCTCATACGCGCCTACACACTACACAATCAGACACCCAGTCTACCAGCTCCGTACGCACATATCGGGCGAGGCCGCGACCTGTCGCTTGCGTCGCTAATGGGACATTGCTCCCGTGCCTTGCGCGGGCGCAGGGTTAGATGTAACGAAGTTCAGGTGGTGTTTTTGGGTTTGAATATTTTGAACGTAAGACAGGACTAAAAATCTAAACTCTAGGTACGGTTAAGGTGTGTTTATTGATTAAAAATAATGTAATGTAACTAGTTTTTAAAGTATTTTTTGAGCTTAGTTAAAGTTTTAATGTAGTTAGTCAAAGTTGTTTCAAAAACATCAGTTCAGTCAGCTGCCGTCAGACATTGACAAGTTTTGTTTGAAGATTTGGATTGATTTATTTGAAGAGCAACTGACAGGAATTTATCAAGATTCTGCAAGGACTTCAGAACACCGTGTGAGCCGAGAAACATTCCACTTTTTGAACAAACAAAAACTTAGATGTGTTAAATGCTCTCACAGACAGGCGCGACGCAACGGTGCGACGCTATTCTGGTCGAACAATTTTCATGAAGTTTTCATAGAGATTGTTCTACTAAGGTCGTGTCGCGTCGCGCCTCTCTGCGGGAGCCATATTGCGGAACCTAGCAATAAGTAGGCTCGGTAGGAAATCAAAGCTTCTACGAGTATATCTACTTAAACATTGTATTATAAATTAAAGTCGCCTTTCGTGTCTGTCTGTGTGACCACGTTGTTCTTCTGAACTACGCAACAGATTTTGATATGGTTTTCACCATCAGTTAGAGAATTTATTCCGGAAGGTTTATTTGTATAAAAACATTACTATTAAACTCGCAGAAAATAAAGAAATCTCGCTGTTTTGTCAAGTCGTTAACACCGCTCGAGAGCCGCCATTTTGCCAAAAAGAGATTGAAAATTTTGATAAAAGAATCGACATCTGTGAGCGTGGTCGTGGTGGACATTATTTTGTCCGATATAATTTTTAATTCTTAGTTAATGTTCATAGCTACCTTACTCTTTCTAATACAATAAAAACATGAAATAATTTTCATCTAAATTCTTTCATTTATTTTGTTTTAAAAACAAAGTTCTTGTTGAAAAACCCTTTATAAATATAAAATAATTATATAATCGATCGCAAGCAACAAAAAGATAAATCTACTTGGGTGTACATTACACGCTCATTTAATTTGTGTATAAAAACATCTGACAGTCATAATACTCATAATATTGACTGACACTTTAAATTCAATTGATCATAACATTCGACCTCAAACGATTCATACAATGTTTGTTTATTTATTGAACGCATACAATTAACATTAAATTAAATTGGTACACTTGTTCTTGTTATGATTTCCGCGTAATCAGAGATTCAATTTTAATTGAATTGGTAAAAAATGGTAATATAATTATTCTAGTTTTGGTATGATATTTTTGTGAGAAGAACTGCGTGTTTTTGCTGAAAGATGTATACCTAATTTTAAATCTTTTGTTCTGGTTTTCGTATGATCTAATGGACCTACTTATTTGATCTATTTCCTTGTATTCATTTTGTGTGTATTTTATTTATTTAATAATAATTTATAACTAGGTATTATTCGTAGTGAAGACGTAGCATAAAAAAATTGAAACAATCTAACATGATGGCAGAAGCGTTCTATAATGTCTGCCAAGCCTCTTGGGCTAAAGGCGTAAGTTTATGTATGTCTGTATGCATGAAATCCCCTTAAATTTTTATTTAAGAGCAGTTTATAACACTATCAAATTAAGATTAGATCAAAGCCTTTTCCTGAAAAGTCATTTCCCATCACCAAAATAAGATAATCAACCAACCACCTGCCGATGCCGGATTGCATACGTCACGCATCTCCGAATGTTTCCGATCATTGCCGAACAGACACGACATACCGACAATTGTCAATTATCCATTGTTACAATCAGTAGGTCATTGATTTGGTCGAGTTTAATTTTAGGGTAGGTACTGCTTTCATATGTGTATTTGATTAAAAAATCGTTGGTTAGGATTCCGTAGCAAGCCTAGGTACAATTTCACTGGCTGACTTTGAGGGTGGGTTTCATAGCGAATCTAAGTCACAATTTGGTTATTTTAGTTTTCCTAAAAGTCGCGTAAAGAATATTGAGAACATACCCTGCGTTAGTAAAAACGACCACTAGTCACTGAAGAAATGGGTCTTATCAAGTTCGACAGAGTCATGCTTAAATTCAAAATGGATAATCAAACGCACAACTAACTTTCTTTCTAGAAAAACAAAAGAAAACTCACCATCATAAGAATCCGGAATATACAGGGGCTTTCCGACCAGCTTCCCTTTTTTCCCCGACAAAGGGACCGCTTCCACCCTCCTGTGGGCCTCCAAAACTCTATACAGAAGCACTGGCCTATCCTCCCCCTCAAACTTCACCACACGAGGCAACGAGAACTTATCCACAAAATCTTTCAACGTCATCACTTCACTTGTATCGTCTTCCGGCTCGACAGAACCATTTCGGCGACCTAGTAAAAAATTGTCCGCCCATTCCGGAGCGTTTGGTCTTCGCTCTAGGAAGTCAGGTCTACGTTCACTACTACGAGGTTTGTATCTAGGAGGACGGTCTCGTCTTACTAAAGCTTCATTGGCCTCTGCGAGCCATCGTGTGACTAGTCTTTCGCGTTCCACGTCCAGGTATCTAGGTTTGGAAGCATCGCAAGCGAAGCGTGCTGCGTCGAAGCAGTACTGAGGGGGTGGGGGTCGTATCCGAGGTGGGAAGAAGCGGGGTGGGACGTAAGGAGGGTGAGGGGCGTAGGCCGGTGGCGTCCTTGGCCCAGAGCCCTCGACTGACGCCGTTCTGAACATGTTGTCAGGCCATTGATGATGCTCCCGCCACCTGGAACAAAAGATACACGGGTTAGTTTGTTTGTTACAAAAAAGTTTATATAAAGTAACGAAGAGTTTTTTTTGGAATTAGGTAAACGTATCGATTAGATGCAAAACCAAAACGACGAGAAGCCTACCACCATTTATCAATTGGGATAAAAACCGCCAATTCAGATGTCGCTGCTATCCAACGTCCAAGAATCGACAGCCTGTCCCTATCCATAATTTTTTTTAATATATATCTATAAAAAACAATACCACTTTTCGTTGTAATTTTATAACTCAAGACAAGAACGGATGGACCGATTTTGCTAATTCTTTTTTTAGAATATTCCTTGAAGTACGAGGATGATTCATACGGAGAGAAAAATTAAAAAAAAAGGTTAGGCAGTACGAAGTTCGCGGGGTCAGCTAGTACATCCGTTGCGCAGCTGTTGACTGCAAAAATACGGGGACACCCATGTATTTGCCAAATATGTTAAAAGACGAAAATTGTGGGCGAAAGCTCTCCGAAAAAAAAATGGTAACCCGATATTTCGTCGAGACTATGTGCTATCCTTTTATAACCTGAAGACTTTCATGGCAGAAATTCGTATACAGGTGATGCTCCCAAGAGAACCTGGTCCGTTTTTATTACCTACAGCCACTTGTGGTGTGATATAACGTAAATTACAGTGAAGGTGTGTGTGTGTGTTTATATTATCATATTAGATCAGAGCTAGAATTAACATCTCTGAAGTTGTTCAGTCAGGAATATCATCCTCGAGTTGGTTTTCAACTCCCATCAGGTTATTCCTGTCGTACGCCTCCAGTCTTCACCAAAAATGAACTTCAAGCTAACAAACATAAGATAACCTATAAATTATAAAACGTTCATAATTTATTGTCTATTCCACCAAAGCTGCTTTTATACCAGTGGTAGACGCTTCCCTTTTCCTTAGCTCGTCCTTTAATAGTGCTACACTCCAAGTCTCAAACACATTTCTCTAGTTTTTGTTTAATTTGTGATCGACACAAAAGTTAACCTAAACAAAACAATTGCGTTTGGTAGACGTTGAACTGTGCTGCCACCTATGACGAGCTCTCAGTTTTTAACCCCATTTATGACAACTCATCAATTGATACTTCAGACAAAAGTAGCAGATTTAAGGGACGTCTCTATACTGGAAACGCTGTCATATACGTGTACGACCACAACTAATCTGCGATACAAGTAGGTACACACCTCTATGAAAGCTGCATGATAATATTGTCATAATTACCACGCTTGATAATATCAATGATCTCAGTCACGATAGCGACCTACGTTGTTACAATGCTCATCTTCTGGAAACGATACTGGAGACTGAGTGCCAATAATGAGACATAATTCCTCTCTAAACTACAGAAACAGAACATTCGTTAACAAAGTTTATTAACCCAATCCACATCTATCATCATTAGCCCAAAGGAATTGGAATTACTTACCTCAACAGTACCTAAGTGGAATTACCTCAGCAGTATGTGATCCTACGACCCGATACACTAACGAGGCATTTATTACATAAATATTAATGGAATGTCCATGTTAGTGGGGCATTTTACAGCAATTACGCCATCGGATGCTGGTTATCGAGCCATAAAATTAAATAATTAGTATGAGAACAAATCTGTGAATATCGAAACAGTTACGAGACTTTTATTGGGACTTGGAACGATCAATGCAATATTTTACGATGTTTAATAAAGAATTTCAGATTCCTATCATTGAAAGATCTGGTCTGTAGTCCCGACGTAGGACTAAGGTCTAAGATGATTCTGAATTTGAATTGGGTAGGACACTTATCAAAACGTGGTGGCAGATGGAGCAGAGCCCTAACTGAATGTATGCCGAATGACGGTAAGAGTGTTGACTGACCATAAGGATAGCGGGTAGGAACTGGATGAAACATGCATATACCAGGGAAGCATGGCACTAGGGGAGGAGGCTAAACTCAGCAATGAATGGAACAAGGGTGATTGATGATTAAAACCAGAAACAGCAGAATTGCCAAGCAGAATAGTTTCGTTGTTATACATATAATGTTTGATTATAAATCAATCCAGTTTTTTTAAACCACATTAATTAAGTTTTCACCTTTAACAGTCATCGGTCGGCATTTACATCAATACAATCAAAAACAAAAGAAACAAAACAACGTTTCCCGCGGCTTTTCACACTACATCATTTTCTACACTTTTAATTATTGCAAAATATCCGTTGGTAGCCGTAAACTAACAATTTTCTTTACTAATCTCCATACAAGAGATGTTTCCCACTGGGGCCTAACGGTCTCACCAGGCAGTCGAGGAACCTACCTATTACAGGACAAAGTGAATAAAATGATTTTCACACGCAGATAAAATACGTGTAGACATTTAGACAGGGTTTGACAAAGTTGTTTTTGCGGTTGAGATACGTGGGTCCATCTTTGTGACTTCAGGTAAAACATGAACTCCTTCTGCGAAGCAGTAATGATCGCGAAGGAGGAGGCGGAACGCGTGAGGGAAAGGCAAAATTCGCGCCCTCACGCCCCTAGCCGCCGCAGGAGACGCCCTGGGCGTTGGGAATCGCAGGTCAATTCCCGGCCACCGCAGGCGCGGGCTTGCGAACGGCGAGCAATGGGTAGCTCACCGTTCGATAAGGACCAGGCCCGGGTCGACGGCACATTGTGTTCCACGCGCTCCTCAAAGAGATGTCAGCATCAATGACGGGGTCCGCTAGGGTCGATGCCTGCCAGGGTTTCGGGAAAGTCCGCGAGGGATACCGTGGCCCCTGGCACAGGCAACTGAAGGAACACGGGTGGGTTTTAGTCAATAGAGTCTGACACGCCCTCCCGCTCCGCCCAGAGCGGGAGAAGTTATTTGATGATTTCCCAACCACAACAAAAAAAAAGGTAAAACATGAAGTTTGCATTTCCTGAAGGAATAGAAGAGCCATATTTCGCCAGACTAGTGGTTTCATAAATAGCTTGCAAAAATTTAAGAAATTTGTATGTTTACATGTAATTTGGAATGAACAATGCTAAAGTACGAGGTCAAGCCTATGTGCTTTGCGCAAAGTTAGGAAGCTCGAAGGCTTGGCTATTTGTACCTACACTTGATCCAAAAAAGGTTTTATATGTTATTGTTATTTTCCAATAATAATTAGTAAAGGGCCTCGTGGCTTAGTAATAACAGCCGCACGGGACGATCGATCAGGTTAAGCTACGCTTGCCGCGGTTGGTCCGTGGATGGATGACCATCTTTACATACCAAGACCCCTCCGTGCCTCGGAAATCACGTTAAGCCGTTGGTCCCGGCTGTCATTCGTGGATCTTTGACAGTCGATACGGGTCGTCAGAAGCCCGAAAATCTGACAACCAGTCTTACCAAGGGGTATCGTATTACCCAGTAACAGGGTTGTGGAGGTCAGATAGGCAGTCGCTCCATGTATAATACTGGTGTTCAGCTGCATTATTAAACAAAATGCAATTATTGGCATTTTGTTTTGTTTTGATTGTTTGTTTGTAGTCATTTGCCAGTGTCGCAACACAGAGTAATAACGCAATGAGTATTGTCTTTGGTCTTGGTGTGACCATTTACCATTAAATTTGTGCCTGCCCTGACCAGCAATAGACTAAACTGGCAAACTTTAAACTTTTATTTGTTGATTTAGAGGCTTTTGGCTATTTTTTTTTTCATCCACACAGTCTTCAGGTCCCGAACTAGGCAGAGCCTGTACTACGGTAACCTGATGACTGATATACATACTTATATACATATACACACCCAGACACAGGCCAAACAGACATGTTCATGCACACAAATGTTTGACTTGTCCGGGGATCGAACCCGCTACCAACTGCGCCAACCGGTCAGTCTATTTTATGTGTATAAGTATTTTGATTTTTTTTTTTGTATTGTGCGTTTTGTTTGTGCATAATAAACAAATTTTCTTTCCTTCTTTATGATTTTTTTCCATTTAAGGGGCGAGCAAATAGCCATTTAGCAGGCAGGCTAGACTCTGGGCTGCTACTAAGAATTTACTAATGGAAAAGCCTGTAGCGGCATCTACATCGCCACATGCGAGCTGCGCATCATACTGACGTCACGCAAATCCTGCATCGCGCAAGCAGAGTTTACCGCGCAACTAGCATATATACAACTTCCCGACATCAATCGTCGGGCAGTTGCCCACCAGACACGACACCCGTCTGGTCGGAGGATCCTCGCTTTTCTATGGAGTTATGAGTGAACTTTACACCCTGTTCCTCGTGCCTCTATAAGCCCAATACAATAACCCCATCCCCCGATCTGGCGAATTAAACCAGACCCCACGCTCACTAGGGTTCCCTGCGACCACTAGACCATGGAGGCAGTCGTGCAAGTGTTATTTCAGAGGAAGAATTCTTGAACTATACATACCTATGTACCATACGGCCGATAAATCCTAATCTATTCGAAATGAGAGTGAACAGGCTTCTTCTGGTTAAGCTCACTCCATCGTCGACGCTGTCTCTGTCACCACTGACCTAGACTAGAGTCAAGAGCAAACCCATCTTAAACAAAAAAACAAAATAATGATGGCCGGTCCGAACTTTGTACAGAAGGCTGCGCAATAAAATTTTGCAGCAACCAAATGGTGACATGAGGCGAGTGTGAGTGAGAGAACATGCGCAAAAGTTTGGAGAGCCTATGTTCAGACCGGCCATGATTCACCGGCCGTATTGTAAATCAGTCTCTACGATAAGTCTAACATATCAGTAATTCAATAAATTACCACAAATCTGTTATGTAGCATAGTCGTTTAATCCGACACGGTTCATTTACTAAATTCTAGCAATAAATAGTGACGCGATGTCCCATCAAACAACACTGATTCCTGGTAAGGCTACATCCAGACGGTTCAGAAAAACGCGCGATGAACGCTTTTGATACAATCCTGGTTCAGGTGAGAACGCAAGTTTAATCATAAGCTCGTTTACACAGCTATATGCTTTGTTTTCACGGTACATGAATGGTTTTAAAGTAATTTGTAAAATTGTTTATTGCAGGCAAAAACACAACCTGAAATATGGTCTTACTTTTGCTTGTCCGCCTGCTATATCTTACACAAAACAACGTTCAAAAGATAATAATTCCAGTTTTTCTCTTTTCAGTTAGGTATGTGTTTCTGCAGTTGGGTTTTTTGTTTTTTTTGAACAATTTGCTTTATTTCAAACTTTTTACGTTTATTAATTTGGCATTTCATAATCCAAATTATAAATTGTCTACAATATTTTTGTAAGCCATTTATAAAACGGTTATTTTGATAACCCACTCGATAGGTTACAAGGGAAAAAAAATCGAAGACATATTATGGCGCCAAAAATCGGCCATTAATTTTTTTATAATTTTGGTATACCCAATGTCACTCTCACAATTAAGACGAATCTAACGACACCTCTCAAGCTAAAACCCATCAAGCTGTATAGGCTACAGAGCGTGCCAAAGAAATATAGATAAATAGATACTTACATACACTCGAAAAACATAACCCACCTTCTGGCGCAGTCAAGTAGATATAGTGTATAGTTTTTCAGAATCGCGCATCTATCTACACGCTGATTCGCGGCAGTTCACGCTATTAGAACATGCGTTAAAGCGACCTAACGCGGCAATCTGAGCTCAGCCTTACAGTGATTTATAGTCCCACCAACCATAAGTACGTAGCACTGATTCCCTTAGAAGGATATAAGTTTCATGCATTTATTTCTTAAAATCTACACGCACGATATGTGCACATACGACGTTCTTGTGGACAATTTTATGGACACCATTTGTTTATCAGATAAACTCCATTTGTTAAAATGTTCACGCAAACATTAGCAGTTAAGTACTTAGTTACTTTTTGTTTTTACAACACAGCTTTGTATAGAATTAATGAGTGGGCACACCACATCCTTAGTCTATGAGGCTTAGAGCTTAGTTATGCGCTGTCGAATTTTTGCAGCCTGTACAAAATTATTTTAGAAAAAAAAAACGAAGCCTAATCGGTTGTTGGACACTGAACGAGACACAATACAAATTTTATTGTTATTACTGCTGGGGCATTTAGTGTCTCGCAAAGTGCTAAGCTTGCATCTCGATTAAATTATATTATATGCAAATTATTTAATTATACACGAGATTGTTAAAAAATCCGTTAATATTTTGAATAAGTAGAATAATTATAGGTACTTATTTAGTGGTTAAAAGTAAAATATTTTCACTTACTCGTTACCTAAGCCTTGGTGGTATACGAACACATATTTTTGCACAACACTCATTTTTAATTATATAAACAAATTATTTATTTTATTAAAACATTTCACTCCTGCAAGATCTGAAGTAAAACCTGCCCATTTTATTGGCTTGATTGCTTGACTGTTAATCCAGTGTTTTTTTTATTCATTTAAAAACAAATTAAAACGTTTCACAAAAATTTATTTTTACTAACAGTAAAACATAAAGTTGTACTGTTGCACAACAATTGATTTACAGTATTGTGATTGGCCGATACGGCCGAAACAATGGTACGTAAAGACAACACACTTTATGTCTGACCGAGTCACACGGGTGACTTTTTGTGCGGTAGGGTATGGAACTGACTCGGTATCTAATATCGTAATACTAATAAGGGAACAATACACTGTTAGTTGAATAAATAATACGCGATTAAAATGTTTTGATTGACCGTCCTTGAGGATAAGTCGTGTGATATGATTGATTATGATGATGTCATAAAGGAGCAATAGTGCTGGTCCTATTTTTCTTTTGTCTAAAAATCTTGTCAATTCGAATTGATTAAAAATTCTATTTTTGAAATCAAGATCCGCTTTGGTTGGTAGCTGCCAGAGAAAATAACAGAACATCACGCCTGTATGGGACCCTGAAGGGATGGGCAGAAGTGTACTTATATTACACACACTTTTCACCGGTTATGTGTACATAATCAGCCTGTAATGTTCCCACTGCTGGGACACAGGCCTCCCTCGGTCGCGGGCCCAGTGCGGGTTGGTAGATGTCACATGTCTTCGAATTTTTTGGTTCTAGAACATACCAGTTTCCTCACAATGTTGTTTCCTTCACCGTTTTGAGAGCAATGGTGATGAAATAATTCACACAAAGTAATGCGCCTGTCTGGGTTCGAACATACGCCCTGCAACACGTAAGTCGCGGCTGTTTACACTGGGCGACTACTGCTCCGTAGCTAATTTAACTTACAGTTATGTATAAGTCCCATGTAATAGGGGGCGAGCCTATTGCCACCATCGAGCACAAACTCCAGACTCTGGGCTTCTACTGAGAAATGCCAGATGCAAATACGCAGTAAGTATCACTTTTTCCGAGCCGCGAATCAAACCAAGGACCTCATGTTCAACAGTTTTGCTAGCGACCACGTTTTAGCGCTAAAAACGTATTTAAAACATTACTCGGTCTCTGACATTTTTAAACTATTGACACAAACAGAAAGATGCTTTAGCGTTAGAAGTAGTAAGAGATAAAGTAAGGTAAGTAAAAAAGGGGATAATCGAAAAATTCATCCGCATCACTGTCAATCGGAAAGGTGTCTATCAAAAATCGATATTCGAAATCAAGTACCGCCCGCGGTGGTTGGTCAGGCAAAAAACTAAGTTAACAAAAACAAAAGAACTAGATTTACCCGACTGATTTAACTGGCTTTCTTTTAGGTCATTTATGGACAAAAAAGTATTATCGCAAAGACATTGCATATTTCGTAAGAATTTTCTGCCAGCACACCCGCTTAAGGAAAATGAAGAATTCTGTCAGTAAGCAATCATCCTGGCCTCTTATGCGCTCCTGGTACGTCTCACACAAAATGCTTAATGCCCTTAAACGGGAACATCCCTCATGTTCCCTCCCTCATTGATTAAACCAGCCATAATAATAAATAATAGTTAGTTTACTAGCATCTTAACTGACACTGTTTGACCGGTGGTAGTTAATCTTATAGTTATTAAGGATAAGCCACTAACTGCGGACGTTTATCACTAATTAGATATCTATGCTGCGTAAGTTCCCATGACTCATTATGACTTGGAACATTAAGATTAAATGCGATGCTTATTTGTTTTTCCCTTACTCTTGGAAATCTAATGATCTCGGAAGAATTCTTCTCAAGAATTAAAATAATATTATCATATTTTTAAAATAATTAAAATGTTAAACCATGTTAAACCCTCGGGCTTTGTGAGTGGTTTAGGGATGCTCGCTCACCTTGCGAGCTGGTGGAACAGACTGCTGTTATAGATCATGCGAACCCTCGGGCTTAGTGAGGGTCACAATGACGCTATGGGTCCCTACGTCTCTAGGTCTGAATCCAAAAATGAAACATAGGGTACCAATCAACCAAATGTTTATTCCAATTTTACATATTATGTAGTTTTTTAAAGAACATCTGTTAAATCTAAAAACCGGTCCATTTAAATTAGTCAGCGACTAATAATAATATCATTTTGTAAATAGGAGGACATTGCCACTAATAAATTAGCAGGTAGGTACCTATTTATTTAATCAAGCCGCAGAAAAAAGTAACGATTAAAAAGAACTAACTAAATATTTTTATTTTAGTCCATTCATTCATTGAATTAATTTCTGACAATAGTTTGATTGAACCGAAACAGTTACATATAGTGCTAACTGTTATATATCGCTACAAGGTTATTTTGGCGCGTGGTCAAGATCGGAACGAACGCCACCATACTGTTTTTTTAATACAGTTCAAGTGACATTTCATAAAACAAATTATTCAAATGTTTGTTAAATAAGAACTAAAGCCGCCATCTTAAAGCGGGATCATCCAAAAGGGGTACCGCTGACCCGGAACATAAAGGGCCAAGGAAGGAACACGGGTGGGTTTTAGTCAGTAAGAGTCTGACACTCCCTTCCGCTCCACCTAGAGCGGGAGGGGTCATTTGATGATTTCCCATCCTCAAAAAAAAAAAAAAAAAGCCGCCATCTTGTTTTTTAAATACATTCCAAGTGACATTTCGGAAAACAATTGCACAAGTTTAGTGTTTAACTGTTTATAGTGCGTTTCATCAAAGAAGTCCCTTCGCTGTAATGTTGGTAGCGCTTAAATGAGTGCTGCCAGGCTGTGAAAATTATATTACCCAGTAAATCAGTAGGTATAAATTGAAAACGATAATTTATTTTGGTTGTTCTTTTTGTTTGGTCACCTTTCAACAAAGGTCTATAGAAAATTATACCTTACGTGTAAAGATAAGTATTCATAAAATTAAACTCTTAATATAACCATAATAATGATTTATTTGCGAAACTTCTTAATAAGCTGTAATGATTAACAACAAAATTACTTTATAAAATAACTGTGCTCCTCCAAAGGACCTACACCCGATATAGCACTATCTCCAGGGTCAGTATCGTCTGAAGTATCTCCTATAGTATATCTAGTCATCTCCTACTTCTATTATTTGTTATCAACAGTTACTTCATTGTTGAAGTACTTATCTTCTATGGTTTCTACGTGGCTGCATTCTTTTATCCACTCTTCTGGCGTGCTACTGCAAATTGCCACTTCAGTTATTTTTACAATATTGTTTGCTTCCTGACCCACGTTTTTTTCAGCAATCCGCCTTTACAAAAGACTCCATATGAGTTCGATTGGATTCAGGTCACAATAATAAGGAGGAAGTCTTACAACTTTATGACCGTGTTCTTTTAACAATGAATCGACTTCGTAGATAGGTGGTTCTTTATGGTCTTTAATTATTTTAAAAGGTGTAGGTAGGCACCTACGGGGTAGCAGCGGGGACTAGGGAGCATCTAGTTCTGGCAATGGCAACCCTATTTTATGGCGGCGACGCGAAGTCTCACACATTCTAATGGAATTATTGGCGCTTTGTTACGTTTTTCACTCTCACAAAACGTTTTGACTTTCAACACCAACTCTCTCTCGCCACTTTTAAGTGTCTTCGGCGTGATTAAAACCGTAAAACAACTATAAATCTTGGAAAAACTCAACAAAGCCTACGATGCGTCTAGCGGTTGACGTTCTTGACAGTCAGGTGTGCCAATATAACGGCGAAGGGAATTCTTTCGTGAAACGCACTATACCAGCAGTGCGCCCAGTGTCAACGTCGTCATTTAGAGCGAGCGCCAAAAGATCTTTGTAGCAGTGTAGTTATAGTCCTGTGTAGGTACAATCCGGCATTATTTCTGCAGTAAGGAATCTCAGAAATAAATAACCTAAACTATGGGAAACATTTAACATAGGTAACATAAAGTCTTACCCATGTTTTATAAGTCCAGTTATCAGCGGATAATGATGCCAATAACTCGTCTAGGCATGTTTACTCGACTTTAACTAATGACGTCAGAAAAGTGCGGTGTATTCCACATCTTATAAGAAGTCGCTATTTAGTATTAGATAAGGCTTTTACGTGGATATTTCTCATTTTGTGAGTTTACAGTAGCAATATGGTTAGCAAAAAGGGCATTTTTTTTTTAATAATTGTATGATTTTTTTAATATGATTGTAAGTATAAAAGTATAGGTAAAAATTAATTTTAAAAAATGTTCTAAACGTATCCCATTTGGAATATTTTTATTTATCGAGAGTTAGAAACATCGTGGAAGTCTTTAAAATTTGGTTTTTTGGGTTATATGTGATTTTTTTTAAATGTCAATAATGATTTCTAATACAGGACCTAGTATAACTTTGAATTACTATATCTTGGGCTTTTTATTCAGTGTATTTATTTTTATTAGCTTAGATATTTATTTGAGAGTCCAAGGTTATTAGATTTAATGTAATTACCAAAAAGTACAAATCATTTAAAACTTATACAACTACTAACATTGTTATAAAAAATTACGTCCACGTCTCAATCAAAAGCATCGATCTGAAGTTGAACTTAAAAAAATAAGTCGATGTCCCCGCACTAATCATAAATCGATGAACAGCCAAAGCACCTGTTCATATTATAAATAACTGGCACATAACAGACCATTATAAACTTTTAGACTCAAACATAAGATTCAGTTTCGTTTGCAGAATTCTGGTACAACGACCGGACTTATAAATAATACCAATTTACAAATAACGCTGTCGAAATCAATATCAATGCGTCATAAGCCGTAACTCTCGGGAATAATGATTTTATAAGTAGCGGTACAAGTTTATAACGGCAAAATTAACTTTGTCCATTTGCATCGTAAGTTTTTTTGGTACTAGTTTGCTCCAATTTTTTTCTTTTAAACGTTGATGTAACAATAGTTTTTTGTATTGTTCAAAAGTAATTAATTTGCGATCAGATTATTCTGATATTATATTATTAAGGGTATGCACAACTACTAATATCAGATCAATTTGGAATTTTCACGTGTGATAATTTAAAAAATAAAGAAAAAATATAGGTAAGTACCACACTGCCTTTTAAGGTCAATCTTCTGTCAAGAGCTGACCTCTTGACAGAATATTGTAGTGTCAATGGACCAGAAAATACCTACTATTTGTGAGCTAAATGTACCTATTAATAAAAGCTAGATCATTGACCAGTTTGGAACTATAAATTTAAGAATGAATTAACTTATTGAGCAAATTAACGTGGAGGTTTTAGTTAGAACTTTAGAAATGTCAAAAATCAAAAGACTGCCTAGTCTTTGCTCTGAGGTCTAAGCTACGAAGGCTTATTTGAGTAAAAACGTAACTTTTAGTACATAGTTGATTCGTTCTGTGGCGGAGTTATGTCTATTTCGATTATTTTTGTCGACCATACTTATTCATTATTTGCGATCAATTGACATTTTAACGTCATTCGTGGAAAACCAACCGATGCATTTTTCCAACAATTCACTGACATTTTGAATTGACATCATTAAATCAAATAATAAAAAATTGTAACGTGGAATCTTCTGTTTCTGTTCATCAACGGGCTTAAGTACAAGGAAGAAAGAGACGGATATAAATGACACATGTGTTTCCTATAAAATAATTCGGTTTGTAAAACACCTTGGTGCGCATGAGTTTGTCTTCTGACTCACTGTGTCTTTATTTTTAAAGGCCGGCCGTGAAGTTTTTTGTGTGGGAATTATTTCAACGCTGATCGTGTATTAAAAATATATGAAGTATTTTTATATCAGGTGGGTCATTGTGTTTTGTAAGGTGCATTATTGGTGCTTGAATGATTAATATTGAAAGCTACGACAAAAAATATGTTTACAGTATCAAAATGCCTTGTAAATTTAGACTGACTAATTGAGCACTCTTGAGGATCATGAAATCGAAGTCAAATCATTTATTTCAAATAGGCACATAAAAGGCATTTTGAACCTCAAAATATACAAGAAAATAGTGTTTATTCTAGTTGAACCTTCTTAAATGTAGTTTTGTATGGAGAAGAATGAGCAAGAAACGCCATAGTTACACTCATACTTCGGGCGCGGTAAGATGAATGAGAATTTTTAGGTAATTGACAATCCAGCCCATCGCGGCAACAAATAAGGGTCAAAACAGCGATGCGTTCGATGTTAGTTGAATCGAATGACCACCAAATTTTGCAGCTATAATTAAATAAAAAAATAAATGCACAGCTCAGTGAATGATTTTTTAGGTATTTTTTTAATTGATTCAATTACCTTTATTATCATTACATAAAATATGATAGTTTACGGTCAACATTTTGATAATTATGCGACGATTGTTTTTTGAGCACCATTATTTTTATCATGATACTATTTAATTTTTCTGAAACATTTTTGAATAAGTATTTTCTACAATTTTTAAATTTTTCAATACACAATTTTTTTTTCTGGCTTGTAATTATGTACCGATATACCTAACTGTGCGACAAAAAACTGAGCGTTTTACGGTGTCCTGCGTTTGGGCAGCGCCTTAAGTTATAAACCAATGCATGTGTTGGAAAGACAGTTACAAGATGGGTCACGACATAATCCGCAGCACGGAGAGACCGAGTATAATGAAGTTTGTAGAAAAGCTACAATCTTAAAACCTCATCAAAACTTCCTACCGGTTAAGTAATAATCCATACTTATTAATATTATAAATTCGAATGTTACTCTGTCTGTCTGTATGTTACCATCGACAAAATTTTGCAAGGATATAGATGGCATCCTGGGGACGGACATAGGCTACTTTTGGTCTCAAAAATAATGCTAAAGGGTATAATTATAAGGGATGTAAGTTTGTATGGGAAACCCAACATTTCTTAAGTTAGAGATATTTTTTTTTATAATTAAAATCTTCCTACTCGGTCAAAGGTTATTACAATTTAAAGTGATAAAATAACCCTTATCACAAGTAGGTATTAATTAGATAGTCAATGGCACTAGAGCACCTAGGTATTCAAAATAATTGGTTATTAAAACAAAATGATAAATTATCATTTTAAGACATTTGGAGTCATAAAATCCTGTTTTATTTATTCTCGCTCGGCTGTCCGAATTTACAATTTCGGATTGAAGGGCAAACAAAATAATAGAGTGGGGTGGACCGATTTGTATGAAATATAGACTAAGGGCTGATTTCTCAATAGGCAGATATATTTTATCTGATGACAGTTTGACATAATTATATTATATTCTACCATTGACTTATAATATAATTCTACACATAAGCTGTCAAACCAATAGATTTATGCCTCAGATAAAAGTTATCTGACCATTGAAAAAAAATAGCCCTAAGTGTTACTTCAAGACAGATTGAAGAACAAACTTAACTTTGAACTTGATTTATAACTATAAATTACTAATGTTCGGATACTAATTTTCTCAAACTGTAAGCTTAGGATTCTCGTCAAACATGCTGCTAGGTAACGGGAAGTACCTACCATTATAGGCTTTGGTTTATTTGCGAGTATCAACATATGCGGCATAAATAGCCGTATTTTTTATTGCGTTGACTTGAAAGTTTGATTTTCTTTACAGCTCCAAGAGACCGTAGATCTAAGCTTTTGATATTTATTTCAACTTGATACCTCCACGCGTTCCTGATAAAAAGGGTCTTGACAAACAACGAAGTCATCCTTTAAGGGTTCCAATTTTTCATTTTGAGGTTCGTAATCCTAAAAAAGATTAAGTATTTGAATTTATTATCTGCCTGTCTCTCTTTTTGTTACCTTTTCATGCCGTAACGGCTGAACAGATTTAGATGAAAGGCATACAGATAGGCCATGACCTGGGTTAGGACATAGGATACGTACTTGAATCCTGGTTGTACGTTCTTGTGGAACAATTTCTGACTTTTAAGCGAGCAAAGCTGCGAGCAAAAGGTAGTTACGCCATATATGAAGAGAACTAATGTCACACACTCGAGCGGCAAATCAGTGATTGCAGGAGCATCCTCGAATGAAAAGCGTTCTAAATATAGCTCCGACCGCGGAAACTCGTAAAAAATCAAACACTACCAAAGACAAATGAACTTTGCAGAAGATGCATTTCATACAACACTTGAAGAAAATGATGATACTGTCTTTATCATGGCAGGACTAGAAGAAAATTGACAATAAAATACATACTTCAGGTATTTAAATTAAATCCTAATTGACTTGCAAGAAGTGCTCATTAAAACTTGGTTTCGCTAATAAAATTCTGGCGAGGTAATAGCATCTTCCACTGTCTAAACCAAGGCTAGATATATTTAATTGAGGATGATGGACCTAATGACCACTATCTTCCTGCCCTAGTCCCATGTTACTTACTAGGCCATGGCTTATTTTAATTCCTGAATTGTTTTTATCTCTTTATTATGGACGCTTTCAAAGTGCACGTCTTTCTACATCGTTCTCACATGTATATTTTCAAAATGAATGATGTAACCACTTTGTTGTAACAATATTTTGATTTAAAGAGTGTCCATGGAGTTTCATGTGCGTTCTTCTCCATAGGTACCAACTACGCTTTGGAATGGGCAACTAGCTTCATCTTTCTGACTGACCGACCGCTTGACATTTCAAAAGTGTCTGTAATTGTTTTATTTGAATTAAATGCTTTATTTTGACTTGGGGTCGGCGCAACACGTTTTCTTCTTCCATTGCCCCAATGATGAACATGAACTAAAACAGTGATGAACACCAATAGTCCTCATACGTTATTGTGAACCTTCTTTATCTTCCTTAACTCGTTTCCACACTTATTCACATGACCATAAGTAACAGCTTCACCTATTCATTAACAAGGGAATCATTTCGTAATTTCCTCAATGGAAACAGGATGTAGTACCGTTATTGTAATTGGTTGAGGTAGATACAAACCTTTGAGATATGAGGGAGAAAACTGGATTGTTGGATGGAACCTTTTCACTGAGAGTTGGTATTCACGCGAATTCAGAAAATGATCAGACCATAGGAAGGATTAAAACCTGTATTTACAAAGAGAATTTATAGGAGGATCTCACTATGTACTTAATACCCAAAATTATAACTGAAATAAGAAAGTTCCGTTTAAAAACACAGAGACAGTTAAGGATAAACTCTCGAAAAGTCTTGTCTATCAACAAAACGGAGATTTAATTTCCAATTTGAATAAAATTAGGCTCCGAAACTTCTATTATGTAACTCCTTTATCATTCAAGTTGTACAGAAAAATACAACTCGCTCCCCTTACCCATCTTTGTGATAAACTAATTTACATAACGATAAGTCCTCAGGTGTGCGATCAAAAGAGAATATGAGAATATATTGATATACCTTATTCCCACGCATTGGTCGAGCTCACGATCTAATTTATATCGATCGATTCATGTTTTGTTCCTCGTTCCATACTCGGACATAAAGTAGGTACTGTAAGATAGTAATTTTGTATATTTGAAAAATAGCTTTTGATTTACTACAATAGATTAAGGATCTTTTACCAACTATTCCGAATGAACTATCATGTCAAACTCATTTCTAACTTATGCATAGTACTACTTCTTAATTACCTACGTACTTCTTCGACCCATTGTCACTCAGTGATTGGTTCTTTAGTTGCTATCTATCATCCATGTTTTTCCAGATTTTAAGGTCGTAATAAATAAAAACCATAAAATAATTACATGCGGGTTCACATAACACGGGTCCTAATACAATTCCTTGTGGCACTCCATTGTTTGTGGTAGGTCTTTTTAATCATAACTGCACGTGTCACTCGAACGCTTCTCATTGAATTTAAATGATCACATTACGCAATCTTAGGGGTCCGTGACCTCTTTGTCCAAATTATATAATAGGCTTTTTTTATTTACTAGGATTATAATGTCAATCAAACGATTAGTCTAGTTTTTTGTGGAGCAAGTTTTTGTTTGAGGCGGTTGGAGAAAAAGAGGTTTTGTACTTCTTGGGACACGTGCTCTGATATGGCTATAATGGTGAAGCCCCCTAATGTTGAATCTTTTGTATTATAATAGAATTATCCTCAATGGGCTCAGCTAAATTAAAGGGATAATTTTTTAATTGCTATTGCTAGAGGTATAAAAATCTCTAAGAAACAGAAACCAAGCATTTAATTATAAATATTCTAATCATAATTATGTTTCCCATCTTTATCTTAACCATTTATTGAGTTAAGTTTTCTAAACAACTAAAAGTATTTCAAAACCCACTTGTTATCCAAACTAAAGGCAACTTTTTAAATTCCTATAAAAATCGTGACGTAACTGATGGTCGAGGCTTGTCGTGAACCGAGCGAATTCTTTAGATGTCAGGGCCTGCAGTCTCGACATGACGCAAACGGCTGTCGCAAACTACCGAGCGATAAATAATAGCAAAAATAATTGTTTGCCGTAACGATGCTTACGACAAATGGAAGTCTCTACACCCGAGATAACGCGCAAGATCGTACATAACTTTGACAAAACGGTGTCGGTACGCCAGCGAAAAGCGTATTCATAGTTCAGTTTTTTCGAAGACAATTAATGTCCGTAACAAATTCACCTTGAATACAGGCAAAATTAGTGAACATGATTTCATAAAAATAATTATTTTTCTGGAATATTTTATAGTGGCTATGTAAATCATATCTTGGAAACACTATTTTTCATGAAAACTATTAAGTAGCGATGACCATTTTAAAGAATTAAAATAAGTTGTTAAATATCTAAGGACATTAAAATCTGCGTCCTTGCAACATTATTAACCTAATGCCAAACTTGTCAAGTGTCAATGTCAAGTCATTATGGAATTGTAAATAGTTTATTTGTTGTCATTGCAAGCAAACAATGTATTTTCAATTCAATGGTATTTACTTATAATTGTTCATTGATGTGACAATGTTACAGCATATTATTACTCGGCTAACCCAATTTGGCTCAAGCGGCGACCCCACTGCTCAGAGTTTCTCATTAAAGTAATAGAGTTGCGTAATATGACACTGGACTACAGCAACTCTGTAATGCTGTAGCATTTGAAGAAATGGCTAATGTTTACCTAGGAGCTCGATAAACACGTCTCCTGAAATTCTGTAAAGATACGGAAATGAAAGATTTCAACGGATTTTCACTTTCGTGCGATTTGCAGTCTCATAACCATATCAAGGCTGTTGGAGGGTCTCTGAGGCAGCATGAAGCAAGCGGTCCACACTTCAGAAGGCCACATAGCTTGGAGATGCATCATTTGTGGTGGCTATCTCCTGTAGTGAGAGCACGATGTAGAAGAAGAAGAAAACAATTTGAACTAAGTGAATAGTGAAAGTTTACATTTTCAGTCAATAAATATTTTTCGATAGGTATGCAACATGCCCCATGTAAACAGTGTCTAGATTATTAGCATACATGAACTTAGGATATGATTGTGGTAATGGAAATTTAATAAAGTTGAAAACATGATTTGTGGTTGTGCGTTATTTATTTTTCAATAGAATATTTATTTACAAAGAATACACATACTAAAATCAGTTGTTACAGTTGTGAGGAATCCATGTACATTCTACCTAATATAGCAGGCTAATTTAGTAAATAAATTACAAAAACTAAATTTCAATACAGTTAACTTACCGGTTACCGGCTAAGAAATCTTGTACAGATTAATAAATAAATCTACTAATGATGTTGTTAGCTGTTTTCTACATTATTGAAATGGTAGATCTTTAATATTGCCAGGTACTTATTTTATTATAAGTTATAGGTGAGGTGCCATACAGATATTATTTTTTTCTTGAGTAAAGAAGTTATGAGTCCCGTGCATGAGTCCTTGGACATTGTGCCACCCTATGTAAAATTTCTACATATATGTCTTTAATTTTGATGGTGTACATATTAAACAGTATCATATCTATCTATGTATTGAGATCTCATATCTGTAGCATGTTTTATAGTTTCATTAGAGGTAGAAAGTAGGTAGATGTTTATTAGTTTTTACAAATTTGGCTACTTCAATGATTTATAGGCATGGGAAGGTTAACAATTTATGAGACACCAAACCTTAAAACAGAAAGTAGGTACCAAACCATGGTAAGCAACCAATATTTTCGGCAGACTAACTTCTTTTTGATAAGTTATGCAGCTTACTCTTGTACAAATTTCCTCTGCCTGTGCCTTCCTCGTCAACTGGCTGTCAATTAAGATCCCTAAAAATGTTGTGATGGTTATACTCTTTTTCTAAAGTTTATACGGTTAACCATGGGTAAAAGTGTATGATTTAGGTTTTTTGGAGATTTTAATTAAATTTCATTATTGTCACTTTATTAAACTGCTGAGTTTATTGGTAATGTCATGCGGATAGGTGTGCAACATAGACATGACATGACATGACATGACATGACAAACAGAGATGTATAATTAACATTGTAAACATTGTAAACAGAGTGTCTAGAATTATAATGTGTGAACTTAGGAAAGGATAGTCATACTTAATGGAGATTTAATATAGTTGAATGATTTGCGGTTGTGTTCTTTATTTATATACCTACTAAGATCGGACAATTCGCTCCCTTCAGAAAGATTTAAAATGTCTTTGGCTCCTTCTAATGCGGTGATTGTCGGCGACGTTCGTTCGCACGTAAGTAGTATGTCCTGAACCTATAAATAGGTGGACTTAAAAGCCTCATTGGTACAGACACACAGACACACCATCGCGACACATAATTCCGCATAATTTTTGTTTGAAACTACTTGCAAACACCAAAATATTATAGTTTACGATGACAAATTGACAACGAATCACTTAGCGGGCTGTCAAAAATGGTTGCAAACTATAATCGTAAACACTAAAGATATCGTCACTTCTTCGACCAAGATTGATAAAATACCGGTAACAACCGATAAATTTGAGTGTCGAGACTACCAAATATCGTTACATCTGGATTGTTAGGACTTAGCAACCGAAAACGATTGTTAAGCGGTTTGCGTCAAGTCGAGACTGCAGGCCCAGGGCCTGCAGTCTCGACATGACGCAAACGGCTGTCGCAAACTACCGAGCGATAAATAATAGCAAAAATAATTGTTTGCCGTAACGATGCTTACGACAAATGGAAGTCTCTACACCCGAGATAACGCGCAAGATCGTACATAACTTTGACAAAACGGTGTCGGTACGCCAGCGAAAGGCGTATTCATAGTTCAGTTTTTTCGAAGACAATTAATGTCCGTAACAAATTCACCTTGAATACAGGCAAAATTAGTGAACATGATTTCATAAAAATAATTATTTTTCTGGAATATTTTATAGTGGCTATGTAAACCATAGCTTGGAAACACTATTTTTTATGAAAACTATTAAGTAGCGATGACCATTTTAAAGAATTAAAATAAGTTGTTAAATATCTAAGGACATTAAAATCTGCGTCCTTGCAACATTATTAACCTAATGCCAAACTTGTCAAGTGTCAATGTCAAGTCATTATGGAATTGTAAATTGTTTATTTGTTGTCATTGCAAGCAAACAATGTATTTTCAATTCAATGGTATTTACTTATAATTGTTCATTGATGTGACAATGTTACAGCATATTATTACTCGGCTAACCCAATTTGGCTCAAGCGGCGACCCCATTGCTCAGAGTTTCTCATTAAAGTAATAGAGTTGCGTAATATGACACTGGACTACAGCAACTCTGTAATGCTGTAGCATTTGAAGAAATGGCTAATGTTTACCTAGGAGCTCGATAAACACGTCTCCTGAAATTCTGTAAAGATACGGAAATGAAAAATTTCAACGGATTTTCACTTTCGTGCGATTTGCAGTCTCATAACCATATCAAGGCTGTTGGAGGTCTCTGAGGCAGCATGAAGCAAGCGGTCCACACTTCAGAAGGCCACATAGCTTGGAGATGCATCATTTGTGGTGGCTATCTCCTGTAGTGAGAGCACGATGTAGAAGAAGAAGAAAACAATTTGAACTAAGTGAATAGTGAAAGTTTACATTTTCAATCAATAAATATTATTCGATAGGTATGCAACATGCCCCATGTAAACAGTGTCTAGATTATTAGCATACATGAACTTAGGATATGATTGTGGTAATGGAAATTTAATAAAGTTGAAAACATGATTTGTGGTTGTGCATTATTTATTTTTCAATAGAATATTTATTTACAAAGAATACACATACTAAAATCAGTTGTTACAGTTGTGAGGAATCCATGTACATTCTACCTAATATAGCAGGCTAATTTAGTAAATAAATTACAAAATCTTAATTTCAATACAGTTAACTTACCGGTTACCGGCTAAGAAATCTTGTACAGATTAATAAATAAATCTACTAATGATGCTGTTAGCTGTTTTCTACATTATTGAAATGGTAGATCTTTAATATTGCTAGGTATTTTATTATAAGTTATAGGTGAGGTGCCATACAGATATTTTTTTCTTGAGTAAAGAAGTTATGAGTCCTGTGCATGAGTCCTTGGACATTGTGCCACCCTATGTAAAATTTCTACATAATATGTCTGTAATTTTGATGGTGTACATATTAAAATATGTATCTATGTTTTGAGATCTCATATCTGTAGCATGTTTTATAGTTTCATTAGAGGTAGAAAGTAGGTAGATGTTTATTAGTTTTTTTACAAATTTGGCTACTTCAATGATATAAAGGCATGGGAAGGTTAACAATTTATGAGGCACCAAACCTTAAAACAGAAAGTAGGTACCAAACCATGGTAAGCAACCAATATTTTCGGCAGACTAACTTCTTTTTGATAAGTTATGCAGCTTACTCTTGTACAAATTTCCTCTGCCTGTGCCTTCCTCGTCAACTGGCTGTCAATTAAGATCCATAAAAATGTTGTGATGGTTATACTCTTTTTCTAAAGTTTATATGGTTAACCATAGGTAAAAGTGTATGATTTAGGTTTTTTGGAGATTTTAATTAAGTAAATTTCATTATTGTCACTTTATTAAACTACTGAGTTTATTGGTAATGTCATGCGGATAGGTGTGCAACATGACATGACATGACAAACAGAGTTGTATAATTAACATTGTAAACAGAGTGTCTAGAATTATAATGTGTGAACTTAGGAAAGGATAGTCATACTTAATGGAGATTTAATATAGTTGAATGATTTGCGGTTGTGTTCTTTATTTATATACCTACTAAGATCGGACAATTCGCTTCCTTCAAAAAGATTTAAAATGTCTTTGGCTCCTTCTAATGCGGTGATTGTCGGCGACGTTCGTTCGCACGTAAGTAGTATGTCCTGAACCTATAAATAGGTGGACTTAAAAGCCTCATTGGTACAGACACACAGACACACCATCGCGACACATAATTCCGCATAATTTTTGTTTGAAACTACTTGCAAACACCAAAATATTATAGTTTACGATGACAAGTTGACAACGAATCACTTAGCGGGCTGTCAAAAATGCTTGCAAACTATAATCGTAAACACTAAGGATATCGTCACTTCTTCGACCAAGATTGATAAAATACCGGTAACAACCGATAAATTTGAGTGTCGAGACTACCAAATATCGTTACATCTGGATTGTTAGGACTTAGCAACCGAAAACGATTGCTAAGCAGTTTGCGTCATGTCGAGACTGCAGGCCCAGGTTCGCCGATTTGGGCATACTATTTTTGTTAAATCCAAGTTCGTTCACATAGCCCAGCTGCATGCATAAAGTTGAAATATTTTCTCAAGATAACTACATTGGTACGTATGTACATACTAAAATGCTGCTAATAATATATATGAATCCAGATGAAATAGTTTTTTTATTATTATTAGTAAAGAATATTAATTTAATAAGAGTATTTTATTAATAAAGATTTTTTTTATTCTCATTATTAGGTTTTTCAACTACCGATCAATGACCAAATAGCTGGGTCCCCACCGTGCGATCCAGTGCACTCCGATCGCTCATTGTTCCTGCCGGCCGTGCCCGATCGAGCGCTCCGGATCGTCCGGTGCGGTGCGGACCCAGCTATTCAGATTTAGCTTTAATATTTTGTTAAAACTGAAATCAAAATGAAATGCCTATGGCATTATGTCCGCCTCTGTACAGTTGTGTGCTTAAAGTATTAAATATATAAAATAAATCTGTAGTACTGGATCTGTCGTCTCGATAAGGAACATATATGTGTTACACCAACTTCCGCTCCGCGCGCGACTTCGTTCACGTAAATTTTCTTGTTTTAACATGCATGATATCTTAACGTTTATTAAGAATCTAGTTTTCTGTATGTAGACTACACTAGACCACACTAGATTATTCTTTGAATTTTTCTTATAATATTGTTCACCCTTGGGGTATGTATGTCAGATACTTTTTTTTGGTTTGCTTACTTTTTAAATTATAATCAGTTTCCGTAAAATCCAGGGTTTTGGAGAAGATTCAATAGCTTCACTATCTAGCTTTGAAATGATTGAAGCTCCTAACCTCAGCTTCCTGGTCTTTTATGTTATCCTTCATTTTGAATTAACAACTTGCGAGACAAGTAACCGTACTTTCTACCATTTCCAATTTATGTCCGAAGAAATTGATGATTTACATACAATATTCCACCATTATCGAGAGATAATTAAATCTGGAGGTACAATAAGACCTGTCAAGTTCATCTTCATTCCTCGGCCGTCTTTTCTCGCCGTTTTTAATTTGGTATTATTTCCTTAGTGGAAGATAAGTACTTTTTGAACACCATTCATTATTATTAAGACGTTTTGTATTGACATTCCGGTTCTTTTTATTTTTGGACGAAATCTTGTTATTGTGAAGGTTACTCACATCAAAAGAGTCAAAATCAAAATCAAAAGTCATTTATTCAAACTGGGCTGAGAATCAGCACTTTTTGAACGTCAAAATCACATAAGACAGTCCCTCCAAAACGCCCGCCCTTCACCACTTCCTAGTGCTTTAGCTGGGAAGAAGAAGTGGCGGAACAAACTCCCCAGCAGCACTGCTGTCGGGCCTCTCGCTGCCTGCCAGGGTTGCGGGAAAGTCCGAAAGGGTTACCGTGGCCCAGGGGCCACGGTAACCCTTTCGGTGCCTTCCTGTGCCAGGGCACAGGCAACTGAAGGAACACGGGTGGGTTTTAGTCAGTAAGAGTTCGACACGCCGTCCCGCTCCGCCCAGGGCGGGAGAAGTTATTTGATGATATAACACATTCAAAAAAAAAAAAAGAAGGTAGAGGTAGGATACATAGGCCGATGACAATTTAGCCTACTGTTATAAAGTTACGATCGGTGCCTGAAATTAGGTGCATGTGATCATTAAATAAACCTGCTTTAAAATGTTTAATTCATTAAAATACGGTTTTTTTTGTTTTTAAAATCCGCCTTTATTTTGAACATAACGCAAAATTAATTTTTATTAAAAAATTACATCATCGTACAAATTCGAATTCGATCTAAGTATGTTCTGCCCAGTAAGTTGACTTTGAATATTTTTTGTACGACATCTTTTTTGTATGTTACGAATTCTATAATCATTTAATTCATAAACGTTTTTATAAGGTTTACGTCCTGAAATTACATCAGCTTATTAAAATGATATTCTATAATTAGTACCTACATTTAAGGCGAAGCCTTTTTCAATTATTCGCAAATTAGTTCTTGGAACTCCTAAACGGATGTAACTTGAAAAGTTGATTAGGTAAGATTTTCATAAATAGAACAGATATTTTTTGTTGAATATTCGTTGTTAAAAACTATTAAATCATTAAGCAAAATCAAAACTTACAAAGCTAAGTTTTAGATTTTAATAACTCGCTATGTCAAACAGCATTATGAATCCCGTTGACTATTTCCTATATAAATTTCATTGAGTTTGGCTACGAATAGGTCACATCAATCAACTTAGTATATTATAGCAGTTAGACTGACGTAGGCACCGGTTGCATCCCTACCAAAATATTAGGATTTGGATATTATTAGCTATTTCGATAGTAATAGATTTTAGATTTAGACGACACGGTTGGCGCAGTGGTTAAGCGATTGACTGCTGCGTTACGTGTCGCGGGTTCGATCCCCGCACGGAACAAATATTTGTATGACCTGCAAGTAGTTGTTCCGGGTCTGGCCGTTTGTGTATGTGAGTTTAAATGTTTGTAAACGCACCCACGATACAGGAGAAATTCCTAGTGAAGGGCAACGTTTAAAAAAAAAAAAATTATGAATGACCTCTTAGCCGGGACATCCGTAAATAAAGTTGAATTTTGGAGTTGTAACACTTTAGATTTATACATGGGACGTCACGAAGTTTTCGACCCCGCGCACAAGACGTAACTCTTTGTTGACCAATCCTCCAAATGTGGCCGTAATTCATTGATAGCCCATAGTTTTTGGCTTTTATCGAAACTTATAACAAAATACTTTTATTCCTTTCTCAGTATAAACACATACATGACAGATGAATTATTTTAATCGTAAAATCAGGTCGGTTTTTGCCACTTAAACCAATAAAATATTTGATAGGGGACACCCTACAAGGATATGGATCGCTAAATGCAACAAAAAATATATTACTCTGACGCGACACCTCGTAATTTAGGCTAAGATGCTTGTAGAGTCAACAAATAAAAGAAAATAACATTATTAACATGCCTAATAATAAACTTTGACGTATTTTTTATTTTACAGCAATGTCGGTCTTTTCTCAATTTGATTCAATTTTAAAATCAATGATTCTACAATCCACGGTCTACATTTAATTATTACTTAAAAATGTCTGCATTTGTATTAACATTATTATTATTAACGTTATTTAACATTTAATTTGAACTGCAGCCTACACTAATTTAAATTACGTAAAAAGGAGATGAAAAACGGTCCCATACAAGCTTGACCTAAAATGAACACAAATAAAACAAAATGTATTATGAAGCTATTATACTGTTTCATAGCCCTGTATAATTGTGTTCGACGTTAAACTTGGTGAAGCCTGCCCAAAACGGATGACTTCAAAAAATTCATTCAAACCTGTAAGCGGTCGTGGAGTAATCCACTGTCTTCCAGCAGATTGAATTTCACACAAATCTAACGACTGTATCCCAAATGATTAATTTGCTATGCTCCAGTTTATAGAACGTTGGATCTCCGTTGGAAACCAGGCAAGATCCGAGTGGTCCGAGATGCGAGTTATAGGTACTTACTTAGTGTTATTGTAGCCGAAGTAAACTGCAATGCGAAGATCCATAGTTCAAGAAAGGCGACGTCTCTCAGAAATGCAAAAAGATAACCAGAAATACAACCAATGATATTTTATATAATCAATCACTTTTATATATTTTGATATGATATTTTTGAATAAATCACAAGAAATTACAACAAAACATTCATGATGCAGAGTTATAAATAAAATAGAAATCGTCAAAGCTGAAGCTGACAAGCTGACCCGGCTGACAAGAAAGGTTATGTTCTTGACGCATGTATTTGTATGGTACATAGTAATGCCCTATGTATGTAAGATTCTTTATTCTCCAGACGTCTGTATGCATTTAAATGATTTACATGTCGTTAGGTTCGCGTGGTGACCGCCCAGCGTAACGCACTTCACTTTCAGTCGCAATCCGAAGGATTTTGAAGGAGATTCCTAATCTAATAAGTGAAAGATGACGTTTCACAATAATCAACATGGCGGACTTTAGAACCCAATAAGAGTAGTGAAAAAAAGTATTTGGTATGTCAAAATAAATGGCTTGAGGAGACGATTCCAAAAATGTTTTTTTTTATATTGTTTGGGCTCAGTAGATGGCCACATTCACAGTTAAAGTCATTCAGATCGGCAAGGGTGCAGATGAACGGACATTTTGGATACTCTAGCAGATGGGGCATAGCCTGTTCAGGAGCAACGCACCCGCACTGGATGAATAGATAATGCCCCATTTTGCCAAATTATGTTTTCAGCGGCCTACTTTGGTACGTAATCGATCCAATGCTTTCCAAATAGGACAATGCAGTTCACGACTGGGAGGCAAGTTTTCGTGGGAATTACGAAGTTTTGAGGTGGTGGATACCTTTTCCCACAATTTACATCACTCTTTAGGTGGATTGCCTGCGTGGAGCGTAAGAAACTTGGCGACTTTTTAGCCTATCCGGAGTACTCGTATAGTCGTGGAGGGGATATTGGGAATCGGATTCTTGGTTAGTTTTTTCCAACACGCATGCGACATCTCTTCGTATGGCAGGTGGTGGCGCTAGCGGGTAGAGCTTTTAGAGTGGTGTCGGTTTTAACCAGCCTGATATTATCCTATACGTCTCATTTAGGGCAGTGTCTACACGCTTGGCATGAGCGGATCGGTGCCTCAAAGTATACACAAATTTGCCAGCAGAAAAGCATAGAGACATGTCAGTATAAATATGACTTATGACTCTGAGGTCACCAGGGTCATTTATTTATTTTTATTGGTTCACCAACAATTATTTTCACTGGTTTTATGCTCAAGGTAACTTGCAAAAGTGTGTATGGAACAGTGCAACAATCACTTGTGGTCATAAGTCATATTTTTGGAATCGTTTAGTGTCTACGTCAAAAAATAACTATTGGCATATTTATATAAGTACTAAAGCGTACTCTTTCTAACACACGGGAGGTTTCGTATAGAAAAAAGATAAATAAATTGTTGCATTGCTTAATTTTTAAATGTGTTAGTCATAGCTCTGCGCAAAGCATAAATGACATATGACAAATGCATGACATTGACGGGCAGTGACAATGATTATGAAAAATAAAGAATGTACTGCCATTACATAGTTTTAACACTGGACTAATCTATTGTATAAAAATGAAATGGATTCATTTTGCAATTATTATATATCATGTTCATTACTGTCTAGTTATCTTTTAATGCGCTTTAAATACAGATTTACTATTCTACAAATTCTCCATCTTATTACCAAAACTGGCAACATACATGAATTGAAATATTTCCTGCAAAGTTTTGCCAAGTAACAAAAGCTGTGGTGGGATTTCAAATATGATCAGTTATTTTTTTTAAATATAATTAACTCTTTGTCTGTGTTCGGCCAAAATTTATCCATGTCCTGTCACAACAACACACAACATTAATTCGCACAACTCACCGTATTACTCATTTACCAAAAACTCACGTCCCAGACATAAAGACAAACAATAAAAATATTTTCTATGTAACTTTATTGCGACTTGTTTGCTAACGGTACCTCTAAAGCGACAAGGCGCGACCTTGGTGAAGACTTGGTCAAAAAACTTAGCCCACCATCGCACGGGCGTAAAATATAGCAGCGGGATTTTATCGCACACTGGATTTTCAACTCTCGGTGTTGAGCCGAGCATTGAGAATCCAACATTGCTTCCCAGCGCGTCAATAAAACACACTGTTTGATTTTCAACTCTCGGTGCTTATGCAGTGCGTCGAATATCCAGTGCGCGAAAAAGATCGCCCGTGCTACCTGGGCTTACGAGTCTTCACGTATGAAGCAAAAAGTGGCGGCTGACGAACCAGATAAATTGCCAGAAATGTGATCTAGAACTTTAGGCTATCCATTATTTCCATTGATAACAAAATCATGGACTGTGTCCTCGTTTTAGGAATTATCTGACGTATACAATAACTTTTGCAACTTATGATTTGAAGACGGCTTTTTTTTGGTATCATTTCAATCTGACTGATGGTCAGACTTAAAGACCCAGCGGCCTTTTCCTTATTTTGTTGGTCTAAATTTAAGTAATATTTCCTGAGATTTGAAGGTCTTTAAAAGTTCATTGGATATCCCGTTTCCGTGAGTCATGCATATATATGTCGTATATAATTGCTAATTTACAATATTTATTACTGCAGTATCATACAGCAATGGTGTGAGTCAAGAAATTGGACATATTTTGGTACCTATAGTCCTCCACTCCAGACCGTATTTCGGCAATGGCGGCCAATCTCAACGGAGACTAGATTTCGGCGCAGGAGATAAGAATACTTAGTACACGAGTGTGTGCGCAGACACAGGTGCACTCTCTCTTCCCTCGCTCGTATAGCCCGATGGGACGGCAATCCGACACGACCGGAGAGAGATGCGCTGGACAAAACAGCTTAACGTGCTTTCCGAGGCACAGGGGTATCACACCGCGCCAGCTTTCAAACTCCGGGCTTCAAACTAAGAAATTCCTAATCGAAAATCCCAATAACACTTTGCCCGACCTGGGAATCGAACCCAGGACCCCACGCTCAGCAGTCGCCCTTGCGATTACGAGACCAACGGGGCAGTGGTATCTATACATACCTATATAATATATCAATATCATCTTCCACCTGGGAGTGGCAACACATTAGATTCCCGCATATTTAAAGAAAGACAGAAAATAAATTTATTTGACCCAGGTTAAAGCACACAATATTACACAAAAATTTCTAACAGAAAGTACATAAATAGTATTGTGTGCCTCACGGCTGCGCCAAATAGGCCCAGTTCAGCATAAATGCCAGACAACTAGTGCCTGACGCTGGTTTTCAACTGGACCTTATGTTACGAGGACGTCTTACGGATGTAAATCCGTTTTATAGTGAGTGTAAATATTTAAATAAAAATATCTAGATATGTGCAACGAAAACTTGTGTAATAAAAACGATTACATATTTGTTAAAAAATAATTATAGATAATCATAGAGTGCTTTAAAAAAAAATGGTATGGTTGCACAAAAAAACAATGGACTCGTGGAGGTCGTCGTTAAGGTAATAGATAACTATATCATAATTCATATCGATGAAGCATTTCAATTGCTCTTGTTGTCTTTAGTGGTATATTCACAGCTATTTCGGTGACACCTACCTCAATTCATAACCAAGACCTCATGAACGTTTCACAGCTTGGATTGACAGCAGCAGCACAAAGACCATGAATATAACACCCATCCTTTTTAGACTTCATCGGCTGACCTACAACGTCTCTTTAGCTCAGAAGATTGACGGGACCCTTGGAAATTACCTGCAACAAATACATTTAAGAGTTAAGGACAAGTCACTACATACGTATTGCTAGTTAGTATTAGGGACACAGGCAGATAGACTTCTTCATTATTTGACATCTGCCATTCAATCAACTGCATTTTACGTGACGACGTTTCCTATACCGGTCAGAAACAGACCTACGTCTTCAAAAGATCTGAAAATATTATATTTTAAATGATGCATTACGATATCATCGAGTCTTTGAAGTAGGTCTAAATACTTTGATTTTCGCAGGTAGGTCTTCTGTACGACCTAGACCTGTAGAAGATCTTCAAATTCCACGCCTATTACGAAAAAACGGGTGGTCGAAGTTTGTATAACGAACGAGGTTTCGGATTGCAGGATCTGACGCGAAAAATCTTTATGATTTTGGCAGCTTAGTCAAAAATTTGCTATGTCTAATTCTACTATTTGTTAAAACAATAAAAAACCTTATTCTCAGTCATTCAATCTATCTGATTTGTCCTAAAGCTACTGTAGAAGAATACTTAAATTGTATAAATATTACAATATATTAAAATTGGATCCACGGAACAAGTGGTCCACTTAATATTACATTATTATTCGTACTGCGCACGAGTGTCATCAATACGTATATGGAGAACTGAGGTCAGCAGGCTTGTAGGTGATAGTACAAGTTATAGGAGGCTACTTAAGTTAGGTAGCCTCCTATAACGACGACAATGGGTTACAAAATTAGCATTTTAAAGGCATAGATGGCTTTTTAAACGACTTCAAAAAAGGAGGAATGAAAGAAACAAAATGCAAAGAATCAGCATTGCCATACAACGTGGCAATGCTGCCAGCCTTTTGGGCACTTTTCCTGTTGACAGCGATGTGGACGAATTTTTTGATGGTCCTATGATTCTTTTCCTTTTTTTTTATATAATTATGTAATATTATTAATATTATTTTAAGTCTGTTAGCTTATATAAAAAGGTGGAGGTTATTAATATGTTCGTGTGCATGTAATTTTTTAATGTAAGTATGTTCTTCAATATTTTCGTCAATTGTGAACTGATTGTGAAAATTCTTTTTGCATTTGTTAGAGGAAGCTTGCGGAGTGGTCCTACATAAATTGAATTAACTTTGCTTGGGTAGTTTTTGATTAGCTTCTAAAATACGTATTTTATTCACTTTGTGTATCTTGATGATGTTATAATACTATCTGTCACTGTTGTTTACATAGTAAGTAGTGGTACCTATACATATTGGTACCATAATTAAAAAGCGAAAAATATTTATATTTTTACAAATAAAAAAATACAGTTTTTTTTTTAATGGAATATTATATTGTTAACGTTTTCTAATCACTTTGGTCCTGCGATACGGGAAACCAGAACAAAGGACCAAAGACAAGAATCTAAAACAAAGAAAATTGCAATGCAGTAGCATACATCGCCAAATTCATCATAATGATTTAATCCTATTTTTCGAATTTTTAGTAGAACATTCAATTTCTCAATCTGCGAGGTACTCTTAGTTGCTCAACACACCTAAATACCTTTCATTTTGACAGTTCAACAACATTAATTGTGTTATTTACGTTGTTGAGCAGAGGAACGTTTCAAGCATATGAAGCAATGAATCAATAGATTAATAATTACCTTCAAAACCTTTTGGATTGTGATTGAAATTGTGTTAATGCCGAATAAGAAGCGACAACGAATTTATCGCTCACGAAACGTATAAAACATTGTAAGTCCCGTGTAAGTGAAAGATATTTATACAGGGTTATTTGTAATACGTCGGCAATCCATTAAGGGGAGGTAGGGGAGACCATATGCAACCAAATGACCCCTTATGGACCCCTATGCAAATATCAACCATTTTAGAGTAATTAGACATTTTATATTTTTTTGAAGATATCTCTATCAACTTATTGTATCTCGTTGGATAGCTGAGAAGTTGTACATATTTTTGGAAAGTTCTGTCGATAAAGTATATGCATGTTTTTTTTTGCAGAAATCAACCATTTAAGTCCAATAACCTGCTCAAATGTGAAAATTGTGTACTCTGATTTAAAAAATATGAAAGAAAATTGTCATTTTATGGTTGATTATTATGTGTTGAAGTAGAATCAGATAAAAATAATTTAAAAAAATCACGCATTGTATTTTTTTATAAGTTTTCAAAGTTGTGTACCTACCGCCAAAAAAATATAAAATGTCAAATTACTCAGAAGTGGTTGACATTTGCAAGGGCTCATAAGAGGTCATTTCGTTGCAAATGACCTCCCCTACATCCCCTTAATGGATTGCCGACGTACTACCAATAACCCTGTATATTAATAGTTGATCGCTGAACGTTCACATCACACCGCCGCCGCCGCGCCCGCTGGCGCCGGCGATTGCTCGTTTGTTGCGGCGACAAGAGCTATCAAAAAGTGTACTCGTTCAGCTCGCTCGCTTGCCGGGCAGAATACTCGATGAGAGTCTCACGCTTGGTACACACGCATACCAGCTGGTAATTGCTCGTTGCCGTCGCGTACTCGCTGCTCGTTGCTCGCTAACTCGCTGCTCGTTGCTCGCTAACTCGTTTCTAGTTGCTCGCTCTACTCGCTCGTCGCTAACCGTCGGCGGTGGGACAGATGCCTAAAAGGGTTGCTAAATCGCTTTCGCTTCCGCCCCTCCCTTGTCCACACCCGACATTAAGGTCGCGGAGGCCGCGTCAAGCTGTGCCTCTAAAAGGCGAGACTTCAAAGGGCTGCCTCGCAATAGTCAAGTTTGCGTATAAAGTATGACAATGTAACAAATAACTATAATTTATTATGTTTGAGATTGTGTTTGTATGGAAATGTGATGAAAGAACTTGTTTGTGTGTATGTTGAATAGACAAGGGTAATTGGGTATGTTGTCATTTTTCTAATCAGAGTTATTGCAAAAATCGTAACATCAGCCAAGAATCACCCGGTTTTCCGGTTATCAGAAACCGGAGTTAGAAATTAATTGTTACAAATGTGGTCCGTATATCCAAAACACAACTGTCATTCACTGACTTTTGTATGAGATGCGTATAACGCAGCAAATTGACGTAGGCTGTAAATTTGCCTCAATAATTCATTTCCATGCCTGAAATTATAGCATTTCAAAGCCTGCCTGTAGGTAGGCAAACATTGTGGAATGTAATAAAAGCATTGATTATGGAGCGCCCGCGCATTCTCTGCGTTATGTATGGAGTTGAATGAAACTTCGAAGATGACCATAAATTGCTAGATGTACTTACATTGAACTAAAATATCGTAAGTTGAATGAGTCTGCTTAGCGACCACATGACATAACTAATGGGCGAGTCGAAATGTCTAACAAATTCGACATGCTTCTAAGAAAAATCAGGGTCAAAAGATCATTTCAATATGTTTACATTTTACTAGATTTTACCCGCGACTTTGCCTGCGAGGTAGTCAACTGTACTATAAAACATACCCTATGACACTCGACAATAGGGTAGATATCTGTCAGTGAATGAATTTTCGAAATTGGATCTGTACTTCCAAGGATCACCACCTACATCCAAACTTACAAACGTTATCTCTTTATAATATTAGTTTCGAAATCTATCAATGTTCTTGGCAGACAGTTAACGGTCTCATCCTGAAACGACACTTGGAAATGATACTGAAATGTCAACTACTACTTACTCAAAAGTATTAATTAGGTGTACAGAAATAATAGAGGGATAATGATGACATCCCATCAAGCCACAGAGTAGCCTAACTGGTTTGCTAGTCAGACTGCAAATTACGAGAGATGAGCAACTGACGTACTGCTATTTTCTAGTCATTTTTCAATGGCATAATGTGCACTGTGACTAGATTGACAGATCACGGTAAAGGAATTCGTTTGGAGCTACTCATTGGCTGATAGCCTATTTTTGTAGTTTATAGTCGAAATTATATTTGGTATACAGGCAAACATATTCATCTTTCTACTAAACTGAAAATAATATCACACAAAGAGACACACAAACACATACACTGTTCAGTTTTTATCTTAATTTAATTTTTGATTTTAATTTTGATTATATTTAATTTTACCAAATTCCAAAAATAATATTTCCTTCAGTGATCGTATTATTTTCTTGCATCCAATTATTATGTTATTTGTGATCACTTTTTCAAAATATATATAGTATTTTAATCAACAAAATGTTAACATCACTACTTGATGGCAATTTTTATTATTTAAGGGTTTGGGCGCTGATAGCCGAAATACAGGCTTTCGCCTAGGTCGGCTACAGATGCCTAATTCGTTTATAACAAGAAATTAAAGCCTATAATATATTTGTGTATCATTGTAAACAAACAAATAAACTTCTAATATTATTATACAAGGTGTCGTTTTGCATCCTCGTCAAATTCGAGGAGGTAACTATGCTAATGATTCTCAACACGAATCAATAATAAAATAAGTAGGTTTTTTTTTTATGTTTCGGAAATCGTCATGTGTAGGGCCCGTGTGATACCGCCCTGTAACTGTGCTGTAGCTGTAACGCACACACACAGCGACATAGTCGTGCGACACTGACTACCGCATACGCAACGGAGCGATTCTGTTCTTTGTAAGAGGAGTATTCTGAAATACAGGCAAACTTAAATATCAAAAAAACAAGTATGTATTAATTATTGAGCAGGATCGTAATTTGATTTGGTTATTGATGTCTTTCATAACAGCCTCCTGAAATTTGACGAGGATGCAAAATGACACGTTGTATATAGTAATACCTGCCTCTTATTGTCCCACTGCAGGGACAAAGAAGACACGAGTATTCATTACAGCGCTTGCTCAAGACAGGTTGGCGATTTTAGACTTATCCTACTAATATTATAAATATGAAAGTTTGGATGTTTGTTATTCAATCACGAAAACACGGCTGAACGAATTGGGATGATGTTTTTAAGCTGGATTAACACATTGGATACTTTTTATGAATAATTCCGACTGCCACGCGGGCGAAGCCGCTGGCAAAAGCTAGTATACTGCTTAACTATAAAGTTCAGATTTCCCCACGAGGTTTTTCCTCCATCAATGATAAGCTCAGAAAGTACAAATGAATTGAAAATAGTCACATTTGTACTTGCCACAACTTCGTGCATAGGAAGCGAGGGCCTCAACACTGGGTCATCACGACATTCTGAGTATATTCATATTTATTACGTTATATTATAACTTTTATACTTCAGGCATACTTAAACCTGCCAGGGTTGCGGGAAAGTCCGAAAGGGTTACCGTGGCCCCTGGCACAGACAACTGAAGGAACACGGGTGGGTTTTAGTTAGTAAGAGTTTGATACGCCCTTTCTCCCGCTCTGGAAATTATTTGATGACAGCGGGAGAAGTTATTTGATGATTTCCCATTAATGTATGTCCAGCAATATACATAAGTTACTTACGTCCTAATTTTACGACCTAAAGTACATTAATGCAACGGCCAGCAAAAGAGTCATTGATGGAGGAACGTGTAAATGCGGGCCGAGGCGAAGCCGAGGCACACATACCTAAGTCCATCAATGCCTAGTGGTGGCTAAGACCTGTATACTACTTTTTTCAAATAATGCGCAGAAATTAAAATACAATTACTTTTCAAAATCAATGACGAACAAAGAACAACAATAATTTTTCCCGCGTTAAAGGGTTCACTTGTTTTTTTTTTTCAATAAACAACTTTCTATTTGCAAGCCTGTTCAACATTTAAATAAAACCTTTGATAAGTTACCTTTTTGGTTGCCATGTTTCGGAGTAAAATATCGTTCCATTTTTAAATTACACGATAGTTATGAGTTTACTATGTAATTTATTTGGCCGCTAAACCACGACCGGTATGGATTTTCATACAACTTTTGCTGGCCGCTGCTCGCATGCATTTGGCCAGTACAGCAATTTCGATTTATCTCGAAGAAGGTTGTCAAAAGAATGCTGAAGTTTCCAAGCATGTTTGAGAAAATAAAAATAACTTTAGCAACACGACATAGATTTGTACTACCAACCGAAGGCCTTTATGTAACCAGTACTTCGTACCAAATTCTTGGGTTTACCAAACGCTACTCATTCTATTAGCACCGTGGGTAAAAACATCAAAAAACAATCACTGAGTTGACAAAGATATACATTGCATTTACTCGTACGCAACCTTTAGATTTGTATCAAAAACTTGGTAAGTCAAACCAAGGCTTTTCATACAATTATACCGTATGGGAACTGGATAGAGCGCATAATTGTTTATTGTTCTATTCGTTAAACAATTGGACAATTGTGAAATAGGAACTCAGGTGACCCTAAAAGATGATTTCGATTTTTTGCCATAATGTTCTGTAATGCTCGGTAGGTGATTGTCTTCTCACGTTGGGTTATATAGGCTGGCATAGACGCGCAAACTGCAACCATGGATTCAGTACATACATTCATACTAGGGATGTAACGATTCCGATACCGATATATCGGCTGATATAATCGGCAGGACGATATATCGGCATCGCCGATTATATACAATTGATGCTGAATACGAACTGCAGGTCTCATACAAAATTATTTGCGTTAAAGATTATCTGCTAATAATTTGAACAAACTTTCGTTTTCTTAAGATAAATCTACCTTATGTTAACTTTGATTACGAACTTTATTTTTTCTATCAGTACCTATACTTTACCACTTGGTGGAATGACAATTAATTGCTTAATTAGCGGTTTGATTGCTTGATAATATTCTTGATTAATTCATATAAAATAAATAAATGTTTTCTTTGAATTCTGATTTGACATTTTGGTTTTAATTTTTTCAACCTTCTCAAGGTTCAGTCTCTGATAAATATAGGTAACTTTTATACAAGATAAAGAAAATTATTAATTATTGTTTTTTTCTATTTCTACTAAGTCACCGATATCGGTATCGCTATCGGTATTACCTACCGATTATTTACTACAATAATCGGTATCGGTATCGTATCGGCAAAATTATGTATCGTTACATCCCTAATCCATCAGTTATAAGAATAAAATGCTGTTCCATACATTTTGAACGCGTAGGTATTGCTCTTTTCTATGAAACAGCAGATTATTTTTTTGATAACTGACGAAAAATTTGTTCGCTAGGGGTCTAGAATCATTGTGCTGAATTTTTTTTATTTTATTTGATTTAACCATTTATGTACACACTTATACATATAAACAGACAAGAAGAAAATAACAGAAAAATAGGTACAAAGGTGATGCTTATTTCTAATGAAATCTCTTCCAGCATACCTGCGATAGGATAGTAGATTTAGAGATGTAGACAGCGTGTGTAAGAGTAAAAGAGAAAATGAAATACATAAAATCAAAAACAATTCACTTAATAAAATAAAACAAATAATATGAGAATATACATACATACATACAAACATACATACATACTTCTAAAATAAATAACACTAGAATATTAATATATACGCAACTATGACGAAGTGGAAAGATAGTGTTCTTTCACTCTTCTTTTAAAAACTGCAATAGTTTGGCAGTCCATAATGTCAGGCGGAAGTGAATTACACAACCGCACCGCGTGCGCAGTGAAGGAGTAGGAGTAAAAGTCGGTGGAGTGGGGAGGGGACTTAGGGAGGATTCTAAGATGCGAACTGCACGGCGCATCTGAAGGTCGGGCGTAGGAAAAACGCTCCCGCAGATAGGATGGCGTTTTAGGGTTGTGAAGGAGGTTGAATAGCAGACACAAGATCCGAGAGGTTCTTGAGAGAGAGAATTCATGGTTACAGTTTGCGCGACACCCTGTATAAGAAAATTTGTCCTCGACGGAACGGCAGCAGGGTGGTGGATGAGCAGGAATGTCGCAAACTATGCTACACCTCTTATCCTGCCCTCTGTGTCCCAAAACAAGCAGTCAAAGTGACCTGTGGGCTGCCACCGACGACGCCGTGGACGTGGCGAAGTTTTGGGCCAGCAAAATTTGAAATACAGCCGTGCTAGCAATACGAAGAAGAAGAAGAATGCAAAGGAAACCGAATACGGGCAAAGGTATCTGCAGCTGTTTTCTTAGAAAGCATATTGTCTAGACCTGAGGAACCAAATATGAATACGCGTCAGTTCAACAATTTTAACTGAGAAAATACCTCTCTATTCGCAAGTTCTACTTACAAATACAATAAACTGGTTATCTAGCTAGCTATGAAACAAGTGACAACTATACGTGCAACATCAAAATTTTACATATTTTTTTAGGTTGCATTTATTGCAGGAAAAAATGGAACATTTATAGGATTACTCGTTGTCCGTCCGTCTGTCTGTGTGTCTGTCAAGACCCTTTTTCTCAGAAATTAATATAAGTATGTCTACGGTTCCTTGGATCTCTAATAAAAGAGGATTCTAAGTCAACGCAATAACAAAACTACGGCCATTTTTGCGACATATTTTGATACTCGCACATACATCAAAACTGAGTACTTCCCTTTGACCTAGAATCTTGAAATTTGGCAAGAAGCAAGGTCTCACCGCACAAGAAAAAGAAACCGCCCGAAAATCGTAGTTGTATCGTATTCGTAATGAAAATTTTATTACATTAAAAAAAAAAATCTTTTGCGATTACAAACATTCACATTTCTAGTTGGAGAATTGACCGTGACGTACGAGTATATCGATAGAGAACATTCTCCAACTAAAAAGTTAAGTTTGTTCTTGAGGATAAAATCAGCCCGACTACGGAGCCCTTCATTGTTTGTGGTCCCACGGGCACTTGACTGATTTTTTTGATTCTAGCAGTAATTTATTAGTGCCAGTATTTATTTGTTATTTAATTACATATTATCAACCAAAAACAGTTATCATTTCTGGTTCCTCAATAGCTCTCAGAATACCTTTCTTCTCCAATCTAGCATAACACATTCAACATTCACCAACACGGTACTAACAACAATATAAACGAACAAAGTCACAGACGACTACATACATTGATTGAAACTGAATCAACAATTGCAGGCACAAGACAAATTGATGTTCTGTTATCGATCGATCATCAATACAAGATGGAAGGAGTAATTAATAACACTGCCAGCCATTGTGCTGGTTCCTATTCAATAAGATTCAATGTTCAGATGACTGTAGTTGAACGTACTCGACAAGGCAGCAAATCTGTGCGGGTATCTGCTCAAACCAACACGAAACTTGTCAATGTTTATGTATAAATATGGATAGCTAAATAAAAGAACAGTGACAGAGAAAAGTTTGATGGATAGTGTGAAAGATGATATGGTTATGTGGGAAGTAAATTCTGAGCTGACGGCTAGCAAAGATGTTTGGAAGAAAAGAACGTGCAACATTGATCCTTTATAAATTTGGATAAGGGCAGGATGAGCTGCTGCAATAACAGATGATTTGAAAAATACAATGTTACTAATAGTCTTCTAAGGTCGTCAGGGTTTAGGGCGGCGGGAATCACAAGCTGATTCCCGGCCATCGTGGGCGTGGGCTTGCGGACGGCGAGCAATGGGCAGCTCGCCGTCAGATAAGGATCAGGCCCGGGTCGACGGCGCGTTGTGTTCCACGCGCGCCTCAAAGAGATGTCAGCATCAATGACGGGGTCCGCTAGGGCCGATGCCTGCCAGGGTTGCGGGAAAGTCCGAAAGGGTTACCGTGGCCCCTGGCACAGGCAACCGAAGGAACACGGGTGAGTTATTTGATGACTTCCTACCGTCAAAAAAAAAAAGGTCGTCAGGGTTTTATGGGCCCAATTGCCCCCAAAGTACACGATTATGCATAAAAACGAGAAATAAGCTGCCGATATCTGCAGAGATACTTAAGCATATGGAAGAAAAGTTTTACAAGCGTTTTTTTAAATAAAAGTTTAATTAAGACCTTTTAACCAAGAAGATTAGGATAGCCCAGAGAATGATGGAAGAAGGCATGTAAGGTCATTTATTCAAACTGGGCTGAGAATCAGCACTTTTGAACGTCAAAATCACATAAGACAGTCCCCCCAAAACGCCCGCCCTTCACCACTTCCTATTGCTTTAGCTGGGAAGAAGAAGTGGCGGAACAAACTCCCCAGCAGCACTGCTGTCTGTTCAGTTAGAAGAACTGGATTCTATATGGATCACTCTAGCTAGGATACACGTACAATATATCATAGAATAGTCGTGTCTAGCTCGATTGCTCAGTCTTGCACCACCATGTAACTTAAATCCTATTTTTCAGAATATAACCTTCCTTACCTTATCTATGAGTAATGACCCAAGTACACTATGGGTGGTTTAACACGTTTCTTATCATGTTAATGGCAGATTAACGTGTATATCTTCATACTCATTTCCTATTGGGTAAGCGCACAATACTTCATGCAAATCCATTACAAGGTTCTGTCTTAATGAAGCCACATACGTTTAATAACGTCATAATTATGCTGAGGTACCATTCTGTAAAGATGTTGTGGTGCTCATGAGAATTAAAGACTTACTAAATACTTACTAGAATTAAAGACTATCAAATGATTTATTTTTCGCCAACATGGGTAGGAGTAAAGATGTTATACATGTTTTGATAATGTTCTCCATGCTCTGCCGTCACTCACTTGACTGGCTTATGAAGTATGTATGTGGTTTTAGGTTAAAAAACTACTAATGTAGTAATTATCATTACCATGTGGTGCTGTCATATCTACATGGTCTTCACATGACTTGACCAAAACTACGAAGAGACTGTGACTTAAGAGTTTGTTTCGGCCTTTTTTCTCAGAGCAATCGGAGAGGAAACGCCGACCTCAACTAGTTTTTAAAATATGATTGATTTATAAAAGTGTTTGTAGAAACTTACTTATATAAATAAAAATATTCATAAACTAAGGTTCTAAGGCATCTACCGACTTACAGTGGTAAAGAAAGTATTTAGGAAACCTGGACCTTTATTTTTAATTTAAGTCGCCAAAACACGGTGACCAATGCAGGTTATTTTCCGTATGACACAAAGCGAAGCATGATATATATTCCAATTTCCTTGAGGGTCACTCTGTTGGCCCCAAGCTAAGATCCAGCTGAAGGCAATAACGGGCTAATGACCTTCCTATTTGAGTACACACCATGGCAGGTACTGCAATAACTCTAGGCTAACTTGCCAACACCGTTATTACGTATCCAAACCACTGCAATTTCAAATGACCTCGCAAGTACGTAGATAGGTAGTAAATATACGAAAGAATGCCAAAAATCCGCCATCTTTACTCAACCGACCAAATGCCATGTAGTTTCAAGACAGGAGTCGGCTCGGTTAACGCGCACATGACAAAAGATGTAGGAACCCACATGCAAAGCTTGTTTTGTAATATGAGCAACAAGTAAATAGCTTCAGAAGGTGAACTTCGGAGGAGATTGCGGCTAAATAACAATGCGAGAAGAGGGTGCGTTTGCCGAATTCTCATCTGACATCTGACATGGGTGCTAATCTTTCTTGCACATAAAAACCTTTCTATGCTTTGGCTTCACACAGTTGACTGTTGCGCTCATTAGACATTCAAGATACAAATTTGTACACACAAAGACTATATTCAAAGGTGATCAGAAATCCGAAGACCTAATGACGGTTTCTTTAGGAATCAAACTCAAAGCTTTTATTTCAGTTAAAACATTTATTTACCTTTGAATGGTCATGGAGTCGGTCAGTCCTATGGAGAAGAATAGGCTGATAACTCCATGGACACTCTTTACGTTACAGAACTAACGCCAGATGACAACCACATCCTTAAACATTGTGTGGTAGTTGACTTGGCAGATGTCAGCAAGTATTTCTTCAATCAATCTATGGATATCATTTATATGTTAGTTTTTTCTTCAAAACTATTACGTGCTCTAGTTTTGTTCAGCCTTGTTATCTTTTGAGTTGAAATGAAACTTCTGCAATCTACCTTGTTACTTTGTAATATCAGCGTAATCCCAATCTAGGTCCAGGCGTGTGGCCGAGGTCGCATCATGGCTTAGCGCGTGCCCTAACAAACAATTTAACTCAAACACTAAAGCAATCTAATACCACCTCTATGGTATTCAACATAAGAGCTTATGCGACTGCTGTCATTGCTTAGCTCTTGGAATTGGACACCGATAAATCTGCAGTTGGTGTAAGCGAGAATGGAACCTATCTTGGAAGTAGTAAAGGTAAGCCTAAGTGCAAGATTATTCTAGATCTTTACACCTATCGGGTTACGCGCTCCGACTTCCTCGTTGCCAAGCGAGTAGGATCGCCATTTGTCGTGATTATACGGGACTGTTTCACAAAACAAGTTTAATTGCAATCATTACGTACTGTATGTTTCGTGAAGTACACAATAATAAGCTTTGACCTTGGTTTGAGAGAATAATACAATATTGTATAACATGGGCTTCAAAAGCAGCTGAAAGGTTTTATTAGAAGAATGGGCAGTAATATCTTCCAAAGTAACACTTGACGTATATAGCCTTCAGACCACACCATGATGGGAAAGGTTTGTCGTCACCTGTCAGTACTAACAAAATCTATGAGAATGCGGAAATTTGCTCCAACTTGAAGACTTGAAGATGTGTCTGAAATTGTATCAGCCACGGCCACGTCCGACCAGGATTACATCGTAGTTTCTGTACCTAAAAGTTACGCACCTATTATTAGCTACGGTAACTAAAAGCTACTAAGTGGGAGCTCTACTACTAAAAACAAAATCAAGTTTCCGAAAACCACACAAAGGTAGAAAGCACAGCAAATAGCTATATAGAAGCGTCTAATCATGAATCGAATAGAATATCTCTTTCCAAAAATTTAACTATTCACGGGCTTCGAAGTCTATCCCAGATATCTAATAACTTATACCTACCCTCCCACCACTAGCCACTTACATTCCTCCCATTCCTGGTCATAAAGGCGTTATCCAGACAACTTACCAACACCTCTACTTGCTACATTGTTGCTGAGTGACGCACGAATTCACTTATCTGAATGCCTCCCATAAATTCAGCTCTCTACCTGCGAAGAGGGCTTGAGTATGAACCTCATTTACTGCTGGAAAGACAAAAGAATTTTTTTTTTGTTGTTTTTATTTTAGATGAGACTCTTTTAGTATTGTATAATTGCATAGCACATGTGTGAGCACTATGTACCCACTATAAAGCTTACTGGGTTCGTCTTTCATTGACTTGAATGTGCCCTGGCGGCTGAGAGTATGCCATGCTCGCTCAATTAATGTGTCGCTGGTGGTGGCGTGTGTATTGGATCATTGAGTTCCCTTCAAAATGGTTGAGCTGAATGGTGCTGATCCATACGTCATGTTCGTGAACGGCCGCCGCGCCGTCAGTAGGTACTGGTCATTTCTTAGCTGCCACGGCTTATTTTAATTCCCTATACAACATGAATGATGTAACCACTTTATTGTAACAATATTTTGATTTAAAAGAGTGTCCATGGAGTTTCTTGCCCATTCTTGTCCATAGGTACCTACTACGCTTTGGAATGGGCAACTAGCTTCATCTTTCTGACTGACCGACCCCTTGACAATTCAAAAGTGCCTGTAATTGGTTTATTTGAATTAAATGCTTTGAGTTTGATGGTGATTGGAGGTAAGCTGTCGTCCTATGTGGGTTTTGATCGTTCGTTGATTAGTGAGATGCAAGTGATAAATCTGGTCAGACTGCAAAGCATCAATCAACACAGTGTGACAGGGACACCGGACACACACAAACTGAAACCATGATTCTAGGCCCCTAGCATTAAAATGGTTCATAGAAAAGTACAATACATACGCGGTCAAATTGTTCAGCAATTTTTTTTTAAATAACCTTTGAAAACGTCGACGTAGGGGATGTTCCGAATCATGTGGTGAACTCATGGTTTCAGTTTGCGCGTTGATGTCCATGTCACCATATTAATATTATAAATACGAAAGTAACTCTCGTCTGTGTTACCTTTCACGCCTAAACCACTGAACAGAGGGGCAATTCCCGTATTTTTAAGACCGTTCGCATTCTAATAAAGTAAAGTTTGTAAAGTATTATATTATTTAAATTATTGTGAATGTGAAGATTATGTGGATTATTACTTTTTTTTATTTTATTTCTTAGTTAGTTTCACGATCTGGCAGCTTGAGTAATTTATGCGGCCTACCCAAATGTCCTTTCTTTGGTATTGTTCGTCGAATCGTTGTGCTCCTTAAGTTCTCAGTTGAGCGGCAAGATTACTGACAAATGCGTGCACTGACTGGACAGGTCCGCTCAATCTGTATGGTTTTTCCTCAAAAGACCGTTTCAGACACAAATCTACATGGTCTTCACATGATCTGACCAAGATTATGTCTGGACTTTAAAAGAGACTGTGACCTCTGAGTTTGTTTCGGCCTTTCTTCTCAGAGTAGTCAGTTATGAAACGCCGACCTCATCTAGTTTTAAAAATATGATTGACGTGTAAAAGTGTTTGTAACAAACCTACTTACAGAAATAAAATCATTTATCATTTATCATTTATCATTTAATCTCAGTCTCAATCTGTCAAAATTACAATCAATTTACATACATTTTTGACAGGTTTTTGACATTGATTGTCGCTGAGATGAGATTGCGACTTGAATTTGAACGTTTTTTAAGTACGAGAATTAGCCTACAGATTTCGATAAAATTTGGCAAGGAGATAGATGGCATCGTGGAGAAGCACATAGGTTACATTTTTTGTCCCGGTGCACCGACAGGATTAACGTAACACCGCGGTGTTACGTTCCTGTCGCGCGTCGGATAATTTGCGACATCCACGCGGGTGAAGCCGCGGCTGAAGCTAATTTAGATATTTATTTAGGCAAACCAACTAAATACACACAAAGACATTAGTACCTACGTATCATTTACAAATACAATAGCATTGCATGCATCTAAATTAAAGGTAAGCACAGCATTTTATTTAGATCTCACTATACAATAATAATTAATATAAAGACGGACAACTATGTTAATAGGACTAATATCAATATTCAGTTATACTTAAACTAACTGGAATTAAATTAAAAAAAAAACTACGCACTCACGCCTTTTTCACAAGAAAGTAAGTTTCTACTAATGCGACCTGTAACGATCCTTAAATGCACCTTTTGCTTAGTCTATGCAATAACTTGATTTTGTAGTTATTAATTGTAAACAAATCGATGCTACTGAAGACTTTTGGAAATGCTATCCTATAACTAGAATAATAATATAATATAATATGAGACAACATCCACACAAGGTCTTCAGGTCCCGAACTAGGCAGAGCCTGTACTACGGTAACCTGATGACTGATATACATACTTATATACATATACACACCCAGACACAGGTCAAACAGACATGTTCATGCACACAAATGTTTGACTTGTCCGGGAATCGAACCCGGGACCAGCGGCTCAGAAGGCAGGGTCGCTACCAACTGCGCCAACCGGTCAGAATCTGGTAAGACTACAGAAATCAAGTTAGTTAAAGAAAATCCCGAAATGAATTTATGAATTATAGGACAAATGAGAAAGTTGCATGACATGAAAATTATATTTGACATTTTTATTTTAGCTATTGACATTTGTAATTTAATTTCTTTGGCTGTCATTGAAAGTTGATATTTAGACAATTATTGGTAATTTAATTATTCTGACCTTTGTGATGTGATAGGTAGACAATTCTAGATTTATTACTCTTTTTTTTTATCGGATTTTAATTATATTGTTTAATCTGATTATATCAGAATCATTATTATCGCCACAAAATTTGCATGCCGAATTTAGTAGGCGGAATATGAAGAACTATTGTGTGGTAAATAATCTGTAAATTACCATATTTGATTTATTTTATCATTAGTGATAGACTTAACAGTTAGGCAATTTCAGGGCACACTGGTTGGCGTTAGTCATCAATTATTTCCATTCCGTGGCACTGCGCACGATTTATCGTAGTCAACTGTTTTACATGCGCTTCTTCCAATCCCATCTTTTCAACAAACTAATTGCGAAAAACACTTACAAACACAATACCGTTCATTTTGTTAGAAGAACATTCGTCGGATGAATTGATTAATTTTCTTCTTTCAAATCAGACGTCTTATCCCAACTGTGGAAGTATATCCAATGAAATACCTTTAAATATTACTGAAGTTGAATATGTTCAATGAAATGCCTTCTTGTTTTCGACAGTAATGGTGATTTCAACAGTGGTTACGGGTACGTAGCCAGAAGCCCGAAAGTCAGACCACCAGTCGTACCAAAAAGTAATCTTATTACCCAGTAACTGGATAAAAAAAAACAAAATCGATCTATAATAACGAGCACAGAACAAACCAAAAAAAAAAAATTTTTCGGCTTTTGTTTGGATGTGGAGGTCAGACAGGCAGTCTCTCCAGGTGATATATTTATACCCAGCTGCATCTGGTTAGACTGAAAACCGACTCAACATTGTTGGGAAATCGCTAGGCCTAAGATGACGAGTAATGAAGACATCTAAATGTACCTACTCAAAGTTTATGACGACATGGCGACATGTAACTTAATCTCACGTAACAATTTAACACGAATGTCCATTTATTATGCAGAGCTCAGATCACGATTGTGTTAATCCATAGCCTACGGACACTATTGACCCACTTCTACGAACTTTTACAACTACGTGGGTAGAGGTAAGATATATTATGTCCATTATTTTCTTCGGCCCTGAGCAAAACTGAAGGAATTACGTTTAAAATTGAGGTAGGACCGATAAATTATGACATGTGATGTCTTTAGCTGGGAAATATGGTCACATACAACGTGTACACCCCAATTAGAGTATTGAGTTAAAAGCATTATACAATGACCAAAACAATTTTTTTCTAAAGCTAACTATTATTATTAACAAAATCGTGTTGACCCTAGCATTCGTTCCTAGCATCGTTGAGCTCCTTAAGTCTAAGTTGAGCTGCACGATTGCTGACAATTGCGTGCACTGACTGGACAGGTCCACTCAATCTGTGTGGTTCTTTCCTCAAAAGACCATTTCAGACACCGATCTACATAGCCTTCATATGATCTGACCAAGATTTTGTCTGGACTTTAAAAGAGACTGTGACCTCTGAGTTTGTTTCGGCCTTTCTTCTCAGAGTAGTCAGATAGGAAATGCCGACCTCATCTAGTTTTTAAAATACGATTGACGTGTGTTTGTTCAAACCTACTTACAGAAATAAAATCATTAATCATTACTTTATGCATTTAAAATTGAGTCTTATTACCTTGCAATAAGATTTAATTTTCTTTGGCTCAATCGGCGGTCAGTATAGCAATATACATAATTTTTGAAAAAATACCCATATTAATAGTTACTGAAATCGATTCAGTAGTCAATTATGAGCAAACTACTCGTACTTTCAGGACTTGCGTTTATTCCGTTACACCTTGTATAGCCATATCTATATGGAAATGCGATGAAACGTGCTATGGACACTCTCATTTATGATCTAATTGCAAATAGGAATGTTCAATGCAAACGTCATTTTCGTGAAGAGATGAAGAGACCCTCAAGCGGCGCAAATACTGTAACCTTATGGGTAACTATAGTTTTGAGCCGTTTGGGGTTGAAACGCTCGGTTCATGTACCGTATGTAAAGTATTATGCTATTATTTTAACTATTGTGAATGTGAGAACTATGTTGGTCATTGCTTTTTTTTTTGTTTTCTCTCTTAGTGTAATCATGATCTGGCAGTTTGACTAACTTGTGCGGCCTACTCAAATGTCCTTTCTTTGGTATTGTTCGTCGAATCGTTGAGCTCCTTAAGTTCTGAGTTGAGCTGCACGATTGCTGACAATTGCGTGCACTGACTGGACAGGTCCACTCAATCTGTGTGGTTCTTTCCTCAAAAGACCATTTCAGACACCCAATCTACATAGCCTTCACATGATCTGACCAAGATTCTGTCTGGACTTTTAAGAGACTGTGACCTCCGAGTTTGTTTCGGCCTTTCTTTTCAGAGTAGTCAGATATTAAACGCCGACCTCATCTAGTTAAAAAAAAATATGATTGACGTGTAAAAGTGTTTGTAAAAACCTACTTACAGAAATAAAATCATTTATCATTATCATGGGGCCCGAGTGCGCGTCTCCTTTTTAAGGAAATTTCTCGGCGACTGGTCGACACTTCACGTGACCAGACCCAGAGAGCTGGGTTGTTCTTTGGCCAAAGAATTAGCATTGCTATTCAGCGTGGCAATGCTGCTAGTCTTCAGGGCACGTTTCCAGATGACAACGATGCGGACGGATACTTCGACGCCTAAGGTTCCTTTCGTTTTTGTATTTATTTTTATAGTTAGTTATTTAGTACCTAGTGTAAAACTTTAAAAAGTGAAGAGATTATCATTTTTGCTATCGAAGAATCAACAGAATTGTACCACAATCTTATCTGAACCGCACTGGCTGAAACTGGAACTAACGGAATCACTATAACTATGACAAGTGACAAGGTGTTTGCTCACCGAAGCCACCGTCACCGAAGCTGGGGGCAGACTCTAGTCCGTCAACGAAGATACGGGCCCGTCCGAAAGTTCATTGAAATTTTGTAGTGAACCATACCCCCGATTGATTAACTTTTTCGGACAGGTATAAATACATCGGGAGTAGGGACAGCTGCCACATCGTGGTGTCATCCATTCTTAGGTCGGGCACCAAACTGGTCTTATGTCCGTCCGTAAGTGATACGGAATAGGGAACGGCCGTAACGTCTGTCGAAACTAAGGATTTCCTTGGAGAGTAGACCCCCTGATGTTATAGTGGGACTGTACATCCAAAATTAAATATATTCTAGGGACGAATAAGAGACAGTTATTCAAAGAACACTTCGAAATAATGATAATGTGAACTGTAAATAGTATTTATAATAGTTCTTAAGAATACAGGTACCACGGAAACGATAGAACTTCAAGAATTACTCGCATGGTCTGTCCTACATTGTACTCAAAGGCGACTACGACATCGATGACATCACACCGTTCACCAACCCCAACATCGTTAGTCGTAACAATTTAAGTACAAAAGCCATGTCCAACATTGTACGATTATTGGCCGATATCGTGTAGCCAACCTACACAATATTAAAACGGATCACCATCTTTAAGTGCCGTGTCAAGTGTTATAGGTACTGAAACATTACCAATAAAATATGTACGAGCAAGATAGAAGCATAAAATAAATGCCTTATAAGTGAAATGACCTCATGCGATATTCGCTGAAGAATGAAACAATACTGGGGACCATATGGGTTGGAAATATTTTTATGGGATATGGGATGGTGGACAGCCATTACTTAATTCTTACTCCATAACAAAAGAAGGACAAGATAGGTCAAAGATTCGGACAATATTGACGCAAAGCTGGGAAGAGAGGCATAAAATGGAGGAGCTACGTACAGTAATCTGGAAAAAGCTGTAGATAATAATAATGGAGTAGCATTAGGTGATAGTACCAGGTGTTGCCACTTGACATTATAAATGCTGAGCAGAGGTATTTTTGACACAAGAATGTTGTCTTCCGTAATTTTATTTATTTTATTTAACCATTTATGTACACACATATATAAACAGACAAGAAGAAAAGAACAGAAAAATTGGTACAAAGGTGATGATTTCTAATGAAATATCTTCCAGCATACCTGCGATAGTATAGTAGATTTAGAGATGTAGACAGCGTGTGTAAGAGTAAAAGAGACAATAAAATACATAAAATCAAAAACAATCCACTTAATAAAATAAAACAAACAATATGAGAATATACATACATACAAACATACAACATACTTCTAAAATAAATATCACTAGAATATTAATATACAGAGTTGATACGACAGAGGGGCTTTCCTTTAAACTGCCTATACTAGGTACCACTTTCAAGCTCTGTACCAAAAATCAATTAAATAGGAGCAGTAGTTTAGTCGCAAACGATTTTCTAAGTTTTTGCCCCGTTTGAACACGATGTATCTTTCCTAACAGCTGATTATGTCTGACGCAAGTCACAAGTAGGTACAACCAAATATTTTCGCTAAAAAGATGGCAATGCAAACAAGAAAGCAATAAATACACACATACTTGCACTTTCATTGCAAAGGGTGGTTGCGTTTTACTCTGATTTGAAAGATATTTAGTTAGTTTGAAAAAAAAAAAATTGTTGCTTTTTATTTTTATCTCTGTCTCTGTCATATCAACTCTGTATATACGCAACTATGACGATGTGGAAAGATAGTGTTCTTTCACTTTTCTTTTAAAAACTGCAAAGTATAAGTAAGTTTTGTAAAGTCTTTGTTGTTTTTATTTCGTATTGTGCCCAATAAACGCAATCTGCTTTCTTTATTTCAACTATATTCATCGGACCATTTTAAGAGTTTAATATAAGTAGAATTATAGAAAACATTTCTGATTTGACAAGCACTTGTAATACTAACAAATTCGTCATAAAACAGCATTTTTTTATTATTATTTAACACAGATAATTTCGTCGAGTTACAAAACTGACCACAAACAATTTATATTATTTTGATCGAGACGGAATTGAGAAAATAACACAAGAATATTGCAATTTAGACATCAACACTTGAAGCGAGCGTGTTATCGAAGATGCTACAAATTGTTTGTGGTCTAACATACCTGTGAAGGTATGTGGAGATGATAATGACTTCATACATAATATAACTGGTCGAAACGTAGGAGTCGGTATTCCGCAGTAATTGGAATGAAGAAAGAGGTCAGATGGTAGGTAGTAGCTTCGTCTCAAAACGTTATCACATAACTTAACATCATGCTTTAAGTCCCATGTAATAGGGGGCGAGCCTATTGCCATCAATCTGGCACAGATCCAGATTCCAGAGTAGGTACTGCTGAGAAATTCCTAATGGAAAAACCCAATATCACTTTGCCTGACCTGGGAATAAAACCCAGGACCTCACAACTCGCCGTAGACCTTGCAACCACTAGACCAACGAGGTCACATCAATCGATCATTAATCAGAATAAGACGTCTGGTTGTCATCGAAGCTAATTGGATTGAACGCTGACCATAACATTGTCGGCAATAATCACAATAATTATGATAAAGAGAAAAATTATGATGACACTATTCATGATTAGCGGAGCGAGATAAAGTCTACCTACTCGTCAGATGTCGATTGAATATAGTGAACTCAGTGATAACAATACTGATACAGTAGGTAAGTGTGATCAGTATATTTTTATCGAGATATATAATAGTATAGCAGCAAAAAGATGCACTGAATTATTGTATTTTTTGGTTAATTTGCTCTGAGAAAGTAACGAAGAAGACCTGGATGAGACTCGCACAGACCAGGGAAGCATGACACAAAAGAGACGTGGCCAATAAACAGCAGTGGGTGGAACAAGGCTTCCAATGATGATGGTGGAGCGCGGAGGTGGCAAGTTTAAAGGGAACAATAATATAAAAGTTTTCGCAAGACAATATTTAACGTTACTCTATATTTGTTATTCCAATAGAACAGTAGGTACTCAATACATCATCACTATCAAGAATCCACAAACAAAAAACAATACATGAATCTCTATCAAATTACCTGTATCCAGTAGCCATTGCACACAACGTGAGAAAATCAAGTAAACATACCCATCGACTAATTATAGACCTGCCAATTTAGACATAGATTAGATAACTAGGGTTGGCAATTTTTTTCCCAAAGAAAAAACAGGCTTTTAATGAGGTCGGAGAAAGTAAATGAATAAAAAATATATTTAAATTAAGGACAACGTTTTTATTCACTTTTGCGGAACTGAAATCCTTACGAACTTACTCATATTCAAAAGCGAAACTCATTTCGTATCAATTTATTTAACGGTTTCGTGATCCCAAACAGTAGGTACTTAGGATACTTTATTTTTATTCAACAGTAACTAGGTATTGAAGAGGAAAATAAAGTAACAAAGTGAAACTATTTCTAGGTACTGTTAAAAATACCATGTCTACTATGCCTACTGAGGGTGGCAACACAAATATAAATATTTGAGGTTGGCAACCCTACAGTCAATACAGATTCTTACGTGGCATGTGAACTGCCCTGATAAACTCCTCTTTATCCCACGACCTCATTGTCTTCATCTTTTTGCTTCATAGTAAACGAAGACGAGAGTGTTTGCGCATCTATAATTTTTTGGTGTCGTAATCAACTTGTTTCCTGATGTTATGAGATTAATTGGGGCAGTTTTTATGGGTTTAATTCGATGCTCCGATAATTAGCTTGAAGATCAAATGTTTGATTATGGTGTCATATTGTTATTTGGTCATAGGGTGGATATTGGGTGTTTATAACTTTATTTTATTCCTTCCAAGTCTTTGAGATTTAGGGAGATGTTCCTGGCTCTGCTGAATCAAAAAGCTGAGGATCAGCACTTTTTGAACGTCAAAATTACATAAGGCAGTCCCCCAAAACGCCCGCCCTTCGCCACTTCCTAGTGATTCCTAGAGATCCTTCCGCAACCCCCGAACAAATGACAACCAGAACCAACATCTTAACGTGCTTTCCGAGGCACGGAGGGGTCTCCATACGTAATGAATGGTCGAATAGGTTAGTGATAACAACAATATAATATATTATTGTTATCATCAATTTGCTTAGCCATACAATGTGTGATAGAGCATACATAAACGTGTGAATTATAAACGAATATAAATATTTGAACACACGCTAATATATACACGGTAAATATAACGTCAGTCAGCTAAGTAAAATTGTCAATAATGTCCAAATACTTAACAGTCGCTGGGGAAATAAGTTTTTTGACGCGGATCCGTTAGCTTGCCTCACTGGAGAGCATTCTTTGTTTTAAACATTGACTTTTTGGGAACAGGTAGTATAACTGGGTTTTCTCATCATGTTTCGTGGGCGGATCAGTAAATAACTATTGAAAAAACCTGGTCTAATAAGTTGGTCAGTCTATTAGAGTATTTACTTATAGGTAGGTTTTCCTTTGTAGTTGATTTTTAACCGTCTTTAAAATGGCGGAGGCTCTCCATTCGCATGTTTTTTGTTTGCATGTATGTTACGCGACCTTCTCGGCAATTGTGGATCGACTTCAAAAGTTATTATTTTAATTGGTCCTATAAAAATGTTATTAACTTTTCTTGGGTAGTTTTTCACTTATGTTCAATAATACGTAATTTTCCTTATAATGTATATTGACGATGCTATAATGAATTCCTGTCACTGTTATTTACATAGGGAGTAGTAGTAGCTACCTATACGAATTTGTTTGGTAACACAACTAAAACGAGAAAAATAAAAAAAGGTTTTTCCAAAAAAAATAAAACAACCGACCTCCAAAAAAATACTATATATGTATAGAAAAAAATAACTTTAATTTCAAAAGTGTCTTTCGTTTCTTTTTTTAAGTTTTTCTTCTGGTTAAGTACATTATTGGGGAGCCATGTAAATGAAACGACCATCATGACTTTTGAGAAGGACATGATTCTCTAAAGAGCGTCAAGGTAATACTAATAAAATAATAAATTTATTTATTTATCCAAAAAAATAAATACACACGGGCACAGTTCAGAACAAATCAATACAATAGAATAAGCACAAAAACTTAGCTTCTATGCATACAAAAATAATGAACCCTGTCTCTTAAACTAGGAAGAAAACCTGTATCAAGAGACAGTGATCGGCCAGAATTTAAATTTAGTAAAACTAAAACTTACAAGAGTGAAACTTATAAGAGTGAAAGTGTGTCGATTACCATTGTCTAGATTACCATTGTCTACCATAGGTGTCTGAAGGTTCTTCTAGTAAAGCCCCCAGAAGCTGTCTTAAACACTATGGAGCTCCAACATCCCTGGTGGAAGTAGAATGCACTAGATACTAGGACCAATCCTGGTGTAAGTGCGACTAAGAAGACTACCAGACATGCGACACAGACAGGGGTCAGGCAATTTCTAGCAACCAAGACAAGACCGCTGAATCAATCCTACGACCAAATCGAAGTAGATGCAGTACTGTGTTTCGAAATCAGCGTTGTTTATTTTCAAGAACCCTTGTTTACATCTAAATCAGGTCACCAAAACCAAAACAAACTCCTCTGCTCACACCATTTACTACGACTGAGCTAAAACAATGCTAGTATCATACCAGTACCTACACATTACAGTAGGTACCGCCACAGTTTCCACGATATTGCACAACAATGCCACGAAAGTGATGCCTGTCATGAGCATTATTTAACGTGTACCTACTTATGTATAATCACGGTTATGTAAGCAGTCGCCAAGTAATTAATTACTTTCTTAGTAGCGCTGAGTAATAAATGAGTTTATAAGCACTTATGATGTTTGAGAGGAAAGTTTGGCACAAAAGAAAGTAGGGCTATATATTGTACAATGTGGCAAGGACAATAAATGAAAACACTGGCAATACTAATGCACAGGAACATTTAGAAACTATCGAGTGAATCCTATAATCGAGATTTCAAAACAGACCTACATATTAAGAATTTTTATAAATAAATGCTATTAATCACTGCAGGAATATTTGGGCGACAATTCTATAATTACTTATACCTACAGAAAATTGTTAGAATATTTTGTTTTTTTTTTTGACATTAGCATTAATATAACATGTAACTTAATCTATTTGACATTTATTGAAACTGATTGTATTTTAAATCTGAATTGTTATCAAATTAATATTGACTTCATTACTAATGTGAAAGTTTACATAATTCTACCACCGTTTGATATCAAAGTTAAAGTGTTAAAAAGTAAAAAAAATCGACAATATTAATTAAATATATTTGTACGCCTCTAGGCAAAACATGGGTAGAGGATCTACCAATCTGTAACATCTCGCACACTGTTGTAATTTGACCTATGTTTACAAATAAAGCATTCTGATTCTGAAAAACTAATTATAGTTGTGATGAGCCGATCAGTCAGTCGACTAACTATTGTAACTAAACTATTGGATATATTTGATTGAATTTTTGTATGCAGACTGGGATCGACGTTATTTCACGACGTTTTGAAGTTTATTTTATTTTCGATTCGTATACTAACCAGTGGGTGACCTGATGACGATGAAGAGGAATGTGGAACGAATCCCTCCCATGTCCGCCTGTTCCGTTCGTGTCGTTCGTTTTAATGTAGGTTAGGTATTCTTGGTATCAATTTAAGGTAGGTGTCACCGAAATAGCAGTGAATATACCACTAAAGATGAGGGAATCTAATGTGTTAAACCATTCCAGGTGGAAGATTATATATTATGTTGGTATGTATAGGTACTACTGCCCCGCTGGTCTCGTGGTCATAAGTACGACTACTGAGCGTGGGATCCTGGGTTCGATTCCCAGGTCGGGCAAAGTGCATTTTCGTTCAAATAAAATCTCTGGTTTAAATTACTCAGAAAAGGCTTTAAAAATTCAAACTGTTTAATTCTTTAATTGCCAACGAATATCGTCAGCAAAACAGTAGCGGTCACACAAGAAATTTTAATGAAACAATTTTAAAATACTTTGTATCATGATGAGTCAGGTGTAATACTTAATGATACTCGTAAGTTAAGTCTAAACAATTTAAAAAAAAAATAAAGCGGCCAATATCTTCAATCTCTTGTAAAAATACTGATATAATGCTACTATAGAGTGCAGCCACAGATTACTAAATAGTTACTACGTAACAGATACTTCACTCAGTAGAAAATTTCCAATACCTATTGAGATAATAGCCTACTCCGTCGCCTCAACAACCACTGCATGCTAAAATGTGCCTAAATGCTCAAGCGTACAGTTGTGATTGCTTCGCACCGCGCGATCCTACAGCAATCGCAGTGAACCGAATTTGGACCGCAAGCGGTCCGAGAGCGCTCGCTCGAGCGGTAGGTAATTATAGCGCGCAAGTACATGGAGTGACGGAGGCCTGGTGCAGCGATGAAGTATGGAAACGGAAATCATATTTAGGTTATGTTAAGTTTGCCTTGCTAGATATGACGTTCAAGGTGATCGAAGGTTCAAATTAATTTATTCATTTTGTGAGCATAGGGTACAACTAGGGTACCATGTAGATTGGTGTCTGAAACGGTCTTTTGAGGAAACACCATACAGATTGAGCGGACCTGTCCAGTCAGTGCACACATTTGTCAGTAATCGTGCCGCTCAACTCAGAACATATGGAGCACAACGATTCGACGAACAATACCAAAGAAAGGACATTTGGGTAGACCGCATAAATTACTCAAGCTGCCAGATCGTAAAAATTAACTAACAAAACAAAAAAAAAGTAATGAACCACATAATCTTCACATTCACAATAATTAAAAAATTATATAATACATTACAAAGTAAATTATGTACTCACGTCATTGTATGTATAACATTCATCGATGTCAATGTGTATATAAAAGTTCGGACATAATCTTTATCGGATATGCTATATTTATTCAAACCATCTAAAACAAATTCGACAATATCCACTTTAAACCCTTAATTCCAAATCAGCCAACAATCAAAGCTTCAATCTCCGTTACACAAACTAAAAAATATGTCAAGGCATTTATAACCACAGCATGCACTTCAGTTCAATACGGTACAGCGAACAAAATTTACAAATAATACAGTAACAGTGTCGTCACTTCCCGGCATCGGCATAACGTAGGACACAAGTGTCGAGACATCGAATCTTTTCGTATTTTATTTTACCTCGTTTTATTGTCGTTGTCCACCATGTTGTAAAACTTGTGACTGGCCCGTAATATTTTGTAATGGGTTTAAAATCAGCTTTATCTTACAAAACGTCTCAAGATTTTTACTTCGCTCGCTGTATTCCCAGAAAAAATGCGCCCTGATTTTATTTTTTAATTTATATTAAAATTTTTGAGAACAACATTTTGAGTTGGATTGTGGGTGAAGAAATGTTTAATTATCATAAATACCTTTTCAGGTCTTGTTTTTAGTAAACGTGAAACAAAAACAGACTTGCCCCAGATGTTTTTGTGATAGAGAAACAATATCCACGCTTTTGCTATATCCAAAATTCTTGTCAGTGATAGCTTCTCTATTTCCAAACTGAGCTTTACGTTTGTTATCGTTGCCTTAGACTGGAAACATACATTTTGCTCAACTTTATTTTATTGCGTTTTTATGAAGAAAACCTCGCAACGCAATCTTGATCTGACTAATTGTTCGTTGATAAAAGCGGGTTAAATTTCCATATTAATTAATAAAAATGCACGCAGTTTTTTCTTCGTCCTGAAAAGTTACTTCTTTTACACTTACGAGGTTTTCATTTTAAGGCTTATGGAGAATATAGGTACCGGTGACCTAAGGACACAAAGTATCCCATTAGGTAGGTACAGACAATTAATTTTGGGGATAGGCTATAAGGAACATAATTGGGGGGTTATCTCCCTAAAACAGTTATTGAAACCACCTTAAAAACCGCCAGTAAATGTTTTTTTCTTACATCTCTCTTTATTTCTATATACCTTAAAAGACTTGCTTGGTTTTTAACTCTTTAAAGGGGAAGCGCCAGATTGCTCGCGAAATTCGTACTTTGATGAATCATGGAATCAATAGGATTATATGAACTTAGAGAGTTGTATTATCAGATCATATAAACATTTATATGATCTGAGGTTGTATTGATGATAATACGAATGATTATAAATCAGTACATACATACTTGTTACGGTCGCGAATCATATTTTTTTCAACATACAACCTGACACTGTCCTGTAAATTGCAAAAAACGTAAGAAAATTTGAATTTTGCTGGCTACTTGGCTCTTCTACCTTTATTTCGACGCTACATATAGGTACATCCAATTATTCAAAACCTAGAGCCAACAATCGAAGTAATTTTACCAATAAGGTCATTTCTAGAGTTACATAAAACAATAATGTATCGGTTTACGATCGCAATTGACATTTAGAGATGGCTCAAGTTATAAATTAGTTACTGGGTCATAGCCTACGAACAATTTCACGTTATACTCGTAGATTAACTGCTATTGCGAATTACAGAACATTGTGGAAAATCCCGTCATCAGGGAAAGTCCGAAAGGGTTACCGTGGCCCCTGGCACAAGCAACTGAAGGAACACGGGTGGGTTTTAGTCAGTAAGAGTCTGGCACGTCTCCCGCTTCGTCCGGGCGAGAGCGAGAGCGGGAGAAGTTACGTAGTGATTTCCCACCCAAAAAAAAAGGATTTTTTACCGTTGAAATAATTGCCAAGACTGAATAAAATAGTATACCAATTATTTATTAATATCTGCAAAAATCTACATCTCCTAAACTTTGAAAAACTTTCTCTAATACGAGAGGAATCCGCTGAAGCTTTATTTTTTTTCAAATTCGCATTATTAATTGCTGTAATATGCTTAGAACCACCGTCTGTCTGATCAGCATCTTGATGATCGCAATACTTAGTTAAATAGTTTATCCTAGTGTATCTTTTGCACATGTTTCTGTGTCAATAAAACAAATGTTTATTTCTGTCTTTCTTATCTGTCAAATGAAGGCGGTCTTTCGGAAGACCTAAGTTTCAATCACACTGCAGCAAAAAATTAATTTAAAATAAAAAAAACCAACGACGCAAACAAAAACGGCTGAACAGATTTTCTTGTTTTTTTTTTCAGCTGAGAGCACTCGTTCGAGTCACATTTCAAACAACACAAAAACAAAAACGAAATCCGTTCAGACGTTTGGGAGCTACAAAGCCGCAGAGAGATACATAGATACGCACGTTAAACTTAAAACACCCCTCTTTTTCCGTCGGGGTTAAAAGGCTGATAACAGCTAAAGCGTGGTCACTGTCGGACTGCATATAAAAGAAAGAGAAGCGCGATGACACAAAGCTGGTAATTTTTTACAAAAAATCTAGTGATTGGACAAAAAAATTAAAACACTATCACGTTAATATGTTGCTTGAAGAACAATCTGAAAAACAAACAGAATGATTGCATGTATATTAGTATGGTTAAGAAATTTTTAGAGGTATCTCCGTGACTTTTTTCTATCGTACCAAATTAGTTGTATTATGTTTTCAAAACACTATCTAACTAGCATAATATCCTGAAAAATGTCATATATTTTTCTGATATTGTTAACTGCAGTGGATCATATACTTTAGGCTTTATAAAACTTGCGTTTAGGTCATATAGTCCCCCTAAAAAGGATGTTACATACGTCCAAGAAAATTCTAAATGACGTAATCCGAGTCTTCATTATAGAGTTACCAACTAACCCGTCCCCTAATATGTCCGGTCAAGCACCCAAAAAGGAAGTGCCAGCTACATTATTACATTATAACCGTACTAAAACACAAGGCAATAATAAAAAATGCTCATAAGCACCGTAATTTCGCGCAATCATGTTACATAGAGGTCAGAATAAGCACGAGTTCAAATCTTGTTTGGGATGGGTATGTGATTTTCTGTTAGTGCGAAATGGGTATCGTTAGTCGTTATTGATACTTCCTCCTAGCATTGCTTGCGCTCCTAGTACCGAGTAATGATTTTGTGGCAACGGTTGTTCGTATTTGACTTAGATTACTGTACTTTTTTGGATAAGTAATTACGTGATGTTCTTCAGATGTATGCAGTCAAATAATATTAAGTATTTATTTGAAAACAGTAAAAGATTTTCTTGTAGTAAGTACACATGCATTCACTTGTGATTGCTGATAACCTATTAAGAATGCTTTTCGCTATGTGCTAATCTTAAGGGTCGACTATTACAAAATCAGGTCCATCTTCCTTAACTTTTATGTTATAGATCTTAAATCTCAAAGGTTCGGTCACGGTTTTGATCTGGGCGAAATCTAGGCATAAATAATCGAAAAGGGAATACAAAGCTGCTTTCATTATAGGAAAAGTTTAGAAGTCTGCTCTGTGGAAACCCTCAAATTGACAACAATGACCATTCTACGAACTTTCTGCTACAAAACTGTCTAAGTGTCTAAGCAGCCCAACAGTCATTCTCAGTAAGACACCTCTTTGAAATGTCTTCGTAAAAACAATCTATTAATATATTTTCCACTAATAGCCTCTTTGCCTTATATTGTAACTGAACCACTTATTGGACCCATTCCTTCGTTAACAGTTAAATTATCTAACACAAGACACAGAGTACCGCAAATTGTATTTTTTCTTGTCACACTTGCATCTTGGACGTCCACCTATTTATTTACTTAGCTGTGATTCGGTTCAATGAACTTCCCATTGAGCATACCAAGCTCGACAAAAATAACCCTTAGAACAACCACATAGAGTCCAAGCATCAGCAAAGTCAAGTTGGTAAGTCAACTCAACACCATAGAAACGTTTGCGGTCCGATCACGAAATGTAAACTTATTTACGCATTTATTTCATAAGCGCTAAGGTCAGTAAAAACGGTCAGCGGTTTTCAGGGCAGCAAAAAATAAATTTGTGCTCCCTATTTACCTTAGAATTTACGCACGTGACGATTCGATGAATGGTTTCCAATGAAAAATTCATTCGGAAAAACTTTTTGGCATCTACGTTGCTTGCGTAAGCGCGTTTTGTTTGAAGACCTATGACTTTGACACCATTGTTTAAATTTTTTCCGCTTTTTAGGCGTTTCGTCGTTTATTTCAAACAATGACGAAATAAATGCACAATGCTGGATTTGAGGAAACGGACGCCTAAGAAAATGAGTGTTTCTCAGTAGGTATTTCAGTATGATGCAATGCAATGAAACATGTTTGGACAAGAGTGTCGAAAATTGGTGGAACAAATTGGATAATTATTCAAGATAGTCTTATATGAAAAGCACTATATTGGCGACCTAACCTGACCTCATCATAATGAATAACCCATCAAACTGGAAACAATGTGGAATTGAATATAAAGATCTTTTTGACATTGGAACATATTGTTTTCTTCAGGAGGTAGCCATTTGCTACGGAGTTCGACAAACAACACTTTGGGTACCCGTCGCAAAATTTACTGACCAACTCATATGTCCAACATACCAGAGATACCAGTAGGACCTGCTATCGACCGGAGTCACTCTATGAGCAAATCTCTTAAAGCCTTATTTTTTAATGGCGTTTCGCAGGTCATCCTAGGAGCTTGTCGGCTGCTTAACCGGGCTGCCTTAATAAATTAAGGCCTCCGACCAAGGCTTAACAAAAAAAAAACTAAGCGACTACACGCTAAGGCCACTCCCTGTGGGGTACGGACCTCGGCTTAGGGCGTCGTCGCTGGGGGAGGGCAGCAAGGGACATGCTGGAACGGAATTATTATTAAGGGACGAATTTAAAGCTACAGGGTCGGGGCGGAATCTCTTAAAGCCCATGCCGACACAAGAGATATAGTACACAGGTAGATACGTGGATTTTAAAAGCTTCTGGGAGCAAGCTTTTATACACCTTCCATCTTTCCCTACCTATCCAACTACAACGTGCCGGTGTAATGTATGCATGTTCCGCTGTGGTTTAGGAAATGCTCCACGTTGCACAAATGTTGACTGTAGCACAATAAACGCGAACAGTTCCAAATTTCCATCGCCTCAAATAGAGCGTGACTACATTTGCACGAGTTTACGATAACATAGTACAACCTCGTATATCTGGCTGTGGTTCCGTATCTAGGTACATTATTCTCAGCAAAGGTTCTTCTTACGTAGCGAGTCGATGGCAGGTTAGAGATTGTACTAGGTAACGAATTTAGCTTTGTCAGTAGTGTTCATAAGTTCCTCTAAAGTATTTCATTCTGTTAAGCTCACAATACGCATGAAGAATAGGTTATTGACAGCTTCAGAGATTTACCATAATAGCTGTTTATACTGATTGTGATGAATTATTTTTATTTAAAAGCTGTGGCCCCAGCATTCACTATGAAAGTAGCAGCAATTACAGTGTTTGTTTAACTACATGACCTAAACGCAAGTTTTATAATGCCTAAAAGTATATGATCCTGTGCAGTAAATAAAATCAGAAAAATATATGATATTCTTCAGGATATATGCTAGTTAGATAGTGTGTTGAAAACATAATACAACTAAAAATTTCTTTTAAAGATTAAAAACCATACTAATATACATGCAATCATTCTGGTATTTTTTTCAGATTGTTCGTCAAGCAACATATTAACGTGATAGTGCTTTAACTTTTTAGTCCAATCAATAGATTTTTTGTAAATTGAGAATTGCTTCATATTTTGCAATAAATTACCAGTCTTGTGTTATCGCGCTTCTCTTTCTTTTCTATGCAGTCCGACAGTGACAGCGCTTTAGCTGTTGTCAGTCGCTTAATAATAGCTTGACTAGAAAGCTCTTTCGCAAAGCGCATACTTGCAATAGGTAAGTCTAAAATACTTCAGAATCAAAGCGGTGAAAACGTTGCTTTAAATTCTCTCTTTTTTTAAATCCCCTGCAAAATTCAACACCCAAGATCAAACATTGTCCAAAAGGTTTCTCTATTCATCCAAAGACCCCCAACATTTGATTAAGCGATCAAAAGCGCCGCTAAGTATTCCGCACGCACGCGCGTTGCTTCACAGTCATAAAAACATACCTCCGTACCTGAGTACCCGACTATTTACTTGAAGACTTGAACTGCCGGCCCCTTTGTTTTCCAATTTGGGTTGGTTAGAAAAAAAGTTTCGAGAGAAAGGTCAGAAAAGTGCAGGGAAGACCGTGTGACGTGATCATCTGAATCTTTAATCTTGGGATGAATTCAGAAATACAAATGTTCTGTGTCAGCATTTTTTTTTTATGGTAGGAGTTCTTCGAGTAACTTCTCCCGCTCTGGAGGGCGCGTCAGACTCTTACTGACTAAAACCCATCCGTGTTCCTTCAGTTGCCTGTGCCGGGGGCCACGGTAACCCGTTCGGGTTCTGTGTCAGCCTAGTTTGGTAAAATAGGTCACTAAATACTTATAAGTACCTACCAAAAAGCCCCCATGAACCTAGAAAGCTCTTGAGACCGAGTGACTGATTGGTTACGACTATTTTGGCCAGGAGACATCTTAGCACCCTGCAAGCAAGACCCTATTCTAGCTTATCATAACAATCACTGAACTTGGCGAAACGGTTGATATTCGCTAAAGTTTAGCGGACCTTATTTTTTCCAAGACAATGTGCTACAATAACAACTGGATTGCTACAAAGGACGGCATTAAAATATAATAAAAATTGCCATAATCACCACTGACCACCACACAACAGGACTGGTGATCACAGAATTACTAATTGAGTCGGCAGATTTCAGCTGAATATCTTCCTCAATAAGCTCCCAATATTTACATCACGTGCTTAAAGTTTACCCAAATGTAGAAGTATTGCCATCTGTGGCACCAAAGGTCAAAGCAGATGTTCAAAGATCACAATGTACATACGTTGTAACATACCGTATTATGACAAATATGAATAAAAAATAACCCTATATTCTGAACAATTAAGTTCAAATTACTATTTGCGTCCCCAACAGCTGATTCGACCCATCTGCCGAAAACGTACACGCGAAAATAAACTTGTCATAAATGCAATAAGGTTTAAAGTAGATTGGGTAGCTATGCTACAAGCAGATGGTTCAGCTAAGCACGTGCCAAGAAATTGCTTAGAAAAGTACAATGAGGACAATGAATAGATGTTACAAAAGGCTTTTTTAATAGCAATAGGCGATGTTCTATGAATCATGTTCCACAAATACACGTACTTCGGCTTTGAAGTCACATGTATCTGCTCCCTGTTGAAAGCGTTACAAAGCGTAGCGAATCTTCTTTTTTGGTGTATTACCGCTTCTTTGTGACATTTTCTATATTCAGTCCCGAAATTGACATGCTGGCTGTTCTAGCCAGCATGTCAATTTCAAATCTTCATCCTTTTTTTTTGGTCATCAAATAACTTCTTCCGCTCTGGGCTGAGCGGGAGGGCGTGTCAGGCTGTTACTGACTAAAACCCACTCGTGTTCCTTCAGTTGCCTGTGCCAGGGGCCACGGTAACCCTTTCGGACTTTCCCCTGGCAGGCATTGGCCCTAGCCAATCGGATTTGTGAAACTTACTTCAATATTTCCATTCCTTTTACATGTGCACGACTGAACATTGACCTCCTTGAAACTAAAAATAATACATTTATAACGGTTCCGTTTTCGCCATTTGACTGCGAAACCCTTAAACAGCCAAGTCTGTTTTACAGTAATAAGTTGTATTTATTTATTGATTAATACTTCAAGCACACAAAAAATGCCTATGGCATTTTCTACCGGTCAACTTTTGGGTGATGCAGAGACAATCAGTGGTTGGAGCAATTACGAAAATTGAGGATTTCAAAAAAAAAAAATATAATGATATACATACCTACTTAAAATATTTAATAAGTACAAACAGTTACAAACTATGTAGTTTGTGACGGCCTGGCCTGGGCCTGGGGCCTGGGGCCGTACTATGACGTGTTAATTCCATCATTGTTCCAGCGTGGAAGAGAGACGGAGCTATACATGATGATCTCTATCTTGGGGTTTTATTTTTAGTCAAACATATGGTTTTATTATAGGTAACATATTTTCAAAAGTCATTGAAAAAGACTCAACTTTTGCAATCCGCAAGCGTTTATTAATTGCATGAACAGCGAAGGCAGACTAATCGCTAATTGATGCATTTATAATAGCGAACATCGCGGCTCTTGAGTCCAACTCCTATCAGCTTTTATTTATTTGTTTTCAAGGGCGAAGTTCTAGCTTGAATCCTGTTTTTAATTATCATGGTAGTCAGTCGTTAATGTCTAAATGAATGATGATCAAAGTTAGAATCAAATTCAAGGAGTTGCTATTCAAGAACTTCTATGTTATTCTAAAGCATGGTATCTGCGTGTACGTCATTATCTTGATCCCACCTACCCTTCATGATTTGCCTGCCTTTTCCCAAGCATGTTGGGATCGGCTTCCAGTTTAACCGGATGCAGGTGGATACCAGTATTTTACATGGAGCGACTGCCTATTTGACCTCCACAATCCAGTTACTGGGTAACTCGCTACTTTGACATATGTTGATGATATCATTCTCATACCCTGATTCCGAAATATTTGGAGCCTGTGCAACATGGCTCCTCCGTTTAAATACGTCATTTCTCTGAGTATTCACATCCTTTTTCTAGTCATATCATCCCCGAATCCATTTTAGAACATAATTCATGTAACTTATAAAACAAACCTTCTGTTTCTCTTCATTAAGTAGCTCATATTACCAAATAATTCAAATGTTATTTCCGTTTCATAATGCAGGAGGTAATAAAAAAGAAATGTCTCATTAAGTTAAGGCGGTCAGAGTAACCATGTAAGTATAGACTTGTACATGTTTTAATTTCCTTGGTATTGTAATCACAGATTGTTGAAGTGACGTCATGCCCTTTCGATTGTGATCAACGGAGCTCTTAACAATGTAATACGATGTACCTACTTACGAGTATATTCCATTTTAAGCAAATCAATTTTCGAACCGACCGTGACGAATATTCTGAAATCGTCAACACGCATAACGAACTTTCTGATGGCCAATATTTGGCAATATTGGCCATCATAATGTTGGCATCAATGGTACTTAATCCGTTTGGCAAGCAATAATATCAAAGTAGTTTTAAGTAGTTTCAAAATCTCATCTGGTTATGGCCCAATATTAAAACCATAGGAACTAGGACTTAGACAAAGCGACATTACATCAGCGATAATGTAGCGAATATCAACGATGGATAAGTCAAAAATGTATGGTCTGGCATAAGTTACTAAATAGTCTTATTATCATAAAAAGGCTACAACGCTAAACACCTGGATATCTACTTCCCCTCTTACATTCAAACAAGCGTGAATCAATTTCCACGACCATGTGTATCCATGCATAATGCGTGGAACTCATTAGATAGTAACAACACTTTCTCTAATGCACGGGCGCCATATTGTGCAGCTGTCATGCGCAAGAGTTTAATAACGAGGCTTCATTTACATTAGGCTTATTGTTTGTACGAATTTGGGAGGGGAAAAGTTATATTGGATGGTAAAGCGGATATACAACGTGTTGTTTTGCATCCTCGTCAAATTTCAGGAGGCTGTTATGAAAGACATGATTAATCAAATAAAATTACGATCCTGCTCAATAATTAATACATACTTGTTTTTTTAGGTATTTAAGTTTGACAGTATTTTAGAATACTCCACTTTCAAAGAACAAAATCGCCCCATTGCGTATGCGGTAGGCAGTGTCGTACGACTATGTCGCTGTGTGCATGCGTTACAGTTACAGCGCAGTTACAGGGCGGTATCACACGGGCCCTACACATGCCGATTTCCGAAAAATACCAAAAATAAAAATAAATACCTACTTATTTTATTATTGATTCGTGTCGAGAATCATTAGCATAGTTACCTCCTCGAATTTGACGAGGATGCAAAACAACACCTTGTATTTTATGTAAGATTACCTATGCAAAGATACAACAGAACTTGAGACCTATTATAACGATGGTTGAAGATGTATTTTTTGAAATAGCTAAATGTAAATAGGAATAGTGTTTAGGCCCATGAAAAGACAGGACCGTGTGTAAAACAGTTAGTAGTATACAGTCATATGACATTGATTTACATTCTGTGATTACTTTAACTCACACACTGACATATTACTTGTTTACTTACATAATTTGGGAAATCGTATACTTTTACACCTTTTAAACCTACTACGCTTTGGAATGGGCAACTAGCTTCATCTTTCTGACTGACCGACCCCTTGACAATTCAAAAGTGCCTGTAATTGGTTTATTTGAAATAAATGCTTTGAGTTTGAGTTTTGAATGTTTGTAAATATGTGAGCAACATGTATCTATCACATAATTAACTTATTTTTCATTGCTACATTTTTTAATTCTTTTTACCTATTGCGGTAGGGTAATTTTATTATAGGTGCATCGTCTTCACATATAATAATTATAATTATATAATTAATGTAAGTATACAAAATTATGTAACACATTTTAAAAGAGTAACGGTGGAGTTTCTTGCCCATTCTTCTCCATACGAAACTACCCTTTGGAAGGGGCGACTAGAATCAATTCTATTTTAATGTAAATGTTGACGTTCAAATGTGCCTTTTATATGCCTATTTGAAATAAATGCTTTGACTTTGACTATACCTGTACAAATGTAAGGAAAGACTGAACGGGGTTGTAAAAAAGGTTTAGATAAACCTCAGTTTGCCGAAGTAGGTACTGATATCAACACAGAATATACCAGAATAGATAATAATATACCAACACATTGTCGAAGAAGGTTGAGGAAAGAGAGCAAAATAAACAAATCTGATACAACTTACCAAAGGTGTGATTATTCACGCCAGCCTCAAGATCGATAGTATCATCAAAGTCTCCTGCCCTATTTAAACCAATCTCAATAATATAAATCGTTCTTCTAATTAACTCGTAATGCGATCCATTGCGCGAGCGCAGCGATGGCGGCGATACAAATCAGTGCAAAATAAAGTATACCCCGCCCGTACACACGCGAGCACGCAAATGGCTCACTACGTTTTATAGTTAATCGAATGGGGGAGATCAATTGCTTTAGTTTTAAGAATAGGCTTGATGAAAAAGATGGAGAAAATTTAAATAAATAAATTATGTTGCTATTGTTCAGAAGAACTATGAGGAGTATCGCCAAATGTGGATACTACTTTAATGCACCCTTATAATTATGGGCAGTGTATAATGTCTTTGATACACAACACAGTCTGCGAAATAAGTTCAAAGCAACAAAACTGAAAAATGATGCTGTGGAGTAGATGGTATGTGTTAGATGGAACAAAAGATGGCTGTGAAGACAAGACGACAGATCAAAGATCTTGCAAAATTCTTGATGGCTTGCCTTTACTTCGTATCGTAGCGAGAGAGATAGAAACAGAGAGCGAATAAACAGTAGTCCCCAGTCCCCCACTAATAACCATGCTTTTAATAACTCGACATAATGATAATATAACCATAATAAAACTCCAGGACACATCCATCCAATCCCACATACAAACACTGCAATCATAAGCAAACAAAACGCTATTCATTTTGCGTGCAAAAAGTATTGATCTGCGACGCGCACGGTGCAACCCACAATGAGACAAAGATGGATGAAAATGTAAGGCCCACTTTGTACTGTGTATGATATGACATGTCAATAACGAGGAACATGTGTCAAGAAACGTGTTCAATATGGAAGGCTATAAGAAAATACGCAGAACAAATAATTAAGGATAAATTGTGCGGAATCAACATATTGAGAGGAGATTAACACTGAGCTGACGACAAAGAGGGATGGATTGACGAAGCGTGCGGCGCGAAACTCAAACAAATTGCACAAAACTAGTGTTTGTATCCGGTATCAATTTCTGATTTGGTAATATTCTCTTGCAGTTTAAAGTTGTTATTGCCGAATTTTCTATATGTCGAATTCAATAAATGACGTCCTATAAACCGTTCGAAACTTTTTTTTCTAGTTGTGGAAATTATCGAATAACTTCTCCCGCTCTGGGCGGAGTCAGACTCTCACTGGCTAAAACCCACCCGTGTTCCTTCAGTTGCCTGTGCCAGGGGCCACGGTAACCCTTTCGGACTTTCCCGCAACCCTGGCAGGCATCGGCCCTGCCGTTCGGAACCTGTCGAATAAATTGCAAAACTCATAACCGTAGTTAAATTAAATCACCTAACTAAAAGCTACTATAGCGTATTATAGTTATATAAAACTTTATGTAATAAATGTGTAAAATCAGACTGCTAAATCCGGCGCGCGGCGCACCAGTTTAGGATAATATATTATTTTCCCCAAATTGCCGAGGCACAAAGTGATTCCGCATCATCGGCATTCAGCTGAAATACGTCCACTGCTAGACAAGGCATTCTTCCCACAGATGTAGACCTTCTCCCCCTCCCCGTCTAGTGTCAAGCAACATCTGCGGTGTCCGGAATGTCGCACCGCCGCGGGCGCACATTACGACAACACACGCTCGCTACGTTTTGCGCCTTAATGGACGACTTCGAAAAATAGAAGATGCTTAAGTATAAACATGCTCATGAGATTGTTCCTTGAGATTGTGTATTTTTTAAGGTATTGATCTCTTTGGGTACTTTTAAAATGTTCCCCTTGAGTTTTCCTAACAGTAAAACTGATTGGGAAGAATTTGAAATGATGTGTCTCTCCTTTTTCATGGTTGCCTAGTCCAATGCATGCTTTGATGTCATCTATCGAAGATGCAAGAAATACATAAACTCCAAAAGCTGTTGGATAGTTTATGTTCAAATTTAAATTATGCTTTATAATAGAACTGGCTGTTGCCCGCGGCTTCGTTTGCGATCCAGGATAAAAATAAGTAGTTTATGGCCTTACCCTGGGTAAGGCCATAAACTACTTATTTTTATCCTGGTATATCTGTGTGCCAAATTTCATCCAAATACGTTCAGCCATTTTGGCGAGAAAGCGTATCAAACAAACAAACTTACTTTCAAATTTATAATATCAGTTAGGATTAAATGAACAGGGTTATTGGTAAAACACCATCAATCTCTTAAGGGGTCAATGTACTCATCATTATGAACAACTTTTACTATGGGACAAATATGAAAACGCGAAAAAAAATCTGCTGGTCCCTACATTTTGACAAGTTCTGCAAACATAAATGTAGGGAACAGCACATTTTTTTGTTCGCGATTGCATATTTGGTCCCATAGTAAAAGGTTCATAATGATGAGTACAATGACCCCTTAAAAGGTTGATGGTGTTTTACCAATAACCCTGCATAGAGACACATATTGGAGATGGTATACTATATCAGTTTGTGCAATCATACAGTTTACCTGAACTATACCGATCTCAGCCAGGTGGTCAATAATTATCAAAAAGATGTTGAGCTGACGATAAATAGAAGAGTGTATGTAATAAGCATAAATAATGAATATATCACTTACATTACTTTTAATTGGTTTTCTCATTAAACTACAAACATTATTAGTATCTTCATCAGACGATATTAAACAATCTATCGATATATCGATACTTCGCAACATTATCTTATTGCGAAGTCATAAAATTATCTCTCGAACTACGGCAATCGATTTTTAAATTACGGCGAAAATAAATTGCCCTACTACGAATACTCGATTGCAAATCGAGATAAAGACGATGTTTAACGTGATCGAGAATAGAGATAGGGAGTTGTTAGTTTTTTTTAATGTAATGTATTCGTATTTTGCAGTCTATATTCTTGATCGGGATTATTATAAGATTCGTTCAGTTGTTTGTTCACTTTTTAAAATAAATTTTATGGTATGGTACGGAAATATGGATATTTACATTGCATGTAAATCAGGTTATTATGAGACTGCAATAGTAGTCTAAATGCTATGGTAACATGCAAAGGACGCAAATAGCAACAAATGTATCCTCGATTTATGAAAGGCCCGGTTTAATTTAATCTTTGGAAAATTCTTATACAATAGAACAGAATACTCTTTATTATGTACACCGTATAAATTAAGAAATTTTATAGCTAATCAACCAGCCAAACAAAAGGAACTGAGGCTTGATCAGGCGGTGAAGACGTGGGGCATACCATACTCGCAAGATTTATCACTTCGTTGTATCGCGCGAGTTCCCATAGTAACGCCTCAGCTATCCAACTTAGTATGTACGGTGTACCAACCGCACAAAAATAAAGGAGTCCAGACCTATTTGCATGAACACCAAACGTTATGAGGTAAATAGAAAAAGAAATTATAATGTCATTCGCAAACAAGCCACGGATGGGACTAAATTACTTTGTATGTAAGCTGGAACAAGTCAGTGGCAGCCCTTTTTTTATTTATTTATGAAAGATTTACTTGAGTTATATTTCAGAAAGCAAAAAGATCTACTAGCATTGTAAGTTGCATATTAAGCAGAGTAGGAGCAAAGAGTTTTTGCAGCACTTTTTGAATGAGGAATAATGGCATCATGCATGAATATTTATTTACTTTTTTTTAAGTATTATTTCTAATTTAAATTGAATTCCATGTATCCTTAAATATTTGTACCTACATAATTATAATAATGTTGTTAATGCTAATGTTTCATGCTGTATTATATTCGAACGCAATGTGAATTGTTACTGAATAAATAAATTGAATTGAATTGTATATCTCCTGTAAAGCAATGGTTTTCTAGGAAAGCGATTCCGTCATATTATAATGGCCGTCGTGAAAATCTGTAGTTCTCACCAGTGTTTGACTAAAGGAGTCAAAACAGCCGTCATTGTGTCGAGTGTTCACCGCTTTCTTAGGGAACCAAACTTATACGTGTTTGCATTTGTAGTTACCAATATCATAAGTCAAACATTCTGAAATTATACAGGGTCAAATTAAAACTAACAAGCGAAACTCCACAGACATGACGGTTATATACAGGGTGAAATTGAATTCATGGGCATTCTTTTCCCATCGCATCGCGTTCCGCCTCTTCGACGTCGACCTTTGGGCTGCTTCTGAGAAATTCCAGTTGAAAAAAGCCTAATAGCACTGCCCGACTTGTGAATCGAGCCCAGGACCTCATACTCAGCCGTAGCAATTGTGAACAATAGTCCAACGAGTCTTCATAACAGCTTCAAAATTTGCATAGAAAACAAATTAACGAGCATCTGTTTGAGACACAAACTATTAAAATAAATGTAGTTTTATTTTAGTCTGCAAACAGAACGTTCTGGTCTGGAATAAAAAGCCAATGGATTGCCTACAATGTTAGCGTGGGATGTTCGATATAAAATTAGCGATAATTTATATTTAATAAGGTCTTACGATGGGAGATGTTTTAAGATATATTTATCAAAGTTGCCGATATTGTGAGTTGTACGTTTTTTTAATTGGTTTAGTATCGCTAAACCAATTGAAAAAAATGTCGCCGTACATATTTCAAATACAATCAACATTGCGTTCTTTGTTTGTATTCTTCATACAGGGAGGTTTTTGTACAGGGTTATGCAGGGTGGTGGTACAAACATGCAATACATAGGCAGACAAAATGTGTATTGCAGTTTTGTACCACCACGGCGCGTTGTGTTCCACGCGCACCTCTAAGAGATGTCAGCACCAATGACGGGGTCCGCTAGGGCCGATGCCTGACAGGGTTGCGGAAAGTCCGAAAGGGTTACAGAGGCCCCTGGCACAGGCAACTGAAGGAACACGGGTGGGTTTTAGTCAGTAAGAGTCTGACCCGCCTTCCTGCTCCGCCCAGAGGGTGAAGTTATTTGATGATTTCCCAGCCTCAAAAAAAAAATGCAATCAAAATGTATGGAACAATTTTTTTTTAATAACCGACGATTTAGATCAACGAATAAAGAATAGAAACGGCTGAAATAAATATTGTTGCGAAAAAGAGAAGAATGATGCTGAAAACAAGAGGCGTTTTTGTATCTATCGACGCGACTAAAACTGTGAATTATCATGATGAATTGTTACGTCACATCAAAACTTACGATATTTTCGAAAAATCAAACCATACATTTTTAAAGTTTGAAAGATTGTAGTTCTGTTTTCCTTCTTCACAATTGAATCATCGTTTTCATGTTAATGAAGAACAAATTCTACCTTGTTTATAGGTACCTAAATACCTGAGAGATTCATTCATAAACATATACTTATATGTTTACGCTTATGATGACATATGAGTCAGATAGTGTGACGGACAAACCGAACAAATATTTTGATAAAAATAAAAACCCGTGAAAATTCGCATGTTTAAACAAAATACCTAACAAATTGGTTGTTATTTTAATTTGCGTGACCGAACAATGGTTTGGTCATAATTTCATAAATATAGGCTGTAAAACTTGTAAGCTGGAGGTGCGAATTGAATATCTATATTTAAATCGATAAAATGTCACCTTGAACTTTTTTTTGTTCTTGTTGTAAGTAGTGAAAGTTTCGTACTTACCAAAGTTTAATAACCTACAATACATACTCTTACATTGTGACCCTTATGATGTTCATTTGCTCTTTAAAATTGTTTTATGTAACACATTTGGGATTTGGTTTTATAAAATCAAAATCAAAAAATCTAAATCAAAAGTCATTTATTCAAATTAGGCTGAGAATCAGCACTTTTTGAACGTCAAAATCACATAAGACAGTCCCCCCAAAACGCCCACCCTTCACCACTTCCTAGTGCTTTAGCTGGGAAGAAGAAGTGGCGGAACAAACTCCCCAGCAGCACTGCTGTCTGTTCAGTTAGAAGAACTGGATTCTATACATATAGTATATATAATATATAAATGCATAGGTAATAAACTAATACCTACAAAAGCATTTGAATAATGCCCAGATACCTACTCTTCCAAGGGTAGGCTCTAGTCTGCATCATACAAGGGAAGGGTGTTGTAGATTTTATTATTCATAAAAGTAAATCAAAGGAGACAAGCGTCTCTCTACGTGAAGTTCTACCTCCAAATAACCAGATTACTTAAATCATTTCTTTTTTTGGAGTGAACAGGGAGGCATACGATATAATCAAGATTCTTCAAGAAAAATAGCCTATACCTATATATAGATAAGTAAACCACGCACCTTCAACACACTTACAAATACACTTCCGAGTTTTCGACCACATGCTCTAAGACAGTTCTGCAACCCTGTTAACAATGACGTAGTGTCTAGAGGCAACATTGACACAAATATCTGCGTTCTAGACTCTAGAATATCCGCTTATTTCCACCATTGTCTCGAACGACATGTTGAACCTATAGCAGGAAGCTTACAGAAGGACCACTTCTAAGAACACACGAAGACGAGTCATCCACAATTTTTGCGACACTTCATGGAAGGAACAATTTCGGAGTTTAAATATTATTATTTCTTTATTATTATTTTGTTGTCCAGGTACATATAGGTTTTGTAGTACATGAGGGACTTACAAAGTATCCATTATTAATTACATGGTGTAGGTAGATACAACGAAATTGTTGGGTGAATCACAGCTCTCCAAGTAGTGATAACTAATGTCAGTAATATACTAATAACTATCTCTAATCACTGAGTAGTCTGTACTAAGGAGAGAAATTTAAATGTTAACTTAGCCTTATTTTATTAGCTACCTAAGAATGCGACAGATCGACTACCTGCAGCTTCGATCAACAATAGCACTAGATTAAGGATTAGGAACAAAAACGCTTCGCTCAAATGGCGATATTGCATATAACTTGATTATAAACCTAAACACTAAAACATAAAGTTTACTATCGTTTGCAATATATTTACTACTTTGATTGAAAAGTAAACGTATTTTTAAAATAAGAACAAACATATTTATGGAAAAATAAAACATAATTTCTAAGCAATAAGGTTGATAAAACTACGTTGCAAAATAAGACCACAACATTTTTGTGGTCTTATTTTTCTGGTCGTTTTTTGAGGCGCTCATCAGAAATCTAGTACTATTGTTGATCGAAGACCTGCAGTGAAGTCTGAAGAAGCAGTAGGCTCCCATAATGTCCCCATACCTGATAGAGACCTGAGGGCCAAGCTGGACAAGTGACTATCGCTTTCAAAGCGTTTCGTTTTTGTACAACGACTTTCAACAGGATTCAAACTCAAAGCATTTATTTCAAATAAACTAATTACAGGCACTTTTAAATTGTCAAGGGGTCGGTCAGTCAGAAAGATGAAGCTAGTTGCCCATTCCAAAGCCTAGTGGTACCTATGGAGAAGAACGGGCAAGAAACTCCATGGACACTCTTTTAAATCTAAATATTGTTACAAAAAAGTGGTTACATCATTCATGTTGTAATTATACATGTGAGAACGATGTAGAAAGACGTGCACGGTAAAAGCGTCCGTAATAAAAAGATAAAAACAACTTTATTATGGAATTAAAATAAGCCGTGGCAGCTAAGAAATGACCAGTGCCTACTGACGGCGCCCGTTCACGAACATGACGTATGGATCAGCACCATTCAGCTCAACCATTTTGAAGGGAACTCAATGATCCAATTAACATACATAAGCTTTTCGGTAGCTTATGTCGTTTCTATACATTTTTGACATATATGCATCATCCTTAGCGCTGATAGAATTTAATTTTGAATATGCCCTGCTACATGCAGTAAGAAGATCAACTGTTCGTTGTTGTACAGGAGGCAACGGGACCTTCTTACGGAGTTAGAGCCGGTTTTTGAATCCATAGTTAACTCAACCATTAGTTAAAAATAGTAACTATGGTTAAATTTTGCCAAAATTTCACCATAGTTACTATTGCTAAGTAATATTTGACTAATCGTTAAATTTTGCAAAAATGTGTTGATTTGATTAACACATTTTGTTATTTTTGACTAATGGTTGAGTTTGAGTTAACTATGATATCAAAAAACCGGCCCTTAGTCAACATAAGCTTTGGCAAAACATCGAATGCCATAATGATTAAGGGCCGGAACCCTTAGGACATGATACAGCTCTAAAACCCGTCAACGAAGAAACGGGCCCGTCCGAAAGTAGTCCGATATTTCGGAACTAACCCTACACCCGATTAATTAACTTTTTCGGTCGGGGAATAGCACATCGTAAGTAACTGTCAAGTGGTGTTATTATTCATTTTTAGTACGGGTCTCGAAGTAATCTTATGTCCGTAGGTGAGACGGAGTAGCAAACGCCCGTAACTTCAGCCGAAACTACGGATTTCGTGCTTCGAGACTAGACCCCCTGAGACGAAACTAAAAAGTAGCGTAAGCCTTTTTCTTTCAGTGGGATATCATCAAATAACTTCTCCTGCTCTGGGCGGAGCGTGAGGGCGTGTCAGACTCTTATGACAAAAACCCACCCGTGTTCCTTCAGTTGCCTGTGCCAGGGGCCACGGTAACCCTTTCGGACTTTCCCGCAACCCTGGCAGGCATCGGCCCTAGCGAACCCCGTCATTGGTGCCGACATCTAATTGAGGCGCGCGTGGAAGTCAACGCGCCGTCGACCCGGGCCTGGTCTTTATCGGACTGCGAGCTACCCATTGCTAGCCGTCCGCAAGCCCAAGTAACGTAAGCCTACATTTCCGTCAAAATCAGGGCATCTTAGCGTGATTTTGACAGATCGAATCGTAAGTTTATGCTAAGTTTCGTCTCTGTATCTTATCCTTAGTGCACAAGTTTATTACACCTCTAATATTTCGGCTCAGTGAACCTTCTTCGTTGCCTATTTATATTGTTTCAACAAGCATACTAGAAGTATTAAACCCAGTTTGAAAGTAAAGAAACACAGTTAGGCGTCAATAAATGACAATACATAATTTGAACGCCGTGTTCTGTGTATTGTCGGTAATAAGTAGGTTTAGAAGCAAGCTAGAACAAGGTGCTGGGATTTGTATTATAAATACTGTTATTTTATGTCAGTGTAGGTATCAAAGACGGTTAGTGTTCACGATCTAAAATAAGTTTATTCGTATCTTAGTAAATATACAAGAAATAGATAGCTGCAAACCCCTTTTCGTAAATCGGAATATTGTAACTCTGCCTTGTTTATATATAGGTACTTGAAATATGCAAGTTCGCTCACAAACACAAAGACTTTTACACTAAACGAGAAGACATACAAACAAGATACACACTCCGAAACAAAACACGACTCAACATACCAACGTCCCGCCTAAAAATACACTCGACAAGCCCTCTAGTTATGTCAATCAAAATTTACAATAATTGTTACCCGAATGTATAAGAGAAGAAAAAAAAACTACATCTATTCACGAACAAATTAAAAAGTTATTATTAAGCAAATGCTATTTTAGTGTCAACGAATATTTAAATGATAAATCCTTAAAACACGATAAGTATATAATACTCGTAAGCTAAATGTTAAATTAAGTAGAATAAATAAATAGAATAAAATAAGTTAGATTATAAGTTATGTAAATGATGAGGGCACAGCAAAAGAAAGACCATGAAGGTCCATGATTGTTTCTTTTGCCAAATATTTACCACCTAAGCCTACATTGTGGAATGCAATAAATAATCGAGTATTGAGTATTAAAATAGTGACTGCAATTGGAGATTTACTGTGACTTAATTCCTATGCACACAATTCTTCTTAGCATTTCGATGGCAATCTAAACGTCCCAAACTTCGGCTACGAGTTGGCGCTGATCGTCCTTCAGATCCTGTAATGTACAGACAAAAGGATACGTAGTGATTTTATCTGACCAAGATTTTCTGGACTTTAAAAGAGACTGTGACCTCTGAGTTTGTTTCGGCCTTACTTCTCAGAGTAGTCAGATAGGAAACGCCGACCTCATCTAGTTTTTAAAATATGATTGACGTGTAAAAGTGTTTGTACACACGGCTACACATCAAGCTATAATTTTCCAGTTTACACTGAACTCTCATTGTAAGGAATTCCTATACAATGCGAGATCAGCTTATACTGGATATGTATAGCTTGATCTGTAGCCGTGCGTACAAACCTACTTACAGAAATAAAATTATTTATCATTAGTGTACCATCGTTTGTGGAGTCATCTATGAATCTCAACCTGAGCAGGTTTGCACCTAATAATAAGGGGCTGCACAGCAAAACTACTGAAGAAATGTGAAATTTTACGTTCCTTAAAGGGTGTAAAAGTCGTCAATGAAAATATTTTCGAACCCGTACCTTAAGCAGGTCTAAAGGGCTGTTGAAGTTTGTATGGAAATGAAGTCAAAGCTATTTTTTTTAAAGTTGCCCCACACTTTGAATTTCCCCTGTATTGTGCGTGCGTTTACAAACATTTAAACTGACATACACAAACAGCCAGACCCGGAACAATTACTTGTAGGTCCTACAAATATTTGTGCGGTGCGGGAATCGAACCCGCGACACGCAGCGCAGCAGTCAATCGCTTAACCACTGCGGCAACCGTGCCGTCAAATTAGCAATTTAGCTATTATACTCAACAAACAGTATTTTAAACAATTAACTTATATACCATACCTACTTAATCTATCTAGTAGTTTACCTAATTACCGAATTCTAAATGGCACTGTGACCAACTCGCAGAGGTCGCCGACCTAGAACGAACCGATAAAAAAAACCCGTATATAACGTTTTTCCTTCAATAAAATAAATAGCTTTGTATAATTTCTTTTTTTTTGTTATGTTCTTAAAACTAGTTCTGTTATGCTGTTTCACTTGTTTCTTTTAAAAATGTGTAAGTAATTATTTACTGTCACGCAATTTTTTGATAAGAAATAAAAGAGCTGTTGCTAAAAAACATAACACTTTTTTGCAGTCGGGTAAATAACGCATGATAGAAATCAAAATCAAAAGTCATTTATTCAAACTGGGCTGAGAATCAGCACTTTTTGAACGTCAAAATCACATAAGACAGTCCCCCCAAAACGCCCGCCCGTCACTATATAGATAGATAATAAATACTAGTTACAACTAGGCCTGCTTGCTATGGCCTACAGACCATTATCAGAAAATGTAGGTAATTGTTCTGGCACTCGCAGACTTCAATTACCATAAACGTCTATGTTAGTGGCATACGCATTTCTTATTTTCGTTACACACATTTATTATTATTATTTATTTATTTTATTATAAAACTTTGCACACTAGGAATTTCTAATGTATCGTCGTCGGTGCGTTTACAAACATTTAAACTCACATACAGAAACAGCCTTATACAGTGTGATTTCTTATATTTTGCACATATCGAAATGAGGGAATCTATGCTTAATTTTAACGACGGCAAAAACATTTAAATATTATCTAAATATTTTTTTGTATAAAAAAAAGGCTATCTACCTGCTAAACAACAGTGCTTAGCCGTGCGCTGGGCCATTCTTTAACAGACGATAAGAAATGATGGGTTAAAAACATGATTTTTTTACCATTAGGTGGTTAACACAATAAAAAATAACTTAAAGTAATAAAAAGTTAGGTAATTCGAGCAAGTTATTGAGAAATTTTACGATTATTGTAAAAAATTATGGAAAAAAAACAGGTTTATTTTCAATTGAGGGTAGTTTTAACTGTCAACAATTTTGCATTCTATCAAGACGCCTATTTACTTCCAACCATTATGGAGTTTATTTCATCGCGATAGATCATTTAGTTTAAAAGTTAGACCGTATTATTTACACCGGGGTCAGAGTAGCGAACAAATTTTGAAAAATTCAATAAAAATATAAAAATTATTTAGATTTTTTTTCAATATCTTTTCCGTCGATAAAATTAAGCATAGATTTTCATAATTTGACATGTGCATATTATAAAGACTTACACTGTATACAGGGTTATTGGTAAAACACCATCAACCTCTTAAGGGGTCATTGTACTCATCATTATGAACAACTTTTACTACGGGACCAAATATGAAATCGCGAAAAAAAATGAGCTGTTCCCTACATTGATGTTTGCAGAACTCGTCAAAATGTAGGGAACCAGCAGATTTTTTTTTGCAATTCATATTTGATCCCATAGTAAAAGTTGTTCACAGTGACGAGTACAATGACCCCTTAAAGAGGTTGATGGTGTTTTACCAATAGCTCTGTATAAACTCACGCCTTCTTCCCATGGGGGGTATGCTGAAGAAACTACAGAAAACTACGCAACGCTGCGATCCTTACACATACCTACTCCCTTTGCTCGTTTATGGTCGTAAATCTGGACATACACGCCCGCCGCCGGTTGCGAGTAGATACTACGCACAAAATGATAACAGAAATCAGAAATTCACACAAAAAATTGTATTACGTATAGTTCCAGCAATTTCCTAGTTACTTAATAATTACAAAACAAACAGACACGCATGCTAAACCAAATATTCAAACTAGTATGAATGATATCACGGTTGGCTGTGGAATTGCATAATTTTATATGCTTTTCCTATAAAAGGCTGAGTTTATTGGCCATTTTATTTGCATAAGTTTTACAATATGATATGGGCCGTTTTTGTTTATGATATTGGCTGAATATTTAATTAATTTAAATTCGATATTATAGTGTGGAATTGTTTTGAAGAGATGAGCAGCAGAATCTTCTGTGTGAAGTAACGTAGCCAATTTATTTGGCAAGCGTGGTGATTAATATTTGCGTCAATATATCTCAAGACTGTTCATTCAAAAAATCCTAAGAGCAAATGTGACACCGCCAGTCTTCAAAATTCAGGATCAGTTTTCTAATCGCCAAACATCAAGTTAATCCTTAACTCAAAAATAATAAAAACACAAAACAACAATCAAAAGAAAACAAAACGCCAATATTTCCAAACACCAATCACTTTTTAACAAATTTTTAAAACTTTGTTACCAATAAAGGCACGGATGCACGCACAGTAAAAACATCGTAAGCGCCAACATTTTCTAGACGAGCCAACCTAGAAACGATTGGACGTAACAGGATGCAACGAGGTCGGCGCTTAGTGCGTTTCAATGATTTACTGCTTACAGGAAAGCATGCAATCATTAAACGTAATGTTATTTCACACGATGTTTCTTAATAAGTCTGCATTCGTTTTTTGCTGGTAAAACGAAGAAGCCAGTGACAATTATGTCGTTTGGTGATTTTGTTTGGTTGCTTGAGGAAGGAATTATGTTAAATAATATGTGTTTTTTTGCATCAAATAAACACACTTGCGAGGGGACATAATCGTGATCACGATTGTTTGTCAACAGCGTGGCAATTGCAGCATGGTATTAGCAGCTTAGAATTATTATAATACCCTTTCGTATGAATACTAAGCAGAAGCTTTAGCAGATAGAATTACTTCAGACTTTCCACTTTTAGAAATGTTTGGAATTACGAAAGGACCAGGGTCCACCCTTATGAAAAATATTTAAGGGGACTACATGACCTAAACACAAGTTTTATAATGCCTAAAATTATATGATCGACTACAGTAAAAAAATAAGAAAAATATATGATATTCTTCAGGATATATGCTAGTTAGATAGTGTCGAAAACATAATACAACTAATTTGGTACGATAGAAAAAAGTCACGAAGATACGTCTATAAATTTCTTTTAACGATTAAAAACCAAACGTACTAATTAATATCAATCATTCTGTTTTTTCTTTTAAATTGTTCTTCAAGCAACCTACTAACTTGTTAGTGTTTTAATTGTTTAGTCCAATTCATAGATTTTTTGTAAATAGACAATTGCTTCATATTTTGCAATAAATTACCAGCTTTGTGTCATCGCGCTTCTCTTTCTTTTCTATGCAGTCTGACAGTGACCGCGTTTTAGCTGTTATCAGCCCCTTAAGGTGTTGAAGAACGGAATGCAACATGTCAAAATTGAGATGAAAAGAAAAAACTTCAAAGCGGAATGCTGATTGAAATAATTCTGTCAACTTTTCGACAGAATTAAGTAACTTGGGTATCTACGAAAACGGAATTGTCAAAACCTTGACTATTCCGCAGTTTTCCTTAAAGAGTGACCGTGGAGATAATTTAATGACACTTCATAACTGTGGGAAAATATAAATTGTAATGAGGAAACAGACGTAATAACTAATAATAACACATACATATATGACTATGATATCATTTAAGCAAAAACTGTATGATAAACGTAATAAAAAAGGGGTAAGCAAAATATTCATTCTAATCGGATTGAATCCGGAAAATGCGTAAAAAATTGATGACAAGAATCAACCGTTGGTTATTTAGGTCTGAAAATGCGAACTAAAATTTTGAATATTTCTGTTAAATCTCACAAAAAAAAAAAAAGCATTTCGTAACTTTAACGAAATCTAACTTCAACGTTATGCGATTATTAAAACTAATAATAAATACTAAGCTAAATTTTGATAAATGTTCGAGGTTAGAACTAAAAAATCTAGTGCTCCTCCCATATCATCAACAATTCAACATCTTTCTTTTGTTTTTCCTATCCGTTTTACCCTAATCGGTTCTTCCCAGAAGATACGAGCAAGAATAATTAGGTACCTTAACGTATAAGGTACCTCAGAGCAAATTCCATGAAAGTCTCAAATGGATTAAATGCCTACAACTTTATCCTACACTTTATGAGACCCTGGTACATTAGCAGTTTAATTTACCTGAATCAATTTATTTGCTACGACCAAATTCTTAGAAAATGCACTCTTAGATGAATGAATTCTAGGCGTGGTTGCGTGTTCATTTAATGACTAATTACTTCTCCGAAGTTACATATTAAACGTTACATATTATGTATTTGAAATGATGTAGTTTGATTGACCAATTGGTTAAGTTATTGACTCACCGTAGTATTAATTTATGAGCGATAGCGAATTTTATGGAATCTAAATTGTATTTTAGACCTTGCAGAGGAAGTTTTTGGTAAATGAGAGAGCTCATTTTAGTGCCCGGGTCCTAAATTTTGCGAACCTCGATGCCCCCAAGCAGTTGCCTAATTAAAACAAGATCTTATCAATATTTTAATACGGGGCTAAAACGAAACACGTCAATAGCTGGACATGGCTCACCTACAAGACGTATGTTAGTTATCCTCTGCTCGCATCCAGAGGATAACCTCGAACAGAGGACGCCTGATATGATATGATGATAACTCTGGACCGATGCTCATTATCATCATTTTCTGATACTTTTAATTGAGGGTTCTAAGACAGTTGACGATGAGGCCGCCCATTATAAATTTAGTAGTGTTAATTTTTTTTTTGTTGTTAAAGTTTTTGTGGTGTACAATAAAGAATATATAAATAAATAAATAAACGCGGTAGAGCTCCATTGCCTCGACGCTTTTCTGATTTTCTGTAGATTCTGGCTTTCAGTAGTTGCAATGTGTGGTAGGCTTTTAACTATTCTAGATTTTAAACTAAATAAGCATCAAATCCTTCAATTATCGAAGATTTCTGCCAATTTTCAACAGTAGATGTTTATAATTCGTTTGTTAGTCTGTGTGCATGTTTGGTTCGTCCTTGATGCACGCGATTTTAGCAAATATTGCGTTTAATCGCAAACATTATGCGCGTAGCGTGCGGCATGTGATGTTAACAGTAGATATGTTTAGTGGTTAGACATGTCTTCATACGATCAACTGTGGATGAGTTTACTTCCATGCTGTGTATTAAGTATGAGTGACTGAAATAGGACTATCTGTAGTCGCTGTTATGATATTGATTTTTACGCAATATCATCATCAGCCTATAATGTTTCCACTGTTGGGACACAGGCCTCCTCTCGGTGAGAGGGAGTGGGCCGTAATCCACCACGCGGGCCCAGTGCAGGTTGGTAGATGTCACATGTCTTCAAATGTTTGGTTCTAGGACATGCCTGTTTCCTCACGCTGTTTTCCTTCGCCGTTTTGAGAGCAATGGTGATGAAATTATTTACACAAAGTAAAGCGCCGGTCTGGGTTCGAACCTACGACCTGCAACTCGTAAATCACGGTCGTTACCACTGCTTACGCAATATGCGGTTTGGCAAATGGTTACTTGCATTCAGTTGACTATTGTTTGAGATTTTGGTCTTACACTAATAATTTTAATGCTGCCTGTACCTTATTTAATTAGATGTTCATCACAGTTTGATCAGCATTTACCTACCACCATTTTTCGGGGGCAAGTAACTTTGTGAACCACCGTCCCTAGTTTATGTTTTGAAGGTAAACACTTCGTCCTGTATTAGGTATCTAAATAATAATATGAAATCCGTCTGAGTTAACAGCTGTCTTTACGTGGGTAAATAAGTAGCAAAGATTTCTATAAATAGTAGCCAGATTAATAGTCTTTGAATGACTTAATAACTCCGATACACACCATTCAAATAACACTATTAATTACAACATTGTCTGTAATTATAATTATTCACATCAAAAATCTCGACGATAACATTGACCCAAAAACTTGCTGAGCTTAGAATTACGTGCATTAACAACAACAGTTTCTTCTTAACCATTTTCTGTTTAAAATATAGTGTCCTGCCAACATCCTGATGGAAGGTACTGATTTAAAAGTGAAGCATAATAAACCTCTTTACATAATGAGTGACTTAACAATCTTAACAACGCAATTCACTTAATCGTTTCGCTTAATCGCAAGTTGCAAACGTGTGAGTAATCTTGCTGCAGTAATTCACGTCCAAGAACTGCTAAAAATCGCGAGTATGAACGAATTCTTGCACAAGATGCGATGAAAGCTGCCACTGAATGTCACAGATAAGGTGAAAAAATAAAATTCAATTGTGACCGATGCTGTAGTCAGTACTCCACTTACAGACTACATTCACATTTTCTTCAAATAAGTAGCCAACATTCCACACCAAGGCCGGAGAGATTGACTATGTACGAAACATAATTGAATTACAAAACTAGGGTCACAACTCTATCAAAATTCAAATTCACATTGCTCAATAATTGTTGACAAATGGTCCCTAGTCTCAGAATGCGATCCGCCTTGCAAAACCCAACTAACCCTTTCGAAAAGAACTTGGACCGCTAAAATAGCATAAAGTAATAGAGCCCTTCTCAACTCGGCCGTGTAACAATCGCTTACCTTTACAAAATCAGTGTAACGATGGGTCGCGCATTTATCCAAGCATTAACCAGAGGCACTGCGCTTTATCAATTAAAACTTATTATTTTCACGCCAAAAAACGTAAGGCACAATTCTGTAACACTGTTTCCGAACGCACGGCGATATTTTGCAATATTCAAGGGGACGCTACGTCCTCACCCCACGACGTCTCACGCATAACTGGCGAGTTGAGAGCGGAAACTCGTTGGGTGAGTTTGCGCCCGCGCTGCTAGCGGATGGTCCGGTTTACGCTTGCGTTTAGTTACCTAGCCTTTTGTCATATGAATAAATTGGTATCGGATAAATAAAATTATGTAATATTTGGCATGATAAGTGAGTTAATGTGTTTCACGTTAGATTTTAGTGAGTACGTAAAATGCAACTTTATTCCCGTCATTAAAAACTTGAGTTTAATAATCTGCTAATGTTTAGATAGTAAAAGTGTATCCCGCGGTAGTGCTTGATGCCTTTGGGACGGCTGACAGTGCTTGTCCTTGGTCTATTAGACGGGATTTAGCATTGGTTGGACATAAATCGCTTATTGCTTGGAATTTATAATCTAGTTTAAACGTCAATTAACACTGAGGTTATTCTACAGAGTTCTCCGGCTTAAAACAGGAATAGCAGCCTACTAAAATTTTCGTATGATTACATTCTGTAACTATTGTCATGAACTAGGGTGTAGGTAGAATCTATCATGATGTCTCGAATTATACGAATTGCCCAACACTGACAAAACCAGGTTGCGGACAATAGAGCTTTTAAACTTGACCAAACCCACAAAAAAGTGGTTACTTAAGGGGCTGACAACAGCTAAAGCGCAGTCACTCTCGGACTGCATAGAAAAGAAAGAGAAGCGCGATGACACAAAGCTGGTAATTTATTGCAAAATATGAAGCAATTATCTATTTACAAACAATCTATTGATTGGACTAAAAAATTAAAACAATATCACGTTAATATGTTGCTTCAAGAACAATCTAGAGTAAAAAAAAACAGAATTATTGCATGTATATTAGTATGGTTTTCAATAGTTAAATGAAGTTTTTAGAGTTATCGTCGTGAATTTTTTCTATCGTACCAAATTAGTTGTATTATGTTTCAACTCACTATCTAACTAGCATATATCCTGAAGAATATCATATATTTTTCTGATTTTGTTTACTGCAGTGAATCATATACTTTTAGGCATTATAAAACTTGCGTTTAGGTCATGTAGTCCCCTTAGAAGACAAATTATGTTTTAATAAGTTTATATTTTTTTGAAATTTCAAAATGACTTATTAGACTTTTTTACAAAAATGAATGCACCATATAAAATGTTAATTAAGTAAATCATAATAAACGTGCGAACCGTAGCAGATGAGGCGCTCTTTTGTATAGCTATACCTAACCACAGATTACTAAATAGTTAACCTAACACTTCTCTAATTATGTATGATGACAATGCTAAAACAATACATTGTACAGTTCAGTATTTACAAAAACAAATGAGCGTTGCTTTCTATTTACTTTTTATTTAAATGAAAGAACAGCGGTTTGCTCGTCACGGGTTAAAATGTGTAGTTCGGTAACAAACTAGTAGGAAGTCCATTCTGTTGGTTTAGCTAGGATATTTTACCTATTCGTTTAATTAAACCTTGATTATTATTGAAATATGACTGGCAAAATGTGGGCGCACTATATTATACCTCCACCAGTGTGCTCGAGCCTTTAAGGGGACTACATGTCCTCAACGCAAGTTTTATAATGCCTAAAAGTATATGATCCACTGCAGTAAACAAAATCAGAAAAATATATGATATTCTTCAGGATATACGCTAGTTAGATAGTGAGTTGAAAACATAATACAACTAATTTGGTACGATAGAAAAAAGTCACGAAGATACCTCTAAAAATTTATTTTAACGATTACAAACCATACGTAGATACTTAAAATACATGCAATCATTCTGTTTTTCCTTTTAGATTGTTCTTCAAGCAACTTAATAACAAGATAGTGTTTTTATTTTTTAGGCCAATCAATAGATTATTTGTAAATAGAGAATTGCTTCATATTATGCAAAAAAAAAATACCAGCTTTGTGTCATCGCGCTTCTCTTTCTTTTCTATGCAATCCGACAGTGACCGCGCTTTAGCTGTTGTCAGCCCCTTAAAGGAATTTTTATTTCTTATCTTTATCTGATAGTGTCTCTTCAAATATTACTTATAGTAACCGATAGGTATATGGAGAGTTCAATGATTCACGTTTTTTTTTCGATCAGCGTATCGAAACTCGTCCCACTCAAAATAAATATGAAGTCGTTATCACAATCTACTAGTCTTAAACTGCCATTTAATTGGTAAAATAGATAATTTAATCTAAAAGACAGAAAAATGCATTTGTGTCAGAACTAAATCATTCTTCTTTTGTGTCTATGTAGGTGTTAGACACCGCGAAAAAAAAGAATGGTCGCGGTATCTGAGCTATTAACATAAATCTAATTTAAATTCATAATAATAATATCATATAATAATATTATTTACAACTAGCAACATCTTCACTTTATTGCATTTTCTTTAGCGGTCATTAACTTCTCTTCTTCGGTCATCATAATCAATTATTAAACATAGAGCCACAAAATAAAATATTCATAAACGCACTTTTTTTTTCCATAGAAGTAGGTAGGCATGAACTCTGTCACAGTTCTTACTCCTTCGCTTCGTCGCAATTCTGACAGACTTTATTGAAGCAGCCGGTAGTAAATCCATTGCAAAATAAAGGCCACTTCTCATACAGACAAAGAACGAGAATGATCATCATCCATCATCAATCATCACGCAAGCTCCCTATTTCAGCAGGGCTATTCTGTAACCATCTCTCCGTGAAAACTAAGTGAAGTGAGCGTGGAGTGAGCTGTCAATAGTGTCAATCCCAAATATCAGCGGTCGATTCTGTAAAAATCTCACCGTTAAGACTTGCGTGGAGTGAGCTGTCATCGTCCCACTGATGCTAGGGATTGACCAAGCAGTAGGTACAGACGCCAGCACATCAAGCTACTACAATCTGTCAAATTTCTTTAATAGATTTTCAACTTTATCGCTAATGCATTAAGGTTCAAGGTTGATTGGGAAAATTTGACAGTTTCGGGTAGCTTGACCTGCTGGCGTCTGTACATCGACAATAATAATCGAGATTTTTTATTTTAGACTTAAACTAGCTTTTATATAAGTACTCGTATAAGCCAATCTGTTAAGAACTTGGTACTACTAAGTATTTATAAGTTTTTAAATGTACTTATTACTTTGTAAAATGACCTAAACAAAGTTAATAATATTATCATTTTATAATATTTCAAAGCTAGTATGTAGTTGTGTCTAAACATTACTATTTTGGGGGTTTTAAAATAAAATAGATTTTTTATTTTATTTAAAGTCCGTGCGTGAGGCGCTCGCGCTTAGAGTAATAAAAAATAACAGTTTGACTTAATTTCTATTTTGCTATTTTATTTGAAAACCCCCAAAATAGTCATGTGTAGACACTTAGATACTAGCTTTGAAATAATATAAAATTATTAATAGAATTAGCATAAACATATTATTAAAATCTCGATTATGATTGTAAATGTAATGCTTGGTCAATTCCTAGCATCAGTGGGACGACAGTGACAGCTCACTCCACGCTCACATCACCTAAGTTTTCACGGTGAGATTGTTACAGAATCGACCGGCAGGTGGAATTAAAACTCACTTCACCAAACGTAGGTGATAGATTTTAACAGAACAGATCGACTTGTCCAGCGGGGTAATAGCGTAAAACACTAACAGTAGGACTGGCTTTCATTTTGACAGTTCAACAACATTCATTGCGTCATTTGCGTTGTTAACCAGACAAATTTTTCGGACATAGGAAGCAATGGATTAGCAATATCGTTCAAAATTATTCAGATTGTGATTGATTTTCACTTTTCCACTGTAAGGCAACAATGAAATTCATTTAAAAAGTGCAAGGCATTGATGAAGAGGTTATATTTACAGTCTAATCAAAAAGGAGTATGATATAATGAATGAGAATGAGAAGAATGCATGACTGTGTTAAATAAATTATATGTTTAAATAGTGTAATTGGCTTCGGTCGTTCTATTTAGTAATAATAAATAAATAAATAATGCTACGTTCGTAGCACGTAGCGTTCTGTAGTTCCTGCCTACTCCCATTGGCCAGAGGTGTGAATTTATGTTTGTAAATGTTAAAAACCAGACAAATCCGTAATAACCCAAACCGAAGAGAGTCCCTACATGCGCGAATACCACACGATAATTAAGTAAGTACAACAAAAAAACGTTACATAACCGTTATGTATCGTGCTATATGTAACTAGTTATTTAACGTGAATTATTAAGAATATTCATGAAAAACCAGAATTGTATTATAAGTAGGAGTTATGTCATCACTTATGCTTTACTTACGATTCTTATGTCAAGTGAAAAGTTGTGGTTTTGATTGAAAAGCTGCTTTTATTGTGTGGTTGGTAAGTTTTCCGGAGTCGGTAGTGTGTGAGGTTAATGATGGTGGTGAAAGTGTCTGGGGAGCGAAGACAATTTCCACAGAGGGGGTTCATGGACGGCTCAGACCTAAAGTGCGTCTGCGGCGTCTCCCCATAGACAATGACCCACCTTCCGTGCGTGCATTTCATGCACTTGATGACCTAATGACTAAGTCAGAGAGTGCAGTTTGTGTAGCTGAATTTGTCCAAACATAATTATATTAACTTTCTGTCATCGATATGCTAAGAAAACGATGGGGTGTTTAAGAACTTGGTTTCCTCAAGCTGCCTACAAATTTGCTCGATTATGATGATGATATTGATAAATGATTTATTTCTGTAAGTAGGTCTGAAGAAACACTTTTACACGTCAATCATATTTTTTTTAAACTAGATGAGGTCGGCGTTTCCTCTCTGACTACTCTGAGAAGAAAGGCCGAAACAAACTCAGAGGTCACAGTCTCTTTTAAAGTCCAGACATAATCGTGGTCAGATCATGTGAAGACTATGTAGATCGGTCTGAATAGGTTTTTTGAGGACAGAACAACACAGATTGAGTGGACCCGTCCAGTCAGTGCACGCAATTGTCAGCAATCGTGCAGCTCAACTCATTCGTCGAACATTACCAAAGAAAGGACATTTGAGTAGGCCGCATATTGTTTTTTTTTTTTTTTACATGTTCACAAGGTCTTCAGTTCCCGAACTAGGTAAAACCTGTACTACGGTAACCTGATGACTGATATACATATACACACCCAGACACAGGTCAAACAGACATGTTCATGCACACAAATATTTGACTTGTCCGGGGACCGAACCCGGGACCAGCGGCTCAGAAGGCAGGGTCGCTACCAATTGCACCAACCGGTCAATAACTCATTTACTCGCATTATTGTCGCTCGATATGCCATGTTGTGACGATTAATAAGATCTGTTAGCATTTACAGATTTACTACGAGAAATACGACGTCGATCGTCGGTGGCTAATAAACTCGATTGTTTTTTATCACACATAACGTAATAAACTGGTAACGAAGTAAAAACTGTACATTGAATTTTTATGACGTGTAGGATCAAGTCTGATGCCGAAAATATAGTTTTGAGAATTTAGGTCTGCTTGTCTGTTTGTTGGGACAAAAGCGGCTGAACAAATTTGTTTGAAATTTGACACAAGGATCGTTTATAAGGTGGATTAACACATATTTTAATGCCGGCAGCACGTTCCCGTGGTATATTTTCCGAAATTAAAAACGGGCGACCCTGCAGGCAAAAATAAAAGTCGGGTAACTCTGTGCATCTTACTGAGTAGATTTCCTTATTTCAGTATTTTTTTCTGTAAACAGTTTTACTAAATCTTTTGTTCTAGAAGAGCTGCGTTCATGGTTCATGCTCGCTTGCACTCAAATTCATCGGAATAATTAATTAGACTTTCATAATAAATTAAACTCACGAATAACATTAATAATTTGGTTTAAAAATTAGAACAACGATAAAATCATTTAATGAGTTACATAATTAGCACAATCTTCTTACAATAGATCATATTTTATGCACTATGCTTAAGCAAGCAAGCGTATTTAATGTTATGCCAACTTTAATTTTATTAATGTACTTTTGTACCAACGATCCATACATCATAGTACCTTCGCATATACATATAGTATTAGTATCGACTAATACTGCATCCAGTAACTCTGAAAGAAAAAAAGAAAGAAAAAATGTTTATATTCCGCACAAACAAAACGCACATTACAAATAAAAAATTTAAAAAAAAAAGACAAGTATACACATCCAACGTTGTCAAAAGCCTCATATTCAATCATACTAATGAATCATACATATTGCCGACAATTTTGTCCATTGCTTGATGTGTCAGTGCCAGAGACCAAAGACAAGACACCTTAGTTGCTGTCCTCTGTCTGCCTGTTAAATTTCACGGATTTTGATGAAATTTGGCACACGGTAGACCATGATCTGGGTTGGAAAATCTAATAAGATACGATTTACGACATACACCCGGACGAAACCACGATCAAAAGCTATGATATAAAATATGTTATTAAATAAGTTAATCAAAATATAAACATTATAAAGATACATTCAAAAAGAAAATTGTAGACCACAATAAAGATGCACCGTGTCTACAATTTTTCTAACATAATAAGTAGCACTAACTACAAAACGAAACCCGGTGCATGGAGCCAACGAAAGTGTTTGTTATTAAATCACTGGCTTCAGCTAACGCCTTATTGCACTATTACAAAGATTTGCGGTTCTTTGGAAGGGGCTTCATTATTATTAATGCGTTCACTAAACGACTTGCGCGTTTCTAAGATGGTAGGTAAGTATCTTATTCTTCTCTCGTATTGGGACGATTTATACGAGATAGCCACAAACATCATGGCGAAAAACGGAAGGCAAGTATGCTTATCAGCAACAATATCGCTGGATATAATTATAGGTACTAAGCGATGCATCCACCAATATATAAGGGTTCCGCGCCCTCATAGTACCGGGTCGAATAAATAAAAGAGATATTACTATTCATATATGAATTTTTCCTAAAAACGATGCTAGTCATTTTCATAATGACGCACTCTGTCAGTTCTCCAAGCTGAGTCTCAATTATTTTCTAATCCTAATCCTTCCTAACTAATATTATAAATGTGAAAGCAAGTTAATTTGATAAATGGCTGAATGGATTTGGATGAAATTTCGCTCACAGATAGACCATGACCTAATTAAGGACATAGGATACTTTTTACCCGGGTAATAGATACGTTCCCGTGGGATAATCTGTGCTTCATGCGGGCAGATTCACTGGCAAAAGCTAGTCTAGTAAATATGAAAATGTGTTTATCTTATTTTTAACACAGCTTTGAGTATCTCTAAAAGCGGCCTCATGGTTCCTTTAATCCTTTGAACATTTTATTAAAGAGTCTATTTCTCAAAATTTCAACCTGCCACCGTATTCAGTATAGTTAGCACTTGGCACTTCCATAAACTCTAGATCTCTGTCGCCGTCAATATATGGGTTTCACTTGCAAGTGCATCACGGTGTCATACTAGATTGCAAATTGGAAAATTAACCACAATTTGCGGCCGATGTGAGAAAATTACCTATTAAACTTAGGTTTATAGTTAGTAGTGATGTGAAATACCTAATACATGAAAACTCGTTAAGTATTGTTAAGAAGTTTGTAAGTACAATAATAATAATTGTCGTCTGCAATCCATGAATTATTTTAACTCTTTAGTATTATAATAGATTAATAGTAGTCTAATGTTTTATCCACGGAATATTTCTATTCCGTGGTTTTATCTCATACAAAAGACATCAACGAGTTTGAAAAGAGTACAGCGCCTCTTGCGAATAGTGCCATCTAGTGGCAAATAGCTGCTACTTTTTCATTACGTTTCTTTACACGTAATGAGCATTGAATAAATAATCTGACAGACACATTCTCTTTTGAAACTATTGTTCGTTATAATCTTATGTCTTTTGTTATTTGAAAGAATAACAGTCATATTATTTTAAAAGTTTTTAGTTTTTGGTATTACTTTTTACAACAAATGTTAGCGAAATAGATGTAAAATGAAAAGTTCAACAACTGTCAATGAATCGCCATTATGACAACATCCTTGCGTGCTTAGACAGAGATACAGAGCATGTAACGACAGAGATTCTCTGTCTACGCTTGCGTGTTTCGATCGATGTAAACAGAATTTCATTTTATTACTGTCGCAATATTGTTACATAAAACCATGTCTGAAAATGGAAATGATGCTAAAAATGAAGACTCCGAGAATAACAATACTACCGTGGAACAAAAACCTGTGGACAATAATCAAATTAAAGTGAATAACATGCTAAAAGATCGACTCAGAAAATATATCAAGAAACTGGATGGTAAGATTTTTATTACAATTAACGCATTAATTTTCTACACAAACGAAAAATAATAATAATTACTAATACATATTAATATTAACTTTCATGTATTTGTTGTTTGTCACGGGTGAAAAGATAGTTCTTACAGTTATCATTTTTGTATCACTGTAACATACCCATGGGATGTACAATATTAATAATATGTATGTCATTATTATTAGTATTAAATATAATTCATAAAAATACAGTTACACTCTAAATTGTTGGCGGTTCTTATCCATTGCATTGCTTGTTTTAGTCAACCTCGTTTTACATTCATTATTAATATACATTATTAATAAGGTCATACAATTTACGTTTATTAGGACAATTTTTTTTTAATTACTTTAACATGTCAATTTTTAGTCAACCTCATCTTCGTGACATAATTATTAAGATCATGCACTTTAAATTAAATTAAACATGCAGACAGAGTGTATGTTGTGTCCAGAGTTTGCAATCTAATATGCTTGAAAGTCCTAATAAAAAAAATGATTTATTTTCAATTTATTGTAAGAGAGAAAAGAAAAATCTCATAATGGATTACCTACTATTATATTATTATTTTATTTTACATTTTTAAACATCACAGGTCATATTATATAACAGTTTAAAAGCAACACAAAAGTCCGACTTACTTTTATTATACCATCGAAAACTGTATAATTTCAACAATTATTCATGCATAATCTGTACTCTTCAGAAACAGGCACAAGCATAACAAAAGAAGAAAGCATCAAACTAGAAGTTGACACCTTTCGCCAGCTATACAAGCCTAAACTCGCTGGCAACAAAGACTCATACAAAAACATCCCAAAATTCTACTTCAAACTGCCAAGACCAGATGATATGCTCGCTCAGAAGTTAAGAGAAGAGACAAGAGCTCAGTTCTTACAGAAGAAGAGTAAGGAATTACTTGATAACAGTGAGTTGAAGCAACTGTGGAGCTTGTTGGAAAAAACAAATGTAAGTTATAATGCAGCAAATAATGATGAGCTGATCATTGACTATTTTCAATTTAAGAAGATTAGGGAAGAAGCGGGACCTAAGTATAAGTAAGTTATTACTATGAAAACATCCATAAAATACTTTGCCTTATTGAAACTAAATTATGGAGGCTAATGGTGCCGATTCCCTTGTTCACAAACTAAACTAAATTTAAGTTGAGTGCATCTTTTTCTTTCTATTTCGTTATGAAAAGGACAGAAGATAAATATTAGTTTAGTCCTGTCAAATAAGTCAGCACCTGACATAATTTGATGTAATTTTAGTAGTCAAATTTGACAGGACTAAACTAAAATTTATCTTCTGTCCTTTTCTTAATGAAATAGAAAGAAAAAGATGCACCAAACTTAAATTTGGTTTAGTTTGTAAACAAGGGAATCGGCACCATTGTTAACATAGCTGCCTTCTAAAGTGCTGTCATCATCATCTGCAAATGCTATGCTATGCCAGGGTCGGCCTCCAGTCTTACCAGATGCAGCTTAATACCAGTATTTTACAGGCAGACTTTCTGGCTTCTGACTACCTATCAACTGTCAAAGCCCTACAAATGACAGCCAGGACAATGGCTTAACATGCTTTTTGAGTCACGGAGGGGTCTTTATATGTAATGGGTGGTCCACGGACCACCGTCAGCAAGCGTTGCTTAACAATGAAGATCAACCTGTAATCATTTAGCCACGAGTCCATGCTAAAGTGCTGTAATCTTTTAATTAAGTCTTACAAACAATATGAAGCAATGGCTACACTGGCTATTCTAGACAGCAGTTTATGGGGTACTGTCCTTGGTACACAGGTTTACATAATAGGCTTCATTTGTTTATTGTTTCGAGGCCTTATAATAGGCTATACAAATACAGGGTATCACACAAATTGTTACTACTGTTGTCCAAGCATGTTTATCTTATTTGTAGTGATTTACAGATTTTTCTTTCAGTTCTCAAAGTATTAAGGAGTTTTTTGTTCTAATGCCAATAAACGCATTTAGGAATTATGATTATTGGAGCTAGACAGAAAAAAAGTGTAATATTTTACCGTCACGACACTTTTGCTATAGTATTTTTCTCGGACTCTTTCTTTCATTAAATCTGTCGTTTCTTCATATTATTATAACAATATTTCAGGCCATACTTCACAGCAGAGGTATTCGGTCGTCTGCAAGCAGCTGAAGGCGGAGTGGGCCGCGTGCGCGCTGTATCCCTATTCAACTACGTGATGCGGCGCGTCTGGCTGCAGCAGACTAGGATCGGACTGTCTTTGTACGATGTTACTGGGCAGGGATATCTTACTGAACATGTAAGTTTCTGTTCATTGTACTTGTATTGGATTATTTGTGGTCTGAACCCACAAAAAGCTATATAGCTATAACACAAAATTATCTATATTTTATATACTTATTAAAATTTGGTTCTTCCTAAAGGCTTTGTCAGCTTTTTGTGCAAAATTCTTAAATTGCTGTATAATAGGGATGTGTCCTGGGTAAAAAAAAATAAGTCTATTTAGTCCGTCAGTTAGAAACGGACAAACCCACGATCACACACTACTACAGTTCACACTAACACATAGGTACTCACAATTGCACAATACACAGAGCTGCTAATTTACTTTTTGTCATTCCTTTTTTTTTCTCTTTGTTTCTAAATTAGTTGAATTAGTTTTATTAGTTTAGTTTTATTTTAATTGTTACAGTGTCTCAATAGTGTATAAGCTATCAGTGGGAAAGAGCGAGATAACCCAACACAAGTATTATTAATTACTTACTGGGGCTGTCTCAATCACATCTGCAAATGTAACTGTTTGAGACCCAATAAACAATTTATTTATTTATTTATTATATCGGACACGTATTTTATGCTTTGTCAAATAAATAAAAAGATAAAGCGCATCGAAGTTTAGGAGAGGAGGCTTATCAACGCTGTATATCGTCGTCATTTTTGTCTATGTTTCATTTGAAAAAATACGTGTCACATATTTTTTGGTAGTCTAACTGATGGACCAAACAGATTTTTTATGAAATGTACCCTATTATGGTGACAATATTTTCTCTTCATTTACAAATGCCTGTAAATTGGGAATAAATCCAAAAGTGTTGCTGTTAAAATTCTTAGCTAACTTATAAAAGGCCGGGTTCTATGATATCTTACTTTGCAGCTAGCCTTTCCCAAAAGCCTATGTTATGAAGGAACAAGTAAAGGCATTCGTACTTTTAGTTTTATATGAACAAAAAAAATCTCCTCAGGACTTAGAAAGCTACATAGCAGAGCTAGTGCCCTCCCTCGCGGCACTCGACGGTCTCGACTCATCATTCAGTTCCTTCTACGTGTGTACGGCTGCTAGGAAGTTCCTGTTCTTCCTAGACCCTCTCCGGGTTGGGAGGGTGCGGATACGGGACGTACTGTCCTGCTCTTTCCTTGATGATTTGTTGGAGGTGAGAAAGAGTACGGTGTTTCTAAGTGAAGGTAAAAGTTGGTGACATGGTTTGTGATTTATAATGTGCCCACCTTTTAACTAAAGCATGACGTTTTTTATTCTACCTATTCTAATGACACTACCTTTGTTAGCGGACATCATGATACGCAAGAAGTACAGTTGCTGCAAATAAATTCATGGTGCAAGTTCAAAAGAAAACTTTGGGGATGAGGATAAGCGCGCACAGCGATGCGATTATTTTAATCGCATGTTCATGCGAAATTAAATCGCACACACAAAAAAATTTTCAAGCAATTTTTTTATCGCGGACTCTAGTATATTAGTATTGTTCACAGATTGGCGATTATTTATCGCAACTATTAACATTCGTAGTGCGCGCTTAGCCTTAGTGCTAGCCACAAAGCACGAAGACGTCTCGGCGGCCTCTGCTAAAGAAGATACTGTAAACACATTTCATACAAACCAATTAGGTCAGTGAACAGTACCGTTTACTTATAGGAACTAACGGTCCATGACAATTCTAACAATGCCCTGTGACAGTTAGCTTGCCTGCTTTGGGTGTGGATGTAGATATGGAGCTGAGTCACAAACTATGCTCCACCTCCTATCCTATGTGCCCTAAAAAATGCAGCCAAAGTGACCTCAGCCCTGCCACCGATAACGCCGTGAAGTGGGGAAGTTCTGTCGTGCCTGCACAGCGACACGAAGAATAAAAAGCTAACTTGCGCTCAGTCGCGCCAAATTCGGACACGAATCTAGTCGCTGCCGATTTTGTGCTCAGTGGGCTAGATAACATGTTTCTATATTAAGCTGGAAAACGGCCACTATATTTCCGAAAGCATCTAGAAAATTTATGTCTGATCTCTGGCAGCCATTTGCAGTAACTTTTCGGTGGCTTCAACAACATGCAGTTTAGGTGCATTTTAGTTTTATAAAAGTATATTGTTGCCGATTCTCTTGTACACCGAACTAAACTATCACAAAAATTTCTTATATTTGGTTAAGAGAATCTTAAAAGCGATTCTGCAAATAAGATTCTCTAAACTTTAAAAAAACAATTTTACTGTCAAACTATATTATAGTTAGGTTGTGTCAATTTACAGAATGGGAAACGTAGTTTGACAGGAATAAACAAAAATTTTGGTGATTTTTTGTCTAGTTTAGAGAATTTTGTGACAAGAGAATCGGCACCATTAACGATTTTAATAAACCTTTTTTGTTTTAAACTTAGCTGCGAGAAGAAGACCTTCCAATGGAGCTTCAAGAACAGAACTGGTTCAGTGCCGCGTCCGCTCTGCGGGTATATGGACAGTATCTCAACCTAGACAGAGATCATAATGGTATGCTGAGCATCAATGAACTGGCTGGGTAAGTCGTCGCAATCACAAACTAGAACTACTAGTTTTTTATTAGATGATATGGCGAAAAAGAGATGACAACTTATATAGAAGAGGATACATTCCTTAAAAAACCTGTTTGGTCCATCAGTTAGATTACCAAAAAATATTGGACACGTATTTTTTCTTTTGTCACATAAACAAAAATTGACGACCATATAGTGCATTGAAATTCTGCGTGACGTCACGCCTTGCTACACTTTGTACGTAGAAGTGACGTAATAAGCCTTCTCTCCTGAACTTTGATGCGCTTTATCTTTGTCATATTTAATTTATTTGATAAAGCAAAAAATACGTGCGCAATATTTTTTGGTAATTTATATGACGGACCAAATAGACTTGTTTTTTTACCCGGTCACATCCCTATTATGAAAGAAGAAGACTTGTGGCGCCGACCCCAAATAAATTGTGATAAGGGAAGAGAATAATTATGATGATTCTACCGTGTTTTGTGAACCGAATAAAGTCTGTATTATTATTATCCACTAGAACCTATGGCGCTTCTCAAAGTGGGCGATAACGCCCCTTTCGTTGGCGTTTGAGACTTTCAGGGGGCACTAGAAGACCCAGAGAAATTTAGGGGGCGTTGAGATGGGGTCTTACGACTATATAATACTAGCTGACCCCGCGAATTTCGTACCGCATACAATTTTTTTTTTGTAATTTTTCTTTCCGAATGAACCATCCTCGTACTTCAAGGAATATTCTAAAAAAATAATTAGCAAAATCGGTCCATCCGTTCTTGAGTTATAAAATTACAACGAAAAGTGGCATTGATTTTTATAGATAAGGATTACACGTTTGTATATAATCGTGACAATAGCTGTTTGAGATTCGCGACAGATGGAAAGTAGAAAAGGCACGGGGCTCTAGAAAAATAAAAACTCAAAGTGGGCTAAATAAGGTTGAGATCCTATGCATTAGACAATCGCCCAATACATGTTACACCATATCAATTAAGAGGAGAAAGATATCAAGGTTTTACAGTATAAACTAGTAAAATCTAGTTTTGAATTAGGAATCATGCTTGAGCATTGTTAACCGACTTCAAAGAAGGAGGAGGTTCTCAATTCGTCGGAATCTTTTTTTTAGGAGATAACTAGCCGATTTTTTTGTAATATAATAGGCTAGTTGACAGTAACAAAAATACCTTATGAATTGTGTATTGTAGATTCAGCTAAAACATCGTGTACATCTTAATTAGGAGAATTTAGATTATATAAATATTTTTGAGAAATAATTGCGTAAAATAAAGGAATTATGTCAACTTGACATTGAAGGCGAATGTGAGCGCCACATGTCATACTTGTAGACGACTATTTCAAATTGTATGCATCAGACATGGTTTCTTTTGCATTACCAACAGACGTACGAAAGGAATGCTCTTGGAAGGAACTACACTGATTGGTAGTGTATCTATCCCTCTCGCACAATGTGGTAGTGTTCATTATCAATTCACTAATCATGAGAAAAATCAAATGGAAAAAAATCAAATGGAATTATGATTTCGTGCACGGTGCAACAGAACTCGTAAGTACTAGTTACGTGGCCCGTCAAACAGACTCCCAACTTAATGCGTGTGTCTGCAGCTTGTACATTGTGAGTCTTTAACACTTCGAAATTTTGATTTTAATACTAGCCTAGCTACTGCCCGAAACTTTGTCCGTGTGTTTCTGGTTTTAACATAGGTACAATACAGGGTTATTTGTAATACGACGGCAATCCATTAAGGGGATGTGGGGGAGGTCATTTGCAACCCAAATGACCCGTTATTACCTCTATGCAAATGTCAACCATTTTCCAGTAATTTGACATTTTATATTTTTTTGAAGATATCTGGTATCTTATTGTATCTCGTTGGATAGCTGAAAAGTTGTACATATTTTTGCAAAAATCAACCGTTTTAGTCAAATAACCTGCTCAAAATGATGAACATTGTGTGCTCTGATTTAAAAATATATTAAAATAATTGTCATTTTACGATTGATTATTATTATGTATTGAAGTAGATACAGATAATAATAATAATAATAAAAAAACATGCAGTTTTTTAAGGCAAAAAAATTATAAAATATTAATTTACTCGGAAATGATTGACATTTGGATAGGGGTCATTTGGTTGCAAATGACCTCCCCTGCATCTCCTTAATGAATTGCCGACGTATTACTAATAACCCTGTATATCTTATGACCCTAGACAATACTGTAGCTTCTCATTAGGCAAATAATTTTCAGAATGGGATCAGTAGTCCCGCGATTACCCCCTACATACAAACTCAATTAGTTCCGAAGATTACCCCCTACATACAAACTCACAAATTATATCTCTTTATAATATTAGTATAGATTTGGTCATTCAATCACGAATCATTTTCAGATTTAGTTGAAACATTTACCTTTTGCTTCTTTCCCACAGTTACGGCTCAGGCACCCTGACCCGTGCCTTCCTCCAACGCGTGTTCCAACAATGCCTCACCTACGACGGCGAGATGGACTACAAGACGTATCTAGACCTGGTGCTAGCGCTAGAGAACAGGAAGCAGCCGGCGGCGCTCGCTTATCTCTTCAGGGTGCTGGACATCAACTGTGTGGGCTACCTCGACGCGTTCACGCTTAATTACTTTTTCAAGGTGAGTTCTGTTGGATTTTGGTTGTGGCTAATATTAAGACAATAACGGGATGTGGTTCTGGGGCCGTACTATGACGTGTTAATTCCATCATTGTTCCAGCGTGAAAGAGAGACGGAGCTATACATGACCGATAGCACTATCTCTTTTTCACAACGGAATCATGATGGTGTTAACACGTCATAGTACGGCCCCTGGTCATAATTAAGGTTTGGCTGGATTTAGGGTCCAGCCGGATTTGGGATCCAGCCGGAATTGGGGTCTGGCCGAACCCGAAATCCCCCCTGCTGTCGACCCCTCAGATTATTATCAAAATGTGCTGGATATCTGACCCAAAACTTTTATAACTCTTTGCTTTGCTGGCTTTCGGAACACCTTATAAACAAACCTTTTTATTCCTCAGGCAATACAAGAACAAATGATAGCTCACGGCGCCGAGCCAGTGAACTTCGACGACGTCAAAGACGAGATCTTCGACATGATTCGACCAGAGGAGCCCTCTAGGATAACTCTTCAAGACCTCATACGCAGTGGTCACGGTCACACGGCTGTGTCTATACTGTTGGAGCTGCATGGTTTCTGGGCGTATGAGAACAGGTATTTACATTTTTTTTCTCCCCCTTTTTTATTTTTATAGTACGTCCACGGCCGAAGCTTTCATCGCCTATCTTCGGAAAAGGCGGACATTTTAAATGTAATTCTCGACCAATAGAAATCGATTTATATTCCCGCCTAAATCGTAATGGTTCGATGCACTGATTCTGTAACCCCCTTTTTGGATCTGTCATATTTTATTGATCAAATTCCGGCTTCCGAGGAATAAGAAAGAAAGAATATTGTTAATTCTGCACAAATAAGACGCACATTATAAATCAATCTGCCTAGCCCTTTCTCAACTAAGTTGGGGTTGGCTTCCAGTCTTACAGGATGCAGCTGAATACTAGTACTGCCTATCTGATCCCCACAATCCAGTTACTGGGTAACACAATACCGCTTGGTAAGACTTGTTGTCCGACTTGGGCTTCTGACTCGTTACGGGTGTAACGTCTGTCAAAGATTTACGAATGACAGCCGCGCCGGGAACACCGTCTTCACGTGTTTGCCGATGCACGGAGGGGTCACGATATACACTTGCGTGCAAAAAAATCGATCCACTCCCGTTCTCTTCGATTTGAAACAAGATAATTCAACAAGTTTAATTATCAATAACCTGCTATATTGTGTACCAAAATATTCCTGAATGTATAAAGATTACGTCTGTGAAAAATGTGCAACACGAGATTCATTTGTTTTTGAAAAAATCGCGAATTTAAAAACATACGGGTCGAATAAAATCCCGTCTTTTTTTTAAGTCGGTTAAAAATTTTAGTTACATGTTACAAAATTAAGGTTTTGTCAACTTCGCTGAGAAAAAAGTCACGCAGTTTTTCCAAGCATTAGTGAGTGATGAGGACATCTGAAGAATCGAGTCAATCTGGTCAAGGATATTATTATTATCCAAGAGTAGGGTATAATGTAAATAAACTTTATCTTAGTTACCTGTAAACTGCCTGACCGGTTGACGCAGTTGGTAGCGACCCTGCCTTTTGAGCCGCTGGTCCCGGGTTCGATCCCCGGACAAGTCAAACATTTGTGACCTGTGTCTAGGTGTTTATATGTATATCAGTCATCAGGTTACCGTAGTACAGACTCTGCTTAGTTCTGGACAATATACATTAACATTTTTTTGATATCGTCTCTCAAGTAGGAGAGCATGGTGTGGGCCAGTTTTTTTGCACGCAAGTGTATAATGGCGTATAACCTTCGATCGACCCGTGCGGTTGTTATCATTTAGCCGCGAGCCGCACAAATAAAGACACACTTTATGTTCCCACAGACAAACCGTGAAAACGGTTACGACGCGCAATGATTGTTGACATAACCATCCCGCATGATGAGAACCTCGTGAAAGCCGAGAAAGATAAACAAATCAAGTATCTTGACTTGGCTCGCGAGGTTGTCGACATTTGGGATGTGGACTCAGCGGTCATTGTGCCGATAGTCGTGACAGCCAATGGGCTAATACCCAAGAGCCTCGACCAACACCTAAGGAGGCTCTCGTTAGGCAGCTGGATCAAGGGCTTGATTCAGAAAGCGGTACTTCTGGACACGGCCCGCATTGTTAGGAAGTTTCTCTCTCTGGAGCCCTGACCGCCGGTAGCTTGGACCCTGTTCCCGATACCGGTGGGCTACTATTTTTTATATTTTTAAATGTTTTTGGTATCTTTTTGTTTATAAAAATATTTAAAAATGTAATTCATATGTATGTAAATGAAATAAAGGAAATAATAATAACGATCATAAAATACACAATTCTGATTACCGCTACAACCGTTGATCGTTATAGTCGTACCGCAGTATCCATGTGCTTTATGTCTTCAAATAGTGTACATTAAAAAATACTGTGTAACAGGGAGGCGTTAGCGGCTGCCGGAGATCATGCCTGACAGCTGGCGCGGTATCTCCACTTTAATGGAGATCGGTTTACCATTTAAAGACTGGAGTGTCTTTGGCGAACGTTTAAAACTTGACTGTACCCGAGGAAGTGAAAATTTTGAGTTTTTTTTTTTTACAAAAACGTTGCTCCACACTAGAAATTTCTCCAGTATCGTGGGTGCGTTTACAAACATTTAAACTCACATACACAAACAGCCAGACCCGGAACAACTACTTGCAGGTCATACAAATATTTGTTCCGTGCGGGGATCGAACCCGCGACACGAAGCGCAGCAGTCAATCGTCAAACCTCTGCGTCAACCGTGCCGTCAAGACTGTACAAATGAAACATCTCTGAAAAATGTGAAAATGTTGTGTATCTCTGTAAAATGGGAGTGTTGATTGGCTCTGAATAATGTTAAAATATGTTTAGCATGTGTGCTAATTAATTATATAACATTTTGACAACCTCTTTGTAGTAATGTTTAACATTTAATACAAATTTTGAGTGTCGCTGGACGATGTTAAAAGGTTGTCTTTAAAATGTCTGTTTAATACCAGTAAAATGAATCTCAATGAAATGTTAAAGGTCCATCCACATATCGCCCGTCGCACATAAAAGGGCAGGCACTGAAGCTCCATTGCCGGTGCGGACACTGACGTGTGTGATCGAGTTCATATAAAATTTACACACCGATATTTTTTTGATCCCCTGACGGAGCACGGCCCGTCCACTTCTCAGGGACAGCTTTAATATGTGGGGGTAGGCCTTAAATGACTTGACCTTGCCCTGACCTTTGACTGACCGGTTGGCACAGTTGGTAGCGACCCTGCCTTCTGAGCCGCTGGTCCCGGGTTCGATCCCCGGACAAGTCCAACATTTGTGTGCATGAACATGTCTGTTTGACCTGTTCTGGGTGTGTATATGTATATAAGTATGTATATCAGTCATCAGGTTACCGTAGTACAGGCTCTACCTAGTTCGGGACCTGAAAACCTTGTGTGGACCTTGTCCGACCTTGTCAAAAAATGCTGAATTTTGCAGAAAAAAATTATATTGTCTAATATTCCTGAAGATTGTAAAACAATTGTGTTTCTGACGAGTGTTAAATTTTTCTCAGTCTACTTAAAATATTGTTGCTAAAGCTTGTAAAAAAAGAAGATTATTTCTGTAAAATGTATTAAAGATTTATCTCTAAGCATTTAAAATAATCTGAAGTATTAAACTATTCAGTGCCTCTGCAAAGATGATGTTATTTAAATTACGTAATTTATATAATGTAGTAAAAATTGTTATCTAGTTGTATTCTTAAATATTAATCCATTTATTCATTGTAATTAAATCCTCTTCCCTATTTAAAACTTTTAATAACGCTTTTTAAATTATTATGATATAACAAATGCATTTGTCCAGTCTATTGATTATAGGATAGGTTCCATTATTCTCTTGACCTTTAATATTGTTGATATTTAGAATAATATTGTATTCCCAAAATTAAAGACATTAAAATACTGTAATAACAATGTAATTTATGATTATAATAACTTGTAAAATAGATAAAAACTGTGTATATAATAATAACAACATGATAATTGTAAATATAAAGATAATACAAACATTTTCGTTTTATTTTACTTATTGTACTCATCATTTAAAGCTTACAACAATGCAAATGAAAGAGGGGCCGACTTATGAAAGCCATCATTGTTCTGTAGCGAGAGGGATCGCGCTATTCGTTCTGCATAGCTCTATCTCTTTCTAGCACTCGAACAATGATATCGCTTTCAGTCCCTTTCAGGGCCCCTGGTAATTTTGAAATCGGATTTCACTTAAAAAAAATATTATGTACATTTATTTGGTTTGATTTAAATTTTATTAAACTGTATTTTTAATTTAAAACTACACCGACTTAAATGCATAGCTCATAGGTATTTAAACTTAATACAATAAACATGTTTTGTTAAAAAAAATTTAAACTATAGCTGTTTAGCGCCGAGAGTGGAAAATTCAATAGTTTTTTCGACGCGCTGGGGTGCACTCTGTTGGATTCTCAACGCTCGGTTCAACACCGAGAGTTTAAAATTTAATGCGCCATAAAATCCCGCCGCGATGTTGTTACGTCTGTGCAAACGTGATCTTATACCTGTGTGACAGACTCCAAAACTTGATGTGCTATATTAATAACCGGGGGGTTATTACACAGATTCCTGCGCGCTCCTGTATTCAAACACGCTGCCTCTCTCCAGAAAGGCACTCGCTTGCTTGTTTGTTTGTTCGTCTGTTTGTGACGCGTCGGTAGGCAGGCCGTAGCCACCGCCGGCCGGGGAGTTCATTATGTACTTATCCTGTAAATATGATCAAGTATACAGGGTCAAACTAAATTAGCTAACGAAACTCCGCTGACGTGATATGGGTACCTATAAGATATCTAAGCATGATAAAGAGAAGAAAAGAAAATGGGGTCCACGACCGCAGGTATTGTAGATAAGTTGATGTATATGTTTAAAAATATATTATTATATAAATAAAAATGAATTGCCAAAAATGTTTGTCCGCGCATCACTTTAAAGCGGCTGCACCTATTTGGCTAATTATTTTTGTTGTGTTTGTAATTGTCAGAACAAGGTTTGTATAAAAAGATTTTTTTTTTGGAAAATCCACCGGAAAAATAGGGATGATAAAATTTGGATGCTATTTTTGTATGAAATTCACTCCGGGTGACGCCGGGCACGAACATCTTGTAAGTTATAAATGGAGACACCAGGGTTTCGCCAAGCTCCAGAAAATAAAAGATGGCAGTTTTTAGATTTTAATGCTTTGTGCACTCAATATGTCCCAAGGGGTTTAGGACATGATCAACAGCGAACCCATGGAACCTTCTTTTAGTTGGGAAGGTAACACAATGGTTTATAGTGACCTGTAACAAAATCACTTACCCCTGGGAACGCTTGTACCGACGCCTTCCCTCCTAAGTTGATGAGTCGTCCGTCTACACGCTGCAATAAGTTGAGACCTCGCTCCCCTGATTCTCCACCTGTAAATAACATACAAACATTAATTAGTAACTACTCTTTTCTGCCTTTCCTTTTAACTAACCCCCTAAACCCCGTCAACACCCCCCTTTTAACTAACCCCCTAAACCTCGTTAACACCCCCTTTTAACTAACCCCCTGAACCCCCTTAACACCCCCTTTTAACTAATCCCTTAACACCCCCCTTTTAACTAACCCCCTTAGCACCCCCCTTTTAACTAACCCCCTTAACCCTCCCTTTTATCTAACCCCTTAACATCCCCATTTTAACTAAACCCCTTAACCCCCCCCCCCCCCTTTTAACGTTTAAAAAAATGAACTGGCTCGTCGGTCTAGTGGTTGCAAAAGCAACTGCAGAACACGAGGTCCTAGGTCCGATTCCCAGGTCGGGCAGTGTTATTAGGGTTTTTCATTAGGAATTTCTCCTTAGCAGCCCGGAGTCTAGATTGGTGCTAGGTGGCAATAGGCTCGCCCCCTATTACATGGAACTTATTATATTTACTAGATAATAGAATTGAGTCTAGATAAAATGGTGGAGAGCAGTGGTGGCCCAGTGGTATCGGCCCCGACTTACGAGTTGTATGTAGGTCTTGGGTTCGAACTCAGCCAGGCACTTATCTTTATGTAAATAATTCCATCACCACTGCTCTCAAAACGGAGAAGAAAAACATCGTGAGGAAACCGGCCATGTTCTAGAACCAAAAATTCGAAGACATGTGACATCTACCAACCCGCACTGGGCCCGCGTGGTATGTTCCGGCCCACTCCCTCTCACCGAGAGAAGGCCTGTGTCCCAGCAGTGGGAAAATTATAGGGTGATTATGCAGTAGCAGGCCGGAGTCTGAATTTGTGTCCGGTTGAAGGCATTAGGCTCGCCCCCTATTACATAGGACTTATTAGTGTTATAGTTGAGTATTTACCATTCATGCCATAAGGCTGGAAGGATCTGCGTTCAGTTAGCACGGAGACTTATTAGTGTTATAGTTGGGTATTTACCATTCATGCCATAAGGCTGGAAGGATCTGCGTTCAGTTAGCACGGAGACTTATTAGTGTTATAGTTGGGTATTTACCATTCATGCCATAAGGCTGGAAGGATCTGCGTTCAGTTAGCACGGAGACTTATTAGTGTTATAGTTGGGTATTTACCATTCATGCCATAAGGCTGGAAGGATCTGCGTTCAGTTAGCACGGAGACTTATTAGTGTTATAGTTGGGTATTTACCATTCATGCCATAAGGCTGGAAGGATCTGCGTTCAGTTAGCACGGATACTTATTAGTGTTATAGTTGGGTATTTACCATTCATGCCATAAGGCTGGAAGGATCTGCGTTCAGTTAGCACGGAGACTTATTAGTGTTATAGTTGGGTATTTACCATTCATGCCATAAGGCTGGAAGGATCTGCGTTCAGTTAGCACGGAGACTTATTAGTGTTATAGTTGGGTATTTACCATTCATGCCATAAGGCTGGAAGGATCTGCGTTCTGTTAGCACGGAGACTTATTAGTGATATAGTTGGGTATTTACCATTCATGCCATAAGGCTGGAAGGATCTGCGTTCAGTTAGCACGGAGACTTATTAGTGTTATAGTTGGGTATTTACCATTCATGCCATAAGGCTGGAAGGATCTGCGTTCAGTTAGCACGGAGACTTATTAGTGTTATAGTTGGGTATTTACCATTCATGCCATAAGGCTGGAAGGATCTGCGTTCAGTTAGCACGGAGACTTATTAGTGATATAGTTGGGTATTTACCATTCATGCCATAAGGCTGGAAGGATCTGCGTTCAGTTAGCACGGAGACTTATTAGTGTTATAGTTGGGTATTTACCATTCATGCCATACGGCTGGAAGGATCTGCGTTCAGTTAGCACGGAGACTTATTAGTGTTATAGTTGGGTATTTACCATTCATGCCATAAGGCTGGAAGGATCTGCGTTCAGTTAGCACGGAGACTTATTAGTGTTATAGTTGGGTATTTACCATTCATGCCATAAGGCTGGAAGGATCTGCGTTCAGTTAGCACGGAGACTTATTAGTGTTATAGTTGGGTATTTACCATTCATGCCATACGGCTGGAAGGATCTGCGTTCAGTTAGCACGGAGACTTATTAGTGTTATAGTTGGGTATTTACCATTCATGCCATACGGCTGGAAGGATCTGCGTTCAGTTAGCACGGAGACTTATTAGTGTTATAGTTGGGTATTTACCATTCATGCCATACGGCTGGAAGGATCTGCGTTCAGTTAGCACGGAGACTTATTAGTGTTATAGTTGGGTATTTACCATTCATGCCATACGGCTGGAAGGATCTGCGTTCAGTTAGCACGGAGACTTATTAGTGTTATAGTTGGGTATTTACCATTCATGCCATACGGCTGGAAGGATCTGCGTTCAGTTAGCACGGAGACTTATTAGTGTTATAGTTGGGTATTTACCATTCATGCCATACGGCTGGAAGGATCTGCGTTCAGTTAGCACGGAGACTTATTAGTGTTATAGTTGGGTATTTACCATTCATGCCATAAGGCTGGAAGGATCTGCGTTCAGTTAGCACGGAGACTTATTAGTGATATAGTTGGGTATTTACCATTCATGCCATAAGGCTGGAAGGATCTGCGTTCAGTTAGCACGGAGACTTATTAGTGTTATAGTTGGGTATTTACCATTCATGCCATAAGGCTGGAAGGATCTGCGTTCAGTTAGCACGGAGACTTATTAGTGTTATAGTTGGGTATTTACCATTCATGCCATAAGGCTGGAAGGATCTGCGTTCAGTTAGCACGGAGACTTATTAGTGTTATAGTTGGGTATTTACCATTCATGCCATAAGGCTGGAAGGATCTGCGTTCAGTTAGCACGGAGACTTATTAGTGTTATAGTTGGGTATTTACCATTCATGCCATAAGGCTGGAAGGATCTGCGTTCAGTTAGCACGGAGACTTATTAGTGTTATAGTTGGGTATTTACCATTCATGCCATACGGCTGGAAGGATCTGCGTTCAGTTAGCACGGAGACTTATTAGTGTTATAGTTGGGTATTTACCATTCATGCCATAAGGCTGGAAGGATCTGCGTTCAGTTAGCACGGACAGCTGCACGCTACGACGGAACACTAGCTCTCTAGACACGCCATCTCCACCGTTCCAACGACCTGTAACGATCACATGTATATTTTACTAAGAAATCAGATGATGAACAGACTGATTGTTGTAGGATCTCTAATAGACGAAGAAGAGATAGTTAAAATAGCCAGGGCAAATTCATGGAAATTAATCGTTTATCTGATCGACTACCAACTTAAATTGTCCGTATATTCAATCACAACTGTCATTCTTTGTCAGTTTTATGAGCTGGCTTTAAGAGCGTTTATACCTTACGAGTGGCAACGTCGCAATTTAGTGTCATATTTCGTGGTTTTCCATTTGTATCATTTAATCGGAGCTATATTTTAAAAATCTGTTTAATTAACTTTTTAGAATTACGTGAAAGTGTTTAAAAAGTAAGTAACCGTAATGCTTACAGTTATTTTACAATGAAAATAACGCCCTGCAAGTTTCCAATGTATTATTGGATATAAATAGAACTGTAAACGCAACGATTTACACAGTTTTCACATAATTCTAAAAAGTTAATTAAACAGATTGTTTAAATACAGCTCCAATTAAATGATAAAAATAGAAAACCACGAAATATGACACTAAATTGCGACGTTGCCACTCATAAGGTATAAACGCTCTTAACTTAACACATTCGAGTCCACCCACTTTCACCATGCCACCATTCATATTGCTACATACTACTAATTGAGAAAATTAATTACCAGTGCCACATTTTGCGAGAGGGACACACCACAAATCAGTGTTCTCCTTTTCAATACCGTACTTTCGGTACGTCAATTGGTAAAGCAAAATAAACTTTATGTCTGACGCTTAAAGTTTGTTTCTATTTACAATTTAAAGAACAGAGAGCACTTCAGATACAGCATGGAAATCAAATATATGCAATAAATGAAACCACATACCTGTTATCGCTTTTGCTGACGATGTACAAAAAATTAACGAAATCGCTCCGGTAATTATATGTGAAAAACTAGTTTTCATTTTGAGCAAATTTGAACACTGTAGAATTGCATCGCTAGGTCAATGATTCAATGAACTTAAATCCTTGAACATTGAAATCTGACATTGCCAAGCAGTGCAAACTATCACAATACTGTTCCGAATTCTATTTATTTGCCTAAAATGTAAAATCGGTACACCTAAACGATAAGGTACGAAGGTACGTTGTCTAAACAGAGCGTATACTTTTACTGAATTAATTTGGATGTATAATTTTTTATTTATTTCATTTAGCTATTCTTCTGTGGACTAGTATAACTTGTGGTTTAATTTATTGCATATATGTGGTTTCCATGGTGTATATTTAAGCTCCTTGCTAGCGTAATGGTACCCCTAAACGGTAGGTATTCCTTAGTTGCAACTAAGAATACCATTTACGGGGCGTTTCTGCAGCCGTTGTCGAGCCGACCTGAGTCGAGTATGAGTAGACGAGTTCCTTCAAACGGACTTAGAATATTGGCCTTAGTCTCAATGGGCCTAATATTTAATTGTTGTTAGGTGCAATTGCTTTAGCTTCAGTTTCAAACTCATAGCATTTATTTCAAATAAACCAATTACAGGCACTTTTGATTTGTCAAGGGGTCGGTCAGTCAGAAAGCTAAAAGCTAGTTGCCCATTCCAAAGCGTAGTAGGTACCTATGGAGAAGAACGGGCAAGAAACTCCATGGACACTCTTTTAAATCAAAATATTGTTACAAAATAGTCTTTACATCATTCATGTTGAAATTATACATGTGAGAACGATGTAGAAAGACGAGCACGTTAAAAGCGTCCGTAATAAAATAAGCCGTGGCAGCTAAGAAATGACCAGTGCCTATTGACGGCGCCCGTTCACGAACATGACACATCACGACGCATCATGACGCATCAGCACCATTCAGCTCAACCATTTTGAAGGGAACTTTTCACTTGTAAGATTGTAGGTCTGTAAGTCAGACTGAAGAAACCCCCAACACACTAGAGATAGTGAACAAAGAGGGGAGAACAGCCTACAAATATTTTATTTATTTATTTACTAGCTGTCCCGGCGAACTTCGTACCGCCTCAGAATGTTATCTTCATTATAATATTTTTCTTGAATTTTTCCCGTTTCTATAGTTATTCTGCTATTCGGGGCGGAGACAAATCCAAAAAATCAAAAACCATGATAATTGGTCCAGCAGATCTCGAGTTATAAGTGTTGTAACAAACCCGTCTTTGTTTTATTTATATAGATATATTCTTTATTGTACACTAAACCATACGTAACAAAGAAAAAAATTGAACACTACTTAATATACAATGGGCATTTTATAATTTGTAACGTGACCATAACGTTGTAACGTGCACGTTATAACGTTATCGTGGACGGAAATTTTAAAGCGTCAGGTATGTTCGTCGAGTCGCAAATAGACTGTTTTTATTCAACTATGCGAAAACAATGCTCATCCCTGGTTCGGGCTAGCTCCAGCGGCATCCAGAGGGCATTTACGCAGAGGTTCGATTGCCAGTGCCTGAACCATTGCTGTATGGTTTACATACTAGGCAATCGAAGTATGTAATATGTTATTGGTATTTTTACTATTTTATGTGTGTTTATTGAATTTTTAAATTGTTTAATTTTTGTGCCTATGATTCTGTGTTGGTCGAAATAAACGATTTTATTTATTATACACGGTGACATTTGAATCACAGTTTTGTTAGAATAAACGTTGTTTAGACCATGGTCTACTACCATTCTACAGCATCAAATATGTTATTAAAACAATCTAATCTAGGAGTTCTCAAATTAGTCTTATGTTGCTCAAACGTGTAATAATGTTTGAAACATTAACCGTAACATCAAAATACTCATCACGGTAGCGATATTGCATTCAAGACGCGACGTCGCAGCCGCAGTGTCTGTGTTGTAGGGCGTAACGATAATCCCGACATTTTTAACATTGCGTTTTTTGTGTTTTTTTAGAAAACCAATGACTTTTTTTTCTATTGGATGCTAGAGAATGGTTGTAGACCATGGTCTGAACAACGTTTGTTCTAGCAAAACTGTGATTCAAATGTCACCGTGTATATTTCCATGCATTGTTCTTCCCTATGTTATCGTAACACCGTGACTTGGACGTAGACGTCCACGATGATATCGTCACGTTAGAAATTATAAAAGCTCATAATAGCTTGTTTCATAATGAACATACCTTTGCCCCCCGAGCCGGGTCTTAGCGAGAACTTGGTGACCAGCATGGGGTAGCGTCGCTCAACGATCTCAACGTCAGTGATGCGAGTGTTCGTCATGTGCGTGTGCACACCTCCGCAACCGTGCCATCCGGGACCCTGGGGAAGATTTAGGAAATTACTACGCCATCGATGGTATTGAGGCTAGACAGATACTGTAAAAAAAAAACAGTAAAGTCAAATCATTTATCTCAAGAAGGTGAACGTCAACATTTACAAGAAAATAATATAGAATAAAATTAAAAAAAAAAGGTAGTTTCGTATGTAGAAGAATGGGCAAGAAAGTCCATACTTACTTATTTAAAATGTTTTAAAATATTTTGTAAACGGATGTAACTACCTGGAATACATTAGGTAAGACTACAGTAGTAAATCTAGGGACCAAAAGTCTTGCCTAGTCTGAGAGTAGTTTAAACTCAGTTGAAATAATATGAAAAAAATCTTTCACAAAAAAAAACCACGACTTCCAAAAAATAACATATTAGTGTTCTTTTTCGGAAGTCGGTGGTTTTTTTTTTGTGAAAAAGATTATTTTCAGTTTTTAGTTGTGGTACCTAAACCAAACAAAGTCGTATACCACTACTCGCAATGTAAATAACAGTGACAGGAAGTTATTATAACACCATCAACATACACTAAGTCGAAAAAATACATATTATTAAGACTGACTCAAAAACTAGTCATCAGAACTGGATCAAATTTTTAAGGGACTAATCGGGCAGTAGGTCCTTTTAATAAAAAATCTATTTTCCAAATCGGTTTATAAACAACGGAGTTCTGAGGTAACAAACATAAAATTATGTATATGTATATAAAACCGAATTGAGAACCTCCTCCTTTTTTGAAGTCGGTTAAAAAGGAAGCAACGAATGAAAGTTGCGCCGACCCCAAAAAAATTGGAATGTTTGAATGAATGAAGAATATACTTACAGCACCACTGCCGCCCGCTACAGTTTCATAGTAGCCCCAATCTTCTTCACCCAACGTTAAGTTGTTCATGCAACCTTGTGACGCTGCACACACCTGGAAAAATGTCAAAAATAACGCGTTGATGACGTAAACCAAAAGTGAATAAGACGACATGGAATAAGTTGAAAAAAAAAGGACGCCTGGGAGGATTTGGGGGTCTTTACTTGGCACTGGAAACAGTATAGACAAAAAAAAATAAAGAGGGTTTTTAAGGACTCTGGGACCGGTCGAAAATACAGTGTGCTGTGCCAAGGTTGCTGATGAGGCTGAGGGTGATGACCAGGTATTCGCTCACGCTGCGTGCTGGTGATCAGGATACCCGTTGAAGCCGTGGGTGCTGGCTGACTGTGTGACAAGCCGCTCAAAAGCTCATAGCACGTTGATGTAGTTGCACAAAGGCTGCTCTGACGTTTATATTCGGGGTCACCAGTATAGAGGAACGAGGAACAGGGTGTAAAGTTTACTCATACCTCCATAGAAAAGGGAGGATCCTCCTACCAGACGGGTGTCGTCTCTAGTGGGCAACTGCCCGACGATAGATGTCGGGACGATGTATACAGGGTTATTTGTAATATGACGGCAATCCATTAAGGAGATGTAGGGGAGGTCATTTGCCGCCAAATTACCCCTTATAACCTCTATGCAAATTTCAACTATTTCCGAGTAATTTGACATTTAAAAATTTTTGACATATTACCTATAACCCTATATATCGTCATCGTCAGTGGCACTACAACAGTAGGTTGCACCCGTGCGAAACATGGGCGGGACAATAGTTATTTTTGAAAAGAAAATCTGAGTAGGTTTCTTTTCAAAACTTCTAAATAGACGTACAAAAATTACAATTCCGAAATTTTTACATTTATATCTGTAATTTTTATGGTATACATAATAAAGAGTATTCTGTTCTATTCTAAATAGACGTACCTGGAATGCCTTCAGTACAACATCTACAATTCTCTGTGATGTGAGCACGTTGCCGCCGACGACTGCGGCATCCTCTGACGGATCTAGTATGGAACCCTCTGGAATGATCACCTTCACTGGGTTGAGGCAGCCCTGTAATTAATATGATATCATTTGAATTTGTTTTTGAGTAAATTCGAGGTCTTTGGGTATGCTGAAATTAAATTAAATGTTTATTTCTGTAAGTAGATCTTTTAAGACACTTATACGAGTCAATAAACCAACGCATTAAATAAAAATATTTTCGGAAAATTAACAGGGCCAACTAAGGAAATCCGTTGGGTTTACAGATAACAAAAGTGGCTTATGAGGATAATGAGCAGGGCTAAGAGGTAAAAGAACAAAAATTTGTTAGTCTTAGTCTTACCGACTAGATATCGGGTCGCCGCAAGAATTAATACGTCTCGGTAAATAACAGCGCACTTGAGACGTGAGCTCTTATTTTGTTTAGTTCACTTGAAAGACAACCAATGTAAACACGACTTTATTACTAGGTGCTATGGTTGTAATTAGGTTGAACTTATAACTGTTTTAAACTTTTATCACGCGGGCAGCATTTAGCTTTGTTTTTGTACGATACCCGTTATCTAGTTGGTATTGTTGATCGAAGGTCTTAAGATTAGGAAAAAAATGCTCACAGAAAGAAATAAAGAAAGAATAACTTTTATTTGACACATTTTGTGAAACACAAAATACAAATAACAAAATAAAAAAGTGAAAATAATGTTTTAACAACAATAGTGTGTGCCTCACGACTGCGCCAAAAAGGTTCATTTCAGCATGAATGCCAGACAGATGCTGTCTGACGCTGGTTTTCTAATGAACCTTTAGGGACAAGTGACGGGCAGTACAAACAGTTACGACATAGGTACCTAATACATAATTTTTATACTTATAAATAAACGAGATATTACTTACAAAAACAAAAAACGAAAACAACAAGAACTAACTCAGCAAAACCTGTTCTTACCGACAGCACAGCTTAGTACCTTGTCATCGCAAGGCTAGCTGGGTATGTGTGTGCTGACAACGGAGTAAATAAAAAGAGCTAACATAGGTAAAAGCTGGCGATATAAACGGTGTAAATATGCTAAAAGATTAATCTTTTTTCAGCATCTAATTTTACAAATAATAGACAATAGTTACCTGATTCAAAGGCACGTCGTGTCCCACCATGCACCGCAGGCAGTATATGAGGGCGGACAGTGTAATGGCGCGGGGAGCGTTCAGATTGCCCCACACTTCGACACCAGTGCCTCTGTCATACAAAACCATAACTTACACGACTTTACTTCGTAAAAGATAGCTTGATCTCTGCGACAGCTGTCAGTAAAATCACGCCTATGAAGTTCTGAATTTCATAGTAGTACAGACAGTACCTGTAAATGTCATACTTTATGGGCATGCCGACCTACTTAGTGATGGGCGATGAATCAACGTGACCACAGACTATAAACTATCGATATTTTAAATAAAACTTAATTTAAAATTAATTAATTTTATAACTTTATTCTTTATTTTATTTTTATATCATAACATTATTTACATTTGTATATACTTAATCTAAAATCGATTCAGAAACTGATTCAGATATGGATTTTGGGTGTACTCCTTTACGAGAATAAATGTATTTTATATTCAAATATTCGTTTAATTTAGTAACGTTTGTAATTAAATTAAACCCAATTAAATGTTACATTAGCATCGATAATAGTAAGAAACGTAGATAATTTCTATCGACAATTTTTTTTTATCATGACGACCCTTGGAATGTCAGTTTGACTTACGTCGCAGAGATCAAGCTATCTTTTACGTAGTATAGATCTGCGTTTCGTTCAATTCGATACTTCGTGGTTTCGATATCGATATGATCATATAGGCAATAAAAATTATGAGAAACAGCCTGTAACTGCTTTACTGCAAGGCAAATGACTCTTGTAAAGGGACGGAACAAGCATTGCTTGCTTATCAATACAAAGAAATAAAATGTAAGTTTAGAAATTCCAAAAGTGCACGCCTCAACGCTCATATTAGTTAATAAAATAATACATCGTTGAATTTTATTGTATTATAAAAAAGAACATGTATGCAAGAAAAGTTATTATATTTTCGTACGTGTGTGTACGTAAAAAAACATTTTGAATAAAAACTACATAAACTAGGCTACTGGTATGAAATACGGCACCAGTTCACCGAATTCTGGAACTAATAAAAAAAGCCCGGTCTCGATATATATCAATTTTTTCGTGAGTTATCGTTGGTACGTGCCAGGGGTCACGGTAACCCTTTCGAACTTTCCCGCAACCCTGGCAGGCATCGGCCCTAGCGGACCCCGGCATTGGTGTTGACATCTCTGTGAGGCGCGCGTGGAACACAACGCGCCGTCGACCCGGGCCTGGTCCTTATCGAACGGCGAGCTACATGGGTAGTTACCCTAGAAAGTCTATTAAAACCGCGAGCAAAGGCTAGTTTAAAATAATACTCACGTAAAATCACAGACGGCGCTACCCTCCTTCTCATCTAGGGTGACAGTGAGACAGATAGGCGTACCGTTATCCATGTACTCGGTCGCTTTCAGCACGGTAGATCCTGTCTTAGTCAAGGCGCTGCGTGCTATTTCCTGTAATCAAATAATGTCTATGTAAGAAGCACTAACTACAAATTAATTAATATACTTAGATATAAAGAAGTTTTCTTCTTGATCATTTGGGTCGCAAGTTATAGTCATTTTATTTATTAAAATTTATGCACAAGTAAAAAAATATACTGTACAAAGGCAGACTTGGAGGCATTTTAGTGCGCTCAATTATTATTTCTTGCTCTATATTTTTTATTATTAAGATATAAGACGATAAAAATTATTTAACTGCTCTATTTTAAGATTGTGCACCTAGTAGGTATGATATATGTTTTGAATTGATACGTTCCATAATACCAGAAATAATAACCGTTATACGTGAAAAAAGGAAGTGGCTCGATTTATTTGCTCCCAAGTGTATTTTCTATACAAAAGCTGTCAAACCGCAATTTTTCTTCCTCGGCCCTATTACAGCTTTATAATTAACCGACTAAATTAGTCAAATAGTGTGCTTTACCTTCAACATGTCTCTGACAGCTAACTCAGCGTTGTTCTGTATGTGCGTCATGTACGCTTGGGTCACTTCCAGTCCATATTCACCTATCAGGTCGCCGACCAACTGGATACCCTGGAAAAAGAAATGAACCTTCGTATTGCCATTTATTTTAAAGGTGAATGGTAATGGTATTTCACTATTGCTGGGTATCATAATGTACAAAGAGGTATTTAAAAAAAAAAAATTATATATGTATACAATATACCTATAACCTGATTTGTTAACTAGCATAAGTCAAGTGTACCTACAGACTACTACTATTTTAATGTTAACATTGTTATTTGATTAAATAAATAAATACAGCTGAATTCAGAACTTCCTCCATATTTTGAAGTCGGTTAAAAATTAATTCAGTTCGATTTCTGGCCAAACATTGTGTTTTATTAAAAACATTAAGTCCGCCCTAAAGTCCCATCTCAAAAACTGACCCGAAATAAGCTTTAAAGTCTAGCCAGAGCATTTATTGACACACATACCCTTTGATTCGCAGCCACTTGTGCTTTCAAATCTGACAAGTTGTCAGCTAAGTTCCTTGTGCCCGAACATCCGGGCACCTGGCCGGGTTTCATCAATTCTGTAAAAAATAATAACAAAATAATGTACTGTTTAAAAGTATGAACATCTATAAGAGCACTTTGTGAAGTGGTCCGAGGAAGAAATACCACCACAGGAGGTACCTACTGGTAAAAAAAAGGATTTAGTCAAAAGAGTGCCTTCATATTATAACGGGTGTAAAAAGACACTTAACGAAGCCGATAGTCACTCGTACTCCCCGTCATTGTAACACTATTTTGTACTGGAACATACCTGGGTACCTTCTGGTTACGGAGCTATTGAAGGTCAAAATTCCAACTTTTATTGACGTTTTTTTACGAACACAAGTTTTCAATGTTATAACTTATAACACAACTGTAAATACCACCACGACCCCTGTACTGCTGCATGCACCCATAAGCACAATATTTTGCGTGTGTTACATTGCGCATTACCGCAAACAGTAAATTGTCACACCAAAAATAAAAGTCGTTTCCCAGCAATTATTGTTGTGCAATGTTACTCAGTTTGATGTACCGAATGCGTAGTTGACGGCTATGTGATGGGTCTTTTTACACCCTGTATAAAAAACCGCATTTGTAGTGTTTCGGTTTGAAGAATAGGTATAGGTGTATGTGTCATTTGAGACACATTTCAGCTATGTTTCTGGTATGGCGTCGCATCAACGAAGCTTCTAGTGTTGCAGATGTCCATAGGCAACACTGACTAAAGTAAAGCCAACGAGACGAGATAAAATACGTAAACAACCTGACCTTTACTGAGTTACATTACGTTAGCGAACGATTATTATCTCTGTAGTTATTTCTCGCACGCAATAATGACGTCAGTTGATCGACGACGGCTGTCGTTGTGTGATTCGTGGTACAGGAAAGCGGTCGGTACAGCAGTTATCAACATTTGGTCCGTCCGGATCATTCCTGTTTGGATTGCGTTCGAAGTGGTACGAATTTATTCATTGCCGTATTCGTTTAGTTTTTTGTTGTTATTAATCCGCTATTGTTAGTATTTCTTTTTGATTTTTACTGTTATTGTGAGTGGTTGTTGATTTTAATTATGGAATCACAGCCTGAAAGTCAAATTCACCACAACAACACTTTCTTTTAATAAAAATGTTATGAACCCCTGAAAGTTTGTTTACATTCTTTATCTCGTCTCGTTGGCCTTACTTTACTTACAATCAGGTAACCCTCCTGCTTGTATGCTACCCAATAACAAAAATAAATAGTATTTTTGTTCCACACATCGCAAGCAGACAATTTCTCAGGTACAGTTCCTTCCTATTCAAAAATTTGCTTTTTTATTGTCATTATCACGAATAAGAGTATACAGGTGAAATTTAAAAACGGGCGCCAACTGGAACCTCCTTGGTTCAGTAACTGTTATAATGATCCTAGGTTCAGTAACTGTTATAATGATAATCATTATAAATCGTCATTCACTAAATATACCTACATTCTTGAAAAAAATCGTCTAATTATCGTCTTAGATAGTGCATTTGTTTGCACTATCTATTGCTATTGCTTTCAAGTAGACACGAACTGTCGTCGTTCCAGTAACAACAAAAAAAAAGAAAATTAAAGTATCAATTTTAACGCACGCCCAAAGAGCAATTCATTCATCGCAGAGTTCACAACATGAAGCATGTTGGCAACGTGTTGAGCTAGCGGTCATTTACCTAATTTTGACCGTTCCTACGACCAAAAGGGCGCGCGACGAGACGCGACGTTGCCAAATCGCTTCCCTTTCCTTTCTTTCGGCCGAATGACATGCTCTAAATGTTCCTAATAACACTTTGAATATTATTATATATTATTATTTGTATTTCCTGTGCGTGTCCCAAATAAAATATTTTTCTTTTCTTTTCTTTGAATTATGTATTTTAATTTGCATAATATGTACACATCCTGTATAATATGTGTACCGCTAAATGTATTTAGCGGTATGTGGTGTAAAGGTATTTTTTTACATTTATTGGTCTTTCGATCTATTCCCACATACCTTCAGTAATCAGCTCCTCATTGAAGACTCCCCCTTCCACCAGCACAGTGGACTTAAAAGCGGCTCCTTCCTGGGCCAGGCTCACAGAGTGCGGCGGCATGGAGCCCGGCGTGAGCCCCCCTATGTCCGCGTGGTGACCGCGAGACGCTACATAGAAGACGGGCCGAGGTTGGGTCCTGGGATGCAGTCGAAGGTTCATATCATCGGGCTTGTATTCACCGAAGTATTAGACAGAGTGTACCTATAGTAGTCCCATACTACACTGGTTTTTTAACTTGCGAATATTTTTTTATCCATACTAATATTATTACTGCGTGCACTATCTGGACAGGTCCACTCAATCTGTGTGGTTCTTTTCTCAAAAGTCCATTTCAGACACCAATCTGCATGGTCCTCAATGATTATGTCCGGATTTTTATATACACATTGACATTAATGAATTTTATATACATATACTATGACAAGAGTATTTACTTTGTATAGTATTATGCTATTATTTTAACTATTGTGAATGTGAGAACTATGTTGGTCATTGCTTTTTTTTTTGTATTTTTACTCTTAGTGTAATCATGATCTGGCAGTTTGAGTAACTTGTGCGGCCTACTCAAAAATGTCCTTTCTTTGGTATTGTTCGTCGAATCGTTGAGCTCCTTAAGTTCTGAGTTGAGCTGCACGATTGCTGACAATTTGCGTGCACAGACTGGACAGGTCCACTCAATCTGTGTGGTTCTTTCCTCAAAAGACCATTTCAGACACCGATCTACATAGCCTTCACATGATCTGACCAAGATTTTGTCTGGACTTTAAAAGAGACCTGTGAGTTTGTTTCGGCCTTTCTTCTCAGAGCAGTCAGATAGGAAACGCCGACCTCATCTAGTTTACAGGTAGATCATGACTTGGGTTAGGAGATAGGATACGTTCCCGTGGGATAATTGCCGACCTCCACACGGACGACGGTGCCCGTGAGCGGGAGCAGTGGTGGCCAAGCGGTAACAGCCGCGACTTACGAGTTGTAGGTCGTAGTATCGAACCCAGGCAGGCGTTTTACTTTATCTACATTATTTCATCACCACTGCTCTCAAAACGGTGCAGGAAAACATTGTAAAGAAACCGGCATGTTCTAGAACCAAAAAATTCGAAGACATGTGACATCTACCAACCCGCACTGGGCCCGCGTGGTGGATAACAGCCCACTCCCTCTCGCCGAGAGGAGGCCTGTGGCCCAGCAGTGGGAACATTATAGGCTGAATATGCGTATGCTACGGACGAAGCCGCGGGCAAAGGCTAGTAAACATAAAGAATGCGTTTACTTACTCCCAGAACACAGGTGTGATAACAGTCAAGTCTGGTAGATGAGATCCACCTGCCTTCGGATGATTGGCGAGCAGGATCTGATTGGCTTGTATTGAACCGCCACGGATTTTCATCTAGACGAAGAATAATTATGTATTATCACCAGTGATCGGATAATCGGGCGCTAATATACCTAAACTTTACTTTTATTCCCACGAAAGAATAATAAGGATATGCCACGGAGCAGAAACAAAGAGGAGGTGTTGCAATCAAAGTAGTCCATCAGCCACCAATGTAGTCGTTACGTCACACGGTAGTTGCACTACTTGCGATCAGGCGGCGCTTTCGTCAGTACAACTGTCGTTGTGAAGCGGATAGGTTGTCATGTATTTGTTTAGTCTTTTAAACGATTAAAAAGTATTCCCGACCCATACTCATTGCATTAACATGAAATGCTGTTTTATCTTGCAGAAGTTATACGGATCAATCAAATTCAAACGCAATAAAGATATCTTTCCACTCGTAAGTCAAATTAAAATTAAATTTGTAATTTATTTCTTCTCGAATGTTCGGTAATTGCCGCCCCCTATCGGCAAGTAGCGGAAGTACTGACAAATTGCAGGTCCGGACTCAGACTTTATTGATAAGCACATACCTACCCTACATATATGCTATATGAAAAGTGAAGTCAAATAGATGTCGAGTTTCGGCAAAAAACGGAATTCGGTTTAGTTTCGGTAACTAAGTTCAGAAGAAAAATTTAGAAGAGAAGATTTAAAGATAAAAAATAAAACTATGATTATAAAAACGTTTTCTTTATTTTTCCCTCACACTCGTTAATTTCTGGGAGTTTCGGTTTCGGCCGAATCTGAAACCGCTGCCGAAATTCGGTTTCGGTTTCAGTCAATAAATGTATTTCGGTCGGACATAATAGAAATAAAACTATATCGGTATATTATAAAACTATTAAACCTGAATCCGGCTCCTAAATGCAATAAAAGTGACACTTAATGAAACAAAGCAGAACTCTTACGACAATCTGTCTAATTTGCCTATGAGATGATTTTGCTACTAGCCACTAGATGGCTTTCTGCTGTTTGGGCTCCCCCCGCACCCCGCGAGGCTGCGACACTACTTTTGTATGGAGAATGACTTTACAACACCTCCTCTTTGTTTCTGCTCCGTGGGATATGCCTTTCAGATACGTTTGAAATTCCTGAGATTGCTGAAAATGTAAGCATATAAAATATAGTTGGAACTAGTGAAAAAAAAAAAATAGTCTTCTATTCGTATAAAATACAATAAATTAGTCGATTCGATCACTAATCGTAATCTGTTAGATAGATAAATCAATTTTCACTACTTGACCACATTCTGCACATAATTTTTTATTGATATTCCATTTGTTTTAAATAAAATAAATATACTAAATCAAAATAACCACTGCTATAATTTCATTAAGTTTGTTAGAGTTGTTTTTACAAAATTTTGCAATCCGGGGAACCCGGGATTACTTATTTATTCAGAAAGGAGTGTCCATATTATTCTTTCGTGGGAAGAAGTTTAGGTATACACGGTGACATTTGAATCACAGTTTTGCTAGAACAAACGTTGTTCAGACTATGGTCTACAACCATTCTATATCATCCAATAGAAAAAAAAAAACATCATTGGTTTTCGAAAAAAATACAAAAAGGCAATGTTAAAAAAGTCGGGATTATCGTTACGCCCTACAACACAGACACAACGGCCGCGACGTGCGGCGCTCGCGTCTCATTAAGTAGTTGAATGCCATATCGCTACCGCGATGAGTACTTAAATGTTACGGTTAATGTTTCAAACTTTTGAGCAACATAAGACTAATTTGAGAACGCCTAGATTAGTTTGTTTTAATAACATATTTGAACCTGTAGAATGGTAGTAGACCATGGTCTAAACAACGTTTGTTCTAGCAAAACTGTGATTCAAATGTCACCGTGTATAAGCGCCCGATGATCTGATCACTGATTATTAGTTATTATATGTAGTTAATATCTGTTACAATCGTTAGTAATACGATAACGTATTGTTTATGAAGGATCACCTGAAGTCATTTTTTTAAGGAAGCAACTCTTGCGGCCTTATTACATAACAAGGTTTTTCTTTTGACATGGTTTAAACCATCGAGCCTGTTTTTGAAATAAGAACATAACTGAAATCGAAATACAGTTCCTTTTACAAAACTGTCAACTTAGTCCGGTCTTAGATTGTTAATTTTGTATTAAGAACTTTACTAAAGTCGGCATAAAGTTCCAAATACAAAAACTAAATCGAATGTGTAGGTTGGGGCTATAGTTAGATCGTGTTTTGTAATAAGACGGTTGAAGTTTGAGCACAGAAAAATGAATTATACTTCCTTCAAAAGTTTAACTCCAAATCGTGTATATAACGTAGTTACGGGACGTATAAGATTCTCAACCAATCAAATAATTAATATTAAATAATAAATGCAGTACACAATCTTGTCTGGGGACATTTTTTTCTGAACGCTTTAAAGATCGCGCTTTTAGACTACAGCTCCGGCGTATGAGAAGCCGATTTTACGCGACGCTTGTTTCTTACATTGTTAGGAATTTTATTTTTTCAAGTAATAAATTAGGCATCTCTGTAGAATGCTAATCAGTCTGTCATAGTTTACCTGATACTGCACAGTCTCCTGCATGGCCCCCAAATGCACGGGAATATGCGGCGCGTTGGACACGAGCCCGCCGTCTGCGCCAAACAACGCGCACGAGAAGTCTAGACGCTCCTTTATGTTTACTGATATCGATGTGCGTTGTAACACCCTGTGGGTGAGAGATTGTTATGCTGGGGTTTGTTGTGCCACTTCTTCTTCCCAGCTAAAGCACTAGGAAGTACTAAAGGGTGGGCAAAGTAATTTTAACTTTAAAAAAATTGCTGATTTTCAGCCTCAATCAACTCAGCTCCACGCAGTCCACTGCTGGACATAGGTCTCTCCCAGGCTGCGCCACAACACCATGTCCTCCGCCTTCCGCATCCAGTCAGACCCAGCCACTTTCTTAAGGTCGTCAGTCCATTTAGCTGGGGGGCGTCCCACGCTACGCTTGCTGATACGCGGTCTCGGTCAGTGGGTAGCCTTAGGGGCGCATTTTTAGGAGTTGGAGTATATCCTTAGGGCCGCTATGAGAAGCAAAGAAAACGAAAAAAAAATGTTTTTGGTTAAAAAAATTTTTGGGACTTAGAAAATTTTTTGAAAAAAAATTTTTTTTTTCGAATTGGTACCATACGCTTATAGGCACCATGAGCAGCGCTCGCTCGCTTTCGCGCGCTAATGGTCGCTGTTCTAACATAACCTAACCTAAAAATTATTCACCAACAATAGAAGGGGATCTGGCGCTTGGCGGCCGCTGCCGCGGCACGCTCGCTACGCTCGCTCGCCTTCGCGCGCTAATGGTCGCTGTTCTAACATAACCTAACCTAAAGTCGTCCGACACGTATAATTTTTTTTCAATTTTACGTGGGTTTTTTTCATCGTCTCATACTTTGCTACTAGAGCCACCACTAGACCAATTTTTTTTTTGTTTTCTGCACGGCTCATGGTGCCTATAAGCGTGTGGCATCAACTTCCAAAAAAACTTTTTTTGCCCCTAACCGTACTCAAGGTGAAAAGTAAGGAGAAATTTTAAGTCCCAAAAATTTTTTTAACCTAAAACTTTTTTTTGTTTTCTGCACGGCTCGTGGTGCCTATAAGCGTATGGTACCAATTTGAAAAAAAAAAAAAAATCGAAAAAAATTCTAAGTCCCGCGCCATAGCGCCCCTAAGGCTACACTGCAACCGCGGTCTCCACTCCAGGGTGCGTCTGCTCCACCGACCATCGGTCCTTCGACAAACATGGCCAGCCCACTGCTACTTCAGCTTGCTTACTCTGCAAACTATGTCGGTAACTCCGGTTCTTTTCCGGATAATTTCATTTCTGGTTTTATCCTTCAAAGAAACTCCGAGCATAGCCCGCTCCATAGCGCGCTGAGCGACCTTGAATTGTGGACCAGCCCAACTGTCAGTGTCCACGTTACGGCACCGTACGTCACAACGGGCAGGACGCACATGTTGAAGACCTTAGTCCTCAAACATTGCGGGACAGGCGACGAGAAGACTGGACGGAGTTTTCCAAACGCTGCCCAACCCAATCGGATCCTTCTGTCCGCTTCTTTCTCAAAGTTGTGTCTACCGAGCTGGATGACTTGCCCTAGGTAGACATACTCCTTCACAACTTCGAGAAGAGACCCTTCGATGTGGATTGGTCTCGGCAAGACGTGTGAATTGTACATGACTTTTGTCTTGTCCAAATTCATGTCGAGGCCAACCCGCCGAGAGGCTCCATTCAGGTTGTACAGCATTTGGTCTAACTGTTCCAGCGTCTCTACCCTTATGACGATGTCATCGGCAAAGCGCGACGGTGTGATATGTATTCTCAGCCTAATTTGAATAAATGACTTTTGATTTTGATAGATTTAAAAACATTATGCTAATAAGTCAGCTAGACAGTCGACCTGTGGTAGAATTTAGTAAAGTTATCAATGACTTCCAAATCCCTGGATTCGGCAGTTATACATGGTTGAAAGGGAAGATTTATCAAACAATGATAAGATCTGTTGTCTTGTACGGATCAGAATGTTAGGTTACAAAGCAGATGCATGAAACGAAATGGTATTGGCGTGCAATTGAGATGAGAAGGCTAAGGTGGTGTGTCCTAAGTAGTAACGTGAAAAAATTTAATTGGAGTTGAGTACGTAGAAATTCTGAAAGTGACCGAGAAATTGTATGGGAATCGTTTTTCTTGGTACATACAGGTATGTAATGCGGAGAAATGTTTTGAGTATTAATGAACTTTTTTTTTGTTATCAAATTGGTTAGACGTGCCTACTGCACACTGTCGCTTTCTAAACAGTATACATATAAATAAAAAAAACAGATTTATGTCTTTATGGTCGGTGGAGCAGAGGAGTCCTGGAGTGAAGACCTTAAGAAGTGGGAGAGACTGGATGCGAAAAGTGGAGGTATGTCTCACCTGCCCATCTGCTCAGCTGTATGGAGTCCAATTCAGTGGTGAAGCGCTTCGACTTGCCGGTTCCTATCACTATCTCACCTAACTCTGTTGTTTATGTCTCACCTGCCCATCTGCTCAGCTATAGACATAAACCGGTGACTGAAGATGCTCAGCTGTATGGAGTCCAGTTCAGTGGTGATGCGCTTCGGCTTGCCGGTTCCTATCACTATCTCACCTAACTCTGTTGTTTATGTCTCACCAGCCCATCTGCTCAGCTATAGACATAAACCGGTGACTGAAGATGCTCAGCTGTATGGAGTCCAGTTCAGTGGTGATGCGCTTCGGTTTGCCGGTTCCTATCACTATCTCACCTAACTCTGTTGTTTAAGTCTCACCTGCCCATCTGCTCAGCTATAGACATGAACCGGTGGCTGAAGATGCTCAGCTGTATGGATTCCAGTTCAGTAGTGATGCGCTTCGGCTTGCCGGTTCCTATCACTATCTCACCTAACTCTGTTGTTTAAGTCTCACCTGCCCATCTGCTCAGCTATAGACATAAACCGGTGACTGAAGATGCTCAGCTGTATGGAGTCCAGTTCAGTGGTGATGCGCTTCGGCTTGCCGGTTCCTATCACTATCTCACCTAACTCTGTTGTTTATGTCTCACCAGCCCATCTGCTCAGCTATAGACATAAACCGGTGACTGAAGATGCTCAGCTGTATGGAGTCCAGTTCAGTGGTGATGCGCTTCGGTTTGCCGGTTCCTATCACTATCTCACCTAACTCTGTTGTTTAAGTCTCACCTGCCCATCTGCTCAGCTATAGACATGAACCGGTGGCTGAAGATGCTCAGCTGTATGGAGTCCAGTTCAGTGGTGATGCGCTTCGGTTTGCCGGTTCCTATCACTATCTCACCTAACTCTGTTGTTTAAGTCTCACCTGCCCATCTGCTCAGCTATAGACATGAACCGGTGGCTGAAGATGCTCAGCTGTATGGAGTCCAGTTCAGTGGTGATGCGCTTCGGTTTGCCGGTTCCTATCACTATCTCACCTAACTCTGTTGTTTAAGTCTCACCTGCCCATCTGCTCAGCTATAGACAAGAACCGGTGGCTGAAGATGCTCAGCTGTATGGAGTCCAGTTCAGTGGTGATGCGCTTCGGCTTGCCGGTTCCTATCACTATCTCACCTAACTCTGTTGTTTAAGTCTCACCTGCCCATCTGCTCAGCTATAGACATGAACCGGTGGCTGAAGATGCTCAGCTGTATGGAGTCCAGTTCAGTGGTGATGCGCTTCGGTTTGCCGGTTCCTATCACTATCTCACCTAACTCTGTTGTTTAAGTCTCACCTGCCCATCTGCTCAGCTATAGACATGAACCGGTGGCTGAAGATGCTCAGCTGTATGGAGTCCAGTTCAGTAGTGATGCGCTTCGGTTTGCCGGTTCCTATCACTATCTCACCTAACTCTGTTGTTTATGTCTCACCTGCCCATCTGCTCAGCTATAGACATGAACCGGTGGCTGAAGATGCTCAGCTGTATGGAGTCCAGTTCAGTGGTGATGCGCTTCGGTTTGCCGGTCCCTATCACTATGCGGATGTCACCTAGCTCCGTTATTTCGGCGCGGCAGTCTGTTAATATACGTTATTTATATAGTGTTTTATTTTTTTGGTTATTCGGTAAATATTAGTTCGAGCTTGTCAAAATGTGTTAGATGCACTTAAGGGTTGAGTCTTAAAATTATTTTTAGTCTCCAGAGGGTATCGGAATTTTTTTGTAGAAAGCAGGTATTGCTTGCTACTAGAAATAAGCCTAATGCCGTGTACCCACGGCATTAGGCTCGCCCTCAATCGAGGGTTATTTCACAATGATAATATAAGTATGATGGCTGGCGCAATGTAGGAGCCGAACTATCCATAATAAGATATTTTCTCAAACATGCTTGGAAATTTGAGCAAAATTTTTGACAACCTTCTTCGAGATAAATCGAAATTGCTGTACTGGCCAAATACATGCGAGCAGCGGCCGGCAAAAGTTGTATGAAAATCCATATCTGTCGTGGTTTAGCGGCCAAATAAATTCCATAGTAAACTCATATCTATTTAGTTTCTCTGTGTACGATATCTATCGTGTAATTTAAAAATGGAACGATATTTTACTCCGAAATATGGCAACCAAGGAGGTAACTTATCAAAGGTTTTATTTAAATTTCGAACTGGCTTGCAAATAGAAACAAAAAAACAAATGAACACTTTAACGTGGGAAAAATGATTGTTGTTCGTCATTGATTTTGAAAAGTAATTGTATTTTAATTTCCGCGCCTTATTTGAGAAAAGTACTATACAGGCTTTGGCCACAACTAGGCATTGATGGACTTACGTATGTGTTACACGTTCGTCCATCATTGCCTCTTTTGCTGGCCGCTGCAGTAATGTACTATAACCTCTACACACGTCTACCAACTTTTCAGAAAACAGACGTGATATTTTATTGTCTGCGATAAAAATTAAAAGCATCATTAGTACAAATAACAATACTAAATAAAATCTCACATACCCGGCTCAACGACAATCGTGGACAGACCATCCATGATGATAGCAGGTCCTGCCAACTCTTGTCTAGGCTTCAGTTTCTCCAGCAAGTATATCTTAGTCTCTTGGTACCCGCCTTCGAAGTATACTTTTGTTGTCTGCAAAGCATTTTGAAAATGTTAGAAGAACTTATTAGGTATAGTATTTTTACCTCACGAAGCGACGCGCGCTTTACTCGTGGTTACCAAGTGTACAAACACGCTCTCGGTACACACCGTCCGAGACAATGGCGAAGTCGGAAGTGTGTGTGTTCTGTGCTAACGCTACTCGTTTCCACGCACACTTTCACAGCGTATGGTCAACAATCACTTTGTTGATTGTTCATTAAGCATCAATTGCATGGTGAAATTCGTTTTATGAACTATGCAGATGCCATGGCTGCGTTTGAAAAAGACGTGGAAGAAATCCCTAAAGAAGAGTAGGTCACTGCTTCAGTCGATGGTTCCATCGCATGCGACGGTGCTTAGAAAGGAACGGAGACTACTTGGAAAAGCAATAAAAGTATTAACAGGCTTCTACATCATTTCTTTTTTTATTTTCTAAAAACTTTTAGTGTGACCCACGTATGAACGTGAAAGAGGTAAAATGAGTATGTAAGGGTCATAACAGGTGGCGTTCTGTAGTATCTGCCTACCCCCGTGGAGAAATGGCGTGAGTTTACGTATGTGTGTATTATTTATGGCAACATAATTTTGACATAAACCTAACCTAAAACTTACCTTCTCTGGCTCTGGTACGATCCCAAACCCGTGTGGTGGCGCTGTTTCTTTAGGCACGGTACTCAAACCAATGCCGCGTACTCTGACGTCATCGACTATGATATCACGCTTGGATAGTGTGAAGCCGAACTCTTTCTGGTATCTGATAGAAAGTGAATTAGTTATTTTTGTCTGATAAAAAAAAGTATTTTTGTTAAAGGCTTATATCTCGTGATTCTTGGAGTTTTATGACCTTACTTACACTGTTCTATATTCTTTTGTCACCATTTCAATTCTCTTAACAAATTCGATTAGAGAAATTGTGATCACTTGCTGAAGACGAGTAATCATGGAACTTCTCGTCTTCTCCATAGGAATGTACGCATTAGCACAGGCAACTATCTTACTAATTTTCTGACAAACTTGGGAAGATTTCTTGAATGGTCTACAGTGCGATGTTGCAGTAACTTCTGCTACGATATACAAACATATGAAGCCCCTTACCTCTGAACGAACGCAGCATAAAAGTCTCCATGCCTGCAAGCCCTGTCCGACTTCTCTAGTATGGGCGCCACCATGAGTGCACAGTCTGTGCCCGCGTACCGGAGATGGAGGTACGGCTCTGTTGTTATTTGAGAGTCTGGGATGCCCTGTGGAACGAGAAGAGTTTTAATTTTTTTGAAAGGACAGTAACAACCACGTACTTCAGCTAATTTCCTACCACTACACACACAACAACACACTGAACAATACACAAAACACACACACACACACAACAACACACTGAACAATACACAAAACACACACACACACACACACAACAACACAGTGAACAATACACAAAACACATACACACAACACACGCGCGCACACACACAACACTCACAAACACACAACACACACGCGCGCGAACTCACACACGCACTGTGAATACACTGAACAGTCAGGTCTTTCACATAGTTCTTCTGTAATTATGCCCACCATAATAATTTTAATCGTGAAGAGATGTTTATTTATTAACTGTACACATCAGGCTTTTGTAGACTTTACAAAGAAATATTGGTTGACTAGCTTGAGGCATTTTTATTAAAATACTTGTATCAGTCAGAGATGTTGAAGTGCTCAAGTTATGGCCGATTCAAAATGAATGGCGAGAAAGACAGCCTGGTGAAAAATGGTGCCCAAAATCTAAGCGCAATCGAAATCAATAGTACATTGTTCACCGAGAGGAGAAACTGACCGATTACCGTCGAGGGTGTCGTTTGAAGCCCGAGCCGTAGGCGAGGGCTTTAAAACACCCGAGATCGGGAATCGCACTTTCTCTCGAGTGATACATAGTGCTTTATACTACACCTACGAGGAAAATAAAAAACTAAATCTTCAAACAACACACAAATTGAAAATGGCGCCAATGGCGTCAGCAATTTTCACATGTTCTTTTTTCAAATTGTTTATCCTGCCGTGATCCTGCCGCCGCAGGGTCGCACTGCCAGCCCGACACCATCCAACACACAGCTAGTAGCCAGTGTCATTTTGCGAACTTGGAGATAAAAACTCACTGTAAAAACTTTTTGGCTTTTGATATTTAGGTGACCGGCGCATAGTCTTACCCAAAATTAAAAAAGAAAATCCACGTAAGAAATGGATGTTCATACACTTTTCTCTCCCGCTCAGATGCGTTTTCTCCGTGCATATTTGTTCGATATGCAATGACGTACTTTCTACCGTAAATTTGATAAAGTATCAAGCTACTTTCCAAGCAGGTGTAGTATAAAATATTTTATTTCACATAAGCCTACATGGGCTCTTATTAAACGTCAGAAGCTAGGTGCACGGTTCCAATTGGTCGTTTCCTGTGGAGAAGAGCCGGCAAGAAACTCCACACAGAGCACATTTCCATCACACACACACACACACATTCATGAGCACATTTTCATTTGGTGCTCGTTGACGGGCCTACACTGTCTTCCCATACTATAAACACATTGTGAAATCACATTGTTCATAGTATGGGAAGACAGTGTACCAGGTACTCAACAAAATAGAGAATGGTCTATCTACGTTAGGCCCACAACTTTCTCACATTCACAAAATATAAATAAAATTATAAAAAATAAAAGCTTATTTTAACCAAATGACAGACAGACAGTGAGATATTGCGTTTTATAATACAGCGTGGCAGGGACATCGTCCCTCAGCCTGTTACTATGGATACAGTACATGATTCTGAAAACCAAAAAAAAAATTATAAATAAAATGTTTTTTTTTTGTTTTTTAATTATTAATTAATTTTCACGTTAAAATGTTTGATCGGTAATTTAAAAAAAAACTAAGTGGTCTAGAACCATGTGCTGAATTCCTGATTTCAGTTTTGTGCGTCGATGTCCCTGCCACCCTGTATGTGAGAATATATTGATGGTGTTACCTGTTTCCTCAACTTATCCCTCGCCACTGATGCAAGCAGATCAAGCTGTGCGTCCAGTTGTTTAAAATGGCTGGGACAGTACACCGCGGCGGCTGGCGACTGCTCTTCCTGCACTATGTGGGCCAAGGCCATGCCGTATGCTGACAGAATACCTAAGGAAAGAATGGGTTTAAGGTGAATCCTCAGTTGTTGCCCACCAAATTGAAAATTTCTTTGGTTTTTTTGCAAATTGCAGCTGTGTTTTACGTCGTATGTTGATCGAAATGCGATTCGCGACTGTAGGAATGATATACGAGGGGCGTTCAATGTATTCTCGGTATGAGATTGATTTACTAAGAATGTGGGTACTTTGACTAATTAATTAATGAATTACATTAGCTACGGGTATAAAGGTGAAATTCCATGTAGTTGTGATCATTAGTTTGCTAGTTATCCTTAGTCAACGACAACTGGAATGGCTAACGTGACAATGTTGAAGAAAATCAAGCACCGCGCTGTTATTAAATTCCTTACCAAACCAGGAAATAGTCAAAAAACTATTCACGAAGAGATGGTGGCTGTTTACCAAGATTCTGCACATTCGTTATCTACGGTCCAAAAGTGGTCAAGTGAATTTAAAAGGGGCACACACTCGTTCGGACGGCCCGGTTACTGACTCTACGGAAGAACACGTTAAAAAGTTGAGAAGCTTATACTGGAGGATGCCCGAATGAAGATGAAAATGATAGCAGAGACGACCCACCTCTCAGCTGGTACCGTGCACACTATTCTTCATGACCTTCTTTACCTTTCAAAGGTCAGTACAAGATAGGTACCGCGGATGTTCATGGCGCCTCAAAAACAAGTGCGAATCGAGTGCTGTAGAGAGTGTTTAGAGCTCTGTGGTGAAGTTCCATCAAGTATTTACGATGAAATTGATACTGGAGATACATCATTATGACCCTGAAAGTAAGCAGGAGTCCATACAATGGCACAAGAAGGGTACTGCGTACCCTAAGAAATTCAAAGTCGATCCGTCTGCCGGAAAAATCATGGCCACAGTGTTTTAAGACTCGAAGGGAATTTTGCTGATTGAGTACACAAAAAACGTGAAACTTTAAACGCAGTATCCTACGCATCTAAAGTTGTTGCATTTTGCAAGCACACGTCTGCAATATGCAAGCAATGTCTATCATTGCATTTTCTACCTTGTGTCAATGACTTGACACGCGATCGTGACTTTTAACGTCCACAGGGTGGTGGAAACGTCCTGGGCGTCGGGAATCCCAAGCCGATTCCCGGGCACCGTAGGCGCGGGCTTGCGGACGGCGAGCAATGGGTAGCTCGCCGTCCGATAAGGACCAGGCCCGAGTCGATGGCGCGTTGTGTTCCACGCGCGCCTCAAAGAGATGTCAGCACCAATGACGGGGTCCCTAGGGCCTATGCCTGCCAGGGTTGCGGGAAAGTCCGAAAGGGTTACCGTCGCCCCTGGCACAGGCAACTGAAGGAACACGGGTGGGTTTTAGTCAATAAGAGTCTGACACGCCCTCCCGCTCCACCCAGAGCGGGAGAAGTTATTTGATGACTTTCCAACCTAAAAAAAAAGAAAGGGTAGTGGAAACATCGTAGGCTGATGACACTAACCTGCATACTTGTGTATGAGCACGGTGGAGACACCGAGCTGTCTCGCGACGCTGCACGCATGCTGGCCGCCCGCGCCGCCGAAGCAGGCCAGCGCGTGTTGAGAAGCGTCGTGGCCACGGGCTGTAGTTAGAGCCCTAGGACGAAAGAATGAAAATACAGGGTTACTTGTAATTCGACGTATATCCGCAAGGAGCTGATAATGGTGGCCCCCTTATCAGCTCCTTACGGATATACGTCGTAATGCACCAAATTGTACCCCCCCTATGTATGTTTATGTGTTTTATTGTTATTACGTCGACGGGCGATTAGTGTTCCTCGAAGTGTTAAGGAACTTCGTTCCAATAAATGAAGATATTAATAACATCAATTTTGAAAATTATTAGCATCAGTTGACTTTTCAATCAACAAAACATCTATAAAGTAAGGAGTTACAAAAAATAAGTAATACCTGATTGGTCTACACATCGCTTCATTGGCAACATTAATGAACCCCATTGCCACTTCTTCCATGGTCATCTACCAAAAAAAAAAAACGAACTTCATACTCAAATTTTCCAAAAAAAAACAAAACATTTAAAAAAAGACCTGATTAGCACTGGCCTGTGATTGGCCGAGCTCAATACTCGATATCTTTATTGCTTATTGCAATATCTTTATAGCAAATTTATAGGATTCCACTAACCTCTTTGCTGCCGTCCTGCCTCAAAAAGGTGTTAATTTCATCCGTCATCTTTTTGAATGCTGTGACCGTTGCCTCTCTGTCTAATGGTTCATCCTCTGTTTTCCCGAAAATCTTCGGGAAGTATTCGGGTAGTAAACGACCTGAGACAGGAAATTACTTGTATTTGTAGGTAAATCATAACAATAATATATACAAATTGCATAAACCTAACTGCAACTTTATTTAATGTGTCCTTCTATTAACATAACCAAACTGATTGAAATTGAAATCTGAATGCACTTTGCTAAACGCCAGGCGAGGCGTGGTCACGAAATGTGGGAGTGAGACATCACAAGACTCAGTATTACAGTGTGGCGGGTACCTTATCTCATTAAATTATACTGCGTATACTATAACAAGGTATACTTAGACGATGTACAAAATTCGAATGAAATCCATTCACTAAAAAAATCTGCTGTTCCATACATTTTGTCGAGCTACGTGTAACAAAATTTATGGAACAGCAGATTTTTTTAGTGAATGGATTTCATTCAAATTTTGTAAATCGTCTAAGTATACCATGTAGTATAGGTACGTGGTATAATTTAATGTGATAAGGTACGCGCCACTTTGTATAACAGTGTTCATAATTCCCGGACTAATTTATCGTCCTACTCACACGTCTTTAAGAGCGTTTATACCTTATGAGTGGCAACGTCGCAATTTAGTGTCATATTTCGTGGTTTTAAATTTTTATAATTTAATCGGAGCTATATTTAAAAAATCTGTTTAATTAACTTTTTAGAATTACGTGAAAGTGTTTAAAAGGTAAGTAACCGTAATGCTTACAGTTATTTTACAATGAAAATAACGCCCTGCAAGTTTCCAATGTATTATTTGCATATAAATAGAACTGTAAACGCAACGATTTCTTACCTATTACACAGTTTTCACATAATTCTAAAAAGTTAATTAAACAGATTTTTTAAATATAGCTCCGATTAAATGATAAAAATTGTAAACCACGAAATATGACACTAGATTGCGACGTTGCCACTCATAAGGTATAAACGCTCTTAAATCTTGGTGTTTAGTATAACAATCATAGCTAGTATTATGTGTAAATGACACAAGAAGGATAAGACTTACCGAGTAACAAGTTAGCATCAGTAACAGTGAGAGGGCCCCCCTTCCTATAGCATGCGGGGCCCGGCTCTGCGCCCGCAGACTCTGGCCCTGCCACGAACAGGCCGGAGCGGAACATTAGCATCGATCCACCGCCGGCTGCTACTGTGTTTATATCTGGTTGGAAATAAACATTCTTAGGATTAGCCCCTGACCTTTTAAAACTGACAGTTCGAATGAAGGTAAAATATAGAAAAATGTATAATTAGACGGCAGATTCAAAATCAAAATGAAAAGTATTATTATTTTTTTTATTTTATTTAAGATGGGTTTGCTCTTGACTCTAGTCTAGGTCAGTGGTAACAGAGACAGAGTCGACGGTGGAGTGAGCTTACCCAGAAGAAGCCTGTTCACTCTCACTTTTTTTAAACGTTGCCCCACAATAGGAATATCTATTGTATCGTGGGTGCGTTTACAAACATTTAAACTCACATACACAAACAGTCAGACCCGGAACAACTACTTGCAGGTCATACAAATATTTGTTCCGTGCGGTAATCGAACGAACGACACGCAGCGCAGCAGTTAATCGCTTAACCACTGCGCCAACCGTGTCGTCAACTTTGAAGAGATCAGGGTTGTATGCGTTCGGAAACACAGACGCAAGTAGAGAGTTCCATTCTTTTGCTGTGCGTGTGTGTGGTTCAGACTAGTTCTGAATTCAACTGAATTCAAACTAGGTTGAGAATCAGCACTTTTTGAACGTCAAAATTACATAAGACAGTCCCCCAAACGCCCGCTCTTCATCACATGTGGCGGAACAAGCTCCCCAGCAGCACTGCTGTCTATTCAGTTAGAAGAACTGGATTCTATACAGTAGTAAGTAATTAACATTACGCGATTATCAATTATTTAAATTATTATTGTATCTTGTGCCCGATAAGCCCGATTACCATAAGTTACAGACAGTTGTTGGTGACTTTTCTCTTCCATAACTTCGCTAATATTATCTTTTATAGTCTTTTCGTTTTGAAATATTTACAAGTGGTAAGCAAAACTTAACCAGACAAGTTTTTTTTTTGTAAAATAAAAAATTACCTAGTTGCGGTGCTTGGATAGTAACTCCAGCGGTAGTGGCTTCATGGACGTGTTCCAACGACCCCGCGTATCTCGACACGTCCGTTGAAGTACCACCCATGTCGAAACCTAAAACAAAAGATTTACTTGAATCTTCGGAAAGGTAAGAAATTATTACTTCAATTTTGGGGGCCTACACCCTAAGCATGAAGTCCGTCGTTTCGGCCGAAGTTACGGACGTTTCCTACTCTGTATCACTTACGGACATAAGTTTAGTCCGGGGCCCGAACTAAAAATTAATGACAAATTGTTTAGACAGTTGTCCTTCTTACTCCCGATGTGTTTTTGGCCGTCTGGAAAACTTAGTTAATCGGGAGTAGGGTTCACTTTTAAGTATCGAACTACTTTCGGACGGGTCCGTATCGTCGTTGACGGACTTAGAGAGCATTGAGAGAGAGATCGCCCCCCGGGCATCAATTTGAGTAATCACACACCTGAAGGCCAATTCCCGTAATTAAAAACGTTCAAATTCAAGTCACAATCTCATCTCAGCGACAGTCTACTGTCAAAAATGTAGGTAAGCGCTATACAATTTTTGACAAATTGACACTGAGATTAGAATGCGAACGTTCTTAAAAATACGGGAATTGTCCCTCAGGTTACTGAAAACTTGACATGTAACAAATCATAAAGAAGTAATAAAAATCATCATCTTCATCGGCCTATAATGTTCCCACTGCTGGGACACCGGCCTCCTCTCGGTGAGAGGGAGTGGGCCGTTATCCACCACGCGGGCGTAGTGCGGGTTGGTAGATGTCACATGTCGTCGAATTTTTGGTTTTGAGACATGGCGGTTTCCTCACGATGTTTTCCTTCACCGTTTTGAGAGCAGTGGTGATGAAATAGTACACAAAGTAAAGCGCATGTCTGTGTTCGAACCTACGACCTACAACTCGTAAGTCGCGGCCGTTACCACTTGGCCACCACCGCTCTTCGTAATAAAAATATTATGTCAAATATATTTAGGTGTTCATTAAGCGAAGAATCAATAGAATGCGTTAAGTTTAATGCTTCGAACATTTTTAAATAAGTTTGATTGACATACCAATGACCGGTAATCCAGTTTGTTCCTGGTAAGCTGTCATGGCGTATCCAACGACGCCTCCAGCTGGACCGGAGAGAATCGCTCTTGAACCATTGAACCTGGTGACAAAATGTTATTTAAACACACTCATAATCAACATCTTCTTCAAGTCCTTTGTGTATCCAGCAGCTTTGAGCTGACTGCGTAGGACAAACCTCTTTGTGTGTCATATTATCCTAGTACTTATCGGTACCTTATAGCTAAACGTTACTTGGTTTTATTAGATGGGTGACTCTGAAAACTCTGTGGTGACCATAAAGCGTAGCATTGAAGTTTTCGTGTGAGATATTACCTTCTTGTACGTCATGTTATCCAAGTCCTTTTGAAAGGCTCGTTGTCAAACGGTTACTAGAGCAACCAATTCTTGGACGGATGACTGTTATCTCGAGAAGCTTTGAAAAATGATCTGGATGTTTCTGGAACCCTGCAGCTACCAAATATTTTCGCTAAACTTACATATTCATAGGTGTTAGTCCACCATCAGACTGCATGAACAGCACATTAGCATCTTTCAGTCCTCCAGAGAATCCGTCAGCGAATCCTCGGACGTACTCTCGGATGTGAGGAGTGAGGTACGCGTCAGCTGATGCCGTGAAGCCGCGGGGTACCATGCGGACCATTGAGGTTATCGCGTGCGAGAGGGAGACTTGTGTGAAGCCTGTGGAGTGAGAAGATGATTGATGAATAAGTCAGTAGGCCAATTCTCGTACTTAAAAAACGTTCAAATTCAAGTCGCAATCTCATCTCAGCGACAATCAATGTCAAAAACCTGTCAAAAATGTATGTAAATTGATTGTAATTTTGACAGATTGAGACTGAGATTAGAATGCGAACGGTCTTAAAAATACGGGAATTGCCCCTCAGGTTATAGGGTGAAGTTTACCCGATTTAAAACGGGTTGTGTCATCATATTGAAATTGGGTTGTGAAATCATATTTTAAAAACTAGATGAGGTCGGTGTTTCCCACAGAAATATTAGTTTCCTATCTGACTACTCTGAGAAGAAAGGCCGAAACAAACTCAAGAGGTCACAGTCTCTTCTAAAGTCCAGACAAAATCTTGGTCAGATCACGTGAAGACCATGTAGATTGGTTTCTGAAGTAGTGAAAAACATTAGTTCTTACCTATCTGATCAGCAATCTTCCCAATCCTAATTTCATGATCGTGATACGTATAACTATGAGCCAGCACAACCGCCACACTTTCTATCCCTTTCTGTTTCAAAGCAAGAAGGTCCCTTCTCACTTCCTCTTCTTCCAAGTCTTTGATGACTAACATCTTCTCTCCAGTGGTACCGACGACTTCTGTCCATTTCTCGCCAGATTTGTCCATCTGACAGCGGTCTTCGAGTGCAGGAATTACTCGGCAGTCCACTTCTATTACTTCTGAGTACAGAACACCTGGGCGTTTTATGTCCTGTGGAAGATAATTAGGGTTTCAGATTGGATTTTAGCAGAACAGAAGACTGCTCGAAAATTCTATATTTTCTGATCAGTTTTTGAGTAGAAGAGGTAAGCTTTTTTTTAAAAATAAGCAATAGTTGCCTACTTAAGCAGGTATGATTGATTTCTTTAAAGTACCGCTTAAGTAGACAATTTTTGTTTATTTTTAAAGAAGTGCTCACAGTGTTTTAGTTTGATAATTTGTGCAAAAAAAAATCAGTCTATTTTATATTGTGCCAAGCGATAGTTCTTGACAAGGATTAAATCTAGCAACAGGACGTTTTGTGGCATGTCAAAGGAAATAATTGTTACTCAGCTATAGCAGTCAAAGTAACCTATTACCAAATGCTTTCTTACCAGCTCAAATATATGCGGTCTAGCCTGGTTTCCGATGTACAGCAAATCCTTGAAACCCTTATTGATGATCAGTGCCATTTTAGCGCCCTTCCTCTCGAGCAACGCGTTGGTGGCCACAGTTGTACCCATCCTAATTGATTCTATGAGAGAAGAGTCCACTTTGCCATCTTTGTTTAAAGCTTTTCCAGTTTCCTGTAATATAAATTAGACAAGTCTCTTATACAGGGTTATTTGTAATACTTTAGCAATCTATTAAGTGAATGTAGGGGAGGTCATTTGCAACCAAATGACACCTTATGACCTCTATGTAAATGTCAACCATTTTCCAGTAATTTGACATATTATATTTTTTTGAAGATATCTGAGGGGCAATTCTCGTACTTAAAAAACGTTCAAATTCAAGTCGCAATCTCATCTCAGCGACAATCAATGTCAAAAACTTGTCAAAAATGTATGGAAATTGACTGTATTTTTGACAGATTGAGACTGAGATCAGACTGTGAACGTGCTTAAAATTACGGGAATTACCCCTCTGGTATCTTATTGTATCGCGTTGGATAGCTGAGAAGTTGTACATATTTTTGGAATGTTCTATCGATAAACTATATTCATGTTGTTTGCAGAAATCAACCATTTTAGTCAACAGCTCAAAATGAAGAAAATTGTGTGCTCTGAATTAAAAAACAATAAAGATAATTGTAATTTTATGGTTGATTATTATTATGTATTGAAGTAGTAGCAGATAATAGTAATTTTAAAAAATCATGAATTGTTTTGTTTTATAAAAGTTTAAAATTGTATAATAACGGCCAAAAAATATAAAATGTCAAATTACTCCGAAATGGTTGACATTTGCATAGGGGTCATAAGAGGTAATTTGGTTGCAAATGACCTCCCCGATATCCCATTAATGGATTACCGACGTGTTACCAATAACCCTGTATATGTAGGCTGAGAACTATAAAACGTACGTTGCTAAGGTAAATTTTATACGAATACAAACCTTATTTTGATGATATTATTTATTTATTTATTTATTTATAACTTTTCGCACAAAAGGTACAAAGGCGGACTTAATGCCTTAGGCATTCTCTACCAGTCAACCAAGGGTGGTAAGGGTGGTAAGGGTGGAGGTGGATATTAATGGTCATATACCTATAGACGCATGTGATCAAGCATTTGATACTAATATCAACATTATTTTTTAACAAAATAATGTTCACATTCTACAAAACGCAAAGTACTAAAAACTCAAACTCAAACTCAAAGCATTTATTTCAAATAAACCAATTACAGGCACTTTTGAATTGTCAAGGGGTCGGTCAGTCAGAAAGATGAAGCTAGTTGCCCATTCCAAAGCGTAGTAGGTACCTATGGAGAAGAACGGGCAAGAAACTCCATGGACACTCTTTTAAATCAAAATATTGTTACAATAGAGTGGTTACATCATTCATGTTGTAATTATACATGTGAGAAGTATGCTAAGTATGCTTTATAGATCTCAGCCTTATTCTCTTCGTCAATAATCTTGGAGATTAATAGATAAGGTGATTGGATTTCAGATTAAGTTAGATAAATTCTTTATCTGAAATTCGGTTAATGTTAGAAAGGTGATAAAATGAATGGAATCTGTTTCTATGTCTCTGAATCTGTATTGTTCGTCGAATCGTTGTGCTCCTTAAGTTCTGAGTTGAGCGGCAAGATTACTGACAAATGCGTGCACTGACTGGACAGGTCCGCTCAATCTGTATGGTTTTTCCTCAAAAGACCGTTTCAGACGCCAATCTACATGGTCTTCACATGATCTGACCAAGATTATGTCTGGACTTTAAAAGAGACTGTGACCTCTGAGTTTGTATCGGCCTTTCTTCTGTGAGTAGTCAAATAGGAAACGCCGACCTCATCTAGTTTTTAAAATATGATTGACGTGTAAAAGTGTTTGTACAAACCATAGATATAGAATTCCGACATCTATGGTACAAACCTACTTACAGAAATAAATCATTTATCATTGAAGAATGATAAAAATTGCACGACTAAATCATGTAATATTTACAGCTAGTGACAGGCGAGAACTCCAGGTACGAATTGCCATCGTACTTATTTTTCCTTCCAAGCATCGTGTGCTTCAAATGGTATGGGAGTCATGACCAGTGTGTTTACAGAGACATGATACTTTTCAACTGTATCTTTGGTAGAGCAATGCACTCGCTCACTGCGGGTTGTGAAGCATCTGTATGTCATGCTCACTCAAATGTGTCGCTGGTGGTGGCGTGTGTATTGGTTCATTGAGTTCCCTTCAAAATGGTTGAGCTGAATGGTGCTGATCCATACGTCATGTTCGTGAACGGGCGCCATCAGTAGGCACTGGTCATTTCTTAGCTGCCACGGCTTATTTTAATTCCATAATAGTTTTTTTTTTTTTTATCTTTTTATTACGGACGCTTTTAACGTGCACGTGTTTCTACATCGTTCTCACATGTATAATTACAACATGAATGATGTAACCACTTTTTTGTAACAATATTTTGATTTAAAAGAGTGTCCATGGAGTTTCTTGCCCGTTCTTCTCCATAGGTACCTACTACGTTTTGGAATGGGCAACTAGCTTCATCTTTCTGACTGACCGACCCCTTGACAATTCAAAAGTGCCTGTAATTGGTTTATTTGAAATAAATGCTTTGAGTTTGAGTTTCTGGTATTGAAGATGACATTATGCTGCTATAATCACTTACCATCAGGTGGACCAGCTACTTTTTTGTCACGTAATAACGTAAACAAACATGGCTCGCAGAAGACTCCTACAGGATTCGGTGGTGCTACACGGCTTAGACTTAAATTCCCTTTAAAATAAACATACCTCCTGCAGTATCTTCCTAATAGCCTCCCTAGGAGCATCATCATAGTTCTGCAGGTCTACCGACAGTACCTTCATGACTCGCACCTTGCCGCTTGGACAGCGAGCGTATACACTTTCCCCTATGGCAAACATACCTCCAGCAGTATCCTCCTAATAGCCTCTCGGGGAGCATCATCATAGTTCTGCGGGTCTAACTCGCCGCTAGACAACGAGCGTCGCACTTTCTCTTAATTCAAACATACCTCCAGCGTTATCCTCCTAATAGCCTCTTTAAGAGCATCATCATAGTTCTGCGGGTCTACTGACAGGACAGTAGCTTTATGACTCGCACCTTGCCGCTTGGACGGAGAGCGTACACACTTTCCCTTAATTCAAACATACCTCCTGCAGTATCCTCCTAATAGCCTCCCTAGGAGCATCATCATAGTTCTGCGGGTCGACTGACAGTAGCTTCATGACCCGCACCTTGCCGTTCGGACAGCGTGCGTACACATCTGTGAATGTGCCGCCGCGGTCTATTGCGAACTGGAAACCTGGTGCCATGTTGTTGAGCTGGAAATGATAAGGAAATATCAGGTCAATAGAAAGTCAAATTAAATTATCTGGCGAATCTTCTTCTGTGAAGTTTCGCTAGCTACTTAAATAACCTTGTATATACATAATCATATGTATACATTACTACATAATATCGTTCTGGGTTTTCTTACTATGTTTTCCTTCATCTTTATCATAAGGATAATCATTGAAAAGACCCATTAAATATACTTACCAAACTGCACGATAAAGTCCCTAACATGACATTTAATGGCACATACAGATAATGGCATTTGTATTTTATTTATTTACTTAAATAACACTGATCAGTACAATGTGGTCAAACAACATAAAACAATGGATGAGTAAAAGTGATATGTAACCTACTGACTAGAGAACATTTATTATTCATTTGTTTTGCGTAGTTAAAACTTTATCTCGTAACAAACAGTGGCATACATTACCCCTCGTACTTACGGGCCATTTCTATAGAACACTGGATGTTCAAGCACTGCTTAGTGCCGAGAGTTCAAACCCCAACAGTCTGTTCCTTTGACGCCCTGGTATGCACTCAGTTTTATTCTCAATGCTCGGCTACACTCCGAGAGTTTAAAATCCAGTGGGCCATAAAAATCGTCACGTTAATAAATCGCTCGAGCGTACTTGGGCTTAGGGTTGGTGGACAGTATATATGAGACTTTCCAACTAGCCTTTTCCCTACAAAGTTAGGGTCGGCTTCCAATCTAACTGGAAGCAGCTGAATACCAGTATTTTACATGGAGCCACTGCCTATCCTCAACAACCCAGTCAACACGATACGCCTTGGTAAGACTGGTAGTCGGACTTAATGTGGGCTTCTGACGATGTAATGACTGTCAATGATCTACGAATGACAGTCGGGACCAACGGTTTAACGTGCTTTCCGAGACACGGAGGGGTCTTGATATTTAATGGATGATCACCAATCTACTAACCGACCGCGTCTAGCAGTGGCAGCAACATCGACGCGCACAATAAAACAATGAACTCAGCACATGATTCTAACCAGGCCCGGGTCGACGGCGCGTTGTGTTCCACGCGCGCCTCAAAGAGATGTCAGCACCAATGGCGGGGTTTGCTAGGACCGATGCCTGCTAGGGTTGCGGAAAAGTCCAAGAGGGTTACCGTGGCCCCTGGCACAGGCAACTGAAGGAACACGGGTGGGTTTTAGTCAGTAAGAGTCTGACACGTCCTCCTGCTCTGCCCAGAGCGGGAGAAGTTATTTGATGATTTCCCACCTCAAAATAATAAAAAAAAACACATGATTCTAGGCTAGCTACATAACTACCAATATAATATCATAGGACTTTACTCCTTGGTACCTATTGTTAAGAACATTTGACTATTAAGGCGGGGTGTTATCTCAATATTCCCAAAAATTGGTTTCTTAGAACGTCGAGTATGACGTAATGTAATAAAAATAAGTAACGCGAAAAATACAGTGAACAGAGAAGGGTATAAAGAAGAATTTAAACCGAACAGAATAATAAATAATAGTTTGATATTCCCAATAAAAAATTGGGAAGTTGTAGCACAAAAATAAACTTTGACGTCGAAGATCTCTGTATTTCCAGCGATAACAACAGTTTTTTTTTTAAGAATTTAGTAGGTTTTCCATTTTTTTAAAGTTTAACCAAACCATTATTTAATTTTATGTCTATATTTTAAATAATCTAAAGAAAAGCAGTAAAATAAATGCCCATTCGCAGCTTACGTCACATTTCAACACAAATATCATTTTCAATTTTCAATCTTATTGACGCTCCATAGTGGTGACAATAGCTTACGCGGTCATACTTTAGTCGTCGGGCAGCGCTCGACTTGGATGGTTGGCACCGGACGCTCTGTGCATAATTCGATTGTAGTTTTCAAGTAATTTATGACTGAAAACAGTGTGTGAATTGAACTAAAGTTCTGTGGCGGACTACTAAGGCTACTCACTGCCTAATATTGAAGTGAAAATTCAGTCTCAGTGGAAATATGGGCAATAAAAATAAAATGTTGCGAAAGAGTTTTACAAGAAAAAGACGAAAAACTCGAAAAAATTATGGAATGTTTGGGTAAGTAGGATGATTACGGTATTGTATCATAATAACATTTGAAATTTGTATTTAGTTTAGTATACTTACGAAACTGTATAAATCTATAGAAACGGTATTGACAATTTCTACAAACATTTTGCTAAATCCAAAAACAAATAGGTGCACTCTATTTTGATGTCTATAGAATGCATATTTGAATGCGCCTAGTGCAAACGTCTCTGGTCGAAGCAACCATCGAGGCGATAGCCATATTGCAATAGTAGGTATAAGTAACAAAAACAAACTTGCAGATAAATCAGAGTGCGTTCGTAATTATTATAATAATATAAATATTGCACTAGTTATATAAAAAGCATTTTGATTCTTTTGTAAGATTATTTTTATAATATTTATTGAGTCATTAGACCAGTGCCGATAATTTTTGAAAACGAAAAAAGTCACAGTAGGCTGAAACCCATTGGAAAAGAAAGAGAATATAACAAAAATTAAAGGAAAAATAATTTACGGGCGATCCGAGGTCGGGAAGTGGGGGTTATCTCGATTTCCGGCAAAACTACAAGTCATATGGAAAAAAGTGTAATAGCAAAGTTGTAGGTAATAAAAAGATCTACAACTTTTGTATTCACACTTTTTTCAAGTAACCTCAAAATTTATGTGAAAAATTCAATTCATGTGAAAAATTCAAATTTGACAACAAACAATTTATGTGAAAAATTCAAATTTGCCGGAAATCGAGATAAATCGCTTTTTACCCTTAAACCCCCACTTCCCGACCTCGGATCGCCCGTAAATTATTTTTCCTTTCATTTTTGTTATATTCTCTTTCTTTTCCAATGGGTTTCAGCCTACTGTGACTTTTTTCGTTTTCAAAAATTATCGGCACTGGTCTAATTACTCAATAAATATTATAAAAATAATCTTACAAAAGAATCAAAATGCTTTATATATAACTAGTGTGCAGTATTTATATTATTATAATTATTACGAACGCACTCTGATTTATCTGCAAGTTTGTTTTTGTTACTTATACCTACTATTGCAATATGGCTATCGCCTCGATGGTTGCTTCGACCAGAGACGTTTGCACTAGGCGCATTCAAATATGCATTCTATAGACATCAAAATAGAGTGCACCTATTTGTTTTTGGATTTAGCAAAATGTTTGTAGAAATTGTCAATGCCGTTTCTATAGATTTATACAGTTTCGTAAGTAAACTAAACTAAATACAAATTTCAAATGTTATGATACAATACCGTAATCATCCTACTTACCCAAACATTCCATCATTTTTAGGGTTCCGTACCTCAAAAGAAAAAAACGGAACCCTCATAGGATCACTTTGTTGTCCGTCCGTCCGTCCGTCCGTCCGTCCGTCCGTCCATCCGTCCGTCCGTCCGTCTGTCAAGACCGTTTTTCTCAGGAACGCGTGGAGGTATCAAACTGAAATTTCTATATGATACTCAGGTCTACTGTCCCTGGAAGCTGTAGAAAAATCAACCTTCTAAGCCAACGCAATCAAAAGATACAGCCATTTAGGCCGCAAATTTCCGCAAATTTTCGAAACTCGCACGGGAATCAAAACCTACAGGGTACTTCCCGTGAACTTAGAATCTTGAAATTTCGTACGAAGTCACGTCTTATAGTACAGATATAGGAAAAATTACGAAAACCGTAAATTTTTAGTTTCATCATATAAAAAAAAAATATTTTTGAAAAATATTTTTGACAATTTTGAATGACTCGATTGTCGTGATGGGTGAACTTTTACTTATATACCTACAGGTTTGTACGGAACCCTCGGTGCGCGAGTCTAACTCGCACTTGACCGGTTTTTTTTTCGAGTTTTTCGTCTTTTTCTTGTAAAACTCTTTCGCAACATTTTATTTTTATTGCCCATATTTCCACTGAGACTGAATTTTCACTTCAATATTAGGCAGTGAGTAGCCTTAGTAGTCCGCCACAGAACTTTAGTTCAATTCACGCACTGTTTTACCAATTTTAGCAAATACCAACTAATATTCAGCCAGCAGCAGCTTCCATTCCCGTGGATGATCCCTCTATCGTCTAAATTTTTCAGAATTCTAGCTTCCGTCCCGGCTCCGCATTTTATTAGAAACATTATGGCATTTGTCACTTTGGAGCTGTGATATTATTGCATTTATTTAGAGTTTATGTGATTTTTAAGTGGTCCGAGGGCCTTTATGTTGGTTTTGTTTTCTATCGATTCTAGCGATTAAAATCGTAGTCGGTCCGCGTCTTAAGGCGCGGCTTACCGACTACGATTTTAATCGCTATTACCGCACTCACACAACCGCATCTGCGCGTTTTACGGTAATTATGCACACACTCGCAAACGCTAACACGGGCGTTTGTGTGCTCAAGGAAAGTTGCATAGTATACGTAAGGAAATCAGATGTTTTCTGTTGAATATACTTACTTATGACGTGCGTTCTAAAATTCGATGTAATTACAGTGTCGGTTCATAATATGATACAATAAATAATTACACATAACAATTTAAAAAAAAACATCACTACTGTTTATTTTTATTACAGTACATGATAAACAGGTCAAATATAAACATTCCGAATTTTACCCGACTGCTCTAGAAGGGGAATTATGCTTTTCGGGTGTAAGTCAGTATCAGGGATGGAAGGGTTAATTAAATGGGTAGTTATGCCATTTCAAACTAATGTTTGTGTTTTAGATAGGTACTTAGTGGGTGCGGTAAAAAAATAGAAAACAAAACCAACATAAAGGCCCTCGGACCACTTAAAAATCACATAAACTCTAAATAAATGCAATAATATCACAGCTCCAAAGTGACAAATGCCATAATGTTTCTAAGAAAATGCGGAGCCGGGACGGAAGCTAGAATTCTGAAAATTTTTGACGATAGAGGGATCATCCACGGGAATGGAAGCTGCTGCTGGCTGAATATTAGTTGGTATTTGCTAAAATTGGTAAAACAGTGCGTGAATTGAACTAAAGTTCTGTGGCGGACTACTAAGGCTACTCACTGCCTAATATTGAAGTGAAAATTCAGTCTCAGTGGAAATATGGGCAATAAAAATAAAATGTTGCGAAAGAGTTTTACAAGAAAAAGACGAAAAACTCGAAAAAATGATGGAATGTTTGGGTAAGTAGGATGATTACGGTATTGTATCATAACATTTGAAATTTGTATTTAGTTTAGTTTACTTACGAAACTGTATAAATCTATAGAAACGGCATTGACAATTTCTACAAACATTTTGCTAAATCCAAAAACAAATAGGTGCACTCTATTTTGATGTCTATAGAATGCATATTTGAATGCGCCTAGTGCAAACGTCTCTGGTCGAAGCAACCATCGAGGCGATAGCCATATTGCAATAGTAGGTATAAGTAACAAAAACAAACTTGCAGATAAATCAGAGTGCGTTCGTAATTATTATAATAATATAAATACTGCACACTAGTTATATATAAAGCATTTTGATTCTTTTGTAAGATTATTTTTATAATATTTATTGAGTCATTAGACCAGTGCCGATAATTTTTGAAAACGAAAAAAGTCACAGTAGGCTGAAACCCATTGGAAAAGAAAGAGAATATAACAAAAATGAAAGGAAAAATAATTTACGGGCGATCCGAGGTCGGGAAGTGGGGGTTTAAGGGTAAAAAGCGGTTTATCTCGATTTCCGGCAAAACTACAAGTCTTATGGAAAAAAGTGTAATAGCAAAGTTGTAGGTAATAAAAAGATCTACAACTTTTGTATTCACACTTTTTTCAAGTAACCTCAAAATTTATGTGAAAAATTCAAATAACCAAGTTCTTGGTTTTTTATTTTTATCTTTTACACAGCAATTATTTTTTTTACCGAGTTTTTAAAAAAGCAGATATTTTCACGTGAGAATTTTCGATTGAAAATTAGGGTGCTTTTTCGATATTAGGTCAAAATAAGGTGAAAAAAACAAATATTTTAAATCAATAAAAATACAGTGTGCTTGAAACATAAAAAGGTAAGTATTCGGCCAATTTCGCGAAAAAAAAAATGCTGTGTAAAAGATAAAAATATAAAACCAAAAACTTGGTTATTTGAATTTTTCACATAAATTTTGAGGTTACTTGAAAAAAGTGTGAATACAAAAGTTGTAGATCTTTTTATTACCTACAACTTTGCTATTACACTATTTTCCATAAGACTTGTAGTTTTGCCGGAAATCGAGATAACCCCCACTTCCCGACCTCGGATCGCCCGTAAATTATTTTTCCTTTCATTTTTGTTATATTCTCTTTCTTTTCCAATGGGTTTCATCCGACTGTGACTTTTTTCGTTTTCAAAAATTATCGGCACTGGTCTAATGACTCAATAAATATTATAAAAATAATCTTACAAAAGAATCAAAATGCTTTTTATATAACTAGTGCAATATTTATATTATTATAATAATTACGAACGCACTCTGATTTATCTGCAAGTTTGTTTTTGTTACTTATACCTACTATTGCAATATGGCTATCGCCTCGATGGTTGCTTCGACCAGAGACGTTTGCACTAGGCGCATTCAAATATGCATTCTATAGACATCAAAATAGAGTGCACCTATTTGTTTTTGGATTTAGCAAAATGTAGAAATTGTCAATGCCGTTTCTATAGATTTATACAGTTTCGTAAGTATACTAAACTAAATACAAATTTCAAATGTTATTATGATACAATACCGTAATCATCCTACTTACCCAAACATTCCATCATTTTTTCGAGTTTTTCGTCTTTTTCTTGTAAAACTCTTTCGCAACATTTTATTTTGATTGCCCATATTTCCACTGAGACTGAATTTTCACTTCAATATTAGGCAGTGAGTAGCCTTAGTAGTCCGCCACAGAACTTTAGTTCAATTCACACACTGTTTTCAGTCATAAATTACTTGAAAACTACAATCGAATTATGCACAGAGCGTCCGGTGCCAACCATCCAAGTCGAGCGCTGCCCGACGACTAAAGTATGACCGCGTAAACTATTGTCACCACTATGGAGCGTCAATAAGATTGAAAATTGAAAATGATATTTGTGTTGAAATGTGACGTAAGCTGCGAATGGGCATTTATTTTACTGCTTTTCTTTAGATTATTTAAAATATAGACATAAAATTAAATAATGGTTTGGTTAAAGTTTTAAAAAAATGGAAAACCTACTAAATTCTTAAAAAAAAAACTGTTGTTATCGCTGGAAATACAGAGATCTTCGACGTCAAAGTTTATTTTTGTGCTACAACTTCCCAATTTTTTATTGGGAATATCAAACTATTATTTATTATTCTGTTCGGTTTAAATTCTTCTTTATACCCTTCTCTGTTCACTGTATTTTTCGCGTTACTTATTTTTATTACATTACGTCATACTCGACGTTCTAAGAAACCAATTTTTGGGAATATTGAGATAACACCCAGCCTTAACATATGAATTTATTCTTTCCTCAATGCAATTTATTATGAAGACTACTAACATCAATTCAAAGAATGATTGTTACAAACTAGGTATTTCGTATAGGTATGTCTCTAGGTACCTATACCTATATATTTATAGAGCATTATGAGCAAGACGAGACAAATATTTAAACGAGAATAGGCTGCATGGTTTCATTCATTTGTTCAGGCTAATAGATAAACATGACTAACAGAGTCAAGGCTTTGTTAAAACACTTCACTACGCGATATTCAGGGAGCCTTTCCCTAAATCGGGATGGTGTCATTAGTCATTAGAGAAAGGGAAGAAGGGTCCCTATTAAAGAAACATATCACCTAAATATCGCGCCTTAAATATCGTGTAGTGTAAAAAGGGGGTTTAAGTTGAATATAAACTAATTAGGATTTATCCTGCTTAATTTTAACATTAAATATTTACAGGTTCACTGTTTGGGGTGGGCATAAAGTAGACAGAGAGGGTCATTTTCGTTGTTTTTTTTTTATTCGTGTTTCGTCCTGCCGTTGACCTCAATCTCGTCTGATGATCTAAGTATACTAAAATTATAAAGACGTTGTGTAAATTTGTATGTAGGGGGTAATCTCTGGAAGTACCTACTGATCGGATTTGAAAAATTCTTTTGGCAATTGCCAACCCAATTCTTGAGGCAGGCTATATGCTATTTAACGTCACGCTAGGAAGCGTGGAGGGACCCTTAGGAGCCGAAACTATACCACTGAGAAAATAATGTCGTGGACTAAGTACAAGGATCTGGCGCTCGGCGGCCGCTGCCACGACACGCTCGCTTCGCTCGCTCGCCATCGCGCTTTAATGGTCACAGTTGTAACTTTTTTTTTTTTTTTTTTGTTTCCGGGGTGGAAAATCCTCATGGATGTCCGCCGCCCTGGGGCGGGCGACGGGGTCTGTCAGACTCTTACTGACTAAAAACCACCCCGGTGTTCCATCTCACACCTACGCCGGGGGTCGCGGGAACATACGATCCTTCCACAACCCCCGACTGGTGCCGGCCCGCCACTGCGGGCCTCTTCGGGTCTGGGGGGGGAGTGAGGTGCTTGACTCCCCCCGCGACGTCTAACAGGGGCGCGCGTGGAACACTACGCGCCGCCACCTCGGGTCCTGGTGTGTGGGGGGCGACGGACGTCCCCGAGTCCGTCGCCCCTGGACCCATTTAGGGGGGCTGGAAGAGGGCGTTGTCCGCCCTCCGCCGACGCCCGGTGCGCCTTCTGCGGGCCGGGTGAGAGGACGAGATCTCCCTCTCCCTTTCCGCAGCCTCCTTCTGCGAGACGACTGTCTCACAGAAGGAAACCACCGCGTCCCAGGACTCGTCGCTGCCGACCATCGACTCGACTACGGCCGGCAGCGACAAGTCACTGCCTACTTCTGAGATGAGGGCACGGCGCGGCTCCTCCCAAGCGGCACACTCTGCCAGCGTATGCCGCGGCACAGTTGTAACCTAACCTAACCCAAATGATTCACCATAACACTATTTTCTCAGTGGTATAGTTTTAGAACCACCATACCACCAGGGGTATGGGCAGTGGTATGGTGGGTCCGCACACGGATTTCACATTGACAGTGCCTCTAAGTCTTAGCAGTAAAAGCTGTTTTAGTCGTTCAAGTGGTACCAAAGACTTACGGTTGGCTGTATCTATACTTTAGATAGGTACAAAGAATGAGTTTTAGAGTGAGACATTTTACGTATGAGTAGTCAGTACAGTAGTAGTATAGACAGACTTAGTTTGTTCATGCATTTATAGTAAATAGGTAAGTCTGTGTCTAAATAAACTGTTAAATTCAATATTAACCTGTCAGATAACAGATGAAACAGATATTGTTCTTATATCAGTAATGTTTGTTTGCTAGATTAAAATAGACCTTAACTCAAGTGTTTAGGGTTGACAATTGCATAGTATGGAGAATTTGAATGAGTGGTCTATTTGGCTGGATATAATTCAGTTAAAGTTTGATAAAATAAATAGAATTTTGAACTTATTGACTAATTGAGAACTTTGCAAGTAAGCTGATGGTCCATAAATCATATTTTGTATAAATTTTATGCAATATGAACTATAATGTTTAGTTGTAAGTACAGATTTTGCAATTAATACAAGTATCAGTAATCCAAGCAGTATTATAAAATCAATCTAGGTACTATAATATTATTAACAAATGATAAAAGTAAGTAAGTAATCTTTTTGTATAGAATTTATAAGTAATAATATAATAATTAAGGTATTTTTTTGCATGCTCAAGTAATCAAAATATGTGGAACTATTTATAATTAAGATATTTTATGTACCCTATGGGCGGACAACATTGTTGCCACTATGGGTAGCGCCTGGATGAGGCTGGCACAAGAGCATGGGGATTGGCACTAGAAAAGAGAGGCTTATGTCCAGCAGTGGGTGTAGTGGGGCTGTGGATGATGATGGTGATGATGTAAGTACTTACCATATAGGTACTTTATGCAAAATAAAGATATTTTATTCTAGGCTGGCCATGCACATAGACTATGTTTTGGATTTACACAAAGGATATTATAATAATTATATTATCCTCTCTAATATACATTTCATATATTATAATTATGAAATTTATATGTGAAGAAGTTCTTGGGCTACAGTAACTAAGAAAATTATCAAAAACTACCACATATTGCCACTACTACTACTTACCACCTTACTAGTTAAGTACTATCTTGTTAGCTACTGTTATTTGATATTTTGTATGCGGAAGCTGTTGGTGTATATTTACCTATAAATAAATAAATAAAATCAATTTGAAGCTATAAACTATTAAGAATATTATACTAAATAGGAAACTCAATGAGATTTTTTGTAGAAGATTCACCATTCCTGGTGTTATCTCAACAAATTAATACAAGTCATGTTGTTTTGTTAGATTTTAAGCTTACTTGTGCCAAGGACAAATAAAACAGTTGGTAGGTATGTAGGTAAACATAGGACCAGTCTAGTCTAAGAAAATAAAACTGAAAGATTTTAATCGTGGTTAGTAAGATAATGATCTAAATGATTAATATTGAACAAGTTTTTGTAAAGTTTTTTATATGCAAATACAATTATTTGCAAAGTAACTTCGAACTTACCTTTGATAAAAACTCTTCTAATAGATCACTCACTTGTCACTGTACGTCTCTCCCTCACCACGGGAGGTGCAAAACTTCGCTAATCGCACGCAAAAATTAACAATTAATTCTAATCAGAGTTTGTTTGTTTCATTTACGCTTGCGAAATATGTGGATATGTTGTCCTACTCTAAAATTTGATTTGATTGAGTTGACAGTTCATTGATAAGGCATTGAACGCATTGAGATAGGAAAATGGTAATAGTTGACAACTTAATATAGAACTTTTTAGGCACGATCCTGAATAAAAACTTCTCATTAATAACATTCTACTATTTATATGTCTGTGAAATTATCAAACAATAATAGTGAAATCTATAACACGATTTCTGATAATTTATACAATCATTGAATACATTTAATTACTAATTTTATGAACGCACCAGTAAACATAACCTCACTTTTTCAGTCAACGTCAAGAGTCGAGCAGAGCGAGAGCACTATAAACATACCGCTATTATTGAATGGTTTTATTGAATTTCACACAAATAAGATTACTTTCACTCGGCAATTACCTAAAAAGGATGGGTCGGAAAAATCGCCAATACAATAAATTCGCTCAGCGAAAGCGGGATCGCAAAGAGCAGGTAAAAAAATAACATAATGTGTTTAACCTTTTTGTTCCTCACAGCAGGTGTTTACATTATTGTTTTTGTGTTTTAGGCAAAAAATCCCCAGGAAAAACCTGCAGCTGACGTTAGAAAGCATTACGAAGATATTGTGAGAGAGAATGCTGCGTTTGAGGAGTACTATAAGGTGATTTTTCATTTCGTTAATTATGAAATTCTAAGAGAAATAGAATGAATTGCTATTGTAACCGCGTTTTCCTTGCTAGATAGATACATTGGCAAACTTCTTTTTTTAAATTAGTCAAACCTTCAGCGTTCTGAATTTGATATAACTTAATAATGCCAGGATATTATTCATACTTCTAAAGTTCATTAGTAAAACAATTTATTTTATGATATTTAGTCCCAGAAAGTGTGCCCAGAGGAAGAATGGGATACCTTCATGAATACATTGAAAGAAAACTTGCCGACTGCCTTCCGTATAACGGGTTCAAAGTGCGAGGCGGCTGCTCTAATGAAGATTGTTAAGAGTCAGTACTTCTCTGAGATCTTGAATATGAAGCTACACGTTGAAGAGGGAGAAGGTCAAGGGGAGGAGATTAAGCCTATTAATTTATCTTGGTAAGTAAAATATTAAATTAACATTTTGCTGGTCAACAGCTTTTTCTATAAAAATTCTTGTTGTACCCAGTACTTTCTCATTGTGTGTTGTCATGTTTAAACTATTATATTTGGTTTTCTGACCATGTTTTCATTCTCTTGAAGTCCAGTGGGAAAATGGCATTCAACATAAACAAAGAAAATAAATAACAATTAAATATGAAATTTGAAGTCACAAACTTTTCACTTGTACCTACGTACCTAAATTTTATTTTTAAAGATATCTGTAGGCCAATTCTCGTACTTAAAAAACGTTCAAATTCAAGTCGCAATCTCATCTCAGCGACAATCAATGTCAAAAACCTGTCAAAAATGTATGGAAATTGATTGTAATTTTGACAGATTGAGACTGAGATTAGAATGCGAACGGTCTTAAAAATACGGGAATTGCCCCTCTGATTTCCATTTTACGAAAATACAATGATCTCTCAAAATGTGAATAATCTTACCCTAAGGTACCCAGGAGGTTACGCATGGCAGCTCCGTCTGTCCCGCACAGACATCAGACGCAATGAAGCACTCTACAAACTTCATAACTTCCTGGTAGCTGAGACGGCTGCTGGTGGAGTGTCCAGACAGGAAACTGTGTCTATGATACCGCCTGTTGTGCTTGATGTACAACCTCATCATAAGGTAATTATTTACATTTGTGTGCAGAAAATACCTTACATCGGTAAGAAATTTTATTTAAAAAATCATCAACAGTGACAGAATCCTGTTAATTTCAATAAATTCTCAAGAAATCATTAATTATTTCCAGTTTAATGGCGAGACTCGCTCGTTTAGCTTATTATACAACAAATTCACATAATTATACTTCGTAAAAGATAGCTTGATCTCTGCGACAGCTGTCAGTAAAATCACGCCTATGAAGTTCTGAATTTCATAGTAGTACAGACTACCTGTAAATGTCATACTTTATGGGCATGCCAACCTAATTAGGGATGGGCGATGAATCATCGTGCGGTCGACAATGTATCTGCAGAAAACTGGAAGAAGGTGGTAACTAAATGCGGAAAACTAATGGAAGAAGATTGGGAGCGGGACGTCCGATTTGATAATATTTGCGAACAAGAGTATATAATAAATTTACAAGATTGTTCTAGCGATTCAGAAACTGATTCAGATATGGATTTGGGGTGTACTCCTTTACGAGAATAAAAGTGTTTTATATTCAAATATTCGTTTAATTTAGTAACGTTTGTGTTATGTTTGAATCATGTTGATTGTTTTCTTTAGTTGTCAAGTGTAACATTTTTGTAATGAGGGTAAAAAGATAATAAACAGTTTGCTTTCTGATCTCGACTTGGTTGTATCTTTTATTGGCGACTGCGGAAAATAAGTAGAATTTCGGTGAAAATGACGGCAAATGTAACGAATATAGTGTTTCCCGGACAATTTAACCCAGAGACTGATAAGTGGTGTGATTATAAAGAACAATTACTGTGCGCGCTTGATGCGGCGGGTTATGACAAACTTAATCTCGACAAGGGACGATCGCTGTTTCTTTCTCAGTGCGGCAAAGACACTTTCGCGTTAATTGCATCACTATTAGTTCCAAAACGTCCTACGGAAGTACCTTTAGTGGACATTTTTAGTGTTTTGGATAAGTTTTATGAACCTGAGGTTAACGAAATTTTACAAGCGGGAAAATTTTACAAACGTCAACAAGTGCAAGGTGAAAGCGTGCAAGACTTTGTGGCGGCTATAAGTCTACTTGGTGCAAAATGCAATTTCATGGACTTGAAACGCCAGTTGAGAGACCGACTAGTGCTGGGGGTACGGGACGATCGCTTGCGACGCGACTTATTGAAAAAGAAAGACTTGACATACGAGGTCGCGTTACAGATGTGTCTGGACTATCAAGTGACGTTCCCTGATTTGTACCCTGCGTGTGTGGCTAGTGAGTCTAAGCAAACTCCGTCCAGTGTCACGGAGACTGAACCTATGGACATTGGTAATGTTAACTCGAACGAGTGTCGACGGTGTGCACGCGCACACAGGGCGGGCGAGCGCTGCCCGTTTGTTAAGGCCAAGTGCTTCTACTGCAAAAAGTTTGGGCACATTGCGACTGCCTGCGCCAAGAAGCCAGGTCGTGTACACCAGGTCGACGACACGAGGGAAACCAACACGAGTGTGGACACTTCAGCTGAGAAGATGATGGGCGTATACGTCTGCGTGGATAATTACTCACCACCTATTACCACAGACGTTATGATAGACGGCGTTCATGTATCGATGGAAGTGGACTCGGGTGCATCGCGTACCATTATGTCGGAAGAGACATACAAGATGCTGTGGTTGAAGCCCCCACCCTTACGAGCTACCAATCTAAAGCTCGTGACATGGACTCAAGACCCTTTGAAAGTATTAGGACTAGCAGACGTGCGTGTTGTGCTAGGTAATAAGGAAGCGCAATGTGAACTGGTCGTGGTGTCGGGGAATGGACCAAATCTGCTGGGCAGGAACTGGTTCCATACACTAGGCCTTCAAGTATCAGGATTGTGCTGGGCTGAAGAGGAGATAGAACAATATAAAAAAGAATTTCCTGAACTATTTAAAGAAGGACTCGGCGAGTACAAAGGTCCTGAGGTGTCACTTCACGTGCGGCCGGATGCTACGCCCCGCTTCTTAAAGGCGCGCGCGGTGCCCTACCCTCTTAAGGAAAAAGTCATTAGACAGTTGAACGATATGGTGGAGGCGGGTGTACTGACACCTGTCCGTTATTCTGAGTGGGGGACACCGGTGACGCCGGTGATGAAAGAAGACGGAACAGTACGAATGTGTGGTGATTATCGTGTCACGGTGAACACCGCTATAGATATAGATATCTATCCGCTGCCAACGTCTGTGGAAGCGTTTGTGAGACTTAGTGGCGGCAGAATATTTAGTAAGCTGGACTTGAAAAACGCGTACACACAACTGAAGGTAGACGACGCAACAGCTATGCTGCTCACGCTGAACACTCCTATCGGTCTAATGAAAGTGAATCGTCTGCCATTCGGTGTCAGCGCGGCGCCAGCGATTTTTCAGCGACTGATGTCGACGGCGTTAGCGGGTATGGACGGAGTGGCGTGTCTATTGGACGATATCGCTGTTACTGGAGCCACAATTGAAGAACACAACCGGAGACTTAGAGAAGTACTGAGCAAACTGCAACAGATGGGACTCCGCCTCAACGTAAAGAAATGCGTGTTCGCTGCGAACAGCATCACATTCCTAGGGCACATGATTAATGCAGAAGGACTTCACCCAGCACCTGCGAAACTCAAAGAGATTCAGGAAAAGTCGGCCCCAACCAACAGAGAGACTTTGCGTGCGTTCCTGGGCTTATATAATTTTTATGAGAAATTCTTGCCCGACAAGAGCACTGTGTTGGAACCACTGTATCGACTTTTAGAATCAAAAAGACCTTGGAGCTGGGGTAAGAAGGAACAGGAAGCGTTTGTGGAGGCGAAGCGACTACTATCATCAGATCGAACGTTGGTGGGCTATGACTTGCAGAAAGAACTACTTCTCATTTGTGATTCATCGGAATACGGTCTCGGAGCGATTATTGCACACGTCATGGAGGACGGGTCAGAGCGGCCGGTGATGATGGCCTCACGGACACTACAGGCGCACGAGAGACGATATGGGCAGATTGACAAGGAGGCCCTGGCTATTATATTTGGATTGACAAAGTTTCACGAATTCTTGGCGGGTCGTAAATTTTGTATTGTGACAGATCATAAGCCGTTGGTCGGTTTATTCAATCCCGCAAAACCAATTCCAGACCAGATATCACCGAGGATGTTGCGCTGGTCATTGAAACTTTCCAGTTATAATTACAGTATACAGTACAGGCCTGGTAAATTAATCGGCAACGCGGACGCGTTGAGCAGGTGGACCGCTCCGGACACGTCGAGTGTGCAGGAGGATGTGCTGCGCGACGTGCTGCTGCTGGAGGAGCAGCCGAGTGGATGGGACCTGGACGCTGCTAAGATAGCCGCGGAGACCAACAAAGATGTGGTACTGCAAAAAGTAATGTTTCACGTTTTGCACGGATGGCCACGAAGGAACACAGACCCGAACCTACAAGCTTATTGGACACGGAGAGAGGCTCTTTCACATAATAAAGGTTGTTTATTGTGGAGCAACAGAGTCGTAATACCTTCGTCCTTACAGGACAAAGTGTTAAAGTTGTTACATGCCCCTCATGCGGGCATTGTCCAGACAAAAGCATATGCAAGAGGCTACGTGTGGTGGGTCAACATGGATCGGCAGATTGAGAGTGTGGTGGCCGCGTGTCAGCAATGTCAGCTAGTGAGAAATAACCCACCAAAGGACCCGCAGACTTGGATTGTTCCAGAGAAGCCGTGGAGCCGTGTGCATGTGGATTTTGCGGGGCCCTTTCAGGGAAAAACGTTTTTAGTCCTAGTAGACAGCTACAGTAAATGGTTTGAAGCTGAAATCGTACCAGCAATGAGCAGTGGGACGGTGATAGCTGTTATGAGAAAAATTTTCACGTCACAAGGGCTGCCAGACGTGTTGGTGTCCGATAATGGACGTGCGTTCACCTCGGATGAATTTAATAATTTTCTTAAAAAGAATGGAATTAAACATTTGTATTCACCGCCCTACCACCCAGAGACTAATGGGCAAATTGAACGCACGATTCAAACATTTAAGAATAAAATAAAAAAACTAGAGAACCTGGACTTGCAATGGCAGGAAAAACTTTGCAAAGTTTTATACTATTTACGGACTGTGCCCAATAGCTCTACTAACAAGACACCTGCTGAGTTATTGAATGGGCGAAGATACAGGACTGCAGTGTCGAGCTTACACCCCGACTCGGCGCCGACCCGCGCCGAGCAGCAACTGGAGGCGGCAGCACAGCGCCCGCCTGCGCGGACTTTTACGCTGCTGCAACCCGTGCTCATACGCATGTACGGCCCCGGGAACAGGTGGCGTCGGGCCACCGTGGAGATGGTGGAGGGGCCGGCCACTTATATGGTGAGGACGGAAGATGGAGAGCTGCATCGGCGACACGCAGACCAAATACTGGCCAGACCGCCGGACACATCTGCTAATGGGTCATCTGTCATTGACAGTCAGCCAGCCAATGATATGGACTCTGAATTATCACAGGATCCGCCGATTGTGATTCCGCCACCTGAATTATGGCCAGATATTATAGGAATTCCTAATGAATGACTTAAGTGATTGCTATGTTGTATTTTTGTTAATTTGATTTTGTTAGCTACTGTTGAATTTATTATTGTATTACCAATCATGATGAGGGAAAGGTATGTTATGTTTGAATCATGTTGATTGTTTTCTTTAGTTGTCAAGTGTAACATTTTTGTAATGAGGGTAAAAAGATAATAAACAGTTTGCTTTCTGATCTCGACTTGGTTGTATCTTTTAGTTTGTAATTAAATTAAACCCAATTAAATGTTACATTAGCATCGATAATAGTAGGAAACGTCGATAATTTCTATCGACAATTTTTGATATCATGACAACCCTAGGAATGTCAGTTTGACTTATGTCGCAGAGATCAAGCTATCTTTTACGTAGTATAGTTAGTTTTATTTTTGAAGTTATAACTTAAAATGTTCACAAAACAACTTATTTCTATGATAGAAACTTACACTTAATATTGGTAAAGTTTAAGAAACTTTTTTGGTGTTTTAGGTTTTGGACATGTGTGCAGCTCCGGGATCTAAAACAGCACAGTTGATTGAATTTCTGCATGCTGATGAAGATAAAATGCCTACCGGTAAGAATATTACATTATACAACATCACCTGCCTTCTGCCATCAGCTTTTTCACAATTATATTGGGGGCGGCTTCCAGTCTAACCGGATGCGCCTGAATACATATATACAGTATATTTTACATGGAGCGACTGCCTGTCTGACCTCCACAACCCAGTTACTGAGTAGCATGATACCCCTTGGTAAGACTGGCTGTCAGACGTTCAGGCTTCTGACGACTCGTAACGACTGTCAAAGATCCACGATTGACAGCCAGGATCAACGGCTTAACGTGCCATCCGAGGCACGAACGGGTCTGGATATTAATGGATGGTCACCCACCTACGAACCGACCACGTCTAACCTAACCGACATCGACGCGCACACTAAAACCATGATTCTAGAAAAAATCTGCTGTTTCATAGAAAAGTACAATACGTTCGCGGTCAAAATGTATGGAACAGCGTCTTTTTTTAAAATAACCGACGAAAAATTTCAACGTAGGGGTGTTCAGAATCATGTCCTGAATCCATGGCAACAGGTTGCGCCTCGATGTCCCTGCCACCCTGTATAAACTCACGCCTCCTTCTCATAGACCCTCATGAGAAAAAAGCGTGAGTTTATTTTTGTAGGCAGAACTATAGTATGTCACTTGCCGTAATTCTTGGTTACTTATTTTCCTATATTGTACACAGTGTTTCTACAAATAATAATGGCTACTATTCAACAAATAACCATCATATACTGGCACTTATCGCACCCTTTTGGCCTCATCAACCCATTTTAGACATGATCATCACATCATGTCTAAAATGGGTTGAAAAGTTGCAAATACTACATGACCTTATTTTTTATCAACTGTGGCGGCATGTACAACGACACATGCGAACTTGCATAACACTGACGTCACGCGAAATCCTACATCGCGCAAGCAAAGTTTACCGCGGAACTAGCATATTGTATACAACGTCCCTACATCAATCGTTAGGCAGTTGCACACCAGACATGACACCCGTCTGGTCGGAAGATCTTCTCTTTTTACCCTTTACAGCCTGTTCCTTCTGCCTGTATACACCAAATACTTACTTACTCTTCCCTAGGCTTCGTAATGGCGAATGACGTGGACAACAGCAGATGCTACATGTTGGTACATCAAGCTAAGAGGCTCAACTCTCCCTGTATTTTGATCACTAACCATGACTCTGCTGTCATGCCTGCACTTGTGGTGGCTGATGATCAGGTCAGTATACTTCTTTCTATTAAGGACTCAAGGCAGACGCCTGATGAAGCACTGAGCAGCGCGGTTTTAACTGACAAAGAAATATCATACTCTGCGTTGAAAGAAACTCGGAAATTAATAAGATAACACTTTTATTTAAATATCACACATACATAGTGACATCTTTTTAGAATTTCTAATCAATTGAAAACTATACTTTTCTACTGAACTATGAAAGACCATTTAACCAGCTTTTTTTGGGGCTGGCTTTTCAATCCCTAGATGAAAACATTATTTTGTCAATTCCCAATATTCCCTAGCTAATTAACTTTTCCACTGAAGACAGTTTTAAAGACCTAAATGAAGTTCTAATACTTTTTATTTTCCTCTAGAATCCAGGATCAACCAAACCACTGAAGTTCGACCGCATTCTATGTGACGTGCCGTGTTCAGGTGACGCGACGTTACGCAAGAACCCTGACATTTGGCTCAAGTGGTCTACTGGCAATGGAAATAATCTCCATGGGTAAGATGTTCACTCTATCTAGCCTAAAATCTATTCATACAAGTTTTTGGGTCTATCAATCTGTTAATAATAATAAAGGCCATAATAAAAAACTATGATGGAGAAAAAACATTTGATTTAGTAAAAATACTAAGGTGTGTAACAAACAAACAGGTCATTTGAGTGACGAAAATGTATCAAGCCAACGTTTTTATCGCAATTTCATCAATAAATGCAGCTTCGGTACACCTCAGCCTAATCCTTCAGGGATCACAGGGGAGATTTAATACTCTTCTCAAGTCAACACAAAGGTTCTCTGCAAAAGATCGCTTTCTGAAATAGACCGTCCATTGTAACAGCCTCCAATTATTGTAATTGTAATCTATCTCCATTTTACAAACCCTAGGATCCAATACCGTGTCCTCAAACGAGGCTGCGAACTCCTCGAAGTGGGAGGTCGTCTAGTATACTCCACATGCTCTTTCAACCCTGTGGAGAACGAGGCCGTGGTCCACAGAGTGCTACAAGAGACGGCAGGGACCGTCGCACTCGTCAACGTGGCTGATATGTTGCCTGGACTTAAATTCCATAAAGGTTTGTAAGCTTTAACAAACGAATATTGTTTCCGCAATTTCTTCTCGTCACAGCAACACTCATTAATATTTTTTATTATTATTATTTTATTATCTATTATAAATTTAGGGGCTTTCACGACACACACACCACGACCATGCCAGCCCCATCATTTCTCTCATTAATCTTGTTATCGCCCATGCACATCTGTACTCATCTACTTCATAAAAATCTTAAATTTATTCATTTATTTACTCACTGATAGCCTATAGTCTAGATCTAGAATATTCATTTACATTGGCATACATACATACATATTTTAATTACCTAATTAAATTATATTTTATATGCATGGTATTAAAGCTTACAGCTGTTTTTCGAGTTTCATATACAGGGTCAAATTGAATTAGCTATCGAATCTCCGCAGACGTGATGGCTATCGATATCTAAACATGATCATGTGAAAAATAAATTAGTTTGTTGATTTTTTTATGTGGTCACCAACCACAGGTTGTGTAAACACTTGAAATATCAGTTTTCTTTGTTTAAACTTCACAGACGTGATGAGTGTCTTTAACACGATAAAACAAAAAAAAAACAGATTATCTCAACTCATACTTCAAGTAATAACACCACTACCGGTCGTTAACCCCAAAAAAAACTTTTTTTGTTGTGTATAGATATCGTTACCCATCCTGCGGAGTTTCGCTAGCTAATTTAATTTGACCCTGTCTAACGAAGGTGAGCACTAAGAAAGGATTTTTGAACAAAATTCATCGCCTATAGGGGTTTAATAGGGGATTAAAATTCATCATTTTTGCCGCTGGAAACGCCATGGAAGGCAAAGTAATGTACCTACTAATTTAAAACTTCATTTTAAAAAAGAAGTATCTACATTTGCTTTTCCTTTTCACATCTGACATTGGCAGAATTGTCGACATCGGCACCAATTGCCATAGAGGAAAAATAGAATAGCATAGAATGTAATCATTAAATTATCTCAGGTATGACATACTGGCGCCCAGCATCAAAAGACATGGTGTTCTACGAGAAGTTCGAGGATGTACCGGAGAAGTGGCAGACGGTGGTGCGACCACAAATGTTCCCGCCCAAACCTGAGGATCTCGACAAATATAATCTCGATAGATGGTGAGTTTCTGAAGTCTTTGTCTTCGAGTGCCCCAGAATCTGGCGTAGGTCCAGTGGAGGAGTTTGTCGACTGCATGACCATTTTGGCAAAAAGGACACGAGTAACATTTTTTGTTAGTGGTTTCTCCCTTTTTTTTGTTTCCGGGGTGAGGTGTTTGGCTCCCCCCGCGACGTCTAAGAGGGGCGCGCGTGGAACACTACGCGCCGCCACCTCGGGTCCTGGTGTGTGGGGGGCGACAGACGTCCCCGAGTCCGTCGCCCCTGGTGATTCTCCCTAACCATACTATGTCCTAATCCAGGTCACGGTCTACCCATGTGCCAAATTTCATCCAAATTCGTCCAGCCGTTTCAGTGTCGCATGGCTTTCCCGCACGCAATCTTGTACGCTCCAAAGCGCCCATGACAGAACGTACTTGTAAATGGGCCGTTGGCAATTCACGTATTATTTTCTTCTTTAGTGTAAGAATTCTACCCCACCACCAAGATACAGGTGGTTTCTTCGTGGCTGTCTTCGAGAAGCTGGCCCTCTTACCTTGGGAGAAGGACATCAAGCCGGCAGAAGCGACAGAAGAAAAGAAAGAAGAGACAAAAGAGCCGCCCAAGAAGAAGAGGAGGATGGGAGGTTATAGGGAAGATCCGTTCGTGTTTTTCTCAGGTAAACACTCAAAATCATTTGCTGTTTGCGTACCTATTTATTTAGGTATTTTATTAGTGAATTCATAATGAAAACCTTTAAAAATGAGAAGAGTTTACTTTTTAAAGACGGTATTATAAGTTGACGGAATTTACTAAGCTATTCAATACAAGACCTGTGTTTTTTTGTGAAAAACAAAAAAAAAACCTCTCTACAGACTTAAAGCTGGGCCAATAAAGGAATTATTTAAGAAACTGGCCATCAGAATGCTGTAATCAGCTAAACCACGATATTTATGTTTTCAGTCAAATTACGAAAAAATTGCAGCAAAACGTCTTTTCTCAACCAATTGAGTGACTTATGACTACAAAACGCGCCAAAAAATCAATATTAAAAAAAAACGGTCCGTCCTCTACCAAACAAAATTTGCAAGTTATCCCTTTTTACACTTAAACTAATAATGATTAGTCATTTAGCATGCCTTTAAACGGTTATTTTTATAAGTGCACAATGTTTAAAATAATAAAGTAAAAAGTATTACTCATACGCGACTTTTATTCTTCATTATAGGTGACAAAGAAGACGTCTTCCCATCAATAAAAGAGTTCTACGACCTTAACTCAGACTTCGACGCGAAATGCCTTCTAACGCGTTGTTTTGTAGGCAAGAAGAAGAACATATACCTCGTGTCACCGATAGTTAAAGAGGTGGTCGCGAAGAATGAAACTAGTATCAAGATTATTAATACGGGAGTGAAGACTTTCGTGCGGTGCGATAATAAGAATATGGTTTGTCCGTTCAGGTATGTATTTTTTCTCATTATAAATGTTTTTAATTTGCTTAATAGTACATTACTGCAGCGACCAGCAAAAGAGGCATTGACGGACGTCAATGTCGTCCATCAATGCCTAGTTGTGGCCAAGACTTGTATAGTACCTTTCTCAAATAATGCGCGGAAACTAAAATACAATTACTTTTCAAAATCAATGACGAACATCGAACAACAATCGCGTTAAAGTGTTCATTTGTTTATTTTTTTCTCAATGAATACTTTCTATTTGCAAGCCAGTACGAAATTTAAATAAAACCTTTGATAAGTTATCTCCTTAGTTGCCATATTTCGGAGTAAAAGGTCGTTCCATTTTTAAATTACACAATAGATATGAGTTTACTATGTATTTTAATTGGCCGCTAAACCACGATAGATATGGATTTTCACACAACGTTTGCCGGCCGCTGCTCGCATGTATTTGGCCAGTACAGCAATTTCGATTTATCTCGAAGAAGGTTGTCAAAATAATGCTCAAATTTCCAAGCATGTTTGAGAAAAATAATTAACGGCTGTCTGTGTCGTCCTGAAGTGTTTACCACATTAGAACAAATCTTAAGCGTTTAAGTTGTTTTTTTTTCTACCCACTGCAGGACAAAAGTCTCCTCCCTCTTACCTCTTGCCTGTTTTACGTCAATCTTCCATGTCAATATATTTAAGGGGGAAGGGCCAGGGTGCCCGCGAAATTCAAATTATTTTAAGTTTTTTGCAATGCGGTAATTGAGTAACAATGTACTATTGTATTGTTGTGTAGGAACCCCTACCCTACTTTCCCTAGGGGTGAAAGTAACTTATTTCTCCCTAAGGCTGAAAAGTATTAATTTCAACCCGCTCCTCAGGCAACTTCAGTTCTACTTTCCGAGCATGAGTAATGAAAAATATAATAAATATCAATCAATACTACTGAACTTAGAGGGTTGTATTGGTGATTTTAATGATTATAATTATGTAAATACATACTTGTTACGGTCGCGAATCATATTTTGTTCAACATACAACCTAACACTGACCTGCAAATTGCAAAAAACTTAGAAAATGTGAATTTCGCGGGCAACCTGGCGCCTCCGCCTTAACTGACTTTCCTTTGTAGCTGTATAACATCGAATTTAGAAAAGTCCAGCTTTGTAGAGTGTCGTCTCTATTACCTGAATTAAACCCTCTGTAAAGATACCCTGGCATAAATATGAGATATAGAGCTTTACTCTATATCTCATATTTATGCCAGGGTATCTTTACCATCTCTTCCATCATTCCAGGTTATCACAAGAAGGTCTACAAAGTATAACGCAGTTCATCGGCGCTAAACGTCGCCTGCGTATCTTGAAGGAGGATCTTATTCTCGTGCTACAGAATGACAACCCCAGCAAGCCACCTGATGTTAAACTCTTCTCTGAGCATACGCAGGCTTTGGTTAAGGATTTCGGTGAGTGAATTGATTACGTCGAGTGTGTCTTTGGATTTGATATTTCGTATTTGTCTAAAGATATTAAATTACTTTATACTAGCGTTTGCCTTTGATTTCACTTGCATTCTTAGGTAGGATGCAAGTGAAATCGAGGAACTGCTCGAAAGGTCAAAATTATTCTAATGAGGGTTTTAATGAAAATTTTCATGACCATTTTGACAAGAGATCTTCGATTTCGATAGTGAATATAAAATATATGATGACGTTTATCATTCGTTTCATTCATTCGGTCATCATTCAGTCACGACTAAAGAAAATACAGGCGCTTTGACACTTTTGACAGGTGCCCGGACCCGATGTCTCAGTGCTGCCACCTAGTGAACGTCATTTCACAAAACCCTCATTCATTCATTGGCACTGACTATCAAGACGTGTTTCAGTTGTAATAAGAATTCAAAGAGTATAGTAATATAGATGGAATAGAGAACCCTCTCTCTAGAATTTTTGACACCTATATTAGACAGTGTCGCCATCTGGTACTATATCCGCTGAACTAATCCCGAAAACTATAGGTGCGTACATAGGTACGTATTTATCTATATATTTACTATACTCTGAATAGGTTTTGTATGGGTAGGCAGGTAATTTGCAATGTAGGCCATATAAAAATCAGTTTTATAAACATTTTGTATTTGTTGCACAGCAATTCGTGCATAGTTCTTGATTAACTTATGAAATAAAAATTTACAAAAAAAAAAAAAAACTAATATAGTTAATGTTTACAAAATTGAATGTTTTACAAAGCCAGCACAAAATAAAAATGATGAATGTGTTAATATTTAAGTAATTTATTTGTCTTATTATGGCGATGTTAATTAAAATAATCTACTACTAGGACTACCACTCAACTCAACCGCACTTTCTGGAGCTTTAATAGAACCGAAACACTATAAAAATTACACAAAATGGAAGAGAGTACAAACAAGCGCACACGCCGAAAGTAGTGACCATTTTGTAAACCACAGAGTGTAGTAATATTTTGCCGAACCCAAAAAAAATATTTGCAATTGCAAAATGCTTTTATAATAAATAAATAAATATTTATTCTGGTTTAGAATGTACATTTATTATTTTTGACTAAATTTTCATTATCAATAAGGCGTCTATGCACACTGGCGATAATTGGCGTAAGCACCATCTATGTCATTTTTTCGTACTAAATCTCTCAAGTTTACGCGGATTTCGTAAAAGATGGTGCTAGTATCTTTGTGAAAAATTGGACGCCTACATCAAGTACGGCAGTGTCCCCCCCCTGTAAGAATTTTAGTTCAGTTGGTGCTTGTTCCAAAACGTAAAATTACATAGAGAAGAACTTAAATACAATAAATATCTCTGTATGCATTGTTACAGCGACAAAAGTAAAAGTAAAAAAAAAAACTCCAGACCCTAAGTCTTTTTTAAGTACCAGAAATTAATGCTAGTGATGGAAATTTTAGGCGGACAATTGCGGTCCAATGTTAATCTTAACATCTCTTCGCCCACAGCAACCGGCAGCTGCGTCCTAGAATACAAGGAAGAAGGCGAGGAGTCGAACCTATCACTCACACTAGTAGGATGGCGCGGCGTTCACTCTCTACGTGCGTACACCGCTACACCTGATACTGTGCATTACCTAAGGTTACTGGGTGCCGACTATAGTAAATATGGTGAGTTTAGTTCTTAGTTTACGTCATTACGTCACGCTGAAAAGTTCGAATAATTGTGCCTCGCTTTAATATGTTATAGCGAGGCTTACAGGCTTGATGTTATGACATCAACCTTTTTTTTTTTGAGGGTGGGAAATCATCAAATAACTTCTTCTGCTGTAGGCGGAGCGGGAGGGCGTGTCAGACTCTTACTGACTAAAACCCACCCGTGCTCCTTCAGTTGCCTGTGCTAGGGGCCACGGTATCCCTCTCGGACTTTCCCGCAACCCTGGCAGGCATCGGCCCTAGCGGACCCCGTCATTGATGCTGACATCTCTTTGAGGCGCGCCTGGAACACAACGCGCCATCGACCCGGGCCTGGTCCTTATCGAACGGCGAGCTGCCCATTGCTCGCCGTTCGCAAGCCCGCGCCTACGGTGGCCGGGATTCAGCTTGCGATTCCCGACGCCCAGGACGTCTCCTGCGGCGGCTATAGGGGCGTGAGGGCGCGAATTTTGCCTCTCCCTCACGCGTTCCGGGTTGACGGCTTCCCAACTCCTCTCACTCCGTACCATGGCCTGGACCAGGGCCGGACGCGAGAGATCGCCACCGCCAATCGCCTGCACGAGGACACGGCGGTGCTCCGCCCAAGCCGGGCAGACCTCCACCGTATGCTCCACCGTGTCCTCCGGGCGATCCACACAATGGTGACACCCGGGCGTTTCCTCCCGCCTTATCCGGAACAGAAACCTCCCGAAACAACCGTGTCCCGGGAGGACCTGCGTCAGGCGGAAGGTGAAGACGCCGTGGCGCCTCTCTAGCCACTCCTCAAAGAGGGGACTTATCGCCGCAATTGTGGCGTGCCCAATGACATCAAGCCTGTAAGCCTCGAAGGATGAGGCAGAGGTGTACCTTTAATAGTACACCGAAATTTCGCCAGTTATGCCTCGCTATAATTATATAGTTGTGTAAACTGCAGAATGGCTTACATTGGTGCCGATTCCCTTGTTCACAAACTAAACTAAATTTAAGTTGAGTGCATCTTTTTCTTTCTATTTCATTATGAAAAGGACAGAAGATAAATATTAGTTTAGTCCTGTCAAGTTAGTCAGCACCTGACGTAATTTGACGTAATTTTAGTAGACAGCTTTTTAATCACGTCTAAACTTCTATGGAGTAGTGTCAGGCGCTGATTAATTTGACAGGACTAAACTAAAATTTATCTTCTGTCCTTTTCTTAATGAAATAGAAAGAAAAAGATGCACTCAACTTAAATTTAGTTTAGTTTGTGAACAAGGGAATCGGCACCATTGCCCATCGATTTTAAATTTCAATTTGCTGATAAAAAAGTATCAACTTGTGAAAAGACGCGTTTGCCAAATTATGTGAAAGGAAACAGGGTTTGCTATAATAATAATAATCTCACTTGGAAAACCCATCGTTATTTCCTGTTGCACAAGCCATGAATTTATTCAATTTTAAAGCCAGACCACTGCATAATCGTACCGTGTAGTCATACACGACTAAGGGCCTGTGCATACCACGTTTTTTAAACGCGCCGTTGACGCGTGTTTGTAGCGATACAGACGCAATACGCACGCGAGTCAGACGCAGCCTGTAGACCTCTGTAGGATTAAAGCGCGCCGTCGACGCACGTTTCTAAAACGCGCGTCAACGGCGCGTTCAAAAAACGTGGTGTGCACAGACCCTAACGCTCTCCAATAACGAGCGTTGTGTTGTTTGAAAATTAACCGCATCTGATCACCTAGCATGATGTAATGGTATGGGTAATAATAATGTGAAAGAGATTTTGTAATTTCGACTGGGAATATTGTAAATCGAAACCAACACTAAATCGTCAGAAAAAAAATTGAAATTAATCATAAATATTATTATTCCAGATGTTAATAAATTCAAGAAAGCTTCCGACGTCCCCGAGACTGAAGCAGAAGCAGAGTCCGGTGACGTCACAGAGGTTCCAGAAGCTACAGAGTCCACTAGCGCCACAGAGTCCGCAGCCGGCAGTAGTGAAACTAACGGTGCAGACGCCGATGTACAGATGACGGAACAGAGTGCGTCATAGTGATCAGTACTGTGGTATTTATAAGTGATATATTATTATATTGTATTTTATATTGTATTCTAATAAAACGCATTTGACTACAATTTAGTTTTTTTTTTGTATTAGGCCAGTCAGCCCCTATACTAACTTTGACACTAGTGACATACATACATAAACTCACGACTTTCTCCAATGGGGGTGGGCAGAAACTACAGAATGCCACCTGGTACGATATTCACATACCTACTACGTATCCACATCCGGACACTGGTTAGTTAATCTTTTGACCACGGGACCACCAATACTATAACTATATAAATTGTATATGATTTTATTTCTATAAGTAGGTTTAAACAAACACTTTTTTATTACTCATACTCTGAAAGTAGGTCTGAAGTTGCCTGAAGAGCGAGTTGAAAGTGATACTTTTCAGCCCTAGGGAGAATCGCTTACAACTGACACCTGTCAAATTATTAAAAAACTAGTTCTATTTTCACATTTCTATTGAACCATGTTCCAACTTCCTATACAGCCACTAAATTACAGCGCGATGTAAAATTTAAATAACTTAAAGTTAAGTATTAATTAAAGAATATTTTTTTTAATGACTTTAAAGGTTACTTTCAACTATATCTTTAAAATAACATAGATTTGGGTAAAATATTTACCATTTTTTCAATGATGGAAATGAAAAATAATGGCTGAATAGCTAGTAACCGGCCACAGAAAAAAAATTTGGCGGGAAAGCGGCAATCGGATCTTCATTTGCTTTTTCGAGTTGTAGAGTTTTGTTTATACTTCCGTATAGCAAAGATTTGTATTAACTCAATGAGTTCATCTGATTCAGATATAGATTTACCGCCTGATTTCTGAGAAGAGGCTCATTTTTTCTTTAGCTAATTCATGTATTTATTTTTACTTTCCTTGTATTCGTAATGAAAAGCACAGTATTTACCTCGGGCTAAAGACTTATTTAGTCCCTCGAACTATAAGCGCCCTCGCTACGCTCGGGCGCCAAACCCCGTCTCGGGACTAAATAAGTTACTTTCATCCCTAGAGTAACAATGTACTATTACACGTATCATATTTTAAAAACTAGATGAGGTCGGCGTTTCCTATCGGACTACTCTGAGAAGAAAGGCCGGAACAAACTCAGAGGTCACAGTTTTCTTTTAAAGTCCAGACATAATCTTGGTCACATCATGTGTAGACCATGTAGATTAATGTCTGAAATAGTCTTCTCTGAGGTTTTGAACCACACAGATTAAGCGGAACCGTCCAGTCAGTGCACGCATTTGTCAGTAACCGTGCAGCTCAACTCAGAACTTAAGGAGCTCAACGATTCGACGAATAATACCAAAGAAAGGACATTTGGGTAGGCCGCATAAGCTACTTAAACTGCCAGACCATGATTAAAACTGAAACAATAGCACATAGTCCTCACATTCACAATAATTAAAATAATCCTTATATCTATAAAAATCAATGCCACTTTTCGTTGTAATTTTATAACTCAAGAACGGATGGACCGATTTTGCTAATTCTTTTTTTAGAATATTCCTTGAAGTACGAGGATGGTTCATACGGAGAGAAAAATTAAAAAAATGTTAGGCGGTACGAAGTTCGCGGGGTCAGCTAGTAATATATATATTCACAAAGTAAGTATTCATCTCATTGTGAATATAAAAATGATCAAAATAATGTTCAAGTGTAAGTAAAAAAAAAACAAACAAAATTCAATATGCAAAAATTGAAGCAACTCAATCCCAAGCCTTTTTTAGACATAGATGAGTTAAAAAAAACACGTTTTATGTTTAGAAACCCTTTATTTTCTTCTTTCGCATTCGTTTCATTCGCATTGCCAGCGATAACAACCCTTATCACCTTACACGTTAAAGCCCAAAGTTGTGTTGACATACCATCGTTTAACAAAATAAATTAACAAAGTGGTAACAGAATAATGTAAACGGTATTTAATACTTGACGAGTCATTTTGATCGCTATGTCTAAGTTTAACTATTATTTAAGTTAAAAACAATGCGGGTAGTAAAGAGAAGCGATTCCCTATAATATATGTTATAATTATAAGCTTTAGTTCAGTAAAAATGGATTAATTAAGCTCAACAAATAAGAGTAAATATCAATGTAAGCTCAACTTATATGTCTGAATTGTAGAAGCTCAATATCTATGAATTACTAAAACCTAGAAACGTGGAAAAGAGCCTTATGCGCTTGAAGTCGGTTGCTAATCCATAGATATGAGCCATAGATGCGTCAAACACCCTGTCGAACCAAAATATGCAGTTAAAACTGTACAAAGAATCTCTTGGCGCGTGGTCAAAAACGGTACCAACGCCGCCATCTTGTTTTAATCACTATTTCAAAAATGGTTACCAACAGCGCCTCCCTGTCTACGTCATTTGAGCGCCAAAAAATCCTTGTAGTACAGCATATATATTATGACATCTGATCAAACAATTAACGCTTAAATTAACATACATATTGTTCAGGCAAGAATATAAGTTACTAGCTGCGCCTCACGGTTTCACCCGCATAAGTCTTGATCCCGTAGGAATATCGGAATAGAAACTAATTTGTGTTCTAATATAGGTCATGATCTATCCATGTGCCAAATTTCATCCAAATCCGTTTAGACGTTTTAGCGTAAAACCGTAACAAATGAACAGAAAAAATCAAATCTTTTCTCTTTTTATTATTAGTTTAGATGGAGTTAAGATATTGGTATGGATTTGTTAGTACCTATAACCTACTATACTCGGGCCCGCGTAACTACCTACATAGGTAACATTCGTTTTCAATTGACTCTCTATACAAACAGGAAAATGTTCAAATGCTTTAACAGTTCAAAAAGTATTTCATTTGTTTGTCGAGATCGACCTGCCTATAAACTTCGCCCTAAAATTAAATTGAATCCAGGAAAAATTACCAGGAGTTTGCCTGTTTGCAGTAGTTACTTAATTATACCGAATTTGAAAATATACTTACACAGAGAATTTGTTTCTGGTAGATGAAAAGTAGGCTTAGAACAGGAGCTTATTATTGGGAAAGCTGAAAAATATCGGAAAGTCAATCTCGAGTAAAAACCTTCAAACTATCGATCGCACACAAAAAACTGTCTTGCGTTAAATTTTGAATTTAGAAAGTATAAATTCGATTCGAATTTTGAATCAGTCCAATCAGTTACAATAATACTTATTTTTAAATACATTTTTTTATGTGCGCAAGATTAATTTTATATTTAAATAAGTAGTCGGATCTACAACTTTACTTCACTGGGCAATAACCACCATAAAAAATCATTTAAATTAATTACTAACAATGTAACCTTTTCTTCTTAGCGAATACGAAATAGTTCCAACTCTATATGTATAATCAATAACAATTTGATATAAAAAAGATCTTGAATAATGTAGAATATTCACAAAAGCTAGTAAAACTGCCCAATAAAAAAATCGTCCTGTAAGGTGTATGAAGAAATAGGAACAACACAAAACCTTCAGGTGATAATTCTGAAATAAACGAAAATTCTTCACATTAGTGCAAATACTATTATAAATAAATCGTAACACACTCTGAATACTTAGGTAGTTGTAAGTGACAGATAATGTACAAGTAAATAATTATATTAAAGTTGCAAAAACAGGTGCAGGTGCAGGTTTGCAAAAACTACAGTAAAATTGCTACAAACGGTGTCTTCGTAGCGGTTCTAATCGTATCAATTTTAGCTAAGGTTTATGGCACTTTTAGTAATAAAAAATGTACAACAAAAACATATTTTCCATCTTTGGAATAAGGTACGTTTTCCTTTACAATAATTTCTACAATTTCATCTAGATACAATATAATGAGTTTCAATTAATTCTACTATTATAAGAACTGATTTGATATCCTACATATTGCGCCGATTAATATTTTGCCACATGATATTCAAATAAACTACTTAGGTACTGGTGTGCATAGAATTATACGTACCTATAATAACTGAGGATAATTAAATAATTAAAAAATACATAAACGCACGCCGTCTTCCCAGGGGGGTAGGCAGAATCACAGAATAAAAGATAATGAACGGAAAATAAAATAGTATCATCAGTCAAATGGATTTATCAAATATAGCTACAGTCTTGTTTAAATTTTAGTGGTTGGAACAACACAATATCATACAATTTTCTCTTCCTGTATTTCTTATTTCGCTTCTGTAAATTAGGTACCTACATAATTACAATATATATTTATTTAAATATTAGTCCACTTATATTAACTATATTCCAGTGTAAAGAATTTCACTAAATACAATGAATGCAACGAAAGACGCTTAATTATCATCTCAACAAAATCCACATATTCATAAGTTAACATAATATAAAGTTCAAAGCGCACACTCTTGAAACTGGAGTATATGGTAAACTTATCTAATCTGCATAAATTCATCAGAAAGGCCCAGAAATTGGGTTTAAAAAAAGGTTTTATAGGAAATATATTTTAGGAACTGGTCGAAGGATATCATCAAGTACAACTGTCGATGGTTCGTTTTTTTTATAATCTTTCTCCAAGTGAGATTTAATTTAATTTGCTTTAAGTATGACTATAATTAGCTTTATGCCATTTATAGACCATACACCATGACCCAAGTACTTACTTAATGATGATTTTCTTTCTTGCAATTTGTCTATATGGACGATATAGTTGTACTCGTTTGCGGTTTTACTTTTAAGCTATCAAAACAATACAGCGTTAATAAAAAGAAGACTTGACATAATACAAAATACTTGAGACAGATAATACAAAAAATTAAAGAGCATAGAACATGGTGATACTTAAAATTAATTGTATTAATGCGTTGATCATTATTCATGCATTTTCACACACATGACACTTATCTAAACATGAAAAACACCAGCCCAAAGGGAAATATCACGACGCACTACGATTATGCATAAGATATAAAACATTTATGAAATTCTTGAAGAAGAAACTAGGACGGGGTGATACTAGAAAAGTAGTAGGAGATAGTGAAAGAAGCCTAAAGATTAAGTTGGAAACCAAGAACTTTGTAGAAGAAGACATAATACATAAATATTGACCAACACACTAAGTACAGGCCCAAAGGCTCCTTATAATTAAAATTACATCTATACCAACAACTGAGAACCCACACTTTTATTCCATTTTCATTGTAACTCATTCCTTTATCACAGTGGGTGATGTGGTTTTTGAAGCTAAAGCTAATTATTATTTAAATTAAGCTAGTTATTCTAACGTAGGAAATAGGAACGTAGGTAGAGGCAGGTTAGAAGATATAGCGGAGAAGGTAGATAGAGGTTAAGGATCGGAGACTTCATAATTCCAAAATATATACATTAATTTATTCATCTTATGTCATTCATATTTCAGTCAATAGAGTTTGTATGTAGGTATCAAATTGCTCTCCACTTGGAACTTTAGTTAATTAATAAAAAAAATGTTATAGAGAAAAAATATCGGGTCTGTGTCTATTATCTCATTTTTGTTCCGCATAATTTAAGTATTTATCTTTTTATTTGTAAACAAACCCAGAAGAAGATTAATAGTAATACGCCATTGGAGAAAAAGACAATAGGGAAGATAGGAAAAGTTATGCATAAAAAAGGAAGAAAAATTATTGAAGAAGAAGAGGAAGATGTTTTGACAACATAATCTAATTCCTTGCGTATGTAGATATCTCCTACGCTAAACTACGACTAAACCTACTTAACTAAACTTAACTCTAATATATACAATCAACATACATAAATATTACAAAAACTACAGAAATCTTAATCCATTTGACTAAATGATACACATTTTAGTTTAAAGGAAACTAAATCTTCTGACTCAGGTAAATAATAATATTGTTCTATGAGTCTCAGGAAATAAAAATGGAAACCAGCGAAATAATAACCATGGCAACGAAAAATAAACATGTGACTTTGCTAGAGTGCGGAGGCAAAACTTTAAAATAGATATAGGTAAGTAAAGTAGAGAGTAGTTGATGGTGTTATACAAGATAAAATCTGATAGCAATATGGAACTAATTTTTCTATGACACTTTATAAATACAAAATGCTAAAAGATTTTAGCATTTTGTATTTATAAAGTGTGTGTGCGTAGATACGCACAGTAACCGAAATCGAACTCAAGCGTTACCCACAACCCCGTGAAATTCCTTCAATCCAATTAACGCCCTAAGTATTTAATATCATAATGAGTATTGCACAAAACAAGACGACACGACATCAAAACGGTGTAACATAGAGAGAGTCAGTTCCACTACATCAATGAAAAGGATACTCCACAGTGGCGCAGAGTATATAATGCCAATTCTTTTCTTTTTCTTTTTTTTTTTTTTTTTTCATTTCAGCTTCATTTGGAAACGTGGCATTACCAAAGTCTATGAAAGTTTGGATCATCTGTAATAATCTTCTGAATTAACTTGTTTGTGTGCCGCATGGCTTACTTGATCAATGTTCAAATTACAAAGAGAAGAAAAAGTAATAGTTTTATGTGAAGCAGTCAACATAGTTGGTAATATTGCAGCTTTAGAGAAGGGTTCTGATAAAACTTCAATCACTAGTATTGAAGTTTTATCAGAACCCTTCTACAAAGGCTGAATCCTAAAGGCTGATTCTGAAAATAAGAACCGTTACGAAAAGGAAGAAATAATAAATGTATTAGTAGTGGAACCGACCCAAAGTGAACCAAATGAGCAGTCTAAGACGGAATCCATATCGTTGGACGGTAATAATGGACTAACAAGCAGTGCTCAAGTCTTATCATTAGTGGATAGCATTTAAAGTGAATTGACGGATACACATGTAGCACACTGTAGCATAGTGGACAAATAATTGTTATCGATAAATATTTATACAGTTCTAAAATCGTTTTGACTTGTAAATAATATATGTTTAATATAGAAAACGTTATTAAAGTCAATGATGAAGTTGTAAATAATAATGATAAATTACTATATCTACATAGCTATTGAGATCAATGTTATAGATGGCTGCTAAGAAAAACGATAGTAATAAATTCATAAGAATATTATAGATTATTGTTATTCGAATAATCGAATTGTATACAGTTATAATTCGAATGAGTACGTATTTTGTAATTTGTAACAAACGTTTCAACTTCTAAATTCTAAATGAACTGTGAATTTTTCAAGAAAGTGCTTACACAGATTTTTGAGTATTTTTGTTTTCTTGATTAGTTTTTCTTATCAATGCGTTATTGTTTCTTATTAATGTCTAAAGCATTTCATGTTTCTTAATTTTATTAATATAATAATGAGTTGAGCCAATCATTGAATCAATTATTAAAGTCATCAAAAAATAAAATGTTATCGTTGAGCGCGTTAGTGACAATTATGTTGCTTATAGTTTTAACGATTTCAAAATGTTTCGTATCTTCTTTGAATACTGTTCGTTACAATTTTAGAAAATATGAATTAGCATGGGATTGGAAATGTAAATTAAAATCATATTAGTTAAGTACTTCTCATTGTCTCTTACTGTACAAAACCATATAATCACTTTCTTTTTCATTTAACGTCCTATGTATAATAAATAAGAAATTGTGGTAGCTTTCATGCAAAGGGCACAGAGATACACACTCCAAGTACAGACAAAAGGTGAAGACTAATCGAATTTATAATCACACTTATTATTAAAATAAACACCTGTGGAAAGGATGGCTCAAAACTTTTGAAACTCAGTGGGGTCAAATTAACCAAACTTTTCTTTCAAATAATAAAGAAAAATAGTTGCATGAATTTCTCGTCTACGTTAATAATACGCATTTTGAGATAAATCCCTTAGAAAAACACAGGCTCACAAAATGGACGAGTCGTGTGACCTTTGCATGATAACCACACCTATCTACAAACTCAAGAACAGAACATTGCCATCGTCATTGTACTACGAGGACTGTGTGATCCTCGGGTTTCGAGGGCATTGCATCAGGTGCCTCTGCCAGGGCAAGTCACGAGCCAGCACGTTTGTGAAGCAGTACGGGCACTTCCACTCGTCCATGCCTAGGGCTGGAAAAGAATATCTTCAATGCTAAGACTTCTCTAAAAAAAAGTATTTGAAATCGAAGCCTAAACGGAGAAAGTGACTATCCATAGAGTATATATACCTAAGGTGTCGTTTTGCATCCTCGTCAAATTCGAGGAGGTAACTATGGTAATGATTCTCGACACGAATCAATAATAAAATAAATAAGTTATTTTTTTATAATTTTCGGAAATCGGCACGTTTAGGGCCCGTGTGATACCGTAACTGCAACGCACGCACACAGCGACATGGTCGTGCGACACTGCCTACCGCATACGCAACGGGACGATTATGTTCTTTGAAAGTTGTGTATTCTGAAATACTGTCAAACTTAAATATCTAAATAAACAAGTATGTATTCATTATTGGGCAGGTATCGTAATTTTATTTGATTATTTATGTCTTTCATAACAGCCTCCTGAAATATGACGAGGATGCAAAACGACACGTTGTATTCTCTCTGGTTGAGTGGTTGTATTCAATTCTAAAATGGAATCACAGAGGACTGTTAAGATTATTTTTCGTCATCCAAGCAAAGTGGTGATTCCTTTATTAATTTTATAACATTGATTGCCTTCTGTATTCATTCGATTTTTTATGAAGACTAGCCTTAGATTACTTTTCAAAGAACTCTTTTCCATTTTTAAAGAAACATTTTCTTATCATATCTTTCGAAAATCTCGCAGCTGCCAGCTTGCATGACGAAAGGTCTACAAAGTATTACTCACGTATACAGTTAGCGTGATAGTCAGAGTCATCAGTCCTGAGAGCAGCTCCACACTTGTGACACGCTCTCCAGCTACCCTCACTCATCGTACATTCTTCTGCAATATGATAATGAGATATGACAGAGGTAGAACTACTTATACTACAGAAACAGTAGCTATAGAGTTCAGAAAAATACATTTTAATAAATATTGTAGTAGATTGCATCCATTTACAAAATTCGTTGCTGATTGTTGTAAACGAAAAGTTAACATTAGCATTTGGATAGGACTTTTGCAACCTCATTCTCATCGAATGTTGCTGTCTTGAAAATCTGAAATAGGTTAGGTAGGCTTCCCACAACGAGGACCGATGACCTGGTGAAGGACTTGGAAATCCACGGGATGCAAGAAGCACAGTACCAGTCGATTTTAGAATGCTTGGCATATATCCAGCAATCAATGTCTTTCAGCTGAATAATGATGATCATGATGACGAACCCAACAGATGCGCATGTAACATCCTCGCTTCGAGCGCCACGCGGCAGTGCGGGCAGCGCGCTAGCAGCACGCAGCGCCGCCAGTAGTGCGCCTCTAATGCGTCGGCGCGCACGCGACGACCACACCATGTGCAAGTCGTGCTAAAAAAAAACAATTAACGTTAAGTGTTGGGACCTTATTGAGTATCGTGTTTGGAGAAAGGATAGTAAATAAAATCCAAGTGTACTAGTTAAAGTCTATTCAAATGAACATGAACTTTAGGCACAATGACACTTCTTACATTTGTATATGGAACACAAGTTATTGCCACGGGCGCTGGGAAAACGACTGGCCTTACCGCTAAACTATATGCGCAGGGAACATTGCTTTTTGCACCGCTAGCGTTATTGCTGGCTGTAGGACTACTACCAACCCAACCCAACTACGACAAAAACGCCAACTAAAATTTTTGCGTATTCACCCGTACCATAATAACGAACCGATTGACACCTCATTCATCAAAATCGGTTGGGTATTCTATGCACTACGGTGGAAAATACGTAAATACAAACATACATCTGCTAAAAACACAACCCTTTCTGTTGGCTTTGCCGTAGTCGGGTAAAAAAATGGACCAGCAGGGTACTCCCAAAGCCTCTTCCAACTACGAAGCACATATCAGCTAGATCAAATGCATTTTTCAAATAAATCGTAAATGCCGATGAGTGAGTGTGAGTGTCGGAACGAAGACAGTGCGGGTGCGCAACAGGCAGAGTTCAGCTTGGTTCGGTTTGGTTCAGCTATTAGGTTGGTAATGAATTGTCCTTTACGTCATTGCCACTTAATAAATTACTCGTCGAAACATCAAATTACAATACAACAGAAAATACCTACTAGTCTTTAAGAACTTTAGCTCTAGTGGGTCCTATACTCACTGCAAACTGATAGTTTCAGGTATATTTTCAGCCACGTCCACGTTGCCGCCGACGTCATAGGGCTCGTAGTGATGTTCACTGTTTGTGGCTTGATGTCTTCTACCTGAAGACACATTGTCATTCATTTGTTAGTGTCCAAAAATAAATAAAAATGCTTTAAGAAAAAAGCTACATTAAAAAAACGGTAAATATACCTGGACTATAATACCCGCTTTCATCCATCTGGCTATGCTCATCAAGATGCAGGTTCCTCAACCCTGCAACCAGCTTCGGCGACTCCAACACTCCTTCCCTGAAGTAATCCGCCTTTACTTTCGGAGAATCCAAGCTTCTGCAGTCCGAATCACACCTCATATCATTCCTGGACGTCTGTGGGGAGTCCATGGGTAAGGAATCCATACTACGAAGATCATTCTTGGAAGTTTTAGGGGAGCCTAAAGATGGGGAATCACGGTAGTCTATGTGCAAGGGTTCGTAGACGGTAACTGGTCGTTCTTTCAGCTGTGGCTTTGATGGTTCGTGATCGTAATGGATCATTGAGTGACGGTTTTCAGAGTTACGATTCGTGCGACGGTAGACCACTTGCTCGGATTGGGATTGACTGTGACTGTGGCTTTCTTGGAAGTGTACCTGGGGGTGTGAAGATAGAGGTTAGAAATGTTTGGTTATTTGAGGGTGTAAAAGTGACTTTAATGATAAATTACTAAGCAATAGAGAGTTAAGAGCTAGAACTTGGAGATGAATCTATCATAGACTACGTTATAGCTAGACTGATCTTGTTGGTCATATAGTCGTATTATACAGGGTGTCCAGTAAATAACACGCTATACTGCAGGGGATGATAGCTTGGGTCAATACTCGTACCTACCAAAACAACACAATATATGTTCAGCAAAATCTTACGGATTTTTTTTCACCACTGTAGGTTGAAGTTAAGCAATAAGAAAATACTTCTTTGAAAATTTTAACAAAAAATTGTATTTCTTAAAAACATTCTTGATTTTGATAGAAAAAAGACTTATCAATGAGTAAAGTAACAATTCAAGAAAAATTAAAAAAAAAATACTAGACAAGGAATTTTTCACTACGACATGCTTAAAAATCGGTTTCAAGGTAGAGATTTTTCGATATATCGGAATATTTTGTAAAACTGTAAATCCGTAAGATTTTGCTGAACATATATTGTGTTGTTTTGGTAGGTATTGACCCAAGCTATCACCCCCTGTAGTATGTCGTGCTATTTACTGGACACCCTGTATAAAGAGAGGAACTGAAATTAAACTCCAGTGGACGAGGCAAGTCATTAAGAAAAATTTAAAATGGTGTAGGTATCAAATAAAATTATGGCTCATATCCAAGATAATAATAATAACTTGTTAATTCCTACTAGGTAAATAACAATAACTTCTTGATTCCTTCTAGGAAATTAACAAGTTGGTCTTAGGAGTAGCAAATTCAAATTAACTCACTTTCTCAACTCCACCAGACGCCACCGATCTAGGCGAGTGCTTCGGACTGACTGCGCTATCCAGCCTTAGTTTGTTATACCCCGGATAATTTGAGAAGTCCTTCGCAGTCGTCTTTGGAGTATACCTCTTCGTTGGTGTCTTCTTCAAACTACTCTTTGTTTTGGAGGAAGTATAACTGCCAGTAAAACTAGAAGGGGCAAGAGTAGCCCCACTGACACTTGAAGTCATGGATTTCAAGCTGTATGATGACGCACCGCCTATTGATGACGTCATACCTAAGGAGGTAGTCATGCCACTGACAGTTGTGCCGCTTCTTGTGGACTGGGTGATGCTGGCTGTTTCAAGCGTGGAATCTGCCATGGACTGGTCTGCGCCGTTGAGGAGTTGTTCTTCCGTTGGCGCTTGGTTTAACATTTTCTGGAGAAAGAAAGAATTTGATGATATTTTTTTCTTCTTTGTCTTAGCGTTCTTGCGTTTGTCAGTGCAGACGCGCAAACTTCAAACACGAATACAGCACATGATTCTAGATCCCAAGTGTAGAAATTTATCGATGGTTATTTTAAAAAAGCAGCTGTTTCATACAAAAATGTATATGTGTAGGTATACCTACGCGGTCAAAATGTATGGAAGAGCTCATTTTTGTTTAAATAACCGCCGAAAAATTTAAACGTAGAGGAGCTGTACTCTGTCAGCGTTGCGGAAAAGTCCGAAAGGGTTACCGTGGCCCCTGGCACAGGCAGCTGAAGGAACACGGGTGGGTTTTAGTCAGTAAAAGTCTGACACGCCCTCCCGCTCTGCCCAGAGCGGGAGAAGTTATTTGATAATTTCCCACCCTAAAAAAAAAAAGATGGGGACTGTACTGAATCCATGGTCCGCGTCTGATTTGTATCTGCCTAGGACTCGTCTTACAATAACTCTTGGATCCAGGCTCCATGTTTAATTTTCTTCATAATAGTTATTTATGAAACTGTTGTATAATAAGGGCTATCAAAACTCAACTGTGGGTTTATCACACGAGGCAAAGCCGAGTGTGATAATAGTATCACATGAGTGTTTTAATACCTAATTATGTACAGTTGCATAGGTACAAGACTTTATCTACGTTTTCTCTGTCTACGATCTACACCTATGATAATATGAATCCTCTGTAAAAGATTCTGAAGCCATAGGGCAGGACCAGAGTTGTAAGAACCCTATGTACTAATATCGAACAAAAATGGCGGGATACGACGTGAATTTGAATAATCTATAAGTTTTTTTTTTATTAGTAGCTGTAGTAGTGAAACGCGCGTGCATGACAATGTTCTTTTTTTGAAATTCATAAAGATACCACGAATTGAGTATAGTGCGTTTCACGAAAGAATTCCCTTCGCCGTTATATTGGCACACCTGACTGTCAAGAACGTCAAACGCTAGACGCATCGTAGGCTTTGTTGAGTTTTTCCAAGATTTATAGTTGTTTTACGGTTTTAATCACGCCGAAGACACTTAAAAGTGGCGAAAGAGAGTTGGTGTTGAAAGTCAAAACGTTTTGTGAGAGTGAAAAACGTAACAAAGCGCCAATAATTCCATTAGAATGTGTGAGACTTCGCGTCGCCGCCATAAAATAGGGTTGCCATTGCCAGAACTAGATGCTCCCTAGTCCCCGCTGCTACCCCGTAGGTGCCTACCTACACCTTTTAAAATAATTAAAGACCGTAAAGAACCACCTATCTACGAAGTCGATTCATTGTTAAAAGAACACGGTCATAAAGTTGTAAGACTTCCTCCTTATCATTGTGACCTGAATCCAATCGAACTCATATGGAGTCTTTTGTAAAGGCGGATTGCTGAAAAAAACGTGGGTCAGGAAGCAAAAAATGTGGCAATTTGCAGTAGCACGCCAGAAGAGTGGATAAAAGAATGCAGCCACGTAGAAACCATAGAAGATAAGTACTTCAACAATGGAGTAACTGTTGATAACAAAATAGATCGATTTATAATAGAAGTAGGAGATGACTAGATATACTATAGCAGATACTTCAGACGATACTGACCCTGGAGATAGTGCTATATCGGGTGTAGGTCCTTTGGAGGAGCACAGTTATTTTAAAAAGTAATTTTGTTGTTAATCATTACAGCTTATTAAGAAGTTTCGCAAATAAATAATTATTATGGTTATATTAAGAGTTTAATTTTATGAATACTTATCTTTACACGTAAGGTATAATTTTCTATAGACCTTTGTTGAAAGGTGACCAAACAAAAAGAACAACCAAAATAAATTTTCGTTTTCAATTTATACCTACTGATTTACTGGGTAATATAATTTTCACAGCCTGGCAGCACTCATTTAAGCGCTACCAACATTACAGCGAAGGGACTTCTTTGATGAAACGCACTATAGTGAGAATGTGGCTGTTTGATGAGTAAGGAAGGGATCGAGTTCGAGTTGCATAATGAAATTTAGTACAACATTATAAAATTCGTTTGGATGATATTATGGTTACTATGACACTGGTTGTTTTAATGTTGGCAATAAGCTAACTGTTTCAGAAACTTTTAAAGAGGATTTATAGCATAGATGTAAATAAAATACATTAGAGGGTTTAATTCCTTTCGAAAAAACTATCTGATCACGGTAGGTGTTGGTAGCTTGCCGCAATGTAAAGCTAATATGATTCCCAGCTGGAAAAAATAAAACGGGTATAAAAGGCCAATAATCCACTCACCTGCATATCAATCCTATCAAACTGCTGAAACAGATGCCTATATATCAGATTCCGTCTCGTCACGGCGTCATCAGGTGGTAGCTGCGCGCGCACCACTCGCGGTGACCTCGCATACGCTTGCAGCAGGATGCGTTCAGCGGCTGCACGGACTGAACCAGCTGCGTGTTGAGCTCCTGCAGCGCCGCATTCAGCTAGACGACGAACTGTTAGGCCGCTGGAATAAGGAATAGAGTTATATGGAGCTGCAAAAGCTGGCTTGAACCAGATAGCTGGATTTACAAAGTCAAACTTCAATTTTACTCTATATCTAGCTGCTGAGTTTAGATGGATGATCAAGGTATACGTGATTTGAATTTGAAATCTTACGCAGCTTTGCGTGATAACTATAAGCCTGCCTGCCTCAAAACGTCACCTCTATTATATATCTGCCTACCCCAAAATCCACGGCTTATATCATTCATAATAGACTAACTTAACTTAAAAATAAATTTTTACCTTCTATTTCTAGTTTTAAAAGGATATGTAAGTATGTAACCTTCATGCTTTGACCTTACCGCCCACAACGGCAAAAAGCCGTCCAACCGCAGAAAAACATAAAACAAAAGACGGCAGCGTTCGGAATATAATGCCTAATTTGAGCTAAATTTTCATCGGGGATATAGCTCAGTGGTAGAGCAATCGACTGCAGATCGATAGGTCCCCGGTTCAAGTCCGGGTGTCCCCTAAGAATTTACCTTTTGTGGAATGTAGAAAAACTTTACTCTATGGAAATGGGAAAGAATGTAGAAAGAAATTCATTTGTTCAGCGAAATTAATTAAAACGAAGAAACGATAAGCTTCCATTTGTAATTTTATGTTTAAAATGACATAAGTATATTCTTTTTATGTGCTTATCTTGATGTTTAAAGAATTTTCATTCATTGTCTATCTTTTACACCTATAGATATAGGTACCTACACCACTTACATCTTCAGGTATTTAACTACCAAAATGATCGTCAAACTAACCTGTTCTTGTCTGTGGAGATACCGTGGCTTAGTATGAGCTGTTCCAACATCTGGAGTCGTGACAGGGCCAGTCGAGGATGCATGGATGCTGCTACTGGTCGTACCAGCTGTTGAGGGATTAGGTGGACACTCCTGCAAGTGAAACAAACACGTAGTAAATACTTACTCATCTTCAGCATAGAAATTTCTATTTTCAACTTGGGTTGTATTATTTTGTACTTAGTTAAATAAATGATAAATGATTTTATTTCTGTAAGTAGGTTTGTACAAACACTTTTACACGTCAATCGTATTTTAAAAACTAGATGAGGCTGGCGTTTCCTATCTGACTACTCTGAGAAGAAAGGCCGAAACAAACTCAGAGGTCATTTTAAAACAGTCTCTTTAGACAGTCTCTTTTAAAGTCCAGACAAAATCTGGGTCGGATCATGTGAAGGCTATGTAGATCGGTGTCTGAAATGGTCTTTTGAGGAAAGAACCACACAGATTGAGTGGACCTGTCCAGTCAGTGCACGCAATTGTCAGCAATCGTGCAGCTCAACTCAGAACTTAAGAAGCTCAATGATTCGACGAACAATACCAAAGAAGGGACATTTGAGTAGGCCGCATAAATTACTCAAACTGCCAGAGTTACTGCTAAAGTTGTCAGACACTCACAAGAGCAAGATTTGTAGATTGAGATTTGTACAAAAGACTAGTCTGCTCAAGGATTGCTAGCAGTAATTATGTTATATCAGATTTTATTTTCTTCAGAAAGCCTGTCAAACTAACGACTGGAAAAACTTAACTCGATCATTTCTGATGTTGCCATAAATGGTGAACATTAACCAAAAGAACACTAAAAATAAAATCATAATCTTACCTGACTTGAGGACAGTCAGCAACAGTGAGCACAGTATGCTGCGCAGTAGAATGTACCCTCGGAGCAGGGTCCCCACAGGCTCTCAACAGCTCAGGCAACAGCTTCTCCAAGCAACGGCCCACCTCGGCAGCACACACCCTGGAAATTGAATCCTTTCTGGCGATTTCCCTGAACAGAATTTTGAAAATAAAATAAAACACTTAATTGCAATTAAACCAACTCTCGGAATTTTTGTGGCAATTCTCACTGTCTTAGTCAAACCTTACATTGGTCAGAGACATTTCTAGTTTGAAGTTGAACGCTGTGGCTCATCCCCTTGTCATATTCTCTTGACCCTCAATAGTTTCTTACGACTTCCATAGGACGATAAGTAAAGGCTTTATCAAGCTGTACATTGAACGAGACGTCGTTTCGAGACGACGCGCGACGTGCAACAGAATATACCATATTGTATTCATAATGCAGTGCGCAAGGCGGGCAATAGGATATTGTGGTTCAACTTGGGTGAGGCTAGCAAAAGAGAGTTGATAGTGTGCATACTGAAGCGAAAATCATCGCGCGTTTTCTTCAGTCATGTAAATACTGAAAGAAAAAGTAACAAAGACCAAAACCTCACCTGTCCGGCACGAACTCCTTGAACAGCACCTTAACAACCTCATTTGCCTGGCTGTACACGGAGAACACTTTATCTCTCAGTGCCCTCTGCAACAAAATGGCAGCGGCCCTGGCTGTCTTGTTCGGAGATGTCTTGGTGCTCCCGTTAGATGGTGACGTCAGTTCTGCACGGAGACGGGATAGACCTTCCTCTTTGTCAAGGTAGTTTTTGGAGTAGAATTTTTCGACCTACAGAAATAAAAAAATTATAGTCTGATTATTGGTTCACTTTTCACGAATTAGTGTAAATCGAATAATACATTTAAATATTAATTATTGATTTATTTTTGTATCGATGCAGTCGTTTTGAAGATTCTTTCTAGCAATAACTTAAAAACAGGTATGAAGATTTTTTTTTCCCGTTTGTGACTCCTTCTTGAAATTGGCACAAGCAAGTATAGGATGAAAAACCTACTTTGAATAGCCCAAATACAATTCTAGGATGAAAAGTGACGGTTCCTTACAAGAGGATAACCAAATATAAGTATAGGCAGTGCAGCATGCTTCCTCTCCCGTTCGTTCAACTTGTGTGGCTGAGTCGAGCGTGAGTGTGACGTAGCAGCACTCCCTCCACTGCACTCCTCCTCTCGACCTTCGCGGAGGTACTCATTGGTGTGGGAACTGAAACACAAGATTTAAATTTACTTTGACACTCAATTTGATCTATGTAATCTAAAAGTAGAGACCCTAAAATTTGCAGGCTACGCTTGTATCGGCTAGATTAAACGTTCCACGGTTTTGTTCCTTAGAACACTATTTGCAGGGTTTCAGAAAAGAATACTTACTGCCTCAAAGCTGGTAGTAAACGCTCTTCATATGCCTCGAACGTAGACCGTGGACCAGCGCTTTTGTTTCTTCGCCGTACCACTGAACCTGGAAAACCAGATGTGTTACATTATAACTTGTAGTAGAACGGTAGGAGAACAGGCGAAAGCGAAGTTTCTTTATTCATGGGTCATGTTTGCGGTAAAAACGGTTGGCTTTCAATACCATTGCAAGTATAGGAGAGCTAACACAATTTTTCTTGTATTTGAGTGTTTGAAGAGTCACACACTCAAATACAAGAAAAATATTGATATTTATTTAGATCAGTTCCGAGAGAAATAATCAAACTTTCTCGGGCATATTTAATTTTTAATTTTGTGGCCATATCTAAACCATAATCACACGTCTAAACTGGGAGTCTTGATGACTGTGTGAGTATGGTTTAGGTATGACCACAAAATTAAAAAAAAAAAATATGCCTGAGAAAGTTTGATTATTTCTCTCGGGAGTGCTCTAAATAAATGTCATTTTTTTTCTTGTATTTGAGTGTGTGACTCTTCAAACCCTCAAATACAAGAAAAGTTGTGATAGCCCTCTTAAAAAAATATCGATTCATTTACGCCTAATGAGACTTTGTCGTAACTGCAAAACAGAATCAACCAATTTGTCCGTAAGTTATCAACTCTGGGTCATTAGAATAGTTTTTCTTACCATTAGCAGCATTAGGTGTGATACTTCTTCTAGGACTGTCAGTCTCTTTCCTCAGATCATCTGCTTCTATCTTCTTTTGCACTTCCTTCTCTTCTGGCATCATTTGGACGGGCTGGTGTTGCACTGGCTCGGGGTATGAAGGTGGAATTTCTTCTTGTAAAGTAGGTTCTGGCGACTGAAAAAATGTTTCCCTGTTTTAAAAGTAGGCGTATGTGAGCTTAATGTAGAAAGACCTTAAAAACATGTCCCATGTAATGAGGTCCAGCCTATTGCCATCAATTGAGCAGTAATCCAGACTCCGGTCGGTTACTAACACATTCCAGATTGAAATACCAACATCACTTATGCCCGACCCGGGAAACTAATCTGGGGACTCATGACCAACGAGGCAGTACATAATTGGTGAAATGTGGGTATACTATAGGTCCACCTCAGCCCAAACCCTCGGTAAAAAGAGCTGTTAGCTTAAAAAAATCGGGAAGGTGGAATGCAGAATAAAGGCTCGAGTGGTGAAGCACTACTTTATGAGAACTATCTTCAACAGTACACTGCAATAGGGAAGTTAACCGTATTTGCGGTACTCATGTTATGTTCACGCTTAGAATAGAATAGAATAGACATTTATTTATAAGCACTATTGTCTACGTTTCTTTTTAATTTCTCCTTTCGCAGGTCTGCTGGAAGAAATTTCTTAAGAAATAAGCAGGACCTTTGTACTTAATACTATTAAGTCGTATCTGTATCTGTTTTACTGTGTGTACATAAATAATAAAACAAATAAATAAGTTCTGCTTTAATTGGGTTTATTTTATTTTTGTTTGTAGTCTTTATTTTTTTAGTTACATAACAATTTTCCTAAGCATTCAAATTGATCACACAGTTACCGGTGTGATCTATATTTGAATGCTTTGCAAAATTTTTGTCTAAGGAACCTAGGATTCCTCCTATTCGAAAAACCCTACTTGGCACAAGAAATAAGTATATAAACATTTTCATCAAATTCCTTACTGGCTGCATATCCTGAACATCTTCCTCTTCCTCTCCTTCCTCTCTATTAACATACTCTGGTTCATGAAGCTCAGGTTCGGGTTCTATGGGAGGAACTGGTGAAGGTATGTCCAGGCTAAGAGAGCCTGCTACCACAGAAGGCGAGAGGTGGTGGGAGAAGTCGTACTCTTGAGGCATCGAGGAGTCATTGCGGCGATCCGGCTGAAAGAGTTGAGACAATTTAGTTTTTTTATAGGAAAGAAGAAAAAAGAAACGAAAATAAGAGGAGTAATTCTTTATTCTGTGTTTAAAATACTTATTATAGACACTAAAACTCGCAGAGCTTGATGATCGAAATGTGATTTCGCAAGTCTGGACCTGTGATGCCAGAGTTGGTTTTGCTGGTCTTTGCATTGAATATTATGCAGGATAAAAGTTTTTCAATATATTTAAAGAGCAGTGGAGGCCCAGAGGTAACGGCCCCGACTTACGAGATGTAGGTCGTGGCTTCGAACCCAGGCAGGCGCTTTACTTTGTGTAAATCATTTCATCAACGCTGCTCTCAAAACGGTGACGAAAAACATCGTGCGAAAACCGGCATGTCCTAGAACCAACAATTCGAAGACAATTATGTGGTATCTACCAACCCGCACTGGGCCCGCATGGTGGATTACAGACCACTCGCTGTCGAAGAGAGGACGCCTTTGTCCCAGCGGTGGGAACATTATTGGCTGATTGTGCTATAGTTATTTAGAAGTCAACTGTGTTCTACTCTTAACGGTTTTAGGTATACCTACTCTCTATATCCTTCTCCAAATCCCAAGCTAAGGTAAATAATAAGATTAAAAGAAAAGCGAAAAAGATTTTATGTAGAAGACAATACGTTTGATTATTGAGCACGGCAGAGGGTATGCCGTCAATACAACACTCAGTTCAGCAGTGCAGTCGTACATCCCAAAACAGTACGTTTTGCATTTTTACGTAATTCTCGGAGGATTCCAATAAACAACCATTTACAACTCACCCCATCCTCCTCAAATAACCGACACAGCTGCGGATCCTCCTTGACCCCACACAGCGCATCCGCTATCCGGTCCCTCATCCTCCTCGCAAGTTCGAAGTCATCCCTTGCTGCTGCTGTGCGTTTGCGCAACCGCCACCGACCGATGCGGATGCCAGCCGATGCAAGCGCTGCGCCCGCTGATTTCAGGCGCCGAGCGTATTCGAAGCGTTCCTCTGAAAGGAATATTGTGTTATGTTTTAAAATGTAATGGCCTAGCGCACACACATTCAAACAAATTGCGTTGCGATGGCATCAAAGTGTTGATAAAGCTTACTCGTATTTTCTTACTTTTTACGATCAGCATTGGTCGATCTTAAAACTAATTATACTCACAACTAAGCATTAGTTAATACTATCATTCAAATCATTTAATGTGTCAGCTACAAATCCATGTGAGATATGAAACAATTATTTAAATTACTGGTTTAGCAGCTGTAGAACACCGCGGTCTTATTGACTTTTATATTTCATATTGAACTCCCTCTTCCATTTAAAAACACATTCTATTTTCAGGCACTGCACTGCTTTCCAGCCCAAGAACTTTCTACAGAAAAATCTCCTCTTTCTTCCCAACTCACCACCAACAGCATTCCTCTTCTTCTCATCCAAACTGCGGACCAGGTCAGCGATATCGTTGTCCACATACATGATAAAGGCGAGGTCATCGTACGGCGAGTAGGCTGGCTCCTTGCTGATTGGCTGGACTGGGGAGCTCTCGTTGTCTTCTACTTCTTCGCCCAGGACGTTTACTGCCATCAGTGCTACCTGGTGATAAGGGAAGAAGATTGAAAGAGAATTTAGGGCTCCAAATAGTTTCGGTTTTGCCTTTTTGTGCATATCCACTGGGCCATGGACAAACAAAAAAAGTCGGACGGAACTCCGCTAAGACAAAACTGAGTCCCGTTTATGTGTGAATTTATTTATGTGCGAGTGTTGCGTAATGGCTGACCGTTGTCGGCCGACTAATGTGTGAATGGCTAACATGTACAGCGAGCTGGCCGACTTGAGTGACACAGTTTTTTGTTAGCGAGGATCTTTACGACTTTTTTTGTTCGTCCATGTATTGGGCTGGTAGTTTAGTCTACTAAATGAATGAGCGGTTGATCAGTATGCACTCATAACCGATATCTATACCGAAATAAACCGATGATGATCATATCATACTTAAGCCTCCGTGCACGAAAAAAACCCTCTTTTGTCAATTTCTTGTGAGAAAGCTTGAATGTGTTTATATGATCTGAGCTTGAAATAATTGAAACATTATGTCTGTGTGTCGTTACAGTTCTGAATGAATGTCGTCATTAAAGTACAGTTTTTGTGGCGCTAAACCATTCGTCTCCATCACAGCATCTAGTAATAGTTTTATCACTTTTGCGCTCTCGAAAATATAGTTAATTTCGCCTTTGATTTACTTAATGAAGATATTGTAACTACGTATCATAAATCAAATTTTGATCTAAATTCAAGGATAGCTGAAAACTAATAGGTAATTTTAAAATTCCTTGAAATGTTGTTCCTTATAGGAAAAAATACATTACGGAGAGGGGTTTTTTTTTTAAATAGGTTTTTTCAACATTATTTTTTAGCTATATTCTGTATCGAAATTGAAAAAGTGGCCCAGCCACGTGCAAGTAGACCATATAAATGATTTTGATGATATTTTTAATATTCAAAATCAAAGGTTTTGCGTAATTTTTTGGAAAACTTGTTGCGAATATTAGTGATTTTCTTAATTCATTTGAAAAATCCCTTTCAGCCTTTCAAAACAAAGAACTCGACTTTTTAAATCACAAATCATTTTGTATATAAATTATTTTTCCCTTTCTCACAAACAATGATCAAGATTGATCAAAAATAGTCGATTTCGTGCACGACTCCTTTTTTTTTTTTTTTTTATTGAGGATGGGTAATCATCAAATGACCCCTCCCGCTCTGGGTGGAGCGGAAGGGAGTGACAGACCCTTACTGACTAAAACCCACCCGTGTTCCTTCCTTGGCCCTTTATGTTCCGGGTCAGCGGTACCCCTTTTGGATGATCCCGCTTTCCCGGCAGGCTTGGGCCCTAGTGGGCCCCCTCTTCGATGCTGACATCTCTTTGAGGCGCGCGTGGAACACGTACGCGCCGTCCAGCACGGGCCTGGTCCTGATCGGACGGTGAGCTACCCATTACTCACCGCCCGCAGGCCCGCGCCTACGGTGGCCGGGAGTCGTCACGCGGCTCCCGACGCCCGGAGCGTCCACCGCGGCGGCTTGGACGGGAGACTCTCTCCCTCTCCCGTCCCGCCACCTCCTTAGCTAGCATGACTGCTTCGCAGAAGGAGGCGACTGCCTCCCACTCCCCCTCGCCCCGGACCATGGCTTGAACCAGGGCCGGGCGTGAGAGGTCGCCGCCGCTGCCGATCGCCTCTACGAGGACACGGCGGTGCTCCGCCCATGCAGGGCAGGCCCCCACCGTATGCTCCACCGTGTCCTCGGGGCGATCATCGCAGTGGTGACACCCGGGCGTTTCCTCCCGCCTGATGATGTGCAGGAACCTCCCGAAACATCCGTGTCCGGTGAGGACCTGCGTCAGGCGGTAGGTGAGGACGCCGTGACGCCTCTCTAGCCACTCCTCAAAGAGGGGTCTTACCGCCGCTATCGTGGCGTGCCCTGCGCTGGGTTGCGACAGTCGCTCCTTCCATGCCGCCATGAGATCGCGCCGGAGGTCCGTCCGCTCCGCCGCGATTTGCCGCGGAAGCGGGGTTTCCCCCCGGCGTAGTGCCTCCGCGCGCCACTCATACAGGCGCGCGAGGACTATCGCCTCCAGATCCCACGGCGGCAGTCCGGCAAGGAGGCTTGCCGCCTCGCCCGAGATCGTGCGGTAGCCCCGGATCAGCCTTACGGCTACCACCTTTTGGGGCGCGTTCAGATAGTGGGCGGCTCTCCGCCGCAGTGAACGCGCCCACACCGGGGCCCCATATGTAGCCATGGACCGCACGACCCCCGCGTAAAGCCTCCGGCAGGAGGCGTTTGGACCCCTCAGGTTGGGCAGGAGCGTGCACGACCCCTTAAGCGTGCTCTAAGACTGGATAAATATCATGCAAATGATTGGCTTGTCAATGTTTTATGAACGTTGGTAAAAACAAAACGGTTCAAAACGGTGAAAGAAAACATCGAGAGGAAACCAAAAATTCGAAAGTGACATGAAGACATGTGACATAGTCTACCAACCAGCACTGGGCCCGCGTGGTTGATTACGGCCTACTCAATCACCTCTCACTCGAGAGGAGGTCTGTGTCCGAGCAGTGAGAAAATTATAGGCTGGTGATGATGATGAGGTAAAAACGGACCGTAACCAACCAATAGCATTGGAATTACGAAATCATTGGTATCAGATCAACATCTTACCTGTTCATCTTCATTAGCTGGAGGGTGTGGTCCGGACAGCTTGAGTTTAACAAAGCGGGCTATGGTTGGCTCGGGAAGGGCAGCTGATCTAAAGGCATAAACAAACAAAAGTAAATTAGTGCAAAATTCATGCTCCTAGAAGCCAACATCATGCCAACAGTTTGTTAGGCTTACTGTTGTTTATCAGTGAAAGAATGTATTTAAGTTTTTTTTATGTACTATCGAGGAATTTCATATCTATGCACCTTAAGGAATATTTTTCCTTGCAGCGCTCGTCTGTCGTCTCGCTCGTCGTAAAACAAATGTGGTCATCGTGTTCACGGGATTTTGTTTTAAAACTGCTTAGGTATGAACTTTCTCGATAGTACCTGGGTTTTATCACAGCGACTCAACCCTGTGCTTCGGTTATTTTAGTTGATGCAATATTTTCATCAGCTTACCTAGCAACTTACCTTGGTTCTAAGAGGGGCTCGTTCGTGGCTAAGTAATAACAGCCGCATGGATCGATCGATCGGGTTAAGCTACGATTGCCGCGGTCGGTCCGTGGATGGGCGACCATCTTTACATACCGAGACCCCTCCGAGCTTTGGAAAGTACGTTAAGCTGTTGGTCCCGGCTGTCTTTGCTGGATTACTTGGACGACAGTCGTTACGGGTCGTCAAAAGCCCGAAAGTCTGGCAACCAGTCTTACCAAGGGGTATAGTGTTAGCCGGTAACTGGGTTGTGGAGGTCAGATAGGCTGTCACTCCACGTAAAATACTCATATTCAGTTGCATCCGGTTAGACTGGAAGCCGACCCTAAAAATTGTTGGGAAAAGGCAGGCCGATTATGATGATGATGGTGACTTACCTTAGTTCTCTAGTCCTAGCTTGCTGTGCTGGTCTGGCTAGTGTGACCCTGCCGACGCTGGTGTAGGTGGCGCCACAAGGAGTGGCCGCCCCTTCGGAGACCAGCCCTCCTGACACCAGGACTTCCACGGATGACGCTGCCAATGAAGAGTCAAATAAACAAATTACAGATGGAAGGATGTTTTCATATGAGAGAGGAGATCAGACGCAGGAAGACGTAAGTTTTAAACACATTATGGAACACTAAACAAATTCGGGTAGTTTGTGTGTATATATATCCGCTAAGGTTAAAATATTTAAAAGACACCACTCTTCAATTAATTTATGCATGTGCCAGTGTATTATTACGACTGAGGGAGCACAGATGTAAATAAAACCCTTGTGCGGTGTAATGCCCAACAGTGAAAATGTTATATTATGTTATGTAAATGAGTAGACGAACGATTCCCTTGATGGATTTATTGCTACTGAATGTTGGCAACTTCGTGGAGCGAGCGCCTTCTGTTATTGGCGACCGGAACTATGAGCGCCGCCTAGCTAGCCGTGACGTCAACATGGGACCACCGCTGCTGGTGAGAGGAGACCGGCTCGCGCGGGCTCGCGCTGCGCGCCGGGGTCTTCTTGCTTTTCGCCGCACGACGGAACACTCATTTTTATTTTAACTCTATTTTTGCAAGAGATTATTCTATTATTTATTTGTTTAATCTAACAGCTGATTTTTAACTAGTTAGTTTGTCCCGTTCATTCAATTTACTTTTAAAAGTTTTGTTTTACTTGAAATGTTTGCTGAAAGTTAAGCTAATAGTTAAATTTATTTGCTCAATAATAGTTAAAGTAACTACAAGTAGTACAAGTAGTAGTTTAAAATAACTACATCTACGTATTAATAAATTGATTATTGTGTGTTAATATTGTTTTATTTTTAATATAAATATACCTAGTTACACAATTGTCCTACTTAAATGCTATGTGGGAAGAATGCACAGCTAAACAATATTGATGTGGAAAAATGAGTGTGACGTACAAACTACCACAAATGTCATTGTACAGTACGCTGTACAATGACATTTGTGGTTGTTTGTTTTGTGCTCGTACACCTTAAAAGTTTTCAAATCTTTAAAAGTAAATTAATTTAAAATCTTATATGATAATACCAGCCTCTTGATGTCCCACTGCTGGGTAAAGATCTCTTCTCACACAAAGAAGGCACGAGCATTGATCACCACGCTTGCGCAAACGGGTTGGCGATTTCAAACTTATATTATCTAACTATAAGTCCAGCGAGGTAACTGCGCGACACACTAACAGTAGGAATGGCTTTCATATTGACAGTTCAACAACATTCATTGCGTTATTTACGTTGTTGAGCAGACACATTTTTCGAACATATGAAGCAATGGATTAGCAATATCCTTCAAAATGATTCAGATTGTGATTGATAGTGTGTTAAACACGCAATTAGGATGCAGGTTTCCTCACGATGTTTATTTCCTTCACCAATGTCAGTAATGTCGAAGACAAACTCGGAAAGTACCTACATATGGACTGAAAAAGTCAAATTGGTACTTGCCGTGGTTTGAACCAGGGAGGGGGTTCAAATCCTGGCAAGTACCAATTTGACTTTTGACTTTTTCCACTGCATAAGACGAAAGGTCTAAAGCCAGATTTACATTACTGTGTTGTGTCGGATCGTGACGCCTTCTGACGCAGTGTTAGCCAATCAAAACTCTTTGCGATTAGATGTAGCCCTGAACAGATTACTTTGATTGGTGTATCCCGCGACACGACACAACACAACACAGTAATGTGTCCGTGGCTTTAACCATTGCCATCACGACAAGACAATCTAAGTCCGGCCCTTCTAATTATGAAGGCAGGTAGAATTCTACCCGCGTTCATTGATTTAGGTTTTGCGAGGATCTTTTACTGGTACCCCCGATGCCTTGTTTACTACTTAGTAATCTGTGCATTATTGTTTATTTATATATATATATTTATATGTGAACTATTTAGTAATCTGTGCCCCGATGGCGTAAAACACTTTCAATCACAGTCCGCAGAATTTTGAAGGAAATTGCTAATCCAGTGCATTGCAAATTGTGTGTTGGGCAATTACCCCGCTGCTTCTACTACTCACGTATGAGCTGATGGTGGGCTAACAGCTGCAGCTTGTGGACTGAAGTGACTCTCGCCAGCCTCAGTAAGAGCTCGTGGGGCGGAGCACCCTCGCTGCGCCACCCGCGGGCTGCTGGGCCCTGGGAGTTCAGCTCGCATGCTGGGTAGGAGCTGTCTTCACCTGGGAGAGACGGTATAGTTTGGGTAAGTGGCTTCAATGTTGTATACTATGGTATAAGTCACAGAGCACGGAATCAAAGGAAATGAGTCAACTAATATGATGTCTTAGGTGCACCGTAGCGCCAAAACTCCTCATCCGATTTTGATGAATGAGATGTCAATCGATTCGTTAATCATTATGGTCCGGGTGACATAGGCTACATTTTATATTAGAAAAACATCTACTTATATGTTAATATGTCATACAATCCATATTAATGTTATAGATTCAAAAGTAACTCTGTCTGTCTGTCTGTCTCTCTATAAGTTACCTTTTCACGGCTAAACTACTGAACGGATTTAGATAGAATTTGGCAAGGGGATAGATGGCATCCTGACTTCCTGAGGAAGGACATGACTAGTTTTTGTCTCAAAAATAATCCTAAAGCGGGTGATATATAGAGGATGAAAGCTTGTATGAGATTACCCAGCATTTCTTAAGTTATTATAGGGATATTAAAATTATTTATTTTATTTTATTATTTATGTACAGACGCCAGCACATCAAGCTACTACAATCTGTCAAATTTCTTTAATAGATTTTCAACTTTATCGCTAAAGTATTAAGGTTCAAGGTTGATTGGGAAAATTTGACAGTTTCGGGTAGCTTGACCCGCTGGCGTCTGTACACACAGTATTATAGATACATTTATGCTTTTGGTAAGAAATAAACAATTACGTGTCTCAGCGGTTTGCCAAGGCCAAATGCCAAGGGGGCAAAAAAGGGGATGATAAAAAAAATTACATGTAATATTGAATTTTTTATGTTCTTTTCAAGAAAAGAACATAAAGAATTTTTTATGTTCTTTTCAAGAAAAGAACATAAAGAATTCAATGTTACATGTAGGTATTATATTACATCATCACACATCCCTTGGGATTTAAGGGATTGGAAATACACGGTGACATTTGAATCACAGTTTAGCTAGAACAAACTTTGTTCAGACCATGGTCTACAACCAGTCTATAGCATCCAATACAAAAAAAGCGTTATTGGTTTTCGAAAAAAACACAAAAAAGGCAATGTTAAAAATGTCGGGATTATCGTTACGCCCTACAACACAGACACTGCGGCTGCGACGCGCGGCGCTCGCGTCTTGAATGCAATATCGCTACCGTGATGAGTACTTTGATGTTACGGTTAATGTTTCAAACATTATTACACGTTTGATCAACATAAGACTAATTTGAGAAATCCTAGACTAGTTTGTTTTAATAACATATTTGATGCTGTAGAATAGTAGTAGACCATGGTCTGAACAACGTTTGTTCTAGCAAAACTGTGATTCAAATGTCACCGTGTATAGTCATAGTCCGTATCTTGAAGTAACATTTAATCTAAGTTTCATTTTAAAAAGGGCCCACTCGGTCTTAAGTTATTACAATTTATAACCTTTCTAACATGTAGGTATTATGTAGTCAATGGCGGCGTAGAGTATTACAAATAATTGGTGATAATATTAAAATTATTTTTCCTTTTTTTTAAGTTAGACATTCAGAATCATAAAAACCTGTGTATTTTATATAAAAAAGGGTTATTTGCATTTATTATCTGTCTGTATGTTACCTTTTCACGCTTTAACGGCTGAATGGTTTGGATGATAAGAAACTATTTATCCCGGTAGCAAGTTTCCGTGGGGTATTTCGCGACATTTACGCCGGCGAAACCGCGAGCAGCAGCGCTATTCTGTAACCATCTCACAGTGAAAACTTAGGTGAAGTGAGCGTTGAGTGAGCTGTCAACATTGTCAATCCCGTGGAATGAATGATCACTTCAAACTCACTTCACCTAAGTTTTCACGGTGAGATTTTTACAGAATAGCAATGCTGAAGTAGGTATACTTAACTATAAATTACCAATTTTCGGATTTTTCTTTTTACTAGAACTATAAGACCTTACTTCTTGCCAAACTTCACGCTGCTAGTTCAACTGGAAGTACCTTACCGGCTCTGGTTTATTTGCGAGTGTCAACATAATATGTGGCATAAATAGCCGTTTTTTTTTGCGTTGACTTGGATGTTTAATTTTCTTCACAGCTACAAGGGATCGTAAATCTATGTTTTTGATATCTATTTCAACTTGCTACCTCCATGCGTTCCTGAGAAAAAGGGTGTAGACAGACAACGAAATTATCCTATGTGTTTCAATTTTTAGTTTTTAGGTATCTTAGGGTTAAAAAAAACTTAAAATTAGAATTGGTCTCCAGCCCCAGCTCGTGGAGGACGTGGTGAGCACTCTGTTCCCTTCTAGAGGAGAACATAATTATCTCCCCGCCCATGGCTCCGCCTACTGCGGTGCTCAATGCGGACCACACCGCCGACGACGATGACGATGCTCCGGAGGTGACCGAGGTAGAGCTGCGAGTGGCGGTACGTAGGCTGAGTGCCAAAAATTCCACCCCAGGACCCGACGGCTTACCTGGGAAAGCCTGGGTCCTGGCCTCGGAGGCTCTCGGGCCTCGACTAAGGGGGCTCCTAAGCGCATGCATGGAGAGGGGCCAGTTCCCACTTCGTTGGAAGACTGGGAAACTGGTCTTCATCAAGAAGCCGGGGCACCCAGCGGACTCTCCGTCCGCTTACCGGCCCATCGTGTTGCTCGACGAGGTGGGCAAGCTCTTTGAAAGAGTCATTGTAGACCGCCTCGTCGGGCAGCTGGTGCGGGTGGGGCCGGATTTGGCGGAGAGCCAGTTTGGCTTCCGCAGGGGGCGCTCTATGGTGGTGCGGGCCCTCACGACGGGGAATGCTGTGGCCCGGGGTGGGGTCGTCTTGGCGGTGTCTTTAGACATCGCCAATACCTTCAATACCCTGCCCTGGAGTTGCATCAGAGAGGCACTCCGGTATCACCGGATGCCGACCTACCTCTGTCGTGTGGTCGAGGCCTATTTGAAGGACAGGGCCGTCATCTACCCCGGTCACCAGGGAGTATGAAACCGGCAAGAGATGTCGTGCGGTGTCCCACAGGGATCCGTCCTGGGGCCGCATCTGTGGGACATCGGATACGACTGGGTGCTGCGCGCCAACCTACCTAGCGGCGTCAGCGTCGTTTGTTACGCTGACGACACGCTGGTCCTGGCACAGGGGAGGTCGCACCAGGCGGCGGCCGTACTAGCGACACGCGGGGTTGCGACAATCGTCGAGAGGATCCCGCAATTGGGACTCGAGATGGCCCTGCAAAAGTCTGAGGTCATGTGTTTTCATGTTCCTCGGAACGCGCCACCGTCGGGTTCCCAAATAACGGTAGGAGGGATTCACGTCGGCGTCGAGTCGACGATGAAGTACCTGGGACTCATCCTCAGCAGCCGGTGGAACTTCGTGGAGCATTTCCGACGTTTGGCTCCCAGACTGGAAAGGGCCGGGGCTGCCTTAAAGCGGCTCCTGCCCAATCTAGGGGGGCCAAACGCCTCCTGCCGGAGGCTCTACGCGGGTTCGTGCGGTCCATGGCCCTTTACGGGGCACCGGTGTGGGCGCGTTCCTTGAGGCGGCGGCCAGCCCGCCGGTTGAACGCGCCCCAAAGGGTCATGGCCACCCGGCTGCTCCGGGGATACCGTACGGTCTCCGGTGAGGCGGCGAGCCTCCTTGCCGGATTACCGCCATGGGATCTGGAGGCAAAAGTCCTCGCGCACATTTGGGAGTGTCGCGAAGAGGCGAAACGCTGGGGCGTAGCTCCGCTGCCGCGAGAAATCACGGTACAGCGGACAGAGCTCCGGCGGGATCTCAGGACGGCATGGAGAGTGCAATTGTCACAACCCAGCGCTGGGCGCGCCACAATTGCGGCGATAATTCCCCTCTTTGAGGAGTGGCTAGAGAGGCGCCACGGCGTCCTCACTCGCCACAGTCTGATACGCCCTCCCGCTCTGCCCAGAGCAGGAGAAGTTATTGGATGATTTCCCACCCTCATAAAATAAAAAAAAAGGGTTCCGCCCTGAAAAAGATTAAGTAATTGAATTTATTATCTACCCGTCTGTCTGTTACCTTTTCATGTCCCAACGGCTGAACAGATTTAGATGAAAGCCATACGGATAGGCCATGGGGAAGGACATAGGATACGGTGAGTCCCGGTAGTACGTTCCTGTGCAAAAGCTAGTCAAGACATAAACCGTACAGATTACGTGTGGCTCCGGTAATACGAAAACCGTTGTTATTTTTAATGTCTGTCTGTGATGTTTTGTTAATATATTTTAACCCTTGGCGGAAAAAGAGGGGTATTAAATGATAAATGATTTTTCACTCCTCTTGCTCAAAAAGACCGTCATTGTGGCGTACCAGAGCGAGGAAAAAATAGGAATTCTTCCTCTAGGGGAAAAAGTTTTTTTTTTTTAATTTTTGTGTGTCAAATGACAATGAGCCTACAAAAACGAAAAAGTCTTTAGTCATAAGTAGAATAAAGTAGTAATAGTAGTAGTAGTAATCATAAATATAGACTCGACTTATTACTGTTTCATAAAACAAGAACTTCATTTTATTTTTGAAAATGGAACTAAAATCGGCGATCTTTTTGGTAGAATGCATGCAATACTGCTTAAGGCAATAAGGCTGCAGAAGAAAAAACATAGAAAAAACAAAAAAAAGACATTGGCGCGAAATCTTTATAATTTTTCTCTAATTGCAAATTGAATTGGTAGTGACCGTAATTAATTTTACAATAGTGAAAATGTCATCTTACCCCACAGACCACTCAACATTCATCTTCACAGAGGACTGAAATTAAGTTACCGGGAAAAAACATCTCGTTAAATATCCAGAATTGTACAAATTGTACATTTAATTTTTAATAAAATAAACTACATACTTATTTCATATTGTATTGGATTGTTTTATTTTCTCGCAATCGTAGTGAAAAGTAGAGTGTAACACACGGCGCTAAAAACCCATTAAAACTCGGTTTCTATTTACTCCCTCGCTAAAGCTCGGGAATAAAACTACCTCGTATATAATGGGTCATTTTAGCTCCTTGTATAACAATCTACTATTATTTCTGTAAGTAGGTTTGAACAAACACTTTTACACGTCTATCATATTTTTTTTTAAACTAGATGGGGTCGGCGTTTCCTTCTGACTACTCTGAGAAGAAAGGCTGAAAAAAAATACGGGGTTACAGTCTCTTTTAAATTCCAGACAAAATCTTGGTCAGATCATGTGAAGGCTATGTAGATCGGTGTCTGCAATGGTCTTTTGAGGAAAGAACCACACAGAATGAGTGGACCTGTCCAGTCAGTGCACGCAATTGTCAGTAATCGTGCAGCTCATCTTAGACTCAAGGCTTAGATGTTTAACGTGTCGTTCATTTGCGAGAAGCTTGTCATAATTGAAAAGAGCCATTTGTTGATGATTTAAAACTTTAAAAGTAGCGGTAAGAGTGCGACGAGCATAAAGTCACAACCTCTCTAGCTCTCTCATTTTTAGACTTAGCGTAACGTCGTTTTTGTAGCATAAACAATAAAACTTGCGACGTTCCCTTGTATACTTAACTCAAAATTGCAATGTCACCCTTCTTGCCAATGAGCGGTGTGTATTTGTGTGTCTGTCTGCGGCATCGTAGCTCCCAAACGGCTGAATCGATGTTGTTTCTATTTGTTTTGTTTGAAAGGTGACTTGATCGAGAGAATACAAAAAAATAAAAAACGAAAGAACAAAAACAGTTCAGCCGTTTTTAGAGGTACCTATCTGTTTTGTCGGGGTTCTTTTTAATTTTAAATTGATATTTTATTAGTTGATGTTTTTGTCGTAGTTAGGTTTTATCAGCCTTATATATTGGCACCAACTACATATAAAGTGCTCATGCCGTGGCCTCATCTTTAGCAGGTAAGTAAGTTCTGTCAGCAGGACTAACTGCACGGGTTGCGCTGGGCCTAGCTACATAGGATCGCCACTCCAGATTATCTTAGTGCAATGCAATTATCAGAAATAATAATTCTTAAATAAGCAGGAATACAAAGTTGAATTAAGTTCTCCTGTGATATTTTCGTCGTAACTTTGCATCTAACTTCCAAAGTTCCAAAGATCATTCAAAAAGGCTACGAAGATGACCCAATCCTAATCCTAACTTCCTAACTCATATTATAAATGGCTACGAAGATGACTCAATCCTAATCCTAACTTCCTAACTAATATTATAAATGGCTACGATGATGACTCAATCCTAATCCTAACTAATATTATAAATGGCTACGATGATGACTCAATCCTAATCCTAACTTCCTAACTAATATTATAAATGGCTACGAAGATGACTCAATCCTAATCCTAACTTCCTAACTAATATTATAAATGGCTACGAAGATGACTCAATCCTAATACTAAGTTCCTAACTAATATTATAAATGGCTACGAAGATGACTCAATCCTAATCCTAACTAATATTATAAATGGCTACGAAGATGACTCAATCCTAATCCTAACTAATATTATAAATGGCTACGAAGATGACTCAATCCTAATCCTAACTAATATTATAAATGGCTACGAAGATGACTCATTCCTAATCCTAACTTCCTAACTAATATTATAAATGGCTACGATGATGACTCATTCCTAATCCTAACTTCCTAACTAATATTATAAATGGCTACGAAGATGACTCAATCCAAATCCTAACTTCCTAACTAATATTATAAATGGCTACGAAGATGACTCATTCCTAATCCTAACTTCCTAACTAATATTATAAATGGCTACGAAGATGACTCAATCCTAATCCTAACTTCCTAACTAATATTATAAATGGCTACGAAGATGACTCAATCCTAATCCTAACTTCCTAACTAATATTATAAATGGTTACGAAGATGACTCAATCCTAATCCTAACTTCCTAACTAATATTATAAATGGCTACGATGATGACTCATTCCTAATCCTAACTTCCTAACTAATATTATAAATGGCTACGAGGATGACTCAATCCTAATCCTAACTAATATTATAAATGGCTACGAAGATGACTCATTCCTAATCCTAACTTCCTAACTAATATTATAAATGGCTACGAAGATGACTCAATCCTAATCCTAACTTCCTAACTAATATTATAAATGGCTACGAAGATGACTCATTCCTAATCCTAACTTCCTAACTAATATTATAAATGGCTACGAAGATGACTCAATCCTAATCCTAACTTCCTAACTAATATTATAAATGGCTACGAAGATGACTCAATCCTAATCCTAACTTCCTAACTAATATTATAAATGGCTACGATGATGACTCATTCCTAATCCTAACTTCCTAACTAATATTATAAATGGCTACGAAGATGACTCAATCCTAATCCTAACTTCCTAACTAATATTATAAATGGCTACGAAGATGACTCAATCCTAATCCTAACTTCCTAACTAATATTATAAATGGCTACGAAGATGACTCAATCCTAATACTAAGTTCCTAACTAATATTATAAATGGCTACGAAGATGACTCAATCCTAATCCTAACTTCCTAACTAATATTATAAATGGCTACGAAGATGACTTAATCCTAATCCTAACTTCCTAACTAATATTATAAATGGCTACGAAGATGACTCAATCCTAATCCTAATTTCCTAACTAATATTATAAATGGCTACGAAGATGACTCATTCCTAATCCTAACTTCCTAACTAATATTATAAATGGCTACGAGGATGACTCAATCCTAATCCTAACTTCCTACCTAATATTATAAATGGCTACGAAGATGACTCATTCCTAATCCTAACTTTCTAACTAATATTATAAATGGCTACGAGGATGACTCAATCCTAATCCTAACTTCCTAACTAATATTATAAATGGCTACGAAGATGACTCAATCCTAATCCTAACTTCCTAACTAATATTATAAATGGCTACGAAGATGACTCAATCCTAATCCTAACTTCCTAACTAATATTATGAATGCGAAAGTAACTTCGTTTTTTTGTTACGCTTTCACTCTAAAACGGCTGGACGGATTTGGATGAAACTTGGCATACAGATAGACCATGACCTGGGTAAGGAAATAGGCTACTTTTCATTCTGCTAACTTAGCTAGCGTATTATTATAACTACGTGGGTTTGAGAAGGCGAGAAGCTAGATTTATACAATAGTGAAAAAAATTAACTAAGACAACGTGGTTAGCGAGAGAACACATTTTCCATTCAACCTACGCGTCGCTACGTAACTTGAATGAATTTCCATTTAAAATTAAAATGTAAGTATGTCATTTTCAATAGCTATTGTGAATTCCTTCTTGTCGTAAAAACATAGATTACTTTCATAGTATGAGTTGCAATGTTAATAATTTTAATTAGAGCGACTGTGGCGTGCATGGCATTCTCCAACCGAGTTCCAATTTATTTTTCTTTCTTGGAAGCACGTTCTAGTTAAAATCTAACTTTATTAAAGTTATGGACGATATATATGTATATAACTACACACGACTACTACTACCTACTATACACTATATAGAATGGTTGTAGACCATGGTCTGAACAACGTTTGTTCTAGCAAAACTGTGATTCAAATGTCACCGTGTATATACTATAGAAGAAGATGTAGATATACATAGATAGGTCAAAAATATTCATAATTAAAGTAATAACTGCGCTTTTCTGTTTTTCTTTTAGATTCTTCTAAGATGTATCTATCTACGTTAAACGGGTTTGGCAGTTGCAGTTGTTGTTGTTTTGTTGTAGTTGCTGTTTTCAGCATACCGACATAGTGGAATAGTCTCCGTATTAAATCATTAATCATGTTTTCGTCAAAGATATAAATAAAAGAGCGAGTAGATAATATTTGCACAAGTACACTACCACACTCTCTTCCCTCATTCTAATAATCCGATGGGACGGCAACCCAACACGACTGTGGAGAGATCAGGCGCAGTACCAATGGCTTATCGTGCTTTCCAAGGCACGGGGGAATCACACACCACCAACTTTCAAACTCCGAGCTGTTACTAAGAGATACCTAATGGAAAATCCCAATAATACCTACTTTTGAATCGAACCCAGGACCCTAAGCTCGGCAGTCCTGCTTGCAACCTCGATGCCAACGGGGCAGTTTGAAAATAGCTTAAGTAGTAACTCAAACAGCGGGAAATGAAACTGTCTCGACGGAATAAATCCAAAATTGGCGATAATATACGTAGTCAAGGTTAGGTTGACATCGACACCAGCGAGGTAACTGCTATACACTAACAATTACAATGCCTTTAATTTTGACCATTCGACAACAGCCATTGAATTATTTACGCTGTCGAGCGGACAAGTTTTTCAAACGTATGAAGCAATGGATTAGGAATTTCTTTCAAAACCCTTGGATTATGACTGGAAGTGTGTTCCCAAAACGTTCGTCATCTCTGAAGAGTTAGGTAGGTACTAAGTATTGTTATACATATAAAATTAGCTGTTGCGACTGGGCGGCAGAAATACACCAGCCAATAAAATCACATGAGATTCGACAAAAGACTAATTTAAATTAAATAGACTGTATGAAAACACATCTCTACCGTAGGTACCCTTCGGATGTTATGTTAAATGTGTCTAAGAACATTGTTTTATTGATATACTAGCTTTTGCCCGCGGCTGCGCTCGCGTTAATTTAGAATTTGACCATCAATTCGGGTTGTACCTACTCTTTATTTTTTAGGTTGGGTTATTATCAAATAACTTCTCCCGCTCTGGGCGGAGCGGGAGGGCGTGTCAGACTCTTACTGACTAAAGCCCACCCGTGTTCCTTCAGTTGCCTGTGCCAGGGGCCACGGTAACCCTTTAGGACTTTCCCGCATCGGGTTGTACCTACTCTCCTTGCTGTTTGGCTGTTGCACTCATGGGCTCAGAACAGTATATTTTTTGCTGGATGTTAGGTGGGTATTTTTTTCTGTATTCCTGACAACGTATATGCAAAATTTCAGGATGATCGGTTCAGTGGTTTGGAGCGTGTAAAGGTAGCAAACAAACAAACTTACTTTCGCATTTATAATATTATAGTTAGGATTATTAACTATTGCATGAACTTGTGACCTCTACGTACGCACGGCTACAGGTCAAGCTATGCATTTCCAGTATAAGCTGATCATGCATTGTATAGGATTTCCTTACAATGAGAGGTCAGTGTAAGCTGGCAATGTATTGCTTGATGTGTAGCCGTGTGTTTAAATGAAAATGTTTTTTTTTTTTAAATGAAGAATATTTTTATTTAAACAAAATGCTTCATATACAATGATTTGTGTTTGGAGCCTCCTTTTAGGCAAACAATGCCTGTGTTAGGAGACTCCTATTGAATTTATTTTGTTTTATTAAGAAGCTTACAACAGCTAAAGCGCGGTCACTGTCGGACTGCATAGAAAAGAAAGAGACGCTCGATGACAGAAAGCTGGTAATTTATTGCAAAATATGAAGCAATTCTCTATTTACAAACAACCTATTGATTGGACAAAAAAATGAAAACACTATCACGTTAATTATGTTGCTTAAAGAACAATCTGAAAAAATAAACAGAATTATTGGATGTATATTATTATTAGTATGGTTTTTAATCGTTAAAATAAATTTTAAGAGGTATCTTCGTGATTTTTTTCTATCGTAACAAATTTTTTGTATTATGTTTTCAACACACTATCTAACTAGCATATATCCTGAAGAATATCATATATTTTTCTGATTTTGTTTACTGCAGTGGATCATATACTTTTAGGCATAATAAAACTTGCGTTTAGGTCTTGTAGTCCCCTTAATGCTTATTTGGGACGTCTTGGACCATAGAAGGAATGGATCCCGTCGTTTCTTACATCAGTCATCGGCCTGGTCACAGTAGGTTTCTCATTTTTTTTATTTTGTTAATTGACATTCTTTTACCTCAGATATTTTGTATGCCTTTCGGCGGTACATAGCATGGACCAACATTTTTTGTATAACATCTGTCTAATTTACTTTAAGCACACAAATGTAGGTACTACAGAGGCATTTTCTACTAGTTAACCTTTGGCTGACGCAGAGACAAACAGTGGTAGGTGCAATTTATAATGAAAATTTAGGAATAAATATTTTTAAATATAAATATATGCATAAACCTATTATAATATATATATATAAATACCTAATTATATATATAAGCACAAACAAATGTACATACACGAATAAACTAAATACAAATAATTGTCTTATTAGGTTGAATGAGAAAACATTACCGTTGTGATGATACTGGGCCAGCTTCTTGTAATTGTACCGTATGTTTTACAAAATGAATAAATTCATTCTAATTTGAAAGAAAGCGGGGTTTGTAATCATCTCTGAATGGATCGGAAATAAGTACTTGACAAGCGTCAATCGTGGAGGGTCTCTATTTATAGTTAGATTGACGAAGACAACATAACACCGTGCCACTATTCCGCGTTGAGGGAGGCAGAGGTGTACAGTAGCAAGTACCTAAATACATCCACTTTTATTATTAAATCCCGTTTCAGAAGGGGCTAGCTCTTTGCCATCAAAAGGGCATGAAATCAGACTCGGGTTTGCTAGAAAACCTTACTAACACTTTGCAAAAAAACCTGGGGATCGAACACAGAACCCCACGTTCCGCAGTCGCGCTTGCTACCACAAGTCGGTCGAAGATTTGACAAAGTGTTTTCTGCAAATCAGCACTGCCTTGTCTTTATTACGGCATCTGAATAATTTTGTACCTTTAAAACTAACTCAATTTACATCGTTAAATAATAAAAGAGTTTATCGAACTATATCCGATACCGGACAATTCGAACTGAACTGTAATAAACACAGAACCTAAGTATCGATCGTTCCTGACGGCTGCGGGCTTACATTTTTAATAGAATAATTCATTCGTAGAGGAAGAATAGATACGTAGTTCACGTCGTGGTATTTGTTCGTACTACATACTCTAGGTACTCTACTGTTATACCCTTAAAGTACTTAGGGTACTTTAAGGGTATAACAGTAGAGTACCTACTAAGGCACTGATATACCTACTTAAATAAATTATTGTATAGGAAAAAATCTGAAAAGTGTATTATATTATATTATCTATCTATACAGGGTGTAATTGAATTCATGGGCATTATTTTAAAGGGTCATTGTACTCATCATTATGAACAACTTTTACTATGGGACCAAGCATGAAATCACAAAAATAAAATCCGTTGTTCCCTACATTTATGTTTGCATAACCCTTCAAAATGTAGGGAACAGCAGTATTTTTTTTGCGATTTCAGTTTTGGTCCCATAGTTAAAGTTGTTCATAATGATGAGTACAATGACCCCTTACAATGATGCCCATGAATTCAAATTCAGCCTGTAGATACTAAAAACGTGATGAGGTAAAATTTGTGAGTTTGTATGTAAGAGACAATCATCAAAACTACGGATCCGATTAAACAAATTCTTTTACTAATGGGATGCTACTTTAACCCTGTGTATGTTTTATATTAAAACGAGAAGCGAGTAGAAGCAAGTACCTAAATGATAAAAGAAAAAGGCTTGCTAAAAAGTTCGTCCGCAAATTCCGCAATACAATTTCTGCCGCTATCGCCAGCCGCTTGGTTGTTTTCGATTTCAATGGACCGAATGCTCGTAATTATAGATATTTACATTTTATTGTATTCCAACCGGCACTCAAAATAGTCTTTATTTTCAACAGATATTGCTTAAAGGCACACAGAATACCTAAATGTCTTTATTTTTAATAAATCTTGCTTTGACCTTGGCGCTGGGCGAAGCCCGAAGGCTCTTTTCATCAGGTGCTCCAAAGCCTTATATGCCTCTTTTATTTCATAAGGAAAGTGCTATACCTACCTACCGATGTTTGACACGTAGATATACGACAACATGTTTTCTAAACAACCAAACGTCCTTTGTTCCAACATCGATTTGACCGTCTAAACACTACTTCATGGAGTTTTCCACTTCTCCTTCATCAAATAGAGTCCCATCATTGAAAGTACGGAACTTTCATTAGTGTTATACTCACTGGATACTCACAGCCTGTACTTAGCTACTGAATCAATGATAGCATACACTCATTGCTGCTACAGTTCGATTTTAATGGAAAAGGGACTTTATTGGTAGAGTGTAGAGTTGGTTTTTGTTTGATAGAGAAAATAAGTAATTGTTTTATTCTTTTGTTTACTGAATGTTCCATGACATAGTTTTAGGTTGACGATTAAATATTGGGCGGGTATATCAGGCCGAAAAACGTTAAAGTAGGTGAGTTTCCACTTACCTGAATGTAAGAAAACAGTAACCAATTGGATAAAGACACTTACAATGATGACACGGAGGCACTTTTGGAGCAAATAACACTCACACTTACACTCTCACATACACTCTCGCATTCACTCTCACATACACTCTCACTTACAGACATACTACGCACAGGTATTCACACTCAAATCATACTCTCACTAAGATCCTTATTTTTATTTGATAGTTTAAGTACCTACGGTTTTGTTACTAGAATAGGCAATTATGCTGTACTATGGAAGAGCGGAGTCTCCTAACACAGGCTTGTTTGCTTTATAGGAGGCTTCAAACACTAAATCCTTTTTGTAAACTAAAGCATATTTTTTTTTTAATTTGTGTACCTATTCAATTTTTAGATAGTTATCGAGTCAATAGACGATAGAATCTTGATTCAATTCTCATCCTCGAATGCTATAAGATCTGGGGGCCTAGACAAGTGGTAATCGCTCTCAAAACGTTTTGCATTTCTACAAAGACTCTCAAGAGGATTGTACCTATTTGCTTTTCGGTAGCTTATGTCAATGAGAGAAAGAAATGTATGCGAGAATTTGTATTGTATGATCCGTTCCCGAAAAAAAGGTTTGTGGGGTATAGTTTTAAGTTCAAAACTGTTGAAAACTGTATAAATAAATGATTCCTAATCCTAAATAATATTTTATATGCGAAAGTAAGTTTGTGTGTTTGTTACCTTTTCACGCCTAAACCGCATGGACCGATCGTCAAGAAATTTTGCATATACGTGGTCAGGGTTTTAGAGAAGGACATAGGGTACCCTACATCCAGAAAAAAAATCTGTTCCCAAGTGAAAGAACAATAACTTTCGACGGTCATAATTGCTTTTGGACTCTAGATGGCACCAAGTGTCTTTCGAATCATGATTGAATTATATTATTAGTTTCGTAGTGGGCTATGTATGAGTTATTTTTTAGGGTACGTCCGTACGTCCAAATGAAAAAACGGAACCCTTATAGGATCACTAGTGTATCTGTCTGTCCGTCTCTCACAGCCAATATGCTCCGAATCTATTGGATTGATTAAGTTATAATTTAATACACATATGAATTTCTGTGACCCAAATACGGACGTGGAAATTTAATAAATGAATTTGGAATATGGGGGCCACTTTTGGGGGGCAAACTAGAAAATTAAAAATAAAAGTTTTGCAATCTGTACGCTATGACCAATGATTTATGTCTATGGCTATGACATATAAAATGAAAGGGCACTGTTGTGAGAGTCTCAAATATATTTTTTGTATAATTTTTAATTCAAAACAGTTTTGAAGTTATTAAAGAAAATATGTATATGAAAATTTACCATTTCCCTTCCCCCTTTTCTCCGAAACTACTAAGCAAAAGATTATGAAAAAAAAATTACAGAAAATAGTTCTTTATTTGCAGATTACAGGAAAACCTATAAAAAGTCTATGGTCGTAAAATAACTTGGTAAATCTTTCAATACTATGCGTACAAACTTACAATTGCAGTTGGAATGTATGGGAGAACATGTTTTTCAACTACAATGTCAAGTTGTTCGTGGGATCTGGGGGCACGGTTGTAACCCCGCCAAGACGAACCAAAAACAAAAAGCAGGGGAACTACCCATCTTTTCTCCAAGCGTTTATATACCCTCATAGCTTCGGTCTAGATAATGCTATAGAGCACAAATTCTCAGGATAAAGTGTAATTAGCAGATTTATATACAACACACTAAGTTTCATATTATGTCAAGCTTCTATATTTTGGATTTTATTCATGCCTAAAAAACGTTCATTTTGGTCACTGACTGAGTCACTCGCTCGCTCATCAAAACCTCTAGGGCACTTCCTGAAGACCTAGAAAGCTGGAATTTGGTACACAGACTAGGATTTGCAAACAAGAAAAAAAACTGAGATATCTGTAACTGTCACCCTCCAACCCTCGAATTGCAGGTCTATATATAAAATAAAACCTACTAGGGTACTTCCCGAAGTTCTAGAAAGTTATTTGCACACAAACAACAAAAAAAAAAGAAATTCGTTATTTTCACTCTCAAACCTCCTTTAAGGGTGCAAGTCTGTATTTCTTACGGATAATCGGTAAACCTACTCACATTTGTTATGAAAGCTAGATATAAGCTATAAAGAAAAAACAGTTTTTCATTGCCTATGAAGAAAGTAACTGCTGGTGCGCAAGAAATACATTGTTTACCCGACTTTGCTTAGGGTTATGATTTTAACATGTATGACCTTATAGCTAAAATAAAGAGAAATAGAGCACCCTACAAAAGGAAATGAAATTCCTCCAAAAACATTTCATGTAAAATGGTTGCCAAGACTTACATAACGCTTTCACTGTTAAAAAGGAACAGATTAAAATGTAGAGACAAGCCCATACCTCACATAACTTCATCGTACGGAACCCTCTCGACGCGAGTTCAACTCGCACTTAACCGGCTTCAGTAATCATAGACTAAGTAATACATTTTATGAGTCTAGCCGTAGAGTGAACTCCAAACCGTTTGACTCGTAGACAGAGAAAGTTTCTCTGTCTACGGTTTGACTGCACACCATGAAAGTTGGAACATAGGTAGGTACTTAAGCATACAGGGTGTGGCGTGAGTAGTGGTCCACCGTTCAGGATTCGATAAACCAGATAATTAACTATAACAATTAAAAATTTTAACCATTTTTACCCAAGGGTTCCGAAAATATTTCCATTTTGTCTTTTATTTACGAAATTTTTACCTTTTATTACAAAATTGTTTGTAGTTTTAACAAACACCATTATTTTTTCATTTTGATTTCTGTTAATTCCTGCTGAATACTAGAGCTATCATGATACATTATGATTTTTTATGTCAATTCAGCTCTTTTGAAGAAAAAGTTGGTTCTTCTCTAATTTTAACCCTAACTTTTAACACACCATCAAGTTCAAGAGCGATTTTTGTAAAAAAAACTTACTACTAAAAATGGTTAAAAATTTTAATTGTTATAGTTAATTATCTGGTTCATCGAAACCTGAACGGTGGGCCACTACTTACGCCACACCCTGTATATGTTTTCGACCTCAAAATCTAGTACTTAAATATTAATAAATTAAGTAAGTAGGTAAGTAATCCAATACATTTTTGATGTTTCCATCATTGTTATCGCTGATGGATTGACACGCGCGTTGTCTAGGCCCTTTAGTCATAGGACAGAAGGATTATGCCGCCCTACCTATAAGTCGTTTGGACTAGAGGGCCTTAGTTATAAACTGAAATGTATACAATGTGAAGAATCTTCACTGCAGATGCTGTCTCGCATCAACATCTGAACAGATTTGCATGAAAGACATTCAAAAGGCCTGGATTCACACAGGTCGTATTTTATTGGGGTCCATGAAGGAAGTTCACCTTGGATGCGGGTGAAGCAGCTGCTAGTGGCCTATAATTTTAGAGCCACTTAGATCAAGGCCGGGAGCTTAGGAGAATGTGAAGGTCAGTTCATATGCAGATTACATTCCTACGTTTACGTACCGGGGGGTCATGATTGTAGATCAATTTACGGGAATTGATACCGGATCGTTATTTTATAGTCTTGGCCTTACAAGGAATCCAACTAAGTATAAAACAACCTGTTTAACTAGGAATTCATTGACTGTAAAGTATAAAGAAAATCAAAGACTGAAGAAAGTTATGAAGGCCGGTCTCCAGCCGTAAATATGAAGGAATTTGAAAGGAAGAAAATATGAATTTGCCTCTTTGACTAGAAAGGCAACAGTCAAATATTACTAACTGCGTACCTATGTTCTAAATTGCAGTTATGCACATCACACAGTTTTGTAAAAAGTATCTAAAATCTTTTTTTTACAAATTAATCTAAACTTATATATGCATTAAAAAAACGTTTAATTAAGAATACTTACTTGTAGCATAAACCACGTGAAACGGAATGCGTTTGGGCATTTTAAAAGAACAATTTAAAACACTACCTCTTTATTTTTAAATCTAAATAAATATTCACTTCCATAGCTACGAATATTATTGTAATATTTGAAAACAAAACACTGTCAACATTTGGAAACACATTATTTTGGTTAAAAACATAGTTAAGTTGATTTCTTTAAAGAATTTACATTTTACAGGTAAATAAAGAGTGTTAAACGTAAGATTATTGTGGGACTGTGTGCTAGAATAATAGTGGGAAGGAGTGAAGTTGCTCCGAATTGGGGACTGTGAATTAATCAATATTGGCGCGGCTGAGTTCGTGCGGTAGATTGTCGCGCAGGCCGCAATGATGGTGGCGCCATCTTTTATCCGGATATCGTACTAAGAGAAAAACTTTGGGGCACTATAAACACCGTCTTTTGCTAGTGTTTTTATGTACGGTCATTCAGTGTACCACCACTCTAATTTTCAGCTTAGTAGACCACAAGATGTAAAGCTAAGCTAATGCTAGCTTGGCACGTTTTACATAAAATTATCATTTTATTGTAATTTTTTCTCCTACCATATTCTTGTAAGGCTTAACATAAGGGATAACAAAGTAAGACACATTGGAAATACATACTTTAATAAATATTTTTTGTTTGTTGATTCTTAATTATCTAAGTAAGTAACTACGTAAAAAACTTTGGCACAGTTTACAGAATGGCTCCCAAATTAGGTAACAGTAGCTGTTTGGCATTTTTTCTTACTGACATTTTACTATTTTACTTAAATGGGTGGTGATTGACCATTTAAATCTGCAATACCAGAGGTACAATACAGACCCGTTGCCATCCCGCAAAAGCTGAAATGTGAAAATATGCCAAACATTGGTCAATTGACATTGATCGTAAAGGTCAGGAGCTACACAACTTTGGACGAACGTTGGCTGCAATCATTTGATACAATATTTGTCTCTAGTCGTGCCAGTAACGGTTAGAATCCAGTTAAGGAAGGCAGTTACTCTGGTGTTCATTCCTGGTGTGTCTGACGCACAGGAGCGGCCGTAACTGACGACGCCGATGTGGTGGAGTGCGCCAGTAAGTGAGTCGGTCCACAGAAGTGGGCCGCCGGAGTCATACTGCGAAATAAATTGATGAATTGCTGAATTGCTGTTTGTGTACGTGAGTTTAAATGTTTGTAAACGCACCCACGATACAGGAGAAATACCTAGTGTGGGGCAACGCTATAAAAAAAAAAAAAAAAAAAGAATCTATGTACCTAATTCTAACGGTCTTATTACAAAACAAGGTTTTAGAAAATCATCAACATCATCATCGGCCCACAGCAGTCCACTGCCTCTCCAACTGCACGGCATTCAGCAATTTTAGACAATCGATCGAGCTAACTATTGAAGGAAGAACAGTGATCGAAATACCTTTCTTAATTCAAAACTGAGAACCCAAGTTGTCAGTTTTGTACTAAGAACTTACTATAGTCAGGATAACGTTCAATGTATCTACAAGAACTGGCTCGAAGTTTTATGGATGATTTTAGGTAGAGCATCACGGGCGCGAGCCGCGTTCGTGTCTGCTCAATTTGTAGGATGATTCAAGTGTTGGATGGGACACGGACGCTGCACGGTTTAGCATGAACTGCTTCGTATAAAATGTTCGTGAAGCTTTGGATCCGTGCCTCGCCCGCACCTCGTACATGGCTCCGCTCGCGCCCTACACGGCTTAGCATAAAACATCCTTTAAGTTTCGGCTAAAGTGAGATCACATTTGGTAATAAGACAGTAACAAATTTCTCATGAATCATGGGAGCACTTGACAAATCTCACAAACAAAAACTTGTGTTTACCGCTTTCACAATGTCCGTAATTAGCACTATATCAGATAAGTAACTAAATAATGAAACAGAATTCGCTTGAGAGCCAGATAAATTAACTGTTATTTAGTCAGAGTTGGTGATCCGGACGTTCATAATCATCTGCTTAGCCTTTTCCCTAGATTGGGGTTGGTGTCCAGTCTTCCCGCATCTGAATACCAGTATTTTATATGGATCTCGAGGGACTGCCTATCTGACCTCCACAACCCAGTTACTGGGTAACACTACCCCTTAATCAAACTGGTTCCAGGACACGATACTTTTAATTTCTGTAAGCCTTTAAATTGCATGACTCTCTTCGATCTCACCTGACAAGCGTCTTTACCGGGGGTCCAGGTGCACATCTGTCGCTCAGTGACCGCGGCTCCCCTGGCCCTGCAGGTGCTTTGTTGGAGCACGTCCAGGTCTGCCTTCATGAGGACGTTGGAGCTCGGCCCGCCAAAGGAGACAGTGCCCCATCCTAGAAACCAATTTGTATAAGTACTCGTAGTACCATTGTTTTAAGCCACTTACCAATACCTAGGTAGAGGTGAAATAAAGTCGTTCAAATTGGATTCGGTACATATTATCCGCCTAATATGCCTCACAGGCCTCCTCACTATGAGAGGGATTGGGCCTTAAGCCCGTAATCTACCGCGTGGTAGGTGGGCCCAGTGCGAGCCTGTGGATGTCACATGTCTTCTAATGTTTAAGTCTAGGATATATCTTCGCAGTGGATGCTTAATGTTGACACATGTTATGGTCAAGTGGGTACGAGAATTAGCTCCAAAAATTTAGCGTGTGCTGTTAACTCAATGCTCAGAGGCAAGTCCCCAGTCTGAGCGTTGAACATCTTCAGCAGGCTGGACATCACCTACCTAGAGTGTTGGCAATGCTTTTTAATTTGTGCATCAATCATGCATACTTACCCTCTGACCTAGTTAAGACAATTGTAGTGCCAGTGGTAAGATATAAAACAGGGACCTGTCTGGTCTGCTAAGGGTAATTATAGGCCAATTTCATTGGCAACTGTCATTGCGAAAGTGCTTGACGGCTTGCTTGACACACAATTAAATGAATATCTCCATCTGCACGATAATCAGTTTGGTTTTCAGCCAGGACTGTCCACAGAGAGTGCTATAGTGTGTCTTAAGCATGCTATCAGAGGGGCAATTCTCGTACTTAAAAAACGTTCAAATTGAAGTCGCAATCTCATCTCAGCGACAATTAATGTCAAAAACTTGTCAAAAATGTATGTAAATTGATTGTATTTTTGACAGATTGAGACTGAGATCAGACTGTGAACGTTCTTAAAATTACGGGAATTACCCCTCAGGTACTTTACGGACAGACATACTCCAGTGTACGCGTGCTTTCTCGATTTATCCAGGGCTTTTGATCTGGTTTCCAATTACATTCTATAGAGGAAGTTGGAGGACATAGATTTCCCCACGGAACTTATTAACCTGTTTAAATGTTGGTATGGAGGCCAGATCAATAGCGTGAAATTGGCAGGTTCTCCGTCGGAACCATATGGGTTGGAATGCGGGGTGAAGCAGGGAGGGTTGAGCTCCCCCGCACTTTTTAATGTTAATGCGCTGATTGTTGCTCTCAGCAGTCATCATGTCGGTTGTCATATTGATGGAGTTTGACTGAATAATATCAGCTATGCGGACGACATTGTGCTGCTGAGCGCATCGGTTTGTGGTATTAGAACATTGTTGCAGATTTGTGAGGCATATGCTGAAGGACACGGGGTGAAATATAATGTAACTAAAAGTCAGTTTATGGTGTTTGAAGCCGGCTCTAAATATCCTATAACAGTACCACCAATCAAACTGTATCTACAGGGTTGCCTTGGCAAAAGTGGACCACTTTAAATACCTGGGGCAAATGCCCCAAGTAATTAAATAATTACTGACTTTCTCAAAGACGATATCGATATCGAGAGGAAGCGGAGGGCGTTGTCTATAAAAGCAAATATGATAGCGCGCAGGTTTGCACGCTGTTCAAAGTCGGTCAAGCAAACACTTTTTAGAGCTCGTGCAGCCTGCGGGTGCATCACACCCAAAAATCATATGAAGCCCTCCGCGTCCAATATAACAACGCCTTCAGAGCGCTGATGGGGCTGCCGCGACACTGTAGTGCCTCGGGCATGTTTGCCGAAGCTAGCGTCGACTGCTTCTATACAACGATGCGCAAGCGGAGTGCGTCTCTGGTGTGCAGGGTGCGCGGCAGCCCTAACAGCGTGCTGATGATGATAGCGGACAGGCTCGACTTTCCATACATGCGACGCTGCAGTGACTTGCACGTCACCTACAGTCGTCGGCCATTAATTTGTAAATGAATGAAATGAAATACATTGCAGATAGAAATATGTTTAATCGTAATGAGTACCTACCCAGTACTGTAACTTTGGTTCCAGCAAAGTCATTATTCGCGAACCTGAAGGGCATACAGACGGGTTGCACGAGGTCGTTGAACTCTATTCCTGTCTGTAGAGCCACCCACACAACCGCGATGTCGTAGTCGTAGTTGGTACTAAAAAAAATCTTGAGATTATTATTGTGAATTTCTTATCGTAAAATCTAGAGGTGAAGTTTATACAAGCCGTATGGAAAATTATAATAACTTAGTTCGATTCGATGCCGGCCTCGTTGGTCGAGAGATCGCGAGCGCTACTGCTAAGCTCCTGTCCTGGGTTTAATTCCCAGGTCGGGCAATGTGTTACCTATTAGGTTTTCTCATTAGGAATTTCTCAGCATCACCCAGAACTCTGTTGATGGCAATAGACTCGCCCCTTTTTTTTTTTTGAGCATGGGAAATCATCAAATGACCCCTCCCGCTCTGGGTGGAGCGGAAGGGAGTGTCAGACTCTTACTGACTAAAACCCACCCGTGTTCCTTCCTTGGCCCTTTATGTTCCGGGCCAGCGGTACCCCTTTCGGACAATCCCGCTTAGGCTCGCCCCCTTTTGCATGGGACTTGAACATAATTAGCGAAATATGGGTGTACTATAGGTACACCTCTGTCTAATACTTTGGGGATTACACGCGTGATGTTATGTTGTGTAGTTCAATCTGAAATTATTCCGAATGCGTGAAAATCTGGTGTGACTAGTTTAACGCATGCACTAATAATATTTGCGCGTCGCAAAATGTCGATTTTAACGCAATTTTACTATGTTAATTAGTGCTTAATAATATTTGCACACCGTTAACGGCAAAGCATAGAGATCTCTATAAATACAGGGTCATTTGTAATACGTCTGCAATCCATTAAGGGGATGTAGGGAAGGTCATTTGCAACCAAATGACCCGTTATGGCTTCTACCATTGACCATTTTCCAGTAATTTGACAAATTATATTTTTTTGAAGATATCTGGTATCTTATTGTATCTCGTTGGATAGTTGAGAAGTTGTACATATTTTTGGAATGTTCTGTCAGTGAAGTATATCCATGTTTTTTTGCAGAAGACAACCATTTTAGTCAAATAACCTGCTCAAAATGATGAAAATTGTGTACTCTGTTTTAAAAAAATATGAAAGATAATTGTCATTTTGTAGTTGATTATTATGTATTGAAGTAGAAGCAGATAATAACAATTTAAAAATATCATACATTTTTTTTTGTAATAAATTTTCCAAAGTTGTATACCGCCAAAGAAATATAAAATGTCAAATTACTCGGAAATGGTTGACATTTGCATAGGGGTCATTTGGTTGCAAATGACCTCCCCTACATCCCCTTTATGGATTGCCGACATATTAACAAAAACATCGTGTATATAAAACACCCTACACACCTAGTTTATTTAAAACACCTTTTACACCTATGTTTTACAAATAAAGTTTTGTCTTTGACTTTGACGTACAGTATTTTTATCTCACAAAGCGACGCGCGGTTTACTTGTGGTAACCAAGTGTACAAACACGCTGCGAATGTGTGCGCAAGCGCAGGACCTCTCGGTGCCAGCCGATGCCGTCCGAGACAAAGGCGAAGTCGGAAGAGTGCGTATGTGTGTTTGTACACTTGGTTACCACATAAAAGCGCGCGTCGTTCCGTGAGATAAAAATATTATAAGATGAAGATGAAAGTGCACAAAGGACAAACAGCCTAAAACAGCATCATCAGTCATGGGCCATGGTATCGACCTAATTGAGGCGCGAGGGTAAAAGGCTGTTGCTTTACCTTAAAGTTGAAGCTGTAAGGTCGGGAAAAGGTATGATAAATATGTTATAGAGGCACGAGGAACAGGGTGTAATGTTCACTCATACCTCCATAGAAAAGTGAGGATCCTCCGACCAGACGGGTGTCGTGTCTGGTGGGCAACTGCCCGAAGAATGTCGGGAAGTTGTATATATGCTAGTCGCGCGGTAAACTCTGCTTGCGCGATGCATGATTTGCGTGACGTTAGTATGACGCGCAGCTCGCAAGGGCGATGGGCGATGTAGATACTGCTACAATGTGTTTGTACTCCCTTGCGTAGGTACTACCCTCTTAGCACAAGTTCACTTACCTATTATACGCTGAATGGACAGTGAATTTGGAAATGGCGTACGCCCGTGTGGCTGGAGAGTCTGAAATACAAAAAAGTGTAATTTTTTAAGGTTGCTGCCAATTTATAAGCTGAAGCGAAGGAAAACCGGTCTATTTTCGTATCATCACGATTTAGCTCTTGATATAAATATTTGGCAGTCACGAAGATTGATACCGGGTTTGCCAGTCCAGGATGTGCAGCGGTAGCCGACAGTGGTTACTTCATGGTTGGTCACATCTGCATGTATTATGTCATAGCGCGAAACTTGTGACGATAAATGTTAAAGCGATTCCAGCGTACTGTCGACTGTCCACAGATATCTATGGTCCACAGCTACTTAGAAACTTGTGACGATAAATGTTAAAGCGATTCCAGCGTACTGTCGACTGTCCACAGATATCTATGGTCCACAGCTACTTAGAATGTGTACGGAGAGGTTTGTCACGTTAGCTACGCGATTCATTATGTTTGTCAGGCACGACAGCCACGCATCAGTGCTTAGCGTGGCCGTAGACCGCCCTCGATCTCGCCTATAGTCTATTCCAAAAGTTTCTGGTAAAAGTGTAAACAAACTTTGTTCAGGTTAAATTCTTACGCAATAACTCCCTAAAGGGAATTAGTAACACATTCGTCTGTACATCTGTGATAAATCATCGATGATTTCGGTTATGAAATTAACCTTAGTTGTTAGATGTTTGAGGTGATTTAAAATTATTTGAATTATGTATTCAAATAATCAAATCAAAGCACTCCATTTGTAAGTGGCACTACAAATTGGCATTCACAAGTACATTTTCTAATCCATCCTAATCCTAATTTCCTAACTTATAATATAAATGCGAAAGTAAGTTCGTTTGTTTGTTTGCTTGTTACCTTTTCACGCCTAAACCACGGAACCGATCATATAAATACCGGATAATAAAAACATTTTGCATATACGTCGTCAGGGGTATAAAAAAGGACATAATGTACGAGTACATGTTTCAACGGTCACAATGCCTTTAGGCTGCTAGACGGGCGCTACGTGTCTTTCGAATCATGATAGTAAAATTAGAAACTTTTGTAATGTGTTCCAACAACCTTAATTGATTGTGAAAATCTAAATTAACGCGAGCGAAGCCGCGGGCAAAACCTAGTTTGTTTATATTTTCAGCAGCTACTTTTGGAACAGACCATACATTTTCACTTAGCATTTGTATTTGTAGGTATGTATTAGTTTATAGTTATTGTTTTATGCTTATTTATGTATTGTGTTTTATGGGCCTTGGTTGCCTGAAATATAGGATTATTATTATTATTATTACAACTCACCCCCAGTATCTACATTATGTTCGCCGACGACTAATGCGTAGTTACTCGCCAATTCGTTGAACACGCAATGGGCAGCCGTCACGCAATGCTGCTTCGATATGATGACTGCCCCGCATTTGATCTTCACAATACTCGCCTCTACCAGGCCCGCCATCATTGTGTACTCGTTTACGCCAGTTTCTTGACCTCCTACTATGCGATTCTAGAGGTAAATGGAAAAGAGAAAACTGCCATTAATTGTTTTTGTCCAGTTACAAGTTTTTTCAAGCCTTTGAGAGGTTTCTGACAAGGCGGCTTTGTACGCTCGTAGGTAATCGCTAGACTTATGCTGTCAGGATTCGGATGTATTTTCTCTCGTTCCGTGTTGGACTCATTCTTGATAATTTTTTCAAGAACTTAAATTATTTTACGGCCATACCAATTATGGTTTTGCATTTTGTTTCACGTAATTTTGCATTTGATCAACGTAATGACCGTACATGCTGATAAAGTCTTTCAATTCCTTATTCCCACTTAAACAAACAAATTAAAAAAATGTTTATATTAAGTGAATTTCAGAATTACTAGTACTACTGAAAAAATTAACAAAATTAATTGAAGATGAAGCGCGATCCAGATTTTATGTTTAGGTATTAAAGTTGCTTTAACTAAGGACTTAACGACACATATTATTTGTTTATTTGATTAGAAACTAAATAGTGAACGCAGTATAGTCACCTGTCTTCTTTCTCCACACCTGCACGCAGTAGGAGTGACAAGGATAGCTTGAGTTGACACTGTACACTGGAACTTGCCTCCAGGACTAGATGTACTTGATATTAAACCTGTAATATGATTGGTTTCATTGCAATAATAGTCCTTCAAACCGAATTTTGGCCATGGCGGTCAATTTCAGAGTAGACTGGCCATCTACACGGGAGATATTATAGTGTTCAAAGTGTGTGCGCAGACACAGGGGCTCACTCTTCCCTCACTCTCAAAGTCCGATGAGACGGCAATCCGACATGACTGGAGGTGTTGGGAATCGAACCTAACACAGCACGTTGCAGGCGGTCTGCATGCGCAATTGCGCAGGCAGCGTGATCAGCGCGTCACACGGTGGGCTGAAAATCAGCTTTCATAGACTTAGGGATTTCAATCTGCAAGTGCCTGATTTTTTGCCGGATATCGCTTCTATTAGTTGTTACTATATTCAAAAATGACACCCGAGGTAATTCTGCACAAATACGAAGGAATTATAATTTTTTTACGAAAAATTTGTATGAAGCTAGGATGAAAAGGTTAATTATCTCGCAAACAGCAAGGAAAACCGTAATATCGTTACAGGTGGTTATAGTACTAATTATTTATGATTTTTTGACATATGTCATATGTCATATAACGGTTATCTCTGCTATTTTTTTTTTAAAAATCGTCTAAATATTTTTATTTATTTTTACACATGAAACGGATCCTTTTAATGACTAAATTAAGAACATTGTTAATTATGAAGAATTTTATTGACCCATATCTTAAGACTATATAAAATAAGAAAAATATTTAAAAACATAGAAAAAATGAAATCATATATTAAACATTTTCCTTATCACTGTCGTTGTCGGACTCCAATTCTGAGTCAGAATCCAGCATTGCGATTCTGTAACCATATCACCGTGAAAACTTAGGTGAAGTGAGAGTGGAGTGAGCTGCCTGTGTCATCCCACTGATGCCAGGGATTGACCAAGCATTACATTTACAATCATAATCGAGTTTTTTTTTAATTCTAATTCTGTTGATCATTTTATATTATTTCTAAGCTAGTATTTACGTGGCTAAAATTATTGTAAATGTAACGTTGGTCAATCCCTAGCATCAGTGGGATGACACTGACAGCTCACTCCACGCTCACTTCACCTAAGTGTTCACTTCACGGTCACATTTTTACAGAATCGACATAATTCCAATGTGACAGCCAAATAACTTAGCCTGATCAGCCTGTAACGTTATCACTGCTGGGAGACAGCCGGTCGATTCTGTAAAAATCTCACGGTGAAGTGAACACTTAAGTGAAGTGAGCGTGGACTCGTGGAGTGAGCTGTCAGTGTCATCCCACTGATGCTAGGGATTGACCAAGCATTACATTTACAATCATATATTTTTTTAATGTTAGTTCTGTTGATCATTTTGTATTATTTCAAAGCTGGTATTTAAGTGGCTAAACATTACTGTATAAGTACGGTATTTTTATGTAAAACAGCAAAACAGAAATTCAGTAAGAAACTCAAATAAGTTCTTTTTTTTCCTAAACTAGCTACTAAAGAAAATGTGCATGGACATTGTTTGTTATTATGGACCTATTGTTTAATATGTTTTTTCGAGGTTGCTAAAGGCGAAAGTGAGGTCAAAATAAAAATCAAAGTTGGCTTACCGTCATCTTTGATTTTCAAAGAAACAAAATTGACCTTCTGTGTTGCTGTTTTATAAAAATAAAACTCTAAATAATAATATTTAGACACTTATATACTAGCTTTGAAATTATATAAAATGATCAACAGAAATACCATTAAAAATATAATTAAAATCTCGATTATGGTTGTAAATGTAATGCTTGGTCAATCCCTAACATCAGTGGGACGACACTGACAGCTCACTCCACGCTCACATCACCTAAGTTTTCACGGTGAGATGGTTACAGAATCGCAATGCAGCATTGCGATTCTGTAACCATCTCACCGTGAAAATATAGGTGAAGTAAGCGTGGAGTGAGCTGTCAGTATAGTCTCACTGATGCTAGGGATTGACCAAGCATTGTATTTACAATCATAATCGAGATTTTAATTATATTTTTTAATAATAATTTTGTTGATAGTTTTATATAATTTCAAAGCTAGTATATATGTGTCTAAATATTATTATTTAGAGTTTTATTTTTATAAAACAGCAACACAGAAAGTCAATTTTATTTCTTTTTAAATGAAAATCAAAGATGACGGTAAGCCAACTTTGATTTTAATTTTGACCTCACTTTCGGCTTTAGCAACCTCGAAAACGACGAATACGACCAATAGTCGTATAAACAAATAAACAATAGGTCAATAATAACAAACAATGTCCATGCGCATTTTATTTAGTAGCTAGTTTAGGAAAACAAAATAACTTATTTGAGTTTCTTACTGAATTTCTGTTTTATTTAAAAAACCTGTAAACAGTAATGTTTAGCCACTTATATACTTTCAAATAATACAAAATGATCAACAGAAGTAACATTAAAAAAATATCATTAAAATCTCGATTATGATTGTAAATGTAGGTATAGCTTGGGCAATCCCTAGCATCAGTGGGATGACACTGGCAGCTCTCTCCACGAGTCCACGCTCACTTCACCTAAGTGTTCACTTCACGGTGAGATTTTACAGAATCGACCGGCAGATTGGATATATCTAAAAACTCGAACTCACTTTCCTGAAACTGAATTAAGTCGAGAGTTTCAGCAAAAAAGCGCTGCTTTCTTTTGGCATCTAACTTAGGCCTTTGTGCACTTAGGAAAGGATCCGAAGAAACAATAAGCATATTTAAGATATCTTGATTAGAATCTTGCCTGCTTCTTTTCCGCGAATGATGTTCCCGGAACCTCCTAAAATCTTTGTTTCGAGACTCTGAGGCTTCTTCCGAGAGAGTCCCAATCGGCACAATATCATTTTTCTCGATTATGTCAGCCCCGTGTATTAATAATTTATGTACGGTTGACGACATGTAGTACCAGTCGTACAATTCCACGTACTTTTCTGCTGTTTTGCGGGCAAAATCTTTAAACTTTAATACGTCGATCTTCTCGCCAGATGTTATCGCTTGCAAAATCACAGCAAATCTTTTAATAAGATCTTCGTCCAACCCGGTAATAGCTGCAGTTTTATTGGGAAACTCGAAAAACTTTCTTGCGGTATTCCCGTCATTGGTAGTTCCCGAGCCTTGTTTCACAATATCAATCAACAGATTGAGCTGATATTTGAATTTATTTTGAATAGATTGTTTTCTGTTCTGCAACATTTCTTTGTCCTCATTACTTCTCGCTGCCCACCGTTTGAAGTCGAGCCTGTACGCAATATGTAACAGACATTCGATACAATTAATACGTGCGTGTAGAGATGACAAGCCAAATTCGCATATGCCAGCATACAGTCTTTGATGTCACAACATCTAAGTGGTTCATTTCCGTAGGTTTTGCTAATCACAGGTAGCACGATGCATTTGATCTGGCCTCAGAAAGGTACGTGCAGACTTTGGCGTCGATCATTGTCATCATTATTTGATGAGTCACCATGTTATTATTAATGCACTCTGTGGGGTTAAGGGCCTCAATTTCATCATCCATTTGTCTTTTGAAACCAATGACAACTGCTTCGCTCTCCTTTACAAAAGTAAACTGAACTGGACGACAATACAAAGTTGAGCATAGTTTTGGGTTCGTCCATACAGTATTATCTCCATCTGTCAGTTTTAGTGGCACCAAGGAGGTCATAAAAATGCTTGCATCATCTTGCTCACTCTCCATTTTCTGCTTGTATCGGCTTTGGTTGGAAGCACCATCAAATCCCCACTTGGCTTCACACCGCCAACTTCCAAACTCTGGGCCGTTACTGAGAAATTCCTATTGGAAAAACCCAATAATACTTTGCCCGACCTGGGAATCGAACTCAGGACGCTCAGCAGTCGCGCTTGCTACCACGAGATAACGGGGCCGTTAAATTGAAACACATAAATATTCCTTTGATGTTGGCAGGGCAGTGTTGGTAATTAGAACAATTATTTTGTGAAATATGTATATTGACAAAGAACCAAGATGGCGGCTTGTACTCGTACATTTATTATTTTATCTATGATGGCAGCGTTAATTTCGATTTGTCCATGCGCTCCAAAATCTTTTGTTTTTATATTTTATCTCTATTAGTTTATAGGAAGGTTTTGATCAGTATGACCATGTCACCCTCATAGGGGCATTCTATGTATATCTATGCTTAATACCTAGGTATACAATTTTGTAAAGTTTTTTGGCTGTCGCTGTGTAGAGACAAGGGAGCAGCCATGATACTAATATACATGCATCATTAATATAATTAAAACCGTTTTCTGTGAAATAGTTACTCCTTTCAACCTCGTTCCGAACACATTCCGCTAACATATATGAGTGATATACCTACCTTATCACGCTCAGAACAATTGGGCGAATCACCCTTTCTCATTAAAAAGGCGAAGCTAATCAACGGAATATGTCCTGAACGTAGTCTGACCCACAAACCAAGGGAGGCGGGAAAGGCTATGTTGAATGGTTCTATATCAAATTCCCTCAGTGACCTCTCATCAAATTATTCTTACACAGCAATAATATGTTCGATTTCACTATAGTTGAATACTTTAACACACATAAGTTATATACCCTGGTCTGTGGTTTGTACGTCACAGATACATGCATGAATTGACCTATGTACAAAGATAACAACCCTACCATCATCATCTATATTTACGGTAAATATTATAATTTGTCAAATTGAGGTGGATAGCAGGCTCTAACCAGGTATCACTAACGGCAGCAATGTGGAGTCTCTCATGTGACAAAATATTTTCAAGAGTAACTAACTTCGGCCTTAAACTCTACGCGTTCCATTGGAGAATGGTCAATTTTACATAATTATATTCTGTTATTAAAAACGGCTTAGGAAAAAAAACGAACATCTGTTTTACTATAGGCCAACCTGAAATATTATCTACCACAACTAAAATTATCCATTCGACACAACACTTTAAAATACTTGTAACCTTAGTTAAAATACATAGATGTATTATTCAAAAAGATTATTTCCTTCCGCGTTTTAATTAATTCTCCAAACTTTACTTCTCTTTCTCTCTTTTCTTCAACTTCCACAAACAACACCTCTGGTTTATTGGTATCGTGTCTCTGGATTAAAAAAGAAGTCGCATTAAGATCGATTAGAAGCAGCATTCTTACGTATCCCTTGTTTTTTGGACGATGATTGAGAGGCTGGATTGGCCTGTTGCCCTTTGTGTATTTGTGCTTACGTCGTTATGATTTCAACATAAGGCGCAGTTTCACGGGCCGATGATGGCATATCTTCTACAAGCGGAGGTTTAGAAACTAACGAAGATAACGGTTTGATAGACGACATCTTAGGAGCAACATCTGCTGGTGAACTCGGTGCTACATAAATAGTGAGGGCCTTTCTATACGCGCAAGTAAACTCGGCCAAAATATCTCTTAACCTTTTTCTTTGAGGAATGCAGGGCCATCTTTGTACAAAACCATGTGTGCACCATCACAGTTGACAAATTTAAATGATTCGGACAACTTTGCTTGATGGACACCTTTTAGTTATAATAATATGAGACAACATCCACACAAGGTCTTCAGGTCCCGAACTAGGCAGAGCTTGTACTACGGTAACCTGATGACTGATATACATAATATACACACCCAGAACCAGGTCAAACAGACATGTTCATGCACACAAATGTATGACTTGTCCGGGGATCGAACCCGGGACCAGCGGCTCAGATGGATGACATATAATGATGGATACAGGAAAAATGTATGGATCCATTTTATTTCCCAAACCACCCACAGATATGTATGGTAGTAAAAAGGAGCCCTTAAAACACAAAGGAACTGCTTTACTTCGTGCCCAGCCTTCTTTCGAATTACGTTGGTTAAGTTGAAATATTGACACTAATCGGGCTGGTTTAGAGCACGCTATTGTATGTTATATCTCTTCATTGGTTAGATCTAAGTCCACATCTCTTATAACATCATATGACTCTTTTCCATAGCCCATTGTAAACGCCAGCCCTTCTCAAGTAGTTGTTTACAGTGCTCTGATCTCTCCACGCTGACATCAGTCTGCATATCGAGGCGGACTTTGTATGGGTTCATATATTTCCCCCTTAGAGTATCGGTAATGCCGTTATCTTTAAATAATCTGGCCAAAGCAAATTGTTTAGGCAATTACCCACTATGTGATATGTATATCTTTATTGTATCTATCTCAAGCTTGTAGGTACTTATTTTTTTACTTTGGTTTCACCTCTGTCCATTCGGTATCATCGCCATCTCCTTTCCTCTTCTCCGTCCAAGTTTCGCCCTCCATTTGCATATTATTTTCCTCTTGGTATTGTGTCCCTCCTAAATCTTGTCCTACTAGATTACTCAGCGGACTGCTGCTCGGCATAGTACCTAATCGCATCACAAGTCGCATACACATGATCGTTCTTAATTTCATCCATCGTGTAAAATTAAGGACCATACATCGTTAGATATTGCGCGCAGCGAGTCAACCGAATATACACCTTGAGTATAGCTTCCGCAGCTACACGCATGTAAAAACATTAACGCAATAGGTGCTCGCGCGGCTTGAGTAATTTTTAGCATACGACTATCTCGCACGAACGCCGTATGGAGACTGCACCGCAAAACTCTTTAACAGTCACAAAGAGTGGTTATATATACAACGTGTTGTTTTGCATCCTCGTCAAATTTCAGGAGGCTGTTATGAAAGACATAAATAATCAAATAAAATTACGATCCTGCTCAATAATTAATACATACTTGTTTTTTTAGGTATTTAAGTTTGACAGTATTTCAGAATACTCCACTTTCAAAGAACAAAATCGCCCCGTTGCGTATGCGGTAGGCAGTGTCGTACGACTATGTCGCTGTGTGCATGCGTTACAGTTACAGCGCAGTTACAGGGCGGCATCACACGGGCCCTACACATGCTGATTTCCGAAAAATACAAAAAATAAAAATAAATACCTACTTATTTTATTATTGATTCGTGTCGAGAACCATTAGCATAGTTACCTCCTCGAATTTGACGAGGATGCAAAACCACACCTTGCATAGTGGTCTGACTAATTAGTCTGTCTAACGATCAGGAATTTGTGCCCAGTTGTCGAGAAAAGGCATTCGTCTCCTACTTATTACACGATAACTTTTAAAATATCTAAGTGCTCATACACACGAGCGAGAACGACAGTCGTCGACGGCTGCTGTTGCCTCTGCCGTTGACGCGTGCCGCTCGTTTATATCAGCACTAACTTTTAACTAAAGTACTATGTCATGATCCTGTGTTCAGCCGTAAAGGCGTGAAAAGGTAATAGACAGAGGTCTGGCCAGTTTCTCGAACGAAAATGATCGCAAAATTAATGTGACAAATTGTCGAATGCGCGTAACCTGCTTTTTTTATTTGAGGGTGGGTAATCATCAAATAACTTCTCCCACTCTGGGCAGAGCAGGAGGGCGTGTCAGACTCTTACTGGGTATACCGCCGTTTACCCGAATTTTATTTGCCCTAATATCATTTGCCATAATAGTCAACAGCCATAATATCATACGACATAATACTCATTTGCCCTACTCTCATTTGCCATATAAGTCACGTGCCAGAATCATTGTTTCCCATAAAGTCACTTACCATAACATCATTTGTCATAATCATTGTAAGCCCTAATTATCACATGCCATAATTATGATATGCCATAACATAATTTGCCATCGACATCGGGTGTGTAACGGTTGTTTATAACAAGAGAAATTGGATGCAATTGGGACTTTAGGGCACCCCGACTCGGACAGGTTAGGTTAGAAGGGGATGGCGGGGTCGTGTGAGCGAGCGAAGCGAGCGAATAGACCCCGCCATCCCCTTCGTGGTTATTTTTTTATAAACCACACAGAAGTAGGAGCCCCGCGAAGCGGGGCTCCGTCGACCTAGCCCACCATCAACCATGCACAGAAAAAAAAACCATGCACAGAATAAATAAGTTTATTCTTATTATACCAAACATTGCGCACCCATCGACATCGACAGCCAGAAAGCTAATAAGTAGGTAAGTATTAGAATTAAAAACAAGTTTAATAATCAAACTATATAATTATAATTAGGTAGTACAATTAAATACAAAAATAATAATAAAATAATAATAAAATGCAAAAATTGCAATAATTGCAATAATTTAATGCAAATACAAATTTGATGCTAAAGCACGCAAAAATTCTTCTTTTGTATATTTTTCTTTAAATATTATGCCATTTAAATATTATGTCTAATAATTATTATGGCACATAAAAATAAGGCAAACAATACTTATGGCATTCGTATCTTATGGTATCTAAAATTCGGGCAATTAAAAGTATGTCATATGTCTTTTAGGGCAAATGAAACATTCGGGCAAATGAAATTCGGGAAAATGATGATTATGGCATATAATCTTCGGGCAAACAATAGACAACCCTCTTACTGTCCGGTGAGGACCTGCGTCAGGCGGAAGGTGAGGACGCCGTGGCGCCTCTCTAGCCACTCCTCAAAGAGGGGACTTATCGTCGCAATTGTGGCGTGCCCAACGCTGGGTTGCGGCAATCGCACTCTCCATGCTGCCCTGAGATCCTGCCGGAGCTCTGTCCGCTGTACCGTGATTTCTCGCGGCAGCGGAGCTACGCCCCGGCGTTTCGCCTCCTCGCGCCACTCCCAAATGTGCGCGAGGACTTTTGCCTCCAGATCCAATGGCGGTAATCCGGCAAGGAGGCTCGCCGCCTCACCGGAGACCGTACGGTATCCCCGGACCAGCCGGGTGGCCATGACCCTTTGGGGCGCGTTCAACCGCCGCCTCAAGGAACGCGCCCACACCGGTGCCCCGTAAAGGGCCATGGACCGCACGACCCCCGCGTAGAGCCTCCGGCAGGAGGCGTTTGGCCCCCCTAGATTGGGCAGGAGCCGCTTCAAGGCAGCCCCGGCCCTTTCCAGTCTGGGAGCCAAACGTCGGAAATACTCCACGAAGTTCCACCGGCTATCGAGGACGAGTCCCAGATACTTCATCGTCAACTCGATGCCGATGTGAACCTCTCCTACCGTTATTTGGGAACCCGACGGTGGCGTGTTCCGAGAACCATGAAAACACATGGCCTCGGACTTGTTCAGGGCCACCTCGAGTCCCAATTGCCGGATCCTCTCGAGGATTGTCGCAACCCCGCGTGTCGCTAGTTCGGCCGCCGCCTGGTGCGACCTCCCCTGCGCCAAGACCAGCGTGTCGTCAGCGTAACAAACCACGCACGCACGAGGATTTCCTTACAATGAGAGGTCAGTGTAAACTGGTAATGCATAGCTTGATGTGTAGGCGTGTGTACCTAAATATTATTGAGAAAAAAACATTACATACTAGCCAAACGATATATGGTGCACACCTAACGAGTTATTTTTAATTAAGAAAGAAATTAATTGCGTTGTAATTAAATACTATCTATTTACCACAATGAGCTCCTCCTTTAAAATTACCACGCTCTATAGAAAGTATCAACGTTTTAGAAAAATGTCGCCCACAGCTCGCTAGGTATAGTATCCCTGTGACCTAATTTCGTCTTCCTCCCAACGTATGATTTACACAGCTGAATACATGTGCCTATTTCCCAGAACCAGTACAATCCCAGAGATACAAAATTTATTTCAGCCGTGGTGAGCTCCAAAGTGGGCTTATTTATCACATAGCACGAATTCATTCAACTCGAGTTTTAATTGGCATCTACCATCCGTAATAAAAATTGGCTCGAGTTCTTAGATTTAAAACTTAAAGGCTTGAATTGTATTTCGTTACATTCCATTTCATCATGTTCCCCCCGCTCGTGAGTGCATTAAAATAAATACTCTTTTATGGTAGGGATTCCCCAACATGCCAACATGCGTAACCTGCTGCGATTGGCTGCTGATAAATCAATCAACCAAACACAGCAGTCTACGCGCGCTAGACCATCTGTCACATTTATTTTAGGGCAATTTTCGTTCGATAAAGTGGCCTTTATTTCGCTTTAATAATATTCTAGTATGGATTAGTAAAAACAGGAGGATGATTATGGGTCTAAATACCTATGGTGATCCTCTGTTGAGTGGAGGTCACGGAGAATGACCCCGTATCGCAGTATTTATCAGCTGCGTTCAACTGCGGATCCCCGGTTCTCGACACCAGCAGGCGATCCATGGAACATGATGGTGACTAGAAATTGATAACATTCGGTTTAGTGTTCATGTTTTACTCAGGAACGAGCTTAACAATTTTATTATGGTGGTCATACACGTTAATATACATTTATTTATAATATATATTTTTCTTTCTTTCTTTCTTTAATGTCTACTGGACCTGCACATCGAGTGCGTAGGTACGGAGCAGCCGGTCTATTCTGTATAAATCTCACCGTGAAAACTTAGTTACCAGCTGTTATTCCACCTAATGCTAGGGACTGACACTATTGCCAGCTCACTCTAAGACGACATCACCCAAGTCTCCACGGTGAGATTACAGAATAGATCGGCGGGTCATTATTGGAATGGACCTGTGGGCCTAACACGAAGAGTAAACGTAGCGTAAATTTCTATTATTATATTATCACACATAATATTTACTTAGTACTAAGACTTTAATCATGTATAGGTATGGGATTATAGAGGTAAGAAGAACAGGGCGTAAAGTTCACTCATCCTCCATAGAAAAGGGAAGATCCTCCTACGTGACGGGTATTATGTCTGGTGGAGTACTGCCCGACGATTGATGTCGGGACGTTGTATTATATTTTTAGCGGTATCTACATCGCCACATGAGAACTACGTCACACTGACGTCACGCAAAATCCTGCATCGCGCAAGCAGAGTTTACCTCGCAACTAGCATAATTATATACAACCTCCCGACAACAATCGTCGGGCAGTACTCCACCAGACACGAAACCCGTCTGGTCGGAGGAGCCTCCCTTTTTTATGGAGGTATGAGTGAACTTTACACCCTGTACCTCGTGCCTCCATATGTTAGTTACGCGGTAAACTCTGCTTGCGAGATGCAGGATTTTGCGTCACATCAATATGATGCGTAGTTCGCATGGGGCGATGTAGATGCCGCCACAGTTGATACGGAGAAAAAGTATTTTAGTATTTTATATACAAATTCAAGTTTTTTTTTTTATTTCATTATAATGTATATGTGCCGTTTTTTTTCATAACTTGTTGTCATTTTGTAGGTATATGTATATCCAACTGCTGTAGAAATTTTAGAACTTCTGATCAAAAAACAGTGACAAGTAGTTTTGACCCTCTCTTGATGTCAATCTAACACTACCTAAAGAATTCTGAAGAGACTGAAACAGGGCAAAATCTGAGGGTGCAGGGTCAGCTCTAAATGGTGGATGCATTTTAAGCAGTTCCTTACCTAGCTCTCTCAATTTTCGCTGAGTGGCTAAAGACGTCTGGCGTTATCGTGTTGAAAGACCCCACCCTTTCTGTTGATCAATTCCGGCCGTTTTTTCTCAATTTCTTGCTTGAGTCTCATCAGCTGTTGGCATTAAAGATCTGAATCGATGGTTTTGCCCAGCGGTAAAAGTTCATAATGAACTTTTACCACCATACACACAGCATCACCTTGTTGCGAATTAATCCGGGTTTCGCTATAGTCTATGGATCTTGAATGCCCTTTGATCATGATCGTTTTCGCACGTTCTTGTCGTAGGTGATCCACTTTTCATCACCAGTGACCAATCTTTTTAAAAGAGGTTCGGTTTCTTTACGTTTCAATAGAGAATCGCAAATGAGTACACGATTCATTAGGTTTCTTTCACTGAGCTCGTTTGGCACCCAAATATCGAGCTTTTTTCGGCCTAGTGTTTTTCAAATGGGTCAAAACTGTTTTGTGGTCAACCCTTAACTCTTCAGCTATATCGTAACTACTAATATGCCGAACTTATTGCTTTCTTTCGCGGTTATTGTTGCATTTTTCCCTTTTTTGTAATAAAACTTCAAAATGTATTGAATTTCTTCGTTAGATTCACTCATTTTGGCGGACAGAAAAACCATCTAAAAATGGCGGGAAATCGTTTCTACTTTTCTTTTTTTAAACGTCATCAGCTATTATAAGGTATCAAAACCAGCCAGATAAAAATAATACAGAGAAAGTAATTTTACTACCACTTTATACGGTCTATAAAATACGGAAAAGCTTTTTCCCCGACATAGGTTCTCATACTAATTGTGCTTGTCGCAAAAATGTTAACCAAAATGCTATGGGATAGTAGTATTTTCGATTCAAAATCGTGCGGCCTGTGAGTGAGGCGCAAGACCGGCCCAAAATCGAAAATTAATTCATCAGTTCAGTTGAATTCTGCCGAGTGACACCGTACGATAAATAGCGAAGTAAACTGAAGACCGCTGTGGCATATCACACCGTTTCATAAACGCTACAACAACAGCTGAGCTATTCTGTAACAATCTCACCGTAATAACTTAAGTGAAGTGAGCTATAATTCCACCTGCAGTGCGATTCTGTAACCATCTCACCGTGAATACTTAGGTGAAGTGAGCATGGAGTGAGCTGTCAGTGTCGTCCCACTGATGCTAGAGACTGACCAAGCATTACATTTACAATCATAATCAAGATTTTAATAATATTTTCTATGCAAATTCTATCGATAATTTCATATTATTTCAAAGCTACTATTGTCTAATCTAAAAAAGAAACAACAACATAGAGGTTCTAAATGAATTTCTGTTTTGCTATTTTATTTTAAAACCTCGAAAATAGTAATGTTTAGCCACTTAACTACATGCTAGCTTTGAAATAATATAAAATGATCAAATTCAATAGAATTTAGATATAAAAATTATCAAAATCTCTAATATGATTGTAAATGTAACGTTGGTCAATCCCTAGCATCAGTGGGATGACACTGACAGGTCACTCCACGCAAGTTTTCACGGTGTGATTTTTACAGAATCGACCGGCTGATGCTAGGGATTGACACTATCGACAACTCACTTCAAAGCTCACGTCACCTAAGTTATCACGTTGAGATGGTTACAGAATAGCTCGGCAGGTCGACCTGCTCAGGCACTCTGGCAAAGGTAGACCTCTTCGATGGACCGTAGCGTATATGGCTTACATCATAGGCTTTATAATATTATTCTAATTATTGTGAATGTGAGAACTATGTCGGTCATTAATTTATTTATATTTATTTTTGTATTTTTCTCAACGTAATCATGATCTGGCAGTTTAAGTAATTTATGCGGCCTACTCAAATGTCCTTTCTTTGGTATTGTTCGTCGAATCGTTGAGCTCCTTGAGTCTAAGTTGAGCTGCACGATTACTGACAATTGCGTGCACTGACTGGACAGGTCCACTCAATCTGTGTGGTTCTTTCCTCAAAAGACCATTGCAGACACCGATCTACATAGCTTTCACATGACCTGACCAAGATTTTGTCTGGACTTTAAAAGAGACTGTGACCTCTGAGTTTGTTTCGGCCTTTCTTCTCAGAGTAGTCAGATAGGAAACACCGACCCCATCTAGTTTAAAAAAAATATGATTGACGTGTAAAAGTGTTTGTTCAAACCTACTTACAGAAATAAAATCATTTATCATTTAACCAGTTACCTACAAGGTACAATTGGCCGAACGTCAGTGATAACACTTTGACCTTGACCTCGATCTAGTTATTACGGAGTTTCAATGACATAAATGACCTGCACCCTAATTGCGTAACATAATATCAATCGCAATCTGATTAATTTTGAAGGATATTGCTAATCCATTGCTTCATATGTTCGAAAAATTTGTCTGCTCAACAACGTAAATAACGCAATGAATGTTGTTGAACTGTCAAAATGAAAGCGATTGCTACTGATAGTGTGTTACGCAACTACATCGCAGCTTATGTATACTGGTTTGTTTCCACTGCAGTGCTTTCTACCGTACAATTTAAACGTGTGCCTTCATAGGTACACAGGGTGCATTAAAGTAGTCTTCAAGAACACTCTGAAATACAGGCGTAATTGCGAACCCTGGGCGATCAGCCTCACTAGCACCTTCATCATCATCATCGGCCTACTCTTTCCCCAACTATAATGGGGTCTGCTTCCAGTCTAGTCGGATGCAGCTGGATACCAGTATTTTTCATGGAACACCTTACTGGCTGGCTAATATTTTGACGCGACGCGGCATGCGCTCTATTCTCATATATTATGAGACAGACTACCTGCAGTATTGTCTCTCCTTCTCCTTTTAATCCATCGAAAGGTTGTCTTGAAAGACTGCTCTTAGCATTAAGACCGCCAATTGTGTCCCCCTGTGTAAAATGTCTACATTTATATCTGTAACCCGCTAGGAGTAATAGTGTTCTGTGTCTGTAACACACACGTGTGTTGACACGTTTGGTGTAGTGGCTACAGTGGCTAAGTGTAGTCAGCGAAACCAAATGGTCCTGGGTTCGAATCCCGGTAGGGGCAAATGTTTGTATGATGAATATGGACATTTGTACCCAAGTCATGGATGTATATTTATAATATGTATGTATTTACGAAAAAAAAATCTATTTAAGTAGTGTATCAACCATCTGGTATCCATAACACAAGCCTTAAGTGCTTAACTTGGAACTAGATGGTGCTGTGTGCAATGTCAGACGATATTTATTTATTATTTATAACTAGCTGACCCGACAGCCTTGAAATGTCTAAATTTCAAAAAATCATGCTTAAATATCCCATAGAAAAGGGACGTTCAGTTTTACCAGAATTTGAAAATTATCCGGAAAACTGTTCCATTTTTCTTTCCGTCAACTCCTAATTCGTACTGTTACGAACATTTTAAAACAAAAATTGACAAATCGGTTTTTAAAATGTTGCTGATATGTACAAAAAATGCGTTGTACGGTCAATTGACCACCAGAATGGATTAGAAGAGAATATATTTATTTGCTTTAAAACATTAAGCCTGACATAAAAATATATAAAGCATAGCTTTTTTAGCATTAAGGTCTTTATAGAATTATGATCTTACATGTTTCGCCATGGACTGGCATAAACGTAAAAACGACACATTAATTTGTAACAACTATTATGCTTACATGTCTAATTTATCGCTGGTAAAATCGTAACAATAATAAAATCCTAAAGTAATAAACGTAATGAAAACTCAATAATCATATGTATCTATTACTTTTTTATCAATAACTTCTTTCACACTTTGTCAAAATGACCCACGGAACTAGATATTTTACTGTTTTTATGTCAGATATTTATAATTTTATTAGTTAAGATCTAATTGTTGACACGTTTGGCGCCGTGGTTAAGCGATTGACTGCTGCGCTGCGTATCGCGGGTTCGATTCCCGCACGGAACAAATATTTGTATGACCTGCAAGTAGTTGTTCCGGGTCTGGCTGTTGTGTATGTGAATTTAAATGTTTGTAAACGCACCCACAATACAGGAGAAATTCCTAGTTTGGGACAAAGTTTTAAAAAAATAAAATAAAGAAAAAATATTGTGTAGTGTGCGTAAAAGCCACAACAACACAAACAAGTAGGTCTTAAAATGTTAGATATATATCAAGTCCAATTATGATTCAATCAACCAAGACATTTCTCAGTGATGACAGCAATATAGTATACCTACTTATGTTTTTAATGTTTTCTTATAGGTGCGTTGTCATACAGGGGCCGTACTATGACCAGTTAACGCCATCATGATTCCGTTGAGAAAAAGAGATAGTGCTATTGGTCATGTATAGCTCCGTCTCTCTTCCACGCTGGAACAATGATGGAATTAACACGTCATAGTACGGCCCCAGGTAGGTATTTCGCAATAACGACATATTTAACGTACACCGTATAACCTACCCTACTACCGAACTCCATTAAGTGAGATTTGAGTATCCGTATGTCTGCTGAATTACAAACTTCCATTACACACAACGCGGGGAAGTCATGTTTCGCCCCGGCAACGAAACCATAGCGCGATTCCGGAATCGGCGCTCAACCAAGAACGCCATCTAGGGAGGCAGAAGGTAAACTTTTGACTGGCGTGGCGTTAAAAGTTTGATAGTTTCTATGCAGTATATAATTATACCGTTTCTAAGCAGGGTACTGTGAATTAATATCTATGGAAAAAAATCACAAAAAACTCGCTATCTCTCATAATAATAACTCTCTCTATCTCACCTTTGGTATTCTAACCTCCGAACAGTTCAGGCGACAATTGTATCCAACTGGACAGTCTAGGGTCCAGCGGCACATCTGGCCTGGGTAGTAGTTGTTAGGGTAGTTGGGGCTATATATGTAGCGGGTACCACCCACCGGAATCTGAGAAATAAACTTTAATTAATACCGACATAACTAGATTTATATTATAATTTGATTGAAATTTAGACTGATTAACCCGCACCCCAATTGCGTTACACACTATCAATCACAATCAGAATCATTTTGAATGAAATTGCTAATCCATTGCTTCATATGGTCGATAAATTTGTCTGCTCAACAACGTAAATAACGCAATGAATGTTGTTGAACTGTCAAAATGAAGCCATTCCTACAGTTAGTGTATTTATTACGCAATTACCCCGCAGTATCTGAAAGGCCTGTCAAAGTAGGTAAAAAAGAAAACCAAACTGCCAAACTGTTGCAGTTTTTAAAAGAAGAGTGAAAGAACACTATCTTTCCACTTCGTCATAGTTGCGTATATATTAATATTCTAGTGTTATTTATTTTAGAAGTATGTATGTATGTTTGTATGTATGTATGTATATTCTCATATTATTTGTTTTATTTTATTAAGTGAATTGTTTTTGTTTTTATGTATTTTATTTTCTCTTTTACTCTTACACACGCTGTCTACATCTCTAAATCTACTATCCTATCGCAGGTATGCTGGAAGAGATTTCATTAGAAATAAGCATCACCTTTGTACCTATTTTTCTGTTATTTTCTTCTTGTGTGTTTATATAAGTGTGTACATAAATGGTTAAATAAATAATAAATAAATAAATCTACCTTTATTTGCAAGAAACATGGTACTAGATAATTATTAATTATACCTACTAAGATTAATATTATTGAAACGAAGTTCCCTATCGCACTTTATACTTTGCACACTCGGCGAATGAGAGCTAGACCGAAAAAAGTGGAACATTTTGACCGTCACGACGCTTCTACTAAAGTTTGTTTATTTTATTTTATTTAGTTACTCTCAAACGTTACTCATTTATTTAATTGTGCACGTGATTACGTTGTTGATTTCAATGTGATACAGTGAAAGGACCTTAGATCCAAATCCAACCGGGTGTCCCACGACACCGCTCATTTTTGTTTAACACCTATTTAAAAAATCTAAACAAATAAATAAAATTGAAGTGTCTGTTTGTAATGTCAAAATAACACCGTTCTACAAAATGATTTTTAAAATATACAGAGTTGATACGACAGAGGGGCTTTCCTTTAAACTACATATACTAGGTACCATGTTCAAGCTCTGTACCAAAAATCAATGAAATAGGAGCAGTAGTTTAGTCGCAATTGATTTTTTTAAGTTTTTGTCCTGTTTGAACACGATGTATCTTTCCTAACAGCTGATTATGTCTGACGCAAGTCACAAGTACAACCAAATATTTTCGCTAAAAAGATGGCAATGCAAACAAGAAAGCAATAAATACACACACTCTTGCACTTTCATTACAAAGGGTGGTTGCGTTTTACTCTGATTTGTAAGCTATTTAGTTAGTTTGAAAAAAAAGAAAATAATTTTTGGTGATTTTTATTTTTATACCGTATCGAATTAATACTAAACACGTATAGTATACGTAGTGTAATTTAATGCCCCTCTGTCATATCAACTCTGTTTACGGTACTTATAACAAAAATCAATTTTTTATTTTTTTATCTGTCTCTCTGTTTGTTCCAGCTAATCTCCGAAACGGCTGGACCAATTTTGAGGAAACGTTCACTGACAGATAGACTCATTTGACAAGAGTTTAACAATCTTTTAGCTGAATGTACTTAACTTGTTTTGCTACATTTTTAACATTTTGGGGGCGATTAGAGGATTAAAATAATGAAGAAAATACTTACACTATCATAATAATCGCAGTTGGCAACTTGAGCTGACGAGTAATTCAGCAACCATAGCAACAAAACTAATCTGAAATTCATTTCTGAAAGGAAAATAAGAAGAAATCAGTATAATCAATATAATGATATATTATTATATAATAATAAATATAATAAAAGGTGCTGGTAGGGATCTTGACCGTACTTCCGGGATTGTCCTGATAGCCGTGGAATACCTCTCCACTCCTCAAGCACCTCAGGAAGTGTTGCCTCCTTGTTGCTACGTCACTATGTTGCACTATGCTAGCGACCGTTTTCGGGGGCCCATTATTGAGTGTGCAAGTCACCCCCTGCCATTTTATCCGTGTATTACACAACATTGATCAGGCAGGGGACATAGTCCTTCCATAGTCCTAGGTAATCAATCCACTATAGCCACCCAAACCCACAGCCCAATATGTTTTGTTCCTATATTTTGCAATAGTCCTGCACCAACCGGGGGTTGTCCTTGGGTACACTTGCATAGTGCATACAGGGATAATCGTCGGTTAGTGCCTCAACACTTAAAATTGTCTAAGGGGCCTCTGCAAGTTGGCTTCGGCCCCTCGTGCGCCTTCCAAAGGTCCGGGACCCCAGGGTCCCGAGAAATGTCAAGAAATATAATAATATATCAATATAATATATTATATTATATAAAATACTTAAGGGTTTTCATGACAAGTATCCTAAAGCACTCGGCAATGGCATTGCTTTACATCAGTGAAATATTTTATTTAAGCCAGAGACTATCACTTAGAAACAACCAATTTTACCACTTGATAATATTACTTTTGATTTACATATAAAGTAATTTATTATTCACATTCGGAAAACCTGTTATTCAAATCCCTTTCTTCCAGCAATATTCTATTCAAACGGGGAAGGAACGAACACCACCTCTTTTTAAATATTTGCTGCGCAACCAGCTTGTCGTGTTCTGATTTGAAGGAAATATGTGGTTAACAGCGAAATCATTGGCACATAAGACATTTGAATTTCGTTTCTAAGATCAAGAACGCATGGGCAAAATTCAAACCTCCAAGTTGCAGTTAAGGTACAATTCCGAAGGCGACCGCAGATCGCAGCTGCAAAGCCGCCGAATCGCAATGACAGATCGCAGCGACACTACTGGTTTCTACGTAACTCTTATGAAAACGCTTTCGTTCATGATAACATTGCTGCGGGCAGCAATATCGCCATGATCTCCAAAACCTCTAGTTTAGTTGTCCTTTTAACCCGTTTCCGCCCAAGGCTGAGATTACGCTCTACGAATTTATTGAAGCTCTACGAGGTAATTGGGAAGAAGTGAAATTGCTCCTGTTTGGGCACAGCCGGCGCAAATGTGAAAACACTTACTTAAAAAGGACTTAATCTAGGTGTATCTATACCTTCTCTATACAAGGTGTTGTTTTGCATTCTCGTCAAATTCAAGGAGGTAACTATGCTAATGATTCTCGACAAGAATCAATAATTAAATTAGTAGGTATTTATTTTTATTTTTTGTATTTTTCGGAAATCGGCATGTGTAGGGCCCGTGTGATACTGCCCTGTAACTGCGCTGTAACTGTAACGCATGCACACAGCGACATAGTCGTATGACACTGCCTACCGCATACGCAACGGGGCGATTTTGTTCTTTGAAAGTGGAGTATTCTGAAATACTGTCAAACTTAAATACCTAAAAAAAACAAGTATGTATTAATTATTGAGCAGGATCGTAATTTTCTTTAATTATTTATGTCTTTCATAACAGCCTTCTGAAATTTGACGAGGATGCAAAACTACACGTTGTATAGATGTAATAAAATCGTAGTGAAGTCAAAACTGTACATTGTTTTTTTTAAGTAATTTGTGCGAGGTCTGGCAACGATTCTAATGCCGAAAATAAAATTTTTAGAAATGTTGTCTGTTTGTCTGGAGTGATAGACACTTCAGACAAATACTTAGACAACATTTCTAAAATTTTGTAGATTTTGCGTGATGTAGGAACATACATTCAGACAAACGGAGAAAAAAAAAATGGCATTAGAATCGTTCCCAGATCTCGCAAATATTACTTAAAAAAACCATGTACAGTTTTGACTTCGCTACGATTTTATTAAATACAACAGCCGACCGTCTCGCAAAAAATTCATGCCACAGTATAAAATATTTGCAGTTCACCAACTGAATTAGTTTTTCTTAGTTGATCATCGCGACGGACGCACCAAACGACCACAGTACTAAGTATCGACGTCTCGAAGTTGGCAAAACGAAAAAGTGTGTTCTATTTCTACAAGTCATCGATCACTTATTAGTAATCGCTGGTTCAAGTGGTAGAATGCCCGGTACTTTCAAGCCGCACTGTGTCTTCGCCGATATAGGTGTCGGTCGCTGTCTGCGACGATATAAGTTACAATAACAACACAATATAAAAGATTATCTGACCGCCGATAACGTGTCGGTGTCGTTATCGGCCAATGTGCTGGGCGTCCAGGGCGTCTCCTGCGGCTGCTAGGGGCGTGAGGGCGCGAATTTTGCCTCTCCCTGACGCGTTCCGCCTCCTCCTTCGCGAACATTACTGCTTTGCAGAAGGAGGTGACGGCTTCCCAAGCCCTCTCGCTCCGTACCATGGCCTGGACCAGGGCCGGACGCGAGAGATCGCCACCGCCAATCGCCTGCACGAGGACACGGTGGTGCCCCGCCCAAGCCGAGCAGACCTCTACCGTGTCCTCCGGGCGATCCACACAATGATGACGGTGGGAAATCATCAAATAACTTCTCCCGCTCTGGGCAGGGCAGGAGGGCGTGTCAGACTCTTACTGATTAAAACCCACACGTGTTCCTCCAGTTGCCTGTGCCAGGGGCCACGGTAACCCTCTTGGACTTTTCCGCAACCCTAGCAGGCATCGGTCCTAGCAAACCCCGTCATTGGTGCTGACATATCTTTGAGGCGCGCGTGGAACACAACGCGCCGTCGACCCGGGCCTGGTCCTTATCGAACGGCGAGCTGCCCATTGCTCGCCGTTCGCAAGCCCGCGCCTACGGTGGCCGGGAATCGGCCTGCGATTCCAGACGCCCAGGGCGTCTCCTGCGGGGGCTAGGGGCGTGAGGGCGCAAATTTGCCCCTCTCCCTCACGAGTTCCGCCTCCTCCTTCGCGAACATTACTGCTTTGCAGAAGGAGGTGACGGCTTCCCAAGCCCTCTCGCTCCGTACCATGGCCTGGACCAGGGCCGGACGCGAGAGATCGCCACCGCCAATCGCCTGCACGAGGACACGGTGGTGCCCCGCCCAAGCCGGGCAGACCTCCACCGTATGCTCCACCGTGTCCTCCGGGCGATCCACACAATGGTGACACCCGGGCGTTTCCTCCCGGTTTGGAGACCCCTGCATTGCTATTTTGTAAAAATCTCACCGTGTAAACTTAGGTGAAGTGAACGTGGAGTGAGCTATCAGTGTCATCACTGTCATCGCACTGTTGCTAGGGATTGACCAAGCATTACAAGCAAGCAAGTATTACCAAGCATTACAATCATAATCGTGATTTTAATAATATTTTTTATGCAATTCTATTCATCATTTTATACTATTTCAAAGCTAGTATTTATTTATTTTTATTTATTTATCTTTAATTCAGGTATAACCCATACATTTGTTAGTATTTCTTAACCTATGTTAGTATACTAGACTAAAAATACTTAATTAACAATGAACACACTAAATAATAATACTCAATTACGCCACCTCACGGATGCACCTGGCAACAGTACATGCACTGCGCACAGGTGCCCCATAAGGCGGCCTTCAGTCTTACTAGCAACAATGTTCAGAAGACTGTTGCCGCTGCCCCGCATCCGACGTAGTAGTGACGCGGATCTTTTACGAATGATCGCAAAGAAGTCGTCTGTACGCGCTGCTGCGAACTTGATTTAAATGTCTTCAAGTAACATTTACTATTTAGGATTTATTAAATAAAATAACAAAACAGAATTTCATTCAAAAACTATTTAAATGCGTGCCAAACAAATGTTTGAACTTCAAACGATTAGGACCTCCTTAAACTATTGCGTGTTTTATATATTTTGGTCGTTTACAGTAACTTGTTTTACCACATATAAGTTAAAATCCATGATGGCGGCTGCGAATATTTTCAAATTATTCGTCATGGGTGTCGTTTTCAGCCGATAGTTAGTCCAAAATCTCGATTGTATATTGTAAGATTATAATGCTTGGTCAATCCCTAGCATCAGTGGGGTGACACTCCACGCTCACTTCACCTAAGTTTTCACGGTGAGATTTTTACAGAATCGACATACCTACTGGTCTAAAGAGTCTCGTTAAAAAGAGAAAAGATTAGATTTTTTATGTTTGATTATTACGCTTTCACGCTAAATCGACTGAATGGATTTTGATGAAATTTGGCTCATTGGTAGACCATGACCTAAATTAGGACATAGGATATTTTTTATCCCGATATTCCGATGGGATCGACTCTTTTGCGGGTGAAACCGCGGGACGCAGCTAGTATCGAATAATTTGCGACTCGCCCCTGCCACGCACGGTTTTTACGTCTTGACTAAACATCGATATTTATATATTTCAAGTTATTTGAATTGGTATAAATACACACATATACACATGAGCTTCCGCAATAAATTCTGTAAATGATGGTGAATGACATCAAAATCCGTGGCGTAGTTTAGATGAACAACGCGGTCAGCAGACAGACACGAAAAGGGATTTTAATTTATAATAATACATATTTTTTTACTTTTTTTAGGTTAGGTTTAGATTAGATACAGACCTATTTCTGCAGCACTGCCTATCGTAACCCCGGTTATAAGACTAACTACCAAACAAACCAACTACCTGGTGCTCTTATGATATTGAATAATATCGATACAAGCATTTGTGTCCCAGAATTAGCATAACAATTGTCTCGTTCAACACCTGAACAGATCATTATTATATTGTTGAAATAGGTACCCGTTTACGTCAATGGGACTTTGTTGGTTTTAAATGCTGTTTCATTACGTAGGAAGTAAATATTAGCTTCTGAACTCGCAAATGGAACAATAGCCCTGGCTCGAACACGTTTTTCGTTTGTTATTTATTTCTATACATTTGTGAAGACTTGACTTGACTTAGCGACAATTTTTTTGTCGCCATCAATCCTTATTATTTTGCTTTATTTTTCATTAGACTGTAAGCCGACCCCAACATATAATTCATTAGACTGGAAGCCGACCCCAACATTTCATTCATTAGACTGGAAGCCGACCCTAACATTTAATTCATTAGACTGAAAGCCGACCCCAGCATATAATTCATTAGACTGGAAGCCGACCCCAACATATAATTCATTAGACTGGAAGCCGACCCCAAACATATAATTCATTAGACTGGAAGCCGACCCCAAACATATAATTCATTAGACTGGAAGCCGACCCCAAACATATAATTCATTAGACTGGAAGCCGACCCCAACATTTAATTCTGGAAGCCGACCCCAACATATAATTCATTAGACTGGAAGCCGACCCCAACATTTAATTCATTAGACTGAAAGCCGACCCCAGCATATAATTCATTAGACTGAAAGCCGACCCCAACATATAATTCATTAGACTGAAAGCCGACCCCAACATATAATTCATTAGACTGAAAGCCGACCCCAACATATAATTCATTAGACTGAAAGCCGACCTTAGCATATAATTCATTAGACTGGAAGCCAACCCCAACATTTAATTCATTAGACTGGAAGCCAACCCCAACATTTAATTCATTAGACTGGAAGCCGACCCCAACATATAATTCATTAGACTGGAAGCCAACCCCAACATTTAATTCATTAGACTGGAAGCCGACCCCAACATATAATTCATTAGACTGGAAGCCAACCCCAACATATAATTCATTAGACTGAAAGCCGAACCCAACATAAAATTACGAAAAGGCTATGTGATGATGATGATCATTTATTCTACTGTTTTGTACAATTTGTCCAACTGGCTTTCGTATTTAAAGTTAATTTAAGAATGACTAAGGAATGGCTTGACCCTTCGTTGACCAAACGTTGATTTCTTTTATGCATAGGCGTTAAATGTCACGCAATTACTAATAATGCTGGTACCCAAAGTGCGCTTTTATAATTTCTACCTTGACAGTATCCACGTCACGGCATCACGATAACACAGGGAAGTATAATGTATGGAAATATATGAAGCCGCTTTTAAATTTACGTCCACGATAACGTGCATGTATTTCTATACATTTCATGGACGTGCACGTGGCGCGACGTTACGTCCACGATTATATCATCACGTTAGACATTATAATGGAGCATTAAGGCTGCATCTCCGTCAAGAATAGAGCCCCGTACTTGATTAGATCAGAGTCGCATTCGGAGGATTCCTTTGTACCGAGCGGGAAAGGCACCCCCCCATTTACCTGATATAACTTCTTCGTCAGCCTGTAACTCTTCACTGCTAGGATGAGATAGGGCCGTACTCAACAAGGACCCGCCAGGTAACTACACCGCAAATCAGACACACAATACTTGTAGTTCGATAAGGAGATAATTAATGTGGTTTATCTTATTTTTATTATGATAACGCTGATTATACCCTTTTTGTATACACCCGAAAATGCACAGGGTGGTCTAGATACATGAGAAAAGTGAAAGTAATTTGTAGGTAGTTCCTTTGTTTGTTTCGGTATCACCCAGTTTAACTGGTATATAAAATGCACATGCACTGCCTCGTTGGTGTAATGGTCCACTGAGCATGAGGTCTTGGGTTCGATTCTGAGGTCGGGCAAAGTGTCATTGGATTGTCATATAGACTTTCTCTGTCTCGTTTCAAAACGCAATCTAACTTTAGCCCAAGCCTAAACCCTCGAGCCAGTTTTTGTATTTCGAACTTTATGATTATAGAGGTACGAGGAACAGGGTGTAAAGTTCACTCAAACGTCCATAGAAAAGGGAGGATCCTCCGACCAGACGGGTGTCGCTTCTGGTGGGCAACTGCCCGACGATTGATGTCATGACGTTGTATATAATGCTAGTTGTGCGGTAAACTCTGCTTGCGCGATGCAGGATTTTGCGAGACGTCAGTGTGGTAAGTACTTCGCATGTAGCGATGTAGATACCACTACATGATAACATCAGACCGGACTAAGGTGTCAGTTTTGTAAAAGGAACTGTATTTCGATTTCTGTTTTTATTCGGTTTTTATTTAAAAAACAGACTGGATTGTTGAAACGATGTCTGAAGAAAAACCTTGTGTTGTAAAAAGGCCGATAGAGTTATCTTGGATATTACTGACATCGGTAAAGGAAAAACATCGTGAGGAAACCTGGACTTATAGTTACTATAAGTCTGAAATCGCCAACCCGTCTTGAGCAAGCGTGGTGAGCAATGCTCATGCCTTCTCAGAATCAGAATCAGAATGCTTTATTTGTAAACATAGGTCAAATTACAATAGTGTGCGAGATGTTACAGGTAGGTAGATCCTCTATGTTTTGCCCAGAGGCGTACAAATATATTAAATTAACATTGTAGAATTATGTACTTTTTAACTTTGAGATAATCATGAAGTAGAATTTTGTAAACTTTCACATTAGTAATACAATCAATATCAATAGGTACATGCATATCAATACAAATTAAAAATAGAATTAATGTCACTATATGTCATAATAATGCCAATGTCAAATAAAATTCTAAATCGTCAAAATAGGTGAGGTGATGTACAATTCTCTGAAGCAGTAATTATAGAATTATCGTCCAAATACTCCTGTACCGACTAATAGCATTTATTTATCAATGTTCTTAATATTTCTGTTTTGAAATTGTCCAGGTTTAACGTTTTTATTTTTTCATGTAGTTTGTTAAATATTTTTTTGGCCATACAAATGTTACTTTTATTCGTTAGTGCAATTTTGCCATGAGTCACTTCGAGTTCTGACTCATTTTTATCGCGTAATTTTCGGTAGTAACTTTTAGTAGCTTGTATGAGAAGGGGCCTTTGTCCACCAGTGGGACAGTAATAAGCTGGTTCTATTTAGGTACAATGCCTAATTTCCAAATACCTCTATAGCAGCTAGCCTTATTCAAATGGCCAGAAACTACAGAACGCCACCTGTTACGATCATACTGATTTTCCTCCGCCGAAGTTCATAAATCTAGCCATACACGCGCCGGTTTCATTATTATTCATCTAAGTATGTAACTCTTTGAAAATGTTATTAAATTTTGTTTCTACAACCCAGTAACTGTTAGTCAGATTTGTGGGCCAACCACCTAGTGCTTACCATCAGACGGTATTTTTCAAAATGGAAAGTCAAAAAAAAAAAGTTGTAACACATTTCCAACTTTTTTTTTCTGTTTTTGATGATAAATACAGGGGTTTTACTTAATTCTAAACTCACCAAATTTTTACGTTTGATGGCGGGAGTCGTTTTACGTTTGAAACAACCTGTATAATTAATGTACTTACGTAAATGAGTGATATCGAAATAGTCATTCTATCGATATCTCTCATATCATAGCTAAATCTTAACTTTCAAACTTATTGAAACAAATGCCGAAAGAAGTTTCCTTGTAGCGAAGACATTATAAATAAAACAATATACATACAGACACTGAGCGAATTCACAAGGATAACATTATTATGTAATAAGTTTTAGATAATAAGTTTTTAAGTTTACTTCACTATTGCATTGGGTTATACCTGTAAAAATAGCTGTAAGTGAGGACATAAATAAATAAATATCTCCTTAAGTTCTCAAATTAATTAAACACATTTGTTTTAACAATCACGTGTACATAGGTACGATCTATACAAATAATAAATACATAGGTACATACATACTACATACAAAGAAATATAATTGTAGTGTCTGTTTGTAATATCAAAATAACAGTTTCTTACAAAAAGTTATAAGTTGTAACATAGGCTACTTTATGTCTCGGCAGCTCGTTCCCGTGGGATAATTTCCGACATCCACGCGGGCAATGCCGCGGGAAGAAGATAGTCATAAATATAGACAGCTCGGTAATAATATCTTTTTATTTTTTTTGTGGGTGGGAAATCATCAAATAACTTTTCCGGTCTGGGCGGAGCGGGAGGGTCAGACTCTTACTGACTAAAACCCACCCGTGTTCCTTCAGTTGCCTGTGCCAGGGGCCACGGTAACTCTTTCGGACTTTCCCGCAACCCTGGCAGGCATCGGCCCTAGCGGACCCCGTCGTTGGTGCTGACATCTCTTTGAGGCACGCGTGGAACACAACGCGCCGTCGACCCGGGCCTGGTCCTTATCGGACGGCGAGCTACCCATTGCAGCCGGGAATCGGCTTGGGATTCCCGACGCCCAGGGCAATAATATCTGACTTCATGATTAATTCATTTTTATCTGTTATCATTGTAGATAGAATACAGTTATGAGTTCATGACTTTATAACTGTCTGGCGGTTTGAGTATTTTTTATGTGCAGATCTGGTAGAGTCGTGTGACGGGTCGTTGAGCTCCTTTAAATAGGGATGAGCTACACGATGACAAGTCAACTCAAAGCTGCAATGGCTCTTTCTTCAAAGGTCCTTCCAGACATGGCCCTGCATTGTTAGACTGTCATTCTGGACATTAAAGAGATCGTGAGCTTTAAGTTTGTTTCGCCATTTTTCTCAGAGATCAGAGGAAATGCCGGCGGCATAGTTTTAAAATATTTACAAAACAATTGACGTGTAAAAGTGTCTTAAAAGATCTACTCACAGTAATAAACATAATTTCATTTCGAACGGCGTGTCTTTGACATTTCTGAGGACCCTGGGGTCCTGGAACTTTGGAAGGCGTACGAGGAGCCGAAGCCAACTCGCAGAGGCCCGTTAGACTTTTTAATGAATGAGGCACTAACCGACGATTATCCCTGTATGCACTAAGCAAGTGTACCCAAGGACAACCCCCAGTTGGTGTTTGAATAGTGCAGGATATGGAAACAGAGATATTAGAGTGTGGGTTTAGGTGGCTAAAGTGGACTGGTTACCTAGAACTATGGAAGGACTATGGCCCCGGCTTGATAAATTTTAACCTTTCATTATTATTAGAGCTATCAAAATTGGTATTTAAAAATCGATTTAATAACATTTATGTAGTTGTTTAATATTTTCGATATTGGTTAACGTTATTTGATATTTTCGTAGGTGTTATGTCGGAAAGTAATTAGCACCTTTTGTTTAATTAGTAAAACATACTCAACCGGTCATTGACACGTTGTTTTGACTTGAACGATATGAATTATTGGGGACAAAAAGATAATAAATTCTAATAGATTCCGCGTAGCTGAAATCGTATTTCGTAGTGTAGCCCTCTGCTACAATAATAGCCGATGAATCCACTTTCGTAGCTCGTAGCTTTGTAGAATTTTTAGTGCCCTCCCCGTAGCTACTGCAAAATCTACCTAGCTGCAAAACTTGCCTTTTTTAACAATGTTGGGGATGGCTTTCGGAGCAGAGCTTTCAGAGGATGCAGCTGAATACCAGTATTCCACTTGTATATCTCCTGGTAAGACTAGTTGTCAGACTTTGGGCTTCTGACAGCCAGGACCAACAGCTTATCGTGCTTTCCGAGCCACGAAGGGGTCTCGATATAATTATACTAGTCAAGACAAAATATGGGCCCTAGGTATTTAAGGTGTGAAAATTATTTAATTAATTATTTGTTTAGTTTAAGTAAACATAAGATAATGTTATTGTTTACCGTTTGGATCACATGAGGCCTGATGACTTCCTCATTGTAACGCTCGAACAGTTACGGAACCCTCAATAAATAGGGAGCTCAGTTTTGCCATGTAAGCTAATCCCACTCCAAATCATTACGTTGGGACCACCGAAACGGTCAACTGCATGTATGCAGGCTTCCGAAAACCGCTCGCCGCATCGTCTCCACACCACAAGGCGCCGTTCTTCATTAAAAAAAAATTACTTTGCAATCGTCGGTGAAAAGCATCGAGCCCCGGATTTATACCCCAGTCCAAGTAATGACGGGAGAAATTTAAACGATTGGCACATTGAGCTTGAAGTTTGCTGGTCTTCGTGCAATCGATTCCAGATAGTTTGGTCTCTGACACGAGTACCCGTTGTCAACCGTAGGCGATTTTGTAACTTACGAGCCGTCACTGTGCGTTCTCGGCGGGCGATGTACCGATCCTCGTGAATAGACAGACAGAGAGTAGAGTTCGAATTACAATGCGAACTCTACCCGAACTTGGTATTCTTGCAACACTGCCGGTCGCTTGGAAGGGATTCCAAGCATTTTGGATAGATCTTCGAGAAAGACCCAGTTGCAAACCCACAGACCGATGCAAATTCCTTCTTGGATCATTGTAACGGCTCTGGTTGCAGTAATTGTGTCCATATTATGCCTTCGTATTTGTGGCATATTAACGCAAGATGTTGTTTTAACAAGATTATGATAATTTTCAGAATACCAAGCCGCTAATCGAAACAAAACTTAAAGAAAAATCGACACAAGATTACAAGAAAATATAAAATCCTTTTTTTTAATTATGGCTAGCTTTTGATCTCAAGCAAATCATCAAAGAGGTTAGATATCGAAGAGTTCGTAACATCATTAGTTTGCTACTTAGCAATTAGTAAATGTTCTTTAAATTACACTGTAGGTAATGTAAAAATAACAAGTGGCCCTTAATTTGTTTTGAGTAGTATAATATAATGGATGGTTACCCAGCCACGAACCGACCGCAGCAAGAATAGCTTAACCCTCGAACGACTCGTCCGGCTTTATTGCCCTAGAAATAGGGTATTAGGATATTGTTTCTTTCACATTTTAATTCAGTACGAAAGTGCTATGCGATTGGATGTTTTGAGATTCTTATCTAGGTGTGCCAAGAGCGCGAACTGGCATTGGTAAAAGGCGGGAATATATTTATTAAAAGCTTAAAAATAATTAAAATACATACCTGCCGTATTCATACTCGCTGATTTGCTGGTAAGGGTATGTAAAATATGTGTAGAATTCTTTCAAACTCTGGTGTCCTCTCCGTGTATTAATTGAATAAATAAATTATGTTTTAAATAATTATGACTACTACCAGTAGAAACACTGCACTACTTTAGCTCATTTTGCAAAAAAAAAACTGAAATATTAATCAGTGCGAAATCATTGTCAACGTATTTTAAAATTAAAATCAAGTTAATAATATATCTGTCGGAGTGTCGTCAATTCTGTATGAGACAATTAAATAAAACTGCGTGATAAGGAGACACGATCGCACAAGCTAATACCTCGCCTGAAGGTTTTGCTACTGATAACGATACATTTTTCAGCTATATAAATAATGCAGATCTTCATGTTCATATAGAAATTGTGTTATTAAGTACCTATGTGTGTTTTTGTTTTATTTATTTATTTCATATGTCAGATTACATTGATCCATAATGGTTAGTAACAACAGGAGCTTAAAATCTATGTTAGTAGGTACATAATTAAATATAAATAACAATAAAATTACATCATAGGATTAGAAACCATTACAATTCAAATATTAAAACATTAAAACAAAAATATCAATTAAAATCAGAATTAGAATTGTAATTGGAATAAAAATTAATTATAACTAAAAGATTTTATTTTACCGTCCCAATTACGATGCGTACCCAAAGCGAGTGCATTGGACACTGAAATTTACCAGAAATTATCCTCAGAATATTGTTGCTGCTGCCGCGTAATCTAGCCAGCAGAGACGACACCCGCTTGCGTCTTATTGCGTAAAAGTCATCCGTACGCGCTTCGGCAAACATCGCGGACGCACTGCAGAACCGAGGCAACCGCAACAACATCCTGAAGACGTTGTTGTATTGTACCCGCAGAGCGCCGTACGTCCTTTGAGTATAGTTAACCCACAGGCTGCTCGTGTAAAATGATTGACAATATGCTTTGAATAGCGCTACCTTGACTTCAGCTGAGCAACGAGCAAACCTGCGAGCCAACATATTACCGCGGACCGCCAGCGCTCTGCGTTCACGTTCAATGTCCTCGTTGTCCTTTAGATCATCGGTGACAATGTGCCCTAGATACTTTTAAACTGGGGAAAAATCAAAAACCAAATAATGGGTATAATTTGGCCCGTGATGTTTCGAGAAAACTACTTTAGGCCGTGGCTGAGCTTGCTTGAGTTCAAGGCGGTTTCTTAGAAGAGAGGTGGCCGCCACATAAAATCTGCAATTCACCAGCAAAGGCGTCACTAAAACGTTATTTATGAAAGTAAGTTGATGTGATTTCCTAGGGACCGTTTTCGACACCGTAAAGTCAAACTCCGCCGCCATCATTTTCATGACAGCCGTCACTGCGGCCGTTATGTGGCGGCCATCGCTCTTCTAGGAAACCGTAACTTTACCAATACCGTACCGTAATGATAGTGCAGAAATAAAAGTCGTCGTTTCATTTGAGGATACAACACAAAGGCGGCTATTTGTATTCACAACACTGACGTCCGCCAGATTTGCCAGTTTGGATCTCCCGGTTTCTTCACAGACCAAACTCTTGAACGGGAACGAGATCTTCAGCGAAAATTGTTTGGACGGTAAGGAGGTCGACGATCATTATTGTTGTTATGCTTCCGTAGTTCAGCAATTTCGAGTGTGAGTTTCTCTATTTGTTTCGATAGTAGTTGATAATGCAGGTCTTGGCCGGTACCGCTGCTTGTAGATGGTATGTTTTGGCTGACTTCCACAATCGTACTGTCTGTATGCTCCATCATCTTATATGCCATCATTGCTAGAGTGTCGAGGTTTGATTCTGTGTTAACAGATAACACAGCGCAAACTTGAGCAGGTAAATGATCCATCCATAATATTTTTAACGCGTCGTCTGGTGCTGGTAATTGCGTTGGCTTCTGGTCTCCGAGTGCTAAGCCGCTTAACAGTTTCTGAAACTGCCGGGACTTGGAATCTTCGTACACCGACAGTAAACGTTTTTTTTAAGTGCGTTGTATGTTCAATATCTTTTCCGTCCAAGACTGGAATCACTATATTGTACTTCTGTTCTTCACTGATTGTATGGTGAAGGGCGGGCGTTTTGGGGGGACTGTCTTATGTGATTTTGACGTTCAAAAAGTGCTGATTCTCAGCCCAGTTTGACTAAATGACTTTTGATTTTGTATGTAAAGCTATGACCGCTTCACATTGAGCAAACCAGAGTCTTGGTTGCGCGCGCTAAAAAGGTGGAATATTCGCTTGTAGTGCAATAGCAGAAATTTCTTTTTCTCAAACATGCTTGGAAATTTGAGCATTATTTTGACAACATTCTTCGAGATAAATCAAAATTGCTGTACTGGCCAAATACATACGAGCAGCGGCCGGCAAAAGTTGTATGAAAATTCATATCTGTCGTGGTTAAGCGGCCTAATAAATTACATAGTAAACTCATAGAGATCTATCGTGTAATTTGAAAATGGAACGATCTTTTACTCCAAAACATGGCAACCAAGGAGGTAACTTATCACAGGTTTTATTTAAATTTCGAACTGGCTTGCAAATAGAAAGCTGTTTAATGAAAAAAATCAAATGAACACTTTAACGCGGGACAAATTATTGTTGTTCGTCATTGATTTTGAAAAGTAATTGTATTTTAATTTCCGCGCATTATTTGAGAAAAGTATTAGACAAGCCTCGGCCACAACTTGGCATTGATGGACTTATATATGTGTGCCTCGGCTTCGCCTCGGCCCACATTTACACGTTCGTCCATCAATGCCTCTTTTGCTGGCCGCTACAGTAATGTACTATTTTGCACTTCGTCACTGTCTCGTCGAAGCTTTCCATTTCGCCGTCGAGGTCACCAAATATGGGTACTTATTGTATGTGTTCGTAAAAATAACGATTTGCGAATTAAGGGAAATGGTTTATTGTAAAGCACTATATTCTATACTAAATTCCCTTAGCTAATAAATCAATCCTATTGACGTTTATCCGTTTGACCTTTATGTGGTAACGCAGTTGTCGTCATAGAGTCTCACTCCAGCCAGTGCTGGTGCGCCTGTTGCACAGGTCTAATATGCGCTCGATGGATGCGATGACTGTTTCCTAGACCACGTCAAAGGCCCCATTTTGTTCCATTTGAGAGTACGGTTCTTGCAGTAGGTAAGTGATATGCGAATTCTCTACGTGCAGTCCAGTTGCATCTGTTTCGATTCCAGGACGGAAAACATCTGTGTGGTCTATTAAAATGATACTTGGTAGTTGTTCCGTGTCTGGCTACTGAATTATAACTGACTATTCAAAAGCAACTAGGATATAAGAGGAATTCCTAGGGTGTGGTAAAACATTTAATGAGGAAGCATAAAACAGATAAAGGCACAGAGAAAGCAGCAGCGTGTTCAACTGGTGATGAATAAACCCTGCAGCCTCCTTTCTCGTGCCATTCCACGAAGAGTATTTATTAAAATTTCCATACGAGAAAAAAGGGCATCATTAAATAAATATTTTATAATAATAATGAGGCACTAATATTGTGTCCAGCGTGTCTTGTTGCCTGTACGTAGCAGCAGGAGCTGATGGACGCTACTGATGGTGCCAAACTCGTATCCAAATTCTGGACTGACTAATTAGAATGCCAGCGACACGCTAAAAAAAGGTAAAAATCATTATCATCATCATTAGCTTTCAGCAGTCCACTGCTGGACATGAGCCTCTCAAATTGCACGCAACTCTCATCCAGCTGCTATCAGCCACCCCGCGAAGATCGTTGCTCCACCTAGCCCGAGGGCGTCCTACCTTACGTTTGCCGATTCGCAGTCTCCACTCAATAACACATCTACCTCAACGGTCATCGGTTCTACGACTAATATGGCCGGCCCATTGCCACTGCAGCTTGCTTGTTCTGTGAGCTATGTCGACTACTTTGCTTCTTTGCCGGATCACCTCATTTCGAATTCTATCCCTCTGAGATACTCTAAACATAGCTAGTTCGCACGAATGGCTGACGTATTTCCACGGAATAGGCGTGACAATAGTAGCCTATGTATCCCTAGTGCTAGAACAACTCTGATGCGCAAGGGTGTCTGCTGCATGGCACCGGTGATATATAACAAAATACCAAGTTATTGCAAGGACTATAATTTAACATTATTCAAAAAAAGACTTAGGAACTTTTTAGTAGACAAAGTTTATTATAGGGTTGAAGATTTTTTATTGGAAAAAGAAATTGTTTGACTATTTTATATATTGTATTTAAATAACTATTAGAAATTGTGACATTACTTTTATTATTGATGAATCAGAATTATCTTATGTATTAAATGAATTGAATAGTTGAACATTGATAATTATTAGTGAATGATGAACTAGAATTGTATTACTTATGTAACGGAATAGTAAATATGTATTTTAATGTAGGGGAGCCGGGGGGAATGAGAGTCAGTGGGCAATGAGGGTCAATTCAAAAAGAAATGAACCTAAAGCATTACAGAATACGGCTATGTCGCACGGGGTTTAGCTCGGCACCCCTCCCGCACTCCCCAATACGCCGACCCGCTAGTCAAGCTCGCGTCACCGGGAGCGACACACGTGTCACAGGGGAGGGGCCGTTGTAAAATTTCCGAAATTTCGATCGAAAACGTGAGTATCTATATTTGTTAATTTTACGAATAGAATAATCTAAAATGTAGTACTAGAACTAAACTTATGTTTATTAATGCAAGATATTAGATTTTGTGATGTTTTTTGTGTAATTATTCAAATCTAGCAAACAAACCGTCATTGGGGTAATAAGAGTCAATTATAATAAGCTAAGAAACGAAAGGAAAAAGAAAAGCATACAAGAGGCAAAGTTATTAAGAAGATAAAAGAAGTAAAAAAGAACTTATTTAAGTCAAGTTCATCTGAAGAATCGGCTGATGAACAGGTTCCTTATGTTGAGAGTGGAGATAGTGACTTAGAAAATATTGAAATCCCACTAAATATCCAGCAAAACTCCCAGAACGAGCGTGAACATTCTATGTGCGCAATATGCCTTGAAGAGGGAAAACCGAGAGAAATCTGGTACCGTTGCCGTCTCTGTGCTGGGTGGGCCCATGAGGCATGTACAGGATGTGATGATCCAAGTCGCTATCGCTGTGATTTTTGCATTTAACTCGATTTATAATATTATTTGTTATGATTCCATTGGGTAATCATTTCTAATGTTTAATTTTGTTGATTTCTAATTGTTTGTAAAAACAGATAATAACTTTGTTGCTTTTATTTGTTTTATAATTTTGTCTCTTATTCCCCCATGAGCTGACTTTCATTTCCCTTACATGTGGGTAATTGGAGTCAAAACTACTTTTTTGTTTCTTAATTATAATTATTTTTATGTTAATGATAGTCAAAAAAGACTTATATATCTTGATACCTGATTAGTTTTTAAAGATTAGTAAATATGAAAAAAATATAAGACTGATCATTTGTACTTTTGCATGCCTTGTGATTGGCAAAATATGGCTGTTTCTGTATTTATATTATGTACCACCATGACTTTTACCTGTATTTGCAAAACAAACTATCTTTATCTTTCCATAGCTTGCTGTGCGACCTTGAATTTATGGACTAGCAGTACCGTAAGTGTCCACGTTTCGGCTCCGTAAGTCATAACAAGCAGAACGCACTGATGGAAACGCTCAGCGGAAAACGCGACGAGAAGACTCGACGAAGCTTCCCAAACGTTACCCAACCCACCCGAATTCTTCTTTTGACCTCCTTCTCAAAGATGTTCTTACCAAACTGTAGAGTTCACCCGAGAAGAATCAACTAGGCCGTCCAGCATCTGCTGCAAGTCATTCAGCGATTCAGCCAGTATGACGGTGTCATTTACAAATCTCAAGTGTGAGGTGTACTCGCCGTTGTGGTTAATGCCGCGTCCTTCCTAGTTCAGCGTCTTAAGCACCTTCTCCAATGCGTTTTCGGGGAAATTACGTCCCCTTGTTGAGACAAGGGGACGTAATTTCCCCGAATTCACCCCGTAAGGGGTGATCCCCTCGACGCAGGAGGATATGTTCAGTTCGCTGGTCCTGAATTTGGACGGTCATTGTCGTGTTTTCATAAATACATCTCAGCACTTGGATGTATCGCCAGTCGACTTGGCATCGCTGCAGAGACTCCAAAACAGACCAGGACATGATAGAGTCAAAATCCTTCTCATGGTCCCCAAACGTAAGACACAGGGGCCGATTATACTCTTCGGACTTCTGTATAATTTGCCGCACTGTGTGGATGTGCTCTATGGTGCTGTATCCTCCTCGAAATCCAGCCTGCTCCGGTGGCTGAAACTCGTCGTGTCTTCGCGCTAGACGTTTCGTGACGCCTCGTGAAAACAACGTACCTACGTGCCTACGTGGCTTAGGAGTGAAATGGGTCTGCAATTCTTTAAAGGGGTCTTATCTCCCTTTTTAAAGAAGATAATGACCCCGCTGCTTCGCCACGCTTCTGGAGTTCTACCAGAAAACAGGACAGAGTTGAAGAGTTTCCGAAGCTCTTTCACTACAGGACTTCTTCCCTCTTTTAGGAACAGTTCGGTCGTAATCCCGTCCTCACCAGGGGCTTTTCCCTTTTTTAAGCTGTTTAAGAGATTCCTCGATTTCGTCTCAGCTGACTTCTTGCAGGTCTTTCGTGAAATGGCTGGTAACCCTTTAGGCGCTTGGCTAAATATCAATTGCCGTGCCCCTAACGCGCAGCTACAAATCGTTTTTTTTTTTTTTTTTGTTTTTGTTGGACGAAAATAGAACGAAAAAATCATGCATGTTCTCTGTCGCAGAAATACGACACGAGCTGTAGGGACACGGAAATATGTGTCGCATAAATGTGACACAAGCTGTCAAAAGGTTAAGGTGGCTCTGGAATCCTCATTTTCGGGAACAGGTCGAGATGCATGCAATTGGCCGTAGAAGTTTTCTACTTCGGAAAGAATCTCCGGCTTCGAAACGACGATATCTCCACTAGATTTGGTCAACTTCGTCAGGTGGCTCCTCCCAAGTGCCGGGACGAACACTTTCGACCTCCGATTTCGCTCAATCGCTTCATTTAAAGAGCGCATATTGGAACGTCGGAGGTCGCGTCGTAACAATGTTCTAATATTTTTGTTGAGTGCCCGTTGTTCACGGTTCAAGGTAATAATATCTATGTTAAATATTTTGTAGAATGAACAGTCAGTAACCACTTAGTATCTGCATTAATACTGTGTCCTCGAATCCGCTCATAAAATTTTAGATACTGGCAGATGAAAAGTGCACTTTGAGTCACTTTAAAGTACGTTTTTCCCATGCGTTCTAGCCCTGTAACTATGCAACATAATTTTCCTCTCATGCCGTGGTAACTAATACCTATCACTTATGTAGGTATTGCCACTGGCTAAGTAGATCGATGAACTTCGCAGGGTGGCTGGTAGCAGCTGGGTGAGAGTGGCTGAGAAAGAGGCCTGTGCCCAACTGCGAACTCCTACAGGCTGATGATGATTTATATTTTATTAAATTGTTGTAAGCGTGTTGTTGTTGCTGTAAGAGTCTAGATTAGAGACGGCAGAAGGTACAAGTAAAACTCGTGGCGCCGCGTGCGTTGAGTACATGACTTTTGTAGACTGCACAACTTCTGTAGACGGTGACATGCCTTGTTTGAATGGAAAGTGTAGAAATGCTGCCTCTAGCAAGCGGTTTACCATTCTTGCTAAGTAACCCCATTTGACCGTACTGCAACGCATACTTATACTATGCACCAACAGAAATCGCGAAAAATAATCAGTTATCCATTACAAAACTTCAATTCCTACTCGACTCTGTATGGGTCAGCTGATTATTTTCGCAATTACTATGATGGTCCCATGGAGAAAGTAATCAGTTTGATGGCCTTAAAAATTTACCACACATTTCTGACACACGCTGCTGTAGCAGAAACTCCGTCTGTCCATAGTGTACCTAAAAATAAAACCGGCTTCACATATACACCTTTATACCCTAAAGTAACAATATCTACTCATCTCGCACCTCGATTTAATTATTCAGTGGTCTCGTTATCAGCAACCTTGCAGATAAGCCTACCAACAAATGAACGTGTGCTCAATGCATGCTGTGTATTTTCCATGATTTGGTATACTCTTCTTGACCCAAATTCGTGGGACCTTGCGAAATGTTCAGATACACATAGCAATTTATTTCGGTTGGCGACGTTTCCTGGTGGTTTAGTATTGATGGCAAAGGTAGTAGGTACTTTACCAATGTTATTTCCTTCTAGAATTTTATAGCCACGATGCGGGTTCTCAGACTACGTCGTGGGTCATTTACGCGACTTTAGAGCGTAAGGCCCTGAGTTATTGGGTTGAGTAAGATAGGAGGAATTGCAACCGGGCGTATGTGTAAAAGGAGTAGGTATGTAAGGATCGTAGCAGGTGGCATTCTGTATTTTCTACCTACCCCCATGGGAACAAAGCGTGAGTTTATGTATGTATGTATGTTAGCAGTGTTATTAGGTTTTTCACTAGGAAACCCAAATTAGTGTTCACTGTTGCTAATTATAATTACTCATAACATTACGGTAGCATTCATTTTTTTTTTTATCAGAACTCTCTAACTACGCAAGCCTTGACCGATGGGTTCTGAAGCATGTCATTTTGACTGACCGGTTGGTGCAGTTGGTAGCGACCCTGCCTTCTGAGCCGCTGGTCCCGAGTGCGATCCCCGGACAAGTCAAACATTTGTGTGCATGAACATGTCTGTTTGACCTGTGTCTGGGTGTGTGTATGTATATCAGTCATCAGGTTACCGTAGTACAGGCTCTACCTAGTTCGGGTCCTGAAGACCTTGTGTGGATGTTGTCTCATATTTATTATATTATTTTGCACAAATATTCCTTATATAACGAAGGTAAGTACTAGGTACGGATTTATTTTAATTCATCGCTAAACGTACACATAAAGGGGTTGAAAATTAGTATCCAAGCTCGTAATTTTTGCCGATGGAAAATCCCATAAAGCTTGTTTAAAGCCCCACTCACACACGGTGCAAGTTTATTGCCTGTGGCGTGCCATAAAAATGATGCAAAAATTGACTGGCACTGTCTAAACAACACGTACAAGTATTGCTCAATACGCAACTTGTCGTTCAAAACTGGTATTGGTGTAAACAGCACATACGTACAATAAATTCGCTTAAGCAATTCTTGTATGAAAATTGTCATTCCTATGACCACCTTCCAACTTTAAATACAACGAGCCCAAACACAAAGTTGCATAGTTGAGCAATTCCTAAGGCCAATTTCCGGCTCCATCATCAGACCCTGGCCTCCACATTGGGCTATAAATATAACCTCATAACCCTACAATCCCGTCGTACCCAATGATGACTCTGTTTAGTATATGCCGTAATAAATTTGATTGTACTGATCTTGTGAACAGTTTGTGCTACCTGATCCCTCGTACTGTAATCGCTCGAGAGGTTTGTTCGAGACGCCTATTTGCTACTTCGTTTTGTCGAACGAACTCAGGCACTCGCTCACCGTTACATCGCTTGGTTGACACCTATAATAAACAGTTTGGCTCTACTGATATTATGTTTCTCAGCAAAGCTGTATTTAAGAGTGAGATTACAACTATTTTAAGAGATAGCCCTAGTATATACTTAATAAGTGTTTTTTTTAAGTGTTTTTTTAACTTGCTCTGCTAACAGCTAGCTATTCTGTATTGTAATCTGTGGATAACGTCTTGAGTAGTGTATTTGTTACTTTTATTGTAAGTTTTATATTGTATGCCTACTGTGTAATATACTGCTGTTTGTTATTCCTAACAAATAAAATAAAATAACACTTGTCCAGACAAATCCAACAAGACCAAACACGACGGGGTTATCATGTTTAGTCGAGGAGTTCCCTTGTTCAACGTCAGTACAGCTCTATGGTACAAATTTTTACAATGTCACCGAATTCAACTATGTGTTCCAAGTTTCAGCTCAATTAGTTGTTTGGAATTGTTGGGAACACATACGAACGGAACAAAAAATATTGAGAAGAGGTTGAATGAAATGTTTGGCACCGCAAATACGGGCCATAGGTACGCGTCATAAAATGTTCCATGCACGTATAACTCTGTCTTTAGACGAGGCAAAACTTGAATGCAATAGTCGCCTCGCTGTAAACACAAGCCGCATTCAACTATTAAAAGGCAAAACTTGCGTTCAATTATTGTTTGCCATTTTATGGAAATCGCACGCGTATACACTTGCATGCTTTTTGAATGGCATTAATTGAACGTGCTTTATGGCATACGATTGTTGCTCTTGGACGTTCCAGAAACTTGCACTGTGTTAATCAGGGTTTATTGATAAAAGTCTATTGCAAGCAGGAGGTATCATCATGAAAGCCATGTATAGTGGTTGCGTATCTTGCGAAGTGTCAAAGTAGGCTTATTTTAATTGAGGTAAAGCACATGAAAAATTCCAATAAATACACAAGAAAATTATTGAACACCTTTATTTCTCATTCGATTAGAAACATTATTTCTACATTACTTACATGAAATTACAGCTAATAATACAATAATATCATTTTGACCAATCTGTTAATAATTAATGATTGTTAACAATATCGTAACAGTTCTGGGGGCCTACTCCCTGAGCATAAAGTCCGTTGTTACGGCCGAAGTTACGGATGTTTCCTACTACGTAACACATAAGAAAGTCCTGGGCACGAACTAAAAATAACTGACAAAACGATTTGACAGTTGTCCTTACACCCGATGTGTTTTTGCCTGTCCAAAAAAGTTAATTAATCGTGAGTAGGGTTCACTTCTAAATATCGAACTGTTTCCGAAGGGCCCGTATCTTCGTTGAAGTACCTAGTGAGTAGGCCCCCTGTTTCGAGTTCTCGACTTGTTTCGGCCTCAAATGGAACCCTTAGGGCTCTTGTAAGTAGCATTTGCATAACATTATGCGTTAATTGAAGCGTCTGATGGTCGGACTGCCAACGTGAGCGCAGTACCGGCGCCGCCGCAGTCACTTAGATTGAAAGAGCCCTTATTCATAGGGTAACTGTAAAACTCTAGACTCGAATCATTTGTACAGACGAATCGTACACGTAAACAAAATTGTAAACAATAATAAAAAAGAAATGTGTATCACGACCGTTATAACAAAATCTTGTTTCAATAGTGCACAATACAGGTTGAGTTTTTTATTATTAATTAGAGACCCGATCATGCTCCACACAGGTACTTACTATCTACTGATGTGGTAACATGTGAAAACATCGATATTTCTATGCTATAATCTAAGTAAAGTAGTAACATTATAGACATGGAACCTTCCGGAATAAATTCTCTAAATAATGATGAAAACCGCATCAAAATACGTTGAAGGAAACACGGTCACGCAGAAAAACACGAAACGCAACTTTTATTTATAATTGTTAGAATTTGATTTATGTCAATAATCATCGAAGCCGTGTTCTTACTAACTATAAAAGGATTTACTATTACTTTGTACTGTGCACTATTGAAATTTTCTATCGTCATACCTAAAGTTGTCACAATATTAGTATATCGGAAGAGTCAGGAGTACCTACGGGATCTCATTTGACAACGAAACGCAAGTGTGAAGTTGGCGCGCTTTGACAGAGTCTAGCATGACGTTCGTGCGAGTCGACGAGAGCGTTACAGCGGTGTGGCGCAGCTCTCTTGAACATCGGACATCGTACGGACAAAAAGTGCTTAGAAAGGGTTATTCGCACTTCGTCCCATTCGCACTTCTTCGTACCGCGTTCGCAGTTGGTCCCATTCGCACTTGGTCTCATTCGCACTTGGTCTCATTCGCACTGGGTCCCATTCGCACTCAGTCCCATTCGCACTTAGTCCCATGCAAGTAGTTTGTAAGGGAAGAGGTAGGTTTGTGGACCACAGTGTTATATAACATCACGTTGCGACCAATAGGAGCGGAGCATCAATGAAAATGTTGCAGAAACTTGAAAAAATATTTCTTTTGAGAGCTTCTGTTGCGTAGGCTGTCCGTGTGACTTGTAGATTATACTGAGAATTATTACATACTCGTTGTACTGTATGCATGTTTGATTGAGAATATTCACTGATTTGTATACTTACTGTTATTAGTTGATTGAGAAGTGTGTTTTAATATTTTACTTATTACATTGCTAACTCACCGAATTTGGATGTTTTATTATTATATTTGTAGATTTATACCGTACCCCAAAAGAAAAAACAGAACCCTTGTAAGATTACTTTGTTGTCCGTATGTCCGTCGGTCAAGACCTTTTTCTCAGGAACGCGTGGAGTTATCAAGTTGAAATTAATATAAAATACTCAAAGCTGTAATTCCTTGAAGCTGTGAAAAAATCAAACTTCTAATTCAACGCAAGGCGTCTATGTTCCGGAATCAAAACCTATAGGGTATATATATAGTACCCTATAGATTTTGATTCCAGAACAACGGAGTCCACGGGAAGTATCCCGTTGACTTAGAATCATGAAATTTGGCAAGATTCAATGTCATGTAGCACAAGTAAAGGAAAAATCCGAAAACCATAAATTTGTTTGAACCCTCGGTGCACGAGTCAGACTCGTACTTGACCGATTTTTTATAAATCCAACCCACTTTGGTCCACAAACCTACCTCTTCCCTTACAAACTACTTGCTTACTAAGTGCGAATGGGACCCAGTGCGAATGCGACCAAGTGCGAATGGGACCAACTGCGAACGCGTTACGAAGTGCAAATGGGACGAAGTACGAATAACCCCTTAGAAACTGTCCTACGTTTTGTTTTATACATTTTATGAAGTTCAAATATAACCTAAAAATCAATAATCATTTTCAGAGTTTTTCTTCTCGCCCACAACATACATCTACGCCCAGTGAAATGTTCAACGGTGATGAATCCAGCTCCAATCGGCCTCATGTTCCGACAAGTATTTATTTCTTGGAAGATACAGTCTATCCATCAATACATGAAAGGTCAGAAACTTTCACCAAGAGAACATTGTGCCGATTGTGTACCTACTGTTTTTGCTATCATTGGAATATAATATAAATATATCCGGGCATATACATAGGTATATGCCCGGATGATCTCGCATGCTCTTCTTATTTTTTTCATATTTGGTATGAACTTTTCATTTTATAGCGTATGAAATCGCTAAAGCCGATATCAGACGCTTCACTTTTTGATTATTTTTGCTTTTTATTCTTTCACTCGAAGTGAAAAGTCTGAACACGAAATTAATCAAAAGTGAAAAATGAATTCATTTGTGAACCGATCCAATGATGTAAGATTTCGACACTCTGCCATCTTTCAATCGACTACCGAAAGATCGAAAAATGAAATGAAAGGAGCAGATGGACGTTCTTTACTATATCATTTTGTCGGTGTCGTGTGTACGTGGAATAAACAAAATTGAGCCTTCACTTGATTTAATCAATAACTCGCGCGTCTGATATCAGCTTTAACCGTAAAACCGTACATTTTCAGTGTGACATTATTTAAATATACTATACATATTAAGTAAGGATTATTATTTTTTCTAAGGCTGTATACACCCGCGGCTTTTCAATAAAATTTTCTATATTCTCTACACTAAAACGTGCTTCAAGTTACTTCAAATAAAGGCACTAACAACATTTATTATAATTTCTTGTACTATTTTTCTGTGCATTCTAACCCCGCGTCCTATTTAAAAGCGTTCGTCGCGCGTATACGCGATCGTTTTCACTTTTTGGTCAGAAAACCGGAAAGCGCCCTCTGTTGGCGCAGCCACGCGTTCAGAGTCACCAAACAAAAAGTGACATATGGACGCGACGATGGCGTATTTGCGCGACGATCGCTTTTAAATAGGACGCGGTCTCAGGCATTTAAAATGTAAACGCTTAACTACGGACTAGCTGTTTTGACTAGAATAATTGGCCATAAGATACTAAGCCATTTTTGGAAAATATCTTTAACGTTATGACTATCGCATTTTGATTTAGAGAAGATTTACGACGAAACCTTTTCAGTTTGGCATTGGCATAGAATTTTTAAAACATTTTGAAATTCCAAATCTCAGGAATATCTCCCGTTTTATGAATTTATGCGCGGATGATGGCAATAGGGTCGGCCCCATGAATGGGACTTCAAAATTCACAGACCGCTCTTTGACTTTACAATTCTATGTAAAGTAGGCATTTCATATGAATATCGACTTTACTGGTATTATGAATAAGGTTCTTATTAGTAGGTATGATTTGCTATAGGAACAATACATTTGCTTATAGGAATATAAACATTATTCTCATAAGAACAAGGTTCAATGAGGTTCGTATGAAACGCTAACATTACTTAGCAAAGTTTAAGGTCCAAATTTTTCTCTTAAAGGCAACTGGCTAAACGTGGGTATCCATAAATAAATATGGTATAACAAGCAAAAATCGCTTTTACTTGACTATTTCCCTCTCCGCTTGCTCTCTTTATCTTGGAAGTACCCTCCGGGTCCAGGCACCAACTTGACTGAAGGCTTGGTATCCTTCCTCTGGGTAGAAGGCTCTGGTTGAGGAGTCGTAGACCTCTCTGGTGAGCAGTCTGATATGATTCCTTGAAGACGATGCGTGTTGGTTTGGCTAAGTCTGTGGACAACAAATTCTGATAGTGTGGATGTTAAAGCCGCACTAAACTAAGGGAGCCTTCGCGTATTGCGTTGGTTGACGTCATGTAGACATAATGTGTAATGTCCTTTCTTTGGTATTGTTCGTCAAATCGTTGAGTTCTTATGTAATAGTATTTACTTTGTTTGTAAAGTATTATAAATTATTTTTTAATTATTGTGAATATGAGAACTATGTCAGCCATTGCTATTTTTTTCTCAGTTAGTTTAATTATGATCTGGCAATTTGAGTAATTTATGCAGCCTACTCAAATGTCCTTTCATTGGTATTGTTCGCCGAATCGTTGAGCTCCTTAAGTTCCGAGTTGAGCTGCACGATTGCTGACAATTGCGTGCACCGACTGAACAGGTCCTCTCAATGTGTGTGGTTTTTTCCTCAAAAGACCATTTCAGACACCGATCTACATAGTCTTCACATGATCTGACCAAGCTGACCAAGATTTTGTTTGGACTTTAAAAGAGACTGTGACCTATGAGTTTGTTTCGGTATGAGTAGTCAGTTAGGAAAAGCCGGCCTCATCTAGTTAAAAAAAAATATGATAGACGTGTAAAAGTGTTTGTACAAACCTACTTACAGAAATAATAGTTGATTGTTATACAAGGAGCCAAAATGACCCATTATATACGAGGTAGTTTTACTCCCGAGCTGTAGCGAGGGAGTAAATAGAAACCGAGTTTTAATGGGTTTTTAGCGCCGTGTGTTACACTCTACTTTTCACTACGATTGCGAGAAAATAATTCAATTTGCAATTAGAGAAAAATTATAAAGATTTCGCGCCAATGTCTTTTTTTTGTTTTTTCTTCTGCAGCCGCAACGCATTGCATGCATTCTACCAAAGAGATCGCCGATTTTAGTTCCATTTTCAAAAATAAAATGAAGTTCTTTTTTTATGAAACACTAATAAGTCGAGTCTATATTCATGATTATTCTACTTATGACTAAAGACTTTTTCGTTTTTGTTGGCTCATTGTCATTTGACACAAAAAAATTAAAAAAAAAAACTTTTTCCCCTAGAGGAAGAATTGCTATTTTTTCTTCGCTCTGGTACGCCACAATGACGGTCTTTTTGAGCAAGAGGAGTGAAAAATCATTTATCACTGCGCTAGCGTCGCTTAGACGCATTTTTTTCGAACCTGTTGCGCAGCATTTTAATGAAACCTTACGCTAGATGCAAATGGTAAACAGAACAAGGAACGATCTTAGAACTTTTTGATTTAATTGATGGGCTAAGAGAATTTTCCAAATCTTTACCTATTGAGGCAATATTTAGCCTAAATTCTTTCGATTTTATGCCACGGCGCGAATTTCTCTTACAGTGTGATTTATAAAAAAAAACAGTGTCTTTGTGCAGGTATACCACTCACCTGACTTCCTCAACATCCGCCACCTTGTCGATAAGGCTGCGTATGATGGCCTCCTTGTGCTCCAGCGCTAGTGAGGCTCTCTCCAGCTCTCGTCGATACTCCGCATGCGCGAGTGCGGCCCTGCGCTCTTGTTCTACGATGCGACGTTCTAACTCTTCTAAGGAAGTGTATGCGCGTGATTTTACTGCCTACAGGGGGAGAGAGAGAGTTGGAATGTTAGTGAGAGAGAGAGGGATAGGGTGATTTTGTAGTTAATGTGATGTTGAAGTAGAGCTTCAGGCAATGTTCGTGTTTCGTGTGTTGCACCTACTCTGTTTTGTTTCTGCATCATCCTAAAGTAGACTTGTAGAAAATGTATTAAATCCATATTTGTTCGGAATTTTTACTTGTGCATTAAGCATAATGCATTAATACATATGGGTTTGTGTTAAATAGTCCCAGAGCAGGGTAAAGGCTTCATCAATATGAAAAGTATGCAGAATAATCATCACGTCACAATAACTCATTTAAAAGCTCAGATCATTATCTCCCAATGTTCCAATCAAAAAAATGTTCCAAAAACATGTTCAATGGTGTCGAAAAGGGCTTTGAAGGTCCGTGGCATACCTACTGTCCGCTATTTTGAATATTTCTCAAAATGGCGCAAATGCATGAAACAAACCCCGTAAAGCGTCACTTTTCAGAGATATTAACGTTCAAATTTGATCACGTGACATCAATATTTTTGGAACTTGCTTACATCTCGTTGCAGATGTTTGTAATAATCACTGAATGTTTAAAGTAACCATTTTAGTAATGATACTGGATGGGGAAGGTACTCACATAGGTAAATTCTTCGACAGCTCGGTTGCTTGGTTCTTAATTTGAGACCTTTATAGATACGTTCCTTAATACCAAAAATAATAACCATCATACGTGAAAAAAGGAAGTGGCTCAATTTATTTGCTCCCAAGTATAGTTGATAAATAGCTAGCTTATTCTGTTTATTACCTTAATCTCATGTTTGATCTTATCCAGCGCTGTTATCGCTTGTCTCAGCGGCTCGCTGTTGTTCTTGGCGCGTCGAGCGCTAGTCCGCACGCGCGTCATTCTAGCCGTCGCGGACTTCAAGCGCTGACGGAATATTACAGCTGCTTTGCGGTATAACCTGGAAGTGAAAAGCATAATAAATAAGTTATAAATGCCAAATGAAGGCTTATGTTTGAAGCATACTCCTGTTATTATTTAAACAAGCCATAAAAGTTGCAGCACTTTTTTTTTATATCAGCACAAGTTATTAATTAGTTATTAATTGGAAATCTTAAGGGTTGCAAGTGCGTTTTCGAGTTTGGAACAAACATTGGCTTAAATCTCCGAAGCCGAAACACAGCGGTACTTGTTGACGGCAAAAATAAGTATGAGAAAAGGACAAGCAAAATTAAAAGTAAACCTTGATTATTTATTATGACTTATAACTTTCCCGGTTTTGTTTTTTCAATAATTCTTTAATTGGTTACAAAATAACCTGCTATTAAAAATAATCTAATATTAATAATCAATAATTGTCGTCAACTACTGCTCCTCGAACAAGCGCATTCATACCTGACGTTTTTTAACGCCTTCTCCAGGTCTTCCTTCATAGCCTGGTTTTCCTGCATCACCTTGGTACACTTCTCTTCCACCGCCTTCAGCTGTTCTGTCATCTTGGTCACCTGTTCACCTTTACGTTCTGTTTCCATCCCGTATTGGTGTTTTAACTCTTCTAGTAGCCTGAGTGAATAAAAATCAGAAATTGATGGGTATTTTTTATAATGGTAATACTTTTATCTGAGTAAAGTAAAATTCAGATAACCACAGTGTAGGTATACACAGCAGCAGGTCAAGTTACCACAAACTCTCAGTTTTCACATTCGATTTTGAACTTAACTTTCTACATTTTGAGGTTTAAAATCATTTCGAGATATTTAACAGTTCCTATAACCTAGTGTGCTGTCGACTGTACCTAAAAGGCGGATAATACTAGAGTACGCTTCTGGTGGGAGGTGGGCTGGTTGGAATAACCACCAACGGCCACCATGACCCACGCACAATGGTCCACCTCAAGGAACTAAGTGCGGAAACCAAAACCCCCTAACATAGAACATAGAACTAGAGTGCGCGCAAAATAAGTCTGCGCGCGGTCGAAATCGGAACATAAATTTGCCGCCATCTTGACGTTTATGTCAGGTGTCAAGAGAGTGTCATGTGTTCCGTGATTTCCTAAGTAAATAATCGCCATCGTTATGACGAAAGTAATTAAAAAAGTGCTGCCAGGGATATAAACTTGAAGGTCAACGTGCTTATTTGACAGGTTATTTTTAGGGCTGCCATAACAAAAAAGAGACCCGTATATATTCGTATCAGCGGTATTGGTATTTGGGTGGTACATACCAGCGGCATGACCGGTATCATGTCAATAATACAATATGTAACAAAAACCCTGTTGTTCCTTTTAGGGACGTATACATTTACCTACAAGAACAACATTGATGAAATTATAATTAAAAAAAAAATGAGTATTGGCCAGTCGACAGGTCAATAACAAATAACTATTAAAATCGGCACATTCAAAAAAATGTTTAGAGTATCTGATTTTACAAGTAAGTACATCTTTGTTTCGCTAAATAGCCTACGAGTTCGGCGACTTTCTTTGAAGTGATAGAAGATGCCGCCAAAGCTACCGCGGCACACGGGCCCCGTGTGTCGGTACCACGTGCCTACCTACCCCCCCGCCCTCCTTATCCCGCCACCCGCCGCCCTGCGAATCACTTCCTTTAGTCTCCCGCGCAGCTCAGTTTTGAACGGATGTTATTGTTGACCTACGTAGTGAGTGATTTGTGATTTGTTTACGTAGTTTATTTACCATGTCCTATGTCCAGGCCAGGGACTCGGGACATTGACACCGAGGAGCAAGTGTTGGACTTGCAAGATCACCTGATCGGACGCCTTTAGATCTTTCCTCTGGTGCAGTGTAAAGCAACAGCAGTTCAAAAAAACGTGCGATACGGAGTTCGAAATGCGTTCACAGATAGTAGCAGCATTTGACCTCATCAAGTCCGATACCTCCGATCTGCGGAGAGTACGTAGGCGTCAAAGACATCATAATAAATTAATGTATTCAAATAAACATAAGGTTTTAAGTGACAGACGCGGCGACTTTGTTTTTTTTTTAATGTAGTGAAGTGTTAAATGTAGTTTTAACAATTTTCAATATTGTGCAAAATACCGTGTAAACCAACATTTTCAAACATTCATTCGTTAAAGTGAAAAACAACAGCTGACAAGGTCACGAACTTTTGTAGCAAAATAATTATGTAGGTAAGTGGCGGCGCGGTGTACCGGCCGGCACCTATCAATGAGAGTGGGCGGGAACATTCTATTTTTTTCTGGTTTCGCGTCATCGCTTCATGCAGAATTGCAGAGGTAAGAAATCAGTTAAACATTACAAATATTAATAATTAAATATTTATTTTAATAATTTTTTTTGAACAGTTTTTTATAAATGACTTGCTTTATTACGTATGTATACCGATTCTTAAAACGTAGGTAAAAGGAACAACAGGGTTTTTGTTACATATTGTATAATGCACTATCGTTATTTTGTTGTAGGTGTTTCCGAACGCATCGTGACCCAAATAACTCAAGACGGTAATGTACTAGTAGCTTCATCTTCGAAGATTCCGATTGACTCCGGAAAAAAAACCAGAGTCCGAAACAAAAAAAAAACTGAAATACTTAGACAATTTTGAAAGTGCGCTTTATGGCATAAAATTAAATTATTTTACGGTGTAAAGAAGGAAATTACTACCTTAAACACACTATGGTTGGAATTGAAAGCTGGTATTTGTTTTAAACATGGCAGAACATCCTTGAGGAGTATTTTAAATATGGGCTACAAATCCAAAAAATGCCAGTGTAAACTAAAAGTATTAATAGAACGTATAGAGGTACGAGGAACAGGGTGTAAAGTTCACTCATACCTCCATAGAAAAGGGAGAATCCTCTGACCAGACTGGTGTCGTGTCTGGTGGGCAACTGCCCAACGATTGATGTCGGGAAGTTGTATATATGCTAGTTGCGCGGTAAACTCTGCTTGCGCGATGCAGGATTTGCGTGACGTCGGTATGACGCGCAGCTCGCATGCGGCAATATAGATACCGCTACAAACGCATGGATATTGCAGCTTGGAGGGCAAAATATATGATGAGCTTACGCAAGGATATTCAGGAAGAAAATCGACTCTTCTGATGAAGACTCTAGCGTGGATTCTGATGAAGATGTTCGAAAGGAAGGCGTTAACCCACTGCAGGACCATTGTTATACCAAAAAATACTACTACTAGGTATTCCAAATAAGATTTGCAAGGCTCTCATGAAGCTTTAATTTTGTTTTATATTACCTGCTAATGGAAATCCTAGTAGGTACATTAATTTTATTATACCAAGCTACTAAATTTCTTCGATTAAGTACTTTAAGTTTGAGTAACGAAAAATTATATTTGATTAGGTGAAGGAAAAAATATGTTAGGCTGGCAACATTAAGCACGCTACGAGTCGTGCACAGACTATCTTGCGCGCACTCTACGAACGCTTTTTTTTATACTGTAGGTAGAGTAATTGTGCAAAATCGTTTTTGAATGAGATAGGTTAAATTACTTATCGTGGGAATTGTTGTAGATTATGGTAGTGCTGATATCGAAAATTGGGTTAACATCGAAATACAAGATGGCGGCATGAAAATATGCTACATAAGCTTCTTTTTAGACGGCACATTTTTATGATTTTCGACCGTGCTGATGCCGTAAATTAAAATTTCCTTAGGGTTCCGTACTTCAAAAGGAAAAAACGGAACTCTTATAGCTCACTTCGTTGTCCGTCCGTCTGTCCGTCTGTCAAGACCCTTTTTCTCAAGAACGCGTGGACGTATCAAGTTGAAATTAATATCAAATACGGTATATAGAATATGTATAAATAAATATGTCTACGGTCTCTTGGAGCTCTACAAGAGTCAAACTTCTAAGTAACCCAAAAAAAATACGGTCATTTATGCGACATATTTTGATACTCGCCAATAAATCAAAACCTATTACCTATCGGGTACTTGAATACTTTTCGTTGACATAGAATCATAAAATTTGGCAAGGAGCAAGATCTTACAGCACAAGTAAACGAAAAGTCCGAAATCGTTATTTTGTAGTTTATTCACTTAAAAAAAATTAAAATGAAATTACAAACTTACAGTTGTAGAATTGACCGTGACCTAAATCGATGTATGGGAGAACAAGTATTTCAACTACAATGTTAAGTTTGTTTTTGGGATAAAGTCATTCCAACTACGGAACCCTTCATTGTGCGTGGTCCGACACGGACTTGGCCGGTTTTTTGGTATTATTATGGTTTTAATCCAAACCTTTTTAATAAACCTTTAAATATGCTTTTTTTTTATATACCTACCTTTTGCAATGGTCCAATCGTCGTTCATGCATGTCAGCGGGCACCGTGCGCGCCCGCATAGCATCTAGTTGCGCTAATTTGTTCTCTGCTATCTCTAGAGTGTTCTTTACTGTGAAGTACTCGCGGTGGACTGTTTCGTAGTCTCGCATCATTGATGATACTAGAATTACAAAACTTTGATTTATATCTGAATTCACAATTTAAGACATTTATCAAGTTTTGGAAAGATACACTCAATGCTCATACATACAAAGTTCAAATTCTATTGAATTCAAACCTTTTGTTAATTTTTATTTTTACATATTGGTCAATCCAAATTCAACTTAGGCTTTATAACGCTAAAGTAGATACTTGATTAAGTGGCAATACATTTAAATTAGCTACACTGGACAAAATGCTCAATTTGTAGACACTCACTGTGGTCACGAATCGACAAATCTATCTACCAATCGTGGTGATACATTATAATACTTTCTTGATTAATCTTTTTTTTTTGTGAATGGCATCTCGCAGGTGGCCTTGAGAGGCCGTGACAACTTAACCCGTGTATAATTATTAATCTAACTAAAATACCACTTACTTTTATCCTCATACAACTCATAAACCTCCTTCAATTTAGACTCCGCCCTCTCCGCTCTTTCTACAAGAGTAGCTTTCTCAATATCAGCCGTCTCTTTCTCGACCACAAGTTTCTTATAGCTCTGTCTTACTCCCACCAACTCTTCTTCTATAGTCTTCAGTTTATCCGTTAATGTTTTGTTTTCTCCCACGATTAGTTTCGACTTTTTGTTTATAACTTCGAATTGTTTTTCGTAGTCTAGTATTAGGGCTTCCTTTTCTTGTAAGTTTTCTTGGTAAGCGTCGAAGAGTGGGGCTGTGGATGTGATGATATGTATTTTTAATAGATTTTAAATTTTGGTGTACAGACAGAGAAAAAAGGATATGACAATGTCAATTCATTTATTTCAATTAAACCATTTACAAACACTTATAAACCGTCGAGAAGTAGGTCAGGTTAGGCAGAAAGTTGAAGCTAGATGCCCGTTCCAAAACGTAGATCTCTATTAATAGATAAATCTATATCTATAAATAGCATACAGTAAAGTCGCTTTTCAAGTATGTCTGAGTGACCGCTTAGTTGTTCAAAATGCGAAAACGGTTTTCACCATTATTGAGAGAATTTATTCCAGAATATCTATGTGTTTGTGTATGTATAAAACATTAATGTTTAACTGAAATATAGTATATCTCAGTTTTCATTGCACTCGCTGTCATTGCGTTTTTAAATCTAGGCGTATCATACGCCGCGAAGCTGAAGACTAAATGCTGCTGTGATTCATTGAAATAATAACATTAACTGGTCGTATAAGTTGATAAGATTGTGAGCCGTCACGGGACGCCTGGCAGATGTGAAACTTCGCAATTATTTTGTACAAGTAATATGAATAAAAGAACAGATTACGTCAGGAATTAATATGGCATAATGTTAAAATAAAATATTACGAAAATTTTCCAGAAAATGAAGATTGTTTATTTAATAAACATTTATTTACAGAAAATACAAAAATTCCAAAATTTATTTCAAATTGTTACAAATGAACTTCACCTTGTGGCGACGCGTCGCCACGCCAGCAATCGATTTTACGTGCGGCTATAGATGTTTCACATCAAAAATACTACAAGTACCATTCAGAAACATATCGGGAGACTTCCATGTTTTTAGTAAGGTTAATAAAAGTTTTAGTAGGAAATTTAGACAGGTAACAAAGTATGATATGGTTCTTACCTAGTGCCTGTGCGCTGAGTAGTCCAGAAAGATCCACTGTCCTGCCAGTGTATGGTGTTTCTTCAGGACCGCCTTTAGACTGACCGTCATCTGTATTCAATGTTTCTAGAAAACACCAATAATGATTATAGATTTTTTGTGTGCGCTGCGCCTCGCCAGTTTAGCGTCGGCCCTAAGGCGAGGGCGAAGATGGCCCATGAGGCCTTTCTTCAAACTGTTGATGATATTCCAACTCTAGTTTCTTACCTTTATACCCCAAACTGGCGGTAAGCAGAGAGTCTAGAGCGTCACCCGGTTTGAACCCAGGGTCGGGTTTATCTCCCGCCATTGTCTGTATGTTGGTACGTAGACGCTCCTGATAGCGAGACAGTTGGACGTTCAGTCTGAAATACAATTACCAGAATAGTTTAGTATGATTGCCTCTTAAAATTATCTGAGCGTGGGCCCCCCCACGGCCGCGCCCCACCTCAATTAAGTTGGGATCAGTTTAAATCTAAGCATACCCTTTATTCAGAACCGTTGATTGACCGTATCTCAATTTATTATTAATATTATTTATCTCAATTAAGTTAGGATCAGTTTAAATCTAAGCAAACCCTTTATTGAGAACCGTTGACATTTGTTTCTCAACTTGCTGATTTTATAAAATTAATGTTCTGTGGCTAAGTCATAACTTTGTAGACTTTAGACTTATTAACGAAATGAAGAAAATACTAGACTAAAAAGTTAAATATAAAAATATGTAGGTACTTTAAAAAAAACTATGAAACACACTTGTATTAGTTCTCCTTTTATATCCCAATGATTTTAAATCAAAAAGTGTGGAGCGCTTTTTAGTTGTGTGTATTTAAATTAACTTAAAGAAAACGCTCCACGCTTTCTGATTTTCACATTTTTTTTTTATTTAAAGTGATACTTTGTTGTCTGTTGTTATTTACAAAGCGGCAGATTTAGACCTTTCAAAGACTAGATTCAACTATGCACAATTTTTTTTCTGTTTTGTTAACTAAATTATTTTACCGACAGATCATGCATGAGATTCCGGGATATATAAATGGAGAGCACAAAAACTAGATAGCAGCCTTTGCCCAAGAGATTAGATTAACAAAAAATAATTACCTGTACAAAACATCTTTGAGCGCCTGCATGTCCTTCTGTAGCCGTGAGTTGTGTTCCCTCGCCTGGTTGAGTATGATCTGTCGACTACTGCAACTCATACATACTTCTACCAACGGGATCGCTGACGACTCGTGATCTGTCAAATTATTTTTATTTCTTCGAGTTGGATGTAAATAATTATTAATAATGTTATGAATTATGATCGAAGATTTTTTATCATTAAACATAGATTAAGTAGTTAATTATAACCGCCATCAACATGTACAAATAGCTTTGGGATTTTCGCTGCAACGTACTAGTGCCCACCCAGTGCTGCATTTGGCTTCTCCTAGGAAAACCAAGTACTTATCTTCAAATGAGTAGGAACTGCTTGTTCCTAAGTCTACGGCAGTCTTCGGCATATTTAAAAGGTGCTTGGGATCCAAGCACCTTTTAAATATGCCGTAGACTGGCTGGCTGGACTGACTATCTATTGTTTTCAGTTGCTATATCCTACAGATTACTATTTAGCTTCAGCTGGTCGGAACTCCACAAACGAAGTATGCGTCTGTTTACTTAGTAGGACTGATTATTCAATAGTCAAATAATTGCGTAGCGAAGAACTATAGGTACTCCGTGCAAATAACTTTTATATAATAAATAAATAATAAATATCGTCTGACATTGCACACAGCACCATCTAGTTCCAAGTTAAGCACTTAACACTTAAGGCTTGTGTTATGGATACCAGATGGTTGATACACTACTTAAATACATTTTTTTTTTGTAAATACATACATATTATAAATATACATCCATGACTCGGGTACAAATGTCCATATTCATCATACAAACATTTGCCCCTACCGGGATTCGAACCCAGGACCATTTGGTTTCGCTGACTACACTTAGCCACTGTAGCCACTACACCAAACGTGTCAATATATATTACTAATATTATAGACAGGTAAATTGTTTGGCTCTGGAACTACCGATCGGATTTAAAAATTCTTTTAGCATTTGATAGCCCAATTCTTGAGGAAAGCTATAGGCTATTTGACATCACGCTAGACCCTAAGGAGCCGAGCAAAAAGAAAAAAAGTCAGAATGAACGCTAAGCGAAAACGAAGTAAAAGCGCTGGCATGCGATGCGATGCGATGCGACGGGATGGGGCGGGGGAACCAGAAATTTCACGCCGACGAACTTTGTGAGCAGAAGCTAAAAAAAATGGCGGTTTGATCTTTTCTCTATACAAAAGGTGCCAAACCGCAACTTTTATTTCTCAGCTCCCTTTTGAGCTCCCAAAAATAGGATTGGGCTACACGATGACTGATGCATGCATGCCGTCTGTTGGGACAGGTCAACTCAAAGCTGCAATGGCTCTTTCTTCAAAAGGCCCTTCCAGACATGGCTCTGCATTGTTAGACTCGCCTAAAATCCTACGGTTTGGGCTTTAAAAGAGACCATGACCTCTGAGTTTGTTTCGGCATTTCTTCTCAGGGATCAGTCAGCTAGGAAATGAAGGCGCCATCTAGTTTTAAAATATTTACCAACAAAATATTGACGTAAAAGATCTACTTACAGAAATAAACATTTCATTTCAGATAACAGTTATCTGAAGATCGAAAAATCGGCCCTAGTATGTAGGTATAATCAAATCACTGTTGATTAAGTATTACTTGACTACACCCAACAACAAAAAATACTCAATTGTATAAATCTCACCTCTATCAGGCAACTCAAACTGCTTAACCTTCTCCTGCAATAGTTTATTCTTCTCCCTCTCTTCTTTAATAACCTTCTTACATTCTTCTGCATACTTGACAATACTTTCGTGCTGATTTCTGAGATGGTCGTTCTCATCAGCAAAGAGTTTGTTGTATTCTAGCACGGATTTTAGCTTCTCTTTTATTTTGGCGATTTGAGAGTCTTTGTCTGATAACTGTGGATGTGAAATACAGTAATTACTATTGTTTGTACCTTAGAATATAAATACAGGGACAGCGACGCGCAAACTGAAACCATGAATTCAGCATACGACACGATTCAGAACCCCCAACATTGAAATTATACGACGGTTATTAAGAAAAAAAAATGCTGTTCCATGCATTTTGACCGCGTAGGTATTGTACTTTTCTATGGACAGCACATATTTTTTCATAACCAACGAAAAAATTCTACGCTAGGGGGTAGAAGTCTAGAATCATGCTGAATTCATAGTTTTAGTTTGCGCATCGATGTCCCAGCCACCCTGTATAGTCTAAGGCTTAGATTATAGTTTTTTTTTTTCTAAGTTTTTCCTATATTCTAAGGTCTAAGGTTGTTACATTAATGGTGGCTGGGCCAATAATGACTTGTTTATCATATTGGCATGGTGACCAAGATAATGAAGAAGAAACCAAGCACCATGAAAGATGACACAATTAGCACAGACAGAACCAAGACTGATATAAAAATAAAAAGATATAAAAATTATTACTTACAATAGACGGACACATAAATATCAAAAAAAAATATACCTACTACACAAATCTTTTCATTTGTTTCTCGAATCTTTGTATAATTTTCAGGTATTTTTTTAGCCATCACTCCAATAGCTTATTCTCTTCTCTTGCATCACCATATCATTGTTTTAGATAAAGATTACATTACCTGCAAAACATTATCCTCACACCTGTCCATCAATGAAGTGATAAGCTGTTCATACTTCTTGGTTAGCTTCCGTTTTTGTTCTTTTAGTAATGACTTCCCTTCCTTCGTAGACCTGGGAGATGAAACCGCAACAGCTTGGATGGTCCGCTTTCTTGGAGGCTTTGCTGGCTTCTCCCCTGAAATAAGACAGAGGAAATAATTTTGTTAAAATAATAATGGTGGTTGCATTATAAGGTCTATAATTTCTAGATCTTGTCAGTGATTATATATTATGTTATCCAAGTAACTGGGTTGTGGAGGTCAGATAGGCAGTTGCTCCTTGTAAAATACTGGTATTTAGCTGCATCTGGTTAGACTGGAAGCCGACCCCAACCCAAAATAGTTTGAGAAAAGGCTAGCCAGATTGATTGTCTGTGTTTGTATTTAGCTAGACTAAGTTTAGAAACTCATCACACCTGCCTAAAATACATGTGGTGAAGCAGGATTATGGTAAGAGAAAATAAAATGCATTGTTCTTCTCACACACCTATACCCACTTTAGTGCATATTTTTGTAATTTTTAAACTTAATGTAAATAATTTCCCATAGGATAGTCTGGAACAAAATGTTCTTTATTGTTTATTGAGTTGGGCTTTGATAGCTGCGTCACAGTTTTACACTTTTGTAGCTATCATCGTTTCTTTTGTAATCTTTGTATACCTAAATTGTTCCAAAATAAACATTATTTTTTTTACTTCAAATAAACTTGCAAAAAATATGTCATAGTAACATATTTTATTGGTCCCAGAATTCATCAACATCATGAGCATTAATCTCCATGCTTATCAATCAATTTGTGATGCTAAGACTAGTAAATATCTTACCAATGAAATCTCTAGGGTCCTCATACATTGGATTATCATCAACAAATCCTCTATTCTCCCCAATCCTCGACTCGGTCTTCCTCGCAACAATATCCAATATATCCTGACGCATGCTTGCTCTCCTCAACGGTGCCGATATATCAAACCCCTTGTGTTTCTGTGTAAACTGTCCTGTGAATGTTAGTTTCTCAGGCGAGGAGGATTTCTTTAATACTCTTCCGTAGTTTGTTTGCTGGAAATAAATGAGTTTATACCATTCAGTTTTCCTTACAAGTGATTAAGATGAACCTACTCTGAAAAAACACAGTGTAGACACGCACAATGGTCCACTTGAAGTACTAAGTGCCGAAAACAAAACACAGTGTAGACACGCACAATGGTCCACCTGAAGGACTAAGTGGGGAAACCAAAACGCAGTGCAGACACGCACAATGGTCCACCTGAAGGACTAAGTGCGGAACCAAAACACAGTGTAGACACTCATAACGGTCCACCTGAAGGACTAAGTGCGGAAACCAAAACACAGTGTAGACACTCATAACGGTCCACCTGAAGGACTAAGTGCGGAAACCAAAACACAGTGTAGACACACACAATGGTCCACCTGAAGGACTAAGTGCGGAACCAAAACACAGTGTAGACACTCATAACGACCCACGTGACATACAACACAGCGTAACTTGTAGAAAATTATTAGTGTATTCTAAATTGGATATTTTTAAATTATTTATTTAACTAATATGCCGTGCGTGTGTGATAGCTAATGTGCTCCAACTGCTGTGCAAAGATCTCCCACATACTTTTCCAGTTTTACTTATGTTGTGCCTGCTCTGGTCAATCGGTCAGGAAAGAGTCCGAATCAAAATAACTATTAACGAACAAAAACTAATAATACCTTTGCGATATGCCTATCCATCGTCAACTTTCCAGTTCACAATCCTTAATCTTACCCATTTTATTAACTTTTTTTTACGTTAATATCAAGAGACAAAGGAAAGGATCTTCAGCCTACGTTATACGTCTGTGTACAAGAAGATGAGTATTACACAAAGACTGCTCTAAAGTAGGTCACCAGAGTGGCTCAATAAAATTCAGGGCAAAATAAAGCAATTTTCTCCCATATATTGACAAAACTTCGATTAAAGTTTTGGCGAACATTTTCATTCTCGCCCACTTGTTATCGTCCAGCGACGAATATTTAACCACTGATATACGTTTTCAGCACATATTTACACTTTATTCGATTACTTTTACAGTTTTATTACTGATAAATCAGTATTGGTAAGCTAAACTAAAAGTTTTAATTTCAAAATGTAAACATTGCGGTAGTTTGACAGCTGTATTGTCATGGTGACCAGGTGACCACAATGTGACCAGCCCAACAAAAGTAAATAAAGATTGGTATTATTCAGATTTTTCTGTTGCGCTTTTATTTTTGTCAACAAAAACTAATTGTCATCGACACGTAATACAATTTTAAAAAAACGAATTAAATTGAAAAACAGAATAAGTGATTGTTTGGAGTTATATTCACCTATACAAAAAATTACAACTTTGGTGTGTTTTTCGAATTTCTTATCTTGGTTCATCCGTCTTAAAGCTTCCCCTTGTTTAATTAATACCGAGTTTTAAAACAAGGGGAAGCTTAATCTGACAATGTAACTCCCCATTCTCCTCAGATGGTTAGTTTTGTACTCTCAGTGTAGGTACTTCATAAAGAAATATGATTATAGGATAAGAATAGATCTTCGCTTTCAAATGCTTACTTTCACAAAGACATTGAATTTGAAGACTTACGTGACGTTCGGTACGTGACATCTCATGCTAAAATTTCATAATATGTGATAAGTACACTGTATTTATTCTTATTTTAGTACAATTTGTAGTCATTACATATGTAGTGTGTTAGGTAGGTTAAGGAAAACCTATTAATTAAACACTACTTGAGTATTAGATATAAATGTTTATTAACACGAAATACTTATAAGAACATAAACTAAAACAATAATGCGCGGCGCGAATTATAAAAATGGCATGCATTCGCCGTAGAGGTTTGTAGCGGACTGCTGAGGGCGTCCGAGGGACGCGGCCGTGCGCGGGAGGCGCGGGCGGCGGCGCGGCGATCCGATCGTGGCTTGTTTGTTCCACGCGTAGCTCGTAGGTATCGACGGCGTGCGGCACAGCGCGGGCGCAGGGCTCCGCTAGCCGTGGCGCGCGGTCGAGCGGTAGGTAGTAAGGCGGTATACAGACTCGTGAATGTTTTAGGCCGTGTACACACGGTTGTGAGTATTTGGTTAAGAGTAGTTATTATACATATTACTGTTGTATGTACATGTTACATGTGATTATGTTGTGTGTAATAAGTATGTAAGTAGGTATGTGTTTAATATTTATATAAGTATGTGTGTAATATGTATGTATAGCCTACATCACTCCCCCGCTGAGACCGGTTCACGGGCGATAGTGACGCGGAAATCTTACTGTTCTTCCGCTTCTTGTTTTTATTTCCGGTGATGATGGTGCTTGCGAAGATGGTGGTCGTGGTGGAGCTTGTGGTAAAGGTGGTGGTGTTTTCGGAGACGAGCCATCGTTGTTGTTAGCCATGTACGCTGGTTTAAGCCTATCAATGGTAACGGTTATGTGTTTTCCTTGGACGTCTATTGTAAATGTCTTTGCTCCTCTTTCTACGACTTTGTGCGGACCGGAGTAAGGTGATTCCAATGACTTTTTTAACGGTCCTTTTCGCAGGAAGACATAGCTGGCTGTACTAAGTTCTTTAGGTACGTAAAACATTTTCTCACCATGGGTGGATGTTGATGCAGGTGACAGTTTCGATATATGTCTTCGTAATCGTGCTGCGAAATCTGCTTCATCTATGATGTCATGGGTGTTTGATGGTTTCAAGAACTCACCAGGTAATCGAAGAGGCTCGCCGTACACCAACTCAGCTGTAGAAGTTTGGAGATCATCCTTCCAGGCGCTCCTCATTCCTAGGAGTACAAGAGGAAGTACCTCTGACCATTGCGTGTTGTTATGGCACATTATGGCGGCCTTGAGCTGTCTGTGCATTCTTTCCACCAGACCGTTGCATTGTGGGTGGTAAGCTGTCGTAGGACAATGGTAGGCGCCTATAATTGACGAGATGCACTGGAACAGTTGAGAGTCGAATTGTTTCCCTCTGTCAGTTGTAATCTTCTCCGGACACCCGAAGCGCGCGACCCAGCCAGAAATGAAAGTGCTAGCGCAGGTCTCTGCTGTGATGTCTGCTAGAGGGTAGGCTTCTGGCCATCGAGTATACCTATCTATAGCTGTAAGGCAGTACCTGAAATTAGAAGAAGGTGGCATAGGGCCTATTATGTCAAGGTGGACGTGGGAAAAACGATTGGAAGGAACAGGGAAAGATGAAAGAGGAGATTGGGTATGGCGGGTAACTTTGTTGCGTTGGCAATCAGTGCATTGTTGAGCCCATTTTCTGCAGTCTCGACGAATCTTAGGCCACACAAATCGTTCTGATACAAGTTTAGCTGTTGCATTGGGGCTTGGATGACTGAGATTGTGTAGGTTGTTGAAGATTGCTTTTCGAAAAGTTGATGTTATGAATGGCCTAGGACGAGAAGTAGACTGGTCACAGTATATGTATCCGTCCATAGCTTTTATTCTCTCTAACTTTAACGCTGTGTTGCTATTTAGCAAACTCTGTAACTCACGGTCATTTTCCTGTTCATTTTGAAGTGCTTTGTAGTCGATGGTAGTGTCGATACTTTCCAGTCGTGAAAATGCATCGGCGACTACGTTGTGATTTCCTGAGATATGATTGATTTTGGTTGTAAATTGAGAGATGTAGTCGAGATAGCGGTGTTGACGAGGTGAGCAATTGTCTCTTTTTGTAGTGAAGGCGAATGTGATGGGTTTATGATCGGTGAACACTTGAAATGTTCTCGCTTCGACCATATACCTAAAGTATTTTATTCCTTCGTAAATGGCGAGCAATTCACGGTCGTACGTGCTATATCTTGACTGAGCAGGAGATAACTTGCGGGAAAAGAATCCTAGCGGTTGCCAGCTGTCATTGGTTCTTCTTTGTTGTAAGACAGCTCCGATGGCCACGTCTGAAGCGTCGGTAAAGATTGCTAACTCAGCTTGTGTATCAGGATGCGAGATGAGAGTGGCTTCTAACAAGTTATTTTTGCATGCGTCGAAAGCTTCTTGAATCTCAGGTGTTATAGTGATGGGCGTGTTTCCTTTAATTTTTGGACCACTTAAAGCTTGATTGAGCGGGCCTTGTATTTGAGCGGCGCCAGGAAGAAATTTTCTGTAGAAATTTATCATCCCTAAAAATCGTCGTAACTCCTTAGCATTTTTAGGGATGGGGTATTCTTGAATCGCCTTTACTTTTTCAGGCAGGGGTCGTATTCCAGCTGCAGATACATGGTAACCCAAGAATGTAATTTCGTTAACACCTAATACGCACTTATTGGTGTTGATTACCACGCCATACTTTTTTAATTGTTCAAAAAGTTTTTGTAGGTGTCCAATGTGCTCTGTCTCCCCTTTTGAGAACACGAGGATATCATCTAAGAACCCAAACGTAAATTCGAATCCTTGCAGAATTTCGTCGAGGAACCTTTGGAAGGTCTGCGCAGCATTTCTTAAACCGAATGTCATTGCGGTGAATTCAAAAAGTCCGAATGGTGTTGTGATTGCTGTCTTTTTAATATCGTCTTCGAATACTGGTATTTGGTTAAATGCTTTTACGAGGTCAATTTTTGAAAAGATGGTGGATCCTGACAGCTGGTATGCGAAGTCGTGGATGTGCCTGACTGGGTACCGGTCAGGTATTGTTCGCGCATTTAAAGATCTATAATCGCCGCATGGCCTCCAGCCGTCGTCTTTTTTAGGTACCAGGTGTAGTGGAGATGACCATGGACTTTCTGAACGACGAGCTGTGCCATTTTGTAACATTTCCTCAAATTCTTTCTTCGCGATCTGTAGGCGATCTGGTGCCAAACGACGCGGTCGTGATGTTACTGGAGGACCGGATGTTGTCCGAATATGATGCTTTGTGTTATGTATTGGTACACTATTTGAACCAGCTGGTCTGGTTATCTCTGGATAACATCGTAATAGGTTGAGATATGTTGTATTACCAGTAAATGTTTTCAAGGACAGGAGTTCGTGTGTTATTTCGTGAGACGAAGGTGCGCCGACGGTCAGATTCGTAATCGAGTCGATTAACTGTTGTCGTCTGCAGTCGACTAATAAATTATAAAAACTTAAAAAATCGACGCCTATTATAGGTTTTGAAACTTCTGCTATAATGAACTTCCAAGTAAACTCACGACGTAATCCAAGGTTGAGATTAAGTTGGTATGTACCGTATGTAGGTATCGGAGTACCATTTGCAGCGACAAGTTCGTAGTTGCATTTAGTATGATAGCGCAGCTGATTACGTAATAACGATTTAGGGTAGGCGCACACGTCTGAACCTGTGTCTACAAGAAACTGTATGCCGGTACGTTTATCTGAGATAAATAGGCGGCCTTTACAGGTAGAGCAGTCGTCAGCCGCCATTACTGACTGCTTTTGCAGTTTTCCGACTTAAAATCGCAAGGCTGAATACATTTGGTGGCCTTTGAACCAAATTTAAAGTGGTACCAACATGTTGGATATTTATTTCGTGAATGAGATCGACTCTGGCGGGATTTTGATCGGTCGTCACGCCTTGTTGATCGGCCTGCGCGGGAAATATGGTCCACTTTTTGAGTTAGTAATTGCATTTGTTTTGTAAGTTCCATCATTTGTTTCGACAAAGTTTCCATGTCACTCACCACATTTGCTGATGTCGAAGCCACTTGATGACCTTTCGGCACGACGTCGTGAATTCTGTCGGCGAGATCGGCTAATTCATCGAGGCGTGTGGATAGCTGAGACGCGATTATGGGCTGTATGTTATTAGGCAGCCGGCTCGACCATATTGTCCTTAAAAATTCTTCAGGCACTTTAGGACCGGCGAGGTGCTGCAGGTGTCTGAGAAACTGCGATGGTTTCCTATCACCCAGCTCTTCGTGTGTCAGTAGTTGGTGAACTTTCTTCTCGCGGGATTCTGAGAGCCGCTTTATAAGTTCTGTCTTCAATTTGCCGTATTTATCTGTCGCTGGTGGATTCACGATGATATCTTCGACCTCTGTTGAATATCGCGGGTCGAGATGACTGACGACGTAGTAAAACTTTGTTGTGTCTGCCGTAATATTAGATATCGCGAACTGGCCTTCTATTTGGGCGAACCAAATCGCGGGCTTCTCGGGCCAAAATGGAGGGACTCGCACGCCGACCCGAAACACGTCATGTGATGTCGGTGATCCAGACCGCTTCGTATCTTCCATGACCTGTTCGGAATCACTCATTTTGTTGTAAAAAGTTAAGGTTTTGCTCACTTTTGAGTCCACACACTCCGCACCGCACTAAAGTTCCAGGTAGCACTAGCACGTGTTTACTGTTCGGGGTCACCACTGTGGTGTGTTAGGTAGGTTAAGGAAAACCTATTAATTAAACACTACTTGAGTATTAGATATAAATGTTTATTAACACGAAATACTTATAAGAACATAAACTAAAACAATAATGCGCGGCGCGAATTATAAAAATGGCATGCATTCGCCGTAGAGGTTTGTAGCGGACTGCTGAGGGCGTCCGAGGGACGCGGCCGTGCGCGGGAGGCGCGGGCGGCGGCGCGGCGATCCGATCGTGGCTTGTTTGTTCCACGCGTAGCTCGTAGGTATCGACGGCGTGCGGCACAGCGCGGGCGCAGGGCTCCGCTAGCCGTGGCGCGCGGTCGAGCGGTAGGTAGTAAGGCGGTATACAGACTCGTGAATGTTTTAGGCCGTGTACACACGGTTGTAAGTATTTGGTTAAGAGTAGTTATTATACATATTACTGTTGTATGTACATGTTACATGTGATTATGTTGTGTGTAATAAGTATGTAAGTAGGTATGTGTTTAATATTTATATAAGTATGTGTGTAATATGTATGTATAGCCTATACATACATTACATACAATTTATAGTTCATCGAATCGTTGAGCTCCTTAAGTTCTGAGCTGAGCTGCACGGTTACTGACAAATGTGTGCACTGACTGGACAGGTCCTTTTAATCTGCGTGGTTCTTTCCTCAGAAGACCATTTCAGACACCAATCTTCATGGACCTCAAAGATTAAGTCCGGACTTTTATTTACACATTGACATTGATGAATTTTATACATACAATGACATGAGTATTTACGTTGTAAAGTATTATATTATTTTAATTGTTGTGAATGTGAAGATTATGTGGGTCATTACTTTTTTCGTTTTCTCAGTTAGTTTTTAAACGATCTGGCAGCTTGAGTAATTTATGCGGCCTACACAAATGTCCTTTCTTTTGTATTATTCGTCGAATCGTTGTGCTTATTAAGTTCTTAGTTGAGCTGCACGATTACTGACAAATGCGTGCACTAACTGGACAGGTCCGCTCAATCTGTATGGTTTTTCCTCAAAATACAGTTTCAGACCCCAATCTACATGGCCTTCACATGATTTGACCAAGATTATGAAGAGACTGCGAACTCTGAATTTGTTTCGGCCTTTCTTCTCGGAGTAGTCAGATAAGAAACGCCGACTTCAACTAGTTTTAAAATATGATTGACGTGTAAAAGTGTTTGTACAAACCAATGACTAAAGACTAAGAGAGGACATGAACTAAAAGATCTATATAAATTATACATTATGGAAATATCATACGATTCTATACAGAAATAAAAAAATAGACATGTTTCTTTCTAACTTATGCAATTCTGCAAGTGTCAAAAAGAGAAAACCGTATTTTGTCAGTTTTCTAAAATTGCAATATTGAAGTATGACGTTACGGAAGCCCTGCCCATCGGCCGGTTCGCCATTTTAGTTTCTGGTTTTGAGTACTTCTCAGAGTGTACTAGTGATGCGACTCGAGTCAAATTTTACCACTTGAGTCATTCGAGTTTTTATACAATCTCACTCGAATACCACTCGAGTAGTCGAGTCGTAAAAAGTATTTGTTTGTTCACTACATTTTGAAGAGTCTTGTATTAATAGAAGTCTTGATATAGTGAGACTTCACGACAATGCAATACCGACAAGGCTCCCTAAGGTAAATTATCACATTTTCATTGTAAGCCTACATTTACCCATATTATATTCGAAAATAATGTTGGAGCTGATGAAGATTGTACAACCTATCTTTGCATTGTATAAATTCAATATCTTAGTATCGTATAATTGCATAGCACATGTGTGAGCACTATGTACCCACTATAAAGGTTACTGGGTTCGTCTTTCATTGACTTGAATGTGCCCTGGCGGCTGAGAGTATGTCATGCTCACTCAAATGTGTCGCTGGTGGTGGCGTGTGTATTGGATCATTGAGTTCCCTTCAAAATGGTTGAGCTGAATGGTGCTGATCCATACGTCATGTTCGTGAACGGGCGCCGTCAGTAGGCACTGGTCATTTCTTAGCTGCCACGGCTTATTTTAATTCCATAATTGTTTTTATCTTTTTATTACGGACGCTTTTAACGTGCACGTGTTTCTACATCGTTCTCACATGTATAATTACAACATGAATGATGTAACCACTTTTTGTAACAATATTTTGATTTAAAAGAGTGTCCATAGAGTTTCTTGCCCGTTCTTCTCCATAGGTACCTACTACGCTTTGGAATGGGCAACTAGCTTCATCTTTCTGACTGACCGACCCCTTGACAATTCAAAAGTGCCTGTAATTGGTTTATTTGAAATAAATGCTTTGAGTTTGAGTCATAATACATTATTATTTCCCTGTACATTTATTGTAGACAGGCAGACTTTATTGTATTTCACATTATTGGTGTACTTAACACTAATTACAAACTGATATTATTGTATCTATTTGAAATAAAACGGTTCTCCCATTAAATGCATAATATCGATTTCTGTTGTTTTATTTTGTTAATAATCGGTGTAGTTTTGAATTCCTTGTTGCAGTTTAATTTACTCTTCTTCTAGCTTGATTATCACCAGCAACTATTAATCATAGAGTAAATAATATCAAGTACAATTAATTTTAAATGAACCGCCAAATTGATGATTTTTGCTATTTTTCAGTCAGATTACGCAACAACAGGCTTTTTTGTACTTAATCCATAATGCGACGTCCTAGAATGAGAATCGAATAACACCCTACTTACCTACTATCTACATAAAATCAAAAACCTTATTTTAATGTATGTGATTTCGATTAATCGATTTGTAATCAACACGATGAACAAAATCATTGCAAAGAATGAGCAGAGGACAACACTAGGTAATGGGCGGAGCCTACGCCATTTTACTTTCCACGCGGGCACGCGATACGATCTTTTAGTTCATGTCCTCTCTTATTCTTTAGTCATTGGTACAAACCTACTTACATAAATAAACCATCTATCATTTATCATATTTTAGGCAATTATAAGAATTTTAAATAAAAAAGGCAGAATCGAATCATCGCATAGCTCTTCAGACAGAAAGCCTTAACCTGCCGGCCTTACCTGTACGGCCTGTACCTACTGTGGATGAGGCCGATGGAGAGATATCTTAGCTGTTTTTATTTAAGGCCAAGTAATCATTACAAGCCTGGCGGATCTAGAATCATTTACTTTTTCTTCTTAGCGTATCAATAGCAAAAAGTTCAATAAATGGTAATAGTTTTCGTTATAATTGCCCGAGTTCAAAATAAACAAAGTAGTAATAAATTGTACCTAAGTTGGCAACATTACTTTATTGAAGAAACAAGTCATGAAAAAGGTCGAAAATGGAATTCTTTGCCATCTATTGCAAACTATTCCAAACAGCAATTGTAATTAAAATGGATAGATGGCAGTGAAAGCATAGTAAACAATGGCTATGCTACAAAATACAAAAGTGTCGAATGTCTTGGGAAAACTGTTCAAAGAAAAGGGAACATTGATTTAGTCGGGTAATATTTACAGTGAGCATGCGTGAAAACAGCTGAGCGATAGCAGCGCTATGAAGCGGCAGTTGAAAGAACTAAGCAGTCGCATCATGTCTGCCTGCCGGTTCGGTGTATGATGCTTTGGCGGCTTTCATAACCTCTAAACAGTTTGTTGTTACTCCGTCCTGTGAACCGGAGTTCCTATAAAATCGATTTTGCATTTGTTTTAGTAACTGCTTAGTTATTATTGTTTAAGTGTTGCATGATAGTGAATTAAACAAGTGTTTCTTTCGGTCGTCGGATACGCACTTGCTGTCCTTACTTGCTAGCGTTTATCGATTTTCATTTTACAATGAACGTAACGTTTTGTTTACTTGTTATTTGCTCGTAATATTGTGTTATCATGTTCGTTATGTGCATAATTCGACGATAGTGTTGTGAATTGTGATCGATTCAAGTATGTGCGAGAGTTCGCGCGAGACTTTGTGTTTTGGATGACAGAAAAATGGAATTTGAGAACGATTTCAGCTTGAAAGAATGGGCGAAGGACAAACCTTTGTCCATTCTGCAATTGGACCCGGCCGACCGTGCAGTTCTAAGGATAGCAGGTTTGTCTCCTCCCCCTAGTTTAGCTAACATACGAGGGTTCATAGTGTTGTTAATTAATACTTTTAAATCATTGTTTTTCGTATAATCGGGTCATGTTATCGTCCACAGCGATAATAACGACAGCTAAGATTAATGTTTGCAGTATGAACTCGATAAAATGTGTGTTACCTCTTATTTATTACACTATCTGTTTACTTTCGCGTCAACGTTTCAGAGCACCTAGCTCAACTTAAGTTTTTTTTTCGCGTGATCACGGCTCCACGGCCTCGCATACTCTAGGTTTTCACTTTCGTTCGATTGTAGTTTGTTTTATTATTTTTCATTAGACAAACAACGATAACGCATGCCGGCCGGTTTTTACTTAACGTTATTTATGTATAGATATCTACGATGGAGGAGAATCCCTTACGTGTGACTTTCCCATGGCATAGAGTAATAAAGTTATGGTATTATTTTTATTATGCCAACGGCGCTGCCACCTGCAGACGTTCCCATGAGTTCCCATGATTTTGTAAAATAAAAAAGGTAAGCTCGCATAATACCTACGAGTTTACCTTTTGATTGTGACTATCTTTAGATAGGTACTTGTTAATTTATCTACTTTATCATTATTTACGTAAGTACGTCTTCCATACATCTGTGTGTCACACCCGGAAATAGAAAAAGGACACTAACCGATAGAAGAACTAGCGCGGGATGCTAGGTATGCTGGTTCAGCTAAAGCCTAGTCTACACTAGAATAGGTACAATTTATTACACTTCATTAACAGGCTACCTGCTAGAGACTACTTAACCTGTATCCTATCTACTAATAAGTATTAGCTCTAACCTATCTACTATTAGGTAGGTATCTAACAAACACACACTTCCTTCTGGTTGCCCCACATCAAACGTCGATAAGTACGAAAAGACTAAGCAAGTAGCATAAAAGAATTCTCCACGATAATTATTTTGAGAACCACTTGACTGATTAAATTAATACATACTTGGTCGTTATCTAGGAACTAATTACGCCTCCTTATAACTCCGACAGTACTGTGTGTATTTCAGGGACTTTTCGCCAGTTAAATGGCCAGCTAGAATTCTTCTAAATACGTATCTACTTCACTTCTTCACTTTTCTACTGCCTGAGCAACGTGGTGTTTCTACACAATGAAGATTCACCATGCGCCGACAAAAGGCTTTACGAGTGACGATAATTAAATAATAGGTACCTACCTACCTTCGGCGCATCACGATAGTTAGCCCCATCGCTAGCCTTGCTGGTTGGCTTATCTTCTTAGTTTCTTAGCACTGAATAGACTAGGAGGTATTTTCGTCTAGGTACCTACCTAAGTCATGACACGAGAGCCGTAGTGGTGTATGAGAACTTATAACTACTCATTATGTGCAAAAAAAAAAAACCAGCAGAACATTTTATTGACATTCAAAACAATTAAACTACTTACATAGTTCGTTGATTTGATCAATAATAAAAAAAAACAATAGGACAGACTATTGATTGTGAAATCACATGATCACTGTCAAACTTCAGCTGAAGCGTTTGAGGATCCGAAGATGTTGAAGAATGCTAACACGTAAATGTGAAGTTAGCACGGACGACCCAATTCAAGGCCAGTCCCAATGTTATTTTAATCGCATAGGTAGTTAATTAATAGCACCTTAAACCTCATTACGAAACAGCAGCGTATGCTAATTACCAACCTATTAAGGGCCCTATGTTTGCCCACAGAACACGTAGACCATCTCATACACGGCTTAATTAAACGAAGGCATCCGGCGTGTACCTGTCAGCTCGATCCTAGTTTAATACCAGCACACAATTTATTGCATACACGTTATCAATACGAACGGCGAACCCACTTAACCGTTACTTAATAGCATTGCACATGTACTGGCAGGTGTTTGTTCACCGTTGAAGAACTGAACCCTATGTTCCCTTTTCCGCATACCTGATATTGCTGTTTCATTTCGCTCATTAAAATTACGCCTTTCTTTCCCTTTCTCGCGATCGCCTGACTATTGTTACCGGACGCATTGTGCGGAGTGTTCTAAATTTAAATTCTCAAAACTTACTGTAAAGGTCATAGACAAAGAAGTGTTCGTTTGTTTCCTGTGACAGCTGGCATTGCTGATGCCCGTGGCAGGTGACACTATTTTCTACAAGAAACTTTGAAATAATCGCCACTGAATGTAAGCTCTTCATCTACACCGTTTACCCTTTATTCATAAGGTTTACCTATCCAAGCAAAAAAATATTATACAAATATACGACATTGTATTTAATTTAGGTTTTGCACTCATACAGTCATACCTTTACAGTTACATAAAAAAGTAGAGCAGGCGGAAAAACAACTGAACTCGAAGAAAGCCTTTGGTGATTAAAGTAAATCACGCTTAACACCTTTACTGATAACGTAAGTTCCTTTTGACACAATGTTACAGATAAACCAACTTGATACTGACTTATAAGTAAGAAAAGGCGCTAAAACTGTTACCGGCTTTTGTTTAAAATCGATTAATGATATTAAGTAATTTGAATCCAGAACAATCGATTTTTATGTTTAAAATCAGAGCTTACTTTTTGGTGTTCGAACCATTTCAACTATTTTTTTTTTATTATTATCGAGCAATCTGCTGGCTTTCACCATTGTAGTCGATGTTTCTTTCGAAAGGTGACAATCGATTCTATCATAGCCCAATAAGAATAGCTGCGGGTATTTGCTCATCTGAAAATGAAGATCTCATTTTCATCGGTTTATTCTTAGTTTCTAATAAGCATTTATTTTATTGTGATACACTTAATTATGAAGATAGACAAGCCATTCTCTATTGAGTAACTTTCTTTCTTTTTTCGTACTTACTGTATTGTATTGTATTGATGCTTTGAAACGGGGTTCTGTAAAGAGAAACAATATTTTCGCAATTATATTTAGTTAGTATATTTCTTCGACAAAATTTAAAAAAATCGCGAATTGCCATTTAAAACTTTTCTGCCTTTCAGTGTTACTTTTTGTCTAGGTTCTGGTATCAAGCTAGTCCAGCAGGTTTCTAAAGCAAACGTAACAGTCAGCAGAGCAAGAATTTGGAAAAATAATATGCAAGTAGGACTAGGGCATAGAAAAACATCATTTCTTGATTACTTAATTGCGCAAAAAAAATACCTATTAAATACTTTTTTACTGAAAGAGAGAGGTCGGTTCTCACAGCAAACTGTTTAAAAAATATATTACTTTCGGAAATACTAAATGAGACTTTCATCCGATATTACTTAAGCGGATTACAGTAATTTTTATTACGGACATTACTCATGTTTTTTTTTCTGTGTGCAACACGGCACAGTAGCCGCTACTATTTTTGATACGGTCTACGCCGAAATACTTTCGATTTCCTTGCTACTGTTTAAATTCTTTTCGTGTAATTTCATTGCCTCTGTAAGCCGAGTTTCATCTTAAAGTTTGGCCTAATCGTGACTAGATTAGATTCGCTAAATCGATTCCGATTTATCAAATCGATACTACATTAAATTTAACAAATTCTCAGCGTTATAACTGTTGTTTCGCCTTTATAATGTGCTAGTACTTAATCAGTTCCATTAGAATTATCTCGCTGTAATAGATATCGATTGCCATTGGAGTTACTCGATTTATGTGTCAACGATTACAGATTACGAGGCTAATAAGATAAATGGCATATTAGAGTTGAGTGTTTTAGTTATCTCCCCTTTATAAGGACGCAGGCACGTTGGGGAATCCCTACCGTAAAACAGTATTTTATTTTAATGCTCTCACGAGCGGGGGGAACATGATGCAATGGAATGTAGCGAAATTCAATTCAAGCCTTTAAGTTTTAAATCTAAGAACTCGAGCCAATTTTTATTACGGATGGTAGATGCCAATTAAAACTCGAGTTGAATGAATTCGTGCTATGTGATAAATAAGCCCACTTTGGAGCTCACCACGGCTGAAATAAATTTTGTATCTCTGGGATTGTACTGGTTCTGGGAAATAGGCAGATGTATTCAGCTGTGTAAATCATACGTTGGGAGGAAGACGAAATTAGGTCACAGGGATACTACCTACCTAGCGAGCTGTGGGCGACATTTTTCTAAAACGTTGATACTTTCTATAGAGCGTGGTAATTTTAAAGGAGGAGCTCATTGTGGTAAATAGATAGTATTTAATTACACCGCAATTAATTTCTTTCTTAATTAAAAATAACTCGTTAGGTGTGCACCAATTATCGTTTGGCTAGTATGTAAATAAGTAGTATGTAATGTTATTTTTCTCATTAATATTTAGGTACTAAGTTTATTCTAGGATTAAAAATAATAAATATTATGGTCTTACTCATTTACTATCTTATTAGTTATCAACTTATCATACATGACGCAATTCCTTAATTATTTATGTAAATGTGGTGCAATCAACTTTTTTTTACCTTTTTAATACGTCCGGAAAATGAGCAATCGTGTTATTACCGGTAAGTTAACAGCTGCAGTCGTGCAAGCAAAATCTAATCAAAACCCAACGTAATTTTGCTCGAATTTATCTAATGGGTTCATTAGAAAATGAAATACTTATAATCAGAGTTCGGAATTAGGTAGAGTGATTTATGTACTTACACTGATTTCATACAGCGAAAGAATAAAGTGGATATGCCTCAAATCCCGAGATTAATTTTAAAGAGCAGAAAAATCCCGTGATTTATTAATAAAAAAGTTATACAGTAATATCGGAAGCGAACACTTCAAATCTTAGTGGTACTTTGAATGAATCGAACCAGGAAAATGATTCTGATGGGCTTTTTGAATAAGCAAACCCTCACGAGTCTAGGCTAGAAGCAAAAGTATTTTCTTATTTATAAAAAAGGCGAGGTATAAGTATGATAATTTTTACTGTGAATTAATGTAAATACTAATAAAAATAGTATGTTAATTATCTTTGTTTTATTTGTCTGTCTATCTCTGAGGTTTTTATTATTATTTATTTGTAATATTGTTGGCCACACGGGATTGCCTATTAGAAAGCCCGGGAAGATCCATATTCATATCTCAACATTTCGATGCAAGTACATAAATAACTTTACCTAATTCCGACCGCTGCTTATAATAATACACACGACAATTGATTGATACCATCCACAAAGAACGTGAGAAAGTCGTTTAATTTAATTGATAGCGCACATACAGGTTCAGACCGGTCGTACAACTGTCGCAATTTAGGAAACTAATTAATAAAACTGGTTGTTTTGCACAAATAGGTTTTAATATGGAACTCAATTCATGTTTGCCTGTCGTCAAATTTAAAGTATGTGATTTGCCTCAAATGATTTTTGTATCAGTGTAGTCATGATATTTAAAAGTATCTCATTTGACAGTCACCGACAAAGTAGAGGTTTTATAGCGAAACGGAATGCAAATATGATGTTTGGAGCCTCGCCTAGTTTCTAAGTTAGTTCCCTTCGAGTTTCGAAATCAAAAGGTTGTCTTCTGTATAGATACTACCTATGTTGAGTACCTAAATAAATAGTTAGTAAAATATTGCTATAAACCAGGTTTGTATGTGTGCAAGAATTGAAATACAGAAATATTTATACTGGAAAAGGTGTGTTCATTTCAGAAGATAATTTATGATGTTGAAATAAAACTAGATTGTAGACGTTTGGCGGCTTCAAGGACCGATGCGATTATCGTTGTGATGATTACTTAAATACTGCTGACTATTTGATAAACTTAAGGGCGAAGCACTAGGGTTGCCTGTGAAATACTCATTCAATGGGATTATAAATGAACTTAGAGGGTTGTATTGATGATTTTAATGATTATAATTATATAAATACAATACTTGTTACGGTTGCGAATCATATTTTGTCCAACATACAACCTGACACTGACATGCAAATTGCAAAATACGTAACAAAATTTGAATTTCGATTCCCCCACTGAGATCGTTGCGATTAGTTAAAGACACAAATATCCGGACAAGTTTTGCCTTAAAACATCTGAAAATTGAAAGTTTGAATTTATTACTTATCATCTTTTGTTATTCGTAACTGACCATTCAAAACAATTTTCATCAAAGTCGTGCAGCTACAAATTACATTGCTATTAATTAGGATATTTAGGTGCTCGAATGACGTTGAATAAGGCGCTGTTAGTAAATAATTTTGTAAGCATTGAAAAAACAACATGACGACGTTAGTTCTGATTTTGATCTAGCCTAACTGACACGCCAAAAGAACCTATGCTATGCCATAAGTTCATAACATTAATTTGATGGTTGATTCCCGTAAAACGTGTTCAAACTTGATGATACTTTTATCGAAATGATCAATCACTTTTTTATACCTTTCAAACTTTGTACTGTTATTTATTCAATGACCAGAATCAAGGCCTAAAAACGTTTGATCTGAGATTGTGTAATGGTTAATTTTATAATCACTTCGTGATATCAATATTTATCTATCAATTATGTGCCGATGTCAGCTCTTGAATATTCAAATTGGCCCGGCAATTAGCAATGTTTTGGAGCGTGCGTTGATTAAGGTCGCCTTTTAGCAAACTGAAAATTTATTTTATGTGTTTGCGAAGAGCTTATTGGGTTCGACAAAATAATAATCTGGAGTCTTCAGTTTCTCGGATGCGAATAATCTTTTTAAATTTCGTTTAACCTTCCATGATCTAAGAAAGGGAAAAAACAAAAGGACTGAAACTTGAACTACAGGATTCAGATTTCGTTTCTAACCAGTCTTTCGTGACAGGCTAGTAAAGGCAATCAAATTTTATTCACTCCTCAACTAAGTTCTAAACAACTTGGGACTCGGAAGATTGAGTGAGAACAGACACGTGATCCAAACTGGGTCAACTAATTTCCATTAGTGTTCATAAACTTACACTGTAAGGTAACAAAATTGTAGTATGCTATACTAAAATGCAATGCAGTGTACAGTGCAGGGCAAAATAATCAACCCGAGAACGGTACCGATTTCCCCGTGAGAGTGCAAATATGCTTGAAACATACGACAGTCTGAAAAGATTAATAGGGAATTATTTGGAAATGTAGTTTCTGCTGTGAGACATTATGATAGCAATGAATTAAATAGGTAATGAATTCAAGTAGGTACCTAACTTGATAGTAACTATGAAAATTATATGATATGTAGGTAGGTGTAATCGATGGATGTAGATCTATGGTTTCCGCGAAAATGGCACTGGTTGGACGGGTTAAAGCCGTGATCAAAATTTGCCAATAAAATTTCTCAAATATCTGAAAATAATAGCAGCTGTACTCATTCACACAATATTCATTAGCATTAGTTACGTATATTCAATAAACCATCATCCTTGGCTATCCGTGACTTATCATTCAAGGTGTGTGCGACCCATTCAGCAGCGCATACAAATACATTAATATTCAACTTTTTATAATAAAGAAATATCGATTCCTAAAACCGTGCGAAGCAAAGGCGGATCAATAGTTTATAATAAAGTGTAACCAACTACCTAATTGTTTTTATCAATAAGTGGCTAGATATCGTCGATCAATCATTACGGCGCTATCCAACCAGTTCATCTGAGGTCAATCATTAATAATTAAATAGGTTATAATAGATTATCGCGCGGGTTATCTCTGTTTTCTTTGATGATTTAAGGTTATCATGGGATTGTATCAACTGTTTATGTCTTCATTTTAGTCATAAATGTGTCCATGGGTATTTTATGGCTTCAAACTGCTGGGCGAATTGTGATGGAATATGCTAAGTTTTTAAAAGTGAATCCTTCGATATTGCCAAGACGTAACAAAACAGGGTGCTGCTATAGCATACTTATTTTATTTTGCACAGTTAGTTTATGACTTAGCCTTGGAATGTGAGACCATATTAAATCGTAGGTACATATGATTTATTGAAAACTAAGCACATAGCATTTGTATACAGTACACAATTCACAAGCTGTACAAACATATGTTTCATGGCGATCATTTGAATAGAACTCTTGAAAAATTGAGCCGTCGCGGGACGCCTGGCAGATGTGAAACATCGAAAATATTTTGTATAGTAAATATGTATGAAAAATGGTTTACTTAATAAAAGAAAATAAATATGACATAATCAAAAACCAAATATTCAGTTTTTTTTTTTGAAGAAATAAAATTGTTCTTTATCTAGGAGCATCAAAAATACCTATTTTGTAAAGTACATTTAAATGAAAGAATGGGTTAATAAAATAAAATAAATTTGGCATAATCAAAAACCAAATATTCAGTATTTTAAAGGAATAAATGGTTCTTTATTTAAAAAAAAAAAAAAATCGCACAGTCGTTTGCGAATGGCGACGCGTCGCCACGGCATGAGCTGCCACGCCAGCAATCGGTTTTACGTGCGGCTATAGATGTTTCACATCAAAAATCCAATACTTTTTCGACAACATTCACACAACTCACCGCGCTACCCACTACTTCAGCGTTAATCTAACCTAACCAATAAATTAAAACCAGCTGTCCGTAAAACAAAGGCGACAAGTCTCGAATTCACTCAGGTTTTACAACCAGAATAAAGAGGATGCCCATAATGGTCTTAATTTCGGAGGACATCGAACTCCTACATTCCGACGGCCTATGCAGATGGAATACACTTACTTTAGTATTGTCCAATTTGCGTGAACATGGGTTTGTACTTTGCTCTAACAGTTTTTGGCATTGTTAATAATGTAGGGAGTGAATATATTATACTGTAACGGTTTGCTCGTCTCAATGGTTTTGTTATTTCAATAAGGTAGCAGTTCTAAGTAGGTACTTCTACTGCTGTAGTGTCGGCATGATCAGTCATACTAGAACAGTTCAAGCCATGAAACAAAAGTTAGCCAGTCAGAAAGCTAAGTAACTAGCATTAACAGGGCTAAGCTCTCGTGGACATGGCGTATATTTGTGTCATACATTTTAATTGTCGTGAGGAAAGTTTTGAATTTAAAAGTGGAAGGCTAAACGATATATGGATTGTGTGAAAGATGGGAGTGGCTACCGAGATGACGACAAAATATAAGTATAGAAGAAAAAGACATATTGGGTCGATCCCCTACTAATTGGGATAAGGGCAGAAGGGGTAATGGTGATTAGACACTTATCTAATCCCGACGAATCTAATCCTTCACGAGTGTTCACTAAAACACTCGTGAAGGCTCTTACAATGCACAAAGACTGAATAGTAATAGTAAAATTGGCTGTTTGTGTATGTGAGTTTTAAATGTTTGTAAACGCACCCACGATACAGGAGAAATTCCTAGTGTGGGGCAACGTTTTTAAAAAAAGCAAAACAAAAATAAGAAAGAAATTAAGAAAACGGCCTCTACTCCATGTACCATTCGCATCGACAATGTACAGGCGCAACGCTTTCTGCATACGTAGTGTTATAGCTCTTAATAGATTACCATCACACCTGGAAATCGATTTATTTTGCACCAGCGCACATAAAATTAGAAGGATTCTGAACAAGGAGTATTTTGGTGACAACCATAAATAGCTTTTAATTTTGATTAAGATATTACACGACATGACGTACCTAATATATTTCCTCGACACATATAATACATCGTAATCTGTTCACTTACTCAAATCGCTGTAACTGCTCAACGCAAGTAACTCATAACTAATTAGAAATATATATGTGGAAGCTTGTCATTAGCAAATGTCACTACTTATGCACGATATTTATGATTGTTATTAGTATGTAAGCTTTCTTTAAAAAATAAATAAATAAAATATACATATTATTTAATATCTCAAGATTGCACGTGAACACGATCAAGGAAATTGTTTGTTTTACCAATGACGCAAAACCACTCGTTAGTAATTGAGTTGATACTGTGTTAGTATTGGAGATTATAAAGAAACTGAACAAGTCATCTTAGGCCCTTAGTTAGTCAGGTGCACTAGAAAGTTCTATTCGGTGATTACAAATTGTATTGTGTTCTTCCAATTTTATTGTGCGTATGTCCTTAAGTCCTTATCTTTAGCCGTTGTAAATGGACTTCCCACCTGATTGTAGAATCCGGTTTTTGATAACAATCATAAACATACTTTTAACTAATTTGTATTCAGTAAAACGGATAGTGAACTCAAAAGACTCAAAGCATTTATTAAACCTGAAATTATTTACAGGCACTTTTGAATTGTCAAGTGGTCGGTCAGTCAGAAATATGAAGCTAGTTGCCCATTCCAAAGCGTAGTAGGTAGGTACCTATGGAGAAGAACGGGCAAGAATCTCCATGGACACTCTTTTAAATTATATTGTTACATAAATATTAGTTACATCATTAATGTTGAATATAGATATCATTATTATGTGAGAACGATGTAAATAAGACGTACACGTTGAGTGTCCAGAGTACAGCTAATAGCACCAATTTAGGGCGGCTGAAAGAAGGCGTCGTCCGCCCTCCGCTTACGCCCGGTGCGCCTGCTGCGGGCCGGGTGAGTGGACGAGATCTCCCTCTCCCTTTCCGCAGCCTCCTTCTGAATCTATTCCTGACCTAATCTAACTACCAATCCTTTGTTTCCAGACAACCTGCATGCAATCCGAAGACACAACAAGAAAGCAAACATCTGTCCCTACATGCTCCTACATTTCCTTACAAAGTTTACCTTATACAGGGTGTTTGGTAGGGAGCTGTACATACGCCTAGGGTAGAAACTAGGGATAGTCTGCTACCTACCCCCGCCCATTATATTGACCTTGGCCTCAAGGTTTTTTTTACCTTACTACCTTACCTTAAAATTATTTCTTTACCTTACTACGGTACTTCAGGCCCCATAACTTTTCTTCTCCACAATTTTCTGGTGTAAAATAATTTTTTGCAGGACCCTAAGACTCTAACGATTAAAACAAGACCATTAGCCGACCGGTCCCATGGATAGATTTTGAGCTACAGGTAGTTTTAGTCAAAAAATCACAAAAAAGTCAAATAAAAAATAAAAATAAATTAAAAAAAAACCTTGAGGCCAAGGTCAATATAATGGGCGGGGGTAGGTAGCAGACTATCCCTAGTTTCTACCCTAGGCGTATGTACAGCTCCCTACCAAACACCCTGTATATCACGTGGACTGTAGAGTGTTAAGTAAATATGTAAACTCAACTGCCATTGTTCAGGTGTTTCGCACTGATTCACGCTGAGAATTTCCTGCAGACGTATATGAAAGATCGTCTTGGCTTTGAACCTGAAATGTAGAAGTAGGGTTGCGATATTTAGGTAGAATTTCACCTAACTTTTATACCCTGTATAAGTCTTATCCTGAGAATAAATTTTGAATTTTCGACAGTTTTTCCGTATCAGAACTGTCAGACGTCAATTTTATTCCATGGATGAAAGATACCTGACTTTGGTAAAAATCAGCCCCTAGAAGATTTTATTTGCGTAGATTTAAATCATCCATCATCGTATTCGTTTTTCACTCATGCTCGTGCCTTAAATCCCAATTTATTAAGGTTCTGCACAGTAGGTAGCTATTTTTCTTCTATCCTACATCTCAATTTAGCCATCATCGCAGTGACCACTACTTTCATATCCATATCATCTTTTATCTCTTTTAGTGTAAAAGTAGACATACTTAAATATATATAGATTTCGTAACCTCCATCCAACCACGACGCAAAATGAACTATAGAAGAATTTTCTAACCGGGTAAAGCTTTCAGGATGACGTGCTGTAAAAAAATGGTACGAAATAGATAAACGAGTCACTGCCGAAATAAACAGTCATGTTGCGGAGGCCAAACTGTATGCCAAAACAACTGAAACCAAAATGTTTTAAATTAGGCAACCCTATTCGGACGACAAAAGCGTCTGAAGGTTCGAATAGCTCAATACTTGTTATTTGAGTTGAAAGGAGAAATGGGGGACGCAGACGTGAACTCACCCTTTGAGTAGAGGTCGACTGTACAGTGTGACTACTGTTCTATGGTATAGCTATATAAACTTGTAGTGTTGTGCTAATGGAGATCGATAGTAGCAGGTACGAAACGGTCATGTTTCATGTGGAAGGTATTGGTAATTTTAAACCGGAGACAACATTTTAAGCCTTTATTCTTCATACGAAACGTGTGTGGTTCCGGGAAAAAATGCATCCATCTGTCGAAATAGGAAAGGATGGGTGCTACTCTCGTCTCTTGATAAGTTTCCATCACCAATCTGTCTGGAAAGCGTAATTATGGTGTATTTTCCCGCCATCGTAGTATTTAGGAGGTCCATGTTCAGCAGTGGATGTTAACTCAACGCCACAAAAATCATCCAACCGAAGACTAGAAAAATATTCGAACCATAAAACAAAGTTTAGATACCACATCGAGCAGTCGCGTGGAATACATAATTTAACAATTCAATAGCCACATAAATGTATGGCAGTTTGAAATTCAAATACATACAGTATCTACATGTCTAGCTGTTTACACAACGAGACGGTTTGTTTCACAATAAATATGAAAATGTTTTAACAATACTTGTTGCTAAGTGATTTAGTTCCCAGACCTCCAGAAGTGTTTGCGCAAAAAGTCTTTTGGCGATCCTGGGGCGCGCAAGTCTCCAGATATTTTGTTACCGATAGAAAAAAAGTCTGCTAATCGACGTTCCCAGCTTGAAATATTTTTAGCTGAAGCTTAAATTCGGGAAGACAGTTAAGAGCTATGCAACTGACAACTTCGACGGTGAAACGTGACTTTACCAAAGTGGACCTAGAACTTTGTACGGATTGAGAAGTTGCTATAATTTCTAAGTGTTGAAAGATGTTATTAAATTAAGAACATTAAAAGATAGCGTCTATTTCGGGTGATTCTATTTCAAAGATCCTATGAAGAAGAAGAAGAAGAGAACTTGAAAAAGGCGACGATGATATTCTACAATCCCCTAGAGACAATTTTATTGGACCCAACAGTCAACCGTCCCACATCTACAAAGTTTACTTTTACTTAAACCCAGACGGCTCAGTGATAGCTGTAGTATTTTGGTCTACAATCAATACAGAGCAAGCTTTGCTGGCCCAGTAACAAAACAGACTACCTAATGTTAAAATCAATAGAGCGACGGATTATAATACCTTTTGAGGCTTCGTTTTGAGCTTAATATGAAGCGTAAGCAAGAACTGTTTTCAGTTTTAAGTTACAGGCACTGTGAAGAATTAAATAGAACAGAATAGGTGGCTTTATTATATATGTATACCATAATAAATACAAATATTTAGGTACATAATGGTGACACAATGGTGGGGCTTACCGCTAAAATCGATCTTTTGAAGACAACCTGTTGTAGGATTGAGAGAAAATACTGCAGGTGCGCAGTGTTGTACCACTACAAAATTTCAGTACATGCGAAAATTGCTAGATTTAAGCCTCTTAAATGGATGATCCATAGATATCCGATATCCGTGGGGATGATCGAATGGAAGTTTGTAAACTCTTGCTCGGAAAATTTCGTCCCAGAAGATTTCCCAGGAGTAAAAACATTTCGAAGAAAAATTCTTAAATAGCAAATTAAGTCTGGATTTTGTCGAAGAAAATGCAAAACAAGAGAGATTTAAATAGTCTATTTTAAATTGTTGTTTTGATAGCTAAAGTGTATATTTCTTTATTTATTTCTAGGCAATAGGTAACTTTCCCATTCGTTTATATAGACGTGAATAACGTCTGCAAATATTTTGAAAAGTACATTTCTTTAACTTTATTTATTAAAGCGACTAAAGGTTGTTTATTAATGTATGTCGAATGTTAAAACATTTTTCTCACACTGAGGGTAGATAGATAAACATAACCGTATCCGTGCAAGATTTTTCCAAGCTTTGTTCAATTGACTTTTGGAAGACCCTCATTCAGTACTAGAGTCTTCGAACTTGATGACTACTCAAATAGTCTGTCAAGAGTCTGATTATAATATACATGTATGTATGTTTTAAAATCTTAGCGGCATGCGTAGGAGGCTCTCGGTGAGGTAAACAGTCTAGCGGTCGTGGGTTCAAGGCCTGTGCGCGATATTTTATTGTTTGCTTTCTTGATAACTTCGCCTGCAATGCACCAGTGTTGCGGGTATAGAGAAATTTGATCTGGAGTATATGGTTAAGTTGGTATAGTGTTTGGATTTTGTATGCTCTTGCACTTGTGATTTTCTGTTCGTTGTAGTTCAGGCTTTTAATTCTTCATAGCTGTGGTGTCGTAGACATTCAAGCATAAGCAGCCTGGTATACACAGGCCTCTTCTCTTCGAGAGGGACTGGGCTGTAATCTACCACGCGGGCTCACTGCGGGTTTGTTCTAGGACATGCCGGTTTCCGCACGATGTTTTCCTTCACCGTATTGAGAGCGGTGGTGATGCAATCATTTACACAAAGTGAAGCGCCTGTCTGGGTTCAAACCCACGACCTACAACTAATAACTTGGGGCCATTACCACTGGGCCACCAGTGCTCATCATCAGTCGGTTCTGTCGTTCAAGTGTATGGCTAAATTAATTAGATGTAAAATTGTGTAGATCTGAAGTGTAGATTAAAATACCCTATTTCATTTGGGTACTTGCGGAAAATGACACGAGTTTAGAATCGTATCGACATAGTGTCGTGGCAATAGCCTAGCTAGAATGTACTTAATTTATTGTTATATAAAAATAGTTCTATTACAGTTACTCATAACTTACTCATCGTCATGGCTGAATCATAAACTTTGCCTTTGTTATCTTTTATGATCTTTGTTGGCACAACCGTACTAAGTACCTAAATATAATATTTGTAATGCGGAAATATAGGTATGCTTTTTCCGGTTCAAAAGACAGTTACAGCCCAGAATTGGAACATTGCCCGATAGGGAAAAGACTCGCCCGATATTGGAAAAATTACATTTTTCTAGCCCAATTATTAGTTTACCGCTAAAAGTTGAGATGCTGCACCTTATCGAACGATAGGAGCTGTTTTGGCATGAAACTGCCAAAAATATGAAACCTTAAATCAATTTAATTCAGTAGTATGGGCATCAAAGGACGTAGGAGTTATTAGAATCGAGCTACTGGGCTTGCGTGGTGGTTATGGCCCGCTCCTTGAGCTCCCTCTCAAAGAGGGGAAGCTTGAGTTCCGGCACTCAGTAGTGAGAACAGTATACGCCAATCATGAATGTAAGAAGGATTACACCTTATCTCAAAGTATGTTTTTGTAGCGGTATCTACATCGCCACATGCGAACTGCGCATCACACTGACGTCACACAAAATCCTGCATCGCGCAAGCAGAATTTACCGCGCAACTAGCATATACACACCGCCCCGACATCAATCGTCGGGCAGTTGCCCACCAGACACAACACCCGTCTGGTCGGAGGATCCTCCCTTTTCCATAGAGTACTTATGAGTGAACTTTACACCCTGTTCCCCATACCTCTATATTTATGACGAGAACATGTTGATTTCTTGGTCTACCGTACATTGCTGGCGTAACTACTCAAGACTACCTTCACGCTCGACGTATTATTGTCAAATACCCACCATAAGCTCAAACGATTATGTGGAGTCTGTCCACGTGGATACTAAAGATATTTTCACCAAGGTTGTTGTAAGTACAGAACTATTCGACAAACTGACAATACTCAGTTAACCCATTTACATAATGAACTCCTGAATGTGTGTTTAACATGTAAGTACCCTGCTTGCTTGACAAATTTTTATTTTTGGAAAATGTTTTAATGTAAGTTAAAACATTCCTGTTTCCTCTGAAATTCAAAGTTTAGGAGGACCAGGAATTAAGTGTATCTCAAAATCTAATTTAATGCTGCTCAACTTATCAGGTCGCTCAACATCACTCTTTATTCTAATCTGTTTTGACGCATCCAAATTCACCCAATACCTTCGTTCTATTGATTTTGCAGACACCCCGCCAATACGCCCAATTCACGTTGCACTAAATTCTGTACCCTTTCCAGGATTAATATAACTTTTCTGTGTCCTCTTACCGGATTAATTTTACAATAAATACCTACTTCAAAAGAAACATTGGTTTACCTCAAACCACTTATTCAAATATATCCATCATTATTTGAAGGACCAATATCTCCTCACTCCTCTGCGATCCTGGTATCGAAAAGTACATCAAAGTAAACCTTAATTTGGTTTCCGTCGTTATTTCTTTACGACCGCGATCCGTTTACGATACTGTCTGTCTGCCGGAATAATTGGCAACATTTCGCATTCAAAACTCAAAACATTTTATTTCAATAAATTGCTTTTCAAATGCCCTTTCAAGTGATGAGCATGTTTCGCGTCAATGTTGGAGATAATGTCTTGAGAAATTTATTGGGAGATGAGGATATAGAATGAGACTGTTTTTCTGCCCCGGGGCTAAAAGTTGCAAGGAATGCTGCTGGTATTTATTTTGAAAGGACACCAAATCGCAACGTTTTTGCCGGTATCCTGGGTAAGAGTCAAACACGAACCCTATGCACAAAAATCCAATTTGGGGTACCAAAAGCATCTGCTTGTGAACTTACCGAACAAACATTGTGAAGGATCTAATCCTGGCGATTATTTAAAACTCATCAAGTTTATCGCTTAGTCGCTGCGCTAATCTATTACTAAGCAAATGTCTTAATCTTATCCATAATTTAACTAGGTACTAGTTGTGCACGAGCTGACGGCGAGAAATTAGATTATCGCAGAATTGATGTTATCAGAAAACAGTTCATGCACTGATGCTGCCCACCCACCGTTAGACACATCTTGTGATTCCCATGTTAATTATAATTAAGCGAAAATGATAGAAATAATCTCTAGGCGACCCTCCCACGATGTACGTTCAAGAGTTTATCAATTATTCGTCGTCCAATTCAAGTTTGTCCTCAGCACAGCCTTCAGTATTTATATTATCTATGTACGTGACGTCACGGGCGCCATTTGTCGAGACTCGTCGTCTCCAACCAATGTAGGACGGACAGCATGTATACTATCTAGTGTGCTAGCCAGTATTTTATCTCTCCTGGCCCAATACCAAGCCTTCGGTTGCCGGGTGCTTATGCAATGCGCTTTAATAACTATTGCATTTAAGTTAAAGCTGTATTGAATAAGCCTGAGGTTATTGGTAGTGAGTTGTTGTGTTTATAGTAAATTCGTAATGTATGACAATTTGTTATGAAATAGATTGACTTCACAAGCAATAGGTGTAATACTCGATATTCTAATATGCAATAATTGCGGGGAATGCTTGGCGTAATACCCATTTGGTATGATTTATATAAGCCAAGCAATGCAGTGCTTCTAACTACACGAAACCTACCCAATTCCTGAGAAATACTAAACATTAATATGAAAGTAAACTTAATAAAACCGAAATAAATTAACAACAACCCGCAGCATCGGAAAGTATAAACACAATACCTTATTAAAATCATTAATGGAGAAAGTACGTGAATGGTATGGGGCCAGTGAACCGGCAAAGAGAGCCTGAACGATAAATAGAGCGACGCTGATTAAATCAGGCTACACAGCGGAATACATAAGGTTTATAATGTTTCAAACCAAAGAAGTTGCAACACTATGAGATCACCCAGAACTGGGAAGCTGGAATGTTTGTTGCGCCATTGCACTAGTAAGCGATAAACAGCGTTTTTGAGGTTGTCTTTACGCGCAAAAAAGTAATAATTTTAGCCGATGTGACGAATGAGGAGAGAAGGTTTTCGATAGTGAAACACATCGCACGGGTGTTAAAAAAAGCGACTTAGAGATACCAACCAACATACTGCGGTTATTCGTTTGCTATGCGTATTGATTATAGCGGTTGTAAGTGATCGACTTCCAACAATAAACGTTGAAAGGGTGACTGGTTTCATCCTGATCTGGGAATCAATTCGTTTGTCTAACCTGTCCCTCATCTTTAAGCTTGATTGATTCTGGTGCATTCTTTTTATAAAAGCAACTCCTTTGGAAATGAAGAATAAGGTTTGTTTTCTCAATATTCTGATAGACGTGATAACATTTCATAAAACACTATATTCCTCTAATTTGTTTCCACAACGTAAGCCCCAATAAGCAGCCCGTATCACCGACATGAGAAAATAGACAATAATAATATGATGAAATAAGTAATTTCGCTTTTTATTATACGTCGGTTAGACACGCTCGAGTAACACGCTGTACGTTTTATATTATTTTTAACACGCTCACTTTTACTGTGTTAAATACAGACGAGCTTGTGTGTTTAACCGGATACTCTGATGAACGCAAAAAGTGGTTTGATTGGCCGATGACAAGCATGCCGAAAGACCGGTAATAATTATGAGGTCCTGAGATACCTACAACTTACATACCCTTCTGTAAAATTATGTGCATCCTAAATGCAATGTAGGGGACCCTTATAAACAGCGAAAATAATGGATAGTGTAAGACGGAAATTGTCAGGACGACAAGTGCACTTAAGTTTTTCGTGTGACAGCATTTTAGGTTTTAACCCTGATTGACAACCCTGCAAGGGGCAAAATTCTCGCACTTCCAACGGTGAAACATGTAGTATAAGATCCTTATCGGATAAAGCGTACCGCGCAGGATCAAGTTTCCATTTCCTCTTTGAACTTTGGCAGTATACTGGTATGAAAGGTGTTTCGTTATAGTAATGCACAAACCTTGTGCAATTCTTCAAAGGGAAAAGAATGCTCCACAAACGATTACTTGGGTCGTCAGTTGAACAGGGCCAGCCGCTCAGCATTCTGTGATTCAACATACAAGTAATACAAGAACCACCTTGCAGAGACAATAATAGAATCAGGCCAGCCATCTTACAATAACTGAGAAGACGCATAGAAAACAGCACATTAAGTTTATCACGTGGAAACACTGATGCGTAACCACAACGCAGACCACGGCGCACTTTCTTTTTGTTCACCTCGAGAGAAAAACATTGCATACATTTGCTTATGAATATCATTCCAGTTTCATGCAAAGAAAAAGATACTTATGCATGATTTTGCAGTGCAAAAAGCATTGCTCAAAACTAGAAAGATAAATGAATTAGCATCGCGTACGCCCCAATCAATTTAGTTGCATGGAGAATTATATGCATTTTTGAAGATTTTATGGGTTAAAAATTGGCGATGGAAACAAAATTGAAAGTTAGTTAAAAACGTTGTTTGTGTTTAAATGGATACCTAAATAGTGTGGAAGATTTGATAACAATCTAAACTCAAATCTAGTTTGATAACGATATTATGACTGAGCATTGTTCAAAAACACTGGCCAGACTTGATTTTCCACAGTTTCACTGGAAAAACAGTATGATTATGTTCAAAAGTTAATTATAGATCGACTAACAACTTAAATCGCATGTTGCCTTCAAAGCGTTGACAATACAGATCAAATGCACTAGTTATAAGGGCGAATTCCTGAGTCGTACTTTCTCAGTAGCTGTTCAATAGTACATTGTTCACCGAGAGGAGAAAGTGACCGATTACCGTCGAGGGTGTCGTCGAGGGTGGAGATCGGGAATCGCACTTTCTTTCGAGTGATACATAGTGCTTTATACTACACCTACGAGGAAAATAAAAAACTTTAAAAAATCTTCATCATCACTATCACTACTTATCATTTTGATAGTTTTATTTTACTTTCTACGAAAACTGAATCCTCAAACAACACACAAATTGAAAATGGCGCCCATGGCGTCTGCAATTTTCACATGTTCTTTTTTCAAATTGTTTATCCTGCCGCCGCAGGGTCGCACTGCCAGACCGACACCATCCAACACACAGCTAGTGGCCAGTGTCATTTTGCGAACTTGGAGATAAAAACTCACTGTAAAAACTTTTTGGCTTTTGATATTTAGGTTACCGGCGGCGGCGCATAGTCTTACCCAAAATTAAAAAAAGAAAAACCACGTAAGAAATGGATTTTCATACACTTTTCTCTCCCGCTCAGATGCGTTTTCTCCCCGCATATTTGTTCGATATGCAATGACGTACTTTCTACCGTAAATTTGATAAAAGTATCAAGGTACTTTCCAAGCAGGTGTAGTATAAAATCCTTTTTCACTCCTCTTGCTCAAAAAGACCGTCATTGTGGCGTACCAGAGGCAGAGCGAAGAAAAAATAGCAATTCTTCCTCTAGGGGAAAGAGTTTTTTTTTTTAATTTTTGTGTGTCAAATGACAATGAGCCTACAAAAACGAAAAAGTCTTTAGTTATAAGTAGAATAATCACGAATATAGACTCGACTTATTACTGTTTCATAAAAAAAGAACTTCATTTTATTTTTGAAAATGGAACTAAAATCGGCGATCTCTTTGGTAGAATGCATGCAATGCGTTGCGGCTGCAGAAGAAAAAAAAAAAAGACATTGGCGCGAAATCTTTATAATTTTTCTCTAATTGCAAATTGAATTGGTAGTGACCGTAATTAATTTTACAATAGTGAAAATGTCATCATCTAGTGAGAATGGAGACCCTAATTTGCAAATAGAAGAGAAAGGAAAAGAACCACTCAACATTCATCTTCACAGAGGACTGAAATTAAGTTACCGGGAAAAAACATCTCGTTAAATATCCAGAATTGTACAAATTGTACATTTAATTTTTTATAAAATAAACTACTTATTTCATATTGTATTGGATTGTTTTATTTTTTCGCAATCGTAGTGAAAAGTAGAGTGTAACACACGGCGCTAAAAACCCATTAAAACTCGGTTTCTATTTACTCCCTCGTATATAATGGGTCATTTTCAGTAAGGTCATGATTTGAAACAGTTTGCTATCGAGACAAATTTTTCCTTTAAGTACTGGTCTTTGATACCAGCCTGCAAGTGGTACGTCAATTACTAACCTAATAACAGCTAGTCGCCTAGACGCCCTGGAGATGACGTAATGCTATGACGTCAAAGATCCCAAAAAGAGGTCGCTGACTGAAAGACTTTGTATAAACTATTACTGTATTCTTCCATGAGGAACTGAATAAATATCTAGCAAATTAACACTTTGAAGTGACTCATCGAATGTACGAAAAATACTTGGAACTCCTCGCAATGAACGGTGTTTTGTATGAATGAAATAGAAACATTACATAACACTTTCGTCCCGATTAATCATTGTTGGTTTATTAAGGAAAAAGGCGGTATAGGCCAAGGATACGTGCCTAATGAATAGGTTCCTATTTTCTTTCGCACTACCGGGAAACCTTTTATGTTCGCAGTAAATGAGCTAAAACCGCTCATTAACTATTGTTTGACTTCGCTTCCGTAATTACTATCCTGTGATTATAATTTTATGGCTTTTTAACACAGTCAATAAATATTCAAGTGTTTAAAGTCGACCGGTGTTGCATGCCACTTATGATCATTGATAGCTTGTGTTATTTCTAACTCATTGTCTACTGCCAAATTGGGTTTTAACAAGTGCCAAATACAATATCGACGATGAACTACCAATACCTCCCTACCTTTTTTTCGAGTTGTAAGTTTTTAATGCCAATCGACTTAAAATGCTATTTCGCATGTACTGAAAAATCCTTCTAACACGATATTTGACTATTTATCCCATTAAACACTTATAGAAATAACTTCTCAATTACGAGACGCTAATTTTGCTGCGATACCTCCTAGCTTTAAGTAAAAATAGATAGAACATGTTGCTAGTTCGTCGTCAATATAAATCACCTTGTACACTAGACATTCATTAAGTGGTAAAAGAGACCTCGACGAGAACAAAAAAAAGGACAGGTGAGTATGGACTGGTGATAAATTTTCTTTCAAATCAAGCTTAAAATTAAATGTTTCCAAAATAGTATGAGATTACCAGCAGCCACTATAACAACGCCTAGTAAACTGATTGGATTGCAGTATCTTTACTGCTGTAGCAAAAGAAAAACTGAAAATAATTACTTAATTAAAATAATCTCCATACAAATCGATGTCATCAAACCATTTTCGCTTTCAATCTCGTGTGATCAACGCGCGAAAACTAATACTTAATAAATAATCGCCCTGTCAATACATAAACGCTATTTACATGCCATACATAATGGCTGTATATCACGAATATGTGAAGCGTAACACTTTCTAACTTTACTTGGAGTCAGCGTGTGTAACGTGTCGTGCTCGTGCGCTTGTTGGAGATAATTAGGTATTGAGATCTTTTGCTTTAAGAATTAATTACTTTACTCCTGAGTTTCGTAAGAGGAGCTGAGCAGTTTGTTGCGCTGCTTCTGCTTCCTCCGGTGTAGCGTTAGGGAGCGGTGGAAGGCGGACATTTTTGGGAATTATATTGCCTATTCCCAAAAACTGTAACGTGTTTATGTGTGACGTCTAAAAATAATATTTGTAGTGTGTTTTTATGAGTTTTAAGTTGGGACCCAATGGTCCCAACTTAAAACTTAACAATGCCAATGCATTGTTATCATATCAGATAATCCAGTCCTAAACATGAGTTGCTATGCAATTCACTTCGATAACTGTGTCATTTATTGTCACTAACTGCAAAGTGCAAGTGCAGTGTTATTGGAGACAAATGGCTGCCCAACATCATGATCGTATTGTATTAGCTAAGGGTTGCTTTTCCCACGAGTCCCTCGATTAGGGACCCTAAGGGATTCAATCAGAGACCCATCTATCTGTTATTGTTGTATTATCTTGCACACTGAAAAACGATAATTACCATCCATCTATATTCTAGGAGCAACGCATCGCTCTTCTAGTAATCAAATGAATTATCTCAACACGGTTCGCTGAAAAATCGCAGGAGTCATAGTGTATATCTATATACATAGATGATTTTATAATCGACCACTTGTTTTATTCATGCACTTTTCGCCACCACCGGTATATTTGCCATTAATTGAACAGGAAAAACATTTCCTGATGAATAGTTAAGAAGAAACATATGCCATTGTTTCTTTTTACGTTTTACGGCAGTTCAATGCATCTATAAATAAACAAAGTAATCTTAAAAACAGTGTTTCATGAATTAGGTCAATGGAAATATGATTAAGTATCTTTTCATAGAACGAACACGGATTATTGAGTCGCATTGATAATGCAATGATAATAAATCAATTCATATGTGAAGCTAATAGTGCATTGCGTGCTTGTTATTTATAAGTATTTGTAATGGGTGCTGATTCGTGTAATGGTCACGGATTTCGGCTCTCTTGATTTTTACTATTTCTTGACAGGATATCTATGGGATACTTATTTATGGGAATATAATTTCTTACCCAATAGACAAACTTATGGACTTCCCAAGTGTTTATGGTTTGTTTCATTATCACGCCAATATTTCTTCCGTATACATCAAATGTACATTAAAATTTGTTATAAAATAAAACCCACTCATGCATACTAATATTATAAATTCGAAAGTAACTCTGTCTGTCTATATGTTACCTTTTCACGTCTAAACCACTGAATGGATTTCGATAAAATTTGGCAAGGAGATAGATGGCATCCTGGAGAAGGATATAGGCTACTTTTTGTCTCAAAAATAGTCCTAAAAGGGCTGAAAGAAGGGATGAGAGTTTATATGTGAAACGTAGCATTTCTGAAGTTAGGGATAAATTTATGTTTTTGATAAAAATAATTTGTTTCAGCGTTTATTTATAATCTTCCCCCAAGAGGGTAAAATAGGGGGTGATTATAAAATCTTCATGATTATTGAAATTTTCGTGTCTTCGCAATCTCGAATCTTTTTAAGAGATTTAAGGACTTAGAATTAAGCATAGTCAGAACCCGTATCTGGAGGTATTATTTGTTTATTTTAGTTCAGTTATTATACAATTCGAAGTTATAAAATAGCTTAGTTAATATGTCGGTAATACGTGGTCAATCGCGGAGCTAGAGTATTTCAAATTAATAATTATAATATTAAAATAATTTATTACAATTTTTAAGTTAGACATTTTGAATAACAATTTATACCTGTTTAATAAAAATATTTCTAAATAAAAATATATATCTGTCTGTATGTAACCTTTTCACGTTTTAACGACTGGATGGAATTGGATGATACGATACTATTTATCCCGTTCTCACGTTCTCGTGGGATAATTTCTGACATCTACGCGGGTGAAGTAAAAGAATAACCACCGACGGCCGACATGGCTCACGCACAATGGTCCACTGAAGGACTAAGTGCGGAAACCAGACCAATAACATAGAACATAGAACGCGGGTGAAGCCGCGGGCAGAAGCTAGTAATAATAATTATACAATCTATTCTGATTAGATCGATTAAAACATTGGCTGACTGAGATTTCATAAAAGGAATATGCAATGTCAAGACGGGACCGTGACCGGACATTGGTCAGTTGTTCCGTGGCGGCCGTCGACCCGCGATCGCGGGGCAAGATTGGTGGATTACGTGCATGCACCGAATAGCGCGCGAAACCGTGGTTCGAATTTTTAAATAAAGCCGTCAACGGAACTTGTCTATTACTTTTGATTTAGTATGGCGCCATTCTTTGACATCCGATTTCTGTTTTGACTTAAGTTTTCGCCATATTTGGTGACTACTCAATGTTTTCGTTTATGTGGATGATTTCATTGTTAGCAACGTCGTATCTTGGCTTGAGATCTTGTCTCAAATTCCTTATCTCTCACAATTTAGATTGCATAAAAATGCGGTGAACATAAACTTTACCCAAGGGAAAGTAGACTGGCTTAAAGCCAGGTCATGTCTTGGGAAAACGGCCTACAAAATGGAAATATAAAATTAAAAAATTAAATTTTCGTTTGCCATATTACGAGGGTCATTCAATAAATACTTAGCCTACAAAAAATAAACGAAAATTTTGGAAAAGTGGCAATTTATTTTTCAACATAGTCTCCTTTTAGTTCGATACACTTAGCCCAGCGATGCCCCAACTTTTTTAACCCGTCCGAAAAATAGTTTTTGTCAAACTCTGCAAAATAGGCCTCCGTGGCGGCGATGAACTCCTCATTTGATCCATATCTATTCCCGGCGAGTGATTTTTTCAGATTAGGAAACAGAAAGAAGTCACAAGGGGCCAAATCTGGAGAATACGGTGGATGGGGCAGCAATTTGTAATGTTTGTGTTTTTTACTTAGGTTTTGGCTATTAGATCTTATATTATACGTTCTCTCCAATTATCTGCATGGCCATTGTCTGTAGTTTAACCATTCCTAGGCCTCTATATTTTAAGTTATTTAGATTTTCTCATGCTCTCCCAATGTTTATTTACCTTTTGTAATGTCAGATAATGACAAGCCTAGGTTTTATTTTTAATGTATTGCTAGAGCTGCCAGTAGGTAAGGTTGTATAGGTATTAGACCTTATTATAAACTATTATTCTTCTTTTATGTTCTAGAATCATTGTTAAAAATTTTATATGTCAACAAGATGTCAACCGATCCGAAAAGGAAGGGAGCCGGGACGGTCAGACCAGATTACTCTTGGTGCTCGCCTTGGCAGGAGGTCCTGAAGTTTATATAGCGCTCGGTGGGAGGGCTATGCCCTCTGATAGTGTGGGCTGTGCTTGAACAAACAAATCTACGCGTCCTTCTACACCGGACTATGTTGGAAAAACGCTAGACCGGCGATGGCTACCCTTGGCGTCAGTTCTGGATACTGACGCAAGAAGATTACGTCGTGGTCTACGATAAACTAGTGACTCCGACGGCTGGTAGATCTCAGCCCTCTGCCTGCCTCCTCTACCACAGCCTGCCCCTCCGAGGTCGGTAACGTGGTCTGACTCAAGGACCCTCCTTTTACAACCTGCGAGTCTCTCTAGAAGAAACGTCTGGACCTTCAACTTATACCCGGTTTCCCTGACTTTATATTCTACCTCAATTATATTATTTTACCATTTCTTCTTCTTCTTTTACTTTTACTTTTTCTTTTAAGCCGGGACTCCTCCAGTTCTGGTGATAGTTTCCTCCTTGACCTTACATTTTCCCCCTCCCGGGAAAATGTAACGTTACAAATTCGTAGCGGAATTCGACCAATTTGGCCATGGCAACGGCAGACGTGTGAACCGGTGCGTTGTCGTGGTGAAACAGCACTTTTTTCTTCGCCAGATGGGGTCGTTTTTTCTTTAATTCGGCGTCGAATCGGCCCAATAAATCGGCATAGTAAAGCCCTGTAATTGTTTTACCCTTCTCGAGGTAATCGATGTAGATCACACCTTGTGAATCCCAGAAAACGGTGGCCATAACTTTTCCGGCCGATTTTACAGTTTTCGCCTTCTTTGGAGCACGTTTTCGTCTGGATCCATTGTTTTGATTGCTCCTTGGTCTCTGGTGTGTACCAGTGGAACCAGGTTTCATCGACGGTCACAAAACGACGCAAAAACTCCGCTGGATTCCGCTTAAACAGCGCCAAACACGTCTCCGATGTGGTCTCACGGTTGCGCTTGTATTCCGGTGTGAGTAAACGCGGCACCCATCGCGCCGACAGCTTTCTCATGCCGAGTTTCTCGTGAAGAATATGGTGCACTGTTCCTTCTGAAATGCCTACAGTCTCAGCTAGCTCCCGAACCTTCAATCAGCGATCTGCCAATACGAGATCATGAATTTTTTTAATGTTTTCCTCCGTAGCAGCTGTTTTCGGTGCACCTGGACGTGGTTCATCAAAAACCGACGAACGGCCACGTGCAAACTCGTTGAACCAATTCTTGACGGTGGCCATCGATGGAGAAGAGTCACCGTACACAGCATCCAAGCGCTCTTTGATTTCGATACGCGTTTTCCCTTCCAAAAATAGGAATCGAATCACCGAACGATATTGCTCTTTTTCAATTTTTGTAAAACCGATCGACACGTTCGCTTCCATAAGTTGTCAAATTAAAACAAATGAAGGGATTGGAATGAAAATTTGAAAAAAAAATTAAAAAAGAATGTGCTACACTGTGGTAAAATTCTTTTGGAACTACAGCGCCCTCTGGCGATGAGGCTAGGTACTTATTGAATGCACCTCGTATCAATATTTGATCAAAGTTACAAATATGCTTATTTGGTAAAGGTAGGTAAAATTTTTGCTTGGTTTGTATCGATACTTATTATGGTTGATAGCACGGAACTGATTCACTCTCTTCCCCGTACTAATACAAACTTTATTACAGTGGAACTAAGATCGATAATGTGGGATAATTTTGAAATACAGGCTTTTACTATGTGTCATCAACTCACCATTTAATCGATTGAAGGAAATATGAAGACAGACATAGAACATACGCCTACGTCCTGTTTGATAGATGAGTTATATCTACGCCTGCAATAACTCAGACTACCTAGCTGTGAGCTTTTTGCGATTAAGATTCTAGTCACCTTTCCTTGCGTTAAATGATAAATAGGTTTTGATAAAGAAGGTAATCCATCACTGTGTACTGGTTTTATAGTGAATTAAAAAGAAGAAATCACTTAATATGTATCAGCGACTTCTCATCTCGCGCCAGTTCTTTTTTATTCCATCGTTTGTCACCCTGTAATCATGTCCTTCATCATCATATGGAAAACACTGCAAACAAACTATTCAGAAATTGGTTTTCTAATTGCATGATCTCTTTCCTGGTTATTTAGTTAAACAAAACTCATCCTCTTTACTTCCATGACTACATTGTATGCTGCTGGCATGAACTCTTCGCCACACCTTCCAGCGTATACAATAACAAATGCTGAACGTTTTGGAAAAGTACTGTAGGCCAATTCTCGTACTTAAAAAACGTTCAAATTCAAGTCGCAATCTCATGTCAGCGACAATCAATGTCAAAAACCTGTCAAAAATGTATGTAAATTGATAGTAATTTTGACAGATTGAGACTGAGATTAGAATGCGAACGGTCTTAAAAATACGGGAATTGCCCCTCTGGTTCGTGATTCCTGACTTCATTTAATTTTGAACTAGCAATCCGCCCCCTGCTTCGCACAGTTTTTACAACTTGACAGACCTCGAGATTTCTTTATTATTATGTTCCTAAGTATACTATTAAGTTATTGAAAAAAAAAATAACATCAACCTTCCGGCAGAAATTCTCTATGGTATGGTGAAAACCCCATCATAATCCGTTGCGTAGTTTAGAAGAACAACGCGGTCACACTAACAGACACGAAAAGCGACTTTAATGTATAATTGTAACTATGTTTTGTAGTTATTTTCAAAATAATTGACCATGAAATTGTATTCGTTATAAATCTCTCCTAACTTGAAACACTTCAAATGTCTCTCATGCAAGCCGTACTACCCTTGGGCTATTTAAATTCCTGAGCTCCCCTCTCTTAGTAACAATTTCAGTCCGTTTCTCCTCTTGTTTGTCATTCACCGCGACATCTAGAGCAACTGTCTTCTAGTTCAAAGCGGTTAGGGCTCGTTCACATTACTCATGTAGGTACGATGAGAAATGACCGGTCTGTCCATTGGTATTGTAAGATTGTGACAGCACTGGTTTTGGCTACGAATTTATTACTGTTTTATGTTAGGACAGTGCAGTCGGAAAGGTATGTTAAAGATATATATACATAGGTATATAGATAAATTGATTTTAAATAAAATTTAAGTAAAAACCGTGAACCGTCCTTACGCTTTTAAGATTAGCCTCTTATGAAAATACAAAAGTTCTATGTTTACGTAAGTTTTATTGTGTAATTTTTGCATTACAATCTGTTTAAATACCTGTTCTATCCATCACCTTGACTTGAAAGGTACTTCCAACGGAAATTAAACGAACCCAAACACGCCTTTACACAAGTCATGGTGTGAAGCCAACCGAGTTGCGCTATCAATGTCATGCTATATTTTAGAACGGGCTAATATAGTATTTTGTACCTACGTGCATTTAGCATGTACGAGTAGGTACAAAATTTCGTGCCTGTGCTGTTGACATCTGGGGAGATCTCTCGTGTGGTGCCAATCCTGGGTCAGCAGACAGGTCATGGTGTATGAATGCGTAGATAAAATGTTGTGTTGTGACTGTTTAGGAGTTCGCTCGTCTGTAGACATTTTTTTTTTTAAATAACTTTTCCCGCTCTGGTCGGAGCGGAAGGGCGTGTCAGACTCTTACTGACTAAAACCCACCCGTGTTCCTTCAGTTGCCTGTGTTAGGGGCCACGGTAACCCTTTCGGACTTTCCCGCAACCCTGGCAGTCATTGGCCCTAGCGGACCCCGTCTTTGGTGCTGACATCTCTTTGCGGCGCGCGTGTTACACAATGAGCCGTCGACCCGGGCCTGTTACTTATCGGACGGCGAGTGCCCATTGCTCGCCGTCCGCAAACCCGCGCCTACGGTGGCCGGGAATCGTCTCGTGATTCCCGACGCCCAGGGCGTCTCCTGTGGCGGCAAGGGGCGTGAGGGCGCGAATTTTGCCTTTCCCTGACGCGTTCCGTCTCCTCCTTCACGAGCATTACTGCTTCGCAGAAGGAGGTGACTGCTTCCCAAGCCCTTTCGCTCCGTACCATGGCCTAGACCAGGGTCGGACGCGAGAGATCGCCACCGCCAATCGCCTCCACGAGGACACGGCGATGTTCCGCTCAAACAGGGAAGACCTCCACCGTATCCTCCGGGCGAACCACACAATGGTGAGTCTGTAGCCATACCTGGGTGCAGCACCTAGGTAATGGTTGTCAAAGTCAAAGTCAAAGCATTTATTTCAAATAGGCACATAAAAGGCACTTTTGAACGTCAACATTTACATTTAAATAGAATTGATTCTAGTCGACTTAAAAACTGACTCTTATAATTAAATACATATACAGGGATAGTGGTAACTCGACGTATTCCTTGCACGGCGTCATAGTAGGGTTAAAGTGCAACAAATTAAGCCACCAAATGTTCTACCGAAGTTCAGTAGTTTTTGAGTTAGTTACATTTTCAGTATTTTTATGAAAAATCCCAGATTAAATCATTTGGAGCCAATTTAAAACTAGTAACTAAGTTAAATAAAAGTTTGTAAAAATGGTGTAATAACAACTCATAGGCGAGCTTACTGAATAGTTATTGGTGCTTGCTTGTGATTTCAAGGCAGGAACGGTGCGATATAAAGGGAGAAGGAAATGCCAATGAAGTGAAACTTTTGCTAAGACCCTCGGGATTGTTTCGAATTAACCCAAGTTTTAAGGGTCATGCGATGCTGCCGTTATTTTTCCATGATAAAAGTGAAACGACAATGAAAGCAGGATTTCCCACAAAGCAAGCTACCTGTTAAAAGATAAGAATGCTACCAAATATAATCTTAAACTAGCTTTTTACAACGTACTCTTTTATAGCGTACGTCAGTAGTATTATTAAAACTTTTTCTGAGAAACCCCAAAACCAGTATACATGTAGTTTCCAAGAAACAAAGCTTTGAACTTAAGCGATTTGTTAAAGCGACATTCGTTTTAAATAACTTAATCTGAGGTGGTCAGAATTTTTAAAAGCTATTAAGTATTTTAAACCAGTCCACCACCGGCTGTGGTTTGACCTCAGACGGCCTTGGGAATTGTTGTAATGATATAAAATGTTATTTCTGATGGTTACTTCTAGTCAAATTACAGTTTGGACTTGGATTAGTAGATATGAAACGAACGAATAATACTTGGCGCCCTCAGCAGTCAGTTCTACCATGATGACTGGCAAATATTTTCAACCCGACCTGGTAAATTTTTTGTAGTTTAAATTTTTCTATAATCGTTTCTCGTTTGAGAACTTACAATACCTACGTTATGTTATAATAAAAGCATCATTCACCGGGAAAAAGCATTGGTTGTCTGTAATTTCCCCCAAATGTATTGTAACAAAAGGCCGAGTGTCGTAATCTTTAGACGAATAAAATTATAAACGTACCTCTAACAGGCCAAATTAATCGTCCAAAGCTCAAGTGTGGAGACGTTCTTAAGCAATTGGAGCTAATGACGGTGAGGCTTTCTTTTCATTGTGTTTATTGTTAGCAGCCACTAGCTAGTAGCTACGTACGACTTTGAACTGTACAGAATGTACCTATGTCGTAATGAAAGATTCTGTTTTCTATGGTTGCCTGGTACATCGTTGTTTTTTTTTTGTTGGTTAATTGTTTCAGTTGGCCCCTTGTGTGTGGTATTTTGCGATGACTTACATTCTGTTGGTTTTGTTGTCCTAGTACCTACGGTTTTTTGTTTACTGGTAGTCTGTGATGGATGGGTTTGCCTAGGTCATACACAATGGCCGAGATTGGCATACCTCAAATTCGATGTTACATCACGTTTTTATAGATTTTATTGTGCAACAAAATGTCCTACATTAATTATTGGTCTTGTTACAAGCATTCTCACTTACAATACGGGGTTGAAATTGCCGCTGATAAATAGCAATATAACACCCTAGTCTCTTGGGGCTGTTTAGTTACCAAACGCTATCGATGGTCAATGACCGCCTTACCCTCACCCTTCGGGAATCCCATACGGATCAATTTGTTATGGAACGAGTGTGTAATACAGGAGTGCCCCAATATTAAGTGACACGTGGAATATTACAGAACGAAATTTAAATGAACTCCAGCTCTGGCAAAATGTATTGGGATTTTCCATGAGGAATTTCTCAGTAACAGCTCAGGCCCTGCAGTCTCGACATAGTTAGCAATCGTTTTCGGTTGATATGTCCTAACAATCCAGATGTAACGATATTTGGTAGTCTCCACAGTCAAATTTATCGGTTATTACCGGTATTTTAGGTAGGTACTGGTAGGTAACAACCGATAAATTTGAGTGTGGAGACTACCAAATATCGTTACATCTGGATTGTTAGGACTTAGCAACCGAAAACGATTGCTAACTATGTCGAGACTGCAGGGCCTGGATTTAAGTGACGGATTTATGCCAATAGACTCGTCTCCTATCTAAATGTGACTTCAACATAACTGGCATAATCTGGGTGTACTAGAAAATACACGGAGAGGACTTACAAGTAAATAAAATACGAAAACCCCAAAAACCGTTAATTAACGAAACAACGTAAAAAGGAAGTCATTAGGAACTTCAACCAAAATAAGCATTAAATCAAAATAACCTTATTTGAGACAATAAACCCTAATACAGAGAAGTATTTCAATGTCACAAACCAAATGATGTGTACGGTAATTAAATACACATCTGAGGAATTAATTCAAGGTTTGAAGATGTCGGAGACCAGTACGACGGAATACAACACATAAGTGACGAACCTTATCAAATAATACTATTCTAAGTACTACGCATCAGTGGCAAGCCGCTTAAAAAAATCAGCTCAGTTGTGTGCGGCACTCAAAACTGATGCAATAATGGAACCTGACCGCCCGTCTGATGCCGTCTGTTAGGACAGGTCAACTCAAAGCTGCAATGGCTCTTTCTTCAAAAGGCCCTTCCAGACATGGCGCTTCATTGTTCGACTCACATAAAATGCTAATAATACAATGTTTGGACTTTAAAAGAGACCATGACCTCTGAGTTTGATTCGGCATTTCTTCTCATATATCAGTCAGCTAGGAAATGCCGGCGCCATCTAGTTTTAAAATATTGACGTGTAAAAGTGTCATAAAAGATCTACTTACAGAAATAAACATTTAATTTCATGACGCCCCATTTACACGACGCAAGTTTCTTGCCAGTGGCTTACAAACGATTCACTAAAATTGAAGCAACAATTTACTTGCATCGTCTAAACATTGATGGAGTTACTTTTATTGTTCCTAACATATGATATGCCACTGGACATTGCATCGTGTAAATCAGGCTTTAATCTCAAAACAAGATCAATGAAATAGCAAATCTGCTAGTCATGAAGAGTCATTGTTGTAGGTGTAAGAGATCTTAGCTGTCAAGTTATCCTCTTTCAAGTATTCTTTGATTGACGCTGAGTAGACTCAAGCATTTTTTGGAGAAAACGACTTACAATTCGGGTATGGGTATGCTATAGATGGCTGCTTCTTATGACAAAACAGGTACCTTCGTTTTGACAGCATGCCTTCAAGTAAATTAGACTGTAGTGGCCGCGAAAATAAAATGTATATAAAAAGATCTTGGATCTCATATTTTCAACGGTCATATTAGAACAAAGCCATTCATAAAAATTCCATGAGCATTATCCTTCAAAATGTACTTGTCATTTTAAGCTCTTCTTAAAATGACAAGTAAACACGATAATCTTGATAAACCCTTTACTATTGTAGCTACCGTACCGAACTATGTATATTCTACGTCATCCATCACTATTATGACGTCATAATCATAATACTGTAGTTACGATGTAAAGACATCTACAGTAGGTACAGAAGATCGCAATACAGTAGATCTATTCCAACACTTTTACCGAGTCACAGGAACCGTGCTGGGCAGTTTGTTGGCCAGGGGCCGTACTATGAGCTGTTAACGCCATCATGATTCCGTTGAGAAAAAGAGATAGTGATATCGGTCATGTATAGCTCCGTCTCTCTTCCACGCTGGAACAATGATGGAATTAACACGTCATAGTACGGCCCCAGTTTTTCACATAGAACGCGGGCCAGTAGCAACAGCATTTTGAAGACAGTGACAGAGTTTCTATTCTCCCTTTTTGAGGCATTTTGTGGAGAGGATGGCCAAGTGAGAAACTTGTACCTTACTTAGTGATCTTCTGTGCAAAATGAAATGAAAAAATATTTTACTTACTAACACTTAGCTATAAGGTATTACTAACATTACTGATCTTTGTTTTCCTAATAAAGACATTATGATTTGATTGGATAGAACTAGAAAGTGGTGAAGGGCGGGCGTTTAGGAGGACTGTCTTGCGTAATTATGACGTTCAAAAAGTGCTAGATCTCAGCCTAGTTTGAATAAGATTTTACGTATTTATTTTATTTAGTTACGCATTGAAAAGCCTCCACGTGTGGCGAGCAGATAGCCCGGGGCTGACTGGATAATATTTCTACAGCTAATATTGCTGCATGAAATATTCGTCAATAATTCTGGCCAATGCGAGAGAAAACGACTAGGTACAGGTGTAAGTAGCAACCTGCATACCGCTCAGTTTTAATTCAATGTAGCGTGTGTTCGCGTGTTTTTGTACTAACGTTCGACAATGCCGAATTCAGCAAACCCGATCAAGACTACTTATTTACTACTTACTCTATTAGTGCAACAAGCTTGATTCTGTACCTTCCACATGTATCCTCCTCCTGCTAACTTATATCTTCAAGACATTATTGGTATATCTGAGAGGGGGCTTCGGCTAAAAGTTACGTTTCTTCAACAACCATTTAGTCATTGGACCTTCTTGTCTTCTTTTCTATACGTTACGTAAGCTTTGCAATGCACGACTAACATAAAACTACTATTATGTTAAAACATTGCTCTAAATGTTAACATCAGAAATGAATTTGATACATAATTTATAATTCGGCCCTGACATTAGATTTAAAAGGCAGTCAGGCAACCTCAGTGGTATGTCAATGTAAATAATGATGTTCTACTAAATCAGCTTCAGATAATCCTTTAGTAATCGTATCAGACTAACGAGGTATAAATATTATAGGTAGCTGTTTGTAAAGGAAGTACTTATTGGCTACTGAGAAAACAGCTTATCCTTTGATTCGATATCGTAATAAGCTTTATTTCTTAGTATCGTTATATCGGGCCATGAATGTTTACTTTCTGAAGGCCTCAGCATATTATTATATTATATTATCGTGGATGTTTAAATTAGTTCTGAATGCGAAGGCATAAATTCTTAGCACAAAATCAAACAATAGCTTAATCAATTGTAGTCGGTTTCCTGTCTAACAAGATGCAGCTGAATACCTGTAATTTAAATAGAGCGGCTGGCTATTTGACCTCAACAATCCAGTTACTGGGTATCACGAGGCACCTTGGTAAGACTACTCGGCAGACTTTTTGGATGTCTGAATACCCATGACGACTGTCTAAGATCTACGAATGACAGCCGGGACCAACGGCTTAACATGCTTTCCGAGACACGGAGTGGTCTCAATATCTAATCCAACCAGCAAGTGCAGCTCAACGTTCGGTCAACCCCCTCCAATTGCAAACAAGCTCATGCCGTAGTACAACTATTAGCCAGTCGGCAAGGTGACAGCAGGGCTCACTGCCCAGGGTGCAACAGAAGTGCATTTCAATATGGCGGAAGGTTATTTTTAATGCTGGGTCATGATGTGGAAGCCCTTTTAAGTGTAACATAAATACGGGCTCGTGGCTAAGTATGAACAGCCGCATGGGTCGATCGATCAGGTTAAGCTACGCTTGCCGCAGTTGGTCCGTGGATAGGTGACCATCTTGACATACCGAGACCCCAACGTCGTTGACAGTCGTTACGGGTCGTCAGAAGCCCGAAACTCTACCCAGTAATTGGGCTGATGAGGTCAGATAGGCCGTCGCTGCATGTAAATTACTCGTATCCAGCTGCATCCGGTTAGACTGAAAGGCGAGCCCAACAAGGCTGGGAAAAGGTAATGCAGATATTATGATATAAATATTTTATGGAAGTGAATCCGCTTGAAGTAGAAGTTTATTAAAATGCAAAATTGCAGGTTCTAAGCCCATATTTTGTGTCCATCATTAAAATGTCTTTACAGTGCCGACAAACATCTGATTCTATAAAGTTAATTATTTTATAATAGAATCTATCTTTATTGGGCATCCATCGTAGCAGCACAATATTCATCTTTTTAACCGATTTAAAAACAGGAGGAGGTTCTCAATTCGGCTGCATTTTGTTTTTTTCGTTTTTTACCTCAGTACTCCGTCATTTATAAACCGATTTGAACAATTCTTCTTTTGTTTCAAAGGATATACTTCCAGATTAGGCCCATATAAATTTCGTCAAGTTCTGATGAGTGGTTTTTGAGTCAGCTTCAAAAATACGTATTTTGGCCACTTGGTGTATGTTGATGATGTTGTAATAACTTCGTGTCACTGTTATTTACATTGCAAGTAGTGGTATACAAATTTGTTTAGGGTAGGTAAGTACTACAACTAAAAAGTGACAAATAAAAACATTTTTATTAAAAAAATACCACCGACTTCCAAAAAAAAATACTACAAAGTGAAAAATAACGAATTTCGGAAGTCAGCAGTTTCGGTGGCCAACAAAGAAAATAAAAAGCCAAAGACACCGACTTCCGAAATTCGTTATATTTCACTTTGTAGTGTTGTTTTTGGAAGTCGGTGTTTTTTTTCTTCTTCAATTTCTGCTAAAAAAAGTTCTCTGCTACCAGCCGTCTTCTCAGTTTTCACGCCCTTTCTCGCCAAAGCCATCTGTGACATAATCCATCCATAATTTTCTTGGTCTCCCTCTTTTCTGACAGACGTTTCATCATTATCATTCTCCTACCCTTATCACAATCGCTGCAGGTCGGCGCAGCAAGTCTTCTCGTTCTATACTTCTCTATTAGTTGTCACCCCATTTCTAGCTATAGCATTTTTCACTCAGTCCATCCATCGTTTCTTAGCTCTTCTCCTCGTATAGCTATTTAAACTCGGAACTTTTCCCGCGAAATGTCCTTCCGCATCACATGACAAAAGACAAACAGTTTGCACCTGTAAACAACTGCACCAGTAATCTGCGACCCTGTCTATTAGTCAGCCGACCTTCGCCCGATTATTCGAGACGATCCAGCACAATGGCCGATGGATCTATGAGCTCCAGTGACTCTGTAATGATGTCACCGGGTGCGGCCCACTTGTGCGCCACCTGTCATAATATATTAAACAGGTAGGTGATGTTTGGTGCAGACGGGAAACTTTTTGGAAACTTCATTTTGCGATTTTCTAAGATTTCATTTAATTAAAATCATAAAGTTTTGTGAAATACCTAAAAGGCAAAGGTTTTTTTGGGTATAGTGCCCGCTTAGAGGTACGACAACGCGACGTCGACGACTCTCTAAATACAATGTAAAGTATCATAATTATTTTCGCAGCCTTGCCCACTTAGCCTAATATTTCAACGAAAACTTGGGTGAACTAATTTATTGACAAAAAGTACCTTTTAACTTCTGTCTACCTTTTCTAATTCAAACTCAAAGCATGTTTCAATTAAACCATTTACAGGCACTTTTGAATTGTCAAGTGGTCGGTCAGTCAGAAATATGAAGCTAGTTGCCCATTCCAAAGCGTAGTAGGTACCTATGGAGAAGAACGGGCAAGAAACTCCATGGACACTCTTTTAAATTATATTGTTACATAAATATTAGTTAGGTACATCATTAATCTTGTATATAAGGTGCTATAAAAATATCTGCCACGGCTTTAATGGGAGGTAGTATTGTGTTTATAGATTACAATAGTGAAGAAATTTCGTACCCCGGAACAGCTAATTCAATTTGAGAAAATAAAGTAGTTAAAATAACATTGACTCTACTCTGCATAATGTGGTTCACAAATTACGCGCGATGGGTCGCTTCGTCAATGAAAACAACTGCTATCTCTTTCCATCTGTTCTTTGAATGAAAACAGTGATATCAGCTGACTAGTTCGTCACTAGGTACCTAATCTACTAGGTACGCAATAATACGCCAAGTGTTTTAAAAGTGCAATTACTTACCAGCTACCGCATTCTTCCAAAAAACTGACGTAACTATGATGATAAACTTCCCATCACACTTAAAACAGGCTTTGGACTGAAAAGAGATGCGCGCTACCTCCTCCTTCATTAGCTCAATACAATTCTGCGTCTGTAAGCTGCGGTGAGGGAAAGTATCAAAGTTATTGCGAAGCGAAGGCCATAATGACTATGAACAACTACATTAATTATTAGCTACATTTAGTTTATCAGATTCTCGATTAGACAACCCTGCAGGCGTTGATGGGCGGCGCGGCGCTTTGTAAGTATTATCAGACGGAGATTTGTGTATTTTGTTAATGCACTCCGAGCACGTGTTTGTTTAATAATGGTCGTTAAATCGCTCTAATGTTGTTATTTCTGAATTTAAATAATTGTGATGTTACATTTGAGCTTTAATATTTTTAACCTTACACTACCTAAGTAACTTTTTAGTTGTACGTTATCTATGTGTATTTGTTTTAAGTTGGATGTACCTATATCTGGAAAATAAACGATTTCATTTCATTTCTATACTGGGAAGCAAATACATTATCTACCTACAGTAAAGAAAGAAATGTCATCACCACAATCTAAGATTTTTTCTGTATTTTTTTTTAAATATTACTTTTATCTAGTACTTGGAGGGGCTCGAACGATCGATGGTTGAGCTACGTTTGCCGAGGTCGATCCGTGGATGTGTGACCATCTATTACATATCGAGACCCCTCCGTGCCTCAAAAAGCACGTTAAATCGTTGTTCCCGGCTGTCATTTATAGATCTTTGACAGTCGTTACGGGTAGTTAGCTCAGACTAAGGAAAAGAAAGGATTTGGCATAACGAACAGTATACAGCATATCTCACTGCGGCCGGTCGCCATGTTTTGTCACAGCACTCACAGCCAACAAGTACATCAGTTGTCATAGCAACTTGTTTCTTTCAGTGTTTTGAAGAAAGTTTTGATATTATAATGCGGGCAGCTCTACCGCAAGCCGCCATCTTTGTGCCAGACTCACAGTATATGTAGGCACGTTTTTTCGTAGGTATGTCATGTCTATTCTTCTTTTCCTTAGTCTGAGGTAGTTAGAAGCCCGAAAATTTGACAACCAGTGTTACCAAGGTATTCATGCTCCATGTAAAATACTGGTGTTCAGCGGCATTCTGGTTAGACTGGAAGCTGACCCAAACATGGTTGGGAAACGGCTAGGTAGATGAAGACTTTTATATTTTCTTTATAATATAAACATTCCCTTTGCTTGTTCTAGCTAGCGCTATAAAGATAAATTAAGCATCCTGAAATAGGACACTGCTCATTCCAACGAATTTAAAACGTCATAAACTTGAGATGACGTAAAAGTCGTTTGATGTAGCAACTAAAAGTGGCTCGTCTGTGGCGCACAACACAACAGTCTAATTCGAGTAATTGATGGTAAATATACAAATGAGCTGACTAATGTCGCCTCGTGTGACTAGTAAATGCTAGGTAAGTATTTACATCATATGGAAGGTGGTAATGTGTGGACGCACCTTTTAGTTTTTTTAATTAAATTGTGCGTAGCATTGGGTTCGGACAGATTAGAATGAAATTGAAAGTCAAGCCACGTGTATTTTATGTTTAAGCTATTTTATCAAAAAGGTGCGAGCGTAAGCTGTGTAAGGGAAGCGTCTTGACTACTCAAGCTTTAGCGGACCTCTCCACTGAATTCTTTTCAGGCACTACAGCACTACCTAATTGGCATAAGGGGCGTCCATTAATTAGGGGGGGAGATGGGGGCCTCGGCAGATATCACGTAATTTTGTTCCCGCAAGAACCAGTATAAAACTGCGAGAAATCTGTGTTAAATGAAATAAGAAATGTTTCTCCACTAAATTATACTCTCTTAAAATGAATGATACTATTCAGGGAAATTCACGGAGTGAATCAATAAACAGATTTTTTAGAAAACTCAAATACTAGTCGTAACTAGTCTTAAATAAAAATAAAAAATGAAATAGTTTTTTATATTAAACGTACCTATGCATTCAGAAAAATCTCACCAGGAGCAGGAGGAGAGGGGGTCGAAAAATCGCCAAAATCACCTCATGTAATGTTTTTCCTAGCTCAATGCACGTAATTCATGGATCCAAGGACTAGGCTACCTTTTTCGAACTACTTAAGTCTATTACAGTTCTCGAAACCACGACAGACTTGAAAGCAACAGGCTACGTTGATATGACCTCCTTATTAACCAATGTTTTTCAGCAGCATTGTTTGTTTAAACATTTTAATGACCTCGTTATTTACAAACCTTCTTTTCGGCACCATTGCTTGTTTATCACGTTGTTTACAGACTCATGGTGCAATAAGTCTATTGTAGTCTGGAGTACCGACAAACATTTTTATTACCTGTACCGACAAGTTCAAGTAGCTACACGTCCAGCCTATTCTAAAGTATTAACATAATCACTGTCCATTTCACATCCAGATATATTTCCCAGATTGCTTTTATAGTAATAACGAACAGAGCTGATTAAATCACTACACTGGATCATTACCACACCCGAAGCTTCTTGTACAGGCATCGCTTCACTTGCGACTATTTCCCGCCAATCGTGGTGAACTGACAGTTGACATGTGGAAGCGACCTCACTGCTGATGTGAATGAAATAGTGTTTACATATATCTATTGTATGTATATACAAGATGTAACAGAATAAACGCAAGTCCTGAAAGTAGGTAGTTTGCTCATAATTGACTACTGAATCGATTTTTAGTAACTACTAATTTATGTATTATTTTCCAAAATCAGAATCAAGCCAAAGAAAATCAAATCTTATTTCAAGGCAATAAAACTCAGTTTTAAATGCGTAAAGTAATGCTAGGGTCAACACAATTTTCTTAATAATAATAGTTAGCTCTAAAAAAATATGGTTTTGGACATTGTATTATGCTTTTAACATAATACTCTAATTGGGGTGGGTCTTCCGTTAATTACGTTACTTAATGTATGCACTACAGGAGCAATTACTTATTTAATAACAATCTGGATACCTACAAAGCTTTTATCTGAAGTAGGTAATTATTTTTGTAATAAATTCTTAGCTCTTTAAAGATGGCAAGTGGTACATAAGTAGTAAAGAGAAAAAATGCCAATGAGTAGTACCATAGATTATGACTAATCAACTAATCACGCACCGGTGGCCCTTCGAAGTAATTAATTTCGAGGGCCACCGGTAGCTAATTGGTTTATGACTGATTGATTGAGCCTGCAACATCAATTTTATTGATTGATTTAAAGCGCACTCACTTTACATTTTAGTTAAATAATTTCTCACAGTCAATCGATCAGGCATAAAATATCCATTTTATTCAGATTATTAATTCATAAAACCTATTTTCGGAATCATGCAAGTGAACTGGCTAGAAAGACCAGTTACCCAATAAAGTACTAACAAGCATAAGGCGTAATTGCAAGGGATTCTTATGGTGCTCCGTTTATATCCTACGATTTATGCGCTCCTAGTACCAAATGGTGAAGATTCATGTTCTTTATTTTTATTAGCTTTGAATAAGGGGTAACCAGGTATAAATTACTTTGCTATTTTTAGAACTTTTTATTACTTATTCATTTATTAAGAGCGTTTATACCATAAGAGTGGCAACGTCGCAATTTAGTGTCATATTTCGTGGTTTTCAATTTTTATAATTTAATCGGAGCTATATTTTAAAAATATGTTTAATTATCTTTTTAGAATTATGTGAAAACTGTGTAAAAGGTAAGAAATCGTTGCGTTTACAGTTCGATTTATATGCAAATAATACATTGGAAACTTGCAGGGCGTTATTTTCATTGTAAAATAAATAACTGTAAGCATTATAAGCATACTTATAACATTATAATAAGCATACGGTTACTTACTTTTTAAACACTTTCACGTAATTCTAAAAAGTTAATTAAACAGATTTTTAAAATATAGCACCGATTAAATGATACAAATGGAAAACCACGAAATATGACACTAAATTGCGACGTTGCCACTCGTAAGGTATAAACGCTCTTAATGAATGAGATAATTTTAGAGATTTTATGGTAAGGTGCTCTGAAATTCAGAATAGCTTTTCATAGGTCACAGTGACAAATACGTTTCATTTTTAACTCCAGTAAATGCTACTAAAAGGAAATAATTTCGACATTGTGTTTCTTTAATCGTCATTGACCATAGGGCTCCTAAGTTTTTTTTTTTTTTAACTTGCCAAGAAATTTCGTCAATCCTCACCGATTGACGCTTGGTAGATGGCATATAAAGTGCCTAGTTACATAGCTCATAAGTACTACTCTGGAACGTTCTTAAAATTATAAAATAATTTCACAGGCAGTTACGATGATTTATTTGCCAATTCCTGTAGGTACACGAGAAATCTATAAAATCAAGCTTTGAAAGTTTACACAACATGGAATTTCGGAGAAGATCTCTTTCATAAGCAAATGAACAGAACATCGAAACCATCAGTGATGAATCGATTCTAAGAAAACATAAAATAACTCTTTAACTTCGTAGTACTCGAGTTTTAATCCAATCGTAGGTACCTACCAACCATACCTAAACAATAAAATGTTAGTTACTAAACTTCGCCTTACGAATGAAATCCTCGGGAATGCATTTTTGCTCAATTTTATTTTATTGCGTTTCAAGGAAGACAGTCTCGCAACGCACTCGCAATTTTATAGTATCGAACAGTTCTGGATATAAAAGCGGGTTAAATTTCCATATTAATTAATAAAAAAACATAAAAAGACGCCGTACAAAAATTTTACAGCATGCAGTTTTGTCTTCCTCATGAAAAATTACTTCTTTTACATTTACGAAGTTTTCATTCTAAGGCGTCGATACAATGAAATTTCATTATTGTTGTTCAAAGCCATAATATAAGTACAGGATGGGAGGGACGTCGTTGACGCTTAACCGGCTAGTACAATACCTACATGATTCTGACTGAACCCCCTGAACAATGTGAACGATGGGGGCGTTGAAAATATTCCATAGACTATTTAAGGGGCTGACAACAGCTAAAGCGCGGTCACTGTCGGACTGCATATAAAATAAAGAGAAGCGCGATGACACGAAGCTGGTAATTTATATCAAAATATGAAGCAATTCTCAATTTACAAAAAATCTATTGATTGGACTAACAAATTAAAACACTAACACGTTAATATGTTGCTTGACGAACAATCTGAAAAAAAAAACAGAATGATTGCATGTTTATATGGTTTTTAATTATTAAAATAATTTTTTTGAGTGTATTTTCGTGACTTTTTTCTATCGTACCAAATTAATTGTATTATGTTTTCAACACACTATCTAACTAGCATAATTATCCTGAAGTATATCATATATTTTTCCGAGTTTGTTTACTGCAGTGGATCATATACTTTTAGGCATTATAAAACTTGCGTACAGGTCATGTAGTCTCCTTAAAAAAAAATCCTGTTCCATACATTTTGACCGGATAGGTAGTGCATTTATCTATGAAACATCAGTTTTTTTTATAACCGTTTACGTTGTACCGTACGACGACTGTACGACTAGGGGGTCTAGAATCAAGTGCTGAATTCATGTTACAGTTTGCGCGTCCATGTCCCTGCCACCCTGTATGTGTATATTAACAAATTATAAGCTTTCTCTGCTAATTAAGAGTATTCAATATCTGTTTGTTCGATAGTTTACCTCCAACAGGAAATACATACTTAAACTAGCTTAATTACAATGCCTAACTAAAGATAGGTTACATTCAAGGAATTAGTATGCGCTATATGATCCACTAGCTCTTGCCCGCGGCTTCGTCCGCGTAGTTTTGGGAGAATATCCCTCGGGACGTACTGCCGGGATTAAAAGTAACCTATGTGTTAATCCAGGTTATAAACTATCTGTATGTCAAATTTCATCCGAATCCGTTCAGACGTTTTTGCGCCAAATAGGAACATACATCCAGACAAACGATCATACTCGTTCCCGCACCTCGTAACAATTACTTTTTTTTTCAATAATATTTAATGCACAGTTTTGACTTCGTTACTATTTTATTGTATTTAAGCTCCTTAGTTCCATTACTTCAAAGAACCAATCAAATTAAGACTTCTTCGAAATCGAATCATCAATATTTAAAAAATAATACTTTCAACATTCGGTACTGGCTGAATGACTGGCTCTCCTAAGCCATAATAACGTTATCCTAAATTAGAAGTCCCGTGTTTATAATAGGAACACGTCTACGGCCAGCTGCTTGGTCTCTCCAGGAACTCACTTAATTGGCGTAGTGTCAAATATCCTTCGTATTCTTGGTTTGACATAATGTTGGTCTTTGTTCTATGATTATTATGCGAATGAGATAAGCGTTACAAGAACCTCTAAAAGTGGCAATACTTCAGTAGGTACTTTCATATGGCGCACCTTGTTTAATAAATAATATAAAATATAAAACACAACCCGAGCTCTATGTGTCATCTGGTAAATTGCACTATGTGCGCCTGGGTTTTTATCGTATTGTTGTTTTTCTGCATGTGCAATGTCATCCTTTGTCACAGTTTGAAACCCCTTAATTTATGGACGTTTAAAAATTATCTCGTCTTTTCTTCATAGCCCAGGGCCTGCAGTCTCGACATAGTTAGCAATCGTTTTCGGTTGCTAAGTCCTAACAATCCAGATGTAACGATATTTGGTGGTCTCCACACTCAAATTTATCGGTTGTTACTGGTATTTTAGGTAGGTACCGGTAGATAACAACCGATAAATTTGAGTGTCGAGACTACCAAACATTTATATCAACATTTACATCTGGATTGTTAGGACTTAGCAACCGAAAACTATTGCTAACTATGTCGAGACTGCAGGGCCTGGGGTATTTGAATGTCATTTCGACGTTTTGTTTTTAATAAACAAACCTTTTAGCGGTTTTTGCATTGATTGTATTTTACAAGACAAATAAACAAGTTAAACTTTTTTATCTTCATTTCCAAATCCAAAACCTTCGGTAGGTACGTATTATAGGTACCGAAGTTGTAGGTTTGATAGTTTTTTCTCATGTGCAATTGTTTAATTTGAAAGTCAATTCTCTCCACCTTATAGTTTTCCTTTCACCTATTTTGACAGGGACCATCCATTGAATGTCCTTCGAAAATCCTCTTCCACAGACTAAATATAATTCTTATCTACATATAGTCATTTCGAATTTAATAGACATTGTATAGCAATAGATTGTGGGAAATTATGTCTATAAGTTTATTTATTTCAAATAACTAATAAACATGTAATTAATTCGCGTGACATAATTTCACCAAAACCACCGTGCCACGAGCTTGAGCAGACCCACAAAAAGGTGTCGCTACTAGTTGCTTTAATTATTGATTTTCGCAACGTAATTACCAATTCAATAAAAGTAGTATTGATGTCAGGCCAACTGCAACATCATCATCATTGGCAGCCTTGCTTCAGCCACTACCGAACATAGGCCTCCTCCGTTTTGTGCCATTATGTCCTGGTCTGTGCAAACTGTCTGCAGTAGATCAGAGAGGCAAAATCCGTGTTTTTAGGGCTCTGTACCCAAAGGGTGCCAACGGAACCCTATTACTAAGGTTCCGCTGTCCGTTCGTCCGTCTGTCAGTCACAGGGCTGTATCTTTTGAACCGTAATAGGTAGACACTTGAAATTTTTACAGAGTGTTAACAACAATGGCCGCCATAACCACAAATAATAAAAATGTAATTAGATAAAAAATAAAAAGGGGTCACCATACAAAAATAGTGTTTTTTTTTAACTTAGTATAGAGTTTCGAGATTCGTGTGCGAGTCCAACTCGCACTTGGCCGGTTTGTATGAACGGTCGCATTCTAATCTCAGGCTCAATCTGTCAAAAATAACTCGACATTTCGACACATTTTTAACAAATTTTTGACATTGATTGTTGCTGAGATGGGATTGAGACTAGATCTTGACGTTTTTTAAATACGGCAATTAACCTTCTGGGGCCGTACTATGACGTGTTAATTCCATCATTGTTCCAGCGTGGAAGAGAGACGGAGCTATACATGACCGATAGCACTATCTATTTTTCTCAACGGAATCATGATGGCGTTAACAGGTCATAGTACGGCCCCTGATATTCGGAATAAAGCCTTGCTCGCCTAAACCACTGAAACTACACACCACATATTTTGAACAACCAAAAGTTTAAAGTCTTTACTAGAGAATTAACACTATAGTATTTTAATATAACTAAATCTATGTAAGTAAATCAGACTGTTACCTCGAACAATAAGTTGGCACAGTTCGCAGTTTAAATAATCCCTATTTTTAAGTAACCTCACAGCTGAACGCAGTCTCTTAAGATAAGGTTATCCTAGTTTAAGAGGCAGAGCTCACAATATCTATATACAGACTTCAGTCAGTGTATGCTAATGTATGTTTCTTTGTGACAAGAAACTATTATTATTATCTCACGAAGCGACTCACGCTTTACTTGTGGTAACCAAGTGTACAAACACTCTGTTAATGTGTGCGTGAACGAGTAGCGTCAGCACAGAACACACATACACACACTTCCGACTTTGCCATTGTCTCGGACGGTACCGAGAGCTCCTGAGTCCTGACTCCTGAGCCTACACACACATTCACAGCGTGTTTGTACACTTGGTAACCACAAGCAAAGCGCGCGTCGCTTTGAGAGATACAAATACTGTACCACGATGCTAACCGCACTCCACAAAGGGGTCATTGCATCTGACCTCACTTAATAAGCTGACATCACACTAGAACTGCTTAAATCAAATAGGCCAGTTCATCAAACCATCATTTCGTTCAATTTAAAATCCTACATTTGTGTCATTTTACGATCGTTTCTGTACATAACACCACGCCTGCTTCCCCAAAGGGTTAGGCAGAGTACCCTAGTTAGTACACCCACATTTCGCCAGTTATAATAAAATCCCATGTATTAACCCTATTACATAATAATAATAATAATAACAAAACCAACCAAAACCCAAATAAATATAATCAGCATCTAAAAATGGACCATTATTCATAAAAAAACTGCCGAACGGGAGGTGACATCTGTCATGTCACCTCCGATATTACATAACTCAATAATAAATTATTGAAAAATGAGAAGATGTTGACGAGACAAGCCGCACGTCAAGCACGACTACCACCTCCGGACTCTTCGCTCAGCTCCGCCTCGCCGCCGCTGGTATCCAGCCCCTCTGTGAGCGCTGTGACGACACCGGCCGCGGCAGTTGCGTCGAGCTCGAGCGACGAGTATTTCTCTCCGCCCACGTCGCCACCACCTGCTCGTCGACGGGGAGGACGCCGGCCGCCGGACGGCTTAGGACCTCGAGGCCCAACGGCCTCTGATAAGGTCCCAGCTCCCGGCGGAAGTGTGCAGCGCATGAGATGGACGAGATCCATTAATGAAAATGTCATGCGCTCATACTATGGGGCTACAGAGGGGGGAAACAATCTGACCGCGTACCGTGTTCGGATGCTCTCTCTTTTTCAGGTGCTTGAGCCAGCTGTCAACGTTTCGGCACAACGACTGTCGGATCAGGTGCGAGTCATCCAGCGTAATCATATGTTGGATGACTCTGTACTTGATCGCCTGCGAAGTGAAATGCAGAGTGGCCATATCATCGCACCCCAGTCGCAGACTGTTGTACATCCGCAGCCCAATACAACGCATGCTGACGAAGGGAGTAATGATAGGGCTACAAATGTAAGTAGCCAGTGCAATGAGCAATTGAGGAGTGCTTTGGAGGATGCGATTCAGGAATATCGCTTCATGCCGCCCGAACTTAGGCCACGCTTACCTCGTTTGCCCATGCATAACAAAAATAGGGCGCTGGTGGCGGTCCTGGATTCGCAGTTATCAAACTATTTTGATACCTGCGAAGACCTCACCGATATTCATTCAATTCTGTACTGCGCGGCAGTAGCAGCATGTCGTGTAGCTCACGTCAAATTTGCAAATGACACTAGAGCTACACGACCGAAACCAAACGTACCAGCTTGGCAGTGCAGAATTGAACGCCGTATTGGTGGGGCCAGGACGCTTATCGGCAAACTAATCTGCTTCAAGGAGGGCAATACTCGCCCTAGAGTGATGCGCTTTGTGAGACGGGCATTCTCAGGGACTGATATCAGTCCCCAAGACTATATGTCTTATGTCACAGAGCGCATCGACTTCCTGAAGCAGAAAGTGTATGCATGGGCAAACCGTATTCGTCGGTATAGGCGGCGAGTAGAGCGATACACTCAGAATCGCACCTTCCAGAGCGATGAAAGGTGGGTTTATAGGGGTTGGGAGCGACCGGACCATGGTGTGACTGAGACGTGCCTACCGGATGATGATGCCATGTGTTCCTTCTGGCGCAGCATCTGGTCGGTACCTGTCAGTCACACCGAAGGTGATTGGACTCGGGAAGTCGAGCGAGCCTGCGATCCGATACCAGAAATGGGGGCTATTACCATCTGCCCCCAAGATGTAGCTCGTGCAGTCCGTCCACTACCCAACTGGAAGTCTCCAGGGCCGGATGGACTGCACAACTTTTGGATTAAATGGTTCACAAGATCGCACGCTCGCTTGGCATCTCAGTTTCAGACTACTTTGGAATCTGGTTCGCTACCCCAATTCCTAACGACAGGAATTACCCACCTGCTCCATAAATCAGGTAGCACCGCGGAACCCAAGAACTATAGGCCGATCACGTGTTTACCGACGGTCTATAAAGTTCTTACATCCATTTTGAGAGCTAAAATTAACAAACATATAGACACCAACTCCATCATGTCTGCCTCTCAAAATGGATGTAGGAATAGGTCCCGCGGTACTAAGGAGCTACTCCTCATTGATATGACCATTAGCCAACAGGTTCGTCGTTCCCGAAAGGATCTGTCGACATGTTGGATAGATTATAAGAAGGCCTATGACTCGGTGCCGCATACATGGCTCGTGAGGGTGTTAGAGTTGTATAAAGTAGATACAACTCTTCGCACCTTCCTAATGTCATGTATGCGGCAATGGAGGACGGTCCTTCACTATCCAGGATGTCGAAATATTCATGGGAATAGCGAACCGATAAGGATCGAGCGAGGCATATTTCAGGGCGATAGTTTAAGTCCGCTTTGGTTCTGCTTAGCCTTGAATCCTCTAAGCACATTGCTGGAGGATTCAGGTCTAGGCTATCGGTTGAGGAGAGGTGGTCAGGTTATATCGCACCTCCTCTACATGGATGACCTAAAACTCTTTGCCCCCAACAATTTGCAACTGATGGAGCTACTGAAAGTAACTCAAAATTTCAGTAGCGCCATCAGGATGGAATTTGGTGTGGACAAATGTGCGGTCATGCATGTAAAGCGAGGGGAGATTGTTGAATCCGTGGGGACCCAACTCTCGGATTCCACAAACCTTAGAGCCCTCTCCGCATCCGAAACCTATAAGTATTTGGGTATGTCGGAAGCGTTAGGCATCAATGTTACTGACATGAAGCAGTCGTTGAGGGAACGCTTCTTTGGCCGCCTGAAAAAAGTACTTAATAGTCTTCTATCAGGCGGAAACAAGGTGCGCGCCTTCAACGGTTGGGTCATGCCAGTTTTGATGTACTCTTTCGGCATACTCAAATGGACTCAGACCGAACTCGACGCCCTGGATAGGAGGGTCCGTACGCTGCTGACTGCAAATCGAATGCATCACCCACGATCATCGGTAATGAGGCTGTATATCCCGCGAAAGTGTGGAGGTCGAGGCTTTTTAAACGCTAAGACCCTCCACAATCGCGAGATATGCAGTCTCAGGGAATATTTCCTAGAAACCGACGTGGGTATGCATCGAGATGTAGTCACGGTGGACAAGGGCCTCACCCCGCTCTCCTTGGCTAAAGAGAACTGGCGCAAACCTGTAGTGCTTGACACTAATGATCGCATGGAGGTATGGCAGAGTAAGGAGCTCCACGGACGCTTTTTCCGGGCCCTACATGGACCGGATGTAGATCTACTAGCGTCCGTTGCCTGGCTGCGTTTCGGTGACCTCTTTGGAGAAACCGAAGGTTTTGTCTGTGCAATTATGGACGAAGTTATGATGACGAACAATTACCGGAGATTTATTGTGAAAGACGGCACGGTTGACATCTGTCGGGCATGCCACCGGCCGGGAGAATCAATCAGGCATATCATCTCCGGGTGTTCTCGTCTAGCTAACGGAGAGTACTTGCATAGACACAACCTTGTAGCCAGGATAATCCATCAGCAGCTTGCTCTGAAATACAACCTTGTGGAATCGGAGGTACCGTACTACAGGTATGTGCCCGACCCAGTTCTCGAAAATGGTAATATCACATTGTACTGGGATCGATCCATCATCACTGACAGGACTATTGTTGCCAATAAGCCTGATATAGTGATGGTGGATCGATTGGAGCGACGCGCAATGATTGTTGACATAACCATCCCGCATGATGAGAACCTCGTGAAAGCCGAGAAAGATAAACAAATCAAGTATCTTGACTTGGCTCACGAGGTTGTCGACATTTGGGATGTGGGCTCAGCGGTCATTGTGCCGATAGTCGTGACAGCCAATGGGCTAATACCCAAGAGCCTCGACCAACACCTAAGGAGGCTCTCGTTAGGCAGCTGGATCAAGGGCTTGATTCAGAAAGCGGTACTTCTGGACACGGCCCGCATTGTTAGGAAGTTTCTCTCTCTGGAGCCCTGACCGCCGGTAGCTTGGACCCTGTTCCCGATACCGGTGGGCTACTATTTTTTATATTTTTAAATGTTTTTGGTATCTTTTTATTTATAAAAATATTTAAAAATGTAATTTATATGTATGTTAATGAAATAAAGGAAATAATAATAATATGAGACAACATCCACACAAGGTCTTCAGGTCCCGAACTAGGCAGAGCCTGTACTACGGTAACCTGATGACTGATATACATACTTATATACATATACACACCCAGACACAGGTCAAACAGACATGTTCATGCACACAAATAATAAAAATAAATAAATAAATATCGTCTGACATTGCACACAGCACCATCTAGTTCCAAGTTAAGCACTTAAGGCTTGTGTTATGGATACCAGATGGTTGATACACTACTTAAATACATTTTTTTTCCGTAAATACATACATATTATAAATATACATCCATGACTCGGGTACAAATGTCCATATTCATCATACAAACATTTGCCCCTACCGGGATTCGAACCCAGGACCATTTGGTTTCGCTGACTACACTTAGCCACTGTAGCCACTACACTAACGGGTTTGACTTGTCCGGGGATCGAACCCGGGACCAGTGGCTCAGAAGGCAGGGTCGCTACTGCGCCAACCGGTCAGTCATTACATGGGATTTTAGCGAGTCTATTGCCATCAACCAGGCACAAATTCAGATTTTCGGCTGCTACTGAGTAATTCCAGATGGAAAAAAAAAACCCAACCACACTTTGTCCGACCCGGGAATTGAACCTAGGACCTCATGCTTAGCAGTAGCGCTTGCGGTCACTAGAAAAACGAGGCAGTTATCGTTTCTGTAATAAGTAGTGATCGGAATAGGTAGAACTAAAATACCTAAAGGTTGAAAAAGAACGGAGACAAACTGCACCTGCCACTGTTTGTCTCTGCATCACCCAAAGGTTGACTGGTCGAAAATGCCTATGGCATTAAGTCCGCCTCTGTACATTTGTGTGCTTAAAGTGTTAAATGTTAAATAAATAAATAAAGTGGAGACGCCTTACGACAAAATATTTTTTCGGGTCTAATGTCCCGGGTTTCGGAACATTACTTAAGTACAACTAAAATTTAGCAGTGACAAACAAAAGATAGAAAGAGACAGCAAGTTTTCGCTATTCTGGGAAACGAAAACATGATGCGGTCCCAGTTCTTTACCTGAATTAATAACAATAGAACACGTACCTATCTACTAGTTTTTTGAGAATTTTCTCCTTGTTTTTGAAGCCGGTTAAAAAGGAAAATGAATTAAATTAGGTAACTGTAACATTAATATTAAATGTACTTAAGTGATGTCCTTTTTTTTGTGGGTGGGAAATCATCAAATAACTTCTCCCGCTCTGGGCAGAGCAGGAGGGCGTGTCAGACTCTTACTGACTAAAACCCACCCGTGTTCCTTCAGTTGCCTGTGCCAGAGGCCACGGTAACCCTCTTGGACTTTTCCGCAACCCTAGCAGGCATCTGTCCTAGCAAACCCCGTAATTGGTGCTGACATCTCATTGAGGCGCGCGTGGAACACAACGCGCCGTCGACCCGGGCCTGGTCGATGATTAAGATTATGATTTATGATTAATTTAAGTGATGTCCTAAAAGACGGAACAAATATTCCGAAAAAAAAAAATTGTCGTAAGGAAGTCTCCACTTTTTTTGTCTCTGTTCTTTGAACTTTAGGTATATTAGCTCTACCTATTCTGATCACTGGTAATAAGATACCTGTCAAAAACTTGTTTGTTAGTGAATGGAATACAGGTATCGACTTTCTGCCTTTTTGGTCCAATGATTGGGGACAAATTGGTACTTATTAACTTACTGGGCCTTAAGGGTTTAGTTTAAATAAATGGAACAGCTTTGTATAACTGTTTCTCTTGGAAACTTTAGTAAGTGATATATTTATGGCACGGTTGGCGCAGTGGTTAAGCGATTGACTGCTGCGCTGCGTCTCGCGGGTTCGATTCCCGCACGGAACAAATATTTGTATAACCTGCAAGTAGTTGTTCCGGGTCTGGCTGTTTGTGTATGTGAGTTTAATGTTTGTAAACGCACCCACAATACAGGAGAAATTCCTAGTGTGGGGCAACGTTTTAATAAAAAATAAAATATTTGATTCGATTTTTATGGTCACTGTCTTGATTAGAGTCAAAAGTATCATGGAGAGTGAACATCGCATGCAATGATGCAACTACTTTAACGATAATAGCCCAACAGCTAAAACGTGAGATTGAAATGCAAAAAAAAAAAATCGGAACCCCCCTTGCTACGCTACTTATAGGAAACCCAAGACTTCAAGCTGAAACTCACAACTCCAAAAAACATCTTATTCACAGCTTCAGAAATTACTGCGTGAGCCGTCCCGGTCCATTACCCTCACATCATTAAATTAACAATCAATACGCCAATCACGTCTTGAAACTAATAATCAATTTATACTGCTAATCATCCAGCAGCCACGCGAGACAGAAAAACAACAGATAATACAATACAAAGCGATGAAAAACTTCATTCACAATCAGATCAACGACACTTATTTAGAAGAGTCGTGTGCGCGGGTCATAGAATAATAAAACCATAGAGAATCGAAACTCTACTTTCGTTTGTGCATGCGGCGATGCTGTCGTAATGATAATCTACTCTTCACTATCTTGCTTAAGTAAAGATTGCATACCCCATCAAGTTAAAGGAAAAACTGCCTTCAATAAAATAGGTTCCGTCAAATTTGGCTTGGGCCAATTGACATTGTTGACAGTTGTCTATGATCGAGCACCAGTGACAGAAAATATGAAAGGTACCATTTGCCTTATTTGTGCATGTGATGAGGAGGAATAGACAGTATATTAGTAAGAGAATGATGAACAGAGGGGACTAGGAGTCCAAAGATACGATTGATGGAAGTGTGTGTGTGATATGAATGATAACGTTGACAGGGTAGAATGGATTGGAAAAACTTTTTGCGCCGACCTCAATAGTGACAAGGGCAGGCAGAAGAAGAATCAAGTCGATGACACAATCCTGCCTTAGTTGGACGTTTCCTATGCCCTAAACTGTAAGCATTTAGACATGCTAGTTGCGCAGTAAACTCTGCTTGCGCGATGCAGGCTTTCGCGTGACGCCAGAGTAATGCGTAATTTGCATGTGGCGATGTAGATACCGCTACATGCCTTACCACCTACTTCTATACAGTGATATGTTTTGCTTCTGCACATCCATAATCTATAGCCATGTGTAGAGACACATTTGACATGCATGACTGGGTAGAAACAGGTGACTTGTTCTTAGCTCTTGACGTCAGGCCTTTGTTAGCGATGAGCCGTAAAGCTATACCATTGTCATAGCTGCAAGATGTTTACACCTTGCTGAGATAGTTTTGTTACAAGCTGCACTAGCGGGTGTAGTATGGTGTACTATGTGATCAATAGAAATGACAGACCTTAGGTGTTGAGGACCTGATATAGGGTCTAGACAAAATCAAACTTGTTGCTACTTTAATTGTATAGTTTATTATTTTTATGACATTGATTTACATTCTGTGATTACTTTAACTCACACACTGACATATTACTTGTTTAGATAATTTGGGAAATCGTATACTTTTACAATGTTTGTAAATATATGAACACCATGTATTTATCAGTTAATTAACTTATTTATCATTGCTACATTTTTTAAACCAAACCACCACCACCATTTACCATTTTTTTATTCTTTTTACCAAAATAATTACAGATTACAAATAATTACAATTATTAATTACCATATCACAATAGGTATATTGTGATAGGGTAATTTTTATTATAGGTTCATCGTCTTCACATATAATTATATAATTAATGTATACAAAATATTGTAACACATTTTAAAAGAGTAACGGTGGAGTTTCTTGCCCATTCTTCTCCATACGAAACTACCTTTTGGAAGGGGCGACTAGAATCAATTCTATTTAAATGTACTTAAATGTTGACGTTCAAAAGTGCCTTTTATGTGCCTATTTGAAATAAATGCTCTGACTTTGACTTTGAGGCTACTTCTCGGTAATGGGTTGCACTTTTCCCGTACCTATTTGAAGGAGTACTAAAGAGTAATATATCTATCTAATTTAGCTTTTGAGAATATTCAGATTTTGCGGCCCAATATATTCTCATGAGGAGTGCAATGAGCTTATTCATCATTGTAGTTGATTGATTAGCTGAATAACTAATATCATGATTCTCATCACTCTCCTGCCATTATCCCAATTAATTTGTATTCGACGCAACAAGCCTTTTTCTTCCTGTAATGAAACAAGTGAATGTCGCTAAAAGACAAAAATTTATTTCATACAAAAAGATATATACTTAAGTCATTGTACCACAAACTCAAACTCAAAGCATTTATTTCAAATAAACCAATTACAGGCACTTTTGAATTGTCAAGGGGTCGGTCAGTCAGAAAGATGAAGCTAGTTGCCCATTCCAAAGCGTAGTATGTACCTATGAAGAAGAACGGGCAAGAAACTCCATGGACACTCTTTTAAATCAAAATATTGCTACAAAAAAGTGGTTACATCATTCATGTTGTAATTATACATATGAGAACGATGTAGAAAGACGTGCACGTTAAAAGCGTCCGCAATAAAAAATTAAAACAATTATGGAATTAAAATAAGCCGTGGCAGCTAAGAAATGACCAGATAATACACAATGCAGTAGAGGTATAGTTTTTACATTGCACAATAGATAGTGTTACTAGTAGCTAAATAGAAATCCTTTTATTATTTTGATACATCATTTCAACAGTTTCATACTTCTCTATTAGTCGTCATCTCGGTAGTGACTCCCTTTCTAACCATATCATCATCCACACGGTCCATCCATCGTTTCTTAGGTCTTCCCCTACTGGTATCGCCATCCACATTCATACTCAAAACTTCCCTGACGTCATTTTTCTCATTTCTTCGCATTACAAGCCCATACGATGACAACCGATTTCTATACAACTTTTCAGTCACCGGTGACACTTTCATACTTCCTCATAAGTACTAGCGATGGGCCGAATATTCAATTTATATTCGGTATTCGGCATATTCGGCAGGTTTAGCGAATATTCTTATTCGGCCGAATATTCTGCTAAATCACCGAATGTTCGGCAAAGTAGTACTCAAAGTTTTTACTGTACCGAGCCGTGTATGATTGATCATGGGTGGAGTGTTAAATGTCTTATTTTTATGAGGTTAAGTTATTTACAGTGCAGGTTTATATTTTTGTTGACACTGTAGATTTATTTCCAATGACTGTTAAACAAGATGGATATTAAAATACAAAATTAAGCTACAGTGCACTAACTCTTTATGATACAATAATATATTAAAACCAGGTTTTTATTGTAAGAAATTAAGCAAGTTTTTTGTTTTTATCAATATTTATTGTAATTAAGAGTTTCATGATTATCAACATTTCCACAGATTATGAATCATATTTCTAGTTTCTTTCTACTTAGAGACATGCATTGTTTACGTAAGGGAATCAAAAATGCCGAATATTCGGTTCAGTAAAAGGTTTACCGAACATTCGGCCAAATGTTCATATTCGGTGAAACCCATGTTCGGCCCATCCCTAATAAGTACTCATTTCTTGTTGTATCCATTCGCGGAGAGTAAGTTAATAATTGATTTATTTATTGCTAATCATATTATTCTTATCTTAGTCTATTTTTATCGAACTAGGCAAACGCCAGCGTTAGCCAATTTCTTCCTGGTTACCAAAAACCACGTTGCAATTCTTACACACGAAAAACTGTACAAGCTAACAGTTTTTCCTTAAGTGTTGATCATTCTGTGTGATCCAAAAACGTGAGAAACAATTCCATAAATACATACTAATACGAAACGGACCTCAGAACTGAACTTATATACACCAAGACGATTACTATTCTCGACCGCACCCCGTGGTTTAGCGGCTAACGGACATCGCACGTGGGTTGCATTTCTATTTGAAGACAAACTCGTTCTTAATCTACCTCTTTTTGTTCACAGGTATGATACTGTACTGGTTCGGAGCTCTTTCCAAGAAGTTTGAATGCTGGTGGTAACTGAGAACTTAGGCTGTGCGCTGACGCAAACCTGGACCCGTTCTAAAACTATTTGCAGGGTAGTTTAAACGCAGGACAGGTCAAGGTGACAGTATCGTTGCCTGACACTCATGGTTCAAAATTGCTTGACGACACTTTATTGTTTCTTAAATATTGGCAAGCAGGGCATGAAATACCGGTATTTTTGGAAACCGGTACCATCTGCCCTGGTGTGATACCGGTACCAGAGTAGTACCTGTATAATTGGTTCCGATACCAAACGTAGTACGTGTACTATTGGTATTACTAATCAGTATCGGTACTTTACCGGTACCAAACAAATGTTTTCGTGAGAGTGAGAAAACAGATATAGTAAATATAAAGGATAGATACTAGGCATTAGAAAAAATTACTTCAAGGTGGCCAACCGTACGAGGTTCCTCGTAGAAATATGAGATTTGTGGTACACACCGGGTCCTGAATTTGGTACCGGCACTTGTTAAGTGGAGTACCGGTATCCATCTGGAACCGGTACCCGAAATAACCAGAACAGCTAAGTACCGGTACCAGGACCTGTATTTTTGGTACCGGTTCCAAGCCCTGGCTGGCTACAAAAGAGCATAGTATAACCCCTCCTGATTTAAAAGTGTCTTTGGATATCCTCTGGATGTAGGACCGGTCGTTTTGGGAGCGCTTGCGAGACTCCTATATTGAGCAGTAGACGTCTTTCAGCCATTCCAAGGTTGCCTGGAAGAGATCGCAGAAAGCGATAAGGCCGCCCATGTAGTGTTAATTTTTTTTTGTTGTTATGTATTTTGTGGTCTGCAATAAAGAATATATAAATAAATAAAGTCTTTAGTGACCGTCTCATATTGAGTATTCAAACTGTTTTGACTCAATTTAAAACTTTTCTGTCTACAATAGATAAAACTGTTTTTACTTTGGTATGCGCATTGTCTTAGTATGTTGATTTATACAGTTTTTATCTGAATAAGTGCATAAGTATGTGCGATTTATTATCGCAAGATAAGTGAGTTTGAACGGCGTGTCATGAATTTTAAGTTTATTTCTTTATTTCATTCTTGTTTTATAGAGGGGTTTTCTGTCTTGAAATATAACTATAGCTTTTCAAGAGCGACTCTAATAAGATGGCTTGCCTTGGTAGCAAGGTTTACCTAACTGATAATAAGTTAGGAATTATAATACACAAACACACACACACACACACACACACAGACACACACACGCACAAGCATACACACAAACACACGTGAAAGAAAGAAAGAAAGAAAAAGTGTTTATTGTGACTCGTATAGGAAGTGCACAAACTAAATTATAAAATAAAAAATAAATAAATAATAAACGTGTAATTTCTAGTATCTTTATTAAGCTAGCTTTTGCTGAAAGACGATCTCACCAAGGATTGTTATGGTAAAGAGTGGGAAGCCCAAGTGTAAAGGCCCCCGCAGACAGGCGCGACGCGACGATGCTACGCGATTCTGGTCGAACAATTTCCATTAAGTTTTCACAGAAATTATTCTACGAGCGTCGCATCGCGCCTTAACAGTAGTTTAGAGATATCTCTCAGTATGTTTTGGCATTTCTTCTCAAGGATTAGTCAGCTAGGAAACTTTAAACTTTAAAAACCTTATACTTACTTATTTTTAAAATATTGACCAAAAAACATGTTTTAGAAGATGTACGGTACTTAAGGAAATAAACATAATTTATTACCGTTTTATTGAAAATGAAATAAAAAGTGCAGTTAACTTAGATAAGTTTATCTAAGGCAGTTAACTAGTTTATTCTTAAGTAAACAAAGTTGGACGTTAATTCCCAAGAAACGGCACCTAAGATAATAAAAATCCACATTTTTCATTATTAATAATCTATCTGTTTACACAATGCAACATTGCTTTCATTAATTCTTCATAACAAACTCAATAAACAAATGATAACTAACAGACAGGCCATTCACCTTCCATATATTAATAATAAGTCGATCGTAATGTCAAAATGGTTAACTGTACTGACAATAAGACAAAAAACTTATAATCTACGCCCACATGTGCTCTAAGGCGTGTCTGACCTACCTCAATGTGATTAAACAAATTACAGATAGGGCAACCCTTTGATGTGGGGTTTTCTGCCTATCTGATGAGAATATTCTGAAATTCTGGTTAAAAAACACTTCCTCTCACCTTAAACATCATCATTACATATAGTTTCCTTGCTCTTGTTTCATGTTTATTTTTGTATACAGGGTTGTTGGTAAAACACCATCAACCTCTTAAGGGGTCGTTGTACTCATCATTATGAACAACTTTTACTATGGGACCAAATATGAAATCGCGAAAAAAAATCTGCTGTTCCCTACATTTTGACGAGTTCTGCAAACATACATGTTTGATTTTTTTTTTTTTCGCGACTTTATATTTTAAAAGTAAAAGTTGTTCATAATTATGAGTATAATGACCCCTTAAGAGGTTGATGGTGTTTTACCAACAACTCTGTATACAATAATGAGCAAGGAAAGCAAGGAGCACCAATCGATAAATTTCGTTTAACGAAAAAATACTTACGACTAAACTTTTCAAAATCCCAAAGAAATCAAATTCATGTGAAATAAAGTATTTTCGTGTACTTTATTGTTTTCATAAAGTATAAAGTACAATTAACTGAAATAACGTACAATACTTTATTATAAAGTACGGGTGGCAACCCTAAGTGTAATACAGCCAAATTTCGCCAGTTAAGTTTAAGTTGCATATAATGGTGCCTAGTTCATTAGGTACCTTTAAGTGGACACAACCACCAAGTTGACACCTACTTCTTCTTCACGTTTCAATGGCAAAATGTTCAAATATTTGGCTCTAAACTCAGCTAGGTACGCGAACTCCGCTCTCGGCCGCAGTAATGAGGTCTTCATGTGCGCAGGTGACCCCATGCTGCGCAAGATGGAAGGTGGGCCATTTACTGCCTAGGTACTTACTGAACAGTCCAATGAAACTGCCTGACCTGGGGATTAAACCCAGGACCACATGCTCAGCAGTCGCTGTTTTGATTACAAGACTAGTCAGTTAATACAACTAGCTTTATCTTTCTGACCCCTTGACAATTCAAAAGTGCCTGTAATTGGTTTATTTGAAATAAAAGCTTTGAGTTTGAATAAGTTGGGAGAGTCAATCAATACCTTCTCACGTTCTATTTCGTATTTAGAACTTGGATCTCAAATATATATAATATGTTTGTGGAATCCTGTAAGCCTATTTCGGTTATATATGGCCTAGTTCTACCGTCTCTGAAACTAGCTCACCGACTTCAGTAAATCCAGCTGCTAGGTCACGCGTGAACTATATAGCTTTGTATTGATTTCAGAACTTATGTTCAGAAGTGAGAGACTGCTGCTTACATAGTGAAGAACCAGGCTTGAGGAATGTTTTTAAATAGCTTATATCTAATTCTAAACTAATATTATAAAGAGAAAATATTAGATTTTTGTATGTTTGTTTGTTACGCTTTCACGCAAAAACGACTGAACGGATTTGGATGGAATCTGGCACATGGGTACACTATGACCTGTATTAGGACATAGGATACTTTTTATCTCGATACTCTCACGGTATCGAGACTTATACGGCTGAAACCACGGGGCGCAGCTAGTACTTAATTAAAAAAATAACCTACATATTTGAACGTCGAACATTAAAATACCTACGGGTAAAATGTCAATGTTCAGAACATCGGAAACTTAAATATCACATACATTTTGAACTTAGGTATAATGACTATCGGCATTTTTAATCATTCGATATCTTAATCTCTTGGCATTTTAATCTTAGATACATTTTAAGCTTGGGTATAACAATTTTCGATACAATCGATATTTAAATTTTCGATGTTTCGAACATTGACATTTTACTCGTAGGTATTTTAATTTTCGACGTTCAAAATGTACCCGAGCTAAGACATATTCTTGCCTTTTATTATATTATATTAAACGCAATTATCCTAACTTGCCCACTTGTCACTTGTCAAAAAATCGTTCCTTGATCTGATTTCTTCGAATTGATTTCGGTTATGATGATTCAGTATCTTAATTTAAAAGCATTTTTGTCACCTTACAAACAGGGCTCAGTGTGTTCCTGCATCAATACTTTTGGGAAGCCATATTATCAGTCTCTTGATCTCTTTTCTTCTAAACAATTTGCATACATACCCACGCACCTTTACAGCACTCACAGCGCACAGATACACGCACACACACACTATAAATATTAATAATTATGTCACTCTCTGTATTTCTAATCTTATTTTCTGTGTATGTTTGGAATAATAATTTTGTTATTTTTACTGTCAGCTGTGAAGCTACCATCCATATACATATAAATTAAATAAATACTTAAATTTCGACGACTTCTTGATTCAAACTTTCAAATCCTTCTCGTCATATTGTGTCAGTATTTGTACACACTTATTTTCTCTCTGTGTCGTCTATTTCTGCACCTACTCTTTGTCCCGCCAAACCTACAATATCGTAGGTCTGGTACTACTAACACATTTGATTGATACACTCACTTTAGAGCATTGTTGTGCTGATTACAATCGGTTGATAACACTCCTAGTTATACAATAGAGTTTGGATTGATATGTATTGGTTTGTGAATACTAGTCACGAACGTGTTTGTGGTCAGAAGTAACGACAGGTTTAATGGGAGATTATGGTAATTATGTTGATGGTGATTGTGATCTTGACAGCGTTTAATTAGTACGTGGTGACTGGTGTGGGCTTCTGTCGGCATGAGCGAAAATAATAGATCATGTTGTGGCAGAAATAAATATTTGCTAGTCCGAAAAGTGGTAGCAGGGTTTGCGCATCACTACTTTTCTTTCTTTAAGGAGTTTCAAAGACGACATGATCTAAAATTGTAAACAGGTGTTTTTTCTCCGATAGAAAGCAACACTATTGCAGAGTGCCATGGATGTTTTATGGTTTACTAAGTTGAATCGCGAGAAGAAAATAGTTCCAATGCTTCCTTAAACTTTAGGGAAGAAGCATAGGAATGTTTTTTTTTTGCCCTAAAGTAACGTCACGATTAAAAAAAAACTCAAAAACTCAATTCATTTCCTACATTAACGTAATAATTCATCATCATCACTCTCCTGCCTTTATCCCACCCACCACCTATCACACCCTCGCACACCCCTACACTCATAAAAACCTCCCAACATACTTTTACTTTTAATTCGTTTTATTTATTTTTTACTCTAATAATAAGCTCACTAATTGTTTGAAACTTATGTTACTTGTCGTGATATCAGATGTTTAAGCTATCAAATATGTAATCTCGAGCAGGTGGGGACCTGGTGACCTGTAATACAGGTGTCACTACCTACCACAGGCACCAGCGATGCACAACCAAAAATCGTTAGCAATTTTTTGGGTGTAAAATATTGGTTGTATTTTTTTGGCTTGTGGTGAGAAATAAACACTTTTTGATTATTTTTATTATTATTATCCTAATTTATGTGTGGTCGGCTCAACATCGTTGTCTTCCATACTTCTCGATGAGTCGTCATCTCGGTAGTCAGTGGCTCGGTAAACTTAGAAGATACACCTAAGCTTAAATTGTGAATACGTTTCTTGTGGGTGGAAAGCTACTTATTACTCTTGATATTACTGAGATTGCAATATCTAAAACTGCCACTTAGCTAACGATCTTGTTCGTGATGTAACTTGACAGCTTTGATACGGCTTTTTCTGTAGATTTATTTAAGCTTATAGAATGTTCACTGCTAGACATTAGGTGCACCACCACAACGTAAGATTTCTTAGTTCGCCGAAGACTAACGTAAAATTAATCAAATTGACGACCGCAATTTTAAACACAGTGCTGCTGATCGTCTTTTTGACATGACCACAAATGACCTTTAATAGTAGGAAGGCTAAGGAAAGGGGCAATTTATATTATATTGCCCCTTTTCTTCCTTTCCTTTTCACAAACATGCTTGGAAATTTGAGCATAATTTTGACAACCTTCTTCAAGATAAATCGAAATTGCTGTACTGGCCAAATACATGCGAACAACGGCCGGCAAAACTTGTATGAAAATCTTTTTCTGTCGTGGTTTAGCGGCCAAATAAATTACATAGTAAACTCGTATCTATCGTGTAATTTAATAATGGAACGATCTTTCACTCCGAAACATGGCAACCAAGGAGGTAACTCATCAAAAGTTTAATTTAAATTTTGAACTGGCTTGCAAATAAAACTGTTTATTGAAAAAACAAAAAACAAATGAACACTTTAACGCGGGAAAAATTATTGTTGTTCGTCATTGATTTTGAAAAGTAATTGTATTTTAATTTCCGCGCATTATTTGAGAAAAGTACCTACTATACAAGCCTTGGCCACAACTAGGCATTGATGCTTTATTGATTTACACGTTCGTCCAACAATGCCTCTTTTGCTGGCCGCTGCAGTAATGTACTATTCCTTAATTCGTCTTTTGTGAGACCGTTAAAGGCTGCTTTGCTTTTACTAATGTAATTTTTGTTCTTACCAACCCCAGCTTACAAAATGTTGAAATAAATCAACAAAAACTTCAACTGTCATACAAATGCCATACAATCCTACGTTCCAGGTTATTAAGCAATAAGTAAATAACACTGTTATGTAGTAAATAACATAGTACATGGTGTATAAGCTACATTTGCTCCATACAAGAGGCGGTACGGCTGAGAAAGTGCCGGTTACGGTACGACGGACCAACGACGACGTTTTTAACTTTTTATGCAATATTGTAGTGTGGGCTAAGATGTGAGCGGTGGCGGGGGCGGGGGTAGAGTAGTGATTTTGGTTGACAGATAGATGTGGTTGTTTCAAGATGACTTTTTATTTTCTCCAGGTTTTTATTTATTGTACACTTCAAAATACATAACAAAAATTTTTTTTGATTTTACTGTAGGTTTTAACGCTTTTACTGCTAAATCGAAGAATTATGATGACTCCCAAACTTATAACGAGCTGCGTGGATCTCATAATATTAATTTAACGATTGACAGTTTATCAACGTGATATTTATTGTACCCCCGTCCCACCCCGGCGCATCATATCGCCCACGAACAAGCGGCAACGACAAGCGGCAACGAAGTAATAGGGCAGGCCCCTATTACTTCGTTGCCGCTTAGCGTTCTTTCTGACTTTTTTATTTTGCTCATCTCGTAGCGGGTTGTTAGATAGCCTATAACCTTCCTGAAGGAGTGGGCTATCAAATGCAAAAATATTTATGCAAATCCGCCCGGTAGTTCCAGAGATTACCCCTACATACAAACAAATAACCTTTTAAGAAAGAAAGAAAGAAAGAAAATGCGTTTATTTGCGGTAAACATGACGCAAAAAATAACACAAACAGAAGATATGAAAAGGTTGGGGGAAACATGCGTCACATCTACGCAAAACGGCTCGCTCAGCATTATGCCGCGACCCTATGCAAGACAGAGCCCCAGCGCTGGTTTTCAGCGACAGCCGGCGCTGACGTAGTGGCGTCGTCCGTCGTCGTTCTTTATAACATAGCTAGATACTTCGTTATCATAGCATAGCTAAATACTTCGTTAGGCTAATTAATTATTTACTTAACACAAATAAAGATGAACAATAAATGAATCGTGTGATTCGGAACGACCGAGTTTTTAGCAATTGAGCGGCAGTTTCTTCCAGCGGGAAATTAATAAAAATAAGCAAATAAAACGCCGCTTTCCGCTCTTAACTTACTCCAAATTCATGTATAGATTGAGAAACTCCATTAAAATCAATAATATGATCGTGATATCGATAAATACGAATAGTAGTTTTTATGGTGTATTTCGCAGAGAAAATTAGCTTAAACGTTTTTTGATATCATTTGTAAGGTACCTATATCATTAATTAAAGCGTTTAACAATAGACTTATCTCCATCAGAACACGATAATCGTTTTAGAGCAGGTTTTTTTATAATAATAAAAGCATTGTGTGTTGGATTTTATCATAATGTTTGAAACAATTGTGTAAATGTGTCAAACCAGCGCTGGGGCTCTGTCTTGCATAGGGTCGCGGCATAATGCTGAGCGATAGCCGTTTTGCGTAGATGTGACGCATGTTTCCCCCAACCTTTTCATATTTTCTGTGTTTGTGTTATTTTTTGCGTCATGTTTACCGCAAATAAACGCATTTTCTTTTCTTTTCTTTCTTTTCTTAAATCTGTTTTTAATATTTTTTGTAAATTATTTATTTATAGATTTCAGCTTCTAGATAGGCAGAGAGGAGACTAACAATATTTACAACTATGTTTTTCTGCAAATCACTGTACGCACGGCTACAGATCAAGCTATACATTTCTAGTATAAGCTGATCTCGCATTGTATAGGATTCCCTTATAATGAGAGGTCAGTGTAAACTGGAAATGTATAGCTTGATGTGTAGCCGTGTGTACGAGGACCGACATGCGGGCATCCATTTAAAAATTGTGTCAACTTGAGTTATGTATGACTGATTTTTTAATTAATATTGATAATTTTCTGTAGTGGGAACTAGCAAAACTTATTTACTTAGACTAGCAGAGAGACATAAGTTACTGACCCGTAGCCCATTTTTCACCGCCCCAACTGTACTATTAGGTAAACCTCAGCCTAACCCTTTGCAGAAAAGCCTTGATTTTATGTTTTATTAAAATAAGACCGCTAATAAAACATCTTAATACATCTCGGTCGGCACACTGCTATTGTTTTTGTAGTAGCCAAGTAACTGTCCATACTGGTCTCATTCAAGTGCTTCTGAGAAACGATTCAAACGGTGGACAGCGAATTTTTCTTGCGAAATGTTTCTGTATGCTTGCTTTCCGAGTAGGGCTGGCAGCGATTTTGTTTTTATAATGTCTGACAGGCCATTTTCTTTAGACAAGTTCCGATATACGCTGTGGTCGTTGGTGGTCTGATGGTAAATCGCGTAAAGGAGATAAAAAGTTCATAAATACAGAAAATGGACAGTATTGTTTGTCAATCTTCGGTCTTTAAATTGTAACGTAACTATTCATTCAATAATTAATTTTCGTTGATTGAGTGAACGACCTTAATGCCGGTTGCAGACCAAGAGCTAAGCTAAGTTAGTTTAGCTTAACTCGCGCAGCTGAGGTAAATTTTCATACTTGTGTGCAGACCGCAAACTATGAACACAAGTATGGAAAACTGCGTCAGCTATGCGAGCTAAGCTAAACTAACTTAGCTTAGCTCTTGGTCTGCAACCCGTATAATTCTTGAGAAGGGATCTTAATTCCTGGATCTTGTTGTCACAAAGTCTTTCTATTTCCCCAAAACTTTTTAGAATGTTTCTGTTCAGAATCGGCGTCTAAAACCACAATTGGGCTCAACAACCTTAGAACAATAAACAATACACGCTAGGGTTTAGATTCTGAACAACAAAGGGCCTCAGTACCACAATGATATACGACAGAACGACTGCCGCGTTATTTATACTGCCCTGGTACTTTTTCCATTACTGTAAGAGCACATTTTTCTTGAGGGACTGTGAATTTTTAATAACTTATGGTGCAAAAGTACTATAAAATAGTTTTTCCTCTGTTTTTCTAATTTTTTTTATAAGACAACGAAAAATTACAATGAATTTCTTCTTAAGATATACCTACACTATTTGAGGACCCGTGTTCGAGCAAAGTTTAAGGCTGATTTAGGTACATTTTCATTGTTATGTAGTAAGTTAATGATAAAGAAGAAAAAAGAAAGAAAGAAAATGCGTTTATTAATTAAAACACTTTCTATTTTTTCGGCGAGACAAGTGCAGGTGCACCAACGTGCGAGCGGGTCTCCCTAACTCCGACAGAAACTTGACGTCTTTACGTGACACTGACAAACAAACTAAATAACTAATGTAAATGGAAATCAGCCTGTAGATACCTGAAAGAATTATACACTCGTTTACTAGTACAAATCACTTTATTTGTAGGTACTCAACATCCTTTAAAATAACTCGAGACCACCTTTGTCGTCCGTATAAGTTCTTGCCCAATCCAAGCCAATTTCCCCGCCCTTTTTCTTCTAAAGTCATCTTAGGGTTGCCGCAACCAAGAAAAGAATAAAGATATAAAAATAATAATGTTGCAACCCACAAATATAATGAATTAAATAGTATAGTATTGTGTATGATAACATACCTATTATCTCATTTATATCCGTCTTCCTAAATAATCTTAAATTCACAGGTAAGAGATTGAAGAAGATGAAGCAACAAAATTATATCCATGTTTACTCCAAATCCGGATGCATTATAAATTGACATAAAAATATTTTTCCGGTACTTCCAAGGTGAGACGGCATTTTGAACTAGTGACATAATAAAAATAATCCTTGGTTTAATAGAATTTTGTAAGCAATAGACCTTGTGATAAGATCGTTATCAAAGGGCTTAGACAAACATGTGACGTCATACGAGCTAAATGTTATAAGATTGATGGCAATGATATTGTTATTATTTATCGCTGTATCATTTGTCGTGTGTATGAATGATTCAAGACCATCCATCTGCCTAGCTTTATCCCAACAAAGTTGGGGTCAGCTTCCAGTCTAACCGCATGCAGCTGAATATCCGTATTATCCGTATATCTGACCTCCACAACCCAATTACTGAGTAATACGATACCCCTTGGTAAGACTGGTTTGTCAAACTTTCGGACTGACGACCTGTAACGACTGTCAAAGATCCACGAATGACACAGCCGGGAACAACAGCTTAACGTGCTTTCCGAGGCACGGAGGGTTCTTGGTATGTAAAGATGGTCACCCATCCACGGACCAACCTCGGCAAGCATTGCTTAACCTGATCGATTGACCCGTGCGCCTGTTATTATTTAGCCACAAGCACTAAGACAATATGCAAAATATGTTAGAGCTTGAAAATTGCAAATGAAGTGGTTTAAACACTATTCAGTCTCTTCTCCAACTTACTTACTTTCAAAACTTAGGTAAAGTGAACTGCCATTTCACCTAATGCTTAGGGACCGACACTATAGCCAGCTCACTCCAAGACGAATACACTTAAGTTATCACGGTGTTTTTAGAGAATAGATCGGCTGAAAACATGAAATGCAATAAATGAATATGAATATAAAAGGACAAATCAAACACGTATTTGATACTTGCATCCTTACAAAATAAATGATAATCCCTGGAAATCCAAAGTAAAAGACGATAAGCGTGTGAAATCTGCTGCGGTTGTAACAATTTTCAAAAAGATTCTTTGATTTAAGAGAAGCGACTCGGATTTAATAAGCAGTTTCCGTCCGCCTGTGGATAATAAATGGCTGTCGGACTCCTACCGAATAAGAAACCCCTGGGTGTTCGTTCTGCTATCATGAGTCGGAAGTACCTCACAAATAATCATTAATCAACAATTTTTTTGTTATTCATTTTTTTTGCTTAAATTTGTGGAGACTATATTAAATCATATAAGCCATCAACACGCAGACCAAATTCGGCAACCTTTATTACTACGAGTAGTAAAACCAATAATACGACAGTAGACATTACAAAAAACGCCGTTACTATTGTCCGTAACCGACACCGCCTACGACACGTTATCAGGGCACTGATCTTGTAGGCACAAGGCATGAGCAGAGACGATTTTAGAAAAATATCTTTGTAACACACATTGAAAATTTTCTTTATTTATTTTGTTTTATTCTATTCGGGAAGCTTACAGCTAACTTATACAGTGTTCTTAAACAATATGAAACTGGCCATTCACAAGTTTCCACAGATCAACACCAAAAATAAAAAAAGGTCGGTACAAAATACCCATTACAAAAATTAGGAAAAAAAAAGTTTGTCGGGGTCCGCTAGGACCGATGCCTGCTAGGGTTGCGGGAAAGTCCAAGAGGGATACCGTGGCCCCTGGCACAGGCAACTGAAGGAACACGGGTGGGTTTTAGTCAGTAAGAGTCTGACATGCCCTCCTGCTCTGCCCAGAGCGGGAGAAGTTAATTGATGATGTCACACCCTCAAAAAAAAAAAAAATGTTGTGTACGATCGACAAGTACAAACTAAAAATAATTTAGACGTAGGTAAACAATTACTTTACACGGGTATTGAATATATCCAAATCATATTCACCAGACAGTTTATTAAAACTTCTGCTCGCACGGATCAGAAATGAATTCTGCCTGTACGTGCAATTAAGTAGCATATTGAGACAACTTTATTAATAACTAGATATATTGAAAAAAAAACCCCATTATGTAATGAAACCGTAGTTTAAAGGTGTCTGATTATAAGCCAAGGAACGAGTGGATGCTTCTAGTGTAAAGCAGTGGTGCAATATTTTTAGAATGATTATGAAATCTCACATCACTTTCAATTATTACCTATGAAATGTTGCCGAGTGGCTTTTTAAAGTAGATATATTTGACTAGTCGCAATGATGAAAAACTCGATGCTACCTTCATAAACGCCTATTCACATGTAACATCGAAGGAAACAATGTCCTACTTTGCCCTTTGAAATTGTTTCCGCTGGCCGCTTGTAACTCAAACCGCAGCTCCAAACTTACAATCGATTTTGCACCCGCTATTGAATTCTAGAATCATTAACCTTTTTGTATTGGTTTTTCCGATGTTTATATTACCTTACCCGCTTTCGCTTATAATTTGGGCCATTCTGTATTCTCTAACATCTCAATCGAACATCGGGCAGTCAATTGATCCCCGAGTCAATTTACATTCGGATGAGCCCTTCTAAAATGATAAGAATCGTATGTTTTTCATTACTCTTTGTGTACAGCATCCAGCCACGCTGTTGTAATGTAACGGTGTTCAATTTTGATGTAGGTATGATTTGACGAAAAATTAGCACGATTTGGATTGTCTATCTAATATTTACGACGTCCTTTTTTGTTTCTAAAAAAAAAAACAACAATCACATAAGTTCCAATAGATTTCGCAACAACCATTCTCATAAGTTCCCATTAGATTAGATTGAATAAGCATTCAGAAACCGCAACCATTTTTTTTTTTTTTTTTTTTTTTTTTTTTTTTTTTTTTTTTTGAGGATGGGAAATCATCAAATGACTCCTCCCGCTCTGGGTGGAGCGGAAGGGAGTGTCAGACTCTTACTGACTAAAACCCACCCGTGTTCCTTCCTTGGCCCTTTATGTTCCGGGTCAGCGGTACCCCTTTTGGATGATCCCGCTTTCCCGGCAGGCTTGGGCCCTATTGGGCCCCCTCTATGATGCTGACATCTCTTTGAGGCGCGCGTGGAACACGTACGCGCCGTCCAGCACGGGCCTGGTCCTGATCGGACGGTGAGCTACCCATTACTCACCGCCCGCAGGCCCGCGCCTACGGTGGCCGGGAGTCGTCACGCGGCTCCCGACGCCCGGAGCGTCCACCGCGGCGGCTTGGACGGGAGACTCTCTCCCTCTCCCGTCCCGCCACCTCCTTCGCTAGCATGACTGCTTCGCAGAAGGAGGCGACTGCCTCCCACTCCCCCTCGCCCCGGACCATGGCTTGAACCAAGGCCGGGCGTGAGAGATCGCCGCCGCTGCCGATCGCCTCTACGAGGACACGGCGGTGCTCCGCCCATGCAGGGCAGGCCCCCACCGTATGCTCCACCGTGTCCTCGGGGCGATCATCGCAGTGGTGACACCCGGGCGTTTCCTCCCGCCTGATGATGTGCAGGAACCTCCCGAAACTTCCGTGTCCGGTGAGGACCTGCGTCAGGCGGTAGGTGAGGACGCCGTGACGCCTCTCTAGCCACTCCTCAAAGAGGGGTCTTACCGCCGCTATCGTGGCGTGCCCTGCGCTGGGTTGCGACAGTCGCTCTTTCCATGCCGCCATGAGATCGCGCCGGAGGTCCGTCCGCTCCGCCGCGATTTGCCGCGGAAGCGGGGTTTCCCCCCGGCGTAGTGCCTCCGCGCGCCACTCATACAGGCGCGCGAGGACTATCGCCTCCAGATCCCACGGCGGCAGTCCGGCAAGGAGGCTTGCCGCCTCGCCCGAGATCGTGCGGTAGCCCCGGATCAGCCTTACGGCTACCACCTTTTGGGGCGCGTTCAGATAGTGGGCGGCTCTCCGCCGCAGTGAACGCGCCCACACCGGGGCCCCATATGTAGCCATGGACCGCACGACCCCCGCGTAAAGCCTCCGGCAGGAGGCGTTTGGACCCCTCAGGTTGGGCAGGAGCCGCTTGAGGGCGGCCCCAGTCCGTTCCAGTTTGGGGGCCAAACGTCGGAAGTGCTCCACGAAGTTCCACCGGCTATCGAGCACGAGTCCTAAGTATTTCATCGTGGACTCGACGCCGATGTGAACCCCTCCTGCCGTTAGTTGGGATCCCGATGGTGGCCTGTTCCGGGGCCCATGGAAAGACGTGGCCTGTTCCGGGGCCCATGGAAAGACATGGCCTCGGACTTGTGCAAAGCCACCTCGAGACCCAACTGCCGGATCCTCTCCACGACTATCGCAACCCCGCGTGTCATCGCGTCGGCCGCCGCCTGATGCGACCTCCCCTGCGCCAGGACCAGCGTGTCGTCAGCGTAGCACACCACGCTGACGCCATCAGGGAGGTCGGCCCGCAGCACCCAGTCGTAACCGATGTCCCACAGGAGCGGCCCTAGAACCGATCCCTGTGGGACACCGCACGACATCTCTCGCCGGTTCCACTCCCCATCGCGACCGGGGTAGATGACGGCTCTGTCCGTCAGATATGCAGCCACAAGCCCTTACTCAAGCCCATTAGATTAGATTGAATAAGCATTCAGAAACCGCAACCATTGAATTAAGTTTTGTTGAGACTAATAAATCCATATCGTTCATCGAGAATCTCCATAGCCGTCTAGTATTTAACCTAGATCCAGCAATATGGCGGGAATGTACTCTGTAGCAGTATTGATTTTTACTGGAGCTCTCAATAGCCGCCAGCCGCCACGCATTCCTGCTGGGAATACCAGGGGCACAGGGATCGGTAGGAATTCGTCACGGAAATATTTCCTATATTCCATTTTGCGAGGTTCTATGGTAGTATACCTATATAGTAAACCTGATATAAAAATACCATCGAATTACAATGTGATGAGATCGAGAGTGTTAGGTGATAATGATAATGTTGTTGGTGATGCTTTTCAAATGCTCGTTGATAGCCTTCTTTTCGCAGGGTTGACTCCAGTCCCAGTTTCGTTTATTATTTAACTGGTCCTTCCTCGCGTGCCAACAAACTAGGTAAACACTTTTTTTTTTTTTTTGTGGGTGGGATATCAACAAATAACTTCTCCCGCTCTGGGCAGAGCAGGAGGACGTGTCACACTCTTACTGACTAAAACCCACCCGTGTTCCTTCAGTTGCCTATGCCGGGGCCACGGTAACCCTCTTGGACTTTTCCGCAGCCCTAGCAGGCATCGGTCCTAGCAAACCCCGTCATTGGTGCTGACATCTCGTTGAGGCGCGCGTGGAACACAACGCGCCGTCGACCCGGGCCTGGTCCTTATCGAACGGCGAGCTGCCCATTGCTCGCCGTTCGCAAGCCCGCGCCTACGGTGGCCGGGAATCGGCCTGCGATTCCCGAAGCCCAGGGCGTCTCCTGCGGCGGCTAGGGGCGTGAGGGCGCAAATTTTGCCTCTCCCTCACGCGTTCCGCCTCCTCCTTCGCGAACATTACTGCTTCGCAGAAGGAGGTGACGGCTTCCCAAGCCCTCTCGCTCCGTACCATGGCCTGGACCAAGGCCGGACGCGAGAGATCGCCACCGCCAATCGTCTCCACGAGGACACGGCGGTGCTCCGCCCAAGCCGGGCAGACCTCCACCGTATGCTCCACCGTGTAACTAGGTAAACCCTGGGGTTACCCGTACGATGGCAACATATCGGCGATCCTCTTGGTGCTGCATGTATTATGTTTATTGGCTGCAATAACCACTTCGAATTAGATAAGGCTTTTAAAATTAAATAAAGACATTCCCCATACCTGACATAAAAAAAGTTTTGGCCTTTGATGTAACTAGTGGTAGATACGGCACTTTAACACACCGCGCGGTCCTTCTGAACTAAGTCCATGGACACAGTTGCACTCAGTCACACGCGGACCATCGTCTAAACAGCTCATGTCGATATAGCTCAAGAATGTCTCTCGCTCGCACGACTGGGTCGGGTCCTATCTCTGTCCTTTTTTTACCGGTGTCTGTAAGAATGCAACTGTGATCACACATGTGTGGTTTTCGTTGCATGAAGTTCTGCATCAAGACCAGGTTTAGTGGTTGCGATGTTAGCGCGTACCGTATCTGCCGCTAGTTACCGCTAGTTAGTTAGTTTTTGACCTGTACATTAGCCAAAAAGCTACTAGCTAGCTGTGTCATCGTCATCTATCTGCCGTAACTTTAATGCTTTTATGCCGTAACCGTAATTATCATTCTAACGAGGTCCAAGATAACTCCGTAAAAGTGGTTCTAACTGCAAAATTCTAAACTATTACTTTCTACCGCTCACTAAAACAACTTTTACTGCCCACTCATTTGTCGATCGATACTGCATTGCATGCGACTCTGACGTCATCCTCGGAAAAACCGGTGCCCGAAGATTACAGTAATACAGTTTGTAATTATTGTAATCATTTTAATTGTTGCTGTCAATTCAATTGTTGTAATGTAATTAAGGGGATGCTAATTTAATTATGTAATCGGTTTGATTTTATGGTTTGTGTAGAATTAAGCGGGGTGATGTTAGATTGAATGATTAGATAACGGAAGAATCTGTTAAGTAACACAAAAAACTAGTGTAACAATATTGATGAAGCAGTTTTTTTTCTGCTACTTCTTTTTTTGTAGTCGGTGAAAAACTTCGTTCTACAATACAAATTCATTAACCTACATATTTTGTCAAGTTAACTCAACCTGCCTGCATGTATACTTGACAACTGTGAATATAAGTAGATAGGTACTTGCTGTAACAGAAACAATGCATCAATTTCTATACAAAAATATGTTTATGGCTAAGCCTGAACTGTATCCCGTTAGGGATACAAAACTAAATAATGAATCGCCGCTGTCTATACAAAAGGCCAGTTACCCCTGGGGAATCCCTACAGTAACCCTCCCCTATCTCAGCAACAAGTGCCTCAAGCTCAAATGTGACAATCGTATCAAACGTTGTGCATGAGTGTATGAGTGATGCGGCAAGATTACTGACAAAAGCGTGCACTGACTGGACAGGTCCGCTCAATCTGTATGGTTTTTCCTCAAAAGACCGTTTCAGACACCAATCTACATGGTCTTCACATGATCTGACCAAGATTATGTCTGGACTTTAAAAGAGACTGTGACCTCTGAGTTTGTTTCGGCCTTTCTTCTCAGAGTAGTCAGATAGGAAACGCCGGCCTCATCTAGTTTTTAAAATATGATTGACGTGTAAAAGTGTTTGTACTATCGAGGAAGTTCATATCTATGCACCTTTAGGACTATTTTTCCCTGTAGCGCTCGGGCGCTAACAGTAACTAACGTAAAACAGATGCGGTCATCGTGTTCACGGGATTTTGTTCTAAAACTGCTTAGATATGAACTTCCTCGATAGTACAAACCTACTTACAGAAATAAAATCATTTATCATAAAACGCGAACCCTATTTCATTCCTCCTCTAACATGAAAACCTTCTTTGTCCTTTGACGAATGACGTTTATATTTCACGCTTCGTTCCCCTGACAGGTACCCTTGACCCAAATCATTTGCCTAGCGTTATGCCAACTATGTTGAGGTCGGCTTCCCGTCTAACCGGATGCAGCTGAATACCAGTGTTTTACATGGAGCTACTGCCTAACTGGCCAGCAGCTGGGCAACACGATACCCCTTGGTAAGTCTACTGGTTGTCAGACTTTCGGGGTCCTGACTAGGGCTTCCAATACCGGGATACCGGTATTGTTTATAGGTAGGTCATTACAAATATTTGTTCCGTGCGGGAATCGAACCCGCGACATCCAGCGCAGCAGTCAATCGCTTAACCACTGCGCCAACCGTGTCCTTGTGGTACATTACACAATTTCCTGAATCTTTGGGAAATATATGCGTCATGATTATGCACCTTTCTTGTAGTAATTAAAATGCGCGCATGCACCACCCCCTTCCTACCCCACCTTTCACACATACACACACTCACACACAATCTCACCTTCCACTACATGCTCACACACCCTCACACACATATACATACGTCAAAACAGAATCACATAATTATTGCAGCGGTAGAATGACACTGTTCATTAATTGTTGTATAGTAAATAGTGGATAAGAATTTTTGTGGCCGATCACTGTTTCTCAAAATACAGGTTATAACCTAGTTTGAGAGGCGGCAAGGTTTTAATCTTTGCTTTTAGATATGTATTAGTTTATAGTTATTGTTATATGCTTATATGTATTGTGTTTTAAGGGCCTTAGTTGCCTGAAATAAAGTATTATTATTATTTAAAGATTTTGTTAAGTACAGATTTTACAACAAAACCTAACATAATAAATTTGTAACCATCTACCCATTGATTCTGTACTATGTGTATTTTTTTTTATGAATAAACATATTATTGTTATTAAAGTGGAAGCGGCAGGTTGCCCGCGAAATTCAAATGTTCGTACGTTTTTTTGCAATTTGCAAGTCGAGTGTCGTCAGGTTGTAGGTATGATAAATAATTTTATTTCTTTAAGTAGGTTTGTACAAACATTTTTACACGTCAAACATACTTTATTTTTTTTTAACTAGATGAGGTCGGCGTTTCCTATCTGACTACTCCGAGAAGAAAGGCCGAAACAAACTCAGAGGTCACAGTCTCTTTTAAAGTCCAGACAAAATCTTGGTCAGATCATGTGAAGGCTATGTAGATCGGTATCTAAAATGGTCTTTTGAGGAAAGAACCACCCAGTTTGAGTGGACCTGTTCAGTCAGTGCACGCAATTGTCAGCAATCGTGCAGCTCAACTCAGAACTTATGGAGCTCAACGATTCGACGAACAATACCAAAGAAAGGACATTTGAGTAGGCCGCGTAAATTACTCAAACTGCCAGATCATGATTAAACTAACTGAGAAAAATACAAAAAAACAATGACCAATATAGTTCTCACTTTCACAATAATTAAAATAATATTATAATACTTTACAAAGTAAATACTCATGTCATAGTATATATAAAATAGATCAATGTCAATGTGTATATAAAAATCCGGACATAATCTTTGAGGACCATGCAGATTAGTGTCTGAAATGGTTTTTTGAGGAAAGAACCACACAGATAGAGTGGACCTGTTCAGTCAGTATGTTGAACAAAATATGATTCGCGATAGTAACAAGTATGTATTTACAGAATTATAATCATTAAACTCATCGGCTACTTCCCATTTGGTAAACTTCCCATTTCGTAAACCTCAAACTGTACCTACTAAAAAGTTGCGTTTGGTAAACATTTCGTTACTTCATACATTTAATCCCATTTGGTAAACTTTGTTAGTATTGTTATTTTTGTACGGTACAGTCAGTGTCAAATTAGTATTAAATTAGAGATGTATATATTTTTAAATGCTTCAGTCTTGAGATAGTATCTCGACCATCAAAAAGAATGGCTGATCAAGAAGAAGTAAAAAAAACGTATTAAAGTCTGTAAAAATACCACGATGCTACTAAAAATACCACGTGCTTTTCCCGCAAAAGAAGCACCGAGCGGGTTCTCAGGTAGGGATTTATTGTCCTTACCATCGTTTTAAACAAAAGGTGTGAATGAGATAGACATAAGTAAGTATACGTAAATTATATCTATTACCGGGTTTAACTTATCAGTTCACTCGTTTTATGCATAGTGCAAGGTCGTTGCAATGTCGGGTGAGGGATCTTCTAGTGGTGCAGTGAATTTAAAAATTATTAATAGTACACGAGGCGGTGAAATTTTATTACGCGCTGGGCATCAATATTATAAACAGAAAAGTAATAAGGACTCAAGTTGGTGGCGCTGTGTTAATAGAAAAGATGGATGTTCAGCAAGTGTAACTTTGAATTCAAATCGAAGCCATGTATTAAGAGAAAATGCTCACTGCAGTTCTTGTATTCCGAATTTTGAAAAAAATGAAGTGAAAGTAGCCATCGAAAAATGTAAACAAACTATATGTGAAGATCTGAAGCCGATTCCAGCTACATACAGGAAATGTACTAAAAAGCTGAAAGATAATGGTTATGAAATTATTAAAGAATTACCAAATTTTGACAAAGTTAAAAGCAGTTTGTATAGACACAGAAATAGACAACTAGGAATCACAAAATCTCAGCACTCTAACTCTACAGAAATCGTGATTCCTGACCGTTTTAAAGACAATTTATTGTTTGATGAGATTGACGGTGAAAATAGAATGATTGTGTTTGGTTCAAAGAGTGCAATTGCACATTTAAATGACGTCCGTCACTACTTTGCGGACGGAACGTTCAAATGTTGTGCAAAGCCGTTTCTTCAACTATACGTTGTACACGGAGACATAGGAAGTACAGAAACTGGGACAAATATTGTACCATTTTTTTATGCAGTGTTGACAAACAAAGAAGAAACTACATATGAAAGACTGTTTTACAAACTAAAATTTCATTTACCAGAGTGGACAGCCGATATTATTACCTTGGATTTCGAAAAAGCTCCAATAAATGCAATTAAAAAGACATTTCCAAACATAATTGTTAAGGGGTGTTTTGTTCACTTTGGCAGAGCGCTATTAAGAAAGGCAAAATCTCTTGGCTTATTACAACATGAAGAATCTCACTATCACGTCAAACTATGCACATTGCATATGCACATTTACCAAAAGAAGACATAAACGATGGATGGCTATACGTTATGAGTCAAAGGTAAATTAATTTTGCAGTATTGAAATGAACGCGTTTAGTTCTGGATATTTCTTCTACCGCCATTTTCTACAGCCATTTTTATGCGTTAGAAACTAGGTAATATATGGTTTTTCGTATCATAATCTTCAACGAATTAATTCTGTTACAGTTTTGAAGAAAAAGCTATAACTGAATTCAATGATTACTTTGTGGATCAGTGGTTGGAAAATGAAGATATGATGAATATTTGGTGCTGCTACGCACAAAGACACCGCACTACAAACCTCATGGAATCTTGGAATTGGAGTTTCAATAGTGAAATTGGAAAAAGGCCATCAATTCTTTTATTTTTCGAAACGATATCAGGCAATATTAAACATTATGAAAATCTTCTGAAAAGGTACATATTTTTGTTTCAATGACCTGTATTTTTAGGCGACACATATGATAAAAATTATACATTATTACTTTAATTAATCATAACAATTTTTTACAGCTTTTATAATAATGGAGAAAGTATATCAAAACGAAGAAAAAAATCTATCCAAAATGATATACGAATTAACAATATTCTCGGCGATTACAAAAGTGGAAAAATATCATTGGAAAATTGTTTGAACGAATTATCAAGAATTGCTTGTATCACTTTATAATTTATTTATTGATTTTTAACTTTGTAGTGTAGGTAGTAAATTTTTTATGTTAATATTCCAAATCTGTGATTATATTTTTATAGTTGATTTTGTGTGTAATTTTTAATGTTAATGTACCAAATCTGTGATTATTATTTGTTTTTATATTTAAAAGTTGATTTTGCATGTATTTTTTATGTCATTGTACCAAATCTGTGATTATTATTGTTTTTATATTTTATAGTTGATTTAGTATGTATTTTTTTACGTTAACGTACCAAATCAGTGACTGTTTATTTTTATATTTTATAAGTAGTTGATTTCGTATGTATTTTTTTATGTTAATGTACATTAACATAAAAAGATAGTACCAAATCTGTGATTATTGTTTTTTTATATAAGTTGATTTCGCATCTAGATTGACTTATGTTATTAAAAAAATAAAACTTGTCATCGAAATAGTCAAATCGAACTGTGATTTTTCTTAAATTTTTTGAAAGTTATTTGTACACCCCACTTTTTATTTCTGTTTTTAAATATCAATATGTGTAAATGGCATACGTACACATAATCCGACTATTGTACCTGTGATTAAAAATATTTAACAAAATAAATGACAATGTTATCATTAGTTTCGTTTTTCTTTTTTTACTTGACTGTACCCATTTCATCTGAAAGTTTACCAAATGGGATATAACACAAAAAAATATTGAAATGTTTTCGAAATGGGACTAAATGTATGAAATGTATAATGTTTACCAAACGCAACTTTTTAGTAGGTACAGTTTGAGGTTTACGAAATGGGAAGTTTACCAAATGGGAAGTAGCCAACTCATCAATACAACCCTCTAAGTTTGTATAATCCTATTGATTAATATTTTATGAAATTTCGCGGGCAACTTGGCGCTTCCGTCTTCAGTAAACTTTCTGAAAAATAATTATATTTATTATTATAAATTATATATTTAAATTATTATTTTAAATTTAAAAATTATATAAATTAAATATAAATATTATTGAATCCTACATCACATCTATGACTAATACAGGTTGTTTTACATCACCGCTTGAATTTCCATGTATTCTGTGACATCATTATTTCATGACGTCAAACAGAAAGCTCGTGGGAAGAGTTAATTTTTCACTCCATAAAAAAATAATTAGACATTGTGTTTGAGTTTATTCAATTACCCATCGACCTGAAAAGAAACTTGCTATTTACATAAAACCGGCCAAGTGCTAGTCGCCACACGAAGGGTTCCGTACCACAAGGCAAAAACGCCGAAACATCACGTTTCTAGTATGGTGATCCCCTGTTTATTTTACTTATGTTATATTTTTTTATTTGTTGTTATAGCGGCGATAGAAATAATTACACAAAAAAACAAAAGGCATTTTAATTAAATATCATTTTTTTATTAAATACCAAAGAAAATCTGAACACCAACTGAATATCATAAATTATTTCGTTAACATTGGACAGTTCACAGTATATAAAATTTAATAAACTGTTAATCTTATCTTTTACATAATAAATTCTTTCGTAGTGACGTATCGATAGTTATCAGTACATTTAAGTACGGTTTTCACTTTATATTCGTGTTATCTGGTCACGAATCCATATGTGCAAAAATCTGTTGGCTTATAATTCTTTTGACGTGTCAATATGAACATGGATTATGTAGTGACGTATTATAAAGATTGTGGCAGTCTTGGAGTAGATAATATCAATGTTACGGCTTTGCCGGGGAATTACTATCAGCGTGCATTTGCATGCAAATGCAAAGAAAAATTGTTTTGCAAATGTATGTTTAGTTATGTAATGTTTAGCGGTAAATGTATTTTTATTTAAGTGATGAAAAAGTATTGTTTAAGACTGTATATGGGAGCTACATCTGCCAACAAACTGCTTTGCACTTCGGCAGAAGTAAAAATTATGGAAAAATGTGTATTTCCCAACAAATAAACGCATTTTCATTTATCATTGACATGCATGTAAAAAATAAATTATAATTACTTAATACATTATTTTTTAATAATACATTTAATTGACATTATTTACTCGAACGTGACATTGTATTGTATAGATTCAGACTTCGTACTAATAAAACTAATATATTTGTACACCAAGTCCATTGGTAGGTCATATAGCTGGACTAAAATGTATTACAATATATAAGACCTTTATTGTAATACCTGTGTTCACGAATAAACATTGATTGATTTATTGACGTGACGCAAATCACACGCGCCACAAAGGCACCGCTCGTCGCGCGACAGACGTTGCCCATGTGTCGCGCCTGTTTGAAGGAGCCTTTAAAATATACCTAACTATTCCTACAAGTTCGTTGCAATGTCTTCCCTTGCAAAATATATTTACGGTCATTCCATTGAAGTTCGATTCGACATTGTTATCTTCGTCTTCATCCATAATACTATTATTCATCTGCCTACTCTACATAGTACCTACATATTCCTGTCAGTCGAGTGAATTATAAAATCACGCCTTGATCTCTGCCCGGTCAAGTAGCTACAATTAGTGCTATTCCAATACTTAGAATCATGTTGGCAAGGATATATTAGATAGGTACGTGAAATTACGTCTAAAATTAAAGTTCGCTAACGGCTAAATGCATGGTGAAGAAGTCCAAAAATATTATAGAGGTACGAGGAACAGGGTGTAAAGTTCACTCATACCTCCATAGAAAAGGGAGGATCCTCCGACCAGACGGGTGTCATGTCTGGTGGGCAACTGCCCGATGATTGATGTCGGGAAGTTGTATATATGCTAGTCGCGCGGTAAGCTCTGCTTGCGCGATGCAAAATTTGCGTGACGTCAGTACGACGCGCAGCTCGCATGTGGCAAATTACGCTGAGAGACAGCAGTTTTTAAAGGTCAAAAATTACAAAAGACAGCCCCCAAAATGCACACCCTACACCGCTTCCTAGAGTTATCGCTAGGTAGAAGAAGTGGCGCAACAAACTCCCGAGCAACACATCTCTGTCTGTTTAGTTATTAGAACTAGTATCTCTTTATAAACCTAGCTATTTCATTATTTATTTATAGGTTAGGTACAGGTGATCAAAAGATAATAAAATATTAACCTCGTAGAATAATCTATGATACATTAGTTCTAAGAATAACTTGTTGTTAGTGTTATCTTTAGACTATTCGAGATTCTTAGAACATATCGAACGATAGATTAAATCGAAAAGCGATTAATATTCTTATAGAGGTACGTGGAACAGGGTGTAAAGTTCACTCATACCTCCATAGAAAAGGGAGGATCCTCCGACCAGACGGGTGTCATGTCTGGTGGGCAACTGCCCCACGATTCTTTCTTTCTTTTTTAAAAAAACGTTGCCCCACACTAGGAATTTCTCCTGTATCGTGGGTGCGTTTACAAACATTTAAACTCACATACACAAACGGCCAGACCCGGAACAACTACATGCAGGTCATACAAATATTTGTTCCGTGCGGGGATCGAACCCGCGACACGTTACGCAGCAGTCAATTGCTTAACCACTGCGCCAACCGTGTCGTCAAATGATTGATGATTGATGTCGGGATGTTGTATATATATGCTAGTCGTGCGGTTAACTCTGCTTGCGCGATGCAGGATTTGCGTGACGTCAGTATGACGTGCAGCTCGCATGCAGCGATGTAGATACCGCTACATTCTCGTAAGAATAGTATACGCGCAAACTGTTACAATGAATTCAGCACTTGATTTAAGATCCTAGAAATGATTAGGAGGTTATCAAAAAATGAAGCTGTTCCTTACATCTTGACCGCGTAGGTATTGCATATTTGTATGAAAAACTGGTGTTTTATGGTGGTTTTCCTACGCGGTCAAGATGTAAGGAACAGCTTCATTTTTTTTAATAACCGACGAACGATTTCAACGGTGTGTGGTTAGGAATCATGTACTGAATCCATCCATGGTAACTGGTTGCGCGTCAATGTTCCTGTGACCCCGTATGAACTGTGTAAACAAACATAATAATTATTTTATCAATATATTTTTCTCAAACATGCTTGGGAGCATTATTTTGACAACCTTTTTCGAGATTACTCCTTTGCCACGAAAGAAAAAAAACACGGCCAAAGAAAGTCTCTAAAAGTTTTCAAATTCGCTTAAAAATATGAATTATTAATAGAACGGGAATAATATTTTAATAAAACGACGTGAATTCTGTGAACGCTAATGACAGACAAGTTTTATTCTGGAACTTACATAGATCATAGATAATACACAATATTCTATACAGCCAACCATCAAACCATAGTTTATTTGGTGTTGCCACGATACACCGATGCAAACGACTTTCTAACACCCCAACTACAGCAAATAAACAAACATTTCTATAAAACAATAATAGTTACACTTATTATTAACACTATGACTCTATCTGACCAATCCCCAAACCTTCAATACATTTATAATGTGTCACAGGACTTAAAGATTTAGTTAGAACATCAGCTGGCATAGCAGTTGTTGGCAAATATTCCAATCTAATAATTTTATTATTAACAGCATCCTTTACAAAATGATATCTAATATCAATGTGTTTACTTTTTCTATGATACACATCATTTGCCACCAACTTCTGTGCACTTTGACTATCATTATATATTAGCAATGTACCTAAATTACCAGTCAATTCATATAGCAAGGATCTTAAATATATAGCCTCTTTACTGGCTTCTGCTATGGCCATAATATATATTCCGCTTCCATGCTAGATAAAGCCACAGTTCTCTGCTTTTTGCTTTCCCAAGAAACAGCTGACCCTGACATAGTAAAACAATAACCAGTATATGACCTGCGGTCTACAGTGTTACTAGCCCAGTCGGCATCAACAAATCCAACAAGCTCAGCTTTTTCTTTTACATATTTTAAACAATAATTCTTTGTTTTCTTTAAATATCTGAGTATTCTTTTTGCATAATTCCAATGTACATTTGTATGACATTTATTAAACTGACTGAGAAAGCTGACACAAAAAGAAATATCAGGTCTGGTAAGGACCGACAGATACATTATACTACCAATTAATTGTTGATAAGGAATTTCATGATCGCAAATCTCACACTTATCAATATCTAATTTACATTCCATTGGAGTACTAGCTACTTTACAATTTAACATATTAAATGTATCTAGCAACCGCTCTATGTATTGTTCCTGATCCAGAGTAATAACATTCAATTCTTTATCAATTTTAACTCTTACACCTATACATTGCTGAACTTGTCCTAAATTTTTTATCTTAAAATTAGAACTCAACACAGAGATTAATTTTTCAGTCTCTATTTTGCAATTTGAATAAACAAAAAAATCATCTACATACAGGGCAATAATTATTTTAACATCATTATACATTTTTGTGAAAACACAAGGCTCCAGTTTACTCCTTTTGAAACCTTGTTCACAAAGACATTGCTCTACTCTCTCATACCATGAGCGAGAGGACTGCTTCAAACCGTAAATTGCTTTATTCAACTTTACAATAACCTTTTTCTTATTATCACAATTAATATCTGGTTGAACCATATAAATGTCCTCTTTGAGATAACCATTCAAGAAAGCTGTTTTTACATCTAAATGAGTAATTTCAAAATTTAGCTGTACAGACAGTGCAAATAACAATTTAATAGTAGAATGCCTGACAACAGGCGAAAAAGTCTCATCATAATCGATACCTGGCCTCTGCGTGAAGCCTTTTGCCACTAAACGCGCTCTATATCGGACACTTATATCACTATTTGCTTTCTTTTTAAACACCCACTTACACTGCACTAAAGTTTTGTTAGAAGGTAACTCTTCAACTGGAGTCCATGCATCATTCTCTTCAAATGCTTGCAACTCGTCCTTCATTGCCTCAATCCATTTGTCTCGATCTGTACTCTCCAGTGCCTCTCGGACACTAACAGGATCACTGGATAGCCCTGAACTGGATGTTGTGCATAGGTTTGTATACCCATACCGCTCCGGCTGCTTCCTCACACGTTTGGAAATTACTGGTTCTGGTAACATTGGTTCCTCCTCTTCTTCAGATTCTTGCTGCAAGGTTAAATCTGGATCAGTTAAACCGTCAGCATACTCTGATTCTGAAGAAGTGCTAAGACTTATTACAGATTCATCATGAGACTTTTCATTACTTTCAGCAAGATTTACAGGACTCTTAATGACTTTCAACTTTTCATCATCTGCAATATCCCCAACTGAAACTGATACATTTGAATCTGATGCACAGTTTCCTTCTGTATCCTCATGAATGACAACATCTCTACTAGTTGTGACACATTGTTTAATTGTGTCATAAACTCTGTATCCCTTCACATTCTCGGAAAAACCAACTAGTATATGCTTTTTCGATTTACTGTCCCACTTTAGTCGTTTCTCTTTAGGTATGTGTACCATCACCGGACTGCCAAATATTCGAACATGACTTAAATCTGGTTTTTTCTTTGTCCAGAGCTCATAAGGAGTTTTATTATTTAATCCAGATGCAACAGATCTATTCTTAAGATAGACAGCGGTGTTTGTCGCCTCTGCCCAAAACTTCTTATCTAAACCCGCATCAAATAATAAGCATCGAGCTCTTTCAACAATGGTTCGATTAACACGTTCACTCAAACCATTTTGCTCAGGAGTGTAGGTATTGGTCTTTTGATGTATAATGCCACTATCCTTTAGAAAATTCTCAAAAAAATTGCTACAAAACTCTAAGCCATTGTCAGTTCTAAATATTTTAATCTTTCTACTTTGCTGGTTCTCCACCATTGATTTAAACTCCTTGAAGTACTTGAAAACTTCACTTTTCTCTCTGAGAAAATAAACAAACACCATACGAGTAAAGTCGTCAACAAAGATAAGAAAATACCTTGCTCCGCCCAATGAGGTAACCTCCATGGGGCCGCAGACGTCAGCATGGACAACATCCAATTGCTCGCTGCTCCTCGTTCCTGCATGACCAAATGGCAAGCGTGACTGCTTTCCCTCACAACACACGGTGCATGTTTTCCTGCTGATCACTGACTTATCACTGTATGATATTCCTGTGACTGCTCCATCTTTCATCTTTTTCTGGTCATTGATATTCAAATGGCCAAGTCTCCGGTGCCAAACTTCACTGCTAGCTGCTGAAGAAGTTGATGTAAACAAACACTGTTTCTGTTCTAGGACCATCTTGTAAACACCATCAACTTGTGTTGCTACAGCCACTAAACTGTTTTGTCTGTTGTAAACATAACAACAATTCTCTTTAAACTCGACTTTATTGCCATTCCTGATGAGTTCACTGATTGAAATTAAGTTTGTGGTAAGATTAGGCACACACAAAACGTCTTTCAAAGTAACTTCATACAGACAATCTGGAGTAACGGTCATGATATCAACATCACCCGAGCACAATACTGGCATTGCGCTCTGATTAGCTGCAATAATCTCCTTGATACTCGTATTAAAAGATGCATTCTGTATCATGTTTACGTCTGTAATCATGTGAACACTCGCGCCGCTATCCAAGTAAAAGTCTTGTTTACTGTAATTTCCGCTCAAGAAACCTGCCGAAAAAGCGTTCGTCTTCTTTATCTGAGGCTGATTACTTTGTTTACATTGCGATTTATAATGTCCAAACTGCTTACGATACCATTTCACATTCGACTTGTCAACGATAACATTTCACATTCGACTTGTCAGACTTGTCATTGTCAGATTTGACATTTGATGAGCCGGACATAGACGTTCCACCGCCATGACGTTGGCTGGAGTTGTCACTCTTTCCAGTACTGCCAACTTTCGAATTTCGACGACTGTGCCCTCTACTCAAGAATGCGTTTCCCGCCTCGCAATCGTTACCTGTCAAATCTATTAGCTTGGTTTTCACTACGTCGGCTGTAATGGCGATTCCGGAATGTTCTATTGCCATCAACATAGGGAAGTATTTTTCAGGCAAACCAGCTAACATTAAACAGCCAATCCACTCGTCGTTCACGGAAAAACCTGTTCCTGACAATTTTTGAGCCGTCTCGATGATCTGTGTAACGTAACTCGTCATTGACTCACAGTTATCAAGGCGAATCGATATCAGATTCTTCAACAATGTTATTCGTCGTGAAAATCCAGAATCGTCAAACATGGTCTTCACTTTCAGCCACAAATCTTTTGTGCTTGTAGCTTCCTTGATGTGAACGTATAGTGACGGGTCTATTGTTAAAATTAGCTTCGCCATCGCCTTTCTGTCTTCTGTAGCCCTGGCTGCTGAACTTTCTTGCTTGATGCAGTCAGACATGCCCTCTAAGACTAGCAAGTTTTCCGCTGCAAACGCCCATTCGTGATAATTTTCACGACCCAACAGCTTAGGCACGTTGGTCAAGAATGCGTTCGACATTTTTATTTTCACTAGGTAGTACACCACACACCTATTCTAGCTAAAACAATGTATTTACTAGTACTTAGACTTCCTATACGGGGTTTCTGGGCCCATAACCTAATAGAACGGGAATAATATTTTAATAAAACGACGTGAATTCTGTGAACGCTAATGACAGACAAGTTTTATTCTGGAACTTACATAGATCATAGATAATACACAATATTCTATAAAGCCAACCATCAAACCATAGTTTATTTGGTGTTGCCACGATACACCGATGCAAACGACTTTCTAACAATTATCTTAGCTCACCAAGGTCACCAACAATCTTACAAACTAAGAATAATCACAGAAGCTTGACAATAGACGCAGTGGTTTGACCCCCGACCTCGCCGAGTCAATCCGATGATGTCATTGCAATCAGTTCCCTCTTCGCAATCATGTTTAGTACTTGTGATCTGCATGATTGTAGCATCTATTTGTCAATTTTAGTATCTATAGTCAGTAGGCATTAGGTTCTTATCGCACATGCGCTTGAGAGGGGAAGGATATTAGGTCATCAATGCGCTTGATAAAAGGGAATTTTGCTAAAACTGGGTTTGTTACACGAATTTTTGCGTCTTGTTGCAAAGGTTCTAATTGGATAGCTACAAGGGCAGTGAATTACCCAAACGTAGGACACCGAACGCTCAGTTTATTGACGCACTGTTTGGCGTATTGGTACATATTACAAGTTAGTTTTTTTTTGTGTATTTTCAAAGAAATCATAATCAGCCCATAATGTTCCCACTGCTGGGACACAAGCCTCCTCTCGGTGAGAGGGAGTGGGCCGTGATCCACCATGCGGGCCCAGTGCGGGTTGCTAGATGTCACATGTCTTCAAGTTTTTGGTTCTAGGCCATGCCGGTTTCCTCACGACGTTTTCCTTCACCATTTTTGAGAGCAGTGGTGATGAAATAAATTACACGAAGTAATGCACCAGTCTGGTTTCGAACCAAATCAAAGAATCATCAAAGAAAAGACTTATTCAAATGTTTCATAAAAATAAAATAGTACTTATCATGATAAAAAAAAATCCTAAAACGGAGCTCAACAAAATTATATTTGTTTCATAATTCTCAAAATTTTGAGCGTAAACTATCATAATTATTTTATGTAGGTAATGATTATAAAGGGAATTCAACCAACTAAAGAAATACCTCAATCTTATTCCACTGAGCCGTGCATTTATTTATTAATTTAATTTAATTAAAACTGCATGGTTCTTATTCGATTTAACTAACATCAAACGCATCGCTGTTTCAAACCTTACTTATTTGTTGCCGCGATGCCGCGATGCGCTATTGTCAATTACCTAAACATTTGCTTCTTACCGCGCCTTAACTGCTCAAGGTGATTTGCACTGCAAGATCAAGATGCTCCTACATATATCCGTACAATCGTAATTAAATCACAACAAAGTACTGAATGTGTTACCAGATGAGTAAAATGATATTACAGTGTTTCGTGCTCAAATTTAGTGTTTACGACAAAATTACAGTAAAAGGAAAAAAAAATACAGTGAATTTTACAGTAGATTTCAAGAAACTTTTATTAACTTTTATAAACTAAAATACTGTTTTAATTTCACATTTTGTCATTTAGAATAAGCATAATACCTATTATAATTATACATTAATCAATCACTATCATGTAGCCCGATATCCGCTTCTTTTTTGTAGATCCCAGAATTAAATGATTTTATCATTTTCTCAGTTGGTTTAAAGTTAACGCAACTGGTGCTGTGACGCCGAATGGTTTGTTGCGCTAACATTTGGCCTCTTATTGTCCTGGTTACTAATCTATTTCGTTTCTTAGTTTTGGTGTCGTTAATTTGACTGAAAATTCTCTCGCATTCCGCATTGGAGTTAGGAAAGCCAAGATGTTGAGCATGTATTTTCCAATCAAGCGGAACTCGTCCAACTGTTTCACCTGAAAAGCAACATTAGTATTAAAAATATTGTATTTTGCAAACGAAAGAAATATATTTCTAAAAAAAAATATAGAGTCTTAGTTACTAACCTTGTGCCAGAATTCATCAGGCCGTATTGCAGCATCGAAATTTCCTTTTAACTTTGGCAATTTTCTCCACTGGTCATCCAAAGCTTGTTGTTCTATCATAGAAGTTGGTGTCAATCTTGGCATTAAGCTTAGTATATTTTGAATTGATTCATCGCGATCTGAGATATTGAGGCATTTTTCAGGATCCAATTTGGATATCCCAACCAAGATTGGATCATTTAGCGCGAATCTTTTGCGAATGCCTACGCACGCTTTAATCAAAAAATTTCGGCATTTCTTTTTGAAATCATTTTTTTTCTCTGCTGCTATTTCATTGGTTGAAAACTGTTTAGATACTCCTAAGCCCAGGTAGATGTCATCCAAATTTTTGAAATTGTTTTCGTCAGTTGGGTCAATTTTTTCTAGTTCCGTGTTTGCAATATGTGCCGTTGTCATGTACTCGTATGTCGATAAAAGTTCGTGAAAGAGATCGTTCATTTTAGCGTTAAGTTTTGTGATCATTGGAGTCTCACTCTGAAATAGCGTATTAGTTTCAGTAAATTTAGGTAACATCCAGTTTAAAAAGAAAAAGTATGATTTTGTTATGTGATCATTCAACTGCATATGGATTTCGGAACATTCGTTGTCTTCAAGCCATCTTCCATCAAAAAACAGTGTTAGTGCATTCCACTGTTCTAAAATTCTTTGCACTACAGCACTTAGTGATAACCATCTCGTTTGAGCCGGTTTCAAAATTTTGTGTATATTTGTTTCTGTGAATACTTGAAACTCTTTTAATAGCGATTGTCTTTTGCTACTGGTCGCAAAATAATTGTAAATATCACGTGTTAGCTTTTCACATTCAGCTGGTAACTGTTTGCATGCGTCACTCGCACAAAGATGCAGGGAATGACAAACACATTTAAGAACGATAATTCCGGGACATTTTGCTCTAAATCGACTCGAAACAGAGTTGTGACACCCCATCATAGTATTACACCCGTCTGATCCAAATCCTATAATATTTTCAATAGGAATAGAATTTTCCTCGAAGGATTTTATTACTGCTTCGAAAAGATGTTCGCTGTGGCGGTAGCTACTGGAGCAGAGTTTTCCTCCCCATGTATTTGAATTAGGTCCCAAAATCTGCTCACAATTTGACCTTTTATTGCACAATAATATCTGACCACAACACACATAGTTTTTACTGCTCCGATATCAGTGCTTTCATCAATCATGACAGAGAATTTTTGCTCCTTTAGATCTGCACACAAATCTTGTTTTTCCGATTCTCCTAGAATATTGTTTATTATTGCTTGACATTTTGTTCTCGTTCATTTTCATATTTTTTGCAATCTGAGAGTCAGGAAACATAGTGGGCAATAAATCAACTAAGTGGTCCATCACCCTCACGGATATTTTATGCTCTGCCATAAAAGCGGCCAACTTTATCTCAGATGCTTTGCATTTATCATCATCGGACTGCTTAACCTTTTCAAATGCAGTAGCAATCGAAGATTGAGCTGGAGCTGCTGTAGTTCTTTTTACATGCTTAGCACCTTCACCATGTCTTTTTATCACTACTCTGTCAGCTATCAATTTTGCATCACACAGAACACAAACCGCACGATACGGGTCTTTTGGGTCACGTTTCAGCCAATTTTTAAAACTATTGTCTTTTAACCACTCGTCTCTGAATTTTTGTTTATAATGTATCTTTTTTGCTTTTTTTGGAGTTGATGGTCCGCTTTGATCACTATCATCAGATGAATTAGGCATTTTTGATTCTCAAGTCCTCAAACAAAATAACCACTTGCACCAGTTTCACAGAAAGGCTTGAAAGAGCCAAATAAAAACGTAATGCATTGCATACGAAACCAATTTACAATCATACTAATTTAAGTTAGTCCCAATAGGCTTCAAAACTAAATTAAAACACGGTTGACACAATTTGGGTGGTTAATACTAAGAAGTGGTTTTTAGTCTATGACGGGAAATTCCCGTTTAAAGTAAGACATATTCGTTCTTATTTCAATAGAAACAAGGGTTGTGACATATGCAGAGAGGTGGCGCGAGCTCTACTAGCCAGTTGCGTTTTGTTATGTTTATGTTATTTTTTCTTTTCACAAAGGCTGCGTTCAGTTTACATTAAACTATTTTGAATTTTGCCTGTAGAAAAATTACAGTGCTCTCCATACACTGTAATTTTAGTATTACAGTAGACAGTAGATCGTGTGAAAATACAGTAAATCTGCTGTAATTACAGTGTATCTGGCAACGCTGACTGATTGAATTCCCTTTATTAGCACTACATAAAATATGATAGTTTACACTCAACATTTTGAGAACTATGCAAAGAAATATATTTTTTTGAGCTCTGTTTTACGATTTTTTTGTCATGATACTTTTTATTTGTATAAAATCTTTTCTTTGAACATTTGAACAAAACACTATTTATTTTCTTTGTAATAAATAACAATATGCCTAACTGTGCGACAAACACGGTGTCCTACGTTTGGGCAGAGCCTTAAAAGATTCTGTTGTTGAAAAATATGCATTTATAAATAATGTTTGACCATAATCGATACCATCCACCGGTATTGAAAAATTAATAAGCGCTTACAAATCAGGTACAATCAAGTATCAATGAATGCCGCATTCTTTGATGAACAAGCCCATGTTTATTATTGACAGAGCATATCGTAGAGAGTGCACCTATTAAACTTATCGTAACGAGGTGTTCAATATTGGCCGATACTTGATTATAAGCACTTCAAAAGAATTATGACGCTCCGACTTCTACCTCACTGGCTCCCCCTACTATCTATGGGAGGGTAGGGTGGCCAACATCTGAGAGCTTTTTACGGGACATTATTATTATTATTTTGACTGACCGGTTGGTGCAGTTGGTAGCGTCCCTGCCTTCTGAGCCGCTGGTCCCGGGTTCGATTCCCGGACAAGTCCAACATTTGTGTGCATGAACATGTCTGTTTGACCTGTGTCTGGGTGTTTATATGTATTTAAGTATGTATATCAGTCATCAGGTTACCGTAGTACAGGTTCTACCTAGTTCGGGACCTGAAGACCTTGTGTGGGTGTTGTCTAATATTATTATAAAAAAATTATAGCCACAATTCTCCGTTTCGTCGTAGTGAATGAAGTGAACTTTAGGGGTCTTCTGAGCGAATCAGAAAATCGAGGACCTATAATGTTTGTGATGTGTCAAACTGTCACTTGCGAATGTAAATGAATGCCTGCAATTTAATGTTAGTATAGTCCTATTGATGTACACACATCAAAAGTGTCTAGGGATCAAGCACGTTTTTGCTAGTTACTAAAAATCTGTCTTTTTAATTATAATGTTTGTTTCTCCTATGTCATTATCCTTTTTTTTTGTAAATTTCGTCATTTGAAAAGCGAATATTTTTTTTATTTCGGTCAATAGATGAAAAGCTTCTGTCGAGTCGGTATTCCTAGGTAAACCTGCTTAAAAATTAAAACACACTTGCCGCAGTTAATATCAACGTCCTACCATGACCTGCTCAATCGCCAGACTTGAATCCCATTGAGCACGCGTGGGATATGCTTTTAAGAAGAGTTCTGCCAAATAAGGGTGCCGTACTCACACCAGAAAATCTTTTTCGTCTGTGACAACGGTCGTGGGAGGCCAGTCCGCAACGTGATTCGGATGAACTTATAATGAGTATGATCGGCAATCGCTGCGATTGTGTTATTATACGCGTTAGCAGCGGAAATACAGACTACTAATTAACTATTGTTTATTTTACGCAATAAAAACCTATCTAGCTTTTATTTTTATCTTTTTATCACATTTTAATGTCAGGATTAACTAAAGTGAAAAATCCAGCATTAGCAAAAATCGCGAAAAGTCTTTATTAATGCAAATGCAGAGAGAAACGAACACACACACACATACGAAACCATTGTATTTGATCAATCTAAATATACATTTCTATTTAATTCCAATAAGGCAATTTTTTCTAAATACTTTTATCCCTAGACACAATTGATGTGTGTAGTTGAATCAAATACTAATTAGTGTTTCATTGGCCAAAATATGAAAATTCTCAGGATCCCAAATGTTCAAAAGGTGGCATTTGTCCTACAGTGGTAGTTAGGTCAGTATTGTAAGATATCTAGAAAGTATTTTCATATTATTTTAGGCAGTTTCCTCAGTACCATATTTCACAGTAAACATTCACAGGCTGATGTGTGATTTTATGTAACGTAACGTATAATGAGTGAACACATAAAATTTATAGCAGCAAGAGGTGTTAAACTTTTGGCATTACTTGGCTGAACTTCAAACACGGCAGTGGAGGTAGGGGCGCCAAAATGTCGGAATTTAATTCAGGATATACAGTATGAAAACCACATAAATATGCAATAAATGAAACCACATGTAATATTAGCCCACAGAAGTACCTATAGCAAAATTAAATAAAAATAAAGTGAAATTTTCAAACAATATAAATATCAAAATAAATTCAGTAAAAGTAAACACTGTTTAGACAACGTACCTTCGTACCTTGTCGTTTAGGTGCACCCATTATACATTTTAGGCAAATAAAGGAACCGAATAAGTAACAGCGTCGTGATAGTTTGCACTACGTGGCAACGTCGCTTTTCAATGTTCAAGGATTCAAGTTCATTGACTGATTGACCTAGTGATCCAATTCTACAGTGTTCAAATTTGCTCGAAATTAAATCTCTACTTTTTGACCTAATTACTGGACCGATTTCGTTCATTTTTGTACATCGTCAGCAAAGGCGATTATAATAATGTGGTTTCATTTATTGCATATATTATGTGGTTTCCATACTGTATGTGAAAGCAGCTGCTTTTTCTTTTGCGTTTAGATTGGACGTTACGATGATTTATTTTCGCAGGCTGAAAATCAAGAGTCATTTTTCAAAACGAAATGGCTCAATTTTCTTGCCGTTTCGTTCTCTTTTCGATTGCAATTCTCTCCGAAATTCTGTTTTGCTTCATTGATAAATTAGTTCGACCATATTTTTTTTTCAAAATCCAGTTTTGTTACATAATATCATAATTATGTATGTAGTGCTTCCAAAATTATGGATTTGCTAATTACGTAACTAGTTATGTACGCATTTTGATGCTCCAATTACGTAACTGTTTTGATTTTTTAAAGAACGATATTTTCTGCGTGTATTAGGTACCTATTTTAGAAGTAAAAAATCAAACATCTTCAAATGATAGAAATTTTTATTAATGATATGAATTAAAAGGAAACTAAAGAATTAGATAAGTACTTACTTAATAATTTTGAAATTAAACTTCAAATCTAAAATCAACTAAATAAGTAGGTACGAATAAACTCAATCGACAATTCAAAACATGTACCACGAATAGTTTAAAAAAAGCAAGAAACAATATTTAAAATGTTGGTTGTTTGTTCAATATTTGTTCTTGATAATATTATCTCATAAATGATAATGACCCAAGGGAACTTCTTAGTTTGGAACAAATATAGCCGGCAGAAGAAAATGCTCGTTCTGCTTCACCACTAGTAGGCATTATTGAAAGTAAATAATTATAAGCTGCTGTTAGGAAAACTTCACGACCGCCGCCAGCGCTATTGTAGATACACATTTCAACTCTTATGATAGATTCAAGACCTGTGTTTACTCCAGATTTGTTTACCTACTGCAAACGTCAAACTTTACGGCACATACACAAAACTCAATAAATTATCTTAGACCAGGTCCAGGTGATGACTGAGTACCGAGTATTGAGACTGTTTCTAAATTCACGAAGGTAAAGAAACATCTTGGAGGATCCCTTAGCTTGCTCAATTCACAATATTAAACTCTATTCGCTACGAGTTAGATCACATATTTGCGAAATACTTTAAACGTTGATTGTGTTATGTACCCAACTATCCAATCCACAATCAACGGGGATTCCCTTCGTTTCCCGAATGCTCAAAAATGAACTCTATTCTGTACGATTAAGAAATAAAATCTTGCAGACTCAATTGGAAGTTATAAAATATGCCCTGGGAATTCGGGGGATACCCACTGAAAGACTTTTGGTGTTGTCATAACACTCATAAGTCATAACATAACGTTTAGAGTTGCTGTAATGTATGTAAGTCGGAACTTCAACTATAATAAATGATTTTGTATTAGGATAAATTGTAAATACACACGTAAACTCTATGCCTTTTTCCCATGGTTTAGGCAGGAACTATAGAACCAAATAAATGGGTAATTAATTAATATTATCCTATATTTACGTAATTACGGACTTGAACTCTTCAGTTACGTATTTGTGAACTTCTAAAATCTGTCCGAACGGAATCCCTATGTATGACTGACTGATAAGTTTGTGTGAGCATAAAAACAATAGCAAGCGCTTCGTCGTCATTCTAAGAAAAATCCTAACTATTCCACTTCTTACTAAACACATGGCTACAACAGCTGCTATAATAAAACCACGCCGAGTGTAGGAGGATTAAAATAGCTCTTCCCGGTTTGATGAACTTGACATCAACACACCACCGTATATCATGAGCGAGTTTATGTGTTGGGAAAATACTACAAGTAGAAAGTACTAACAAGGTAGCTATGAGTAGGAATGTTGGGACGCCCTAGACGGACATATAGTGACCTTATAGTATAGGTGATTTATAGAGCGGTGGTGACCCAGTGGTAACGGCTGCGACTTACGAGTTGTAGGTCTGAGGTTTGAACCCAGACAGGCGCTTTACTTTGTGTAAATTATTTCATCACCACTGCTCTCAAAACGGTGAAGGAAAACATCGCTAGGAAACCGGCATGTCCCAGAACAAAAAAAAAATTACGACATGTGACATCTACCAACCCCCCTGGGCCCGCGTGGTGGATTACGGCCCACTCCCTCTCACAGAGAAGAGGCCTGTGTCCTAGCAGTGGGAAAATTATAAGCTGATTATGATGATGATGATAGGTGATGTTCTTTAGAAAGTTCAGGTGCATAGTACTACTAACCGGCGTGCGTGTAGACCAGAAGGCCTACTCTTTAAGTCCGTCAACGAAGATACGGGCCCGTCCGAAAGTAGTTCGTTCTTAAAAGTGAACCCTGCTCCCGATTAATTACTTTTTCCGGACGGGCAAAAACACATCGTGAGTACAGACAACTGTCAAATCGTTTTGTCATAAATTTTTAGTTCGAGTCCGGGATTAGATAAGCTTATGTCCGTAAGTGATACGGAATAGGAAAGGAAATGTCCGTAAATTCGGCCTAAATGACGGATTTCGTACTCAGGGAGTAGGCCCCCAGATGTGTGAACGTCAACGAGGTTAAAGGAGTATGTAAGGATCGTAGCCGGTAGCTTCTGTCTACCCCCATGGGAAGCAAGCGCAAGTTTATGTACAGTCACGAGCACTAATAAGAATATATAATATTGATTGCAACTTTGAAATAAGACCTATTTCATAACCGTATAAGTTCCAAAATACTATGTTTCTAACCAAATAAAATTACAATCAATACAGTAGGAGAAAATCACATTTTGAAGTTGCTAAGTGTATACTATTAGGGCGAGGCCCCATTAGTACGTTGCGCTGCGTTGCGTCCTCGCAGCGTCGTCGCTGCGTCGTTTTCCATATATTTTTTATGACATGCCCCATTAGACCGTTGCGTCGTCGCGCGCGACGTTTCAACGGATCGACGGACAAGAGATGAAGCGGGAGGGAGGGTGATGCGCTGCGTTGTCGGAGTTCCGCTGCGACGACGGACAGTTTGTATCTATCCATTGCAAAGGCTAAACCGAGACGCAGCTACGACGGCGTGCATACCCTCTTGCGTTGCGTCGGCACAGCGTCAACGCAACACAGGTGTGGCATACAATGCGTTGTTCCGTTGCGATGACGCGACGCAACGCAGCGCAACGCACTAATGGGGCCTCGCTCTTAGTGCTCATGACTGTATGTGTGTATGTATGTGTACTTACACTTTTGGAGAGATTTAGGCCCGTATTCATGAACATTACTATGAGGTCTCACAGTGCGCGCGGGCGCACAGGGTCCTAAAACCTATTCATAGATAGGCAATCGGCACTATGCGTCCCTTAAAATGCACGCATAGGTAAGGTAGCCGGCTAGCTATATTAAGCAACGCATAGTGTCCAGCATACGTCAAAAAGTTGGTTATTTTTTTTCTCGAGGTTTGGTTTTGCGTTGTTTGAGGTTGTTTTTGATTCTAGTGCCGTTCTTTTATAATGGATTACAGTAGCGAAGAAGAATTTGATAGTTATATCAATGAGCAAACAATAATAAGTACCAGAAAAGTGATACGGGATTTCCAAGATCCTTTTGATATTTTAATTTATTTATACTCTTGCCACTGATAAATGAAGACCTAGACAAATTGACTGCAAGAGGCCTTCCAGTGCCACCTATTTATCAGTTGCTAGTGGCCTTAAGGTTTTATTCTTCTGGCAGTTTCCAAGTACTTACCATATTTAGTTAATACAATTAAAATAACTTGGGTACTAAATGAAACCTAGCGTTAGAATGTGTACCTACTACCTTACCTCTCTATGAAAGGGCTGAACTTTGATAAGTACAATAACAACTACGTACCTACCTACTACCATACAATATTTTGATTTACAGATGATAACAGGAGACCTTATAACTATTCTATATAATATTCTACTAACATTACAGTTGAGCTTGATGAACCTAAAGACGTAGTTATATTATTTATATCCATATTTGTAGGAATTGAAGCAACAATCATTAGTAATCAGCACACAAAAAATTAACATAGAAATATAGGAAATTGTTAGTTCACAACTGACAAAACGTTTAAAACTTTAAAGGTTATATTTATGTCATCCGCCAATCTGCCAAACATTAGAGAGAACTTGGCAACAGAAACGGACCAATCACCGATCTTTATTCGACGCAGTGCATTCGCTTAGTGAAGTGTCGCTTGAGTATTGTTTGTGAATTAAATGGCCTGTCATGACGAACGCAGTGAGAAATGCCTTACTTAGCATAGTGCTGCTGCCATACTTAAATAAGTATCATTCTTGAATACGGGTGTTAATCCCGGTTGTTACTAGGAGCTTCGTTTTTGGGTTACTAATGTCTTTAGTTAAACAGTTTTTCTCTCGTGTCACCACAAATTATAATAGCTCATACCGTGGTAACTATACAGGGTGTCAGGGACATCGACGTTCAAACTAACCATAAATCCAGCACATGATTCTAGACGGGAGCGCAGAAATGTATCGTCGATTTAAAAAAAAAAACTGTTGTTTCATAGAAAACTGCCTAGACCTACGCGGTCAAAATGTACAGAACAAGATTTTTTTTTAATAACCTACGAATATATTTCAACGCATGGGATTTCCGAATCATGTACTGAATCTATGGTAACAGGTTGCGCGTCGAAGACCCTTTTTTTTGTTTTTAGTGTGGGAATTCATCAAACTCAAACTCCAAGTATTTATTTCAAATAAACCAATTACAGGCACTTTTGAATTGTCAAGGTGTCAATTGTCAAATAACTCCTCCCGCTCTGGGCGTAGCGTTCGTCAGACTCTTACTTACTAAAACGCACCCGTGTTCCTTCAGTTGTTTGTGCCAGGGGCCACGGTAACCTTTCGGAAATTCCCGCAAATCTGACAGGCATCAGCCCTAGCGGACCCCGTCATTTGGTGCTGACATCTCTTTGAGTCGTGCGTGGAACACCACGCGCCTTCGACCCAGGCCTGGTCCTAATCGGACGGCGAGCTGCCCATTGCTAGACATAATCTTGGTCAGATCGTGTAAGGACTATGTAGATTAGTGTCATGAAATAGCTTCAAAAGGCCATATCTAATTTGTTCCGTCAGTGCTACTAACCTGGGTGTGCCAAACGCCACTTGCTTCGTAAGATATACACATATAAGTACGAATACGTCCTTACAGGGTGACTTGTAATATGACGTATTCCTTCCAGGACGTGATAGTTTGACCCATTTGCAACAATTAAGCACCCCATAAAGCCTAAGAGGAAATTCAAGGAGTTCGAGAAAACCAAATCTTCGTGTATTTTTGAAAATTCCCCAGAGTTCGTCGCTAAATATCATGCCGTCATTGCTGTTCCATTGGGTACCTAATACTTTAACACACCGTTGGATGTAACCAATTTTTTTTAAACATGATTCATACATTTAAAAGTGAAGGAAGAACTTTATCAACCATTTTCAAAAATAATCATCAATAAGTCAGTATGTGAGTTAAAGTAATCACAGAATGTAAACCAATGTCATTAAAATAATAAAGTATACAATTAAATGACCAACCAGTTTGAATGTCTCTATATCAAATTATAAGTCACCCTGTATATGTACGACAGTCACTGCCGGGCCTGCAGAGAATACTTTCTTTAATTCTTATGACTGAGCTTTTTATCGTTTTAATTCGGACCTAACATCACTTTATTCATGTTATTGTAATGCAATAACTGTTGACTCAACACGCTTATCGTACTAACAGGAAATTATGATAATTTATTTCTGTATGTAGTTCAATGTCAGGCAGGACTAACATAATTATATGGATTAGGTATTGAATTGAAATTATAATATTAATGGATTTCCCATCCAGCAAACTGCTGGTAGATACCTACCAGCAGTTTGGTGGAAATATAGCTCCGATTAAATGATAAAAATGGAAAACCACGAAATATGACACTAAATTGCGACTTTGCCACTCATAAGGTATAAACGCTCTTAAGGCTAAAATCCTTATGATATATCATACCATATGATAGCATTTTCTTTGCTGATTCCGAATATTAATAACAAATTTTTGTCAAAATTGTCAGTCGAGTACCGCCTTCTTTCTTATGTCGGCAGTATTGTGTAAGGTAGGTAAGATCTTTCCTTAGTGTCTCTAAGGAAAGATCTTTGAAAATTCGTTACCTACAACTGTTATATTTTGTATGATTCGTCAAGATCTTTCCTTAGTGCCTCTAAGGAAAGATCTTTGAAAATTCGTTACCTACAACTGTTATATTTTGTATGATTCGTCAAGATCTTTCCTTAGTGCCTCTAAGGAAAGATCTTTGAAAATTCGTTACCTACAACTGTTATATTTTGTATGATTCGTCATTTTTGCAAACGGAAATGGCACCGGGCACACGGTTTCTGAAAACCTAACCCTACATATTAAAAAAAACGCGTTTCTTGTACACCAATTTTTATTTTTTATTTTTTTAATAAAACATTGCCCCACACTAGGAATTTCTCCTGTAGGTATCGTGGGTGCGTTTACAAACATTTAAACTCTCATACACAAACAGCCAGACCCGGAACAACTACTTGCAGGTCATACAAATATTTGTTCCGTGCGGGGATCGCACCCGCGACACGTAACGCAGCAGTCAATTGCTTAACCACTGCGCCAACCGTGCCGTCAATTTATTTCAATTAATTTATAACTTAATTTTATTTTAATTATGTGTCGTTATAGCTGCAATTGAAATACACACTGTGTAAATTTCATGTTCGGATCATGAGATACAGCTCGCTGACAGGCAGACAGACCGACGGATAAGGTTCCGTTGGCACCCTTTGGGTACGGAACCCTAAAAAGCAACAAAGATTACTAATATAAATTCATAAATTATTTCCTTTGACTTAGTAAATATGGTCTATTTTTGAATGATTTCAGGCTTCTATGTAAAGCGCCTTGAATGTAACCCCTCTATATGGTTTTCATCGTAAGGGCAAAGTCGACCGAGTTATTGTTCTTAAGAACAGCTAGTGCGCTGTAAAAAGCTCTTTTACGGCCCATTTTGATTTTCATAATAAAGGCCGACGCTTTTATGGGTCTGTCCCATTTTTCTTATTTTATTGGATACGCTTTTGAAGGACGAATATTGAAACTAAGAGCATAGTATAATCAGCCTATAATTTTCTCACTGCTGGGACACAGGCCTCCTCTCTGTGAGAGAGAATGGGCCATAATCCACCACGCGGGCCCACTGCGTGTTGGTAGATGTCACATGTCTTCAAATTTTAGGTTCTAGGACATGCCGGTTTCCTCACAATAAATTTGCTTCACCGTTTTGAGAGCAATGGTGATGAAATAACCCGTAATTTGGGACGAAGCACAACTTCATTAGTGATATGGAACAAACTAAGTTTTTTTTTGGAATGTGGGACCAAACTTCACGAAAAACGAAGAATAAATCTGAAATTCTCCTTTAAATTCTCTCTCTATCAGAGACTGAAACCGGTCTATCCCAAGTTTTCAGAAACTTACAGCGCTAACTCTGTAAAATAAAATACTACGTGAAGTCTTTTATGAGAAACAGGCTTCGATCAATAATAGTTTAATGATTCAAATAATTGTCGACGGTGGTTTGTTTGTGCTTAGAAATTTGACGTGAACGGTGAAATGTTGCCATAATATAAAAATCTCCCAACCATTATGATTGGGAAAAACTATTGCTCTGTACTGTACTGGCAGCCCGAATAACTTTGACAATCGTTTTTTTTTATGCTTTGGTTAACAACGCTTTGTATTTAACGAACGTCAAATATCTTACGTAATCGTTATTATTTGACGTAAGAACCGTTGGAACAACCGGCCGGCGGCAAAGTACTGTAAAATATTTTAGTATCATTTTAAAAACGTACATTTAAATTTCTTTTAGAACCTAGTGTACGTAGTTAGTTGTATAATAATTTGATTATTATACAACTAACTATGTACACTAGGTTCTAAAAGAAATGACTAACTAACTATAAAAATAAATACGAAATATATTTCATGTAATAAAATAAGCTGGGCTGGGTCACCAAGTACTTTCTGTATTCAGAGAATAGGAAACGCCTTCAACAAACAGTCTAGGTACGGGAAGCTGTTATCACTGTTATCATTCGACAAACATCTAGCTGTATAAATAGCGAGATAAGTTTATTTTCTCATCTACCTTATCATAGTGGAACAAAGGATGCTTTTAATATTAAAATGTTGATTCTTCTAAGATTTTTAATGACAGAAGTGTTATCTGACAAACTCATTTGGGTGTCTGGTAACATAGAAAAAAAAAACTAATAAAAAGAAAACTACCGAGATAGATAGAAGATAAACCATTTATTCAGTGTACACAAAAGCACAATTAAATTATAACAAATGACAAGAATATAAAAACAAGGTGCCAAAAAAAATCAACTGTTCCCTACATTTATGTTTGCAGAACTCGTCAAAATGTAGGGACCAGCTGATTTTTTTTTTCGCCATTTCATATTTGGTCCCGTAGTAAAAGTTGTTCATAATGATGAGTACAATGACCCCTTAAGAGGTTGATGGTGTTTTACCAATAACCCTGTATACATATAGCCTATTTTAAATCGTTTCACAATTCCCGTAAATACCTATCGCATAGAAAACAGACGAATTAAGAACGAATATACTCCTTTTGAAGTCGGTAAAAAATTCATCAAAACCTGCAAATGTCACACAAGCCCGGAGCTTGCGGAAATAGGTACAAAATAATATTCTGAACACCGATTCACTTTTAGATAAGACCATAACTTGTCGCCGTGTTACAAAACTGTTGTCATGATTTATATTAGCTACTACAACACGTTTCAAGTGGAAATTATCATAAATTCTTATAATTCACAGATCCTGTTATGTTCCTCTCATCCTCGTTAGATCCCGAATTAGTCTCTTTTAACACCCACCACGGGAAGTAATCACGGGGTACTGTATTATCCGTAGCCGAAAACCCGACAAACTGACTTTAATTTCATTATTCCCCCTCCTAATGGGTTTAATTTAAAAACTCTTTTCGTCGGCTATAAATTCGTCAATTGTTTCTTCGTCCGTTGTATCACAATCAGTCGCCATAGGAAGACGGATAGTTGGGGACGGTTAGGCGGGTGACGCACGGTTTTTTTTTTTCGTAGTTTATTTTATACTGACGATACACAGGGTCAAATATGGATTGACGGTCGTTATGTCGATATTATGAGCGTCATTAAGACAAAAGGCGAACATGACGAAGGGTTTCAGGACTGGTCTGATTCTGAAAGTATCAACCGTTTGTTCAGTGTCTCATCTGTCCAAGTTCTAGCTAGGTCGTGCTTTATGAATATTTGACTGGATCCGGCTGTGCCTGTGCATATTGCATACCGGTTTAGTTTAGATGACAAAACAATACAAGGTAAATTAAATAATTAATATGCGTAAATCTTCACGAAGGCTTCCAAGCAACATGTCAACACAGAACTGACGCTTGACTAAACTGATATGGTCGTATTGAACATACGACATAGGATGGCAGTACTTAGAATGTACATATATGTACAGTATACAAGTAGCTTTGTAGTTAACTGTCCATCGTTGGAAGTAATTTGGTCATTCCGTTTATTTATACCTGGCCGTTAGCAGAAAATTGCTGTCATCCTTTGAGGAAGATGCGATGGTGCGTCTGTGGATTTGTTTGATGATGTATAAAGTTTGTGACACAGACAGATTACCATGTCTTCGCTTGAGTAGAATACGTTCTATGAGTAAGTAGTTCTCAATAGATAACTACGGTAGTTTATTAGGTATTAAGATTCAAAATAATGACAATTTTAATAACAACGTTCTAGAGTTGTGTCGGCTGTCTCGGATGTTTAGTAGTCTCAACCACAAGTGGATGAGCGCGGAGGTGGATATCTTGGGTTCTTTCGCGCAAAGTATTTCTTCCATTTAAAATTATCAGGGTCTGCTTGGAGACTGAATCAGTGTGCTATGACATGGGACTTATCAAAATTAGCGATTTGTGTGTGATATTATACAACAAATAATGTATAGGCAAGATATTTTGGTATGTTGTCTTTCAAGGACGTATGTAGTCATTAAAATTACTATTAAACCAAACATCAATATGCTACAAATCATTACGCAAGATTATTTGACAGCGCACCGCTAACCAATCTGCCCGTGCGATTGTTTACCGTCTAGTTAGCATTAGCGCTAACTTCAACTGTTTGTTGACAAGCTTCCTGCTCTGGTAATGTCTTAGCAAATGATTTTTTGGGGATTTGTTGAGTTTTAATAGACGAGTTTTTCGCTGGGTTTGAAGATGTTTCTTCGTGCGCAGTATAATTTCGTTTTTTTCTGAATCATTGCTCAGCTCTTAATGTGGAATGTGAGGAAAATACCACACAGATTGAGTGGGCCTGTCCAGTAAGTGCACGCTTTTGTCAGTCATCGTGCAGCTCAACTCAGAACTAAAGCTCAAAGCTCAACGATTCAACAGTGATTGATACAAGTGATTACTCACTTTAACTTGATTGCATTTAAGTTGTAACAATAAATGTTTATGAAGAACTTTGGCTCCTGAGATCTTTTTATTTAGTTCAAGAGCCAGCTGTTCAAGCTGCTTTTGACCTCCACTAATTGTACAATCATGTTCAGTGTATGACTAACTTTCTATAGTAAACTTATTATTTATTAATGTCTGTCAGCCACTGCTTTATCACCCTTCAACGACGTGTTACACTTACACCATCAGCTCTAGCCCCACTGCCGTTGGTAAAAGAGGACCTCCTTATAATTTTAATGCTTCTATGAACAGTAAATTGAGGTGCTTGTTACAACCACCAGTTCCAATACGCTTACTACAAATAGCTTCACAAAGTAGAAGGACGCTGCCGCCTGTTGGAAGTCGCCACCTTTAATTTACACCCCTGCACTGGTGTATTCTGTGCTGGAAACCTCCCGGAAGCTTTCCTGCTACTTGTCAAACTAGAAAAAGCTGTTATTAATGGAATACCTTGAAAACAGTTACCCGGAAAACGATCAACTAAGTATTTATTAAGAAGAGCATTTGCTAATAACACATTCGGTTATATTATTTTGATTATCGAAGCTGCTAAACGTTAATTAATTTAATTTATATTAAATAAGCGTGTATTAATGATTAATGTGCTCACTGACGTTATAAATCACGGTTTCTGTCAGGTCGTTTAAATGTGTTAACTCGCGAACGGCTGAGCTAATTTTTATACGGTTCTGATTGGATTTTGAATAGGCTTGTTGTGAAATATTAATTCGTTAATAATTATAATCGATGTTTGAATTCCTTCTTCCTTATTAGGTACCTACTTATTTTGATGTAAGGCTGATGGCTTCTTCATTGATATTTCGGAATACGATGAGCGTGAGAGATTTATCTTCCCCAAACACTAAGGGCCTCGTTTACGGAGACGCGAGGCGTCGCGCGTCGCGTGTGGCGTGACGTCTCGCGTCTCTCTCGCTCTCGACCACGCTGTATGAGACCGAGAGAGACGCGAGACGCCACGTCGCACTCGACGCGCGACGCCCCGTGTCTCCGTAAACGAGGCCTTAGGTACCTACACCCGATTTCTGCAATCACATCACTAATAACTGGCCATTTTCATGTTAACAGCTGTCATTATCTAAACTGAAATAGCAACAGCCAACTATACATTTGACATGCTATTTATCAATAAGGGGAATCTTACTACCTAGTAACTGGGTTATGGAGGTCAGATAGGCAGCCGCTCCATGTAAAATACATGTATTCAGCTGCATCCGGTTAGACTGGAAGCCGACCCCAACATATTTGGGGAAAGGTAAGACAGATGATGCCTACCCTGGAAAATACTACTCACCTTCCACTTCTGATATTTCAAACCACTGACTTGACATCATCACACTTGCATGCTTGTCGATGCCACGCTGAATCATCACTAATCTTAAATCAAAACAATAGACAGGCAACAGGCAGTAGAAAGTACTACAGTAGTACTTGTAGTACTAAGAAAGAAACTTAATTATCACAGCCGGCACAATAAGTCAACAATCAGTTAGCACAATGCAATGGAGCAATCAAACGATAGCTATTGTGTTCACGACAGACGTTCATTCATGAAGTCAGGTTGTAAACTGGGTTATCAGGTCATGGTAGAGTAAGAGTGGATAAAATTCCTTCTAGGGGCTATTTAGGATCTGCCAGGGTTGCGGGAAAGTCCGAAAGGGCTACCGTGGCCCCTGGCACAGGCAACTGAAGGAACACGGGTGGGTTTTAGTCAGTAAGAGTCTGACACGCCCTCCAGCTCCGGCCAGAGCGGGAGAAGTTATCAATGATGGTTTCCCACCCTCAAAAAAAAAGGGGTTATGTAGGATGACAAAACAAGATAACATTCGTCTGTATTCCTTGAAGGGATTAAGCGTTGGCTTCCCAAGAGAGCGGACCACGGTCACATACTAACAGCTGTCCAAATACAGAGCCTTTTTGACATCTTTTTTATAATTAGGTATGAGGAATTAAATTGACAGTTTGACAGCTTTTGTACTTATAGAAAATACGTCAAACTGCCACTTCAGATAAAAGTTATCTGACGATTGAAATCAGCCCAGTCAAATACTGGTTAAAATGACAGATTGTCATGACGGCCGTTATAATATGACGAAACCGTTTTCCTAGGAAGCCCAAGCTTTAGTAGCAACGTAATTTGTTTAGCCGCTAGCTAAGGCACAGTGTAACTTTCAGTAGTTCAACATCCATACATTTGATAAGACCAGGGAAATGTCCAATTTGAAAATTCACTCACAATACCCAAATCTCGACCCTCTGCTTGATGGCTCTGCGACAACTCTGACATTGACCGTCTATAAGTTACTTAGATTTTGGCTAAGCTAAAATCTGCTCATGGCTGCAATGGTTTGAGGATTTCTCTTTATCGGCAGTCGAATGCCCTAACGGTTGAGCTTTTATGACAGAAAATAATTACAGGCTGCCTGTAGTGTGGCCCAAATTCCAATGTCTGATCGATGCTCCTGCATAGCTGCTTAAATTATGATGCACATTCAAGTGGCCCACAACGTTTCTTGCCAACGAGTTACTCATTTTACCACAATACCAGAATAGCGCATATTATACCTATTAAGTAAAAAAACCAGCACCCTAATTGCGCAACACATTAGCAATCAGAATCTGAATCATTTGAAGGATATTGCTAATCCATTGCTTCATATGTTCGAAAAATTTGTCTTCTCAACAACGTAAATAACGCAATGAATGTTGTTGAACTGTCAAACTGAAAGCCATTCCTACTGTTAGTGTCTTACGCTTTTACCCCGCTGGGTGAAGATGCAGTTGCAGTATATAACACCAGCCTACCACTGTCCCACTACGGCACTGCAGGACAAAGGCCTCTTCTCGTGCAAAAAGACATGAGCATTGATCACCACACTTTCACAAGACGGGTTGGCGGTTTCAGACTTCTAAGCTATAAAGTCCAGGTTTCCTCACGATGTTTTCCTTCACGAATGTCAGTGATGTCCAAGATAAACTAAGTCACTCAAGCACACACAGCAGCAGGTCAAGCTACCACAAACTGTCAAATTTTCTCATTCGATTTTGAACTTAACCAACAATATTTTGAGGTTCAAAATCATTTGGAAAAATTTGACAGTGTCGTATAACCGGATGTGCTGGTGACTGTACTTGTCAATATTTGAACTCGCGCAAGATTAGGCGTTAACCACTGGGCCAACACGACACGACAAACAGTTGCTGTAGAGTGTACGACTAAACGCCGACAGACACTACGCCGCCGCCAAAAGACTGAACACCGACAAGACTTTACTTCGACGGGACTCTTCGCCGACAGGACACTTTGCCTACAGGTCTGTGGTCTTGTGTTTGATTGACTGGTGATTTTGAAAATATGTGAAAACATTTCTCTGAGCAACATGGAAGCAGCGCTCGCCGGCCGCTACCGCGGCACCGGTCGCTACGCTCGCTTAGCTCGCGCTCGGTTGGTCACAGTTCTAACCTATCCTATTTCGCATAATCGATTTCCAAAGTAAGTGTCTGATTATGTATGTATACTATATTATACCCTGTTGGCGAAGTGTCCTGTCGGCGAAGAGTCCCGTCGAAGTAAAGTCTTGTCGGCGTAGTGTCTGTCGGCGTTTAGTCGTACACATGTTGCAGTATGCGTAAAAAAAATATTGGTGTTTTGTAAATTCGGTATACCGTTTTATTACGAGGTCAATACCTCCAAGGTGTTTTGCTAAATACTAGCACATTAACTTAAGTGGGAAATAACACAGATTAGTATAATATTCATTTAATATAAGCACATACAGATTATCAAAATACAAAGAGAATCACATCTCAAATCATCTCAAAACTCAAGCAGTACGTCACTAACAACACAAAACTATTATGTTAACGACTTAAGCTAGTTTTGCACATAACACTTGTCATGCGACATCGTGACTACCTACATTAAAAAAAAACAAAACTAATTACTACTATTAGCTAAACTTACCTTAGTTTGACTGACCGGTTGGTACAGTTGGTAGCGACCCTGCCTTCTGAGCCGCTGGTCCCGGGTTCGATCCCCCGACAAGTCAAACATTTGTGTGCATGAACATGTATGTTTGACCTGTGTCTGGGTGTGTATATGTATATAAGTATGTATATCAGTCATCAGGTTACCGTAGTACAGGCTCTGCCTAGTTCGGGACATGAAGACCTTGTGTGGATGTTGTCTCATATTATTATATTATATTATTATTATAGTTATGTATAGATTCACTAAGGGCTGATCTTTCAATAGCCAGATAACTTTTATCTGAGGAATAAATATGGCGGTTTGACAGCTTTTGTATAGACAATAATTATGTCAAACCACGGAGCAAACACAAAGAGGAGATGTTGTAATAAGGTTTCTGTATGAAACAACGGGTGACACTTTACGGGGTGAGGGGTGATCAGATCCCGCCCACTTCTTTATTTTACATCTACTGGTTAATAGCAAAACTATTCGCTCGTCCTGTTGATTTTACTTTGTAGTTATGTAACTATCTCACACTAGATGTCACTACATGCAGAATGAAGAACTATTTTAATAAATTACGCATAAAATTACTGACAAATGAAATGTGATGCCATCCATAGCATCAGAACGTATATCCGAGTAGTTTTTACAAGATAAAACACCACACTTCATTCTTTTTGTCTTCTAGCGCAAATATGCTGTAAAAACGAAACGTTTACAGAGCTGTGCACAGGACGAACGCCAACAATACACTGACTAAGGCCACGCCTACATGATGACGTCAGGACCTAGTTGAGAATCACAGTGCACAGTTGCTTAGGCCGTCTCCTCTTTGTGTTTGCTCCGTGTGTCAAACTGTCATATTTATTCATCAGGTAAAAGTTATCTGACTATTGAAAAATCAGCCCTAAGTGAACAATGTATGTTCTTTTTAACAAAATTTCTCAATTCAACCGAAATCTTTTTTTTTTTATGTATTTTCACTGATTACTTGAAGACTAAGATCTAATTTGGAACATTATTTTTTTGTTTCAAAGGGTATAATTCCCAGGTCGTCCCATATAAATTTGGTCAAGTTCTGATGAGTGGTTTTTGAGTTAGCTTCAATAATACTTATTTTTTTTACTTAGTGTATGTTGATTGATGTTGTAATAAATTCCTGTCACTGTTATTTACATTGCAAGTAATGGTATACGACATTGTTTAGGGTAGGTACCACAACTAAAAAGTGAAAAATCAAAACTTGTTCAATAAAAAAATTGAGTGCGTAAGTCGGTGTCTTTGTTTTTTCCTTGTTTGCCACCGACTTCCGAAGTCAATATTTTTTTTCAAAGTAGTGTTTTTTGGAAGTCGGTGTTTTTTTTGTGAAAAAGTTTTTTAGAATAAATAAAGAATCTTTAAACCGAATTATATTCAGCACATTTAATAATATTTCTGTAATAGACATACTTAGCTTCCACAATGAAACTAATTCAAGAATTACAAAATAGTCAGGACTTATGCACACGTTGATACTTGTTACCCTTTTTCATAGATTGTAGGTGAATACTTCTAGACAGGGGGCCTACTCTCTTAAGTCCGTCAACGAGGATACGGGCCCGTCCGAAAGTAGTTCAATACTTAAAAGTGAACCCTACTCCCGATTAATTAACTATTCCGGACGGGCACATCTGGAGTAAGGACAACTGTCTAAACATTTTGTCATTAATTTTAATTTCGGGCCCCGGACTTATCTTATGTCCGTAAGTGATCATCATCATCAGCCTATATTCGTCCACTGCTGGACGTAGGCCTCTCCTAGTGAACGCCACTGAGCCCTATCTTCGACTCTCCTCATCCAGTCTCTGCCAGCCGCCGTTCGCAAGTCGTCACTCCACCTGGCCGGCGGGCGTCCCACACTACGTTTGCCTAAACGCAGTCTCCACTCTGAAAATCGTTTTCCCCAACGATTGTCGGTTCTACGAGAGATGTGACCAGCCCATTGCCACTTTAGCTTGCTTAGTCGTAAGTGAGACGGAGTAGGAAACGTCCGTAACTTCGGCCGAAACGACGGACTTCGTGCCAAGGGAGTAGGCCCCAGGTGTTGACTAGCTGAGAACTGCTCGTAAAACGCCTTTTACTCAACGATCGTTTGCTGAGCGGCAGGCCCCGTCAGGGGGCGGACGTGACCCCATGAAGTCTCTTCCAATTAAATAAAACGCGTCGATAACACTTACAATATTACAGTCACTAATATTTTATTACTGCACGTGAATAATGAACCAAATATGTGCATTACATAAACGGTGAGTTTGTTTTGTATGGCTTGTAAATCAGCGGTTCGGTTTAAAATACAAAAGTTACATGGCTCAATTTGTTTTGTCCTTTCAGGGGTTCTTTATTAGTGATCGATGTTTCAGGGGTAGAAATTGGGTGTCATCCTCTCTCGTGTCAGCACCACTGGTCATGCTATGGAACAAATAGCCAGTCTACCGGGGTTCAGTTGACAGATTCCGGAAGACGAAAATAATGGTCTACGTTAGACGGAGATTTGAACCTCACTTACTGATAGATAATGTACATACATCGATTTCCGCATTGTTTCCGTTAGAGCAGCAATTATGCGTTAAATCATCAGAATGCCAATGTCCGTAATTAAAAACGTTCAAATCGCAAGTCGCAATCTCATCTCAGCGACAGTCAAATGTCAAAAATTTCGGTAAACGCTATACACGTTTTGACAGATTGAGACTGAGATTACAATGCGAACGTTCTTAAAAATACGGGAATTGCCCCTCAGAATACAATCAAGAACATCTTTTACAAAAAGCGAACGCGTCACACTATCCTAACTTAATATTATAAAATATGCGAAAGTGAGTTTGTTCGCTTGTTTGCGTGTTACGCTTTCACGCCAAAACAGCTGAACGGATTTAGATGAAATTTGGCACACCGATAGACCATGACCTGTGTAAGGACTACTTTTCATCCTGGATCGAGGATGAAGTCGAGGGCAACTGCTAGTTTTTTATAAAGCTAAACAAATACCATTCTAAGGGTTCCACTTCACCTCCTTCTGCGAAGCAGTAATGTTCGCGAAGGAGGAGGCGGAACGCGTGAGGAAGAGGCAAAATTTGCGCCCTCACGCCCCTAGCCGCCGCAGGAGACGCCCTGGGCGTCGGGAATTGCAGGCCGATTCCCGGCCACCGTAGGCGCGGGCTTGCGAACGGCGAGCAACGGGCAGCTCGCCGTTCGATAAGGACCAGGCCCGGGTCGACGGCGCGTTGTGTTCCACGCGCGCCTCAAAGAGATGTCAGCACCAATGACGGGGTTTGCTAGGACCGATGCCTGCTAGGGTTGCGGAAAAGTCCAAGAGGGTTACCGTGGCCCCTGGCACAGGCAACTGAAGGAACACGGGTGGGTTTTAGTTAGTAAGAGTCTGATACGCCCTCCTGCTCTGCCCAGAGCGGGAGAAGTTATTTGATGATTTCCCACCCACAAGAAAAAAAACTTCAGCCACTCCACTTCAGCCTATAAAGCACAATTTTACAGGCGATTGCCCTCATCATGTATGGATCTCCGAGCAAGCGCACTTACCGCTCGTTTCATAGCCATACATAATGACGGCGGGATTCTCATGTTCGCTCGGCGTGTTTTGACTAACCAGTGCATTTCACACGATGCTCATATCACACTACACAGTACACACAGGTGGAATAGGTACTAAGCGCCATTTTGTTTGTAGGTCAGGGTTTACGTCAAGGTTTAGCTTTTTTATAATTTTAACCTAAATGTTGGTTTTGTGGTAATTTATTTAACCTACGTTTTTTTTCCGTTTTTAATGTAGTTACCTTTTTGCAGGTATATGGGGTGGAATAATAAATAATTAGAGTAAAGTAACTGGGCCAGATTTAGGAGTACGGATGTGACTGAAAATGTTGGTTAGGTACTCTTTTGTAAATACATAATTTGGTTTGCTGGAAATACCAATTTATAAAAACAAATAAGATTCAAAGCAAGCAATGCGTGATAGTGGTGACTTGATAAGATTCAAAGATTTCAGTTTAGACCTGCGGTTGCTAAGTGATTCATTTTGTACACACGACGACATAATGTACATATAAAGCTATACATTTCCAGTATTACCTGGCCTCACATTGTATAGGCTTTTCGTACAATGCAGAAGTCAGCTTATACTGGAAATTAGCTTGATATTATGTGGTCGTGCGTACCTGTGGAAGGTCAAGGCCATGTCGGATAATCTAGGCTGACCGAGCATCGTCCTTCTTCGTTTTGTTTTGTTTTATCTTACCATTGGCTACCGATTTTCTTGGGATGTTTACATAGAAAAAACTGGCCAACAATTATTAAGTTTCCATACAAAATATTTTGTTTGTAAGACTAGTGTCGCTATCTACCGGGACAGGCAGTTAACGCACGCAGTGAGCGTAAAATGAAACAATGAACGTTAGTCGATCTCCCGCAGTTCGCCGTATTGAAAAGAGATGGCGTTGTATGTAAATAATTTTAATGTAAAGCCTAATTTCATTTTCCTTGTTTTTCAGGTAAGGATGCGTTAGACAGTTCATAAACATAAAACTATAATGGAAAATCAAGAAAGAAAATTTTAAGTAAGTAAGTATGCATTAAAGCGATGAGAAGAAATTTTATTAAAGTTCTTCATCTTTATTGTAAGTATTTTTATTAATACGTATGCATAATTATTACGTAAATGAATAGTGAATGTTCAAAAATATCTTATCACAGCTTTACGGTTCCGTGAAATAAATTTTAGTATCCGTATAGGATTGAATCGATATCGATATATAACCAGCTGCGTCGATTAAGGATTTTACAGGCATTATCAATTTCTCGGTAAAATACCTAATAAATGATTATTTCTAGTAGTATCATCTTTTGCTCAGAATGTCACGTAGGCCAGACTGACCATATTATGACCATTTAAAGTCGGCTCTATTGCAGAACTAAACATTTTGTATTACAAGCATCGGCTTGCGACTTCTTTCGCTTGTTGTCCTTTTTGCACGGCTCCTAAGGGTCTAGCGTAATCTTCATTCCGGGGCAGGGGTCCAACTGCTCTGTACAACTAGTTGGACCATGGGTCTTTACTAGGGGCAGTTGTCCAGCTTTAAAAATAGTTGGACCACAGCACCTTTTGAGAGTTCGGTGGTCCAATTCATTTAAAAAATAACTTGCCAACTCTAAAAACCTCAACTCAACATCTTTTTTTTTTTTAAACGTTGCCCCGCACTAGGAATTTCTCCTGTATCGTGGGTGCGTTTACAAACATTTAAACTCACATACACAAACAGCCAGACCCGGAACAACTACTTGCAGGTCATACAAATACTTGTTCCGTGCGGGAATCGAACCCGCGACACGCTGCGCAGCAGTCAATCGCTTAACCACTGCGCCAACCGTGTCGTCTTTATGTGTGTATGATACCTACTGGTTTACGATTATAAGGAACCTCTTTGCAGTAAAATAACATAATTATCATATGACGTCACAAAATAGTAAAACCTTGAATAGGTTCTTTTATTTTTTCTTTTATCAAGACAAGGGCCTGTATAGATAAATAACAACTTAACATTAAATAGTAAGTAAGTAGAAAGTATTACGCCTGCCACACCTGATTGTCTCCTAAGGGTTAGACAGAGAGTTAGCACACCCACTTTTAGCCAGTTCCCTTTACGGGCCTTTGCTTAAATCCCATGTAATTGGGAGCGAGTCTATTGCCATCAACCCGGGACCAACACTGGGACATTCCTGACAGAAAAGCCCATTTTATTTTTATTTTTTATAAAAGAAGTTTTAAAAACAAAACGTAAAGGTATATTTCAAAACCTATAAACTCTTAACAATAACAAGCAACAGTACACATTCACAAGACGTCGTAACTTGAACAGCATACAACGGTTCTTTTGGTGTGTGGCCAACAACGGAACTAAAGCCGCCATCTTGTTGTCAATAGAAATTATTGGGTCGCGCCCGTCTTGCAACGCTCCCGTTTGCCAACGTTACATATCCTTACCTTAAGTTGAGTCGCCAAACAGGAGCGTTGCCAAACGGGCGCTACCCAAATTTTTGTGGGCAATTTTACAAATGTTTACCAACAACGCTCCTCTATCAATGTCATTCGGGAGCCAAAAGATCCTTGTAGCACTTTACTCATATTTTTATGACGTCACAAAATATTAAAACCTCCTTGATAAGATCTTCTATTTTTTCTTTTCAGCTTCTTCTTTCTCCCTGTCAATCTCTTTCATTATGCTCTTTATGGCAGAGTGTTTTAACATGGTTACAGGCTTGCCCCTTTTTATGACCGCCACCTAAAAGATATGCACGAATCTTTAGCAAGAGGCATGTCTCTCTCTATATAAACACAGAACTTAACCTAACCTAACTCTTTGTTCGACTGTACACACACAAACAAAGGGTTTGTATGCATGAAAGGTTCAAATTTGTCAAAAAAACTACTTCTACAAGAATTATCGATTTATTTTTACAAATTTTTAGTCAACTTTGACTTCATGGCGTGACTTCATGCACTTCTGCCGTAGCTTTAAAAGCGCCATGTTGAAAAAACGAGTTTCTCAATTTGTATGGGAGGAGCTTAAGGGACAAAAATATCTCATTGGTACCTAAATGATTTTATTTCTGTAAGTGGGTTTGTATAAACACATATTTTTTTTAAACTAGATGAGGCCGGCGTTTCCTATCTGACTACTCTGAAAAGAAAGGCTGAAACGAACTCAGAGGTCACAGTATTTTTTAAGGTCCAGACAAAATCTTGGTCAGATCATGTGAAGGCTATGTAGATCGGTACCTATCTAAAATAGTCTTTTGAGGAAAAAACCACACAGTTTGAGTGGACCTGTCCAGTCAGTGCACGCAATTGTCAGCAATCGTGCAGCTCAACTCAGAATTTAAGGACCTCAACGATTCGACGAACAATACCAAAGAAAGGACATTTGAATAGAGCGAAAGACGGTAAAGAGCAAACATCAAGAACTGTATTTATTTCTCACCCTTTGCCTAAGGGGAGCTGTTTATTTCCATAACAGGAACGTTTGTGTGTTGTACCTACGAGTATGTGAAGGAGAAAAAATCGCCATCAAGAATCCTCCTTCAATGTTTGCTTATCCGTTGCGTGATGTCGTTTGCCCCTCGAACGCTCACCACAGATATAATTAACTGCAGTAGTAAAACTACACCGACCTGAGTTAAAACTGCTTTCAGCTTTAACACAAAGCTAGATGACTGCTAAATGACCTTAAAAACCCTTAACCTACGACCAAAGGTCCCACATTTTCCCATAAATGGAAACCACATTCACAAAATGAAACTCGAGGAGAAAATCGTTTGCCATAAAATTATTTAAAAGCTAATTTAATTGCAGTTTCACTAATCACTAGCCATATTCGTGTTGTTAGAATTAACGACGATACTAACAAGTTATCAGACTTATGCTTTTTATTGGCTTGAGGTCGAGTCCAGCTATTAAATACTTACTATGTTAAGGAGAGAATACGAAGGAATAGACTGAAAATGTAAAGACATGAACGGAACGATTTAAAAAGGAAAAGCATTACCCGTAAGTCAAAGTTAATCGTGTATTTCAATAGACTATTTAAAAGCACTTTAGAATGTCAAAAAAAAAGAGGGTGAGTGTTTATGAGCTCACGATAGAAGTGAAAACTTACGACTGGCGCCGAGTATTCACGATTCAGCCCTGAGTATACGCGATTCAGTGTCACCGACCGACTGAAGCCGAGTATACCCGATAAGTGGTATATTAGAAGTACTTACGTCCAAGTTCCTCCGGCCAGAATGTACGACCTCCAATATAGCCCTGATAGCTAACTTGGTGGCTCCCTGATCAGTTTCCACGACGCCTTCATCATAGTACTTCTCAAGAAACTCTCGCGCTGCCTTGTCGTGTTTGCCTGTTGTGGTCGCCTGACGAATAACAACACTACTATTTTAATAACCTGTACAGTAACAGGTACCAACTTCATAATGGTTGTGTTGGTAACCTGTCAGTTCACCAAAAATTAATTTACAAATGTTTACTTGACAAGCAACGATTGGCAAAAACATGATTTGTCATTTCATCATTATACAAAAACAAGTTTGCCAAATAATTCACTTAAGAAAATAATTATCCGATAAACTTTTTCTTAATAACGTATTATTTTACAAACATATTTTTTATTCTTTTTGTCTCAGAAAACAACGTTTTGGAATTAAAACGTTTTCAATATTGACTTATTATTACTCAAATTCCTAAAAATTAAAGATTAGGTTAATTATTTTTTTTTAAACGCACGAGCTGAGCGAGCGAAGCGAGTGGTGCTGCGGCAGCGGTCGGCGAGTGCCAGAAACGACTAGATTATAATTATAGAAAAAATACATTAGTAGATGTAAAGAACTTCAGTAAGTACTTGTCTGTAAATTATTTGACCCAAAAGTAAATTGCAACCATGTAGGATTATTTGTAGTTCAATAAAATCATGCAAAACAATACCGTTGTAATCGCTTTGTGACTGGCTTAGAAAATATATTATATAATGATATATTTAGTATAAACGTGATTTTTCCAAAAGACAATTAATATAAATGAAAAATGTTTATTATGATGAAATATCATCCGAAATATTTGTAAAGAGAAGCATAATTGCCAAATAAATGTTTGTAAAGCGAGTGTTTATAAAATAAAACATTTGCGGAATAAGTTGTTTGTGAAATAAATAGTATACGAAACGTTGTTTGTAAACTAAAAATTTGTCAATGGTGATTTGGTGAAACATTAGTGAACTGAATTGATAAACCCCCGGAATTTTATCAGCTCATTGCGTTGACCTCTATGTGTCATCTGTGTATCTAATGCTGTTCAAACTTGGAGTTTTTTCTGTTCTAATACCATGTTTATCATCATCATCAGTCTATAATGTTCCCACTGCTGGGACACAGGCCTCCTCTCGGTGAGAGGGAGTGGGCCGTAATCCACCACGCGAGCCCAGTGCGGGTTGGTAGATGTCACAGTCATGTCTTTCGAATTTTTGGTTCTAGGACGTGCCGGTTTCCTCACGATGTTTTCCTTCGCCGTTCTGAGAGCAGTGGTGATGAAATAATTTACACAAAGTAATGCGCCTGTCTGGGTTCGAACCTACGGCCTACAACTCGTAAGTCACGGCCGTTACCACTGGGTCACTGCTCTACCAAGTTTATACCAGTTCAAAATCACTTTCTATCGCTCTTCAACTACAGCAACTTCAACAAACCTTCCACTCATAATAAATCCCAGAAGGTTCAGTTTGGAACAGATGAGGGTTCCCATCGCAGTCAAAGCCTCCTATCAGACAGGAGATACCGAAGGGCCTCCTCCCATTGCTCTGAGTGTAGTTTTGTTTCATCTCAGCTATGTATCGCGTTATATACTCTAGGGAGACAGGGTCTTCTACTGTTAGACGATGTGATTGACATTCTATTTGAGCCCTGGAAATGGAAAACAAGATTCACCTACTCATTCCTTGTCCCGTGATCACAAATGATTATTATGAATGGTGATTGTTTAGCTATTGTGTCTGCTTCACGGACATTTTAAGTCATTGCTAGTATCATGAAAGTTTTCTTGTTGATTTCCTATCTTGACTTAAGGTACAGACGCCAGCACATCAAGCTACTACAATCTGTCAAATTTCTTTAATAGATTTTCAACTTTATCGCTAAAGCATTAAGGTTCAAGGTTGATTGGGAAAATTTGACAGTTTCGGGTAGCTTGACCTGCTGGCGTCTGTACATGTTTCAATAAACAGTTACTTTTATCTGAGGAATAAACATGGTGATTTGACAGCTTTTGTATAGAAAATATGTCAAACTGTCATACTTAATATTCAGATAAAAGTTATCTGACTTTTGAAAAATCAGCCCTTAGCTAAATTATCTTGTGGGTGGAGATAGTTTACGTCGTAATAACGTGTGACTATCGATCTAATGACTAGCGCCCAACGCGTTCGGCGCAATATGAAATCCTATGTAATAGTAGTAACAGGTTAAAAAATGACACCGTATTTTGAACAGCAGCAGAGGTAAGCGCTAGGAATCGGCGTGACAAATTTAGACTTGTTTAAGATGCAATACCTCGATTAATAAACTATAGTAAAAGCTGTGCAGCTATGGCTGTACGTATATACAACAAATTAGCATGTAAACTTAAATGACTAAATAGCAGACTGTTTAAAATTCACTTGTTTAAATGGCTAATTGATAATCATTTGTATAGCATTAAGGAATACTTTGAACATAAGTTGTGTTAATCATTTTGCATGCTTTATTTAGTCTTAAACAAAACATGTGTGATCTCATCCTCAACTCATGTAACACCTTTGTATACCATGTTTTATGCAAATATACAGGGTGTGGCGTAAGTAGTGGTCCATCGTTCAGGATTCGATAAACCAGATAAAAAGGAAAGACAAAAAGGAAATATTTTCGGAACCCTTGGGTAAAAATGGTTAAAAATTTTAAATGTTATAATTAATTATCTGCTTCATCGAATCCTGAACGGTGGACCACTACTTACGCCACACCCTGCATAACACACCAAGGACTGTCTACACTGTAACTCTTATAAAATATCTCTGAACAGTTAGAATATCAGCTTAAGCTTTAGTTTAGAGGAATGAAATGTCAATACCTGGAAATCAGCACCCTAGCATCAGCCTTCAACCCAGCAAAAGCCAGCACAACATGGTCATCTAACGACACGATCTTCTTCTCTGTTCTCTCGTCCTGAAGAAGTTCTACTGACCGTCTCTCTGCTGCTAGAACTATGACGTCAGGCCCTCTTATACCCACTACTGGGGAACCCCTCCTTACTGCCTCTTGAGCGTACTGAACTTGGAGAAGCTGACCATCTGGAGAGAACACTGTTATTGCTCTGTCGTACCGCGCCATTTTTCTTTAATGTTCGTTATTTTGTATGGGTATAATATGTTGTCCTTCAATTTATTGATTAAAATAAGATTAAAAATGAATAAAATATTAAGAATATTAAAATCTAAGTATAAAAAACTTTGATTTGACTTTCGACGTTTGTTTTTGACAGATGTAGGTTGAATGTTTTCAACTCAAAAAAAAAAGTATCACATTCTGCTTTTTATCATGAAGGTTATAAGTATCTCTAAAAATTTATAAATTCGCAATGCAATGTTAACGATAAGTTATTATTTACAACAAGACTTTACAAGGAAGGGCTGAAGTTTTTATTTCGGAAATTTACACAATTTATTAAAGGTAATTTACTATGAAACTGAATAGAAGCTGATGTTTATTAAGTTTGAAATAATACTCGTAAATTTCAGACTTAACAAACATCAGCTCCTCTCAAACAAAACGTATGATAATTAATTACAAATTGAAATTAAACCTTAGCATTAATGACTCCTTCCAATCGCAGTTGAAATTCTTCAATAAATCAGTGTTGCCATTGCCATTATGTCGCGCACACACGTCAACTGCGTTTTATTCGCTGTCCCGGCGAAATATGACGACGCTAATGTTACCAGCTGATTGATTTTATTGACTTTCGCGCGCTTTGAAGTTTAAACATACTGCAGATGGGGCAAGGTGCTGTTTGGTATGCAAGCTTGGCTCGTACTGCCGCATCCGAGGTTTGAGGAAGAGATTTAGGTCCGTATTTAAGACTGATACTAAAGTATGAATGTTAATTTAAAACTAGCTTAGCGATAAATCCTTCAGTGGAGAACGTGCATAGGTAAGCTTACGCCACCCAGCAAGACTGACTGACTACCTTAAAAAGACGGCTTGAATTATAAAGGAATAGGTGTTGAGGCACAACTTGGGAGAGTCCTATTTCCAGCAGTGTACTGAAATAGGCTAAGTTGATTAGATGGGTCCACACTGGACGATCCAGTGCGCTCTGATCGCGCGCGGCACCTCCACACCGACCGCGCATCCGGAGGGGAGTGGTATGAGGGAACTTTACACCCTGTTCCTCGTGCCTCTATACTGGTGACACCACGGAGCAGAAACAAAGAGGAGGTGTTGTAAAGTCATTCTTCATACAAAAGTAGTGTCGCAGCCTCGCGGGGTGCGGGGGGAGCCCAAATAGCAGAAAGCCATCTAGTGGCTAGTACCTAGCAAAATCAACTCATAGGCAAATTAGACAGATGTCGTAAGAGTTCTGCTATGTTTTGTTGTAAGGAGCCGGATTCAGGTTTAATAGTTTTATAATATACCGATATAGTTTTATTTCTATTATGTCCGACCGAAATACATTTTTTGTCTGAAACCGAAACCGAATTTCGGCAGCGGTTTCAGATTCGGCCGAAACCGAAACTTCCAGAAATTAACAAGTGTGAGGGAAAAATAAAGAAAACGTTTTTATAATCATAATTTTATTCTTTTTATCTTTAATCCCTCTCTTCTAAATTTTTCTTCTGAACTTATTTACCGAAACTAAACCGAATTCCGTTTTTTGCCGAAACTCGACATCTATTAGACTTCACTTTTCCTAAAGCATATTTATTTAGGTATGTGGTTATCAAAAAAGTCTGAGTTCGGACCTGCAATTTGTCAGTACTTCCGCTACTTGCCGATAGGGGGCGGCAATTACCGAACATTCGAGAAGAAATAAATTACAAATTTAATTTTAATTTTATTTACGAGTGGAAAGATATCTTTATTCCGTTTGAATTTGATTGATCCGTATAACTTCTGCAAGATAAAACACAGCACTTCATGTTAATGCAATGAGTATGGGTCGGGAATACTTTTTAATAGTTTAAAAGACTAAACAAATCATTGACTCCTATCTCAATGAAACAAATACATGACAACCTATCCGCTTCACAACGACAGTTGTACTGACGAAAGCGCCGCCTGGTCGCAAGTAGTGCAACTACCGTGTGACGTAACGACTACATTGGTGGCTGATGGACTACTTTGATTGCCACACCTCCTCTTTGTTTCTGCTCCGTGAGTGACCCCGAACATGGACATTGACGCAGCCATCGAGCAGCCAATTCAGCGTGACGTCATCAACATTGCTTCCTAAAGCTTTCGAGCGGCGAGTCTCAGCCAGCCAGCACCCACGGCTTCAAACGGGTATCCTGACCACCACCGTGCAGCGAACGCGCATTTCTGGTCATCACCCTCTGCCTCATCCGCAACCTTGGCACAGCACACTGCCCTTTCAGCCGGTCAACAAACAGAGCCATTCACACCTCTCCTGGTCGACGCGCCAGCAGTCAGCCTCAACCCGGCGCTGTACCACATCCGACGCATTGGAGCATAACGCAGCGCCACCCCGACTCACTTGGGAATCACCGCAGAAAGTTCCGACTCACCGTGAACTAGGCGACACCCGGTTCCGACCCACTGGAACCTCAACTGGCACTGGCAAGCATGGCAAGATACACGACTCAGCCCACTATCGACCTCCGGTCTCCGGAGGGGAGTAATGTAGCGGTATCTACGTCGCCACATGCGAGCTGCGCGTCATACTGACGTCACGCAAGTCCTGCATCGCGCAAGCAAAGTTTACCGCGCGACTAGCATATATGTATAGGTACAACTTCCCGACATCAATCGTCGGGCAGTTGCCCACCAGACACGACACCCGTCTGGTCGGAGGATCCTCCCTTTTCTATGGAGGTATGACTGAACTTTACACCCTGTTCCTCATACCTCTATAGTTATGCCGTGCCCGATCGGAGCGCACTGGGTCGTCCGGTGTGGACACGAGTTTCATGCATAAAAATCGTTCTAGAATATGGGCGACAGTCGAGATTTATATTTTAATTTTGCGACTTGCTTGCCAAAAATGTAAATTCCATGTTATACGGGTATCATGCTTATGACTCGTAATGGGTACCTAGTCGTTTGGGATCTGAAACGATCTGTGTCAATGCCAAGGTTCTGCAGTTGTCTAACGAGGAATAGCATTACATAAGTCCATAACTATTGTTAAAAAATATTTATATTGCGTGCAGCTAGGAAAAAAGTCAAGGCTTATTGAATTAAGTTTAATTTTCGTTTTTCTCACAAACATGAAGATTGTAGCAGATAACAATAACTAACAAAACTGGTCTTGTCCTTTCAGATGCTAATATTAACAACTACCACAAAGTACAAAGTTCGAGGGTTCATCATACTGTGCTGCCGTCACTACATGACGCTGGCAGAATAGTCGACATCGGCTCGGTTGCCAAAAAGGGACATAACCCCAACTTTTAGTCTTATTTATTTCCGACGTGATGCTACATCAATTATTAAAGGCAAAGATAGATTTTTAGTATCTGCTTCACTTGCACCGCCCCGAGCTGATGGAAATAAAACCCAGTCAGCAAGGTTTACACCGAGGCAGATTTTCAAGGTTGCGCTAAACATACAAACAACTGTTAGTCCTGAAGGCATATCAAAAAAAAAGTTTAACATGAAAATATTACATAGCAACCAACAACTTCTGCCATATTTCTTAATAAAACATTGTGAATATCTATTGAACCAAGTTCTGTATCAAGGTTAATGCCATCAAACACGGGAGACCATATTCGTATCGCCCGCCATTCGCTAAATTACTCTCAAACTAGTTTATATACAAATTACTAATGGCTGCCAAGTTTTAGGAGTCTTTTCTGAGGGGTTCTGTAGTCATAATGAAAACAGAAATCATGTCGCGTACCTATCAAAATAAGGTTTCCAAGATTAAAAAGTATGGCACTGTTTGAAAACTTTAAAAGAAAAAGAGGTTTCGTTATAAATTTCTGGCGCACCTTGGACAGTCAGATTACTACCAGAGAACAAAAACTTTTTTCCAAAAAAAAAACAAGCGACTTCAAAAAAAAAAAACACTACAAAGTGAAAATAACTTTAATTTCGGAAGTCGGTGTCTTTGGATCTGTATTTTAGTTTTTTCCACAGACTTCTGAACTTAAAGTTATTTTTCACTTCGTAGTGTTTTTTTTTTGGAAGTCGGTGGTTTTTTTTTGTAAAAAAGTTTTTTTATTTTTTACTTAAAAATAATTTATTGTTGATTTTTTACCCTTTGAAACAAAAAGAATTTTCCAAATCGGTTCAGGCGTCTTCGAGTAATCGGTGAACATACATTTAAAAAAAAGGCATTAAGGCATTAAGTCCGCCTTTGTACAGTATTTTTTTTACTTGTGCTTAAAGTTTTAATAAAAAAATAAATAAAAAAAATATGCCGACGAATTGAGAACCTATACCTCCTTTATACCTCCTTTTTTCTCCGACTTTTGAACTGAGATGACGGCTGATAGGGATATCTGTATGGAAAAAAATACATGCTGTGACTACTAAAAATAAATTCGAATAAGGGTGGGATATGGTGATGTACAAAAATTCTCTAGATCCAAGAAATAATGGAAAGGGCCTTTCATTCTAGATATTTGGGATTAAACCGAATGGCAAATGTACATGTATGGAGAAAGGTCTCAGTAGTTGTACTGATACTTTTAATACGGATCCCTAATCGCTAGTCGAAAATGTACTAGACCGGTTTAAATAAATTGCTTTTATTATAGGACTGACAAGTTTTATTGGATGTGATACCAACGAGTTAATCAGATTCGGAAATGGAGAATTAGAAATGATATTTATTTGTTTTTTTAATCACCAAAACTGGTATTCGCATTATTATTTTATCATCGTTTCTCATTAAAATATTATACCAATCTTATCTTAGTCAGGTAGGTAAGCTAACCGCACAAATTATTTTCTAAAAGAAGGGACCTACCTTTAGAGGCTCCTTCAAACAGACGCGAATCGCGACGCGAACCGCATGCGACGGTGCTCGTCGCGCGACAGGCGGTTCCCTTTGTGTCGCGTGCGATTCGCGTCGCGTCTCTTTGAAGGAGCCATAATAGGCTGGCGAGGTACTTATGAAAATTAACAATTATTAGTAAGCTCGAAGGGACCAACTCTGAATTATGAAAAAAAGCTGCTGTTCCATACAATTTGATCGTGTGTGTGTGATGGCACTTTGTATGGAACAAGTATTTTTAATTCGGAATTAGACCAGGCCCTGCAGTCTCGACATAGTTAGCAATCGTTTTCGGTTACTAAGTCCTAGCAATCCAGATGTAACGATATTTGGTGGTCTCGACACTCAAATTTATCGGTTGTTACCGGTATTTTAGGTAGGTACCGGTAGGTAACAACCGATAAATTTGAGTTTCGAGACTACCAAATATCGTTACATCTGGATTGCTAGGACTTAGTAACCGAAAACGATTGCTAACTATGTCGAGACTGCAGGCCCTGCTCTTGACCTCGATCTCAGCTGGTACAAAGCGATGGATGTAGTCTACGATGGAAGGAGCATCCCCAGAAGATGCCTGTTAATTTGGCCTCTTGCTTTGATGGCTGATGGGTTATATGTGGAAGGGAAGCATATCACTTTTTTACCTGCAATATTGTATAAGCTGTTCTTTCTTACAACTATGTCAGGAAATAACGCTACGCTACCTTCATTCAAGTCCATTTATTACATAATATGTCATTTCATTCACAACTATTTTAAGTACCAGATGATGTAACATGTTTACCTACAATCTGTCCTTCCTATCTACTCATGCCCTTAACGACTAACCGTGAAGTTATTTACTGACCGTGGGCGCAGTGGGGGCGAGCGTATTGCCAAATATGCAGGTTTGATGCCCGGCTGATGTCATCGTGGTATCGATTCAAATGAGCTCATAATCGTGTCATTCACTGTCGTTACCTAGAGTGGTTGTATAACTTGTAAATATGATTTCTTACATTTCGGTGAAGTAAATTAGGTGCATATCGAAGTTACAAAAGTTAATTTGTTAAAATTGCAGTTAGAAAGCAAGTTTTGCGTATATTCCTCCCAATCGATATGTCTCTGAGCTGAACTCTGGTTAGGTATATGCTTGATAAAAACAAGCCAGAAACAATGCACTCCATAATTTACCCATAATGTTCCCACTGCTCGGACACAGGGCTCCTCTCTGTGAGGGAGAGGGTCATAATACACGGATGGTGGAGGTCACATGTCTTCGAATATTTGGTTACCACTGGGCCATCACTGCTATCATCGCGCTTTAACGAGACACAATTCAGCGTCATATCCATCATGTCCAATCATTATAGCAATCAGATTATCATTTGATTGGCAATCCGTGAAAATTGTCAATCGAATTTTATCTTTTTTTATTTTATTTTACATGGGTTTGCTCTTGACTCAGTGGTGACAGAGACAGAGTCGACAATGGAGTGAGCTTACCCAGAAGAAGCCTGTTCACTCTCAATTTGAAGAGATTAGGGTTGTATGCGTTCGGAAACACAGACGCAGGTAGGGAGTTCCATTCTTTTGCTGTGCGCATAACAAAAGACATTTGGAAACGTTTTGTGCGAATTGGTGGAATAGCAATTAGGTAAGGATGGTAACTTGCAGTGCGTCTAGATGACCGATGGAAGAAGGGGGCCGGTGGAATGAGGTCGTGGAGTTCTTGGGCACACTCTCCGAAGTACAATCTGTAGAAGACCGACAAGCAGGCGACCTTGCGGCGATGAGCCAAGCTGTGAAGCTTGGCATCCACCGTCTATCTAATAGGCTTAACAAATTTTTCCGGCCCTCCTTAGCGCTTCACAGGTATGTCAAATAATCCTTTTACAGTTCTATTAACCAAAACCTGTTAATAACTTACCATAAAAAGTAAGCTATGTGTGCCTTCAAAAACTATAACAGCATCCATTCAATAAACTGTTACGTACCGCAAGTACAAGGCACCGTTACTCCTATTCAAGTTGTAAACTTTTTGCCTCCGTCGCTAATCTGGTCACCATTTATGGTCAGCCAAGTGACCGATTGGTGACTAAAAAGTATATATAGACGGGACCGTCATGTTTTTGTGGGTATCGATGTACTGCCTACGTAGGCAACCTGATTGTGGAAGTGTTTAGGGCTGGCGAAGTTGCAAAGATGTTGTGGTAATAAATTGGTCATTTGAATTAAAATTTAAGTAACAACGACTTGAATTTTCCTAACTTGGGTGGGCAGGTACTGGGTTCGATTCTCAGATCGGGAAAAAAAGTGTGGTTACTGAATAATGTTAGGGGTGGCGAAGTAGCTCGCCGTCCGATAAGGACCAGGCCCGGGTCGACGGCGCGTTGTGTTCCACGCGCGCCTCAAAGAGATGTCAGCACCAACGAACGGGCTCCGCTAGGGCCGACGCCTGCTAGGGTTGCGGGAAAGTCCGAAAGGGTTACCGTGGCCCCTGGCACAGGCAACTGAAGGAACACGGGTGGGTTTTAGTCAGTAAGAGTCTGACACGGCGCCCTCCCGCTCCGCCCAGAGCGGGAGGAGAAGTTATTTGATGATTTACCACCATCAAAAAAAATAAAGGAGGTGGCGAAGTTGTGAAGAAGTTTTACTAATGATTGGCAATTTGAATTAACATTTGATAAGCACTTAGTAACAACGACTTGATATTTCCAGTCCTGGGTGGGCCAGTCTTGAGCGCGATTCTCAGGTCGGGTAATGTGTTATTGGGATTTTCATTAAGAATCATTTCGCAGTAGCAGCCTAGTGGCTAGATTGGAGCCCGTTTGATGGTAATTTCCTCGTCCCCTGTTACTTGTAACTCGAACAACACGAAAATAGGCTAAATTTAGGTGATGACTATACATCTCTGCCCCTTACCCTTCAGATAATACAGGCGTGATGTTATGTTATGCATATACAAGGTGTAACAGAAATAATTGACTGCTGAATCGATTTCAGTAAGTAGCAGAGGTAAATTTTCCAAATTTTATGTATTTTGCAATACTGACCGCCGATTGAGCCAAAGAAAATTAAATCTTATTTCAAGGCAATAAGACTCAATTTTAAATGCATAATGTATGCTAGGGTCAACACATTTTTCTTAACAAAAATAGTTAGCTTTAAAAAAAAATAGTTTCGGTCATTGTATTATGATTTTAACTCAATACTCTAATTGGGGTGTATGAGGTCTTGCGTTAATTATGTTACACGTTATATATAAAGATGGCACATTGACGCGCAAACTGAAGTCATGAATTCAGCACATGATTCTGGACCATAGATAATTATAATAAAGAAGTTCTAGACCCCCTAAGCATAGAGCTCTTTTGTCGGATATCAAAATAAAAATCTGTTGTTTCATAGAAGTGCTAAGCGATCAAAATGTAGGGCAGAGCAAATAAAAAAAAAATAACTGACGATAAATTTCAACGCAGAAGGGTTCAGAATAGTTAAGTACAGTACGCGGCCGTGTTGCGCCCTATCGAGATTTGGAAAAAGTACAGTTCAGTTATAGAGCGCCATCACTCCCTGCCACTCCCATAGATTATGTGTGCAATTGTGAGTCTCTTTTAAAAGCTCGATCATCATCCTCTGCCTAGCCATGTCCCAACTGTAATGGGGTCAGCTTCCAGTCTAACCGGAAGCAGCTGAATACCAGTTTTTTACGTGGAGCGACTACCTATCTGACGTCCATAACTCAGTTACTGAGTAACAAGATACCCCTTGGTAATACTGGTTGTCAGACTTTTCGGCTTCTGACGACCTGTGACGACTGTCAAAGATCCACGAATGACAGCCGGGACCAACAGCTTAGGGGGACTACATGATCTAAACGCAAGTTTTATAATGCCTAAAAGTTTATGATTCACTGCAGTAAACCAAATCAGGAAAATATATAATATTCTTCAGGATATATGCTAGTTAAATAGTGTGTTGAAAACATAATACAACTAATTTGGTACGATAGAAAAAAGTCACGAAGATACCTCTAAAAATGTCTTTATGATTAAAAACCATACTAATATACATGCAATCATTCTGTTTTTTTTTTTCAGATTGTTCTTCAAGCAACTTATTAATGCGATAGTGTTTTCTTTTTATTGTCCAATCAATATTTTTTTTGTAGCTATAGAATTGCTTCATATTTTGCAATAAATTACCAGCTTTGTGTCATCGCGCTTCTCCTTTTCTATGCAGTCCGACAGTGACCGCACTTTAGCTGTTGTCAGCCCCTTAAATACTTACACTTATGACATGTTTGGTACCTGTTGAAAATATCACGAAATCTTATACAATTCGTTAAATCCAAAAATAATGGCAGATGATTTCATTCTATTTTGTTCGAAGAAGTATGCACATGAGTTGATACTTATTTGCATAATTCTTCGGACAGCCCTAATTACTATTCACTATTAGGTGCCTAATTCAATACCGGTACTTAGTAGTTTTTTTTTAAATCTTTTATTTAATGTCCAGTCACTTATTTACTGTCGCTTTCGGGCTTATTGATAGGACACTTTTCTTTTCAACCTCACAGCAATTCAATGAACGACTTGTCTGCTCTTCCAAAAACGAATTGAGTCCCTTGAAGAAGACATTCGACTAGCAAAACGTCATTTGTCTCTGGAATGAAAACAAAACTGCGATATCTATATGGCAAATGCCGGCTTTACACATGTGACTATAGCCGCACGACTAAATGGCAATTCGACTAGGCCGCAGGTGACTAAAATCGCAAGTTCAAAAGTAGAGTTGGTTTCGCCTTTTGTCGTGCGGCGACAAGTCGCATGCGGCGGGTGACTAAAATCGACCGTGAAAATGCTCAGTCGCAGGCGATCGCCGGCCGCATGAAGGTCGAAATTTTGATGCAAAATGACCCAGTCATCTGCGATTTTCATCGACCTGTGTAAATGGGGTGGCGAACCGGCTTGTGAGGCGATTTGGTAAGCGATCAGCCGCACGGCGAAAATCGACCTAGCGTAAATCCCCTATTAGTTGGGCCTTGCCTGGGCTTGTTTACCATTTACTATCAAATAATATAAAAAAGGCCCTTTACTTCCTTAACTTAATGGGTGAAGGAAAAACATTGTGAGGAAACCGATGTCCTAGAACTAAAAATTCGTAGACATATTATGACATCTACCAACCCGCACTGGGCCCGCGTGGTGGATTACCGCCCACTCCCTCTCACCGAGAGGAGGCCTGTGTCCCAGCAGTGGGAACGTTTATAGGCTGATTATGCTAACATAAAAAATCTAATAGTAGATCTAGAAGTTTTGATCACGGATCCGGAATCAACGAAGATGCGCGTAACCATCATCTGACTGGCCTTTTCCTAACTGGCTTGGGGTCGGCTTCCAGTCTAACCGGATGCAGCTCAATATCAATATTTTACATAGAGCGACTGCCTATTTAACGTCCACAACCCAATCACTGGGTATCACGATACGATAGACTGGTTTGTCAGACTTTCGGGGTATCGACTGCTCGTAACGACTGTCCGACATCTTCGTTGCTTAGTTGCACATAACCACTTCATTAATAACACGAAATTGTACCTAATGAAAATGTGACAGCTTTATAGTACCTACAAGATTTTCTACCAACTAAGTACGGGTTTAATCCCAGACCCAATCCAAGCACAATAAAGTTTATGAAACAACTATAACACGTTTACCGTTTATGGTTTACGTAGAGGTTATAAACTAATCTGGATACAATCAAACAAGATATTCTGATCGCGTCGTAAAATATTTGCACGATAATACTTTATGCACTTTGAATAATTAAACTTGTACAGTCGTGTGCAACCATATTATTCTTTGACATAATTCAGGTATTAGAGGTTTTAGGCGGATAGAGACCAGGCCCGGGTCGACGCGACGGCGCGTTGTGTTCCACCCGCGCCTCAAAGAGATGTCAGCACCAACGACGGGGTCGCGATACTTAAACGCCTGGACTTATCTCGCTAGCATATTCTGGCTATTATTTTTACTACACCATGGTTTGGTTTCATGACTCTCAACAGCCACAATTTTCAAAATTTGTTGCCCGATAACTTTTATCTGCAAACTGTGTGATGTGATGTGAGTTATAAATTAGGTATCAATAAATTGAAAATACATTTTACAAATGCGTGATGTAAACATTTGCGTTCTAGGATGCAGTGGCATTGCTGCGTTGAGGTCATATAAACTTGCCTTATAACTGCGTTGTTGTCCTTAAATTCTCGTTATGAAAACCATTTCCCTTGCTTCACATCTCCTTCTTGTTAGTTTTGTAGGGGTAAGTCGATGCAGCCAGGAACGTGCTACGAAGATTAATAATTTATTTGCTATAATTACTTACAGAACCAATTAACACCATAAATATTTTAACCGTCTTCAAAAAGATGGTGGTTCTCTATTCGGCTGTATTCTTTTATTATTTTTGGTTATTATGTTAGTTACCTCCAAACTCGCGTCATTTATAAACTGATTTGAAAAATTCTTCTTTGATTTGAAAGGATATACTTCCAGATTCGTCCCATATAAATTCAGTTCTGATGGGTGGTTTTTGAGTCAGCTTCAATAATACGTATTTTTTCCACTTAGTGTATGTTGATCATGTTTTATTACTCGTAACTTCTTGTCACTGTTATTTAAATTGCATGTAGTGGTATACGACTGTGTTTTGTGAATAACATGCTCAAAACAGCTGCACTCAACTTACCCTACAGGGAAACCATATGCTACCTGTTCCACCTCATTTATAACAAATCATATCCAATACAAATACCTCCGGAGTGTCACGAAGATATCCGTAAAAACAACCAACTCTTCGCAGCCAACAGCTGACCTTATGATAAAACTGTTAATTTTACATAAAGGGCAGTTCGCACACCTGCGGTTTATGCTCCACTAGTAGCATGCGGCAGTGGACAGCTGAATGAGATAATATCAACGTTTAAAATGTTTGATATAAGTTATAGTTAAGTACTTAAGTAGTGTTAGACATTCTTTCCCTTTCATAAAGGTAGTGTAACCCAGTTTTTATTCTTAGAAGTTGGTCGCAAAGTAATTCATTCGCTTCACTGTTTTGATTATTTCGTGATTCCGTCACCACAGGCCGGTCCATTCAACCAAAACATTCTTGGGTGGAAAAAAAGACATCGACGCTTACTTAATTTTTTAAACACTTAAAATAATTCCTTCACTAAAATTGTTTAAGAATGAAAAAAAATATATGCTTGGGCATAATCCTCTACACCAAGTAAGTTTAAGACTTAGGAATTAGGGGGGAAACCCTTACTTAAGAGATATACCAAAATCTGTTCTTGTTTAATTCTTATAATTATCTTCACATTTGCATAAGCTATTATTTAGGGAAATATTTAACTGAACATTTAAAAACTTATTTATCTTCTAATAATGGACACTGTTTTAAATTAATGAACCTCTAAAATCTTTTTGGTCTTCTAATAATGCGCGCTTTTTTAAACAATTGAGCCTCTTTTTAACGTTATGGCCTTTTCCTACATTTGGTCGTAGTTACTAAGCTAGGGTACCCCAACCAAGCGGATTAGGTTGGAACTGTGGCCAACCGCGCATATTCAAGTAGGTCGCAGTTGACCCTTTAGTATTTTTAGGACCCCAAAATATAAATTATTTGAGGTTCATAAAAAGAGGCGCAATCATTATATTAGTGTTCAATAATATTTAAGGGACCGCAAAATGGGTATTACTTACTATAGGTTCGATTAAATACATGCAATTTAATTTTTCAACGTGGCAATGCTGCCAGTCTTCTGGGCACGTTTCCGGATGACAGCGATGCGGACGAATACTTCGACGCCTGTGTCCTTTTGTTTTTGTATTTATTTGTATAGTTCGTTAGTCATTTAATTTAGTACATAGTGTAAATAGTTAACTGCAATTTAATTAAGCTTTCGAGTCTACATAATACACTGTCATCACATGTACCCCTCTCATTAAATCACAGTACCTAGACTGCCCACTGTTGTGACGCCCTTTGTTATATTCAAGTTAGCAGAATCTAGGCGACTGTGTGGGATGATCGCCTGTCTAATACTTGACTGATGATCAGCATTCATCTTTGACAGCTGGAACTTTGTTGTATTATTATGGGGCAATGAATCGCAGCAGTGTAAGGGTGTAGAGAATTAACGGGTATCGATCATCATGCTTGCGATGATAACATCTACGAGTCATCATCTGTCTAGCTTTTTCCCAACTATTTGAAAAGAAAAAGAAAGAATAAAATATTTTTGGACACAGTTCGTGAAACAGACTAGGTATACAAATAACAAAATAAAAAAAGTGTCAGTGTCAAGTGTGTGTGTGATTTTGGGGTCAGCTTCCAGTCTAACCGGATGCAGCTGAATATATTATACATGGAGCGATTGCCTATCTGACATCCACAACCCAGTTGAACCCAGACTTTCGGGCTTCTGACGACCAGTAACGACTGTCCACGTTCCACGAATCACAGCATGGACCAGCCCCTTAGTGTGCTTTTTCCGAGGCGCGGAGGGGTCTCGGAATGTAGAGGTGGTCACCCATCCACGGACCAACCGCGGCCAGCGTAGTTTAACCTGATCTGTGGCTGTATAATAACATCTACGAGGGCTGATGCCTAAATACAGGGTGGCAGGGACATCGATGCGCAAACTGTAACCATTAATTCAGCACATGATTCTAGCTCAGAACAATTATTGTTCTGAGCCCTCTAGCGTAGAAATCTTTCAACAGTTATAAAAAAAAACTGCCGTTTCATAGAAAAGAACAATACCTACGCGGTAATTCAAAATGTGTGGAAGAGCAATTTTTTTTTAAAACCCTCTAGGAGTTTAAACGTAGGTACTTACTCGGGTTCAGAATTCAAAATTAGTTCTGATTCAATGTTAACAGTAGTGCTATTCTGTAAAAATCTCACCGTGAAAACTGAGGTGAAGTGAGCTTGAAGTGAGTTGTCATTCCACCTGCCGGTCGATTCTGTAAAAATCACACCGTGAAGACTTGCGTGGAGTGAGCTGTCAGTGGCATCCCACTGATGCTAGGGATTGACCAACGTTACATTTGCAATCATAATCAGATTTCACAAATATTTTTTATCCAAATTCTATTGTTCATTCTACATATATTATTTCAAAGCTAGTATGTAGCTAAGTGGCTAAACATTACTATTTTCAGGGTATTAAAATAAAATAGCAAAACATAAATTCAGTTAGAAACTCAATGCGGTTTTTAATATATACTAGCTATACTATACTAGCTTTGAAATAATATAAAATTATCAATAGAATTTGCATAAAAATATGATTAAAATCTCGATTATGATTGTAAATGTAATGCTTGGTCAATCCCTAGCATCTGTATGTCGATTCTGTAAAAATCTCACCGTGAAAACTTAGGTGAAGTGAGCTGTCATTAGGGGTTAACAACTCACTTCACCTACGTTATCACGGTGAGATTTTACCAGAATCGACATACAGTAGGACGACACTGACAGCTCACTCCACGCTCACCTCACCTAAGTTATCACGGTGAGATCGTTACAGAATCACACTGATGCTAGGGACTAACATAATTGACAGCTCACTTTAAGTTCACTTCACCTATATTTTCACGGTAAGATTTGTACACAATAACACCCCTGTATTTCTCTCACGCCATGAGCAAAACTAATTCGTGCCATGACCAAAAAAGAAGAAGCTTACGATGTGTTTTCTTCATCGTAATTCGGTATCCTTTTATCGATGACACCGAACCCTTACGATGTGTTTTCTTCATCGTAATTCGGTATTCTTTTATCGATGACACCGAACGATGGGATGCCAAAATGATGCGTAGGTTTTTTTTGTCTTTGACTCACTGACTAGTTTAAAAGGAAATTGTAATGAGCTTCATCACTTATGAAAGTGAAGCCGATAGACTATAGGAAAGTCCTACTTTTAGCGGTTATTGTTTCCGCCTGTCGTCTCTTAAAATTGATGATGACTGACGTTTAAATGTAAAAAGGACTCGTGATTCCGGCAAATAATTTCCATCATTTGCCTGTCCGTCACTTATACATTCATCGTCGTTGTGGGTAGTCAGAATCCCGAAAGTCTGATAAACCTGTCTTAACAAGGGGTATCGTATTACCCAGTAACTGCGTTGTGGAGGTCAGAAAGGCAGTCAATCCTTGGAAAATATTCAACAGCATCTGGTTATACTGACAGCCGACCTCAACATGGTTGGGAAAGGCTACAGGTAATGACTTACCTATCCGTTGGTATCGTTAAATGTGACTCAGAGGTTACTCCCAATGCAGCAGCATCCTTTTGTGTGTTAATAACTGCAAATTATGAACTCCAATCAGTCTATCAAGCGTCTTCTGAGATTTTTTTTCGACCTTTCGTCGTGGTGTTATCACAATGCAATTTCCGAAGTGTATTTTTGGTATCATAGCTGTTTCTGCAATACATTTCCATTCCGTTCATAGCTGGTTCTTATCATTTGCTAGAAATCTGTCATCTAATAAATTCTTCTCTATCTCGATGTCTTTGAAAACAAGCTCCATCAGAAACTTCATATCCTTTTCAATGATCTAGAAACGACGATATTTATTACTATATCTTAATTTTAATGAGCTAATATATATGCCATATTACATGCAAAGTAACAACTAACAATAAAACACACCAGCCTTTTAAGGAGATGTGGAAAATATTCAACACTTGATAACTTCGCTGCATAGAAAGGTTCAGAAGTCCCATCTGTGATATGCCCATGAAAACGCGATTGAAATCTAAAATCGCTTAGTTTTTGGGAGCCCAAAATGTGTCCCCAAAAATTTTCAAACTGTGATAAGTTATTGGAAGCGAAAGTATTAAACTCCTCTGAATATGGGTAAGTCGTAGTAGTATGAGACTCGTCGCCTGCTTTTGAGAACTGCTGTCATAGACTGAAATGGAACAAGCTGCGAAGAGCATGAATGAACCTTGTATTAAGAAGGGTCAACTTAAACTATTACTGTTACAATTTGCATTCCATTCGCAAGGCAACCGCTTTAGTGTATACCAGAAAATAATTTCAATGACATTACCATATCTTTTGATAAGACGGACTATATAACTGGGGTTTTGTTTTGCTACAATATTGCTGTGATTCTTCTGTCCCACCTTTCATACGTCAATTGCCTCATTAAAGAAAACTGCACCATATTCGGTGTCGGCGGATCATTGTCGATCGCGCCTACGGGTAGCCTACGCAGTCCTTACACGTATTGTCGACAGCATTCCTATGAACTGCTTAATGACAGATAGGCCTAATGGGCCTCATTAGCATTACTGTTAGGCCTTGATCGGTGTTTATGCCGTTTGAGTGAGGCGTCATTAGGAAATGGGAAGTGAGGGTGGGGTGTATTGTGACATGCGTGCAGCCGGTCGATTCGGTAACAATCTCACCTAGAAAACTTAGGTAAAGTGAACTATCATTCCACCTGATGCTAGGGATTGACACTATTGACAACTCACTTCAATCTCACTTCACCTAAGTTTTCACGGTGAGATTGTTACAGAATAGGTTGGCTGGTCGAGGTTAGTACATCGAGTGGTATTATCGAAGCTGCGAAGGATTAGCATTAGAGGCATTTCCTTCTCCTCACGTCGTATTCCTCATTACTAAGGGTCCTGATTCGCCCGAGGCTAAGTTATCTTGTGTTTGACGATGTTTCGCCATCTGTGCCTTTCCTTGGTACTATGAAGCACGTCGTGAAGGTTTTTGTCCAGTGATGAGCGAGTTTGGTCCGTCCATATAAGTACACTACTACCCCTCGGACGCTTGCCATCGACCTTGCCAGTTACCGTCAGTTGTTTTAGGTTATGTCCATCTTTTCTCGCGATGTTACCAAAATGTTTTGCTTTGTGGAGCTTTCAATCGTAAACTCGTATGCTGCGATTGTTGTAAGTGAAGCTATCTGCTTTGGTCACAGGAGCCAGAGCCAGGAGTGACTAGATTCTTATAAATATTTTTTTTATCATTATCACAGTATAAGTCGATAAGACACAGTACAGTACAGTCAGTAAGTCGATATCATTAGACGAGTATGTAAACCTTATAAAGGATATCTTGTCATCAGTCCTTGTCGTTCCCTTTCATAGTGAAACTATAAAGCTTCTCTAATTTTTTTCAATTTCTCCATGCGTTTCATGTTGGTCATTTCGTTGTTAAAAGATTGGTCCACAATGAGGAATCTGACTGTCATCTGTGTTAACGTTCTTCCAAAATCACAGATTTCCTATCTGAAGATAATCTGAACGATACTTTAAGTCCTCTTAAATCATAAATCTGTGTTCCTTATACATATAATTTTATGATAAACGTAGGAAGATGACAGAACATGGAGACGCCTCGCGCCTCGCCGACCACTGCTAGAGGCGGCATTGTCAACACTATTCGTACAAACCAAGCTTGTCACAATTACGCGCTACGGCACAAATGATGTATAAAAACTGACAGCTTTGACGGCGGTCCGTGACAGAAGTTGTACGCTCAACGCACTTACGTTACGGCGCCACGAAATGTATGTGTACTGCCGTCTCTAGACGCTGCCGGCGCGGTGATCCTGTGCTCTATGGTTTTACATTTAAGTTCGTTCCTAAATCAATGGAATGGCACGTAATTGGCGAAGATAGGCTTTTACTGCGTTGTGGTCGTTGTGGGTAGATCGTAATAAATGGATGATATATTGTTTCAACTTTTACGAGGGCAATTTTAATTTTAAGGATTGTTGGAGTCTCCATAAGCGATTGTTTATTAGTAACTAGCTTCTGCCTACGGCTTCGCCCGCGTGGATGTCGGAAGTTATCCCACGGGAACGTGCTACCGGGACTAAAGTAGCCTATGTCCTTCCCCAGGATGCCATCTATCTTGACGGGGTCCGCTAGGGCCGATGCCTGACAGGGTTGCGAGAAAGTCCGAATGGGTTACCGTGGCCCCTGGCACAGGCAACTGAAGGAACATGGGTGGGTTTTAGTCAGTAAGAGTCTGACACACCCTCCCACACCGCCCAGAGCGGGAGAAGTTATCTAATGATTTCCCACCCTCAAAAAAAAGGATGCCATCTATCTATCTCCTTGCCAAATTTTATTGAAATCCGTTCAGTGGTTTAATATTAAGTATGGATTAGGAAAACTTTGCCATAATTATGTGCTTTGCTTTTATAATTTATCGTCTTAGTAAAGGCTTTCTACGTTTCAACTGGTACAAATTCTAGATTAAGACTGGATGGTTCTAAGGGTATGGTGTGCATCTGTGAAAATCACGCCTTGACAGATTGAAGCGTGGATTTACGCTAAGATCTCTGTATCGTACCCTTTGTCTCCAGTAAAGAAAGCAGCTCTAACATACGGAGTGAGAGAAGTCCGTATCTAATGGAGAACTCGAAATGATATTTTTTTTAAAGGTTTTATTAAAAAAAAAAAGATTAATAACACATAACACGCATTTACCTACTTCAAGGTCCGAAATGAAATTGTCCGAAAAAGAACCGGAGTTACCGACATAGCTTGCAGAGTAAGCAAGCTGAAGTGGCAGTGGGCTGGCTATGTTTGTCGAAGGACCAAGGGCCGGTGGAGCAGACGAGCCCTGTAGTGGAGACCGCGTATCGGCAAGCGTAGCGTGGGACGCCCCCCAGCAAGATGGACTGACGACCTCAATAAAGTGGCTGGGACAGACTGGATGCGGAAAGCGGAGCAGCCTGGGAGAAGCCTATGTCCAGCAGTCTACTGCGATAGGCTGAGTTGACTTCAAGGTCTAGAATTATTTTTTGATTCCCAATCCTTTCCGAGCTTTCGTTTTATTCGGGCCAGCGATATCCGAAACTAGTATCGTTAGCTTTCATTAGATCTATTTTTACTATTTTACTTTATTGAATGCTTTAGCCATTATTGCCTCTAGTTTACGATTAACAAAAATCCGTGATAAACTTGACTGCTCACATTTATTTAAACATTTCCTCCTGCAGGAAACAGAATCAGACCTAATCTTCCTAGGAAATAAAGTGGTAATATTACAATACCTAATCAACGACACATAAAAATACTCTTATTTCAATGGATTACGGTTGAAAACTGATTGAATTCTAAAGGAAATAAACCTTCACGTTCAGTTAAAATAAAAATTACATAACAAAATAAATCTTATTATAACGCGTTATAGTTCAAAATTGACTGAATTTTCTTTACAAATGCATGGTTTACCTCCTAGTGCAGTTTACAGGAATCGTAAAACACTAGAAGTGCTAACATTCGCAAATAGAAATCGTGTGAATGAACTTTAATGTTGATTGAATTCTGCCTCCAATGCGGTGTGTAGTGACCTTTATGAGCAATATTTTAGATGGGCTTTCATTGTGTTTGTAAATGTTTACGTTATTTGTATGGCTGGTGTCTGTTTCTGGGATAGGACTGTCTGCATAAGTCTGCGTAAATAGCCTATCTGGTAGATTAAAATCTTGTACAATCAACATCAACATAATACATATATACAGGGTGTTTTTGACAGCCCTCCGCAAACTGATAGGGTGGCTTCAGTACATCATATTAAGATGACCGGTACATGAAATTCTTACAGGAACATTAAGGGAATCCAAAAAACCAGATTTGTTTTATGGGGGGACATCGTGATCACTTACCTCACACGCAATGTATCGTTACCGTGGCAAAACGCACGTAGCGGACGGCAGCGCAGCGAGCTTGAGCGAGGCTGCCCCCGCCCGGACAACGCCCTCTTCCAGCCCCCCTAAATGGGTCCAGGGGCGACGGACACGGGGACGTCCGTCGCTACCCACACACCAGGACCCGAGGTGGCGGCGCGTAGTGTTCCACGCGCGCCCCTCTTAGGCGTCACGGGGGGAGTCAAACACCTCACTCCCCCCCACAGACCCGAAGAGGCCCGCAGTGGCGGGCCGGCACCAGTCGGGGGTTGCGGAAGGATCGTACGTTCCCGCGACCCCCGGCGTAGGTGTGAGATGGAACACCGGGGTGGTTTTTAGTCAGTAAGAGTCTGACAGACCCCGCCGCCCGCCCCAGGGCGGCGGACATCCATGAGGATTTTCCACCCCGGAAACAAAAAAAAAAAAAAAAAGGCTGCCCCGCCCCCCGCGCGCTCCCCGGCGCACCTGGGCCGCGTCTTTTATTACGTTACGTTACGGCATAATTTTTTTTTTCCTGAGAAAATTTCCAGTGGGATATGATTCAGAATAAGGAGCTGAATCAATCCTGTGTTTTTGTGGAGGGCTGTCAAAAACACCCTGTATTTACCTACATCATAAAATTTTTATCTTTGCAAACTTTTTTGTTTTACATCAGACCCTACATATAGCGCTACAAGGTCGGTTCAGCTGACCCGTGGTCAAAATCGGAACTAATGCCGCCATCTTGTTTTTTCAATACACTTTACAAAACAGTTGCACAAGCACCATGATTACCAACAGCGCCCCCCTGTCAAAGTCCTTCGAGTGCCAAAAGATCCTTCTAGGATCCTCTTCTTCCCAGCTAAAGCACTAGGAAGTGGTGAACGGCGGGCGTCTTATGTTATTTTGACGTTCAAAAAGTGCTGATTCTCAATCTAGTTTGAATAAATAACTGTGATTTTTGATTTAACATTTCACTTTTAGGCTGTATACTAGATTCTAAGTCTGATTTACACTGCGATTTAATTGCGTGTGTGGCAAAATATAAGTTGAAGCAACAACTAAAGTTGGTCTAAAACTCTAAACAGTGTTTAGACGATGCAAGACAATTGTTGCTTCAATGTTATGGTCTGCCACAGGCAAGAAACTTGCTTCGTGTAAATGGGGCTTTAGTGTCTAATATGAGACAACATCCACACAAGGTCTTCAGGTCCCGAACTAGGCAGAGCCTGTACTACGGTGACCTGATGACTGATATACATAATTATATACATAAACACACCCAGACACAGGTCAAACAGACATGTTCATGGTTGCAGACCATGGTCTGAACACCGTTTGTTCTAGCAAAACTGTGATTCAAATGTCACCGTGTAGAGTACCCCCACAAAGTCCCATGTAACAGACGGCGAGCCTATTGACTAAAACTGTGATTCAAATGTCACCGTGTAGAGTACCCCCACAAAGTCCCATGTAACAGACGGCGAGCCTATTGACTAAAACTGTGATTCAAATGTCACCGTGTAGAGTACCCCCACAAAGTCCCATGTAACAGACGGCGAGCCTATTGACTAAAACTGTGATTCAAATGTCACCGTGTAGAGTACCCCCACAAAGTCCCATGTAACAGACGGCGAGCCTATTGCCATCAACCGGACACAAATCCAGACTCAGGGATGCTACTGAGAAATTCCAGTTGAAAAAGCCTAAAAACACTTTGCCCGACCAGGGGCCGTACTATGACCTGTTAACGCCATCATGATTCCGTTGAGGAAAAGAGATAGTGCTATCGGTCATGTATAGCTCCGTCTCTCTTCCACGCTGGAACAATGATGGAATTAACACGTCATAGTACGGCCCCTGAGAGTCGAACCCAGGACCTCATGCTCAACATTAGCACTTGCGAACAACAGACCAACGAGGTAGTTATTATACATTTTAAAGATTTAATTGAGATATAGGGTAACTTTATAGCTTAAGGGGCTGACAACAGCTAAAGCGCGGTCACCGTCGGAATGCATAGAAAAGAAAGGGAAGCGCGATGTCACGAAGCTGGTAATTTATTGCAAAGTAATAAGCAATTCTCTATTTAAAAAATATCTATTGATCGGACAATAAAATGAAAACACTATCACGTTAATAATTATGTTGATTGAAGACCAATCTGAAAAATAATGCAGATTGATCACATGTATATAAATTGGTATGGTTTGTAATCGTTAAAAGAAAACTTTAGAGGTATCTTCGTGACATTTTTTCTATCGTACCAAATTAGTTGTAAGTATTATGTTTTCAATACACTATCTAACTTGCATATATCCTGAAGAATATATTATATTTATCTGATTTTGTTTATTGCATTGGATCATATACTTTTAGGCATTATAAAACTTGCGTTTAGGTCATGTAGTCCCCTTAAGAGATAAAACCAAAACATTTAATTAAAATATTATTAAAATACTTCATTAAATTAAATATTAGAAGACGAAGAAAAAGTTGTATTGAAATAAAAGTACAATAGGTAAGCGCTCTTCCCCCTCTCCTACCATGTTGTGGCCGACAGGGTCCATAAATATTTCATAAATTTTAAGCCTAACAACTGTTTTATTAAACATTATGGAAGCAATACAGAATAGTGAATTGTGTAAAACTCCCCTTTCACAACTCAAAGAGACTTTATCGGGATCACTTCGACAGAAAGAAAAATAGGTTTATTTGTCACAGAAACACGTGCATACAAAAAAGATAATTAATTAGCTCTAATAATTAGGAAAAAACAAAAAAAAAATCTCTAATCACGAGCACAAAACAGAAATATTAAACAGCTGCACGTCATGAGCATGACTGTGACAAGAAGGGTTACTGACGGTGGACTTACTGGTACCTACATCTTCAACTGCGTTCTTCATTTCATAGTGATATTTCATTCTACCAAGGAAAGTACAACAAAATGAAAGATAACAACTTATTTTAATTTATAACCAGCGGCTCAGTTGCGAAAGGCGCGGCCAGCGAAAGTGCACCGGTTTGTTGCAGATTCGATGCCTGCTATGCTAATGTAAGATTTATGATCTGGACCCGCACTGTACTTACAATTGTATTTGATTAATAATATTGATAAAGCCTAGAAATACAGGTTCACACATAGTTAGTTGCATGGCTGAAAAGGAAATCCACCAACGATGTCATATCAAGGAATCGCCATTACCGAAAGCACCAGCACTCCTACATTTAAATACGAAAGCTTATTTAAATACCTGTACCTGCTCTCAAAACGGTGAAGGAACTCATCGTCGTGGTGAAACCGGCATGTCCTAGAACCAAAACAATTTAAAACATATGGCACCTACCAACCCGCACTGGGCCCGCGTGGTGGATTATGGCCCATTCCCTCTCGCTGAGAGGAGGCCTGTGTCCCAGCAGTGGCCACATTATAGGCAGAATATGTGTATGTTATGTTTGTAGGAGCGCTGAAGTCCTCGTTACGCAATACAGCAAAGGCTTGGGGTTTCCTCATAGAAAGTTTTTGGCAGCTTAGTTGTTTCGATTTAAATGAAATTAATGTAAGAAGTCTAAAAGGAAAATACATATTTAAGCAGTTGATGAACCAATACGCTTCAGACTTTTAATCACAGTGTTGTGATTAGTAAAAAGAAACATACTAGATACTATCGTGCTTCTTGAAAGATCTGATCTTCAATTTATAGAAGGTTATGTTTTTTTTTGTCTGTTTTTGTTTATGTATATGAGTACGTATAGAGCTACATTGTCGATCTACGACAAAGCTCTAAAATAAAGTAAAAACAAAAATATATATATAGAAGGAAGTCACTGAAAAATACAAAATGGCAATCAGGCGACTTTGCTCATCACACCAAGAGTACTCCAGTGACTGGGACCGCGTCAAAAGGGGAACCGCTCCACGAGGGCCCCACTCGCCCAATACCGTTTTTCTATAAACCTCTTTTCGTGTGTACAGAATCTTCGCCCAAGTTTTACAGTAAACCCCAAGTCCATGGTAACAATTTGCTTGTTATTTTTGGTAGCAGTAAGGGCCCTTTTGGTAGTTCTGTAGCGGTATTAACATCGCCACATGCGAACTACGCATCACACTGACGTCACGAAAATCCTGCATCGCGCAAGCAGAGTTTACAACGCAACTAGCATAGATGCAACGTCCCGACATCTATCGTTGGGCAGTTGCCCACCAGACACGACACCCGTCTGGTCGGAGGATCGTCCCTTTTCTACGGAGGTATGAGTGAACTTTACACCCTGTTCCTCGTGCCTCTATAGTTCCAGTTTTATCACACTCTGTTTACCTTACCATATCAACCGGTTCTCCAGCTTTCTCATTTAATCAACTGCTTTCGTCAGCCCACCAATATATATACCTGACTCTGGGAATTCTACCTACTGCTCCTACCTGCACTATCCTCCCTGTAGTTTCACCATCGTCAGCCAATAATGTTGCAAGCCGAGGTAGACAGCTTCACGCAAACAAAACGCCTACACTAGCAGTAACGAGGACTTAGGGCTGCTGGCAGTGCTGGCTAATGTAACACCATTGCAATATTGATAACATCTTGCATATTTAAGTCGTATCTCATACAGATGCGTGCCCATAAGAGATGCGAATCTAAAGATTCAATCGGCAAGAAGTTTTATTAAACAATGGGAAGTAGACAATGTTTTCAGCGTTTACTACGTGAGGCGAGTGGCTCCTGTCATTCGTAAGTCTTTAACGAATGAAGAATGTTTCAGGTAGTCAGTAGCCTGAAAGTCTGACAGCCAGTCTTACCTATGGGTATCGCGTTACCCACTTAACATTATAGAGGTCAGATCCATCAGTTGCTTCATGTAAATGAGTGGTATTCAGCTGCATCTGAAGAGTTTAGACTGAAAGCTGACCCCAACGATTGGTTAAAGGATAAGCAGATAATGACTATGGACGGTGAGGATTAACCTACATAATATGATAGACGGTCTTGAATTAATTTCGTTTGATAATGGCTGCGAAGTTGAACCTATTCGTAGAATTTGAAATATATAACAATCCTTGACGTCTTTTTATCAGACAAATCAAGGTTCCAAGCTATATTAGAGACTAGATTATCTACATCCCAGATATTGTTTAGTTTGATTTTGCATATTGTTAGTAGGTACTTAAGCCTCGTGCAGGGTGAAAATTCGACGCGGTAGCGGGCGCGATTAAGTGACCACAGTGCATCGCAAGTTGTTGTAGCAGGCAGTAGAGGCTAGACGTCGCCGTCGTCCTTCCAAAGGTCAAAACAAAAAACTATCGCGCAAGCGAGGAAGCGGCTTGCTATTAAACTATTTTCTCGCTCAAGAAATGTAACATAGATGTACATCCCGTGTTAGTAAAATAAATGCATATCTTAATAAATCAATAAATAAACTTTTATTTGCAGACCTTAAAGTCCAAAGTGTTATTATTGACAAAACTACTTATTAAACTATTGTTAGTAACACATACAATCACAAAGATAATCTAGGAGAAACAAAAAGAAAACAATTATTTGCCCGTATACCTACTTAAAGCCGACCTGTGTGTGCCGAGTGTGCAGACGCACCCGTCGGCTAAGCATCGGGCAGTCCCACCGGTCACTCAATGCCCTCAACATGCTGTGGGACGTGTGTTCTGTGCCGGAGAGAAGCGCATCGCTTAGTCGCTGACTGTTCACACTGCCGGCGAGCCACTAGTTTGTGGCAGCGACAAAGTCTATCAAAGTAAATACTCACTCAGCGACAGTCGTTTGGCGTACCGTATATGCGTATGTACCAACGAGTCTCTCAGAGGGGTCTCTCTCAGGGGGGTATACCAGCAAGTGATTCGGCTGACATTCAACTCGTTGCACTCGTCGCACTCGCTTATAGCCCAGCGACACAACTATCCGAACTACGTACTCGCTGCTCGTTGGTCGCCGACTCGTTTCTAGTTGCTAGATCTACTCGCTTCTCGCTAATCGTCGGTGGTGGTACAGGTGCCTAAATCCCGTCACGCTAGGGCCCGCCGTAGCTACTACACTATGGTCACAAACGGCGGTTTCATAATAAGTTTGATATATTTCACGCCCGCCTTGTTACCCGCCCGAGCTCCTCACCGTGGACGAAGCCTTAGTATTTCCGACGAGGCCGTCCGCTTGCGATAGAGGAAGCATTTCAGACTCGATGTAGACTAGATTCTAGGCTAAATGTTATGTTTATAATAATATTTGTCTAGATTATTTTGCATAATGTCACTCCAGTCTGCTCTTGTCGAGGCAGGCTGCTTTTCGAATCGCCTACGCTGTGCTAAATAGGGCTGACAGAATGTGTTGTGATTCATCGGTCGTTTTGAAACCCTTGCGATTCTGATTATGACGTAAGCCGTCTTTTGAATGAATGAATGAATGATTAAGAACAATATTGTGATATTGAGCTTATTTAGCAAAATGATGCTAGCGTTTCTTAGAATTTTGTCTCTTCGTGGATTATTTATGTAAACAGCTTTAACCGCAAAGTTAGTTATTATTTTTATTTTAAGACTTGTTTTTATTGAACCGAAACTAATAACAATAATTGTCATGGAGTTCTTATTAATATTTATTATTCATTCATTTGTAATGAACGTTACTGAAAACATAATTATCTCAAAATTGACGAATTGTTTGCACAGGTGAATATCTCATGTTTTTGTAGAGGTATCATAGTTTTAATTTGGTATGTCTCTCTCTTGTCTGCTTCAAGACGAGCTTCACTAGAATTGGTAAAAAGATCACCTAGTATGAAAATAGTGCTGATCACTCGGGGTTTCGGGCACTCATGAAGTTGCCACTTTTTCAATCACCCCATATCACATAAAATCACGCCTATAGAACAACCACATTCCGGCTGTTATGTTTAAGCCCTATGTAACAGAGGCGAGCGTATTGCTATCAGCCGGGCACAAATCCAGACTTCAGGGATACTCTTCAAAGACGGGGTCCGCTAGGGCCGATACCTGCCAGGGTTCCGGGTAAGTCCGAAAGGGTTACCGTGGTCCCTGGCACATGCAAATGAAGGAAAACGGGTGGGTTTTAGTCAGTAAGAGTCTGACACGCCCTCCCGCTAGAAGTCAGTTGATGAGTTCCCACCCAAAAAAAAGGGATACTCTTCAATAAATCTGATTCAAGATTTTTTTAGTACTTACCTACGTAAACTAAACCTTATAAGGTTTTACAACTTCTTCGATCAATAATAAGTAGTACTATTATTGATAGAAGTACCACTTTCTCTATCTTATTCGCCTATTGTCTGAATTAAAATGATATACACTTTATACGGCACCATTTAAAATTTTAAACAATAAAAAACAGTTGACAAAATAAACATCACAATTTTTTTTTTAATATTTTTGTTAATAAGTATTACACGTTTCTTGTATGGGCGTCCCCTTTAATTTTTTACTTTTATCATTTGTTTTGTAGCGGCCATAGTATTAGGTACACACTCTGTGAACATTTCAAGTGTCTACCTATTACGGTTAAAAAAATACAGCCCTGTGACAGACGGACGGACAGCGGAACCTTAGTAATAGGGTTCCGTTGGCATTGGCACCCTTTGGGTACGGAACAACTAACGTTCTTATTCTTCTTTTTTTTTTAACCTGCCTTGGCTCTTTTCGATTTACCAGCCCTGTCATACTTCCTAATTCAAAGAGAAAGAGACTCGTTCTCCAAGGCCTAACGTAATCTATTACCAATCTTACGCTGCGTCAGAATCTGACTAACGACTCCTACGCATGTGCTAATTATTACTTCAACAAGTAGTTACAAGTGCTTGCTCATAGATTTGCTTAGCTAGTCAGCCCTGTGGTGTAACACTGAGGGCGTAAGTACTAAGATTATTATTATCTTTGGCTGTGGTGTAACACGGAAATTAAACTTTTGCTATCATCATCATAATCCCTGCCTGTCGGTCTTCTAGTCTTCTACAGACTGTACCTCGAAGAGTGTGTGCAGGAGCTCCACGATTTGAACCCACTGCACTGCAATGCAGGGTACCATCCGCAATTGTTGATACTTGACTATTCATATTCAGTGTAATCATATTCAGTCATATGACGTAGGTGTGTCCGTGGCATCACAACGGGCCCTATCAGAATACCAGCGCTGCGGTATTTGTTTGTTTTTCAAATATCGCAGCATCATGCTGAGATAGGAGCCTTTTTGGCCTCGCACAGGTCTTCTCTTTATTATTTTTTTTATTGTTTTCATGATTTTGTTAGATTTAATTTTTCTTTCTTTCTTTCTATATTCAGCGTTTGTCTGCCACATTTATTATGCGCACGACCAAGATGTGGAACTCTCTGCCAGCGTCGGTGTTCCCTTTCACATTTAACTCGTCTGCCTTCAAAGCAAAAGTGAACAGGCATCTTCTAGGCTCGCTCGTCCCATCGTAGACTTTATCCATCGCTTTTCACCAGGCGAGATCGGGGTCTAGAGCAGGTCCAAATCGCAATAAAAAAAGTTTTCAAGATTTTTTGGGGTCGGCGCAGCATCTCTTCCAAACATCTCTATTAGCCGTTATGTTAATAACGGACTTTTGCAATATTTTTCCAAAAGTTTTCCCCATTGTTTGTCTACAGGGCGTCTGCGAGATAGACCCGTGAACACAGACTAAATACAAAGGCTTATGGAAGGACCCCGTTAACATATCAAAGGCCCGGAGATCCTTTTGGAAGATATTCGGAGATTGCTTTAGAAATCATTGTAATTAGTAGAACGAATGTTTGTTTTTAAAGCGCCAAGTTTAATTTAAATAAATACTTAGAGTTTTAGTTTGATTTACGATCAACGCCGCCTCGAAGGTCCAAGCCGTATTGGTAATTTTTATGGCACGTGCTATATGTACGTTTAGTTACGATTTGTAATGCCCATATGTGGGGGATGTTATAACGGCTATTAAGTGTAAATGCGTCGTTTATGATCCATGTATTGATATCGGTAAAACCCAAAGACACGAAGGCCAAGATGTGTTTGATATCGATCAATGGTTAATGACAAAGTTACTGCAAGGATTACAATGGATGTAAAAGATGGATAACCGAGAATTACTCCTAAAGATTAAGAACGAGTCAGTTATCATTATAAGCTGAGTAGATAGGAGTTTGTTCTAATCTGCCATGATCTAGGGAAATTCAAACACATCCAAAGTTCCTATATATCTCTGGATGAACGACGTGCTTCCTGGATTTCGTGTAGTGTTTGAACTACCAAACTTTTTTTTTAAACGGCTTAAGAAACTTGTAAAAACATGCAAAAAGTCTCACTGGTGTAATTAGTCGAAAACTAAATGAAAGGTAAAATAACATGATAAGAAAAAAGGAATAGTAACGATTTCAAATGACGCCACGTTAGCATTTCATCAATGTATCAACTCATTACTTAGTTGATTCATTGATGGAATGTTGTCTCCCAAATTCGGCAACGCTTGATATATTCTAAATTTCAAACAGTGGTTAATACAACTGTACCTTTCCTGCCTTTCTATCAATATGAACCAATCAATTCTTTTCAATTTAAAATTAACGGTCTTCACCACAATTTGCGGTTAAATTCTCTTCGGAACAACTATCCCTTCCTTCCTTTAAGCACTTCTTCTAGGTCATCTATCAGCCTTGCTGTGCCACAACCTCACAAATCAGTTGGTAAGCATTACCATAGTAACACTTGATAACATTGCGAGAACATTCTGGGATGCATACTTGTACCATATTTGAATAGGCAAGGGAAGTGAGCTGTGAGCTTTGAAATGGGAGATATGGATGTGACACTTTGTCTCTTAGAAAAAGCAGTTTTTATTATTTGATATTGTCTTTTTTGACCTTATTCTCTAGGTTACATTTTTTATTATGATTTTGTCCTTTATCATGACATTTAGCGTCACCTGTGCAAATGTTTATTACTGCAGTAATACCTACTTCTGCTGAGGAAACTGTTCCTGTCATTATTCTATACATACTCATTCACAAATTCATGCTTATGAAAAAATTCATTGGTATTTCCAGATTTAACTTTAGTCTCCTTTCTGTTATGGTTCTTTAATAGACTCCTGTCCATCCATATCAAGTCTTTTCTGAGACAAGTATTAATAGTTATTTATGCAACTGTTGTATATTAAGGGGTATTGAAACTCAAATGTGGGTTTATCACATGAGTGTTTATTACCTAATTATGTACAGTTGCATACAAGACTTTATCTACACCCATGATATGAATCCTCTATAAAAGATTCTACAAAGTAATACTTTTTCGCAATACCCACTAATACCGAACAAAAATGGCGGGATACGACGTAAATTCGAATAATCTATAGGTTTTTTTTTATTAGTAGCTGTAGTAGTGAAACGCGCGTGCACGACAGGGTTCTTTTTAGGGTTCCGTAGTCAACTAGGAACCCTTATAGTTTCGCCATGTCTGTCTGTCTGTCTGTCTGTCCGTCTGTCCGTCCTCGCTTAATCTCTGTGACCGTTAGCACTAGAAAGCTGAAATTTGGGACCAATATGTGTATCAATCACGCCGACAAAGTGCTAAAATAAAAATTGGAAAAAAATGTTTTATTAGGGTAGCCCCCCTATATGTAAAGTGGGAAGTGTTTTTTTTTTTTAATTTTAACCCTAATGTGTGATATATTGTTGGAAAGGTATTTAAAAATGAATAGGGGTTTACTAAAATCATTTTTTGATAATGTCAATAATTTCGGAAATAATCGCTCCAAAAGTAAAAAACAAAGCGTCCCCCCCCCTCTAACTTTTGAACCATAAGTTTAGAAAATACGAAAAAAATCTGAAAAGTAGAACTTTATAAGGACTTTCTAGGAAAATTATTTTGAACTTGGATGGAAACAACAGATGGAAACTGCAGTTAACCAATATAATTTGGTCCCTGAATCGTATGAGCGCCTATACAATCCAGAGGTCAAGTTTCATTTGCCCTTATTTTTTTTTTAACTTCGTTTACATAATATTTTATTATCCTGAACGTATCTTTTTTCAACCAAAAAAATAATTATTAAAATAGGTTCTCGCAATTCAAAATTACCATCGAAAACTTCTGGCACGTCTATGTATTAATTAGTAACCCAATTCATGAATTTATAGTTTTCAAGAACTTTATCATTATGATCAAGAATGAGACATGCAACGACATCTATCAAAGGAATTATGGTACTTGGTACTTATTAATAAATGCCTTCACAAGATAACTTTTAAAAGTTGTGATAGCAAAAGGTAGAAATGGTTTTAGTAAATCGAAAATATTTAAAAAGAAATTGTAAGGGTGCTACTTAAAGTATAACCAACAGACAATGACCAACAGACGCATTTTCAGCATTCTTGGAATGGCTGTCTGTTGTCTCTTTCGATAGATGGCGTTGTGCATCTGACGTCATTTTCCTGAATCGCGGTGTTAAGATTCTCCGTGACTGAATGACCCTCTCCCATGTTTGAAATCAAAGCGGGTTAGATAAAGTGTTGAAATTGAAAGTATTAAAAGTGTCGTTAAAAGTCTTGATCATTAATCGTTTGGTTGGAAGATTTGGTTTCGAACAATTCGAACTTTGATTGAAAATTTTGAAGTACGAGCACGTACGAGGTAGTAAAGGTTCTAAAGGACTTATTTTAGACGCATTTTAGTTTGCGATAACCACGCGAACGAAGTCGCGGGCACAGCTAGTCGTAGTCTTAGGAGTCCTAACTAATATTATAAATTCGAAAGTAACTCTGTCTGTCTTTCTGTCTGTCTGTGGATCGCGAACATAATGGATAGTATGGATACCCACCTTTAAACTCATAAGTGGGAACACTTATTGTGACGGACGGGAAACTACGGAACCCTACACTGAGCGTGGCCCGACACGCTCTTGGCCGGTTTTTTTGAAATTCATAAAGATACCAAGAGTTGAGTAGTGAGAATGTGGCTGTTTGTTGAGTAAGTTCGAGTTGCATATTGAAATTCTGTACAACATTATAAAATTCGTTTGGATGATATTATAGTTACAATGACACTGGTTGTTTTAATGTTGGCAATAAGCTAACTGTTTCAGAAACTTTTATAGAGGATTTATAGCATGGGTGTCCATACTCCGTTCTAATCCGCAATGGTAGTTACCATATTTACCTTATTTCTGACATCTGAGAAATCAACCATGCACACTTGGTTCGCAGTAATAATCATTAATCACTTCATTAACTCCTTCCATTATTGTATCTGTAGCTTTTTTCTTTTGTTTTTCTGGACCATTCAGCCTGCTATGTGCTCTATCCGGCCTTGTTTTAAAATAATTAGTATCTTGAGGACATAAATCTGCATTGACCTTACAGTTTTACCCATATAGATAGAAAGAGTTATCGGTCTGTTACGTGACATAGTGATGCTGATTGACAAAAATATAGGTTCTAGAACCAATTTTTTTTCAAAATATTCTAGCCATTAGCAATTTGGCGCCGTAAGTGTTGGTGACAAAGCTGCTCACTTATTGGAAACATTATTAAACTTATTTATGTCTGACTCAGAGACATCTGGCCTTCCATAGAATTGTGACATCACTTGCGAATCACGTTTCGAGAGTGACTTGAATTTGAAATAATTGAAAAGGAAAATATGCTTGTCCTAGATTTTATTTAGGTCATAATTATATTGGAGATGATATTATTGTTTGAGGAAAATGTGTGAAATTCTTAGGATTTAACTGGGTTAGGATATAATTGTTGTAATACGAAAATAGGCACATCTTCTCTTATAGTTTTCGTAGAAGGGAAAAAGGAATTATTATTTTTTTATTCATGAAAACTAAGTCCAAGCAAGGTTCCAGGACTTGGCCATCTGCCAGGGTTGCGGGAAAGTCCGAAAGGGTTACCGCAGCCCCTTTTTTTGTGTGTGGGAAATCGTCAAATAACTTCTCCCGCTCTGGGCAGAGCGGGAGGGTGTGTCAGACTCTTTACTGACTAAAACCCACCCGTGTTCCTTCAGTTGCCTGTGCCAGGGGCCACGGTAACCCTTTCGGACTTTCCCGCAACCCTGGCAGGCATCGGCCATAGCGGACCCCGTCATTGGGGCTGACATCTCTTTGAGGCGCGCGTGGAACACAACGCGCCATCGACCCCGCCCTGGTCCTTATCGCATGGCGAGCTACGGAGCTACGTAGTGTCGTTGTGGAGCGTAGGTGGTATGCCAGAGTCGCGGGAAAGTCCGAAAGGAATACCGTGGCCCCTGGCACAGGCAACTGAAGGAACACGGGTGGGTTTTAGTCAGTAAGAGCCTGACACGCCCTCCCGCTCCGCCCAGAGCGGGAGAAGTTATTTGATGATCTCCCAACCTCAAAAAAAAAGTACTTAGGCCAAGTCTTTGCTGTCCTGCATCTGTAGCGGTATCTAGTTATCTACATCGCCACATGTGAGCTGGGCGTGGTACTAACGTCACGCAAATCTTGCATCGCGCAAGCACAGTATACCGCGTGACATACAACGTCCCGACATCAATCGTCGGGCAGTTGCCCACCAGACACGACAACTGTCTGGTCGTAGGATTCTCCCTTTTCTATGGAGGTATGAGTGAACTTAGCACCCTGTTCGTCGTACCTCGTCGTTGTCGTCGTTTAGACAAGACGACCATTTACGAGGTGAAGATAATCATCTTCTACAATTTTAGTAAACCCTTCTGACAGTATGCTGTTGACAGAAGCTTTCGAACGATCTGTAGTAACATCCAAGTGGACTCTAAAAATAGCCAGGAAAATTAAACCATTTTAAATAACCTATTCAACTAATAATTAGGTTAAACAACATTTGTGTTGATTTACAATATAGGACATAGGTAATAAACATACCTACACGCGCGCTCCGCATAGATTAGCAGTGACCAAGGAAAATGTGTTATTAGCCTGTCAGATGTAATTTGTCTTTCTAGAACATTATGCATTCTTGCTGTTGGTTGCTGTTTATGGGTAATAGCCTCCTGATTCCTTAGTAATAGCTTGATTAGTTCGTTATAAGGATCCCTATTAGGAGGCCTTGCATGTTGTGTTGATTGATCATGTTTGAGGAAACTGGCAACATTGGCCAGTACGAATCTATGGACTTTTATGTTTTCCTTAGATTTCTTTAATGTCATCTTCTTCTTCGCTTGCTGTTTTATTGTTTCAATAGTAGGTAGGTGCATTCCTTTAATGCGGAGGAGTTAGAAAAATGTCGTGAGGTAAGTTTTGAGTGTGAATGTGGATGGTTATAAGAGAAGGGGAAGGCCAAAGAAACGATAGATGGACTGTGTGAAAGATGCTATGGTTTTAAAGGCGGTGACTGCCGAGATGGCGACAAAAGAGAGGTAAGGAAAAAAACACATGTTGCGCTTCACTGGGATAAAGGGAAGACAGTGATGATGAGGTGCATCACCTTTATCTAAGATGATTTTAACTAGATTATATTTTAAGACAAGACATTGGTATTGGTTTAATGATATTGACCACACATCTTATTGATATTTTATTCTCGTTAATATTGTAATTGATTCAAACGATGTTAACCTTTTTTTTCTCTTCTTGTTACAGGTAATTACGGAGTGTTCGAGATACGATTTGGGGTCATACTAAGGGCTGCTAGTAGAACTAGCCCTTAAAGTCTACCGTTAATCGTGAATATTTTGAAGGATATATGTAAGAATCACCAATCGTATAAGGATTGCTTTTCGAACTGGCGGTGCTTTTATTTCGGCAAAACCACCTTCAGCTTCGTTTTTAAACTGTACTGTTTGTACTGCGGAAACACAGAGTCACCCAATAATTTATGGTCTGACACGAAAATGACAAAACAAAAGAAAATTGTAACTTCTTTTGGACTACACTTCTACATTGGAATGCAACAATATGTTCATTCTAATTCGATTTCTGCCAAACCGCTGCATCAAGGTAATAATATCTCAAAAGTTAATCAAAGGATTACCTGGAATCCATTTTGTATATTTTTAGCCAAGGCACGTGAGGTTTTAGTTTCTTTTTTCGGACCATCGTTATTTCGACGACTTAGTTGTTTTGATATTTATTGGATGTTCGGAGTTAGTTCTCAGGATTATAATGTTTGGTATTTATGGGAAACCAAAAATGATGTAATAAGTTTTGTAGCTTGTACAGAAGAACCGACTTCTTAAAAGTTTTGCGATTTCATCAGTAACGTTATAGGTCTAATCCAATTTATGTCTTACACTTCTGAACGCACCCGTTAGAATACTTACATTATTTGCTTTTATGATTAGCAATTCATCATGTTTTCAAGCCGGAGTTATAGCAGCGAAACCTACTACATTATCTTTGATTTATTATGGTATACGATATCATTGTTTACTTCTCCAGCTTCCACACCTTCCTCATACATCATTATGTTTTTAATTTTATATTTCTTTCTAATTACTACGCACGTAATGTTCTTCGTTCTCCTAGCTTTATCCTGGCTGCCACCAATCTTTATAAACATTTGTATGTTATTAAATATTATGGCTTTGTGAGTCAGTATCAACATATTTTCAGACTGAATCATCCATGTTATTAATTGCAACACGTCCTGGTACTTTCTCAACGAGCCAGGGAGAAAGTGGCAAGAATTTTAAAAAATCATTTCCATGGTTTATGGGATTTTATTATTCGGTATAGTTTTTCTCGTACATGTAGGATACTGTAAAGTTTTCCCGGTTGAATTTTACAATGGGTAATCTTTTGTCTTATTTCTTGGCATGCTCCCTAATCTGTCTTGCCAGACTAAACTTGGTCTTGGTAACTGAGTTACCAAGTTGCTTTATTTATTTGGAATCTTGCCTAATAATTGTTCTATCCTATTGAACTAAATCCCGTTATTGGTAAACTTTGTTGGAAAACCGTGCAGCTCTTAATAATCCTTTGGAGATAACCTGTGTCTACTGAAGTTTTAACCTGTATTGCCCTGTGGATTAGCATGTCCTCAAGACGCAAAGCCTGATTATGTTTTTTGCAGAGTTAGAACTTCTCATGTAGCAATCGCATATTGTTAAAAAAACATGTTTTTTTTTTAATTATATTCAAATACCTTTTTTTTTTTTTTGTTTCCGGGGTGGAAAATCCTCATGGATGTCCGCCGCCCTGGGGCGGGCGGCGGGGTCTGTCAGACTCTTACTGACTAAAAACCACCCCGGTGTTCCATCTGTCAAATACCTGTGGCAGCAACAAGTAACCCAGTAACCATCACGCAAAAATCATCATTACATAATCTTACAACTGATGCCAAAGTAATTGCAGTGTGGGCAGAATTGACAAGAATGAGGTTAAACGTGACAGAGAAAGAATCAACCTTGACTTTAGTGCAGTTAAAACTGTCAAAGTAATACAACCTATGAAAAATAATTACGAGTTTTTATCGACCCACGGTACTGAGTCATTGGGGTCTGTGTTGCTATATGCGGATTTTAAAATAACATGTGACGAATTGGAGATTCGTTTTGATTTTAACGAAAGGTTCAAATTTGGCAGTGATATGATAGATTTGGTCAAAGAAAAGGAGACTGACTACTAAGAACCTCTGTGTTTGCTGTTTTTAAAAGGTAAAGTACTTAACCTTTTTCAAACCAAATACAGTTTTTTTTTGCATTTTCGCAAAACCCAACTATTTTTGTCAGCACGAACTCAAAATTGTGGAAAACATAATTAACATGCCAAAATTGTGACAGCTTTGAAAAGTTTTTGAGATAATGTTTGGCAATTCTTCACTGCAAAATCAAAATCAAAAGTCATTTATTCAAATTAGGCTGAGAATCAGCACTTTTTGAACGTCAAAATCACATATAAGACAGTCCCCCCAAAACGCCCGCCCTTCACCACTTCCTAGTGCTTTAGCCGGGAAGAAGAAGTGGCGGAACAAACTCCCCAGCAGCACTGCTGTCTGTTCAGTTAGAAGAACTGGATTCTATACAGTATGTAATAATAAGTATATTAAGTATTATTAGTATTATAAATATAATAAGTGTATAGTAATAATAAGTAATTAACATTACGAAACACAAAAATATTACAATTATTTGCCATAAATGTCAGCTAGCACACGCCAATATTTAAAACTATACTCAAGCAGAAATAAATAATAAAAACAAAAACGCAAACAGAACTTAATACATAATAAAAAGCCTCCTGGCATAAAGGGCGTGCCCGCTTACATATGCAATGCTGCATTATGTTTATATGTATATAGCTGTAACTTGTAGCCACAAATGATAAACTAGGACCTTCGAAGTAAAATAAAGAAACATTAATTTCTAATAACAAAACCATAGTCAGCAAGCTGCAATGATCGCATTAATGGAATGGGCCTTCTATTCGGAACAAACAGAAGGAACTAACGATAGTAACATATCAATGTGATCAAGATTTTTATGGAAAGCGTGTCTCCCAGTTACTTCTGGTTTTTGGATGTTTGCCTATTTTGACATTCGTTTTTTTGAGTCCATTCTACAGTTCCTTGAATTCGCGAGTTCCGGATTCCGTTCTAATAAATCTACTTATGCATAAAATATTTCTATATTAAGTTAATGAATAATGAAATTCCGCATTATGCGCCAGATTGACATTGGACCATCATGAAATAATTTATTCACGTTTTTTTTTTATTTATGGTGGGTTTGCTCTTGACTCTAGTCTAGGTCAGTGGTGACAGAGACAGAGTCGACGGTGGTTATTATTATGGTGATGTCATTTGTTTCTGATTCTCTTAAGTTATGCTTCTGATTCTCCTTAGTTATATTTCACGGTTCTGGTTAAGAGCGTTTATACCTTATGATGAGTGGCAACGTCGCAATTTAGTGTCATATTTCGTGGTTTTCAATTTTTATCATTTAATCGGAGCTATATTTAAAAAATCTGTTTACTTAATTAACTTTTTAGAATTACGTGAAAGTGTTTAAAAAGTAAGTAACCGTTATGCTTACAGATATTTTACAATGAGAATAACGCCCTGCAAGTTTCCAATGTATTATTTGCATATAAATAGAACTGTAAACGCAACGATTTCTTACCTTTTACACAGTTTTCACATAATTCTAAAAAGTTAATTAAACAGATTTTTAAAATATAGCTCCGATTAAATGATACAAATTGAAAACCACGAAATATGACACTAAATTGCGACGTTGCCACTCATAAGGTATAAACGCTCTTAAATGGAACCTCATAACTCGGAAAAAACTATTTCTACAACTTTCATCTATTTTTATTTTTGTGCCTATCAAATCCTTCCCAGATATTCTCAATTTATATCGTATAACATAACTTATAGACTTCAAACGGCTCAACGTTTTCGGAATCCAGTCCAAGTGTTGCACGAAATTTCAAAATAAACGTGGAAACTAAAAATAGTCTGATTCGGAGGAAATTGTTGTAGCAACACATTGCAAGAAATGGCCGCCCGGTCGGCCGCTACCAAGTTTGTATTGAGCCTTCCATTCAAGCCTTTGTCGCACACAAGCACGGCAATACCTTGCACACACACACAGATAAACCAAGCGAGTTTGACAGTTCGCGGCAGCCGCATCAGTTGGCCGATGCTCGGCGTCGCGGCACGATCGTTCACTGCCGCCATCTTGAATTTACGAAACGCGGACTATTTTTTTAATAAAAATAAACTAAAGGTGTCAACTGTGTAAGTGTGTGCAAATGCTAACGTTCTTGTGGAGGTTTTGATTTTCGAATTTGTTTCGAATACGACCAGTATCAACGAGGATTTCGGTATTCACCATAAAGTTTTTTTTAACGTGGCATGGACCGGTGTTATGTAAATTGCGAAATAATTATCGGGAAATCGATATTATGTTGTATAGTATTGTATGCACTAAGGTGTTGATCACGGTGGATTTGTCCAGGTTTGTCTGTGCTCCGACATTTTTAAATAGTTTGTTTGTGGGTGACGTCCCGCCAAAATGTAGGTTACGGTTAAAAGAATTCAACGCATCTTGTTGACTGTTTAATCTCAAATTAATTCATTGAAATTCTAAGAAAATACGTGAATATTTATAGCAACTACTTATTTCTCGTTAAGTTGATTAATTGAGGACGTTATTTTTGATCTGTTGATCAGTATTCTTCTTTGGAGTTATTATTATTTTGTTTTGTTAGCCTATATTGTCTCATTGCTAGGCAAAGGCCTCCTCTTTTTCATCCAAACCTGCCTGTGTTGTGCGATTTCTGGCCATGTTGGTACTGCTAACATTATCAGATCATCATATCACACCACCTTCGCCGTGGTCTACCTCGACGGCGATCGTAACGATTATTGCTTATTTATTATAAATAAGTAAGTAAGTCCTAAACATTCCCAGTTACGCCCGAAGGTGTTACCAGCTATGAGTTTCCGATATTATTCTTCCATTTTTAGTAATAATTATGGTAACAATGCTACAAATGATGTCATTGGCATTGTTGTAAATAATATGCGATATTAAAAGGAAAAATTATTACAAGTCACGTTACACATTATGTACATAAGTAAATATAAATATTACGTCGTTTAATCCAACGAGACTCACGTTTTGGCTTTGGTCAGAATTGTGTCATTCTAGTTTTTAGTTTAGTTCAATAAAAAAAAATGCAAAAATCAAATTAAAAAATTATACTGATTCCCTTTGTTAGGTGTTTCTACCGTATCTTGCGCAGAGTTATTAATTAGTAATTTTTAAACAAATCGTCATCAATACAAAGTTTGTAAACAAACTTAACAGAATCGTTGGTATCATACAAATCTAAGTTTGTAGGTTCGACTGAACTACCTTCATTTTCATTAATTATAGTAATGTTTTCCATAACATTCCTATGAGCAAGTGTAGCAAATGATTCACAAAAAAAAATCTTGTCTATGAACGAAGCCGAACTTTTTTAGCTGTCTATTATTTTCGGCTTAGATGAATCAGATGTTGTTAACGAACGGTAAAAAAAAAACATTTTGAATAGACATTTACGATTTTTAATTATTCGATTCAATATGCTTCTTTCGTATAGATAAGTATTAAAAAAAAAACATACGTAAGTGAATAAATTGATATTAAAAACCAATTCTTGGTTATGTTGTGAAGATTGTTACGATTAAGGTTGATCAAATTAAAGTAAATAATCATAAAAAAAAATACTCGTAGCTTTATAATGCGCTTTGTCCGTCAAAAATCCACTCTTGCGCAAGATTACGCCAGGGATTTTAATGACGTCACATATCCCAAAAATCCTAAGCCGCATTCTTTTCCTCTTTTTAGAGCGGTTAGGGTCCAAACATCGTTTTTTTTTACACCTGGCTCACAGATAACGTCATACCGTTTGTCATGTAGATGACAAAATTCTTACGCTAGTATACTTTCAGAGGAAACCCAGCCTTACGTCTTAGAAGATAATGATCTATGTACCGTTTGAGTAGTACAATGTTAAAATGGTAAGTCAATACTGTAATGTGATACACAGTTTTGATACAGTGATAGATCATTTAGCGTGTGAACGTAAAGATGAGATAAGTCTTGTACAGACGGACAGCATTTATGCAACTTCTTCTTCGTCGTGTCGATAGCACGACTGACGACAGTGAATTAGATTTTGTTGAGCCAAAACTTCGCCTCTTCCACGGCATCGTCTTCGGTGGCAGCGCAGAGGTCACTATAGCTGCATTTTTTGTGGCAACATATGCAACTAATGCATTTGTAATAGTTGCTTTACCTACAGTTGATAATAGTGCTGCTTCTACAGTTAGCCGCACATCAGTGGTGACATTACCAGTATAAGCTGGCCTCGCATTCTATTGAATGTCAACGTGTTACTACTGATGTGTACCTAAATAAGAGTAAAGGCTCCCGAAGACAGGCGCGACGCGACTCTTGTAGAACAATTTCCATGAAGTTTTCATAAAAAAAAAATCTACTAGGGTCGCGTCGAGCCTGTTTGCCTTATGGCAAATATTACAAAAATAATGTCAAGGAAAACTGGTCAACATACGCAAATAAATTTAGGCTACGAACTGCGAATAACATAAGTGCAGAATGATAAAAAGCTGTACCTACTTCTTTTAGGCACAAAAATAAAGCAGCTTCTTATTTAAAAATATTACTAAGTGTAAGGGATTTCCCCCAACATCCTGTCTGTTGATAAATAACTTATTCAATACAAAATTGTAACAAACACAATCATAGTACCTACTACTTACTGTTAAGAGTATACTTGCCACATTTTTAACAGCTTCTGTTTTCCTGCAAAAAGTGTATATCTATTAACAGCTATTAAATTCAAAAGTGGTTCAGTCAGAACACTCCCTTAGATTGCTATCGAGATAATTTCCGATTGGCTAATCCAGTTCAATTTGGCGAGACCTGTTCCACTAGTTTGAAATAACGTTTATTTATGTCTACCGCTCACTTGGCTTTGCCTTTCACACCGATAAAGTATAAAATGAGTCTGGTTCTCGTCCTACGCATATCCTTAAAAACTAGAAAGGGCTACTGTATTTCGAGTGAAGACACGAAGGGTTGTCAAATAGTCAGTACCATTTTCAATATTATTTAGGCCTTACAATAACGTGGGTACTTATCCGGCCCAATTGTACTATGGATCTAAAAACAAAAGAAGGTGCAAGATGGTCCCTAAGAACTGTACGACCATCTTGAATTTATACAAACCGAGTTTTTTTCTTACTCAACTAAAATGGTATCAATTGCATACAAATTCAATTGAAAAATACATGAATAATAACGTCAGTGAATTCACAAAATATGCAGAACATAAAATGGTATCATTAGATAAGATATAACTCAGATATAGTGAGGCGGAACTGATTTGACGTAATACTGACGATACGAGTGATATTTATAACAAACATGACTACTAAAGTTTATTTATTGATGTCAAGTTTGTGGTTGTTCAAGGACGACTCAGTATTTAATGTTTTCTTAAGTCATTATCTGCCGAGCCTTTTCACAGTCATGTTTTGGTCGGCTTCCAGTCTAACCGGATGCAGCTGAATACCAGTATTTTACATGGAGCGACTGCCTATCTGACCTCCACAACCGTTACTGGGTAATACGATACCCCTTGATAAGACTGGTTGTCAGACTTTTTTGTAGTTTTCTTAAGTAATTCATTGATTCATTTGCAATCAATGCACAATATTAAACGACTGCTAGATTAATTCCGTCTGTCTGCTCGGACTGTATGGCGCCATCTTGAAAACGACCGATTTGATTTTGGTGCGAATTTTACGAAATGATCTTGAGTTTTTGTGGAATATAATAAAAGAACGAAGACGTTTTGTTTGATATAGAAATTAAGAGAATAAATAGAAGAAGTCAGTCATCTAAAACCCAACAGTTAATAAATAAAATAAGAAGCAAATAAGAAAGTTCAGACTATGACGGAGCATGTATCGGTTAAAATATTGAAATACAATTAGCTTCAGTTAATTTCAAACGCGACGGCTGTAGAGGTGTCACAATGGAATATGTTGACGCTTGTCAGTCACTAGGGCTGGTAGAAGCTAAACATGAATTAATAAAAATGGCGAACTGTAATGTTTTCTAAAATATGTGAATATGTGGCGAGAAAGAGGATAGGTATATACTGAGATTTTGGCTGATAGAACTGTATGGACAAATGAAGAAGACATGACCCCAAAAAATTCGGAATTTGGGATCCCTTATTACAAAATCTCTATTTTGTGGGGTCATGTTTTCTAGGACAATGATGTAGATAGTGGTGATGATAGAACTTTTGTAAGCACTATAGGAAAAAACAAGCAGTAAAGTGAAACTGAGTTTTTTGAAATTAATGCAACAGTGGCGGAAAGACTATTTCTCGTAAAACTAGTGAAACCATTGGATTTTCTGCTAATAGCGTTACTACAATATTATGATATACATATACTGAGTTTTTGCTCAATATTGAATCAGTCTTGTAAAACTTCATATTGTTATTTATAAATTCTACATGATTGTGAATGACATTCACATTTTTCATTTGACATTCATAATTTAAAATGCTTTTAAATCAAAATTCATCTAACTCAATTAAATTGATGACATTTATCATGATAAATTCTGATTAAGATGTTCCAATTCATATATTGACTAAATCAGTATTTAATTTTAGAGTTATTAGCTTATAAAGTTTAGTGGCAACCATATCTGCTACATCCTCTCACTCTGAATAAATTACTGGAGGGCTTTGACCAACTGTTCTAATGTCAGTTCTACAATACGTTTAGATTTCACCAGCATTATCCTATGTATTTGCTGAAGTTTTAGTTTATCTAGTTCATGTAGCTTTAATATTTCAACAGGCTTATGACAGGATGTAGATACGAGCACATTTGGTAGAAAGCTCGCAAGCAGTTTACTTTTGAGAATAAAACCACATCCTAAGTCCCATCCACTCATAATGAATGTAGTTCCCAGCAAACGTCATTGACTTAAAAGTCTCTCTCTCTCTCTCTCTCTCTAAACTATATACCTATCTAAGCAAGAATTGCCGTACAAAAATTGTCAATAAAAATCAGGTTACAGATATAAAAGCAACCAAGTGAGTCCCTTTTACACATCATAATGATACGATAATCAGTTTTCGCATGTCAGTCTTCCATCTCGACGTAGGAAAGTATGGCAGAACTATGGAAAACTTCCCACGTGTCTTACTCGAGGTATAAAAAAGAAAGTTAGGTAATAAAGAGTACTGTATTCTAGCTCAGACTTAGATGGCTTCTTGATACTAAGACACGTAAGGTGGATTAGTGTTGGAGGTATTTTATTGGCAGTAAGGCTAGACCTAGAGGCCGATTTCGATGGTCAATCTACCAATCGATTTTTCTAGTATGGTTGCTGTGGACAATACTTTTTGTGTATAGTCACAGTTATATTATATTGTACTGCAGTGGCTTACATAATACTAATTATAGAAAGTATGTTATGGTAATTCTAGGTGCAAAGCCACTTAACTCCTATAACTAACTAAGCATATTATCTTTATGATATTATTTTAACAAGTCAATGCATCTGACATGATTAAAACATTGCTTTTATTGATGACCGAAAGCACGTCATAGACTAATATAGATCGTATCATTAAATATCTCGATTACTTCAATACCATTAGCACTGATAATTAATTTAATTATTGTAGTGGCATTTATAGAAACAAAGTCATCGTCTAATTTGTGTTCCAGATCGATATCTTTATTTCGATATCGAAATTCAATGTGCAATATTATTTAAGATGGATGCAATGTTAAATAATGCAAATGTTTTCTCCTTTGCGGAAGAAATAGAGCTTGAAATTGTACTAATTTGAGGTTTGTTGATGTTGCAGTTGTTGCTTAAGAATGCAGTTATGCATAAATTTTAGACTAGGCTAGGTAACGCATAATAGGTACGCGTTAATATGAACTGATTATTGTAATCTTTGATATAATTCGCGCAATGTTTTTGTCATCGTTATCATCTTTAGCAGAAACTGTTCTCATTTCATTTGTTACTTATTATGGATCTATCATTATCATCGGCAGCTATGAGCCACCCACTACCGAGTATAGGCCTGTTTCCTTTTGTACCATGCTTTCCTGCTCCGGTCTTCTATATCTCATGATGATAGTAGATTTTTAAATAGCATTATACACTGTAAAGCTGGCTGCTATTTTTAAGTAGTATCTCTTTAAATGGGGTTTATAGAGACAGATATATTACACTGCCTTAACGCTTTGGAGTGCATTCGAACGACCGCCAAACAGTCCCCGGCTTGGCAAGACCGGCTTCCCTCGAGATGTCTACTTTAATGTCAAATACTATATTATGTTTTAATTTACTTTTATTATCAGATTCAACTTATGCAAATACAATTATATTGTTTTCTTGTACCTTTTTTGATCAACGCTCTATTTTTATCCCCGCTGATCGTTTTAACGTCCGACCTCTAAAAGTCATTAGTTCTAACAAAAATAATATAAAGTTTTCAGACAAGGAGTCCATTATATTAATTATAGTTACAATATTTACTCAAACTACTTCTAACAATCCATTTGAACAAACTACAACCAGTCAGCTATGTTAACGAAGCGCCGCGGCGCCGGAGTATTCAGAAACGAGGCCAGCATACGATTATATGGATATTTAAGGCGTCCAGGTTGCATTTTGTTTTGATACTTTCATGCCCCCCAGCTATATGCTCCGCAATGGTGATCGCAATGAGCGATACTTACAGAAAGGTGAAAGGTGCATGTAAAAGTCTCTAATTGCACTGCACTTGGCATTATAAAGTAAGAAATGCTTAGCCTAATGATAGATGGCTGATCCAAATTGGTTCGTCGATTGAATTTAATGTTCGAAATAATAGTCTTTGTCATGTTCTAGTTAATAACGATGATGAATCACGTTTTTTAATGGAGGGAAGGTTAAAATCAGCGATGTTAATTACTTTAATTCTACAATTGTAAGTCTAGATTCAGTCCTTATTAAGATCAATGATACTGGAAACGATGTGGTGGAATAACTTGAAAGTCGATCAGACCTTTATGATCATAGTCTTGAATATACTCTAACCTACAAAAGTACCTACCCTCCAGCAATACGTGATCACAACATCTACAACTACCGTATCAAACGCTCGTTTCGTGCATCCCGGCTCTCGGCAATCCCGTTAGTGAACCGGTCTCAGAATGCCGTGCGTTCCCCACATTGTTTTGACGAATACGAAACTGATTTTAGTTCTCCAATACGTCTTTGTTCTCCTGGTACTTTCGTGTGTAATTTGCGCTATGATGCGTGACGGAGTAAGCATAATAGAAACGAAAACCTGGGGGTTTAAACCTGGATAAACTGTATGACCATTTTTCAACCTGCTTGCCTAAAAGATTAGGAGATGGTCACTAGCAAAATTGACTTTCACAGAAAAACCATTCCTTACTCAGTTTTCGGCTTTGTTTCGTGTAAGTACTTCATATATTCCATAATTTACTTCTGCTCCCAGATCAACAACAAAAGTGGTTTGTTCACCTGAAAGTGTGGTAGAGTAAGGCATAATGTTCTATGGTGCACCACATGCGGTTTCCTGTATACAATCATGATATTTTAAGATGGAGTAACACATTTCTCCTAGTTTGCTCTAAATATAGGTAAAACGACTTAGTTCGCTCGTTAAATCTACTATTTAAACTGGAATACATATTTCGAAGTGCTTAGCACTTCCTTAGTCATTTCCATTCTTTTAACGATTTCCGCTCTGTCAAAAAGACTGGTCCTTAATCTGCAAATGTTGGTCCCGCCGTACTACATTGCAAAATCAGAATGCATGATATCTGATTCATCTTGCAACCAAAAATCTTTTTATCCCAACGAAATATGATTCAAAGTTCCAATGACGATTCTATTACTCACATCTTATGCAATTTCTCTAAAAAAACCAGTTCCAAACCGGTAACCGAAGTTCTCAGGTTGTGTGCTTAGAATCTTGATAATCTGAAGATGTAATCCTAGGTGCATGCCTAAGTAGTTTAGAAACTGCATTTGCAAAGGAGATAAAGACACTGTTCACGCGTTGAAATATAAGTGGGACTCATTAGGATTGCGGTTAGGTTGTTGACTCAATGAGAAGGTCCGAATTTGAATGCAGACGAACTAAGAACAGTTAATTTTAATGTGCTGACTGCAATTTAGGATTTATTGTGTCCAGAAGGACTAACGACCTCATATAACTTAATGATAATTCGTACCTTTGCAATCTGTATAGAATCTCAATAGGATGATAATTATGAATGCAACGATGCATCTAGTTATAATCCAGAAGATGTCTCCCGCTACACTTAAGATATACAAGGATACCATGCAGGTACTCGTATCTTAAGACAAGATCTATTCAAATCAGCTGCCTCTCTAATTCAGAAAATATAACATAAAAATGAAATATTTAAGAAAAAATAAGCTTCTAAATTATTAATTTTCAACAAAGCAGACGGCTCACTTGACGTAAAAGTTTAGTTCTGCATATAAGTGATTTCACGGCTATGTCATGTAACGGTGTGGCGCGGTCAATGGTCATGGAATGGATCTCGTTGGAGCAAACGCTGCGCTGTCACGCACAATAGGTGATTCGTCTTGAGAAATTTTAATAAGTTCGCACGAGACTGGCTGGTTCTTGTTATAGTTTTCGGTATTATTAAGGGGTTTTGGATTTGCATTATGTGGATTTGTCTTGGGTTTGGGGTTCTTTAGACAATCTATGAGTTCCTTTCCATCATCATTGACGACTATGTTCTCATCGTAAAAGTTTACTGCAACTGTACTCAAATTATTAGCTAGTATTGTCTCATGTAATTCAAACCCCTGTTTACGTATAAGTTTTTTTATAAATTCCTTGTTTAAATTCAAATTTATTAGCATACTGCTCGTTTTGCTTGATCTGATGGTACCAAAATCTTATATTCAGTCAACATATTTGAGCCCTTTTAAAACAAAACAAACTTTAAAACAAACATTATTACTTATATTTACCATATTATGGGACGTTTCTTTACCCTCATCTGGATCACCAGCATCTTAATGTTACTTGATACTAAAGGATCCCGCATATTCTGTTTCACATCAACAAACACCAACAACAATTTTAAGTCTTACTTTCCTTTTAATAAAGTTGGTTATTCTTTAATTTCTACCAAGTAATGTGATACATTTGACGGTGTCTTTGGGATTATGATCCTCAGAAACTGGTTATATTATTAATTAAGAGGACATTGGGCTTGGTGTCACTAATTAGGTATGAATATCAATCATTGTTTTAATCCTTTTTTACTTACAGACCCTTTCGAAAAGCATCGGGATCTTAAGAGGCTTTTAACTATGCCGCAAAAAGTGCTATAAGAAAATTTTCTAATATTACGGAAAATCTTGCGCGGCTTCATTATTAAAGTTTTGTTTACCTACTACTGGAGAAACGGTTATCTGTGACAAAAATCTTGTGGTTAGACAAGGAAATCAGAAGTAAATGTAATAAACTATTTTGTTGTGTATTATCGACTCGCAAAAAAGTAACATTTGGTTTATTAGGAAGTGTCTGCTAAACGCATCTTAGGCATGTCTGTACATTACTCTAAACTAGCGACCCGACCTTTCTATTTCACGGTGCTTACGGCTTGACAAAACATTGATTTTTCTTTATTATTTGTAAGGGTAATATAAATATATTATACACGGAAGATTCATACCTTCTGGAGTCAATTCTCTAAATGATGGTGAACACCACATCAAAATCCTTGGCGTCGTTTAAAAGAATAACGCGGTCTCACAGACAGACACGAAAAGCGACTTTAATTTATAAAACGTACTAGGATCGTTATTTTCTTAGTCTGACTTCTGAAGTGTATGCTTTCATATCTTTTAAATCTTCTTCGACTACTTTCACTCCAGCTTATACTTATTATATTTTTTACTACCTTTCACCCGCGACTTCGTCTGCGTGAAATTTCCTGTTTTAACATAATACTGTAGCTTACCATTAGTTCCTAAGTTTACCCCCTACATACAAACTCACAAATTTTACCTCTTCACAAAATTAGTACAGATGTATATCAACTACCTTTACAGTGAAGTAGGTATATTTATTTTACAATTACAGTTAACTATTTACATTAGGTACTAAATTAAATGACTAACTAACTGTACAAATAAATATAAAAACAAAAGGAAACTTAGGCGTCGAAGTACTCCTCCGCATCGCTGTCATCCGGAAACGTGTCCAGAAGGCTGGCAGCATTGCCACGTTGAATGGCAAAGCTAATCCTTTGGCCAAAGAACAACCTAGCCCTCTGGTCACGTGAAGTGTCGGTAAATGTTGACGGTTTTAAAAAATGGTTGTAGATTTGATTTATCATTTTATAAATCATTCAATACTGTAACAATATATCGTGTTAGTGAGCCAAGGAAAACGACTGAATGCTTGTAGGCGGCTAGTAATTCTAATTTGTCAGTCATAAGTATAGCATTGTCATGCGTGGCTGTTACAAGTACTTCTAATTGTAAAGGATATGCACTATTGTCAAAGAGTCTGGGTGCATTATTTGGCAAGGTGCCTTTTGTTAGTGCATTATTCATATTATATCCTTCTATTAGGTCATCTCTTGTATCGGCACAAACTATATGGCCTGCCACTACCTTGTTGTCTTATGTTCTTATCGTGTATTGTTAACGGTTCTCCAAAATTGTATTGGGATTACTAGACTAGTTTCAGTCTTAAAAAGAGCTTTCATTCTTGAGTCTAGTCATCTCAGTCTGTCCAACTGTCTATGATTGGCAAGAACTCTATAGCTTTTGCACTTATTTCCACTCTTGTAACTCTGTTTGGGATTGCATGATTAAACAAATTATACTTGCTTCAAAATGCATAATCAGCAGTAATGTATGTGGTGTCACGTACAAGTTTTTTATGACCTACCTCAAAAACATGCGTTTGATGTGTTTGCGTATCATCTATGTTGATAAATATTGAGTTTATGTCTTAGACAAATATACTTACGCCAAAATCGCTTACTGACATAAAATCATCATTTTATGTTAATTAATTGATCAATATGTTTATAATGCTATCGATTTTATGTTTGACTATTAAATTGCGGAATGTTTTGCAATATTTTGTTAGATTTGCCGTGTTATTGCGTAAAACAAACGCAAAGGCTTACATTTTGACAGCTGAAGTACAACTGCCAATCTTAAAACAGAAATGGTAAATTAACGGTAATTTGGGGTCAGATTTCAAGATTGGAAAATCATCAAAGCCTCAAACGGTACCGAGCTGTTGAATTTACGATTTCTGATTTAAGAATTGGGATATAAGACTTGTAAGTCCGTTTAAGCAAACCCATTGGTAATTAATATCAACAAAGCTGAATGTTGAATGCATAATACCAAGCTTATTTCGGCAACATAGCCGCTCATTTTGGCCAAAAACAATTACATTTCAACAATTACGAAACGCTTTCAATTTATCAACGAGAATAATGAGATAAGAAACATTTATTACTAGTATTTATTTATTAATCGAGGATATCAAGATAACTCGGCCTTACTCGTAATCAATTATGTCATTTGTGTTAACTTATATGGTAATGCTCTTGTAGTGGAAGTATGAGCTGAATATATATTATTATTATACTAGCTGACCCCGCGAACTTCGTACCGCCTAACATTTATTTTTTTTATTTTTCTCTCCGTATGAACTTAGCAAAATCGGTCCATCCGGTCTTGAGTTATAAAATTACAACGAAAAGTGGCATTGATTTTTATAGATAAGGATATATATATATATAAGCAGTGTATATATATGTATATGAGGAGAGCAGTGGTGGCCCAGTGGTAAAGGCCGCGACTTTCGAGTTGCAGTTATTTCATCGCCACTGCTCTCAAAACGGTGGAGGAAAACATACAATATAATATATAATATGTTTTCTCTACCTACATGTAGTGATAATATTTTTGAATTCAAGTACTTTTAGAAAGAAAGAAAGAAGAACGAAATATTGGTTTACTTGTATTAGATAGAGATAGATATATAGATAAACAATTTATTCAGTGCACACAAAAGACGTGCGTATTAAATGAGCGATCGAGTTATTCACAGGATCATACATCTTGAGGTGAAGCATCTGGACTTCATACTGAACGATTTAGGCTATTTTAATTAATTAATAGATTATTGTCACCAAAGCAATCGATGGGGTCGTCAGTGGAGGCGAAGTTTACCCTTTTAAACCTGCGCCAGTGTATAGGGATGTCTAGGGAGTATTCAAGAGAGTGGGCAAAACAACCCTACTTCTTGTCTGCTAATAATGCCATTCGAAATGAGCAGTTTTTCTTAGTTCGTTTATTGGAAGTTTAATACCGTTTTCTCTATGAATTTGGCCTCAAAATGGTAATCTATGTATTTTGTGTCTACGATAAAACCTTATCTTTCGGACATCACACAGTCGTCGTCGCCACAGTCACCATAGCAACTTATGACAGTGAACTCTGCTCGTTCCATAAGAGAAGCAGGGCGTGAAGATAGCTCGATTTAATAATACTCAAGTAATGCTGACAGCTGCTGTCATTGTAATTATAACAAGGAATGTAAAGTTAGTCGTTTAACTATAATTGTTACAATTTGCGAGTTAAAATGCTTGTAAACTTATAGCTATGGAATGCGAACTATATACGAATATTTTGTTGGGAAAACCTGTTAGTACTAGGATTATTAAAAACTCAGGCAATACCTTGCCTGACTACCTTACCGTGCCAAGGACTCTGTTTTAACTTTAACAATAGTTAACGAATATCACAACTAAGTATTTCAGCTTAGATTGATTTTAAAGTTCAAAGACGCTGAAGAGATATTTCTAGTCTTTCTGACCTTTCAAAGTATTTGACAAAGATTAATGGCCCTGTCTCAGCACCCCGCTTAATTTCTGGTTTACTTATCTAAGTATCCGGTTGATAATTTCAAACAAATCGTCTTCCATTATGTTTTTGGTAGTAGGACAGTATGAATGTGAATCGCTATAAAAGTAGGGGAAGATGATATGGCTAGATAGGGGGTGACGAGATGACGACTAATAGAGAAGTCTGAAAGAAAGGTACATACTGCGCCGTCCACAAATAAATTGGTATCATTGCAGGTGTGATAACGATAGTAGGACATACTCGTAGTACCTTTCCTGACAGTTGAAGCGATGAGTAACATGTCAAAATTTTCCGAACACAATTTTGTGATTTGATTGTGATACAAACCATTGATTCGTCTGCAACCTAAGTTAATATTCTCCGAAAATGATGCTTGAAATTCTCAAATCTGTAACAATAAATAACGAAATATCTCCACAAACGATCACTTAACTCAAAGCGGATAGTACCGAGGTTAGTGAATGTAAGACTAAGGAAAAGGCACTAGACCTCAATGTAAAATGTAACGCTCTTTAGACGAAGGTTATACAAGTTTCCGTAAGTCAAAGAGGGATATAACATCCTTGGATATGTTTTTAATTTGTACATCCTTTTGAAGATCTTGTAGATAAAAATATTATGTTATACGTAACAACTAACAATGTTAGTTGTTTATGTGTGTTGACGTTTTTTGGTATGGCGCCTAATTTTCGATGATCGCGTCAATGAATTTAATTTTAGTCGATCGTATTGGTGCACGTCACAAGCCTTAAATTTATTGGTCCTGTGTCAAACTCAAAACTGTTTATTGCATTCATGTGGACATTTAGTTGTTACAATATAAGTAAGTTCCATCATGAAACTCAACAACTTTCCAGCAACAGCAAAAGTTCCAACATTTTCATTACGATGTTTTTTCTTCGTCGTTTTTAGTTGGGGCCTTTACCAATGAGCTCCTAGACGGTTCAATATGTTCATCCGCACAGTTGCTAAAATCACTATTTTTGACAAACAATTTGATAGCGACCAACTTCTTTAATTTTCACTTATCCTTTAGTGTCATTTGCATGCCTTGAGTCCACTGTTATTTGCCTTGAACCGCAAATAATGAACCAACCTTCAAAAGTTAAACTATCTGCAGTTTTTCAATCAAACGAACCAGTCTATTCTCCTGAGTGTACTAGGACAGCAGTGGGCGGCAGAATGTCGGCGACTAATTTCGCCGACCAGTTTACTGAATCGAACACAATTTTTCAATTAGCACCGACTTTGGCCGACAGTTGTCGGCGTAACCTAATTAATTGACCACTAGGTATTGAGATGATTTTTAAATGATTCTGTAGTCTTTCAAGTGAATGGCTTGTGTAGTTTCTTTTAAGGAGTTGTCTCTTTAATGGTAGGCGGAGTTGACTGATTTATGTCTTCAGCAGATATTTCATTGTGAAATTACTTTCAGATTATTGCATGAACCGGTTTTTTCGATGTTTATCTTGCCTAAATAAATGGTCTTATAGGCATCCACCAACCTTCAGAGATTTCGAGGAAGATCTTTTATTGTTCTAGGCATGTAGTGTCAAAATAATACTTAAAAAACTTTAATTGTCCCTTACAACATAAGTACGCCATTGAAACATGAAGCACGTCCAAAAGTCGCCAAATACAGATCCTTAAAAGAAACTTAACGACTTTGACCAGAAGTCGTAAAATTACTTTATTTGTTTTAAGACTCGTGAAACTATTTGCCGCTGCTATTTTCCTACCGATATGCACCATCATTGTTTGAGTAAGCGATATTTTTTGTGTTTGTTGTCAAAACTGCCGTATTGGTTATGTTCGAATATAGTGCTACTTTTCTTGTAAAGTAAAGAAACTATCATGAATGGCGTGGGTAGCACGCGAATTGGAATTTATGGTTCTGTGTTTTAAACTTACTTACTAAATGATTTAGGTTTCTTCTTATATAATCAGGTCTTCTTTATTTTTGGTCCTAATTTTGGTAGGACGGACCGAAATAAGACGTTATTAATAGGGGTTGCGACAACCCGCACCAGAACCAAATTAAAAATTGTTAGGATTCATCTAACATACTGCAGTATTGTCTCTCCTTCTACCTTTAAAATTTTAAATCCATCCATGGGTTCTCTTTTAAAAAACGTTTTTAGTGAAAATACCGCCCAAGTGTCACCCTATGTAAAATTTCTACATTTATTTCTGCAATTCGCACGGCGTACATAATAAAGAGAGACATATTATATTCTTAATATATTTTTCAACTAAAAAAACTGTTCAAACAAACCGTGTAATAACTTTTGAAGGATGTACCAATAACGTCTTAAGAACATTACCATTTAAATAAAAACTGCAAATAAATAATTAACCATTGCTGAATTTAAATTAAACCGTTTCTGGTCGTCCGTGGCACAATACCGCGATTTTCCACCTCATTATATACAGTAAGTATTTAAATGAGGCAGCACACTTGACAAAGACAATTCTGCAGTCTAGTTGCTGTAATCAATCTCATTCTGCAGTCTAGTTGCTGTAACCAATCTCATTCTGCAGTCTAGTTGCTGTAACCAATCTCATTCTGCAGTCTAGTTGCTGTAACCAATCTCATTCTGCAGTCTAGTTGCTGTAACCAATCTCATTCTGCAGTCTAGTTGCTGTAACCAATCTCATTCTGCAGTCTAGTTGCTGTAACCAATCTCATTCTGCAGTCTAGTTGCTGTAACCAATCTCATTCTGCAGTCTAGTTGCTGTAACCAATCTCATTCTGCAGTCTAGTTGCTGTAACCAATCTCATTCTGCAGTCTAGTTGCTGTAACCAATCTCATTCTGCAGTCTAGTTGCTGTAACCAATCTCATTCTGCAGTCTAGTTGCTGTAACCAATCTCATTCTGCAGTCTAGTTGCTGTAACCAATCTCATTCTGCAGTCTAGTTGCTGTAACCAATCTCATTCTGCAGTCTAGTTGCTGTAACCAATCTCATTCTGCAGTCTAGTTGCTGTAACCAATCTCATTCTGCAGTCTAGTTGCTGTAACCAATCTCATTCTGCAGTCTAGTTGCTGTAACCAATCTCATTCTGCAGTCTAGTTGCTGTAACCAATCTCATTCTGCAGTCTAGTTGCTGTTACCAATCTCATTCTGCACTCTAGTTGCTGTAACCAATCTCATTCTGCAGTCTAGTTGCTGTAACCAATCTCATTCTGCAGTCTAGTGCGTGTCAGACTTACTGACCCATCCGTGTTCCTTCAGTTTCCTGTGCCGGGGCCACGGTAACCCTTTCGGACAAAACGTTTGATAATAGCACCTTCTCAAGCGGCTAGCAGGTAACTAGAACCCAAAAGGCTATGTAGATTGGTATCTAAAATGGTCTTTAGAGGAAAGAACCACACAGATTTGAGAAGACCTGTCCAGTCAGTTATACATTATTATTGACTGGACAGGTCCACTCAGATCTTATTGCGATTCAACCTCGTTGTCTTAAATTTGATATTCATTCATATTGCCACTTGTTTCAACTAGTATTGATACAAATGGTTAATGAAATCAGAGGCTGAATATTGATCGTATGAAGTGACGTGTTTTGAAGTGGAGAGAATTGAATTATTTGTGATGATTCGATCCGGGTGGAGCAGTGTTTTGTCTGGCCAAACATATGTTGGTAAACTTTGGTGGAGGACGATATGAATTGCGCAGTATTTTTTTAAATATTTTGGGATATCTTTTTGATATTTCGCAAAGATGATAAAATAAATATTACTTAAACATAGGTAATTGAAAAGAAGCAAGCGAAATAATCCTAACTAACTCAAGCTTCAGTACTGAAAGAATAAATTAAGAAGTACAGGTATATTAAATAAATGTCCACTTTTAACTGCAACCGTGTAATCGGTGTAATGTAAACGATCACAAATAAACCAAAACGATTTTTGATGTATTGAATCGAAATGAAATCAATTTGAAACAACTGAAAAACCTTTTCAATCTAATCATTTTCAGAAATGGACAATTGTGATTTCGGAGAAGAAACGGCCGAAGTATACCTACTTAATTGAGAAATATTTTGTTTTCCGTTAAACAATTTTGCTGAAATTTTACGAATAACAAAAGTTGAAAATGGTAGTTGCTAAAAAAAAAATGAGTGTCCAAGTTGATATAGTAGATAAACTAGCTCTTTGACCGCGACTTCGGTCGCGTGAATTTCGTAGGTACTTTCCCTTTGGAACTTCAACACCCTCTTCACCCCCTTAAAAATAGATTTAGAAAAATAATTATTACGATGATTATTATTTTTCGGTACCTACTCTTTATTTATTCACAAAATCTTCTTTTACTAAATAAATTATTGACTTATTTACCTAGATAAGTATTTGTGCCAAGTCTTAAGTTACAGCGTCATTGCAAGCGATATTGAAACTAAATCAACAGCTTTTGACAATTTCTGTACTTCTATGTTTCACAAAATCGACATGGTGCAACACACTTTTTCTTTCTCTGTGCCAAATAACGTCATAACGCGATAATAATTACACGTATTAAAAATGCTCAAATCTTTTATAAATTATGAGTATTTTTACAGTTACGTAATATTGAGGTAAAATAAGAACTGTTAGTGGGAATTTGACATAACAATAGGAGGACTACTTCGTAGTTGTTTAGTAATTCGAGGCCTTTTAGAGGCTGTAGATGACTTTTCACGCTTAACCTTTCTATACGGCCGAAACCAGGATTTAAATAAATTCACATAAAAAGTAAATATGTATAGATAAATGCGTAAAAATTACAGAAAAATCGACTTTTTCTTTAATTAACCTTTAATGTCCCACTGCTGGGCAAAGGTGTCCCCATACTTTTCCATTTTTTTTAAAAAAACATCTTTCTGTCAATATTGTTTTTATGTGTAATATCTAAGGTGAAACCCAAAAAACCTCTTTTGTCCTGTGTGACAATCTTACCTTCGACAGAAGGACTTTATTTTTCTTTTAACAGAACTACAAAGATTGTCCTTTTTCACCGTATTATGCCAACAAGATTTCACATTATGTCTCCAATCTTCATACATTTTAACTTTTTACAAATTGTTCTTGGCACATAATAAAAATAATCAGCTTCATTTCGTTTTGGGATTTGAAAAACGAACAATGCATCGAAAATCCGGACCCTATCATGTCATTGTCTGCGACCTTAGTTAAGAGTGGGGTTCCACTGACAGCGAAATAATAATGTAGGATATTTATTGGTTTTATTTTTACGATGAAATTGAGTTTTGTTTTGTGTGCCGGTATAAACAGCATGTTAAAATAAATATATGGCTCTCCAAAGTTTCAAAATATTCTATGAACGAAAACCAAATTATGTAGTATGATTTATTTAATGCATTTATTCATTGCATGTGGTAAAAATAGTCAAAGACAAATATTTACGTAAACTCACACAATTTAATCCTTATTCTCCATTGTACAGTCTGTTTCACAGATAAATGCTGGAGTTATTTGATAAAATATTTTCTGTCTGATTAAAATAGTTAACCTATATCCATTCACAAGAATGTTACAATTAATAAATATACTTAACAATCGCAACTTTATAGTAAAACGAATAAATATTGGCAATTAGCCAGGAACAGTAATCTACTTTGTCATTGCGTAATAGTATGAGTAACTACTTATAATCAGATTATTACTAGTTTTAACCGGATTCCACCACATTCTAGATGAATGAATCGTTCACGTGCTTACTTCAGATCCATGAGATTTCAGATAACTGGCAAAAAGCCCAGAAAAAATAAGTGATGGGTAACGATTTCGCATTAAAATGTATGACGTCTTGAACACAAGTAGATATATTTACATCTAAAAAGTTCATAACTCTCATAACAAAATAATAAACTTGATCATTCGAATAAACTTTTTAGGGGATCTATCTTTTAAACCACTGGCCCATCTACGTACTTGGGCAATATCCCCCAGCGCTTTCAAAACCATGTCATTATTACCGCTGCAACTGGCACCCTAACTTTACGATTGTTCGCCGTTTCCCACGGCCGCCGAGTTGGTCAGTGTGGACGAAGGTCGTCCGACCTTGGATTTCTGTCTGCACTCGGGATGTAGCTCACTGTGCGATTTGGGGTACTTACTCGTATTGTTGGAAAACCTGTTTTGTAGTCTAGCTAGCGTGTGAAACATGATTGCAAGGATGTTTGTTGTGTTATTATGTTTTACATTTACACACAAATGTAACATGGGTCCAGCCGGTCGATTCTGTAAAAATCTCACCGTGAAAACTTGCGTGCAGTGAGCTGTCAGTGTCATCCCACTGATGCTAGGGATTGACCAACGTTATATTTACAATCATAATCGAGATTTTAATAATATTTTTTATCCAAATTTTATTGATCATTTTATATTATTTCAAAGCTAGTATGTAGTTAAGTTGCTAAACATTACTATTTTCGAGGTTATTAAATAAAACAGCGAAACCGAAATTCATTTTGAAACTCAATGTACCAGTTGTTTATTTTTTTGACTCTTCGATACTAGCTTTGAAATAATATAAAATTATCGATTGAATTTGCGTAAAAAATATGATTAAAATCTCGATTATGATTGTAAATGTAATGCTTGGTAAATCACTAGCATCAGTGGGACGACACTGACAGTTCACTCCACGCTCACTTCACCTAAGTTTTCACGGTGAGATGGTTACAGAATCGCAATGCTGGACAAGTTTGGTACAATATCGCTCTTTGGCAGGAAGGGTGATGACATAGGTAACTAAAAAAATCTGCAATTTTGAGTTATGTATACAGAGGAACGTGGCAAATTTTATTGTTTTTGCTACAAAAACGACATTACTCTAAGCCTAAAACTGAGGGAGCTAGAGAGGTTGTTATTTTATGCTCGCCGCACTGTTACCGCTACTTTTATATTATCATGCCAAAAAATATCTCCTTTTGAATTATGTCAAGCTTCTCGCAAATGAACGATATGTGAAAATAATTTGTAACTTCGATATACATAGAGTTGGTGCTGTTTTACCAAAGCGCACTAAATTTAGCATCCTAACTAAATTTTCAACTTCGATTAGGCTTACGGGTAAGATATAAAGACAGAACATAGCGTTAAAGTACCCAGACACCCTTCGACCTGACAAAATCACGCCAAAATACGCTAATGTTGACAGTTCAAACTGTATTTTAACGCTAAAATTGGTGTTTCAAAGCATTTATTTCAAATAAACCAGTTACAGGCACTTTTGAATTGTCAAATGGTCGGTCAGTCAGAAAGATGAAGCTAGTTGCCCATTCCAAAAGCGTAACAGGTACCTCTGGAGAAGAACGGGCATGAAATCCTTGTATCTTATCCTTAAGCCGAATCAAAGTAAGCAGTAAGCAGATATACCTGTAGCTTTGAAATAAATGATACCACAATTTTCTTAAGCCATCTAACAGCTCTTCAGCAATGCTCTTCTCTATTCCTCCCACGTGCGCATGTGCCGACAGCCATAGTTACGAGCAAAACATACTTAGAACGAAATATTTCACTCCAATCAGCTCTTGTTATTCCGCACAACTAGTTCTGCTGGCTAATGGAGCGAGGTTTGCAAAAAATCTAGATTAAAATCCGCCATTGTATTACGCTAGAGATTGCGCGCGAGTTTGTCCGTGAAATTGCTCTGACGCACCAGATTTTATTGCGAATTGCAAAATATTATGATTGCGGGTAAGGTTAATAGCTTATGTAATTAATGAGCCTGTCTTTTGTGGTTATACAGTAAGATGCTAATGATTTCTATGGATTTAACAGTTACGGATAGCTTTCGGAAGTGATTAGGAAAAATGGTGACAAATAATTACTGATGTTACGAGTTTTTGTTCATGCTCAATCAATCGAGTACCTAGTAAGAAAATAAAAATAGGTATATACAGTTTTATAGCGGTTTACACGTTTTTCTCTTATAAAATTTATTTATAAGTAGTGATGTAGACTATGAAATTGTGGCAGATTAAATAGTATTTCTAAGCATTGATTTGTATCACAAGGTCGGCTCGAAAGTCGGTCGATAACCTTACAATCTCAGAAGCGGCTTAGAAATGAAAAATATCGTCTAAGTGCATTAGAATGTGTCGTATTTTTAAGAACCATTTACTCTCTATGTCTCGGAAAGCACGTTAAGCAGTTGGTCCCAGCTGTCATAAGTCATTTTATTCATTTGTTTAACATAGGTACAATGATAATAATGTAAATAATGTTATGCCAGAGGGCATACAAATGTTTATGTGTGTAAGCCAGCCAAGTCTCAGTAATTAAATAAGAAATAAAATATAAAAACCAGCCGTACAGTGAAAAAAGTATAAGTTAGTAGTATGTAGTAGTATTGCATCATACAAATAAATTAATAAAACTTGCAAAACGAGAAAGAAAAACAAATAAAATGTCAATACAGTACCTACATGTCAACACACAAAACAAAATAATAATACAGATGTCAATAAACAATACTAATGTCAATATTTGAAATGTATGTCAAGGACAACAATACAATATTTTATTAGCATGTCAACATTATCTCATTAGATTTTGGTCTGTTAAAAATCCCGAAATACTGTAATATGTGTTCACCAGTAAGGATTTTAGCTGTTTCTTAAATAAGCTCAAGTTCAATTGAGAGATCGTGGTATGTGGTTAAATATATAACTGGCGCCATGAAAAAACACTTTTTCTCAAACATGTTTGGGAATTTGAGCATTATTTTGACAACCTTCTTCTAGATAAATCGAAATTGCTGTATACTGTTATACTGGCCAAATACATGCGAGCAGCGGCCGGCAAAAGTTGTATGAACATATAAATTACATAGTAAACTCATATCTATCGTGTAATTTAAAAATGGAACGATCTTTTACCACTGCTACTCCGAAACAGGGCAACCAAGGAGGTAACTTATCAAAGGTTTTATTTAAATTTCAGTTGTTGTCTACCTAGTATAGTGCACGGACGTACGATCGCGCGCGCGAGCTCTTTCGCGAGAGTTTTCTGCTGACGGATCACAACAACGTCGCGTCGCGGCGTACCTACGTCAATATATCGGGGTCAGTGTCATGACCTAGTTACAAGTGCGGAAATCATGAAGTGTTTACAATAACTTATTGTATAGGTGTTAAACTCGCCTTACAACTTAATAATGGCTACAAAAAAGTCTATTACTATTAAAACTGACCTAGAAAGGCAGTTATATGACTGTTATCTCCAAGAGAAAACAGATAAAGAAAACCTGCAAGTCATGGTACGTAAATTGAATGTACAAATTGATGCCCTGCAGGAACAAGTTCAGACACTTCAAGGAGAATTGAACTGCATCAAAGAAACAAAAGGGACTACAGAACCTGCTCAGACTACAAAAAACGACGTGGAATACTGTACAGACGAGGATGACCTTGCTAAAGAGACTGAGTGGATTAGGGCCAAGAGCAGGAAGAAAAGGAAGCTTAACACCTCCCTCTCTCCAAAACAACAACCCGGAAGCGCCCAACAAGACAATCATCAAAAAAATGAGAAAGTGACTTCGGTCAAAAAAGTGCCCTTACCACCGCCAATCATAATAGACGGAATCAAGAACTATCAAACGTTCTACGATTCGTTAATTGAAAGCCAACCAGCGGAATCATTTACAGCAAAAATGATGAATGGGGATTGTGTGAAGGTTAACGCCAAATCAGAAGACTCATATAGAGTAATTGCCAGGTTCTTGTCTGAAAAAGACTACCACTGGCATTCATACGAAAACAAGCAGGCTAGACCAATTAGAGTTGTGGTAAAGAAACTACACTCTTCTTGCCAACCAGATCGAATTAAGGAAGATTTAACAACCCAAGGCCTAAAAATAGAAAAGGTAGATAGTAAATTGAGCTGGAAGACCAAAGAACCACTCAACATGTTCGTTTTATCATTTTATAACGATGAAGATGTCAACAAAATCTACGGCATTAAGTACATTTTAGGGTGTAAAATTGAAATACATCCACTCAAAAATCCAGCACTCATTCCCCAATGCAAGAGATGCCAAGCTTATGGGCATACACATAAATATTGTCAAAAAGAGCCAAGGTGTGTGAAATGCACTGGCAAGCATCTTACAGCCAATTGTACCAAATCTCCGCAAGAGAAACCAAAATGTATCCACTGCGGCCTACCTCACCCTGCCAATTATAGAGGGTGTGAAGTAGCCAAACAGATGCAAATTATGAAAAATAAAGTTTTAAAAAAGAAACCTACGGTGCCTAATACCCAACAGTTTCCTCCTATAACACACCCTGGTAAACAGGCGCAGAAAGCAAGTGTCCAGTCAACTGCAAAACAACCAGCCATGCAAGTAACCAACATTGGTACTTACGCACAAGCTGCAAAACAAGGATCTCAACCTCTGAACTTAGAGGATAAGATTAACCAGATCTTGAAGTGCATTACCTCATTTGATAAGAGATTAGAGAAGCTAGAATCCAGCACTAAAACAGCTGTCTTGAATAATCAAAAATGAATAACACACTCAAAATAATGGCGTGGAACTCCAATGGACTCCTCAAACATCAGCATGAGTTGCAGGCGGTCCTAGATACAGAAAATATAGACGTGTGTTTAATCTCCGAAACGCATTTCACAAAGCAATCTTTTATCAAATTTAGAGGATACATGATATATAATTCCCTCCACCCTAGCAACTCTGCCAGGGGGGGTAGTGCGGTTATAATTAAAGAAAACATTAGTCACTACGTGCAGTGTAAATATGAAGAAGAAGACATTCAAGCAGTGGCAGTATCTGTTAAAACTAAGTTTTGTCAAGTGTCCATTGCAGCCATATACTCGCCTCCTAGGCACATGATAAGAAAAGAGCGATACTTACATCTTTTTGAATTATTAGGCCAGCGATTTATCCTAGGCGGCGATTTTAATGCTAAGCATACGCATTGGGGTTCAAGACTTACTACAACTAAAGGAAGACAGCTCTTAAGTGCAGTTAAAGAAACACATTGTGAAGTAATGAGTACAGGCAAACCTACATACTGGCCCACTGACCACCAGAAAATACCGGATCTTATAGATTTTTTCATCTGCAAAAATATATCCACCAATTACATCAGTTTGGAGGAAAGTTTTACTATGAACTCTGACCATTCTCCGATTATACTAATGCTAAGTCAAAAAATCCTATTAAAAGAAAGCCACTTAACCTTGGTTAATAAGTCCACAGATTGGGACAGTTTTGCTCTTGATCTAGATAATATTATCGACCTTAAAACTCCGATAAAATCGCAAGATCAGCTTGACTCAGAAGTAAACAAATTTATTATTAATATTCAACAATGTGCGTGGAGCAATACACCTCAGCTAAAACGCAAATATAAGGGATTTATCCATCCTAAAGAAATTGTGGATTTACTATCAGAGAAAAGAAAACAAAGGAAGTTGTGGCAGCAAACAAGGTTCCCGCGTCATAAAACAACACTAAATAACCTAACTAAACGACTAAAGAGAAAAATTCTACAATTTGAGGATGAATCTCTGAATACCAACCTTCTTCAGCTTACCAATGACAAATCAACGGATTACTCACTTTGGAAAGCAACGAGAAATCTAAAAAGGCAGATTATACAAATACCGCCCATCAGAGATAGCAACGGAAAATGGGCAATAAGCAATGACCAAAAGGCGTTCCGATTTGCTCAACATTTAGAAGAAACCTTTCAACCCAACGAAAGCTCTGTAGAAATACATGAGAGTGTAAATTTATCTCAAAACCAAAGAATCAAGCTTGTGACTCCTAAGGAAGTAATGAGAGAAATTCAAAACAACATTAGCTCAAAAAAGTCTCCCGGTTACGACCTCATCACAGGGGAAATTCTAAAACGCCTCCCACGCAAAGCCATAGTAAAGCTGACCAAACTAATAAATGCTTCATTTATCTTAAAATATGTACCTGAGCCATGGAAGGTTGCTGAAGTCATTATGATTGCGAAGCCTGGGAAACCTCCCCACGAAGCATCATCATACAGACCCATTTCTCTGTTACCCGTACTATCAAAGTTATTTGAAAAACTGTTATTAAAACGGATAAAACCAGTAATAGAAGATAAAAACCTAGTTCCAGATCACCAGTTTGGCTTCAGAGAAAAACACTCAACGTTAGACCAGGTACATAGAATAACTAATGTTATTGAAAAAACGCTAGAAAATAAAGAAGTCTGTGCTACCGTGTTCTTAGACGTCGCGCAAGCTTTTGACAAAGTTTGGCATGAGGGTCTCATATTTAAGCTCAGACGCATGCTACCAGAATTTGTAGATATCCTAGAGTCGTATTTAACTAAAAGAATGTTTAGAATACGCCAAGAGGACGCATATTCCGAGCTAAAAACCATAAAAGTTGGGGTGCCTCAAGGAAGTGTGCTTGGCCCAATTTTGTACTTGTTATACACTTGTGACATCCCAGAGCTGGAAAACAGCACCATAGCGACCTTTGCAGATGATACTGCTATTATGGCCACCGGATCAAGCCACAGAGAAGCAGTAGAGAAAGTTCAACTAGCTGTGAACAAAGTTTACGACTGGACACAAAAGTGGAAGATCAATCTGAATGAGTCAAAATCAGTTCACATTAACTTCACAAACAAACACAGTGACTACCACCCACTCTACATAAATGGTATGCAAATACCTTATGCTAATACAGCCAAATACCTTGGCATAACTCTCGACGCCAAGCTGCGTTGGAAAGCCCATATCAAAAAGAAAAAACAGGAACTCGATATACGTTATAAACGTTTGCATTGGTTACTGGGAAGGAAATCCTGTTTATCAATACATAATAAGCTGATAATATACAAGCATATTCTGATGCCAATTTGGACGTATGGTATCCAACTTTGGGGCTGTACTAAGCCAACCAACGTCAAAATAATTCAACAGTTCCAAAATAAAGTACTCAGGGCTGCTGTAAATGCACCCTGGTACATAAGAAACGATGACCTCCACCGTGACCTCGACATGGAATTCGTCACCACCATCATACAAAAATTTGCTGAAGCCCACGAACACAGACTCCATCGACACGTGAATGTTGAGGCAATCCAGCTGTTAGACAACACAGGCATAGTGCGTAGACTAAAGAGAACTAAACCATTTGAATTAGTGTAGTGTAAGTGAATCAATAATAGTAACAATGTTGTGCTATTTATATAACACATGAACAAAGTGTTTTATCAATTTTACCAGACTCTAAGGAAGTGTTACGAACGTGTGTAAAAGTGCATACCTAATTATGGACACTATTCTTAGCATTAACATAATTTATAACGTAGCATAATAAGTTAGATTTAAATTGTTTATTAGTCTTCTTAGGCTAGATTGCAATTAACTAGTAAGAACTTGGTTCTTACTAATAAGGAAAAAAAAAAAAAAAAAAATTTAAATTTCGAACTGGCTTGCAAATAAAAAGCAGTTTATTGGAAAAAAAAAACATATGAACACTTATCAACACTTTAACGCGGGAAAATTATTGTTGTTCCTCATTGATTTTGAAAAGTAAGTAATTGTACCTATTTTAATTTCCACGCATTATTTGAGAAAAGCACTACACAAGCCTTGGCCACCACTAGGCATTGATGGACTTACGTAAGTGTGCCTCGGCTTCGCCTCGGCCCACATTTACACGTTCGTCCATCAATGCCTCTTTTGCTGGCCGCTGCAGTAATGCACTATTATACATTAAAGCTGTGTGGGACCTTCTTACGCATAAGCTCGTGTTATCCCAGTCATTCGTAGATCTTTGGCAGTCGGTGCATCCAGTCTTGCCAAGGGGTGTCGTTTCAAGGGTTGTCGGTAACTGGGTTGTGGAGGTCAGATAGGCAGTCGCTCCATGTAAAATATATTCAGCTGCATTCGGTTAGACTGGAAGTTTACCCCAAAATAGAGAAAGGGCTAGAAGATGATGACTCGTAGATGTTATTATCGCAAGCGTGCTGATCAATACTCGTTTTTAACTGGGTTTTGGAGATCATATTATGGTCAGACGCTCCATTTAAAATGCTGGTATATTGGTGGCCAGTATAGTAGGAAAAAGGCTAGGTCTTTATCGAAATGCTTGTTCCTCTTCCGATTGATGTGGCGCCAAAATCTACGATTTTTTTTTGCCGAATTTATACTAAAGTCCAGACATTCGCTCACTTACCCTGTCGAATTGTATCGATTACAAATCGTTTCGATTTCTTCCTTTAAGGTATGAAACCTTCCGATGAATCGCGGCAACATAAACGATTAAAATTGGATACGAATACAATTATTCGTAATTGCAATCGACATGATTCTTCGGTGTCGTTACAATCTTGAAATAAATCGAAAGAAATTAAGCGGGCCCGTTAAGTCTTACCAATTTTGGCCGATCCAAAACGAGTTTTCACTTAAATCATAAATATTTTTCGCCAATAAACTTAAAACTGCGCAGTACCTATATAAATGCTTATAAGTATAAGTAGCTTTGTAGGCTGTATAAAAACGTTTTACGGGTTAAGAGATAACAAATTGACGCTTCTCGGCCTCATGAAGGTCGGTTGCGATTTGAGATTAATTCGATTGAGGCTGAGTTCTTGATTTATTAAAGAGTCGTTTCGTTTATCTTGATAACGTGTTTAAGGGACGTTTTTATCCGACTTAAAAATAACGGGCTTTCATTTTGACTTTACGTTTATGCATGTTTGAAATTATCTAGACAACTTTTGGTCATATTATAATGGGATTGCATTATTTAAATAATAATAAAAATTATAAGAGTTGAGAATTATATTTTATTGAAAGTGATAATTTTTCAAACGCGAGTTTTATTTCCAATACCTATTCTGTAAGATTATTGAAGCCTTTTTTTTATAAATAGTTAAAATATTCTATAGCGTGTTAAGTTTTACATAATTTTGTTTTATTATTTTACGGCCGTGACACTGATAGGTTCAGAAATAAAATAAAATAATTCTTCACCAAATAAAATATGCATGGTTTTATTATTCAAGTTTTTCGTATAATCAATACCTGCCAGATATTTATGTAACACAACTATTATTTAATGTTTCTTGATATCTCTAATCTTTTTAAATACCTATCTCATAAATTGTTAATTAATTAATAAAAAATAATATAAATAAAAAATAAATTCGTCTAGATATATTAATTTGTTAATTAATATAATTCTAAACGCATTTAACATTTAAAACGTTTCCGTCTAATTTCTTAATAGGTTAGGTCATTAATTTTAGTTATTAGGTTCTCAATGTAAGAACACTATCAGATAAAAAAAGTACATACCAAAAAGTCTTTAATGTTTGCGGTCGGAGCACAGACACACTTGACTTCGTCAAATGAGGTTGTTCACAGAAGTTTTTAATACTTATTTCGTTGCAGTCACATTACTTTTGTTCAAGGTCGCCTAAATTACCTAAATCCACGTTCTCATGGTAAATAGGTAGTATCATTAAAGCACCTCCTAAAGAACGTGTGAGTCATTATTTGTGTGTGGTAACACAGACCTCGTGAATCGAATGTAAAACATCCGTTCCTTTTTGTTTCCACAGGCCGTTTCCAGTTTTATTTACACAAATGTGTAAAAAACTTTAGGTGAAAAACTGAATACAAGTGAATCATACTTTACCGACAGCGTATCCGAACGGATTTTAATATTTAAACGTAACCAAGCATTCCAAATTGAAAAAAAAGAACTAACGTATAATTTTGTGTTGCCATATTAACATTAACAAGCTTTTTTAATACTCGATAAGGCAGACATTCAAGTGAGTAATAACAGAAAAAAATCGTGTCAAGATCAATAAGTGTGTGTCAAGGGGTTTCTGCAACTTTCCTTTTGTAGAACAAGAGAACTGGATGACATCAATCGTGATAAAATAGTGGTGAATCGTTTAAATACGACCTCTGTTACCTTACACGGGCTTATTGTGGCTGGATTTTGGCGAATCCTTTCATAATAACTCGCGAGGCAGCAGTGCTCGGACCCTAATCACGGAAAAAGTGCTCACTAAAATAATAATCTCAAACAAACAAAAGAAAAAACAAAATCGTGAAACCTAACCTTAAATAAAAAACAAGTGAAGTTCGAAATTCGAATTATGAAAAGTGTGTGTGCGTGAAAATGTCAACACAAGCGTATTACAAGGAGCGACTGGGTTTCGACCCTCAAGAAGCGATCCAAGATGGAGTCAACGGCGGCGGGGCCTATTACGAAGGCCCTCATCCATCGAAGCGGCAAAGGGGTGAACATTCGGAGGCCCACGATCAAGTTTACGAGGAAAACTTGACCAAATTCAAAGGTACAACATGCTGGGGGTTCTTTATTCAGCAGTCAGGTTCGTGGTGGTGGGATATAGAGAATGCGCGTGTTGCGTGTGTGTAGAACGATTAGGAGCAAAACTAACTGAATGAGAAAGGCTCCTCAATAATATCTGAACTGAGTCTTTAAAATTGTCTTTACGGTTAATCCTCAGCTGAAGCCCGCCAAGTTCAATTTTTCTTCAAAAAACCCAAGTAAATTTAAATTTGGCGGGAGTATTCACCCTAAGGATTTTTTCCGTATATTCTGTTATAGGTATGGAGGGTAGAGGTAAGGAGAACTATCTCTTATGGGGAGAAAGTTGAAAAAGTGTCCAGCATAAAAAGTAAATAATCGTTCAAAAACCCTCCAAAATGCCGCTAGCGTAGGCAAATGGTGTGGTATGAATGTAGCAGTTGTTAAAGGACTGAAGTATGCCGAGTTAGAAAATTTAATATTTTTAGTGACTAGAGTCGTTAGTGACCGTCCAAAATACTATACCTCGACAATTAACGTAGTCCAACATTATTTTGTAAACACAACCTAAAATTATAGCTTTTAAAATTTACCCGGTGGCTAGCGCCACCCTTATGTAGCACATTTTGACGGACACTTTTCATACTCAGAGATAGTTCTCCTTTCCTCTACCCTCCATAGTTATAGGGGAATAAGGCTTTTGATGAAGATTTGATCAACGGTGCTATTCTGCAAAAATCTCGCCGTGAAAACTTATGTGAAGTGAGCTTAAAGTGCGCTGTCAATAGTGTCAGTCCCTAGCATCACGTGGAATGACAGCTCGCCTCACCTTACTTATTACGGTGAGATTTTTACAGAATAGACCGGCTGATATCTTGTCGTGTTGTTTTGGAATGTTTGTTATTAAAAAAACACTAGTTTGTTTAGATGCAGCGGCCATGTTTTAACATTCTTCGCGCGTTCTTTTTGCTGTCTAGGATTGCCATCCTTCCGCAAATACACATAGCGGCGGTACACATGAGCGGATTTAAAAATGGAAGTAGGATGTTTTTTTGTATGTTGAAATTGTTTGGGCGATATGCGACTTACGAGTTGTAGGTCGTAGGTTCGAACCCTGACAGGCGCTTTACTTTGTGTACATCGTTTATCACCACTGCTCTCAAAACGGTGAAGGAAAACATGAAACCGACATGTACCTGAACCAAAAATTCGACATGTGACATCTACCAACCCATACTGGGCCCGCGTGGTGGATTATGGCCCACTCCCTCTCACAGAGAGGAGGCCTGTCTCCCAGCAGTGGGAACATTATAGGCTGATGATGATGAGTGAGAGGATTTATAAATGCAAACTATCTTGTAATAGCTAGTTAATTTACAATCGGCATCTCTTTTAATTAACATTAAGAAGTGCTCTCGAACTCTTACAATTAGCCCTAAATTAAAGATTATTAGTTAAATTTCTCCTGGTCTTGAGTTCGATTCTTAAGTCGGGCATAGAGTTATTGGGTTCTTCGTTCAGGCATTTGTCATTAGCAGCAAGGAGTTTGAATTTGTGCCCGGTTGATGGCAGTAGGCTCGCCCCCCATTAAATGGGACTTGAATATCACTGGGGTAATGTGGGTTTTACTATAGATACACCTCTACCTAGCCTTCCGGGATTACAGGCGTGATGATAAGTTACAATAAGAATTAAAAAAAAATCTAAATTCATTTATTTCAGGTCCTTGACCCATATTAAATACAAAAACAATAAGTACACAAGTTTGCCAATTATATAAGTGTCACTATAGCGCAATTAAATAAGTAATAAATAGTTGATCGATAAAAAAAAGATAATTTAAGTACGCTACGTTAGTTAAACTACTTTTTCTGGAATTTAAACTTACATCTTTAACTTTTGAATGACAGCTGTTGCTTTAGCGCCAGGTTGCCCGCGAAATTCAAATTTTCTGCTTTCATAATAATTGATTGATAGTTTATGAAATGGTCATGCAATAGGATTATATGAACTAGGGGGTTGTATTGATGATTTTAATGATTATAATGCTGTAAATTGACGACTTAAAATGAAAACCTCGTAAGTGTAAAAGAAGTAATTTTTCAGGAGGTAGCAAAACTGCGGGCTGTAAAATTTTTGTACGGCGACTTTTTATGTTTTTTTATTAATTAATATGGAAATTTAACCCCCTTATATATCCAGAACAGTTAGATACTATAAGATTGCGAGTGCGTTGCGAGGTTTTCTTCCTAGAAACGCAATAAGCAAAAAAAATGCATTCCCGACGTTTTCACTCGAAATACATACTTGTTACGGTCGCGAATCATATTTGGTTCAACATACAACTTGACACTGACCTGCAAATTGTCAAAAACGTAAGAAAATTTGAATTTCGCGGGCTAACTGGCGCTTCCCCATTAAGATCGTATTAAAAGCCTGTTTTAAAACAAATTCAAGTTCATTCAAACTAGTTTTTATAATTCTTATTTGTTGTTCTGTGGCCTTCTTAATTTAAATTCAAATGAGGTAACGACTTTTTAGATTTATTGATTAAATTGTAACGTGTTTACTAATCATATTTGTGTTGTTTTGGCATGTCTGTTCGTAAATCCGGATTAATGTCGAGAAATAATGATCTGATTTTCATGTGGGTTGTTACTAATAGATCGATTTGTGTTACTTAATTAAGAAGCTTCATATAAATCATATTTTTGTGACGTACTTTAGACAACATTTTAATTCTACGGCTACATTGTCGCCTTTAGTTTACATCGAGATGTTAAACGTTGTATATGTATTTAAATCCCCATTCACTTTCAAGTAAAACTCTCGCTTCTTCAACAATATAATGTTATTCAAGAAACCGTAGACATAATATAAGATAAGTATTGTCGGTGACTGTGGCATACCCACCCACGACCATTTCGTAAAGCACTGACTCATTGGGACCTAAAATTTGAAAGTCTTACAGTCGAAATGTATTATTACGTCACTTGGCTTTAAATTGTTGGCTGATTACAGTATTACACTAGACATTTACTCTACCATAAGATGTTAATGTAAAAATACCCATCAACATAGCAGTCAACTACGCATTCTGTACCTACATCAAACTAAGTAACATAGCACAAAAGTAATTGCTGGGAAACGACTTTTATTTTGGTGTGAAAAATCGCTGTTTACGGCAGTGCGCCACGTAACGCAACCAAAACATTATGAGGTGCATGCAACGGTAATGGGGTCGTGGGGATATATAAAGTTGTGTTATAATATAACATTAAAAACATGTTTCCGTGAAAAAACTTCCGCAAAAATGGGAATTTTAACCTTCAGTATTCCCAGGTATGGTCCAATACAAAAAATGTATTACAATGACGGGGAGTACAAGTGAATCTCGGCTTCGTTAAGTGTCTTTTTACACCCGTTATAGATAGCTTGATATCAACCAACCAACTCAGCCTATCGCAGTACACTGCTGGAAATAGTCCTCTCCCAGGCTGCGCCACAACGTTCTATCCTCCGCCTTCTGCATCCAGTCTGTCCCAGCCACCTTTTTAAGATCGTCGGTCCATCTAGCTAGGGGGCGTCCCACACTACGGTTACCGATACGTGGTCTCAACTCCAGGACTCATCTGCTCCTCCGGCCATCGGTCCTTCGACAAAAATGACCAGCCCACTGCCACTCCAGCTTACTTGCTCTGCGAGCTACGGTGTATGGGTGATATCACTGATATTTAGTAACTCCACCATTTGTTTTCTTTTTGATTGTGGGAAATTGTCAAATAACTTCTCCCGCTCTGGGCGGAGCGGGAGGGCATGTCAGACTCTTACTAAGTAAAACCCACCCGTGTTCCTTCAGTTGCCTGTGCCAGGAACCACGGTATAGTAACTCCACCCTGTCTTCGTCAGTCTTTCGAAACCACCTGACATCCCTGTGGTTGACCACGATGTGATAATAGGTAGGTACTTCGAATATTACATTGGTAGGTACATCTTATTTCTCCAGTCTCGGCTTTTTTAGGGTTCCGTACAAAAAGGGTGCCAACGGGACCCTATTACTAAGCCTCCGCCCGCCGTCCATTCGTCCGTCCGTCTGTCTGTTAGCGGGCTGTATCTCATGAACCGTAAAAGGTAGTTGGTTGAAATTTTCACAGAGTGTGTATTTCTATTGCCGCTATAACAAAATTTAAAATAAAGTTAATAATTAAATAGGCTCCCCATACAAGAAACGTGTTTAAAAACACATGTAGTGTTCAAATATTGTACGATGGTATCAATACCCTTCGTGTGCGAGTCCGAGTCTCACTTGGTCGGTTTTTTAGAGGGGCGTAAGTCCAGAAGTCTTTCATGGTGTTACAAAATTATCGACAGATTCAATTAACTGATCAAGTTTTAGTATTAAACTATTAAAGTGTGTGGGTTTTCTTATTCTTGAGCCTTTTAAAGAAGTTTGCTTTAACGAGCTTAGACGGTTAGCTAATCAATTAATATTGGTGTAGCTACAATGAAAATCCAAAATCCAATTAACCGTTAATCTCCCACTTAATTTTTATGTAAGTCGTAAGCTGAGATCTATAAACGTTACTTAGCGTTATCTTTGCGCAGTTTTGACAGTTGTGCGACGGTGACAGGAATAACGCTTGGCTTAAGTGCGCGCTCAGTAACGTTTATAGAACTCAGTCTAATGGCTAGTCATAAGCTGTGTGTTCAACCAACATACATTGCGGTCATACATATATACATTTTTGACCGTTTGCGTTAGTTGTGCCACTGGAAACCATTATTATACCGTAACCGTAATTGTTTAAGAGACGGATGTCTTAAAATGGAAATGTTGCAACAATAACTATAGTATTTATTGACAAAAAAACATTATCACCAACTTGAGGTAAGAGCTAACCGTTATCAGTAGATATCGTTATCTAATCGCTATGTGTACCAAACAAAGATATAACGTAACGTATTATGTACTAGTTATTTACCGGTTCATAAAGGTTGAGATTGTGTTTACGGAAAATTATGTTTTTCTTAATGGGTCGATGATTCTTTGAAGTTTTGTTTGTTGGTTTCGATTTTTTTATAGTTTTGGGTATTTCGGGTAGTTGCACTAACTGCACAGCATAGCCTCGTCTTTGTGGCGATTCTGGCAGGCTATGGTGATGATAGCTATGTCACAGATTTCCTTTATATTTAGACCGTGTCTACATCGTTTGTTTTTGTTGGACAATGCCACATGGAAGTTTCATGAGGTGGGCTGAGTGATGAATTTTGCATGACAACGACAAAAAAATATCAATGACAGGGACAATGACAAAAACATCAATGATTCTTAGTCGAGTATAAGAGCAGGTTACTCCAATTACGCTTACCATTTGTTACGCGTGACGCCTCCACGTCGCAATTCGCAGCGCCCGAGACTGCCCGTCCGTATCACCGAACTTCACGTTAATTCAAGTAATGTTTAAGCATTGGTGATTTTGTTGCTGTCATTACACGATGAAATGATTTTAAAATATCGATGATTTTTAACAATTGACATTATTTTGGTCCCATCTCTAGTTGCGGCGTCTCCTGCTAAAAGCAATTTCTTGCTTAGAAAGTGTAAATAGTGTAAGTGTAAATGTAAATTGAAATAATAAAAAAATAATATCGACGGACTTATTTTTTTTTTTTTAACTAAGAAAACTACTTGAAGATCTGTGTTGTGTTGACAGATACAACATAAAACACCAATTATATAATAAAACACATAATGAATTAGGTCATCAATAGTCATTAGTCGGTTTTCATTGAAGAAAATTACTTATGTATAATATGTATTCGTTCTTGATAGCAGCCGCGCTTATGTGATACATAACATTAGTAAGTACCTCACACGGTATCCTAACTGCACTAATATTATAAAGAGGTAGTTTGTGAGGTTGTAGGGGGTAATCTCTGGATCTACTGAACCGATTTTGAAAATTCTTTCAGCATTTGATAGCCCAACTCTAGAGGAAGTTTATGGGCTTTTTAACATCACGCTGTGACAATTAGGAGTTGAGCAAAAGAAAAAAGTCAGAAAGACCGCTAAGCGAAAACGAATTGATAGCGCGGGCGGGCGATGCGACGCGCGACGGGGTGGGGAGGGGGAACAAGAAATGTCATGCGGACAAAGTCACGGGAAGAAGCTAGTACATATAATATAGTACATAATATAGCTAGTACATAAGCTAGTACCAGGCCTCCGTCACTCCATGTTAATACTCCACTCGCTATAATTACCTACCGCTCGAGCGAGCGCTCTCGGACCGCTTGCGGTCCAAATTCGGTTCCCTGCGATTGCTGTAGGATCGCGCGGTGCGAAGCAATCACAACTGTACGCTTGAGCATTTAGGCACATTTTAGCATGCAGTGGTTGTTGAGGCGACGGAGTAGGCTATTATCTCAATAGGTATTGGAAATTTTCTACTGAGTGAAGTATCTGTTACGTAGTAACTATTTAGTAATCTGTGACATAAGCTAGTACATAGTAAATAAGCATACATCACTCGCACAGTATCTACATGCCAATCAAACTGCCTAGCCTTTACCCATCTATCTTGGGCTCGCCTTTCAGTCTAACCGGATGCAGCTGGATACGAGTATTTTACATGAAGCAACTGCCTATCTGACCTCCACAACCCAGTTACTGGGTAATACAATACCCCTTTGTAAGACTGGTTGTCAGACTTTCGGGCTTCTGACGACCCGTAACGACTGTCAAGGATCCAGGAATGACAGCCAGTAACGTGATTAACGGGATTTCCGAGGCACGGAATGGTCTCGGTATGTAAACATGGTCACCCATCCACGGACCAACCGCGGCAAGCGTAGCTTTACCTGATCGATCGACTCGTGCGGCTGTTACATACACATAGCAGGTACTCGTACATTAGGTATGGAATGTGATAACCTTACCTAATACAAGTTGTCTTGTGCACATGATACCTGGCTTAGGTAATATTTGCCTGACCCTCGCCTACAAACGGTGGCTTCCCTTCAATTGATTAACCAATGATTGTATTTACATTGGAAAATAGCAGCTCGTTTATTCATAAGACAGTTTTTTTTTATATATATGCCTTGTCTTAAGCACTTAATTCGATTTCAAAATTAAAGAGTAAAAAAAAATGCAGTCGTTTTGATGTTGACTGTACTTTTCTTTTTCCTCACAGACTGACTGACTTATTTTTTTTATATGATAATCTGTGTCAATCTATGGAAGTAATTTTTTGTTAATATTTTTAATATTTGTCCCGAAGAATTTGTGTATTTTTTACGTGGGTTATTTTCACGGTCACCTAGGTCGAGGGTTAGAAGTCATAACTCAAAATAAACTATACACTTGCACTAATTCCATTCAACAATGTTCAATAGTTCACTGCTACCTTTATCGACCAATCAACTCATCTTACTCCAATCCTCTAAAACCTTCTGATTTTTGCCACCACTTCATCTTCTTTCTTTCAATTTGTCTGTATCACTTATTTTTCCACTGTGATCGTCAAAATGTTCTGCTTTCTAACTATGGATTGCCCCTACATTTGCCTTTTCATCATCTTCATCATCAGCCTATAGCAGCTCACTGCTGAACATACGCCTCTCCTTTGCAAGCCATTCAACTCGATCCTCAGCATTTCTCATCCAGCTGCTACCAGCCATTAGCCCGCATTTACCTCACCTTTAAAAATAGAAATATCATCTTGCATATATGCATATAAATGCAACAATTATGATTGATGCAATCACACCATCTGCATTCTAAAGGCCTCAAACCGGCCTCAAAACTGATTGTATTGACCCCAAGACATTGGAACGAATCGGTTAATTAGTAACAATCAAGTGCCAATTGATATAACGCTTATAAAATGGCGTATGTTATCCTGTATCTGTGGTTCTATGGCAGTTCTTGGTGGGAGAAATTTCAATAACGGTGTTGGCAATTTTTATCTATGGTACCTAATTGATTAAAATTTTGTTGGTTGAGTTTGAAATTACAATTAACTGACTGCTTTTATCTTTCTCTCGTGTCACAGATTAGTAAATCAGCATGCTTGATTTTGAATTGGCTCATACTTAACAATATGGTCGTCATCATCTCCCTGCCCTCAGGTACTCCAATTCGATTAGGGTAAGCGCAACATGTTTCCTTCTTCCATTCTCAATTTATTAAGGGTCGACGCAACAGGCCTTATTCTTCACTGTTAGTCGTTATGTCGGTAGTCTCCCCTTTTTAGCCCTAATATCTTCTTCCATCTGTATTAGCGATAGCCAATAGAGTTCATGCTCTTAATGTTCTGTCTTCATGTTCTCTGTCTTCTTTCTCACAGTACGTCTATATCTTCTTTGCTCTGCTCTGTCTATTCTGAGGCATATTGTTACACATTTATTGTCCCTTCTCGCTCCTTATACATACTATACAAAGAAAATACATTATACAACCATCCCTTTGCATATCACAATGTAACGTACTTCATGCATATTTATAGTTCAGGAGCTTACAAAGTATGCTTGATCTGATAAACTTCAGGTAGACTATTACTCAAGTCGCGGAGCACACACACAACACAGAACGCGCGCGCGCGGACACAATTTATTAAGCTTTTATTTATAGCTACAATGTTGGGACTTGTATGAAACTTGTCTAAACAAGTTTCATATTATTTTTATTTTTCGTATTTATACTAACCATTACAAAATATTTTCAAATCAACTACAAATATACATACACTGTCAAACTATTAAAATTAAAATATAATAACCTAAACTAACTAAAACTATTAACAAATTAAAATATGGCGTCGAAAAATTCCTCCGCATCGCTGTCGACTGGTAATGACGACACGGTTGGCGCAGTGGTTAAGCGATTGACTGCTGCGTTACGTGTCGCGGGTTCGATCCCCGCACGGAACAAATATTTGTATGACCTGCAAGTAGTTGTTCCGGGTCTGGCCATTTGTGTATGTGAGTTTAAATGTTTGTAAACGCACCCACGATACAGGAGAAATTCTTAGTGTGGGGCATCGTTTAAAAAAAAAAAAAAAAATGTACCTAAGAGACTGGCGGCATTGCCACGTTGTATGGCAATGCTAAGCCTCTGGCCAAGGTAAAGGCCAGCCCTTGGGTCACGGGAAGTGTCAACAAGCCGTTTGGAGATTTCGTTGAACAAACCGTGAGCACTCGGACCCCACGGTCCGAGGGTTTCAACCCCAAACGGCTCGAAAATATAATTACCGATAAGGTTATTATACTTTCGCTGCTTGAGGTTTTCCGAAGCCGCAGCAGCAGCGCCAGCACAGCACGCCGAGTTAGGAAGATGGGATGGCGCAAGAGTATCGACACACGTGGCGTCCCACACTAAAGGCCTACCCACCTTCCAAGGAAATAAAGACATGCCGTCCGGTCTCTTGCCATCGTCGCGTGCCAAGCCATTAGGTTCTAATACAGCTGGAACGCCGATTTGTTTAATTAGATGTTTTACAAATTGTACGTTATGAATTTAGGAAAATAGAAATGTTCTCTTTCTAAAATGTTGAAACTGCTGTGCATTGTTTTCTTTCATATTGATTAATATTTTTGTGGTTCCCCTTTCTGTGCAATATCGTAATAAGGGCTGTATCTAGAAAAACAACTCGTAAAATCAATATGACTTCATAAAATGCATCAATCCACCATATCGTCGTATCTCCATTCAAGAAACTGATAGTGAGCTTGCGTTAATTAATGAGCGACGGCATATTATTGTTTATTTTTCATCACAAGACTCAATCCAACCACTAATAACATTATTGTAACTTGAGCTACGACTGCTGAGATTAGCAACTAGGTCAATGTAGTATACAATTTGCATTTCTCAAGGCGATAGAGAGTTTTCGACGTAAGTAATTGTCCGCCCACTGATAAGACTTTGTATAAGGACTACCCACTGCCACCTGTCAATTTGCGCAACTTGACGTCCTAGTTTTCGTGTTACCCTGGTACTTGTTTTGTTAATCTGGTCGCTGATAAGCGGATGATAATGATCTGTGTGAGAACTGCCCACTACCGTAATTTGTGTAAGTTTCAGATGGGTATCATTTAAGCTATTACCAATTTAATTAGTTTTGTGTTTCTTAAATAATAGGGTTTGTCCTTCAAATAGTAGATCTGTCACCAAAATGTAGTCACCAAACAATGCAAAATCAGTTCCACAATAAATCACCTAAAATCCTGAGATATCAACCTGGGAACAATTTTTGTTTATCTGAGAACGAAAATATTTCGTGGCGATAGATCTATTTATTAGGTGATACAACTTGATGACAAATATAAATTTTGGTGATAGAACATATAGTTCCCGTTTCAGATAAAGTGACCTATATAATTGCGCTTCTCGAATAAATTAATTTTGTGCATATTGTGCTTTAGCTCCTGTATATACTCAGTAGTCAACATTTCAATGAGCATAGGAACCTATTACTTAGAAAGGGGTGAAAAAAGAAATACTTTTCATCCTCCTGCCCTTCCTTATCCCAAGTTATTTCTGATTGGTGCAGTACAGAGATGTTACGGAAGTCGTTTTACCGGAACCGGAGTCGGAATCGGAGGTTTGAAATTTCATTGATCGGAATCGGAACCGTTATCGGAACCGAAACCGAAACCGGGGCGGAAATAGAAGAAATATGTGTTAAGGGAAGGCTTAATAAAATAATAGAAATATAATTCTCTCTATAATTGTCTGTTTAATTAGTCTCTAATCTCTATAATCAGTATCTTTAATAATTCTCATAAATAAGCCCAGCGCCACTAAAAAGTTGTTCACTTTCCACGTGTAACGTCCACAAACAAAACATTAAACTGAGACATCGCATTACCCTGGCGAGAAGTTAAAACCTGTTTGTAACGCTCGTGTATCGCTGCGTTTCGAGTTTCGGTATAACTCCGATTCAAAATTATCGGAACCGAAATCGGAATCGGAGGTGTAAAATCAATCGGAAGTTCCGACTTTTCGGAATCGGAACCAAAGCTCCGTAACACCCCTGGTGCAGTACTTTATCTTTAGCAGTCGTTATCCCAGTGTTCTTTATATCCTTTTCAGGCATATCCTCACGCAATCCATCCGTGTTTTCTTTGCAATCCATGCATGCATTCCTACTTAAATTATGATGAAAATTCTCTAAAAAGAAAATGAACCATCCGATGTAGAAAGAGTTTTATACTTTTATCATGAAGCATAACGCGCTAATGTTTATCAACATATCAGGCGGAATGATAACCGTTGATGCAATTACTGATTGTTGTATTGAGCTCACGTGTAGAGGATCAGGTGCACCAGTATAGTGCCTAAATGTCTACGTACATAATTATACTGGTACAGGTAGACACAGACCAACATAATAATGCTGTACTGAATTCCAACCTAGATCACACAATGTTCGATGCGCTTATGATGTAATCGAAGCCTACAATACATACTTCATGTACTACATTGCACTTACTTTGCTTCTATTTAAAATTATAGTTACTTTCGGACACTGACAAAATTCAAGCGATACCTTTCGCTTTGTATCTTAAGATTTCCTATGTAGTTTTCTGTCAGGATCACAAGATCCCTTGAAGCCTCCCGTTCGAAAACCATAAACAATAGCAAGTATTCCTCAAACGGAATTACTGCTATTCCTACTTCTTTATCTTCGTGTCTGAGGGATATGAAGATCCCAATCATCTTGTCTATTAGGTCAACCGAATCTATTTTCAAAATTCAGCCGGTCTATTCTGTAAACCAAACTCAAACTAGCACCACCCACATTGCTTCATTCTCACTATAATTTCACCCTTACTAGCGATGACAATTAATGTTAAAGACACGATGACAGCAACACTCACGAACGCTTCTCCTAATTCATGACTCGGATGATTTTCTATAGAAATAATAAAATAGTATCGAAATCAAAACTGCACATTGAATATTTTAGGCATTGCTACGAGCTTTGGGGACGAGTCTGAACCCGAAAATATAGGTAGGTTTTTTGAAGAATTTTTGTCCGTTTGTCTGGATGTATGTTCCGGATTGGCGCTAAAACGGCTGAACGGATTTGGATGTTTTGCTTACTTTTAATCCCGGTTCCCGTGGGATATTTTATGACATCCACGCGGATCCACAGAATACCACTGCAATATTATATTATTTTCAGTTTAGTCTGCTGCAATATGCCGATGAAGTAATGACGTAACTTGTCCAGTACACCGTGTGAATGCCCGCAACTAATGCGAAGTCGTGAAGCATGTTCAATTCAATCAACACGATTGAATTGAACATGCTTCTGGTGAGAGATCGATGCACTTGCGTATCCTTGTGCAATGTTGGACAATGGTGTATTTGCTCGTGAATGGACGATGGGTTTTATTGGCCGTAAATCAGCGCAAACGTTGGAGTAGTTGGTGGTTTGTTAGGGTGTAAATTCTTTGCGGCCACACAACTGGGTATGCCATTGGTCCGCATCACAAAGCAGTTACTTCAATTTCCCTTTTCTCTTCATAAAGATACGTTGTCTGTCCATCGGCGGTCCAAGCAGAAATAAAATGTTATCGTTCATTATGCTAGCATTTGTCGTTGTTTACCTGTTGTAGTACAACGATTTTACCTGTTGTAAAATAACGAGAATTGTAGTAGTTCCGTGACTGACTCAAACAACGCACCACCCGAACTTAAAAAATCTTAGTAGAAAGAAATAAGCATACACGAAAAACAAAAAGTATTAAGAACGAACAGAGTAAGTAATGAATGGAGTAAAGTTATAGCAAACTTTAACCTCGAAAAGGTATGGTTAATATAAAGGTTATATTGGTTGCAACTGTATTAATAAGGGGTAAGAGAGTGAATGCTGTTTCAGAGTGTCTCGAAAAATCGTTTTTCGAATTCCACGTAGACGAAGTCCCAAACAGAAGCTAATTGAATGATAATTCCTAAGCGTATGCGAGCAGATGTAACAATAATAAGTGTGAGTGCATCAGTAGCTTATCTAATGCATAGTGTAGGCGGAGTGAACGAGGGAAATGGGTCGTTACTGACTGCAGGCAATGAGCCAGCAACGTTCTGCGTTCTATGGTAATTTGAACCCCAATATATTGGTGTTCAAGACTACTAGTGTCATCTTTAAGGTCTTATGACGCAGTATTCTCGTCTTTATTCTCTTAAGAAACTTTGTTAGACCCCTTTTGAAGATCTATAGTGGTAATTTTAATCTGATCTTTGTAATCATGATCAGTATTTTGCATTCGGGGATTAATATGGTCGAAACCACTTTTTACTAATTGTTTAGCTTCTTGGGATAGGTTAGGCACGATAGTCTTTTGTTTTTTTCGTTCTGGAAATCACGTTCGACTATTCCCTTGTGCGTCATTTTCAAAGGAGTTTTTTTTTGTTGAAAATGTTTGCCGACTATAATCTAGATATTTAGTTTGACAGTGGATATCGATCACTGTACGTCACGTCTAGTCTATCTGGTATTATCCACTTGACTGGACCGACTGTCAAGGTTGTGGCGAACGTGGTGACGAATTCGTCGAGGAATTCAATTTGATCCTGTTTTCATAGTTTGGTGGCTACGGCTTGCTGGAATGTTGGATGACTGTTTTCATGAATGTTGTTTGCGTTAAGCTTGTTCATCTTTTTTGGTCAAGGATATCAGGTGGAGAACCAGATGAATAGGGGCAATTAAAAAAAAGTCTTGGGTGCGTATAGAATAGGATGTTATTGTAAAAAGGATACGTTTCAGAATTATGTTTATTTAAATTGAACTATTATTAGAAGTATTTGAAATGATGTTTTAAACTCTTCTATCAACAAAGTAAGCAAGCCAATAAAAACGTCACTAAAATGATTCTCAAAAGACTGACTGGTATTGCAGGCGCCGGCGCCGAACTGTTTGGCATCACTCATTATAACATAATCGCGCTCTTATTTGATAATTCTGTCAATTACGTTCGCGAAACTGCTAACAGAGGCAGCACTCGATACCGACACATAAGCTCTTGAGTATAAGTGTGAGAACTCTTATGAAACCTATTCCCCTGGTCCCTCTTTGTACAGATAAGGAGCTTCTTGCATATCGTCTTCACCTATTTTAACCTATTTATTTGTATAAAATTGATGCTACACCAATTCTCGTTATTTTATAGTCACCTCAGTCCGTCCTAGTAGGTACATATTATTATAACAAAGTGTCACTAATAAAATGGAATTTATGATAAAATATGATCTAATACTCAATAGGTACTCAATTCTTTATTGCATTCCACAATGTAGGCTTAGGTGGTAAATATTTGCCAAAATAAAAAATCTAAAAATTGGCCAAACTTTGCAAAAGAAACATTTATGTGGAGAAGAGGACTCATCATTTACATAACTTATAATCTGACTTATTCTCAACACATTTGTTACAAATAGTTATTTTTTATTATAATAATAATTTAACATTTAGCTTACGAGTATTATATACTTATGTGTTTTAAGGATTTATCATTTAAATATTCGTTGACACTATAGTAACATTTGCTTATTAATAACTTTTTTAAATTGTTCGTGAATAGTAACTGAGCCTAGCTAGATTCTATCCAACATTAGGAGTAAACTATAGATTCAATTTGATTGATGAAGCATATGTTTTGGACAAAGCTCCGTAAACATCCAAAACTTTTTTTAGGAGGTAATCAAAGTAACACCATCAGCAATTAACACTTCAATAAAAACATCCCAGCTATTTGTCATGGGTGTGTACTACATCATTAGGTGCGTGTTGAATTGGAAGTAACATAGGTACAGTAATTGATTGGCTTCCATGTCAACCAGCCAATAAGCATGGTTAGCGCCAGAGTACAAAATATTTATGGTTATCTACACTAACTTGCTTGTTGTAGAAACTATGCCGCTGTACAATGAGAAAATGACACTACCTCTTTGCGTCTCATCCAAATTTGATTATGACTTATGACCTATTTTGAACTGTTTCTGGCTACATCTTCTAAAAGGAAGTCAAAATTCGAATTAATAGGATAAACTCTCAAAATATGTACGAAGACAGTTTCGTATCAATGTTATAATGGTGTTCTTCTTCTGTTGTTCTTTAACTGTTCTAGATCTTGGCTCTTTATTGACCAGCCTCTTTCTGATGGTCTACTACTATATAAAACTACTGTTATGTTTGACTTCTGTATGATGAATACTCTTTATGACTATTTTAACCATACTTTCTGCTTATCTATCCATTCGTGTTCGCATTGTCATCCGAATCAATCACAAACACTAACTTAAGAACACATCGCACCATAATATTAGCTCCTTCAAAACATACAAAGTCAAATTAATATCTGCAATCAATCTTTCTAATCTACATTCAACATAGTCGTAGCTCTAAGTCGGCGACCATACTTGGCCGGCCTGACAGCCTGGTACGCTAAACATTTTAATGAACCATCGCCTCGCTTAATTAAGATATTGCGAAGCTCTACCGTCTCATTCGCTCCTGGTATGTTTAGATAATTTCCTGTTTTATATCTAGGTTCGATGTTGGTCTAGATTCTGCGACTTAACTTGTTGTTATTTGTATTAAATGGAATTGAACTAGTTTGATAGTATTTGAAATTGTTTCTGTAAATTGTTTTTACATTTTGGTTTTCGGCCCTAAAGTTGGAAGGTTTAATCTTCTAATTCTAAGATCGATAGCTTGCGCCTTTGAATTTCTTGAAACTGTTGTTTTCCTATATTTATTTTTTGAATACTAAGGTCTTTGACCTTAGTTCATCTTCTCTCAAACAATCTTTCGATACCTACCAGTAAGTTCCCATAAATTTTTCCTCATAAAATATTGAATCTAATAACATTTTTATAACAATGGCAGATATGACCTTCTTACAAAAACGCGTATTCAATATCCAATCGTTGTAAAAAGTGTAGACAGTTCCCATCCAATACATCAGTACTTCCGATCTAGAAATAATTTGGCAACCAGCCTTGCGCGCCAAAATAGTTCACGTATTAATAGACCAAATAAGAATGTTATCTATCCAGCCCAAGTTCGTTGACCTGACAGCTGTTTAATTTAGCCGTGTTATATTGACAGACTAATAAAGTGTGCAATTTTTTAATGGTGATGATGATAGATACCTAGAATTTTTATATTTATAGCGAATGTTTAGAAATGGTGTAAAAGTTGTTTCTTTTTGTTGAATGTGTAATTTTTGATCTCGATTATTTTCAAGTTTTTTCACCAAAATGACTTCGAATATTACGGAATTGCTATGTTGTTAATAAATTATTAACTATTTAGTAAGCTGTCAATATGTAAAATGATATAAAATTATCAATCTTCATGTAAATCGTCAAAAATGTCATGCATATTGTTAGTTACAATATCATGACAGTTTGGCGTAAAATAAAGTATATTATTGCAGAAATGTTCGTTTAAAAATGTTACAAAAACAATTTCTGATTATTGGTTATAATACATTTTTACTCATAAATTAATCTTGTTTTTTTTTTCAGATGAACGTGACGCGATACAAAAGAAGACGTTCACAAAATGGGTCAACAAACATCTCAAAAAGGTAAACAACGTTTTATTTATTATTTTTATCTTTTTATTACTACCAGCTGTCACAATTCGCTTATTTGGTTACAAAAACTTAATTACGTGGTTGAAAAACTCGACTAATTGATTATTATTAAGTAGGCTTGACAAATTAATTAAGATTTGATTGGCTGCAATGCTTCTTGATACGCGTTTAAAAAATCAATATAGATAATTTCGAATTCGGCAATAAAGGACAATGGGAAATGAATGTATGGAGTCTGGGCCCACCCTTCAATAGTAACATCTGATATACCGTTGGATAGGGCTTTTTAAGTGGAACATTAGTTACTAATATAACTATGGTCAAATGTTAGTACTTTCGGAGATACGACGTCTTAAAGTCGTCAGTCTAACATATTCTTTATGGATACTTATAAGGTAAAATAGTAATAATAAGTACACTTTAAAACAAAAGAGATTTATTATTCGTCTTGGACATCAAAGACAATTACATCATTTAAAAAACCCACGGGGGCCACGAATGGTTGATGTCTCCCAACTCCTAGGTACCAAATCAAAGAAATAGTGTGAGCGCAACTTCCTACAGTTCGCCGTCCGGTCAAGCAAGAGCAATAATATTGTGATATCGCGTTTCTTCCAACTTGGTTTCGATCAATTAATATAATAGCAATAGTATATTCTTGCTCTTACGTGGCGTGACTGTATCCTACCACGCAGCAACCACACATTCTCTGCTGGTATATTATATTCTATTAAATCATGTAAATCGTTTTGTCTGTACATTTTTCTATAACGTATAAACCGTCTCGAAGATGTTCACTGCAATATGACTGATCGCCATTTGCAAATGCGCCCGGGCAAGCGGCGGGCGCAGCGGGTAGGGTGGGGGCGCAGGTAAGGAGCAAGCAGATAGGTGCCGTCCGTTTTGAGTCTGGCCATAGTTTATCTTATAACGAAGTAAACTACGGTCACTTTTATGGCAGTATAATAAGTAGTATAACTCCGAAAGTACTGACTTTTGACCTTAGTCGTAATAATAAGTTTTATTCTGCATAAACATACCTATTCATTTATGAGTGTCTTATTCCTATTGAGAGGTGGGCCCATCATTACTCATTCTCCTTTGTATTTAAACGAACTACACAATCATTTCAGGACAGTTCTAGAAATAAGTGATATTTCTATGAACATTCGAATCCGTTCACTTATAGGGAATTCTTTGAATTCTTTTCTAGGTATTACAGAATTTTTCGGTCTAGACAAGCTATAATCAAATCTGCGCACGCCTAGTAGAAAGACGAATCTTTTTACGCACGAACGTCACGTGCGCCAATCTTTTGTAACACGCTCTAAAGTACTTACACGCAACATAAGCAATCGATTTGGCGCCTCCACCACATAGGCAGTAAACGGTAGTGCTATACGATTCGTACATCATAAAAATAGTTTTATTATGATATATGTTTTAGCATTTTCATCACATTATGACAAATGTCATGTTGAACAAAATATCACGGCAAAGAAAGGCTAATTTTGACCACTTCATGCCAAAGGCGACTTCCGTCTCATATAAGGTGGGGACGTATATTAATCTATATGATTGCTTGATTAGAAAACTAGTTCAGGTTTTCTGACGAGGTCCTTCACTACCAGTCAGTAATATATGACTAAAGTTAGTCTCACTGAGACGAATCTTGCGCGGGCCGAATGACAATTCCTGTCTGTGAAAATACGTCCCGTCTCGCGTCTCCCAGTGGTTTCGCCTAAGTCTGATTTAAACCCTCGCCCTCGGTACGTAAATGTAAATTGGAAAAAACAATAAAACTGTAAGTAATTCTTTTGTATATACTGTTATGGCGGCCATATTCACTTAGTAAATCCATCGTGTGCTATAAATTGTCACTTTGGCGGAGGACAGACGTCAATATTCATGGGACGGTCGTGAGCCGCGTATAAAAGTTCTCGGCTGTATAATAGTCTGTGCCGTATTTGTACACGCACTTGACTTAGTTCTGTTGACGTGCAGTGACGTTAAGGTATATATATATATCATAGATATTATAAAGAAGATGTATATGTATGACAGTATGTCTGTATGCGGTGGTATTTTGTGTAGGAGTATAACTTAGTAACTCACAGAGTCAGCAACTATAGCTTCAACTTTCTCACTGAACACCTTGACAGTTCAAAAGTGCCTTTGAATGCTTAAACCGAAATAAATATTTTGACCATCTACGCTTATGTCAATCGTATATAATATGTTGGTTATCGGCTCGTAGTATTCAGGACGTCTTAAAATAAGACATTTTATAACATAACCCTAGTGACCACGTATCTACAATTGAAACAGAGGGTACTTCTTTAGGTAACTAACTTCATGCACCTACACAATTGATTTAATATGAGAGAAGTAACTTTAACTGTCTAACAATTAATAAGATATTAAGCACCCAAATTCTAATTATTTTATTACCTACATGTAGGCGTACTTGGGCACTGATGAAACGTCAGAAGTAAGGCGCACGGCCAATTTCGAGGTCGATTTATTAGAGAAGAAGCCGGCAAGAAACTCTATAAAAAAGTTGATCTTACGAGGTCTTAGTATTACAGCGTTTGTTAATGGGAAAGACCCATCAGTTTAATGTCTCCGCACTTTTGGAAAAATATAATCTCATCCCCTGCCACGTGTACTTCAGATATGTATTCCCCGTGACAAACATATCATTTGCGTTTCATAAATTTTCATTAAAATCACATCCGTGATCGGTTCATCTGTTTAGTATAATTGAATGCGTTAATAGTTACGTGTGGAGCATGCTCATTTGGATCATCTATCAATCAACACAGGATATCGCAGTCCTTAGCTAGACTTAGGAACTCTTCCATATTGCATCATAGTTAGATTTCTCTGCCTTCTGCATCCAGTCCACGCGTCAGATGTCAATCATTTGCAGCTTGCACTTTCAATAATGCAGTGATGTCTACTGCTTTTTTGGTCCTATGGTGTCTGGTGAAAGTGAGATCCTGGTTTTCTGTGAGGATATTCACTGTTACTGAATCATTGCAGCTGATAAAATAATGGCAATGCCTATAGCCCTATCGCGTATTGACTTGAAATGAGATGAATCACAATCCACTGATCATAAACTACCTTTCGGGAATCACAGGTTGGTGATATAACTGAATATACCATTATGTAATCCCATTGTGAATGTCCTACTTTAGCAAAAGTCTCTTCACATAGCTACCATAAAAAAAACATTGATGATCAAGCTCTTCTTAATGCATGTCGGTGGTAATTTTAAAACAAGCATTTAGGTTGCTCAAAATGAATTTCTTCATCTTTCCTCGGTTAACGACACTCTTATTAACAGTATAGAATATTTCTTCAAGATATACAAAACTTTTTCAATCTATGAGTATTTTGCAAAAAGATCCAATTGATGCAACATTTTTTTTAAAAGTAAACATGCAAAATGTACCTCAAACATAATCCTACCAGTCGTTAACCTGCACCAGAACAAAGGACTAACAGATCAAATAATGCATTCCTTTGTACGTCTGTCCGCTTGTCCGTCTGTAAACGAACAGGATGTTATTAGCAGACCTCATTTATTTATTGCTCAAACATATTTGTGTTGCTTTTGGCGATTACTTCAAAGGGCTGGTTATGGGAAATGATCTTGTGGGTTGTGATGAGTCAGGAAGCCTTAACTTCTCCTGCGTGAGCTGCTTCAAATACTTTGATACAATTTCTTCGAAACATTTCACTTTAAACCGACTGGCTTCAAAGTTACTGGCAATGGTTCCTGAGTTCTGAATTTAAATCCTGTTGTCCTTGTGTATGAAAATATTCGAATATTTGAGTCTAGAACAAGTCCAAAAGCTGCCTTCAATGTCAAGCTTAGGTTTAATATGTTAAAAATAGATGACCGTCTTTCACACCACGTTCCATCCACCAACAACCTCACAAATAAATACGACAATTTCACAATCGCAAGTGTGGTCGGCGCCTAATCCGGTGACTTTGCTGAAGTGAAGGGGCACGGTGGACATTTGCACATACCAAATAAGGCAATGCGCAAATGCCAGACCTGACCCATAGAACAAGACCATTACGCGTTGGATACGTATGTGTGTTAAAGTAGATTAGTAAATACATGTTGGAAATATGTAGCTAAAGACGGTATCTGGCACTCTGAGTACAGTTTTGAAATAAAAACTAGCCTTACTATTTCTACCACACGAGCCTCTAAATTTGTTTGAGATTTCTGTATGGCGTTATCAATAGGCAGATTATGACACCGTCTGTCGTATATCTCCTTATTAGGTTGAACTCCTGGTTTAATAATAATTATTGGTGCCTCTTTCTTCTCCCAAGATAAAAGCTGTAGGTACAACTTCACTACAGGGGCTTTCATCTTCAATCAAATCGCGTTATCCTTTCACTTTCTCATATTTGCACCAATTTCGCCACTATCCTGATAACGCCTGAACTCCTGGTACATTTTAATCACGTAAGCGCCTTTTGGAACACCTTGTAGGTCTTATTTAAACTCTAATAGATTCTGTACCATACATGACTTTTTGAACATGAAAATAATCGTGTTATCCTTCCACTTTCCCACCCTACACCAGTTTCGTCATCCTCATTTCAACACATCCGTTGAAATTCGCGTGTATCATCCACACATAATTAATTCTACCCAACAAGGTCTTGTTTATTTTTTTATCTGCCTTCGAGATACCATCAGCAATTTTAGCCGATGATAGCATTCGGAACAAAGATACTGTACTGTACCAAGTGAGGGGTGACTCATAGGCGGACCTTGTGTGAAAGTGGTACAAAAAGTTTATATATCGATGTAATGATTATTTTTGTAAATGTGCTCCTTGTTTCAAGAGTGTATGACATTTGGGTCAAGAAATTTCTGAAAGGCGATAAGGTTATTTTGCAAGACGTTATTATGCAAAAAGTTTTGGACATACGCAGGTTACAAAATAACGATGATGTTTCAGTTACAGGAATAGAATAGAATAGAATACAAAAGCATTTCTGAGGACATTTTTAAGTTTTGTCAGCATTTATGCTAAGCACGGATATTATGATTCTTCAAAATAGTTCCCATTAGTATTAGTACACGTGCACTGGTAAATGAAATTGCTCTCTCTATCTTTGATCACTAAAGGCTTGCTAAAGGAAGGTTCGCAGGATGTATCTAATGTCAAAACATGTCATATATCTAAGTGAAATATTAGACACACTTATATGCATATAGCACAGTAATATCGCTGTTTCGACAATGCACTCCTGCGAAGCAGAGGCGGGTTGCTAGTAAAGTCTAAAACTACAACAATTACCCAACTCCAAGCTCTTTCTAACAACAAATCAGAATAATAGACCTTTGTCACTTTATACAACTAAGATGTTTACATACCACGGAGCGTTGAGTCCGTTCCCCATAACAAAGCATGTTATCTATGACTCATCAAACTGCTATGTTGCAACTGACCGCCTGACCTGGTGAACAATACTTTAGTCACTGATAGTGGAAGATAAGAGAAGATCTTTAGGTCCAATGAATTTATTGAGACTAGTCTAGTTTAAATTTTAATCGTTAAGGTGTGAATGAATTGGTTGTCTTGTATTGGGAGGGCACAGTCGTGAGAAATTTTTTGAGCACGATTGTAGGCTATAAGAGTAGTGGAAGACAAAAGGAACGATGTAAGGATGGTGTGAAAGATATCACTAGAAAGAGGATGAATAATGAGGTCACGGCTGATAGAAATGAATGAGGGAAGACATGCTGCGGTGACCCCAAATGAATAAAAACAAGTCTAGTGCAGGAGGATGATGATGATGACGGCCAACAAAATGTTCTCATATTATGATATTTTTTTCAAAAAAAAGTTGTAACATAATATTATGTCACAGTAAGTGCTTTCATTGAAACTTTATTTATTTAACAGCGTACAGTCGTCCACTAATAAAGGTATTACCATTATTTTTCTACCTGCAACATTCACAAAAAAAAAACTATAAATTGAATCCTATGTTTAAAGTTCAGCCTTCTACGGCCGGTCAACGGCCCACGTGAAAAAAAAACCGTGAAATCACAGAAATGGCGAGCGATGACGTAATCTTTCGTTTTGTGGGTGTTGAAATTTAAATTTATGATCGCTGACAAGTCATATTTGACCTAAAACCATATCGGGTAAGATCCCTACGAAAACGCCTACGATAATTGCCAAAGTCTACCCACTAAAAAATCTGATAATCCGATGAGATGACTACCTTCAAAGATTTCTTGAAAGTTTCTGAAAGCCTTATGCCATATTTTTCGCCCATGATTCGACTGATTTCTCATTTCGAAATTAATACTTGTTTTTTAAACCTGAATAAGAAGATTTTGCAGTAGGGTTTTTGGTACAGATGGAGTTAATCCATCTGTACCAAAAAAACGCTACTGCAAAATCTTCTTATTCATTATGCATATATTTGCAGTTTTAGCGCTTTTTCCTTCAAAAGGACATGATGATGCATACGACCCGAACATTAAAAATCCTTACACGGCGAAACACCCAAAAACTGGAGTTTAATAACCTTCGCATACTGTAATCTTGAAAGTCATCTTTTGAAATAAAGTTATCTGTCGATAATAAACTATCAGCAACTGATTACTTTTCTAGGAATAATAACCAGATAGTGCATCAGTGAAATGTTCCTGCAGAAAGAAACCGTTTAACATTACCGCTTTTTTTTTTCTGCGTAGTAGTCTGCAGGAAACGAACAATTATCTATGTACATAGGAAATGTGTTTGCTCGTAATAATTACATCTTAATTGTGATGATTAAGATGCTTGTCATTATCTTCATTTTTACTTTATATCTCAAGTGTGTTGAGGTCAGCTTTCGGGTTAACTTATTTGGGTATACCGAAATATGTTATTCCATTCTAAAGTCAGATTGGAGTGATTGGCAAACACGAGACGACTTAAGACGAATATCATGCAAATGTAGATGAACACTTTTACATGCTCTTATATCCTACCGACGCGGAAAGACGTCTCGGTGTGCTACAAGCAATCATTCATCAAACATTTGATTACGAGAACGCTGCAATTGCAAACAATTTGCAGTTATATGCAACTCAACCAAACAATCAAATTCAACCGACCTCACATCAGATGGTACTCATCTTTCTCCAACCATCCATCCAATTAATCATCAAGCTGAGCTTCCAATCTTAAACATCATACATAACAGAAATGGTAACAATCTAATGGAAGTATTAATCATGGATAATGACTCACAGCAGTGCATTCCTTTTAGGAACATTTGTTTTATGTCCAGTCAATAAACAGTATGGGTCCACTCTAGCCTAATGTGGAGAGATTTAATTTAAGACTAATTGATCGTTTATGTGAAGGATGACATGCATGAAAAGTGAACAAATGATAAATTAAAGGAACTGACAGAAGAATGGAAGCGAAAAGCATATTTTGTCAACCCTTAAAACAAGGAAATACGAAACCACAGCACTAAGGCACTAGGATGAACAAAATCCTTGAATGAAGTCCTGGTTTTGATCAATGAGAGAGTTTAAAAATGGTCTATGAAATGGCGTTTTGGCATGGAAAAGTACAGATAAAAGTAGTTTACAAAATTTATAGTCAATAGTTAGCCAATTAAGATCTAATCTGCCTCTATCAAACACAAATCGATCTAATCATTATCATTATAATAAAAGACATCGGGCGGCAATTGTTTTTGATTATTCTATTGATATTTATCATAGCATTATTCAAACTTGTTATCAGGCTCTAATTTCAGATGTATTTCCTGGTTTGCTAGCTCTTAACAAATCGAAATCTAAAGAAGCTGTTGAAAATTCAAAAAAATCTCCAGCAAAATATGTCCAACATGTTTGACGGCGTGGTTGGCGCAGTGGTTAAGCGATTGACTGCTGCGCTGCGTGTCGCGGGTTCGATTTCCGCACGGAACTAATATTTGTATGACCTGCAAGTAGTTGTTCCGGGTCTGGTTGTTTGTGTATGTGAGTTTAAATGTTTGTAAACGCACCCACGATACAGGATAAATTCCTAGTGTGGAGCACGTTTAAAAATAAACAAAAACAAGCAAAAGCATAATAGTATTTAGTCAGGGCAGCAAGCAAACACAGTCACAGACTTAATGAGTGTTGCAAATTCAATCTTACACAGATTGTCTATCTAGTAATTCGATGCTGAGATAGATAAGAGATCTAGGCACTCAATTTGTGCTATAACAAAGATGCAACGAGTATTAATACATCTGTCTAAGATTTAATTATGGCTGGTAGTTTAAAGGAAGTGGTCCTTAATTTGATCGATGGAAATTAATGATTAGACTGGCGAGTCATGATGATTAACGGTTAAGTAAGTCTGTCATAATTAAAGCTAAAGAAGAAGCTCTAAATGTAAAACTGAACCAAGGACAGATTCAAACTGAAAACTTGAAGGACTATGTTATCTTAGAAAAATGCTTCGGAGCCGTACCTAAAAATGTTACTCAATTTCTAGATTTAAGAATTTAAAATTACCACCACGAAGAAGCTTTCATCGACGTTACTATTATTGCTATAACTAGTAATATAAATCACCCGTATACACTGCTACGGCTATTAATACTTATTTTATACGATATTAATGTAGATAGGAATATAAATATAAACAATGAAACGCCCATTCAATATGCCTTAATATTTTCTTATTGTGAAACCTCATACAATTGATGTAATCTATCGGGTGTATTGAACGTGTTATTTTTTACTAAGATTCTTTACTGGTATTCAGTATCTAAGCAAATTGTGACAGCTATTTTTCACTTGGCAAAATAATTTTGTATTAAGTTATTTGGTCAAATCCAAAACCAATTTTCACTAATATTTAAGTCTATATGTTTGATTTTTTCATCGCTTGTCATTTGGAAATGGAGCAGCACTGGAAATATCTCAAGGTCTGTAGTATACACAGCATTCGTTAGTTCGTCGGTTTTTGCTTGGAATCCTTTAGATAAATTGCCATTTTTCAACTAACATTGCCCTATAAATTTAACTGTAGCAAATTTTTTGGAAGTAAACATGTATTGGAATTTGGCAGTGTGTCTATTAAACTATTTAACACAGCTTCACACTGTGTCGTCTATTCTATCAACTCAGTTATGTTTACAATGTCGTCTAAACAGTTATGATTGAACGCGTCTACTTCTGTAGGACCATAAAAAACTTATGATGAAAATGAATTGGCATAGCAGTAGGTATTTGCTGATGATAAATTCATCCAAATATGCAATGGCAAATTTTTAATGTTTATTTTTGCCCAAAATTTCGGTCATAAATAAAATAAATATCTCGAAATTACTATCAATATGGGCAGATGTTATAAAGACAATATATGCGGAGTCATCTTCACCTAAAATGAGTTCAAATTAAACAGTTTTTCTGTCATTTGTAAGACATTATATGTTTACCCAAAGACCTCAACGCATACATCAAACCATAATGTTTACTTTATTCAAGAGTTGATAGACTAGTACCGACAAAATCATCATGTCGTTAGATCAATCATCTTTATATTTTTGGTTTGCATGCTCTTCGCCAGTTTTTTCAGTTATTAGTTCTTTTATTTCGATTTTCGTTTCCACACATTCACGCGTGATATGGAGCTATATTTTTTAGCAATCTTTCTTTTTTAACAATTTACTTAGAACTTGTTTGTTGTGTTCGTTCGTAAACAGGTAAGCTAACATCGGCTTAAGATTACAATCCTAATGTTTCTAAACATGTCGAAGATAATGAACTGAACGTTACAATGTGACAAAGTGTATTTAGCTTTACATTCCACATCCTGTCGCAGTTTCGTTAGTAGTAATACAATCGTGATTTAAATGAAAACATAAAGCTGTTACTAGGTTACCTACTTGAATGAACTGAACCTCGTAATTCATAAAACTCAGAATGTTGAATGAGAAACTACTCTAAAAGCAACAGGGTGATAATTCCATAACAACTCTATCATTATGTAGCCCTTCTGTCGGATAATTTCAATTTAATAACCTAATTTCCTGTGTGGAACTGTGCACCAAGGTATTATACGAGAAGTCTCACAAAATGGTTTCTCCGACGATTAAATTATAGTTCTCGTATCTTTTACGCAATCCAAAACTTACAAACTTTATGTATGACTGTAGAAAATCACAGTTTCACGTTTATTTCAATTTCATCATCATCCTTTATATCCTTCATTTCCTTTTTCATTCCACCATTGATTCTGGACTCCATTCTAACTTTTAAAACAGTTTCATTATCAGAAAATAGAACATTGTATTTTGTCACATTGTCTCCTACCTTGTGTTAGGTATGTGTTCACTCATATTCTCATCCAGGTGTTATCGTTACTTTGTCCAACGCTGCTCGGACAGACCTACACACGTCTCCATGTCTGCGAGGTGATCAACAACCAACCATGTTGTCCGCCACAGCAAGTAAGTTGTTCGTTGTGGTTTGTTGATGTTCTGTTGTTAGTTGTTGTTTTATTTGAGCTTGGGGGAAGGCAATAAAGATGAAATAATTATTAAGAAGAAGTAAGACTTTGAAACTGCCAATGTATGATGATAATCTAATACAGATACTTATGGACGAGGAGTGAAACTGAAACTGGATGGAATAGTGAAACTTATCCCAATACTGCTTTCTAACATATTTTCTAGATTTCGTGAACCTATTCCTCATATTCAATTAAACATTATTTATGTCAAACGTTGTAACAAAATGGACCAAAGCTGAAATTGAAACTTATCCCAATCTACCGTCCTTTCTGCTTTAAATCATATTTCTTGGATTTGTTATAATCCTTATATTTGATGAGAATTTATGTAGCTAGGTCAATCGTTGTTACTAAATGGAAGTTTCCGGCAATGCTGAAATTGAAACTTGAATAAAACTTCCTTTCGGTTTTAAATCATATTTATTAGATTTTATACAGCGTGGCGCTGCTATGGTGACCTTAATTTAACACACATATACGTTTTCACATTTTCGTTTCATGACAATTTTTTATTTCCATTAAACGTTATTATTTACAGATTTATTAAAGAATTTAGGAAATAGCATCTTAGAGCAACCTGTACTTAAAGAACTGTCGCGCAGCGGTCATTTCCCTCGGTCACGGATCATAACTTCGCATCAATGAAATTAAAACGAATAAGCAATACTATTAGGATGAAACAAATGCATAGAGTAGGCGAATTTAAGGAAATTTCCTTTGTTGGCGAGCAGCGCAGGCGACGCGCGCTCTCCCTTCCACCCACCCGCCGCACCGAACACGAATTCTTTTTTTGCTTTTCTAGTGCTAGTCGAACCCGTGTCCTTGACGCACTTATTTACTCTAGTGCGCATAATTACGTCGCGAAAAAGACTCTTAGCTATTGTTTTATTTATTTCTTTTTGTGTAATTAGGATAGTAATTAGATCATGGTACTGCGATAAAGACACTTTGATTGGTTTTCGTTTTCTTATCTAGTAGGTACGTTTACACCTCTTGCGATACGGACGCATTTATTTGTGCTATTAGTGCTTGTGTAAACTTATGATCGTGATGGCAGTGATTAGTGATGACAGTTATTACTAATAGTAACAAGAGAGGTTTATGTGATAAGTGTTTGTACCACTTGCGCCGCTCGGTTTCTTTGATAATATGCCGTCAAAGAATCGGACCGATCACGAGTAGGTACAAGACGCGATGCGCGGTTGCCAGCCCGCGAACCGACACGTTGCCGCTCCGAGTTAACGTAAGCGAGCTAGGTAAGTAATTTCATGAATGAATTTTTGCAAGGGTGATCCCAATTTTAATGACTTTTTTATTATTTAGTTTGTTTGAAAAATTTTTTTTTTCAGTTTACGTATTATTTTAACCTATCAATATTTATATGGTTAATGGGCACTAGCCCTACCCGTGTATTAAATTAAAGTCACCGTTGTAGCGCCACATTGTATAATCCTCATATTTGATGAGATTTTATCTAGGTCAGTATTCTACAGAGGCCAGCTAGACTAGAGCAATATTGATTTCTTAAATAATGAACATACATGACCGTCTTCGTCAAATGTAATATTATGTACGTAGTACCCTACAGTTAAAAAAGGTTGTTTTAATATTTTAACTTTGCCTTCCCCTTTGATTTAGTTTACGTATATCTAGCACAGTTCGTAGCGTCGTTCTGATTGAGGCATGCAGCTTATTTGAAACACTGTTTTTTTCCAGCATTTTTGTAGTTTCTAAACGTATTTTGCTTTCGTTATTATTTTTTGTTGTATGTCATTCTAGTGACTTTTGATTGTTTGAAGTATCTCTTTTGTTAAGTTTGATATATTTTTGTTTCTTTTTGTTTTTAGGCTTCACTTATTCATGTTTGGCTGCTTTTGTTGTTTTATTAACATTAACATCATCGTTAATTCTACTGTCTTAGTAGTTAGTACACTGTAGTGCATCATTTGTAGGCTTACAAGTATTTATTACAGTGACAAAAGTAAAAAAAAGAGATGCAGTATGAAGTTGTAACAGCATATTAGTTTTTGGCATCCATGATCTATGAAAGGTCATAGGTACACAGCGTTAATAACTAAACATTTTGTCAAGGTTTTTGAGGACAACAATTCTCTGCTTCTTGATTTACACGAAAAACACATAAAAATTTTCACAACTCACTCAGACTGACTTACTCCCAAAAATATCAAGATCAGAAGACAGTATTCAAGCTGTTGTTACTACTCTTGTTACAATTTTACAGATCCTAGTAAATGAATGGGTGAATCTTCATCCATGCATCTACTAGGATCTGTTGGATGGACATCTGTCCATACACAGTACAAAATTCTAATAATATTTGAATGTCCAGGTGAACCGTCACGTGAACGACCTATTCGAAGACCTGCGCGATGGACTCAACCTCATCTCGCTGCTGGAGGTGCTTTCTGGCGAACACCTCGTAAGTATACACGTCTTTATTAATACTTAATAAATTAAGGATATTAATGAACCCGGAAGTACTTGACCTGCACTGACCTGTGTCAATGCTGGTCAAAAGTCTCCCCAAAAGTCTGTAGTATAAAAATATTAACAATAAAAACGGGGATAAAGACGAGGGCGAATCTTTTTGGATATGGGATGACAATCGAGATAAAACACAACAAAATGTTTGTTGATGATGGTATCAAAGGTCTGCCTTTAATCCAGACGATGCTTTGTACATTTTCCTTACATGTTTGTGATTTTGCAATGTTGTCTTCATGTCACCGTCAATAGTCAATGGTCTTACCGCTTAGTTACTTGATTAATCAACTACCTAAAAATCATTAAGGGATGTTACTAAGCGCTCCTTGTAGTCGTGTGGATTTCTATCCCTTGTGACTAATACGGTTTCAGAGTTAAGAATTTGATGTTGAGAAATTGCTAAATTCAATTTTTTTATTTCTTAAGGCGATTCCCAAAAAAAAACGGTTATGAAAAAAAAAACATGATTTTCGGGGTTAAGTAGAGCTTGATAAGTTATCGATTTCTAAATTACAGTTTCTCAAATCGGAAACTGGATCTTACTAGAACTTAATTCCTAGCTTTGTCAGTATCGTTACAAAGCTCCATAAATGAATTATCATCAACCTATTTTGTATGACCCCTTTTCATTTTAACCTTTAGTAAAACAAGGGTGTGAACCATATATGATACATTGATGATAGTCTGTAACGAAATTAATTTGCAGTAACGATGGTTTCGCGTGCTTAAGCGCTGATTCGTGTGCTACGGTACCAAATGAAGATATTAACAGTAATTATTAAAGTTAGGTTTCCGTAAACATAGACTTTTATCGTTCTTTTTTGTGGACGCATGTAGATTTTTTTTGGTCAAATGCTAGTTGAAGGTAATGTTTAGTTAGCATGTAAAATAAAACTATTTCTTTACTGAACTGGTTGGATCAAAGGACTTGTGCCTATACGTATGAAATAAGTTTCTCTTTACTAGCCGTATCTTCTTTACCAACTTGTAATTTCGTATCATACATGTCAACTGTTTATTTCTCTATAAATATTTCATATAATTATTGACCATTACTGATGGTCTATATGATATCCCATCAACTCTTTCCCTTATCGTCTGGTAGCCCATTAGAACTTCTTATCGATTCACCGTTAACCCAGAAAGGGGAAGCGGTTACCTAAAGGGGTTATCTAGATCTATGGGAATTAATCAGGCCGGTCGCAGGTGTGGCTACGTAAACGATACTACCCCACCCTGGGTTCACCGGGGTATTTGAAATTATGTGAGTGATTAATGAGATAGGATGGGGTAGTCTATAGTTTCTAATGGAGTTATCGTTATTCAATTTATTTTAGATACTCGTAGTTATTATCATCTAAGCATTTGATGAGCCTAGATCAAAACTTTTTTTACCGTTTTCAAAAAAGAAGGAGGTTGTCTATTCGTCGGAATCTTTTTTTTAATGGATGTTGACCGATTAATCGAAGATGGCTGAACCGATTTGGAAAATTCTTTTTTGTTTCAAAGGGTCAGGGTATAACTGCCCAGGTTGTCTGTCCCATTTAAATTTTATCGAAATCGGTCAAGCGGTTCAAAAAAATTCATTATGAATTATTTTTTAATAAAAAAAAACAGCCTTCAAACGGATGTGGACGTGTAAGACGATCGTTTTCGAATTGGTGTCGGGTAGGTAACTTAACTAAAAAGCGAAAATTTAAAAACATTTATACAATAAAAAAAAAACAACAGACTTCCAAAAAACATTACAAAGTTAAAATTAACTTTAATTTCGGAAGTCGGTGGCAAAAACTAAAATACAGATCCAATACACATTTTTCACCTCGTAGTGTTTTTTTTTTTGGAAGACAGTGGTTTTTTTTTGGAACAAAGTTTTTGTACTGTCAATGGCATGCATATTTTTACTAGAGTCTGGCTAACGAAAGCTGTCCACGCTTTATTTTCAGAAGTTTTGATATGGCAATAATTTAAGTCTGTCAACATTGACACATTGACGTTTCGTACTTGAGTCATCTTGTGTTTACGTGCATCATATTTTCATTGATTTTGTTTAAAATAATGCCGAAAACAATCAAAAGTTCGACAAGGAAGCTTCTATTTACTATGATTGACAAATATAAAGACATAAAAAGTGATTTGAACCAGAAATCTGCAGAGAAAATACTACGACTGGATTCAATCCTTTCACTTTTAGGTTAGTTTATTGAATTTCTAATGAAACAACTTGATACTTTTCGACTATTTATAATAAATCGCAATATCTTTCACGGTGTATCTACTTTTCAGGAAGTATTAACAACGAAGAGACAAAACTTAAAATTGTGGAAGCAGTAAAGAAAGTGAAAACTCTCGAAAAAAATGAAATGGCGACTTCTGAATCACATTATTTAGAAAAGATATCTTCAATGACAGGTATTACTTTAGAAATTATAGATTTTTAACAGTTACTTCGAAGGGTTTATATACATTTATGATAATGTAGGGATGGCTAAATTAAATAATACACTATCTTTGTAGGTACTTTATTATGGTTTTGACTTTAATGACTGATTAGTAATATTATACTGTTACATAATTTATTGTATTTGTTCTCTTCAGATGTAAGTGTGAAGACCCTAAGAAGAATTAAAATTGAAGGGTCTAAAAATCAAGGACAGTGGAATACTCCGGGGAAAAATCGTCCACATTCAGCAACAGTTTCCAATTTGGATAGTTTTGATATTTCAGCTATAAGAAACAAAATAAACGAATTTTATGGAGTTAGAAAACAAGTCCCAACACTGAGAAGCCTGCACAATGAGCTGAGGGAAGCAATTGCATTTATGGGATGCCGTGAAACCCTTAGAAAAATTTTACACAAGAACGGGTTTGAGTTTCAAAACAATAAAAATGAACGGGCTTTACTTTCAGAAAAATGTGAAATTGCGGCATGGAGACATAGATTCTTGAGGACAATACATAAAAAGAGGCTAGAAGGTAAACAGATTATTTACCTTGATGAGACATACGTACATCAGAACTATAAAGTAAAAAAATCATGGCAAGGACCTTCAACAAGTGGTGTCACTACTAATATATCGTCAGGAAAAAGACATATTATAGTGCATGCAGGATCGGAAGAAGGGTTTGTGCCAGGTGCATTATTGGTATTCAGCACAAAATCCAAATCAGCTGACTACCATGATGATATGAATGCTACCAACTTTATGAAATGGTTTGAGGAAATGTTGATACCTAATCTCACTAAACCTAGTGTGATTGTGATGGACAATGCAAGTTACCATGTAAAACAAGTAAACAAACCCCCTACTATGTCTGACTCCAAAGCTAATCTCCGAATATGGCTTCAAGAGAATAATATTTATTTTGAAGAATATCACACCAAAGCTGAATTAATGTGTTTGGTGAAAGATAATAAACCTGCAGTCGTTTACGAAGCAGAAGTACTTCTAAAAAAACACAATCATATCCACAATCACGAAATTTTGTTGCTGCCACCGTATCATTGCGACCTAAATGCTATTGAGCTTGTATGGAGTCGAGCGAAGAGAAAAGTAGCAAGCAAAAATATAGGAATACCAGGATCTGAAATGCAAAATTTAATAAAAGAATGTTTTCTATCCATAACTGCTGATGACTGGAAGAAGTACACTGATCATGTACTAAATGTGGAAAATCAGTACAAATTAAGGGACCGTATTACTGAAAACGAACTTGAACCATTCATAATAACATCTTGGGGACAGTAGCAGCGAAGAAAGCAATGAAGCTGATTCAATATTGTCAGGTGAAGAGTTTTTGGAATCCGATTTCAACTATGACTCATAGCCCCTATGTTTTGTACGGCTAAATTACGAATAGTGGCAAGTGCTCATCAATTAAAGTCCTCGACTGTATATAAAATTATGGATTATTTGAAAATATTAAAATGGCAGAATTAAAAGTACTCTTTTATTTAATATTCTTCATAATACACTCGAAAATTACAGAACATATAAAATAAAAAAATATTTTTTTTTACTGAATAATAAATAGTATCAACTCCGTTTAAGCAGTGTATAGCCAGGGTTAACAGCGCTTGATTTTTTAAAATTCCCGCCCTTTTTCTTGGACAGCTTTCGTTGGCCAGTCTCTATCACCTTATTCCATGAAAGAACCGTCCAACCTCGGCGTTTGATCCCTTATTCATCCTTATCTTAATATTTTGCTATGCTGAACCTAAGTTTGCCATGCATGCTCTTCATGTAAAAGATTGATATACTCCTAAAAAAACATTACTTTTTTAATGTGTACTGACTTCATTCGTTGCAAGTAAAGTAACTTGGATCCCTTGTGTCCTACCACAACGTACACAGAGTAGGGGCCACTCTAATCCCAGAATCAATCAGACATTTTATACTACTTCTGATATAAACTCCACGCTTTTCCAACAAATCTCTAATTACCTATTCCCCACCTTCCAGCCGCGCGAGCGAGGCCGTATGCGGTTCCACATGCTGCAGAACGTCCAAATGGCCCTCGACTTCCTCCGGTACAAGAAGATCAAGCTCGTCAACATCCGAGCTGAAGACATCGTCGACGGGAACCCCAAGCTGACCCTCGGGCTGATATGGACCATCATCTTGCACTTCCAGGTCAGTGGCCATTTTGTTTTTGGAGCTGTCAATGTGATGCGCAGTTGTTTTAGGTGCTTGTATAGGCTAGTTCAAATCTCGAATTTCTTGATATTTGAACTTGATACTTGAAAGTAATATTTAGTTACTTTTATTGTAGCATTAATTTGCTTTGTAGACCCCATGGCGTGATTTTTTTATCGAATTTGATTTTACTTCTCAATTTGACGGTAATTTTATACGCTTTTTAAGTTATGTTTTTATTCGTGCCTTAATGACTGTCTTCCAATAATACTTTAAAGAGGTCTTGGAAATCATAGCTCCGGCCTTACGTATGCACCATTGTATGGTTGTACCCTATGAGCAACAAATACTAGAAATATTAAATGACGACTTCATACGTCACGTTAACAACTCCACATTGCTTCGTAACTTATTTTGCAAATTAGTTAGATTAGTATGAGGCACGCTTTAATGGATAGATTTTGACGCAATCTAGCGTTATTACAGAAGATCCTATGACGCATATATGTGCGTCATCAGTGATGATGGCACATAGGATGATTTATCGGAATTGGGTACTTTATGAATAGTTTAAATATACACGTGTTAAGGAGTTTAAAAGTTACATTGTAGATAAGTAATGACTTAGAACCTCAGTTAGGTAGAAAATATATTGTCTGTATATTCATACCCGTTTTACGCACTAGAATGATTAGTTTAGACCCTCTAGGGGAAAATTGATAGTTTTTCAGGAAGGCTCCAAAGTTCAAAAGTTTCAAAAACAACCATAGTTCGTGTTAAACCACACAAATACTTCTTCACATAAAGGATTTATTAGCCAAACTCATTAAATCATGTAGTAGCTGTAGCTTATCTATAACAGCATCAAATAAAATCGGCAAAGCCTAGATAACAGATCCCGCTCTTGGAACTGGCTTCCGACCAGAAGCCAGCATTTTTGACACACTTGCAGAACCGGACTTGGCAGCAAACAGCTTAGTACAGCCAAGCGCACGTCCTTGGTAACAATTTGACTTTGACAGCGGGAAACGAGACTTTATTACGTAGCAACACGGGCAGTTTTCGTAGTTACTACTTACGTGTGTTTGACCGTGTCTACGCTCAAGCCAAGGATTGCCGCAACATCGTAAGTCGTAACGTAACGTATATCAGCGTATCTTTACAAATAGATCTGTGGGACTAATCGAGTATTAATTGATCGACATTTCTATCGAGCGCTCAATGAATAAGTTGAGATAATTAGTAATGCCGTTTGATCGGATTCATTGGTTTCCTATTAAAATAGCTTTGATGCTCGATGTTTTTGCTTGAGCAGCCAATAATTTTACGTCATTTTATTAGTGACTATTTACGTTTTAATTATGACCATTTAACATTCCCAACTTTTATTTATATGCATCTTGATAAGCTTTCCCAGCCTTTCGACTATGCCACTCACTAGGATAATTCGATATTCTTGTGTCCCACGTACACAAGCGCCCAACAGGACACAAATTACTGGTTGCTCTTAAAGTCACACACTGTGCAAATATCTTTGTCCTGATGTGGAGAGCCATCTTTTTGACAAATGGCAATCTGCCCTGTCACTTCAACACATAGAATTCACCATCATCTGTCTAGCCTATTCTGAACTATGGGGATCGGCGTCTATTTTTTTTTTTGTTTCCGTCGTGGAAAATCCTCATGGATGTCCGCCGCCCTGGAGCGGGCGGCGGGGTCTGTCAGGCTCTTACTGATTAAAAACCACCCCGGTGTTCCATCTCACACCTACGCCGGGGGTCGCGGGAACATACGATCCTTCCGCAACTCCCGACTAGTGCCGGCCCGCCACTGCGGGCCTCTTCGGGTCTGGGGGGGAGTGAGGTGTTTGACTCCCCCCGCGACGTCTAAGAGGGGCGCGCGTGGAACACTACGCGCCGCCACCTCGGGTCCTGATGTTTGCGGGGCGACGGACGTCCCCGAGTCCGTCGCCCCTGGACCCATTTAGGGGGGCTGGAAGAGGGCGTTGTCCGCCCTCCGGCGACGCCCGGTGCGCCTTTTGCGGGCCGGGTGAGTGGATGAGATCTCCCTCTCCCTTTCCGCGGCCTCCTTCTGCGTGAAGACTGTTTCGCAGATGGAGACCACCGCGTCCCAGGACTCGGCGCTGTCGTCCATCGACTCGACTACAGGGATCGGCTTCTAGCCTAACCAGAAACAGTTTGAATACCAGTATTTTACATGGAGCAAGCCTCTGATCTCCACAACCCAGTTACTGGGTAACACGATACTCCTTAAGCCCTAAGTAAGACTGGTTGCGGAGGGTTGTGCAACACTAAGGAGTCGTCATCTTTATCTGACTAGCTTTCTCCCTACCATGTTGAGGTTGGCTTCCAGTCTTACCGGATGCAGCTGAATACCTTGCAACACTAAGGAGTATGGTCACGTTATTGACATTTATTAACACACATAACAAAACATTACGCCTATATCGCCCGAAGGTTTAGCCAGAGGTATACCTTAGTACACCCACATTTCGCCAGATTAGATTAGATATATTAACTCACTCACCATTAAAGCAATGTCCTTTCCAAATAAATTCGTGACTACATTATCATACAACTGATAATATTTAATAACACAAAGGCAGGATTACACAAAACCTTGCAGAACATTGCATAGCATTTGAATCTAAATCGGATTAAGTTATGAATAAAATTAGATTCAATTGTCATGCCTAGTTTCTATAAGATTGTGTTGCGAATTATTGTTATTATGATTCTCAGTACGGAAGTCTTGGTCCTTTGTCGTTTTATTATAGTCCAGTCTTGTTGTCTTTGATTGGTATCTGCTCTGTCCTCTATTATTAAATACCTGAGCAACTTCTTTCACCTATGGAAAAATCTGTTGTGTTTATCCTCTGACACAAAAGGTAGACCTATAATTTCTGGAAAGATAGTAAATACGTTTTTTTGCGGTACCTAAATATGACGCAGAGAAAAACACACAAACAAAAAATAACCAATTGGGGGAAAATATGCGTCACATCCACGCAAAGCGGCCATCGCTCAGCATAATGCTAGAACCCTAAGCGAGGCAGAGCCTCAGCGCTAGTTTTCAGCGACCTTACGGCCGGCGTTTAATTCAAATAGGTTTTTTTTTTTCACAATAGTAGGCCACTGCCAAGGTTCTTCGATGTAGTGTACGGTTCTGTTATGGTATAGGTATTACTAGAAAGCATTCACATAATATAATCAACATAGTCACCGACTGATATTTTAAGGTAATTAATAACCCACGACATGTGGTCTTGAATGATCAAGATATCGATAAAGAATAGTATTTTTGCTGAATACAAATACAGATGCAAAATATTCTGGTTGCATTATTTTTTCGTATTTTACAAAACTGGAGCAAGACACGTTTACGACATTCTAAATTAACTTTAACATTAAATAACTTTAATAAAGAGACATAATTGCGGAAGTCTCATGTTTCGGGCAATTAACGGCTAGTTCTTATTTGTATGCACATTGTAAGTATCTGAACTTCTAAAGAGAACACATTCGTTTAATTGTGAAATAAATTGTTATTTTGAGAAAGACTTACCTAATCTCTATTTATGAACAAAGGAAGGAAGTTAACATGTCTATCTGTTTACGTAAATATATATATTAAAGTCGTTGTTAAAGATATCATCAGGATTTCGCTGTACATATTTCTACCCGGCCTGAAAGTTATGGGTTTGCAATCCCATTAATATATATACTTTGGGTCGCGTCATCAGACGTAATCGTAAAAAAATGCGGCTGTTACCACTCTCAATTAGCTGAACCTAGGCCTGACAAATAAGAGATTACTTTATGGATAGCAGCGTCCCCCAAACAGGCCCGTATCTTTGTTGACGGACTTAGAGAGAAGACCTACTCTCTAAGTCCGTCAACAAAGATACGGGCCCGTCCGAAAGTAGTTGATCCGTTACAACCAGTCAAAAATAAAAAATCTTGAACGGGCAAAAACGCATGGCGAGGAGGGACAACTGTCAAATCGTAAGTAATTCGTAACTGGCTCCAAAGTAATCCTATGCCCGTAGGTAATACGTAGTGGGAAACGCTCGTAACGTCGGCCGACACTCCGGATTTCGTGCTCAGAGAGTGACCCCCTGGTATCAACAACGGACTGTAGTACCAGCAGAGCTGCAGAGAAGCAGAGCTGTAGTCTAGTAGTGTGTGTTACTAGCCTTGTGCTTGTGACAATTTTCCATTTGACTATGTTACTGTCTTTGGGAGGACTACGTAAAACATTTGACATAAATGAGGCTCCTAAATCGAGTTTAAAATTAAATAAACAAAAGATAAACACGACGAGGATGACAGGTAACCGTAGCGTAGAGATCCCAAACCAAAAAAACCCAGTTAGTATCCGCTATGGCAACAAACAAGGATAAAGTAGATATAATCCCTCGAAATAGATGATATCACACGTTTGTGTTAGTTAGAAGTGACCTGAATGCGTAATTGATAATATTGGTTAGTCATAATGTGGGAAAGAGAGACGTATTAATGTAAGAGATAGAGAAAAAAAAGATAATTTTCCTATGGGAACCCAGATTTTACTGATGAAAAGGGCAAAAGTAACCTCAACCGTAGGGCACTAGCATCAGATGTCAACAGTGCAGCAGTGATAACTTAACCCAGCACAGTGGATAAATTCATGGTTTGCTAACAATAACAAAGATTTGTGTTAATTCATTATCTGTCTAAAAGATATCTGCTGTACAGAGGACTGTTTAATTTTCGAACTCCACGACCTCATTCCACTGGCCCGCTTCTTCCATCGGTCATCTAGACGCACTGCAAGTTACCATCCTTACTTAGTTGCTATTCCACTAATTCGCACAAAACGTTACCAAATGTCTTTTGTTATGCGCACAGCAAAAGAGTGGAACTCTACCTGCGTCTGTGTTTCCGAACGCATACAACCCTAATCTCTTCAAAGTGAGAGTGAACAGGCTTCTTCTGGGTAAGCTCACTCCATCGTCGAGTCTGTCTGTGTCACCACTGACCTAGACTAGAGTCAAGAGCAAATACATATTAATTAAAAAAAAAATAAACAAAATTGACTTTCTTTCATATCAGTCTTCGGAAAAGATGGTGAGTTGATCATCAATTAACTTACATTTCGATTCGTCCATAGCATTTTGATATTCCCGCGTTATCAAACTACACTTCATATTCCTTCATGTCCATTTTATCGCTCACACAAACCAGATCCGATGACGTCACAGCTATAACTATCGATATCGGCGTCTTTCAAATTCAAATGACTCGATTTTAGCACGTTTGTGTCCAAATAATGGCCCATGTTAGTGATGTCATCGTACAGACATTTAGGACACTTAAGTTTATAGGCAGTTAGACCTCTTTTGTAATGTTGCTTGTAATATTCGCACACAAAATTTTGATTATAGACCACATGGAAAAAGAAGAAGTGATAGAAGTGATAGCAGGGAAGAGTTGCTTTACACAACAGTGGATCTTAACAGGATCAAAATGGTAAATTTATATCAGATCACGACACAGGGAATCCTAGTGTGAGTTCCAGGAATCAACGCATTCGAATGTAATTTCTTAAACAATAAATTATTCTTATTCTTTCCGCTCGTATAATGTCCTGTGACGACTATAAGCTAACCAATGATCCTAGATTGTGTTTATTAGACAGTAGCTTATTGTGTTATTGTTCATGCTCTTAGCACTCACCGCTTTTATGGGCACTATCACCACAGTTTTATAGTAAGTACTCCTTTTGACCCAAACTACGCATTCATAATCACGACTGCTCTATATTTTGTGGTTACGACTAGCGATTTGGAGGATGCGTTTGTCAAAGAGCATGCGCATTTTATCATTTTGTAATATTTTGAAAACCAGATATGCACGTCATAGGCTTATAGTACACAATAGTTACATAATAGTTGTAACGACGAGTAACAATTCACTCATACACCATCGCCAAACAAATCAGGTAGCCAATAAAATATAAACCCATAGTCCTTCCAATAGAGTACAGAGTTGAATAGAAATAGCTCGTAGAAAGGTTTCAGGCGTTGTGCCAAGAACCCTGGCATGTCGACACAAGGTTTCTCTACTTAGGGATTAATCCTTAGCTCATTAGGCCTCCGCTATCAATGAACTTTGTCCACGTATACAGGGTGTTTGGCGCATGGACCGACACAATTTTTCCAGGGATTTGGGAGGTCATTAGCTAGGTTCTACCCATACACCCTTTGTCCCAAACGTCACGGTTGGTTACATATGATTTTTTTTAATGAAAAAAAACACCCTAAATATTTCCTTTTATTCGAAATAGTAAGTTTTTTGTTTGTGGGTGTAGTGGCAGTGATACAACTGGTTTCAAGAAAATTCCTTAATAGCTTCCAAAGTTTATTTTTGTATGAAATTTTACAACTACTAAATTCGTTAAAAAAAATTGGGACAAAGGGTGTATGGGTAGAACCTAGCTAATGACCTCCCAAATCCCTGGAAACATTGTGTCGGTCCATGCGCCAAACACCCTGTATATACCATAGTCTATAAGAGACTATCTGATTAATGACCTACTTTATTTATTAACCATCAGTTCTGTATTGTAGATAGTCAGAAACTGCATTTCGCGAACCAAGATCTAGGACCAAGTTCGTACCTTATCGTCACGCAACTAAAGGCTGAATAAGGAACTTGATGATAATAGGTTCCACGACGAATTTCGATGGAAGCTCTTTATTGGTCTTCTAAGACGGTAGTACGCAGTTTACCTACTTCTTGAATGTTCTCGTTGCGATATAGTCTTGCGTTGTTAAAATCAATCAATCGTTGAAAGCATTTTGGAAGGTCTCCACATAATCGACATACTATAACTCCGCTTCTTTCCTTTCATTTTTATAAAGACATACGAACAATTTCTTTGTATGAATGAAATAATCCCAATGATCTCATAAAAGACGTATTATTTTAAACTCGATGCTCCAATCTCTCCTTCTATCAGAAAGCTTTTGAACTCCTAAAATGTCACGTTGCATAAGGAGTCTTCGTGTTACATCAAAAGCTGATTGATGCTTTCTCTTTCACTCATGTTATGTAATGCACATCCTGTTTAGCTCTCTTTGTCACACTATCAGGAGGTCACGATTTTGAGGAGGAAATCGGAAATGCATCGATGCAGCTATATGGTTATTAGACTGATTATGTTTTGACCACACACTGACACCGTGTGGTACTGTTACCATACTCTGGAACTCTTGCAAAACACTTGCAGTCTACAGATTTTTGGTATGACGATGACCTCTAGACTGAAGAACAAGCTATCAGCCGAATATTTTGTACTAATTCCAATTTGAAATCAATTATTTCAAACCATGCACTCTACTTTTAACAATTTTGTTTTGCTTTCCTGTACTCCCCCCCCCCCTACTATCTTGGGTTTCTGCAACAACGCCTTTCGTTCCAAAATTCAAGTTCTTCACTATTTATTCTCTAGCTGGTATTTGTTTTTTACTTCATGTTTACAACTTTCTCACCTCCGAAATCCTCAATGTATGTCTATCATTGTCTTCGTTTCATCAACTAATGTCACACCTCAAGAAGGTTCCGTCTTCCTTTGTCACAATCCTTAGAATTTCTACTTTCAATTGTTATTGCTGTCAAGTAAACCCGGTACTGATCACTAGTGTAACTGTGACTCAACAGTGATGCAAGCGCATTGTTCAAGATCGTCCGAATAATCTTTGCTTCAGACTCACTTTCGCTTCGTATATTATTACTATTATTGTTTGTAAGCCTCTTTGCAATGTAAGATATGAATCTGCAACTGGATTATTTTCCTTTATGATCTGTAGAATAAATTGTAACAATGGGAAGAGTATTTGGTCCTCCGCCTCTCCTCTCCACACCCACAGATTTACGAACCTATTCATTTCTTAGGTTAACGTTTATAATTACTTTTCTCTCGGCTACTATTAAAGGGATGCTATCATGCATCACAAATCACTAAATGCGTTTAGCGTTAATCGTATTTAAAACATAATTCTGTTCACCTTAAAATGATAAACAGAAATAGAACGTTTATAAACGAAATGTTTTGAATTCGTGTAGTGTTAAATGCATTTAGTGATTCGTGGTGCAATTGGGCCTAAGTATACGTTACAAATGTAGTGTACTTTAAGCTGAGCCTCAGCCAAGCCATGTTCCTGAAAGTAGGAAAGTCTTTGATCAGTATCTGCTAGCAACTCACAGGGATCTCAATCACAACAGTTCATGTGATTGCCTGGCGGAAATAACAACAATGAATGAAGTCACTTTGCGTATGATTTAAATACTTTAAATAAGCGTTCAGAAAACAGTCGTTAGTATTTAAAATCAAGTTGACCAATATTAGCTTTAATAATAACTAATTTAGCATACAAAATAACAGCTTGTGACTTGCAAATCACGCGCAAATTAGACCTCGTATTCAGTCTTCTGATCTCACCTCTATAATTTTTTGCATTACCTATTATTACTTGGTCAATGTAGACATTAGTCGATGTGTTTGTAGTAAAATTATAAGTTATGAGATCACTCGTACTTCAACGGTCGGAGTTTTTGCCTTACAAGACGTTAAGTGCGCAAGAGCATCGAGTTCGTTCAAAGATAGTCATTAGAGATTTGAATATGTTATATTTTGTGATTTTTAAAGTCTTGTAGAGATGCTACAGTGATTTTCTCTCTGGATATAGTTTTTGTATCTTCTCCCATCTCTGCATGAGTAATGAAAGGATGAGCTTATAAAACATGAACATGATTGGAGATCTTCTACAGCCTGGCCATAAGACTTTTCCAAGTTGCTCTACAACTTCCACTATTTCGCTTTCCGATATAGGTAGCCATTTTAAGTTTATTCCAACGTTATCGAGAAAAGACCTGACCCAATTATTCTTCGGTTCAGTCAATAGCGAAAGTGATTTGCCGTCCAATATTAATAAATAATACGGTAATGAGGAATATTTTATGTAAGAGACATGTATGTGGGTAGTCGCTGGCACACTTACTGGCTACCCTTATATGGAGCGGCGCTTGTGTACCGGGTGTTACAAGTACGCAGCTTCTTTTTTTTTGTTCGTTCGTTTTTTGAATGGATGTATGATTAATGGTGATGGGAAGCTGTGGTCGGTTTTTACGCGGTATGATTAATTTAGTTAGCGTTCAGTATATTCTAGGCATTTCTTTTTCTGTACTGAGTTTTCTTTCATCATCTTTAGAATGTAGTATTCGAGACTATCTTAGATTTGACTAGTTATTTAAATAATATTCCAAAATGTCCAATTCTATATTTTGTTGTTTTCTCATAAATACCCTACTCTACTAAGCCCTACTGTGGAAGGCAGATAATTTCTCATAAGTATTATTATTTTGTCTATTGTTATTTTATACTTGAACATAGAAAATGTTTTATCTAGAATCAGCATATTATGAATCACATTTTGCACATCCTTTATTCCAACACCAACGCATTCAGCATCATTATTACTCAATAATACATTATTTTTCCGAAATACATATACGAAAATGAATCACCCCTTACAGTGTACACGCAGCCTCTCGCTCCTTATAGGGTGATGTCATTTTAAATAATAACATATCTGTTTATTCATGCAACCGTTTACTATACAATGTGTTTTGTATATTGAATATATTAGTATTATTGCTATACTAATGTGGCAATGAATGGTAAATGTGAATAGTGTTGCTATAGTGGAAAATTCGCGTTTATATGCAGAGGAATAAGGAGTTATGACGATAATTGTGTTGAGTTTGTATGATTGTGGATAGCTAAAAGGTCAGAGGCAGACTAAAGAAGATGAAAAATTAAATGGCTTAGAAGGAACACAACACTGAGATAACGCTGACGGTTGATAAATATGTGCTGCCTCGAACCTAAATTGGACCGTATTGTGCAAAAAATACCCAGGGTTTCTTTTTTAATTTATCTATATTGTATGAAGATCTTTTTAATAAACATCAAGTAATGCAAAAATCTCTATTCTATATCCTTAGCTATAAAAATCAATGCCACTTTTCGTTGTAATTTTATAACTCAAGAACGGATGGACCGATTTTGCTAATTCTTTTTTTAGAATATTCCTTGAAGTACGAGGATGGTTCATACGGAGAGAAAAAAAATGTATGGAGGTACGAAGTTCGCGGGGTCAGCTAGTTCTTTATAAAACTACATGCATAACATGATATAGTAGGATAACCAGTCACAAGAAAAATTAACTTGTGTTTTAAATCAGCATAACTTTTACTGGTTTTTGTGGATCGGACCATTTCTGCACAACACAGTCTAATTTGGATAAGGACAGGAGAATATTGCTTAAATTCACGTAAAATAACAAACGGAGCAACGTCTTTACCACTTGAAATGACACTAGCGTGTTACATTTTCTTCGATTACATCATGATCGTAGTATTTACGACATTGTAGACTTACTTGAAATAACACGAGTATGTGCTACTTGTCCAAACAATTAGCTATGTTTACTGCTTACGTCAGAATTGGCTTTAAAGGTTAAACTCCTCATGCTTCTAATGAACGTCAGACAGTCGTTATGTCACGTGAAAATCTTATGTCAATTTCATGGGACTGAATACCTACATTGTGTCCGATTCAAACTTTATGGCGGCTCTGAACATGAGGCGAGTCGCTGCGCAGTAACCGATTCACGTGTCAGCGGGGGTGGGGGTTAGGTACTGCGCAGCGAGTAGCGCACTTCAGAGCCGTTATAAAGTTTGAATCGGGTTGTATCAAAATACTGCAGAAGCTTATTAAACTTTCGGGTCTTAGACTTTTCTTAGTGTGACTGGTACTCGTGTGACAAAATGTGCTTATGCTCTCAACGATTGACCTGGGCAGCGCTGTTAAACCACGTAGGAAGATTGATCAGCTGCTATTTAGCACTCTCTGTCTTAATATTCATCAATCTATAGCGTTTCAATGTCCTTCTAAAAGACCTTCATCCCTTTCCACTTCTCGTCCTTATCTATGGGCGTCTAGCTCCAGTGCTTTGGGTAGGATTGGAAGTCTACATCATCCCACGAACTTCTTTTGAACCTCCTGTTTGTCATAATATGTAATATTCAGATTCGAATGTAACGACTTTTATTGGCCTGATACGAGTCAATTTCTGTTGAACTTTTTATTAAATTGCTTCTGTTGAGAGGTCATTATTTATTGCATTGTAAGCTTCGTTTTATTTCAGTTTGCTGCCAAATTTTGAATGGATGTATTTTTATTGAGGTCATAGGCCTGAATCTTCTTTACAAATGCAGAGATGGTCGATAAATCTTTATTAATTTTACGTAAAGCAACTTCTTGTTAAATTTTTGTTTAGTGACATCATCGCTAACGTCATTTTAGAAGATTATTTATATATACCTATATGATTAATAAAATCATCAAACATGATCTTTGTTAGCATATTAAACAAATGCAAGAAAAAAATATTCGGCTGTAGATTTTAAGCTTCAAGAGTCCAGCAACTATAAAGGGAGCAATTCCCGTATTTTTACAAACTTCTCATTTTAATAAAATTTTGTCTCCTTATTAAGTCAAAAATACCACTTTCCTTAATTTTTGACATGTTTTTGATTTGGTTTTCGCTGAGATGAGATTGCGACTAGATTTTAAATGTTTTGAATTGCGGGAACGGTCTTTCTGGTCTCAACCAATCACAATCCGTTCTAATTTCAAATCCAACATCCTTACCTCTAAATTCAAAACAAAACACCATCTAGAGTTCTAATAACGATTTCAGCCAGCACTAATTCCTATACCAGTTCCCATTAAACGTTTAATAACTCAACGCATTTAGCTCTAACTCTTCGCCAATAGCCAGAATGCCGGAACTGCTAAAACCGAAGTATTCCCGAAGTTGCCGTCGTTGTATGCCCAAGAGCACGTACAGTTACGCGGGTCGGGGGTCAACGACCGGCTAGCTACGCGTGGTGTTACACCTTTTTTTAGTTCTAGCCTCAAAGGTGACTCAAATTCTGCGACTGATGTTACATAAAAACCGAAACTAGTTCCTTATGTTTTCAAAGAAACCTGTCTAGGTCTAGAACGGCTAATTTTCGCAAAGTCGTTTGCTCAGAAAGTCAGAACCTACCTAAGTGTATTTAATATAGTCGCAATGGTAAACTAAGGTCAGTAATGACTAATGAGCTTCCTAATTTATCTAAAACAAGGAAACTAAAACATTTATTTCTGAACTAAAGTTACCAGGTATTATAAATATCCTGAACACTAGGAAACAAAAGCCTGATAATGTAAACATGCCTGTTTTGTGATGACGTCATTCTGATTTGACATTGTCCTTGTTTGTTCAAGGTCTTTGCCATTTTGTGCTGGTAGCGCCATCTAGTTTCAGTGCCCGTATACAGAGAACTGTTTGCGGAGAGAGTTCGTATTTGAGAAAAGGTTTCGCTCTTTTGATGGATGAACTGCATCTTTCAAACTAGCAAACATAAATTAAAAAGGATTATAAAAAGTCAAAAGTGACACATCTTTCGAACTAGCAAAAATAAGTTATAAAGGATTATAAAAAGTAAAAAGTGACACCAAAAAAAACAGATTTCTATGAAAGTTCACGTATTGGCCTTGCACTGTCGCAGTTTTTTTAATAAGTACATTCCTAAGTTCAAAACCGTGAAATTCCTTTCGATTAAATTTGAGAATATTCTAGAACACAATAGATTGACAACTTATTTTGAATTGCATTTAATTTTGGCCGACAACGCCATCTATGATAAACCGTGAGAACTTATGGTCTTTTATTTGGTGCGGTTTACGTCAGCTATTTATTACGATTTTGAGATTGTTGATATTCGGTCTATTTCATTTGCTGTGGTTTTTACGTTTCCTGAGGCTATTAATTTACAACACGTTTAAGTGTTTCAGTTTTTAGACGATTATTTTCATTGTTAGGCAATGCATCGTTATATTCGTCATGCATTCTTTATTTTTGGGAAAGCCGTGATTTGACCATAATCTGGGCTATTTTATTGCCAATTCGGCAACGAAGGTCGGGCCTGTTAGTTATCACAGTTATTTCACTCATCTGGTCGTCCAAACTACTTATGTTTCCAAGCTTTGGCAAGCATTTAAGTCCTGCAGGATGCTCCATTGCGCTCTTAAATAAATATTAAGTATATTATGCAGTGTACATTAGCTAATTATTTGACATGGCTTCCCCGGAAGCAATCCAACTTCCAAAACCTTTACATAAGTATCCCAAGTTAACTTCATGGACATTATCAGCATTCTTTCTCCACCAGTAGGCAGATAATTTGCATACTTATCAGCACCACATTCCGGTTCAGTATCAACTTCCGTGACGTCACGTTGTTCAGGGTGACCTATAGTTCGTAGGATCTATGTAGGTCGATACGAAGGCCGTACACCAGATGGCAACACCTACGGTACGCCCTCGCACCCTTCGTGTAACAATTTCTGAATAATTTTCTTGTCCGTTCTTTAATATGATTTAGTAGCGTTTCGTCATTAACTGGATTTGTATGGTTTTTCATTTGTTTTGTGTAAATGTCAAAGCTAAACAAGTATTTGTAAATTACCTATCTATTCAATCATATGGTGGAATTAAGACTCAATTACAAAGAAGTCCCCTTTTTCAGGGACTCGTTCTTGTCTGACCTTTCTGATTCCTATGTTTGCTGCATTTAACTGAAACAATCCTGATATATATATCTTTAATTTATGAATACTTATTAATTTACAAAAGACTATCTTCTTCATATCTATTTCTCTAAACAACTTGATTAAAATGTTTAGTCGTTCACATTGTTGTGTCTGACAAGCCAATTGAGATTCTATTCAATTTAAACAGCTCTTTATTATTATTGCCATGAATCTTATTACTAGTTACATGTTATTTAATAGAACTCTGACATTTACCTCCAACGCCTGATTTACGAGTTACGTCAAGTTATGTTTAAGTTTTTTGTTACAATGAATATAACATCCCAAGTGAGTGTACTTACATGTTTTTGTTGTTAGCTGTGTAAACATGCGGTACTAATAATACCAAGATGATTTATTATTGTATGTAATTTAATTGACTACTAACGGTATAGACTTCTCGTTCGCAGACCTTGGACAAAATCACTTCATACCAAACTAGCTTCTCCCCGCGATTTCGTCTGTGTAAAAAATCTTGTTTTACCTAAAATATATCTTATAACACTCGGTAATAATGTAGCTTCCCATTAGTGAAAGAATTTTCAGAATCGTATCATTCGTTCTAAAGATTACCCCCTACATACAACACCACCACCTCACCTTTGTCAGGCACGACTAATGGCTGGCTAGCATCATTATGTCGATCGTCTAACTCGAACGTGTTAGCTTCCTTTTATTATTTAAATTTTGCAATGATTACTTTCTTCATCAACTTTAGAAACGTACTCAATGTTTCTAACATTTACAACGCACTATCTTTTGCCGATTGTATTGTGTCATTAATTTGGATAGGATAACAAGCAGCTGATGTCATTAAAATTACTTCCGCGGCAAATAAGTAATAAGGTGTGGTACCATTTGCATATGTAATTCTTGAGTTATTCATTCCGGTATTTTTTTCTTATAATCTGTCAACGTTGTAGTTAAAAGCGGTAATATCTTTAGATAGAATAGGGCTGAGTATCGATTGATGGATCAATTTATAGATCGTGATCGATTATCAGTTAATTGACTGTTATTATCGATGTCAAATCTATCAAAAGGTTATGGGATAAAATGTTTGCTGATGGGCGTTTAAGAGTTACCTATTAATAATAATCTGAAGTTGACTTTAAATGCCTCGCGTTATAAAAGATTGAGGCAGACTTTTAAATTCCAGTGATCCTATGAACGTCATGGATTTCATAGGAATACCTTTTTAAGCAGTATATTCAAAAGAGCTGTATTTCCTAAAAATAAGCAAAAGCTATGTGTGTGAAGACAGGCTAAGCTGAAAAAACCTAGCCTATTTACTATTATAAGCTCTTTTACTATGCACATATTATTTTATACTCACACACTTTATTTGTACATGCGAACCTCTGGCCAGACCATTATGGTAAGTTGTCAGAGCGAAAAAACAAAAAAAGCGCAGAAACAAAAAAGCTTACTCGCTTGTTGATGTTATATTCTGATAGATGGCGCTGAACGGCGTGTGTCGTTGTGGAGGTTCGTACTCCTACTCAAGTTGCTTCGTATTGCTTTACTATCGCCTCAATAGATGGCGTTAGTAGTCGCGGTCTATGCAATGTTATTGTTTATTCAAAACTATAATCGTGCTTTTTAGGGCTTATGTAGTTACTGTTATTATGGATATACGGTATTTATTGAATGTAGAATTTATGGTATAAGTATTATATCCACTCTACTATTTATTGATGTCTTAGATTCTATGTAACCTTGTGTTATTATTATGTACTTATTTTATGCTCCAAGCTTTTATGTAAACGTTATTTATTTACCTGTTTTGCTTCACCATATAAAATAACATTTACAATTCTAATGTAGCACAGATCTCTTTGCATAATTGTATGAGCCGCGTGCATTGAAGACAAAAACTGGTGCCACAAACAGACTGAGAGGTGGCTAGCTTCACGCTCCCACGCGGAGGGTAGGCAGGAATACTGCTTTATTTATACGTATATCTTTTTGTTTGAATATTTATTACTTATTCTTTTTAATTGAGTTAAGTAAATTTTTTACACAGGTCCTTACGGAATTGAATTTGATTAGGATAAAATCTTATAATGCCAGATGGATGCAAATAATGTATTAGGTATTTTTGAATTTTACTAAATAAAGGTTAATGGAAAAGTAAATTAAATCGTAGGTTTTCATTCTGATCAATTCGGTTCTAAAACACACTACCGTTAGTAATAATACAATGCGTCGAAATGTCTATTAATTCGATCAGTGGGTCACAAAATATTGATTTCTTATCATAAAAATTTACCGTCAGGAATCATAGCATTTAATGTGGCAGTATTATATTGACAATCATTACCAACAATGCTTGCGTCTCGGATCAATCACAATTTGATTGGCAAGGCGACAGGTTGTCGATCAAACACTGTTTTTATATGACGGATGGTTACAGGCGTAGAGGCCTCTACGATGTCGACGAGACTACGAACTGCTACGCAATCAAGCGTAGAAGGGAGTAGGGAGATACCAGGAAATCATGGTTTCGGGAGACGTTCATTTGTGATGACATTTTGTTACCTGTATTTTTGGCTACGATGTCTACGAGACTACGCGGTGCTACGCAATCAGGCGTAGCAGGGAGTTACATATAATTCATTATTTCGGGTTACGTTCATTTGTTTTGTGATTGGGTTAGCGTTATGATATGAAGTATACAGTCCATAAGACATTAGTCATAAGAGTAAAGAAAATAATAAATAGCACGTCTTTTGTTATGTTTCACTCTACAAGGGCTGATTTTGAAATAGTCAAAATAGCTCTTAAGAATATAGAATCTTACTAACTTTTATTTATTTTGAAAAAGATATTGTTACTAGGCTAGGAAAAATAGTCGGTGCAATTAATGGGACGGATGAACTAGACTTTCTCCCTTTCAGCTTTTATCTGAAGTGACAGTTTGACCTATTTCCTATACAAAAGCTGTCGAACAACAATATTCATTCGTTAGTTAAAGATAATTAAAGTTATTTAAAAATCAGACCCAAGGCCAACCCAAAAGGTTGATCATCTCACTAGGTCAGTTTACATGAGTAGGTATGTTGTGTAGTTTAGTTTGTGTGATGCATCACTTTAAAATTGTAGTATAGATTACAAATAAGTGTTGTAATCACATAGGAAGTTAAGTTTTCCATAGCAGTCGATTAGTACTTGAAATAAATACATCAGAGTAATACGATCCATACTAGATACCTACTCAATGTTATCAATGACATGAAAGTGTGTATGACGTAGGACATAGGTGCAAACATTCCAGCTTTCCCTTTTTCACACATAAATTTGCTTTCAGTATTTTCAGTACCTACACTGCTACTGGAAAAGTAGATCAAATGGTTCAAGTACCTATTCAAAGAAAAATCTCAGCCAGATACAGTACTAATTATCAAAAATTATATCATAAAAATCATCGATAACAACTTGTACAATATAATTCAATGCAACCTTATTAAAACTCATAATCCCACGTACGAAATACTTTATTTTTTTACTGACACAACCCGTCATGGGTAACTTACCGTACATTTGCGCCGGGCGCAGCCAGTCACCTGCAAGCTACCGGCGTAGACGCGCGCGCACCGCGTTCAAAAATCAAACATTCATAAATCGACTCCGACCACGAATTCGAAAATTAACACGACTAACCGACTAATAGTGTTTCGAAAATCGAACTAGTGGTGTGTAGTGAGTTTTTAGTGAAGTGAATTGGATTAGGGATTCGATATGATTTTTCGATTTTTTCTGATACCGGTGACAACTAACGGTTATTGCGGCATTGTAGTTTTATCAATGAGTTCAATGAAGATGCTCGTATTTTGAAATAGTATCTGTTAATTGGTGGTCTATTAATTTCAAGGTTTCTGGGTCTACTATGTTAATTCTACACCTCTAATTCAGTTTTACTTAGCATTGTTTTGACTGGTTCTGTACAATTGATTTGTTTGTTGGAAAATGACGTCATTGCATCGAATTCGAATATAGAGCCTAAGGGCGCATCCTACGCTGTTGTGCAATCAAGGTTGGTTTCAACGGTGTTGAAACCAACCTTCTAAATTGATTCCCTTAACTTTGCACTGCTAATAAAATATATCATCACCTACTCTTTGATTTCTTTAATGAATATTACTTATATTGGCCTAGATAATGATATTACGTAGCTTCACTATAGTAAAATCTCTGAAAAAGAACTAGAATCTAAATATAATATCTTGATTAAACGCCCCTTCATAATCATGAAACCTCTGAAACGGAATTAGAATCTAAATACGATATTTAAAGGTGACATCTATGCAAATTAAGGACAATAAAAACCTGACGCCGATTTGAATGTGTTTACATAAGTAAACAAAAACAAAATAATTCTATTGACTTGCTGTCTGTTGTTTTGTAAACTATATGCTAAAGAATAAAGAACTCATCTTTAGTTTAGTGTATTTCTGTTCAATACTAAGGCAAGTAGAGGTTGCACTGGCTGGTAGCAAATAAATTAAAAGTAAAATGTACCTCTTAAAAATGGTCTAAACACTGTTTACTGATTTCAAATATATAATCATTAGGCCATTTAAAGTCCATTAAAGTTGATTTTCATGGCGTAGCTGCTTCATAAGTGTGTTTTACATAATAGTTACCTATGGAGTACATTTCATCACTTGTTATTTTTACATAATGCCATCATCAAATTGAAAGCATTTTGTCAAAACGACAACTTTAAAAATTATGTCATTCACGCAATTTCTTCTACTTCATAAACCTTCCTGCCATCAGTTTTCAGTCTAACAATCGGCATATCACAAAGAAACTCCAATCCTTGAATAAAAAATGCATTATGCAAGAATTCCAACGCCCAATTAAATTGTAACCGACAATTATGCTATAAAATGTCGTCCCCATATAAAGTTAGCCAAGGTCCAGCGCTGTGGGAGTCACCATTGAATAACACCTTCGTAAAAAACCATTATACTTGTCACCCACACAGGATATCAATGAATATAGACTGAACATGACTTATATTGAAATAAACAAGTGTTAGAAAAAAAATTACATTGTTGCTAGTTTATTGAAAATTATTTTTATTTTATTATGTTTGGGTGGCTTACAGCTAACCAAAGAGATTAAAAAGAAATAATTTAATGTCTTTGCAGCTAACAATACAAAAGTAATAGTGAAGTAATTCACGACAAGCCATTTACAAGCCTCCACAGATAGCAACAGAGTATTGTATAGTATACATAAATTAATAATGAGGATGTTGTATTTTCATGAAAAATAAGTACTAGAAGAAAAGGAACTGGATGCTTGTGTAAAGATAGATGAAAATTTCGAAACAATAACTGTAGAAAACAATATTAAAGAAATACATACTGTAGACTCAGCAAATGTTATAAAAAATATATTTAAAATGCACATAAAAATTGCCCTACCTGAAATATTAACAACTAAGCGTACCAGGATTATCACTTGACAGCTGTTCTTATGTCATATCGAAACTATCAGAGATAGTGCCCAGAAATGATATAAGTATTACGATAAATATTGATCGATTCATTGATACCAATTGCAATGTCAACATGCAGTTGATAAAGGTTTATTTATGTCGATCATGCAATCATTTATTATTTGTTCTGAACGGTTGTTTGTTATTCGATTATTATTTTACATCTTTCTTTTTGCTCTCTTGCTTCATTTCTATCTTAGACTTCTCTTCTATACCTCTTTAATGTACAATGTCCTCAGTAGTTTTAGCTTGCATAACAGCAGCAATAAGCTGTATTATTTATTTTCGAGTGTTATGTTCCGTCCCTTTTCTCTCTTTCTTTCAGACAAATTTAGTCCTCTTCATCTGTCTTATTAGTAGCTACCTCAGTAGATTAATTACTATCATTATCCTTTATAAAAGCAGCAACACATTCCACTTTATATGCCATAAAAACAACAGTATAATGTACTCTTCGATGCGCTTACGAAGCTCAACCACCGATATTCAAAACACGTATTGCACAATAGCAAGTGGCATATTTGAAGAGGCCTCGACATAAACAATAGTAATTAGCACATTTACCTGGACTGGCTCGTTAGCTATGAACAGTGTGTGGTCATCGCAATTTAATTTACCCATGATCATCTATTAATACTGAATTACTATAAAACTTTGATTTGTAGTATTTGCAATCGCCTGATTTATGTTTTCCATCTAACTTTAAGATATACTTTTGAAAAACAATTTTTTCTCGTTATGTGTTCCGATCTCGCCTGATGGAAAGCAGTATTCACAATCAATTTATATCTTTTGCATTTTATGAGTTAGGAAATAAAATATAATCTCCACATGTTATTGGAAAACATGAAGACATGACTAAGCATACATTTAACTATTTCCTATATGCGATTTAAAAGTTATGGCCTCATAATTGCATATCCGCTCTCACAGACATGTAACCTGGAAGTATTTTCCAATGCCGATTTGTTTTCAACCTTAAATCACTTAGCACGATTTATTAAAAGAACGATTTTTGTTGTCGAGTAGACAAGTGGTTTTGTGGCAATGGTTTAATAAACGTGATTTAGGCAATTTACTTAAAGCTGCCATTACAAACCTTCTAGCAATAGTCAATGATAATACAGACGTACTTGATGGAAAACAAAAAGAATACTGTATAGATGAATTTAAAATGATAAAACATAAAAATTAAGCAGTTCAAAGTCATTCAAATAAAATAGACAATATTGTTTTTTTTTTTCACGAAGTCTAAAATAAAATATCTTTGCCTCACGACCAAACGTTATTTTATCAAAGTGTAACCAGTTGCGGTTATGTGAAATATTGGCTCTGTCATTTGGGTCAAGTTTCGCTGCGACTTTGACACTGACAATCTTTATTTCTTTTAAGTAATTAAAATACTGGTTATGCTCTTTTGTTTATTTATTTCATTTGTTTGGCATTTCATCTTCATTTTCTATGATAATATTGACCGTTATTGTACAAGCTATTTTTCTCTTAATTAAAATGTTATTGTACTTTCACTTGCATACTTGTATCTCAGTTATTTGTGATCTTCAAAGCGCTGCTATTATTCGTTGATCAACGTTAGTAATTAAATTTTCTCTTTCATTATTCATTCTTCTTTTTCTTCTTCATATTTCTTTTGTTCAATCTTTTTTTTTTATTTGTTCAAGTTCTACTGCGCCCGTATCGTCAAAACTATTAGTTAGATTTTCTGGTGTATTTTCTACTGTAAAGTTTATTGAACTAACATCATTAATATGCCGTTTTAAATTAGTACAGAAACGGTTTCTCCACGGTCACGGATATTCTCGTTAAAATTTAAAATCTTGTCCTTAAGTTTCCTGCTTGAGTCCACCGGAAGGGCCCCGCCATACTTGTGGCTCGTGCTGGCCATATAAGGGCCAGTACCGCGCCTAATCCGTCGCACGTTTAACATACGACCACTCTTAGTTTCAACACCTATAGGTTCACTTTCATGGTTTTTGACTTCATTGAAGTTTTTGTACTGGTTTTTATTAGGAATGATTCTAATGTTTTAATTATCGAACTATCTGATATTAAAACTGACATCCATGTTAAATTTTCCCATGCCTGCTTAAGCTTATAGTTTATTTTAAATACTATAGAACGTAGAAAGCATTAAAGTAGCAGTAACCATTTTAACGATATTTATTTACTTGCAAAACGAAGTAACATTACTCAAGTTTAGAAAAGAATACCTTAGCATACCTTTCCTTAATGTCTTATGAATTCACACCATAAGTTGTCACCGGTACATGAATAAGTAAACGCGACGCGTATCGAATCCGTAATAAGAGGGAACTCCATTACAGAGAACAGTATTATGTGTTACGACGGCCTTAAGGCCTAAGCGAAGCGAAGATGTCGATGTACCGATTTGTGAAAGAAGGCGGAAGCAGCAAGCGTCTGTTTGTTCAGGGGACGCTAGAAAGCGATGACTCGAAACCCCTGAAATCGAGCTTGAAGAAGTCCTCTCCATCGCCCGTCGGGTCACCCATAACCACGAGTTTAAACTTGGCTTCGGTGCCCAGAAGTTTGAGAGAAGGGCTGACCAGACATGAGACAGTGTACGATGGAAACTACCCAGGAATGGAGCGATCATCCAGCTATCGGTCTGGGTCCTACCGAGAGGAGAGCTACAATGGAAGAATTGTACACGATGGGAATCAGACTCACTTCGAGTATGATGGAGAGAGTGCGCTAGCCGTGCCGACGTCAGCCGGTGGCCTAGGATTGTCAGAGTTGCAGGAGATTCACACGAACAAGAGAATGTCGACCGAGGTTCTAGGCTCTTCTTTAGAGTCGACAAAAATCTCGAAGAAAGACGATGTCAGTGGTCAACGAAGGATCACAACAAGGATTGTTAGGAAAGTAACCACTTTGACTCGAGGCGAAGAGAAGGCTTTAGCAGAAGATGTTAGAGGAGGATCAGTGCACAGATCTGCTGAGCATTACAGACATGTGGAAATGGAATCATCGCTTCCCAGAAAAGTCAAGGTAACAGTTCTTCTACTAACAGTTGCTTTTTAATAGTTAATGACTCGTCGTTCTTTAACAATTGTCTCTAAATTTGTATATAATTTGTGATGTGATTAACTCTTAGGTACTTATGATAGATAAACAAGCTCCATTAAAGCTAATTACAAACAAATTTTCACGGGGCGTGTAAAAAGTTAAAATATAGTTAAAACGCTTATATAAACATTTGAACTGTACTTGTATAAAGTACCCTTAGTGCAGTTAACAATTTTGCAAGCAAATTGAGACCACTTTGAGTAAGAAACATCACAAAAAGCGACCCTAAATTAGATAGCAATACTCTAAACTTTAATGATAGACATTTCTTTTTTAACACAACTATGAGAACTAAAACCATACAATTAGTTCCACGCGATAATAATATCCTATCACAGCCATAACTGATGGCGCCTGTCAAATTGATAGTCTCAATTTGGTATTAAATTACGAAGAAAGAAAGATATCCGTTAGTGTAATTAGTGAAGACAGCTTACAAATGGCTGATGTTATTGAAGACTATTATTACGTAGATACACAATTGGGTAGCCTATATCTTTTTTTTTAAGATTTATCTGAATTTTAAGAGGTATATATTAGAGAGATCGTTTCGATGGCTAGCCATTGGAAAGGCAAGGATAGATAATTGATATTTGATTAAAATTAATTGATTCAATTAACCTTACTTATGTCTCGACTCAAAATTAAAAGCTCTTAATGATAAGAGCATTGGAAGAGCTTCTTTAAACTCTTAAACAAGAGTCTTAACAACAATTATTTTAAGAGGAAGCTTGAGAGCCTACTCAGCCTTTAAATACACCACTTTGATTCCCAAATTCCAATCCATAAATAAAACATCACTTGAATGCAATCCAAAGAGTTCGTTTGTTACATTAATCTTCTCGATTGAATGGAGAGAGCTTCGCTTCGATCGTGATTTTGTAAGGACTGTTTCGCCATCTGGCAAGTCTTTGTTGGGTAGTAGGTTACACTGCTCATATCTATATGTATGTCATATGTCACAGATTGAGTACTTCCGATTTCAAACATGGATTTTTTATCTGTAAATAAAAATAAAAGAGCATTTAACAATTTCGAACGTTTTTAATCAGTGAACTGTTTCAATGAATGTTGCGTTGTATTGTAAGCATTGAGTTGTGTACTAGCATTTAAAAGTGGCATATTTATGTCTATTTTATTCATTTGCATTCTTAGATAATCCACTTACGCTTGTTGTTGCTTCATTTTGACGGTTCAAAACATTGTGTTTTTATATCATGGACCTTAGTATGAACCTTTTCATGCGGTTTATCAAAAGATAATCTCAAGTCTCTGCATTTAGTTCATTGAAATAATGAATTAATAAAGTGTTTTGCAGTCAAACAATTTTACATTCTAAATCAGAACATAACCTGTGCTGGCACAGGCTAATCGTCGTCCATATTGCTATGCAAACGACAATAACGAAGTGCGCACGAGTATGACCCATACAGCCTTGATGACGTCACCCACGATTTTATCGAAAACCTTACTACATATAATTTAGGCCCGCTTTGGATTTAGTTGTAAATGTTATACAACTATTTGAATATGTTATTGCACTTTTGGGGGGGGGGGGTTGTCATAGGCCGCAGGAGCCCGTTGGATGCGGGAAGCACAAAAGCGGTCGAAGTGGAGGTGCTTGGGGGAGGCCTATGTCCAGCAGTGGACGTCTTTCGGCTGAAATGATGATTGCACTTTTAATTATTCATCTACTTCTTGGTGAGAGATGGTACTGTGGTACATTATCAAATCATTTGTCAGAAGATTGTGCATATGTTGTAAGTTGAAAAGGATTGATCCGAATCAAGCTCTTTCGACTGCTTTTAAAATCATAGCCATTATTGTCACCATAATGAAGACTTTTGTCACTGTACGTAATTTAGACTTTTTTACTGGAGGAGCAGTTAGTATTAACCTTTATATTAAACAAGTAATGAATAACAATGGTTGGCGCTCTACCGAGCACAAGGCGCCTATAGCATCCTGGCGCTTGGCTTAGCAACTATTCATTTTGCATTTTATTAATTGCAGTCTAACTAAAGCATTGTATATTATCTTTCGGTAGATTTCTATAAGATAATCCTTTTATAATCCTTCATATTGGAGAACGATATTTCTTTGCGGTGCAAGCAATATTCTGCGATCAATACTCATTTGACAAAAATTCGTGGTTTGTCAATTCCTTTTGTGCTTGGATCATCATCATCGCCCCATAACAGTCCACTGCTGGCTTCTCCAATTGCACGTCATTCAACTCTAGCTTTGGCAACTCATCTAGCTGCTACCAGCCGCCCTGCGAGGATCGTCGCTCCACCTAGGCTAAGGTGCCGTCCTACCTTACGTTTGCCGATACGCGGTCTCGGTTCGATTTTCGATGCAATTGTTTAATTTGGAAGCTCATAGTCAGCTGTAGGTGTTTGTTTGTTGAAAATTACGAAATGTTCAATCAAAGACCTCTGATTCAATTATTCGTAGAAATGAGTATGTCACATCTACCTCTGCAAGCCTTGTTTTCCTTTAGTGAAGCTGTTATCCTTGCCCTTCTAATAGTGATTGATCATCATCATATTCGCATGAATTTTTATTTTAGTTAAAAGCTTCTGACTAAGGTCAGTGTTTATCGTTATTAATTGTATAGTAAGTTGTTTATGCATTACTTTACTGTTGATTCAATTTTGAAATGCGCAAAAATCTTTAAAGCGATGATTGGTTTATTTGCATTACAAACGGAGCTAAATATTATTGTAGGAGTGGGTTCATGGCTTCAGTTCAACATAAGGTGTTCTATCCGCAACCTCTCTATTTACAATCCTTATATGCCTTGGCTTTGATTGCTTGTAGTTTTAGTATTTACCAAATATATTTTTCCAATAAATATTATAACGTCATTATTATCGTATTTGTAACGACTGCTAGCTTGAGCAGCTTTATTTCTTCTGTCCCAACTATGTCTGTTTCATGATCTGCGATTATATTCACTTCAACGCTGATTTGTGTTGCATATAGCCATAGACTATTATAATTCGTACTATATTTTGAAAGGTCCTTCAATTTGTGCCAAAAATGTTACTACTTCTAATTTGTCTTTAATATCGAAGATCAAATTTAATGAGCGAAACAACAAACAATAGCATTGTGCTTAGATGCCACCGACCTGTGCCGGAGCCCTTTTTGCAGCCGATAGAAAGTATCAGATAAGTCAATTGTACTGTAAAGTTCAACTCTTGAAATAAACTCAGTAATGTCACGATGGAGCAAACACTTCATGGAATTACCAGTCGTATAGCCAGCTTGATAGAGATGATATTCCGATGGGTGTTTCTGGTATTTCAGTAACCTACTTTTGACAGTATATGATCGCATGCATGCAGAATGCGATGTCGGGTTGAAGATTAAGAGCCTCTTGCGTTCATTGTTCGGGTTCGGAAGTATTTATGTGAAGGAAACGTTTTGCGTGAAGACCTAACGTATTGTGGATGAGGAATGAGGACGAAGGGTACAGAGATTTATTGTGACGAAGGATAAGTTGAGAAAAGATGTGGCTAAATACTTGGGTTGAATTGGGTAGTATGGAGAATTATTTGTGTAGAGATGGCATAAGTGCAGTGAAAAACGAATAGCACGAATTTTGACTTGGTCTAGTTGCGTTTGTTGCAAGTACCAAAAATGTGTCTATAAAAACATGGTCCATTTCAACCGTTGACTTTATGCAACACTTAGTGCAAGGTCAAAGTAAGAGTCAAATCATTTATTTCAATTAACTGTACCCCATTAACATCAAAAAACATTGTCACAGAATTCAAACAACAGAACTAAATGTGTTTGTTCCAAGACTTGGCAAAGATGAAGTCTTCATTACAGCAAACCTAAATGCAGAAACGCTATACATCCATAGTATGTGGACACCCTAACCAATTTGTACATTAAATTGACCCTGAGATATGAGCACAGCATGCAAATAGTTTTTACAAGCACACGAACGTATACCAGAATTGTGACAGTCAGTAACAATGGATGTACTAAAACCTTGTTTGAGCGGGATTCTCTCAGTAGTTTAGAAATTTTTGTGACCTACTCTGTAATAATTTGGTTTTAATCTAGTTTATTATTTTCAATCGTTTTGGTTATATTTTACTTGCCTAGCGACCATTGCTTGGGTCCGTAAGCATCAGTAATATATCTTGGGACAACGCGATATTTGATTAATATTTTTTTATTGTTGCTTACAATTTCTGTACTCCTTGTAATTTTATCAACGCGAAGGACACTGAAAACTTTTGATCGTAACAACTTTTCTACTTAAAATGTTTTAGGAATTATTAGGATCTCTCAAAATTATTTAGACCTCGACCATCAGTAACAAAGTTTTTATATTAACTCGAATGCTTTGTTTTTACAACCACGTCTGGAAAGATCTTACTTAATAACGTTAATAGTAGATACCTAAGCAATTATGATGTAAACACAGTACCTATTTATATTCCACAGTCGGCCAAAGGTCTTCTTAGTTCAAGACTGCTGAATAAGAAGTCATTAACATTGTAATTGTTTAAGAAAACTTTAAAATTACCTGTTGATGTAGTTCATTTTAGCATGGTTATATAACTTCTCTTGTCTCGAATGAATATAGTCTTTAACGGTTACTTGGCCAGGGGCTTACTCGTAAGATTAGCTGTAGTAAAAGTTGCAAAAATAATAGTAGTAGGTAATCACAAGGACAGATGTACAGGACTCCTAATAAATCAATATGACTAAGGACTAAGGGAAATAATTGATTATGGAATTTATGATACAGTTCAATAGCATTTTGATTCTCATATGCCTGCCTCTTACGATTTTCGTATTATTGAAATTAGATTCAAGATTGATAAGACGAATAATACTTCATGTCTCTTCCTAAAACTCCTTTGTGGTCTAACCATGATAACAGACAGATTATCAGAGATACTAACTTAAGTAATAAGGCGATACCAAAACAAATTGGGGGCTTTTTCGTAACCATTTATTTCACTATTACAGTATTTAGGGATGCAATTTTTGGGTATATGTTTATTGATTATTTGATTAATACTCTGACTGAAGGAAAACGAAATTTGGTAAAATCTGTATAGAATTAAATACCGACTATACCTCTACTTTTGTATATTTTTTTCTGTATTTCTTCATTCGTAAGTAATTTCATTGCATTCAAAATGTGCCTATTAGGTAATTCAAAACTGGCTGAAAATATTTTTGATACACAGCTTAATTTATTTTTAAACAATTTTTATTCTGTTTGGCGCTTACGTGGTTTTATTTCGGTTTCATTGCGCATTGTTTCGCTCTCTTTTTTCTCATGTAGAAGTAATTGACTCTGTCACTTTCTTATGCCCGCCCCTCGAGCTATGATTTATTTTTTACGTATCACCTTAATAACATAAGCCGCATTCTCTATTCTGAACCTATCTATCACCTATATCAGTATTAGCAATAAATAGTTAATACGTGACCACCTGTTGATTGGTATGGCATGCAAATTGTATTCTTTCAGTGGCGTGTCTGATCTCACGGACTGATGCCTCTGTAATTACGGGCTAAGAAAAAATGCTTAGTATAATTATTAATATTCTTTTATTTATTGAAGATTTCTTTTGTTATCTTAGCTAAGTTTTGTTCCGGTGGATTATGTCATCAGAGTTTAGAAGTTATAAATTTTTTAGGAAGGTTACCTTCGATGTGTCTTGGCTAAGTAGAACTTCTTTCTTAATTCTATGTTTTATATGGACAAACATCAGGGTCTTTTCCTAATTTGCTTATTAATATATTTGAGTTTTTTGCAGTAGCTACTATTGCGCTCTTTAATGTTGTAGAGGTTTTACAACTCAAAGAAGATGATTTGTCTCAAAATAATGTGAATAATACTGAGTATTTCAGCATAAGATTTCAACTAAATAAAACCAGATAGGTACAGCTAAGTTTTTACTGTTTTGTCCTTCGCCGTATTTAGGTAACTTACCCTCGTGAAAGCATTCAAACAAAAACAGTAAATTACGTTCAAGGGCGGGGAATTACGAACTTCCGCTCTGCACATCCTTGCATAAAAAGTTGCACAGCGAACCAAAGATTTTAGGTCCGAGGGAGCCTCGAACTATCGAATCGGAACTGCTGTTCCTTTTGCTTTGTCCATAACACACCGTCAACAAGAGAGAAGAGCACTGAGAATCTACTATGACCTTTTATAACCATTCTTTTCGGGTGCTGAGTAGTCAAATCTTTAACATCGTCCGTCTGGGAATGTCTTATATTTTAAAATCTATCTGAGTGTTTGCAAAGAGATTTTCATCTCCACATATCTAACTCTAATGTTGATTGTACTTATGTACTCGTACATTTGAATACAAAACTGATAATCGTGTACAATGATGCGTGTGAAAAATGTCTCGTGAATGTCTCGGATGCTACGGAAGTGTTCTCACGCGATTGTTAATGCCTTGTTGCTAGGCGCGCTATTGTTCGAAGACTTCGAAGCTGCAGGCTAGTATAGTTGCCATTTTGGTCTTTAATATTGGCTTTGAAGATGATTCTTATTGACTTTTTGTCTCATAAGCCTTTTTAAGATACTTTTGACTGACCACGCTTTGTCTTGCCTTGACCTACGTTATATCTGCCATTTTAAAACTGTGGTGTTAAACGTAATTGGCATTCAATTCCTTTTTGCACTGCGCTGTATACTTGCACACGTGATTACCATGATAATTAGGTATGAGTTTTTGTCATATTTCCATCGAAGAAAGTTAAGCGGAGCGTTGTGATGACCAGTTTTTTTGCGCCGTCTGTGTAATTTGCTGGTAGGCGTATATTAGTTTCTTAGCTGCTAAGTTGATCAATTAATGCAATTTAAATCTTAATGGTAGAGCATTAAGCTTTAGTATGAACGTTACCCTGTAATTAAAGGTTAACTAATCATTGGGGAATAACGAATCATTGACTTAATCGTTCATTGAGTGGGTGGGCCGGTGGGCCTAATTGAAGTTGATGTAAAAAAATATTTTTGAAGCGGGTCTTCCGGACTGTATGTACTTTAGCATCTATGTGAATGTTCAAAAGAGACATTTGCTAGAAAATGTGTATTTTTTAAATATTAGGTAGTATTTTGCGAGGGTGGGAATTGCTTAGAAATACGAGATCGGTTTAAGTCCAACAGTAGCCTAACCGAAGACTAAAATAATCCGAAACTGTATACAATTTTTCAAAGCATGCCAGCCCAGCCTCTGGCTTCGATATCTATTGCTTACTATCCTCATGAAACCTTTACTTTAATATCTTATTTCAGTTTGATATAACTAGATTCTTGCCATAACAAGACAATAGTGTCTGTGCTTGTGGCTCGAGATTACCTCAGGCACATAAAGCACAATATGTTGAGGAATTATTATTAATAGTTCACACGTGTGCAAGTATTTACCTGTGTTCAGATATTGAATAATTTTCCTGATATTATGGTACTGAATATTTACACTGTGTAGAACACTTAGCAACTTTTGATATAAAATAAGTATAAATAAATGAATAGTAGTCCACTAGAATAGAGGCCCCTCAGAAGTTTGATCAGGTCTACTTAGTTCTAATTCAATCTTATTCAGTTTGAAGTTATTAAGCTAGTTCTTTTTGGTCCCAAACGAAACACAGAATATTGAAGGCACTTCAAAGAGAATTATTTGCATGTAGATGCACACCAAGTCTGACTCATTTTTTGTGAACCTAGAGCCAGTTAATAAGCCCTTATGAGCCAGTGATGTCTTGGTTCATAATGACGTAGTGTCTTCGTGGAAAAGCCAGCCCCAACACACGCGTGAGACGTCTGATGTAGTGACATCGGCGAGATTTCTAAGATTCGTCATAGTTTCGCGACGAGCGAGCGAACACCGGGCGCATGCGGGGTTCCGCCTCGCTGCGTTGCTGTTGAAACAGACGCAACGTAGGGTTTTTGTAACACTACTAGCAAGTTTATAAAACACTGTAAATAAAGACTTTTGATCCCTAGCTTTTTCTAAATACTTTTGTCCCTAGCTCGTTTACCTGTGAGTCCTGCTTAATATGGAGAGAAGTTGAAACCTTGGCTTTTCTAATTCCTTCAATAATCCTTTCTGATTGATTAAGTTGCGAGTTTCAACTTTCAAGACAGTTGAAACATTTGCTGGGACTCGTCCAGCTTCATTGTTTTGACGCTTTTTTGGTTGTTTGTCCTCGCCACTGTATATTCTTGGCTATCCAAACATACGTTACATACGTTTTTATGATTTATTTCTGCTTGAGTATAGTTTTCAATATTTTTGTTGGTATACAGGCGTGTGCTAGCTGACATGGCAAATAATTTAATTTAATGTTTTGTGTTTCGAAATTTTAATGACTTACTATTGTATAGAATCTACATCTTCTAACTGAACAGACAGCTGTGCTGCTGGAGAGTTTGTTGCGCCACTTCTTACAAGTTAAAGCATTAGGAAGTGGTGAAGGGCCGGAGTTTTGGGGGACTGTCTTAAGTACTTTTGACGTTCAAAAAATGCTGATTCTCAGCCTAGTTTGAACAAGCGACTTTTGATTTTAATATCTATAATTTTCGTATAGCAAAAACCTAAATTGCACACTTAAAAACTCACAAATTCGCCACAAACATTTGCGGTTTTTTAAAATGCAAGATGGCTGACTCTTCTATTCTAGCTTCACATACTAATGTGCTATTTCTAAACTGTATATTAACCCGCGGTCTGCACGGTAGCTCGGGGGTTAACGGTGAGCCGTGCTTGCTCGGCGTATCGTGGCCCCATAATGTACGTGTAACGTATTATTACGGACGTGAAGTAACGTTTTGTTGGGGTCTTGAACGTCTGTGGCATTATAAGTATATGTGAGTTTAAATTGTGTAGGGTTTGATAGGTAATTAAGCTAATCAGGACTCTTGCCTAGCTTTGTGTGAGTTAGCAAATGATAAAAAAAATTACATTCTACTAATATAGCACCAACTTATTTGTACGTAGATTAATGTAATCCAGAGCATCAGGAACACCATTGGCAGGACTCATGCCAATGGTGCTCCTGATGTTTTGAGCCATAGTTATATTTAAGCCATATTGCACCAAATTAGTGACAGGGTCACCCATCTATATTTCATGTCTATCGTAATTTCAGTGTTCGCTTTCTGTGTAAATCGAAATACCAAAACAACTGAAAAGCTAGAAATAAAAGAAATCTTAAAAGCATTGCCTCTAGCTGTCAAAATGAAATAATCTAAATCATCAATGCTGAGGCTTCCGAAAACAATGGTGTGTTTTCACAAAGCAACAAGTGTCAGGTTTCCGGAGATATATTGTTCCGAATTTTGCCTATGACCTATTGTTTTACGTAGTCGGTTGATATTTGCAACATTGTTATGATGCCTTGTCGGCTACAAGAAGGGTTTCTTGTAGCCGACTTAATACGACCTATTATGTTAATGGGGGTGTGTTAAGCTAGCCCGCGAAATTCATATTTTCTTACTTTTTTTTGCAACTTTCAGTTTGTCAGGTTGTATGTTGATCATAAAGTCATTCGCGGCCGTAAAACATAATTAATAACGAAAAAAATCATTAAACTCATCAATAAAACTCTCTCAAGTTAGCATTGACATCAAAAATCTTGATTTTATGAAATAGTCATTCAAAAGGGTACGTTATCTATTCTAAAACGAGTATTTCAAAGCTTTTGCTATATTTTCATCCAATATTGCCCGCTGACTGCACAGTATGAGGGTTCGCAGCATATAACCGCCGCAAGATGGCGGACAGGAAGCACGTACAGGTGCGCTGCGCCCGCGCACATGACACGCGCATGCGCGGCGATGCGTTAACATGAACTTGACGCGGTGCCGTATGCCCGTATAGACGGATTTTAAGGATGGGTGCGATATCAAGGTTAGAAGGGTCTGGTTTGAAAGTGTATGGTGAAATAGGTATATGTAGATTTAGGTTGTAGTGGGACTGTGGAAGGTCTCATTTTGATTAAATTCGTTATGTTATTTTGCGACCAATTTGAGTGGAGACCTGTTCAAGTTGATTTTGGATTCGAAATGTTCTTATGTATTATTATTATTGCTTTGGTCAAGGCGCCGATGGTAAAAAAGCTTGATGAAGTTTTGTGTATGAATCTCTGAAATTAAGAATTAAAACGTGGTGTTAAAATGATTGACGACTGTGTTTACCAAAAAACTACTGAAAGCTGCCCTGAAATATGCCTAGAATTGCGTAGTTTCAGTGTCCAACTTCTTATCCATCTCTAAAACCTTACGCGTCATAACGGATATAACATAGGTAATGTTAAACCTAATCCTAGGACAGAGTAACACGTAACATCGAAAGTGGTGGTTCCGCGCTAATAACTGCGCCGGCGCCGCTTAGAAAGCAAAGGGCTGGCTCACACTCTGACGGGAAAGTGAGAATGCGATAAATTTGCGACACTATACGCGTGTGAAAACAGATTTAATATTGGACATTTGGATGGATTTGTTATGCGATACTTGAATTCGGAATCTTAGATAATATATATTTATTGGCACTTACTCAACTACCAACTCGTGATAAAAATGTCCTTTTTTTCCGACGGGAAATCCTCATTCCTCTTAGATACCTTCCGTCTGGGGAGAACAAAGGGTTATGTGGGACTCTTACCGACTCAAACCACACTGTTCCTTCTACAACTGTGAGTCGGGAGATACGCACCGCCGAAAATAATATGATCGTAATGGAATTTTAACTTTGTCATGTATGGCATTGAGATTGTTGTTCCAAAACTCGATAATCATCTGAGATACTGAACTGAAGTTTAGTACTAAATGGATTAGAGGGTGAATGCTATATGATGAAAATTAATGGAGCGTTGCATGTTAAGTTCGTAAATATGTTTGCAGTTTCTGCACTAATATCGAATTTAATCATTTCCATTCAGGCTAGTTGTTAGGTTTGTTCAGACTTAATAACTTTGTATCGGAGTTATCGTCATCATTTCAGTCGAAAAACGTTTACTGCTGGACCAAGGGCATCCCCAAGCGAAATGTCTTTACTTTATTTGCAGGATTGAATTCATCAACCACAAAGTAATTTATCTCGCTTTTCATAAAACTATAACTATCTTCATCCAGCTTTTTCTTTCTGTGAAGCTAAACGGTCCTGCGTTACATGTCTCCATTCTTCTGTCGACTGCTTCAGTTAATCATCGCCTCCAAAATGTCTTTAAAAATGCGACTGACATACGCACGGAAGCCTTAAAACTTTACTTAAAAAAACGTAATCTTCGATCGCACATTCTGCACGTTTAAAACCAAGATTTTTGCGGCGACATAAGACAAGAAACTTTATATTTTGAAGTAGCGATTAAACAAGCTACCAGACTGTAGATTCTCAGAAACTGCAGTTATCATGTCAGTCACGTGTTGCAAATGTAGGAGTAACAGTAGTGCCACTTAATTTGATAAAGACAGGCGGCGCTATACCAACTAGAATATTATGGTCCGTCTAAGCCAATTAAATTAGAATTAATACGACCAGAATTTTGAGATGACTTCCAAGCCATTTTATTTAAAAAAGGTTACCGACTATTTTGTGCTATCAACTTTTCTTGAAATGCTTTCCTGAATACATTGGGATCTGAATACGCTTGTATTAGGAGAGGCGTCAGTATTGCTATTTGTGTCGTTCGAATCACGATCTCTTGTACGACGCAGCACGACTGTTGTCACTGTCACACCATAAGCTACTTCCAAATCGTCATAATAAGTTGTCTTCAGTCCAGGCAGATCTATACGAACTACATATATGGCAGCCCGGATTTCAAGATTTAGCGGTCTGGTTATCTTAAAGTAAGGTCCAAATAGTGACGTTGAAAAAAATGTATTTCTCTTACCTAGGAGTATCCGAAAATACCCCATGTATGTTCCGCGATTTTTAATAGTTTAGGAGACGTGAATATTTTTTTTATACTTTTGGCGAAACTCTTCGGGGACTGTTATTTAAAAATTTATAACCGTTATTCGACAAGCTCTTTTATTTTTTTTGCGATGGTGCTATCGTGAAATACCCTTTCATATATTAAAAAAAATATCTTCCTAACATATAGTGAAAGATCCATTTTTTTTATCGAAAGTGAGAAATTTACTTGCTTACGATTAAAAGTGGTAATCTTTTTCAATTTTAAAAACGTTAACCAATGTTTTAGGTTCTACTAGTATTTTTTTAAATGAAAGATATGATAGTCCATTCGAAAAAAAAAACATAAGAAAAACCCCAAAACTTAAAAAAAAAAAAAATTGTCACATTTAAAAAATCGCGGAACATACGTGGGGTATTTTCGGATACCCCTATGCCAGAGGAATATTTTTTTTATTGACGTCACTATTTGTACCAGCCTGTATAAGCTGTTACGAGTCATTGTTCGGAGTGGCTCTTCTATAACTCCTTATGTTGTCCCCAACTCGAAACTGGTTGAAATATCCGCAAAACATGCAAATTTTTGCCCACCTAGAACAGTTTCCGTTGCCATGACATCACTGGCTATATTTATTAGTGCACCGTTAATTTAGTTTTCCGTTTTAATCTTGTTTAATGATCTCAGAACGTTTATGTTGTCATATAAATTTTTATCTATAGATGTTTTAATCATTTTATCAGAATTCAAGAGTTTGTCAGCACTCAAAGTTTTGAGAATGGTATAAAAATAGATTCTGTATTTACGCTTTGCTGATAATCAATGTTGTGGACGGCTTTATAATGAGTTGTTCAAACCGTTTGTTGGCAAGTCCGTCATTTTTGTAACCCTTAAGCATTGCCTTTTCGGTCTCAATCCATATAATATTCCATTCTATACTTTGCAAATTTATGCATCAATAATCCATACTTCAACTTCAAATCAAACTGTTTATGTATCTATCAACATCATCCTTTTTACGTCATTAATTTGACTTTGATTGATTTCTGTCCACTTTAGGGCCAGGCCACAGCACTGCGGTGCGACGACGCACCGTGTAAATCTAAGACATCAAACTACGGATCGTGTTTTGTAGTGTGACGTCATTTTTGCGACGCGTTGTCGCAACGCAGTGTTGTGGCCTGGCCCTAACAACCAATATCCGTTGCGACTTCCGCTCATGTTTTTCCTCATCCTTGAATTAATCTTTATCCTCATAGTACCACTAAAGTGTCAGTTTATCGTAGAGTACTAAATCTTCTCACATGTGTAGGTACCGTTAATGCCGAGGAACTAGAATTCTGTATATGGCATGCTCTGGTGAGATCCTGCTGGTTTCACACATGATGTCATTCTAACTGTATTGGAGAATGTCTTTTGTGCCGGGTTTAACACGCGTTGAGCTTTCCAATTTATTGCTGGTCAATGGTCAAGTTGAAATATAGCACAGTGATACATATATTTGGCGACCGGAATCCATGTAGTCCGGCTGTCATAAAAAGCAGCTTTATACATCTATTTCCGAGTAAATATGAAAAACCGGAATCATTTTGGATAGAGCGCAAAAAACAACACCAATATTGGCAAGACACAAATTCTCGTTCTTCGTATAAAAGTTCGAAATAAGTATAGGCTTCCAGTTAAGTACATATAAAGCTCATAATAATAGCGATAATGCGAAATTTCAAGTTACTGGAACTGACGCTTCTTGGAATTGATGAATGCAAGCAGCTGCGACAAGACGAGTTTGTGCGACAACGGGTCAGCCGCATATGTTGAATGTTGTACATCAAAATATGCAGGGTCTGTCCGGCAAAGAGTTAGAGTTAAGTTTATTTATGGAGAACTATGATGTTCAGGTGCTATGTTTGACTGAACACTGGTTGAAAGAACATGAAGTAGTGTTTATCAATGATGATAATTTTACCATTCAAAGTGCATTTGTAAGGAAAAGTGCTATTCGCGGTGGATCTTTAGTTCTTGTTTCAAACAAGTTGAAATGTAAACAACGTTCTGATTTAGTTAATCTTTCCATCGAGCGCACTATTGAGTTGTCTTGTGTTGAACTCGAGCGATACGTTATAATTTGCGTTTATCGACCCCCCTCTGGGGATTTTATTCGTTTCGAATCGGTAATGGAGGATTCACTGAATAAATTAAAATCAAGTAATAAAAGTATAATTTTATGTGGTGATTTTAATATTAATATTTTAGAGGTTACTCCACTAAGTATTAGACTTCTTAATCTGTTTAGGTCCTTTAATTTAATTAACTTGTATTTTGAACCTACTAGGATAACAGCATCTTCATCGACTTGTATTGATAATATTTTTAGTGATTGCGATGCCAAAAATAAATTAGTGTTAAGTGACTTACCGTCTGACCACTGTGGATTATTAGCTAGCTTCCCTATGCCAATACATAAAAAGCCACATAAAATAGAATGCAGGCCTTATACAGCTAGTCGTTGCAACAAGTTTAAAAATAATATAGCCCTTAAAATTAAACCGTCGATTGTAGAACATGATAATCCTAATATAATCTATGGAGCCCTTTTTGATGTTGTGCAAAAAGAATACCAATCTACTTTCAAGGCCAAAACTATTAATATTAATGGCACCTCCGCTGGCTTCAACCAATGGGCTACTCCAGGTATTTATAAAAGTAGAGCGAGACTATACGAGTTATATGGTTTGAAAAATTACAGGTTTGATACTCCTTTCCTAGAGTATGTCAAAAATTATTCAAAATTATTTAAAAAGATTTGTGTTTTTGCTAAATCTAAATTTTTAAGCGATACAATTAAAAATTCGAATAACAAAGTAAAAACCACCTGGAAAATTATTAACAATGAGACGGGTAAGTCGGTTAAACAAGAAAAACAATTAGAGATTATGGTCGACAACAAATTAGTTAATACAGCAGCTGACGTAGCTGAAGCATTTAATGAGTTTTTTGCCAACATACCTATAACTACGACTCGCTCCTTAAATTCGTCCCCATCTGGAGCTGAAAACCTTTTGCATAATAGTGTACCTAAATGTAGTCGCTTATTTAGCTTCGAACATGTAACACCTCGTGATGTAATTAGTGTTTTTAACACACTCAAGTCAAAAAACACTGGTGATTACTGGGGCATCTCAATTAAACTTGTAAGTAATATAATCGACATCGTAGCCCCCTATCTAGCTGTTACTTTTAATAAATGTGTTGATTTAGGAACTTTTCCTGACCTCATGAAGAGTAGTAAAGTCATACCATTATTTAAATCGGGTAATAAAAATAACGTTGGCAATTTTAGGCCTATTTCTATCTTACCTGCATTTAGTAAAATATTTGAAAAATTAATACTCAAGCAGTTGCTAAGACATTTTAATTTAAATAGCCTCCTTCATGATGAACAATATGGCTTTACAAAAGGTCGTTCGACTACAGATGCGGGTGTTGCTCTGCTGAAACACATATTTAGCGCATGGGAGAGCTCGCAAAATGCTATTGGAGTTTTCTGTGATCTCTCCAAAGCCTTTGATTGCGTGCACCATGACACGCTTTTGCGTAAACTAATTCATTACGGTATTCAAAACGAAGCTCTTAACGTATTAGATTCATATTTACATAATAGGCACCAATGTGTAGATGTTAATGGTGTGAAATCTTCCGGGCTACCAGTTCAGTTAGGTGTACCTCAAGGCTCTATACTGGGCCCATTTTTATTCTTGGTGTATATAAATGACTTACCATTCTATTTAAAGGGCATCTGTGACGTTGTACTATTTGCTGATGATACCTCTCTTATCTTTAAAGTAGACAGGAATAGACAAAATTTTGACGACGTAAACAGTGCACTATCAATGGTTACAGATTGGTTTACCACAAATAACCTAGTTCTCAATGCCAAGAAAACGAAATGTGTAAAGTTCGCCTTACCGAATGTTAGAAATCTAGGACCCAACATCGTCTTAGATAAAGAGGTACTTGAAACTGTAGACTCGGCAGTATTTCTGGGCATAACAGTTGATGCCAAGCTTCAGTGGGGATCACATATATCATGCCTAGCGGGAAGGCTCAGTTCGGCCGCCTATGCCGTCAGGAAAGTAAGACAATACACTGACGTTGATACAGCTCGGCTAGTCTATTTCAGTTATTTTCATAGCGTCATGTCCTACGGCATTCTGCTGTGGGGCAAAGCCGCTGATATTCAAAATATATTTGTTCTTCAAAAACGAGCTGTACGAGCAATTTACCAGCTAGGTGCTAGAGTTACTCTGAGAGATTTTTTTAAAGAGATTGGTATTCTCACGGTGGCCTCACAATTCATCTTCGCCAACATCTTATATATTAGGCAAAATATACACTTATACACAAAAAACAGTGATATTCATAATATTAACACTAGAAACAAGGAGAAACTACGTGCTCCCTTTCACCGGCTTCATAAGGTCCATAACTCATTTGTTGGGCTTGGTATAAACTTTTATAACAAGCTTCCCTCTTCTTTGTTAGAATTGCCTTTTAATGCGTTTAAAGCTAAAGTAAAATCCAACCTTTGTTCAAAGGCATACTATTCAATCAACGATTACTTAAACGATAAAAATAGTTGGTCGCTGTGATTAACTCAAGACAATGTTTATGTTCTTTCTCCAAAATTAGCTTACCTACTGACAAGTTATACGAGTTCATATAATTGTTTATTTTATTTGACTATATTTATTAGTCACCTTAGTTTAATTTAATTTTTATTTATTATTGACATAATCTACTCATTTCAATGTTTTTTAATGAGTTGTATTGCAATATATGGTTAGCTAGTGACCTCGACAGTTCATCATATTATTCTTTTGAGCAACCGGCAGCAAGTTCGTCATGCTCCCTTAGATGTCAATGCTTGCGGTAGCGTCGGGGGTCGGGTTGCCTCCTTCCCTCAAATATGGCGAGGGGGGTAATGGCTGATCTTTGCGTTATGCTCGTGAACGGGTGCTGCTTGTGGTGACAGGTCAGCTTGCTGACTATGGTTTTGTTATTGTTATTAGAAATTAATGTTTCTTTATTTTACTTCGAAGGTCCTAGTTTATCATTTGTGGCTACTAGTTACAGCTATATACATATAAACATAATGCAGCATTGCATATGTAAGCGGGCACGCCCTTTATGTCAGGAGGCTTTTTATTATGTATTAAGTTCTGTTTGCGTTTTTGTTTTTATTATTTATTTATGCTTGAGTATAGTTTTAAATATTGGCGTGTGCTAGCTGACATATGGCAAATAATTTTAATATTTTGTGTTTCGTAATGTTAATTTATTTATTACTATATTGTATAGAATCCAGTTCTTCTAACTGAACAGACAGCAGTGCTGCTGGGGAGTTTGTTCCGCCACTTCTTCTTCCCAGCTAAAGCACTAGGAAGTGGTGAAGGGTGGGCGTTTTGGGGGGACTGTCTTATGTGATTTTGACGTTCAAAAAGTGCTGATTCTCAGCCTAATTTGAATAAATGACTTTTGATTTTGATTTTGATTTTTCGGTCCAAATAAAGTTATTCTGGATTCTAGCAGGTACGGATATTATTCTGTTACCTATTTTTATTTAGTCTCCGACTGCCTTTGGTCTTTGTACATGTAATGGAGATATAATTTAAAATAAAATCAATGTTCTCTGCTGTTTTCTTCCTAATGCTCATTCCAAAGAAAGGTTTAATGTTTCCATGTAAGCGGCTGGGTAAGTGTACATTTTTCTCTGTTGTTTCAACCTTTAAATTGGCCAATAAATCTTTCCCTACATCTTCCATGTGCATGGAACCAGACACATTTATTTCCCAGATTGAATCTTCAAACCTTACAATTAAAACCTCCATTGTTTTTACTACTAAATCTTCATAGCTATAAATATGTTAACTCCTACATGTATTTATTTTAACTTTTTGTTCGTACTGTACAGGTGTCCATATATGGGCATGATGTCAACGGAGATATGATCTCATTGGTCGGGACTGTCGATTATGTTTGATCGTTTGTGGTTATGCTTTATTTTATGGGTTTATCTGGATGTTAAGTATATTTATTTGCATCAGTTGTTAATGCATTTGTAATTTACGTAGGTTTAGATGAGTAATTTTTAACTTGTATGACATGTCCCACAATAATTATGTTATTTTGTTTAAAAAAATAATGTGTTTCTTTGTTTTGCTGTTTATCTTGTTCTAAGTTATCCGCAGACCCTATGCTAGCTTTACTAGTCTTTATATTGTTGCTTGCACTAAGCACTTTTTGAAGGAGTCTGTCATAAACATGATAAAGTACTACAGAGTAGAAACTCAAAACTCTGCTATCATCAAAACTGCATTTACCTACTTAATAAAAACCCGATCACATATACCTTTCATCAAGATGCAACCAAGCCATCACTTAAAACGTAACCTATGTACAAATCAAAGCACAGGAACACCATTTAATACACGCAGTAGATAAGGCTAACAATCGGTCGATTCTTCAGGTTCCAACAATGGAGGGAACGGAGGGTTCCCAGTCTATCTACCGACGATCAGCTGTCTGTCTGACGGTGACGGTCTTTCACTTGCATACGTGTCATGTAATTGGGCAATTGTTTTAGTAGCAGATTCGAATGTTTCGTCTTTTATTATGTGTCGATCTGTGTTATGTTTTGAGTTTTTTGCTTTCGGTGTTACTTTAAAATGATGTATGTTTTCAGCTATAGGATGAATAATTGTATGGTTCTATTAAAAGTACCAGTTAGTTAACTATTTCATAATATTTTGATCTTGAAGAAACCTATCTGTATTGTTCTAGGTTCGCATTGTGTATTTTTTCTATGCAGTTATGGCTGTATTTATCATCGTCATCTTGTTGATTTACTTTTATTGCTTAGTTACTTCTAAACATTTTCTAATTACCAACAAGACAATCCGTTGTAACTGATCCGTATTCGACTGTTTTCGCATGGTTAGCCTGTAAACAGCGGTTTATGGCCTGTAAACGCATTAGCATAAGTGGTGTGTGAAGAATGGGATGGTATTAAATCTTCGACACAATACTGACACGCCGTTGTGAGGATTCTTAATAAAATCTTGATGGGAAAAAAGTTGACCTTGATATTTAAAGATAGAAGTTTATTGAACTGTGAGAAAGATGTCATAGGAATATAGAATGTTAAGCTTGAAGCTTAGTGCAGTAGCTGAACAATTTCTATCTCCAACATTACCATCATCACTCTAATGAGAAATAATGTTTTTCTATCGGACGTCACCCACACTTCTGTATGAAGATGTTCTGTTCTGGCCACTTTTGAATATTGCACATTGCTCTACCTTAAAGAGATTTACAAAACCCATTTTATTACCTTTCCCGTTTGTCGTTACAAACTAGACGTACAGAGGTCAGTCTGAACTTATGTATAATGCTCACGTTTGGCACTCCTTGCATTTTTTGAGTTTGTCTAGGCAAACCTTGGCCCCAAAGGATGTTGCTACATTGTGCGTGTATGTCAATTCTAGTAGCACGTCTTGCTAGTACAAGTGTTGTGTAATCTTGTACCCTAAACGTCGCGAATATTAAAAAGGTCATTTATGTGATATTTTTTGGGCCAATTTCGACCTTGTTTCCATTGAAGGATTGTGCCAAAAGAGTGGTTGTCGCTTGGCATTACCAACGCTTAATGAGGTACCAAGACTTTATGACATGTCTAGAGGTGTATGCTTTCTATTATAGTCGTCTCTTGCAAGTCAGTCGTCCTGTAGTACCTACTCGTTCGTGAGGGGTAATTTTCTTTATTGAATACTATCGTGTTATTTTCTATTAACTTTTAGTTCGCATGTCACTCCCGCTACTAAGTATTTCCTCTGTGGTAGTGATGTACCATTCGTGGGCAGATACTTATCGGTCGATCACGAGCGCGCCTCACGAACCAAATCCACGCCACTGATATTTATTTGGAGCAGCCTAGTTGATTATGGTGCCCTGGTACTAACGGAATTGTAGCCATGTAAAGAAAGTTCTGTTTGTTTGTCTACCTGCTTTACAGTCTCAATCTCAGCTTTTGATATAAAAACCCCTCCCTATTTCTAGTTGATTCTCCGATAGTTCCTTAATTCATGTCCGAAATCTCTAATTCTCTATACATTTTTGAAAGATTTTTCCAAAGGTTTTTTTAGGTGAATTTTATTATTTTCGCACAAACAACTTGGAATAAGGGTGTTAGTGTTGCTCTTAATCTACACACGAGTGTCTGAATAGCTTTATCAAAGTCTAGTGCTTACTAACTGTATTTTACACTGCAGTAATTTCCAATCTAAATGTTCACGCCCCTTATCAAGCTCAGCAACAAGCACTCCCGATAAGTTGATTAACTCAACCCGCTAAGTCTAGACAACCTCTTAGCTTGTCACGAAGTCTCCAATACTGGTTGCAGCTGACGCCTAGTTGATTATGTACTCCTGGTACTAACGGTGACAATTCAGTGCAGCGTTGGCGGCAAGAGTTACAACATATTGCAAAAGTGCATACGAGTACAACAGACAGGCTGTTTCAACCTGTCTGTTAATTCTTCGCCTACGAGGTGTTGGGAAATTTGAATTAGTCTTGTAGAATACTAATCTCACTTACCTTAACTGTCTCAAGGGTTTTAAAGAAACTACTAACTTTTGCCTGAGAATTTATTCGTATAAAAACTTCAAACGTCCATTTGATTTAAGTACCAGGGAGTTTCATAAATTCCTTTCTTTGGCACCTCTACACCCTGTAAGGCACGGCTTCTTAATTCAAGCTGAACTTTAGTTGTCAGTCATGCTGTATCCAGTCCTGATTGCCCTTTACTCAGAAAAGAATAAGTATACAAATAAATTCTCACTCAGATTAGTTTAGTGTCTATTCAAGCATTTGCACAATAGTATCCATACCGTAATTGATGGATAAAAACAATTCAATAGGTTCGTTGCCCTCAATACTTGAGTCTTGAAGTTCAATGCTGAACAGAAATACATCGATTGGATCAATCATACCCGAAGATAAATCTAACGAGTCTGAATATCTTTTTGTATGTATATCATTCACTTTCATTTGTCTGTATTTCGGTAGCCTCTTTGAAGTCTGTTTTAGATTTTATCGAACGTGGGAAATGAAAATGAATTTCTTGACAATGAAAAAAATATATTTATAGAATGAATAGAAATATATACATAGAATGAGATTGTGATTATGATTATTTTTGACTCTATTGTGTCGTCAAAATAGAAAAAGAAAAACACTCAAGCAATGAGGTCCCATTCACGAATTCTGTTTAGGTACAATAGAACAATCTTTGGAAGGATATTTTGGAACCCATTAGTTCAAGAATATAACTATCACTCTTAAACAGCAGTCGACTTTCATAATAATTCATGTATAAGCGGTCTAAAGTATCAACCACAATATTCACACCAATCCAACGTAATCTTCGTAGAAAATCAGCCGAACAAATTGAAAGACCCGATGATATTTTACGCAGACAAGATTGAGCGAAATGGAGCCCCGAATAACGTTCTAAATAGTGTGATAGGATCTTGGAGCGCCCAACCTTATACCAAAGAACAGGTAGGTACAGAAGGTCGGCTCCAAACAACGAGCGAAAACGCACTTGCACATATACCCGCATTACGTGCAGCGACTGCAAGCGCACTTGTGACTGACTGACATTCGGTTATGATCGCCCTACGAACTCGTCTACATGTGCGAGGGCCTGTTATCGCTCGTAAGTTGTTTGGGGACGAATTTTTGTACTCTTGTGTACTTACACAGTAAGTTGTTTTGCGATAATACTGTTCTCAGAAATTCGGCCAGTTTTGTAGAGGATACGGTGCTTAGAGATTTTGATTCTGATCTGTCATTTCAAGCAAATACTTTTTGCCGTCAGATAAAAATCCTAGTATGACGCTAATATTTCTGGGTTTCTAGGTAATATTCTGGCGGAAGTTATAGAGGATGTAAATATTTATTTCTGAAATTTTAGTTTTGGCAAATATGTTCTGTTGTAGTCTTAGTGATAAGTGATAAGTTAAGCGCCACAAATAATAGAATCCAAACATGGCTAGGCGAAAACAAAACATAGCAAGTTTTTTAGCCAAGTTTACCACAAGAACTTGGATAGTGACAATAAAAGACCAGATAACAATCAAAATGTAACTATTATGTTGTATTACACTAATCTCAATTCTTATAATACCTGTGATTCAAACAAAAACTGTTTCCCATATTTCACAGAAAAACTATTTGTGCTATTCATTGTTGTGGGTTAACCGCAAATCGTTCACAAAGTTAAACTTACGGTCGCATCTACGAACTTCCACCTTCTTTCTTCGGGTGTAGACGAAGAAGGTATTTTTAGGACCGCAGATATAACTTGGTTGTTTCTTAGACCATGACCGTACGGTTTCATTAAGATTCGACGTCCAATAGCGGCCATTTTTGATATACTTTAAGTCATTGATATGGATTAAGATACGTTTCTAATTACGGGTGATATTAATATTGTTACTGGTACTCGCGAAGCTTGTTTTACACGAATTAATTGTATCATGTCGGGTTATGATTTTATCAGTACAGTTTTTCGATATTGTACCGACAGCAATTATATTGTAATAATCAATTTTTGTTTTAAATGTTGCTGAGTTATTGTTATTCTTAATAAGTTTTATCATCCAAAATTTTAAATGCATCATTTGACCTTTAGCAATGTCTTTGAGGATAAAACTGTGTATTTAAAAATAAATATACAAGATCGATCTTAAATTACTAGATGTATCCTATAGAGCAATTTACCTTCTATTAAATCCTGCCATTTAAAGTATAGACAGGAAATCGACTTGTCGTAACATTGACATATAAATTGAATTATTATTAGATTTCAAACAAGGTTTGAATCCTGCTGACTTACATACTGGCAATAAATATGGTCATTGTCCAATTCCAAGAAATAGAACACGTAAGACACGATGAGTCTTTGAATATATTTATAGCAAAGCTTATTATACAATATACGACGAATCTAATAAACTTCTAATACCATATTAAATGTTAATTGAAGTAATAACTTCGAAGTACCTAGTAACACAGTTTAATCATGTTTAAATATAGCAAAAAACATCCAATAAATAAAACTAGTAGGAGCTAAATAATTTCACATCTTTTCTTAGAAAGCCTGTGCTTTCCGAAGTATAGCTTAAAGTTCCAATATAAAATTAAACTCCTCAGACGTAATCGTTCGATTCTCGCTTCGCTTAGATCATCTTCGCCACTTTTTTCGACCATGAAATCATCGTTTCTCCAACACTGAGCATTTTGAATACTTTTGATACCATCAGAATTAACAATATGGCTGTTGTATGCAGAACAAAGGATCTTATTCCTTCTTAGTTGAAACGGTTAGTCATCGCGGTGATTTATTGTAACTCTGTATCTTGGTTTTTACTTGGACTATGTATGTTGTTGGGAGTTAATAACCTCCTTGGTAGCTGAAGACCTTGAAGTCTTGGAGTCTCATAGAAAAATAAATGGCAACATATTTTCAAAGATAATAATTATGCATAATGCTGAAAATACACAAAAAAGTGGCAAAAGAGAGCTCCTAAAACTCTTCGAATCAAGTAATATGGTAAATATTAAAGACATAAATCCCTTATTGCAGATTTCCATGAAACTAACGGCAGAATTTTCACCACTTAACATTAAATGAAAATAGACGATAAATAAACTCTCACTTATAACAAGTAATCATGTGTACACAACCTCGCCATAACTTATAAGCTATTTACATAACTTAAACATATTACAAAATCTGATAGAGCATCAGTGGAATACATAGTAAATGGATACATAGTATAAGGCGTGGAATCAATTTTCGATTATGTTAACCTGGAAAGTGGGACGGAAGAATTGATTTTAATTTTGATTTGGGTGAGTAAAAACATTTACTCGTTTTGTCTTGCAGATGATTGCGAGAACATAATATTAAGTCTGTGTAGCATTAATACAGCTTACATTGATTTTTTATTCTTTACGTCCTTACTCTTTTGTAGCATCCTATTAGTAAGAATCGTTTACAAAAGCTTTCTTACTAAACACGGAGTAGTGGTGAGTCGTATAAATACTTCTTTCTATTTCATCACTTGTTGAGTCACAATATGTGGTTTTCCAAAAATCCTGTTCCGCTTTGTAGATCCCCTTGAGGTATTCCCTATTAGTAGGTACCTACCGCTAATCCAGAACTTGTATCATCAACACGGTCAAATCTTTTTCTTAAACCTGACTTTGGTAAAATTGTTTCTTTGTTACCAAACAAATCGTCCCAAAAAAAAGTCAAAATCAATTCTAATATTTCTAAACATTGAATTCAATTTGCAGTCAAAGGCTTCCGTTAAATCCATTAAAGATACAAGTAGCTAATAAAATAAGTGTAGACTAAGTAAAGACCCTGACACCGTCTGTATGACATCATGGATTCCACAGCCTCGGCCAACCGCCCACGCCTTGCCAACTTAACTTTTACATGCCAACAAAAAAAAAAACCTTATTTTGACAGTAATATGGACGAAAATTGAATGAAAATTAAGACAAGTAGTGGTTAGCATAATTTTGGTAATCGTGTTTATGTAACTTAAGCATTACATTGATCTTGTGAGTGTATAAGTTACGAATTTTGTTTGTTTTACTGATTTAGAATTGTCTGTGGTTTTGTCTACGCAGTACGCGCACATCTTAATTTTTGCGATACCAAATTTATTTTGTTTGGACACATTTAAAGGTTTCTATCACATAGAAATATTATGATGGGAAAACTACCTAGATGTCTTTTTGGTTCGAATTTACCTTGGATTATATTCCAATTAATCCAGCTACTACAATATTTTACACGGACGATTAGCATGAGCGAAAGTTGTACAAACATGCATAGCTATGCTTTCATGGACTGATTCCCGTGGACCAAGCCAATGAACACGATAATTGTACTTTCTTGATTTTACTAATTTTTACTTCGCTACTAGTTTTCCATTGTTGCATTTAGTTTGCATGTGTTTATTTTGAATTATTCGTAGTTCCGACAACGTTTCAGTCTTTAATATGTTCCCAAGGTAAAGAGTCATCAACACATAAAATGTTGTCAGGCTGATCATAATATAGTTACAGATTATTCCATTGATAACACCTCTCTATAAATCAATAGTTTCCCTTAAGGTTGCGGAGTTCATACAGTGGTTACTAACACGCTTCGCACGACCACTAAGCCCGCTAAGTAGACCCTGTGAATCTTAGGATACATTACAATATAAGTTTAGTATACACAAGACGAGTAGCTCAGTTTACCAATCATCCGACATCACTAAAAATCTATTCCAAATATTTCTTGTTACAAATTCTTCGCGTCAAATCACTATAATTATAGTCTTCAAAATGTCAGTACGAAATATGTACCATGTCACACAAGGTCAGATATACGAAACTTGTTCACTCACACGTCCCAAATGATGTACAAGGTCAGGAGGCGGGACCAGCATCAAATTTCGCCCATGGGAATTTGACTTAGCGTGGATACTTTAAGTATTGGCTTGTTTTTATCCGACGGAATGGATGACGATGATGGTGTTCTACAGAATCAATGTTTAAATAATCAAATCAAAAAGACATCGATTTGATCAATTGCCTACGATTCTATAATGTTTCAATTTGGACCTCCACACAATCATGCATTTTAATTTTCAAGAGTAGAATTTAACACTTACTTGATTAAAATCGATTCTTATTTCGGAGCTGTCTAAGCCATTTTCTATGTGAAAATCTTAGTGCTAGATAAAGTAATTGTTGATAATGATTATTCTAGTGCCTGCAATGTAGTGGTGTGTTTCTTTATATCGTTTAATTTGATCACAACAGAACAACACGTAAATCAATTTCAATGTCCCTATCACCTATTTGCTATTCGCACGCAAAAGGCGTCGCTAGACTTTTTGTTCGGAAGAAATAAATTAACATGTTGTCTTCACTTATTGGCTCAGTGAATGCACACGTTAACAGTCGGCATATAAGGTGATTTAATATGTTTTTTAACTCTTTCGTTAAAATCTCTTACTTCTAGGAAATTACCAATCTAAGTTATTTACCCAGACGGACTCCAACCTCTTACAAAGCCTTTTAAGGAAATTAAATAAAATGTCAATTCCCTTTTTTGTAATGCCGTCTCAAATGCCTTTGCCAAATCGTAGTTTTAGACAAATTGCTACGAGAGCCACGATTAGACACAGGCGTGTTTGGTAATCCAATGCTGCAACTGACACTAGTCCGCTAATGGGACGTAGTTTTCATGTTGCGCCACAACATCCAATTTGTCGCCTTCCAAGTCAAGTGACAGATGGTTGCGGTTCTATTAAGAAATAACGAGGCAAATGGAGCTGCCGCTTGAAGGAAAGTGGTTAACACCGCCGTAACAGCAAGGGATTTTCCAACTTTAAATATACCTCAAACCCACTAGGTACTAATATGAAGGGTGGCTGGAACAAGACTCGAAGTAGTTGACCTCTACCTTGGCAAGTCATCAGTCTTCCACAAAATGACGAGAAAAAAATATTGTTGTTATGACAGTTCGTGTATTAAATGCTAATCGAAGAATCTCATTCACAGACCACACAATAGCGTGCCGTCGCGAATTTGTCACGTAAATAAAAAGTTTTCTTTTGTACACAGCTCTGTACATAAAAACCGTTTTATTATAAGAGTGATGATTATTTATAGGAATGGTATTATTAGGTTTTTGTGTGTTTGACCTTGGTCTTGTATTCTCATAATTTCTGACTTTAATTTGATTCTTAGCTTTATAAGAAGATAGAGCTGTGGTGGCTCAGTGGTAACGGCCGCGACTTATGAGTTGTAGGCCGTAGTTTCGAACCCTGACAGGCGCTTTACTTTCTGTAAATTATTTCATTATCACTGAACAAATATTCGAAAACATACATTCCACTAACCCGCACTGGGACCGCGTGGTGGATTACAGCCCACTCCTTTTTACAGAGAGGAGGCCTGTGTCCCAGCAGTGGGAACATTATAGGCTGATTATGCTTATGCTTTATAAGTTCTCTTGTCATTATCTTGATAGTGATTTCTTTTCTATTAATAGTCAGGCTTCCACATTCCCGATTATCAATGCTTCCATTGTTTTGTTTGAGCAAAACCTCAAACACATTGTTGCATATCTTTTCGTCTTCCTAATCACCCGAAATAAAATTATCTTCAGCAACTTCATTCGCTTCCTCCTAATCAACACTTTAGCAGTTCTAGTGTATAGCAGATCCGCATTACCGATTAGTTTCCTTTAATACGTAATTGTTCGGAATAAGGTCGTTTGAATCCATTCCGTCACAGTTGCATTCAGTTGCTCATCGAATCGTTTCAACACCAAACAGTTCGTTGAACCCGCTATAGTTTTGATATCGACTTGGAATACTATTGGATGGTGACTTAGAAGGTTCGCTAGTTCCTGTGACAGAATTAGTCGTAACTTCTACTATTTTAGGTTTCGATGGTTTTGCGTTGGGTAGTCTTATATGATTGGTTGACATCATATCACTCACTGTGTGATTTGATCACAAGAGAAAACATGGGATATGACGTGCCTTGGTCAGGCTTTTAGAAACTGAAGATCATCGTTATGGATGAAATTGGGACTACGCAAGTATACCGCTATTAGAAACAAGCTTTAAGTTATCCCCTCAAGTGCGCAAACAGCAGTTTTCATCCTGCTTTGTGTAAAGAGGAACTTCTGTTTCTTTGTATTTCGTGGTTTCAATGAATTTTGCCTAAAACGGTAATTTTTTGTCTAAATGAAAATATTGAAGTTTCTTACGCAGATTTATGAATCGGTTCAGTGGTTATTTCTAGTACAAATTGTGACTTTTTGCTTGAAATAAATTACTGTAAAATAAGTTTGAAGTTGACGTAAAGTAAGCGGATCTGGAAGTGGAGCAATCTGTTTGGTGTCATAAGTTTTGAGAATGACGATAGCTCAGATCAGTGTTTATATGATCTGAGGACGATAGCTTGGTATTTTAACTAGCTTAGGAATAGTTTTTGACAACTGTTGATTGGAATTATGCACTAGTAGTAATATTTAAATTCTTTTGGCTTTCAAGTACTTAGTCTGCTTTCGGGTTCTCCTCGTACATTCGTTAGTCGACACGAATTTGTTTTCTTTTATGCGTCTTCTGCAAAATCATCAGTACCTACATTTGACATCAAACAGTATTTCCTCTTCTATTTACTCAAATATGACGTGGTGCAGCTACCAATAAACACAGTGCCCCACTAATACATCGCTAGACTCATTTCCTCATGCTTCCAGTCTATTATTGGGCCTGGATGTCAGCCAGACTGTGCGTTGAACTGGACTCACTTTCACTGAAACTTTATATTTGTAATTATGATGTTTGTGGAGTATTTAGTGTCATGTTTAGGTTGTTCATTGACACGGCCTATTAGGCTCATATAGGCCGCAAAAAATGTGCCCGGTTGAATGTTTTTTGCATAACATTTATCGCTAAGTACCTGTTAGTTTTTGGTTTCGATATGAGGATGTGGGAAGCACAGGATCAGTCGTCGTGGTGATACTTCGGGGAGGCCTATGTCCGACAGTGGTCGGTTTTCGGCTGACATGATGATGATGTTGGCTTATGAACTTGAAGGATTTTAACCTTTGCCAGTCGATCATCTTTAAAGACATTCAGCTTCTAATACTATTAGATGAAATTATTCCAAGAATTTTAGTGTTTTAGTGCCATATGAATTCTGACCTACTCACAACATAATTTGAGATGGGATTCTTAGGAAATCGGTGCATCTATAAAATTGAATGGAAGCAACGTGTTACTATTACGAAATCATAGTTCGAAAGCCTGTATTCATTTCTTGGTTATTGCAGATTTTCATATTGCTAAAAGCTGCCTGATCATTACCTACATAATTTTAAATTAAGTAGGAATTATTCTGCCACAGATAAAATCATTAGGAAATAAGAAGATCATTTCTCTATTCAACCTTCATAATGAAAGTTGGCATATCTTCAATCTACAAGATTGACTAAAACATAATATTTAAATTATAATCAAGATAATAATCTCAACACAAACTGTTCAATCATAGTTTCCTAACTTACCGTTCAATTATCAACTATATCACTTTCTCTTAAGACTGAAATTGCAATGAGAGTGCAAATATTTTAACTAGCCTTTGTTGGTAATGGCTTAATTGGATGTATTCTCACGTGTTGTAAAATTTTCGCGATACCATCGACATAGATACTGTTCTATTTTATGTTATTTCATATCTTATTCAGTATAGAAGAAATACAAGACAATTATCAAAGAACAATGCACTATACGGCCTCAAATTAAGGTGCAATTTACGTGTAGATAGCCTAAATCAGCTTCTGATATGAAAATTATATCTAGGTACTTTAATTTTGCAGGACTTTCGCACTTTTGTCTAACGACATCCAAAATCTACGTTTACTTGTCTACAATGTAACGTTAATTAATTAAAAAGACATATTGAAAACTTTATAAGTAATCACAGTACCTAAAACAAAAAGCGATCATCCGAAAATCACGCACAAAAAATTCAAGCCAAGTTTGTCGCCTTTTTGCATTTTGTCATGCAATTTTATTTTTAGAACGGTATTTTCGATTTTTTTTTGTTTTTCAAAATCTAACCAATGATTCTTCTTCTTCCCCAGATATCCGACATCGTGATTGGTCAGGAAGCTAACGTGACTGCCCGTGAAGCATTGCTGAGCTGGGCTCGACGCTCCACTGCTAAATACCCTGGCGTTAGGGTCGCAGACTTCACGTCATCTTGGCGCGATGGTCTGGCCTTCAATGCGCTCATACACAGGAACCGTCCTGATCTGATAGACTGGCGTAATATCAGGTAATTAATGATTATATTTAAAGACTTTGAGGTCATATTCTGTGCTAAATGTCTTAGCGTGCCATACTAGCCTTGAATTACTACAGATATACGAGTAAGAACCAGGTCTTTTTGAACCGATTTCAAAAGAAGGAGGAGGTGCTCAATTCGGTTCCTTTTTTTAATGTTTGTTACCTCAGAGCTCCGTTATTTATAATCCGTTTGGAAAAATCCTTTTATTTGAAAGGATATACTTTCAGATTGGTCCCATATAAATTTGATCAAGTTCTGATGAGTGGTTTTTGAGTTAGAATAGAATAGAATACTCTATAATATGTACACCAAAAAAAATACAGATATAAATGTATAAATTGTACATAGGGTGACACAATGTCTGGTCTTATCGCTAAGAAAGAAGAAAGAAGTTAGCTTCAATAATACGTTTTTTTTCTGGTCACTGTTATTTACTTAGGTATACGAACTGATGTAACGTAGGTACCAACACAATAAGGGAAAAATAACTTTAATTTCGGAAGTCGGTGGCAGAAAACGAAAATATAAAACCAAAGACACCGACTTCCGACTTAAGTAATTTTTCACTTTGTAGTGTTTTTTTTTTGTACTAAATAATTTTTTCTAAAAGGGTGTAAAATTCATGCCATTTCATTTACCAATAAATTTTTGTTAATATTATAGCTGCCCGCCCTGCTTTATACACAATCAACGTCAATCTTCAATCTATCGACTGGGTATTACAATGCACTATTGCTTTTCTTCCATAGGTCAAGACAAGTCCGTGAGCGTTTGGAGACAGCCTTCCACGTAGTCGAAAAGGAGTATGGAGTTACCAGACTACTGGATCCCGAAGGTGAGTTACAATATTTATCTAAAACCAGCGAGTAACTACCCTACTTTTTTATTTTTATTTGAGAATTATTTTTTATTTACTGTTGACATTTTTGTGCTGAATTCAATTTAATTTAATGATATAGACTTGAAATTAATTATTAATAATCTTAACTATTCATATTTGCACGCCATAATATGTGGCAAACATTTTTTTTTTTTTTGTAATCCTGCATGCATATTTTTATTATTGTAATGTGTACACATGTATAAGCAAATAAATATATTATCTTATCATATCTTACACATTCAAATAAGGTTTATATTACAATAATGGCCTGTAACTGTCTCACTGTAGGGAAAACGGCACGGAACGGTGACGGCACGGTTGGCGCAGTGGTTAAGTGATTGACTGCTGCGTTATGTGTCGCGGGTTCAATCCCCGCACGGAACAAATATTTGTATGACCTGCAAGTATTTGTTCTGGGTCTGGCTGTTTGTGTATGTGAGTTTAATGTTTGTAAACGGACCCACGATACAGGAGAATTTCCTAGGGCGTCTTCCAATAGGCATAAGGGAAGATTTCAATTTCAGACATTCATTACACGGAATTATGATATTCAAGAGAAGCGGTACCCGATCCACTTAATGACATAATCGAATGTTCTTTGGTCATTGTTCACAATAGGTCAATTAGGTAATTCAATATCCCAGATATGTCATGTTGTTGCAGCTTTAGGTCGAATGTTTTTTCATTCTTGAGAAAACACGTCATGTTTGGTACGGCGATTGTAATGCCATAAAGTTTAATTGCTTGTTAATTAATTTGCTTGAGCACGAGTTCTCGAACAACAGCAAAAAGATAGGCTGAAAAAATGTAGGCAATACTGTTGATTTGGAGTTAAATTTTCGTTACGAACAATCATAGATAAAAATAAGTTAACAGTTTACAAAAAAACTGGTTGAATTAGATATCGGTTTCTTTCCATAAAACTTACAGCAACCAGTAACTGATTTGACTGACCGGTTGGTGCAGTTGGTAGCGACACTGCCTTCTGAGCCGCTGGTCCCGGGTTCGATCCCCGGACAAGTCAAACATTTGTGTGCATGAACATGTGTGTTTAATAATAATAATATGAGACAACATCCACACAAGGTCTTCAGGTTCCGAACTAGCTAGAGCCTGTACTACGGTAACCTGATGACTGATATACATACTTATATACATATACACACCAAGACACAGGTCAAACAGACATGTTCATGCACATTTTGTTTGACCTGTGTCTGGGTGTGTATATGTATATCAGTCTCCAGGTTACCGTAGTACAGGCTCTACCTAGTTCGGGACCTGAAGACCTTGTGTGGAAGTAGTCTTAGAAAAAAAAAATCCTATGAGACAATTAAACCAGACTGCGCATCAAACTTGGCTGTCATTTTTTACAGAAACCATCCCATGCAAAGTCCTGTCACGGGCAATAAACCGCGGATAATGTTTGCGGATCGAGTGGTTCGCACCAATAAGTACCGTTGGCCTGCTAGTGGGAACTTACCGTGCCGTGACTTAGTTTGTAGTATTGTACTACTAGTGAGATAAGAGTACATTGGAAAATATCTAGTCTACAGGACGTTAAGATTACTTACATGTCAACATAGATAAAAATAAATAATAATAATAATGAAAATTTTCCGATAAGTACCTGGACTTTTCGGCTGAAGTACTTATTCAGAACAAATACCACGCTTTTGTTTTACATTGTTAAACTCTGAAAGGATGCTTGGGTACCGAATCCTCGTTGAAACGATGTTCCTGATAGAAAAAAAAAACAAATATTCAGTTTATTTTAATGAAAAAGTTAAGCCGTCGCGGGACGCTTGGCAGATGTGAAACTTCGAAAACCATTCTTTCATACTTATTTACTATTATAAAATAGTATAGTAAATAGGTATGAATAATGGTTTAAAAGAAAATAAATATGGCGTAATCAAAAACCAAATATTCCGTTTTTTTAATGAAATAAACTGTTCTTTATTTAAAATATAGCGTGCCAACGCGTCGCCACGCTAGCAATCGGATTTACGTGCGGCTATAGATGTTTCACATCAATAATTTAACTGTTCCCAGCTTTGAAACTTTCTCAGCTCAGGGACTCTTCCTTTCGATTCGATGGTACTTTTTAGATTAGTTGGAACCAGTAGGTGGCCAGCTTAGGGTCGATAGAGCGAGTTAATAAAGAAGTCTTACAATTAATTTAACCCATGTTATAGGCAAAGTCAAATGTCGGAGAAAACAAAATCCACAGAAAAAATATCGACTAAAATAAATCAATCAATTAAAGAGATTCTTATCTCCTCACTAAGATTCGTGGTATTTTCAAACGATTTTTAAAAGACTAGAATCGATTAAAGCCACTTAAAGCTTGCTAATGAAGGTAATGTACCTAGTAATGCTTAGAGCATAGCAATTACTAACCATGATTGGAGTGTAACATTCCCTGGAAATGATTTAACAAGAAAGAAGAAAGAAAGAAAAAATGTTTATTCCGCACAAACAAAACGCACATTACAAAATAAAAAAAACAACATACTTGTATATGTCAACTAGCAAAATGGGAATTGGTTGAACTTTTTGATGCCCTTTGATTATTTTTCTTGTTCTTTATACACAATTATGTACCTAAATAGTATTAATATTAGTTTAAGTCTGATATATCAAAAAAAATAATTTAAAAGAAATTCAAATCATTTTACTCTCTGATTTTGTTTTACTGTGAAACATCATTTCCTAATATATTAAACCGACTTAAAAATGGAGGAGGGTCTGAATCCCACGCATAATTTATATCTTCCTGGCCATTCTTTTCACAGGCTAGCATAGTAACAAACTAAATAATTCTCAATAGATTCTGATCACGAATAGAATCAAAGTTTATCAGACAATATTAAATTATTAGCCAATACAATTGGCGGGTCGTATAGTTCACATTCAATTGAAATAGTTTACGATCTATTGTTGACGATTCGGCTGGACAAGTGTAGGTGATCTGTGACGTCGGCTGGTGCGGTTATGGCTTTATGATTTGAAGTATCAGGTGATTAGACAAGTGTCTTCGTTGATGTGGCAGAGTCAGCCAAGCTCATGAATTGTTTAAAAAAAAGGGCAGCGAATTCGTAAATAATGGACGTATTGAAAAGCCTATTAAAAAGAAATTTAAAAAATAATCGATTGACAGGATATAAATAATGTAAGTAAAAAAAGAATTAGAATTCCAGTATTTTAATCCTGTTAGTGATCTATTTTAAATGGCTCTACTACATATTTGCATAATTATTATATAAGATTGTATACTTATGTTTGAACCTGCTTATGTTAAAATTATTAACAATGTGGCCAATGCGGTGTAGGTTCAGATTTAGAATCACACACAATAATAATTCTTTATATTTATATTCTAATAGAATCGCTATAAACTAAGAACCCTAGACCGTTCTGCTTATTATCTCAATTGATTGTTCAGCAATAACATTTTAATAATAATACTCGAGGCACCTTCGAAGTAAAACAGTGACAAACAAAAGAATAATTACATTTCAAAGTCGGTGCAGCTTGGCGTGGATAATCGGTGCAGCCTCGAGTGTGCGATTTTATTGTGCGATTGTCGTGTCGTTGTGCGACTAATTGCTATAATTTTGTAAGTTTGCGAGTTGTTCGTGTGTCTAGTTTTATTTAGGACGTGAGTTTTATAAATTTAGCTACAGATAATGGTCTGTGCAGTTTGGACTGGTGGTATATTATCAGCCAGTACTCCATCCCATTTCAATCTCCTGCTGGATGGAACTTTTTGCGGCGTTTCCATGAGGCCAAACCGATATTTTTTTCTTTAAAAGAACGTTGCCCCACACTAGGAATTTCTCCTGTATTGTGGGTGCGTTTACAAACATTTAAACTCGACCCGGAACAACTACTTGTAGGTCATACAAATATTTGTTCCGTGCGGGAATCGAACCCGCGACACGCAGCGCAGCAGTCAATCGCTTAACCACTGCGCCAACCGTGCCGATTTGCTAGCATATCTATTATACTTTGATGCCAAGGCATACCTCGATGGATAACATTGTCACATCTCCATGTAACACTCCAATCAGAGCTTGAATAAACTCCAAAACGACGGTTGTTTTGTGGTCAAATGGTATAACAGTCAGCAAACTTGGCAACAGGACTTACTGCTTAGCTTAGGTATATTAGACGTGTTAAGGACTTGAGGCTCATAAGGAGCAACTCCAAAACTTGATACCTACTTATTTTCATTAACTCCTTCTAATTTTCTTCTCTCTTTTTCTCAGATGTGGACACCCACGAGCCCGACGAGAAGTCCCTCATCACGTACATCTCGTCCCTCTACGAGACGTTCCCCGAGCCGCCGACCGTGCACCCGCTGTTCGACGCCGAGTCGCAGCGCCGCGCCGCCGCTTATACAGAGCAGGCCGCGCTGCACCGCGCCTGGCTGCACGAGAAGTGCGCCCTCATGCAGGTAGGAGGCTACTATTTACCACTGGTAACCTGAACGGGTGACGAGACGTTATCAGAGCTTCATGCGGACATGTTAACTACATATTCTTTCATTCTTTGCTGTCCGTGCGTCCGTCAATCTGTCACAGGGCTGTATCTTTTGACCCGTAATAGGTAGACACTTGAAATGTTCACAGAGTGTGTGTGTGTGTGTCTATGGCTCCTATAAACACAAATAATACCACGTAACATACAAGAATTTTGAAAATATTGTTAAATATTGTACGTTGGTACGGAATCGTTCCTGTGCGAGTCCGACTCGCACTTGGCCGCTTTCTTTTTACTTTGTGAACATTCGCTATGATTCGATGTTACAAATTATAATGGTTGGACTAAACAAGTGTGGCAGTATCTACAAAGCCAACTACAAGGCAAACTACCGCATTACACTGAGGTCACACAAAATCCTGCATCCCGCAAGCAGAGTTTTCCGCGCGACTAACATATATACAACGTCCCGACATCAATCGTCGGGCGGATGGAGGATGAGTGAACTTTCCTACACCCTGTTCCTCTATACAAGCTACAAAATTATTATTCCAGTAGGTCAGCACGAAATTGTTCTAGAGTAACATAACTTGTGTTACTCTTTATAAATTCTTGCTAGAGCAATATTTCCAATTTGCAACTTCTGAGCACTAACTACTTACTGTTCAGAATACTTACGGAAATAACAATTCAAGCACAAATGACCAGTGGTTTCCTTTTCTTGATGCCCAAAAAAAAAAATGAAAACATTCATTATTATTTTTTTGTGAATCTTATACTTCTATACTGTTTGGACCAACATTTTATGTTCTTAGGACCGTTTACACCAAGAAATAGAAAATACTTAACAGCGCTAACGAATTTAAATCATCGTGTTATTCCTGCCAATTGTTTGAAGTTGACAGAGACAGAATGATGCTTTAAATATGTTTAGTGCTGGCCTTAATCTCGTTATACCAGCTCAGAATACCTTATTAACTCGTCTTCTATCATTCAGGACCGTGCTTTCCCGTCAACTTTGATCGAAATGAAGAAGCTGCTCAGTGAGAGCACGCGGTTCCGCCAAGAAGAGGTGCCGCTCAGACAGAGGGAAAAACAGAAACTGTTCCATCATTACAGGGAATTAGAGGTGAGAACTTTTGCAGGGTTTTTTTAATGCGAGGACAAATCGTTCTCGTTTTGTAAATTGAACTAGAAAAAAAATTCTTGGTCATGACTCATGTGGTCACCGATCATCCAATGAATTATAAAAATGCAATTATATGATTTACTAAATGAACCTTATAGTAGAGGCTTGCAAGATGATCGCGCAGAAGGTCATTCATTGAAACAAATTTTCTGCAGTCCATTTTCGCATCTTAGGGCTAAAGCGTCCGTCACTGGTCTTGAGAAATGAAAATGGGAAATACATTTCTGCTTTAATTTAAAATTTTGCTAACTTTGATCTAGATCTATACTTATTTACATAAATGTCTTCTTTCCCCAGAAATATTTCGAAACAGTGGGCGAGTGCGACATCGAGCCGACTTTACGACCAGACGCGTTAGAACAGGCGTGGTCTCGACTGCTGATGGCGCAGCAGGAGCGAGAGCGAGACCTGACCGACGAGATACGACGACTGGAGCGACTGCAGCGACTAGCTGAGAAGTTACACAGGTATGTACTACTGCTGGTATAACAGGCGTGGTCTCGACTGCAATGGTGCAGCAGAGATACGACGACTGGAGCGACTGCAGCAACTAGCAGAGAACTTACAAAGACCTACCTATGGAGTAGTTTTTCATAGAGGTAGATGCACTGGAAAACCTGACTTTTCGACTGGTCCTGATTGATGGGGTCTCTTCTCGATACTTTTACCGTCTTCTACACGGCCCGACGTTTTCTTAGGAGGAACACGAACCGTATTGTTTCACAATCATATGACATACCTAATGGAGAACCAGGGTGGTGATCGTGGTGAGATGTGGCTTTGGTTATTATTAGGATACTGCTCAAACCCTTTATCATCTATAACGATGTTCCTCAAAAGATAACCGTATGGTTACTAGTCAAAAGTTGCCCAAACACCTACTTTGAACCATTCCCAGATTAATTTGGATATTTTACCAGCTATAAATCAAAGAACTGACTACGAGAACTAACTTTAGTAACTTACTAATCACTAATTTTTCAACAGGGACATAAAACAAACGGAAGCCGGCCTCGACAGTGTAGAACGCCACATCGAGAGTGAGATCCGTCGCGTAGAGCGCGGCGTGCACCCGGCAGACGCCAAGCTGGCGGTAGAACAGATCGAACAGGAGCTCAGAGCCATGGAGCATACCATCCAGGAGATGTTCCAGGACTGCCACGTGCTGAGGGAAGGAAGATACCCTCAGGCCGCTGATTTACATCGACGGTTAGTAGCTTGCATATTTTTCGTGGATGTCCCGTGGTTTTTTCCACACGAATCGAGCATATTTTTGGGATAAAAAGTAATTTTCGGGCTCATAAACTGTATCTATGCACAAAATCGCGTCAATTCGTTGGTGCGTTGTTGCGTAATAGACGGATAAACTACCAAAAAATCTAGCTTAGCCCCACTACGCAAGTTTAAGAGGCGTAACTTGTGAAGTCCTGGTAAAACAAGTGCCTTAAATGATAAAAATATTGTAGAACCAAGCTGCAACAAGCCTACTTCCAAACGAAACCGTTGATCACTTTGAACTTTATCACATAAAACTTAAGGACGCCATTTTCTTCGCATGACAAGGTTCTTAGTATGGATTAGGTTTTCGTAAGTTGACCGTACCGTTAATACCTTACAATCGACGAAGAACCGATGATTTATCAATGTACTAATGGAATTAGTTTTAAAAAAAAAACGTATTTTTGCCATCATTTAATTACCCGAAACCTTCTGAGAAAAATCGTGTGAGTGTCTTATGAGTGTGTTAACAACTTTCCTATAATTGTCTTACCATGTGTTGGTAATCTATATTTTCTTTCAGAGTCCAACAAGTCCACGACCGCTGGCTAAACGCCCGCCAATCCTTCACGGGTCGTTTGGTCCCTCGCCTGTCTTCAGTCCGCATGCCGGTCCAACAGACCACGGTCCGCAGGGAGACGCGCACGGTGCTCGAGACGCGCGTGCATGATGCGGACCCTAAGTTCCAGCAGCTTAGTGAAGCTGCAAAGTGGTGTAAGGAGAAGCTGGTGAGTACATGTTCTAGCATCTACACTTTTAGCAATGTCATGTGTCACTCTAAGCGCCGGTTTTTTGATCCGTAGTTAACTCAACCATTACTTAAAAATAGTAACTAATGGTTCAATTTTGGAAAAGTCTGTTGATTTGATCAACACATTTTGCCAAAATTTTGCCATAGTTACTATTTTTAACTAATGATTGAATTAATGACAAAATTTGATGATTTGATCAACATATTTTGGCAAAATTTAGCCTAAGTTACTATTTTTAACTAATGATTGAGTTAATGGTAAAATTTTGGCAAAATGTGATGATTTGATCAACATATTTTGCACAAATGTTTATTTTTGACTAATGGTTGAGTTAACTACGGATAAAAAACCGGCCCTAAATCTGTCTGCTTCGGGCTTAACATAGCATGGCCTTAGGGCATACTTTATGCTTGCCTATGTTACACGAAATAGTGGGTCGCATCTTCTCCGGATTTTCTAACCAGCGGAGTAGAATAGAATAGAATAAATACACTTTATAATGTACACCGTAAAAATTACAGATATAAAGGTAGAAATTTGACATGGGGTGACACAATGGGCGGTCTTATCTCTAAAAGTGATATTTTACAGAAAACTTTTGTATGGATTAGAGGGCGAAGGAGAGATAATCCTAATAATCAATTGCGTAACACACATAAAATGACAATTGATCGCAATAATTCCCTTCACTTTGACAGTTCAGCCGCGTTCATTGCGTTATTTAAGTTGTTGAGCGGACATATTTTTCAAACCTGGCCAGTAATGGATCACGCATTTCCTTCAACACCCTCGGATTTTTTTTTCTCTCACCTCAGTTCTCTCACCTTCTTCGTTTTTAAATTACGATTCTACTTAATTGGCAGTGTATAATCGTATTCTTTTCAGAACCAACATACTCGGATATAGAAAGATTTTGAGTCTTTCAAACATGTATTTGTCTACCAACCTCAAGATTTGAATGCCATGTAAGTACTAATTTTACTAATTTGTTTCCAGAAAAAACTTCACGAGTCGGACTACGGCTCGGACCTGCCGTCGGTGCAACATGAATTGGACAGGCATCAGAGAGAACACAAACAGATCGATCAGTTCCACGCTAAGGTGCGTTACAAACATTTACTCTCATTTTACAGTGAACAAAGAAGTTTTCATGCAGTTTCAGACGACCGATAACAAAGACCTATAGGGCCGTTGCAGACCTAAAGAAGAACAAAGTAGTGCAATTGCCAAAAATATCGACTTTGTTTCAGTTTAAATAAAGTCGAAAATAAAATAAGTTAACCGTAGTGCGCAAAAGCATCAAAACGGACGGAAGTAAAACGTATCTATTAATGATTTATTTTCGACTTTAAATCAACATACGCAAGGTTCATATTTTTCAGAGACTTTGAACACGAATAGTTCTTTTCAAAACCATAGATCAATAAAATATCTAGTTTCCCTATTATTTACCGTTGTATTTTTATTTCCCAGGTGGAACAATGCGTGCACAACCGCTCAAACTTCAGCGGAGAAGAACTAAACCTGTACAACCAACATCTCAGTCAGCTGCAGAAGTTGTATGCTGAACTGCTTTCAACTAGCACTAAACGGTAATATATCAACACTTAATCAATAATCAACGTTATATGTATAGATATAGAATCCAGTTTGTCATAATAATTAAAAAATAAAATTTAAATACGGACATGTGACCTTATTCTTACATCTGTGAAGTCGAGATTCGGATTAATTTATGAGTTATTACAATATTTAGTTCGAGTTGAGTCGCAATAGTATAAGTTTGACGCTTCTTGAAACGCGTTAGTTGATTATGAACGTTGCTAGAGAAGAAATAAGACTTCAATTTGAACTCATTTTTGTCTTTCGTTACGACATTATATTTTTAATTATATTTTGTAGCTTTTATACTATTTTATTACTTAACATTATGCTTTCCCTTAGTTTTACCACGTCACTTGATTACAAACATTATTGCAAACGGAATTAAATTCAATTTAAACTGACATGTTTTGTCCTTTTTCTCCCCAACAGTATGTCAGATCTTGACGCCCTCCAAGACTTCCTCCAATCAGCGACTGCTGAACTGAACTGGCTGAACGAGAAGGAACAAGTAGAACTTTCCAGGGACTGGGCAGATCCTCACATCAACCTGCCGGCTGTACAGCATTATTATGAGGTACGGTAGTCGCTTGTAAAGGTAGACCAGAGAATGACGCTTCAGTGAAGATATTGGACCTTTAAAAATTCCTTCTCAGTTTGAAAAATAATAAAAAACACTTGTATTATGTGTCTGGAGCAGTTTGGAATCGAATAATTTCAAAATGCGATTATTTCTTTCAGTAAGGCACTTTCTAGTAATAAAAGGCAGGCAAAACGCTGTAAAAATGCCATAAATAAAAACTGACTTTCGAATAATTAGAAAAAGCAATTGTTAAGTTTCCAAAATAGGTCTTGTTAATAATTAACACCGCAATTCCTTCGTAAACAATATCTCAACTTTTGCGACACGGGGTGAAATGAAGTTCACCCCGTGTCGCATTTCTTATAATTTCGGTTTTATCATAAAACATAATCTATGGAATTTATGGCAGCAAAACATTGTTTCTCGACATTGACTTACAAAATGATAAGATCATTCATATCCCCTCGTCCCTTTTACCCATTAGAAGCCATTGTCATGTACTTTAAGATGTTTTTTTACAATAAGTTACAACAATTCGTTTGTTTACAAGCATTCGTTTGGAGATGATAGAGAGGTTGGTTTTTACACATTTTTGTTAGACATTGTTAAATTAACTTACGTTGGCGTTTTTAGTTTTTGATGTGCTTTTTTGATATTATAACTGCATGTTGATGTTTAGTTCGACTCTAAAAGAAGAATATTGAAATAAATGTCTACGTTTATGTAATCTAAGTCGACATTCAGAAAAGTGTTATCTATTATGTCAGATGTCGGCTAAGAGACAAATTGATAAAGTTTTTCGGTAGTATCTGTCAAATGCATAATGTTACGTAAAATTTTCCTAGCATGTTGTCATACTAACACTTGAGCTAACTATCGCTAATGAGACACAATTATTTTTCTATTGGTACCGAACTTTAATCAGAGGGGCAATTCCCGTATTTTTAAGACCGTTCGCATTCTAATCACTGAGATTACTCAATCTGTCAAAATTACAATCAATTTACATACATTTTTGACAGGTTTTTGACATTGATTGTCGCTGAGATGAGATTGCGACTTTAATTTGAACGTTTTTTAAGTACGAGAATTGGCCTACAGTTCGTACGACAGAAGATACTAGTATTTTTGGAGCCTGAAAACTTATTTTTCCACAAACATAAATAGAAAACTAGGTTTTCACCATTAAAATAGTAAAATAGAGAACGTCTTAATCCATACACTTCATATAATCATCACACTAGGCATTCAACCCTCTCACAATGTAAAATCACTCTTACACCCTACTAATAAGACACATTTCTCCGTAGCAACTGATGTCATCACTAGAGAAGCGAGAGTTACAGTTCAGCAACGTAATCGACCGCGGAGAAGCGCTCATCGCTCAACACCACCCCGCTACAAAGACTATTGAGTCACATCTGCAGGTAAGTTTGAAATACAACCTTAATTTTATAGAAGTAAGGTTTATATTTCCTTGTGAATATTCTGCAATACGTTTGAAAGACTCGAGTCTCATCTGCAGTTAGTGGAAATGCTACCTTAACTTAATAGATAAAAGGCATATAATTCTCAATCTCACTCATAACTCATTCATAATCATATAATACAGTAGGAGTTATTATTTTTGATTTTTCATACTTTTTTTGTTTGGTTAAGGCATCATATACACAAGTTTCATAAATAAAACTTTTGTGGCATATTTATAATATTTGTAGTGTTTAATACAAACTGAACATGATTCACGGATATCCAAAGACTTTTCCAGTGTTTTTTAAGTGTATAGCATGCCAGCAAGTCCAAGCCTACTTGTTACAAACCCAGCTCATCTCAGTAACTTGGCTGTGTCATCCTTTCCTAAGTATTTCGCATCCTAATGTCGTTATTGCTCCATAGGTGATGCAGTCTCAATGGGCGTGGGTGCTACAGCTGACCCTGTGTCTCGAAACACATCTTAAGCATACCACTCAGTACCACAACTTCTTTGAGGAAGTGAAGGAAGCCGAGAAATGGATACAGAAGTAAGTGTTCTTGCTATAATGTGGCTGTAAATGAAAGTGTACTTTATGTTGTGAGACATAGGGTTTGGAAAGTAATGCGATAAGTTGCATTTCCTGTCACTGTCGGTGAATTAAGTCTCGTTGAGGCATTTAAAAGCAAAGGTACTTCATGTTGTAGTAAATAGTGTTCAAAATGCAATGTCGCATCGCATTCGCTGTCAAAGTTTGAAATCAACAAACAAATAAACAAACAACAAACAAACAACAAATAAACAACAACAACAACAAACAACATCACAAATACAACAACAAATATCATTGTGGCTTGAAAATATATCTAATGCCTGTACTTGTGTAATCAAGTCATATGAATTGGCTGAATAGATTTCTTAGATTATAAGTCGATTAAAAAAATCGATTTATTATCGTTTAACAGCTAAAGATCTATCCTAAGTTATATTTTTTATGTTTAACGCGTTTAATAGTAAAGAATCCCCTACTGCAAACAAGTAATCAACAACCTAATCAATAAGTAATCAACAACCCTTTTTCAGACGCGAAGAAGCTCTAAACACAACATTCTCTCAATCCGAGTTCACGCTCGACCAAGGCGAGCGCTTACTAAAGGGCATGCAAGAACTGCGCGAAGAGCTCAACTCTCATGGAGGCTTGGTATCTCGCCTGGTTGAAGAGGCGCAGGAGATCCGTCCCGTGAAGCAACGGAGAGCTCCTATTACAAGGCCGCTAAGAGCGGAAACTGTTTGTGCTTATAAACATGCTAATGTGAGTATGATGTGTTTATATTTGGACTTTATGATGTTATAATAAGAGTCATGTAGTTTGAGATTTATGTAGATGGTTGTAGCGCGATTTTGATCACGGAGAAGTGCCATTCTAATTAAGACCTTATGTCACTGTCATAAAATTTTAATGTGTAATTAAAAGGACAGAAATCAGATGCTATTATATGAATTAGATGCAAAGGTATTTATCGTCTGACTTCCATAAACAAATAATCGCGTATACGTTTGCAAATCGTTGCTATAACTTTTTAGCTTCATTTTTTGCTGTCAAAATATCAAACTAGCTTTTTTATTGAATATATTTCATATTTTGACTATGCGTTTAGGTGTCCTGTTACGTGCTAACCGATTTCGTCCTATCCCGACCGCTTGTCCGTCAACCACTTGGCCACAAGTAATATCTACAAGTAACGTATTGCCCAACCCCCAGACGGCCGTCGAGAAGGGCTCGGCCGTGACCGTGCTGGACAACTCCGCCCGCAGCCGCTGGCGCGTGCGGCTGGGCGGCGCCGGCAGCGAGGCGCAGCTGCCCGCCGCCGTCGTGGCGCTGCCGCCGCCCTGCCAGGAGGCCGGCGACGTGGCGGCCAGGCTGCGGAGCTCCTATGATAGGGTGAGTGCGTTCTAATAATCTTCGTCATGATCCTCCTGCTTTGAGCTCTATTTATTTGGTCATAAATCTTTCTATTCTTCTGTAGAGGTATGAGGAACAGGGTGTAAAGTTCACTCATCCTCCATAGAAAAGGGTGGATCCTTCGACCAGACGGGTGTCGTGTCTGGTGGGCAACTGCCCGACGACTGACGTCGGGGCGTTGTATAATATATGCTAGGTGCGCGGTAAAATCTGTTTGCGCGAAGCAGGATTTTGCGTGACGTCAATATGTTGTTTAGTTCGCATGTGGCGTTGTAGATGACGCCACAGGCCGACATACATCTCAAGGAGTAATCTAAACAATGATATGTTTAATTGAAGGGGAAAAAATCATTTGCTCCCAAATATACAAATATTTTTTATCAATTTGGATACCAATAACGATTAATTTCTACTATTCAACATTTAGTGATAGGTTTCTCCTAAAATGGAGTAATAAAATAGAAACGATACTCTTGTCAATTTCAATTATTGTCACAACCCTGTCTTACTCGAATGATCCATAAGTTCAAAACTTGGTTTCTAAAGAACAATTTAACAGTGTATGCAAGAAATAACTGATTTGAGTTAACAATTATGACAATTACATTCATTGATGTCGTATTTCTATCCCCAATTTTTACATATACCCGAAAATCATCAAAATCAAGTAGAGTCGTGATTGAAGCGGTATTTCAGAAAATCTCACTCAGTCTATTGCATAACAACAAACACCAATGTCACACTTATTTATCCCCTATCTACGTTATTAACCAACCCATTATATTACAATATTAGTGCCGATAAGTTAATGAATGATCAACAACTGATTAACAAAACACAGAAATTGCCTAGGACCCAGTATAACTGTGATGTCAACGCGATGCGGCCCCTAGACTGTTTCCAAACGTCTCTGTTTTGTGTGGCTGTGTTAATATGGTACATGTTTGTGAAGGTGATACAACTATGGCAGAGGAAGCAGCTGAGGATGCGTCAGAATATGATCTTCGCCACTATCAAGGTGGTGAAGGGATGGGATTTCCCACAAGTGAGTATAATTTGCTATAATTCTGTTAAAATTTTTTTTTTATTGTGTGATAGATGATGGCTCGAATTGCCTTCCAAATTAAAGATTTGTACATTTTGGTCCTTAGTAATAATGCCTTTGGAATTTTATTAGACAGGTCCACTCAATCTGTGTGGTTCTTTCCTCAAAAGACCATTACAGACACCGATCTACATAGCTTTCACATGACCTGACCAAGATTTTGTCTGGACTTTACAAGAGACTGTGACCTCTGAGTTTGTTTCGGCCTTTCTTCTCAGAGTAGTCAGATAGGAAACGCCGACCCCATCTAGTTTAAAAAAAATATGATTGACGTGTAAAAGTGTTTGTTCAAACCTACTTACAGAAATAAAATCATTTATCATTCAAAAGTATTGTTAGTTAGGACTTTTGCAAACTTCAAGAGAACTGATGTTTGCGGTGCTTGGATTTTATAAGTAATCGTAATAGTAAAAGCTCCGGTTTCTGAAAGCCTAATTAATATAATCTGTTGGAAAAATTATTGTTTAGTTACACAGTTGGTTATTATAATAATGATTGTTCTGGTCAAACCAATAAATCAGCATGCGTACCATGATCACTAATATCTCTACTCTACGCGGAGGAGACAAATCACTTTCTTAACAAAAAGTCATTCTTTTCTTGAATTTTGGCATGGCGCCGTAGAAACCTACAATCTGTCATTTTGTCTTTCGGTTATTCCGTGTCTATAGTGGCCATGTTACGCATGCAGGACTTAATTAGATGTTCCGAAACCATGAGTTCGACGCAACTCTTTTTTCTTCGGAGACTACGAACTCGAGAATCTTATTATTCAAGAAAAAAATCTGAGGTATATTCAATTCCGGTCTAAAACTTACTCTCCCACTTATCTCCTACGCTGTAAAAGATTTCATATACTTCCTCTTTCTGAACGTAGAAAAATTGCGGATTTGGCGTTTTTATTTAGAATTGCTAACGGTTCAACCGAGCTTCCAGAATTGCTGAACAAAATCAGACTGCGGGTTCCTTCTGCTTTTCTGCGCAATCCTTATCTTTTGCATACTTCTACGGTAGGGAACGAATTACAGACGGAATTCATACTTAATCAGAGCAAGTCATACGTATAATGCGGTCTGCCGGGACGTCGACATCGACATTTTCAATACTGGTATCTCTAAATTAAAAAAGACTATGTGTAATTTCTTTTTTGATCACGTAAAGTAATTGCTTACAGTTTGCGCTGTTTGACACGTATAAGATACTGTCTTTACTCAACTGTCTACCTTCTCAACTACTTTTTGTTTATATGTTCTCTTATAACCGTGAAAACTTTTAATTGGCCTTATTTTGTTACTCTCAATCGTGTAAAAGTGTCTAGCTGTAAGTTTTCCAAAAACCGTAAAATAAAAATAAAATAAAATAAATAAAATACTATGTACGTTTAGGCTCTTTTTCAGCAACATTAAAGAAAACCTCCTTATCTACAAAAATCTTGTATTTTTTACTAGTTCGTCGCCATGGGCGCGGAACAGCGTCAAGCGATCCGCCGCGCTTTGAACGAAGACGCAGAGAAGTTGCTAGCAGAAGGCGACCCCGCCGACCCGCAGCTGAGGAGGCTGCGCCGAGAGATCGATGACGTCAACCGACTGTTCGACGAGTTCGAGAGGAGGGCGAGGGCTGAAGGTATGTGGATAACACTTTTGGTAGAATTAGACATCGTTCTTCTTAGACACCGTTCATCTTAGACACCGTTCATCTTAGACACCGTTCATCTTAGACACCGTTCATCTTAGACATCGTTCTTCTTAGACACCGTTCATCTTAGACACCGTTCATCTTAGACACCGTTCATCTTAGACATCGTTCTTCTTAGACACCGTTCATCTTAGACACCGTTCATCTTAGACACCGTTCATCTTAGACACCGGTCATCTTAGACACCGTTCATCTTAGACACCGGTCATCTTAGACACCGGTCATCTTAGCCACCGGTCATCTTAGACACCGTTCATTTTAGACACCGTTCATCTTAGACACCGCTCATCTTTGACACCGTTCGTCTTAACAACCTGACCTAACCAATCTAACGCAATCTTTCTATTCTGCGAGGGCTAAGATGCCAAAAAGAAACCATAAAACAATTTATATTTATCGTTGGCACAATCGTTAGGATAACTGTCCCCCACCATCATGTCATATGTGTAGGCAGTAGGTCGCAAAAACATATTATTACAGACAGACAATAGATTACGATCGAAGCAATACTTGCGAACAAACTATGTCCTTGAGAACACATCAATTAATCTTTATCGTTTAATACGTACGTATCATAGACAACAAATTACGGTACCCGTGCGTAAATATGACACATAGGATGAAATCGAATAACTGCGCCAAATTAAATAGTAGATTGTTATACAAGGAGCTAAAATGAACCATTATATACGAGGTAGTTTTACTCCCGAGCTTTAGCGAGGGAGTAAATAGAAACCGAGTTTTAATGGGTTTTTAGCGCCGTGTGTTACACTCTACTTTTCACTACGATTGCGAGAAAATAAAACAATCCAATACAATATGAAATATGTAGTTTATTTTATTATAAATTAAATGTACAATTTGTACAATTCTGGATATTTAACGAGATGTTTTTTCCCGCTGACAATCTTTTTTTTGTTTTTTCTTCTGCAGCCGCAACGAAACGTTCTTTTTTTATGAAACAGTAATAAGTCGAGTCTATATTCATGATTATTCTACTTATGACTAAATACTTTTACGTTTTTGTAGGCTCCTTGTCATTTGACACACAAAAATTAAAAAAAAAAAACTTTTACCCTAGAGAATTGCTATTTTTTCTTCGCTCTGGTACGCCACAATGACGGTCTTTTTGAGCAAGAGGAGTGAAAATATAATTATAATTCAACGTGTTATAAAGATAATTTAGAGCACGACATTCGGCCGAGAGAAAAGAAGGGATGCACATACGTGCGCATAGGCAAGCCATTTGGCTACGTCATCGCGCGCCCTTTTTTCGTAGGAACTGTCAAAATTAGGTAAATGACTTCTAGCTCAACGCGTTGTCAACTTGCTTCATGCTGTGAATTCTGCGATGAATGGATTGCTCCTTGGGCGCGCGCTAAAATTCATACCTATATTTTTATAAATTTGTTTTTATTTATCTGGAATAAATATAAATATAATTCGTGTCTACTTGAAGGCAATAACTTAGTTTGCATATTTTCTGTGTTTGTGTTATTTTTTGCGTCATGTTTACCGCAAATAAACGCATTTTCTTTCTTTCTTTCTTTCTTTCTTTCACTACTTATCTAAGACGATAATTACACGATTTTCTTCAAGAATGTAGATTTGGGAAATGATAATTTATAATGATTATGTAACAGCTACTGAACGTCAATTTCATCCTGTAGAAAGAGACTATCATATCGGTATGAGTGAACCCGCGTTCGCACGGACGATTTTTTATCGCGCACTGGACTTTCAACTCTCGGTGTTAACCCGAGCATTGAAAATCCAAGTGCATCCCAGCCCGTCAAAAAACAAACTGTTTGATTTCCAACTCTCGGCGCTAAGCAGTGCGTTGAAAATTCAGTACGCGTAAAAAAATTGCCTGTGGGTACGAGGGCTGGCAGAGACGACGATCTACAACGTAATTTTTCTCAAACTCGACGTGCGATCTTTACGCCTGGGAACCGTAAACGAATGATTCGTACTGCGTAATTAATCAGTTAGAAAAAAATAACATCTTTTTATTGGTCTAATTGAATAATAGCGGTTTGAACACTGGCCGTGAGAATTAGGATTTATTTCGTAGCGATATTTTTATTCCGTGATGGGTTTTAATAGATTGAAGATGATACGATGTTCTGATATTTTTGGTATATTTTATCAGCGGTGTGACTTTGAAGATCCAATATCTTCAACCGCTGATAAAATATTGATCACAAAATAAACCCTAAAAGAAGAAATGAACCTAGAAATAGCCGTAACTACGCCTGGCAAATGCTGGAGACAATATGTGTTAAAACCAAAAAAAAACTTTTTTACAAAAAATGTACAATGTAAGGACTTTAAAAAAAAAACACTTCAAAGTGAAAAATTATTTTCATTTCGGAAGCTGGTATCTTTGGTTTTGTATTTTCTTTTTTTGCCACCGACTTCCAAAATTAAAGTAACTTTCACTATGAAGTGTTTTTTTAGAAGTCGGTTGTTTTATTTTGTAAATAATTTTTTATTTTACACTTTTTAGTTGTGGTACCTACCCCACACAAATTAGTATACCACTGCTCGCTATGTAAATAACAGTGACAGGAAGTTATTATAATATCATCAATATACACAAAGTGGAAAAAATACGTATTATTGAAGCTAACTGAAAGACTACCCAAGAAAAGTTAATGCAATTTATATGGCAGCATCCGGCATCCCTGAGGCATACCCTATCCAAAAAGGAAATAATTTTCGTTGTCGATCGACAACTGCCGGAAATATCGCGTAACATAAATACAAATAAAATACAGACGAATTGAGAACCTCCTCCTTTTTAAGAAGTCGGCTAAAAGCGGATTAACCAACAACTACTTAATTTGCTGTTTTAGCTTTATTCAGTTATGGATCTGAAACGCCTGAGTACATAGATTCTAATAGATCAAAGAAACAAAGTATTGAGGCACTTGGCACTTGAATCTTACCTTTAACGTACAACAATAAAGTATTGAGATGGATAACAATAGAACATTAGTGCCAACTTGTTAACTTAGCTGTGCGTAAGTATACGAGTACTAGATACTCTGAAGGATCCATACACAGGGTTATTGGTAAAACACCATCAACCTCTTAAGGGGTCACTTTACTCATCACTATGAACAACTTTTACTATGGGACCAAATATGAAATCGCGAAAAATAAATCTGCTGCTCCCTACATTTTGACGAGTTCTGCAAACAAATGTAGGGAACAGCAGATTTTTTGTTCGCGATTTCATATTTGGTCCTATAGTAAAAGTTGTTCATAATGATGAGTACAGTGACCCCTTAAGAGGTTGATGGTGTTTTACCAATAACCCTGTAAGTATACCATTGGGTGACACGATGAATTCACATGGAACGTCAAAGTTAGATGTAACATCTGCCTTTTTATATTGTAATTGGTTTAAATTGGTTATACTAGAAAACTATCAACATACTACGGTAAACAGTAATGGTTACACGTCTCTACTTTTCATAAATAGCAACGTATCTATCTATAATGGTCCTAAAGTTCTATCAGTAAGCGCCCTTACTTTCTTCAACATGACCTAACAGCTATAAATTGACTGATGACCAGTTTGTTTACCACACGTAGCGTGGCCACGAAACCGTCGCGCGTCGCGCGATGTCCCGCTAGCTGCTAGATAACGTAATTTATAATGTATCTAGTGCTTGCACCTTGACACTGCAATAATTGAGACGTTTTGATACTTGGCTATAAAATTGTATTTTTTCAAGAGTGGCTGCGAGCAATTATTTTGGATCTTTACTAGGACTCTTGTTTTCTCATCGAACTAAAATAAATACGTTTTAAGTAGGAGTTACTTAAGTAATAAAATTGGTGGGAGTTGTTCAGTTGACCACCACTCACTCTCTAGGTCACGCCCTAACAGAGATACAGCTTATTAAAAAAAACGATTATTTTATAAAGAAAGAAAGTAAGAAAATACGTTGTTTTGCGATAAACATGACGCAGAGAAAAACACAAAAAAGTTGGTGGAATTTATGCATCACATCCCCGCAAATCTTTTTGAAGTGAATAAATCTCATAGAACGATAAAATGGTCCTTTTAGGATAATATCGCTAAATTACATAAGTGCTTATAAATGGTGCCTTTTAATTAAAATGCCGTTTACTAGATTTATAATATCCTGTTAACAGTAAGATAATGTAATTTATTTGCACCTTGACATTATACTGTGCGAACGGTTTTGGTACTTTGACTGAATAAATAATTTATTCGGGATTTTCTTAGTGTACTTGAAAGAAAAGAAAGAAAGAAAATGCGTTTATTTGCGGTAAACATGACGCAAAAAATAACACAAACACAAAAATATGAAAAGGTTGGTTTCTTTCTTTCTTTCTGAGTTTTTTTTTTCGTTTTTCTCGGCTCCTAAGGGTCCTTGCGTGATGTTAAATATCCTATAGCCATCCTCAAGAATTAGGGTTTTTTTTACGACGGTAAATCATTAAATAACTTCTCCCGCTCTAAGCGGAGCGAGAGGGCGTGTCAGATTCTTGCTCACTAAAACCCACCCGTATTTCTTCAATTGCCTGTGCCAGGGACCACGGTAACCCTTTCGGACTTTCCCACAACCCTTGCAAATCAAAAATTAGGCTATCAAATGAAAAATATTTTTTTAAATCACACTGAAGTTCCAACTTACAAACAATACTTTGTTCAAACTTAATAATATTAGTATAGATTTTCTTTAGATGCTATTACGAAGGAAAACTCTTTAGGAGGTGTCTCCATGGTGGCTTTATTTTAGCCAAGTAACTTTACTCTGGCTAAGTAACTTGGGGTTAAAGGCTTTAACCCTTAAAGCAGACTTACGCCCAGTTTCTGAAACGAAATTCAACGCGAAAATTAGTTAACATATTTTTAAGCGCGCCTAAATTGCTATGATTGGTTGAATGAATTATAAGCAGCCAATCGTATCACTTTAATTAAATTAAAGGCAATTTTTACATTTCGATAACTTTCATTCGTGTTAACATCCTGAACTATGAAATAAATTAATTACTGTAAACTAATCACCATAAGTACCATCAACAACCATCAACCACAATCGGGCCAGCGCTGCGGTATTTGTTGGTTTTTAAATATCGCAGCATCATGCTGAGATATGAGCCTTATTGACCTCGCACAGGTCTTCTCTTTATTTTTTGTTGTTTTCACTATTTTGTTAGATAAAACAATATTTGATAAACATAAAAGCAGGAATGTTCTTCTTTTATTGTTTTCATGATTTTGTTAGATCTCATGTTCTATTTTTATTGTTTGTGTTTCCTGTGCGTGTCGCAAATAATATATTTTTCTTTTTTATCACCACACATCTCAAGTGAAGTACCAATATTATTCAATCATATTATAATATGATTGAATAATATTGGGCTACCTTATGGGGAAGAGTATAGATATTATGTATACTCTTCCCCATAAGGTAGTCGAGAGTAAAGTATCAAAACCGTTGATCACGCAACACCTCAATAAAATCGACGTCTTACGACAAAGGACAAATCAACTTGGTCCTACGGACTACTGGCACTCGCCGTCAGTCGCAATTAGTGTATCGCACTATCCGTAGTGTGTAGTATTGTTTGTAGAAAATAGATCGCGATTCATAATAGTTCGAAGTATTGTGAACATCTAAGAGTTTTACGATTTTGTGCGTTTTTTTTTTGGAGTGTTTTAGTTGTTTTAGGATTTGAAACTTACAAATATTTTTACAGTTTTCACTTTAATTTTTGTTATTGTTGTTGGTTTATTTTGAGGGTCTTCTGCTAAATGCAGTTTTATATAAGTTTAAATTAAATTTATATTTATGTCTATCTTGGTTTCTACTCTGAATGATAAATAGGGATTCATCATTTTTTATTGCTCATTGCAGTCATTTAAGAACAGACAACTAGCAGTACCTAGGTACTCATACATTTAGATAACGTCAGTATGTATCAATATCTGTGTGCTCCATTTAGCTCTCATATTTTTCCAGTAAAAAATATTTATTTTCTCTCTGTACACACGACGACATATATACTGCTATACATTTCCAGTTTGTCGTGAGTACATGACTATGACGGGCCTACTAAAGATGCACTATTTTAATTCTCTTAAATATTTTTTTATTTATTAGTGGTTACATCATACAACCTGCCTGCCACACATAGCGACTAACAACACAATTAATATTTAGCAATCGATCTCACAAAACGTTACGTACGTCATCAAAGAGGTACCTATTGTCTTTTCACCGTTCTTCAGCTCTCATAATATTTTATTATAGTCATCTCAATATCCACTGTTTTCCTAGCCATCATTATTATTGTTCCACACAACCCGACTCTGAACATTTATTTGGTCTTTTTGGCCTGGTCCTAATCTTATTGGTGCATCGCGCCTTATCTGTTGGAAGTTGGGTAACGTTTCTGTTAGCACGACCTGCTACTAAGTAGTTCAGTTTTGCAATGTTGATGCATAGTCTGCTGACTAACTTCCACAAAGTCGCTTGGCGTGATTTTGATTGATTTTGGCGAAACTATATTGATTCTGGCTAAGATTTTGTTTTCATAAAGTAGTTATTCTAATATACCCATAGGTAATTACGTCTGCTCTTTTCGACATTGACTTTTCTTTGACCCAATAAATATTATGACCCGTTTAAAGGTTACGATAGAACAGCCTTTTCTGAGAAGGCGTTCTTATGGTGTTATTACTAACTGTTCCTACCTACAATTGATTTTAAGCCCGTATCTAAACATGACAATACTGTCAATGAAAGCGCTAAATACACTGTTTTTTTCTTCAAAGGTTACAACCATTACAATTCCTATTAAAATATATTGTGACCAAACTCGTGTCTAGTATTTTAATTACTCTAATAATAATGGCACAGTGCTCCAGTAATTGCCCAAATGATATGAGACTGGATTCTATAATTAGTTCGCTTTTTTCATACGCAAATCATATGCGATTCATCCTTGGTGCGTAACGTTCAGTTTTGAGTCGGATGTCCGTGTTTTGAATAATATTTTTCAGTTATTCGTTGTTTCATTCAAGATTGTTCAGTAGGCCTTTTGTTGTATTTTTAGAGGTCGTTTAGTCAGTGAACCTTTTGTTGTATTTTTAGAGGTCGTATAGTCAGTGAAACTTTGGGAAAAAGTTGGTCCTCTGTCGCTGAACCAATTATTTTCGTCCGATAAATAGATCGAAACGAACTTTCTTTGTGATCTTAAAAGTTACTTAAGACTTCCTTGTTTAATTGATATTAAAACTATATTGTTAATATACTCAATATAAACAAGGGAATGTTGTGTTTTGAGACTTTGTGAGGTGATTTGAGCGACATTGAATTAAAAGTGTTAGTGCACAATGAAGAAAATAAAACGAATGTTCTCTTTCGGGAAAGGAGGTAATGTATTTGTTTAATCAACTTGTTATTTTATAAAGCTATTAACTAAAGAATGACCATGTTCTTTCTCATTTTCAATGCTACATTCGTAGCTCCATCAACTCGCACGTAATCTGGACAGAATTGATTTTTAGAAAAAAGCTTCTAATTCTGTTCTTAAACGATATCTAGAAACCAAATTGTATATTTGGAAGTTGTCTATAATTGAGATTATTTTTTACCTAAATTGTCTTAGCACAGACTAAAGATCTACTTACTTCTTTGATGTTTTAGCGCACTATTAATGCGTTTTAGGCGTTAAACATAAAATAAATTACTTTTCTGACTACCTACCTCGTTAGTCTAGTGGTCGCGCTACTGCTGAGCATGAGATCCTGGGTTCGATTCCCTGGTGGGGGACAAGGTGTTATTGGGTTTTTCCATCTGGAATTTCTCAGTAGCAGCCTGGACTTTGGATTTGAGCCTGGTTGAAGGCAATAGGCTCGCCCCATGTTACATGGGACTTAAACATAGCGAAATGTGGGTCTACTATAGGTGTATAGAGGCACAGGGTGTAAACTTCACTCATACCTCCATAGAAAAGGGAGGATCCTTCGACCAGACTTGTGTCGTGTCTGGTGGGCAACTGCCCCGATGAATAATGTCGGGAAGTTGTATATAATATGCTAGTCGCGAGGTAAACTCTGCTTGCGCGATGCAGGATTTTGCGTGACGTCAGTGTGACGTAGTTCACATGTGGCGATGTAGATGCTGCTACAGGTGCATCTCTGACTGACTCTTTATTTTTAAATCTGTAGGTACACTTCTTTGGATCTGGTTTTTCTTAAACTACTACTGACCCTATAGGTCGTATGGGGTCAGTAAGTCAGTTAATATTCAAAAGGCTTTTTTTACGTACAAAACTTAACATGACATAAAAATGTCAAGCTCAAAATGCCCTAAATCACCTATATGCCTTAAAAGACCATATGAAAACAAGGACCAGTCCAATGTCAACGCAAAATGCCCTAAATCACTTATTCGCATCAAAATACCATATGCAAACAAGGACCAGTCCAATGTCAAGTGAAAAATGCCCTAAATCACTTATTCGCATCAAAAGACCATAATTATGCAATCAAGAACCAGTCCAATGTCAAGCGCAAAATGCCCTAAATGACCTATTTGCCTCAAAAGACTATAGTAACATGCAAACAAGGAGCAGTCCTTTCATCCTGTCAAAAACATGCACGGGAACACCTCGACACTCGCCTACTCCCAATTTAAGATGATATCACTCACGCAACACTTATCGTTCAATTGTAACAACAGCGTGAGGTGTCGGCCTTGCCCTATAAGATATATTTTGACAAATGTATTAAAGGACTCCCACTTTTTTAAGAATGAAAACGAACCTAGTGAACAAGTTTTGGTTTGCAAAGGCCGACCGTGTGTGATGTGTGATGTCATTTGGGTTCTGTAGGGTTAAAATTATGTACTTTGAGGTTATGCTGGTTGTTGCTGTTGAGGGATATGTTTAGTGAGCGATGGACTGACTTCATTCATTGACAGAAGGCACTTCTAAATATATAGAAGAATGTAGGTCCTTAGTAGATTATGTACTCATTGAAGACATAACTTAATAATACATATTAATAAGAATTGTTGCATTTTGTTAATGAAGATAATAAGCTATATTTTTTTTGTACAATAAAGCATAATTATTCTATCTATCCTTAGCAAAAATATTCTTTTTTGTACACCAAAATTATAACCTAAAGTTGAAAAAACTGTTCAATTTCTTGCTATAAAAAAATAAAAAAGGTTGTGGCCAAAAATATTTCAACCATCTCATTTCCAAGTTAAAACTTAGTAAATTTTTAAAATATTCGAACAAAGCAGTTGAAATAAGTAGCACAAACGGTTGAGTAATCCAAACAGTGTTCCGAGAAAAGTGTTTTTCTTACCAAATGATTCACACATGCTTTTAAAATTTCAGAAGACGTTCAAAGCTTCGCAAGATAGTTCGTGGATTCACTTAAAAGTATTTCACAGAAAGATTTTGATTGAAGTCACATGCTTTGACCCCTGACCTCTATGGTCACTAACTAGAATCGCTATGAATCCAAAAGTACCGTCAATTAGTTTTAGTGTCTAATGATGTCATAGTATTTTTGAGCACTCGACGTTCAATTCGATTGACCTTGCGTACTAAAATACAGGTTGTGATAGTTATCACTGCAATTCTCAATAGAGCAGGAGTGGGAGGTGTACAGAGCAGGAGCGAGCAGTAGGTTAAGTTCTGAACTAAATGGTTGGTTGAGCATGGTTAAGTATGTTAGGATTTTTTCTTGACTATTTTGGCCATGAACTCTTTTTTCCGTAGAAATATGAAATGAGGATGTAAAAATACATTTAACGAAGCCGAGACTCCGAGAGTCACCTGTACTCCCCGTCAATATATGAAATAAATAAATTGAATTAAATTAAAAAGTTCTTTAATTCAACCCTGGACAATGAGCTGGTCAAACGTTGGTTTATATATTTTTTTTTGGGATGGACCATACCTGGGACCCTTTTGGTTACGGAGATATTTAAGGTCAAAATTCCAACTTTTATTGACGTTTTTATTACGAATACAAGTTTTAATGATAAAACACAACCTTAAATACTGTTACGACCCCTTTACCGTTGCATGCACCCATAAGCACAATGCTTTGCGTGTGTTACATTTGCAAATGATCACACCAAAAATAAAAGTAATTTCCCAGCAATTACTTTTGTGCTATGTTACTTAGTTTGATGTACAGAATGCGTAGTTGACGGCTATGTGATGGGTCTTCCTTGTATGTTTGTGCATCGGAAGACATCCACTTATAAACAATATGATGTTCTAGTTCCAGTTCATCAAAGAAATATGTATTAGACAAGCTGTGTTAGATTTTTACGTGTCGTAGAAACCTATTGATTTCATTAAGCCGTTATTCCGAACAAACTAGTGATTCATCGCCGGAGTTCGCGGTGCAAAAAAAGTCAATGTAATACTTTTCCCTCCCGAGGAAAATATAATTAGATTATAACATTATTACAGACCGAACTCTTAACAACTCCTAGTTCCATTTGTGTAAAAATGATGCATAAGAATAGAGATAGACAAAGCGTTGATTCTTCGATATTAGTTTACTGCGTCATTTTGAATGAAATTAGTTGTCGTCGCACTATTTCGGACAGTCGGTGTTGTGTCATTCCGTCGGTCTAGATCTCTTAGTTTCAGTAACACGAACGCGGTCAACTGTTCAACATTTTTCAGTACTTTTAATAAAATATTAAATGTATTTGAGGATCTATATCGTGTATGTTGAGAGGACCGTGGAACGAGTTGAGCGGCGGCGGCGTCGGGAACCAGGTGCTTAGTGAAGCGTTTAATTAGTCTTTTGATACGGATGGGAATGAAGTGAATCAGTGTTGGTGGTTTTGAGTGTGACATGCTTATGCTTACTCTTTGAGAAGTTAAGCGTGAAGTTTGTATTTATGTTCGGAATATAGATGTGGTTATGGTTTCTGTTTGTGAGTGAAGTGAAGTTAGAATCGTCGATATTTTATTGCTGTCTTTTTGCAACAATTGTTGTGCAATGAAGCCGCTTGATTCATTTATAATTTTCTACGCTGTTACCTATGTTGTTGACAAATGGCTTTGTAAACATAATTGGCGCAATCAGTATTGTTACAAAAATGAGCCTAACTAAAATGAGGATACGACTATGAGAATGAGTAGTTTATAACTATCTCTTTTAGTGCCGTTAGTGGTAGATACAAAAAATAAAACCATAAGCATGAGTGGCGTGTACAACTCGGCCGGAAACTACATTGTATAAATGAGTGAACAAAAGAGTACAGACATCTTCCGTTCTTAATGATATCTTCAACGATAGACTTCCAGTCATTAATTGCACATCATAGGTCAAGAAATAATGTCAGTTCATTAATAGTAATCACCAGAACATCATCATAGGATGATGTTCTGCAAATAACGATCTGATCTTAGAGACATCCTGTATGCACTAGGACTTGTTTACTTTCAATTACTGAAAGAATAATTGTAATATAAAAGTTTGTATAGTGAATTAGCAAGTTAAAGTACCTACCGCTATTGAAGACACATGTGTTATGATGTAATTGCTTTAATGCCTTATGATTCTCGGTGCAGAGTCGCCTGATTAGTGACAAAGATTGGTCCTTGAACCGCGTTATATGTTTCGACAAAACCAAGTTAAATTTTGGATTTAGCTTAGATGTTTTACTAGGCCTTGACTAAACTTATAACTTCTAAATTCTCTTACGAACCCTTGATTTACTCATTCTACTATAAATACATACAATAAATGATCGTAACAAGTCAAGGTCATGCTCCCCAAAAAGCGTTTTTTCGTCTTTAGTTACCATCAATCAAATTAATTTTATTAATGAAATCCTTTATCTTCTTCCGCAGAGGAATCGAAGAACGCCGCCCGCATATTCACAGAACAGTCGTCGAACCTTCTTGAACGTCTGGAAATTCTGGAGAGACAGCTTCATGAGAGGATAGCGAGCCACATCCCTCGTGACCTGGACACGTTGGAACACCTGGTGCTGCAGCATAAGGACTGGGAGACCAGCGTACATACCCTCACCGGCGATGTGGAGGAAGTGCAGACTACGTTCAGAGGTAAGACATAGTCATTGAATATTTTTAAGCAACTTGTACCTATCTATTTTTATGTGATTTCGTTGCGATTCTGGATAAAGTCCGTGATTTGTAAGAAATGAATGCTGTTGCAGAAATCAATATTAATTATTCGAATCAAAATCTACATAAGGCTATAGTTAGTTTAAAGTAGTTATAGTATAAATAACATAAATCACGTATTTTACTCAACGATGTAAACAGAAAGTATGGGAAGCCATGTGCTAAGATCAGACCAGAAGCTATGTCACTTGTAACTCCCGAATACATGTTGTAGCTGCAATGTGTAGATTAAAAAAACTTTTCTTCAAAAAAACAAACGACTTACAAAAAAAAAATATTAGGGAGTGAAAAATAACTTTAGTTTCGGAAGTCGGTGTCATTGGATCTGTATTTACCACCCAGTTTTTTTAGCACCCTTGGGATATATGCTTTCCAACAAAAAAGAATCATCAAAATCGGTTCATAAACGAAGAAGTTATCTGTGAACACACCAAAAAAAATATATATATACGGTCGAATACCTCGAAACCTCCTTTTTTGAAGTCGGTTAAAACAACTTTATCAAACAAACATTGTAACAAAATAATGTTATTTTTATAGGCATTGCCCTCAAGACTCCCGCCATGAAGAAGAGCCTCGACAAAGTGATGGGCAAGTGGAACGACATGCAGTCCAAGAGCCAACTCTTTGTCGAAAGGTAAATATATGTTCTTTGTCTCGATAATTATGATCTTCGTTCGGAATTATTAAAATATTGGTCCTTCTGGAAAAAAAAAACTTGATTTGTAAAAATCACTTTAAAATTTTCTTTCAATTAATTCATTCTCAATTTCAACTTCTTACTAAATTATAATGTAAGATTTGGGCCTTTGGGACAGTCCAAATTAACTAGGACTTTACGCTAAGTTTAATGTTTTTTTTTATTATGAATCTAATGATGTTTGTATTTTGTGTGCAGGCTGAAGTTTGTGGAGATCGTAGTGAACAGCATGGAGGAGAACCATCAGACGATATCCGAGTTCGAGATTAAACTCGCGCAGTTCAACGAATTGCCAAACGACGTTGAGCTGCTGAAGGATGTGAGTATTTTATTTGAATTTTTTTATGATATGTACGATAAAATGTGTCACTAAAAATAAATTCAAGCAAAATATTTTTTAAAGGTGCTTTGTTATTGAGCGTCCGACATTTTTTGTGATTAAAAGCAAATAGAAAACTAAGTTATCTTAGACCGTCTCAAAATTGTCTTCCCCGTTTCCAAACAGGATTATAAATTGACTGCAAATCCGCAAAATGAACGTTATTTATTTAGGTAGTAGCCTATTCGGCTATCATTTTTAGGTAGTAGCCTATTCGGCTATCATTTTTAGGTAGTAGCCTATTCGGCTATCATTTAGGTAGTAGCCTATTAGGCTATCATTTAGGTAGTAGCCTATTAGGCTATCATTTAGGTAGTAGCCTATTAGGCTATCATTTAGGTAGTAGCCTATTAGGCTATCATTTAGGTAGTAGCCTATTAGGCTATCATTTAGGTAGTAGCCTATTAGGCTATCATTTAGGTAGTAGCCTATTAGGCTATCATTTAGGTAGTAGCCTATTCGGCTATTATTTAGGTAGTAGCCTATTCGGCTATCATTTCCAGTAAAATGTGACATTACTACGACATCACTAATTTCACGTTCGCCATAAATCAGTTGCTTCTACAATTACTCTATAAAACTATTGCACTTAAGGGAGGGGCTCGTGGCTTAGTAATATCAGCCGGATGGGTCGATCGATCAGTTTAAGCTACGCTAGCCGTGGTAGGTCCGAGAATGTGTGACCATATTTACATACCGTAACCAGGCCTCCGTCACTCCATGTACTTGCGCGCTATAATTACCTACCGCTCGAGCGAGCGCTCTCGGATCGTTTGCGGTCCAAATTCAGTGCGGTTTTCACAAGCGAAGCGCACGCACGTTGCTCAATTTTATAATCGTTCCGTTCGTTCGTACGCGTACCTACGATGCTTTGTGATACACATGTAACTTTTAAAGTTTTTTGTTTTACCTACACAGTGACCTATATAGGTAATTATCTTTTATCTAGACGTATTGCACAGTCAGCACTCGGCACCAATTTATAAAAAAAATATTTTATGAACGATACAGTTTTAAACTATGTACCACCTATAGTCAGACAGAAGTAGTCAGATCAGAACATATTCACAGTTCTCAATAACAGACACTAAAAGATATATTAATTTAATTTTATCGAAGAGGCAGCCCTGCGATTGCTGTAGGATCGCGCGGTGCGAAGCAATCACAACTGTACGCTTGAGCATTTAGGCACATTTTAGCATGCAGTGGTTGCTGAGGCGACGGAGTAGGCTATTATCTCAATAGGTATTGGAAATTTTCTACTGAGTGAAGTATCTGTTACGTAGTAACTATTAAGTAATCTGTGCCGTAACCCCCTCCGTGCCTCGGAAAGCACGGGTCCTGGCAGTCATTCTTGATTCGTTGACAGTCGTTACGCGTCGTTAGAAGCTCGAAAGTCTGACAACCAGTCTTACCAAGAGGTATCGTGTTACCCAGCAACTGGGTTGTGGAGGTCAGATCGCAGTCGCTCCACATAAAACATTGACTGACACTGACGATTCAGCTGCATCCGGTTAGACTGGAAGTCGGCCCCAAAAATAGTTGAGAAAGCTAGGCAGATGGTGACTATAAAACTATGACTTTTACCCAACAGATGCACGAAGACCTCCTCCGCATGCAAGTAGCTGTGAGCAAGCAACAGGTCCAAGTAGACCAGATGAACGACGACGCAGAGAACTGCCGCCGTCTTGTGGAGACGTCCAGGGCTGGTCTGCCACACTCCTCGCTCCCGAGAGCAGGGAAGCATATCGACCTGGAGAGATTAGACAAGGAAGTTTCCCAGCTGAATAATAGGTGGAATAATGTATGCACTCAGTTGGCTGAGAGGTGAGTGTAATTACTCGTATTTCGATCAGAATAATGATTCCAACTTTTCTGTGTCAAAGCGGAACTGGGTTTTATTTGATTTGGTCATACAAAAGTAACATATTATTCGGATTTTTCTTATCTTTATTTTCGGGCAGTAGAATTGTAAGACAAACTTGATTGTTAATAAACAAAGTTTTTGTGGTTATGCTGTTGGTTGGATATTTTTCAGCTCTTTATGTATCCAGCCCCACTTGCCTGTTTTAAATAAACCATCAGGACCAGTTTATCTGTTTCTCATATCATATATTAATAAAAATAAAAAAAAATAACTATAACTTACTAAAAATACCCTTCCCGTAGACTCCGAAGCTGCGAGGCAGCCTACCAACTCCTGCGCAACTACAACGCCGGCTTAGATAATGAAGCTGAATGGATCGAAGATGCGTATAGCAAGCTGCAGGCACAGCCGCCTATCGAAGTCAGGCCTAAGGAACACTTCGAACCGACAAGGGTGAGAAATATAACGCCAGGACATTTTTTTTTCAGTATTTAGAACGTCAAGTTGAAAATATAGGACATTTAGCAGGACACTTTCAACCAGGATTTTGCATCAGAGAGTCTTAAATAGAACACAGGGCTCATCAAAGTCTTGAACTGAGATTCAGGTCAACTTATCGCTGGTTTTGTCAATTTAAGTCCTTAATTTTAAGGGTTGTTTGAATTTTAACATACAACAATAAGAGGAAGATAGTGTCTAATCTGGTCCTCACTGAATATATTACATTATTACATGAATGCACGTAAATTATTAACATAAAAAAATATGAAATAAGTTGGTTTTGGATGTTGGTCCTCCGAGTCGGAATAAGATTAACTCTATGAACGCATGTTATGAGGGTGTTTTAATCAATGTTATTATTACAAAGGTGCCATATCTCGACAATTGAATAAACAAAAGATAACGGACCGCGTGACTCATTTACTATTTAAAAGGAGAAGATGTGTGGAACTTACAAACAATGTTAACTTCACCAAAAATATATATCCATTTTCGCACCTAACTAATTCTAATGTTACCGGGTGTTATGTGGTCCTTCACAGAATCTACTCACAAGCGTCGTGGAGAGGACGCCTAAGATTGAGAAGGTTAACGTTGACGGCGGCAGATACATACGAGAGGCGAAGGTAAATATCAGTATACTAATTGATGTCTGATACATTCGATTAGGCTGTGGCGTCTTGTGGAATATTCGGAGATATCTTTACTTTTTTATTTTCATGCCTGGTTGAACATGTTTCACTGACTCAAAGGACCAAGCACTCACGGTTTGGTCTATTTGCCTTAGACTTGTCCAAATTATTTTTAGGTTTGAAATAAGTTGATTATGTACATATCTAAGTATTTTAACACAGGCAAATAAAATCATGGGCTGTCAAAACAAAATTAATTTATTAAGAATATCCACAAAACGCCACAAAATCATGCGATGATCAAGATTCTGATGATGAGAGGTTCTGAGTGGAGTGAGTTCGGTCCAGCGTTTCGTTCCTGCTACCTATTGTCTGCTTCGTTCTTTGTTTTTTGGGTCTTTCCAAGTCTCTTCGTATATCAGAGGTGATTTAGGCTCAAACTCGTCACAATGCACGAAAGCTTCCGCCCTTAAAACATAACGCTTGCAATTTTATACTAAACCAAGCTTTGCCACTTAACTTTTAAATCGATTTGAATCGATTGCTTTCAACTAATCGTAATCATCTGAATGCGAGATGTTTGTGTGATCGACACTTAACTATGAAAAGCAATTTATTACTGCTATAGTTTGCATTGTTGTGTGATTAAAAGTATGGATTCAATAAGAATTCACTTTGTGTGCTTTGTCAATGTCATTCGGCACTTGTTATTAAAATTGTAATGTCAGCCTTAAATTAAAATAAACCTTTCCGATATATAAAAAAAAATGGCGCATTTTGAGCCAACATCACATTGCCATAATATTTTTTCATAATAGTACATTTTAATAATAATGGTTAACTACATATTAAATAGATGCGCTATAAAAAGTTTCCGTTTCGGTGGAATAAAAAAAAACTACGAGACCATATTCAGAACGCAAATTTGAAATTCAAATCATTTTCTTGTAAATAGCTTCTAAAATGTCTACAAATGAGTTCATTGTTCTTTACAAAATGTGGCTTTGCATGCATTGTTTTGGTGTCTCAATGTTGCCAGACTATAAAAAAATATACCATTTTATGTAAAATACAGCACTCTGTGGGTTTTCTGTTTCAATATACACAGTTCTTTTGCTTAAATGTGCACGAAATGGGTGTTAGTCTAGTGTGGCCTCACTTTTGGTGTTGCACGCTTTAAAATACACCTGTGTACTGTACAGGCCAATCTTTTCCATCCAGCATGATTTCATTCCCGCTGTGAGCTGGACAAGTGTTGACAGTGAAAAATATTTTTGCAAGATTGAATGAATGTTAGGACCAGTAATTAAATTGTAGTATGAATAATTAACTTGATGTTTTTTCTTTGTTTCTACGTAAGGTACCTTTAAGGAAAAACATTGTTTATCTTTTAATGGCTACTGGTTTTTTGAATCGGAGAACTTTGAATGTGTGTGTGACTGTGACCCTCACATATTTTATAAGTTTCATTAAGTCCTGTAAAAGTGTGCAAGTAATTATGAAAGGTTTTAAAATTATTCTAATAAAAGCTTGATTTTAGCAAGCGTATTGTTCTTTTCAACGAAACCAGAAAGTTTCAAAAAAAGAAGATTTGGCTATAGTTCCAATTTAGAATCAAATATTCAAAAAAAGAACAGTCTGCTTTCTAACTAACAGCCCTAATAACCCGCTTGACCCTAACCCGACATAGATATACTCCTCGAGATGTCAGCGATACGCCGAATGGCTTTGCGACGAGGTGCACCCTTCGCTGGACATGCGTCAGTTGCGCCGTCAAGCGGACATCGATCTAGCCGAACGCTGCCGAGCTCGGGGCCGAAGCGTTCCCGAGCGCATCCTGGCGGGATCTGAAGCAGTTGCAAGGGAGCTGGATGACTTGAATGCGAACTACCAACGATTGATGGATATGTTATATGAGAGGCTCAGGAGGATCGCCGCCGCTAACCCTGGAGACATCGTTACTTTGGTGAGTGGTTTTTGTTTTTATCTTTGTGCTAGGGTCACTCTTATAGGATAACGCCTATTTAAAAGTCATATTTGTCAAAGAAAGTGTGTTTTCCTTATATTCGCTCTGAAAGAATCGGCGTATCTTATAAGAGTGGTCATGGTCATTAGGATTTGTGAATCTAGTTCTATTAAAATCTAAATAATAATTGCAATTAAGGATTTGCATTTATGCAAAACATATAGATGAATTCAATTAACATTTATAATGTTCATGGAAATTGAATTCATTTGAGCTTTTAGTATTATCTCACAAAAATGGCATTTTAAATAATGCTACATTCGTAGTATGTAGTGTATTAATTGCACTAGTAATTACAGATGAAAAATAAACCAATTGAACGTACCAAAGAGGTTTATTAGCAGAATTAATACAACCTCTGTGAATTAAGAAACGTGTATTTATAATGCATTTTAAATTACAAGCGGCGCCACGAGGCGTAATATGTGTAGGTATTTTATTGATAAATAGTAATAAGTACAATAACAACGAAGTTATAAATAAAATCTATATAATTTCGTATTTTTTGCGCTAATCCGACTGTGGTTGAATTTTATTCACGGTATTTTTATCTCACAAAGTGACGCGCGCTTTGCTCGTGGTATCCGAGTGTACAAAAATAATGTAAATTTGTGTGTAAGCGTAGGAGCTCTCGGTACCGTTCGAGACACGGGTAAAGTCGGGAGTGGGTGTGTGCGTTATGCGCTGACGCTACACATCACGCACAAATTCGCACCGTGTTTGTACATTTGGTTACCACAAGTAAAACACGCGTCGCTTCATGAGATAAAATTACTATACTAGTTTAAAACGAGGGTAGTATGAGGTGTACATAATTAGGAGTATTCTGTCTATAGTGGCTGGTTGTAGGCAGCAAAACTACTGCTAGCCTGTTAAATTATATCCAAACCTTGGGTTTTTCAGTATGTTGTTATGATATCCAGTGCGAAATTTAGTTGGTATTTTAATCCACTGGAAAATAACGATATTCACGTTCTAACTTTGCCACGAAAAACACGACTACTTATCGGGAACTATATTTTCTATCACCAAAATTTATATTTGTCATCAAGTTGTATCACCTAATAAATAGATCTATCGCCACGAAATATTTTCGTTCTCAGATAAACAAAAATTGTTCTCAGGATTTTAGGTGATTTATTGTGGAACTGATTTTGCATTGTTTGGTGACTACATTTTGGTGACAGATCTACTATTTGGAGGACAAACCCTATTATTTAAGAAACACAAAACTAATTAAATTGGTAATAGCTTAAATGATACCCGAGACAAATTACCAGGAGAAACTGGATGCAATCTGGACTTTAGGGCACCCCGACTCGGACAGGTTAGGTTAGAAGGGGATGGCGGGGTCGAGAGACCCCGCCATCCCCTTCGTGGTTATTTTTTTATAAACCACCCAGAAGTAGGAGCCCCGCGAAGCGGGGCTCCGTCGACCAAGCCCTACCGTCGACATATTATGTATATCAATCGATCCGTGGTGAATAAGAAAACTACTACTATTGGTGATCTCTTTAAATTAGTTTGCTTAAATACTTATTAGGACACACCTATTATAATACATACAAAAACATTTATTTGGTACTAGACCTTATATCTCAGGATTTTAGGTGATTTATTGTGGAACTGATTTTGCATTGTTTGGTGACTACATTTTGGTGACAGATCTACTATTTGGAGGACAAACCCTATTATTTAAGAAACACAAAACTAATTAAATTGGTAATAGCTTAAATGATACCCCTACTTATCTACCAAGTTAAAGAAATACGAACCACAATACCTACCTTTGCAAAAGGTTAGATATTAAAAAAACTGTTTGTAGGTATGTCTACCGTGGAACCCAGTTTTAATCAAGTCACGCAAAACTAGTTTGATAAAAATGTCCTTCCAATGTGCTGTAAGCAATGTCAAGCGTAGAACCGACCTCATAAACAAGCCATTAGATGGAAAAAACTAAATTGCTTCACACTTGAAATATGGCTATAATTTTGTGGTTTTTATTTTTATTGCTATCTCAGTGTAGTATCTCGAAAATGTAATGTTTTCAGATGCTAGAACATTAGTAGACATTTTACACTATATACTTTTCTGGTCCTAGCTTTATCTTATGAGAAAAGGCAGAAATACTTTCTGACAGAATGTGACTTTATGGACCAGTAACAAGATTTAGTAGAGAGACTTTGTATTTTATCCTTGCCTCAGTCTTCTCCAGAAAATCCAGCTTCCCATTCCCTCATTCCAAGAATAAAACACAAACGCATTAGCGTATTTATGTATTTATTCTATCAGGCGCCGGCGCTTTCTATCATCAACATTCAACACACAGTGTAACCGTGTCACGTAGTAGGATAACCTCACGCTCACGTCGCACGAACGTTTACCTAATTCACTTACGCGTAGTGATGTCACCATTAGGTCATCAGTCGGACCTCTCTCAAGGCCGTTCACTATAAACATTTTGACGTTAAGGATTTTCGAATTCGGATTGAAATAACATTTTGTTAGGTTTTAATGGTGAATTCGAAGTTTGAAATAGATTGGTTTGAATTAAGAAGCCGTTAGTCGATTTTGTTTTTGGCAAACATATTGAACTCGTATTTGAGAAACAAGTAAGGACAGACTTGTAAAACCGCAAAGAATTTTACAAATTTGCATATTATTATCTAAATACCTCTTCTGGTATTGGAATTTGTTCACAAAGGATGTTTATTTAAATGACTAAATAAATACATATTTGGTGTCTAAATTATATTCATCCTGGAACGAGCTAAATGACTAATCGTTCCAAACATACACAACGTGACCTCAAAAAATTACCTTGTTGCCAAGGTCATTTTTTGGCATTCAAAAATAATTTTATATTTCCACTTCCGCCAACACCCACATTCCCAAATATTGCCAAAACAATTGCGTCTATCACAGAGATATCTTCAAATTGCATTTAATAATTAGTGGGGTACCATTTATTAGCCTCCTACGATTTCTTCTAATATGGACAAAGCGTGGGCATTAGGACCAGACTTATATGGTGATAGCTTGATTGGTCCTAGACTTTAATGTGATGATTTCATGGTAGGTAGGCTTACTATTGGAACAAAGTGAACTGTTGTGACAGACTGTTTTATTCTTTATTTAAATTCGTCAGCCTCTAATATTGCATACCCAAGTAGGTTGCTGTTAACACAAATTGACGAAGTAGCGAATTACTGACCCATCCAACACACTTTGCGAGTGCGGTGCTTCTGATCAGACCATGCGCCACTTGCTGGAGTATCCTAAGTGCACGTTCCCTTGCACCTTTGAATACCTAAAGAATGCCACTGATGCTGCAATTAACGTGGCCATCTACTGGGCTCAAACAATAATCAAGCATAGTACTGTCTACACGAACGTAGAAGAAGCGTCTGTTTGTTTTGGTAGTCAGAATATTATCAGCCTGTAACTGTCCGCCTCTAGCTCAAATGCATTTCCTCATAAATACAGAACGAACGTTGATCACTATTCATTGGAAGTAGGCGATTTTAGACCATTAAATCCCAGGTTTCATTGAGAAGTTTCTATATGTTAAGAGGTATAGATCAAATTGGTTTCGTGAGAATTGGAAATTTCTGCAGATTACTTCGGCTACCTCATTAACCTAAACCTATTAAACCCAGACAGTATCGCATTTGAGGTCTTGAGTTCGATCCTCAGGTCGGGCACAGTGTAATTGGTGTTTTCAGTTAGAAAGTTCTTAGTTATGGCCCTGGGATGGAGCTGTGCGATAGAGGAAGATAAGTTCACTTACAAGTCTCGCCCACTATCAAACAAGTATCTTATGTTGTTAGAAAACTGTGGGAGGACGAAAGCACACCGCAACTAGCTGTATTCGGGCCTGGTCATGTCCCGACGATGGTATTTACCGTACCTTCTAATCATTGTTTAAATATAACATTTCGGTTGGTACCATCATAATGAACCTATAATGTTCCCACTGTTAGGACACAGGCCTCCTCTCGGTGAGTGGGAATGGGCTATAATCCACCACGCGGGCCCAGTGCGGGTTGGTAGATATCACATAACTTCGATTTTTTTTGGTTCTAGGACATCCTCACGATGTTTTCCTTCGGTTGGTACATTTCAACTTAAATAATTTTTGGTCCTTCAATCCGCGCGTCTTCAATACCAAAAAATTTAAGACACGAGCAGTAAAAATAAATTCAGTCCCGCCAAATAAACCTCAAAAATTTCCTCACAGAAGTTACGCAGCCGTTACACGAAGTCTGATAACGAAGTTTGGTACAAAATCGTAAAAAAGAGCCACCATTTGCAATAAAACCTGGTAGTCGGTACATGGTTCGTTGACTCTGCTGTATAGGTGCTGACAAAAAACTAATGCATACATGTCTACCGGTGACTGTTTAACAATGAGGTCGAGGACCAGCCTTGCCCATGTCTTTTGGAACTTAATTGACGGTTACATTAGACTCAACATTTTCGGTAACTAAAAAATAATTTCGTGGAATAAGGTTCTTCATCTGTAACACCACACGAGTCACGACAGATCTGCGTATGAACTAAATTTATAAGTTTTTCCCTCTGACTGTGACAGTACAAAATATAAATCTTCAGCAGTTCCTTTAAACTTTATAGATTTCATTTAATTCCGTCGTGAACTGTACTCACCTCATCACCTTGCGTGACGCAATGCTATTCAAGAAAGCTTTTTATACATTTTTTAGGTTGTTTACAAACTTTATTCGTCTATCTTAGTTCAGGCTATGATGCAGCATTTTTTATTTACCGCTGCCATCAACATGAATTCGTTTGAGAATGAATCACTGTAAAATTGGCCAATTTGTAATAGAACTGACGCGACGATTCAATACCTATGTTTTGAAAAAAGTGGAATAAAAAACGATTAGGTTTAACAAACTCTAATATTAGTTTGAAAGCTGAAACTTTTTAGACTAACATCATGAGAATTCTTGAACTAATAGTTAATAGACAACACACAGTCACTTAGCGACCAGCAGCGTTACAAAAAAGGAATGATCTTGGATGGGGAACATTGCTCGTTCCTTTTTTGAATTAGCAGAGCCCTTTATCAATGCAGTAGCAAAACAATTACAGCCCGATATAAAACCTCTTCTACTTACTACCATACAAGCTTACAATAACCCGTTTTCAACATTAATTAGTAGATATCCTCTTTAGGCTATCAATGCAAACTGAGCAAGTTGACATTACAATAAACTCTCGCGCACGCTTCGGAGCGATAAGTGCTATTTATAAGTATTACGGTATTTATTAAGCCGCTTACAAGCATGGCTGCCTACGTAATCGCTTATATGGTAGATGTTTTTTAGGTACAGGTACTGTATTTATAGTTTATGTCAAATTATTACAACATTTTTGGTGTCGTATTTTCGCGTTCCGTGGTTTTTGCCTCTCAAAACGGCGAAAGAAAACAATGTTAGGAAACCGGCATGTCCTAGGACCGAAAATTCGAAGACATGTGACATCCACCAACCCGCACTGGGCCCGCGTGGTGGATTACGGCCCGCTACCTCTCACCGAGAGGAGGCCTGTGTCCCAGCAGTGGGAACATTATAGGCTGATTATGTTGTTTTTACATCGCAGCGTGCCCAGACATCCCAAACGTAATTTTTCCTTTATGGAGTACTTTATACAGTCCTTATGCAAACCCCTTAAAACGTATGAATTTCCAATTAGGCCTATTTGTAAAATAGCTTTGCTTAAATAAGTGACAGCTTAGCCAAAGGATGAAACAGTAACTTCAAATAGTTTAACACCTCGTAGCTTCTCGCAAAATAATCATGAAACATAAAAAGAAAAGCACATCCAATTCGCAAACGACGTCAGTAGTTATAGAATATGAAAAAAAAACGGAATTCTGCTGAAACGCTTAAGTAAGCGCTAAAGCGCTGAGCGATCTTCGGAACTTTCTGCTACAATTATAAATTTAATATTAGTTAATCTGTCGGTCACGCATCTGGAATGCAAATAAGTTGTAAACAAAATATAAAATTAATAAACTTATCATTGAAGAAGATAAGTCTGAAATCTGAATCATCTCTCTTTACTTATAATAATGGATAAACGTAAACCAGAATATTGGGTGATGTTCTGATAAATCTTAGTGCGATGATGTAATGGTAAGCAATCAAATTAATTATGTTAACTAAATACAAGCCATTTTGGGTCATTTTAATAGTTTGCTTGCTTTACTTATATTTTTTAATCTTAGCTCTAAACCCACATAGCTATAATAGGTACGTCTAAATATTTTAATTGCAGCTAATTGCCTCATGGCTAAATTACCGCAGTAAATAATCTTAGGTAATCTTAGGTAGGTAGGGTTTGCTAGGACCGATGCCTGCTAGGGTTGCGGAAAAGTCCAAGAGGGTTACCGTGGCCCCTGGCACAGGCAACTGAAGGAACACGGGTGGGTTTTAGTCAGTAAGAGTCTGACACGCCCTCCTGCTCTGCCCAGAGCGGGAGAAGTTATTTGATGATTTCCCACCCACAAAAAAAAAAAGGTAAAGCACTTTAGTTCAAAACAAATACCTATCACAGATAGATATAGAACGAGAAAAATCCTAGATAAAATGAAATACTAGTTTGGATCTTCTCCCCTCGAATATGCTAAGAGGTTTTGATATTTATCAAACCAGTGACAAGCATTTTCGAGCCTTCCTCATAAATATTCTATCAGTTCTTCAAAATGTAGGTCTCCAAAATAAATAATACTAAACTTCTAATGTATTTACCTGTACTAAATATCTAATTAATGCTCCACAATCTTTGATAAATTGTTCTTAATGTTTTCTCCTCTAGTTAACGATATGCGCCCACGCTTTCTTACGGGGTAAGACTCGTAGCGGTACCTACATGATGTGTACCGGCACCGTTATAAGCAACTTATTGCCTGTAACACCGCCCACGTGGTTTACTGGCCAAATGCAACGGCTATTTGTAATCATTCTAATCTATTCAATTACACTGATGCTCTTTCAAAAGGACCAAAAATCTTAAGTAATTAATAAGCAATCTTCGCTGCCAAAAAACTTTAGTAATAAGCAGTCTTCGCTGAAAATTGGTCCTTTAGTCCTAAGAAACTTTAATATTTAACTTAACTTTTAAGAATACGTGCTATGATACGACTGAACATTCGGAATATTATATTGCTTTAGAATCTACATAAAAAAGAAATATTAAAAACTGAATAAAATCTAGAAGCTACAATTAGGACTCGTAGGACCAAATCAAGAGGCACAGTTTTATATCCTACCGTTGTAAATGTTTGCTAATCTCGCTTCACGCTAGCCTCGTGCTTAACAGTCGTGTGTAAGCCCATGTGTTGACCATAATGTAAACTATGAGAATATATTTAACGTTATCAAAGTGTGTTCGCGTGAAGAATTCATAATTATTACATCTAGGTGACGTAATATTTCTGCTCAGCGCGGTCGCACTGTCAAGGTCCAAAGCCGTTTAATTATCATTTTGCTTTAAATGCATATAGTTTTGATATACATAAATCACAACTCACACGAACTAAATAAATAATAAAATAAATGTAAGGAATGCTTGAACAGTGCGGAGCTGGACCTGTTTCGGAAAAGTCAGAAAACACGGTTTCGAACAACGTGATAGAAAAGCTAGCTAATAATTTTGTCGCCGAAAATGGTTTAAATGCAGCCGTTCTTGTTCATTAGGATTAGGACCAAAATACGTGTGTTAAGTAGAGGAAGGACCAAACCAAGTCATCCCTGTATGTGGAACTCTATATAGACTATACTAGACTATATACTCCGTATAAAACTTTTTACGTAAAATCAATATTTACTTCACTCACAAATCGTGCTTCAGCTACTATGTTGATCCATAAACATTTATTACGTGAAGTATTACGAAACAAAAGCCTCAACTCTTTAAAAGCCTATTGATTCTTCGGGCTTGGCATTAATATTTTAAGCAGGGTTGGGTTAGACGGAGGTCGACACAATAAAAGCGAAGGTCGTATTAGTTAGGGCGATAACGTTTGGAAACCAACTGCTTGGTTGCAGTATTAGTTACGATAAGAAAGTTGGGAGAATTGGCGCTTGACATGTTTTTGATAGCCTTGGTGATTTTGGGAATAGTGAGACTGTATGAAAATTTGAACGCATACAAAATATAGCTTATTGTAGTTTTTGGCCCTCTCGAGTAAGGGATCTGGTTCTTGGAACTACATAATATTCTAGTAAGCCAAAAGTAATCTCTCTCTTGCTTGATGAGAAGAGGATGAGAGGCACAGGAGTTTGGGGATTTGTACGAGTAAAGAGAGGCCTATGCCGTTGTCACTTCGGGTCCTGATGTTTCTATTTGTTTTTTGCTACAATACTTTAGTGTTATCTTTAAGTGCAAGAAAATCGATTAGTTAGCATGTAAATAGAACGTACAATTTAAACAATGTCATAGAATATTAGATCTGTCTACAAATTCCTTGATCGAATGAAACCTTTACAAAATTACAGAGCGATCGTACAGATGTGCCGTCAGTCGGAACGTTGCAACGAATACCTATTCGTGATAGCAATAATTTGATACGATGACTGTACCGTCCGTTTTTTAGTAGCGCGCGAACGACGACTGGCGATCGACGCACGCCGCGCTCGTCTAAAGCGAACGAATTTTGGAATACGAATTTTCAGTTTCGAATTTTATTTTCGGAGTGCAAGTTATTGTGTGCCTGTATTTGAACAGTGAAAAGTTTGTGTTGAAAAGTTTTTGTTTGAATGTGCCAAACATATTCCAGTGTTCTTTAAAAAAAAACTGTTTTCCGATTTTATCTGTATTTTACAATGCCGGTTTAGACTTATCTGTATAATGTTTACAGATTATTAAGAATTTACAACTGCGATTAAGTCAAGATATTCGCACTAAGAATAGAAGTTAAGAAGTTAACTGGCGACCTTAACCGACATAATATTATGATTAATGTAAACGAGAAAAAATATAATTGATACCGGTTCGAAAGCATTGCATTAAGTAGGTTTTGCAAAACAAAATGAATGAAAATAAAATATTAATTCATATGCAAATATTGTGCACTTGAGTTGCTCGCTTAAGTCATACAGTATATTTGTTTTGTTTACATGCTCAAGGTTGTCTGAAACGAGGAGTTTTTGCTGTTTGGATATCATTTTGAAAAGATACTTGAACAGAATATTTTGTTTCACCGTGTTTAGTCGCCAAATTGGTTTCAATAGCTATGGTTCGTGCGATATGAGGTGGAAACCCGGCTGACCGATTTTTTTATCATACATAACGACAAACAGCTGTTCTATGCAACCGATAAGTCAAATGAATTCCGTGTTTAAATTACATGGTATCGAATAAAAGATTTATTTTTAGACAGGACAGTATTGTAACCGGTGTAAAAAGACACTAATTGAAGCCGAGAGTCACTTGTTCTCCACGTCATTTTTTTTGTGCTGGACCATACCTGTGGCCATACCTTCTGGTTACGGTGATATTGATGGTCAAAATTCCAACTGACTTTTTTTAAGAAAACAATTTTTTAATTTGTAACACATTTTTAAATACCCCACGACTTCTATACCGTTGCTGCGCCCATAAGCACAATGTTTTGCGAGCGTAACATTGCGCAATACCGGCGGCGAATTTTCACACCAATAAGAAAAGTCGTTTCCCAGCAAATATTTTTGTACAATGTTACTTAGTTTGATGTACAGAATGCGTAGTTGATGGCTATGTGATGGGTCTTCTTACACCCTGTACAATATGCTAATTAAATGCATAACATTGTACAGAGTGAACATAGTTACATTTAAAATAACCGAATTAAAATATGAATGAAATGTAAACATATTTACTCAATAGTGCATAAAATCACATACATAGTACCGGACATACAAGATACTTGGTTTTATCTTTCATATCACAAGGAGTATTAAAATTAAGATAATGCACCATGTAATCAGCTTTAACCGATAAGTACGATATTTCTCAAAATTACGTCAACTTCGATTAGATATCTATATAGCCAATAAATAACTAGAACTCACTAAATAACTTAAACTATTTAAGGTTTCAAAATGGTCCTTAAGACCTAAAGGTGCGAAGGACCATTTTTATTAGAAGTCTAAAATTCGGGTTATCCTGAAAATAAACGGCATAATAATAAAATTAGTATACGATATACAAATTAAATGTACTACAGACATCGTTTAAATAATTTGTAGCCGTTTAACTAAATAGCTATGAATTAGAATTTTTCAGAAAATGGTTCTTGACATGCTATGCCATTAGTATTGATACCTACATTCACTTTTTCTGATAAATTGTTTCAGTTGACTAACTATTCCAATATTTATCGTTTCAATAGACAAACATTTTAGCCTCCATAAGATACATCGTAGACAATAAATAACCAACAAAATTATGCTCAGACAATACAGTTAGCCTATATTAAAAGTTCTTGCCTCTTCTCTCTCGTTGATTATTTCTAAAATTGGACTATGTTTTCTAATGCGTAAACGCACTATGCCATGAATCAACTTTATTCACCTATTCATTTCAATGTCAAGGGAAGTCTTACTCATAAATAAGCCTATACCTTGACATTTACTTCTACATGCGTAAGAGTCTAAAGAAGGGTCTCGGTTGGCTGTGATTAATCATTTCTGTTGATGTCATTACTTTTTAATATTATCAGTACTACCACTTAGTAGCACTTTTCATGATTACCACACCATGTGTTTTACGAAATCCCCTATAAACGAAAACGAGCTGTGCAACATATTCTGAAAATATCTTCATTCATCAATATAGGGAATCGGCCTGCTTTCTTTTCTGCCAGTCTCCATGGCTTTGCGCGTCCCTCGTTCCTCTTTCCAGTCACTTTCGCTAAATCGTCACACTTTTTGACATTGATTGATTGATTGAGATTCTTACACCTTACCTTAGCCATCATCTTCTGTACGTTTTCAGTTCTATCTCTGTTTCCACAATACATTACACTTAATCTGTTATTACATTATTATCTCAACTAGCCTTAATCTTCATTTATATTCAAAAACAAATTGCAATCGGTTCACCTTGTAAGTACCTTTATTCATTTAAATAGTCATTGCATCATTACGTCATTGCCTGTCCTTATTTATAACTTCATGTATGCCATTGTTGTTTTCCGTTTTTCCGTCTGCCGAACGTGCCTATGTCAATTACGGAGCTATTTCCTCAATGCTCATATTCAGGTGTTCATAATAAAGTTGTGCTTTCTGATTGCTTCGACCATCAATGTTTCTTTATGTGGAAAATCGATTATATTTATTTTATAGAGTGGTGACTTTATAGTGACATCATCAGTGGTCGATTTAATGGCCTATGAATTCATCCGGATTCAAAGAAATGAAACAGATGACATACTCAAAGATGACTTGTAAAGAATTCTTGGATATTAGAGTTTTTCCATGAATTCGAACGTATAACTATGAACCGTGTATTAAACTTGTTTATAATGAAACACGTTTAAGGCAAAAAGTCTATAAACATATTTAGATAGTCAATGTTTATTTGTATGCCAAACGAAGCAGCCTCAGCGATCAAGAGGTGGGTCATTGAATTAATGAAGGTGACACGATAAGTACTGTAGGGGACCGAACACTATGCGGTGAATACATTTCTGTAGCTCGTGCAATAAAGGATAATAATTCTGAATATTAAGTGATTAAGGCTGCAAAAATCATTCATTCTAGCTAAGAACAATAAGTCACTTTAAAACCAGATGCTAGAGAGGTCACCTTAGAATATATGATTAATTACTATTAGTAACGATGTCGCAAACGCAATGAATATATTTGCTAGCAAAGATTTTCAAGTTTAACCATCCGGTCTACTCATTACATAATAATTCTGTTAGTAATATAGTCCGTACAGAACGTCCCTTTCCGAAAATATCACGGAAGCCGTGACCCCATTTTAAAGTTTCCCTAACATATTCCCAAGTAATGTTTTGTTGCAATGACAATGCCTCTAGCTACTCGTCAACTCATCGTGTGAACGAATCAAGATGCCATTTGGCAACCAGCTCCAAACGGATTTGGTTCAGAACACGTGCCAAAACCACTATTTTTACACATACGACTTTTGTCGCTCCAAAACTCAATTAAATTATATATTTGCTCTTCGATAAAATGATAATTACTTTCTTATCTGTAAATCCAGTGGGTTGTTGAAATAGTATACGAGCGACTATCGTCGTTTCTGCTTGTGACATATGGATTATTTTTGCTTCTTATTCGTGAGTTTCTATATTTGTTTATTTATTATGGGTATCTGTGTGCTTGATGTTCGGATGTTGTTCAAGTTCGTGTTTTGTTGTATTTTGTTAACGCTTCTTGGTTTTCTTAATCGGTTTTGCGCGTGCTTAGAATATTCTGACTTAGTCTTGCTGAAGCGTTATCAGTGGTTTGTGATTGTGTATGTTTTTATTTATGATTGCGTTTGTAGTCAGTAGGTTAGTAACTTCTAATGATACGAACGATTCCAATGTTTATATTTTATAATTTACATCAACATTATCTTAGGTGTTAATAATTGTGACTAAGCATTAGATAAAAGTTAATACCTGCATGCACAATAATCGAAATAATTATGTAGGTATTATACTCCACCTCAGGCACAGCCAACTATCTGATTCTAAGTCTACAATAACTCCAAAAAGTTTACCATATTTCTATAAACCGCAAGGTCAGCATGATAATGTACCTTCCATCATCACTTTACAATAGAACTGCATATGAAATGTATAATCGTTAACGGACCATTTCAAAATCAAGGTCGGTTTGGGCATTTCTAATGCTAGCCTACTGAAATTGGTATTCTAACGCCTGCAAGGTTGTCGCGTGTGTAATATATTGATTCGAATGAAACGCTCACACCTGTGCTGCAATTTTTAGACTATTTTCATTATTAATTGAGTACCAGACTGTTGAAATATTTCACGTGTGACTTTATTTAAGGACGTCTGAAAACATTATTTACATTCGATCAATACCAAACAGTAGGCGAACCGTTATTATAAACGCGTAGTTTCATATTCGCTCATTCCAAATATCGTATTTTTCACTTCTGTAATTGTCCTATGTGTAAAAATATGTAAATATTTCTCTACAATTTATCGTTCGGCTCTATAAAAGTGTAGTACAAACTTTCCACTCCCACACGAAATTCTGACACATCCCCTGTTATTTCGTAAAGTAAAGAAAAATAGCAGAAGATTTATATTTATTGTTTGTAAAACCATAGAATTTTTAGCTACGATTTAAACTTATGTAGGTCAATGAACTTATGAAGCAGACTATAACAACGACAACGACTGAAAGTATATTACGTTTCGTACACGCAACGTCTAAACAAGAACTGAAATGGGTTACACTGATCCAGTGAGTTGAAACTGTTCAAGTATTTCGTTTACTTTCTGTTAATTAGCGTTGGTTTTATTTAGGAGCTCGCGTTTCGAGTATATCGATCACAATGCTAGAGTTTTATGATACGATCTGTAGGCACGTCAAGTCTACGTGAGTATAGGCGGTATTGAATCAAATTCAAATTATTTTATTTTACATAAACCTACTCGTACATGGGCTCTCATGAACGGTCAAAAGCTAGGTTAATCATCATAGGAGGTATTAAGTACGTAAGTATGTATGGTAGGGAAAATGCGAACATATTTAAAAAACAAACCTTGATTGTCATAAAAGTGAAGAACAGTGGCAAATAATTACCTTCAAAGAAGCATTCTCAAGGAGCATGACGATTTAATAACTGGAGTTAAAGATCAAATCAAAAATAAACTTGTTTGAATATAGATATTTTTGTTTTAGCAGACACGACAAAATACGAGAAGTCTTAGTAACTAAAATATTGTTATTGACAGAAGTATGCTCTAAAATCCACAACAGTAGGAATGGTCCACAAATCAATGTGACTGATGTAACAATTTGTCTCAAGCAAACGTTAGAATTTAATGCTTTATTCCATATTCAAACTTATTCCAATGTGATAAAATTCCAAATTGAAATGTCGAACCGTGGTAGGCGATTGATTGTGTTGCTAATTTTCTGACGAGGTAAACATATTTTTTTCGCTGAGAAACACAAATTATATTAGGCGCGAGGTATTATGTGATTTATTGCTCACAAATACTTCGAATATTTTCATTCACACTTATAGATGAAAAGTAGTTCTGCAAGGTACTGTTTTCGGGCCTATTATTTTTTTTTTATTTGATACCACCACTTTCAAAATGTTAAATCTCACTGAGAGGAGGCCTGTGAACCAGCAGTGGAAACATTATAGGCTGATTATTTTGTTACAATATCGAACCTGTTTAAAGAGAAATGTTCATTTATCTTCCAAATTAACACCGCTTCATTTTCATTTTACTTTTACTCTAACATCTCCAAATAAGGTATACTAATAGCACAACTAAACAATTCATTATGCTTAGTCCTACCTTTACAATGTTTACGTGTAAGAATCTCATAAACAGCGATTTCTCGTTTACGCTCTGTTTACGTAGAAAATGTTTATTTTTATACTCATTTTATACATCAATTGATTTCTGGATCAATACCGATTAACTTGGGAAAGTATGCATCGTTTTGGATGCTTGAACACGAAATCTCATTAATATTAATAATGGTGGAGTAGGAAGGAAGGGCTTAATAGGGAGCTGTCAGTAGGCAAGACGAATAATCATTGTAATTGTTGGTTGAACCGTTAGTAATTATTTTGTTATTGTTGCTTGAGGGCTTGATTATTGATACGCGATTAGTCAGTTATCATCAAATTAGACAGTAATAGTAACTTGCACTAATCAAAATAAAAAATATTAATATTTTATTTCACATAAACCTACATGGGCACTTATGAAACGTCAGAAGCTAGGTTCTGTTCTAATTGGTCGTTTCCTATGGAGAAGAGCCGGCAAGAACCTCCACTAGTACTGAAACTAAAGAGTACGACGCCGACGATTACAAACAGCCTAGAGAGGTGATGAGAAACTCATATAATTGAACTCACAATAACATAATCATACTCAGAAATACCTATTTCTAGGAACGGATGGGTACAAAAACAAAGATGAAAACAAGAATAATTCTGCACTCTTTTCTAACTCTCATGAATATATTACGGCTCTACATTTCTAAAAAAAAAAACTATCATATCTAAAAATATCGATGCGCTAATATACACATCACTTATGGAACACAGATCCTAAGTCTACAAAAATGTACGAACAGTACCTACAACGCTCTTCATTCATTCAAACAGAGCGGAAAATATAAATAAACTAAGTGTATCCCGATCGATACGCAAAATATTTATAGAAATGAAGTGAAATCGCGATGTTCCAAGTATTTTCTACTCAAGCGACCTTTGCATGATGCTGGATTCAGTCATCAGAGACTATAGTCAGGAAAAAGTCCTTATCCTTAAAACTGTTGTTAAACTAAGGCTTAGTTCCATATTGATCTTGAGAGGCTTAGTCAGTGCAGTTAATAATGATCGTATAATATCAGCCAACCCCAAATTAATTTAAATACCGACAGGAGGATGACGTTGATGATGATCGATCTCAGCACATATTGGTTCACTACTAAACATAGCCCTCCCATAGACCACTTCAATACATGTTCCAGAGAAAGCTGGGCAAGGCCTGGGATTTCTTGGCCCTAAAATCCCTCGGTCATCTTATATTACAAACGCGAACACGCGTTTTTATTCTGCAGAATTTTGACTATCAGCTCAATAAGTCCCTCAATATATATTATCTACACTGAATGTATGTAGGTTAACTCAAAAGTTCTATTCACTGCTTCCCTTAATCTGGAATGCCCACGTTTTCTCTACCGTATTTTGTTATGTACTACAACCGAACTGTAGGTCCCAAAATAGATACAGCCGTTAAGATAGATGCTTCCGCTCCTAGCTCGTCGTTCTCCTGTTGTGTTCCATTGAACTTTATTACTGCTTTCGTTATGCAATTCTTTTGTTACTTGTTAGTTTCTCTGTCTACGTTACTTGTTTTTATTCGCCTTCGTTCTTATGTTGAATATGTCATGCGTCGTATTTTGTTGAAATTTTTTGTCAAGTGAGGTGTCAATCGCTTGTCAAAAGATTGGATTACTGTCATCGTTTATTTTGACTGTAGGATCGAATAGTTTTGAAACTTTTTCTTTAACGTTTTTTTTTTGTCTTGTTCAAAAATCACTTTCAATTTTAAAAAGTATTTTGGCAACGTTTTCGCGTCGGTTTACCTCATGCCATATAACAGGCGCTTGAGTGATGCGTATTGTAATATGCTATTACTTAACATGAGTTTATTTTCGTTCACTACGACACACCTTACTCATACAACTAAATATAGCACTTACTAAAGTGGTTAGAGCTCGTCCCAATAAATATTTACGTTCGTACTAATCTATGAGCTAAAGTAAACTCTTCAATAATGTTTATATTGTAAATAAGTTGAGAGATTTTTATTTGTAATCGATAAAATAATGATTTGTTGGTAATAGTCAATTTTTTACTACGTTATAGTGAGTTTTGATGGATGGTCTCTGATTATGGATAGCTGCCAAAGCTGGCATATTGCTTTTTATAGTTTTCTAGATATAATTTTTTTGATCGTCATTCATCTTTGAATTTGGATAGTATTGGTGTATGCCATGCTTAGAAATATAGCTTCAAAGATACCGTATACATCTGAGTATGACCATATAAACATCAATCAACAACTTTATGTTACCTATAGATAGTAAAAACCCATCCATTGAATCGATTTTGCACACACACAATATATTCATAGTGCAATCGCCTCTAGCCGGAACTTCCGGAACTTGATACGTTATGGCCCTAATACGATTCTAACACGCAATTAATTTCAGGAAAGGAGTAACTTCAAAGGTTTCGTCTATTATACGAACCCATTTCATTCTTGTAAATAAATAATAGGAAACTACAACATCACAAATGACTTTTTAAGCAATCTAAACAGAAAGAGATTGTGTTGTCTCTAAGAAGTAGCATTAATAATAGTCCACCTCCACTAATAACACCAGACAACGACGTGTCAGTCTAGTTTAGTCTGTCTTCTCTAGTTTAAAGAACACACGGTTATTTACAAGACAATAACCTTTTACATTGTGACAGACACTGTGACATGTGTGTGTGATAGACACTGACATAACATAGTTACAATTAGACCGAACTTGACATTTAGAACGATAAACAGTTGTTGCTCATATACACACAATGAATTACTGCGCCGATCATCATCATAGCTTAGAACTGGAGTTCAATCTCCCGACAAACTATCAATAAACATTGAATTGTACCGGTAATAATTTAGTCACTGTGGGTGAGAAAACTACAATGCAACCTTATTCTAAGGCCCAGCATCCACGACGCTATTCAAAAGTACTGTGCACACGAATGGCACGCGTCAACGGCAGAGGCAACTGCAGCCGTCGACAACGTGCAACTCGTGTACGTGTATTTGAGTACGGTGCTCAAATACATGTTACACATGACATACATACACGTCGTGTTTATGAGCACTAACGTGTTACAAACTCAGATCACCTATGAGTGGCAGAATGTCACAGCACTAATATTTCAATGGCAGTCCGTGCATGACGCGACTTACTGACGCGTTATTGACTAGCTTGTGATTGGTTAGGTCGTGTTTTCTGGCTAGTCATTGGTGACTTGAGTTATTAACGCGTTACTTTTGAGTAGCGTCGTGGACGAAGGTCGCGTGTCGGGCCTGTTTGAAGGAGCTTATACGCTTTATTATCTGCTCAGTTCCGCCTACACCTAAAACCTCTTCGGTGAACCGTAACGGGTCTCTTATAGTCTTGTCCTGATCATTTTCTTGGGCGCAAATTGTGTCGCCTACGTTAAGTAGACTTTAGTGTTCATGTACTGCTATAAAATCGATACAAGACTTACTTTGTCTTTTCCTTCTTTGCTGTGCTCGACAAGGTCAATAAAGATCTCTTTATCTCCTCACCAGATGATATTTTTAGTATAATTTTGTAAATGTAAGCACTCCCGAATTAGCAATTCAAAAACGGTTTGGTAGAATTATAATTAAATCCATCAATCGAATTGAGCTGTTATATTGATCCATGTTACTTGTTTTTTTTTTAGGTTTACTACAAACATTCATAATATTATAATCGTTCAATGTGATTGTTCAATGCAATGAACATATAAGTACCTAAATAAATTATTCAAAAGTCCGCTTTTCAGCTTATGTTCAAGATGTTCCTAGTCAGTCTGACTGTAAGAATATTAAAATGGCTCACGCAATCTCCAAGTATCTTATCTATTCCTAATAAATACATCGGATCTCGATCATTAACACGATATACACTAGTCAGAAAGTGTCGGTATGCATCACGCGCTATTAAACAAGACTGCAGTAATTGTTACTATATAATACTTATTGCCTTAGCTAGTTTGTTATCGAAATATAAAACAGAAGTGCATAGCATATAGGCGTCTCCTGCAAGTGAAGGATGACATCTCTTAGCCCCTTATAGGGGAACGTGGCCTATAAAATCGACAAAACATATCTTCGTAACAACTGTATTAATTTATACTCGAAACATAGAATAAAGCCATAAAGGGCGTTACTTTTGCAGTATATTTAGCTAAAATTTCGCTATAGGGAGATAATATTATATATTTAGTAAAAATATCCGTAAACGTTACTACACAACACCACATTGTTTCCAAAATACGTAGTGTCAAGATTACCCGGGCGTCGCAACGGCGCGGTGGGATGCGCGCGCAGCGGCCTCAAATTTTCCTACGTAGTATTGAATCGGCCAGTCACTTTTCCTAACCTCAAAATCTAACCCGAAACAGCTGTTTCGTAATTCGTGATGAAACAAACACGTAATTAATGAAAATTACCGCACGGACAATCACATGGGACGTCTAGACGCTTCGGATTCTATTGCGAAATTGTTTAAATTTAGAATCCGCCGATATTTTTTTTCGATTTACGGTTTTCTTGGCTTTCATTCAGTTCCCAGCCAGCCGGGTTTGCGGATAGCCGTATTCTTTTTAATTAAATTGCCGTACGATTTTGCGTTTTAAAACGCTTTTGTTGTTGTTATAGAAATATTGTTTATAATTTATTTTTTCTTTAGCTTTATTGTAGGTTAATTTCGTTAGTCATGATAATAGTTTATGTGAATGTTATAACATAAAGTGCTGTGAACATTGTAAGACATGTATGTTTTAAGTGAACCTGATAAATAAGATACTATAGTGTTGTTATAAATTGTGTTAAAATGGAGGAGGAGTACGAGTATGATTTCGCCTACGAGTGCCGGGTTGGTATTTTACTACATACTGGTATTTTTGTCCAAATATTTGTGCAATGTACTATTGTTTCCAATGCATCACGCACACAAGCACGTGACTGCGCATTTTTTATTAAACACACAAGTGATTTTATAAACCTTCTTGATAGTTTCAAACACATACATACATAGTCATAAATTTTTTAATGTCGTTGGTCTTGTGTCGCTCAAAATTTTTGAATTTATTATTCTTTATCAGAAAACAAGTCGCCAATACGTTTGCGAAGTGATAAAACCACTTGGCAGTCGATAAAAGTATCGTCCAACAGGTGAAAAAGTGGGTCGACAGATTTTATAATTATTGCTAATTATTTTTGGTATTTTCGTCCAATTTTAACATTTACGATTTCATCTTGACCTGTTCAAAAAATATACCAGTCCAGAAATTGTGTTCTTTGAAACATTCGAAGTTTTGCAATACTAACTTACTTACGTGCGGTCAATTACCTCGGTCGAGCCATCGATGTTTCGAAGTCAGTTTTTGCGACAAAATTCCTTATTGTCGGCTCGATCAAAGCGTAACTGTATAACGGAGGCATTTAAATGCATCACTTCATTTAATCATTCTCATTGCAATGACTAATTTTCGAGTCAAAGATAACATGATCATTTTTGTTAACATCAATGCCTCTTTTACTTACTTGACGATAGTTATGACAGCCTGTTATTTTCCCACTGCACGCCAAAGGCCTCTTTTTATACAGAGAAGGCACCAGCATTGATCACCACGCTTGCTTAAGGCGGATTGGCGATTTAAGATGTTTTTCTGATAATCCACTACACTTTAAACCTTTAAAACCCCTTTCACAGAGTTCTCTATAAATTGGTCCTCAGGTCCGCTAAAGGACCTTTTTAAATTACAGCTTAATTTGACCAACAAGATCTGTAGCGACCGATAAATCAATGATTGATGGAATAAGATCAAGAAATCTAATTATAAGCAATTAAACATCTCCATTACCGTTTTTTTACTGGCAAGACATAAATAGAGAAACAAAAATAACCGATATCATCGGTTGTCATGTTAAACGTTCAATTGGTTTATCTCTCATCAAATATTGTTTATTGATTGATATATTATACGGACAATATCTAAAAAATATTCATGTGGTTTTTGCTTGATGACCTTAACTGCTTACTAGTTGTACATTATGACAAGCAAAAGCGCTTGAATATTATGTCAAAACTGTGACTATTGAATCGATTTAATCAACCTGTCATACTGGACATAAGCCAGAATGATTTCTTGAATAATTTAGAAATTAGTTTTTATATTGTCCAAAGTAATGGTAATTGGTAATATTTATTACAATAAACTCTACGATCCTATCGTATTTTTTTTTATTTTACAATTATGGATTTAGGGCGTTTGGCGCAAGATCTTCGATCGTAAATTAAAGTCAAATGAGGTTTGACAGTTAAGATGACGTTTTGGTTTTTTTTAATTTCAGCGTCTCGTTGAGGCGATGGCGCCTCGGTCGGCGCGGTCCTTCCGCCAAGAGTTCAATATGCAAGATTTGACCACAGAACATACCTACACGACGTCGCACTATACCACAGAAAAGTAAGTAATTAGTATAAAAACAGTTAAAATGTGATGCAGTTAACAACTCACGGTAGATACGAAGTTGTGATTGGTTTTATTGCAAGTAGAAAATCTCGTAAATTGGCAGACTCCTGTTATTTATGGCAATGAAAATGTCAGCAGTACTAGCAATACCGTACTAAATAATACTATTTATTAATACCTACTTCCTGTGAGGACTGTTTTTCATCTGTTTCTACAGCTTAATTATGTAGTTAAAAGTCATAAAAATAACGGTCTTTAGTAATTAGTAATAATAAAAAATAATCAAGCTTTCCTCCTAAAACCAGATACGTCAGAACGTCACAATCAACAGAGCTAGACGGTCAACCAGTTGTTAAATCAATGACCAATGGCAAATTAAACTCACCTAATTATACAACGAAAACAATCATCACAGAAGATGACAGACCTGACGTAAGGAAACTTAAAAGAGTCCACAGAATGTATGAAGGACCAAACATTATTGAATCTAAAGGTATATTGCATCCCGAGACGAGAGAAATACTCACTGTAGGTCAAGCAATCAGCATGAGGATACTTGACGTAAGAACGGGGAGATTATTATCTGCACCCGACACTCGACAGACAATGAGCATTGAACAAGCAGCGCAAGAGGGTCTTATTGACCCAAAACTTGCTGCCAGATTAACAGGACCGTGCGGCATGACCGAAGACGGAAACGAAGTCACATTATTAGAAGCTATACAAAGAGAATTGTACGATGCCGAACAAGGACTCTCAGACCCCGCAGAAAAAAGAATCAAGGTAACTGTCGAAGGCGAAAATTCGACACAAGGAATGAGTATCTCGGATGCACTAAATCGCGGACAAGTTGATCTACAAAAAGGTCTATACAGACTCCCTAATGGAACCTACATAAGCATAGCCGAAGCCTACCAAAGAGGCTTCCTCATTTATAACGAGATTATCAAAATAAAATCAAGTGCGTTGTGTCTGTCTGACGCGATTAATCAAGATTTAGTAGATAACAGCGGTTGGATTTTGGATAGAAACTCGGGCGATAGATACCAGATTGATGTTGCTATTAAAAACGAACTAATCAATCCCAACATTAGGGAAGTAGTTGATCCTAAAAATGATACAAAAATAACGCTTGCTGAAGCGATAGAGAAGCATATTATTAATACTAAACATTCGAAATACGTGCATTCTATAACTAAAGAGAAACTAACGTTCAAAGAAGCAGCAATCAAGCGGTATATTTGCAAACCCATGACACTTAAAGACGTCTGTGACAACAATCTTATGACTAACGATGGTAAGATTCTATCCCCGGCAAACCGAGCTCCTTTGAACATCCTAGAAGCTATTTCCGCGGGTGTTCTTGATAGCGATAATGTTAAATGCATCACCAACACAACGACAGGTGGTCTTCTATCGCTGTCGGAGGCTTTAGGCGCAAAAATTATTTTACATGACAATAAGTTCCGCGATAACCTAACAGGAGAAATATGTACCATTCCCGAGGCGGTAGACCGAGGACTAATTACTTCTGTTTCTCAAAGGTCTATTTTCGATATAGACGGTTTCAAAGATCCAAAAACAGGAGAATTCGTCTCCTTTAACGTTGCTCTCAGTAAAGGTAATCTTAAATATGTAAACGGAGAGACTTTCCTGAAGTCAGAAAGTGGAGACTGGGTGTTCCTAGAAGACTGCACTAAAGTGTCTTTAGTTAGGGCTGAAGTATTAGAAATGTTTAGTCGTAAGATAGGAGTATATGATAATGGTAAGGAATTGTCAGTTTTAGACGCAGTATTCAAAAATATTCTTGATCCCAAGACAGGACATTTGTTAGATTCTACAACCAAAAGGCCTATTCCATTTAACAAAGCTGTAGAAATTAATATGATTACACCCGAGGGTGCGGCTTTACTAAATTCGCTTTTGAATATTACGCTGACATTACAGACTGTTACTAAAACAGTGAAAAGGTACGTAACAGTAACTAATACGAGTGCTACACAAAGATCTGAAACAATAATCACATTTGCGGAGGCAATAAGGCGTGGTCTCATCGATGAAAATACACAAACATTCACTGACCCGACCACTGGAACAGTGTTCCCAATACAACAAGCTTTAGACGAAGGATTATTAGGCGTAGAAAAGAATGAACCACGCGTCGTCCATATATCTGATCGAGTAAGTAAGAAGGACTTGGTACCAGGTCAAGTTGTTGAACTTAAAATCACGAAAAAATCATACATCAAAGATGTTCCCAGTCCTGAAGGTAAAGTCCAAAGGGATAGTAGTAGGCCTGAAACTCTCAAAAGCCCAGATTTTACCATGCATGAAACAATGCAACCCCGCGAGGGGCTAGTCCAAGAAATTAGAACAGTAACTTCAAAATCTGTTGTTACTGAACCATCGGTAACTTCGATGACCATCAAAAAGAATACTATTGAATTCCCACGCGGCGGCTGGACCTTAAAAGAAGCTATACAACAAAATCTTTTCGACCCATCTACTGGTATGTTTGTAATCCCTGGCACAGACAGAGTTTTAGATCTAGAGGAGGCTATAAAACTTAACATAATAAATGGGGACTCGGCAAACGTTGTAGATCCCAAATCTAAAAAAGATGTTCCTCTGGACAGAGCTTTAGAATCACGTATTATCGATAGTACGGGTCGTTACAAACACACCACGGAAATAATTACTATGAAAGAGGCAATTGAACGTAGATTCATTGTTTTCATCACATTAACGTCAACAACACAATCACAGAAAGTTATTACCATCACGTCTGTAGCTGGAATGCCTGACAAGATGGAAATATCTGAAATGTACGATGCACCTTCCCACGAAATTATTTCGGAAGATCAGTCAGCTTTAGAACCAGTACAGGTAACACCTGGAGTCATCTTTGATCCAGCCACAGCTTTAGTTATTTCCACCTCAACAGGTGTTTCAGAGAACGTTTTAGAAGCCGTAGAACGCGGAATGTTACCTGCGAATATCGTCAAAGTTATTGAGCCTAAAACAGGTAGGGCTATATCATTGAAACAGGCTGTTCAGTACGGTATAGTAGACACAAGAACGGGTGAATATACGGATAAGACAGGAAAAAAAATAAGTCTTGTAGATGCGGCTAAAATAGGCCTAGTTGCGGTAGTAGGAGCGCCATTAGTAGCAGCATCTAAAATCATTCAAGTTGTTAGAAGCACTATGGTTGTGGACCCACAAACGGGTGAAAATATACCTATGGAAGTAGCTTATGAGAGGGGATTAGTAGATCCAGTAACTTACAAAAAATACGAAGAATCTCTCAGGGATAGGACGCCAGAAATGGAGGTTACTCAGGAAATTAAGACATCAAGTACTAGTAGTGTGACCTATTCACAAGTAACAACAACCAAAACATTACCAACAGAAACTACTGTCACTGTTGTAGTTGACCCAAAAACTGGGGAAAGACTGCCTATAGAAGTAGCTTATGAAAGAGGTCTCATTGACCCAATATCTTACAAGAAGTATGAACTGTCGACCAAGGAGAAATCTCCAGAATATGCTCAGAGAATCATTAGTTCACCAAGCTCTAGCGGCGTTACGTTTACTCAAGTTTCTAGTGTAACTACACCTGACAAAATGGTTACTATGGTAGACGATCCAAAAACAGGTGAACAACTGCCTATTGAAGTCGCGTATGAAAGAGGCATAGTAGATCCTATTACTTACAAAATATATCAGGATGCTCTAGCTATTAAACAACAAGAAATCTTGATGCAGCCTGGAATCGGTAAAACTGTCCCAGGGACAAGCACAGTTACAGTCTCACATGTCACTAAGCCTGTATCAGTAGGCGCTGCAGTTTCTGAGGGTTTCATAACTGTAGAAGCAATACAAAATAGTCTTTCAGCTGACAACAGAAGAGTTATTGAAACTACTATAACCACCGATAAAACAAAAACACGGCCGACTGATGTAATACAAATTACTAAGACATCGCCTAGTAGTAAGCCTAGGTATAAAGTAAATATTGGTAGGGAGCAAACCCCCGAAGGACACGCTCTGGAAGCAAAACCTGTAGTATTACAAAAACTTAGGAAACATGTAGTCACTCCTCTCGAGGCTGTCGAACAAGGCTTGATAGACAAAGAAACAGCTACAATTTTAGAAGCTGTCAAAGTTTACAAAGATGAGAATGGCTCACCAATTAATCTTGAAATAGCAATTGAGAAGGGTTTAGTCGATGAACACAAGGGTCACATTGTTGACCCCGTACGTGGTGATGTGCTTACCATCAAAGAAGCTATAAAGAGAGGGATTCTAGATGTTGAAGGTCAGGATGAAGTTTTAATCCCGTTAGCTAAGAGTCTTTCTATTCCTGAAGTTTTGGAACAAGGACTCTTGGACCCAGTCACTGGAAAAATTGTTCACCCTGAAACTGGAAGCCTCTTGACATTAAGAGAAGCTATCATTTGCGATATTATTGATCCTTTATCTAGCATTACCATCGCGCCTGGTAAGAAGATCACATTGGCTGAAGCAATTGAAAGAAACATTATCGATAATGACAAAAATGTAGTAAAAACTACTGACGGCCCTCTTGATTTCGTATCAGCGGTAAACGCTCAGGTGTTCCCTGATTCTGAAATCAAGCCGGTCATTGATATTCCACCAGCAGCCATGACACTTAGCATTGCCATTCAAAAAAATCTTATAAACCCACATACTGGAGAAATGAAACATCCCCTAACAGGTGAAATGACACCTGTGGGTCATGCTATTCAAAAAGATTTAATTATGGGTATTCCTTACCCTCAAACATCGGAAACTATAACACTCGTAGAGGCTTTAGATAAAGGAGCTGTTAACTTGAAATATGCAACATTTACCGACCCCAAGACTAAGGAAGTCATTCCTTTAAACAAGGCTTTGGAGCAAGGTCTGCTGGCTATCAAACCAATGACAGATATGCAAGCAACCGGTGTTGTAACTACAATCACTGAAACGTTCACATCTCAGCATACTGTTACAACTAAGATGATCGAACTTCTTGCTGACTACGTACTTGTGAATTCAAACGAAGTTCAAAATACAAAGACAGGTGAAATAATATCTATTGATGAAGCTCGCCGCCAAGGTATTGTCAGAGATGAACAGACAAGCAAAGAACAGTTTATCACCAACGACACGAACATTAGTTTTGAAGATGCACTGAACCTGGGATATATTAACATTGAGACAGGCACATTCACGCATCCTAAAACTGGTGAAACTGTTACCATTTCTGAAGCCGTTACCAGCGGGTTATTGAATACAGAAGTACCATCAGAGTCAGCTAAATCCAGTCCCCAAAAACAAGTTTTGGAAATGTTAGACCTTAACGAGGCATTTGAACTTCTGTTTGACGAAAAGACCCAAAAGTTCAGAGATCCAAAATCACCTAAAAAAGTACTTACATTTAAAGAAGCTCTTGACAAGAAGATTATCAATCCTGACTCAGTTATTTACAATGTTGAGGCTGGAAAACCAATAACTCTCAAAGAAGCACTAAATACAGGATTACTTGATAAGAAGACTGGAAAATTGAAAGAACCTAAGACAGGCAAGTCAATTGATATTAAAAACGCCGCCAAGATGGGTTTAATAGCTGTGGTTGCTGCCCCAGTGCTAGCCGGCATGGCTGTTGTGCAAGGAGCTAAGGCAGTAACAAGCAAGATAATGCAGCCTAAACAGGAAAAGGCCACAAGGTATGAACCGGATGAACAAGACAGAAATAAGAAACCGTTTGGCAAAGATAAGAAATCGGAACCAAGAGATACTGGTGTTCCTCAACCAGGCAAACCAGACGATAAACTTCAAAAATCATCTCCACAATCACCACGGGACAAAGAGCCGTCACCGACAACTGCAGACAAAACAGTCACAATTGAAAAGAAAACTGCAGTTCACGGTAAGGAACCCGCAAGCAAACTTCCGGAGAAATACGAATTACAAGAAGATCTGGTTTTGAGGCAGGATGCAACCGAAGCAACTGCAACTGAAATTACTATCGAAAAGAAAACTATTGTATTTGGTAAAGATTCAACACCTGAAGAAGTTCCTTCTAAGACACCAAAAGGAACCCAAAAGCCTAAACCGGTTGAAGAGCTCAAACCTGATCCAAAGACCAGTAAAACAGTTGTCAGTGAAAAGACTACTGTCGTGACAGAGTTGCCGAAGAAACCGATTGAATCAGCTCTTAAAGATCTGGACAGTCAAACTAAACCTGTAATAGAAAAACCTAGCCCAATTAGGGATATGGAACACGTCGTGTTTGAAGAGAAACCAGTTTTACAGGAGTACATCGAAACTACTGCTGGTGGTGAGCAAATTATAACCGTAACCAAGACTAGTGTAACTAAAACCGTGTTTGATACTGCGGAGGAGCGTTCACCAAACGAACCGCAAGCTCGTTTGCCTAAAGATCAATCTAAACCAGAGTTGAAAGAAAAGGAAAAGACACCAACAGGTGAAAGCAAAATAGTTGTTCAAGAAAAGACAACTGTAGTTACTTCTTCAGGTCCCGAGGTCCATAAAGTTAAGCCCGGCGATAAACTAGAAGAGTTAAAACCATCACAGAAAACAAAAGAGCAAAGTCCAAAAGCTGATTACGACCATTTCACGAAATTCGATGATGGGCCAACCATTGAAGAAATACATGAAATTACTCCAGATGGGCAAGAGGTTACTACAACAGTTAAAACAACTGTTTCCAGATCTGAACCTACTACTACATCAGAATACTTTACTGAACAAAGCAGCACAGTTATAACTTCATCGTCGTCTACATTTACTACAGTAGAAGTAACTCAGAATCAATCAACTTCATACCAAGTAGTTACAGAAGAAACCAGTGGACCTGTAGACATCACCGAGACTGTGACACAAGAATATCAGGTTACTGAAGCTCCAGATGAAACGGATGACATTCAGACACCCAGAGAATACCAAGTGTCTCCAGATAGAGAGAAGGGTGTGAAACCAGTCAAAGATAGCGTACTCCCCAAAGGTTTGTCGCCAACCGACCCAGAAAAGGCAGTCAAAGAACCGAAAGCAAAACCTGAAAAGATAAAGGATCAACAAAGTCCCAACGACACATCCCTAGAATTTGGTAAAGGGAAAGAACTTGAACTTGAGAAGCCCTTAGAGGTAGCTCCTGGCGTTATATACGATCCAAACATTTCAGTTGTTATTTCCACTAAGGAGGGCATTGCTGACAATCTATTGGAAGCTGTCAACAGAGGTATTGTACCTGCGGAAACCGTTAAGGTAATTGAACCTAAGACAGGCAAAGAAATAACTTTGAATGAAGCTATCAACAAGGGAGTTGTTGATAGTAAAACTGGACAGGTTAAAGATAAATCAGGTAAGAAGATGAGTATCGCTGATGCTGCAAAGTTAGGCTTGATAGCTGTAGTTGGTGCGCCAATCTTAGCAGCAGCTAAAGTAGTTCAAGTAGTAAAGAGCGCTGTCATTGTTGACCCTAAGACAGGCGAGAAGCTTCCATTAGAACAAGCACGCGAGAGAGGTCTTGTCGACGCTGATACTTATAAGAAGTATGAGGAAATGATCAAGACACAGACTCCTGAAGGAATAACAACTGAAGTATTTGACGTGACTACAGGTGTGACCTACTCTGAACAAGTAGTTGAACATTACACTAGTACACAAACAACCACACGTCCAGGCGAAGTCGTAATTACTCAAACAACAGAGTTCACCAAACCTGTTGTTTCTGAAATGACTACTACCACCGTTGAACATAAATTAATAGAAGTAGGCAAAACAACTTCAACAACATCTCATGACGGCAAATCAATTTCGGCTATGCTAATCGATGCTGAAAGACAGCCTTTGAGAGTGATTGACGAAATTACCGAACAAAATGTAACTAAAGAGAAAAATGAACCTGTTAAAGCTCTTTATGAAAACATTCAATTAATTGACGCGATTGCTCAAGGTAAAATTGAACCTAAGGTTTGTAGGATAATTGTAAATGGCACTGAGTCTCCGCTGACCGTACAAGACTCGTTAGAACAGGAACAAATAAGTAGGTTCGCCCCAGTTGATGTACTCTCTAAGAACTGTGTTGTAGTCAGAGAAGTCAAACCTAGTTATACCGTGGCTATTTCTCAAAGGATTACTCCAGAAGAACTATCTGAAATGGGCGTTTATGATATCGAAAAACAGATATTCCTTAATCCAGAAACCGGCGCTAAAATATCCTTCGAAGAACTCGTTTACGGTCTACAGATCTTCGACCCCGAATCTATATTAGTAAAAGATTTAGGTTCTAAATCGGATGATTACATTTCCTTTGATGAAGCTATTGCTAGGCCGATAATTGACAAAACAACAGGCCATATGGTTAACCCTAAGACCGGTAAACGCGTACCTTTCTTAGAATGTGTACAGTTAGGATGGGTAGTCGAAAAACCTGAGGACGTTTCTATTCCAGAACAAGTAACAATCGAATCAGCGTTAGAGCAAGGCCTATATAACCCGAAAACGGGCGAAATTAAAGACGTTAATACCGGAGCGTTAGTGCCAATAGGACAAGCCATCGAAAAGGGACTAGTCGATCAGGAATCACTACTAATCAAGGTTCCCCGTACTAACGAAGTCATCACACTATCAGACGCTATTGAACGTAATATTATTGAAATTCACGAGGGAGTCATAACCATTGTAGAAACGCACGAAATAATTGAAACATCTGTAGCTATCCAACGTGGATTCATCACTGTTATTCGTAGCCCTATTTCCATCGCGGCGGTCATCGACAATGATATGTATGAACCTAAAACGGGAAAAATAAAGGACAAAGTAACTGAGCAATTAGTTAGTGTAGGGGATGCGGTTGAGAGGAATATTGTACATCCAACCATCTCGGAAATTAAGGACACTGCAACAGAGAAGTTCATCCCTCTTTCTGAAGCCCTCGAAACAAAACTTATTGATCCAGAAACTGGTAAAATTAGGGACAAAAAGACGGGCAAAGACATTCCATTAGACGACGCATTAAAGAAAGGATTGGTCGCAACTAAGGACGTAACGTTCACTCTATTTGACATTATAGAATTAGGATATTATTCTCCCGAGTCCGGAAAAGTAATGAACCCTAAAACAGGGCAATTAATTACATTGAAAGAAGCTATCAAAGATAAACTAGTCGATCCATCTGATGTCAAGATCAAAGATGACAAATCTGAAGCTGTCGTACCTTTCGCTAAGGCAGTTAAGTCTGGTCTAATAGATTTAGAAAAGGGTATAATAACTTCCCCAATATGTAATCTTAAAGACGCGTGTGATAAAGGATATCTGCTTAGTGATAAGAAACCTTGGACTTTACAAGAAGGTCTGGTGCAAGGATTCTACGACCCAGAAACAGGTCTTTTGACCATCAATGACGTGACTATGACCCTTCAGGACGCGATCGAGATCGGTAACATAAACCCTGAAGCTCTGACTGTTAGGAACTCTGTTACTGGTGAAATCATTTCATTAGCGGATGCCATCAAAGTCGGTATTATTGATTCTAAAGAAGGTAAAGTTAGAGATCCTATATTCGGCGACAAGATCTCCCTTACAGACGCTTCGGAGCGCGGCTTAATTGTACCAGCTAAACGTAAACTTAGCTTACCGGAAGCCGTATTCAAAGGCTTTTACGATCCTAAAACTGGGAAGTTCTCTAATCCATTGAGCAAGGAAAAGATACCCACTGACAGGGCTATTAAGAAACGTTTAATTGATCCCCAGTCTACGTTGGTACACGCCGCTGGTAAAGTAATCCCGTTCGAATTTGCAGTAGATAGAGGAATCGTTGATAGTAGGACAGGCACAATTAGGTTAGGCGACGAGAACATCGACTTCCGCGAAGCTTTCGAAAGAGGAATCCTTGTTGAAGTTCGTAAACCAATGTCTCTCATTGAAGCACTTGAAAAAGGCGTTTACAATGAAATCACAGGACTTTTCATGGACCCACAGAGTGGTAAGAAATACACTCTGGTGGAAGCAATTAGGATGAGCTTGGTCGATGCTCACTCAGTTCACATCTTAGACAACAGGCTAGGCAAATGGGACAAGATTACTTTACCAGAATCGTTAGAAACTGGAGTCATTGATGATCAGACCGGCAAGATTAGAAACATTAACAGCGACAATGAAGAGATCAGTCTCCGTAAAGCATTCGAAATAGGTTTGTTAGTAGATAGTAAGGCGCCTATCAGCCTTCAACGTGCCTTACACCAAGGTCTGTACGATGACAGCACCGGTAAAATCATCGACCCAGCAACAAACCGCAAGATCACCTTGCATGAAGCCATCAGAAGGTCCATCATTAGTCCAAAATATCTTTGTTATTTTGATAAGAAATCTGAAAAACCCTTATCGTTAGGTGATTGTTGTCGCAGTGAGATTATTGACAGGAGAAGCGGCAAATTCCACGAGCCAGGTTCTGACGTCCAGATCTATCTGTCTGAAGCAATGAGTTTAGGTCTCATCGTGGATATTGAAAGCGCTGGATTCACTCTCTATGAAACCTTAGCCATGAATATGTATAGCATAAATGAGCTAGCATTTATACATCCAGTTTCCGACAGGCCAATCTCTCTAAAAACGGCTATAGCTGAGGAACTGATTCACCCAGAAACGTCATTAGTAAAACATATTCCAACCAGTAAATACATCAAATTAAGCGAAGCAATAGAAAATGGTGTTGTTGATGATGAAAACAGTATTTACATCTTACCAAACGGAAATCAAATTAATCTCCTAGATGCTAAACACCGCGGTCTTGTAGTTACAGCCAAGAAAAATTTGAGCCTCGAAGAGATCATTAGAAACGGTCTTTTCAGAGCTGATAACGGTAAAATTGTTGATCCTAGTACCAACGAATTCATTGATATCAACAAAGCTATTGAAATTAACCTTCTAAATCCCGACCTTACTGTTGTCAAGGACAACTTCACAAACAAATTCAAACCTCTACCTGCTGCTATTCAACAAGGTGATGTAGATATCACCAAGGGTAGGGTCATTGACACAAAGGCCAAGAAATCTTACAGTTTAGATATCGCTTTCGACAAAGGTCTTCTTGTTACTGTTATCCAACCTATCACCTCCCAAACTGTGACTAGGAGATACGTATCAGACTCCTCAGCCTCTAAAGAACCAACCCTTAGGGAGTTCACATTAGACGAGGCCATAAAATACGAATTTATCGATCCCGAAACGACTGTTATCAAAGATCCTCATAAGAATAAATACATTCCATTAAAATTAGGCATCACTGAGGGCATTATCGATAAAAATGCGAAAGGGTCATTCGATACTCAGAATAGGACTAAAACGCTTTGCTTCGTCTTTGAAAATGGTTTGATCGTGTACGTCCGCGAACCTCTAACGTTTGAGCAAGCAATCGAAGACGGTCACTTGAACGTAGCTACCGCTCGATTCACCGATCCACATTCCAACGAAGTACTGTCAATCAGAGACGCTGCCGCATTAGGCTACATAGACCCAGACACAGCGCTCATAAAAGATAATCTCAAGAAGAGGCTCGTCAAACTCCCTGAGGCATTCCGTAAAGGCCTTATGGATGCCGAAAAGGGCAACATACTAGACACAGAGACCTCTAAACTTAACACCTTAACGGCTGCCATTGAAAGCGGGCTCCTCATGACTCCTAAGAAGAGCTTCAGCTTGATAGAAACCTTGAACTTCGGTATTTACAACCCAACAACCGGAGCGCTTAACGATCCATTCATTACCACAAGCGTGATGGATAGAAAGAGGTTGAACTTAGGTGAAGCGATCGCACAAGGAATCGTAGACCCGTCGAGTACTGTCGTCAAAGACCCAGAGACAGGAAAGATATGTCCATTGGTACAAGCGATAGAACAGAAACTAGTTGATCCCGTCGAAGGCAGGCTCACCATAGATCCAGTCAAGTCGATCAGCTTGGACTTAGTCAAAGCTCTGAAGAAGGGTTACTTGCTGCCAGCAGAAACAAGGGTAAGTTATTTAAATTTCGCTTATATCTTTGTGCTTCTATCGAGCAAAGGTGTTGCTTTACATCTTCCTATTTCCATTCTTAGAAGGTGATCTCTATCTAAAGCGTTTGGCTTAAACATTGGCATGGCACGACCCACCGGACCTTAGTGTCGACTTTCGGGGTTGTTGAGCAAATCTGGTGATGTCACAGTTTTGTACATTGTGGCCTACATTAATCGATATAACATACAACATATTAGACTTCAATAAATAGATATTTTCTTTCAAAGTAGTGACAGCACTTATACATAATATATTATTCACTTACATTTTTGATTTCAGTAAGGTTAGCTTTTCACTTCTTTAGACGAGAAATTGAGCTTAAAACGTAGTGTAAAACGTCAGTGCCTTGTGTTGTCCTTAAATGCTTATTTTAGGTTAGAGCGCTCACCAATCGCTAGTTTTTCACTGAAGAACTGGCGATTGTGAAGTGTGCTTACCACATTGTACTAAGGCTCGATGTATGTTGTTTTTTATTTCCAGCCGTTGCCTGCGATGCTAAAGAACCCTTTTGAGCTAAATCGTGAATGCTTGCCTGTGAGGGATCATATTAACGACGATATAAAGAACCATCACCGTTTCGCCAAATACCTAACCTCCCATTCCATTGTGCTAAGAATTTGAGGTCGCGATGGTGGGTCCGAGGGCCTGCCGACCTTTCAGCTTTATTATGTTCGCTTCCATTAAAAACCAGTGTACTATGACTGCTGGTCCCCTCCCCCCGTTTTAGATTATCCTAGAGTTCAAACTCGAACGACATACTCATTCCTTGGAACCCGTGCTCACATGTTTTGGAATGCATGAACAGCTATGCTCTTGTGACGTTGATATAAGGCGGATAATCGCAAACATTCACAATATCGAAATGGTAAAACATTTTCAACACACAAACACGGAAGGTAGTATTTATTCATTATCGTCTTTATTTAAAAGATTCAAAGCTGGTAATGTGTTTAGCTTACGTTACCTGATGTATGCGACAGAGTAGACTAATGTCGTTATTTGTCATATGTTTTGTATTACTAAACTCTAGCAGTACATACATTCAGGATATGTGAATGTAGTGCTTTCAAAGTGTTTATTCGTATGAAATGTATGACAACTGACAGTCATTTGTCTGTCATGTCATATACTTTGTCTAACCGTTAGACTCTAACGTAAGCTAAACGTGTTAACGGTCAATGTGACTTCATTTAAATTATTTTTGAAACGATTTATGTTTAACTCTCTAACGGTCTGTGTTTTCGTAGTACGCATTTATAAAAGTGTTTTTTCTGTAAATATTTTGTTTGAAACCTTTATAAAGTTGTACTCACAGTGAATTCACTGACTATTATAGGATTAAAAGAAATGAATTCACATTTTTTTACTTTATTTAAATGTAAAATACGTTCGACGTTTATACGTGTAAATTCTTGACTTTAATACTTCGTTTACTTTTCGAGAATACTTTTATTTATTTTCTTACTTTTACTGTTCAAAAATACTCTTTCAAAGTTTCAGATTTTCAACAAGGTATTCTTTAACTTATTTTTATTCCTATTTTAACAAATAACTCTAATACAAACATTAATTATAAGATAATATCGGAAGATGTTGATACCATAAGCGCAAATGTTTTACGCAAACATCAGAAATATTTGAACTGGCAATGATTTAGTTTTTAAACTAGCCGCAACAATGGCGGTAGTGTGCTTAGAGGTTATAATGGACCATCCTTTTTCACTATGCATGGACTGTTTCTATAAAATCTCCATTCACACTACAAGAAAAACATCTAAATCACTATTTACAATATTTCTGACATTTGCACCACTATATTTTCACTGCTTGCATGCTACGCTTCGCATGATTCTTTCTGTTAATCGTTCGCAACCTTCGATCCTGTTGTGAATTTATTGTCATTTTCATGCTCTGTGTTACTTGGCTGTCTGTCGTCGCCTCTCGTTTGAAGATGTTTCTCGACTTCGCTTCCTGTCTGCGTAGATTTTGTTCAATCTTAGCTTTTTTTTTCAGGTTTTCTACCGGTCTGCATGAGCAAGTTATCTCATGGGGCATGTGTTAACGTTTTGCAATGAAAATACGACTTTATATAAACTTCATTTTATTTGAGAATCAATGCATTAAAAATGCGACAATTCCCAACATTTTACTGAATTGTTCGTAATTTTAATGCAGTAATTTAATTCAATGTAAATATTATTCTAAGTTGCAAAACGTCCGTGTAAAAACCGTTAATTACTTCGTCAGAAAAATATCATGTACAGTTTGTAAAACGCATTTAAATATTACAGTCACTTGTTTACAAGTGATGCACAGAGTAGATAGACATGCATTGTACAATTGCCGTAGTATAGATGCACTATTGAGCTCTAAGAGCGATGTAAATATATGTGCTTTGTTGTATACATACTGATGTCTTTATTTTGTGTGTAGCAAGCAGTAGAAGAGAAATACAGGCTTTGCGATGAGACGTTGTCTAAGTTGCTGGAGTGGATCGCGGTCGTTGAAGAGAGGCTTGCGAACCAAGAAGCCGTTAAGGAAGATATGGATGAACTGCGTAACCAGATTAATATTTTGAAGGTACAGTAGCTTCTCCTATTTTGCTAAGAAACAACCCCTTCGTTGGCTATTGCAAGCCAGATCAATTAATCTGCTGACAAATATTATAATGTCAGCGGTTACGACTGGTTGTATAAAATAAAGCCAAAATAGCGTTTCAAAAATAGAGAATAAGAGTACAGAATCGCAATAGGGCCTTTTAAACATTATAAGCATGTGTGATAATTGTGATCAATAAACAATTCAGCTACCGATCAACGAATATCTGACATAACTGGCTGTATGACCTGTGTATAATTGGAGACTTATTATTTTAACATTACCTCCAAACGATTCTATTTTTAACCCTTTTTGAATTGCAAAGTCAAAGTTAAATCATTTATTTCAAATAGGCACCACATAAAAGGCAATTTTGAACGTCAAATTGCTACTGTATACTAACAATATAATATAATTTCCAGCTGATCAAGGATGACCTGGAGAGTCACCAGCGCCAGGTGTCCGCCTGCGCCGACCAGGCCAAACAGCTGCTCGTCTCCGGCGGGGATGTGTTGGCTCCCCATGAGGTAAACTAATGGGCAGCTTATGGAGAATATTAGACATTATTCACGATCATGTTATCTCTGATAAGTTAAGGACACAATCGAACCTGAAATCATGACTGGGGGATAAAAGTATAACTTTTGAAGAGTAAATACTTATGATAGTGTGCTGTACTTTGCGTTCCCTGAAATCAATCAATCTGCGCAGCCTTTTCCGGATAAAACTGAATACCCGTATTATACATGGAGCGACTGCCTATCTAACCTCCACAACCCAGTTACAGGGTAATACGATACCCCTTGGTAAGACCGGTTGTCCGACTTGCGTTCCCTGAAATACCTACAATTATTGCTTATGAGACCAGAACACGTACAGAACAAGTTTGATACACCAGTATCAAACTTAAGAACATATATGCATCACATAATCCGAAACACCTATTGTCTCAAATACACTGGATAAATACACCGTTCTGCTAAATTGAAGTTAAGTCAACAAGTTCCATTGTCTACAAAACACATTGGCCTGTATACCGACCAAATGGATCGAGTATCTCATACAATATCCTTTAGCATCTTCCATTATACCACCTGCTCATTCACAATAATCTAATATGACTTACATATCGACTCGACCTATCGCAGTTCACTGCTGGACATAGGCCTCTCCCAGGCTACGCCACAACACTCTGTCCTCCGCGTTCTGCATCCAGTCTGTCCCAGTCACCTTTTTAAGATCGTCGGTCCATCTAGCTAGGGGGCGTCCCACACTACGCTTGCCGATACGCGGTCACCACTCCAGGATTCGTCCGCTCCACCGACCATCGGCCCTACGACTAACGTGGCCAGCCGACTGCCACTTCAGCTTGCTTACTCTGCAAGCTATGTCGGTAACTCCGGTTCTTTTCCGGATAATTTCGTTCCTGATTTTATTCTTCAAAGAAACTCTTCGACCTTAAATTTGTGGACCATCCTGTCAGTGTCCACGTTTCGGCACCGTATGTATTAACGGGCAGGAATAGTACATACATAGGTAATATCAAAGACCTATTGTCTCAAACACATCGTTTCGCCCCATTGAACAAGTTCCCCCATTGTCTATCTCACTAATTCACCTGTCCCCACCAGGTGGCAGCACTGGAGCGTGGCGTACGACAGCTCAAGCAACGCTGTGACAAGTGCAGCGAAAAGTGTGACAAGATGCTGCGACGACTGGCAGCCGCCAGAGATGAGCTTGGAAAGTTCGGGTTAGTACTTCAATTTTATATTTTACAATATTTATTCATTTAAGTAATACTTTATTGTACATCACATAAAACAAAAGAAGAGTAACATAATATAAAACTGATTTCTTACAAAGAACCTTAAATAATAATGATGTTTTTCATTTGTATTGCTAAGATGTTAGTATGGAGAAGATTGGTTATAACACTTAATTGTTTCTTAATATCAGAATTGATCTGATACTCTATATTCCTAAGGCTGGTCTTGGATGACTAGCCTTAGAAATACAGTTTGGATTTTTTTTTTTTAATAATTTGTCCTATTTTGCGAAATGAGCATTACATACAGCCCGCAGCAAAGTTGGTGGTGCTGATTGCGGTATCATCAACCAAAATCTTAATGGCAAAACACGCACATGTCTGTCACAAAAACTCCTATAACACACCATAAATTATTATTATATCTCTATACGTGAGGATTTGCAATTGGCTTGCTGGTGACTATGGTGCCCCTTTTTTTGTCTGTTTTTATTAGCTGTAAGTCCTCCATGTACTAAAATAAATAAATAAAAATAAATAAATATATTCCACATTCAAATCAATCAATCAAAAGTCATTTATTCAAACTGGGCTGAGAATCAGCACTTTTTGAACGTCAAAATCACATAAGACAGTCCCCCCAAAACGCCCGCCCTTCACCATTCATTCTTGTCCTCGATAATCCAACAATTTATTTCTCAATAAATTCTAACTAATCCTCTTCTCCACAGCAACGAACTAAACGCCTTCAACACCTGGATGGAGGGCGCGTACCGTACGCTAGAAGACAAGGAAGCAGCGCTATCCAAACTGAACTCCTTACCCGACCAGAGCGAGGACGTGAGAGAGTTTGTGTCTGACGTCATCGCGCACCAGGCCGACCTCAGGTTCATTACAATGTCTGCGCAGAAGTTTGTGGACGAGAGCAAGGTTTGTAGAGTTAACGACTTTTTGAACTTTAAGTAGCCTTTTTAGTCTTCGGTAAGGCTGTAACTGGCAGTCTTAAAAGGCGATGGGTCTCAGTTCGCTACGGTATAAAGTCTACTTTTTACATAAATATTAGATAGTTTAGGTGAAGGTCAAGTTGGAAACCAGCGTCAGGCACTAGTTGTCTGGCATTTTCGCTGAACTGGGCCTTTTTGGTGCAGCCGTAAGGCACACGTCCGTGCTAATTCCTTACATCACACTTTACATTTTTTTTTTATCTGCTGTATATGGTATGTCTTTTAATCTGTGCTAAATAAATTTATTTTCTATATTTCTTTCTTCTTCTCTCTTTTAGTATAAGAGCTTAATTTGATGTTATCAGTGTCAATGGATTCAGCATGATTCCATCTGGTATTTGTACTACGCAAATGTCCTGCAGATCTGGTAGCGTCGTGTGACGGGTCGTTGAGCTCCCTAAAATAGGGTTGAGCTACATGATGACTGATGCATTAATCTTTTAGTATAAGAGCTTAATTTGATGTTATCAGTGTCAATGGATTCAGCATGATTCCATCTGGTATTTGTACTACGCAAATGTCCTGCAGATCTGGTAGCGTCGTGTGACGGGTCGTTGAGCTCCCTAAAATAGGGTTGAGCTACATGATGACTGATGCATTAATCTTTTAGGACAGGTCAACTCAAAGCTGCAATGAATCTTTCTTCAAAAGGCCCTTCCAGACATGGCACTGCATTGTTAGACTCACATAAAATCCTAATAATACAATGTTTAGAATTTAAAAGAGACCATGAATCAGGCAGCTAGGAAATGCCGGCGCCATCTAGTTTTAAATATTGACGTGTAAAAGTGTCCTAAAAGATCTACTTACAGAAATAAACATTTCATTTCATTTACTTATTTTGATTTGAAAATCCTATTATAAACTGTACCAATTATAAAATATGCGTCTTAAAGACTTCGTCCGCGTACAATTTCGGCCCGACCCACCGCGTCGCATCCCATCGCCCGCTCGCGCAATTACTTCGTGATTGCTTAGCGTTCTTTCGGACTTCAATTGTTTTTTCTCCTCTCCTAAGGGTCGTAGCGTGATGTTAAATAACCTATAAACCTTCCTCGAGAATTTGAATATCTAACTCAAAAATATTTTTTCAAATCCGACTGATAGTTTCAGATACTTACGATAGTTTTTGCACGTTCAAACAAACACACACGAAAAAAAAACAAGCTTTTCAGCTTTATTATTAGTATATAGACAGATTACTATTCTAAAACTATTAAAGTAGAAGGTGAAACAAGCACAGCTTTTTTTCGAAAATGTTGGAATATTTTCCAACTACTTAAACCCCTTTCGTATACTATCTAAAGAGGAAGAAGAAAAGTGTTTTGTTATCTAATCTCTAACCTTATTTTTTTTTGTATTTACTTGTTACTTAAACACCATTTCCCTCCACAGGAATTCCTCTCAATCCTCAACGAGTACCGTACCTCCTTACCATCCCGTCTGTCGCACATCGCACCTCGCAGTGAAAGCGGTGTGCGTGAAGGTGCGGGTTCCGCACGACGACGTCACGCAGACCTTTGTGCAAGAGCTCAAAGACTACAAGATAGGCTGAGAGGTGCCGCTGACGTCACCAGACACTATCATGATGCTCTACAGAGGGCTGGCAGGTGGATTAGTGAGGTATGTCCTTAGCAATAAGGTTCTTTTTAGCCTATCGCACGTCGCTGTGAGTGAGAGTGAGTGCCTTTTCCATCTTAGACGAAAAGTAAAGTGTCATGCGATTTTGCGGCATTTGAGCAGTAACTTTTACTTTGCCCTGCCCTGTCAATTTCAATCATTCATCATTTCAATTCAATGTCTTGCGTCAATGTTGTAAAAAGTTTGATTAAATCGTATGTTTAGTGAATTATTATCTATCATCATTATTTGACCAAATTGACGACACTTGACCTGCGGGGCGAGCACGGCCTACTGCGATGGGCTCGAGTCACAATTTTTTTAATAATTGATAATTTAATTTAAATTTTAAAAAATTCAAAAATGGTAATTAATAATTTTTTAATAAGTAAGAAAAAACCATAATAAAATGCGTGACTCAAGCCTATCACAGAGGTCTTGCTCGCCCCGCAGCTGTCAAATTCTGCTGCTGTGTAAATCAGCTGCCACGTCTCAATTATACAGGGTCAAATCAAATTAGTTAGCGAAACTCCGCCGACGATATCGATATCTAAACATGATAAAACAAGAACTATTATAATTTGATTGATTTTTTGTGGGGTTTTCGACCGCCTTTGTAGTCACTTGAAATATCAGTTGAAAAAATATATTTTTATTTGTGTAAACTTCACAGACGTGATTGGTATCGATATCTAAACACGGTAAAACACATTTTTTCAACTAATACTTCATGTAACAAAACACTACCGACCCCATCTCGTTTAAAAAAAATATGATTGACGTGTAAAAGTGTTTGTTCAAACCTACTTACAGAAATAAAATCATTTATCATTTACTACCAGCGGCCGATGAACACAAAAAAAATCGTATTTAGATACCCATACCCAACACGACTGCGGAGTTTCGCTAGCTAATTAAATTTGACCCTGTAGACTTGAGATATGACAGCAGATTAAACTGAAGACCAATTCCCGTAATTAAAAACGTTCAAAATCAAGTCGCAATCTCATCTCAGCGACAGTCAAATGTAAAAAATGTAGGTAAATGCTATACAAATTTTGACAGAGTGAGACTGAGATTAGAATGCGAACGTTCTTAAAAATACGGGAGTTGCCCCTGTTTTAGGTGCCTTTTGCAAATAAATGCAAATGTTTTTCCTTCATATTCATCATCTGTATATTTCTCGATAATAACCTGTATATGTTTCCCTCCAGATGGAGCCACAAGTACGCTCTGTACTCTCCGAGCCAGTGGGTGGCGAGCCGCGCGCCGTCGAGTCGCAGCTGTCCAAGGCCAAGACGCTACACAACGAGATCATCTCGCAAGGACGCCTTATTGACAATGCGAGAGATGTAAGTACAGTGTATTTTATAGTATTTTTACTCCTCTGTCACTTTAGAGTTATTTAGTATTATAATATATTATAATTAATAGTAGATACTTTTCTGGCTATTACAGCACATTCATAATTCCACATAAAATCTTTTCAAAATATTTCACAAGATAAAGTTTATGGATGGATTAAATATGCGGGAGCGCAAGTAAAATATCCTAGCAATGTGTTTAATAAAAAACAGTTCACACCCATTTCTTTTCACAAATTATAACAAAGTTGATTAATGAAACGTATAGCTTACAGATTTAAAAAAACTTACTTTAAAAAGTGAAAACTAACTTTTTACTCCTTTCCAGGCCTGCGAACAACTAGTCAAATCCCTAGAAGGCAACCTAACACCCTCGGAGATCCGTTCACTGGAAGTGCCAGTCATCGACATGACGTCACGCTACAAAGACATCACGGACGCTGTGGGGACCCGCTGCTCCGAACTAGAGGCGGCCCTGCTGCAGTGCCAGGGCCTGCAGGACGCGGCGGAGACGCAGGCGCACTGGGTGGGGCAGGCTGAGAGCCTGTTCAAGTGAGTGCAATGATAGTTTAGATATAAGACATCACCCGGTGTTCTGAACTAGTCATGAAAACTTGAATGTCGCCGTTGAGTGCCGAGTCTTCCCAACGATTGCTACAATTACTGTTAAATGCTAATTGGTCAAAACAACTTTGTTTGGAGAACGGGTTTGTTGGTCAAACCATAAACCCATGGTTGCAGTGACCTATTCCGTGTTTAATTTAAAAACATACAGTTACAAATATTACGTTTAAATATCGCAGATATTCGAGTTTTCGGGATAGTTCGGCTTTGATTGAGCGTTATCTCTGTCACACATGGCTGTGTGACATACTTCTTATAGCGTCGTCTCACTTATTTCGCCAAGAGAACGACTACTTCGAATAAACCAATAACAATCTAAAACTATGCGAAATATTGTTCCTTAACTGCTCTCTAATTTAACTGTTATTTTTCAGGAACCAGCAAAAACCAGCGTCCCTAATTCGCGAACGTTTAGACGAGCAAGTGCGAGAACAACGCATCGCTATTGCCGAGTTGGAGGCGAGGCGGCCAACGTTGGCCAAACTTTTGGCCAGCGCCCGCCAAGCTGCGCTCACGCCATCAAACGCTAGGATCGCGAAGAAGTTGGAGCAGAGAGCTGATGATATTTATGCCAGGTACGGTTTTGACGACTTAAAATTTTGTTGAATCGAGTTAAACTTTTCAAATGCAATGTCATATGTAGATAGCAGAATATTTTTTTCATTCATTAATTATTTAGAATTAATGAATTCTAACTCGTTTCTCTTTTTGAGTTTGTACAAAAAACTTTATTAGTTCCTTGGAGCAAGAAACTGAACTTAAATGGGATGAACAATATTATGTCGGGATAAAACACTATATCTCAAATGGTATCCGTCTAAATAATAAGTAAAAAAATAAACGATGTAATGCTATTTCATTGCATCTCTTCTGTATTGCGCAAGTTGAACAGAAAATATTTTTATCAGTATATATTTTTTTAACTCACAAAACTTTCCTTCTACAGATACGAAAAGCTAGTCGAACGCTCATTAAAACGCAGCGAGTTCCTCGAAGAAGTATCCTCCGCGCTGGCCCACTTCACGGGGCAGGCGGCCACGCTGGACGCGGCGCATGCGCAGCTGTTGGAGCAGGCCGACACGAGGGAGCTCGCCAGGATGCCCGCTGAGGAACTGGGCGGAAGACTTGCGCAGTTGGCCAACTACAGGTGAGGCAGATCTGCGAGCCAAAAAACGTTCTCTATGATTGTATTTGGATTGTGCATAAAGTTTTAATGAATTTATTAAATAATGTTGATTAATGAATTATGAATATGGGTGCCAAATATTTGATTATTTGCACCTAAAGTAGAGACGGAAAATGAGCCTGTCTAATGACAAAAAAACCTTTTTACAAATTATATCCTGAATGAAGTCACCGAAAGTTTCATAAGTACCCGTTAGTTATAACGTGAATGTTCGTAGCAACTTGGCCCCGAAAGTTTTTACCAAAGGCCACTATAAATTCCTTTGTTGATTAATACGAGCTATCGTATTAATCAACACTAAACTAACGTTACGTAACGTTAACGTTAACGTAAACTAACGTTTTTTCTTTAGACGTATTAGCATACGTCTAAAGAAAAAACGTTAGTTTATTGTAAGAAAGAAGTTAACAAGTGAATTTCATATAAAGTGTTGTGAACTCGAAATACACTTTTCTATATAAACATTTTTAACCCATACTTTTCTTCGTTCGCAGAGACAAGCAAATGCCGTTGTTGGAGGAATGTCTGCACAATGGCAAGCAGCTGATCTCCAAGAAAGATGTCACCGACACACACGTTATTCGTGACAGGATGAAGGTAATAAATACATAAATAAAATTAATGTTATCAAGAAAACATTTTTTTTTTCAGTAATAAACGGTTTTAGTGACTTTTGTAACACTCCATTGCACAGAGGGAACTTTTGTAACACTCTATTGCACAGAGGGAACTTTTATTGGCTTTGTAATTTACTTGACTTACATGAAAATAAATCTTCTAAATCTTTAGACGCGAGTCTATAATTTCATTAGCGATCCCGTAAATAGTACATTTAACATAAACATGTTTACGAATGACAAAATATTTTCAAAAACTAATCATGTTTTTGTCTTCAGGCTTTGGAGAACCAATGGCGTGACTTCAACGCGACGCTAGAAGAGAAACAGAAGCTATCCAAACAGAGAGCCGACCAACTGAACCAGTATGAGTCGCTCAAGATACAAGTGAGTATAACTAAATTAGTTTTGGTTGACGTGCCTGGTAGAACATGTATACAAATACTGTTCCATTTTTAAATTTTTGTAGTCGTTAGTGCCTATCCGGACAGTATGAAACAGGCATTCAGCTTACAAAGCCATTCTATCCAATCCATTAATTTTACCCATATTATGATTTGTAAAAAGGAAATGGAAACTCTTTGGGTGCATTTTCTGTCATATTTTTTTTTTTTGTCTCATGTGTCTCTATCATTGGTTCATATAAAAAATGGAAGTAAATGTCGCCCCTTTTCAAATGTATTTGGTATGTGTAACGGGGACATAATTAATGTCGTCTGAATCATATAGTTTTTGCCAAACCACATCTAATCTCAAATTCCTTTCAGGTACTGGATTGGCTCCAATCTATGGAGAGCCGCGTGACTCGCCTACAACCAGTCGCCGTAGACCTGGACGTGATCAAACAACAGCAAGATGAGCTCAGACCTCTGGCTAAGGAGTACAGGGACTTCTCCATCACTATTGATAAGGTATGTCACAGAGAAAAAAGGTGTGTGCCAAATATCAGATCAATCTGTCAACAGGAAGAGGGTATAATTTCAATTACTAAATTTGATCCAAAAATAAACGGCAAGCTAAATTTAACCGTTTAACAACGATTTCTTTGTGAGAATGAGTGGGTACTTATAAAATCGGAACCAACGCCGCTATCTTGTTTGTTTTCCAATACAATTTCACAAATGTTACAACACTGTCCTCGTCATTCAAGCGCCAAGAAACCTTTGCAGCACCGTTTCCTATTAGCTCCTATTTCCCGCTATCAAACGGTATTTTATTACATTCCGGTATAAGACATTCCGAGAAAAATTACAGGCTCTTTCAGCCAGTTCAACATTGTCCCTAGGTTGGGCTCACAGCAGAAATCGCCTTAAAGTAACAGAATATATAACTGAGATTCAGTATCTTTTCACTTAGTTCAGGAGCCAGCTGTTCAAGCTGCTGTTGACCTGTTTAGTGTATGACTAACTTTAAGTATGTGCTTCTCTTTGTACAATAAATTTATTACTTATTTTATGTTTTATAATTAAGCTTTTACGCGACCGGTAGCCACTTTATATCAAGTGGATTGTTCGCCTATTTCACACCTATTTTCATCCTTTTTTTTTTCTTTCGAGTCGAATGTTACTTTCTAGATTAGTTCGGCGCAATGGTGGCAACCATTGATCCTAGTTGCATGATAACCCCATTTTTTTTTTTGATCAGGTGAACGAAGCTGGTGCAGTGTACGAAGCGTTGACTCGCGGTGATCGTGCCGACAGTCCGCATAGGAAGAGGCAGATTTACAGCCCCACTAAACGACAGACACCAAGTAAGGAGAATTATCATTAAAAAATACTTTGGAATTTAAAAACTTCTCTATATTAGTCCTACCGTTTTCTAAACTAATATTTTATAGAGAAAATATTTGATTTTTGTATGTTTGTTTGTTACACTTTCACGCTAAAACGGTAAAACGGATTTGTATGAAATTTGACACGTGGATAGACCATGACTTGGATCAGGATATAGGATACTTTTTTATCCGGATATTACTACGAGATCGAGACTTATGCGGGTGAAACCGCGGGGCGAAGCTAATAATAAAAAATGTTTTTTAAAAAACCTTGTCTTGTTCCAAAATCGAATCTAAATAATAATAAAAGTTAGTGTTAAAGAAAAAGTATTTGATTTGCATCTTGACTGACACAGATAGAATACCCTATATTTTAATTATTATATTAGTTTGTCTTGCTACAATCTTAGCAATCCAATGACTTTGAATAGAACTAAATTGTCATGCATTGAAACGCGTGTTTGTTTCGGCGTTTCTTATCAGAGTAGTCAGATAGGAAATACCGACCCACACACCGATCTCATCTATTTTTTGAATATTTCCGATGTAAAAGTTTTTGGTTTAACAAACTTACATAAATAAACACCATTTATCATTTACGAAAGTTCAACAACAACAACAAAAATCAACCAACAACAAACAACAACAAAAAACAACCAACAACAAAGACCACAATATATGCTCACAAAATTCCGCTATGTCTCTTTCCTAATATCGTATGCTTGTTTTAGGCCGCACATTAGATGGTCGTTCACCATCTCCCAACAAGGGCCACGGTCTGGTCAGTCCCGGCTCCACACACTCTACATCCAGCGGATTCTCCTCACGACGATCCAGCCAAGATGGATTCCATCTTGAAGGTAAGACAGATCATTGTTTATCTCTATTTAATAGTAAAATTATTAAACAAAATAATATGCACACTGAACTCTTTTAAAGGATCCTGTAAAATATTGGCATCAAATCACTTCTTTTTATCCTAAATTGTAGTGTTTTCTACAGCATTAATTTACTTTCCGCTTGTCGGCGAAGACTTTGAATTATCTAGCGTCATTGATACTTGACTTTTTATGTGTCACTCCTAATCTAGATTAAACTTGATTGGAATGGTATTTATTGTTAGCGGAAAGTGCATGTTATCCCGCTTCTTTTTAAATCTTATTAAGAAAAACTTTCCTACAGTATCGTAACGTGTATCCTTTTGGGTTGTCCAATGCTCAAAATTTTGATTCTACTTAAAACTCGGGCTTCTTTCCACAGAACTATCCCCCGTCCAGCAACAACTGTCCGAGATCAACAACCGCTACAGCCTGCTGGGGACCAAGCTGGCCGACCGCACGGCAGAACTCGACGCCGTCAGGGAAGAGCTGCGCAAACATCTCGACAGCTTGAGGCAGCTCAACACGTTCCTAGACAAGGTAAGATTAGCTGTTATGTTAGGGTAGATCGCTATAGTCTGACGCCAAGCGGTCAGACCGCACCGCAGGTGAAATTCACCATCTGCATAGCCTTCGCTAACTATGTAGGGTCGGCTTCCAGTCGAACCGGATGCAGCTGAATACCAGTATTTTACATGGAGCGACTGCCTATCTGACCTCCACAACCGCGTTGGATAACACGATACCCTTTTAGTAAAACTTGTTGTCTGCAATTGATTGAACTATTTATTTTAGCGATGTGTAGTCGTAAGTTTATTTTCGATTGCCGTTTGTAGTATAAAGGTTCGAAGGTTCGTTCGGGACACATGCCATTAAGAGCCTTTGCGTACCTTATGAAAAAAGTAACTTCACCCAATTGCGAGGTTTGTGGTAAAAGAGAAGACGTACAACATCTCTTGATGGAGTGCGCCAAGAACGAATCTGAGAGAAACCAAGTTATTAGGAAGTTAGGTATAAATAGGTTAGATTTAGGCATGTTTTATAGTTTTTTATCTCGACCTTTGTCCCGAGAAGCTAAATTGATTTACTCATTAGTTAATATTTAAGATTTTTGTTCAGCTTAGTTTTATTGCTTTTTGTTTGTAATTCAAGATAAGTTTATGATGGGGCTGGAATGAACTGAGTTTATAAGTCCCTTAAAATAAAGATAATAAAAAAAAAAAAAAAATTACAGTTGCTAAGGAATTTGAACTTTGTCTTGTAGAACATTGCGTTTGTTTTCCCAAAACGTGATAATAATCTGAGATTCTGAATTCAAACATAAATCAATTATTTCTCCCATAAGGTTCAAAGACAGCTGCCCAAGGAATCGGTGCCCAACACAAAGGAAGAAGCCGACAAGACCATCAAACAGGCGCGCGCCGTCCTAGAAGAGATGTACGAGAAACAAAGCATCTTGGACTCTACTAAGACTCAGGTAAGGTTCAAAATTTGTTTTAATTACGTCTACCGTTTTGTTAGGTTGCTTTTGAAACAGAATAATACGTAACAATAATAAAGGTGCTGATTGTAAGCATTCAATCACAGATACTTTCACTCAACCATGCTTCAAGATAAATACATATTAAACTTCGGATCACTGGAAAAAAATACAGTCACAACACAACAACGCCCTAGATAAAATTATTTAGCCAGTTCCCAACAAGGTAGACAATTATTATATTGAGTAAAAGTTTTGGTTTAAAACATTTGCTACGGCATAGAAAATACGTGAAGATCTCACTACAAGAAACTACCCTCTGTACCTCAATGAGAGTCAATTATTAATAGTTTTAATAATAAATTGTGTTGAATCAGGTTCGTGAGCTACTAAAGCGCAAACAAAGCGTACTTGGAGCAGACAGACTGCACGATGAGATGGAAGATGTATCTTCAAGGTGGAAGGCGCTACACGACGCCTTTAAAGACAAGTTAGTATATTATTACTTTTACAGCACAATTTAAAATTGTTCAACAGTGTTTGTAGCCTTTTGGTGCAAAAGCGTGAAGGACCATTTGTTAAGTTCCAATTGGTCTTTCGGTTCTTAAAATTTGCAAGAATAACATTCGGCACGGAAGCGTATCGAACGTTTGTGAATAGCTATGTAGGACATGGATAGCTAACAAAATGAGATTTTAACAACAAGACCAGAAAACAAACCGTCGCCATCTACGCACTGGACTAGAAATGACTTACAAAATCTTACATGCCTAACACTGCTAACATATCGGCTGAAAGATATAAATTATAATCTTCTATATCTATAAAAATCAATGCCACTTTTCGTTGTAATTTTATAACTCAAGAACGAATGGACCGATTTTGCTAATTCTTTTTTTAGAATATTCCTTGAAGTACGAGGATGGTTCATACGGAGAGAAAAATTAAAAAAAAATGTTAGTCGGTACGAAGTTCGCGGGGTCAGTTACCAGTGTCAGCTAGTGTAGATAATAATAAAAAATCTTCGGCTTCTTAAATCCAGCTTATTTAAAACAATATTTTTTTCCGTAGGATCCGCCTAATGGAAGAAATGAAAGATTTCACCGACACACACAGCAACTTGTCTCAGTGGCTGAGCGCTAAGGACCGCATGATGGCCGCGCTCGGCCCCATCTCCTCCGACTCCAGGATGGTGCAGACGCAAGTGCAGCAGGTATGTACACACTGCTGGACATGGACTCTTCTAGAGCCTAATGTCAGCAACTTGTCTCAATGGAGACATAATGTAGACTTCTGGATTTCAGGTCTCTTGAAAAGCAGCTCAATGTCAGCATCAATATCTGACGAACCCAATAATCTTCTTGCCAGCATCCTTATGCCTTACGTTGGGCCGCAGGACGTTGAGCGTGTTTAAAAACCCAGAACAAAAATCTACAAGTATTGACTGAAATAAATTTTCAGCGGGCGTTTCATGACTTTATTCCGTTTCTAAAACATCTCAGTATTTAGCTATGCAATTCAATATAACACCATCATTACAAAACTTTAATTCAATAAAAGTTAAGCGGGCATTTGTCAAAAAATTTAGTACATATATTGCAATTGAAATCAGCATTTCGTCCAATGTTAAACTAAAATGTTAAGTCAAAAGAGCACTATTTACTCTTATAAGTTATTTGTACTGTACCATCTAACTCTCCATGTCTCCCCAGGTGCAAGTCCTCCGCGAAGAGTTCCGCGGCCAGCAGCCCCAGCTGGCGCACTTGGAGGAAGTGGGAGCCGCCGTGCTGGAGCGGCTCGAGCCCGCCTCGCCTGACGCCGGCAAGATGAGGCAGAAGGTGGGAGAGTTGCAGGACAGGTGGAACGAGCTGTTGGACAAGTGAGTAGAGTTAACAGAGATATAAGAAACAGGGTATAAAGTTCACTCATACTCTATGGAAAAGGGACGATGCTCCGACTGCCCGGCGATTGAGGTCGGGGCGTTGTATATAATCTAGTTGCGCAGTAAATTCTGTTTGCGCGATGCAGGATTTTGCGTGACGTCAGTATGTTGCGTAGTTCGCATGTGGCGTTGTAGATGCCGCCACAAGTTATTTATATATAGAGTATAGACGAATGAGTACCGGTTTTTTTTTAAATTAATTGATTAGTATAGTCGTAGCTAATCGACAATCGCTGCAGCATGTGATTGTTATGAAAATGACTTAACATTTCAATATAACACTGCTAGGAAAATGTAAAATGCGCAAATTAAAACGGATAATTTTCTAATCTCTTTGAAAGTTCTCTTATAATAGCTATAACATGAGATTTGACAGTATAGTTCAGTCGATCAATATTTTATAACCAAACTGATATTTCATTTAATTACCTGCATTATTTTATTATATATTTTTTTTTATTTTTATTAGCGGAACATGTACCATACTCCCGATACATGATAATTCATTTCGACTGACCGGTTGGCGCAGTTGGTAGCGACCCTGCCTTCTGAGCCGCTGGTTCCGGGTTCGATCCCCGGACAAGTCAAACATTTGTGTGCATGAACATGTCTGTTTGACCTGTGTCTGGGTGTGTATATGTATATAAGTATGTATATCAGTCATCAGGTTACCGTAGTACAGGCTCTGCCTAGTTCGGGACCTGAAGACCTTGTGTGGATGTTGTCCCATATTATTATTATTATTATTTTATCCCTACAAGATAGAGATTTTCTTATTATAATTTTTCTAATTTCTGTTATGATCAAATTACTAACTCGTTCTCTTCCTCCAGACTAGAGAAACGCGCCGACAGCCTAGGCGCGGCGGCGGACACATCTCGCGAGTTCGACGCCGGCCTGACGCGCCTGCGCGACGCGCTGCAGACCATCAGCGATAAACTAGACGAGATCGCCATGGAGAAGGAGCCCGAAGAACAGCTGAGGAAGATTGAGGTAAGAGGAACATTATATCGGCCCACTGAAAGGCGTGCAATAGCAGGTCTCTTAGAGAAGGAATGAGAATCGATCAAAGCCTAGGAAATTTAAATTAAATTTAAATTTATCGGATTCATTTGATCGGCTTGTGACTGATCGATTGCAGGGCAAAAGTGCCTTGCCTTTTCAAATGTTGAGAAGGAATGAGGATTTATCTGCATCAGAATTAAACTAAACATTTAGTAACGGTAGCAGGTACTATTGTCGCGGAAAAGATGCAATTCAAGCTTCAATTGCGCAACAGATGCGTTGCAGTTATTGAAAAGAAATGAACAACCGAAAGTACTGTCGCTGCCCAATATAAAAACGGACGGCACGGTTGGCGCAGTGGTTAAGCGATTGACTGCTGCGCTGCGTGTCGCGGGATCGTTTCCCGCACGGAACAAATATTTGTATGACCTACAAGTAGTTGTTCCGGGCCTGGCTGTTTTTGTATGTGACTTTAAATGTTTGTAAACGCACCCACAATACAGGAGAAATTCCTAGTGTGGGGCGACGTCTTCTTTGATCTTTTTACCTACTAAGTTTCAGCAGCAAAAGAACCTCAGAAATTTTAGCACGTATTACATTTTGTACCACAAAAATAGTAACTTAACCATTTTCTCCCCACAGAACCTAGAACGTCAACTTGAAGGCCAGCGCCCCCTACTGGCCGACCTCGAAGGCGCGGGCGCGGCGTTGTCACAAGTGTTATCAGACCCCGCCTCGCGACAGGACATACAGAGCAAGTTGGCGGCTGTTGCTAGGCAGTACGACAACCTGCAGAGGAAACTGGACCATAGGAAGGCGGAGATTGAGGCGGCTTTGAAGTGAGTACACACACGATCGTATCTTACCCTACCCAACTAAGCTATAATAGACTATTTGACTGTCACGATCGGTATTTGAAACACGATTCAACTTTATCCCGAGCCTAACCTTCGCGCCAGTTTTTGTATTTCGAACTTACCGACTTTCGTAAAGTTCTTAATACAAGATTGACAACCTAAAACAGAACTAAGTTGTCAGTTTTGTAAAAGGAACCGTATTTCGATTTTTTTTAGATTGTTATTAAAAAAACAGGCTCGATGGTTGAAAATCATGTCTTATTACTAATGAGACCGTTAGCGTCTGAGTAGACAAACACTCTGTCTGCAAACAATTTCATGCCGTAACGAGTTGACCCAATTTTGCACAAACGTATTTCTTTCTTTCATCTGGCTTTATAAGTGAACCGTTTGTTATATCGATGATGAACAACCAATACCTCCTAACTACCTTTTTTGATTTTTAGTTTTTATTGCCAATCGACGTAAAATACAATTTCGCGTGTAGGTACTGGCAAAAACTAACACGATATTTGACTATTTATCCCATTAAACACTAATAGAAATAACTTCTTAATAATAAGACGCTAATTTTGCTGCGAATACATCCTAAATTTAAGCAGAAATTACTAATATGTTGAAACCGAAAAATATATAAAAGATTTGGTAGTTCATCGTCGATATACCAAATTAAGACACTATTTTACATTTAGACTTCCACGCGGACAGAATCGCAGACACATTAAAACCAGTTTTATGTGTCTAAATGCTCAAAAATACCACTTCTAACCACACTTTACTCCGCAGGGACGGCCGCAACCTCGAAGAGAACATAGCCCGCACACTAGGCTGGCTACAATCCGAGCTGAACTCACTCCCAGCTCGCCTGCAAGTGTCGGCCGAAGCCACCAAGCTGCAACAACAGCTTGAGCGACATGAGCCGCTGTATAGAGAGCTTACCCAGAGGGAGCATGAGCTTATTATGCTTTTGGATAAAGGTAAGCTTATGAGACATCAAAAGCGTACTTTGAACAAAATTCACGTGTTCTGTTCGGCAACGTTGAACGTGAACAAAGATCAACATGACTTTATAGTCGTCTCCTAACCAAACCGGTCGCGTGTTCGCGCCTCGTTTGCGGCACGGTGTAGAGGCTTGGCCATTGCCCACAACGTTTGGTTATTTCCTTACGCCAAAAATGATACTGCCTTTATTATTTAGAACAAATATTGGGGTTCGACTGCTGTTCATTCATTTTCAGACCCTATTTCAATGCCGTAGAGTTACAACTTGGAAGGGGATAACCAAAGTTGTCTTTTAGAATTTTCTTTCATTTGAAAACTGAACTTGACTGAAATGATGGGCTGTCATTTTGACACATCTTTGCGGCTCCCAATCTAGAAGTTTAGTAATCCATGAGAGGGTGCCACACGTTGATCTGCCTTTTTAATTGAATGTCTAATGAATATTCTTCTCCACCAGGTCGTGAGATGGAGAAGAAGCCAGCGCACCAAGGTTTGCGCAAGGATCTGGACAGGATTCAGACACAGTGGGACAAACTCAAGCGAGAGACAGTCGACAGATACACCAGACTGCAGACCGCTATGGCAAGTTATGATAATTACTTCTTTTATATTTAGTCTTTGGTTCTTTTATTTGGTATTAATATATCGTTTATATGGAAAATGTCAATCTCCTCTAGGGTTGCCTCAACACTTTCCCAACACAATGACATTATTAAAACGTACTTAGATTTCTCTGAATAAAATTGGTAGTGATGTCGCGTCGTGAAATTTTTCCAAATCGTATTACGTTTAGTATTTGCACTATTTAATGCAATGACAACCTGTACAAATAAATACTTTTAATTTAAAATCGTTTTTACGCTTAACTTTACCATCCTAATCAATTTTTTCGTACCATAGGAGCACTGCCGCAAATTCCACAAGGCCCAGGAATCATTCGTTCCTTGGCTGTCCGACCTAGAAGACAGGCTCGCCAAGCTACCGGCTACTGCCTTCACTAAGAAAGAGGTAGAGAAGCAGCTGAAGGAGTTGCAGCTTATCAGGAATGATATCTGGAAGAGGTACGTTTGATTTGACATATTTTGCAACCAATCAACCATAAATTTTAAAATGAAATGTGTTTTTAAAATTAAACACAATTCGCCAGTTTGTATCGGAATCAGATCTCATTTTGCGAATATCACAGATCACGATAGCCTCGACCGTAGACAATAAAAAAAAATGTTTTGTTTTAACTCTTTGAGTAGTTGGTGAAAGAGCTCAGGAAACCAAGGTCTTTTACCTTGTTTTTTCCTGAGCTCTGATAAAATATTTAATTAAAAATACACATAATGTAGCATAAAAAGATGTTAAGTAGATGTCAAACCGTCGGTGCTCGCGAGAAAAGAGAACGAAACCCTCGGTGTAATACGCCAGCAAGTTGCTATCTTCGCTGTTGTCAACTTCATGATCAAACTCAAACTCAAAGCATTTATTTCAAATAAACCAATTACAGGCACTTTTGAACTGTCAAGGGGTCGGTCGCTCAGAAATATGAAGCTTAAATGAAAGCGTAGTAGGTACCTATGGAGAAGAACGGACAAGAAACTCCATGGACACTCTTTTAAATGAAATATTGTTACAAAAAAGTGACATCATTCATGTTGTAATTATACATGTGAGAACGATGTAGAAAGACGTGCACGTTAAAAGCGTCCGTAATAAAAAGATAAAAACAATTATGGAATTAAAATAAGCCGCGGCAGCTAAGAAATGACCAGTGCCTACTGACGGTATGTGACGGATAGCTCTCGAACGCCATCTACTGGCTTACATTCGTTATTCAGACTTATGGATATAATAAGAGCAGATTCACACTGCAACAAAAATTTCAAAAAACTAACAAAACTTATATGATTGTTTCTTCCACTAGATCTGGCGAGTACGAAAACAACAAGACTCTAGGCGAGACTTTCATCTCATCTTGCGACATCGATCAGGAGGTCGTCAGGAAACTGCTCGATAACATCAAGGAGCGGTGGGATAGGATCAACAACGGTATGTTATTTTTGTAATAGGTTATCGCTATTTATTTTAGCCTGTGGAGGTGGGTTTCTAAACGGAAGTCACGTGAATTAGAGTATTCTGTAAATTATAAGCTCGTAAAAGGTGCAGTCCTAGTATTATTAGAAAGCGGTTTTACGACTGACAATCCGTCGGAAATTCCAAAGAATGACATTTTGGCTATTAAATAAAAGACAGCCTGTTAATATTTTCTTTGCTAGGTGCACGTCTTCTCTGTGGAGATTTTTGCAATTCAGATGAAGCACTTGCACCAAAATTATAATGAGAAAGAACATGGAACAAAACGTACCCACCCATGTAGCAAATTGAAATTGGTACCATTAGAAAGGTCTTTGAAAATATATATATTTGTTGTATGGGGGCAACTTTGCAGCTTGTGGGGGAAAAAAGATATTCGACGTTGAAAATGCCGAAAATCCTTAATAAAAGCGACCCATGCACATTCGACGTTTTTGCGATTTTATCCGTTAGGTACTTCGAACTGGACTCGAGGTGGCCCTGCACAAGTTCGAGGCCATGTGTTTTCATGGTCCTCGGAACACGCCACCGTCGGGTTCCCAAATAACGGTAGGAGGGGTTCACATCGGCGTCGAGTCGACGATGAAGTACCTGGGACTCGTCCTCGACAGCCGGTGGAACTTCGTGGAGCATTTCCGACGTTTGGCTCCCAGACTGGAAAGGGCCGGGGCTGCCTTAAAGCGGCTCCTGCCCAATCTAGGGGGGCCAAACGCCTCCTGCCGGAGGCTCTACGCGGGGGTCGTGCGGTCCATGGCCCTTTACGGGGCACCGGTGTGGGCGCGTTCCTTGAGGCGGCGGCCAGCCCGCTGGTTGAACGCGCCCCAAAGGGTCATGGCCACCCGGTTGGTCCGGGGATACCGTACGGTCTCCGGTGAGGCGGCGAGCCTCCTTGCCGGATTACCGCCATGGGATCTGGAGGCAAAAGTCCTCGCGCACGTTTGGGAGTGGCGCGAGGAGGCAAAACGCCGGGGCGTAGCTCCGCTGCCGCGAGAAATCACGGTACAGCGGACAGAGCTCCGGCGGGATCTCAGGGCGGCATGGAGAGCGCGATTGTCGCAACCCAGCGCTGGGCACGCCACAATTGCGGCGATAAGTTTGAGGAGTGGCTAGAGAGGCGCCACGGCGTCCTCACCTTCCGCCTGACGCAGGTCCTCACCGGACACGGTTGTTTCGGGAGGTTCCTGTTCCGGATAAGGCGGGAGGAAACGCCCGGGTGTCACCATTGTGTGGATCGCCCGGAGGACACGGTGGAGCATACGGTGGAGGTCTGCCCGGCTTGGGCGGAGCACCGCCGTGTCCTCGTGCAGGCAATTAGCGGTGGCGATCTCTCGCGTCCGGCCTTGGTCCAGGCCATGGTACGGAGCGAGAGGGCTTGGGAAGCCGTCACCTCCTTCTGCGAAGCAGTAATGTTCGCGAAGGAGGAGGCGGAACGCGTGAGGGAGAGGCAAAGTTTGCGCCCTCACGCCCCTAGCCGCCGCAGGAGACGCCCTGGGCGTCGGGAATCGCAGGCCGATTCCCGGCCACCGTAGGCGCGGGCTTGCGAACGGCGAGCAATGGGCAGCTCGCCGTTCGATAAGGACCAGGCCCGGGTCGACGGCGCGTTGTGTTCCACGCGCGCCTCAAAGAGATGTCAGCACCAATGACGGGGTTTGCTAAGACCGATGCCTGCTAGGGTTGCGGAAAAGTCCAAGAGGGTTACCGTGGCCCCTGGCACAGGCAACTGAAGGAACACGGGTGGGTTTTAGTCAGTAAGAATCTGGACACGCCCTCCTGCTCTGCCCAGGGCGGGAGAAGTTATTTGATGATTTCCCATCCACAAAAAAAAAAAAAAGGTACTTCGAACTATTATGCGCTAGCGTCGGTATGTCGTAAAAATTGGAGAGAAGCCAGAAAGAACAGAGAAGCCATCGAAGCCTATTATTGCTCCTGCATGACGGGTATGAGAACTCTAGGTGCCTGTGCTCACACTGGTAGCATAATATGGTACTTAGGTGTTGACAGGCACCTAGATAACTTCATAGGTCCGGCAAGTGCCTGGGATGATATAATCATTGAGAGTAACAACACAATTTAAAAATTATGTTTGTGCTGGTCTTGTAATAAAACTGTGCTTTTTAAGATTTATGGTTTTTATTTAATATTTTTTCCATACCAAAAACGAATGGTAGGAAGCTAAGTCGGTCTCTCTTTAGGCAGAAAAAACAACTGGTTAATTATTTGGTCTACAGAACAGAAAAAGGTGCGATTGCTATAACACTTTGCAATTAAAAATGTATTAAAGAAGTTATCATAACTTCGGTCTCCCATTCATTCATTCATTCGTTCATTTATTTTTGAGTTAGTCAATTATGCCTCTTCTAAATGACACCTAGTCTAAAATGCTACAAAGGTGGGTACGGGTTCCATACAAAATTACCCATTGTTTTATTATGTCCATAGCTAACTATTAATAATTGTAAAAACTGTATCACTGAAATATTTCATCCAAATTCATACTTTTTTCTAACGAAGTATTTCAATTATAAGTTACGTAAATTAAATTGGGACGTAATTTGAAAAACCAATCAGCAGCACACAGTGACGTCACTGCTCGGTCCACTGTTGACACCACCCGTGAAATGTCTAGATAGTGTAGTAGCTACAGTTTATAATAGTTATTCAAACATTTAAAATTATTTAATTCGTTACCAATCTAATACTTATTTTCTCCCACAGAGGTTCTCCAACAAGTAGAATTCCTAGAAACGACAGCCCGCAAGCTGGGCGAGTTCGCGGAGCGCGTGCGCGGCGTGGACACGCCGCTGCAGCGCTGCGAGGAGCGCCTGCGGGACGCGCTGGGGGCTGCGCCTGCGCACGCCGCGGAGGCCGTCGCGCGGCTCGCGGACCAGATACATGCGCTCAGGGCGCCCTTACAGGTACGTGGACACGCCGCTGCAGCGCTGCGAGGAGCGCCTGCGGGACGCGCTGGGGGCTGCGCCTGCGCACGCCGCGGAGGCCGTCGCGCGGCTCGCGGACCAGATACATGCGCTCAGGGCGCCCTTACAGGTACGTGGACACGCCGCTGCAGCGCTGCGAGGAGCGCCTGCGGGACGCGCTGGGGGCTGCGCCTGCGCACGCCGCGGAGGCCGTCGCGCGGCTCGCGGACCAGATACATGCGCTCAGGGCGCCCTTACAGGTGCAGGGGACAAATGCTTGGCTAGTTTTTCTAGTATTAGAGCTTTTTGTGAAGGAGCTCGTCCAAGGCAGTGAGGAAATAACATGAAAAAAAATTAAAAATTAAACAAAAATATTTTCATCAAAGCAGCATCAAATTCCGACAAAAATCAAACGATTTATCTATCTATAGGTTTTACTTTTAAGTTATTCAGGCACTTCTTGTCATAACACTTACAATATTTCTTCATTCCTGTTCCGAACAACTCTTAAAAAATCAATACCAGTCTTCATTTAACTCCTTTTTTTCTTCCCAACAGAGCATCAATGTAGCCGCAGACGACATAGTAACGCTAGCCCTCGAATGTGCGGGTCGCGACACCGCAGCACGCGCTAAGAACGTTCTAGAAGAACAGGCGCACGCGCTGGCGGAGCGACTTGATGACCTGGAGGCCCGCGCCGCGGAGGCTAAGGGACGAATGGCCGGCGCCGCCGCTGCTATGACGCATTTCCAGGTAAGATATTAGTCTGATAACCTGGTACACTCATAAGAACGTTCTAGAATAACAGGTGCACACATTACCAAGTGCAACAGCTAATTTATTAATAGGTCAACTTTAGCCTCAGGAGTTGCAAAGAATAAAGTGGAAATATGGCGTCTTTTCTCAAAGATTTATAAAACCAACAAAACAAATGTCTTTGACTGGCTGTCATTAAGACCAATCATGCCGAAACTCAAAACGCTTTCGTTATAAAGATCTTGAGAAAAACTCCCTGTGACAGACTCAGAAAGTGATCTAATAAAGTTTCTGTTTTAACTTTTAAGGTCAGAACCCTAAAACACGAGTCAACTTTAACAACATACCGATAATTTTGCTGATTTTTGACAAAGTTCTCGTATCTAGGCAGTACCGTAAAACGGGGTTAATAGGGATGCAGGGGTGAATCGGGACGAAACTTTAAAATAGATTTTAACATTGAATTAATATAGTTTTTTGCCAACAAGGGCACATAATCGTTAATTAAAATACAGTAAACACATTTAATTCCTTTTTGGCAGCAGACGATATTATTTCAATGTTAACATCCCTTTTAAAGATTCGTCCCAATTCACCTCTGCATCACCGATTAATCCCGTTTTACCAGTATTCAGTGTTATTGGTAAAACATCATCAACCTCTTAAGTGGTCATTGTACTCATCACTATGAACAACTTTTACTATCGCGAAAAAAAAATCAGCTGTTCCCTACATTTATGTTTGCAGAACTCGTCAAAATGTAGGGACCAGCTGATTTTTTTTTTCGCGATTTCATATTTGGTCCCATAGTAAAAGTTGTTCATGATGATGAGTACAATGACCCCTTAAGTGGTTGATGGTGTTTTACCAATAACCCTGTATAGTAAAAGTTTCTAGCTTTTTTTTTTTAATCCTTGCCCCACGTTAGGAATTTCTCCTGTATTGTGGGTGCGTTTACAAACATTTAAACTCACATACACAAACAGCCAAACATTTCTTATCGAATTTGAATATTCATACCTGAATACCGAATGATACAAGAAATGCTTTACACCATCATTGTCACTGAAGCACAGTAGGTAGGATTCTGCTACTTCGTATAAGAAATGATAAGACTATTAGATATGATATAATCTTAATATCATAATACATGATTATCTGCAGATAAATCTTATATGTTTGACATCTTCTTGACAAAATTCCTTAGTTTATTTGTTATATCTACGAATAAAGATCGTTTACTCTCAAAGGGTGTTTCAGAGAAGCTAGTAGAATCTGTGATGTGTGAAAAAGTTAATAAACTCCTTATTTAATGAGTACAAGCCTTGTAGGCGAGACTCGCCATGCCGTTTTTCGGATTCTTGTGTCTACGTTGTCACTGCTCGTGTAAACGAGTAAGGGGTGTAATAAATGTAAATATTTCAATCTAAAATCAAAATATTATATTTAAATATAATTATATTATCTGAAATCAAAATAACGTCAAAATGTTCAAGTGATGTGATTCGCTTTTGTTAATTCAGTAAACCAATCACAGCAGTTGACAATTTGCTAGCAAATTTTTGTTTTGATTTTCGTTCTGGAAACTGGTTGTAAGGCCCATTTGTACCACAGATCAATAAAAATGCATTTAACGCTTAACATATTTAAAATATAATTCTGTTTCTGTCATCTTAAAACAATTGACAGAATAAATAACAACGACGTTTTAAATACGTTTATCTACACCCATGCTATTTAAATCCTCTATAAAATTTTCTGAAACAGTTAGCTTATTGCCAACATTAAAACAACCAGTGTCATAGTAACCATAATATCATCCAAACGAATGTTATAATGTTGTACTAAATTTCACTATGCAACTCGAACTCGATCCCTTCCTCTTTCAATTCGTGGTATATTTATGAATTTCAAAAAAAGAACATTGTCATGCACGCGCGTTTCACTACTACAGCTACTAATTTAAAAAGAAAAACTGATGGCTTATTTGAATTCATGTCGTATCCCGCCATTTTGGTTCGTTATTAGTAGGTATTGCGAATCTTATATAGAGGAATCATATCATGGGTAGATAAAGACTTGTATGCAACTGTACATAATTAGGTATTAAAACACTCATGTGTTTTAATACCCCTTATTATAGAACAATTGCATAAATAACTATTAACGCTAAACGCATTTAGTGATTTGTGGTGCAAGTGAGCTTTATAGTCACTACCCCAACACTATTTAACCAAACCATTTTTCTCCCACAGGACAAAGTAAAGAACCTATCCCATGACCTGACCGACCTTGAGAAGGAGTTGGACAGCATGAAGCCGCCCGGCCGTGACATAAAAACTGTGAAACAACAACTTGATGACATCGGTCGGTTCTACAAGCGGTTGGAGAACGCTGATGACTTGGTCGGAGATACGGAAAGAGCCGCCGAGATGTTGGTCGAGAGTGGATACACTATCGATAGTGCTAAGACTAGGGATCAGGTATGTTGACAATATTTTTGTTATTTTTTTTGGCTCCGCTGTTCGACAGACGTCTGTCTGTAGCGGGCTGTATCTCTTAAACGATAAAAGTTTAAATGTTCACTGAGTGTGTATTTATATTGCCGCTTTAACAACATTTATTAAAAATTAAAGGGGTCTCCATACTAGAAACATGTTTTTTCGAAGTTTTTTGCCTTGTGGTGCGGAACCCTTCATGTGCGAATCCTACTCGCACCTAGCCCGTTTTTAAAGTGTTTGGTACATTGAGCGCACTACTTTATGCTAATCATAGTTTTAAAAATAATTATTCTTTTGAGATCTTACTTTAAAATAAATAAATAATAAAAACTTTATTGCTAAAAAGATTAAATACAGAGATTTTACATCGGCCCCAAACTAGGCAAGCCTGTGACTTTAATAAAATAGTTATTATTTTACATAACGTTTTGGTTATCATTCTAATTCTTTAGCAATCTAAAATATCATTAAGTATGTCATTTTAGAATATATTAACATTTTGAAGTTTTAACAAAATATTATGTACCCAACTGTGAAGGAAGTCACATCCCAGATCTTCTTTTATTTTCGCCAAATTGAAAATAACACTGCAGAATTAAATAATAAAGTTGCATTCTAAAGCTAAAAATGCGATAGATATTTATTTACAAAGACATCGACTGTTATAACGACAGTAAACTTGCGTTATAAAGCGTTTAATTCGATACATATTAATTTGTGTTCAATAGGACTTCTATATCTAAAACCACTATAATCTTGCTTCGTTTTCGTAGGTGGAAGGCCTCCGCAAACAACTAGCCAAGTTGGACGAGCGCGCTCGCTCCAAGGAACAAGATCTTGACGATACGCTCAGCAAGCTAGAGGCGTTCTACAAGGCGTATGATTCTGTCATGGAAGACGTCACTGAGGTAAGGAAAAAGCAAGGAAAAACAAACAATATTGAACTTTATTCTTAGTGGTAGAAGTACGAAATTGGTAAGCAAATGTTACAGAAGTAAATTATATCTTAAAGCCGAGCTTTATATGCCAGTTTTATTTGATGAACAACGTTGCACCGTATATCTAGTGAGATAAGGACGAATTTTATTGACTGCGAATATTAAAGGTATCTTGTAGAAACAATGGTATTTTTAAAATATCATTATATATACATTGAAACTCCTAAAAAAACTTGATCAGGAAATTTGTTGTCTTATAAATCAGACACACAAAAAAATTATAACAATCAAGTTCACATCAAATAAATAACCAAAGTTATAATTAGGTTTCATAAACCGGGCTTTTACATACATCCTACAACAACTTTGTAATTGAAAAACCATTCTCAAAAAAACCTTAAAAATTATCTGAAACGATCAAATAACGTTTCCTCTCTCTCCCAGGCCTCCGAACAAGTACGAAGCCTAAAACCGGTTTCCTCCGAAGTGGAACAGATCAGATCCCAACAGAAAGACTTCGCTGAACTCAAGCGTCGTACCCTTGAGGCCCTCGGCCAGAACGTGGCTCATTGCAACAAGATCGGACAGGGGCTCGTGCGGTCAGCCCTCCAGGGGGTTAACACACAAGTGCTGGAGAAGGATTTGGAGAAGATGAATGATAAGTGGAATGCGTTGAAGGAGAAGGTGAGTTCGAAGCAAACACTTTATCTATACCCCTATTTTAGCAAATAGAATAATATTGACTTGGGACTATAGAGGTATGAGGAACAGGGTGTAAAGTTCTCTCATACCTCCATAGAAAAGGGAGGATCCTCCGACCAGACGGTGCCGTGCCTGGTGGGCAACTGCCCGACGATTGATGTCGGGACGTTGTACTCGTATATATGCTAGTTGCGCGGTAAACTCTGCTTGCGCGATGCAGGATTTTGCATGACGTCAGTGTGATGTGTGTCAGTTCGCATGTGGCGATGTAGATACCGCTACATGACTATTGCTCATAAAAACAACATATTGCGGCTACTTTTCTACGGGTCTCTTGAAACGAAATAGATTACCAAATTAGAATTTAATACTATGAATTACGGTAAGATACCTCAAAATTCAAAACACAAACAAATATAAATATATTGAAGAATTGAGTACCTGGGGTCCTTTTGAAATCCGTTAAAACTAGTATTACACGAACTTTGGTCTAAAATAAACTGACAAACTCGTATATTTATATAGTCATTTGCAAAGAGCGTTTATACTTTTTGCAAACATTGTATAATTGCAAGTACGTTACGTTTCAAATAAATGACTACTTTATTTGACGCATTTATATAAGTAATTATTTGATAAAATACAAAAAAAAAGTAACGTTTTACTTTCTAACAGACGAACGAGCGTGAACGTCGCCTCGACGTAGGACTCCTACAGTCAGGCAAGTTCGCGGAAGCTCTCGCCGGGCTTGAGAAGTGGCTGGCCGACACTGAGGATATGGTCAACAACCAGAAACCACCCTCCGCTGATTATAAGGTCGTTAAGGCGCAGTTGCAGGAGCAGAAGGTATGTTAAAAGACGACAAAATACTTTTTTTTACTGTTTTATTATTTAATAGTGATAAGTTAATGATTTTTAATAAAAGTATTATTGAATGTATCGAAAAAGTAGTTACTTAAAGTATTTCTATATTAAATTCCTACTGGGGTTACACGAAAAGTTTCACTCTCAAACGAAGCCTCATCAAGAGTTTATCTCGCAGTGGTCAGGAGTCAAACAGTCAAATGAATCTGTGTCTGTGTCGAACACAGACGAGCATGAATTCTGCACGAGTCTTGTGACGAAAATTTGAATCCTAACTCGTGGTGATTTGATTTCAAGTTTTTTTTTCGTATGAGCTTCTTATCTATCATTCCGTAATTTATTTATGATCTGTTGTATTTTTTTTTAAACATGTTGTTAGCTATTAAAATAAAATGCCAAAGTAGTTAAAATATTGATTATGAATTGCAATTGCTTACTAATGTTGTGACTCTGAATATTTCTTTTAGGTTAAGGTGTAAGAAATCACTCTGAAACCTTCCAAATGCTATTTTTTACATCTAAAATTGTTATTTAATGCAATTCATATTCAAATTATGAAATATCGCGATGTAAAAAGCAATACTTCACAATGAATTTTAGTAATATTGATACATTAATCAAAATAGCGATATATTTGACAGCTATTTGCAACGCAAAAGAATGCACATCCTTGAATCTGAGCAGGCCCTGCAGTCTCGACATAGTTAGCAATAGTTTTCGGTTGCTAAGTCCTAACAATCCAGATGTTTAATGTTGATGTAAATGTTTGGTAGTCTCGACACTCAAATTTATCGGTTTTCACCTACCGGTACCTACCTAAAATACCAGTACCAAACGATAAATTTTAGTGTGGAGACCACCAAATATCATTTCATCTGGATTGTTAGGACTTAGCAACCGAAAACGATTGCTAACTATGTCGAGACTGCAGGCCCAGGAATACAGAGACAAGAAATTTTTAAAATTATTTAAATAAAAAAAAGTATAACCACCTATTTTCTCTACAGTTCCTCAAGAAAATGCTAATGGACCGTCAGAACTCGATGTCGTCTTTGTTCGCGATGGGTAACGAGGTCGCGGGCGGCTGCGAACCGGCCGAACGCAAGGCTATTGAGAAGCAGCTGAAGGGGTTGATACAGAGGTTCGATGCTCTCACTAACGGGGCTCAGCAGAGAATGCTGGATTTGGAACAGGCTATGATGGTGAGTCTCGTTGTTTATGAAAGCTGGTGGTTATTAATGCATTATAGAATAGAATAGACATTTATTTTGCAAATATGGGTAATACATCATATGTGATAAGATACATTAAAGTTCAGCCATATTTCATTATTTGGCATGCAGACAATTTGTTTATCATTTACCTACTTAAAATAAACCAAAAGCCAGATCCATCAAATCCAGAGCTGTTCAGCCAAAAAGTTGGCTGAATTCCTCTGATAAAAACTCAGTCACACTGTAGTATGTTTTATCCGGTCAACTCTATCCATCCACCTGGCAATTTATTGTAAATAATTGGGGCCATACAGTAAACACTTCCGCGCACCAAAGTAGTTTGACACGGTATTTGACTTAATTTACTGTTGTCACGCCTATTTCTTGTGAATATATCAGCTATATACATGCTAATGGTGTCATTTATGTAATATAATTGAAAAAGAAAAAAAATCTAAAACAATAATGCCATTATTTTGCTTGTGTCACTTTAGCAATGCAGTTTTAGGTTTTTTTCACTTTTAGGCAATTTTTCCTTTCGCTATTGTTATTAAGTTTTGTTACAACACAACAATTTTTTAAGTAAGGCCAGTCTGCATCATAAATTAAAGACTGCTGGCTACTACCAAGAATTGTTATGAATGCAAAAAAATACTAACGGAATGGATAAGAAAGCTAACCTACAGTGAGATCGAATCACTTCTACAACAGATACACTAACACTACACTAACATCATACTCCACACAAACACACACACCCTCACACACAAACACACACCCCCACTTACACACACCCACCATCATTCACTCAAATCACCTTGTTTTTGATTATGTACACACGGCTACACATCAAACTATACATTTCCAGTTTACACTAACCTCTCATTGTAAGGAAATCCTATACAATGCGAGATCAGCTTATACTGGAAATGTATAGCTTGATGTGTAGCCGTGCGTACTCGTATTGTATAGTTTACACGCCTTGTTTTTGAAAGAGCGGAGTCTCCTAATACGCCTGCATATTTTGCTTAAAAGGAGGCTCCAATCTCAAATTTGTTGTACGTTTAAGGTTATCAAATAAACAATTTTTATTTACTAGAAGTACAAAATTTATTTTTATTTGTCTCATCGAAAAGGTGGCGAAACAATTCCAAGAGGAGTTGCAACCACTGGTGGAATGGCTCGGATCATCTGAACGTAGAGTGAAGTCTCTGCAGCTCGTGCCCACGGATGAGGAGAAGATACAACACAAGATCCGAGAACACAAGGTATGTTGCTGGAGAAAATATTAAATAATCAAAAAGGCATAGCTTATTAGTTATAATAAAAAGAAAACTTAGTAACAAGAAATATTGTAAGCCGATGAAGAGAAGACTGAATGAAGAAGGGTGGAATATGGACTCCCCAGTTACTTACCATTTTATGACCCGTATTCGTCTTAGTACCGTGCCCGAAATCATTTTGAATGACGTCACGATTGCCGGTTCTTTTGTTTAAATAACTTTGAGTCCAATATTGCACCGAAAAAGGATTTTTGTATAACTTTGGCGCCAAACCTTTTCCCATCCATTGGACGAAGTTTTCAAAAAGTAAGTACCACCCTCAATAAATATGTTTGGATTAGTATAATAATTGATTGTTTTCTTTCTCTAGAACCTCCACGAGGACATAATATCGAAGCAGCCTCCGTTCAAACAACTTACGGAGACTGCCTCCACTCTCATGGGACTGGTGGGTGACGACGAGGCCAGCGCGCTCGCTGATAGGCTGCAAGCCGCTACGGATAGGTAAGATTATAGAAAAATCATTTAAACATCCATAAAAGAGTCTTCAATGCCCACTATCTTCTTATAAGTGCTGGTTAAACCATCTGGCAGATTTTGTCATGAAAAATCTGTTACTTTTTTTATTTATCTTGTGGGTTGTGCCTGTGTCTGGTGAAACAGACCTTAGGTATTTTTTTTTAATCATCGGTCATTTAGTTTGTTGTAAATTCTTTTCGGCAAGTTCTCTGTGTTACCTACACTTTTAGTGCCCCTAAAACATATTTTGATCTTCTAACTTTGGATAGATAATGTTTTCTCTGTATTACCTACTAGCTGCTCCCGTGGGATTTTATCCCACGGGAAAATGCTACCGGGACAAAAAGTAGCCTTTATTACTCCTTATAATATCAGCTATCTGCCAGCGAAAGTCCCGTCAAAATCAGTCGAGCCGTTTTGGAGATAAGCCGGAACAAAAAGACAGACAAACGGACAAAAATTAAAATAAAAAAGTTATTCGTCTATATATTCCTAAGCATTTAGTAAAAAGCTATTTATTATTATATTAAAAATTATATTAAATTATTATATTATTATTATAGTTATTTTGACAATACAAACAGACACTTAAATTTTAATAATTTGTATAGATTATTCAGGAATCCTAATTTAAATGGTCGTCTTTACTTCTTATCGTAATAGTGTAACATTTACCAGCATCTTCAAATCACTCACCAACTCCTCCTCTCCTCAGATACCAAGCCCTAGTAGACCACAGCCTTAACATCGGCGACCTACTGGAAGCATCCCGCAAGGGTCTACGTCACTTAGTACTGACCTACCAGGACCTATCAGCCTGGATGGACAGCATGGAGCAGTACCTCGCCAAGAGGAAGATCCTGCCAGTTCACATGGAGAAACTGCTGAGGCAGATGGACGAGTTGGCTGTAAGTATAGTCACTGTCAAATAGATGCGGTAAAACAGAATTCGTAATCGTGATAAAATAAAATAAGATGAGTTTAAGACGGGTTCAACGCCCGTAAGGCACACCAACTATAGTAAATAACAAGTTTGGAATAATCTTGATTATGTATTTTTCTTCGTTTTATCATGATTAGATATCGATACCTATTACGTCTGTGAAGTTTCGCCAGTCAATTCAATTTGACCCTGTACTATTAAAACTCTTGTTTCTTTGTTTGTTGTTCTTCTTGTTGTTTCTTGTTTACTGCATATTAATAGCCAAAAGCCACCGTCAACTAAAGCAAACAGAAATGCTACACTACTTCGCCTATACCAAAAAAATATTTACAGGGCCTGCTAAAACCATACCTAAGCCTCTTTTTAGTGTTGCCGTAGTCGGGTAAAAACTTAACAGTTATTGTATTTCGCAACAGAATCACAAACTAAACGTTCCCCCCTCTTTCATTTAGGAAAAAACCGAAGAAATCGCCGCCAAACAAGAAGCAGTGGACAGCACAGTGGAATCCGGTCTCGAGCTGATGAAGCATATCTCAGGAGACGAAGCATTACAGCTTAAAGACAAGCTGGATGCCTTACAGCGAAGATACAACGACCTGACGAGTAGAGGAGCGGAGCTGTTGCGAGTGGCTTCGGAGACGTTGCCGCTTGTACAGCAGCTGTACAATAGTCATGCTAGGTCAGTATGTCTAGCTTTGAGTTCAAGGGGACGCGCCAGGTTGCACGCGAAATTGATATTTCATGAAATTGTCATTCAAAGGGATTATATGAACTTAGATCAATACAACCCGTATTGATGATTTTAATGATTATAATTCTGTAAATATGCACTTGTTACGGTCGCGAATCATATTTCGTGCAAAAAATCTAAGAAATTATGAATTTCTCGGGCTACCTTACAGTATCCCACCTCTGGACGTCAGAAAATAAGGGAAAATTTGCAGTTTGAGCTTTTTAAATCTAGCTTTTATCGAGTCTAGAGTGAGATAGAGTGACACTATGTCATTTTTACCATTTTTTTTTGATAACCCGCAAAAAATTATAGAATTCAAAGTCTTGAATCGTGTGCTGAAGTCAGGGTTTACAGTTTGCGCGTCAATGCCCTGCCCCTGCCACCCTGTACAAGATAATTTTAAAAGCAATTGCATAATTATTATATTTATTATTTACATTGAGTACAAGTATTCATGAAAGAAGTAAATTAAATCGTAACACCGCGGGAACCTACAAGTGATGGTCTGAATACTCGCCTTTGTATATCAAAATCTCCGTTTAGTTCGATTGAAGAAGACAAAACTCAAATGTTGCTCACTCCATCGCCGACTCTGTCTCTGTCACCACTGACCTAGACTAGAGTCAAGAGCAAACCCATCTTAAATAAAGAATAATCTAAAACTCGGATACAGTGACATCTCTGATTTCGCATTCACCCTCTCTGTTACAAAATTGCATGCAAAAATTACCTTTATTGGTTAATCAGAACTATGCAACTAAATCTCTAATACTCTTCAACAGGCTAACCGACTGGATGGCCGGCGCCGAGTCATGCCTACAATCAGTAGAGCCTCGTGAGGAAGACATCTTGAGGCTGGAAGCTGAACTACATGAGTACAGGCCTGTGCTCGAGAACCTCAACCAGATCGGACCGCAGCTGTGTCAGGTAACGGAACCTCTAATTTCGTGTGATTATATTTAGACGTTTTTTCGACTTCTATGTTTCATAATTTTTTGATCGCAAGTGGCCGATCTGCCAGGGTTGCGGGATAGTCCGAGAGGGTTACCGTGGCCCCTGGCACAGACAACTGAAGGAACACGGGTGGGTTTTAGTCAGTAAGAGTCTGACACGCCCTCCCGCTCCGCCCAGAGCGGGAGAAGTTATTTGATGATTTCCCACAGCAAAAAAAAAGGTGGCCGATATATATTCACATTATTTATTTTTATCGTCATAAAATACAGTCGCCAGCACTTTAGGTTATGCAAAACTGTCAAATTTCTCCATGTGATTTAAAACCCTAAAATGTTGAAGGTTAAGTTCAAAATCCAAGGAGAAAATTTTACAGTTTGTGGTAACTTGACGTGCTGCTGTGTGTACACAAGAGTTCAGTTTTTTTCGGCTCCTTATTGTGGTAGTGTAGCCAAGACCAGGATTTACATTCGCATGATGACACTTTGGATGTAACGTAACCATGCAGTGTCGCAGCGTCTTTTGCCTTCAACACACTTGAATGGTACCTAAAGTAATTGCTTTTTCATCGTAGTGAATTATAGATAAGCATTGCTCATCGGAGGAGCAGTGGTCGCCCTATGGTAACGGCCCCGACTTACGAGTCGTAGGTCGCAGGTTCGAACCCAGACAGGCGCTTTACTTTGTGCAAATAATTTCATCACCACTGCTTTCAAAGCGGTGAAGGAAAACATCGTGAGGAAACCGGCATGTCCTAGAACCCAAAATTCAAAGACATGTGACATCTACCAACTCGCACTGGGCCCGCGTGGTGGATTACGGCCCACTCCCTCTCACCGAGAGACCTGTGCCCCAGCAGTGGGAACATCATAGGCTAATGATGCTCTTGCTCATCGTTATTGCCCATCTTTATTGTTCCTGCCGTTGTCTTAGTTTAAATGTACAGCAACAAAACTGACTCGTGTTTCTTCCTCAGATCTCTCCCGGGGAGGGCGCGACGCACATCGAGAGCTTAGTGACGCGCGACAACCGTCGGTTCGACGCCATCGCGGAACAGGTGCAGCGCAAGGCGGAGAGGCTACTGCTTAGCAAGAAGGTTAGTTGTTGTACCGGCACCCTAACTGCATAACATAATCTGAACCATTTTGAAGGATATTGCTAATTCTTTGCTTCATATGTTCGAAAAACTTGTCTGCTCAACAACGTAAATAACGCAATGAATGTTGTTGAACTGTCAAAATTAAAGCCAACGTTACCCAGCACGATTTTCAAATTACTTATTTGTTAAATAATGTCCATAGAGATTCTTGCCCGTTCTTCTCCATAGAGATCTAGGTTGTGGAACAAGAAACTAGCTCAACTTTCCGACTAACTAAATGACTCCTTAACAATAGAAAGTGCCTGATTTAATTAAAATAATTGCCTTGACTTTGTTTAGATGACAGAATCCTGATATTTTTGCAAGACTCATCCATCACAGACTGTAATTTTTAAGTTTTTCTTATTTTTTTTACGAAAAAGTACTGATAATCTGATTAGTACTTATTAGTAACAAAACCAGTTTACGCTGGTCTCTCATCGTACGGAAATCCTATACAATGTGAGATCAGCTTATACTGGAAATGTATAGCTTGATGTGCAGCCGTGTGTACCTAAAGAAAAAAGAAATCGTTTTTTATTAAATACCTACTGATACCCGTCACGTCTGTTATGTTTCGCCAATTAATCGAATAATGCCCTGTATATTAGTTTATCCAGATCGAAATATTGTGATGAGTTACGTTCTCTGAATCCTCTTTTGTTTTCTATCTCTTTAATTAGATTTGAAGAGCAAGTCTGCATAGATTGATCGAAGGATTTGTTCATTTTTTTTAAACTTCTACCTTTTAAGAAGCTAACCTCCTCTTCTCGTTCCAGCGTTCCCTTGAAGTAGTCGGTGACATGGAAGAAGTACTAGAATGGCTGCGAGGCGTGGACTCCGCACTGCGGGCCGCCGAGCCTCCATCTTGTGAGGCGAGCATTGTACGAGCTCAACTCAAAGATCAGAGACCGTTGAGTGATGACGTGGCTGCACAGAGAGTTAGAGTCAGGGATCTACTCAGCCAGGCTAAGAAGGTAAGAAACTATCAAATAGGTCCAGAGATATTTGTGAAGAAGCTCATCCGGGGAAGTACTTACATCAGACCAATTTCTACCCCAAAAAGGCGTTGCGGTTTGAAAGTAATGACGGCACGGTTGGCGCAGTGGTTAAGCGATTGACTGCTGCGCTCCGTGTCGCGGGTTCGATTCCCGCACGGAACAAAATATTTGTATGACCTGCAAGTAGTTGTTCCGGGTCTGGCTGTTTGTGTATGTGAGTTTAAATGTTTGTATACGCACGCACAATACAGGAGAAATTCCTAGTGTGGGGCAAAGTTTAAAACAAAAAAGAAATATTACAGACACATAAAATATTTTTTGGTAAATTTGTCTCTGGGATAGCAACGCATGTGCGAAGCCTCTGGTATCGCAAAAGTATCAGGAACAGCTTAACATAAGGTGGATGTCGGCTTGTTTGTCCATCCATCCATCTTTATGACCAGTAGTAGTTCGGTCAACGTCAGTGGACTTTAACTACGAAAATCCCCCTTACTGCTACGACATAAAGGCGCTATCCATGTCAAATGGTTACCATGGAGATTCTGTGGACTCTCGATCTTCTTTAAACCAAAATTAATATTCTATGTTCAAAATTATCATTTTTTCGCCCAGGTCCTCCGTGAATGCCAGTCCTCTGAAGAAACAGCTGTCATTCGCGATCGTAGCGAGGAGTTGAAGGAGATGATGGAAGAAGTGGGTCATCTTAGTGCTGAACGCTTAGCAGCCTTGGAGCAGGCCTTACCGCTTGCCGAGCACTTCGCTGACACGCATCACGGGTGAGTGTTATATAATGATTTGGTCCTTATGACAGCAAAGTAACATTTGGTCCCAGTAGACGTAACGTGAGTGTGGGAAGAGATGAAAGGGATATTGTGAACCTACGTGAAATAGTTTCCAAAAGTGGCCAGCCGGTCGATTCTAAATCACACCGTGAAGACTTGCGTGGAGTGAGCTGTCAGTGTCATCCCACTGATGTTAGAGATAGACCAACGTTACATTTACAATCATAATCGGGATTTTAATCATATTTTTTATCCAAATTCAAATAATTTTATATTATTTCAAAGTTAGTATGTGGTTAAGTGGCTAAACATTACTGTTTTCAGGGTTTTAAAATAAAATTGCAAAACAACAGAAATTCAGTTGAAACACAATGTTGTTTTTTTTTTGATAATAACTAGCTTTGAAATAATATAAAACTATCAATAGAATATTATGAAAATCTCGATTATGATTGTAAATGTAATGCTTGGTCAATCCCTAGCATCAGTGGGATGACACTGACAGCTCACTCCACGCAAGTCTTCACCTAAGTTTTCACGGTGAGATGGTTACAGAATCGCAATGCTGGACTTTTACATATTCAATTATAGACAATTTTCTTCTTTAGGATGTAATGTTTCTGACTGCCGAGACCTTCACCCTTTGAAGCATTTTTTGTGGATTTCGCAGCATGAATATTATAAGCTCAACAGGGCTCCTTGCAAAACTTACGAATATCATGGATACTCCCTGTAATTGTGTACAAAAATGCGAACTTTTTGTAAAACTTACTAACAATATCGTTTGTTTTATAGCTTATCATCTTGGTTGGACGACATGGAGAAGCAGATTCAAATGCTAGCGATGCCCGCGCTCAGACCAGAACAGATCGTTCAGCAGCAAGACAAGAATGAAGTGAGTGGCATTGTATAGATACTACTTAAGTTAAGCTCATATCCTAAGAATGTTTTAATGATTATTGTTTCTATATGAGAAAAAGCAGTTGGGTTTCCCAAAAATCTTAGAAGTTGGAGAGAGTTAGAGCATTCTTTATTCGTATGTTTTTATGCATGTATACAAAGTCCGAACTCTGGGCTCGATGAAGTAAACTTTCGATGCGATGTACAGTGAAAATAGCTATATTAGATTACTTACCAGAATATTGGGATCGTCCTCTAATTTTGGTGTAGAAATTACTCAGTCTTTATTCATTAATAAAATACAGTAATAAATAATCTATAATTAAAGTACTGTCAAGTTATTTATTAATTAACTAATAAAATAAGCTCATTTATCCATCGCTATTTATTGCAATCGACGTCTTCACAGTTCGTCGGCCGCATCCCACATCGGTCTAGTCTAGGCAGGGCAGCTCCGTGGTCGATGCCGAATAACTTGGCTATTGGTTTAAATTTATGCCTTGTGACCAAATGCACATGCTAGTGACACGGGTTGTTGAGAGTATTATTGTTGGTGTAGAAATGATGACAGTTGCTCCATCTAAAGCCGTTTCGACCTAGTAAGAAAAAGACTACGCTAAAATGTGACCTATTTCGTGGATTTCATTTTAAAATGTTAATCTCAACCTCGTTTTCTCTAACTCAGATGCTACAACAATCCATCAGCGGCCACAAACCGTTAGTGGACAAGCTGGTCAAGACGGGAGAAGCGCTGGCCAAGCTCTGCGGAGACGACGACGCCGCCAAGGTGCAGGACATCGTGGACGCCGACTGCGAGAGGTACAACGCGCTCCGGGCCGAGCTGAGGCAGAGGCAACAGGAGTTGGAACAGGTAACGTCAAATACCTGTTTACTTATACTATACTCCATTTGAAATAAAATTAGAAATTTAAATAAACCTTTTTTACAGTCCGTTCAACCGATTTTGACTTCCTTAGACACAAGGATAGAATTAAAAGCAAAAATGTGGTAACAATACCAACTGTTTACTGCAGCTGCCATTTGTCATGCAGCCAACGCAATAGAAGTCAAAATCGGTTGAACGGAATGTAAAAAAGGTTCATTTAAATTTCAAATGGAGTATTAGTTTCTACTAAACAGCTTGAACTTCAAAGACAGAAACACCGAATACGCCGTTACGTCATACATCAAATTGCCAAGGTTATAACAGATTCATACGAAATGCAATTTAGGATTAGATCAAGTTTTCTAGAATTTAGGGCCGTTTAGGTTCCGTTGGGTTGTTAACTTTTTTGAACTCAAATCCTATCGCGCACAAGTTTGACTTTTAATAACTTAGCCCAATGCCAAGTTTTTAACATAATCGTTTCATCAATCTGTACTTCATGTCACAGTTTACACTATAAAGTTGCTGGCCCTACAGTCGCTACAAAAGTAACTCCTTTGTCATACAACAATCGACCTTATTCCACACACATTGATGTCTATTTCTCCTACACAGGCTCTACAAGAATCATCCCAGTTCTCGGACAAGTTGGAAGGCATGTTGCGCGCACTATCAGGCGCGGCCGATCAACTGCATCGCGCCGAACCTGTGTCTGCGCACCCGCCTAAGATTGAGTGAGTACAATACCTTTTATTTTATCTACACTCAATTCTATTTTCATGTAAATTGTTACATTCAAAAGTGGCGTTTATGTGTCAAATTGAATTCATTGCATTGACTGACCGGTTGGTGCAGTTGGTAGCGATAGCGACCCTGCCTTCTGAGCCGCTGGTCCCGGGTTCGATCCCCGGATAAGTCAAACATTTGTGTGCATGAACATGTCTGTTTGACCTGTGTCTGGGTGTTTATATGTATATAAGTATGTATATCAGTCATCAGGTTACCGTAGTACAGGCTCTGCCTAGTTCGGGACCGGAAGACCCTGTGTGGATGTTGTCTCATATTATTATTTAATATTCTGTACAATCCTTATCATAACAGTAATATACCTACATTTAAGAAACAAATAATAAAAACCATAAATGAAGACAAGTGACAAACTACTAATCTCTAGGTGTTCTAACTTTTTTTTTCCTATTTAAAATTTAAACACCTAAAATTGTACCTTTTTGAATTTTTATTAGTAGTCCGTTCGCATGTCTTATACTTATCCGAGCTATACAGGGTAACCTATAATTAGCCATACAATACTGTAATCCACATAATTAAAAAAAAAAAAAAAAATGTAATTTACTCTATGTATCGCTGTTGGTAACCTAAATAAAGAAAATAAATAACGAGAACCTTCCTAACCCCATATTTACCTCAACAGAGACCAAATCGAAGAGAACAACACTTTGGTAGAAGACCTAGAGAAACGACAGGAAGCCTACAACGCGGTCCAACGCGCGGCCTCTGACGTCATCGGCAAGGCCAACAAGAGCGACCCCGCCGTGCGGGACATTAGGAACAAGCTCGACAAACTTAACAAGTAAGTCGTATGTGTACATATAACAGAACATAAGGTACTTGAAGACTTAGAAAAGCGACAAAAGCCTGCAAGCTTAACGTGACGTAAGTACGAAATATAAATACGCATTGATCGTCACTTGTTTAAGAATTTCAAGCTCTAGTTGAAATTTATGTATAAATTAATTAATAATTTATTTATTTAACCATACCCTGCGGCGCTTTTCTTATTCTCTTTCTTACATAGTCAGCATTTGGTGAAGTTGGTGTAAGACGATAAACATGCTGTATACCAACTACAGGAGACAGGCGTAACCGTTAAAAATGTCTAATAACTTTTTATTATGTTCAATAAAAACTTAATTAACTAACAAACTATCAACATAAAAATATAATAACCTAACTTAACTAAAACAAGGCGTCGAAAAATTCTTTAAAATGTCCAACTAATTATTTCTTACCCCTCTGCAGTGACGCCAAAAGGCGGATTCTGTTTTTGATTGATCATCTAAAAACTTCTTCTACAACTGCCTTTTAATCTTTTACAAAATTGCCTTTTTCCAACAGACTATGGGACGACGTACAAAAATCATCGTCAGACCGCGCCAACTCCTTAGACTCCACACTGGAAGTGGCTCGCAAGTTCTGGCAGCAACTGAACGCGGTGATGTCGCAGCTGTCGGAGCTCGAGGACACGCTCACTGCGCAGCCGCCGCCGGCCGCACAGCCGAGAGCTATTCAGGCGCAACAGGTTGCCTTGCAGGAGATTAGGCATGAGATTGATCATACTAAGCCTGAGGTTGGTATTTTTGATTTTTTCATTATTTTTTAATACACAGAACTACCTATAATTTGACAGCAAAATAGACCTTCTTAATAAGGACTGTTTTGCTAATTTAACTGCTATAGTTCACTCATACCCATAGTAAAAGGGAGGATCCTCCGACCAGACGGTGTCGTGTCTGGTGGGCAACTGCCCGACGACGATTGATGTCGGGACGTTGTATATATATGCTACACGGTAAACTCTGCTTGCGCGATGCAGGATTTTGCGTGACGTCAGTGTGATGCGTTATTCGCATGTGGCGATGTAGATACCGCTACACTGCTAACTTGTATTGCTGTTCCACAACTGGGCAAAAGCCTTTTTAATAATCAAATTATTTTTCTAATAACTTTTATGTCCTCCAAAATCTAACCACCCTTTATCACCTAGGTGGAAAAAGTCCGCAAAACCGGCTCAACCCTCATGTCGCTCTGCGGAGAACCTGATAAGCCTGAAGTCAAGAAACATATGGAAGACCTGGACTCAGCCTGGGACAACATCACCGCGCTGTACGCCAGGAGAGAGGAGAACCTCATCGATGCCATGGAGAAGGCTATGGAGTTCCATGACACATTACAGGTGGGTTCAAACTTTAGTAATGATGTTATTTTTATCCGACTGAATAAAAAAGAAGGTGGCTCTCAATTCGCCAGTTTGACTGTAGTTTGTTTTGAGGTTATTTAAAGGCGAGATTGTCATCTGGCACTACGAAATATTCGTGTTTTATTATTTAAAAATATTGTGTTACCAAACTGCCTTAACTCAGTTTGGTAACGTCATTAAAAAATTGTATCGACTGTATAGAGTGAATTTAAAAACATTGTATCACTATTAAAACTTACACTTACGACTTTAAGTACTAAAACAATCAGCAAAGCTTTTAAAAGATTCAATATTATTATTATCTACCCACCGCCCAGTTTCGCGAGACTGGCTGGCTTTTAAAAGTTACACTTGAGACTATACCAAATTGTATAGCAAGTCTTTTAAAACTTACCCTTGATCATTATTGACCAATATTTTAATTTCTAGAACCTACAAGAGTTCTTGGACTCAGCCGAAGACAAGTTCTCTCGTATGGGTGCACTAGGCTCCGACATCGACGCCGTCAAACGACAGATCGCACAACTAGCGTCCTTCAAGCAAGAAGTCGACCCGCATATGGTTAAAGTTGAGGCGCTCAATAGGTACGTACCTTTTTAAACCTGTACCTTTGACACCTGTCAGTATTTTTTATACCTGAATAAGTGTGCGTAGTAAGTGTAGGGATCCCCTACACTGTACCTTTATGGCACCTGTTCTTTTTAAACTTGAACCTGTTACACAAATGTACCTTAGTATTCCTGTATTTTATACCCGTTCCTTTAACACCAGTATCCCTTTGTATTATTTAATACCCGTACCTTTTGATACCTGTTCCTTTTACAGACGTACCTGTTACATTTATGTTTGATGTTTGATGAGATTCCAGTACTCGATAGACGTAGATTTTTATTAGAGTTTTATATTTTTTGTGACAATAATTTTTTGTGTGGAATATTTTCAAGGTTGGTTAAGTTGCTTTTATTTTGGGGGTTTGCATGAATATAAAATAGAGATGTGAGGGCAAATGAAACGCTAAAAAATTACGGGTTTTTATAAAGAACTAAAGCAACGAAATGCACTGGTGTAGTCTCAGTAAAAAAAAATTGGAATTATTGCTGGGGACATAAAAATACTATGTTTTCGTTTTGTTTTTTTATTAATAGGTGATGGTCCTAGTCCTTAAATTAAATCCTCTAATCTCCTCTAGTTTTATACTTATTTTGAAGCAATTTTTATCGCAATATTGGTCCATTCCACTTCACGGTTATTAAAGAAATTTGTTTTAGGGCTAATTTTTCAATAGTCAGATAACTTTTATCTGAGAAATGAATATTACGGTTTGACAGCTTTTGTATAGGAAATACGTCAAACTGTCAGATTTATTCTTCAGATAAAAGTTATCTGACTATTGAAAAATCGGCCCTTAATCATTTTATCATTTAAACAAATAACACTCGTCTTTTATGAACAGTAAAATAGACTAAATACTTTAAAATAATGATGAGTACAAAAAGTCTTTACACAGATTTGTTATCACTTCCTAAGAACATTACGTAATTTTTTCCCTTTCATAATTCTAAATTAACTTGAAAAATCCCACAGAGAGAAACCGGCCAATAGATAGACAGTTTTTACCCTCTCTCCTTTACCCTACAGCACATTTACCAAATACTAATCGTGTATTTTTCTATGCGTTCCCCGGATTGACCCGACATTGAAAAAGGAGTCTTATGAGGCAAGGAATAACACTTAATCATGTGTGCGCTTCTGTTTGTATCTTGCATTGTAGTGTTATTAGTTCCTTGTTTGCTGTGTCTTTACTGTTTTCTATATGTTCGCAAAGGTTTCATATACTCAAAGCCTTGAATGTGTGATTTGGATTTATTACAGTTTTGTTACTTAATTCAAATGCATAAGCTTATAAAATGCTTTCAAAAAAGCCATTAAGTCCACACAAATAACGAGTCAAGTGCCATTTTCTTCTAACGATAGGGGAATACGAGTACACTAACTTGTTCTTATGTATCACTTAGTTTTTTAATTAAGTAGTGAATTCAGTTTCTTGTTTTAATGAAGGAATTGGCCGTCCAGCAGAAAGAATGACCCAAAAAGTTTAAAAAAAGGGAAATTCGAATCTTGACAAACGGTTAAAGATCATAATCACGTGGACGTTGGCTTAGTGTCTTGTTTCTTTAGGACAAAATATAAATTTATCTACTTCTCCCTTGTCCTTCAATCTGTTTTCTAGAAAAGTGTGTTTTGTTCTGTCTCTTTCTGTTACTAACACATTTTCATATGTCTGTCTCTGTCTCGTTTGCAAATTGTACTGTTATTCGAATATGGTGAGTCAATGGTGGCTTGATGACTCCCAAATTATATTAGCTATTTTGATTGACTTCATTCTGACTTATAATGTTGAGATTTTAATACCTCATGCAAAGATTGCCGATTCTTTTCGTGATCAAAACCCTTACTTTGTTAATCAAGGCCAAACCAAGCCTTTATTATGTTGTTTGTGTAGTTCCTAGACTAAATGCAAATATATTACAACCTAATTTTCATTTATGACTTTTTCAATAGTGATACTTAAGTGAAAAGCGTATCGTAGTTACATTTATTTACCTTTTAAAACTAAGCCATCAATCCAAAAAGCTCCGCTTGCTTACTAAATGCGTTTGCGCTAAGTCAAACATTCGATTGACGGAAACAGAACGATGATTTCAATTCGTTAGCGCTAAACGCGAGTGATTTGTAGTGCAAGCGGGCCTAAGTTCCATTTTCAAATCAAGCCGCCATCGATTCACGCTTCCCACGTATACCCACCTAACCTTTCCACCAATTACAGGCAAGCTCAAGAGCTGACCGAGCGTACATCGTCCGAACAAGCGGCGGCCATAAAGGCACCGTTAACAGAGGTCAACTCTAGATGGTCAGCCCTCCTTAGAGGGATGGTGGAGAGACAACAGCAGCTGGAAAGGGCTCTGTTGAGGCTCGGACAGTTGCAGCATGCTCTACAGGAGCTATTGGCTTGGATACAGAACACTACTGAGACGCTGGATACGTTGAAACCGGTGAGTAGTAGGTTTTATTCTAAGTAGCGAAAACTATCTTTATATCTGTCATTTTTTGTTGCGCCACTTCTTCCCAACGAAAATACTAGGAAGTGGTAAACAGTATATTGCAACTAGTGACGTTAAAAGTGCTGATTCTTAGCCTGATTTGAATAAATGAATTTTCATTTATGTTAAAAAGTTTTATTAAAATAAATGCATTGACTTCGACTTTAAAGAAGCCGAACAAACTTACAGATATTTCTGTGTTTTCTGCAAGTCAGGTTCTATGGTACTAATTTTCGTAACAAATGTTAACGTTTAGACGTGACAACTGTCGATTATTATTTACTGAAGTCTATTATAGGATAGTTCCTATTAATATTTAGAAACTTTTTTCGACTATTGTGCAGCCAAGCAACATCTTGATTAATATGGACTTATTGACAAGTTACCATGGAGCTTCTTAGCCGTTCTTCATCATCTACACTTTGAAATTGATAACTTTTCTGACAAATCAAAATGCCTATAAACAATCTAATTGTTTCTCTCTCCCACAGGTTGCCGGCGACCCACAGATCCTAGAGGTGGAGCTAGCCAAGTTGAAGGTGCTGGTGAACGACATAGCGGCGCATCAGTCGTCCGTCGACACGCTCAACGACGCCGGAGCACAGATCGTGCAGCAGGGTACGGGTATGTGGCGCGCTTACGCTTTTGTAACACTCCTTCGTTGTCATTACTTGGTGGACATGGTCAGGATGACAGTTACTTGTACAACGCTGAAGGCAACTTTATAGACATGTATTTGGAGTTGATTTTAGAGTGAAAAGCTATAAAAAATGGGTGTTAGTCTCCTTTATTCACATTTTGATCTTTAAAACAAGTATTCCATAAAGACGACTAGAACACGGAGCGTTTTAAAAAGAATATTAAAGATCAGTTATATTTGTATTATTAATAAATATGAATACAACGATTTGTAACATGAAAAACCAAAGTGATGTAAATGATGTATCCTGACTGTCGTCCATGCTCACATCACATGTTTTACATTCTGTATGCTAACGAAAGGAATCCCATGTTTCGATATTTATTTGTATTATCTAGGTTTTAAAAACGTTCTAGAATAACAGTTCACAAATGATTGCATCCTTAACATAACAGTTGATTAGTACTTTTAGATATCAAATAACAATTCTGTAATAATCGCATCTTAAAATAACAGTAAACAGAAATTACAGTTCTCTAACAAATTGCATCGTTTAAATTAGTTCAATACTATTTTCTGCAACCAATTAATAAATGTTCTAATTCTAATACAACATACATTTCATTTCTAATGTAAACCTTCCCGTGTGCACCATGCACTAATGCTTTCGGCTTTAAATGTCTGTGATCGTGTTGTACGTGTAATTATTAACACTAGAATTTATTTTCCCTCCAACAGTCTTTTTCACGATAAATTAGGAAACAAATAGTATAATATTATATGCACCTTAAAATGCAATATTCTAGTATCAAATTAAATGAGTTCTACTGCTAATTAGCAGATTATTTTATCTTATTTTCGATTCTCATACAAATTACTTCGTTCTTTTTTTGAATTCATAAAATGGGCCAGCTCTTGACTTCGATCACGCCTGGTGGAAGGCGATGGAGGAGGTCTACGATAAAACTTAGCATGAAGTTACTCAATCTAAAAATAAACCGTCTTTTATAGAATAACCATAGGTCTTACCCCTCCAAGACCTTACCATCATCTGCATGATCTAACCTTAACGATAACCTATAGGTACCGACGAGGCGGGCGAGACTGCCGAGAAATTGGCAACACTGAACAGAAAGTGGCGCGAACTGCAACAGAAGGCAAGGGACAGGCAGACCGAACTTGAAGATGCGCTTAGAGAGGCACAGAGGTAAGACTGATTCGAGATATTTAATGGCATATTATAGTAGAAAATTTGGATTTATTTAAGAAATACCTAATGTTTATTGAAACATGTATCATTTAAAATATTGTGGTTATTTCAATTGATCTAGAAATTAATCTTAAATGAAAATCAGGTCTTCCAATAAGCCCCGAAGTTAATGAAGGACTTATTGGAACAGCCGGATTTTGGACAAAAATTCCCGCTTAAAATAAATTAATACATATACGTTCTGCTTGTCTGTCAAAAAACACTAAACCAACACTAGACTTATAACATCTAAATCAATCTATTTAAAATTGACAGACAAACCTTTGCCAGTCTTCTATTAAAAGAAGACCGTAAACAATGCTTTCTTAGTCCAGGGAACCATATAAGTTAAATGGCGACGGTTCAACTATAGTTTCTTCTTCACGAACAGTAAAATTTTTTAATAGAAGCCTGTATACATCTATTACATAATATAATTTCCCGCCAGTTTCAACGCTGAGATCGGTGACCTGCTTAGCTGGTTGTCGGAAGTGGACAGCGTGATCGCCGCCTCTAAGCCTGTAGGAGGCCTTCCCGAGACCGCCACCGAACAACTCGAGAGATTTATGGTAAGGAGATAGGTTTTATTGCAGCGTTTTACTCCTCCACCCTCCACCACCACCCTCCACCACTTCCACTTTTCTCTTTTGTTGGAGGATGAAAATGGCTTATATTATTGTCATGATGACACTTAAGATCTAAGGAACAAGGTCGCTATTTCATTCATAGTTCTGTCAAAGAAAGAAAAGCCCAACCGGGGCTACACTTGCATTTGTCTCGTATGGTCAACGAAGAAAATCAGTTAACACTTCTGTTGTTTAAGTAATTCATCACTGAACACAAAAGAAAAGAAAAGCTGTAATATTAAAACAATACAAAGTCTTAACAATTGTCTTGAAATTGTAAAATAGTGTATCAAATCATTTTGAGTCAACCTAGATGAAAATATCAGTGATGAATTACTGTCGTTGCTGATCGTGATAACGAACGCAAGAATAGTATCAATAGCCTCCATGCAATATTATTATTTTTTCTTTTTAGTTTTGCTTTTGTCTTGACTTTTTGGACAGCACCTCCAAAAAATCAAGACAACGTTAATGACTGCGACACAGTATTGTTGAAAGAAATGAAATGTTTATGTCTGTATGTAGATCTTTTAAGACAATTTTACACGTCAATATTTTAAAACTAGACGGCGCCGGCATTTCCTAGCTGACTGATCCCTGATAAGAAATGCCGAAACAAACTCAGAGGTCATAGTCTCTTTGTTGTTCATTGTCATTGTCATTGTCTCGCTGTACAACTAACAATAACTAAAATCTACATGTTACTACAAATTAAAAATTTAACTCAATATTTACCACCGCAGGAGGTCTACAACGAGATCGAAGCCAACCGCCCGAAGGTGGAAGCTGTTCTGCAACAAGGTCAAGAATACCTCAAGAAGCAGGACAGACCCAACCCCACATCGCAACTGCATCATAATTTGAAGAACTTGAAGTCGCGATGGGATAATGTTACTGCCAGGTAAGCATCATGAATGGCTGACTAAACAACAGAGCTCAGTGCTAGCGTCCCAGAATCATTCGTCGTACAACTTTCGTTCATTTGCGAGTAGCTTGACATAATTCAAAAAGAGCAATTTCTGCGTATGATAATTTAAAAGTTTAAAAGTAGCGATAAGAGTGCGGCGAGCATAATGTCACAACCTCTCTAGTTCCCTCATTTTTAGGCTTAGAGTAATGTCGTTTTTGTAGCAAAAATAATAAAATTGGCCACGTTCCCCTGTATACTTAATAAAATATTGCAGATCCTTTAGTTATGTCCCCTTCTTGCATATGAGCGTTATGATGAAAATGATAAAAACCCCCTTAATTTCGATCATACGCGAGATACCTACATCGGTTTTAAATAAAACATGCTTTGAATGGCGTTTGAATTGGCGTTTAATTACGTGAATGAGTTTCGATGCCTAAATCATATTTTTAAAGCCTTCTGCCGACTTTATTCTAGAGTTAAAAACTGAATTACGGCGCAACATTCTTAAATAGAAGTTTAATGAAGAAAATAGGTCCCAGATCAAGTTCATTTAAAAAAAAGTCTATCATTGTACCTCTTAACCTCACTTTTGTAATTTCTAAATATTCTGACATTTGTCTCCATAACAGGGCCTCGGACAAGAAGATCAAGCTCGAGATAGCTCTGAAGGAAGCCACAGAGTTCCATGACGCACTCCAAGCATTCGTGGACTGGCTGACCAGCGCCGAGAAGACGCTGACTTCAGCCAAGCCAGTGTCCAGGGTCATGGAGACGTTGCTTAGTAAGTATTTGTAATAACAGCTTAGGGAATTTGAGGAGACAACCTATAATTCCCTGATTTTGTTTGTTTGAATTTGAAACTAGTCGGGGTAATTCAAAAGATTAAAACATTAAACGATAATTATTTAAGATAGCAAATATCTTATAAAGGCAATAAATGATTGAAAATCACGATTTTAATTTTGTTTTTTTTTTCAAATTCGTGGTTTTATGCTCAATGAAACGTACCCCAGGTTTCTGAATGTCTATTCAATTTAATCTGCTTTCAAATTGAATGACATCTTGTTATTCTAATAATTTCAACCCAATTAAACCAGCTAACATTACATTTGATAGCAGATTTATTGATTAAAGTTTCTCAAGACTTCAACCAGCCTATTGCTGTTTAAAACTGACACCCTTAGAATACCTAAAGATTTTTTTAGGACTGTCTCCTCTGAAAAATCCATAACCAGTAACTAACCAATATTCTTTCCACAGCCCAAATCGAAGAGCACAAATCCTTCCAAAAAGAAGTAGCAACCCACCGCGAAACAATGCTTCACCTGGACAAGAAGGGCACTCACCTGAAGTACTTCAGTCAGAAGCAAGACGTCATTCTTATCAAGAACCTGCTCGTCTCCGTACAGCATCGCTGGGAGAGAGTCGTGTCTAAGGCTGCTGAGAGGACCAGGGGGTTGGACCATGGCTTCAAAGAGGCTAAGGAGTATAATGACATGTGGTAAGTGGATTACATAATATTGCTTGATTGATTGAAAATGAGGTGTTTAGAAGATTGTTCGTAAAAAAGTCCCACCTTTTTTACTAACTGTTAGTTAACACACTTGTACCAAGATTTACTACGGGTTATATATTTCCGACTCATTCTACTAATAGTATGAGTCAGAAATAGTTTGGTTCATAATATTGTTTTTAAAAGCTTTCATTTAGTTGTGAGTCAATTGGTCAGCGTGGAATCTTGCAGATCAATTTACTCTATATCTATGAAAGCATTTCTAAGTTTCTCGTAATTTCAATTCAACTCGCATTCTCATAAACTACTCAAATTCTCTTTAAAGTGCTGAAATGTTACTTTATCTATACCCATGCTGTAAATCCACAATAAAAGTCTCTTCAAAGTGAGAGTGAACAGGCTTCTTCTGGGTAAGCTCACTCCATCGTCGACTATGTCTCTGTCACCACTGACCTAGACTAGAGTCAAGAGCAAACCCATATTAAAAAAAAAAAAAATGGGTGTTCAAACACTCATGTGACACTATTATCACCCACATTCGAGTTTTCATACCCCTTATTATACAAAAGTTCCATAAATAACTATTAGCTGTTCATTAATTATATTATAGTGGCTTTTTTGTGGCATTTTCTTCGGTCAAGCTCTGGATTTTACATTATAATCTCTTCGTAGGAACAACCTGATGAACTGGCTGAACGACACCGAACAACAGTTGGATGTACTCAACTCCGAGGCTACTGTCAACGACCCGGAGAAAATCAAACAGAGGTAACACTTAATACTACACCTTTCGAAAATTTTTATAATGGCTTAGCAGGATTTCAGCAAAGTTGAAAGACGCAAGAATGAAAGATTTCCGGGTACTGAACCATCGGTCAGGTCAAGGATTTTTTCAAGGCAAACAAGGCTCAATGTTAACTTTTACTAGTTTTTATTTTGTTCATAATGTTTGACTTTACGATGCAACAAGTTACTTCGACAGCACGGTTGGCGCAGTGGTTAAAGCGATTGACTGCTGCGTTGCGTGTCCCGATTTCGATTCACGCACGGAACAAATATTTGTATGACCTACAAGTAGTTGTTCCGGGTTTGGCTGTTTGTGTATGTGACTTTAAATGTTTGTAAACGCACCCACAATACAGGAGAAATTCTTAGTGGGGCAAAAAAAAAAACTTAATTTGGATAAGGCAACGCATCTTATGCAGCTGGAGTTAAACAATTCAAAATTCTGAAATATCGTTTCTAATTCTCATATAGAGTACTCTTTCATTTTCATTGTTGTCGAATCATAACCAATGTCCGTCACAGTTTCGTATGGATAAGGAACAACGCAATAATCACATACTTTTCTACCAGGTTGACGAAACACCGCGAGTTCCAAAAGGCTCTGGCTGCCAAACAGCCGGTGTACGACCAGACGATGAAGACCGGCAAGCAGCTGAAGGACAAGGCCCCTAAGGGAGACGAGAACACCCTGAAGACCATGATGGCGGATATGAAGACTAAGTGGACCACTGTCTGTTCGAAGGCTGTTGACAGGTAATTTAAATTGTCAATAAATAAATATTACCAAACGTTGGTTTTCCCATGGATAATCCAGAAAGGGCAAGAGTGGTAATGACAACGGTTGGTTACAGCGTGTTGGCTGTTTGAGACTTAGTGAAGCCTTGAAATTAGAATGGAAATGAAATATTAATAATAATAAATTCGTTTATTTCAGAACTAGTCCATAAGCATACGTGTGAAATTAAAAATATTAGATACATTAAGAATTAATTAAAAGATGACAATTAGATAAACATTACAAAAGTCATCAATAAAAACATTATAAATTACAATTTTAAAATAACAAAAATATTAAAATACACTATTATGTGTTTCATTTTAGTATAAATTTTGGTTTGGATCCGGAATGCTCAATGTGCAGCCTGGTCCAGTACCGCATTATTAGGCAATCCAGATCCAGATCCATCCTCCGTGCGAACAGCTAAAGCTAGCTGTTCGAGATATTGACTATCTCAACTCTTTAGGCAATTTCACAATAGCTATTCTTCCTTCTCCTTCTTCTTCGTATTTTCTTGTCTAGGGGCTGGTGTGATACGCCATACGATTTTTCGCCATCTACTCCGATTTTGCTACACTGATACACTTTTTTTTTTTGAGGATGGGAAATCGTCAAATAACTTCTCCCGCTCTGGGCAGAGTGGGAGGGCGTGTCAGACTCTTACTGACTAAAACCCACCCGTGTTCCTTCAGTTGCATGTGCCAGGGGCCACGGTATCCCTCTCGGACTTTTCCGCAACCCTAGCAGGCATCGGCCCTAGCGGACCCCGCCATTGTTGTTGACATCTCTTTAAGGCGCGCGTGGAACACAACGCGCCGTCGACCCGGGCCTGGTCCTTATCGAACGGCGAGCTGCCCATTGCTCGCCGTTCGCAAGCCCACGTCTACGGTGGCCGGGAATCGGCCTGCGATTCCCGTCGCCCAGGACGTCTCCTGCGGCGGCTAGGGGCGTGAGGTCGCGAATTTTGCCTCTCCCTCACGCGTTCCGCCTCCTCCTTCTACACTGATACACTGCGGATTTAATTTGGTCAGTCCATCTAATGGGTGAGCGTCCGTGGTCTAGTGCCCTCTGCTCTACCCTGCACGACAAGGCGATGCCACTATAGAGCACACTTTGCTAGAGTAGTCATGCTCCTATAGAGTCACCTTCACGCCTCGAGACGTGTCCGAAGTATTTGAGCAGTTTGGTCCAGAACAGCTAGAATAGCCATTAGGGGTGAGGAATATAGGGACATTTTTGATTCAAACTTTCAAAAATATTTAGTCCATAATACTAATAATCTATGTATATCTAGGTATTTCACTGCCTTTTATCGCTCTCGAAGATGATTTTTTATCAAACGCATACTACTTTCGAGCAGTGGTAGCCCAGTGGTAACGGACGCGACTTACGAGTTGCAGGTCGTAGGTTCGAACCCAGACAGGCGCTTTACTTTGTGTAAATTATTTCATCACCATTGCTCTCAAAACTGTGAAGGAAAACATCGTGAGGAAACCGGCATGTCCTAGAACCTAAAATTCGAAGACATGTGACATCTACCAACCCGCACTGCGCCCGCGTGGTGGATTACAGCCCACTCCCTCTCACAGAAAGGAGGCCTGTGTCCCAGCAGTGGGAACATTATAGGCTGATTATGCAAACTACATTACCTCTTCTACCCACAAATCTAACTCCTCACCTTTACTCCAGACAACGCAAGCTAGAAGAAGCCCTGCTGTACTCGGGACAGTTCAAGGACGCCATGTCGGCACTCCTCGACTGGCTCAAGAAGCAACAGAAGGAGTTAGCAGGAGACGCCCCAGTACATGGAGACCTGGATACTGTGATGGCGCTTATTGAACAACATAAGGTACGGAAACAATTTTTTTTTTTTGATAATCATTCGGCACGGTTATCACATTGACTGAACTATCGGATTCCGCGCAACGGCTTGTGAGTTCGATTCTCGCTTGGAACCAATTTATGCATTAGGTACCTTATTAATTGTGATTCCGGGTTTCCGATTTGTCACTGTAAGTGCACGTACGATACAGTAAAATGGTAAAATTATGGCAACGGTTTTAAAAAACCTTCTATCTTTAATTTAACACCACCGAAACGAGCCAGAAAACCAGAGAAAATCTTGAGGGACAAAGACGAACTTGTCGTCTTTGTCCCTTAAGTTTTTCTCTGGTTTTTGGTTTTAACTGAATCTAATTAGAAAACTCATTTGTTTTAGCAATTCGAGGAGGATCTACACTCGCGCGAACAACAAATGAATTCTGTCATGAAGACCGGCAAAGATCTGGAAGCGACGGTACGTATCAAACTATTTTGAACTTCAACCCGTTAGAAATAAAGTCTGATATTAATCAACAAATTACTGTAAAAGGCTATCTTCTTTTGTTTGAATTGGATGTTCGACATTGAATTCAATCTACCAAGTCTTAAGGTTCATATTTGCCAGCCCTTAAAAACTCCAGAAAAGTTACTAACTATAGACTGTGATGTGCAGTTTTAACACTTAAAGTGCAATGCATTAAGGTTCACGTTTCCTCGCAGGTACCTCGTGAAGACGCGGCTAGCATTCGCCAACAATGCAGTGAGCTGAAGACCGCTTGGGAATCTGTTCAGACTCTCAGCGAGAAGAAGGCTACCAAACTTGAGACCGCACTTAAAGAGGTAAGATAAAGCACTGGAAATATGTGTTAGAAATATAAAAATAACCGGAAAAGAGACGAAATTTTCAAATACAGCAATGCTCTATGCAGCATCAGCTGTTCTATGCAGCAATAAATTATCCAAATATTATGTTAGGTCTAAAAACATGAATTAAACAAAACTATATCGAAAAAAATGTCAGATTAAACCCAAAAAGTGTAGTGAAATTGACATTTAGAATGCAAATATTACACAGCACCATGACAGAATATTCTATGAAATAATTTACAATACAATCTATAGAAATTCGCAAAAAAATAAACAACTTCCTTGGAAATTAAACGTCACACTAAAAAATCTACTGAACAAATGTAATTTCTAATCATTTTTCTATCTTCAGGCTGAAAAACTCCACCGCTCCGTGAACATGCTTCTCGAATGGTTATCAGACGCCGAAACCAAGCTCCGTTTCTCGGGACAACTACCCGAAGGCGACCAGGAAACGCAGACACAAATCCGAGACCACGAACGATTCGTTCGAGAACTTAAAGAGAAACAGAAAGACAAGGACGACACTATAACGCTTGCTCACTCTATCTTGAGTAAGGCGCATCCTGATGCTGTAACTGTGATTAAACACTGGATTACTATTATTCAGAGTCGGTGGGATGAGGTAAGATGTTTTTTTATCACATTTTTAAGTGCTTAGGCGCTGCCATCAAGGTAGCGAGCACGGCCTCTTTGATAGGCTTGAGTCACGCATTTTATCACGGTTTTTGCTCCCAAACTGTGATAAAAATGTGTGACACTGTTGGCGCAGTGGTTAAGCGATGGACTGCTGCGCTGCGTGTTGCGCACGGAACAAATATTTGTAAGACCTACAAGTAGTTGTTCCGGGTTTGGCTGTTTGTATATGTGAGTTTAAATGTTTGTACACGCACCCACAATACAGGAGAAATTCCTACACAGGGCGGGGCAACGTTTAAAAAAAAATTAAAAAAATTATAATTATTACAGTAGGTCGTGCTCACCACGCAGGTTTTAGAAAGACCTTATTATTACAAAACAAAATTTATCTTTAGACCTAGGTCCTAGGTTAAACCATCGAGGTATTTTTGAATGTCGAACTTTATTCCGACTATGTTCAAGTTTTAGTGTCAAATATCACGTAAGCTGATTTTCTCGGAAATCACAATAGTCGATCTTACTTGACATGATATTTCAGATCAAATTGACCAAGGAGTTGTTTTTAGATCAATGTTTTAATAAAAAAAAATCTAGATTCTACCGGCGGCGGCGTCTTCGTCCGCGTTATATTTCGGTCCTCGACCCATAGTGTTGCAACAGACCGCGCGCCCGCGTTTTCGCTTAGCGTTCTTTCTGACTTGTAGTAATTTTGCCCGTCTCCTTGGGGTCGAAGCGTGATGTTAAATATCCTATGACTTTTCTCTAGAATTCGGCTATCAAATGCAAAAAGATTTTTCAAATCCGACTGGTTGTTCCAGATATTTGCGAGTTCAAACAAACAAATAAACTCTTCGACTTTATTATTAGTAAAATGATGGGATAGTGAAAATCAAATTGTTTTCCTAAAAAGTATATCTTTCATATCTGTAACTATGATGGGTCGTCTTGTGCATAAATGCTTATTTCGTCTATTTTGCACAAACATTTTAGTAAAAAATAGTGATGTTTGTATAAAATAAAAGATAACAACAGCTTTAAATATAACACACGCCTATATCCTGCAAAATAACTCATGATTAAAGAAACAAAATACAGATATACTATCTCTTTCCCACGTCAGTGATTGGCACCACTTTCAAAACAAAACGAGCGTCAGCCAATACTTTATCGATATTTAAAGATAGTACTATCGATAAATGTGATTATCGATTTTATTTGAAAATAAAACACCTGACTTATTGTTTTAATAATTAGTTACATAATGCCGTTGCAGTGTTTCAGTGCAAATATTTCGGAAATTTATAGCAGATTTATGTTTTTTTTAAAGAGTTCTGTTTTGGTTATTGTTGAATGTTTTGTGTTTAAATGAGTAGAGATAATAGACATTTTGTTACAAATATGTTGCCTGTGATCCAGATATTTAGGAAAGTAACTCCAGGGCAGGTAAAGTTTTTATTTTGAAGATATCTGAGAAAGTTTCATGTGCAACAGAATCTGCTTCATATACAGAGTTGATATGACAGAGGGGCATTAAATTACACTACGTATACTATACGTGTTTCGTATTAATTCGATACGGTATAAAAATAAAAAGCACCAAAAACGAGTTTTTTTTTCTTTCAAACAAATTAAATAGTTATAAATCAGAGTAAAACGCAACCACCCTTTGTAATAAAAGTGCAAGTGTGTGTGTATGCATTGCCATTTTTTTAGCGAAAATATTTGGTTGTACTTGTGACTTGCGTCAGAGCGGCAATAACGCATCGTAGGTTTATCGACTCAGATTTATCGTTTTAAGGTGCATGAACTATGCGAATAGACATAATCAGCTGTTAGGAAAGATACATCGTGTTCAAACGGGGCTAAAACTTAAAAAATCATTTGTGACTAAACTATTGCTCTTATTTAATTGATGAGAGCTTGAAAATGGTATCTAGTATAGGCAGTTTAATGATTCTGTTGATGATTCTGTTTATTATATGATCAAATTTCATTAAATACATGCTTGCAAAACATTATGTAAAACATTGCCTGAAAAAGTGTTGAAACCTTTTCCATTCACGATAAAGCATATGCTTAGAGTTTGTACAAAGAAGTTTTAAAAGGTATTTTCTTACACAATCTTAAATACCTATAGTATTTTTATTTAATTGACCATTATGTACAGGTCGTAGTAGATTTACGACCCTACTCTAGGATGCTTACCCGGTACGGTTCACAAAACCTTCCCTATCCTAAGGGCACGTCTTCCCTACCATTATGGCGCCCCCCAGTCTACTCCTTGATATGCAAAGGTCATTTGCAGCACCATGAAACATGAGGCTTCAGGAGCTAGTGCAAATCCCGGGGTTCATTCGATTAATCGAGTCTGATCCACAGAACATTTATATACTCAAGAGGTCTGGTCAAACCACGCTGGGGTCGGTGCGTTTCGTTAATTCATTAATTAATTTCATTATTTCATTCATTCAAGTCGTAGTAGATTTACGACCCCTAGTGTTAGATTAGGCTAGAGTAGGTCAGTTATTGTGACATAAACTCATTTGATGTACTTTATATAATCTTAAGACAAAACTGACGTACGGTTATAAAAATCTAGTTGGTTAATCGAGTTGGTAGTAGTTGGTTGGTTTAGTTGTTTCCCGTAATTTTAAGAACGATCGCATTCTAAACTCCGTTTCAATCGGTCAATACCTATAATTTCCTTACATTTTTGACAAGTTTATGACATTGGTTGTCGCTGAGATGAGGTTGCGACTTGAATTCGAACGTTTTTAAATACGGGAATTGGTTTTCCGATATACAAAACCAACTTCCTACGTAATTGACCCTTTCATCTCTTGATGCAGGTATGGCAATGGGCGATGCAGCGTGGCACAAAACTGGAGACACATATGCAGAGTCTGAAGGACCTCGACTTGGTACTCGAAGAGTTGCTGCAATGGCTCATTGGATTGGAGAACACGCTGCTTTGTAAGTCACAGATATTTAGCAATTTTTCTTAATTTTTTTATAGCATAAAATATGTTCCATAATGTTACAACTACTGGGAGACAGGCCTCGACCTCTGTGAGAGGGAGTGGGCCGTAATCCACCACGCGAACCCAGTGCGAGTGGGTGAATGTCACACGTCTTCGAATTTTTGGTTCTAGAACATGCCGGTTTCTTCGTGATGTATTCTTTCACCATTTTGAGAGCATGCTTATTATAAAATGTAATTTAAACAGTGTCCTGGCCCTGCAGTCTCGACATAGTTAGCAATAGTTTTCGGTTGCTAAGTCCTAACAATCCAGATGTAAATGTTGATGTAAATGTTTGGTAGTCTCGACACTCAAATTTATCGGTTGTTACCTACCGGTACCTACCTAAAATACCAGTAACAACCGATAAATTTGAGTGTGGAGACCACCAAATATCGTTACATCTGGATTGTTAGGACTTAGCAACCGAAAACTATTGCTAACTATGTCGAGACTGCAGGGCCTGGGTGTAGCGGTCGCAATTGCGACTGCGTCAAATCGTTATTAAGCTTTTCCTTTCGAAATTTCCCATTAGCAATCTCGAGTCTGGATTTGCTTCCGGTTTATAGGCGTAGGCTCGGCCCCTTTTACACGGGAGTTAAATGTAGATGACAAAATGTGGGTTGTACTGTACACCTGTGCCTACTACTGTTATGTTATGGAGGTGCGAGGAATAGGGTGTAAAGTTCACTCATACCCTATAGTAAAGGGAGGATCCTCCGACCAGTCGGGTGTCGTGTCTGGTGGGCAACTGCCCGACGATTGATGTCGGGATGTTGTATATATGCTAGTCGCACGGTAAACTCTGCTTGCGCGATGCAGGATTTTCGTGACGTCAGTGTGATGCGTAGTTTGCATGTGGCGATGTAGATACCGCTACAATGTTAACGAATTATTGGGAAGTGGAGGCCATCACTAAATCCTATTATCAGCTATCAAGGACGGCTGATTTATTTGAATTCGCAAAAGTTTATTTACTTTCCATCAGAAAAGCATAAACTATTTGTAGAATAATATAATTACCAAAATGGAGAACATTTCTTAAATATTTCATTTTTCTTCTTAGCGCTCGAGTCGGAACCTCTACCCGAATCCATCGAGCTACTGGAAGGTCTCATTGAGGACCACAAGGAGCTGATGGAACATACGCAGAAGAGACAGAACGAGGTCGACCGCGTCTGTAAGGCGTACCAGGTATGAGCAAAAAGACCATTTTTTTTATAAATGCCATTGTCGTAATTTATTCTGGATAATGCTTTGAGCTTTACTTACTTGCACTAAAACTAAAATACTTGTTATAAAAAACGACTATACAGGGCTGATAAGTTTCTTGTGGAAAATACCGTGAGCAACGATTTTGTGTTTTATTCTCTGAATAGGGTTCGATCCCCTCAACATGTGTAATCATTCTTAGAGATATGTATTTCAGGTACGGAATTTTATTCATGCACTAAAAGCACGTGTATGATATACGAGCTTTTAGTGATTCATCACAGATTCAACTCCAACTACAGTTCGGCTCCAACTACAACTGTCAGTTTCATACAAACTAATACGTGTTTCGCGAATTTGATCTTTATTAGTTACTAGCTGCGCCCCGCGGTTTTACCCACATAAGTCTCGATCCCGTGAGAATATCGGGATATAAAGTATCCTATGTCCTAACTCAGGTCTTGGTCTCCCTATGTGCCAAATTGCATTCAAATCCGTTCAACCATTTTAGAGTGATAGCGTGACAAACAAACCAACTTACTTTCGCATTTATAATATTAGTTAAGAATAGAATTGTCGCAGGGACAGGTGTCAGGAACGAATTTTTTCGATGGCCGGGCTGTAGTCGTTTCATTCACATTGTAGTAGAAAATCTTATACTACTTTTTTATATACAGGTCAAGTCAAGTCAAAGCCAAGGCCGTGAAAGCACACCAAGGAAGGTTTCAGCGAAGACTGCCACCAAAGGAGCACCTGGGTATGTCATGGAAATATATATTTATTTATTAAATGTTTCGTAATACCCTCTTGTGTATTGTTTACGTTTGTAATTCATTATTTTGTTTAGCCTAAAAAATATTTGTTTCGTTAAAAAAAAGCTTCCGTGTTGTCCTTTATAATTTTCAGTCCCAAAGTTTTATTTGTTTTACTTTTTTAATGTTTTGTGTTCATTTCCATACCTTTATTTTATGTTTTTCGTTTTGTCTCCCCATCTTTCACGAATCGTGCACGTCGACACCTCGCCGCCATCTTGTGACGTCATTGCATGGTGTTGCCTGTTTGCAATATGTCTTGCCATCACAAAAATATAGCCGCGGTTCCCAGCACGACCTCAATAGGGAGAGATCAGTTTCGCCTGATTATTATGGATCTAGGCGTTTCAGGTGTGTTTTGTTTTCATTTATAAAATCGATGGTTATAAAACTATAGTTTGTTGTTTTTTTGTTAGTGTTTTTACCATGTTTAAATAACAAGATAACAAAAAAGAACTGAGGGGTAATTCTCGTAATTTTAAGAACGTTCACAGTCTAATCTCAGTGTCAATATGTCAAAAATACATCTAATTTCCCTACATATTTGACAAGTTTTTGACATTGACTGTCGCTGAGATGAGATTGCGACTAGATTTTGAACGTTTTTAATTACGGGAATTGCCCTTCCGGTCATATTCTAAGTATTTTTTTTTAGAATCTTAAATTCTCCCATACAAGATAAGCAAAGGAGAATAATAAATATTTATAATTATCGTTGCCAATCATAATTATGACGATGCCAAAAATTATGATATACGTACCAAACGTTTACATAACAAATAGTTTTGAACTGCTCATTGTGGAAGCAAAATTTAGTTTTTCGACACATGGTAAAAAAACTCAAAAAATTGAATCGTTAATCTAATTATCTCATAACGAAACCTACTTTATATAAACGTGGCTACATTAAACCATTCTATTCTAAAATATTGTCTGAAATAGGTTGAATATTTAAAATATTTAATTTGAATATTTAAAGAAATAAAAATTGTGAAAATAGTAACGTTTATACGAAGTAGGTTCAACGGTGGTTACTTTCGTGTGCTTTACATGTTTGTCATTTGTGTTACTGTAGGTACGTTGTCAGAGGTTTATATCTATTAGATGTCAAAAATAAAAAATAAGGCAAAGGTTGCACATTGATTACCAAAAGTTAACTAAAAATATCCATTATAATATTTATGTGTCATTATATAATAGTGTCAACGTGAATGTAATTGTAATTTGTCTCTATGTTACTTAATGTAATTGGTGTTGTAACGTTTTAAGTAACTATAAATAAATGTGGTAAAATATAAGATTCTGAATTGTTCGATAAAATGAATGGAACTACAATGATAATCAATCGTTAGGTTCTGATTGAAGGAGCTAGTTAAGACTGAAAATATAAGTACCATAATATGTAGAAAAAAAGGGCGTTCTATCCCATAAACAACGTTATTACTATTTAGCTTAGATCTCAGATGGTGCAACCCATTTTTTCTGACAACGCACCCTACAATTGCTTCGTCCCGCTCTAACACATGTAAACGTTGCTTTCCGTCCCGTTCTGGCACGCTTCAACACGGGCAGGTCCAGGATTCACACTCGAAGTAGAAGAGGAAGGTTTGAACGTCTATTCTTTTTTAAGTGTGTGTAGATTAGTGCCTGTAGCTTTTTAGGGCCAATTTTTCAATCATCAAATAACTTTTATAAACGGAATAAATATAGGCTCGTGGCTAAATAATAACAGCGGCACAGGTCGACCGAAGGTTAAGCTACGCTTGCCGCGGTCAGTTCGTGGATGGGTGACCATTCATTACATACCGAGACCCCTCCGTGTCTCGGAAAGCACGTTATGCCATTGGTCCCGGCTGTCATTCGCAGATCTTTGACAGTCGTTACGGGTCGTCAGAAGCCCGAATGTCTGACAACCAGTCTTGCCAAAGGTGTAATGTGTTACCCAGTGACTGGGTTGTGGAGGTCAGATAGGCAGACGTTCTATGTAAAACACTGGTATTCAGCTGCATCCGGTAAGACTGGAAGAAAGAAGGAAAATATTGAAATGGAATAAATATGGCGGTTTGACAGCTTTTCTATAAAAAATATGTCAAACCACTATATTTATTCTTGAGATAAAAGTTAACTGATCATTGCTAAATCAGCCCTTGGAAGAAAGTAGTTTTGTGTTATTATAGCATGTATGTTTTTATTGGGGTTAAATTTCGTAGCTGGCCAGATATAAACGCCTGAAAAGTTGAATACTTGAATCGAAAATAATCGAAACTTAATTTTGCGACCTATCCTCCCCTAAAAAAAGAGCCTGTGACCGCTGAGTTTCTTCTCAGAGTGGTCCTATAGGAAACGCCGGCCTCATCTAGTTTAAAAAATATATATGTTTGACGTGTAAAAGTGTTTGTACAAACATACTTACAGGAAAAAAATCATTTATCTATGATATTGATATTTCGATTTCCTACTCCACTATTTATATTTTAGTCAAATATCGTCAATAGTTGGCTGGAAAACATTAGAATTATGCCATTAAAGAATATTAATATACTACAAAAAAAATTATGAGCATTTTTGGTCCCAAAATAAAAAGACCAAAAGGATCAAGTCATCGTTTTTTGGTCCTTCAATACCAGTTTTGTAGGTACAATTTACTCGCTTGGAATGTCAAATGATTGCTCATAAACTATTTGGTCTTATTTGCATCCTTGGAATGCAGTCGTTGCGGATTTTGCTATAGGTAAACAATGTAATTAATGTAGTTAGATTATTGTGAACTGTAGGTATCAAAGGTGTATCAACAGCTGAACCTATGCAATTTTGAATTCTAATAACTAGTAATAAAGTAGAAATTTAGTATTTCTAGGGTTTAGCACTTGATACTCTTTATAAATGTAGTATGCATGAGTAGTGTATAAAATTAGATTTATCTTTAGCAAGCAAAATTTAGAATATCATTTTCTTCGGTTTTCAAAAATAAAAATTCAGTAGTCGTGTTTTATATTGCAAAAAATATGGCTTTGCTTGTGTAAATATATTTCAATAATGCATGACCTAGGGTTGTCAATCACAATATACTAACCAGACTAAACGTAAACGCTATCCAGACTTCAAATAGGTAAACAAAAGCCGAAAATCTTATCAATCTAAAACGAACTGTATATTTTTATCTATACGGCACAATTCCCAAAATACAAAAATTTTATATACGCACTTACTATACGCACTCTAAACTAGTCAATCAAAAACGCACTTTACCGCTTAAAACACACGATCCACTTTACGTAGTCCGCACTAACTAACAGGGTTGTCAAAAGGTAACTAACCTCACGCGAGCCATGGAGGATTAACTACGCGCAGTGGTATATCATCTACTAACGGTTTGGTTTGGTTGTTTTCCTGTGATTATAATGTTGCGTGTGCTTTAGTCGCGTGAGTCCCGGTCGAGAGACGCCTGACCGCAACCTACCGCACTACGGCCCGAGGTTCCTCGCGAAAGCAAGGTAAGGCATCGATTTTACAGGAATACGTCAACCGCGAAAGTTTGAAAAATGGAACGCGATAATAATGAGAGATGAACTCGATGGACCTATAAAAACGGGATCTTAAGTTATAAAATATTTTTTTTTTAATATTTTTTTAGGCTGAAAACGAAAATACCGAAATGGATATTTTGGCCGAAAACTGAACACTAAACCGTAATTCGGTCGAACTTTACCATCAAATAGTGACGTTACAGATTAACTTGAAATGGACGGAAATAAAATTATTTGTATTCAACTGCCGGTTTTCGGAAATCAATTAAATGTGTTGCCAAATATTTGTTTAATGGAAAAGTATGTTATTGTTTTAGTCATTAAATGCCTACTTATTAAGGCTTCAAGAGAAAGATCCAGAAAAGTAGTTTGAATTAAATACTTATAACCGTTGTTGATTGACAGATACAAAATACAATTGCTTAATGGGTGTATCAACGTCAGTTTTATTCATCTCGTCAAAATCATGGCGGTCATTGGTAGAGGTAGTTTTTGTAATTAATGTAATTATGCTTGGATGTTTGCCAATTGTTTTATTTTTATTTTTTGCTGGGTTTTGTGTGTGGCAGCCCTTGCTATATGTACCTACTTATTGTATTATTATGACTCAGCATGGCTAGTATCTAGTATGCTGGCAACTGTATATTTAGATAGCTTTTGATTATTAAAACCAAGGTTTTTAGATATCATAAACCATATTTCCATGTTTACTCACTGTAAAAATTACATTTTATTCAATAAATTCTCCAGTTTTATTTGCATTCACAATCACAATTTTTATTTAGTATAATTCTAAATGGCTGCCCCTTTTTTATCCCCAGTAAACTATCAAAAATATTTAATACTTTTACAAAATGCCCCCTTCATGCGAGTTTCTCTCCCTCTAGTCTCTTTCTATTGTAAGAAACAGTGCCAAAAAAAAAACGAATTCTACAATTTGTACCTCCTTTTTGCGACCTCAAAAACTCACTTCACCTTATATTTCTTAGCGGCAAGGGTGCAGAACCAGAATTTAGGTCGCCCCGCGTCAAACAACTGTGGGACAGATGGCGTACCGTGTGGCTCCTTGCGTGGGAGAGACAGAGGAGACTGCACGACCGTCTGGTACATCTCAAGGAGCTCCAGAGGGTGTCCAACTTCAGCTGGGACGACTGGAGGAAGAGGGTGAGTTAAATAGTATTTGAGGACCTAAATATTTACAGGTATACTATAGATTGTACTATCCTTGTCCATAATTAGTTGGAAGAAATTTTTTAAATCGATAGAAATGAATTCTAAATCGGTGTTCGAACCACTTTTTTTCAAGTAAAATATTTATCTTTGAACTTGATTAGGGTTGAGGTCTGAAAAACCCGTTTAATCTCTTTAGCTAGTTCAGCAATGAATGCCGAGTTATTTAAAAGAAGTGAATTACATTTAGACAGACAGCCCTTAGGAAAAATCCAAGCTCTTCCACGATAATTTCCATTTAATATCTTCTCCATTTTGTGCTTAGTTCCTGAAGTTCATGAACCACAAGAAGTCCCGTCTGACGGACCTGTTCCGAAAGATGGACAAGGACAACAACGGACTCATCGCACGACACGAATTCATCGACGGTATTATCAACACCAGTAAGTATAAACAAACCATTTATTTTCTAATACCTATCCGGATCGAAGGTTTTGTGTATCCTAGGACCATTTTGAGGGTTGGAATGCATAAGCAGTGAACCGTAGTCTGTGAAAAATGGAGAGGCTTTTGCTTTGCAGTGGCACACTACAGCCATTTTCCGCTCAATGCTCCGTATGTATCTACACGGAATGAGTTTTCAAATGTGTTGCTCTATTGGAGCTGAGCTAACCTTTAGATAAAGGAAGGGAGCTTTTACGAGCCGTCAACTTGTCCCTATGTTATAAATCGTTTATGGAGAACTTACTTTATGAGTAACCTTTCAATAAATAGGTAGGTAAGTAGGTACTTAACTTATACTATTTTTTCCCTCCTACAGAATTCGACACATCTCGCCTGGAGATGGGCGCTGTCGCCGATCTATTTGACAGGAACGGCGGCGGTCTCATCGACTGGGAAGAGTTCATCGCTGCACTCAGGCCTGACTGGGTAAGTTAATCGTGCATCACGTCACACAAATATCAATCTCTCCGTACTAAATGTATGAAACCTGTACCGTTCTGATGCGTCACAACACAACACGTCAGACAAACATAAATCCGTACCTGACAGCAAACGATATATTCTTTAAAAATCTCACTGTGATAACGTTGGTGAAGTTCACTCATTTCATCTATGTTTTCATGGTCTGATTTTTACAAAATGGACCGACAGATCTCAAAAAGCTTTGTCGAAAAAGTTTAAATAATAGTTTTAGAAAAAATAAGGATAAGTTTAAGTGGGGCACAGAGACGGCCTAAATAAAATGTTTTCACCATCAATGCCATGGACACCTAACGCTTTGTTTGCATTTAAATAGGTACTGTGTCACTTATCAACAATGCAGATAATCTTATCACTTATCACACGCCTACTGATATCTTATATTTTCACGACAGGAGAGAAAGGGCCGATTGCTTTCACAGTATTTTTTGTTGTTGCCAAGATATAGTTTTGTGTGTTCATAATATGTATGTAGGAAGGCAATTTTTTTTAAAACGTCATGTTTATTTTTGCAGTTGTCTCTAACCTAACGCGTATCTGGCCTTAAAGCTCTAATTATCAGTAGTTTTAGACCTAACTGTCATTCTGTATGTATAATGACAGCTGACAGCTAAACTACTTTAAACTACAAGTGAAGCACCCATAAATTCGCCTGATATACAATGTACCTAACGTCAGGCCTTGGTTCACTATCTAGCTAATAGTCCGCGTTCTAAACTGTGACTGAAACTTCAAACCCTCCATCCAGCTATGCAACTGAAGGAACACGGGTGGGTTTTAGTCAGTAAGAGTCTGACACGCCCTCCCGCTCCGCCCAGAGCGGGAGAAGTTATTTGATCAAAAACTATGCAAAATCTAAAGCAATAAATATACTCAGCCTATCTTTATCACCATCTAACTATACCATATTGTCATCAGGTCGAACGCCGCGGGCCGCCGAACGATGCGGATAAGATCCACGATGAAGTGAAGCGTCTCGTCATGCTGTGTACTTGCCGACAGAAGTTCAGGGTGTTCCAAGTTGGGGAGGGCAAGTACAGGGTGAGTCCTTCTTTATATTATATTAATAGAAGACTATGAACTTCTTACAAGTGATTGAAAAACCTCTTGAAATAGTGTGATTCTAAGTAAAAAAATATTGTAGCAAGTGTTTAAACTGTAATGAGTTGATCTGGTTTTGAGGTAAAGGCGAATAATACAGTCGAGTGTAATATTGTTTATGATATAGATAGAGTAGCTTCTTAAATATACATAAGGCTTTAAAAACGGAAAGGCTAATAGCTATTTAGATTTCAGCCGTGAGGAATATAAAAGAAGAGAGAGACATTTGCCCAGCAGATTTCTAAACGAAAATTCTATACATATCAAAAATAGGCTTCGTGCAACTCAATCTTCAATTAGTAATAGTTTTCGATTGCGTCTGTATTCTACTACCACTGTTAGAATATCCACTAGCCCAGATATTTCTTCCCACACAGTTCGGAGACTCACAAAAGCTGCGTCTAGTCCGAATTCTCCGTTCCACCGTCATGGTCAGAGTCGGAGGCGGCTGGGTCGCCCTCGACGAGTTCCTGGTCAAGAATGACCCGTGCAGAGGTATGTACAACCTTGTTCTAAGGGGTGTGGGTTGATACGACACTACACAGGCCTTTCCATGGGTTACTTTGGCAAGATTAGTGTCTGAAATTATGTGGGTTGTGGGTAGTGAAAACAATTTGCAGTAACCTAATAAAAAGAACATTCTATATTTGTCTATTGTTTTAATTTGACAGATTGAGAATGCTGTTCAAATTACATTATGATGTGATCAGTATTTAGTAGCAAAATTAGTCTGCACGCGTGACTCTTGAACGACTTCTTATTCAAGTTCCGACTGAATGTGTAGGTCACACATAACTTATCATAAAACTTTTCTTGTCAAAGTAGTACATGTTAGGTCCGTTGCACACAATAGACCACTTTTGGGAAACTTCCAACAATATCCTTTGATGGGATTGTGTGAAAGTGTAACGAGAGTGGAATATTGTGTTTAGGGGTTTAAATTCTTTGTTAGATTACCGTGGGAAATTCTATGTTTGGTTACATATTTAAGTATGTCATTTTCTTGGGCGACACTGAATCGGCCGAAATTCGAATAATTCTAACAGTACCTACCTATAATCATCACCATTTTTTAAATAACCGGGTGTCATTATTGTAACTTTTTAATTTTACGTTTCTTCCTATTTCTTTAATCATTGCTATCACATTTTATTTTAATTACTTTCCCACGGTAATCTAAACGAATTACAAATTTCTTTATATTGATATTTGATCTTGCTGCAAAACTACCAGATAAAACGTAAATACTTACCTACTAAAGTTTCTGTACCCAATGAACAATTGAAATGGTCGAAAATTTCTCGGGTTTGTAAAAAAACATTTTTACCTTGGTACCTACTTACTTACTATTTACCTACTCCTCGGTTTATTTAAGATAATTTAAATTCTGCAGTAAGAACGAAGAATTTCTCGGAGGGGTCTTTTATTTGATGATTTGCACAATATGAGTCCAATATCTTACATGGAATGGAATTTGAATTCTTTAGATTTTGGATTCCTCCTTTAAATATTTTGTAAAGTGAAATTCACAGCTTAATTTAATCTCTTTGAAATAGTCATTTTTAATTTGTGACGTTGATAAGAAAAATGTCAAAGAAAATACTCCTCTGTATAAAACATCATTTTCTCTTAAAAATTAACTACCTACCTAAGTATTTGTTTGTCCATGTCTACAAAAATGATGTTTTAAGTACCTACATTATGGATTTGTATCAAAAATGTAATGTGGTTTGGCACATCTACTTATTATTAATAATCTAAAACTACAGAAAATAAAAAAAAAAGCGTATTTTTTCTTCAGTTAGCCGAAGGCCACCTTACATTTTTAAATTGTGAAGCCAATTAGGATTCTCTTAACCATTTCACAGACCTCCGTATAATTGAAAATCTTATCTTATTTAATTATGACCAACAATAATTTCTGGCTTCATAAACAACTAATGATTTGCAACTTCTACAATGCTTTTGCAACAAAGGCACTGTAAAAGTTGTACCGACTACTAGGCACTGACTTGTCGCTATGAGAAACAAAATGGCGGCATTTATAGAATTTACTGTCTCTGACGTCATCGAAATGAAAACGGTTACTTTTTCATTAGTCAGTGCCTTCTAGTCGGAATATTTTTTTATATTATGTATTAGGTATGTATGGTGATATTCAAAGTGTCAATCAAACGTCTCGGTACTTCGTATAGATAATGTGTTAACCCCCTAATAAGGGAAGTATTGACTAATATGTGAACGTCCTAACTTTATGGGCAAGTATTTTTTTCCAAGTCTTTATGTGTTGGGTGACAATTCTTTTACAAGTGCCCTTTAACTCAACGCAATTGATTATATATCTATGCTTTTCTTCAAATACGGCTAAACACATTTATGTCTATTTTCTTCACATTTGTAAGGGAAAAGACAGTTTTAAGTTCGTAAAATTATCTTTTTTAAGTTAAACGGCACTCCAAAAAAGATTTCTGCTCTGTACATTTAGATTTTCAAGGAAATGTTTGTTCAATAGTGTTTTAAAATAACAAAATAACACATTTTTAATACAATTTTATTATACGGGTACAAACATTAACTACAGATTACAAAATTAATTTCACATTCAATCTTACATTATTTTCATAAATTATTAAGTAGCTGGCAATATCGTTAAAAAACTAATTTAAACTAGCAATACTGTTTAGAAATGCAAAATAAAAATCACAGAATACAAGTTACACACTAAAATATACTTTTTGGAAGCTAAGTATAAAACTGGAAATATCAAGGACAAACTACCTGTTTTAGTATCTAAAAAAATATTTTTAGGATGACTCAACACGATTTTAGATGCCGAAAGTTGATTCCGAGAAAACAAACTTAGAAGATATAATAAAACATTGATTTCACAAATAATTCGAAGAATGTATAAGATAATTAATCATTATTCAGTTCAAATAAAAATGATTTGATAAAAAAAATACAAAATAACCTTATAACTAAAAATCAGTTAGAACAAAGTATTAAGTCTTGAAACATTTCTTAAATCTAATGGTTACTGCTTAACTAAGTCAAGCCTACATACTTGCGATAAGATTAAATAAATATGGACTACAATTCCGGTTAAATATACGAGTACAAAATTTGTTCGGCGAGACAAAGAGCTCTGTCGATAAGTGAGGCCATTGCCTATATTGAGAGATTCTCTCATCCTATTCCTAATTAACGCCTACGGTAAGCCCGAACGCCTATTTACGACCGCCAGACGGACTAATAAGACGATTGATGACCATAATAAATTATCGCAAAGTTGTGTTTTAGAAGCGAATTTCAACGGCCGCTTACGTAATCGCGTCTTGGGCCAGATCTAATCTCATATTGGGGCAAATATTTGGGCCAAGGAATCCATATAAGGCAAGACTTTATGAACAGTTTATGGACAATATTGGCCCAAGTTTTTATTTCCAATGCATGCATGCATTTATTTTCAATCTAAAATTCGTCAAAAAGATGGAAGAGCAAACATTACTTATAAACTACGACACATTAGTTGAAATATGGAATTGGCATATTTAGTCAATAGTAGTCTTCCTAATGAAGGATGTAAGTGATGAAATCTCACTACTGCTAGGTAGAGGGCTGAATTCCATCTCTTCACTCAAATTCTGTGTGTCAGAAGTGTTCTCAACAACTGGCCAACGTTTGTGACTTGGAGCATACAATACCAACAAAGCAAAGATATAGATATTCCACATTCCATACACCCCAGTGAAAAATGCTGAAGTGTATTCAAGCTCAATGTTCTCATCCCACTTCCATTGGCCTTCAGCAACTTGTCCTAGAATGAACCCAATCACAGTTAATGCAGCGCAGAGCAGGGTCGCCAACATAAGGAACTTGAAGCGATAGATGATTCCTTCATAGTGCAAACGACGGACAGAACACATAGTAGGTAGGGACTGCCTTTTGTGAGAGATATTGATGAAAACTTTCCAGATCATGTAGCATAAGAATAGGAAATAGACCCCAGTTGATATCCCAGCCAGTATAATAAAAGTCAAAGCCAAATTAGTGCCAATATCAGTCACCCAGATCGAGTAGAAAGGGTTGCGGAGTTGCACACCTCTTTCACACATGTCAAATATGAAGAGAGAGACACATCCCATAGCAACTGCACTCAAATGCCTCCAATACTGCTTCACAGAGCTTTGAGCTGACGCATCCTGAATCAACATGTGCTCACCAGCAAAAACAAGCCAGAATGAAAATAGTGTAGCATAGAATAACCCTTGACGAATATCTCCCAGTAATAACATAAATGGCAAGTCAAAATGTAGGGTCAAGTACTCAATCGGCATATTTAGAAGGCAAAGAGCTAATCCTAAACTCAAAAGCATCTTCTCAAGAAGTACAGGCTTCCGTTGAAGCATGTGTATACGTCTCCAAAACCAAACAAGTATACCAATTATGCATGGGAAAAACACAGTTTTCAGAGACAACCAAACTTTGATAAAACCACCATTCTGGTTGATTACTGTCAACCACATGTCTTGTATGTGCCCTATATGTGAGTTCATTTTTGGTGTGTTCACTGGGAGTCTTACATTGAGTAAATAGTAGTCATGGAACAAAGAACCAAGTTCAAACAATGGAATTACTGAACAGTTGTATAGATATTCTTCACTTTTCACATCAATATCACAGTCTAGATGACGTTTTTCGACAGACTGTGTGTACAGCTTCCATTTATCCTCGGGATCGCCTTTATTCCGATATGCCAACCGGGCGTCGATTGTTATTGTACTGCGTGGCTGCACCTCGATCTGCGAGTGGTATTTAATATCTACCTGAAGTACTCCGATCAAGTTCTGTTGCCATCGCGAATAGTCTAGGACCTTGCTCTCTCGGGGAACCGGCATTTGAAAAGCGAAAACTATGTCGGTCTCCGACAAATCATGATGCGTTTCTCTAAGGTCGACGGTCTTGCAAGAACCCTTCCCACGATTGTAATACCACTTGGTCGTGTCATTTTTCACAATAGAAGTATCTCGGCACACGGTTGCGAGGACAGTTTGAGCATTTGCAGGCATGGGTGCGACCAACCCACCGATCAAAAAACAAGTTAACTGACATATCAAAAGGACACTTATTAAAATAGCGAGTTTGCGCCCACTTAGGTTTTCAATTATAGTCCCAGTCATGTTTCAGACGTTCAACTAACACACTGATCACATTTAAAAACGAGTCGCAACACGAGTTAAAATCGACCGGTGGTAAATTCCATTGTTCATGTTTTCTTTCTTTTTCGACGCGACGCGATGTACCTATTTGACATGCGCAGTATCGATGTTGCCAGCGAAAAACGTAACGCTTAATAACGATATCGGTTTCAAACGGTAAATTAAATAACTGCTATAAAATAACGTCAATGATATTTTAAAGTTATATCATTTGGCCTTAATAATTATAAAAACCATTAAACTGCTTTTAATTAATTTTAATACATGCGGAAAACAATAAAAAAAAATATATAAATTATAAAAAATATGAATGCTTACACTGCCACCATTATTCACTTCACTCCCATTGTGAAGCAGAAATCAACGAGCTAGTCTCAGCAAACATGTTGTTATTGCTAAAGTAAGCATTAAATAATGTCGGCATACAATTTTGATGTTGCTACTAATTTACTAATTCGTATTCGCTTTGCCCAATCCACCTCCCGTGGTCCCTTATAAAAATTCGTTATTTTTTTTTACTTTTTTTTTTTAAATCCCTATGGAATCCCTTTACATAAGTAGTATCATTAGTGTTACCGCTGCCTGATCCGAGCAAGCCGGAGCAGCATGAAGCTTGTTGCCCGCTCGGTAAGAGATATGACATGCTTTGGAACCTTTCTAAATTCTTTTGATCACTTTTTAGCTTTTTACTTACACTAAAATTGTAAAATATTATGGTTCCATCGCAAGTCCGCCTAGTTGGTGTGGCTTAGATTTTATTTTTGCAACGTTGTAGAATTATTTTGCTCTATAAATACATTATACACGTTTGGTGCTTTTATTGTTATTCAGCTTTTATTCCATCAAATGTGTAGAATGCTACTGTAGTTTGGGTGGTTAATAATTTATTAAAATATATTGTAGTGGTTATATGTGGTGATAAAATAATAAAGATTGCTTAATATACGTAATGGCATGAAAATGGTTCTTTATTTGCATTAAGTGTTTTTATTATGGTATTTATTTTATTTTGTAGATACTAATTGTTTATAATTCAAGCGCAAGATATTGGTGTTCACTAATGACAATTTTGTTCGCGATATATAACGTCTTGCATTTTTTAAGACAATATAGTTAGTGACATCGAAAAAAAACCCATCTTGTATATATTTTTGACTAAAAAAAAAAAAATTTTTGAAATAAATAAATAAATATTTTTATGAATCTTAAATTCGATCTTGCTCTTGACTTATCTAATTGCATAATATTTGGTGAGAGAATATACTAATCGTATTTTACTATTCCTTATCCTAACTGCACAAAATTAAAAATCCTCCCCCATTTTTTTACAACTGTTATGTTTGTTTATGTTGACATGTTCTGATTTGTTTGTTGTTTTTTTTTTCTTTTCCTCACTACCTATGCACGCTGTCCCGTTTTTTTAAACACTTTCGGTGTTATTTTTCTGCCTATCCTTTTACCGAACGGTTTTCTTTGGCCCTGTCCTTTCCTGTTCCGTTTGTAATCCCGCGCACCGGACGCCGCCCGCATGCAGCCAAGGGACGCACCAACATCGAACTGCGAGAGCAATTCATTCTGGCCGATGGAGTGTCACAGAGCATGGCAGCGTTTAGGCCGCGTACGCCCCGCTCTAACACAAACACACCACCGTCCACTGGACCTATTACAAAGGTAAGTACTCAAACCGCTATACTTTAATAAGTCTTCTCTCCTACAGGATAGAACTTAGTTTTAATTTCGCACAAGTAAAAAAGCGCACAGTAGTTGTTGGAGGGAGCAATCGGTTTGGGAATCAACATTTTTCGCTTTGTTTTTCTTATTTGAACTTTGCACATGGATTCTGAACATCCATTTGCAAGGTGCATTGTCGTGAGTGCAGCATGTGTTGAGCTCGTAGAGATTGGTCGTATTGCATTAGTGTTCAAGCTATGCATTGACGCACAGGCTCGTGTAGTGTTTTGGTGTTGTTTGTTAGTGTATTTCATTGGATCCACTGCATTGGAGAGGTGGCACGTCAACGCCTATGGATGTTTTGGTAATGTATTTTCGTTCACCCATCCCGCTCGTCCCCAATCATACCCGCATCAGCAAAATTCACTCGCGTTCGGCTAAACGTGTGGACTAATAGTAACAACGTGAAAATTCGTCGTAAATAAACGCGTTCCGGATAAAAAAACGATTGGCACTATGAAGACAAAAACGAGTTGTTTCGTTTTTTACGGTTCCTTCTTTAATAAGCCTCCCGGTTTTGTATTGGTGCGTTTAGCTGAAGAGTTTATGGAGCAGCTGAGGCCTATATTTGAGGCTCTACGACAGCGGGAGGAGCTTCCGTGTTCGTATCCCCTGCACGTCGGTTCAACACATGGCACTAAGCAGGCGTTCATATACAGTCACTCAAGATCTCAAGGTTCCACGACGCCGGGCGCGCATCACTATAGCCACCACCACGGCTACCAGCCGTCTCCTGGATATCATTGGGTAATGCTATGTAGGCAGTGTGAAAGTGGCGCGGTTGATTGCACTCTCGAATCATTTTTGAGGTTTTTTGTTATTATTTGTTCATTTGTGTTAGTCCCATCGTATTTGTACGTAATGTAGACACCGTCAAGTCCGCTAGAGTAGCATGATAATAGTAAATTGTGTATCGATTTGATTATCATATTCGCTTTATTTGAATAGTCACTATTTCATGAACATAGACACGAAAGATTTTGAAGTAGTTCATACAGCGTTTGATGTTTAATTGTTAACGACTATGTATAGTGCAGATTAACAATAAAATTTTCATGATAGGTAAGGGAGCGCACAGCTCGTTCCGTGCCGATGTCTGCGGGAGGAGTGGCAGGCAGAGCATCGAGGTCTTCGCTGAGTGCTGGCACACCTGACTCCTTAAGCGACAACGAAGCAGCAAGTGGACTTGGAGCGAGGTATAAGAAACCCAGCGTGCCTAGGTGAGTTAATATAATAAAGAAACAATTTTTTTACACTTCTGCTAAAAGTAGGCTTCTTCCAAGAACATTATTTTAATCTCTAAAAGATGTTAGATTATAAAAAGTTAAATGTGCTTTAACAGGTCAACGTTAACACCTGGAGGATCTCGCCCAGGCTCCAGGCCGGGCTCAAGGACTGGATCCAAACCACCATCGAGGCACGGGTCCAATCTCTCTTTAGATAGTACAGGTCAGTTTTTACTAAATATTGGATCTTGATTATAACAAAAATGTTGAGAGGTTGTTAGGTGGATAAGGGCAGGAGGAAGATCTGGGAGGAAGTCTGACTGTAAACTTCAAGGTTCTTCAAGGAGCTTCAACATTGCATTAGAGGCCCTGACCCTGGAGATACGTTAGCAACCTCCAGCTGAAAAACACCCTTTACCTCTAGTAAACATATCATTCAGTATTTACATATTTTTAAATCTTTCTTCCCCTTTCTTAAGATGAAGTATTGACACCGTCTCGCATCCCGATGCGAAGGGTGACGAACACAAAGACATCGATAGCGCGCGCGGCTGCTAACGCCAGCAAACTCGGTGTTGCTACACCTAACGGAGGATCGCGACCGCGTACGCCCACCGGCTTCTTAACCCCGGCCAGCGGAAGGTACGTTACTTTAAATAACAGTTTTTTTTTTATAAATACTGGGTGGCAGGGACATCGATGCGCAAACTGAAACTATGAATACAGCCCATGGTTCTAGACCCCCTAGCGGAGAAATTTTTTATATCTTTCGTTTCATAGAAAAGTGCAATAACTACGCAGTCAAAATGTATTTATTTTGATTTATTTATTAAGGTACACCAACAGCTTCTGTCTATAATATATCTTAAGTACTATAGTTAACAATAGCCTCGGACTTGCACAGTCGCCAATTACAGGATAACCAGCAATCTCAGAAATAGGCGGTAACACAATAATAATAAAACTAAAGGCTTTAGAATTTTGAAATTATGGCAAAATTCTTCTTACACTTAAGATAAATAACAAAAAGAAAAATAAAATTACAAGACGAACAATATTGCAAATTTACCCACTTACTTAAGACTAAGACATAAACAAAATAAATATAAATTGAAATAAAAATGAGATCATAATGGAAAGTATAGCTTCTAAAATAAAGTATACAAAGGTGAAGAGTTTCCAAATTATATTAACATAACAAATTATCAGATTGCGTTTTGCGGGACTTCAGAATTTTGGCTTTAAAGACTTTTATGGAATCATGGTATAAGTCGACATCTGGTGCAAGTTTTATAAAAGAATTCATCTCTCTGCTGAGTCTGTATAGTAGTAAATTTACCTCAATATTTATCTTAGATGCTCAAGTGTGAAATACATTATAGTTATAGGATATCTGGGTATTTTAGTCCTATACGCTCAACTGATTTGTCACAGTCTAATTTATTATTGACCAATTTGTAGAGGAACGTTAGATCCTGTAGAACAGAAAATGAAGAACAGCTAATATTGTTTTTAAATAACCAACGAAAAATTTTAATGCAGGAGGATTCAGAATCATGAACTGAATCCATGGTAACAGGTTGCACGTTCGATGTCCTTGCCACCCTGTATATTTTTTGGTGAATGTAGAGATATGGTTGAATTTTGTGTCGTTCAAGAGACGCTTTTTGTTACAAACGGTACATGGAATGGTTTGAGAATCATAAACATGACGATCTATCTACATTTTTTTTTATTAGTGATATGAATGATTCTCTTTAGCAGTACATAAAATCTCCTCAGACTTGACACTAAATATAATTGCACACGCGTGTACGCGTGTATGAGCACATACTTTTGTTGGTTAGCCTCCGTCGATCTTGGCAGACGTGACCGAAAGACGATCAGGAGGTTATTAGTGTAAATCCCCCATAAAATCATTAATTTCTTATACATGTAGCAAAATTACTGCAAAATAACCGGTGTACTGATACGCACGGACAGGTATACCACCGGCGGGATGTACCGCACATCCAGTATTCCGACATTGTTGTCACCGGTGCCGCCGTTAGTGAGGTACACACTCAGAGTTCGCCATTGACTTGTTTGTCCAACGTGAATCAGATTTTGCGGATGCTATTTGATCAACAACCTTATGAGATCATGTTTTAATTTTGTTGAAATAGAGTATCGTGGTCATTTAAAAGCTTATAACCGTTAACAGTATTAACAGATGAAATTGCATCCGCGAAAAGGTTGTCAAAGATACACAAGTTTTGAGCACGTTAAGCTTCTTGGGGGTTTTTAGGTGTAGTGACGTCAGGGGTATGTCTAGAAATGTTTGGGTGCACTTGTATTGGGCCAGATCACGATATAGTCCTTTGTCATGTCCCATGATATCATATTATGTATGTAAAAATATGTAAAAAGGGTGGTGGAAAGATTTCATACAAGGTTTGGTATCGAAGAGATCCAAAGGCATGTTACAAGTAGCCAGCTAATCAGCTTTACACAGTGTGGTTTTACTAACAAAACGACAGAATTATCAAGAGCGTTAAACTAAATGATTATATTTTTTTCCTTCCCGCATGCAAAATGGAAAACAAAATAAAACAGCTCGACACATTCCCAGCCATCGTCAATGGCGTCCGAACATCCCAAATCCTTATCCCATACTCATCCAGCATTCCAAACACAAGGTTCCACTAAAATTCCAGTTTATGTTGGGAACCGCTCTCACCGATCCCCGTCCGTTGAGAGGCGATTGAAACTATCTAGAAAATCGCATTCGAGAGAAACTTCCCAAGAACCCAGTCCCACTTCCCAAGGCCCCTCGAGGAAGTCAGAGCAGAGAAGTCCCGAAGACGACTCCTCACTGTTCAGCATATCGGGAATGACGAGCGACAATGAGTATGAGAGTAATATAAGCGAGTCGAGCGGAGAAGCGTCAAAGCCGACCCAGCGCGACGTCAAAGGGTACAAGCTTGTAGAATGCTAGCTTCGGTTTTTGCCCGATTATTTTTGATTGATGCTCTTTGAATTTTGGAATTTATGTTTTCATACGTATCTACATGTCATCGCCACAAAACTTCATGCTCACATATCTGTCAGATCATCTGCTTGTTGAACCATGGATCCGCTCATCTCAGATTGTTTGTCGCACTATGAACACGTCATCTGTTGATAATATCACCGCATACAAGAATACTAACATCGCCTGAAGCACTAACGGCTAATGATAGCTTTGCACTATAAAACATTGAAGTGACCGAAGATGTCGTTTTTTTGCAATCGACTATTTTTGGGATCTTTACTGCACCATCCCAGCATTCATATGATGATGAATCATCATGCTTCTCTGTACATAAACCTGCACTATGTGCAATTGGCCTTTATTTCTTGTTTGAATAACATAAGTATTGCAATAAATATAGAATATATTTTAAGAAAATGAGCATTAATTAACGTTCGTTCGTTTCTTTTTTGCGAATCACATTCGCAAAAAAACACCTACTGATGAAGTTTGATTTATTTTAATTTATGTACTTATTGCAATATTTTGAACACCTTACTTTATTGGTATGTAATTCTTGTATATTTATGTTCTGTTTCTATTTTTGTTTCTGCACATGAATTTCTACTTACCAAAATGTTCTTGGGTTGGTTTTTAAAGTTATAGGGCTGTGGTCTAAATACATGTGCAGTGACAATCTAACAAATTTCCTTTTCTGTTGTCCTGACTAATTTTCTGTATGTCTGTCTGTGTGCTCGCTAACATCAACATAGGAGTGGGTCGTTTGCCTCTACTGAAGGACAAACGCCCGGCAGAAGTCGCATCCCAGTACTAAAGGATCACCATACTAACAGTAATACCAATAGGTAACTACTAAAATTATGTAGTGTGCTTTTTCTTTGTTTTTTTTTTTTCTTTGTAGTCTATATTTTTCGTAGATATTTCTTGAATGTAGAACAATTGGCGGTAAAATGGGTTTATGTTTTGTTTTTCTCTTCATTTATTTAGAGTTGACTAGTGCTTTGCATGTTTTGGGTATTAGGAGGAATGTTACTAATATATTTTATTTTACAACAGGCAAAGAACGCCGTCCGGGAGCACAACGCCAGTGCGGCCAGGTCAACAGACCGCAGTGACGAGGCTGTTAAGAAAGCCCTCCGATGCGTCCGACGCGGGCACGCCGACCACTCCCGCATCACGACGCGGCACTCCGGCATCCTCTCGAACTACGGAGAAACGCGAACCATTCCGACTTTAGACGATTAATTTAACGCCAACCCCACGCACTTCATAGTTCTGACACATCAAAATTATGAAGTTGGGGGACTATACCTACGCTATGCAAGTCGCTCTGACGTTATGCTATACAATTTAAAATCATGTTTAATCAATTGCCAAAATTATTATATACCCCACCTTTAAAATTTTTACCACGACAGAGCGGCTCGCATGCCTAGGCAAGTGCCGACATAACATTTAATAACTAACATAAAATTAACCAACGCGCGAATTAAGCCAAGCTTAATAAAAAAATACGCCTATATGGCTTTTAATTTAAGTGAGAACAATTTATAGATAATGGTATTAGTAAAACTTAAAGTCTGCACTTGTTGCCTTGTATTTTTTTCTAAATTCCGCGCCAGTTTTTGCACTTCGTAATTACTTGTTTTATTTATTTGTGCTGTCAAGATTTACAGGACATATTTGTTCATTAGTCGATGTGAATAAAAAACTTTCTCTTATTTATTGTCAACGTTGCCATAATTGTTAGTGTACCTATGTTTTTTGTATGTAAAATGCATATTATTGTCTCTAAACAGAGACTGGTAAAGTGTGATGAAGATTTGAATATTGTTTTCTTTAGGGACCATTTGGTTTAACGGATTAATGAAGATAGGTGATTGTTGGTGAAGGCTTTCCGACTATCGCATTCTTGCGTGTATATTCGCCAGATACACGTTTAGGTAGATTGTTTCAAAGTCGTCGTCCTCAATCTGTTAAGGTGATAATAGAATACTTTTTCTTTTGTAATGCACAATTATGTGTTTCCCTTCATAGTTTTAAGTCTTATTTGTCATTAGACATGATTTTTGATTTGATAATTCTTCTGTTTTATACACTTCTGTATATAATTTATATATTTATCACAACTGCACAATCCCTTGTCGATAAAAAGAAACAGGTTTGACAAAACATGGAAAATTACTCCTCATGACTATCGCCAGAGTCGAGGGTGCTTTTCGTTTTTACAAAAATCAAAAATCTAATCATGATGACCGATATATTTATAAGTACATCAAGTACACTGTCGTAAAAGACATTGTTTAATAAAGCGCTAAGAATATTTTGATATTTATTGAAATAATTGCTTTAAAATGTAACCTCTTTCAAAATGTTAACCATCGCTCACCATTTATTTGTAAGTTTTTTTAATATAAATCTGTCCCTGTTATTAAGCTTAATTATTATTATTACGAAAAATTATTAATCTGGTCATTTTTATTTAAATCATTGTTATATTTGTTATGTAAAATCGTGGCAAATCTACTAAAAGGCTTATGATATTTTTTGTATAAAAGGATATCTTTGCATTGCATCCGTTTAAAATCTCATAACAAAATTACCTATCAAATAAATGAAAAGTAACAATTATTTTGTAGTTTTTTTTTAATTTACCTCTATACAGCACATATTATTTTGTGCAAGCTTTACTTACAAAGCCAATTTAGCAGTTTCCTCAGCGCGAGCAAACGCGTTTTTGTTATTTTAATTTCCATAGAAATAACTTTACCAAGTCTGATTTAAGAAATGAATTTCCACAACATAATTATAAATTATAGTTGAGTAGTAAAATCTATTGATGCTCAATTATTTCTGAAAATATTACTTAGAAAATAAGATACAACGTGAAAGTTAATTTCTAACTGCAAGTGATGAGTTATGAATATGACTGTCTTCAGGATAGTGTTTAAATATAGGCATAAAATAATTTTAAGGATCTAATAAAGAGATTATTTTAAAAGCGATCATCTGCCCAGCTAGCGCCATGTTAAAAATTAAAATTATAACTTCGCGCCTTAAAGTTACATATTTATGTACCACATTTGGGTGTATCGTACGTACGTACGTAGTGTAATTTAATGCCCCTCTGTCATATCAACTCTGTATGTGTATGGAATGATATATGTACTCGTAGTTTGTAAAAAATAATAGACTTGTAGAATGACACTTTGAAAATCTTTTGAACGATGGTTGTTCAAAAGATTTTCAAAGTGTCATTCTATGGCAGATTATTTCATTGTTTTTGTTAATTCATACACACATAAATATACATAATTTTACCCACGCTTTTTTTCCATTGCGGTAGGCAAAAACCACAGAACGCCACCAGCTATGATACTTACATACTCCTTTTACATTGTGATAATTCACTACATCGAAAATGTATTAAAAGAACAAATGAATGAAAGAATGTGTGAGCACTATGTACCCACTATAAAGCTTACTGGGTTCGTCTTTCATTGACTTGAATGTGCCCTGGCGGCTGAGAGTATGTCATGCTCATTCAAATGTGTCGCTGGTGGTGGCGTGTGTATTGGATCATTGAGTTCCCTTCAAAATGGTTGAGCTGAATGGTGCTGATCCATACGTCATGTTCGTGAACGGGCGCCGTCAGTAGGCACTGGTCATTTCTTAGCTGCCACGGCTTATTTTAATTCCATAATTGTTTTTATCTTTTTTATTCCGGACGCTTTTAACGTGCACGTCTTTCTACATCGTTCCCACATGTATAATTACAACATGAAAGATGTAACCACTTTTTTGTAACAATATTTTGATTTAAAAGACTGTCCATGGAGTTTCTTGCCCGTTCTTCTCCATATGTGCCTACTAAGCTTTGGAATAGGCAACTAGCTTCATCTTTCTGACTGACCGACCCCTTTTTTTTTTTTTTTTTGAGGATGGGAAATCATCAAATGACTCCTCCCGCTCTGGGTGGAGCGGAAGGGAGTGTCAGACTCTTATTGACTAAAACCCACTCGTGTTCCTTCTTTGGCCCTTTATGTTCCGGGTCAGCAGTACCCCTTTCGGATGATCCCGCTTTCCCGGCAGGCTTGGGCCCTAGTGGGCCCCCTCTTCGATGCTGACATCTCTTTGAGGCGCGCGTGGAACACGTACGCGCCGTCCAGCACGGGCCTGGTCCTGATCGGACGGTGAGCTACCCATTACTCACCGCCCGCAGGCCCACGCCTACGGTGGCCGACCCCTTGACAATTTAAAAGTGCCTGTAATTGGTTTATTTGAAATAAATGCTTTGAGTTTGTCGAAAAGAACATTTTTTAAAGACAATTAAAACCAAGGTCAGTGGCCCTATACGCTTTGGAGCCATAATAAAAGAGCTCCGACAGATACGGTCTAACCGAATACCTACAGCAAAATTTTGCTTTCACATTCACATTTGGACTGAAAAGTAATGAAACTTGGATAATGTTCTTTAGTCAGTTAACACGAGTGTAGAGGTGTGGACTGTATGTTTGTTCTTCTTATTCAATGAAAGACTTGGTTACATGTTCTGGTTTATTCTCGTAGTACTGTTATCGACGAACTGTGTTTTACATGTTTTTTTTTTTTTATGTATGGCATCTCGCATTTGGCCTTGAGAGGCCGTGACTGCTTAACCGGTCAATCCTGTGGTGCCTTCGAGCTAACTCAAAGCCTCCAGCCAGGGGAGTTTTACATGGGATTTTTGCCTCTTATTATAGTCTGGCAAATGGGCGGAAGTAGTGGGTGCCCTACTGCAAAGTTTATTATAAATTCTGGCGACCCACCAATGCAGCCACTTTGGTTCGTGTCTGGTCTCCGACAGGTTTCGACTTGTCCAGACCCGTCGGAGGCAAGATCCCGCGACCAATCACAATGATTTCTTATTCTAGATACTTTCACAGAACATAACGCTACTGTATACAGGATTCAAATACATAATTCTACCTTATCGTATATATTTACGTAATCCTACAGTGAGTTCGGCGTCCGTAACAACGAGTATCCACCAACTTCAGGTTGTCAGACTTCTGCACTATGTTCAGGCGTTCTCGTTTTACAGTCTGGCCGTCGAGAGAATTTATTCCTGACACCTGTCAGTATGACAATTCTAGTAACCAAAAAAATATTAAATTCGCAAGACACTTATTCGTTTGTATGAAACTGACGAGCGTCAGGAACGCATTCTCTCAACGGCCGGACTGTAGGTGATATTTGTCAACTCGATTCTGTGGGGTGACAATTGATCGCATTTTCTTTCATTTTGGCAGTTCATTCACGTTCACTGCGTTATTTACGTTGTTGAGCAAACGAATTTATTAAACCTATGAAGCAATGGATTAGAAGTATCCTTCGAAACTCTCGAATTGTGATTGAAACTGTGTTACGCAATTAGGGTGCCGAAGCCGTTTTACTCCGGCTTGCGAGACAGCCCAACTCACCCTCAAATATCACTTTTGAAAATAAAATCAATAAAATGGTTCACTATAAATAACGCCCTCAAATAACGAATAGCCGCTATATATAACCATGATATAACTTACGAACACTATGGCAACATTATACATTTATGTCCGAGTGTCAGTGTCAAAGTACCATTTTCTGGTGTTTTGTGATTGAGGAAAACAAAACAATAAATTACTTATACTTATAACTTTTAAGAAAAAGTAGTGAAATGGTAGGAATTAACATGGATGGAGCTGCCAGGGATCGTGTGATGATATTAATTCAAGAAAAAGATAGAATAGAGAGCGAAATTCGAGAACACACTTCTGTATTGGAGACTAACAATGTTGGCATGAATGACCCTTTGGTCGACGCTGAAGGTTTCCCTCGGAACGATATTGATGTCTTTAAGGTCCGACATGCAAGGCACCGCATAATTTGTAAGTATATCATTTTAATTTTAGTAAACTCCAGTAGGAAAACACATACAGCATGACTAAGCAGTTTTGAAAGGTATTCTGTACCGCTCGATTATTTTATGAGGGTGAAACCTATTGAACCTAGAACACCTACTAAGCTGGCTAAAATCACATGGAGTATTACCAAATAATGCTGCCAATATCAGCATTATTTGGTAATACTTAAAAAAAAAAGCTAAGCCTAGATGTAGGAATATAGGAAAATCTGTTACAATTTCAGTGTGTAAATCACATAAAATCACATTGAAAAATTATAAAAAAAACAATTGTTTTTGAAAAGTCACTCTTATGATAGACTTGCTCATTTAGAATTTATTCCTTCATATACAGGCCACTTAACATTGACATTGGCAATTTCCAAAAGTATTTAATTTCAGGTCTCCAAAACGATCACAAAAGCATCATGAAATCAATTGAAAATGGACTTGCAGACGTCCACAAAGACCTAATTGGTTCAAACAGTGAAGGGCCAGCGGTTAATGTTGCTACGTCAACCAATGGTCACACAAATGGGACCAGCAGAGGTGACACTATTCCTGGTGTTGTTGAGGATGAGCTTGTTTTTGCCGTAGTCGGTTTTGTTAGCAGTGGATCACCTGCAGATAATGCTGTAAGTATGGATTCTTGTTTCCTCAAAAACAACTAACTGCAACATTTAATTCTTCTACTGTACTTAAATGATCGCACAGGGGCTATTTCAGCGGATGATAAAAAAGCCATTTCCCAGATGTTTTATTCATGCATCATTTTAACTTGTGCTGAAAAAGCGCCCGTGTGATTCAGGGCTTATGTTAAGGTAGACTAGCAAAAGATCTACCTAATAACATTTTCCCTCACTTTCCAGGGCCTACAAGAATATGATGAAATCCTCCAATTTGGTTCAGTCAACCACCAAAACTTTCAAGACATGTCCCAGATTAACAACATAGTGGCGCACTCTGTGGGTCAAAGTGTAAACGTCAAAGTAAAGAGAAACCGCAACACTGTCAGTTTGACAGTTGTGCCCAGGCCTTGGCAACAACCTGGTCTACTGGGTTGCCATATACAGAGGAAAGTGTAATTATTTATTTTTTCTTGAAATATGAGGTTCAATTGAATTTTTATGGTATGCTTTTGGAAATAAAAGAAGTCTATATTTTGTTGTCTTGGAGCGAATTTGATGATGAATTTTACTCCTAAACCTTAATTATGTTAAACAAAGATGCAGCTATGTTAAAACAAAGTAAAAATATTACTGATACTTTTGTATTTATTAAAGTGTTTTCTGACAGTGCAGATTGCTCAGGCATACTCTTCATAACATTTACTAAAAAGTGTTAATAATAAAATGAAAATTAACAAACTATATTTTTATTCAAAGAAAAAAATTAAATAAACAAAGCCAGAAAAATGTAAAATGATTGAATTTAAAAATAAATCTTATGATTGATCACCATCGCATTAGTTTTTTTCCTTGGAAGTTTAATTTTTACATGTTTCTCTTCTTTGGGATCGCCAAGATTTATAATTTTATGATCCCAATCGTCGCCATCTTGGATTTCAGTTGTGTCAGCTGCTTTTTCTTCTTTTTCGTTTTTACGAAATGGTATTTCGTTGTCGTTGTACATGTATTTCATGGAGAAGTCGAAATAAAGTTTGTCGTCAGCTAGGCGGTAGTCTGGTTTCACAATGGTTCCTCGCAGGCAGTCGTGGTAGTGGCATACGGCCTTTTCTTGCTCGTAGGTTTCGCATGAACCTGAAAACAGGGGTTGGTTTATGTTATACTGGCTTTTAGCCGCGGCTTCGCCCGCGAGGACATCGGAAATTATTTCGAAATTTTGTCGAAATCCCAGTGGTTTAGGCGTGAAAAGGTATCATACAGACAGAGTTACTTTCGAATTTATATATTAGTATGGAAGTATGGCTCGACTCGGCTTTATGTGAGGGTCAATTTAGTGCACGCTGTTCCTGATTATCTTTACTAGCAAAAATTAAACATTTTTGTAGATTTTTTAATCTACTCTGGTGGTGTTTCTAAATAATAGGCCCTCTAACAACCTACCTTGCCTTGATGGCCTGCGGCCGTAGTATGACGTGCTAATTCCATCATTGTTCCAGCGTGAAAGAGAGACGGAGCTATACAAGACCAATAGCACTATCTCTTTTTGCAACGGAATCATGATGGTATTAACACGTCACAGGACGGCCCCTGATGTAAGCCAGAAAAAAATTAATTAAAAATGCATCGTCTTCACATATAATTATATACTTAATTAATGTATACAAAATATTGTAACACATTTTAAAAGAGTAACGGTGGAGTTTCTTGCCCATTCTTCTCCATACGAAACTACCTTTTGGAAGGGGCGACTAGAATCCTATTCTATTCGAATTCTATTTAAATGTAAATGTTGACGTTCAAAAGTGCCTTTTATGTGCCTATTTGAAATAAATGCTTTGACTTTGACTTTGACAATACTGGGTAAAAAAATTATATACAGGGTTATTGGTAAAACACCATCAACCTCTTAAAAAAATCAGCTGGTCCCTACATTTTGACGAGTTCTGCAAACATAAATGTAGGGAACAGCAGATTTTTTTTTCGCGATTTCTTATTTGGTCCCATAGTAAAAGTTGTTCATAATGATGAGTACAATGACCCCTTAAGAAGTTGATGGTGTTTTACCAATAATCCTGTATACGTATGTTAATTTCAATTACAAAGTGCAAGATTTGGAGATCACCTTTTAAGCAAAAAATTGCTTAACTCCGCGAATATAAAAGTAGGTACTTACAAAATAAAAATAAGTAAGCACCTACTTACGTTAGTTATAAAAGAGAAAAAGTCAAAAATGCGCGTATCTGTGCGAAGTGTGCGAGTCTGTGTGTAGTGTGTAACAGTTAAAATTAATATAGGATATAAGTTTAATCGGGAGAAGTAGGTAATGATGATTAGGTACCTGGTCTTTTCACCCGAACTGTAAGCACAGCTCGTTCCGGCGCCATTCCCTGGAAGTGTACCAGATAGCATGCCAGTAAGGTGCCCGTGCGACCTCGACCCTGCCTGCAGTGGACACCTACCACCTGCAACATTGACAGCAAATACTGCTTAGATATTATTTAACTTCTGTGCATTTTGAAACTTGGCAACATCGCAAATAGCTATAACTGTCTGTATTACTGTATGGAAATATGAAATATTGCTCTATAAAGTGTACTAAAATATTGATTGTGTAGGTATTTATTTATTTATATTAAATTAACAATGGACACAATATGTTGTAACAATATATCGTAACAACTATGGTCTACATAATTAACCTAACACTGTCATAATAATTCAATGAAATGCAATAATTAATATCTTAACTAGGTACTGAATATTTAGTTTAAGGTTTTTTTATGAATGGCATCTCGTAGTTGGCCTTGAGAGGCCGTGACTACTTAACCGGTCAATACTGTGGTGCCTTTGAGCGAACTCAAAGCCTCCAGCCAGGGGCTTAATATTAATTAAAAACTAAGCGACCATCACCTAAGGGTAAGGGCACCCGCTGTGTGGTACGAACCTCGGCTTAGGGCGTCGCTGGGGGAGGACAGCAAGTTGGGACAAGCTGGATCAAATTAGATTCATTATTATTGTCGGGGGAATTTAAAGCTACAGGCTCAACTACGCCACCAGCTGGCACGGATCCGATCAAGGTTAGTTTTAGGTGTAAAAAGTTACCAAGTGCCCTTTTCACACCTAATTCAGTGAGTATTATTACAATTATTGCTTCGTTGGTCTAGATCTAGAGCTTGCAAGCGCTACTGCAAGCATGAGGTCCTGGGTTCGATTCCCAGGTCGAGTAATGTGTTATTGAATTATGCCATCAGGAATAATTGGCGAAATTTGGGTGTACAGGGTTCACCTTTGCCTAATCCTTCGGGTTAAATAAATAATAATAATATTTAATATTATATTATTATTTTTATTTATTATTCTAATAATTGTTTATTTTTTTATTTTATTATATATTTTAATATTAATATTTTGTTTTTTTTTGTATCATCCTCATACTACGTACTTACTACGATACAAGCATTACTTACGTATCGTGACGTATCAATGAAATGATGTCATCTATATTTTGATGAAACTGGCACTGGGCCCGCGTGGATTACGGCCCACTCCCTCTCACCGAGAGGAGGCCTGTGTCTCAGCAGTGGGAACATTATAGGCTGATGATGATATTTTGATGACGTCACGACATATTATTTTGTTTTCGCTTTCCATGACCTATAAGCTTTTTAAGCGTAATTTAATTGAATTATGGCTGATTATTCTGCATCAAATTACGCACAAGAGGGTCTGGCTTCAACTAAATATCAATATTTAGGATACATTCAAGAATAGAATGTTGGGTAAATAAACAGTGAAGGTTGTGCACTTGTGCAGTTATCACTTGTAGCCACTAACTCCATCTAGCGGCTGTTACTGTCACTATTAAATTGAATTTAAGACAATACCTACATTACCTACATTTTAATAAAAAACACTTCAGAAGAGAAAACTTCCTGCAATTAAAAATTGTGTTAGTCAGAAAATAATAGTTCAAAAACTGACCTCTCCTCTTATATCAGCGCGTTCACAAATCTCAATAAACTTCAGAATCTGTTTCAAAGTTGGAACACCGAACTCCTTGATCCTTATCTCGGACCATTTCAACTTTTTCTCGCACTCCAAAATTGGCGGGATTCTCTCTGGCGACAACGTGACGAGGTGATTGACTCCCACATCCGCTAAATAGTTCAGGTTTTCCACTGTTTGTGGGAATCCCATAGCCGCGATTTTGTTCTCAATAAACCACGAGAAATTGATAGGAGGATACGCTTCGTAATCCTTTTTTTCTTGAGGAACTTCGACATCTTCTACTTTTTCTTCTGGTTTCTCTCTTGGTTCCGACCTATATTTGTACCAAAGTTTGGCCAACTTAATGTTGGGCCGGTTGGGCACTGAACTCATTCTCACAAACACTAATTTCGATAAACTTCGCTTGTAAAGGAATTACCGATGTTTATTTTTACCGGAGTACACCGCACTTGGTAGTGCGCCAGCCGATATTGGCACTTGGCAGCCACATTGGCACGGGCAGGTTCGACATTTTAATGTTATATTTATAGTCAAATGTCAATAATTACAAATAATTAGGTGTTTTTTGATGTGACAGCTTTGTTACGAAGTGTGATGAACTTCACACTGTGTCAAATTATCAATTAGGTTCAAGAGTTCAAGAGTTTCTACAGCTGTAACCCGCGAATTCTCAAACGACAACTTTCTACTAATATAATAAAACTGAAGAGTTTGTTTGTTTGTTTGAACGCGCTAATCTCTGGAACTACCATTCGGATTTGATAGCCTAATTCTCGACGAAGGTTATAGGCTATTTAACATCACGCTACGACCCTTAGGTGCCGAGGAAAGAATAAAAGTCAGAAAGAACGTTAGAGCTAAAACGCAGTTTGCTACGGGGGACCAAGAAATTTTACGCGGACGAAGCCGCTGGCAAATGCTACTCGTTTCTATGCCGCACTCATCCACTACATGAAATTTACATTGTCTCGCGTAGATCTATGTTTTATTTAGGTATACAAACTTTACAAAGTCCACGTATGACGTAGGTCGCTCCGCTCCAATGCAAATCCAACCAAAGTGGCAGTCAGAACGTGAGAGTTATCGGCGACTTTATGTTGAATATTGTTTTAGACATCCGGCCGTAAATCTGCCTTCCACCAGGTATCTTAGCATAGTCACCCTACCTTAGGGAACCTAGCCATTGTTCCCAACGAGTCACACTGTGACATGTTACAGATTGTAAACAAAAATTCACCAACAATTGAATCATTTGGGTTAGTTAGGTTATGTTAGAACTGTGACCATTAAAGCGCGAAGGCGAGCGAGCGGAGCAAGCGTGCCGCGGCAGCGACCGCCGAGCTCCAGATCCTTGCAGTCCACAACACTATTTGTGAACAAAAATCCTAGTAGTGAACAATCGGAACGTAGTAGGTAGGTAGTAAAAATGTGATAGATGCGCCAGTTTCACAAGTCGATGAATATCTCAGTGTTTTCAAATGATTGGTTCTTGTAGGTACTACTAAGTAAATATCGACCCGAGATCAAACGCAGGACACTACTCAGCACGACAACGAGAAAGTCACAATTTATCTCAGTCATCGGAAAATCCAAAGCAGCATCTCCCACCGATGTAGATACTGTCCTTTCACAGTTACTGAACCTCTGACAGCAGCAACCCAATAGCAACCTTACCGTAACGAGAATAAAGATCACTTTGATCTTGACAGACTTGTCAGTGGCAACGACCCAACAGCAACTTTATTTCAACGACATTAAAGATGACTGATTTTGACAGTGATGCAAAATAACTTAAAATGAACTGTAGCAATAATGATGTAATGTCAGCAGTTTAGGTACGGTACGGTCAGCAACAAAAGTCCATTAAGTAGGTACCACTGTCACTTATACATATCAAAACTGACACAAAATGATTCGTTATACAAATTTTTAGCTTTTCCAAAATTAAAAGCATTTTTTTCAAATAAACCAATTACAGGCACTTTTGAATTGTCAAGGGGTCGGTCAGTCAGAAAGATGAAGCTAGTTGCCCATTCCAAAGCCTAGTCGTACCTATGGAGAAGAACGGCCAAGAAACTCCATGGACACTCTTTTAAATCAAAATATTGTTACAAAAAAGTGGTTAAGTACATCATTCGTGTTGAAATTATACATGTGAGAACGATGTAGAAAGACGTGCAAGTTAAACGCGTCCGTAATAAAAAAGATAAAAACAGTTCAGGAATTAAAATAAGCCGTGGCAGCTAAGAAATTACCAGTGCCTACTGACGGCGCCTGTTCACGAACATGTCGTATGGATCAGCACCATTCAGCTCAACCATTTTGAAGGGAACTCAATGATCCAATACACACGCCACCACCAGCGACACATTTGAGTGAGCATGAGATACTCTCAGCCGCCAGGGCACATTCAAGACAATGAAAGACGAACCCAGTACGCTTCATAGTAGGTACATAGTGCTAACACATGTGCTATGCAATTATACAATACTAAGAGATTGAATTTATACAATGCAAAGATAGTTTTTACAATCTTCGTCATTTCCAACAATATTTTCGAATGCAACAATTAGTGTATGCGCCTTGTGGAGCAGTGCCAGCGCTGTGCTGAGCGAAGCATTTTTGTCAGTGATGTAATCCCCCAACTTGTAATATGCTTGGCTGTATAGTGCGCCTTTTATACAAGATTTAAACTTCGTTTCATTCAGTTGGAGTATGTGGGGAGGTATTTTATTGGAACATTCTAAACAGTAGGTATCCCATGAAGGATGAGTCTGCTTTAGCCAGTCTAAAACCTGGTTGAACTAATTGGTCCCTATTTCTAGTCCTATTGTTGTGTCTTCCACCTCTTTTACTGAAAATATTTTATTTTTTTCTTACGGACCTACATAATGTTTTCATAGATATATTGACAAGGTACCGACAGCTCCCTTAGACAATCGCGCCTGCGGAGGCCATATAATTGCTCTGATGGCTATTTTCTGCAGAATAAAATACACTCAATATCAGAAGCCCGTCCCCATAATAAAATACCGTAGGACATGATAATAGCAAAAAAAAATTTTACCCTCCTCCGATTTTTTTTTAAACTGACATGTTTATCGCCTTTTGTTGCTGACTGTACCTAAAACTTGAACTACGAAAACCAAACGTTGTGCTACGAAATAAAGGCTCTGTCGATTGACTGCGCAAATCTAGTGTAAAGTAAATTTTAATTAGCGTGGGAATTTAACAAGCTATTTTCAACAACATTACCTTCTCAATTTATAGGCACCTTGCCCTTGACGAACGGATTTGTTTGACGGAGTATAAACTATTATGAGTTTATGAGACAGGTGTTACAATTATAGTTTCATATCATTTTACACTGCTTGGATATCGGTAGGTAGGTACATGGATTTACAATAGACCATGTCCACTAAATTACCACATAGACTATGAATACTTTTCATTCAGGTACACGACATATCTACCTAAGGGGTGATACAATTTTGTTCGGGTCAGTACCTACCTATGATTAGGCACAGCCAGCCGGCAAAGTCGAACAATGTGTCGATTTTATGTTCGGGAAAAGGCGCTTGCTCGTACTATTATTCGACCGACCCGAACACGAATCAGCGAGGGTAGATGCCACACGGAGTTTGCCGATCGGCATGAGGCAAATAAAAGCGGAATATAATGTAGTAATAGCTTCTGTTCGGCTTTGTTGTTCAACAAACAATGCCGAATCGAAAGTGCCGACCCGAGCAAGTGTGTAGCAAAAAAATTAAAAGTTATATTACTCGGAAATGGTTGACTTTTGCATAGGGGTCATAAGGGGTCATTTGGTTGCAATGACCTCCCCTACATCCCCTTAATGGATTGCCGACATATTACCAACCCATACATACAATCCATACGATATAATAAGTATACGTATAACCCTGTATATTATCTGAAGAATAAATATGGTGGCTTGACATAATTATTTTCTGTGCAAAAGCTGTCCAAAATCAATTTTTATTCCTCAGTTACCTAAAAGTTGTATTTTTTTGTACGACCTACTTAATGCAGTCTGTCCTGGGACATTCAGCACTAGGTAGATGATGGGTACTAATCTTGTTCGGTATGAAGCCACTGCCCCATCGGATAGATACTGGAAGTTATCTGAAGATTGACATATCGGCCGTTGAGGTCCTTAAGTTCTGAGTTGAGCTGCACGATTGTTGACAATTGCGTGCACTGACTGGACAGGTCCACTCAATCTGTGTGGTTATTTCTTCAAAAGATCTATACAATAGCCTTCACATGATCTGACCAAAATTTTGTCTGGACTTTAAAAGAGACTTTGACCTCTGAGTTTGTTTCGGCCTTTCTTCTCAGAGTAGTCAGATAGGAAACGCCGACCTCATCTAGTTGTTAAAATACGATTGACATGTAAAAGTGTTTGTACAAACCTACTTACAGAAATAAAATAATTTATCGGCCCTGATTTGTAGAGGACTCAGCTGGGGAAGATAGACAAAATAAAACGTCAGCCATAAAACAAACAAATAATATTTAATGTCAGGTACACAATATAACAGATCACAGTAGTCTAACTGAGCACACTCTTGGTACACTCCTTGGCCGCTTTTACAAACTCCTCCATGACGTCATCGCTTACTCCGAACTTCACAGGGTTATCTTCTGATAGGTACTCGAAGTATCTGCCCACTGCTTCTTCGTGTTCCTCGGCGTCCAATGATCCTGTAACACCAATAAAAAAGGTTACAATCTACTGAAGTAAGTTCTGAAGAATAACCTCGTAATGACCTAAAACTGATCTACATAATATGTAGATCAGTTATTGTCATCGGATGTCTAATTTTCGCGGGTAGGGCCATTCTGAAACCAATAGTTGAAGTGGTCATTGAAAAGTATATTGTTAGCAATGGGGCATTTATAAGGTTGTGCCATGCCTGAAGCCCAGAGGTCGGAATTAGGTAGAGTTATTTAAGTACTTACACTGATTTCATACAGCGAAAGAATAAAGTGGATATGCCTCAAATCCCGAGATTGGGCCGTTTGAATAAGCAAACCCTCACAAGTCTAGGCTAGACGCAAAAGTATTTTCTTATTTATAAAAAAAGCGAGGTATAAGTATGAGAATTTGCTTAAGATTATATATAATTTGTATTGTGAATTAAATATAAATAATATTAATTAAATTAATATAATACTAATAAAAATTGTATGTTAATTATCTTTGTTTTATTTGTCTGTCTATCTCTGAGGTTTTTATTATGATTTGTTTGTAGTATGGTTGGCCACACGGGATTGTCCATTAGAAATCCCGGGAAGATCCATATTTATATACGTTTAAAAAAAAAACAACAACATTTCGATGCAAGTACATAAATAACTCTACATATTTCCGACCTCTGCTGATGACATTGCATAGGACAATGTTATTATGAGCAAATATTTTGTTTCTTTACTTTTCCGGCATTCATTGTGAGTTATGTTCTCTTTGTCGTAATTATAGGTGCTCAAGGGTGTGTTTCACTGTCTCAGAATAGGCTAGGTACTACCACGGAGTATCCGTGGGCACTATATACTACATACCATCAGCCGGATGACTTTAAAGGGGGAAGTGCAAAGATGCCCGCGAAATTAAAATTTTCTTACGTTTTTTTTTGCAGTTTGCAGGTCAGTGAAAGGTTGTATGTTGAACAAAATATGATTCGCGGCCGAAACAAGTAGGTATTTATTTATAGAATTTTAATCATTAAAATCGTCATTAAACCTACCTACAGAAATAAAATCATTTATCATTTATCATCAATACAACCTCCTTAACGGAATTTATCAAGAGGGGATCAAACAAGCCATTAGGATAACATCAAGCAGATCGACTAATTCTATTCTCTTTTATAAATTGTGATGTGTTTTTAAAGCGCGGTAATAATTGCAATTTTCCCTCAATCGATCGTTTATTCCAGCACATTCGTCATAGGTAGCGGGTACGTAGTCCGTAAATACTACAGTGACGTCAACAGCCAACCGGAAGTCAATTAAAGTCATGAATCGAAATAGTTTTCAATGTAAAATACAGAATATTTTAAGTTCAAAGTCTTGCAATATAATTTACGCAATAAACGCCTTTATTTTTTTTTACAGTTTTTAAACAATTTCTAGCGTCCAATATTCCAGCTTACAAAAGTGTTTATTATTTTATTTGATAGTAAACGAGAAAATTCAGTATTCGATTGTTGTTCAAGGTTTCGAGAAAATAGGACAAGGTTACCCAAGTTTTTCGGTATCAAGAGAATGTTTCACTCGAGTTGAAAGACTAAAAAACAATCATGCGCGACGATATCGTGGGCATACCGGGATTCCACTAGTTTTGGAGACGTTGAAAAGCTTTCGCATTTGCTAGTAGCGATGCAAACACTTTTTCATTACTCATACTCGGAAAGTAGGTCTGAAGTTGTCTGAGGAGCGGGTAGAAAGTAATACTTTTCAGCCCTAGGGACAATCGTTTTCAACTGACAGCTGTCAAATTATTAAAACAAACTAGTTCTATTTTCACATTTCTATTGAACCATGTTCCAACTTCCTATAGAGCAATTACAGCGCGATGTAAAATTGAAATAACATAAAATTAAGTATTAATTAAAGAATATATTTTTTTAAATGATTTGTATTATTCAACTATTTCTTTAAAATAACATAGATTTTGGCAAAATGTTTACCATTTTCTAAATGATGGAAATGAAAAATATTGGCTGAATAGAAAAAATAATGGCGGGAAAGCGGCAATCCGACCTTCAATTAATCTGTTTCGAGTTGTAGAGTTTGAAAACTGGCCAGCACTCTAATTGCTGATCACAAACCGATGCGATGGTTTTGAAGGAAATTCGTATTCCATTGCTTTAAAGGTTAGAACAATTCGTCTGCTCAACAACTTAAATAATACAATGAAGGTGGCTGAACTGTCAAAATGAAAGCAATTACAATCAATTGCCATTCTAAGTGTGTCACGCAATTACCCGCCGGCTTTCCTACGGATATCGGATTTGGGTTATCAGTGCTGTATGAGCTTAAACTGAAGACTATAAGTTGAACTCCATTCATTGGAAAAACTAGGATATACGGAGGAATATATTATAGGGATCGGGATAGGTAGGTATCTATGTTACTAGCATCAAACGCTTGTCGGAAACCTCTTTCCCAGCCGCATAATCAAAGCAGTTGCAAATCCGCCTGCCAATCAACTCGGCTAGATTGATGAACATCTCCACTCCCGACTCTCACGGTGTGCCAAGCAAGCGTACTGACAATTTAGAATCATTTAAGTATTGTCTTTTATTACAATCACTTGAAGGCATACCTATAATTTTAAACTTTACTTACTTTCCCATTCCATTCTATAAACTCAAACTCAACTCAAACTCAAAGCATTTATTTCAAATAAACCAATTACAGGCACTTTTGAATTGTCAAGGGGTCGGTCAGTCAGAAAGATGAAGCTAGTTGCCCATTCCAAAGCGTAGTAGGTACCTATGGAGAAGAACGGGCAAGAAACTCCATGGACACTCTTTTAAATCAAAATATTGTTACAATAGAGTGGTTACATCATTCATGTTGTAATTATACATGTGAGAACGATGTAGAAAGACGTGCACGTTAAAAGCGTCCGTAATAAAAAGATAAAAACAATTATGGAATTAAAATAAGCCGTGGCAGCTAAGAAATGACCAGTGCCTACTGACGGCGCCCGTTCACGAACATGACGTATGGATCAGCACCATTTAGCTCAACCATTTTGAAGGGAACCTAATGATCCAATATAAGTATATATATAAGTTTTAGACTCATGTTTTAGAATCATTCTAGGTACAACACTGGTCAAACTGACGCAAATTAACGCGACGGTTTTAATGACTTAGGCAGTCACGCGACTATTCGCTCCAGTTTGGACACTTCCATACAAGTTATTTGACACAATCGGCGCGAGCGATTTTCGTCCCGCATCACGCGCAGAATTGCCTTAGTTTGACCAGTTTTGTGTTTTTGGGGTGACAATCCTTAAGACTTATTTTGTTTTAAAACTCTTCACAAACTGTTTGTCTTTAAATTGGACCCAGCAATTCCGTTTTTACTCAAGTCAAATGAATAGAGTCTCGTCTCACCTGGCCTGATCATCCTGATGGACATCATGGCTTGATCTGGTAGGAATCGGTGGAAATGAATGAGGTAGCAAGCCAGCATCACGCCCGATCTACTCCTGCCCTGACGACAGTGGACGGCCATCACCTGTGGAGTTACAATAGGTAGTGAGAACTATCTTGAGAACAATGGCATCAACGTGGGAGATTCTCAAAAAGAATCGAGCCACGTTTACGCAGCGATGATCAGTAGGTACCATGATACGATATTTAGCTGTATAATTTTGAGATCACATGGCAATTTCATACTGCTAATACCGTATTTAAACAGTGGGATGTTGGTTGTGTGTGCAATGTGATCTTATGAACTTTTTACCGTAAAATATCGTCAAGACATGACAGTGCCGCTCAATATTAGAAAATGTCATTCACGTACCTTACGTAGGTACGTCCTTTCCCCCCTTTACATAATTACTTAAGCCTAAGCAGACGGCGTTTTTTAAAATACCAACAAACTGATTTCATTCTGTTGGCATTAACACATTTTTACGTAGGTAAATAAAATAAAAACCAATCACAAGAGCGTTTATACCTTATGAGTGGCATCGTCGCAATTTAGCGTCATATTTCGTGGTTTTCAATGTTTATCATTTAATCGGAGCTATATTTTAAAAATCTGTTTAATTAACTTTTTAGAATTACGTGAAAGTGTTTAAAAAGTAAGTAACCGTAATGCTTACAGTTATTTTACAATGAAAATAACGCCCTGCAAGTTGCCAATGTATTATTCGCTTATAAATAGAACTGTAAACGCAACGATTTCTTACCTTTTACACAGTTTTCACATAATTCTAAAAAGTTAATTAAGTAAACAGATTTTTAAAATATAGCTCCGTTTAAATGATAAAAATTGAAAACCACGAAATATGACACTAAATTGCGACGTTGCCACTCATAAGGTATAAACGCTCTTATACTGGAAATCCACACTTGGGGTCTTGGGGTTCGATCTATCTCAATGGGTTCGATCGACATTTTATAATCTGTGCTTGTGGGTAGTTATAGCTGAAAAAATATTGTTCGTTATCGCTGGCGTGTCCCACAAAGCTCGAAATAGCGCCAATACTCAGTATATTTAAATAGTTATTATGCCAGGCAGTGCTTGGCGCTGATATCCAGCTGATCCCTTTTACTGAATAAGAGTTTAGAGCAAAACTAATAAGTGCCCACATAATAGTGCAAAGGAAGAGGGCTTTCACAATTTTTCTTGCATTTGAGTGTTTGAAGAGTCACACACTCAAATACAAGAAACAAATTGATATTTATTTAGAACACTCCCGAGGGAAATAATCAAGTTTAGATGTGTGATTATGGTTTAGATATGGCCACAAAATTAAAAAAAAATATATGCCCGAGATAGTTTGATTATTTCTCTCGGGAATGCTCTAAATAAACATAATTTTTTTTCTTGTATTTAAGTGTGTGACTCTTCCAATACTCAAATACAAGAAAAAAAAATTATAGCCCTCTTAATACAACAACTGAATCACAGTAGTGAGGCTCTTAGCTACCTTTATTGTTGGTAAAGTTACCATTTTAAAATATGTCATAAAAAAATAGATTCTAGCTGCGCCCCGCGGTTTCATCTGCATAAGTCTCGGTTCCGAGAAAATATAGGAATAAAAAATATCATATGTCCTAATCCAGGTCATGGTCTACCCATGTGCCAAATTTCATCCAAATCCGTTTAGCTATTTTAGCGTGAATGCGTAACCAAAAAAACATACAAAAAATCAAGTCTTTTGGTCAGTGGGTCGTATTAGGGGCGGAGTTTATCTTTCCTCTATAAAATATTCGTTTAGAAAAGTACATTCACAATCATTTTATTTTTGTATGAGTAGGTACAGTCGGTGTTATACTGGTATTCAGCTGCATCCGGTAAGACTGGAAACCGGCCCCAACATATTAGGTAGTTGGCAAAGGGCTACGTACGTACGTATAATTAAGTATCCACCAAACCAAGTATTTGTTGTGTGGTGGATATACCTTTCTCTGTGTTTCGACCCGATCATTATGACTATATTCCCGAAGGAGTAGGCAGGTAAGGCATGTACAGTCGCCAGCACATCATGTTATACGAACCTGTCAAATTTCTCCAAATGATTTTAAACCTTAAAAAATAAGTTGAAAATCGAATGGGAAAATTTGACAGTTTGGGGTAACGTGACCTGCTGCACCTACAAAGCACCATTAGGTATCTTTTTTTTTTTTTCATGTAAAATGTTGGTAAAGGTATTTAATGTCAATGTTATGTTACCGTTCATGTTGTTATTTATGTTTGCAAGCCGATTAAAATACAGATGACTGGCGTCACACATTTACTAAAACGGAAAAACACTTGTGGCTAGTCCAGTAGGTACAATAATTATGGCATTTAGCCACAATTTTAATGATTCTCGTTATATTTTTGGCACTATGCGAGACGCAATTTGTACTTGGTCAAGTAAATACATAAAGGTAACCTGAAATAGATTTTGTTTATTTATGTCAAGTGAAACGCGATTGAAGTTGATTTTGAAATATTTTAGACTAATTAGTTAGGGTCATCCTTCAACGTTTCTGAATATAATGCATCCTAATTATAATAGTCCGTAAAATTAATCACTGTTACACGTTATATTAAATAAATATGAAACAAGCTATCTAGCTTGTTTCATATTTGTTTCACTTCCTTTATACAAACAAACTCAGGAAAAATTGGTATGTAAATGCACTCCCGAGAGAAATAATCAAACTTTTTCAGGCATATTATTTTGTGGCCATATCTAAATCATATTCACACATCTAAACTGGGAGTTTTGATGGCCACAAAATAAAAAATAAAGAATGCCTGAGAAAGTTTGATTATTTCTCTCGGGAGTGCTCTAAATAAATATCAATTTTTTTCTTGTATTTGAGTGTGAGACTCTTCAACCACTCAAATACAAGAAAAATTGTGATAGCCCTCTGAAGGCGGCGCTTTTTAACCGACTTCAAAAAAGGAGGAGATTCTCAATTCGACTGTTTCTTTTTTTTTCTTTTGTTTGTTGCCTCAGTAGGTACTTTCAACTGGAAGAACCGATTTTAATGATTCTTTATTTGAAAGCTGGTGCTTCCTATGTTTAGAATGTTATTAGCTTCAATTGTGCACTGTTTAGTATATTCATTTTAAATTATCAGTATTTTTGTGTTTTAAAAGAAATTTATATTCAAAGTGGAAAAAAAATGAAATGTAGGTTTGGCAGACGGTTCGCGGACGGTATGTTAAAATAGTTTTTATTGTTGTTGAAATTTATCGCTAATGTATTCGTCAATGGCATGGTCAATGGTTTTCGGTGTGTTAAGCACCCATTGACAAGAAGAAACCCCCCAGTCGTCTTGTGACCTATAGTAGATATGTTTTGCCTGTTGGTGCAGTCACCCACAAAAAGAAGACAAGAATTCATTTGATTTATCTACAATTTGTGTTCCAAAATACTGTACAATAATAACGAACAAAGATTGTAGGTGTGACCAATAGATGAATAATACTGGTTGATGTAGGTACCTATACATCTGTTTGAGGCTGACTGTACCTACCAGAAAGACTCTGACCCAGTGTGTTGACATTTCTACATTTAAAATTAGAATCTCAGGCCAGCGTATGATGGATGAGGTCACTGTACTATACATTTTTTTTTTAGAAAAGTGTGCACCTGCCTTTTGTATGGCTTACCCTAGTCTAATTTAAGCTAAAATCCTCTTTTCAGACAAGATTTTGCTGTAAATTCTCTCTGCTTAGTGCCTCATTTAGGTATGGCGTGATGATACAAAAATATAAGTATAAAATAGATTTTTATAACACTCACCTCACCATTTTTGTCGGCTTTCTTACATACACTGATGAATTGCTTTACTTGGTCTATGCTGGGTGCTTCAAACTCTTCTACAGGTATTTCTGCCCACCTCAGTCTGGGCATATCGTCCACTGGAGGTTTCTTACCAGCTGTCAATGTAACCAGAACCGAAATACCTTGATCAATTAAAAATTTCAAATTCTCTTTATTCCTGGGAAAGGCCATGGCTGCTATTTTTTTCGGAATCACCCAGGAGAATTTTAAAGGTGGATACGCATCGACCTCGATGCCTGGGAAGGGGTTTTCTGGTATAATAACTGTTAAGTCGTTCCTTATTTCCTTTGTGGCTCCCGCTAAGTTTTTATCATCTTGCTCCGTGATATTTTCTATCCTTGATATTATTTCTCTCGGTTGGTATTCATACTCATCAGCCATTGCTGTATAATTTGTTGTCACTGCACGAAGAAAACAATTATTATGATTTACCGCGCAAATGTATGTCAAATTATTTTTTAAATTTGTATTTATGCGGCACCAGTATTTTCAGCACAGGTTATTTTTTCGGTAGACCATCTAGCGCGGTTTTTGCGTGTTAACTGACTAGAAAGGGCGGGAAAAGTTGGCACTGGCTTCGCTGGAGATGTAACATTTATTTCTGGAGTCTCTTATGTTTACAACGATCGATTTCTATAGTAAAATATTTATTTTCGCGATCTTCGGCCTTGTTTCGACACAGTAGAAAAATATAATAGATGAAAGTTATTTTTTGAGGTTATGTTTTCCCACATTCAGAGATCGTTTGGAAATTGGTCACATGTGTGGTCGCGTGCTTTCAAATTACGGAAGTTTTATTTATCTATGACGTGTATGAGATATTGTTGTAGATGATGTGCTTCATGTTTCTGTAAACACGGATCTGCTCATTCCGGCTGGATGTGCTTTGTAATGCGCAATAAGAACATTATGGGGCAGGAAATCGTTTTATGCGCTTGAATTGTTCGAAAAGTTGCCTACAAATTCTATGATATTTATGATGTTACGTTATGCTGCTTGTATCATGTTTTTAGATAAAATACATACCTAGATGGGTGTCTTTTATATTTTGAATCAAGCTATCTTTTCCATTGCAGTAGGTACCTAATTTTTTGTGAGAACAAAACAGTTTACAGCATAATTTTAGATAGATGATCTCACAAAAATGATAATCAAGTAGACATTATGTCGTTCGGCATTAGCATCACTATAATATTTATCTGATGGACCCCTTTGCACGGCCTAGGCCGCAGGAGATTCCACTCTTCCGTCGACAATACGGTGCTCATGCTAAGCCTAGGATTGGCGGGTAATTTCCTCACGAAAAGAAAAACTGTTGATAAATACATTTTAAAAGTCAACCTCTCGCGTTTTCCGAGTGGTTCAGCACAGAACTGGCACTAAAATATGGTCCGATTTTTTAAAGACCTGCACGTATTGATTAATATTTTCAGCAGACAGGTCTAAATGGCACTTCAGACTAATAAAACAATTACCTACTTACATTATGAGAGCTCGAGTTATTATCACGCTATCAAAACTAAGACTGATGCACGCCAAATACAATGAAACCCGCATAAGGAGACAGCTATGCGACTGTTAATATGTCAAGCTTAGGAATAAAATTCTGAAACAAAGCTATTTTCACCTCTAAAACCAATTGATAAGGTTCAAAATTGCCTGAAATTTTGCTGAAAAATGATGATCTTGCCTTTAAAAGGATTTTGATCTCAAAGTTTTAGATGTTAAGGGTGATTATAGCTTGAACTAAAGAAGTAACAGGCCTGATGATGATCGTTGAACCCTTAGCTAGTTCAAGGAGTTTAAGATCAGCCAGGCATGTTGACGTTTGGCTGCTGCTGCCAAAAGTGTTATTAAATTAAATAAATTACTTTTTATTTATTGCTACGCTAAATGTGAGATGGTAGAAAGAACGAAAATAAATATCTTATTTTGGGTGTTGATGATGATATAATAGTTCAGAATGGCTTGGCAAGTATCTAATGTGAAAACGTAATATATTATCACAGCGACGCAGGGACATCACAGCGACGCAGGGACATCACAGCGACGCAGGGACATCACAGCGACGCAGGGACATCACAGCGACGCAGGGACATCACAGCGACGCAGGGACATCACAGCGACGCAGGGACATCACAGCGACGCAGGGACATCACAGCGACGCAGGGACATCACAGCGACGCAGGGACATCACAGCGACGCAGGGACATCACAGCGACGCAGGGACATCACAGCGACGCAGGGACATCACAGCGACGCAGGGACATCACAGCGACGCAGGGACATCACAGCGACGCAGGGACATCACAGCGACGCAGGGACATCACAGCGACGCAGGGACATCACAGCGACGCAGGGACATCACAGCGACGCAGGGACATCACAGCGACGCAGGGACATCACAGCGACGCAGGGACATCACAGCGACGCAGGGACATCACAGCGACGCAGGGACATCACAGCGACGCAGGGACATCACAGCGACGCAGGGACATCACAGCGACGCAGGGACATCACAGCGACGCAGGGACATCACAGCGCAACCAGTTACCATGGATTCAGTGCATGATTCTGGACCCCCCTTGGCTGAAATGTTACATCAATTATTTAAAAAAAATTCGCTGTTCCATATATTTTGACCAAAGTCAAAAGTCAAAGTCAAAGCATTTATTTCAAATAGGCACATAAAAGGCACTTTTGAACGTCAATAGAATTGATTCTAGTCGCCCCTTCCAAAAGGTAGTTTCGTATAGAGAAGAATGGGCAAGAAACTCCACCGTTACTCTTTTAAAATTGGTTACAATATTTTGTATACATTAATTATATAATTTTATGTGAAGACGATGCAACTATAATAAAAAATTACCCTACCACAATAGGTAAAAAGAATTTAATAAACGTAGCAATGATAAATAAGTTAATTAAGTGATAGATACATGGTGACCGCGTAGGTATTGCACTTTTGTAGATGTAGGTACTGAATCCATGGTAACATTGGTAACAGTTTAATCGCTGAACTCCCTGTCATCCGGTATACCTATATTTTTTCTTATCATTTTTGGATTAGGAATAGTTTTAGCCTTTTTTGGAATATTGTTACAGATTTTTCAGTTTTAATCATGTTGGGCAACTCATTAACTATTTTTATTGCCATATAATGTACTATCACTTAACATTTTAATTCTTGAGGATGGAGCGCATAAGCTCCTCCCGTTCTGGGCAGAGTGGGAGGGCGTGTCAGTCTCTTACTGACTAAAACCCACCCGTATTCCTTCAGTTGCCTGTGCCGGGGGCCACAGTATCCCTCTCGGACTTTCCCGCAATCCTGGCAGGCATCGGCCCTAGCGGACCCCTTCATTGATGCTGACATCTCTTTGAGGTGCGCGTGGAACACAACGCGCCGTCGACCCGGGCCTGGTCCTTATCGGACGGCGAGCTGCTCATTGCTCGCCGTTCGAAAGATTTCAGCTTAATTCTGTACCCCCTAAGCTGAAAATTTTCGTCAGTTATGTAAGAGCTGTTCCATAAATTTTGACCGTGTAGGTATTGGAGTTTTGTAGAATCATGAACTGAATGCATGGTAACAGCGATGTTCCTGTCACTCTGTACTTATACCTACCTAACTAACAATGGATTTACTTATAATTAGTGCCATTTATATAAACTGGAAGACTTTGTTTCATTCACATTATCTTGATAGGTTAGTACGCATTTTCGCCCATAAAATAAAAATTAAATAGATAATGGTGCCGATTCCCTTGTTCACAAACTAAACTTAATTTAAGTTGAGTGCATCTTTTTCTTTCTATTTCATTATGAAAAGGACAGAAGATAAATATTAGTTTAGTCCTGTCAAATTAGTCAGCACCTGACGGAATTCGATGTAATTTTAGTAGTCAACTTTTTAATCACGTCTAAACTTGTATGGAGTAGTGTCAGGCGCTGATTAATTTGACAGGACCGTAGACAGACGGACAGGACTAAACTAAAATTTATCTTCTGTCCTTTTTTTAATGAAATAGAAAGAAAAAGATGCACTGAACATAAATTTGGTTTAGTTTGTAAACAAGGGAATCGGCACCAATATTTGTATGAAATTATCTGCCCTAGGATTTAATCGACGAAATTGGATAAAAGTATACTTAGATATTATATTAGGTATTCTATTCATCTTGAGGCATACCTACTTAATCGGCCTATAACGTTCCCACTGCTGGTACACATCTGGCACAGGCCTCCTCTCTGTGAGAGGGAGTGGGCCGTAATCCACCACGCGTGCCCAGGGCGTGTTGGTTGATGTCATAGGTCTTCGAACTTTTGGTTCTAGGACAAGTGGTTTCCTCACGATGTTTTCCTTCACCGTTTTGAGAGCAGAGAGTGGTAATGAAATAAATTACCTACACAAAGTAATGTGCCTACCTGGGTTCGAACGAACGTAAGTCGGGGCTGTCTTGTGGATACCTTAGCATTTTGGTTAGCTTAATAAAAACGGCAGATTTTGCTCTCTAATGAGCGGCTAAAGATCCGCAGTCACATTTCTCCAACGATTTTTTTTTCATTTTCGACAGACTTGTTCCATTTTCAAAGATTTAAAATTCTGTATTATATCGGTCATAAATTCAATATGATTAAACCGGGTGCCACTTCCTAGTAGGTACTTTCTATATTAGTCAAGGCTATAAGATTTTTTTTTAACATGTTCTTTCGTTTAGTGAAACGAAATAGGAAGCGGAGGGACCAAATTCATTATTTATCTTTCTTATTTACGATTCTCATCCTTGTTGATTGTACTTAAGGTGCACTTTCGATTGACACGAGAATGGCCTAGTGCTCTTTTGTCTGACGCAATCGTAGACGAAATTAGATTACGGTTTTAGATCGCGTCGAACTTGAAACACATTTGATAAAATGTGGGTAACATTGTATTATGTAGGTTTAGGCGAATAGACCCATCACTTTCCTATGATCCTAAGCATATTACCTAGTACCTACCTATACAGCGCAGCGTCGGACAGAACTGTGTAGTCATAGTTTAAGAGTGTGGTACAGACCATCATACTGAACAACTTTCCCCATGAGACCAATATCGTAATCATGATCATCAAAAATAAACATGATTTCATTTTTCCTATTTTTTTTTTTCTCACTTTCTCTGAGTTTTCGTTTTGTAAGTAATTATATTTGATTACTAGTTCATTTATTTATTTATAAGTATAAAAATATGTATTATTTATTAGGTATTTACCTATGTCGAAACTGTTTGTACTCCCCGTCACTTGTCCCTAAAGGTTCATTAGAAAACCAGCGGCAGCGTCTGACAGCATGTGTCTGGCATTAATGCTGAAATGATCCTTTTTGGCGCAGCCGTGAGACACACACTATTGTTGTTAAACCGTTATTTTCACTTTTTTTTATTTTGTTACTTGTATTCTGTGTTTCACGAACTGTGTCCAAATAAACGTTATTCTTTCTTTCTTCTTTCTAATCGCAAAATTTTCAGCTGTCCCATACATTTTGGACGAGTAGGTATCGAAGTTCTAGACTACGCAATAACGCAATGAATTTTGATGCGGTTTTCGCCAATATTAAAGAATGAATTCCGTAAGTTACCTAATATTTTTACATTACCTAATATTTAACTTAGATAAAGCATATAAATCTCAATGTTTTGACAAGTCGCCATATCAGTAGATTGCACCCGTGCGAAGCAGCATACCTAATGTCAAAAGCGCAAAATCACAAACGGAGGGATTTAAGGGGCGGGTTAGTTTCAGAATAATTCGGCTTACTAAAACCACACGGAGTCCGACCTGAGACCTCACACTTAGCTATAAAAATGGCGTCGCAAACCTTTTGTTCCCAAAGCAACTGGCAACGTTGGAAAACGAAAACGTGGTAAAAAAACCAGCGGAGACCAACACGGGGAGCTCAAAGGGATCGACCCCGTTGGAAACAGAATACAGTGCCCGCCCATCTACAAGACTTAGGTACTCTGCGTATCCTGTGCTGACAGGCCACCAGGACCTCGTCAGCCACATGCTGCCAAGGATGGAACCTTTCAAATCCTATGCTAGTGTGTGCGAGTGCTTAGAACTGTCCGCGATTTACCAACGACCTAGCCGTGTACTCCAATCTACCTATGGATTATTCCTGTTAGATTTCTCTCTACAACTACCTATTTGTTAAGAACGGTATGCGCAGTCTTCCTACAAAGCCCTGTCCGTTACAATGGGCCCGGACTGTGACATATTGACTTTAAGGAAAGGTTCGCTTTTGTAGAGCGTTGTCTCTGTCCCTCGTTACGTTGCAGATACATTCTAAAGCTCGATGCAGACAGGCGAGACGCGACGATAGACGCGATGCTTGTAGAATAATTTCTATGAAGTTTTCATAGAAATTGTTCTACTAGTCGCGTTGCGCTTGTCTGCGGGAGCCCTAACACTGGGTAGCGTGGTATACAGCACCGAGGAAACCGCACGATGGATAGCAATGTTTGCTGGAAACCTGAAAGTTGGGGACGACACTGGTAGATCTTTATCTTCAATTTCAATAATTATCTTTGTGCTGAGGTCGGCCCCGTGTGTTGGTCTTGGAACTACTAGATATCACATAGGGCGAGTTTTTTTTTTTATGGGACAAATTTACTCATATTCACTTGAAATTTTAAATAGTCGAGAAAACATCCAAAATGATGCTAAGTCCTGTCGGTGGATGCGGCTCCTTATATATGTGTATTGCTGCTTAAGAGATAGCAATCAACAGAAAGAAATTATAAGTACGTTGAAATCTATCGTTCATCACTTATGTATTTATGTAACTATTGTGTGTACATGCGTACATGACCGAGTTGGTGTCAACGTACTTATTACATATTGTGGGCGTCGCCAACGAACGACTGTCAAGAACACGTGAAACACGAACGTGACAAAAAAAAGTATTTCAACAGTTTTTTTGCCGATGACGACGCTCGTAGGACGCTCTCAGGTTAGGTGGAGCGACGATCTTCGCAGGGTGGCTGGTAACTCCCTGGGACAAAACGACTGCCTCGTTGGTCTAGAGAGGTAGCACACATGACTTGGTCCCGGATTCAATTCCCGGGACAAAATGACGGCCTCGTAGGTATAGCGGTCGCAAGTTTGTAGGTCCCGGGTTCAAAGCCCGGGACTAAATGAATGCCCCGTTAGTCTTGTAGGAGTCACGCACGTGACTATTTGTCACGGGTTCGATCCTCGGGACAAAATGACTACCTCGTTGTCTAGGGGTAGCACTTGCGACTTGATCCGGGTTCGATCTCCGGGACAAAATGACTGCCTCGTAAGTATAGCGGTCGCAACTTCGCAAGTGCGTATGCCCCGGGACAAGAGAATGCATAGCATGGGGTAGTTCTCCTACTAGGTGTGCGAATGGCAACACTAGACCCAGTTGTAGCGATGCTTGGGGCGGCCTTTGTCCCCTCAGGCTTTTGGTCCTAGAGAATGACAGCACTACGTTAATAAAGGTGGGTACCTATTTTATTTTATTATTGGACTGCATCATAATCTTCATCAGTCTATATTCGTCCACTGCTGGACGTAGGCCTCTCCTAGTGAACGGCAATGAGCCCGATCTTCGGCTCTTCTCATCCAGTCGCTACCAGCCGCCTTTCGCAAGTCGTCACTCCACCTGGCCGGCGGGCCGTCCCACACTACGTTTGCCTAACTCGTTTTCCCCAACGATTGTCGGTTCTACGAGAGATGCGACCAGCCCATTGCCACTTTAGCTTGCTTATTCTTTGGACTGCTTACGTGAACTGAAAAGGTTACCTTGTAAAATCATTGCAACAACATTATTTTCGACGCTAATTTAGTGTTGACAGCTTAAGTCGCATATTTACGTTCTTGTCCAATTTATTTGGGATGTCAAAACGTTTTTTTGATTTATTCCCCGAATTATTTCAATTGGTGTTTATGTAAAAGTTTTATTGAGAGCTCTCATTGTTTAATTTAGATATGATAATATCGTTTCCACAGAAAGTAAGATTTGTTCAAAGTAACCTTGATTTGATTCGTAAATATTTCATGTATAAACTTTTTTAGGCGCACTTTACGCCCTTTCTAAACAGTGAACGAAAGTGAATTGTCACGCTCGGGTCGGAGACGCTCGGCTCCAGTCGGTCGGCGACGCTGAATCGGGTATACTCGGCTCCAGTCGGTCGGTGACGCTGAATCAGGTATACTCGGCTCCAATCGGTCGGTGACGCTGAATCAGGTATACTCGGCTCCAATCGGTCGGTGACGCTGAATCGGGTATACTCGGGTCCAGTCGGTCGGTAACGCTGAATCGAGTATACTCGGCTCCAGTCGGTTGGTGACGCTGACTCGGGTATACTTGGCTCCAATCGGTAGGTGACGCTGAATCGAGTATACTCGGCTCCAGTCGGTCGGTGACGTTGAATGGGGTATACTCGGCTCCAGTCGGTCGGTGACGCTGAATCGGGTATACTCGGCTCCAGTCGGTCGGTGACGTTGAATGGGGTATACTCGGCTCCAGTCGGTCGGTGACGTTGAATCGGGTATACTCGGCTCCATTCGGTCGGTGACGCTGAATCGGGTATACTCGGCTCCAGTCGGTCGGTGACGTTGAATGGGGTATACTCGGCTCCAGTCGGTCGGTGACGTTGAATCGGGTATACTCGGCTCCAGTCGGTTGGTGACGCTGAATCGGGTATACTCGGCTCCAATCGGTCGGTGACGCTGAATCGAGTATACTCGGCTCCAGTCGGTCGGTGACGTTGAATGGGGTATACTCGGCTCCAGTCGGTCGGTGACGCTGAATCGGGTATACTCGGCTCCAGTCGGTCGGTGACGCTGAATCGGGTATACTCGGCTACAGTCGGTCGGTGACGCTGAATCGGGTATACTCGGCTCCAGTCGGTCGGTGACGTTGAATGGGGTATACTTGGCTCCAGTCGGTCGGTGACGTTGAATCGGGTATACTCGGCTCCAGTCGGTCGGTGACGCTGAATCGGGTATACTCGGCTCCAGTCGGTCGGTGACGCTGAAGCGGGTATACTCGGCTCCAGTCGGTCGGTGACGCTGAATCGGGTATACTCGGCTCCAGTCGGTCGGTGACGTTGAATCGGGTATACTCGGCTCCAGTCGGTCGGTGACGCTGAATCGGGTATACTCGGCGCTGAATAGCATATACTTGGCTCCAGTCGTAAGTTTTAAATTCTATCTATATAAATATTGTATAAAGAGCTAGTCGACGATAATATGCAAAAAAACAACGTTTAAATTAAATATAATATATTTTATAATAACACAAGTATACTAGCTTACATGTGTAAATATCAACTATGTATAATCATTTGACTATAACAACATTTTGGACATAGTTTTGAGCCAATCAGCAAAATTATTTAAAAAAAAAAGTTTTATTTATTTTTATATAAATCATTTTTTATAAAAATTAGGGCTTGATATTTCACAAGTACAGGCTTATTTTAAGTACATTTTTTTTATTTGATTCGGTGATCACAGAATGCACAAAACGTCAATAAGTAAAAGAATACTGTTCATGAATACATTTTTTCAAAATACTTTTCTGGAATGCTGAAAATGCTTTTATTAACATAAAAAAAACCTAAATGTTTAAAAGGATACCTCTTCAGCTTTCACAGATTAAAAATCGTTGTGGAACGGACTATAATTTTAGAAATAATTTCGAATATAAAGTATTTCAAAAGGAATGTTTAAGTACTTAATAGGCAAATAATTTCAAAGTAAAAATATATAAAAAATACCACTTATTTTCTTTTATAAAATCGATAATGAAATGATAGTGACAAAACATTGTTAAACATAAAAAAAGGCTTTACAATTTATGAAAAAAACTTAATAATAAAAAATCTATATCTAAATAATACATTAAATATTGGTTATAACCTAAAATTGTTTAAACTGTATTCCAAATGAGATACAGCGTTCACATAATCATTGATAGATAAATTACAGTTGTATTCGCAGCTTAATATAATTTTTGATCATTGTCATAAACTGACGGACCAATATCATTGCTCGACATAATTTCATATAAACGTCAATCAACGTATATCTCATATAAAAAAACTATTATAAAATTTTTGAATATTTCAAATTGTATCTAAAAACTTTTTTAAGTAAACATAATAAGCTCATTTTGTTTGTATTAACACACCATTTTTAATTTATATATCAACTGAGTTTTTTAACAAAGTGATTAAATAAAAATTTAATCATGTTAACATTCAACACTTTCAAACAGATTATAATCATTATTTAGTGTAAGTCGAATGAGCTTCGCGGGTGCACTGCTAAGCACACAAAGACACGGTTGTAGGCCTTCAAAAATGTGACACATAAAAGTGATCACAATAGAATAGTGCAAATCTGCGACAAAATAAAGCAATTAATAAATCGTTTTTTTTTAAGAATTGTATTTTTTTAATCATTTTCAAAAAGGCGAAAGGCGTTTTTTTGCAAACCGGCTATTTCTATGTGTGTGATACTAATCGAACTAGTCTCTTACTACAAAGAAATTTCCTTTAGGCCAACCACGAACGGAGTTCACTGATCTCTAACCGACAACTTATTATTATATGCGTCTGTAAGCCGATAATTATTTATTTATGAAATACTTGGTCATTTTAAGAGTAGTCAAACGACCTATGCCTGGCGTCACACTGCGCGGATCATCCGTAACCGATTATCCGCGACGGATCACCAATACATTTGTCCTTAAGCGCGCGGATTGACTGATTTCCGCGCAGCTTTGTCTCTATTACTGTTATTAAATATTTGAGGTGGACCATTCGATATTTAAAATTGGATTCGACCAATTATTTTAAATTGAAGTAAGCTACAAGAGATTCAAGGCACGTTGTCTTTTACAAAAATGGAATGCTTTTTGATAATAATCATTCTAAAGTTGAGAATTGTGGAATGCATGCATATTTTAGCGTGTAGGTAATAAGTATAATTTTAAGTAACACGATTTTAAGGTTAAGTACATAATTATTATAATTTTCGTATAGTGATTGGTCTTGATTTTTAAGCCTATTGCAAAAGTTTACTAGATTATTTTTACTAAAAATATTCTAAAATGCTTCAAATATTTCATAAGCATACGCCAAGATTATGATTATTTCTCTAAAATATTAATTTTTGCTACTGTTTAGGAAACTTTTAGTTAAAAACCTCTTTGGACGCAACAGTCCACTACCGCCATCGTCGAATCAGTGGTGGGTTTAGAAACTACGCGATACAATTAAATAAATTGCTAATTCCGGCTCCACCTAGTCTAAAATAATTCATAGAAAATTGACAAATTCATAATTATTTAACTCTTAACTTTTTGATTAAGTATGTAAAACATGAATTTTGATTTCATATAGCACCTTCCATAGGAAGTGGGAATACACTATCTAAGTGTTTAATGACGCTTCATGCGACGGCTTTGTCATAAACGACATACATCAACGCCAATGGTTTGTATGGTTCAAGTTAGAATTGCCCTCAAATGTCATGAAATACCCATTCAATAGGGTAATTTGAACTCAAGAGAGTTGTACTAATGATTTTAATTCTGTAAATACATATTTGTTACGGTCGCGTATCATATTTGATCAACATACAACATGCATGATACTGACCAGCAAATTGCTAAAAACGTAAGACTACTTGAATCTCGCGAGCTTTCCTGACTTAAACCTGCGGTTAGACCACAAAATGCTGTTACAAAACCTGATGTATGTTGTCTTTAACAAAATATTTAAAAAAATGGATGGAATTTGACACTTACGCAGTATTTTACAACTAATATTATTGTCAACAACGTAACAATTTTACAACTGATGAATAACGACTATTTTTATCTTTGAAAGATTTAACTGTTTTATCATTTTAAAGAAATAAAAGCATTTCTTAAGAACTGCAAACAATGTGATGATTATAATTTATTTAACTACAAAATACTTGATTGAGAATGATGAATGAACGTTAAAAAAGACTGAATGATTGAACGAATGATTTCTATTCGAAGCTTGGTTGGATGAGTATAGATTTGATATGTTATGAAAAATTGAGCTAAAATTGAAGTTGATGGGAATTTAAAGATTATAATGTTCCTTTTCAAAGTACATATTATATCCTAAATTGAATGATTGACATTCTTTGAATAAGATTTGAAGTACTATACACATATATTTAGGCACAATAATTAAGTATTTATTACTAGTTACTATGTTCATATGCAAAAAATATACATCTAACATTACGCCTGAATTCCTTTAAGGGCTTGGCAGAGGTATACAGTGCACTAATATTTCAGTCCCATGTAATAGGCGGATAGCTTATTACCATTAGTCGGGTACAAATCCAGATTCCTGGCGATGGATAAACCTAATAACAATTGGCCCGACCTGGGAATCCAACCCAGGACCCTACATTCAGCACACGCTTGCTACCACGAAGGCTGTCAGTGCATATGTTTATAAAAAAATAGCATATTTTTTGCATATGATAATCATTTAAATACTTGAGAACTATAATATTCGCGATATGTTAATACTTCACTATGTCGTCTGTACCTAAGTATTGCTTCCTAATCTATTGTGACGCCTAATTTAGCTATTTTGACACTTATTGCAGTATATATAAGGCATATAATGGAATGTTTTACGTAAGTACTAATGTTCGAGTCTTGCTTAGTTGTGTAGTTGTGGTGGTGTAGTGAGACAGTATTTTTATTCGTTTTTTTTTATATGATCATGTTTTATTCGATCGATTGGCAAATCGACTATATAACTTGGTTATTATTCAGTATCTTATTTATGAACGCAGCTAAGATGCTCAAAGATGGATATAACATTTTTGAGCATCTTAGCTCGTATAATTGCTCATATAATCGTTGTGCTCCTTAAGTTCTGAGTTGAGCTGCACGGTTACTGACAAATGCGTGCACTGACTGGACAGGTCCGCTCAATCTGTATGGTTTTTCCTCAAAAGACCGTTTCAGACACCAATCTACATGGTCTTCACATGATCTGACCAAGATTATGTCTGGACTTTAAAAGAGACTGTGACCTCTGAGTTTGTTTCGGTCTTTCTTCTCAGAGTAGTCAGATAGGAAACGCTGACCTCATCTAGTTTTTAAATTATGATTGATGTGTAAAAGTGTTTGTACAAACCTACTTACAGAAATAAAATCATTTATCATTTAAAACAAGATCTTGGGAGGTTAGTTTTATGGAAATCTGACTGTGTCTTATTAACTTTTTTGTATTTTATTGTTTTACATTATACAACAATAGATTTATTTACCCTTTGATCATTGATTAAAAAACTTGATAATAGTATCCTGTAAAACGATTAATCGTTTTTTTTAATAATGGTACAGCACTATCAGTCCTTATTTCCTTACTAATACCATACAAAAACAAATAATACTTCGTATAGAAGCGAAACTCTTGCTTCAAACGCACATTATTCACGCAACAAACGCACACAATTTCAGGATGTTTATAACATTCAACCAGATACAATCAATACTGCACCGGGTACAATCAATACTGCACTGGGTACAATCATGACTGCACCAGGTACGGTGGGCTGCATCAATTATATTAAAATTAACTTTGAAGGCGGGTACCCACATCGTGACGCTGACTGTATAATCAATACTGCACCAGGTACAATCAATACTGCTCTAGGTACAATCATTGCTACTCCAGGTACAATCATTGCTGCACCATGTACAATCAATACTGTTTCAGATACTATCATTGCTGCACCAGGTACAATCAATACTGCACCGGGTAAAATCAATACTGCTCTAGGTACAATCATTGCTACTCCAGGTACAATCAGTTCTGCACCAGGTACAATCAATACTGCAGCGGGTACAATCATGACTGCCGGGTTTTAATATTTTCCTTTTAGTCTACAAGGCGTGTATAATAGGCCCATTACAGCTTCTATATAACACCGGTTGAAACTATACACGTTCTGAACGCGTTTAAAATCGTGCTATACAAGCTTACAAGGCATTTATGATACACTAATATTCCAAATTGATTGAACAGATAGGGGTTAAAAGTACGTTATTGTCTCCAGGGCGTATAATACGCCTATTATCTACCAGATACATCATTTACTTTTCTCACTACACCCCAAGCACTATACCACTCTATAACAAAGTCGCACCATAGTCAACCACTATCAAGCCGTATCGTTTCTTAGGGGCGCGGAACCGTCGCAGTTTAAAGTAGAGGTGAAGCACTTGCCCATCGTCCTTCGATATGACAAGGGCGCGGGGTCTACTGCCTAGCTTACCGGGCGAAAGATACGTCCTTTACTGCTTCTATATAAAACTGGCCGAATCTAATAGACGTTCCGAACGCGTTAAAATTCGTGCTATTAGGCTATCACACAAAATACGCCCATTATCGCTTCTGTTCGAAATTGATTGAACATGTAGCGGTTAAAACCACGCTATTATCATCAAGGCGTATAATGCCCATCAGCGTTTCTACACGAAACATCATTTACTTTTCTCACCACACCACACCCACGCACCACTCTCACTTATTAACAATTTCGCACCATATTCAACACTCAACTAGCCGTATCGTTCCTTAGCGGCGCGGTACCGTCGCAGTATGTACTAGAGGTGGAGCACTTGCCCATCGTCCTTCGATGTGATAGGGAAGGGCGCGGGCTCCGCTTCTTCTAGCGTTACGGCTGTAAGGTCTACTATCTCGTCGTGGTCGTCTTGGTCGAATCTGCGGAGGTATATGAAAAATTTTAGAATATTCAAAATGTTAGAATATTCGAGCTGTTTTCACCCGACTACGACAAAGCCAAAGGATTAATTAAAAAGGAAAGGATAAGGAAAGGATATGATTTTAGCAGGCTGCTCTAAACTATTCGTCGTAACCGCAGTCACACGTAATCGTGTGACAAGAAATCCGAAATTTACAACTACACTTTTAATTGTTATAATGTAAGAAATGACATGATAAGTAGTGTTAATTTTTTTTTGTTGTTATGTATTTTGTGGTGTACAATAAAGAATATATAAATAAATGAGTAAATAAGACGAAGTTTGAGTGATGTGGCACCGGTGACAGGAATACATATAAATGCCGATGGGTGGAGAGGGAGAGGAAGGCCGAAGCAGATTGAGTGAGGAATGATAAGTACGAAAAGGGAGTTAATGACAGTGTCACGGTTGACAGAAGAACATGTGTTGCGCCGTTTCAAGTAGCAGGGCAGGGACAGGAAGATGATGATTTTAAATTATTAACAGTATAGTGTCTCACCTATCCTCATCAGGTTCACTAGAGGGCTGCGAGTGCCGCGACACGGTCTCGGCGGGGGCTGGCGGGCCTGCGCGCTGGTTGGCGGGCCGCACTGTGATGATGAGGTTCGAAGAGTTCGCTACCATCATGTCGGTCACCTGGGTACGAGGACAAAGGACTAAGTAAAAAAAAAATTGGTGCTTCCAATGAGGACACTCTCAAGCTCTAATCTAGGATCTAGGATCTAATGGCGCTCGAATGACGCAGCCGGTAAATATTTATGCAATTGTTTTCTTTTTTAAATGTCACCTGAAATTTATTAAAAAAAAACAAGATGGTAACGTTTGTATGTAGCTACCTAACCCTCTGGGGACGTGATATGAAGTATGACGTCACATACCTGGTCCAGGGTCTTGTTGGACACATCGATGCCGTTGACCTCCAACACCTCGTCATTGACGCCCAGTAGTCCGGTGGACTCCGCCAGGCCGCCGGGAACTAGTCGCGATATGAAGATGCCGGGGGAACGTTCTACGCCGTTGGGTGTTACCCGGACTGAGGTGCCGTCTCTGGAAGAAATTTTGGATATTTTAGAATAGGGATAGGTTTTAAATCTTTTCTAGATAACTTGAGCTAACGACTTGGTGAAGGACGGGGGAATCTGCTGGGTGCGGGCAGTACAAATCAAGTAATTTATTAAGTAGTGTGATTTTTGGTAACCCATTTAGTCTTACAAATATTTATAACTTGAAAATCCACCCAAAGGGCTTACACTATTTCACATTACAATATTTCATGTACAAATAATTCTGTAATAATTATGCTCGGGGGAGCTCTGGGCTTAGTAGCGGGTGACTTCCGACTGAGATGATAATGAAGTCATCAATATGATAAGTTTCTCAATATTCAAGTCTCTTTAGGTCGATTTTGAGATCAAACGTAGACCGTAACGAGAACCAAAAGTAAAGAAAACTAAAGTAAAAGCATAATTTTCTCAATTTTCTTAATATTTTAATTCATAAAGAATCACGAAATTGTAAATCTATGAGTGAGACTTTTGCCCAGCAGTGGGCAAACATAAGTTAGTAAAAATAAAACAAAAAAATCACGGAAAAATGCTCCTATCATGTTTGCACAAAGATAATTTGACAGAGAGGCGATAGAATGTGCATTCGCTTGTTTGGTCTAATTAAACCCACACTTTGGGGGGTAAATGGCAATTTAATCTTAATATCTTCGTTTCAGATATTAATACAGTCCAAATTAGAACATTTTGGGAATCTTAACTTACTTATCAATTATTAATTGGTTTCAAACCAAGCCTACATGCAAAACAGGCTAACAAGTGAATATGCCGTACCTGATAAAGAATCCTAGCGGTCGATCTGATCCGTGCTTCAGTAGTTTGACTCGCCGGCACGTTTCAGGAACTATATCTACGTCTATGATCGCCGATACCTGAAATTGTTTGTTGAATAAGAATTAATAAACTGACTGAGAAATAGATATTATAAAAACAAACTGGAAGTCATCAGCGTACGCACTAATTACGGTAGAAAGACCATACTATTTGAAGGCGCACAGCTGTTCAATGGATTGCCGGACGATATAAAAGATTGCGATAACGTGGATACATTTAAAAATAAGCTTAAGAAACATGTATGTACATTATAACTTCTAATACACTGGAGGAAATTGTATTGTACTGTATTATTATACTTATTACTTTGTATCTCATTATAAGCGGACTGTAAGTTCATATGAGAAATAAATTTCTTTAAACCGATTTAACATAGGCTGGGCTGGGCCTGGGCAAGCAAAATTTGTCGCAGATGCAAGTGCTTAGTACAATCAAGTAATTTATATCATCATCCGTTTTCAAATTCTTTCCTTTATCAAATCAGGACACATAATAGCTTTTAAAGCAGACTATTGCATAGAAAAATATATTTAATAACAACAATCCAAAGATCACGATCTTTGACCAATCTCGAGTTGACATCCACCTAAAATCTTTCATCGGCAGCAAAAAAATTACAAACTGTCATCCCCTATGTCACCAATTATGCATAGTTATCTAAATAATCCTTCCTTCGTGCTGTAGCGATATCTACATCGCCACATGCGACCTGCGCGTCATACTGACCTCACGCAAATCCTGCATCGCGCAAGCGGAGTTAACCGTGCGACTAGCATATATACAACTTCCCGACCTCAATCGTTGGGCAGTTGCCCACCAGACACGACACCCGTCTGGTGGGAGGATTCTCCCTTTTCTATGGAGGTATGAGTGAACTTTACACCCTGTTCCTCGTACCCCCATATTGGTGACCCCGACGTGATGAACAACATCAACAATCAACCAACTACTTTCATGCTTCATTGTTTAAGGAACTTTTGCGTAAAATGTAAACAGAGATCACATCATGCTGTGCATTGTCTGTCAGTGGATTAATTAATTTAAGATTTTTATAAAGTAGATAAATTGCTACGCTCGCGAATCATATTTTGATCAACATGTAACCTGATAAGAACTGAACATTTGAATATCGCGGGCTACCCTGGTTCTTTCGCCTTAGTAACTCACCATTCTAAAATCATGAGGATTCGATATAGCGAGCCCCTTGTTCTTGGCAGGCGTTCCACTAAGTATTGAGGAGATTATGTTCCTTGGTCGCATCGTTCCATAGCCGTTTAGCTCTTCCAAGCTATCCCCTGAAAATAAAAGAATAAATTGTATTAAAAGATATGCCTCCTTGATATGTTTCAAATGATTAATTACTTTATTTCTGTAAGTAGGTTTGTACAAACACTTTTACACGTCAATCATATTTTTTAAACTAGATGAGGTCGGCGTTTCCTATCGGACTACTCTCGAGAAGAAAGGCCGAAACGAACTCAGAGGTCACAGCTCTTTTAAAGTCCAGACAAAATCTTGGTCAGATCATATGAAGACTATGCAGATCGGGTCTGAAATGGTCTTTTGAGGAAAGAACCACAAAGATTGAGTGGACTTGTCCAGTCAATGCACGCAATTGTCAGTAATAGTGCAGCTCAACGATTCGACGAACAAAACCAAAGAAAGGACATTTCGGTAGGCCACATACACTACTCAAAGTGCCAGACCATGATTAAAACTGGAACAATGACCCACATGAACAATGATGATCAAAGAGTAATCGAAAGAGGCTAACCTAACTTAACCTAAAATCTAATGTCAGATTAGCCAATCGCAACTAGGAGCATAAGTATACTTTTCTTAATGCCGCAATAACTATAAGAAAACATGACTAATACTAACGGGAAATATTTAACTGATTCTCTAAAAACTTTTCGGCTTCTTATGATGCACACTTTACTAAATAAATGAGCCTCTTTTAAATTTCTGGCATTTTCTCAAAGTTGGGCGTAGTAACTAAGCTGGGGCACACCGACCAAATGGGTTAGGTTCGGAGGTTGCGTAAGGATCGTACGTTCCCGCGACCCCCGGCGTGGGTGTGAGATGGTACACCGGGGTGGTATTTCGGGGGGGAAAACAAAAAAAAAAAGATTAGAACTATGAACAACCGCGCGCAAGCCGAGCGAGCGAAGCGAGCTTTGCCGCGGCAGCGGCCGACGAGCGGTACATGCATGTTTGACGTAGTTACTTGGCTATTTAGTATTTAAGGACCTATTGAAACAATTTACAAAAAGAGGCGCAAACATTACATTAGAGTTTTCAAAACAATTCTTTGGAGCGCAAAATGGGCGATGGCGATTAAATACATGTCAGTACTAACGCCATCAAACACAGAATCAAATGTCAGTTTTATCTCACGGTCGACCCGCGTCCACTGGTATGGGACTATGCGTTGCAAGTTTCCTAATAAGAAGTACTAGGTTAGCAGACAATGTAACAATTCGCTATTACTACATAAACACCATTACTCATTACTCATATCTCTATTTTAGGAATAAGTTTTGCAATACAGATATTTATGCAGAATTTGCTGTCGCTAGATTTATCTCTAGCTAGCTCTAGCTCTTTTCGTGAACAGCAGCATCAAGCATATATCATAGCGGTTGTGAAATGTGTGTTGCCGTATTTGGAAAGTTTTCCTCTACAGTTGCTCTTTTGGAGTCAGTAGTCAGTAGGGCTCAGTAGTTGGTCACGTTAATAGCAGTATCAGTGGCGTCATTATAACCTCAAAAGACACTAGACAGTGGGTCATGTTCTGGACAAGGAGTACCGCAATTAAGGTAGGTACTCTATCAAAAAACAAATATGATGTAAGGTCGGAAGAGCATTGGCAGAATAGGGGGCTTGCTAATGCTCCTGTCTCCAACACATCATCCGTTCCACTGGTCAAGGACCTACATAAGCCGGTCGTTAGGATAAACACGGATTTAATCGCAGAATATTAAGATTAAGAGGTCATCAACTTCTATAAAGTCGGATTGCTGTATCCTATAACTTGACTGTACGAAATTATCGTTAAATCATATACAATAAAATTTGTTAAAAATATATCGAAGTTTCAATCCACACCAGCACACAGCCAGTCGTAGAGGCCCTTACAATGTACGCTACATAAGTACATATTCTAACGAGATCATTGCCACAAATCCGTACTGCAATGCATCAGTGGGCACGTGACGTAGTGTGCGTCAAGTTTCAAGAGAGAAGCGGGATTTTATCGCACTATAGAAGAGTGACAAGACGGTATTTTATGAGTTTTTTTTACGGTGGGTTTGCTCTCGACTCTAGTCTAGGTCAGTGGTGACAGAGACAGTGGAGTGAGCTTACCCAGAAGAAGCCTGTTCACTCTCACTTTGAAGATATTAGGGTTATATGCGTTCGGAAACTCAGACGCAGGTAGAAAGTTTCATTCTTTTGCTGTGCGCATTACAAAAGACATTTTGGAAACGCTTAGTGCGAATTGGTGGAATAGCAACTAGGTAAGGATGGTAACTTGCAGTGCGTCTAGATGACCGATGGAAGAAGGGGGCCGGTGTACACACACTCACCGAAGTACAATCTGTACAAGACCGAGAAGCAGGCAACCTTGCGGCGATGAGCCAAGCTGTGAAGCATGAACTCTGACAGATAATGTAAGTTTCCTATTGAAAATCGCATTATAACTTTTCCGGGAATTAACAAAGATGGCCAAAGAAGAACACGAGTATTTTTTTTTATTCTTTAATAATTATTAGGGACTTTTAAACAATTGTACATGCCAGTCCCATCGGACCTTATAACGTAATAATAATAATAATAATAAACGAATATATCAGACCTTATAACGTAATACGGAAACTTAACTAAACTATAAGCAGCTCCCGAGTTAGATGGCGACCAAATATGATTGAACATACAAGTAATATTAATTACTTACTGGGGTTGTCTCTTTTGTAAGCCATGTAACTGTTTTGGGACAAATAAACATTTTTCATTTTCATTTTCATGGCCGTCATCACCATCCTTTAAGTATCCAAATTAACTGGGGTCGGCGTAATAGGTTTTTTCTTACATACTTTTCTATCGGTCGGCTGCCATCTTAGTATTTACTTCATTCCTAGCTAGACACATGATCTATCTACTTCATGTATGATGTGGGACTTTTATCGTCTCAAACCAAACAAGGGTAAGGGATCTTCAGTGCAATGCAACGTTGCAGCGACGGAACTACGTCTCCCCATTTTTTTTTATAAGGGGGACTTTTCTATCACAAAACATGTCAATCTTATCAAACCCTCCAAATATCACGTCTTCCGTATCCTCAAGGAAAAAGATTTACCCAAACTTGACAATTGCTCTCACATTTTGTGCTAAGAATACACCAATCCGATCCAACCCTCCAGAAGCCCATTCTTTTCTAACAATGAAAAAGCTCCACTTCTGCAAAAAGAAACCGCTTTCCTATTGAGAATTAAACCGGTTCTTCTCCATCTATTTACGTCGTTTTGTGTCACGGTCATGGGTTGTATGCGTACACAATGCATGGCTACAATGTTGCCGATTACCTCTTTTGTATGACACAGGAAACGACGGAACACGACAGGTTAGGTTGGACGGAACCGCGTGAAATATTTCGTGACGTTAGATGAGTCAGTATTATGAGAAAAAAGTTGTAAAATGATTCATTTCGTTTTAATAAATATGTGTGGACATTGTTATTGGTCATTATTAGGGTCAGCGAAAATAGTACACAGAGTCCAAAGTGCGAGATGGACAGGTTGGTTTAATTTCTGTTACAAAAGTATTTCTTTATTAATAAAGGTACCTACACCAACAGCTTCTGTATACAAAATATCAAATAACAGTAAAAAATAACAAATAATTATTGAGTTTTAAGCGAAAGGAAAATTGGACCTCAAAGGAGGTAAATCAGGTTTCAAATTAAAATGGAACGGGAATGAGAAAAGAAGCAGTTTGCCCTGCAGTGCGACACTACAGCATAATAAAATAGAAATATGTAGTTGCAAAGTGAACTCAGAATACGGTCACCGCATCATTGCGGCAAGGTAGAAGTGCAATGCGGAATCGCAACGGCTTCCTTCCGTATGTAAATAGTTTTATGCAAGCAACTAATTCCAAAAGATGTATCGATAAGACGGCTTGGTTGGCGCACTGGGTAAAGGCGCAGATAGGCCGGAGGCGACTTTTGTAGAACAATATCCATGAAGTTTTCATAGGAATTGTTCCACTAGAGCCGCGTTGCGCCTGTTTGCCTTAAAACGATTAGCTGTTGCGCTGTCTCGTTGATGGTTTGACTCCCACAATGAGCAAATATGTTGACAGAAGCAATTCTGTTGAGTGAGGTTTTTCTATATGTGTTTCATACAAAGATCAAGATGTTCCTACCTGTACATTACATGTACTTAATGTAACTACCTTATTTTTTTTGAGGGTGGGAAATCATCAAATAACTTCTTCCGCTCTGGGTAGAGCGGGAGGGCGTGTCAGACTCATACTGACTAAAACCCACCCGTGTTCTTTCAGTTGCCTGTGCCAGGGCCCACGGTATCCCTCTCGGACTTTCCCGCAACCCTAGCAGGCATCGGCCCTAGCGGACCCCGTCATTGGTGCTGACTGACATCTCTTTGAGGCGCGCGTGGAACACAACGCGCCGTCGACCCCGGCCTGGTCCTTATCGAACGGCGAGCTGCCCATTGCTCGCCGTTCGCAAGCCCGCGCCTACGGTGGCCGGGAATCGGCCTGCGATTCCCGGCGGCAGCGGCGGCGGCTAGGGGCGCGAGGACGCGAATTTTGCCTCTCCCTCACGCGTTCCGCCTCCTGCTTCGCGAAAATTACTGCTTCGCAGAAGGAGGTGACGACTTCCCAAGCCCTCTCGCTCCGTACCATGGCCTGGACCAGGGCCGGACGCGAGAGATCGCCACCGCCAATCGCCTCCACGAGGACACGGCGGTGCTCCGCCCAAGCCGGGCAGACCTCAACCGTATGCTCCACCGTGTCCTCCGGGCGATCCACACAATGGTGAATATGGTGACACCCGGGCGTTTCCTCCCGCCTTTCCGGAACAGGAACCTCCCGAAACAACCGTGGCCGGTGAGGACCTGCGTCAGGCGGAAGGTGTAATGTAACTACCTAATAGTGCCTGATTGAAGCAAATCAAATCATTTATTGGTTTGCAAACATGGGTATTAGTTTATAGATATTTTATAATAAGAGTCCTCCATGCTCTACCGTCACATGGGCATGCAAAACATATTATTTTTAATTTACACAAGATTTTATAAGTACTTACAAAAGTAAAGTTGTAAGTAATAACAAAATAATTAGTAGAATAAAACAATACAAATTAATGTCAAATCGTTTCAATTACAGTAAAAATGTCACAATATTGTCAAATGTCAACTAAGGCTACAGTTATATAAAACAATAAAATAAAAATGTCAAATGGTATAACAACAGTATGTCAATCAGTCAGTGATTCATCAGTAAGGAAGTCGTTTATTTTGTAATAACTTTATCTAATTAATATTTCGATTAGTGCCCTTTTAAATTTGAATATAGTCATAGTTTTAATAATATTAGGTACCTACTTTGTTATAAATACGCGGGACAATGCCAAAAAAACTTTTTTGCATTAGTGCAGTTTTGCATTTAACTTGGCATAATTAACTGACTTCGTGTTGGATTGCTTCTGACTGCCGACAATTTATTTAATGCTAAATGCCTGCTCTTGGCCGCGATCTTGCCTGATGATGGAACGAGCGTGCCCAAAAGATGCCTATTCATTCTTGATTTGAAGGCTGTGGGTTATAGGTGGAAGGGAACTTAGACGTTGGCAGAGAGTTCCACACTTTGACCGTGCGCATAACAAATGCAATACTGCAAACGTACCGTGTTTGTTTACAAAATAAGACATTTCAGGAAAAGCACACTGTAGTGTGTTGCAGGAGTCTTTTTTTTGCTATTATTTCTATGCACGCTGCAACTTCCATACAATATGGTATCTACAGAGTGTGAAACATAACGAGATAATGCGGTTCACAATTAGCGTTTAATCAGTGGAGCGTCACGCGACGGTGGCCATCTTTTTATAAACAGAATGCGTGGCAACGTGACTTGAGTTTGTACTAATTTCGAGAATATTTTAAAGCTATTAGATAAATGCAGCTATTAATTACAATTAATAGCTGCATTTATCTTACTTCATTAATGATAATAATCTGTTGTGGCGCAACGGTAAGGCGCAAATATGGATCACTACGATTGGTAAAGGCGGGTTGGCAATTAAGAATTAGTTGACGTCGTGGCGCGCTCCAGGACTCTAGGTCTGTACCGGTAGTTTACTTTGCCGAAGCCGGTGTAGGGTGAGGAGCCAGACCAAGAGATATACATAAACCCACAGGGCAGCACGTGGCGAGCTGTTGGGCAGTAGTCCCTATCTCCCGGGAGAAGTCTTATTCCTCACCTCTGGCTTGCCTTTATTGGCCGGCTGGAGTGAACACTGACGAGCAATAGAGCTTTCACCTCTTTTTGCTTTTATTGGCCGGCTTAAGTGGAGATTCGCAAGAGCAAACGTGCTAGGAGGAAGGAAGTATTCCAGTAAGATGCTGATGGTAGGGATCTTGACCGTACTTCTGGGATTGTCCTGATAGCCGTGGAATACCTCTCCACTCCTCAAGCACCTCCGGAAATGTTGCCCCTTGTTGGTACGTCACTTTAAGCTAGCGACGGTTTTCGAGGGCCCATTATTGAGTGTGCAAGTCACCCGCTGCCATATTATCCGTGTATTACATAACCTTGAGCAGGCAGGGGACATCTGGGGGGTCTGTGTGTCTTCCACAGTTCTAGGTACCTAACCAATCTACTATAGCCACCCAAACCCGTAGCCCAATATGTTTTGTTCCCATGTTCTGCAATAGTCCTGCATCGACCAGGGGTGCCCTTGGGTGCACTTGCATAGTGCATACAGGGATAATCGTCGGTTGGTGCCTGAACGCTTAAAATTGTCTAAGGGGCCTCTGCAAGTTGGCTGCGGCCCCTCGAACGCCTTCCAAAGGTCCGGGACCCTAGGATCCCGAGATATGTCAAAGATATTTAAATAGTAATCTGTTGTGAAGAAGAATGAAGTAGGAAGGGTGTATAGGGTTAATTTTGGGTTTAAAATGATAATACACGCCTATTAATGCCCCACTGCAGGATAAAGGCACTTCCCACACAGAGATGGCACGAGCATTGATCAGTGATCAAGATCACCACGCTTGCTTAACTAGTTGACTGTCCGTACTGTTCGTACATTACATGTAATACATTTTTGGTCTGACTGTGACGTTCGTGCATTACATGTAACGCATTAGCCAAAGGCAACTGAACCGCGTATCCTGGGCTGGACGTGTGACCTAGAACTTAGATTTTCTTAAGAAAATATTACCAAGCAGTTTTCTTAAGAACATAATATCAAGCAGTTTATAAAAAAAAACTCATTGGACGTACCACGAAATTACCCAAAATTGACGGGACAGTCAACGTGTTAAGACGGGTTGGCGATTTCATACATATATATTAAACTAAGTCCAGGTTTCCTCACGATGTTTTCACCTAAATGTATGCAGTGCAATGTGATCCTTGTTTATGCAATAAATTATTATTATTTCATTCACCGGTATCAGTAATGTCCAAGATAAACTCGGGAACTACTAGGTCTAATATTCCTGGGCCGTTTTTCTTTTGACCTAGACTGAATCCGCTGGATGCGAGAAGCATAGGACCGGTCGATGTGGCGTCGCTTGGGGGAGTCCTATGACCAGCAGTGGACCTATTTCGGCTAAAATGATGATGAATGTCTAAATATCTGATGAGCGTCTTGGCTTGGTTGCCAGGTATTGGTTAGCGCGCATAATAACTAATTTTGTAACTCAAGATATCAGTAATGGCTTCCTTTAGTTTGGAAGACTCGATATTCAATTAAATACTCGTGCCTCGTGAGTGTCGTAAAAGGCGAGATTATGGGGCAGCTATGTTAAAGTGTTGCAACTACGGCAATGAATATTCCATAAACGTCTATTAAAGCGGTGTATGAAGAAACCATAATAGGTAAGCTCATTGAAAGGGCTCGTCGCGGAAGTAGGTACTATCGCGAGCCGCTAAGAACTGAATAATTCAAAGACGTATGTGCTGAATCTAAAAATATGTAAAAACTAGCTTATACCCGCGGTCTCGCCGCGTGGATGTCGGAAGTTATCCAACGGCACCCGTTTGCCAAATTTCAACCAAATTCGTTCAGCCGTTGAGTCGTGAAAAGGTACCAGACAGACATAGTTACTTTCGGATTTATAATATTAGTGTAACAGATAAACGAGAAAACGTACTCAGAGATAATAGAATACTCAAAAAATAAATATACTTAATAAATACTCAACTTAGAGCAATGCGACGCCGAACCAAAGCATGCGATATTGGTAAGAAGAAATTTGCATGCAGTGCGGCAGTTATAGGAATTTTTCAGAGATATGCAGTATTTCATAAGGTTAGATCAATGACTATTTACCCGATTCATTTTTGACCTTCGTATTTCTAGTTCCAAATTCAAATTTCACCATAAATATCATAAACTGATAACAACAAAATGTATGGGCGATTTGTTTACATAAACGTCACATCGAATTTGGCTCGAGTATAATCAAACATACTCAGCCAACTAATTCGGGTATGTCCAGTCCACAACACTCAACAAAAGTAAATAAGTACACAGTGACGTTACCAAGCCCTAAAAGTTATATCTATCAAACAATGTGCTATTCAACAGGCTATTATGAACCTTATGTCCTTGGATTAAATGCTATTGTGACGACGCTGACGACGGTGGGGATGCATGGCTATAGTGTCACATTCTATGCTAATTAAAAGTCTTTATCAGCACAATGGGTGTTGGTACTTGTATATCTTTCTATAGAGGTCATGGTTTTTTAATTATTTCAGTTTTGATTGAGGATGAGTCATTATGGTGCCCACGGGTATTTTTTAAGCTGTGATGTAGTCACGAGCACAAATACCTTATAGTTACGCAAATTTCGAAAGCGTTTTTCTCGTGAAATGAAAATTGCAACTTTGAGAAAATACCTATTTCATAATAATGTTGTATATTACTATTTTCGTAACACCATAAAACATCTTCCAATATTTTAGGAGATAAGCGATTCTAAATCTTGTAGGTTGATAGTTTATGCCCATTCTATATTAGGGGTTTTGGTTTCTGCACTTAGTCCTTTAGGTGAACCATTGTTTGTGGGATTTATGCACCTCTATTTTAGTTTTGGAATTGCTAGGCCACAAGAAAAATGATCTGGCAGTTTGAGTAAATTATGCAGCCTACTCAAATGTCCTTTCTTTGGTATTGTTCATCAAATCGTTGAGCTCCTTAAGAGCGTTTATACCTTATGAGTGGCAACGTCGCAATTTAGTGTCATATTTCGTGGTTTTCAATTTTTATCATTTAATCGGAGCTATATTTAAAAAATCTGTTTAATTAACTTTTTAGAATTATGTGAAAACTGTGTAAAAGGTAAGAAATCGTTGCATTTACAGTTCTATTTATATGCAAATAATACATTGGAAACTTGCAGGGCGTTATTTTCATTGTAAAATAACTGTAAGCATTACGGTTACTTACTTTTTAAACACTTTCACGTAATTCTAAAAAGTTAATTAAACAGATTTTTAAAATATAGCTCCGTTAAATGATAAAAATTGAAAACCACGAAATATGACACTAAATTGAGACGTTGCCACTCATAAGGTATAAACGCTCTTAAGTTCTGAGTTGAGCTGCACGATTACTGACACATGCATGCACTGACTGGACAGGTCCACTCCATCTGTGGTTTTTCCGCAAAAGACCATTTCAATCACCAATCTACACAATCTTCACATGGTCTGACCAAGATTATGTCTGGACTTTAAAAGAGACTGTGGCATCTCAGTTTGTTTCGGCCTTTCTTCTAGGAGTAGTCAGATAGGAAACGCCGACCTCATCTAATTTTATAAAATATGATTGATGTGTAAAAGTGTTTGTACGAAACCTACTAACAGAAATAAATAATTTATCATAACACATTTTCGTGTTATGTAATTATGTAAATATTTCACTTGTTTTGGAGATGTGTTAACAAATGCACATAAAGCTGTGCTTACCCAATTAGCAATCATTGACTTTATGTTACATCTAATTGAAAATAAAAATGTGTGCAATTATCCTGACTCCCAGTAAAAATACACATAATTAAAAATCTATTTGACAAATTCAATGTAAAGTTTTATCAGAGTCTTAGGCCAACTTTCACCGCCAATCACTAAACATGTTTAACGCTAAACCAGTTTTAAACATCATTCTGTCTCTGTCATCTTCAAACAATTGACAGAAACAGAACTATGTTTTAAACTGGTAGTGGTAAATGTGGTTAATGCTAAAAAACATAATTCTGCCATCTACAAAAAATAAAAGAATTGAATATTCAAAACACATTTCGTATTCATTGATTTCTAGTGCAAGCGGCTCTTACTACTTACAAGTTTCAATCATTATTTCTACACATACCTTTCCTCTGTATAATAACCCTGAGCAGTGGTCGGGCGGTGAGCAGTGCTCTGGCGAGGTTATCATCATTATTGATCGGCAACAAATCACCGTCTCTCGGGTCCGTATAAGATATGAGGAAGGCCACGTCGTGAAGCCTGTGTAATTTCTCTATCAAAGCCTTGAAGTCTTCATACTTGAGCTTTTCGGTACGACTGAGCGAAAATCTACGGAATTCTGCATCAAACTGTGAAGAGAGAATTTGTTTTTAAATATTTTTAAGCGAAATTACTTATTGTCTAGAACATTACTTATTGGAAATTGTATTAATACCTAAAACAAAGCTACATAGTTGTGCGAGAATGAGTTGACATCAACAGTGCAATAGGTGAGGAAAAAAAAAGTTTCCACCTCGACCGATGAGATATTGCAGATTTGTAATTTTATAAACAACATAAATAATTTTCATTCAAAAATTAGTTCAACATACATAAAAGCGCTGAGTTTTATTGTAACTAGTGATCTCTGCCAGATATCCATAGAAATATGAGATTTTTTTTAAACTTTTAGAGTACTTATGTACAGAAGAAAAAACTGTTCTGAATCTAAGCATTAGTAATATTGAAGTCTCGTATGTTTATAAACACTTATAAAGTGGTTGTTCAATTCAATCATCGTCAATAGAACTAATTCCCATGACACTACAATGAGTTAATTGCTCAAAACATCTTTTTCGTCAACTGACTTTTAACTATCATTTAATGTTCAAAGCTTAAACACTAATAAGCTATTTTGATAGCTTAATTACCGACGTAAACATTGTTTTATAAGAAATCAAACAATTTCCGAGTCCATGCTTCCTTTCAGATAGTAATATTCTCAGTCGAGTATTTTTTTTTTTCACCTATAACTCAACATGTCAATGAATACTGTCTCTATGAAAATTCATTAGCTAAATATTCTCAAATTTTAGCATGAATGGTCTACACTATCCTGTCATGTCATAATAAGTCCGAAAGTTCGCGTGACTCTTCAAGTTTGGTCAAGAAATTAGAAATTCCTTCCCACTTACCTTAGTTTTGACTTCCACAGTTTGACTGTCAACACGAGCCGCTATTTTGTTCTTCGACATCTCTAAAGCATTTAATATAAAGCACTAACACTATAAAACTATTCTCAAAACATTTAGGCACTTAATTTTAAACACAACATTGTAAAATATCAAAAGTTTTATTAAATTATTGATATGACGGTGTCCATTCCACTCGCGTCGTAATTTCAGTAAGTTTGTTCTCAGTTACGACATTTTTCATGCATTAGTAATACTTGACATAGGATTCACCAATGACAGAATAGCTTTAAAATATTTGTTATAACCTGGCTTATATGATTGGCCACATTATAGACATTAAATATAACAAATAACGACAGTTGTTCTTTTATTCCGTTAACGCAGTATTTCTAAAAGTTTTTAGATTAATATCTTTTACAGAAATGATTTTTTTTTTTACCATCATTGTATTTTTTTTGTTTTCCTATGATTTCTTATTTTAGTAATTTTTTGTGGTCTGTATGAACATAACACATAAGTGTTGGGCTTTTTAAGCCCGTGATTTTTTCGTAAATTGAAACGTTCTAAAAATGACATTACACATCAATGTTACCATCTGAGTATATTACATACAATGACTTTAGTCATTGATTACATATGATTAATTTTAAAACACCTGTCCCACCACCGACGAGGAAGTCACTAGCTATCGATAATTTTCTCGCTCAAGAAACGTACAGATGCAGGGACCGTACTATGACGTGTTAACACCATCATGATTCCGTTGCGAAAAGGAGATAGTGCTATCGGTCATGTATAGCTCCGTCTCTCTTTCACGCTGGAACAATGATGGAATGAACACTTCATAGTACGGCCCCAGGTTCCATGTCAGTAAAAAAGATACAATAGTTGATCGCTGACTGCTCACACTGCCGACGAGAACTGTCTCTTCAATTGTTGGTCGCAGTTGCAAGAGCTGTCATAGAAACTACTCGCTCAGTGACACTCGTTTGGCGGGCAGAAAACCCGCAGAGACTTTTGCATACCAACAAGGTGACTGCAGTTATTTTAATCGCCGCACTCGCTCGTACCTTAGCGACGAAACTAACAGAACTACACACTCGCTACCCGATAGCTCGTTTCTAGTTGTTAGCTATACTCGCTTCTCGCATAGTGTGATTTCTGAGACGACCAAATCTTGATAATCTAAGAAGCTTTGACACTCGCAGCAAAGTACAAACCTCTAAACCACAATCGTGTAGTTGCATGGCAACTGCTTGCCACTGCAAGCTTCCATTGACTCGTGCATAAAAACCGATACTTGGTGTGATCGGTAGCAAGCCCCACGGAGCCAAGCTCAAACCAAGCCAAGCCAGCCGGCCCTATTCACGCGTGAGAATTTGTGGTGGTTTGTTGAGGTTTGGCAATGTGTGGATCCGGCATGATACTTTGTTGACTTCGTCAAGTTGTCTAATGTCAATTCTCAAGGGGAGCGTTCCGAGTTGTGCTGTAATCGATTTGAGCGTGCTAACGGGCGCGGGCGCCGCCGCACGGTGGATCGAAAATCGGCTGTAGAAGACATGGGATCTCGATGTCTTAAATGTTATTTTTTTTGCTGGAAATGACTTCTGCCGATCATTACTGTTCTATAAAATGTCATATGAAGTAATTGTGTGCACAAATGGAAGAGTTATAATTTTTATAAGAAAAAAATGTATGGAGCTGACATGAAAAATGAGGATATCTCTGGAATCGCAAGGTTGGCCGTTATATCCTTGCACACTGTTATAGTACTATTTATTTGTGAATTTTTGACATACTTAATATTGCGGCATCACTTGCGATTTTTTTTTTAAAATCGTCAAAATTAAAAAATTAAAAATGTTTATGATATGTACATTTTAATGCATATGGCTATACCAAGTGTAACTTACAATATTTTTATGCTTAGACCAAAACATTCTAAGAAATCACAAAGTCGTATTACCTACTTATTTGAAATGACATGGTAATTATGAATTACATAATAATTTTTTCTTCTAAGAACTCTGTCGGGGCTTCCTGATCCTGAAGTTTCAGTAGTTCTACTGTTTCCTTAAAGTATGTCTGCCTCTTGTGGGCATCTAATTTTGGTCTTGTGGAAGAAATTAGAGGATCAGAAGAGACGATAAGCATATTGAGGATATCCTCGTTTGATGCTTGTCTACTCTTTTTCCTCGAATGGTGTTCTCTGAACCTCCTAAAGTCTTTGTTTCGGGCTTCTGAAGCTTCTTCCGAAAGACTTCCAATTGGTACAATAGCATTTTCTGCAATTATGTCCCCTCCGTGAATCAACAATTTGTGGACGGTTGATGACATGTAGTACCAATCCACGTATTTTTCAGCGGTTGTTCTAGCATATTCTTTAAATTTCGGCACGTCTACAATCTCTCCAGATGTGATAGCTTGCAGAATCACAGCAAATCTGCGTATTAGGTCTTCATCTAATCCAGTGATCGCTGCAGTTTTATCAGGAAATTCAAAAAACCGCCTTGCTGTGTTCCCGTCGTTAGTTGTGCCTGATCCTTGCTTAACGATGTCAATCAAAAGGTTAAGATCATCTTTGAATCGATCTTGAATGAGTTTTTTTCGTGAATGCAATAACTCTTGATGACCTTCTCCTCTTGCAGACCACTTTTTGAAGTCGAGACGATACGCTATGTGTAGAAGACATTCCATCACATTAATGCGGGCATGAAGTGATGATAATCCGAACTCATACATACCAGAAGAAATGGTTTTTGACGCAATGACATCTAACTTATTAATTTCTGTAGGCTTAGCCAAACACAGGTAGCAGGCCGCATTTGACTTAGCTTCAGACAGATATGTACAAATTTTGCCGTCAATCATCGTCATCATTAATTTGTGACTAATTTCATGTCCTTGACATTTTGAGGGAACGAGAGCTTCAATTTCGTTATCCATTGCAGTTTTTTCATATATGACAACGTCTTTGGTTTCTTTCACAAAACTAAACTGGACTGGACGGCAATACATAGGTGAGCAGGGTTTTGGATTCACCCATACGGTGTCACCGTCAGCTGTCAACTTTAATGGAACCAAAGAGGTCATAAATATGCTGGAATCATCTTGACCACTCTCTATGTTTTGCTTATATCTACTTTGGTTAGATGCACCGTCAAATCCCCACTTTGATATTAATATCAATTGCTTATCTTGTATCGCATCAGGACTACGAATAGTTTCAAAAATTCTGTTCACTGTTAAATCTAGTAACGCTTGTAGTGCAATCTTAGCAGATGAATCCGTTACAATTACAAATGTCTTCGGAGGGTAGAACTGTAGCTTAGCTTTTTGCACTTTATAATAAGACGGATATATCTCCTTTGAACCTTTTCGAATAGTCGTTTCCCTTAATGTGATATATTGCCATTTCGATAGTTTTAATGAAAGTAGCAAACTCAGTGCTTTTTCTGGTGAAAATATTGTTGAAGGAGCTGGTTTGTTCAACATTTCCTTGATTTTTGCTGCTGCTTCTGGATTTTAGAGCATATGTTCAATAACAGATGCAATATCCTCACGACCATCTCCTTTCAAAAGTGCTGCAGCTGAATAAGCTACTTCATTAGGGTCATCGCCTATATGTTCATCAGATCGTCTCTTCTTCTGCTTGTTACTTAGACCTTCAAACGGCTTTCGAGATCTTTTTGTCATCGTTGAAGTTGATTTCATTGTTGAACTTGATGGTACAGGTTCAGGTACAGGTTCAGTAGAAATATTTTGACTTGTTAATTCTTGAATGAGCAAATTGGTTTGCACGCAGTTTGGCCAGTCAATATTTGCCTCAAGCCAATTACTGTAATCACGTCTAAAAACTTCACTTTTCCTGTGGGATCGTAACCATCTCTTTTGAACTGCCCGTGTAAATTTTCGATAAAATTCTTTCACGGTAACACTGTCTTCATCTGAAAGGCTAGAGCCCAGTCGAATAACAAGTGTGTTGAACAATATTTCGTGATCGAAAGACGAAGCATCCTGATTGCTCAGAATAACAAACAAATCCAAATTTGTAATAATGCTTTCCATTATTCACGATCACTGAGTAAAAAGACACGATAGGATAGATGTTAGTATTAGAAATGCTCTAAATGAACTGAAGTTGTGAATCCAATGTTTGACTATTTATTGTTATTGACTAATGATGGTATCACATTTATCTAATTACTTTCATTAAGTTAATCCTGCAGTAATTGCTAAATTAGCGAGTACCCCAAATTATTTTGGTACGTATCCTTTTAACTAGGTATATAGGTATTAAGTTTTATTAATCATTAGCTAATGTGGACTTGAGGCATTAGACAAGATTACGTATTACGTAATTCATAATTACCATGTCATTTCAAATGAAAATCACAAAGTAGGTAATACGACTTTGTGATTTCTTAGAATGTTTTGGTCTAAGCATAAAAATATTGTAAGTTAAACTTGGTATAGCCATATTTAAGCATTAAAATGTACATATCATAAACATTTTTAATTTTTTAATTTTGACGATTTTTAAAAAAAAAATCGCAAGTGATGCCGCAATATTAAGTATGTCAAAAATTCACAAATAAATAGTACTATAACAGTGTGCAAGGATATAACGGCCAACCTAGCGATTCCAGAGATATCCTCATTTTTCATGTCAGCTCCATACATTTTTTTCTTATAAAAATTATAACTCTTCCATTTGTGCACACAATTACTTCATATGACATTTTATAGAACAGTAATGATCAGCAGAAGTCATTTCCAGCAAAAAAAATTACATTTAAGAAATCGAGATCCTATGTCTTCTACAGCCGATTTTCGATCCACCGTGCGCCGCCGCGCCGCGCCGCCCGCCCGCGCGCCGGGCGTACCGAATTAGCGTGAGCGCGATATTGATGTCCCGTGAATGGTCATATAAATGACGTCACGACATGCGCCATCTTGCGATAACGCCGACCATACCCAAAATTAATATCACCGTGAGCGCTGTCAAAAATGATGCTAAACTAAAGCGGTATTTTCGAAATTATGGTGTAAAATCCAAGACGTAACAGAATACCTGAAATGAGTTTTAAACTCATGCACATTATGTTTAATTATTATTGTTGCATCTATTTGTAATTCTTGGTAACAATTACGAGTGTGTGTGTGTAGTCTTATTAATTATTTTTAACATAGCAATTAATATTGACACACATATAAATATTGTAAACTCCATGGGTATGTTTTAAAGTGATACAATATTGCAAACTGTAAGAACTGTCTTTTCACCTGTGACAAACAATAAATAAATGAATATGAACATGGTATTTTACTTCGAGGTAAATCTTTGCCGAGAGCATGTAAATACGCTAATATAAGCACTTCGATATCCGTATCATCCCTGGACGAATTGTCGTTATCAAACTCAAAATCCGAGTTATCCAAGTCGATAGAGTAATCCAACAAAATAGAAGTGCCAATGCGTTAAAGTTCCATTTGCAGAAGAATATCCAATCATTCTTTTTTGTGCAAGGTTTGAGGTTGACGTTGAGCGACCACTGTGAGCGCGTTCAGAAGCGTTCTGAATTGATGACAGTCCTAAACTGTCATAATCATGATCTAATACCGAACGCAAAATATCGATGTGATCGCTGTGAGCGATCATGGTCTAATTCGGAATACAGGGTAGGTTGAGATTCTGTCAGACTCTAGTGGTTGTTTTTTTTTTTTTTTAATCTTTATTCATGGATACATGTCCTTCAGTCGCTCTAGTGGTTGTCAAATGTCACTGTTGCCAGACTGGGGGGAATCCCCCCAAATTTGGAGGTTTTTTATAGAAATGGGGGGATACTTGGGGGGGAAATATGTTTGGGAGGATATTTGGAGAGAAAGTTCTGGGTTTGGAGGGATTTGGGGGATTTTCATTACCAAACTTGTAATCTGGGAAAAGACAAGAGAAGAAAAATTTTTTCATTAAAAATATAATATCTGAGGCCCGTTTCACGAAGCTACAAGTTACAAATTACAAGCGGAAGTCTCTTTCTAACTCTATTTGCTAGAAAGAGAGCTTCGCTTGTAATTTGTAACTTGTAGCTTCGTGAAACGGGGTACTGAACACGATCAAATCAAACCACAAACACCATTCACCAACGAAATCATAATGGTGCGCTCGATGATGGCCGAGTGGCTCCGAAGTTGATCCGCGATTCCCTCCCCGCCCCGCCTCGCCTCGGCCAACACTGCCGAATCCATTTTGAGAATAAGATATACTTTGCTAGAAGGATGTGTTAATTTTAAACCGAGTTCAAAGATGCTAAAGAGATTTAACTCAGAAAAAATGTACGGAACTTCAGACGACGCGTGTGAAGATGCTGATCCAGTAATGGAAGCTATTGCTGAAATCATTTAATATTGTGTTTAAATAATAATAAAAATGTTTTTTCTACTGTGGGGGTTTTTTTCTTCAAAAACTGAATTTTGGGGAGATTTCGGAGAAGATTTGGGGAGAACCCGAAACGATCATCTGGCAACACTGAAATGTCAACGTCATTTAGTCATATAAACAACAAAAACAACTGATATTCGTAGAAGAAACACAAGAAAAATAAATTAGTTAAATAAATAAGATGACCAAGCTAATAAACAAAGAAGCAGAACGGCTAAACCCATGTCTCAAGGTCTTATTTATGTTATTTTTTGTTGTAATATACCCTCAAACATGTTTTACATTATGTAACTAATTTATTTATCTTTTTAGGAGCAAGAAATGTCCTACAAATGTTTGAGCAAGAATGGGTATGATAATTCTAAATGCGAGGAATATTTTGATAATTATAACACATGTAAAAAGTTTTGGGTAAGACAAAACAATTTTAAGTTTGAGGTTAAAATTTTTCCGAATTGTAACTTATTTCCAGGTTCTGTGACATAATAAAAAGCACAGCTGGACAACTATAAAGATGCTACCCAGTATTAAGCCTCCTTGAGGTATTTTTATCATAGTGTTGACTGCCTTGTTGGGTTCGATTCCCGTGTCGGGCAGTGTTATTGGAGTTTTCCAACTGGAATTTCACAATTAAATAGCAGCTCAGAGTCTGCATTTGTGGCCGGTTGATGACAATAGGCTCAACCCTTGTTAAATGGGGCGAAATGTGAGTGAACCATAGGCACTTCTTTGCTAAATGTTAGTGAACTATAGGCACACGTTTGCTAAATGTGAGATGATGATGATGATGATGATGGGGACTCCCTTTTCCGCACTTAGACTCTCATTTGGTCCGTTGTGCGTGGGGATACTGGCTAACACAGCCAGCCTAGCTCTGCCCAAAAGCACAGAAGCCTCCTGGGGGCTTCACAGGCTTCGCGGAGCGACCTCACTGTTCCGAGGATTTCTTCCCGTTGAGAAGCCACAGCCTCGCACTCCAGGATAACGTGGGCGGCTGATTCCTCGGCGTCAAGGCAGCCCCTGCAAAGGGGGCTATCTGTGGCGCCTATGTTAAAAAGATGCTTGTTAAGGGGGTTATGGCCCGTAATTGTTCCTATAATTATTCTGAGGTTATTTCTACTCAGGTTGAGAAGTTTTTTGGTTAACCGCGGGTCTACAATTGGTAAAGTCAATTTGGACTGTCTACAGTCTGTTGCCCGTGACCATCTGTTGTTATGGAGTTCGGTCGATCTTTGGCGAATCCACGCACGAAATTGTGAGAAAGGCAGAGGGAGAAGTGGGTACGGGCCTAGCACTTCCATATCAGAGCCTCTCTTCGCACGTTCATCAGCGGCATCATTGCCTAAGGATCCACTATGCCCTTTGATCCATTGGAGGGTAATGCGATTAAACGTCGATATCCTCTCCAGAGCTAAATGGCACTCAAAAATTAGTTTATTGTTAGTTTGTTTGTTTTCTAAAGCTTTGAGCACAGATAGGCTATCGGATAGGAATTTAATGCCGTAGTTCCGGATGCCTAAGCGCTTTACTGCTGTTGCGGCTAGTGTTAAGGCAACACATTCACATTGAAATATCGAACTGTGTGTGCCTAGTGGTATGTGAAGGTTAATGTTGAGGTCAAGGGAGTGTACGCCAGCACCTGAACCGTTTTGTGTTTTTGAGCCGTCTGTGTAGATGCGCACTTCATGGGCTCCTGACTGATCCCTTTCCTCCTGAACTGTTTGTATAATATAGTTTTTGTTGAACATGGGTTTGTTTGGTGTTCTATCACACGGGGCAGCGATGAGCGGTTGGTACTCAATCGCCCGGTCCAGGATGTTAGCGTGTGGGCTGGTATGGTTTTTGCCCCATATGCCCAGATGCATCAGCCTGATGGCAGCTAGCGCCGCCTCCTGCTGTATGTACAGGTCAAGGGGAGTTAGTGTAAGGGCTATCTCCATGGCTGCAGTTGGGGTGGTTCTCATGCAGCCAGTGGTAGCCGTACAGGCCAGTCGTTGGAAGCGTTGTAGTCTGGTAATGGTGGTCGAGAGTTCAGTCCTCGTCCACCAAACCAGAGCGCCATAAGCCAACATTGGCCTGATTACCGCTTTGTATAACCACAGAGTTATCTTCGGAGAAAGCCCCCATGTTTTCCCTAACATTCTTTTGCATTGGTAGAGTGCAATTGTGCTTTTATTAAGTTTGTAGTCAAGGTGCTTGTTCCAGAGAAGTTTGCTATCAAGGATCACCCCCAAGTACTTGACTTCGTCTTTAAGTGTTAGTTCAGTGTTGAAGAGTTTTGGAAGCCTATGGGGTCCAAAAGTTCTCTTGTTGGTAAACATTATTAGTTCTGTCTTCGAGGGGTTAACCGATAGTTCGTGCCTCGTGCACCAGCTCTCGATTATTTTGAAAGCCCTTCTCATGAGATCACATGAGATGCCTTCAAATTTCCCCGAGATCAGAATTGCTATATCGTCCGCGTATCCCACCGAGTACAGACTGCTGGCGTTGAGCTCTGCAATGAGCTCATTTACGACTAAATTCCACAGCAGTGGTGACAGCACCCCACCCTGTGGGCAGCCTCTACTCACGATACCTCGCGTGGTGGTGTTCACGGTAAACTGAATGGCACGGTATTTTAACATGTTATTGATCCATTCTATGAGTGTTCGCGCAACACCGTGCCTGGCAAGTGCCTGCTCGATGCTGACGAAGTTTGTTTTGTCGAAAGCACCTTCTATATCAATGAAGGCGCCTAGGGTTGGGTTTTTGGCTTTAAGAGCATTTCCAATGCGTGAGACTACGCTGTGGAGTGCTGATTCAGTTGATTTGCCTGCACAGTAGGCGTGTTGATTCGGATGTAGAGGTCTCTGTACCGAAATTTGGGTTCTGATCCTCCTATCCCCCAGCCTCTCCAGTGTCTTCAAGAAGAACGAGGAGAGGCTTATAGGTCTAAAGGATTTGGGCTGGGTGTAGTCGCCCCTACCTGGTTTCGGTATAAAGATTATTTTTACTTCCCGCCATTTCAAGGGGATATAGCGGTGGGCCAGGCTGGCACGAAAAACCTTAACCAGGTAGTCAGCCAGTACATCTTGGCTCCACCTGAGCAGAGCCGGGAAAATACCGTCCAGTCCTGCTGCCTTGAAAGGTAGGAAGGTGTTGATTGCCCACGTTATTTTGTCTTTGTCGATTACTTCCAACGCCATTTCCCAATCTAGGCTGCTCGTGGCCCTCTCCGTATGTGGTTCCCAGCTTTGCTGGGTGGCAATCTGGCATCCTGGGAAGTGGGTGGTTAGGAGTAATTCGCTTGTCTCAGCGTCGTTTGTTGTGTAGGTGTTATCCGTTTTTTTCAGGCATCCTATTGAGTGGTCTGTCTCTTGAGCTAGACAAGTTTTGACCCTCGTTGCCTGATTGTTACTTTCGATGTTAGTGCAGAAACGCCTCCAGCTATTCTTTCCTCTGAGGCGTATCAGTTTTTTATAGGTTTTACGAGCTGTTGTATAGCGGTCCCAATCTACTGGCGACCGTGTGTTCCTAGCTCTGTTGAACAGTCTTCTCAACCTGTGTCGGTGTCTTTCCAGTTCTGGACTCCACCAGGAATGGCGAGCTCCCTGTCTGGGTACCGTGAGGGGACACGACTGTTCATTGCTAAATGTGAGTGAACCATAGGCACTTCTTTGCTAAATGTGAGTGAACCATAGGCACTTCTTTGCTAAATGTGAGTGAACTACAGGTACTATTGAGGAATTTCATATCTTTGCACCTTAAGGACTAATTTTCCTTGCAGCGCTCGGCCGCTATAGAAATCTCATCAACCAATAGCATCGCACTATGAGATTTTTGATGAGTCCCTTGTTTTTGTAAATGAAAAAAAAAGACAGTACAAAGCCAGCTGAGGTAGTGCATATTTTTTCAATGGGAACTCTCATTTGGTCGTAGTTTGAGTATGTTTGGGACAAGATTTACAAATCAACCTGTAGACAAAGCAGTTCGACTAAACAAACTGGGGAGCTTACTCGTGAACCACTTAATTATTATAATCTGTGCTTATAGAAACACTTTGTAATAATCGAAGGTTGTATCCGCATTGGTGCGGTATTGTTACGGTATAGTATGCACGGTATACTGCAACAATACCGCACTGCTTTAATTTATCAATTTATGCAGTACCGCTTAATTCGTTGCAATATAGGCAAGCGCCTATATTTCAATGAATTAAACATGCGAATTTGTACATAAATATTTATATTTGTTAGTAGGTTTTTGCCTGCATGGTGGTAGTTGGAATTAATCCCATGGGAACGTACTACCGGAATAAAAAGTATCTTATATCCTAAGTCAGGTCATAGTCTACCTGTGTGCCAAATTTCATCCACATCTGTTGTCATTTTTATATTATTAGTAGGATTACTAACAGCACTGTTTTTATCTTTCAGGGTAAAGTATACAATGACAGAAAAGCAAAAGGACAGTATCCATACCTGCCTGAAGTAGAGGATAGAGCAAGAATAAAGGAACAATACTTCAAATCTGTTAAAGATAGTTTTTAAATGTATTTATTAATAAAATTACACTAGTCTACAAAGGTTAAGAATTGTAGTACATACTGTTTAATGATAAAACAATTCCAGCATCGATTGGTCACACTTTGATCAATCAATTTTGTCTATGGCAATGAACATAAACTCTTTCTTGAAATATAAAGTTTTAATCTTGCCTAAACGGCATTGTACCCAAAATTTGTTGATACCGGGCATCTTTTGAAGAGTTGTAAAATGTCTACTATGCACACATTGAGTTTTTAATATTACCTATTTTTGTGAAGAATACAAGTTGAATCTGCTCTATGGTAACAACTTGAACTGTCAGCTGTAATTACTTTTTTATATAAACTGTAGTCCACATTTAAAATGTAATATGGCTATCACTCAATGTTTTAATGATCAAAATAGTTTTTATCTTTGTTGTTTACCGGTACCTTAGTAAATATCTTGCCTGGTGGCTGGGAGGAGTGCTGGCTTTGTATGTTGCTTGTGGTATGGTACAACCTGAAGGAGGTGTCTTCCATTTAAATATAGACTATTTCAACCATAAATTTAATATATTTTACTTACTACTGCATGATTGTATTATTTACTTAAACCTATGTAATGATGTTGCAGTCTGAGATAAACCGTACACTGTACAGCCCCCTTGCAAATTATAATAGAAGTTTGGACAAATAATTTTATTACCCATACCTACCAAAAAGATTCATTTGCACTACAACTACAATATTTTTACGACATTTTCATTAGTTTCAGCCATTTTAAAGTCAAACTCTCACGATTGACAAGAATTGCGTAATTACTTGCCCGCGTTAGGGGCCCATCTTTACGAAAACTAAATAAAATAAAACCACAACAATTATCATGTAATATTTTATTGTGACACATACGACAGTGGACAAGCGGTGACTATGTGTCAGTGTAAAAAGCCACTAGCTAGCTACAAATATATAGAGCATCACCGTTACAAGGCAATATGGGAAGAACATGTTTCTCTATATATGGTTGTTGGTCTTAACGTTATGGCTGAGTTCAGATGATCCAAACGCGTCACAGAGTAGTAACAAATAAATGGTAGGTACTTACTGTACAAGGTCTAATTAACTTAGATCGATATCTTAACACGATAAAACAAAAAAAAAACTGATTTTTAAACTGATGTTTTAATGCTCGGTTCCTATAAACAAAAATGAATCGTTTTGTATACCAATGGTAGCATTTTTGATTGCAACACTGGGCATATACATAGATTTGTAATCTAATTTTACCTATGATAGCTACTTCCCTAAGGGCCTGGCCCCACGGTGCGGTGCGGCTCCGGCGCGGCGCCTGAGCGGTGCCGCAACGGTTTCCTACATATAAAAATGTATGGTATGCCATACGGTACGTCCGGCACCGCTCCGGCGCCGCACCGCAGGCGCGAGGCAGACGAGGCGGGGAGGGGTGCAAGCAGTGCGGTGCCGCTCAGTTGTTTATACGGCATAGGCAAGAGTTGGCTCCACAGGATTCCTCATATTAGTATACTTTTTCCGTATATGTGGCTCTAAGGCTTCCAATAAACTTTCGAAAGTGGGCACACTCATTCGAAAAAAACTATAAAACCTCTTTTCGTCTAAGACCAACTCTCGATATTCTTTAAGAAAAAAATGGCCGTCACCATTCCTTAAGGTAATAATTGGACTGATCCAGTATCTTCGTGTGCTTCTACGTCGATTTCGTCGATGTCGAAGTAATAATAGCAGCAACACACGTCTTTTTCGATCCATTGTTTATTGTAGACTGTCGTCAACTGGGCAAGCCAAGCCAAGCCTGTTGCGGTGCCGCAGCGGCGCCGTAAGAACATTGCGACGCCGCACTGCTCGTGTAGCCGCCAGTGCGGTGCGGAGTAATGCGGAGCGGTGCGGTGCCGCACCGTGTGGCCAGGCCCTAAGGGAGGGTCTACTATGCAAAGTTATGAGGTCTTAGCTTCATTATTGGTAAAGATACAAGAGTCTTAACTTTAACCAATAACGGCCCGTAAATTATTGGAATCCGCCATAAGTAGGTAACTACACTACTAGTTGATTAAAAAAAAACATCAAATACCTATATATTTTTTTGCTTTTGTCGTATTTAGATATCGATACCCATTAGGTACGTCTGCGGAGTTTCACTAGCAAATTTAATTTGATCTTGTATTTGAATTCAGAATCTCAGCTAAACACAAACTCAATGTCATACATGACAAAGTCCAAATTCCATTCGTTTCATTTTTTTTGCAAACGCTCACTCAAATATAAACTTAGAATACACATAGCTAAAGTAGATAGTTGCGTAAGTGGCGATGGAATGTACATTTCTAAGATTATGAATTCAAGTAGGACCTATAGAAGCACAGCATAGCAGCAGTACCTATAGCCTACTTGAATGACATTGTCATCATCATCATCTGAATTAAGCCTATGACAAATCAAGGCAGTCAAACTATTGGTTAGACTAGCCAATTAGACGTAGAACCTGCTTAGAATATATCTAGAATATAATTAAAATCCGCCTAACTGCGTGCATCTGTGCAAAAGTACCTAACAAAAGTAATATATGATACACAACCATTCTTAAATTCCTAATTATTATTGATACAGTACCATCGACATTTTTGAACCGATGGAGTAATCTGGCACTATATTCTGTTCATTTAACGACTGTTGAGATGACACATACAAAAACAACAATTTGTTAACGCAATTTTTTTGCATAGAGCACAACGAGTACAGTGTTGCAGCTAGATCGACAATAATAGTGCTTCAAAATAGTTAGGTACAATTTTATTACGAATTTTCTGTTATGATTTACCGGCTCAAAAATAAGCATTCAGCATAATGTGTCATAAGAATCATCATAAAAGGAACATAGTATAGGCTAAAACAGCGGCAATTACCAAAAAAGTTGGCAACACTGTTCTTCTTAGAGTAATCATCATGTTTATAATGTAAAATATGTTCCTTTACGCGAAATAACTTACAGATTGACGATATGCTTTCTTAAAACAGCATTATTACCTTACAATCTCTCTCAGAATCCTTAATATTATAGGTAGAATATTTTTAACGCTCATTTTCTTGGTAATTTGCTCAAATGTACGCAGTTTTGTTTCCTTCACTCTTTGGGTTACCCTGACTCTCACATCAGTCCGACTTATCAGAGGCACAACCGCGCAAAATGCCGGTTGATCAGTTTTCAACCTTATACACGAAGTAATATGGTTGAAAAGCGGTCTACACTTCCACAGCCAGTGTCCACGATACAAATACCACGGGAAGCGGTTATAAATTCGTAAAGCTGTAACGTCATTGTCGGATAATAACGATCTAAATAATAATTAATAACACTTAAAATTAAATTAGTTTTTATAGATTATTTTGCAGAACATTTCGCGAAGCAGTTACAAATGGAAGAATAGTGAAGTGAAGTGCCGAAGTCTCCCAAATAATTTATAAAAACTAATTCGTTTTAAATACCTAACAAAGTTTTAGCTTTTATTTCAATCTCATGAAACGAGCCTAATATATGGAATCGGAGTAACCTACTTATTTTAAAGAAAAACATACAATTCGATAGGTACATAATTATTATAAGTTATAGTGATTTTGTAGGTGTATTTCACGCATATTTATGCTTAGTTTCAGGCAATACTTATTTTTGTTATGTCAATAGTGAAATCAGGCAGAAATGGTGCCTACATCATTTTCAGTTACTTGCTTAGAATAATCTCTATTAAAAATTCAAGAAACACACGGAGTATTTACTTTTTGTATGTAGATAAATGTAGCTGTAATTAGAAGGCAAGCTCTCGTACTTAATCATCTCGGCGACAATCAATGTCAAGAACTTGTCAAAAATTAATGTACATTTGTTATTTTTTTTTTGACAGATTCTGACTGAGATTAGAAAGCGAACGCTCGTATAAAATACGCGAACTGCCCCTCTGGTGAAAGTTTTTTCCCTAATCTTTTGCACCAATTCTGTAAGAGGACACTCCATTTGTTTATTACTCCGTGTGTAATATTATTTTGCAGTTTTCAACCAGAATATGATAGATGTAACACTTCTTCCTGAATACTTCTTTGTAATACAATGTCTAAGCTGGTCCCAGACGTACCTAAGCATAGTGGGAAAAACTCATTTCCAAAGCTCCAAACCTCCTTGCTCGATTGAATGTTCGTAGGCGAACGTTGGCGGTAAACCACTTTAAACCTTATTCTAAAAGGCATAAGAGTGAAAAGTGGTTGATCGCCAACGTTCGTGGTTGTTCATCCACAGATAGATTAGTACAAACTCAAGGAAGACACTGACTGACGCGGTTTATTAACATTTACAGGCCCAGCGGGCTTTTTGCGTTAACACACTTACAATGAAAATACCTTTAATTTTGACAGTTCTACATCATTAGCTCGGCATTTACGTTGTTGACTGGACGAATGTTATGAAGCAATTACCTTCAAAACCCTCGGATTTTAATTGAAAGTGTGTTACGGAATTAGGGTGCTGTGCCATCATTGAAGCTCTTAATTATACAAGGTGTAACAGAATAAACGCAAGTCCTGATAGTAGTTTGCTCATAATTGACTACTGAATCGATTTCAGTAACTATTATTATATAGCCATTTTTTTCAAAAATTATGTCTTTCGCAATAATGACCGCCAATTGAGCCAAAGAAAATTAAATCTTATCTCAAGGCAATAAGACTCAATTTTAAATGCATAAAGTAATGCTACGGTCAACACGATTTTCTTATTAATAATGGTTAGCTTTACAAACAAATTGTTTTGGTCATTGCATAATGCTTTTAACTCGATACTCTAATTGGTTAATTATGTTACACGTTGTATATCATATTATCTTACACGTAAGTACGTCTAGAAGTAACGAAAAGCGATCTATGGAAAACTATTTTAACTAACATGAGGCACTTTTATTTTGTAATGAATATTCGTAATATAATCTCATTCAATGTTGTCTGTTAGTTTACATTCAGAACACAATTTATCTGTCCAAAAATAAAATAAGTATCAGCAAAAGGCATTATTCCTAAAGTTAAAAATAAGCTGTAATAATGGTGGGTACAAACAAATAATACTGAAGCCTTAAACCAGCACATTAACAGCATTCTTTTAGTTTTGTTTGTTAGTGTGGTCCGTAAAATTAAAATGTTAGTAGTTGTTACGTTAGTTACATTTTCAACTAGGCGTATTTAAACATACTTTAATTTGGGTTTATTTTAATAACATCTCCCAAACAATTTTGGAGAAAGTTCCTTATCGCACGAATTACTCTGCACGCTTGACGCATGAGTGCTAGACCTAAAAAAAGTGTATCATTTTGACTGTTGCAACACTTTTTTTTCGTTTATTTGATCTCAAACGTTGTTTAATTGGGCCTGTTATTTATTACATAATATACAGCGTAAGGAACTCGGTTACGCCCGGGTGTCCCACGACACCTGTCGACTTTTTGTCTCATTCATAATTATATCTAAATAAAACCGAATGTAAGGGTACACTTTACGATTATAAATGTATAATCGTTTATTTTTTCTTTGGGTATTATAGTACTTAATGCATTTTTTTGATTTGCTTATTTTTCAACTGCAGGCAGGTACGCCTTTCGTTAGATAGCATGACGTTTTTTAAACAAAAGTAAAGCACACATTAGTAAATATTTTTTAAAGTTTTTTTTCTAAATTTTGATTAAGAAATACTGAATAATATAAGTAAACATGAAATATACAAGAGTCAAAGAGCCCATTTGTTAAATAATAAGGCACAGCTTAACCGATATTTAGGAATAGTTCGCGATATTATAATTAAAATCTCATTGTCACTTAAAATTTAAGAAATTAAAAAAAATGTTTTAATTATTTTATTCTTGCGACCATTTTGTATCAGATTTTTGTTTCGCGGTTTTTATTAAATATAATAATTAAAACAAAGACTTTACTAAAATATCATCGAGAAAGCTAGACCAGTAGGGTCTACTATAAAAAAAAAAAATACAAATTGAGGAATGAGCCATTTAAAAAATCTTATCACGACACGACTTAGAAAGTGCTAACAGTTTTAAATAAGTGCTCATTACAATAAATTATTTTAGATTACTTGTTTTCTGGACACCGTTTCTTTGTTATTGTTTTTTTTTTTTGTTGTAAATAAAGTTTATTATGCGCACGGCCAAAGTGTGAAACTCTCTGCCAGGGTCTGTGTTCTCTTCCACATATAACCCATCAGCCTTCTTAGCAAGAGAGAAACATGCATCTTCTGGGCACGCTATTTCCATCATAGACCACATCCATCGCGAGATCGAGGCGAGGTCAAGGTCAAGAGTCCAGGTCATTCAGCGATTAAAAAAACGAAAGATTTTATATTTGATCATGGCCCTATGACGGGACAAACAGGTTCTAGGTTTAATATAAAATATGATTAAAAGTTTATGAGCATTCACAAAAATACTTAAACATAAATAAAATATATAATTTTTCATCGTTTGACGATATACTAAATAAGGGTCATTTCTTTTTTCTTTACACTAAAATAATTTACAGTTTAAAAACTACAAATCTTATAGGGATTTTCCTAATCTAAAGAAATCTAGACGAAATATAAGACTATAAAATAATCTGCGCGTCAATACTGCTTCATAGAATAAATAATATAAGTCACATTCCTCAATTTGTACAATGATTTAACAGGTCAAAGACAATTATTTATGTCAAAAATGACAGAGTAGAACCAATATTTTGGAGAACAAAAAACGATACTCACATTCTTCGGATAATCTTGACAATATTTAAAAAAAAATACTTTGAACAAAATGCATACACTTAAAATTAAAGTACCATATGAGTTGGTACCAAATAGACTAAACACAATAGACAATGCGCGTTATGAACCCTTAAAATAAAGACGTACACAGTATAGAGAAAAAAATAAAAATAACGAAAAAATAAAGTTTTGAAAAATACGAAACTAATTACAAGAAAAAAAAAAACGAAAGGATGACAACTCAAAAATCCTTAACTATTTTTCGCATATATCGTAAAATATAGCTTCTGCTGTGTGTACAATCCTTATAAAAATAACATAACATTTAAAAATAATAACAACAAAATGTACTTTGTATTTAAACCTATGTTTTATTCTATGTAAGGAAGTGTTCTTTTTTGTGAATTAAGAAGTATGTTGTTTGGCTGTTTATTTTACAGTAGGTAAACGAATACTCCAATTCTAATTTCAAAAAGTAAAAAAAAAAGGTTTAATAAAGTTGAGATTTAGAATTATTTGGTATCAACTCAACCTATCGGAGTCCACTTCTGAACATCTAGTCTGTCTCAGCCACCTTTTTAAGATCGTCGGCCCATCTAGCTAGGGGCCGTCCACTCCAGGACTCGTCTGCTCCACCGGCCATCGATCCTTCAACAAACCACCCAGCCCACTGCCGCTTTTCTTGCTTACTCTGCAAGCTATGTCGGCAATCCCAGTTCTTTTGCGGTTTTCCGATTATTAGTTTTTCCGGTAAATGCAAACAATATTCCAGAAAAGTGTTTTTATAAAGGTACAATGTAATTTTACAGTAATAAAAATAAACTAAACAGCCTTTAAAAAGTGATATTATGACACTTGACTATTTTAAATATCGAACATCTTACAATGCAAACTTAGCGCTCAGGGTTCGCAGATGTGTTGCCATCCCAGAAAAAGAAAACACAAATGTCTATGATATTTAAAATAATCTAGCATCATATTGACATGGATATGTATTTATGTAAAGCCGCGTGTACATGATGTTGTTAATTTTTTGATAAACCTGTATTTTACAGTAAAATGTTATGTTACTAACACGCATTGTCGTCTAAGAGTCAATCTGACCTCTGCTTTATGTAGAAGCAGCTTATTCGGAAGTGGTCGCACATTTGACGTACCTGTTAAGAAAGAAAGCATTTGAATAAGAATTTCCTTTTCATGTTGTTACTTTAGATTCATAGTCTCTAGTTTGTGGAAGCCTTTGAATGGCAAATGTAAGCGCCTATTGTATGTTATTTACCTAAAGACATAATTATAGAAGACCGTAAGCTTTCTGAAGAATAACGACTACTTTTTTAAATTTTTATTTTAGTAATTGAGTTGCAGTACAATCATTAATGAAATACCAACAAAATATAATATAACAATCTACATCCTCGCCATAAACACAACATTCTATATTATTTTGTGGTTTTGGAAGTAGAAAAATAAATTATAATAAACCGCATATTTAATTTAAAATGAACTTTTATATGGCGGTTTGTAGTAGGTAAATTGTGTGGAAATATCTGCAGTCGGTCTGTAATAATAATAAAATAGATCTGTTTTGCATTTAAACAAAACAGTTATTATGTTATGAAAAACACATAGGATTGGAGCAATGACCATTTTTTTTACGGTGGGCAATCATCAAATAGCTTCTCCCGTTCTGGTGGGCGGAGCGGGAGGGCGTGTCAGACTCTTACTGACTAAAACCCACCCGTGTTCCTTCAGTTGCTTGTGCCAGGGGCCACGGTAACCCTTTCGGACATTCCCGCAACCCTGGAGCAATGAGCTTGCTGTCGAGTTCTGCCATAGTGACAGTTCACAGGTAACGAATATGGGATAAAGGTCTGTACTTATTCTTAACATATATTATGACGGTTATTAGGCAAAACCTTACGACTGCATCATCAATATATATGTGTTTTGAAGGAAACCTTTTGACTTGATAGATTTCAATGCGATTTTTACTATTATTTAGTCAACTTTCTCGAAGAAGTCTTATGTGTACAGTATACTCGTATTAAATTGCGCCCACCTGAAGCGCTAGTTTCAAATAAATAATAAAAAGAGTATAATTTGTTATACTCACAACGCATCCACCATAATGTATATGAGCCAACACGGTCAGTAGTGTAACGGCATAGAAGGCAATCACTTCGTAGTGCGGCAGTAGCAGTGATATGGATGCCGCAGCAGTCAACGGCCACAGCAACCAGTTTACCGCGTCACAGCGCTGGTTGCTCATCTGACTGACGATTAGACGACACTGGGGCAGAAAGAGAAAAATATATTACACAATCTGTACATATTATAAATTAAAGTCGCTTTTCGTGTCTAACCGCGTGGTTTTTAAATATTTTTGTATCTATAACTTATGTAGGTACTTGAATACGTAATCTATACTAATATTATAAAGAATTAAAAGTTTGTTTGTATGTAGGGGGAAATATCTGGAACTACCGGTCGGATTTCAAAAAGTCTTCTTGCATTTGATAGCCCAATATATAGGCTATTTAACATCACCCTATGACCCTTAAGAGCCGAGCAAAGAGAAAAAAAGTCAGAAAGAATGTAGCCGTATCTACATCGCCACATGTGAACTACACATCACACTGCCGTCACGCGAAATCCTGCATCGCGCAAGCAGAGTTTACCGCGCAACTACCATATATATAACTTCCCGACATCAATCGTCGGGCAGTTGCCCACCAGACACAACACCAGTCTGGTCGGAGGATCCTCCCTTTTCTATGTAGGTATGAGTGAACTTCTCATAGTTCTATAAGAACGCTAAGCGAAAACGAAGTGAAAGCGCGGGCAGGTTATGCGATGCGACGAGGTGGGGAGGGGGAACAAGAAATTTCGCGTGGACGCGAAGTCACGGCCAGAAGCTAGTATTAGATAATAATTTACAAGTATTGTCACTTAATCAACTATGATCTACTTTAGGGCTATGTAGTATACATTGATTTATGATTGACTATGTGTAATAAAAAGGTCCTAAAAAAACGGTTCCATTGTAATTTGAAATTTGTCAAGTATGACTTTGAGCTTTTGTTCCCAAGGCTTTATAATCATCTGAAATTCTGAATTCAAGGATCTAGGTTAAATTATTTTTGGCAAGTCATTTTCGCGTTTCATTAACTTTGGGGTTGAGATTAGAAGATACGCACAGTATTAAAGAAATTATACTCACAGCTACTGAACAATGTTCCGATAAGCAGGAACAGCACTCGGAGGTCATAGCTGGGGAGCCGGCTAGATTTGTGGACCCACACAGACCATGAAGTACCAGGCACACTTTACTTAGGAGAAGTAATACTTACAGCTACATTACTGAACAATGTTCCGATAAGCAGGAACAGCACTCGGAGGTCATAGCTGGGGAGCCGGCTAGATTTGTGCACCCACACAGAACAGACTAGAAACACGGTCAGGAATGACCACAGAGGTCGTAACGCCTCTGTGGGGGAACGCATCTTGCCTGTGCGGATTTTGTAGGATCTAGAAAAAAAATCATTTTTATTAATAATAATAATAATATGAGACAACATCCACACAAGGTCTTCAGGTCCCGAACTAGGCAGAGCCTGTTCTACGGTAACCTGATGACTGATATACATACTTATATACATATACACACCCAGACACAGGTCAAACAGACATGTTCATGCACACAAATGTTTGACTTGTCCGGGGATCGAACCCGGGACCGAAGACAGGCAGGGTCGCTACCAACCGCGCCAACCGGTTAATACTAAGATAGAGGGGACTACAGGAGATCTTTGCCCAGATGTGGGGCAGTACCTACGTGCTTATTAAAAAAAAAAAACAAACGGGTATACCTTCCACGGTCCGAAAAAGCTTATACGATTTAAACATTGTGCGGAGGAGGGGGCCTGTAGTAAATGGCAAAGTTCGTAGCAAGTGCGGTTCTAGAAAGCGGGAGCGAGAGGACACGAGACTATTTACGTGCATATAAACATCATGTACTAAACATTCACCATCCTACTTGCACGTTCTATGCCTGCGAGTTGCTGAGTATGCCCTGCTGAGTTTTGGCTTTTTAGTATCTAAAAGGTGTCAAATTAAAAGCATGTACTTCTTTTTAAATGAGTGAAGAAGTGATAGTAAAATGCTGTTAATGTATTTTTGATGATATAATTAAAACATAGCATATCCTATAACGTTCCCACTCCTGGGACACAGGCCTCCTCTCTGTGAGAGGGAGTGGACCGTAATCAACCACGCGGGCCCAGTGCGGGTTGGTAGATGTCACATATCTTCGATCTGTTGGTTCTAGGACAGTCTCCTCGCGATGTATTCCTTCACCGTTTCGAAAGCAGTGTATTACATACATAAACTCACGCCGTTAACTTTTGGGGGTAGGCAGAAACTTCAGAACGCCACCTGCTACGATCCACTGTGCAACTGACCTTTCTGAAGAACATCACCCAATAAGCTGAGTATATATATACAGGGTTATTGATAAAACACTATCAACATCTTAAGGGGTCATTGTACTCATCATTATGAACCACTTTTACTATGGGACCAAATATGAAATCGCGAAAAAAAAATCAGCTGGTTCCTACATTTTTTGTTTTCTTTCTTTCTTTTTTTAGAAAACGTTGCCCCACTCTAGGAATTTCTCCTGTATCGTGGGTGCGTTTACAAACATTTAAATTCACATACACAAACAGCCAGACCCGGAACAACTACTTGCAGGTCATACACATTTTTGTTCCGTGCGGGGATCGAACCCGCGACACGTAACGCAGCAGTCAATCCATTAACCACAATATTTTTTTTTTTATGGGTGGAATTCCTCATGGACTACCTCCGCCTGGGGAAAAGGCGGAGGGGCGTGCCGGACTCTTGCCGGCTAAAACCACCCCGGTGTCTCCTCGCACGTGCGCGCGGGGCCGCGGGAATCGAAATTCTTCCGCAGCCCCACACTAGTGCTGGCCCAGTCTGTCCGGGCCTCGTCTCCTGCACGGGGTAGTGAGGTGTTTAACTACCCCGTGCATCGCCTCAGAGGCGCGCGCCGACACCCGCGCGCGCCTTCGCCTCGGGTCCATCAAATAGGGGGCGAGGACTTCCCCACGTCCCACGCCCCTGGACCCATTCATGGGGGCCGGAAAACGGCGTTGTCCGCCCTTCTCCTGCGCCCGGTGCGCCTTCTGCGGCCGGGGAAGGGAGTCGAGATCTCCCTCTCCCGTACCGCAGTTTCCTTCTGCGACATCACGTCATCGCAGAAGGACACCACCGCGTCCCACGACTCTGCGCTACCGACCATCCTCCGCACTACGGCCGGCAGCGACAGATCGCTTCCTACTTCATTTGTGAGGACACGGCGCTGCTCCTCCCAAACTACACACTTGGCGAGCGTGTGTTGCGCCGTGTCCTCCCCGCAATGGACGCAATGGTGGCACCGAGCGTCCGGCTCCCTGCCTATGCGGCACAGGTACTTGCCGAAGCAGCCGTGCCCCGACAGCACCTGCGTCACCCTAAACGACAGGGAGCCGTGCCTTCTCCCGAATTCATTAACCACTGCGCCAACCGTGCCGTCAACCGCCGTTTATGTTTGCAGTACTCGTCAAAATGTAGGGACCAGCTTATTTTTTGATCGCGATTTCATTGTTGGTCCCATAGTAAAAGTTGTTCATAATGATTAGTACAATGACCCCTTAAGAGGTTATGGTGTTTTACCAATAACCCTGTACATATGCGTTTCTAGGGCGTCCCCTCCCGGTGTTTCCACTCAAATCTGTCTTGTAAATACCTTCTTTTAGGCGCCTTCCAGTCTTAGGGCAGTGGTGGCCCAGCGGTAACGGCCGCGGCCCCGACTTACGAGTTGTAGGTTCGAACCCAGGCAGGCGCTTTACTTTGTGTCATTTATTTCATCACCACTGCTCTCAAAACGGTGAAGAAAACATCGTGAGGAAACCGACATGTCCTAGAACCAAAAATTCCAAGACATGTGACATCTACCAACCCGCACTGGGCCCGCGTGGTGGATTACGGCCCACTCCCTCACACCGAGAGGAGGCTTGTGTCCCAGCAGATTATGCTAGTCGCCTTTCATCATTCATCCTCTCAACAAGACTAACTTGAACTAGCATGAATGACAGCAGTGTATTAGAAAAAAGTTAAAGAAGAAAGAAAAATAGGTTTATATTTGTCACAGAAACACGTGCATACAAAAAAGGTAAATAATTAAGAAAAAATAAAAACAAAAAAATATCTCTAACCACGAGCACAATACAGAAATAGTCGACAGCTGCACGTCATGACTGTGACAAGAAGGCTTCCACTCAGCATGATGCTGTGCTATGGGGAACCACAGCACAGCGCAGATTTTCAGTGGTTACCCGAAAAGGACGTACGGAAACCAAGTCAGGTTCAATGATTGATTGGTACTACTTATAACAAAATAAAATAAACAGTAAGCACTTAGAATATAAAGCAACTACATAAACGACCAATTATTTGAATACATATTATTAAATAACATAAAAATTAATTAATCCGCAGTTATTACTGTGCGCGCACAAATAATGTACCCACGCAAAACATTTATTACACAGGAATATTTTTGTGCTTTGTCTCGCTCCACATCCCACTCACCTCCGCGTCGTCGTCGCCTGCGCGCGCGCTTACAAAATCATACAATAAGATAATCGACGTATTGCGTTTTGTGCTTTGTCTCGCTCCCACACTCACCTCCGCGTCGTCGTCGCCTGCGCACGCGCTTACAAAATCATACAATAAGATAATCATCGTATTTCTCCGCATATAAACACGTACTCACCGATATATGTTATAAAGGGCGACCGGCAGATTGGTGACGACGCCCGTTGCATAGATCAGAACTTCGAACACATTCGCTAAAGTATACCCGGCGAATATGTACTTTTTATAGAAACTTGTGCCTTTAACACCCGTCCAAAGAAAGAATCCCGTGGAAGCCTGAAAGACAAAGGTGACTGGTTAAGGCGAAAGCGCTAGAGTAACCTACGAAATTAAAAGTAAAAGAAAAAAAAGGAGAAAGAAAAAAAAGAAGAAAGAAAAAAAAAGTTGAAAGAAAAATTAATTTAAAAAAAATGGAATTAAAAGTTTCTTACGTTTTTTGCAATTTGCAGCTCAGTATCAAGTTAGATGGTAATAAAAAATTATACGCGCCCGTAACGAAGATGTATTGACCGAAGTATACCAATAATTAAAATCATCAATACAACTCTCTAAGTTCAAATTGTTTGATTGAATGACTATTTGGGGTCAATTCTAACTAACCAGCATCGAATACTGCACTTTACAATATTTGCAATAAAGTGTCTTATTCAATGTCAATCGATATTTGGTCTGAGCAGGGGATCAGGTCTATTTGGAAAGAACAGATAACTTACCCACATACTGAAGTCATAACCCCATGGTAAGAACAAGACACCGGTGTTGTATTTCTCCCAATGGCTTATGTAAAAATTGAGAAGGAGATTCCACATCACGTAATAAATTCTGGAAAAAAAAATGCACGATGCTAAGCAATTTGTCCACAGTCAACAATTATAGACTTTAGAAACATCGGAGATTAAACTAAAGTGTAGTCAAAAACTTGTTTCCAATTGACATTATTTCCACTTAAACAATAATATCAACTTTATGTTAAAAAACTGAAAGCTCGTAATAGTTCAGCACAGTTCAAAGTCAACAAAAGTACAAATCACCATTGTTTTGTTTATGTTTACTTTTGTGTCGATCACAAATTAAACGAAAACTAGATAAATATGCATGAGACTTGGAGTGTAGCACTATTAAAACACGAGATATACCACTATTAAAAAGCAGCTTTAGTGGAAAAAGACAATAATTATGAACGTTTTATAATTATTTATCTTATTATTAGTTATCTTGTGTTTGTTAACTTGAAGTTCATTTTTTGGTGAAGACTGGAGGCGTACGGCAGGAATAACATGATCGGTGTTGAAAACCAACTCGAGGATGATCTTCCTGACTGAACAACTTCAGAGAAGTTAATTCTAGCTCTGATCTAATATGATAATATAAACACACACACACATTTACTATAATTTACGTTATATCACACCACAAGTGTAGGTAATAAAAACGGATAGCACATGGTCTCGACGAATTATCGGGTTTCCATTTTTTGTTCGGAGAGCTTTCTCACACAATTTTCGTCTTTTATCCTCTTTGGCAAATACATGGGTCTCCGTTTTTTTTACAGTCTACAGCTGCGCAATGGAGAATATTATGCGTAAAATAAGTCGCTAGTTCAACTTACAAAAAAAAAAAAATGGATAGTGACAGCTAGCTGTCAAAATTTTGGACTTTGGATAGCAGCGACATCTGAAGTGAGCAGGTGGCAGTTTTTATCCCCTTAAGTTGATTTTAGAATGACGTGTAAAGTGATTTTAGAGTGACGTGAAGCCGTAGCACCAACTGAACTTTGTGTGTGGGTATTAAAGTTGTTTTTCCAAATATATATATTTTGTTAACGTTGTTGTTGTTTGTTTTGTAAAGTTCCACCTAAGAATTTTTATAATTAAATATTCTGAAAAATTCTTAGGTGTGTACATTTCCAAAGTTTGACGAATGATATGAAATTGATGATTATTATTCAGTACATATATCGTTCGTACTGTTACGAATCGCATTTTGATTATAGGCCAACAGCGGGAGGGGTATGGTGACGTGATGCGAGAGCTCAGTGATTCGTCAACTTGTGACAAAGTCGACCCTCCCGCACCGCGCAGCTACGTCAGGCACCGTCTCAGTTAAGCGGTTGGCCTATAACACACGACGTAAAACAGAGAATTTGCAAAAAAAAAACAAAGAAAATTTGAATCTGGCAGGCTATAACTGAGGATTCAACTGAAGGGTAAACAAAAAGTAAGGCTGTATAAAATTGGATAAATACGCGTTCTAGATAAATCAAACTTTGTTTAGGTACCTTATAGGCGGTATTGAGTAATCCATCCGTCCGAAGATAGAGTAGAGGCAGGCTGGAATATAGAATACTGTGTATGAATCCAGCCCATGGTCGAAGAGTTCTCCTAACGGACCCGAGGTCTGCGTGCGGCGAGCTTGCTTGCCGTCAATTCCATCTAAAATTAAATAAAATTCTTTTTATGCATTTACGCCTATATTCCTTGAAGGACAAAAACATGTTTAATACAAAACTTCTCTGCGAAATATGAAAGTATTTCTACATTTCGCTAATTATATTTAAGTCCCATATTATAGAGGATGAGAACAGGCATTGGACTGATACTGAGAAATTCCAAATGAAACCCGCGATAACACTTTTCCGGTCTTTGATGGAACCAATAAAAGTCGAATTCTCAAACATAGGTATATTTTAAGTCAATGTAATTTACGTCACCGTTAAAACTGATGCTATCTCTGTCACCTTAAGGCGTTTTGAAGCGACAAGACGACTTAAAAATCCTCTTAAAGTAAGGCGTCTTTCAGCATTCATGGTTTAATAAGCGGTCAACAAAGATTTGAATCTTCAGATTTGCCCTCATCGTACTTAGGTCGCGCGAAAAGTGTCCATACAAGAGAGGAGTGAGGTCACACATCCCGCATGGAACAATGGATACGATTTTTAGTATAAGTGAGCGAGACAATACAGTATAAGTAAGAGAAAAGGGACTAGCTTTTGACGCGGCCGGGCGAATCTAACGATTTTAAATCTTTGGCGGTAAATATAAAAAGTATGGACTTACCTAAAGTATAAGCCAGGAACAAGAACACACCAATAAAGTACCACAAAGATTGCGGTATCACCTCCATATGTCCGTTCAAAGGAACATCACCGACGGTCTCGTTATACAGCGGCGTACTGGCCGCGTAGTAATTGTAGTCGTAGTACGATAGTAGCAAGAAGTTCAATACGACGAGCAGAAATCCGCCGAAAGTTAAAACGTTGGGAGCCACCCATTTTGGTACAAACTGGAAAATTTTAGGGTAATTAGTAAACAGACTTTAGTAGCTATAATGGTGGGTACACATATCGTTCATTTGCGAAAAGTTTGACATAATTCAAAAAGAGCAATTTTTGGGTATGATCATTTAAAAGAGTAAAACTAGCAGTAAGAGTGCGCCGAAGCTATATAATTTTAATTATAGTCACATATTTCTTACTCCCTCATTTTTAGGCTTTAGTGTAATGCTCGTTTTTATAGCAAATAGCAAAAAGAATAAAATTTGCCGCGTTCACCTGTATACTTAACACAAAATTGCAGATATTTTAGTTATATCACCCTTTTCGCAAATGAGCGATATGTCAAACGTAAAATGTCGTTTCAAAACATTGGGTCGATTTGAACGGTCAATATTATAGATCGAACGCAACCTCCACCTGCACCTGTCCTGGTGCACCTGCACCTTCATACCGTTGATCGTCGATCGTTTTGACATTAAGTTAACCAAAGATAGACCAGCCTATTATATTATTGTCCCATTGCACGGCAAAAGCCTTTTCTCATACAGAGACGGCACAAGCATTGATCACCACGCTTGCTCAAGACGGGTTGGCGATTTCAGACTTCTATTAACTATAAGTCCAGGTTTCCTCACGATGTTTTCCTTCATCGATGTCAGTGATGTGCAAGAAAACCTCAGAAAAAAAATATGAATGGAAAAAATCACATTGAATGTACTAGCCCGGTTTTGAAAATACAAACAACCTCGTGCATGAAAGGCGAGCCCTTAACCACTTGGCCATCACGACAACTAAACTATATTCAATCAGATCGATCAGAGTTCAAACGTGCTTTATAATTGCGTACCGACAGACGCAAGCTTCAGGTTTGGTTGATAGATCAAGACAGGAAGCTCAAGGTTGGTTGATTGTCGTTTGAAGAGTTTTAAAAGCTGCATCATCAGTCATTCTGAGTTAAGCCTACGTGATCGACGTTAATCAAGGCATCGATGTGACGCACGGTGGACTGAAAGTAAGTCGCCTTTCATATACATACTCGTAGAGACATGAATTTGAAGGGTCTTTTTTGGCTAGAAATGGATTCTGCTGATCATTACTATACTATAAAAATCGTATGAGGCAATTGCGTGTGAATGAAGGAATTATAATTTTTTTAAGAAAAATTTGTATGGCGCTGACATGAAAAATGGGGCTATCTCTGGAATCATAAGGTTGGCCACTATATCTTTACACACAGATATAGTACTATTTATTTGTAATTTTTTGACATACTTCGTATTGCTGATATTGATTTTTTTTAGTCCTCAAAATTTTATAAAAAATATTTTATTTTGAGGCTTCATTTTAATACTTTAAATATGAGTATGTCCAGTCTAGTTTACAATATTTATACTATAGGCCAAAACAGTCTAAGAAATCACAAAAGTTCGTTTTACTAAATTGAAATGTTGCCATAAAGCGTAAAACGTTTATTGAGGATGATATTCTCGTGGCATGTATGTCTATTTCCTTTTACTTTTCTGTTTAGTACATTTAAATTTAATTATATTATTTTTATTTAAGTGCAACGTTCGTAAGTACGCTGGTACTGGTACAGCGTCCTAACTATTGTTTGCCTCACCAGACGACGTCACTACGTCAGCGCCGGCTGTCGCTGAAAACCAGCGCTGGGGCTCTGTCTTGCATAGGGTCGCAGCATAATGCTGAGTGATAGCCGTTTTGCGTGGATGTGTCGCATGTTTCCCCCAACCTTTTCTTATTTTTTTTGTGTTTGTGTTATTTTTTTGCGTCATGTTTACCGCAAATAAACGCATTTTCTTTCTTTCTTCAAAAATGACATGGTAATAATATCTCCTCTAATGGTCAAGTCCTCATTGAGGTAATCACCTCATATGACAAAATATATATACATGTGCCTAATGAATTAACTAGTTAAAAGGATACACACAAAAAATTATTAGGGTATACGTTAATTTAGCTTTTTGTGCAGGATCACCTTAAGAGGGTAATTAGGTAAATGTGATACTCTCATTAGTCAATAACAATAAACAGTCAAACATCAGGTTCGTTACTTCAATTCATTTTGAGCATTTCTACTGCTAACATCTGATAGGATCGTGAGTCTCAGTGATTGTGAATAATGGAAAGCATAATTACAAACTTGGATTTGTTTGTTATTCTGAGAAACCAGGACACTTCTTCCTTCGATCATGAAATATTGTTAAATTCAGTTGTTATTCGACTGGGTTCGAGCCTTTCTGTAAATACAGTATTACCCTGAAGGAGTTTTGTCGAAGGTTCACACGGGCAGTTCAAAAGAGATGGTTACGATCCCACCGCAAAAGTGAAATTTTTAGACGTGATTACAGTAACTGGCTTCAGGCAAATATTGACTGGCCAAACTGCGTGCAAACCGATTTGCTCATCCAAGAACCAATAAGTGAAGTAAGAATACACTAAAATAACCGTGGAAAAATGCGTGGAACTGTATAATTGGTACTACATGACATCGACCGTACACAAATTATTAATTCATGGAGGGAATAATCGCAGAAAATGCTATTGTGCCAATTGGGAGTATTACGGAAGAAGCTTCAGAGGCTCGCAACCAAGATTTTAAGAGGTTCAGAGAACACCATTCGAGGAAGTAGAGCAGACTAGTATCAAAGGAGGATGTCCTCCAGCGCCGCAGCCTCCTTCTAAGCCCATTCCCACCGGCTTCCCTTCAGAAGTTTGGAACACAACCACTCTCTCAATGGCACAATCAGTACTTTTAAAAGTAGAGAAAAATTACAAAACGCCTACACTGATGGACATTAAATCAACAAAATTTGCTCTTTTACAACATATTGCTATAAAGTAAACCGCAGGAGCGATCGGCTTATTCGCCGATAAAATCTCTTAGCAAAAGAACGTCATGACGTCACTTGAAGGTCACTACCCAGCCCGCCATATTAGAACTAAAGTAAGCCGACTCTGAGCGTCTTACTCGGATAATCGAGCGAGATGTATATAGGAAATATGTGCGCGCGAGCGGGATGGGTCGTTATCCGTCGTTGAATTTCGTATCGAATCGGACGAATGTTTGATCACATTTTATGTTGACAGACAATTTGACGTAATTACATTACATTAAAACGACCATAGCATGCATGCGTTGTTGATTGAATTTATATTTGAATTTAATAGTTAGCTATTTTAGAATTTATTGCTTGGTATAAAATAGTGATTTGTGTATTTTTTTAGTTGAACTGTGTTTATTTGTGTTGTTGTTGTGTGTAGTGAAAGCATATACATAGACGTACGTTGAAATTAGGTATTTGCGGTAAGTAGATAGTGTAATAAGTTGAAATTACTAATTTAGAGTAAGTAGATTTACAAAGTAGCAGGTCAGTAGGATGGCGGGTCTAATAGCTTTAGATTGCTGCTTGACAGACTATTTGCTTTGTGAGGAAACATGCTTTTCAAGGTTAAGTTTTCTGGCTTACCTCTCTCAATATTTCACCCTTCGCCGCTGATGTCCTCAATATGCTTATCGTCTCTTCTGATTATTCTTATTACTTCAATAGGACGAAACTGTATGCCCTTAAGAGGCAGACATACTTTAAGGAAACTTTAGACCTATTTAAACTTCAGGCTCAGGAATCTCCGATAGATTTCTTAGATGTAATGTCAATTGTAGCGCCTGATTTTGAAGTGGATTTTGATGGTGACGAAGAAGATTCTTAAATATTGTTTTTTTTATTTTGGTTGACAATTAATTATAAAAAAAATTAAATATGTAAATACATTTTATATTAATTCAGTTACAACTTAATTGTTTTTAATAATTTGCTATTTAGTTTAATTTAGTTACTGCTTTTATTGGTGATGATGTTTTTTTTTATAAAATACAAATTAAATGTACAATTGTTTTTTAATCATACAGTCCGATACAATTAAAAGTACTAGATACTTACTATGAATAGTAGATATCCACGGAGATATACCACATAGGTATATAAACGAACTTTTGTGATTTCTTAGACTGTTTTGGCCTAGTATAAAAAAAATTGTAAACTAGACTTGGCATAAGTACTCATATTTAAAGCATTTAAGGATTCAAATGAAGCATCAATTTTTTTTTTTTAATTTTGATGATAAAATATTAACACAAATGGTGCCTCAATACTAAGTATGTCATAAAATTACAAATAAATAGTACTATATCTGTGCGTAAAGATATAATGGCCAACCTTATGATTCCAGAGATACCCTCTTTTTTCATGTCAGCGCCATACAAGCTGCTTGCCAACTTGCTTGCTTGCAAGCTGTTTGTCTCTGCATCACCCAAAGGTTGACTGGTAGAAAATGCCTATGGCATTAAGTCCGCCTCTGTACATTTGTGTGCTTAAAGTGATAAATAAATAAATACAATTTTTTCTTAAAAAACTTATAACTACTTCATTTGTACACGCAATTGCCTCATACGAGATTTCATAGTAAAGTAATGATCAGCAGAATCCATTTCTAGCTAAAAAAGGGACCCATCAAATCAAGGTCTCTATGTCTATGAAAGGCGATTTTCAGCCCACCGTGCGACGTCAATCTAGTGGGTGTGATAACAGATAACACCTTAGATAAGTTCCTACATTGGCGATGAACCGCATCCGGCGTGTGTGTGGTGACCAGCCGGTCAATTCTGTATAAATCTCACTGTGAAGACTTTTGTGGAGTGACCTGTCAGTGTCATCCCACTTATGCTGGGGATTGACCAACGTTACATTTACAATCATAATCGAGATTATAATAATATTTTTTATCTAAATTCTATCGATCGTTTTATATTATTTCAAAGCTAGTATGTAGTTAAGTGGTTAAACATTACAATTTTCTCGGGGTTTTAAAATAAAATAGCAAAACAGAAATTCAGTTTGAAACACAATCTTGTGATTTTTTTGACACTTAGATACTAGCTTTGAAGTAATATAAAATTATCAATAGAATTGACATAAACAATATTATTAAAATCTCGATTATGATTGTAAATGTAATGCTTGGTCAATCCCTAGCATCAGTGGGTGGGACGACACTGGCAGCTCACTCCACGCTCTTCTCGGTGAGATGGTTACAGAATCCCAATGCAGATGTATGAACGCAAACGAAGCAAATGGAGTATGTAAGGATCGTAGCAGGTGGCGTTGCGTAGTTTCTGCCTACCCCACGTATGTGTATAGGCGATGATCAATCTACTAGTATACGCCAATGTTCTTATCATCCATAAATTTGTAGAGATGTATAATGAAAGGAAATAATAGCCATTTACAGGCTGATCATTCAAATGATAATATGCTATGTATTCAAATTCAATACGCCAGTTTCAAGGCCGATGTCTGGCACATGTCATGACACAGTTATTCTGACAATTGATAATTATAATAACAACAATGACCCACACGACAAAATAAACAACAAGGTGGCTTGATAACAATATTTTGTACCTTAATCCAACTGAACAAGTTGGAAATGAACTATCAGTGATGTTTTATGATAACCTCCGATGATGATAAGAAATCGTACGATATTCGCCATTGTTCACTATTAGCAAGTAAACGTTATCAATGTACCTACATTTCCTTGTTTTATGACTAGAAAGTTATTTTATTGCCTTAGTAAATGTGTTTTGTAACACGAAAAGGATCCAATCCACACAAAGTCACTTAAGAGATATTGACGTTTGAAGTTTGGAAAATATTTCTTCATTGGTATTCATTTTAAAATTAATTGAAAGTATGATGTTGTGTGTGGAATAATAAAACGTTTTTATTGTTAATAGTATAGTCAAGCGTAGTATTCTATGTTGCGAGTTATATGTAAATTTACAGGGTTGGATAAATTAGTTTCCATAGCGCACGCTCTAGTCTTTTTAACGTGCGATACACATGGGTTGGTTCTGGGGTTGATAAAATGTGATAGACAGTTGTTTTTGCTTGGATCTTCTTTACTGGCCGATAGAAACGAATTTTTGATCATGTTGTGGATTGGATCCTTTTCGTTTAACCACGTCCAATTATATTGCTTGTACACATAACTGCCGTATATGTATAAATGCCTGGTCCAATCTATAATACAAATTGTTATTATGTTTTGCAATTTAAAACGCTGACTCAGATTCTGTGCTACATTGCATAAATCCTCCTACATAATTTTCGTACATTTTGTATTGAACCATCGCACAATACAGGCGGGCCGCACCGCACTTTTTAGGGTTTCGAACCCAAAGGATGCCAATGGGACGGTATCCTTCGTGTGCGATTTGTTTTTGTATTTAAATACGATGCCCTGTGGTCCGATGTGGCTAAAAAGTGTACTAAGCTGAAGTCAACTTTCTATTTCCATTTTCAGAATCTCCTGCTAAGGCATTGAGCTGTTTTTTTATTTATTTTATTTAAGACGGGTATTGCTCTTGACTGTAGTCTAGGTCAGTGGTGACAGAGACAGAGTCGACGGTGGAGTGAGCTTACCCAGAAGAAGCCTGTTCACTCTTACTTTGAAGAGATTAGGGTTGTATGCGTTCGGAAACACAGACGCAGGTAAAGAGTTCCATTCTTTTGCTGTGCGCATTACAAAAGACATTTGGAATCGCTTAGTGCGAATTGGTGGAGTAGTAACAAGGTAAGGATAGTAACTTGCAGTGCGTCTAGATGACCGATGGAAGAAGGGGGCCGGTGAAATAAGGGCGTGGAGTTTTTGGGCACACTCACCGAAGTACAATCTGTAGAAGACCGACAAGCAGGCAACCTTGCGGCGATGAGCCAAGCTGTGAAGTTTTACGTCTCCAATGAGCCTCTTAGCTCTGCGTTCCACCGAGTTAAGCACGGCAAGTTGGTAGTATGCTGAGCCATCCCAAAGTTGGCTGCAATACTCCATGCAGGGTCGGACTTGCGCCTTGTAAAGGGTCAGAAGCTCAGAAGCTGTCCAGGCGTGAAGTATCGCTTCACTCTATTTAGGATGTCCAGTTTCTTAACCGCTGTTTGAGCTTTATACTCGATGGTGGCGCCGAAGTTGAGACCTGATGTCAACTCCATGCCTAGGAGCTCGAGCCGATCAGTTACAGGAACAGATGTACCCCGAAAAGAAGGAGTTTTGTCAAAACGACTCCTTTTAGCGGTAAAAAGACACGCTTGTGTTTTGGTGGCGTTAAAAGACACCAGATTGTCATCACCCCACTGGGAGACAAGGCTTAAGGTCAAATCAGTACGGTCTACCATGGCCTCTCTCAACGAACGAACCTCGGCCCCGCTGGTTTTTGTCCTGGACAAGTATCTCTCTGAAACAGTACTGTCATCTGCATATCCAACAAGACCTGATAAAAATATCATCTAGAAACGCTTAGATGAGGAAAATGTTCTGAGGAAAGTTTTGAATACGAATTTGGATGGCTATAGGAGTAGAGGAAGACCAAAGAAACGATGGATGGACTGCGTGAACGATGACATGGCTAGAAAGGGGGTGGTTACCGAGTTGTACTACAGTATTTTTATCTCACGAAGCGACACGCGCTTTACTAGTAGTAACCAAGTGTACTAACACGCTGTGAATGTGTGTGTGAAGACGAGTAGCGTCAGCACATAACACACACACTTCCGACTTCGCCACTGTCTCGGACGGTACCCCAGAGCTCCTGCGCTTGTTCATTGTCATCAGAGGCAATTTATATCTAGCTTCTATTATTTTGATTAAATATTAACTTTTGCCCGCGGCTTCCCACGATATATCCCACGGGAACGTAGGTACTAATGGGATTAAAAGTGCCTGTGTTAATCCAGGTTATAAACTGTTGTGTGCCAAATTTCATCTAAATCTCTTCAGCCGTTTTTGCGCCAACTCGCAACATTCAGACAAACGGAAAAATAATCTAAAATCTATACTTTCGGCACCAGACTCGTTCCCACACATGAGGTGCGCAATTTTTTTTTTAAGTAATCAATGTACAGTTTTGAATTTCTTACTATATATTTTATTATATGCAGTGTAAGGGATATCAACATGCAGACTCTAAACCTGATGTGATATGATATAATATAATATGATAATTAATAATAAGTAACAAAAATAATTAAAATTAAAAAAATATATAATAATATGATAAGTGATGACTTTTCGTAAATTAAAAAATTTAGAATCTGGTGTACATTTAGAGTTGCATACGTTTTGACTGTGTAGGTATTGCACATTTGTATGAAAGAACTGATATTTAAATTACTAACTAAAACCTTTTTACTCTGGGGGCCTAAAATCATGTGGGTAACATCAGTTTGATGTCCCTTACACCCTGTATATTTAAGAAACACCAAGTGTTACTCACCTCTACAACTTTGTTCCAAAAAGGATGCATAACATAAACGCTCAGAGGGCTGGTGTCTATGGCCATATACTGAAAAAAAAATTTGTCTATTAAAAGAATTCTTTTGATTTTCATCTCCCACTTCACACTTTAAACCTCCTTCAAATATAAAGCCAGAAATACATATGCCTGAAACTCGCACAAAAGTATATGAGTAGCTTGCATGCCATTGAGCCATAACCACTTCTGATTGGTAAATGTCACAATGGCATGCAAGCGACTTGCTTATTTTTGTGCCAGTTACAGGCATAATGTATTGTACATGCTAAATGTCTTAGTTTTTCAAAACCAGTTTGTGCTCAGTAAAATTTTTTTCAAGGTATAAATGGTTTTACTCTTTGGATTTTCTTTTGTTAATTAGTACTTTCACTAATTTTATTAATTAGTACTTTTGTTGAATTGTTTAATCAGTTTAGATTTTAGCCTTTTTGAAATTGGAAAGTGAATTCATAATGTAGGTACTTAAACAAAATGCTTGTTTTTTTTCAGGATGTAGTAACCTAACAATAACAAATATAAAATGTGTCTATTTGTTTAAAATAAAAACCAGATAATAACATCACAGTTTACCCTGGATACAGTATTGATATGTGACAAAAACCAGATGACAAAATTTAATTGTATGTATTTTTTCTTCTTTTTAGTTAAGTACAGTTGAATATTATTGGATGTTCATAATACTATGTGCTTACAATGAGCTGTGAATTTTCTACTACATTAAAAAAAAAAATATTGTGTAGTAATAACACTGTATTTTTTTTAAATCACTGACTCGTAATCCAGCAAGTGGATTCTATACAAATAACCACATAACTGGAACGAGTTTCGTTCCATTTTTTTTAGACTGGCGTTGCGCTTGAATAAAGTCGTTTCGTACACTACATAACATACTAATGAGTCATACGAAACGAATAAATGAATGAGACACCAATAACTACGGCTAAACATAAACGTATCAACATAATGCGGAGTTTATATTGACTACTTCCTGGTAATGCGATGCGAAAAAAATCGATATCTTTTAAGGTTATATCACGATGATACTGCACTAAAAACATAATCTGAGCCTTGTATTACAAGTCTGTAACATGCATGAATACTATTTATAGCGGCAAACACTAATTTAATAAAGAGAGGAACCCATACCTTGTAATTATCGAACCCTTCAAGGTGTTCGCGGCTGAGATATTTGTAACTGAACATTTTCACTGTTTACACTTACTCTACACTTATGAAATATTAAGTATACACTATCTAATTACTATAGATCAAATATTTGCACTTCATGTAACACATTTTCGGTCTATTTATAATTTAAAAACTAAAAAAATAAACGCGTTTCACGACACTTGTCGCGGTACGGCTGTCTGTGTCTGACAGTCTGAGGCCGACGTTTATCAATTTTTGACAGTGACAGCCTGTCACTTCGTGAGCGTGACCGGTGACCACAGACTACAATACTTATACCTCAGAACAATAACTGTTCTGAGACTTATACCGATGCTCAGAACAATAAAGTACCGATGACACTTGCACCAAATTGCTATGCTAACATAAAAAATTGTGTAGAAATAAACACCGTTCCTTTTTGCAGACTAGTGACTGAAATAATTAACCTTTATTTGTAAAATATCTAATGCGATGGTTTTATTTCACGCCAGTACAAGTGGGTAACATAGATTGACCCTTGGATCATTGTAGTAAGAGACGTTTCGCCAGAACATAACAACATGACCAGATTCTCAGACATGTAGGCAGATGTAAATTAAATATCACATTTCACCGGTTATGATAGAGAAAATAAATACCTGGCAGAAAATTCAGATATACTGCCCAACCTGGGGATCTCATACATCCGTGGCCAATGCCACAGCGACCGCTACAGAGTTTCACGCCTTAGACATTCATAAAAAGTTTTGGTGATAAGCATCCCCTAGATTTGCAAAATTATTGCGCAATAATGTTATTGTGCGAGGAACGATTTTCTTATACCTAACGTTTGTGCGCAATAATAGGTACGTGATTTGCACAATATCATTGAATGTCTAAAACGCGCCTCATACAGTTGTATGAAGCGCGCATAGTAAGATAACTACGATAATTGTAATTATTACTCTAAGTACAGGTACACAGTACTGCGGTCTATTCCACAGCGCCGTAAAGCAAGTTCTGAGCAATGATCGAAAACGCCTTTAGTTGCGGGCTGTTGGTTCAAATTATCTTCAGGATCGGCAGAACAGCACGTCTTCTCTGCTGTCTATTTACAACTCTCCCAAATATGTACACTTGCACTGCGAAAACCGGCCTTACTGCTCTGACATAAACGAGCTAACAATGTCAAATTTTTACGACTGATGTGCCTTTGGCTGTCCTTAGTCAGTCAAGAAGGTACTTCAATCCTAAAGCTTTCTTTATCATAATGCTTAGTTCTTTATTTCACCATAGGCATGTCATGGAAATTTGCAAATTGTATCATACGCATGGCAGATGTCTTGGCATTCCACTTACCAAAGGCGAAGCTAAAACATCTCAACATCGTCTCTATCAGCCTAAGTTTGTAGTCCGGACACAGGCCTCCTAGTTAGCTGGGACACAGGCCTACTAGTTAGCTAGGACACAGGCCTACTAGTTAGCTAGGACACGGGCCTCCTAGTTAGCTAGGACACAGGCCTACTATTTAGCTAGGACAAAGGCCTAACTAGTTAGCTAGGACACAGGCCTCCTATTTAGCTAGGACACAGGCCTACTATTTAGCTAGGACAAGGGCCTAACTAGTTAGCTAGGACACAGGCCTTCTAGTTAGCTAGGACACAGGCCTACTAGTTAGCTAGGCCACAGGCCTACTAGTTAGCTAGGCCACAGGCCTACTAGTTAGCTAGGCCACAGGCCTACTAGTGAGCTAGGCCACAGGCCTACTAGTTAGCCAGGCCACAGGCCTACTAGTTAGCTAGGCCACAGGCCTACTAGTTAGCTAGGACACAGGCCTCCTAGTTAGCTAGGACACAGGCCTACTATTTAGCTAGGACAAGGGCCTAACTAGTTAGCTAGGACAAAGGCCTAACTAGTTAGCTAGGACACAGGCCTCCTATTTAGCTAGGACACAGGCCTACTATTTAGCTAGGACAAGGGCCTAACTAGTTAGCTAGGACACAGGCCTTCTAGTTAGCTAGGACACAGGCCTACTAGTTAGCTAGGCCACAGGCCTACTAGTTAGCTAGGCCACCGGCCTACTAGTTAGCTAGGCCATGAAGGATCTCCGGACACTGGGAACCCCGGGGAATCGGCGGTAGTAAAACCACGTCAATCGCGTAACAGATTTATTGAGAGACTGGCTCACACATGCAAGGTTGTACATACCCACTTATTGCTATGAATATACAATATCCAAATACCTACATCACACCTCCACACTTAAACTTCTAGTATATAACTAATATAGGAAGATATAAAACTAAACGTTACCATTAACTAACACAGTAACTTAACCTAATTATAACTAGACTTTTACTCTATGTACTATAATAATAATAACAATATTTCTTACATCTAATCGAACTCAAATCCATATCTAACCGGTTTCTTGCGAGTACGGATGGGACGGTTCACGGAATCCGGAACGGTCGCGGCCGTCGGCGGTGCTTTACTGCCGACTGGTGGTGACGATGGTGCCCTACGGGTTGGTGAGGTCTTAGTGACTGCTATATCCACCGCGTCACTCACTACTGGGCCGTCGCCCCCGACTTCGCCCCTACTCGTCCCCTCACGAACCCTTGGCTCTGATATACTTGGAGACAGCTGTTGCTGTTGCGGTTCAACGACATCCCCACTGACTTGTCCCTCGGAAATTACGTCTGGGTACATTATACTTGAACGTCGAGTTCTATGCCTAATTTGATCGCTATGCCGTGTGAGAAGTCGACCATCATCGCTGTTTACTACATACCTACGTGAACCTTGTTGGTTTACTACCGTTCCTTTTAACCACTTGTCTTTGCTACCGTAGTTCCTGGCCCATATCGTGTCACCAACGGTGTGTTGCAATGGTTCACTGCCCGAACTCGTCGACTGCTGACGCTGCACCCCTTCCACCCGGTCCTGACGCGCGCGGTCTGCGCGCAAAAGGTCTAACCGGGAACGCAACGGCCTACGTTGCAACAGCATGGCGGGACTTTCCCCTGTAGTGCTTTGAATACTATTTCTATACGCTAGTAGGTATGTCTGTAAAGCTGTGTCGATGTCTACTGCCTCTCGGGCTGCCTTTTTTATTGTTCGCTTACATAATTTGACGGCATTTTCTGCTGCCCCGTTTGAAGCTGGATGATATACTGGGGAATACGACTGCTTAATACCGCTCAATTTTAAGAATTCTCCTAACTCCGTACTAGTAAATGGTGGGCCCTGGTCGGATACCACCTCCAAAGGCAACCCGAATCGCGCAAATAATGACCTCATAACCTTAATGACTGCCGAAGCATTTGTTTTAGTCATTTCAAAAATTTCAATCCACTTTGTACTGGAATCTATAATTACGAAAAACGTTTTTCCCTGGTAAGGGCCTAAAAAGTCTACATGTAATCTACTCCACGGCTGGGCTAAATACGGCCAACTACGTGGAGCAGCCTGCGGCGGCGCCGCTGCTTCCATCGCACATGTTTCGCAAGAGCGGCATGTCGATTCGATGTCTGCGTCTATATTGGGCCACCACACAAAACTTCGAGCCATCGACTTGGTCTTAACTATGCCCATGTGGCTAACATGAAGCTCTTTCAGGATTGTGTCCCGAAGCGTTGGTGGTACAACAATTCTATAGCCCCACATAATACAACTCCGTTCCACATATAATTCGTGTCGCCTATTAAAGTACGGTTTCATCAGTTCGTCTGTGCAATGCGACGGCCACCCTGACTGTACGCTCACCATCATTCTACTAAGCAGCTGATCCCGCGCTGTTGCTAGACGTACATCATCATTCGTCACCGGCAAAAAACTTTCCGCAAAATTTAAATAGGTATATTCACGACCGATTTTATTCATATCTGTTGGTTGAGGCAGTCGCGACAATGCGTCGGCACAGTTTTTAGCAGACGCAACATATTCTATATCATACGAATAACCTGTTAATATTATTGCCCACCTTTGTAACCTGGATGCTGCCATAACCGGAATGCCTACTTTATTCCCAAAAATGTATGTTAAGGGTTTGTGGTCTGTTCTTAAAGTAAACTTCCTACCGTACAAGTACTGATGGAATTTTTTAACACCGTATATAATCGCTAATGCCTCCCTGTCTATTTGAGCATACGATCTCTCCGCGGAGTTAAGTGTGCGTGACGCGTATGCGATTGGGCGTTCGCCTTCCGGCGTGATGTGCGAGATGATGGCGCCTATCCCCGTGGCGCTAGCGTCTGTCGTCAGCACAAGCGGTAGCTCCAGGGAGTAATGCACAAGCACTTCACTCGTGCTCAGTGCCCGCTTAACCCGAGCAAAGGCTACCTCACAAGCATCGCTCCATACGTACTCCACCCCGGCACGCAACAAATTATACAATGGTGTAAGGATCGAACTTACATTTTTTATAAACTTACCATAATACATGACCATCCCAATGAAAGCTTTCAACTCGGATACGTTCCTCGGTATCGGAGTTTTAACAATTGCTTCCACTTTATCTTTGCACGTGTGAACACCTTCCTTACTTATTACATACCCTAAATATTCGAGCGATTCCACAAAGAAAGAACATTTTTCTTTGTTTACTTTCAAGCCACTGGACTTCAGGCGTTCAAAAACTTTATGTAGGCTACTTAAGTGTTGGGGTGTGTCCTTTCCTGTTATAATAATATCGTCTAAAAAAACTCCTACGTGTGGTATATCTGTAAACAATTGTTCTAAACATCGTTGAAATATTCCTGGGCTCGACGACAGCCCATACACTAATCGTTTATACATGAAAAGCCCCTTATGTGTGTTAATTACCGCGTATCTCCTAGTATCATCCAGTTCAAACTGAGCGTATGCCTGTGACAAATCGATTTTACTAAATCTTTCGCCTCCGTGCAACCGAGACAAAAGATCTTCTACCTTAGGTAATGGATAACGGTCGACTTCTAACACTTTATTCAAGGTTAGTTTAAAATCGGCGCAGACTCTAATGGTACCATCTTTCTTGACGACCGGCACGATTGGTGTTGCCCAGTCTGAGTGGCGGACGGGAGTGAGGATGTCGTCGCGCACCAGCTGTTCCAGTGCGCGCTCAACCGGCTCCCGCAGCGCGTACGCCAACGGGCGCGCGCGCAGGTACATCGGCCGCACCCCCTCGCGCACGTGGATGCTCACTTGTCCTCCCGTGAACCGCCCCAGGCCATCCGCAAACACCTCACCGTATCTGGAACTGAATTCCGAGAAATTAAAATCCAAATTCCGATTATTATTGACTTTGTTATAATGCATAGCCGACACCGATATAATATTTAGCTCTGCTAACCATTGTCTACCTATTAACACGGTATTTCCGTTGTCAATAACATATAAATCCAATATCTTTTCAGTATTATTATATTTAACAACGGGTTTAATAACACCTACAGGCCTAACTAGTTCACCCGTGTAATATCTTAAAACCAACTTAGTGGGTTTAATTCTTAAACTGGAAAACATTTCCTGATATAATTGGTAATGAATGCACGAGATTGCACTCCCCGTGTCACATTCCATTCTTAAGTCACAACCGTGCACACTTACAGAAATCATAATAGGTTCACACTGTCCAAGTGATAAGCGATTAATAGGTACTATTACCTCGTCACTGTCGCTCCCCATCGAGTAAGCGCCACACCTGTCGTCGCTGCCATGCCCGTCTTCTTGTATGTTAATGAAATTATTCTTGGTCAACTTCGGACACATCCTCTTCAAATGTCCCTCCTGGGTACAAATTCTACACACATACAGTTTGAATTTACACGTGTTCGAATTGTGTTTGCCTCCACAGACCTTGCATTCCTCATTTTTAGTGCCCGCTCGAAGTAAGTTGTAACCCGCTCCGCCTATGGTACTTGGACCGCCGCCGCCGGATTGTCGTGAGTCACGCGTCGAGCGAGTGTTTCGCCTCGCGGCCGGCCGATAGCCAACGCCGCCGCTGCCTCCCCACGCCCCGCGCCTTCCTCCGCCGCCGTCATGCCCGATCTTATGAACGGGTATGGACTCCGCATCCGCTGCACTGCCGCCGGTCCTTCTTCTCGTACCGTCTTCCACTATTGCCGCGTTAGTCTCAGCCGCCTCCATCGATAAGGCCAGCTTATACGCCCGGTCAATACTGATGCTGTCGTCTTCAGTAAACAACTTCTGCCGAATGTCATCGTTTACTAAGCCGCACACAAATTGATCTCTCATATTTTCTTTTAAACTGTCCGCCGTAAAAGAACAATCTTTACTCAGTCTTTTAAGCTCCGAGAAGTACGTCGCAATATTTTCACCCGGTTTTTGAATCCGTTGCCGAAATTTGAACCTCTCAGCGAGCATACACGGTTTGGGGTTTAAGTGTCCTTTCATTACCGCTATTAGCTCCGAATAAGTCTTTGTGGATGGTTTAACGGGTGTGCATAAATTAACCATTAACTCATATGCACTATTACCAACGACAGTAATTAAAGTTGCGACTTTTAATTCACTTTTTACACTGTTGGCAATAAAGTATTGATCTAATCGATCCACATACGTGTCCCAATTGTCTTTCGTTAGGTCAAACGCACCGATCTTTCCAACCGCCATTATAAGTCAGTTATTTAACTTTACACCGCCCGTTCGCACGAGAAAAGAAAACACCACCCACACCGCACCTTTAGAGTTTTCTGGTCGCAACATAAAATTTACACGCGTGAAATCACTTAATCGTCGCCACTGAAGGATCTCCGGACACTGGGAACCCCGGGGAATCGGCGGTAGTAAAACCACGTCAATCGCGTAACAGATTTATTGAGAGACTGGCTCACACATGCAAGGTTGTACATACCCACTTATTGCTATGAATATACAATATCCAAATACCTACATCACAGGCCACAGGCCTACTAGTTAGCTAGGCCACAGGCCTACTAGTTAGCTAGGCCACAGGCCTACTAGTTAGCTAGGCCACAGGCCTACTAGTTAGCTAGGACACAGGCCTCCTAGTTAGCTAGGACACAGGCCTACTATTTAGCTAGGACAAGGGCCTAACTAGTTAGCTAGGACACAGGCCTCCTATTTAGCTAGGACACAGGCCTACTATTTAGCTAGGACAAGGGCCTAACTAGTTAGCTAGGACACAGGCCTTCTAGTTAGCTAGGACACAGGCCTACTAGTTAGCTAGGCCACAGGCCTACTAGTTAGCTAGGACACAGGCCTACTAGTTAGCTAGGCCACAGGCCTACTAGTTAGCTAGGACACAGGCCTACTAGTTAGCTAGGCCACAGGCCTACTAGTTAGCTAGGCCACAGGCCTACTAGTTAGCTAGGCCACAGGCCTACTAGTTAGCTAGGACACAGGCCTACTAGTTAGCTAGGCCACAGGCCTACTAGTTAGCTAGGCCACAGGCCTACTAGTTAGCTAGGCCACAGGCCTACTAGTTAGCTAGGCCACAGGCCTACTAGTTAGCTAGGACACAGGCCTCCTAGTTAGCTAGGACACAGGCCTCCTAGTTACCTAGGACACAGGCCTCCTAGTTAGCTTCGACACAGGCCTACTAGTTAGCTAGGACACAGGCCTACTAGTTAGCTAGGACACAGGCCTCCTAGTTAGCTAGGACACAGGCCTCCTAGTTACCTAGGACACAGGCCTCCTAGTTAGCTTCGACACAGGCCTACTAGTTAGCTAGGACACAGGCCTACTAGTTAGCTAGGACACAGGCCTACTAGTTAGCTAGGACACAGGCCTTCTAGTTAGCTAGGACACAGGCCTACTAGTTAGCTAGGACACGGGCCTCCTAGTTAGCTAGGACACAGGCCTTCTAGTTAGCTAGGACACAGGCCTACTAGTTAGCTAGGACACAGGCCTACTAGTTAGCTAGGACACAGGCCTACTAGTTAGCTAGGACACAGGCCTACTAGTTAGCTAGGACACAGGCCTACTAGTTAGCTAGGCCACAGGCCTACTAGTTAGCTAGGCCACAGGCCTACTAGTTAGCTAGGACACAGGCCTACTAGTTAGCTAGGCCACAGGCCTACTAGTTAGCTAGGCCACAGGCCTACTAGTTAGCTAGGCCACAGGCCTACTAGTTAGCTAGGCCACAGGCCTACTAGTTAGCTAGGCCACAGGCCTACTAGTTAGCTAGGCCACAGGCCTACTAGTTAGCTAGGACACAGGCCTACTAGTTAGCTAGGCCACAGGCCTACTAGTTAGCTAGGCCACAGGCCTACTAGTTAGCTAGGCCACAGGCCTACTAGTTAGCTAGGCCACAGGCCTACTAGTTAGCTAGGCCACAGGCCTACTAGTTAGCTAGGCCACAGGCCTACTAGTTAGCTAGGCCACAGGCCTACTAGTTAGCTAGGCCACAGGCCTACTAGTTAGCTAGGACACAGGCCTACTAGTTAGCTAGGCCACAGGCCTACTAGTTAGCTAGGACACAGGCCTCTTAGTTAGGTAGGACACAGGCCTACTAGTTAGCTAGGACACAGGCCTACTAGTTAGCTAGGACACAGGCCTCTTAGTTAGCTAGGACACAGGCCTACTAGTTAGCTAGGACACAGGCCTACTAGTTAGCTAGGCCACAGGCCTACTAGTTAGCTAGGACACAGGCCTACTAGTTAGCAAGGCCACAGGCCTACTAGTTAGCTAGGACACAGGCCTACTAGTTAGCTAGGACACAGGCCTACTAGTTAGCTAGGCCACAGGCCTCCTAGTTAGCTAGGCCACAGGCCTACTAGTTAGCTAGGACACAGGCCTCCTAGTTAGCTAGGACACAGGCCTACTAGTTAGCTAGGACACAGGCCTACTAGTTAGCTAGGCCACAGGCCTACTAGTTAGCTAGGACACAGGCCTCCTAGTTAGCTAGGACACAGGCCTACTAGTTAGCTAGGACACAGGCCTACTAGTTAGCTAGGCCACAGGCCTACTAGTTAGCTAGGCCACAGGCCTACTAGTTAGCTAGGACACAGGCCTACTAGTTAGCTAGGACACAGGCCTACTAGTTAGCTAGGACACAGGCCTCCTAGTTAGCTAGGACACAGGCCTCCTAGTTACCTAGGACACAGGCCTCCTAGTTACCTAGGACACAGGCCTCCTAGTTAGCTTCGACACAGGCCTACTAGTTAGCTAGGACACAGGCCTACTATTTAGCTAGGACAAAGGCCTAACTAGTTAGCTAGGACACAGGCCTCCTATTTAGCTAGGACACAGGCCTACTATTTAGCTAGGACAAGGGCCTAACTAGTTAGCTAGGACACAGGCCTTCTAGTTAGCTAGGACACAGGCCTACTAGTTAGCTAGGCCACAGGCCTACTAGTTAGCTAGGCCACAGGCCTACTAGTTAGCTAGGCCACAGGCCTACTAGTTAGCTAGGACACAGGCCTACTAGTTAGCTAGGACACAGGCCTACTAGTTAGCTAGGACACAGGCCTACTAGTTAGCTAGGCCACAGGCCTACTAGTTAGCTAGGACACAGGCCTCCTAGTTAGCTAGGACACAGGCCTCCTAGTTACCTAGGACACAGGCCTCCTAGTTAGCTTCGACACAGGCCTACTAGTTAGCTAGGACACAGGCCTACTAGTTAGCTAGGACACAGGCCTACTAGTTAGCTAGGACACAGGCCTACTAGTTAGCTAGGCCACAGGCCTACTAGTTAGCTAGGCCACAGGCCTACTAGTTAGCTAGGCCACAGGCCTACTAGTTAGCTAGGACACAGGCCTACTAGTTAGCTAGGACACAGGCCTACTAGTTAGCTAGGACACAGGCCTACTAGTTAGCTAGGCCACAGGCCTACTAGTTAGCTAGGCCACAGGCCTACTAGTTAGCTAGGACACAGGCCTCCTAGTTAGCTAGGACACAGGCCTCCTAGTTACCTAGGACACAGGCCTCCTAGTTAGCTTCGACACAGGCCTACTAGTTAGCTAGGACACAGGCCTACTAGTTAGCTAGGACACAGGCCTACTAGTTAGCTAGGACACAGGCCTACTAGTTAGCTAGGCCACAGGCCTACTAGTTAGCTAGGACACAGGCCTCCTAGTTAGCTAGGACACAGGCCTCCTAGTTACCTAGGACACAGGCCTCCTAGTTAGCTTCGACACAGGCCTACTAGTTAGCTAGGACACAGGCCTACTAGTTAGCTAGGACACAGGCCTACTAGTTAGCTAGGACACAGGCCTTCTAGTTAGCTAGGACACAGGCCTACTAGTTAGCTAGGACACAGGCCTACTAGTTAGCTAGGACACAGGCCTACTAGTTAGCTAGGACACAGGCCTACTAGTTAGCTAGGACACAGGCCTACTAGTTAGCTAGGCCACAGGCCTACTAGTTAGCTAGGACACAGGCCTCCTAGTTAGCTAGGACACAGGCCTCCTAGTTAGCTTCGACACAGGCCTACTAGTTAGCTAGGACACAGGCCTACTAGTTAGCTAGGACACAGGCCTCCTAGTTAGCTAGGACACAGGCCTCCTAGTTAGCTTCGACACAGGCCTACTAGTTAGCTAGGACACAGGCCTTCTAGTTAGCTAGGACACAGGCCTACTAGTTAGCTAGGCCACAGGCCTACTAGTTAGCTAGGACACAGGCCTCCTAGTTACCTAGGACACAGGCCTCCTAGTTAGCTTCGACACAGGCCTACTAGTTAGCTAGGACACAGGCCTACTAGTTAGCTAGGACACAGGCCTACTAGTTAGCTAGGACACAGGCCTACTAGTTAGCTAGGCCACAGGCCTACTAGTTAGCTAGGACACAGGCCTCCTAGTTAGCTAGGACACAGGCCTCCTAGTTACCTAGGACACAGGCCTCCTAGTAAGCTTCGACACAGGCCTACTAGTTAGCTAGGACACAGGCCTACTAGTTAGCTAGGACACAGGCCTACTAGTTAGCTAGGCCACAGGCCTACTAGTTAGCTAGGCCACAGGCCTACTAGTTAGCTAGGCCACAGGCCTACTAGTTAGCTAGGATACAGGCCTTCTAGTTAGCTAGGACACAGGCCTACTAGTTAGCTAGGACACAGGCCTACTAGTTAGCTAGGCCACAGGCCTACTAGTTAGCTAGGACACAGGCCTACTAGTTAGCTAGGCCACAGGCCTACTAGTTAGCTAGGACACAGGCCTACTAGTTAGCTAGGACACAGGCCTACTAGTTAGCTAGGCCACAGGCCTACTATTTAGCTAGGACAAAGGCCTAACTAGTTAGCTAGGACACAGGCCTCCTATTTAGCTAGGACACAGGCCTACTAGTTAGCTAGGCCACAGGCCTACTAGTTAGCTAGGCCACAGGCCTACGAGTTAGCTAGGCCACAGGCCTACTAGTTAGCTAGGCCACAGGCCTACTAGTTAGCTAGGCCACAGGCCTACTAGTTAGCTAGGACACAGGCCTCCTAGTTAGCTAGGACACAGGCCTCCTAGTTACCTAGGACACAGGCCTCCTAGTTAGCTTCGACACAGGCCTACTAGTTAGCTAGGACACAGGCCTACTAGTTAGCTAGGACACAGGCCTACTAGTTAGCTAGGACACAGGCCTACTAGTTAGCTAGGCCACAGGCCTACTAGTTAGCTAGGACACAGGCCTCCTAGTTAGCTAGGACACAGGCCTCCTAGTTACCTAGGACACAGGCCTCCTAGTTAGCTTCGACACAGGCCTACTAGTTAGCTAGGACACAGGCCTACTAGTTAGCTAGGACACAGGCCTACTAGTTAGCTAGGACACAGGCCTTCTAGTTAGCTAGGACACAGGCCTACTAGTTAGCTAGGACACAGGCCTACTAGTTAGCTAGGACACAGGCCTACTAGTTAGCTAGGACACAGGCCTCCTAGTTAGCTAGGACACAGGCCTCCTAGTTAGCTTCGACACAGGCCTACTAGTTAGCTAGGACACAGGCCTACTAGTTAGCTTCGACACAGGCCTACTAGTTAGCTAGGACACAGGCCTACTAGTTAGCTAGGACACAGGCCTACTAGTTAGCTAGGACACAGGCCTTCTAGTTAGCTAGGACACAGGCCTACTAGTTAGCTAGGACACAGGCCTACTAGTTAGCTAGGACACAGGCCTACTAGTTAGCTAGGACACAGGCCTACTAGTTAGCTAGGACACAGGCCTACTAGTTAGCTAGGATACAGGCCTACTAGTTAGCTAGGACACAGGCCTACTAGTTACCTAGGACACAGGCCTCCTAGTTAGCTTCGACACAGGCCTACTAGTTAGCTAGGACACAGGCCTACTAGTTAGCTAGGACACAGGCCTACTAGTTAGCTAGGACACAGGCCTTCTAGTTAGCTAGGACACAGGCCTACTAGTTAGCTAGGACACAGGCCTACTAGTTAGCTAGGACACAGGCCTACTAGTTAGCTAGGACACAGGCCTACTAGTTAGCTAGGACACAGGCCTACTAGTTAGCTAGGCCACAGGCCTACTAGTTAGCTAGGACACAGGCCTCCTAGTTAGCTAGGACACAGGCCTCCTAGTTAGCTTCGACACAGGCCTACTAGTTAGCTAGGACACAGGCCTACTAGTTAGCTAGGACACAGGCCTCCTAGTTAGCTAGGACACAGGCCTCCTAGTTAGCTTCGACACAGGCCTACTAGTTAGCTAGGACACAGGCCTTCTAGTTAGCTAGGACACAGGCCTACTAGTTAGCTAGGCCACAGGCCTACTAGTTAGCTAGGACACAGGCCTCCTAGTTACCTAGGACACAGGCCTCCTAGTTAGCTTCGACACAGGCCTACTAGTTAGCTAGGACACAGGCCTACTAGTTAGCTAGGACACAGGCCTACTAGTTAGCTAGGACACAGGCCTACTAGTTAGCTAGGCCACAGGCCTACTAGTTAGCTAGGACACAGGCCTCCTAGTTAGCTAGGACACAGGCCTCCTAGTTACCTAGGACACAGGCCTCCTAGTTAGCTTCGACACAGGCCTACTAGTTAGCTAGGACACAGGCCTACTAGTTAGCTAGGACACAGGCCTACTAGTTAGCTAGGCCACAGGCCTACTAGTTAGCTAGGCCACAGGCCTACTAGTTAGCTAGGCCACAGGCCTACTAGTTAGCTAGGATACAGGCCTTCTAGTTAGCTAGGACACAGGCCTACTAGTTAGCTAGGACACAGGCCTACTAGTTAGCTAGGATACAGGCCTACTAGTTAGCTAGGACACAGGCCTCCTAGTTAGCTAGGACACAGGCCTCCTAGTTACCTAGGACACAGGCCTCCTAGTTAGCTTCGACACAGGCCTACTAGTTAGCTAGGACACAGGCCTACTATTTAGCTAGGACAAAGGCCTAACTAGTTAGCTAGGACACAGGCCTCCTATTTAGCTAGGACACAGGCCTACTAGTTAGCTAGGCCACAGGCCTACGAGTTAGCTAGGCCACAGGCCTACTAGTTAGCTAGGCCACAGGCCTACTAGTTAGCTAGGCCACAGGCCTACTAGTTAGCTAGGCCACAGGCCTACTAGTTAGCTAGGACACAGGCCTACTAGTTAGCTAGGCCACAGGCCTACTAGTTAGCTAGGCCACAGGCCTACTAGTTAGCTAGGCCACAGGCCTACTAGTTAGCTAGGCCACAGGCCTACTAGTTAGCTAGGCCACAGGCCTACTAGTTAGCTAGGACACAGGCCTACTAGTTAGCTAGGCCACAGGCCTACTAGTTAGCTAGGCCACAGGCCTACTAGTTAGCTAGGCCACAGGCCTACTAGTTAGCTAGGACACAGGCCTACTAGTTAGCTAGGACACAGGCCTACTAGTTAGCTAGGACACAGGCCTACTAGTTAGCTAGGCCACAGGCCTACTAGTTAGCTAGGACACAGGCCTACTAGTTAGCTAGGACACAGGCCTACTAGTTAGCTAGGACACAGGCCTACTAGTTAGCTAGGCCACAGGCCTACTAGTTAGCTAGGACACAGGCCTCCTAGTTAGCTAGGACACAGGCCTCCTAGTTACCTAGGACACAGGCCTCCTAGTTAGCTTCGACACAGGCCTACTAGTTAGCTAGGACACAGGCCTACTAGTTAGCTAGGACACAGGCCTACTAGTTAGCTAGGACACAGGCCTCCTAGTTAGCTAGGACACAGGCCTCCTAGTTAGCTAGGACACAGGCCTACTAGTTAGCTAGGACACGGGCCTCCTAGTTAGCTAGGACACAGGCCTCCTAGTTAGCTAGGACACAGGCCTACTAGTTAGCTAGGACACGGGCCTCCTAGTTAGCTAGGACACAGGCCTACTAGTTAGCTAGGACACAGGCCTTCTAGTTAGCTAGGACACAGGCCTACTAGTTAGCTAGGACACAGGCCTCCTAGTTAGCTAGGACACAGGCCTACTAGTTAGCTAGGACACGGGCCTCCTAGTTAGCTAGGACACAGGCCTACTAGTTAGCTAGGACACAGGCCTACTAGTTAGCTAGGACACAGGCCTACTAGTTAGCTAGGACACGGGCCTCCTAGTTAGCTAGGACACAGGCCTCCTAGTTAGCTAGGACACAGGCCTACTAGTTAGCTAGGACACGGGCCTCCTAGTTAGCTAGGACACAGGCCTACTAGTTAGCTAGGACACAGGCCTACTAGTTAGCTAGGACACAGGCCTACTAGTTAGCTAGGACACAGGTCTACTAGTTAGCTAGGACACAGGCCTCTTAGTTAGGTAGGACACAGGCCTGCTAGTTAGCTAGGACGCAGGCCTCTTAGTTAGGTAGGACACAGGTCTACTAGTTAGCTAGGACACAGGCCTCTTAGTTAGGTAGGACACAGGCCTGCTAGTTAGCTAGGACGCAGGCCCCCTAGTTAGAAAGAAAGAAAGAAAGAAAATTGCGTTTATTGGCATTACAGGAAAATAAATAAACCTTATAACTATAAAACAGAAAACAGCATTTATAATGCCAAAAGGGCCTCAGCTCAGCATGATGTCATATGACAACACAAGGTGTACCACCTGACGCTGATTTTCAGCTGCAACCCACGAGTGCCTTACGCTGGAGTAACAAACACATAAGGAAGTGCGTGTCCGTTATAATAAATTAAGATGACTAATTAAATGTGATATTATAGAAAAACTCATACAAAACCAAATAAAATGTTTTAACATACATGTGTGTATGTTGTATTGAGAGTATGAACAACTAAAATAAATAACATATCTAGGACACACGCCTCCTCTCTGTTAGTTGGAAAACAAGAGGAAGTTTTTAAAACAATAATGGTACCTATCTCTATTACACGTTCACACGCAAAATATCATCACATCGCACTTAAAGATTTTGCCAACAATTTAATTTCAGGCGTTACTAACCAAAATTGAATAGGTACCTAGAAATACACAGGGTCGTGGTATTAGCTTTTTTTTAACACACTGATTCTGATGAATCTATTACGCAAGGCAAAAAGGTGTATAAATATAAAACAATATGGTGTATGATATCACCACATAAATCCCCGTGTCGATGGCTGACTATCGGCTTGATAAGATTAAAATTATAATAGAACAGAGAAGATAGCAACGCCGATATTGCAGTACGAATTGTCAAATACATCGAATTGATAGGTTGTGTACGCGAAACAAGTGAAAAATATCGAAGGTGTTTTTGGTTGTGATTGTGAAAGAAAAACCACACGTTTGTGGGATCGAAAAAGGCTAGCAGTGGACTGCAATATCTATTAACTAACCGAAAAAATGGAGAACGACAGCAGTGAGCACTACCAAAATTACTCAGGATTCGAATTTTTGTTAAAAAAAAGCCGAGGCAAAAAGAAAAAAAGGGGTAAGAAAACAAAAACCCAAAACAGTGCTGGAAGTACCAAAAGCGACGCGGGGACATTAGAATCAGTGGATGATGCCACCTTAACGGATGATAATAGTGGAGTTGACGATACAGAAGAAGGTTCTAGTAAAGATGCTGTTATTTTACGAGCTGATGTGGATGGTACAATTTTTCCCAATGAAAACCGAGTGTCTTTAGACGCTATGATGTCTGTAGCACCAGAATATGAAGAAGGTGATACAAAACAAATCGTAGAATACGCGGAACTACGAGAGAGTTCTGCGGACAAATTAAATATTGAAGACGAAGCATTAGATACAATTGATGATATTGATGCAAAGAGACAATATTCTTTGGTCAACACCAGAGCTTTACCCAAGGAGGCGACGACATATGAATTAGATAGCTTTGACAAACATGCACTGATTATTTTTAATCAGAAAGAAATTGATGGTCACCAACCCAGGCTTGGCACAGAGAAAGACGTGGACGCTTTGACGAGGACCTTCAAGAATTTCGGTTTTGAAGTTACACCACACGACAATTTGACGAAAGATGCCCTTTTTGAGGAGCTCAAAAATTGTAAGTAATGAAAGCGACTTCATTACCTAACTCACATTATAGTCAAGTTAATAATGGGTTAAAAAGACGCATAACGAGGCCGAGAGCCACGTATAGACTCATATACCCTGTCGCTATGATATTTTTTTTGTACTTGACCATACCTGGGAGCCTTCTCATTACGGAGCTATACGATATGAGATAATTATGAAGGTCAACGCTCCAACTTTTTTTTCTTTTTTCACGTAAATAAGTTTTAAATATAACAAAGTAACTTGAAAGACCCCCACAACTCCTGTACTGTTGCATGCACTCATTAAGACAAGGTTTTGCGTAAAACGGCAACTTTTCACACCAACAATGAAAGTGGTTACCAGTACAAAGTTTTGCTCAATGTTACTTTGTTTGATGTACAGAATACGTAGATAACGGCTACGTGATGGCTCTTTTTACAACCTGTCTACATATCTTGTGACGTTAAAACAAAGAACCTAGGAAACTCGTACGTTAAGGGACTAGAGCTGTAAACCGTCCCAAGCTAGAGTGATGTTCTGAAAAAGCTACTTCTAGATGAAATAAAAGTAAGCTTTTCGTGGACGAGGTGTTCAATTTTCTATCGAACGTACTACATGTACGACACTTTTTAAATCAGTTATTACATTACTAATTAATAAGATATTTATAACAGTGGTACCAAAATTAACCAAGCCTCTGTACCCACCTATCATAGGTGCAAACAGTGTTAATGAAATTCAATGAAACGCAAAAACTAATTAGGATTCTGTCCAAATCATTGTATTACCTGGCTGGTAGCAAATCACTCTTTTTAATAGACAGTAACTTAAATTACAGCTGCTATTATGTATTCTGTGCTTTAAGGGGGCATCCATTAATAACGTGAGGTGATTTTGGCAATTTTTCGACTCCCCCTCACCCCCTGGTGAGATGTCGTGAGATTTCGCTCGACCACCTCTCCCCTCCCCTAAAATCACGTGAGATTTTTCAAAATGCATACTTTTAATCTAAATAAGTTAATCTGAGTTTAACTGCGCTGGGCACAGAGTACATTATAAATAGGGTACTGGGTTTATTAAAAAGACTACGTTTTTAGAAATCTTAAACACTAGTCGTAACTAGTATTACATAAATAAATAAATTAAAATGTTGTTTTAATTTTTTTATTTATTTAATACTAGTTACGACTAGTGTTTAAGATTTCTAAAAACGTAGTCTGAATCTGTTTACTGATTCAATCCGTGAATTTCCCTGAATAGTATCATTCATTTTAAGAGAGTATATTTAGTGGAGTTAAACATTTTCATTTAATTTAACCCAGTTTTCTCGTAATATTATGCTGTTTCTTGTGGAAAAAAAAATACGTGATATCTGCCGAGGCCCCCCTCTCCCCCACGTGAGATTGGGTGAGATTCGGCGGGACCCTCTCCCCCCTGTAAACGCCTAACGTAATTAATGGAGGCCCCCTTACAGTTAGGTTGTCATTTCATTTCAGTCAGCGAACGAGACTTCACGGACTACGGATGTGTGGCTGTTGCTATCTTAACACACGGCTCCAACAACGGCATGCTGCGGGCCAAAGACCAGCTTTACAGCGAGATTGAGGTCATCAACCAATTCAAGGATTATTCCAAGCCTACCCTTGTGACCAAACCAAAGATTTTTATAATTCAGGTGAGTTTTCCGATTTTCGTTGGGGTAGACGTGTTCTTGAGGGAAAAATGCGAATCGGCAAACGTGAGGTAGGACGCTGCATGCTCGGTGGAGACCCGATCTTTGCAGGGTGACCAGTTTGCATGAGAGTAGCCAAGATTCAAGCTAAATGGCATGCTATTTGGGAGACCTTTGTCTAGCAATGAAATGGTATACTCTGATATATCTTCATAATTATGTGTGATATGTCAGCCTAGATGTCAGGGATGAGTAGTAGCCTAGCAGCATCCTCTTGTGTACTAATAACACGTTTAGTTCAACGACAGACACCGTTTTCTTCCGGCGATATATACTGACCAGTTTTAAGAGCGACCAATAAAAGTTTTAGTTTGTCGTGACATTTCAAACAGTTTCTTGTGTTCGTATGATTCGTAATATTCTGATTTAAGATAAATCCTTTTTATATAATATTATGTAGCTCAATTGCCATAAAAAAAAAAATATATATATATATTATGTATATGTGTGGCGATTAATGGGGATTGAGGTAGCATAATTTTGAGGTCTATGGCAAGCAATAAACAGAGTTATGTCAACTTTTGTTCATCTAGAAGAGTCTGTGCCGTGGCTATGAATGTATACTTCCCTACTAGAGAGTAGAGATTATTCAAAGGTTGTGTGTCCCTGGCTGGGGGCTTTGAGTTCGGTCAAAGGCACCACACGATTGACCGGATATGTAGTCACGGGCGGCCTCTCAAAGCCAACTACTAGATGCACAAAAATAAAATGAGGTTGTGTGCTGGAGATTTACCAATTGTATCACCCGTGACTGTGACAGCTTTTAGGTGTCAAGCTCACCACGCCACCCATTTCAGTCTGGTTATACCCACAGATAACCCCCTAAATGAATAAATTATTCATTGTGATTTTGACATATCTCGGGACCCTGGGGTCCTTTGGAAGGCGTACGAGGGGCCGAAGCCAACTCGCAGAGGCCCGTTAGACGCGTTCAATGAAATTAGTCACCAATCGACGATTATCTCCGTATGCACTAGGCAAATGTACCAATATTGTGTTTATTATTAGGGGGTCATTTGTGGGTTATACAACACCGTCTTTTGTTTTTAGACCGATCGAGTCGTGTATTGAGTTGACTTACTTAAAAGATCCGTTTAAACTTCTCAGAGCCATGAATAGTGTCAAGTCAACCTCTTGAGATTTCCTTCCGGCCTTGTGGCGATTGTTAATCCTCAGCTCCAATTGCAAAATATCCGACATTGATAAGAATACTTGAACGATTCGTCATTAATACATTTTGTTTTTATCAAAGTTTAAAAAGACAAAGACACTTTGATCCAATGAATCATTGGTATTTTTTTTTGTTTACCAAAATTAAAGCGGAACTGGTTTTTTTATGAATGATATTATTTTGATAATAGATAATACGATAAAGCACAACTATGCATCTTTGATGCATCTGTATCTGATCGTGTCGTTTTTGCGGAAAATTGCAAGTAGGTACCTACTCAAGGCTAACTATTGTTGTTTAGGATAAAATTGGGGCCCCTATAAAAAGTAGCTCAGTATTTTTTATTGCGCAATAAATTCCCTAATTCCATAATACAAAAAATCCCTCGAAATGAAACGGTCAATTATTTTCACGTAATAACATTGACGGCTCATAAGCTTCAAAGCTGCGTGAACATGACCTGCGGGGTAGCTGCATAACACACTAACAGTAAGAATGGCTTTCATTTTGACAGTTCATCAACATTCATTGCGGTATTTACGATATTGAGCAGATTTTTTTTCCGAACATTTGAAGCAATGGATTAGCAATATCATTCAAAATGATTCAGATTGTGATTGATAGTGTCTTACGCAATTAGGGTGGTGCCTAGAGTATATAGAGTCTGAAATCACACGGTACATTGAAAAATATTGTGCAATAAAATTACATACATCCTGACACTGACCTACAAATTGCAAAAAACGTAAGAAATTTTAATTTCGCGGGCAACCTGGTTCTTCCCCTTTAGGAGACAGACAGACTTCTATCCCGTATATACTTTAACGTTCCCGTTTTCAGGCATGCCGAGGTACTAAAATCATGACAGGTGTCCCAGTCTTCCACTCAGGCAAGATCCGCAAGGACCTCGATGAGGAAGACTTGGAGCCATACATCCTGCCCGTAGAATCTGACTTGCTGATCCTTCATAGTTCTTATCCAGGTCGCGCTTCGCACAGGTACCTCTTTTTTATCATACCTACCCGAAATAAGGCTAACCGGACTACCGTACCCGGTCGTTTTCTGCAGCGGCCATAATTATGGCACATATAAGATTTTTTTAACTAAAAAATCTGCAATTTTGAGTTAAGTATACAGGTGAAAGCAGCAAATTTTATTATTTTTGCTATTTGCTATAAAAACGAGATTACACTAAAGTCTAAAAATGAGGGAGCTAGAAATATGTGACTATAATATGCTTCGGCGCACTCTTACTGCTAGTTTTACTCTTTTAAATCATATGACGACACGTTTGGTGTAGTGGCTACAGTGGCTAAGTGTAGTCAGCGAAACCAAATAGTCCTGGGTTCGAATCCCAGTAGGGGCAAATGTTTGTATGATGAATATGGACATTTGTACCCGAGTCATGGATGTATATTTATAATATGTATGTATTTACAAAAAAAAAAGTATTTAAGTAGTGTATCAACCATCTGGTATCCATAACACAAGCCTTAAGTGTTAAGTGCTTAACTTGGAACTAGATGGTGCTGTGTGCAATGTCAGACGATATTTTATTTATTTATTTATCATACCCAAAAATTGCTCTTTTTGAATTAGGTATGTCACCCTTTTTGCAAATGACCGAAATATCAAGAGATGCACTATACACGCGAATCATTTTACGCATACAGAGTGGCAGGGACATCACAAACTGTTACCATGGATTCAGCATATATTATGATTCTGAATGCCCGACGGCCGAATATTTCGTTGGTTATGTAAAAAAAAATTGCTTAAAGTTTTGGCAAAGTTTCACAGTCGGCCGCCAGCCTGACACCAACCCTTCTTGGGAATGCTTTTGTTGATTCTGGATTTGTTGGGAGGGGACATCCCATCACTTGTTGGCGAAAGAGGAAGTCTGATAGTGGTACTGGTAACAGAAAAGTTGTGTGGAAATCGATTGTCATTATATAGGCATGTGATGTGGAGGAATGAGGAAAATGTCGATGGATATAAGAGTAGAGGAAGACCAAAGAAACGATGGATGGACTGTGTCAATAATGTATGGTTAAAAAGGGGGTGACTACCGAGATGATGACCAATAGAGAAGTAGATATGGAAGAAAAAGACATGTTGCGCCGAGCGCAAATTAATTGGGTTAAGGGCAAGAGAGTGATGATAATACATTTTGACTGCGTAAGTATTGCACTTTTCTATGAAACAGCAGACTTTTTTTTTGATAACTGAGGAAACATTTATACGCTGGGGGGTCTAGAATGATGGGCTTGAATTGGTAACAGTTTGTGCCTCGATGTCCCTGCTCATGTCATGTTCGAATAACGAAAAGTGTTCTTATTTGTTAATTTTACCATAAAAAGACTTGGATAGAGTGGAAAATTGTAACTTTCTTTGGCCTCTACAATCTTCTTCAGCTTGTCATTGTCGCAATTGTAACTTTCTTTGGCCTCTACAATCTTCTTCAGCCTGTCATTGTCGCAATTTTAACTTTCTTTGGCCTGTACAATCTTCTTCAGCCTGTCATTGTCGCAATTTTAACTTTCTTTGGCCTGTACAATCTTCTTCAGCCTGTCATTGTCGCAATTGTAACTTTCTTTGGCCTCTACAATCTTCTTCAGCCTGTCATTGTCGCAATTGTAACTTTCTTTGGCCTCTACAATCTTCTTCAGCCTGTCATTGTCGCAATTGTAACTTTCTTTGGCCTCTACAATCTTCTTCAGCCTGTCATTGTCGCAATTGTAACTTTCTTTGGCCTCTACAATCTTCTTCAGCCTGTCATTGTCGCAATTGTAACTTTCTTTGGCCTCTACAATCTTCTTCAGCCTGTCATTGTCGCAATTGTAACTTTCTTTGGCCTCTACAATCTTCTTCAGCCTGTCATTGTCGCAATTGTAACTTTCTTTGGCCTCTACAATCTTCTTCAGCCTGTCATTGTCGCAATTGTAACTTTCTTTGGCCTCTACAATCTTCTTCAGCCTGTCATTGTCGCAATTTACTTGGGGTCTGCACTTTCCTCCTCCATTCTCACTTACTGTTACGTTGTACAAATCAATAAATTGTATTCTATGTAATTTCTTCAACAGTTATATTATTTTGAAATCAAAACAACAGTACAGTCCAGCATTCTCAATCATTCCTTGAATTCTTTCAGAAACGAACTGTATGGCTCTTGGTTCATCCAGACACTCTGCAAGAAAATTGATACCCTATCCTTGACTCAGGACCTTGAGTCCATCATCACAGAGGTGAAAAGAGACGTAGCAATAGACAAGCAACACGAGGAGTACAACAAGAGAACCTTCGAGATGAACGTCAACAAACAAATGCCGGTCATGACGTCAACTTTGATTAGGAAACTGTACTTGAAGAAGTTTGGGGAGTGTGCCTTGGAAGAGACATATGTGGACAAGTCAAGGCGGCGCAGTGAGTCCAGGCATGAAGTCTTGGACGCAGTCAATAGTACGCCTATGACGCATCTGCTCGTCCAGTTTGGACCATGCTCCTGCTTTTTACAACACTTTACTTATATGAGGAATTGTTTGAGGTGAGTTCTCGTCATCTTTCTAGATTGTATTATACAGGGTGTTTTTGACAGCCCTCCGCAAACTGATAGGGTGGCTTCAGTACATCATATTAAGATGACCGGTACATGAAATTCTTTCAGGAACATTAAGGGAATCCAAAAAACCAGATTTGTTTTATGGGGGGACATCGTGATCACTTACCTCACACGCAATGTATCGTTACCGTGGCAAAACGCACGTAGCGGACGGCAGCGCAGCGAGCTTGAGCGAGGCTGCCCCCGCCCCCCGCGCGCTCCCCGGCGCACCTGGGCCGCGTCCTTTATTACGTTACGTTACGGCATAATTTTTTTTTTCCTGAGAAAATTTCCAGTGGGATATGATTCAGAATAAGGAGCTGAATCAATCCTGTGTTTTTGTGGAGGGCTGTCAAAAACACCCTGTATGTAATTATACAGGGTGGCAGGAACAACGACGCACAACTAGTTACCATAGATTCAGTACATTATTCTGAACCCCTGCGTTGAAATTCCTCGGAAATAATTTGCCGGTCCATACATTTTGACCGCGGAAGTATTGTACTTTTCTATGAAACAGCAGCTATTTCTTTTTTGACAACCGATGAAAAAATTTTATGTTAGGGTGTCTAGAATCAAGTGCTGAATTCATGGTTATGGTGTAAGTAATATTTGTACGCATTACAAGACTTACAAGGCACTACATAGTGATACAATATTCTTAATTTATAGCAACACATTTATATATACCACAATAGTACATTAGGTACTGTAGCGGCCAGCAAAAGAGGCATTGAAGAACGAACGTGTAAATGTGGGCCGAGGCGAAGCCGAGGCACACATACGTAAGTACATCAATGCCTAGTTGTGGCCAAGGCTTGTATTGTATAGTACTTTTCTCAAATAATACGCGGAAATTAAAATATAATTACTTTTCAAATCAATGACGAACAACGAACAACAATAATTTTTCACGAGTGTTCATTTGTTTTTTTTTTCAATAAACAGCTTTCTATTTGCAAGCCAGTTCGAAATTTAAATAAAACCTTTGATAAGTTCTCTCCTTGGTTGCCATGTTTCGGAGTAAAAGATCGTTCCATTATTGAATAACACGATAGATATGAGTTTACTGTGTACTTAATTTATTTGGCCGCTAAACCTCGACAGCTATGGGTTTTCATACAACTTTTGCCGGCCGCTGCGCGCTGCTCGCATGTATTTGGCTAGTACATTAATTATTAGCTAGCAATTTCGATTTATCTCGAAGAAGGTTGTCAAAATAATGCTCAAACCAAGCATGTTTGAGAAAATACCTATACGTAACGTACCAATATGATATACTGAATATATTTGAACTTGTACCTAGGTACTGATTGGATGTCCGACTGCTGCACATGGGGTCTTGGATTCGATTCCTAGGACGGGCAATCTGAAATTGGGTTATTCCATCAGGGATTTCTCAGGAGCACCTCGTAGTCTAAATTCGTGTACGGTTAATGACAACATAGGCTCGCCCCCCTATTCCCTATTACACGAGAATTACCTTTAGTTTGCTTTATACCTCTGCGTAACAGATGTCATTTTATGTAGGTACTTAATCTGATTATGCCCATACTTATTCACCCTATAATGTTCCCATGTTTGTTATGTTGATTGTGCCCATGCTGGAGATCAAAGACGGACATTGCAATGATGCTTATATTAAAATGAGAATGTAAAGTCGGCCTGTCCCAACACCTTGGTAAAATTAATAAGTTATTATTGTAAACTTTCCAGGTACTTCGTTGAAGAAAACCCTAACGATGAAACGGCGCAGGACATCTTGGACATCGCCAACACTTTCGAAGACAGCGTCGAATTCAATACGTCTAAAGACAAAATGTGCAAAGCAATCAGCAAACACTTATTGGACAAAGCTCGAAATAGCCAGTTTTACAAATATCTGTATTTCTATAACTCACAAACGCAATCGCAACAGCCTTTTGGGAATAAAAATTAGGTAAATATTTTTTTTGTTTTTTTACCTGACTGGGGCGAAGACCAAAAGGAGTGGTGGCCAGTGGTAACAACTCCTTTTACGACTTGTGGATTTGAATTTCGAATCCAAGGACGCATGCTCTTTATGTCCTGCCCTTGTTCCAGTATTCTTGCGGTTTGTGGATTTGAATTTCGAATCCAAGGACGCATGCTCTTTATGCCCTGCCCTTGTTCCAGTATTCTTGCGGTTTGTGGATTTGAATTTCGAATCCAAGGACGCATGCTCTTTATGTCCTGCCCTTGTTCCAGTATTCTTGCGGTTTGTGGATTTGAATTTCGAATCCAAGGACGCATGCTCTTTATGCCCTGCCCTTGTTCCAGTATTTCATGCATGCCCTATGTTTAAGTCGACTATCCACTGTTAAGTAAGATGTGCACGGAGAGGTTTTACTCGCATTAGCTGCGCGATTCATTTCTTTGCCAGCCATGCATTCATGCTTCGTCGTGCTGCTGTGGAGCAGCGCCTTTATTATTCCATCCATAGTCATTCACACACGAGGCAAAGGGTGATTTATATCAGCACTTTCCATCACCACGGATTATATTCTCATCCCTGACAAAAAATTCCAACAGCAGTAAATTAAGAAGTGACGTATTCTTGCCTAATTTAAATGACTAAACCAGTGTTCTTTCTGGAATCGAAATTCAGTAGCAACAGGGCTAAGATTAAGATTCTTAGTTCAAATTATAGAGGCAAAACTAGTTATCAAAAGTTGGTCCACCGTAATTTATCTTGATCTTTAAAGCTTGTCAAGGTTGAATTTTGGAGTATATTTAAGAAAAATAGAGATATCGAATGCATTATCTAATGTTTTTTATTTGTAGAAAAACGATCCGTTTTTGTTCTTTTTTATGTTGTACTAGCTACCGACCCCGGAGGTCCTACTCCCTAAGAACGAAGTCCGTCATTTCGGCCTAAGTTACATTAAAGTGACATAAGATTAGTCCGGGGCCCGAACTAAAAATTTATGACAAAACGATTAGACAGATGTCCTTACTTCCGATGTGTTTTTGCCCGTCCTAATCGGGAGTAGGGTTCACTTTTAAGTATCGAACTACTTTTGGACAGGCCCGAATCCTCATTGACGGACTTAGAGATTAGGCCCCCTGCATCGCATGGTTTTTATGACTTAATAGAACATCCCGATGTCATTAATATATGAAAGTTTAATATTAGTCTGATATACACACAAACCTTCTGCAATAAATTCTCAAAAGATGGTGAAAAAAGTATTAAAACCCGTTGCTTAGTTGAGAAGAACAAAGCGGTCACACAGCAGATACGAAAATAGATTTTAATTTATAATAATAATAATAAATATATTACGTACACAGGGCTGCTCATCAAACTATACATTTCCACTAAACACATACTCCTGGAATCATATACAATGCGAGATCAGCTTAAACTGGAAATGTATAGCTGGATCAATAGCCGTGCGTAAGTACTTATAGATTTATTTAACGTATTATCTAACTACCCTTCTGAGGGCAACAAAAATAACGGGTTCCTTTGCAAAATCAGAGCATTATTAACATCCCAATATTGAAAAAATGCGATTATGTTGTAATAAGTGGTCATAAATATAGGATCGAATACAGCTGTTGTTGCCATCTGCCGTTTCTTCACCAATGGGAAACTAGAAAGTATCTATACCTACTGTAGCGTTTATAAACAGAAACATTAAATCTACAGATATAAAAAGGCTGTTTCACGAATGAAACATCGATAATAATGCCAAGGTTCCCCTCCATCAAATAACTATAATGGCTAACCCATTTACTAAATTCTTTATTGTTTCAAATCGAGTTCAAATAATAACCATTTACCGGCCGTTGACAGATGCAAACAAGATGGCGGCATTTTCAGACTGCAAACTGTTTCATCTATTTATACGTTATTGGGGCGTTGGAAGCCCGAAAGTCTAATAACCAGTTTTACCAAGGGGTATCGTACCACCCAGTAACTGAGTTGTGGAGGTCAGATATGTAGTCGCTCCATGTAAAATACTGGTATTCAGCTGCATCCGGTTAGACTGGAAGCCGACCCCAACCAACAAAGTTGGGTCAAGTCTAGGCAAACGATGATACCTACTTTATTGGGTTAATAACGAGCGGTGCGTAGATAAATGATAACCGATAAGCTGCACGGTTCGATCGAAGGTTAAGCTTGCCGCGTTTGGTTCGTAGATGGGTGACCATCCATTATACAAAGTGTAACAGAATAAACGCAAGTCCTAAAAGTAGTTTGCTCATAATTGACTACTGAATCCATTTCAGTAACTATAAATACCTAGAGGTTTTTTTTTACATTATGTATTTTGCAATACTGTCCGCCTATTGAGCCAAAGAAAATTAAATCTTATTTTAAATACCTATAGGTTTTTTTTTAAATTATGTATTTTGCAATACTGTCCGCCGATTGAGCCAAAGAAAATTAAATCTTATTTTAAGACAGTAAGACTCTATTTTTTTTTATTTTTTAAAAATTAATAAAGGGTTTTTATCCACATGGATACGCCAACCCCATTGTACCTTATCACTACTCTTACACCACTAAAATTAACATATAATAACAATATTCTTATAATCCTTATTATTTAACAAATTTAGCTATTTATTGATCAAGCTGTTGTACTAGACCACACAATTTTTTTGCAACATTTGATTTAGGTTTCGCTAAAATAGTGAAAATAAGCCCAAGATCTAAAATATTTAAACCAAACTCCCTAATGAATGAATCTCTTTCATTTTTGTTCTTATGGCATTCCATCAGCAAATGTTGCACGTCTTCTATTTTGTTGCATACTTCGCAGTTTGGAGATGCTGTCTTACGCATTGAAAGCAGATTTTGCTGATGGAAAGTGCCCCGAACGCAGTCTTAAAGCTACTATGACGTAACTCCTACTTAAATTAGTGTCATCAAACCAGGGCACGCGAGAAGGTTCACTCTGAATTACTTTGTACCATATACCTTTTGTTTTCGAAATCTCGTTGAATTGATCATTCCATTTATCATAACAAGACTCCTTGGTTTTTGAGACATATTCCCAGTGATCAGAGGGGCAATTCCCGTATTTTTAAGACCGTTCGCATTCTAATCTCAGTCTCAATCTGTCAAAATTACAATCAATTTACATACATTTTTGACAGGTTTTTGACATTGATTGTCGCTGAGATGAGATTGTGACTTGAATTTGAACGTTTTTTAAGTACGAGAATTGGCCTACAGGTATGTAAGAAACTTCATTCCCTGCGTTAATTGCCAATTTTGCCAACCGGTCAGCCTCCTCGTTGCCGCGTAATCCTATGTGGGCTGGAACCCATTGCAATATAATTCTAATTTCGTCTTTATTAATAATGTTTATAATTTTAAGAATGACGTAAGCTATCGATGCACCTCTGCAACCAGAGGCGCATCGAGCTACATGCTGTAAAGCGCTTTTACTGTCGGTAAAAATAGCTGCTTTGTGTAAATTTTGACTGAGAACATAAGCTACTGCTTCGTATATTGCAATGAGTTCCAGTGACATTATACAAGTATTTGCATCAGTTTTAAAGCTAGCTTTGAAGTCTAATTTTTTATGAAAGAAAGCTGCCCCACCACCACTAACATTTTTTGAACCGTCCGTGAAGATTTTATCCCAATCGTTATACTTATTATTTAATTCTGCTACCACTTCATTTACCAATAAATTAGAGTCATAATATTTTTTTGATTGTTTGACATATTCTAGATCACATAACATAACTCCTTTAGTTTGTATGGCGGACACCCACACATCGAGAGTAAACATTTTCAGAACATCTGAGGAGACAATATGCAGCTGGCTTAATTCGTTAAGCGTAGAAGCTTGCAACTGTTTCTTTTTATTTACCCAATAACTATTATTTATAAGAGAACTTAATTCAGAAATTACATTAATATTTAAATTATTTGTCCATGATCGAGATTTCAGAATGTGCTTATAGAAGAGATATTGCCGCCTCAAAAACAGTGGTAGTATGTGCAATTCGCTTTCCATCACATGAATTGGTGAGCTTTTAATGAAGCCCCTACAACTCTTAGGGCTTGGTTCTGTACTTTATCCAATTTAGAAACATGTGTCTTTGCAGCAGAATCATACAAATAACAGCCATAGCACAAAGTAATGCTAGGGTCTACACGATTTTCTTAATAATGAAATATAGTTTAAAAAAAAAATGTTTGGTCATTGTATAATGCTTTTAACTCAATACTCTAATTGGGGTGTGTGAGGTCTTGCGTTAATTATGTTACACGTAGTATATCGAGACCCCTTCGTGCCTCGCAAAGCACGGTCCCGTCTCGGTCCCGGCTTTTATTCGTAGATCATTGACAGTAGTTACGGCTAGCCAGAAGGGCAAAAGTCTGGCAACCAGCCTTACCAAGAGGTATCGGTTAGGCAGTAACTGGGTTGTGGAGGTAGATAGGCAGTAGCTCCATGTAAAATACTGGTATTCAGCTGCATCCAGTAAGACTGGAAGCCGACTCCAACATAGTTGGCAAAAAGATAGGCAGATTGCTTGATACTTTATTGATCGCGTACGTACGTACCTAGGTACGTTATCCAATGATGGTGATTTGTGGGATAAGCGAATTGAAAGTGTATGTATGGTCAACCTCGTAAATGCTTTATCACCGTAAGCTTAAATGCCACTTACAACGACAAGGTAAATTTTTGTAATGTGACAGTTAGATATCTACAGTAGGCCGATTCTGTAAAAATCTTACTGAGAAAACTTGCGTGGAGTGAGCTGTCGGTGTCGTTCCACTGATGCATCATTGTATATTATTTCAAAGCTAGTATTTAAGTGTGTAACTTTTATTACTTAAAAAAAACCAGCAAAACAGAGATTCAGTCAGCAATTTAATTTTGTTCCTTTTCAAACTTTATTTTCGTATGTCATCAGGTGGGATGACACTGACAGCTCACTCCACGCTCACTGCACCTAAGTTTTCACCGTGTGATTGTTACAGAATAGCACCACTGGTCTGGAAGTTTTTGTCAAAAGTGGTAAGTAATTACGACGTCGACTTTACATATGGTAGAGTACGTTAGCGTAGGACGATCTTGATAGGAACCACCTGCAAAAGTCCCTTGTGGCGATATGTCTACAGAAGTAATACCTATAATTCAGTCAAGACTGAAGACTCCCAGAAAGAAATGTTACGGCAAACTGTTTGGAGGTAAAAAATGTATAGCGGTACTTGGTATTCTATAAAGAGTAGGTAAATATAATCTCAGACATCAAATGTATGTAAGTAGAGGCATTACACAACAAGACGCACGAAGACAGACATAATGTCTTCATGTACAAGTGATGATGTGCGACTATTGCCTACAGTACAGTTCTCCGCAAACAATACATACTTAGCCACCATGTTTAATTTTCATGTAAAATATTAAGGTGAGTTCTAACAAGAGCCTTTAATTACTAACATAATATTTTGAGCACTACTCAACCTTAGTCGCAGAAGCTCCGGCTAAGATAGACGTTCATAGTAAAGTACCTATACAATCGGCTGGCACGTCGTGCGACCAGTGGTGCGCATTTCGTGGCGGTACTTTACTTGGACGCTGCGGCCACCAGTTATAACTTTCGGACATAAAGATTGGTCCTGCGCTGCCCATAATCAGCCTCTAATGTTCCTACTGCTGGGACAAAAGCCTCCTCTCTGTGAGAGGATCGAATGGGCATCGCCACATGCGAGCAGCGCGTCACACTGACGTCACGCAAATCCTGCATCGCGCAAGTGGAGTTTACCGCGCGACTAGGATATATACAACTTCCCGATATCAATGCTTGGGCAGTTGCCCACCAGACACGACACCCGTCTGGTCGGAGGATGCTCCATTTACCAGGAGGTATGAGTGAACTTTACACCCGGTTTCTCGTACCTCTGTATTGGTGACCCCGACGTGATGAACAACATCAACAACAATCAATATATATATCCTCTATAGGCCGTAATCCACGGGTTGTTAGATCTCACATGCAGGTTTTCTCAAGATATTTTCCTTCAATGTTTTGAGAGCAGTATTGAAGAAATAATTTACACAATGCCTGTCTGGTTTCAAACCTACGGCATACAACTCGTCAGGCGCCGTCTACTGAGCCGCCAATGCGCTGCCCGCATCCATGGGAATGCAGCGGCTTGGAGCCACCTTTATGTAGGTAAACATAAACGTTAATATTGTACTCAAGTTCCCGCCACCCTTTCTTAAGTAAATCAGCTCGAACAGGATGTGTTGCTTAGTTAGCATTTCTTTTGTTTTTAATATGCTTTGTTAAGGAATGAGGAACAGGTCGTGAGGAAAGTTTTGAGTACTTACTTTACTTTACTTTTTTTTTATTTACTTAATTTTCTATTGAAAAGGGAATAGTTTTTGATTTTCGGTCAAAAGATGAAAATCTTCTGTCAAGTCGTATTCCTATATAATCCTGCAGCGGGTTTGAGGCCAAATCAGTAAAATGTGTGCCATACTTCTCAGTTAAATCAATACAACGAACGTTAATAAGGATCATTTGAGCCGAAAATAAATTATCAGAGCCGAGGGAATGTTGGAAGCTGATTCTCGGCAACGTGCTGTAGCAATAGCTCTGGGCACTACGCAGACTGTTAAAAGTCGACTTTGGACACGTTACCGCATTACTGGCAGCGTGGCAGAGTGACATGGAGGACGAGCCCGCATAACTACACGCAGACAAGATCGTTACATACAAATTACTGCTCGACGAAATCGCTTCATAGCTCTTCAAGGATAGTAAGCGATCAGACCTTAATAAATCGCTTGCATGAAGTCAATCTCCGTTCCCGAAAGCCACTACGTGTACCACCTATTGAGCCCCGCATCTCAGAGCCCGTTTACAATGAGCTCGTGAACACAGAAATTGGACAGATGAAGAGTGGCGTGTTGCGTGTTTTTCTGACGAATCTCGCTATGGTATGAGGCCAGATACTAGACGTACATAGTATTGGAGGACCCCTGGACGCCAAGAACGCTTAAAATCATGCCAGTAGGTACATACATTCAGTGGTGGAATAATCATGATATGGGTGGATTCGGATCGGTGGAAGAACCGAACTAATTTGGATCAGAGGCAATCTCAATGGACAGATTTCCGCTGAAACCATTGTATGTGATGTTGTTATTCCTTTGAGGCCCCAATTTGCTGCTTCATGTTTGCTTTTGCATGATAATACACGTCCACACACTGCTAGAGTCGTTGCAAACACACTTGCCGCAGTTAATATCAACGTCCTACCATGGCCTGCTCAATCGCCAGACTTGAATCTTGACTTGATCACGTATAAGATATGCTTCAAAGAAGAGCTCTGCCAAATATGGTGCCGTACACACACCAGTTTTTGTTTTCGTTTGTTCTACAGACTTGGGCAGCTATTCCGCAACGTGATTTGGATGAACTCACATGGAGTATGCCGAATAGCTGCGATTGTATTATATGCGTTAACGGCGGCGAAACACACTACTAATTGTTTAGTTTACGCAATAAAAACTTTTAAAACTTTTATTTTTATATTTTTATCATATTTAATGTCAGGATTAACTAAGGTGAAAAGCCAAAATCGCGAAAAGTCTTTAGCAAAAGCAGAGAGTACTTCCTCGATCTACATAACATTTTATTTAATCAATCTAAATAGACATTTTTATTTCATTTTAATAGGGAAATAAAACATATGTATATTTCAAAAACCTTGATCCCTAGACACTTTTGATGTGTATATATTGATCCAGTATTGCAATCCAGCGCTGGAATCCAGTGTCACTGGATCAATGTAAACACTTTTTAATGTAGTCCAGCATCCAGTATCCGGCGCTGTATCGGACAGCCGCTAACCCCGTGGCCGCGAGCTGCACGCTCAAGCGACACGCGTCTTGCGACAGTGATTCCGGAGAAAATTAATGAAAGAAGTGGTTTAGGGCATGCCACGAGTCACCGCGATGAGACTTCCGGAGCGACGGAGCAAAACAGTGGGCCATTTGTCTAGGCAATCGCTTTCATCGCTTTCACTCATAGACAAGAGGCAATCGAAAGCGTTACGTATTTTTAAAGCGACTTTGAACAGGATTGACTTTAGCTTTTTAGTAGCTTATGTCTGTCTTAGTGTAGTCTGTCATTTAAGACTTTTCAATCATCATTATCGTTGATAGGATGTCACTTTGTCTAGTCCATAGATATTCGAGTCTAGGACTCTAGGCCCCCCTCAGGTGACACGCGCGCGTGTCGCTTGACGCAAGTCGCATTGATCGAGGCCGTGAACGGGGCCTCAGTTTGATCGAGTGCTACTGGATCCAATCGCTGGATTGGAATACTCGATCAATGTTAATCAGCCTTAAGAGACGAATTCTGCAGTCAAGCGAGGTCGTCAGTAGGTTTTGTTTTTAAAAGAACATAATATATGAATCATCAGAATAAACAAAGTATAAATAAAAACTTAATTGGGGTGACATTGTACCCTCGTTTAAAAGGCATCTAAAATAATGACCGGTGGTATATATACATTTTTTTTTCCTATAGGTAATAAAACAGATAACCTACCTCACTACATCTGGGTCCCGTGTAGGGAATTGTCAGTAATTATTGTTCCAGTAATCAAATGAGATGGAGTTATACAGGACCATGTATTTCGGTATATAACTTTCAGTTTATCAGGGAAATTAAATGTGTAGCAAATTGACTACCAACTTAAATTGCCGGTATATTCAAACAGTTGTATGAAATGGCTGTAAGTCGACAAATTGACGCAGTTTGTCTATTCGTTAAACAATTTATGTCACTGTACATTTTGGAACGCGAAGAAATAACTCAATGTAAAGATGTTTTTGACTAAATACGACGTAGCTGCCTAGGGCGGATTTCACCAATATAACTGAACGTGATCAGCACATCTAAACTGCGTTCAAGAGCTGTCAGTGATGACACCACTCATCCTCCTGTCATCACTGACAGTTCTTGAACGCAGGGTAAATGTGCTGATCGCGTTCAGTTTCGCTGGTGAAATTAGCACTTAATTGGTCACCTCCAAAAAGTGTCGGACGGATAAATGATAAATGATTTTATTTCTGTAAGTAGGTTTGTTCAAATACTTTTACGTCAATCATATTTTAAAACCTAGATGAGGTCGGCGTTTCCTATCTGACTACTCTTTTAAAGTCCAGACATAATCTTGGTCAGATCATGTGAAGACCATATAGATTGGTGTACAGATTGAGCGGACCTGTCCAGTCAGTGCACGCATTTGTCAGTAATCTTGCCGCTCAACTGAGAACTTAAGGAGCACAACGATTCGACGAACAACCTGGTGTCCTTAAAATAATTGGCCTACAATCGCAGAAGGACGAGAAAACCGTTCTACTTACAATAATCCTGTCGTGCACGGCGTCCCACAGGGCAGTATCCTCGGTCCCCCTTTATTTCTGACTTTTATCAACGACCTCTGTGAGCTCAAGATGCCCAGCGGAAGGATCATAACTTTCGCTGATGACACAGCGCTTTTGTTTGACGCCAACACCTGGCCCGAAGTTTACAGTTGTGCACAGATGGGGTTGAATTTGGTGTTGTCCTGGCTAGCTGATAATAGACTCGCTCTCAATGTAGACAAAACAAAGTATATTTCTTTCTACATAAAAAAAAACCCACTTATTCACTAGATAATTTCAAAATTACAGCTCATTCATCTTCGTGCATTTTGTCTCATTGCTTATGCTTATTGTCATTGCTATTGCATGATCGCATGCTGATCGCATGCTTGCTGATCGCATGCTTATGCTCATTGCTATTGCTTATGTCCCCACCTTCATAAAATCGATTCAATAAAGTATCTGGGCGGCATGCTAGATAGCACTCTAAGTTTTCACTCTTTCCACTAGAATCCGTAAACTAATATTTGTGTTTACAAATCTTCGTCATGTTGCAGACACTGACTTATTGCGATCAGTCTATCTTGCGTTATGCCAATCGTTACTCTCGTACTGCATAACTGTATGGGGTGGTGCGACAAAAACATCAATGCTCCGGATCGAACGTGCACAAAGGGCCGTTCTAAAGGTCACCAATTTCCTGCCTTTCTTATTTCCCACCAAAGGACTTTATGAGCGAACCGGACTGTTAACTGTACGTCAACTTTTCATTTTAAATACTATCTTGCGCAAACATTCTCTTCTTACCTATAATCCTACTCGTTTTGAAGGTAAGCGACGTAAACACGCAGTTTGTCCCACTACTCGGTTCCATACTGCTTTTTCCCGTCGACATTTCAGTTTTATTGGAAATTATTTGTATAATAAAATTAACGGAATTTTATCAATTTATGCCCTCCCCAAACAGCGTTGCAAGAAAACACCCTCAGCCTGGTTACAAAAATTGGACTATGACGACACTGAGCAGCTACTCATAGTTCCTTCATAATATTTAATAATTTCGGGTACTTGACTGTAACAATCACCCTACACATCTACACTCACAGCATTAGTCTACATCTCCGCACACATCACACCACACCTGCACCACTACACACACTACACCACACTACACATACACACTATAACTAATTTTTTATTATTTTATTCTTGTTTTTTTTTTGTTAACTCATATGCTTTTTTTCCCTTCATAAAATGTCTAGAGTTAAAAATTTACCGTTGTAATGTTAATGTTAATTAGGTTAGTTCGGGGTGAGAGCCTGGTGATCCGCCACACAGGGTATCCTAGTATGGACGCCAGTCTCTCACAAAGGATCATATTTTATGCTTTTGTCTAAACGTTAAACTTGTTTCTATTGTGAACCTTTGTGAAGAGAAAAATAAAGATTATTATTATTATTTCCTTTATTTCATTTACATACATATCAATTACATTTTTAAATATTTTTATAAACAAAGAGATACCAAAAACATTTAAAAATATAAAAAATAGTAGCCCACCGGTATCGGGAACAGGGTCCAAGCTACCGGCGGTCAGGGCTCCAGAGAGAGAAACTTCCTAACAATGCGGGCCGTGTCCAGAAGTACCGCTTTCTGAATCAAGCCCTTGATCCAGCTGCCTAATGAGAGCCTCCTTAGGTGTTGGTCGAGGCTTTTGGGTATTAGCCCATTGGCTGTCACGACTATCGGCACAATGGCCGCTGAGTCCACATCCCAAATGTCGACAACCTCGTGAGCCAAGTCAAGATACTTGATTTGTTTATCTTTCTCGGCTTTCACGAGGTTCTCATCATGCGGGATGGTTATGTCAACAATCATTGCGCGTCGCTCCAATCGATCCACCACCACTATATCAGGCTTATTGGCAACAATAGTCCTGTCAGTGATGATGGATCGATCCCAGTACAATGTGATATTACCATTTTCGAGAACTGGGTCGGGCACATACCTGTAGTACGGTAGGTACCTCCGATTCCACAAGGTTGTATTTCAGAGCAAGCTGCTGATGGATTATCCTGGCTACAAGGTTGTGTCTATGCAAGTACTCTCCATTAGCTAGACGAGAACACCCGAAGATGATATGCCTGATTGATTCTCCCGGCCGGTGGCATGCCCGACAGATGTCAACCGTGCCGTCTTTCACAATAAATCTCCGGTAATTGTTCGTCATCATAACTTCGTCCATAATTGCACAGACAAAACCTTCGGTTTCTCCAAAGAGGTCACCGAAACGCAGCCAGGCAACGGACGCTAGTAGATCTACATCCGGTCCATGTAGGGCCCGGAAAAAGCGTCCGTGGAGCTCCTTACTCTGCCATACCTCCATGCGATCATTAGTGTCAAGCACTACAGGTTTGCGCCAGTTATCTTTAGCCAAAGAGAGCGGGGTGAGGCCCTTGTCCACCGTGACTACATCTCGATGCATACCCACGTCGGTTTCTAGGAAATATTCCCTGAGACTGCATATCTCGCGATTGTGGAGGGTCTTAGCGTCATGTCATGGTCATGTCATTGTGCTGAATCCATGGTGACACATTGTGCGTCAATCTCCCTGCCGCCCTGTATAGATACACCCTCATTTACCCAGTCATGTTTAAGGTAGCCCTCGAAATTCAAATTTCTATTATTAATAATTACAATTACTAGACTCTCTTCTCGACTACTTCATGAAATAGCAATTGAATGGGGTTAAATGAACTTAGAGGGTTGTATTGGTGATTTTAATTATTATAATTCTGTAATTACATACATGTGACGGTCGCGAATCATATTTGGTTCAACCTACAACCTGATACTGATCTGCAAATTGCTAAAAAAAACGTAAGAAAATTTGAATTTCGCGGGCTACCCTTTTTTTTGTGAGGATGGGAAATTATCAAATAACTTCTCCCGCTCTGGGCAGAGCAGGAGGGCGTGTCAGACTCTTACTGACTAAAACCCACCCGTGTTCCTTCAGTTGCCTGTGCCAAGGGCCACGGTATCCCTCTCGGACTTTCCCGCAACCCTAGCCGGCATCGGCCCTAGCGGACCCCGTTATTGGTGCTGACATCTCTTTGAGGCGCGCGTGGATCACAAGGCGCCGTCGACCCGGGCCTGCTCCTTATCGAACGGCGAGTTGTCGCGGGCTACCCTGGCGCCCCCTTCTTATGTCCCATACATTTGGGGCACAACATCCTGTCACATGCTACTTATCAGATTACTTTACAATAATGTTAATATTACCTGAGAATTTCCTTATCTAGAGCAAAACCCAATAACACCTTGTATTCGGCAATGAAGATATAACAATAGGAATTTCAATTAGAACTGTGGAGTTAAAGCCATTAGTACTAAAACGTTAATTATCCGTCTGATGAGATCAGTTTATTACGCAAAAAGATTCATCATACGTCGTAAACGATTGCTAGACTTCATTTAACTTGCAATTAACGGTTTATACGATCATTGTTTGCATTGGCGTTGAATATTCACGTAGGTAGGATATCGACGAAACGTTTTTTGCCATAGCAGATTGGTGCTGGAGATAGGCCTCTTTTGCATAAGTCAAGTGTCCTCTGCTATGTTGGATATGTACGGAGAGGTTTCCCATGTTAAGGCGTGTACGCACGAACGATTAAAACATGGTGAACACAAACATCAAACACGGAACATTTGGTTAGTACATGTGGAAGTAAATTAGGAAAGCGAACACGAAGACCATACGAACACAGTTTGACTTGTGATCGCGCTCAATCGCTACACTCTCTTTAGTAGCCATGGATTCGCTCACCCCTCGAGTTCGGTACGAACAATAGTGCATTAAATTAACTACCCTTACATCGTCCACACAGAACAACGAAATTTCATCACCACTTTGACGAACACAGTGTTCGTTGTTTGTTAGTGGTACGCACATGCGAACAAAATGTTCGATGTTCGTGTTCATCATGTTCGAGTTCGATCGCGTCATTAGCTGCGCGATTCATTTGTTGGCCGGCTACGTATCCGTGCGTAGCGTGGCCGTAGGTCACAGTGGACGATCCCTCCTATATTTTATTTATTTATTTAACACTTTAAGCACACAAATGTACAGACGCGGACTTAATGCCATAGGCATGTTCTACCAGTCAACCTTTGGGTGATGCAGAGACAAACAGTGGTAGGTGCAATTTATAATGATAATTTAGGAATAAATATTTTTAAATATAAAGACACGCATAAACTTACGAGTATTAAGTACATATAATACATATACCTAATTATATATAAATATAAAAAATGTACTTAGATACACGAATATGCTAAAAACAAATTGGACAAACAATGAGAAAACATTACCGCTGTGATGATACTGCAGCTAGCAGTATCATCACAGCGGTAATGTTTTCTTCTTTTTTCTTCTTGCGAATGTGCTCGTGAACTTTAGGTTTAAAGGATAATCGGTTGGTTGTCACCCTGATTCCCTGGGGGAAACCATTCCACAGAGAGATAGATTGTACGAAGAAGGAAGAGTGAATATGTGAGTGAATGATATCAATAACTTACCATTCTATTGAAAGGGTGTCTGTGATGTTGTACTATTTAATGATGATATTTTGACGACGTAAACAGTGCACTATCAATGGTTACAGATTGGTTTACCACAAATTACTAAGTTCTCAATGCCAAGAAAACGAAATGTGTAAAGTTCGCCTTACCGAGTGTTAGAAATCTAGGACCCAACCAAGAGGTGCCTAAAACTGTAGACTCGGCAGTATTTCTAGGCATAACAGTTGATGCCAAGCTTCAGTGGGGATCACATATATCATGCCTAGCAGGAAGGCTCAGTTCGGCCGCTTATGCCGTCAGGAAAGTAAGACAATACACTGACGTTGATATAGCTCGGCTAGTCTATTTCAGTTATTTTCATATTGTCATGTCCTACGGCATTCTGCTGTGGGGCAAAGCCGCTGATATTCAAAATATATTTGTTCTTCAAAAACGAGCTGTTCGAGCAATTTACCAGCTAGGTGCTAGAGTTACTCTGAGAGATTTTTTTAAAGATATTGGTATTCTCACGGTGGCCACCGTCAATTTATCTTCGCCAACATCTTATATATTAATCAAAATATATTATATATTATTATATATAGTCAATTTAGTTTAATTTAATTTTTATTTACTATTGACATAATCTACTCATTTCAATGTTTTTTAATGAGTTGTATTGCAATATGTGGTTAGCTAGCGACCTCGACAATTGATCATATTATTCTTTTGAGCAACCGGCAGCAAGTTCGTCATGCTCCCTTAGATATCAATGCTTGCGGTAGCGTCGGGGGTCGGGTTGCCTCCTTCCCTCAAATATGGCGAGGGGGGTAATGGCTGATCTTTGCGTTATGCTCGTGAACGGGTGCTGCTTGTGGTGACAGGTCATCTTGCTGACTATGGTTTTGTTATTGTTATTAGTAATTAAATATTTGTATATTTTACTTCGAAGGTCCTAGTTTATCATTTGTGGCTACAAGTTACAGCTATATATATAAACATAATGCAGCATTGCATAAATTTAAGCGGGCACGCCCTTTATGCCTGGAGGGTTTTTTTGTCTGTTTACGTTGTCATTGTTTATTTCAGCTTGAGTATAGTTTTCAATATTGGCGTGTGCTGGCTGACATATGGCAAATAATTTTTATGTTTTTGTGTTTCGTAATGTTAATTACTTATTACTGTATATAATCCAGCTCTTCTAACTGAACAGACAGCAGTGCTGCTGGGGAGTTTATTCCGCCAATTCTTCTTTTCAGCTAAAGCACTAGGAAGTGGTGAAGGGCGGGCGTTTTGTGGGGACTGTCTTATGTGATTTTGACGTTCAAAAAGTGCTGATTCTCAGCCTAGTTTGAATAAATGACTTTTGATTTTGATTTTGGATGCGGAAGGTGGAGAACCAGGTTTTATGGTGCAACTGGGAAGAGGCTTAGATGGGCCAAAAGTACCAACAGATTTAAAAGTCATCCTCTCAAACAGTTTGATCACTAGTCATAAAAAAGGTACACATCTTCAAAAAGATAGGGTAAATCGTAATGCCTCGTAAATGGAACAAACTAATTCGTGGACACGTTTCATAAATATTTGGATTATAATATAAGTATATAGGCAGACGTCACATATGATTATGTCGCTGATAGCCTCTGCTTGGAACCAAACTTCTAAAGATTTAATTTTTTGGAATATTCCATCCGCTGGATCAGGATGCAAAGACTGGTCGTGGTGGTGATGTTTGGAGGCCTATGTCCAGCAGTGGACATCTTTCGGCTGAACGATGTTATAATGTAGGTACTCACACGAAGGAATCTAGATTGCCCATTCAGTGTTTGAATAAATCCCAAACTGTAGATCTGTGTGGTTCTTATTTGATTTTATCTGATTTTATTTCACTTTATTTGATTTATTTTATATGATTTCTTTTAATTTATATTTGGCAGTGGGTTTATTCACCCTAAATAAATAAATTTATTAATAATCAATTCTACATTTCATCATTCGATAACCCAGACCAAATAAAACATCAAGACAGCGCTGCGAACAATACAGCGAAGCATGCAAAACTACACCTTGCTCAGTGCATACACGCTTACACGCACACATTTACAAGCAAACTACACCTCACTCGTGTTTACGAATCCGGCCTCACGTCACCGTTGACAGGTCGGGTGCTGTTAAATCAATCAAACAATCCCTGTAGTCGTCTAAAATGGTGATAGGAAGAAAAGCAGAAAAGGATCGGGATTCAAATGTCTCCCTACGTGTAGAATAGATGTATAGGTACCGTCTTATTACAAAATACGACCTAACTTTAGCCCGAGCCTAAACCTTCGAGCTAGTTTTTGTATTTCGAACTTTATTCCGACTTCAGTAAAGTTCTTAATACAAAATTGACAACCTAAGACCGGACTAAGTGGTCAGTTTTGTAAAAGGAACTGTATTTCGATTTTTGTTAGGTTCTTATTTCAAAAACAGGCTCGATGGTTTAAACCGTGTATAAAGAAAAAAAAACCTTGTTTTGTAATAAGAGCCATATAGAGTTTAACCTCCTCTCCTAGTAATTTGTTCAAAACCCCGACTTCACAAAATCCCTGCAACATATACCCACAACGGAGTCATAAAAACCTGTCTACCAACGCCACAGTGCATACAATCTTAGGATCTATGTAGCCGTGCTAATATCTAAGTCAAGGTGGGCGCCGAGGTTCCGCAGATTATGACATCAACTAACAAAAATGTAGGCGTAAATCAGTATGACGCTGGTACTTATATCTGTTCCTTCCTGGTGTTGTCACGTTGTTTCTTTCGTAAAAAAACAAAATAATTGCCAAATAATAAATCACGACTGCCCAAAATTATAAATGGATTAAAAGTCAAAAATAACTTATGCTGGACGGAAATAAAATACCGCACAAATCTTTTAAAGTCTGTAGGTGTAATAATATGTGGATACTTATCTGGATTTTTTGCAGTCGGACCCATTTATCCGCTAGGGCGCAGAGCGCAGCAGAGCGCGGGAAAAATAATCGAGTGGGGTGAATGCCAGATGCGTCACCGGCGTGCCGGCGCCGCTCGGCCGCCCGATAATGTAAACAAAGCATTTTTACGACTTGGGTTTCATTTAATGGTGCTAACACTTGTGTTTTTTGTTATGGTAAGGAACGGGGCTTTAAGATAGCGGAGTTTCGTTTGAAATAGGATAGTATTCATGTAAACAAATCGTTCGTTAGTATGACGCAACCATAAATCATAACTTTGTTTTCAAATAAAGTATTGCTCCTCATTGTCTTCATATCGTATGTGCTTCTTACGAAAACCAAGTGTGTGAAGCGTAGGTGTGAAGAGAAAAAATTTCAGACCACTTACGGAGTTCCTTAATAAAAAAGATTTTTTCTTGACATAAGTAATTCATTATATTCATTTGGAGCAACTTATATAATAATGCTAATTTACTCTATAATTGTAATAACCCATTAATAATTAAATATGACGACTTATAGTATTTTGTAAAAAAAAACAAAAATTGTATAAATTTTTTATTTTGCTCGTCACGTACCTAGTGACAAACATGTTTGCACTTTATTAACTTTATCATCTTATATGCACTTTCTATGTATGTTTAAGATACAGACACACATGTTTAAGCAAATAAAAATCTTATCTTATCTTATCTTACCACCTGCTCGACAATGTCAAACTATATGTCATGCAAACCTAACCTAAAGTAAGTCATTATAGCCGGCCATTAATATTGCACTGAATTTATTTATAACCTGCTGGTCATTAATGTGATTTGAAAATAAAACATTAAACCGCAAGTAAAACATGTAACACACGCAACATGTAACCGCAAATAAAAATCGCATACAAACATTTTCCATAGTACACACTAATCCCATGCATTTACCATTGAGACATGCACTAGAAAAATAAATTGTTCGAAAATCGAACTGGCACCGAGAGTAGAATACAAATTTAAAAATATAGAACACAAATAAAAAAATAGGCGCGAGTAGCGAGTACTGCTAATCGCTTTGCTGTTAAACAACAAATTCTCACAAAAATGTCGAGTGACGAGTGATTTGACTCCGGAGAACATTCAATCCGAAACCATTGGCATTGCCAACAATCTATTCCCAGAAATGTCCAAGGAATCATACATGAAAGCTTAAAGGAATCAAAAGTTTTCACAGGTCAAAATGTGGAAACGTTTCTAAATGAAGCCCCTTTTTTTTTTTTTTTTGAGGATGGGAAATCATCAAATGACCCCTCCCGCTCTGGGTGGAGCGGAAGGGAGTGTCAGACTCTTACTGACTAAAACCCACCCGTGTTCCTTCCTTGGCCCTTTATGTTCCGCGTCAGCGGTACCCCTTATGGATGATCCCGCTTTCCCGGCAGGCTTAGGCCCTAGTGGGCCCCCTCTTCGATGCTGACATCTCTTTGAGGCGCGCGTGGAACACGTACGCGCCGTCCGGCACGGGCCTGATCCTGATCGGACGGTGAGCTACCCATTACTCACCGCCCGCAGGCCCGCGCCTACGGTGGCCGGGAGTCGTCACGCGGCTCCCGACGCCCGGAGCGTCCACCGCGGCGGCTTGGACGGGAGACTCTCTCCCTCTCCCGTCCCGCCGCCTCCTTCGCTAGCATGACTGCTTCGCAGAAGGAGGCGACTGCCTCCCACTCCCCCTCGCCCCGGACCATGGCTTGAACCAAGGCCGGGCGTGAGAGGTCGCCGCCGCTGCTGATCGCCTCTACGAGGACACGGCGGTGCTCCGCCCATGCAGGGCAGGCCCCCACCGTATGCTCCACCGTGTCCTCGGGGCGATCATCGCAGTGGTGACACCCGGGCGTTTCCTCCCGCCTGATGATGTGCAGGAACCTCCCGAAGCTTCCGTGTCCGATGAGGACCTGCGTCAGGCGGTAGGTGAGGACGCCGTGACGCCTCTCTAGCCACTCCTCAAAGAGGGGTCTTACCGCCGCTATCGTGGCGTGCCCTGCGCTGGGTTGCGACAGTCGCTCTTTCCATGCCGCCATGAGATCGCGCCGGAGGTCCGTCCGCTCCGCCGCGATTTGCCGCGGAAGCGGGGTTTCCCCCCGGCGTAGTGCCTCCGCGCGCCTCTCATACAGGCGCGCGAGGACTATCGCCTCCAGATCCCACGGCGGCAGTCCGGCAAGGAGGCTTGCCGCCTCGCCCGAGATCGTGCGGTAGCCCCGGATCAGCCTTACGGCTACCACCTTTTGGGGCGCGTTCAGATAGTGGGCGGCTCTCCGCAGTGAACGCGCCCACACCGGGGCCCCATATGTAGCCATGGACCGCACGACCCCCGCGTAAAGCCTCCGGCAGGAGGCGTTTGGACCCCTCAGGTTGGGCAGGAGCCGCTTGAGGGCGGCCCCAGTCCGTTCCAGTTTGGGGGCCAAACGTCGGAAGTGCTCCACGAAGTTCCACCGGCTATCGAGCACGAGTCCTAAGTACTTCATCGTGGACTCGACGCCGATGTGAACCCCTCCTGCCGTTAGTTGGGATCCCGATGGTGGCCTGTTCCGGGGCCCATGGAAAGACATGGCCTCGGACTTGTGCAAAGTCACCTCGAGACCCAACTGCCGGATCCTCTCCACGACTATCGCAACCCCGCGTGTCATCGCGTCGGCCGCCGCCTGATGCGACCTCCCCTGCGGCAGGACCAGCGTGTCGTCAGCGTAGCACACCACGTTGACGCCATCAGGGAGGTCGGCCCGCAGCACCCAGTCGTAACCGATGTCCCACAGGAGCGGCCCTAGTACCGATCCCTGTGGGACACCGCACGACATCTCTCGCCGGTTCCACTCCCCATCGCGACCGGGGTAGATGACGGCTCTGTCCGTCAGATATGCCTCGACTATTCGACGGAGGTAGGTTGGCACCCGGTGATACCGGAATGCCTCCCCAATGCAACTCCAGGGCAGGGTGTTAAATGCGTTAGCGATGTCGAGTGACACCGCCACGACAACCCCGCCCCGAGACACCGCGTCCCCCGTCGTGAGGGCTCTAACGCGCATGATGGCCTCCACCGTCGAGCGCCCCTTGCGGAAGCCGAACTGACTATCCGCAAGATCCGGCCCCGTCCTCACCAGGTGCCCGACGAGGCGGCCTGCAATTACTCTCTCAAAGAGCTTGACGACCTCGTCGAGCAGCACAATGGGCCGGTATGCGGACGGAGAGTCCGCAGGGCGCCCTGGCTTCCGAATGAGGACCAGCTTCCCCGTCTTCCAACGGAGTGGAAACTGGCCTCTCTCCATACATGCGCTTAAGAGCGCCTCCAGTCGAGGCCCAAGAGCCGTCGAGGCCAGGACCCAGGCTTTCCCTGGCAGGCCGTCGGGTCCTGGGGCGGTATTTTTGGCCTTCAGCCTACCTACCGCCACTCTCAGATCTACCCCGGTCACTTCAGGGGTGTCGTCGTCGTCCGCGTGGTCCGTTTCAGGCACCGCGAGCGGCGGAGCCATGGGCGGGGGAGTATGCTCCCCACGTGAAGGGAACAGACCGCTCACCACCTCCTCCACCAGCTGGGGGCGGAGACTCTGCGTCAGCGGGGGGGCCCAGGTGCGGAGTTTATTCCGCACCATTTTGTAAGGGCGCCCCCATGGATCTCCGTTCAGAGTCTACACCAACTCCTCGCGGGCCGTATATTTGGCCCGCTGGACAGCCTCTTGGAGGGCGGTCTTCGCCGCTCTGTATCCCTCGTACAGCTCCGCCTCCGTCGCTTCCGCATCCGGAGGGCGGATGCGGAGCCTACGGTGCCTGGAGTACAGGTGTCGCATTGCGACGCACGCCTTGCGTAGCGTCTTCAGCTCCTGCGACCACCAGTACACCTGACGTCGGGCGCTTCCTGGACGGACTCGGGGCATTGCCACGTCGCAAATCTCGGACATGGCCTCCCGGAACCACTCCGCCTCATCGTCAATATCGGCAGGCCTGTCCGGTGATGACACACAGGCCTGCACGATCGAGACTTCCAGGAGGAGCTCCCGGTCCATCTGCTTCAGCGCCCACCGCGGACCACTCAGGGCCTGTTGGACCGGCGCGCTAGAGGTCTGGGCGGAGACGTCGAACCGGATATACCGGTGGTCGGAGTAGGTCTCCACCTCCTCCATGACGCGCCAGTCAATGACACGCTGTGACAGAGCGGGGCTGGCAAACGAGATGTCCACCACAGACTCACCCCGCATCCGCACACACGTGGGAACAGAGCCCTGATTTAGGACGACCAGGCCTGTCTCCAGAGCCCAGTCCTCGACCATCCTGCCCCGCACATCAGTGTTACGGGAACCCCAAGCCAGATTTTTGGCGTTGAAGTCCCCGAGCACTAGCACGGGGAAGCGATGGTACCCGGCGACGACGACACTTAACTCTGTTAAAGAGTTCTGGAACTCGGCGAGAGTTCGGCTCGGAGAGAAGTACACTCCCACTCTACTATCTCCCCGAACCGTGCTGCTACGCACCCCTGTCCCTTCGTGACACCTTCGAGGGATGGGGTGCCGGCGGCGGCCGACGAAATTATGGTCACTGAGCCGCTCAGGTCCTCAACCCAGTCATCCCTGGGCAGGACAAAATACGGCTCAGCGACCACGGCAATGTTAATCGACCACTGCGCCATGCTCTGGAGCAACAGGTCCTGAGCGCAAGCGCAGTGGTTGATGTTCGCCTGGAGGAGTCTCAATGGAGCCGTTACTCCTCCATTTCAGTCTCCTCCCGGGTGGCGGCAGTGGCGGCGGCGGCAACAGTGGCAGTGGCACTGGCCGCGGTGACGGTGGTTGTGGCTACGGTGGCGGAGGGCCTGCCTCTCCTCCTGGTTCCGGCGGGTGGAGCGCAGGACTTACTGCCCGCCCGGTGATCGGCCGGCTTGCCAGCACCCGCACATGCTGCGCAGTGCGGCGCGGCTTCGCACGAGCCGGCCTTATGTCCGGGCTGACCGCAGCGGAAGCACAGAGTGCTGCGGTCCACCTCCGAGGTGCACTGGACGCCAACGTGGTGCCCCATATGGCATCGGAAGCACCTCAGAGGTCTGGGTTCCAGCAGTTTAACCTGCGCCGAAACCCAGCCCACCAGAAGCCTTCGGCCCTCCACAATCTTTTTGGCCGCCGTCACGGGGCAGCTTACCGTTACGGTTCGCATACCCGAAATGAAGCCCCTGACCACAGCCTTCTTGCCATAAAAGTAAGTATCTACCTAATGATTGAATTTTTAGTAACTAAAATAGCTACATACTTACTTACTTATACTTACTAGCGACCCGCTCATGCATCGATCGCTTGTGCGTGATCTACTGAAGCGTTGCGTAATGTTTCGACAAGCCAAAATGTCGAGATTTCTGCGCTCTATCCAAGTTAAAATAGAAAACATGATAGTAGATTAAGCACCAAGGGGATAAAGCAGTGTCTTATGTCACGGGCGCCGTAACAAATCCCGAGCGTAACGAAGGATCCTAGTGGTAACTCCCGAGCGGAGTGCAGCGAAAGGTACAAGCTCGCACAAGACGAAGGCACGTTTATCCCCGAGGAGGATACTTACTCTACTTTTCACACCATCTACGAGACAATAAAAAGCAATAGTAGGTACTAGAATCGAAGTATTTATTTAAATTACAGGTACAGTTAGTAGACCTAATTAAAACAAGGAAATGTTTGATACATTAGACCAGTTGTGGAAAGACAAAGTTATAATTTTATTCGGTACATTTATTGAAGGTTTGTTTGCGTATTGCTGTTGAGTAAAGTTTCAGAAACTTGGGTCTGCTGAAGATCATTTTGAATCGTGAAAGTTGGTGAAGGTAGTGCTTGAGGCAGCAGGCTAGATGAAAAGCGTTTTTATGTGGAAGGTTGCGGTGACAATGGTATCCAAGGATCAGTTATCGACGGTGTTTTTAGTTTGATGTTGTCACCAACGCGGCATGCAGCATAATTTATCCGAATTCTGGATACATTTTTCAATGTTCCGCTACTACCTCAGATTTCATGTCTTTTAATATGGGCCATGTCTGCTTCTGAATCCGTCAATAGAGTAGCTGATGGTCTCCTGAAACAATGGCCCGTTTAGAGCTCGGTATTTGTCAATTTCAGGTATTTCGCAATTTGTTTCGGCATGGAGCTGATCTTATTTTTGCCAAGGACTTGTCTGGTGCACTTGCCATTATTATAAGCTATGAAAAAGCTGTTAGTGTTTATATTAGAAGAGCGTAGAGCTTGATACTTTTGGACAATTCTTACGTATTCTCCATGTACTGAATGACCGTTTTTTCTTTGATTTTGTATCTGGCTTTACCAGCAACAAATCTGAATGTTTACGATATCTTCGATGTCAATGTTTAAGAGTTCATTTCCACGACAAGCGTCATTCACTCCAAAAATCAAGGCCACCTGTAACAAACATAGACAGGTAGGTTAGTAACTAGGAAGGTAGGTAACTTATGTAATTCTCTAAATTAACTTGTATGTAATTTAGAGAATTCATATAATATTAAAGTACACTTATCTCATTATGCACACTTTCTCACACATAAATCTAACGAAGGTTTAGGTATGTACAATAAACGGCCCTAGCAATAATAAAACTAAACATGGGACCTAGTAATATGTACCTAATGCTGAAATCTGAATATTTTGTATGAAAAAAGTTTCAGGGATTTTTCATATCGTTAGAATCCTGAAAATAAAATCTTAACACCTCCCACGTCATTAGGTACACTAATTTCAACTATTAAAAAAACAGATTTTGCAAGGAAAACCACCCTTTATACTATACCTACCTACTTACGTACTGATTAAACAAGAACACATAAAATATTTAAATAAAACAACAACAATGAGATTTATTTAATTATTATCTACGAACTATATGCATTATGTATTATGAAGCAAAAGTGGTATGTAGTCAATGGAGATCCATAACTGCTTACCCCTCTGGGAAACAGGCGTGATGTATATGTTCGTATGTACATATTTATAACTTAGGTCAGTTCCCCTCTTTGTAGACCATGACGTGCATGACGTAAACGTCTCATTCATAGACTATGTCCACCTTATTCGTTGCACACAACCAGCTACGTCGGCAGTTGGTGGATGGCTCGGGGGCCGGGTGGCCTCTAAGTACCAAGTTCCTCGGTCTCTCCCCTGCCGACGTAAGGCGACGACGTGACGTGACGTGTACTACGTTGCGTCCGAGTCGGCGAGCAAAAATAAATAAATAAATATGAGACAACATCCACACAATGTCTCCAGGTCCCGAACTAGGTAGAGCCTGTACTACGGCAACCTGATGACTGATATACATATACACAACACACCCAGACACAGGTCAAACAGACATGTTCATGCACACAAATGTTTGACTTGTCCGGGGTTCGAACCCGGGACCAGCGGCTCAGAAGGCAGGGTCGCTACCAACTGCACCAACCGGTCAGTCAAACATATTCGTCGCTCGTGCTCGACGCAGCTGCCACGGCCGGTGTCACAGCACTCTCGATGGGGCTGGGTTGGATGGCGCGGCGGCGGCGCAGCACCTGGATGAGAGAGATCACGACACCTATACCAGTGTATGACAACAGTCGAATTATTCCACTGGGCTGAATAGGGAACTAATATAGCAGATAGTTACAGATTTAACCTTTTAAATGATTATCATCCCGAAACTGAACAATCTACCATGACATAATATAAGAACAGTGAGTTTAGTCAACTTTCAGCAAAGCATAGTTAACGTTCGACGACTGCTTTAAGAACCTAAGTTCAATTCCCAACAAATTACATATATTTTTTGTACTTCTTTTTTATCTTTTTTATAGTTTAAGATGTATTTATTTGATAGTTCGTAGAATGTACACAAAAAAACATAAAGTATATGCCTCTTCTGTCATCTACATCTATGGTTAGGTTAGGTTAATGAGAAATCCCGTGTGTTTAAAATCTACTGTTATATTATTTTAGTTATAGCTGTTTGTCAATAATAATCTGTAAGAATGCATCAGTCAATGTATCAGTGTTGTGGCATTGGGTAGTATATGCAGGAACGCAGCCGTTCATTAGTTCACTAAAAACTTTGCAAGCGATGAGAAATTGCTACTGAAGGCTGCGGGTGTCGACTCAAGACGAGCTGTTTCTAACACAGACGTACGTCGCTTGCTTCCGGGAAACCAGTCCTGACACCCTTCATAAGTAATTAAAGTATATAAAATACTAGCTGACCCCGCGAACTTCGTACCGCCTAACATTTTTTTTCTCTCCCTGTGAACCGTCCTCGTACTTCAAGGAATATTCTAAAAAAAGAATTAGCAAAATCGGTCCATCCGTTCTTAAGTTATAAAATTACAACGAAAAGTGGCATTGATTTTTATAGATAAGGATTCGAAAACGTTTTAAAAGAGTAACGGTGCAGTTTCTTGCCCATTCTTCTGCATACGAAACTACCTTTTGGGAAGGGACGACTAGAGTAAAATTATTAGGACGAACCTAATAATTTTAGTTCCGTGGCGATTTATCCTTGTGATAACTCCAAGGCCAGTGACGAAACCAAGAACATGGTCTAAAATGCCCTGGACAAATGAAACTGAAAGTACGAGGCGTACACAAAATTGGAAAAGGAGGACTGATAATCAGCACTGAGACCAAATATGACCTAGATAGACTCAAGCAAACGGTCCAACTCATTTCAGGGCTTACCGTCGACGAATCTCAAAAGTGCAAACCTCGTATTATAGTTATAAGTGTTCCCACATCAATGGCTGAAAATTAAGTGTATAAATGTGTTTATGTATAAAACTTGGGCCGACAAACACTGTCAAACACACACAAATCTGGCAGGAAAGATGCTGAGAATTGCAACTTATTATAGAAGTGTCAGTCGTCATTCGTATGGCTCTTGGGACGTCCTGGCTGGTACGAGATTTCACACTTGTAACTACATAAATGCTACAAATGCCAGCAACAGAGTCATGCAGCTAAGACATTGCAATAACTGCCCCCACATGTGAATATTGCGGTGAAGAAGGGCACATAATCCAAGACTGCGCAAACAAAACCAATCCGCCAAAATGTGCTAGATTACCCGGCTAAAAAAGCTGCCGAAATTATGAAAGCACCTAAGAGCGCCATATACCTAAGTATTTTTTAGACTTAATTTATTTTATTTTTATTTTAGAATGGATGATAGCTTAATTACCGATATACCGTGTCAATGACGCGTGGACATTGCAGTGAAGAAGGGCACACAATCCAAGACTGCGCAAAGAAAGACAATCCGCCAAAATGAGCTACATGTTCGCGCTTTAATTACTATCATGTCGCTAACAACAGAAGAATGTACACGTATCGTCTTATTAGAAGAAGGCATGCAGGCATATTATAAGTTGGGGGCAACGCTGATAAAAATGCCTTACTCAATGCTGGTCCTGCTCCACAACCACAACTTACCGATAAACACTTGAAAGTACTGAGCTGCTGAAGATTGTAAGACTACCTTTTATTTTATTTTATTACATAGGAACAACAAACAGCTACATTATGCAATATTACAAACAAAAAAAAAACATAAGTAACTTAAATAATAATGTAGCCCACAGCGCTGTTCACAGATTACCATTAATAATTAAAACTTTAAAGTCACTAGGGGGTGAACTGTTCGTGCAAGACAGTTGTAACACTCTATAAAAGCAATAAAAATAAAAACTTTAAAAACAATAAGAAATAATTAGTCTAAAAGCTCAAGTGTCTCATACAAAAGGCTACGAAACCTTTTCAAAGAGCATGTAAATATATCTATGTGTTCGAAACTTTCATTGTAGGTTGCTGCCATTCGCCGAACTGGTGAACATAGCCCAGTGTCAGATCGGCAGGTACCTACTGCAAAGAGATTGCCTGTGCGCACCTGCCGCCTATGTACAGTTCTGGGGACTGCATAGCACAATACATTATTTAGGTCCATATAATCAAAATTGGAATTAACAATGCTGAGCGTCAAAAGCCTGTATTTACTGAGCAACTGGTTATACGGTAGATCAGATATGTTTTGAGAGACCTGTAGTGCATTGCACGAAGAAATCTACGTTGGACGTTTTCTATCATGTCAATGTATTTGTCATAGTACGGGTTCCAGGTGCATATTCGAGATGGGAACGGACTAGGGTTTTATACAGGCAGAGGTACGAATGTACCTTTGCATTGTATACACTCAATCTCCTTTGTATTATATAATTGCATAGGACAGATGTGAGTACTATGTACTATCGAGCTACCATTTACCGGTCTTTCATTGACTTGAATGTGCCCTGGCGGCTGATACATATCATGCTCACTCAAAGGTCTCGCTGACGGTGGCGCGTGTGTTGGATCATTTAGCTTCATTCAAAATGGTTGACCTGTATGGTGCTGATCCATGCGTCATGTTCGTGAACGGGCGCTGTCATTTGGGACTGGTTATCTCTTAGCTGACACGGCTTATTTTAATTATTTTAGTTTTGCATTGTTTATTCATACTTATATTTGCTGTACTCTGGACACTTTTAACGTATTCGTCTTATTTACATCGTTCTCACATACATAATATATAAATTCATCAAATCATCAAAGGTCACAGTCGAGGAACATAATTATACTCTATAAGACTGTATTCAAGTAATTGTTTAGTCATCAAAGATGGTAAAACCATAGCGATAATCATTATGTAAAGATCCCCTGCGGCTAGAAACTTAGATCCTCTTAACAAATCCTTAAACCAGATTTTTCAAGCACTGAGTCCATTCAAGAATGTTATACTAACAGGTGGTTTCAATATAAATATTGACTCCGGAAACTGCGATGCAGAAACCCAAGATTACCTTAATATCTGCATATACCATGGTTTTCTCCCTGCTCACACATTGCCTACTCATCAGAGTAGTTCTTGCCTCGATCATAATGATGATTAAAACTAGCCTATCATATATTACGCTTGTTACCGCCACACAGTCGTACTAACCGTTGTCCAAGCATGTTTGAGAAAAAATAAATAAAATACTCCCGAATTGAAAACCTCCTCCTTTTTTGACGTCAGTTAAAAAGGAGGAGCCTCTCAATTCGTCTCAATACAGGGTCACAGTTTCGCTAGCTAATTTAATTTATTTATTTATTTAGGATCTCCAACAAAAGATGCACACAATACATGACACATAAATAAAGAGTTACATCAGGTAATAAGTAAGTGTACTCCTTCACTTATAGGAGACCACAACATGCACAAAGTTAAACAACTAAGCTAACAAAGTTAAAATTTGGAAAAGTTAATTAAAGGACACAAAACGTAAACAAAAAAAAAAATATTACAAGTAGATAAAACCTTTAGATATTGGTACTCAAACTGAATCTATTAAGAGTTTCTTATATTTAGACAGAGACTCGCAGATGTCTAAATTCGTAGTTTTAGATAACACGTTGTATTGCCTACCTACAAAGTCTTGGGACAGCGGCGCAATGACCGAGGTTAGTTTTTGAGCCATTGATGTAAAATAAGTCAAAAGTGTAAGGCCTGGGAATTCGCGTCGGAATTTTAATATATAATGAGCTCAAGAGTTCACTGCAATCTATGGTTCCACTTAATATTTTATGGAGGATGATGCAATCCAGTTTCTTCAATTAATTTAATCAAGCAATTATCAAAACACGATACAATTTAAAATAAAAAAGATTTGATGTTTTTTTTTGGGTCAACAACCACTGGTAGTATTATTACATGAAGTGTGAGTTGTAATGTAACTCATTAAGTAAGTATATTGCTTAATTTCTTTTTAATTTTATCATGGTTGTACATCCACCCTTAACAAACGTCACGTAAGGCCGCAATATTGTCAAGGGTGTGACGGTACATGGAAATATATGATAAAGTTAAGGAACCTACAAAGACCTACAAGCCTAACAGTCCCTAGCCTACCATATACTTAGTGCGTGATAAATAAATATATAGATAAGTACAGGATGTCTGCACCATGCGACCTAAGGTAACAGACGGATAGTAGACAGGAATACCAGGTTCGGGAAGGGTACACTCACTGCCAGTCACGCAGACTCACGAGACTGATCGGAGATGGCTAAAGGTGTCTTGGCCACAGTGAGGGGTAATGAGACAAGAATATAAAATTCAAATCTGATTTATTTACAAAATGTTCTGCTTATATACTAGTTTCTCTTAACACACACTATTATACTTAATTCTATGTGTCCTATGCGTGTAATATGCAACCAAGTCAATATTTTAACTGGATCGCATGAGGCAGGCAGAGTGCTGAGTCAATGTCCAAAGGTAACATTGAACATTCTGGCGACTCTCAGGAACGGGACTCCAATTGGTACAACTCGATGGTCTCGTATGGTCTGGCCTGGCCTTGTTCAGTTTGTTGTGACGGGGTGGGCACGCTGTGTGGAATGCCGTACCGTTGTGGAGTTTGTCGCGGGTGTGGTGGGCAGTTTGTTGGTTGCTGCATAGGTGGCGTAGTCTTCCTTCTTGCTGCAATGGTGGCTCGAAATTTGTTCAATACCTGTGGACCGAAATAAATTAAAACACATGCTAAACTTATAATGACAAGTGAGGTGCTAATGCTGGCGATGTATGTATGTGATTGTAGTTGTTTCCAAATTGTGTTGTCTAGCTGAGTTTGTAAATTTGTTTCCGAAGTGAGTAAATGGTCGAAAACTCCCTTTGACTTGTCTAAAACTAATTCTTCCTTGGATATGTCTTTTATATGTGTTGGTAGGATTTGCGTATTAATGGAGAAGTTCGTCGTTTTGGAATAAGACGCTAGTACTGTTATAGTCGTTGTCCTTTTTGCAGCAAGTATGTTGTTTAGTGTTTTAATGACACAATTCTCAGAAATATAGAGAACTCCGACATCTTGTATCGTTATTTCTTGTCTTTGGCCGTCACACACAATCGATATGGCAACCGATTTTGTTGCAATGAAGAGCCAGGTGTTTTGCATGTATAATTGTTTCCATACAACATCTGTCGAAATTTTGAAGGTCTTTGACGTGCATTGGGTGTGGGTGTCGTTCTCTGTTCTGAAGAGTTGTTCAACTATGCAATTTTTATTTAATTGCATGTTCTTGACAGCTACGGGATAGCAGACAAACTCTGTGTTACTTTGAAGGCAGTCTTTAAATTCGTCTTGATTTAATTCGAAGTAGCGCTCGTTGTTGTAATCGAAACCCATGAATGTCTGCTGTATCGTTAAACACTCGAAAGATCCATCTGTTTTCCTTTCTGGAATTGGCGTTACGTGTATCAGAGTATACTTTGTGATGTCGTGTATTGGGAAGTACGCGTACACTCTTATGTGCGTAGTATTAACATTCATCTCTGTTTGTATTATCTGACCCTGAATAATTTTTAAGTTTGATGGTAGTTTTTGATTAGCCATTTGTATAATTTTGCTAATGTGTTTTGGTGTTAGTATACTGTATATAGTGGTTTTTTGTGAATAAATTTCAAGTAAGCCTTTATAATAGTCCATAATTTCGTTTATAAAATTGTTTGCTAACTCGTAGGTTTGCATTACTTGTATCTTGATATGATTTTTGTCAATCGATTTATACCAAACATTGTGGTTATTCATGAACGATATTGCTTCATTTAGTTTTGCTTGGAACTTCTCTAACTTCTTCTGGATTTGTTCTTCAGTTTGGTTTACACCTGCGATGGTGGATATCATTATCTTTGTTTGATGATTGGCAGCGTCTATAAGCTTCTGCTGATTGTTATTTAATGTTTCTATGTCCCTGTATACTTCATCATTAACTCCGAATACCGATGTTAAAAGTTGTCCCAAGAGACCTCGTTTCTTCCTAGTTTTCTTTATCTCTGTTAGGTATTCCTTTGTTGTCTCAAATTTTGCTTTTTCTTCATTTAAATGGTGATAAAATTCATTGCAATGCGTTTCATCCATGATGTATTGAGTGTCCTTACAAAGTTGTTGAAATTGTGTTGTTATTTTTTCGATCTTCTTTTGGTCTAGTTCCAAGCTTCCTCTCTCGTAATCAGTTTCAATTCTAAACGTTCCTCGATTAATAGTTGTGGTTCCAATGTCTTCAACGTATAGCCCTGGCTTTAAATTTTTTAATGTGTATGTGGGCGTAGTCGATACGGTGCCGATTAATAAAATAAGCATTGTCTGAACTAGTAAACCCTTTAGCCAACTTTTCGATGATCGTATACCTTTTTTGTTTATCGTGGCTGTTGACATGTTACATTGCGTAGACGTTTGCATGTTTTTGCTAGTTGTTTCAATTTCTTCGTTTTCGTTCACAGGGAGCGGGATCAACGTGTGAATTGATCTTTTATGACAAGCGCCTGTTGATTTTTGAAGAGTTACCACTCTAACTACACCATCATTTCCCGGGTGTACTTCTGTGATTTTTGCTAATGGCCATTTACTTGGATTTATATTGTCGTCTTTTATTAGTACTACCGTTCCAATTTTAGCATTTTCATGTGCTTGTTTCCATTTGTATCTTTGCTGTAGTTGATGAAGATAGTCTTTTGTCCAACTGTTCCAAAAATCTTTTTTCATTTTTTGAATCTGCTTCCATCTGTTAACTAGGTCAGTATTGATGTTTTCGAGCGGGTTTGGTACTCCTACTGCTTCTCGGCCAATAAGAAAATGGCTTGGAGTTAGTATTGTGTTGTCATTAATATTTTCGGTTTGCGCACACAATGGTCTTGAATTCAAACACGCTTCAATTTGGTGTAGAAAGGTTGTCATTTCCTCGTATGTTAGTGTCGAATCCCCGATTACTCGACGTAAATGATGTTTCACTGACTTTACGCCAGCTTCCCAGATGCCACCGAAATGTGGTGATGATGGAGGAATGAAATGCCACTGTGTTCCTATATTCGTCATTGCGTTTTGAAATTCCGGCGATTGCGTGATTTGTAATATTTCTTGATGTAAAAAGTTGGCTGCTCCTACGAAGTTTGTTGCATTGTCACTGTACATGTGTAACACGTGACCTCTTCGTGCCATGAATCTGCGTAGCGCAGCGATAAATGTTTCTGTTGTTAAATCTCCCACCAATTCTAGGTGCACTGCTTTTGTTGCTAAACATACAAAAACAGCAATGTATGATTTATAAGACTTGTGTCCTCTCCCTTTCATGGTTCTTGTTTGTATTGGTCCCGCATAATCCACTCCAGTATAAGTGAATGGGTAGGATTGCGTTACTCGTGCTTTTGGCAGTATTCCCATTTTTTGTGAGTTTGTGTCTGCTTTGTATCGTATGCACCTCACACATTTGTTAATTATACTCTTTACTTTTCTTGTTCCACTAATGATCCAGTATGTTTGTCGTAAATAAGCCATTGTTAATTTGTTACCACCATGCAAAGTTTTTGTATGTGCGTCTTGTATAATTAATGACGTTACGTGATGGTTATATGGTAAAAGTATTGGATGTTTTTGATTGTAAGGCAAATTGGAGTTTTGTAATCTGCCTCCAACTCTAAGTAGTCCGTCCTCGTCTATGAACGGATCTAAAGTGGATAATGTTTTATTTTTCTTCAAGGGTTGTCCACTTTGTATGGTTTTCAATTCATCTTTGAATTCCTGTTGTTGTATCTTCTGAATTATTCGTTTTACTGTCACGTTTAGTTCATTACTAGTAAGTAGCTTATTTGTTGATTGTTTGTTTGTAAATCTGTAGCAGTAAGATAACACTCTTACCATTTTATCTAAACTGGAGAATCTATTCCAGAGATCATTATTTTCAATCTCAGTTGTAGTTGTATGACACACTTTGATTTCTTGGTTCGTCTGCGGCATACCTTTCGTGATAGGAATCTGGTTGGTTTTTAACCAATGTGGCCCGTTCCACCACAGTGAATAGTTAATCAATTTTTCCGGCTCAAGACCTCTTGAAACGATATCAGCCGGGTTATCAGCAGAAATTACATGGTTCCATTCTGCGTTTGGTAAAAGTTGTTTAATTTGAGACACCCTATTGGCTACGAACGTTTGCCACCGTTCTGGCTCTCCTCTTATCCAGCCTAACGTGATCATAGAATCCGTCCAACAAAATATCGTAATGTTCTTGCAGATAAGCGCTTCTTTTACTTTTTCCATTAAACCGGCTAGTAGCAGTGCAGCGCATAACTCAAGTCGAGGTAGAGTAGTTTTTTGTTTCTTTGGCGCCACTTTCGATTTTGCTTGTAATAATGTAACGTAGTAAATGTTATTGATTTTTACGCGGCTGTATACCACCGCTCCGTAAGCTTTTTCGGAAGCGTCGCTGAAACCGTATAGCTCAATTTCTGTGCTGTCTGTTATGTAACACCATCGTGGTATTTTAATTTCTTCTATGCTTTTAATTTGGTTTTGTAATTCAACCCATTTTTTCTGGATTATGTCATCAACAGGTTGATCCCATCCTATCTCGTTCGTCCAGAGTTCTTGTATGAGCAGCTTCATTTTAATAATAATTGGCGCTAACCAGCCCAAGGGATCGAATATTTTCGCAACTTCTGACATAATAAATCTTTTCGTTGGTTTTTTATTTTCCGTTATAGTTATCTGGAAATGAAAACTGTCTTCCCGTGGTGACCATATTATGCCCAATGACTTCCTGGACTCGTCTAACGGTAGTTTGAGCAGTTGATCGTCTTTGTCTTCCACTGGTATATTTTCCAGTAGCTCTGAACTATTTGAGGACCATTTTCGTAGTTTGAAACCGCCCTTGTTTAACATGGTTATTAACTGACTCTGTAACTCTTTAGCTGCACTTTCCTGGGAATCTCCGGATAAAATATCATCCACGTAGAAATCTTGTAAAGTAGCTTGACTTGCAATTGGGTAATTGTTTTGTTCGTCTATCGCAAGTTGTTGCAATGTTCGTACCGCAAGATAGGGGGCACTAGTTGTACCGTAGGTTACAGTTGTAAGTTCATATTCACTAATTGCGTGTTTTGGTGAAAATCTCCATAGTATCCTTTGATGTGCGTAGTCTAATTCGTTAATTTTTATGAAACGGTACATTTTCATAATATCTGCCATAAAGGCAAACTTGTGTTTTCGCCATCGTAGAAGTATAGTGGATAAGTCTTGTTGTAATCGTGGTCCTTTATACATATTGTCGTTAAGGCTTATTTTTGTGCTGCTTTTACTGCTCGCATCAAAAACCACGCGTAGTTTTGTAGTTAATGAGTCTTCTTTGATTACTGCCTGATGTGGTATGTAGTATTTTCCTGAGTTGTAGTTCGTTGTACCTACTTTTCTCATATGACCCATTTGTAGGTATTCATTCATGAAGTCAATGTATTGTTGTCGTAAATTTTCATTTTTTGCGAACTGTCGTTCTAATTGTAGTAGCCGTGCAGCGGCTTTCCTGCGTGATTCACCGTTTAAGTTTAAGTTTACGTTTGCATCTTTTAAAGAAAGTCGTACTGTGTAAGTTCCGTCTGGTTTTCTTATTGTTGTTTCTTTATAGTAGTTTTCGCAGGTCTGGTCATCATTTGTAAGTTCGTAATTTTGTGGAATTTCTTCTAATTCCCAAAATTTGGTAAGTTGTCGTACATCTTCGGTGCAAGCCACCATACTGAGTATTTTAACTCCATTCTTTGTTTCATTGGGATAAAATCCGGATAAAATCCACCCTAATTCTGTATTCTGAGCGATAATTCCGTCCCTTAGTCTTTCGAAACCCTGTAGTAATATTCTGCTGTATTCTTGGGCACCTAATATAATATCAATAGGTCCCTTTTTATAATAAGTTGGGTCTGCTACAAGTGCATTATCCAAGATTTTTTCTTGTAATTGTTGTAGATCATTCCTTGGTAGGGAACTTGTTAGCTTTGGTAGTACTATTAGCGTTACTGGTAGTTTGTAATCGCTGGAATACCTTGGTTGTAGAGTAATGTTGATTGTGTAGTTTGACGTTTTTGGTTTTTCATCTCCGATACCTTTTATTTCGGCTTGGATTTTTTGTCGTGGGTAAGATAACAATTGTGCTACTTCTTCAGTACAGAATGACGCTTCTGATCCTTGATCACACAATACTCTCAGCAACTGCGGCATCCCGTCATACGCGGTAGTTCTTACTATGGCAGTAGCTAGTAAAGTAGTGTTTGTAGCGTCAGTATTTGTTGCAGATAAGTTCGAAGTCGCTATATTTTGTGCCTTCTCTGTACCTGTATTTTTTGGTGCGTATTTTTTAGCGTTGTCATTGTTTTGAAACGGCCTAGATTGATGCAATAGAACGTTGTGACCCTTATGTTGACAAATTTCGCATTGTTTATAAACTGCACTCACACATTGTTTCTGATCATCGTGATTTAAGCAACGTTTGCACATTCTTTTTTGCGCGACAGCCTTGTATCGATCGTTGACGCATAACGCCTTGAAACTAGGGCAGTGATGAATAGTATGGTCGTTATTTTGACAAAACCAACAACGTTTATATTTTTCCGTTGTCTGTCTGTCCCGTGATAGTTGCTTGTTTGTATATGATGTCGATCCGTCAAAAGACTTAAGGCAATTGAAACGGTTTTCCATAAATTTCATCATCTCGTCAAAGGATTGTATTTTATTTCGGTTTTGTAGTTGATCTTCATACTTCGTATTTGTCTCTTCATCCCATTTTCTACTGACTATTCTTATCAATAGCGGGCCCCAAGACGATGTGTTTATGCGTTGATTTTTTAGTGCCTCAAGACATTCATTTACAGTGTCATGCATGTCTCGTAATTGTGCCGCGTTAGCTCGTTGCATTTTAGGCAAATCTAATAGTTTGTCAATAAATTTAGTAGCGATCATGCGCTCGTCTTCATATCTCTGCGTCAGCAACTTCCAAGCTGTTTCATAATTTATTTCGCTTATTGTTAGATGACGTATTAATCTTGCTGCGTCGCCTTTTACGTGTGTTTTTAGGTACTGCATTTTTTCTGTTGAAGAAATCGATTTATCTTCGTGAATAATTTTTCTAAATAAGTCTTGGAATGTGTCCCAAGAGTCATAGTTCCCCGTGAATATGGGAATACTTATTCGTGGAAGTTTTCCCGAGGATTTTGTCGTAATAACTTTTTCATCTGAGATTTGAAAGATTCTTTCTTCCAATAACTCCGTAGTAATTTCATAATCTTTCTGCGTTTTTTCGAAACAAGTATCTCTGAAGTAGCTGTTGTCCAGTGTACTTTCGGCCATTAGTAGTTCGATGTGAGTTTCTTCGATTTCTAGCCATTGTTTTTGTAATGTTTGTAATAGTGTTTGTAAGTGCCATATCGGCTTATTTTGTATTACAGATTCCTTAGCCTGAGATATTTTCTTAGCTATCTGTGACATTCGGAATAGCTGTATAAATAGTTTTGGGCTACTGACTCCATCCTTGTCTTCCTCTTCATCTAAAAGTCGTGGTTCGTAGACACTTTGTACATGTTGTAGCCTTTCTTCGCATTTTTCGAGGTACTCGATTCCTTCGTCGTAACATTTTTTAATGTTGTCAAAGTAGTTTGTAGTCATATACTTATGAGTTGATAACACCTCCTGTTCCTGTAGTCTTGTATGGTTTTCTTGAACTCGCTGAAGAACTTGGTATAAGGTTTTTTTTCTCTCATTGATGTATTTTTCTGTTTTTCTTGTGGGCGAGTCTTTTTTTATGTTTGTCAATACTCTTCTGATCTCGTTGTAATCCGCTTCCTGGCTCTTGATTAATTCGTTAATTTCCTGTATCTCCATTGTGCTCTTCTTTCTTCTTCCCTAACGCCCTACCCTACTCTAACAGTCAAGTCCGTACTAGTGGTATCTGCGCTCTTGTTATATTTGTGCGACTTCTCAATCAGCTGGTGAGACCCGCTTGTGGGAGGCCAGTGACCGATCCGCAACGAGAGGCTTTCCGACAGAATACCCTAGTACAATGTTCTTCAGATTACCGAAAACTGGTGCTTTGTTGAGCACACCAGCCCCCAGTTCTCCAAAATGTCAGTCTGTCAAAGTCTATCCCTACTCTGGGCAAGGGGAACCGCGTGATTCAAATGCTCGAAGGACCAAAATGTACATCCACCCTTAACAAACGTCACGTAAGGCCGCAATATTGTCAAGGGTGTGACGGTACATGGAAATATATGATAAAGTTAAGGAACCTACAAAGACCTACAAGCCTAACAGTCCCTAGCCTACCATATACTTAGTGCGTGATAAATAAATATATAGATAAGTACAGGATGTCTGCACCATGCGACCTAAGGTAACAGACGGATAGTAGACAGGAATACCAGGTTCGGGAAGGGTACACTCACTGCCAGTCACGCAGACTCACGAGACTGATCGGAGATGGCTAAAGGTGTCTTGGCCACAGTGAGGGGTAATGAGACAAGAATATAAAATTCAAATCTGATTTATTTACAAAATGTTCTGCTTATATACTAGTTTCTCTTAACACACACTATTATACTTAATTCTATGTGTCCTATGCGTGTAATATGCAACCAAGTCAATATTTTAACTGGATCGCATGAGGCAGGCAGAGTGCTGAGTCAATGTCCAAAGGTAACATTGAACATTCTGGCGACTCTCAGGAACGGGACTCCAATTGGTACAACTCGATGGTCTCGTATGGTCTGGCCTGGCCTTGTTCAGTTTGTTGTGACGGGGTGGGCACGCTGTGTGGAATGCCGTACCGTTGTGGAGTTTGTCGCGGGTGTGGTGGGCAGTTTGTTGGTCGAAGGACAAAAATGTACATCCACCCTTAACAAACGTCACGTAAGGCCGCAATATTGTCAAGGGTGTGACGGTACATGGAAATATATGATAAAGTTAAGGAACCTACAAAGACCTACAAGCCTAACAGTCCCTAGCCTACCATATACTTAGTGCGTGATAAATAAATATATAGATAAGTACAGGATGTCTGCACCATGCGACCTAAGGTAACAGACGGATAGTAGACAGGAATACCAGGTTCGGGAAGGGTACACTCACTGCCAGTCACGCAGACTCACGAGACTGATCGGAGATGGCTAAAGGTGTCTTGGCCACAGTGAGGGGTAATGAGACAAGAATATAAAATTCAAATCTGATTTATTTACAAAATGTTCTGCTTATATACTAGTTTCTCTTAACACACACTATTATACTTAATTCTATGTGTCCTATGCGTGTAATATGCAACCAAGTCAATATTTTAACTGGATCGCATGAGGCAGGCAGAGTGCTGAGTCAATGTCCAAAGGTAACATTGAACAATGGTAAGATATCGATATCCATCACTTCTGCGGAGTTCCGCTAGCTTTAATTTGACCCTGTCTAAGCATATATTTTTATATTTGTTCATCGATATTTTCGTCAATTGTGGTCCGATTTAAAAAAAAAAACTTTTTTTTTGTAGAGGAAGCTGGCATGTTGTCCCATATAAAAATTTACTTTCCTTGGGTAGTTTTTCAGTGAGTTTCAATAATATTACGTAATTTTTCCACTTAGTGTATGTTGGTGATGTTATAATAACTTCGCGTCACTTATAAAAAAAAAAAAAACAACGGGCCACAATAATAATAACATCATACTACTTTGTACACAGGGCCTACATTTTGGCAAATAAGGTATCTTATCTTATAAATACACTCACTTACTTAACAAATAGTGATAATCAAATTTGTGGGGTAGGTACTACAACTATACTATATACTATTACAAAATATGCATATATATATTTATACGTACAGTAAACACATTACACGCATCATTTAATTTTATACTTTTAGTTTTAGTAACACCTTTTTTGTTTTATTTGAACACGATTGTCTTATTATTAATTACGAACAAATATGGTTATTGTGAAAACACTTTGTTTACTCGTATATTGAAATAACGTTAGTAGTTGCATTGTCTGATTTCTTTGCATATACTACTTGTTTACGCTAAACTTGTAACTCGTTATCGTTATCTATGATTTACACAACAAATGTAATTGGTAAAAAGTGTCTTAACGTGTTTACGTTATGACTATTATTCCATGAGCGAGGATCTTACCTTGCCGTAACACAGTCCTAGACTAGCACGGGAGGTAAAGAACTTAATTATCTCTGTATACCATCATTCTTTGCTTTACTTTGTTATAATATGTGAATATTATAACCTAAACTTATGATCAATAAACTTTTATTATTATTTCCTTTATTTCATTTACATACTGTTGGCGCGCATACACGCCCCGACCACGCATGAGCGGGACGCGGGAGGAGAGCGATAGCTAACCCGCGCGCCCCCGCGCCGCGCGCCCGCCGTCGCCTGCGCCGCTAGCTGCGCGCGACCGCCAGTACGACCGCAGCAGCCATTAGGAGCGAATCGCTATTTTTTTTGTCGCGTCGCGGTCCGACATTGTACTCATTTCATTACTATATAAATAAACCAGTCATTCAGAGCGGAGTATTCATCATTTATCTCCACACACTACCCAAGCTACCGGGACGAGATCACAGCCCCAACATTGGTCCTTCGAAGCCCAGATATTGAAGAGAATTGGAAAAACAACGTGGAACCTCAAGGCAGCAGCTAGCATCCCGTGGTTCGAGCGAGACTTCGAGTCAACACGTCGTGTTTCAACGAGTCAAGTCCGTCTAGCGTGCCGAACTGCCGACCGTGCCTCGTGGCATTGTCGCGAAACGAGCCCAGCCCGCCGCGCGCCGTCAGCCCGTCACAGAATACCGCCGTGCCAACGTGGTGACAGGACAAGACGTCGGAGTACCTACACGTGGATCAACGAGCAATATTATAGCCTGGAGGGCATTATTCTTGTGAGTTCGTTCCAATTATCTTCTCAAAGTTAAAATCATAATGTGGCTATCGCATTAATTAGCCCATAATACCGTCAACAGTCATTAATTTGTTGATCATTGCGTTTCATACACAGTACCTACGTGACTGTTATTCTCACTATAGCATTCTCAGCATTAGAGACGTTATAGATTCATTAAAAACTGTGATTACCCCGTCCCTAGCTAGGAACTCGTTATAAATTAACATTATACCTACTTATCATTATTTTATCGCATTCCAACAGGACTTGCGCCGAGCAGAGCAACGACGCCACGTGTCGCGCGTTGCTTGCTGGTTTCGCCTGCACCGGGGCTACGCCCTTGCTTTCAAGTCGGACAGTGGCTGCTTGCCTGTCCGAGCGTGCCTACCCGCTTCTTGCCTGTATCTGCACGCTTGCATTTAAGTATAACCTGCTGTCATTACACCTACCTACTTTGAGAGTTTCACGTTTTATTGTGTGCATACCTACGGCTTGGTGTTATCAATATCATTTTAATTAACTGTTCGCAATGCCTAACTTAAAGGAATTAAGAAAGAAACGTGCTTCTTATAAAGCTAAACTTACACAGTTTGAGAAATATCTGTTAATCATGTGCACATGTGACAAGCCTAGTAATGTTCAACTCAGTGAGCTTGGTGCCAGGTTGCAAAAGATTGAAGAATGCTATGGCGAATATGATTCCATACAGATTCAAATCGAAAGTTTGCCGGACATTACAGATGCTGAGTGTCAAGATGAATATAGTGAACGCGAGCGCTTCGAGACACAGTACTTCGCGGCAGTTGGCAAGGCTCGAGAGGTGCTTGGCAGGCCGAGCTCTGTGGAAGCGGAGCACAACTTGGAGGATTCAGTAACAGGTTCTGTCCTCACTGCAGGTGGGCCAAGCTTAAACTTAAAATTACCTACGATACATCTACCTACCTTTTCTGGGCAATATGAAAATTGGTTAGAATTTCATGACACTTATGTATCTCTAATTCATGCTAATGGTACAATACCTAAAATTAGTAAATTTCATTATTTACGGTCAGCATTAAAGGACAAGGCTGCGAACGTTATTACCTCTTTGGATTTTTCTGAAAATAACTATGATACAGCATGGTCATTGTTATGTGAACGTTATCAAAATAACAACTTGCTTATTAACAATCACATTGATGCATTACTTGACTTTGAAACCATTACAAAGGAATCTTCCTCATCATTGAGGAGCCTCATAGATATTGTAAATAAAAACCTTAGGTCTTTAAAAATGTTAGAAGTCAACATTCAAAATTGGGATCTTATCATTATTCATGTTATGTGTAAAAAATTAGACAGTACAACTAACAGGACATGGAAAGAACATCTGAACATTCAAAAAATTAAAATACCCACTTTAGAATTATTTATCGATTTTGTTAAAAGGCGTGCTGAACTTTTAGAAACAATCGATTATACCAATAGGAACACTCGTAGGCACAGTGAACCTTCAAATGCTAAACCAAAAACATTCATTGCTAATCAAAAACATACAAAACGAACAACGGAACCATTCACATGTCCGCGGTGCAAGCAAAACCATCCTATCTATATGTGCCCTCAGTTCATGTCATTGTCTGTGATGGGTCGAATTGCAGAAGTTAAAAGGCTCAACCTGTGCAACAATTGCTTAAGACAGGGACATGGACCTCAGGATTGCAAATTTGGGCCATGCAGAGTATGTAGCAAACAACATAACACCACACTGCACACTGACGAACCTGCACTTCCACAGCAGTCCGATTCTACTGTGTCTCAAGACAAATGTGTTGTGTTAGCTTCACAGGAAGATTGCCACTCAAATATAGATCCAACAATTCAAACTGACGTTGTCTTGTCATCTACACATAATGGTTGCGTATTGCTGTCTACAGCACTCATAGACATTATTGATTGTAATGGTAGAAAACACACTGTCCGTGCCTTACTGGATAATGGCAGCACATCTAACTTTATAACAGAGAAGCTAAGTAACCAACTTAAATTGCCAGTTAAGTCTACTTCCATTTCAGTGGAAGGTTTAAGTCAATCATTTTATGTAACTAAACGTTCTAGTTTGACTATATCCTCACGCACCGAGTCATACATAAACTTCATTGATTGCTTTATTGTACCAGGGATAACTCAATTACTGCCTACCACACGTTTTGATATCTCACAGCTGAACATTCCAAAGAACTTAAAATTAGCTGACCCTAGTTTCAATATTCCTTCAGAAATAGACATATTGTTGAATGCTGAAATCTTTTGGAACATATTAGGTACAAAACGTATGTCTTTAGGCAGGAACAAACCAGTTCTCATTGATACAAGAGTGGGCTGGTTGGTATCAGGTGTGATGCATAAACAAGAAACTAAAGGGAATAAGCCCACCACCTACTCAAACACAGCTCACTGCAATTATTTAAATGATGGCCACCTTCAACAACAATTAGATAGATTTTTCGAATTAGAATCCGTTTCATCACCCCGTACAACAACAAAGGAGGAAAATGAGTGTGAACAAAGCTTTATAAAAACAACCACTCGTGAGAAAGATGGTCACTTTGTTGTAAAAATCCCTTTAAAACAGTCACCAGAAACATTAGGTGACTCATACGAACAAGCATTATCTAGGTTTCAGTCTTTGGAAAGAAAGTTCAAACGTGACTCATTGTACAAAGAAAAATACTCAAATTTCATCAAAGAGTACATTGACCTCGGTCATATGTCTTTAGCCAATCATAGTACCGATAAATGTTCATATTTCATGCCACATCACGGTGTAGTTAGAGACACTAGTTTAACTACTAAATTAAGAGTTGTATTCGATGCGTCAGCAAAGACTACATCACAGTTGTCATTTAATGACATACAGTATGTGGGACCTACAGTCCAAGATAGTTTAATAGATATATTAATCCGATTTAGGCAACACAAATATGTTGTTACATCTGATTGCGAAAAAATGTATCGTTGTGTACTGGTAGCACCAGAGCAACGATGCCTTCAACAAATTTTGTGGCGGTTTGACGCCACTCACAAAGTAGATACTTACAAGCTAAATACGGTAACCTATGGCACTGCAGCCGCTCCATACATGGCTACACGGTGTCTAGTGCAACTAGGTCAGGAGTGTTCTTCTCCTCTAATACGTGAAACAATATTACACGACTTCTATGTGGACGACTTTATATCAGGCTACAACTCAGAAACAGAATTGCTACAAATGTGTCAAGGAGTCATTAAGGAATTAAGGAAAGGTCAATTTCATTTAAGAAAATGGCGTTCAAATAACATGTCTATATTAAACAGCATAAATAAAGGTGACATTGATGATCATTTGCTCAAATTAGTCAATGATGATCATGCTAAAACATTAGGTCTGCGATGGTCTTGTATGGCTGACACTTTGAGTTTTGCAACAGTTAGCGACCCTTTAAGGAATAAAATAAGCAAACGATCTGTGTTGTCAACAGTGGGACAGGTTTTTGATCCATTAGGTCTTGTAAACCCTTGCATCTTAGAGGCCAAGGTAATGTTGCAAGAATTGTGGGCTTCAAAAATTGCGTGGGACGATGCATTGCCACCTGAATTAGCAGAAAGATGGTTGAAATTTTTGAAGTCACTGTCACAATTAACTAACATTATTATACCAAGGCTCATTCTATGCGACCAAGCTGTACGCTATGAACTACATACCTTTAGTGATGCTTCCTTGCAAGCATATAGTGCTTGTGTTTATGTTCGGTCAGTCTCAAGGGATGGCAACGTTGTGGTCCATCTTGTCATGGCTAAAAGCAGGGTAGCGCCTCTAAAGGGCATGACTGTACCAAGGTTAGAGCTTAGTGGAGCTTTAATAGCTGTTCGCTTAGCAACCAAGGTTAAAAATGCTCTCAGATTAAACATTGATACATGGACATTCTGGTGTGATTCCACAATTGTATTGGGTTGGATACAAACACCAAAGTCATCTTTAAAGGCATTTGTTTGCAATAGAATCAATGAAATAACTGATGCTACCAATTCGAAGGATTGGCATTACATTCCTACCAAAATAAATCCAGCAGATATAGGTTCTAGAGGTTGCAATGCCACCCATCTGGAAGGCTCTAAACTGTGGTGGGCAGGACCACAATTTCTATCACAACCAAAACCACAATGGCCAACTCAAACCCATACCATACCCATCAACCTACCAGAAACTAAAGTACTGTGCAATCTTGTTCATGAAGAGACCAAATTTATTCATAAGTTTTCAAGCTTTAGTAAATTGCAACGTGTCACTGCTTACATATTACGTTTCATAAACAACTGTAGACATCCTCATAATAAATCTACAACATTTATAACTATTTGTGAATTAAATTCAGCAACATTACTTTTATGTAAACTTATTCAACTAGATCTGTTTTCTGATGAATACTCCACATTAAAGAAAGGCCAGTCATTAAAAAGGTCACAGTTACTAAATCTTAACCCATTCATGTCACATGAAAATGTAATAAGAGTTGGAGGTAGATTATCAAATTCAAATTATACTTATGATGTTAAACATCCTATTCTTATTCATGCTTCTCATCATGTTACAATAATTTTATTCAGACATTATCATACATTATTAATGCATGCAGGACCTCAATTACTGCTTGCTACATTAAGACAAAGATTCTGGGCAATAGGTGGTCGCAGTCTTGCCAGAAAAATCACACATGAGTGTCATAAGTGTTGTAGATTCGCCGGCAAAACTATTCAACCAATCATGGCGGATCTGCCTAAAGAACGCGTTCATAGTGAGCATCCATTCAGTAACACAGCTGTCGATTATGCTGGGCCTATTCTAATTGCCAACAGAAAGGGTAGGGGTAGCCAACTTATAAAATCATACATTTGTATATTTGTGTGCTTGGCAGTGAGGGCAGTTCATGTTGAACTAGTCACTGATCTAAGTACTGAAGCCTTTCTAGCTGCATTAAACAGATTTATCGCTCGCAGAGGTCGGCCTGTTAACATATACTCAGATAACGGTACTAACTTCGTAGGAGCCTACAATGAACTCTCGACCTTTCTAAGGTCAAGGTGTAATGACATTAGTTTAAGTGCAGCAGAGCAGGCAATCAATTTCAAATTCACTCCTGCCTATAGCCCACATTTCAACGGCTTAGCTGAAGGCGCAGTTAAGTCAGTTAAACTCCTTCTTAAAAGGATTCTATCCCTAGCCCATTTAACTTACGAAGAGTTAAACACAACATTAATCCAAATTGAAGGGATTTTAAATTCACGCCCTCTTACTGCATTGTCCTCTGATCCCAACGATATGACTCCACTGACTCCCTCTCATTTTTTAATTGGACGAACGATCATGATGTTGCCCAGTCAGGTGGACACAGAAAAAGAGACTCAGATCAGTACTTTGCCTCGATATAAAAGAGCACAAGCCTTGGTGGCTCATTTTTGGAACCGATATCAGACAGAATATCTTTCAGAATTACAGAAACGTGCAAAATGGCAGCGCCATGACCAGGGGCTGCTGCAGCTGGGAGACCTGGTTGTGGTCAAGGATGACCGCCTCCCACCAAACCATTGGCGCCTCGGCCGCATCATCAAGCTGCACCCTGGCTCCGACGGCATCACACGCGTCGCTGACGTCAGGACGGCTTCGGGAGTACTTCGACGAGCCTACAATAGGCTCTGCCTGCTGCCCACTTCAGACCTTGGAACGAGTTCCAACGGGGGGAGCCTGTTGGCGCGCATACACGCCCCGACCACGCATGAGCGGGACGCGGGAGGAGAGCGATAGCTAACCCGCGCGCCCCCGCGCCGCGCGCCCGCCGTCGCCTGCGCCGCTAGCTGCGCGCGACCGCCAGTACGACCGCAGCAGCCATTAGGAGCGAATCGCTATTTTTTTTGTCGCGTCGCGGTCCGACATTGTACTCATTTCATTACTATATAAATAAACCAGTCATTCAGAGCGGAGTATTCATCATTTATCTCCACACACTACCCAAGCTACCGGGACGAGATCACAGCCCCAACACATACATATCAATTACATTTTTAAATATTTTTATAAATAAAAAGATACCAAAAACAATTAAAAATATAAAAAATAGTAGCCCACCGGTATCGGGAACAGGGTCCAAGCTACCGGCGGTCAGGGCTCCAGAGAGAGAAACTTCCTAACAATGCGGGCCGTGTCCAGAAGTACCGCTTTCTGAATCAAGCCCTTGATCCAGCTGCCTAACGAGAGCCTCCTTAGGTGTTGGTCGAGGCTCTTGGGTATTAGCCCATTGGCTGTCACGACTATCGGCACAATGACCGCTGAGCCCACATCCCAAATGTCGACAACCTCGTGAGCCAAGTCAAGAGACTTGATTTATTTATTATTATTATTATTATTATTACTAAAAAGTGAAAATTTAAAAAAAATATCAGGCGAGTCCCAAAGAAAGACTACAAACTGAAAAATTACATTAATTTCGGAAGTCGTTGGCAAAAAAACTAAAATACAAAACCAAAGACACTTCCGAAATTAAAGTTATTTTTATTTTTCACCTTGTACTGTTTTTTTTGGAAGTCGGTTATTTTTCTGTGACAATTATTATTTCACAAACGAAAACCGACAACGCCCCCGTCAATGTTATTCAGGCGTCAAAAGATCCTTAGTAGATCTCTTCTTTCGAAGAATGCCAACCTCAGATCCTATAAACACATGAGATGAGATGACAACGATTCGATTTTACGACAATTTCAATAAACTTTTATTAAGCCAACATGCAGGAATACCAGAAGTAAAATCTCAATTCAATCGTTTATATTTATGTTCAGCACAAGATATGGGCTTAAAGATAGTATGAATAATAATATTATTCTCAGAACGTTTATGTCCGGATCATAAAAGCGTCAGATAAATCTAATATTAATAGCGTAAATAGAAAGGAACAGTTAAGCTTGGCTGAATTGAAAACATACGCGCTTTCATTTGAAGCTGACCCGCAGCCTTATAAATAAATTGCTGTTGACAGCGAATTCGTCTGCGTGTATTTTGTACTTCTTCGTTTTTAGGGTTCCGTACCCTAAGGATGCCAACGGAACCCTATTACTAAGCCTCCACTGCCCCTCCGTCCGTCCTTCTGTATCTCATCAACCGTAATAGGTAGACAGTTGAAATTTTCAGTCTGTATTTCTATTGCTGATATAACAACTGATTGACATTTGAATAGGGGTCATAAGGGGTCATTTGGTTGCAAATGCCCTCCCCTACATCCCCATAATGGATTGCCGACGTATTACCAATAACCCTATAAAGGCTAGCATACGAAAAGCCTTTGGCTTTTGGTGCGATGCGAGGTCAGCTAAAACTGGAAATGTATAGCTTGATATGTCGTCGTGTGTACTAACTACCTTTTGCCCGCGGCTCCACTTTGGTGAAGGTCGGATTCCACGGGACCGAACTATAGGGATAAAAAATATCCTATCTCCTTTCTTTACTACCTGTGTGCCAAATGAACACCCGTTCAGCCAGTTAGGCGTGAAAAGGTACCAGACAGATAAACATAGAGTAACTTTCGCATTTATATAATACATATTAGTATTAGTATGAATGTATGATGGCTTATTACCAGAGGTCGGAATTAGGTAGAGTTATTTATGTACTTACACTGATTTCATACAGCTAAAGAATAAAGTGGATATACCTGAAATCTCGAGAATATTTTTTAAAGTGCAGAAAAATCCCGTGATTTATTAAATAAAAAAGTTATACAGTAATGTCGGAAGCGAACACTTCAAATCTTAGTGGTACTTTGAATGAATCGGACAAGGAAAATGATTCTGATGGGCCGTAATAAAAGGCGAGATATAAGTAAGAGAATTTTCTTCAGACTATTAATAATTTTTATTGTCAATTAATGTAAATACTAATAAAAATTGTTTTATGTGTCTGTCTATCTCTGAGGATTTTATTATTATCTATTTGTAATATTGTTGGCCACACGGGATTGTCCATTAGAAATCCCGGGAAGATCCATATTAATATCAACATTTCGATGCAAGTACATAAATAACTCCACCTAATTCCGACTGTTTTCCTTCACCGTTTTGAGAGCAGTGGTGATGAAATTAAATACACAAAGTAAAGTGCCTGTCTGGGTTCGAACTCACGATCAACCACTCGTAAGTCGGGGTCGATACGACGGGGCCACCACTGCTCAAGTTTTCAATACGGAAAGAAAAAATCAAACAAATCTACGGAAGTGAACCAAAACAAAAGAAAAAAATACCAAAAGAACGGTACAAATATTTAAATTATAATCTTAAAGGAAAATAGGTAATGCAATATTCATGACTGGTTCAAATACGTCTCCAAGGAACCAAACAATCAGAATCTATGGAGCTGGTATTTACAACTAAACTTTGTGAGAAGCAACTGAAGAATAAAGCAGCGTTTCGGCACATGACTTAATCCCGTACATTCATTAAATCCAGCGAAAGTGGATCGTCGGAGTAGTGTAACAAACCCTAGCTTAACCTTCAGGTCATCAGCGATGTATGATTAGCTGCAGTGCCATAACCTGACAGCTAGTTTCTATCAAAAGGTCAACTGAGGTCAACTTGCTATTAGGTATCCTTCCTATCAAGATTATTTTGAATGGAAATTAATTGTTCGCATTGAAAATAATGTGATCTCCTATTAGTTATTTAGGCAGCTGTTGTATAATAAGGGGTATTAAAACTAGAATGAGTATCACATGAGTGTTTTAATACCTAATTATGTACAGTTGCATAAAAGACTTTATCTACACCCATGATATGAATCCTCTATAAAAGATTCTGAAACCATAGTGTGTATGTAGTAAGTACACTGTTGTAAGAACCCTATGTAAATTCATGGTAAATTTTATTGTTGAGTATCTAATACAAACAAACTATGTGTAGATAATTAATAATTATTATAGTATAATTATTTATTGTACTAATTATTTAAATTTTAGATCGTACAATTATTGAAATGCACTTGAATATTTGCACTTTGTTGAATGTTACAAAGTAATAAATTGTTCGCACAAACTAAACTATCGTACAAAAATGGCGGGATACGACGTGAATTCGAATAACCTATAAGTTTTTTTTTTAAATTAGAAGCTGTAGTAGTGAAACGCGCGTGCATGACAATGTTCTTTTTTTGAAATTCATAAAGATACCACGAATTGAGTAGTGAGAATGTGGCTGTTTGATGAGTAAGGAAGGGATCGAGTTCGAGTTGCATAATGAAATTTAGTACAACAGTACAACATTCGTTTGGATGATATTTAGTTATTGTTCTGAGGATGATATTATGGTTACTATGACACTGGTTGTTTTAATGTTGGCAATAAGCTAACTGTTTCAGAAGCTTTTATAGAGGATTTATAGCATGGGTGTAAATAAAACTCTTTAAATCACTCTCTGACAGGGTGGGTCTAGAAGCTTCAAATTTTGCACAAGAGTTCAATTAAAAACGGTACATATTTCTTCAGTACATAATTCTGGGGGCCTACTCTTTAAGTCCGTCAACGAGGATACGGGGCCGTCCAAAAGTAGTTCGATACTTAAAAGTGAACCCTTCTTCCTATTAGTTAACTTTTTCAGACGGGCAAAAAGACATCGGGAGTAAGGGCAACTATCTTAACTTTTTGTCATTAATTTTTAGTTCGGGCCCCGGACTAATTTTATGTCCGTAACTCATACGGAGTAGGAAACGTCCGTAACTTCGGCCGAAACAATGGACTTCGTACTTAGGGAGTGGGCCCCCTGAACCGCCCAGTGTTGAAATGTTTCGTCAGTTATTTAAAAATGAATTGCTGTTCCATACATTTTGACCGCGTAAGTATTGCACTTTTATATGAAACAGCAGATTTTTTTACGCTAGAATCATGTGCTTAATTTATGGTTATAGTTTGCGCGTCGATGTCCAGGCCACCAATATATATATTTTATTGGAGTGTGGGAATTCATCGAATAACGTTTCCCGCTCTGGGCGGAGTGGGAGGTTGTGTCAGACTCTTACTTACTCTTACTACTCTTACTCCCCAAACCTCTAAGCGGCGGCGCACCGTGAGGGAGGTTGTAAGCTTGGCTGATGGGTAAGTTGATTCAGTCGCTAGTGCGAACCACGTTTATTTTGATTTTCAATACAAAAAGTTCTTACTCGTGGGATCAATTATGAAAAAACTTAATACAAACCAACAAACCGAAGAGGGGAGGAGTGGTGCGGGGTCGGAGTCCGACACCGCGCCAAGTGGCGCGAGAACGGGAGGCTCATTGAGCAACCGCCGCGCGGAGGAGTTGGCCGCTGAGAAGAAGAAGAATATCAGGTTCTTCAGTAAGCGGCCAAGATCAGTGGACGGCCAGGGGTCGTCCTCTGACGGCGAGAGAGCCTCGGCTCGAAAAATCCCCACCGGTAGGCGGGGTGGGGGGGTCCAAAAGCGAGGCAGGGGGAGGGGGCTCACAGCCCGGGAGGCAGCGGAGTTAGCGGAGGAGCCCGCAAAGGAGGGGGTGACTGGTCGTGCAGTCGCTTCGGGGCCCTCAAGCGACGAGGCGAGCCTGTCGAGTGGCCCCGACAACAACGACAATGAGGCCTGTACAACCAGCCTCAAGGAGGTAGTGGAGGCTGAGGTTCGGAAGGTGACCCTGAAAAAAATCAAGTCCTCAAAAAGCAGGGCCGTGGTCGCGGCAACGGCCTCCATCATGGCGGCGGTGGAGGCGGCCAAAATCGACGGGCCTTCGGGCGGCGATGTGGCCGAACTGCGGGCGGAGGTCGCTCGCCTGACGGCCGCCATGAAACTTCTCCGGGAGGAGAATGGGAGGCTCAGGGAGGACCTGGCTGGCCTGAAGGCCACCGGCAGCCGGCAGGTGCAGCCGGAACAGGAGCCAAGCCAGCCCGTTCGGCCAAGCCAGCCCATTCCGGAGGAGAACCGGGTCCTCAATCTGGTTCGGCAGGAGCTGGCGGCCTTCCAGGCGCGGTTCTCCGTCCTGGAGGGCATAGTCCTGCGCCCACCACTAGCGGGCAGGACGGCACAGGGGCCGAGGGTGGCCTCGTATGCGGCCGCTGCGGGAGCCGCCACCCCTAAGCCCGGGCCGTCTGGCTGGGCCCAGCCGCCAGCCAAACCGGCGTCGGCAGGCGGAGCCCAGGTAAAACCGGCGTCGGCCGGTGGAGCCCCGGCGCCGGCAGCGCAGACAACGCAGCACGCACAACGCAGACAAGCAGCAAAACACCAGCTGGGGCTAGGAATAGGAAGGGCAGGATGGCACGGGAGGCGCAGGCCCCAGAGCCTACTTCCCGGCCTCAGGAATCTCCCACGACTGACGCCGGGTGGCAGGTGGTCGGGGAGAAAAAGGCGGCCAAGGCGGCCAGAAAAAAGGAGCAAAGGCGGTGCCGCAAGGAGCGAGCCGTCGCGGCAAGGCTCCGCGCCCCAAAGACGGCGGCTCACAAGGATCACGCTACAGCCGGACGCGGTTAAGAGGGGTGAGACGTACCGTGACGTGCTCACCAAGGCGAGGGAGACGGTGGACCTCCAGGAGCTGGGGATCACCGAGGGCCTCCGGCACAGGGTGACCGCAACTGGCGCCCGCATGCTGGAGATCCCCGGTGCGACGAGTGGCCCCACCGCTGACGCCCTAGCTGAGAAGCTAAGGGCGTCCCTCAATGCGGACGAGGCTCGAGTCTCCAGGCCCGTCAAGTGCATTGGCATCCAATGACTAAAGAGAATACCTTTAGTAATTTCTGCCTCAGAGCAGTTCGTTATCTCATTGTGTCCATATTGATCTAAATTATATAGTTACCACCTAAGTACACATTATGGTAAAGAAATACAGATATTGAGTATTGAGAATATCGTGAAGAAAGTTTTGATTATGAATGTGGTGGTACTTACGCATCGGCTATCAGAGTAGGGGAAGATTTTGGAGAAGACATTGGTATCAAACGACATAGGAGAATACCTTATAGTAATTTTTCCTATACCTTAATACCTTATAGTCTTTCTCACCGCCCGGGGGGGGGGAGTTTCAGGGAGGCGGCCAACTTGGCCTCGGCGGGCGGATCCTTGGTCGCGGCGAGGATCCGCCGCCTAGGTTTGACGGTGGCGCTGCACAAGACCGAGGCCGTGTTCTTCCACGGACCTCGGCAGCGCCCCCCACCTGACGCCCACATCTTCGTGGAGGGCGTCAGAGTAGAGGTCAAGGCCCAGATTAAATATCTGGGCTCCCTATAGGAGCTCCCTATCTCATTGATGTTTTGAAGGTTTATACTTTTAAAGGCGACCATGAGACGCTCAACACACACGAGCTGTTCAACATAGAAAACTCCATGGTTAGTTTCAATTTCACAAAGCGCAGGTCAGCTTATTAATAGTATTTTTATGGTTTCGTTAACGTAATTCTTATACGACCACTTCATTGTCCGCGCGTTTGTCTGCCTGTCAAGCCCTTTTTCTCAGGAATAGTTGGAGGTATCAATTTGAAGTTAATAACAAATACGTAGGTCAACGCTCCGTTGGAGCCCTAAAAATATCAAGCTTCTGAGTCAACGCAATTTAAAAATACGGCCATGTATGCGACATATTGTGGTAAATATTTTATTTTTTTGGTATTTTAGTCATAAAGTTGAAGAATTGACCGTGATGTAAACTACGGATTTCGTGAATGGATAGACTTTCATATACGGATAGGTGGTTAGTTCGGCGCCCGAACTAAGAATTAATGACAACTCTATTAGATAGTTGTCCCTACTCCCGATGAGTACATATTTGCCCTTCCGAAAAATTGAAATTGACACTTGTTTTGACGGATCCATTACTTTTAAGCCCGTATCTTCGTTGACGGTATAGACAGTAGACCCCCAGGAACAGATTTGACGTAAGTTACTGCTGACGTCAATTCCGTTCCTGACATAAATGCCATATACGGCCTGGCGCTGGCCCCCGCGCCTTAAAGTCTGATTACGTCAACCGAAAAAAAACACGTTAACTCACACTTGACCGGTTTCAAAATGAACCGATTAAAATTCCGATGCTGCAAACGTTTATTTTCAGTTTCTAAATATAACCCTTAACTCAGAGATGAGGTATCCGTCTAAAGGTGAAATAAATTTCGATGAATGGTATAATGCAGAGGGCGATTATAAATTTTCTATTTTTAGGAGGTTTGTGTTTATAGTCTTAACGGTCTAAACAGATCTTTTATTTTTCTTTTTGTATTTGGGACTTTGGGAGAGTCTAAAGTCCAGCTGTGGGATGTGATTAGGTGATTACCATTGACTGCGATAAACTGAAAAGATGGTCATGTTCGAACTGGATACCTAACTATAATTATGTAAAAACATATTAAACTTTTACTTTCGTAATTGATTTGAGGTTTCCTTTTTTACTCGTACCAGTTTTAACTCATCCAATAAAAGATCTTGAATATTTTTTTTTAATTTCCAAAAGAACAATAGTGATCTTACAAAGAAATTTTACGATCCCGTACATGAATAAAATTATGGAGGTGGCTGGTGCCAAATCGGTAACACTAGAATTTACTTTTAATAGTAATAAACTAGACCCAGTCAAACGCGTCTAGGACCGAGCGATAGCTATGGTTCAGTAGCCGTTGTTTTCTGCTTGAGTTCATTATGTATGTTAGGCTAATCCTCCTTTTTACGAATCACACGTTTCTGTTTCCTGTATAAAACAATTTAAAGATGTCAAATATTATGAATATTTCTTATTTTAATAAGGTAAGAAAGAAGACTTGCACTTTAATTAAAAAAAAACCCCTGCCGACGGCCTTGACCTTGACTCACCCCTTTGCGGTCTACTTGCGTTTAAACCTTGATTTCTCGCTATTTTACTATAATAATAATAATATGAGACAACATCCACACAAGGTCTTCAGGTCCCGAACTAGGCAGAGCCTGTACTACGGTAACCTGATGACTGATATACATACTTATATACATATACACACCCAGACACAGGTCAAACAGACACGTTCATGCACACAAATGTTTGACTTGTCCGGGGATCGAACCCGGGACCAGCGGCTCAGAAGGCAGGGTCGCTACCAACTGCGCCAACCGGTCAGTCAACTATGAAACCTATAATAAAACTGTAACTGATCCAAACCTTTGGAAGGCGTAAGAGGGACCGAAGCCAGCTCGCAGAGTACCCTTAGACAATTTTAACTGATGAGGAGGCACTAACCGACGATTATACTTGTATGGGCTATGAAAGTGCACCCAAGGACAACCGCCAGTTGGTGCAGGACAGGAGAAACATATTGGGTTATGGGTTTGGGTGGCTATAGTAGATTGGATACCTTGAACAAAGGAAAAACTATGTCACCTGCCTTTCCAATGCTATTTATTATACACGGATAAAATGGGAGGAAGTGACTTGCAAACTCAATAATGGGCACCCGGAAACTGTCGTTAGCGCGTAGTGACGTAGCCACAAGGGGCCAACATGTCCTGAGGTGCTGGTGGAGTGGAGAGGTATTCCACGGCTATCAGGACCATCCCAGAGCCAGGAAGATGGTCAAGATCCCTATCAGCATCTTACTGGAGCACGTTTGCTCTTGCGAATCTCCTCTAAAACACCGGCCAATAAAGGCAATCCAGAGGTGAGGAGCAAGTCTTCTCCAGAGAGATAGGGTCCGTGGGGTCGCTACTGCCAACAGCTCACCACATGCTGCCCTGCGGGTTCATGTATATCTCATGGTCTGGCTTCCCATCCTAGACCTGTATCAGCAAAATAGACTCTACCGGCACAGATCTACAGTTCAGTAACGTGCAAGCCCCACCACGACGTCAATGTTAAAATTATTATTATTATACCTAACTAGTGACCTGCCCACGCTTCGCTTTTTACGACTGGACAATATTTATGTATCATTACGAATTTTAATATTAATGTATGTATTATACAAATAAACCTTGCGGCAAAAAAATAAACAAAAGATTGTGAATAAACCGCATCAAAATCCGATGCATAGTTTAGATTTTGAAGGACAGCGCGGTTACACAGACAGACACGAAAAGTGACTTTTAATTTATAATACGAGTATGTACCTATAGAAGAACGCCCTTTTTCCGTGTGGAAAGATCATGGATCTCTTCCACCACGGGGTGGGCGGACGAGTCTGGCAGACTCTTATCCCTTTGTTCATAACGTTGCATAAAGTTAAGAGACGTTTAAACGTCAAAAATGTTTGGTTAGAGAGTCGCTAAACTCAGATCATTTATAAGCACAGTATGATCTGAGGTCGCTAATCATTACATAACTGTACTGACTGACCAGACGGTGTTCTTCCAACTACCTCTGACAACACTCGCGTATTCATCTCACATATTTTTAATGAACCCTAAAATAATGCGCCATGCATCAAACTAGAAAGATTTTTGGCTAGACGCCTATGGTTCTTACTAATATCGGTCTTGGTAGGTATTTAGGTTGCAGTATCAATATCATTTGCGGCCGTTCCTTGCTGAAAACACTTGAAGCTAGAACGGAGGTGATTCTAACTTTTTGATTGACAGCAATGTGTTTGGCGGTTATTACACCGCACCGGACACGCTCCCGTGCGCGGCGCTGCGAGTTTTATTAGAAATAGTGACTTTAGATAATATGCGATTTATGTTCTTTTTTGGAAATATTTAAATTGTCACGCATTTTTATGTCGTTACGCAGGCTGTTGTAAAGTCGTACTCCCTCAAACAGTATGTTTTTTTTGCGCCGTAGTCAGTGTACGTGGTCGAGTTGTTATTAATTTGTATCTGTTTCTTAAATAATATTTTTGTGTTTTTTGAGTTAATGTAACGTTTGAGTGGACGTTGCCTGTGATTATTTTTTGACTAGGTTGCAAGTGTTGAATGTATATAATTGCGTGATGTTAAATAATTTAGTTTTAGTGTATAGCTCTTTTGTAGGTGTTAGGTAATTGTAATGGAATAATGTTTTAATAATTCTGTTTTGTGTGGTTGGTAGCCGTCTTAGATTAGTTTTGGTAGCCAATCCCCATATTTCTATCAAGTATTCGAGATACGGCTTTATAAGTGAATTGTATATCAAACCACGTACTTTCTTTGGTACGCAATTAGTTACTTTCCGGAGTGCCCCCAAGACTGAACTCAGTTTGGATCTTCAGTCTTATACCCATTTATTTGGAGTCGATGCAGCGTGACGTCTTCTTCTTCCATAGTTACTTCTCTATTCGTTGTCATATTAGTAGTGATCACCTTTCTAGCTATATCATCTTTGACACAGTCCACCCGTCTTTTCTTTTGTCTTCCCCCACTCTTATAGCCATACATAGTGCAATACATACATACATAGTCAAAACTTTTCTCACGACATTCCATCATCATCATCAGCCTATAATGTTCCCACTGCTGGGACACAGGCCTTCTCTCGGTGTGAGGAGTGGGCCGTAATCCACCACGCGGGCCCAGTGCGGGTTGGTAGATGTCACATGTCTTTCGACTTTTTGGTTCTAGGACATGCCGGTTTTCTCTCGATGTTTTTCTTCACCGTTTTGAATGCAATGGTGATGAAATAATTTACACAAAGTAAAGCGCCTGTCTGGGTTCGAACCTACGGCCTTTACCACTGGGTCACCACTGCTCAACGACATTTATCGTTAGCTATAATAATGTGTTATGTTTGGTGTCTACACTGTTGTCAGAACATCAACCCTGCAAGTATTTGTAATCATGTGTGTTGTCATCGTTCTTCTATTGTATTGGAACGAACCACACGTGAAAAAATAGTCAGGCAACAATATGCAGCCCCGTGGGTCACGTTATCCAAAATTCTCCCGTAAGTAGGAGACTTCTGGATTTGCGTCCATAAAATATAAAACTTACTTACCCAACGCCTACTTTAGTAAGCAAAGTCAAAAGATCATTCTGAATAACCTTTGAGCCTTTGATTTTTTTTTCTTCTCAGGGATCAACCAGCTAGGAAACGCTGGCGCCATCTAAGTGATTTTAAAATATTGACGAGTAAAAGTGTCTTAAAAGATCTACTTACAGAAATAAACATTTTATTTTATTTCATTTATTTTCGTAGTAAAGTTCAAGTGCGATCTAGTGAATCTTGCCCTAAAAGTGCAAAGACAAAACTAGGACACTTTAGTCAAACGCTTTACTAGAATTCATGCAATTAGAAGGCACCTTGTAGCCATTATTTAGGGCCGAGGCAAGTGCCGAGTATCGAGTGACTATGTCAGTGTGGTACCCTGAGTTTTTGAAAGCTTTTTTAGTTTAATCTATTGTTAAATCGTATGTCAATTCGTTTGATTGCCCGTTGTTATTTGATATAATACTTAGATTAGACTAGCGACCGCCCCTGCTTCGCACGGGTGCACTCTACTGTTGTGGCGACATGTCTAAACTTGGAGATTTCTGTGCTATATGTTAGTTAAATATTAATGTATTATGTACACATAAACCGTCCGGGAGTAACGTCTTTAAATATTGGTGAAATCTGCATCAAAATCCATTGTGTAGTTAAACTAAGCGGTCACGCAGAGACACAAAAAGCGACTTTATTTTAGTCTTTGTATGATAATTATTTTGATTAACTATTAGGAAACAAGACATGGCCTTTCAAAAAACGGGTGTCAGCCGATTTTTATAAAAATGTGCCGCGACGCCTTGTCGGTCGGGTTTTTAGAAGGACATCGAGAACTCATCTGGGGGCCATCTTTTGCATATCCGTGAGAATTCCGGCAGTTAAAGTAATGTTTAGCAACGCCAGGTCAAAGAATATTTATTCTAATGCACGTATTGTAATAAATAGCAGACGATTTACAGCTCATAAATTGTTTTTCCATCTTCAATAACGTAATAACCAGAGACTGCAATGCCAAAGGAATGATGTTTGAAATCAATAACTATTTTCAGTGGGATGCGTGGGTGGACGCCTTAGCTTATCATATTTAAAAAATTCTAACAATTTCAAGTGTGATCTATGGTGCGTTTTTATGATCTTATTTTATCTGTGGTACAGTTTTATTACCTGTTGTTATGGAGGGTAGAGGTAAGGAGAACTATCTCGAATGTGGGGAATGTTGAAAAAAGTCCGGCCTAAACAGAAAAAAATATTAATACCTAAGCCCTCCAAAATGGCGCTAGCGTAGACATATGGCTGGTAGGTATATAGCTGTTGTTATCGGACTGAAGTATGGCCGGGTTAGAAAATTTAATATTTTTAGTGACTAGATTAGTTAGTGACAGTCTAGTATACCATACCTCAACAATTTATGTTGTCCAACATTATTTGGTAAACATAACCTAAAATATACCCGGTGGCTACTGTAGCGCCACCATTATGAAGCACATTTTAACGTTTTCATACACAGATATAGTTCTCCAGTCTCCTTACCACTACCCTCCATACCTGTTGTGTAGTGTTTTTTTTTTTTTTTTTTTTCGGAAAATCATTGGGGAAATCAACAACTTAGCAAAGTTATATCACAATCAGTCGAGCCATTTACGAATTTTTACGAGATTCACGCACGGCAATTGATTAATATATAAATATATTTATAGAGTAGATTTCAGTGTCCGATACACTCGCTCTGGGTAAGCATAGGGTGGGATATATGTCAAACTGTCAGAATTATTCTTCAGATAAAAGTTATCTGACTATTGAAACATCAGCCCATAGTTAACTAAACCAAAAGTAGGATAAGGAAAATAACAACGATTATGTGGCTTTTATAACCGATTAAACATACTACACTATGTAATAGTTTATTACGTTATGATGATATATAGAAGTATAAATAGATTAAATGTATTAAATACAATAATTATGCCGTAAACGTAAAATTTATAAAACAATAACATTTAACATTTTATTGTGTGTACATAAATAATAAAATAAATAAATAAATAAATAAACATTATTATTTTTAAACCAGTTTTGATACTAACGCAGCATAACACTATTAATTCATTAAGGCCATGTGGCACTGGCGGGTGGCAGATCAAGGAAGCTAATGTTTATGGTGTGCGCCTAGAGCATAGAATAACCGATATAGTAAACAAGGTGTTGTTTTGCATCCTCCTCAAATTCGAGGAGGTAACTATGCTTAACGACTCTCGACACGAATCAATAATAAAATAAGTAGGTATTTATTTTTATTTTTTGTATTTTTCGGAAATCGGCATGTGTAGGGCCCGTGTGATACCGCCCTGTAACTGCGCTGTAACTGTAACGCATGCACACAGCGACATAGTCGTACGACACTGCCTACCGCAAACGTAACGGAGCGATTTTGTTCTTTGAAAGTGGAGTATTCTGAAATACTGTCAAACTTAAATACCTAAAAAAACAAGTATGTATTAATTATTAAGCAGGATCGTAATTATATTTGATTATTTATGTCTTTCATAACAGCCTCCTGAAATTTGACGAGGATGCAAAACAACACGTTGTATTATATCGACATAATATAATAACCTTAAACAGCCCTCTTCCAGACCAGTCTTTAGTGGCTTCAGGTGTCCGAATAACACTGGCCTTTCAAGATTTCTCAATTTGTTTGTAGTTGACGCAGCATTTCTTCTTCCATACATATGTATCACTATCAACCATCATTTCAGTATTCACCTCATGTCTAACCAAATCATCTTTTACACAATATATTCATACTTTCCTTAGTATTTTGCAGCAGAAGTAGCCGCCGCAGATTCTGGATTAGTGCCCGCCTAATAGCAATAGGCTCGTTTCAATATTGTGGCGAATGTATACTATACAGCTCTGCCTACCTTCGGAGACTACAGGCGTTATGTTATGTGCTAAGCCGTTCGTTTCGAATAAGGCTATGCGACCACCATTCATCTATTAATACCGGATCGAATGCAAAGTTCAGAAACGTGTCTTAGTTTTGTATGTCAGGCACTTCAGAACGACAAAACATGTCCCGATTTACTAAATACTGTTGACGGAACAGTGTATGAACGCCCTATAGATAATTTGCACGATTTGTCGCATGACCCCGAATATCGAATGCCTGTTTAATTTAAGGGGCTGACAACACCTAAAGCGCGGCCACTGTCGGACTGCATAGAAAAGAACGAGAAGCGCGACGACACAAAGCTGGTAACTTATTGCAAAATATGAAGCAATTTTCTATTTACAAAAAATCTATTGTTCGGACTTAAAAATGAAAACACTATCACGTTAATATGTTGCTTGAAGTACAATCTGAAAAAAAAAACAGAACGATTGCATGTATATTAGTATGGTTTTTAATTGTTAAAATAATTTTTAGAGGTACTTATCTTCGTGACTTTTTTCTATCGTATCAAATTAATTGTATTATGTTTTCAACATACTATCTAACGAGCATAAATGTACCTATACTGAAGAATATCATATATTTTTCTGATTTTGATTACTGCAGTGGATCATAATTATGCTTTTAGGAATTATAAAACTTGCGTTTAGTGCATGTAGTCCCCTTAAACGGAGTGTATTATACATATACCCCGATGCTTTAGACTAAGTTTATGTCATGTAGTCCCCTTAAACGGAACCCCCGATGCCCCCCCCTGATGCTTTAGACTAATATCGCCTTTTGAAGCACTGTCTGAACGGTTAAAACGTTTATTCGTTGAGAATTGGTATTGTATCGATACAATTCTGGTTCATGGAAAGACGTAAGATATGTAGATGTGTACGTAGGGTAATAGCTTCTGCTGCCCAGCATCGTTGCTGTGTTCCTGGTCCGCAGTAATAATAATCACATGAGACAGTTCAGTTTTGTCTCTTGTATTGCAGCCGGTCTAAGGGTCTAATCGTTGAAGATCTCACCGTGATAGGCGAACTGAGCTGTCATTCTAGCTGATAATATTAGGATTTGACACAATTGATAGCTCACTTCAGCCAAGTTCTCTGTGAGATTTTTACAGAATAGATCGGCTGGTGTCTAAAGATGGCGGCGGAGACCATTTAACATTAGGTGGGCCACATGCGTGATAGCTATAAAAAAAGGTTTCGATAGCATATCCTCCTTGCTTCATAGTTCTGAGGGTATGAGGATGACCAGATATAGTAGGTATGCCAAGGATTTCACCATTAACATAACTCAAGTAAAACAAACAACGTGGATATCTTTGTTATTTTATTCGTTTCTGATATTCGACAGTGCCTAAACTTTTTGTTTTTACTTAATTTTATTTTTATTGTCTTTGACAAAACAATATGTACAGTCAGAGCAATTAATTGTTAAGCGTATTGACACATTACATCAATATGTTACAGCCATTTCCTATAACTGTCAAAGAATGTCAGTTCATCAGATGTAATTTGAATAAAAGGACAATAAAAGTTGATAGTAAATTTTCTTAACAATTAATTTCCCTAACTTTAAGGACGGCCAGATGATTCACTTAAAAAATAGTTGTTATTGTTTTTAGTCCTGGTCCGCAAGTTTTCGGGTTAATTAAGGTAGCCTGATGTCCATTGTGTGAGGTGACCATCAGCCTCTAGCGGCCCACTGGTGGATATAGGCCTCCACAATGCACATTTGTTGGTAATTCCCTCATATATCATAGAGCAGTGGTGGCCCAGTAAGTAGTACCCTGACTTACATATGTAAGTCGTGGGTTGGAACAGGCAGCTACTTTACATAGGGCCGATTTTTCAATAGTCAGATAACTTTTATCTGAAGAATAAATCTGACAGTTTGACATATTTTCTATACAAAAGCTGTCAAACCGTAATATTTATTCCTCAGATAAAAGTTAACTGACTATTGAAAAATCAGCCCTTAGTGTAATTTATATCTCCACCACTGCTCTTAAAACGCAGAAAAGAAACATCGTGAACAAAAAACGTGTCCTAGAACAAAAAATTCGAAGACATCCGACAACCACCAACCATCCCTGGGCCCGCGTTGTGGACCCTGGCCCACTCCCTCTTACAGATAGAAGGCCTGTGCCCCAGCAGTGAGAACGTTATAGGTTGAATAAGCCTATTCTATGATATGACGTATGCCTAAATAAAGCAGGTAAAATCAGCCGTTAACTCTGTATGGCTAAGGTACGTAAACACAATTATAGATACAGACCTGTTGTTCTGGACTAAAGCCAAGATTTCTCCAGCATATTGAAATCACGTAAAGAATTTCAAGCGGATTCTCTTGAATTGCTTACGCACATTACAACTTATACCTATCCGACATGCAACCAAAGAGCCTCCACTAGCGAAAATAATAAATTGTTAAGCATATTGGCTACCGACTTAAAACTGTAATGGCGGGATATAGACAACCACAGACTACTATAGACCTCAATCAAACAAATATGGCGTCGATTGCACAGACGACAAGCGGAAAAGGACGAGGGGCGGTTGCATTGACTTATAATAGTATCTCAATGGGCGGTTTTCATATTGAAATAATTCCCCCCATAGATAAATACGTCTATTTAAATTGTCCGTATACCAATGACTAAAGTCTTTAGTCATTGCCGTATACTCAAGTCATAAGTGTCATTCTTTGACAGTTGTATGAAATTATGGACCGTAGACAGAGAAACTCTACGTTATGGACGGTAGTGGTAAGGAGAACTATCTCTGTGGTGTATGAAAAGTGTCCGTCAAAATGTGCTACAAAGGTGGCGCTACAGTAGCCACCGGGTAAATTATAAAAGCAATCATTTTAGGTTATGTTTACAAAATAATGTTGGACTACGTTAATTGTTGAGGTAAGGTATTCTGGACTGTCACTAAATACTCTAGTCACTAAAAATATTAAATTTTCTAACTCGGCATACTTCAATCCGTTAATTTTCTAACTTGGCATACTTCAGTCCGTTAACAACTGCTACATTCATACCACACCATTTGCTTACAATAGCACCATTTTGGAGGATTTTTGAACTATTTATTATTTACTGTTTAAGCTGGACACTTTTTCAACTTTCTCCCCATTTATGAGCTAGTTCTCCTTACCTCTACCCTCCATATATGAAATGTAGCCATTTCAATACAAGGCACATTGACGTTGGGTCAATTTGTTTAACTGGCTTTCTGATTATTCATTCCCATCTCATCGACCGAGTTTGACTAAATTATAAGAATTAGTCTGCATTCTTGTTTATTTGACACAGGAATAACCCAACGCCCAAGGGGTCCCAATCCCAACGGGTGCTCTGAACAATAAATCAATTAAAGTGAATCCAATTTATCTGACTGACTCTCAATATCTTAGAATTGAAGACCAAAGCATTCATTGTAAGCTTTGAATGTTTACGAATGTTTAATCAAAGTTCTTAATTTTTTTCATTGTGTATTTTGAGAGCAGCAATTTGATATCATTTTGGAATAATAAAGCTAATGCCAATATGATGATCAATATTTTCGTTTCATCATCAGAGCCCGACTACACCCACTGCTGCTGCTTTTCTCGTTCAAATCCCCTTATTTTCGATTACTTAAGCAAAGGGCCAAGGAAGGAACACGGGTGGGTTTCAGTCAGTAAGAGTCTGACACTTCCTTCCGCTCCACCCAGAGCGGGAGGGGTCATTTGATGATTTCCCATCCTCAAAAAAAAAAAAAAAAAAAATGCATAAAGTGCGGTTCTGAATTAAGTAATATTTTATTCTATTTGATTTGAAAACCACCGGTAACTACATGTTTATGCAGTAAAAGACCTATCACGAAGCCGTCATCCACGCATTCTGTACATCAAACTAAGTAAATAACTTTGTGCAAAAATAATTGCTGGGAAACGAGTTTTATTTTTGGTGTGAAAATGTATTTTCTGCATAAAAATATAATAACGGGAAGAACTGGTGATTAATGGTATCTTTACACCCGACATATTAAATGTTCATGTCCGATTTCACCTCCTAAAAAACATTGCATTTATGCATTCTAGCAAAAAACAACAGACAAATATAAATGAGAAACATCAAAGGAATTCTTGAAAACACTAGAACAGTTGCGGATATTAGGTCTAGACACATTTATCTGTTTCTTAGATCTACGTGGGAATCAGACTGTCCCAAAACATACATTGTTTTAAACTTTTATAGGAAAATTGGAGGTTATTAACGCTTTTTGTGAGTTTAACCCCGTATAGGACATATCTATTAAATTTGGCGAACCATTGCTTAAAGTGACCAATTGATTACTGCGTCGTAATTTCTAGTGCTCCAATGCAAAAATTGCTTTAAATTCAATCACGCAACAAGTGCTTGTGACGCACGAAAAAGAGGACCAACCATACTTATTAAAAACAATCAAAATGATCGGTGAGTGTCTGCTCAAACTATAAAGATGTGCAGCTAGAGTAACAGACCGCAACACAGAGAAAATGCCCAATATTTAAAAAGGCAAAAGAAAGACAAAATGAAAAGGCTAAAAAAGCGGAAGAAAAACACACTAGTGCCTCATCTGCATCCAATCCAACACAACAAGTAACCAATAGAAAAATGAGATCTCCTTTACGTAGATCGACAAATGTAAAAAGTACATTGTATGCAAACGCAACGAGAAGTATAACAACAAAACACAGAAGTGAAAACGAACAGAGCCACCATGCGAAAAAATTAATAGAAAAGAAAAAAAACCATATTCGACAAAACTATGGAAAATTTTATGAAATTAATGAAAGAATTTAGAGATGTTCTACTCGACTAAAGGCAGTAAGAAACTTATAAACATCTTGCACTTCAATGCGCAGGTTATAAGAAACAAGTTCACCGAAATAAAACAACTGATTCAAAAATACCGTACAGACATTGCCATTATAAATGAAGTCAAAATTAACCCGGATAACCAAAAATTCAACATCCTCAATTACAACAAGATGTATGACCAGAAAGCTAACCATCTAAGGGTAAATACTATACATCAAAAATGACAATTTCTTCAACTCCTTCAATGGAGACGAGAGAAACATCGAAGGGTGTAGCCTTCGTGGTTTCACGAATCACACAACTGGAGAATACATCACGATAAAGGAGTTAATAAAGGAGGAGATAGAGGAGTACCATAATCATAAGATATATGAACCTAAGGGTGAAATTACTCGGCCACCCAAATAATGGAGGTCTTGGAGTTCTACTACGAGAAATGCAAAACAGTGGAAACTGCAGGATCATACATTCTGGTCAGCCATCCAAACGCACCAGCACGAGCAACAATCATATACTGGACATAGCAATCACAACATATGATCACTCAGACTTGGACACAAAACCATGCAAACAGACAGAATCCATAGCATCTGACCACGTGAAATGGATAATCAAAATCAACTTAGAAAACCACTACGAGATATCACTCAGTCGTAATCTGAAAGACATTAAAACAAATATGGAAAAACGAGACAAGTTTGAACAATCCCCAGCAAATAAAATAGACACAAACACTAAAATTGAAACAAATGCAGAATGTGACGAAATGATTATAAAATTGGAAATAACCATACTAAAAACGCTGGATGAATTCGCACCGCTCAAATAAGCCAACCCCAGAGAAAATCTCCCTGAAGACATTCAAAAGTTGATTGAAGAGAGAAATAAGGCGAAAAACATAGCGTGGCTTCTAAGATTTACGAACAGGTACAATGATCTAAAGAGAGAACACAACAGGTTAAAACGTTATCTAACTAAGAAAATTGCCGAAATCAGAGAAGAAACTTGGAATAAAGCTTTAGGCAATAAGACCGACAACAGAAAAAAATGTGGGGTATACAGAGGGCCATGAAAAGACTACCCCAAAGGCTCCCCCTTATAGAAAATTGAAACAGAATTGAAGATCATCGACAACCTAGTAAACACAGCCATCATTGACACGTCCGATGTAATCAAAATACGGAACCACAATACGGAGAAATACACACCATTTCAACCATTAGAAGCAACATCACAAGCAGAGTTAAAAATAGCTCTTCGACAGTTCAAAAATCAGAAAGCACCTGGCCTTGAATAAGAGCGGACATTCTAAAATTGGGAGGCGAAACGATGATAGCCATGTTGAAGCGAATTATGGATTATTAACACCTTAAGGGATAAAGCAATGGTTTTTTTTGCACAAATCAGGAAAAGACTACACACAACTCAAGTTATACAGACCGATCCGCCTTCTTAACATCACGGGCAAATGGGCCGAACGCATTATTCTCTCGAGAATAAACACAGAAATCAACGAACTGATTCCCGAACACCAACACGGATTCGTTCGTCAATGAGGCACTAGTACACAAATAATAAGGACTGGCAAATAAATCACAACGCTCTAGAGAAAGGACACAGTGTGGCCATGATATTGCATTTGATTCTATAAACCATAAAAGTCTTTTAAAGAAAATGTATGAAGCGGGAGCGCGTATTATCATTATAAAGATAATAGAAAATTATCTGCCAAAATGGTGGTCTGTCTTTTGGTGGTTACCAAAGGCAAGAAAAAGGCGTACCATACGGTGTTCCCCAAAGCTCTGTCCTAGGACCCGTACTCTTCAATTTATATGTCACCGACATACTAAAATCAGGAATTGCAGGTCAGATGCTCTCTCAATACGCAGATGACCTGTGTATTCTCAACGCAGCGGGGAAACCAGACTATGCCACAATGTGTGCCACAATGGGCTGCGGAGGAACTTTGCAATGTGGATAAAACAGAGTGCATCATGTTTTCTCACAAAAGACCTAGGCGAGGGAGCATGAACAGCGGATACAGGAATTACATCCTATTGAAAAATCAAAGGATTGAATAATGAAGTAAAATACTTCGGTGTCGTATTTGACAATATATCCATTAATAAGCACACAAAAGAAAGAGTAGAAAAGGTAAAACCAAATTACTCATCATACAGACGTGCCTTTTACCGGTACTCTTACAGTCATCCAACTCCTATCGAGAATAGTAAGAACAATCTTACAAAACTGAAAAGACAATACAGAATGGCACTGAAAGCTGCAGGTGACTTCCCACGTCGCACTGAAACCATAACCCTCTGGGATATACTTGGACAAGACTCGTGGCATCTCCATCGCGATATGATCGAAAAATTAACTTCTTTGACGATCAGCGGCTTAGAAGAGCACCCATCCCTTTTCTCAAAATATAATAGGCAATATAGAATATATAAAAAAATCGGAGAGAGGCAAACCGCTCCACAAGAGAACAGGCTATGACTCGTACAGTCACTCCTACTCTATAAGTAATTTTAGGTCTAGGACCGGCAGTACTATTCTGTAACCATCTCACCGTGAAAACGTAGGTGAACTGAGCGTGGAGTGAGCTGTCAATCCCTATTATCAGGTGGAATGAAAACTCACTTCAACTAAGTTTTCACGGTGACATTTTTATAGAATAGCACTGCTGATGGGATCCTAAATCCAAAACCTCTCACACTTACTTTATATAATTTAACCGTGTGTGAAAAGAATTAAAAAAAAAAAAGTTTATTTCATATCATTTTGGCTTACATTGCATGTCGAGGAGTCTCAATTTAGAATTTCGCAATACAAACTGCGCCAAATAAAATGCACCAAATGCACCTAAAAAATTCCTATTTGTAAGTGACATGTCACAATTTTTATGCTAACCAAAGAATTAAACAAACATCTATCTATCTATCGTTATTTCTAATTAAGAGTTGAGATGTCCACTGTGGTTATTGACTTATTGTGTAATGATTAGGTGCACACTGCACGGCTAAACAGATAGTAAGTGTTCATAGGGAGGTATGGACATCTGTCTTACTGCAGGACATCTGTCTTCGGGCATCGCAGAGACAAAGATAGACATCAAACTTTTACATTACATGTCAGACATAATATCATGCCTGTTTATCTGTTTAATCACGCCTCCAGTACACCCACATTTCGTCTGTCAAAATGTCCTATTGCCATTGTAGCGGTATCTACATCGCCACATGCGAATTACGCATCACACTGACGTCACGACAATCCTGCATCGCGCAAGCAGAGTTTACCGTGCGACTAGCATATATATAACATCCCAACATCAATCGTCGGGCAGCCCCTGGCTGGAGGCTTTGATTTAGCTCAAAGGCACCACAGGATAGACCGGTTATAAGCAGTCACGGTCTCTCAGGGCCAACTACGAGATGCAGAAAGAAAAATCGTCGGGCTGTTGCCCACCAGACACGACACTCGACTGGTAGGAGGATCCTCCCTTTTCTATGGAGGTATGAGTGAACTTTACACCCTGTTCCTCATGCCTCTATACCATCACCGGGCACAAAACTAGACTCCAGGCTGCTACTGAGAAAGTCCTAATGGGAAAACCAAAATCAGCTGGTCTCATTTTGACGAGTTCTGCAAACATAAATGTAGGGAACAGCTGTTTTTTTTTTCGCGATATCGTATTTGGTCCCATAGTAAAAGTTGTTCATAATGATGAGTACAATGACCCCTTAAGAAAACTCTTAAAACACCATAAACTGACCATAACTAACCCTGTATAACCGACCTACCCTGTATAACTTAAAAGGTTGATGGTGTTTATCATCAAAGCCAAAAGGAAGGGTTATGGTTTTAGCAGTATAAGCATGTGGGCATTGAGCTTTGGTGGCCCAGTGGTAACGGCCGCGACTTACGAGTTGTAGGTTGTTGGTTCGAACCCAGACAGGCGCTTTACTTTGTGTTAATTATTTCATCACCACTGCTCTCAAAACGGTGAAGGAAAACAGCGTGAACAAACCGGCATATCCTTGAACCAAAAATTCGAAGACATATGACATCTACCAACCCACACTGGGCCCGCGTGGTGGATTACGGCCCGCTCCCTCTCACCGAGAGGAGGGCTGTGTTCCAGCAGCGGGAACATTATAGGCTGATGAGGAGTCTATGCATGTGTGTAGTAAGTATGTAAGTATGTTTCTATTTACGTGTGTTCCACAGTAGAGAATAAACTATAGATCCGATTTTGATGAATGAGGTATCAATAGATTCGTAATAATAGTACGGGTGACATAGGCTATATTATAAATTCTCCCTAAATTTAATATGGTGTACTATAAACGTAAATATCATATCACGAAAAAAAAATTGATAATAATGACATGTTTAGTATCAAAAGAAAGGTCTTAACGAGCACAAAATACATTTAAATGGTTAAAAACACGCAAAACTGAGACTGCGCTACGTACCTACGGGGGCTGTACAATTAATACCTATTAAACAATAAAAAGCATGATTAAAATAATGATTGTCAAGAGCAAATAGGTTAGGTACTGACCTATTGTATTACTCTTAATTACGTAGTCGTAACGTTTATAGACTAAAAGTAAAATAAATGCTTAAAAATCTGTAACCCGACCAATAAAAATAAAAGTGATCTAAAGAGTAATTAAACAAGAAAATATTTCGGACAAAAATCAAGACACGTACAAAAATGGTCAAGCAGTGGTCGGATGCTATTATCATTTTGTAGGTGTTCCAGGTACATGCATGGTATACCTACAAACCATTTTGTAGGTACGTATGCTTTAATTTATGTCTGAAATATTTTCTTGTTTCGTAATGTTTTGTAAATTATTCAAAGAATACAGGAAAATCAACCTGTTCAAACACTCGGTACGTACAATGTTATTGGAGGTAAACTGAGGAGGTAAATAATGCCAGTTACTCGTTTATGTGGCATCCTTCCATCCATACTAATATTATTGAAAGTAACTCTGGAGGTCTGGCTGTCTGTATGTTACCTTTTCACGCTTAAACCACTAAACGGATTTGGATAAAATTTGACAAGGAGACAGTTATGGCATCCTGGGACATACGCTACTTTTTGTCTAAATTTTTTCCTAAAAGGGTGTTATAGGGGATTAAAGTTTGTATAGGAAACAGCATTTCATAAGTTAGGGATATGAAAATTTTAATTTAGCTTTTGGTATGAAATTTAAAAATAAAATGTTTAAGCGTTTTTTTTTAAATCGTCCCCTAAACGGGTATTTAAGCATGATTAATGAAATTTATCCTACCTCTTTTTAAGAGATTTAAGGAATTCGAAATATAGTCCGAACCCGTATCTTAAGGTATTAATTTATTTTAGTATTTGTCCCTTATAAATAATAATAATAATTGGTCCACTCGCTTAAAAGTTAATTCAATTTTAAGTTATGTATATTTTTTTTTTCATTCTATAGTAATGTACCCAAGAGACTGGCGGCATAGCCACGTTGTATGGCAATGCTAAGCCTCTGGCCAAGGTGAAGGCCAGCCCTTGGGTCACGGGAAGTGTCTACAAGCCGTTAGAAGATTTCGTTGAACAAACCGTGAGCACTCGGACCCCATGGCCCGAGGGTTTCAACCCCAAACGGCTCGAAAATATAATTACCGATAAGGTTATTACAACTCGCCGCTTGAGTTAAGTTATAAAATAACTTAGCTAATATTCAGGTAATACGTGGTCAATGGCGGCACTAGAGTATTTCAATTTAATGATGAAAGCATTTAAATTAAATTAAATATTCATTTATTTCAGGAAATTATTCCCATATAAAGCACTACAAATTAAATTGACAAATATAAATTAAAAATATAAATTATAAATTAAAACCATTGCATTAAAAAATAAAGATTTAAATAAAAAAAAAATTAAATGCATTATTATAATTTTTAATTTAGATCATTTTAGAACCATAAAAATATGTTTAACAAAAACAAAAAAAAGATTGTTTGCATTTATTATCTGTCTGTCTGTTTGTTACATTTTCACAAGAATTGATTTGGATGATAGGATACTCTTTATCCCAAAAGCACGTTCCCGTGGGATAATTTTCGACTACCACGCAGGCGAAGACGTGGGCAGAAGATAGTCTGATCATATGTTTATTTGAATATTGACCTTATTTCAGAAATGGGTCATGTTCTTCAGTGTTGCGTTTGAATGATTCAGTTTCAGTTTTTATTTGTTTCTTAGTAAGTATGGGTTTTAAAATTTTTTTGATGACCTACTTTTATTGGAAGTAAGTGGAAGAGTTTCGTTTTTATATGTTCTACTTCTTCGAAATTCATATTTGTGCAACTGAAGAATAAGTCTTTTGCAGGTGTACAAATATGAACTAGAAAAATGGTGTGCAGAAGCTATCCATTTATTTATTTATTCGAATGACAAATATAGGTAGAGCGATATCGGAACGAAGGTCACGGGAATCCGCACGGGACCGGTAGATGTGGCGGTGCTTGAGGAATACCAGTGAATGTCTTTCGGCTGAATGATGATGTCATCCAAATAGGCTACATTGTGCAGTAATGTACTATTCAAATACTTAGGCTGTATTGTGGTGAATTAATATTTTCAAGCTTAATGAGAAGCGGTATTGAAGTTGGCTAGATAATACAGTCGATAACGACGAGTGGCAGAAAACGATATAATAATAGGCCTGAGAAAAAGTTGTAGTAAAATCTCTTTGGCTGTACTGTTTGTATCTGGCTGGTTTTGATACTAAGGGACCAAATAAAAATCACGAAAAAAAAATCAGCTGGTCCCTACATTTTGACGAGTTCTGCAAACATAAATGAAGGGAACAGCTAAGTTTTTTTTCGCGATTTCATATTTGGTCCCATAGTAAAAGTTGTTCATAATGATGAGTACAATGACCCCTTAAGAGGTTGATGGTGTTTTACCAATAGCCCTGTAGAGTCCTCCTGATAGATTTCGAAATTATTATTTCCTTATTTAATTATAAATACCCGTTCACAACGGATGCAGTCCATACACAGATATAATAACGGTGTCATCGTAATGCTCTGACGAATAAAGTGACAAATATACCTAATACCAAGACTGAAATTACAAGCATGACGAAGCCCTAAGATTTCAGATCAGAGATCAAAATGAGTATGAGTGTGAGCCTTGAAGTTGATTTATTTATAACAAGGAACCCAATTTTTAAATAAGGTTTCTGGAACAGGAGAATTTAGAGACCATTTTCCAGAGAAAGTTAAGTTATTTTTTGCGCGAGGCTCACCGTCTATTTGGAGAATATTTCCAGGAGAGTATATTAAAGTTCTGAGTCGTGGATATGTAATTTTGTGTGGTTAATTTTGGTTTTTTAGTAACGATTGAAAAGGTATCTTTTACCCCTTTCCTCAAATGAGATAGTAGCAAAATGCAAGCTTTTTTGATCCTTCGTGGACGTGGGTGCGGCGTAGGGATCTGCCTATTTGCTCAGTGGAAAAAAATAAGAATACTTATTCGTATAGTATCGTATAGGGACATTAGAGACCTTACTGGTAAAGTCCTTCAGAAAGGTCAGTAATATGCGTAATAGTCACAACCGGCGTGCGTGTATGACCAGCCGGTCGATTCTGTAAAAATCTCACCGTGAAGACTTGCGTGAAGTGAGCTGTCAGTGTCATCCCACTGATGCTAGGGATTGACCAACGTTACATTTACAATCATAATCGAGATTTTAATAATATTTTTTATCCAAATTCGATTGATCATTTTATATTATTTTAAAGCTAGTATGTAGTTAAGTGGCTAAACATTACTATTTTCGGAGTTTTAAAATAAAACAGCAAAACAGAAATTCGGTTAGAAACTCAAAGTTGTTTATTTTTGTTTAGACACTTATATACTAGCTTTGAAATACTTAATATAAATTATCAATAGAATTTGCATAAAAAATATTATTAAAATCTCGATTATGATTGTAAATGTAATGTTTGGTCCATGCCTAGCATCAGTGGGACTACACTGACAGCTCACTCCACGCTCACTTCACCTAAGTCTTCACGGTTAGATGGTTACAGAATCGCAATGCTGGTGTATGAACGTAAATAAAACAAAAGGAGTATGTCAGGATAGTAGCAGGTGGCGTTCTGTAATTTCTGCCTATCCCCAAGGGAAGAAGGCGTGGTGGGTTTATATGTATTTGATTAAGTACATATAAACCCACCACGATTGTATACGGTAACGATTCCGTTGATTTCAGCAGTCTGGACTTCACCGTTTGTAAAATTGGAAATAGAGAGATATAACGAAGAATTACGTTCGTGCATGCCAAATATCTACTACAAATTATCACATATTCGTTTTCTCAAACATCCTTGGAAATTTGAGCATTATTTTGACAACCTTCTTCCAGATAAATTGCAATTGCTGTACTGGCTAAATACATGCGAGCAGCGGCCGGCAAAAGTTATATGAAAATCCATATCTGTCGTGGTTTTGCGGCCAAAAAATTACATAGTAAACTCGTAGCTATCGTGTAAACGCTCTTTTACTCCGAAACATGGCAACCAAGGAGGTAACTTATCAAAGGTTTCATTTAAATTTCGAACTGGCTTGCAAATAGAAAGCTGTTTATTGAAAAAAAAAAGATCAGTTTAACGCGGGAAAAGTTATTGTTATTCATTGTTCGTCATTGATTTTGAAAAGTAATTGTATTTTAATTTCCGCGCATTATTTGAGAAAAGTACTATACAAGCCTCGGCCCACATTTACACGTTCGTCCATCAATGCCTCTTTTGCTGGCCGCTGCAGTAATGTACTTTTGTTACTACTTAGTTTGTCTTTAACTGATATGACCAATTAGAAACTCCACTTTATTTATTTATATAACCATTTTTTTTATTATTTGGTTCAAGACTATTGTCGCTTAGCGACCACATTGCCCAGTGCAGAAAAACACTTTTTTTTTATTACTTTCTAGCTTATAACCAACTTGTACAATTGTTTTGCCTTATCGGACACTGGAAAAGCAAGGGTAGTATTACATAAGCCAATGTCATACCTTTTTTTATCGTCCTAAAACATTCATTCTATCATTTTCATTCTGAACACACTCCATCAGAATATGAAACACATCATAAACCACTCCACACTCATGACAATTGAAGACACACTTTCTTCAAACTTATTTGAAGGAATATATCGCATGTGAGAAATATCCATATCCAAGTGTTGCAGCGAGCTTTTGGAGTCTGTCAGAATCACAAATTTATCGCCATTAATTGATTGAATATAGGACAAAGCTTCCAATATCGCAATCAACTCAATATGCATAATATAAATACATATATTACCATTTATGTACACAGTTATGTATAGGCAGATAAGAAGAACGGAACAAAAAATACGTACAAAGGACGTACTTTGTTCCTATAATTTTTATAATATACTGTTGTGTTGTGAAGTGAAATCCTTTCTTCCCGATTAACACTAAAGTCTGGAAGTGTTTACGGCTCTTTAAATTTTAACGATCCTTCCTTCTTTCGGCGCCAAACTCAATTTGAGAAGTCGTAAAAATGCTTTCGAGACGTGGTCACATAAGTCCGTGGTTCATGGAGGTGATTTATTTTTGTTTTGAGTTCGAGACCCTGAGAATTTGAGGGCAACGAAGTGATTTATATAGGCGAAGGTTATATCGATTCCTTTGAATCGACTATCCAAGTTGGAGTTGATTTTCCAAGTAATAGTACTCTTAGTCTATATTCGCTGCCCATAGGGTTGCCAGCCTTTATATATCAAATTTAGTATTTTCGAAGACATTGACTGTAAAAATATAGTAGACGGCGAAACAATTAATAAAAATGTAAAAAAAAACAAGAATGTAAAAAAAATACAAAATCAGCCGCCCTTCACCACTTCCTAGTGCTTTAGCTGGGAACAAGAAGTAGCGCAACAAGTTCCCCAGCAAATGACTGTTATTACACTCTTAACATTACAAAATACCTACCATTAATTCAGCTTTTATGAGACGAATACTGGCCTTATTGCGCTTTTTTGCCATTTTATATTGAAATTAAAATATAGTACTTTCGCCTACATACATGGGGCACACTAAAAGTTTTGCACTTCTAGCTAGGTAATCGGAACTATTTGAATTTCGAATGTTATATTTTTTTAAACGTTGCAACCTTCTTAGTAATAAAAAAAAACAATTGGCGGGAAATCATTTGTCAATTGTTTTTTATCACACATCAAAGTTCTACGTACGCAAGGAAAATGGAATTAAGTAGAAAAGATTTTAGAGCGATGATTTTTTATGATTTTTAAAGTTCTCTCTCTCCGCAAGACTGTGCCGCTCGTCTTCAAAATGCTTTTGGGACCGAAGCACCTTGTTTGAGCACCGTGAGGCGATGGTTTGCTGAATTTGAGAGAGGTCGAGTTTCTTTACATGACGAATTTCGTGAAGGGCGGCCTTCAGCTGCCGTCAACGAAAATAATGTGGCTATTGTTAAGCGGCTAATTGAAGAAAACCCGCGGATTACCTATGAGACAATTCGAGGACTATTGGGGATTGGTATGAGCCAAATTCAGAAAATTTTACACGAAGAATTGAAAGTTTGGAAACTTTGTTGTCGTTGGATCCCTCATGAACTGACAGCGGAGCAGAAGCGGGCCCGCGTGGAATGGTGCTCACAGATGCTACTGAAGTACGACCACGGACATTCTAAAGCTGTTTATGACATTGTCACAGGAGACGAAACGTGAATTTATTGTTTTGAACCCTAAAAAAAACAGCAATCTTGTGAATGGGTGTTTGAAAATGAGAACAGGCCAACAAAAGTAAGGCAGGCGATAAACGTTGGTAAAAAAATTATCGCGTTTTTTTTCTCAGCTATGGGTCCCATCTGTACAATTCCACTTGAAGATCAAAAGAGTGTTAATACCGAGTGGTATTCTACCATTTGTTTACCCAGGGTGTTAGAAAAATTTCGCGAAAGACGACCCAAAAGCCGCGTTCTCCTACATCATGACAAGGCTTCTTCACACACGGCCAACAAATCAAAGTCATTTTTAGCTTCCGAAAAAGTACAACTCGTCACCCATCCTGCGCATAGCCCCGACCTAGCACCCTGTGATTTCTGTATTTTCCCCAAAATCAAAGATTTGATGAGAGGTTTCACTTTTACCAACTCCGAAGAGGCAGTGATAGCGTTCAATCAACACGTAGAAAACATGCCTTTAGATCTGTGGTCCTCCTGTTTTAAAAAATGGTTCGATCGCATGAAAATTAAAATGTAAAGGAGAGTATTTTGAAAAGCAATAAACATATAATTTTGGTTATAACATGTGGTTTTTTTAAGTTACGCAAAACTTATAGTGTGACCTACGTATTTTAGATATAGTATTTAGGCCTCTAATAAGTAGTAAGGTTACTATATTATATAGTAGGGTTGGCAAACCTTTCTGTCCTGGCCCCAGTTGCCGTGAGCCTTACCCGGATGCCTTCAGTGGCGCCGATCTCCTCGAGGCTCACCGCCTTCTCCACCTTAGCTGGCACATCGCGGTAGGACACGCCTTTCTATTCCGCTTCCGGCTGTAGTGTAATCACTACAGCTGCGGACATCGGGGCGCGGAGCCTAGCCGCGAAGCTTCGCGCTTTGTGCCGCTGCCGCCTCTCCGCTATTATTATGCTACGTCTTTGTACCTGGTGCATGATAATTGGGAAAGATGTTGGAATTGATCGTAAGCCTTTATTACATTGTGTCCTGTTCATTAAATAACATCTGTACAAGATCTTACTTGAACCTCCCACCGGCCGGCCCGTTGGCCGCTAGTCTTTCCTAGAAGACTGAACGCCATATTTTTTTTTTGGACCATAAATTGTTCATATTTGATAAACCTTTTTTTTTGAGGGTGGGAAATCATCAAATAACTTCTCCCGCTCTGGGCAGAGCAGGAGGGCGTGTCAGACTCTTACTGACTAAAACCCACCCGTGTTCCTTCAGTTGCCTGTGCCAGGGGCACGGTATCCCCCTCGGACTTTCCCGCAACCCTAGCAGGCATCGACCCTAGCGGACCCCGTCATTGGTGCTGACATCTCTTTGAGGCATGCGTGGAACACAACGCGCCGTTGACCCGGGCCTGGTCCTTATTGAACGGCGAGCTGCCCATTGCTCGCCGTTCGCAAGCCCCCGCCTACGGTGGCCGGGAATCGGCCTGTAATTCCCGACGCCCAGGGCGTCTCCTGCGGCGACTAGGGGCGTGAGGGCGCGAATTTTGCCTCTCCCTCACGCGTTCCGCCTCCTCCTTCGCGAACATTACTGCTTCGCAGAAGGAGGTGACGGCTTCCCAAGGCCTCTCGCTCCGTACCATGGCCTGGACCAGGGCCGGGCGCGAGAGATCGCCACCGCCAATCGCCTCCACGAGGACACGGCGGTGCTCCGCCCAAGCCGGGCAGACCTCCACCGTATGCTCCACCGTGTCCTCCGGTCGATCCACACAATGGTGACACCCGGGCGTTTCCTCCCGCCTTATCCGGAACAGGAACCTCCCGAAACAACCGTGTCCGGTGAGGACCTGCGTCAGGCGGAAGGTGAGGACGCCGTGGCGCCTCTCTAGCCACTCCTCAAAGAGGGGACAGATCGCCGCAATTGTGGCGTGCCCAGCGCTGGGTTGCGGCAATCGCACTTTCCATGCCGCCCTGAGATCCCGTCGGAGCTCTGTCCGCTGTACCGTGATTTCTCGCAGCAGCGGAGCTACGCCCCGGCGTTTCGCCTCCTCTCGCCACTCCCAAATATGCGCGAGGACTTTTGCCTCCAGATCCCATGGCGGTAATCCAGCTAGGAGGCTCGCCGCCTCACCGGAGAATATTTGATAAACCTGCCAAACTGCGTGGCAGTTTGTCGGCAAATCTTGGTTTGATACATCGTGCTTGGTTTGAATCTTACATCAGCTTTAGATTTGGACCACGGTCGGTAGTGGCTCAAGGTATACAATCCATATCATCATCATGATCATCAGTCTACAGCAGTCCACTGCCAGACATAGGCCTCTCCAATTGCACGCCGTGCAGCTTGATTTTCGGTAACTCAACTCAACTTAATCCAGCTGCTACCAGCCACCCAGCGAAGATCATCTCTCTACCTAGCCTGAGGACGTCCTACCTCACGTTTGTCAATTCGTGGTCTCCACACTTAAACACGTCTACCTCTACGGTCATCGGTTCTACGGCTAATAAATATGTCCGGCCCATTGCCACTTCAGCTTGCTTGTTCGGTGATCTCTGTCGACAAATTTGGTTCTCAGCCGGATGTGCCTTTTCTTCGTCCTTGACTTCTGTTCAACGCACCACTGACACGTGGAGATTTCCAGATTAACAGTGTGTGTAAACACCCTGACGTGCGTCATTATGTATTTGGAATATCAAACAAAAGTTAGCGAAACGCATTCCATTGGCTTGCATTCATTTATAGTGGCGTCGGTTTGGCAACAAAACTCTGCTCGTTAACCGACTAACAGGTGAAACGACATATTTAAGAGCTATTGTAATGTACTAAATTATTTTTAGCTCAAGACACTGACGACTGACTGAGCCATGGTCCGGGGCGAGGGGGAGTGGGAGGCAGTCGCCTCCTTCTGCGAAGCAGTCATGCTCGCGAAGGAGGTGGCGGGACGGGAGAGGGAGAGAGTCTCCCATCCAAGCCGCCGCGGTGGACGCTCCGGGCGTCGGGAGCCGCGTGATGACTCCCGGCCACCGTAGGCGCGGGCCTGCGGGCGGTGAGTAATGGGTAGCTCACCGTCCGATCAGGACCAGGCCCGTGCTGGACGGCGCGTACGTGTTCCACGCGCGCCACAAAGAGATGTCAGCATCGAAGAGGGGGCCCACTAGGGCCCAAGCCTGCCGGGAAAGCGGGATCATCCGAAAGGGGTACCGCTGACCCGGAATATAAAGGGCCAAGGAAGGAACACGGGTGGGTTTTAGTCAGTAAGAGTCTGACACTCCCTTCCGCTCCACCCAGAGCGGGAGGGGTCATTTGATGATTTGCCATCCTCAAAAAAAAAAAAAGACACTGACGAATTACAGCTTCACCCATATAACATACTGTGAAAGCTTTGTTTTGACAGTGTCTGTTTTTAGTCGATCATATCTCCTAAATTCCTCGACGAATTTCGATATGGCTTTCAATGCTCGATAGATAATTTGTCTGGGTATATTTGAATTTTTATTTATTTAAATCGGAGTAGCAATACTTCAGATATAGTCGTATTTGCGAGATTTTATTTACGGTTTCAGGAGCGTATATAAGATGGTACGGTGGTAGAAATTCCCCTGATAAGCTCCTTGACAAAGAGTACTGGAAGAGGATGTTCAGTCATTTTAAACAACTTACTAAACAGACTTTAGCCGTGGTTAAAATATTAGAATACACTTTGCACTTTTGTTGGAGACTATAGTTCAACAATTTATTACTTAATTGAAAGTTCGAAACCACGAACAATGAATGTAACTGCTTTAAATACTGAGTGATCTAATAACCATGATTAGGTAAAACCCCGGAATGTGGTATATTTTCTAAACAACGTTTATAAGGTGTTATTAATATCTATGTGTTCGCATTCAAGTGCAGTGCGGTTTCCATTATAACGTCATAGTTCTCAAGGAGTCTTGTAATTATACAATTTATGATTATTTGAGTAGTAATATAGCTGTTTGTGAAGGAGTTCGTCCAGAAAATAGGTACTACGGTTATATCGATTACTATCGCCATATATCTACCGTTGCTGTATCCGCTTCGGTTTAGTCTCGATGGCAATGGACGGTGGGGCCCCTGGTATTGCAGACAAGCAAGATGGTGGAGAAAACTTACTAATAGGTAGGTCGCCTGCTTGTTGGTGCTAGTGTACCTTCTACATAAAAAAAAAAAAACACTGTCACAACGCGTAGTCTGAACCGCTGGGATCTAGAAGCTTAAAATGTTTCACAAGAGTTTCTTACTGCAGGCCGGCCGATGAGAGAATGCGTTCTTGACCCCCGTCAGTTTCATCCAAACACATACACGGTGTTTTACGAATTTTATCTTTATTAGTTAATAGAATTGTCGCACTGACAGTGTCAGGAACGTATTTTCTCGACGGCCGGACTGTAGCGGCCCGGTCCAAGTGGCCTACTCTCCAAGTCCGTCAACGAAGATACGCGCCCGCCTGAAAGTAGTTCGATACTTAGAAGTGAACCCTACTCCCGATTAATTAACTTTTTCAGACGGGCAAAAGCATATCGGGAGTAAAGACTGCTGTCAAATGGAGTTGTCATAAATGCTTTTTTCGGTATAATCTTATGTTGTGCTAATGGAGGCGGTGCACGGATTTTACGACCTAACAAAACACACTTTTATTATTTGTAAGTTTAATATTACTTTTGTTTTTATTTTAATAATGTATTATTAAAATAAAAAACAAAACACCTAGACTTATTTTATAATTATTCCATATTATTATAATTAAAATGTTAGAGGAACAACGCGGTCACACAGAAAGGCACGAAAAGCGACAGACATTTGTAATAGGTATACAGAGTTGATACGAAAGAGGGGCTTTTCTTTAAACTGCCTATACTAGGTACCATTTTCAAGCTCTGTACCAAAAATCAATTAAACAGGAGCAGTAGTATAGTCGCACATGATTTTTTAAGTTTTTGCCCCGTTTGAACACGATGTATCTTTCCTAACAGCTGATTATGTCTGACGCAAGTCACAAGTAAAACCAAATACTTTCATTATAATGATTATGTCTGACGCAAGTCACAAGTAAAACCAAATACTTTCATTATAAAGATGGCAATGCAAACAAGGAAGCAATAAATACAACACGCTTGCACTTTCATTACAAAGGGTGGTTGCGTTTTACTCTGACTTGTAAGATATTTAGTTTGTTTGAAAAAAAAACGCATTTTTGGTGCTTTAATTTTTATACCGTATCGAACGAATACTCAACACGTATAGTATAAGTAGTGTAATTTAATGCCTCTCTGTCATATCAACTCTGTAGATGGATATAGAAGGTGAGCACTAAGGAAAGGTTTTCGAAAAATAATGCTCTGAAGGGGTTTGATAGGTTATAGTCATCTCTTAGCCACCACGGCTTATGGATTGTTTTGTTTAAATTTATATTTGCTGTACACTAGACACTCAACGTGTACGTCTTATTTACATCGTTCTCACATATAGTTATACCTATATTCAACATTAATGATGTAACTAATATTTATGTAACAATATAATTTAAAAGAGTGTCAATGGAGTTTCTTGCCCGTTCTTCTCCATAGGGTACCTACTACGCTTTGGAATGGGCACCTAGCTTCATATTTCTGACTGACCGACCACTTGACAACTCGAAAGTGCCTGTAAATGGTTTAATTGAAATACGGCTTGTAATACAAATTGTCAATACGACGCATAAATCACCATTTTGTAAATCACTTTTATAATATAGCCCTTATTTTAATGGGCAAGTTTCTGATTTAAGACCATATTACCACTTTCATTTAAAATCATCTTCATCAGATCTTATGAATACATGACCTAAACGCAAGTTTGATAATGCCTAAAAGTATATGATCCACCGCAGTAAACAAAATCAGAAAAATATATGATATTCTTCAGGATAATGCTAGTTAGATAGTGTGTTGAAAGCATAATACAACTAATTTGGTACGATAGAAAAAAGTCACGAAGATACCTCAAAAATATATTTTAACGATTAAAAACCATACTAATATACATGCAATAATTCTGTTTTTTTTTCTAGATTGATCTTCAAGCTACTTATTAACGTGATAGTGTTTTAATTTTTTTGTCCAATCAATAGATCTTTTGTAAATAGAGAATTGCTTCATATTTTGCAATAAATTACTAGCTTTGTGTCATAACGCTTCTTTCTTTTCTATGCAGTCCGACAGTGACCGCAATTTAGCTGTTGTCAGCCCCATAAGAAGTTCTTTTTAATTAATTCGGGGAATAAACTTTATTAATTGTTTGTTGTGTCATAATCATCAAGCATTTGGAGTATTAAACGGCATACGCTTATTGTGTCATCTTCTTTGAATTTCATGAAACATCTCAACCATATTCTTCGAATGGGATGTTATTATAAAATTATTCACACCCCAGGCTAACTGACTGACGCATTCTATTCAGGAAAGCTCAGACTAAGGCTCGAATCTTCTTAATCAAGATTTTATTCAAAATAGTTTTCTAAAATAAGGCTGTTTTATAAGAATATAGAATATTTAAAAAAAAACCTTGGCATCCAATTAATCGCAGTGTATGCAAATGAAAGTTCTTCGAAAATAGTCAGAATTTTCTCAAGTGCACCGCATAATTGAATTGCATAAGTGACGCTACGCTACAGCGCGGCGCGGACGTTGAATGAACTACGCTACAGCGCGGTGCGGACGTAGAATGAACTACGCTACAGCGCGGCGCGGACGTAGAATGAACTATGCTACAGCGCGGCGCGGACGTAGAATGAACTACGCTACAGCGCGGCGCGGACGTAGAATTAACTATGCTACAGCGCGGCGCGGACGTAGAATGAACTACGCTACAGCGCGGCGCGGACGTAGAATGAACTACGCTACAGCGCGGCGCGGACGTAGAATGAACTACGCTACAGCGCGGCGCGGACGTAGAATTAACTATGCTACAGCGCGGCGCGGACGTAGAATTAAGGGTCTACGAAAATAATGAGTATTTTTTCGGGCACATGGCATAAGTTACGCGAATGTAGTTCTTAGACACAGTCTGTGTCACACAGGTGGCATTAAATATAGTGAAATTAAACGGCAATTTTTTTTCGTTATTTCGTTGGTCTAGTGGTCGCAGAATTGATCGTTAAGTTGATTGTTTGAGTTGAGTTGAGTTGAAGATTGAAGTTAATTAAATAAGTCTGAAATCGCCAACCCGTCGGTTGGCGATTTCAGACTTATTTAATTAACTTAGATATTTTCCTTCACCGATGTCAGTAAAATCCAAGAGAAACTCAGAAAGTCATGCATGTCTTTATTTCCTTGGAAGATGGGTAGGCCTTTAGTGTGGGACGCAACGTGTGTCGATACTCTTGCGCCATCCCATGTTCCTGGCTCGGCGTGGTGTGCTGGCGCTGCTGCTGCGGCTGCGGAAAACCTCAACCGGCGAAAGTATATTAACCTTATCGGTAATTATATTTTTGAGGGTTTCACCCCGGGTAACCCCGAGGGTTTCAACCCCAACGGCCTTGGGGTCCGATTGTTCCCGGTTCGTTCAACGAAATCTCCGAACGGCTAGTTGACACTTCCCGTGACCCAAGGGCTGACCTTTACCTTGGCCAGAGGCTTATCATTGCCATACAACGTGGCAATGCCGCCAGTGTCTTGGGTACATTACCAGTCGACAGTGATGCGGAGGAATTTTTCGACGTCATATTTTGATTTGTTAATAGGTTTAATAGGGTAATAATAATAACAATAATTAATATGTAGAAAAATTTAATAAAGGAAATATTATAATAATAGTTTTATTTTTGGAACAACATAGGAACCACTTTTGTTAGTACACACCTTAATACTACAACTTATACACTAGGGTTAGTAACAAAATTTAGGGATGAAACTCTTAATGAGTCATGTACTTACGAGGCATTTCATGCGGACAATGATTTCCCTCAGCTCAGATGATATGCCTCAGCACAGGAGCTCTTGGGTCCTCAGCCACGACCCTCAGGATGCTATTGCTACTCGCTCGAATCCTCCTCACAAGCGATGCTACCTTTTTCCTGATGATCGCATGGAAACCATCTGAACGCGATTGGGCAAACATCCCTGAGGCACGACAGAAGCGAGGGACTTTCAACATCATCCTAAAAACGTTGTTGTATTGGACGCGCGAGGCATTTAGCGTCCCCCGTGAGCAGCTGAACCACAGACCACAGTTTAGGTTATTATAGTTTATTTAATATATGAAGTTTTTGTGAAAATTCATAAATATTTATATTTATATATTCTTTATTGTACACCACAAAAAACATAACAACAAAAATTAAACTGAACACTACTTAATATACAATGGGCGGCCTAAATAAAATATTTGAAAAAAGAACTCAGAAAGTACATCATTTGAAAGGAAAAGCCACATTGGCACTTGCCCGGTTTTTAACCCACTATCTTGTGCATGAGATTCAAACCGGCGGCGGTCCTTATGTATTAATTATTTGTTTTCTTCATAACTTAATTGAGTCACACTATGTTTTAATTAATTCCTTGAAATAAGTGATTTAACAATAAATGGTTTTAGTCATAAAACTATACTCGTAATTGTTTTGTTAATGGCAAACCGCAATGAGGTCGGTCGAAACCAAACATGACTAAGAAAAATATTTATGGAGTTTTTAAATCAAAATAATTATGGATCTTAAAAGTTGGGAAATATTTAAAAGCGCGTCAAAAATAAATGGACTTCAAATAATGAACCTTTTTGAATTCATGCGCTTCTTTTTGATCTTTATAAAAACTATCTGTACATTTAAAGTTGGTTAGCTGAAAATTCCGTAAGTGTTGTATGTAATTTCAGAAAAAAACATTCAATTGATTTCCTGTTGAATTTTATAATCTGTGGAGCATAGTTTATGCGCGCCATAGAGATAGCGTGGTAAAATCAATGACTAAAGAATCTTTAGTCATTGGGTAAAATCAGGTAAAATCTTAGTGTAATGGCTGTCAAAGATGATTGAAAACCACGTGAATATTTTGATTGTTAAAAAAAGTATAAAATTATATAAAAAGGGAATTGGCAATTTAAATAATAACTTTAATTGTCGTTTCTTTGTTTTTCAGAGAAACTCAGTTGTTTATTTGCGATTCCTAAAATTACTATAAATTGTCTTATAAAACGACAACTCCAGTTAAATCAAGGAAAATGGAAAAACTACGATTTAAATTTGTAGTTCTGGGAACAACAGATGGAAAAACAAATGCAATATGCATAACCTCAATTGAGACACCAGACGGACGTATTTTTGAGGTTCCTGACGATTTAAAGCCTGCAAGTAAGCACACTACCATAGTTTCTTCAGATGTACCTACTATGTATGAAAATATGAAATTCTCAACAAAAAAAAAAGGCACCAAGCACGCTCAGTATGGATTCCCCTCAGTACGGTTTAAAGAAAATATATCTAGATGAAGGATCCAAGCCACGTTCAAGATCTAAGCCTTAATAAATTCAAATCATTCATTAAACGTAAGTTGTGCCAGAAAGGCTTTTATACCGTTAAGGATTATATTGAGGACAAAAAGGCTTGGGATTGAGTTGTTCCAATTTTCTGCATACTGAATGTTTTCTTTTATTTCTGTTACATACACTGATAAATTGATAATTATTATAACAGAACGACTTGAATACTTACCTTGAGAAGTACAATTTATTGTTTTAATAATATTGTGAATTTGAGGACTATGTGGGTCATTGTTTCAGTTTTAATCATGATCTGGCAGTTTAAGTAGTTCATGCGGCCTACCCAAATGTCCTTTCTTTGGTATTGTTCGTCGAATCGTTGAGCTCCTAAAGTTCTGAGTTGAGCTGCACGGTTCCTGACAAATGCGTGCACTGACTGGACAGGTCCTCTTAATCTGCGTGGTTCTTTCCTCAGAAGACCATTTCAGATACTGATCTACATGGTCCTCAAAGATTATGTTCGAATATTTATATACACATTGACATTGATGAATTTTATACATACAATGACATGAGTAATTACTTTGTAAAGTATTATATTATTTAAATTATTGTGAATGTGAAGATTATGTGGATTATTACTTTTTTTATTTTATTTCTTAGTTAGTTTCATGATCTGGCAGCTTGAGTAATTTATGCGGCCTACCCAAATGTCCTTTCTTTGGTATTGTTCGTCGAATCGTTGTACTCCTTAAGTTCTCAGTTGAGCGGCAAGATTACTGACAAATGCGTGCACTGACTGGACAGGTCCGCTCAATCTGTATGGTTTTTCCTCAAAAGACCGTTTCAGACACCAATCTACATGGTCTTCACATGATCTGACCAAGATTATGTCTGGACTTTAAAAGAGACTGTGACCTCTGAGTTTGTTTCGGCCTTTCTTCTCAGAGTAGTCAGTTATGAAACGCCGACCTCATCTAGTTTTAAAAATATGATTGACGTGTAAAAGTGTTTGTAACAAACCTACTTACAGAAATAAAATCATTTATCATTTATCAAGGCGAAAATTTACAATTTGGTGACCAGTATTTATATGAAATTACAGGGGGGGACAACACTTTCACATAATAACACTAATGTGCCAGAGAGGAAAAATAGAGGAAAGACTGCTGAAAGGTTTTTGAAAGTTTTTTCAAATAAAACATCTAACGCAGAACAATGGATCATTGAGTTTGACCAAGAATGTGGAAGAAATGAGATAATACAAGATGAAGACAATATCAAAGTTCTAAAACATCTCTTAGAAAAACAGTGCCTAGATTGGTATACCAGCATGTTAATTAAATTAACGGTGAATTCTGAATGGTTACTATGGAAGGCTAACTTTTGTGAAACATATGGAAATAAGGGTTGGCCTCAACCCTCAAGTGAAATATGCTTTTACATTCAGATTTAAAAAAAAAATATATATATATAAACCTTATCGTAATGGTGCTACCAAGCCATACAATGGATAAATTGATAAAGCATCTATAAGATCAACTGCAAACCTGAAATATGAATAGGTAGCAAATAAAAAAAAAACAATACATCTAAACTAAATACCTATGATAGTAAAGAAAAAAACATTACAAAATTTGCGAAAAGTTAAATAAAGGCATTCGATTCTATCCAGAAGAAAAATGCTTGCTCAAACAGTCAGAAGAATATAATCATGGGAGAAACAACAGTAAGACCATAAAAAATTCAGTGATTGATTTCGAACTTAATTATAATGATAAAAAAACTAATAATGAGACCATTGATAAAAGTCAAACTGTTATTAAATTCACAATTAGAAATATTCGGAATTTACGATTCAGGCTCCAATGTTTCCATAATTCATTTCAATCTAATATGACTGAGAGAAGAAAGAGAGCATGGGATTCATTCAAAGGGTGATAATTTAATAACAATTAATGGTTTAAAAAAAGCAATTGGTTTGACAACTATTAAAATAAAATTTTTGGATATTGAAACAATTCAGACTCGTTCAAGATGAGAATTTGAAAATCAGTAAGATATGATAATTTTATTTGCATGCAAGATGTTACATAAAATTATCTGACAGTCATGTTTTGCCTGAACGGCGTACAAATACAAGACGTAGGACGCTACATAGCATCAAGTGGTTTTAAATGCGTCCATTACATACATCCAACATAGCAATTAACAATCCAATTTAGACCATAACTTAAAACTAAAAGGTACAATAAAATACAATCAAATAGTGTCATAAGCTCATCATAGTAAATAATACAAATAAAAAAAATCTAACGTTAAAGCAATTATTCATAAAATAAGGATGTCATTATACAAGTCAAATTAATTTGTCAGTTAGAAATTCATCAGTGCTCTAATAGACTTTCTCTAACAGAAGGCCATTTAATATGTTTTTTAATTTTTCAGTCGTTTATTCGCTCCAATGTTTTGGCAATCTATTATAAAGAATTGGCGCCACACAGAATATACTTTTACGCATTAGAGTTGTCCTGGATCTCGGGATACATTGCTTACTATTGTCGCGTCTATTTCGAACTACTGTATCTGACACTAAGGGGAATAAGTGTGGATTCGATTTGACAAACATAATGGTCTCTAAAATGTACATTGACAGAAGGGTTAATATTTTATATGCTTTCAAAAATGGTTTGCAACTCTCTGTAACATGAAGTCCAAACATAGCTTAGATGAGAAGAAATAAAACTAGAAGAAGGAAAAGATCCTCAAATTAATAAGGATGATATGAGGAGTCCGAGGCCATGTGTTTTCATTGTCCTCGGAACGCGCCACCGTCGGCTTCCCAAAAAATGGTAGGAGGGGTTCACATCGGCGTCGAGTCGAAGATAAAGTACCTGGGACTCGTCCTCCACAGCCGGTGGAACTTCGTGGAGCATTTCCGACGTTTGGCTGCCAGACTGGAAAGGGCCGGTGCTGCCTTGAAGCGGCTCCTACCCAATCTAGGGGGGCCAAACGTATCCTGCCGGAGGCTCTACGCGGGGGTCTTGCGGTCCATGGCCCTTTACGGGGCACTGGTGTGGGCGCGTTCCTTGAGGCGGCGGCCAGCCCGCCGGTTGAACTCAAACTCAAACTCAAAGCATTTATTTCAATTAAACCATTTACATGCACTTTTGAATTGTCAAGTGGTCGGTCAATCAGAAATATGAAGCTAGTTGCCCATTCCAAAGCGTAGTAGGTACCTATGGAGAAGAACGGGCAAGAAACTCCATGGACACTCTTTTAAATTATATTGTTACATAAATATTAGTTACATCATTAATCTTGTTTAAAGGTATAATTATATGTGAGAACGATGTAAATAAGACGTACACATTGAGTGTCCAGTGTACAGCAAATATAAATTCAAACAAAACAATCCATAATAAAATAATTAAAAATAAGCCGTGGTGGCTAAGAGATGACCAGTCCCAACTGACAGCGCCCGTTCACGAACATGACGCATGGGTAAGCACCATTCAGCTCAACCATTTTGAAGGGAGCTAAATGATCCAATACACACGCGCCACCGTCAGCGAGACATTTGAGTGAGCATGACATCTATCAGCCGCCAGGACACATTCAAGTCAATGAAATACATTACCCGGTAAATGGTAGCTCGATAGTACATAGTACTCACACTTGTCCTATGCAATTATATAATACAAAGGAGATTGAGTTTATACAAAGCAAAGGTAGTCTTACAATCTTCAGCAGCTCCAACAGTATTTTCAAATGTTAATCAATTAGTTGTGGTTGTGGAGTAGGACCAGCATTGAGCCAGGCATTTTTATCAGCGATATAATCCCCCAACTTATTATATGCCTGGCTGCATAGTGTGCGTTTTATACAAACTTTGAATTTCGTCTCATTTAGTTGAAGTACGAGCGGGGTGAACGCGCCCCAAAGGGTCATGGCCACCCGGCTGATCCAGGGATACCGTACGGTCTCCGGTGAGGCGGCGAGCCTCCTTGTCCAAGTCCTCGCGCACATTTGGGAGTGGCGCGAGGAGGCGAAACGTCGGGGCGTAGCTCCGCTGCCGCGAGAAATCACGGTACAGCGGACAGAGCTCCGGCGGGATCTCAGGGCGGCATGGAGAGTGCGATTGTCGCAACCCAGCGCTAGGCACGCCACAATTGCGGCGATAAGTCCCGTCTTCGAGGAGTGGCTAGAGAGGCGCCACGGCGTCCTCACCTTCCGCCTGACGCAGGTCCTCACCGGACTCGGTTGTTTCGGGAGGTTCCTGTTCCTGTTCCGGGAGGAAACGCCCGGGTGTCACCATTGTGTGGATCGCCTGGAGGACACGGTGGAGCTTACGGTGGAGGTCTGGAGGATGATGATTTCCCACACTCAAAAAAAATAAAAAAAATTGGTGTATGGGCACTTTTAATGCAAACACAGCTAAATGGAATAGATAAGCCAGTAGCATACTTCTCAAAAAAATTAAATCAAGTACAAAGGAAAAATAAGGCAATTTATTTAGAATGTTTAGCTATAAAGGATACAATAAGATATCTGGCAATACTGGTTAATAAATAAATCTTTTATAGTATATTGTGACCATAAACCATTAGAAAATTCAAATATTAAATCTAGGACAGATGACGAATTTTAACGTATTACTTGTCACAATATGATTTTGAAATAAAATATTCACCGGGTAGAGAAAATATTGAAGCAGATCAGTATTAGACGCAAGTGAGGAACAGTTAAAAATTGTAAACATGGTAAAATTGAATGTTATTATTACAGATCAAGAAAACATAAAATAATAAATCAAAATTAATATCAAGACATAATGTTGAGGACACGGATGACGCAGTGGTTAAGCGATTGACTGCTGCGTTACGTGTCGCGGGTTCGATCCCCGCTCGGAACAAATATTTGTATGACCTACAAGTGGTTGTTCCGGGTCTGGCCGTTTGTGTATGTGAGTTTAAATGTTTGTAAACGCACCCACGACACAGAGGAAATTCCTAGTGTGGGACAACGTTTTAAAAAAAAACAAAACAAACAAACTATAAAACGAGAAAAAAATATTTTAACAGAAGATTATTATAAAAAAACTTTTTGCACATGTACATGAAAACATGTATCATTTTGGCGTAAAACAAATACTAAATGAAATTAGTCCATTGTATACAGCAAATAACATAACAACAAAAATATAAAAAATAAAACTAGAGGGCAGGAATAAGTATTTTGAAATAGTCTCAATGGTGTCCCCATTGAAGGTTTTGCAGGCTCACGATCAACAAAAAGATATTTACACCTTTTAGTGGACCATTTTAAACGATAAGCACACATCAAAAATACAGAGTGCTAACGATTTTATGAAACTAATGAATAATGTAACAGAGTCTCATGCAATTGGAATGATTCTCACTGATCAGTACCCGGGAATAAACACAGAAGATGTCCCATTTTCTAATAGTTTAAACGAGAGACTTAACCAAACGCTTGTAAACAAAATCAGCTGTAAAATAAACGAAACAAGTAATAATAAAATAGCATGGACAACCACCGCTCATGACTGTGTAGATAAATATACTAATACTGAGCATACAGTTACTGGCTTTGCACCAAAATACCTATTAGACGGTACAGGTGTTTCCTTTTTGCCAAGTGAATTAAAAAAAGACAAAACAGAAGCTATGGAAGATGAAATATTTTTCATCTTTTTGCATTTGATTTACAAAAAAAAAACATTACAAAGTGAATAATAACGGGTTTTTTTTTGGTACAAAGTTTTTTATTTTTGACTTTTTAGTTATGGTACCTGCCCACACCAATTCGAAAACGATCGTCTTACACGTTCACGTTCGTTTGAAGGGTTTTTTTTTTATTTAAAAATTATTTATCGACTGACCGGTTGGTGCAACTGGTAGCGACCCTGCCTTCTGAGCCGCTGGTCCCAGGTTCGATCCCCGGACAAGTCAAACATTTGTGTGTCATCAGGTTACCGTAGTACAGGTTCTACCTAGTTCGGGACCTAAAGACGTTGTGCGGATGTCATAAAAAAAATATGATTTTTTAAAACCGCTTGACTTATTTCGATAAAATTGAAATGGGACCACACGGAAAGCACCAGCTTTCAAATAACAAAAGAGTTATTAAAATCGTTTCACCCAGTCGAAAGTTATGACTTTTTTTTTTAAATACAGTCGAATTGAGAACCTCCTTCTTTTTTGAAGTCGGTTAAAAATTCAATTAAATCACATAACTACAATAAACAAATACATGTTAAAATAATTTAAACAAATAGCCTGTTATACTTTTGCGGCCTATTTCATCACTTCCCCAATCAGAATAAACAAAGCCAGTCAATACATATTTGATAAAAATAGGACACAGTTTGTTTTCAACACAGGGGATATGGTATAGGTAGAGAATGGGAAGAAATAAACTAGCCACAAATTAGATGAATTAAGAATTGGTCCTGGTTATACCTGTATACCTGGTATACCGGTTCAGTACGCTTTTACGCGGAATCACATCCAGGACCAGCTTGATCACGCTCAGGGGTAATTATTTTGTTGAATTAAGTAATTTCAATTATGTTCATAGCTTAATTGAAGTGCCAGCTACAATATCATTTTTAATCGTACTCATTCAGTACGTATTTTTTTTTTTAATTTTAAATTACAATGTCAAATTTTGGGTAAATATCGAAAAACCCTTAAAATTCAAATATCTCGAAAACTATTGAATTTCGGCCATACATTTTAAAGGTTCAATTTGTTGCATTTTGGCTCCCCTATCAGCTCCTTGCGGATGTACGTCGAATTCCAAGTAATCTGTATATATGAACTGATTAGGAATTGACTTCCACCCTCTTAAACCAAGTAAAGAAGTCACCTTTTTAAAATAATCATCGTCCACACGAGTGTGATACTATATATTACCTATGTATTATACATACAAAATATATAACAACTGCTATTTAAACCAGGTGTTGACTGGCGCCAAATCGTAGTGTTGTTGCGACATCCGTACAGACCGAACGCGAGCAACGTTCGCTTTTCCCGCGCGAATACGAAATTCAAAAGTGACGTTTACTTGTTTTATTTTTTTTATAAATAAATACATTTGTGCTAGCCTGTGCTTTTTTGAGTTAGAAACAAAATGGGCAGTTAATATTTTTTTCATTTAGTTTTTTTTTGTCGGACCTGTGTTTTGAGGAATAGAGAAGAGGGGACTTTGCATTTTTTTTTGTCTCTAAGGCTGTGTTAGTGATAAGGTGTCATGGCTTACATGTAAGTATTATAGTCCGTTTTTTTCCGCCTTTTAAATTCTATTCAAGCGCCACTTTGTTTTCAACAACGTTCAAAAACCATGTAAATGGTGTTAGACGTGCAATGAATTTTAATGATTACAGCGCGTCTTATTCATATATTTACTTAGAACAAAAAAAAAATGTCATGCATAGCATGAAAATTTCATTAAAACAAACTATAAAAATATTTATCTCGTGGTACATACTTTTTCAAAATCTAGGTTATCAAAACTTGCTCATGCCGATAAAATGTTAAAAGTGCGAATCAAATTGTATCAGATTATTCTCAATCGTGAAATCTCTTTTTAAACTTTGACCCAAAAATACCACTTTATTTGGATCTTAAATGAATATATTTTCATTATAGATCCAGGGTCTGGCAAAACCCATAAATAAAATTAAGACAAAAAATACACCAAATTAAAAAAATGGGTATCTCAGACTCCGAGTTTTGGGTCCCAAAACCTCAATAAAATTAAAAATCCATTAGTCCTTGATACAAACGGTTATATTATTATTATTTTATTTATTTCAAAGAAAAACTCCAAACAGTTTACATAATCACATCACAATAAAATAAAATCACAAAAGTTTGTGTGTCCGTAACAAATTGTACCTATAAATAATTTATAGGTACAATTTGTTACATGACCTATACCAGCAATAGTGACATAATAGCAATAAATAAAATCACAAAAGTTATTGTCTTCGTAACAAATTGTACCTATTTATAGGTAATATTAGGTATTTGTGATTTTATTTTATTGTTATCATGTCACTATTGCTGGTATAGGTCAGGTAGTATACCTAAGAGGAGGACAGGGGGCCCAATTATCTACCCAACAATTAGCAATTATATATTATTATTAACAATTAGGTCTCTAACTTAATTACTTCGGAGGGCCACTGGTGCGTGACTAGGGCGCAGCCTGGGAGAAGCCTATATACAGCAGTGGGCTGCGATAGGCTGAGTGGACGTAACATGCCTGTCCGTCCTTTGTCCACGTCCACCGGTTTTGGAAAGGTCACAAAAGTGAAATGTAACAGTAAATTACCTAGCTGAATAAAATACAGGACCTATTTTTTTATGATATGGTAACTGCATTAAAGCGCGACGCGACTCTACTAGAACAATTTCAATGAAAACTTCATGAATATTGCTCTACAAAAGTCGCGTCACGCTGTCCCGTCGCGGTGACTGCGGGAGCCTGTAGTAACACATTTTAATTAACAATTTTGGTGATAGTCTCAGCGAAAGTAGAAACCGCTTATAACCAAAGGCACCCGTGATAACCCGGTGAGGTCTTATCTACTGATAAGCATTTTATTGTAATTTTATCGTCAAGTACAATAGGTACACACATTTCATTTATATTATTTACATTGACTATCCTCCTACGAATAATAATAAATGGGAAAGTGTATAAGTTTGAATGTTTGTTACTCAATCACGCAAAAACGCACACAGACTTTGTATAAGCTGGAATACTTTTAATCCCGGTAGTATTGATATATTTTCCAACAACATCATTAGATGTACTAAAAGAACATACACGGTGTAAAGGACATTGACTCGCATACTGTTACTATGAATTCGTCTAATTCGAATTAGATGTAGACCGAGGTCTAACCCCAAGCGTATAAATTTTTCGGCCTAACGCGGAAACGCATGTCCGAGAATCCACCCTAAGCCTATAAATTCCGTTTATCCAACAAGGCCTAGAGTGGATTCTTGGACATGTATTTTCGCGTATCCACCTTAGGGTTGATTTTTTGGGGTGGACAAACGAAATAACCCAAATTTTTCATTTTTACCTAATATCCGACGATAAATTTCAAAAACCATAATTATGTACATGATTCTTGCCACAGCACTGTGTCAAGAATCATGTACATAATAATTATGGTATCAGTTTGTGAGCTGCTGTCCCTTACACCCTGTATAATTGATAAGGGGTCCACAATTTCATAACGAACAAAGTACACATTTCTGCCGCTAAGCAGAGGTAGGTACTTGAATTTTTTGGATGCCTCTGAAATTACAGGTTTTCAGACATTTTCAATTTGGTTTATAAGGGTGTCGATGTCATCATGAGACTCTCGTGAGACTCAATTCCATTCTTGATAATTTCGCTCGTTTGCAAAAAGAGTGACATAACTAAAAAATCTGCAATTTTGAGTGAAAAATGTTGTTATTTTTGCTAAGTATTTGCTATAAAAACGACATTACACTAAAGTCTAAAAATGAGGGAGCTAGAAAGATGTGAATAAAATATGCTTCGTCGTACTCTTACTGTTATTTTTACTCTTTTAAACCATCATAAGTACCTTCTTATAAATCGTTCATTTGCGAAAAGCGTGACATAATTCAAAAAGAGCAATTTTTGGAATGAAAAAAATGGTCAGCCTCGTTGGTTTAGTGCTCGCAAGTGCTACTTCTGAGCACGAGGTCTTGGATTGGAGGCCGGGTCGGACAAACAGTTTTTGAGCTTTTCTATCTGGCATTTTCTTAATAGCAGACCGAAGTGGATTTGTTCCTGGTTGATGACAATAGGCTCGCTCCCTATTACATGAGTTTTAAACATAACTGGCCAAATATGCGTCTACTATAAGTAGGTATACCTCTGCCTTACCCTTCGGGTGATAAAGGCGCGTTGTTATGTTATTGGTAATGGTATGAGATTTTTTTTAAAGAAAATAATATGAGAACAACAAGATCGCGATGGCATAGGTATTCTGATATTCGTTTCTTGACAAAATTATCATGATAATGACTGTTGACAACGTACATTGAAATTATACATTGAAATAAGCGCTCCTTGCTACTTATTATGTCCTTAGCATAGCTCTCATAATGTGTTCGAGATTAGGAGACCAGGAGACCCGTAGCGCAGGTTTTACTTAGTATGGTCTCCTGTCTCCCATCTTAAAACTTTTTTAAATGTATACCGTGTACGCTATTATTTGTGGGAGAAAATAAATAAATAAAATAAAACCTAGCAAAATGTATGTATGGCCCAGGCTCAAGACTTTCGTATACCTATTTTCTCTCTCAAACGAGGTCGAAAATCTCATTTTACATACAAACATTTGCGCTGGCATTATGAAATTAGTACATAAGACAAAGAGTACCTACGTACGAACATTTATTTCACCAGCTCAAAATAACTTTTTTAAAACAAATACGAATACCTAAGCGCCGTCATAAAGCGATAATAACTAGGTATTATATTTTCATTTGTTAACAAAATTATCATGACAATGGCTGTTAACAATGCACGTTATAATAATTATAATGAAATAACCTGCCTGGGCTTTATGTTAAGTACATAATTAGCTACATATTTTGAACCAAAAAAAAGAACATAACCACAATTGGAAAAAGAATACCTCTTTTAATAGGTGGTCCGTGGATGGTTGTCCATCTTTTAACACAGAGACTCCTCCGTGCCTCGTAAAGCACATTAAAGCCGTTGGTCCCGGCTGTCATTCATGAAATATTGACAGTCGTTACGGGTCGTCAGAAGTCCGAAAGTCTGACAACTAGTCTTACCAAGGGTATCGTATTACCCAGTAACTGGGTTGTGGAGGTCAGATAGGCAGTAGTTCCGTGTCAAATTCTGGTATTCATCTGCATCCGGTTAGACTGGGAGCCGACCCCAACATACTTGGATAAGGCTAGGCAGACGAATTGTTGGTTCGAGGAGGCGTGGGGAAGAGTTCCTGGAAGACTTGGCAGAAGAAGTTGCCCAGCAGTGGAACAGTATGGGCAAAACATTGGTTAACAGCAACAGCACATTTACTTGTAAAACTGTGACAGCTGTCAAGCTAACAGATGGTCGAAAGACAGTTTTTTTTAACCTATTATTTAAGTTCATTACGTAAGCAAAGAAAGAATAACACATATTTGGACACATTCGGTCTTATTACAAAACAAGGTTTTTCTTTGGACATGGTTTAAACCATCGAGCCTGTTTTTGAAATAAGAACCTAACAGAAATCGAAACACAGTTCCTTTTACAAAACTGACAACTTAGTCCGGTCTTAGGTTGTCAATTTTGTATTAAGAACTTTATTAAAGTCGGCATAAAGTTCCAAATACAAAAACTGAGTCGAAGGTTTAGGCTCGGGCTAAAGTTAGAACGTATTTTGTAATAACACGGATAAAGTTTTGAGTATGAATTTGGATAGCTATAAGAGTGGGGGAAGACCAAAGAAACGATGGATGCACTGTGTGAAAGACGACATGGTTAGAAAGGGAGTGACTACCGAGATGGCGAGTAGATATGGAAGGAAAAGGCATGTTGCAGCAACCCCAAATAAATTGGGATGAGGACAAGAGAAAGATAAAAAATCCAACAGACTTCTAGATACCGGGGTTAGTCCTTCAAAACGGTGTCTCAAAAACCTTAGGAACCCAGAATACAAAACCAACATACACCAACCTCGTAATATTGTTTCACCACTTTTGAAAACAAGTCCCGCCAAATCAAAGCTTCACTAAGTTTCAAATTATCTGTCACATTGATAAAATTAAATATACCTTGTTGTTTAATGACGTGCAAGTGACATTCAACATTGTTAAAGTACACAGAGCAGGAAAAAATACTTGAAGATTCCCCCCCAAAAAAAACGAGTTCGACTATCTTATTCAGCACTTTTTACATAAGACAGTGTTCCAAAACTCGTGCCCTTCACCACTTCCTAGTGCTTTAGCTGGGAAGAATTAGCGCAACAAACTCCCCCGGCATTAGCCAGCTATTTGCAAAACTACTACGTTACTATAAAGGTTACTAACCGTTTCCCTTCAATGCTCTTAACAACTAGCTCAGAATGATAAGAGCCTGATAATCTGTGTTTCCTTGTAGACCTCACTGGTTGGAAACACTGACCTATTTAGGAACCGATTTAATGCATCTACGGTACTACTGTATATATAATATACGTGGGCATTGGGATAGTGCGATACAATCCATAAGTTAATCAATCATAATCAGCCTATAATGCATTCCACCGGCCCCTTTCTTCCATCAGTCATCTAGACGCCCTGCAAGTTACCATCCTTACCTAGTTGCTATTCCACCAATTCGCACCAAGCGTTTCCAAATTTGTTTTGCGTACAGCAAAACAGTGGAACTCTCTAACTGCGTCTGAGTTTCCGAACGCATACAACCCTAATCTCTTCAAAGTGGGAGTGAACAGGCTTCTTCTGGGTAAGCTCACTCCATCGTCGACTCTGTCTCTGTCACCACGCACCTAGACAAGAGTAGGACTAGTAGGACAATGTATGCGGGAGCCTAAATTATAAATGATAGACTATTTAGATTTTTATCTTTTGTACTTTTCTTTTTAAATTTAAAAAAGTTTTCGTTTAATATTTAACTAACTATTTATTTAAAAAAAAAATGTAAAAGGGTAATATTATATTAGAGGTAAAATTAAAATTGCGAATTTAGGACAACACAGTGAGTTTTACTTATTTGCGATGCAATTTGTCAAACTGTGGCTACAGGCCAAATTGATCTGCCATGGTGCGGAGCGAGAGGGCATGGGAAGCCGTCACCTCCTTCTGCGAAGCAGTATGCTCGCAAACGGAAGAGGCGGAACGCGTGAGGGAGAGGCAAAATTCGCGCCCTCACGCCCCTAGCCGCCGCAGGAGACGCCCTGGGCGTCGGGAATCCCGAGCCGATTCCAGGCCACCGTAGACTTGCGGACAGCGAGCAATGGGTAGCTTGCCGTCCGATAAGGACCAGGCCCGGGTCGACGGCGCGTTGTGTTCCACGCGCGCCCCAAAGAGATGTCAGCACCAATGACGGGGTCCGCTAGGGCCGATGCCTGCCGGGTTGCGGGAAAGTCCGAAAGGGTTACCTTAGCCCCTGGCACAGGCAACTCAAGGAACACGGATGGGTTTTAGTCAGTAAGAGTCTGACACGGCCTCCCGCTCCGCCCAGAGCGGGAGAAGTTATTTGATGATTCGTACTCACAAAAAAAAGGCCTAACTGATGTTAAAACATCTATTATTAGTAACTCTATTAAGAATGAGAAAGATGAACATTGTACGCAGCATCCAATAAGACTAACACACGAATAAACCTTGAAAAGCTGGTCATAAACAGGAACTTCATCGTATCATAATGTTTTATTCTTGACAGCTAACGATCTTTTTGACAGATTTATTTTTTAATTACAGATTAAAAATTTAATGTATTAGGCGCCAGGATGTATCGAAAATAGTACTCTATTTTTTTTTCTAATCAGCCAGCATTTAGACCGAAGAGATAACGTAAATTGGTCTAGACGAATAAACTACGTAACTTATGTTCAGCTAAATCTATTTTGACAGCTAAATAGCTTCGATTATACTGACAAACGGCCTGATTTGAATGTCAAGAGTCTTTGTTGTAGGTAAAGGAGCATTGACATTTACGAACACTATTAAAAATACGGCCAGGGGTGAGTCGGACTACTGGCCCGTAGCAACGTACAATATTTAACATTACATATTTAAAAAAAATACTTCAATCAATTTTTTTTTTTTTCTGATGTTATAGCGGCCACATAAGTACCTACCTAAACTACACACTGAAAATGTCAAGTGTCTTCCTATAATTATGGTTCAAAAGATACAGCCCTGTGACAGACGAACGGATAAATGGACTGCGGAGCCTTAGTAATAGAGTTCCGTTGGTACCCTTTGGATACGGAACCCTAACAAACTCTATACAATATACTCTATTTGTGTTACGCTGATTAAGTATTTATGTACCTACCTATACTGACGTTGCGGTTATAATTGAGTCATTGTGGCTATAAATAGGCAATCCCGATTGTCATTTTTTTTATAGATTTTATTATTCATGCGCGATTATGCAGTAAGCCAATAATAAATAATGAACTCTCTTTGCAATTTTGTAGTAGGCAAACACTTCCTCAAGGCATACGGAAGTCTGGACGGCAGAATTCATTATTTGACCACTTTTTCTAACGTTTTTATACTATAATGAATGCGTGATATTTATCATATACATAAATAAAATAAAATAAAAAGCCTTATATTTCTTGCCAACCTTTACTAGTTTACACAACAAATTATAAAATAAAAATTAAACCACAATAATGTTAGTAATTATATTCTATGCTGTAGGTATGTTAAAATGTTTTTCTAATATTTAGTTTATAAGTAGGTTTTTTATTTCTTTTATTTAATATATTCAGCAAGAACCCCTCTACAGGTGAAGGCCTCCTCCAAAGATATCCAGTAATCTCTGGACTGGGCTGTTCCAATCCAGTTTATTCCAGCTATGCTTTTAATATCGTCTTCCCATCTAGCGTAGGGTCTCTCCTTCTCGCGTCTTCCTTGGGCCTATAAATACCTATTTATCATAATACAGGTACCTACCTAACTGTAAATTCAGACCCGTTCTGATTTAAATATAGATCCTTTTGTTTTCGTTAGACCTATTTTACGCGGGAACTCTGGCAATCAGCTGATGAATTCTTAATTTTTTTAGACCACAGACAAGAACATCGACCTATTTATCATTTATTATTATTATTTATTTATTTCAATCAACTCTGGATCATACAATTAAATTAAAATTACAAATTATTATTAAAAAATAAAGAATTACATTTAGGTGATTGTAAATTAAGTCCTGATTTAAATATAGATCCCGTTTTCGTTAGCCCTATTTCACGCGGGAACTCTGGCAAGCAGCTGATGAATTCTTATTTTTTTAGACCATAGTCAAGAACATCGTAGACGAAAATCTAAATAGTGCTGCCATAACTTACAAGTTGTTTACATCGGTTATAAGCATTATTACGGTTATCAGGCCACGTGTAAAACCATCGGAAACTTATAAAAAAAATAGATTTACTTGTGTTTATTTTTTTGTAAGACTGCTTTGAACTACTAAAATTTGTTTACATGTTACACGTCAAAATCGATGTTATGATGTTAATATATACGTTTGAAGATTCTAAGTGTTTGTAGTTCTTAGTGTATAAATTATAGGCCTTGGGTTGTTTTTTTTAAACGTATTATTTATTGATCCAATGAAATAAAAGACATATTGATGTATGATCTTATTTTTTTTTTATTGAGGTGACTCATGGCAAAGGGACTGGAGATTCTGAATTTATTGTATTTCGGCATCGTAATTATTCATTCTTATAAAATGAAAGAAACACATTTTATTACTTCGGATAATCTGTATACTAGTTTTATAAAAAATGTCACAGTAAAATTTTAGATACCTTACTAATTAGTTTAGGTACAGTCAGCCTAGGTGAGGTCATCTCCTATCTACCTAGCCCAAATGATTTGACCTAGGCCCCATAGATTTTTTTATTTTGTTTTTTTTTTAATATCAAATCATTTGAGCTGGGTACATAGCAGACGACCCCAACTATCTGCCATTTTCGTATGTTCAACGTTCTGCCGAACACCCTGTATATACAGAGTGCCAGGGAGGGAATATCTACGCGCAAACTATAACCATAAATTCAGCACAGGATTCTAGACCCCTACCATACTTACTCGTGGAATTTTTTTTTGGTGACAGTCGAAATATTTTTACGCGCGTCGATGTCTTTGCCCTGCTAGGGATGGCGCAGGATCTTAAACAAATTGTAATTAATTTTTGTCAAAGTCACTTGATCAATAATTATTCTGGTTGAAAACTGCAAAATAATATTGCACACGGAGTAATAAACAAATGATATCTTAATCATTTTCGTCTAGGCTAATAATCCGAGGTGGAATGCATAGCCAAAAACACATTTTCACAAAAGTTATCCCTCTCTATCAAGCTTTAGTTCAAATGAACGCCATAAAAAAAGAACACGGATTAACACGATTTAAAAACGGTTGACAGACGGTTTAAAAATGGAAAAGGATTCGATAAGCGAATCAAATAACGGGCAGTGAAAGTTGCATTGAATAGGTACCGGTTACTAAGATCATTTTACGCTCCTGCGCTTTATCCTGTACTTACCTTGTAAATTAAAACCAGTTTTCTCTTGTGTGTTCTTTCAAAATACTCGATGGATTTTGATGCGGTATTCACCAATACTTAGAGAATTTATTCTGGGAGGTTTACGTGAATATACATTATTATTAAACATACATATTATAAAGAAATCTCGATGTTTTATAAAAAACGTGCGAAGCAGCGACAGGCCGCTAGTGTACAATAAAATGTATCGTACATTTAATCAATTTTGTACAATGGAATTTATGTAAATAATAAAACAAAACAGTCTGAAAAATATCAATTGTAAACCTCAAATAGGTAACTATTGTAACAACAAAACCAAAAACTTACAAAATATATACATACCTACCTATATATACTTACATTGTGTTTAAAAATGACATCACGCCGACCATGATACAAAAACTTAAAAGAAAAATACATAAAACCAACAATAACCGATTTAACCACGCTAGGAATCGAGAACCGTGAAATTGTAATGAAAATACTTTTTGTTTTTAAAACTAAACTTTGTTGTTGTAAACCAAAGGACAAAAAGTATGATTATTGTTTATGGTCATATCTAATAGATTAATCTTCTATGCCATGCAAATGTATAATAGTTTTCGTGTTATGTGGTCATATAAGATCATAAATAATATCTCTGTATTTTGTTACGCACGCATTGCTGAAGTTCCTAGCCGATAAAAGTAGATTATTCACCTCGGGGATAAAGGAGGGCCTTGAGTCACGGGCGCTATTTTGAATCCCGAATAATATGAAGGATTCTAGGACTTTCGAGCGTAGCCAGTTAATTCCTGGGCGAGGCGAGGGAGTTTAGACTAGAATCCCAAGTAGGTTCAAGCTCGCCCAAGACGAAGACACCTTTATCCTCTGTGTGGATACTCTACTTTTCGCACTTACTACGAGATAATAAAATACAATTAGATTTTCGAATTAGTTAAAGAAACTGTGGATAAGCTAGTTATGTGCAGTTTTATAAACATTTTTTTCTAAACTTCCATGAGTTTGTTCATCGAAAACATAAATAATATCGTAAATCGTAATCGTATTCCATAAAATAAGATGCCAACATTCAACATTCTAACGCAGAGGTATAATACGTTCTATAAATTTTAAATTTAAAAATTATTTGCTCGAGTTAGCTCATCGAGTAGGTATGTCATAAATGATAAATGATTTATTTCTGTAAGCAGGTTTGAACAAACACTTTTACACGTCAATCGTATTTTAGAAACTAGATGAGGTCAGCATTTGCTCTCTGACTACTCTGAGAAGAAACGCCGAAACAAACTCAGAGGTCACAGTCTCTTTTAAAGTCCAGACAAAATCTTGGTCAGATCATGTGAAGGCTATGTAGATCGGTGTCTGAAATGGTCTTTTGAGGAAAGAACCACACAGATTGAGTGGACCTGTCCAGTCAGTGCACGCAATTGTCAGCAATCGTGCAGCTCAACTTAGACTTAAGGAGCTCAACGATTCGATGAACAATACCAAAGAAAGGACATTTGAGTAGGCCGCATAAATCTCTGCCTAGCCTTTTCCCAAATGTTGGGGTCAGCTTCCAGTCTAACTGGATGCAGCTGAATACTGAGACTGCCTATCTGACCTCCACAACTCATTTACTGGGTAATAGGGTACCACTTGGTAAGACTGATTGTTAGATTTTCGGGCTTCTGACGACCCGCAACGACTTTCAAAGATCCACGAATGATAGCCGGGACCAACGGCTTAAAGTGCTTTCCGAGGCACGGCGGGGTCTTGGGTAAAGATGGTCACCCATTCACGGACCAACAGCGGCAAGCGTAGCTTAACCTGGTCGATCACAACTCGTGTGGCTGCAGTCATTACTAAGCCACAAGCCACACATCGAGTAGGTTGGTAACTGGTCTAAAATGTATCTAGTACTTACCTAGTCTACACAGTATGTGTAGTTTTGCCCCAAAGCTAAGGCAATATAGGTAGAGGTACGAGGAACAGGGTGTAAAGTTCACTCATACCTCCATAGAAAAGGGAGGATCCTCCGATCAGACGGGTGTCGTGTCTGGCGGCCAACTTCCCGACGATAGATGTCGGGAAGTTGTATATATGCTAGTCGCGCGGTAAACTCTGCTTGCGCGATGCAGGACTTGCGTGACGTCAGTATGACGCGCAGCTCGCATGTGGTGATGTAGATACCGCCACAGCAACATCTTTTATCCATAAGTATCGATATATGTCTATCCATAATCAAAATGCAAAGGACGAATAGTAGGCTAGTCTCTAACGTGTACAGACTAATTAACACATTCCTATTAGATGACTCGTTATACAGCACTATCATTTATTAGCTGACGCGTCATAGTCGGGTAAATATGTTTACATTCTGTTTTTCCCTTTTGTTTCTTGCTTTATCTACTACGTTGAAAATGAAAAATGTTTAATATAATTATGGCTTTTAGAATGAGAGTTACATTATTAAATTAAGTGTTAGAATTACTTAGTAAAAGTCATAAATTATCTGCCTCATTTTTCTTGTGGTCGCATGAGTTACTGATTAGCGTAAGGTCCAGCGGGATGACTGCGTAGCACTAACAGAAAGAAAGAAAGAAAATTGCGTTGCGCGCACGTTTTTGTAACGAATAAAAAAAAATCACAAACATTATAATTTGTGTTAAAAAAAAATCCTTAATATTAAGTATACAAATTATTTTCATTCAGCCATTTATATAATTTAATTTTGAATAAACTGCAATTTAATATTTTTAATACGTTTGAGTAATTTATGCGGCCTACTCAAATGTCCTTTCTTTGGTATTGTTCGTCGAATCGTTGAGCTCCTTAAGTCTAAGTTGAGCTGCACGATTGCTGACAATTGCGTGCACTGACTGCAAAGGTCCACTCAATCTGTGTGGTTCTTTCCTCAAAAGACCATTTGAGACACCGATCTACAAAGCCTTCACATGATCTGACCAAGATTTTGTCTGGACTTTAAAAAAGACTGTGACCTCTGAGTTTCTTTCGGCCTTTCTTCTCAGAGTAGTCAGATAGGAAATGCCGACCTCATCTAGTTTTTAAAATACGATTGACGTGTAAAAGTGTTTGTTCAAACCTACTTACAGAAATAAAATCATTTATCATTTAGGTACCTAATTTATTATAAACACGTACACACATAGCCAGATAAGGGTAGGAGAATGATGAATGTTGCGGATTTTCGTAACGACTGAAAGCTTGTCAGTTCTTGTGGTCTAGGTACAGCGACGAAACTAAATAAAAGGATGATTAAGCGTATAAAAAAAATTGACACTGAACCTTGAAATTAATAATTAATTTGTTATTATTTTGTTTCCTCCTCCATCATTCGTAAGTATTCAAATGTCAATCAAAAAACTGGTTGTAGACTTTTAGAGATGACGACGATTCATTTGTATTTTATAAATAAAATTAGCGACCCGCCCCTCCTTCGCACGGCTTTAACGACTTGACAAAACATCGAGATGTCTTTATAATACACCAGGTATTATAAACCTTACGGAATACATTATGATGGTGAAAACCGCATCAAAATCCTTTGCGTCGCTTCGTTTCGAAGAACATCGCGGTATACAGACAGATACGAAAAGTGACTTTAATTTATAATATATCTATTTAGAATCTATAATCTTATACAGATTATGAAAACCCGTATGAAATACGAATGATGAATATGGTAAATTATATTTACTAAGTAAGTAGAAAGAAAGAAGGAAAGAAAAGAAAGATATTGTGTGCTTTAACCTGGGTCAAATAAATTTATTTTCTTTCTTTCTTTCTTACTAAGTAAGTATACAAATAATTTTCTGAGAATATATGGAGAAAAATGTCTCAGTTGAGGCGGTAGGATGTCTAATTACATACTCCTACAAATATCCTGTGAATGAGAAAATTATAGGTCTGGGAAATACCATAAACTCAAACTCAAACTCAAAGCATTTATTTCAATTAAACCATTTACAGGCACTTTTGAATTGTCAAGTGGTCGGTCAGTCAGAAATATGAAGCTAGTTGCCCCTATGGAGAAGAACGGGCAAGAAACTCCATGGACACTCTTTTAAATTATATTGTTACATAAATATTAGTTACATCATTAATGTTGAATATAGGTATAATTATATGTGAGAACGATGTAAATAAGACGTACACATTGAGTACATAATAACCAATATTACGATCTGTTTGCGCAACTGCCAGCCAAAACTGTAGCCAGAGCCGAATCCCCAGTCTGTCATAGTCTAAAGGTGCTGAATGCCGTTCTGGGTGCCAACCCTGAATGTGATGTGCTTGCGGATGAATGGATTAAAATTATACGTATATGCCTCGTGTTCTGTGAGAGAAAGTATGCAAGGGAGTCTACTGTTCCATGTTAGTTTTAAGTTTATTTATATTAGTGTTAACGTAATTGTAATTGTAACTTGTCTCTAAGTTACTTAATGTAATTGGTGTTGTACCAATTTAAGTAACTATAAATAAATTAATAATCATTGTTTTTCTCTATGTGCTTAAAATGGTCGTGATGGCCAAATGCCTCGCCTCTCATGCTCGAGGTTGTGTTCAAATCTGGACAAGTACGAATGTGACTTCATCAATTCATATGTAATTTCTGAGTTTACCTTGGACATAGATAATATACGTTTGAAATCACCAACCCGTCTTGAGCAAGAAAGAAAGAAAAGAAAGAAAATTGCGCGTATTGACATTACAGCAAAATAAATACACCATAAAACTATAAAACAGAAAACAACAATTATAATGCCAAAAGGGCCTCAGCTCAGTATAATGTCAGATGGCAACACAAAGTGTACCACCTGACGTGTATCAGCTGCAACCCACGAGTGCCATACGCTGGAATAACAAACACATAGCGAAGTGTGTGTCCGGTATAATAAATTAAGGGCCGATTTTTCAATAGTCAGATAACTTTTATCTGAAGAATAAATCTGACAGTTTGACATATTTTCTATACAAAAGCTGTCAAACCGTAATATTTATTCCTCAGATAAAAGTTAACTGACTATTGAAAAATCAGCCCTAAGAGAATTAATTAAATGTGATAATATAGAAAAGCTCATACAAAATCAAATAAAAAGTGGTGATATATACGTGATGTGCGTGTGAGCAAGCGTGGTGATCAATGCTCTTTGCCTTCGCTGTAAGAGAGGTTGGCTTTACACTGCAGTGTTATTATATACTTATAATCTAATCAGCTACCCGCTGAGTAGACAGGGTTCTATTTCTGTAAAAAAAAAATTGAGCTTACATCCAGCGTAACGGACGGTACGGTTACGGTATTAGGGACTGTCAAAATTAGCTGTTGCAGTTTTTAAAAGAAGAGTGAAAGAACACTATCTTCCCACTTCGTCATAGTTGCGTATATATTAATATTCTATTAATATTTATTTTAGAAGTATGTATGTATGTTTGTATTTTTGTATGTATGTCTATGTATATTCTCATATTATTTGTTTTATTTTATTAAGTGAATTGTTTTTGATTTTATATATTTTATTTTCTCTTTTACTCTTACACACGCTGTCTACATCTCTAAATCTACTATCCTATCGCAGGTATGCTGGAAGAGATTTCATTGCATTAGAAATAAGCATCACCTTTGTACCTATTTTTCTGTACTTTTCTTCTTGTCTGTTTTTAGATGAAATGGTAAAATAAATAAATATAGTTTCTTTGACCACTTTGCTATAATTATCATACTTACTGTAAGTCTCAACTAGAGCTTCATTTTGAATAATGCAAATAGTTTATTTAAGAGTACTGCAAATCTGCATGAGGTGTCAATGTACACAGCAAGGTTTTCAAGTATGTCTCAAGCACTAATGACTTGCTCGTTCTAAAACCCTCGAAGGGAAATAATGCATAAAATATCGTGTTTCTTCCACGAAAATAGGTAAATTTACATAAAGTTGTGTGCTAAGAACTCTTAAATCTATATATTTACATGTATAATGTAATTTGTTTCATCGACAATTAGGTACACGGATTTAAACTTGCTCCGTGTTACGTAAAAATTTTTTTTTTCAGTTTACGTATTATTTTAACCTATCAATATTTATATGGTTAATGGGCACTAGCCCTACCCGTGTATTAAATTAAAGTCACCATTGTAGCGCCACATTGTATAAGACCTTTGAAGAGGTCTCACTATTATGGTGTTTATTCTCGTTGACCTCTATTTTATTTATGTGCGAAATCTTTGCTGTAATTTTTGTACCTAATTGATTTTCAATCATTTATACATGGTTATCTAACTGTACTTAGGCCGGGTCCGGGTTCGCGCAATGCATTTTTAACGCACTGCTGAGCGCCGAGAGTTGAAAATTTAAAAGTGTATTTTTTTGACAAGCTGTGATGCGCTCTATTGGGTTCTCCATCCTCGGCTCTTTACCGAGAGTTGAAAATCTAGTCTGCTATAAAATAAAAACGGCCAAGTGCGTGTTGGACCACGCACAATAAATGAACGGTGTTCGGACTTTTTTCTTTATTTGTGCTGTGAGACCCAATGATGATGATGATGATGTGTGTCCAATTTCATGATTCTAGGTCAACGGGAAGTACCATATAGGTTTTGATTTATTTGTGAGTATCAAAATATGTCACATAAATGACCGTATTTTTTATTGCGTCGACTTAAAACCTTGTTTTTTTTTTAACTACAATACTTATTCATTTGTTATTTATTTTATTTTATTAGTTACAAGTTCCTTACACATGTAAACAAAGCACACAATTAGACCTCTGGGGTCTGTCTTAGCATGCCATGGCCTGAGATTTGATCAACGCGCTAATGGTGCCGATTTTCTTGTCACAAAATTCTCTAAACTAGACTAAAAATCACCAAAATTTAGTTTATTCCTGTCAAACGACGATTTCCCATTCTGAAATTGACTAAAGTGACACAACTTAACTAAATTTTAGTTTGACAGCACTAAGATGGCACTGAGATTATAATTTAGTGAAAATGGCAATTTTGCTATTCAGAATTTTACGTTTTTCACCAAAAATTTTGATTGTCTTAACTAAATCTGACTATTTTTAATCGCGATTAAAAAGGTGTGGAATAAAATTAGTTGTCATGAACTAAAATTCACACCAACACCTCGCCTTCAGATGCAAAAACAGTACTGTATCTTTTCTTTTGCTTATATCTCGAAAACGGTGTGTCCTATCGCAAAAATAATGAAAATTTCGACCCCCTTTGACACCCGTAAACCTATAAAACTCAACGTGTTGGTAATATTTTTTTATATTTTCCATACAAAAAGTAAAAAATTCCATACAAAACAAGTTGAGGCCGCACATAATGCGCGCCTACGGCTCTAAAAAAAGATCACGTGGTACGGCAAACAAGTACCACGTGGAGTCGCAATAATTGTCAAATTTGATTTTAGATGTGTCAAAATTATTTTTAAATTTAGAGATTTTATTTTGCAGAATAGCGTTAAGATTCTCATAGCCAAAAGTAAGGAATTTTAGTGATAGTTTAGTTAGTTTAGTTCGGTGTACAACAGAATCGGCACCATTAACAACTAAGTTATAATCGAGTTGATGTAATGTACTTACGTATTTGATATTAATTTCAACTTGATACCTCTACGTGTTCCTGAGAAAAAGAGTCTTGACAGACTGACAGACAGCCGTCTGTCTGTTGGGGCGTAACTCCCAACAGTGAAAATGTTATGGTTTTGTTATGTAAGATACGCACTTGTAAGGTGCGTTATGTTATATTGTGTTAATGAGTAGACGAATGATTTCCCTTGATGGATTTATTGCTACTAAGCGATTAAGCGATTGACTGCTGCGCAGCGTGTCGCGGGTTCGATTCCCGCGCGGAACAAGTATTTGTATGACCTGCAAGTAGTTGTTCCGGGTCTGGCTGTTTGTGTATGTGAGTTTAAATGTTTGTAAACGCACCCACGATACAGGAGAAATTCCTAGTGCGGGGCTACGTTTTTCTTAAAAAAAAAAAAAAAAATACATAATTGTTCTACTTAAATGCTATGTAGGGGGAATGCACAGCTAAACAATATTGATGTGCCTATAGAAATGTGTGACGTACAAACTACCACAAAGGTCAATGTACAGCGTAGCTCGTACACTGTCTGTCAAGACACCTTTTCTCGGGAACACAAAAAAAAAGATCCTTTATGAGTAAGTACTGTTTTTATCCTGGTAAAGACTACTTACTTTATACTGGCAGATGTTATAAAACTGTAACATATAATTTCACGTTCGCGAATTATTTCTTGAATTCCCTCTGACATAGTTTTCGACGATCGAGTTCACTTTTACTTAACCCCATATCGCAATTCGCTATATTTAACGTCAAAGAACCGGACTTAAATGATCTGGCGCCGACGACGGATTTAAAGGGCTTTTATTAATGCTGGCGCCAAAAGTATGGTGACGGCAGTTTTAAGTGTTGACAGTTAATTAATTATTATTGGTTGTACTCGTATTAATTTTAAAAGGAGGTACTTGATTTAAAGTAGGATGCAAGCGGTAATTTAAAAGGGTTTTTAAATTGATTTGTTAACGACCATGACTGTTTTTTTTAAGAAAACCTATAAGTAAGTCTAGCTTGTCTTTATGGGTGCATGTGTAGAAGTCTGTATCCATTATTAGATGGGTGAATATCATTATAGGATAATTGCATAGCTACTAGATAAATGAGTGTAAGACTAAACGCCGACAGACATTATCCTGACATGAACACCGACAAGACTTACCTATGGCTCTCTTCGCTGACAGGACACTTCGCCGACAGGCCAACATTTCTGTGAGCAACTTGGAAGTAGCGCTCGCTCGGCTCGTGCGCGGTCGGTCTTAGTTTTAACCCAACCTAACCTATTTCGCATAATCGATTTCCTAAGTAAATATCTGATTATGTATGTATATTATATTATGCCCTGTCGGCGAAGTGCCCTGTCGGCGAAGAGTCCGTCGAAGTCTTGTCGGCGTAGTGTCTGACGGCGGCGTTTAGTCGTACACTTAGATAAATATTGTTAAAAAAAAAAAAAAAAAAGCCGGTTCTTTCTAGATCACCATGGAAACAAACATAGCAAGATTTAAGTACACAAAATTAAATTGTCTGTAACTAGTCCACGATGTAGGAATGCCAAGGTCGATTGCAGCAATTAGCGCTTCTCGCGTTACAGTTACAGAGTCCCTTATCTAACAACCTATAGAATCCGAGGCGTGAGGATCAGACAGACGAAATGTAAACAATAAAGACGTGTATTTTTGTCTAATTTGATTTTTTTTTTCGCTGAATTTAGGTTAGGTTATTTAGTGGTTAATTTAAATATTGGATCGTATGTATTACCTAATTCATTCAATTATGTAAACCATGCAGATATACCGCTCCTGAAATATCAATTTGCAAAACCAGAACATAATAAACCCCGTTGGCATAAAAAAAACCCATGCATTTGTACTTTCATCAAAAAATTAATTTAAAATTTTACCAGCAAATTGTTGGCAACATTAAGCCTAACAAACTCAAAACAACGAACAGTATTTAACAAAATAGTTCCTGAAACTATTTAGACCTCTTTCCGTAACAACAAAGTCCTTTCAAAACGTCAACGTTCGCAGTAACAGTGTTGCAACATGAGAAACAGAAAACCAGCGTGTCAAATGTGATGTGTAATGTTTTCGTCCGCTTGTCATTTGGTTTGTTTAGTCTACAGTACAGCCGCCGACAACAATGATTTATTGGCGAGTTCTCGTGAATGACACCTCTTAATTTGAAGAAGTGGAACCGTTCTACTTCTTCAAATTAATATATTAATTCGTTCTACTGAGTGATACCGAGTGTCAGGAAAATCGACGCGCAATCTGTTACCATTTCAGTAGGTTTTCGCCGGATGTTTAAAAAAAATCTGCTCTTCCTTACATTTTGACCCTTAACTGCACTTTTGTATGAAAGCTCAGATTTTTTTAATAACCGTCGAATAATTTCTTCGCTCGAATCGTGTACCGAATTCATGATAACAGTTTGCGCTTCTATATCCCTGACACTCCCCCCACTGGCCCCCTTCTTCCATCGGTCATCTAGACGCACTGCAAGTTACCATCCTTACCTAGTTGCTATTCCACCAATTCGCACTAACCGTTTCAGCAAAAAAATGGAACTCTCTACCTGCGTCTGTGTTTCCGAACGCATACAACCCTAATCTCTTCAAAGTGAGAGTGAACAGGCTTCTTCTGGGTAAGCTCACTCCACCGTCGACTCTGTCTCTGTCACCACTGACCTAGACTAGAGTCAAGAGCAAACCCATTATAAATAAAAAAATAAAAATAATAGAAAATGCCTCAGGCATTAAGTCCGCCTTTTTACAGTATTTTTTTTACTTGTGCATACAGTTTTAATAAATAAAAAATATAAAATGAAATAAAAAAAAATAACTCCCTGTAAGTTGTTACAATGTTGATTCTTTAAACAGGATGTAATAAAGATTTTGATAGCTATAACCACGGGACAGCGTGGCTATAACGAAGAGAAGGACGAACGTTAATGCGATGCTTATTAAACCTGCAAGAACCTGCTGTTATTTTCTGACAAAACATCTTCAGAAATCACTGTCAGTAAACCAAAAGTTTGACTTTATACCATTTATATAAAAATAAAAGCTTTAGTAAGTAGGAGAAAACTGTTTTATTTTATTTACTTAGGAAAATAAACGGTTACATAGTACAATGTTATATATAGTAAACTAAAAAGGGAGTGTAAATGTATAACCAACAACATTTTCCACATACTTAATATAAAAAAGTTATATAAACACGAACGGCGTGCGATTTAATGCTGTTGGAGTATAGCAAAAACAAATTGATCCTACTTCAACTATAGTCTATCTCATTCTAATTCATAAATCCTTTTGTTTTAATATCCGAGACCGCCCTTACTACTTTTCTTATAATGACTGTATTCTATTAGCTTTGCTTTTTCACACGTCTCACGGAATATTAGTACAACACACCTTCCAATACATAAAGAAAATTATACTAAACGTATTATTGGAATCCTTAACGGCCTTGCTTTTGGTGTCCCCTTTAACCATAGCAAAAATCTCGCCCTCATTAGATTCGTTTTTAGTAGGAATATAACGCCGTTTATTCCAAAATCTACTGCTACTCATCCCACTCAAGTTTGCCGCTGTCCGTTCCACCTGCATTCCTTTGATTGGCAAACTTGCGTAGGACATGTTTGACTTAGATAAATTTCAACAGGTTGCCATATCCTGTATCAGTTCCCAGCCTTCCCACCAGAGTCTAAGGCTCAAGTCACACCGAGATGGCAGCGGCCGGCAGCGAAGCGGCGAGCAGATTCAGTGTCATATAATTTTAAACTTTATCTACATAGTATCGCTTGAGAACCTTGAATAGGAGCGCGCGGCGCCACAGGCGTAGTAGTAGTAGGTAGATACAGTTTGAAATTATATGACACTGAAACTGCTCACCGCTTCGCTGCCGGCTGCTGCCATCTCGGTGTGATTTGAGCCTAAAACGAATGTAATAAAAGCTGCAGAATACTCTTGTACTATTAGTAAAGTCAGAGAAATACACTGTTAACTTAAACTGTCCGTATATTCAAATCCCAACTGTCATCCTTTGACAGTTGTATGACATAACTACGTGTATATAAAAAATAAAAACGTAGACGACGTAGAGTATTAATTTGCTTCATAATTCATTTCCCTGACTGAACCTATGGATGGATAACGAAATAAATACGTTTTGAAAACCAATTTCGACGTATGTTCTCAATACGATATCAGTAGGTACCCAAGATTTTTCTTGCGTCGAGATGATCCGGGCTGCTGATGATTGCGGGCTGCAGCATCAGTTTGTATTTTTCAATTAAATCTAGGTATTGTTATCGAAGGAAACAGCCAGCCAATTTTTTTTTTTTGACAATATAGTCCGGCGCGGCTGGTATTTCATTACATGATTCAACTTGATGGGCCAAAAGGAAATGGTGCAAAATTATTCTGCAAGAATTGTAGTCTAAATATATATAGTAATATAATATAAGTACCTAATAATATTTTATTTGAACTAAAAAACACAAATAACAATAAAATTATGTACGATAATTATTGCATTAGTTATAAACTGTGCTGCAGCCATTAACGCCCATACAAAAATGTTTTATGATGAATATTGTTACTTGGCGATGACTTTTGCATTAGAGGATTAAATATCGTCTGACATTGCACACAGCACCATCTAGTTCCAAGTTAAGCACTTAACACTTAAGGCTTGTGTTATGGATACCAGATGGTTGATACACTACTTAAATACATCGTGTATCGTGTTATGGAGGTGCGAGGAACAGGGTGTAAAGTTCACTCATACCTCTATAGAAAAGGGAGGATCCTCCGTCCAGACGGGTGTCGTGTCTGGTGGGCAACTGCCCAACGATTGATGTCGGGATGTTGTATATAATTATGCTAGTCGCGCGGCAAACTCTGCTTGCGCGGTGCAGGATTTGCGTGACCTCAGTATGACGCGGAGCTCACATGTGTCGTCGTAGATACCGCTACGGTGTAAACTATATAAGAAGATATTTATGATAATATAGTCTATATACCATGTTTACCTTAATGTAATCGGGTTAGGGGGCTGACAACAGCTATAGCGCGGTCACTGTTGGACTGCATAGAAAAGAAAGAGAAGCGCGATGACACAAAGCTGGTAATGTATTGCAAAATATGAAGCTATTCTCTATTTACAAAAAATCTATTGATTGGACTAAAAAATGAAAACACTATCACGATAATATGTTGCTTGAAGACAACCTGAAAAAAAAACAGAATGATTGCATGTTTATTAGTATGGTTTATAATCGTGAAAATATTTTTTTAGAGGTATCTTCGTGACTTTTTTCTATCGTACTAAATTAGTTGTATTATGTTTTCAACACACCATCTAACTAGCTATATAGCTAGAAGAATATAATATGTTTTTCTGATTTTGTTTACTGCAGTGGATCATATATTTTTACGCATTAAAAAACTTGCGTTTAGGTCATGTAGTACCTACCCTGAATCTCAAAAACGACAGAGCAGATTATTGGCAAAAAGTTGGTCAGAAAACATTAAAATTATTTTAAAATGAATGTTATTGTTCCTATTATGTGCTACTTTTGCTTACAAATGTACCACAATAACATTTTAAGTACGACAACAGTTCACAACTGTGTCAACAAAAACTTTGAGACTGTATACTTTAGACACAATACCTACATTCGTAAGACCTAGTAGAATTATATGTAAGAGGAATTTGGGTCATTGTTGTCTTTGTACTTATGTGTGGCCTTGCAAATCTTGGGTAAGATCATCGTCATCAATAGCAGCCTTGTTCCAACCACTGCTGACCAACCAACCAACCAGTATAGGCCTCTTCCCTTTGGTAAGGGGGCCTACTCCCTAAGTCCGCCAACGAAGATACGGGCCCGTCCGAAAGTAGTACAATACTTAAAAGTGAACCCTACTCCCGATTAATTAACTTTTCCGGACGGGCAAAAACACTTCGGGAGTAAGGATAACTGTCTAAACGTTTTGTCATTAATTTTTAGTTCGGGCCCCGGACTAAACTTATGTCCGAAACTGATACGGAGTAAGAAACGTCCGTAATTCCGGCCGAAGTAACGGACTACGTGCTCAGGGAGTAGGCCCCCAGATACAGAGCGGAATCTTGCGATTCCCCAGATACAGAGCGGAAACTTGCGATTCGATCTGTCAAAATCACGCTAAAATGCACTGCTTTCGACAGAACGAAGCGTATGTTCATGCTTAGTTTTGTCTCTGTATCCCATAATCACTTCTAAACAATTTTGTTCCTACTGCCTTTCTTCTTCTGTATATTTATACACCCAACGGTTGGAAAGGAATTTTATTACTTAATTACAATATTCATCATGATTATCATGTCATCAATTCATCATGGAATCACCCACTACTGGATATGGGGCTCTTATCATTTTTGTCATACCTTCCCAGCCTAGGGTTAATAATATAAAATTATCTACAGAACTAACATTAAAAAATATAATTAAAATCTCGATTATGATTGTAAATGTAATGCTTGGTCAATCCCTAGCCTCAGTGGGATGACACTGACAGCTCACTCCACGCTCACTTCACGTGTGTTCACTTCACGATCACATTTTTACAGAATCGTCATACAGGTGTCCTGCCCAGCTCCACTTGAGGCGTATCACCCTGGCACTGGCCTCATCAAATTTCTTTCGACGACGGACTAAAACTAGTAACTTTAATAAACATGAATGCAAATCAAAGCTCCCCTTTTAGTACCGCAACAGATTTCTCCTCTCAAGCCCCGCTCGGGTTCATAAACACCACCACATTGCATCTTCAATCACAATTCCTATCAATTTTAATCACCTATATCGATCATGGTGACCAATGCAAATCAATTACTCAATACAATTCAAATTGTACCTCACTGCAATAAAGTTAAATTTAGACTGTCTGAGTGCTCGATATGGGGCCCTTAATAATGATGCATTATTATTTGAAATGCTTTTAGTTATGATTTATTGAATTGTTTGTGGGTAGGACGTAGGTACTGTTTAACAGTAAGCAGTTTTAGCTCAATGGTTATGGTGTCGAAATACTGAGCGAGATTGTGAGTTTGAACCCAGCTGTTGCACTATGAACTAGCATATTATTTACTTCCAGCTTTAGACATACGACGTCCACTAATTGAACATAAGTCTCCCCCAAGCCGCGACACAACGATTGGTCTATTCCGTAAAAAATTCAAACGTGAAAACGTAGGTGAATTGAGCTGTCATTTCACCTAATGCTAGTGATTGACACTGTTGACAGCACACTTCATCTTAGTTTCCACGGTGAGACTTTTCGGCTTCGGTTTAAAGAAACTTTATTCCCAATAAAGACATAAATGTCACTTACTTGTGAACAATACTAAACATACACAAATAGAATACAAAAGGTTCGTCATCAGTATTACAAGTTAATAGTGACCCATCCAAAGCATTCATTTCTCCGGAAGTGATTGATCCGCAATTATGTGCTGGCTAAGTTGAGTTTTGAATGCATTGAAAGAGTTTAGATTTCTTATAAATAATAAAATAAAATATTTTTAATTCAGATATCAAAGATCCATATTATGCAGGTACATTATCACAAAAAATAAAATGTAGATTAAAATTAAAAATAAAAATTTAGAATCACAATTAAAATATAAATTAAAATAATAGGATGGTATTTTATTATTAAGTTTTACAAAACTTCAAAACTTTTACAGAATCGACCGGTTGGTCTACCCTTATCCAGCGAGGCTCCCGTAATTTTCATTCGAATCCATATATCTAATTTCTAAATCGTCTTCTACCTGTCCTTGTCCCCCTGCATGGAGGTCAATGCAAAAATAAAACATCTTCCGTTCTCCCCTGTTAGCTCTCACATTATGATTCACTCTGTTTTCATCTTCCCTCACACACTAAATACTTCTCTTTTGTGGTATCCTCTCTTCCACCCATCAACTGATGAACATCACTCTCTAGGTCACGTGCCTTTCATTCCTACTAATTACATTACCCATCTGAAATAGTTACATGACATTCAGGGGTTTATTCATAAACGTTGCTTAGAGTTAAGTAATAATTGTAGCGACTCCAACCACCATACATTTTTGACGTTCAAAAACTTTAAGCAACGTTTATAAATAAACCCCTGAATACCAACTATAGTAATCGTAAACAGGATATCTTCCTTTCAATTTATATGGATTCTACATTATAAATACAATCTTGGGAGAGGAATGTGAATACAATACAAAGGAAATAGCCGATGTAATTACCACGGCAGTTAATTAGTGATTCCTAGAATCTGCAGTCAGTTATTTAGGTCGGATCAATTCCCGGAAACTTCTGGTTTTCATATTTGAAGTGGTCCTCATATTATGTTCGTTTCAAATTTCTATCGGTATAACAAGCCAATTATTTTTTTAACACACACTGAATGACACACTTTTGTTTTTTAATGTCCACCTCTACCGAACGCTTTGGGGAATTCAAGCATGGTGTTATGTGTGTGGTAAGGCTCCCGCAGACAGGCACGACGTGACGAGACTCTAGTAGAACAATTTCTATGAAAACTTTATGGAAATTGTTCTACCAGAATCGCGTCGCACCGTCGTGTCGCGCCTATCTATAAGAGCCTTTATGGGTATTTTTTACATCCCGAGTCGATTGGCAGCCATTGTCTCGTCTCCTATAACAGGGACCTAAACCTGTGGAAATGTACTTTACAGTCTGCCTACCTCTAATAGGACTACAGGTGTGATATTGTGACAGATAACTTAAATGCTCTGCTTAGAATCAATACGAAAATACATTTTTGATTTTGCAATGGTCCATTTAAATCTATGTCTGTTCTTGAAAATTGTTTCCCTTTTTGTTAATGTTTACCTTTAATTCGGCACCATTTCATTTGAAGTGAAACGTCGAAAAATTAATTCACATTAGTGGACCGATCCAACGATGTTGGATTTCGGCACTCAGCATCTTCAGTCGCCTAACGAATAATCGAAAAATAAAATGAAAGGAGCGGATAAAAGTCTAAATATAATTTTTTCGGTGTCATGCAATGATGGATTACCTTCGTCATTGGTGTCATGTGAAAGTGTAGATAATGATAATGAAATAAATTAAAATACACTCGAGTGAAGCGTCTGATAACGGCTTTGGGAATTAGAAAGATAACGTTATCAATGCCATTTCTAGTCAGGGTCCTAACATCGACCCAAACATGTGTGCGAATGAGTCACCTTATTAGAGAGATATTTCCAACGTTATCGAATTCGAACTGTTTTTGCCAGCATCCTATCGCAACTGAGATTTAGAACCTATGGTAACTAGGTCACAAGTGCAGTTGCTATAAAATGTTAAGTAACATTCTCTCGTGTCAGCACGATCAAAGTCAAAGTCAAAGCATTTATTTCAAATAGGCACTTAAAAGGCACTTTTGAACGTCAACATTTACATTTAAATAGAATTGATTCTAGTCGCCCCGTCCAAAAGGTAGTTTCGTATGGAGAAGAATGGGCAAGAAACTCCATCGTTACTCTTTTAAAATTGGTTACAATATTTTGTATACATTAATTATATAATTTTATGTGAAGACGATGCACCTATAATAAAAAATTACCCTACCACAATAGGTAAAAAGAATTAAAAAACGTAGCAACGATAAATAAGTTAATTAAGTGATAGATACAATGGTGTTCACATTTTTACAAACATTGTAAAAGTATACGATTTCCCAAATTATGTAAACAAGTAATATGTCAGTGTGTGAGTTGAAATAATCACAGAATGTAAATCTATGTCATAAAAATAACTAACTTAACTCTTCTTTAGGAAAGGCCTCACAAGCATCACCACATCCATCGAACCTGTCCGTCTCTCATTCAGCAGATTCCCCGTGTTTATGCTCATATCGTGGCAAAATCAATACTATATGTAGCCAGTCTTACCGAGGGTCTATTACTGGGTTTTGGAGGTCAGATAAGCAGTCACTCCATGTAAAATACTGGTATTCAGCTGCATCCGTTCAGACTGGAAGTCGACCCTACCATAGTTGGGATAAGGCTAGGCATATGATCATGATGTTAGCTATTTAGCAAGATGATGTTGAGGCTGACTGCACGTGGTGCGCTGGGCGTGAACCTATTATTTAAGTATTTATTAAAAGTTTATGCACAAGTAAAAAAAAAAAAATACTGTACAAAGGCGGACTTAATGCCTGAGGCATTTTCTACCAGTCAACCTTAGGGTGATGCAGAGATATACCATGGCAGGTGCAACATACGGGATAGATAGCTCGGAAATGACTATATAAATACAAGAATAAATACTAATATATAGATACATACATATAAACAAAATAAACCTTGGTCAGGAGAAATAACGATCGGTAGAGGAGAAAACGAATCCAGCAACTCAGCGCTGGGATGTTTCGGCCAACTTCTGACGGATATGTTCACGTGTCTTCACTTTAAAAGATAAACGACTGGTTGCTGTCCTGATATTCAGAGTAAGTAAGTACTCGTAAGTATTGCCACTCATTGTGGTTTTTGTAATACACTTCATTGACTAATCTCTCTACAAATGGTGCATTTTATCAGTGCAGTAGTTTTACTTTCGATAAAAACTGCATTAGCTTTATAATGCATTATTTTAATCACAATGACGTTTTTTGATCGATAGCATATACTCGTATCATCCTGGTGATGGTAGATCTTTATCATTGTTTACAAATTCCGATGTGCATTAGTTTTATCAGTGTTATCAAATGTTTTGTTGACAAGTTTTTCCAGTGTGTCCTTCGTTTGAATACACTATACCCTTTAAGTATCGAAATTGTGCCCGAATGAAGTGTCATGCGAATTTGTACCTTCCATGATATGTGCAACTAAAAAATTTCACCTTAATTTACCCTGCACATCAACTGCCTTGTAAGTTGTAAAGCCCCAGGAAACTCGCGTTCTAATTGTGTAACATGCGTGCATTTTGACAGTTAATACCATTCATTGCGCTACTGACGTCGTGGTAGACGAATTATTCGAACCTATGAAGCAATCGATTAGGAATTTCCTTCAAAACCCTCGAGTTGTTATTGAACGTGTTATGCAATTAGGGTGCCGGACGTACAGTTGTAAAGGCCCACGGTCAAGGCAATGGTGCACGTCAAATGTATTTCGAAAATCTCCGCCTTATATCTGCGTCATTAAGTTAGAAGAAAAATCAAAACAACTTCGTTATATTTTTAAACCGGATAGTTTTGGTTCGAATACCGTGTTCTGGCAAGAAATTAACAGCTCTATGATAAATGATATGCAAGTATGCTTGCGTCATAGGCCATGACCAAAATGGTTTTAGGTATAATATAACATAGAGATCACAATATCACGCCAGTATACTCCGAAGGGAAAGGCAGAGGTATATTTCACCCGCAATTCACCAATTACAAGTCCGGTGTTACAGAGGCGAGCCTGTTGCTATAAGCGGGACACAACTCTACAATCAAGCTGCTACTGAGAGAATGTCTACGGGAAAAATCCTTCTGTCTTATTACAAAACCAGGTTTTTCTTTCGACATGGTTTAAACCATCGAGCCTGTTTTTGAAATAAGAGCCTAACAGAAATCGAAATTCGGTTCCTTTTACAAAACTGACTACTTAGTCCGGTCTTCGGTTGTTAATTTTGTATTAAGAACTTTATAAAGTCGGCATAAAGTTCGAAATACAAAATCTAGCTCAAAGGTTGAGGCTCGGGCTAAAGTTAGATCGTGTTTTGTATTAAGACGGATTGTGTTTGCGATCCCTGGACCAACGAGGCCTCCTGAATTAATGGAGCATTGAAGCGCTCAATAAGAAGGCCATGGCCCATATCTACCCATTATCTCAATTATGAGATCACTTATCCTAAATTATTTAGGTTCGGCGCAATATGTCTTTTCCTTCCATACGTAGTAGTCGTTGTCTCAGTGGATACTGCCTTTCTAGCTATATCATCTCTCACACAGCCCATCCATCGTTTATTTGGTCTTTTTCTCTTATAGCATCCACATTCATATTCAAAACTTTCCTCACGGTCACGACATTTTTTTTATGATGGTTTTACTCTTGACTCTAGTCTAGGTCAGTGGTGACAGAGACAGAGTCGACGGTGGAGTGAGCTTACCCAGAAGAAACCTGTTCACTCTTACTTTGAAGAGATTAGGGTTGTATGCGTTCGGAAATTTACCTTTTTTGTACACTCTCCTCTTTCCTCCATCTACCCATGATCTATAAGGTGTAATTGAAAAAAAAAACTGAAACCTCTTAGCGGGTCATTATACTTACTCATCATTCTAAACAACTTTTACGATGATGAGATCAAACATGGAATCGTCTATAAAAAACAGCTGCTCTATAAATATATGTTCGCATGTAGGCCCCTAAAACAGGCGCGACACGCGACGCGAATCGTACGAGACACAAAGGAACCACGCGTCGCGCGACAGGCGATGCCTATGTGTCGCGTCGCGTGTCGCGCCTGTTTGTAGGAGCCTTAACTCGACATATGTAGGGAATCGCTGATTGATTTTTCGCGTTTTCAGTGTTGGTCCTATAGTGAAAGTTGATGGACGAGTTACATGAATCCTTAAGAGGTTTTCAGTTATTTTAATTACACTTTATATCCCACGGATTAGCACCGTAGATTTCTTAATAATAAATATCTGAGCCTTTTAATTTCTTTTATATCTCACATCAGTAGTTGACACTTTAAATAGGTAATAAAAATATTAGTCTCTGGTTATAGAGTTTGCTTATATTGTTAGTATAATTAGTTTAATATTTCAAGATTTGGGTTTGATGTAGGCCTACTCTAGCATTTTCGACTCATTTCGGTCTTTTCCTAATTCCACCCATCGCATCGCATCGTATACTGTCGATCTATTGTTTGGTAGGTCTACCAGCTTTCCCCTTTCTTCTGGTCCTTTCCATTTTGTGGTTTTTATAGTCCACAGGGCCGGTATCTTAGTAACCTTTGGTAAAACACCCGTTTGTCACACATCTATTCTAAAAACCGACAACCGACATTTGAAACAAAAGACCTTTATCCCTTCACATTATGCAAATAGAAACTCGAGATAAGCAAATTACAAACTTAAATACAATACCCAATTTTAACACCTTCACAAACAATTTGTTTGGATTTCGTACTTTTGTAGCCGCAAAAATAAAGTTGTTGAAGTTCTGTATCGTAAATTTTGTTTGGAAATCGACAGTAAGTGGCTAAATGATTTATATTTTATTTGTTAGGGCTTTGTTAGGGACTTTGGACGAGGGCAATATTCATATATGCACGAATAAATACCTACGTAAGCTTTAAGAGAAGTCCCACTATCATCATAAATCAGTGTTTGTTTGTTGCTCAATCACTACGAAACTGCTTGACAGTTATTGATAAATTTTGGCACGAGACGTTGTATTGTGGTTTGAACTGTTCAAATATCAAACGTTGAAATAAAATTGTTTCACGTTCATTCAATGTTTTTTTTAACGTAATATTCAACAGTTTAACTGCGAAGTAAATTAGCCTTCCACTCATCGCTACATTAATAATACAATGATGTATTCCCAAACAACATGAAAGATATTTCAGCTTTTGTATCATTATTTTAGTTAATTTTTCTTTCCAAGACTGCCACAATAAATAACTTAAAGCAGACAAAAATAATAAGTAGGTATACTCTCGTACACACACGTTTAAAATAAATTTAAAAAGGTCATAATACTATGGCATGTGTGACATATGCCACCAATTGTACTAAAATAAAAAATGTAAATTGAACCAATTCACACGGCCATGTTGTAATTTATTGTTCTTTTTTTTTCATCAATTTATGAACTGACGTAATGTTTATTATTGCCAGTAAAAATATGGGACAGGATTATTTTAAATTGTGATTGTAAATGTAATTGGGTTAAGGGGCCGACAACAGCTAAAGCGCGGTCACTGTCAGACTTCATAGAAAAGAAAGAGAAGCGCGATGACTCAAAGCTGGTAATTTATTGCAATTCTCTATTTACAAAAAATCTATTGATTGACCCAAAAAATGTAATCCATCACTGCATGCAGTTTGGCATTTGACTTTTTATATACCATAAAATGTGAAATGTCAATGTTTAATTATAATTGTTGATGAAAGGATAAACTGCTTTTAAATTCATTTAAGGGCTGATTTTTCAATAGTCAGATAACTTTTAACTAAAGAATAAAAATGTCATTTTGACATATTGTCTTATACAAAAGCTGTCGAATCGCCATATTTATTCCTCAGATAAAAGTTATCTGACTATTGAAAAATCAGCCCTAAGAGGTGTGTTTGAAGAGTTTTTTTGATGCATTAATGTATATTTAATTATCTTTTGAGTTCCATCACTTTATTATAAAATACTTGAAAATATCATGTTTTTATCTTGATAAAATTATTTACGGTTTAAGAGATACCTACACTGCTTTAAAAAAGCACCTTTTTGACCTATTTCAAGAAATCTCCGCCTTAAGCTGGGACCCTCAAAAGCAAATCCACGATAACCATAGCTGGGCACCTTTAATCGAATAGTTAATTTCGTTAAACGTTAAGGGGCTGACAACAGCTAAATCGCGGTCGCTGTCAGACTGCATAGAAAAGAAAGAGAAGCGCGATGACACAAAACTGGTAATTTATTTCAAAATATGAAGCAATTATCTATTTACACAAAATCTATTGATTGGATAAAAAAATGAAAATTAATATGTTGCATGAACAACAAACTGAAAAAAAAACAGAATGATTGCATGTATGTTTTAATCGTTAAAAGAAATTTTTAGAGGTATCTTCGTGACTTTTTTCTATCGTACCAATTTTTATTTTTTTATTTTTTATTAATTAATTACCTACCTAGTTAAAAAAAATGGTATAGTTATAGTATAGTTAGTAAATTAGTTGTATTATGTTTTCAAAACACTATCTAACTAGCATTTATATCCTGAAGAATATCATATATTTTTCTGATTTTGTTTACTGCAGTGGCCCATATACTTTTAGGCATTATAAAACTTGCGTTTAGGTCATGTAGTCCCCATAAAGCGTCAAATTTCGGAAGATTTTACGAAAGTCGTTAACTCGTGATATAAATAGCATTCTTTATGTCGTTGCGTTTGTAATTTACTTATAAAAAAAATAGTTATGGGCTATGAACGTTTAGGCAGGACATAAAAATATAATGGTGTGGTATCTTAAGAGTTTGTAATAACAATTATTTTGAGATTGTCAGAACGTGTTTATCGCGGCGCGACGCGGTCCGCGCGCTGTCCGTTTGGCAAATAGTATGTACTTAATAACGATTGACGGACTTATGATAAGTTAACGGAATTTAATGAGTCCGTTAACAAGTTTTAAAGTTAACTTAAAAGTTAATCCGTTACTCGAAATATTAACTTCGTTAAATAACGATTAACGGATCAACGTTCTTGGGCCCAGCTATAGTGATAACCCAATTAGATCATTTAATTTAATTGTTTGCCCCGTTAGTCTAGTGGTCAGAACAGTCGCTAGTGCGATTGCAAGCTAAGCAAGTCCTGGGTTCGTCCCCAAGTGGTGCAAAGTGTTCGGATTTTTCATTAGCAGCCCGGTTGATGGCCGGCCCACGCCCCTTATTCTATGCAATTTATACATACATAGATATCTAGCGACATTTCGGTGTAAGTACTAAGCATCTCTGCTTTTCTCTTAGGCGAATATAATAATAAGGGCCCGTTACAAGATAACGGGCCCTAAGTCAAGTTTTACTTGAGTACCTATAACATCTGCACAGGATCAAGTATTTGTAAAGTTCAAAGGAACGGTCAATTATAGGTACCCAAATTACTATAGACACACTTTGAGAACGCTCCAACAAGCGGTATTTAGCGGTTGCTGTTGCTAATTGAGTACAACATTACAATACTGGCCCCCTGACACCTGTCAGAGCGACAATTCTAGTAGCCAAATTTGTTCGGCAAATTTGTTCTTTATTAGTTAATATAGAACAAATTTGCCGACGACGTATTTGTTTGTATGAAACTGAGAGTGTCAGGAACACATACTCTCGATGGCCGGACTGTAGTTCTTGAAAATAAATCTGTTGGCGATAATAAATTATTATTTTCACTCGGCTAACATAAACAGATAAGGCCGGCTGTAACATTAGCTCATGTCATAAACCACCGCAGGAGGTTTAATGGTTTCACTAACGAAAACCAAATGAAAACATTAACTCGACGATGGAAGCAATTTATAAATCGTAAAGACCGAGATGCAAAGAATAAGTTGTAGAATAATGCAGAACCGACAGTGCACGCAAGTCAATCCAAATGTTTCAGCTAAAGTATAATCTACATAAAAGAAACAATATGTAGAAAATCTGTAAAGTCGGTTTACGGACGATAGTTTTACGTGATACCTTCATAAAGAAAAATCGATGAAAAATTGCGTACTTAAAAAAAATATATATAATATAATTTTTTATGAATTGAATTGAATTTTTATCACGGAATTATCATTATTTTGTTTAATACAACGAAGGAGTTAATTGAAAATTATTTTTTTTTTCGATAAATTATCATTTATTTACACTCGTTAATTCAAATATTTGTTTACTTACCTACTATACAGGATAAATGTGACAAAAGCTAACGCTAACGAAAGGGAAAGGGCTGATCGTGCCTCTCTATCGCTTGTTCCGCGCTCTCGCTTGCAGGCTCAGGCTCAGACGGAACGTTACACTTTTTCGTGCACGCAGCCGGTGTTCATCGATTTAGTATCACGTCAATAACATCGTTACGATCACATTACCGATCGCTTTTGCCATTAAGACCGCCTTTTGTGTCACCCTATGTAAAATTTCTGCATTTGTATCTGTAACTCGTGTGGTGTAATAATAAAAATGTATTGACCTGTTTTGACTCTCAGTATGTATAGGTATTTTTTTTATTTTTTTATTAAAGATGGTTTTGCTCTTGACTCTAGTCTAGGTCAGTGGTGACAGAGACAGAGTCAACGATGGAGTGGACACAAATTCACACTCCGAACTACTGCTGACTAATTCCTGATGTATTCAATAGCATTTTGCCTGACCTGGTAATCGAACCCAGGGCCCCAATCTCAGCTAGGTTTGCGACCATTAGACCAATGAGACAATCAGTGCCCAATCTAGTCATCTAATAATCTAAATTCTCTATTGCCATCAATGTCATATGAGTTGATCACTTTAAAGTGATCGATGACTGTTGCCCACGAATTCGTCTGTGATCCAGGATGAAAAGTTTTTTTTTTGTTTTTTTTTTTTTTAAATTAAACGTTGCGTCATACTAGGAATTTCTCCTGTTTTATGGGTGCGTTTACAAACATTTAAAGTCACATACACAAACAGCCAGACCTTTAGTAGTAGCCTGTCCTTATACCCAGGTCATGGTCTATCTGTCTGCCAAGTTTCCTCGCTATATTTGATAACTAGTTCATTTATTTATTTATAAGTATAAAAATATGTATTATTTATTAGGTATTTACCTATGTCGAAACTGTTTGTACTCCCCGTCACTTGTCCCTAAAGGTTCATTAGAAAACCAGCGTCAGACAGCATGTGTCTGGCATTAATGCTGAAATGATCCTTTTTGGCGCAGCAGCCGTGAGACACACACTATTGTTGTTAAACCGTTATTTTCACTTTTTATTTTGTTATTTGTATTCTGTGTTTCACGATCTGTGTCCAAATAAACGTTATTCTTTCTTTCTTTCTTAAATCCGTACAGCCGTAACAAACGTGAAAACGTAACAAACAAACAAACTTTCTTTCGCATTTATACTATTAGTTAGGACTTTCCTACAAGACGTGTCGCTTCCACAAATATTCTTTGAACCGCGTGCGTGCGACGACCCATTTCTTACAAATGTTTCAGATAACGTTGGCAATGGGTTTGGTGTTCCGTACGGTCTACTTTATGTTTCTAGAACTCTTTAGTTTTATTTTTTACGATTATTGGAGGTTTTAGTTGAAAAATAATTGGCTGTATCAGGACATTGACCTCTTTGGAGTTCGGGGAACGTGAAAGATATTTCGCGCACATATCCGATGGGCGAGCTAGTTGCAATTATTAATAAATGTTAGGATGGGTTTCGATTTTTTTTTTTGTAATTACTTTGATTCCTCAAAAGAGTTTCAACAGGTGAACAAACCTTTTGAGGTTTTTGTGATGTTTCTTTTACGTTTTCTTTTTTTTTTAATTAATAATAAAAATATAACCTGGCACGAATTCGGACTCCGAACTGCTCACTGACCTGACCGATGGCTGCTAGCAGCCCATCAGGACCTTATACTCGGTAGTCGTACAACTTGCTTCCATTAGACCAACGAAGCGGGGTATTCCACTCAGATCACCGATTTCAACGGCACTTGACCGAACGCTTAAGCTATTCCACTTACGGCACCGTTACACATTTTTTATATGTGCCGTTTGCTGTAGCAATTAAGAAATATTATTTTCATTCTACGAACGGCACCTACGTTACGTACAGAAGTTTCTTATAGTGGTGGGATATTAAAGCAAGAAATTCTATTTTTTTTGCAATGGCAGCATCTTCATGTTGTCTAGTAATTGTATTTGAAGACATTAATAACTTAGGAACTAAATTACTCACTCAAATTAATTTTCCATATCTTTTGTTCCAGAATATTAATTGCGCTGCTGTTCTGCGGGACAGTGGGCTTAGGTCTAGCGTATTCCGGACCTGACCTACCACCAGGTCCATACTGTGGCATCACAGGACAATGCTGCAGGGATAGGCAGGATGCCTGCTCACATAGAATACTAGGTAGGTTCACACTTAGCTCGCCGTCCGATAAGGACCAGCCGAGCTATTCTGTAACCATCTCACCGTGAAAATTTAAGTGAAGTGAGGTTGAAGTGAGTTGTCAATAGTGTCAATCCCTAGCATCAGGTGCAATGATAACTCACTTCACCTAAGATATCACGGATATCACCGTGATATCTTAGGTGAAGTTACAGAATCGACCGGCTGGCCCGGGTCGACGGCGCGTTGTGCTCCACGCGCGCCCCAAAGAGATGTCAGCACCAATGACGGGGTCTGCTAGGCCGATTCCTGCCAGGGTTGCGGGAAAGTCCGAAAGGGTTACCGTGGCCCCTGGCACAGGCAACTGAAGGAACACGGCTGGGTTTTAGTCAGAAAGAGTCTGACACGCCCTCCCGCTCCGCCCAGAGCGGGAGAAGTTATTTGATGATATCCTACCCTCAAAAAAAAAAAAGAAGTTTTACACAAGTCCAGACTCCGAGCTGTTACTGAGATATTCCTATTACACTATGCCCGACCTGAGAATCGAACCCTCATGCTCAGCAATAGGTCTTGGGACCATTAGACCAATGAGATAGTCATTAAATATTTAACTTTTTTTCCATTTTTCAGATAGCAAATGTTACTGTGACGAGTTCTGCAACAGGACATTAGGCCACGACGACTGCTGTCCTGACTACCCTCAAGTTTGTCTGGGGGTCGTTGATATTGATCCTCTACCTAACACGCAGGTCTGCAAATATAAGGGGGAGTACTACGGCCCTGGTGAAAGCGTTATTCAAGACTGTCATAATTGGTGAGTGATTTTTATTTCTACATTACGATAGAGAAGTAGATAGAAATAAGAAAATATATTTTGCTCGAAAACTGGATCTTTTTTACAAATGCTAGGTTGTGAAATCGCAATGAACTTTGGCGGGGATTTCTGGACAATTATCTTAGCTAGTAGATGTTTATTTTTACGTTTTTATTGTGAACCTATTAAAACGTACATAAAATGATTGTCTTTTATATCATAAATATTTTACTACTTCTGAGTACTGAAGTATATTATAAACCAAACAAGAAGATAACTCACAATCACAATAAACACTTAAAACTATAGTACCTAATTAAAAAAACAAAACTATTAATCTGAAATTGTCTACCTAAAAGATACACAAATACATTTATTTTGTCGCTACAATACGTTCACAAATCTCTGAAAAAACCCCAATCCCTATCATTAAAACTATCGCACAATGTAAACAAAAATATCTTATGTTTACGAAACAGTGTCACATTAAGGTGCTCCCTCCCTCACCAGGAGAGTTCGCCTGTAAAGTAACATTTGATTCGATTTTGAGCACTGCTTTACAATATCGATATAATACAATATAATTTTTTGAAGATCATTTCAGACACTAATCTACGTGGTCCTCAAAGATTATGTCCGAACTTTTATATACACATTGACATTGATGAATTTTATACATACAATGACATGAGTATTTACTTTGTCAAGTATTATATTATTTTAATTATTGTGAATGTGAAGATTATGTGGTTCAATACTTTTTTTGTTTTCTCAGTTAGTTTTAATCACGATCTGGCAGCTTGAGTAATTTTTGCGGCCTACCCAAATGTCCTTTCTTTGGTATTGTTCGTCGAATCGTTGTGCTCCTTAAGTTCTGAGTTGAGCTGCACGATTACTGACAAACTGACTGCCTGTGCTCAATCTGTATGGTTTTTCCTCAAAATACCGTTTCAGACACCAATCTACATGGTATTCACATGATCTGACCAAGATTATGTCTGGACTTAAAAGAGACTGTGACCTCTGAGTTTGTTTCGGCTTTTCTTCTCAGAGTAGTCAGATAGGAAACTCCGACCTCATCTAGTTTTTAAAATATGATGACGTGTAAAAGTGTTTGTACAAACGTACTTATAGAAGTAAAATCATTTATCATTTAAAAATACTGCCGCCCTGACTGACGAGCGTTCGCCTGTAATGTAACTTTAGATTCGATTTTGAGCTTTTACTTGATTCCACAATGTCACACGAAGCGGTCGTTGTTCTGAGCGCTGCAATATTAATTCGACAATGTTATTTACGAAAAAAAAACAGACATTGGTGCCATGAATTATGTCAAAACCAATGTATCTAATGCTCGAATCTGTAACATTACAGATTGCGCAATGTAATGCTCGAATCTGTAACATTGCAGATTGCGCAATGTAATGCTCGGTTCACTTTGTAACGTTACATTATAAGCCAATGCTCCAAGTGTGAGATCACCTTAAGAATTCCTCGCAAAATAATGAGGTTTTTAACCCAGTTCCCTCTTGAATCACGGCTCGTGGATTAATCATAATCTAATTTTAAACCTGCTTTATTTTTCTGGCACCCTGGTAACGTTTGAGACTTTTATTTTGTCAAAAGGCAATTAATCGTTGAAAAGCAGGTGTTTCCAGCCTATATTAATTTAAAAGTGGTTATTTAATGTTATGAAAATGGAATTAGGTTGGTCCGGAACTAGCAGTTTTATACCGTTTCTATTTTTTGAATGGACTTCCATAATGATAAAATGTCGTACTTTAAAATTTGCCTATAGTTACCTACCTACTGTTCCCATTGCCGGGGAACGGGCCTCATGTATGTGAGAGGGAGTGGGACGTGAATGTCGTGATGCACCTCACAGGCCCAATGCTGGTAGGGATACCATTTCGAAATTGAAAAGTCCTAACAAAAGAGTCCGAACTTCTACCAAATAGTCCGGACATTTTACTTTTTAATCTTTCTTTTTTCAAAAATATATCCTATGACTCTCGGCAAACTTCCTGTTAGTGAAAGAGTTTTCGGAATCGGTTCCAATGGGCTGTATAGTCGTGCCCCCTACATACAAACTCACATAAGTATTAGTATAGATTGATACTTCGTTTAGCGTAATCATATGACAGCTTAATCACTAGATGTCAAGATCAAATAGTGAATTGGTAGCAATTGCTTGGTAATACAAACTAATTCAGAGTTCAGGGCCAATGCTCTCCTCCTTCTGCGAAGCAGTAATGCTCGCGAAGGAGGAGGCGGAACGCGTGAGAGGGCAAATTCGCGCCCTCACGCCCCTAGCCGCCGCAGGAGACGCCCTGTGCGTCGGGAATCCCAGGCCGAATCCCGGCCACCGTTGGCGCGGGCTTGCGGACGACGAGCAATTGGTAGCTCGCCGTCCGATAAGGACGAGGCCCGGGTCGACGGTGCGTTGTGTTCCACGCGCGCCTCAAAGAGATGCCAGCAACAATGACGGGGTCCGCTAGGGCCGATGCCTGCCGCGGTTGAGGGAAAGTCCGAAAGGGTTGCCGGGGTTGCGGGAAAGTCCGAAAGGGTTACCGTGGCCCCTGGCACAGGCAACTAAAGGAATACGGGTGGGTTTTAGTCAGTAAGAGTCTGACACGCCCTCCCACTCCGCAAAGAGCGGGAGAAGTTATTTGATGATTTCCCACACTCACACACTCCCTCTCACAGAGAGGAGGCCTGTGTCCCAGCAGTGGGAACATTATAGGCTGATGATGATGACCTACTGTACATAAAGCTTATGTAAGTAATGAGTTCGAAGCCAGTAACTGGAAATCAATACTCTGAGCTGCTTCTGAGAAAGTCGTAATGGAAAGCCCAATAGATCCGAAATAAAAACGTAAACTGATAACTTCTCTCTCAAATGAATTCCACCTCTATTCATGAGATACTTAGGTCTACTTTAAGGCCTGAACCACATTTGTATATAACACAGATAAAGCTTATTAATATGTGCAGACAATCTGGTAAAGAAAGTCAACGGATAGAAGAAAGTATCATATTATATGTGTAGGTGCAACTACATTTAAAAGCAATAGTTTTCGTCTAGACATAGTAAAATGTAACAGTAGTCTGATAAGTAAATGTGTTTCCCATTTATTTAAAATTCATCTTTCGTGCGTTCTTAGGGTTGCTACACAATATTAAAAATATTAAAAAAAAGTCGCGCTAAACAATGTTCGGGTCGGCATGATTCGGCACATCGGGACGGCAAAATCGAATATATGTAACTACACCAAACATTAAGATTACTTTGTTATATGTTACTTTAATATGAATGTATGATACAAATAAAACTTCCGAAATACATTGAACACCGCATAAGAATCGCTTGCTTAGTTTATAAAAACAACGCGGTCACAAAGACAGATACGAAAAGCGACTTTAATTTGTAATATGTAAAAATATATAGATATGTCCGAGAAAGAGCCGTCAGGTTTAAAGCGTGAAAGCAGAATATGTGTAGTAATTGCTTCGGGTCGGCATTGTTGGTTAACAAATACTGGCGAAGCATATAGCCGACCCGAACATGTGTGTACCACCCCTTAATGCGCACCTATGGAGAAGAACGGGCAAGAAACTCCATGGACACTCTTTTAAATAAAAATATCGTTACAAAATATTGGTTACATCATTCATGTTGAAATTATACATGTGAGAAAGATGCAGAACGTTTAAAGTGTCCGTAATAAAAAGATAAAAACAAATAAAATATTAAATTAAAATAAGCCGTGGCTGCTAAGAGATGACCAGTCCTTACTGACGGCGCCCGTTCACGAACATGACGCATGGATTAGCACCATTCAGCTCAACCATTTTGAAGGGAGCTAAATGATCCAACACATGCGCTACCATCAGCGAGACATTAGAGTTAGCATGACATACCTACTCTCAGCCGCCAAGACACATTCAAGTCAATGAAAGGCGTACCCAGTACATGGTAGCGGTACATAGTACTCACACATGTGCTATGCAATTATACAATACTAAATATTGAATTTATACAATGCAAAGATAGTTTTTAAAATCTTTAGCAGTTCCAACAGTATTTTCAAATGCTAATCGATTACTTTACGCGGTCTTGTGGAGCAGGACCAGCGTTGAGCCAAGCATTTTTATCAGCGATGTAATCCTGGGGGATAGTTATAATAATGCTGCATAGTGTGCGTTTTATACATCATTTAAATTTTGTTTCATTCAGTTGATACAATCCCTTCCTGCAAACGGTCCTTATGATACACTTTCTGGGGATTTTTTAAAAGGAATTATGATTCCATGCTCGGGAAAACGAACCGGCCATGCGGAAATTGAACTCTGGCGTTAAGGGTTCCGTAACACCAAATCTTTAACGGTGTTCTTACAAAACAATTTTTTACTTTTAAATGGTTATACCAGCGAGCCAGTTTTTGTGATAAGATCGTAACTCTGATTGAAATACAGTTCTTTTTGACAAATTAGTACCGTACCAATTTGTTAGGTTTGTAAGTATTTAAAAATTCTAAAATGGATGTATGGCTTTTTCCTGAGTCTGAAGAGAAACCTTGTTATGTAATAATATGGTAATAGTAGATTTTATTTTGTGTCACTGCAGAAGCCATAAATAACACATATTCTGTGAAATTTTGAACGTGCTACCTATCACGGTTAGCAAGATACAGCTCTTGTGTCAAACAGATGAACGGACAGATTGACAGACAACCAGACGACGGTGGCTTGGTAATAATGTTCCGTTTTGACTCTGGGCACAGAACCCTAAAACACAGGAATGTTTTCAAGTCTCATAAAATAAACCTGCTCTTAAACCTGACCAATCTTAGAAACACTTTGAAAACATTAAAATCCACACTGCTTTGAAGTCGTAGCGAACTGGATTATATCGCGTGAAACCTCAAGCTATTTTCATAAGCCACAATGCAAATTATGACAGTTTACTAACCGTGTAACTGCATTCGTGGTAATGACTATTTATATTTAGACATGACCCAGGTGGTACATCGCTGGCAAGCCGCCATACACATAGATATCCCATGAGTGGGGATCTGAAAAAGTATCGATACTTTAGAAATATCGAGTCGGTACAACTTTTCAATCTTTATACAGAGTTGATTCATATTACAAAACGTATAACACACGTGTTTAGTATTAATTCGATACGGTATAAAAATAAAAAGCACCAAATATGAGTTTTTTTTTAATATTTCAAACAAACTAAATAGCTTACATATAAGAGTATAACGCAACCATCCTTTGTAATGAAAGTGCAAGTGTGTGTGTATTTATTGCTTCCTTGTTTGCATTGCCATCTTTTTAGCGAAATTATTTGGTTGTACTTGTGTCTTGCGTCAGACATAATCAGCTGTTCATTAATTCATTTCATTTATTTATCCAATAACAATTTCCATTGTGTCTGAATTTTTACTAAGGTACATAAGCGAATAATTAAATAATAACAATTAAAAACACAATTACATTTCTTCAACATAATCTCATTTCCTACCTACATTAATATTATTCATACAAGTTCAGAGAAAAATAAATAAATTAATAAATGTCACTAACAACTACCTAATAATTTCATTTAATTACCAATTTCAATTTTTTAGTTAGGAAAGATACATCGTGTTCAAACGGGGCAAAATCTTAAAAAACCATTTGCGACTAAACTACTGCTCCTATTTAATTGATTTTTGGTACAGAGCTTGAAAATGGTACCTAGTATAGGCAGTTTGAAGGAAAGCCCCTCTGTCGTATCAACTCTGTATATACATCTTCTAGTGGGTGGTGTAGTGAGGTGGTGGCTTGGCTGGGTTGTAGAGGTCAGATTGACAGTCGCTCCATGTAAAATATTGGTATTCAGCTGCATCCGGTTAGACTGGAAGCTGACCCCAACATGGTTGGGAATGTCTAGGCATATGGATATGCATCTTCTAGTGAGGACAATGAAAACACAGTGAGGAAACCAAGATACTTAGAACAGTCTGAAATACTTAGCACGCAATTTACAATTATAACGGTCGATGCTCGTTCCTTCTCTATATGAGAAGAAGCCATTGAATTATAGGCTGTTATGATATGATCACAATTAAAACAGACGAAAATAGCGAAGAATTCTATCGTGAGGAAACCGGCATATTCTAAAACCAAACATATAAAGACATGCGACAAGCGGATGGCCCGCATGGATTACAGTCAACTTCTTCTCGCAGCGAGGAAGCCTGGTCCAGGGATTGAAAACCGGTACGAATTTGGGTTCCGGTTCTTCTTTTCGGTTCTTAAAAAGGTTCTTCTTTTCGGTACGGTTCCGGTTCAGGTTCCGGTTTGGTTCTGGTTCCAAAGTACCGGTTCCAAATAAAGGTTCCAATATACCGGTTCCGTATCATCCGATTCAAAGGTTCTCTAAGAAAGAAGGGATATGTTTGACGCGTGCCTGGCGTATCTTTTCTTTCAGTTCGCCTTCGAATTATTGGCGAGTGGAAGTCTGTACTGTACAGTGTCAGCAAATATTGTCAGTAATTATTATTAGTGGTTTATATAATCTACAGTTACTGTTAATACATTAATATAAAATGGACAAAGGTAAGTTTCATCGTATGGTATTCACTTAGATAATTATATTATTATCTCCTTTATTCATCGCCCTGCGGACTCTCCGTCCGCATAGCGGCCCATTGTGCTGCTCGACGAGGTCGGCAAGCTCTTTGAGAGAGTAATTGCAGGCCGCCTCGTCGGGCACCTGGTGAGGACGGGGCCGGATCTTGCGGATAGTCAGTTCGGCTTCCGCAAGGGGCGCTCGCCGGTGGACGCCATCATGCGCGTTAGAGCCCTCACGACGGGGGACGCGGTGTCTCGGGGCGGAGTTGTCGTGGCGGTGTCACTCGACATCGCCAACGCATTTAACACCCTGCCCTGGAGTTGCATTGGGGAGGCACTCCGGTATCACCGGGTGCCAACCTACCTCCGTCGAATAATCGAGGCATATCTGACGGACAGAGCCGTCATCTACCCCGGTCACGGCGGGGAGTGGAACCGGCGAGAGATGTCGTGTGGTGTCCCACAGGGATCGGTTCTAGGGCCGCTCCTGTGGGACATCGGTTACGACTGGGTGCTGCGGGCCGACCTCCCTGATGGCGTCAGCGTGGTGTGCTACGCTGACGACACGCTGGTCCTGGCGCAGGGGAGGTCGCATCAGGCGGCGGCCGACGCGATGACACGCGGGGTTGCGATAGTCGTGGAGAGGATCCGGCAGTTGGGTCTCGAGGTGGCTTTGCACAAGTCCGAGGCCATGTCTTTCCATGGGCCCCGGAACAGGCCACCATCGGGATCCCAACTAACGGTAGGAGGGGTTCACATCGGCGTCGAGTCCACGATGAAGTACTTAGGACTCGTGCTCGATAGCCGGTGGAACTTCGTGGAGCACTTCCGACGTTTGGCCCCCAAACTGGAACGGACTGGGGCCGCCCGCAAGCGGCTCCTGCCCATCCTGAGGGGTCCAAATGCCTCCTGCCGGAGGCTTTACGCGGGTGTCGTGTGGTCCATGGCTACATATGGGGCCCCGGTCTGGGCGCGTTCACTGCGGCGGAGAGCCGCCCACTATCTGAACGCGCCCCAAAAGGTGGTAGCCGTAAGGCTGATCCGGGGCTACCGCACGATCTCGGGCGACGCGGCAAGCCTCCTTGCCGGACTGCCGCCGTGGGATCTGGAGGCGATAGTCCTCGCGCGCCTGTATGAGTGGCGCGCGGAGGCACTACGCTGGGGGGAAACCCCACTTCCGCGGCGAATCGCGGCGGAGCGGACGGACCTCCGGCGCGATCTCATGGCGGCATGAAAAGAGCGACTGTCGCAACCCAGCGCAGGGCACGCCACGATAGCGGTGGTAAGACCCCTCTTTGAGGAGTGGCTAGAGAGGCGTCACGGCGTCCTCACCTACCGCCTGACGCAGGTCCTCACCGGACACGGATGTTTCGGGAGGTTCCTGCACATCATTATCGCCCCGAGGACACGGTGGAGCATACGGTGGGGGCCTGCCCTGCATGGGCGGAGCACCGCCGTGTCCTCGTAGAGGCGATCGGCAGCGGCGGCGACCTCTCACGCCCGGCCCTGGTTCAAGCCATGGTCCGGGGCGAGGGGGAGTGGGAGGCAGTCGCCTCCTTCTGCGAAGCAGTCATGCTAGCGAAGGAGGTGGTGGGACGGGAGAGGGAGAGAGTCTCTCGTCCAAGCCGCCGCGGTGGACGCTCCGGGCGTCGGGAGCCGCGTGACGACTCCCGGCCACCGTAGGCGCGGGTCTGCGGGCGGTGAGTAATGACTAGCTCACCGTCCGATCAGGACCAGGACCGTGCTGGACGGCGCGTACTTGTTCCACGCGCGCCTCAAAGAGATGTCAGCATCGAAGAGGGGGCCCACTAGGGCCCAAGCCTGCAGGGAAAGCGGGATCATCCGAAAGGGGTACCGCTGACCCGGAACATAAAGGGCCAAGGAAGGAACACGGGTGGGTTTTAGTCAGTAAGAGTCTGACACTCCCTTCTGCTCCACCCAGAGCGGGACGGGTCATTAGATGATTTCCCATCCTCAAAAAAAAAAAAAAAACTCCTTTATTCATTGAATAAAGGAAATAAAAAGGAGGAGGGTTTTATAATATAAATTATTATTATTTTGTTTTAACATGTATGGGCTTTTATTATGTGTTTTATGGTTGTTTAGTTTCATGAGCTACGGTACTACCGCCGAGGTATTACGCTATTCCAATTACACGTATATTTGGTACCTTACTTTCAGGAACAAAACGTGCCCGTATTGTGTCCGATACCGATACAGACACTCAACTCCCAGAGCAAGAGTTATCTCTAAGTTTGAAGCAATTGCTTAGAAGAAATTTGCACGAAAAATGTCAACCTAAGACTGCAAATATTGAAAAACAACAAAGAATGGAGTTTAAAGATTGTGCTTTGCACCACAACGACAATGACGAGCATGATGGGAGAAATCAATTTTTTTTCTCAACTGTTTACAAAAGAATTAAAGAATATTAAACCATGTCTCAGGACTAGGTGTTAATAAATCTGTTAAATGCATTTTCATGTCAATGTTGTCTATGGCGCAGCCATAGCTGGGACCTCCCCGCCGTCTATCATCATATGATTGATTCAAGAAATCTTCGAGCTTCCCACCTTCATTCTGTTGCTGCGTTGAACTGGAGGTGGTAGGCGGTTGAATGTTGAGGGATGTCACTGTACTTTTATTGACATCTTTATTTAACTTACGCCACCTCATCCACGTATTAATCAACATGTTTTCTGCCATCTTCTGTTGATCTGTGGTCAGCAGGAAGTTAACCCTTGGGTCCATATATATTTATCGTTTGTAGTTCTAATTTGCAACTTATCCAGTTAAGATAGAAGTCACCCATAGTCAATTGCTCAATTTGTAGTTTTTGAGTCAAGATCTTGGTGGGTTTTAAAGAGGCTACAGTGGCCTCAATAGAATTCCACGTAGACTCTGATAGATAGAGCTCGTAATTCTCCGTGCATATCAGTCGATGTTCTAGTAGCCGCTTAAGCATGTCGTAAGTCGAGCTCCAACGTGTGGAGCAATCCACCACAGGTTGTTTAGCCCCGGCTCTTTTTAGCACATGTTGGAACACTGTGGTGCGTAACTTTTTTACGACTTCACGTGCATTTATGAGCATTGTGGCAAGTGAAGATTCAGTTCTTAAGGCGTCCTGTACCGCTAGCTGCAACGTATGTGCAGCACATCTAACTGCCGCAACCGTGTAATGTTCACTTTCTAGGTAATCTTCGAGTATGAAATTTACTTCATCCCTCTCGATTATTTCATTTTCTTCATCATCCGAATCATCCCCATTTTCATTCATGCTGGTTTTTAAGGCTTGGTCCACTAATTTGACCATTTTGAGCATGTTTGCTCCATTATCCGTGGTAACACAATAAATTTGTGGAATGGATATCCTGTAGCGGTACAATACATATATTAATTGGTCTTTTAAAAATTCTGCTGTATGTCTTTGGGTGAGTTCAGTTTATTTTACAGTTCGTTTATTTTACAACAGAAACACAATCTATTTAAGTACAACAGACAAGTACAAACACGAATGTATAATAAATCAAACGAATATAGTGGCGCACGCGTTGGATAAGCAACGAATGATGCGAATGATCTACAAAAGAAAATGTGCCCCTCTCCCCTCACAAAAACTCCCACCCGCGCGGCGGCCGCTCGTAGGTACAGTGGAGTCAAAATATTTCTGCGAAAATATTTCTGCGGGAGCGCAGCTAGTGACAAACCACAACCCTTCCTGGTTTCGCCCAATTAGAGACAATTTGCATTTGTGTGAGTAAAGGGCATTCGGACTCGCTTTGAAGAACCGGTAACATAAAGGTTCTTAAAGGTTCCAATTTAGGTTCCGGTTCCGGTTCGGGTTCTTGTACCCGGAACCACTTAATACCGGTTCTTTACCGGTATTTTAAGAACCTTTTCAATCCCCTGGTCCCAGTGGACTGATGATTATATGTGCACCTAATAATATCATTCTGTACCATACTCTTAAGTATGGGCCACATCATGAATGAACAGTCGATAAAGAATAACAGTGATTCGTTTAGCTCTATGATACTGAAGTTGCTCGCGATGACTTTGTGTCAAAAGGTGACATTGACCGCTGTCAAGTTTTTAAGGGAATCGCCGAGGAACATCGCCTTATCTACTGACTGACTTGATCATCCGTACTTTTTTTATCTCTATGGATGCTCTGTTGAGTAATCAATAAACAAGATTAATAAGGCCCGAGTTCACCAACTACAACATAATCATTGATTACGTAACCGTTCTGTTAGCATTTAACAGTCGTTTAAACAAAGCACGTTTTTTTCGAGTTCACCATTTATTTCTAACCAACGGTTAAATAACCAAACGTTTTTGAATGAGTGAGTCGAAAATGACTGAATGATGGAATGGTATAACATTTTTTTGTGAATGTTGAAAGTCAACGTCAATCAATTTCCATTGTCAAACTATGTGATCAAACTCAATTCATAATTATTTCGTGCTGTCGTGTTAGTTATCTTTTGTAATCAGTAAATATGGAAGATAAACGCAAACGTACTGTAAAATCGTATCGTAAATCCAAGAAATCGGTAGTAACGGAACTTGTAATAAAGTACAGAGACATAATAGAAAATAAAAAATCGGACGCTAACAACAAATGCCGAAAAAGCAAGTGGTTGGAAGCATCTGAATTGGATGCTCTTAGCATACACTTCAAACTTACTTTCTGGGAAAATATCAAACACCAAACAAAAAAACAATCAACAAGTCGGAAACGGGAGCTATTTATGACTGCTAAGCAAACGTGATAATTAAATTACCTAATACTTTGTAGTTCCGGATTGTCCCGATATTTATAACATAACACATTATTTTTAGGTGGTGGAAGACTACCTCCACCTCCTCCGAATGCCAAACTTCACGTCAGGTAGCATACACCAATGGTTAAACTGAGTTGGCTAGTTCGTTTAAGTTAATGATTCGATTACAGCACTTAATCAATGGTTAGTGCTTGGTGAACAGCAAAATATTGTTAAACACCCGTTTATGGTTTAAACACGTGTTTAAAATTTAACCATCTGTTGGTGAACTCGGGTCTAAGTATTTTCTCTTTTACAACAAAATGATGTATGTACCATGTCATTGTGTTCCTTACCTACATTTAAATGATCAGTTTTGCTTTCTGATCAATAGACGAGGTTTTTTTTCGTGAAGAGCTCTAGTCATACCTTCCTTTGGCCATATTACTTATAGTCGTTTTTACTTAGATACCGACATCATCACAATGATTGAGTCTGGATTTATGCTCGATCGATGACAATAGTCATGAACGTCCGGTTTATGAAATAAAAAAGCACTTACAATTAGGACCTCCTTTTTTGCGTGGGACAGTAAATTAAGAATTATTGTTACTAAGAAATTGATCACATTCGACGGTAAGTTTTCGCAAACGAGACGAAGACAAGGTAATGCATACTCAAGAGAGTACTACCGTACCTAAAAACACTGTAATAACAAAAGAAAATCATATGTATACTAAATTCTGACGTCAATGAACGTCTGGCCATATCTCATATCAAAGCAATGCCAATAATACAATCGAACGAGACTGTTAAAAATTGTGTCAATGTTGTTTCAATTCATCAAATTCGGACTGTAATTGATATGGTAACGATAGAAGAAATAGGTCGAATGAATTATCAAAGTTTCATATATTTTTTTGCATTTATGCGGATCATTTCGTGTATATTATATGGCAGCCACATTCAGTATAACTGCCTACTAGAGAAAGCAAAACCCGGAGAGTTGTTGAAGGATAATGGCGAGATATTATCATCCTTCTACCCTTATTCCAACTTATTTGGGGTCGTCGCAGCATGTCTTCTTCCTCCGTTCAACAATATTAGCCGTTATTTCAGAAGAAAGTAAAGGATTTAAAAAGAAATATGGTATATATTAAACTAATGTTTATGCACTTCTTAAATCTCTGCCAAATACAACTGAAGAACTTCAGGTTGTGTCTGTCCAGAAGATGCCTGATGTCTGATTGTAAAAGCCCGTCACTCACACACAAACAAGCAGTTGAGCAGTCTCATGTGTCGGTAATTTGAAAACCAGAATACGGTGAAGCTGCTTAGGGCAGAAATAGAAAATGATTTTACCTACTACGTTTTGCTGTCTAAAATATTCATAATAGGTGAAATGAAGTGTTTATTTCTGTAAGTAGATCTTTTAAGACACTTTTACACGTCAATATTTAAAAACTAGATGGCGCCGGCATTTCCTAGCTGATCCCTGAGATGAAATTCCGAAACAAACTCAGTTGTCATGGTCTCTTTTAAAGTGCAAACATTGTATTATTAGGATTTTATGCGAGTCTAACAATGCAGGGCCATGTCTGGAAGGGCCTTTTGAAGAAAGAGCCATTGCAGCTTTGAGTTGACCTGTCCTAACAGACGGCATGCATGCATCAGTCATCGTGTAGCTGAACTGTATTTTAGGGAGCTCAACGACCCGTCACACAACGCTACCAGATCTGCAGGACATTTGCGTAGGCCGTATATAAAATACTCAAAAGCGTCTGACATCTATAAAGTCATGTATTCAATCTAGCCTGCATGGTACTCCCATTCACAGCCAGAGAGGTGCACGAGATGTGTTCCGAAATTGTCCACTTTATAAGTGACAACTGTTTCCGTTTGATCAGGTTTCTAGTTTTTACTCGTCTGACGATTTGTGATTTTCTCTATAATAAATAATAAATAAATAAATATCGTCTGACATTGCACACAGCACCATCTATTTCCAAGTTAAGCACTTAATTAAGGCTTGTGTTATGGATACCAGATGGTTGATACACTACTTAAATACATTTTTTTTTTCGTAAATACATACATATTATAAATATACATCCATGACTCGGGTACAAATGTCCATATTCATCAAACAAACATTTGCCCCTACCGGGATTCGAACCCAGGACCATTTGGTTTCGCTGACTACACTTAGCCATTGTAGCCACTACACCAAACGTGTCGTCAATATATTTTATATAAATATACTATACTCATTAACAGTCCTATAATAGCCTACCACTGGTTATAGCCCCCCCTCCCGCTAATAAACTTGGATAGAATTGAATGACGTCGTATTCATTGTTGATCTCCTTACAATTGAGTGGGTCCTATAGTCACTTTGAACGCTAGGCGATATCAAGGCGGGAAAAGCGAAGATGGTAGGATAAATTGACTCCTACCGTACTGGCCTGTATTAGCAGAGAGCAGAAGTGTGTGGAAAAGGGAGATGGAGGCTTTCAGCCTGCAATGAATAAATACAGGCCAGATAGATCGATAGATGAAACCAAACGGCGGAAGGAAGACTACTTCACAGCTTTTCTTGATCCGATTAGATAAAGCTAGAAATTCTTGTTTCGAAACTAAACGTGATTCCGATTCACTTGTGTTTGTATTGGCAGCCTCGGGGAATCCTGACTCAGTGCTAATAACCATTAGGCATTCATGCATAAATAAAGGGTTAGATCAACATAAATACATACGAAATTACAAAACACACGTGATATAATATTATGCCCACTGTGGCTTCTTTTTAAGTTTCCGGCAATACGGGTTGTATTAAGAAGCCTCATATTCGTGGTAAATTATCGTTGCGCAAAGTTTTCAAAGATGTCAGCACACAACGCCTGGCCCTGCAGTCTCGACATAGTTAGCAATCGTTTTCGGTTGCTAAGTCCTAACAATCCAGATGTAACGATATTTGGTGGTCTCGACACTCAAATTTATCGGTTGTTTACCGGTATTTTAGGTAGGTACTGGTAGGTAACAACCGATAAATTTGAGTGTCGAGACCACCAAATATCGTTAGATACGAGTACATCTTGATTGTTAGGACTTAGCAACCGAAAACGATTGCTAACTATGTCGAGACTGCAGGGCCTGGGCTGGTACTGGATTCACGCCCGCCACTATTGCTCATAATCTTTAAAGAGTGCTACAAGGATCCTTTGACGCATGAAAGTCATTAAAACGTCAGCGAAAAATATGTCTTTCTTAAAGAACGTGTATGACTGCGGCTTGTACCAATTCCTGCAAGCTACGTCATCGCGCCGTATCACTTTAAATTTTCGGACTGCTAGCGCCGCTGAAAGTGTTAACAGAGGAGCGTTGTTGGTAAAATTGTGTAATACATTTGTGAAATTGTCACAGAAATTGAATTGAAAAAACAAAATGGCGTTAGTTCTGATTTTGGTCCGGTGCAAGATCCTTGACTAGTTGTAAGTCATCTATCCGTACCTCAACCGCTAGACTATTAACCTATGGGTTGCAAGTGTGGCAGCCGTAAGGACGCCCTGGGTTTGATAGACGGGTTAGCACATAGCATAGCTGTCCCTTCAGAGAATACAAAAGCAGTTTATTTACATTATACTATCTAGAAGATAGTGAGCGTCGAAATGATAAGGATGACGTATGATATAATCTCCATTTCCTTTATTGACAATCTAGCGAAGAATGCATTCTTGATTAATATACGTTAATTTTACTCACAGTTGGAACACTTCATCTGGACGCTTTGTCACAGTGCCAACTACACCTGAACAAATAATAGGATTGCATAATTTTATAAAAAGTGCATGTTTTTTAAATTCGTCATTTTTCAAAGCGGTCTTGGCAGAATACTATTATTTACGTTTGCCAGCTCATTAGAACAATTTTTTTTTTAGTTTTTGAACACTATTAGTATTATGGAGATCTCTTTGGTCAGGTTTTTCTTATGTAAGTTTATTCTTGTTCCTATTGTGAAAGACTTGGGGGGCTGCCTCTTTGGTCTGTCGCGCTTTGAGCGCGGATCTCTGAGGTTCTATTTCAAAGTCAGGTTAAGTGTCTTGATAAATGATAAATGATTTATTTATGTAAGTAGGTTTGAACAAACACTTTTACACGTCAATCATATTTTTTTTTAACTACACTCGAGAGCAATGAATCCGGGTCACTTAAAGAATCCTAAAAATCTCGGAAACTGAAAATGCTAGGTTAATGCAATAAATTGTATTTAATAGACAATGTAATACTCCTTAAATGAAGGTATTAAAACTTCTTAGTTATTGTAAAGTTATATCATAAAAAAATCAAATTTGAAAAAGGGCCACTTTCGAAGATGGAACTACGAAATTACAGCATTTGGTTTTGCTTTTGTTTGTAATCTGTCATTTATGTGGGTACATAAACCATGTTGATAGTGCTCTATATTCATTATTCAAGCTGAAATTATGTCGCTTACGCCTGAAGAATGCACCAGAATACTTACAATGCTGGAAACCGGCCGGAGTCAGCGCGATACAGCCAGGACTGTCGGTGTGTCGCTGTCAACAGTACAAAGAGTTCTCCGACGTTACGAAGAAACTGGTTCTAACCTACGCAGACCAGGAACGGGCAGAACCAGGTGTACCACAGCACGAGAAGACCGATACTTGGTGAACACCATGCTTCGAAATCGCTTTCTCACAGGAACTGAACTCACCAATCAGTTTCGACGCCTCGGAGGAAGTAACCCAAGTGCATGGACAGTAAGACGTCGGCTTGCTGAATCTAACTTAAAACTCCTTAGACCTGCAAACGGCCCTAAACTGGAGCGTGGGCATCGTATTTCAAGACTAAGATATGCCCAGAGCCACGTAAATTGGAGTATTGAAGATTGGTCAAAAGTTATGTTCTCCGACGAATCAAAATTTATGCTCTACAAGCACGATGGAAGACACAGAGTGTATCGAAGACCAGGGGAAAGATTCAAGCAAGCATGCATCGAAGAAAAAGTAGCCTACGGTGGTGGGTCTGTACTTGTGTGGGCCGGAATTTCTTCTGAAAGTCGCACAGAGCTGGTGATCATAGAAAACGGCTCTTTAACTAGCGTAAGATATGTGGAAGAAATCCTCAATGATCACGTTGGTCCATTTATGGTCAATTTAGGTGAGGATGCTATATTTATGCATGACAATGCCCGACCTCATACAGGTAGGATTGTGAATGACTACCTTCAAGAGATGAACATTACTCGTATGGAGTGGCCAGCGCGCAGCCCGGATATCAACCCGATCGAGCATGCTTGGGACGAGCTAGGCAGATGCGTAAAACAACGAAACCCTCCCCCAATCACGCTTCGTGAGCTCAAAATTGCTCTCACAGAGGAATGGGAGAATATTCCCCAAAATCGTATAAGGAACTTGGTGTACAGCATGCCAAACCGCGTAAACGCAGTAATGGAAGCACGAGGAGGCAATACGAAGTATTAAAATTCAAGAAAATCGTAATAAAGTTCAAAAATTTCATGTTTCCTATTTTTGTTTTAAGGAGAGATCAGCAGTTTTTTTCTTTATGTAATTTTGTGTTAATAAAATGTATTTTTTTTTACTTTCATTTAAGGAGTATTACATTGTCTATTAAATACAATTTATTGCATTAACCTATCATTTTTAGTTTCCGAGATTTTTAACATTCTTTAAGTGACCCGGATTCATTGCTCTCGAGTGTAGATGAGGTGGCGTTTCCTATCTGACTATTCTGAGAAGAAAAAAAAATTAATCCAAAAAAAAATCCCATCGTAAATTTCACAATCCCGAAGTATTTTACCACACTTTCAGCGGTGTTTTTATTTTTGCCCGGTCAAGAGGTAGTGGGCCCGCCCCCGGTCGCATGTAAACTCCACACTTCTGCATTTCCCTTCGGGTAATGGAGACTGCGCATGATATAGCCTGGCTGGTTTAAATTTTAGTTGAGCTTAAATTATGAAATAAACAAACTACAGTCCCGCGAGCTAACAAATAAATGTAGGCAATGACATTCAACTGAGTGCCAATATAATAATTATTATTACATCGGCACCCGTCAAAGCCACGTGTAGCTATTACTTTATAGTTGTGTCTATTTATGATTAAATGCCTAGTTAAAATTGTATTTAAGACCTTGGAAGGTGCTTGGAAGTTAATAAGAGAAGACCGGACTGTGTACCGGTCTCACAGTCAACACATTTGTCTAGTGTGGTCATCATCACCATCTTATGATGGACCAATGGTTAGTTACCGTAAACCTTGTCTTCCCATTGGTCCCTCTTATAATCAACGTCTTCTAATGCTGGACATAGGCTTCCCCCAACCATCGCCACAACGACAGGTCCTGTACTTCCCACATCCAGCGGATTTTCGTGACCTTCATCAGGTTGTAGGTTCAACTTGTGGAAGGTCTAGGTGGCCTTGGGACCTTCAGATACGGCAGAAACAAACTCATACATAGAGCTACTGGGAGCCCCTCTTGGTAGGAAAAGGGCGGTTATGTTTATTGTGTGTTTGATGTGTCAAAATCAAACGTTGTTTATTTAAACTAGGCTGAGAATCAGCACTTTTTGAACGTCAAAATTACTTAAGACAGTCCCCCAAAACGCCCACTCCTCACCACTTCCTAGTGTATGAGATGAGAAGAAGAAGTGGCGCAACAGACTCCCCAGCAGTACAGCTGTTTGTTAAGTTACTGTTTTATCTATATCCCGTGGGTTTTGATCCACGAGGTGATATAAAAAAACCTTTTTTACAAAAAATAACAACCGACTTCCAAAAAAACCTTTTTTACAAAAAATAACAACCGACTTCCAAAAAAACCTTTTTTACAAAAAACAACAACCGACTTCCAAAAAACTACAAACACTACACTACAAACTAAAAATAACTTTAATTTTGGAAGTCGGTGTCTTTGTATCTGTATTTTAGCGTTTTCCACCGACTTCCGAAATTAAAGATATTTTTCACTTTGTAGTGTTTTTTTTGGAAGTCGGTTGTTATTTTTTGTAAAAAAGGTTTTTTATTTATCACTTTTTAGTTATGGTACCTACCTAACTCCACACCCACTCAAAAACGATCGTCTTACACCTCCACGTCCGTTCGAAGGCGGTTTTTTTTTATTTAAAAATAATTTATTGTTGATTTTTTTTAAACCGCTCGACCGATTTCTATAAAACTTATATGGGACCACGTCTGAAGTATGACCTACCAAACACAAAAACAATCATCAAAATCAATTCATAATTATTGGCGGAATGATCGCGTAACAAACATACAAAAAACAAAACATACAGTCGAATTGAGAACCTCCTCCTTTTTTGAAGTCGGTTAAAAATGTAGGTGTACAATTCTTTATACAGAATACAGATGATTCCATGTTCGACATAAAAAGGTTATTGACTTTAATAAGATATTCCATACACGCTTTGCATTTCTGTTTGCTTCACTTGTTTTATCTTTGCAAACTGATGTTAAAACTGCGAATAAATTGTTCGTATTTTCGGTTTAAATCAAAGGTGAATGAACTTAACATCTTATTAATATGGCCGCTGTAAAAGTGAGCTAGTCTGTCCCGCTTGACCGACTGTGATCAACTTGGCATACGGATAGACGGTGTGGATGGAAACGGATATAATTATACAGGCATTGCAAAAAAAATATACATTGGGAGTCACCGTCTATCTACGAAAATACGAATGCACGATGATGAGATCTAATATAGAGCTGTTACAACCATGGAAGTAGTTACGTATTCTGTATGACCACGATTACAAAATTATAGATTAACAACTCTTTGCAATTCCAAAAACCTTTTGAGGGACAGACGATCTGTGACCGAAGTAGGTAACCCGACAGAGAGAACATTCATACAAACGCGCAATACACTACTACAAAGCGTGCCAGTACAAAACTTAGAAGCTTTGCCGCTGTGGGTGTTACTCTGTGGCGCGATGATCGTGCTAATTCGGAAACACGAAGACTACCGAAACGCATACCTTTTCTGGTTTAACTGTACATATTGTTATAGTACTCGCCACACCCACTCTATCAACCTCAATCGTCATCATCGATGATACCAGCATCAATCGACAGTTTTACAAGAAGATCTACGTATGTAGATTAAAAGACGTTGATGGACATCGATTGACGTTGGTCGAGTATCTGTGGTAACATCCTTATGCCACATTTTTATAGCGTATAACGTTATAACTACCTGCCTAAGCTAATTTAAAAGACATTTAATTTTAGGGTAAACAGAGCTAGACTATAGTTAAACAAGCTAACTTCACAAGACACATATTATGGCGTGATTTCTTTCTAAAGTGAAACGATTACAAAATCGGGTTTTACCGTTATTATCCTTGTGATGCCCTTCAGACATGTGTATACACTATACATATATGAGCTGGACATGAATTATTATGGTTCTATTACTGTTTCGTTTTGTCTGGCAAATATGAAGACAGATTATTCTGTCTAACCTTTCCAAATTGCACTTTCACATGAAGTAGAGGCACATAAGTTTGATTTCAGCTTTGCCCTAAAGAATGGCAACACAAATCGGCATCGAAACGAATCTATGTAGGTTTAAATCGATTTCCAAAATCAATGGTCAAAAATCTTTAAAAAAAACAATTAGCGCTAATATGACACTCGGAAGTATGTAGGTACTGTTTACGAAAACCTTTGATACCGTAAGTCACAAACTGCTATTAGAAAAATTAGAAAACATTGGTATCAAAGGAAATGCACTTCAAATTTTCAAATCTTACCTAACAAATAGGCTACAAATAGTAAAGATAGATAACATTGAAAGTAAAGCTTTACCTATCACATATGGCGTCCCACAAGGATCGATTTTGGGACCATTATTGTTCCTTATATATATCAATAATATTACAGAACTAGGACTCCACGGTCATTTAACTTTATACGCAGACGACACATGTTTGTATTATTTTGGGGCTAATATTCATGACACTATTTTGCGAGCTCAAAAAGATTTAAACGTTTTGCATGAATGGTTTAAACACAACTTGCTAACTATAAACATCTCAAAGACAAGCTACATTATCTTCAAAGCCAAAAATAAAATAATCCCATTGCATGATCCACTAACTATAGACAACATTCCATTAGAGCAAAAAACTCATGAAAAATATCTTGGCCTTAGAATCGAAAATTCTTTAACATGGAATAAACAAATTGATTATATTATAAATAAAATTTCCTCACTGTCTGGATCACTCCGCAATATAAGTCAATGCATACCCAAGAAACTGCGATTTAATATTTACAATGCACTTGTTAAATCACACTTGCTATATTTAATAGAAATCTGGGGTAGCGCGAGTAAAACAAAGATACAGGAACTACAAAGAGTGCAAAACAAAATCATTAAAATATTATTTTGTTATCCGTACCTAACACCTACATGCAAGATATTTGATGAAACACAGCTCATGAATATCAAACAGCTCTATATGTACAATACTTGTATTTTGATAAGAAAAATTATAAATGGAACTATTCACACAAATGTAAAATTTACCAAAAAATCACAAATCAGTAACCGCAGCCTTCGTAGACCTAGCTTACTTGTCCTACCAAGAACACGTACAAATTATGCCAAAAAAGACATTACATACGAAGGAGCAAAATTTTATAACTGTTTACCATCCCACATAAAAAATGTAAGCTCTTTCGGCGGTTTTAAATCTCAACTAAGTAAATATATAATTGAAACAAGTCACTAGCCTACTGGTTGAGAGTAAAACCTTTGAACGGGTAAAATGGCACTATATCTATTAATTGTTAATTTTATTCTTTACATTAAGCATGTATCATTAAGTTTATTGTAACGTATTTTGAATTCTTGATTGTATCGGTGACCTTATTTAGTTTATTACTTTATGTTAGCTTATATTCTCATGTAAGTGGCTTCCTTTGTCTTTTTGAGAATAAACTATTTAAACCTAAAACGAAACTATAGTTGTCTAACGATCTTGTGGCGCGTGGCCACAATAGGAACTAACGGCGCCATCTTGTTTTTTTAATAAAAATAAACAAAACAATAAAACAGATGTTTGCCAACAGCGCCCTCTTGTCAATGTCAGTCAAAATAAAGATATTTTATTTTGCAAATAAGGGTACAATACTTGGTGTTAAGGGTAATAAGTTCAGCCATATTTTACCAGTAGGCATGCAAAAGTTATAAAATTATAAGCTAATCCACTAAAATAATATACTAGGTAAACACTAACAAAAAGAGCAAACAATAATAATAAATAATAAAAAATACCATCACAAAAACAAACATAGTTCTTAGGTTCTTATTTATTAAAACTATAAGGCAGTCTAAGTCTCGGTTTTTTTTTTCTGACAAGTATTCTGTTACGCTATAATAGGTATGCTTTGACTGTCATAAACGTAGACAGAGAAAACTAGTCATAAAGCTTCGAAGCCTTTTTTTATAGCGACAGCGGAAATTCTTTCCAACTTTTAGCGCCAAAAGATCCCTAGAGCACTTTACATAAGTAGTTACTTATTTTGACTTCAGGATGTGTGCATTGTTTTAGATTATCATCTATGAGATAATGTACTATTAATAATAATAAAATTTATTTCTTCAGAAAACTTTGATCCACACATGAGACATAAACTAGTACAAAATAGTAAGCAGGGACTTGGTGCACTGCACTAACATTCATGTCAGGGGACAATCGGTCGGTCTTGAGTGCCATTGCTGCTAGGCAGCACACAAGATGCTGTGGCGACTTCCACGCAACCGACTAATGAATGACGCGGTCTTTTTGCACCATAAAGCTGCAAAGCAATCTGTGTGTGCTGCGCTACAGAAACGTGGAAGCCGCAACAGCGCCCTGAATGCATTATTAAATTGGACCCGCAGAGCATTGTATGCCCGTTGCGCTATTACTAAACTAACATGGTTACTAAAGTATTACGTCATAGAAATAGGATAAAGCCCACTTACAAAGCTTAATTATTTCTTAGTAGTCCAATCAAATTGAATTGATCAATAATGTTTCATAATGATCTAAATGAACGAATGAATAATTACTACAAACATTTTCATTCAAATTCATCGTTAATTTGTTCTTTGATGAAGTCGAATGTACTTATTCAATTATTTTGTGGTGAATTACGGAATTAGATGTTGATGATATTTTAATAAAATTAAGTTTAATTGAATCTGAACTTAGTGAAGACGGTGATATTTTATTTCATTATGAATTTATGATATTTTCTAACTCTGTCAGTGAGACTGGCTGGAAGCAACCCTTTTAATATTGCTCTGTTTGTGGTTTGATCGACTTTTTTTTTTGGAACCATATATTTTAAAAGACAGAGGACATGAGTGTGTCTTTTAAAGTTTTGAGTAAAAAGGCGTCGTTGTGCTTGAAACTAATAGGTAGATAGAAGTACTAAATGTTGGTTACTTATACGCAACTCCGCCCAATTACTTCAAATGTTGCCTTCAAAAAACCCAATTTCCGTTGACGATGAGACAGAAAGCACGTACATACACTACATAGGTACATACATACATTATAGTTTATTGATTATTATTGAAAGAAACCCCATGAGCCACGTCGCGGGCAAAACCCAGTGTTTCTATAATGTAACAATATGTAAATACGTGTTCTGACTACACATGTTTTGTAACACTATATTTATTGGTATTTATTGTTGGTACAGTCACAGGAGCATTAGGGGTACGTGTTAACCAGTACCTGACTGGGCTGTGGAGGTCAGATAGGCAATCTTTCCATGTATAACACTGCACGATTTCAGCTGATTGAGCTAATCGGATGCTCAAGCAGTTGCTACTTGCGTTTGGGTCCTGTAGTCCCCTTAATATAATACTCAAATCACCAACCAGGGCAAGCGTGGTGATCAATGCTTGTGCCTTCCCTGTATGAGAAGAAGCCTTTGTCCTGGATTGGGACAATTATTTATTATTATTATACAATTTTATTTTATTTTATTTGTTAGGAATAACAAACAGCAGTATATTACACAGTAGGCATACAATATAAAACTTGCAATAAAAGTAACAAATACACTACTCAAGACGTTATCTACAGATTACAATACAGAATAGCTAGCTGTTAGCAGAGCAAGTTAAAAAAACACTTACAAAAAAAACACTTATTAACTATATACTAGGGCTATCTCTTAAAATAGTTGTAATCTCACTCTTAAATACAGCTTTGCTGAGAAACATAATATCAGTAGAGCCAAACTGTTTATTATAGGTACACATTTACATAGATACAACTCAGTTGCATAGTTTGATGATGTTTAATTTGATCAAATATGCTTAAGACTAGAGATCTAGGTGCATTCCACCAGTTTTTATGTCATTTACAGTTCAAGCAGATTGCCTGGTTATGGAATGCCTTGCCCGTGTCGATAAGGCTTATTCTTTGTCCACTTTTAAAATTCTGGTTAAAAAACACTTCCTCTCTCCTTAAACCTAAAAGTTTCCTTGCTCTTGTTTCGTGTTTATTATTATATATATGTTTTTTGTGTGTATGTATGTATTTATTGTTTAAGTAAATGGTACACCACTGACTACCTGCAGTATTGTCTCCCCTTCTCCGTCTAATCCATCCAAAGGTTGTCTGTAACAGATCGCTTTTAGCGATAAGATCGCCCATTGTGTCATCCTATGTAAAATTTCTACTGTCATATCTGTAATTTTATGGTGTACATGACATAATAAAGAAATAATGCTATAATAATAATACTATTCTATAAATAATTTAATGAGAAGGTGGCATTTGATTTGCTATTTAAAATATCATTCTTAATTAACGACAAACGCTATAATTTTAATTACTAATCTAGTTTGACATTCGTTTGAATGGGCTGCAAAAAACCATAAATCACAAAAAATATTATAAAACGGAGATTTAATTATATTTCTCAGCTGTTTGATATCGAAAAGATAATGAAGGCTGTGATTTATTTATTTTTAACCCGTAAATGTCAGCCAATCATAAATCTTTATTCGAGACCGTATTTATTATTTTTCAAGCACGTTATTATAATCTGCATTTATAACGATTATTAACTAAAATATACTTTTTAGTTCAGTTACAAATACAGGCCACGATAAGCCTTTTTTTTGGCAGGAAATTGCCAAAATAATTGTTTGAAAAAATCTATCCTCTTATTATTTTAGGCTCACTTCCCAAGGAAATGAGATAATGTGGTCAGATATAATTACTTAAGTACCTAATACCTATACTTAGACTACATAATTTTAGGTTTATTTCATCACCAATGGATTTTGTTTCTTGTCTATAATCCAGTTTCAGTTTCTGAATTGAAAATTTGAAGTTGAGTACTTATCAAACTTAAGTCTGGCATTATTCATAATAAAACGGTGCCTTAGCTTAAATATGAAAAATAAAAAACTTTTTTTTTACCTATTCGGAGACGATCATCTTATTACTGTTGAAAGAATTGAAATTAGTCTTTATTAAACTAACTACAATCTGTAAGAACATTCGTCTTTATGTAGGTACCTACTTAATTAAATTAATTACCTTTCGGTCACTAGATTATTAAGGCTGACGTTATCAAATGTTGATGTTATCAAATTGAACCTGCGACCTTTACCGCACAAAAAAGCACACACACCAACACACACACGCACACACACGCAAACACACATGGCACATGGCGCCAATCAAGCAGTCAAAACAAATTTATTTATTTATTTATGTCCGCCCATAATACATGTTATATGCTCATAGACATAAATAAATTGTAAAAAAAACCAATGAAACACGACAAAAGGTACAAGGCAGATGTGAGTGGAAACGTCGGGAGGGGACGCCGTAAAAGGACATTATTATAGTGACCTTATTAGTGATGTTCTTCAGAAATGCCAGGTGCGTAGTACTCGTAACCGGCGTGCGTTTGTGACCAAATGTATGAACGTAAACGAAGCAAAATGAGTATGTACCTATGGTATGGATCCTAGCAGCATTGCGATTCTGTAACCATCTCACCGTGAAAACTTAGGTGAAGTGAGCGGGGAGTGAGCTGTCAGTGTCATCCCACTGATGCTAGGGATTGACCAAGCATTACATTAACAATCATAATCGAGATTTTAATTATATTTTTTTATGTTAGTTCATCCTTTCAAGGCTAGTATTTAAGTGGTTAAAAATTACTATCTACGGGTTTTTTTAAATAAAACAGCAGAACAGAAATTCAGTCAGAAACTCAAATAAGTTCCTTTTTTTTTCCTAAACTAGTTTCTGAATGAATTTCTGTGTTGCTGTATTATAAAAAAAAAAACTCTAAATAATAATATTATGCGCGTAAATACTTAGGTACTAGCTTTGAAATAATATGAATGATCAACAAAATTAGCATGAAAAAAAACTCGATTATGATTGTAAATGTAATGCTTGCATGGTCAATCCCTAGCATCAGTGGGATGACACTGACAGCTCACTTCACCTAAGTGTTCACTTCACGGTGGCATTTTTACAGAATCGACAAACAGTGGCGTTCGGTAATTTCTACCAAGGGAAGAAGGCGTGAGATTATGTATGAGTGTATGTATTTAAATTCAAATCAGTGACCGTGAACAATAAAAAATTCTATGTCAACAATCATTTTAACGAGACACGGACTACGGAAGCCCTTTGGTAACAAATAGTTACGATTGTACGATTACCGAATAAATAAACAGTTCCGAATAAAAATGACACACCTAACCAAACATGTCAGGGTTAATCAGAATTGATGGTAGAATAGGTACCTACAAATGATACCATGGTGTCTATAAATAACTCGTCAATAGCCCTTGGTAATGTTAACAAACCAAACTTGTACATATAACATCAGACCTATATATATCCCTCGTAGGGTAGACAGAAAAAGCATCTGTCTAGCTTTTCCCAATAGGTGATGTGGAGCCCTATCTCCCCAAGTTCCAAGTTCCCCAAAATTATTTTTCATACATTCATTCCCAACGCGCGTCCCCAAAATGTAAAATTAATCTATTTGTAAAGTTCACACTTGACTATTCCTCGTACTGACGTCTTCAAAAGTGTTAGAATAAAATAACTTTACCCGTTTACTAGATTCACCACCAGACGAACTACCACTTAAATTATTAATTTTGCAACATGCACAATAAGCAACGTCGCTAGGCAACTTCCTGATAGATAAAAAACATGAATCCAGGACGTGGAAGTGAAACAAGTTTTCAGTCTTCCCTCTCATTCGCACAAGTGGAAAAACAATATTTGATGTTTCCCTCTCATTCACACTACACTACTATTGCTGAGCTCCCATTTGTTATTGAAGTACAAAACAACGTCGTTTGTTTTCTGTCACTTATCAGTACTCCATGCTGTTAATAATATTTGCCTAATTATTAAGCGTAAATTACAATGAAAATACATATTACATTTTTACCCCATCGATTCTCTATAGTAATAACAAATTAAATTAAACAATACATACTTAAGCATTGATTCGGCGATTGTACCATTCTAGATTTCGGTCAAGACAGAGTCGTATAATTTTATTTAATAATATAAGCATTGGGGAAGTTGGAACTTGGGGAGATAGGGCATTACCCTTCCCAATTATGTTCCTGTCGGCTTCCAGTCTAACCAGTGTTTTACATGAAGCGACTGCCTATATGACGTCCACAATCCAATTACTGGGTAACACGATACCCCTTGGCAAGACTTGTTCTCCAATCCACATCGAAGTGTCGCTTCTCGAAGTTGTGAAGGAGTATGTCTACCTTTTTTTTTTTTTTTTTTTTTTTTGTCGCTGAGAAATGCTTTATGCATCCCCGCTCGTGGGGGACGAGACGGGGTATGTGGGACTCCTGTCGAAATCCGCACTCGACGACAGTATACCCACTAAAACTCAGCGGTGTTCCCACAACGCCGTGATGGGAGGGCTATGGGAAATCGGCTCAGCCTCTACTTCCACAGCCCTCCCGGCGCATGCCCGCCTAGTTGGCGGGCCCCGCATGCCCCCCATTTAACTGGGGGGCTACGGGAATGGCCGGGAACACCCGGCCACTCCCGTCCGACACTGGTGGAGGCCCGTGCAATACAGGCAATGGGCGCCCCCGCACCCACCGCCTGCTGGCCTCCACCCGGGAGGAGCCGGAGGTGAGCCGGGAGGAGCCGGAGGTGAGAGGAGTATGTCTACCTAGGGCAAGTCATCCAGCTCGGTAGAGACAACTTTGAGAAAGAAGCGGACAGAAGGATCCGATTGGGTTGGGCAGCGTTTGGAAAACTCCGTCCAGTCTTCTCGTCGCCTATCCTGCAATGTTTGAGGACTAAGGTCTTCAACAAGTGCGTCCAGCCCGTTATGACGTACGGTGCCGAAACGTGATCTCTGACAGTTGGGCTGGTCCAAAAATTCAAGGTCGCTCAGCGCGCTATGGAGCGGGCTATGCTCGGAGTTTATTTGAAGGATAAAATCAGAAATGAAATTGTCCGGAAAGAACCGGAGTTACCGACATAGCTTGCAGAGTAAGCAAGCTGAAGTGGCAGTGGGCTGGCCATGTTTGTCGAAGGACCGATGGCCGGTGGAGCAGACGAGTCCTGGAGTGTAGACCACATGATATTTATGTTATACCCTATGTAATACAAGCCTATTGCTATTAAGCGGGCACAAATGCATACTCCGGGTTAAACCAGTAAACGTTATTTCTGCAAATTCGTTGAATAGTATCTACCTTCGCTAAAACACGACAGCGAATTAAAACTACGAAGAAAGAAAACACTGAAAAAGAAATGGAGCAACCTTCAAACACCGTTTGCAGGCCGCTAAAACACAATAAAAATGATAACAAAAAAAAACCGTTTACATTTCACTCAATGAGTAAATAAGGCTCGTTTGTTTTAGCCAAAAGACGTTTTCGCCGAATTAATCAGGCCACCCTGACCTAATTAAGTGAGCAAACGGTTTTCGCTCGAATCAATCATGTGAGCTATTAATAACACTCGCGACCTATTTATCAATCTGTCTACTTAGTAAACTGCATCTGCAATGCATCCATCAAGCTTTTGGAAAGTGATGGATCATGACTATCATCTTTGCACGTAATATTTTATGGTGAAAATGTCACTTTGGTTCCACCAGATGAAATTAAATGAGATTTACCGGTGGTCTAGGTAGTAACATCCTATTTGCATAACTAAAAAACACTTTTTTATTAAAAAAAAAACACCGACTTCCAAAAAAACACTACAAAAAATTACTTTAATTTCGGAAGTCGGTGTGTTTTTTTTGTATTTTCAATTTTTGTCACCGACTTCCGAAATTAAAGTTATTTTGCACTTTGTATTCTTTTTTTGGAAGTCGGTTGTTTAAAAAAATAAAAAAAACTTTTTTTTTGTCACTTTTTAGTTGCGGTACCTACCCCACAACAATTCGTATACCACTACTTGCTATGTAATTTTGTATAAATCAAGCTTGAATACTATGTGCTACAACTAGCGTCCAGTCGCGAAAAAAATTGCAAATCTTTGATATAAAATGTGTGTGTACCCTGATATACTGAATACATCTGCGTAACCCTTTCGAGTGTACAGGAGTGATGTTATATTATGTGATTGCCTAAACAATGTATATTTATGCGATAGCAGCAATCGCGGTTGATTTGCTGTAATTTTTTGAAGAGTTCCGTTGTCTGTCTCCGAAACTCATCATCAGATCTATATGAAATTTAAATGGGACCATTTCGGAATAAATCTCTTTCGAACAAAAAAAAATATTTTGCAATTACGTCTATGTATGGCGGAGTTATACCCGAACATACAGAAAAAAAAACAAAAAGATCCGTATTGATAACCTCGTCCTTTTAGACGTCGGTTAAAAACATCTGCCTTGCCATTTCCCAACTAAATTGGGGACGGCTAGGCTCCTAATCTATCCGAATGCAGCTGTATATCAGTATTTTACATGGACCGACTGCCTATCTGACTTCCAAAACTCAGTAATTATGGGTACCTAATACGATACCCCTTGGCAAGACTAGGTTTGTCAGACTTTTTTAACGGTCTTATTTCAAAACAAGGTTTTTCTTTATACATGCTTTAAATGAACTATCCTGTTTTTAAAATAAGAACCTAACAGAAATCGAAATACTGTTACCTTAGGGTTGCATAAAGTTCGAAATACAAAAACGGGCTCGAAGGTTTAGGCTCGAGCTAAAGTTAGATCGGGTTCGGTAAAAAGAGGGTAAAAAAAATGCTTTGGGCTGTTATCTGACTTCCACGCAGAAAAAGTCGCGGAAGTAATAAATATTATAAGCTTCATTCATTTGTTTTCTCCGCAGTCGCAAGACGCGTGTCGCTTGAGTGTATAGCTCGTGGCGTGGTTAGACTAGCCAGAAAGATAAGGATCACAGCACGTGTCTCTTGAAGGCACTCAAACTATGTCACTCTTGAACTGAGAGCATCGTCAGTAATGCAAGACGAACGAGACAGCCGTTGGCAAGTTACCCACTGTTCACAGTTTATTTTATTTCATAAGCGAAAACAAACTGTAGTACTTATATTAAAAATAAACTGTAGTAACTTAACATTTAACTTAACAAATGTACTACCCACTACATTTTCCACAGATTACAACTTACATATTTACAAACTGATGGCGAACGTAACTGTAGTCAGGGCAAGTGTAGTTAAAGGGCTGTTACTTTTAAATTGATGCATAAATCAAAAACTATTTTGTATTTTTTTTTTATAAGATTTAGTGGCTTGTAATTCGAGTATCTACACTAGGACCAGCATTTAAGAAAATGCAAATCTGGAGGTATTTATGGTCTTTGTATTCATTCGTGAAAAACGAGTATGTAAAAATGTAGTACCTAACGCACCATCACGAACCACCATCGCCACACAACCATCCAACACCATCGTAATATCCTCACGTCCCAGAAATCACGGTTTTTTCTTTCAGCCATTTAATTAACACAGACATTAAATCAGATTTTATTAAAGCAATTTGCTTTGTCGATCATCAAATTTAAAAAAAAAACCTAACAAAAAACCAAGTATCGATATAATTTTAACCTTGAGCGTCCCATCACTAATTGAAAGTGACAGTGACATTTAAACGAGTTCGTCAGTCGACGGAATTGTCGATGTATTTCGCAACGCTTTAGATTGTTGTTACGTGAAGACACGTCATCTATCAGTCACGGCTATGACTAAGTGACGTCAGATGCTATTTATTCTTTAGTTTAAAAAATTAACTAGTCTATCTCCTTGCCAAATGTTATCGAAATCTATTAAATGGTTTAGGCGTGAGTTACTTTCAAATTTATAATATTAGTATCTAAGTAATATAATAACAGCCGCATGGGTCGATCAAGCAGGTTAAGCTATGCTTGCCGTGGTTGGTCCGTGGATGGGTGACCATCTTTACATAACAAGACCCCTCAGTGTCTCGGAAAGCACGCTAAGCCGTTGCATTGGTCCCGGCTGTCACTCGTGAATCTTTGGCAGTCGTTACGGGTCGTCAGAAGCCCAAAAGTCTGACAACAAGTCTTACCAAGAGGTACCCAGTAACTGGATTGTGGGGGTCAGATAGGCAGTCGCTCCATGTAAAATACTGGTATTCAGCTGCATCCGGTTAGACTGGAAGCCGACCCCAATATAGATAGAAAAACGCTAGGCAGATGATGATGTTAGACACGCGTTTGCCCACTGTCTGACCTTATGGTCCGTGGTCACCGCCACGTCTATGGACATCTGCAATACTAGCTAGAGTAACTGCAGGAGTCTAAACTACAGTCTAAAAAGTCTAAATGCACAAACCGTGCGAAACCAAATAAAAAAAAAACCGCAGGAGTGTTGCTATCCTAAATACCAAGCTGAAGTATCTCATAAGTATTAGCTTCTACTCGCAACTTTATGTGATTAAATGTGAAAAGATTTGTCATTTAATTTTAATTAAATGTAATCTGTTACATAAGTGTAAATTTATGTACGCTGTCAACGGCAAAACGTAGTGTTCACACGGCTACACATCAAGCTATACAAAACCAGTTTACGCTGGTCTCGCATCGTACGGAAATCCTATACAATGTGAGATCAGCTTATACTGGAAATGTATAGCTTGATGTGTAGCCGTGTGTACCTATAAATATTTTATTCACAACACCTGTTTTTACACCCACCTGTGTTTTACAAATAAAAAGCTTTGACTTCGTCCGCGTGCAATTTCTTAGTCACAATCATAATAATTTAATTGAAATAGGTACTGGTACAGTGTTGGTCTGTTAAAGTCAGTAATTAAGTTTCCTTATGCATAGTCAGACATATATTTAAATATTTTAACATGAAATATATCCTGGCACTCGGCAATACTATAGCTTCTCAAGTGAAAGAATTCTCGGAATTGGTTCATTAGTTAAGAAGATTATCCCCAACAAAAAATCTTACAAATGTTACCTCTTTATAATATCAAGTACTAGCTGAGTCGACAGATTTCAATAATTCATACAACATTAAAAATGTTCTCTCTCTCTCTAAGCACCAAGTCCGTGGTTTCGGCCGAAATTACGGGCGTTCCCTTCTCCGTATCACCTATAGCCAGAAGATTATTTCGGGCCCCGAACTAAGAATGAATGACAAGACGATTTGACAGTTGTCCTAACTCCCGATGTGTTTTTACCTGCTCGAAAATGATTATTAATCGGGAGTAGGGTTAATTTTGAAGTGTGGAACTAATTGCGGACGGGCTCGTATTTTTGTTGACGGGCTTAGAGAGTAGGCCCCCTTTTTTTTTTTGATGGTGGTAAGTCATCAAATAACTTCTCGGAGCGGGAGGGCGTGTCAGACTCTTACTGACTAAAACCCACCCGTGTTCCTTCATTTGCCTGTGCCAGGGGCCATGGTAACCCTTTCGGGCTTTCCCGCAACCCTGGCAGGCATCGGCCCTAGGGGACCCCGTCATTGGTGCTGACATCTCTTTGAGGCGCGCGCTGCGCGTCGATATCCCTGCCACCTTGTATAGATAGATCCTCTACACCGGCACCATACTCGGTACCTTTAAAACCGTAACACAGCAACGCAGAAATAAGAATATCAGTAAAATAACCTAGACGTTGCTCCTTTACAAAGAGCTCTAAGAGCTATGTTTACCTCATTTATTTCTTCCTACTTCAAACTTACTAATGTATTCATCCAAAACGCGTGTCTAGACGCTGTTAGTAGGATTATTATGCAAAATATTGACTAAACAAATAGCTGTCTATTTGCCGACAATTATCACTTATTTGAGTTATGCATAACGCATCTTTAACAAGCTTTGCCTTCGCATACCAGAATGCTAATTAGTAGAATGATACCGAATACTACCTACTTGAACAGACAAACCGAAAACTTACATTAAAAATTATTAGTACCTAGAGATAGTGTAGATAAAATAGCTAAGTGTAAAAAAATCCACAATTTTGAAACTATATTATATTATAAAAGCTATATAAAATTTTGAAATTGAGTATTTCAATAGGTGATAGAAATAATTACACAGCCGGCTTCTTTTCTCTTTACACTATAAGCATGTGGGTGTGGGATTATGTACATCGCTAGATTACACTGTTTTTTCTACACAATCATGAAAAACGGCAAAAAAACGAATAATATATGTAACCCTCTCTTAAAATTACACACATAAATAAAATTAATCACCCTCAAAAGTAGATCAAGCCAATAAAATAAATACACACCTGGCCATTGAACGTTATTTTGGTACACAGTCGTTGTCATCCAACGATGTGTCAACGCACTTTTTATTATTACATTAAAACACTGGCGAGCAAAATAAATAGGACAATGTTCTCTAAAACATTGCTGTTTATATTTAAATAAAGCGCTCGGATTAATTTGCTTAGGTATATGAATTTGATGTAATAATGAGCAATACATGATACTATTCTAGTCCGTGGATGGGTGACCATCCATTAAATACCGAGACCTCTCCGTGCCCCGGAAAGCAGAAGCCTGAAAGTCTGTAAACCAGTGTTACCAAGGGGTCAACTAGTGTTACCTAATAACTGGTTGTGGAGGTCCGGAAGGCAGTCGCTCCATGTAAAATACTGGTATTCAGCGGCATTGGGTTAGACTGGAAACTGATCCAAACATAGTTGGAAAAAAGCTACGCAGATGATGACATTGTATTATTTTAAGAAAGAAAGATAATTAGGTTTATTAGTCACAGAAACACGTGCATATAAAAAATATAATTAGCCCTAATAATTAAGAAAAAAAAAAAGTAAAAACAACAAAGAGATATTTATTTATTTTATTTATATAGGATTTTTAAAGTAGTCTATAGGTACGTGGTACGACTGCCCTGGTCGTTGTATATAATATGCTAGTTGCACGGTAAACTCTGCTTGCGCGATGCAGGATTTTGCGTGACGTCATCGTCAGTGTGATGCGTGGTTCGCATGTGGCGATGTAGATACCGCTACAGTAGTTTTAATGTTAAGTTATAACAGTCACGTTTTGTATCATCCACCTGTTAATTGGACTTTTTAGTGCATTTAGTAGTTATTATTACTTAGATATATAAATGAACAGTAGCTCTATGTTTTTTGTTCAGAGAGAGCAAAAAATCTTAATAGACCACGAATCAAGATAGATGAGATAATCTCATGTCTTTCATCGACAAACAATCAATCAATTGACAATAAAATACTCTGGAAAAGAATATCGATATTTGAGGTGCATCGTACCGGTACAGCCCTATGCTTATAAAGCTCATAACTAACATCACACCTATAATCCCGGAGAGGTTAGGCAAAGTTAAAAGGGGGCGAGCCGATTGCCATCAACCGGACACTAATCCAGATTTCGGGCTGATAATGAGAAATTCCAGATTAAAAAATCCTATAGCATTTTGCCCGACCTGGGATTTGAACCCATGCAGGACCTCGTGGTCACCAGAAGCGTTTGCGGTTGCAACCATTAGACCAACGAGGCAGTGAGTTTTTATCGCATTATAAAAAACAATACTTACATTTTCTTTTCTTTCGAAATAAATGGGCAATTTAATCGCTCTTTATGTGTAATTTTTTGCTCACAGTTTTTATTTTAAAAGCGTGCCACTTTTTATATGTTTCCCGCTGAAGATCTTCAAACTGATTTTTATTTTTTCGATGAATTCACTTGAGTTGAGTCATTTGGAGATCATTTCGACGCTCTAGTGGTATTACTTACCATTTTAAAGATGCCATACTTCAACGAAGCAATAAAATACTCCAACATTTTCAGTAGTAGCATTATCAAGATACATAACACCCACGTAAAAAGATTTAAAGTTTTCAAGATGATAAATGCCCCTTCTCTTGGGGGACTTAGAATCTAGATCCCTAAGATTACCGAGTTTTGTAGTTCAGCCTTATGGTGGAGACGACAACACTACAATAAATTAAACTGCGATTATCAAACAGCGTTCCCAATCTGCAGACGGAAATTCAATCAACTTATTTATTTATTTAAACTTTTCGCACAAAAGGTACAAAGGCGGACTTAATGCCTTAGGCATTCTCTACCAGTCAACCAAGGGTGGTGAAGAGATTAGATGGCAGGTGCTGAAGAGATTAGATGGCAGGCAACTATATCCAATAGTTTAGGACTGATAATGAGCTGATACCTACTGTTTTAATAACTTGAGCGGTATCATTTGAGTAAGCGAAAAATTTACCAAACTAACGACGAATATTGACCTACTTAATAATAAAATCCAGAACGAGCTTATTATAAGTGGGTTGTGAATTTGTGATTAATCCATTTCAGATATTAAAATTCTAGCCGTGCGACTATAATATGACTAAATGAGCGACTAGAAATACAGAGAGGGCAACTTCAATATTAAGGTAGAGACGATTTTTCCAATTGAGGTTAGGTTAGGTTAGTATAGTTTTATAGTATTTTTCAAAGTGGTTTTTCTATTCGAAACACTTCATTTCAGATACAATGCCGCTCATTATAAATAAATCATTTGCCAAATATTGAAAAAATGCAGGACGTAACGTTGACACTCAAACAAATATTAGGTCGCTCAAATATTATGAAGCTTCTCATTTTGTATTTAAGTAACTCAAATTAATGTTTGTAAGTTGCTGTTCTGTTGATTTCTCGTCACTCGCAGTCAGTCGCTCACTTAGTAATACTATAACGTAAATTAATTATTTTGACACTTATAACTTCAATTTACAGTCACTCGTTTAAATACTACCCTTATATTATTATCTAGTTAACGATTGGCAAGCCCATAGCCGGCCCATCACAACTATTTAGTTTATTTGCAACAAAAAAACACTGTTCTATTTGGTAGTTCCAAAATACTCTTAAGCTTGAGTATTGCCAGCAATATTGCGAGTGTTTTAATTTTTTTGGCCGTAATGTTGTTTCCGCCTTGTATACCTACCATGAAAACAGACAGTGTCACATTACATTTATAGCAGAACATTCTTTGACCTACTGAAATAATTAGGACTGTAAATAATCCTACCCCAGTTTACTTGACCTTTTTCTACGCCGTTGAAATCGTATTTCAAAGCGTCTTAGTTGTCTCTAAGACCTCCTGCTGAGTCTAAAAAGTAAACACTAAACACATTAGCAGGACGTAAGGTCGTTTATTGCATAAACATCAGTCGTTCTAACCTCGAGCTACGTAAATTAATCAATAATGTATTGCATCACACAAACGTATTGGAGGCTGGGCAGACTGGAGACAGACTTAGACTTGGAAAAACCTGTGTTATTTCTCAAATTAGATCAATACCGGTTATATAAAAAACTTTAATTCGTTCAAAAACAGATGTGACATAATTTTTTGCACGCCTCATACCTAACGCGAGGCGGTTGAGGTAGTGCTTTACTCCCGACTCGTCAAGGTCAAGCAAGGGCTCTATCACAAGTTCACAACTATATTGCACTTATACAATAATATGCGTAGACGTACTCATCGAGAAAATACTCTACTTTCTAAAAATCATTTAATGTTGCTACTTTGAATAAAAACGTATCTAATAAAAATTTACGTAGACGACAATGTCTGTAGGTACGCTGATTTTGTATGTACCAACAACGATGACTCCCGAAAAATTGATATATCGAGACCGGGCTTTTTTATTAGTTTTAGAATTTGGTGAACTTGTGCCGTATTTCATATCAGTAGCCTAGTTTACGCAGGTTTTTTTTAAATGGATTTTTATTAAAATTTACTATGATACACACGTACAAAAATACTTTCTTGCATATTATGTATTTTTTTTCATACAAATCAATTACCTATCCTACCTACGATTTATTATTTTATTAAAATAAATGAACGTTAGGAGGCGTGCACTTTTGTATTTTCCAAACTTTCTTTATTATCCAACTATGAACTATCGTAACAAAACGGTAAAAATACCGATGATAAGGTTTGTAGGACAATATCTGACTGCTTAGAACATCAGGCATGGCAACCCTACTTTCATATCATATTATGGGTTTTGCAAGTTGCAGGGCACAGGCTTATCTAGGTAGGTATACAGAGACGCATCGCGCGTTGATTACCACGATTTCGGACCACCAAGTCCTGTCTTCATGATATTCTTTATTTATCTTAAAATCAAAGCGCCATGGCACACCTTTACTGGTGTAAAATTCGGAAGCGCCTACAAATTAAAATTAAAATGTTGTCATCACCATCATCATTGGCAGCGTTGTTCCACCCACTACTGAGTATAGGGTTCTTCTCTTTTGTGCATTTGATCCTAGGAACGATGACGTACCATCATCGTTTCCATTTGCTTAATAAGTAACAAATATAAAAGCTCACATCACTATTGTATCCGAACTACTTTTATTACAATGTTTATTTATTTAACCGCCAACCGGTTACAATCAATGTCAATGTCAGATGTGATTGACAGTCGTGACGTCACTTATTATGCCATCGATCACTTTAAATGACAGCGCCTGTGCTCCCACATTGGCCATATTTTCCTGGCAGTTGTTTGGCAAATGTTGGCATTACTTTGACGACAAAGAGATCTTGCATTAGAAGGCCAAATAAGAAACAATATTTTAAAATATTACATATTTTTTTTAATTCAAGAAAGTTTCGCATTCGCACTTCTAACTTTCTCCACCATCAGTAATAGAGCTAAAAGATAACCTCAAATATTTTTTTTTTTTAAAACGTTGCCCCACACTAGGAATTTCTCCTGTATCGTGGGTGCGTTTACATACATTTAAACTCACATACACAAACGGCCAGACCCGGAACAACTACTTGCAGGTCGTACAAATATTTGTTCCGTGCGGGGATCGAGCCCGCGACACGTAACGCAGCAGTCAATCGCTTAACCACTGCGCCAACCGTGTCGTCATTATATTCTCCTCGGAACACAGGGCGTCCAAAATGACAGCTCAATCATATTCTAGGCGTTGGGCGTCGGTATTACCTACATGGATTGCCTATTGCAATCCATGTCGAGCAGTGGTGGCCCAGTGGTATCGGCCCCGACTTACTAGTTGTAGGTCGTGAGTTTACGGCACTTTACTACTGTGTGTGTTTCATTTTATCACTACTATTCTCAAAACGGTGAAGGAAAACTTCGTGAGGAAACCTGCATGTCTTAGAACCAAAAATTCGAAGTCATGTGACCTCTACCAACCCGCACTGGGCCCGCGTGGTGGATTACGGCCCACTCCCTCTCACAGAGAGGAGGCCTGTGTCCCAGCAGTGGGAACATTACAGGCTATTGCCCATTGGTTTTAAAAACCTATGTATCCAGGGCTTACAAAGTAAAGAATACGTATTGTATGTCATAATGAACAACTTTGTTATGTCTGTAGTTAATTTTGAAGGGACAGAATGAGATGACTCTATTAGATACCGGAAATTATGTGGCGAACTGTGATTGCACGGCTTATGTGCATCATTTATCAAAGTAAATAGGAAACTAAATTACATAGGTAGTGCTTGTCATCTGACAGATTAGGTACGTTGTAAAAACTAATTCCTGAATCTAACGGTTTAGACACAACGCGACAGCGCGACGCGACTTTTTTAGATCAATTTCCATGACGTTTTCATAGGAATTGTTCTAGTAGAGTCGCGTGGCGACTGTTTGAGGGAGCCTTTATCTATTGTTAAATCTTAAGTCACACTTCTGTTTTCTGCAATGGGACAGTCCTTTCGGTAGGCTAGGCGTCCAACTCACTATCCCGTCATCTTCGTCTTGGTCAGCCGCGATGAGAGTTACCCTCCGGACTGATTTATCCGAAGAAAGAATAAAAAATAAACGCCCGGCCTTTTGTTTTTTGCAAAAGTCCGGCTTTCTGTGGCCGTAACCCTGGCCGTGATGACGCCTAGCATGGTCGATGGTTCTTTTATTTAGACTACAGCTCATCTGACATGCAGCAGATACTTATGATCTATCGACCTAATCCCATTCGTTTAGCTTCGTAGCTTTCTGGGTTGTAAGGTCAATAGCTTCACCTCGCGATTTCGTTTGCGTGATATTTCTTGTTTTAACACAATATTATATCCTCAAAAAAATACATACTCTCGGCCATTTCTGGAGCTTCCAACTAAGCCGGATTTACAGTACGAAACTAAATAGTTGCGCAAACTTAAAACTGTCTGGGTTGTAAGTTCAATAGCTTCAGCTCGCGATTTTCGTCGTTTCCGCGTGATATTTCTTGTTTTAACATAAAATATGATATCCTCAAAAACATAAAATACTGTTGCTTCCCATTGGGCTAGATTTACTTTACGAAACTAGTTGCGAAAACTTAGTTATCCATTGAGTTTCACGTGTAAACAGTTATCTATTTACACGTGAAACTATCAATGAATAACGTAATTTGCCCAACTAGTTTCGTAATGTAAATTCGGCTTTAGTGAAATAATTTTATAATCGGATCGAATATTTTATATCCCCAAAAACATAAAATATCATAAAATACTGTTGCTTCCCATTAGGCTAGATTTACTTTACGAAACTAGTTGCGAAAACTTAGTTATTCATTGAGTTTCACGTGTAACCAATTATCTATTTACACGTGAAACTACGAGTATCAATGAATAACGTAATTTGCCCAACTAGTTTCGTAATGTAAATTCGGCTTTAGTGAAATAATTTTATAATCGGATCGAAGATTTACCCCTATATACAAACCCACAAATTTTATCGCTTCATAAATTGTATAATATTTAAATAATCTAAGAACTTTATCGTTATGAATAATTAATTTAGTCACCCACCCGGTGAGCTAGTTTACTTGCTAATCTAGAAGACGATTCACAACTGCATTAAATTTATGCAAATTACTATTGATCAATTTGAGACTATATATTTTTATTTTTGAGATTATGTTCGTTGATGACAGAACAGTTTTTTTTTGCTCATATTTCGTGATAAAAATTGAACGAAACACGAAACGAATCGAATACGAATTGATTGATTTGGCGATTGAATTGAATTTTAAGTAAGTTGGTTGGTATATAAGTATTAGTCACCAAATAAGTTTTTGTCTGCACCAAATAAGTTACTCAATTAATTATAGAGGCTTGAGTTCTTCGGTTCGATTATGTTAGCTTTACCATTGGATCACTTTTGACTATGTTATACAGGGTCAAATTAAATTAGCTAGCGAAACTCCACAGACGGGGTGGATATAGATATCTAAACATGATGAAACAAAAACAAATTAATTTGATGATTTATTTTGCGGGGTCATCGGTCGCTTTTATTGTATTCACTTGAAATATCAGTTTCTTTTGGTTAAACTTTACAGACGTGATTAGTATCGATAGCTAAACACGTTGAAACATATTTTCTCAATAATACTCAATATCTTTATTGCTTTACCATAATGTGTACTTATGTGATAACTATATAATTTAGATCTTATGGACTCTGTGGGGCACAGCAAAAGGGTAGGAGAGAGGAAGCCTTGTTTTTGATGATTTAAAATACTGACATTTCGCTTATCTATTAAATAACTATTATTTTATCAGCAAAATGTACTTAAATATTTAAGATTATTTTAGATTCCTGTACATAATTATTTAGGTATGTACTCATACTTCAAGTAACAAAAATACCAGCTGTCGTTGACCCATATAACTATCACCAAATCTTTTTGAATTTAATTTTATCGTCCTTAGATATCGATACTTATCACGTCTGCAGAGTTACGCTAGCTAGTTTAATTTGACCCGGTATAATCAGGTTCATGCTCTCCGAGCCACGGTTGCCACACCACTATCTTTCAAACTCCAGGCTTCTACTGAAAAATCCCTAATGAAAAACCCAATCACTCTTTGCCCGACCTGGGAATCGAACCCAAGACTCAGTAGTCGCACTTGCGACCACGAGACCAATGGGTTTTTACCTGCAGTATTAAACTTTTGCTAATCTAAGTACAGAACACTAAGCAGAAAATTACATTTCGAAAAGGTGACATTTTGTGATGATCGGAGGTCGGAATTAGGTAGAGTTATTTAGGTAGAGTTATTTATGTACAGACGCCAGCACATCAAGCTACTACAATCTGTCAAATTTCTTTAATAGATTTTCAACTTTATCGCTAAAGCATTAAGGTTCAAGGTTGATTGGGAAAATTTGACAGTTTCGGGTAGCTTGACCTGCTGGCGTCTGTACTTACACTGATTTCTTACAGCGAAAGAATAAAGTGGATAATGCCTCAAATCCCGAGATTAATTTTAAAGACCAAAAAAAATTCCGTGATTTAATAAATAAAAAGTTATACAGTAATATCGGAAGCGAACACTTCAAATCTTAGTGGTACTTTGAATGAATCGAACAAGGAAAATGATTCTGATGGGCCGAAGCATAAGTATTTTCTTATGTATAAAAAAGGTGAGGTATAAGCATGAGAATTTGCTTAAGACTATTAATAATTTGTATTGTGAATTAATGTAAATACTAATGAAAATCGTATGTTAACTATCTTTGTTTTATTAATTGTCTTTCTATCTCTGAGGTTTTTATTATTATTTATTTGTAATATTGTTGGCCATACGGGATTGCCCATTAAATCCCGGGAAGATCCATATTAATATCAATATTTCGATGCAATTCATAAATAACTCTACCTAATTCCGACCTCGATGATGGGACACTATGCGAGAAAGAAATATAATATTTATAAATGTGAGTGTAGGTACATAATAATCTAACAATGTTTCTGCCTTTCGCTGAAATGGAGACGATACTAATTCCTATTGATGCCATCAAATATTTGTGTAAACTATTCTTGATGTCATAATTATTGATTTTAAATACTTTAATGTTATGTATTCTTTTTTATAATAATGTCGATATTTTATTCTTAATTTTAAACGAATACTACCAGTTAGCACTTAAGAAATGTAAATACTTTTTTGTTAAATGCTTCCAACTGGCATTCTCGAATTTAATTTGATTGATAAATCAAAGAAATGACGGACGGAGTGCAAGAAAGGTAGAAAGGGGTTACTGAGTTGACGGTAAGAAGACTGTGCCGATGCTAGAGGGGCTTGTGGCTAAGTTATAACAGCCACGCTTGCTGCGGTTGGTCAGTGGATCCACTTGGTAAGACTGGTCGTCAGACTTTTGAGCTTCTGACGACCCGTAACGACTGACAAAGATCCACGAATGACAGCCGGGACCAACGGCTTAACGTGCTTTCCAAGGCACGGAGGGCTCTTGGTATGTAAAGATGGCACCCATCCAAGGACCAACCGCGGTGTTCATAAAGAAACCATAGTATTTATTGTAAAATTACTACAGTAATTATTGTAAATTTTTAAAAGTTTGATGTCAAGCTCGATAGATGGCGTTGGCGTCGAAATAGATCTCGCTATGGTTTCGTTACAATGTATTGGTTAGGGTCTCGCAACTTTAAACTTTAATCAAATATACCAGCTTAGAACAGGACATAATTGTGGTTATATATTGCAACCCTATTAGTGTTCACACGAGTTCATTAGTTCAAAATATTACCAGCTCGGTAATAAACACGCGGCAAGCGAAGCTTAACCTGATCGAACGACCCGGGCGGCTGGTATTATAAGCCACGAGCTCCTCTTACTTATTTCTTCGCTTATTTTATAACAAAGGCTTGACACCGTGACACAAACAGAAGCAGTCTAGACCGGACTTTGCGCCTAGCTCATCGGTCAATGATCTAAGTTTTTGTGCTCAAACCGTTTTAAGAATTTCGTTATTTTTTTCAGCTTTGATGTTGTACTTACAAAGCAAGCGAAAAAAAATACCTGTTTTAAACTACCGAACTAATGGTTTTAATAGGTATTTTTGCGGAAATCCTCACTGAAGTCGAACTAGTTTTAGATGAATAGTTTCCTGGCGTTATTTTTATTTCATAGATAATGTCAAATGTCTATGTACCTATTTTTACATATTTTATAAAAGTTATAACTAAGCGTTTTGGTCTAGTAGACATGGCGCACAGCGACTGCAAAAGTAAGTCGATTCTGTAAAACTGTCACCGTGAAGCTTAGAGCATTAAACCTTTAATGCTCTAAGCCGTGAAGTGAACACTGAGCGTGGAGTGAGCTGTCAGTGTCTTCCCACTTTTGCTATGGATTCACCAAGCATTACATTTACAATCATAATCGAGATTTTAATTTAAAAAAATATGCTAATTCTGTTGTTAATTTATATTATTTCAAGGCTAGTATTTAAGTGGGTAAAAATTACTATTCACGGTTTTTTTTTTTTAATAAAACAGAAATTCTGTCAGAAACTCAAATTACGTTTTTTTTTCCTAAACTACTTTCTGACTGAATTTCTGTGTTGCTGTTTAAAAAAAAAACGCTAATTAATAATATTTAAACACATAAATACTAGCCTTGAAATAATATAAAATGATCAACAGAACTAACATTATAAAATATAATTAAATTCTCGTTTATGATTGTAAATGTAATTCTTGGTCAATCCCTAGCATCAGTGGGACTACACTGACAGCTCACTCCACGCTCACTTCACCTAAGTTTTCACGGTGAGATGGTTACAGAATCGCAATGCAGCACGGCGACTAGACGCGACAACAGGCTGCAGCCATAATATATTTTGTTCAAAGCTCCGTGTACTTGTCGTAGAGTTGCAGTCACACGCTCTCGTCGCTGCTTGTCGCAGATGACAGTAGCATGTGACAGATCAGCGTATGTCGTCGAGATGTCACAGTCGCATGTCGCATAATGTGCAAGGTGGTGTGAAGTTGGTAGCTCGAATTGTTTATCTTAAGTACTGTAAAGCCATCACAAAATGAAATCACTGGAAAAGAACCTTTTTATTTTATAATCTCGTCATGCATGCCATCCAAAGTGACCGTTCCAGGCTGCTGGCTGCTAATATACAACCAGATAAATTAATCGTTAAGCAAAGTGACACCTTACGTCAGTTTGCCGTGTTATAATAATTTAATAATTTATTCAATAAGTAGTTTGTACATGGTATACAAAGTTGTCTTATATAATTAGATGTTATAAATAATAGAACCAGTACACATATAAAATGGGTCATAGGACTCCCTTTCCTAAACTAGGCAGAAAATCTGTCTGTATGTGTTATAGCCATTTCACACAACTGTCATAACATTACAGTTGTGATTTGAATATACGGACAATTTAAGTTTCTAGTTAATTTGCTAAACAACTAATTTCCTTGACTTTAAACAACTTCATTCAATTAATTTGAGACAAACTTGATACCATCTCGGATTATAGTTTTGTCTGCAACGTGATCAATTTCCACTTCGTCTAACAAGGCTCAAGGTTCTGAAGACAGAACATTATACAGCATGATGTCAGACCTGCTAATAGTTCTGTGAAATTAGCAATTAGTGTGCGCATTGAATGCGATCATTGCACGATGATACAATGCGTTTGAAATGTGCTGAAGTGATAATTAGATGACTTTCATTAAATGTTTAGTCATAGCTTTTAACACGTTTCACGTCATCATGATACCGTTTTAATAATATCGTGAATGGCCTGACAAATGTGATTAGAAAAGGAATAAGGGGCTACGTCTGACAACAAACTGGCTTGGGAGTATGGCGGAAGCGTAGACAGATAGTTTTCTTTGTCTACGGGCGGAAGTTATTTTATTGTCAGTGACTGTGACATTGACAGTGACAGTTACTGTCAGTGAAAAAGCACTTTTTTCCAATGCCATTAGGCAGCAAGAACGTAATAAAGTCGTAGTTTTTTTTTTATTGTTTTACTCTTGACTCTAGTCTAGGTCAGTGGTGACAGAGACAGAGTCGACGATGGAGTGAGCTTACCCAGAAGAAGCCTGTTCACTCTCACTTTGAAGAGATTAGGGTAGTATGCGTTCGGAAACACAGACGCAGGTAGAGAGTTCCACTCTTTTGTTGTGCGCATTACAAAAGACATTTGGAAACGTTTAGTGCGAATTGGTGGAATAGCAACTAGCAAATAGCAACTTAGATTATGCTTTAATTGGATAATTATTTAAGTTAACTAGATATTTAATAACTGACCAATGAGGAAGGAATATTAATAGCCGTTTCATAGTGCTCTGTACAATGCAGGCGGTAGTTTTAATTACTAAATATCGTACAACATAGTTTACGCAATTAAAACTTATAATTACTGATTTCCTATTTGTGCTATTGGAAAATATTTTGAATTCAAAGTCAAAGCATTTATTTCAAGTAGGCACAGACAGGCATATGAGACACTTTTGAACGTCAACATTTACATTCAAATATAATTGATTCTAGGCGCCCCTTCCAAAAGGTAGTTTCGTATGGAGAAGAATGGGCAAGAAACTCCACCGTTACTCTTTTTAAATGTGTTACAATATTCTGTATACATCAATTCTGTAATTATAATTATATTGTGAAGACGATGCACCTTTAATAAAATTACCCTAGGTACCACAATAGGTAAAAAGAATTAAAAAATGTAGCAATGACAAATAAGTTAATTGTGGGCAACTAGCTTCATATTTCTGACTGACCGACCACTTGACAATTCAAAAGTGCCTGTAAATGGTTTAATTGAAATAAATGCTTTGAGTTTGAGTTTTGTGATAGATAAGTACATGGTGCTCACATATTTACAAACATTGTAAAAGTATACGATTTTTTCCTAGTAAGTAATAATTCTTCCTAGTATCTACATCGCCACATGCGAACCACGACACACTACGACACACACGCACGCACGCACGGCCACTACGACGCATGACAACAAACTACTGAAAGATGTGATAATATTTAAAATAAAGTTATAGGTAGTGAGGTGTTTTGGGTTACATTTTTATATCCTACGGACGATTCAGTCAGTTAGTAGTCAGTATTCTCTCTCTACGTATCAAGGAAAAATAGAGACTAAGTATGTTTTTTTTTAATTCATCAATATTGTATTCATTTTTCGATGCTACGAACATAATTAAGGCTCCTGCAAATAGACGCTACACGCGACGCGACACAATGGCACCGGCTCGCGGCTGTCGCGCGACGAGAGTTGCCTTTGTGTCGCGTGCGATTCGAGACGCGTGTCGCGCCTGTTTGTAGGAGCCTTTATGCAGTAATTACCTGCTAAAACAACTCACGAAATTAAACCAGCCTACCACCGCGCCGTTGTCCGGTTCGGCGTTGTCATGTACCTACGATATTTTACGGTAGTGTTTTCCTGAGCGGTTTGTTTACATTATCACTAAATACTTTTGGAACAGAGTAGATATAGGTAAGTACTTCTTATTAATATGTTGTTATCATAATCAGAGAATAAAAACATTACATCAGTCTACCAATCAGAAGCACATGAGTGACATTCTCAAGATTACAAATGACTTCCTGAATGCAAGAATGTGTTTTCTGTTGAATTTTAAGTATTTACTAAGAATTTACTGTTTTTGAGCGATTGATTACACCGACAAAAGTGGCACTTGCTGATTAATTAACGTTTTAATACTTAAGTAGATATAACTAACTAAGTAGTAGCTTTAATATTAATGGTTATGTTATTACAATAGTTTTCAAGTAGATACTTATCTTATTACATACCTAATACCTACATAACAAAGTCGTCATTTTCGTGTTTGTCTGTGTGACAGTGTTGTTCTTCTAAACTGCGTAACGGATTTTAATGCGGTTTTCACTATCAAAATCAAAGTAAAAAAAAAGAAAAAAAAACATGTATTTCAAGTAGGCATATAATATATATATATATATATAAGGCACTTTTGAACGTCAACATTTACATTAAAATAGAATTGATTCTAGTCGGCCCTTCCAAAAGGTACTTTCGTATGGAGATCTACTATCCTATCGCAGGTATGCTGGAAGAGATTTCATTAGAAATGAGCATCACTTTTGTACCTATATTTCTGTTATTTTCTTTTTGTCTGTTTATATAAATGGTTAAATAAATAAATGGGCAAGAAACTACCCTAAAATTACCCTACCACAATAGGTAAAAAGAATTAAAAAATGTAACAATGACAAATAAGTTAATTATGTGATAGATAGGTAGGTAAAATGGTGCTCACATATTTACAAACATTGTAAAAGTACCTATACGTACCTATAGTAAAATTAGTATAAGTATTTTCCAAATAATTTAAACAATTAATATGCCAGTGTGTGAGTTAAAGTAATCACAGAATGTAAATCAATGTCCTAGAAGTAATAAATGATACATTAAGGTAGCAACAAGTTTGATTTTGTCTAGATCTAGACTCTAGATTGTCCTATGGACCTGGACCAGCATGTTTCCAAGCGTTCTTATCTTGGATATAATCCTCTAATTTGTAAAATGCTTGTTTACGAAGTGAGAGAGTTTATATGAGCTTTAAATTTTCATCATTTAGAGAATTTATTCCGATAAACGTTAAAAAGTATTTAACTTAGATAAAACAAAGAAATGTTCATGTTTTGTTCGAATACTGATTTAACTTGTATAGTCTACCGTGTAATTGCTATACCACCCTAAAATTTAATGTCATCGCGTCAGAAAACGAGAAGGTCTATTATTGCTTTGAGACCAATAGAGTACCTACCTACGCACAAAATAAGTCTGCGCGCGACCGATATCGGAAATAATCTTTCGCCGCCATCTCGACGTTAATATCAGGTGTCAAGAGAGAGTGCTGTGTACCATGTTTTCCAAAGTAAATAATCGCCATCATTATGCCGAAAGTGATTAAAATAGCTGGCAGGGATATAGTCTTAAAGGTCAAACACGCGTGCAGACTTATCTTGCGCGCACTAGTTTAAACCCTAGTGAATTCAATTTACTGGGAGTTTTTGTCAAAAGTGGAAAAGCAATAACGAGGTCAACTATACCGTGAAAAACCAAATAATGTCATATTAGGTACACGATTTTACGACCAAACATAAATAATCCTGCAATTTAGCGTCTCCTTTTAGAAAACAATTTGTTATTACGGTAATAAAATTCATTACTTTGACATTTACAAACCATAAATTATTTCAAACCATGTTAATAGTACCCAGTTTTACTTAGTATGCGGCAGAAAAGGGAACTAAAGCTATAGTACTGAGTTTGACTTTTAATTTGACGTTTGTCATTGCTAGTGGCGCCAAAATGACAGGTCGCGGTATTCTAGACGCCCGCTCTTGTAGTTTACGTCGCAACACGGCGGCCAATATTACGATTTATGCAATAACGCATCAATGCACCATGGAATATAACCGTAAATGCCAAGTAAGCTATCCTTCGCATCCAGCGGAGACGTCTATCAAACGTATACGCCGCGCTGACGCATCGCTTACACCGCTTCATCGCATCGTTAAGTTGTCAGGGCGTATTTTTATTTTAAAATGATGTATGGCAAACGATAGTACATCGGCCCATACAGTGAAATGCCCACAAACAATATTAGCCTTTATTTTAAGGTAAAAACCGACTTAAAACCGCGCGAATTGGTTGGAACCAATCGGTTCCAATATGGCATGACGGTATGGGGAAATTGCCGGCACCACTTGGTGCCGATATGGACGGACCGGTTTTCGATACCATAATGTCAACGCGTTGCTAGATGTGAACCAACATCAGTGTGAAGGCACTCTTACAGCCGACCACCCCACCCAGCAAAGTTACAGTAAATAATAAAAACAGCCTATTATTGTCCCACTACAGGGCTGGCCTCTTCTCATACAAAGAAGGCATGAGCAATTAATCACCACGCTTGCTCATGATGGGTTGGTGATTTCAGACTCATATTAACTACTTATCTAAATAAGTCCAGGTTCCTTCACCGATGTCAGTAACGTCCAAGATAAACTCAGAAAGTACAATATGAATTGAAAAAGTCACATGCTCGGATTTGAACCCACACCCACAACCTCTTGTATAAGAGGCGAGGCCATAAACACTTGACCATCACGATGTTAAGTATAAGACAGTATGCGGGCGTAAACGAAGCATAGACTTAAAAGTCGTTAGTTGATAAAGACTGTCACATAAGCATCAATGACAGCACGACGCGTTATAAACCCTAACTTTATCAAAAACTTGATGTTGTCACATTCACAGCCGGATACTTCATATGCCACTCGGTTTCTTCACGTAGGCGTCGCTGTCGGTTGAATTGAAAGGCAAAGCAAATATAGCCCAAGTACTTAAAGGAGATATTATCATAAACAATTAGCAAACATCACTACAAAAGTGACATCTCCAAAATAGACACAACAATGCGTTGCTAACGACAGCCAGTTCAGTGATGTCATCGAGCCACCATCTTCACAAGACATCCACACCTAATAAGTACATCGAGATGTCCCAAACCATTCATTCACCACAAACAAGGGATGACAAGGCGATAAAATCAAACACCGTCGTCTCACGCTAAATTCAGAAAATCATCAATAAAGTAAAACAACAATATCTGCGGGTATCATTGAACATTATTCATCATTGCTTCAATAATCGCCATATTGAGGCTCGAGCGATGTATCGGTAAACAGACGCCTACGATCGATAAACAATGTCATTATCGAGTGCCGACCTCGATATGTCCCGTCCCTAGTTGTTAATGCAAAACAGATGGACCCATCTGTTGTCTGAGCCCGTGCAGAAGGTTTATTGATAACTGAAGGGCTCATGTTGAGCTGCGCTGGCGCAAGTTGCGCATTGTTCTGCTAACTCCTATCCAAATAGCATCGACAATAAACTATTGTTGGATGGGAACTAGCAGGTATAAGAACAAAATGATTTCCTACAAGATTTTGTTATGGGAATTGGTAGCATAACCCATTTCTACGACGTGAGACGAGAGAGATACTACCTATCAAGCTAAACGAAATCTGGCTGTCGAAAAACACGTTACGGTAACGTTACGGGTTCAGAGATAGATCTATCTCGACTCCCACGGGAGGGGATCTGCTGTTAAAAACCACGCTGAACCCATGCTTTAATTTTAGGCGAGCTCGTTTTAGGCAAGCTCGTTTTTCCGGCGCCACCCCATTCTAACATAATGTAACATAACACCAGGCCCGCATTCCCTGCAGCCGAGCTATTCTGTAACAATCTCACAGTGATAACTTAGGTGAAGTGAGCTTGAAGTGAGTTGTCGATAGTGTCCAATCCCTAGCATCAAGTGGAATAATAGCTCACTCCGCCTAAGTTATCACGGTGAGATTGTTACAGAATCGACCGGCTGGACTGAGGTGTAACTATCGTAGGTATACTCACATTTCACCAGGTATAGGAGCCAGCCCAATAAATGATAAATGATTTTATTTCTGTAAGTAGGTTTGTACAAACACTGTTAAACGTCAAACGTATTTTTTTAAAACTAGATGAGGCATCTGACTACCTGAGAAGAAATGCCGAAACAAACTCAGAGGTCACAGTCTCTTTTAAAGTCCAGACAGAATCTTGGTCAGTCATGTGAAGGCTATGTAGATCGGTGTCTGAAATGTTCTTTTGAGGAAAGAACCACACAGATTGAGTGGACCTGTCCAGTCAGTGCACGCAATTGTCAGCAATCGTGCAGCTCAACTCAGAACTTAAGGAGCTCAACGATTCGACGAACAATACCAAAGAAAGGACATTTGAGTAGGCCGCATAAGTTACTCAAACTGCCAGATCATGATTAAACTAAGAGACTATGTATCCCTTTGCCCGACCCGGGAATAGAACCAGCAGTAGTAGCGCTTGTGACTGCTAGACCAACGAAGTAGTTCGAGGAGTTTCTAACAAATGGCTCGAAATATTTTATGCTGCTTAGGCCTGCTTGCTGCCTATTGCAAGTTAGCCTTCTACAAAACTTTGCTCTCGTCTAGGCCGTGAGTATTGACCTTATGATGTCATAAGGTATTGAATGACATTAGGATAAATATAGCGTTTATTGTTACGCGACTCATAATTGCGCCAACGCATACGGTTGATTCATTCATCGTTTTGTAGCTAGCGCAGAATCTTTCGTTGTTGGCAACATTGCTTTTTACGTCATCATGATAGAACGATATTTGTGATGTTAATTCCCAACAAGGATATTAGTATTTCTCCTAGAAAGATGTTTGTAAGTCAACTCATGGATTTCGCTGAAAGAGTAGGCAGCACTTTCCTCCAGTTTAATCTTTTTTGTCGTATCAATGATTCTATTCATTTGTTTTAAATAAGCTTCGACCAGAATTCGGCCACTTCGACAGCGTTATCGTTGGCCTCGCAAAGGTATTTCATAGTACAGGTATTATTGCACAGCGAGCACAACAAGAGGTGAGGCATCGTTTGTGATGTGGCTCCACCGTTGTTCCACTGTCTCTCATCGGAGTACCCAGTCTAATAATAACAATACAATCCAACAAAGAAATCCAATCCGGCCCTTTCCAAAAGGTTCTTTTTATGCTTCGTTTGAAAAAGGTTGGATAGGTTCACTTTTGATAACTATCTTACCTGAAAGTAACCGATGCTTCGCTCGACGATGGTGTACGTTTTCCAAGCAGTTACCTACATATTTATAAATTAACTGAAGGTTTCCAAGTTGATGCCAAGTACTTTCTGGTGATCGAAAGGGTCATTAGGTACTCGTGTCTAGAAGGACTCCAAGTTAATACCAAGTTCTATCCTATAGGATACTATCTTCGAATATATTCGAAGATGTATAACGGGGTTCTGTTATGACCCCAGCAGCGGCGCCCTAGCCCTTGATCAGGGTAGAGCGAGATTGTCTTTTGGCGCCCTTTGGTGGACGCTTTCACTTTACGTAAATTCTACTTCGGTTTTATTTTAAATCAATAATAACTCCCAACTTTTCAAAAAACAACTCTTATTTTAAATATCAATACTTACTGCTAATTAGTATACTACTGCTTCTTTAACATTAAGAAAGCTTTGTGTTTGGTGTTAATTCTTTCTTTCTTTTCTTTTTTTAAAAACGTTGCCCCACACTAGGAATTTCTCCTATATCGTGGGTGCGTTTACAAACATTTAAACTCACATACACAAACAGCCAGACCCGGAACAACTACTTGCAGGTCATACAAATATTTGTTCCGTGCGGGGATCGAACCCGCGACACGTAACGCAGCAGTCAATCGCTTAACCATTGCGCCAACCGTGCCGTCAATTACAATTATTTTTCGCATTTGGTTTTTTGGTGTCCCTTGCCATCTGGCGCCTAGAGCGACCGCTCCTCTCGCTCTACCTCAGAGCCGGCGCTGGACCCGAGCCCCCCCAAATTCTCTTTACTCTCCTCTCCCTACTGATAATTTTGAATCAACATCATCGACGTCGCTCCTACTACTCCAACAACTCTATTAACCTCCTTTCTTCTCCTACAGTGTATGCGTGCACCCGGAGGGCGAAGAACACTACTGGGATTGCGACCAGGACCCATGCCTGATCAGTGACGAGGTCATCAGGAACGTCAGACAAGCGCGCCTTGGATGGAGAGCTGCCAACTACACCCAGTTCCACGGGAAGAAACTCAAGGATGGACTTATTTACAAACTTGGTAAGTAGTTCTTCACATCATACGTTGAGCTCCTTATGTTCTGAGTTGAGCTGCAAGATTCTGTCTGGACTTTAAGAGAGACTGTGGCATCCAACCTCATCTAGTTTTTGGTAAAACTATCAACTACATCTAGTGTAAAACTGTGTACAAACCTACTTACAGAAATAAAGTCTAAATGATTTTTAACAATAATATGAATAGTAGAAATCCCTCCGAATTCGGGAACAGGGCTCCTGACAGAGGAACTTCCTAGGTTATCTACGAAAATACGCTTGATGCTACTATTTAACGAGAGCCTCCTCAGGTATTGGCCAGGCTCTTACCTTCCTTTTATTTCCCCCCTCGTTGTGTGTCTCATTTCGCATCTTCCAGAAACCAGTTGCCGCAGAGATTCTCGTCATTTCTAGGTCTAGAATATCTACAGTAATTATATTGTGTGTTGCTAAGTACCCACACAATAAAACATTAATGTTCTACGAACGTCAATTGATGTCTGGAAGGGGTTAGCAACACGATCTCTAGTGGGTATATGTTATTAACAACTCACATAAAACAAGTCCTGAACTCCTAACATACAATTCTATAAGAGACAATGCATTTTCATTAAAATATCTGACAGCTTTAAATCGTCAAATCGTGCCACCATGAACTTACTTTCCCATTATTGCTTGCGATATAAGATTTAAAACCGTATGGCATATCTACCTAATAAATCTTGCTTGCGTTAGATGAATTTACATAGCGAATGAATCAGTGCCTTAATTATTAATTTTGTGGTCTATAGTGTCCAATTATGTTGACGTTTATTATACGATGTCTTTAAATGGCATAAGGTCAATTATTATGCTACCAGCTGTTACTGGGTCTAGTTTGACTTATTCAGGAGTAGCATTTCGTAAGATCCTTTCCCAGTACACCTTTATGGCACATTATCTTCTTTCTACCTTCAGCGGCTGTGCTTTGTCTGAGGATGGTTACCACACTTGTATGTAAACGGTAAAAATGTCTTAAAACAAGCGGCCAAGTGCGAGTCGAGCTCGCACACGAGGGTTCAGGACCAACGTACAATATTAAACACCATAGAATATATGTTTACGTTTCAGGTTTAACTTAATTTAGTTTATATCATTTTTTGTTATAGCGGCCATAGTAGTAGTACATGCACGGCTACAGACCAAGCTACACAAATCCAGTATAAGCTGATCTCGCAATGTATAGGATTTTTTTTACAATGAGAGGCCAGTGTAAACTGGAAATTTATAGCTTGATGTGTAGCCGTGTGTACACACTCTGGGAACACGTCAAGTGTACGGCCGGTGTCTATTACGGTTCAAAAGATACAGCCCTGTGACAGACGGACAGATGGACAGCGGAGCCTTAGTAATAGGGTCCCGTTGGCACCCTTTGGGTTCGGTACCCCGAAAAAGATCTTATAAATGTAATTTTTTTCTTTTAAGGTGGGGACCCTAAGAATAATGATGATTAAGTATGATTAAATATTTCGTATAAGTCGTGAGTAGAGAATGCACCAGACAGCCTTACGACTCACAGCACAAAGACTTTTTCGCCAATAGTCGCAAACCCATTTAAATCTAAAGACCCATTGAAACATAGACATTAGTACTCGAAAGTAGACCGATCTAGACAGCCATTGAAGTAGGAACAAAAGGTGAAAGTGCAGTCAGGCTGTCGCGAGTCACAATGAAACCAGATCTAGGTACTGTAAGGCCCATCGTCCACGACGCTACTCAAAAGTAACGTGTTACAAACTTAAATTAAAATAAAAGTCATTTATTCAAAATAGGCCGAGTATCAGCACTTTTTGAACGCCCGAATTACGTAAGACAGTCCTCCAAAACGCCAGTCCTTCACCACTTCCTGTAGGCCAATTCTCGTACTTGAGATTGCGACAATCAATGTCAAAACCTGTCAAAAATGTATGTAAATTGATTGTAATTTTGACAGATTGAGACTGAGATTAGAATGCGAACGGTCTTAAAAATACGGGAATTGCCCCTCTGGTGTTTTAGCTGGGAAGAAGAAGTGACGCAACAAATCCCCAGCAGCACAGCTCTCTGTTTAGTTAAGAACTTGATTTGACTCAAATCACCAAGGAGTAGCCAGAATGTCTCAGCACTAGTATTTCAATGGTGGTCCGTCTGTACGTGACGCGACTTACTAACGCGTTTCAACTAGTTTACGATTGGTTGTGTGGTGTATACAGACCGCCAATTAAAATCCTAGTGCCGTAACATTCTGGGTACTCCGTGGTGATTTGAGTCAAATCAAGTTCATCTCCCTAAACAGACAGCTGTGCTGCTGGGGAGTTTGTTGCGGCTCTTGTTCCCAGCCCACTCATTGGTGATTTGAGTATGTAACTGGTTACTTTCGAGTAGCATCGTGGACGACGGGCCTAAGCGGTATCGCCCGCGGCTTTCATTGTGGTTGGATACAAGTTGACTGGTTTGAATTGTATTGAATAGAAAGAATACGTGGGTTTAGGTATAGTCAATAAAAGGAAGGACGATGACTTAGTTCGGTTCTGAATGCCATATCAACCCATAAATAATTAGGTACTGTCATATTTTGACGAGGGGGGCATGCCTGATCTTTGCGTTATGCTTCTGAACGGGTGCTGCCTGTGGTGACAGGTCATCTTGCTGACTATGGTTTTGTTATTATTAGGTAATTAACTGTTTCTTTATTTTACTTCGAAGGTCCTAGTTTATCATTTGTGATTTCAAGTTACAGCTACATATATAAACATAATGCAGCATTGCATATGTAAGCGGGCACGCCCTTTATGCCCGGAGGCTTTTATTATGTATTAAGTTCTGTTTACGTTTTTTATTATTTATTTCTGCTTGGGTATAGTTTTAATATTGGCGTGTGCTAGCTGACATAAGGCAAATAATTTTAATGTTTTGTGTTTCCTAATGTTAATTACTTACTACTGTAGGTATAGAATCCAGTTCTTCTAACTGAACAGACAGCTGTGCTGCTGGGTAGTTTGTTGCGCCGCTTATTCTTCCCAGCTAAAGCACTAGGAAGTGGTGAAGGTCGGGCGTTTTAGTGGACTGTCTTATGTGATTTGACGTTCAAAAAGTGCTGATTCTCAGCTTAGTTTGAATAAAAGACTTTTGATTTTGACAATATAGAAGCGTAGTTTTCTTAGCTTACAGTTGAGCCCAAGGTTGAGCCGTTAACAGAATGCGTTCCAAATTCGCAAAACACGTATTCTTTTGTATGAAACTGACGAGTGTCAAGACCGCGTTCTTTAGTCCGCCGGACTGTACCTCTACCTTAACGTTACCGTTTAGTCATATAGGTAGGTATAGAAAAGGGTTTTTGATCCGTAGTTAACTCAACTATTCGTTAAAAATAGTAGGTAAATAATTAATGGTTAAATTTGGCAAAATCTGTTTTTTGATCAATTGTTAGTATACACGAGTACAATGGTAAAATAACTAACTATTAGTTAAATAAAATTAACCACCCAAAGTTGGAGAGTAAAAATTTAAAAAAATGCCAAAATGTGTTGTACAAATCAACACATTTTGTCAAAATTTAACGATTAGTTACTATTTTTAACTATAGGTTGAGTTAACTACAGATCAAAACACCGGCCCTATGTACACCATTCCAACAGAACGAAATCCCTTCAAGGGTGAAAAAGCTTACAGATTTATAGTTCACATACCAACATAATATCTGACATGACCCCTGTAATCGCTAAGCATTTCGCCTGTTTATATGTGTAGGTACCTCTACCTAAGTCCCATTTAAAAGGGGCGAGCCTACTCTGCCCTGTTACGCACATCTCTGCTATCTTAAAATAATACAGTTTCGCATAACCACTGTAAAATGATTTTATACACCTTATAAGTACCTACTATTATCACACTAAAACAGAATTTAAAAATTTGTAGTTGTTTTCGAGATATTTGTAATGGCAATCTCGTTCAACTTTATTTTTAATGATTGAATCATGCCTAAATACCTATATTTTTTTATATTTTTAATTAATAAAGATGTCTGAATACCCACTACATTAAGTATAAATAATAAAAATATAATTTTGCCATTTTTGATGGTTTGATATAATACTTACCCTTAAATTAGATGAGTGTCTAAATCGACCGTCCTGGCAAGTTGCACTCATCTCACCCAACCCAACTGATAGTTAACAGACATATTATAGGTCTTGGAATGACGTGGTAATACCTTACTACGCAAAACTCTTCTAACTTAAGATAATAAATACATGACGCGTGAACACGTTTGTATGAAAAAGTGGTTATGCCCAACTCTTTTAATTAGAATAAAACGTTTAATATTCAAAATTTAAAAAAAAATATTGGCCCTATATTCTTTACTTCTTTACTCAAGGAATACATAAGTGCATTCGTTTATTTAACATTTCAAAGACGATTTACTCAAAACGCTGTTTTTCAAGATAAGAGAGTTGTGCGTGACACGAAACCCAGGCTCCAGGCTGCTACTGAGACTCTAATTCTAATTGAATTTATATTTCCTTTTTTTAATTTCAGGTACTTTACCACTGAGCCTCGAGACTTCCCGCCTCGGGCCCATCAATATTGACAAGGATGTGCCCTACCCACGCGAGTTCGATGCCAGGACCCACTGGAAGAACTACATCTCGCCTGTCGTTGACCAGGGCTGGTGTGGATCTGACTGGGCTGTGTCCTTAGCTACTATTGTTTCTGACAGGTAAAGTTTTGTTTAGTTTTCGTGAATCTTTGACAGTCGTTAAACCAGTCTTACCTAAGGGAATCGTGTTACCCAGTAACTGGGTTGTAGAGGACAGATAGGCCGTCACTCGTACCTATACGTCGCCGACCCTAGATGGTGAAGATGAGATAAGTTTATCTCTAGCCTTTGTAGACCGGTAGACCGAAGCTGGGTACCTACCTAACTTGTGATGGGACATGGGACAGGATGGAAATAAAAAGGCACAAGTGTGAAGTAGTTATGCCACTTCTAGAATATTTGTCTTGAGTACTTAGTTCTAGAGTTTTTTGCCCGTTCTTCACCATAGGAACTACTCTCCTCCTACGTTTTGGAATGGGCAACTAGCTTATCCTTCTAAAGTAAATTATTTCATTGAAATAAACGCTTTGAGTTTGAGTTTAAATTAATCATCAATTACTGTTTCATGCCCTTGTTTTACTAAACATCGACATTATCAACTTTATCGCATACCTTTATGAGCTTACGAAGAACAAAGTCAGATTAAATTAAGCATCAAATTCCTTGGACAAGAAATTAAAAAATAAACCAGACCTCAAGAATGCAACACAGCCAGTATTATAAGAATGATACGTGGTTGGGTCTTATTTCTCCGTATGCAAACTGAGACGAGGCGAGGCTAAAAATAAAGGCTCGAGGGCCCTTGGCTTCACTTGAGGGTGCCTCCGTCCGCAGGTACAGGCAAACATGCAAAAACTCGAATCACTCGTATATGGAAGCGTAAGGTAGTCGTTTGTTTTCTTTTTCGCATTGTTGACCTTTGAAACCTATTCTGGCATCAAATTTTTATGTTAGGGTTTAAGGTTATCAAGCCACGAGGTAACTAATAAATGATAAATGATGTTATTTCTGTAAATAGGTTTGTACAAACACTTTTACACGTAAAAAATAAATTATGCTTTTAAAACTAGATGAGTTCGGAGAGAAGAAAGACCGAAACAAACTCAGAGGTCAGTCTTTTTTGAAGTCCAGAAATAATCTTGGTCAGATCATGTGCGATGTTTTTCTAATCGAATTTTGGATCTTTGTGGACGAATAGACGACGAATTTGTCGCTATGTTAAAAACTTAGGTTAGAAGTATAGATATTAGCTAGACCCTGATGGTAAGAGTAGATAATTAAATACCTAAATATGCCAGGGCTGAAGTAAGCATGAAAAGCATTACGATGATCACGAATGAAGTAGGTACCTAAGTGTTAATCAGAGGTGTTTGATTACCGTACTTTGTCAACTAATGGTTCGACCTATTTAATGAACTAGATAAATAACACCAATTCACCGTGTTTGAGCAAATGCAAATAAAATTAAGATACAGTCGAGTCGCACATCAGGCTTACAAAACCAGTATAAGCTGGCCTCGCATTCTATTGAAACTCGTTACTACGTGAGCCCCAGGTAGGCACGGGAGACTGTTTATCGCGCGCTGGATTTGCAACGCACTTCGTAGCGCCGAGAGTTGAGAATGCGTTTGACGGCACGGTTGGCGCTGTGGTTAAGCGATTGACTGCTGCGTTACGTGTCGCGGGTTCGATCCCCGCACGGAACAAATTTTTCTATGACCTGCAAGTAGTTGTTCCGGGTATGGCTGTTTGTGAATGTGAGTTTAAATGTTTGTAAACGCACCAACGATACAGGTGAAATTCCTAGTGTGGGGCAAAGTTTAAAAAAAATAAACCCAGCTGTGTTTTTTTGACGTGCAGAGATGCGCTCTGTTGGATTCTCAATGCTCGGCTCTATACAAAGTGTTGAAAATCCAGTGCGCCATAAAAAATCGCCCGTGAGCACCTGGGCTCAGGCCAGCTCAAGGTCAAAGTGTTACAACGGGCGTCCAGTCTACTGTACAAAACGAAGCCCGGGCTATTTCAGAAACGTGCCTTCTTGTTTTGCACTTTCGATTGGTCACGGAATCGTGATGATTTCGAAAAGGTTTCCGATTTACTGTTAAGTGGTTGTTTTATTCATAACCATGTTACGAATTGTATGATTTGGATGGCCTCATTTTATCCTGCCGATGTACCACAACGATAATGTTGCCATGTGCGTTTTAGGGTTCCGTACTCAACGGGTGCCAACGGGACCCTGTTACTAATCCTCCGCTGTCCTTCCGTCTGTCACAGGGCTGTACGGTATCTTTCAAATGTTCACAAAAATAACATGATGTTAAAAAGCAACGTGTTTTACTCGGCGTATTTAGAAAATATTGTACGGTGGTACGAATCCGACTCGCACTTGGCCACTTTTACCCAACTGCAGCGATGCTCAATAGGAGAGTTATGTTTTTATTGTAGAATGGGTAGATCGTATACCTAGATGGTTCTATCGGGAAGATTAGTAGGTTGTCGTCCATCCGAAACCGAAATTCGACAAGAACCTGAAACCGAATTCTGAAAGTTTTCAAACTAAGTAGATACATGATCGCGGAGCTGTGACTTAACAGCGGCAAAGACTACACAGATGTTTAATACAAGGTCCAACCAATAAGCGTCAGTTTTATATAATAATTAAACAAATATCTTTGCCAACAGATTCGCAATCCAGTCCAACGGTGCTGAGAAAGTGGTCCTGAGTCCTCAGTGGCTATTGTCTTGTATGGGGAGGCCGCAGAAAGGATGCCACGGTGGAAACATCGATGCTGCCTGGATGTTCGCCAGTAATCGTGGGTAAGTGGAAATTAAGGTTATTCTTACGTCTCAGCATGAGCTATAAGAGAATGACTCACGTGGTAGTAACACGTTTAAATCAGGATGGGCGAAAAAATACGAGAAATACGTTTCTCGCGTAACGTCGCTGATCTTGGCACGTCCCCTCGAATTCTGTCCCGTTTTTCTGCTCAGATTTCTTCTTAGCGCGCATTGGGATAAGGAGAATTAATCTGATCGTCACTCTTTGATCTATCCTCACGATATTTAATAATAATAGTACCAGTATATAAATTATTGTCCTACTACATGCCAAAGGCCTCTTCTCATTGAGAGAAGGCATAACATTTGATACAAAAAAGGAACACTAATTTGAGCCAAGCACTGACGTACCGATACGGTAGTCCGAGTTTTTCTGTCAATTTTTCTACTTGCTAATCCCATCAATTTTAACCACCAGGCTAATCGACGAAGCCTGCTTCCCTTACACGGCCAAGGCCAGCCACTGTCCCTACAAGAAGCGAGGAAACCTCCTGACAGACGGCTGTACTCCCGTGCTACCCCAACGCACTTCGAGGTACAAGGTCGGACCCCCCAGCAGACTGATTAAGGAAAAGGACATCATGTTCGATATTATGCAGTCTGGACCTGTGCAAGGTTTGTTATGTTTTTATAAGGTATTTGAATACGTAACGCTTTTGTAGGTTTTTGGATGGCAACAGCCACAAGGCAGCGCAGATGTGTTGTCATCCCAAAGATCTGGCTGATATTTGTCAGGTGCCTGTAAATACACCGGCACCCATAACGATCAATACAGGGCCCCAAGTCTGCATTTTTTTATAAATTCGTCATTCCAACACGATCCCATTGTCATTTTGCTAAAAGTTCGTAATCTGCAAAATATTTTTCCTATCTCAATGGCAAAATTCATAATGGTCAATCAGTGGTCTCGTAATAGAATCGTGGTAGAATAACATTGTCGTATTGCCATTAATAAAAAAACCCGTTAGAAGAAATGATTTTCAAAAAACTACTACTTTTTTTTTTGTTTTTCTTTGGCTTCGGAACTACTACTTAAATGAACATTTTTTTTTTCCATTACCGCATGCGTCAGTCGTTCATTTGTCATTATGTACGAGATTAAGATTACCATTCTATCTATTATCTATATGCTATTTCTTTCAATGGAGTGTCAGCGGTTAACCATTGGAAAGTCATAATGACACCATTCTATTAGTAGATTACCAAACTTGTCAAAATCAACAATTATGAAATCAATGATAGACCATTCGAACACTATTGTAATAACAGACTTGAGGCCCAGTAACGCTGCTTGGTGATAGGAATGGGTGTTGTGATAGAGTACCTTTTACCACCAAGCATATTTCTGCCGCCAAGCAGCGTGTTGATTACCTATTGGTAGGTAAGTACCTACTTTATTCTTGATCCTCTCTTTAACAGGATGAGATTAAAAATTTGCGCCAACTCGAAATAGGAAATCAGTAGATAACTGTTACATAATCAATTTAAATTCTCATTTCCCAAATCAGAGTTCTTGAAAAAAATCGTGTAATTATCGTCTTAGTGCAAACTAAGTTATTGCCTTCAAATAAACACAAATTATCGTCGTGACAGTAAAAAAAATATAGTTATTTAATTCTATCAAAACGGATAAGAAAACCAATTTCAGCGCGCGCCCAAAGAGCAATCCATTCATTGCAGAGTTCATAACATGAAGCAAGTCGACAACGCGTTGAGCTAGCGGCCTTTTACCTAATTTTGACCGTTCCTACGAGAAAAATGGGCGCGCGACGACGACGCCGACCGCGACGTAGCCAAATCGCTTGCCCATTCGCACGTATGTGCATCCCTTTCCTTTCTCTCTGCCGAATGACTTGCTCTAACTTTTCTCTATAACTCGTTGAATTATTATATATTTTAATTTGGCGTTTTTTGTTTTTTCATTTTCATCCTCACTAAGGGGATAAAGCAGTTTCTTAAGTCACAGGCGCTATGTTGAATCCTGAATGTAACTAAGGATTCTAGGGCTCCCGAGCGCAGCGAGGGTGCACTGAGTTAACTCCTAAGCGGAGCGAGGAAATTACGACCAGAATCTTGAGTACAGCGAGGGATTCAAGCTCGCCCAAGACGAAGACATCTTTAGGCAGTTGTCCCACCAACGACGAGAAAACGACTAACTATCGGCTATTTTCTCGCTCAAGAAACGTACAATAGATATACTTTCCGTGTGAACAAAAGAGATGCATATACAAACAGTTGATCGCTGACTGTTCACACTGCTGGCGAGCACTCGCTACACTAGTTTGTAGCGAGTGTTAGCTATGAAAGATAACACTCGCTCGGCGATACTCGCCAAGCGATTAGAACTCACGCCGAGAGCAATCAGTGGTCATTTCTCTACAGTGCGTATCTGAAAGTACACGTTTTTTATTTATTTAATATGAATATCGAATATCATTTGAATTATCATTTGAGGCTGCAAGACTGACTGTACGCTTGACTGCCGCGAGCGAGTGATGCGAGTAATCGCCCGCCTCACTCGCACACTCGCTTATAGCCGAGCTACACACATATCGGAACTACGCACTCGCTCCCCGCGTCTCGCTAACTCGTTTCTAGTTCTAGCTCTACTCGTTACTCGTTAATCGTTGCCGGTGAGACAAGTGCCTTATCCCCGAGGAGAAATGCTTTTTATTACCGCGCAGTAGCTATGAGAATGAGAATTAGTGTATTATTCTCGGGGATAAAGGTGTCTTTGTCGAGCTTGAATCCTTCGCCACACTCAGGAGTTATCTCGGAACTCTCGCTGCGCTCGAGAACACTCCAATTCCTCGTTACGATTAAATATAACGCACATGACATAAGACATTACTTTATCCCCTTGACGAATAATCTACTATGGTTTACTTTATGATTTACGATAGTGCAAAAATATGCTACCTAATGGTCAGTACCTATAGATAATTTGAACAATGATTTCAATCATTAGAGATTATCGAACTATTTTTATCTCCTTTTCAACCTTGTTAGTGCTATCATACAAAATATAACGAATGCGTATCCTTGTGCCTTTATGTAGTTAAGATAAGAAAATCACAGCGCTTCACTGGTTTTAAGAGATTAAATTTTACAGTAGCCTGCCTTGTTGAGGAATGAGGACTGTTTACGAAGTATTTTTTATTATTTGAATTAGGCCAGTTATCTTTATGAATGAGGCCGCCATATTGTTGTCGCTAGAACTGAAAATTTGGGGTCACCTTGGCGTGTTCTACCTACTTATTTAGTTCGAAAAAATTCGCGGTGTTTTGCAAGCAATGACTTTACCTGGCTTCGCCAAATGCTGTTTATTGTCGAGACTTTAGGAAGTGATTAATATAACATTGGTCCCTTAGTGGCCTGTTTTACGGCAACTTTCTATTAATAATAGGTACCAACACAAACACAACAACTGAAACAGGGCCGTAAACTCTCGCCTCCTTCCTATAGGGGGGTAGGGGTAGGCAAAAATTACAAAACGACAGCTGCTATGATCCTTACTACAAATCTGACCTTTCTGAAGATTTAGACAATGCAGAATGAGAATGCCTACAGTCCATCGATCGGCTGGTAAAAATAAAATGTAATGTTATCAGATTGATGTCATCTAGCTGATTCAGTTCTCACGCAATTTTCCTTGCCGAGTCACTATCTTGCAATGCGATGAAATTCTTAGATCAGAATGTTTTGATAACTATTTTGAAGACTGATAAGATAATTTTGGCATGCCAGAAATGTGAAACTTTGTTTTGAAAATGCGCATTTAAATTCCTTTCCATTTGTGGGATATTATGGCCCGGTAGGCATACACCCACGGTGACGATAACCTGTTTTTCAGGTGGTCATCGTAATGTATACAGACATAATTATTATGAAGATAAATAGGAAATACACCTCAGAGAAAAATTATTGGTTTAAAACTCAACACTTTATTTATATATTCTTTATTGTACCTACACCACAAAATACATAACAAAAAAATTATCGGACACTACAAAATATACAATGGGCTGCCTTAGCGCTTTCTGCGATCTCTTTCAGGCAACCTTGGAATGGACTTTATTCCTGCTTCAAAAGACGTAGGCGCCTAAATAAGTAGGTAGATCTTACAAAACATAAAAACATCACATAATCAGCCCAGACGGATCCCACTGTTGGGACACAGCACAGGCCTCCTCTCTGTGAGAGGGTGTGGGTCATAATCCACCAAGAGTGCCCGGTGCTGATTGGTGGATGTCACAAATGATTTCGGATTTTTGGTTCTAAGACATGCCAGTTTCCTCATGATGTTTTCCTTCACCGTTTTAAAAACAAATTTTCTTCTTCCAGCTATAATGACGGTCCACCAAGACTTCTTCCACTACCAGGACGGCATCTACCGTCGTTCGCGGTTCGGTAACAACCAGTTGAAGGGTCTACACAGTGTCAGGGTCGTCGGCTGGGGAGACGAGAACGGAGACAAATACTGGGTAAGAATTGACAAGCAAATATGAACATACTGTGACAAACTAATAGCCTCAATATCCATTGCATAAGTCTTGAAACTGGAAGTGATTTTCACAATAACATATAAAAAGCAAGATCCGATTAAGTCTTGAAGAGTGTTAGCCAAAGAGGTGACTTCGAAATCTCGACTTAGAAATGACACAAGAGAAGGCACAACAGGTCAAAATATCTGTATGTACGATTTTCCAAATGTGCACGTGCAATGAAGATCCTTGTACTTATTGCTTCTTTCCAGCTAAAGTCTCTTTACCAGAAAGAAGAAGATATTTTAATATCATCTTCAAAAATGTTGCAACTATTTTAGGGTCTCACTCTAACCAGGCCAAAGTTAGAATAGAATAGAATAGAATTTATTTCCAAAGTAAGTGTTACATTGTATACCACAACTTAAGACTAAGTATTAATCTTATTAAGTATAAGCCGATGCATTAAAGAAAGGAATCTTAAATGGCGGCTTGTACTTGCGTTGACAGATAGTACAGTTAGCATAAAAAATTAAAAGTCATTTTTTTTTCAAATTATAAATAATAAAAACAAGACCGGGTCGTATTAATTTCGAACTAGCTTCTACTAGCGGCTTCGCCCGCGTGAAAACATCAAATATTCAGGTTTGCTTACATTTAATTCATTATACTAATTAGAGATTATCTCGTAAACACGTGGACCGATTTACATAATTTAAACGAATAAAATGGTTGTACAAACAAAAAAACACATTTTCAAGTTCCTCTCGTAATTAAATTATACGACATATTGTTTGAGCGCGTAACATTTCTTTAAAAACTATCTTTAACAAACTTAAACGTTATACAATATCATGAAAAGAACGTAAAATTGCAAAAAGGAGATTCAGACATTATAAGTACCTAAATAAGTTGCATCATAGCTTCATACAAACATACCTTCTTTTTTTATCTTTACTATTGTGCTAACTGGTAATCCCGTGGCCTTGGAAGCTCGAGCATTACTATGCTCGAATGGATGATAACGCTCCAGATTTTTTTCTTCTTCAAAATATTTGATGACATTATACATAATTTTGCGTGTATCACTATGTATAGTACGCAAAACAACAGTAACACACAGGTAACAACGGAAAAATAACAGAAATCTATAACAAGGAATTATTCGTAATAAGGATCACTGAGCGCGTCAAGACAGCGTGGAAGCAAACCTGCAAATCAAGACTAATATTTTTTCTGCTTACGGTACGGTACGCGCGAGAGTGAGTATAGACGGCACTAGTGTGCGAGCGAGAGAACATGATAAGCGCCGCCATTTTAGATTCCTTTCTTTACTGAACCGGGTTTTACTTACAATTAGTTACCAAAAACATGCATTTTTACAAATCAATCATGCTTAGCTAGTAATCATTACCTACACACGCTAAAATGATACGTTTTCTTTGAATCTCAACTACTTAAACAAAAACAAATAAATTTTAAAAAAATGGTTTTAGAATTATGTTTGAATTAATAAACTAATTGGCGGTATACAGATAAAAAATTCTTTACCTTCCATCCATCAGGGTATATGGTCATAATGTGGGTGTATGGTATATGGTCAGTTTTAAATATTTTGCAGATACCGTACGTATCATTATTTAATTTTCAATTTCTCTTTGCAGATCGTAGCCAATAGTTGGGGCACAGCATGGGGTGAAAACGGCTACTTCCGCATCGCTCGCGGGGAAAACGAATCTGGGATCGAATCGTTCGTGGTCAGCGTCCTGAGTGACGTCACGGAGGCATACAGGCGCAAATAACATCCGACCCATCTGGTCACTCCACTTTGTGTCACCACCAGATTGGTAAATACCAACAGGGGGATCTTACTGCTGAATAGTACCAGGGAATTTGGTTAGCGGAGATAGTACAAAGGTTGAACATTTTGGACACAAATTTTTTTTTCTTTAAATTTCAGTAAGTATGTAGTTATTTCTAGAAGAAAACTTTTGTGGAGTAAAACATTTTTTTTTTAGGTCGTTGGGGCACTTAATTTGGGCACTTATTTGTTAAGCATATGATAAGTAGGTAGGATAAAGGATGTAGGTAGGTAGGTACCTAAAGTAGGACCAAGGAGACAAGATAGAGCATGTAAACAACCTGACCCTTACTGAGTTACATTACGATAGCGAGCGATTATTATCTCTGTCGTTATCTCTCGCACGCAATAATGACGTCAGTTAGTCGACGAAAGCTGTCGTTGTGTGATTCGTGGTAGAGGAAACCGGTCGATACAGCAGCTATTTAGATTACGTTCGAACTGATACGATTTTTTCGTTTCCGTATTTGTTTAGTTTTTTGTTGTTATTAATCCGTTATTGCTAGGTTTTTCTTGTTGATTTCAGTTATGAAATCACAGCCTGGCATCTCTAGACAACCTTTGAAAGACAAAAACTTTCTTTATTAAATAAAAATGTTATAAACCCCTGAAAGTTTGTTTACATTCTTTATCTCGTCTCGTGGGTCTTACTTTAGAGCCACCTTTGTTAAAAACTTCAAAAGAAATGATTACAAAAAATAACAACGGATATTGTTGAAATTATACCTAAGTGCCACTAAAATTATGACATCCACTTTTACGAAAATAAAATTGAGTAGGTAGAGATTATCTTCGCTAATCAAAATAGAGTACTTATCACAATACTGTTTAGAACCGGCGGCGGCGATTCAATTATTTAGAGTACGATCTCCGACCGATTAGGTAATAAGAGATTAAAATTATATTTTTATATATAATTAATCATAAATCTTACGACAAAAATTGGCGTAGTCACTATTCAATAAACACGCGTATCGATGTAAGGACGAGAAATGACGAAAAAGAGAAAGTAAATTATACATATTTTTAACATTAACAATTTAATGTTACAAAAATCCCCGTCATCCCCGACAGCACTGTGTTGCCAAGTAAAAAAGTGACTTGCACTAATAATACCTACAAAAAATAAAAATGAAAAATTCCAAAAAAAAATGCTTTTATATTCATATTATGTTATTATATTCATATTTTTTGTACAGTAGATCATTTTTTTGGATCTTTTCTGCCATGTTAGATGTGGACACTTAAATAAGTTACTTAAAGAAATCTAACTAGTCTTAGGCACATTAAACTTTAGATTAAATGATCATCTCAAATTATGCTTAGAGACAATAACTGTTAGTGTAGCTATAACGGTTTTATATTTACCGATAACGATACCGATTTAGTTTTAGAACATCGGTACAGGAGACAAATGGCGCTTCAGAACCCTTCGGGCCTTCATAGATGCACACAAAAAAATTGTCACAGACCTTTAGTAATAAATTCCTTATTGCCATATTACACAGGTTACAGAAAATGTAAAACCCTGAGTCAGGCACAGCACGCGGTCTAGCCTGTGCTCATCGGCTAGGTACATTTTTTGGGATAAGTATGGCCACTGAAACCACGTGAATTTGATGACGCGTTGATTGTTGATGGTTCACTGAAACTTGCTCCTGTATCAATGCTCTAAGAATGTTAGTTTTAAGAAATGCAATGCCAATAGCAACTTAATTGTATTTAAAATGTAGAAGAGTTTACTTAAACCAGTTAGAGATCATAGTAACAGTCTGGAGCCGTGTTGAGAAGTGTTGAAGCCATTATTTTTTCATTATGAGAGGGATGGTGATATTCATACTGTATAGCTCCCATCTCTTTCTTGCACTGAATCAATGATGGTCACTTTATAACACGGCCACATGCCACGTGAAACCTTTATAAAATTCGTAATCACGTATCTTTAAATTATACAAATTAATGCAAAGTATGCTAATATTAACAGTTCAATAAATATAAAATTCTTCTCTTTTTTGGAAAAAAAATAATCAAGATACATTCAACAGTTTTATGTAAAAAGTATATTAATCATAACCATACATTTTTAAGTGGGCCAAGCGAAAGTAGCGCCCTCTATATTTTTTTTGTTCTTTAATAATATACCAGTTGCCGTATGGCTTTAGACTTACAATGTTTTAGTAAATAGCGTTGTTATTATTATTATAATTAAGTAAAATATAATATTTATTTTTAAATAGTATTTACAATAATTATTGTAATTTAAGTTTAAAATAAATAAAGTTTCAAAATGATTTCGTGTTTTATTTTAATAGATAATTTTATATAATAATATTGCATTTTAGGATTATTCTTGAATTACTTGATTTTGAACATTATGCCGTGTCATGGAAGTCTTTTTTTTTCTCTTTATTTGTTTCGGGGTTTTTATCTAAACAGTAGTGCAAGTACGGACTTTGCATCGATATGACATCGAGATCGCTAAGGTTCGCAATTTTATCGATCTTGTTATCGAATTTGGAAGTACGTAACACGCGACGATAAGATTTGAAATGTCAAATGTCATAATCAAATCAAAATGTCGTTTCGCACTTGCATTTTCGATAAATTCGTTAAAATTTTAGAGTTTATCTACCGATCGGTAAAGTAGAAGTTACGTACTCGCGACATCGATTCGATTCGATAAAAACTCATTTTATCGAGTTTATCTGTCAAATTTATCGAATCGAGTCCTACGTAATTGCACCACAGATCATACAGTAAGTCAAAAATGACGAATAGTGTCATTACGGAATGCGAGTACCTACATATTATGCAATAACTGCTTGCCTAGACATTTTTTCTAACTATGTCGCGGTCGGCTTCCAGTCTACCGGATGCAACTGGATACCTGTATTTTACATGGAACGACGGCCTATCTGACCACCACAACCCAGTTGCTGGGTAATACGATACCCCTTAGCAAGACTGGTTGTCAGACTTTGTGGCTTCTTACTACCTGTAACGACTGTCAAAGATCTACGAATGACAGCCGGGACCAACTGCTTAACGTGATTTCCGAGTAATTCCAAGGCACGGAGAGGTCTCGGTCACCCATTCTCGGACCAACCTCGGCAAGCGTTGCAATATTATGCAATAAATATAAGACGAAAACGTCGTATTCTTAAATAAATATGGCTCATATAATACATAAGATAAGATTCTGCTTAAAGATACATTGTAATTGATTTTAATACATGCGTGACAAATATATATCGCCCCCTATTACATGGGACTAAACATAACTGGCTAAATGTGGATATGTTTTACCCTTCGAGGATTACAGGCGTAACGTTTTGTATATCTACATATAAATTATACTTTAAAGAATAAAGTCAACAAACTCTAACAGAGGAAACAAAACAACTATTATTATAATACTTGCTATAGAAGTTATATCTATTCATACTCACTTCAATTATGATAGTTGATACAACACATACAATAACCATCTTATATAATGTGGACACAATAATATGACAATAAATGAAAATACTGTTAATAATAGTACACATTTTGAAACTATTGTGGCGGCATCTACATCGCCACGTGCGAACTACACATTATAGTGACGTCACGCAAAATCCTGCATCGCGCAAGCAAAGTTCGGCGCGCGACTAGGATATACCTATACATACAACGCACGGGCAATTTTTCTGTAACTGTGGAAGTCGGCGGTGTGGTACCCCCGTGCCTCGGAAAGCACGTTAAGCCGTTGGTCCTGCGCCTGATCTCTCTCCGGTTGTGTCGGATTGCCGTCCCACCTGACTATAAGAGTGAGGGACGAGAGAGTGCGCCTGTGTCAGCGCACACACTCGTGCACCATAATATCTCCCACGTCGATGTTGCCATCCATGCCATGAGATCAACCGCCATGACCGAAATTCGGCCTGGAGGACTATTATTTTACCACGCTCCGACATCAATCATCGGGCAGCTGCCCACCAAACTCAGCACCAGTCTGGTCTGAGAGTCCTCCCTTTTCTATAGAGGATGACTGATCATTACACTTTGTTCTTCATGCCTCTATACAATCAAATAAATCACAACATTGAAATTTAAAAAAAAAACAAGCGAACTTAATTAGTAGTTGATAGAATTATATCTAGCCTTCTTGTTGAAAATACTAACTCCTTGAAGATTTGTTGATTAAAAGGAGAGAAGAGACGTCTTTGTGACATTCATTGTAAAATAATCAATGACTAAAGAATAAGAGAGGACATGAACTAAAAGATCTATATAAATTATACATTATGGAAATATCATACGATTCTATACAGAAATAAAAAAATATACATGTTTCTTTCTAACTTATGCAATTCTGCAAGTGTCAAAAAGAGAAAACCGTATTTTGTCAGTTTTCTAAAATTGCAATATTGAAGTATGACATCACGGAAGCCCTGCCCATCGGCCGGTTCGCCATTTTAGTTTCTGGTTTTGAGTACTTCTCAGAGTGTACATGAAGTGTCATTTGGCGTTATCGTGCGACTAAATATTAAGTTTTTTTCCATTTTGAGAACATTTTGAGTGCTGTAAATTTGACTGAGGCTGTCTGTGATAGAGGAAACCATGCCTAAGTGTTGTGTGAGGGGCTGTGGCTCGAATTACAGTAAAGAAGCGCCTTTGATATCCCTGCACAAGTAAGTCGAAAGAATTCGTAGATTATTAAGTTTCCTATATAAATTTATACCAATTTCTAGTCTCAATTCATGTTTATTACTGTTCAGTCATAGATTATTGCCTATTCATAGTCTTTCGAACGATATATTTCCTTATTTTGGTTTTGTTTACTACGTATTTTTAATGACAAATATAGTGTTGTGATTGTGTAATTTGCACAACGAATCGATTTTGCATCGATAAAAACCAAATTTCGTTTGAATATTTAGCATGAAAGAATATACACATTTATGTTAGTTTGCGTGTTTTGTTTGTGTTTTTAGGTTACCAAAAATGATAAACTTAAAAGTAAGTGGCTTGAATCATTGGGTCAAGAAAATATCGACTCCAGCCAGGAAAAAGTATTTGTTTGTTCACTACATTTTGAAGAGTCTTGTATTAATAGAAGTCTTGATATAGTGAGACTTCACGACAATGCAATACCGACAAGGCTCCCTAAGGTAAATTATCACATTTTCATTGTAAGCCTACATTTACCCATATATTCGAAAATAATGTTTGAGCTGATGAAGATTGTACAACCTATCTTTGCATTGTATAAATTCAATATCTTAATATTGCATAATTGCATAGCACATGCGTGAGCACTATGTACCCACTATAAAGGTTACTGGGTTCGTCTTTCATTGACTTGAATGTGCCCTGGCGGCTGAGAGTATGTCATGCTCACTCAAATGTGTCGCTGGTGGTGGCGTGTGTATTGGATCATTGAGTTCCCTTCAAAATGGTTGAGCTGAATGGTGCTGATCCATACGTCATGATCGTGAACGGGCGCCGTCAGTAGGCACTGGTCATTTCTTAGCTGCCACGGCTTATTTTAATTCCATAATTGTTTTTATCTTTTTATTACGGACGCTTTTAACGTGCACGTGTTTCTACATCGTTCTCACATGTATAATTACAACATGAATGATGTAACCACTTTTTTGTAACAATATTTTGATTTAAAAGAGTGTCCATGGAGTTTCTTGCCCGTTCTTCTCCATAGGTACCTACTACGCTTTGGAATGGGCAACTAGCTTCATCTTTCTGACTGACCGACCCCTTGACAATTCAAAAGTGCCTGTAATTGGTTTATTTGAAATAAATGCTTTGAGTTTGAGTCATAATACATTATTATTTCCCTGTACATTTATTGTAGACAGGCAGACTTTATTGTATTTCACATTATTGGTGTACTTAATACTAATTACAAACTGATATTATTGTATCTATTTGAAATAAAACGGTTCTCCCATTAAATGCATAATATCGATTTCTGTTGTTTTATTTTGTTAATAATCGGTGTAGTTTTGAATTCCTTGTTGCAGTTTAATTTACTCTTCTTCTAGCTTGATTATCACGAGCAACTATTAATCATAGAGTAAATAATATCAAGTACAATAAATTTTAAATGAACCGCCAAATTGATGATTTTTGCAATTTTTCAGTCAGATTACGCAACAACAGGCTTTTTTGTACTTAATCCATAATGCGACGTCCTAGAATGAGAATCGAATAACACCCTACTTACCTACTATCTACTTAAAATCAAAAACCTTATTTTAATGTATGTGATTTCGATTAATCGATTTGTAATCGAACACGATGAACAAAATCATTGCAAAGAATGAGCAGAGGACAACACTAGGTAATGGGCGGAGCCTACGCCATTTTACTTTCCACGCGGGCACGCGATACGATCCTTTAGTTCATGTCCTCTATTATTCTTTAGTCATTGAAAATAATATATTAATGAATATAAAGCAAATGTGTTTACTTAACATTCAACTAGCTGGATAGAGTGACTAAACTATTGGATATATTTGAAATAATTTTTGTATGCAGACAAACTAGGAACGTAATTAGATTTACAAAGTTGACATTATTGTTACACCGTCGGTCGTCTCGACATTGTCTAGCTACTGTTGTTATTTTTCATAAGCCAAACCTCAAAGTGAGCATTTATCATAACTTCATGAGTCATATAATAAGCATCGAAAAATTTACAGTATTATGCCCGATTTACATGATGAAGATATGCCTGCGGCATACAGTCTAAATGTAAAAAAAAAAACTTATCTATTAGTAAAAAGTGAACTTTAAAAAAAGATGGAGTCAAGCTGACCTATTTCTGTCAATCTCATGCGGTAGGGTGCGGTCTATATTGTTAAAAAGAAGATTACACTTGACATAGATAGTATTATTTCTTTTTCACAATATGGCGTCTGGTTGTCGCCATAATGAAGTATGATCACTTCATAAGATACTATTCGATTGACGTAAGAATCATCAAAATCGGCCATGCGCGCTTGGTCTCTAGAGCGCGAGCGCCACAAAAGAACAAACATACGGTACATAGGTACAACACATTACTCACCATTGCTTCGCGCAGTCGGGTAAAAATTGAAGCAACCAATGATTTGTATCATCAATAGACTGTGTAGACGGTGCAACTTTTATATATGGTGAGCCACAGGCAATTAAAACGCACCGTGTAAATCAGGCTTAATGGAGAAGCGACAGTTTGCCCGCAAAATTCAAATTTTCTTACGTTTTTTTTGCAATTTGCAGGTCAATGTCACGTTGAATGTTAAAAAATATATGATTCACGACCGTAACAAGTATGTATTTACAGAATTATAATCATTAAACTCATCAATACAACCCTCTAAGTTCATATAATCCCACTGAATTACTCTTTCATGAAATATATGTATAAATGTGATGTCAATATGATAATATGAAGATTATGTAAGAAAACATTTTAATTTCGCAGGTCACACTGGGTCTCCTTAATAAATTGTGATTATACTAAGCACATAAAAGTAGATTTCACACAAGAGAGGACTCAACACTCCTTCCTCATTCCTTTCTTATCCTCAAAAGTAAAAAAAAAAACTCAAAAGTGAACCGTGTATATCTTGAATTAGGTTCAATCTGAACACACAACACGATTTACTTTTGCCTTTTAATTTGGATAAACTATATTTTATAGTATTATTGGTTTTACCGCAATGAAAAGTGTAAATTCTTGCATAAACTGATCTTGATATCAAATTTGCTAGTGACAAGTAGTTTTTCTGACTGTAAACCATTCATCCGTAACATAAACAAACTTAGACTCAGCTACTAGATGCTCCTGCTTTGCTGGCTGCCTTTATTTTAGCTGCTTTCTCAACACTCGCTGCTCTTGTCTATAATAAAAAAAAATATTGTATGAAGATTATAACGAAATACATTTTAAAATGCCCGTCGGACCACGCACAATGTAGGGCCCCGTAGTTGGAATTAATTTATCCCAAGAACAAACTTAGCTTTGTATTTGAAACAATGTTCTCCCATACATCGATATACGTCACGATCATTTCTCCCATTGCAAATGTAAGTTTGCAAAAGCAAAAAAAAAAATGTGATAAAACTACAAACTAACGATATTCGGACTGTTTCCTTAAATTGTGCAGTGAGACCTTGCTTCTTGCCAAATTTCTTGATTCTAGGTGAACTGAAAGTACAACACATCCTATGTTGCAAGGCCGTATTTTTGTATCGCGTTGACTAAGAAGCTTGATATTTTTAGAGCTTTAAGGGACCGTAGACAGGAATAGAGATTGATTTTACATAGATACATACATAAATTCACGGCTTCATCCCATGGGGATAGGCAGAAACCAAAGAAGGCCACCGGCTATGATTAGTAAGGATTGATTTTTAATGTTTAAAAAACGAACTCTAATATATTTTCATGTTTCTCAGTGTGTGTATTTAGGTGTGTGAATTTAAGTACCTAATGAAGTTTTATTTTAGCATTGAAAATAAGTAAATATTTATGCAGCTGTAGTCTCGTCATCATGTCTCCTCCATAAATACGGAGAAGATAATAATTTCAAGAGGGTAATCATGAGCAAGCGTAGTGATCAATGCTCATGCCTTCTCCATATGAGAAGAAACTTTTGCCCTGCAGTGTGACAATCATAGGCCAGTATTATAATTAGATGTGGAGCTTAAAATTACCTGTAACGTCTGTACTCTCTTGTGCAATGACATCATTGAATTTGATATGGTGACCAGTTTTTCCTTGTTGGTTGCTATGTCTGCCAACTGAAATTAAATCAATATTTAAAAAACTAAATACATTGTATAAATGGTTAAGTAGTTGTATATATATACACTTGGGAGCAAATAAATAGAGCCACTTCCTTTTTTCACATATAATAGTTATTATTTTTGGTATTATGGAACATATCAATTCAAAACCTACATCGCCTAAGAGGTTATTATAATAACCTTTACAATGAGGTTAAATTATTGAATGATAAAGTTTTGGCTCTGAAAGCAAAACGGTAATTTTGATAGAAAATTGTGGGGTTAAAACAGTCCAGAAAAAACAATTAAATATAAAAATAATAATAAAACAAAAACAAAACCCCTAATTAACCTTTTCTCATTGGAATACAATCAAAATGTTATAAGCAAATTAAATGCGATAATTTTAGTCTACCCTAATTAAAAAGGTTAATAAATAAACTTTTTTATTTGTTTTGAATTGATACATTCCATAATACCAGAAATAATAACCTTACCTTTACCTTACCTTTTTATGTGGAAAAAAGGAAGTGGCTCAATTTATTTGCTCCCAAGTGTATTATTATTTTGTTTATCTATCTATTTAGCCCACTATTTCCCAGGTGGTTAGAATACTAGATATAAATGATTGAATTGATTAATGTACTTCAAACAAATTCAGAATACCTAGCATAATCAGCCTATACTGTTCCCACTGCTGGGACACAGGCCTCCTCTCTTCGAGAGGGAGTGGGCTAATAATATACCACGCGGGCCCTCCGTGGGTTGGTAGATGTCACATGTCTTCGAATTTTTGGTGCTAGGCCATGTTGGTTTCCTCACAATGTTTCCCTTCCCCGTTTTTATAGCAGTGGTGTTGAAATTATTTACACAAAGTAAATCCAAAACCTACAACTCGTAAGTCAGGGCCGTTACCACTGAGCCACCACTGCTCTCAGAATCCCTAATAGGTTTTAATAGACCCTAGAAAATGATATACTTAACCTTTTTTTTTCCAAACTTAAAAAGGACTTACAAATGAAAATTAATCTTTTCGGACATTAAAGAGTATCTATTCTATTCTAACATTATGTTATTAACCTTTAGAAATAGTGTCAACTGAGTTTCACACTATTTCTAAAGGTGACCATTTTCTTTTAACATGGTTTTTCGGTTGTATTTATCTGTAAACATTTATTTTATATACATAAGTACATTATTGAGAAAACTTATATATTATAGTAAATATATAGGCAAAGTAAATTACCAGTGCATCAAGCATGACATCATTCTGTAGGTCTTCAAGCTTTCGCCTCTCTGAAGTGAGCAAACCCTGGACAGCATCTTGTTTTTCTCTGAAATAATAGATTCATTTTCTACATGATTAATAATGAACTCAGGAAAACAGCGAAACAAATCGGCTTTGAAGCTAATACATATTTAGTTAGGAATCTAGTTAAAGGATTTAAAATGTTATCACTATGGAAGAGCTGATGATTACTTACGTTAATTCCTTTAAATGGGTGTTAATGGTTGTTAGCGGTGGTTCATACATCTCCATGATACCTTTGGCAAGCAGTTGCACAGTCTTTGCTTCTTCTTCAGTTGAACTGAAAATGGTTTTGGTAATGTAACGAAATAAACCAAATTATCAACACAAATAATAAAGAAGTTGTAGGAGAGTTTGGTGAACGAAATCCGTGCATACCTTCCCATTTTGTTATACGTATATATGCCTATTCTGCTCTTAAATACATGTATTTATGAAGATATCAATTACGTTTACAGTAAAAATGAAAGTTTTATGTTTCCTTGTCTTCCTGAAACTGATAACTTGATGACATTTTTTTCTGCTTGGCACTTGACAGGTGACAGATAACAAATCAAAACAAAACATTTTAGATGGTATTCTCGTCTTAAACTATGAAGTGGAACATGCCCTATTTTAAAGTGCGGATTTCAATACTGTTATAATTTGGTACTACCTAGCCGAACATGTTATTTAAAAACGAAAAAAGTTAATTTGCTCATTTGTTTCCATTATAGTATAAGTCTGAGCCCGTATTGCGGTTTCTTGCCACGTCCGATTATGCTAAGGTGTTCGCATTTCCAGACAAAAATCAGTCATAGCCACGGAGCAGAAACAAAGAGGAGGTGTTGTAACGTCATTCTTCATACAAAAGTAGTGTCGCAGCCGCGCGGGGTGCGGGGGGAGCCCAAACAGCAGAAAGCCATCTAGTGGCTAGTAGCAAAATCAACTCATAGGCAAATTAGACAGATGTCGTAAGAGTTCTGCTATGTTTCATTAAGTGTCGCTTTTATTGTAAGGAGCCGGATTCAGGTTTAATAGTTTTATAATATACCGATATAGTTTTATTTTATTAAATACATTTTTTGACTGAAACCGAAACCGAATTTCGGCAGCGGTTTCAGATTCGGCCGAAACCGAAACTTCCAGAAATTAAGAAGTGTGAGGGAAAAATAAAGAAAACGTTTTTATAATCATAATTTTATTTTTTTTATCTTTAAATCCTCTCTTCTAAATTTTTCTTCTGAACTTAGTTACCAAAACTAAACCGAATTCCGTTTTTTGCCGAAACTCGACATCTATTAGATTTCACTTTTCATATAGCATTTATGTAGGTATGTGCAAAAAAGTCTGAGTCCGGACCTGCAATTTGTCAGTACTTCCGCTACTTGCCGATAGGGGGCGGCAATTACCGAACATTCGAGAAGAAATAAATTACAATTTTAATTTTACTTACGAGTGGAAAGATATCTTTATTCCGTTTGAATTTGATTGATCCGTATAACTTCTGCAAGATAAAACACAGCACTTCATGTTAATGCAATGAGTATGGGTCGGGAATACTTTTTAATCGTTTAAAAGACTAAACAAATACATGACAACCTATCCGCTTCACAACGACAGTTGTACTGACGAAAGCGCCGCCTGGTCGCAAGTAGTGCAACTACCGTGTGACGTAACGACTACATTGGTGGCTGATGGACTACTTTGATTGCAACACCTCCTCTTTGTTTCTGCTCCGTGGTCATAGCAGATAACGCCAGTGTACTGTGCTCCGCTAGGAGTAATAGCGTTCTGTGGTACTGTGCGCTTGCATTGATTTCTCCATGAATTTGCAAGGGTGTTAGAAAGTAAGAAAGAAAATGCGTTTATTTGCGGTAAACATGACGCAAAAAAAAACATAATCTCAAAAAATAAGAAATGGTTGGGGGAAACATGCGTCATATCTACGCTAAACTGCTATCACTCAGCATTATGTTGCGACCCTATGCAAGACAGAGCCCCAGCGCTGGTTTTCAGCGACAGCCGACGCTGACGTAATGGCGTCGTCCGGTGAAGCAAACAATTGTCAGGACGCTGTCCCAGTACAGGGTACTTACGAACGTCGCACATATAATATAATTTAATGTGATAGAATATACTAAACAGAAATGTAAAAGGAAATAGACATACATTACTTTATACATTATGCTTTAGGCACGTTAATACTTTTTTTCTTAATGTAAGTAAAGTATGTTTGTGTTTATGTTTTTACCACGCTAAGTAAGTAATTAAGTTAAACCATGTTTTGAGTTTTAATGGCCTAAGTTTTAATTTTTCTAATTTGGTTATTGTAAGTGAGTAAGCTTAGGTTATTCTTATTAGTTTAAGTTCTTAACTGTCACATTATGGTAAAACCTGTATTGATAGTTTAAGCTGTTATAAATAAATACATTTTGTTGACTCAAGTACTTTTAATTACGTTCATAGCGCGTTTCGCAAGATGGCACATAGCATGACGTCATCTATGACGATTCACGGGATGTCGTTATCGCGCTTACGCTAATTCGGAACGGGTCTAGGCACCCTCAAATCAATTACAGCGCAATTCGGAACGTACCCAAAGTTATTATTTACACCGTAAACCGCCGCACAGTGGGCTGGAATTTAATTTTTTGGACTTAGCAAATATGAAACACATATTCGTGTTGTACGCTTTTTTTTACACCTTTTATGTTAGGTGAACTTGTTCGAAAACTTAATATCTTGAGAGTTGCAGAACAAAGAAGTTTACAAAATTCATTATATGAAATGTGAGTATTGGTTAATGTTCCCAAGTGTTCTCGGACTTGTTATTTTGCGTTTATCCCTAATATTCATTTGTTCCTTATTCCACATCACCCGAGAGGTTAAGAACCAGATGCATTTTCTTTTAAAGTGGTGTCCCCAGGAGGCCTAATCCACTACAAAGCTACTAACATTGATATTAAAAGTAAGTGAAATGTAAACGATAAATTTTGGTTTAGAGTAAAGTATTTAAATCGCTGTCGTTGTCACTTTCTCTATCGCTCAATGCAGTATCAACGTCAACAAAAGCAACATTTTCTTTATCTGCTTCTTCGGTATCATGGTTGAGCATAGGGCTTGCAATACCCGTAAATTTTTACTATCCGGATAATGCGGATATTAATATTTTAAAATCCGGATTATCCGGATAATGCGGATAATACGGATATTTTTAGTTTTTATTATAAATAATACTAATAAGCTTTTGTGACACGTTTTTCAGTCTCTCACGCAAAATGACAAAGATCATTTTGTATCTATTCTTCTTATACTAAAAACAATTCTAATTAAAAACGAGATCTTACATTTATCACAAATCACAACATCCCAATCAAATCAACCTATTTAAAACATAATAATTAAATAAAAATATCTCTTTCCCTGGCAAATCAGCTCAATTATTAAACAACAATAGTATAAATCAAATATAATAAAACAAAATAATCAAATTACCCTTTATAATATAAATTACGAATTTCTTAAATTATTTTTTATCAAAATTCTGGAAATATGATCTTAAAAAGCTTAAACTATCTAAAGAATCTTCTTTCATGGAAGTTCTTAAATGGTTATATACATTCTTTAGTTTTCCTTCTGCGGTGTATTTATAAAGCACCTCAGACTTGGTAGGTGATTTTTTAGACATCTTGAATTCTTGACTACTTTTCTTAATTTTTTTTATTATTTCGTTATAATCTTGGTTTCTTCAACAGTTCAGTTCTACGACCAGTTACATTACTTGTAGCTACAATAAAACCTTCACCATCGAAGTCTTAAATTTCTTGTACATTTATTTTGATATTAAAATTATTATAAATAACGTAATAACAGTTATGTACTTTACAGATGACTGCTTTTTATTTAATATTTAAAAGAGAAATACAACTATCCGTAACATCCGAAAAATCCGGATCATGATGTAAGTAAAATCCGGATTTGAAAATCAGCGGATATCCATATAATACGAATATCCGGATATCCGGATTGCAAGCCCTTTGAGCACCAAACTTTGTGCTTCTTTAGACAACGATTTGTGTTTTCTACTCAACTTCGGCCTCTTTGTAGAAATGAATGGATCAGATGTAACTAGTAAATTGTGAAAAACATCCTCATTGGTCGCTCTTCTACAAAATTTCCTAGAATGGTGTTCTCGGTACTTTCTGAAATCCTTATTCCTGGATTCGGCTGCTTCCTCAGACAACTTTCCCACTGGAATAAGGCCGAGATTTTTAATGATGTCTGCACCATGCACTAGAATTTTGTGCACGCTCGCAGGCATGTAATACCATTTATACAGTTGAATGTATAATGCAAAAGTCTCATCTGCAAATTCCTTGAATTTGTCTGTATTTATGGGAAGGCCGGATGAGATTGTTTCTAATATGATTGAAAACTTTCTTATTAGAGTTTCGTCTACTCTAGTAATAGAAGCAGTAGTGGTCACGTCCGCGAAAAATCTCCGAGCTGTGTTACCGTCATTAGTGGTACCATGTCCCTGTTTTACAATATCAATAAGCAACCCGCATCTATTTTTAAAGGCTTCTTGGATTCCCCTTTTCCTATTTTCCAATTTAACTCTATTTTTTGCCTTTGGCTATCCAAGACTTAAACTCAAGTCTGTAAGAAATATGTAAAATGCACTCCATAAATCTGATCCAAGCATGGAGTGACGAAATTCCATATTTATAAATGTCAGTGTTAGGTACTTTTTGTGATATCAAATTTATTTCGTTCATTTCTTTGGGAGTGGCTTTACATAATTATATCACAACTCTGTGTCGAAGTCACGCTCAGTACTGATTATTTTTCCATCAATCTTTGTGAAAAACAATTTGTGAGATATGGATTTTCCTTTAACAATAGTATTACTTAAATTTTTGACTTCTGATTCTAACCTGTTCATCTCATTGGTGATGGTTTCTCGCGTATCTTTAACAAATTTGAAAAATATTGGACGACAAAGGTAAGTTGAATTGGGAGTTTCATTTTCCCATACAACTTCTTCACCACACATCAGTTTTATAGGAACCAAACTCCCCATAAATACACTAGAATCATCCTCATTGGTCTCGCTTTTTTGTTTATAGTTAGACTGACTTGATGCACCATCGAAACCATATTTACTAATTAACTCTAATTTGTTTTTATCGTCTCCAATTTCGACAATTTTCATAAGTCTTTCAACAGTTTTATCTAAAAGAGACTGCATTTTTATCTGTGCAGACATATCTGTTATTTCAATATCCTCTTTTGGCGGGTAACATTCGGAATTTGCTTTTTGAATAGAGTAATAAGACGGAAATATAACAAATCCTTCTTCCTGAACCGATTTTCTCAAAGTATTATATTGCCACTTCGTCAGTTTTAAGGACAGCATGGTACCTAAAGCCTTTTCAGAAGACATCACGTTTTGTTTCTCAGAAAAAATAAAATCTTTGACTTGATTAACCTTCACAGGATATAAAGTATCCTGTGAAGGTTAATCAAGTCAAAGATTTTATTTTTTCTGAGAAACAAATCGTCTCCAATTTCGACAATTTTCATAAGTCTTTCAACAGTTTTATCTAAAAGAGACTGCATTTTTATCTGTGCAGACATATCTGTTATTTCAATATCCTCTTTTGGCGGGTAACATTCGGAATTTGCTTTTTGAATAGAGTAATAAGACGGAAATATAACAAATCCTTCTTCCTGAACCGATTTTATCAAAGTATTATATTGCCACTTCGTCAGTTTTAAGGACAGCATGGTACCTAAAGCCTTTTCAGAAGACATCACGTTTTGTTTCTCAGAAAAAATAAAATCTTTGACTTGATTAACCTTCACAGGATACTTTAAGAGGTAGTCTAATATATCGGCGACATCGTTGTACCCACGAGCCTTCAATGAAGACATCTATATTAACGTTTGTTCTTCATAAGAAAGAGTAGATGCCAAATCATCAACTTTTCTCTTTTTCTGTTTAGGTCCTAAATCACAAATTTGTTTTCTGGGACTAATTTGAGTCGAAGTTCCAACATTTCTAGAAGCTAAAATACCTTCTTGAGATGATCCAGCTATGGGTTCGCTAGCAGACACTTTAATAAAGTCAGGCCAAATTACATCTGATACAAGCCAATCACTGTTGTTTTTTAAAAAATCAGCGCCTTTGGAACCCGATTTTATCCACCTTATGTTAAGATTATAACAGTATGTGCTACAAAACGATAAGGACTTTCTTCTGCTCGTCACTCAGTTCTTTCTTTAAACTTAACTCCATAAAGTTGTACATAAACTTGCTGTCTTTAACACTTCCACTTTCTTTTAATTTCACAAATACGTCGAGGTTAGTAACTAAACCTTCCATGGCAGAAGTATGGTAGTAAGGACGTCCGTTAATTGTAAAGACAAAAACAAGACTGATGGATTACTGATTGATCGGTGCGAGTGAGAGTGCTGTGATTGGTTAAAGCTGCCTTCTGTTGTATTCTGATTGGCCCGTGGTATATGACGTGTCGTAATAGCACTCGAAGTCAGGTAGTTGAAAGGTGTTTACGCGTTAAATACCACGTAGTCAACAATAGATGACGTCATTTTTTATGCAAACTGCATTGTGTTAATTACAAAATGGCCACGTTTATTGTAATGCTTGTGAAAAACAAGTAATTTTACAAAATTTTGAGAATAAAAAACGCATTGTTCTTAACCTCTTCGATGTACAAACATTTAAAAGAATAAAAATATTGAAAGTTCAAAATGGCGCGGTTCCGAGGGTTTCCGAGATACAAAATTTTGTACAGAAATTACTAATAATACCCATTTATTGATACTATAAAAAATTCTATAAGGAAATTTAAGGATTTCCATTTATACCATTTTTTATTTTCTACTCCATACAAAAATTTTAATAATGTCGTATAACTTTGTAAATAAATTTTTAAACAAAAAAGTGTCATGATAACAAATATTTGTATTGACTAGTAGAACACGTTTACGATATTACTTTTCCAAAATAAAATAGTCGATTTTCGGGTATCGCTAAGTCCATTGAGATTAGTTTTCGGCCCACTGTGCGCCGTGCGAAGACAAAAAAAAAAAAAAAAAAAAACATCGTCAACCATTGAGCTAGGAATATAAGTCAATGCCGTAAACACACACAATACCTGTCGCCCCAGTCGCGAATTAATGACGTTTAAAACAATGTTGCCAAGTTTCTACGATGCGTTTCGGTGTATCAAATAACTATAATTCCCTTGTATCAATATCTTTGTTATCAAAATCTAAGAAACAGTTATCAAAAGTGACTTTGAAAGACTTGTAAATAAATAGTTAGTCCAATATAAAGTCTTGGAAAATCACACGTTTTTACTTCTTATTTAATTGGCTTGAGTAATCCGGTTATCAGTAATCAACTCTAGGGTAAACGAAACGCAGCTTTTTTATGGCCGCTAGATTCCCCTTGTTTTGACGTTCTTTCATTTCATTTTTCGTAAAACGAGAGGGGATTTCTTATTAGCGACGGTACAACGAGCACGATTTCGCTGCATTTTATCCGTTAATAATATAACAAAGCCGTCAAACTGGAAGTTCTGCAGGTTACGAGAGAGGACGCCGATATGACGTCCGTGGCTAGGAGACGAGACCACGAAGATTCCGGAGAATATTCGGACGCATCGCAGGATATCGGGCACATTAACTCTAGGAACGTAAGTACAGGGTCTGGTCACAATAGCGTAAACTTTCGTTTTGGCGCTAAAAAGTATTACGGCTTACTTTCTCTCGGTCGTTCGCGTGACGGAATGTCCATTTCTTTTAGTACTATTGAGGTCACGAATTGGGCACCACTCACTGAAACGCCGCCGATGTGTTTAGACTTTAATTTTAGAAACGTTGCCGCCACGTAGGTTGTAAACAAAAAGAGTTTGTGTGGAAAATGCAGTTGTTAAAGGTGGAAGGATGTTTGCAGGATGCTGGCCAGCACGAGTCAGATTATGACTCCCAGGGGAGCGACTCTGAGCATTCGGACCAGGATTCCGAGAACAAGGTACAGTCACTTTAACTACCTACCTACTTTATGAATAACATTTTACAAGCAACACTTTGACCGTTTAAGATGTTAGATATTGTATTTAATCAGATATTCTAATCAAAATAATAGAAAACTTCATGCTGTAGTTGTTTGTAAACATTTTTAGTGAAAAAGTCTATGATTGATAAATTGGTGAACTTTATGTAATGACCTGGTAGTGGGTCATTGACACTAATTAGTTTGGAAAAAACTTTTACTAATACCTACAAAAAATTGCATATTGCTACTCGATTCATAAATCAAAGTTCTCAAAGGAATATCCAACTTTCTTCTTGAACTAAAACCTGTGCATGCAAATAATCATATTAGTTCATTTGATTTGAACAATGTTTCTTGCTAAGTTTCCATATTGCTCCAGATGTGCATTATACTAAATGCAATATTTTCCATGGTGTAGTACGAAAATTACTTGAGATATTTATAAGTTACAACTAAGAATATTAGAAGTAATTAAGTATGCCAAAACATTTGAACTAGAAATTCAAAAACAGTGACGACAACCTCTTTATATACTGTAATGTTATGAATGTGTTCATTATAGTTGAATTTTTTACTCTTGGGAAATTCCATAGACATGACCTGCTAATCGACAAAACAAGACCTGATACATTCTACCAAAATTTAATCATGTGTGATTATCATGATGAGGGTTGCATATTGAATACCTTTTTTTTCTTAATAAACTTCCAAAACACTTGCAAACGTTATACAAAATGGGTTTGAATATGAAACAAAATGTTTCCTCGTACAACATTCCTTCTAATGTAGGTATGTTTGTTTTGTAAAATTTAAATGAACGAGTCGCCAGCACACAGATAAACCCTGCCCGCCCCCAGAGCGGGAGAAGTTATTTGATAATTTCCCACACTCAAAAAAAAAAAGTTTGTAAGTAGGATGTAATTCATATAACGGTATCTTACACATCTCTTTAATCATTATCATCTGTGCTAATGCTGTGCACAATTCACAGTACCTACCTAAAACTGTATGTGATTTTTGTTTGTACTGAGTAAGTCATTGACATGCCATATCAAGTAATAAATAAATATACTATGCCACATTCTTAAAACAATGCAAGCAAACCAGGTCATCTCTGCACTTTTAAGTCATCTCAGAACTCAGCTTGCGGCTTATTTTCAAAACAATGACAACTGACCTTGAGCAGACAGGAGATATAAATAAACTCTTTCTATTTATAAAATTTACTTTATGACCTAGTTTTCCTTGTATACATACTTTTGTAAGTTGTGAAAAGTAATTTCTAGTTTTAACCTTATAGGACAGAAACGGTACAGTAGGTGACTAGTCTCACTTTAAAGTCGATTTTATCAATCTAAAATCGACTATAAGGCACAATAAGAAGCAAATTTTACAATAGCGCATCACAGCCAAATATGGTTCAAAACAGCAATGCGTTTGACCAAAATAAAAGTAATAAATGCACAGCTCAGTGGAATAATTTTTAGTTATTTCATAGTTGATTGAATTCCCTTATTACTATAAATACTACATAAACTAATACAACAACAACAACAACATATATTTGTTTGAGTTGTTTTACGATTGTTTTATCATGATACTATTTTATTTTTATGAAATACGTTTGAATAGGCCTTTTTTTTACATTTTGACTAAACACTCGATTTTATTCTGGCTTGTAATACCTATTTACCAATACACCTAATTGTGCTACAAAAAACTGAGCGATGTACAGTGTCCTATGTTTAGGCAGCACCTTAAGAGCGTTTATACCTTATGAGTGGCAACGTCGCCATTTAGTGTCATATTTCGTGGTTTTCAATTTTTATCATTTAGTCGGAGCTATATTTTAAAAATATGTTTAATTAACTTTTTAGAATTACGTGAAAGTGTTTAAAAAGTAAGTAACTGTAATGCTTACAGTTATTTTACAATGAAAATAACGCCCTGCAAGTTTCCAATGTATTATTTGCATATAAATAGAACTGTAAACGCAACGATTTCTTACCTTTTACACAGTTTTCACATAATTCTAAAAAGTTAATTAAACAGATTTTTTAAATTTAGCTCCAATTAAATGATAAACATTGAAAACCACGAAATATGACACTAAATTGCGACGTTGCCACTCTTAAGGTATAAACGCTCTTAAAGTAAGGCTAGTCGAGGGGTTACAGTCGCGGTAAACATTTCGTTTCTACCCTTTATTGGCTTAAATAAAAGTAACACTGAATTGTAACAAATTTTTTCTTAAGTTTTCATTAGATTAGAGACAGATCTAAACCAGTTACAGGCACTTTTGAATTGTCAAGGGGTCAGTCAGAAGAAGTCATGAAGCTAGTTGCTCCTTCCAAAGCGTAGTAGGTACCTATGGAGAAGAACGGATAATATGAAACTCCACATGCATACACTTTTAAATCAAGATCGGTATAATATTAAAAGAGTCGACAGACCTCTTTGCTAAAAGACATGTAAGAGCCTTTAAAATATGATAGCTGCTTTTAAATACTATTAAAATATTTGTCGAAAAGATAAGTTCTATGTTTTGTCTGTGCACCATCCTCAGGCTGACTGGTAGAAAATGCCTCGGGCATTAAGTCTGCTTTTTTTTACTTGTGCATAAAGTTTTAAGAAACTAATGAATCAAAACTGATTCATTAGTTTTTGAGAAAATCGCGAACTTAAAAACATACGGGTCGAATAAGGAACCTCCTTTTTTAAGTAGATTTAAAAATCGTATTAAAAGATTACTAAATGAACTGTAATCAACTATCTTCACTGACAAAAAAAAGACAAGTAGTTTTTCCAAACAAAAGCGAGTGCCAAGAACATCTGTAGGCCAATTCTCGTACTTAAAAAACGTTCAAATTCAAGTCGCAATCTCATTTCAGCGACCGTCAATGTCAAAAACCTGTTAAAAATGTATGTAAATTGATTGTAATTTTGACAGATTGAGACTGAGATTAGAATGCGAACGGTCTTAAAAATACGGGAATTGCCCCTCTGAAGAATCGAGTCGATCTTGGTTAAGAATATTGCTTTTATGAAAGTATAGTAGGGTATATGTAAATAAACTTATCTTACCTAACTTCACACAATAAATAATTAAAATATACATCAACATTTTTGAAAATATCGTCAATTAAATACGCAAGAGTATTTTATTTATGCATGCATATTATCAGTAATTAACTCGTTATGCATGTTATCTCTGACTTCATTCATGTTACAACGTTATGATGTCATTCACCCAGAATTAGGTACAACGTATCATAGACAAATAGTGCGTTTATTATATTCAAGGGGAATTACCTTTATTTATACATATTCAATTATTAATGAATTTGATTGGTCTTATACTCTTATTGGTGAAGCAGAATAATATTGATTGATTCTAAATTAAGTTAAAATGAACATGCGATTTATTGACCCTTATTGATCTAAAATCGACTGCCTGGACCTGCCTCATTGGTCTACTGGCTGCTGGTGAGCATGAGGTCCTGGGTTCGGTTCCCAGGTCGGGTTTTTCCATCAGGAATTTCTCCGTAGCAGCCCAAATTCCTGATGGAAAAACTGTAGTTGAGCCTGGATTGATGGCAATAGGCTCGTCCCCTGTTATATGGGACCTGAACATACTGACGAAATGTGTGTACACTAAAGCTAAGTGGAGACGAGATGGTGTAAATAACGAAATTCTCTTGGTTGTGTCCAACACATCGCCTCTCCTCTCGTCTCGTTTCCGCTTTGGTGGAGTCCTGTCATTACGCTTGTCTGTAAACTCGCGTGGGACGCGCGTGAGAAAGAGATAATTATTGCTAAGTCGTGTCTGCCCTACAAATATTTGTCCCGAGTAGGCCTTACGACTAGGACCAAGCACTGTTATCCAACCGCTCAGTCAATGTCAGTATTCTCGCACTTAAATAACGGGTCCATAATCCCTACCGCATTATACTGTTGAATCTGATATTTGAAAATAGAATTAAGTAGCAATCCCGTTATGCTACAAAGAGAGGATGAACTTGAAACGATTAACAAAAGAGATTGCGGAACGTTATGTCCGTTCTGTTAACCCTTTTGTGAGGGGACACTTTAGAAGGACATACCTACACTCATCTTGTTCGACCATCAGAAAGGTCAAAATCTTAGTATTTGTAACCGGCGAGCGTTATAAAACATAACATCACGCCGGTTTACCTCAATGGCTTTGCCAGAGGTGTATAGTAACCCGTAACAGAGCAATGGTGGCCAAGAGTTGTGTAGGTCGTAGACAGGCAGGCAAATTAGACAGGTAAATTATTTCATCACCACTGCTCACAAAATGGTGAAGGAAAACGTCGTGAGGAAACCGGCGTGTCCTAGAACCAAAAGTTCGAAGACATGTGACATCTGCCAACCTGCACTGGGCCCGTGGTGGATTACGGTCCACTCCCTCTCACCGAGAGGAGGCCTGTGTCCCAACAGTGGGAACATTAAAAGCTAATTATATATTGGAACACTCACATTTCACCAGCGAGCCTATTGCCATCGGGCTGCTTCTGGAAAAGTCAGTACTTATTGGAAAGTCCTAATAATACTTTACTCGACCTCGGAATCGAAACCAGGACCTTACGCTCGGCATTCGCGCGTGCCACCACTACAAAAACGAGGCAACATTGTATTAATGACTAAATGCTTTTTACAATCGTCACACCTGTATTTCCGGCGTACATACTGATAGTGCACTCGCATTTTGCCTGTTGCATTATGTATGTTTCTTGAAAGTCCGTTTTATTTTTCTGTTTCTTTTACTACTTACACTCCTGGGCAAAGGCCTCCCCCTATTCCCCCACTTGGCTCGATGTTGTGCTTCATCTCGCCAATTGTTATGAAATAAACAGTAAGAAGACACCTCCTCAACAGTTGAAGGTGAATTCCTGTAAATAAACAATGATGACAAACTAAATAAAAAATAAAAAACAAATGTCGAACAGACTTTTTGTACTGCCAATTAATGTACGTAAGTACGTTTGTACAACTAATAAATGCCGCCAAGTCATGATTTGAATGCTAAATGCAACCTATTAGTAACTTACTCTGAAGTACATTACACATCATACATCTGTACATTATCTTCATTTTAGACTACATCTGAGATTAAAACAAACAAAACTGCTTTGACCGGCACTAACGGTTCTTAACTTCAGTACAATGCTGGCCATTTATTATCTGCTATATAATATCCGCCATTCTATTCCGACGACTATTATTTATTTGATACAATTTCAGTTTACATCTGTTTATCTCTTTCACACTTATTAATTATGATATGGCTTCGTCATACTCGCTCATTGCGCGTTATAATTATATGCTATCTATACTAATATTATAAAGAGGTATTGGTTGTTTCTTTGTAAGTTTGTATATTATCATAATCAGCCTATAATGTTCCCACCGCTGGGACACAGGCACGGTAATATTTAGATATTACCGTGACACAGGCCTCTCGATGAGAGAGGGAGTAAGTTTGTGTGTAGGGGGACTCTGGAACTACCGGTCGGATTTGAAAAATTATTTTTGCATTTGATAGCCCAATATTCTTGAGGGAGGCTATATGCTATTTAACATCACGCTAGGACCCTTCGGAACCGAGCAAAATGAAAAAAAAAGTCAGAAAGAACGCTAAGCGAAAACGAAGTAATAGCACAGGCAGGCGATGCGATGCGACGGGGTGGGTCAGGGGAAACAAGAAATTTCACGCGGATTAATAATAATAATATAATATACCCGACTTTGGCATCTTCAAAAAGTCACAATAGTCCCCATAGTGCTATCTACGACAGGAGTAATTCCTAAACAGCTTCATCAGTCCCTTAGTTCCCTCAACCTGCCATCTAACACCTACCACCTGCTGCAGAAGGCAGTGATTCTAAATACATGCAGCCTGCAGGCTAGTTAGAAAATTCCTTCAGTGTGAGTCGGACAACTTGCACCAATACTCCCACTCAAATATAGTTTCGTCTACTATACAGGCTACTTATAATATTACTCCCACACTTAACCCCACTGCTGGACACTTGGCTTAGGCCCGTGCCATCAGTTCTATCCGGCTGTGCCGAGGAAAACAATTCCATAAACATAATATAATATAATAATAAAAAGTGTTCATTTCTCACCACAAGCCAAAAAAATACAAACAATATTTTACACACAAAAGTTAAGTACCTAACATAACATTAAGTTTCGGGCAGAAGCTAGTCCACGTTATTTTAGTTGGAATTGTTGCATTTCATCATCATCCACATTCAGATCAACTGCTGATATCTCTGATTGTACCGGTCTCATTCTCAGTTCGACTCGCGTTGGCTGGCATGAGTATCATCCACCCATCTCGTCGCCAGAAAACCGACGCTCATAGATCCAGTTCGTAGAAGTCCCTCCATTTCCTCCATTTTTTACCGACTTGTTATTTACATTGCAAGTAGTGGTATAGGACTTTGTTTGGTACCACAACTAAAAAGTGAAAAATAAAAACTCTTTTCACAAAAAAAAAACCACCGACTTAAAACTACAAAAGCGAAAATAACATTAATTTTGGAATTCGGTGGCAAACAACGGAAATACAAAAACCAAAGACATTGATTGACGATGTTAAAGTTATTTTTCACTTTGTAGTGTTTTTTTTTGTGGAAAAGTTTTTATTTTCATTGTTTTGACTTTGACTTTTTCCAAATATTGCATGTCGCCATTTCCCTACACTACTTATGTCATGTCTATCCGTCTGTTTATACGTCTCCCTCAGGGTTTCTTATCATGATGAGTTATAATCGCTAATTAATTAGCTAATACGTAAATAATCATTTTCCTTTAGAGTAAGTAAACTTGACACAATTTCTAAGTTCATAATGTCATCGCCGGTTTAAAGGTTGAATTAACGTTATTATTATTCAACCCAATGAGTCATTTAAAAGAAGTAACAACTACGTCACTTGTAATGTTTCGATTCCCGGGTCGGGCATAGTGATATTAGGTTTATATATATAGAATTTCTCATCAACATCTCGGTGTCCGAAGTTGAGACCGGTTGATGACAATAGGCTCGCTCCCTATTACATGGTACTTAAACGTAACGGCGAATCCTTAGGGAGTACAGTCGATGTTATGTTATATGTATTTAAAAAGCATGATACAATATTTTCTAACTTGTTGGACATGCAAAATTGTTCAACTAATATAATCTAAGTAGTTACAATATGCCAGGACTAAATACACCGATGCCAATTTTTTTTTTTGTTGACATACATTACCGACCCGTGCCCATATAATTATGTATTTATCTCTATAGGCTTATTATAGGTATTATAATCTCAACCGGTTTTTATTAATTGTCCATTTAAGGGAGATTTTGCACTGCTCAGATCCGGCATCCGGTAATATTATCGTCTAAGCTACACTATATATTTTCCCGTCCAACGATTTAATTATATAATGCGTTTTGCCAGACTAAGATAGCTGATGGACAGACTCAAAGCTCAATAAATGTGCATTTTGCAATTTTATCGGAATTTGCGTCACGTCGATGATTTGTGGTGGATAGTTAGACGCACAATCTGTTAAGCCTGGGCATATCGCTGTTTTCCCTTCTATTTTCGAGACAGAATTATCACTTTGAATATAAAAATTTCGAAAACAGCCTCTGTGTAGTCCCAACTTTATACTCCTCCCTAGCCAAACCTTGTCGGATAAGCACCACGTCCGTTATCCGATGCCGTATAGACCAGTGCACAAGCAGCCTAAAAAACTTCGGCCCAATCTCCATATTATAAATACATACAAGAAATCAGGTTTGCTTTACAGTGACTAGACCAAGGCCAAAGAAAACAGTCTATATGCTAATGTACAACGTGCGTCACATTATAATAAGTTTCTTTTGATAATACAGATGAATGCAAATTGTTGTTTTTGTGCGGACACAGCTGCTTAGTCTCTTTTTATTTATTTAAGGGGACTACATGACCTAAAAAAGTATATGATCCACTGCAGTAAAAAAAAATCAGAGAAATATATTATATTCTTCAGGGTATATGCTAGTTAGATACTTAGTGTGTTGAAAACATAATACAACTAACTTGGTACTATAGAAAAAAGTCACGAAGATACCTGTAAAAATGTCTTTTAAGGCGACATTAACTGCCCGCGCCCTTGAGCGAGTGGGAGGTGTTTGCGTCGCGCCCCGCGACAAAAGTCAGACAAAGTCAGCGATACACTGCCACCCGTCGCCCGCCAGAGCCCCGCTTCAACGCGCACCAAAATTATTCGAAAAAACACCCCACCTTGATTTATCAAACACAATACAAATAAAAGCCGTGTACTAAAATATGGGTCATTAAATTGTCTTTTATATGATTAAAGTTTCATGTAAATACGCCCCATAGTTTTTGCGTGATTATCGTTTTTTTGTCCACGTTAGACAATACTTTACAAATTAATTACACTATGTTATTAAAATATAATTTCACATTTTCACATATCAAATTATGAATAAAATTGTCTAGTATAACATATATTTTTTTCAAAGAAATAAGACTAGAAGTTTAGACGTGATGTTCAATATAAAATCATTAAAAGTCGTTTATCTGCGCCTTAACGATTAAAAACCATACTAATTAATATACATGCAATCATTGATTTTTTTTTCATTCATTTTTTAATCCAATCAATAGATTTTTGGTAAATAGAGAATTGCTTCATATTTTGCAATAAATTACCAGCTTTGTGTCATCGCGCTTCTCTTTCTTTTCTCTGTAGTCCGACAGCGACCGCGCTTTAGCTGTTGTCAGCCCCTTTAATAGAGAGAGACGTTTATTTTATTCTTTTGTTCATTCGCTTTTGTAGCGGGGTTTTTTATAAGTTGTCAGTTACATGAGAATGTTTGATGTGTAGTGAGAAAATGGTTTCTGAAAATATATAGTTTTCAAACATCAGCCCTTGATTTAAGTGCTTTATTAATTAAAAAATGATAATGGGTTAGAAATTCTGTGATCACATTATGAACCATAGTGGTGGTTTTACTATTCTGTCTGCTTCGCGGATGGTGAAAGTGTTAAACTTCGTAGTTTAAAGTGGGTACTTAATCAGGTTTCTTAACGATCTCATCTTTGTTAGTTGAAGTTTAAAGCTAACACTCGATTTTTTTCCAACAATGAAGATTAGTTCTAATTCTTCAGTAACATCCATATTAGTTCGTTTCTAAGATCCTTTCAAAATATAAAGATTGTAGATTAGAAACTGACATTGCGGGGTAATCGCGTAAAACACTAGCAATGCCTTTCGTCTTGACAATTCAACAACATTTGTTGCGTCATTTACGTTGTCGAGCAGACGTATTTTTCAAACCGCAATGGTTTAACAATTCCCTTTAAAATCCTTCGGATTGTAGGTAATTGAAAGTGTGTTAAGAAATTGAGATGCTTGTTTTGAACTCTGAAAACAGACAGTAAAATGTTTACTAGGAGACAGGGTTTTTAGAGCCATAAAATTGTGCATATTAGTAAATGATGTCTGTTTATCGTTACAGGAGACCGAACGTCGGGTAGACGACGATGAAGACCGAAGCAACCCGCAGTACATCCCTAAGAGGGGAACCTTCTATGAGCATGACGATCGAACTGCGGCCAGGTAACCTACACAGAGAAGAAACTTATACACGCAAGATTTTTGATAAGCCCGTTTTGTCTCACTGTCGGGGGAAAAGCATTGAAAGGCTTTGACTGCTGCAGCAGCTCTAGACAAAGTGGATTTTTTTAAACGTTGGCCGACACTAGGAATTTCTCCTGTATTGTGACTCACATACACAAACAGCCAGACCCGGAACAACTACTTGTAGGTCATACAAATATTTGTTCCGTGCGGGAATCGAACCCGCGACACGCAGCGCATCAGTCAATCACCTAACCACTGCACCAACCGTGCCGTCAAAATCGTGCCGTACCGTGGGATTCCAGCATATTCCTACGATTTTAGGGAGGGTTACATAAGTTGCACGTAGAGGGCCCGATAAAACTTTAGAAAGGTTGATAAGTGTTTCAAAATCAACAACCTCATCATATTGAAGTTTAAGTATGAAAAAGAAAAGTTAAAATTCCCAGCTACTATTTATTGTTTTAACACTATAAAACATCGAAAAAACAATATTGATAGATTAATTACAGCAGTGGCTTCGCGTGCGTGAAAATCGCGCTAAACGGTGAAAACCGTACCGAAATTAGCTTGTTAATAATAATTTTGCAGATTCTTAACATGCAGAGCTGTAATCGTTAATTTTGTTTCGTAATGTGCTGAGAATATTCATTACAATGTTGCTCCGTTTCAATCAATTAGTATACCATACGAATATTCATTGAAATTGTGGAACAGTGGCTCCGACATGCCAAATTTTCGGCCTGCAATGATCGACAAAAAATCTTTTTATTGGCTCGTATTTTCCCTCTGCTGGGTACATGCCTCCCTACTCCTTCCATCTCTCTCTGCCCAAAGCTGTCAACGGCCAATTTTTTTGAGGAGCCCAACTCTTCCCGCCATCTCTGTCTTGGCCTGCCGCGATGTCGCTAGCCATTAAGCGGGACCCACTGGGTCGTGAGTTTGGCCCATTGATCGTCTGACATGCAGCAGATGTGTCCAGTCCAATTCCAAGAATTAATGTTCGTCATTGATAAAAAGTACACTCTCATAGCATAGGTAGGTAATCAATCTCAATAGCTAACGTGATTTTGACAATAGATTTTCTGCAACCGGCAGCACTTTTCAAAAACGAAGGCCTAAACTTTTTTGAAGCAATTTAGAAGCTGACCACAACATTCCTATCCTGTATTCAGCAATAAACTCTTAGCAGCTCATCATCTGCCTAGCCTTATCCCAGCCATTTTGGGGTCGGCTTCCAGTCTAACCGGATGCAGCTGAATACCAGTATTTAACAGAAGGCCCATTCTCGTACTTAAAAAAACGTTCAAAGACAAGTACAATCTCATCTCAGCTACAATATTGTCAACAACAATATTGTAGCTGTGTGTTACAATAAACAGAGGTTTCAAAAAAAGAGATTGCTTAGAATGCGAATGTTCTTAAAAATACGGGAATTGTTCCCCTGACCTCTACAACCCAGCTACTGGATATCACAATACCGCTTGACAAGACTGGTTAATAAAGTCTTAGGATCAGATAAGCCCGGCCAGGGTTGCGGGAAAGTCCGAAAGGTTACCGTGCCGGCACAGGCAACTGAAGGAACGCGGGTGGGTTTTAGTCAGTAAGAGTGACACGCCCTCCCGCTCTGCCCAGAGCGGGAGAAGTTATTTGATGATTTCGGGAACCCTCAAAACAAAAAGATAAGCTATTGGCTTATCTTTTTTTTTGATAATAACTGTAAAATAACTGATATTAGTTTGAAGAGTTAGTATAAATTCAGTATATCCGCAGCTTTCTATTGCCGCATCACTGCACAGTTTGGTCATTACCGCTTCACTGGTTGTAATTATAAATGCACACGCATTGTTTGCAGTTATGTAATGCTATGTGGGGCGTTTGCCGAAAAACTTTGAAATCTATGATTGATAAGTTTCTTTAACCCTTTGAAGAACACTGAACGAGACTCAAACTCAAACTCAAACTCAAAGCATTTATTTCAATTAAACCATTTACAGGCACTTTTGAATTGTCAAGTGGGTCAGTCAGAAATATGAAGCTAGTTGCCCATTCCAAAGCGTAGTAGGTACCTATGGAGAAGAACGGGCAAGAAACTCCATGGACACTCTTTTAAATTATATTGTTACATAAATATTAGTTACATCATTAATGTTGAATATAGGTATAATTATATGTGAGAACGATGTAAATAAGATGTACACGTTGAGTGTCCAGTGTACAGTAAATATAAATTTAAACAAAACAATCCATAATAAAATAATTAAAATAAGCCTTGGTGGCTAAGAGATGACCAGTCCCAACTGACAGCGCCCGTTCACGAACATGACGCATGGATCAGCACCATTCAGCTCAACCATTTTGAAGGGAGCTAAATGATCAACACACGCGCCACCGTCAGCGAGACATTTGAGTGAGCATGACATCTATCAGCCGCCAGGGCACATTCAAGTCAATGAAAGACATTACCCGGTAAATGGTAGCTCGATAGTACATAGTACTCACACTTGTTCTATGCAATTATATAATACAAAGGAGATTGAGTTTATACAAAGCAAATGTAGTCTTACAATCTTCAGCAGCTCCAACAGTATTTTCAAATGTTAATCAATTAGTTGTGGTTGTGGAGCAGGACCAGCATTGAGCCAGGCATTTTTATCAGCGATATAATCCCCCAACTTATAATATGCCCGGCTGCATAGTGTGCGTTTTATACAAACTTTGAATTTCGTCTCATTGAGTTGAAGTATGTGGGGAGGTATTTTATTGTAACATTTTAAACAGTACCCCATGAAAGATGAGTCTACTTTAGCCAGTCTGAAACCTGGTTGAACTAATAGGTCCCTATTTCTGGTACTATAATTATGTCTATCACCTCTTTTAGTAAAAAGATGTACATTTTTTCTTACGTACATGATGTTTTCATAGATATATTGACAAGGTACCGTCAAGATCTTAATAACCTTAAACAGTTCCCTTAGAGAATCGCGCCTGCGGAGATTATAAATGGCTCTGATGGCTCTTTTCTGCAGAATAAAAATAGAATCGACGTCTGCAGCCCGTCCCCAAAGTAAAATACCGTAAGACATGATACTATGAAAGTAACTAAAATAGACCAGCCTCGCGGTATCAACATCGGTATATTGACGGATTTTTCTGACAGCATATGCTGCTGAACTTAGCCGTCCCGCCAGAGATGTTAAATGAGAACCCCATTGTAGCCTCGAGTCAAGCGTGATCCCCAGGAAAACAGTTTTATCGACGAATTCTAGTTTCTCTTGATTCAATACTATCTCACAATCACTACTTTTGACATTAGGTAAAGAAAATCGTATACACTTAGTTTTTTTCCCATTTAATACTAAATTATTAGCAGTGAACCAATTATGGACCTGCATTAGGGCGTTATTAACATCGTCAAAATTTTTAGCACTTCTTTCTACCTTAAAAATTAAAGAAGTATCGTCAGCAAATAACACCATTTGTGGTTGATTTTTTAATAAATGGAGTAGATCATTAATATACACTAAAAAGAGGAAAGGACCCAATATCGAGCCTTGTGGAACTCCCATTTCTACTTTCAAACTAAGTGAATTGACACCATTTATTTGAACTTGCTGCTGCCTATCATTTAAATAAGATTTTACTAGACTGAGCGCAAGTATTCCAAGTCCATAATGCTCAAGTTTCAAGAGCAAGGTTTCGTGATCGACGCAATCAAATGCCTTGGAGAGGTCACAAAAGATTCCTATGGCGTCTTGGGTCTCTTCCCACGCCGTAAATATGTGTTTTAATAAGGTGACCCCGGCGTCAGTCGTACAACGTCCCTTGGTGAAACCATACTGTTGATTGTGTAAGATTTTATTGGTGTTAAAATGAAAGAGCATTTGATTAAGCATTACCTTTTCAAATACCTTGCTGAAAACTGGCAACACGGATACGGGTCTATAATTATTGGTGTCTTTACTGTCCCCGGATTTGAAAAGTGGTATTACCTTACTGTATTTCATTAAATCCGGGAAGACTCCTTGATCCACACACAAATTAAATATGAAGGCTAGGTAAGGCGCTATAGTGTCAATTATGGATGTACAGACTTTAATGGACATTCCCCAAAGATCTTCAGTCAATTTGATCTTGATTTGCTTAAAAGCTTTTATTACTGTTATGGGGTTAATATGCTTAAAGTTAAATTCAATCGGGCAGACCGAAACGTTCGCCCTTACTAAATCAAAAGCGAGCGTGGGCGAGGAATTTAAAGTGTCAGTAGTTTTAATTGGGATACTGGTAAAGAAATTTACAAATTCTTGAGCAACTTCTTTGCTATCGCAAATGAGACCACGTGTCGTCTCCAGTGTATAATCAGAATTATGCTTTTTGTTCCTGTTCGTTTCATTATTAATAATTTTCCAAACAGTCTTTATTTTATTGTCTGCTAATTTGACCTTGTTGCTAATGTATAAGGCTTTGGCTGCCTTACAAGTGTTCTTAAAAATTCTAGAGTAAGTAGCAACATACTTATTAAAAATTTCCGTGTTAATATAAGGCTTAAGGCCATATAGCTCAAAAAGTATTTCCCTACTTTTCCTAAGTCCTTTAGTAGCCCAGTCACTAAATAAAAACTTAGGGCTGATACTTTTAGTGTTCTTCTTAAAAGAATAATTGAACTCTGTTTGGACTACCGAAAAGAATTCTTTATACAAAATATTAACATTGTTCATTGAAAGGTTCTGATTACTTAACTTACAAATTAAACTGTTATTAAAATTATTTAAGTTAACAGATGTTATTGGTCTGGATTGTATCTGCAGTTTTTGTATTAGGATGTTGGACTCAAAAGTTACGGTTTGACCACTGTGATCGGAAGGGAGATAATTAACGATGGCTTTATCTAAATAGTCGCAGCAACAAAAAACATTATCAATGCATGTAGCTGTAGCTGTAGTTATTCGGGTTGGTTCTACAAACACATTTGACAAATTAAATGATTTAAACAAATTTAATAATCTACTGGTATTTGAATTATTTTCTAAAATATTAATGTTAAAGTCACCACAGATAATTACTGATTTATTGCCAGTTGCAAGTTTTGCCAAAACATCTTCCATTACTGACTCAAATATAGTGTAGTTTTGATAATTTGGGGGTCTGTAAACGCACACTATAATATGCTTATCTAGCTCAACACAAGACAGTTCAATGCTATGTTCAACCGATAGTTCAACTATGTCTTTACGTGTTTTAGATTTAATACATCTTTTAATTAGGATTAGTGAACCACCACGCAGCATTGATTTTCGGGTAAAACAACTGGCCACACTATAATTCTCATAATTAATTAACATTTCAGAATCTTTTAACCAATGCTCAGATATACAAACAATGTCAAACATTGTTTTTTCCAAAAACAATTCAATTTCCAATTGTTTCGAAGAAAAACCTTGAATATTTTGATGAAATAATTTCAAGGATTTCTGCTTAGCCCCTTTTTTACAATTATCTAGTTTAGTGCTAGAAAATACCTTTTTGTTATTTTGTTTAACTACACTGTTATTGGTACCTTCTGTTGTCTTACAAACTAGTTTAAAATATTTGAGCTAATCACCTTAACATTAGTACTATTACTAATTGTGGTGCTAAATAAAGACTTCGACATACTAATTATGTCTGGGTTAATATTAAAAGCTAATAGCCTAGCTATTTGATGTCTAAAACTAATGGGCAGATACACAGTATCCCTAGTCGATCTTAGCTTATCAACAAAAATGTTGGTGTCAAAAAATATAAACTTGTCACTATGGTGACTAACTAGGAAATGCATGTAATTATTTAACATGTGAATGTCTTTGTTTTGCCTATTTGACAAGTGCTCAAAGTATGGAAAAGCACACAAAATTATTTTCTTACAATTTAACTTCAATAGTTTGGTGACACTATTAGTGATATCTTCTTTTGTAACATTAAAACTGGTGACGCCATCTCTTGAGGTTTTTAATAATTAATTAATATCACCAATGGACAGTTCTTTTGACGTCATTGTCAGAACAGGCGATCATATTCCTTTCCCCCTCCTACAAATGCACGTCTAGAACCTTTGGATTGGCGAGGCGTGAAAGAAGTCCGCTGAAGGTTGTTGCGCCGTATGGCAGTGCTGACTGCTGCGCGCAAGCCGCTCCAATCGCTTAATCCGCTCCAACTGCTTTCGCTAAAACTGTGATGAACTATCGCCCGCGGGTGTGATTCAGTGAAGTGATGCACGAGAGACTCCTGGGATCAAGTGCTTATCGTCCTGAACACGGGTCGCGAGGGAAGACATTGTAAGGTGAGACGTGCTCCTTATTATACCTCACAATTGATCGCCTGTTCAGCATCAAGTAATTTTTAGGCGAAACCGCCATCCTCTAAATACAGTCCACTTAAATTAAAACCCATTTTTAAAATCGCCTACCTATATGAATGTGTAGATTTACATAACATATATTTTGGTCCGAGCGAGCCGGATTCAACGCTTTATAATCCATATTCTCCCTTATAACGCGTAGGTGTCTTCTAGAAGTACCTACCTAGGTGGTTAAAGCTCCTAGCTATACCCCTAGAATATAATATACCCATTACGTGGTCATTCCCGCATCCAGTAGGTAATATACGCAAGTAGCTACCTACATACATTATTAATATAATAAAACTATCATAGTTGTCTTGTAAATTCCATATTTCAAGCAACTTTTAGTAATACCGCCACTTTTATTAAAGTTCTCGCCAAGCTAGGAAATAACCTCCGCATAATTACTACCTACCTTACATTTAGATATCTTTTTTCACCTAGCAAATATAATAGGAACTGTAGATAATCATAGTTAGGATAGGTCGTATATACTTATACCAACATAAACATGTCGAAAGAAAGGGAACTGTCAATCTTGGAAGCTAAACGTAATGTTTTATTTGAACGCATTCAGAGCATATACGAGCGCTCAAAAACTGCCCATACTTCCGAAACTAAAACAGAATCGTTTCTTAGTTATTGTGTGACAGTAGATAATATTCGAACAGACTTTCATCATTTGTTGGACACTTATAACGCAAAGTTACTCTCTGTTGATCCCGAATCGCAGCCGAATTACCAGGCGTACACTTCATTCGAGGATCTTTATTGCATCATCAAACGCGTACAATCGAAACTGGAGGGTATACGTAATATAACCGAGCAGGCGTCGCCAGTCCGATCGCCCCGTCTACCTCCAATTGAACTTATGTCGTTTGATGGTGATATACGGAACTGGCCATTGTTCTATGCTAGCTTTAAGTCAACAGTGCACGATAATTGCTCTCTGACAGATGCAGACAGGTTGTACTATTTAATAGGTAAACTGTCACCGAAAGCGCAATCCGTATTTGCAGGTGTAACTCCCAGTGCTGAGAATTATCAGATAATATTCCAGTCATTCCTTGATAGGTATCAAGATACTCGTATCCTAGCGTCTACCTACTTTGATCAGGCTTTGAATCTTAAATTGACCGGCCCCGCCTCTGTTTCGAGTTATCAGCTGTTCATAGATAACTTTATCACCGCCGTTAACGCCCTTAAAAACTTAAAATTAAAGGATCTTTCCGACTTTATATTATTACAGCTTGCTTTAAAAAAGTTTGACCTAGAAACGGTACGTACCTTCGAAATGACGGAACGTAATAATAAAATACCTACATTAGATAGTTTTTTTTCCTTCGTCAAAGATCAGTGCCGAATATGTCATAATACGCAGCCTAGTACATATAGCTCGTCAAATGACAACAATGATAAACAGAGGTCGAATAAATCGCGATATAGCAAGAAAAATCCCGTACCTAACCCGCAATCTTACGTAGCATGTTCAGAGTCCAATAATAATAATTCGAATAAGTGTCTGTGCAATAATATTGAGCACGACCATTATTTTAAATGTCCCGCGTTTAATAATTTAGACCCGACTGCGCGTTTTAAATGTGTGAAAGAAAACAAAGCTTGCGTTAATTGTTTAAGCTTAAAACATAAAACAAGTAATTGTTCTAGTAATTCTAAATGTCGATTATGCAAGCGGAACCATCACACATTACTACACTTTGACAAAAAATCACCGGTGTCAGAAGAGTCACGTAAACTTGACCAGACATCATCGCGATCGGTTCCGAATGCCGGTATTATAGCCGCTCCGCAAGCCTCCCAGTCAGAAATATCGCTGTGTACAACGTCCATTCTATGTGCGCGCGCTCAGCGCTCGGGCGTTTGTCATGTTCAGCGCGATATCAAGCAGCAATGTGTGGCGTCCACTACGGTTTTGTTGGCAACTGCGCAAGTTATTGTTTACGATGTCAATAACCGACCATATACAATTCGTTGTTTACTGGATAGTGCGTCACAAAGTAATTTCATTACTTCTGATTGCTTCAAACGCCTCGGACTGTGGAATAACTTTAAGAATACTAAATTAATAATTAAAGGGATCGGTGGGTCGGAAAAATCTTGCAAGGGTTCCGTAGACATTAAAATACATTCCCGTTTTAATAATGACGTTAATTTTAATATTTCCTCACTTATCGTAGAACGTATTACGGACACGTTGCCGAACGCGCAAGTGGACGTATCTCGACTCACGCATCTCGAAACGTTACCGCTGGCAGATTCTGACTTTGCTCAGCCGGGAAACATCGATGCCCTGTTAGGGGCCTCAATATTACCCCATATATTTTTACATAATGTGGTACGCAGTAAACAACATAATATACCTCCCGCTATTGAGACTGTATTGGGATATGTGATTATGGGTACCGTACCTACGTCACATACTTCTGAATATACTATGTCTTGTTGTGCTGTTCTTCAAGAAAATAATATTGATTCTCTTCTCAAGCGATTTTGGGAGCTTGAGGAGATTTCCGCACCGCCCTCGCAGAGCCATAAGGAACTCGAGTGTGAAGAACACTTCCGCGCCACCACTGTTCGTGATGACAGTGGCAGATACGTTGTGGCGTTACCCTTTTGTGGTGACCCGTATTCGCTAGGTGACTCATACGCTGCCGCACTTAGACGATTCTATTGTTTAGAACGTAAACTCGACCAATCGCTCAAGTTACGCGGCGCCTATAATGACGTCATGCGTGATTATATAAATAAAGGTTTTTTGAGTCCGGTTGTTAACAACGAAGATAATTCTCTTCCCTCGTATTATATTCCGCATCACGGCGTAGTTCGCGAAGACAAGACCTCCACTAAACTTCGCGTGGTTTTAGATGCTAGTTGTAAGACTACATCGGGTCAGTCGATTAACGACATTTTGCATGCCGGCCCTAATCTACAGGGTGATTTATTTAACATTTTAATAAAGTTTCGTCTTTTTCAAGTCGCCCTGTCAGCTGATTGCCGCCAAATGTTTCTCAATATCGGCATTCGTGAATCTGACCGTAGATTTCAAAGGATTTTCTATCGTTTTGACAACACTGAACCTTTAACCGTATATCAATTTAATCGTGTTTGTTTTGGACTCAAGTCCAGTCCATATCACGCGTTACGTGTTGTCCGCAAGTTGATCGCTGATGAAGGCGACAACTTTCCCGCTGCGGCAGCTGTGGCCACCTCCGCTTTATATATGGATGACATCGCTTGTAGTGTCACATCCGCTTCGCAAGCAACTTCGCTTTGTGAAGAGCTTGTTCAGCTCTTCAAGCGAGGCCAGTTTGATCTTGTCAAATGGACAAGCAACTGTAAAGAGGTTCTCGAACACCTACCTGATTCTCATAAGGCTTCTCCAGACATTGAGTTTGAGAGGTCTGTACCGCACAAGGTTCTCGGTTTACGCTGGGATAAATCCTGTGATAGTTTTCGATTTGACGTCGCACCACCTGATGAAAAGTGCACCAAGCGCACTATGCTGTCCACAGTGGCTCGACTATGGGACATACTGGGTTTTGTGGCTCCCACAATTTTGTACGCCAAGCTCTTAATCAAAGAGCTTTGGCTATCAAAGTGTGAGTGGGATGACGCACCTCCCGACCATATTGTAGCCGCTTGGAAACAATTTTGTATTGAGCTTTCCGCGCTCAATCAAATTGTTATACCACGTCATCTTGGGTTGGTCGACGGATGTACTGTCAATCTAATAGGATTTGCTGACGCCAGCGAACGCGCTTACGGCGGAGTCGTATATTTGCAAGTCCGCATTGGTCCTAACTACTCGGTGCAGTTAGTTTGTGCCAAGTCCAAGGTCTCGCCTGTCAAAACCATTTCGGTTGCGAGACTGGAGTTGTGCGCGGCCCTTCTGCTGTCTCAGTTGCTCTGCAAGGTTCAAGACACAGTTTCGCCTCACTACCCCATCAATAAAATATACGCATTTTCTGACTCCAAGGTAGCGCTCGCTTGGATTTATTCCTCTCCGCACCGCTGGCAGACTTTTGTCGCCAATCGCGTTACTAAAATAATAGAGCTGATTCCCGCTACTTGTTTCCGTCACGTCGCGGGTATTGAGAATCCTGCTGATTGCCTATCTCGTGGGGTTACTCCATTCAAACTTCTGCAACATCCTTTGTGGTATCGTGGGCCTTCTTGGATTTCCCATGATCCGTCAGAGTGGCCCATACAACCTTGTGACCACAGTGCAGAAGCCGAGGATGTACCCGAACGGAAGTCTGTTTCTCATCCCGTGGTCGTTGAAGTCGCAGAATCTCCGATCTATGCACTCGCGCTGCGCATGTCGTCGTGGTCTAAGTTACTACGCGCCATCGTTTATGTCTGTAGGTTTCTTGGGCAACTTCCTATTGGGTCTGCTGTTTCAAGCTCTGACCTTGAATTTGCAGAGTATAAATTGTTGCGAGTTGTCCAGGCTGTTTATTTTAGTAACGACATTAAAAATTTAATAAATAATGTACCTTGTTCTCCCGCGCTCCTTAAGCTCAAGGCGTTTCTCGATGAGCACGGCATCATACGCGTTGGCGGTCGTCTTTCTAATTCGGACGAACCTTACAACTATAAGCATCCTTGCGTCTTACCGCGTCACGACCATGTCGTTGACCTTCTTGTTGATTTCTATCACAAGAAGCATCTCCATGCCGGTCCAGAGTTGCTTATGTCCTTACTCAGGCATAAATATTGGGTTTTGGCTGCACGGCGAATAATTCGCCACAGAATATATAAATGTAACGTCTGTTTTAAATTCCGTCCTCGCCCGGTCTTTCCTCTCATGGCTGACCTTCCTAGCCATCGCGTCAAGCAGGTAGATAAAGCGTTCACACATACCGGTTGTGATTACGCAGGACCGCTGCAGTATACGCCAGTGCGTGGTCGAGGCGTTAAAAGCCGTAAAGCTTGGCTATGCATCTTCACATGCTTGACGACGCGCGCTACACATATTGAAGTTGCGACGGATCTAAGCACAGTGTCGTTTCTGGCAGCCCTAAAACGATTTCTTTCGCGACGCGGCCCTATACAATGTTTGTACACGGACAATGGTACTTGTTTCGTAGGTGCAAATTCTTATTTACGCGATCTCTACAAGTTTCTCAACAGAGAATATCGTACCCGTCTTCAGGAAGAACTTTCCATGAATCACATAGATTGGAAGTTTATTCCACCCGCTTCTCCACATTTCGGTGGATGTTGGGAAAGCATGGTCAAGGTAATTAAAACGCATCTCTTCAAGGTCATAGGCCAACAGATCCTCTCCTACGAAGAGCTTCTAACTGTGCTCGCTCAAGTCGAGGCACTGGTTAACTCGCGTCCGCTCACAGCACTGAGTAGTGATCCTGCAGAATCATCCGCGTTAACCCCTGCTCATTTCTTGAACACAGCGCCATTGTCGTCACTTCCCGCTCCTGAAGCAGACTCTTCTAGCTTGCTTCAGAGACATACTCTGCTTGATAAGCTCGTGCAGTCGTTCTGGCGGCGATGGCGTTCTGAATATCTACACCAGCTTCAGACTAGGTCCAAGTGGAATAGTCCCGCATCCCCTATACAGGAGGGTACGTTAGTCATTGTCATTAATGATAATTCTCCGCCGCTTTCATGGCCCTTAGCCCTCATAGAGAAATTGCACACATCTAAAGACGGTACAACCCGCGTTGTTACTGTAAAAACCGCGAAGGGTAGCTACATGCGCCCTGTAGTGCGTCTCTGTCCGCTACCGACTCAGTGAGATCTAGCCTAAAGTTGGATCCCTCTCTTAGTTTAGGTATTTAGTTAATAGCTTTCGTTATAAGTGTTCCGCTAAAGTTAATTTAGATTAATTTAATATCATAACGCTGTCTTAGCTTATGGATAGGTTATGCGGTGGTATACCTAACATGGCTTATTTTATTTTGTTTCCTTCTAAAGGCAACCCTTTAAAGCCGGGGGGAAATGGTGACGCCATCTCTTGAGGTTTTTAATAATTAATTAATATCACCAATGGACAGTTCTTTTGACGTCATTGTCAGAACAGGCGATCATATTCCTTTCCCCCTCCTACAAATGCACGTCTAGAACCTTTGGATTGGCGAGGCGTGAAAGAAGTCCGCTGAAGGTTGTTGCGCCGTATGGCAGTGCTGACTGCTGCGCGCAAGCCGCTCCAATCGCTTAATCCGCTCCAACTGCTTTCGCTAAAACTGTGATGAACTATCGCCCGCGGGTGTGATTCAGTGAAGTGATGCACGAGAGACTCCTGGGATCAAGTGCTTATCGTCCTGAACACGGGTCGCGAGGGAAGACATTGTAAGGTGAGACGTGCTCCTTATTATACCTCACAATTGATCGCCTGTTCAGCATCAAGTAATTTTTAGGCGAAACCGCCATCCTCTAAATACAGTCCACTTAAATTAAAACCCATTTTTAAAATCGCCTACCTATATGAATGTGTAGATTTACATAACAAAAACTATTACCTATAAGTACAGTAATAATGGTATTTGGATCAAATTCGTTCCTAGTTATTGAAGACATAATTTTTTTATAGGAAGTCTGAGGCATGCAATGGTTTTGAGAAGAATGACTCAGATTGATGCTAAGTAATTTACCTAACCCTTTTCCAAAACTATCAGAAAACATAACGGAGCTAACTTCTGTCTGAACTACTTCCAATGTACCTTGTTCAATATCTGGTGGATTTTGATTGGGAATCGATGCCTGATCACTTCCTGACTGGGACGGGTCCTCCGTTGCCTTAGGTTGGAGAGCCTCAAGGTTGGATTCCTCTTGACAAGAACATTGAGTGGTGTTCAATGCCACCGGGTCCACTCTAGCTGCCTCATCATTACACATTTCCACTAACTGGTTAGCAGCAAGAATGTGTTCCTTTATTTGGTTTTGAGAGCTCACATACTTAATATAAAGTAGATGTAGTGACTCTTCAAGTACCTCTATTCCAGATTGTAAACGTTGAGTGTCAATTTGATAAATGCTTTTACTATCCTCTAATTTAATTTCATAGTTTTTTAATTTATTTATTAGAAAAACACGTTCTTTCCTTAGTTTAATATTATTGGAACTGAGACTGAGACACAATAGAAGTTTTATTGTTATTACGTCGAGGGGCGTTCCCGCACTCTTAACAAATGAATCGTCAATTATTCCTTCAGATTAATTTCTAGAGGCTGTTTCAAATGAATCGTCAAATATTCCTTTTGATTAATTTCTAGAGGGTGTTTCAAATGAATCGTAAATATTCCTTTTGATTAATTTCTAAGGGTGTTTTATAATTTATGACAGATTGTGTGCTGTTTGACTCGTTTTTAGGTAGAGCTGCATACTGTCAGTAGTAGTACTTAAAATATACTCTGCTGTTTCTATAATTCGTTGTTAACTTGTATCACGTTGCCTGATGATGATAAATACAATACCAAATCCTCCGGAGGTTGGTTATTATCATCACAGAGCGGGTGCTTTTCGCTTGTTTTATGTATCAACGATGTATTTTTTTCTGAACTGCCTACCTTCGCTTCTTTAAATAGTACTGTAGCGGTATCTACATCGCCACATGAGAACTACGCATCACACTGACGTCACGCAAAAACCTGCATCGCGCAATCAGAGTTTACCGCGCAACTAGCATATTATATACAACGTCCCGACATCAATCGTCGGGCAGTTGACCACCAGACATAACGACCGTCTGGTCGGAGGATCCTCCCTTTTCTATGGGTATGAGTGAAATTTACACCCTGTTCCTCATACCTCTATAGTACAGAACAAAGTCGCTGTTTTCGTCTGTCTGTTGTCCTCTATCATTTAGAGAATTTCTTCCGGAAGGTTTATATGCAAATTGTAGTACAGAAATAACGGTAATTTCAAAGATTTGTAATGATGTTGTAATAAACATATTTTTGGGCGCTTACATTGCTAACGCTGGCTAAACCTTACGAGATAGATCAAAACAATGTACTACGGAATTGTATATCTTTAAAAGGTCTACAGAAAAGTCCGAGATGGTATATGTCTATCTCCTAAGGATAACCCACAGTAACCATTTTTATCTTTTACATACATATTACAAAAAATTAAGGGTTAGTATTAATCCATATCCAATTAAATACGTTATGCATTTAATGTTGATCAAAATAGCCCTTAACAGCATATCATTAAAATTAATATCTTAGAAGATATCACAGATTTAAAATTATTAATCGCTCGCAGAGAAACGGTTGGTCGGCCGGCATGCCCCGAATGAAAAAACTAAACATTGCATAAAAACACAATCTATAGTTATACGACCTCGGTCACATACATTGTACACCCGTGCGAAGCCAGGGCGGGTCACTAGTACAGCTCGCCGTCCGATTCGAACCAGGCCCGGGTCGACGGCGCGTTGTGTTCCACGCGCGCCTCAAAGAGATGTCAGCAACAGTGACGGGGTCTGGTAGGACCGATGCCTGCCAGGGTTGCAGGAAAGTCCGAAAGGGTTACCGTGGCCCCTGGCACTGGCAACTGAGGGAACACGGGTGGGTTTTAGTCAGTAAGAGTCCGACACGCCCTCTCGCTCCGCCCAGAACGGGAGAAGTTATTTGATGATTTCACACCCACAAAAACAAAACTAAGGGGCGGGTCACTAGTTATTTATAAAGTACTTAAATCAATGTACTTACTGTCGACGTTAAAAGAAGAAGACACCATTTTTCCGAACTGCTCATCTACACCTTATCTCATACACACGTCTTTCTTACAGTGGCGAAGAATCCAACAACGCAACGTCGGAGGCTGCCTCAGAGAAGAAGGAAGGTACCGAGCCTCCCACAGAGCGTCGCCGGCCGCCGCGCAAGTCTGAGATCGTCAACAAGTGGTCGCACGACAAGTTTAATGAGAACGAACAGGTCAGAAACATACTGGATGCGCTAAGGTAGCCCGCGAAATTCAAATTTGCTTACGTCTTTTGTAATTTACAGGCACAGTGTCAGGTTGTATGTTAATTAAAATATTATTCACGACTGTATATTATTTTTATCTCACGAAGCGACGCGCGCTTTACTTGTGGTTACCAAATACCATGTGTACAAACACGCTGTGTATGTATGAGTAAGCGCAGGAGCTCTCTGTACCGTCCGTCTGTCCGTCCGTCAATGGACAATGGCGTAGTCGGAAGCGTGTTTGTTATGTGTTGACGCTACATGTCTTCACGCACACATTCACAGCGTGTTTATACGCTTGGTTACCACATGTAAAGCGCGCGTCGCTTCGTGGGATAAAAATACCGTAACCGATATCTATTTACAGAATCATAATCATTAGAATCATCAAGACAACTCTCTAAGTTAGAATTGGCCTCAAATGTCAAGATTTCGTGAAGTATTCATTCATTAGAGTGATTTGAACTTAGAGGGTTGGCGACACTGTATACCTATATATTTGCCTCAGATGCCGAAATCTCGTGACGAGTTGGTAGCGATCTACGGATACGATATTAGGAACGAGGACGCTCCTCCACACGCGAGGCGCAACAGACGATATGGGTGAATAATGAATATACTTTAATGATGTTATAATATAATAAATAGTACACGAGAAAACAATATTTTTAACTGTAAATTGGTTTAATTAAAACCTTTACACGTCAAAAATAGCTTATATTTTGAAATTAGACGAGTTCGGTGTTTCCTATCCGACAATTCTGAGAAATCTAAAGACTCATAAAATTACTTGTAATTATTAAGTTTCTCGTAAAGTAATATGATAATTTCAATAGTAATATTTGTAACTATAGTTGAGCTGGGCACAGTTTCTTTTTCATCATACAGATTTTGTGTCAGAAGATTTTTGTATTTGTAAAATGGTCTTTAAATAATGTCAAGAAATTATATTGTGTAAAATTTTCTATTCTGCATCAAAATGGAGGTTCCGACAGGCGTGGCGGTTAGTGGAAACTAATGTATCAGCATGCCGTATCTACTATAATATCATTATACAGGGTCAAATTAAATTAACTAGCGAAAGTCCGTAGACGTGATTGGTATCGATATCTAAACGCGATAAAACATATTTTTTCAACTCTTCATTTATCAACAATACCAGAGGTCGTTAACCCCTAAAAAAAAAACATAAAACCTTTTTGATATTAATTTTATCGTGTTAAGATATTGATACCCATAACGTCTGTGGAGTTTCCCTATCTAATTTAATTTGACCCTGTATTTTTAATTTGTATAATACACTGTTATAGCATAGATTTTTGATGTTATAAAATTTGCCTAGGTGACTGATTTCTGCCTGAATAATTAAAAAAATACTCTTGATTTTAAAACGTTAATTGAAGTCAATATTAGGTACAGGCTTTCATGTAGAATTGTTGTCGCCTACAATCCTTTGTTGTTTTGAAATGAAAAGCTTTTTGCATGAATTGTCTTTGGATGTGAAGTTTCGTTTGTTTTTAGAATGTCTTCTTTAGGGTAGATGGAAACTGATGGACATAAACCTAGCGACTTCAACCTTATTGTATTTTCCTTAGAATAATAACTAAAGCATAGAAGGAAGGCTAAATAGCAACTGAACTCAATATATTTGCTTCATTTTGACTTATGGAGCCTCTACAATGTTAGAAAAGGACACGTATACAGAAGTCGTTTCCAAATTTCGTAGGTTGTAAATTTCAACGTCGATAGAATTTTATTTAGAATAACATGCATTATCATATCATATAATGAATGATGTAAATATTAATAAAATTTACGCTAAGTCTTATCGTCAACGGCGTCCACAAACTCTATTCTCGAACAGTCTTTGGTCTGAATGTCACAAATCACCCATCTAACCTCACCTTGCATTAACAGCCGCGGCCCCAACAAGTACACTCGAACTTGGGAAGACGAGGAAGCATATAGAAGACAATCAGCCGCCCAGCAACAGCAGCTACCAAGAAAACCCCCCACTGCTGAAGATTTCCCAGAACTCGACGCTGGCAGGAGACATGTGTAAGTAGCTTTAATAATTATTATTACAATCGTACTCGCAAACCATGCAGAGTGCAAACAGACTCACTTTGCAGTAGGTACAGCTTTCCAAGGAACAGTATGCTCTTCGGGAATCATCGTCTATCTTCGGAAATATGAACGCGCGATGATGAGATCTAATATAGAGCTGTTACAACCATGGGAGTAGTTGTCTTTGTACAATATTTTTTAAATTAAAAACTGCGATTTCAAATAATAATTTATTGCATAAACAAGGATCACATTGCACTGCATACATTTATTTGACATAATTAATTAAAGCGTTAACATATATATATTTTTATTTTTATCTTATCTCATTGAGACACAAATGATGATCTGCACTCACATATTAAACCTGTAAAAATGTCGTGATGGCCCAATGTTCAAGGCCTCGCCTCTCATGAGTTTATCGTTCACATTACTGTCGTTGGTGAAGGAAAACATCTAGGGAAACCAGGGCTTGTAGTTAAAATATAAGTCAAACATCACCAACCCATCTTGAGCAAGCGTGGTGGTCAATGCTCGTGCCTTCTCTTTATGAGAAGAGGCCTGCCCTACTGTGCGACAGTAGAAGGCTGGTATTTTTGTTATTATTATATTCACTTACTAATCTATTTATTTTCTCAACAGCAGGTCACGCACCCCACGCCCCCGCTCTAAATCCCAGCCCTCAGTCGAGGCGCCCGTAGAGAATGGTTCACAGCTTCGTCGCAACGCCTCTATCAAGAGTGCTAAGAAGCCGATGGTGAAGCAAGGCACCGGCCGCGTCGCTGTGAAGGTGACCAACAAACAGCCGGTCAAGGACAAGATGCCTGCCTTGGAGAACCTCACCATCACTGCTAATGTTACCAACAAGTGAGATTTTTGTTAAAATTTTATATTGATACGTGAAATGGGTCCATAAACTGCATAGTGTGAAGGTGCCTAACAAACAGCCGGTCAAGGATAAGGTGCCAGCCTTGGAGGATCTCACCATCGCTGCTAAATATTTCACTTAGCAAAATAATTATCCGATAAACTTTTGTTTAATAACGTATTATTTGATAAACAATTCATTATTTTTTCATTTTATTTCATACACAAAGTTTGGAACAAAGACATTACACAAATTGACCTAATATAACGTAATAAAAAATAAAAATAAACTCACATTTGCATAATTGCAAGTGTAGTAGTGTAGGTTCCTTTAAACCCTGCAGACAGAAGCTCCATTGACCTGCTGACGGAAACGCTAACCCTAGACGGTCGGCGTCAGGAGGAGTTAGGTTCGGTTAGGTTTCTTTAAACCAATGAGGAAATTTATTGGTAATGAAATGATATTTAGTAGAAACGTTATTTATCCTAATGAATCTAAACGAGAAATGAAAAATGTATAAATGATTAAAATATCACCTGATGCATTTGTTAAAAGAATTGTTTGCCAAATAAATGTTTGTAAAACGAGTGTTTATAAAATAAAAGATTTGCGGAATAAGTTGTTTTCGAAATAAATAGTATACGAAAAGTTGGTTGTAAAATAAAATTTTTTCAATGGAGTTTTGGTGAAACTTTAGTAACCCTAAAAACATAGTCATTTTGATCTTCCTTTGAAATGTTCTAAGTTCAAATAGTATTTTAAGTAACGCAGTACATTACAGATATAAAATCATGTTATAATTTCCAGTCAAGGTCAGGCCCCGCGCAAGGTGAACGTGACGGTAGCTCAGCAACGACCGGTGCCCACTGACCAGGCCAGGAAGAAACCCAACGCTAATGCACAGGTGAGGACATTTGTATGTGGTAATGGGGATTAACGGGTCTTACTTGCGTCCTGTATAGCTCCATCTCTTTTCCTCACTGAAATAAGATTCAAATAATACTGCTATAGGGCGGCACGACACTGCAAGGGACCTTTTTTGCGAATAATTGAAATATTACTTAATAGTATGACAATAAAATTGAAATTTCAACGGCAACGATCCCGTGACATCCTTAGGCGTCATCATTGAAATTTCAATTGTATTGTCATACATATAAGTTATGTTTCTATTCGTATAAAAATCTCTCGCCGTGCCGCCAGTGGGCGCCGGGCCATAAGAGGCGGTGGTAAGTCCCCAGAATAGGTGTTGTACTGCGCACGGGCGGTTATAGTTTCCATACAAAATGACTCCACGTGAGACCATGTGGCATAAGATGTTGCCGTATTGCCAACGCGGATGTGCATCGAACTCCTTTCACACGTTCTCTCTTCGAATTACTTTGTATGAAAAAAACATTCGTGCGCAATAAGACACCCTTCCTGCTTGCGCGCGTTTCCTGCTGCTTTACGCTGATGAGGGTGATTATGATTATGATAATAATAATACTACAATAATCTAAAATTATTTGTACACCAGCCTCATTCACAATCGAATTCTGCGCCGAACAAGTCCCCGCCGCAGCAACAAACCGCCCCGCAACAACAGCAGCAACATAAGCCGCAACAGAACCAACAACAGCAACCGGCTACCGGTGAGTATTGAGAAAATTTTTGCAAAATGTTCTTTTATAGTTTTTGGTGAGCGATTGTGCGCTTTAGTTCGTAGACGATACGTTAAAAGAAAAGTCGATCGATACTTACTACACGATCCAAGATTTTCTTAATAAAATTAGTACCTATTACAATCTGTCACCATACACCTAATACTTATTTTGTAAGATTTGCTTTATAAGTGATACATAATATGATTTTTTTTATACGGCATGTTGACATAATTTATTATTGTATGCCTACTAGGCAGTACATAAAGAATCTGCAATTTACCTAACATCTGTCTGTATAACCTCTGCCCACAATAAATAGATTTGATTTGATAAAACAATCATTGAGCTTTTAGATTTAATAATTTATGTTGTTAATCATTAATTCTACAATTTTGTAAATCGGAAATATATTTTACTCACAAAATATTTGAATCAAATTCGATCTCTGTCAACTCGAATTTGATTAAAATAAATTATAAAATTGATTTTACTCAATAATTGGCGATAATTAGCACGTAGAACCCGCGTAGAAAATGTAAGAGGTTATTAAAAAAATATTAGCTGTTTCACATATTTTGACAGCGTAGGTACTTATTGCACTTTTCTATGAAACAGCACTTTTTTTTTTGATAACCGCCGAAAACTTTCTTCACCAACCTGTATTTTGTAAATAATTTTGATTTATTTCCCACAGGTGGAGGCAGTAAACGCTACAGCAGCTTACGTCAGCGCCCACTTGCCGACTCATACTCGCCCCAACAACCTCAGCAACCACAACAGCAACCACCACAACAGCCCCCAGCTCAACAGCAACAACAACAACAACAGCAACAACAACAACAACAGCCGCCACATAGATATCATGCTGGTATGTGTTTATTACTTTCGCGATTAATATTTGGGCATAAGGGGTGTTTTTTTCCGGCTACGGGAAGGCAAAAAGGAGGGCAATGATTTTGACCGGTATGTATCTATGTTCATTTGTTCCTAAACTTCTTTTTGACAAATGGGGTATCTTTGGAAGCATCTTGATTCTCCGCGTCCATATGTCACCTACCCTAAAAAAATATACATTCCAACAGTAGTAAGCGATCATAAGCTTTAGGCACAGATCAAATATTACAAGTACAGATACCCAATCTCATAGAGCAAAAGCGTGCCGTCCTAATGTAGGCAATTTTAGTCCCGTAGTTACACCAATAGATGCAGTATCTGAGCTATGACACTGTCAGCCTGCCATTGTTTTACTAATATATTGAGATATCACCAGATGGCATTGACTTCCCGGGCAACAAATAGACGCGCGACGCTCAGGACCTTTTTTGTTTTTAATATAAAAGTAGTATTTTGGAGACAATATTATGCATCACACAATAATAAACAAAAACGAAACGCTTGGAGCCTCTTTTTCCATAGAACTTTCGCGATCCGTGATGGCGCCATCTAGTGACAGTACCGTAGCAAGTTTGAAAGTTATGAGCTAGATGGAGTTAGTATCAATTTTATTGAATTTATTAAACTTATAAAGTATACCCTTATTTTATGTAGAGAAGGATGTTTTTGATTAAATTAAGATACGTTGAATTTATTAAGGTGTAAAAATCGTTTAATCTTCGCGATTACTATAGTATAGTTAAAATCTCGCTGCAGACTTGGTCATAAATCATAATCGGAGTAGGGATGTGCGCTAGTTGCGCAAGCTCAAGGCCATTATCGATGATGACTCAGACGAATAATTTTAATTTTCTATTTTTAGTTTTATAGATAAACGTTCTTTTGTTTATATATTTAATATGCTTTGTAGTAAATTTGGTAATAAAATAAAAAAAAATGTGTATTTATTTCTATCACCTATTTATAAATATCAAAAACTATCGATATCACTCATTGACTGCAGTAATACACAGGACTACGTGTGGGCGTGGCCTGCCCATAAGGCCCGTGAGTGGGAAAGAGAGCGAATCACTCGAATGATTTATGACCGAGTATGCAGCGAGATTTTAACTATACTTTAGTTCAAATATTTCGCTCGATACCTGTGACGCCATCTATGAGTTTTTTTTTGTACTATTTATACGTTGTTCGAGTTGGGAGGCCATGCTTTAGGGCAAACTGGTATATGACCACGGCTATCCTCTGAACACCACTATGAATATAAATATTAAATACTTTGTACATAACAATTTCAGATGAGAATATTTTCTAGTTTCATACTTTTTAGAGCGTGATTTTTTGCATCCAGTTTTAATTGACTTCGCGTTTACGTGATTGCATAACGCCGCGTTAGCGCAGCGTATTTGTTCGACTACATATTCAAACACGTAGCTTGGCCAAGCTTTGACCTCATAGGCAAACAGCTAGTACGCTTTAGGGTAGGGGCACACATTATAACCCAATAATCATAGGTCGGGTAAAAGTTTTTTCGTATTTTATAGCTATAAAGTTGAAGTAAAATCTCTTTGGCTGTACTGTTTGTATTTGGCTGGTTTTCATACCATTTAATAGATGACACTTAAAAAAAGGAAAATAAATATAAACATTTAATTTAACGAACAAATTCGATACATTTTGAATTTTTATTACAAAAAAGTGAAAATTGCGACACAAACCGCGAATAAAATATGTGACGTTTATTGACTCAACGCAGTGTAAGTCAAAGTATCACAAAGTTGGTTCAAGCGTTTTCAGTCCGGGAATTTTGATGTCAAAGGTGCAGATCGCTCTGGTCGCGCTGTTGCGGATAATGACGATGCCATTTTTGAAAAAGTGGAGCAAGATGCTGCATATTAGTAGTTATGCATGGTGACATTTGAATCACAGTTTTGCTTGAACAAACGTTGTTCAGACCATGGTATACAACCATCCTATAGCATCCAATAGAAAAAAAAACGTCATTGGTTTTCGAAAAAAAACACAAAAAGGCAATGTTAAAAAGTCGGGATTATCGTTACGCCCTACAACACAGACACTGCGGCCGCGACGCGCGGCGCTCGCGTCTCATTAAGTAGTTGAATGCCATATCGCTACCGCGATGAGTACTTTGATGTTACGGTTAATGTTTCAAACATTTGAGCAACATAAGACTCATTTGCGAACGTATAGATTAATTTGTTTTAATAACATATTTGATGCTGTAGAATGGTAGTAGACTATGGTCTAAACAACGTTTGTTCTAGCAAAACTGTGATTCAAATGTCACCGTATATGCCGACATAGCCGAAGAGTTGAAGCCAAGAAAGGTTGTCCACAAAACTGTTTTGACCCATTAGAAAATATCTGGGTATACAAAAAAACTTGATATTTGGGTGCCACACGAGCTGTTAGTCTTGAATTTGTATATCAAATACGAAAGAACTTTTACCCCGACCAATTAGATTAAATATAGGTTTATTGTAACTAACTAATGTTTAGACAATACAACGTTCCAACTAGTGGTGTAAAAAAAAAAAAGCAAAGGCAATGCAAGGCTGGCAAAGGGGTGTTACCCAGTAGCTAGGTTGCTGAGGTCAAAAAGGCATGGATAATACTGGTAGTCAGCTGCATCCGGTAACACTGCAAGCTGACCTGAACATAGTTGGGAAATGTTAGGGAGAGGTTGATGAAGAATTAATTGTATCCCTGTATTATATACCTTGTTATCAGTGATCGGATTTCGGGGTGCAATAACTGGGATCTAAGGACGTTATCAGAATATGGATAATTATGTTTTAAACAATTCCGTGCGTGCGGCTTCTCCCAAACCCCCCTCCCCCCCGGAGGCAGTCGGGACATCGTCGTTGTGTTGCGCTCGCATATCGTATTGTTTTCTCAGAAGCTAGATTAGCATTGGCCCACGTACGCATGGGCGTAGTTTTATCGCAGCGATTATTTTTCGCGCACAGCTTAGCGCCAAAAGTTGAAAATCCAATAGTGTGTTTTCTTCACTTGCTGGCATGCGCTGTGTTGGATTCTCAATGCTTGGCTCAATACCGAGAGTTTAAAATCCAGTGCGCGAAAAAAAATCATCCGTGCGCATCTGGGCTTGGAGAAGTAACTGTGAGAAAGAGATGGGTAGTGTCAGACTATGGTTCTTTTGTAGAGAGGCAGTTAGCGATATCAGCTACATAATTTGGGATATGCATGTCAATAAAAGCTTGTAGAAACACTGTATACATTTAGAATGAGGAATTATTTATTTGTAGAAAATACCCACAATGCAGGAAAAATACCACGTTTTAAAAAAAAGAAGATTTTGTGAGAAAAAATGTTTATTCAAAATAATAAAATCCCATGATTTTGAGATTTCCGAAGTAATGATATTGCTTGAGGTTGTTGAACCTAAATTGCACTACTTCATCCGATTACTGCATATTATGCAGTCAATATTGTACTTATCTCTCATTCTGTTCGCTCAGGTCCGGCCGGGTTCGTGGCGGACAGCGTGCACGCTCCCTCCTCACAGCCGCACGCGCACCCACAGCACATTATACACCAGGTAACTATTGCACACATTGTGGTATCATGATTATGGTACTGCTAATAGGTATGGCCAGAATATTTGGTTTATATAAAAAAAAAATAGCACAAAAAAAATTATAACCGCTCGGTCGAATTTCGGTCACGATGCCTAATCTAAACGGAGACTAGCCAACTTCTCAGCAGAAGTGAAGTGTTTGTTCCCCCCTGTCACGGTCCCCGCCACCCGCCCGCCGCCTGTCGCCCGCGGCGGGCGGCGGGCGGCGGGCGGCGGGGCGCGGGGCGCGGCTGCGGGCGGTTTCTGGCGGTCTCGTGGCCACAAGTACGACTGCTGAGTGTGAGCTCCTGGGTTCGACTCCCAGATAGGTACTTTGTAAATAAATACATTGTGAATGTGTCTCCCCAGGTGCTAGCGAATAGCGCGGCGGGTAACCACGCGTCGTCTCCCCCACACGCCATATCCGTCACACAGCAGCAAGCACAACTTGCGCCACAGGTAACATAACACTAAATATCTCACTGTGGAAACCTAAAAAAACCAAGTATAAACTTAGATGAAGTGAGTTGTCGATAGTGTCAATCCCTAGTATAAGGTGGAATGACGGCTCACTTCAAGCTCACTTTACCGGCAGTTGTCATCACATGCACGAAGCCGGACAGTTACCAGCCGCACTGCTCTAAAAGCCGGCCATTCTAAATGTTCAAAGAGATGTTCGAGTCCAAAATGCATTTAAACTTTTTTGCATGAGGAAGAAAAAACTACAACTTCGTAAAACCCACCATAAGTTAAAGCGTAACCGCGGCGCTAGAATCGTTGCGTAATTGTATCGAAACGTCGCGTCGCGTTGTCGTGGCGTTACCGTCACGTTTGTGCAGCGTAAACTTTCCTTTAAAATGTTGGTGATTAATTTCGGGTAGCCACAATCCGCTCAGCCTGATATCTTAAAGAGACCACTGTTAACCTAATATCGTATTTGACTACTATCAAAAATATATTGTGTGGTTCCCTGGCACACCTTTTAACGACAGGCGAAAAATTTCAACGCAGCTGGGTAACAACCATGTACTGAACCATGGTATCATATTAAGTTGTGCGTTGATGTCTCTGCCACCCAGTACATTAATTAATACTTATTTAACGATGTTACTAAAACCAGACGATTTGCAAAAAAAAAAATCGTTGGAAAAATGCAGAATTTACCCACTTTTGAAATTTTTCTTCAATCCTTGTTACGTAAAACGCTAATTGTACTGAATAGCGCGGAGTTACTATGGCGTTTCTTTGTTGTGACGTCAGATGCTCTGTCAAGCATCGACTTCAAAACGCTTAGAACTTCGTCATTTCTTTTGATATCTTAACAATTTTTTTTACTGTGGCTTAATATTATTCTAGGTTTCGAGATATCAAATTAAAAAAAATACAGTCAAATAGTCTATTTGACTGTGTGATGTTTTTGATTTGATGTTCCAGTACCAATCAAATTACTTAGCACATTTAATAATAAAAAAAATCTTTATTCGATAAATTGCTAAATGGTTTCTAATGTAATGTAATTGATTGATTTGCTAAAAAACCTTTATCAAATTTTTCCGCACGTAACCTACACTTATGCCTAGCCCACTAAGAAGTATGCATGTCCGTATGTATATAATTACGTATATCATATTATCGACACCAGAAATATGGGCAAGCACCACGTTTGTCCATATTTCTGGTGTCGGTATCTCAGCTGCGGTTACCTGCAGGTGCGCCTGGGCATGTTGGAACAGCCGCAGTTGACGCAAGTTCCGCATCCGCATCATAACCTACATAATATACCTGCGCCACATACTATGGGTGAGTGAAATATTTGATAATTTCGTTAACTACCCAATATCCTTCCTTCGCCATTAAAACTTTAAGTTTTTTTTTACTGATAATAATAATTGTAGTTTTATTATAGGTATACAAGTCATCAGAAGTTGTGAAACCTATAATAATTATGATTCATTTCTCTCTCCAACATTTTATCGAAACGGACACTCATGACTCCCAATGACAGAATGTCGAGCGTAGAGTTCACGTAATGTACGTCACATTACTTGAGCTCCACGCAATCACAGCAACAAAAAAAATATATTTAAAGAAATGTTTTCTGCAGGTCAGATACAGCCAGCACAAGGATATGCACCGCCAGCCATGATGCCAGCTCAATATATGCAGGTAAATATTCGCTGTAGAAACAAAAACAAAGAAATGAAATTGTGTGTCAGGGCCTACTGCCCAACCGACGCTTAGCATAATCAGCCTATAACGTTCCCTGCTGGGACACGGGCCTCCTCTCGATGAAACAAACTCTCGGAGCTTGACAAATCAAATCAAAAGTCAATCAATTTTTGGACGTTCAAAATTACATAAGACAGCCCGCAAAACGCTCGCCCGTCACCACTTCCTAGTGCTTTAGCTAGGAAGAATAAGTGGCGGAACAAACTCCCCAGCAGCACTGCTGTCTGCCGTTACAAGAACTTGATTCTTTACAATTTAAACAAAATAATTAACATTATGAAACATTACCTCATTATCAACTAGCTATTTGCCTCATAGGTTTTGTAACGCCAATCTACATGCATCAATACTAATATTAATTCCCTTTGATTTCGAAGCAGCAAAGCAGCAGCGGTGCAGTATTCCCCGGCGCGATGTACCCGGCGGTGTCGCACGCCCCACCCCACGCCCCGCCCCACGTCGCGCCCCACGCCGCGTCCCACGCCCCGCCCCACGCTCCCCCCCACGCTCCTCCCCACGCTCCCCCCCACGCTCCGACGCACGCCCCCCCACACGCCCCCCCGCACGCCGCGCCGCACGCGCTTCCAAACGCCCCGCTTCACGCACCGCAGCATCCGTCGTATCCGCAGCAAATATACGCACCGCATCATAATTACGTACGTATTCTCTTTGGTTTTTTTAAAAACGAAATCTGCTATTAAAATCACAATTATGCAACGCACGCGAACCTTCCGTCGCGCGTCGCTTGACATACTGATTCTAAGTAGATATTAGAACTCGAACGCATTGACGCGCCGTTGGATACTTGTGCAATGCGAATTACGAATATGTTGGCCAAATGACACCAGCCCTAATCATAAATTTATATGTTCTGTTTTTTGATAGGTAAACGTCCAAATTCCGTATGCTAATTTTTTTAGTATCTACTTTATAAACACCACTTAAAAATAATAAACTGTAAACAGGCGGGTGGCGTGACATACTACAACTGTGCGGAACAAGAGCCGCCCGTGCCTGTACGCACACAGCGACGCCCTACCGCAGCTATACCCATCGTCAGCCCGCACCATGCTGATAGGTAAGTGCTAAACGATACGGCGTGTTAACAGCGCCGTAGAAAAATCCTGTGACTTGTCTGTCAACAAGCTTCCATAGTGATCCATACAACACTGACGACCGTGCCTACACACGGTCAATCAACCGAAGTTGTTCACGGCAAGAAAAACGTGTGTGTGCAAAGAGCCTTATTACTGTCATCGCGTACAACCGTCAAACTCCATGTGCAAGATAGAGACGGGAACAAATTAAAGCCAAAACACGCGCTGAGTAGCGTTTATTAATCGCGGCCTTGTCTTTGATACAACGCCTAAAACAAGCACAATACATTAGACAGACAATATTTAGTTGCATGTATAGTACAGCGAAGCGCGCGTCCGTTGGAATAATTTGCTACTGACGTGTTAAGCTAGGCTTTCCTAAGAAAGCTCGTCACTTTCGTAGCGGTCACGCTCTCTTATAGTATTTTTATCTCACGAAGCGACGCGCGCTTTACTTGTGGTTACCAAGTGTACAAACACGCTGGGAATGTGTGCGGGAACACTAGTAGCATCAGCATATAACACACATAAGCGCACTTACACTTCCGACTTCGCCAATGTCTCGGACGGTACATTCACAGCGTGTTTGTGCACTTGGTAACCACAAGTAAAGCGCGTGTCGCTTCTTGAGATCAAAATACTATACAGGCTGGCTGGGGCGTTGACGCGCAACTTTCTACCATGGATTCAGTGCATGATTCTGAACGCACCTGCATTGTAGTTTTAAGACGATTATTTAAAAAAAATGCTGTTCCATACATTTTGACCGAGTAAGTATTTCACTTTTCTATGAATTAGCAGATATTATTTTTTATAACCGACGAACAATTTCTATGCTAAGAGCCTAGAATCATGTGCTGGGTTTATGGTTTGCGAGTCAATGTCCCTGCCAGCCTGCAAAGGAAAACCATGTTTTATTGATGTTGGTACTCATGCGAAGAGATCTGCAGTATTTCTATTTACAGTACCGCTTTTTTTAATGTACCGTTTCCTATGTAGATATTTTTTTTCTTATTTAACCGAAGGAAGGGATGTTCCTTAAAAACATTACAACTGTTTTTATTTTCTGACGGATTTTTGTTTGATACACAGCAGGCCAGCAAATTCCTCTGAAAAGGACAACATAGACAGGATTGTGGAGAACATGTTCGTTAGGAAACCCTGGCCAACGACACATGGAGCTGGTAAGTTCACACATCTTCTTCAAAATTTCTGCTTATGACGTTTATTTGTGATATTTTCTTTGTCTTTTCGTTTTCCCCTTTTTACCAGAAATTTGCCTTTATAAGAGATCAGCATCCTAATTGCGTAACAAACTGTCAATCATAATCTGAATAATTTTGAAAAGTATTGCTAATCCATTGCTTCATATCAAAGTTCGAAAAACTAGTCTTCTCAACAACGTAAATAACGCAATGAATGTTGTTGAATTGTCAAAATGAAAATCATTCCAACTGTGTGTTACGCAATTACCTAGCAGTTTCAAGAAATAAACAAACTTACAAAAGAATTACAGTTAAACCAGCAAAAGTATACGCTTCGGTAATCTTCGTGTTTCCGAATTACCTACCACGAACGTCGCGCCACAGAGTAACCTTGCACAGAAGAAGCAAGCTAAGTTTTGTACTGCCGCGCTTTGTACTAGTACATCTATCTGTTCACCCACGGAGCAGAAACAAAGAGGAGGTGTTGTAAAGTCATTCTCCATACAAAAGTAGTGTCGCAGCCTCGCGGGGTGCGGGGGGAGCCCAAACAGCAGAAAGCCATCTAGTGGCTAGTAGCAAAATCATCTCATAGGCAAATTAGACAGATGTCCTAAGAAGTCGTAAGAGTTCTGCTATGTTTCATTAAATGTCACTTTTATTGTAAGGAGCCGGATTCAGGTTTAATAGTTTTATAATATACCGATATAGTTTTATTTCTATTATGTCCGACCGAAATACATTTTTTGACTGAAACCGAAACCGAATTTCGTCAGCGGTTTCAGATTCGGCCGAAACCGAAACTTCCAGAAATTAACAAGTGTCAGGGAAAAATAAAGAAAACGTTTTTATAATCATAGTTTTATTTTTTTTATCTTTAAATCTTCTCTTCTGAATTTTTCCTCTGAACTTAGTTACCGAAACTAAACCGAATTCCGTTTTTTGCCGAAACTCGACATCTATTTGACTTCACTTTTCATATAGCATATATGTAGGTATGTGCTTATCAAAAAAGTCTGAGTGCGGACCTGCAATTTGTCAGTAATTCCGCTACTTGCCGATAGGGGGCGGCAATTACCGAACATTCGAGAAGAAATAAATTACAAATTTAATTTTAATTTTACTTACGAGTGGAAAGATATCTTTATTCCGTTTGAATTTGATTGATCCGTATAACTTCTGCAAGATAAAACAGCATTTCATGTTAATGCAATGAGTATGGGTCGCGAATACTTTTTAATCGTTTAAAAGACTAAACAAATACATGACAACCTATCCGCTTCACAACGACAGTTGTACTGACGAAAGCGCCGCCTGGTCGCAAGTAGTGCAACTACCGTGTGACGTAACGACTACTTTGGTGGCTGATGGACTACTTTGATTGCAACACCTCCTCTTTGTTTCTGCTCCGTGCTGTTCACCTCATCATCTGTCACTCGAAATTTTTAAAAGTTTTTGGAATTGCATAGAGTTATTAATCAATAATGTTCTAACCATGATAATAAAAATAAGCAAGTATTTTCAAGGTTGTAACAGCTCTATATTAGCTCTCATCATCGCTCGTTCGTAATTCGGAAACTGACGATGATTGGCGAGGCTCATACTTTTCCTGGGAGATCTGTATTACAATTACCTAAGGGCCCAAGACTAGTTGGAGCGTCCTTTTTCTTTGGAACGGCACTGACGATATTCGCATAAATCTTTTTTGATACAGTCGCGAGAGGTTTAAGTGGACATCATTGCCCACTGAATTGCCTGCGTATCACATAGAATTATGTCCATGGTTGCGTGCTAATTTAGTTATTTCTTTCGTTAGTTATTAATTAAGTAATCCAAATAGTTAACTAACGTTTTTACCTAAAGATTTGCTCTGGGCGAAGTTATCGTTGCAAGCGTGGCTGCGTTCTCGAATGCAATAGAAGTCTTTCCGTCACGAAAAACGGAAGAGTTTTGCACAGGGATAGAAGAGCCCATTTTAAGTTGAATACTTTTTATTTTACTGTTAGTATTTGACATTTAATTAGGTATTTAATGTCTATTTACATCGGGCAATTGATTGTTTGTTAAAGGAAATAATCGTAAGGAATATTAAAAAAAATATATTATTCGCAATTAAATTGCTCCGTGTAAATGAGCTTTTAGTAGACTGTTGCCAGAAATTAACGATAAACAAAGATAGGTTTTGTAGAATCATAAAAGTCGTACTTAAACTTTTACTGGTTGGTTATGTGTAGTTAATTTTATCTTAATTTTTATTTGTCATTTTCATAGTAGGTTAATTTCACTGGAAAATTATCTAAAGCTGTAATCATAAAAACGTTCACATTTAGATCACCCGGTTTTTGAAAGTCAATCCTACGATTGAATCACAGCGTCAACAATTCATACCAAAAACACAATCCACAGATTCAAAAGAAAAACAGCCCGACAGCCGTAGTTCACAAGAGCCACCAAGCAAAGAGTCTTCCCAACCGAACAGCCTAACATCCAGCTCTATCTCCACCGACTCCAAACCCTCAGAGAGTAGAGAAGAGAAGACAGAAGAAGTAAAAGAAGAGAAGGAAGAAAAGAGTGAGACAGTAGAGTCAGCTGTCACGCAGGAGAGTATAGCAACAGATGCCTGACTGGTAAGAATCAGGTTGTACGAATGCTATCAAGCAAAGTACTTCAGCCGGAGATAAAATACTTTTTTTTCAGTCTAACGGTCACGCGTTGAGGAATTGGTCTGGAGTAAGCCTAAAAATCGAAACAAGAACATTATAGTTAGGCTAGTCAAAAACTGCGCTCCTCTCCACTGTTTGTTGCGTGACAAGTCAGTTGTTTGTATAGAACATTGTTGAGAGAAGCGCAATTTTTAAGTGGCCGAACTTTATTTGGCTGTAAATATAGCACATTGAGTTTTAGTTTGTCTCGGTTTACTCATACCTGTGTGAGAGTGTCTATCATTATCTGTGTAATTTTTACGCTATTATTTATTTTATTTATTTATTTCTTTGGGAAAACAAACAATTACACAAAGTTTCTTAATTAATAAAACCTTAGTATCTAATGTTAGTGGTTTATGAGTAACTCACAACGTTATCCACATGTTACTCTTGTACTGTTATTTGTAATGCATCGGAACCTCTCGGAATCCAAGTCAAATAATCCTCACTTATGACAATATTGAATGAAAATCATTGTTAGAGATAAATTCAAGATGGTAGTCAATAAGTTCTAAGGCCAACAATTATGTTTAGCGTCGTTTCTAAAACGAAATATTGACGTAAACTTTACCCTCCTTTTGAGCTATGCCGCAATCGGGTAAAATGTGAATATTATGTCGAATCAAACCGTCAACGAATTGGTGTAATAAACTTTTAATCATTCGCTATAAGAATAAAATTAAGTCTTGTAAATTGTAGTCGTAATTTAAATAATTAATCTACTTTAATGCTATACGTAAATAATTCTATAGATATTAAAAAAGGACAACAATAACCGAAAAAATTAAATCACTATGGTATTTTCATAACTTTAAATATCTCTTCAGTTTAAAAACTCCAGACCAAGTCCTAGTTTATTATTATTTTAAGAATGTTTTATGATTCCATGACGGACTCTTGGCCTAGCTTATATAAAATGTTGGGTGTCAGTGTGTATGGAATCTTATTTAGCGTGGTCGTCGAGACAATCTAAATTATATGTAGTTTTCTAATAATGTACTACTGTGGCTGTGTTGAGGTCTGTGGTGCGGTTGTAAAAATAATAAATCTGTAGCTAAATGTTGACTTAATTGGATATTAATCTGGCCCTGCAGTCTCCACACAGTTAGCAATCGTTTTCGGTTGCTAAGTCCTTTTGGTATTCTCCACACTCAAATTTATCGGTTGTTACCCGTATTTTAGGTAGGTACCGGTAGATAACAACCGATAAATTTGAGTGTGGAGACTACCAAATATCGTTACATCTGGATTGTTAGGACTTAGCAACCGAAAATGATTGCTAACTATGTCGAGACTGCAGGGCCTGGGTTGCAAGATTTGTAATTGAAATCAAGTTAAATAATAGATAAAGTCAAAACCATCTCGTTTTGGTTAGTTAAAATTAAATATTCATGAATTCTATCAACCCCGAGACAAATTATCTTAAGGTATCTCTTTGAATCTTTAAACTAGCGTAATAATGGATTAGGTCTTGCTATTCTATGCAAGTTTCTAATAAGGCCAACGATTGGATATTCCAATTTTCGGCCTAATTGACTTAAATGTAGAAGTTGTTAATAAAAAACTTGGAAATCTTATGAAAGTTTAGAATTGGCCATTCTAGAAAGAATATTTATCACAGTACGCCTTGAACATTTATACCAGAGAAAAAAAACTAAAAATCTATTATTTTTTTACAACCAAACAGAAGACTCTAAACAATAAGAATGAAATCTAAATCCGCGTCACACCAGCCCGCGATATTAAAATTTTCTTACATTTTTTTCAATTTGCAGGTCAGTATGTTGTATGTTGATCAAAATATGATTCGCGGCCGTAACAAGTATGTATTAACAGAATTATAATCATAAGAATCAACAATACAACCCTCTTATGTTAGAATTGACCTCAAATGTTATGATTTCATGAAATAGTCATATTAAAGGACAATATGAACAGAATTGTATTGCTTCTTTTGATAAAAATTAAAAAAAAAAACGTAAGAAAATTAGAAATTCGCGGGCTGGCTTGACGCTTCCCCCCTAAGTAAACTTTGCAATACTATCATATCTTTGTTGACGAACCTCTGGGGTAGCCCGCGAAAGTCATTTTTTTTCGTATATATCTCGCGAATAAGTGACGTTGCCCTTCAAATGTAACTTATATAGCTATGTTCATGATTTTAATGATAATTATTCAGTAAATAAGCTATATTTACATGCGCGAATCGCATTTTGATCAACATACAAAGCTGCAGTTTGCAATAAAACGTAGTACAAATTGAATTTCGCGGGCTAGCCTTCACCTGGGAATGTAGGTGTAAATGTCTTAGCTTGTTTGTCTGTCGTGTGTCTCTTTTATAGGAACATGCTTGGTACAGCTGCCAATTAAACTAAAGGTTAAGTAGAATTAATTATTTTATATCACTGAAGTTTTTTTATCTCTGAAATTGTAGGTAGATATAAATTATATACAACGTGTAACATAATTAACGCAAGACCTCATAAATCCAATTAGAGTATTGAGTTAAAAGCATTATACAATGACCAAAACAATTTTTTTTAAAGCTATCTATTATTGTTAGGAAAATTGTGTTGACTCTAGCATTAATTTATGCATTCAAAAATTGAGTCTTATTGCCTTGAAATAAGATTTAATTTTCTTTGGCTCAATCGGCGGTCAGTATTGCAAAATACATAATTTTTGAAAAAAATACCTATATTAATAGTTACTGAAATCGATTCAGTAGTCAATTATGAGCAAACTACTTTCAGGACTTGCGTTTTTTCTGTTACACCTTGTATATAAATTTCATTCGAATCGGGCCATGGCATAATATAGACTATGTGGCCGTAGAATGACCTTATTTATACCTTGTTCAAAATCAATTCTGAAATGGTGTTATTAAAGTGCATGATTACTAAGCTATTTAAGAACCTCACTTCTTACTTCGATAAATATGACCATAATTATAGAATACAGAATATAACAGTCATCTCAAATACTACTGGATACTCCAAACAGGCGTCAAATGCAGGGATTGCACAGTAAGATGGGTTGGAGTATTTTCCGAAGCTGTCCATACACAGAAAAAAAATCGTTGAACACTGTATAAAGTAAAAAGTCACTCTATGGGCACCCCGTATTCTAAACAAAATGACGGCCAAACAGCTCAGTCCATTGTATGATTTTATTTGTACGCGTCTAACCCATGGCCTCAAATAAACGAAAGCAGAACCACGTTGCATTCGACGGGTTAACAAAGTTGCGTGACTTAAAAAAAAGTATTTTTTTGTTTTTTCTTTTTTTAGTTTCGATCTCAGGGCTTTTTGTTGTATTCGCATCTTGTTACTATTTTTTATATATTATAAAATTTATGACGACACTTAATTTTATTTTGGCGTTAAACGCTCCCAATAATTTTTTAATCACAGAGTTTTAAGTTTTTTTTTTTGACGAATTCATAAAGTAATTATCATAATAAATATGTAAAAAACACCAATTAGCTGTATGTCGTTGATATTTAACATTTTTACCAAATTCGCACTACGTTTTTATGTCGTATGTAAATCAGAGGCCGTGTAGAGAAGTTAGTAGTCGTGTTGTCAAAACAAAAGTCGGCATTGTTTGTAATGTTAAAATTTTCACATTTTGTATGAAATAAACGCATATCGGATATCGAAATACTAAAGTTATAAATAATATTAAAATAGAAAACTTTTAACTTTAGTGTAGTGTGTGATTATCGTGAGGGAAAATAAAGGGTATGCTTTCGAGATTTTCCCACGAACTTACGAGCACATTTTTTCGTATTCATGTTGTTGTATAGTGTTTTTAAAAGCCTAGAGACGTTCCAAGTTCCAACCACACAAGCCAGTATCATCCTTAAGTTAGGGTTTCCTACTGCGGTGGTTGATACAAAGCGTCCACAATTTACATAAGCAAATTTGAAACGTCTATCGTCGTCATGTTCAAGAACTAAATAAGTATACAAACAAGAAAAACACTGCATTGTAAAGATACTTCAGATGCCTTAATAATTTGTTTATTACTGTTACAAAATATACTATAATAAAATTCTAGAATTTAGGCTAATTTTTATGGAGCAATTCTGTTGCTCTTAAAAAACAAAAATTGGGAGCAATATTAGAGTTGCACCATAGAAACGATGTGTGAACCACAAACTAATTGCATAATTGCATTGTATTTAACGAGCAATTAAATTGCCCCGGGTTCCTTTTGCCTTTCAAATAGTAAATTTGACAGCTAAAATATTAATGATTAATATGTGTGTTTTGTATGTTCCTAAAATAGCATGTATGAATGTTAGTCTTTAATGTTATTTCATACAAAACCTCTTCAGCCTTTGTTTGTATATCTGTTTCGAGATTTGTGGCTACTCACTTATGTTATTGGTGATCTTAGAGGCCTTTTAGTACACCAATCTTCTAATTTTAGGGTCTCCCTGCATTACGACGTAACATGTGGTTGAATATAGTCTGAAAGAGCCTTTCGCGACATATTCGTTTTAAATATAGTTCTATTATGGTTCTACGATTGAAATTATCAATAAACCGACCTAATTTGGCAATAAAGAAATAAACAAAATAAAATGTACCTATCTAAATTCCAAGCTTAATTAGGTGTTATACACAAGAACGACAAATTTCAATGAGATTTTAAACAATTTAAAGTTTCATATCTTATTTGGATACTAAATTTGGTAATAAAAAAATAAATCCAATATGTTACGCCGTAATGAACGGAGTCCACCACCACATATTATGTATAAAATATAGTTATAAACAATGTTGTACGCAACTAGTCTTTTTTTATAAGTATCGAGCGACTAAGAAGCTAAGACCATGTTCCCACTTACGAGAAATTGGGACAAAAAACATATATTGACGACATGTTTGGTACCTTCGTAGAAGAACATCGTCAATGTAAACTTTAGGCAATTTTATGATAAGTCGGAGCGTGGTCTAAGAGAATATTTTTTAATAAAAAATAAAATCATTGACAGATATCACGTAAAATTGGTAATAATTACACTTGAGTTATAAACGATATTTTTTAATAAAACGAGGGGTAAAAAATGTAAAAAAATAATGCTTTTGTAAACTAAGCTGGTTATTTATTATGATAAGTAAATCTTCTAAAACTGGCATTTTTGTTTTATTTTAACATTACATTTACGGCCATTTAGTTGGGCATAAAAAAGCAATAAGATATTTTTCAAAGTAGTTTATTAATTATCACATAGGTACCTGTTTCTTTCTTAAATTCCTACGCCTATTTATTTTACAACATTCTGTCACAAAAATATAAATCTGTATCTTATCGCAACATCGGATATTCTTAAATGATTATAAAATATCCGTTAATTGGAAAATAGTGTTGCTAGAAATATTATTTTGTCATTCTGCACCTTGCAATAATTACATTTCCAGTCACTAAAACTACATTCTTACTAACTTTATACAAACTACCTACTTTATTAAAGTTGTCTTACGATAGTTATTTTTTTTTAAATAGCAAAAAGTCGAAGGATTGGGATTACAATATAACATATTACAATATGACTTCTATCTATTGTGTGCAATTTCACGCTAAATAAAAGTACTAACTATTAATTCTTTAAGGCAACATTGTCTATTTTGTTGATTCATAAAGGAAAACCATTTTATTGCCAAGAATATTATCACGCTGAAATGTAATGAGCAGATATTTGTACCGGTGACTAGAAATAGACAATGTGACCAGTAATCTTAGATAAACCTACTATTTTAATATGGCAACATGGAATGATATGAAAATGACCGTTTAAAAAAGAGATTCTTAAATTAAGCTAATACATAATGAGTAATACTGAATTTTGTAGATTTTCTACAGAACTCTCACAAAATGAATAATGGATTTATAATATGGCCGTTTAAAAATAAGATATTTCAAATAATTACATATCAAAATCTTATAGATAACTTCCATAATCTTTACCTATCAAAATAAAATAGCTGCCTACTTTTAGTACTAACAGTTCCCGCCGTATTCTTTGAAAGATATAAATGGCTAGATTTGACCATACTGAGAGGAGTAAGCCTCAGAACAATAACATTGTTCTGAGGAGTAAGCTCACACGTTTCCATGACAATCAAGTCGAGTCACTGCGTCATTGTGTGTGTCAGAAGTGTCAAAATAAAACAGAAACGCGCGGTAAAACTTTGTTCTCTTTACACAAAATGCAGTCACTCAATGCTCTCACTGGCCAAAATGGCATGGTTGACAGATTCAAATCACGATAATTAGGTACGAATATAGCTGTACAAGACTCTCTTGGCGTGTGGCGAAAATTGGGCCTAAAGCCGTCATTTTGTTTTTTCAATAAATTGCACAATACCAATTTCACAAATAATGTTGTTTACCAACAGCACCTTCTCAACATCATTCAAGCGACAAAAGATCTTTATAGCACTGTATGTAAAATTCAGTACCTATTTGGGTAGTTACAAATGATCTTTCTTCTTTTTCACATACCTACTTACTAAAATATAGACACTGTGTACTTCTAATGATTGCGTAGCGAGTACCTACCTATAATAAGACATCCGCCATTTTGTAGGCACATCAGACCAAAATGGCTTCACATATTCTTCAACATAGCAAACTCATTAAATAAAATAGTATCTACTAGGAACATAACCTAAATATGATTCATCTCCACTACATTTTCTACATCCTTCTTTTTCGTATTCTTTCCTTCTAAATCCGCATAAATATCTTGTAGACTCCTCATTTTCGTCTCAGGAACGCAGAAGATAAGGTAGAATACGTTTGACAGGCAAATGAAACTAAACATCCAGAAGGTAGAGTGGTAGCCTATCCAGACGTTGAGGGGGGCGAAGAGTTTGAGGAGTGCGAAGTCAGTAGCCAAGGATATTGCCATGATGAGGGTCGCTACTGTTCCTCGGAGCTGAAAAGAAGTAATTGTTTGATTAGACCAACTACAAAATCTTTTCCTTATTCAAGAGGTTTGGGCAGAGCAGTTACTCTTTGGTTTTTTTTTACTGTTTTGATTTCATTGCTTTTTGCTTGCTTCTTACATGGAAAATTGGTCTTGCTTTTCATGAGATGCAATGGTTATTGTCAGAGTCTTTGAAAACCTTGAATAAAAACGACTTTAACTGAAAGATCTTGATGACAATAGGTAGGTTGTATATACACTTTTGCACGCACCAGTGACATCCTAGATACACCTAGCACCTACTGGACATGTAGTCTGTACACAACCTAGGTTCTTCCATCTACAGCAACAACAAACTGGCGTTCATCATCACCATCATCCTTTCAGCCGAAAGACATCCACTGTTGGACATAGACCACCCCCAAGGGTCGCCACATCAACCTGTGCTGTGCTTCTCAACTTCCAGTGGATTCCCGAAGCAGGCGTTAGCCACGACCACGAACGTCAGCGCCGGCTGTCGCTGAAAACCAGCGCTGGGGCTCTGTCTTGCATAGTCGCAGCATAGTGCTGAGCGATAGCCGTTTTGCGTGGATGTGACGCATGTTTCCCCCAACCTTTTCTTATGTTTTGTGTTATTTTTTGCGTTTTGTTTACCGCAAATAAACGCATTTTCTTTCTTTCTTACTCAACAAAAACAAACTACAGGACTCACATAAGCCCATTGTAGCTAAAGACCATACACACCTGGAAGTTGAACATCTCAGTCATAATAACGAACGGCAGGGGTTGCAAACCGGACGCGTCAGCGAATATGCATACACATAGCGCGACGATAGGCACCCAGCCAGGCATTAGGACGTTTATGCTTTGCAGGTAGAACCAGACGCCTAGGAGACACATGCTGAAGCCAGCTACCACGCTTGTTACTGCTAGGAGAGGCTGGAAAGAAAAGAAAAAGTTTGTAATAAATTCTGTTGCAAGGAGTTTATATGTTACATTGTAGGTATGCCATGAGCCATGTAGGTACCTATTGCTGATAAATAATCCTAAGGGTTTGGATAGTCAATATTACTGCCAGATAAACTCAGGAAATGGTTCATCCTTTTTTTTTTTTTGAGGGTGGGAAATCATTTGATGATAGAGCGGGAGAAGTTATTTGAATAACTTCTCCCGCTCTGGGCAGAGCGGGAGGGCGTGTCAGGCTCTTACTGACTAAAACCCACCCGTGTTCCTTCAGTAGCCTGTGCCAGGGGCCACGGTATCCCTCTCGGACTTTCCCGCAACCCTGGCAGGCATCGGCCCTAGCGGAGCTAAATGGTTCATTCATCCTAATAGTCCTATTTACGTATTATAGAATGAGGTCGTAAAATATTATATAATACATATAGTATGTGTGACTCAAGCCATGTGTCAAAAATCAATTAGTTCCCAACAAAATTAAAAAGTTGCTTATCTGTATGAACTGCCCTCATTTAGACGTATTAATTTATTTGGTCGCATATTCATCTGAATATGCGACCAAATATATTAATAGACATTTTAATTTACTGTTTCACACTGTGAAGTCAGCTACAAGTTAGGTTGACCCGTGCTAGCCTTAAGAGCGTTTATACCTTATGAGTGGCAACGTCGCAATTTAGTGTCATATTTCGTGGTTTTCAATTTTTATCATTTAATTGGAGCTATATTTTAAAAATCTGTTTCATTAACTTTTTAGAATTATGTGAAAACTGTGTAAAAGATAAGAAATCGTTGTGTTAACAGTTCTATTTATATGCAAATAATACATTGGAAACTTGCAGGGCGTTATTTTCATTGTAAAACAACTGTAAGCATTACGGTTACTTACTTTGTAAACACTTTCACGTAATTCTAAAAAGTTAATTAAACAGATTTTTAAAATAAAGCTCCGATTAAATGATAAAAATTGAAAACCACGAAATATGACACTAAATTGCGACGTTGCCACTCATAAGGTATAAACGCTCTTAAGACAAATTGTAAGACTTGACATAATTTATCATGTCTTGTCACAAAAGTCTTGGGTACGGCCATGCTAGCCCTGCCTGAATGTTGTTTTTTCTTTGTTTTTGTTAATTATTTTTATTTATTTGACTTTTTTTAAATTTATTTTACGATTTTTATTTATTTTCACTTTGACATTTGATGATTATTCTATGCACAATGACATGCATATTTACTTTATGAAGTATAATATTATTATTTTAATTATTGTGAATGTGAAGACTATGTGGTTCATTGTATTTTTTATCTTCTCAGTTAGGTACTTTCAACCGTGGTCTGGTAGTTTGAATTATTTATACGGTCTACCCAAAACGAAATTTATTATTTATCAATCGTCCAATTTATCTAAGTACCTAATCCGATTGGTTTCGATGAGAAATGGTTTTATTCTCAGGGTGGGGGTAGGTCCTTCGAAATGGCTCCATTTCTTAGTATCAATAGACCGCTTAGCTCTGTCCAAAACATCGTCCCGTCCAATTAGGATATAACAAAGACCGTCAAGACATGATATAACAAATTCCTATAATAACCTGTGATATCTATTTAATTTCTTTAGGTATTCTTGACAACATAACAAGCTATTAAGTATAACGGAAGCCACGCTGATGCCATTATAAAACCCAGTAATTAAATAGTAGAGTGATTAACGAAATTATTAGTTAGATCGCGTACCAGGCTCTGACAATACGTTTGTGATAGGTAGGTACTGTCAGCCTCAAAAAGATGTAGCCTCATAGTAGGTAAAATGTGTAGCTATAATTATTGTACCCCCTCGCGACATCTAGTTTTAAAATATTGACCAAAGAATTGACGTGTAAAAGTGTCATAGAAGATCTATTTACCTACAGAATAAAATATCATTTCATTTCAATATGTATATAGGTTTTGTAGCTACACATTGGTACTTATCAAACAAAGATTGTAGACAGTTAAATGAAATCGGTCGATGTATCAGTACAGCCTCGAAAAGATGTACCTACATCTTTTCGAGGCTGTACTGGCGGTGCCATCAAACTCAAACCGTCTTATTACAAAACACGATCTAACTTTAGCCCCAACCTACACATTCGATTTAGTTTTTGTATTTGGAACTTTATGCCGACTTTAGTAAAGTTCTTAATACAAAATTGACAACCTAAGACCGGACTAAGTTGACAGTTTTGTAAAAGGAACTGTATTTCGATTTCAGTTAGGTTCTTATTTCAAAAACAGGCTCGATGGTTTAAACCATGTCATAAGAAAAACTTTGTTTTGTAATAAGACCGAAAGCATTTTGTTTCTGTTAAACCAATTACAGGCACTTTTGAGTAGTCAAGTATCAAGAGTTGTTTGTTCCTGTAATTGTCTAGTGTTATAGGCGTCTGAATGGTTTCATGAACTGTAATCTTGGTAATGCCAAGCTCGGTTCTTATTTAGCTATTAAATCTTATCGCACAACTAATGAATTTAAAAAATAAAAGTGCACTCTAGGATCAACTTTTCTAATCCTCAATAATAAGTAGGAAACCTTTTATTGGTTTACGTTTACAGATACAGATCCTGAATGTAGGACACACGTCTTTATCTTAATGAGCCATAAAATTATGACTCCGATCGGAAAATCGAACTTGCCAAACCCAAACCGCAGTAAGTCAATCGGTCAGTCACTGCGCTATTCGAGTGGTACCTAACTACCTAAGCTTGACTTTTATAATGTGATAGATCACGCAAGTCATCACGTTTTATTATAGGTGCATCGTCTTCACATATAATTATATAATTAATGTATACAAAATATCGTAACACATTTTAAAAGAGTAACGGTGGAGTTTCTGGCCCATTCTTCTCCATACGAAACTACCTTTTGGAAGGGGCGACTAGAATCAATTATATTTAAATGTAAATGTTGACGTTCAAAAGTGCCTTTTATGTGCCTATTTGAAATAAATGCTTTGACTTTGACATGATCAACACTCTCCTGCCCATATCCCATATTATTTGGGGTCAGCGCAACATATAATAAGTACATATTTTTCATCCATACTTTTCTATATGTCGTCATCTCGGTAGTCACACAGTCCATCCACCTAAGTAACTAGAGATAGGTAGGTACTTAAATGTTTTGATGCTAAATTATATTTTAATTAAATTATAAATTAATACAAAAGTCGAAAGAAACATAATTTTATGGGGTTGAAATGAAAATTAAAAAAAAAAATTATTGACATAAGAAATTCTTTTTTTTTGTATTGTACCTAACTATTGATCTTTTTTATTTTGTAATTATTATTATTATTCTGACTTTATTGTAATTTTGATAATTTTATTGTAACGATTGAAATAATGATGTTTCTTACGTAAGTAGGTACTTATTTTATACTTAAATTAACTGAATTGAATTGAATCGAAAGCATTAGATATACTTACCTAATTATGTGTTACATGGAAATCGGCTCATTAGAATAATGATTGTCACGTGGTTGGGTTTATTGCCAAATTAATAAAATTCCAAAAGACTACATGGAAATCGGCTCATTAGAATAATGATTGTCACGTGGTTGGGTTTATTGTCAAATTAATAGAGTTACAAAAGACTACATGGAAATCGGCTCATTAGAATAATGATTGTCACGTGGTTGGGTTTATTGTCAAATTAATAGAGTTACAAAAGACTACATGGAAATCGGCTCATTAGAATAATGATTGTCACGAGGTTGGGTTTATTGTCAAATTAATAGAGTTACAAAAGACTACATGGAAATCGGCTCATTAGAATAATGATTGTCACGTGGTTGGGTTTATTGTCAAATTAATAAAATTTCAAAAGACTACATGGAAATCGGCTCATTAGAATAATGATTGTCACGTGGTTGGGTTTATTGTCAAATTAATAGAGTTACAAAAGACTACATGGAAATCGGCTCATTAGAATAATGATTGTCACGTGGTTGGGTTTATTGTCAAATTAATAGAGTTACAAAAGACTACATGGAAATCGGCTCATTAGAATAATGATTGTCACGAGGTTGGGTTTATTGTCAAATTAATAGAGTTACAAAAGACTACATGGAAATCGGCTCATTAGAATAATGATTGTCACGTGATTGGGTTTATTGCCAAATAAATAAAATTTCAAAAGACTACATGGAAATCGGCTCATTAGAATAATGATTGTCACGTGGTTGGGTTTATTGTCAAATTAATAGAGTTACAAAAGACTACATGGAAATCGGCTCATTAGAATAATGATTGTCACGTGGTTGGGTTTATTGTCAAATTAATAGAGTTACAAAAGACTACATGGAAATCGGCTCATTAGAATAATGATTGTCACGAGGTTGGGTTTATTGTCAAATTAATAGAGTTACAAAAGACTACATGGAAATCGGCTCATTAGAATAATGATTGTCACGTGATTGGGTTTATTGCCAAATAAATAAAATTTCAAAAGACTACATGGAAATCGGCTCATTAGAATAATGATTGCCACGTGGTTGGGTTTATTGTCAAATAAATAAAATTTCAAAAGACTAAATGGAAATCGGCTCATTAGAATAATGATTGCCACGTGGTTGGGTTTATTGTCAAATTAATAGAGTTACACAAGACTACATGGAAATCGGCTCATTAGAATAATGATTGTCACGTGGTTGGGTTTATTGTCAAATTAATAGAGTTACAAAAGACTACATGGAAATCGGCTCATTAGAATAATGATTGTCACGTGATTGGGTTTATTTATTTATTTATAACTTTTCGCACAAAAGGTACAAAGGCGGACTTAATGCCTTAGGCATTCTCTACCAGTCAACCAAGGGTGGTGAAGAGATTAGATGGCAGGTGCTTTAATTGAAAGGAAAGGAAAGCATTGATTTGAGCGATGTTTAACAATGATAAAATAAAATTAACTATCAAAATAACGTACACAAATATATAAATAAGTCCTATACACATACATACTATTTACTATACTATATACTTACATAAATATATATATATATACAAATTCCAGGAAGAGAGATGTTGAGATGACTTTACTCTATTTGTTTCGAAAATAACTCTGCAATTTCCGCTTAAATGCATACCGACTGGTAGCCGTCCTGATATCAAGAGGAAGCGCATTCCAAAGAAGAATGGACTGAATATGAAAGGAAGAATGAACAAAGTCAGAAGTATGAGAAGGACAGAGTAGAAGAAGATTGTTAGAAGAACGTAGATTCTTAGCGTGAGAAGAACATAGGTATTGGAAGTGAGACACGAGATAAGAAGGAGGAGTGGGAGAGTTGAGAAGGGAGAAAAGCGTGGTCAAAGCACGCAAACTTCTTCTTTGGCGAATGAACATCCATTTGAGCTCAGACCTATAGCTCGACACATGATCATATTTTCTGAGGTTGAATATGAACCGGATACCATAGTTAAGCAATCTGTCGAGCTTATCCAGCAAAACCGCATTCAAGTCAAAGTAACACACGTCACCATAGTCGATCATAGGGAAAATCAAAGTCTGCACAAGCATGGTTTTCGTCTTAGCGGGCAAAAAATTCCTCAGACGATACAGGGATCGCAGAGTACCGTTGACCCTTTGACTAACACTAGAGACCTGGTGTTGCCAGCTGAGTGTAGAGTCGAGATGCAAACCGAGATCTTTCACAGTAGGGGTAATGGGTATGACGGTACCATTGAAAATAAGAGGAGGAAGAGAGCTAAGCGTCACCCTACCTATCATGCGTGAGCTTCCAATTACAATGGCCTGACACTTCGAGGGGTTTACAGACACCCCGAACCTATCAGACCACTTTTTGATAGCATCTAAGTCTCGGTTTACATCTGCTATAGCGTCTGACAAATCCTCAACCCGCTCAGCTGTATACAATTGAAGATCATCGGCATATAGATGATACGAACATCGAAGACAGTGAGTTATAAAATTAATGAAGATGGAGAATAACAATGGGGAAAGAATACCGCCTTGTGGAACACCAGCATACAGATCACGCCAACTCGATGAGCTCTCATCAACGCGAACCGACTGCTGACGTCCCCGAAGATAAGAAGAGAACCATTCCCGCACCTCGGACGAAACCATAAGGTGGGAGAGGATAGAAAGGAGAATATCGTGGCTGACGGCGTTAAAGGCATTGGAGAAATCAATTAATACCAAAACGGTAACTTTGGTATCCTCCATGGCTTTCCTAATGTCACCAGTCACTTTAAGGAGAGCGGAGGCTGTACTATGCCCAGGCCTGAACCCAGACTGAAAAGAGCTAACAAGGTTGTTCCGATGAATGTTTATTGCCAAATTAATAAAATTTCAAAAGACTTTACATGGAAATCGGCTCATTAGAATAATGATTGCCACGTGGTTGGGTTTATTGTCAAATTAATAGAATTCCAAAAGACTGTTCTGTTAGGGAAGGGCACACTAGAATGATTTTTTTCTTTCTTGATTTGCGCAGAAAAAAAATTGATTCTTTTGTTTACAAACTTTTTCAAATCATAGAAGTGATTGAGTTTATCAACATAAATTATGTTGATAAACTCAATCACTTCTATGATTTCACCAGCAAATAGCTAAAGGCTAGCAACGATGCCCAAATTCAACCAAGTACCTACATAAATGTAAATATATAGGTAGGTTTACCTAGGAGCTTCGCGCTCTTGTTGTGTCTATCGGGACCAATAAATGGCGTAATTCTTATTAACATAGGATAATATTTTCTATCAATGGAACTATTTGTTTTTATATCAGTCCTGCACTCTAATTGCGTAACACACTTTCGATCACCATCCGAGGGTTTTTAAGGAAATTCCTAATATCTACATTGCTTCATAGGTTCGAAAAATTCGTTTGTCAAAAATCTAAATAATGCAATGAACGTGGCTGAACTATCAAAAAGAAAGGCATTGTGATCAATTGCCATTTTATGTGTTTTACGCAATTACCCTGCCGCTATCCAAGCTGACCCTTTTCACTTTTTTCTATTCCTTGTACGAAATAGTGTTTCTTTATATTATACTTACTTAGGGAAGTTCGTTACGAAAGCCATGCCGGTTAAAGCCTCTCACAATGCATACCTACTTGCTTGCTGATTGCCAGGTTCTACCTACCGGTAGATGAGTCATAAGGCCTCTGAATAGTTCATTTGTTTGCAAACAACTCGCACCCGTTTGTGCACATTAGTCCTTATTCGTGCCATGCGAGCCCCGTCACGCTCGGCGGTTCCTTTGGAGAGGCGCCGCCCGCTGTCTCGGAGCTGTCTCTTTTCCGGCGACAGACTCCCAAGTCTGTCGCTTACAGGCCACATCCTATGGCGACCGGAGATCATTGGGCGCCCTTCGGCCGATCCCGTAAAGTAATCTATTAATAACTAATTAATGGACTACATATCCAGACTCCAGGGTGCTACTGAGAGAGATGTCAGCACCAACGACGGGTCCTTTAGAGCCGATGCTTGCCAGGGTTGCGGGAAAGTCCGTAAGGGTTACCGTAGCCCTTGGCACAGGCAACGGAAGGAACACGGGTGGGTTTTAGTCAGTAAGTCTGACACTCCCTCCCGCTCCGCACAGAGCGGGAGAAGTTATTTGATGATTTCCCACACAAAAAAAAGGTGCTACTGAGAAATTCCTAATTGAAAAACTTCATAACACTTTCATTGGATTAAATCCAGGATCAGCATTTTAAGCAGTCAGCAGAATCCCGAACGTCTGGCAACCAGTCAGATTAGAAAAAAAATCCTCGGTCAAGTCCTGCTAGAGACTACTTAAAACTAATACGCCGCGCCGTTGCGCAAAGTAAGTCGGTTTGGTGCATTCCCACGCAGACATATTCCTATTTTGTCCGCAAAATCAATAATGAGGATTTATATTTGAGGAGCTGGCGAACAAAACCGGATTAGTCCACGAAAATAAATTTTACACGGTAGCTAAAAAACTAATATCAGTATATGAAGGAGACTAATAGTATTACATTGCATTAGGATATGTCGGTGGATTAGTTCTAATAATGCATGAGGTACCTATTTTTAATTTACTTCTATATTCTGGAACTTATTCAAGAAATAAAAATGGACTAAACCGGTTTTGTTTGAAAAAGGTGGACTTTGGTGTGGTGGTGGTGGTGTTTCGTTTTTGTTAGACATTTCCTGTTTTGATTGAAAATGTGTTGATGAAATAAATACATTACAGGACAAGTTCGCTTTAGAATGAAAAAATATATTTTTTTTAAATCTTTGTGTTGGATATTGGACTAGTCCGGTTTTGTATGAAAATTTAGTTTTTTAAGCCTTTTTTAGCCTACTTCTAGCCGGTTTTGGGTGAAAATATTAACAGGGATCGACGAAACTAGGTCAAGACATCACGATTCGAAAAAAAAACATCTTTTGAATAGTAGTGGACAAGTCCGGTTCTGTTCGCCAGCTCCTCATTTTTCATTAGTGACACATATTAGTGCATTTGTCTATTTGCCTGTATCTTCCTAAATTAGCTTAAACATTATTTATTTATATACCTATGACTGTATAATGTATAATAGATGGCTGTCTTTTTTTTAAGACCTAAAAAACACACATTTTGCCAGACGTTAGTGGGTCAAAGATAGACATTCAATCCCACCAACAAAGTCACAGAATAAGACGCTTATAGAAAATAATGAAATCTTACCTTTCTCCCGGCCCTGTCAACGAGCTGGCACGCCAAAAACGACCCAAAGATCTGCACAACAGCGAGCAATATCGATTGTTTGTTAGGCGACAAGGCGATGCTTGAGTCAGGGTCCCTGCTAGCTGCTGTGAAGATGTGGCTGGCGTAGACCAGCACAGCGATGCAGCCACAGAACTCACGGGTGAGGTTCACTATGAGGGCAACCCAGAACGCTTTGACGGTCGTCTTGTCAGAAACTGTTGGAGAAAATTAGTTTTTAGTATCCTGAGCACATAGCGAATATTTAAATAGATGTAACTTGAATATAATAATTATGTAAAAGCTAGCGTGACATGGAAATATGACTAATAATATGGGGCAATTCAACAGACATTAATTCTACAAAAGAAATGTGTAAGAGCTCTATGCGGTGTCGGTCCACATGAATCTTGTAGGCCTCTATTCAAAAAACTGAAACTATTGACCTTGTTTTTGTATTGTTTTTGTTTTTTTAAATAAACGTTGCCCCACACTAGGAATTTCTCCTGTATCGTGGGTGCGTTTACAAACATTTAAACTCACATACACAAACAGCCAGACCCGGAACAACTACTTGCAGGTCATACAAATATTTGTTCCGTGCGGGGATCGAACCCGCGACACGTAACGCAGCAGACCGGACATTGTATTATTTTGTTTGAGGTATCGGTGTTTGTGAGGAAACCTAATGATTTTTTTTAGATTCAAAGGTGACAATTACACCAAACAGAGACCAAGAGATGCAACAATGATCTTCTTCCTTTTTGTAATACTTACAACTTTAAGTAAAAAAAATGTTTATCATATGTGTATTACAATATTCAACAACTTATCAAAGACCTTAGTTATGGGAACTGCCATTTAAATATTTTAAACTGCGTAGATGGTTGATAGAAAATTGTTTATATAAGTAGTTTACCAGAATTTCTGCAACATAAAGAAAAAAATATATTTTAAGTTTTCTTTAGTTTTGTGGCATGTGTTTATTCAGTTTAACTAATAAATAATTTATGTTATCTAAAGACAACATGTTATTTTAAGGTTTTAAGTTTTGTTGTATAGAGGCACGAGGAACAGGATGTAAAGTTCACTCATACCTCCATAGAAAAGGGAGGATACTCCGACCAGACGGGTGTCGTGTCTGGTGGGCAACTGCCCGATGATTAATGTCGGGAAGTTGTATTTATACTAGTCGCGCGGTAAACTCTGCTTGCGCGATGCAGGATTTGCGTGACGTCAGTATGACGCGCAGCTCGCATGTGGCGATGTAGATACCGCTACATTACTCCCCTCCGGAGACCGGAGGTCCATAGTGGGTCGAGTTGTTGTTGTTTTGTTGGTTGATTGTTGATTGATTGATTATTTTTTTGATTGTTGGTTGATTGATTGTTGTTGTTGATTGTTGATGTTGTTCATCACGTCGGGGTCACCAATATAGAGGCACGAGGAACAGGGTGTAAAGTTCACTCATACCTCCATAGAAAAGGGAGGATCCTCTGACCAGACGGGTGTCGTGTCTGGTGGGCAACTGCCCGATGATATATGCGCGTTGTATATATGCTAGTCGCGCGGTAAACTCTGCTTGCGCGATGCAGGATTTGCGTGACGTCAGTATGACTTGCAGCTCGCATGTGGCGATGTAGATACCGCTACAGTTGTGTTTTGTATTTATTATTGTTATTTAAATTTATCTTGATTTAAGTACCCTACCTATGTACCTAGTCATGTAAAACTAATTGGCATGCCCTAAACAGGCAAATTAGGGACTGTAGGTACATTAAACTTAAACCACCAACTTTTACAACTGGTAACACCTAAATAAATTATTCTTATTCTATTCGTAACAAACAGGTAAAATTTGGTTTAAAAAGCATGTATGTCGTATTTTGTGGACAGACTATATCTTTACGTCTTTTATTAGTATATTCAGTGCTGTATGGTAGAGATGCGTTGTTTAAATACAATGCCCATTAAAATAGCGTATTATGAAATACGAATGAACTTTTCCCCGACCTAATATTGAACATTGTTCTGCGAGAGACACTCTACGTGAAATTCGTTTGTCATGGAAAGTAATGCAGCCCGCATTACTTTCGGTTATGGAGGGTATACGGTATACTGTATACTAGAGTTATACAAGGAGAACTACCTCTTATGGGGAACAAGTTGAAAAAGTGTCCAACCTAAACAGTAAATAATAGTTCAAAAACCCTCCAAAATGGCGCTAGCGTAGGCTAATTGTGTGGTATGAATGTGTAGCAGTTGTTATCGGACTGAAGTATGCCTAGCTAGAAAATTAACGGATTGAAGTATGCCGAGCTAATATAATAGCCGAGAAAATTTAATATTTTTAGTGACTAGAGTAGTTAGTGATAATCCAATATACCATACCCCAACAATTAACGTAGTCCAACATTATTTTCTAAACATTTTACCCGGTGGCTACTGTAGCGCCACCCTTATGTAGCACATTTTGACGGACACTTTTCATACACAGAGATAATTCTCCTTGTCTCTACCCTCCATACTTTCGGTAGGTATTGTTTGTGCTAACTCCGATTACAAATATTACACACCCTGACCTTTCTGAAGTTCATCACTTACCTGACCTTTATGAAGTTCATCACTTAAGGGCCGTGAATATTTGTTCGAGTAGGTAAGGCTTAATTTTAACAACGTAAATTTTATTCAAAAGGGTTGGAAATTACAGGCAAACGTTCTCAATTTTAATTATAGGTACTCGTAGGTACCTATATACGACTTGAAATGGTTCACCCACAGTATTTCCCTCGGTATTAAATTTAATCCTTTTCCAAGAAAAGTTTATTCTGATGATATATTAATAAATGAAACTCAGAAATGGAGATCTATTAAAATGAGTTGGGTTTTTAAGCTTTGCCCGCTTGCAGCATAGGTAAATACATTTTGTGCTAAAGAAATTTAAACCATCGTTCTATTTCTGTCATTTGTTTTAAGTTGAGAGAGACAGTGGTGCGGATTCTGTTGTACACCGAACTAAACTTACTAAACTATCACTAAAATTCCTTACTTTTGGCTATGAGAATCTTAACGCTATTCTGCAAAATAAAATCTCTAAATTTAAAAATAATTTTGACACATCTAAAATCAAATTTGGCAATTGCGACTCCACGTGATAGGTACTTGTTTGCCGTACCACGTGATTTTTTTTTAGAGCCAGAGTCGCGCATTATTTTGCAGCCTCGACATGTTTTGTATGGAATTTTTCACTTTTTGTATGGAAAATATGAAAAAAATTTTTTTTTTTTACCAACACGTTGGATTTTAGATGTTCCGGGATCTTATAAAGGGGGTCGAAATTTTCATTATTTTTGCGATAGGACACACCGTTTTCGAGATATAAGCAAAAGAAAAGAAAAAAAGATACAGTACCTACTGTTTTTGCATCTGAAGTCGAGGTGTTGGTATGAATTTTAGTTCATGACAACTAATTTTATTCCACACCTTTTTAATCGCGATTAAAAACAGGCAGATTTAGTTACGACAATCAAAATTTTTGGTGAAAAACGTAAAATTCAGAATAGCAAAATTGCCATTTTCACTAAATTATAATCTCAGTCCCATCTTAGTGCTGTCAAACTAAAATTTGGTTAAGTTGTGTCACTTTAGTCAATTTCAGAATGGGAAATCGTCGTTTGACAGGAATAAACTAAATTTTGGTGATTTTTAGTCTAGTTTAGAGAATTTTGTGACAAGAGAATCGGCACCAGTATGAGGTTTTAAATGTGATTAACGCTAAATGTAGGTACTTAAGGTAGTGCTGTTTGCAGACGACACTTCACTTTTATTTAAACTCAAACGTCAGCAGCTGGTTACTGACAATGTAAATAGTGCCCTCGCAAAAGTAGTTAACTGGTTTAATGTTAATAACCTTCTTCTTAACGAGAAAAAAACGAAATGTATTAAGTTTACGATACCTCATGTTAGACAAGTAGAAACAAGTATTCTCATAAAGGGTGAAGAGTTGAAACCCGAAAATACCACAGTATTCTTAGGCATAACTTTGGATGCCAAGCTTCAATGGGGCCCCCATATAGATAAATTGTCCAAGAAGCTTACCTCTGCAGCATACGCCGTTAGGAAAATTCGTGGTTTAACTGATTTAGAGACAGCCCGTTTAGTATACTTTAGTTATTTTCATAGTGTAATGTCGTACGGTATTCTGTTGTGGGGAAATGCCGCCGATATTCAGATGATTTTTGTTTTACAAAAAAGGGCAATTCGTTAAATTTATAAACTAAGTCCCAGACACTCCCTCAGAGACAAATTTAAAGGGATTAATATAATGACTGTGCCTTCTCAGTATATTTATGAAAATCTTTTGTATGCACATAAAAATATTAATCTGTTTAAAAAGTACAGTGATATCCATAATTTAAATACTAGGAACAAACACAAATTTGTTGTTCCTACTACCAGGCTCAAGAAAATAGGTGGCTCGTTTAGATGCCAATGTATACGTTTTTATAATAAACTTCCTAGCCACATTCAAGCACTAAGCCTTAATAAATTCAAATCTTTTATAAAAAGGAAACTATGCCAGAATGCCTATTATACTGTCAAAGACTATATTGAGGACAAAAAGGCTTGGGATTGAGTTGCTCCAATAAAGCACAGGCAATGTTAATTTATTTTATTTTGCTAACTATTTTTACTTTTAATCTTTGCTATAAGTATCTATACTTATATACATATAAGTACAATGACACTAATATTTACTGTATAAAGTATTATATTATTTTAAGTTATTGTGAATGTGAGGACTATGTGTGTTTTTCTTCCAGTTTTAATCATGTTCTGGCAGTTTGAGTAGCTGATGCGGCCTACCCAAATGCCCTTTCTTTGGTATTGTTCGTCGAATCGTTGAGCTCCTTAAGTTCTGAGTTGAGCTGCACGGTTACTGACAAATGCGTGCACTGACTGGACAGGTCCGCTCAATCTGTGTGGTTCTTTCCTCAAAAGACCATTTCAGACACAAATCTACATGGTCCTCAAAGATTGTTATAATATTATTCTAATTATTGTGAATGTGAGAACTATGTCGGTCATTGGTTTTTTTATATTTATTTTTGTATTTTTCTCAGCGTAATCATGATCTGGCAGTTTGAGTAATTTATGCGGCCTACTCAAATGTCCTTTCTTTGGTATTGTTCGTCGAATCGTTGAGCTCCTTGAGTCTAAGTTGAGCTGCACGATTACTGACAATTGCGTGCACTGACTGGACAGGTCCACTCAATCTGTGTGGTTCTTTCCTAAAAAGACCATTGCAGACACCGATCTACATAGTCATATCATGATCTGACGAAGATTTTGTCTGGACTTTAAAAGAGACTGTGACCTCTGAGTTTGTTTCGGCCTTTCTTCTCAGAGTAGTCAGATAGGAAACGCCGACCTCATCTAGTTTAAAAAAAAATATGATTGACGTGTAAAAGGGTTTGTTCAAACCTACTTACAGAAATAAAATCATTTATCACTTATTTAGGAAGTGATTATTGGTGCAAGCGGGGACATTTGCCTGGTCTGCCTAATTAGCTAGTATTAGGCAGACCAGGCAAATGTCATGCCCATGAATATAATGTAGGTTCTGATGAGCATTTTAACACTAGAATTGAGAATTTTCTCATTCATCATGCGTGCCTTTAGGTTCATGCCATCTGCGCCTGCGACAGTCAACAAAATTGTTAACGACAACAAAAAATAAAACACGCCCACAAAAAATGAGCAACAACAACTAGGCACTAACTACCAGGAACCCATAAACGTAAGGCGATTGACACCGCCGCAATGTTTAACCCCAAACAAAACGTTACCAATTGACATTTGACACATGCAAAATGACAGAAGCGAATTAAATGGCCGCCAGAATTGAGAGTGATGGTGGCTGGTCAAGAATCAAGGACGTTTTGGTCGCCACGTTTTATAAAGAGGTCGGGTCAATCAGTACGTCATGAATTATTGGTGGCGGACTCATAATAATCGCCACACGTGAATATTTTGTTGTTTGTTTATTGTTTAGATTCGGTTCGGTTCTTCAATCAACTCAGCCTATTGCTGTCCATTTCTGGACATAGGCTTGTCCCAAGCTGCGCCACAATTCCCAGTCATCTAGCTTCCTCATCCAATCTGTTCCAGTCAACTTTTTATAAGATCCTCGGTCAATCTAGCTCGAGGGCGTCCACACCACGCTTGCCGATACGCGGTCTCACTACCTCACTGCACTCTCACTTGCCGATACAGGGTCACTCCGGGACCCGTCAGTTTCACCAGCCTTCGGTCCTTCGACACACAAGGCTAGTCCACTGCTACTTCAGCTTCAGCTTGCTTACTCTGCAAGCTATGTCGGTAACTCCGGTTTGTTTGGGTCAAGAGCATAGCACGTTTTAGTGTTGCATGTGTTGGTAGCTTTAGATCTCATCATCATTGTCTTCCTGCCCTTGTCCCATGTTACTTGTGGTCGCTGATCACGTTTTCCTCTTCCACTCTCCTCTGTCAACCGTCACGCTATCATGTTTCTAAATAGATAATGGTCGTAGTTCCTACCTCTCCGGAGACCGGCTTTGTTACGGGTTGATGGCAATAGGCTCACTCCCTATTACCATATTTGGCGCTAGTTATAGGTGGGTGGGTGCACTAGGTATACCTAGGTATACCTCTGCTAAACCCTTCCCGGAAAACAGGCGTGACCTTATCATTTATGTTACCTCCCGGAACAGACATTTTAAGATACGGAGTCCTAAGTAGGAGCTAGTACTAGGTATATAATTTATTTATTATTAGGCTTTCCAACACGCTTGGCTGGAGGCTTTGAGTTAGCTCAAAGGCACCACAGGATTGACTGGTTAAGCAGTCACGGCCAACTGCGAGATGCGATACAAAAAAAAAAGGCTTTCCAACAATGAGTACACTGTAACATTATAAAGTACATTGCAAACTTAAGTCTAAGCGCCTTATCACTTACAGAATAGCACAGCATGCACTAGATTATGCGCAGATAATTACACGATTAATTAATTAAAACAAGTACCTAATACACTTTGAAAAAAAAAAAAACAACTATAAAAGCTAAATTGATTATAGTGAATTAAATTGAATTAAAATGAATAACGTAGATTAAATTACATTAAAATTGATTAAATGAAATTAAAATTGATTAAATGAAATGAAATAAAATTAAAATCGATTAAATTAGAATAAATTTAATTTTTTATTATTTTATATTATAATAGTCAACTAATTTGTTTACAACAATGACGAGGCGAGGCTAAACATTTTTCGGGAGTAGTGACGCTATTTTCGCACCAATCTCCTTTAATGCGAGTATGTCACCGCTTCCTGAACGAACTACTAATTGTTATGATACTGAGTCAGAAGGACGAAATAAAAAGACTCAAGCCTATTCCTATTTCCGCGTTTAAAATGAATTGTTTGCTTTTGTTTGTCGACAGATCTATAAATAGTTCACAGGGCAGTTTAGTTTTATATTCAGAGCCGTTAACGAGGAGTTGATTTAATCCCATTTCACAACGCTTAGCAGACGGGTTGGTGTCCGCACTGGGCAAAGCGAAAGATGTAGTTGAATCCCAAGAGTTGGAAGATTTATTAGTTACTAAACATTTTTGAGATGCTTTCCAATATTCCAATAGCGTTTGAACATAGGTACAGCTGATAGTCTAAACACAGGGTCAAATTAAATCAGCTAGCGAAACCCAGCAGATGACGAATCAAATGACACCTAACGTACACACTCACACACGTTTGGCGAACACATTATTTTGCGGCATGATTCGGCACAGATCGGTGGTAAAATCGAATTTAATCGCCATTTGATTCGTCTTCTGCTGAGGGTTCCCTATCCATTTGCATAAAATTTATGCCAAAACAAATTAGTCTTTAAGATGATTATGCCAACATAAAATGTATGCCTAAAAAAATTATGCCGAAGTATTATTATGCCAAACAAATGGTGCCAAAATCGTTATGCCGAAGTATATTAGGACAAAGAACATTATGCGAAAAGAAGGGATCCCTCTGCTGAGTGTCGCTAGCTAATTTAGTATGAACTACTTACTTTGACGCTTCCATATGGGACCCCGTACCACTATTAATTATACAAGGTGTAACAGAATAAACGCAAGTCCAAAAAGTAGTTTGCTCATAATTGACTACTGAATTGATTTCAATAACTATTAATAAAGGTATTTTTTTCAAAAATTATGTTTTTGCAGTACTGACCAGCATTTGAGCCAAAGAAAATTAAATCTTATTTCAAGGCAATAAGACTCAATTTTAAATGCATAAAGTAATGTTAGGTCAACACGATTTTCTCAATAATAATAGTCAGCTTACAAAAACAATTGTTTTGGTCATTGTAAAATGCTTTTAACTCAATACTCTAATTGTGGTGTACGAGGTCTTGCGTTAATTATGTTACGCGTTGTATACTAGATGACAAATACATACACAATAATTTTGGTGAGAACTTAGGTTCACTAGTTGTTTGCTCAATGATCAATCTGTCAACTTCTTCGGAGATAGACGTGTCATCTACGGGCAGGGAACGCAGCCAAGCTAGCACCTTTGCTGTTTCCTGAAACAAAGTTATACAGGGTGTAACAAGACGCGTTATCTACGCATTCTTTTTTTTTTTTTTTTTTTTTTGGATATGTTGGGAAACGACTTTTATTTTTGGTGTGATCATTTGCTGTTTGCGGTAGTGCGCAATGTAACACACGTAAAGCATTGTGCTTATGGGTGCATGCAACGGTACAGGAGCTGGGGGGATAATTAAAGTTAGGTTATAACATTTTAAACTAGTTTTCTAGACAACAAGTATTTCTTTTTAACTTAAATATTTCCGTAACCAGAAGGTGCCCAGGTATGGTGCGTAACAAAAAAATATTACAATAACGAGGAAAACCAGTGACTCAGCTTCTATAAGCGTTTTTTTACGTTAATATAATTAATAAAAAGTTACATAACTGGACTCAATACGCAGATTCGTTTTCAGCAAATTTAAGCAGGAATAGCAAAAAAATCATTATAGTTACATACTATCTAAGAAACAATACTCCGTTCTATCTAAGAAACAAATAAAATCATCATTTTATTTAATTTATCAAAATCCGTTCGGATTTTCCGTCAACTTCCGACAAACAACGCGGTCGCATAGTTACGAAAAGCGACTTTCAATTTATAATAAGTAGGTATCGTTACAGGTTATTTTTTTAATCTTACCTCATTCTTCCCGCACTTGACCAAGTATGAGGGTGTCTCCGGCAGCCGCAGGAGGATGCAGAAGTGGATGAGAGGAATCGCGAGCAGGATCCAGAGCACTGTGTTGAACGGCAGCAGGTCTCCCAGGACGAAGACTAACAGGTTTCCAGCGGTCTGGGGACAAAAGGAAATTTTTTTTGAATAGTTAGGCAAACGGCCCAATTGTCGGCTATCTGGGAACTGGGCGGCTTCTTCTTCACTTTACTCTACGAAAGAATGAAAAAGTGTTTATTGGGTCTCGCACAGGGAGATAATTACACAAACTGCTATACACTATAATGAGACAAGCGCAAAATAAAAAAAACGGTCCCGTACGAGGCCAAAACACCCCAGTATCTCAGCATAATGCTGCGACATTTAATTAGCAAAGAAATTTGAGATTTTTTTCAATGATCAAAGTTGACGGAGAAACGTGTCATGTGCCTGCAACTTTAACGGCACACCAATCGTAAACATATCAAATACGGCCAGCCTATCCACGCACGCAAGATTTTCTTTAAAGTTTTATGCGACCAGCTTGGCATCATTAATTTTGCTGTTAGAAAACTTAGTAAGAGTTTACACGTCTCATCTCAAAAACGTATTAAGATAATTATTGCTTTTTTTTAACTTGGGTTTGCTCTTGACTCAAGTCAAGGTCAGTGGTGACAGAGACAGAGTCGACGATGGAGTGAGCTTACCCAGAAGAAGCCTGTTCACTCTCACTTTGAAGAGATTAGGGTTGTATGCGTTCGGAAACACAGACGCAGGTAGAGAGTTCCACTCTTTTGCTGTGCGCATAACAAAATACATTTGGAAACGCTTAGTGCGAATTGGTGGAATAGCAACTAGGTGAGGATGGTAACTTGCAGTGCGTCTAGATGACCGATAGAAGAAGGGGGAAATGAGGTCGTGGAGTTCTTGGGCACACTCACCGAAGTACAATCTGTAGGAGACCGACAAGCAGGCGACCTTGCGGCTACGTATAGAAAACCAAACGAATCTCTGCATTTTAAAATCCAAACAAATAAAAGTAAAGAGGAATAAGATATAAGAGTCAATAAAACTCTTCAAAAGCACCAAAAACGGAATAATACACACCTACCCATATAACACATTTTCCTGAGAATCTGTACGACGAACAGAATCTATTGACAAAGTGTACCTAGAGTTAACATGACATTTTTCATTACAACTAAAATCGTCGAAAATATATTTGCTCATTAGCACATCTCAAACAGAACTCCACGGGGATTACCTACCTATCAAATACTTAGTAAGTACATAGACTTACAAAATATCTTCCTCGAACTGAAAGAAAAACAGGAAAAATGTACGTCTTTGTTTGAAGGGGGAACACCTGAGTTATGTTTGCATAATTATTATACACAAGATAAAAAAAAAGATTTACCGTATTTTCCTTATATTATCGTGCCTTGGCTGTCACGAATTGCATTTGTTTTAGTTATTAGGATAATCGATTATGGTCTAGCTACTAGCTAGGGGGATACTACACTATCAATACCTATGTAATTAGATCTATGAGTCAATGATAATATTATAATGATAATGTATTGTGGGGCTTGTGGCTTAGTAATGACAGGCGCACGGGTCGATAAATCAGGTTAAGCTACGCTTACCGCGTTGGTCCGTGGATGGATGACCATCTTTACATACCAAGACCCTCCGTGCCTCGGAAAGCACGTTAAGCCGATTGTCCCGGCTGTCATTCGTGGATCTTTGACACTCGTTACGGGTCGTCTGAAGCCCGAAAGTCTGACAACCAGTCTTACCAAGGGGTACCGTAATAACCAGTAACTGGGTTGTGGAGGTCAGATAGGCAGTCGCTCCATGTAAAATACTTGTATTCAGCTGCTTCCGGTTAGACTGGAAGCTGACCAAAACATAGCTGGGAAAAGGCTAGACAGAGGATGATGAATGTAATATAAATTGCCCTATTACATGGAACATAAATATAACTGGCAAAATATAATATGTGTGTATAATAAAAATGTGTGTCTTGTATATGTATGTAGGTATGTGTGAGGTATTGGTATTGTGACGGCATCTACAACGCCACATGCGAACTACGCAGCATCCTGACGTCACGCAAAATCCTGCATCGCGCAAGCAGAGTTTACCGCGCAATAGATATATACGAACCCCGACAACAACAATCGTCAGGCAATTGCCCACCAGAGAGGACACCCGTCTTGTCGGAGGATCCTCCCTTTTCTATGGAGGTATGAGTGAACTTTACACCCCGTTCCACATGCCTTTATAGTATCTACACCTCTGCCTAACCCTACGGGTACCACATGCGTTATGTTATGTAGTTACCTTTATATAATGTGCTACAAGGGTCTTTAGGCGCTTGAATGACGTGACAAGGAGACGCTGTTGGTAAACATTTGTGAAATTATTTGGTGAAATGTATTGAAAAAACAAGATGGCGACGTTAGTTCCGATTTTAACCACGCGCTGAAAGATCCTTGTAGGTACAGCTTGTAGATATTATTATGAATAATTGAATTTGTGAACTACCTATTCCATCTAAACTAATACTAGACACATCAAAAGTGTCTAGGGTTCAAAGTGTAAAAAAAAATGAATATTGCTATATTGAAATTAAATTGATTGATATTGATTTAATAAAATGTTTTATATGTATAGATCGACGAAGTACTCTCTGCTTTTGCTTTAATGAAGATTTTCGCGATTTTTGCTTACATACGCTCGATTTTTCACCTTAACTAATCCTGACATTATTATGTGATAAAAATAAAAGTTTTAAAGGTTTTTATTGCGTAAAATAAACAATTAATAGTCTGTATTTCCGCTGTTAACGCGTATAACACAATTGCAGCGATTCGGCATACTCAATATGAGTTCATCCAAATCACGTTGCGGAATTGCCGGCCACGTCCGTTGTGAGTGTTGTGACAGGCGAAAAAGATTTTCTGGTGTGTGTGGGGCATCCATATTTGGCAGAGCTCTTCTTTAAAGCATCCCATGCGTGCTCAATGAAATTCAAGTCTGGCGATTGAGCTGGCCATGATAGGACATTGGTATTAGCTGCGGCAAGTGTGTTGGCAACGACTCTGGCAGTGTGCGGACGTGCATTATCATGCATAAGCAGAAAGCACCAAATTACACCGCGAAGGAATGACAATATTGATACAATCGTTTCAGCGTAAATCTGTGCATTGAGATTAAAAACATTTTACAAAAAAAAACAACCGACTTCAAAAAAAAAACACTACAAAGTGCAAAATAACTTTAATTTTGGAAGTCGTTGTCTATGGTTTTGTACTTTCGTTTTTTGCCACCGACTTCCGAAATTAAAGTTATTTTGCACTTTGTAGTGTTTTTTTTTGAAGTCGGTTGTTTTTTTTTGTAAAATGTTTTTATTTTTCACTTTTTAGTTGTGGTACCTACCACACACACATTCGTATACCTCTACTTGCTATGTAAATAACAGTGAGAGGAAGTTATTTTAACTTCATCATTATACACTAAGTGGAAAAAATACGTGAAGTGAAAAAAGATAAGTTAACTGAAAAAGTACCAAAGCAAAGTTAGTAAAATTTATATGGGACCACCCTTGAAGCATACCCTATCAATTAAAAAAAGAATTTTCGAAATCGATCCACAATTGCCGGAAATATCGCGTAACAAACATACAAAAAAAAACAACATACAGTCGAATTGAGAACCTCCTCCTTGTTTGAAGTCGGTTAATAAGTATCTATTTCAATTCAAACTCAGTCGCATACATTTTAACCTGTGTTGGTCCCAAAAGTCAAGATTAGGTAGTTACAAATCCTTATACCCCAGTTACCTTCCACAGCTGTAACAAATCGCGCATGATAAGAGTCTTTATGGTAATTAAACATATATTTTTTTCGAAATAGTTTTTATAACCTTTGTAGTGAGTACAGGCGTGATATTATGTTGTGTGATGGCGTAAACAATGCTTAGATATGCTATAGCAACAATCGCGGTTAATCTGCTGTTATTCATTGAAGAGTTCCCCCGATTTCTACAAGATCCCATCATCAGATATTGAAATGGTGACAATGGGACCACACGGGAAGCACCAGCTTTCAAATAAAAAAAGAATCATGAAAATCGGTTCACCCAGTCGCAAGTTATGAGGTAACAAACATAAAAAAAAAAAAAAAAATACAGTCGAATTGATAACCTCCTCCTTTTTTTGAAGTCGGTTAAAAATCAAAATCAAGTCTTCCAAAAAAAAACAATACAAAGTGAAAAACACTTTGACTTCGGAAGTCGGTGTCTTTGTTTTTCATTGTTTGCCACCGACTTCCGAAGTCAAAGTTTTTTTTTCAATTTGTAATGTTTTTTTTTGGAAGTCGCTAGTTTTTTTTGTGAAAAAGTATTTTTGGAGTTTATTGAATGTACGAATGAGAGAAAATGTATTTTAATGAAAATACGTTACTTTACTTATAAAAAATAACTGGCTGGTTTACCCTGTAAGACAGCTATGTCTTTCAGAGGAATATAATATAAATAAGTAATACATTACTAACGAATTAATCGTCACGATGAACTTCACCATCGAGTAATCCCCGAAAAGCGGGACGAGCCTGTCCCGCGCGGGACATTTAATTTTGGCCAATAATCGGGACGTCCCGCCAAAATCAGGACTTCTGGCAACGCTGGTTCGAACCTAGGCAGGCACTTTACTATATGTACTTAATTCATCACCATTACTTTCAAAACGAAGAAGGAAAACATCGTGGGGAAACTGTTATTTTCTAGAACCAAAAATTCGAAGGCATGTGACATTCACCAACCCACACTGGGCCCGCGTGGTAGCTTAATATCCCACTCTCCCTCACGGGGCCGGGGGGGAGGCCTGTGTGGCTGTGGGAACGTTTTAGGCTAATTATGCTAAGCCTGAGTACCTTATAGCTAACTGGATGGAAATCTTAATTATCTCTGTAATTACTAGATCGGTCATTAAATTAATTAATATGTATTTACTGATAACAGCACGTGCTCTAATAAATTATTACATAACCGTTTGTTTTGTCTATTTAAGATAAGTAAGTATTATGATCTCGTGGAGAGAAAATAGACTCCGGTGGCATGATGGCCTCTTCGCGTGACGCACACTGGGGTCCTATTATACCACCACCCCATATACTTATGAGTGCAGTCTTTCACCGTTCTTGACACCTGTCAGGTTCATACCAAACGAATACGTGTTTTGTGAATTTGATCTTTATAAGTTACTAGAATGGTCACACTGACAGGTGTCAGGAACGCATTCTCTCGACGGTCGGACTGTAGCAGTTTGTCATTAATCTTTACTAAGGAAAGAGATGCAGCTATACAGGACGTATAGATCCATCTCTTTCCCATACTGACGGTCAGCTCCGCTTCTACCTTAATTGCTAACTCGACAACTGACGAGATAATTAAATAATAACAATATGATCGTTCTTAAAGTTGGTCGAACATATTTCACACTATAAGCTAATCCTTCATAATACGATGTAACAGATAAAACATTACCTTACCAAAAATATCAAGTCCCCGGCTGCTTTTTCTGATCATAAGGTAGGCATATTTTTGGAAACTCGTAACACAGAAAGCCAATTTAAGGGTCCTTCAAACAGGCGTTACACGCGACGCGAATCGCACGCGACTCAAGGCACCGCTCGTCGCGTGACAGGTGGTGCCTTTGTGTCGCGTCGCGTGTCGCACCTGTATGAAGGAGACTTCAGGACTAAAGACCAACACAATAGTACGCACTTTTACAAGAAGCAGAACTTAAATTTTTAAATAACAGATGCCGCCTGCACGATACTAATTTACGTCGTACGGTGGGCTGAAAAACGCCTTTCATAGATATAGAGACTTGTATTTTGAAATTCTGCTGATCATTAGTATACTATAAAATTTCGTCTACAGTAGCAATTGCGTGTACAAATGAAGGAGTAATATATATTTTTTTAATTTGTATGGCGCTGATTTGAAAAATGAGGTACGTTTTTGTGTGTAAAGATATACCTAGTACTATTTATTTGTAATTTTTTGACATAGGTACTTCGTATTGCGGCACCATTTGTGTTTTATTTTAAATTCCTCTCTATTAAAAAAAATATATTGTGTTGATGCTTATATGAGTAGGTAGGCCAAGTCTAGTTTACAATTTTTTTTTATACAATTCAAGGCTATAACAATCGAAGAAATCACGATAGTTCGTTATACTATATTGAAATGACATGATAATGTAACTATGAATTACCTTTTGAATGTAATCTCATCTAATGGTCAAAACCTCATTAGCTAATGACCTCATTGAGGTAATCGCCTCATATGACTCAACCAAAATTCCTCACCTGAGGTCTCGATTGATTTATTAAGAGCGAATGCTCTAGGTTGCCCGGTTGAATTTCAATTTACACATATAAATCCTATGATTGTTATATAAGCTTTTCGGCAAATAAAAATCAGATGGGGGAGATATACGGGGAATATCTATCAAAGTTTATAATAATAAATAAAATAATAATACTTTATCAGGTGCACTTCTGATAGTGTTTCTGCATGTAGGCACAATGCAATACTTATGAAAAATGATAAATGATTTTATTTCAGTAAGTAGGTTTGTACAAACACTTTTACACGTCAATCATATTTTAAAAACTAGATGAGGTCGGCGTTTCCTATCTGACTACTCTGAGAAGAAAGGCCGAAACAAACTCAGAGGTCACCAATAGTAAAAATATAACACACCTACCTACATTATTTTCGAATGTCTGAAAAAAAACATACATTTTAGCAATTCAGTAGGCAGGTTCAGATGGTCGGTTGGGCGAGCCGGGTCAGCAAGTAATACAGATTCAGTACGTCGGCTTCGTAAGTGGTAGAAAAATCGGAGTCCGGAACACGGCAATACAATACACAACACAAAATTAAAAAAAAAAAACACGGGAACTTTTCGTTGCTCGTGATAATAACACGCGTGAGAAGTAAAATGTAACATTTATGTCCAAATAAACAGCCGAAGTCCTAATTGCAAAACATTTTTTTGCGATTTGCCAAAAAACTAGTTTTTTTTAATTCGGTCACTGTATTACTTTTTTTTTTATATAATTTTAATGGCCTGGTTGGCGAGCGAAGTGTTGCCAGCACTATAATAACATTATTAGGAATAAACTATTCTAAACGGAATCGATAATCAAATTAAATTACTTTTATCTATTACATTATTATAGCCCACTATTAGCCCATTATTGTACCTTTGTACCTATTTTTCTGTTATTTTCTTCTTGTCTCTATAAATAAGTGTGTACATAAATGGTTAAATAAATAAATAAAATAACATATATGTGTGTTTAAAAATATAAATAAACGCGATTATAATTATAAGAAGTACGAGTAATGACCTAAGTAAGTAATAAATTCACTTATCTTCATACTGATAATATTGTAATCGATTTGCAAGTGCAACTTTGTATAGATATTATTTTATTTTGGTATTGGCAACATTTCTAATTGAACTTGTACCTATGAAATGTCATCATCTGCCTAGCCTTTTCCCAACTAGGTATGTTGGGGTCGGCTTCCAGTCTAACCGGATGCAGCTGAATACCAGTATTTTACATGGAGCGACTGCCTATCTGACCTCCACAACCCAGTTACTGGGTAATACAATACCCCTTGGTAAGACTGGTTGTCAGACTTTCGGGCTTCTGACGACCCGTAACGACTGTCAAAGATCCACGAATGACAGCCGGGACCAACGGCTTAACGTGCTTTCCGAGGCACGGAGCAGTGGTGATGAAATAATTTACACAAAGTAAAGCGCCTGTCGGGGTTCGAACCTACGACCTACAACTCGTAAGTCGCGGCCGTTACCACTGGGCCACCACTGCACCTATGAAATGTATTGATCAATAAATTGAATAATTATTTAAATTATATGGTATAATTCTTACTGTTTTCTGTTCTGAATTATCATTATTGTAGAAAGTCTGTCGGACGCTAGATGATTCGAGCCTATTCCTTTTTTTTTTTTTTTTTTGAGGGTGGGAAATCATCAAATAACTTCTCCCGCTGCGGGCTGAGCAGGAGGGCGTGTCAGACTCTTACTGACTAAAACCCATCCGTGTTCCTTCAGTTGCCTGTGCCAGGGGCACGGTATCCCTCTCGGACTTACCCGCAACCCTAGCAGGCATCGGCCCTAGCGGACCCCGTCAATGGTGCTGACATCTCTTTGAGGCGCGCGTGGACCACAACGCGCCGTCGACCCGGGCCTGGTCCTTATCGAACGGCGAGCTGCCCATTGCTCGCCGATCGCAAGCCCACGCCTACGGTGGCCGGGAATCGGCCTGCGATTTCCGACGCCCAGCGCGTCTCCTGCGGCAGCTAGGGGCGTGAGGGCGCGAATTTTGCCTCTCCCTCACGCGTTCCGCCTCCTCCTTCGCGAACATTACTGCTTCGCAGAAGGAGGTGACGGCTTCCCAAGCCCTCTCGCTCCGTACCATGGCCTGGACCAGGGCCGGACGCGAGAGATCGCCACCGCCAATCGCCTTCACGAGGACATGGCGGTGCTCCGCCCAGGCCGGGCAGACCTCCACCGTATGCTCCACCGTGTCCTCCGGGCGATCCACACAATGGTGACACCCGGGCGTTTCCTCCCGCCTTATCCGGAACAGGAACCTCCCGAAACAACCATGTCCGGTGTGGACCTGCGTCAGGCGGAAGGTGAGGACGCCGTGGCGCCTCTCTAGCCACTCCTCAAAGAGGGGACTTATCGCCGCAATTGTGGCGTGCCCAGCGCTGGGTTGCGACAATCGCACTCTCCATGCCGCCCTGAGATCCCGCCGGAGCTCTGTCCGCTGTACCGTGATTTCTCGCGGCAGCGGAGCTACGCCCCGGCGTTTCGCCTCCTCGCACCACTCCCAAATGTGCGCGAGGACTTTCGCCTCCAGATCCCATGGCGGTAATCCGGCAAGGAGGCTCGCCGCCTCACCGGAGACCGTACGGTATCCCCGGACCAGCCGGGTGGCCATGACCCTTTGGGGCGCGTTCAACCAGCGGGCTGGCCGCCGCCTCAAGGAACGCGCCCACACCGGTGCCCCGTAAAGGGCCATGGACCGCACGACCCCCGCGTAGAGCCTCCGGCAGGAGGCGTTTGGCCCCCCTAGATTGGGCAGGAGCCGCTTCAAGGCAGCCCCGGCCCTTTCCAGTCTGGGAGCCAAACGTCGAAAATGCTCTACGAAGTTCCACCGGCTGTCGAGGACGAGTCCCAGGTACTTCATCGTCGACTCGACGCCGATGTGAACCCCTCCTACCGTTATTTGGGAACCCGACGGTGGCGCGTTCCGAGGACCATGAAAACACATGGCCTCGGACTTGTGCAGGGCCACCTCTAGTCCCAAATGCCGGATCCTCTCGACGATTGTCGCAACCCCGCGTGTCGCTAGTTCGGCCGCCGCCTGGTGCGACCTCCCCTGAGCCAGGATCAGCGTGTCGTCAGCGTAACAAACCACGCTGACGCCACTAGGGAGGTCGGCGCGCAGCACCCAGTCGTATCCGAAGTCCCACAGATGCGGCCCCAGGACCGATCCCTGTGGTACACCGCACGACATCTCTTGCCGGTTCCATACTCCCTAGTGACCGGGGTAGATGGCGGCAATGTCACTCAGCATTATAGGTCAGTTCGTTTGACTATTCAATAGAATAGAGTGACGTCAGATTGATCAATGTTTAGTCCTGGCATTGTCTTATAAAGAATACACTAAAATAACTGCGGAAATACGTGGAACTGTATAATTGGTACTACATGATATCGACCGTATACAAATTATTAATTCATGGAGTGGACAAAAACGCACTAAATGATATTGTGCCAATTGGGAGTATTTCGGAAGAAGCTTCAGAGGCACGAAACAAAGATTTTAGGAGGTTCAGAGAACACCTTTCAAGGAAGAAAAGCAGACAAGCTTCAAACGAGGACGTCCGCAATATGCTTATCGTCTCTTCTGATCCTCTTAAAACTGGATGCCTATAAGGATAATTATAAGGGGCAGACATACTTAAAGGAAACTTTAGATCAATATAAACTTCAGGATCAGGAATCTTCGATAGAGTTCTTTAGAGCCTGATTCTGAAGTGGGTTCAAATGGTGATGAAGAAGTTTAAAATAAGTTAACTTTTATTGTTTATTCTAGTTATATTCTTAAATATTGTATAATTTTTTCTTTTGGTTGACATTTATTTTTTAATATGTTAATTCATTTTATACTAATTCAGTTACAATTTAATTGTTTTTAATAATTTGTTATTTAGTTTAATTTAGTTACTGATATTATTGTTGATGATGATTTTTCTTATAAAATGCAAAGTAAATGTACAATTGTTTTTTAATCATATAGTCCGATACAATTAAAAGTACTAGATGCCTACTATGAATAGTAGATATCCCACATATAGGTCCACATACAATCAGATAGGAAACGCCGACCTCATCTAGTTTTTAAAATATGATTGACGTTTAAAAGTGTTTGTAGGGGAACAGAGGGTAATGGGAGCCAGAGGGTAATGAGAGCGGTGCGACTAGAGACAAAACTACAGTTCGTATTCACTCGGTTGCCACTCGGGCGCCTTCGGCACGCTGCGATCGTGTTTCCCTGCGGCGCTAGACTCGCCAGTGCCACGTGTTGTGTGACCACGGACGCTTGTCGATTTTTTGGTCCGCGCTTATAATAACTACGAAATTTCATCGGCCAGGTATGTGTGAAGTTATACGTTTATTACAATCAAACCTGTTTTATTTTATAGCTAATGTTATCAAATTTGAGTATCTGTGCGTATAATTTCGTTACAAGCTAGATTCAGTATATCATTTTATTTAATTTCAAAATGGTGGTAGTCGGGTAATCAGAGCTTATTAGGCTCTGATTACCCTTTGTAGCTCCAATTACCCATATGCTTTTTAATATGTAAAACTAAAACCGCAGGAAAAGGAAAACAACGAAAGAAGGTAACCAACAAAAAAGAAACTTTTTGAGGATGACACGTCTGAAGAAGAAGACATTGAGAATCTTTGCGACGATGAGTCAGAATATTCAGAAGAAGAGACATTATGTGCTATTTGCTGTGACACAGGAAAAAATAACGAAATGTGGTACCGTTGCAGAGGTTGCGGTAAATGGGCACATAAAGAATGTTCTGGTTCTGACAGCCCGGTTGATTATATTTGCGTTTTTTGCTTGGATCCTTAAAGTTAATTGTAATACGATTACGTTTATATTAAAATTTATATGATTAACTGAGATTTTAGACTAACATAGAAATTTTTGAGACTGATTTAACAATAAAGTAGCTCCCATTACACATATGGGAATTTATAGGCTCTCATTTCCCGCAAAGTCGGGTAATGAGAGCGATTCTGTTTTTTTCTTTAAAGTTTATCTGTGGCCAAATGCCTAATAATCTAACGTTAACGCTGTGATTAAATGATAGTCACATGAATAAGGTTTTAGTTTCTAATAAAAAGTTCCTAAGGTATCCATAAATTTGCCTTTTATTCAACTTTTTCCTTAGTAGGCTCCAATTCCCCCCTTCTCCCCTACAAACCTACTTACAGAAATAAAATCATTTATCATAATGTGTATACAAACGAAAATTTGTGATTTCTTAGGATGTTTTGGCCTAAAATATTGTACACTAGACTAGGCATACTTATATTTAAAGCATTTAAATGAAGCATCAACAGGAAATGTTTTTTTATTTTTTATTTTGAGGATTAAAAAAAAACATCACAAATTGTGCCACAATATGAAGTATGTCAAAAAAATTACAAATACATAGTACTATAGTACAATGAATCAAAATCAAAAGTCATTTATTCAAGCTAGCACTTTTGGAACGTGAAAATTTACATAAGACAGTACCCTAAAACGCCTGCCCTTCACCACTTCCTAGTGCTTTAGCTGGGAAGAAGAAGTGGCTCAACAAACTGCCCAGCAGCACCAATATCATATTATCATCACCAATATCGTAATCGCAGAAAAAAAACAAATGTCCCATACACAACTTCAGTATCTACTCAACCCAAATGTATGGAACGGCTGATTATTTTAGATTTCAAACCACATGACAACGCGTGGCCTGAGGCCACGTGTTGAGAAGCTGCTCTATAAATAAAGCATAGTATAATAAAGCAAAACTCAAACTCAAAAACTCAAAGCATTTATTTCAAATAAACCAATTACAGGCACTTTTGAATTATCAAGGGGTCGGTCAGTCAGAAAGATGATGCTAGTTGACCATTCCAAAGCGTAGTAGGTACCTATGGAGAAGAACGGGCAAGAAACTCCATGGGCACTCATCTTTTAAATCAAAATATTGTTACAGAAAAGTGGTTATATCATTCATGTTGTAATTATACATGTGAAAACGATGTAGAAAGACGTGCACGTTAAAAGCGTCCGTAATAAATAGATAAAAACAATTATGGAATTAAAATAAGCCGTGGCAGCTAAGAAATGACCAGTGCCTACTGACGGCGCCCGTTCACGAACATGACGTATGGATCAGCACCATTCAGCTCAACCATTTTGAAGGGAAGGCACACGCCACCACCAGCGACACATTTGAGTGAGCATGACATACTCTCAGCCGCCAGGGCACATTCAAGTCAATGAAAGACGAACCCAGTAAGCTTTATAGTGGGTACATAGTGCTCACACATGTGCAAAAACGAGTTATAGATGTTCTCACTTAATCGTTTCTAAATATAAATAATACGAGATTGCATATTTACCTAAGTGCTCATACACACAAGCGGCACGCGTCAACGGCAGCGGCAAACGCAGCCGTCAACAAGGCTGACGACGGCTGCGTTTGCCGTTGCGCTTGCGTTTGTGAGGCCCGTCGACGCGTCGGATGTACCGTTTGAGTACGATGCTCAAATACACGAGCGGCACTTTGTCGACGCATGCCGCACGTGTACAACAAACACACATGAACGCTCACATAAATACTTAGGCATTTTTTGAAAACTTGTTTTCTGTAGTGAGTCAGACTATTTCCGCTCTCAATTATTATTCTGGGAATTAATTCTTTGTATACTTTACTTAAGTGCTTTTCGTTGAATAGCTCAGAGTTAGGTAACTAGGTACTTATTAGTCGTTAGCTTACCTATCTAATAGGTACCTACCCCGCGCATTATTTTCCTACACATGACTTAACAATGAAGGTATCTACGAGCACCTTTTAATGAAGACATTATTATAACTACTTTACATTACGATAGTCTCACCCAGGGTTTCCCAGTTCATCATAGAAATAAATGACCTATACCTACCTAATGAAGACATTATTATACCTACTTTAAATTACGATAGTCTCATCGTGGGTTTCCCAGATCCCCTGGGTGCCACGCCCAACAAGAAAAAACTCCGAAGCCGCTGCCGGAGTTTTCTCCGCCCGTGCGGGAAAAGTTATTTGAAGATTACCAACCCACAAAAAAAAAGGGTTTCCCTGATCATCATATAAATAAATGACGTATACCTATTTCAATAATAGCCTTATGTCTCTCTCTGTCCTACACGTTTTAAAGTAGGAGTTTTATATTACACATCGATTTTTTTTAAACTTCATAATGTTAGAACAGCATTCTCGAGTATTCTCGACGCATCTACCATGCCTGGGTACACGAGGCTAGTTTTTCAAGCTAGAATCATAGCTAACAAGAATCTAATATCCCGGCTTGTTACTCATTAGAGCTGTGCCACCTATTATACACGATGCTAGGAAATTTTAAGCGGTTAAGTGGTGTGGTGCGATTGGATACTATTGTAGCGGTGTCTACATCGCCACATGCGAACTACAAATCACCCTGACGTCACGCAAAATCCTGCATCGCGCAAGCATAGTTTACCGCGCAACTAGCATATATACAACATCCCGACATCAATCGTCGGGCATTTACCCACTTTCTATGGAGGTATGAGTGAACTTTACACCCTGTTCTGTTCCTCACACCTCTAAACTAGCTACGGCCATACGAGGCGAGTACACAATAAATCACTTGTGGGGGTCGCTAGTAGTTCAAAAAAGAACCCCATCTGATTAAACTGTAACTCTAGCTTTATTATCTCTGTCACTAGCTCACTAGCTTACTAGCTTAAAATTTAGGAGAGTTCTGTATATTCGAGGCCAGTGACTAGTTTGCTAGCCCGAAAAACTAAACTCCTGTAACCCAGACATAATTGGTAATTGGTATAACTCATTAACAGCTTGTTCAGAAGGGACGTCCTACGAACCAACTCGTGCGTTAAATTAAATCAGTTCACATGCATCGTACTATTGAACTTGACTTGTAATTGAGGGCGCGCGCACGCGGCTAGAATATATTGGCGCCTAGCCGAGCGGCGCGGCGGGAATTTAAACGCGCGTATAATTTATGCGGCGCGATTGAGTCAGCCCTTATTTTATTTTGCAAGTACCTTTGGAATAGCGTTTCTATTGAATTGAGGGACTCATGGCTAGATAGTTACCGCAAGGAACCACCAATTTGTGAAGTCCGAATATTTATTTATTAAAACTATAAAGTTTTAATAAACACAAGCACAAGCATAAGCACAAGTAAAAATAAATAGGTACTTTTTTATCTATTTATGAGGCCCAGTAATGGCCAGAGCAAGATAAACCTATTTTATTTGAAATGATTTGATCCTACATTGACCTGCTTGTTTCTATTATATTTTTGATTGCAAATACATACATCATTATTCATCATAGAGCTCAAATCAATAATCTGAATATTGTTCGATAATTGCCAATTTGAATTCCATGTTTTCTGGGACAGGAAAATGCGTGCTTGACGACGCGACGCCTCGTGTAGCCTCTACGAGGCGTCCCGTTACTTCGACGTAGTTATAGATAAGTAGTAAAATTACGTACCTGTGAAAATATAACGAAGGTGCCCGTCATTCCTCGGATGCTGTCCTCACTGATCTCCTTGACGTAAAGCGGACAGACCACGAAGCCTCCTCCCGAACCGAACCCGATAAGAGCGCGGGCCCCGATCAGTGCGATCGGGTGTGCGCACATCAGCTTTACTGCCCAGCCGAGCTGTGGACAGAAGTTTGCTTTAAAAATGGACATACTAAAACCACAGTATAAATAAAAAGATACAGTAGGACGACCCCATTGATCTCGTGGTAAATGCCGACAACGTCTAGGCATAGTTGCGACAGCTAGGGTTGTCTCAAGTAAACAATATTAATTTATTTATTTGAGATCAACATCGTCATCAACATTATTATTGTTATTGTAAATAATAATTAATAATTATTAAAATATCGACTTTTTGTGTATCAGCTTTGGTGTATTAACTGTAACGGTGACTGCGAATGGGTTTTTAGATTTACTGGATTTGAAATTTCTGTTGTTGTTGAACTTAATTATTTATATAAAAAAATCCTCATACTAATAAATAATTTTATCAAAAGTCGAAATCGTCAACCCTGAAAGTCGTGTCCCGAACTACTAACACGGTGGCAGTATGCAGTTCGGGCTCGTACCTCCCGCGTCTCGCCCCTCACACCCCGCACGATGGCCCTGTCTAGACGTCTTCGTCGGACGACTGTATGCTTCACGTATCCAGCGGATTTCGGCAGACTTCACAAGGTGATTGGTCCACTTTGTGGGAGGCCAGACCGGTGGACAGTTGTATGAAACTGCTATATCACGTTAAATTGACGTAGGGTGTCATTGCCTATCATTTAATTTCCCTGACTGTATCTTGGGGGTAAGGGATATAAATGATAACATTTAGCTGGCAGCAAAGTACAGCAACTACCGTTTCTCGATTGCTAAATTATTTGATTCAACGATTTAAGAAGGCAGTCCTTGAGATGATGTGAAAGAAATCAAGAATTCAAAACGTGAATGACTGCGTCATTTGATCGTCTCGCGTTATCAAGGAGCAATAATGGTGAAGATCGATTCACGAGTCGGGGCTGTTTCACTGCTAGTTTTGCTATCATTGTTCGGAATTCGGCACAGTAGACATCTGCCGTTATTGCTTGACCAGATCGGAGAAAGCTATAGTGAATAACACCATGCTAAGACCACCAAACAGTTACCATTACCTTTTTATTGGTAAGCTTTGCTTTAGGACACTGTTGCGGCGTTTGACTTGGGGTCAGCCATTGCATTTTTCGCTAACTGTTATCTTAAAGAATCCACTTTTCATCACATGTCACAATTTGATCCAATATTCCTTCATTTCTGTATCGATTCAACAAGGCAACACAAGTTTCAACACGCGTTTCTGCAGATCAGTCAAATCATGAGGCACCCATTTCTCATATTTTTTTATTTTATTGTTTTGACGCAAATGAGTCAATATTCTTGGTAAGGTAACGTTAAACCATGCTGCTAATTCCTGGGTAGTTTGGCTCGGATCGGCTTCCACCATCTCTTTCAATTCATTGTTATTCACCTGTGTGGGCGGTCTTCCACGTGGTTCGTTCTTCAAATCAAAGTTTCCATCACGAAAGCGTTTAAACCAAAATCGCACTGTGCGTTCATTAGCAGTCCCCTCTCCAAACGCAACATTGATATTGCGAGCTGTTTCTGCCGCGTTAGTTCCGCGTCAGAACTCGTATTTAAAAATAACTCGAACTTTCGAAGTATCCATCTTTCTTGTCTAAGCTGAATAAAAAAACAACTGAAAGTCGAATGTTGTACATTTTTTAAAAGAAGAACTTCATAGGTACCATGTGAAAAAAGTTTCACAAAAAAATCTCAAACCATGAAGGTTCTATGTCAATTCGAAGTACCTAATACAATAAATTGGCAATTTCATACTTTAACCCCTATTACTCAAGATATAAATTGTGCTTTTGTATCAGGAAATTCTCAGTACCATTCCGGAGTCTAGATATGAGCTCGGCTGATGGCAATAGGCTCGCCACCTATTACATGGGACTTAAGAGGGCTATCACATTTTTTTTTGTATTCGATTTTAAACTTAACATGCAACATTTAAAGGTTTAAAGTCATTTGACAGTTTCGTATAACTTGATGTGCTGGCGACGCACTATATATAGGTACACTTCGTAACCTTTCGGGAAAAACAGGCGTTACGTCATGTATGTTATAGGTCTCTTCAATTTAGGTCTATGGTTGGAAAGCACCTTCCTTCGTCTTTTCAATGGGCCCAATAGACGACCACGTTTATTGTCGTTGTTCATCGACAATCGTCCGTTTGGTTTTATATCAATTACCGCGCCCCCAGCGCCCATCTCTTAAAATAAAAATCGACAAATAAATACCTACGACGAATATAGTCGTGCATAAGAAACGGACATAGGTCTCAGTCGTATAGATACGACAGGCGGCACGGACACGAAAACATTTGTCGTATTAATCCGACCGGGGTGGCCAATGGGTTAACTTAGTATACAACATGTAACATAATTAACGCAAGACGTCATACACCCCAATTAGAGTATTGAGTTAAAAGCATAATACAATGACCAAAACATTTTTTTAAGCTATCTTTTTTTACTAACAAAATCGTGTTGACCCTATCATTACTTTATGCATTTCAAATTGAGTCTTATTGCCTTGAAATAAGATTTAATTTTCTTTGGCTCAATCAGCGGTCAGTATTGCAAAAAAAAAAGTATTGCAAAATATGTAAAATTAAAAAAAATATACCTATATTATTAGTTACTGAAATCAATTCAGTAGTCAATTATGAGCAAGCTACTTTCAAGACTTGCGTTTATTTTGTTACACCTTACCTTGTTTATGGAAGAACCCAACACTGGGATACTTACAGAGATAGGTATAGAAGCAAACAACAGCGCATTCTTCCTTCCAATCTTATCAGCTGCCACCCCATACACGAATACAGCAATAGGGGCGAAGATAAACATGATGGAAGCCATCCAGGACACGTCCTCTTCAGACAAGGGGAACGTCGAGGGGGAATTGTCCCCCATGAGCAGCTCCTTGTTGGGGGATATCCACCCCATGGCTGTTCCGTACGTCAGAATCGGCATACAGACTGGAATGGAAGAAAATTGTGCGTTAGATAAAGGTGATTTTATAAATGACTAACTAGCCACTGCCCGTGACTTCATCATCATCAGCCTATAGTGTTCCCACTGCTGGGACACAGGCCTCCTCTCGGTGAGAGGGAGTGGGCCGTAAACCACCACGCGGGCCCAGTGCGGGCTGATAGATGTCACATGTCTTTCGAATTTTTGGATCTTGGACATGCAGGTTTCCTCACGATGTTTTCCTTCACCGTTTTGAGAGCAGTGGTGATGAAATAATTTACACAAAGTATAGCACCTGTCTGGGTTCGAACCTACGAACTACAACCTGTAAGTCGCGGCCGTTGCCACTGGGCCACCACTGCTCTCTTATAAGTTTCATATTAATGTATTATAGATAGACCTTCTGGAATCAATTATCTAAATTATGGTAAAAACCCACATGATAATCTATTACGTAATTTAGAAGAACAAGGCAGACACGAAAGGCGACCTTTATTTATAAATATTTAGTATAGATACCAATTAACGACTCGTTCATACGAGGTCTGGAACTTCCTGAAGCCAGAACCGCCTCTGCCAGGGTTGCGGGAAAGTCCGAAAGGGTAACCGTGGCCCCTGGCACAGGCAACTGAAGGAACACGGGTGGGTTTTATTCAGTAAGAACCTGACACTCCCTCCCGCTCCGCCCAGAGCGGGAAAAGTTATTTGATGATTTACCATCCACAAAAAAAAAAAAGTTAGAACCGCTATCGCCAGTCGATATATCGAACTCATTTTTATAAGCAAAGTTTCCACATTTAACCGTTTTGCCACCTCGCCTCTTAAAGGTCGAGATAGTCCCCTAGTGTATCATGCCTTTATAGTTCGCTTGGCTTGATGGGTTTATGCCTAGATAAGTGTAGGTACAGGTAATGGTGCCGATTCTCTTGTCACAAAATTCTCTAAACTAGACTAAAAATCACCAAAATTTCGTTTATTCCTGTCAAACGACGATTTCCCATTCTGAAATTGACTAAAGTGACACAACTTAACTAAATTTTAGTTTGACAGCTCTAAGATGGCACTGACATTATAAATGAGTGAAAATGGCAATTTTGCTATTCTGAATTTTACGTTTTTCACCAAAAGTTTTGATTGTCTAACTAAACCTGCCTATTTTTAATCGCGATTAAAAAGGTGTGGAATAAAATTAGTTGTCATGAACTAAAATTCACACCAACACCTCGACTTCAGATGCAAAAACAGTGCTATATCTTTTTTTCTTTTCTTTTGCTTATATCTCGAAAACGGTGTGTCCTATCGCAAAAATAATGAAAATTTCGACCCCCTCTATGAAAACCCTAAACCTCTAAAATCCAACGTAATGGTAATAATTTTTCATATTTTCCATAAGTACAAAAAGTGAAAAATTCCATACAAAACATGTCGAGCTGCAAATAATGAGCGCCTCCGGCTCTAAAAAAAAAACCACGTGGAGTCGCAATTGCCAAATTGGATTTAAGGTGTGTCAAAATTATTTTTAAATTTAGAGATTTTATTTTGCAGAATAGCGTTAAGATTCTCATAGCCAAAAGTAAGGAATTTTAGTGATAAGTAGTTTAGTTAGTTTAGTTCGGTGTACAACAGAATCGGTTATCTTAATCGGTAAGTTTAATTATCCCATGTGCTTGTACTAAACTCTGGCTCCCATATGTTCCAGATTCGAACACAGCAACAACGTTGCGTTTGGGCAGAAATACTTAAGTAATGAAATCGTGGTTATAATGAAAATATATTATAAATTAAAATCGCTTTTCGTGACCGTGAAGCGTGACCGCGTTCTTCTAAGCTACGCAACGGATTTTGATGCGGTTTTTGCCACCATTGAGAGTATTTATTCCGTATGGTTTATTTTTATTGGGTATATTAGTGTTAAACTTAGATTTATAAAGAAATCTCGATGTTTTGACAAGTAGTAAAAACCGTGAGAAGCAGGGACGGGTTGCTAGTATGGTATAAGACATACATTTTTGAGACGAGAGGGACTCCTCTCGTGAATGTTTTGAAGTGAACAGTAGACTTACTGCTCACTCCAAATCTTTCTGTTGTCTTGGTATCAGCATACCATATCATTATTTTATTATTTAAGCACATTACCTTTCTTATTTATCACCAAATATGCAGCCTTTCCCGAAAACCATTATCAAAGGAATTTTGTCATGAAAACTGAAACTTCAGGTGTTTCACCAACCAAGGCAATTTTATTCCCAAAAATCTACTATTCCTTAGGTAAAGTAATTATCAAATGATTGCAACTATGTGTAATGTAACATTTCCCTCCGTTGAACTCGATAAAAAGGCTGTCTAAGCAAGCTAAAAATAGGTTCCTAGAGTAAATAAAGCCTATTCCATTCTTGGCACTAAACGGCTAAGCAGGTATGCATCCCTGGTCCCTCGAGACACGATTGAGCTATTTTTAGATGTAACTGAACCTGTCTATGACTCACGTCTTTTATTTGTAACGTGTTTATTATGGAATGAGGAGGCAATTCGATTTTAGAATCGATGTTCATTTGTTTTTTTTTTAACATTATTTTGGTTGTTTGATTTTATTAGGTCTACAGGATGTATAAAGGTTTAAATTAGTGCTTTAAAAATAAGCGTTCCTAAAACTATTGGCTATGTATGTATAAGTATGTAGGTATGTATGTTGTATTATGGTGTACGGTATTATAAAATACAGGGTGACAGGGAGATCGATAGGCCAACTGTAACCATGAATAGCACAGCATATGAGTCCTGAAAAAAAAACTATCAGTTTCATTGAAGAGTGCAATAGCTACGCAGTCAAAACGTATGGAACAGCAATAAAAAAATAAAAAACTATTCGACGTATGGGGTTCAGAATCCGAGTGTCACCATTGTGTGGATCGCCCGGAGGACACGGTGGAGCATACGGTGGAGGTCTGCCCGGCTTGGGCGGAGCACCGCCGTATCCTCGTGGAGGCGATTGGCGGTGGCGATCTCTCGCGTCCGGCCCTGGTCCAGGCCATGGTACGGAGCGAGAGGGCTTGGGAAGCCGTCACCTCCTTCTGCGAAGCAGTAATGTTTGCGAAGGAGGAGGCGGAACGCGTGAGGGAGATGCAAAATGCGCGCCCTCACGCCCCTAGCCGCCGCAGGAGATGCCCTGGGCGTCGGGAATCGCAGGCCGATTCCCGGCCACCGTAGGCGCGGGCTTGTGAACGGCGAGCAATGGGCAGCTCGCCGTTCGAAAAGGACCAGGCCCGGGTTGACGGCGCGTTGTGTTCCACGCGCGACTCAAAGAGATGTCAGCATCAATGACGGGGTCCGCTAGGCCGATGCCTGCTAGGGTTGCGGAAAATCCGAGAGGGATACCGTGGCCCCTGGCAACTCAGTTTGGGCGTCAACGTCTCTACCACCCTGTATAAAAAAATAATAAATAGTTTATTGGTAGAACAAGTACTTAAAGTTATTAACAAAATTTTGCGATTGGATCCTCCTTTTAAGCAGAGCCTGCACTTGATAAGAGCGCGTTGTGCCCTTTCCAGCGCTAGAAATTTTGTTTTGGCTGCACCACCCCAGACAGGTATGCAATACGAAAGTACTGACTGGACTAGCGCAACATAAATCATTTTAAGGAAATCTTTTTGATGGCCTGAGTGATTACCGATAGTCCTAGGAATGACGTATCTAAGAGGTCTGAACATCCAACTTAATTTCGTGATTCTATTTGCAACCTGCTCAATGTGTGGGTACCACGATAGTCTCTGGTCCGCAATAACACCTAGGTACTTAATATGAGGTAGGTACTTTGTTGATTGTTGAGCAGTCACAACTATTGCAATTACTGTTATTGCAACTATGAATTCTTATATTAAAATCTTCCCCTGGTTGTGTACGTTGGCAGACACTGAAGCAAATATATTCTTTTTTGTTTAATCAAAATTGACAGGTTTTTTTTTTGCATTAAGACCCGATGCGAAAAATGCGCTTATCTTAACTTAATTATCCTAAATACTAACATTAATACATGAATGACGAAATAGATCCACAACGTCAATACTAACTGTGTTGTTAACACACATCTCGAACACCAGGTTTTCTTCCAAAATATTTAATCACCTATATTTTCCCTAACCCAAGAATTTGGTCTGTCTGGCATAATTAATTACACCCATTACCATTCCTTACTCAATTGCTAACAAACAGTAAAAGTTAAGTAAAAATAAACAATTAGTAGTCTGTATTTCAGCTGTTAACGCGTAATAACACAATCGCAGCGATTCCGGCATACTCGGCTAAACGAATTTCGATATTTGGCAAGGAGATATATGGCATCCTAAGGAAGGACAAAGGCTACTTTTGTCTTAGAAATAATCCTATAATAATAATAATAAGTTTCCGGGGGCCCATTATTGAGTGTGCAAGTCCCTCCCTGCCATTTTTTCCGTGTATAATAAAACATTGATCAGGCAGGGGCCATAGTCCTTCTATAGTTCTAGGTAACCAATACACTATAGCCACCCAAACCCATAGCTCAATATGTTTTGTTCCCATGTTTTGCAATAGTCCTGCACCAACCGGGAGTTGTCCTTGGGTGCACTTGCATAGAGCATACAAGGATAATCGTCGTTTGGTGCCTCATTCCATTTAAAATTATCTAAGAGGCCTCTGCAAGTTGGTTTCGGCCCTCGTACGCCTTCCAAAGGACCGGGACTCCATGGTCCCGAGATACGTAAACATAAAGAATAATAATAATAATAATTAATAATAATAATATTACCAACACCTAAGGAGGCATTCAGAAAGCGGTACTTCTGGACACGGCCCGCATTGTTAGGAAGTTTCTCTCTCTGGAGCCCTGACCGCCGGTAGCTTGGACCCTGTTCCCGATACCGGTGGGCTACTATTTTTTATATTTTTAAATGTTTTTGGTATCTCTTTGTTTATAAAAATATTTAAAAATGTAATTCATATGTATGTAAATGAAATAAAGGAAATAATTTATTTAATTCAGACAATTGTTATCCATAGTTTAAAGTTTTACAATACATTAACCCTATAGGGGGTGATATAGGGGATGAAAGTTGGTATGGAAAGCTTAGCATTATGTTAAGTTAAGCATAAGAACATTAAAATGTATGCTTTTGGTAAGAAATAAGGAATTACGTATTACAGCGTTTTTGTAAAATCACCCCCCAAAGGGGTAAAATAGGGGATGATTGTAAAATTCACATGTCATATTGATACTTTCATGTAATTCTTTTAAGGAGATTCGATTTCTTTATTTCATTAAAATCGGTTTACTTGGTCAAAAGTTGACGTACCTACTGAGAAGACATCGATTGCAATAAATTGCGATGGATAAATGAGCTTATCCTATTAGTTAATTAATCAATCATTTGACAGTACTATAGTTATAGATTATTTTGTATTTTATTAATGAATAAAGTAAGAGAGAAACCGAAGAAACTGATTTACTTGAATGTCATTTGCAAACAAATACTTATATTACATGTACACTTGATTTGGTAAAAAAAAACGATACCAAATACGCCCAAAAAACACTTATATTTTTATCGATCAAATATTTATACCAACCCCTTTTTTTTTTTTTTTGAGGATGGGAAATCATCAAATAACCCCTCCCGCTCTGGGTGGAGCGGAAGGGATTGTCAAACTAAAACTGACTAAAACCCACCCATGTTCCTTCCTTGGCCCTTTATGTTCCGGGTCAGCGGTACCCCTTACGGATGATCCCGCTTTCCCGGCAGGCTTGGGCACTAGTGGGCCCCCTCTTCGATGCTGACATCTCTTTGAGGCGCGCGTGGAACACGTACGCGCCGTCCGGCACGGGCCTGATCCTGATCGGACGGTGAGCTACCCATTACTCACCGCCCGCAGGCCCGATACCAACCCCTCCTCCCTAGTTGAGGCTAGAGTTGCATGTGTACGTTCAGTGACTGTATCTATACTTTCTAGTGCCCGCCCCATTTGAGCTTAGTATGTGCAATAAGATTGCACAAAAGTGTTACGCATATTTTCTTGTGTGCGCGGAAGAACGCATCATCTGTGCCGTATGTATTTGGTTTGTTTTTATGTGAGTTTTAGGAGCGGGGAAATGGTGGCGACACTTAAACTTGAACAAATCATTAAGCATCTTGGATATCTATGGGTAGGGCAGAGTGTGCACGACAAGAGCGTGATGATGATGATCAGCATAATTTTAATCTTCGACATCTTTTTGCGCCTAAACCACTGAATAGATTTTGATAAAATTTGAAAAGGATAAATAGTATCCTAGGAAAGGATATAGGCTAATTTTTGTATAAAGGGGATGAAGGAGGGGTTGAAAGTTTGTATAGGAAACCCAGCATTTCTTTAGTATAGATATGAACATACGTAGGTAACGCTTTTAGTAAGAAATAAGAAATTACGCTTTTGTAAAATCGGTCACCAAGGAGGTAAAATAGGGGATGCTATTAAAATTCACATGTAATACTTATGTAGGTACATACATTTTAGTGTAGTACCTCTTTTTAAGAGATTGGAAATATAGCTAAAGTCCGGGTCTTTATAATTTTATCCTTATTTCATTAAAATCGGTCCACTGAGTCAAAAGTTATTACAGTTTATTATCTGTCAATCCGAGACCTTTTCAATCCATAACGGCGAAACGGATTTGGATGAAAGGCCACGATTTGGTTTTAGGATACTTTTATCCCGGTAATTCGTTCCCGTGGGATGATATCCGACAGCCACGCGGGTGAAGCTGCGGTCAAAAATTATTATTATAATAACGAGAAAAAAAATAATTTTTTGTTTGCTTGTGTTTATTTGTTACGGTTTCACGTTAAAACGGATGAATGCATTTGAATGAAATTTGGCACATGAGTAGACCATGATCTGGATTAGGACATAGAATACTTTTTAGAAACCACAGGGCGCAGCTCGTCTCTCATGCAAGAGGTTGCGGCCTCAAATACGGGCAAGAACTAATGTGACTTTTTCAATTCTTATTATAATGCACTTTCTGAGTTTATTTTGGACATTAGTAATTTAATGAAATCGGTGAAGGAAAAACATCGTGAGGAAACCTGAACTTATGATAAATGATTTTATTTCTGTAAGTAGGTTTGTACAAACACTTTTACACGCCAATCATATTTTTTTTAAACTAGATGAGGCCAGCATTTTCTAACTGACTACTGTGAGAAGAAAGGCCGAAACAAACTCAGTAGTCACAGCCTCATTTAAAGTCCAGACGAAATCTTGGTCAGATCATGTGATGGCTATGTAGATCGGTATCTGAAATGGTCTCTTGAGGAAATAACCACACAGATTGAGTGGGCCTGTCAAGTCAGTGCACGCAATTGTTAGCAATCGTGCAGCTCAACTGGTGCTGACGGGTTGGTGATCTCGGACTTATAGTTAAAATAAGTCTTGAGCAAGCGTGGTGATCAATGCTTGTGCCTTTTCTGTATGACAAGAGGCCGTTGCCCTGCAGTGGGGCAATAACAGGGTGGAATTATAACAATTATTTACTGCCAACGCAAAGAATACTTACATAAATTCAATTATAGCGTTCTAACGTGGTTATCACAATGTAATGTGCAGTGCGACTGAAGCCCCTTCATTATTAATTACTGGCATAATAATACACAAGACTGATGCTCCAATTATATAATTTACAATACAATTGCTATGGGAAAAATATTCCATTTTACAATGACAGAATCTCAAGGCTAGACTTACAGCGTGGGTTTTCTAGCTACCTATAGATAATCTACTTTTCATAAAATAGGATTAAATAAATATAGCAAATACACCGTAACTATGGATCGGTTTTTTGATCCGTAGTTACTCAACCATTATTTAAAATGAGTAACTATGGTAACATTTTGAACCATTCATTACTATTTTCAATAAAAAAACCGGCCCTTAGACCCATTTTACTGTACTTTGTGCAACCGTCCGGGTGGAAGTCGGAAAACAAAATTGAATCGCAATTTATTTTGAGTGGTTTCTGAAAAATACCTTTTAAATTTTTTGTTTTTTTTTTTTATATGCTGGCTGAAAAAACTTTATTGGTTGGCAAAATATTATTGGTTCGCAATTTTATTCTTAAGTAGTAATCTAAAAAAATAAAATTACTAACTTTTTTTCGCTATTCATTTCAAAGGTTGAATTTTGAAAATCAACTTAGTTCAAAATATTGATTTATTTTGAACCGACTTTTAAGATTTGATTTTCAATTTGACGAGTTATTAGTATGTTTGCTTATTCTTCTACTTCGTTCATTTGTTACTATGTTGTTTAGTATTTATGTGACGCCTATAAAACATCGTCGATCGCAGATCTGAATGTCAGGAGCGTCCACGTGGTGATAAATAATTTGGCACGAGTTGTACTGCCGTATAAAACAATGATCTAATAAAACTAAACTTTTATTATCTAATTAAATATTGCCCATTTTTTTCAGTTGAGAAAATTACGCAAAAGGAATGAAGGGGACTTGTAGTGACTTCAAAAATGCTACGACTGATCAAATTCGCAGCATTATTTTGCAGATTTTTTTTTACGTGGAGTTTGTTGTGTGGTCGTTAGGTAGCTAATCATTATGGAATTTGGAATATTTCGTAATATAATTATTACTATTATTTTTTATTATTTAGTAGGCGAAATATGAATAACTATTGTGTGTTAAAAAATCTGTAAATTACCATATTTCGTTAAAGATAAAGATATTTTATTTTGCAAATACAGGTAAAAGTCATGTTGGTAGATAAATAAATACAGAAACAGCCATATTTTGCCAATCACAAGGCATGCAAAAGTATAGAGATTACAATTAAAATACATATTTACTATTATTCCATTACTTATTACAATAATTCTAGTTCATAATTCGCTAATAATTATCAATGTTCAACTATTCAATTCATTTAATACATAAGATAATTCTGATTCATCAATAATAGAAGTCAATAATAAAATTAATGTCACAATTTCTAATAGTTATTTAAATACAATTACAAAATAGTCAAACAATTTCTTTTTCCAATAAAAAATCTTCAACCCTATAATAAACTTTGTCTACTAAAAAGTACCTAAGTCTTTTTTTGAATAATGTCAAATTATAGTCCTTCCAATAACTAGGTATTTTGTTATATATCACCGGTGCCATGCAGCAGACACCCTTGCGCATCAGAGTTGTTCTAGCACTAGGGATACATAGGCTACTATTGTCACGCCTATTCCGTGGAAATACGTCAGCCATTCGTTAAAAGAAATGAATCTATATCTACATATCCATCTATCAGTAGCTCCTAGTAGTCAAGTAGTAGTACCTAGGTAAGTATTCTTCAAAGTATTTTCTACAATATTGTAAAAAACAAGTAAAAATTAACAAATTTTCATTCATAATTATGTTGTGATAATGGTGGCAACTAACTTGTGTCGTTGTTAATTTAGCCCAATTCGTTTTATTTTTTTGGGCTTTCTATTAATTAGGCCCTAGAGCCCAAAACATGTATCTTCTGTGCATTTCACTAATATCAACTGCACAGAACCGGTCGAAGTGGCGGTGCTTAGGGGAGGCTTATGTCGAGCAGTAGACGTCTTTCGACTGAATTGATAATGAAGATATATTGCAAATTAATTTGAATTATTCTTATCTCATTTAAGCAGTAGCCATATTTCGATGGAACTATGAGTAATTAATGAGTGCTGTATACAGCGTGACGCTTTAACACACGTATACGGTTTCGCGTTTTTGTTTCATGAACATATTTTAATACCAATAAACGATATAATTTATTGATTTATTTATTAATTTGTAAAATAGCATCTTGGAGCAACCTTATAGGCCTCTTGCGCAGAGGTTATTTGCCGGGGTAACCGATCATAACATCGCATGAATTAAATTAAAACGTATAACGTACGAAGAGTAGGCGAATTGAAGGAAAGAGAGAGCCCTATGTCCAGTGAGTGGCGCAGGCAGTAGTTTTCAATTTAAGAATTATTAAAAAAAAAAAAAAAAAAAATATTTTTTATGATTACTGGCCACTAGCCCTACCCGTGTGTTAAATTAATGTCGCCATTGTAGCGCCACGTTGTATAGGTAGATTTTTTTACGCCATTTTGAGCAGATTCAGAAAAAGGCTGTAAGGAACTACGGGCTAAATTTTTGATTAAAAAACTATTAAACAGAATTGAAAAATATGTTTCAAGTAAAAATAAAGGGCCGTAATTTTAATTTTCATTTAACACGACATCTTTAAAGTATTTCAGTTGTGTTCACAACATGAAATGGTGAACACTTTGAACTGTATAAACGATCGTGGTCAAGGTAAATGAATATTTACGATAACATCTAGCAGCTTTAGAAAACAAAAACAGTCTGTAAACGTACCCTTCTATTTGCCTATAATTATATCTTGGTCTTATTTAAAATTACTCCAGGAACAGTGTGGTTATAGTACATTAGTGCAGCGGCCAGCAATAGAGGCATTGACGACCGAACGTGTAAATGTGGGCCGAGGCGAAGCCGAGGCACACATACGTAAGTCCATAAATGCCTAGTTGTTGCCAAGGCTTGAATAGTACTTTTCTCAAATAATGTGTGGAAATTAAAATACAATTACTTTTCAAAATCAATGACGAACAACGAACAACAATAATTTTTCCCACGTTAAAGTGTTCATTTGTTTTTTTTTTTCAATACACAGCTTTCTATTTGCAAGTCAGTTCGAAATTTAAATAAAACCTTTGATAAGTTACCTCCTTGGTTGCCATATTTCGGAGTAAAAGATCGTTCCATTTTTAAATTGCACGATAGATATGAGTTTACTATGTAATTTATTTGGCCGCTAAACCACGACAGATATGGATTTTTGTACAACTTTTGCCGGCCGCTGCTCGCATGTATTTGGCCAGTCAAAATAATGCTTAAATTTCCAAGGAAGTTTGAGAAGGAAATGTTATTGTTTTGTCCATGAGATCGGTAGGTATCTTAGGCAAAACATTCGCAGGTGTCTACGAAAACGCACAGATCAATCTGCCTAGCTTTTTTTCAAGTAGGTTGGGGTCGGCTTCCAGTCTAACCGGATCCAGCTGAATATCAGTATTTTACATAGAGCGACTGCCTATCTAACCTCCACAGCCCAGTTACTGGGTAACACGATACTCCTTGGTAAGCCTGGTTGTTAGACATTTGGGAGTCAGACTACACGAATAGCCGATGGAAAAGAAAATAAAAAAATATGCCACATCCAATGTTTTTTCATTCTGTTTGAAGAATCACGTGCGCAAACAAATAGAGATCTAAAAATATCATCAGGAAATAAACAGAACTTGTTACATCTGAAAGTGACAATTTGCGTAGTTTTGCGACACCAACGGTTTTCATATGGAAATGTTTTTTGTTCATAAACACGTTTCACTATTTTCTTTGCACTGAATATCGTGACTTCGGAAGTAGGTAAAAGAATAAAATAATAGATATTAATTATGTACCTACCTAAAGTTTGAACCCAATCTTGAGCAGAGTTGGTTAATTAGCGCAATATCCTGATAATTAAGTAGTTGAAATGTGTAGATACGAAGTTAAGGTCATGTCTTACAATGTAAGAACTTAAAGGAACTTGTCGTTGTGATCTTGTTTTCGTAATTGTAATTATCTATAGTCTTCATTTATTATAATTGCTTATATATTTAGTACGTCCGTATTTATGTATCAATTATTTAGGATATGTCTATAACTGTGTATCTTTTTTAGTGTATTGTATAGATACTTATTAGTTGCACCAATGACAGCCCCATTTTATGTCCAAGGTTGCCTGGAAGAGATCGCAGAAAGCTACAAGGCCACTCATTAAGTAGTATTCTTTTTTTTTTGTGTATTTTGTGGTGTATATCATACAGGGTGTTCGGCAGAACGTTGAACATACGAAAATGGCAGATAGGTGGGGTCGTCTGCTATCTACCCAGCTCAAATGATTTGACCTAGGCCCCATACATTTTTCTATTTTGTTTTTTTTTGTTTATAACCGAATTTCATGAGTTTGTTTGATTTTTCTACACGTGGGGCTTTTACCAATCAGGTACTTACCCAATAAACTATCGATTTTTAATTTTTACCACGATTACATGATGAATTTTGCAATACATTTAACATTTCACAAAAATCGAATTGCATCAAAACCCCCTTTTCGCACTAAAATTGGTCAATGACTCTCAACTTTTTTTTTTAATTAAGCAAATTACATACCGTTCGAAAGGCCATACACCAAGGATGTTTCGATGAAATCCTAAGTCTTCAATCACTTTTAGTTATTTTGTTAATGCAATGTAAAGAAAAGCTTAAAATCATATTTTACCCCTTTTTGTAATGTTTGAAAGCTCATAACTTTTTGTGTAGCTGTTATCTGCACCAACAAATCGTTTCAGAGGAATTCACCAACAGTCGAGACAAAAACAAAAAAAAGTGTTGTCAGTTTCGTCTATCCTACATAAAGTAATCTTAATTCAAAGTTTTCAAACTCATGAAATTCGGTTATTAAAAAAAACAAAATAAAAAAATGTATGGGGCCTAGGTCAAATCATTTTGGCTAGGTAGATAGCAGACGACCCCACCTATCTGCCATTTTCGTATGTTCAACGTTCTGCCGAACACCCTGTATACAGTATACATATAGCTCATGGAATGCGTTCGGTGACGATGACGCGAGTTCCATGATTTTTGTTCACCCAAAAAGTACTAAACGCGCCTAAAGAAGTTATGACTTCAAAAGCGTATTTTGCGAAACATTGTTGCAGCAACATCATTTTGCGATGCTGGAAACATTTTTGTCAGTCAAACTGAATGAAATGATGTCGGCGCACAAAATATGTTTTTTTTTAAAGAATGTTGTGGTATTTTTATGAAGGTAAACTAATTACTAAATACAATTAGCGCTAATCGAATTAAAAAAATAGTTATATTTTTGTTAACAGTTTGATTGTCTAGTGATTGGCGACTGGACGAATTTGTATGGGAAGTAGTCTATGGTTCAATAGCAATACGGTTTCAATATTTGTGTAGGGATACTTCATCTGTACCCTTTTGCAAAGGGACATAAGAATCTGAATCAGCAATACTGTCCTTAACTTTTTGAGTAATTGCTAACTGCATTAAAATTTTTGTAAAAATGGTACAGTCAGAAAAAAAAGTGACGATACAGTTATGTATACGATGCAGTTTCGTATAGGTAAGGATTAAAATACTCTTCTAGACTCTCTCTCTTCTCTTCTACTGAGCTTTTAGTACAAATAAAAAAAGCGTTCCTCATGTAAATGTACATCATTTCCTAAGAAAATTATCGTACTTAAAGATTCCTTAAAGATATAGTAGTTTGATAGGATACTATTCGTTTTTGAATATCTAATATCGAAAGACTATAAGACTAGCTGTGATCACCTCATAGACGCACTCTAAAACCCCTTGATTCTCCAATAACTCAACAAATAAAGTTAATAGAAAATAAAATGATTTTTATTTTGATATTAACGATAAGATGGCTTTCTTTTTCATGGGTCCATATTGGCTCAACTAAAGTTCTTTACCCGAAATTGTTCTTCATAACGATTTGTAATCCGAATGATCACTCTTCCTAAAATTTTTCATCCTAAAGTTTTCATTCATACTATTTGTAGTGCTACCGGCGATGTTCATAACACTCATGTTTCCGAAAATTGTAATTAATAATATCATTAATGTAAATATATTTAAACTCCTACTGTTTTTTATCATAACGCTTTTATCCCTAAACATAATTACCATAATATTTTCACTCATACTCAGAAAGAAACATTTACCAAGTGTTGTAAAAAATATATGTGGGTAGAAGATGATATTTATAGTTTTAGGTTTTTTTTTCTGTGCATGGTTGATGGTGGGCTAGGTCGACGGAGCCCCGCTTCGCGGGGCTCCTACTTCTGTGTGGTTTATAAAAAAATAACCACGAAGGGGATGGCGGGGTCTATTCGCTCGCTTCGCTCGCTCACACGACCCCGCCATCCCCTTCTAACCTAACCTGTCCGAGTCGGGGTGCCCTAAAGTCCCAATTGCATCCAATTTCTTTTGATATAAACAACCGTTACACACCCGATGTCGATGGCAAATTATGTTATGGCATATCATAATTATGGCATGTGATAATTAGGGCTTACAATGATTAATGTATATAATACTGATTATTATGAATAAAAAGAAATCTAAACAAAAAATATATGACTTTGAATAATAGTATAAAAGATGGTTATGTTGAGAAAATATAGGGAAACAAATAAAAGTATAATAGATGTTTACTGCTACTGACATTATGAAGTTGAATGCTTCGGAATTATGAACATTAGAGACAGAGTAGTTAGGAATTGTGATTGTTAGGATGAAAAATGTTAGGAAGAACATTTTCGGATTTCCAATTATCGGAGTTGAAAATTTAGGTGAACTTTGGCGCACCCCTTTTTCATATGTAATAGCATACGTTTTAAAAAATCGTGGATAATTGATTGATCGAAACGTTTTTGGGAAAAGTCTTTTGCCATTTGTGACATTTCTAGTTCTTTACACTGGTTGGTTCTATTGAATTTTTTGATCGCTTATATTGGATCGATTGGCATTAAAAACAAAGTTTTTTTTGTAAAATATTCATTTTCTTGCTGACTGTACTTTTTTTTAAACTATAAATGCAGATCACAATGTTTATAAAAAAAACAAATATCGCTATTGGTCCACTGACCAATTTCGCCCAGTCTCCTTTATCGAACGATGATATTGCTAGTTCATTATTTCAAATATTCATTGTTTTATTTAGTATATTATTAGCTACTAGCTTCTGCCGGCGACATCGTCCGCTTGAAATTTCTTGTTCCCCGACCCACCCCGTCAAATCGAATCGACTTTTTTTTTTTTTGCTTGTGAAATCATCAAATAACTTCTCCCGCTTTAGGCGGAGCGGGAGGGCGTGTCAGACTCTTACTGACCAAAACCCTTGCCATGACTTGCATGACATGCCTTGGCATGACCCCGTCGTTGGTGTTGACATCTCTTTGAGGCGCACGTGGAACACAACGCGCCGTCGACCCCGTCCTGGTCCTTATCGGACGCCTACGGTGGCCGGGAATCGGCCTGGGGTTCCCGACACCCAGGGCGTCTCCTGCGTTAAATAGGAGCGTGAGGGCGCGAATTTTGCCTCATCGTATGCTCCACCGTGTCCTCCGGGCGATCCACACAATGGTGACACCCACGCGTTTCCGCCCGCCTTATCCGGAACAGGATCCTCCCGAAGCAACCGTGTCCGGTGAGGACCTGCGTCAGGCGGAAGGTGAGGACGCCGTGACGCCTCTCTAGCCACTCCTCAAAGAGGGGACTTATGCCGCAATTGTGGCATCGCATCGCCTGTCCGATTATTGCTTCGTTTTGGCTTATCCTTCTTTTTGGTCGGCTCTTTAGGGTCCTAGCGTGATGTTAAATAGCCTTCCTCAATAATTGGGCTATCAAAAGCAAAAAGATTTTTTGAAATTCGATTGGTAGTTCCAGAGATTACCTACTCCCTACATACAAACTTACAAACACAAATATTTGACCTCTAATATTAGTACTTAAAGTTAAAGACTATCTTATAAATACGTTTCTTGCCCGTTCTTCTCGATAGGTACCTACTACGCTTTGGAATGGGCAACTAGCTTCAACTTTCTGACTGACCGTCCCCTTGATAATTCAAAAGTGCCTGTAATTGGTTTAGTTCGAATAAAATGCTTTGAGCTTGAGTTATGTTTTCGGGATGTCACATTCGAAGCCCGCCTTATGTAAAAGAATTGTAGAGAAATCTATTAAATGCAGTTTCTTTATTTAGAATAAAAATGATACGCACTTATATAAAAACTTATATATAATTATAATTAATGAATAAAATAATTATCTAAAGTCCTGACTTAACTAAAAGTATTAACAAACTAAAATATGGCGTCGAAAAATATGCATCCCCATCGCATTCGACTATGTAGGTACCCAAGAGTTTCTTTTAAATAAAATGAAAGTTCCTTGGAGTGAAACTTAGATAACATACATAACATAATCAGCCTATAATGTTCCCACTGCTGGGACACAGGCCTCCTCTCGGTGAGAGGGAGTGGGCCGTGAACCACCACGTGGACCCCGTGCGGGTTGGTGGATGTCACATGTCTTCGAATTTTTGGTTCTAGAACATGCCGGTTTCCTCACGATGTTTTCCTTTCTCCGTTTTGAGAGCAGTGATGATGAAATAATTTATACAAAGTAAAGCGCCTATCTGGGTTCGAACCACGTCCTACAACTCGTAAGTCGGGGTCGTTACCACTGGGCTACTTAAGTGAAACTTTCCTGCCAGAAATCGTAATTTTCAAGTAGGTATTTATGGCATTTTCCCGCGTATTTTCAATTCAGTTTGTGACTCGAAAATAGCCGCTAAATTACCTTTGCCGCCTAGTGTGAGTAGGTATGTAAGCAGTTATAGGTATTAATCAAGCAATAAGTACGTACCAAGGAAATATAAAAAATCTTATATATTTATTATTAACTAATTCTTTTACAAATCTATGTTAAGTACTCGACTCGTACCTACCACAATTAGTTTGAATGATTTAAAAAATATTTAAGTTTAGAAAACAGATTTGTGTTAAAGTATATTTATTATCTGTGTAATTTGAATTTCGCGCCTTACAGTTAATTTCTCTTTCTATGTTTTATCTATGTCCACTCTACTCTGTGGAACATCGAACCGAGTTGTACTAATCAAAAGTGATCCAATAAAAGTAATTAAATAATACTAACAGCAATTTAATTCCAACAATATGTTTTTCTTTTTTAATTTACAAAAAAAGAAAATATTCGTGACAGCCGATTTCCTCACCATAAATATTCTGCTTTAATTATAATCAGAACAACAGTTTAGTTTTTTTTAAATATTTCTATGCCTTTAATTAAACACAACAATAAGCACCTACAAAAATAATTCTGCTTACTCCATTAGTGAAAAAAATCCACAATCTACTTACGTCATAGAAAGACATTACCTACTTGCGTCAGAAGAAAAAAAAACCTACACCTTACCTACCTTTTGGAAGCGGCGACTAGAATCAATTCTACTTTAATGTAAATGTTGACGTTCAAAATTGCCTTTTCGTGCCTATTTGAAATAAATGCTTTGACTTTGACTTTGAAACTGTCATCAGATTGTAAAGAAAATTATTACAATAATTATTTACCAATAATAGACATTAGGATCTGATTGTGTTTACTCACAGCCTTCTCTTCTTTTTAACCGACTTCAAAAAGGAGGAGGTTCTCAATTCGGTTGGTATTTTTATGTATGTACACCGATTACTCGAATACGCCTGAACCGATTTGGAAAATTCTTTTTTTGTTTCAAACGGTATACCGTTATAAAATTTAAATAGCACCTCGTGTTTAAATTTTATTGAAATCGGTTGAGCGGTTTAAAAAAAATCAACAATAATTTATTATTAAATAAAAAAAATCGCCTTCAAACGGACGTGGACGTGTAAGCCAAAGTCAAAGCCAGAGCTTTATTTCAAATACGCACATAAAAGGCACTTTTGAACGTCTACATTTACATTAAAATAGAATTGATTCTAGTCGCTCCTTCCAAAAGGTAGTTTCGTATGGAGAAGAATGGGCAAGAAACTCCACAGTTATTCTTTTAAAATGTGTTACAATATTTTGTTTACATTAAATATATAATTATATATGAAGACGACACATAATAAAAATTACCCTACCACTATAGGTAAAAAGAATTAAAAAAATGTAGCAATGACAAATAAGTTATTTAAATAGATACATGGTGTTCACATATTTACAAACATTGTACAATAGTATACGATTTCCCAAATTTATGTAAACAAGTAATATGTCAGAGTAATCACAGAATGTAAATCAATATCATAAAAATAATAAACTATACAATTAAAGTAGCAACAAGTTTGATTTTGTCTAGCCCCTAGATTGTCCTATGGAGCTGGACCAGCATGTTTCCAAGCATTCTTATCTTGGATATAATCCTCTAATTTGTAAATTATGCTTGTTTACACAGTGAATTTTTTATATGAGTTTTACATTTTCTTTCATTTAATTGCAATATATGACAAGGTATTTTGTTGTAGCATTTAACACAGTACCCCATAAATGATATATGTACTGTACTGTATGTAGATGTACTTTAGCTAATCTGAAAAATGGTTGATCTATTTTATCTTTATTTGTAGTACTAAAATTATATCTAACACTTATTTTATTAAAAAGATGCAGATTATACGACAAGATACGTAAGACGATCGTTTTCGAATTAGTGTGGGGTAAGTCCATAACTAAAAAGTAAAAATTAAAAAACTTTTTTACCAAAAAAAAAAACAACCGCCTTCCAAAAACAAAAACACTACAAAGTGAAAAATTATATTAATTTCGGAAGTCGGTGGCAAAAACTAAAATACAGATCCAAAGAATAAAAAAAATAAAGAATACTTACCAACAATAGACATTAGTATCTGATTGTGTTTACTCCCAGTCTTCTCTTCTTTTGTAGAACTAACTTTATACAATTTGTTCACCATTTTAATTATTTTTATAAAAACACCACAATAGAAAACAATCACACCAAAATCGTTTTGAAATCACGAGAAAAATATATTTTTTTCTTAAAACATTGCAGTCAATAATAATAAAATTATATTTAATATTCGAATGTTATAAAAACCATTAACAGTTCTATTTTAAACCGCGGCGAGCGCTCGACGTGGTTGCGTGACCACGATGTATGCGTTCGCGCACTGCCCGAGCTATCATTATCCCTATCTTTTATATTGGCGTTATGACATGAGGGTGAACATCGTTCATATCCGTAGTAAACAAAGAGTTATCATCGTTTTTTTTCCATTAAAGTTTAGATGTATGATACACATTCTGATAAGGTGTCAAAATACTGAAAAGTCCCTTATATTCATGAAAACATAGAGAGAGAAAAACCCCGCTTATCCATCGATTCGCGCTCAAATATTATGTATTGCAGATAAAAAATTGTTCTTAAAAAAAGAATCGCCAAAGCTCTGTAAAAATTATGCGTGGTCATATATATAAAAAAAAAAAATACGCGTGGACTTGAGAACCTCGTCCTTTTCTTCGTCAGTTAAAAAAAGAACAAAAGTGTGTACAATTGCAATTATAGCACAACGATAAAGGCGCGAACTGGCCATGTCGAGAGAACGGTCGCGAGTTCGAAGTTCAACCATTTTTTTTTTCTAGACTCTCTTCATCGATAGAAAAAAAAACTTTATGAAGCTATAGAGTTGGTGAGTTGAGATGAATCCTCAGCTGTATAAAATTGTAATGTATTATTTTCTTTGTTTGTTCACCAATAAAAAACAAAAAACAACTGTTTTAATAGCCTGCAACATTCATCTAAATCATTTAGGTCATGTTTTTATCCTGCTAATATTATAAACGTGAAAGTTTTATGTTTGGTTTATTGTTACTTGATCACGCAAAAACGACTGAACGGATTTGTATGAAATTTGGCACAAAGTTCTTCCTTAGTTAGGACATAAGATACTTTTTGCCGACCTCCACGCAAGCGAAACCGTGGGCTAAAGCAAGTTTTAACTAAAATATGGCGACTAGACATTTGCGCAACGGGACGCAGTATCGATTCCCGCAAACAAATATTTGCATGACTTAGGTAAGTACAGAATGGTGGTTCCGGGTCTAAGTGCTCCTGCATGTTAGATTGTTCTGTAAACAAGAAGTCATATTATGTTTAAAAAAATCTATAGAACCTGCTAGATTTCCTAGTTATTAGACATTTCTTTGTTTTTATACTACACCTGCTTGGAAAGTACCTTGATACTTTATCAAATTTATGGTAGAAAGTACGTCATTGCATATCGAACAAATATGCGGGGAGAAAACGCATCTGAGCGGGAGAGAAAAGTGTATGAAAATCCATTTCTTACGTGGTTTTTCTTTTTTAATTTTGGGTAAGACTAAGCGCCGGTAACCTAAATATCAAAAGCCAAAAAGTTTTTACAGTGAGTTTTTATCTCCAAGTTCGCAAAATGACACTGGCCACTAGCTGTGTGTTGGATGGTGTCGGGCTGGCAGTGCGACCCTGCGGCGGCAGGATAAACAATTTGAAAAAAGAACATGTGAAAATTGCAGACGCCATTGGCGCCATTTTCAATTTGTGTGTTGTTTGAGGATTCAGTTTTCGTAGAAAGTAAAATAAAACTATCAAAATGATAAGTAGTGATAGTGATGATGAAGATTTTTTAAAGTTTTTTATTCACTCGTAGGTGTAGTATAGAGCACTATGTATCACTCGAGAGAAAGTGCGATTCCCGATCTCGGGTGTTTTAAAGCCCTCGCCTACGGCTCGGGCTTCAAACGGCACCCTGGACGGTAATCGGTCACTTTCCTCCTCTCGGTGAACAATGTACTACTATTAACTCAGCTGCCTGGCCCAGGTTGCGTAAGAATACCCGGCTTTCTGCCTTCCGTATCCAGTCTGTTCCTGACGCCTTTTGAAGGTCATCTTCCCATTTATTAATATACTGACTTCAGTCCACGACTTCGTTCCCGTGGAAGTCGGAAGACACCACAATATACTGAAATAACAGCCACATTTCCCGCCCGCGCTATTTAAAGCGTTCTTTCTGACTTTTTTCTCTTTTTTTCGGCTCCTAAGGGTCGTAGCGTGAAGTTAAATAGCCTTCCTCAAGAATTGGGTTATCGCAGACAAAATATTTTTTCAAATTCAACTGGTAGTTCTCGAGATTAGCGCGATCAAACAAACGAACTCTTCAGTGTTATTATATTAGTATAGCTTTAAGGGGACTACATGACCGAAACGCAAGTTTTATAATGCTTAAAAGTATATGATCCACTGCAGTAAAAATAATCAAAAAAATATATGATATTCTTTAGGATTATGCTAGTTCGATGGTGTGTTGAAAACACAATACAACTAATTGGTACCATAGAAAAAAGTCACGAAGATACCTCAAAAAAATTATTTTAACGAATAAAAACCATACTAATACACAAGCAATCATTCTGTTTTTTTTTTCAGATTGTTCTTCAAACAACATATTTATTAACGTGATAATGTTTTCATTTTTTAGTCCAATCAGTAGATTTTTTGTAAATAGAGAATTGCTTCATACTTTACAATAAATTACCAGCTTTGTGTCATCGCGATTCTCTTTCTTTTCTATGCAGTCCAACAGTGACCGCGCTTTAGCTGTTATCAGCCCCTTAAGTGTATCATGCACTAGATTACAGGGAGCACCCATCTGAGAGAAGTGGTGACCCAGAGGCATCGGCCCCGACTTACGACCTCTATGTCGTAGAAACGGAACTAAGCAGGCAATCTACATTGTATAATTTATTTTATCAGCAATGCTGCTGCTGTAATAAAAATAGCATTATATAGGGAACCTAGAACACTATGTCCTGTGGAACAAAACATCGAAGACATGCGATGTCGTATGTCTTCGCCGTAACCCACCACGCGTGGTGGTTTATGGCCCACTTCCTCTCACTGAGAGGAGGCCTGAGTCCCAGCAGTGGGATCGAGATAGGTTGATTATACTGTCCATTTAGCTGGGGGCTATCCCATTCTTCGCTTGCCAACTCCAACGACTACCAGTCCTTAGTCCACAGACAACTTCTCTGGATAGTTGTTGTGTATTTATAACACTACAAAATGTCGCACTCACGTCGTCAACGTCATTCGAGACACAGAAGATCCTTGCAGCAGTGTATCTATACCTACAGGGTACATATTTAAGTGATTAGTGCGTATTGACAAAATACCTAATACTAGCGATTACTAAAAAAGGAGGATGAGGGAGGAGGTGGGGCGTAGCACTCGCCACCGGCGACGGCGCGGCGTCGGCGTGTGTGTACTCTCTAAGTCCGTCAACGAAGATTGTGGCCCGTCCGAAAGTAGTTCGATTAATTAACTTTTTCAGACGGTTCAGGCAGTGTTATTGGGTTTTTGATGTGAAACATCTATATCCGCACGTAAAACGGATTGCTGGCGTGGCGACGCATGCCGTGGCGACGCGTCGCAACGCTATATTTTAAATAAAGAACAATTTATTTCTGAATATTTTTTTTTGATTATGCCATATGTATTTTCTTTTATTAAACCATTCTTTCATACTTATTTTGTATAGTAAATAAGTATGAAATAATGGTTTTTGATGTTTCACATTTGCCAGGCGTCCCGCGACAGCTCAATTTTTTCTATCTGAAATTTCCAGTACATCCCACTATCCCCATTGTCATGATCAATAAAATACATAAAATATATGTATTTATGTAAGTGTGTATATGTGGGAATATTGTTTCAATAGATTATGGTCCCACTATCTCCGTTAGTCATTTTGATTAACGACGAATGACCAGATACTGCAACGTGATGTATTAATCTTATGACTTTTGTATCAGGCAGTAAAGTAAGTAAGTCATTGTGATTGATAAACGCTGACATTTATCTGTCAAACAGTTCAATAAAATTGCCTGCTATTAATTCATATACCTAATTTTAATCATGGATTTTGCAACCATGAATAGAGGAAAGGGATTTTTTTATTCAATAGCGGTTTTGAATACATTAAACATTAATTTTACAAGAATAAAAACTCCATTATGGAGATGTAACAAATGTAAAAGGACCAAGTGTCAAGGTTTTGTTTAATTGAAACAATTGAGTCTGAAAGCGGCATTCGACAAAGGAATTCAATCTTTGGTAATGACAGGATTGACTTTGCCGAGCCTTTATCAAAATTCAACAGTACAAAATCGTCTATGTATCGTAAATGTGCACGAGATCAAGGTGTATCTAAAATTTGTACAAAATTTTTTATATATATAGAAATTCCTTTAACTTTTCAAGAACAAAAACTTGCTGAATACACAGATAAAGTTATAGGACATAGAATCATAATTTTCGTCAACAACTCTGTAATGAAACAATTATTACCGGCAAAACATTTGGATGGAACAAATTTTTCGCATATCCAGCACCATTTCAACAACTATATTCAATTCTTATGGACATAAAGAGCAGTAGAAATGAGTAAACTGCAAAAAAGAAATGCTGCACACATTATGAACGCGATCTCTGAATACGAAATGTTTTTAGTGAATACTCGAAACTCGGATCGGTGCTCGTGGACTCTCGTATTCGATTGGTATTCGTGTTTTTAAAACATATTTATATATTAAAACTTTATGCGCAAGTAAAAACTGTACAAAGGCGGACTTACTGCCTTGGGCATTTTCTACCAGTCTACCTTAGGGTGATGCAGAGACACTATATAGTAGGTGCAAAAATACCTTATAAAATATTTATATCTAAAAAAAATCATAAGAATAAATACATATGTACATACATACAACAACAAAATAAAATTAGAAACATTATGAGAGTTAACAAGAAAACCAACAACAACTTAATTCTGAGACGAATCTACCAACTTCTTGCGTATGTGTTCTCGTAACATATTATTATGATGATAAATCCCCAAAACGAATCACATATACGTATCGAAGGAGTGAGTGCACAGCGCCCATTCGTGAATTTCTGATCCGTTTTTATGCTATTCGTAAATAAACACGATTAGGAGTTGAATAGGAGGTAGTGCACAAACGCCCTTATGTGCAGTAATAGTATAGAAAAAGATAATTAATTATTTAGAATTGTTTAGAATGCATGGATTAGGATATGAAAATCGGGTTTGTTGTTTAATTCTTTTCGCACCTAAGGTGTATGGTACCAATAAAACATCGCACAAGTCACTACAGAAGCATCATAACCTAGAGCGAAAAAGGTTGAAAGGTAAGTACGTAGGTACGAATGCGTATAACATCCGTGAGCGGGTGGTCAACTCAAGTAATCTAGCTCTCGATGTGCGTAAAGAAAGAATGGGCGTCACTAATGGTCCAATCTAATTGTCAAATTAATTTATTACATGGAAATTTATCAGTTGAATATGTTTTAGATAAAATGGTATTGTATTATAAACTTCTTAGTACCTAAGTCATTAGGTTCAATCATATTTGAGGCGGCGAGCCTCCTTGCCGGATTACCGCCATGGGATCTGGAGGCAAAAGTCCTCGCGCACATTTGGGAGTGGCGCGAGGAGGCGAAACGCCGGGGCGTAGCTCCGCTGCCGCGAGAAATCATGGTACAGCGGACAGAGCTCCAGCGGGATCTCAGGGCGGCATGGAGAGTGCGATTGTCGCAACCCAGCGCTGGGCACGCCACAATTGCGGCGATAAGTCCCCACTTTGAGGAGTGGCTAGAGAGGCGCCACGGCGTCCTCACCTTCCGCCTGACGCATGTCCTCACTGGACACGGTTGTTTCGGGAGGTTCCTGTTCCGGATAGGGTGGGAGGAAATGCCCGGGTGTCACCATTGTGTGGATCGCCCAGAGGACACGGTGGAGCATACGGTGGAGGTCTGCCCGGCTTGGGCGGAGCACCGCCGTGTCCTCGTGGAGGCGATTGGCGGTGGCGATCTCTCACGTCCGGCCTTGGTCCAGGCCATGGTACGGAGCGAGAGGGCTTGGGGAGCCGTCACCTCCTTCTGCGAAGCAGTAATGTTCGCGAAGGAGGAGGCGGAACGCGTGAGGGAGAGGCAAAATTTGCGCCCTCACGCCCCTAGCCGCCGCAGGAGACGCCCTGGGCGTCGGGAATCGCAGGCCGATTCCCGGCCACCGTAGGCGTGGGCATGTGAACAGCGAGCAATGGGCAGCTCGCCGTTCGATAAGGACCAGGCTCGGGTCGACGGCGCGTTGTGTTCCACGCGCGCCTCAAAGAGATGTCAGCAGCAATGACGGGGTTTGCTAGGACCGATGCCTGCTAGGGTTGCGAAAAGTCTGAGAGGGATAACGTGGCCCCTGGCACAGGTAACTGAAGGAACACGGGTGGGTTTTAATCAGTTAGAGTCTGACACGCCCTCCTGCTCTGCCCAGAGCGGGAGAAGTTATTTGATGATTTCCCACCCACAAAAAAAAAAAAAGGTTTAATCATATTATTTGACAGAGAATCTCTTCTTTTGTTTTGGAATGATGTCATTCCAAAACTTAATAATTAATTAACTTAATTCTTACCACTTAAGCATATACATTGTGGAATGCAATAAATGGTTGAGTATTGAGTATCAGTTACTGTGAGCCCTTGCTTTGAACTTGACCGATTATTCCCATTATTGGCTCAATTGATTATTATTATTTTGACCTGTTAGAGGTTCGTCTACTTATATGTTTCCGCGCAAATCAATCAATCATCGAGGTTATACAATATTTCCGTAGACAATGCTTGGATGACGCAGTGCTAAATAAAATAGATTCGCAAGTACCTAAGCGAGAACTCTCCATAATGCTTTTTATTTCTTTAGTATGATGACAGGGTACACTGACCTTCAAAACTTAGTAGGTACCAGACTTTTAAAATTGCAATTTTAAAAACTATAGAAGTAGGAGTTTTGAAATAAAAAACGTTTATAGTAAATTTCATCCACTTTCTTTGAATTTATAGTTTATTATTCATTGGTAACGTTTTTAACTTTAAAAAAGATAAAAACAAAAAAAAAAACATTTTTAACTTACTGGCAAAAAACTCAAACATCATTTATAAGCATGGTTTATGCCTTATTTACATTTTAATAACTGGTATTGCCTCCTCGGGTTCTGATAATTAACTTTTTCGGCCGGGCAAAAACACATCAGAGGACAACTGTCAAATCGTGTGGTCGTTCATTCTCAGTTCGGGCCCCGCAGTAGTAGGTGATACGTAGTGGGAAATACCCGTAACTTCAGCCGAAACTACGGACTTCGTGGTTAGAGAGTGGATCTTCAGATATATGAACGTAAACGATGCAAAAGGACTATGTAAGGCAGCCATTACACGCGGGCGGTGAGTAATGGGTAGCTCACCGTCCGATCAGGATCAGGCCCGTGCCGGACGGCGCGTACGTGTTCCACGCGCGCCTCAAAGAGATGTCAGCATCGAAGAGGGGGCCCACTAGGGCCCAAGCCTGCCGGGAAAGCGGGATCATCCATAAGGGGTACCGCTGACCCGGAACATAAAGGGCCAAGGAAGGAACACGGGTGGGTTTTAGTCAGTAAGAGTCTGACACTCCCTTCCGCTCCACCCAGAGCGGGAGGGGTCATTTGATGATTTCCCATCCTCAAAAAAATAAAAAAAAAAAGGCAGCCATTACACGCTCAATCTAGATTGTGATCCTTGATCGTGATCATTGATTCTCAATCCAGATTTAACGTATTTGTAACGTAACGTGTAACGTATTTAATTGACGGATCGTGAAATGTGATCAGAAAATATCTAGATTTTTTTAAATCAATGATCTCGATCCATTGATCGCGATCCAGATTGATCGTGTAATGTAACATGCTATCAAATTACGTCAGTCTGCGTTCGGAGCGCGATGGAGTCGAACGACAACAACGACGACGACGCCCGGCCGCCCGGCCCCAAGTCCTCTTCCGTACTATTAATTTCATCTAACAAGTTCAAATGTGTATAGATGTTCCTCTTTAGTAGCCATGGTTTAACCCAACGTTTCCTCTTCACGCGTTTCTTCAGAGAACAAGCAATAATTATTGCTGCACAAGCTTTTTTCTTATTCAGATCCATTTAGTGGTGGTGAACGCGTGTGCATTTGACGGTATCGAACAGTGGACTGATACGATCTGGATTGACCGTCTAATGTCGCGACGAGCCACACCAACATTCATCAATCTACTACAATACGTCATCTTGCTTGGATCGTGATCTGGATTGAGCATGCAATGGCTGCCTAAGGATCGTAGTAGGTGCCGTGCTGAGGTTTCTGTTTACCCCCATGGGAAGATCTTGGGTGTATATCTATCTGTACGTAAAAGTATGCACAAAAAAAAAGTTATTATCTTCCAAGGCCTATCTGCAAGTATGAGACCAATTTTATTTGATTTGGTAATAAAAATTATATCATCCGTTTGTATACAGGGTTATTGGTAAAACACCATCAACCTCTTAAGGGGTCATTGCATTCATCATTAAGAACAACTTTTAAACTGGGACCAAATATGAAATCGCGAAAAAAATATCAGCTGTTTATTCCATAATAAAATTTGTTCATAATTATGAGTACAATGACCCGTTAAGAGGTTGATGGTGTTTTACCAATAACCCTGTATAGCAATAACAGTTTGTAAAATAATAATATTGTAATACTATCTTAAACGGTTTGATTAAAATGTGAAGTGATTTATATATTTTATTATACATGTTGAGGGTGTACGATAAGGAAAATACTTCTGAAAAATATCCATTTCGTTTAATCAAACATATTTAAAACTTTTTTACAAGAATTAATCCTAATCTGAAACACCATTCAATTAGGTATCTACTTGATAAAATAAGTTAGATAAATATTTTTTATTTAAATTGAACTTCTGAAACTACATTAAAACTTATACTTTCTCCAAAATGGAGCTCATGATTCTTAAGTGTTTCCCCAGTAAAATGTTGTAGTTATTTAATTACACTCTCCCTGTACATTACTCATAATATATTTACAGAATAATTTCTTAAGGTCTGCGGGGAAATCCATCGTTATCAGTGAATGTATTTTAACAAATACTTGGTCTTGGGGTCAGTATACAAGTGATAAGGGAACACGGTTCAGGGGAATCCTTAATGTTGTAAATGCTGTAATCTACGTACTACATAAAAGATAGCTTGATCTCTGTGACATATGTCAAACTGACATTTCTAGGGTTGTCAGGATATAAAAAAAAATATCGACGTTTCTTACTATTATCGATGCTAATGTAACATATAATTGGGTTTAATTTAATTACAAACGTTACTAAATTAAACGAATATTTTAATATAAAATAGGTACATTTATTCTCTTAAAGGAGTACACCCCAAATCCATATCTGAATCAGTTTCTGAAACGCTAGAACCATATTGTAAATTTATTATAAACTCTTGTTCGCAAATATTATCAAATCGGACGTCCCGCTCCCAATCTTCTTTCATTATTTTTCTGCATTTGGATACCACCTTCTTCCAGTCTTCTGCAGATACATTGTTGACCGCACTTTTTAATAACTGCAACATTTTATTTGCCGTGAAAGGCGGTGTTGTGTTGTGTCTGGCAGCGTAACCTTTAAAGAAAACATATTTTTACTAAGATTAATTATACAGTAGTTAATATTTAAAGTACCCATCTAACTGAAATTCAAGCAAACAAACCTTTGACTTGGGTCCAGACAAGCTCGATCGGATTATGCTGGCAGTGGTACGAGGGTAGTCTTATGACGGTATGACCCTTTTCGTGGACTATCATCTAAGACATACGTTGGAGTACTAGGTCTTCTCCTGAAACCCAAGGATGGGACGTTGACGGATGGAATGTTACATGAGTAGGTGAGAAATTGGATTTTATTTACTCATTATCTATTATTTTAGATCAAGTATGTACAAATGTAAATAATGTTATGATATTAAAATATACAATACAATTAAAAGATAAATTAATTTTAAATTAAGTTTTATTTAAAATATCGATAGTTTATAGTCTGTGGTCACGATGATAGTTTCCTTATTATGCTCTTGGTTCTTGCAATGGACATGGTTCCACTAAGTAATGCTACACGCTCAAGCGACACGCGTCTGGCGACAGCGACCGCGGAGTTAGCATGAAATAAGTTGTTATGAGCATGCCACGTGAGACAACGCGACGCGACTTGCGGAGTGACGGATGGAAACAGTTGACGTGCGCGCGTGTTGCTTGACGCAAGTCGCATTGCTCTTTTCCTGTGTATAAGAAAAGGGGTCTATCCACACAGTGCAGGGTCAGGAATGTTCTCAGGGCGGCATGGAGAGTGCGATTGTCGCAACCCAGCGCTGGGCACGCCACAATTGCGGCGATAAGTCCGCGATGCGTTCTGCGAAGCAGCAATACTCGCGAAGGAGGAGGCGGAACGCGTGAGGGAGAGGCAAAATTCGCGCCCTCACGCCCCTAGCTGCCGCAGGAGACGCCCTGCGCGTCGGGAATCACAAGCCGATTCCCGGCCACCGTAGGCGCGGGCTTGCGGATGGCAAGCAATGGTCAGCTCGCCGTCCGATAAGGACCAGACCCGGGTCGACGGCGCGTTGTGTTCCACGCGCGCCTCAAAGAGATGTCAGCAACAATGATGGGGTCCGCTAGGGCCGATGCCTGCCAGGGTTGCGGAAAAGTCCGAAAGGGTTACCGTGGCCCCTGGCACAGGCAACTGAAGGAACACGGGTGGGTTTTAGTCAGTAAGAGTCTGACACGCCCTCCCGCTCCGCCCAGAGCGGGAGAAGTTATATGATGATTACCCACCAAACAAAAAAAAAAAGGGTCAGGAATGTGGTAGTGTGTGTGTTGGTTATGTTCCGATAGAGGCTCAAACATATCGGTGCGTGCATTTTGCAACTGTGGCTCGTTTAGACATCTGTCTATGGGTTGGATTTTAAACGAAGGTCCTTAACGCGGCTTGTGGTAGGAGTAAACTAATATAAGAAAGAAAGAAAAGAAAGAAAAATAGATTTATTTGTCACAGAAACACGTGCATACAAAAAGATAAGTCATCAAATAACGAAAAAGCATAATGCCGCCCGCCCTCCATGCGATTTTATCTCTTCTTTTTTTTGAGGTAGAGATGTTTCATGGTTTTCGAAGGAGCTAAAGCCAATAGTGAATGTCAAAATTCAAATCCAAGATGGCGGCTGCGGAAACTGAATTTTTCGTCATGGGTGTCATTTTCATAGTTTTAGAGGGTGCTAAAGCCGCTATAGAGGTCAAAATGAAAACCCAGAATGGCGACAACTTCTTCAGAGCTTCTTAAAACGTATACTCGTACTAGTAGGCTCTGTATTAAAAACGCGTATAAAATCACGTTTTCTCTCGCTCTCTCTCTCTCTGTCGCTTTCCATTATATGTATACACGAGTGTGTATACACGCGAGTATCGGGTAAGGAATTTCGTTCCTGAAGGGGGTCCCCCAACCGCACACGTTTTTTTCGTTTATGTTAAGTTTAGTTGTTGACAGAGTTATAATCGACTTCGTAAGTGCTTTACCACTTTTGTCAACAAATCCCAGTAAATTGAAACTACTCTCGATCTTCATGCTTGTTCCCAACTATGTTGAGGTCGGACTCTAGTCCAACCAGATGCAAATAAATACAAGTATTTTACCTGGAGCGACTGTCTATCAGTCTGACCTCCACAAACCTGTAACTGGGTAGCACGATACCCCTTGGTGAGACTGGTTGTCAGACTTTAGGATTCGACATTATCTACGAATGACGGCCGGGACCTACGGTTTAGCATGCTTTCCGAGGCACGGAGGGGTCTTAATATGTAATGAATGGCCACCCATCCACGAACTGACCGCGGCAAGCGTAGCTTAGCCATTGATCGACCCGTGCGACTATTATCATTTAGCTACGAGCCCCTCTGAAATTGAAACTACACTAAGGTTGTCAATACTCAATTCTTTATTGCATTCCATTATGTATTACATTGATGGTACAACACAGTTAAAGATCAATATGGACCCTGTCGGGTCATGTCATTATTTAACTGTCACATAAACAAGTTGACTGTAGGTTTATGACGTGCAAGTGACATTCAACCTTATATTCGCGGGAAAGTCCGAAAGGGTTACTGTGGCCCCTGGCACAGGCAACTTAAGGAACACGGGTGGGTTTTAGTCAGTAAGAGTCTGACACGTCCAGAGCGGGAGAAGTGATTTGATGACCACCCACTCTAAAAAAAATAAAAATTGGTATCGATATCTATACGTGATAAAATTAAAATAAAAACTTTGATGTTTTTTTGGGGTCAACGACTGCTTGTAGTTAAGTTACTTGAAGAGTATGAGTTGAGAAAATATGTTTTATCCTGTTTAGATATCGATACCAACTACGTCTGTGAAGTTGACACCTAAAGAATCTGATTTTATATACTAACTGCGGTAGATAACCTCACAAAAAAAAATCAAATTATTTATTTTTTATCATGCTAAGATATCGATACACATCACGTCAGCGGAGTGACAATAACTGATTACATTTTACCCTGTATAGTTAAATTTAAAGGTATTATAATTTATATAATATTATTTTCGAAATTTATTCGTCTAATTTCCTAAAAGTGTCTGCAGTAAAAACACAATTCTATTTCTCATAAACATTTGTATAAAAACTGTTCTTTGCAGTATTGTAAAAAAGATGTTAGACAGATGTTAAGGAAAACGACTGTGATCGGGGATTCCTGTGCGATGAACGTATTCCGATCACGATCGTACATGAATGGAATGAATGCTTGTCCTAAGTGAGCGTGATGCGGCAACGCGATTTTAGGCGATGTGAATGAGTCAAGTTGGTATTGAAGAAGATTTTGAGCAATTATGTATCTATTAGGCTACATATTATTAATTAGAGTGCGAAGGCGTTCTTCCAAACTCCGCAATGGATCTTGATGCGGTTTTCATCAACATTTATAAAAAAAATATAGATCTGTGATATGTGCATAAATATTAATGTAAATAATTATTTATTATTTTTATTTATTTATTATATTTATATATTTTTATTATTATTAAATAGATCGGCCGAGGCCAATTACACTAATATAAACATATTAATTACTAACACAGTCAAGCATTCTTCTCACAGAAATTCTAACATTCCGACAGTACCTATCATCTTCCATTGATTCGCAAACATGTCAAGATCTGTGTTTGAGTCCAGGCCCTGCAGTCTCGACATATGTAGTTAGCAATAGTTTTCGGTTGCTAAGTCCTAACAATCCAGATGTAAATGTTGATGTAAATGTTTGGTAGTCTCGACACTCAAATTTATCGGTTGTTACCTACCGGTACCTACCTAAAATACCAGTAACAACCGATAAATTTGAGTGTGGACACCACCAAATATCATTACATCTGGATTGTTAGGACTTAGCAACCGAAAACGATTGCTAACTATGTCGAGACTGCAGGGCCTGGAGAGCGTTGATAGCGGCTAATGTCCGAGGAATAGGTGACTTGGAGTGTGCAACAGTACGGCAAGTTGGAACAGCCAGTAAGCGGTGTTTCCTGCCACGACAGTAATTGTCTGGGACAAATAGATTGCAGATTTTACTATGCAGATCAGGGACATCAATAATTCCCTTAACAATTTTAAATATTACAGTCATCTGATCGCGCGACCGTCTTACTTCTAGAGAATTGAAACCTAAGCAACCCAACAGGAATTTAGTGGGATACAAGAGAGGATGAAACCCATACGGTTGAGTGAGTGAATATTAAATTAAGTACCTAATTAATATAATTTTGATCCATTCACTATTAGTGTGAATTCGGCCAGAAGGTGCTGAAGCCTCAATTTTTTCAAGTAGGGGTAGGTTTTATTATTTGTTTTAGTTTTTATTATTTTCTCTATTGTTTCAGTCTTATTATTGTAAACCAAGAATTTATATTGTTTATTAAGGCGATGTGTTTTTTGTTTTTGTGCTCACACCATAAATTATTATTATAATTCTATACGTGAGGATTTGTAATTGGCTTGCTGGTGACTATGGTGCCCCTTTTATTGTCTGTTTTTATTAGCTGTAAGTCCTCCATGTACTAAAATAAATAAATAAATAAAATAAAGAAATCGCTATGAATTGTCGTAAGAACCGTGCGAAGCAGGGGCAGATCGCTAGTTAATAAATAAACCAGAATCAAATAAAAAGTTACAACAAAAAAAGAAAAACGAGATAGAAAAAAATAGATAAAGTTCTAAAAATATATGTTTTTTTTTAAAGGTTGCCCCACACTAGGAATTTCTCCTGTATCGTGGGTGCGTTTACAAACATTTAAACTCACATACACAAACTTGTAGGTCATACAAATATTTGTTCCGTGCGGGAATCGAACCCGCGACACGCAGCGCATTAGTCATTCGCTTAACCACTGCGCCAACCGTGCCGTCAAAACTTTTGTAGTTGAGATAGAAGTAGTCATGCTACGCGGGCTGGCTGCTATAAAAACTGTTACGAGCATTAGGAGAGTAAATAATACACAAGAGGAGCCAGACAATTTCTCGTATTTCCCGTATATGTGTGAAAGCGGGTGCCGTCTGTGTTGTCCGTGTTTTTTAGATGGATTTCTACCATCTGATGCAAAACAAGTTTGTCGTTTTAAAGTATTGAACCTAATAGCGGCGGTAAGACCCCTCTTTGAGGAAAGGCTAGAGAGGCGTCACGGCGTCCTCACCTACCGCCTGACGCAGGTCCTCACCGGACACAGAAGCTTCGGGAGGTTCCTGCACATCATCAGGCGGGAGGAAACGCCCGGGTGTCACCACTGCGATGATCGCCCCGAGGACACGGTGGAGCATACGGTGGGGGCCTGCCCTGCATGGGCGGAGCACCGCCGTGTCCTCGTAGAGGCGATCGGCAGCGGCGGCGACCTCTCACGCCCTGCCTTGGTTCAAGCCATGGTCCGGGGCGAGGGGGAGTGGGAGGCAGTCGCCTCCTTCTGCGAAGCAGTCATGCTAGCGAAGGAGGTGGCGGGACGGGAGAGGGAGAGAGTCTCCCGTCCAAGCCGCCGCGGTGGACGCTCCGGGCGTCGGGAGCCGCGTGACGACTCCCGGCCACCTTAGGCGCGGGCCTGCGGGCGGTGAGTAATGGGTAGCTCACCGTCCGATCAGGATCAGGCCCGTGCCGGACGGCGCGTACGTGTTCCACGCGCGCCTCAAAGAGATGTCAGCATCGAAGAGGGGGCCCACTAGGGCCCAAGCCTACCGGGAAAGCGGGATCATCCATAAGGGGTACCGCTGACCCGGAACATAAAGGGCCAAGGAAGGAACACGGGTGGGTTTTAGTCAGTAAGAGTCTGACACTCCCTTCCGCTCCACCCAGAGCGGGAGGGGTCATTTGATGATTTCCCATCCTCAAAAAAAAAAAAAAAAAAGTATTGAACCTACTGTTTCACCAATTTTTTTACACATCCCATCGCTTGCATCCCTTACCACCTAGGACAATGTCTAAGTGTCGCACGATGCATAGTGATTTTCTATTGTTCAATAAAATTACGTCTGAGACACATGGTTTTTTGTTGTTGCACTTTATATTAAATTAAATTCGACAACACAACGATTTGGTTGTTACTGAAATGATTGTGGTAAGAGTGTCTTATAGTAAAATTATGTTCAAGAACTGGTTACAAAAAAAGCCTCGTAATTCGTCGTAACTTTCCATTGATTATGTATTTTCCATTGCACCAACCCGCACTGCCACGTGGTGGATTATGGCTCACGGCCTCTCATAGAGAGAAGGCCTGTGTCCCAGTAGTGGGAACATTATAGGCTGATTATGCTTCGTTTAAACAGGCCAGTAACAACGGCATTCTGAGAACAGTGTCAGAGAGTTTATACTGTCCCATTTTGAGGCATTTCGTGGAGAGGATAGCCAGGTGAGAATCTTTGACCTTACGTGGTCATCTTCTGAGCAAAATGCTTCAAACTCAAATAATAATAATGCCACTTAGTAACACTAGCTATAATAATATATTTATTTATTCAGACAACTACAAAGATCCATTACAATTACATTTATATTGTTAGTATGAACTTAAAAACTATGTTAGTACCTAATAACTAAAAGAGACTTAGTCCTCTGGGTGAGACTCCACACCAGTGGGCTGTCCAACTTATTGGCTATTACCTCCAGGATGCTGTTACTGCTCCCACGCAATCTACTTAGCAGTGATGCTGTCTTTTTGCGCCAGGTGGCATCAAAGCCGTCTGTATGTGACTCAGCAAACATGGTTGACGCACTGCAGAAGCGTGGCAGCCGTAACAGCGCCCTGAAGGCATTGTTAAACTGGATGCGCAGAGAATTGTAAGCCCTTTGGGTATATCTGAACCACAGGCTCGCTGAGTACAGAGATGTGCAGTACGCTTTGAATAAAGTTACTTTCACCGCGTCTGTACATCGAGCGAACCTGCGGGCCAGCATGTTCGCCCGGACTGACAATGCCCTGCGCTCCCTCTCCATGTCTACATCATCTCCAAGTCTACATCATCTCCTCTATAAGGATACTAACATTATGGATTATTGTTGTCCCAAATATTGAAATTATTTATTTATAAAACTTTACATAACATCGCGGCTTTATTCTTCAAAGGAAGTAGGCAGAGCCAGATAGTGGACCATATTTGCCAGTTTAGTTCAAGTCTCATATATTAGAGTGCTTAGAGCCAATAACCGCGAAATACTAATTAAATACCCAATAACATTGGCTCGACCTGGGTATCGAAACCGGGACTCCACGCTCGTAAGTCATGCAAACGTCCACTAGACCAACGCCAACGAGGCCATCGATGATATTATTGATAACTCCATTTCATCACAAGTATTGTAATTATCTATCAGATTGCATAGTAGGTCGTCGATCTTACTAAGGTGACTGATCCTACCAAGGCCTATTGGTGTTGCTAGAATAAAAACTCATGGTTCTGGTTGCAAAGGGGATAAACGTACCTAGTTAGTAGTCATTATTTTAGTCAAGTAAGTACGAAAATTATCATAATTATTACAAGGTGTAATTGAAATAACTGAAATCCTGAAGAGGGGTTATTATACTCATATATAGTACGACTTTTATTTTGGGACTAACACAGAAATGACGAAAAAAAAGATCTGCTGTTCCATACATTTTGTCGAGTTAAGCGAACATTCCTAATTGTATGGAGCAGCAGACTCTTTCAGACAAAGTTTAATTAAAATTTATATACAAACAAAACATCATACTTGTTTTCGCCAACGGGGTAGTTAGACAGACGTGTTATGTAATATATAGTACAATCACATTTCACCATGTCTTAGCATAATCAGCCTATAATGTTCCCACTGCTGGGACAGGCCTCCTCTCTGTGAGAGGGAGTGGGCCGTAATCCACCACGCGGGCCCAGTGTGGGTGGGCGGATGGCACATATCTTCGTATTTTTGGTTCTAGGACATGCCGGTTTCCTCACGAAGTTTTCCTTCACCGTCCTTAAGAGCAGTGGTGATGAAATAATTTACACCAAGTAAAGTGCCTGCTTGGGTTCGAACCCACGACCTACAACTCGTAAGTCGCAGCCAATACCACTGGGCCACCACTGCTCTTCAATCGTGTCACTAACTGGGCACTAATCCGGACTTCAGGCAGTAGGTAACCCTGCCAGGGTTGCGGGAAAGTCCGAAAGGGTTACCGTGGCCTCTGGCACAGGCAACTGAAGGAACACGGGTGGGTTTTAGTCAGTAAGAGTCTGACACGCTCTCCCGCTACACCCAGATCAGGAGAAGTTACAAGACGATTTCCCACCCTAAAAAAAAAGGCAGTAGGTAACTGAGAATGTCTTAGTAAAAAAACACCCAAATAACGCTATTAAAACGAGGACCAAACGCAGGACCCCACGCTTAGCAATCGCAATTACAGCCACTAGAACAAATTAATCTTGCTACTATTTTGTTAGAGACAATTTATTTGTACCATAATACACATAATGCATTATGTAAACATTACAATAGGCTTCGAGCTCGTAATTGCTTTATCACCCTAAGGTTAAATGTCGCTTGCACGTCATAAAACTGCAAGGTCTAGTTGTCTATGCGGCAGTTAGATCGGCGTTATGTTCGTGGACGGGCGCCGTCAGTTGAGACTGGTCATCTCTTAACCCCCAAGGCTTATCTTTAATCTTTATATTTTAATTGTTTTATGTTGGTATTTTTATATTGTTCTCATATACAGGGTTATTGGTACAACGCCATCAACCTCTTAAGGGGTCATCCATAAGGGGTACCGCTGACCCGGAACATAAAGGGCCAAGGAAGGAACACGGGTGGGTTTTAGTCAGTAAGAGTCTGACACTCCATTCCGTCTTTTGATGATTTACCATCTTCAAAAAAAAAAAAAAAGGGGTCATTGTACTCGTCATTATGAACAACTTTTACTATAAGACAAAATATGAAATCGCGACAAAAAAATCTGCTGGTCCCTACATTTTGACGAGTTTTGCAAACATAAATGTAGGGATCAGCAGATTTTTTTTCGCTATTTCATATTTGGTCCAGTAAGAGGATGATGGTGTTTTACCAATAATCCTGTATAGAAGCAACAAGATTTGGTAATGGATTGTTCATGGAGTTTCTTGCTCGTTCTTCTCCAGAGAGATCTATGGTCTGGAATGGGCAACTAGCTTCAACTTTCTGTGTAACGGACGGCATTAGACATTGACACGACATGACACGACATATTGACAAATCGAAACGGAATTCCTTGACAAATCAAAAGTGCCTGTAAATGTTTAATTGAATCGGGTTTGAAAGTTTTAACCTTAATGAAGTTGCAATTTACTAGGAATTGTTGTCATAAGTGGTAATGCGACTACGAGGTTGACTATACACAACTTTTTCCTCCTATTTCAAAGGAAACGTGGAAATTCTAGCAATAATTAATTACACAACACATATTTATTTATAAGTGCATAGGTATTGTGAGGAAAATATGGTTTTTATCGATTACTAACACAGAATACTTAGAGAGAAATCCAATTCTGTGCAGTGCACGATATTGTGGGCATTTGTTCCCACTTCTGGAACAGGCCTCCTCTCTGTGAAAGGGAGCGGGCTGTATTTCACACGCGGGTCGTGCGGGTTGGTAGATCTCATATGTCTTTGAATTTTGGTTTTTTCACTCGCGATGTTTTCCTTTATAGTCTTGAGAACAGTGGTGATGAAATAATTTACACAACGTTAATTAACCGTAAATAAACCTACGACCTTCAACTCGTAAGCCGCGGACGTTTCCACTTAGCCACCACTGCTGGAAGCTCGATCAGCGATAAAACAAGTAAAAGCCACCACCCTCCAGAATGCATATATATAATGTTCCATTATATGCGTGGAACAATTTCAGAAGTGGGTGCTGCTGCACGCGTAGCGTGACCACCATAGAAACCGGTATTGTCGACGGAAGAATAGACAAAATCACAGATTTTTAAAGAAATCTGTAATTTTGTCTATCCGTCGACAAAACAGGTTTCTATGGTAGTCATGCTACGCGTGCAAATCATCATCAGATTTTTTTTCTTTTTATTTATAAGTTTATTTCAGAAGATAATTCCATATAAAATTGTTAGTTTAGCTTAAAACTATGTTAGTACCGTCAAATGGGGTTACTTTGATACTACGGGGTTACTTTGATAACAACTTTAGGCTTATGAAAAACTTAATTTTATAATAACTACAACGCTATAATACAAAGAAACTATCAGTAGTGCCAAGTACTGATAGTTTATTTTTTAACTGGTGTTGTAGATATTATAAACCCCGTAGTATCAAAGTAACCCCATTTGACCGTACTTACCTTACACCTACTTAATTCATGTTGGTCATTACCTTACATTAAAAAGGACACCACCAGAACTGTGTACCTTATTCCAGTGCCCCACAATAGGCCACTCAACCCTTTCCGTTATGGTTTTTAGAAGGTCGTTGGAGCTGCCCCTCACACGACGCATCAGGGAGGCCACTCTCTTGCGCATTACTGCTCTACAGCAGTCAGTGTTGGCCTCTGCAAACATCCCCGATGCACTACAGTATCGCGGCAACCCCATCAAGTTCCTAAACCCATTATTGTAAAGGATCCGTATTTAAAGACTTACATTTAAAAAAAAAACATAGAATGCATATATTTTTTATTAAAGTTGGTTAAAAAGTTATTAGAATTTCCGTTTTTATTAGGTTGCTCGGTTAAACAGTGCAAGCAGAGTAGGTACAGTTCCTAATAGTACCTATGTATGTATGTGTTTCAACCTTCTGAAAACGTGTGCCTTCTAGCTGTACTACCTCATAATTACCTAAAAGTATGTATGTTTTTCCTTATATTTTTCTAGAAGCCACCCCCCCATACACGCAGCTTGTGAACACAACACATGTCATCAATTATTCAGTAATGTGTGTATGATAAACAACAAGTTAAGCAACATGGAAGGTATATACTTAGTACACGTTATCATAGCTGGGCACCGTTAATCAAATAGTTAATTGTATGTGGTGATTTTAATGTCAATTTTATTATCGATGTGCCTAAAAATGAAACATTTATTTCAGTCATATAACCTTAATCATTTATTTATGGAGCCTACTAGAATAACCGCTACCTCAAATCAAATCAAATCAAATCAAATTATTTATTTGCATAATACAGGTAGGTATAAATAGATGTTACAAAGAAATATAAAGTACACTGTATCATTACCTAATTAGATGTGCAACTACATGTTTAGATTCTATATTTACTGACATTTTACCTATTAATAAATAAATTAACCCAACTGGATTCTGACCATTGCGAACAGCTGATTACATTTAGTTATCTGGCAAAGACCCGAGTTCACCAACAGATGGTTAAATTTTAAACACGTGTTTAAACCATAAACGGGTGTTTAACAATATTTTGCTGTTCACCAAGCACTAACCATTGATTAAGTGCTGTAATCGAATCATTAACTTAAACGAACTAGCCAACTCAGTTTAACCATTGGTTAATGCTACCTGACGTGAAGTTTGGCATTCGGAGGAGGTGGAGGTAGTCTTCCACCACCTAAAAATAATGTGTTACGTTATAAATATCGCGACAATCCGGAACTACAAAGTATTGGGTAATTTAATTACCACGTTTGCTTAGCAGTCATAAATAGCTCCCGTTTCCGACTTGTTGATTGTTTTTTTGTTTGGCGTTTGATATTTTCCCAGAAAGTAAGTTTGAAGTGTGTGCTAAGAGCATCCAATTCGTCGGCCAGATGCTTCCAACCACATGCTTTTTCGGCATTTGTTGTTAGCGTCCGATTTTTTATTTTCTATTATGTCTCTGTACTTTATTACAAGTTCCGTTTCTACCGATTTCTTGGATTTACAGTACGTTTGCGTTTATCTTGCATATTTACTGATTATAAAAGAAAACTAACACGACCGCACGAAATAATTATGAATTGAGCTTGATCACACAGTTTTGTGAATGTTGACTTTCAACATTCACAAAAAAAAAATTATACCATTCGATCATTCAGTCATTTTCGACTCACTCGTTCAAAAACGTTTAGTTATTTAACCGTTGGTTAGAAATAAATGGTGAACTCGAAAAAAGCGTGCTTTGTTTAAACGACTGTTAAATGCTAACAGAACGGTTACGTAATCAATGATTATGTTGTAGTTGCTGAACTCGGGCCTAAGAGAGATATTACTGTAGTGTCAAAAAATGCAGGCCCCTTGAAGAGCTTTATAAATAAACTTAATAGTAAAGTACCCTACTTGCCTTATAGTGATGATCCCAATGAACTGTACAATTCTTCTGTACACTATTTAACTCAACATTAATACCCAAGCAGATCTCAGAAAATAGGTCTGCAACCTTCATGGAATGGGCAACTAAATTTAATAGCAGAATCAGGCATTTTGAACTTTATGAAGAAATAAATTACAATATAAGTAAACAGTTTTATCAATATGTTAAGAACCATTCCAAATTATTTAAACAAGTTTGTAGCGAAGCTGAGTGTCGATATTTAAGCTCCATATTTAAAAATAGTCAAAATAAAATTAAAACGACTTGGGAAATTATAACCAATGAGACTGGAAGAGATAAAAAGCCTAGTGTTGACTACAGCCTTATGTAAAAAAATATATTAATCCATTTTGTAAATACAGCGACCTTCATATCATGTAAACAAAGATTTACTTATTGTACCCACTATTAGATTCCAAAAAAATTGTAATTCATTTAAGTGCTAAAGTATACGTTGTTACAAAAAACTCCCAAGACATGTTTTAAATAATTTATTAAACAGAAACTCTATCAAAAAGGATTCTATAAAGTTAAAGATTACTTGGACGACAAAACACATGGCCTTGCATTGTTAGACTCACATAAAATCGTAATAATTTAATGTCTGGACTTTAAAATAAAAGAGACCCTGACCTCTGAGTTTGTTTCGGCGTTTCTTCTCGGGATCAGTCAGCTAGGAAATGCCGACGCTGTGTAGTTTTAAAATATTGCCGTGTAAGTGTCTTAAAATATCTACTTACAGAAATAAACATTTCAATCCGTTACAAAAAAAAATTTAATCGTTAACTCGTGATAGAAATTGCATTTTATATGTTGTTGCGTTAGTGACTAATTTATTAAAAAAAAATTGGTATGTGCTATGGAAGTTAAGGCAGGATCTGAAAAAATTATAAAATAAAGGTGTAACATTAGAGTTTGTAATAATAATTATTTAGGCAAGCGCCTGCGCGCGATGACCTCAGACCGCAGTCTACGAGTTCGAGTCCGCGCGGTGTCCTTATGGCAAACAGTAGGTACTTAATTGATGATTAACGGACATATGGATAGTTAACGGATGTTAATGAGTCCATTAACAATGATTAGAGTAAACTTAAAAGTTAATCCATTACTCGAATGTGAGTTTGAGGGTGTTATCTGTGAGCGAGACACAAAGTGAGAGTGGTACGAACGTTGGTGCGCAAAAATTATTTTACCACTGTAATTACCTTTTCTGCTTCGTCATATGACAAGTTTAGTAACCAGGATGTTAGTCTAATTTTTACTGCTTTGCGTGTGCAATTTCTTATATTGCACTGTTTGATCACCGCGTTATGAACATTACATGCAGAGAATGGTGTTGAACGTGTAGGTGAATTATTGTGAATGTGTAGGTGAATTGTGAATGTGTAGGTGATTTATAGAGTATGAGTGAACTTTACACCATTTTCCTCATACCTCTATCAAAGAATTCGAAAACTGACGAAGGTTCTAGTAACTGGGCTGTATTTTGAGATAATTTTAATATTTCTTAAATGAGAAGCTATTTAGACAAATTATGCTTTTTATTTGTTGAATGAGTTGAAGAAAATGACTTATAAATACCTATTCGTTTTTGTAATTATTTATTGTAGATGACAACTCTTATTGCTTTTTAAATGAACTTTCTCTCAACGGCAAGAGCGTTGGACTGGTGACAAAAATACTCGTGATTTTGAAAACTCGACTACATTTATACTTGGCTAAATTTATGAAGTTAAAAGCTCAAATGAAAATTTGAATGAAAACACTGCTAAAACTGATTTTCTAAACTCATACTTCAAGTAAACTACACCACCAGCAGTCATCGACCCTAAATTCTACAATAGTATCGAATTTGAAGAGGCTGAATTCATACGACCGTCGAGGTACTTGAAATTGATGTCGATACAAGTTTTAAATAGATAATGTTCAATGTGGTGATACGATTTAGGTACTGCTTTATTTAGGTATACCCCGTTCATTCTGAATTTTGAAGAACCGCTTTACCTTGTCGTAGTCCTAAAGGACTGTTCAAACTGAAGCGAATTCACCGCGGGATGCGACTGCGTGCATCGATTGTTTTAATGATTATAAAGTCACGCCACTGAACATCTCCATACAAGTCAGTTGACACAATCGGCAAGAGGGAATTCCGTCCTGAACCCCGCGCAGGCCTCGCCTCAGTTTGACCAGAGCTAAAAAAAAACATGCAAACGACACTGCACTGGAAAACTTGACCTCATTAACACTTTGTTATCACAGTTTCAGTACTTTACATACGCCTCGCTTAATGTACTCACACGGGGAGGAACCGGCTAGAGCAATTGAACTCATAGTGATTCTGAGAACTAAAATTATTGGCTAATAATACGTTATCAATTTTGATGCCTTAAGAGGTATCGTTAGTTAGGTCAAGGGGCCAAGGGCTTGATACAGAAAGTAGTACTTTTAGACACGTACTTTTTTATTTTTTATTTAAGATGGGTTTGCTCTTGACTCTAGTCTAGGTCAGTGGTGACAGAGACAGAGTCGACGGTGGAGTGAGCTTACCCAGAAGAAGCCTGTACACTCTCACTTTGAAGAGATTATTGTTAAAGTCTATTCAAATTATTTTATTGCACATAAGCTTCTGACGTTTCATACCTGCCCATCACATTATGAAACGTCCGAAGCTAAGTGCACGGTTCCAATTGGTAGTTTCCTATGGAGAAGAGAAACCACAGTTATTTTTGAAAATAATTGCTTTTTAGAATGGTTTCAAATTGCACTGTTATTAGGTATGGGAGGACAGTGTAGGCCTGTCAATGAGTCCTCTTATGGGGGAAGCGCTAAGTTGCCCGCGAAATTATTATTTTTTTACGTTTTTTGCAATTTGCAGGCCAGTGTCAAGTTGTATGTTAAACAAAATATGATTCGCGACCGTAATAAGTATGTATTTACAGAATTATAATCATCAGAATACAAGCACTGCGGTATTTATTTTGTAAATATTGCAGCATTATGCTGAGATAGGAGTCTTTTTGGTCTCGCACAGTTCTTTTATTTTATATTTTCTTGTTATTTTTAATGTTAATTTGGCTAGTTTTAAATGCTCCTATAGTTTTTATTATTTTTACTGTTTCTATTGCCTGTGCGTGTCCCAAATAAAATATTTTTCTTTCTTTCAATACAACCCTCTAAGTTCATGTAATCCTATTGAATGACAATTTCATAAAATACCAATAACAAAAGAAAATTTGAATTTCGCGGGCAACCTGGAGCTTTCCCCTTAAGGGGCTCTTCTCTCTGGAGCCCTGACTACAGGTAAGATGCACTTAGTAGTCAATCAGTCCTTATTTTAATAGTTTTTGCGTCATGTTAATTACTTTGCCTACTATTATTGTAAAGAATCCAGTTCTTCTAACTGAACAGACAGCTGTGCTGCTGGGGAGTTTGTTGCTCCACTTCTTTTTCCCAGCTAAATCACTACAAAGTGGTGAAGAGGGGTTCATTTTGACGTTAAAAAGGGCTAAGGGCTGAATAAATGACTTGATTTTTGATGATTGATAGAATTTGATGATTTTTGATTTTCTTGTCGACTTGTACGAAAGTAGGGAATTGGAACAAACTTACATGAAATGTACAGTCAAGCTCGTTGAAGTTTTAGGATTCATATATTTTTTTTACAAGATATGATGCTCAGAAGTATTAGACCCACCTCTGGGAACAATTTTCGTGTGCATCGAATACTAGCCCTGCCGAATTGGATCTTGCCGTGGGATCTGGAGGCAAAAGTCCTCCCGCACATAATTATGGGAGTGGCGCGAGGAGGTCCCCTCTTTGTGAAGTGGTTAGAGAGGCGCCATGGCGTCCTCACCTTCCGCCTGACGCAGGTCTTCACCGGACATGGTTGCTTCGGGAGGTTCCTGTTCCGGATATGGCGGGAGGAAACGCCCGGGTGTCACCATTGTGTGGATCGCCCGGAGGATACGGTGGAGCATACGGTTGAGGTCTGCCCGGCTTGGGCGGAGCACCGCCGTGTCCTCGTGGAGGCGATCGGCGGTGGCAATCTCACGCGTCCGGCCCTGGTCCAGGCCATAGTACGGAGTGAGAGGACATGGGAAGCCGTCACCTCCTTCTGCGAAGCAGTAATGCTCGCGAAGAAGGAGGCGGAACGCGTCAGGGAGAGGCAAAATACGCGCCCTTACGCCCCTAGCCGCCGCGGGAGACGCCCTGGACGTCGGGAATCACAAGCCGATTCCCGGCCACCGTAGGCGCGGGCTTGCGGACGGCGAGCAATAGGCAGCTCGCAGTCCGATAAGGACCAGGCCCGGGTTGACGGCGCGTTGTGTTCCACGCGCGCCTCAAATAGATGTCAGCTTCAAATGACGGGGTCCGCTAGGGTCGATGCCTGTCATGGTTGCGGGAAAGTCCGAAAGGGTTACCGTGGCCCCTGGCACAGGCAACTTAAGGAACACGGGTGGGTTTTAGTCAGTAAGAGTCTGACACGCCGTGCCGCTCCACCCAGAACGGGATAATTTTTAAAATAGAGCGTGTTTTCCAATTTAAAAAAAAGGCCCCGCCAGAATCGTACTACCAGAAAAACAAACATCCTGACCTTTTTATTTTTGCAACCCGGCCTTCTTTATTTGGAGCCATTTACTGTGATTCCGATTTTTTTGTTAACCTTTTATATTGTAGCCCCTGATAATAAATTTAGATTTTTCTCTAAGGTTGACAAAGCGTCGGGAAAATCGTTCATCTATAAAATAATTATCTATATCTACATAATATAAAAAGTCGGTTTCTGTGTCTGCCTGTGTGACCGCGTTGTTTTTCGAAACTATGCAACGATTTTGAACGAATTTATTATATTTATATTTTAAGAATTTATTTCGAAAGGTTTATGTCTGTAAATACATCCTTAATAAGCTTTCACAATAATAAATACAGAAAGCTCGATGTTTTGTCAAGTCGTAATAAACGTGCGAAGCAGAGCCGTGTCGCTAGTCTAATATAATAATTTACTAAACAAAGGACATTGTTTACTTCGGAGATTAGGTAAATAATCAATTTGGTATTCAGTAATTAAGTACCTAATAGGAAATAAGAATATCAAATTAGCTGTGAAAAGAAGGAATGAATTAAAAAAAAATAAGCTTTCACTTTGAAGAAATAAATTATTGAAATATATCACATTGTTAAGGCGCTGTAATGGCGGAAACGAAGGAACATCTGTTTGAGAATCATGTTAATTAAGTGACAAAGTTTTTATGAACATCACAGCAAACGTCAAACGGCTTCATAAAGGCGTTCTCGAGTTCGCTCATGTGAGCTCATTTGCCCTTTACGTTACTGAAAATAAAGTTTTTGTTTTAATCACAGAGATGTCGGTCTTTCGGTCTAAGCGTATATTACTCATACACGTAAACGGTGTATTTAGTGTCTATCTAAACAATAATTAATTAGTAAACAGGGACTTACCGTTTACAAATACATCTATATATGTATATAAATAAAACAAAGTCGGGTTATTTACACCATTTATAACTCAAGAAGGAATCGACCGATTTAGATGAGCTCCTATTTGTTGGGTTCGTCTAATCCGAGAATAGCAGAATAACTATTAAAATATAGAAATTATTAAGGTACAAAAAAAAAACTAGAAAGGTATCCAAATACATAGAAAACAATTGAATCGAAACGTAAATGAAAACATAGAGAACAAATTACAACAACTGTCACATCGATTGGTGTCAATCATTACAGATCATTCGGTCAATTAGTCATCCGTACTACAAGATTGACACAGAATGTATTAGAAATTTCTGGAACATTCCATTGCCGCTGTCTGTCAGTATATAAGCTGTCATCATCATCATCAGCCTATAATGTTCCCACTGCTGGGACACAGGCCTCCTCTCTGTGAAAGGGAACGGGTCGTAATCCACCACACGGGCCCAGTGCGGGTTGGTAGATGTCACATGTCTTCGATTTTTTGGTTCCAGGACATACCGGTTGCCTTACGATGTTTTCGTTCACCGTTTTGAGAGCAGAATCAAGATGTGGATGACTTAAACTTTGTAATTCAGAATCAAATCGTTGGTACTCTGCATGCATTCAAATATATTGACTGCGTAACAAACGTAGACGAAGCCACCGACTATCCAACTGAATTTTTTATCTCCATAGATGTGCCTGGCTGACCACCGCACAATGTACAACTAAAGGTTGGCTCGGTAGTCATCATGCTTAGAAATCTAAACCAACCATAACTGCAATGGAACGCGTTTGGTGATTAGAAAACTGATGATCAATGTGATTCACGCGACAATACTCAAATGAAAATTCAAAGGTGAGGGAGTTCACATTCCGAGGTTTCGGATGATCCCAACCGATATGCCCGTAATATGTTTGAGTTGAAACGAATTCAATTTCCGATTCGTCTTGCATTCACCACGACGATTAATAAATCACAAGGCCAATCCTTGAGTGTTTCAAAGTCAAAGTCAAAGCATTTATTTCAAATAGGCACACTCGTAAAAGGCACTTTTGAACGTCAACATTTACATTTAAATAGAATTGATTCTAGTCGCCCCTTCTAAAAGGTAGTTTCGTATGGAGAAGAATGGGCAAGAAACTCCACCGTTACTCTTTTAAAATGTGTTACAATATTTTGTATACATTAATTATTATATGTGAAGACGATGCACCTATAATAAAAATTACCCTACCACAATACGTAAAAAGATTTTTTTAAACGTAGCAATGATAAATATGTAATTAAGTGATAGATACATATTTACAAACATTGTAAAAGTATACGATTTCCCAAATTATGTAAACAAGTAATATGTCAGTGTGTGAGTTAAAGTAATCACAGAATGTAAATCAATGTAATAAAAATAACTAACTTAACTATACAATTAAAGTAGCAACAAGTTTAATTTTGTCTAGACCCTGGAATGTCCTATGGAGCTGGACCAGCATGTTTCCAAGCATTCTTATCTTGGATATCTCTAATTTGTAATACGAGTACGCTTGTTTACACAGTGAACTTTTTATATAAGTTTTAAATTTTCTTTCATTTAATTGCAATATATGACAAGGTATTTTGTTGTAGCATTTAACACAGTACCCCATACAAGATGTATGTACTTTAGCTAATCTGAGAAATAGTTGATCTATTTTATCTTTATTTCTTGTATTAAAATTATGTCTATCACTTATTTTATTAAAAATATGTAGATTTTTTCTTACGTACATAATATTTTCATAAATGAATTAGCAAAGGTACCGTCATAATATTAATCCTTTTAAATAGTTCCCTGACAGATTCGCGGTGACGTAGATTATAAATGGCTCTGACAGCTCTCTTTTGCAAAACAAAGATGGATTCAATGTCAGCAGCCCGACCCCACAGTAAAATGCCATACGACATAATGCTGTGGAAGTAGCTAAAATAGACCAAACGCGCGGTTTCTACATCTATTAACTGTATTATCTTTCTAACAGCATAAGCGGCCGAGCTTAGCCGCCCCGCAAGAGATGTTATATGAGGTCCCCATTGTAATTTCTCATCTAGCGTGATTCCCAGGAAAACCGTGTGATTAATAAATTCCAGTTTCTCTCCATTCAACACGATGTCACACTCGCTACTTCTTACATTCGGTAATTTAAATTTAATGCATTTGTTTTTTTTACCATTAAGTACCAAATTATTTACCGTAAACAAATCATGGACCTGAAGAATAGAGCTATTCACGTCGTCAAGATTTTGTGACCGTCGGTCTATCTTAAATATCAATGATGTGTCATCTGCAAATAACACCATCTTTGGTTGATTTTGAAGTAATTGGGGTAAATCATTAATATAAACTTAAAAGAGGAATGGACCCAATATCGAACCTTGAGGAACGCCCATTGCCATTTCAGACCCTAATGAGTTTATGCCGTTTACTTGAACTGTAACTTTTCTATCTTTCAGGTATGATCTTAGTAAATCAAGAGCTGTATTTCTAATCCCATAGTGCTCTAATTTCAGCAGAAGTGTCTGATGGTGTACGCAATCGAACGCCTTAGAGAGGTCGCAAAAGATTTCAATGGCATCTTGTGCTTCTTCCCAGGCGTTAAAAATGTTCCTTATTAGGGTGACACCAGCGTCAGTGGTACAACGCCCTTTGGTGAAACCGTACTGTTGGGCATGAAAGATGGAATTTTTATTAAAGTGACGTAACATTTGATTGAGCATCAACTTTTCAAACACAGGCCTATAATTGTTGGGTTCTTTACTATCACCGGATTTGAACAAAGGAACTATTTACTCAGTTTCATGAGATCCGGAAAGACTCCTTGGTCTACACTGGTGTTAAATATGAATGCTAAATAGGGCGCAATGGTTTCAATGATAGATCTACAGACTTTTACAGACATTCCCCAGAGATCTTCAGTGGATTTAATTTTTAGATCTTTAAAGGCTTTTATAACAGCCTGGGGGCTTGTATGCTGAAACCTAAACTCCAAAGGGCATGCCTTTACATTCGTTCTAAGTAAGGCAGCAGACAGCGCGGGCGAGGATTTTAAAGCTTCAGTTTTTTTGAGGGGAATACTACGAAAAAAGTTTTCAAATTCCTGAGCTATTTCTACATCTGAGCTGATGAGGCCATGTGCAGTCTCTAAATTAATTTCCGTATTACGATGTTTTTTCCTACCTGTTTCATTATTTATTATTTGCCAGGTAGTTTTTATTTTATCATCAGCTGATTTTATTTTATTGCTAATATAGAGAGCTTTAGCAATTTTGCACACACTTTTAAAAGTTTTCGAATATTTTGCAACATACTGTTCAAAGCTTGTATTATTCATGTGTTGCTTTAGGCCATAAAGTTCAAAAAGTTTCCCCCTGCTTTTACGAATACCTGGAGTCGTCCAATCACTAAATAAGAACTTTGTATAAATACTTTTAGTCTTTAGTGGAAAAGTGTTATTTCCGATTTCCTGTTTCTGGTCTGAATTTAGAAAATGCATGTTTTTCTCATGGTCAATTGTATGTGGCGTGTTCACGTGTCCGCAAACAATCCGCTTTATTTGTTCTTGCGCCTGGTTGTCGTATATCACAAGTGTAACCCATGTAGCAAAATACATAGCTTCATCAAAGCAAATGTCTTGCCGACACGCCATTGAAATACTTGATTGTTGTACTTTTATTGACGTTTTTTTTAATTTATATATAATATCATAGATACCTATTGAACTTAATAAAAAAAAATATTACGTTATTAATTAAAATCATAAATTCAGTTTAGACTAAAAAATATCACTACATTCAATGACTTTGGCGGTATGAAGTTCGTCGGGTCAGCTAGTTATACAAAGTGGCGCGTACCTTATCTCAATACCACGTACACTACATGGTATACTTAGACGGTATACAAAATTTGAATGAAATCCATTCACACAACAAATCAGCTTTGCCTTACATTTTGTTACACGTAGCTCGACAAAATGTATGGAACAGCCAATTTTTTTAGCGAATAGAGTTCATTCAAATTAGTATATCGTCTAAGTATACCATGTAGTATACTTACGTGGTATAATTTAATGTGATAAGGTACGCGCCACTTTGTATACATATTTAAGGAAGTATATGAATGGGCGTTCTATTTTTCGATGAAGGTACAGACAGCAACATAGGTCGAGTAACGGTAATTATTAAGCTTAGAGAGATTGCCTGTTTGATTTTGGTGTAGTGGTCACAAGTGCTGCTGCTGAGCATGAGCTCCTGGGTTTGATTCCCTGGTCAGGCAAAGTATTATTGGGATTATCTACCTGGAAAGCAGTCCGGAGTCTAGATTTGTGACCGGTTGATGACGATAGGCTCGCCTCCTATTACAAGGAACTTTTACATAACTGGAGAAATGTAGGTATAATATAGTTACGCCTCTGCCTAATTTTTCGAGGAAAACGGGTGCGATGTTATGATATGTAAAATCGGAATAGAAGTAAAATTAAACTGTATTATGTACAGCCTGTGGGTCACCTTCACTCAGCATACAGCAACCTACGCGGTCAATACAGATTGGCACGTTTTTTTTTTGTGTAGTAAATGTATTAAATAATTTTGCATGCCTTAAGGCAAGATGTATTGGGACTCATCAAAATAACTATCATAGCTGTATACAAAGAAAAAAAAGAAAGAAAGAAAAATATTTTATTTGGGACACACACAGGCAATTCAAACAGAAAAAAATATCACATACCTACATTATTGGCAAATAAATTATCTCTGGTTTCTGATTTCTGTGACCATGACTTCAGCACATGATCCTAGTTCTCTAGCGTAGAAATACGTACGTAGTACTTAGCGTAGAAGTTTCTGTCGATTATTAAAAAAAATATTAGCTGTTCAGTACATTTTGACAGCGTAGGTGTTGCACTTTTTTATGAAACTACAGTTGTTTTTTTTAACCGACGAAACATTTTTTAATATTTTTTTTGAAACGTGAATATTGTGTTTTTGTTCTTCTATTTTGTTGTGAATGCTGTGCACGTCTGTAATTAACGTATACATAATATAACATCACACCTGTATTCTGCAAAGAGTGAAGCAGAGGTACACCTATGGGTGTACTATTTCGCTAGTTACGCTTAGGTCCCATGTGGCGAGCTTATTGTCTCGAAAAAAAAAAACTGAATTTTTATTGATTTTCATAGTTCTCATATTATGAAAACGGAAACATGACACTTTAAGGTACCATATTACATGACATTTTTTGATGTGTCCCCCACCCATAAGGGTATGGGTAAACTTTGAAAAAAAATAAAAAATGGCGGCGGGTGGATATGCCTGCTACCATAGAAAAAAGTTCAATCCCCAAAGATCGTGAATGTGCAGGATCCTTCTGGCACCTTTTTGGCACATATCCCTACAAGTCGACATAGAGACGGGAACGAATATTTATTGATGATCGAGTATTGATATTTTATTCCCGTTTCGGAATTGAGCGTGAGTATCCGGACTGTTTCCAAGGAAGAGCTATGGTTGGTATGTCGCTCAGAAGATTATCCTGATTAGACAAAGGATATAATAATTATTTTTACGCATTACGCTTATTTGAACTAATTCCGTTGTCGTTTCCTGGCGAAATAGAAAAAGATTATTGTGTATCCGATAAATAAAAGAATTAGATAAAATGTTGCTTAGCTTATTCTGTACTAGAGCTCCACCAGCATAAGTCTCAATGCCTTGGGAATATCGAGATAAAAAGTATCCTATTTCCTAATCCAGGTCTTGGTCTACCCATGTGCCAAATTTTATCCAAATCCTTTAGCCGTTTTAGCGTAACAAACAAACATACAAAAAACATATCTTTTCTCTTTATAATATTATAATATAAGTCTAGATTGGTACTCTAGGATTATAGGCAGTCAGTCCCACTACTAGCTTTACCGATTTTTTTTTCTTATTTCAACTCCATAGCTTGAAAAGTATCTCTTCCACCGCTTTTAGGTTCACAATCAAATGCAGTCTATTGAACACGCATGATTTTTATTGTGAATTTCCGCACTACGGTCCTTTCACAAATATTGTTATAACTCTGATTTTGCATCGCTGTCAAAATCACAGTGATCTTTATTCAAACTCAAACCATTTATTCCAAATAAACCAATTACAGGCTCTTTTGAATTCTCAAGGGGTCGGTCAGTCAGAAAGATAAAGCTTGTTGCCCATTCCATTACTTAGTAGTACCTACCTATGCAGAAGAACGGGCAAGAAATCCACGGACAAGCTTTTAAATAAAAAAAAAATAGTTACATCATTCACGTTTAAATTATAAATGTGAAAACGATGTAGAAAGACGTCCACGTTAAAAGCGTCCGTAATAATAATAAAAAAAACAATTCAAAAATTAAAATAAGCCGTGGCAGCTAAGAGATGACTAGTCCCTACTGACGGTGCCCGAACATTGCGTATGGATCAGCAACATTCAGCTCAACCATTTCGTAGGGAACTCAATGATCCAATACACACGCCACCACCAGCGACACATTTGAGTGAGCATGACATACTCTCAGCCCCCAGGGCACATTCAAGTCAACTTGAATTATTTTTACTAGGAATTTTGGCTTATATCTCAAATCAAATCATGATCTACCTACCCATTCGGTTTAACAAAAAATCTGCATCCCTTGTAAGAAAATCTTTTTTTTTTGTGTCATTTTGCATTTTAATGCAAAAGTTCTAAATTAGAAAAAGAATAAGGCCAGAATTTATTGCTGGTCAAGTAAAGCGTAAAACAGGTTGAATATGTTCTAAAAATTTAAATGAAGAAGAAATCATTACAAACAAAATAATGCAGGTATACAGTGTTATTGGTAATAAGTCGGCAATCCATTAACTGGTTGAATGCCGTGGTTACAGACACAATTAAAAAGCCATTGTGTCTCGCGCGGATCTATGTTCAGAATCACGAAAGGTTAAGGGGATGTAGGGGAAGTCATTTGTAACCAAATGACCCTTTATGACCCCTATGCAAATGTCAACCATTACCGAGTAATTTGACATTTTGTATTTTTTTGGCGGTATACAATTAATTTATTATTTCTGCTTCTGCATAATATATAATAATAATCAACCATAAAATGACAATTACACTTAAAGCACACAATTTTCATCATTTTGGGCAGGTTATTTGACTAAAATGGTTGATTCCTGCAAAAAAAAACATGGATATAATTTGTCGACAGAAAATTCCAAAAATATGTATAACTCAGCTATCCAACGAGATACAAAAAGATACCAGATATCTTCAAAAAAAATATAAAATGTCAAAATACTGGAAAATGCTTGACGATTGCATTTGGTTGCAAATGACCTCCCGTACATCCCCTTAATTGATTGCCGACGTATTACAAATATTAATCCTGTCAGTACAATGACGCTCTGAGATCAGTGTTGAGGAAACCCAGGTACTGCAGTGCCTCAGAAATGTTTGCGGCAGCTTCCGTCGATGATTTCTTCTCCATCATCAGAAAAAGAACCGCATCGATGATGAGCAGGGTCCGTGGTAGCACCAACACTGTCCTCAGAACGTTAGCGTGCAAAATAAACGGTTCGTTTACTGTTTACTGGGCGAGTGTTCACTTGCTCAGGAATAGGATTGCTAAGTATAGTATAATGTACTCGTACTATACCTACTGATTTTGATTCTGTACTAACAAATTACTAACACCCTGTTATTTGTATTTTTATGTGTTCTACTAACAACCTTACTAACGTTTCATTTGTTAAAAATGTATGGACGTATGTCTGAAATAAAGATATATTATTATTATTATAACACTGCATTATGCTTAAGATGATACTGAACAGATAGAATATACGCGTTACCTTTTAATGTTCATCTATTTATTTATATATCCTCCTACTGGAACGCCATACAGCAATTACACCAACAGAGCAAAACATTACTTCATGTGCTGCTTTCCATCCATTCTGTGTGCGGTGGACATCGAACGGGCGGCGAGGGATCACGCACGCTCACACAGCGTTAAGACACCTAGAGTTATAGAACTATGGGGACATAGTTCTATAAATCCATCCATGTTGTAATTACTGACCGGTTGGCGTAGTTGGTAGCCGGGGATCTGAGCCAGCGGCTCAGAAGGCAGGGTGCCTTCTGAGCCTTATTACGGCTACGGTAAGCCGGCCTTTCCGGCTACGGTAAGCTACGGTAAACTTATTTTATTGCGTCGAATTTACTGCCACTGCAATACTTTCTTTATTTACCAAAGTATTTTAAATTGTAATAAAGATTTATTATGAATATCTGTAAGTAATATTTGGTCACCGCTCACCGCTTCGATTTTCAATTTACTGAGAGTTTTTGCCAATAATGATAGAGCAATTACAAAACACTATGTAATAATATACAATATTTCTGCCTTCATGCATCATTATTACAGTATTGTGTTTATAGAGCGCAAGATGTTACACAAAATAAGACCAAAAAAAGAAATAATATAAATAGTTCCTTATATTAAGAAAGAAAATAATGATACGGGAAAAGTGATGAGTTTTCTTTCATAAGATTAATAAAGAAAGAAATATACAGTGTGGCAGAGACATTGACCCGCAAACTGTAACCATGAACTTAGCACATAATTCTAGACCCCTTAGCATAGACATAACTCGTGTGATATCAAAAAAAAAAAATCTGTTTAATAGAAAAGTGCTATACCTACGCAGTCAAAATATAGTCATATAAGTATGTAACAATTTTTTTTTTATAACCTACATGAACGTTTCAACGCAGGGGGTTTAGAATTCCCGGGTGACACCATTGTGTGGATCACCCGGAGGACACGGAGGAGCAAACGGTGGAGGTCTGCCCCGGCTTGGGCGGAGCACCGCCATGTCCTCGTGGAGGCGATTGGCGGTGGTCCGGCCCTGGTCAGCCTGTGGTACGAAGTAAGAGGGCTTGGAAAGCCGTCACCTCCTTCTGCGCAGCAGTAATGCTCACGAAAGAGGAGGCGGAACGCGTGAGGCAGAGGCAAAATAGCCGCCGCAGGAGACGCCCTGGGCGTCGGAATCACAAGCCGATTCCCAGCCACCGTAGGCGCGGGCTTGCGGACAGCGAGCAATGGGCAGCTCGCCGTCCGATAAGGACCTGGGCTGGGTCGATGGCGCGTTTGTTCCACGCGCGCCTCAAAGAGATGTCAGCAACAATGACGGGGTCCGGTAGGGCCGATGCCTGCCAGGGTTGCGGGAAAGTCCGAAAGAGTTACCGTGGCCCCTTGCACCGGCAACTGAAGGAACACGGGTGGGTTTTAGTCAGTAAGAGTCTGACACGCCCTCCCGCTCCGCTTAGAGCGAGAGAAGTTATTTGAGGATTACTAACCCTCAAAAAAAAAGGGGTTCAGAATTATGTACGGAGTCCATGATATCTGGTTGGGCTTCGATGTCTCTACCACCCTGTATAGTAGCTTGCACAATGGCATGCAACCTACTTGCTTGCTAGGAATTGTGCAAGCTCATAATTTAGAAACTAGAGCCTCGGAATTGCTGTACCACCTTTGACAACAATTCCCAGTAAGTTTAAACTTCACTCACTCGTAGGTTGAAAGCATCTGTCACGTAGACGAATTAAATACACCTCGTCGTTTTAAAACGTGAAAGTGACATTCAATCTTAGGGTGATAGAGAGAGATCTATCGGCTTTAAATCGTTATAAAATGAACACGATGACACAAACATTGGTATTGTAAATTAATGTATTTTAAAATTTCCTTAATTTTCAGGTTGTTTGGAGTTATTTAAAAGTCAATATTTAATGTGATTATTTTTAACGGCTATCTATTCTTAAATAAATAGTTGCCATCCAATGCTATTTCATGTGTTTATTATTTTTAATATAAAGAATAACACTACTATTTTTTTATCTTACTGCTTAATGGTTCGGCTCGTGATCTCCTCTCTTCCTCTCACCTGGTAGACAGCGAAGAATGAGGAACTCCATGGAATAAGCGTACGCAGACATGACCTAGAATGAACACTTTTTCTTTGAAGGGTTAAAGATGGTAGAGAACCTAGTCTTTGGCAGGGTTATCATCACTAGGCTTGACTTTTTTAATTTCTAACGAGTTTTTTCAATAGTCCATGCCCGTCTCTATTATAACTACCATTAGAACCGTGGGTACGCAATGTAGAATACCATGGGTGCCTTCAAATCTGTGATCTAAACGAAATGTCTCACTTCTCCGCATCTACCTACTTTTCTTTCTGTATCGTGGTGGCGATTATAAACAAAAACGAATCGGTTGATATTCTCTGTCTTCGCAATCTACGTAATCAATCTCAATTAACCTTATTATTCAGACTTGAACTGTGAACCACGAATCAAAGATCCTTTTCATAGTGAATCTCCATTTTGTTTGAATCCATAAAATAGTCAATGGTTTGCATTGTGCTGTGTGGTCCCCTGTAGAGAATGCGACCTATGATAATTTGTCTGTCTCGTAAATCAACATTAGTAAGTTTAAGTGTGTCTCCTGTGGTTTATTGTCGCCATGGATGGTCGACCACTTTGTGCCATTCTAGCTTTTGACGGCGGCTTCGTCCGCGTGGAGGTCGGACATTATCTTACGGGAACGTACCACCGTGATCAAACGTGGTCTCCGGTCATGGTCTATGCATGTGCCAAGTTCTGTCCAAATCTGGTCAGCCATTACAGCGTAAAAATGACAACACACTGACAGACATACAGGGCTACTTTCGCATCTTTCTGTACATATATTATAATGAAATCGTAGCTAAGTCAAAACTGTACCGGTAAAACGGGGTGAATCTAGATGTAGGGGTGAATCGGGACGAAACTTTAAAAGGGATGTTAACATTGAAATAATATAGTTTGTGGTCAAAAAGGACTCTAATGTGTTTACTGTATTATAATTAACGAATACGTGTCCTTGTTGGCAACAAACTATAATTATTATTTCAACGTTAAAATCCATTTTTAAGTTTCGTCCCGATTTACCCCTGTATTCATCCCGTTTTACGGTACGGAAACGATTCTAATGCCAAAAAGAAAATTTTTTGAATGTCAAAATAATAAGTAATAATAAATAGGTAACCTAATAAGTAATAATAAATAAACGAAATAATAAGTAATATTAAAAAGTAATATCAGTGAATTATGTAGTAATACAGGAACAAATTAATTCACTAAGAACGAAACATTTCGCAAGCAATGGGAAATTGCTACCAAAGCTGCGGGTGTCGATCTCAGAACGAGCTGCTTCTCACACAGACAACAGACTGGTACTACTGAGACCAAAAACTACAAACGTCGTATACAGGGAAGTTTTATAAAAATGTGGCTGTTATTGGCTATATATTGTGGTGTATTAAGACTTCCATGCGAGCGAAGCTACGGGCGGATGCTAATACACTCGAGAGCAATGAATCCGGGTCACTTAAAGAATGTTAAAAATCTCGGAAACTAAAAATGATAGGTTAATGCAATAAATTGTATTTAATAGACAATGTAATACTCCTTAAATGAAAGTAAAAAAAAATACATTTTATTAACACAAAATTACATAAAGAAAAAAACTGCTGATCTCTCCTTAAAACAAAAATAGGAAACATGAAATTTTTGAACTTTATTACGATTTTCTTGAATTTTAATACTTCGTATTGCCTCCTCGTGCTTCCATTACTGCGTTTACGCGGTTTGGCATGCTGTACACCAAGTTCCTTATACGATTTTGGGGAATATTCTCCCATTCCTCTGTGAGAGCAATTTTGAGCTCACGAAGCGTGATTGGGGGAGGGTTTCGTTGTTTTACGCATCTGCCTAGCTCGTCCCAAGCATGCTCGATCGGGTTGATATCCGGGCTGCGCGCTGGCCACTCCATACGAGTAATGTTCATCTCTTGAAGGTAGTCATTCACAATCCTACCTGTATGAGGTCGGGCATTGTCATGCATAAATATAGCATCCTCACCTAAATTGACCATAAATGGACCAACGTGATCATTGAGGATTTCTTCCACATATCTTACGCTAGTTAAAGAGCCGTTTTCTATGATCACCAGCTCTGTGCGACTTTCAGAAGAAATTCCGGCCCACACAAGTACAGACCCACCACCGTAGGCTACTTTTTCTTCGATGCATGCTTGCTTGAATCTTTCCCCTGGTCTTCGATACACTCTGTGTCTTCCATCGTGCTTGTAGAGCATAAATTTTGATTCGTCGGAGAACATAACTTTTGACCAATCTTCAATACTCCAATTTACGTGGCTCTGGGCATATCTTAGTCTTGAAATACGATGCCCACGCTCCAGTTTAGGGCCGTTTGCAGGTCTAAGGGGTTTTAAGTTAGATTCAGCAAGCCGACGTCTTACTGTCCATGCACTTGGGTTACTTCCTCCGAGGCGTCGAAACTGATTGGTGAGTTCAGTTCCTGTGAGAAAGCGATTTCGAAGCATGGTGTTCACCAAGTATCGGTCTTCTCGTGCTGTGGTACACCTGGTTCTGCCCGTTCCTGGTCTGCGTAGGTTAGAACCAGTTTCTTCGTAACGTCGGAGAACTCTTTGTACTGTTGACAGCGACACACCGACAGTCCTGGCTGTATCGCGCTGACTCCGGCCGGTTTCCAGCATTGTAAGTATTCTGGTGCATTCTTCAGGCGTAAGCGACATAATTTCAGCTTGAATAATGAATATAGAGCACTATCAACATGGTTTATGTACCCACATAAATGACAGATTACAAACAAAAGCAAAACCAAATGCTGTAATTTCGTAGTTCCATCTTCGAAAGTGGCCCTTTTTCAAATTTGATTTTTTTATGATATAACTTTACAATAACTAAGAAGTTTTAATACCTTCATTTAAGGAGTATTACATTGTCTATTAAATACAATTTATTGCATTAACCTAGCATTTTCAGTTTCCGAGATTTTTAGGATTCTTTAAGTGACCCGGATTCATTGCTCTCGAGTGTAGTATCAAAATTAACACAATAGAGAGAAAATATTAGATTTTTTGTATGTTTGTTTGTTACGCTTTCATGGTAAAACGGCTGAACTGATTTGTATGAAATTTTACCATGTGTACATGGGTACCCGGAGCAGGACATAGGCTACTTTTCACCCTGGATCGCAGACAAAGTCGCGGGCAACAGCTAGTATATTATAGTGTGGATGGGACAAGGTTCTCACATATCGGAATTGTATTTAAAACTATAAAACTATCGACCACGCAAGGATTAGCGCGATGTTCACCAATTCCAATCAAACAATCAATCATTTATTTGCAACGAATGTAGGTTACATAAGTTCCTTTCTCATATGTTCAGGCTTCTGCATTTCCATAAAAATAACGCTGTAGGTATACATTCTTGAGACGCATATTATTCTCGTGTACTTGATGAACCGAACGATTTGTTTATCAGTCGATTAAAATGAAATCATTGTAGACACATGGCTACTGATAAGTTATATGCAACACTGCGTCACCACACTCTATTTAGGGGTCAATTGATAAGCTCTGCAATGATTACCTACACGTTTACATTGCTATTTCACGTGACTTTGTTTACATGAAAGAAGAAGGTTGCGGGCGAGTGGCAACAGCATCCTAAAAATTATGGCGGAGAGTATCGACTCTCCGATTATTAAAAGTTTTGTGAGAAGGACAATCACTGAACATTAATCTGGGGATATCCTTTTCACAATACTATTTACTCTGTGTTCTCTATTGTAGTTCAGCTACTAATACTAGAAATAAGTCATTTTGTATTGCTTAATAACACAATGGATCACTGTTGTCAGTTGGAACTGGTCATCTCTTAGCCACCACGGCTTTTTTAAATTATTTTATTATGGATTGTTTTGTTTAAATTTATATTTGCTGTACACTGGACACTCAACGTGTATGTCTTATTTACATCGTTCTCACATATAATTATACCTATATTCAACATTAATGATGTAACAAATATTTATGTAACAATATAATTTAAAAGGGTGTCCATGGAGTTTCTTGCCCGTTCTTCTCCATAGGTACCTACTACGCTTTGGAATGGGCAACTAGCTTCATATTTCTGACGGACCGACTACTTGACAATTCAAAAGTGCCTGTAAATGGTTTAATTGAAATAAATGCTTTCGGTCTTATTACAAAACAAGGTTTTTCTTTTGACATGGTTTAAACCATCGAACCTGTTTTTGAAATAAGAACTTAACAGAAATCGAAATACAGTTCCTATTACAAAACTGACAATTTGGTCTGGTCTTAGATTGTCTATTTTGTATTAAGAACTTTACTAAAGTCGGCACAAAGTTCCAAATACAAAAACTAAATCGAAGATTTAGGCTCGGGCTAAAGTTAGATCGTGTTTTGTAATAAGACGGTTTGAGTTTGAAAATAAAGAATATAATATATAGATACCAATTAGAGTCGGTTCTCGTACGAAGATCGAAGATGCTCGAGCCTTCTATCAACCATATTTTAGCTGGGGTTAATGGCTGTTAGAAAAATGGAGCAACTTATATTTTTCGAAACCGACGATACATAACCCATACATTTTCTGATTTTTGGAGCCGGCGGGGTAGTTGCAAAACACACCATCAGCAGCAATGGCTTTCATTTTGTAAAGGAGAATGAGTAATGATGGGCCCACCTCTCAATAGGAATAAGACACTCATAAATGAATAGGTATGTTTATGCAGAATAAAACTTATTATTACGACTAAGGTCAAAAGTCAGTACTTTCGGAGTTATACTACTTATTATACTGCCATAAAAGTGATCGTAGTTTACCTACTTCGTTAAAAGATAAACTATGGCTAGACTCAAAACGGACGGCACCTATCTGCTTGCTCCTTACCTACGCCCCCACCCTACCCGCTGCACCCGCCGCTTGCCCAGGCGCATTTGCAAATGGCGATCAGTCATATTGCAGTGAACATCTTCGAGACGGTTTATACGTTATAGAAATATACAGACAAAACGATTTACATGATTTAATAGAATATAATATACCAGCAGAGAATGTGTGGTTGCTGCGTGGTAGGATACAGTCACGCCACGTAAGAGCAAGAATATACTATTGCTATATATTAATTGATCGAAACCAAGTTGGAAGAAACGCGATATCACAATGTTATTGCTCTTGCTTGACCGGACGGCGAACTGTAGGAAGTTGCGCTCACACTATTTCTTTGATTTGGTACCTAGGAGTTAGGAGACATCAACCATGCGTGGCCCCCGTGGGTTTTTTAAATGATGTAATTGTCTTTGGTGTCCAAGACGAATAATAATTCTCTTTTATTTTAAGTGTACTTATTATTACTATTTTACCTTATAAGTATCCATAAAGAATATGTTAGACTGACGACTTTAAGACGTCGTATCTCCGAAAGTACTAACATTTGACCATAGTTATATTAGTAACTAATGTTCCACTTAAAAAGCCCTATCCAACGGTATATCAGATGTTACTATTGAAGAGTGGGCCCAGACTCCATACATTCATTTCCCATTGTCCTTTATCCCAAGAATAAATTTAACGCCGCAGTTGAAAAAGATGCTCTCCCATACATTCCAACTGATAATGTAAGTTTGTACGCAACTTACATTCGCAGTTGGCATAATACAAGAGGTAAAAAGTAAAGGTGACACAATATGCATTGTCAGCCTATAATGCTCCCACTGCTGGTACACAGGCCTCCTCTCGGTGAGAGGGAGTGGGCCGTAATCCACCACGCGGGCCCAATGCGGGTTGGTAGATGTTACATGTCTTCGAATTTTTTGGTTATACGTCCTCACGATGTTTTTCTTCGCCGTTTTGAGAGCAATGGTGATGAATTATTTTACACGAAGTAAAGCGCCTGTCTGGGTTCGAACCTGCGACCTGCATCTCGTAAGTCGCGGCCGTTACCGCTGGGCCACCACTGCTCTCGGTACTTGGCTTATATTTTTGCGCTTTTTTACTAAAATAAGACAGTAAAACATTTTCAGAAAAACAAATTGCATTTTTCTCGCTTTTCCACTGTAAAACATCTTCATAATTGATGACATGTTATATTTATTTCTGGGTTTCTTGGGCTACAAGTTCTCAACAACAGCTTGGGCAGTTTCTTTTAATTCTGGCGGCGCGCGGCGTCATCAAACATTCACCATTACTACCAAACGGCATTTCGAGTAGATCGTAAATACAAATTGAAAATTCAGATAAATAAAACACAGCTATCCGAGCGCGCGCATTGTTCACTTGTTCATTTGTTTTTTTCTGGTAGGTACACTAACAGTAGTAGGTATATTAATATTAAATTTAATTTTAAAAGTATGTGGCCGGTATCATTTTGCGTTCCAGAATAAAAACTTTTTGTCGTTTGGCACTATACTATATTTAATTAGTTTAGCTACTGAATTGCTCTGAATTAAAAATACAGCACTTTAACAATGGATGTTCATACACTTTTTCAGCCCGCACATTTGTACAAGAGTAATCACACGAAATTCTGCCTCATTTAAAAAAATTAATAAGTACGGTACTTGCCGGGCTGGATAAATATTTTTATTATGTAGATTACCGGCTCCCACGTTGATTCAAGTATATACGTACTTATCCTAACCTGTCTAAAATAAGGAGCTTTATATTTCTAAGAGAAATGAACTAAAACAGCTGCCATTTGTCTTCATCATCATCACTCTCCCGTCCTTATCCCAGTTTGTTTGTGGTCGGCCGGCGCAAAATCAAAACCAAAAGCCATTTATTCAAACTAGGCTGAGAATCAGCACCTTTTGAACGTCAAAATTACATAAGACAGTCCCCTCAAACGGCCGCCCTTTACCACTTCATATTGCTTTTTTTTTTTTTTTTTTTTGAGGATGGGAAATCATCAAATGACCCCTCCCGCTCTGGGTGGAGCGGAAGGGAGTGTCAGACTCTTACTGACTAAAACCCACCCGTGTTCCTTCCTTGGCCCTTTATGTTCCGGGTCAGCGGTACCCCTTTTGGATGATCCCGCTTTCCCGGCAGGCTTGGGCCCTAGTGGGCCCCCTCTTCGATGCTGACATCTCTTTGAGGCGCGCGTGGAACACGTACGCGCCTTCCAGCACGGGCCTGGTCCTGATCAGACGGTGAGCTACCCATTACTCACCGCCCGCAGGCCCGCGCCTACGGTGGCCGGGAGTCGTCACGCGGCTCCCGACGCCCGGAGCGTCCACCGCGGCGGCTTGGACGGGAGACTCTCTCCCTCTCCCGTCCCGCCACCTCCTTAGCTAGCATGACTGCTTCGCAGAAGGAAGCGACTGCCTCCCACTCCCCCTCGCCCCGGACCATGGCTTGAACCAGGGCCGGGCGTGAGAGGTCGCCGCCGCTGCCGATCGCCTCTATGAGGACACGGCGGTGCTCCGCCCATGCAGGGCAGGCCCCCATCGTATGCTCCACCGTGTCCTCGGGGCGATCATCGCAGTGGTGACACCCGGGCGTTTCCTCCCGCCTGATGATGTGCAGGAACCTCCCGAAACATCCGTGTCCGGTGAGGACCTGCGTCAGGCGGTAGGTGAGGACGCCGTGACGCCTCTCTAGCCACTCCTCAAAGAGGGGTCTTACCGCCGCTATCGTGGCGTGCCCTGCGCTGGGTTGCGACAGTCGCTCCTTCCATGCCGCCATGAGATCGCGCCGGAGGACCGTCCGCTCCGCCGCGATTTGCCGCGGAAGCGGGGTTTCCCCCCGGCGTAGTGCCTCCGCACGCCACTCATACAGGCGCGCGAGGACTATCGCCTCCAGATCCCACGGCGGCAGTCCGGCAAGGAGGCTTGCCGCCTCGCCCGAGATCGTGCGGTAGCCCCGGATCAGCCTTACGGCTACCACCTTTTGGGGCGCGTTCAGATAGTGGGCGGCTCTCCGCCGCAGTGAACGCGCCCACACCGGGGCCCCATATGTAGCCATGGACCGCACGACCCCCGCGTAAAGCCTCCGGCAGGAGGCGTTTGGACCCCTCAGGTTGGGCAGGAGCCGCTTGAGGGCGGCCCCAGTCCGTTCCAGTTTGGGGGCCAAACGTCGGAAGTGCTCCACGAAGTTCCACCGGCTATCGAGCACGAGTCCTAAGTATTTCATCGTGGACTCGACGCCGATGTGAACCCCTCCTGCCGTTAGTTGGGATCCCGATGGTGGCCTGTTCCGGGGCCCATGGAAAGACATGGCCTCGGACTTGTGCAAAGCCACCTCGAGACCCAACTGCCGGATCCTCTCCACGACTATCGCAACCCCGCGTGTCATCGCGTCGGCCGCCGCCTGATGCGACCTCCCCTGCGCCAGGACCAGCGTGTCGTCAGCGTAGCACACCACGCTGACGCCATCAGGGAGGTCGGCCCGCAGCATCCAGTCGTAACCGATGTCCCACAGGAGCGGCCCTAGAACCGATCCCTGTGGGACACCGCACGACATTTCTCGCCGGTTCCACTCCCCATCGCGACCGGGGTAGATGACGGCTCTGTCCGTCAGACTTCATATTGCTTTAGCTGGCAAGAAGAAGTGGCGGAACAAACTCCCCAGCAACACTGCTGTCTGTTTAGTTAGAAGAACAGTAGGCCAATTCTCGTACTTAAAAAACGTTCAAATTCAAGTCGCAATCTCATCTCAGCGACAATCAATGTCAAAAACCTGTCAAAAATGTATGTAAATTGATTGTAATTTTGACAGATTGAGACTGAGATTAGAATGCGAACGGTCTTAAAAATACGGGAATTGCCCCTCTGGATTCTATACAGCAACATGTCGTTTTCATCCATACTTCAAAATTTTTTAATTTAATTTTTTTTATTGTTTATTAATTATAGAACAAAACAAAATATAAACATAAACATCACAAAAACCTCAATAGGTTTGTCCGGATGTTGATGTTTTTTTTTTTGTTTTATTCGTCGTCTCCTGGGTAGTCACCCCTTTCTAGCCATATAATCTTTCACACAGTCCTTCCATCGTTTATTTGGTCTTCCCTTACTCTTATAGCGGTCAACATTCAGACTCAAAACTGAATGACTTCCTTAATTCTATTTCGAGACCAATTCTCGTAAATTCTAGACCTATGAAAGTCCTCGAAGTTATATAGGTTGTAAAAGACAACTTATAAATACCTTTTGGGAAGTTCATACTTACAATATATGACTAACGGCTTGAAAATATAATTACCGATAAGGATAGGTCCCTTCATTATAAACATTTCGCTCACAAGATAGAATCTAAGCTAATATTACCCAAAACCTAAAATAGTGTACCTACGTACTATGAATAGTAAATCCTATAAGACAATACTCTTTAGAATGTTGAAATAAAAAGGTTTTTGATGTATTCGTATTTTAGGAAATTGCTTTAGAGTTATTATTCTAAGGGAAATTGTTTTGACATAAAGAAAAAGAATATAATAACGTTTATTTGCACTTAGAACGCCAAACATAAAATACAAATAAAAGTCTGACAATATTATAGTGTTTTAACAACAATAGTGCCTTACGGTGACATAATAAAAACGTATTATATTGTGCCACTTGCGTATACAATGTAACAAGATTTTATTTTAGTTTGAAAAAAAAAATACGAGCCTATTTTTGTCTTACTGCAGGGCAAAAGTATCTTCTCATAGGTAATGAGAAGGCATGAGCATTGATCACCACGATTGCTCAAGAAGTTGAACATGATTTGGATATATTCAATACCAGTGTTTCTCGGCTTAAGAGGGCTATCACAATTTTTCTTGTATTTGAGTGTTTGAAGAGTCAGTCACACACTCAAATACAAGAAAAACATTGATATATATTTAGAGCACTCCCGAGAGAAATAATCAAACTTTGTAAGGCATATTTGTTTTTAATTTTTTGGTCAAATTTGTGGTGGAGTGTGTGTGCAGTGATATAGAGTATATTTTTTTCCAAATTTATGTAAAAGGTTTTTTGTACGAATAAAATAAAATAAAATAAATATACTGGGTGTCCCAGAAATCAACGTCAAGCCGGAAACAGGTGATAGATATAGTAGTGACAGTTATAAAATCAAAGACATGTAAAAACTAAAAATACCAGTATTAGCTTACCGGCGTTCCTGTCCTCTGTCCACAGCACCGAAAAGATGACCAGGAAAATTTTAGCCCACTTCCTGGTGGACTCTGAAGTGCCGTGCTTGACCGACGCGGTAAATGCCTGGAAAATGGCTTGTCCGGATACAGATCGGCCCGTGAACCCATCTTCCCAGAGGCAATGGGATGAGTCGCTCTGCAGGTTGTTACGAAATAATTTTATTAATACGTCCACCAATGCTGCTGAGCGTGTCCGCCTGCTGGCTGTGGGTGAGTGGGAGTCGGGCCTCTGGCTTCAGACGCTACCGTCACCCAACATAGTCACACCCAACAAGCTGTGCTGGGGCGACTGCTGCAGGTGCGGAAAACCTCAAACAGCGCAAATACTCACATCTTTTAGGGACTTATGTGTTTGAGCCGTTCGGGGTTGAAACACTAGGGCCATGGGGTCCGAGAGCCCACTTAGTTTTTCGAAACATCGCCAAGCGGTTGGTCGACTCTTCACGTGGCCAGCTTTTTGGGCACTTTTCCTGTTGACAGCGATGCGGATGAATTTTTAGATGCCCTTTGATTTATTTTTTTATTTACTTGTACATACTATTATTTTAAGACTTAGCTTGTTAAATTATGTAAATATTAGTTCAGATATGTTCACTATTTTGTCAAAATAAAAGACAGGTATCAAAAAAGTCTTTGTCATACTTTTCAAATTAAAAGTATCAAAAAATAAACACTGACACTCTGTGATGATCTTTCAAGTCCTGTGACCACAAATATTAACTTTTCTTTGATTTTTTTCATGGTTGCACTACAGAAAAAAAAACGTAAAAAAGTTAATAGGTATATCGCCGGTTTCCGGCTTGACGTTGATTTTTGGGACACCCTGTATATATTAACATTTTATAAGTCCTCTTTACGTTTCCTCACGATGTTTTCCCAAATTGATGTTTTGTAATATTAAATTACCTCGTTTGTCTAGGCGTCGCAAGGGTGACTAACATGTCCCGAGTATGATTCCGGGTCAGGCAGTGATAAATAGTTATTGAGATTTTTCGATAAGAAAATTTTAGTAGGAGCCCGGATTCTGAATTTGTATCTGGTCAATAGTAAACTCTCTCCGAATAACACGGGCAATTGGTGAAACATGACTGTAAGTTAGGGTTGCCATATTTTCCCGAAACACCGTCGGGGCGTTTTTAGTGAAAGGAAATTTTTGTAGGTTTTTTTTTTTTTTTTTTTTATCCTTTATTAAAAAGAACCAGGTTCTTAATAATTAATTACAATCTAGCCTACAAGACTAATAAGCAATTTTAATCTAACTTAACTTTTTACGTGGTAATTATTTTAAAACAGAATAGTGCTGATTGTTTATAAACAAGTCCGTTCCACTTTCTTCGAGTCTAATATTATAATATAAACACTTTGTTCATGTGTTATATGAGTGTCATTGTCACTATTATTTCTATATTACACTTTACACTACACTAATTCAAAAGGTTTTGTTCGTTTTAGCCTTCGCACTATATTTGTCTGGTCTAGCAGCTGAATTGCCTCGATGTTCACATGTTGGTGGAGTCGGTGTTCATGGGCCTCAGCAAATTTTTGGATTATTTTGGTGACGGGTTCCACTTTTAGGTCACGATGGAGGTCGTCATTTCTTATATACCAGGGCGCATTAACAATACTCCTGAGTACCTTATTCTGGAATGTTTGTATAATTTTGATGTTGGTCGGTTTAGTACAGCCCCACAGTTGGATGCCATATGTCCATATTGGCATTAGAATATGCTTATATAATAATATTTTATTATGTATCGATAGGCAGGAATTTCGTCCAATCAACCAATACATGTTTTTAAATCGCATGTCCAGTTCCTGTCTTTTCTTTTTAACGTGCGCTTTCCAGCGCAATTTCGCATCAAGCGTTATGCCAAGATATTTCGCTGTATTTGCGTATGGTACTTGTTGGCCATTTATGAAAATTGGGTGGTAATCACAATTCCTGTTGGTAAAATCAATGTGAAGTGACTTTGATTCATTCAATTTGATTTTCCATTTTTGTGCCCAGTCATGAACTTCATTTACAGCAATTTGTACCTTTCTGATTGCTTCCGCATGGCATGACCCTGTAGCCATAATGGCAGTGTCGTCCGCAAAGGTTGCAATGGTATTATTTTCCAGCTCTGGTATATCATACGTGTACAATAGGTAGAGGATTGGACCTAGCACGCTTCCTTGAGGGACGCCAGCTTTAATATTTTTTAACTCAGAAAAGGCTCCCTCGTGCCTTACTCGAAACATTCTATCTGTAATATATGATTGCAAGATATCGGCAAAATCATTGGGCAGCATTAGTCTTAGCTTGTATATCAAACCCTTATGCCAAACTTTATCAAAAGCTTGTGCTACATCTAAAAAAACGGTGGAGCAGACTTTTTTATCTTCAAGCGTTCTCTCGATGATGTTGGTGATTCTGTGTACTTGGTCTATTGTTGAGTGTTTCTCTCTGAAACCAAACTGATGGTCAGGGATCAGGTTTTTCTCGTTTATGATTGGTTTTAGGCGTTTTAAAAACAATTTTTCAAACAGCTTTGAAAGTATAGGCAACAGGCAAATGGGTCTGTATGATGATGCTTCGTGAGGTGGTTTACCAGGCTTTGCAATCATTATCACCTCAGCAACTTTCCATGGCTCAGGAACATGCTTAAGCACGAATGCAGCATTTATGAGCCTAGTAAGCTTAATTATGGCTTTACGCGGGAGCTGTTTCAGGATTTCTCCCGTAATAAGGTCATATCCTGGCGATTTCTTTAGGCTAATGATTTGAATTTCCTTTGCAACTTCTTTCGGGGTCACAAGCTTAATTCTTTGATCTTGCAGAATATTGGCAAACTGTAGGTTGTCCACAGACTCGTCATTTGGCTGAAAGGTTTCTTCCAAGTGATGTGCAAATCTTTGAGCTTTCTGTTCATTGCTTATGGCCCACTTTCCGTTATCATCTCTGATAGGGGGAATTGGTACAATTGGCCTTTTGAGTGACTTTGTCGCTTTCCAAAGAGAGTATTGGGTTGTATGGTCGCTGGTTAACTGACGCAGGTTAGTATCTAAAGCCTCATCTTGAAAGGTTTGTATCTTTCTCTTCAGTCTTTTGGTAAGGTTATTCAATACAGTTTTATCTTGCGGGAATCTAGTTTGCTGCCACCTTTTTCTTTGAGTCCTTTTTTCATATAATAGGTCTATTATTTCTTTTGGGTAGGTATTTCCTTTAAACTTGTTTATAAGTTGTGGTGTGTTGTTCCATGCACATTGTTGGATATTGATGTTAAACTGGTCTACTTCAAAATCGAGCTGATCTTTGCTTTTTAATGGAGTTTTTAGGTCAATAATATTTTGTAGCTCTAAGCTAAAACTTTCCCAATCTGTACGTCTGTACGTCGTGTGAAACTAACGTCAGGTGGTTTTCTCTTAGTAATATTTTGTGACTTAATTGTAATAATATCGGAGAGTGATCGGAGTTCATATGGTACCCCTCTTCCACATTCAGATAGTTGGTTGATATATTTTTGACTATGAAGAAGTCGATAAGGTCTGGTAGTTTCTGGTGGTCAGTCGGCCAGTAAGTAGGTTTTCCAGTACTTATGACCTCACAGTGCATGTCTTTCACTGCGCTTAGAAGCTGTCTGCCCTTAGTTGAAGTTAATCTCGATCCCCAATGAGTGTTCTTAGCGTTAAAGTCACCGCCTAGTATAAATCTCTGTCCGAGGAGTCTGAATAAGTGTATATATTGTTCTTTGTTTATCTTGTGTCTTGGGGGACAGTATACGGCCGCTACTGTTACATTAAATTTATTTGTTTTTACTGATATCGCCACAGCTTGCGTGTCTTGTTCCTCGTATTTACATTGTTCGTAGTGACAGATATTTTCTCTAATAATAACCGCGCTACCTCCTCGCGCCGTGTTGCTAGGGTGCAGCGAGTGATAAACCTTATAGCCTCTAAACTTTACAAAAGACTGTTTAGTGAAGTGCGTTTCAGAGATCAAACACACATCAATATTTTCTGTGTCTAGGACTACTTGCAACTCATGTTGTTGTTGCAGCAATCCGTTGGAATTCCACGCCATTATTTTTAGTGTGTTATTCATGACTGATTTGTATGGTGCTTGATTCTAATTTCTCTAGCCTCTTGTCAAATGAGGATATGCACTTCAAGATTTGGTTGAGCTTGTCTTCAAGACTTGATGGTTTCGTGCTTGGATTTACTGCTTGTGCGTATGAGACACTTTTGGATGTATGTGCATTTGCCACGGTTGTCTTTGCAAACGGTGCACTTTGTTTTGTTGCCTGTTTGTCGGTGTTTCTAACAATTTGCTTAGCGGCAGGGTTGTTAGGTGGACTATTTTTTGATTTTTTGTTCTTTATCATTTGCATCTCCTTGGCAACTAAACACCCCCTGTAGTTGGCTGGGTGAGGTAAGCCACAGTGAACACACTTAGGTTTTTCTTGCGCAGGTTTGCTGCAATCAGCTGTGAGGTGTTTACCTGTACATTTAACACACCTTGGCTCTTTGGAGCAATACTTTTGAGTATGACCATAAGCCTGGCATCTCTTACACTGGGGTATTATTTTTGACGTCTTAAGCGGGTTTATTTCAACTTTACACCCTAGAATATGTTTAATGCCGTATATTTTACTGACATCTTCATCATTCTTGAACGATAGAATAAACATGTTCAGCGGTTCTTTTGTTCTCCAGCTTAACTTGTTAATAGCATTTTCTATCTGAAATCCTTGCAAAGTTAAATCATCTTTAATCCGATCCGGTAGGCAGGAAGAATGCAATTTTTTCGCCACTACTCTTATTGGCCTGGTCTGCTTGTCCTCATATGAGTGCCATAAACAGTTATTTTCTGTTAAGCGACGAGCGATCACTGATGGAAAAACCCAGTCTCGTCCTGGGAATAGAACCTAGAACCTCATACTCTGACAGTAACGCTTGTGGCCACTAGTGATAAGTGGGATGTATATTAGAGTGTAGGTAAATATACTCGTAGTTCTTAGTGTAGCAGTTTATTTATCAAAGTTCGAGAGAGACATGATATGATGTTATTCGTCCACAACTGCTCAGCAAATTAGACTTTAACATTCCACTCCGACATCCCACTTTGCTATCAGTACCATCGGCCTCCACTAATTATCTAAAGGAGTCACCTTTCTTGCGTCTACCTGCATTATATAACGATAAATTCCCATCTCTGGACCCCTTTAATGCCACACGAAATAGATTTAAAAAGGAGAATACCCAAATCCTCCATCAAACGCCGGATAGTCAGGTAACTAAGTAGTGCCAGTTTAGTCATACATACATCATCAGCATCACATACATTTACAGCACTCACACCGCACAGATACACGCACGCACACGCTATAAATATTAATAATTATGTTACTCTCTGTATTTCTTATTTTCTGTGTACTTCGTAATTCGCGTAATGTTTGGAATAATAATTTAGTTATTCTTACTATTTGCTGTGAAGCTACCATAAATAAAATAGAATAAATAAAAAAAATACATTTTCTGGGCGAAATCTCTGACAACGTAAATAAGAAGGTACTATTTTTACAAGAATCACGATCAGATAATGATGGAAATGTTCCTAAAACTGTCTCTGGATTCAATTTATATTTATAGATCAGGGAGACTTTTGCTAAAAGGAATAAAGTATAATTACAAACTTTGAAATGCTGAACGCCTGTGAAAATAGTTAAAGCAAAAAATTCGTAACAGCTACTTGCTACAAATATTTTTGTAGGTCTTTAAGTAGGTAGTGAGGTTACAATTTAAATACCGTACACATTGATGACTTATTATTGCCCACAGTCTCACTCACATTCCTACTGAAACTGCTGCAAATAATCGGTTAAAAAATCTACATTATGTTACTACAAAACTGTAGGTACAATTACAATATACAATTCACAAATTTGTAAATCTCACAAGTGCGGGTAAAACTTTGTTATATAAATTGTACGAATTGTAGACTTGTATTTCTACAAATCGTACAATTATGTAGGGAGTTATGAGAATATAGCCTTCATTATTTGTGTTTGTCAGCATGTCAACGTTTCTAATTTCCTGGTACCTGGTCTATACATATAAATTGAATCAAGAGAAAGTTCTACGAACTTTTCGAATATTGTCTGAGCGTGATTCTTCTAAAAATAGTACCTACTTATTTAGGGTTATGTATTGTACCTATGGACGCTTTTACCTTTGGACGTTGATCACAATAAAAAAACTGGCATTACTAAAAATATAATATTATACCATTTGGGTAGCATTTTTATTTTCTGGCATCAACAGTGAGTGGCGTGACTCTACCGGTGTTGTGTGCAGTGTGAGACCATTTTGGAGATTTGAGAGATTTTTTTGCAATCACAAAAAGTATATTTTGTATAATTCTATTTCCTACTTACGCCGATTAGATACTTCACCAACTGCCCGTGTGATTTGGAGAGAGTTTACTGTTGACTAGGCACCCGTTTGGAAATCCAGCTGCTACCTAGATTTTCCTGACGAACAATAACAATTATTTTCTGACCCCGGGATCATACTCAGGACCGCTTAGCAGTCGCACTTGCGGCTTCTAGACCAACGAGGTAATTTTTGAATAACTGTCAAAAATGTCACCGCGCCGGCCAACCGCGGGCGGGATTTGCGGTAGCCTAGGGGGCGCTCGACTTGCGGACGCGCACTGGCCGGCACCGCACTACGTCATCGTCCACGTTACACCTATTTCTTTTTCGCCAATTCAAATCTTGTTTACCGTTTGTTTTCAGTCGTAATAACATATTGTACGCCTTCACGGCAAAACATAGCGCCCAAATATGTTAACCTAACACCTTTATGTAAATACCTTAGTTTTATAAATACATATCCTGATTCTGTAATACAGTCCACTATTTATCAAGCAAGTTCCCGTGTTTTAGCCCTCACACCACCAGGAGGATATTACCCCCATTTTTCTTTACAACAAACTAATTAATAACACAACAATGGCGCGTGATTTCCCCGAAGGTTTAAGCGGAGGTACCTATACTTTTCAATTAAATACCCAATGTGTATTATGTTTTATGGCTGGTCATTGGTACAATATTATGGAACAAAGAATGTAGAAAATTAAATGGATTTTTGTCGATGTAGGTACATATTTTGTGAAGACCGTCGCTACGCCTAAACAGAGCTAGGGTTAAATATATTATAAGTACACAAACCATTTCGAGCTTTTTCAACCGCATTTTATTTTGGACTCTAAATACGTTACAAAACTAAATAAATACTAAGGATATCTATAATTTACAGGCTGTTAGATTAAACGAGAAACGTTCTTTAAGAGAGTGTAGTACTCATGAAAATGAACAACTTCTGCCATGGGATCACAGTATGGGATCAAATCTGAAGTATGAAAAAAAACTCCTGTTAAGAAAGAAAGAAAATAAATTTATTTTCCCAGGTTAAAGCACACAAAAACCAACAAACAGAAAGTACTTAAAATAGTATTGTGTGCCTCACGGCTGCGCCAAATAGGCCCAGTTCAGCATAAATGCCAGACAACTAGTACCTGACTGTTCCTTCTTCTCAACGAGAACAACCGAGCTATTCTGTAACAATCTCACCGTGAAAACTTAGGTTGAAGTGAGTTGTCGATAGTGTCAATCCCTAGCATCAGGTGGAATGATAGCTCACTTCACCTAAGTTCTCACCACAGTTTCACGATGAGATGGTTATAGAATCGACCGGCATAAATATATTCTATGCGCATTCTGTGAGTATTGATTGTTTTGCGACTTCTTTCCTTTGATCCCATAGCTCCCTTTTTAAACTTTATCCCTCTTTTAACCCAACACCACGCACGTACGCCAGCACATCAGAGGGCCAATTCCCGTAATTATAAGACAGTTCACAGTCTGATCTGAGTGTCAATCTGTCAAAAATACAATCAATTTTACATATATTTTTGACAAGTTTTTGACATTGATTGTCGCTGAGATGAGATTGCGACTTGAATTTGAACGATTTTTATGTAGGAGAATTGCCCCTCAGGTCAGGGTCAGCGAAACTGTCAAATTTCTCCAAATGATTTTAAACTTTTAAATGTTGAAGGTTTGGTTCAAAATCTAATGAGAAAATTTGACAGTTTGTGGTAACTTGACCTGCTGCTGTGGGTACTACAGGCCCTCTGCCTGACCCTTCAGGATAACATCGCTGTTATGTTGTGGAAGCTTGGTTGGGTTTGGATTTATCTCAATCTTAAAACTTATCAAAACTCTGCTATTAATAATGCAGGCGAGGATTTCGAATTAACATAATTTCTGCGTATTTATGATAAATAGGTCTTTTAAAAACACGAGTATCTTTTTACAAGCTTTTATTTAACTTGCCTTGTTAGTTAGTTATTATGTATTAGTAAAATCTTGCAAGCTGAATTAAAACCACTTCCTCTTATCCTACTGAGTTGTAATTTCCAAACGAGGGAACTCCTCAGCGTTCAACAACAAAGACACGAAATTTTATGTGCGCAATAAATTATGATATTCCGTTAAGTTCACCATGATCTGGCTGATGCACCCAGGATTGGCATGAGTCGAGGGCGCTCCTCAACGGTCAACAGTACAGACAAGACATTTTATATACGCATTTAATTATTATAGTCTGTTCAAAAGAAAATCATGTCCTGGCTGCTGCACCCAGGATCGGCTCCAGACGAGGAAACTCCTCAGCGGTCAACATCAGTACATTACTTTTTTTAGAAAGACACTATTACTTAAGATTACTTTTTTGCCTGGGAGAGATCGCAGATAGCGATAAGGCCGCCCATTGTATATTAAGTAGTGTTCAGTTTAATTTTTGTTGTTATGTTTTTTGTGGTGTACAATAAAGAATATATAAATAAATAAATAAATATACGCATTTAATTATGGTAGTCCGTTTTAAAGTTCACCACAACCTGGCTGCTGCGCTTAGAATTGTTTTCCGACTAGGAAACTCCTCAGCGGTCAACAGCAGAGTTATTACATTTTGTTTTATGCATTTAATTATAAAAGCCTGTTCTAAAGTCCACCATGACCGGGCTGCTGCACCCAGGGTTAGTGCCAGAAGAAGGAACTCCACAGCAGTCAATCACACAGACACAACATTTTATATACGACGATATCTTACAACATGCCCTGTCTGCTGACCTAGGATTGGCTCCATACGTGAGATCTCCTCTGCAGTGAACAGCACAGGCACGAAATTTTGTATAATTATGCATTCAATTAAGAAAACCCTTTCTAAAGTATGGCATGACTTGGACAGTGCAACTCGGTTGGCTTCACACCATGACTTGTGTGAAGGCATGTTTGAGTTCGTTGGATTTGTCTTTACAGGTACCTTTCACGTGAAAGTGATTTAGAGAAGATATTTTATAAAAAAAAAATTAATGCTGAATACAAAATAAAATTTAGATAAAAACCTTTTAATAAATAAGCTTCTATTAAACTCAAATTGAAAAATAAAAACTACTTAACATACAACTTTAATATGTTCTTAGAAGCTTGAGGCGTAAACGTCCTTCTTAAACCTTAAAATTAGCTTCAAGCTTTTAAGAACATAATATGTAGGTCTGTATGTTCACGTAAGATTTATTGTGTACTTTTGAGGTCTTACAATTTTTTTTTATGTTAGTGGCAATGCTGCCAGCATTTAGGCACTTTTCCTGTTGACAGCGATGCGGACGAATTTTTTGATGGCCTATGATTCTTTTCTTTCTTTTTTGTATACTATACATATGTATTGACTGACTGGTTGGTGCATTTGGTAGCGACCCTGCCTTCTGAGCCGCTGGTCCCGGGTTCGATCCCCGGACAAGTCAAAAATTTGTGTGCATGAACATGTCTGTTTGACCTGTGTCTGGGTGTTTATATGTAAAAAAGTATGTCAGTCAACAGGTTACCGTAGTACCTACAGGTTCTACATAGTTCGGGACCTGAAGACCTTGTGTGGATGTTGTCTCATATTATTATTATTATATGTACATATTCATTTTATTTTAGTATTTCAATATTGTAAAATTAAATATAGTCTTAAGTTGTGGTATACAATGTAACACTTACGTTGGAAATAAATGATACAAATTAGTAATATATAAGGTTACCTCAGTCACTCTACATTGCGGGGTAAATACGTAACACTATCAACATCTCAGCTCTGTTCGATATTCATTGCGCTATTTATGTAGTTGATGAGACGAATCTTTCATAAATATTTTATGTAAACCTAAAGCGTGGATTTTTGAGACGGGGGTAGAATTTACATACCAATTTTTTTCAATAAGGCGAAAGCGCCAGGGTCACCCTCGATTTCTAACAAGACGAAAGCGCCAGGGTCAGCCGCGATTTTCAATAAGGCGAAAGCGCCAGGGTCACCCGCGATTTTCAATAAGGCGAAAGCGCGAGGGTCACCCGCGATTTTCAATAAGGCGGAAGCGCCATGGTCACCCGCGATTTTCAATACGGCGAAAGCGCCAGGGTCACCCACGATTTTCAAATAATCTTACATAGCCATTAGCAGGTCGTTTGCAGGTTCATACGTGTTTTGTCATTTGCAGAACATAATTATCAAGTAGTATGTTGATCAAAATAATGATTCGTGACCGTTACAAATACGTATTTCCAGAATTATAATCATTAGGATTATCAATACAACTCTAGTTAGAATTGACCTCAAATGTCATCATTCCATGAAATAGTCATTGAGTAGGTGCTTTATATGGTAATGTGAATTCGGGCTACTGTAGCGCATCTCCCAAGGGGCTGACAACAGCTAACGCGCGGTCACTGTCGGACTGCATAGAAAAGAAAGAGAAGCGCGATGACACAAAGCTGGTTGTGTATTGCAAAATGTGAAGCAATTCTCTATTTACAAAAATCTATTGATTGGACTAAAAAATTAAAAGACTATCACGTTAATATGTTGCTTGAAGTACAATGTGAAAAAAAAACAAGAATGTTTGCTTGTCTATTAGTATGGTTTTTAATCGCTAAAAGAAAATTTTAGAGGTATCTTCGTGACTTTTTTCTATCGTACTTAATTAGTTGTATTATGTTTTCAACACACTATCTAACTAGCTTACATCCTGAAGATTATCATATATTTTTCTGATTTTGTTTACTGCAGTGGATCATAAGCTTTTAGGCATTATGAAACTTGCGTCTAGGTCATGTAGTCCCCTTAGGACAGTTAGGGCTTGGGAAGCCGTCACCTCCTTCTGCGAAGCAGTAATGCCCGCGAAGGAGGAGGCGGAACGCGTGAGGCAGAGGCAAAATAGCCGCCGCAGGAGACGCCCTAGGCGTCGGGAATCGCAAGCTGATTCCCGGCCACCGTAGGCGCGGGCTTGCGAGCGACGAGCAATGGGCAGCTCGCCGTTTGATAAGGACCAGGCCAGGGTTATGGCACTTTGTGTTCCACGCGCGCCTCAAAGAGATGTCAGCATCAATGACGGGGTCTGCTAGGGCCGATGCCTGCCAGGGTTGCGGGAAAGTCCGAGAGGGATACCGTGGCCCCTGGCACAGGCAACTGAAGGAACACGGGTGGGTTTTAGTCAATAAGAGTCTGACACGCCCTCCCGTTCTGCCCAGAGCGGAAGAAGTTATCTTGATGATTTCCCACCCTCAAAAAAAAAAAAACAAAAAAAAGGTTTAAAAAAAATATGATTGACGTGTAAAAGTGTTTGTACAAACCTACTTACAGAAATAAAATCATTTATCATAAGCTCTAAATTATGGTGAAAACAGCGTCATAATCCATTTTGTACCTTTTTCAGAAGATTTATGCGGTCACACAGATACATACGAAGAGCGACTTTGCTCTTCACCATGTCTAAATTAGTTACGTTTAATGAACATTTTCTTCAGCCAATACTAATATAGCATCAAATGTATTAATGTATTAACAATACTAGCGTATAACAAAGGAATTCTTCGAATACGATCAAATAGATTATCTATAAAGGGACGATCCATCTTATTTCTATTTCGAGCTCAGTACAAAACAGTTTTTGTCTGGAGTAAGGGTATTATTATTCAGCCATCGGATATGAAAAGCGTTACCAGATTTACAATGAACATCAAAACCCAGTTTGTCTGATAAATCGATAGCATAGGTATCTAGGTGAAATATTCGAAAGCTCTGGTCAAACTGAAGCGAATCCCAAGAGGGATTTTCTCGCATAATTGGCTCGCGTCGATTGTGTCAACTTTAGAGCGAAGCCACACAATGCGTTGCCGGTACGTTGCGACACCTGATCGGTGACGCTGCGTCATCTTATGTTTGGCTTTAGGATTTGAGGATATTGCTAATCCATTGATTAAAAAAGAAAGAAAAAATCGTTAGGTCAACTACTTAAATAACGCAATCAATGTTGTTGACCTGTCAAAACGAATGGCATTGGAATTGTGAGTGTTACACTGTTATCCTTTCGGCGATCAAACCCAGGAGTCGCAAGACTATTTGGCTAACCAATCGGTCGAGGGAGGGAGAGCAAAAGTTAAGACAGACAGCAGTGCTGCTGGGGAGTTTGTTGCGCCACTCCTTCTTCCCAGCTAAAGCACTAGGAAGTAGTGAAGGGCGGGCGTTTAGGGGACTACTACAAAATATCGTTTTTGTTTTTATTTACAGTTATAGCCCCAAGCCGTTGTTTATTGGGTAGCCTCAAAATACAGCAATAAAATAACACCTGACAACACATTCAAGCAAGCTATGGCAACAAGCTTGGTATTGGTACAATATATTTGTGGCGACACCAATATCCGGCCTGCATATAAATATTTGATGTGTGTTGGTTAGCTTCTAAAGGGCGAAACATTATTTCAGGCTAGTTATCAAAATCAATCTTTAGGGTGCCGTGCTCAAAGGGTGCTAACGAGCCTATTACTAAGCTTACGCATCAATCAATCAATCATTTATTTGCAACGAATGTAGGTTACATTAAATACAGGTGGAGTAGATAGGAGTAAGCCATGTAGGTACATTTTGCCTGGAAATAGGCACGCAAAAATTATAAAAATTGTTAAGAAGCTGTAAGTTGCCAGAAGTAAAATGTCACAGTCAGAATTATTACAATTATACATATTTACTTAAATTAATATTGAACAATGTCAAATCAAAATGTTACTATACAATCAAATTTTAATTAAACGTATATTAAATCCAGTCATGACGTGCAGCTGTCGACGATTTCTGTTTTGTGCTCGTGATTAGAGATCTCTTTGTTATTTTTACTTTCTTTTTCTTTTTTCTTAATTTAATAATTAAGAAAAAAGAAAAAAAAAAGTAAAACGTGCACGCACTAATTATCTTTTTATATGCACGTGTTTCTGTGACAAATAAATCAATTTTTCTTTCTTTCTATTATGTTCAAGATAATATAAATTATATTTACTATACACATTGCCAATTAAAAAGTTTTGTCCATTAAAATATCATTAATAGAATAATAAAAAAAATCTAGTAGGAAGGCCACTAATTTATTTTTAAAATATTTAATTGTATCATTTTTCATTACATCTGGCAATTTGTTATATATGGTGGTAGGACCCATACAAATAACACTTTTATCAACAGTGCTGTGTTACAAGGCTAGTTGTATTGGTTTCTGACAGGTCGTTTTCTAGTTTCTGACATTGTTGGAAATAGGTTTTTATTGGTCTTTACAAACATGGCAATTTGCAGAACAGCGACGGAAATGTAAGCACTTTTAGGGACTTAAAACTTTTGTTCGCAACTGTCTGTGGTCTTAAAAACACACATCGCTCTAATGCAACGTTTTGGCGCCTTGAATATGTATTCTCTTGAGCTGCAATTGCCCCAGAAAATATTACCATCTATATGTCTGTCTGTCCGTTTGTCTGTCATGGGCAGGGTAGAACGAAACGATTAGCCGGAGGGCTAATTTGTAAGTCACATTGTATAAAAAAAGGGTGCAATTAAAACATGAAGTATTTATATGTTAATTGGGATTAGGATCAGGTCTTTAGCGAGAGACGCACGCAACAGGGTCATAAACGACGCTTAGTTTTACTTAGCAAAATAAAGTCAACGTCATCTTGCCCTAAGTTACTTGGCCGGTTTTATTTTTCTATTTTCACTCATAATATTGCTTCCAATCTCATAAATAATGGATATTACCAGTCTTATTAATAACTAACATTTCTTCATGTAGGTACGTAAAAAGATAATGAAATTAATGAAAAAAATTTCGGAAATAATTATATAATTATAAGTAGTTATAACATTATTAGTTCGTACATTCGCAATAATATCACAATGAAACGCTCTCGCTCGTGTTATATCCTATCCTATCCTTTATATACATATAAATGACCTTTCTTTAGGTTAGTGACGAAAGAGGGCGCTATTTCACATGATACCGACTGCAGTATTTTTATCTTACGTAGCGACGCGCGCTTTCCTTGTGGTAACCAAGTGTACAAACGCGCTGTGAATGACGTGTGTAGCTCTCGGTACCGTCCGTTCTCAACGGCGAAGTCGGAAGTGTGTGTGGCTGTGTGTGTGTGCGTGCGTGTGTGTGTTATGTGCTGACGCTACTTGTCTTCATGCACACATTCAAATCATGTTTGTAGACTTGGTTACCACAACAAAAGTGCGCGTCCCTTCGTGAGATATAAATACTGTAACTCGCAAGTCGTACGTTCTCTTTCTTATTCAATATAATACACCATAAGTACATACTAATTTCATGCATATACACTTAGTGGTCTCGTCACACGAACACAAGTCTGTTTAATACAGAACATTGGTGCCGATTCTGTTGTACACCGAACTAAACTAACTAAACTATCACTAAAATTCCTTACTTTTGGCTATGAGAATCTTAACGCTATTCTGCAAAATAAAATCTCTAAATTTAAAAATAATTTTGACACATCTAAAATCAAATTTGACAATTATTTCGACACCACGTGGTACTTGTTTGCCGTACCACGTGATCTTTTTTTAGAGCCGTAGGCGCGCATTATGTGCGGCCTCGACTTGTTTTGTATGGAATTTTTTACTTTTTGTATGGAAAATATAAAAAAATATTACCAACACGTTGAGTTTTATAGGGTTGCGGGATTCAAAGGGGGTCGAAATTTTCATTATTTTTGCGATAGGACACACCGTTTTCGAGATATAAGCAAAAGAAAAGAAAAAAAGATACAGTACTGTTTTTGCATCTGAAGTCGAGGTGTTGGTGTGAATTTTAGTTCATGACAACTAATTTTATTCCACACCTTTTTAATCGCGATTAAAAACAGGCAGATTTAGTTACGACAATCAAAATTTTTGGTGAAAAACGTAAAATTCAGAATAGCAAAATTGCCATTTTCACTAAATTTTAATCTCAGTGCCATCTTAGTGCTGTCAAACTAAAATATAGTTAAGTTGTGTCACTTTAGTCAATTTCAGAATGGGAAATCGCCGTTTGACAGGAATAAACTAAATTTTGGTGATTTTTAGTCTAGTTTAGAGAATTTTGTGACAAGAGAATCGGCACCACTGTTTATCTTTTGGTCACGTTTAAACCACCGAGCCAGTTTTAAGATTTCGTACTTTATTCCAATTACGGTGAAGTTCTTATTTTAAAATTTACAACTTAGACTCTGGTTTAAAGTCAGTTTTTGTGTTAAGAACTTTAACTCGGTCGAAAAGACGGTTCAAAATAATAAACCGTAATGCTTAGATAACTCTTAGGGTTCTTAAAACAGATTTCTAAGAAAATTTACGGGCACCCAACTTGACTTAAAATACCACAGACATGTATCAAAAATGTAGATTTTGAAGCTTATGAGTAGTTTACTGAAAAGCGAATGTTAAAACTGCACCCTAATTGCGAAATAGACTTTCAATCTTAAATATATATATGTAATATGTACCTATATATATAGTATAGTAATGTATGTGTATAGGACTTATTTATGTATTTGTGTACGTTGTTTTGATAGTTTATTTTTTTACCATTGTTAAACATGGCTCAAAATCAATCTTTTCCTTTCCTTTCAATTAAAGCACCTGCCATCTAATCTCTTCACCACCCTTGGTTGACTGGAAGAGAATGCCTAAGGCATTAAGTCCGCCTTTGTACCTTTTGTGCGAAAAGTTTAAATAAATAAATAATAAATAAATAAATCACAATCCAAGGATTTGGAAGGAAATTCCTAATCCATTGCTTCGTAGGTTTGAAAAATGAACGTGGCCCAACTGTCAATATATAAAGGAATTGCGATCAATTGTTGTGTTATGGTGTGTTGGAATAAATCCTACTGGAGTTTTTCCAAATAGGCGTTGGTAAACTTGATGTTAGTGAAAACGAGCATAATTCGTCACTTGTTCGAGCTACGTTACTTAGTAAGCTATGTAGGGATGTATCGGAGGACGTCTGAGCGGAGGCGGAGGTGAAAAAAAAAATGAGAAAAAAGATTAATGAAACACAACGAATGGTAATAAAAAAATTACGGGGTAAACTATATTTGACAAAAAAACTGTTTTGTGGCTTAGTCACCCTCTGGGCAATTTCTTAATGGTTCGTAAATTAAGCCGACTCCTCTAAATAGTTGTTCATTTGGTACTGAAACTGGCGGCAGTGGTGACATGGGAGCCAAAACTTTAAACTTCGAGCTATATCTCCACCACATTAAAAGGTCTTCACTTAGTTGGAGTCATTTTCTTTACTCTAGACCTCCGTTACAACTTACAACTCCGTCAGAAACTTGCAGAGGTGAATGCGGATACGGAGGTGCGATTTTTTTGCAAAAGTTCCGCATTTGTCACCCAATTTGTTTCCGCACTCAGTCATCCCGTTTAGCTCTAATGTTAAGAATCTTGGTCTGCATGTCGATACTTGTCTAGACTGGCGGAAGAAGGTCACGACTGTAAGTCAAAAAGTCACCGGAACGTTGCGGTCGCTCTATCGGTTGAAAAACCTTCTCCCATCAAACATAAGAGCAATGCTTGTACAGGCCCTTATATTTCCTATAATTGACTATGGTGATGTGTGTTACTATGACCTGAATGCAGATCTCCTCAATAAACTTGACCGCTTTCTCAATAACTGCATTCGATTCGTTTTCAATCTTCGTAAGTATGACCATGTATCTGCACACCGACTGCTTTTAAAATGGTTACCCATTCGTCAGCGCAGAGAGTTGAAGGCTCTGTCTACGTTGTTCTCTATTCTGGACAAACCCACTTCTCCTTCTTACCTGACTTCCCAAATTCAATATTTATGCACTGCCCATAGTAAAAACCTTCGTTCCACCAACAATCGTCTTCTACGATGTCCTTCTCACCGTTCTGGTTTCATTCATTCTTCTTTCTTTGTCCAGGCGGTGTTTCTTTGGAATGCGCTCCCTCTGAAAATCAGGACAGCAACCAGTCGGTTATCTTTTAAAGTGAAGGCACGGGAACATATCCGTCAGAAGTTGGCTGAAACATCCCAGCGCTGAATTGCTGGATTCGTTTTCTCCTCTACCGATCGTTAATTCTCCTGACCAAGGTTTATTTTGTTTATATGTATGTATCTATGTATCTATATATTAGTATTTATTATTGTATTTTATAGTTATTTCCGAGCTATCTATCCCGTATGTTGCACCTGCCATGGTATATCTCTGCATCACCCTTAGGTTGACTGGTAGAAAATGCCTCAGGCATTAAGTCCGCCTTTGTACAGTTTTTTTTTACTTGTGCATATAGTTGTAATGAATAATAAATAAATTTGCGGAGGTGGAGGCGAGGTTCAGTAACAACCCTAATACCGCGTAGCTCGTAGCTACGTGGCTTCCCGCTTTAAAGTTTATGTGCCTGTTATATTCGTCACCTTTGAATTTGTAAACAAAACGTTGAAATGAATATGAGATGTACAGTCGACAGCACATCTGCTTATACGACACTGTCAAACTCCAAATGATTTTAAATATTAAAATGTTGAAGGTAAAGTATATATAATTAAGTATATTATATTTATAGTAACAAAAACTTATTATATTAAATAAACTATTAAAAAATAATATAACTACTAATATGGCGTCGAAAAATTCTTCCGCATCGCTGTCGACTGCTAATGTACCCAAGAGACTGGCGGCATTGCCATGTTGTATGGCAATGCTAAGTCTCTGGCCAAGGTAAAGCCAGCCAGCCCTTGGCTTACGGGAAGTGTCAACAAGCCGTTTGGAGATTTCGTTAAACAAACCGTGAGCCTTCGGACCCCACGGCCCGAGGGTTTCAACCCCAAACGGCTCGAAAGGAAAAGTTCAAAATCGAATGAAAAGATTACAGTTTGTGGTAACTTGACCTGCTGCTGTGTGTACCTAAATATTGTACCTTTTTGTTCCTAAAATGTTCTGCGGTAAAAACAACACTTCGGGAAAAAACGATAGGCAGGTTTGCACCCACAGAGCTCAGAGTCGTCTACCGGCAGCGTCTAAAGACCTCAGAACAATCAAAAATCAAGACATAGCGCTGTGAACAATACAGTGAAGCATGCAAAACTACCATTGCGAAACCAACATTACAACTGGCCATACTCCTGGTGGTATGGTGGATCTAAAACTATACCACTGAGAAAATAGTGCTGTGGACTACAAGGATCTGGCTTTAATGGTCACAGTTCTAACCTAACCTACCCAATTGTAGTCCACAACACTATTTTCTCAGTGGTATAGTTTTAGACCCACCATACCACCAGGGTTATGGCCAGTGGTATGATGGGTCCGCACACAAAACTTCACCTTGCTCTGTGCATACACGCTTACACGCACATATTTACAACCAAACTATACCACACTAACTGCACACATGTTTACGAAGCCGGCCTCACGTCACTGTTGACAGCACTGTCTTGATTTGATACGTACTTATAAAATCCGTTGCACCGAAAGTGCGTTGACCGCTAAACGTCGGGCCGTACCGCCTTTAAAACCTACAGTTTCCACATGCCATTTGTGTCATAGTGCGAGTAAACGGTGACACGTTTGGTTTGTACGGAAAGTGTTGACAATGCCGTAACTCCTTGCTCGGTGTTTACACCAGACAATCGGACGAACTTTTAAATGGAAGGTGGCTTCATTCATCATTAGTTTAACCTTTCTTAAACTAGGTTGCGTTCAATAGGCTGCCTAGCTAGATGCGATGTCAGTTTAATTATCTGACGCGTGATTGCCATCTGATCGTCTTAACCTCTAACCAAGCAACGCCGATCTGATTCTTTACGTAGGCTCGTTATAATAAGGCCTGTTTTTTTGAGGGTACGATTCCAAACCCTCAAAAAAAAAAGGCCTTCAAATAGTTTCTCCCGCTCTGGGCGGAGCGGGAGGGTGTGTCAGACTCTTACTGACTAAAACCCACCTGTGTTCCTTCAGTTGCCTGTGCCAGAGGCCACGGTAATCCTTTCGGACTTTCCCGCAACCCTGGCAGGCATCGGCCCTAGCAGACCCCGTCATTGGTGCTGAGATCTCTTTGAGGCGCGCGTGGTACAAAACACGCCGCGCGCCGTCGACTCGGGCTTGGTCCTTATTGGACAGCGAGCTACCCATTGCTCGCCGTCTGCAAGCCCGCGCCTACGGTGGCTGGGAATCGGCTTACTAAAACGCCCAGGGCGTCTTTTGCGGCGGCTAGGGGCGTGAGGGTGCGAATTTTGCTCTACCTCACGCGTTCCGCATCCTGCTTCGCAAGCATTACTGCTTCGCAGAAGGAGGTGACGACTTCCCATGCCCTCTCGCTCCGTACCATGGCCTGGACCAGGGCCGGATGCGAGAGATCGCCACCGTCAATCGCCTGCACGAGGACACGGTGGTGCTCCGCCCAAGTCGGGCAGATCTCCACCGTATGCTCCACCGTATGCTCCACCGTGTCCTCCGGCCGATCCACACAATGGTGGCCTTATCCGAAACAGTAACCTCCCGAAGCAACCGTGTCCGGTGAGGACCTGCGTCAGGCGGAAGGTGAGGACGCCATGGCGCCACTCTAGCCACTTCTCAAAGAAGGGACTTATCGCCGCAATTGTGGCGTGGCTAGCGCTGGGTTGCGACAATCGCACTCTCCATGATGGCCTGAGATCCCACCGGACCTCTGTCCGCTGTGCCGTGATTTCTCCCGGCAGCGGAGTTACGCCCCAGCGTTTTTCCTCCTCGCGCCACTCCCATATGTGCGCGAGGACTTTTGCCTCCAGATCCCATGGCGGTAATCCGGCAAGGAGGCTCGCCGCCTCACCGGAGACCGTACGGTATCCCCGGACCAGCCGGGTGGCCATGACCCTTTTGGACGTGTTCAATCGGCGGGCTGGCCGCCGCCTGTTATAACAAGGCCTGTCGTCCAAGACGCCACTTAAAGTAACGTGTTGCGAACCCAAATCACCAATAAACAATGTCTATTAAATCCAAAATGACTAATAGATGAGGATTCTATTTAGTCTGTGAAAAGATTGGAGGTAACTGTCAAAATGGGCGAGAAGTTTTTTCCCCTCATGGCGTGACTACGAGAAATACGCTTTGGCAGATGGACCAGTTCTGGGATGACCAGACTGAGTCCAAATAACCCGATGGGTTTTAAATAAGTCCTATCAAACCCGATCCTTATCTGGCTGATTATGCTAGCCTTTTTTCTTCTTTCCTCGTACCTAATGCGAGGATAGACGTGATGCCTTGGTGTAGCCCCGTGGTTGGATGATTTGGAGTTGATCCGGGTGCGGCCAACTTTTGGGAGGAGCCGCGCCGTGCACTCATCTCAGAAGTAGGCAGTGACTTGTCGCTGCCGGCCGTAGTCGAGTCGATGGTCGGCAGCGACGAGTCCTGGGACGCGGTGGTTTCCTTCTGTGAGACAGTCGTCTCGCAGAAGGAGGCTGCGAAAAGGGAGAGAGAGATCTCGTCCTCTCACCCGGCCCGCAGAAGGCGCACCGGGCGTCGGCGGAGGGCAGACAACGCCCTCTTCCAAAATGGGTCCAGGGGCGACGGACTCGGGGACGTCCGTCGCCCCCCACACACCAGGACCCGAGGTGGCGGCGCGTAGTGTTCCACGCGCGCCCCTCTTAGACGTCGCGGGGGGAGTCAAACACCTCACTCCCCCCCCAGACCCGAAGAGGTCCGCAGTGGCGGGCCGGCACCAGTCGGGGGTTGTGGAAGGATCGTATGTTCCCGCGACCCCCGGCGTAGGTGTGAGATGGAACACCGGGGTGGTTTTTAGTCAGTAAGAGTCTGACAGACCCCGTCACCCGCCCCAGGGCGGCGGACATCCATGAGGATTTTCCACCCCGGAAACAAAAAAAAAAAAAAAAAGGGTGCGGCCAACTTAGAGGTTAACTGTGATGTGAGCCATCTGTTATTGAAGAAGGCCTTTCTGAACCGGATAACGGTAAATGAGGGAAGTCCGCCACCCCAGGTAACAATAGCGTCACCGTCTACCCGTAGGTCACGTCAATCGTGTGAACCATAGGCATATTCCTTTATTCGATGCCAAGGGTCTTAATTCCGTACAATTGAAGGGTCGATTGAAAGTAAATTGAATTGAATTGAAATTGAAAAAAATATTATATACTGAGAGAAGACTGAGTTTAAACTAAATTGTTTTAATTTAACCTAAGAGACAGAGAGAGTTAGGCCTTTGTAAGAACTAGGTAGTAAGACCAGTTATAAATTATTGTGTCTCGGGTAGCTTTACATAAGCGATATTTTCCCTATATGAGCGCAACCATAATAGGTCGATACTTATTCGATTGAGCTAGACGTTACAAAGCAGTTCATCTCACGTAGGTACTCACTAAAGCGACACTGAGTTTTAGTTTTAGTCTCATTGCAGGTGTGTACCCCGATATAACTAGGAACAGAGACCTAGTTTTGTCGGAGTGAACACCTAAGTGTGTGGAAAGGATTTGGTTAGTGGCTCGCCACAATTTTGATGTTGTTATACCTTCATTTTGGTGTATTATAAATTACAATAAATATTGTATTGTGTAAAAAGGTACTTGTTTCATTGAATCTTTCCCGTACAGCTTATACCCAATAAATTTACTTTAGCACGGTGGTAAGTATAACGATATTGAAACCAGCAACTTCATGTTTCAAAGATACAACATACAAACTTCAAAAAACCGGGTTACAATATTAAATCGCGTCATGTACGGACCACTACGACTGTCATTTTCACCACCGACAGTTAACGAGAAGCGAGTAGAGCTAGCTACTAAAAACGAGTTGGCAAGCTACGAACAACGAGTGCGCGACTGTGACGAGCGGTTAATCTCTGGTACGCATTTGTACCAACCGTAAGTCTCTCAGCGAGTAATCTGCCCGCTAAACGAGTATCACTGAGCGAGTACTCGCTGGCGGTCAAAACGGTCAGTGATCAACTATTAATTTAAGTTCCTACCAAGTTTGTACTGGACTATCACTACACGGGACCTACAATATTTAGTACGTTTCGAGAAAATCGTTAATAGCTAAGTAGTCGCTTCATAGTCGGGCGGCGCGCGGCGGCGCGGTGGGATAGCGCGAAATTCTCTTTTTTCGATTTTTCGAACCTAATGTAAAAGATTGCTGCCGTCGACAACATGCCATACATGAGTGGCGCGTTTTTGACGGCAGCCGCCGGCGCATCCACGGAGGGCGTCGACGGGCGTCGACGGCTGCTGTTGCCTCTGCTGTTGACGCGTGTCACTCGTGAGTATATAGTCACACACTTAGATAATTTCCTAAGTCACCTACATTCACGTTTCACTTACACTAGGCGACACCTGAATCTTCTTAGCGTATTGTAACAGGAACATATAGATACTATTGAAGGTGACAAAGTTGTTGTCAATTTCTGGGCTGACTCCATTAAGATTGCCATCGACACGCTAACACGTAAATGTAATGCGTAAACATTATAAATACATTTCAGCAATTAGTTGTTCTGGGTCTGACTGTTTGTGTATATGCGTTTAAATGTTTGTAAACGCACTAACAATACAGGAGAAATTCCTAGTGTGGGGCAAAGTTAAACAAATAAAAAATATTATATACCTATATGAGAGTTCTCAAAAACGCAACCCTTCACCACTTCCTAGTGCTTTAGCTCGGAAGAAGATGTGGCGCAACAAACTCCCCAGCAGCTGCATAGCTGTCTGTTCAGTTAGGGATCTGATTATGTGTGGCATTACCTAACTACACGTTGTTTTACTTGATGTTAGTGAAAATGATCATAAGTCACATGCTGTATACTTATATAGTAGGCACAGAATGATTTAAGAAAGACCTAATTACAGTTAAGAATGCGTGGGTACCTAAACAACAAAGGTAAGCAAAAGGATCAAGAAACATTCTGATTTAAAAGAGTTTCCGTAGGGTTTCTTGTCCGTTCTTCTCCGTTGGTACTGTGATGAATTATGGGGGAAATGAAAGAACGTTATAATTATTACGTTTATTCCAAGCGAAAGTGTTAGCATCAACGTGCCCATTCTAACACTGTTTTTTGAAACAAAAAACCTAATGGAAATCATTTGAAAGCTCATTCTAAATTCGCTTGAATGTTCGAATGCAGCCAGAGTTATTTTACTACCAGCTTGCACAAGAAAAAAAAAACTAGCTGCATTCGAACATTCAGAATTCGATTGGCTGCATTCGAGAGATGTCAGCAACGATGACGAGGTCCGCTAGGGCCGATGCCTGCCAGGGTTGCAGGAAAGTCCGAAAGGGTTACCGTGGCCCCTGGCACTGGCAACTGAGGGAACACGGGTGGGTTTTAGTCAGTAAGAGTCTGACACGCCCTCCCGCTCCACCCAGAGCGCGAGAAACTATGTGATGAATTCCCACCCTCAAAAAAAAAGCCTGCTGAACATAAGGTCTACTTTTGCAGACAATTTTTACAGTACCTACTACGCTTTGGAATGGACAACTAAAGTGCCCGCAAGATAAGTCTGCGCGCGTGTTTGACTTTCCAGACTATAATCCCTACCAGCACTTTTAATCACTTTCGGCATAATAATGGCGAATATCACTATTCACACCAGGGGGCTTACTATAAAAGTCCTTCAACAAAATACGGGCCTGTCCGAAAGTAGTTTGATACTTTGGAGCGAACCCTACACCCGATTAATTAACTTTTTCGGACAGGTAAAAAAAACACAACAGATGTAGCGACAACTGCGACGTGGTGTTATTCATTTCTCAGGTCGGGCCCCAAATTATTCTTATGTCCGGAGGTGATATGGACTAGGAAACGCTAGTAACGTCGGCCGAAACTACGGATTTAGTGGTTATAGAGTAGACCCTCTGATATAAACGTCGAGATGGCGGCAAACGATTATTTCCGATTTCGGCCGCGCGCAGACTTATTCTGCGCGCACTCTAGCTTCTCTTCATCCTCATCTTTCTGACTGACCGACCCTTGACAATTCAAGAGTCTGTTATTTATTTTAAATTCTCGCACACAATAGGGTACAAAGGCAGACTGAGGCTAGCTTGATTCAGTCGCTAGTGCGAACCACGCAAATTTTGAGTCAATAAATAAAGTTCTTACTCGTGGGATCAAATATGGAAAAGTTAAATAAAAAACAGAAAACCGAAGAGGGGAGGAGTGGTGCGGGGTCGGAGCCCGACACCGCGCCAAGTGGCGCGAGCACGGGAGGCTCATTGAGCAACCGCCGCGCGGAGGAGTTGGCCGCTGAAACTAAGAAGAAGAATATCAGGTTCTTCAGTAAGCGGCCAAGATCAGTGGACGGCCAGGGGTCGTCCTCTGATGGCGAGAGAGCCTCGGCTCGAAAAATCCCCACCGGTAGGCGGGGAGGGGGGGTCCAAGAGCGAGGCAGGGGGAGGGGGCTCACAGCCCGGGAGGCAGCGGAACTAGCGGAGGAACCCGCAAAGGAGGGGGTGAATGGTCGTGCAGTCGCTTCCGGGCCCTCGGGCGACGAGGCGAGCCTGTCGAGTGGTCCCGACGACATCGGCGACAATGACAGTGAGGCCTGTACAACCAGCCTCAAGGAGGTAGTGGAGGCTGAGCTTCGGAAGGTGACCCTGAAGAAGATCAAGTCTTCCAAAAGCAGGGCCGTGGTCGCGGCAACGGCCTCCATCATGGCGGCGGTGGAGGCGGCCAAAACCGACGGGCCTTCGGGCGGCGAAGTGGCTGAACTGCGGGCGGAGGTCGCTCGCCTGACGGCCGCCACGAAACTTCTCCGGGAGGAGAATGGGAGGCTCAGGGAGGACCTGGCTGGCCTGAAGGCCACCGGCAGCGGGCAGTTGCAGGCGGAACAGGAGCCAAGCCAGCCCGTTCGGCCAAGCCAGCCCATTCCGGAGGAGAACCAGGTCCTCAATCTGGTTCGGCAGGAGCTGGCGGCCTTCCAGGCGCGGTTCTCCGTCCTGGAGGGCATAGTCCTGCGCCCACCACTAGCGGGCAGGACAGCACCGGGGCCGAGGGTGGCCTCGTATGCGGCTGCTGCGGGAGCCGCCGCCCCTAAGACCGCGTCGTCTGGCCGGGCCCAGCCGCCGGCCAAACCGGCGTCGGCACGCGGAGCCAAGGCGTCGGCAGGCGGAGCCCAGGCAAAATCTGCGTCGGCCGGTGGAGCCCCGGCGCCGGCAACGCAGACGCCGGCCAGCAAAACACCAGCTGGGGCTCTAAAGAGGAAGGGCAGGACGGCACGGGAGGCGCAGGCCCCAGAGCCTACTTCCCGGCCACAGGAATCTCCCACGACTGACGCCGGGTGGCAGGTGGTCGGGCAGAAAAAGAAGGCGGCCAAGGCGGCCAGAAAAAAGGGGCAAAGGCGGCGCCACAAGGAGCGAGCCGTCGCGGCAAGGCTCCGCGCCCCAAAGACCGCGGCTGTAGTGATCACGCTACAGCCGGACGCGGTTAAGAGGGGCGTGACGTACCGTGACGTGCTCACCAAGGCGAGGGAGACGGTGGACCTCCAGGAGCTCGGGATCACCGAGGGCCTCCGGCACAGGGTGACCGCAACTGGCGCCCGCATGCTGGAGATCCCCGGTGTGACGAGTGGCCCCACCGCTGACGCCCTAGCTGAGAAGCTAAGGGCGTCCCTCAATGCGGACGAGGCTCGAGTCTCCAGGCCCGTCAAGTGCGCAGACATGCGAGTCTTGGGCCTGGATGACTCCGTAACGGAGGGAGAGGTGGTAGCCGCCGTCGTCAGGACGGGCGGGTGTCTGGCCGACCAGGTGAAGGCGGGCACCATACGTCCGGACCCCGCGGGTATGCGAACCGTAACGGTAAGCTGCCCCGTGACGGCGGCGAAAAAGATTGTGGAGGGTCGAAGGCTTCTGGTGGGCTGGGTTTCGGCGCAGGTTAAACTGCTGGAACCCAGACCTCTGAGGTGCTTCCGATGCCATGTGGGGCACCACGTTGGCGTCCAGTGCACCTCGGAGGTGGACCGCAGCACTCTCTGCTTCCGCTGCGGTCAGCCCGGACATAAGGCCGGCTCGTGCGAAGCCGCGCCGCACTGCACAGCATGTGCGGGTGCTGGCAAGCCGGCCGATCACCGGGCGGGCAGTAGGTCCTGCGCTCCACCCGCCGGAACCAGGAGGAGAGGCAGGCCCTCCGCCGCCGTTGCCACAACCACCGTCACCGCGGCCAGTGCCACTGCCACCGTTGCCGCCACTGCCGCCACCCGGGAGGAGACTGAAATGGAGGAGTAACGGCTCCATTGAGACTCCTCCAGGCGAACATCAACCACTGCGCCTGCGCTCAGGACCTGTTGCTCCAGAGCATGGCGCAGTGGTCGATTAACATTGCCGTGGTCGCTGAGCCGTATTTTGTCCTGCCCAGGGATGACTGGGTTGAGGACCTGAGCGGCTCAGTGACCATAATTTCGTCGGCCGCCGCCGGCACCCCATCCCTCGAAGGTGTCACGAAGGGACAGGGGTGCGTAGCAGCACGGTTCGGGGAGATAGTAGTAGTGGGAGTGTACTTCTCTCCGAGCCGAACTCTCGCCGAGTTCCAGAACTCTTTAACAGAGTTAAGTGTCGTCGTCGCCGGGTACCATCGCTTCCCCGTGCTAGTGCTCGGGGACTTCAACGCCAAAAATCCGGCTTGGGGTTCCCGTTACACTGATGTGCGGGGCAGGATGGTGGAGGACTGGGCTCTGGAGACAGGCCTGGTCGTCCTAAACCGGGGTTCTGTTCCTACGTGTGTGCGGATGCGGGGTGAGTCTGTGGTGGACATCTCGTTTGCCAGCCCCGCTCTGTCACAGCGTGTCATTGACTGGCGCGTCATGGAGGAGGTGGAGACCTACTCCGACCACCGGTATATCCGGTTCGACGTCTCCGCCCAGACCTCTAGCGCGCCGGTCCAACAGGCCCCGAGTGGTCCGCGGTGGGCGCTGAAGCAGATGGACCGGGAGCTCCTCCTGGAAGCCTCGATCGTGCAGGCCTGGGTGTCATCACCGGACAGGCCTGCCGATATTGACGATGAGGCGGAGTGGTTCCGGGAGGCCATGTCCGAGATTTGCGACGTGGCAATGCCCCGAGTCCGTCCAGGAAGCGCCCGACGTCAGGTGTACTGGTGGTCGCAGGAGCTGGAGACGCTACGCAAGGCGTGCGTCGCAGTGCGACACCTGTACTCCAGGCACCGTAGGCTCCGCATCCGCCCTCCGGATGCGGAAGCGACGGAGGCGGAGCTGTACGAGGGATACAGAGCGGCAAAGACCGCCCTCCAAGAGGCTGTCCAGCGGGCCAAATATACGGCCCGCGAGGAGTTGGTGGAGACTCTGAACGGAGATCCATGGGGGCGCCCTTACAAAATGGTGCGGAATAAACTCCGCACCTGGGCCCCCCCGCTGACGCAGAGTCTCTGCCCCCAGCTGGTGGAGGAGGTGGTGAGCGCTCTGTTCCCTTCACGGGGGGAGCATACTCCCCCGCCCATGGCTCCGCCGCTCGCGGTGCCTGAAGCGGACCACGCGGACGACGACGACACCCCTGAAGTGACCGGGGTAGATCTGAGAGTGGCGGTAGGTAGGCTGAAGGCCAAAAATACCGCCCCAGGACCCGACGGCCTGCCAGGGAAAGCCTGGGTCCTGGCCTCGACGGCTCTTGGGCCTCGACTGGAGGCGCTCTTAAGCGCATGTATGGAGAGAGGCCAGTTTCCACTCCGTTGGAAGACGGGGAAGCTGGTCCTCATTCGGAAGCCAGGGCGCCCTGCGGACTCTCCGTCCGCATACCGGCCCATTGTGCTGCTCGACGAGGTCGGCAAGCTCTTTGAGAGAGTAATTGCAGGCCGCCTCGTCGGGCACCTGGTGAGGACGGGGCCGGATCTTGCGGATAGTCAGTTCGGCTTCCGCAAGGGGCGCTCGACGGTGGACGCCATCATGCGCGTTAGAGCCCTCACGACGGGGGACGCGGTGTCTCGGGGCGGGGTTGTTGTGGCGGTGTCACTCGACATCGCCAACGCATTTAACACCCTGCCCTGGAGTTGCATTGGGGAGGCACTCCGGTATCACCGGGTGCCAACCTCCCTCCGTCGAATAGTCGAGGCATATCTGACGGACAGAGCCGTCATCTACCCCGGTCGCGATGGGGAGTGGAACCGGCGAGAGATGTCGTGCGGCGTCCCACAGGGATCGGTTCTAGGGCCGCTCCTGTGGGACATCGGTTACGACTGGGTGCTGCGGGCCGACCTCCCTGATGGCGTCAGCGTGGTGTGCTACGCTGACGATACGCTGGTCCTGGCGCAGGGGAGGTCGCATCAGGCGGCGGCCAACGCGATGACACGCGGGGTTGCGATAGTCGTGGAGAGGATCCGGCAGTTGGGTCTCGAGGTGGCTTTGCACAAGTCCGAGGCCATGTCTTTCCATGGGCCCCGGAACAGGCCACCATCGGGATCCCAACTAACGGCAGGAGGGGTTCACATCGGCGTCGAGTCCACGATGAAATACTTAGGACTCGTGCTCGATAGCCGGTGGAACTTCGTGGAGCACTTCCGACGTTTGGCCCCCAAACTGGAACGGACTGGGGCCGCCCTCAAGCGGCTCCTGCCCAACCTGAGGGGTCCAAACGCCTCCTGCCGGAGGCTTTACGCGGGGGTCGTGCGGTCCATGGCTACATATGGGGCCCCGGTGTGGGCGCGTTCACTGCGGCGGAGAGCCGCCCACTATCTGAACGCGCCCCAAAAGGTGGTAGCCGTAAGGCTGATCCGGGGCTACCGCACGATCTCGGGCGAGGCGGCAAGCCTCCTTGCCGGACTGCCGCCGTGGGATCTGGAGGCGATAGTCCTCGCGCGCCTGTATGAGTGGCGCGCGGAGGCACTACGCCGGGGGGAAACCCCGCTTCCGCGGCAAATCGCGGCGGAGCGGACGGACCTCCGGCGCGATCTCATGGCGGCATGGAAAGAGCGACTGTCGCAACCCAGCGCAGGGCACGCCACGATAGCGGCGGTAAGACCCCTCTTTGAGGAGTGGCTAGAGAGGCGTCACGGCGTCCTCACCTACCGCCTGACGCAGGTCCTCACCGGACACGGAAGTTTCGGGAGGTTCCTGCACATCATCAGGCGGGAGGAAACGCCCGGGTGTCACCACTGCGATGATCGCCCCGAGGACACGGTGGAGCATACGGTGGGGGCCTGCCCTGCATGGGCGGAGCACCGCCGTGTCCTCGTAGAGGCGATCGGCAGCGGCGGCGATCTCTCACGCCCGGCCTTGGTTCAAGCCATGGTCCGGGGCGAGGGGGAGTGGGAGGCAGTCGCCTCCTTCTGCGAAGCAGTCATGCTAGCGAAGGAGGTGGCGGGACGGGAGAGGGAGAGAGTCTCCCGTCCAAGCCGCCGCGGTGGACGCTCCGGGCGTCGGGAGCCGCGTGACGACTCCCGGCCACCGTAGGCGCGGGCCTGCGGGCGGTGAGTAATGGGTAGCTCACCGTCCGATCAGGACCAGGCCCGTGCTGGACGGCGCGTACGTGTTCCACGCGCGCCTCAAAGAGATGTCAGCATCATAGAGGGGGCCCACTAGGGCCCAAGCCTGCCGGGAAAGCGGGATCATCCAAAAGGGGTACCGCTGACCCGGAACATAAAGGGCCAAGGAAGGAACACGGGTGGGTTTTAGTCAGTAAGAGTCTGACACTCCCTTCCGCTCCACCCAGAGCGGGAGGAGTCATTTGATGATTTCCCATCCTCAAAAAAAAAAAAAAAAAAAAAAAAAAAAGGCATTCTCTACCAGTCATCCAAAGGTAGTGAAGACTTAAGATGGCACATGCTCTGATTGAGACGAAATAATATTATTAATAAAAATATTGAACAGATAACATAATTAATTATTAATATAGTACACAAATAATTATTGGTTTAGTTGAAATAAATGCTTTGATCGATTTAAACGGCTATTCTTATTTAACCAAACATGACCCAACTTAACAATAATATCCTTATAATTTGACCCTCAATCAATAAAATACTAATATTCACATAACCTTATCTACATGACCACTCCGGAAAACTCGATAATAAAATGCCAAACCCAAAATTGAAATCAGGAATTAATAGGTACCTAAATAGAAAGTCAAATAAACCATGAAACTCGCCGTCTATTACACACAGTGGGTTGAGTTAAACCCAAACACGTCATAGATGGACGCACAGTGTGTCAAATTATGATTGATTGGGTCCATTGAGTTCTGGTCTCATTTACCCTATGACTTTGAGGAGTCGATTACCCAGTAATTCCATTAAGATCTTTCATAACGACTAATTCACAAATACAATGTCCTTCGAGCCGGATCATTGAATGTGCTCAATCGGATTGTTATAATAAAAGAAGTGGACTGTATGAAAATAGGTGTCATACCATAAATAACTATCATACTATTACTTGTCCTACTATTTGACTGCATAATAATGAATATTCTGGACATCATTTAATTTATTTTGACTATAATATACTTATACTATATTATCTTGACATCAATTATTATTTATTTGTTTTGTATTTTGTAATGAAATTTAGAATAACTATTTATGTAATGCAATTAAATGTAATTTTTTATACCTACACTATTTGTACGCCATTATAAAAAAAAAAACATGGACGATCACAACATCTATTAATTCAATACCTTGCATGACTGATTAGTCAGTTTATGTTAACGCATGTTTGACAAATAAATTATCTTTTATCTTATCTTTTAACAATGATCAACGTATATAGGAAATAGTACATAGAAATGCCCGTAGTGTAGCGTTCGTGTGCCTAAGTGAGGTGGAAGGGCCGCACCTGGCGCCACGTACCGGGTTCGGTACCTTGAGACCAGCGCCTTCCGCGCGGTCAGACATGCGCATATGTGATGCGCTGACACTGTTCGTCAATGTTCGAAATCCGAAATTGAAAAAAAGGTAGCCTCGGTTTGAATGTTTTTTTTGTGTGTATGCCATGATGGCAAACGGCATGACGCTCTCTTAAAATACGTCATACTGCGTTATGTCAGAAAAATATATTTCTTACATCGCCAAAAAGGAAAAAAAATATTCGACGTTCAAAAAGTGCTGATTCTAGCCTAGTTTGAATAAATGACCTTTGATTTGATTCAACACCAAAAAAGCAATTGAAAGTACTTAAAAAATATTTTAAAAAACCCATTCGAACCGGGCACTTTAAACGGCCTCCATTTTTGCGCGCTTGGTGTGAGGTCCTATTATATGACAACAAACAAAACTGTGATGAGGTTAAGTTGAAGAAGTATTGTGCTCGGCTGAAATTTTAGTGTTTTCTATTTTCGAATAATCATCATAATGCATTTCGATATTTTCCGAAGCTATGTTATTTTATTTGTTAATAATAACTTTATTGTACAAAGACAACACAACAGACAGACAAAGAGAAACACATACGTATTAGTCATAAACTAAACATAATTGTACATATATAATTATTACATTATATTATGTAACACGTCCGTAAACCTTTCACTCCTTTGATTTCAACAGACGTGAATCGGGATTTGATGTTAAAAATTTGGTCATCATGAACACACCAATTTAAGGTAAATTATCTGATTGGGCCTTCACAAAACCGCTTTCTACTGAAAGCGGTTTTTTGAAGGCTCTTTGGAAAATTACTTTTTTCCAAAGAGTCTTTCGTGTTATTTCATACGAAACAAATGCAATTTTACTTATAAATCTGCAATGAAATCACAATAAAACGGAATGAATCTCAAACACGCCTTTAGAATATTTTGACATTTATTGTTGTCGTAGACTTTTACGTCACATTCGCTCTGACCAATGGCGTCACTTTTCATATATTTGAATTTCCTACAGTTTTATGGTACTTAAACAAAAAATCTTGCTTAAAAAGATATTGTAATTAAAAATATTGGTGGAGGCATAATTCTGAAGTAATACAGTTTATTAAAAAAAAGTTGACCCATAATTGAATCACATCTATTCTTTCAATAACCATCAATTTCGATGTTTCACACCTGCCGGGCGTCCCGTGACGGTCAAGCCTTTTTCTTAGTCTCAATTTCTCAAGCTGCATTAACTTCTCAACTTTAATTTGACTTAAGGTAAACTTACGCGGCTCAAGGCTGCCTCTACTAGAGTCTATTGCGTAATACTCTAGTCACGTGCTTGTTTGAGCACGACAAATTATGGCTCGGCCTTGGCACTACGGCCTCAAGGACGAAATTGTTTATTTATTTGCTATTCAAAACCATGTGAAAATTAAATTTTTCCAAATATCTGTAATAAAGACCATTTTTTTTAAATAAATAATAATAAGATGGCTACATACACTACTTTTCTTTTTGATTGCATCAATTTATTCCAGTCAGTCAAATTAAAGTTGAATAAATTCAAAGAAGTATGGAAATAAGGGGAATAATCGAGGTAATTCTCAAATAAGAGTTTTTTAATATCCATCGAAACTTAGTAACCCGTAATTGGCGTAGCATCTGCCAACCAAAAACCGAGATGACAATAACAAAACCTTTTCTGTGTAATTAAAAAGAATTGGATTTTGGAATTGGAAGACCATTTAATGATAGAACGTTTATTTAAAAGGAGCCATAGACAGATAAAGATATTTTTTTTACCTTTTGCATTTTGTTATTCGGTGTTTTCAAACTAATTATACCTATATTACTTAACACAAAGCTTTTAGAATAATTATGTATATTTAGAAACTGTAAATACCTATTATAATAATATACTTGTTGTAATATTTACTGCACGGTTGGCGCAGTGGTTAAGCGATTGACTGCTGCGTTACGTGTCGCAGGTTCGATTCCCGCACGGAACAAATATTTGTATGACCTGCAAGTAGTTGTTCCGGCTCTCTGGCTGTTTGTGTATGTGAGTTTAAATGTTTTTGAACGCACCCACAATACAGGAGAGATTCCTAGTGTGGGGCAACGTTTAAAAAATATATATATGTTATATATCTTTGTATGTTTTGTGTAAGTTACTTGGTAATCCCACGCTTAAATGGAACTGGGCTGGACACATCTGCCGCATGTCAGACGATCAATGGGCCAAACTTACGGCCCAGTAGGTCCCGCTTATTGGCAAACGACGCGACGCTTTCCACGGCGGGATGAGCTGAACTCCTTTAATAAAGTTTGGTCCTTAGCAGCACTGGACAGAGAGAGGTGGAAAGAGGGTAAGGGCCAGCAGTGGGACATTAATGACTAGTAAAAATAAAAAATAAAAAAAACTTGGTAATAGAGTTTAGATCAAAATAAGAATATTTAATTTAATTCGAATTTGTTCACATGTCAAAGAGATTAAGATTTTGTTATCAAAGAGATTTATTATAATCCTAAGGCGTTTCTGAGAGAGTAATTTTATATTCCCCAACAAAACCCCAGAGAAGAGGTAACGTAACTAACAAAATAAAAATAATAGACAAACTATCATTATTTATTCAATTGAATCTCATCTGAAATCCTAGCCATACTGCTGGACGTAGAACTCACAAAAAAATTACAGAAGTTTTAATTAACCAACAAAAAGGTTACCGTACGCTGCCAAAGGACACATAAATAATGCCAACATCACAATGATGACGCTATGAATGAAAACGAAGCTTATTTACTTGCTATCACGTGTTTCTGCTCTGAACTTGACCAAACAATACGTCTACGGAGTTTTATTTCCAAATAATGAAAATATAAACACAATCATTTGAGTTCTTCAGACTAAATTCGCACAGCAATCGACAACCCTCAAAGCAGCTTAAGTTTCCAATTGCTCCCGTGTATTGAGAGCTTTATATTACAATCTCGGCAGTTCGCTATCAGGCCTGCGACAGCTTTAGTTCCAAAAAATGCGTTATGGCGCTACTTTCGGTAGCCATGTTGTTGGCAGCCATTTTGGCTGTTGAGTGTTGCGTATAACTGTCAAACTGACAGATTGTATTTTCAGTAATTCTAATTTCGTAATTTCAGTCTCGATGGAGCCAGAACCATAAAAATAGAATAGAATAATTTCAGTCATTCGTGTTCGTGTCGAATCTCTGGGTTAGTTTGTGTATTATTCGTTCTCATCGCTTTATTGCTTGAGTTGAGACATAATTATATATAATGGTGAGTAGATACTCTCTCTACAAATAGCCTTTGTTCGCATTATCTGCATAGCAGTTACAAATTATCTAGGATAAAAAGTATCCATCATCATTATAATTATCATAATATCCATCTGTATGTTAGTCCAGGTCATGGTCTAACTGTGTACCAAATTTCATCCAAATATGTTGAACTGTTAAACCACAATTGCATAACAAACATCTAAATCATTGTCTAAACTTTGACATTATTTTATAAATTAGTAGTTGTACTCAATAGCTTTTTTGTTTGCAGATGGAACTATTGAGATGTCAGGACAACACCTAAGTGTAGTGTATGATCCCCCACATTTACTTAAGGGGCTAAGGAACAACCTTCTTACAAAAGACATGTTTTTCAAAAGCAAAGTTGCCACTTGGAAGGGTATTGAAATGGTATTTGATGCTGATTGCCAACTAGGTCATACTAGAATGCACAAAAAACTAACAGAGCACCATATTTACGCAGCAAAAATGAAGAAAATTAAAGTGAGTGTAGCTGCCCAAACTCTGAGTGCAACAACCAGTGGAATGCTTAAATACACTGCATTGTTCAGTAAGTTTTTACTTTGTTATCAATCAATCACTCACTTACTCACTTTACTTTAATTTATTTAGGGTCTCCGACAAAAGAAACACAAGAATTCACACTATACATATTCACTCTTTGTTAAAAAGAATTAGGTTTTTAATAATTGGGTTTTAATTTTTACAATTGAGCCATAATGACTAATAAGACGTTTGATTTAAACTAATATACTAAGAATAATACCAGTTGCACTTTCTTGTAGTCTGATAGAATGGAAATGGAAACATTGTTTGTTTGTTATACTTATATATAATTATGTATTTCAGAAACTACAGCCTCGGGTCAAAATGTCAGTGAGACAATGGCCACAACAGGCGAAGCTGTGGAATTCATGGACAAGCTCTTTGACAGCGTGAATGGATCTCGAGGGAGTACTGTCCGGGGCAAACTTCGTGGACCAATAAAGCCAAACGCCCATCAAATTTTCAATTTTTGGACAGAAGCCAAACAAATATTAAATAATATTCAATATATTGATAATAGTAGCAAGAAAGCCCTCAAAAATAATAAAATCTAAAAGGTTCGAGTTCCTTCTCTTAATGGGTGGGTTACAACTATAGAAAGTTTTGAAAGGTTGTCTAAACTGTTGTTCGAAAAATATGATATATACAATATTTTTATCCTAGAAATGTTAATCAGGATCCTCTTGAGAATTTTTTTGGTAGGATCAGAGCCATCAACTACAGGAACGTCAATCCTGATGCAAATACTTTTTTGAATGCTTTTAAATCACTGCTAATGTCCAACGTTATGGGTCCACATTCAATATACGTAAACTGTGAGGATGATACAGGAAACACAGTTGTAGATTTTTTTAAACTCATATTTCGTCCAATGTTGATGAGAGTTCCTCATCAACATTTGATGAAGATAAAGAAAATGCCGTGTGTAGTAGACCCATAACAATGACGCAAAACGTTAGCAGTAACCAATCACTAAATCCAGTAAACGAAAGATTGCGCGTGCACTCTTCTGCATATACAGCAGGGTATATGTGCAGGAGAGTGACAAACAAATTTAATTGTAGGAGATGCTCTGATACTTATACGCAAACAAAAAGAGATGTATTTCATAAATGGATTGAACAACGAGAATATACCCTTTTAAAACATCATAATTTAACATATCCATCAAAGAAGTTTCTAATGTTATATAGGAATATTTCGGGCCTTATACATGATTACTTGAATAAGTATGCATACAAAAAATGTGTAAAAAAACATTTAAAAATAGAAATAATAAAGAAATTTGATTTAAATTGGTTGGGGTGTACAGGTCATAACACCGAAGTAAAGGAATGGTTGCTTAATTTAATGATACGCACCCATGTTCATAATTGGTGCAACATAATTAATAAAATTTTAAAAGGAGGTGTACAAGAAAAACTTGTGAAACAGATGTGTGCACCTCAACAAATTGCCTTTGAGAAATATAAAGCCCATAGGTTAAGACGAAAAAATAAATAAAAAGTAAAATCTGAAGTCTTTTTTTTACATTTCTTTCGTTATATTCGTATCCAATGAACATATAGGAAGAAACATTGAACATTGCAAATAATAAAATTAACCCTATAAGAATATTCCATGGCACATCACTATGCTATCGATATTCTATGCCGGATGGTCAGCGTCATTTTTATAGTACGCTGTGGGTCATCCCTCAGTGACATTACGACACTAGCGCTTGGCGCATATTTTTGGAACTAATCGTCAACCATAGTACTGTCCTATCTGTCTCCGACTAGTATATAGTTATCTGTGTTCGCTATCGCCGGCTGACTGAAACGGTTGCCTGGGCGCGATAAAAAAAAATTGTCGAGCGGGAAAATTCGAAAGAGAAATAAGCTGTTGATTTGAAAGTGACAATTTAAAAATTACTATTGATTGATTATTTTGTTTGCTAGCAAATTAGTGAATTTATTTGTTGTGAAGTGGTTTGTTCCTGAACTTTAAAATTCGGTAAGTGTTAATTAATGAAAAAAAATACTTACTTAGCTTAATTAAAATATTCTTTCAATTCCTAAACAAACGATTGTTACCGTAAAACATTTTTTCTCCTTACTTTACTGAATAATTTCTTCAGTTGAAAACTTTTCTGTGTATTTATACCTTGCTTTTTTAATCACAATTAGTACGTAGAACTAAATAATAATTATAAATAATTCCATCAATGTTTCTTCAGGCTTTTCATCTTTGGTTGTTTTTTATTCTGTACAAGGCAGGGCAGGGGGGGTTTTTGCATTGAAATCTTTAAAAAGGATAAGTAGCGTGTCGACCGAAAAGTTTTTCTTAAACATGACTTAATGCGTTTTATTCCAAGTTTAGAGTAAATGTAGGCTATTTTATTATAAACCCGATCTCACGCTTTATTTAAATTAGTTTAAGAAAGGGACTTTAAACATTTTAGTATTAAAATATTGAGTGCACTTGTATAAACTTTTTGTAGCAGTGTCTGTCGTTTGATATTTCAGGACTCTGAATGAAATGAAATGAATTAGTTATATTATATCGTTTACCTGTGTATTTTACTGTGTGTACTTACATAAATAATTAATTAATTAAATAAACACGAAAAAAATATTTAAGCTAAGTCCGTGACGATTTTATTTTGTCTGTCAAACTCCGTCTGAAAATATATAGCAAATTAAAAATAAGTATGTAGGTAATTTTGATCCTCTGAACCACCGAATAGAAACTATACAGATCGCAGATAGTTTGCCACATCGGTCTCGAGATTTCAAGCGCAACCGTTGAGCGCATGGTTCGTTTCGGAAAAAAATTGTAATTGTTATTTTTTTGTTAGAGAATTCTAAATAGCATATTGAAATCTTGATGTTTGCCCATTTGTGCTGCTGGGGTTGGGCCAATTCTTCTTCCCAGCTAAAGCACAAGGATGTGATGAAAGGCGGGCGCTTTGGGGGACTCTCTTATGTAAATTTGACGTTTGAAAAGTGCATATTCTCAGCCTAATTTGAATAAATGGCTTTTGATTTGAAGGCTCGCCTTTGGATGACTAAGATAAAAATAGCGAAATCTGGGTGTACTACACACCTGCCTATCCTTTTTGGCAATACAGACTTAATGTTTGTAATGGTACAACCGATTCCAATACTTTATACAGGGTGTGGCGTAAGTAGTGGTCCACCGTTCAGGATTCGATAAACCAGATAATTAACTATAACAATTAAAAAAATTAACCATTTTTACCCAAGGGTTCCGAAAATATTTCCTTTTATTTACTAAATGTCTACCTTTTATTACGAATTTGTTTGTAGTTTCAACAAAAACCATTATTTTTTCATGTTGATTTCTGTTAGTTACTGCTGAATATTATCTGCTATCTATATTTAGCTATCATGATAAATTATGTTCTTTTTTTGTAAATTCAGCTCTTTTGAAGAAAAAGTTGGTTCTTCTCTAATTTTAACCCTAATTTTTAACACACAAAACTTACTACCAAAAATGGTTAAATTTTTTAATTGTTAAAGTTAATTATCTGGTTCATCGAATCCTAAACGGTGGACCACTACTTACGCCACATCCTGTATATAAAACAAAATTCCAGTTTTATTTATAACTAGCCGAAAAGCTATTGAAATCTGCAATGTAAACTTTTGTCTAGTCAATCAGAAATCACTTTCATCTATTGAAAAAACATTTCAACCAAACCTCTTAATCAATTATTGAGTCTTCAAAAAAGAAAGAATGAAGTTTGTTTGAAATTGCGTACTTAAGCTTAAGCATAAATTAGTCTACAATTTTCTCACTGCTGGGATACCTACATGCCTCCTCTCTGTAAGAGGGAGTGGGCCGTACACAACTACGCGGATTTGTGGATGTTACGATGTTATCCTTCACCGTTATGTGAGCAGTGGTGATGAAATAATTTACACAAAGTAAAGTGCCTATCTGTATTCGAACCTACATCCTACAACTCGTAAGTCGCGGCCGTTCCTACTGGGCTACCACTGCACCTGTTTGAAATGTTGGAACCTATTTGCGTTAAGCCCTCGTGAAATAAAAGATGAAAACATTAGGTAGATAGTACAAAAGCTCTTTGGGTAGATGTTTGTTCCGGGAACTTCTACCTACAGTTTTTTGCCCCCGAATAGAGTGTCGGTGTTCCAGTTTGAAGGGCATGATGTGGTATTTCGCATCACAGAAACCACATCCCTTAGTCTTATTTATATATTTAGCATTGAAAGGGTTACCTAAGACGACCCACTGACCCAATAATTCTCGTTACAATTCGGAACCTGAACCTATGTGAAATAGTTTGATACTCATTTAACTCACATTTTAATGTTTTGGTCACTGTTACCTCTGAACAGCAAACCTTTAATTACCTTTGACTGTTTTTACATACAAATCTGTATTTCATACTAATCATTTCTTCCTTTTCTATAATCCTTGAATATTTTTATACTTTGACATTGTTATCGTAAATGTTCATAATGTCTGCTTTTATTTTTCTATAAAGCTTTAATGTAAAGGCCAAACAGTGTAATAAGGTCAGGTTCTCTCTGTAAGCCGTACTTTGTTGTGTCTGGCCGACTATCAATTATGATTAAGTTGAATTATCCTTTGAAATAAGAAACATCTGTTTATGCCCGGTTCCTATATCCGAGAAACGATTCGTTTTGCTTACGGATGGTAGAATTGTCTACGAGGCGTAACCCAAAAGTGTTCCTATAAAAAACGTTTCGTAAGCGACGTTACCGTTGGCTTGCTACCTACGGACGGGAGGGTTACCAATAACGATCCGTATTCGTACAGTATGGAAATGTTGATCTGTGGTGTTCCTATAAAAATTTCGAGCGTTCGGTCCAACTGTCAAATCTACCGTTCGTAGTTCGTTTGCCTACCGGCCGATTTCGGCGGATAGTTTTGTGGAATTTTTCAATTGTAAAGTGAAGTCGAGTTCAGAAAGTGAAGTGAGTGATTTTGAAATGATACGTTTACTAACGGACTCCAGCGACTCTGATTCAGAAGAAAATAATCGCCGTATTAAAGTTTACAAACAAAGAGACGTTGGATGATTTTGAGTTCTAGCTGAGATTTCGGCTTGATAAACCGTCTGTTCAAGAGTTACTGCTAGAAATATATCCCTATCTAAGAATAACGGGAGCCAGGTTAGTAAACCTACCCGTGTTTATGTACTTACCTATTTGATAAGAAAAATTATTGGCAATACATTGTATTTCACCAGTGTTACCTTGAACTCAAGACACGTTTAACGAAATTAACTAATGTTTTACTTGGCCTTTTTAAGGAATCATGGAATATCGCCGATACACCAACTCTTATTAACTTTAAGGTTCTATGCATTGGGAACAATGCTAATATCAGTGGCAGATTTTATAGGAGTGTCGAAGGCATCTGCATGTCGTATTGTTGCTGATGTCAGTAATGCTATAGCACAGCTGTACAGCAGATATGTATACATGCATACCAATACTGAGCAGGATTTTTATTCAGTATCTCGATTTCCACTAGTACTTGGTGCACTAGATGGAACACACATCAGGATACAATCACCATGTAAGTGCATTACACTTGTACCAACTAACTTTAAACTTCAATGGCCTCATTGGTCTGATTGGTTCGATTCCTGGCCTGGGCAGTGTTACTGGGTTTTCTATCAGGAATTTCTCAGTAACGGCTCGGAATCTGGATTGATGACCGATTGATGGCAATAGGCTCGCCAATAACTAAACATAACTAGCAAAATGTGGGTGTACCTACTATAGGTGCACCTGCACTGTTTACACGCTGCCTAGCCCTTCAGGGAATACAGGCATGATGTTACGTTAGTATTTTAATCTTGTTTTTAATGCATAATTTTTATTTCAGGTTCTCAGATTGGAGAAGAATTTAGAAACCGTAAAGGGTACTTTTAGATAAATGTTCAAGCAGTATGCAATGCCAATTTGCTGTTTATGAATGTAGTGGCTCGCTGGCCAGGGTTTGCTCATGATGCCACAATATATTTTAACAGTTCAGAACTGAGAGGTAAATATTGATGTTGATATATTTCATTATTTGAAAACAAAGTAAATGGGTACTTACTTAATTTAATTCTGTGTTACTAAACTATAATTAAATTTTTCAGCACAATGTGAGAATGGACAATTTGGGAATAAGTGGCTGCTTGGAGATAGTGCATATCCTTTGAAGCCATACCTGTTAACTCCTTTGTTAAATCCAGACACACAAGGAGAACAACTTTATAATGAAGCCCACATCCGAACTAGAAACACCATTGAAAGGTATGTAGATGTTAAGTCCTTACAGATTTGTGATTGTCTAGAATCCACTTAAGTATTCAAGTTAATGTAATACCTATTTTGTTATAGGTGTTTTGGAGGTTGGAAACGAAGGTTTCCAGTAGTGGCTTTAACTTTATGTTTGAGTCTTTTAAGAGCCATTGCAGTTATTATCTCTACAGCAGTACCTACTTCATAACATTTGTATATTAAAACGGCTGGATGATATCCCACCAGAGGTTGAGATTCCAGATGTGTATGCAGTGCCCACATCTAATAATATTGAGGCAAATAATAATCAAACATTAAGAGAAACTTTGATAACAGAATATTTTAATATGTAAGTTATGCATGTATATGTACTTTAATTAAGTATCTCTATTTTTCATACTTACATGATATACATTTGTTCAGTTCAGGTGTTGCCACATAAGTATACAGGAAACCTTAATCTAATTTCTGAATAATAGTCCCTAAAATTTAATAGTGCCAATCACGAGACACACTAGGTGGTAAAACTTTTGTCAAAGATTAATCTACAAGGATGTGGGCAGTATCTGTGTAGCTAATAAATTAAATTACTGGGTGGAAGACACCTAAAAAGTGATGTGTACTAAAAGATAATTATTATTATTATTTTCAGTTTGGAGTAAGAAATATTACATCTTTATATTTTCGTGACAAGATCATGAAAATAAAAACAAGAAGCCAAAACAGTGTTTTATATTAAATAATATTTTGTATAAGTAATTAAAATAAGTGTTGATTAAAACCTAGAATTCAAATTAATAAATGAATATGAAATATGAATACAACTTTATGTACCCTACTTAAGTATCAAATTACTTAATTATAAACTAAATATCATTAATATTTTCCTTATTAGCTAGCTTTAACAGTCTTATCTCTAAATCTAACTTTTCTGCCTTCTTATTATAATAATTTGCTATTGCTACATTTTTTCCAGGCGTCCATTGTCACTTCTTTCTTTTTTCCTGTAATAAAAATATAATCTGTGTTTATACCTACAATAATAGCTGTACTTGCTGTTAAACATTATAGAAACACAAAGTATAAGAGAAAATATTTCATAAAAATTACCCTTGTTTTGCAGAGATTTTGACATTGTAGGCATGCCATATAAAAAATTTGCTCCTGCATTGCCCTGAACAACCCCTTCTGGGTTCAAAATATTGATTTTTCTCTTTTTTACTGAAAATAAAAGGGAAATAAATTAAACTATGTACTAACAATGACTATTTAAGCTCCGCTACACCACTTACTTCCTCTTAACACATTGTGTATGAGCAGGGTTTGTAAGAATCTTAATTATAACAGAGTTAAGTAATGATTGATTGAGCCTTATTGATCCAACCACATCCAGCCCTATCAGCAGACTACCATTATAACAAATACTCAGACAAATTAGTTCTACTAACTGCTTAAATTATGTAGATTAAAGAATTAAAAAACTTAGCATCATTGCTCCACCAACACATGCCTTACCTAGCACTTAAATTTTGAAAGGATGGATGATAAAATTAAAGAGTTGATTTATTTAGACATAATAATATTAAGCCTGTGAAGGTAGACCCCATTAGACTTGCCACTTTATCGAGGATTTCATCGGTGGGAATGAAATCTCCTTTTCCACCACCAGTCTGCAACAAAGTACAATTTGCATTGTAAATATAATTGAGTAAGTATATGATATTCTAATCCATATATCAATAAATAGTATCTACCTAGTTACAAAGTTGTATCACTTGTCAATAAGTACCAGGTAAACTGAACATATAAAGTGAGCTGAATAATGCAAAATTACTATTTATTACATTAGGTACAGTAGGGATAGGATAAATATTTATTCATTTGCTTAGAGTAGGAACCTACTACTATATAAATACTATTTAAGCTGCTGACACTTGCTAAAAAAATAGTAACTAGGTACAAGGAACTGAATAATGTAGTTACAGTATATTATATTAGGTAAGTAGGTACCTTAAACGTATTCATGCGAATTTGTTGCGTTCTTTTCCTGGCTGCCTTTTTCATTGTCCGATTTTAGTTTAAGTTGGTCTTTTTGTTTGGGATAGCCTCCACACTTTGCGTTGAAGGCAGCCGCCAAAGAGACCCACGCTTGTTCTTTTAGCTTGTTGGAGCTGGCGTTTGTTTCCTTTCTCAATAAAATGCCATAGCTTTGGATTAACTCCACAAAGGGAAACACCTCATCTCTCGTCATAGGCTTTTTGTTCTTCTGTAAACAGGAAAAACAGATTACACAATCAAAAAAATTCCAGTCCTTTACAAACATAACAAAGTAACAATAAACAAGATTACTTACTGGTGTAGTATCCATATTTTATGATATATGAGTTTTTATTCAATTATTCTAATATATAATAGGTAGAAAGATACAAAATATTTTACCACAAAACCAAAATCACACGAAACGAATTTGGTTTGTTGCTTGGGGCTTGCCGACTTGCCAGTATACTATAGTAGTCTTTGTTGCCGACCACAAAACCGTAGTAGTCTTAGCGTTTTGTTCACACTTTAGCAACAATAGCAATTATGTTTAAAATGAAAGTTATAAAGGACCAAAAAAAAATGTTAACTCTAAAACCGCATTCTGTAGAAAGCTAACATTATTTGGTATTAAAACATCTCATAATATTTGAAATCAGGTCGTAGATTCTGAACTACGCATTACATAATTTTTGTAATACCGAAACGCAGAGAGGATCATTGAGGACCATCGGTAACCAAGTAACCGACGACTGTTCGTAGCTGGTAGGCTAGTAAAAAACTTCGTGGAACACCAAGTTACGCCTCGTTATTAGTAACTTGGAAACGGGTGGTAGCTGTTAACGATAACTATTCGTTGAATATAGGAACCCGGCATTAGTATAATTACCGGTCTTCAGCCCAAATAAAGGCAGTCTAGTTTTGATCCCGGTGAGCACCGGCAACCAGCGCAAACTCTTCCGTCGTACCTCTAACTCCCCATGGTGGGGTAGTTTTATTATCCCGTTGAGCACTGGCGACTAGATCAAAGTCCTTCCACGCACATCTGTACCTCATGCTGGGATAGGGCTGCTGCTGGGGGCATGGACGCCGTAGACCGGACCTCAAAGACCCTACTGCACGGCATGAGGATGCTGAAGCCCGGGAGTGCAACAGAATCGTTTACCACCGACGTCCAAGTACTGGATGGCGTAAGGCGTTGCAGTCCCATTTTCGTACCAGCGTTGATGCCTGTGGAAAAAAAAATGGTTAAATACAGGCACATGAATCATTTCAGTTTTGTCTCTGGGAGGCAACGCACCTGCAATGCTTCTGTTATTGCCAGTGATCGGATTTTGGTGTGCAATCAATCTAAACACAATTTATTTATTGCTTTCCACAATGTGAACATGAGACCGCGTGTCGGCAAGCGTTTATTTTTATATAGTTTACTTAGCATAATTAAGTTTTAGAACAGCATAATTTTTTAAAATTTGTATAATACATTGCTAGACGAGAACAACTGCCGACAAACTGTTATGCAGTTAGGCAGACTTTATGTTTGTTATTGTTTACAGATTTTTAATAAAAAAATAAAAAATTGTGTGAGATTTTCCCCAGTTAGATGGGTCGGCTTCCAGTGTAACCGGATGCAGCTGAGTACCAGTATTTAATATGGAGCCACTGCCTATCTGACCTCCACAATCCAGTCACTGGGTAACACGATACCCCTTGGTAAGACTGGTGGTCAGACTTTCGAGCTCGACTATTACGACTGTCAAATATCTTCGAAGGAAACCCGGAACCAACGGCTTAACCTGCTTTCCGAGGCACTCAGGGGTCTCGTTATCGGCAATCGTACGTGAACCTTCGATCAACGAGTGCGACTGGTATTAATTAGGCAACAGCTCCTCAAACATAAACTAATATAATTCCTCTTAGTTCACGTATTTTAAGCCTCAGTGATATACACTTTGCGGTATTTTCCTTCTGAATTCTTCTAAGCTGTTGAACTTAATTCATTTCTGAAAACTTTTTATCAAGCTCTGTGCAGGCACAAAAAGTTTTATTGAAACTGACTGAATTACGAGATAAACAGGTTTATTATTAAACCAAAGAACTTGTTTATCTATAAAAAGAGAGACAAACATCTGTTCTGTTGAGTAGCTACTTACCTATGCCGCGACGCGAAAGAGTACTTTTATGCAGAAGGCCATGTCCTAACCGAAAGCGATCGTCACCTGAATATGCGATCGTCGTGCTCGTTTATATGAATATGCTCTTACGAGAAATCAAGGCTAGGTCACGGGTAAGCGCCTCCTTGGTTATTTCAATACATAGCTTTAATTGGTTTTTTGTTAGCAACACACGATTGAGATATTTAATTGTTTAAAAAATAATATTAAAAAAATGTTTATGTTGTAAAATACTAACAACAGTATTAACAAACCAAAAAGAAATACCATACAACCCAGAAAACTAAATAACTCATCATCATCAGCCTATAATGTTCCCACTGCTAGGACACAGGCCTCCTTTCGGTGAGAGGGAGTGGGCCATAACCAGTGATCGGATTATCGGTCACTAATAGACATAAACTTCTTTATGGGGCATGCGGTGCTAACCTGTAAGAAATTGTTACACTAACCCTTTAATTATTGTTCTGAGCACTAACCCTAGATTATGGAGAGTTACTTTTAATATTTTCAGTGTAAACAATTGTTGGTTGGCAAATAAAGGAAAATAAAAAAATAAAATAAACTTCACTTTTATTCCCACGAAAGAATAATACGGACATGTCTTCCAGAATCCCGGATCCTGAAATCGTTTGAAATACCTGAGATTGCTAAAAATGTTACCTGCATACAAAATATTTTAATATTTAGTTAGAACTGGTTGTGATATTTTTTATTTTTTATATACATATTTTTTAGTCTTCTGTTCGTATATATTACGACAATAAATGCGTCGATTCGATCACAAATCGTAATATGTTAGATCGATAAATCAACTTCCAGTACTTGACCACATTGTGCACATCATTTTTTATTAATATTTATGATATTTCACCCGTACGCTAAATACGCGCATTGACGTGGAGTTGCGGACACCAGCCCGTATTACCTATTATTATTTATTTGTTTGTTTATTTATAGTTAATTTAACAAAGCACACATTTAGACCTCTGGGGTCTGTCTTAGCATGCCATGGCCTGAGATTTGATCAACGCGCTATTAACAGTTACGTTATAATCGAGTTGATATAATGTTCCTTCAGCTTATGCTTTAAGTTTATACTGTTCACTGAGTCTCTAATGTCTACAGGTATTTGGTTTAGTAAATTGGGTATTCCATTTGGTTTGAATAAAATAAAGATACTAAATCAAATAACCACTGCTATAATTTCATTAAGTTTGTTATAGTTGTTTTTACAAAATTTTTCAATCCCGGGAACCCGGGATTACTTATTTAATCAGAAAGGAATGTCCATATTAATCTTTCGTGGGAAGAAGTTTAGGTATACAACGTGTCGTTTTGCATCCTCGTCAAATTTCAGGACGCTGTTATGAAAGACCTAAATAATCAAATAAAATTACGATCCTGCTCAATAATTAATACATACTTGTTTTTTTTAGGTATTTAAGTTTGACAGTATTTCAGAATACTCCACTTTCAAAGAACAAAATCGCCCCGTTGCGTATGCGGTAGTCAGTGTCGTACGACTATGTCGCTGTGTGCATGCGTTACAGCGCAGTTACAGGGTACGTAGAGATAAGTACATATTGTATAAGACAATAATATTATGTTCTTATGTCTACGGGTGTACTAAACGTGGGTGTATTGACGTGTAAAAGTGTTTGTACAAACCTACTTACAGACATATACTCATTTATCACTAAATGTCTTCGTTATTGGTCCAATTTGTGAAATTGCTTCGTAATATAATACACTTATACGAGTACAGTTAACAAAAGATCCACTAGGCAACGGCGTTAGGTTATCTATTACGCAATAAGGCATTTCCCACCATTTGTGGAGAAAAGTGGTATTTCCAAATGCCAATTGCAAATGCATTTGGCATTTGGATATACCACTTTTCTCCGCAGCTGTATTCTTGCTAACTATGGTTTTGTTATTGTTATTAGTAATTAACTGTTTCTTTATTTTACTTCGAAGGTCCTAGTTTATCATTTGTGGCTTCAACTTACAGCTATAATTATATAAACATAATGCAGCATTGCATATGTAAGCGGGCACGCCCTTTATGCCTGGAGGCTTTTTATTATGTATTAAGTTCTGTTTGCGTTTTTGTTATTTATTTCTGCTTGAGTATAGTTTTAAATATTGGCGTGTGCTAGCTGACATATGGCAAATAATTTTAATGTTTTTGTGTTTCGTAATATTAAATATTTATTACTGTATAGAATCCAGTTCTTCTAACTGAACAGACAGCAGTGCTGCTGGGGAGTTTGTTCCGCCACTTCTCCCAGCTAAAGCACTATAGTACATTCGCGTTAAGCATGCAGTGAGTGATAGTGATTAAAACATGATATTAATGATTTAATATTGGTTTTAAACTTGTAAGTGTATTTTTATATTTTAAAATATAATTTGTTTGAATTTAACACCACTGTGAATACACCTTTATCTTGCAGTTGCACTGATGACTCACTGCATTCTTAACGCGAACGAACTATAGGAAGTGGTGAAGGGTGGTCGTTTTGTGGGGACGGTCTTATGTGATTTTGACGTTCAAAATGTGCTGATTCCCAGCCCAGTTTGAATAAATTACTTTTGATTTTGATCTTGTGCCATTGCTGTAGGAAAGGACTGGTGCATTTCACTAGAGCTAGACATATATATATTCCCTGTGGAAGGCCAGCTTGGGGTCTTCGTTCACGGACAACCCATCCCTACGGTTTCTTATTTTTCTTTTATTTTTTCATTCAAAAAGTGAACTTTAAAAAAGATGGAAACAAAATGAACAATTTTTGTCTCCAACCCCACACCACGTAGGTACTTGTACACCCTAAGCCGTACCTAAGGCAAGCGACTTAACAAGAAAGAGCTATTGCTTCTGTTAAGTAACGACACGGTTGGCGCAGTGGTTAAGCGATTGACTGCTGCGTTACGTGTCGCGGGTTCGCTCCCCGCACGGAACAAATATTTGTATGCCCTGCAAGTAGTTGTTCCGGGTCTGGCCGTTTGTGTATGTGAGTTTAAATGTTTGTAAACGCACCCACGATACAGGAGAAACTCCTAGTATGGGGCAACGTTTTAAAATAAATAGCTAATTTAAAGCAGTAATATTCTGGGAATGTCACTCAATTTAAAAAAATTAATTAGAATAATTATTTTCACGTTAGTAAGACCACGTTATAGGATTCTTTAGGTATAAGGACTTTATCACAGCTTTATTATATGTTTTGAAAATTTAAGTGATAACGTTTGCTAACCAACTTTACATCGTTATAATTTCTAAATAGTCATTTAAAATGAAAAACGATTAGAAAAAATTGAAGATGATTTTTAAAGACCTATTCAATGATACCCCATTTGACATACTTCGTCGACTTGCTTTTTTTTCTTTTTCACAATATGGCGTCTGATTGTCGCCATATTGCATTTCGATTACTGTCATGTCTTTAATGACACTCACAATATTAAGACAAACTGATTGAGGTAAGAATCATCAAAATCCGCCCACGCCTTTGGTCTCTAGAGCGCCACAAAGGAACACGCATAATTATATAGGTATCTAGGCTGATAATTACATTACCCTCCTTTGCGTCGCGCAGTCGGTAAAAAGAGAGTGTGTGCTTATGAACACACAATAGAAGTGAAAACTTACGACTGGAGCCCAATATACGTGATTCAGCGTCACCAACCGATTGGAGCCGAGTATATCCGATTCAGCGTCACCGACCCGATCTTCGTTTCAGGTTCGGTTTCGTTCATTGTTTAGAAAGAGCGCAAAGCGTGCCTGAAGAAGTCTTCACTTCAAAAATAAATTAGAGAGCCTACACAAAGTGACATTCTATCAGCCGACGTTGATAAAAAAGTCGAAAATTTATTAGATTGATTTTTAGCTACCGAAAAGCTAATGTCAATCAGTTTGAAAGTCGTTTTTGAAATACGAAACGCTTACTGTCAACCAATAAGAGAACTAAACAGGCAGCTAGTTAACCACATCTCTTTTAAAGCTATGTCATGCATGCAGTAAAATCTTTGACGTTTGTTGGAGTGAGTCATAAGTTTTAAAAGTTTCGACTTCGTCCGCGCGAAATTTCGGCAAAGTCACATCTGTCGAATTTCTAAAGGAAGTCTCCTGAAAGATGTGGATTCAGTGATTTCTATCGAATATTACAGAACCTCTTTTCAACAAAATTAAACTTAAATACAACCAGTTTTGATTTACAATCGTGAAAGAGAAATATTGAATAAAAAATGTTTGCTTTCGGGCTGCTAATATTTCCACAGAGCTGTACAGGATATATTTTATTTCAAAACTAGCTAACCGCACTTGCTGCGTACAGTATTTACAACTTGGCAAAACATCGAGATTTCTTTATGATATTATATTATTATTTGTTATAATATGAACATCCACACAAGGTCTTCAGGTCCCAAACTAGGTAGAGCCTGTACTACGGTAACCTGATGACTGATATACATATTACACACCCAGCCACAGGTCAAACAGACATGTTCATGCACACAAATGTTTGACTTGTCCGGGGATCGAACCCGGGACCAGCGGCTCAGCAGGCAGGGTCGCTACCAACTGCACCAACCGGTCAGTCAATAAATGTGGATATTGGAATAAATTCCCTGAATGATGGTTATACCCGCATCAAAATCTGTTGCGAAGATTAGAAGAACAACGTGGTCACACAGACAGATTCGAAAATCAACTTTTTATAGATATTATGTACATTTATAAATAGACAAGAAATTTCACAATAAAGAAAAAAGAAGAACGTTACACGCGCATGAAGAGAGTACTCATAGAATTATATTGCCTGAATCATCATTCACGTTGAAAAACAAGGCAATTATCATGTTATTCCGCGACTGCTTGGCCCAATTTTGATAAATGATCCCAGATCGTTGAAATTAATATGTATTTTTGTGTCAACATTATTATTTTCAACCGGCTCAAGGGTTGTTTGGCTTCAATCAATCTATATTATACGTAATCATTTGTTTGGTTCAGTCAGCTATTTTGACAGTTCTGCCCACGGCTTTTTGCGATCTAACGTGCATTCGACCTTTAACTCTAGCAGGAACATTATGTCTCTAAAAAAACTTTTTAACAAAAAAAAAAAACAACCGTCTTCCAAAAAAAAAACACTATAAAGTTAAAAATAACTTTAATTTCGGTGTTCTTTAAAGTCGGCGTCTTTGCATCTATGTTTTAGTTTTTCCACCGACTTCCGAAATTAAAGTTATTTTTCGCTTTGGAAGTCAGTTAAAACAACGTCTGTTTGAAGGCGTTTTTTTTTATTTAAAAATAATTATTGTTGATTTTTTTTAAACCGCTCGACTGTTTTCGATAAGTTTATATGGGACCACCTCTGAAGTATGACCCACCAAACAAAAAACTAATCATCAAAATCAATTCCTAATTGGCGGAATGATCGCGTAACAAACATACAAAAAAAAAAATAACATACAGTCGAATTGAGAACCTCCTCCTTTTTTGAGTCGGTTAAAAAGATGTTTCTTACTAAATATTGACATTCATATCTTTTTTGGATGTCTAGGAAATGCTTGCATGTGAGTTTAAAATATTATTCATGACTGGTTTATCGGAGAAGACGTCATTGAAACATATGTGGTAGACTATGTGGGAGTCCTTTGTAAGCCGGCGGAGTAATTGAGTAACGTGCTATACGTGCGTAGGAATGGCTTTCATCTTGACAGTTCAACAACATTCATTGCGTTATTTACGTTACTGAGCAGACAAATTTTTCGAACATATGAAGCAACGGATTAGCAATATCGTTAAAACCAATCAGATTCTGATTGATAGTGTGTCACGCAATTAGTGGGAAGGACTATTTAGATTGAAAAAACGATTGATTTACAATCCTAAAATCACTTGGTTGATATCCCGACCCGTCGTACTCAGCGCTTCTGCTATTCGTTTATTACGCTCACGACCGAAGTGTGGAACTCTCTGCTAGCGTCTGTGGTTCCACATTCCTTCAAAGCAAGAGTGAACAGGATCTGGGCACGTTCGTTTCATCGTAGACCTCATTGTTGCAAACTGTCCGTGGATAGTCTGTTGCACTCGGCTGCTTGCAGCATACTATGGATGAAGTGCACGGATTAGTAAATTAGAACAATGTTTTGGAACCAGTCAGGCATCGCTTAGTACAGGTTTTTGTTAGGACTTGTTTTGAAAGATTTTGAAGTAAAACTTCTTTAGGCACGCTTGGCATGGGGAGTAAGCTGGCGAATGCATGACGAGAGCGTTACGAAAAGTGTGATCGGGCGAGGCGAACGCATATGGATGGAGCTAAAGAAGTTTTACTTCAGTTGTGTGGTCTAAAGCACACTCGTTTTCTTTATTTACACATTCAGGAAGGTCGATCATGCGTCCGTCTCATTTGTTTATAAATCATTTTTGTTTTGTTTTGCAATTTTATTTATTACCACACTATTTATGTTAATATTTGTTATTATTTTTATCTTTATTCTATTTAAGTATGTATATATACATTGCAGTATTAAACTGATTTACCTACAGCCGTCACCTCGCACTTCAGGTCCAGTTGAAAACCAGCGTCAGCCACTAATCTGCCATCATATTTGGCGCAACCATGAAACACACTTTTTCTGTTATTGCTTACATCGCACTTTTCACTTTATTTTTATACGTTATCTGCAGTATATTATATTGTGTGCGTTTCATTAAAAAAAAAATTCTTTATTTTCTTTATAAATGTTTCGGGCAAGATAACGATGACATCTAAGTAGGTGCTCGACATATTTTCTGACGAACATCAGGTCACGCAATACCGTGGAGGATCTGTTTCGTACTTATACTTAAGTGTTTCGAGTGCATTTCTACCTCACACAGGAAAATGTATAGCGTTTTATAAATAGTATAAAAACTGCTCATTATAACTGGTACGGATTTAGTGCTTTGCCAATTGTTTTTATCGTTACAGATGATAAAATTGAAATATATTTAGAGTATAGCATAAGCATAATCAGCCTATAAATAATGTTCCCACTGCTGGGTCCTTCCGCTTCGGCTCCTCCTTCTGGCTTCATCCCGGTGAGAGGCGGTGGGCCGTAATCAACCACGCGGGCCCAGTGCGGGTTGGTGGATGTCACATATCTTCGTGACAATTTTTGGTTCTAGGACATGGTGGTTTACTTACTATGTTTTCCTTTACCGTTTTTGAGAACAGTGATGAGTATGTTCAATATAAATAATATTCTAACCATTTCTCAAGCAAGCTTGGAACTGCATACTTGGATGGGGACATTGTATGAAAAATAAAATTTCGGAGTATAGCGATGGCAGGTCGATTAATAGTAGGTATTTACATGCGTGAAAGTATTCATGTATCAGTAGTCATGCATGCATGATAGTTGCGAAATACAAATAAATCCAAGAACTTGAGCTTGGCGCACGACATGCCGACATATGGGACAATTATGTGAATGAATGGAAATATAAATACATAAGTAATGGTGCCGATTCCCTTGTTAACAAACTAAACTAAATTTAAGTTGAGTCCATCTTTTTCTTTCTATTTCATTATGAAAAGGACATAAGATAAATATTAGTTTAGTCCTGTCAAATTAGTCAGCACCTGACGTAATTTGATGTAATTTTAGTAGTCAACTTTTTAATCACGTCTAAACTTGTATGGAGTAGTGTCAGGCGCTGATTAATTTGACAGGACTAAACTAAAATTTATCTTCTGTCCTTTTCATAATGAAATAGAAAGAAAAAGATGCACTGAACTTAAATTTGGTTTAGTTTTTAAACAAGGGAATCGGCACTAATAAAGGATATAAAATAATTCTAACTTAAGAACAAAGAAAATTAATACAGCGCTCTTCCTCTCTCTACTTATTTAAAAAAATTCGCTGTGCCCGACAGGGTCCATAATTGTTTCTATTATTTTTTTTTTATCTACCACCTGTAATTGTACATTATGGATTGCAATAAACGATTTGAGATTTGAGATCGACGATGAACACACACAATGATGATTGATGTCACAATGTTGTCACTGTCAAATTTCAGTCAATACTCACGTCAGTTTCATTCGGTGCGTTCCGTTTTTAGGAACGGTTCAATTGAATGTAGACTGTTACTGGCAGAGATCTTGTTATATATTTTTTTTTTCTTTACTGTTACGCTTTCTTTCTACCTTTTGTGCTTTCTCCTGAAATGTTTTAACTTTTTTTTTTTTTTTTTGTATTGTTTATATTGTTGGTTTTACTCTTTTGTTACCCGGACTGCGTAAGTAGGTTTTAACTATGTTGATTTAATAGCGCAACCGGCAGGTGGACTAGTTATACGGTTTATTTTTATTACTTAGGTTTTATATAATTATTTATATAAGTAATATTATAATTAATTTATTGTAAATATTTATGTCTATCGATACAAGTAGTAATAATAGTAGTTTTGTCTCTTTAACAAGCGACGACGACAGTTTCGTGGTTACCCCTTCTCTTGCTGACAGTCTTGCGGCGCTGTTTTCTGATGTTCCTAAGAATTTTAACGTTATACATATTAACGCTCAGAGCATTCCGGCTCATTTCCACGATATGCTGGCAAGCTTTGACTGTAAGAACGTACATGCTATTCTTATTTCAGAGTCATGGCTTAAACCTTGTCTCCCTTCAACTAGTTATTCTCTTCCCGGCTTTCAGCTTATAAGAAACGACCGGTCAGTTGGTGCTGGTGGTGGTGTTGCCATATATCTCCGCACGCATATTCCCTACTCAGTTGTCAATGTGTCAGCACAGCCACCGCCATCTAATGCTGGTGAACATCTATTCCTTGAAGTCGAACTAAACCATTCAAAATTACTTCTTGGCGTCTATTACTGTCCCTCTTTACGCGTTAATTTCTTTTCATCCTTTGAAAATATTTTAGTAATGCTGGTCCCCTCTTACAGTCATAGTATAATCATGGGTGACTTTAATACTTGTCTTCTGAAAAAAGACCATCGCTCTTCTTCTCTGACTAATATTTTGGCTTCTAGTAATCTTTCCATTCTTCCACTAAGTGCCACTCACAATTTTCCTAACTCTACTCCTTCACTTCTTGACTTGATTTTTGTCTCTTCACTTGATCACGTCGCTAAGCATGGCCAACGTTCAGCTGATGCCTTTTCCTATCATGACCTGATTTATCTATCATACAAAATTCGGCCACCTAAGGCTAAAGCTAAGATTCTCTTGCAACGCAATTTTGGTGAAATGAACGTTGACAGTCTTTGCACGGATGCCAACAATATAGATTGGTCTGATCTATTTGCCTCTGCATCAGTCGATGAGCAAGTTAATATTTTTACTGCTAAACTTATTGAGCTTTACGATCATCACGCACCTGTTCGAGCAGTTAGGGTTAGACATTTGCCGGCGCCGTGGCTCACAAATGAGATTAAAACGATCATGCACAAAAAAGTTACGGCAAAGTCTAAATTTAAGCGTAAGGCTAATGACGCTAACAGGGAAAGATACCTCTCAATCCGTAATCACTGCAATAAGGTGTGTAGGAATGCTAATCGCCACCACATTCATACATCTGTCCAAAATGGGGACGCATCCAAAGTTTGGAAATTTCTTAGATCATTGGGGGTCGGTAAAACCCGACAAGAGACAATCCCAAAATACATAGACATTGATGCAATGAATAATCATTTTAGTGCTTCGTCCAATTTTGATAGGACAATAAAATTGAATACACTGAATTATCTTTCTTCTCTTCCGACTCCCAGTTATTCTCCATTTGCTTTTGGTCAGTTCTCCGCGTGTGATGTTAAGAAGAGCATACTATCGATTACTTCCAATGCAGTAGGAAGTGACTGTATCAGCCGTAATATGCTGGTCCCTGTGCTGGATGTTATTCTTCCTGTCATTTGTCACATTCTCAACTTTTCTGCATTTAGTGGTGTCTTTCCATGCTCATGGAAAGATGCACAAATAATACCTTTACCTAAAAAGTCTAATCCCACATCCTTTTCTGAATACCGTCCAATATCTGTCTTACCATTCCTTTCCAAAGTCCTTGAACGGTTAATTTATAATCAAGTAAGCACATACCTGTCTAAAAATAATCTCCTAAACCCCTTCCAGTCTGGCTTCCGTACTGGTCATAGCACAACTACAGCGCTTCTGAACATTACGGATGATATAAGGTCTGCCATGGAAAACGGTAATCTAACGGTCTTAGCTTTGCTAGATTTCAGTAATGCTTTTAATACTGTTGATTTTGATGTTTTACTTGGCATTCTATGCTCTCTTAACATATCTCCATCGGTAATTGACTGGTTTCGTAGTTACCTGTTCGGTCGTCGGCAACGTATATGCATTGGAGAGACCTTGTCTTCCTGGAGCAATACTTCTGCCGGTGTACCTCAGGGTGGCGTTCTATCCCCTTTACTTTTTGCAGTTTTTATTAACTCAATTTCCGACGAGCTAATTTCTTTCTACCATCTTTATGCAGATGATTTGCAAATTTACTCGCAAGCTCCTCTTGGAAATTTATCTGAGGCTATCTTGACGATTAATCGTGATCTGGCCCGAATATGCGACTGGAGCAAGAGATATGGACTTATGGTGAACCCCATAAAGACGCAGGTTGTGGTGGTGGGCAGTTCTAGGACGGTCTCAAGGATCGACTGGACGACACTTCCCCAAGTTTCTTTTGACAACTCAGTTGTTCCATTTAGTGAGAAAGTTAAAAACTTGGGGATATTCATTGATAAGAACTTTTCTTGGACTGCCCAGCTACAGGAAGTTAGTCGCAAGCTTTTTGCATCCGCTGCATCTTTGAAAAGATTGCGTAATTTTTTACCGACTGCCACCAAGATTGCGCTTGCACAATCGCTTCTTCTACCCATCCTTGACTATGCTGATGTCAGCTATCTTGACCTTACCCAAGACCTACTCGATAAACTTGAGCGGCTTCAAAATTTATGCATAAGATTCATATTCGGTTTGCGCAAATATGACCATGTTTCCGAATTTCGTGTGAAGCTCAAGTGGTTACCAATTCGCCTTCGCCGGAACGCTCATATCCTTTCTCTTTTGTTTAATGTGCTCTTCTCCCCTTCCACCCCTCTCTATCTTAAGAAACGTTTCCAGTTTCTTTGCGACTCCCACACGAAATTTCTAAGGTCATCAGATAACTTGAAGCTTAAAATGCCTATGCATTCCACAACTTTCCTTGACAAATCCTTTACTGTCCAGGCCGCTCGTTTGTGGAATGCATTGCCAGTTGAAATTAAACGCGCGCCGTCATTGCTTGTGTTTAAAAGACTCGTGAAGGAACATTACTTGTCGTTGTGATCGTGTTCTCATAATTGTAATTATCTATAGTCTTCATTTATTTTCGTTGCTTATAAATTTAGTATGTACGTATTTATGTATATATTATTTAGGATATGTATATAAGTGTATCTATTATTTAGGATATGTATATATGTGTGTCTATTTTAGTGTATTGTATACATACTTATTATTTGCACCAACAACAGCCCCATTTTATGTCCAGGAAAATCTCTGTCCATTCCAAGGTTGCCTGGAAGAGATCGCAGAAAGCGATAAGGCCGCCCATTGTATATTAAGTAGTGTTCAGTTTAATTTTTGTTGTTATGTTTTTTGTGGTGTACAATAAAGAATATATATAAATAAATAAATGAACTATCAATACCTCTTAGAACCACCTTTTTTTCTATTTTTATTTTTTAATGCCAGTCCACGTAAAATGCTATTTCGCGTGTACTGGTAAATTGACTATTCATCCCAATAAGAACTAATAGAAATATATTCTATATTATGTGACGCTAATTTTGCAGCGCATACCTCCTAACTTTAAGTAGACATAATTACTATTTCATAGTGTTGACATTTTCAAAAAATAGATAGAAGATATTGGTAGCTCATCGTCAATATGGCTATCATGGTGCGAAGGGGCTCGTGGCTAAGGAAAAAAGTAGGCCGCACGATTTGATCGCAGGTTAAGCTACACTTACCGCGGTCGGTTTGTGGATGGGTGACCATCCATTACATATCGACACCCCTCCATGCCTCGGAAAGCATGTTAAGTCATTGGTCCCGGTCATTTTAGATCTTTATTTGGCCGGATTCGTAGATCTTCAGTTAGACCGGAAGCCGACCCCAACATAGGAAAAAGCTATCATGCGATGATGACACTTTTACTTTTGTTACGTTTAAATCGCAAACCTCGAATTTTCGTTCCGAATATTCCGAATATTTATTACGAAAATTCTTTATTTCCGAGGCATAATTAATATCATTCATGGATTTTTCCGGTAATTTCATATTCTGAATTATCCTGCTTCATACACTCAGTCAGCCAATTTAAACCAACCTAATTGTCCGATCATTCTACGAAAAATGATTTAAATTGTCAAAATATATTTTTGCATCGGTTTCCTAAAACATGGAATGAATTCCCGGTAAAAACTATCCATTTTAGTTTACTGGCAAAACCGATATGATGAGTTAGTTTATTTATGCAATTAACGTTTTCTACTTTTATTCGTAGCCCTGTTCATATGATGGGGAATTATAACAGCACATCATCGATTGAAATCACTTTTAGGCTGCGCGCTTCATCATCAAAATTTCAGCCAAAAGATGTCCACAGCTGGACATAGGCTTACACAAAGGATTGCCTCAGAACTAGTGGTAGTAGACGGGGACGAAGACACGAGGACTTTTTATTGGTTCGAAAATTCCTCGAGGGGCGACCGTGTACCGCAAAGTGCAACATGGATGGTTAGGCCCACATAAGTTGGGACCACTATCTACTGGAGGGTCGCGGCAGTTAGTTGGATGTAGCCTGCGTAGGGCTTCAAGGACACAAATACACTTTATTATACAGCCTATGCAGGGTCAGAAATACAATTATTAAACTAAGATAACTTTCTAGACCACATCATAGAATACATGGTTTCATTTATTGGCGATTCACCAGCGTCACATTGAATAAATTAATGACAGAGTAGGTACATTCCATTTCAGAGATGTGGCTTAGTTAATTTAATTTAATAAAGGCTGTTGGTAGATCAATACGTTTATTAGTTACAACATGTGATATACGATGCCATAAATTGTGATATACCTACGGGGTGTGTAATACAAATAGACAACCTGGCGAGTATTTAGTCAGCTTCGGTATCAAGTACCAACCAGTAGGTACGTCTTTTTGATAGGAGTGAATAAGTTTATTTGCGATGTAAAACAGTTTTGTACCAATTTGAAGAAAACTACAATTTTGGGGTTAATTAATTAGTAAAATAAATTGATACTCTAATACTATTTGAGTATTTGTAATTCGACCTTTTGATAAACCACTCCTCAGTTCGCAAAGCCAACTCGCAAAATCATGAATTAAATTAAAACTTACGATTTTTTTCGCAAAAATGCTTTAAAATATTAGTCAGGCGTGTGGACTATCTGCTAGAGTTGCGGGAAAGTCCGAAAGGGTTACCGTGGCCCCTGGCACAGGCAACTGAAGGAACACGGGTGGGTTTTAGTCAGTAAGAGTCTGACACCCCCTCCTGCTCTGCCCAGAGCGGGAGAAGTTATTTGATGATTTCCCTGCGCTCAAAACAAAAAAAAAGGCGTGTGGACTATCTTCACAGAAGGTCACTGTTAGCACGCTATGCATGTGTGTGATCTGCACCTTAATTACGTAACACAGTTTCAATCACAATCTGAGAGTTTAGAAGGATATTTCTAATCCATCGCTTCATAGGTCTAATAAATTCGTCTGCACTGCGTAAATAACGCAATGAACGTGACTGAACTGTCAAAAGGAAAGAAATTACGATCAGTTATCATTCTATGTGTGTTGGCAATTACCCCGCTGTTCTATTAATTATTATTATTTATTATTATTAATTAATTTCTGACATGTCCATACAATGTAAAATATCTGAATGGACTGTTGGTCGGGCAAAATTACAACGTAACTTTAAAATCAAATTTGTTTTAGAACTAATTGTTCGAAAACTTTCAAATCAGGTATTATATATAGTATAATACCTATTTGCTCAATTACCTCCTTTGTCTGAAACTTTAAGTTATGTCCCCTGCATTTGTTCTCAGTTTTTCAACTTGGGTAACTGACGTAATTTGGTATACTTTTAGAAACAAGGTCGGATGATGATAATGTTAAGTAGGTACCCTAAGTATTCAAGATTCTTCTTCGATAGAAATACTACAAATAATGAAATAAATAAAAACTTTTTTAGAAAAAAAGAAAACAATCGACTTTAAAAAAGCACAACAAAGTGAAAAATAACTTTAAATTCGGAAGTAGGTGTCTTTGGTTTTGTTTTTTCGTTTTTTGTCACCGAGTTCCGAAAAAGTTATTTTTCACTTTGTCGTGTTTTTTTTATAAAAAAGTTTTTTTTTTCACTTTTTAGTTGCGGTACGGTACCGCAACTAAAAAGTGAAAAAAAAAACTTTATACGTGGTATACGAATTGTTGTGGGGTATGTACACTACCCTACCACACCCTACCCTACTTGCTATGTAATTTTGTATAAATCAAGCTTGAAAACTACCTATGTGCTACAACTAGCTTCCAGTCGCGTAAAAATATGATACTAACCTTGATAGAAAATGTTGGTGTACCCTGATATAATGAATACATCTGCGTAACCCTTTCAAGTGCACAGGATTTCCGTGATGTTATGTTGTGTGAGTGTTTCTTGCCCATTCTTCTCCATACGAAACTACCTTTTGGAAGGGGCGACTAGAATCAATTCTATTTAAATGTAAATGTTGACGTTCAAAAGTGCCTTTTATGTGCCTATTTGAAATAAATGCTTTGACTTTGACTTTGACTTGCGTAAACAATGCATATTTATGCGAAAGCAGCAATCGCGGTTGATTTGCTGACATTTTTTGAAGAGTTCCGTTGTCTGTCTCCGAAACTCATCATGAGATCTATATGAAATTTAAATAGGACCTTTTCGGAATAAACCTCTTTTAAACAAAAAAATAATTTTGCAATTCCGCTAATATATGATGGAGTTATGCCCGAAAATACATTAAAAAAAAAAACGAATTGATAATCTCCTGCTTTTTGAAGTCGGTTAAAAAACAGGCAACAAGTGAAAACCCCAAACTGTACACAGGCCACAGCGCGTCGCCAGTCTGTCGCAACACCTCATATACATGTCGGTAATGTGACCCCATATGTTTTGCCCACCAAAAATCACTCAACGCGGCTAAAGCAGTTTTCACTTCATAAAAGTTTGACACACTGGGTATACGGCTTGCCTTAAAATAATAAATGGTTAATTATTACCATTCCGTCAAAGGACGACCTTTTCTAGCACTAGAAGACTGCTTGGAATAGGTCTTTCCCAAGGATTATCAAAACATCTTGCAGTGCCCGTATCCAAAGTAATGGTTCGCTTGATAACTGTGAATAATAGGCATTCATTTATTACCTGGCTTAATTGAGACCTCAGTCAAATAATACTTCTTTTCGTTTCTCAGAGTGGCTTAAACCAAGTATTCTTCAACTATTCACTGATGTATTTAATTTCCTGCCATCTTAAATTGGTTTTTTTAATAATGAAACTATCTTGCGTACGCTTTTTAGTTCCCAAACATGTAAACAAATATGTGTTTTTTGTAAAAATAATAAGCTAAAGGGTCGTAGCATTGGCGTTCTGTAGTTTCTGTCTATCCCCATGGGAAGAAGGTATGATTTTATATATGTAACTTTACTATCCACACAATTGACAAGAAAATAAAGCTGATATCAGTTTAAGCAGAAATAACATCAATATTGGAAACAAAAAATTTAATATGCAATACATACTGAAGTGGTGGAATACTTTTCTGAAAGTGCTCTTCAAAACTTTTAACGACCTTCATTTTCAATTATTCATTCACACTTATAAAAATAAACCCAATGAAACGAATTGTTTAACATCTCTCTTTTCAACAAGTCTTCCTGCAATCTGTTTATATTTTGTAAAATACACATTGATTATCTAATATCTACCCACTGAAACTGTAAAATTGGAAAGATAAGATATAAATAGTAGGTTTCTGAATCGAGTAAATCTGTCACAGTATTTTCGTACAATATATAGTTCTGATAAATTCACGCGCTGAAAACACACGTGGCTTTTGAAGCGTATGGGCGTTTTAAATCAATAGTTTTGATAGCAGTTTTTAAATCAAAATTTGAGTAGCATCACTGAGAGGAAAACAACTCTACGAGAGGAAATTGTTAAGCAATTTTCAAACACATTCATTTTTCATATCTCAGGAGCATGCCACCTTTTCAAACTGTCAGTTTCATTCAACATGTTGGCAATATGTAGTCGGAAATAAAGAAGGTGCAAGTAAAAATCAACCTTAAGGTACTTAATATTTCCATTCCTTGACGGTACCTTCATACTTGTTTTTGTACTTAAGATGTCTGACCCCTGCGTGGATTACGGCCCACTCCCTCTCATAGAGAGGAGGCCGGTGTCCCAGCAGTGTGAACATTATAGGCTGATTATGGACTTAAGACACGTGACTTAGCTTATGACATTTTTGATGATGTTTAAATAGAAAACTGACTGTGAATGTGAGTATCATGCAGGCTAGATTGAATACATGACTTTATAGCTGTCTGGCGGTTTTGAGTATTTTATATACGGCCTACGCAAATGTCCAGCAGATTTGGTAGCGTCGTGTGGTGGTTCGTTGAGCTCCCTAAAATAGCAACCCTATTTTCGCTCAGTCAGTCATCGTGTAGCTCAACCCTATTTTAGGGATAAAATAGGGTTGAGCTACACGATGACTGATGCATGCATACCGTCTGTTAGAACAGGTCAACTCAAAGCTGCAATGGCTCTTTCTTCTTCTTCGTCTTAAATTAGTCAGAACCTGACGCAATTTGATGTAGCTTTAGTAGTCAACTTTTTAATCACGTCTAAACTTGTATGGAGTAGTGTCAGGCGCTGATTAATTTGACAGGACTAAACTAAAATTTATCTTCTGTCCTTTTCATAATGAAATAGAAAGAAAAAGATGCACCGAACTTAAATTTAGTTTAGTTTGTGAACAAGGGAATCGGCACCAATGTGCTTTCAAAGTCGTGTTTTACACTTGGTTATAATAAATCCAGTAACTTGGAAACTCCATTCCTTATTCAGCTTCATGTTGCAAACAACGTTTTGATTTACTTTCTTTACCTCAATCCTTTTTTACCCTGTTTATTTTTAAATCATTATTGGGTTTTGCTTTTATATTTCGTCGCCACCAGAACTTTCAGAACAGCGTGCGATTTTTTCATTATTTCATTCCCACGTCAGTTTTCCAAGGGCCCACATCAAAAGGAAGTTTCGACTGACTTTGATTGGCATACAAGAGATCAATTTAAGTGGTAAATGATACCTGTATCTACATTGATGAATTGACTCTGTTGAGCGATTCGTTGAACCAATATAAATTCAGTAGGGTTGACGTTCAAAATACGAGTACGTATTAAGAATATATATAAGTCTTTATAAGTTCAAAAGAGACTGACGTTTTTTTTTTTTTAACTTTAAGGAAGCATTAGGGAATGGCGATTGAACATGGAGACTTAAAAAATCGTATAATAAAAATTAATTTTCTTACAAGGAATACTTATTAAATAAATAACGATTGATTATGACTTTATGTCAAATTTCTCATAAAATCGCCTGATTCGTTTTTTAACCGACTTCAAAAAAAGAGGGGGCTTTCAAGAGTCTGTACAAAATTAAAATAAAACAAAACAACGCAAATACAGAACCAAAGACACCAACTTCTGAAATTAATAGTAGACTATGCACCTCAGATCAATGTGTTTATATGATCTGAGTTATGCACCAAGGGGATAAAGCAGTGTCTAATGTCGCGAGCGCTATTTTGAATCCTGAACGCAACAAAGGATTCTAGGGCTCCCGAACGTATATAGAAAGCTCTGAGTTAACTCCTGAGCGAAGCGAGAGAGTTAAGACTAGAATTCTGAGCACAGCGAGGGATTCAAGCTCACCCAAGACGAAGACACCTTTATCCCCGAGGAAAATATTCTCCTTTTCGCACCTACTGCAAGCCTTGCAGTATATTTATAAATAATATTATATATTGATTTTTATTACCTTGCAGTGCAAGGTAATAAAAATCAATTCGATTATCGAATTAGTAGTTTGTGAAACTGTTAAATAACCCGGGAATACCTAGTTATGTGCAGTTCCATACACTATTTACCCGACTACGTGATAGTAAGACAGGGTTATGTTTTTCATACGTACTTAATAGATGTATCTTTGTATGTGGAATTCTTTAGACGCTCCAAGCATCCTAACGGCCGAATGGATTTGAAAACAGGTTGCGCGAAGGCTATAGGCTAGGTATTATTTTTTATAAAATCAAAATGGCGGATTTTAGACGTCAATAAGAAAGGTCTTTAAAAATTGTACCATGACTATGTGGGGTATCAAAATAAAGTGCTTGCAGAGACGATTTCAAAATATAGCAGAAAGAAGAAAGAAAGAAAAATTGATTTATTTGTCACAGAAACACGTGCATACAAGAAACTAATTAGCTCTAATAGTTAAGAAAAAAATAAAAGTAAAAATAACAAAGAGATCTCTAATCACGAGCACAAAACAGAAATCGTCAACAGCTGCACGTCATGACTGTGACAAGAAGGCTTCCACTCAGCACGATGCTGTGCTATGGGGGACCCACAGCACAGCGCTGATTTTCAGTGGTTACCCGAAAAGGACGTACGAAAACCAAGTCAGGTTCAATGATTGGTACTTCTTATAACAAAATAAAATAAAACAAACAGTATGCACTTAGAATACAAAGCAAATACATAAACAACCAATTATTGAACAAATATTAATATACAACATCAAAATGTATTATTAATCCGCAGGTATTACCGTGCGCGTACAATTAATGTACCCACCTAAAACATTCATTACACAGGAATATCATTATCCAGTTTTGTGCTTTGTCTCGCTCCCACAATCACCTCCGCGTAGTATTCAAAAATAATTTCGTCAATAGGGCTTCAGCCCAAACACAACCATCTAACATTCAAACGCAGGGGTACGCGCCACCCTATTCCGACCACCGGTACATCCGGTTTGACGTCTCCGCCCAGACCTCGAGCGCGCTGGTCCGACAGGCCCCGAGTGGTCCGCGGTGGGCGCTGAAGCAGCTGGACCGGGAGCTCCTCCTGGAAGCCTCGATCGTGCAGGCCTGGGTGTCATCACCGGACAGGCCTGCTGACATCAACGTCGAGGCGGAGTGGTTCCGGGAGGCCATGTCCGAAATATGTGACGTGGCAATGCCCCGGGCCCAGCCCGGACGCGCTCAGCGCCAGGTGTGCTGGTGGTCGCCAGAGTTGACGACTTTACGCAGTGCGTGCGTCGCTGCGCGACGCCGGTACACCAGGCACCGCAGGCTCCGTATTCGCCCTCCGGATACGGAAGCCATTCAGGCGGAGCTGTACGAGGGGTACAGAGCGGCGAAGACCGCCCTCCAAGCGGAGATCCTGCGGGCCAAGGGACTGGCCCGCGAGGAGTCGCTGGAGACTCTGAACAGGGACCCGTGGGGACGCCCCTACAAATTGGTGCGTGAGAAGCTCCGCCCATGGGCTCCCCCGCTGACGCAGAGTCTCCGGCCCCAGCTCGTGGAGGACGTGGTGAGCACTCTGTTCCCTTCTAGAGGGGACCATATCTCCCCGCCCATGGCTCCGCCTACTGCGGTGCTGAATGCGGACCACACCGCCGACGACGACGACGATGCTCCGGAGGTGACCGAGGTAGAGCTGAGAGTGGCGGTACGTGGGCTGGGTGCTAAAAATACCGCCCCAGGACCCGACGGCTTACCTGGGAAAGCCTGGGTCCTGGCCTCGGAGGCTCTCGGGCCTCGACTAAGGGGGCTCCTAAGCGCATGCATGGAGAGGGGCCAGTTCCCACTTCTTTGAAAGACGGGGAAACTGGTCCTCATCAAGAAGCCGGGGCGCCCAGCGGACTCTCCGTCCGCTTACCGGCCCATCGTGCTGCTCAACGAGGTGGGCAAGCTCTTTGAGAGAGTCATTGCAGACCGCCTCGTCGGGCGGCTGGTGCGGGTGGGGCCGGATTTGGCGGAGAGCCAGTTTGGCTTCCGCAGGGGGCGCTCTACGGTGGACGCCATCATGCGCGTGCGGGCCCTCACGACGGGGGATGCTGTGGCCCGGGGTGGGGTCGTCTTGGCGGTGTCTCTAGACATCGCCAATGCCTTCAATACCCTGCCCTGGAGTTGCATCAGGGAGGCACTCCGGTATCACCGGATGCCGACCTACCTCTGTCGTGTGGTCGAGGCCTATTTGACGGACAGGGCCGTCATCTACCCCGGTCGCCAGGGAGTATGGAACCGGCAAGAGATGTCGTGCGGTGTCCCACAGGGATCGGTCCTGGGGCCGCATCTGTGGGATATCGGCTACGACTGGGTGCTGCGCGCCGACCTCCCCAGCGGCGTCAGCGTGGTTTGTTACGCTGACGACACGCTAGTCCTGGCGCAGGGGAGGTCGCACCAGGCGGCGGCCGAACTAGCGACACGCGGGGTTGCGATAATCGTCGAGAGGATCCGGCAATTGGGACTCGAGGTGGCCCTGCACAAGTCCGAGGCCATGTGTTTTCATGGTCCTCGGAACACGCCACCGTCGGGTTCCCAAATAACGGTAGGAGGGGTTCACATTGGCGTTGAGTCGACGATGAAGTACCTGGGACTCGTCCTCGACAGCCGGTGGAACTTCGTGGAGCATTTCCGACGTTTGGCTCCCAGACTGGAAAGGGCCGGGGCTGCCTTAAAGCGGCTCCTGCCCAATCTAGGGGGGCCAAACGCCTCCTGCCGGAGGCTCTACGAGGGGGTCGTGCGGTCCATGGCCCTTTACGGGGCACCGGTATGGGCGCGTTCCTTGAGGCGGCGGCCAGCCCGCTGGTTGAACGCGCCCCAAAGGGTCATGGCCATCCGGCTGGTCCGGGGATACCGTACGGTCTCCGGTGAGGCGGCGAGCCTCCTTGCCGGATTACCGCCATGGGATCTGGAGGCAAAAGTCCTCGCGCACGTTTGGGAGTGGCGCGAGGAGGCGAAACGCCGGGGCGTAGCTCCGCTGCCGCGAGAAATCACGGTACAGCGGACAGAGCTCCGGCGGGATCTCAGGGCGGCATGGAGAGTGCGATTATCGCAACCCAGCGCTGGGCACGCCACAATTGCGGCGATAAGTCCCCTCTTTGAGGAGTGGCTAGAGAGGCGCTACGGCGTCCTCACCTTCCGCCTGACGCAGGTCCTCACCGGACACGGTTGTTTCGGGAGGTTCCTGTTCCGGATAAGGCGGGAGGAAACGCCCGGGTGTCACCATTGTGTGGATCGCCCGGAGGACACGGTGGAGCATACGGTGGAGGTCTGCCCGGCTTGGGCGGAGCACCGCCGTGTCCTCGTGGAGGCGATTGGCGGTGGCGATCTCTCGCGTCCGGCCTTGGTCCAGGCCATGGTACGGAGCGAGAGGGCTTGGGAAGCCGTCACCTCCTTCTGCGAAGCAGTAATGTTCGCGAAGGAGGAGGCGGAACGCGTGAGGGAGAGGCAAAGTTTGCGCCCTCACGCCCCTAGCCGCCGCAGGAGACGCCCTGGGCGTCGGGAATCGCAGGCCGATTCCCGGCCACCGTAGGCCCGGGCTTGCGAACGGCGAGCAATGGGAAGCTCGCCGTTCGATAAGGACCAGGCCCGGGTCGACGGCGCGTTGTGTTCCACGCGCGCCTCAAAGAGATGTCAGCACCAATGACGGGGTTTGCTAGGACCGATGCCTGCTAGGGTTGCGGAAAAGTCCAAGAGGTTTACCGTGGCCCCTGGCACAGGCAACTGAAGGAACACGGGTGGGTTTTAGTCAGTAAGAGTCTGACACGCCCTCCTGCTCTGCCCAGAGCGGGAGAAGTTATTTGATGATTTCCCACCCACAAAAAAAAAAAAAAAAAAAGGGGTACGCGCCACAGCAACCAATCATTTTGTTCGTCGACGGCAACTAAAACCTATAAAGTGAGAGTTCTTTGGTCGAGCTATACATTAATAGAAAAAAAGTTTTTTTTTTGTAAATGTTTTTATACTATTTCGTCATTTGAGGTTCCAAATTCAAATCACATTATTTTTTATAAAAGTTATATACTATTTCGTCAATTGAGGTTCCAAATTCAAATCACATTAATGACCAGTGGGTCATAATGGAATTCAGTACAATATTAATGCCCGGCTAGACCCCAGAGCTTTAACGACTTACTTTAGGTTCGGTTTGCATGAATATATAATTTTACATTGTCAAGCAGGTGCAAGGTGGTGTGAAAAATACTTTAAAAACACAATTATACCTGCAATCCCAACACCCCAAAACCCACCTCTGGCTCAGAAGTCTGTTTACCGCACCCGTGACTCAGTGAAAATATAGTTAATACCCACATCAATTGAAACGTAGCTATTCTAAAGGAATTTAAAACATTTATTTTGCTTTAAGAATTTATCACAACCTACGCGAATGAATATATTGTAATGTAAGCAATATCCGATGTATTTATGCTTTCCGCCATCTTGGATTCGATGTCAGGGTTGCTGGGTTAGTGTTGTGACCCGATTTGAGTTGTTAAGAATATATTGACTTACCATTGTTGCGCAATATGCAATATCGATATTGATAAAGTGTGATCCTTCTAATATTTTTGTTTTGATTGTGGTTATTCACGTTTACGTTTAAACTTACACTCATAATCTATATACAGTGTATTTGTCTTTACGCGGCTTAGCATAACTAACCCATTGCGTTCTCTACTGCTGGGACACAGGCCTCCTCTCTGTGAGGCGAAATGGGCCATAACCCACTACGCGGGTCCAGTTCGGGTTGGTGGATGCCACATCGATGTCTTCGAATATTTGGCTATAGGACATGCCGGTTACCGATGTTTTCCTTCATCGATTTGAGAGCAGTCTTGCCTGGGTTGGAACGCACGTCCTATGACACGTAAGTCAGTGCCTTTATCACTGGGTCACCACAGCTCCATTAACGAGGTTTGTTTATGGAACACTGCGAATTTCATTTTGAGAAATGAATGGGTACTAATGACAAACAATTTTGTTATGTATGAAGGTACGTGTTTTTGTACAGGATGGCATCGAAGCGCAACCAGTTACCATGGATTCAGTACATGATTTTGAACCCCGCTGCGTTCAAATTTATCGGCGGTTATAATTTTTTCTCAAACATGCTTGAAAATATGAGCATTATTTTGACAACCTTCTTCGAGATAAATCGAAATTGCTGTACTGGCCAAATATAAGCGAGCAGCGGCCGGCAAAAGTTGTATGAAAATCCATATCTGTCGCGGTTTAGCGGCCTAACAAATTACATAGTAAACTCATATCTATCGTGTAGTTTAAAAATGGAACGATCTTTTACTCCGATACATGGCAACCAAGGAGGTAACTTACCAAAGGTTTTATTTAAACTTCGAACTCGCTTGCAAATAAAAAGCTGTATCATGAAAAAAATATAAACAAATGAACACTTTAAGAGCGTTTATACCTTATGAGTGGCAACGTCGCAATTTAGTGTCATATTTCGTGGTTTTAAATTTTTATCATTTAATCGGAGCTATATTTTAAAAATCTGTTTAATTAACTTTTTAGAATTACGTGAAAGTGTTTAAAAAAGTAAGTAACCGTTATGCTTACAGTTATTTTACAATGAAAATAACGCCCTGCCAGATTCCAATGTATTATTTGCATATAAATAGAACTGTAAACGCAACGATTTCTTACCTTTTACACAGTTTTCACATAATTCTAAAAAGTTAATTAAACAGATTTTTTTAAATATAGCTCCGATTAAATGATAAAAATTTAAAACCACGAAATATGACACTAAATTGCGACGTTGCCACTCATAAGGTATAAACGCTCTTAACGCGGGAAAAATTATTGTTGTTCGTTGTTCGTCATTGATTTTGAAAAGTAATTGTATTTTATTGTATTGTATTTCCGCGCATTATTTAAGAACAGTGTTTTACAAGCCTTGGCCACAACTAGGCATTGATGGACTTACGTATACCTTCATCCGTCAATGCCTCTTTTGCTGGCCGCTGCAGTAATGTACTATTTATTGCTGTTCCTTATCTTTTGACCGCGTAGGATCATATAATTTTCCATGAAAAAGTAGATTTTTTTTTTGATAACCGACGATAACTATCTGCGGTAGAAGCGTCTAGAATCATGTTTGTGCTGAATTAAGGGTTACAGTTTTCGCGTCGATGCCCCTGCCACCCTGTATGTGTATTCATGATTCTCATGCGATACCGGGTTTGCTTACCAAATATGCAACTTGAGAAGTGCACTGTAATTACTCCTGAGATTTATTTAATTACACAAGATGCTGCCAGAAAATTCCTCTATCAGCACGGAATGTGGGGTTCTGACTGATGAATGGCAATAAGCTTGCCCCTATTTTCTACAAGGGTTTAAGCAGCGTGGCTGATGGAATGTGGGGTAAAGTTTTGGTTGACCCTTACCTTCGTCCATGTACCTATAAACAGGTGTGATTGGCTATATTGGAATTCTAAAATCGGGCACTCATTGTCGCAGTAATATGGTTTTTAGGTCTCACAAGTGTGGGTGCTTCAATAAAACACTAAAGTTTCTATTATTGGTATTAATGCGAATGGCACGTGCTTCTGGCTCAGCGAGCCGAGCGAGCACGTGTGTTACGAGTAGAACTGCCGTTCTACTCGTAACTAATTTATACAATAACTAACTAACTTAATTAATTTTATTAAATAGGCTGTGCAATGTACATCACACTGGTTAATCACTTTTTAGGGGACTATAAGCGCAGTGAAATAAACAAATAGGATTACTATTTTTTTGAAAACGCCTTTTCAATAATTTTAATGAAAATTCAGTTAAAAAAGGTGACAGATACATATGATAATAAAACATTGCATTTGACTGTTAAATGCTTTATGTATTCTAGAACGTCGCTCAGTCATCCTACTTATGGTTTTGAAACTAGATTTCAGTTGAGATTAGTTTGAAGCCCGTCAGTTTTAAATAAAGATTCAAAACTAAGCATAGTTCCGAGAACAGGTTTTTGTGCTAGTGAAAATTAAAGGCGGTGCTACGTTGCAGCGCAATAACTTCAGGAATTTCCTCAAGAAACTTTACGGTTGTCGTTGCCGATTTTAGTGATGCGACGGCGTTAAACACACATGTAAGTGTGTGTTTATGCCTTTAGATTTCACGACATAGCATCCTCAGCAAGCGTAGTAGTTAGGTAATGTTTGGTCATTTTTGCATGATTCATTGTTTGCTGCAAGTATGTACGTTTTGTACAGTCAGCTTTAATAAGATGTGTATAAGGATAACTCAACTCAACTGAAAGTATTTATTTCAATTAAACCAATTACAGGCACTTTTGAATTGTCAAGGTCAGTCAGAAAGATGAAGCTAGTCACCCGTTCCAAAGCGTAGTAGTGTAGCGGTATCTACGTCGCCACATGTGAACTACGTCAAACTGACGTCACGCAAAAATCCTGCATCGCGCAAGCAGAGTTTACTGCGCAACTAGCGTATATACAACATCCCGACATCAATCGTAGGGCAGTTGCCCACCAGACACGACACCCGTCTGGTCGGAGGATCCTCCCTTTTCTATGGAGGTATGAGTGAACTTTACACCCTGTTCCTCGTACCTTTATAGTAGGTACCTATGAAGAAGAATGGGCTGGGGCGGATTAACTTCGCGAATGAACGCGAGATAATTATTAAATTAATTACATACTTCCCTAACAGTTATTGTAAAGCCTAACCTATACCTCAAATTAAGTAAATAAAGCTTGCTAGCTATACATTAGTAGAACATTTTGAAACAAAACTTGTAAACAATGAAATAAATCCTTGTCCGCGTATATTACCTTAATGAGGCTGACTGTACTATATAATTTTTTAATTTAAGATATTGCTCTTGAGTCTAGGTCAGTGTTGACAGAGACAGAGTTGACGATGGACTGAGCTTACCCAGAAGAAGCCTGTTTACTCTCACTTTGATCAGATTAGGGTTGTATGCGTTCGGAAACACAGACGCAGGTAGAGAGTTCCACTCTTTTGCTGTGCGTATAACAAAATACATTTGGAAACGCATGATGGGTGATCCGCATATCAGCTTATTTAAGTATTAATATAGATGGAAATATTTTTAAAAAATCAATTCAGAGCTTGATCCGTAAATGATATTTAAGATTTTATTTCTGTATTATAAAATACAAGCCGTGTGTGATTTCCTTCGGCAAAAATGACGAAGTTGCACACAAACTTCCACCCCCTTACCCTTAACGGAGTTATAACAACAAAAAAAAAACAACAAAACATCAAACAAAATATTTGTATGACCTACAAGTTGTTCCGAGTCTAAGTCTGGCTGTTTTTTTTGTGTATGTGACTTTAAATGTTTGTAAACGCACCCTCAATACAGGAGAAATTCCAAGTGTGGGGAAAAAAAACATTTTTTTTCAAAACTCCTTAAGGCCAATTCCCGTAATTAAAAACGTTTAAATTCAAGTCGCAATCTCATCTCAGCGACAGTCAAATGTCAAAAATTTAGGTAAACGCTATACAATTTTTGACAGATTGAGACTGAGATTAGAATGCGAACGTTCTTAAAAATACGGGAATTGCCCCTCCGTGCAAAATTTCATATTTCTAGGCCCAGCAGTTTCGGCTGTGCGGTATGTCAGTGAGTGAATGAATGTAAGGTTTTCATTAATATTTTAAAAGCCTACTTTACTGTGGGGAAGTATGGAATGGAGGATGTCAGCGTGTAGGTTCTCAGCCTATAAACTTATGTGAGCAACTATAAAATAAGCTTATAGCGCACATAATCTTATTATAACAAGATTAAGCGCTATTTTTGCTGTGTAAAAAATCCTGAATTTTTTTGAAGAAATAAATAGTTTTAAATTTTTTTTTTTCATTAAGTGGATATCAACACTGTAACCATTATAGGTGTGTACTGTAGGTAGGTCTGCCTAAACTGCCTAACCCTTCAGGGGTAACAGGCGTGATATTATGTTATGTGAGATAGGTAACTAGATATCAACAGGTGGCATAAAAGTACAGATTGTGGTGTCACATCTAGGCGGTCCTATTTTTTTTAACACCAAGCTATCAATATCACTACGAATTTATGAACTAAGAATAACTAACTAGACTACTCTAACTACACTACTAACACACACACATTACACAACTAGATTAGACTTAAGAATTTCTTATCAAAAGTAAGTTAGAAAAATTGCTAGCATAGTGTTTAAAAAATGTTGGTTCTTTTTTTTTTCTTCGGTATGTAGCCTATTTCCACGTGCCATAGCTTTAACACCGTGAAGAGATTATTCAATACACGGCGAACGGAAAGCGTCGCACGTGTTTTGTGCTCTCGATCATTCGATTTTCTCTTTAGTATCAACCTAAAAATTCTGCAATCCCAACTCTGAAATACGGTATCAAATATTGGAAAACTTCAAAAACATGGCGAGTAAACAGTAGCGGTCTATTTATGGCCAGCCAGTGAGTCACCTCTTTAAATCATACGGAACCATTGTTCAAAATCCAATTGGGAATGAGACTGTTTGTAAAAGCATTATTTATAGGCACAGTTATTATTGTTAAGCGTATTTACTGTCTCACTTCTACTTGTTATTGCGTATTTCTAATTTTTTTTTGTTTACGCCACAGATATGAGTATTTTTGCTTAGAGAACGGACGAAATGATACCAGGAATTGGTCGGTTTAGACATAAGCATGAGCGGGAATGAGATATTTTGTTTTTTGATAATTGAAAATAAAATAACATAACATCCTGCCTTATTCTCAAAAGAGGTAGGCAGAAGTGTATAATTACACCCACATGTCTCCATTATGATTTGGTCCCGTTTAATAGGTGCGATTTTATTTTATGGCCATTAAGTCGAAAGTGTCAGGGAAGCCACAAACGTTTTCACCTAAAACAAGTTGTAAAGACTTGACGAATTTTGTAGAAAACTTATGACAAATGTCAAAAAGGTGAACAAATGGCTAAAATACATGTCTGAAATAACGGCAACACTTGAATCATACATGTTTTATACATGTTTTTGACAAGTCTTTTACAAGAAAACAAGTATCACAACTTGTAAATGGGTGTAAATGCTGAGTTAAGGAAACTAAGTTATATTATGTTACTCATAAATGAAAAGATTTAGTTATTTGTCTCTGTTAATCCCTATTAAGGGGTTGACAACAGCAAAAGCGCGGTCACTGTCGGACTGCATCGAAAAGAAAGAGAAGCGCGATGACACAAAGCTGGTAATTTATTGCAAAATATGAAGCAATTCTCTATTTACAAAAAAATCTATTGATTGGAATAAAAAATTTAAACACTACCACGTTAATATGTTGCTTCATTAACAATCTGAAAAAAAAAAACAGTATGATTGCATGTATATTAGTACGGTTTTTAATCGTTAAAATACATTTTTAGAGGTAGTTTCGTGTCTTTTTTTCCTATCGTACCAAATTAATTAACTTGTAAGTAAATTTTATTTGTTTAAACATGGTGTACATGATACATTTCATGCAAGATAGTAATGGGATACAGAAAGTTCTAACATGTTCAGCCGCATGTCGTGGCGTACAAATTGGCAGGAAGAGATGGTGCATAAACCATGATAATATTCATCAAAAATTACATTTATTTATTATTCGTTCATTCATTTTATTAGTTGTATAATGTTTACAACACACTATCTAACTAGCATAATATTATATCCCTAAGAATATCATATTTTTTCTGATTTTGTTTACAGCAGTGGATCATATACTTTTAGGCATTATAAAACTTGCGTTTAGGTCATGTAGTCCCCTTAAGCAGTATCCAGAGGCACGGAAGTATCCCTGCTAAATTCAATCAGATACGGGTATTTGTTTTTGTTTTGAACGGATTTCTTTTCCTTTTGATATCCATATCAGACAATTGGAAGGACAGAAGGAAGGCCTTTCATTGGGATAACAGAAAGACATATAATACTAATAATGTTTGGACCTAACAATCGAAAGCTCAAACAAATTCGTATGTTTGTTTTGTTTTTCTCCTAAAACTGATGACTCAAATGCATATAAAATAGAAACAATTTGGGCATTTGGTAATTGAAACCAAAAATAACAGAAACAATCCAAATAAACAAAACAACGAAGTTTATAATGGCTAGTCCTTTGAACCACGATCAAAGCAAAGTTACTAGTAACTAATTGTTTTGATTACCAATGTTAGTATTGAAATGACCGAACTGCCAAAGTGTTTCGATACAGCTGATCTATTCTGTGGTTCCTATTCGGTGAAATGAACTGTCACTCCACCTGATGCTAGTGATCGCTAGGTGTTGACAGCTCACTTCAAGCTCACTTCACCTAAGTTTGCAGGGAGAGATAAATAAAAAACTGCTGTTTCATAGAAAAGTGCAACACTTACGCGGTCAAAATGTAACCGATTTAATATTTCGACGCTTGGGGGTTCAGAATCATTACTGAATCCACGGTAACAGCTGGTGTTCGTCGATGTCCCTGTCACCCTATATGTTCGGGAAAAAGCAGCTTGGCTCGAGCCGGGCGGTAAAAATCAACTGCAACATGCCAATTCAGCGAAGGTAAATGCTGGACGGAGGCAGCGAATCGGCACTAGCTGAGTGAAATCTAAATATATTTAGTAATTTCTTTTAGTTTATACAGGGTGAAATTGAATCATGGGCAATATTTTAAAGGGTCATTGTACTCATAATTATGAACAACGGCACGGTTGGCGCAGTGGTTAAGCGATTGACTGCAGCGCTGTGTGTCGCGGGATCGATTCCCACACGGAACAAATATTTATTTGTATAACCTACAAGTACCTAGTTGTTCCGGGTTTGGCTGTTTGTGTATGTGACTTTAAATGTTTGTAAACGCACCCACAATACAGGAGAAATTCCTAGTGTGGGGAAAAAAACCTGTTTCGACTTTAGGACCAAACCTGAAATCGCAAAAAAAAATCTGCTGTTCCCTACATTTATATTTGCATGGTTTATATATACGCATATATGTCGCAGCAAGCGATAATTTAATAACAAAAAGGATTTAATTTGATTTTGTAGTACAAGAATAGTTTGTTTTGAAGTTGGCAACGCAGTGACTGACGTCTTTGTGAGTCACGTGGACAGAGTTGTTGTGCGGGAGGTTGAACATTATCGAGTCAGTCTTATTCGTGCACTCACAGAGTTCGGACCGGCACAACAAATCTGTCGGTTGTCTATTAATATTATTTTGTTATTTTAAAGTATTTCCTCAAAAATAAATCGTTATTGTGATTATAAAGTGTTATCGTTATTGTGTCGTCCGAGTGGGTCCTTTACGCCTATAACATGGAACCGATACCAAGTGAAGACGACGGTGACGATACTGTCGTCCAGCCTATTGGTTCCCCATCATCAGAAGTGAGATCGGCTCGGACAAAATCTCTGCCAGCCGATGAACATTGGCGCCAGATGTTTGAGATGCAACATCGAAACATGCTTGAACTCATCGAGGCTATCAAGCAACGTGGGCCCGTGCAGGCATCTGTAACGCTGCCTGACTTCGATCCAGAGGTTTCCGGCGCTGACTCGCGCGCTTGGTGTTCGACGGTGGACATTTGCATGACGGCGCGGCCTCTAACGGGTGGAGCGCTCAATATAGCCCTGAGTAAGTCATTGAAAGGAAGCGCATCGCAGTGGCTATCACAAATATCACACGCAGGCATGACATGGTCGCAATTCAAGCACCTTTTTCTGGCCTGTTATGACTTTGTGGAAACTTGTACCACAACACTCATCAACATTACCAATAGCCGCCCGAAAGATAATGAGTGTATTTCTGACTACGCGAGCTGTCTAATGACGTCACTAACCGCACGATGGAAGGATGTGGACATTGAGGAGATCACGGTCTTTGCTCATATTGCTCAATTTGATAACCGTTTGCATCGCTTAGCCTACACAAGCAACATCAAGACGTGAATGAAGCTGCTTCAAGAAGTTAAGACGATATCAAGTCTCAAGCGGAAAGCAACTTTTGATCGCGACCTCGCTCCGGATGCGAAAAGAAAGTTATTGTCAACTACCCCCTTGAAGTGCCACTTCTGCGGGAAAATGAACCATAAGTCTGCCGACTGCTGCAAGAGGATTGCCAGACAAAATGCTTCAGCTACAAGCTCCAGTGCGTCATCAGCTGCTGGTGACTCGAAGAAGCCTATTATCTGCTTTCGCTGTGGCGAGAAGGGCCACATCTAGGGCTTGCAATATCCGTTCATTTTTACTATCCGGATAATGCGGATATTAATATTTTAGTATCCGGATTATCCGGATAATGCGGATAATACGGATATTTTTTTAGTTTTTATTATAAATAATACTGATAAGCTTTTGTGACACGTTTTTCAGTCTCTCAAGCAAAATGACAAAGAAATAATAAACTATACCAATATTTCAAGTAACAATCACATAAAAAACATCTAAAATTATACAATAAAACAACGAAACCGCAAAAATCATTTGTATCTTTTCTTCTATAAAAACAGTTGTAATTATAAATTAGATCTTACATTTATCACATATCAAAGCTTCCCTCTTCTTTGTTAGAATTGCCTTTTAATGCGTTTAAAGCTAAAGTAAAATCCAACCTTTGTTCAAAGGCATACTATTCAATCAACGATTACTTAAACGATAAAAATAGTTGGTCGCTGTGATTAACTCAAGACAATGTTTATGTTCTTTCTCCAAAATTAGCTTAGCTTACCTACTGACAAGTTATACGAGTTCATATAATTGTTTATTTTATTTGACTATATTAGTCATTTTAGTTTAATTTAATTTTTATTTATTATTGACATAATCTACTCATTTCAATGTTTTTGAATGAGTTGTATTGCAATATATGGTTAGCTAGCGACCTCGACAGTTCATCATATTATTCTTTTGAGCAACCGGCAGCAAGTTCGTCATGCTCCCTTAGATGTCAATGCTTGCGGTAGCGTCGGGGGTCGGGTTGCCTCCTTCCCTCAAATATGGCGAGGGGGGTAATGGCTGATCTTTGCGTTATGCTCGTGAACGGGTGCTGCTTGTGGTGACAGGTCAGCTTGCTGACTATGGTTTTGTTATTGTTATTAGAAATTAATGTTTCTTTATTTTACTTCGAAGGTCCTAGTTTATCATTTGTGGCTACAAGTTACAGCTACTACAAGTTACATATAAACATAATGTAGCATTGCATATGTAAGCGGGCACGCCCTTTATGCCAGGAGGCTTTTTATTATGTATTAAGTTCTGTTTGCGTTTTTGTTTTTATTATTTATTTCTGCTTGAGTATAGTTTTAAATATTGGCGTGTGCTAGCTGACATATGGCAAATAATTTTAATATTTTTGTGTTTCGTAATGTTAATTACTTATTACTATATGTATAGAATCCAGTTCTTCTAACTGAACAGACAGCAGTGCTGCTGGGGAGTTTGTTCCGCCACTTCTTCTTCCCAGCTAAAGCACTAGGAAGTGGTGAAGGGTGGGCGTTTTGGGGGGACTGTCTTATGTGATTTTGACGTTCAAAAAGTGCTGATTCTCAGCCTAATTTGAATAAATGACTTTTGATTTTGATCACAACATCCCGATCAAATCAACCTATTGAAAACATAATAATTAAATAACAATATCTCTTTCCCTGGCAAATCAGCTCAATTATTAAACAACAATAGTATAAATCAAATATAATAAAACAAAAATGAACAAAATAATCAAATTGCCCTATAAAATATAAATTACGAAATTCTTTAATGATTGTTTATCCAAATTCTGGAAATATGATCTTAAAAAGCTTAAACAATCTAATGAATCTTCTTTCATGGAAGTTCCTAAATGGTTACATATATTCTTTTGTTTTCCTTCTGCGGTGTATTTATAAAGCACCGCAGACTTGGTCGGTGATTTTTTAGACATCTTGAATTCTTGACTACTTTTCTTAGCTCTTTTTATTATTTCGTTATAATCTTGTAAACAAACTTCAGTTCTACGACCAGTTGCATGTACATTACTTGTAGCTACAATAAAACCTTCTTCACCATCGGAGTCTTCAATTTCTTGTACATTTATTTTGATATTAAAATAATAAATAACGTAATAACGGTTATGTACTTTACAGATGACTGCTTTTTATTTAATATTTAAAAGAGAAATACAACTATCCGTAACATCCGAAAAATCCGGATGTCGATGCAAGTAAAATCCGGATTTGAAAATCAGAGGATATCCGGATAATACGAATATCCGGATATCCGGATTGCAAGCCCTAGCCACATCGCATCGCAGTGCAATCAGCAGCAGGCCAGCAGTTCACAAACTCCTGTTGTCGACCTTCACGTCAACATCTGCGAGGTTAAGAGCGTGCAAGGCCGATTGGAACACTCCGGTGAGTCATTTCCATTTTACTTTGATAGCGGAGCCGAATGTTCTCTCATAAATGAAAGCTTATTTCAAAGGTTTAAGGGTAACCACACCAATTCAGTTGTTAGATTGATAAGTTTGGGTAATTTTGACGTATTTAGTACAAAACAAATACTTAGTGAGGTGGTCATTGACGGTTATAGTTTTCACATTTTATTTAATGCATTACCTAATGATTGTATTCAATACGATCTTGTAACTGGCTCTGAACTATTACAATCTGGTTGTAATATTTTCATGACCAAAGATAGTATAAAAATCTCGAAATCACACCCAATAAATTCCTGTAACTCACAACCGTTGTCTTGTTTTGATAAAATTGATACTGCAGATTATATACCCGAATTAATGATGCTTTTGAATGATTTCTCGGAAACGTTTATTTCTGGTTTGCCTGTGTTATTACCAGGGAGTTAAATATCCGCCTCAAGGACCCCAACTTAACCGTTCAACGTAGATCTTATAGGCGTTGTCCCGAGGAACGTCAAGTAGTGCGGACTAAAATAAACGAGTTGCTTAATGCAAACATTATTAGGCCTAGCTGCTCTCCGTTCGCTAGTCCTATTATTTTAGTCAAAAAGCGCAATGGTAGCGATCGTATGTGCGTGGACTATCGGGAGCTCAACAATAATACAGTTCCTGATAGATTTCCTTTGCCACTTATTGCCGATCAGAATTCAAGGCTTGGTGGAGCTCAATTCTTGAGCTGCTTAGACTGTGGCAGTGGCTTTAATTCTATACCTGTCCATACTGATAGTGTAGAACGTACTGCGTTCGTTACTCCAGACGGACAGTACAAATACTTGGCTATGCCATTCGGTTTGCGAAATGCGCCTAGGGCTTTTCAAAGTGCGGTTTCTAGAGCACTCGGCGACCTTGTATATTCCTTTGCGGTTCTTTATATGGACGATATTTTGGTGCCCTGTTTCGATATTCCTCAAGGGTTACAAAGGTTACGCGAAGTTTTGACGGCACTTAATAAAGCCGGTTTTTCATTAAACCTTTCCAAGTGTATGTTTATGAAAAAACGTATTGAATTTCTTGGGTATGAGATAACTCAGTAAAGTCAGTCCTAACCCCCGTAAAATTGAGGCTTTGACTAATTTACCAGCACCTAAAAGTGTTCACCAGCTAAGGCAATTTATAGGACTGGCCTCATACTTTCGTAAGTTTGTTTCAAACTTCTCTCATATAGTGAAACCTTTGTTTTTCTTTACCACTAGCAAACATTTCAATTGGACAGACGAGCATGAACAAATACGTCAGGAAATTATTTCAATAAGTACTGACTGTTAAGTCTGTGCTTATGATTTTTGACCCTGAACTTCCAATCGAACTGCATACTGATGCCAGTGCTGACGGCTATGGAGCTATACTTTTTCAAAAGTTTAATAACGAATCACGTGTCGTCGAATACTTCAGCAAACGTACCACAAACGCAGAGTCTAAATACCACTCATACGAGTTGGAGACTCGCTGTGGTAAACGCTGTAAAACACTTTAGGCATTATTTACAAGGCCATAAATTTACCGTCGTTACCGATTATAATTCTGTTAAAACTTCGCGAAATAAGATTGATCTTACGCCTAGAGTTCACTGGTGGTGGACTTTTCTCCAGGCTTTCGCTTTTGATATTATTTACCGGGAAGGTAAGCGTAAGAACCATGTCGATTTTATCTCGCGTAATCCCCTTCCTAAAGCCTCTTTGTGTACCTTCGAAAAGATAGAACAAAAACGAGTTAGCATTACGTCTTTGTCTAGTAACTGGCTCTGAGCTGGACAGATTCGGGATCAGGAATTACAGTTTTTAATTATTAAAAAGCTGAAAAATGGCGAATTACCCAATGACGTTGCTAAAACCTATGAGATGCGTTCCCAAATATTACATCGTAAAGGCCAACGCAATAAGCGTACCCGTTCTTTACCCGGAGTACCAAGTGCATTTCGGTGGTCGGTAATTAATAATGTGCACGAGTCTATCATGCATCTAGGATCTGAAAAAACTCTTGAAGAAGTTTTTGAGCACTACTGGTTCGAACACATGGCTAATGTTCGTAAATTTGTTGATAATTATATCACCTGTAAAGTTGCAAAGAACGCTTCCGGTAAAGTACAATCTGAGCTTCAGCCTATCCCTAAAATTAATATCCCATGGCATACCGTACATGTAGACATTACTGGAAAACTTAGCGGTAAAAACGACTTAAAAGAATACGTCATCGACTCATCGTATTTATTGACGCATTTACTAAGTTTGTTGTTTTGTACCATACTTAGACGCCTCTAGTGTTGTTAATGGCCTGAAATACATTGTGTCCATTTTCGGTGCCCCTTCATGTGTAATTGCTGACCAAGGTCGGTCGTTGTTTCGCTTGTAAAGACGTTAAAGAATTCTGTGACTCTCATAACAATAATATTTTTTTTTTTTACATCTTACAGCCACGGGTTCTAGTCGTGCTAACGGACTAACTAGAACATTTATTCCGGAATAATACATTCTTAATAGACTTGCATATCGACGCTAGAAACGCTTGTATTAACGAGCACTTTGGTTAAAATTGAGTTGCTTACATCGTTGGAATCGGCAGATTTTTCTCTTTCAAATGATCCAGTTAAATCCGAGCACTTTTCTGGTCGTTAATACAACGGTGATTTCAGTCATTTTAGTATTGAATTTTGTTTTAAATCCAACCATTTTCGTCATTTGTTTCATAAACCGTAGGTACATAGCGTTAGAAAATTGGCCATAATTAATTAAACCTTACAATTTTTTTTTAATCAATAAAACTTTTTACTAGTTGGCCTTATTATCCAAATTTTGGAAATAAAACAATTTATTTGTGCATCACTTTTTGTTTATTGTCCGTGAAAACACTGTACCTTTCTGCTAATTACAATCATTTGGACGTTAAGTGCATTTTGTCGTCAATGTTTAATAACAACTTGGTTGATCATACCTTTTTACCTGAAACTATTCTGACGTAACGTTAGCATTTAAGCTACTTTAATGTAAGCGAGATTTCTTTATTATATTATAATAAGCAAATCTCGCTATATTGTCAAGTCGTAAAGTAAAACTGAGCGAACCAGAGACAGGGCGCTAGTATGGAATAAGGTGTAAAAACTTCAACTCTGGTAACGTTTTGAACCCACAAACGCTTATTTGAAACAAAGCAACATTTTGAATAATCAAGCTGATTTCATGACCTATAGTGTATTTTATTTTCGTGTCCGCTACTATATACAAACACGTATCTCACATCTGCCTAACCTATTCCTAACATGTTGGGATCGGCTTCCAGTATAACCGGATGCAGCCTAGCTGAGTACCAATATTTTACATAGAGCGGCTGCCTAACTGACCTCCACAACCCACTTACTGGGTAATACGATACCCCTTGGTAAGACTGGTTGTCAGACTTTCGGGTTTCTGTTGACCCGTAACGACTGTCGAAGGTCCACGAATGACAGCCGGGACCAACGGCTTAACGTGCTTTACGAGGCACGGAGAATTGGTATGGAGAGTTTTGGTATGTAAAAATGGTCACCCATCTACGAACCAACCGCAGCAAGCGTAGCTTAACCTGATCGATCGACCCGTGCGGCGGTTATTACTTAGCCACAAGTCCTTACTCAAGCACTATAAACAAACACGCCACTAAAATATAGAGTTTTCGCATCAATCACAGACTATGAGATAGCTATAGTTTATGAGAGTCTTGATAACACAACACATAGAAAACGCATAATATATAAAATACATTAAATATAAAACAAATCTGTATTTCGAAGTGTCTGTCCGCCATATCTCGTTACCAAATAAGACAAGTAAACAGAAATACCTACACGATTTCTTATACGAAACGACGAGTTACGAAAATGACGACCCACCTTTGACATTAGTGTTGAGATTGCTCGTAAAACTAGGCAATAAACCAACAAAATTATTACCTGACCTTTCCAACTTTACCAAAATAGGTTCCGTGAGCCTAAAGCTATAAATTATCATCGACAAACATATTTAAGTAAAAACCTTTAAAAACTAGCTTTTAATGAACTCAAAAGTACAAAATTAAACTTAAAAGCTTGAGGCGTAAACGTCTTTCTTACACTCTAAAATTAGCCTCAATATTTTAAGACAATATTAAAGTTCTATGTTTTCGTAAGTTTTATTTAGTACTTTTGAGTTATTAAAAGGTTGTTTTTAAAAAGGTTTAAAAAAAATTACCTTTTAGCATTAGACTTTGTTTAAATATCTATTCTATCAATCGCCTTCACTTGAAAGGTACTTGTAAAGACAAATTCAACATACCCGAACACGCCATAACACAAGTCAACCGAGTTGCACTATCAAAGTCATGTTATACTTTAGAACAGGCTATCATAATTGCAAGCACATACAAAATTTTGTGGTTGTGCAGTTGACCGCTGAGGAGATCTCTCGTATGAAGCCAATCCTGGGCCAGCTGACAGGTCATGGTGTATAAATACATAGATCTAATTTAGTGTCTCTGCTGTTGATCATTGAGGAGATTCCTCGACTGGGCCAATCCTAGGTGCAGCATCCAGGTCATGATGGACTTTAAAATGGAATATCATAATTAAATGCGTTTATTTAATTTTGTGTCTTTAATGTTGACCGTTGAGCAGTTTCCACGTCTGGAGCCAATCCTGAGTGCAGCAGCCAGGTCATTGTGGACTTAAGAACGAACTATCATAATTCATTTTCGTGCCTTTATTGTGGACCGTTAAGCGAGTACCCTTGTTGGGAGCCTATTCATTACATTAGGCAACAATGCATTCTCTTTGAAACGGAATCAACATGTAACATTTGAACTCCGTAGGATAAGAGAAAGTGGTTATAATTCAGCTTGCAAGATTTTACCAATACGTACTAACTAAACAAAGCAAGTTAAATAAAAGCTTGTAATATCATATTGTTACTAACAGTACCCTTAAGGACAAGTGCACATTACAGCCGCGGCGCGCGTTGCAAAATTGCGCCAAAGCACATTAGGAGTCGCGTCCGCGTCGGGCCATGCCGCAACGCAATAATTGTATCAGATCTTGACATCCAGTCCAGTCCAATGGATAGGATCGTGCACATGTAGGTGGGCCAAATCGCAATGCTTATCATTGCAAAAATCCTCCTAAAATACTTTCATACATTTTGTATGAACATCGTATAATAGCAGCCGCAAAATTGGTTCATAAAAAATGTACATTTTTGTGTTTTTTAAATGATTTTGATTGCAATCCCCCTGGATTGCAATCAAAATCAAAAGTAATTTACACAAACTAGGCTGAGAATCAGGACTTTTTGAACGTCAACATTACATAAGACAGTCCCCCCAAAACACCGCACTTCACCACTTCCTAGTGCTTTAGCTGGGAAGAAGAAGCGGCACAAAAAAATCGCCAGCAAAACAGTTGTCTTTTCAGTTAGAAGAACTGGGTTCTATACAATAGTAAGTAATTAACATTACAAACATAAAATTAAATTATTTGCCATATGTTAGCTAGCGCTCGCCAATATACCAACAAAAACATTGAAAACTATACTCAATCAGAAATAAATAATAAAAACGTAAAAATAACTTAAACAAAGTCAAAAGTCAAAGTCAAAGCTTTTATTTCAAATAATCACATAAAAGGCACTTTTGAACGTCAACATTTAAATTAAAATAGAATTGATTCTAGTCGCCCCTTCCAAAAGGTAGTTTCATATGGAGAAGAATGGGCCAGAAACTCCACCGTTACTCTTTTAAAACGTGTTACAAAATTTTGTATACATTAATTATATAATTATATGTGAAGAACTATGCAGCTATAACAAAATTAACCTACCACAACAGGTAAAATGAATTTAAAAAATGTAGCAATGACAAATAAGTTAATTTTGTGATAGATACATAGTGCTCACATATTTAAAAACATTGTAAAAGTATACGATTTTCCAAATTATTTAAACAAGTAATAAGTCAGAGTGTGAGTTAAAGTAATCACAGAATGTTAATCAATGTCATAAAAATAATAAACTTTACAATTAAAGTAGCAACACGTATGATTTTGTCTAGACCCTAGATTGTCCTATGGAGCTGGACCAGCATATTTCCAAGCATTCTTATCTTGGATAATAATCCTCTAATTTGTAATAAATGCTTGTTTACAAAGTGAACTTTTTATATATGAGTTTTATATTTTCTTTCATTTAATTGCAATATATGACAAGGTAATTTGTTGTAACCTAAAACACAGTACCCCATAAAAGATGTATGTACTTTAGCTAATCTGAAAAATGGTTGATCTTTTTTATCTTTATTTCTAGTATTAAAATTATGTCTATCACTTATTTTATTAAATCTTTTGCAAAATAAAGATGGATTCAATGTCAGCAGCTCGACCCCACAGTAAAATGCCATACGACATAATGCTGTGGAAGTAGCTAAAATAGACCAAACGCGCGGTTTCTACATCTGTTAACTGTCTTATCTTTCTAACAGCATAAGCGGCCGAGCTTAGCCGCCCCGCAAGAGATGTTATAAGAGGTCCCCATTGTAATTTCTCGTCTAGCGTGATTCTTAGGAAAAAAAGTTTTCAAATTCCTGAGCTATTTCTACATCTGAGCTGGTGAGGAGTGCAGTCTCTAAATTAATTTTCGTATTACGCTGTATTTTCCTACCTGTTTCATTATTTATTATTTGCCAGGTAGTTTTTATTTTATCATCAGCTGATTTTATTTTATTGCTAATATAAAGACCTTTAGCTATTTTGCACACACTTTTAAAAGTTTTAGAAACTTAATACTTAAAAGCCTCTAGGTCTAGGCATAAAGGGCGTGCCCATTTACATATGCAATGCTGCATTATGTTCATATAGCTGTAACTTGAAGTGACAAATGATAAACTAGGACCTCCAAAGTAAATAAATAAACAGTTAACTATCAATAACAATAACAAAACTAAGGTCAGCAAGATGACCTGTCACTACAAGTAGCACCCGTTCACGAGCAAAACGCAAAGATCAGCAATTACCCCCCTCGCCATATTTTAGGGAAGGAGGGAACCCGACCCTTGACGGTACCGCAAGCAGTGACATCAAAGGGAGCGTGACACACTTGCTGCCGGTTGGTCACAACTGTCAAGGTCGCTAGCTAACCACATATTACAATACAACTCATTAAAACAACACTGAAATAAGTAGAATAAGTCAATAATAAATGACGATAAAATCAAACTAAATTGACTTATATAGTCAAATAAATTAACAATTATATGAAATCATATAACCTGTCAGTAGGTAAGCTAATTCTGGAGAAAGAATGTAAACACTGTCTTGAGTTAATCACATTGACCAACTATTCTTGTCATCTAAAGTAGTTGGTGTTAAGGGGCTGACAACAGCTAAGGCGCAGTCACTGTCGGACTGCATAGAATAGATAGAGAAGCGCGATGACACAAAGGTGGTAATTTATTGCAAAATATGAAGCAATTCGCTATTTACAAAAAAATCTATTGATTGGACTAAAAAATAAAACACTATCACGTTAATAAGTTGCTTGAAGAACAATCTGAAAAAAAAAACAGAATGATTGCATGTATATTAGTATTCATATTATTGGTTAAAATATTTTTTTTAGGTTTAGGTGTCTACGTGACTTTTTTCTATCATACCAAATTAGTTGTATTATGTTTTCAACACACTATCTAACTAGCATAATATTCTGAAGAATATCATATATTTTTCTGATTTTGTTTACTGCAGTGGATCGTATACTTTTAGACATTATAAAACTTGCGTTTAGGTCATGTAATGCCGTGCCCTAAAGATAGTATGCCTTTGAACGATACATTGCGTTGCCGCGCGGGCCGTCCCAATCTGCGCTAGCCTTTATTCCGAACAACAGTGCCTGATTGTGTTGACAGGCAGAAAATATAAACAAGAGCTGTGAAATCTGGGTTACCAGTCAGGAATAAACAACAAAGAATAATGCTCTGTTTATTTGAAATATCAGGAAAATCTGTCACGTCAGTCGTGTTTATTTAGTTAGAAAATGTAATCATTGAATCATATTGTACGCCGAATGGGTTCTTTCCTAAGCATAAATATTTTGCAAGTGAAGCCAGGATCTGCGTGAGAGATTAAACAGGGTGTGGCGTAAGTAGTGGTCCACCGTTCAGGATTCGATAAACCAGATAATTAACTATAACAATAAAAAAAAATTACCATTTTTACCCAAGGGTTCCGAAAATATTTCCTTTTTGTCTTTTATTTACGAAATTTCTACCTTTTATTATAAATTTGTTTGTAGTTTCAACAAAAACCATTTTTTTTTCATTTTGATTTCTGTTAATTACCGCTGAATACTAGAGCTATCATGTTAAATTATGATTTTTTATGTAAATTTAGCTCTTTTCAAGAAAAAGTTGGTTCTTCTCTAATTTTAACCCTAATTTTTAACACACCATCAAGTTCAAGAGTGATTTTTGTAAAAAAACATACTACTAAAAATGGTTAAAATTTTTAATTGTTATAGTTCATTATCTGGATCATCGAATCCTGAACGGTGGACCACTACTTACGCCACACCCTGTATACGTTATTCATAGAATGTAGATTATCTTAAGGAAGAAATTATGCAATGGTTTCACTTTGTGTTTAATACTGATATTTTGCCGTAGTTCGGAGAACTTCAAGCCTCTCCAAAATAATATACGTACCATTTTGCTATTGCACAACAAAACCACTTCTTTTCGTAGCAGCTAGGAAGGAGCGAGTAGGATTCATCTTAGCCCAGGTTACCACGGTCGATTATCGCACTGGATTTGCAACTCTCTGTGTTGAGCCGAGCATTGAGAATCTAACAAAGTGCATCCCAGTACGTCAAAAAATACGAGTACGCTGTTGGATTTTCAACTCTCGGCGCTAAGCAGTGCGTTGAAAATTCAGTGCGCGATAAAAAGCCGCCCGTAGGTACGAGGATTTACTCACAACCCGTTGGCAACAAACAATTTTCTTAACACTCGATGTGTGCCTTCGAGTCAGTGCCCCAAATTTATTTAGGAAGAACCTTCATATAGCTTAATCAGCCTATAATGTTCTCACTGCTGGGACTCAGGCCTCCTCTCTGTGAGTAGGAGTGGGCCGTAATCCATCACGCGGGCCCAGTGTGGTTTGGTAGATGTCACATGTCTTCGAATTTTTGGTCCTAGGAATTGCCGGTTTTCTCATGATGTTTTCTTTCAACGTTTTTGAGAGCGGTGGTGATGAATCTGGGCCGTCAATTCTCTCATAACCTTCATATTTATATGGTTTCCTTGCTATTATTTCATGTTTATTATTGTTTAAATATATATGTAGATAAGTATATGTGTTATGTATAATTATGTGTATTTATTGTATTAATTATATTATTGGTATACCACTGACTACCTGCAGTATTGTCTCTCCTTCTCCCTTTTATCCATCCAAACGTTGTTTGTAAAAGATCGGTTTTAGCGATAAAACCGCCCATTATGCCCTATGTAAAATATCTACATTTATATCTGTAATTTTTTGGTGTACATAATAATCTATTCGTTTTTTAAATAGTCGGAAATCAGAGAAGGTAGACCAATAACTGCCCCAGGCCATCATTGCTCGATTTTAAATTGTTGTTAGCGAAATTGTTTCACTTTGCTAAATATAATGATGTTTCGTAATTCGGTCTACCGCCGGAAACCATTATGGAATATTATTATACTTCTTCTACGTAGTCATTAAAATGTATTCTTATAATGGAGCTCACAGTTTACTAGAGCCGATATTTCAGCAAGATGATCCAGACGTGAAAAAAGAAACAAAATTTTTTATAAGAATTTTATTGACGGCCAAAAAATTGGTTCTAATCTGTAGTAGGCATCTTTTTTTCTATTATAAAAATAATTCAGTACCAGCGACATACTATAAAGCTCTTTCCAAAATATGTGCAAAAGTCCATAACTTGTTCGAAAATTTGGCAGACGTCGACCTCAATGGGGAGTCGACTGGGATGATAGCATTAGGATACATTTTAAGTCAGTAATTAATTAGCGAAGGTAAAACATGTTGCAGATCGTGTGAAAATCAAATATTTAAACAGTTAGATTCGCCCGACCGCGTCAAAAGATAATCACGTTTCTGTTTTGTTGACATGAATTGTACTGTCTCGCTCACTCACACTGAAAATCAAATCGTGTCTATCTATCGTTCCATGCGAGATGCTGGAGTTCACAATTCTCAGTATGGACTACTGACTAATATGGACGAATACCGTTGTAACGGCATAGCGTATACTAAAGATGTGTCATGTTGTAGCGTAAGCTAAGTTTGTATTTCGTATGTGATATATAAGCATTGTGCAGTATGTCTACTGGGCTCTGTGTGTTTGTCAGTTATGAAGAAACAATACATCAGTTAATTGCTACCAGTCTTTTATTGAGTCTACACCACGAACCAACACACTAAATTGGTGACCCCGACGTGATCATTTTCGGCAGTTCGATAGTATAGACAGAGTACAAAAATGGCTAAAGCTACATCAGAACCACCAGCGGATCTAGCAGCAATTACACTTACATCGAAGATCCCCGAATTTTGGGTCGACTCGCCCCGCGTGTGGTTCTACCGAATAGAGGCCATGCTGGCGCCGCAAAAATTATCGGACGACTCGCGTTTCGACATTGTCGTGTCGAAACTGTCTAAGGAGGCATCATAAGCATTGTGCAATATGTTTACTGGGCTCTGTGTGTTTGTCAGTTATGAAGAAACAATACATCAGTTAATTGCTACCAGTCTTTTATTGAGTCTACACCACGAACCAACACACTAAACCGTCACCGAATACGTCCTTTGGTGAAAATGGGTTCCAAACAGCGCTTATTACAGAACTGTACTATTGGTAGTTATATTTTACCAAATTCAACACCAGTCCGGTTGGTACTGATTTATGTCACTGCTGGGACACAGGCCTCCTCTCTGTGAGAGGGAGTGGGCCGTAATCCACCACGCGGGCCCAATGTGGGTTGATAGATGTCACATGTCTTCGAATCTTTGGTTCTCGTTTCCTCACGATGTTTGGCTTCACCGTTTTGAGAGCAGTGGTGATTAAAATAAATACACATAGTTAAGTTGCCTGCCTGTGTTTGAACTCACGACCTACAACTCGTAAGTCGCGGCCGATACTACTGGGCCACCACTGTTCTTCCAAATGATGTAATGAATGCTAAATACCTTTTCGATCACTTTATAAATAACCACAAAAAAGAAGATCTTAACATCTCTATAAGCTATAAATCACTCCTCAACAAAAGGGCTACCAAAACAAAATTCACATGACAGCTTTGTTGATTAAGTTAATTATCCTAAAACTCTACATATCAGTCTATTCACAAAGTAATCGTTCATGATTCTGACAGCGGTTCTAGGCTATTTTAAGCTTTGAATCCTAGCAAAGTGCTGTTAGTGTTAGCTTTGTTCGTTGAAGTATGAGATGAGTAACGAAACATATTTTCATGGAAATATAAAGATTGGATCGAGAGTTTTTGATATAACCAAGAACCTCTCCTTTTTGAAGACTATTTATTCAATTTGAAGTTAATTTCCGACGCAACTTAATTTTTTAGACACGTATTCTCTTTTCGAGTCGAAATTTATTAATACAGGGTGGCCCGCTTACAGTGGTCCAAAAAGATTTTTTTTTTTTGTTTAGATAATCAACACATGTTAAGGCAGTTTTTAACACTATGAGCAAATCTTTGGTAGTACTTTTTTTTCACAGTGATTTTTTCATAATCGAGTGATTTTATCAAAATCATACAGAAAGTTACAAAACGAGTAAAATAAAATAGTATAGCTTAGGAATACACACAAGCATGGGTTATTACATGCCAGGTACATGACTAAACTACTCCTATTCCAAAATTCAATTGTTTTATTTGAATAGTTTTCACACCATAGTCAGACTAGACACTTTTCCAAAATTTACAAAAAAAATCACAACTTCTATACTATAGATTTTCGAGAAACTAATGTTTTTCTCAAACGATAAATTACGATACCTGCCAGCAAAAAAAAAATGGACCACTGTAACGGGCCACCCTGTATAAACGCGTGAGTAACTCTGTAGGCATCTGTATGTCTGTCTGTGTGAAGGGTGGGCGTTTTGGAGGGACTGTCTTATGTGATTTTGACGTTCAAAAAGTGCTGATTCTCAGCCTAATTTGATTAAATGACTTTTGATTTTGATTTTGTCTGTCTATTACGTTCTCACGCTTAAATCACTGAGCTGATCGTTATAACATTTGACAAATAGGTAGCTAAGGACCTGGATAAGGACATAGGCTTTTCACTCTGAGCATATCATCACGCCTATAACCCCCAGAGAGTTAGGCAGAAGTGTACTCAAGTACACCCACATTCCGCCAGATATGTTTAAGTTACATGTAATAGGGGGCGAGCCCTTTGCCATCAACCGGCACTAATGCAGCCTCCGGGTTGCTAATGGAAAAACCCAATACAACTTTTCCCAACCTGGGAATCAAACCTAGGGCCTAATGTTCCACCTCCTTCTGCGAAGCAGTAATGCTCGCGAAGGAAAAGGCGGAACGCGTGAGGGAGAGGCAAAATCCGCGCCCTCACGCCCCTAGCCGCTGCAGGAGACGACCTGGGCGTCGGAAATCCCAAGCCGATTCCCGGCCACCGTAGGCGCGAGCTTGCGGACGGCGAGCAATGGGTAGCTCGCCGTCCAATAAGGACCAGGCCCAGATCGATGGTGCATTGGGTTCCACGCGCGCCTCAAAGAGATGTCAGCACCAATGACGGGGTCCGCTAGGGCCGATGCCTGCCAGGGTTGCGGGAGAGTCCGAAAGGGTTACCGTGGCCCCTGGCACAGGCAACTGAAGGAACACGGGTGGGTTTTAGTCAGTAAGAGTCTGACTTCTCCCGCTCTGGGAGAAAAGCTACTTAAGTGAGCCGGTAAAATTACAGTCACTTGACACTTTTCCACTTTATTTCTACTTGAGGACTTTTCCACTTTATTTGTACTTCACGGATTAAGGTCAATCTTTACTTCGGCTGAAATCTATATATAATAAAGCTGAAGAGTCCGAGCTGAAGTACGAGGTTAGTCGGATTTCACAAAAAAAAAAAAATACAAAAAAATACATTTGATAACACAATTTTTGAGGAAGGTTATACATTATTTAACATCACGCTACGACCCTAAGGACGCGGGCAAAAATAACGCTAATCGAAAAGCAAGTAATAACACGGACGGATGATGCGATGGGGCGCGGTGGGTAGGGGGAACAAGAAATTTCACGCAGACGAAGTCCCGGGCAGGCTTGTGGCTCACGCCCCTAGCCGCCGCAGGAGAAGCCCCGGGCGTCGGGAATCGCAGGCCGATTCCCGGCCACCGTAGGCGTGGGCTTGTGAATGGCGAGCAATGGGCAGCTCGCCGTTCGATAAGGACCAGGCCCAGGTTGACGGCGCGTTGTGTTCCACGCGCGCCTCAAAGAGATGTCAGCACCAATGACGGGGTCCGCTAGGGCCGATGCCTGCAAGGGTTGCGGGAAAGTCCGAGAGGGATACCGTGGCCCCTGGCACAGGCAACTGAAGGAACACGGGTGGGTTTTAGTCAGCAAGAGTCTGACTTCTCCCGCTCTGGGCAGAGCGGGAGAAGTTATTTGATGATGTCCCACCCTCAAAAAAAAAAAAAATGCTTGTGGCTTATACATTCCACCGAAAAGGTCACAAGGTAACAATAGTTAATGACAAATAAACATAAGTATATTGTGTTGTCTGAAACCCGTACGTTTTTATTACCGGCTTCACTAAAATCCTCCTTTGGATTTGGTTTAGTACTCACTTTCACGCTTATATACACACAACGACATTATCAACTGACCTCTCATTATACCGAAAGCCTTTACAATGCGAAGTCAATATATACTGGAGATGCCTTGATGTGTCGTCTGCGTACCGTAGCGCGTTTGGGGATGACCCGAAATCCATTATAGTTACAATAAAACGCAACTGAAGCCACGTAATACGTGAAATAAACAGCGGCTTTCGCAGTAGTCGTTTGTCTTTTATTTTTGGATTTGATGAAATAAAGGCAATTTATTATACACCATAACATTTTTATAGTATCAGGGTGTTTTGCCCATCAACGTTTCTACTAGGTGTAATCGAAATAACTGAAACCTCCTAAAGTCAGAGTGTTTATTTGTGAAACATAGGTATTTAGATAAAGATCTTAGGTTATTATATGTGCGCTATGATATGCCGTGAAGGCGTACAAATATTGAAATAAAAACTAAAATCATAAAAATAACAATTAAACTACTAACATAAGAAGAAAGCAAAATTAAGCTCTTACATGAGAAAAGGAACTACATACTCGTATATAACTTTATAAAATGTATAATTTTTAGTTTCAGCATTCTTATTTTGTTTTTTTTTATCTGCGCTTGCTGGCGGATAACATTTGTTCTAAACCTATTTATGTTTTCTCTATAAGTGAATTGTAATTCTTTTGAGAAAATAAATATCTTTAACCGTTAAATGTATAATTAAAAAGAACTTATTAAAGAAACAGTCTTAAAAAATCTCAAAACAGTCTAATGCTAATTACATTGAATACATATAAGTGTTTATCGCTTAAGAAATATTTAAACATTATTATCATTCATAAAATCTTCTACAGTATAATAACATTTTTCCATTAATAGTGAGTAGAGAATCTTTTTATATTTAATTAAGGGCAAATTTTTTATGTTATCAGGTATTTTATTATAAATTTACAGAGCGATGCCAAAAAAACTCTTTTTCATTAAACCGGTTCTGCACTTTTTGTCGCACAGTTTGTTTGTATATTGAGAACGCATTGGAGTTTTTGTAACATCAGAGAGTTTTTGAAACAGATCTAAATTGATTTTGACAAAAAAAGCAGTTTCGTAATACATAGCTGCAAATGTCAGTAATTTTAGTGATTTAAAGTGAGGTTCACAAGTTTCAGTAGTTTTTAAGCCACACATGGACCGAATACATCGTTTTTGCGCTTTAAAAACCGATTCTCTTTCAGAAGATTGCCCCCAAAAAATAATTCCAATCCTCAGAACAGATGCAACCAATTCCTGATACGCTAATTAAAATTAAAATTCCTTTGCTTGGATGTGGGTGTATGTAATCTAATTATTTGGAAAAAAAACTTAGAAAGCAGACACAGCTTCCTCAGGTATCAACTCTTCAAGTAAACCACTCCAGTCAACATTACTAATATCCTTATTTATTTCGCTGTAGTCAGCTTTGTAATAATAGAGGGGATTCGGAATTTAACATTTCGGGATAATTGGTGTATGTAAAACCGGTACCTGGACATAGAGCACAACCCGGGAGTGCTGCAGCAGTTGCACTTTTACGTAACCGACCGTTATGTGTGGAGGCGATGGCCCCCGCCACTGCTGGTCGTGCCAGCAGCCAGGACCAACTTGCTGGCCAAAACCCCTCTAACTCGAGCAATCCGCACCATCAATTATATTCAGGTCGAAATGGATATATTTACATGTCACTGTCATTCGCAAAAGTACTATTGTTTACATTATGCTACAAACAATGATTTTTATGATCCTGAGATGTAGTTGTGACTTATTTTTAATTTTGTGTGTGTGACTTAGCTATCGCATTAGGTTTGTAAGACCTGTAATGATAGTTTTAAGGCATTTAAATAAATAAAAAGCTCAATGATAAGTATCGATGGGCAAGAGAGGAACATCAGAAGTAAACATTACAGAATGTGCATTACTGAAAAACAAATCCATTAAACGACCGTTACAATTGGTTAGATGAATATATTGTTGAATATTTAGTTGCGAGCAAATGTTTATGAGTTGCCGAGTTACATTACAGGGAGTTTGTAGCACATTCCATGAATTAAGTTCTTTTAACCTAATTATGTTATGGCGTGTTGAATTTGCCTGTTAAAATAACATTGTCCACACAAGGATCATCAAACAGAGCCGAGAGAGAATTAAGAAAATGTATGTTTTGTGGTGACAGGTCATCTTGCTGTCTATGGTTTTGTTATTGTTATTAGTAATTAATGTTTCTTTATTTTACTTCGAAGGTCCTAGTTTATCATTTGTGGCTACAAGTTACAGCTATATACATATAAACATAATGCAGCATTGCATATGTAAGCGGGCACGCCCTTTATGCCAGGAGGCTTTTTATTATGTATTAAGTTCTGTTTGCGTTTTTGTTTTTATTATTTATTTATGCTTGAGTATAGTTTTAAATATTGGCGTGTGCTAGCTGACATAAGGCAAATAATTTTAATATTTTTGTGTTTCGTAATGTTAATTACTTATTACTATATAGAATCCAGTTCTTCTAACTGAACAGACAGCAGTGCTGCTGGGGAGTTTGTTCCGCCACTTCTTCCCAGCTAAAGCACTAGGAAGTGGTGAAGGGTGGGCGTTTTGGGGGGACTGTCTTATGTGATTTTGACGTTCATAAAGTGCTGATTCTCAGCCCAATTTGAATAAATGACTTTTGATTTTGTATGTTTAGTTCTTTCGTCGTGTTCGGTGGTATGTAAGTAGCACATATTAAATTATAGTTATCACGGCAGGAAGGGATTATAATTATTTTATGCTCAGGTAAAGTTAAAGGGGGCGATAATGCGAGGCAAGACGGTTTTAGTTCTCGAGAGACAGCTATAAGGACTCCACCACCGTCTTTTTTTGGGTAACAATACGATCACGATCGTATATAAATACAAGGTAACGTTAGTAAATAAATTCGTTAACTGAGATATCAGATGTCAGCTGGTCACAGTCAGTCTCGGTGAAAACAATAATGTTGTAAGCACTCGCCAAAATACTCAAATACAATGTGTTCAACTTTGTCCTGATCCCTCGGCAGTTTTGGTAATTTATAGATATATGATTATTGGTCATTCATTAAATGAGTCAATTGAATAGTATTAAATAAAAGCAATACTTAGTGGTAAGATTATAAAACAACGACACACTATAAACAGAGCAATCAAAAGCGTGACATTCAATATGGCGTATGTAAAGGCAATAAAGGGATAGATATAATTATAGTAATATAGCAACAATTTATGGATCGGCAGTTGCACCATAAAACAGTTAGCGGACAATATTGTTTTTAGATTAAGACACATTGTGTCCCGGTACTACAGTTACAGCTACGCTACTTTATCCTACCTAACCTAGGCACAGGTATTCCTAGGAGGATATTAAATGAAAAGTAGGTAGGCAGTAAATTGGAACATTTATTATAACTAACTCGGTAGGTAGATGAGGGTCGATAAGAGTTGGGGTTAGGGCCTATACAGCGATTAACCTCCTCACTGATCTAGCACTCCCCTGACGTCACTGGCCGCTGCAGGAGACGAGTGCTCGCGCGTCGATCGCCAGGTCCAACTGCTGGTGTAGGGTTCGCAGGTTGTCCCGCTACTGTCCACCACGGGGAAGCAGGGAATTAAGGTGTACGTGAAACCCTGTAATGCGCAATAAGCGAAAGCATTACACGCTGGCCGTAGACGGTGAGCACCCACAGCAACGTTGAATAGGGAAGCACTAATATGTAGATGTGTTGCTGTGGATGTTCACTATCAGATACGGAGATGACAATAATTTCGGTTACCTAACCGTTAATTTAAATATTTGAAATTTACAACGGAAACTAAATTTTAATATGCAAGAATGATATAATTCTGAAAATGTGGGGTAGAACTACAAAGAGCAAACAAGTAATGAGCGTCTAAAAGAAACAAAGATAAGCAAAAACACAAATGAAAAGATCACCAGGTAGGCAAAGCGAAAGAAACCGTTACGGTTTGCTAAGCTACTGGCTAATTATAATTGTGCAACACTTACCCAATCGGGGTTTAATTCACACACACAGAATATGTTTGAACGTCGATTATTACCCAGTATATTTCTGATTTAGGTAGGTACGTAATTAAATGTCGAGGGAACGGTAGGGACGCCTTTAAAAAAACTTGATCGCGATTACGATATTATAAATTCGTATTAGGGACCGTGAAAAAGTCTGACGTGCGCTCGCCTCGACAACCAGAATCGTCCTGCCGGCGGCGACGTGGAAGTGTCTGTCGCTATGGACCTTGCCCCCGCGCCGAGAACAAAAAAACTAGTTTCTGGGTGCCTAATATATCGCCTGTTTTAATCGTGCGTGGTGATAAACTGTAGCTGGCCAGAAGTCCGATTTGATGCGTTCATTATTAGTTTATTTTTTTATTTTAGTATTGTAAATAGTTTTTTTTAAATAGTTTTATTGTAAATAATTTTCTTATGTTTATTTTTTTTTATTATTATTATATTATTAAGAATTAAGACATGTAACAATTAATGTTACAATTGTTTGATAATAGTGATACATTTACTGACTGGACTGGGAGACAAATAAGATACAGAAAAGGTGAACCTGTAGAAGACAGCATATTTAAAATGATAATATCAGAAAATGCTTCCGTAATAATAGCACTTAGGTAATGTAGGTTATTAATAATACTATTATTTTATCAGCGATATTCTCGGAATGGTTTTTTGGTAAAAGTCATTAGGCGTTTTTGACCCGGTACCTCGAAGCACGCATCCATTATTGAAATGTGGTTTGTTTTGAAGGTTTAGGGTTAAGATTTCACGGAATGTATGTATTTTAGTCCAAATGTATGGGGGAAAAAAGCTATATGGTTCAACGCAAAACGTATATTTTTCCCACTTATTGATTTTCAAAAAGTGTAACTCTCCAAAAATAATGTAGGTAGGTAACCATTTTCAGGTTTGTTCGGTGATTAGTAATTACTCATAAACTAGTATTTTTATAAATGAGTGCTTGGAATGACGCGGGAGAAACTGCGGAGAATAAGATGGAAGAGCTCTTAAACATTCTTGTACCTTTGTAAGTTTGTAGGAAGATCTTTGTGCATTTTTGTAAGCATTTTATATAGTTAGAAGGATATACGAAAGTTAGTTTTTTTAAATTAATTCTTGTTTTGCTAAAAAAATACTTTTGAGGAAAAATACCTTTGAGGAATGCAACTCATCTCATTGGGTAGTATTCATGCTTCAAATAATAAGGAACAATTAAAAATGGATATAATTTCAGAATGTCGAGACTCAAAGAATTTTAGTGACTTTTGGAAAGCAACGAATGATCTAGGCCATAAGTCTGGTCTCTCTGTGAGCGTGGACAGTGCGAGTGATAGCGGGGATATAGCTGAACTATTTAAAGAACACTTTGCTGTGAAATCACCATTAGGTCCGTCATTTAGAGATCCTGGGTCTACCATGACTGGTGACTTGTATAATGTTTCAGCCAAACAAGTACGTCAAATTGTTAGTAGGATGTCTAGGGGCAAGTCACCAGGTCATGATGGACTCAGTATCGAGCATTTGAAATACGCTGGCGTCCATCTGCCACGTGTACTCGCGATGTTCTTCACTTTATGCTTGAATCACTCGCACCTGCCCGTGGACCTTATGAAAACGGTTGTTGTACCGATTGTTAAAGACAAAACTGGCGATTTGTCCGATAAGAACAACTACCGGCCAATCTCCTTAGCAACAATCGTGGCTAAGGTTTTGGACAGTGTGCTTGACTCAGAACTAGATAAACACCTTATTATTCATGACGCTCAGTTCGGTTTTCGCGCTGGACTTTCTACTGAAAGCGCAATTCTGAGTCTCAAGCACACTGTACAATACTATACGGAAAGGAATACACCTGTGTATGCATGCTTCCTTGACCTATCCAAAGCATTTGACCTAGTGTCTTATGACATATTATGGGATAAACTCAAGAGGACAGGCGTGCCTACACAGGTGCAACGGACATTTCATTTCTGCAAAACCAGATTAACTCTGTAAGGTGGGCGAACAGCTTCTCCGACTCGCACAGGTTGGAGTGCGGGGTGAGACAAGGTGGGTTGAGTTCTCCCAAGCTCTTCAACTTGTACGTGAATGAGCTTATAGTTGGGCTCAGCAGCACTCGAGTAGGATGTTGGGTTGACGATGTATGTATGAACAACTTTAGTTATGCTGATGACATGGTGCTGCTGACCCCAACTGTAAACGCAATGAGACAGTTGCTAGCCATCTGTGAAACATACAGCCATTAGCATGGATTAGTGTATAACAGTAAGAAAAGTGAGTACATGGTTTTCAAGGCCGCCGGTAAGTGTCCGTCATATGTACCTGCGATAAAGCTGAATGGTAGTGAACTGAAGCGGGTTCATCATTTCAAATACCTCGGACACTACGTTACTGAGGGCCTTGATGACCAAGCTGATATAGAAAGGGAACGTAGGGCATTGGCCGTCAGGAGCAATGTGCTGGCCCGCAGGTTTGCGCGTTGTAGTGAACAAGTTAAGGTGACACTATTTAGAGCCTACTGTCAGACCTTCTACTCGTGCAGCCTGTGGTTCAGGTATACGCGGGGGACGATCAGTGCCCTACGTGTCCAATACAATAATGGATTTAGGATGTTGTTAGGGTTGCCCCGCTTTTATAGTGCCTCTGGTATGTTTGCGGAGGCTAGGGTTGATGGCTTCCATGCCATTGTGCGCAAGCGGCTCGCGTCGTTACTGAGGTCATCCTACAGGTCATCGCTCATAAACAGGACTCAAATATCCTGAAGGAATTTATTCGTGTACAAATTTTATAACTCTCGTATGTATTTATAATATCTATGGACGTAGTCTGAAATAAAGATTTTATTATTATTACACTCCGACTAGTTTTTTAGTAGTCGCTGGTGGGTCACAGGTCCGAACAAAATGCCCATTTACCTTTAGTGTATGGACACTAAAGGTAAATGGGCATTTTGCATTTTGACAATAATATTAAATTTAAATATACATAATTATGGAGGTATATATCAATCAAATTAAATTAAAAAAACCGGACTAGTGCGAGTTGAGCTCGCATGGAGAGGGTTCCGTACAATGAATATGTTACCCGCCAAAAATATTTAATTTAAAGTAGGTTGCCAATACTTGCGCTTTCACTGTTAAAAAGTAATCAGATATAATGTAAAGCCAAGCCCCTAACTCTACTAAGCTTACTTAACTCTATAAACATAACATCTATGTCAATTTTCATATATTTTCTTAAGTATCTTCAAAAATGTTTATTTAGAAAATAATATTTTAGAACCTCACAACAAGCCCTTTCATTTGATATGCATAAATTTGCTTTTAATGTTCTAGTTTGCCCCCTAAACGCAAGCCCCATGTTCAAAATTTATTTATTTGCGTTACACGTCCATGTTTTGGGTCACAGAAATTCATATGTGTACCAAATGACCGCGGTTTCCCCTGCGTGGAGATCGCACACTATCCTACGGGAACATACGGCCTAACGGGATAAAAAGTATCCTGTGTCATGGTATACCGGTGCGCTTAATTTCATCGGAAAAGAATAACAGTATTTCACGGATTTGTTCCGCAATCGCCTCACAAGATTCGCCCCACATGATACTTATTCCTTGTTCGTCCCACTTTTTTTGCTTTTTGGTCCCGACTATCATTAGTTTCATATATTTATTGTTTCAGTTCTGTTACGCCCCAGTTTAACTGTGTAACCTTTATTAGGATTACATGCAATTAAAACAATTTTTGTGGTGTAATAATAGTTGTGGATAAATTTCAGTGAAAACGATCACTTAAATTAATCTGTAACTTTTAAAAATATATTTTTTGTTATATTATTAAAGTAGGATTTTGTTTGACTTGTTTGAAGCGAGTAATTGAAAATTGGTTTCACGAATTTCTCTGGAAATAATTGATTTTTGCGATAAGTCCAATTATTGTAACGTTGCTCATACTTATTTAAATATGATTTCCTGGCGTTTTGCTGTTCAGTGTGCCTACAACAAAGTAATCTATCTATACGTACTTACCTACATTATTAATCAACGTTATGGAATAATAACCAATGAAATATACCTATCGGTTTTAATAAAAGGCTGTGAAAGGTATGTTGACTAGGTTAATTAAGGAAAATTCGGTATCCTAACGAATAATTCATTATATTATGTTTATCTACGCTTAAAAACTGTTATCTTCAATCATTGTTATTGCTATATACGAGTATCAATGACTATTGACTATTCTATCTATTATATTGAATGCCTCGTGGCCTTGTTGGTCTATAGTCGCATGTGCGACTGCAGGTCATAGGGCGTAGCGGGTATTAAGGATCCATTCTGGTGCCTAGAACTGGGGTGATCTGCAGCTCGCAATCATACTATCCATACTTAAGGGACTGACAACAGATAAGGCGCGGTCACTGTCGGACTGCATTGAAAAGAAAGAGAAGAGAGATGACACAAATTTATTGCAAAATCAAAATGCCCACGGTGGCGGGCTGGCACCAGTCGGGGGTTACGGAAGGATCGTACGTTCCCGCGACCCCCGGCGTAGGTGTGAGATAGAACACCGGGGTGGTTTTTAGTCAGTAAGAGTCTGACAGACCTCGCCGCCCGCCCCAGGTCAGCGGACATCCATGAGGATTTTCCACGTCGGAAACAAAACAAAAAAAAAAGTGGTTAAGTGATTGACGGCTGCGCTGCGTGTCGCGGGTTCGATTGCCGCACGGAACAAATATTTGTATGAACTACAAGTAGTGGTTTCTGATCTGGCTGTTTGTGTATGTGAGTTTAAATCACGGATATCGGTTTATTGTTTGTAAACGCACCCACAATACACGAGAAATTCCTAGTGTGGGGCAACGGTAAAATAAAAGATCATATGCAATACTTTGTCTTATCCCAAAACCACAATAGTTTCCAAATACGCGGCAAAGTGTTAGGGAGCTTTTCCATGAGTACCTGAACTCTCATTAGCAGCCCGCAGTATGCATTTGAGCTTAAACACTAGGTAACCGCCATGGGGCATGAAAATTACTGAGGAAATCCGATTGTTCTCAACGAGTCACACTGGCGATGGCGGTCGGCAGCCGAAGCCGCGACACGCTCGCTTCGCGCTTTAATAGTCACAGTTCTAACCTAACCTAACCCAAATGATTCACCAACAATTGAATTATTTGGGTTAGGTTAGAACTGTGACCTTTAAAGCGTGAAGGCGAGCGTACCGCACCAGCGGCCGCCGAGCGCCAGATCCTTGTAGTCCACAACACTATTTGTGAATAAAAATCCCAACGAGCCACACCGTGACATGTTACAGTGTGACTCGTTGGAAACAATCAAGGAAATCTGGGGGTACTTACCCAGGTACACGATTACACACCTGCCTACCACTGTAGGCAATATAGGCGTGATTTCATGTCCGAAACAGAAGCTGTTGACCTCTGTATACCTTTGACCTCTCAATAGTTCTCTTAACCTTTTCCATCATGAAATCGTTTCGCTATTTAAATAACGTGAATCCTAATTGTGATGGCGTTGATGAGGCTGACGTCTTGCATATAAATTACCTACCTATGTTGGTAAACGCAGAAGGTTTACAGAAAAGGGGCTAGACAACGTGACACTGTAATTATCGTAGAAAAGCATTTTTTTTTTGTCAATGCTGTTGAAAGTCGTTGTAGAAAAACGAAACGCTTTAAAAGCGAGTGCCACCTAACCTTGTCTAGGTCCTCAGGTGGCTCACCTGACCGCCAATGGACATTTGCAATGCTAGAGGTAAATATAGACAGGAAGAATTTTGTTTTATACAGCACAAGTAAGACGCACATTATATCTGTCATTGTGTCGGTGCGTATCCACAGAGACAAAACTGAATGTTCATGAGCCAGTTATTACACAGCCCTTCAAACTGGAACTCAGCAACGCTGCTGGCGGTACCTACAAATAGGTGAAGTGGTAGTACTTTCTTGTACGAGCTAAGACAAAGAGCTCTACTATTTTCTTTCTTTAGTCGTATTTAGTTTCCATGATAACATCACGCGGATTTCAACAAAGCTGGTATATCTCAGTTATCACGCTGTCATGAAGTTTGTTTTCAAAGATCGTGGTCAGTTCTAAACGGCTTTTGAATTTGTCAATGAAGCGACAAGACAAGACGGTGTAGACAGCAGCTGTAGACAATGCTATATTGTGGCGAAGATATTATTTTACTTACTAATTAATCTCGGTCTGAGTCAATGAACTTAGCTTTATTGTACAGCGAGTGCTTTATCTTTGAAGGGATGGTCTTGTAAAATAATTTGAATCCGAGCAAAAATGTTTTTTTAAACCGAATAGTTTTGAATAATATTTCACCCGCCGAAAACGTACACGAAATTCAGTCTGGCTCTAAAAATAATATAGGCTGAAAGACATTATACTCTTTATAACATGTGAAGATTTGATGCAATGGGTGAATTCTTAAAGATAATATTGAGTGATCTTTCTGCTTCCATTCCACCTTACATTGAATGCTATTTTACGAGCACAGAATGTCTCTAAAAGTTGCTGGATTCGCTGTTATCACTTGGAACCGCTCTGTTAAACTTTATGCCTCAATCTCAGTGTTTATGAGTTATAACGTCATGTTGGATTAACGGACTGAAAAGTAGCTTTTGGTTTCCTCCATATTTATTATTTATTTATATTTTGTTTATTTTGATGTATTTCCCATAAAATACGAGGAGCATGAGATAATTTTTATCATATTTCCAGTGAATTAGTTTTTAATTCTTTATAAGGCAAAGGTGAAATTTGGATGAGGCTAGTAGGAGAGTGAGGATTGACACAAGAAAAGAGAGGCTTATGCCTTCTAACACTTTCAAAAATACTTTACAAAAACCATACCTACACAATCACCCAATACATTCTTTTGTTTTTTTAATTATAATTGCATCATATCATTAATTGAAATGCGCCATGTTAATACGTAATCAATATGTCAGTCAAAACGTCAAACCTATAGTTTTATGACAGCTGCGCGCACAGATTATAAAAAGCGTGTAAGTCGTTGCCCGGAATGTTACGATTTTATAAATATTGTTTATTTAGACTTAGAATTAGGTATTGCGTATTTATTTTATTTCTTAGTGTTTATTTTATCTTAGCGTTTGCTACAACGGTTGACGACCTCACGTCAGCGCCGGCTGTCGCTGAAAACCAGCGCTGGGCTCTGTCTCGCATAGGGTCGTAGCATTATGCTGAGCGATGGCCGTTTTGTGTGGATGTGACGAATTATTTCCCCCAACTTGTTCTTTTTTGTGTATGTGTTCGTTTTCTGGGTCATGTTTTCCGCAAATAAACGTATTTTCTTTCTTTCTTTTTTTCATTCTCAGCAGTGGCAAAAGGCAAAGGGAAGCTCCATTGTTGTAAGATCTTCTTAACATTATGAAACGCTATACAATAAGATATTAATATAATGCATCACTTAACATAAATTCGAACGTGCAGAGTAAACGTCACGTAAATTCGAACACGCAGAGGGAACGTCACGTAAAATCGAACGCGCAGAGTAAACTTAACATAAATTCGAACGCGCAGAGTAAACGTCACGTAAAATCGAATGCGCAGAGTGAACTTAACATAAATTCGAACGCGCAGAGTAAACGTCACGTAAATTCGAACACGCAGAGGGAACGTCACGTAAAATCTAACGCGCAGAGTAAACTTAACATAAATTCGAACGCCCAGAGTAAACGTCACGTAAATTCGAACGCGCAGAGTAAATGTCACGTAAATTCGAACGATTTTCAAATTTAAAATACCTATATTGTTCATTATATTTAGTTAGTTAGATTATTCAAATTATCTATGGATACTAATTGTGTTTGCCGCCGAAATGCATCATGCTAACTTAAAAGAAAGAAAGAAAAATTGTTTTTTATAAAAATAAATTTTAAGATACCTACTTGTACCTATTTCCCACGGAATAGAAAAAACAGTTCCGATTCAAAAATCATTTACATTTACGTTACGTTTACTTCACACATTCGTGCTAGGGTCTCTCTTCTGGAAAGCAACTAGCTTAGATTATTTATTATCGGCCGGTACTGTGCAAGAAATAAGCGTTGTTACTGAGTGCGAGATTTCCTAGTACAATGGTCAATCACAATCTGAATGAAGTATATTGCTAATCCATTGCTTCATAAGTTCGATAAATTTGTCTGCTCAACAACGTAAACAACGCGATGAATGTTGTTGAACTGTCAAAATGAAAGCCTTTCCTACTGTTAGTGTGTTACGCAATTTTATTATCTCGCGTGTTGAATGCGCCAAATATTTTAAATACGCACAATATTTTCCTAAACCGTAAGTCACTTTTATTTAATTCGTAGAATTTGATTTATGCGTACGAACATATTTATAGAAAGTCGATTCGATAGGAATAGATCTTTATAATGTCGCAAACTTCTAATTTCCAGCAAAAAGGACACTCGTACTACCATTGTGATATTAGATGGAAGAATCTAATATCAAATCTATCTATTTTCAAAAGGCATGTATTTAATGCGGCAACTAAGTAAAATGAATATAGGTTTAAAAAAAAAATAGAGTGGGTACCATATATAATGGGTTGGTAGCTAATAAGGAGTATCGTAATAAGTAATAGGTAGCATATTAATATATCAGTAATAAGCTCCGTTTTAATTTAAACTAGCATCAAGTTTTTCTTTTGGGAACAGAATTAATATCTAAGCGGAAACTTAATGGCGAAAACAAAATAGAAAATGGGCGTTCATGTTTGTCATAATTGTCACAGTTCTAACCAAACCTTAATTAAAATATTCTATGCATGGTCGATGGCAGGGCTTGGTCGACGGAGCCCCGCTTCGCGGGGCTCCTACTTCTGGGTGGTTTATAAAAACCTAACCTAACCTGTCCGAGTCGGGGTGCCCTAAAGACCAGATTGCATCCAGTTTCTCCTGGTAACAAATTAAAACGGAGCTTATTACTGATATATTAATATGCTACCTATTACTTATTACGATACTCCTTATTAGCTGCCAACCCATTATATATGGTACCCACTCTATTTTTTTTGTTGCAAACATTTAGTCGACTTTTAAGTTATTAGTCACTCGGAAAATAATAATCCTTTTCAAAAAACTCAAAGAAACATTACTATACCTGTACCATCCGAATCTAAGCGATCTCCGCGTAAATAGGTACACGATCGTAAATGAAGTTACAATTTTCCTTTTATTCTACATATTTTGGAACAGAGCCCTAAAAAGCAACGGAAGCATGAGCGTTTGTTACCAATTTCAGTGACATTGTTCTTTAAAATACCTACTATAACTTTTAATAAAAAACTAAAAATTTCACATACACATACATACATATTAGGTACATTTAACCACGCCTTTTTGTCATGCAGGTAGGCAACTCACAAAATCACATCATCGCAAAATCACGGAACGCCACCGGGCTTCGATCTTGCTTAATTTCGTGTCTAGAATTTAACTTTCCAAAAGCGTATTGTGAGTTTGTGGTAACACGAACAAACATTTAAACAGCACCAGCTGGCGTTTCCCGCCCTTGTATATTCGTAGCGTAGTCTCGGGAAAAAAAATCGTTCTCACATGTATAATTTCAACATGAATGATGTAACCACTTTTTTGTAACACTATTATGATTTAAAAGTGTGTCCATGGATTTTCGTGCCCATTCTTCTCCATAGGTACCTACTACTCTTTGGAATGGACAACTAGCTTCATCTTTCTGACTGACCGCCCCCTTGACAATTTAAAAGTGCCTGTAATTGGTTTATTTGAAATAAATGGTTTGAGTTTAACATGTGCACAATCTCTACGTAGATAGCAATAGGCACGTCACTTTAAGGTCAAAGTGCGTCCTCAAACAGGAACGTTCAGTCCAATAATTGGATTGAGGACCGTCCTCAATTTCAGACGTCTGTTAAGAGCATAAATATGGACACTCCTTGTTAAACGTCATGTCATTTTCGCCTCCGTAATGTCATTTTCTAATAAAATAATTGAATCGTAAAATTCTCGTAAAACGTAGTCGTAAAAAGTCTATGGGTATTGCTGTTATTGTAATTAAGTTTAGTGTATTCTGGCTGTTGTGCCCATTGTTTTAAGATAGTAAGATCATAATGAAGTATTTGATGAAGAGATTTGACTTTATTCGATTTATTTTACTTTTTTGTTTTACTGACTGTACATGGTGGGCACATAGCAGGATATCGGCGTGCCGCGCCGGTAGCAACTAGAGACGCCTTTACGAATAATATTAGTTTCCGAATTTGGTGCAACTGAACACTTGTTAGGTGTCACAGGGCATTGTTAGAATTGTCACAGGCCGTCAGTTTCTTTAGGTAAACGATAAAGTTCACTTAGTGTGCATACACAGGAACAGCACGCGTCAACAGCAGAGCCAACTGCAGCAACCGACACGTCAACGGCTGCCGTCGACGCATGTGCGCCTGCAGTTGCCTCTGCCATTGACGCGAGCCGCTCGTGTGTATGAGCACTAACACGCTTGGTTTATTTAAAAAGTGTTGACAGAACCGTCTCCACCACTGACCGCCGAGGCGTCTCCGTATTCTGTGAAGGTTGGTTTTAAATTTTCTAGGCACGATCTTCTCGATTCATTAATATTTTTCAGAGTAGCCGTTAGACAAAAAAAAAGGTACAAGTAGGTATCCAGAAATGCCCCCTTATCCAGGTGTCACCTACCAATATGTATCATCAGATGATCCAAACCAACCTTTTTCCTACTATGTTGAGGTCGGGTTTTAGTCTATCCAGTAGGGCACAGGTTTAAATAAACCTTGATCGGGTGGGCCGCTAATTTAAACTAATTCCGAACCATTATTAATTACACCTTTAATAAAATAAAAAATAGTTAAGATTTAGTTTATTAATAGGCAATTAGAATTGTATAGGATATTTACTACTGTTTGGCCAAATGTACACTTTTTGTAAAATGTTTTATTATTAGATAAATTATTATTATTATTATTATATCATTTATTTCGGGCTACGCCCATAGTGTTAGTAACAATGGTCTTAAATACTAGTGTTAGTAGACATAGGTACAAGTTTTAAACCGTGTGGAGTTTCATCCAATGTCGCAGCATTGGAGACTCCCATCTATCTGCGAATAAACTTACTACTTAACTTAACTTACTTATTTCATGTTTTAAGTTCCATCTGTCAAAATGCGTAAAATGAATTATTATGCCGCGTCATAGCGTCATTAAAAAATTAAAAAGAGAATTTTGGTAATTCGATAGTGGAGAGTACTTGTGGAGGCGGAACACAATGAAATATGATAAGGATCCATTTTTGAAAATGAATTATCCAGCACCAACACACTATGAATCACAATCTGAATCATTTTGAAGGATATTGCTAATCCATTGCTTCATATGTTCGAAAAAATTATCTGCTCAACAACAACGTCGTAAATAACGCAATGAATGTTGTTGAACTGTCAAATGAAAATGATTCCTACGGTTAGTGTGCTACATAATTACCTCGTAGGTGCAGCTGGATACCAATATTTTACAAGGAGAGAGTGCATTCTAACCTCCACAAGCCAGTTACTGAAACTGATACAGTTACTTACCGATAAGTATGTTAGCAAGAAATCATAACAAAGTGCAATACTAGCTTCAGTCCGTTTGAAAAAACGGTGGTCGTTTTGCGTGGATGTGGCGCATAATTTCCCCCAACTTGTTCATTTTTGTGTTGTGTTTTTTTGTTTGCGTCATGTTTGCCGCAAATAAACGTACCTAGCTGTTTTTATATTTTCTTGTTTTCACTATTGTGTGTATTTTGGTTAGCGCTTTCACAGATTTACTCTAACGAACAAACAAACTATATCTTTATATGTAATACTAATGCGCATTACCAAAAAAAAAAAAACCCGTTATACATATTTTCAGTGTAGCGTGATAAATCCCAGCTTTCAGAGATTATTTCTGAGTTACCATTATTCAACTGAATCCAGCCCTTCATAATTTTGTAATCCTCTAATCGCCTTTCAACACCCGTTGAGTGCAAAACATCGTTAATAATCTCGTTTTTGAAACCACATGATTAATTCCCACTTATGTATTTATCAACTTTAGGCCCTACCTCCACGACGCTAATTAAAAGTTACCAGTTACAAACTCAAATCACCAATGAGGAGCCAGAATGTCATAGCATTAGTATTTCAATTAGTATTTTAATTTCAAATTTTTGAACTATAAAGCTGGTAAGTCACGTTATTTTGGAGTAGCGTCGTGGACGATCGGCCTTAGGGCGTTCCACCACCACCGTAAGCGGGACGTCACCGAGAAACGACATTATTCGAACCGAACGTTACGTCCTGGTGACGGCGATCGTTTGTCCACCTGACCGAACTCGGCGCTTCTGTATGTTAAGATAGACAAACAAAAACCGGACAAACAGCGCCGGTGCGATGGCAGTGTGTGGGCAACAAAGTTTTGTATTGCCACCATATCGGCCCACCACAATCTCGGGCCTATTTTGAGTGGTCGCGCCGAACTACTCGAAACTTCGGCGGCCGAGATGGCAGCACTCGGGTGAAGGACTTGCGGCGGTGGATACGCGGCCATAGTAAATGTACCTATGTATTGCTACTTCGGCGCCATTATCTCGTTCTCGGTGACGCCCCGGTGACGGTGGCAGTGAAAAGATTCCTTTAATGCAGTCCTTAAGTTATGCTAAAATAGAGTTTGACAAGTTCTCAAAGTAAAATGTTCGGGTGTTGGACCTTTTGCACCACAAATCACTAAATTGTGTTCAGTGCTTGTGTACGAGTATATCATTTAAAACATCATTCTCATCGTCAAGCGATTGATAAAAACACATCGATGCTTTGAATACTTTTAACGCTGAACGAATTTAAAACACTGTTCTATTTTAAATTCCTTTAGCGCTAAACGTATACAGTGATTTGTTGTACAAGCGGGCCTAAAAGGAAAACAAATCAGTTCCAATCAACAACATTTCGTTCATGTAAATGTTTTTGAGTGTAAACCGCTCTCTCAAACAAATTTGCCTGGAGCATTGACTCTGAATACATTTCGTGGAATTTGGAATTTTCACGTTGACTGATTCAGTTATTCCAGTGGTTTTGTAAGTTTTAGCGTTGTTAAAAGGATTTGAGGTTAATTTTGGAACGTGAATTGAAAGTAGCCCTCATTATTTTATAATTGAAAGGACAGACGAAAAAATCACATTAACGTTGAATTACTGTTTGATGAACCCAGACAAGCGCATAAATTATTTCATCACCACTGCTCTCAAAACGGTGAAGGAAAACATCGTGAGGAAACCGGCATGTCGTAGAACCAAAAATTCGAAGACATGTGACAACACCACCCACACTGGGCCCGCGTGGTGGATAACGGCCCACTCCCTCTCACAGAGTGGAGACCTGTGTCCCAGCTGTAGGAACGGTACAGGTTGATTATGACGATGATCACTGTTTGATGAGACAAATGTTCAAATTTTGTGGTGATGCTGATTAGGGAAAGCCTGTGTGCAGCTGTGGACGTCTTTTGCCTTAATTATGACGAAGGAGATTAGAATGAAACATAAAAACAATTTTTCGATCAACAGGCAGAGGGCCTTTAGACAAGTGACCATTACTTTTAAAGCGTTTCGCATTTCTACAACGACCATCAACCAGATTGACACACTTAGGCATGATAATATTATTATACTTTTTTGAGTATCCCGTCATCTGTTTAGGACAGAAGTCGGGACTCCACTTGATAGAAAGAATATCCGAATAGACTGAAACATTGCGAGTCGTTTTCTAACCTTATAGATAATGTTTAACCGCGTCATGTGCCTTCAACTGTTAAAGCCGAAACAAATCAAAACTTCTCGATGGCAGAAACTACCCACTTTCACGTCAGAAAACTGGTCACAATTGTGTGAGGAACTGTCCCCTTTTGATTCACAATGGTGATCAAAATGATGAGCGATTTAAAAATAAAGAATACTATCTTGCCAATATTTTCGTTTTAATCTTTCAAAAAAGTGTCTCGTTAAAAAATATACTATGACATTAATCGGACAAATAACTTAAACAACCTTTTTTTTTCATCATTTTAATTATTTTATTTAAATAAGTACTTTTAATTATGTTCATAGCTTAATTGAAGTGCCAGCTACAATATTCTAATTTTTTAATGGTACCCACTCAATATAATTATATAGTTTTTATTTATTTGGAATTTCATGTAAAATTTTGGGTACCTAAATATCGAAAAACCTTTAAAATTCAAATATCTCGAGAACTATTGCATTTTGGCCATACATACAGGGGATTCCAGTTGCTGCATGTTGGCCCCCCTTTCAGCTCCTGGCGGATATACGTCGTATCAAAAGTAACCCTGTATATTGGCTTCTCGCACAATTACGTTTGAAACAGTTTCGAGTAAACAGACGAAGTGTGACGTTTCACTAATGGGGGACCTTTTACGCAAAAAGGTTTGCACACAAGTCAAAAAGACGGTCAAAACAGAAACTGTAGCATCATAACATCACGCCCTTATTCCTCAAAAGGGTTTGGCAGAGGAGTATAATTATAATAGTACACTCTCTTTGTGCCAGCTATGTTTAAGTCCCATAGATTAGGGCCAGCCTATTGCCGTTTACAAATCCAAATTCTGGACACAAATCTGTGGATAAAATTAAATTAATACAGTTCGTGTCGTATAGTCTTGTTTGTGAGAATCTTGAGAAACTTGTAGTAAACTTCACAGACATAAAATAATAATAATAATCTTTATTATTAAACAGCCAAATACAATTAGCCCATCTCAATCAACCAAAAACGCCATTAGATGAAGTACAACGTGCATTATTTGAGACAGAGTGAACGTATGTATCTTTGCTAGTATAAACTGTGCTACAGACACAGGCGCCTTCCTCTTACAGTTCATTGACAATTTGCTGCACTTAGTAGGAGCTTTCGTAAGCATAAAACTTAGTTTAACATAGGTACTTGAAACTTATTAAAATTAATGTAAGCAAGGAATGAATGTGTGTGGTGTGGGTGTTTGTGTGAGTGGGTGTTTGTGAGGGTGTAAGTGTGTTTAGTTGTGTGTTTCGTATACGATAGAAACATGATGGATATCGATATCTAATACATAACAATTTCTCGGAAAATTCCTTTGATAATTTGACCTTAACATTGCTCATGGAGTTGTAGGTCATTTAGTGGTCCGATAGACGTTTCAGTTAGTGATTTGATACCGAAGAGCTGCGACCGTTATTCTAAAAAGTTATCGTCATATTTTTCAAAATGTTTACAGACCCAAATGCAATTTTACTTTTACTTAAATCGATTTCATGGTTCCTTTGACCGATTCGGTACATATTTCATAATAGTTTTGGATTACGCCCTGAATTCCAATCTCAAAAATTCACTTTTTATATTCTATGCCATTCAACGTGACAATGCTGCCCGCCTTTTGGGAACTTTTCCTGTTGACAACGATGCAGTTGATTTTATTAGATGCCCTTTAAGCAAACACCCTCTTTTTAAAATACTTGTGTCTACATAAATTATTTATATTACCTACTATTTAAATAATGTTTTTTAAAAAAAAAAAAACTTAAAAACATCGATGAATCTTTGCTCAGGTAGAATTACTTACCAGTATTTGCAAAGGAGGGTTTGCTTTATCATCAAAAACGATTGATAAATAAACAAATCTATTTTTAGGCCAAAGAAATCTGTATTTCCAAAAATAAACAGGAAAAGTAAGAAAACCCGGTACCAATAATGTTATTGAGATCACGGCAAAAGAAAGGGTCACATGTCTATGAACTAACTACTTCTGATAGTATGATACGGAGGTACTGAACCGATATCATTAAGGGAAACACAGCGATGGCAGTTTTGAGTAGATGTGACGCTTATTTTCTGCCATTTTGTTCATTTTTGTGTTTTCTTACGTATTTTCTTTCTTTAGAAATATTGTTTGTTCAATGAAAAAACTGAGGGACGCCAGATGTTATTTTTTTTAGGTCGAAGTTCTTTAACGCGACTAGCGGTAGGAGTAAATTGGTAGAAATCGTTACATAATGAAAAAGCTTCTGCCCATGCGACTTTCTCTCTCTCTCTCTGTCTCTTGAGAGACAGTTTTCACGGTTTTCGCGGGCGCTGAAGCCAATAGTGAGGTCAAAATGACAATCCAACATGGCGGCTGCAAAAATGTTTTTCGTGATGGTGTCGGTTTCTCAAAAACTATGAAAACGACACGGCTTTCGGAACGGCACGGAAATCAAAGATGGCGACAACTTTATTATAATTGGGCTCTGTAAAAAAAAACACACTTTCTTTTTCTCTCTATCTCCTTCTGTTATACGAGAGTGTGTACGTGCGAGGATCGCGTAAAGAACTTCGTTCCTGACGGGAGTCCCCCGACCGCACACATTTTCTTTTTATCGGCTAAGCTGCAGGTAGACCTTTTTCATCACTCATTAAAGCTCTTTTCATGCCAATAATCACGGCTGATTTTATCAAATCACGTTAATTTCATACTTATTGCCTAGTCTCACAAATCCACTCTGTTATGTGAATTCGATCTTTATATCTTTTTACAACTTTTTAACTAAGTAGGAAACATTAATCTACTTAGCGTTTAAAAAAATAGGACCGAAATAAGCCCATTAGAAACTCGCGTTAAAATAATATTTACAACCGAACATTTCTGTTAAAAACGAGGTAGATTTATGAACCATCAACTATGATGTGTTTATTTATAAATGGAACGTAAAAACCGCCATGTTTATTTTATTGAACGCGCTAATAGGTGACGGACAAGGTGTTGCCAAGTATAAATAAATTGTGGCGTTGATTTATTGATTAATGCGTTTAGGATGATTTAAACTGATTAAAGCGGAAGTTGTTTTTTTTTTATAATTTATACTGATTGTATGTTAAACTTTTTGATTATGATTCTGGATAGTGTATGGTTTTTTTTTTGTCGTTGGAAATAATCAAATAACTTCTCCTGCTCTGGGCGGAGCGGGAGGGCGTGTCAGACTCTTACTGACTAAAACCCACCCGTGTTCTTTCAGTTGCCTGTGCCAGGGGCCACGGTAACCCTTTCGGCCTTTCCCGCAACCCTGGCAGGCATCGGCCCTAGCGGGCCCCTTGGTGCTTACATCTTTTAGAGCGGCGCGTGGAATACAACGCGCTGTCGACCCGGCCCTGGTCCTTATCGGACGGTGAGTTGTCCATTACTCGCCGTCACCAAGCCCGCGCCTACGGTGGTCGGGAACCGGTGTGCGATTCCCGACGCCCAGGGCTTCTCCTGCGGCAGCTAGCGGCGTGAGGGCACGAATTTTGCCTCTCCCTCACGCGTTCCTCCTCCTCCTTCGCGAGCATTACTGCTTCGCAGAAGCAGGTGACGGCTTCCCAAGCCCTCTCGCTCCGTACCATGGCCTGCACCAGGTCCGGACGCGTTCCTCCTCCTCCTTCGCGAGCATTACTGCTTCGCAGAAGCAGGTGACGGCTTCCCAAGCCCTCTCGCTCCGTACCATGGCCTGCACCAGGTCCGGACGCGAGAGATCTCCATCGCCAATCGCCTGCACGAGGACAAGGCGGTGCTCCACCGTATAATCCACCGTGTCCTCCGGGCGATTCACACAATGGTGACACCCGGGCGTTTCCTCCCGCCTTAAGAACCTCCCGAAACACCCTTTTCTATACCCGTGACAACATGTATGCAAAATTTCATGAAGACCGGTTCAGTGGTTTAGGCGTGAAAGGTAAGAAACAAACTAACTTTTTATAATATTCACATTGTTCATACAGTTAGGATTGGCTTATCCCAATCAATATTATTCTTTCAAACATTTTACAAACACAGGAGTAATAAATACATTAACATTGACATGTTGAAGGGAAACAGTGAAAAAACAGTTTTGTAATAAATCGTAAAATGGAGATGGAGAGGAATTCCACCTGTCGTTTGTGTGGGATACGTTCAGGCAATAAATAAAGCTCGAGGAAAGTACAACGCAGAGTGAGTACATTGCAGCGGTAAATATACATCTAAAGGTCAACGAACACGTATGAGCTTTTGGGGACTACATGACCTAAACGTAAGTTTTATAATGCCTAAAAGTATATGATCCACTGCAGTAAACAAAATCAGAAAAATATATGATATTCTTCAGGATATATGGTAGTTAGATAGTGTGTTGAAAACAAAATACAAACGATAGAAAAAAGTCTCGGAGATACCTCTAAAAAAATATTTTAACGATTAAAAACCATACTAATATACATGCAATTATTCTGTTTTTTTTTTCAGATTATTCTTCAAGCAACATATTAACGTGATGGGGTTTTAAATTTTTAGTCCTGCAATAGATTTTTTGTAAATAGAGAATTGCTTCATATTTTGCAATAAATTACCAGCTTTGTGTCATCGCGCTTCTCTTTCTTTTCTATGCAGTCAGAAAGTGACCGCGCTTTTTTTTTTTTAAACTTTGCCCCACACTAGGAGTTTCTCCTGTATCGTGGGTGCGATTACAAACATAGCTTAGTTTGCTTTAGCTGCTTATTGCCCGAAATACTGCTTTCCTTCAATTTTCTGAAATTCCTCCTAAAGTCACACGAACATACACAAACATACATAAAAAACATAGTACCTATGTAGTTATAAGGTCCTCGCACGATTCCAATTTTTTATCAGCGATTTCATTTTATCCCGAGGATCAATTCTGCCGAAAAAAACCCCATTTAATTAGGTTGCCTTATCTGTCAGATAAACTGAAGTATGGGCTTTTAATTGTAATTGGCTGATAGGTTTATCTTTACGTGTTTTATGACTGTAGTATGGGAATAATCGATAACATATGCAATTGTTTAAAGGTAGGATTGGCGGTTATATTTTTATCTGCCTACGATATATTTTTTAAACATTGCCCCACACTAGGAAATTCTCCTATATTGTGGATGCGTTTACAAACAGCCAGACCCGGAACAATTACTTGTAGATCATACAAATATTTGTTCCGTGCGGGAATCGAACCCGCGATACGCAGCGTAGCAGTCAATCGCTTAACCACTGCGCCAACCGTGCCATGCCGTTTTGTTTTCATAAATGATAATTATTTACTAGGATAGTAAGCGATATTCTTTTGAATGTTATTACTTCATCCTAGGATACTTTTTATACGTCTACGTATATTACGTGACGTACCTCAAATAAATGAACGTAGAATCCTTTTTTTATGGTGGTAATTCATCTAATAACTTCTCCCGCTGTGGGCAGAGCAGGAGGGCGTGTCAGACTCTTACTGCCTAAAACCCACCCGTGTTCCTTCAGTCGCCTGTGCCAGGGGCCACGGTATCCCTCTCAAATACTCTGACATAACTCAATTCAGTGACCTTTGACCCTCATGTGACCTTTTCCACCTTTCTTCACGTCGGAAAAAATGACATTGAAATTCGGCCATTGATTCTTGGAAACATGATGCTTATACAAACCAATACCATCGTTCTCTGTATTAGCAGGTATTTAAGATTATTATTTATTAGACTTTTTGAGTGTATTTTGTTCATTAGATTTTTCAAAATCTGTAAAAATAATAAGCTACAGTAAAAAAAAATGTTAAAATATTTTTTTAAATGGCGAAGTTTGAAAGTCGATGCTAGATAGAAACAACATTACTCTCTGCTACTATTTTGTTGAGAGCAGATCACCGTGAAGCGTTTGACGAAGATCTGCAGCATATGCAAATAAAACGGCTTTATAACTGTGACGGAAATACTACTTATTTTCTTACATATGAAACCTGTTCGGCGTTCAAATTTTAAATTATATATGCAACGTGGAGAAGAAAATACGTCAATAAGTGAAAACAAAGGCAATACTAATGCATATGAGTATTTCAAAATATACAAATAAATCCTAACATCGAAATTAAAAACGTGTTTTTCTCAAACGTCAAACGTCGTCGTTTGCTCGTTTCGGTTAATATGAGCTGAGCTTGGGATCCTGGGCCCGATTCTCGGATCGGGCAGTGTTATTCGGTTTTTCCATTAGGAGTTACTCAGTAGCGCCCCGAGTTTGGAAGTTCGTGGTGTGATATACCCATATATCTCGGAGAGCACATAAAGCCGTTGGTCCTCCACCAGCATTGCGATTCTGTAACCATCTCACCGTGAAAACTTAGGTGAAGTGAGCGTGGAGTGAGCTGTCAGTGTAGTCCCCACTGATGCTAGGGATTGACCAAGCATTACATTTACAATCATAATCGAGATTTTAATTATATTTTTTAATGTTAGTTCTGTTGATCATTTTATATTATTTCAAGGCTAGTATTTAAATGATTAAATACTATTATTTAGAGTTTTTTTTTTTAAATAAAACAGCGACACAGAAATTCAGTCAGAAACTAGTTTAGGAAAAAAATAACTTATTTAAGTTTCTGACAGAATTTCTGTTTTGCTATTTTATAAAAAAAAAACCCGTTAATAGTAATTTTTTGCCACTTAAATACTAGCCTTGAAATAATATAAAATGAACAACAGAATTAGCATTTTTTTTAAAATAAAATCTCGATTATGAATGTAAATGTAATGCTTGGTCAATCCCTAGCATCAGTGGGATGACACTGACAGCTCACTCCACGCTCACTTCACCTAAGTGTTCACTTCACGCCTTTACAGAATCGACATGCTGGTCTCTCCCCGGTCGTGTCGGATTGCCGTCCCATCGGACTATGAGGGTAAGGGAAGAGAGAGTGCACCTGAGTCTGCGCACACACTTGTGTACTAATATATATCCTACGTACCTGTCTAGTTGAGATTGGCCATCGTGACCGAAATCCGTCGGAAGGATTATCAACGTAAGAAGGAGCAACGAATCTAAAAACACCCCTTTCCCCAAACTACTTTCACCACAGTCAAAGTAAGGCCCCTTTGGGTTTACGACATCCTGTAATTGCTCATGCATGTCAATGCGAATAGACAGTTCGTAAATTTTATTGTTGTACATGAGTTTTGAACTTAATTATGTCGTACAGATTCAACACCTAGATGTAAGTACGAGAAATTTGGCCTTCTGATTTCTGCCAATTACATTTTTTCAGTATCAGCCCGGAGCCTGTATTTGTGCCCGTTTGGTGACAATAGGCTCGTCCCTTATTATATGGCACTGAAACATAACTGGAAAAATTTGGGTGTTCTATTGGTACACCTTTGCCTAGGCCTTCGGTTATTATAGGCGTGATATTATGTTATCATAAAGCACCTACTGGATTAAGATAGAAGAACCAGTGATCTTCACTCCGACCGTATTTGCAGAAGATAATATATGTATGTAGTTATCTTTATCAAAACACAAACTAATATTTCCTATTTTGCTTGTTACAGATCCGGAATGATTGAAAACCCAGCAACACAGTAAACAAAAACAAAAATGTATATCACTAAGCAAATTATTATTCTAATTTTAAGTATAATTCTTTTCATCAGCATTGAAAGAATCGACGCAGATAAATATGATGAAGAAGGTAACATAGATCTCAATTATACTCGACGACTCTTTATCAAATCAAGCTTAATTAAATCGAGGCAAAAAAGAACAGCTGGAAACTACACAGCGGAAAATGTAACAGACGCTGAAGAAACTACAAAAGACAATATGACGGAAGAGTGTGTGGGACAGAAAGAATTCTGTAACTTATCCAGAGAGGATTACGTCTCAATGTTGAATGACTACATCTATCCGCATACGTACGAATGGATTCTGATCGGCACTCACACATTAGTATTCATCACAGGATTGGTTGGGAATGCCTTGGTGTGCGTGGCAGTATACAGAAATCAGTCAATGAGGACGGTGACGAACTATTTCATAGTGAATTTGGCTGCAGCTGATTTTATGGTGATTTTGTTCTGCTTGCCTGCTACTGTTCTCTGGGATGTGACTGAGACCTGGTTCCTGGGGGATGTGCTGTGTAAAATGCTGCTTTACTTTCAAGTAAGTCTATTTATTTCTCTATAGATTATATAAACAACATCGCGTCCTATGTCTGTCTGTGTGACAGTATTGATCTTCTATATATCGCAATGAATTTTGATGCGGTTTTCACCATATTTTAGAGAATTTATTCCAAGAGGTTTTAACTCAAACTCAAAGCATTTATTTCAAATAAACCAATTACAGGCACTTTTGAATTGTCAAGGGGTCGGTCAGTCAGAAAGATGAAGCTAGTTGCCCATTCCAAAGCGTAGTAGGTACCTATGGAGAAGAACGGGCAAGAAACTCCATGGACACTCTTTTAAATCAAAATATTGTTACAATAGAGTGGTTACATCATTCATGTTGTAATTATACATGTGAGAAACGTGTTAAACACATACATTTTAAACTTACGAACCTTGATGTTTTGTAAAGTCGTAACAATCACGCGAAGCAGGGGCGTTTCGCTCGTTTCTATACATATAATCAAAATCTAATCGAATCTAATATCCAAAACAGGCATTCTTGATGTGATTGACAAATGTACTGAATCGTTTTTGCCTTGAACACAGAGCACGGAGACGCCTGCACTTCCTCTGATTCAGACGGCATTATCAATACTTTTTAAAAACAAACCAAACGTTAAATTTTATGTCGTTGTGTGAGTGCGGTGACACGTTTACACGCACTACGACACGATTGACGTATTGAAACTGACGGCTTAGAATGGCGGTCCGTGAAAGAAGTTGGACGCTCAACGGACTCACATCATTTCATTAGTACTGTCGTCTCTAGACGCTTCCGATTCCGACGATTCCGTGCTCTGTGGTCTTGACCTGCCAAAGGCACTGATCGGATTTTGTTTGTCAATGAGATTTATATGCTTCATAGAGATTAGAGTTCCAATTTCAGTGACCTCTTTTTTTTTGATCCTACATGAACTTCACAAGAGCAAATGGGCAATTCCCGTATTTTTAAGAAAGTTCGCATTCTAATCTCAATCTTAACCTAATATTTCGCAACTCAAATATTTGGCATTTTTGACAACTTTTTGACACGAACATCTTTTCGAAATTTCATATCACCGACACTGCTATGAAATTTCTACAAGGTTTTGAACGTTTTTAATTACGGGAATTGGTCTTCTGTTTAGTATAGAAAATGGTTTGAACTACAAGTATTTTAGACACCTCGTGTTTTTTTCAGTCACTTTATAAAGACTTTAATTACAACGTCACAGCTCCCCAATTGTGTTGCAAAAACTTTTTCTGCTAACAAATTGTTACCAAAAACTTTGTTATATCTAATGCATCAGGGCAGAAGTTTAGGGGTTTCACAGTTTTTGTGAATTAAAGCCAGGGAAATTAATTGTAAACCCAATTGACTACCAACTTAAACTGTCCGTATATTCAAATCACAACTAACATTCTATTATATATCAGTTGTATGAAAAGGCTTTAACAGGGTAAATTGACGTAGGGTGTCTATAAAGATACTCAGCGTTGTTTGTATCGCTCATTTTAAAATACACTTTTTCAACGACATATTAAATGTATATAATTAGGTACTGTGATCAATATTAACACAACAAGGAGTTGCTTTGTTTGCAAGTTAAGGACAAGCTGAAACTTTTCCCTTAAAACTTTCATGTGTGTTGCTAAGTATTTCTTTGTGAAATCCAAAGATAGGAATTCAGCAAAATGTTTTGTTATTCGTAAAGCAACGCTCAAAGTATATATTTTATAAGTGTTGTCTCTCGAGACTGATTATTCCAGAGAATATTTTAGAATCCTATATGTAAATCTACTCCTAAACCACGGAGCTTGTTGTAGTGTGTTGAAATCATGAATAATTCAAGCTGTTGAGACAGAGGGGGTATTAGAGTAAAGTCAATGAACAGCAGTGCGATTCTGTAACCATCTCACCGTGAACACTTAGGTGAAGTGAGCGTGGAGTGAGCTGTCAACAGTGTCAATCCCAAGTATCAAATTGAACGAAAGCTCACTTCACCTAAGTTTTTAAGGTGAGATTGTTATAGAATAGATCGGCAGGGGTCGTCAACATAGGGTTGCGGGAAAGTCTGAAAGGGTTATCTTGGCCCCTGGCACAGGCAACTGAAGGAACACGGGTACGTTTTAGTCAGTAAGAGTCTGACACGCCCTCCCGCGCTGCCCAGAGCGGGAGAAGTTAGTTGATGACTTCCGACCCTCAAAAAGAAAAAAAAAAGGGGTCATCAACCTACTTCATTGGATGCGTTCGCGTGGACTTATTAATTCCGAGACTTGACCAGAGAAAACATCTAATAAAAAAAGCAAATCGTACAAATGATTTTTTAAATGGACATTTAAATAAAACGGTTGCTAGTATTTCATCATTATCTGCCAAACCTTTTCCCAATTATAATGGGGTCAGCTTTCGTATTACGGGATGAAATTAAATACCAGTATTTTGCATGGAACAACTGCCTATCTGACCTCCACAACTCAGTTAGGTAACACGATACCCTTGGTTAGACTGGTTATCAGACTTTTGTAATTAACTTGACTTTGCTAATTTGTGAGTTCCCACCTCAAGTAAATGAATGTAATCACCACACAGCACCGGTATTCACTTATTTGCACATGTTTGAGAGAGTTTTTATGTGGCCGCCTGGTCGACGTGTCCACTCGCGGTAGCGGTTGTGAGAGGAGTTTTTAGAGAGAGTTTTACGGGACCGCCATGTAGACGTGTCCACTAGCGGTAGCGCTTGTGAGAGGAGTTTTTAGAGAGAGTTTTACGGGACCGCCATGTAGACGTGTCCACTAGCGGTAGCGCTTGTGAGAGGAGTTTTTAGAGAGAATTTTACGGGACCGCCATGTAGACGTGTCCACTAGCGGTAGCGCTTGTGAGAGGAGTTTTTAGAGAGAGTTTTACGGGACCGCCATGTAGACGTGTCCACTAGCGGTAGCGCTTGTGAGAGGAGTTTTTAGAGAGAGTTTTACGGGACCGCCATGTAGACGTGTCCACTAGCGGTAACGGTTGTGAGAGGAGTTTTTAGAGAGAGTTTTACGGGACCGCCATGTAGACGTGTCCACTAGCGGTAGCGTTTGTGAGAGGAGTTTTTAGAGAGAGTTTTACGGGACCGCCATGTAGACGTGTCCACTAGCGGTAGCGTTTGTGAGAGGAGTTTTTAGAGAGAGTTTTACGGGACCGCCATGTAGACGTGTCCACTAGCGGTAGCGTTTGTGAGAGGAGTTTTTAGAGAGAGTTTTACGGGACCGCCATGTAGACGTGTCCACTAGCGGTAGCGTTTGTGAGAGGAGTTTTTAGAGAGAGTTTTACGGGACCGCCATGTAGACGTGTCCACTAGCGGTAGCGTTTGTGAGAGGAGTTTTTAGAGAGAGTTTTACGGGACCGCCATGTAGACGTGTCCACTAGCGGTAGCGTTTGTGAGAGGAGTTTTTAGAGAGAGTTTTACGGGACCGCCATGTAGACGTGTCCACTAGCGGTAGCGTTTGTGAGAGGAGTTTTTAGAGAGAGTTTTACGGGACCGCCATGTAGACGTGTCCACTAGCGGTAGCGTTTGTGAGAGGAGTTTTTAGAGAGAGTTTTACGGGACCGCCATGTAGACGTGTCCACTAGCGGCAGCGGTTGTGAGAGGAGTTTTTAGAGAGAGTTTTACGGGACCGCCATGTAGACGTGTCCACTAGCGGTAGCGGTTGTGAGAGGAGTTTTTGGAGAGAGTTTTACGGGACCGCCATGTAGACGTGTCCACTAGCGGCAGCGGTTGTGAGAGGAGTTTTTAGAGAGAGTTTTACGGGACCGCCATGTAGACGTGTCCACTAGCGGTAGCGGTTGTGAGAGGAGTTTTTGGAGAGAGTTTTACGGGACCGCCATGTAGACGTGTCCACTAGCGGCAGCGGTTGTGAGAGGAGTTTTTAGAGAGAGTTTTACGGGACCGCCATGTAGACGTGTCCACTAGCGGCAGCGGTTGTGAGAGGAGTTTTTAGAGAGAGTTTTACGGGACCGCCATGTAGACGTGTCCACTAGCGGCAGCGGTTGTGAGAGGAGTTTTTAGAGAGAGTTTTACGGGACCGCCATGTAGACGTGTCCACTAGCGGCAGCGGTTGTGAGAGGAGTTTTTGAGTGAGTGAATAAAATGAGCTAAAGGTATAAGGAACGAGGGAGGAAAGCCCTTCGAATGAGTGAGAAACGGCCTTCGAATCAGTTATTTATGTTGAGTGTTGCAATGTGTAAAATGGGTTCATTGTTTTTAAAGTAAAATGCGTAATTAATTAAATAGGAGAAATGGCGCAGACACATACTATATGTTACGGTCGCAAATCATATTTGATCAACATACAATCTGACACTGACCTGAAAATTGCAAAAATACAGAAGTAATTTTGAATTGCGCGGGTTATCTTATAACGCGTCCCCCTTAAAATGCGTCAGTAAGCGCTGCAACCAGATTTCAAAGTCAAAGTTAAGCTGAGTCACAATAAATTCCAGATTGCGAAAGTTATGAAAAGAAAATCAAACTACTCGTAATTTTCAATGCCGCCTGCATTTCACAAGCCTTAGTTCAAAGGATGGAAAACATATTTTTATTTAATTGTGAGCTTTTCTCAATGTCTTGTTTTCCTTTGAAAAATCTCTATTTATTTACGTTTCTTTACTATTACTGCAACTTTTGTATTCATATTTGATATTTCTTTTCGATTCATGGAAAGAAATGCTTAGTGCTTTCAAGGTCATTCTGATGTAGAAAACGATTGTTTAACATTGGCTCTACCTGGAATTTCCTTTATATCGAGGGTGTATTTACAAACCTAACCACTTCGCTGGACTGGCTAATATTTTTACTAAGGCATTAACTTGTATTTCTTGAATACGGGTGTTAGTTTAGGTGGTACCGATATGAGAGTATTTCCGTTTGGCTAAAATGACGAACTTCTAGATAAACTTTCATATCACATTCTTTAGGGGGTGATATTTCACAAATTCTTCCTTAGTGCTCTGTCTTGTACAAAATTAAAATATATAATATATATATTGCTAAAAAATAAAAACAAGCGAGCCTTACAGTACTCGCATATGATGTGTAACATCTGACATCTCACTTTGGTAATAAACAAAACATTAACATTATATCCTAAAATAATAAACTGCTTTATGGTGTAAGTACGAATATGTGAATTCGATGTATTTGTGATAAAGTTAGATTAAGTAAATGAAAATTATCAAAATGAAAACATATTACATAACTGACTCCTGAAATACAGATATTATATATCTAGCTCTGAGTCAGGGCTTCACTTAAACTGTAATGAATGTTATGCAAATAAACCATTCTTATTCTTTTTCTATTCTATCACTGCGAGATTAGGTCAGTTTTATTTGCTTATTGAATAGTATAACTACCTAGGTAAATCATAACGAAGCCAATAAGTAGAAACCGCAAAAACCTATAACACGGTATACCGTGTTATAGGTTTTTGCGGCATTGTATAGGTGCATCGTCTTCACATATAATTATACAATCAATGTATGCAAAATATTGTAACACATTTTAAAAGAGTAACGATGGAGTTTCTTGCCCATTCTTCTCCATACGAAACTACCTTTTGGAAGGGGCGACTAGAATCAATTCTATTTAAATGTAAATGTTGACGTTCAAAAGTGCCTTTTATGTGCCTATTTGAAATAAATGCTTTGACTTTGACTTTGTTATTGGCTGTATATTGACGAATTCTCCGTTTTCCCGAAGGCTTAGCCAAACACCAAAAAGTCTTGAGATTACATCGACATTTCGCGCGTTTAGGTAAACGGAGGCTTGTCGGTCATGAGACTAAGCGCACAGCTGATGCATTCACCTTCTCTATTTCCCTTTTTCGTACACACGCAACTGTTGACTAGAATCAATTCTATTTAAATGTAAATGTTGACGTTCAAAAGTGCCTTTTATGTGCCTATTTGAAATAAATGCTTTGACTTTGACTTTGTTAGTGGATCTATATTGACGAATTCTCCGTTTTCCCGAAGGCTTAGCCAAAAATCAAAAAGTCTTGAGATTACATCGACATTTCGCGCGTTTAGGTAAACGGAGGCTTGTCGGTCATGAGACTAAGCGCACAGCTGATGCATTCACCTTCTCGATTTCCCTTTTTCGTACACTCGCAACTGTTGGCTGACAGACGTACTAACCTGTCGGAAAATGGGTTGGTACCATCTGATGGCCAACTCTACCACCGAGCGCGCTCCTTGGTCAAATCAAATAGCGCGCACTTCCCCGGCTTCCTGTTACACACTTCCGTCGTATTTCACATGAAATCACTCCCATAGTTTGCAGGAAAGCGAGAGGAATGATATTTCACATAAAAAAATCAATAAACGATTCTGTGCATACATGCTCAGCCAGCGGTTCAGGCTGTGCGTTGTCTGCCCCTGGCAACTGAAGGAACACGGATGGGTTTTAGTCAGTAGGAGTCTGACACGCCCTCCCGCTCCGCCCAGTACGGGAGTAGTTATTTGATGATTTTCCACCATCAAAAAATAAAGAAAGCTGTGCGTTGTCTAACAAAGAATGATTGAATGAATTTAAGATTTTGATTAAGTTGATGTTTATAGATATTCTTCCACCAACAATAGTATCAATATTATTCCACCATCTTTATAGTGTGATTCGTCCCATGTTTATTTGTATGAGGTGCGAAAAGAGGGGCTTGTGGTTTAATGATGACAGCCGCACGGGCTGATGGAAGGTTCAGGTACGCTTGCCGTGATCGGCTCGTGAATTGGTGACCACCCATTACATATAGAGACTCCTCCGTGCTTCGGAAAGCACGTTAAGATGTTGGTACCGGCTGTCTTTCGTAATCTTTGATAGTCGTTAGGGTAGGTAGTCACAAGCCCAAAAGTCTGACAACCAGTCTTACCAAGGGGTATCGTGGTACCCAGTAACTGGATTGTGGAGGTCAGATAGGCAGTCGCTCGCATGTAAAATACTGGTATTCTGTTGCATCCGGTTGAACTTGAAGCTGACCCCAACTTAGTTCTGAAAAAACTAGGCAGATTGATTTGAGATGCAATGATAACAAATTTTTCTCGTACAAAAAACTGTGTCTCCATTATTTCTCATTCTCATGTTTATTTATCAAAGAGATTAAATTGCTAGTATAATTTAATGTCTTTGTTATTTATTCAGCCTGTGAAATGAATGATTTTCTTTGTTGCCAAGTTACTTATAAGTGCGGTTCTTAGGTTTATGAACGAATCTTCGGTATACAAACATTATGTCAGATTGTTTACAATACTTGTCTTGAGGAATTAATATTAATTCCTTTGTTGTTGATTATTTTATTTTATTTCTTAAGAAAACTTACAGCTAGGATACAGAAACTTGACAGTTAGTAAAAGAAGGCCAATTAAAAGTTTTCACTGACAATTAGGGTAGCACAAGAAACAGTAGACAGGCAAGAGCTATTATAAGTCAATGGGCAAGAGAATTAAGAAAAGACTTGACAGGTTTTAGTGATCTCCAAAAAAGTTTTTACACAATATTTTTTTTAGTTTAGGAACACTGATGGAGAATAAATCAAGAGCATCAATACTCTGATACATAGAGTTGTATGCCTTTTTAGCTCTTATCATACATGAGTTTTGCCGATATATACACCGCATAGTGGGAGACAGAGGTTGATGATTCCTTACGGTGAAGGATGGAACACGCGGCACAATTATGCTTATCAATTCCGAACAGGCGGTCGAACCATTAGCCAAATTGAACAAGAATACCAGGTCGGCAAATTAGTGGAAGAACGTGAAACTTCCTGCAGCGACTGTAATAATCAGGCAAATAGATTTTGGATCTAAACTGAATATACCTACCGGAATTTCTTTTGAATACTTTCAATGCGATTGACGTAAGTATTATAAATAGGATTCCATAAATATTGTAATATAGGTCATGGAAGCTTTCAATACAGCGACGTGTTTTTCTGAGAACCTGTCAAAGGCACACCCTAAAGTTGGTTGGGGAAATAGGACTAAAGTACGACGAACCATCATAATAGTATGTGAGTTCTTGCCGTCCCTTACGGCGTTTGTCCACCGCAGCCGTCACCGGGACGTCAACGAAAAACGAGAATATTCGAACCGAACTTGACTTCCCGGTGACAGCGATCGTTTGTCCGCCATGTATCGGTACTTCGGCGCCGTCATCTAGTTCTCGCTGACGTCCCACTGACGGTGGCGGTGGTCAAACGCCCTTACAAATTAAAAAAAAAAAACTTGAGAGGTGTCAAGGGACACCCAGATGAAACGAAGTTCCTTTCGATTAATTAGTGAAGGAATTGTAATATTTTTTTTTTTTAAGTTATAATAATATTTTTTTTATATATATATATATATATATATATATATATATATATATTCTTTCCAATATCTGGCTTGCTTTCTATAAGAGAGAGAGAGAGAGAGACAGACAGAAAAACATGCGCACGCCGCACAGCTTACAATAGCTTACAAAAAGTGTCGTGACAACTTTTCGTAAGAATTTTTTCCGTCTAGCCCCCTTTCACAACGCGCGATAAGGAACTTCGTTCCAAAAACATTGTGGATGGTAAAAATTTTGCGATTTGTTTCAGTCTCATTACCAAACGAGTTCCAGCTTTAGGTCCATGCCCAAACTTTCGACCAAGTTATGCATTTTTTACTCTACTTCTATGTTCTTAAAAACGATTGTCAGTAAACACAGAAACAAAAAGAAAATAGAAAATTGCAAGTCACTCAATTCACTCACTCATCGTTTATGTCACTCTTCGGCTCATAAAATATTTCTATGCAAAAAGTCGCGTTGATCCGTTGGTACGTGATAGAACGGTACACCAACAAACACGCTGCGCTAACTTGTCATTGTATAGTTATTTATTTAAGTTGCACTTTGTAATTACAGAGTGTAACTGGAAATCTGAAAATGGCTTATTTTACTCATCATTATGAACGACTGTTTAGTTGATACCGACTCAGAAACCGCAATATAAATCTGTTGTTTCATTATTTATGCTCGTTTGTTCGTGCGGGCGCCGCGCGGTATCACATGAATTGTTTTATTTTTTCTCGATTTCAGAGTTTTTCCCAACTTAAAACTGTTCTTTATGCCCCTAGCTCTTGTAAAATGTTAGTAGGATTAATTGTAATTAACTTTCTTCCTCTCTCTTGTTCCAGTCAGTATCAGTGACGGTGTCGGTGCTGACACTGACCTTCATCTCGGTAGATCGCTGGTACGCCATCTGCTTCCCGCTCAAGTTCAAGTCCACAACGGGACGCGCCAAGACCGCCATACTCATTATATGGGCTTTGGCTCTTATTTTCAGTAAGTATATTGACCAAATTGTTTTCTAATAAGAGTGCTAAACATTTGTTCGTGTCGGCACATTCGTTTCGGTAGTATTGTCTAACAACTAAGTCGACCCTAAGCAATTAATAGACACATCTGGCTTTGATTCGGCTCGTGTCGGTCGGCAAACTCCGTCTACAAATATAATGATGATATTATTATAAGTTTGCCACCTAAGCACATAGAAATGTATTGAGTACAAGCCGTGTGCTCGACGGGAATATGACGAACTTCCATCAACCCCTTTATGGGATTAAACAACAACTATTATCCGTAATGCTAACCTTTGTTATAATATAAGGAACTTTTGTGCAAAACTTCATGCTTTAAGACCCAGCGGCACAGATTACTAAATAGTTACTACGTAACAGATACTTCACTCAGTAGAAAATTTCCAATACCTATTGAGATAATAGCCTACTCCGTCGCCTCAACAACCACTGCATGCTAAAATGTGCCTAAATGCTCAAGCGTACAGTTGTGATTGCTTCGCACCGCGCGATCCTACAGCAATCGCAGGGAACCGAATTTGGACCGCAAGCGGTCCGAGAGCGCTCGCTCGAGCGGTAGGTAATTATAGCGCGCAAGCACATGGAGTGACGGAGGCCTGCCAGCGGTTTAGGCTATGCGTAGTCTGTCAATGAATGAATGAAAAAATGAATGATTGTCCAATTTGCATGGTTAAAGGTTCACACGTGACTTTAAAATAAAAGCGAGCGAGCCTTACAGTAGTCGCATATGACGTATACGATCTGACATCTCACCTTGGTAATAAGCAAAACATTAACATTTTATCCTAAAAAAATTATTCAAGTATTATTTGAAATGAATTATCGTAACGAAGAATAATAATTTTTAATGAAAATTTTATTTTATTTAATTAAAACTAACAACAATAAATACATTTATTATAATTTACACATTGTTCGTCGAACCGTTGAGCTCCTTAAGTTCTGAGTTGAGCTGCACGGTTACTGACAAATGCGTGCACTGACTGAACAGGTCCACTCAATCTGTGTGGTTCTTTCCTCAAAAGACCGTTTCAGACACAAATCTACATGGTCCTCAAAGATTTATAATATTATTCTAATTATTGTGAATGTGAGAACTATGTCGGTCATTGGTTTATTTAAATTTATTTTTATATTTTTCTCAGCTTTATCATGATCTGGCAGTTTGAGTCATTTATGCGGCCTACTCAAATGTTCTTTCTTTGGTATTGTTCGTCGAATCGTTGAGCTCCTTGAGTCTAAGTTGAGCTGCACGATTACTGACAATTGCGTGCACTGACTGGACAGGTCCACTCAATCTGTGCGGTTCTTTCCTCAAAAGACCATTGCAGACACCGATCTACATAGCCTTCACATGATCTGACCAAGATTTTGTCTCGACTTTAAAAGAGACTGTGACCTCTGAGTTTGTTTCGGCCTTTCTTCTCAGAGTAGTCAGATAAATAAAAATAAAAAATAGTTAGTTAGCTAGTTTAAAAAAAATATGATTGACATGTAAAAGTGTTTGTCCAAACCTATTTACAGAAATAAATCATTTATCATTTATAAATTAGTTTTCATAACAGCACACTTTATACACAACACTGTAGGTTAAGCGCACAGCTGATGCGTCCACGTTCTCTATTTCCCTTTCTAGTTACACACACGCAACTGTTGGCTGACAGTACCAACCTCTCGGAAAATGCGTTGGTACCATCTGACGGCCAACTCTACCACCGCGCGCGCTCATTGGTCAAATCAAATAACGTGCGCTTCCCCGGCTTCCTGTTACACACTTCCGTCGCATTTCACGAAATCACTCCCACAGATTGCAGGAATGCGAGAGGAAAGATATTATGACACATCAATAATAATTATACAAATAGCAAAATGTAGGTGTAACTACTATACACTTCTGTCTCTGAAAGATCGCTTTTAGCGATAATACCGCCCATTATGTCACCCTATGTAAAATGTCTACATTTATATCTGTAATATCTGTGTACATAATAAAGATTATTCTATTATATTCTCTTTGCAAAATGTAGGTTATCCTGTCAGTAACTACCAATAATAATCAAATCAAATCAAATCAAATCAAAAGTCATTTATTCAAATTAGGCTGAGATTCAGCACTTTTTGAACGTCAAAATCACATAAGACAGTCCCCCCAAAACGCCCACCCTTCACCACTTCCTAGTGCTTTAGCTGGGAGGAAGAAGTGGCGGAACAAACTCCCCAGCAGCACTGCTGTCTGTTCAGTTAGAAGAACTGGATTCTATACATATAGTAATTAGTAATTAACATTACGAAACACAAAAATATTAAATTTATTTGCCATATGTCAGCTAGCACACGCCAATATTTAAAACTATACTCAAGCAGAAATAAATAATAAAAACAAAAACGCAAACAGAACTTAATACATAATAAAAAGCCTCCTGGCATAAAGGGCGTGCCCGCTTACATATGCAATGCTGCATTATGTTTATATGTATATAGCTGTAACTAGTAGCCACAAATGATAAACTAGGACCTTCGAAGTAAAATAAAGAAACATTAATTTCAATAACAATAACAAAACCATAGTCAGCAAGGTGACCTGTCACCACAAGCAGCACCCGTTCACGAGCATAACGCAAAGATCAGCCATTACCCCCCTCGCCATATTTGAGGGAAGGAGGCAACCCGACCCCCGACGCTACCGCAAGCATTGACATCTAAGGGAGCATGACGAACTTGCTGCCGGTTGCTCAAAAGAATAATATGATGAACTGTCGAGGTCGCTAGCTAACCATATATTGCAATACAACTCATTAAAAAACATTGAAATGAGTAGATTATGTCAATAATAAATAAAAATTAAATTAAACTAAAATGACTAATATAGTCAAATAAAATAAACAATTATATGAACTCGTATAACTTGTCAGTAGGTAAGCTAATTTTGGAGAAAGAACATAAACATTGTCTTGAGTTAATCACAGCGACCAGCTATTTTTATCGTTTAAGTAATCGTTGATTGAATAGTATGCCTTTGAACAAAGGTTGGATTTTACTTTAGCTTTAAACACATTAAAAGGCAATTCTAACAAAAAAGAGGGAAGCTTGTTATAAAAGTTTATACCAAGCCCAACAAATGAGTTATGGACCCTATGAAGCCGGTGAAAGGGAGCACGTAGTTTCTCCTTGTTTCTAGTGTTAATATTATGAATATCACTGTTTTTTGTGTATAAGTGTATATTTTGCCTAATATATAAGATGTTGGCGAAGATGAATTGTGAGGCCACCGTGAGAATACCAATCTCTTCAAAAAAATCTCTCAGAGTAACTCTAGCACCTAGCTGGTAAATTGCTCGTACAGCTCGTTTTTGAAGAACAAATATATTTTGAATATCAGCGGCTTTGCCCCACAGCAGAATGCCGTAGGACATGACGCTATGAAAATAACTTTTTTTTTTTTTTTTTTTTTTTATTTATTTACTTAAAAACACATTTATACTTATAGATATAAAAGGCACACTATTAGACCTCTGGGGTCTGTCTTAGCATGCCATGATCTGGAATTACTCAACGCGCTACTGATTTACATTACGGAGTTAAGGTAAAATCGAGGTGTAATATTCTTTGAGCTTATGCTTAACCGTTTTACTGTTCATTGAGTCGCGAATTTCTTTAGGTATTTGGTTTAGTAAGACGGGTATTGTAAAAGATGCAGTGCGCCTACCATAGAAATTATTTTTACGTGGCACTTTAAGTGATTTTAATTTTGACTGACGGGTATTCACATCATATGTCACTGGAATCTGGATCTCAGTGTTATCAAAATGTTCTATGAGGAACAGGTACTCCGCGCGAGCTTGAACTGGTAATACTTTGCAATGTTTAAATAGACCTGTATAATTGTCGCGGTATTTATTTCTTACATACTTTGGTACTACCAGTTTCAGCAGACGCGTTTGCAGATTATGAATCTTATCGAGGTATGTTTTAAAAGTGCGTCCATAGCTGGTGAGTCCATAGGAGATTATAGACTCAGCAAGAGCTTTGTACATTTGTAGTAGGGTATTGTAAGGTATGTTCCTCTTTATAATGGAAAATTTAGTGAGTATTCCACGTAACTTACCGCATACAGATTCCACCTGATAACTCCAGTTGAAGCGATTATCTATTATAAGTCCCAAGTAGGTATGATATGGAACTTGTTCTATAGGCGAACATTGGCAATCTGTTACATTTTTATGCAGACAATCGTGGGTGTGAGCTATGATTTGAAAGGAATGAGAGGTGTTTATGTGGCTTGAATGTACATGTATTAATTTTGTTTTATGCGGATTCATAACAAGTCCCATATCATGGGCCCACTTGGTCATATAAGTAAAATCTGCTTGCAAACATTCCACAGCCAGATTAAGATCCTTGTTAGCAGAGAGTATACAAGTGTCATCAGCATATTGGTAGAGGGAACAGTGTTTTATAACATTTTCTAAATCATTTACGTAGGCCAGATAATGGAGTGGACCCGTTACTGACCCTTGGGCTGTGCCTCGTGTAACGTAGACAGATCTGCTTAGGCTCTGGCCGACTTTGACATGATAACTTCGACTACGAAGATATTCTGCGCACCATTCTAGTAGTTTTCCACTTATGCCGGAATTTTCTAGAGTTTTTAAAAGCATATTGTGGCCGAGTGTGTCAAACGCCTTGCTGAAGTCAATAAACAATAGCACCACATGCTTCTTCTCGCCTAGGTGGTAGTTAACTTCATCGGTAAAATTGGATAGTAACTGAGCTGTGGATTTTTTACTTTGGAAGCCATATTGAGCTTTGGAAATGATGTCATTGTTCCGATAAAACGAGTGTATTTGGTCACAGATATATTTTTCAATTATTTTATTAATTACTGGTAAAATTGTTATAGGTCTGTAATTCGCTAAGTCATTGAATTTTCCTTTTTTATGAATAGGTCTAACTATACCGGTTTTTAAATCAGACGGATAATTACCTTGATGAATACTCGCATTTATTAGTTTCACTATTGCATTCACAATTTTATTCCCTATCATTTTAATGTCTATCACTCTTATAGTGTCAAATCCAGCAGATTTTTTAGTGTTTAATTTGTTTATGATTTTAATAATTTTATTAGGTGTAGCTTTTTTGAATAAAATAGATTTATCTTGTGATCTCATGTATTCAGATTCATCCAGCAAGGGTGTGTCACACCCGGGCACAATATTAGACACACTCGTCTCAAATTCCATTGCGAAGTCATTAGCGATAATCATTTCATTATTTGAATTATTTAAGAAAGCGCTCGTTATTACCTCATCTACTGACTTGACTATTTTTCCCGTAAGTTTATTTAATATTTCCCACAATTTTTTGGGATTATTTTTGTTCTCTGCTATTTCTTTTCTGAAATAATTATTTCTCGTGTTTATTATAATTTTGTTTACTTTATTTCTAGTTATATTATATTCTAACTTAAGAGTTTTATTGTTAGGGTCGTTTTTCCATTTGATATACAGTTTGTCTTTATTGGCACAACTTGTTTTTATTTTATTGTTAATCCATTTTTCACAATTTCTTTTGCTAGAGTTATTAATCTTTTTAACATATTTGCATTCATTGTAGCACTTTACAAAATTATCTTTAATGTAATTATATATATCGTGTGCGCTGTCTAATTCATCTATTTTTTCCCATTCGGTGCTAGCTAAGAGTGTTTTTAATTTATTATTATCAATCGACTCAATGAACTTCGGTTCTCTTAATTTAGGCATGGATGCAAGCGTGGTAATTGTCATACGATGGTCCGCTAAGACAGTCCCCAGAGCGGCCGAATATAGGTCATGAAGGCGCGATCGCACGAAAATGTGATCTATGCATGTTTTGGTGACTATGTGACCTTTGGTTTCAACTCGCGTGAAGTCTGAGATCGCACATTCAAGCCCGCACTCAGCTAGTTTACTCAAATAATAACTGTTTACATTATTGGTAGTTTTAAGGTCTAAATTCATATCTCCTAATAGAATAAGATCACTTGTTTTTACATAGTCAACATTAATCAAACTGGACAATTCATTAATAAACAAATGTTTGCTTTCTTTAGGTGGTCTATACACTGCACAGATATAGATATTATTATTTTGCTGCGTTGTTAATCTACCTAGTATACATTCACAATGTCTCGTTTGTATATTTTTCGGTTGAAATTTATGCTTATTATTTACATAGATAATAATACCACCACCTTTCCTACTCTTACGTAGGATACTGTACAGTGTATATCCATCCAATTGATACATAGGTACAATTTGTTCCGAAATTCCCACCTCCGTGAGGACTACAACATCTATTCGTGATTTTACAGAGATTAAACAATTTATAAGATTAGCGTGATTTTTTATCAAAGATCGTATATTAACATGCACTACATTAACATTATTCGTGTTTTTTGGTAGCTTACTAATGTAGGCAGGTAAATCACTGCAATCATAGATTTCCTTTACATCGCTAAACAGAGACATTATTATTATTTAAATACATGACAAAGATTTTGTTATTGTTTTTTATATTGTGACACTAAATTAATTTTTAAGCAGATTAATTATGTCGTCTTCACACCTAATCGTATATATCTTGTCTTTGCCATTTTGGTCTACTTCCCCTTTCTTCACCAGCACTTTTCCATTTTGAAACCAAATGTATTTAAAATTCTGTCGCAGCTGTTGTTTAGCCATCCACATGAGTTTTCTGTTTACTTGAGATAACGCAAATCGTACATAAACTTTAACAGGTGCATGTGTACTAGATAAGTTAGACAATATATCAGTTGATGTCATATTAAATTGCTTAGCGGAACGCATCCAGTTTTCCACATCTTTTGTGTTACCAAGTTCAATCTGTATCACGTCTGGGTTTTTGGGTGAGTTCGGACGTTTCACGCTTTTTATCACAGACTTATCTAGGCTCATTTTTTCAGCAATATTATTTGAGATCTGCAGAAGTTCTTCGTTTTGCATGTATGGGATTCCAGCTATCTCAACAAGATTGTTTAATTTATCCTGGTCAGATTCATTCAGCCGCTGTTCTAAAGATGATATTTTGGTTTCGTAGTGGGTGACTTTATTGCATAGAAAGTTATTTTTGTTTTCCATTTCTTTCAGTTTTTGTTTCATCATTTTAATTGACTCCACAAAATCATCGATCTTTCCAGTGCAAAATTCAATAGAAGACTGTAAGGGTTCCAGCTCTTTTTGAACAATTTTTTGAACCTCCTTAGAAATGCTCGATAACAAATGTTTCATATCTATTGGAAAGTTAGACGATATATTGGGTATTTTAGTTGGTTCGTCGACCTCATCGTCGTCTTCCTCTGGGACTATAAATGACTTCCTAACAGGAGTATGCCGGTGACATTCGCTGCAAGTCCACTCCAGGGTGTCTGAGTTACGGATCGCTAGTATTTGTTTTTGTGTGAGCCCTGAGCATGTTGTATTTGCATGCACGACTTTCCCACATTTGCAACATTCTAAGCCAGGGCTTTTATTTGTAATGGTTTTGTTACAATTATCGCACTTTGGCATGATATTATTGTTGGTTCAGGTAGTTGTGTGAACGAAAATTGTACGTACCCACACCGCTGTTGATAATATATCGCCTCAGTACTAAACGTCGCGCACAAAAGGTCTTAAGCGCCGTGCACAATCCGTCACTTACGCGTTTTTGCACACGAACTTTTGATGTTCTCACAAAACGAAGTTTTTGTTTTATTTGTTTTTCAAGACGCACAAATCACCATAATGAAGTATAATTATCAAATTGTTTATATTCAATGTTAATGCAAGTGTTGTATACTTTAGATTTAACACCAAACTATATACAGATACTCGTAAATTTCACCGAATTTGTATTAGAAGAAGCGCGTTGACCTTGCCGTGTACACGGTTAAGAGGGTTGACATGTAAATGGAATAGATGGAATATAACTGAAATAGGCTAGCCGAGCTGTATCAACGTCAGTGTATTGTCTTACTTTCCTGACGGCATAGGCGGCCGAACTGAGCCTTCCCGCTAGGCATGATATATGTGATCCCCACTGAAGCTTGGCATCAACTGTTATGCCCAGAAATACTGCCGAGTCTACAGTTTCAAGTACCTCTTTATCTAAGACGATGTTGGGTCCTAGATTTCTAACATTCGGTAAGGCGAACTTTACACATTTCGTTTTCTTGGCAACGAATACAAATACACATATATACAATATACACATATATACAATAAATACAAATACACATATATATAAATACAATATACAAATAAAATTGTATACCTAGTCTTAGATCTATTCTTCTTCTCTTTTCGTATCGACGACGGTACATCTACATTAGTACTATTACAATTCCACAAAAGCATTGGCTGTAAAAGAATACATTGGTTACTTAAAATGAACTAAACCCAGAAATCGAATTCGAGATCAAAAATTTAAACAAACGTGTTGCTAATTTCAAATAATAGCCTCAATTGTGTAGTTTGCCAAAAGTACTTTAACATAGTGCTAAAAAAAATTGTAGGCATATCTTAAACAGTTAAAATACCTATGATATTGCACACAGTTTTCAACTTAGAAGTGAATAATAAAATATAATATTATATATTATACTGTTTGAAATAAAATCGTGCTAAATCCTATTTTAAAATAAACATGAGCAACTTGTTCATAAGAATATAAATCTTTTATTTTAACTTCGTTTGCCTTACCTATAATATTAGGTCTTACCTTAGGCTATCATATTTTTTATTTTGATTTAAGAACGCTAAGGCTGCGTCTTTAGTGTCCTTAAAAAAAAAGAAGAGTTATTAGGGAAATGTTGACTACCCCTGAACTGTCACGTTGACAATGACCTTTCATTGTTTAAATTTTTGATCCCGAATTCGATTTCTGGGTTTAGCTGCTCGCTAGCTGGAATGTCACAGCACTGGTTTTTCAATGGCGGTTTGTACATGACGTGACTTACTGACGCGTTATTGACTATATCGAGGCACGAGGAACAGGGTGTAATGTTCACTCATACCTCCATAGAAAAGGGAGGCAGGCGGGTGTCATGTCTGACCAGGCGGGTGTCATGTCTGGTGGGCAACTACCCGACCGATGTCGGTAAGTCGTATATATACTAGTCGCGCGGTAAACTCTGCTTGCGCGATGCAGGCTTTGCGTGACGTCAGTATGACGTGCAGCTCGCATATGGCGATGTAGATACCGCTACATTTAGTTTCTGATTGGTTGCATCGTGTATGGGCCGCCATTGAAATACTAGTGCTGTGATATTCTGGCTACTCATTGATGATTTGAGTTTGTAACACGTTAATTTTCAGTTTCTGTATTCATGCTTTTCCGTTCGTTTTCCTGTTATCAGGGTTTAGTGTTTTAAGTTTTATTTAAGCCTATGACGGCATACACAAAACAGATGCTGTCATATGTATAATAACCGTACTTATCTACAGCTTATAGGGCAACGAGAAAATAATAGTCCATATCTACCGCTTTCGTAGGTACTTGAGTTCTTTTGTGATGTAACATTTAATTTTTTAACCATTCGGTGCGTGGGTTGAACACAAACAAAAAATGTTCGTCCACCGCTTTAAGGTTTTTACTATTATAATTCCTGATCCTTTCAACCATTTTATTGTGAAGGCGTAACAAACAAACAAACTTACTTTCGCAGTTATAATATTAGTTAGGATTAGGATTTGGATATTATAGTGAACCCCGTACATGCTTCGCAGGGGTGCAAACTACTAATGTGGCGACCGACATGACAAAAGAACGAGATACTCATAGACCTTCCGGAAACATGCCCTAAATAAAATAAATATAAAAAATACGTATTTTATTTTGGAACTAAAACAAATTGACGTAAATTACAATGGAAACGATGATAGCTACAAAATTTAAAAACTGTGTCGCAGCTATCAACGCGCCCTGGCAGAGGCCAGGGTTGCGGGAAAGTCCGAATGGGTTACCGTGGCCCCTGGCACAGGCAACTGAAGGAACACGGTTGGGTTTTAATCAGTAAGAGTCTGACACGTCCTCCCGCTCCGCCCAGAGCGGGAGAAATTATTTGCTGATTTCATATAGTCTATTCCAAAGTATCTGATGAAAACCTAAACAAACCCAGTTCAGATTAAATTCTTACGAAATTACTTAATAAAGGAAACAACGCATTCATCTGTAATCTGAGATCTCACAACATTTTCCAAAATTAAAGTTTGAACAGGTAACATTATGAATTTGTAATAGAAAAATTATCTAACATAAACTCAATTTCTCAAATGAAAAACATAGTTAAGGTGGTTTATAATTAGAATTTCGGGTTAAAGTATTTAATTTTTTAGTTTACTCTTAAAATATTAAAATAATCAAATTAAACCAGTACATTTTTATGTGCTACAAAAAAATAACCATTCTTATTCATTCATTTTCTGAACCAATTGTTTACATTCTAATTAGATAATTTTGGAACCGACTATACTTTAAGACTCGGTGGGCTCTACATAAGTTGCTAAATTAAATCCACTTGAACGTTAAATAAGTTAGCATGAACGATACGAGTACCGCTTTCAGGGCTTCTGATATTGCCGCGAATTAAAAGGTTGCGTATCTCTGAACAGGTGATGACGCAAACAGTTTTTAAAGTAGTCCAGCGTGTAAAATTGATAAGAACTACACACTTTCACCATTACCAAGTAAATACATGTGCATGCTGATATAGTACTGGGTACATGAACGTGTCTAGTGACCCAGTCCTCACCATCGCTTGTCAGGTATTTTCCAAAGCATAAAAAACATATTTTACATAAAAAATGTCTAAAATGTATGGGACAAACATTTAAAGTAACCGAAAAACTTATGTCAATTCAGTTGAAAGTCTTTGTAGAAATACGAAGCGCATTGAAAACGCTCCCTTCTTGTCTAAGCCCTCCGGTTAAGTTCGTCATCTGGTCAAGGTTTTCAAAGGTGGCGGGCGGCCAAAATCTTTTTTTTTTATATTAGAGAACATCCACACAAGGTCTTCAGGTCCCGAACTAGGTAGAGCCTGTACTACAGTAACCTGATGACTGATATACATACTTATACACACCCAGACACAGGTCAAACAGACATGTTCATGCACACAAATGTTTGACTTGTCCGGGGATCGAACCCGGGACCAGCGCCTCAGAAGGGCAGGGTCGCTACCAACTGCACCAACCGGTCAGTCAATCTTTGTGGGGCCTATGTGAAGCAGTGGACTATAATGATGATGAAGATGCAATTGAATTATAACTTATTCATTTATTTATTCATAAAGGTACACCAACAGCTTCTGTATACAAAATATCAAATAACAGTAGATAATAGTTGAGGGCTTATACAGTTGCCAATAATAGGTGAACCAACATTCACAAATACAGTGATAGCCTAAGGTAAAAACGAAATGCATAAAAATTAAGTGGTAACAACTATATAAACAGAAATATAAAAAAATACATAAGTTATGAGACTGCAGAGGTGAGACATTGTTTGCCTCTCTGCTTTTTGCTGTTAATTTGGGCTAATGAGCAGTGGTGGCCATGTGGACGGCCGCGTTTTAGCAGTTATAGGTACAAAACAAAACAAGCACTACACTCTGTGTAAATTATTGCATTACCATTGCTCTCAAAACGACGAAGGAAAACATTGTGAGAAACCTAAACTAAAAATTTTAAGACGTGTGATATCCACCAATTCACACTGTGCCCGTGTGGCGGATTACGGCCCACTGTCTATCACAGAGAGGGGGCCTGTGTCCAAGCAGTGAAAACGTTAGAGGCTCATTATATTTAGGCTAATTAATCATTTTAATCCCCGGTAAGCGTCACTTACTTGAACTTAAAACTTTTTAATACACGTGGATCAAAATCCAATTTTTTAAGGGCAAATCAAACATTTCCGAATTGCTTCAACTTGGTAGATGTTAAATTGTTTTCAGGAATTTCCTAGAACAGCTGACGAAAATGCCAATTAACTTTGATTTGTTTCAATTTGATTTGAACGAATGTTTTGGGGTAATTACTTTGAAAGGAGCTTATTTCAATATCTGTAATTTATTTGAGTTTAATTCTCGGCGTGTTTACAAAAAAATATTGCGCTGAACTTTATTGGTTGTTTGCAAACTAAGTGGTGAATTACGGTGAAAACATAGAACTTTCTCCGTCTTATTACAAAATAAGTTCTATTTTGGTTTAAGTTTAAACCGTTGAGCCTGTACCTTTTGAACCTTATTCCGACTGTTATAAAGTTCTTAATAAAAAAATAACTACTTAGACTTAAAATCATTTTTTGTAACAAGAACTTTAACGTTTTCGGTGTAAAAGAGATTGTTCTGCATCCATCTATCCTTCGCCCCAGAACCAACAGCGAAGGAAAATTACATTGCGTGTTCTAAATTACAATTATGCTAAGAGATTCAGTAAAAATTATCTATCTTGTTTGGTGTTAAAAGCAAATTGTATACACTACATAATGGCAATGTAGTCACGAAGAGATGCATGCGAGTGTGAAGTGGGTGCAATATCTTAAATGATAAAAATGATAAATGATTTTATTTCTGTAAGTAGGTTTGTTACAAACACTTTTACACGTCAATCATATTTTTAAAACTAGATGAGGTCGGCGTTTCATAACTGACTACTCTGAGAAGAAAGGCCGAAACAAACTCAGAGGTCACAGTCTCTTTTAAAGTCCAGACATAATCTTGGTCAGATCATGTGAAGACCATGTAGATTTGTGTCTGAAACGGTCTTTTGAGGAAAAACCATACAGATTGAGCGGACCTGTCCAGTCAGTGCACGCATTTGTCAGTAATCTTGCCGCTCAACTGAGAACTTAAGGAGCACAACGATTCGACGAACAATACCAAAGAAAGGACATTTGGGTAGGCCGCATAAATTACTCAAGCTGCCAGATCGTGTGAAACTAACTAAGCAATAAAATAAAAAAAAGTAATAATCCACATAATCTTCACATTCACAATAATTTAAATAATATAATACTTTACAAAGTAATTACTCATGTCATTGTATGTATAAAATTCATGAATGTCAATGTGTATATAAATATTCGAACATAATCTTGACAGTTGATTTGATTGACATGACATGACAAGGATTAGGGATGCCCATACGTTGTTAGACCCGTATCGATATAATATCGATAAATAATAAAAAATACGCAGTAGGGTTAATGCTTGACATGACCAAAGCCTATGATAAAGTGCAATATGATATTTTATTTAAAAAAATTATATAGATTAGGAATCCGAGGTAAAGCTTATGAATGGTTCAAATCTTATCTGGAAAATAGAGCACAGCGAGTAGAAATAGAATACTTCAATAGCACTATAAACGAACTTCAAAAGTTCCGGTCGGACAGAAAGGCGATTAGCGCATCAATACCACAAGGAAGTGTTATTGGATGTCTGTTGTTTCTCATATACATCAATGATCTCCGAAAATTTATAGCAGAAACCGGACCTTGCGTTTTATTTGCGGACGACATCTCTATTCTCACCCAATGTCATGACAACATAAACCTAAACACTACCCTTAATGAAATTCTCAGCAAAATAACAACCTGGATGAACGAACACAACCTTGAAATCAACTTTTCAAAGACTAAACTCATAACTTTCCATCCCCACCAAAAAAATCCTCTAAATGTATTATTTTCTTTTAATAATCATATTATAGAAACAGTCAATGAATTCAACTTATTAGGCATAACCATAGACAAAAATATAAATTGGAAGTCACACATACAAAACATAAAATCAAAACTTTCAAAAATTTTATACGCTTTTCGTGAAGTCAAAAAAACCACAAATTTACAGACTGCCCTGGTTACATACTACGCCTATGCTTATGCCTGGCTTAACTACGGCATTATAATGTGGGGATTCAGTACAGATGCACTAACACTGTTCACCGTTCAAAAGAAATGTATCCGTATACTAGTAAATATACAACAGATAGATAGCTGCAAACCCCATTTTATAGAACTAAATATTTTAACTCTGCCTTGTATATATATACTTGAAATATGCAAATTCGCGCACAAACACCAAGACTTCTACACCAAACGAGAAGACATACAAACAAGATACACACTCCGACACAAAACACGACTCAACCTACCATTATCCCGCTTAAAAATACACTCAACAAGTCCTCTGGTTATGTCAATAAAAATATACAATATGTTACCCGAATCAATAAGAAAAGAAAAAAAAACTCCATCTATTTACAAATAAGTTAAAAAAGTTATTATCGAGAAAGTGTTACTACAGCGTCAACGAATATTTACATGATAAATCCTTGAGACTAGAAAATTAATGCTCGGCACCAATATCCATGTTATTAGAATAAGTTAAATTATAGGAATCTTGTTTTTAGTTCATTATTCCTGACATGCACGGTGCACTTTGCAATAATAATTAAAATGAAATTGGACTTTTTGATAATATTAACTGTTCCTTTTCTAATTTTATTACTAATTTTAACAGACTTGTATTGTATTTTATCCATTGACATACCTACATAATATTCCCAGCGACATTTGATGTAATATTATGACATTTTTATATTTATTGTGATTTTAATTATTTGACATGAATTTTAGTAATATTTTAATTGTTATTTAAACTTATATTAATTGACAATGATTTGCATGCTCATGTAACGGCAGAACAATGGAGAACTAACTTCCTTATTAACATTAATGCACCAATTTGTATACCCATATTTGCAAAGAAATAAATTATTTAATGATTTAAGATTCTTGATAGGTCCTCTCCAAATATCTTACTTTTGCTGTGCCCGACAGGGTCCACGATTGTTACTAAAAATGTTTACCACCTAAGACTACATTGTGGAATGCAATAAAGAATTGAGTATTGAGTATATAAATTTTGAACAAAATCGATACCGTTCAGTACCCAACGTGTTATTCTATTTGAAATATTACAATGTATCTCACTTAGGGCGTTTGTGCATTACCTTGTGTTGTGTTCGTGATTCGTTAAAATATTTATTTGGAAATAGCCTTCATAACAAATGTGTTGTTGTTTGTACACTGCATCGTTTTCGTTTTTATATTCGTGAATTTCTCACATCGAGTCAGTTTTTACGGATTGAAGTAGCCATCGTGCTTCATATTGGGCGTTTTGTGCACTCAGTCGTATTTGATTCGTATTCGTGTTTTTTAGGAATACAAATCGAATACATATGAGTGAAAGCGAAATGCTGCACACATTATGAACGCGATCTCTGCCCACGAAATGGTTTTAGTGAATACTCGATTCTCGGGTCGGTGTACGTGGACTATCGTATTCGATTCGTATTCCTGTTTTTAAAACAGATGGTGGATAATTCCCTAAAATTGTTCACTAAAACGAATCGACTACAAGTGAGTGTACAGCGCCCATTCGTGAATTTCAGATCCGCTTTTATGCTGTTCGTAAAAAACACGAATATGAATCGTAAGGTAGAGCACAAATGCCCCTAGGTGTAGTAATTGTATAGAAAAAGATAAATAATTATTTAGGATGCACGGATTAGGATATGAAAATAGGTTTTATTGTTGAATTCTTTTCATACCTAAGGTGTATGGTGCCAATAAAAACGTCACACAAGTCACTACAGAAGCGCCATACCCTAGAGCGAAGAACGTTGAAAAGGAAAGTACGTTGGTACGGATGCGTATAATATCCGTGAGCAGGTGGTTAAATCAAGTAATCTCGCACTCGATGTGTGAAATGATAGATTGGGCATCACTAATTGCCATGTCAAAGATGACAGTTTTTTTTTTGTTGTCATGTCGTAAATCGTTACAGCTCTTTTAATTTTGTTCATTAGGGAACGCAGAATGTCCGTTATATACAGATATTCGCAATTAATATAATAAAATATATTTATAATTATTATGTACATCAGATGTTTGTTGGTCTTGGGGCCATTTTCGACGATGTCCTTTGAATTGAAAAATGGCTACTTGAAAACTTAGGTGCACGCACTACTTTAGGAACCTACCAGGTGTACTTAATTGATAATTGTAATTTTTTTTTTCTTTAAAACGGGTTTGCTCTTTACTCTAGTCTAGGTCAGTGGTGACAGAGACAGAGTCGACGAAGGAGTAAGCTTCCCCAGACGAAGCCTGTTCACTCTCACTTTGAAGAGATTAGGGTGGTATGCGTTCGGAAACACAGACGCAGGTAGAGAGTTCCACTCTTTAAGTTCCACTCAAATACCTTAAGTTTTGCGTTTCGTCACTTATAAGCTCTCCAGACCTGATAGTTTCTTAGAGATACCAGCGTATTATAGTCCAACTATGGCGCAAGTTTTTGTGGTTGTGAAATCATCAAATAACTTTTCCCGCCCTGGGCAGAGCGGGAGGGCGTGTCAGACTCTTACTGCCTAAATTTGGCTCACTTGCCGGTCGATTCTCTAAAAATCTCACCTTGAAAACTTAAGTGAAGTCAGCTATCATTCCACCTAATGCTAGGGATTGACACTATTGACAGTTCACATCATGCTCACTTCACGTAAGTTTTCACGGTGAGATTGTAACAGAACAGCTCGGCTGGGCTACGACGGGATACCTTTAATCTAGTAGGATGTTCCCGTGGGATAATTTCCAACCTCCACGCGGTCGAAGCTGTGGGCAAGCAAAACTCAGTTGATTACGAGTCCAGCGGGATTATTGCGTAACACAAATATAATGACAATCGATCGCTATGCCTTTTATTTTGACAGTTAATCCACGTTGTTGTGCAGACGAATTTCCCAAACCTATGATGCAATGGAAAAGGAATCCTTCAAAGCCCTTGGATTGGGAATGAAAGTGTGTTACGTAATTAAGGTGCAGGTTTCCTCACGATGTTTGTGTGACTATTAGTTTGTTTTTTTTTACCAACAGATGCTCCAGAGCTAGTGGTCCTGACAACTGAGAAGTCAGTGCCCCTTCGCTTCGAGTTAGAGTACCTGGTCCAGTGCGTCGCGACCTGGTCTTCGAATAGCGACCTTGTGTGGCACATCATTAAAGTGATTTTCATTTACACGTAAGTAGAATTGTTTTTTTCGTAAAAAAATCGCAAAAAGCTTCCGCATCTTCCGGAGAGGAAGTAAAAACTACACCACTTATGCTCGTTTTCACTAACACTTGGTGGTACCCACATGTATGCCTAAATATAAGTCCGTCAGCTTAGCACCGAAAGTTGAAAATCCAACAGCTGAATGCATCTAGGTATCGCTTAGTGTTAGTAAAAACGGGCAATACAGTGATACCGATAAAGCCGTTATGAAGTCTACTTTACGAAGCTAAACAATTCCCATTTTCCTAAATAGTTTATTGAACATTCTAACCTAATGTGTGAATGCGCCCTGTTTTCGTGAACCTCAAATAACTAATATTTTGGGGTCCTTAATATACTTAATAGACAAAGTACTGCAACCAGCTTGATCACTCTAAATCTTGTCTGAAAAAAAAAATATCTAGGATTACATATCTCGGGAGCACGGGGTCGTCTTTTAGAAAACGAAGCCAAATCGCAGAGGCCCCTCAGACAATTTTAGACGGAATGAGACACCACCCTACGACTATCCCTGAATGCACTATGCAAGTGCACCCAAGGACAACCCCCGGTTGGTGCAGGACTATTGCAGAACATGGAAACAAAATACAATTATTGGGCTATGGGTTTGGGTGGTATAGTGGATTTGGATACCTTGAACTATGGAAGAATTAACTAAGATTATTATTATGACGGTACCTTGCCAATTCATCGAAAATATTATGTGCGAGTATGTACGAAAAAATCTGCATCTTTTTAATAAAATAAGCGATAGACATAATTTTAATACTAGAAATAAAGATAAAATAGATCAACCATTTGTCAGATTACCTAAAGTACATACATCTTTTATGGGGTACGGTGTTAAATGTTACAACAAAATACCTTGTCACGCTACATTTTTTACACCTTGGGTCCGAAAAACCCAAATATCTTACAGACCCCTATTTATTTCTAAAATAAAATATAGCCTATGTTACTTGCAAATAATGTAGCTTTCTAATGATGAAAGAATTTTTAAAATCGGTCCAGTACTTTTTGAGTTTATCCAATACAAATGAACACACAAACAGAAATACAAACTTTTCCTCATTATAATATTAGTGTAGATACACGAATAAAATGGCAGGAGATGACTTGCACACTCAAAAATGGGCTCCCGGAAACTGTCGTTAGCACATAGTGACGTAGCGACAAGGGGGCAACATATACTGAGGTGCTTGAGGAGTGGAGAGGTATTCCACGACTATCAGGACAATCCCAGAGCCCGGAAGATGATCAAGATCCCTACCAGCATCATACTAGAATACTTCTCTTCTTCAGCTCTTGCGAATCTCCACTCAAGCCGGCTGTAGTGTGCAGCTCGCCTAACCTTATATAACTGTAACTGCACACGTATTGATTGGCATTATTACATCGATAGTAGAACCAAACAGTTCTCTTACTTAATACCCACGTCACCCTATTACACGGCTAATAAAGGCAAGAAAGAGATGGGACTCTGTTCCTCGTCAGTGTTCACTCTAGCCGGCCAATAAAGGCAAGCTAGAGACGAGGAAGAGGACTTCTCCGGGAGATAGGGTCCGTGGGGCCGCTACTGCCCAACAGCTCGCCACTTGCTGCCTTGCGGGTTTATAATAGAACACTCAAAGATGTTGGCGTTTCACTAATTAATTCGTATTTTCCAATGGCGGTGTGGAAAACACGGAAACCTAATTTTAATTCTGTTTACGAAGAAGGTTGATAACACCGAAATGAGTAAATTAAAATGTAAAGTTGATTAGTGAGTTCAAGGTTATTTTCTTTTTCTTTTATTCGATGAAAAATTCTGCCATTGGTATTATTTTCTTTTTATTTTGCTAGACGATCTCTGCATTGGTTTTATTGTATTTGGAGCCATTTGACGCTAATGAGGGACAGAAAACAATTTGCATAGTCGACGATACAATAGTCGACGTATATACAAGAAATGCTTTAACACTTTTGACAGTAACACATTTTTACAACATATTGGAAGTCGATCGATCAGGTTAAGGTATGCTTGCCGCGGTCGGTCCGTGAATGGGTGACCATCTTTAGATACCGAGACCCCACCGTGGATATTTGTCAGTCGTTACGGGTCGTCAGAAGCCCGAACGTCTGACAACCAGTCTTACCAAGGGGTATAGTGTTACCCAATAACTGAGTTATGGAGGTCAGATAGGCAGTCGCTCTACGTAAAATACTTGTATTCTGCTGCGTCCAGTTAGACTGGCAGTTGACCCCAGAAATAGTTGTGAAAAAGCTTGGCAGATGATTGGAAGTGCGATATGATTGCGTCTCATCACAGATCTAGCTACGTTCGAGCTAATAATAAAAATGGGTTCCGTCTTCCAACAACATTCGAAGGTGAAATGATATGAGCAACGTACACACACTAGGATATCATGTTTGCAATGTGGTGCAGACTTATATTATGCGTAAGTACAGTCGATATCCACCAACCCGCACTGGGATCCACCAACCCTCGCTGGGCTCGCGTGGTGGATTATGGCCCACTCCCTCTAATAGAGAGAAGACCCTGTGTCCCAGCAGTGGGAACTTTATAGGCTGATTATGTTTATGTATAGTCAATGTTAATTCCCCTTAAAAAGAAACTTCACTAAGGTTGAAATGATCTAACTGTCTTATAGATAAATAGACGTTGTCATTTTATGACGTGCAACTGACATTCAGCCATAGGGTGATAAAATAATTACGACTTTAACTGTACCTGCAATGTTGAATATTATCTGACTGATGACAAATAACTTGGAACAATAAGGATGCCGTTTAGGTAGGTTTAGTGATGGGTGATTTTAATTTTTTTAATTCAAAGTCTAAGCGTTTATTTAAAATAGGCACATAAAAGGCACTTTACAACGTCAACATTTACATTAAAACAGAATTGATTCTAGTCGCCCCTTCTAAAAGGTAGTTTCGTATGGAGAAGAATGGGCAATAAACTCTACTCCACCTCTTTTAAAATGTGGTTTGTATACATTAAATATAAAAATAAATGAGAAGACGATGCACCTAGAAATAAATGACTACCTATACCACAATAGGTAAAAAAAAAGGTAGCAATGGCAAATAAGTTACCTATGTGTTAAATATTTACAAAAAATATTGTAAAAGTATCCTATATTAGGTTCAGCAACAAATTGATTACACTGTAGCGGTATCTACATCGCCACATGCGAGTTCCGCGTCATACTGACGTCACGCAAATTCTACATCGCGCAAGCGGAGTTTACCGCGTGACTAGCATAATCGTATATACAATTTCCCGACATCAATCGTCGGGCAGTAGCCCAACAGACACGACACCCGTCTGGTCGGAGGATCCTCCCTTTTCTATGGAGGTATGAGTGAACTTTACAGCCTGTTCCTCGTACCTCTATAACACTGATACAAACACATAATACATATTTTTAAGTAAAATAATAGTGCATCAGTTACTAATAAGTAAAAACCACCATGCATAAAACAAGTAATCAGAGAAATGAACCGAGTACTAAGCGCTAATATTGAAAAATCGGTAACATGGGTAAAACGTTACATATAAATGAACTAAAAATTTATGAAATTCTGATTCTTTTACATTGACAACATTGGTAAAATTAATAAGAATTAAATAAAAATTTATAAAATAAGATAAAAATTTATAAACTATTTTATAATTGATAAAAAGTGCGGACTAGCTTATGTTACTGTTGAAGCCTCCAATAGTATTTTTAATGATGTTACAATAAAGGATATGAAGTATCTTATCTTGAGATATTTGAACTTTGAACCAACATAGAATAGAATAGAATACTCTTCATCATGTACAACATACGAATAATATAAGTATGACAAAGAAAATGTTAAGTACCCAGAGAGGAGAGCAGTGGTGGCCCAGTGGAAACGGCCGCCACGTATGAGTTGTGAGTTGTAGGTTCGAACCCAGGCTGGCACTTTACTTTATGGAAATAATTTTATCATCGCTGCTCTCTAAACGAGGAAGGAAAACGTCGTGAGGAAACCGTTATGTCCTAGAACCAAAAATTCGAAGACATGTGACATCTACCAACCCGCACTGGGCCCCTCCCTCCCTCTCACCGAGAGGAGGCCTGTGTCCCAGCAGTGGGAACATTACGCTACATATACGCATTACTACGCTAATTATATATAAATACCTAAAGGAAAAATAATAACAAAAGAGCAAGTAATATGATCATAACAATACTGAAATAATACTTTAACTTCCTGTTATGCTTATGATTTATTTGAAAAATAAGAAAACAAATGGCGTTATTTTCCGTTACAATATACAATATTTATTTGTAGATAACGAGTAAGTATCATCCTTGACTACGCATCTTCGGATGTTGGACTCATTCTGTGTTCGGATACAGGATGTGTTGACACTGAAACCATATTTATAAAGAAAAAAATCCCTGTTATGGGAAAGTGGTTGCCATTGGCAGCAGTTTACGTCCTTCAGCTTTTATAAATAAAGATAGTTTAGCGGTATCTACATCGCCACATGCGAACTACGTCACACTGACGTCACGCAAAAATCCTGCATCGCGCAAGCAGAGTTTACCGCGCAACTAGCGTAGATACAACGTCCCGACATCAATCGTCGGGCAGTTGCCCACCAGACACGATACCCGTCTGGTCAAAGGATCCTCCCTTTTCTATGGAGCTATGAGTGAACTTTACACCCTGTTCCTCATACCTCAATACTGGTGACCCCGAACAAGGCCATTGACGCAGCCTTCGAGCAGCTAGTTCAGCGTGACGTCATCACCATTACTTCCTCAAGCTTTCAAGCGGCGAGTCTCAGCCAGCCAGTCCCTACGGCTTCAAACGGGTATCCTGACCATCACCATGCAGGGAACGCGCATTTCTGGTCATCACCCTCAGCCTCATCAGCAGCCTTGGCACAGCACACTGCACTTTCGGCCGGTCAACAAGCAGAGCCCTTCACACCTCTCCTGGTCAACGCCTGCAGTCAGCCTCAACCCGGCGCACCAATTAAACATGACATAAATTAAAGAAAAATAGATACAAAGGTGATGCTTATTTCTAATGAAAACTCATCCAGCATACCTGCGATAGGATAGAAGATTTAGAGATGTAGACAGCGTGTAAAAGAGAAAATAAAATACATAAAATCAAAAACAATTCACAATAAAATAAAACAAATAATATGAGAAAATACATACAAACATAATGTATGTTTGTATGTATTTTCTCATATTATTTGTTTGATAACTCAACTTTTTTTTAAATACTCTAGTGATATTTATTTTAGAAGTATGTATGTATAGTAGAGTATTTAGATATACGCAACTATGACGAAGTGGACATATAGTGTTGGATGAACTGGCTGGTTTGTGAATGGAACGTGTAGTACACTTTGCGACTGACTTGAGCAACATGGGCAGTCCGTGATAAATAGGAATCCATGGTCACCCCCAGATTTTTGACCGTATGTGCGTATTCAATCTGAACACCATTCAGACAGAGTGGAGACAGCGACGCAACATCGAGCCTATTCCGCATATACCTGCCGCCGATAATCAAGGCCTGGGATTTCTTAGGGTTGATTTGCAGTCCAAAAGACCGCGACCACTCGCTAATCAAATCCAGGTCGCTGTTCATGGCAGACACGGCGGCCTCTGCATCTCCCCTTAAAAAATGATTGTAGAGCTGCAGATCGTCGGCATAGAGATGGAATGATAATGGTTTTATAAATAAAACGAAATAAAACCAGAGCCTTTAAGTGTTATTTGTCGGCTTCCAGTCTAACCGGATGCAGCTGAATACCGGAATTTTATTTTTAATAGAGCGACTTCCTATCTGACCTCCACAGCCCAGTTACTAGGTAAAACTAGGTATCAAGTGTGACAATAACACCCACCCATTAGTGTCCCACTGCAGGGCTGGCCTCTTCTCACACAGAGAAGGCACGAGCACTGATCACCACGCTTGCTCGAGATGTGTTGGCGATTTCATACTTATTATATTAATAATAAAGCCCAGGTTCCTCACCACGCGTCCTTCACCGATGACGGTAAAGTGATGAACTCAAAAAGTACATATTATTATGAATTGAAAAAGTCACATCGGTACTTGCCAGGATTTAAACGAACAACCTCATGCATGAGAGGCCTTGACCACATTGTATTATCATCATCATTAGCAGCCTACAGTAGTCCACTGCTGGACATAGACCTCTCCAATTGCACGCCATTTAGCTCGATTCACGGCAACTCTCATCCAGCTGCTACCAGCTACCCTGCGAAGATCGTCACTCCACCTAGCCTGAGGGCGTCCTACCTTACGTTTGCCGATTCACGGTCTCCACTCAAGAACACGTCTACACCAACGGTCATCGGTTCTACGGCTAATATGACCGGCCCATTGCCACTTCAGCTTGCTTATTCTGTGAGCTATGTTGTATTGTATTATAAATAATAATAATCTACGATGCGATTTAGCGACACACGTTCGCTGTTTCATAGTTCATTACGCAACTGTTTCCAAGTTTCTGACAAGTTTTACTAAGTTAGTCACTTCGATAAGTAATTGTAGTTTAACAGCATTAAGTTCTGAGACCACTTAAAAGGTCTTAGAATTATCGATGTATAAACTCTGAACTGTTTGAAACCGAATACTTTAATAGATTGTTGATACAAGCTAGAAGGGGCTCGTGGTTCAATATTAACAGCTACACGGGTTGATCTTCGAGGCTAAGCCGAGGTCAGTCTGTGGATAGGTGACCATCCATAACATACCGAGACCCCTCTGTGCCTCGAGAAGCACGTCCAGCAGTTGGTCTCGGCTGTATCGTAGATCTATGACATGTCAGTCGTTACGGGTAGTCGTAAGCTCCAAAGTGTGACAACTATATTTGCTAAGGGGTAACCGTGTTTGAAAAATAAAATAAAACTTTGATTCACGTTTTGTTGTTTCTTTTGGTTTGTTATTATATTTTTTTGCATTATTTTTATATTCAACAGTATCTGCGATTTGATACAGATACTGTGTTATTACTTATTACGTTTGTTACTTGCGATGGTGATATTATATATTATATATTCGGCGAATACTGTTATTCAGCTGTATCCAGTTAGGCTAGGTTAGAGAATTCACATAGTTTTTAAAGTTTATAATAAACTGCCATTTCCGGCGTACAAACACAGTTCAGGGTTTTAGTTGGTTTTTTAGATACAAGATTGAATTAAATTAATTACGACGACATTCAAATTGCAAATTAGTCAAATATTAGCAGTAGAAATGTCAAAAAGATTAAATTAAGTGTAAAGAGATAATAATATGAGATAATATTATAATTATTTCCATAAATTGAAATCAACTTTTCATTCATAAAATCACAAGTCGAGTAGACAATTGAATAATTTACATTGAAATGTCCTAAAGTTAAGAGTTTATTAGTAGTATTAAAATTTGGTAGTTTATTATAAACTTTGGTCGCCATACAAAATACATTATTAGAAAATATTTTATTATTTCGTCGGGGTACACGAAGCATGTGAACTCTGCGGCTAGATCTGGATACAACATCATTATGCGGGTCAAATTCAGGCTTATTTTGGCACACAAAAATACAGATTTCAAAAATATATATTGCTGGAACAGGCATTTTTTTTTTAACAATGAGACAGTTTTCCAGCGGTTGCGCCCCACATATTGAGCGAACGCATTTCTTCGGAGCTCGAAATACGCTGTTTAGTTCTACAGAATTACCCCATATTATAATGTCATAACGTGAAATTGATGAGACAGCCATACTATGCACATATTGCCGCATCAATACTAGCCACACGTGTTAATCTGTATAAAATGAATACGAATCCATCTACCTTTGTGCAGAGTTCGTCAGTATGAGCTTTCCAGTTACAGTGTTTGTCTATTGTTACCGTTAGGAACTTTGTACTCTCAACCTCTTCGATTGAGTCATTATCATGCTGTATTTTTAACTGTGGACGCTTACTGTTGTATGTTTGGAACTGTATCATTTTGGTGTTGCTTATATTAATGTGGAGATTATTTTGTTTGAGCCATGTGATCATTTAATTTAGCGTCTCGTTAATTTCGGTCTGGTACTCACCTACGCCATAATTGTCGTTTGGAATGCTGAGGGTCGTATCGTCAGCACATAGTATGCAGTTGTGGGAGGTTACGCTAGCTTAGTCATTAGCATAAAGCAAAAACAAAAGTGGTCCCAGTATGGTTCCTTGGGAAACCCCACAATTATTTTCCCGATACGAAGGTAAACAGACGATATTTTGGTATCATGTTTGTCTCATCATATTGTTCTCGATGGGAGAGGTAGCTTTCGAGCCATTTCAACGCGTTTCCTCTAATCGGTCTAAGGTAATAATACTAATCTAATCTAGCGGTCTAATTTGAGAACTAGCAATTTAAGGTTGACGAAATTGAAAGCCTTGGACATATCTAGGAAAACAGAGGTAACTAATTGGTATTTTATCATTAAGACTTTTGGCTATCAATTTTAATAAAGCAAAACAAGCCAATGTGGTTGATTTGTTTTTCCTAAAACCAATTTGTTATTTATTTATGATACTACTATACTTACTACTATTATACTTTGATATGGAGCTGTAAAGTTTTTCATGCATTACTTTCTCAAAAACGTTTGAAATTATCGGTACGAACATTATGCTTGCTCGTTGTGCGTTATTATTTAAAATCTACCAACTCTAAAGGCTATCCTGTGGAATCGTTAGATTTTAAGGAATTAATTGTTTTTAAAACAGTAATCTTATTGGTTGGAGTCAAATAAATAGTATATGGAAGGTGAGCTATCGGTGGCGTGAAGTCAAGATAAAGTAAAAAACATTAAAACTGTCAGTTATAGTTTCTAGGTGTGTAAGTTTGTTGGTCCAATTTAATTTCGTTTGTGTCTTGGTCATGTTTTGTGTCACTACTCGTACTGTTACTTTGATTGTTTTCCAGGTAGCATTGCGTCTGTTACTGGATTAGGATAGATAACGTGTGTTTTCTAACTTTTGCGCTTGGATATGTGAGCGGGCACGCCCTTTATGCCAGGAGGCTTTTTATTATGTATTAAGTTCTGTTTGCGTTTTTGTTTTTATTATTTATTTCTGCTTGAGTATAGTTTTAAATATTGGCGTGTGCTAGCTGACATATGGCAAATGATTTTAATATTTTTGTGTTTCATAATGTTAATTACTTATTACTATATGTATAGAATCCAGTTCTTCTAACTGAACAGACAGCGGTGCTCCTGGGGAGTTTGTTCCGCCACTTCTTCTTCCCAGCTAAAGCACTAGGAAGTGGTGAAGGGTGGGCGTTTTGGGGGGACTGTCTTATGTGATTTTGACGTTCAAAAAGTGCTGATTCTCAGCCTAATTTGAATAAATGACTTTTGATTTTGATACAACTTTTTAGGGCTGAGGTATATTTGCTGTAGGCATTTTTATGTTGGTTTTTATTCGCTGCTGATAGACGATATTTTAACTTTAGGCGTCGCTTGTTTACACAACGTCTTTTATACCATTAGTCATCCAAGGATTAATAGTTATTTTAACCTTTCTAGGGAAGCACAGATGAAAAAATGTCATGAAGGTAATTAATTAAATGCAGTATCTTCCGTTTCATATATTTCTGAGAGGCAGTTTACTAACTTTTGATATTTTCTTGATCTAAAGTCACGTCTTTGTTCAAACCAAAATTATTTCATATTCGTTGTATCTACCTTTGCATAAAAAAATATAGTTTGTCCAGTTTTGTGGTCAGATAATGCATGCATTTGGGGCTTAGCGTATGGTATATTGCTCGTAATTAAGGCGATGCAAGAGAGTTTTCTTGTTGGCCTGGTAATATGATTAGTTGTATTACAGTGCTTTAGAATAGATTCTAATTCTTTAAATGCTTGTCTGCTTTTAGTACATCTAAAATCTAGTCGACACATAACCCCACATCTATCGATCGAACTGATTATGTTCGGTAACAATAGAAAAGTAATTGTGTCTCATTAGCGACGGTTGAGCTTATAATTAGTATAACGGTTTTCTTATTTCTCTTTAATAGGTTTCTTAAATAAAGGCTTAAGTTTTCTATGAGCAAAACTATTTGAATTAGGTGTACGGCAAATATATTTTATATACAGCTTTAAGGTAGTTATTTCAATTCCGCAGTATTGAAAATAGTACAATAGGCTCAGTTAAATTATTTGTAGGTTTGCAATCAACATTTCTTTTGAACAATATTCAGGTACGCTGGTGTGGCCTGGAATTGGCTAAAACGAGTTTTATTTTTTTAGGGTGAGGTTGGCTTCTGTTCCTTTTAGTACAACGGTTTCACATAAACATATTATAACGTCGATAGTCATATCACAATCCAATTCAATTATCGCTGTTTCCAGAAGGTCTTTTTTATTTAATATACCAGGTATATTTTTATGTAGGCGAGAGCACCTACGCTTAGCCTCGAAAAAAGCCGGATGACCAATGTAATCACGGTTATGTATGGGCTTAGGAACTTGATTAGAGGCTTTATTCTCTTTTATAAAATAATATGGCATGGTTCCTTTTTTGAATAAAGTAGTTTTTGGTAAAATATTGGTGTTATTTTTATATTGTTTTTCTTTGTTGACATTACTTAACTTAAGTTGCGTAGCTACAAATTTTTGAAAGTTATTACTGTTTATTTCTATTTGTCTCAGAATACATGCAGCTCTTCTATACAAAATAATAGTTATTGGTGCTTACCATAACATCAGATGTATAAATAAATTTGCAGCTTGGGGAAGTTTTCACAAACAGTTTCATGTTACATTTTAAAAAAGTCAGTATGTATGTAGTAAATATGGATATTTAGAATGAACACTTTGTTATTTTTTCATTTATGGAGTAAACAACATAGCTCTGTTAAAAATAAGTATAGGTTTCTTAGTTGGTGAAATGGTAGGCAGCTCGTTGATACAACCCAAAGGCCACCAAAGGATACAAGGTCAAATAATTATAATCTTTTTGAAATATTTATATACCTATTAGTAAGTTTTCAATAGTACCTTCCCGTATTACTTTGTAAAGTCAAGGGAATAATAATTGTAAAGCAAATTGACTACCAATATACATTGTCCGTATATTCAAATCACAGCTGTCATTCTTTGACTGTTGTTTGAAATGGCTAAATCACGGCAAATTGACTTAGGGTGTTTATTTGCTTAACAATTAATTTCTCTGGTTGTACCCAATTACACACATAAATAACAATGTATGAGACGTTGTCCTAATAGATGCCAATACGCGATCATCGTAAGTTCGCGCAAATTTTACTCGTACGAACGCGTGATCAAACATATTGATGTCGAATAGGTGTCCTAATTGATATTCGCGCGATTATCGCGTCGTGTCGTCGCCGTTCAACAGAGCACTTTGCGTGATTTTTTTCATTGCTATCAAGACACGCAAAATAGGTCATCCACATATTTCCCGAAAGTATAAACTGGGTGTTTACGACGTCCATGGTTAGCGCCGATGACATGCAAAACACAAAAGCGGGTTCCGCGGCCGCACTTATGCTCGCGTCATTAACTCGCTATAAGGCCGTCAAATGGTACGAGTATGTTTTCTAAATGAATTCTTTTTGCGTAACAATTTTTCTAAGTGACATCTTGTCAACGAATCAACCTTTTTTTTTGAGGTTGGGAAATCATCAAATATCTTCTCCCGCTCTGGGCAGAGCGGAAGGGCGTGTAAGACTCGTACTGACTAAAACCCACCCGTGTTCCTTCAGTTGCCTGTGCAAGGGGCCACGGTAGCCTCTCGGACTTTCCCGCAACCCTGGCAGGCATCGGCCCTAGCGGACCCCGTCATTGATGCTGACATCTCTTTGAGGCGCGCGTGGAACACAACGCGCCGTCGACCCGGGCCTGGTCCTTATCGAACGGCGAGCTGCCCATTGCTCGCCGTTCGCTAGCCCGCGCCCATGGTGGCCGGGAATCGGCCTGCGATTCCCGACGCCAAGGGCGTCTCCTGCGGCGGGTCTACGTGTCAAACTACGGTCATTTGCTTGTCATGGAATAAACATCACATTTGTACCTATTTTTCTGTTCTTTTCTACTTGTCTGTATATATATGTGTGTACACACGGCTACAGATCAAGCTATAATTTCCAGTATAAGCTGATCTCGTATCGTATAGGATTTCCTTACAATGAGAGGTCAGTGTAAACTGGAAAACTATAGCTTGATGTGTAGCCGTGTGTACATAAATGGTTAAATAAATAAGTAAGTACTAGGCTCCAGGCGCTAAGCAAGCCGCCTGTTAGTGTGGACCCACGTAGCCTTAATGTTTTGTTTTAAGAAGGCATTACACAATATTTACAAAGGAGAGCCTAAGGCTAGGTCTTCCGTCGGTTCGCAAAAAGTTAAATCCGGTAGGTACACAATACCCGTTTTTCAATGAGAAATTATAAAACGACCGAATAAAAAAAACTTAGCGACTGATGATGAGATATTGTTTTAGTAACTTGAGCGGTATGAATTTGAGTAAGCGAAAAATTAACTAAACTAACGACGAATATTGATTAATAATAAAATCCAGAACGAGCTTACTAATAGTGGGTTGTGATTAACCCATTTCAGATATTAAAATTCTAGCCGTGCGACTAAATTACTAAATGAGCGACTAGAAATACAGAGAGGGCAACTTCAATATTAAGATAGAGACGATTTTTCCAATTGAGGTTAGGTTAGGTTAGTATAGTTTTATAGTATTTTTCAAAGTGGTTTTTCTATTCGAAACACTTCATCATTTCAGATAAAATGCCGCTCATTATAAATAAATCATTTGCCAAATATTGAAAACAATGCAGGACGTAACGTTGACACTCAAACAAATATTAGGTCGCTCAAATATTATGAAGCTTCACATTTTGTATTATAAGTAACTCAAATTAATGTTTGTAAGTTGCTGTTCAGTTAATTTCTCGTCACTCGCAGTCAGTCGCTCACTTAGTAATACTATAACGTAAATTAATTATTTTTGTCACTTAAAACTTTAATTTAAAGTCACTTTTTTATATACTACCGTTTTTCAATAAAATATTATTTTCACTAAGCAAACTTTAATAAAACCACCCTGCCATTACTGGCACAAGCCAACCATTCATTCCATAATTAGGTATAAAATATCCTTTATAATCTGGCAAAAAACACCCTATTGACAATCTCTAAGAAGCAAATACTCTCGAATCATGTTTCCAGAATAAAATACCATTGTCATACCATACGAGATCTTCGCAGAACGAAAAGAAAATATTAACAAAGAGTTACGTAAAGAAAACAGTTACAAAGTACTGTAAAAAAATAAGATAGACTTTATCGTCTTGATTCTCAGAATATAGTCTAAGGCTAGTGCTATACAAACGGTTCTCCCGCTGTTGGGTCTGTGAAGCCTCGTACGCACGCACGGAATGCGGTTTTCCGCTACAATTTGTAGAAACCCAATCATACGATGCAAGTTTCGTGTCTGTGGTATACAATAAAATAGAAGCAACAAATTACTTGAATCGTCTAAATCCTGTGTAGACCATACATTTAGTATAACGGGTGTAAAAATACACTTAACGAAGCTGAGAGTCACTTGTACTCCTCGTCATTTTTATCATTTTTTCGTACTGAACCATACCTGGGAACCTTCTGGTAACGGAGATTATTGAAAATCAAAATTCCAACTTGTACCGATGTCTTTTTTTTACCATAACAAGTTTTTAATGTTGTAATACAACTTTAAACACCCCTACGACCCTTGTACCGTAGCACGCACCCATAAGCACCATGTTTTGCGTGTGTTACATTGCGCAATAACGCAAAAATCTAATTAACACATCAAAAATAAAAGTCGTTTCCCAGCAATTATTTTTATGCAATGTTACTTATTGTAATGTACAGATTGCGTAGTTTACGGCCAAATGATGAGTCTTTTAATATAATAATAAAATCTTTATATAAAACAGACTGCAGTACATTTAAAAATTTTCGCAAAGTGGGTAGTATTAAATCTCTGGCAATCAAGTGGGTGACGTGCTGTTCTCCTTGCTAGGCTATGAAATAGCCTGTATTAGGGAGTAACAGTGCTGATCCTCTCCCCCCATCCCCCTTTTTACACCTTGTATACTACTAGCGTATATACTAGGTAAGTCTATGGTTTAGACGGTGCCACTTTTTGTGTTGTTGCAGCGTATGATATTTTTTATTTTTATTGTTTCACCAACTATTGTTCACACAGGTTCTATGCTAAAGGTTGCATGCCAAAGTGTGTATGCAACAGTACAACAATCACTTACAGACAAACTCCGTATGCATAAAGAAGTTTTACAAAACATTATGAATTACTATTATTATTATTTTAAATTACTATCTAAACGTGATCTAAATATGATATGCCATAGGCAACAAATTGTGTCAAGTAAGTCGGGCCATAGTTCTAAAACGTATAAATACCCTCCTGTAATGATCACTGCTCTTACAGCCGCTTGTTATGATTAATCGCGGGAATCCGTCTGCTGCTGTTTTCCGTTGTATGCCAAGTCGTGCAACCAGTAAGTCGCCGCAGGAAACCGGGCATTGGAAATTGGACCATATAACTTTTATATTATACTAGCTTTTGCTCGCGGCTTTGCTTACGTAGAGGTCGGAAATTATCCCACCTACCGGAATAAAAGTATCCTATAGCCTAACCCAGGTCATGGCCTATTCGTGTGCCAAAAATCCATATTCGTTCAGTCGTTAAGTCGTGAAAAGGTGACAGTCACGCAGACAAACTGACTGCTGCATTTATAATATTAAGTATGGATTATTTATATTTATTCTTACTAGAACATTTTCGGGGAGAGAGCCTTTATCTATCCCACACTTTATTCCAACAAGGTCGGCTTTACCTGACTGCTTTCTAACTACTCGCAGATGCGGTTGAATAATATACGCCTGGCTACGGAAAGGCCTCGATGTCAAAGTATGGTAATCTACTCACGGACTGACCGACAACCGCAGGAACCCTCGCAGACAGGGTTACCATCCGTTCGTATTTGTACGGTCGCCGGCTTTTTGAGTGACCGTACTGCCACTGTCCGGTCTTGTCATTTCTCTGGACTTTTCAACTAAATGGGTTTTTTTTGTAATGTGATATGATTTGTGAAAAAAGAAATATTAAGAAGCCAACTGTCCGGTTTTTTTGTAATTTCCAGTTTTTAGTCAGTACTTTTCCGGATTTTTTTGCAATTTCTGGCTTTAAGTCATTACTTTCCGGATTTTTTTTTGTCCAGCTTTTAGTCAGCTCTTTTCAAATTTAGCCCTAGCTAGATTGACCTACCACCTTAAAAAGGTGGCTGGGACAGACTGCGATAGGCTGAGTTGATTCAAATGTAGAAATAGTAACCCTACCGGCAGATTACTTATTCAGAAACGAGAATTTAATACAAGGCTAGTCTACTTTTATAAAACCGAACGTTCTCAGAATACAGACCGACGACGGAGAGATAAATTTGTTTGTAATAATCGGAGGGCTTTTGATAAACTGGGAACTCCAAATTGGTTTTCATTCGAGCAAATATTTTTTGAATCTGAAAAATACACCCAACGTTGGCTTAACCGTGCTTAAACTATACAGGGAAGATACATTTTGAGACAAACTTCTTGATCTGTTTGTAAACGAATTTGTTTAGCAAGAAAACGAAAATTAATATTAATTCCATTCCTCTCCTTTTAATATCACAAATACAATTGTCAGAACTGGAATAATTATCTGTAGGTAAATAGTCCAGTTTCCTGTTTAAAATCATTAAAATGTTATATTTCAAATAACAAAAATTCATTTTGTCTGGCACATTTTACTTACAGCCCTAATCTTGTGACACATAATGGACCGTGTCCTTTATGTCGATTCTTTAAAAATATCACCGCGAAAACTGAGGTGAGGTGAGCGTGGAGTAAACTGTCATTGTCATCCCACTGATGCTAGCGAATGACCAAGCATTTCGTTTTTAATCATACTCGAGATTTTTTTTTTTTATAAAACCTTGCCCCACACTAGGAATTTCTCGTGTATCGTGGGTGCGTTTACAAACATTTAAACTTACATACACAAACAGCCAGACCCGGAACAACTACTTGCAGGTCATACAAATATTTGTTCCGTGCGGGGATCGAACCCGCGACACGTAACGCAGCAGTCAATCGCTTAACCACTGCGCCAACCGGAAAACCGGCATACCGGAAATTTCGATTGTCGTAAAGGACATTTTGCCGAAAATGAGTTATAAATATATTTGGAAACAGCGTCGCGAGCTCTGTCGATTGCTATATTTAAAAAAAGCCCCTTACGTTTTGGCTTTTCAACAGCTCTAGCTCGATTTTGTTTACTATTTGGGATGTTTCGTAAAAATAATTGGCTCTACTGAAAAGTCGTGTTTTGTCCTATAAGACAATTGAAATTTTCGGTATCGATATTTTTTTATGCCAAGTCTATTGATCAATATAATGTTATTTCAACGCTAGTATTTAATTGTCGAAACATTACTATTTACAAGTTTTTTTTTAATAAAGCAACAAAACAGAAACTCAGTCAGAAACTCAATTAAGTTCTCTTATTTTTTTTTCTTATACTAACTTCCTAACTAGCAACTAAAGAAGATGCGCATGGACATTGTTTCTTATTATGGACCTATTATTTAATAATTATTATATTATTTAATATGATTATTGTTGTCGTTTTCATGGTTTTCGAGGTTGCTAAAGCTAAAAGTGAGGTCAAAATGTAAATCAAAGATGGCGGCAAGCCATCTTTTATTTTTACAGAATAGCAATGCTGTATCCCTTCCACATTTCGGCTACATCTAACTTTAATTCGAAATGTTCAGTTTTTCAGTGAGACGTAAGTTCTAATTTCCTATAAATTGGTCGGCCATTTACTGCCTGGAAATGGCCGACCAATTTATAGGCAATTAGAACTTACGTCTTAACTCTCACTAATGATAAATGATAAATGATTTTATTTCTGTAAGTAGGTTTGAACAAACACTTTTACACGTCAATCATATTTTTTTTAAACTAGATGGGGTCGGCGTTTTCTATCTGACTACTCTGAGAAGAAAGGCAGAAACAAACTCAGAGGTCACAGTCTCTTTTAAAGTCCAGACAAAATCTTGGTCAGTTCATGTGAAAGCTATGTAGATCGGTGTAGAACTGGACACTTAGAACTTACTTCCCACGTTGGGTAGTGTTATAGGGTGATTTTCCGTCAGGAATTTCTCAGTAGCAACCCGCACTCTAATTGCGTACACACTATGAATCACAATCTGAATGATTTTGAAGGATATTGCTAATCCATTGCTTCATATGTTCGAAAAAGGTGTCTGCTCTACAACGTAAAAAACGCAATGAATGTTGTTGAACTGTCAAAATGAAAGCGATTTCTACTGTCAGTGTTTTACGAAGTTACGCCGCCGTAGTCTGGATTTGTGCTCGGTTGATGGCAATAGGCTCGCTCCCTATTATAAGGGACTGGCGAAACGTAGTTTTAAGTTCTATGTATCCATTTGGGGGATTCAGGCATGATTTTAAATGATTGTTCTTATTTCAGCCTACCACTTCTGCTGATGACCGTGGCTTATCATCAGATAGTGAAGGTGTTGTGGCGCTCCGAGAAGATACCAGGACAGGCTGAAACTATCAAGCTGGCCCCTGCTGAACAAAGTAAGTAGACCTTTACAATACAAAGAGTATAAAGACCAACCACGTAGCCGATATTTTATGTAAGTACTATCGAGGAATTTCATACCTATGCACCTTAAGGACTATTTTTCTTTGCATCGCTCGGCCGCTTTAGATATCTCATCAACCAATAGCATCGCACCATCAGATTTTTGACGAGTCCCTTGTTTTTATAAATGAAAAAAATTACAGTAAAAAACCAGCTGAGGTGGTGCATATTTAATGGAAATAAAAATCAATAGGAACCCTCGTTCGATCGTAGTTCGAGAAACAAAACTTATTGCTGGGAAAGGACTTTTCAAATCAAAAGTCATTTATTCAAACTGGGCTGAGAATCAGCACTTTTTGAACGTCCAAATCAGATACGACAGTCCCCCCAAAACGCACGCCCGTCACCACTTCCTAGTGCTTTAGCTGGGAAGAAGAAGTGGCGGAACAAACTCCCCAGCAGCACTGCTGTCTGTTCAGTTAGAAGAATTGGATTATATACAGTAATAAGTAATTATTTAGTATATGTATATATGTGTATCTATTTTAGTGTATTGTATACATACTTTTTATTTGCACCAACAACAGCCCCATTTTATGTCCAGGAAAATCTCTGTCCATTCCAAGGTTGCCTGGAAGAGATCGCAGAAAGCGATAAGGCCGCCCATTGTATATTAAGTAGTGTTCAGTTTAATTTTTGTTGTTATGTTTTTTGTGGTGTACAATAAAGAATATATAAATAAATAAATAAATAACATTACGAAACACAAAAACATTAAAATTATTTGCCATAATATGTCAGCTAGCACACGCCAATATTTAAAACTATACTTAAGCAGAAATAAATAATAAAAACGTAAACAGAACTTAATACATATTAAAAAGAGCCTCCTGGCATAAAGGGCGTGCCCGCTTAAATATGCAATGCTGCATTATGTTTATATAAATAGCTGTATTTTATTTTTCAGTTATTTTTTGTCAGTATTTTATTTTTGTAATTGGAATATAATGTAACCGAACTTTTAGGAAACCAAAATTAGATTAATATTTTATATCAGTAATTCTAAATGACTTTTATTCGTAGTCAAAAGGAGAAAGATACCACTGATGACTCTTAACTTAAGTGGTCTTATTACAAAACAAGGTTTTTCTTTTGACATGGTTTAAACCATCGAGCCCGTTTTTGAAATTGGAATCTAACAGAAATTGAAATACAGTTCCTTTTACAAAACCGACAACTTAGTCCGGTCTTATGTCGTCAATTTTGTATTAAGAACTTTACTATAGTCGGCATAAAGTTCGAAATACAAAAACTGACTCGATGGTTAAGGCTCGGGCTAAAGTTAGACCGTATTTTGTAATAAGATGGAGGTAGTTTAGTTAGTCCGTAGTTTGAGAGTCAGAAGCAATTTGAATCTGCTACCTTACAGCCTTATGGAGGATTTACACTACGTCGATTTTCGCCGTGCGGCTGGTCGCTTACCAAATCGCTTTACAAGCCGAATCGCCACCCCATTTTACACAGGTCGATAAAAATCGCTGGTGACTAGTCGCTAATCGCTAGTTCATTTTGCATCAAAATGTCGACCTCCATGCGGCAAGCGATCGACAGCGACTGAGAATTTTCACGGTCGATTTTGGACACCCGCCGCATCTGACATGTCGCCGCACGACAAAAGTCGAAACCTACTCTATGTACTTTGGAACTTGTAATTAGGTCACCATTAGTTCACATTTTTCAACTTATTATGTTTTCTCTGTATATTTCGCTGAATAAAACTCATTTATTCAACACTCGTACAAACGCAATTTAACAGAGCTTGTTATTCGACTGAAGTTCTGCGAATATAGTTAGGTCACGTTCACAACAAAGCGATAATTGTTAAATTTCGTAATTACAAATTCCGATACCTTGTCACATTTCAAATTAGTTTGTATACCTACTATGAAAGGTCAGGTGCGTAGTAGGTACTCGCAACCGGCGGCGGCGGCGTGCGTGTATAAACAACATGTAACATAAATAACGCAAGACCTTAAACACCCCAATTAGAGTACTAAGTTAAAAACATAATACAATGACAAAAACATTTTTTTAAAGCTAACTATTATTAAGAAAACTGTGTTGACCCTAGCATTACTTTATGCATTTAAAATTGAGACTTACTGCCTTGAAATAAGATTTAATTTTCTTTGGCTCAATAGGCGCGGCGCGGCGGTCAGTATAGAAAATACATAAAATTTGAAAAAAAAACCTATATTACTAATTACTGAAATCGATTCAGTAGTTAATTATGAGCAAACTACTTTCAGGACTTGCGTTTATTCTGTTACATACACCTTGTATAAACAACATCCTAATTGCGTAACACACTATTATTCACAGTCTGAATCATTTTGAAGGATATTGCTAATCCATTGCTTCATAAGTTCGAAAAATGTGTCTGCTTGACAACGTAAATAACGCAATGAATGTTGTTGAAATGTGAAAATAAATAAAATTCAATGTTTATGTCGATGAGGGTATTCTCTCTACTACCGAGATTTTAACTAGAGCTTTTGTTCTTATATTGTTTTTGTTTTTTTTATTTATTTTTGTAACGTAAATACTGTGTTTTTTTTTCTTCTATTTTGTTGTGAATGCTGTGCACGTCTGTAATTGACGTAAACACTAGTCAATGTCTCTGTTCTCTATTATTTGTAAATGTTTGTGTTGTTGATGTGACTTAATAATAATAAATAAATAAATAAAATGAAAGACATTTCTACTGCTAGTGTACTACGCAATCCCCCCGTTGAATGTAAACGAAGCATAAGGATCGTAGTAGGTGTCGTTCTGTCATTTCTACCTGCCCTGGGAAGATGGCGTGAGTTTATCTAAGTTATATTAAATAAACGTCAATCCTGCCTTTATCGCAACACTCTCAACATAATAACGAAAATATTCCTAAAAACTTTACGCCGAGAAAAATTAAATAAAAACAAAAGATTTTAAAAAATTCGAATATCCACGTTTCTTAAAGACTCAAGGTCAACTTTCATCGTCAATTGTATTTAAAAATCTTCGACAGAATTATACAAACAGTTTTTTCGCCCGTATCTAATAACAAACAAAATTCACATACGTTATCCTACTTTTTGCATGAAATACCAACATTCTAGACACATTGCAGCATATAATAATTGCAATAAATTATGATGAAAAGGTTTAAACGTGGTAGTGCGCGAGCACAATGCATTATTTTAAACTAATATCTATCCTGTTCATAACAGACACTAGAGTAGACGTTCATGGTTTAAGAAAGAATTTGTTCGAAGGAAAATGTTGTATATTATCCGTGGATTTTGTTTTTTTTTAAAGTATACAATATAAAAATTTATATTTTTGTACGTGGGAAAGATTGTCTGTAGCTTGTAAGTACATGTTCCTGTTTCGAGAACAACATTTTATGATATAGGTACCTACCTACAAAGCGTTTGACAAGAATTAAATATGGAAATAATAGTTGTCATGACCAGCAATAGCAGTGTAGTAGGTAATGGTGCCGATTCCCTTGTTCACAAACTAAACTAAATTTAAGTTCATTGCATCTTTTTCTTTCTATTTCATTAAGAAAAGGACAGAAGATAAATTTTAGTTTAGTCCTGTCAAATTAACCAGCGCCTGACACTACTCCATACAAGTTTAGACGTGATTAAAAAGTTGGCAACTAAAATTACATCAAATTACGTCAGGTGCTGACTTATGTGACAGGACTAAACTAATATTTATCTTCTGTCCTTTTCTTAATGAAATAGAAAGAAAAAGATGCAATGAACTTAAATTTAGTTTAGTTTGTGAACAAGGGAGTCGGCACCAATGTGTTTGAATCGCCAGCACAGTTAAACCTGACTTACACGGTGCGATTGAATTGCCTGCATGGCAAACCATAAGTTGAAACAACAATAAAAGCGATGCAACAATCTTTTTGTTGAAACATAATTACCCTGGCTGATTTTAAAAATAGAAACTTTTCGATTGTGTTTTGTTTTCTATTAAAAGCTAATTATTTTTCCCCGATGTCATGTGTTTTCGTTGCTTGATACATTTGGTATTTATCTCACTTTTATCATTTGGAGATATTATTATACACTTTTCAAAAAAAATTAGTCTTGAGTAATTTTGGTTATGGAGCGACGCCATTTTCTGTTGATGAAATGCAGAGAGCTGTAGGAATGCTACAAGCGGGAAGAAACCAGTCCCACGTATCACGGCATTTCCGTGCCAATAGGAGCGTGATTTGTCCTCATCGGCAGCGTCATGTTAATACACGGGATCCTGCTGAGCAGCACCCAGGACGTGGAAGGAGTACAACTGCTCGACAGGACCGATACATACAACAGACTGCAAGACGTCAGCCGATGTCAACCGCCCGGGAGATAGGTCTAAAGCTACAATTCTCACGCAGTGTTGTTGTTAGCCACCAAACCGTGAGAAATAGGTTGCATGAATACGGCCTACGAGCACGACGCCCAATTAGGTAATCTATACGCCATGGGAATCGCGCCAGTCGATACGAATGGTGTAGGGAACACTTGACATGAAAACTTTATGGATATGGAATTCGAGGAAATATTCTAAAACTTTTGGAATCATATCTTGATAACAGATCACAGTGCACTGAAATCTCACAATTATGCCAAAAAAGTAAATTAGTAACAATTCATAAATCTCTGCAAAGAACTATAAAATACGGGGTGCCACAAGGTAGCGTGCTAGGGCCGCTACTTTTCTTAATATACAGCGTGGCGCTGCAATGGTGACCTTAATTTAACACACATATACGTTTTCACATTTTCGTTTCATGACAATTTTTTATTTCCATTAAACGTTATTATTTACAGATTTATTAAAGAATTTAGGAAATAGCATCTTAGAGCAACCTGTACTTAAAGAACTGTCGCGCAGCGGTCATTTCCCTCGGTCACGGATCATAACTTCGCATCAATGAAATTAAAACGAATAAGCAATACTATTAGGATGAAACAAATGCATAGAGTAGGCGAATTTAAGGAAATTTCCTTTGTTGGCGAGCAGCGCAGGCGACGCGCGCTCTCCCTTCCACCCACCCGCCGCACGGCCGCACCGAACACGAATTCTTTTTTTGCTTTTCTAGTGCTAGTCGAACCCGTGTCCTTGACGCACTTATTTACACTAGTGCGCATAATTACGTCGCGAAAAAGACTCTTAGCTATTGTTTTATTTATTTCTTTTTGTGTAATTAGGATAGTAATTAGATCATGGTACTGCGATAAAGACACTTTGATTGGTTTTCGTTTTCTTATCTAGTAGGTACGTTTACACCTCTTGCGATACGGACGCATTTATTTGTGCTATTAGTGCTTGTGTAAACTTATGATCGTGATGGCAGTGATTAGTGATGACAGTTATTACTAATAGTAACAAGAGAGGGTGATGTGATAAGTGTTTGTACCACTTGCGCCGCTCGGTTTCTTTGATAATATGCCGTCAAAGAATCGGACCGATCACGAGTAGGTACAAGACGCGATGCGCGGTTGCCAGCCCGCGAACCGACACATTGCCGCTCCGAGTTAACGTAAGCGAGCTAGGTAAGTAATTTCATGAATGAATTTTTGCAAGGGTGATCCCAATTTTAATGACTTTTTTATTATTTAGTTTGTTTGAAAAAAATTTTTTTTCAGTTTACGTATTATTTTAACCTATCAATATTTATATGGTTAATGGGCACTAGCCCTACCCGTGTATTAAATTAAAGTCACCATTGTAGCGCCACGTTGTATATTAACGATCTCCCAATACTCATAACTCAAAATATGGTTCTCTTTGCTGATGATAGTACAGCCATTGTAAAATGTAATAACCCTGACTATTACGAGAATGATATAAATGATTGCCTCAATAAAATAATTAAGTGGCTTATTAGTAATAACCTAGTAATTAATTTAAACAAAACAAAAGTAATGCACTTTCGTCAAAGATGTGAAAAACCGCCAGTTCATGTCAAATATGACAAGTGCCAAATAGAAGATACGGCCAAAGCAAAATTTTTAGGTATAATAATCGATAGTAAGCTAACATGGAAACCCCACAACGAAGAAATTTGTCTAAAACTAAATAAATCTGCATATGCCCTGTTCCAGCTATCGAAAAAAGTTAACACACAAACACTTTTATTAGCGTATCACGGATTGGTTGCATCTGTTCTGAGGTTTGGAAAAATTTTTTGGGGGCAATCTTCTGAAAGAGAATCGGTTTTTAAAGCGCAAAAACGATGTATTCGGTCCATGTGTGGCTTAAAAACTACAGAAACTTGTGAACCTCACTTTAAATCACTAAAATTACTGACATTTCCAGCTATGTACATTTACGAAACTGCTTTGTTTGTCAAAATCAATTTAGATCTGTTTCAAAAACTCTCTGATGTTAAAAAAACTCCAATCCGTTCTCAATATACAAACAAACTGTGCGACATAAAATGCAGAACCGCTTTAATGAAAAAGAGTTTTTTTGGTATAGCTCCGAAAATTTATAATAAAATACCTGATAACATAAAAAATTGCCCTTAATTAAATATAAAAAGATGCTCTACTCACTATTAATAGAAAAATGTTATTATACTGTAGAAGATTTTATTAATGATAATAATGTTTAATATTTCTTAAGCGATAAACACTTATATGTATTCAATGTAATTTTTAAAGACTGTTTCGAGATTTTTTAAGACTGTTACTATAGTAAGTTTTTTTTAATTATACATTTTATAAAGATATATAGTTCCTTTTCTCATGTAAGAGTTTAATTTTGCTTTCTTCTTATGATAATAGTTTAATATTGTTATTTTTATGATTTTTGTTTTTATTTCAATATTTGTACGCCTTCACGGCAAAACATAGCGCACATATTATAATAACCTAAGATCTTTATGTAAATACCTATGTTTCACAAATAAACACTCTGATTCTGATTCTCTGATTCTGATGGATCCAGGAGCAATGGGATAAAATTTTATTTTGCGACGAGTCCCGGTTTGGATTTAGGCCCAATGCGAGAAGGGTAAGAGTGTATAGTTGTCCCGGAAATGCTGAACAGCAAAGATGCGTCCAGGAAGTGCACCCTTACCAATGGGTGGGTTATTATGAAGAACAGACGAACTGAGCTCGTTTTTGTAGATGGCAATATGAACGCTGAAAGCTACGTGAAGATGTCCTCGGGCCTTATGTTCACCCATTTACACAAAATCTTGGCTCATATTTCACGCTGATGCATGACAATGCGGGTACACACACAGCTCAGAAGACCAGAGAGTACTTGGTAATAGAAAATATCCGGGTATTGCCGTGGCCTGCACAATCGCCAGACCTCAATCCCACCGAGCACGTATGGGACATGCTCCAGAGACATGTTCTAGAGAACCTGGACGGAGTATCGACAACCCGACAACTGAAAGTATTGTAAAAATTCCATTGGGAGCGATTGCCGCAGGATCAGATAAACAATCTTATAAATACAATGAAAAATCGTTGCTGACAAGTTTTAAACAACAGAGGCGGTCACACTTTGTATTGAATTACCGAATAATTAAAAAAAGAATCGCTATTTAATTTTGTATAATATGAAAAGTTTAATTTCGTTTTAACTTCATGTTATACTATGTATGTTACAGTACATATATTGTTAACTATTGTGATTAAATGAACAATTTGAATGAAGGATTTTGTTGCTATAATCACGAATGCATCAAAAATGCTTAGTCATTATTTATAAGAGAAATATAAATATAAAAATCATCATCGGTAGAAATCGTTCAAAACCGTACATGATGTTGCTTTAGTCATTCAATGGAATTATATTATGAACTTAGGGGGGTTTTTTTATGATTTTAATTCTGTAAATACATACTTGTTACGGTCGCAAATCATAATTTGTTCAACAGAAAACCTGACACTGACCGACAAATTGCTAAAAAAATACTTAGAAAATTAAAATTTCTCGGGCAACCCTGGCGCATTAAAATGTCAACCAGTTGCAGAGTTTTACCTACGCGGCTAATGGACGATACACCGCAAGCAATCGTTTCACGAAAAGCATAAATGAAGCTCGTATTTACAGTTAAACGTTGCCTCACACTATGAATTTCTTCTGTGTTGTGGGTGTGTTAACAAACATTTAAACTCGCATACACAAACTACCAGACTCAGTCTCAAACATAGTCAGTCTTTAACACCACCACGTACAAGTGTTGGCATGAAGGAGCATTTGTGAACACGCTACTCAGACAGACACTGAAAACGACTTTGTTTTACAAATATGTATATTTTGAAAATAAATAATCTTGACGTATTATAAATTAAAGTCGTTTTTTCTTGTTTATTTGTGTGACTGCGTTGTTCTGCATAACTCCGCTACGGATTTTGATACGGTTTTCAACATAATTTTAAGAGTTTCTTCCGGAACGAAACAAAATTTAAATCTTGCATAAAACGCACACTATACAGCCAAGCGTATTATAAGTTGCGGGATTACATCACTGACAAAAATGCTTGGCTCAGCTCTGCCGCTGGTCAAAAATATTCGCAATAAAAAATAAGCATTCGAAAATATTACTGGAGCTGATGAAGATTGTAAAAAGTATCTTTGTATTGTATAAATTCAATATCTTAGTATTGTATAATTGCATAGCACATTTGTGAGCACTATGTACCTACTATAAAGCTTACTGGGTTCGTCTTTCACTGACTTGAATGTGCCCTGGCGGCTGAGAGTATATCATGCTCACTCAAATGTGTCGCTGGTGGTGGCGTGTGTATTGGAACATTATGTTCCCTTCAAAATGGTTGAGCTGAATGGTGCTGATCCATACGTCATGTTCGTGAACGAGCGCCGTCAGTAGACACTGGTCATGTCTTAACTGCCACGGGTTATTTTAATTCCTGAGTTTGTTTTTATTATTTTTTATTACGTACGCTTTTAACTTGCACGTCTTTCTACATCGTTCTCACATGTATAATTTCAACATTAATGGTGTAACCACCTTTTTGTAACAATGTTTTGTATTATATGAGTGTCCATGGAGTTTCCTGCCCTTGTCCGTAGGTACCCACTACGCTTTGGAATTGGCAATTAGCTTCATCTTTCTGACTGTCTTTTAATTATCAAGGGGTCCCTTGACAATTCAAAAGTGCCTGTAATTGGTTTATTTGAAATGGATGCTTTGAGTTTGAGTTTTTGGAAGGTTTATGTGCAATAATACATTAATATTTAACTTAGATATAAGAAATAATTCTTTAAGCTTTGTCAAGACGAAAAAATCGTGCGAAGGGGCGCTCGCTTCTTACAGGTAACTGAAATATGATAAGATAACTAATGAGATTTCCCAAACAAGCATTATTGCTGTGCAAAAGTTCCGTGGAACTAGCTATTTTGCGAAGTCCGTTATATTAATATTTATATGTAACTAGCTGACCCGGCAAACGTTGTTTTGCCATTATATTAATTCTAAGGAATTTCTAGTGTCCCTAGAAATAATTTCCAACCCTTATCACTTAGGGGTATGAAAAATAGATAGTAGCCGATTCTCAGACCTACTGAATATGCATATAAAATTTGATAAAAATCGTTAAAGCCGTTTTGGAGGAGTATGGTAACTAACATTGTGACACGAGAATTTTATATATAAGATTGAGTTGTGAAGGTCGATAGCTTATAATATCTTATTTATCAGATACAAGAGATCGGATTTTATTTTCGATCACAAATAGGTACAGATACTCGTAATAAAAATATTTCAGCAATAGTAAATGGATTGGAAACATCAGTCCGCTCTCACTCCGACTATTTTATGGAGATTCCATATCTACTATGTAGAGAATTATAATTTATTGGCAATATTTTATAATATTTATCTGTCTGTGCTCAGTACATAGGTTGAAGAGCGAATAGTGTCTGCATTAGATTTTGCTTCCAGTCGACTTTTACCAGATAAGGTTTACTATCGATATTTTCCCTACAATCATATAGAAAGGAGAACAGTGGTGGCTGAGTTGTAACTGCCGCGACCCACGAGTTAAAGGTCTTGGGTTCGAATTTTTGTTCGATAAACGTATTGAGCAAAAGCGCTTCAAGCATTCAGCTTATTTTATTCTCGTAATTTGAAACTCCTTGGTGGAATTCTTATATATTTTTTTATTGTAATTAAAATAAAGAATACACACGGCGCTATACAACGAAGGGGGCGGTAAAACATGTACTTAGGTGAGAGTACCTATTTTACCGCCCGTTCCGTTGTATGGTGTATGGTTTTAACTTTCGAACAATGTATACAGGCTTCGTAAATGCATTTTTTGAGCAAATGTGTTGAAAAAACCTATATCTAATTAATTAATAATTATAACATAACTAAAACTATTTACAAACTAAAATATGACCGACCGAAAAATCCATCCGCATTGCTGTCGACTGATAATGTAACCAAAAGATTGGCGGCATTGCCACGTTGTATGGCAGTGCTTAGCCTCTGGCCAAGGTAAAAGCCAGCCATGGGTCACGGGAAGTATCAACCAGCCGTTTCGATATATCCATATAGAGAAAAAAATATAAACATTAAATTGTATTATCGCCATCACGAACTTCGTAATCAAGTCACCAAAAAATATCAGGTTTAATTTGCTTTATTAATAGGTTTAGTTTGACAAAGAAAATTTTATTCATAAGAATCCTTTGAGGTGCTGTAGATATTAGATTTTATAAATTCTAAATTGAGTCTTTATTGCTCTGACTGCGTTGGTTTTAAGTCAATATTTCATTAAATGCGGTTCAGTTAGCACGCAAATTAAAAACAAAAAGGACGTAGAGGAGGGGGGTGATGCGGGGTCGGAGTCCGACGCCGCATCTGGCGCAAAGGGCTCAAGCCAGAGCTAGGAGCGCGAAGTGGAGGGGGCTGCTGGGAGGAACAGAAGGTTCTTCCTGAAGCGCCCCAAATCGGGAGAGGGCCAGGGGTCGTCCTTCGAAGAGTGGACCTCGGGCCCCAAAAAATTCACTCCAGCCGGCGGAGTGGGGCCCGGGAAAAAGGTTTGGGCAGAGGTCTCGCCACCCAGGAGGAGGCCAAGGAGTTGAGCCGAGCCAGCCCAGCCGAGCCGAGACGCTTGCCATGAAGGAGAACCACCCAGGAGTGACCAGCCGCAGGGCGGCCATTTCAGAGTCCTCAAGTGGTGAGCCGGTCGCTGCTGGCGGCTCCAATTTGGAGCAAGCGGCCAAGTTTGCGGAGGTCGTGGTAGCCGCGATAAAGGATGTGGCCGTGAAGAGAATTAGGTCCTCTAAAGACAAGGCCATAACCGCGGCCACGGCCTCTATTATGGCGGTAGCGGAGGCCATTCAACCTGGGCCTCCGTCGGACGGAATGTCTGAATTGCGGACGGAGGTCGCCCGCTTGACAGCCGCCATGGAGCTTCTCCGGAAGTAGAATGAGGAACTCCGAGAAGACCTGGCTGGGCTGCGAGCAGCTGGAGGTGCCGCAGGAGGGGGCGCAGCAGCATGGGCAGAGCCGGCCCGTGCCTGCGGAAGAACGGGTTCTGACCCTGGTGCGGCAGGAGCTGGCTGCCTTCCAGAGCCGGTTTTCCGCCCTGGAAGCCATTGTCTTGCACCCCCCTTTAGCGGCGAGCCCGCCGGCCGCAGGCCGACGGAAGGCGGTCTCTTTTCCACCGCCGCAGCTGCCGCGGCGAAACCTGGCTCATCGGGGAAGAGGAAACCCGCGGGGCCGCCCATTCTCAGGGGGGGCGTGGCGACTATACAGACGGCGAAGGCGCCGGCCCTGGCTGCAAGACGGCCGCCCCCACCTCCTATATCTCCTCCAACCGCCGCCGAATGGCAAGTAGCCGGGGAGAAGAGGAAGGCCGGTAAGGCGGCAAGGGCGGCCAAAAGGAAGGAGAGGCGGCAGTGTCACAAAGCGCCAAGCGTCGCGGCTAGGCTCGGCGCCGCGAAATCCGCAGCTGTAGTCATTACACTACAGCTGGAAGCGGAAAAGAAGGGCGTGTCCTACCGCGCGTGCAAGCCAAAGTGGGGAAGGCATTGAGCGTCGAGGAGATCGGCGCCACCGAATGCATCCGGGTGAGGCTCACGGCGACTGGGGCCCGGATGCTCAAAATCCCCGGTGCGGCCAGCGGCCCGGCCATTGACGCTCTGGCCGAAAGGCTTAGGGCGTCAGATGCTTCCGCTGCCAGATGGGCAACCACGTGGGAGCTAAATGCTTCTCGGATGTGGACCGCAGCCACCACTGCTTGCGCTGTGGTCAGCCCAGTCATAAGGCCGGCTCTTGTAATGCCGCGCCGCACTGCACCGTATGTGCGGCAGCTGACAAGCCGGCCGATCACGCGCTCCACCCACCAGAGCCAGGGGCAGGGGCAAGCCCTCCGCCACCGCCGTCACTGGAGCAGCAACTGCCTCTGCCGCCGCCGCTGCCGCCTCGACCGTCGTCGTCGCCGCCGTCACCACCGCGGCGGGGCCCTCATAGAGGGCATGGAAGGAGGCTGACAAGGAGTGCCAATAACAGCCCCATTACGCCTCCTCCAGGCGAACATCAACCACTGCGCCTCCGCTCAGGATCTGTTGCTCAAGAGCATGGCGCAGTGGTCGATTAACTTCGCCGTTATCGCTGAGCCATACTTTGTCCCGCCCAGGGATGACTGGGTGGAGGACCTGAGCGGCTCAGTGACCCTAATTTCGTTGGCGGCCACCGCCGGTACTCCGTCCCACGAGGCTATTACGAGGGGACGGGGTTGCGTGGCAGCACGGTTCGGGGAGATTTTTAGTGGTTGGGGTATACTTCTCCCCGAACCGAACTCTTGCCGAGTTCCACAACTCCCTTGCAGGGTTGAAAGTCGTCGTCGTCGGGTACCGTTCCCTCCTCATGCTCGTCCTCGGGGACTTCAATGCCAAGAATGTGGCTTGGGGTTCCCGGTATACGGACACACGGGGCAGGATGGTGGAGGAATGGGCTCTGGAGACAGGCCTGGTCGTCCTAAATCGGGATTCTGTCCCCACATGTGTGCGGATGCGGGATGAATCGGTGGTGGACATCTCGTTCGCTAGCCCCGCTCTGTTGCCACGTGTCCTTGACTATCGCGTCATAGAGGGGGTGGAGACCTATTCCAACTACCGGTACATCCGGTTTGACGTCTCCGCCCAGATCTCGAGCGCGCTGGTCCGACAGGCCTCGAGTGGTCCGCAGTGGGCGCTGAAGCAGCTAGACCGGGAGCTCCTCCTGGAAGCCTCGATCGTGCAGGTCGCACCAGGCGGCGGCCGAACTAGCGACACGCGGAGTTGCGACAATCGTCCGGCAATTGGGATATGAGGTGGCCCTGCACAAGACCGAGGCCATATGATTTCATGGTCCTCGGAACACGCCACCGTCGGGTACCCAAATAACAGTAGGAGGGGTTCAAATCGGCGTTGAGTCGACGATGAAGTACCTGGGACTCGTCTTCGACTGCCGGTGGAACTACGTGGAGCATTTCCGACGTTTGGCTCCCAGACTGGAAAGGGCTGGGGTTGCCTGGAAGCAGATCCTGCCCAATCTAGGAGGGCCAAACGCCTCCTGCCAAAGGCTCTACGCGTGGGTCGTGTGGTCCATGGCCCTTTACGGGGTACCGGTCTGGGCGCGTTCCTTGAGGCGGCGGCCAGCCCACCGGTTGAACGCGCCCCAAAGGGTCATGGCCACCCGGCTGATTCGGGGATACCGTACGGTCTCCGTTGAGGTAGCGAGCCTCCTTTTTGGATTACCGCCATGGGATCTGGAGCCAAAAGTCCTCGCGCACATGTGGGAGTGGCGCGAGGAGGCGAAACGCCAGGGGCGTAGCTCCGCTACCGCGAGTATTCGCGTCACAGCGGACTAAGCTCCGGCGGGATCTCATGGCGGCATGGAGAGTGCGACTGTCGCAACCCAGCGCTGGGCACGTCACAATTGCGGCGATAAGTCCCCTCTTTGAGGAGTGGCTAGAGAGGCGCCACGGCGGCGTCCTCACCTTCCGCCTGACGCAGGTTTTCACCGGACACGGTTGTTTCGGGAGGTTCCTGTTCCGGATAAGGTGGGGGGAAACGCCCGGGTGTCACCATTGTGTGGATCGCCCGGAGGACACGGTGGAGCATACGGTGGAGGTCTGCCCGGCTTGGTCGGAGCACCGCCGTGTTCTCGTGCAGGTGACTGGCGGTGGCGATCTCTTGCGTCCGGCCCTGGTCCAGGTCATGGTACGGAGTGAGAGGGCTTGGGAAGCCGTCACCTCCTTTTGCGAAGCAGTAATGTTCGCGAAGGAGGAGTCGGAACGCTTGAGCTGATTCCCGGCCACCGTAGGCGCGGGCTGGCGAATGGTGAGCAATGGGCAGCTCGCCGTTTGATGAGGACCAGGCCCGAGTCGATGGCGCGTTGTGTTCCACGCGCGCATCAAAGAGATGTCAGCATCAATGACGGGGCTGTTAGGGCCGATGCCTGCCAGGGTTGCGGGAAAGTCCGAGAGGGATATCGTGGCCCCTGGTACAGGCAACTGAAGGAACACGGGTGGGTTTTAGTCAGTAAGAGTCTAACACGCCCTCACGCTCTGCCCAGAGCGGGAGAAGTTATTTGATGATTTCACACCTTCAAAAAAATAAAGTTAGCACGCAAAATGATTAAATCAAAATGAAGGGGGGAAAAAGCAATTGCGTTTTTGCTAAGTATTTAAGATAAGATAATCATTTATTTGCTCAAAAATGAGTGCAATACATACAACACAAATTGTCGGCATCCAAGAGATGTTAGTAAGGATAAAAACACCACACACAAACGTTTGCCTGAAACAATGGCATGCAAATATTAATACAATAATTTCTAATGTCACTCTGCGTCACATTATTTAAAAATGTCATAAGAAAGAAAGAAAAAGAAAAGAATGAAGAACAAAATAGAAAGAGAAAAAACAAAATATAAGAAAAATTTAAATCGTTAGAATCTGTAAAATCGTATTTTTCGTTCCAAGTGGGATGTGTGTGTTCACGTTTCACAGTATTGTCACTTTTAGTCAACGATCTAACTATTTAAATCAATGGTTTTGGGAATATTTTAAAGTTTCTTGACTAATATTTTAAACTTTCAACTAATATTTAATTTTTACAACTATTAGTACCTAACTGTACCTATTATTTGATGACTAGCAATCCCATTCTATCCGAAACACGTCAAAACAGACTGCATTTGTGTGTCTCGAAGTTTTAAGAATTGGATAAATAAATTCATAAATTCTACTACCATTACCTACAATTTAACTCTACAACACACACGATCGATTCGTTCAACAGATCGCTAACTAACGCGCCATCACCACGAGCGAGAGAATGGCAGCGATAGTCTCGCCGTCAAATTAAATTAAAACCCTAAAACAATCTCCACACGGGGACTTCCTCGCGACGATATTTTGATGGCACCACGTGACTATTTCTGTGATTCTCTCGCCCGTGGAGATGGCTACCTCGCCCGGGGGCGTTGTCTTATATTGTACACATAATGACTGCGATATAAATTGCTTATCAAACTCCTACTTAAATCTTTCACATATTTATTTATATTTACTAACATTATACTTTATTGTATACCAGAAAACAAAAAAATATAAGTATGAAATTAAATTATATGAATATTCTAGCATAACTGTCATTCTTTGACAGTTGCATGGAGCGGATATAACACGACACATTGCCGTAGTGTGTCAATTTAATAAGCGGCAGCGGAGCTACGCCCCGGCGTTTCGCCTCCTCGCGCCACTCCCAAACGTGCGAGAGGACTTTTGCCTCCAGATCCCATGGCGGTAATCCGGCAAGGAGGCTCGCCGCCTCACCGGAGACCATACGGTATCCCCGGACCAGCCGGATGGCCATGACCCTTTGGGGCGAGTTCAACCAGCGGGCTGGCCGCCGCCTCAAGGAACGCGCCCAGACCGGTGCCCCGTAAAGCCCGCAAAACACGGCCGTAAAGCACGGTCGTTTCGGGAGGTTCCTGTTCCGGATAAGGCGGGAGGAAACGCCCGGGTGTCACCATTGTGTGGATCGCCCGGAGGACACGGTGGAGCATACGGTGGAGGTCTGCCCGGCTTGGGCGGAGCACCGCCGTGTCCTCGTGGAGGCGATTGGCGGTGGCGATCTCTCGCGTCCGGCCTTGGTCCAGGCCATGGTACGGAGCGAGAGGGCTTGGGAAGCCGTCACCTCCTTCTGCGAAGCAGTAATGTTCGCGAAGGAGGAGGCAGAACGCGTGAGGGAGAGGCAAAATTTGCGCCCTCACGCCCCTAGCCGCCGCAGGAGACGCCCTGGGCGTCGGGAATCGCAGGCCGATTCCCGGCCACCGTAGGCGCGGGCTTGCGAGACGGCGCGTTGTGTTCCACGCGCGCCTCAAAGAGATGTCAGCACCAATGACGGGGTTTGCTAGGACCGATGCCTGCTAGGGTTGCGGAAAAGTCCAAGAGGGTTACCGTGGCCCCTGGCACAGGCAACTGAAGGAACACGGGTGGGTTTTAGTCAGAGAGCGGGAGAAGTTATTTGATGATTTCCATTGAAAAGGCAAGTGTAGCAGTATCTACAACGCCACATGCGAACTGCGCATCACACTGACGTCACGCAAAATCCTGCATCGCGTAAGCATAGTTTACCGCGCAACTAGCATATATACAACGCCCCGACATCAATCGTCGGGCAGTTGCCCACCAGACACGACATCCGTCTGGTCGGAGGGTCCTCCCTTTTTTATGGAGGTATGAGCGTTCTTTACACCCTGTTCCTCGTACCTCTTTAGAACAATGTCTTAAATATTGCGAACGTTAGTAATATTTTATTTAACAGAGGAAGAGATTAATTTATCAATTTATGCATTTACGAAGCCTGTATACATTGTTCGAAAGTTAAAAATTACGCACCATACAACGGAACGGGCGGTAAAATAGGTACTCTCACCTAAGTACATGTTTTACCGCCCTCTTCGTTGTATAGCGCCACATGAGTAGTTATGTGATAGCGCCGTGCGTATTCTTTACGGTTTTTTTTTTAATAACCATAAAAAATTATATAAGATTTCCACCAGGGAGTTTCAAATTACGAGAATAAATAAGCTTAATGATCGAACCTCCTTGGAAGCGCTTTTGCTCAATACGTTTATTCTCACTTTAGTATTAAAGAGAAAATGAGACGAAAGATGCTTTTCAACTCGACTATTGCGATTCGACTTTTTGCGATTCTAATTATCACCACGCGCACGTAGCGCCATTTGGAAATGGCGCCATTATAATATTAGAAACTTCAAAGATTGTTATTGTTGCAACTTTCTGACTGATATTTTTATAAACAAAAGTTTGTTTCATTACCTATTGTACTGTTTTCTCGCAAATGTGTTGAAAAACGTTGTATGACACTCGCGCGGAAATTGGTATTTACAAACTCGTGACTATGGTAAGCCCTCGACTTCGTCCCAGGCTTACATTCGTCTACTCGTTTGTAAAAACAAACTTACCGCACTAGTATCATAAATAACTATTACAAAGTCTAATTGTAATAACTGAAAAGCGCTTAAGGGTCGTTTTCTCATCATTAATCAAAGACGCTGAAATAAAAAAGAAATTCTGCTGTTTTCCAAGTCGTAAAAAGGACTGTTCGGTGAAACAATTCAATTCAATTCATCTTTATTGCAATCCATAATGTACAATTGCCAGCACATCAGGATATACGAAACTGTCAATTTTCTCCAAATTATTATAAACCTGTAAATGTTGAAGTTAATGTTAAAAATCGAATGAAAAAAAATTGACAGTGTGTGGTAACATGACCTGAGGGGCAATTCCCGTATTTTTAAGACCGTTCGCATTCTAATCTCAGTCTCAATCTGTCAAAATTACAACCAATTTACATACATTTTTGACAGGTTTTTGACATTGATTGTCGCTGAGATGAGATTGCGACTTGAATTTGAACGTTTTTTAAGTACGAGAATTGGCCTACTGCTGTTGTGTGTACACTTACAGGTGGTTATTATTAATAAAATAGAAACAATTATGGACCCTGTCGGGCACAGCAAACTTTAAATAAATAAGAGAGAGGAAGAGCACTTTTAAGATTTTTCTTCTTACTAACTACTTAAATATTTAAATTATTTCCTATCTTAAACTTTGTGATCTTCCATGTAATTAAGTGATCTGCATTTACAATGTTTACGGCTTATTTTGTACCCACATTCATGGCAAATAAATGATTTCTTTCTTTCTGTAAGTTTGAAATGGATACGACGGTTTGTGACGTCACATTTTGCTACTCGGATAACACATATTGGAAGTTTGCTTAACTTACGGGTGTGTACCGTGCGGTACTTAGTCCGACAGTGACCGCGCTTTAGCTGTTGTACAGCTAAAGCGCGGTCACTGTCGGACTGCATAGAAAAGAAAGAAAGCGCGATGATACAAAGCTATAATTTATTGCAAAATATGATGCAATTTTCTATTTACAAAAAATCTATTGATTGAGTAAAAAAATTAAAAGACTATCACGTTAATATGTTGCTTCAAGAACAATTTGAAAAAAGAAATAGAATGATTACATCTATATGAGTATGGTTTTTAATCGTTAAATTTTTTTTTTTGAGGTATCTTCGTGACATTTTTCTACCAAATTAGTTGTATTATGTTTCCAACACACTATCTAACTAGCATAATATATCCTGAAGAATATCATATATTTTTCTGATTTTGTTTACTGCAGTGGGTTATATATTTTTAGGCACTAAAACTTGCGTTTAGGTCATCTAGTCCCCTTAACTTACGAGTTAGAATTGGTGACATAGCGTTATGCGAACATTCCTATGGAGGAGTATCATATGGAGTTGCAGATTTTTTGCAATATCTTAGCAGTAACCTTTAAAAAAAACTAATATTGAAGGGTTTTTGAAGTGAAAACTTCTTTAGGCGCGTTGAGCACTTTTTAGGTGAACAAAAATCACAGAAATCGCGTGATCGTCACCGAACGCTTTCCATGAGCTATATATGTATACTGTGTATATATGTACATAGATATACCTCCGTGCATTATTAGTTTATACAAAGAGTAGCGCACGGCGAGGCATGCATCATATACCTATACACGGTGATTTTGAATTCACTGTTAACCTTGCAGGAGGTGAAATAACTCATGATTATTTAAAAACAACTTTCATTATGAGAACAACTACGAAATAGGAAAAAAAATTACATATGTGGCATACATTTTCATCGGGTAGGTAAATATTGCATTTTGTATGAAACAGCTGATATTTTTTTCGACATTTCAGAGTTGGTCCCATAGTAAATGTTGCGCATAATTATGAGTACTTTCACGCCCCGAAAGGTCAACAGTGAATTAAAATTCACCGTGTATATAAAATGTAATACGAGTAGTATACTGGCTACTGGCATCTGTCTCTTTCTAGTTCTATACTCTATATATATGTACTTTTTCCACAGTATATACATAGTTCACAAAGTACAAGCACGTGTTTTTATACAGACTGTTATATTCTTCTTTTTGCTTTCAATATAAAATGGCAATCCCCAAAGACTGCCCCGCATTTTTTTTTTAATAAGTTCTATTATTGAAACGAAGTTCTTAATTGCGCGTTCTATTCTGCTCACTTGGCGAATGAGTCCCAGACCGAAAAATTTAACACTAATTTCGGTCTAGCTCTCTTTCGCCAAGTGTGTAAATGCGAAAGGCACATCTTCCAACCGGGTGTCTCACGACGCCTCTCGACTGTTTTTAATGTTTTTACTTTAAAATTCCAGCTCAGCTGCGTTCCAGACGGAAGGCAGCCAAGATGTTAGTGGCAGTCGTCATCATGTTCGCAGTATGCTACTTCCCAGTACACCTGCTTTCAGTACTCAGGTAAGAAATAAAGTAAAAAGTAATAAAAGAGAATGAAATAATTATTAATTTGCTGGTACGGTCAATCGCACGTAAAACTACAAAAGCCAAGCCAAGCCCAGTGTTTTTAATTTATCGCTTTTAAGCGATGCAAATTCAAATTGCTACCATGTACTTGTGGTTGACAGTACCGTGTATAGATTTTTTTCTAATTCATCGTGTAGTATTTTTATCTCTTTGCGTTCTTTTGTTTTCATATAAACTGGGGGCCAAGTTTGCTATTTTCAATGATTGTTCATTATGACAAACACACTAAGACAACGCCATTGTCATTGCTTATGGGTGTTATCTGTGTGGGTGTTACTTACCCCGCGTTTGCACCAAGGTATAAAACATTTATTCTCTAAGTTGTGTCTACGGTTTTGTTTGTCGTTTACAATAAAATAAATATTATCACAACTTGTATATTATGGGTGTACACGCGCGGTTAGACAAATATTACACTGGGACACTACAACAAAATGTATTTAGCCAACAGAATGTATGCAGCTTTGTGGCGTCCGCTTGGTTGCGCAACCAGCCGTACAATTGGCAGCGCAGCCATCGTTGCGCCCGCCTCCATGATGTCCCAGTGTAGTATTGCCTTTAGGTTCGAAAATATAATTCCATGTTACCATTTACAGATAATTCAAAATAAAAAAAAAAACGGCCTTGTGCGTGTCGGACCACGCACAATTAAAGGTTCCGTAGTTGGGATGAAATAAATTATCCCAAGAACAAAAGTTAACTTTATAGTTGTAAAACATGTGTGTACCCATTCCAACTACAAATGAATGAAAGTTAGACGACTATTACTCGTTAACTTGTAAAGCTTTCTTAGCTGTGATAGTTTCCCTTTTTAACTTCGTTGTACATAAATGCCGTGAATGCTTTCACGTAGCTGGCGCGGGGGGGTGGGACACACACACTTGACTCTAACAAAAATTTGCACTTTAATGCTTAATATTTCGCAAAGCGGATTCCTGAATCTAAAAATCGATTGCACACATCTGCAATATTTTTGAACGGCCTATCCAACGACACCCTACATCATGGGAAAGACGAGAAATAAAAAACACCCCGCTTTACTTCTAGAAGAGTAAAAAAGAGTAACATGTTACCCATGCTAAATTACAGCTTTCTAGTACTAACAGTCTCTGTGCTAAGCCGCGGGCAGATAGACAGACAGACAGACGGCCGGACATGGCGAAACTACGGAACCCTAAAAACAAAACAATATCGTTTTTTTTTCCTAAATAAGGTACCGAAAGTTCTTGAGGTTAATTACTCCGTTCCGATTAATTATTTCGGTAATTTAGAAACAACCACATTTTCAAATAATTAAGGGCAAGATTATCATAATATTTTTTCCCCTGCTAAAAACTCAAAAGATTTGACTGCAATGTTTTTAAACAATCCTCTTTGTACCGAGTGGCGCAATGGTTTATCAAAATCCTTTCGTTTACTCGACGCTCAAGTAAATTAAATGTTTCAATTGTTTTATTTTTGTACGTTGCCCAAAGCTATCCTCTTTATTACAACCATTTAGAAGGATTGAAACCGCTTATTAGAAAACTAAACCGTGAAAGCATCTTGCCAGCCCTTTTTTATCAGTCTCTGTAGTTTAGTTCATTTTCTCAGACACTGCTGATTAATATTATCGACTTCTTCTAACTTAATTTCAAGTCCACGACGGTTCAACTATAGTTTCTTGTTGAATAGATGCAAGGACTTCCCAAAATTGCCTTCTCGTATTTTCTACCGCTGGCGCTGTCCGATATAAGTTCGCGTCAAGTTCCCAACGCGCAGTTGCAAAGTTTACAAGGACACGATTTAGCACTCAAAAACTTTACTGCAAATGCACCGCAACTTGATCGGTTTGTTTTGTAATTACGTGAATTTTATTAGTCTATAGTAACGAGAACTTGGGTGTTATTCTCTCATTTAGAACTTATTCAAAATGTGTTGAAGTGTAAATCACCTACAATTTACTTTGAAATTCAAATAATGCAATACTCAATTCTTTATTGCATTCCATTATTATTATGTATTACATAGATGGTATAACAAAATATATAAAGATCAATACGGACCCTGCCGGGCACATCAAAATTAGGAGAGAGGAAGAGGGCTAAGTAGCAATTCAAACAATTCAATATTATTATAAATTATTTATTAGTTGTGTTTAGTTGGGTGTAATGTATGTGTAATGTAATGTATATATATATATACTTATATACAATTAGGCTTGTGTATTAATATGAAATTCTTCGAAGTATTTTTGTTATTATTATATTATATCATCCAGTCTGGAGCTGTAGAAAGAAGGTAGGTAGTTTAATTTGGCGTTTATATTGACATCGTTCTGGCATGAGGAAAGCAGAGAGATATCGTCCGTAAATAGGACACATGGTCCGTTTATAATTTTAGGAAGGTCATTTATTTAGATAAGAAACAAAAGGCAGCCTACACTCCCTTGAGGGACAGACGCGTTGACTGCTTTACTGTCGGATCTCATTCTAATTATTTCATTTCTGTTGTTATCGAAATATTAAATTTCTACTAGTTGCACCTTATTTTAATTATTGTGAATGTGAAGATTATCTGGTTCATTATTTTTTTTAATTTCTTAGTTAGTTTCACGATCTGGCAGTTTGAGTCATTTATGCAGCCTACCCAAATGTCCTTTCTTTGGTATTTGTTGTGCTCCTTAAGTTCTGAGTTGAGCTGCACGATTACTGACAAATGCGTGCACTGACTGGACAGGTCTGCTCAATCTGTATGGTTTTTCCTCAAAAGACCGTTTCAGACACCAATCTACATGTCTTCACATGATCGGACCAAGATTATGTCTGGACTTTAAAAGAGACTGTGACCTCTGAGTTTGTTTCGGCTTTTCTTCTCAGAGTAGTCAGATAGGAAACGCCGACCTCATCTAGTTTTTAAAATATGATTGACGTGTAAAAGTGTTTGTACAAACCTATACAGAAATAAAATCTTTTATCCTTTAGGTATGATGCAAACCGTTCAAGAACTTTTTTTGGTATTCCTATCCCATTTAATTTGTCTAATAGTATTTTCAATTGCACCGTATCACAGGCTTTGGTCATATCGAGCAGCATACATATGGCGTAGTTTTTATTATTAACAATAGTTCTAGCCTCTTGTACGTATTTCTAGACTGCTAACGTTTTTACGCAAACCGTTTTGGCAGTCGTCTAGTATTTTATATTGTTCACAAAAGAGTGTACGCGGTCACAATGAGTTCGTTTTTGAATTTTCTTCGGTTACTTCATTGAATTTTACGGAATTACACTAAGTACATACATTCCTAATATTGCATCTGAAGGTTGACTGGTATAAAATGCCTATGACATTAAATCTTCTGTACATTTGTGTGCTTGAAGACAATATCAATTTGCGTAGCCTTTTCGCAACCATTCTGGGGTCGACTTTCAGTCAAAAAGCAGCTGAATACCACTATTTTTCATAGATAGACTGTCTATCTGACCTCCACAACCCAGTTACTGGGTAACACGATACTGCTTGGTAAGACTGTGCTTGAAGACAAGTATATAATAAATAAGTTGGCCGACGAGGCACCCGTTATACTTCGGAGAAATATTACACAACTTGCTGTCATCTTAGTAAACAAGGATATAAGATACAAGTGATTTTACCCGAGATTTTGGGTCGCGCCTGTTTGGCAACGCTCCTGTTTGGCAACTCAACATATACATTGGTTATGTTTGTAGATATTACGTACCTAAGCCTGACGTACCTGAGTAGTCAGAGTAAAATGTTCTAGTGTGCCGAATTTATTTAATATTCGTTTAATTTTCTATATTTAAAAATTACCATATTATTGACTAAGGACTGCATAGATTACAAATAACCTATCTAAATGACAATATTTTAAGAATCATAGGTAAACATTTCTAACAAAAGGTGAGCGTTAGTGATTGATATATGAATTGTAAACGAAAACTTGTTTCAAGACAATACTTTGCGAAACGAAAAAGAAGCTTTTTGAAAGGAAAGATTAAGTATTTAACTACCTATTAGTTCAAAATGCGATAGTTACTACAATATACTAATTTCATTATTCGCTTGGCTACCATGGCGGAAGCAGGAGGCAGTAGAGGCCCACCCGTATTAAAAAAGAAAAGTATAAGGGGTGGAGAATTGTTGTTTCATGCGGGCATAGTTATTATACAATAAGAAAAAAACAGGGACTCTATTTGTTAGAGGTGTCATAATAAAAAACTAAAGTGCAGTGGTAGTTTAAGTACAACAGTTAAAAATACAATTTTGAATGCAACTAAACACTCGTCACGTTGTATACCAGATTTTGAGTTATATAAAAATCTGAATTTGTAAAAAACTGCAACAAAAAGTGTGTGCGATGATTATGGTTCGGTTCCAAAGATAGTGGAGAGTGAGATATTACATAAAAAAATGTACACTACAGAAATCTTAAATAGGTACTTTTTTCATTTCAAACAATTAACGTTCCTTATAAGTTAGTCTTAGCATACTGACAGAACCTGAGTGCACGCGATACACCACTATAGGTTAGTATAATAAGTAGCGATGCCAAACGGGAGCGTTGTCAAACGGGCACGACCCGAGACTTTGTATGAGAATATATTATCTGTCGACCATGTTTGTTTTATTAGACGATATCTGAGATTACATTTCGCGTCTACGGTTTTAGTCAATATGTACCTTGTAGTTTGGTGTCAAACAATTTGGTCATCTCAAATTGATTATGTCTATTGGTAATATTGTTGGTAACGTCCGGCTAAATAATATGCTACGGTCACCAAATCTATAAATAGTATTTAACGAAGTCGCATTCCGTGTGTCTGTATGGACTATGGATTTTAATGAGGGTTTCACCATCACAGATAATTCTCATCATTTTTTCGGAAAAGAATCATAATCATAATATATTTTTTTTGCTGTCTTTATAATGGTTCACATAGTTACAATCATAGAGACAACAATTATATCGTTTTGACAAAAATGCATACAATATGATCCTTTGTGAGAGACTGGCGTCCATACTAGGATACCCTGTGTGACAGATCACCAGGCTCTCACCCCGAATTAAATCTATTAACATTACAATGGTCAATATTCAAACTCTAGACAAATTATTTATTGATGATGGAAAAAAAAATATACATGTTTAAATTAATAAATCAAAAATAAATACAATTTGGTATAGTGTGTAGTGTGTGTAGGCGAAGTGTAAGGAGAGGTGGAATGATAGTGGGAGTGTGAGTGAGTGGGGTGTTTGTCAGTTTACAGTCAAACCCGAAATAATTAAATATTACGAAGGAACAATGAATTGCTGCTCCGTGGTATCATAGTCCAATTTCTGTAACCAGGTTGAGAGGGTTTTATTGCGACGCTGTTTGGAGAATATTTGTTTTATGTGTATAAAGCATTAATAAATTTATTTATTTTTATTTCACCATTTATGTACACACTTATATAAACAGACAAGAAGAAAATAACAGAAAAATAGGTACAAATGTGATGCTTATTTCTAATGAAATCTCTTCCAGCATACCTGCGATAGGATAGTAGATTTAAGAGATGTAGACAGCGTGTGTAAGAGTAAAAGAGAAAATAAAATACATAAAAACAAAAACAATTCACTTAATAAAATAAATTAAATAATATGAGAATATACATACATACATACATACTTCTAAAATAAATAACACTAGAATATTAATATATACCTACGCAACTATGACGAAGTGGAAAGATAGTGTTCTTTCACTCTTCTTAATATTAAGCATAGATAGAGCAGTCATGCACAGCCGGGGCGGATCACTGGTCTTCTATACTATATTATATTATAAAGAGATGCGAGTTGGTATGTTGGGGGTAATCTTCGGATCTGCTGATCCGATTCCAAAAACTCACTAATGGCTCTACAGTATTGCTGAGTGTCAAAGAATATATTATTTTATGTTGAAAGAAGAAATTTCACGCGGACGATATACGTTATAAATGAGTATAAAACATCAAAGTTTTTTCCTTATTCTTATACAAAGTCTTTGCCCTATTTTTTTAGGATCGGCTTCTAAAGTAACCAGATGCGACTGATGGATCGACTGTCATATGGCAGACAGGATCCAACAACCCAATTACCTACTAGGTAATACCGGAAAGTTTAGGTCAGTTGCCAGGCGAATTTCACTCGTATATCTGCCCCTTTTTTTTTTTTTTTTTTGTGGGTGGGAAATCAAATAACTTCTCCCGCTCTGGGCAGAGCAGGAGGGCGTGTCAGACTCTTACTGACTAAAACCCACCCGTGTTCCTTCAGTTGCCTGTGCCAGGGGCCACGGTAACCCTCTTGGACTTTTCCGCAACCCTAGCAGGCATCGGTCCTAGCAAACCCCGTCATTGGTGCTGACATCTCTTTGAGGCGCGCGTGGAACACAACGCGCCGTCGACCCGGGCCTGGTCCTTATAGAACGGCGAGCTGCCCATTGCTCGCCGTTCGCAAGCCCGCGCCTACGGTGGCCGGGAATCGGCCTGCGATTCCCGACGCCCAGGGCGTCTCCTGCGGCGGCTAGGGGCGTGAGGGCGCAAATGTTGCCTCTCCCTTACGCGTTCCGCCTCCTCCTTCGCGAACATTATTACTTCGCAGAAGGAGGTAACGGCTTCCCAAGCCCTCTCGCTCCGTACCATGGCCTTGACCAAGGCCGGACGCGAGAGATCGCCACCGCCCCCCCCCCCCCCCCCCCCTATATCTGCCCCCTGAATCGGGGCTTCTGGCTAAAATGATAACAGCGGCACAGATCGATCGAAGGTTAACAAAAGATTTATTTTTCGTTCGTCCTGAAGTTTTGTCCCACATTCCAAAAAAAACTTAGTTGGTCCCATATCACTATTGAAGTTGTGCTTCGTCCCAAATTACGAATACTTTAAAGGTACAGTTAACAAAAAAAAGTACATATTTTAAATTTTTGAAACAATAATTTAATAATAAAACAATTCTAAACATTTAGGCATAAATCATCTTTATTATCAGGTATCACAATCAAGATCACCGATAAGGTATAATAATCATCTTATCATTACTACAGTTTCAATATACATAACAGTCAGATCTGTAATAAATACTGAACAATTTACCGATCAACAATTAATTGAGATTAACAAAACAAAGGTTTAAAAAAACAATATTAAAAAAAAAAACAAAACACCGTGCACCGTTTAAAATTAAATCAAGAATCAGTACTAACGAAAAGTAGTTTTTTTTATTATTGCAATGGCTAAAACAAGCATTTAAAAAATCCACAATTATAAATAAACATTGGATCAACAGTAAACCAAGAGATATAGAAAACGTCTAACACAAATAGTTGATTGATGTTAAATATTTAATAATACGTAACCCTTTTTTGCCGATTGTACAAAAAAGTAATTCTGGCTTATACAAAAAAAAATATGGGCCGTAGAAGGAATGTTTAGTAGGCCGAAGCGAGAATAAAATAATTAAAATTATATTTTGGGACGAAGGAAGCATAGTGTTTGGGACGACCCAGGAATTTTTTATGTAGGACAAAACTCAGGGACAAACAAAGAATAAATCGAACATAAGGCTAATTTCAATAAACAATGCTTCCTACAAATGCACACAACTGTTATACAAAAATTTCTGTAATTAAAGTCTTTTTTTAAGTTTAATAAGAATAATTTATTGTTTAAGAAATAACATTCGAATGCGTTGATTCCTGGAACTGACACTAGGATTCCCTGTGTCTTGAGATTCAGGCTCCTTCGTTCCATTTACCTTTATGGTGTAACGTTACATTTTCCCGGGAGGGGGAAAATGTAAGGTCAAGGAGGGAACTGTCACCAGAACTGGAGGAGTCCCGGCTTAAATAGCGCGATCTCAAAAGTAGTTCACTGGTTCAATGTTAATAATTTACTACTTAATGAAAAAAAAACCAAATGCATTAAGTTTACGTTGCCTCACGTTAGACAGGTGTTAACTAATGTATTGATAAAGGGCAGAGAATTGAATCCTGAAGATAGCACAGTATTCTTGGGCTTAACTTTGGATGCTAAGCTTCAGTGGGGCCCACACATAGATAAATTATCAAAAAAGCTTAGCTCCGCAGCATACGCTGTTAGAAAAATTCGTAATTTAACTGACATAGAGACAGCCCGTTTAGTGTACTTTAGCTATTTTCATAGTGTAATGTCGTATGGTATTCTGTTGTGGGGAAATGCCGCCGACATTCAGACTATCTTTGTTTTGCAGAAAAGAGCTGTTCGATCAATTTATAAATTAAGCCCGAGACACACTCTCAGAGAGAAATTTAAGGAGATTAATGTAATGACTGTGCCTTCACAGTATATTTTTGAAAATCTTTTATATGCCCATAAAAATATAAACTTGTTTAAAAAATACAGTGATATCCATAATATAAATACTAGGAACAAACACAGCTTCGTTGTACCTACAACAAGGCTCAAGAAAATAGGTGGCTCGTTCAGATGTCAATGTATACGCTTTTATAATAAACTTCCAAGCCACGTTCAAGATCTAAGCCTTAATAAATTCAAATCATTCATTAAACGTAAGTTGTGCCAGAAAGGCTTTTATACCGTTAAGGATTATATTGAGGACAAAAAGGCTTGGGATTGAGTTGTTCCAATTTTCTGCATACTGAATGTTTTCTTTTATTTCTGTTACATACACTGATAAATTGATAATTATTATAACAGAACGATCAATTATTGTGAATGTGAGGACTATGTGGGTCATTGTTTCAGTTTTAATCATGATCTGGCAGTTTAAGTAGTTTATGCGGCCTACCCAAATGTCCTTTCTTTGGTATTGTTCGTCGAATCGTTGAGCTCCTAAAGTTCTGAGTTGAGCTGCACGGTTACTGACAAATGCGTGCACTGACTGGACAGGTCCTCTTAATCTGCGTGGTTCTTTCCTCAGAAGACCATTTCAGATACTAATCTACATGGTCCTCAAAGATTATGTTCGAATATTTATATACACATTGACATTGATGAATTTTATACATACAATGACATGAGTATTTACTTTGTAAAGTATTATATTATTTAAATTATTGTGAATGTGAAGATTATGTGGATTATTACTTTTTTTATTTTATTTCTTAGTTAGTTTCACGATCTGGCAGCTTGAGTAATTTATGCGGCCTACCCAAATGTCCTTTCTTTGGTATTGTTCGTCGAATCGTTGTGCTCCTTAAGTTCTCAGTTGAGCGGCAAGATTACTGACAAATGCGTGCACTGACTGGACAGGTCCGCTCAATCTGTATGGTTTTTCCTCAAAAGACCGTTTCAGACACCAATCTACATGGTCTTCACATGATCTGACCAAGATTATGTCTGGACTTTAAAAGAGACTGTGACCTCTGAGTTTGTTTCGGCCTTTCTTCTCAGAGTAGTCAGTTATGAAACGCCGACCTCATCTAGTTTTAAAAAATATGATTGACGTGTAAAAGTGTTTGTAACAAACCTACTTACAGAAAATAAAATCATTTATCAAAAGAAAAAGTAAAAGTAAAAGAAGAAATGGTAAAATAATATAATTGATGTAGAATAGAAGGTCAGGGAAACCGGGTATAAGTTGAGGTCCAAGCGTTTCTTCTAGAGAGGCTCGCAGGTTGTAAAAGGAGGGGTCCTTGAGTCAGACCACGTCACCGACCTCGGAGGGGCAGGCCGTGGTAGAGGAGGCAGGCAGAGGGCTGAGATCTATCAGCCGTCGGCGTCACTAGTATATTGTAGACCACGACGTAATCTTCTTGCGTCAGTATCCAGAACTGACGCCAAGGGTAGCCATCGCCGGTCTAGCGAGTTTCCAACATAGTCTGGTGTAGAAGGACGCGTAGATTTATTTGTTCAAGCACAGCTCACACTATCAGAGGGCACAGCCCTCCCACCGAGCGCTATATAACTTCAGGACCTCCTGCCAAGGCGAGCACCAAGAGTAATCTGGTCTGACGGTCCCGGCTCCCTTTTCGGATCGGTTGACATCTAAGATTTTTAACAATGATTCTAGAACATAAAAGAAGAATAATAGTTTATAATAAGGTCTAATACCTATACAACCTTACCTACTGGCAGCTCTAGCAATACATTAAAAATAAAACCTAGGCTTGTCATTATCTGACATTACAAAAGGTAAATAAACATTGGGAGAGCATGAGAAAATCTAAATAACTTAAAATATAGAGGCCTAGGAATGGTTAAACTACAGACAATGGCCATGCAGATAATTGGAGAGAACGTACCTATAATATAAGATCTAATAGCCAAAACGTAAGTAAAAAATACAAACATTACAATGGCTATACATGTAATACGTAACAATAAATTTCTTAATTTCATATAATCCACTCTTATTCTACTAGAAAAGGAATATACAATAAAAACGAATTCACAAAAGAAGACCTATGCTAATACATAAAGGAAAACAGTAGATAACCAAGTATGTATGTATGTTGTGTGTGATTGTGATGGTGTGTGTAAGTGTGATATGGTGTGTCTGTGTGGGTGTACGATTTTTTTTTTAAACGTTGCCCCACACTAGGAATTTCTCCTGTATCGTGGGTGCGTTTACAAACATTTAAACTCACAACACAAACAGCCAGACCCGGAACAACTACTTGCAGGTCATACAAATATTTGTTCCGTACGGGGATCGAACCAGCGACACGTAACGCAGCAGTCAATCGCTTAACCAATGCGCCAACCGAGCCGTCATTTTAAGATAATTGTGTTGGTGATGAGAGTATGTTTGAATGTGATACCTGAGGACTCAACGTAAAATATTATTAATACACACACACCGACGTATATGAACTCACCCTGTCCACGCCTTTGTCCCATGAGAGTAGGTGGAAATTAAAGAACGCCCGCCATCTGCTACGATCCTTACACCTTTTGCTTCGTTCATTCGCGCTCGCTGGTTGTGAGTACCTATTATGCACCCTTCTGATGAACATCAACAATAGATGATAAATGATTTTGTTTCTGTAAGTAGGTTTGTACAAACACTTTTACACGTGCCGGCAGGCCGGCGTTTTTTCCTATCTGACTACTCTGAGAAGAAAGGCTGAAACAAACTCAGAGCTCACAGTCTCTTTTAAAGTCCAGACAGAATCTTGGTCAGATCATGTGAAGGCTATGTAGATCGGTATCTAAAATGGTCTTTTGAGGAAAGATCCACCCAGTTTGAGTGGACCTGTCCAGTCAGTGCACGTAATTGTCAGAAATCGTACAGCTCAACTCAGAACAACGATTCGACGAACAATACCAAAGAAACGACATTTGAGTAGGCCGCATAAATTACTCAAACTGCCAGATCATGATTAAACTAACTGAGAAAAATCCAAAAAAAGCAATAATCGACATAGTTCTCACATTCACAATAATTAAAATAATATAATACTTTATACAGTAAATATTCATGTCATTATATATGTATGTAAAAAGATATAGATACATAAAGCAAAGATTAAAAGTAAAATAGTTAGCAAAATAAAATAAATCAAGATTCCCTGTGTAAATTTATTGGAGCAGCTCAATCCCAAGCCTAAAATGTCCTCAATATAGTCTTTAACAGTATAATATGCTTAATAAGGTCACTATATTGTGTCCTTCAAGGGCGTCCTCTCCCGGCGTTTTCACTCACATCTGCCTTGACAGACACTAACAATGTGTCTCAAACTCAAAGCATTTATTTCAATTAAACCATTTACAGGCACTTTTGAATTGTCAAGTAGTCGGTCCGTCAGAAATATGAAGCTAGTTGCCCATTCCAAAGCGTAGCAGGTACCTATGGAGAAGAACGGGCAAGAAACTCCATGGACACTCTTTTAAATTATATTGTTACATAAATATTAGTTACATCATTAATGTTGAATACAGGTATAATTATATGTGAGAACGATGTAAATAAGACATACACGTTGAGTGTCCAGTGTAGTGTCTGTCAAAGACACAAGATAAATAATTGGTATTAAACGCAACATCAAATATTGCTAACAGGCATATAAAATGTATGCAAAGTCACATCAAACACAATATAAAGGAGCAACATTTATAAGGTACAGGATATTAACAATTGTAATAGCTACCGGATAAACAAAAAATTTTTTGTCCAATTCAGCTACGTAATAAAACCTATATGATATGAGGATACTTGATGTTATTTTGTCAGCCATAGGCAAGATCTGTTTATCCACACAGCAGCAACTGTTACCACTTCGCATCGTTATCAGAATTGTGGATAAATTCTCATAAGGAAACAGGAAGGAACCACCATTTCCCTGTCTTTGTTATTACAAGATTGAAGTTATACCGGAACACAAAGACATAGCCTCACGCATGTCGTTCCCGAAAGGATAGACCTTTAGTAAACCCACATTTCAACTGCTAGGTCACGGTAATATTATCTATACAGTATTGTAACTCGGCCGTATCTTTGAAATAAATGCCTACAACCGCGCGGTACGTATCTTTCCTAACAGCTGATTGTCTGACGCAAGTCACAAGTACAACCAAATATTTTCGCTGAAAAGATGGCAATGCAAACAAGGAAGCAATAAATACACACACGCTTTCACTTTCATTACAAAGGGTGGTTGCGTTTTACTCTTATTTGTAAGCTATTTAGTTTGTTTGAAAAAAAAAATCTCATTTTTGGTGCTTTTTATTTTTATACTGTATCGAATGAATACTAAACACGTATAGTATACGTTGTGTAATCTAATGCCCCTCTGTCATTTATCAACTCTGTATCTCTCTCTGTATCTAATGTAGAGCCAAGCCACTCTACAAGACAATAATGTAATAGGTAATGTTTAAATAAACAAATAATCTGTGGTGTCAAAGTAAAATAAAAGTGTTAAAGTCATAAATATTGAAAAACTAGTTATTTGCATAATTCGATACGAAACATAAACATCTATACAGGTAAAAAGAAGATAAGTCAGTATTTGTGTTACAATTTCGTACAACTCAAATTGCAAATCGAGTGTAGTCAGGAAACAGCAAAATACTAAAAGGGTTTAAAGAGTTAAGTTTAATCATCTCATTATTGCGTTTATGACTTTTATCCCCTTTTACCTTAATACCTTATGGTTGTTCCATTGAACTATTGCATGACAAAACATTAAAGACCAGTGACTTCATTTCTTACCATAAGCCCATAGGAGCGTCTGTGCGACGGCCGCGAGACGGCCAAGCCGTACGTTCTGACCAAGATGTAAGATATTTAGAGTTTGGGGCTTGGCTCTGCATTAGATCTGATAGCTTTTCAACAGTGTAAGCATTATGTAAGTCTTGGCAACTTTACATGAAATGATTTTGGCGGGTAACATGTCATCGTATGGAGCCCTCTCCATGCGAGTTCTACTAGCACTTTTTGCGGTTTAAAAAAATCGTTTTACGTTCTTGCAATATGTATCTTTATTATTAAGAGCGTTTATACCTTATGAGTGGCAACGTCGCAATTTAGTGTCATATTTCGTGGTTTTCAATTTTTATCATTTAATCGGAGCTATATTTTAAAAATCTGTTTAATTAACTTTTTAGAATTACGACGTTACTAAATAATTGCGACGTTGCCACTCATAAGGTATAAACGCTCTTAATATTAAATAGCTTACCCAAATACAGTTGTTATACATATTAAACAACTAACTATTTACAAGAGGAACTAAATTAAATGACTAACTAACTAATTAAACAAATAAATACAAAAACACAAACAAAAGGACACTTGACACTTCTTGCAATTATGTTTTTGTATTAATTGTGTAACGAATCATAATATTTTCATTGCTATGACAATTTATTTTTACTTCGAAGCCATTGCTCGTTGGTTCATTTCTCGCAAACCATACCTACAAAAGGCTTTTATCTTAATCCCATTTCGGTAAGACAATTTTCCGTCTCAGAAGATTATTCAGAGATTTGCATAGCCTGCCGTTACTGACAAAATTAACTTAAGAATTTCGCATTCAAAGCTACGTAAATTTATTTTTAGAATTCGCGGAAAAAAATCAGTTATCTGATGACAATGAAAACATGTATACAGACTTTTAAAACTTTTAACAATGACAGCAGAGCCTCTTTGGTAGAATTTGGCAGAAAACGAAAACGGAATTCGGTCTGATTTGCATTTTCAGACGAAAACGAAAAAAAAACTTTTTGTTTATCGATGGGTTTTTGTTTGGTAAAAGTAAAAAGAAATACAGTTTCAAAATCTTTTCATGTTTTTCATAACCGCACAAAAAATTACGATATACTTTTCACACAGACCAGAAATCTGAGGGGTAATTCCCGTAATTTTAAGAACATTCACAGTCTGATCTCAGTCTCAATCTGTCAAAAATACAATCAATTTACCTACATTTTTGACAATTTTTTGACATTAATTGTCGCTGAGATGAGATTGCGACTTGAATTTGAACGTTTTTTAAGTACGAGAATTGCCCCTCTGATTTGGAAAAGCGATTATTCTGCATTTTATCAGATAATGTGTTTTAGTTGAACTGTCGATTTTCCCTGAATACCTGAATAATTAATTGAAAGTATTGATTTGTTATAAAATTTTATTCTTTTCTGCAGAGGACGAAAATCATAAAAACATATCCCTGAAAACGGCTAAAAATAGACAATTTGGCCGAAAATTTCCAAAAACGAAATTCCGTTGGACTGTACTATTGGTAGGATTAATTTAATAAATTAGGTAAGTTCATACGTACGAAAAAAAAGTCCGCCTAGCATAAAGTGGGTATGTCGAATCACTACTAAGATACGGACTAATAATATGGGGCAAATCAACAGACAATGATAAGACATATAATGTACAAAAGAAATGTTTAATAGCGAATGTGTGAAAAAAAACCGAAACTGTTGACTGATATGTATTTGTTTGAGGTATCGGTATTTGTGAGGAAACATAATGAATTCTTTAGATTCCAAGGTGACAATACAATAACATCAAACAGAGATCAAGAGATGCAAACAAAACTTTTGTTCATTTTTGTAATACAACTCTAATAAAATAAAAGAAATGTTTATCATATCTGCATTACAATTTTTAACAAATTTAATTACTAACGATCTTAGGGGATAGATGGTTGATAGAAAATTGTTTTTATAGATTAAGTACAAGAATTTCTACAACATAAAAATAAATAGTTTCCTATAGTTTTAGGGCGTGTGTTTATTTAGATTAACTATTAAAGACTATGTTAAAAGACAAAATGTTAGTTTATGGTTTTAAGTTTTGTTCTGTGTTATATTTATTGTTACTTAAATTTGTATTCATTTAAAAATTAAATTAGAATATAGATATACTTTTATGTATATTCTGTATAATATCTTATTTAAATAACGACCTTTTAGGAATTCATGTAAAATTAATTTGCCTGTCCTAAACGGACATAATATGGACTTTACATTACACCACCAACTTTTACAACTGGTAACACCATTTTCTGCAAATAAATGATTCATATTCTTATTCATAAATAAATAAATTACGTACAAATCTTACTTTTGTCTGGTCGTTGACTGCCGCGGGTCGAGTGGTTGTAAGCACGACCGGCCACATAGAAGGGACGAAGGTAAACAACCTAGGCCGAGATTGGATAACATTAGCACAACGTAATATTTTAATAAGAAATCTTGAATTTTCGGGATACACAACAACAAAGTATCATATCAGGTTTTTATGCTGCCAAGGTGATGTATTTTTTTTTTACCACATAGAGGTATCTAAGAGGATACACTGCACATAATTTTAGTAGCCGATGCGGTATCCCAAATATTTTGGCGTCGCCTGTCTCAGTTTTGGTGTTTCTTCGATGTCACATATTTTATTTGTTTCGCTACTTGTATGATAATATCCACAGATTATCACAGATATTTGCTTCTTCTTGAGAACAAATATTTATAAATCATGAAATCAGATATTGTTGCCGAACTGATCATTGTAATAATATATGTATGCTCGTAACTGTTCTGCTACGTGCTAAGTAACCAATCCTGTGCACAATTATGTCATACGATAATTTAGGTAATATATTGAAAAATGTCTTAGAATTTCGCAATTTATAGCAGTTTGAACGTGAACGTTTGTCGTTGTATATAAAAATTATGACGTCTATATTCACCAAACCGCATTAGGCCTCTCACGGGGAGAAGGCTTGAGGGATATTACCCTGGGGCCACAAGCTATACGCTCAAGCGACACGCGTCTTGTGACAGCGACTACGAAGAAAACAAATGATGAACTAGTTTAGAGCATGCTCCACGTTAGACGGAAACAAATTACGGGCGCGTGTTTCGCTTGACGCAAGTCGCGTCGCAAGTCGCATCGCCCAAGGCCGTGACTAGGCCTATAAGCTTATTATGTTATGTTCTTTATGGTCTTTATAGGTTTGGAGGTCAGATAGGTAGTCACTCCATGTAAAATACTGTTATTTAACTGCATCTGAACATAGTTGAGAAAATGCTAGGCTGATTTTGATATAAAGCATATTTTTAAGATGCGTATTTTGTTGTTTCATTAAAACTTCTATCAGAACCTTCTTCATTTTTTGTGCATGTTTAACTATAGTGATCTCTTTCCTTCTTACAGATATACGCTGGATATGGAACAGACCGATGTGATCACCTGTCTCGCTCTGATCTCTCATGTGATGTGCTACGCCAACTCTGCTATCAACCCTCTGATATACAACTTTATGAGTGGTAAGTACTTCTCTTATTTCGCACTTCATTCAGTGTCATACTATTTAGCACTTCGTCTGATCTTAATCTGAGAACATATACAGCGTGCATCAGAAATGTGTGGTCATATTTAAAGCTGTGGCACAGACCATCAAACTGAACAACTTTCTCTATGGGACCCATATCGTAATCGCGAAAAATTATCAGCTATCCCATAAATTTGGGTCGAGTAGATATTGCTCGGTCATTGCTTTTTTTTGTATTTTTCTCTCTTAGTGTACCTAATCATGATTTGGCAGTTTGAGTAACTTATGCGGCCTACTCAAATGTCCTTTCTTTGGTATTGTTCGTCGAATCGTTGAGCTCCTTTAGTTCTGAGTCGAGCTGCGCGATTTCTGACAATTGCGTGCACTGACTGGACAGGTCCACTCAGCCTGTGTGATTTTTTTCTCAAAATACCACTTCAGACACCGATCTACATAGCTTTCACATGATCTGACCAAGATTCTGTCTGGACTTTAAAAGAGAGCGTGACCTCTGAGTGTGTTTTGGCCTTTCTTCTCAGAGTAGTCCGATAGAAAACGCCGACGTAATCTAGTTTAATTAAAATATGATCGACGTGTAAAAGTGTTTGTGCAAACCTACTTACAGAAATAAAATCAATTACCTATCATTGAAGTTTTGTTTGGCACAGCAAGCAAAGCTCAGAAAAAGACAGCTCAGAAAGCACGTAAAGTCGTTGGTTCTGGGCCCGATCTCTCCCCGGTCGTGTCGAATTGCCGCTTCATCGGACTATGAGAGTGATCACACTTGTGCATTATAATATCTCTTGCGTCCTTGGCTAATCTCTGTTGAGACCAGCCGCCGTGATCGAAATTGGGTCGGGAGGATATTATTAAGTGACTGTACACTGACGAGCATAAATACTTTAGAATTACGCGAGAAAAGCGATTTTCTGCTAAATTAATGGTAGAATTTTTATAACGGTGTTACTAAAATTATAAAAAATTATACAATAAACAATAATCGCGAAAAAAAATCAGCTGGTCCCTACATTTTGACGAATTCTGCAAACATGGTAGGGAACAGCTGATAGTTTTTCGCGATTTTATATTTGGTCCCATAGTAAAAGTTGTTCATAATGATGAGTACAATGACCCCTTAAGAGGTTAATGATGTTTTACCAAAAACCCTGTATACAATACCACACTATTATGAAATCAGTCTTTTCTCAAAGTTGCAATCGTGTTGTCACTAGAAAATCGCTTTTATATTTTTCGTTTTGTCACCCATACTCAACTGCTTTTAATAATATATGAAATTCATTAAGCATGATCAGACTTTCCTACCCACCTTCCAACGTATACGTTTCGCATGGCAATAGCGGTCATTGCCCTTTCCCTAATATATCTTCATAAGAACCTGAACAATAAACTAAACTAGTACCGTTTATCATTAGTAAAAACATGTAAGGATCACCATAGATACCGTCAGCGGACTTTATTTCCGTTTCTAAAATAAATAATACAAATAAATGTAGGTGGGCTAATGACCGCTATTGTCATACTAATACGCAGCAGCTATAGCAGCCATCATCCATTTATAGGAAACTTACAAGTTTTAACAATTCATATTCATATATTTATTTGCATTCCATAATGTTTAAGGGTGTTACAATGACTACTGTATGTTAAGGTACAATTACGGACCATGTAGGGCACAGCAAAAAGTACAAAAATAAAAAATATTGTATTAGGAAAAGAAAAATAATAATTATCAATTATTGACGAGTAAAAGTGTTTGTACAAACCTACTTACAGAAATAAAATCATTTATCATTTAATTAACAATTTTATGAACAGGTTATTATCATTCATTTGTAGAGGTCAAAATTTAATTCACGTATCTACAGTGGTATGCTACCCATCATCATTATCATATTGCCCTCATCTGAACAAAAACAAAAAATTAGAAGACCGTTCAGGGCATTTTCAGGGTATCAGTTTTTGTCAAACAATAATAATGTTATGTAAACTTCTAATGTTCTTTTCACAATAATAGAATATGAATGTTGTATATAGTTCTAATGTTCTTTTCAAAATAATAATGTTGTATATAGTTCTAATGTTCTTTTCACAATAACAATGTTGTTGTATAACAGTACTAACGTTCTTTTCACAATTTCCAGGAAAATTCCGTCGAGAATTTCGCCGAGCCTTCTGCTGTGCAACAGCTTCAGACTTAGAAAACTTCACCACGTTCAGCCGCATCACCACATCGAAGAAACGACCCTGTGACCTCATGACCTTCGAAACTAAGGCCCAAGGTCGAAACGTATGCAGTACAACATTCGTACACAGTAGCTATAAGGATAAGTACATACTAACATAAGATAGGACTGAAGATAGATGGAATTCGGGAATATTTAATTGCATATCAAAAAAACTAAACGAGCATCTAATCGTGTCCATTGTTCAAATTTATTTCACGTTTAATTGTATTAATTATGAAGAGTGTCGGAAATAAAATGTCAATTGCCTATACAATGGTAGAAAAGTGGATTGGATAGATTAGTGTGGTGTGGTGTAGGGTGTGTTAGTTACTATAGTATAGTTAAAATCTCGCTGCAGACTCGGTCATAAATCATTCGAGTGTTTCGCTCTCTTTCCCACTCACGGGCCTTATGGGCAGGCCACGCCCACAGGTAGTCCTGTGTATTACTGCAGTCGATGAGTGATATCGATAGTTTTATATATTTACAAATGGGTGATAGAAATAAATACACATTTTTTTTTATTTTATTACCAAATTTACTACAAAGCATATTAAATATATAAACAAAAGAACGTATATATAAAACTAAAAATATAAAATTAAAATTCTTCGTCTGAGTCATCATCGATAATGGCCTTGAGCGCGCGCAACTAGCGCACATCCCTACTCCGATTATGATTTATGACCAAGTCTGCAGCGAGATTTTAACTATACTATAATCAGAATTATTTGTTGACAAATGATATGCAACCATCTTCTATGCCTTTGTTGTACGAGTAGCTACTATTATATTCACAACGATATAATTTAGGCTAAAAACGAATTCCGTCACAGTATATTGAAATTACTACCTCGTTGGTCTAGTGGTCGCAAGCGCTACTGTTGAGCATGAGGTCCTGAGTTCGAATCCCGGTAATAAAGTGTTATTGGGTTTTTCCATCTGGAATTTCTCAGTAGCAGCAATAGAGCCGAAACTCAAACTCAAAGCATTTATTTCAAATAAACCAATTACAGGCACTTTTAAATTGTCAAGGGGTCGGTCAGTCAGAAAGATGAAGCTAGTTGTCCATTCCAAAGCGTAGTAGGTACCTATGGAGAAGAATGGGCACGAAAATCCATGGACACACTTTTAAATCATAATAGTGTTACAAAAAAGTGGTTACATCATTCATGTTGAAATTATACATGTGAGAACGATGTAAAAAGACGTGCACGTTAAAAGCGTCCGTAATAAAAAGATAAAAACCATTCAGGAATTAAAATAAGCCGTGGCAGCTAAGAAATGACCAGTGCCTACTGACGGCGCCCGTTCACGAACATGACGTATGGATCAGCACCATTCAGCTCAACCATTTTGAAGGGAACTCAATGATCCAATACACACGCCACCACCAGCGACACATTTGAGTGAGCATGACATACTCTCAGCCGCCAGGGCACATTCAAGTCATTGAAAGACGAACCCAGTAAGCTTTATAGTGGGTACACAGTGCTCATACATGTGCTTTGCAATTATACAACCCTAAGAGATTGAATTTATACAGTGCAAAGATAGATGGCCGGTTGATGGCAATAGGGTCGCCGCCCCGTTACTAAAACATAACGGGCATAATGTAGTTGTACTAATAATAATTAAATAGGTATATATTTTCTCACTTATTGTGCTTTTAGTTGGTGTAACTAAGGATATTCTCTGAATAAATTATATCATTATTTTGGGCCGAAAATTGCCGTAAATGGATATTTCGGCCGAAAGCCAAAAATTAAAACGAAATTCGGTCGGATTCACTATTTTACGTATAACCAATATATGGATATCGCTTACAGGTACATCTTATTAACCCGTCGAGTAATACAGGCATGATGAATGATGATATCTTCTATCGAAATAGATGGTGTTATAATTTTGGGGTCTTAAAAACGTGAAAAATCTAATTTAGAATACAATCTAGGATTAACTATTTTTGCAGAGTTTTTGTAGCACAACATTGATAGGAAATTAAATATATGCTTTGCGATGGATATATATGCAGTATGACGTTAAACGTTTTTAGATGCTCATTCATTATTTTTGATAACAAATTAGCATTTGTTCTTTATGTACAAGCCAAAGGATTTGTGTGCAATTAAATGGTACCCGTTGAAAATCGGTGATAATTGAGTATTGGAGGAAGGTATAGCATGTAGGTTTGTAGGAGAGTAAGAAACTATTTTTTTTTTATTATAATTTATAACATCTTGGTCGCGATGTTGAATTTTAAATGATAAGTTTTCTAAATTTAGCGTTGGATTTAGCGGTAGTACGTGTCAGTTGCAGAATTAAGACTCTCTAATAGGTAAAAACTTGCCCCAAACACAAATTCTAAGGAATATCTAGTTTGAGAAAAGTTAACTTCAAAAAAAGATTGCATGTTCTTTAAAATAAATTGTTCAAAAATGTCTCGAATAGCTAAAGTATTGTAAGAAGCTAAGGGCCTATTTCAGCCTCCGAATCGGCATTATCAGGCTACATAAAAAAACAGAATGTCTATGGAACTATATGCCAGATAAATCATTTATTAGGAGAGCGTGAAAAAGTCTCTGTAAATAATTTTTTCTCTAATTTGATATTAGAGAAAATATTATTTTAACTTAAGAATGCTGAATTCACAAAAAAAAAAAACAATAAGACATTGTTTAATTTCTATTAAACAATTTATTATTGTAATTATTTCTTGATAGCCATGTTAGATTTGTTGTGAATCCTATTATAATAATGAAATCTAATTTAAGCTTTATAATACAAAACATTTTTATGAACCTAGTAAGTAATTAAATTAAATTATAGAAGCCTGCAAGTAAGTTTTAAATACATGATGCAGGCGTTTATACAATGTAATTTTATAAGAGGTTAGGTCAGGGAAATGCATTGCTAAGCAAATTAACTACCATCTTAAATTGTGCGTATATTCATTACAAATCGCGACTGTAATTTTTTGGCAGTTGTGTGAAATGGCTACGACACGGCAAATTACCTTAGGGTGACAATTTGCTCAATAATTAATTTTGTAGACTACAGTGTTATTTTATAACTATCAAAAAATTTACAATACGATTTTGAACAGCGGTGCCGATTTTGTTGTACACCGAACTAAACTATCACTAAAATTCCTTATTTTTGGCTATGAGAATCCTAAAGCTATGCTGCAAAATATAATCTCCAAATTTTAAGATAATTTTGACATAAGTACCTAAAATCAAATTTGACAATTGCAACTCCACGTGGTACTTGTTTTCCATACTACGTGATTTTTTTAGAGCCGGAGTCGCGCATTAAGTGCAGCCTCGACATGTTTTGTATGGAATTTTTCACTTTTTGTATGGAAAATATGAAATGTTATTACAAACACGTTGAGTTTTAGAGTCGTATGGGTTCTATAAAAGGGGTCGAAATTTTCATTATTTTTACGATATGATATTATAACACACCGTTTTCGAGATATAATAAAAGAAAAGATAAAAGATACAGTACTGTTTTTTGCATCAGCAATGCTATACTGTAAAAATCTCATCGTGTTAACTTAGGTGAAGTGAGTTTGAAGTAAATTTTCATTCCACCTGCCGGTCGATTCTGTAAAAATCTCACCGTGAAGACTTGTGTGGAGTGAGCTGTCAGTGTCATCCCACTGATGCGCTAGGGATTTATCAACGTTACATTTACAATCATAATCGAGATTTTAATTTAAAAAATTATCCAAATTCTATTGATAATTTTATATTATTTCAAAGCTAGTATGTAGTTAAGTGGCTAAACATTACTATTTTCTTCGGGGTTTTAAAATAAAATAGCAAAACAGAAATTCAGTTAGAAACACAATGTTGTTTTTTTTTGACACTTAGATACTAGCTTTGAAATAATATAAAATTATCAATGCTATATTGATAATTTTATATTGCATAAAAAATATTATTAAAATATCGATTATGATTGTAAATGTAATGCTTGGTCAATCCCTAGCATCAGTGGGACTACACCGACAGCTCACTCCACGCTCACTTCACCTAAGTTTTCACGGTGAGATGGTTACAGAATAGCACTGCTGATACTAGGGATTGACACTGTTGACAGCTCACTCCACGTTCACTTTACCTACGTATTCACGGTGAGATGGTTACAGAATAGCACTGCTGATACTAGGGATTGACACTGTTGACAGCTCACTCCACGTTCACTTTACCTACGTATTCACGGTGAGATGGTTACAGAATAGCACTGCTGATACTAGGGATTGACACTGTTGACAGCTCACTCCACGTTCACTTTACCTACGTATTCACGGTGAGATGGTTACAGAATAGCACTGCTGATACTAGGGATTGACACTGTTGACAGCTCACTCCACGTTCACTTTACCTACGTATTCACGGTGAGATGGTTACAGAATAGCACTGCTGATACTAGGGATTGACACTGTTGACAGCTCACTCCACGTTCACTTTACCTACGTATTCACGGTGAGATGGTTACAGAATAGCACTGCTGATACTAGGGATTGACACTGTTGACAGCTCACTCCACGTTCACTTTACCTACGTATTCACGGTGAGATGGTTACAGAATAGCACTGCTGATACTAGGGATTGACACTGTTGACAGCTCACTCCACGTTCACTTTACCTACGTATTCACGGTGAGATGGTTACAGAATAGCACTGCTGATACTAGGGATTGACACTGTTGACAGCTCACTCCACGTTCACTTTACCTACGTATTCACGGTGAGATGGTTACAGAATAGCACTGCTGATACTAGGGATTGACACTGTTGACAGCTCACTCCACGTTCACTTTACCTACGTATTCACGGTGAGATGGTTACAGAATAGCACTGCTGATACTAGGGATTGACACTGTTGACAGCTCACTCCACGTTCACTTTACCTACGTATTCACGGTGAGATGGTTACAGAATAGCACTGCTGATACTAGGGATTGACACTGTTGACAGCTCACTCCACGTTCACTTTACCTACGTATTCACGGTGAGATGGTTACAGAATAGCACTGCTGAAATCGAGGTGTTGATGTGAATTTAGTTCATGACAACTAATTTTATTCCACACCTTTTTAATCGCGATTAAAAATAGTCAGATTTAGTTAGACAATCAAAATTTTAGGTAAAAACGTAAAATTCAGAACAGCGAAATTGCCATTTTCACTAAATTATTACCTCAGTGCCATCTGAGTGCTGTCAAACTAAAATATAGTTAATTCGTGATTCGTCAATTTCAGAATGGGAAATCGTTGTTTGACAGGAATAAACTAAATTTTGGTGATATTTAGTCTAGTTTAGAGAATTGGCACCAGTGTGTTTGGTATAAGGTTCTAAGTAATACTTTTCTTTTATAAATATGAACTCTTTTGATGGTTAACGATGTTCGATATGTAAGTCTGTCTTTATCAGCCAATCAACTCAAACTGTCCCAGTCCACTGCTGGAAAAATGCCTCTCCTATGCTGCGCTACAACTCCCTATCCTCCACCTTCCGCATCCAGTCTGTCCCAGCCACTTTCTTAAGGTCGTCGGTCCATCTAGCTGGGGGGCGTCTCACGCTACGCTTACCGATACGCAGTCTCAACTCCAGCCGACATAGCTTGCAGAGTAAGCAAGCTGAAGTGGTAGTGGACTGGCCATGTTTGTCGAAGGACCGATGGCCGATGAAGCAGATGGGTCCTGTCATAAGTACTCTGTTTATTTTATGTTGGTCGATGTATCAAATATCATTATTTTAAATTTTTCATGTAGTGTACTACAACGATAGGACGATAACGACACTAAAATAGCATATAGAAAACTTTTGATGTAGTTACCTTCAAGCTATGTGCTGAATGGGATTACCCAGCGACAAGAATTACGAACTTCTGTTTATAAATTTAACCCCTATAAGGAATGAACTTTCAATAATCCTTCCGTAGGGCTCACTTTTGTTACACGAGGAACTCTTATGCAAAATAACATGCTAGACTCAGCGGTTTTGGATGTCCGTCGCCTTGCAGTGAATTAATGAAATTAAGATTTTTATTAAGCCATAGCCAAGCAACTAACGTCTGCCATATCTATGCCATCTTGTCATAAATGTAATAGAGTACTTACTTATAGAACACCTCTTTTAAATTCTACTGTTAACTTAAATAAAGAAAATATTTTGATTCTTCTTCTAAATAGTTATATCAGGGTTTCAGGCTAGATAGTTCAATTAAATGGTCACATTTTTTAAGACTTAAGCTTTTTATTCCTAATAAAGCTACTTAAATTAAATTAAATTATTTATTGGGTGATCTTTTGTATTGTACCTATTTATATATTTTTTTATAATCACCAACAAAAAAATATTTTTACGGAACATTGATGGTCTTTTGTATAGAATTTTATTTATTAAAAAAAAATTGTTTTATGTCACTAGTCATAAAAATATTAGTCAAAATTCTCTAGTTTTTGTACAAAACGAAGATAACATAATTTGTACTGTGTATTGTAAATGTTATTGCCTTTGTGGATTACTTTATATTGTACTGCAATTTTCGTAATAAATATTGCATTTTAATAAGAATTCGATTATTTTATTTTCCTTTCTAGAATAATAGTCTATTTAAGATAGACCGACGGTCACAAAATCTTGACGACGTGAATCGCTCCATTCTTCAGGTCCATGATTGGTTTACGGTAAATAATTTGGTACAAAATGGTAAAAAAACCAAATGCATCCTACTTCCACAGCATTATGTCGTATGGCATTTTACTGTCGGGTCGGGCTGCTGACATTGAATCCATCTTTATTTTGCAAAAGAGAGCTGTCAGAGCCATTTATAATCTACGTCACCGCGAATCTCTCAGGGAACTATTTAAAAGGATTAATATTATGACGGTACCTTGCCAATTCATTTATGAAAATATTATGTACGTAAGAAAAAATCTACATCTTTTTTAATAAAATAAGTGATAGACATCATTTTAATACAAGAAATAAAGATAAAATAGATCAACCATTTTTCAGATTAGCTAAAGTACATACATCTTTTATGGGGAACTGTGTTAAATGCTGCAACAAAATACCTTGTCATATATTGCAATTAAAAAGAAAGAAAATTTAAAACCCATATAAAAAGTTCACTGTGTAAACAAGCATATTACAAATTAGAGGATTATATTCAAGATAAGAATGCTTGGAAACATCCTGGTCCAGCTCCATAGGACAATCTAGGGTCTAGACAAAATTAAACTTGTTGCTACTTTAGCTGTATAGTTAATTATTTTTTATGACATTGATTTACATTCTGTGATTACTTTAACTCACACACTGACATATTACTTGTTTACATAATTTAGGATATCGTATACTTTTACAATGTTTGTAAATATGTGAACACCATGTATCTATCACTTAATTAACTTATTTATCATTGCTACATTTATTAAATTCTTTTTACCTATTGTGGTAGGGTAATTTTTATTATAGGTGCATCGTCTTCACATTTAATTATATAATTAATGTATACAAAATATTGTAACACATTTTAAAAGAGTAACGTGGAGTTTCTTGCCCATCCTTCTCCATACGAAACTACCTTTTGGAAGGGGCGACTAGAATCAATTCTATTCAAATGTAAATGTTGACGTTCAAAAGTGCCTTATAGGTGCCTATTTGAAATAAATGCTTTGACTTTGACTTTGAATAAGGCAAATATTTAACTGATCTTCTAAAAACTTATTGACCTTCTAATGACGAACACTTTTTTTAAAATTATTGAACCTCTAAATACTATTTGATCTTCTAATGATCTAATGATGCATACTTTTATCAAATAATTAAGCCTCTTTTAAAATTTTTAGATCAACACAAAAAAGACAATGACTAGGTACTGACTGAGATTAGTGTTCGATAATATTTTTAGGAAAGCAAATTAAAATGACTAATAATGAATTACTTTGGAATTACTTGAGGTTCAATTAAATACACCCCCAATGAATAATGCCGTGTTTACATGAAGCAATGCACAAAACTGGGTACATTTACTTTATATAACTACTTTGAGTGACGATTTCTTCTTTCTTACTGTCAGCATTCTGCATTACCTGACCCCTCTTACAAAGAAGAAGATGGAAAGAGGGGTCGGATTATGCAAGTCACTGACTGTACGTCCGCGTACCTTTATATTACTGTGCAGTCAGTCACACTTCTTCTATCTAGCTTTACTTTCAGAACCCATTTGCAATAAAACTGCTGTTTCCTAGAACACACGTAACTTAAAGGCCGGGTCCTAAACGAATGTTCTCGTGCGCGCGATTTTTTATATGGATGTGACGCATTCGCGCGATCATTAAAATCCCGTTTATACGTCATAGTTCATATAAACAGTCGCCTCGATCACGTTTTTTGCGGGACAATCGCTTTCAGTTAGGACGCGGGGTACAACCGCAAAATATGTACGGTCAAGCAGACGTTTATAATTGCTTGACTTTAAGCAACATTTATAAATATGGGTGAAAGTCTCTATGGCATTACTAGAACGCCATCTCATCATCAGCGGCCTAGCGGTTTCCCTATGTTGGGGTCAGCTTACCATATGCAGCTGACTACATTGCGACTATTTTACAGCTGACTATTTTACGTGGCGTGACTGCCTATCTGACCTCCACAACCCAGATACTGGGTAACGCGTATACCCACTGACCTCTATTAAAATACGCTGGACTGGCTATCGCTATCAATTTCATGTGCCTATTTGAAAATCGCCATTTTGGCGCTGACGGCAGCAGTGTGGGGGAATGGAACTAATACTAGTGATGTATAACAAAAGGTTTGTTATCGATAAAAACTTTTCTGATATCGAGCACAATGATAGAAATATTACCAACGCTATTGTTACAGATTTCCTATAAATTAAATTGGTTTAGGTAATTATTAACATTTAACAATCTTGTCGTCTTTTATACGTAATATGTTTTTAAAAACGTGAAATACGTTTTATAACATATGTTTATATTTGTATGTAAGATTTACTAAAATTGTAGATAATTGATTTAAAACAATATAGGCATATATTTTGTTAAATGTTACTAAAACACAGACAAAAAGCCATGTCTGCACTAGTTGAGTACCTAACTAAACTAATGAACTATAGATAGTCGTAATAAGCAGATATTTTACGTAGAAAACATAACATGAAATAGCAGTATCTAGTACTGTTTATGGACTGTAATAATAAGTATCACATGTCCGGTTGACCCCTTCCTTCCTCGTTCTCCTTAATCGGACAACAGTTCAATAAAGGATCAATAAATAATAAAATTCTGTAAAATTGTAAATTACTAAGATAGAAATAGTAATTAATAAGATAATCCCTTCCTATATAGAGTGCACAATAAGATATTATTACTAGTCACATACCGCATGTTGCCATGTGATAAGAGACACAATAACTTTCTATTAGGTCTGTAATTACGGTAATTAACTTGTAACAACTTAATTACCGCAGGGGAGGGGGACAGGGAAATAAAAAAAGCATTCTCATATCACATATTTTATTAAATTAAAAATTACTGTCGAGCCATTTTTTCAACGTAGTCCGTGACTGATGTTTTAAGAAACAGGCTTCCGTGAAGTTTTTAGAGCACAGATAATGATACATTGTCGGAGTCCAGTTGACAACCTTCATATTTTTTAACCAAAGTTTGAGAGTGTAATCGGAGGGGAACCTGTAATTAAAGGAAAAATTTTAGTAGGTATGGGTAAAAAAATATAAATTATATACATTATGTCTATAATTATATAGAACACTTAATGAGAATTATGAATCATAAGTGTTAAATTATTTTGTTATTGACTCTAATAATAATAAACCTTGAAGTGTTTTGCTATTATTAGAGATCATTATAATGTGCGTATCGTTATTTTAACAATGATGAGCATGACTTTTGTTTTACATCATCATAATTTATTACGAAAGTATCGATATGAATTTTGACATCCCTAACAAAAATTATTGGTTATAAAAATGTTCGTAAAATCCAGTAAACTCGAATAGTTTACGTTTATTATTGTAAGAATACACTGTTTTAAGCGGTTTTCTAATAAGTATTTATGTTTTAGATTCACTTACTTGTGAAAACTGACACCACTGCCCTTTTCGTATAGTGTTTTACAATATACGCTCGATTGCATGTTGGACGAACAATACAAGCTATGATACAATCACTGCCACTATTATAACACTTTAATTTATATCACAATCACAGTAAACACTTTAGAAAACTTTTTATTCCGCAGAGACACTTAGCGTAAAATCAACAAACAACGGCCATTTGCAATCTTATTAGTTCTCAGAACTCTCACGTCTGTCACTGGGGGCGCTTTGAATCGGCACAGCAAATAGCTGTCATTTTGTATGGGATAGCCAGTCCAGCGTATTTTAATAGAGGTCAGTGCGTATACCCCTTGGTAAGGCTGGTGTACAGCGCCATCTATGAAGTAGTGTTCGTATCAATATGGCTACCCTCCACAAGGTTTTCACCTACATTCTTCGTTCTCAGAGCGAATCATATAATTGCTAGTCAAAGGCTTCTGTCAGGAAAATTCATAAGTAGTTCATGAAAATTTTCCCAGATGGCTCTGTGTTCAATTACCCGTAGCAACTTACGATTTTCTCAATGTTTTATGAATTTTCTGGATTACCCCATACTTCTTCTATTATTTTCTTTGGTCCTTGTACTGTCGGGTAAATTGACACCATACGTCAATTTGCCGTGTTATAGATAGGTTGTCATAATTATGATTTGAATATACAATCATACAATTTAAGTTGGACGTCACTGTTGGATTCTTACGTTACGTTAATCCAAGTTTAATCCAATTAATTATACTCTTCTTACTGCATTCTAAGGCTGTCATTAAAGTTTATTTGACTGCAGTGTTCAGTTTTGCGTGCTTGCAAAAGGGCAGTTCATTTAACTGTTTTACTTATCCGATGGAATAGCTTATCCTCAGTCTAACCTTGTTACTCAGAGTTGTTACTTTAATTATTGCCAAGTATATTTTGGCTAATGGTTGCAAGCGTGACTGTGGACCGTGGGGTTCTGGGTTATTGGGTTATTCCATAAGACATTTCTGAATAACAGCCCGGAGTTTGTAAGTTGGCGGTGTGATACCCACGTGCCTCGGGAACCACGATAAGACGAATATTGGTACTGCACCTGATCTCTCTCCGCTCGTGTTGGATTGCCGTCCCATTAGAATATGAGATATGAGAGTGCGGGAAGAGAGAGTTCCCCTGTGTCGCGCACGCATTCATCGATGGCTAGTCTCCGCTGAGATTGACCGCCATGCCGAAATTCGGTTCTGGAAGAGTGTAATTATATTTTGGAACGCTAGCATTTCAAAATAAGAAACATTGAGATCATTTCATTTTTGTTAACTTGTACTAAGTTGACCAACGTTGTGTCGTGTTTCGGAAAGTGTGAGGGAGGCTTTTGTCTACCGGTGGGATATTACGGACGAGACAGATAAAACAATAGTGACCTTATTGGTGATGTTCTTCAAAAAGCAGAAGCTGGTGCGTAGTACTCGCAACCGGTGTGCATGTGCGACAAGATGTATTCAATGAACGTAAAGGTTACAACACGGTTGGCGCATTGGTTAAGCGATTGACTGCTGCGTTACGTGTCGCGGGTTCGATCTCCGCACGGTACAAATATTTGTATGACCTGCAAGTAGTTGTTCCGGGTCTGGCTGTTTGTGTATGTGAGTTTAAATATTTGTAAACGCACCCACGATACAGGAGAAATTCCTAGTGTGGGGCAACGTTTTAGAAAAAAAAAAAAGGATCGTTGCAGGCGGCGTCCTGTCGTTTCTGCCTACCCCCATAGGAAGGGAGTTTATGTAGGTATATGTGTGTGTGTATAGATATACAAGGTGTAACAGAATAAACGCAAGTCCTGAAAATAGTTTGCTCATAATTGAATACTGAATCTATTTCAGTAACTATTAATATAGGTATTTTTTTTTAATTTTATGTATTTTGCAATACTGGCCGCCGTTTTAGCCAAATACAATTAAATCTTATATCAAGGCAATACGACTCAATTTTAAATGTATAAAGTAATGGTAGGTTCATCACGATTTTCTTAATGATATTAGTGTAAACAAAATGTTTTGGTCTTTGTACTTATTTTATGCTTTTTACTCAATACTCTAATTGGGATGTATGAGGTCTTGCGTTAATTATGTTATATGTTGTATTATAAAGGGTGTGGCGTAAATAATGGATAACCCTGAAACTGTCGATCGGCCAGATTATTATCTATCATTTACCCCACTTATATCGCTATGGCGCCCAAGTGGGGCCCATGGGTGACCAAATTATTGATATTTTAATTAAAAATCGTACAAAATCAGCTGCCATTTCTACAAAATATGGGTGACTTGTTCTTGTTTTGTTTTTTTTTGTCACTCCTGAATATTTGTATTATCAGACCAGTATCAAGATTTTTTATGACATTCTAAGATAACATTGCAAAAAATACTTATTCTTAAATTTTTAAATTTTTTCTACGGTTTATGCAATATTGGGTCCCTATATCGAAAAAAAAATACGCGTATGTAGGCGATATAAGTAAATGATAGAAAATAATTTGGCCAATCGGCAGTTTCAGGGTTATCCATTATTTACGCCACACCCTGTATAGATACTAACTTATTTATGCTAGATTATTTTTAAATGACATCTTTGAGTGCGGCAGTTAGGTTCATGCAAAACCTTTTTGTTATCATGAAATGCCAGGATTTGGATACACGGTACCAATTTTACCCTTTCTGTTTCTTCTACGTTTTGAAGCGTCTTTTATTTAAACTTTACTGTTCCCTGAAAATGATAGTAAAGTGGAGTCAGCGACATTTTTACCTAAGAATGCACTATATAACAGTCTACACGACATAGTATTTTTTCAGCTGAAACCGTAAAAACAGGTTGTATTTTATATTTATGGCGACTGTTACCCTCTGTTTACGGTCTGCTGGTATTTGATAAGAGTCGTTGTGTATTTTTACAATATAAAGTTAGGTATGCACTGATGAAGTTGGAAGCTTTGACTACAGTTTACACAAATGCTATTCATGTAGGTCACTGTTTATATCAATCTGCCGACGAGACTTTTACAGAATAGACTGGCTATATCTATATCAATATAATATAATCTAACCTGGCTATATCTATATAATCTAACCAGGCGGTTGCTACGCCTGGACAGGAAAGGCATGCGCCTGGTGACGGGGACCATCACGGGACACTGCTCGCTAAACAAACACTTTCACACAATAGGCATAACGGACAGTCCTCTATGCAGGGCTTGCATGGAGGCTGACGAAACTGTCGCGCATGTGCTCTTCGAGTGCACAGGCGTCGCCCAAATTAGGTCAAAAACCCTCGGGACACCCAGATCTTACACAGATGTTCTTAATAGACCAGGAGACCTAATCAGCTTCTGGAGGGAGGTGGGCTGGTTGGAATAACCACCGACGGCCGATATGGCTCACGCACAATGGTCCACTGAAGGACTAAGTGCGGAAACCAGACCAATAACATAGAACATAGACTGGCTATATTGTAGGAGGAAAAAAAAGAAAAGATTTTTGATACCTACAGGACAGGGCAGGGTAGCTTAGCGGAACCTGAACATGTTTTCTACAGGGCTGTGTATGTACTACTGTAGAATTTCTGTGTGTTTAAATAACATACATAGATAATCAGCCTATAATGTTCCCACTGCTGGGACACAGGCCTCCTCTCTTTTTGAGAGGGAGCCCACTCCCTCTCAAAAAGGGTTATTTCAACCCCTTTTGATGCCTTAATAAATAAGATTATGTTAGCATAATCAGCCTATAATGTTCCCACTGCTGGGACACAGGCTTCCTCATTTTTTGAGAGGGAGCCCACTCCCTCTCAAAAAGGGTTATTTCAACCCCTTTTGATGCCTTAATAAATAAGATTATGTTAGCATAATCAGCCTATAATGTTCCCACTGCTGGGACACAGGCTTCCTCATTTTTTGAGAGGGAGCCCACTCCCTCTCAAAAAGGGTTATTTCAACCCCTTTTGATGCCTTAATAAATAAGATTATGTTAGCATAATCAGCCTATAATGTTCCCACTGCTGGGACACAGGCTTCCTCATTTTTTGAGAGGGAGCCCACTCCCTCTCAAAAAGGGTTATTTCAACCCCTTTTGATGCCTTAATAAATAAGATTATGTTAGCATAATCAGCCTATAATGTTCCCACTGCTGGGACAAGGGCCTCCTCCCGGTGCGAGGGAGTGGGCCGTAATCCACAGCGCAGGCCCAGTGCGGGTTGGTAGATGTCACATGTGTTTGGCTTTTTGGTTCTACGACATGCCGGTTTCCTCACGATGTTTTACTTCACCGTTTTGAGAGCAGCGGTGATGATATAAATTACACAAAGTAATCCGCCTGACTGGGTTTGAACCCACGACGAACCACTCGTGTGTGTAATACTGGGCCACCACTGCTCTCTGTGAGTGTTGTCTGGTAATGCTTTAACTGAGTTCTTCGCATCCTGCAAGACGTAGGTATAGAAGTCGCAATTCCATATACGTATCTATTCTTACTTGCACATTATTCGTTGCACTACACTATCTGAAGAATAACTTGATTAATAATTTAATTTAATTAATAATTTAATTTTTTTTAAATAATAATTACTAATATTCTTTGACTGACCGGTTGCGACCCTGCCTTCTGAGCCGCTGGTCCCGGGTTCGATCCCCGGACAAGTCAAACATTTGCGTGCATGAACATGTCTGTTTGACCTGTGTCTGGGTGTGTATATGTATATAAGTATGTATATGTATGTCAGTCATTAGGTTACCGTAGTCTAGGCTCTGCCTAGTTCGGGACCTTAAGACCCTGTGTGGATGTTGACTCATAAAAAAAAAAATTAAAAAAAATTGCAGTTTCTCTTTCGAATTCCTGAGGAGCAATTATTCTCGTACTTAAAAAACGTTCAAATTCAAGTCGCAATCTCATCTCAGCGACAATTAATGTCAAAAACTTGTCAAAAATGAATGTAAATTGATTGTATTTTTGACAGATTGAGACTGAGATCGGACTGTGAACGTTCTTAAAATTACGGGAATTACCCCTCTGATGTAAAGAAGTAGTCTTGACTTCAGAAAGGTTTGACAACTCGATTTTCAGTGTTAATCGCCATTTAGCCAACAAAATGTCTTCGATAAGAACATCAGTATACATATTCCTGGTATATTTCTAGTTAAAATACTTGTAACACTTGTACTTGCGTGCGTGTATGACCAGAACGTATAAGAAGCAAAATGGACCGTAGCGGGTGGTGAGCGTTCTGTAGCTTCTGCCTATCCCCATGCGAAGAAGACGTGAGTTTGTGTATTTGTGAAATACTTGAAAATAAAATACAACACGATTTTTGTTACCAAACTTTCGTTGCGTCGGTAGGTACCTCCCTTTACATGCATTATGTTAAAAATGTGGTTCAGTCGATCGGAACGCCAGGTATTTTGCTGTGCAAATATAAATATTGTCCGTCGAGACTCAGAATAATGGGACCGTAATGGTGTTTGTACATACCAATCTGTGGAAATGAACTTCAAGCTTGAGCTATTTAATGGAGACGCGATATCACGAGTCGTTGCATTTCGGTACCGTCAGGTAAATTAATTGTTGTCAAAGAGTAGCAGTTGTTGTTTGAATATAATATGGACAATTTAAATTGCTAGTCAATTTGCTAAACAACTAATTTCTATGGCTTAACATTTTAGTTTTTTTTTCTCATGAATGGTTCCATCGAATAAATAAAAGTGACGTAGATAAGCAACCAAAAGAAAGGTTGATTTTAAATGACAGGAAAGATGAATTCTTATGGAGGTTGTAGTGCTGTGCTGTCAAATTATATAAGATTTAAATAATAAACTTCGAAGATGTTTAGCCGGCACTTTTAAGTGTTATGTCCAAATGAAATGCTTTGCCAGTTTTCTTCCATGTAAGTATATTGATAAATTATTTAATTTCTGTAAGTAGGTTTGTACAAACACTTTTACACGTCAATCATATTTTAAAAACTAGATGAGATCGGCGTTTCCTATCTGACTACTCTGAGAAGAAAGGCTGAAACAAACTCAGAGGTCACAGTCTCATGTAAAGTCCAGACATAATCTTGGTCAGATCATGTGAAGACCATGTAGATTGGTGTCTGAAACGGTCTTTTGAGGAAAAACCATACAGATTGAGCGGACCTGTCCAGTCAGTGCACGCATTTGTCAGTAACCGTGCAGCTCAACTCAGAACTTAATGAGCTCAACGATTCGACGAACATATTATATACTGACAGTTAGCCAGTTGCCAATATTTAGCTCTACTCTAGTATCAGGATAAAAAACCTGGGATTTGATCTAAATGTAGCATAATTTCCACTCGTAGCATAATCAGGCTATAACGTTCCCACTGCTGGGACACAGGCCTCCTCTCTGCGAGAGGGAGTGGACCGTAATCCACCACGCGGGTTAGTAGATGCCACATGTCTTCGGTTTTTTTGGTTCTAGCGCATGCCGGTTTCCTCACGATGTAATCCTTCACCGTTTTGAGAGCAGTAGTGACGAAATTAAATTAAATTAAATGCACAAAGTAAAGTGCCTGCCTTTTTTTTTTTTTTTTGCCTGCCTGCCTGCCTGCCTGCCTGCCTGGGTTCGTAATCGCGATGCACAACTCGTAAGTCGGGCCGATACCACTGGGACACCACTACTCGCGTCGTATAGGATGTCAAATATATAGGCATAGGCATCAAATCACTTGAATGATTTTCCTCTACATTGCGTGCTTCTCAGAACACTCCGTAAGCAATGATATTGAACTGTCACAAATCAAATTACATTTTGTGATTGGGTTGTTTGATTAATTGGTTTCTGTTTGGAACGTATTTAATTGCCTGCGCAGGGAATAAAGGGCTTTATTTCCGTTGGGTAAATAATAACTGCCGCATGAGTCGATCTTCGAGGTCGGTCCGTGGATGTGTGACGATCCAAAACATAATTATCGAGACACCTCCGTACCACACACTCAACATAGCACACTCAACAGTTGGTCCCGGCTGTCATTCATAGATTTTATTCGATCGTTACGGGTTGACAGAAGACTTATAAAACAAACTAATTATTTTTCCATAACTCTTAGTAACAAACGTTGCAAAGGTCGTAAAACCATGTCTAACTATAATAATAATATTATAAAGAGGTAAAGTTTGTGAGTTTGTGAGGTTGTAGGGGGTTATCTCTGGATCTACTGAACCGATTTTGAAAATTCTTTCAGCATTTGATAGCCCAACTCTTGAGGAAGTTTATAGGCTTTTTAACATCACGCTACGGCTATTAGGAGTTGTAAGAAAGAATACAGTCAGAAAGAACGCTAAGCGAATACGAAGTACCTAACAGCGCAGGCGGGCGATGCGATTTGACAGGATGAGTCGAGGGAACAAGAAATTTCACGCGGCTGCAGTCTCGGGAAGAAGCTAGTCATTTATAAATTCAAATTCGAGTTCACCGAACAGCTGATAAATAAATCTTGGAGAGGACAGGCCTCCACCTTACACCACACTCCAGTGCATACTCATCTGAAAAGCACTGCCCCACTTTACGAAGTTCTTCTGGTTTTTGTACCTGAAGGACAAGATGTTATTGAGTAGGAGGAGCCCCTACCTATCCAAGCTTGGCCCAGAGCCTGTTATAGTCCTATAGAGGTATGAGGAACAGGGTAAAGTTCACTCATACCTCCATAGAAAAGGGAGGATCCTCCGACCAGACGGGTGTCGTGTCTGGTGGATAACTGCCCGACGATTGATGTCGGGACGTTGTATATATGCTAGTTGCGCGGTAAACTCTGTTTGCGCGATGCAGGATTTTTCGTGATGTCAGTGTGATGCGTAGTTCACAATGTGGCTATGTAAATAACGCTACAGTCCACTAAAGCTGCGGTCCCACGGCCCGTTAACTAACAGGCCGCGCCAGACGTTGCGATGCCTATCGAGGCCTATCGAGGGCTGTCACGGCCCTGGCCTGGCCACAGCATGGTGCGGCCTCTTGGCCGCTATTCCAACCTGTCGAGTGATATGGAGCGCATGGCTGCATGTGCAGCCGCTGTGGTTTTATTAATTGTTCAACATTTGATTAACAAAGCAAAAGGAAAGCAGAAGAAACATGCCCGTACAGGCCACGATATTCCGCGCCTCCTGACGGATCAAACGGGTGACGACAGGCCACCAGTGGCCTCATCGTATGCGACGATTCGCACGACCTGCCGATCGGGCACGGCGCGATCTGACCTTTCAAAAAGCGGGCCGTGAAACTACAGCTTAAGAGGGCTATCACATTTTTTATTGTATTTGAGTGTTTGAAGATTCACACACTCAAATACAAGAAAAAAATTGTTATTTATTTAGAGCACTCCCGAGAGAATAATCAAACTTTCTCGGGCATATATTTATTTTAATTTTGTGGCCATATCTAAACCATAATCACACATCAAAACGTTAAGTTATAGTAAAAAGTTTGATTATTTCTCTCGGGAGTGTTCTAAATAAATATCACATTTTTTCTTGTATTTGAGTGTGTGACTCTTCTCACACTCAAATACAAGAAAAAATGTGATAGCCCTTTAAGTCAAAGGCCTTAGACAAGTCCAGGATGCAAGCATAGACGGGTGTTTTTCTGTTAACGTAGCTATTGACAGTACGTTACAATGTCAAGACAGCATTATTTTTCAGTTGACAGTGGTGCCGATTCCCTTGTTCACAAACTAAACTAAATTTAAGTTGAATGCATCTTTTTCTTTCTATTTCATTATGAAAAGGACAGCGATAAAATATTGTTTTAGTCCTGTCAAATTAGTCAGCACCTGACCTAATGATATAATTTTAGTAGTCAACTTTTTAATCACGTCTAAACTTGTATGGAGTAGTGTCAGGCGCTGATTAATTTGACAGGACTAAACTAAAATTTATCTTCTGTCCTTTTCACAATGAAATAGAAAGAAAAAGATGCATTCAACTTAAATTTAGTTTAGTTTGTGAACAAGGGAATCGGCACCATTGTCTCACTTATAGGGCTGGGCTTAACCCTAGTACCAACTAGGATTAAGATGCACTGAAAATAGCGTACTAACGCTATTTTCATACAAAAACATAAATACCACAACCTGCCTTACGCACACAAATGAAGAACCATGTCGCAAACTATCTGACGAAAATCCCAGATATAAATAAATCGAACGCCAGACTGTCTTGACGTCATATCAAATAAGAATTAAACTACTCTGAACATTTACACACGGCTACACATCAAGCTATATGTTTCCAGTTTACACTGACCTCTCACTGTAAGGAAATCCTATAGAATGCGAGATCAGCTTTTACTGGAATTATATAGCTTGATGTGTAGCCGTGTGTACAACTCGTTACACACTCTGCCTGTTTCAATGTTATGTACCTATGTTCTTACATGTGATTAGAATTACAATTAGATGGAGCATTCTGGAATTATGGATTTGGAAATATAAGGTGGGTGGACCATGGAAGGCCACGCTCCTTTGAAGGCCAACTATCAAAAAGTCGTAGTTATTGACATGTAAACACATATTCCTTCGGCTATACACTAAGATCCATCAAACTCAAGGCCACAGATGCGGCGGCGAGTCGCTCGCGCCGCTATTGTGGCAGTGCGATCCCTCGCTTCATTGATTTCGGGAATCGACGACGTTAAAATAAGGTGGGTGTACCATGGAAGGCCACACAAATGAACAGTTATTATTCGTTTATTTACTGGATAAATGAAACTAACAAATATTTAAGTAATACTTTGTTTTATTACGTAACATATAAACCACTTCTTTTTATTGTAGATTTAATCGCTATTTATTAAACTTTAGTGCTAAATGACTGATTTATTATAATGGCCTTCTAAGAAGCCTTGTTCCTAGCAAGGCCATTTGGAAGAGTTCAATGAAACTTAAGTTCAATCAATATTGATTAAATCTGCAATTTAAAAAAGTGGTTATTATGTTACGTAATAAAACAAAGTATTACTTAAATATTTGTTAGTTTCATTTATCCAGTAAATATACGAATAATAACTGTTTATTTGTTAGAGTGGCCTTCCATGGTACACCCACCTTAAATACCAATAAAAGTAGATTTTCGAACCTAAATAGTGAAAGTAATGTAATGACAAATCTAACAAAGAGACGGCACGGTTGGCGCAGTGGTTAAGCGATTGACTGCTGCGTTACGTGTCGCTGGTTCGATCCCCGCACGGAACAAATATTTGTATGAACTGCAAGTAGTTGTTCCGGGTCTGGCTGTTTGTGTATGTGAGTTTAAATGTTTGTAAACGCACCCATGATACTGGAGAAATTCCTAGTGTGGTAAAAATAGTATATATATATTAGAAATATTTAGCTTTTGAGTGTGGCACTGAATAAAACGAGACAAAGGGAGGGGTCAATACCACATTTGAGCAATCAAATGTTAACTAGAGCTACGCGGTTTCCAGATTATTCATACATTTTTAATTTCAATATTACATTCACCCTCTTACTTACAATACCTTTAGTAGGTCGGCTTATAGGACCCGGACCTGAGAAAGCTAATCGGCTGTGAGCCTACTCCCAGCCGGGGGATGACTTTCGGTGTGAACCGTCCTTTACAAAGAAAATAGTACCTAACAGCCTCTTTGTCCCAGTGCTATAGCAACTACTGAAAAGCAAAAGCCTCTTGCAGAAGGAACGAGCATTGATTACGGTCGAACTAATAACTTACGACCAGAGCCGAGTATACGCGATTCAGCGCCGAGTATTCGCGATTCAGTGTCACCGAGCGGTTAGCGGCTGGAGCTGAGTATACCGAATTCAAGGTTCATTATTTTGATTTCAGAAGCTACATACTCACTAAACAAACACTATACATAAACACTAAACGTTATTATTTTGTTATCATCTCTTAACCAAAACCAACAGTTCGGCCCACAAAATTTCGTTTTCCTAAAATAAGTCTGGATCACTAAATACACAGTGCAAATAATAAGGAGGCCTACCTTATGTTCACCACGATGAAAATAAACTATAATTTTAGTGTCTTCGCCAAAACTTCAGTACTGTCGGATTTCGTAGTATTTATAGGTTGGTTTTTATGAATTTTATATGAGTAAATATTTAAGATTAACCAAGAGGGGGAAGGATTTTTTAGAGATATCTTAACGATAGGCAGAATGTACCCGGCTCATTATATTTTTATAAAAACTTTATTGTACAAAATACCTACATTTTATGCGAATAAATGATTTGATTTGAAGGAACAGCTTGTTTTTTTTGTTAACATGTGGTTCGTTTATTTGATAGGAAAAATTGGCTTTGGAGATAGGAAAAACGAATTGTTTTTTTTTTGTAATCTATATTACTTAAGTGATAAACCTGAAGAGTTTGTTAGTTTGATCGCGCTAATCTCAGAAACTACCAATCAAATTTGAAAAAACCTTGAAGAAGGTTATAGGCTATTTAAAATCACGCTACGTCCCTTAAGAGCCGAGCAAAAAGAAGAAAGAAAGAAAAATAGATTTATTTGTCACAGAAACACGTGCATACAAAAAGATAATTAGCTCTAATAATTAAGAAAAAAGTAAAAATAACAAAGAGATCTCTAATCACGAGCACAAAACAGAAATCGTCGACAGCTGCACGTCATGACAGTGACAAGAAAAAAAAGTTTGAAAGAACCCTACGCGAAAACAAAGTAACAGTCCAGGCGGGCGATGCGATGCGACGTGGTGGGGTGGGGTCAGGGTCCGAGGGCTACTGAAATCAGAACTATAGACGTTAATAAAACTTTCTGCATTTTGGCCAAACAATCATACAAAATAACTCGAACTGAAACTTCTATCTTCAATAAGTGTGTGTTGTGTGTAATTAAAAAAAACCTCTGTCAATACAACTCGACCAAAAATAAATCACGTCTAGCATAATATATTATATGTATATGACAATTTACTGTCGAAACTTATTTCGTTCGGAAACGATGGTAGCGCTCATTTCAAGTCCTGATCAAATAGTCTATATAAAGAAACGTAATTGTGTCAACATGCCTTTAGAATCAATTTTATTGTTTCATGTTTACTGAAGCAAAGCGTTTGGGAAATAAAATCTACAGAGGAACATATTACACACATCAAAAGTGTCTAGGGATCAAGCATTTTTATGCGGATTTCTTGAGATTAAGATGTGGCTTTGTAATAAATTTATGATTTTATAAATTTATATGGATCCTTTTTGGTGCATTTCATAATTTGAATCAGGAACTGTGAATCAAATTCGAGTAAAAGATGAAAATCAGCTGTCAATATTTTCCCTATAAAAACATACAACGCATTGAAGACATTATTAGTGCTACTGTTTCCCTACTACTGATTAAAACCAACGTTATTATGGAGCGGCGACGTCATTTAAGCAGGGAAGAAATGCTCAGAGCCGTGGGAATGATAGAAGCTGGTTCCCGGCAACGTACTGTGGCTTTAGCTCTGAATACAAGTCAGAGTGTTATCAGTCGACTTTGGACACGTTACCGAAGCACTGGTACCGTGGCTGAGCGCCATGGAGGACGGTATCGCTGCACCACACGGAGACAAGACCGATACATTCAAATCTTAACTCGAAGAGCTCCAACAATAACCGCCATGATGTTAGCCGTGAGGCTTCATCACTCTTCAGGGAACTTAATTAGCGACCAAACAGTCAGAAACCGCTTGCATGAAGTGAACCTTCATTCCCGAAGACCGCTACGGGTACCACCTATAGCAATGCACAATCGTAGGATTCGATATCAATGGGCTCTTGAACACAGAAATTGGGCAGAAGAACAATGGCGTTTCGTGTGCTTTTCTGATGAGTCTCGTTTTGGTATGAGACCGGATACAAGACGTATACGACACTGGAGAACCCCTGGACGCCAACAGCGATTAAAATCCTGCCAGGAAGTCCATCCTTATAGTGGTGGAACCATCATGATATGGGCGGGTATTTGGATCGGCGGAAGAACTGAGTTGATTTGGATCAGAGGCAACCTCAACGCTCAAATTTATGCTGAGACGATTGTATCAGACGTCATCGTTCCTCTACAAGTGCAAATCGGTCCCTTATTTCAGTTAATGCATGATAATGCACGACCGCACACCGCAAGAGTTGTAAGACAGACTCTCGCCGCAGCGAACATCAATGTCCTGCCCTGGCCTGCTCAGTCGCCAGACTTGAACCCGATTGAGCATGCATGGGATATGCTACAGAGAAGAGCTCTGCCGAATATGGAGGGTATCCAGTCGCAAGAAGACCTTTTTTTGTTGTTGCAACGAACATGGGCGGCCATTCCACAGCGTGATTTGGATGAACTCATTTTGAGTATGCCAAACCGATGTTCTTGTGTTGTTAGTGTTCGCGGTAGAAACACGGATTATTAATTGTTTAAGTTACCCAATAAAATTTTAAAGAAAACTGTTATTTCAGTCTTTTTTTCGAACTTTTGTGTTAGTGGTTCAAATGTCAAAAATCCCTTTATTAGGAAAATGGCAAATTTCTTTATTAATGCAAAGGTGACTTGGTTTATCGTTACTGTGACAAACGAAAACACTTTATTTTATGAATCCTTAAAGAAAATTTTAATTAATATCAATCAGGAGAAAAGTTATTGCAAAAATATATGTTGATCCCTAGACACTTTTGATGTGTGTATATAAACGATTTTGGGCTTTATGAGCGTACATTTATGTATCGGCAAAGAAAATTGTGTTTTGTCGCTTCCTGTAGGTAGTTTCCGTAAACAGCGAACATAATTTATGAATAAAAAAAAAAATATAAATATTTCTGCTAATCAACACATTTATAGCGTTATTTCTGTCTTCCTACTGTGATTATTGTTACCCACTAAGATCAAAATTCCGCGTAAAGAAGCGACTTCTCTTTCGTAGTTCATAGGCTTATTAAAAGATCGGTGCAGCCCAACTCAGCTCCGAAAAGATTAAAACTTTTTAGTTTAGGACAGTTGTAAAGTTTAGAAAATCCAAAAGTGTAGGTACGCCTCATGACGCTCATTTATTTTAATAAAATAATAAACCGTATAATTGATTTAGTAGTGTTAAAAAAAAACATGTATGCAAGAAAAAATCTTAAATGTAGGGCCCGGATAAAAAAGTCTATAAAAATTGCGCACAGAGACCATAAAAGTAAAATTCAAAATCAGTTCGCTAAAGATCCAAAATCATTCTGGCAATATATTAGGTCAAAAAAAAGTAGAGTAAATAGGCAAACTATTATAAAAGATGGGCAAAATCTCACTAATGAGCAATGTGCTAGGGAATTCGCAGAATTTCTTGAGTTGGTATACAGTCAGAAACCACCGCAACTAGACGTTCAGGCGGCGACAGCGGAGGTCAGCAGTGCTACCAGTGCACGGGTACATAAAGAGATCTTGAGTCTCAAAGATGTGCAGGATGCGCTGACGAACCTCAAGCCGAAACTATCATCTGGCCCTGACGGTATACCAGCGTTTCTCTTTAGAGATTGTGCTAGAGTTTTAGCAAGCCCGCTGTTTTACATATACAGGGTGTCCCGTAAATAATGGATCAAACGTAACGGGTAGGTAGCTTACCTCATTTCCAACAACTAATTTGAAAAGTTTAAAAAAAACCGGTAAGGTAACCAAGAATTTTTTTTCGATTTGAAAAAAAAAATCAATTGAACATTTTTTTTCTAAGGCAAATAAAATTATATTTGAAAAAGAAAATATTAACAATAAGCTATTCAGAAGTTTTTGACAAAAATCATACCTAAAAATGTTATTAAATGCAGCGACAGCATTAAAAACACTGAATGCTGTTAGAGAAAATGGTAAAATTGGAAAAAAAAAAATATCTTGGTTACCTTACCGATTTTTTTTAACTGTTCAAATTAGTTGTTTGAAATGAGGTAAGCTACCTACCCATTACGTTTGATCCATTATTTACGGGACACCCTGTATAACACGTGTTTAAAGCAATCGACGTTCCCGGATCAGTGGAAGACTACACGTGTCGTTCCAGTTCCCAAGGGTAAGGCAGGTCCAGATATCAGCGGTTATAGACCAGTCGCAGTGTTTTTGAAGCCGCTATTCAACGCTGCATACAGGGGCAAGTCCGAGCGCACCTGTCGGACGCGCAGCACGGTTTTCAGCCCGGACGCAGCACTTCCACCAACCTGCTTAACTTCATGGCACATGTTATACCGGCAGTCGACGCTGGAGTACAGGTAGACGCGGCGTACTTTGATTTTAAAAAAGCCTTCGACACCGTGGACAATGTCGTCTTACTAAGGAAACTGGCAGATGTAGGATGTACGCCACACTTGCTACAGTTCTTTGTCAGCTATATGAGAGACCGCTAATAGTACGTTGACTTCAATGGGTACGCGTCGAAGCCATACTTCACCAGGTCCGGAGTAAGCCAGGGCAGCACTTTGGGGCCTCTTGAATTTATCATAATGATAAACAGCTTGCCGGACGTTGTCAGACATGGCTCATGTTTATTGTTCGCAGATGACCTCAAGTTGCTGCTCGAGGTAAGGGATGAGTCAGACTGTGAGCGACTCCAGGGTGACATTGATAGAGTGGTGAAGTGGAGCCATGACAATAAGCTGTACTTCAACGTGTCCAAATGCTCGGTAATATCCTTTAGTCGTGCGCATACCCCTGTCCGCTATGAGTACAAATCAGAGGCGGTACCCATGCAGCGAGTAATGCAAGTGCGTGATCTAGGGATATATCTCACTCCAGATCTTACTTTTCACGAGCATATCATTAAGATATGTAAGAAAGCGTACAGAAACCTCGGCTTTGTGCTCAGGCAGTCACAAGGGTTCACTAATATTACGACTATTAGGGTATTATACGACGCTCTAGTTAGGAGTCACTTGGAGTATGGTGCTGTCATATGGGCTCCTCATGAAGCCAAGTACTCTGTCATGCTGGAGCGCGTACAAAACAAGTTCACGCGTCACTTGTACTTCAGACTGTACGGGGTTTATCCATTGTACCCGCTGATGTACCCCACCCTATTTATACTGGGCATGGTCGGATACAATGAATTGAGAGTGCGACGACAGTTCACTCTTGTCGTCTATTTAATAAAATTACTCCGGGGCAAGGAGCACGATCCGGGAGTGCTTCAGTGCTTACGGTTTTCTGTTCCAGACCGCTACGTGTGGAGGCGGCGGCGCCCGCCACTGCTGGCTGTGCCAACAGCCAGAACCAACCTGCTGGCCAGAGGACCTCTCACGCGAGCAATTCGTACTGTTAACGAAATTCAGAATAGGTTGGACATTTTTTCGTGTTACTATAGTGAACTTGCAAAAGCAAGTTTAAGTATATATATAATATGTTACGAAAGCATCAATTAGTTAATTTTATGTTTATTGTTTCTTTCATTGTTTTATTTTTAATTTTAAACTGTAAAACATAATTAAGTTAATTTTTTGTGAAGATTACATTGTTGTAATTGTAATTATAAGGTTGTATCGTTTTAGTTATAAGTAATTTTGTATTAATGTCTATGGTAATTGTTAGTAATAGAATGTTATTTAAAATAGTTAATATTATAAGTAGTTCTATCTATCGCACTAGGTTCCAAAACCTGTAATGATAGTATAAGAGTTTTAAATAAATAAATAAACATTTTTGTACGTGTGTATCATGGTGAATTTTAATAAAAATCATTTTTGAATAAAAACTACAACTAGGCTACCGATATGAAATACGGCACCAGTTCACCGAATTCTGGAACTAAAAAAAAGGTTCGGTCTTGCTATATAAACTTTATCGAGAGTTTTTCGTTGCCGCGTTGGTACTATACAGGGCGTCCCACGGATATGCCACATGGAGGGAAAGTACCTAGAATATTGTAGATGGAACATTTTACTGGAAAATAAAAGGAAGACCATGAATTTAATTAAACATTTGCTGTGAAATTTTGTTCAGAAAAATGAAAAGCTGACATTGCCGTAAGGACATACAACTGACATTATCATAAGTACCTATTACTAATAAATGTACCCACTTGAGAAGTACGCATCATTTCCCTAATATAATTTAAGTGCATGATAAAATGATAAAGAGATACGTAATTAGTAGGTACCTGGTTGTATGCAACAAATCGAAATAATCAAAAGAGTGCGACTTTGTATTCAACGGGAAGGGACTTATTTTGAGCATTTGATAAATTGTTTGTATTAAAAATGTTAAAATTCATGGTCTTCCTTTTATTTTTGACACTATATGAAAACATCATGTACGTAAGAAAAAAATTACATCTTTTTACTAAAAGAGGTGATAGACATAATTATAGTACTAAAAATAGGGACCTATTAGTTCAACTAGGTTTCAGACTGGCTAAAGTAGACTCATCTTTCATGGGGTACTGTTTAAAATGTTACAATAAAATACCTCCCCACATACCTACTTCAACTGAATGAGACAAAATTCAAATTTTGTATAAAATGCTCACAATGCAGCCAGGCATATTATAAGTTGGGAGATTATATCGCTGATAAAAATGCCTGGCTCAATGGTGGTCCTACTCCACAATCACACCTAATTGATTAACATTTGAAAATACTGTTGGAGCTGCTGAAGATTGTAAGACTACCTTTGCATTGTATAAACTCGATCTCCTTTGTAATAAAGAATTGCATAGGACACGACACGTGTGAGTACTATGTACCTACTATCAAGCTACCATTTACCGGGTAATGTCTTTCATTGACTTGAATGTGCCCTGGCGGCTGATAGATGTCATGCTCACTCAAATGTCTCGCTGACGGTGGCGCGTGTGTTGGATCATTTAGCTCCCTTCAAAATGGTTGAGCAGCAGTGCGATTCTGTAACCATCTCACCGTGAAAACTTAGGTGAAATGAGCGTCGAGTGAGCTGTCAGTGTCGTCCCACTGATGCTAGGGATTGACTAAGCTTTACATTATTTTACATAATCGAGATTTTAATAATATGTTTTATGCAAATTTATTGATAATGTTATGTTATTTCAAAGCTAGTATCTAAGTGTCTAATAAAAAAAACAGCATTGAGTTTCTTTCTTTCTTTTTTATTTTTTTATTTCAAAACCCCGAAAATAATAATGTTTAGCCACTTACCTAATACGAGCTTTTAAATAATATAAAATGATCAATAGAATTTGGATAAAAAATATTATTAAAATGTTGAATATGATTGTAATTTTTTTTTTCTTACATCTACCATTACAGGGTAGGGTAACCCAGCGATAAATGCGCTTATCGTAACTTAATTATCCTAAATACTAACATTCATGTACCTACCTCTAACCAATTACAAACAATGCAACCTTGTGAATTTACGTTAAATGTAACGTTGGTCAATCCCTAGCTTCAGTGGGATGACACTGACAGCTCACTCCACGCAAGTTTTCACGGTGAGATTTTTACAGAATCGACCGGCTGAATGATGCGGATTCATGCCTCATGTTCGTGAAAGGGCGCTGTCAGTTGGGACTGGTCATGTCTTAGCCCCACGGCTTATTTTAATTATATTATTTATGGATTGTATTGTTTAAATTTCTATTTCCTGTACTCTGGACCACAGAACAGATAAAAGAGAGCACAGAACACCTCTGTTATCTGATATGTGCTATGGACACTCAACGTGTACGCCTTATTTACATCGTTCTCACATATAATGGTACCTATTATATTCAACATTAATAATGTAACTAATATTTATGTAACAATATAATTTAAAAGAGTGTCCATGGAGTTTTTTGCCCGTTCTTCTCTATAGGTACCTACTACGCTTTGGAAGGGGCAACTAGCTTCAAATTTCTGACTGACCGGCCCACTTGACAATTCAAAAGTGCCTGTAAATGGTTTAATTGAAATAAATGCTTTGAGTTTGGGTACATACAAAATCAGCGTACAAACCTCAGTGGGGTGAGCACGGCCTACTGTGATAGGCTTGAGTCACACATTTTTATCACAGTTCGGGAGCAAAAACCGTGATAAAATGCGTGACTCAAGCCTATCGCAGAGGCCGTGCTCGCTGCCCTGGATATCCACGTAAATTTTTATCGAAACGTTTTTTTTTTCAAAGTAGCATTTAAAATTATTTTTAGAAAGTATAAGATAGTTTATTTAAGTGTTTTCTCGATGTACATCTAGGTACTCATATTATTATATAAGTGCAATACAGTTGTGATGGAGGCATTTGAAGATCACAAAATTGCTTGACCTTGACGAGTCGGGAGTAAAGCACTACCTCAACCGCTTCGCGTTTTGAGGTGTGCATACCACCAGGATTTCTATTTTATATTCACAGAACAGTTTCTTTTCTAAGAATGAATGGTTTTGTAAGATTTTGGTCAACACTAACCAAGTGAGATTTAACGGTCAGAGGTCACGGGTCATCATTAAGAATAATTATATTCGAGGGTCACGGTATAGACTCCGTAGCTCATAGCAGCATCCGTACAGTACCCGGTCGCTGAGCTAGCTTTCCACCAGGAATGTGCCAAACTGCGCAGCGATGGATGTGTATGTAACAAGCAATATAATTGTTTGATTTTCATAATTTTCATAGCTCGCCTTAGCTTTGGTGGATAAGGGTTCAACGAAAAACGGCACATCTACTTATGTTTGATTTTGTGGAGCGTCGTCTCTTTCTAAACCTCGACGTGTGTTTGCCCGGGAACTGTACGCATGTAGGTCTTAAATTATTCAAGTTTTTAATAAGTGGAACATTAAGGGGTGCCGAAATGCGGTCATGAATAATATTCAGCCACGTCACGTTATAACGAAATGATGGACCAAAAATGTTCTTACACTTTTTGTATTCAATATCGTATAAAAGATACAAATTGGAACAGATGAGGTCCAATTACTGACTAAAACACAAAAACTGTAAATAGAATTTGCAGTGAATGAATGATGTAATATGTATAAATTATTCAATAGATCTAATTAAAGTCAAAATAGAGATAGTTCTTAAAGTTGGTCACGAGAGGTCACACTATTATTTGTAAAGACTTTTCTAGGGATTTGACTGAACAGGGCAAACAAAGACAAAAGTCGTTTCTCCGTCTATCGATGAAATCTAGCTCACATGACATATCGAGACCCCTCCTTGCCTCGGAAAGCACGTTAAATCGTTGCTCCCGGCTCTCATTTGAAGATCTTTGACAGTCGTTACGGTTAGTCAGAAGCCCGGAAGTCTGACAACCAGCCTTACTAAGGGGTATCGTATTACCCAGTAACTGGGTTGTGGAGGTCAGATATTAGTCAGATATATCCAGTTAGACTGGAAGCCGACATAGTTCAGAAAAGGCTGGCCGAATGATGATTAATGAATTCTAACTGATAACCTAAATAAAAATACATAATTATACAAGGATAGAACATCGAAGTCCACGACCAAAAATAGATTATATTTAAAGATACGGTATCGCATGAAATTTCTACGCTGAACAAAGGTAGACACGGATAGCCCACTGGCATCGGTTCCTAACCTTCATAGATAAGGAGTTGAGGAAGTACAATATCAGGCAACATACTAATAATAATAGTCCTCCCAACCGAATTTTGTCCATCGATGCGGGAGATGCGCAATCGCGCAAAATGTGCGCGCAAAAGCGCAATGTGTGCGCAGACACAGGTGCATTCTTTCTTCCCTTACTCTTATAGTCCGATGAGACGGCAATCCGACACGACCGTAGACAGATCAGGCGCAGGACAAACGGCTTAGCGTGCATTTCGCTGTCCGGGCTGATACTGAAAAATTCCTAATTGACAAACCCGAATAACACTTTGCCCGACGAATCGAACCCAGGACCCCACGCTCAGCAGTCGCGCTTGCGACCACGAGACTACCCAACAAATGGAGATCTTGAATATTACCGCGCTGACGTTATTATTATCATCATCTATCTAGTTCCTAGGGGTCGGCTTCCAGTTTATACGGATGCTGCTGAATACCAGTATTTGTATATGAAGCGACTTCATAACCTGATCTCCTCAATCGAGTTAGATAGGTATTGGGTAAAACCTTATTATATACAATACAAATATTTTTATTGGACGTACGTTATTGCTGCGTTAGTTTAATAACTGAGAAAGACAACTGAGTTCCATAACAATAATTTTGGTTATACTTATAGGTAGAAACTAGACATTAACATTTAATAATAATAAAACTAGAACTAGACTTTTATTAATAATAGTTGTTGCTGTATAAGTGGGTGTGTGTGAGTGAGTGTGTGTGTGAGGGAGGGAGGGAGGTGCGTGAGTCTGTGTGTGTGTAGGATTGGTGCGTGCATATGTATGCGGAGGATGTGACCTATTAAGTTTGTATGAGGCTCTCTGTATCCTCATAAGTCAGGTTTTGGAGAAAGGACATTGGCGAGTTGGGTACCTCATCAAATCCATACGTTTCAAAATCTATTTATATGCAAATTATAGGTCTTAAATCCGTAGTTATTTTCCAAGCTAAAATGTTTTAATAGTTGTTGGGAGTAATTAAAAAAACATGATTTTAGGGTGCAGCCCCGTTACGGAAACAAAACGCACTAAAGCAAAACAAAACGCATAGAATATAGCCAATTAAACGTATTACCTCAGTGTTGCCTTATAATAAACCCAAATCGATGATGATGAGTTAGATGAGTTAATCACTTATAGTAGGACTCAGAACCGTGGGTTGTTGTTCTCATGTCATGGTGTGGTATTTAGCTTGCGCTCGACACGAAGGAATAACCCCCTCTGCGGTATTTAATAAAAAGTTATAAAGTAAGAATAAATACTATGGTTTTATTTTATTCCTATTATATTTTAAATTGTTCATTTTCTTTTATTCTGTTGACGACCATCTTGTGGATGGACCATGTTGTATGCGGATTCGGATCCCGCAAAAGGTACGTTATTACTATCATAAGTGACGTCATAGCTATTGGATGGCCTAAAATAATACAAAATCTTCTTAACTATAGGATTTCCCGTTTTCTTATCTCAACTTAGAACACCCTACTTTAAAATCAAAAATCCTTCTATAGTTATTAAAGTAGAATCAGATAAAGTGGATACTTTATCTGAGTGAAATGCATGATTTATAAGGGTCTGCCTTGAGTTACTTATGTAGGTAGGTACCAAGCATTATTTTTGGTGGTCCACTTTGAGGTTATGCATAAATCAATTTAGTATCCCCAAGTCTAACGTATGTCTTACCATTACATACTATATGTTGTTATACTCTATTGTAGCATTCAAAGCCATATAATTATGCATTCTATGAAACGGTAAGCCTTTTTTTTTTTTTTTTTTTTGTGGGTGGGAAATCATCAAATAACGAATCAGGAGGGCGTGTCAGACTCTTACTGACTAAAACCCACCCGTGTTCCTTCAGTTGCCTGTGCCGGGGCCACGGTAACCCTCTTGGACTTTTCCGCAGCCCTAGCAGGCATCGGTCCTAGCAACCCCGTCATTGGTGCTGACATCTCTTTGAGGCGCGCGTGGAACACAACGCGCCGTCGACCCGGGCCTGGTCCTTATCGGACGGCGAGCTGCCCATTGCTCGCCGTTCGCAAGCCTGCGCCTACGGTGGCCGGGAATCAGCGTCTCCTGCGGCGGCTAGGGGCGTGAGGGCGCAAATTTTGCCTCTCCCTCACGCGTTCCGCCTCCTCCTTCGCGAACATTACTGCTGCGCAGAAGGAGGTGACGGCTTCCCAAGCCCTCTCGCTCCGTACCATGGCCTGGACCAAGGCCGGACGCGAGAGATCGCCACCGCCAATCGCCTCCACGAGGACACGGCGGTGCTCCGCCCAAGCCGGGCAGACCTCCACCGTATGCTCCACCGTGTCCTCCGGGCGATCCACACAATGGTGACACCCGGGCGTTTCCTCCCGCCTTATCCGGAACAGGAACCTCCCGAAACAACCGTGTCCGGTGAGGACCTGCGTCAGGCGGAAGGTGAGGACGCCGTGGCGCCTCTCTAGCCACTCCTCAAAGAGGGGACTTATCGCCGCAATTGTGGCGTGCCCAGCGCTGGGTTGCGACAATCGCACTCTCCATGCCGCCCAGAGATCCCGTCGGAGCTCTGTCCGCTGTACCGTGATTTCTCGCGGCAGCGGAGCTACGCCCCGGCGTTTTGCCTCCTCGCGCCACTCCCAAATGTGCGCGAGGACTTTTGCCTCCAGATCCCATGGCGGTAATCCGGCAAGGAGGCTCGCCGCCTCACCGGAGACCGTACGGTATCCCCGGATCCTGTATGTGGTACTGAAAATACCAACCAATAAAATACCTGTGGTTTCTGCCAATCTCCTTTATCAATATTCACTCTCGTAACGAGAGCGGATAGATATTTAAATTCTCATTAATTTTGTTATAGATAACAGGATATATAAGGTGTTGTTTTGCATCCTCGTCAAATTCGAGGAGGTAACTATGCTAATGATTCTCGACACGAATCAATAATAAAATAAGTAGGTATTTATTTTTATTTTTTGTATTTTTCGGAAATCGGCATGTGTAGGGCCCGTGTGATACCGCCCTGTAACTGCGCTGTAACTGTAACGCATGCACACAGCGACATAGTCGTACGACACTGCCTAACGCATACGCAACGGGGCGATTTTGTTCTTTGAAAGTGGAGTATTCAGAAAAACTGTCAAACTTAAATACCTAAAAAAACAAGTATGTATTAATTATTGAGCAGGATCGTAATTTTATTTGATTATTTATGTCTTTCATAACAGCCTCCTGAAATTTGACGAGGATGCAAAACAACACGTTGTATATTAGTCTATGGGTAACACAATACCCCTAGTCACACTATCAGGTATCTGACTACCCACCCGCAACGACTGTCAAAGATCTACGAATGAGAGCCGATATTAAAAGTAATCAGGAAAATCAAATTAAGAAAGAAGTGAAAAGTGTAATTCCGTTTTTCAAAAACATTGTTCACTCTAATAACGGTGATCACGTTACCAGTACGAACAATAAGTCAATGTGTATTGAGTAAACTTATGCTTATAGCTGTAAGTACAATTTCTTTGTAAACAATCCCTTTGCTTTCATAATGGCTATGGCTTATCGAATGTTTTCTTGGTAAAGTCTTGTTCACACTATAGTTGTTTATGTCAACTGTTTTTTCCTTCTTCGGTGCAGTTTTTGGGCTAATTTTAATAAGATTATTACGTATATTTTTCAAATCACTATTCTAAGGCTGTATTTTGTCTTTGCAAGGTAAATGCTAAACTTTTTATCGTTACTTTAAGCTATTTTCATTAATTTTTACCATGCTTCCACTGTCCGTTCGTCCGTCTGTCTGTCAGCGGACTGTATCTCATGTAGGTACCGTAATAGTTAGACAGTTGAAATTTTCGCAGAATGTTTATTTCTTTTGCCGCTATAACAACAAATAATAAAAATAAAAAGTTTAAAATTAAAGGGGTCTCCATATAAGTAACGTGTTGTTTGACTTGAGGTACTTTTTTTTCTACTTTAAAAAAAAGGAGGTTCTCAATTCGTCTGTATTTTTTTTGTATGTTTCTTACGCGATGACCCGGCGGCAATTGTAGATCGATTTCGAAAATTCTTTTTGTAATGGATAGTGTATGCCTCAGGGGTCCCATATAGGAGTGGAACCGGCGAGAGATGTCGTGCGGTGTCCCACAGGGATCGGTACTAGGGCCGCTCCTGTGGGACATCGGTTACGACTGGGTGCTACGGGCCGACCTCCCTGATGGCGTCAGCGTGGTGTGCTACGCTGACGACACGCTGGTCCTGGCGCAGGGGAGGTCGCATCAGGCGGCGGCCGACGCGATGACACGCGGGGTTGCGATAGTCGTGGAGAGGATCCGGCAGTTGGGTCTCGAGGTGGCTTTGCACAAGTCCGAGGCCATGTCTTTCCATGGGCCCCGGAACAGGCCACCATCGGGATCCCAACTAACGGCAGGAGGGGTTCACATCGGCGTCGAGTCCACGATGAAGTACTTAGGACTCGTGCTCGATAGCCGGTGGAACTTCGTGGAGCACTTCCGACGTTTGGCCCCCAAACTGGAACGGACTGGGGCCGCCCTCAAGCGGCTCCTGCCCAACCTGAGGGGTCCAAACGCCTCCTGCCGGAGGCTTTACGCGGGGATCGTGCGGTCCATGGCTACATATGGGGCCCCGGTGTGGGCGCGTTCACTGCGGCGGAGAGCCGCCCACTATCTGAACGCGCCCCAAAAGGTGGTAGCCGTAAGGCTGATCCGGGGCTACCGCACGATCTCGGGCGAGGCGGCAAGCCTCCTTGCCGGACTGCCGCCGTGGGATCTGGAGGCGATAGTCCTCGCGCGCCTGTATGAGTGGCGCGCAGAGGCACTACGCCGGGGGGAAACCCCGCTTCCGCGGCAAATCGCGGCGGAGCGGACGGACCTCCGGCGCGATCTCATGGCGGCATGGAAAGAGCGACTGTCGCAACCCAGCGCAGGGCACGCCACGATAGCGGCGGTAAGACCCCTCTTTGAGGAGTGGCTAGAGAGGCGTCACGGCGTCCTCACCTACCGCCTGACGCAGGTCCTCACCGGACACGGAAGCTTCGGGAGGTTCCTGCACATCATCAGTCGGGAGGAAACGCCCGGGTGTCACCACTGCGATGATCGCCCCGAGGACACGGTGGAGCATACGGTGGGGGCCTGCCCTGCATGGGCGGAGCACCGCCGTGTCCTCGTAGAGGCGATCGGCAGCGGCGGCGACCTCTCACGCCCGGCCTTGGTTCAAGCCATGGTCCGGGGCGAGGGGGAGTGGGAGGCAGTCGCCTCCTTCTGCGAAGCAGTCATGCTAGCGAAGGAGGCGGCGGGACGGGAGAGGGAGAGAGTCTCCCGTCCAAGCCGCCGCGGTGGACGCTCCGGGCGTCGGGAGCCGCGTGACGACTCCCGGCCACCGTAGGCGCGGGCCTGCGGGCGGTGAGTAATGGGTAGCTCACCGTCCGATCAGGATCAGGCCCGTGCCGGACGGCGCGTACGTGTTCCACGCGCGCCTCAAAGAGATGTCAGCATCGAAGAGGGGGCCCACTAGGGCCTAAGCCTGCCGGGAAAGCGGGATCATCCATAAGGGGTACCGCTGACCCGGAACATAAAGGGCCAAGGAAGGAACACGGGTGGGTTTTAGTCAGTAAGAGTCTGACACTCCCTTCCGCTCCACCCAGAGCGGGAGGGGTCATTTTTCCCATCCTCAAAAAAAAAAAAATTTGCTTGGGTAGTTTTCAGTTCAGTTCAGTTCAAATAACGATACAACAACCAACCAACTTCCTTATCTTTTTATGTGCACGTGTTTCTGCGACAAATAAACCTACTTTTCTTTCAATATTTCTTTTAAAAAATCCTAAAGAATTGATTTCTTATTCACTATTGTCCACACTGTGATTGCAACCTTACAGTTTTATATGAACAGTGTGTAACAAACTGGTTAGTTGGCCAAGTTTATATTGAACCTTAGTCAGTCACGGTGTCCCTTGAGTCACTATTTATGGTTTGTCTTTCAACACTGTCATTTAATATTGTGTAAGCTAATAAAGTTTTAAAACTGCCAAAGGCTGCTAGATTTGACTGAAGAATTTCATATCTGTATTGAAGATCTCATGCCGATTCTCTAAATTCAAGTTTTTAATTAATAACATACGTTGAAATTGCCTCAAGCTTTCACCAAATACCATACATTTTGTATTATCACCAATAATGCGACTAAAAGTATTAATTGTCATAGTTGTGTATGAAGGCTTTATAAAACAAATAGAAACGATGATAACAAAGAATAGGATCTCAAATGAGATTAAATACAATGAGTTGGATGAACATGCTTTGGTTACCGACAGCGATGTATTTCCTTTTGTGGCCGCCATTTTGATGAAGTCCAAGTTTATAAGTGCTGGTGCTTTAATTGATAACAGTTGGGTTTTGACTGCAGCCGATTCTTTTTTTCTGTAAGTTCCACGTAATACATGTCTTTTTAAGCCCCGACGGAAAAAGAGAGGTAGTATAAGTTTGACGTGTGTAACTGTGCATCTGTCTACGGCATCGTAGCTCCCAAACGGCTGAACTGACTTTGTTTTTTTTTGTTTTTTTTAAAGGTGACTTGACTAAGAGCGTACTAAGTTCAAAAAAGAAAAAAAAGAAAGAAGAAAATCTATTCAGCCGTTTTTTGAGGTCTTATTTTTGTGACGAGGTTTTTTTATTTGAAATTTAGCTTGTCTTGTTTAAAATAATGGGTGGAAAAAAGGCGGGCAGCCCATCTTATGTTTACTGGATACCACCGCCGGTGGACATCTGCAATCGCAAATGCGTTCCCATCCCAGAGAAAAAGCCCAAATGTCTCTCTCTATGTAATTACAACGGCACCCATACCATAAAACAATCAGAACACAGCAATTATTTTGCTTGACGACAGAAATAGCGAAAGAACCTGAACGATCCATCTGAAAATACCTAATGTTGTGCTGCAAGACCACAAAATATAACACACATTCACTCTCAACATGAATTTAAACAAGGTTTTTCTTTTTCTAGATTAAGAGAAGCATCACGAACACTCCGAGTCAGACTTGGCAGCATAAACTATAAAAAAGGAGGTATAGTACTTCCAATCAAATACATTGTAATGCATCCGGATTTTGATGACGAAAAACCAAGTTATGACCTGGCTATGATCAGATTACCTACGCGCGTCAGATATACTCCTAGCCTCAAACCTATAAGACTACAGAAAACCTTCAAAGAGGCTGATGCTACTCATTTTATTGTGCCATCGTGGCCTAATCTAATGGTAAGTTAATTTATATTTTTAATGTTATTGGATGGCAAAAAAGCGAATAGCCCAAGTGTTCACCACCGCCCATCATCATCAGCCTACAATAGTCCACTGCTGGATATAGGCCTCTCCAATTGCACGCCATTGGCAACTGTCATCCAGCTGCTACCAGCCACTCTGCGAAGATCGTCGCTCCACCTAGGCTGTGGGCGTCCTACCTTACGTTTGCCAATTTGCGGTCTCCGACAAGAACACGTCTACACCAACGGTGATCAGTTCTACGGCTAATATGGCCGGCCCATTGCCACTACAGCTTGCTTATTCTGTGAGTTATGTCAACAACTTTGGTTCTCTGCCGGATCACCTCATTCCGGATCCTATCTTTCAGAGAGACTCCATGCATAGCTCAATCCAAAGCTCGCTGAGCGACCTTTTTATGGACCGTATTTATTTACCGTGATCATTTCGTCTCTATAAGTCATAACTGTCAGGAGGTTGGATGGAAGACTTTAGTTTTTGGGCTCTGCGGAATACATGATGAGAAGTCTCAACAAAGATTCCTAAACGCTGCCCAGCCGAATTATTCTGTTAACGTTTCCAACAGAGTTGTTCTTACCAAACTGTACCCCCTATAGACCTCTGCAACATCAGAGGCATCGCAGATCACCATCTCAGAAACAAAGCTGGAATATCTCGTGAACCTCTAGAGGTATGAGGAACGGGGTGTAGCGTTCACTCATTCTCTATAGAAACGAGGATCCTCCGACCAGACGGGTGTTGTGTCTGGTGGACAACTGCCGGACGATTAATGTCGGGGCGTTGTATATATGCTAATTGCGTGGTAAGCTCTGCTTGCGCAATGCAGGATTTTGCGTGACATCAGTATGTTGCGTAGTTCGCATGTGGCGTTGTAGATGCCGCCACAAACCTGTAATTACATTGGCACCCATACCCGAACCTCCAAACCAAACCGAAAACAGCCACTTGGCGGCAGAAAAAGATATTGTACGGACGAACATGTTTACAAAGAGTTCTAATATTACTACAATTCTGCCTCATCTAGTATAATACAGCGACCAACCTACCTAACCGTCAACCGTCCTAAGTAGGATGTGCACGGAGAGGTTTGCCACGATAGCGCCGTTGTTTTAATTTGATTTGTTTGCCAGGCAGGCAGACATGCGTCCGGCCCATCGTGCTACTCGACGAGGTGGGCAAGCTCTTTGAAAGAGTCATTGCAGACCGCCTCGTCAGGCGGCTGGTGCGGATGGAGCCGGATTTGGCGGAGAGCCAGTTTGGCTTCCGCAGGGGGCGCTCTATGGTGGACGCCATCATGCGCGTGCGGGCCCTCACGACGGGGGATGCTGTGGCCCGGGGTGGAGTCGTCTTGGCGGTGTCTTTAGACATCGCCAATGCCTTCAATACCCTGCCCTGGAGTTGCATCAGGGAGGCACTCCGGTATCACCGGATGCCGACCTACCTCTATCGTGTGGTCGAGGCCTATTTGACGGACAGGGCCGTCACCTACCCCGGTCACCAGGGAGTATGGAACCGGCAAGAGATGTCGTGCGGTGTCCCACAGGGATCGGTCCTGGGGCCGCATCTGTGGGACAGCGGATATGACTGGGTGCTGCGCGCCAACCTCCCTAGTGGCGTCAGCGTGGTTTGTTACGCTGACGACACGCTGGTCCTGGCGCAGGGTAGGTCGCACCAGGCGGCGGCCGAACTAGCGACATGCGGGGTTGCGACAATCGTCGAGAGGGTCCGGCAATTGGGACTCGAGGTGGCCCTGCACAAGTCCGAGGCCATGTTTTTTCATGGTCCTCGGAACACGCCACCGTCGGGTTCCCAAATAACGGTAGGAGGGGTTCACATCGGCGTCGAGTCGACGATGAAGTACCTGGGACTCGTCCTCGACAGCCGGTGGAACTTCGTGGAGCATTTCCGACGTTTGGCTCCCAGACTGGAAAGGGCCGGGGTTGCCTTAAAGCGGCTCCTGCCCAATCTAGGGGGGCCAAACGCCTCCTGCCGGAGACTCTACGCGGGGGTCGTACGGTCCATGGCCCTTTACGTGGCACTGGTGTGGGCGCGTTCCTTGAGGCGGCGGCCAGCCCGCTGGTTGAACTCGCCCCAAAGGGTCATGGTCACGTCAAGGTCACGGTACAGCGGACAGAGCTCCGGCGGGATCTTAGGGCGGCATGGAGAGTGCGATTGTCGCAACCCAGCGCTGGGCACGCCACAATTGCGGCGATAAGTCCCCTCTTTGAGGAGTGGCTAGAGAGGCGCCACGGCGTCCTCACCTTCCGCCTGACGCAGGTCCTCACCGGACACGGTTGTTTCGGGAGGTTCCTGTTCCGGATAAGGCGGGAATAACGCCCGGGTGTCACCATTGTTTTTTTTTCGTGATTACGGGGAAAACTGTTCAGTCGGATGGTCTTCCCCCCCCCCCCCCCCCCCCTACCCTTAAATTTGAAAACGAACTCTGTATTTTCATACAAAGCAACGCCGAGCATTGAGCTGCTGTTGTTGTGGAGCGGCGCCTTCAATGTTTGTGTTTCGTGAATTGCAGATGTTCTCGCACGAATCGGAGCAGCTGAAGTCAACGGAATTGATAAAAAGGCAGCGACTCTTATCAGTGACACATCTTCACCCCACGGATGACGAGGATTGTGAAGAAGATCTATTGAACATAGGAGTCAATGAAACTGAGAACATTATGTGTCTGGATACTGGAGTCATGATTGACCCTTGCTCGGTAAGACACAATACTTAACATTTTTGGGTAGGTACATATTAAATTACTTGTTTTTGGCTCAGTAACAGCCATAAGCCATGGCCAGGCCTCCGTCACTCCATGTACTTGCGCGCTATAATTACCTACCGCTCGAGCAAGCGCTCTCGGACCGCTTGCGGTCCAAATTCGGTTCACTGTGATTGCTGTAGGATCGCGCGGTGCGAAGCAATCACAACTGTACGCTTGAGCATTTAGGCACATTTTAGCATGCAGTGGTTGTTGAGGCGACGGAGTAGGCTATTATCTCAATAGGTATTGGAAATTTTCTACTGAGTGAAGTATCTGTTACGTAGTAACTATTTAGTAATCTGTGCCATGGCTAAGTATTAACAGCCACGCGGGTCGATCGATAAGGCTAAGCTACACTTGCCACGGTTGGTCCGTGGATGGGTGACCATCTTTACATACCAAGAACCCACCGTGCCTTGGAAAGCACGTTAAGCCGTTGGTCCCAGCTGTCATTCTTGGATCTTTGACAGTCGTTATGGGTAGTCAGGTGCCCAAAAGTCTGATAACCAGTCTTACCGAGGGGTACCTATCGGACTACGCACCTAGGGACTGGGTTGTAGAGGTCAGATAGGCAGTCACTCCATGTAAGATACTGGTATTAAAGCTGCATTTAGACTGGAAGTCGACCCCAAAATGGTTAGGATAAGGCTACGCAGATTGATTTATCTTCAAGCACACAAGTAGAAGACTAGAATGTCACAGGCATGCTCCCCACATGCTTTGTACATATGCCATTGTATAAATAAATACCTAAATATGGTAACCCCTAAAAACATAGACAAAGTCCAATATTGTGTGTTTGCTATTTTAATTATTTTAATATAAGACTCATCGGCCTAACCTTTTACTGAGTATGTTGGAGTCGGCTTTAGATTTAAAAAATATCTAGACAATTTATCGTTCATAAAATTAAAATCTTAAATCGTCTTTATATTTCTAGAGAGATGTCGGAGCGCCAGTAGTATTGAACGGTTTGTTATGGGGCATCGTATCTTCATGGAGACCAAACAACTGTGACAATAACTTGGCGGGGTCTACCTTCGTCATTTTGGTGTCAGCACCTAATATCAGCACTTGGGTACACGCCACACAACATGGTCACAAATGGGAGACATCCATTGAAAAATGAGGGTTTTGGAGCGAGTCATATACGCACGTTGACACGTGGGTTTATTTAAAGACGAAGAATTTGTAGTACCTACTAGCTTTAGAAGAAGTGTATTGAACAATATTTATTGCATAAGCGCCATCGCTAGGGTTGCCCGCAAAATTATAATGTTCTTACGTTTATTGAATCAGTGTCATGCTTCATGTTGATTATAATATGATTCGCGGCCCGTAACATGTAAGTATGTTTAGGCTCGACTGATAACTAGCTATTAGCAGCGTGTGCCACGTAAACGTATTGCCTGCAGCTTTGGATCAGGCGCGGTTTCGTGGCGGTGTGTGTAAAAAAACTATTGTAAAAACTACTTCATAACTTGTCAACCGCACGAGCGGTCGAAATATTTTTCTGTCTGGAATTTATTTTAAAGTAAAGTAATCATCAAAAGTTCGGTGTTATCATTAAAGAAACCAACCATAATTTCACCCTTTATGTCGTAATAGACATAAAAATTGGCTAACAAATTTTTTACAGAAATATAAGAATTAAAATCATCCCTACAACTCTCTAAGTTAAAAAGTCTAAAGGTGGTACAGCAATTACGAGGTCGACTACGCCTATATAGGGGTGTACTATGCCAAATCAAATGCCGAATATCAATTGATCGACCACTATAATATCGAAAGTCTAAATACTCGAACGTTCTTAATATCGAATGGATAATAAATCGAACACTCAATATTATCGTACAATCAATTTAACGAGTGTTAAAAATATCGAATGTTTGTTGGATCGAGCGTTCAACGCAACGCATATTCATTATATCGAAATATCAATATACTGGATACTTTATACGTAGAATACAAGAAAAACACAAAATATAGTAATAAATCACATTTCTTCACATCTTTGATTATTATCTTTTATAGGTACATTTTTAAATTTTGTGTGAATTGCAATTGCACGGAGAAACTAATAAATCCATTTTGTTTTTGAAAAGGCAAACGCGGGATTGGGAAGACCTACTCAACAAAAAAGAGGCAAAAGGAATGATTATGCGATTGAAAAAATATTAAATAGTAAAAACAACTTGGATTTATTAGAGTTTCTCCGTGCGATTGCAATTTACACAAATTTTTAAAATTTATGTACCTATAGAAGATTAAAATGTAATGTAGTAATTGTATTTTTTGTGTCTTCCTTGTATTATATATAAAAAGTATTTATTATATTCTTGTTTCGATAGAATGAATATGCGATGCGTTGAACGCTGGGTCAAACAAAAATTCGATATTTTGAACACTCGATGTATTGAGTGTACGATAATTATATTGAATGTTCGATTTATTAACCATTCGATATTAAGAACGTTCGAGTATTTAAACGTTCGATTTATAATGGTCGATCAATTGATATTCGATTATTTGGCATTCGATTTGGGTTAGTACACCCCTATATATGTAACAATTACACGGTCCAAAATGTGTGGGTGTAGATAATGCTCCTTGGTGTAAACTTTCAGTGAACACATGCATTAATCTAAGTCATACCATGTTATGTAGTTTTAATGTATTTTTATTATAATTACTACAGTTTTTTATGGACAGCTGTCGATAAGTTTTAATCTATGTAAACGGCACAGCGGCTGAGTTAACACCTTTTGTTCAAAAGACGGTTCCGATTCCCGAATCGCAAAAAATATATTTTCACACCACCTGCTCGATAATGTCAAATTACATGTCAAGCAAACCGTACCCGCTGGTCAATATTGTGTTTTGAATTTGGAAATCGACTAAACATTTTTTTTTACAAAAACGAATGTTCGTAAATCGAATTGCTTTTTATTACCTCGCAGAAGGTTTGCAAAACAGTATTCTCCTCTGGGATTTAGGTCTCTTCATCTTGGTCAAGCTTGACTGGTTGCACTCAGGATTTTAGTTAACATAATACACAAGCTTTGCCCCTTAGTGAATAATCGACTATTGTTTGACTTGTTGGTACTTAATAAGCTGTAACTTAACGAACAAATGCATTGTTCCTTTTGGGAAAAAGTAAGTAAATCATTTGATTCACGTTTATTATCTGCTACTCTCTTTTACAATCCAAAAGAATTAATAAATACAATGAATCCCACAGTGGATCACTTCAACTCGTCCCGTATTTCAATACATTTCAAAGAATTGTCACTTTTGAAATGGTAATAGAATTTTCCTACAACGTAGATTGGATTCCATGATTGAAAACCTACAGTGAACGAATGAAAGGGATCGACGAACGAGCGGTGAAACGAATGAAAAACGACAAAGCATGAATGACATGACCATTGACCGGTGCATACTGGGCAACACTGGGCAGAATAATTAAAAAAAAACTACATTTTAGTCAAAATAATGAACAAAGGTTAGGCTCTAAAACGACAAAGGTCTATGGATATTTTTTTCCAGTTTTACCTACTTATTAATTATATTTCACACCCTGCCCGCCTCTGTACTAAAATCCGCCGAAGAAGAAAACATAAGGAAATATTCAAAAGCTTAAGAAATGCGACATCCTACATTCACCCCCCTTGTTACATCCGTTGACGGAGTCTTCCTTCGTAAGACGTCTTGGAGCTGCATTCGTTGACCGCTGGAATAGGTCCTTTAGCGTAGTGATGATTTGGCTAAGATCAAGAATCATCATCTCAAGAATCCCTGCTATTAGCATGTGCATTCGCGGCACAAGGCATACATTTGAACCAATAGCCAAATTATTCGGCTTTGGCGCGGATGGATGCGGCCGACGGGCTGAGAAGATGTCGATGGATAAATTAGCTTATTTTATTAGTTAATTAATCCATTTTTTTATGTTTGCCCTCTCGCAGTTGACCTTGAGAGGTCGTCACTGCTTAACTGGACTATCCTGTGGCTGCCTTAAGCGGACTCAAAGCATCCAGCCAGGGGAAAATGTATAAAATTACTAAGCGACTGCACGCTAAAGGCACCCCCAGTGGGGTACGGACCTCGGCTTAGGACGTCGCTGGGGGCAGGACAGCAAGGTGGGGCAGGCTGGATCAAGTTTGGATGATTATTATTAACTGGGGAATTTAAAGCTACAGGCCCAGTTACGGCGCGGGCTGGTACTACGGCGAGCAAGGGTCGGGGGGGACAATTAAGTGGGGGGTCCCGAGGGATCTCGTTGGCGAGGTCGGAATGACGGTTGGTGTTTTTTGTGCACTGTACTGGTGGCCCTACTGCTCTCCTGGAGGAGTGTCATCGGGGACATACCTTTGACGGCGGACTTTACTAATTTTAGAGGGGACATAACACGCGGCCTTGACAACAGCAGGGTTGCGATGCTTGGCAGCGGTATCGAAGAAACGCCTGGAATTGCGTTTCATGAATTGATGGATAGTGGGGATTTTGTTACGAACGAACCAAGGGGAGGCTGATGCCCTACGGAGGAAACGGTTTTGGAGGGTCTGCATTCGTTGTATGTGGTGGGCCTTTGCATGAGCGAAGACTGCATAGGCATAGGTCATTATTGGACGAATGCGGTAATGGTGCATCGTAGGACCATGCTTCTCAATAGCTAAATGGCTTCTATAGACAAGGTTAACCCGATACTGCAATAAAATTGGTAAATTAGCGAAAAAAAAGTGTTGCCATAAAAAGTACCATATTTTTTTTACAATTTTGGTTTAAGGCGGGGTGTTATCTCAATATTCCCAAAAATTGGTTTCTTAGAACGTCGAGTATGACGTAATGTAATAAAAATAAGTAACGCGAAAAATACAGTGAACAGAGAAGGGTATAAAGAAGAATTTAAACCGAACAGAATAATAAATAATAGTTTGATATTCCCAATAAAAAATTGGGAAGTTGTAGCACAAAAATAAACTTTGACGTCGAAGATCTCTGTATTTCCAGCGATAACAACAGTTTTTTTTTAAAGAATTTAGTAGGTTTTCCATTTTTTTTAAACTTTAACCAAACCATTATTTAATTTTATGTCTATATTTTAAATAATCTAAAGAAAAGCAGTAAAATAAATGCCCATTCGCAGCTTACGTCACATTTCAACACAAATATCATTTTCAATTTTCAATCTTATTGACGCTCCATAGTGGTGACAATAGCTTACGCGGTCATACTTTAGTCGTCGGGCAGCGCTCGACTTGGATGGTTGGCACCGGACGCTCTGTGCATAATTCGATTGTAGTTTTCAAGTAATTTATGACTGAAAACAGTGTGTGAATTGAACTAAAGTTCTGTGGCGGACTACTAAGGCTACTCACTGCCTAATATTGAAGTGAAAATTCAGTCTCAGTGGAAATATGGGCAATAAAAATAAAATGTTGCGAAAGAGTTTTACAAGAAAAAGACGAAAAACTCGAAAAAATTATGGAATGTTTGGGTAAGTAGGATGATTACGGTATTGTATCATAATAACATTTGAAATTTGTATTTAGTTTAGTATACTTACGAAACTGTATAAATCTATAGAAACGGTATTGACAATTTCTACAAACATTTTGCTAAATCCAAAAACAAATAGGTGCACTCTATTTTGATGTCTATAGAATGCATATTTGAATGCGCCTAGTGCAAACGTCTCTGGTCGAAGCAACCATCGAGGCGATAGCCATATTGCAATAGTAGGTATAAGTAACAAAAACAAACTTGCAGATAAATCAGAGTGCGTTCGTAATTATTATAATAATATAAATATTGCACTAGTTATATAAAAATCATTTTGATTCTTTTGTAAGATTATTTTTATAATATTTATTGAGTCATTAGACCAGTGCCGATAATTTTTGAAAACGAAAAAAGTCACAGTAGGCTGAAACCCATTGGAAAAGAAAGAGAATAATTATAACAAAAATGAAAGGTAAAATAATTTACGGGCGATCCGAGATCGGGAAGTGGGGGTTATCTCGATTTCCGGCAAAACTACAAGTCATATGGAAAAAAGTGTAAGAGCAAAGTTGTAGGTAATAAAAAGATCTACAACTTTTGTATTCACACTTTTTTCAAGTAACCTCAAAATTTATGTGAAAAATTCAATTCATGTGAAAAATTCAAATTTGACAACAAACAATTTATGTGAAAAATTCAAATTTGCCGGAAATCGAGATAAACCGCTTTTTACCCTTAAACCCCCACTTCCCGACCTCGGATCGCCCGTAAATTATTTTTCCATTCATTTTTGTTATATTCTCTTTCTTTTCCAATGGGTTTCAGCCTACTGTGACTTTTTTCGTTTTCAAAAATTATCGGCACTGGTCTAATGACTCAATAAATATTATAAAAATAATCTTACAAAAGAATCAAAATGCTTTATATATAACTAGTGTGCAGTATTTATATTATTATAATAATTACGAACGCACTCTGATTTATCTGCAAGTTTGTTTTTGTTACTTATACCTACTATTGCAATATGGCTATCGCCTCGATGGTTGCTTCGACCAGAGACGTTTGCACTAGGCGCATTCAAATATGCATTCTATAGACATCAAAATAGAGTGCACCTATTTGTTTTTGGATTTAGCAAAATGTTTGTAGAAATTGTCAATGCCGTTTCTATAGATTTATACAGTTTCGTAAGTAAACTAAACTAAATACAAATTTCAAATGTTATGATACAATACCGTAATCATCCTACTTACCCAAACATTCCATCATTTTTTCGAGTTTTTCGTCTTTTTCTTGTAAAACTCTTTCGCAACATTTTATTTTTATTGCCCATATTTCCACTGAGACTGAATTTTCACTTCAATATTAGGCAGTGAGTAGCCTTAGTAGTCCGCCACAGAACTTTAGTTCAATTCACGCACTGTTTTACCAATTTTAGCAAATACCAACTAATATTCAGCCAGCAGCAGCTTCCATTCCCGTGGATGATCCCTCTATCGTCTAAATTTTTCAGAATTCTAGCTTCCGTCCCGGCTCCGCATTTTTTTAGAAACATTATGGCATTTGTCACTTTGGAGCTGTGATATTATTGCATTTATTTAGAGTTTATGTGATTTTTAAGTGGTCCGAGGGCCTTTATGTTGGTTTTGTTTTCTATTTTTTTACCGCACCCACTAAGTACCTATCTAAAACACAAACATTAGTTTGAAATGGCATAACTACCCATTTAATTAACCCTTCCATCCCTGATACTGACTTACACCCGAAAAGCATAATTCCCCTTCTAGAGCAGTCGGGTAAAATTCGGAATGTTTATATTTGACCTGTTTATCATGTACTGTAATAAAAATAAACAGTAGTGATGTTTTTTTTTAAATTGTTATGTGTAATTATTTATTGTATCATATTATGAACCGACACTGTAATTACATCGAATTTTAGAACGCACGTCATAAGTAAGTATATTCAACAGAAAACATCTGATTTCCTTACGTATACTTTGCAACTTTCCTTGAGCACACAAACGCCCGTGTTAGCGTTTGCGAGTGTGTGCATAATTACCGTAAAACGCGCAGATGCGGTTGTGTGAGTGCGGTAATAGCGATTAAAATCGTAGTCGGTCCGCGTCTTAAAGACCTGCGCCCCTTATTCTACACTAGAACACAATGTCAAAAGTACAATGTCTTCCTGGGTTCGAAACCCACGTAAGTTGGAGTCGCCACTGGCCACCACTGCTCCACTAGCCCACCGCTGTTCTCTCAAAAATGAGTACCGAACCAAAATATTAAAAACATTAAAACAGCATGGACCATTTTTGATTGATTGCGTAAACATTTAAGCCGATACTGAAATTTACTTAATGGATGTTCAATACAGATGATTTAACTTAATATTTACTTTTGTTATACCTCCTTTCAGTTAAATATTACCCTTAAATGACCTTTTGAATATCTCCTAACTTCTTTATAAATATATCGCCAACAGTTTTTTTTTTCGTTGTGGAACAAATGCGGTTTTGACTGAACTACTTACGTAGTTCTAAGCTAAACTAAACTCTGATTTTTAATTCGCTAGACCAAAATTACAGCTGCGACTCACTCTGATTTTTAATTCGCTAGACCAAAATGACAGCTGCGATCCACTCTGACTTTTAATTAGCAAGACTAAAATGACAGCTGCGATCCACTCTCACTTTTAATTAACAAGACCAAAATGACAGCTGCGATCCACTCTCACTTTTAACTAGCAAGACCAAAATGACAGCTGCGATCCACTCTGACTTTTAATTAGCAAGACCAAAATGACAGCTGCGATCCAGTCTGACTTTTAATTTGCTAGACCAAAATGACAGCTGCGATCCACTCTGACTTTTAATTTGCTAGACCAAAATGACAGCTGCGATCCACTCTGACTTTTAATTTGCTAGACCAAAATGACAGCTGCGATCTCTGACTTTTAATTAGCAAGACCAAAATGACAGCTGCGATCCACTCTGACTTTTAATTAGCAAGACCAAAATGACAGCTGCGATCCACTCTGACTTTTAATTAGCAAGACTAAAATGACAGCTGTGATCCACTCTGACTTTTAATAGCAAGACCAAAATGACAGCTGCGATCCACTCTGACTTTTAACTAGCAAGACCAAAATGACAGCTGCGATCCACTCTGACTTTTAATTAGCAAGACCAAAATGACAGCTGCGATCCACTCTGACTTTTAATTAGCAAGACTAAAATGACAGCTGTGATCCACTCTGACTTTTAATAGCAAGACCAAAATGACAGCTGCGATCCACTCTGACTTTTAACTAGCAAGACCAAAATGACAGCTGCGATCCACTCTGACTTTTAATTTGCTAGACCAAAATGACAGCTGCGATCGACCTCTTTTTTTATGTTGCAAGCGTGAAGCATATTGCTATACTCGTAAGTATGGCTCATTCTTAGGTTATTCATCGAATCGTTGTAATGTATATATTTAGCTGTCATTTTAGTCAAGCGAATTAAAAGTCAGAGTTTACAGCTGTACAAGGTAACAATCTTTTAGCGGCTTGTCAAAGTCGGGACTAACGCCGCCATCTTGCACTTCACCAAACAATTGCACAAATGTTTACCAACAGCGCTTCCTGTCAACGTCATTGGCAAGCGCTAAATTACCAAGGATCAAAGTACAAGGATCTTTTAGTGCAAGGCATGTGTTTCGTTAAAGTCGGTTACAGAACTTAGCGATGGGAAGTTCAAAACCCACATCAAACGTATCCTTATCAAAAAAGCATATTATAAGATTAAAGGCTACGTCGAAGAAAAGGAAGTCTCGCAATAATTCCTTCTGCACATGTGGCTTCCCTGCAACCTCATTAACGGCATCATGTTTCAAAAGTCGATTCTAGCAGGGCCAAAAACAAACTAGTCCACATTTAACGAGTCAAGGATTCTTGCAATATTTCGTCTCTTGGGACCATGCGTGGTGGTCACAGTTCGTATGATTTAACCTAAATCTAGCAAAGACGGTTCCTTAATCGAGTCCTAAAACTATCCTCAATCGTTTTCGCTCTTCTCAGGCCACTGCAAGTGCGTACCTAGATTTAAACGTTTTATCCTAAAGGTAGGCTAAATTATTTTATCCTAATTTGAACGGACTAGTTTGATGTGGTTATTGTTGAGATATTATTACAGGCAATACCTGATTTTTCTATAATAAAGTATTGCCTGTAACAATACCTCAATTGCAAACTGATTTTATCGGGCCTGTGCAAAGTTGAATGACATTGAAGAGTCGAATATTGGTCGAAACCCTGTCTGACCAAATAGTTGAAAGCAATATTAAATAAATTGGAGTGATCTTATTAGGTTTGCTTAGTGAATCCTTTTTGGTTGTTAAAGGTAGTTAGGTTAAATAAAGTGATATTTTTAATGGGGTGTGAAAGCCTTTCAATTCCTTTCCTTTGAATCCATTCTATGACAGTTGTTTATAAACATGGCCATCACACGGCAAATTGACGTAATAAGTCTAATAAATAATTGATTTAAATGATTTTTGACCTGAGTACCTGAGTAATAGGTTAAAAAATTACACCTAGGTACTTAATAAATTAGTTTATTCGAACACTGTTTTCCCCTAAAAACAAATGACATCGAGAAAGGCAAAGTGCTTAATAAAAGCCAATAAAATTAAAAGTAAACTGTAATAAAAGCCAATGGGCCCGAAATTACTTGCCATCAAACGTAAAAGTTTGGCGAGTTTAGAATTAAGTGACATTCCTGTAATTATTATACAGGGTGGCCGGGGAGTTGACGTTCAAACGTAAAATTTAGATACTTTATGATGAGGAGTATCCGAATCACCCTCATGTATGTTCTACGGGTAATAAGTTTTTTTGTGATAACTAATTAGCATAGTCTAACCTAACACGCAAAAAAATTATGGTTTATCTAGGAATTGCAGAACTTACTTAGAATTTATTCGAAAGTTCAAAATTAAGATTTGAGCTCAGTACAGACAAATTTTCAATGTATCAAAAAAGAATGGGGAGATTTTAGGAAACGAAAAAAACGAAAACTGATGTTAGGTGAAAATTACGAAAAAAATCATTAAACAAATTATTTCTCGAAAACTACGAAAAATCGTATAACATACATGGGGGTGATTCGGATACTCCTCATCATAAAGTATCTAAATTTTACATTTGAACGTCAACTCCCCGGCCAAGGTTTTGTATGTAGCTCCTAGTAGTACCTACTAGGTAGAAGGGAGTAGTAGTTTCCTAGCTCAGGTAGAATCTAATAATTTTTTACCTACCTCTAGTTTAAGGTCCCATTTTGTAATTCATTTATTAACAGTTTAAAAAAAAACTATAATAATAATAATAATTGTTTATTGATCAAGAACACGGAATAGAAAAAACAGATCAAGAAGGTACAGGTGGTGAGAAAACAAACTTATACTAGTAACTAGCAAGGTATACAAAGTATGTTACTACAATATACCTATGGCAGAACATGTTGATGTCAGCACATAGTACATCGGTTGACAATTTACGCAGACGCTACCCTGTCTTTGTGTCTTTGTCTTTTCTGTATCTTTAAAGCGTATTGTCAATCTTTTTACTCGAGTGGCCTGTGGGTGAGCTATACGCGACGATCTTATGACACCCTGCGGGTTCAATATAACAATGCTTTCAGAATGTTGTTAAGGCTACCGTGGCGCTGCAGTGTCACCGGGATGTTTGCAGAAGCCCACACGGACGGCTTCAAGGTCATAATTCGCAAAAAATCGGCTTCTTTGCTGCAGCGTCTGCGGGGTGCTAAAATGGCATTTTGAAAGTCATTGCTGCTCGATATGACTGCCCCATTCAAACACACTGGGTGAGGGTAGTGAATGGTTTTATATAGTAGTCTGCATAAAGATAAGTACTAACAATACTAATATAATTGTAAGCTAATATTGTTGCTAATATATACTAACAAGATATGGACTTTAATTATCTGAAATAAATGATTCTATTCTATGCTATACTAGGCTATACCTGTATCTTAAGAGACAGTGGTCGGCCATAAAGTTATGTTTTAATATTATTAACTAATAACTCAGTGAGGACAAAGTCAACGTCAAAACGTTTATTGCGAACTAAGTATACAATGTTGGTGTTATGTTAGTACTTATGACTTAACAGCAGCCTTTTACAAGCGTTGCAATTATAATTCGCCTGCCCAGCATCCTAAATTAGCATGCGTTAAACATTATTATTACTTAGCAATTTGCTTACAATACAATTCAATTTAGAAATTATAGTTATATCAAAATTTAATATCAATAATAACGAATTAAATACAATCATTAGCAATATTAAAGGTAGTATAAAATTTAATTATAATTTTATATGAAGCCAACTATGATAGACTACGTCTTGTTGTCTGTATAGGACATATCGCCACTTACGTACATGACAGAAAATCGTTACTTTAAGCTAGACTCTAAATATTCTTTTACTGAGTAGACTCTGTCGATTTACCCACAATTAAACAATTATCAGAAAATGGTAATGGTAAGTAAAATTTAATAATATATATATAAATTCTACTGAATATCAAACAAACGACTTGCAAAATTAACATTTTTGATATAATAGGTCGATCAATACCTACCAATCGCGTCTAATTAGTTACATTGACTATTATGCCTAATTAAAAGTAATTTTGTAATGTCATAGTCTTTTATACTACACCTGCTTGGAAAGTACCTTGATACTTTATCAAATTTACGGTAGAAAGTACGTCATTGCATATCGAACAAATATGCGGGGAGAAAACGCATCTGAGCGGGAGAGAAAAGTGTATGAAAATCCATTTCTTACGTGGTTTTTCTTTTTTAATTTTTGGTAAGACTATTCGCCGGTAACCTAAATATCAAAAGCCAAAAAGTTTTTACAGTGAGTTTTTATCTCCAAGTTCGCAAAATGACACTGGCCACTAGCTGTGTGTTGCATGGTGTCGGGCTGGCAGTGCGACCCTGCGGCGGCAGGATAAACAATTTGAAAAAAGAACATGTGCAAATTGCAGACGCCATTGGCGCCATTTTCAATTTGTGTGTTGTTTGAAGATTTCGTTTTTTATTTTCCTCGTAGGTGTAGTATAAAGCACTATGTATCACTCGAGAGAAAGTGCGATTCCCGATCTCGGGTGTTTTAAAGCCCTCGCCTACGGCTCGGGCTTCAAACGACACCCTCGACGGTAATCGGTCACTTTCTCGTCTCGGTGAACAATGTACTATTATTTTACTTTTGGCGTAGAATAAATGCTTTTCGATTGCGATTTCGATGCGAATCGACGGAAAACGGCACCTACTCTGTGTTGAGGTCGCAAAATGAACAAACCAATGAATTTCATATAAGCCGTATTGTAAACATTTTGTTTGTTGTATGGTGCAGGTAAAAAACAAATTAGTTTAGTTTGTCTCTTTAATTAAATTGTTTAGCTAAAAACTTTTTGTGCTCAGTTTCGATAGAATATTGTTGTAGACATAGATCATTGAATTTGATTGGTTTTGTCCAAATCTGTTAAAGAGGATCAAATTTCTCGGTCAATTATTTGATTTCGATTCTATTTTTATGATTGTGTTTTGACTTATGTATAAACTTATACCTACCATTTTAAATAACCTTGGCAGGGTATCGCTAAATATTAATATGAATCACTAGCGAACCGCCCCCGCTTCGCACGGTTTTTACGGCTTGTCAAAACATCAAGATTTCTTTATGTTGTGTAAAAATAGACAGTGTGAAGCGTAAAATAATGGATAACCCTGAAACTGTCGATTGGCCAGATTACCATCTATAATTTACCCCATTTATATCGCCTACATCGCGTACATTTTTTTTTTCGATATGGGGCTCAAAATTGCATATTTCCGTAGAAACAATTTTAAAATGTAAGAATAAGTATTTTTTGCAACGTTACCTTAGATTGTAATAAAAAATCTTGATACTGGTCTGAAAATACAAATATTCAGGAGTGACATAAAAGAAACAAAACGAGAACAAGTCACCAAGTCTAGAAATGGCAGCTGATTTTGTAAGAGTAACATTAAGCACAAAGACTATGAATTGTTGGGAATCGAACATAGATTTGCAAAGCCGTCGTCAAACCAATAAGCTATTTTGCTAAAAGTTGACTAAAATAGCTGTTCTTATATTATATCATAATTGACTGCATAGCTGCCTTAAAGGCATAGCGGAATGATAACCATTTAATAGGTTAAATCTGTATTCGATCCTTTAGCCCACGGAAGTAGGTAATGAAATAGTTCGACTGTTGTCACGCACTGGTATAATATGTTATCTCTCATCTCAGTCTCCTTTTCTACGAAATTTATGGAAAGTCTATAGATTTCTGACTTTTCTAGTACTCAAACCTTAATAATTGGTCCGTTAGAGTATTTTGATCCTTTTATGAAACTTATAAAAAATTGGCATCAATTTTTTTTGCTGAAAATTGGCCATTTTCTTGCTGACAAAATGCAGATCAAAATGTTTCAAAATTAAAGGCAATTTTCTTGTAGCGTCAACTATTAAAGTACCTTATTGTCCCATCTCAAAAATCCACCCTGTATGAATCATGATTGGCTGCTTAGCTCCATAAAAGTATAGCCTGATGATAATCATTTAAAAAGTTAAATCTGTAACTATCTGCAATATTTTGGATCGTCTTTTTACAATTTACGGTAAATTATAGAGAAATACGAACAAATTGCAATATTGCTCATGCCCCGTAGCAAATAGCGTGATAATTTATGACCTACAGATTGACCAGACTTATAGCGAATATCTATGCAAAATTTTAACAAAATTTATCCAGTTTCTGCGTGATGCTGGAACATACATTCAGACAAACATTTTAAACATTGTATTTTCGGCATTAGAATCGTTCCCAGAATGTGTAGTTTTGACTTCGCTACGATTTTATTATATTATTTACATACATAATTATTTTTGTTTATTTTTATTCTAGGGTACTTTATTTATTTTACTTTCTTGTTGGTCGCAGTTACTTGACTATTTAGTATTAGAGCTATGAGAGTAAGGGAAGAGTGAATACACCAGCGTCAGCGTCGCACACACTTGTGCACTAAAATATCCCCCGCGTTGATGACTAGTCTCCGTTGAGATTGGCCGCCATGGCCGAAATTCGGTTGGGAGGACTATTATTGTTTAGTATTAGCGCAAGGTTCGATCCATCGCATGCAAGTTTGATACCAGTTCACAATTTGTCGGTTTGCCAAGGACAGATTATAAAATATCATGGTATATTGCAGTTCACAATTTTTCGACCTCGCGAGATAGATTACAAACTAACGATGTTCATAATTATACAGTGACAGTTTTATGGTAGACAATAGTTATTACAGTAAAAAGATAAAAAATATGAAATCCAGATATAAAATGAAACAGTTACATATGATACGGCACGTTATTTTTGTAATTTTATTAATTCTTCGCTCTGGAAACCCACCCACCGTTAGCAGCAGCTTGAGTCTTACTACATTAATTATGTAGTTTAAAAAAAAAGACGGAATAGATTAACAACGAAAATTAAGATAAATAAAGGTGTTTTCTTTTATCTTTATTTCTAAATGAATAGTCGTAAGTGTGAAATGCGTGCAGCGAGGAGCGGACGATAAGTGATAGCGCGCGCTGGACTACGTGTTATTGCGGCTGTGCTACATGTCACAGGCTTTTTAACTAAGTCATCTTCTGCCTAGCCCTAACTTATCTCCTTCCTACATACAGGACTGCTTTCCTGACATACAGGTACACCTAGTTCAGGGTTCTAGGTTCAAGTTTCTGTAAAATATTATGTCGATAAAGATGAATTTGAACTATGCTCGGTTTGGCATTCAGTCTAACCAGATGCAGTATTTTACTTGGTTCGACTGCCTGTCTGACCTCTATAGCCCAGTTACCTTATAACACGATGCCCCTTGGTAAGACTGGTTGTCAGACTCAAGAAATATAATCACCAGTCTACAATCAGCGAGGAGACAAAGCGTTGAAATAATTATATGGTCTATTTACTGCGTAGATGGCAAAAAAATATAATTTTATAGGGTTTCAGCTAAACTCTTAGCATTTTCTGGAATAAATAGGATCAAATTAAATTAACTAGCGAAACTCCGCAGACGTAATGGGTATCGATATCTAATCATGATAAAACGAAAAATAAATTGATTTGAAGAACCGCACCAACCGCATAATATACTGCAGTTTGAGTATTGAAAATCAGTTTTTTGTGCTAAACTTTCAAATACGTGATTGGTATCAATATCTAAAATCGATTAAACCACAAAAAAACTGATTTTTTTAACTCATACTTGAAGTAATTACAGAGCGGTCGTAACCCCCAAAAACCATCATATTTTTTTTTTTTTCCTTTCTTTTTATTATGTCGATACCTATTACGTCTGCAGAGTTTCACTAGCCAATTTAATTTGACCTGGTATAAGTAAGCATACATATACAACGTGTTGTTTTGCATCCTCGTCAAATTTCAGGAGGCTGTTAGGAAAGACATAAATAATCAAATAAAATTACGATCCTGCTCAATAATTAATACATACTTGTTTTTTTAGATATTTAAGTTTGACAGTATTTCAGAATACTCTACTTTCAAAGAACAGAATCGCCCCGTTGCGTATGTGGTAGGCAGTGTCGTACGACTATGTCGCTGTGTGCATGCGTTACAGTTACAGCGCAGTTACAGGGCGGTATCACGCGGACCCTACACATGCCTATTTCCGAAAATGACAAAATTTAAAAATAAATACCTACTTATTTTATTATTGATTCGTGTCGAGAATCATTAGCATAGTTACGTCCTCGAATTTGACGAGGATGCAAAACAACACCTTGTATTTAACGTAGCCTTCATACTAAAGTGGTCCTCTCAAGTTGAAAGCCTAACGTCAAGGGTCAGGAAACTTATTTATATCTTTAAGTCTCTAAGGCAATGCGCTGACTCCAAAACATTAAAAATGGTCTTTCTTGCACTTTGCCAGTCTGCCATCAGTTACTGCATTCCGGTTTGGGGTGGCACCGCTAAGACTAGACTGCTTGGATTGGAACGCGCTCCGAGGGCTGTGCTCAAGGTGATGCTCTGCAAGCCGTATAGATTTCCCACAAGTGAAAGGTACGCGGAATGCAGGGTAGTTACTGTGCGGCAGCTCTTTGTGTTCAATGCACCCTCAGGAAGCTTAGTTAGGTTCCTCTATTAGATCCAACCACTCGTAAAGCCAAATCTGCATGCCCATCTGTTTCTCACAAAACAGCTCTCGGTAGCCGCCAGCTTTATGTAATAAGCTCACTCATTTATAGAAGGGTACATAAACATATCCAAATAAGTAATAACAAACACGAAGTAAAACACCAAATTACAAAACTGGCTGTATAACCAGGAATATTCCCGTACAGAAGACCTTATTTCTGAAATAATGTAGGCACGTAATAATCATAATAATCATTATTATTCTACAAAAAAAGACAGAAACACATGCAACATCACATGAACACACCTTACACGACTACACACACCCCCACAAAACACCACACCACACCCCATCCCACTCACACAGCAATCCCCCCTTTACACACATACATATTTATAGTTAAATCAGGTCATCATGGGTTTATTAACACACATAAATAAAGATTTCTTTTGTACACAAAGTAACACTAGAACACTGACTCCTAGGTGACAGGGTTCCCCTAGTTTAGGAGGCAGGGTTTTTCATTATTTGTGGAGCCTTTTCCCAAAATCCAATGTACCTATGTGAAAAGTATTGGTATTGTATACAAAGGTATTTTGTGTCAACAAACTTATTTTATCTATTTATTTTATACATACTGAGAAAGGCTATTAAATGTATTATAGCCCCAGGAACCGTTATCGAGCCCTTTTTTCTTTCACAAGGCGGTAAAAGAATAAATTTTCACGAAGTAGTGAAACATTGCCAGTAAGAAGTCCTCGAACTTTTATTTCTGCTTTTTCGATAAACACACTCTTTTCCTATACAAGTGCTTTTTCATCATTCACCGATCGATGTTTATCATTTATCGCCCGTATCTCATGTTTTGTACCAAAACCGCAACCGAGAAATAATAGCTGTTTGTTGCTTCTCTGCGCTCAAGCACGTTAATAAGATATTATCACACAGCTATGTTCCTATGTAATTGCTTATCTGATGCTACTTCTCTTGTTCCCAAGCAATGTATTGCTCAGGCTTTTCTAGATTAGAACAAGCTGTTGAAATAAAAAACAAAAGAAATCCGGTTTCAACAAAAAGTTTCCTCCGGGTTTCTGTTGCTCGTTATCTTGAAAAATATCTCACAATTTCATAATTATGAGTAGGGTGCGGGAGAGACACAACAGCATCCTGAAAACTATAGCTGAAGATGTACGTGCACTGTGTTGAGGCATTTCGTTCGTCTGATGATCTTATAAGGAGGTAACTCCCTGTTGGTTATCTTGACGGGGCGGGGTATCTCAGCACAGGGGCATTTGTGTATAGAATTTTATATATATTATAGTTGTTACCACTAAATTTTTATGCATTTCGATATTACCTTATGATATCACTGTATTTGAGAATGTTGGTTCACCTCTTATTGTCAACTGTGTAAGTTCTCAACTGTTATCTACTGTTATTTGATATTTTGTATACAGAAGCTGTTGGTGTACCTTTATTGATGAATAAATAAATAGACGTCCCGTTGACAGTGGCAGTTGGAACAACAGTGTCAGGTTGTTTATTAAATAAAATAAAAACTGTTTTTTAAGAGGTTTAACGTTTAACTAAATGAAATAACAGATGTTATAGTCTATATAATTTAATATTCTTATTCGGATGTTTGAGGTCTTACGTTTATTTTGTTACACGTTGTATAAGCGTATGGCTTACACCATAAAATATAACCATTTGACAATGATAAAGTATCAATACAGATACAATCACGGCTTATAACACCCGGTTGACTCCCGCGTCACTTTTTCACAGCCCAACGCGCAACGGCTTGTAAAATCAAATGATGGAAACTCGCCATTCATTCCCATTTCGTTGGAAAATCCTATATGTTTGAATGGCAGGTTGTAGGCGCAGGTAATCAACATTTGCTGAGCATTATTTATCTACTGTGTTTATCTTTTTTTACTATAATTGGTTGCGCTTTTCACAATTATACTCTCATAAATAACTGACGCGTCATAAACATTAATAATTTTGAGAAAATAATCCAGAATTATTAAATCACCAACACTGCTCTCAAAACGGTGAACGAAAACTTCGTGATGAAACTGACATGTCTTAGAACCAAAAATTCGAAGTGTGACATCCACCTCCCCACACTGAGTTATGGCTTACTCCATCTTACAGGTAGGTCTCGGTCTCCTGTGTCCCGCAGTGTGAACATTAAAGACTGACGTTGAATGTTACTGTATTTATCATGATGTTAATTTGATGATCATGTAAGATAAGTTGTTAATTTTTAAACGTGTTACTTGTATTATGAATTATTTTATTTTTATTGTCTTTTTAAACACAATGCAAATTGTTTGTGAATAAATTGAATTTAAATGATAAGGTTTATGTAGGTATGCTAATCTAGAATACCAATTATATATGTAGTTTCACCAATTAATTCTAAAAGGCCCTGTAGACTTTAACAGGCTGTATCTTACCTAACCAGGAGTGATATTGTATCCAACCAAATGATTTCGTCTAAAGTAGGTCGTTAAGACTTACATAAAGCTCTCACTGTTAATAAGTTATCAGATCTAATGTTGAGCCAAGCACTTAACTCTACAAGGCCCAATTCTATATACATCTTGGTCAAAATGTATGGCTTGGCCATCGCGGCTGTCGCACAGACACTCATTTAGGCTTATGGTAAGAAATTAAGTCACTGGTCTTTAATGTTTTGTCGTGCAATAGTTCAATGGAACAGCCAAGCCATATATTTAGAGGGTGAAAGTTACAGATTTCGTAAATGTTTTGTAGTTTAGGTGCTAATCCTAGTCTGCATACCAAATTCCAGCTTTCTAGGACTTCGGGAAGAGCCCTAGAGGTTTTGAGTGTGACGAAATGGACGTATTTTAGGTATTCATAAAATCCTAAATATAACAGCTAGACACATCAAACTTTGTCTATTCTATAAGTCTTTTTTTATAACTTAATTTTATTCTGAAAATTGGAGCTCTCTATTCAGGTCGAAGCTATGGGGGTTTAAAAATACGATGAAACGCTCCGAGAAAAGGTAGGTAGTGCCCCCCTGCTTCTTGATTTTGGCTCTGCCGTCTTGGCCGATAACAGCCTATCATTGCCCCACTGCAGGGCAGACCTCTTCTCATAAGGAGAAGGCACGAGTATTGATTACCACGCTTACTCTAAACGGGTTGGCGATTTCAATGATATATTAACTAAAGTCAAGGTTTCCTAACGATGTTTTCCTTCACCAATGTCAGTAATGTCCAGACTAACCCAGAAAGTACATTTGAATTGAATAAGTCACATTGAAAAATGCCCGGATGTGAACCCGCAACGTCGTGTTTGAGAGGCGATGCCGTAACCACTAGGCCATTACGGCATTACTCTAAGAAATACTCTTCATTAAATGTATTGTACACAAGTTGCGATACGACTTTTTATTTTCACACAGTTTTTCTATCCCATAGACTTTCGGGCCTTCTTGCAACAAGTATCGTAGATAGTTCAAGCATAATGATCAGCCTATAATGTTCCCACTGCTAAGAATAAAGTCTCCTCTCTGTGTTGGTGGATGTCACATGTCTTCGAATTTTGTTTCTAGAACATGCCGCCACCCGGTTTCTTCATGATGTTTTCCGTTACCGTTTATGAGAGCTGTGTGTATATTTATGAAATTAGCTGCCTTATCATAGATAGGTATTAGTAAATAGAGACCGTACCCTTTCGGTCTATTTCTCGTGTAGTAGGAAAAACCATATAAAATTGCCTATAAAGTGCAAGTTTGAAAGTGGCGACTATTTTCTGTTTATAAAAGTGGGTAGTCGGTAGCAATTCCAATAAAAGTATATTGGTCGCTGTAGCGAGTATACATCGAAGCTATAAAATGCTCCGTTGAAAGATTGCAATGGAAAAGTTTCTAGTGTATTGGCTGAACACAACATAATATTAGTTTGAAAGGAGACTTTACGGTTGCCAAGCACTATGCTTACGGTTGGGTTGATCTCACACTACCATATGCTACAAATACAATAAAAACGCGTTTCCGTGCGGAGCATTAGGCTCCGTTTCCCGAGCCCCGTCATGTGGCGCATTATAGTGTGACATCCGCTTTACCTGAGGAAAATAACTAGTGGAGGTATTTTACTCCGAAGAGTGTTTTATAGGTAAACTCATATTTCGCATAATCAGCCTACAATATGGCTAACGCTAACACTTCCACTGCTGGGACACAGGCCTCCTCTCTGTGAGAGGCACTAGGCCATAATCCACCACGCGGGCCCATTCGGTTTGGTGAATTTCACATGTCTTTAAATTAAACATTTGTGTGCTTGAACATGTTTGTTTGACCTGTGTCTGGGTGTGGACATGTTTAAAAGTATGTATTAGTCATCAGGTTACCGTAGTACAGGCTCTGCCTAGTTCGGGACCTGAAGACCTTGTGTGGATGTTGTCTAAAAAAAAAAAATGTTTTAGTTCTAGGACGTGCCGGTTTCCTCACGACATATGAAATAAATTACACGAAGTAAAAGCCAGACTTCCGGATGTTCAAAATGAAACTTTGTTTGTTCACGTCACGTTCGTGTCAAAATTACATAAGACAGTCCCCCAGAACTCCCGCCCTTCACCACTTCCTAGTGCTTTAGCTGGGAAGAAGAAGTGCCGCAATAAACTCTCAGTAGTAGTGCAAACTCCCGTATACTGTAAATAGCTCAATTCATCTATTCTCTGCTTAAAACGTGTACTTAAGCATTTTATGTTGTGTCTCGCAAAATATACTTACTAAATCGGTGGCTAAATTTGAATTGGGTGTCCTAAATCGCTCATTATTCAAATTCAAGACAACTAGATCCAAAGGTTAGTATACAAAAACTTTGAAACTATTGTTAGTAGGTACTTCAATACAATTACAAAGGACAATACTCATCATACATATACAACGTGTCGTTTTGCATCCTCGTCAAATTTCAGGAGGCTGTTACGAAAGACATAAATAATCAAATTAAATTACGATCCTGCTCAATAGTTAATACATACTTGTTTTTTAGATACCTATTTAAGTTTGGCAGTATTTCAGAATACTCCACTTTCAAAGAACACAATCGCCCCGTTGCGTATGCGGTAAGCAGTTTCACACGACTATGTCGCTGTTTGCGTGCGTTACAGAACTTACAGCGCAGTTACAGGGCGGTATCATACGGGCCCTACACAAGTACACATGACGATTTTCAAAAATTAAAAAATAATACCTACTTATTTTATTATTGATTCGTGTCGAGAATCATTAGCATAGTTACCTCCTCGAATTTGACGAGGATGCAAAACAACACCTTGTATATAAACAGAAATAAGTCCGCCTTTGTACAGTATTTTTTTTTTTTACTTGTGCATAAAGTTTTAATAAATAAATAAATATAAAAAGACATAATATGAGTTATAAGATTGCAGAGGTTGCAACAAATACCTACATACTCGCACAATCTAAAGATTAATTTTATTATAATAGAATAAAATAGAATATTTAGATTGTGTGAGTTCGTGGTAGTATATATTTATATTTTATATTTAGTAGTTGGGACGTCAATGAGAAACGAGATTATTTGAAGTGAGCGTGACGTCCAGGTGACGACGTACGATGGACACGCGGACATAGTAAATGTACCAAGTATCGCTACCGTGGCGCCGCGCGCCGTCATCTCGTTCTCGTTGCCGTCACGTTGACGTGGCGGTGGAATTCGGTCGTGCATTTAGGTAGACTTTATTGCTCTGAGATAAGGCTTAAATATTCTTGAATGTAAGCTTTTACTAAGTTGTTATGATGATTCTGAGGCCGATTCTGAACAAACTTCTTTCAGGTCTTGCGTTTATTCTGTTACATCTTGTAGTAGAAGTTTTTTGGAAAGGAAAATCTTGAAGTGTCTCTTGCAGTGTACTCATCATTAATGGTTCCGATTCTCTTGTACACCGAACTAAACTAACTAAAATTATATCACTAAAATTCCTTACTTTTGGCTATGAGAATCTTAAAGCTATCTCTAAATTTAAAAATAATTTGGATACAACTAAAATGTAATTTGACAATCGCGACTCCATGTGATGCTTGTTTGCCCTATCCCGTGAATTGTTTTTTAGAGCCGAAATATGAAAAATGATTACCTACATGTTGAGTTTCAGAGGTTTATGGGCTTCATAACCCTAGGGGGTCGAAATTTTCATTATTTTTGCGATGGGACACCACTGTTTTCGAGATAAAAGCAAAAGAAAAGAAAAAAAGGTACAATACTGTTTTTGCATCTGAAGATTCTGAAGTCAAGGTGTTGGTGTGAATTTTAGTTCATGACAACTAATTTTATTCCACACTTTCTTAATCGCGATTAAAAATAGTCAGATTTAGTTAAGACAATCAAAATTTTAAGTGAAAAACGTAAAATTTAGAATAGCTAAATTGCCATTTTTACTAAATTAATAACTCAGTGCCATCTTAGTGCTGTCAAAGTAAAATATAGGTAAGTTGTGTCACTTTAGTCCATTTCAGAATGGGAAATCGTCGTTTGACAGGAATTAACAAAATTTTGGTGATTTTTAGCTTAGTTTAGAGAATTTTGTGACAAGAGAATCGGCACCATTAACAACTTGTCACATGGGACTAACCCTGAAATCGCCAAAAAAAAACCATATGTAGGTAGTACATTTTGTCGAGTTACGCGAACATAAAAATGTATGGAGCAGCTGATATTCATTTCACGATGCCAGGGTTGGTCCTTTTTTTTTTTGCTTGCTTGGCTTGCGAACGGTGAGCAATGGGCAGCTCGCCGTTCGATAAGGACCAGGCCCGGGTCGACGGCGCGTTGTGTTCCACGCGCGCCTCAAAGAGATGTCAGCACCAAATGACGGGGTTTGCTAGGACCGATGCCTGCTAGGCTTGCGGAAAAGTCCGAGAGGGATACCGTGGCCCCTGGCACAGGTAACTGAAGGAACATGGGTGGGTTTTAGTCAGTAAGAGTCTGACACGCCCTCCTGCTCTGCCCAGAGCAGGAGAAGTTATTTGATGATTTCCCACACTCAAAAAAAAAAAGGGTTGGTCCTTTAGTAAAAATTGTTTTAATGATACAATGACCGCTTTGCAGGGTTTCAGTAATTTCAATAACACTTTGTGTGCTAACGTTTTATCTTCACCTATCAGAAAAATATCTTCGAAAAACTTTCTCCTATATAGGGGCTGACAACAGCTAAAGCGCGGTCACTGTCGGACTGCATATAAAATAAAGATAAGCGCGATGAGACAAAGCTGGTAATGTATTGCAAAAATATGAAGCAAATCTCTATTTACAAAAAAAAACTTCGTGACTTTTTCTATCGTACAACCTTAGTTGTATCGTACAACCTTAGTTTTCAACACACTATCTAACAAGCATATATCCTGAAGAAAATTATATATGTTTCTGACTTTGTTTACTGCAGAGGAACATATGCTTTTAGGCATCATAAAACTTGCGTTTAGGTCATGTAGTCCCCTTAAGATAAAATATAAAATGTTCACTACCTCCGTTCTCAACACCCTCAAAAGTGCATGTATCAGATTAACATGTACAATATATTCAATAAAGTATACTTACACATAAGTTTTTCCAACTTTTTTGTCGTATTTATTATTTATTTAATACTTTTGTACCCAAATGCATAGAGGCGGACTTAATGTCATAGGCATTTTCTACAAGTCCACCTTTGGGTAGTTTTTAATGTACTAGTGCTGTTTCTTCGCAATTGCGCACCACACTCTCCGAAACAATACACATACAGGTCTCAGGGTCAGGTGGTCAAGTCCATCAGTCCTATCACGGGAATTAGTAACAACCCTTATCTCTACCGTATAGAGTGATACCTAGCTTATTATTTATATGTAAGTATACCTAGCTTTTTATTTATTAGTTTTTGTTATTTAATATATTGTGAACTTGTTTCCGAATAAAACTTGCAACTTACACTGCAACATCTCGCCTGTATCCCCGAAGATTTAGACAAAGTTGCCCCTAGTTAACCTACATTTCGTCGTTGCCATCAACCGGGTACAGGTTCAGAGTTGGGGCTGCTTCTGGGTTTGAGACCCAAAACCCAATAACACTCTACCCGACCCGGTAATCGAACCCAGGCCCTATCTCTTGTAGTCGCTTCTTCGCTGCTTCATGCTTATTCGCTGCTTCACGCTTCTTCGCTGCTTCACGCTTCTTCGCTGCTTCACGTTACTTCGCTGCTTCACGCTTCCTCGCTGCTTCACGTTTCTTCGTTGCTTCACGCTTATTCGCTGCTTCACGTTTCTTTGCTGCTTCACGCTTCCTCGCTGCTTCACGCTTCTTCGCTGCTTCACGCTTTTTCGCTGCTTCACGCTTCTTCGCTGGTGCACGCTTCTTCGCTGCCTCAATATCATGCAGTCGAAGGCATTTTCTTTCCTATTGCCTCCATCTGCATGACATTGCATGGCTTTGGGTGAAGGTATTTACGGGGTGTGGGATTGGAGAGAGAAATAGGTCATCTTGTTTCCGCCTTTTTTAAAGTTCACTTTCACGCAGCCGAGTTTTTGATTTTTTACATTTAAAAAAAAATAAGTTTACACTTTTTTGTAATTATTGTTTACTTATTTTTAATTTAGTTATTTTTCTCACACTGTATTATGTAAAGCTTTAAGTAACGATCGTTAAAATTATCTTTTAAAGCACTAACATTCTGGGTTTGTCACTCGATTTTAAGAATTATATTAAAATAATTATTTTTCACGTTCATCAGACCTATTATACGATTATTAGGAACTTTGACTCAACTTTAATATAAATTTGGAAAATTTAAGTGAGAATGGTTGCTAACCCACTTTAAATCGTTATAGGTCCTAAATGGACATCGAAAATAAAAAACATATTACAGTAACCTATGATGATTTTGAAAGATCTATTCAATGATACCCCACTTGACATAGTTTGTTTACATTTTTTTTTCACAATGTGGCGTCTGGTTGTCGCCATATAAAATTTTGATTAATTACTATCATGTGTTTAGTGACACTTACAAGATTGAGACAAATCAATTGATGTAAGACTCATCAAAATCAGCCCACGCGTTTGACGCCACATATGAACAAACAGACATACATACCTATAAAGGCTCATAAACACATTACCCTCTTTTGCGTAAACATATACTTCACTGCTAGTAAGATGCTATTCTAAGACTTTAGTATAACTACTAGAACTTACTAGTACTTTTATTGAAGCTGGGATAGTTCATTTTTATTTTCAAGCTTTTAAAGCTTCGACTGCAAACAATAAAAGAAAAAGAAAACAATTTGCTAACGACCGAAAAACGGTTCGGAAAACCACTTTACGAATTAATGGGGAACCTCTCAAATGACATAATAAAATATCAATAACTAGTGATGTCCCTTCGCATTACGTAAACGATACAGGCATTAGAGTTGGGATGGCAATTTACAACATAAAATAATATAAGGTACGCTAACGGTGAAAAAGATGTGGTGGATCAAGGTTACTTTAATACATTCAATAAACATTTATAATAAATGTCCGGAAAACATTAAACAAGAAATCAAAAACAATATATTTTTAAATAAAATAAAACAATTCCTAATTAATAAAGGCTATTACACAATAGACGAATATCTAACGGATAAATAGATATAGATGCAACTGTTTATCTTACCTAGTAAACAGCTGCAATAATAAAATAAATGATTTAAAATATATAAACATATTAAGTAGGTATTAATTTAAATATATTAAACTATACACTCATTGCAATACAAAACGATTAACCGAATAATTAAATAAGCAATGTTAAAATATAATTTAATACAAAAAATAAATAAATAAGTGATAATACATAATAATTTATATATCTACTAATACTATTGTGAAACACAGATAGATAGGAAAAAAATTAAATAAATCAGTAGCTAGTAATAAGAAAAATCTTAAAAGCGCTCTTCCTCTCTCCTACTTATATCAAATTTTGCTGTGCCCGACAGGGTCCCTAATTGTTTCTATTTTATTAACACTAACCACCTGTATGTGTTCATTATGGATTGCAATAAATAATAATTCAATTCAATTCTATTGAGGATAAATAGGTCACATACATTTTTAGTAATATATGACTGGATGAACCAATGGGACGATACGTTATGATCGTACTAAAAGAAGAGAGACTGCCTCGTCGGTCTAATAGTTCCAAGCGTTATCGTTGAGCATGAGGCCATTTTTTTTTTTGAGGGTGTGAAGTCATCAAATAACTTCTCCCGCTCTGGGCGGAGCGGGAGGGCGTGTCAGACTCTTACTGACTAAGACCCACCCGTGTTTCTTCAGTTGCCCGTGCCAGGGGCCACGGTAACCCTCTCGGACTTTCCCGCAACCCTGGCAGGCATCGGTCCTAGCGGACCCCGTCATTGATGCTGACATCTCTTTGAGGCGCGCGTGGAACACAACGCGCCGTCGACCCAGGCCTGGTCCTTATCGAACGGCGAGCTACCCATTGCTCGCCACCCGCAAGCCCGCGCCTACGGTGGCCGGGAATCGGCTTGTGATTTCCGACGCCCAGGGCGTCTCCTGCGGCGGCTAGGGGCGTGAGGGTGCGAATTTTGCCTCTCCCTCACGCGTTCCGCCTCCTCCTTCGCGAGCATTAAACTCAAACTCAAAGCATTTATTTCAAATAAACCAATTACAGGCACTTTTGAATTGTCAAGGGGTCGGTCAGTCAGAAAGATGAAGCTAGTTGCCCATTCCAAAGCGTAGTAGGTATCTATGGAGAAGAAGGGGCAAGAAACTCCATGGACACTCTTTTAAATCAAAATATTGTTACAAAAAAGTGGTTACATCATTCATCTTGTAATTATACATGTGAGAACGATGTAGAAAGACGTGCACGTTAAAAGCGTCCGTAATAAAAAGATAAAAACAATTATGGAATTAAAATAAGCCGTGGCATCTAAGAAATGACCAGTGCCTACTGACGGCGCCCGTTCACGAATATGACGTATGGATCTGGACCATTCAGCTCAACCATTTTGAAGGAAACTCAATGATCCAACACACACGCCACCACTAGCGACACATTTGAGTGAGCATGACATACTCTCAGCCGCCAGGGCACATTCAAGTCAATGAAAGACAAACCTAGTAAGCTTTATAGTGGGTACATAGTGCTCACACGTGTGCTATGCAATTATACAATACTAAGAGATTGAATTTATACAATGCAAAGATAGGTTGTACAATCTTCTACTTCTCTATCTATTACTTCGCAGAAGGAGGTGAACGCTTCCCATGCCCTCTCGCTCCGTACCATGGCCTGGACCAGGGCCGGACGCGAGAGATCGTCACCGCCAATCACCTCCACGAGGACGAGAATGAAGCCCTGGGTTAGATTCTCAGGCCAGGCAAGTGTTATTGGGATTTTCCATTAGGACTTTCTCAGTAGCAGCCTGGAATCTAGATTTGTGCCCGTTTGATGGCAATAGGGTCGCCCCCTGTCACATGGGACTTAAATATAACTGGGGAATTGTGAGTGTACCCGCTATGGGTACACCTCCTGCCTAACCCTTCTGGGAAAACAAGGCATGATGTTATGTTTTATGCGTTTTTAATACTATGTTAAAGTATGGCTGATTGGCGTGTGTAGACTTCATAAACAGCATCGTCATTATCTGGCCCTGAAATCAATTTATTTGAGGTACAATATGGTTTGGTTTCGTGGTACCTACATGTACAGGTTGGCACGACATCTACGCGCAAACTAAAACCATGAATGCAGCACTTGATTCTAGGCCGCTAGTGTAGAATTTTCCTTTGGATATCAAAAAAATAAAAAAAAACCTTTTTCATAGAAAAGTGCAATACTCACGGGGTCAAAATGTAGGGCAGAGCAATTTTTTTTTAACCGACGAAAAATTTCAACAAAAATCAAAATCAGAAGTCATTTATTCAGTCAAAATGACATATGACAGTCCCCCAAAACGCCCGCCCTTCACCACTTCTTACTGCTTTAGCTGGGAAGAAGAAGTGGCGCAACAAAATCCCCAGCAGAACACAGGCGGGCTTAGATTCATGTACTGTATCCATCGTAACAGGTTGCGCATCATTGTCTCTGCCAGCCTGTGTATGAACTGTAAAATTCGTACACAGAGTCGTCAAAAACCGAGTCACTTAGCTAGTCTATAACACAGAGTAGGTACCCATCAAAGATAACGAAGGTTAATTATTACGTTAATAACAGCTCTTAGCTGGATATTACTACGTCTAACATCCTCTGTCAACTCAGATTTGCGTAGGATGGTAAGACGCTTGTGGTTTTGGGAAAGATAATTAATTATAGTTAGAGATTTAATTATAGAACCGCCACATCTTTATTAGAGAAAATGTTGTTGGAGCTGAATGTAGGTACAGACATTATCAAAATCCCCACAATATTGGGGTCGGTTTCCAGTATTTTACATAGAGTGATGGACTTTTTGACCTTCACAGCGTTACTGAATAAAAAGATACCCCATCAGGTTTTTGGGCTTCTACAACTGATTGGCGTTACAACTGTCAAAGAGTTTCTAATGAAATAAACTGAATGTAAAGACATTATTTGGCTATCCCTTGATCACCATCGGCCTACAGCAGTCTGAAGTTGGACATAGGCCTTTGCCAACAGTTCGTGGGTACACTCATCCAGCTGCTACCAGACACCCTGCTAAGACCGCGGTGCTGTCATAATGTTGCCAACATTTGAATGATGTTGCTAACAGTATAAATTAAAATTATAGGACCACTTTTACCAACACCATATATTCCGAGGATTTTTTTGAATTGTTATAAGATTTTTCGTTCATAAACTGTCAGACGTCAATTTCATTCCTCGGATAGAAATTAAATCTGAATTTAGTAAAATCTTCCCCTGGTGTTATTTTATTTCTTATATATTTTTTATGTCTAGAGGCTAAAATTGAAATAATCTAGAGAAATGGCGGTGTAATTAAATAATAGGAGCGGGCGGGCAGCTGCGTGCAATAGCTCCAGCCATGGTTTAGATGCCAAACATACCTTTAAGATAGCGGCGTAGAGTGTGACTGAATAGAAGAAGCATTTTGAACTGACAAATAGTGCCATACAGCAGTGGTGGCAGGTGGTCGTAGGTTCGAACCCAGGCACGCACTTTACTATTTGTAAATTAATTTTTCACCACCACTGCCCTCAAAACGGTGAAGAAAAGCATCGTGAGGAAACCAGTATGTCCTAGAACCATACATTCGTGGGAGCTGAAGTGCAAACTGAAACTCAGGTGTAGATATTTTTCCAAATATACTTATACATTACTTACTTATATAATTACAATAAACGCAGTTTTGAATCGGGCCAACAAGATTTGTAAATCCGTCGCGCCATTTCGCCATTCTTCGTCTTAATTACAAAGAGACGAAATGAGTATTAATTTTGTTTGCCCAATTCTAACAAAAATGCGAATAAAATAATAATCTTGTGAATATTTTTGTCTCCGGAATTAAAGTAAAATTAAACTTCCTCTATCCGTCTTCGTAAGCAAGTGTCGTTTCATTTCCCCGGTCCATTTACAACGATCTCCGTGCGGACGTAAAGTGCACCTATATCTTGTAGCTGGGTATAGTTAACACCTGCTGGATCAACCGGTCGCAGAGGATCAACGATATGTATGGCTGTAACCTTTCCTTGTGGAAACCGGGTACGGTTTACTGCAGGGTTTTCTCAAAGACCTAGGTTTTGTGAAAACGGGTTGTAAGTAAGCTGTGGAATTTCTATGGCCAGTCTTTTGCAATGATGACGTTTAAAAAATGCTTAAGAGGGATGCGCTAAGGTTGCTCGCGAAGTTCAAATTTACTTTCGTTTTTGTGCAATTTGCAGGTCAGTGTCAGGTTGTATGTTGAACAAAATATGATTCGCGGCCGTAATAAGCATGTATTAACAGAATAATTATTATCTTATGAAACATCAATACAACCCTCTAAGTTAGAATTTACCTCAAATGTTATGATTTCATGAAATAGTCACATTAAATGATAAATGATTTTATTTCTGTAAGTAGGTTTGAACAAACACTTTTACACGTCAATCATATTTTTTTTAAACTAGATGGGGTCGGTGTTTCCTATCTGACTACTCTGAGAAGAAAGGCCGAAATAAACTCAGAGGTCTCATTATATGGCAAATGAACTTAGAGTATTGTATCGCTTATTTTAATGATTATAATTATTCTGTTAATATATACTTGTTACGACCGCGAATCATATTTTGATCAACATACAACCTAATTGTACGGGTCAACCACCGTACAATACGTTTACCTGGGTCATCATTATTGCGCCACCCGCTCAGTATGTTTCCATCATTTATATTATTGCACTTACACCGCAATAGTTCAGTACGTAATTCGGCGACATACCGTGCGCGTGACTCATAATCCCATATCGTTCACCGTTCATCCTAGTATAAATTAATCTTAATCTTATATTTGTGGAATCAGACAATACAGTGAATTTATTAACCTTAAACTGACTTTCATCTCTTATCTCATCCTTTATCTCTATCTTAACTTAACCCCGAACATTGGTCCTTCGAGCCGTTAGCGGGACCGAAACGCGTGTGCAAAACTTTGTGATTTGTTCCTTGTGTGTGCGTTTTACCGGTTTCGTTATACGCAATTAGAAACCTTGGATAATACAGTGTGTGTTATCTCGTGATCCTGTTCAATCTCGGTGCCTAGAAAGGCGCCAATTTGTTTCATCTCGTGATCCCGGTGCCTAGGAAGGCGCCACTTTATCTCATCTCGTGATCCTGGTCAATCACGGTGCCTAGGAAGGCACCACTTTATCTCATCTCGTGATTTTATTCGATCCTAGTGCCTAGGAGGGCGCCACTCATCTCATCTTGTGATCCTGTTCGACCCCGAAGAAACCCTACAAGTAAGGTATCTTTCTTCTCACTTTTACTATGGCTACAATGGAAGACCTTTTAGCTACTCAACAGCAAATCATTGAAGGCATAGATAGACTTTACTCCAATTTCAAGAAAGATGGAGCAGAGCGGAAGACCCCCGACTACCTACGTCGACGATTAGAAAGCTTGGAGCAATATTTTACGGAGTTTCATAACAATCATATGAATTTGTTATCCTTTGGTGATCGATCTCATGCGTATTTCACTACCGATCAGTATGATCAAATGAAGGTGAAATATAGCAACATTAAAACAGCCATTCAGAATTATAAGCCTTCCACAGACAGACCTCAAACACCTGTTTTGAAACCACCTACTTTTCAACCATCTTCAATATCTCAAACCTCGAACCTCTCATCCCAAAATAATCCTCCTAAGGATACCGTAAATATAGAAGACCTCTTGAAGAAACAAGCTACTAATTTTAGGGCATTTTCAAGAGAAGCTGCTGACATTGATCTCAATCTTACCTCTGAAAAGTGGGAGTTTGAAGACATCCTGAAAACTTTAAAAACTCGTTGGGCAGCTATTGACACCCTACACTGGGAACTGGACAACGAGCTCAACGGCTCCAACGCCCAGTACGACGAGCAATTCTCGAACTACGAGAAATATTATAAAACTCTGAAAAGGGACATTAACCGAAAAATGTGGTCGGTGGCTCATATAGAGAAATCGACCCCAAAAATGGATATAGCTACATTTGAAGGAAGTTATACTTCCTGGATATCTTTCAAAGATCTTTTTACAGAAACTGTGCACAATAATCCATCTTTATCGAACGCTCAAAAAATGCAGTTCCTAAAAAGTAAGGTCAAGGGCGAGCCGGAAAAATTAATCCAACATCTTCAAATAAGTTCAGACAACTACCCCGTTTGTTGGAATATCCTTACGCATCGCTATGACAATAAGCGTCGAATTTTTATATCTCATCTCAAAAACCTCCTAAATATCCCGACATCTCAGCAAAAATCAGCGAGTCACCTCAAACGGATCCACGATACAACGTACGAAAGCGTGAACGCTATAAAAAATCTCGGAATCGATGTATCTACTTGGGATCCCTTCCTCGTATGTATCCTAGCGGAGAAATTAGACTCTGAAAGCAACGATGACTATATAGATTCGTTGAAATCTCCAAAAGAGTTGCCAGTATTGGAAGAATTTCTTCGGTTTTTGGAGAATAAGTTTACGTCGCTGGAAACTTCACGGAAGAAACAAGAACCCTTCATTCAAAAGTCATCTCAATCCCAACACGCATCTTCATCATCTAAAGGCTATCTTTATAACCAACAATCTCATTCAAAAGGATTTAATTCTCGTTTCAAACAGAATAACAACACCTCAAATCACACCTATTCGACAAATCAGGTCATTTCGCAATCGTCAAAGTCCAATTGGAAAAATAACGAAAAACGTAAACAATGTGGAATTTGCAATGCAAGCGATCATCGCATACAAAATTGCCAAAGGCTGGCAAAAATGCATCCATCGGCTCGTAGAAACGCAATCGCAAATTTGAACCTTTGTGTCAACTGTTTGCACTATCACGAAGGTAGAAAATGCCTTTCAGAAGTAAAGTGTAAAGAGTGCAATAAAGACCACAATACGATTCTACATGAATGTTTTACGTCAAGAAATGCTAATTCAGATGCGTCGCGATTGGGGCCGAACACGGCCACTATTACGAAATCTCCACCTCAGCAAGATATGAACACCTTAGTATCTGTGCAAAATGATCCTACAGAAATACTCCTCGCGACAGCAATTATCAAGGTTCAAGCAGCTGACGGATCTTACGAAAGAATGAGAGCTCTTCTAGATCAGGGATCTCAGACCTCAATCATTACTGAACGAGCTGCACAGCTCCTAAACCTGCGTCGGCAAAAATGCACTGGACTTATCTCTGGAATCGGAAACAATGAAAATAGCTGTAAGGGCATGATATCTATTAAGTGTACGTCGTTAATTAATGACTACACATTCGAAACCGACGTATTTATAATGAAAAGACTAGTCACGAATTTGCCTAGTCATACCTTCACTAAACCCAACTGGCCAACTCTTAACCAGATAACCCTAGCTGATCCTGAATTCTACAAAACTAGGCCAGTTGATATCTTATTCGGCGCTGACGTTTATTCCCAAATCCTATTAGATGGTATCTGCCGTTCCGAGGGAATGTTACCCATTGCCCAGCAGACACAGCTGGGATGGATCCTAAGCGGTAACTGTAAAACATTTCAGTGCAATGTGATCCTAAACAACCTTACCGATATCCAACAGTTCTGGGAAATGGAGGATATTCGCGAACCCTTATCAATATCTCAAGAAGATCAAGCTTGCATTGACTTCTTTCAATCCTCAACCTCAAGGCGCGAAGACGGCAGCTATGTCGTGAAAATACCTTTTAAAGAAAATTTTGAAGAAAAGTTGGGTGAATCTAAAAATAAATCCATTGCGCAATTCTTTCAAATAGAAAGGAAATTGATTCAGCAACCACACTTGGCACGTGATTATAAATTGTTTATGTCCGAGTATTTAGAGCTCGGACATATGATCCCCGTTGCGACACATGTCAACGTAACCCCAGATTGCTACCTTTCGCATCATGGCGTACTTCGGGCAGAGTCATTAACAACAAAATTACGAGTTGTTTTTAATGCCTCTGCAAAAACCTCAACTGGTCATAGCCTCAACGATCTTATGTGCAGGGGGCCGAACCTGCAGCAGGACCTCTTGAGTCTCATCCTAAAATGGAGACAGTTTAAATACGCATTCACGGCTGATATTGAAAAGATGTTCCGTAACATTTGGCTACATCCTGATCATCAAAAGTTCCAGAAAATTATTTGGAGAAATCATTAACACCAACCTTTGCAAGAATATCAGCTAGCGACTGTCACCTACAATACAAAGGCCGCACCTTTCCTGGCCATGATGACACTGAAACAACTTGCCATCGATGAGAGGCCAAATTATCCCAATAGCAGCGCTCCTGATATCTTAGAAACCTCTTTTTACATGGATGATCTCATGCATGGAGCGCATACCGCGACAGCTGCTAAACATCTCAAAGCAGAGATGACAAACCTTCTTAAGTCAGGCGGCCTTAATCTTAGAAAATGGCGCTCGAACTTGCCGGAACTTTTAGACGATCATATTAATTCTCAAGATGAAGAATTTCATTTTAAACAGCCAGAATCTACAAAGGCTTTAGGTCTTCGCTGGAATCCAGAAGAAGACTATTTTATCTTTCATCCACTAGAAATTACCACAGAAGGCATCCCAACAAAACGACAATTCTTGTCTGAAATCTCAAAAATCTTTGACCCCTTGGGCTGGGTGTCACCAGTCACAATAAAACTCAAAATATTATTTCAAGAGACATGGAAAACGGAATTAGGTTGGGATCAACCGATTCCTCATAATATTGCCCTGGAATGGAATAAAATAAAGGCCGACTTACCTTATATATCCCAATTTAAAATACCTCGATGGATACAAACCATGGAGAATGATATGATTGAGCTTCATGGGTTTTGTGATGCCAGCACAAAAGCCTACGCTTGTGTTGTTTACTGTAAAATAACAAGAAACCACAAGACATACGTAATCCTTGTTGCTGGAAAATCTAAAGTGGTACCTCTGAAAAAATCTCAATCTATACCTCGCTTGGAACTTAGTGGAGCTCTTTTATTATCAAAACTTATGGCCAAAATAATCTCATCCCTATCTGATTTCAAAATCCAAGTTTATGGCTGGGTAGATTCCATGGCAGTACTAGGATGGATAAATGGTGAACCAGAAAAATGGAAACCCTTTGTTGCCAATCGAGTAAAAATTATTTGCGAAATTATCCCAAAAAATAGGTGGCGGTATGTGAAATCCCAAGAAAATCCCGCAGATTGTGCTAGCCGTAGTCTGACTGCATCGCATTTAGCAAACCATTCACTCTGGTGGCACGGACCCGATTGGTTACCTCAATACAATCCTGAACAGAATCCTGAACCCGTCTCATATAAAACAACCGAAGATCTCAGAAAGAAAAAGCTAGTAAACACTATTACTGCTGACTCTAGCAATTCTGTTATAAAACAATTATTAGAGAAATACAGCAGTTACAGGAAAATCATTCGAGTTTTAGCCTATGCAAACAAATTCATCGACATCTTGATTTACAAAAAGAAGCGTGAAGACTATCTTACCCTGCATGACCTCAAACGAGCGACGGAAATGTTAATAAAACATGTGCAACAAGAATACTTTTTCAAGGAAATATCTCAACTTGAAAAAGGTGAACCTTTAAGCAAAAAAAGCCAGATCTTGAATCTCAATCCTATCTTAGACAGCCACGGAGTTCTCCGTGTCGGTGGACGGCTAAAACATTCGAGTTTAGACCCCGAAATGAAGCATCCCATTATCATCCCAAATCAAACTAAATTAGCTGATCTTATAATATAGACGAATCCCATAAATTAGTATTCCATGGTGGAGTGAAAATGACGAGCGGATTTATACGACAAAAATATTGGATAATTGGAGGATATCGCGCTACAAAAAAACGATTAAGAACGTGCGTAAAGTGTAGGAGACACGATCCCATTCTAAAACATCAACTCATGGGTGACTTGCCTTCATCCAGATTAAATCCTAGTCGACCCTTTTATCATACCGGTATTGACTACACTGGACATGTTTTGGTGAAAGCGAACAAAGGTCGCGGCATCAAAACAGATAAAGGATACGTTGCAGTATTCATATGTATGGTTACAAAGGCCATACATTTAGAACTCGTATCTGATCTCACAGCGTCAGCTTTTATTGCAGCGCTCAGGCGTATGTCAGCCAGAAGAGGAGTTCCCGGGCACATCTACAGTGATCAAGGAACTAACTTCATTGGAGCTAACAAGATCCTAAAACAAGAAATCTTAGAAATATCAGAAATCTTATCAAGCCAAGAAACATTATCTAACGTCGCAGAAATGAACATTGAGTGGCATTTTAATGCTCCGTCATGGCCTTCTGCTGGCGGACTTTGGGATGCTGCGGTGAAAAGTTTAAAACATCATCTTAGGCGTGTTATTGGTGAGCAAAAACTCACTTACGAAGAATATAGCACCCTACTGTCTCAACTCGAGGGTTGTTTAAACTCTCGACCACTTTGTCCTTTGAAGCAAGATCCCGAGGACATAGACTTTTTAACCCCGGCACACTTTCTTGCAAGTGGGCCTTTTTTTTTTTTTTTTTTTTTTTTTTTTTTTTTTTTTTTTTTTTTTTTTTTTTTGTCGCTGAGAAATGCTTTATGCATCCCCGCTCGTGGGGGACGAGACGGGGTATGTGGGACTCCTGTCGAAATCCGCACTCGACAGTATACCCACTAAAACTCAGCGGTGTTCCCACAACGCCGTGATGGGAGGGCTATGGGAAATTGGCTCAGCCTCTGCTTCCACAGCCCTCCCGGCGTATGCCCGCCTAGTTGGCGGGCCCCGCATGCCCCCCATTTAACTGGGGGGCTACGGGAATGGCCGGGAACACCCGGCCACTCCCGTCCGACACTGGTGGAGGCCCGTGCAATACAGGCAAAGGGCGCCCCCGCACCCACCGCCTGCTGGCCTCCACCCGGGAGGAGCCGGAGGTGACTACCAGACTGGCGTCTTCCTCGACCCCTCCCCTCTCCGGAGCGGCGCCACGCGAGAGAATCATCCCCCCGCGCGGGCGCCGCTGCCTCCCTCAGGGACACGACCGCCTATTCCGCAGCGGCAGCCGTGCCCAGTCTACGCCCACTCACCTCCCTCTGTAAGCAGAGGAGGAGTGGGCGTATCTACCCTCTGTAGCCCGGTTCCCTTCACCGACCATCAAGCATGATCGGCGATTGGAACCGTGACCTTTCCCCGCTTGTTGAAGATTAGCCGCCAGCCCCAATTGTCCCCCAAAACCGCACTGGGAGAAATTGGAGCCGACGTTGCCCAGGGTGCGCCACGAGGAGGCTCTTCAACATGCACCCCCTTGCAAGTGGGCCTACCTTAACGATCTATGAAACAGAAAATGATCTTAGGACTCGGTGGCACTTGGTACAAAAAATCTATAAAGATATTTGGGCCCAGTGGAAAAATGAATATCTCTCACAGTTATCCATTAGAGCTAAATGGAGACAATCTCAAAGGAATCTCAGTCTCAACGATATTGTTATCATCAAAGATGAAAACCTCCCGCCTGGGAAGTGGGCTCTAGGGCGTGTAGTAGAAATGCATCCTGGTGCTGACGGACACGTCAGAGTCGTTACCCTTAAAACCAAAAATGGTATTCTAAAACGGCCTGTAGTTAAGCTATCTCTATTACCAGCGGACAGAGACAATAATCCTCTTAGTGACACGAAGGATCGGGATGGTGCACTATGGAAGAAGAGTCCCAGGCGTGTCTCCTTCTCGACTTTAGCTCTGTCAGTAACGCTATTCTTATTGTCACTAATAAACTTATCTCAAGCATCGTATAGTTTTACCCCTTTGAGCAACAACAGCGTTTATTTCGATAAAATCTCCAACATGCATCTTATTAGAGACGATTGGCGTTTAATTGTTTATTATGACACATATCCCTACAAAGAAGGCACGTCGGCACTCGAGAAGTATATCAATTATCTTGAAACATTATGCTTCACTATTAAAGAACACACACCTTGCGACGGTATCATCTTACAACTCGGGCACGATTTCGAAGAAATGAAACATGATAGTATGTTGACAGTGAATGAACCATTTGTAACAGGAGACGAGCGGCGGCGCCGGCGTTGTGGTCTAATAGACGGAGTAGGCTACGTCGCAAACAGCTTGTTTGGCGTGCTAGATCAGCGTTTTGCGGAGAAATACGCACAAGACATCGACCTTTTGAAACAAAATGATAAACATTTGTATAACCTCTGGGAAAACCAAACCTCAATCGTGGAAGCCGAATTTAATCCCATGAAAAGAATGGAGAAAGCTGCGAACAAACATCATAAGTCGATAAATCAAAAGTTTAATTACCTTAAAGAATCCTATCAAGATCTTCAACGCCATGTACAGAACATGACTCTAGTTACCGATTTCTTAGCATCTGCTATGACGGCAAATAACTTACTGTATAGCCTCAGGAAAATACAAGACTCCATTCTTGATACGGCAACTAATATTTACAATGGAAAATTAGACTTCCATCTGATATCTCCTAAACAGCTGAGAACGGAATTAAGTTCTATATCAGCACATATCCCCAAGGACATGGCACTTCCTGTCAACCATTTGAATCTCAAGGATCTCTATAACCTGATAAAAGTGCGGACTAAGTACTATAGTAAGTACTTGATCATTGAAATAAGAATACCCCTCATCGAAAGAGACCTTTACGAAATCTTTAACCTCATTCCAGTCCCACGATTATTGAACCACGACATGATACATGTGAAAGTTATCTCAAGTTTTGCTGCCATTAACCTCAGAAAAGACTCATACGTAACCCTTACTGATGCCGATCTCCAGTCTTGTATAAGACAAAATCCTGGGATGATTTTATGTCATACAAAAAACCCTATACATATCTTAAAAGATGATCACAGCTTGTGTGAAACGATCCCACACACAAGAACCTGTGAAACTATTAGAACCCCTTGTAAAAACATTTGGAAGGAATTAACAGCGGATAATAAATATTATTATCTTTGTTGCAATGAATGCAACTTTAAACTTCTCTGTGACGGCGAACTTACCGCCGTTAAATTGAGGAATGCAGGTCTTTTGAATGTGGAGGAAGGCTGTCTGATAAAGACGGACAATTTCGTTGTCCATTCTAATAAAAGGCTGTCTAGCAAAATGAGTATTGGTGCAAGAATTATTGCGCCACAAATGTCACCTATTAATCATATATTCAACATATCTATCCCTGAATCTCCTGAAATTAATCCTAATAATTCTGAAATATTGCGACAATTTGAAGATATACAGAAAAAGATTGAGATCATGAAACAAACTGAACCATGGAGTGATAAAATATCCTATCATGACGTGCATCTTTATAGCGTCTTGTATGTTCTAATCTTTGGAATCCTGATAACTGCGGCGGTATACTGTTGGCGGCGTCACAGGCGGTCAACACGTCGAGAACCCTCGGTGCCTGCTGGAGAGACATCTACTGCGATCTCTTCACATCCCAGAAATGAGAGTGTTATAAGTGAGTGTAGTGCGGTTAGGGAAAAAAGGCAATCTTTAACCAAAATGAAAAGTGTAATGACTATGAGTGAGTGTTGTGATCTTAGGGAAAAAGGTCAATTTAGTCAATCCGTGAAAAGTGATCCCAAAAATCTTATTAAATCTAGCGAGTGTATACAAACAGAAGATAGGGCCTCGTCCCCTGTTTTTCGCGTACTTTCCCTTCCCGATCTAAGATAAGTAGTTGCTAGATTACTTGTAATTGTTCGAAATATTGTTAATCACTCACTACTAATTCGTATCCCTGTCATATAGTTGATAAGTTGAATATTGTTTATCATCTTGTAAATCACATCTCCATCTTTATCCTACTAACCCCTATCTTTGCCCCCGGGAGCATGTACGGGTCAGTTCAGTTCAGTACGTAATTCGGCGACATACCGTGCGCGTGACTCATAATCCCATATCGTTCACCGTTCATCCTAGTATAAATTAATCTTAATCTTATATTTGTGGAATCAGACAATACAGTGAATTTATTAACCTTAAACTGACTTTCATCTCTTATCTCATCCTTTATCTCTATCTTAACTTAACCCCGAACACTAATACTGACCTGCAAATTGAAATAAAAACGTAAGAAAATTGAATTTCGCGGGCTACCTTAGCGCATCCCTCTTAACCTCACTCATTACTTTTCTAAAGAGATTAATTACATTTGAATTCAAGAAAAGAACAAAGAATGTGTTTTTTCATAATTTCTAACGTAGACATTCACGTCTACGTCCATAAAATGTATGGAAATACGTGCAAGTTATTACGTCATCGTGGACGGAAAGGGGTCTTCATACATTCGTTTCTGTGTTATCGTGATGTCCGCGCTTGAAATTATAAAAGCGCACACACACAGTACATAAATTCTAAGTTCATAAGAAGCTTGTGTTCCTCAAATGACACACATTATTGGCGAAGATAACATAATAAGAAGAAGATAATAATAAGTGGAACATTCAATCCTGCTTTTAGCTGGGTTTTAAATATTTTAAAACTAAATCAAACTTTAATTAATTTCTTGTTTTACTAGGGAACGTTTTTCATACAAGTTTACGTATCTCCGAAACTTTCAGTCAGGCTGTTGCAGCAACTTAGCCCATTTTGCATTAAAGTCGTTAAGATAACGAAGTAAGAAATGTACAAAACTGGGATTTAGTAGAATTATCTTTATGTCTTTCAAAGTCGGACTATTGGATAGAAAAACAAAGAATAAAAAATCTTTAAATCTTCTGGGATGGTCAGAATAGTCGCTGTTTATAATAATAATAATCCTTTATTTCAGGCAACTAAGGCCCATAAAACACAATACATATATAAGCTATGCTGTTTATGCTTGCATACACTATGCATAAACCATTCAAAGTAAAAAGCGTTTTAAAACACTGCTAAATTCAGAGATGTACAAAATGGTTTAAAAAAGCATTTAAATACAAAATGCAAAATACTTTTCAGATTTACTATTTCAAATGCAAAATACCAAATAGTTTTGCGTTTTGTATTTCAAATGCTAAATGTAAAATAGGTATTTTCAAAATATTTTTTCAAAATAAAATACCTTTTTACCGAATTTCAGATATTTTTTATTTATTTTAGGTATCATGAGAAATAGAGACACAATGCCGAGCCGAACAAAAACGTCTAATAACATGGCACCTTATGCATGACATTTTGGTCATATTTATCAGTACGCGTATCAATAAATTAATTAATAATTAATTTTTTTTTTATCTTTTTGTATGCACGTGTTTCTGTGACAAATAAATCTATTTTTCTTTCTTTCTTTCTTACGTTATTAATAACAATAATAATACTCACTTAAAATAATGTAAAAAACTAGACTAACGAAAAGAGAGCCCCATGCTCCATTTTGTGAATTGTGTGGCCATTTATTTTGGTTGATTGTGTATCTAGTTCTTATTTTATTATTATTACACTTTTCTTTTATTAATAACAACTGGACTGGTATTGTTAAAAAGTGAAAAAAATAAACATACATTTTTATTTATTACGCTTTTAGCAATACTAGTTGTTCGAATACGTCATCACTCATTTTTCTTCTGTGAGGTCTCATAATCATTCCACAGTATGAAAACAGTATTTCTACTGGTGCTGAACTTGGTAAGGATGTGTTGTATTTTAAAAATACTTTTTTACTTGATAAGCGTTTAGCATCTCAGGATCAGGCAATACAAGCGTCATTCGTTCATTTCATTTTGTTTGACTGGTGATGTTGGCTAAATTTAATCACAAATGTATATTAAAAATGCAAAATACATCTCGAAAGGTATTTCAATTAAAATACAAAATATTTTTTACTAAAAGGCATTTAAATGCAAAATAGGTATTTTGCATTTTGTATTTGCATTTTAAATAGAAGTATTTCAAATAAATCGCATCTCTGGTTAAATTAATATACGCTTCAAATTCAAATTGGTTATTTTAGGTACGTGCAACAATTTAAAATGAATGAATGTTTTAATCTCTAAAACAAGTATTTAGCATACTCTGCTGGACTAACCAAAGCTTGAAAAAAAACGGAAACAAAATTTCATCAGTCGCAGTTAACTACAGACTATTTATTTATTACAAAAACTTCAATAGCAAGCACCGAAGGAAATCTATCAAGCTGCAATACTCCCCACGTTTGCAGAGAATGTTACAAGTTGGATAAATGCCAAGCATGTATCAAGTTGACGGACACTCGATTAAAGACGCCTTTAAAGAGTAATAATTGAAAAAAGGACGCGGGACGTTAAAGGAGTGGGTTCCTAAGTGTTTGTTATTCCAGCGTATGACACTCGTGGGTTGCAGCTGAAAATCAGCGTCAGGTGGTACACTTTGTGTTGTCATCTGATATTATATTGAGCTGAGGCCCTTTTGGCATTATAATTGTTGTTTTCTGTTTTATAGGTTTAAGGTGTATTTATTTTGCTGTAAGGCCAATACGCGCAATTTTTCTTTCTATATTGTACAAACAACTAATCATTTAAGTTACCTGTGCTAGGTTGCAACGAGCATAGTTAAGTGTGAGTAATCAGGTTTTCATTGTTTTAACTAGGAGTGCAAATCCCGTATTTTTAAGAGCAGTCAACATTGCATGCAGCTGAGATGAGAATGCTAAGAAGGATGTTTGGTGTTACATGAATGGATAGACTAATAAATAAGTACATAAGAGGAAGTCTGAAAGAGGCACCGGTGACTGGAAAGTTGTGTGGAAATCGGTTGTCACGGTATGGGCACGTGATGCGGAGGAATGAGGAAAATGTCGTGAGGAAAGTTTTGAGTATACATGTCGATAGTTATAAGAGTAGGGGACGACCATCGAAACGATGGATGGACTGTGTGAATGATGATATGGTTACAAAGGGGGTGACTACCGAGATGACGATTAATAGAGATGTATAATCATTACTTATTATAAAAAAGTCGCTTTTTTTGTTCTGCTTAGATCTTTTAAACGACGCTATGGATTTTAATGTGGTTTTCATCAATAGACAGAGTGGTATATGTCTATATCCTAAGGATAACCCGCAGAAACCATTTTTATCTTTTATGTACCAAATTTTTTTTTATATGCTATTTAAGAAGCTATTTTAAAGAATATAGTATTATTCCTTATCCAATTAAATACGTTAGATGCGTTGTGCATTTAATGTAGAACAAAATTGCCCTTCGCAGAATATAATCAAAATGAATATCTTAGAAGATATCAGAGATTTAAAATGCGAGGGCAGAGTGGCCGTTCGAGCCGAACATCCGTCCCGGGTGGCAGCGGCCGGATGGTTATTTTTTTGATAATTATGGCATCTCGCAGTTGACCTTGAGAGGGACTATCATGTGGCTGCCTTAAGCGGACTGAAAGCCAGCCAGCCAGAGGCGAATTTCTTAAATTACTAAGCGATCGCACGCTAAGGGCACCCGCTGTGGGGTACCGACATCGGCAGAAGCTAGTGGACGATAAAGACATGTTGCGCCGACCACACATAAATTGGTATGAGGACAGGAGAACGATGATGATGAGTCACATTCTAATCTCAGTCTCAATCAGGAATATATACCTTTTACCTACATTTTTGATAACATTGACTGTCGCTGTGATGAGATTACGACTGGATTTTGAACGTTTTAAATTACGGGTGTTAGCCTTCCGATGTTTTCTTTTGTTTTGACCTGAGCCGAACCAGTTTACAAGCCATAAAAACAGTGTTTCATTCCAAACGCACATCGTAGCATCTCATTGAATATTTAAATGCGAAAAGTAAAGAGAATTCTCCGCTTCTTGAAACGCTAAGCTAAAATTGAATCAGAATAAACCGACCAGATTGTGAAGTCGGTATTACGAGGCGGGTAGCAGGTCATAACTAGATTTAGAACGTAACCGCATTACCCTGGTATTGGATAACTAACTCAGTTTGCTGCAGTGGTAAACATCAGGTTCGAGGTTTGGTTTGAGACGTATTATGAAAGGTATTTACTGACTTCGAGCAGTTAAATAAACAACGAATTAGGGGGCGGGGGATTCGGTACAATCTCGTGACTAATGTTTGAGAAACGCCGCTTTCATTCAATTTCAATAAACTTTTATAACTAGAATAAATCTTATCCTGAGAATATGTTATGTTGAATTTTTGACAGTTTTTCCATACTGGAACTGTCAGACGTCAATTTTATTACACGCATAAAAGATAATCTGACTTTGGTAAAATCAGCCCTTAGTTAGTTATTTAAGCAAGGGTAGATGCCGAACGAAGTTTATCAATCAGCACGAGCTAAATGAAATCGAGTTGTAGTTGCTTCGGGTCGGCTTTGTTGTTTAACAAATACTGCCGAGTCGAATGTGCCGACCCTAACATGAGAGCACCCCAGACTTAGTGCATTTAGTGCGTAGCGTGTTTTTTTGAACATTCTATTAAATTAACTAGTCTATTTTCTCTAACAATGGTGCCGATTCCCTTGTTTAAAATCTAAACCAAATTTAAGTTCAGTGCATCTTTTTCTTTCTATTTCATTAAGAAAAGGACGGAAGATACATTTTAGTTCAGTCCTGTCAAATTAATCAGCGCCTGACACTACTCTATACAAGTTTAGACGTGATTAAAAAGTTGACTACTAAAATTACATCAAATTACGTCAGGTGCTGACTAATTTGACAGGACTAAAGTAATATTTATCTTCCGTCCTTTTCATAATGAAATAGAAAGAAAAAGATGCACTCAACTTAAATTTAGTTTAGTTTTTTAACAAGGGAATCGGCACCAGTATTTGACTAACTCACTTAGAGTATAGTACAAACAGATGTAAGCCCAAAAAGAATACCTACTTAGAACATTAGTTTAAGCTTTTTTGCAAGAACATCACCAATAAAGTCACCATGCATGTGCCTAGCCTTTTCCAAACTTTATTGGGGTCGGCTTCCCGTCTAACCGGATGCAACTGAATACCAGTATTTTACATGGAGCGACTGCCTATCTGACCTCCACAACCCAGTTACTAGGTAATACGATACCCCCTGGTAAGACTGGTTGTCAGACTTCCAGGCTTCTGACGACCTGTAACGAATGTCAAAGATCAACGAATGACAGCAATAAGGTTTCGCTGTTATAGGCCGTTCTAGGACGTCCTCTTCATCACCCGTCAAACTCAAAACCACCAAACCAAACCCAGGCAGGCAGTTTCAGTGACAGTTAGACTGCTTTGTAAATCTAACAGAAAAAACATATTCGAAAAATGAATGTTTGACTTGAGTTTGAAAACACCACGCATCCCACTAATACATTACAGAGAGATATTAAAAATACGTCCACAGAAAAATAGCGAATGAAAACCGAAACCAATGGTCTGAAATAAACGATCAAAACGTTTGGTATGGACGCGATTTCAACGGATGTGTTTTTGTTGCAAAATATTGTTGCAACAGGAAAATACAAAATGGCGGTTGGTAGGCGCAATCGATGGATTTAATATGCAATGTATTTGTTGTTTATGCGTTGTGCTGGAAACTAAAATACTTACTCGTATTCGAATGAAATACTCTATGGAACAAATATGTGATTTCGATTTTATTTTGATGTGAATTTTGTAAATGATGATTACAAAATCAAAAGAATCGGTAACAGCTATGAAGTACCTATTTAAGAACTACACTTCGCATCAAAAAAAATCGAAACAAGACTGCAAGTAGGTACTATTTAGACGGCATTTAAATTAAAAAAAAACGACATCTCTAAAAAAAAATTGCCAATAAATAGCTGGCAGTTTAGTCTACACAACGGTGAACCACGATTCCAAATTTGAATGTAATTTTCGAATTTTCATCCATCAAATGACTGTAGATGTATTGTTTTCCATGTGTATTCCGTCGGAATTCCTGCATTTAATCACAGTTTTTTTGCAAAAAATATAATTTTTTAATAATGATTGTTGACTAAGCTCTGTAACCTCCTAGCGAAGAGATTTTTTTTCTAGCAAATATGGAGACCTCACCCCCGGAAGCCACCCAAGTCGTGGCGTTGCTGGATTCAGGGCATAGTCAGCGTGTTGTGGCTGCACGATTGCATCTTAGCCTCTTTATTATCAATAGAGTGTATCAGAGTTATGTCGAGACTAGTATGTTTACTCGCCGTCTAGGACCTAGTAGATATCTAATCACGTCTGAGCAAAATGACCGGTAAATTACGTCAGTTTCTCTAAGAAATCGTCACTTCAATTCTATTTAACTGCAGTAGCGGCTCCGTGAGGTTCGAGGATTAACTGTGAGTCATTCTACCATTAGAATAAGATTGGCGAAGATTGGCCTGAAACCTCATAAACCAGCTAATGGTCCAAAATTAATGATAGACCACCGAAGAGCGCGCCTTAAGTTTGCACGTGAGCACTTAAATTGGTCATACCTTCAATGGAGCAAAGTTGTCTTTTCTGACGAGAGTAAGATCAAGCTGTACGGTAACGACGGAAGAAAGAAGGGGTATTGAAGAGAGGGAGAGCGTTTTTCACAGTGCTGCTTTGAAGAAAGAGTCAGTTACGGTGGCTGTTCATGGACGGTTTGGGGAGGCATAAGCGCCGATGTAAAAACCGAACTTGCTTTTGTATCTGAATCTCGCTTACCGTCATTAAATGGGTCACGTTACATCTAAGAGTGTCTGGAGCCTCATGCGGTACCCTACGCTCATTTTATTGGCGAAGAGTTAATTTTTATGGAAGACAATGCCAGAGCTCATACCGCAGGCATTGTAAATGATTATCTGAGCGAAATCGGTATTACAATTATGGGTTGGCCGGCAAGAAGCCTGGAGATGAATCCCATAGAAAATCTATGGAATGACTTGAAGAGATGAGCCAGAGCGAGAGGTCCTGCTCCGGAAACGTTTGGCCAGCTTTAAACGGCTATACAAGAAGAGTGGAATAACATCCCACAACACAAGATCGTGACTCTCATTCGTTCCATGAGGAACCGCATGGAAGCAGTCATTAGAGCCCGGGCAGGAAATATGAGATACTGAATAAACCTTTTTTTAACATGTTTTTGTTTCTAACATTTTACAAATTCTTCAAGGGTAAAAACATATCTGTTGAACAAAACACTGTGAAGAAATTTTATTTTAATTTGAGACATTAATATTCGTTAATCGATACCTTTAAGTATCCGCAATTAACTGGCATTTTTTTTGTTGTTTAATGTAATAAAACTCAGACAAAACCAAACTTTAGAGATGTTTAGATTTTTTTGATGAGAAGTGTATGATTTCTTAGATACGTCGATTACTAAGACTGCCGAAGAAAATATTTTCTATTAGCAATAGTCAATGATGGCATCCAATGGGACGCTCATTTAACATCAAACTAAATAAAGTCATAGAAACTGTTAATTTAATAATGATCAATCAACCTTTGCCATAGCCATAATTATGTGTCTTACTTCAACCCTGTGAACTTCATTCTTTGCTTAAAATAACTCCATAATTCTAGATTCGCACAACAACCCACTTCAATACAAATGCCCTTCTCAACAATAACTGCTACTAACAATAAAGTAATTATCCACTTTAACGAACTCCAATAAATATCTCTCATTTGTTTAAGTATATCATTGTCTATTATTTTGTAAACAACGACTGACCGATCTATTTAGTGTTTCTGGAATCCTAACGATATTATTATAAACGCGAAAGTAAGTTTGTTTGTTTGTTATCTTTTCACGCCTAAGCCACTAAAACGATCATCCAGAAAATTTGCAAATACGTTGTCAGGTGTACAGAAATGGATATAGGGTACCTTACATCCCGAAAAAAAGTATTGTTCCCGAGGAAAACCACAATAACGTTCTTATAATAATAGATGGCGCCACGTGTAGTGTAGTGTATTAAGAGTTTATTTTATGTAAGTAGGTACCTACCTGATACATTTTGAGTGACGGGGTCCGCTAGGGCCGATGCCTGCCAGGGTTGCGGGAAAGTCTGAAGGGGTTAACGTGGCCCCTGGCACAGGCAACTGAAGGAACACGGGTGGGTTTTAGTCAGTAAGAGTCTGACACGCCCTCCCGCTCCGCCCAGAGCGGGGGAAGTAATTTGATAATTACCCACCATCAAAAAAAAAAGGCAGCAACGACGCATAGACCTTACAAACTAACTACAGAGGGATATTTAGGCGCGTTGCCAATATCGGACCTAACGCTGGCATCTTATTTTTAGGGTTTCGTAGCTCAAAAAGAAAAAGAAATGGAGCCAACATAGGATCACTTCGTCATCCGTCTGTATATCAAGACCCTTTTTCGCAGGAACGATATTTGTTATTAACCGGTGATAACACCGCTGTTAGCGTCAGGGTAACTTACAAACTTATAAAAGTTTAACGTGTGTATCTGTGTCTGTTTGCGCTATCATATCTCCCAAACGGCTGACCAGTTTTTTTTTAATGCGACTTAATCGAGATATTGTGCTGTGATGCAAAAAAATCTGTTCAACCGCTTGGAAATTATTAGCTCTTTTCTAGTTGATGAAGGGATGTGAGCATCTTTCACAGGTCTAATCGAGTCGAAATTTGATATTATATTACTTCAATGATATTAGAAGAACCTTGAACTGATGCTGCAGCATTTTCTGGCCACCTAACTACATCACCAACATACAGCAGAAGTATAGGATTTGGGTTCATTGGAATGGTCTCAATGAATAGGTTATACAGGGTGAAATTGAATTCATGGGCATTATTTTAAAGGGTACTCATCATCATGAACAACTTTTATTATGGGACCACACATGAAATCACAAAAAAAATCTGCTGTTCCCTACATTTATGTTTGCACAACCCTTCAAAATGTAGTGAACAGCAGATTTTTTATTTGGTAAGGGCCAATACAGATATTTTTTTAGTTTTTAGAGGTTTTGTTTGTGTCGGGTGTTTAAAAAAATATATTTAACTTTGTCAAGTTAAATATAATTCAAATACGTAGGTCTACGGTCCCTTGGAGCTAAAACAATCAAGCTTCTAAGTCTTCACAATAAAAAAACGGCCATTTATGCGACATAATATGTTGATACTCGCAAATAAATCAAAATGTGGGTACCGGGTAGGTACTTCCCGGTGACCTAGAAACATGAAATTTGACAAGAAGCAAGGTCTCACAGCACATGTAAATAAAAGTCCAAGAATCGTTAAATTTGTAGTCCTTTCACATAAAAAAAATCGTTTACATATCCTACTTACATTTGCAGTTGGATAATTGACTGTGATGTAAATCGATGTATGAGAGAACATTTAAATTTGTTCTTGGGATAAGTCCCATCGCAATTACGAAACCCTTCATTGTGCAAGGTCCACGCACTTGGCCGGTTTTTGATGCAATTTCACAAATGTTCACCAACTTCATCACCCTGTTAACGTCATTCAAGAGTCAATTAATGATCTTTATAACACTGTATGTATACATGGATATTGTTATTGGCAGTTCGTGTTTAACTGCGGTCAAAGCAAACATTACCAGCACCTAGTAATGAATACGTGTACCTACAATGGTTATAGGAAGGCATTGTTTGAGCCTGGGACATTTGACGTCCTATTGTATATTGGCGCTATTCGATAGAGCAAATGCTGTTGTTTTTTCTTCACTTGATGCTAGCTGTGCATGCGGCTCCGAGAACTACATTAGTAGTAAATGATAAATGATTTTATTTCTGTAAGTAGATTTGAACAAACACTTTTACACGTCAATCGTATTTAAAAAAACTAGATGACTAGGTCGGCATTTCCTATCTGTAGTCAAATAGGAAATGCCGACCTCATCTAGTTTCTGAATTTCGTCTTTCTGAAAATACAAAGTAAAAGTCAAACTCGAAGCATTTATTTCAATTAACCCATTTACACGCACTTTTGAATTGACAAGGAGTCGGTCAGTGTTTTCTATGGCGATGAATGAGCAAGAAACTCCATGGACACTCTTTTATCCCTATTGAGGACAAAAAGGCTTGGTATTGATCTGCTCCAATAAATTGTACAGAGTGAATGTTTATTTTTATTTCATTTTGCTAACTATTTTACTTTATTCTTTATTTTATGTAGCTTACCTTTTTACATAAAGGTTTGTACCTTTGACATGAATATTTACTGTACCTATAAAATATTATATTTTTTTAATTATTGTGAATGTGAGGACTATGTGGGTCATTGTTCCAGTTTTAAACATGGTCTGGCTGTTTGAGTAATTTATGTGGTCTACCCAAATGTCCTTTCTCTGAGAAGAAAGGCCGAAACAAACTCAGAGGTCACAGTCTCTTTTAAAGTCCAGACAAAATATTGATCAGATCATGTGAAGGCTATGTAGATCGGTGTCTGAAATGGTCTTTTGAGGAAAGAACCACACAGATTGAGTGGACCTGTCCAGTCAGTGCACGCAATTGTCAGCAATCGCGCAGCTCAACTTAGACTTAAGGAGCACAACGATTCGACGAACAATACCAAAGAAAGGACATTTGAGTAGGCCGCATAAATTACTCAAGTATGTATACTCAAGTATGTATAGTAACAAGAATATAATGGTTATACAAATCTATTTCTAAGAGCTCGTCATCAGACTGGACACTCTCCCACCGATTGTACGAAATAAATTCCCGTAACCGCTTTGTCTACACTTTAGAAGCTCGTGTACTTTTATCAGCCGGTCGATTCTATAAAAATATCACCGTGAAAACATAAGTGAATTGAGGTGTCATTCCGCCTGAAGCTGGATATGACAGTATTGACAGCTTCATCTACGTTTACATGGCAAACCACAATGACAACAACAACAGCAATGACAACAACGAACAATGACAGGTGTCAAGTTTATTTATTGAATTCCCTCTCATACGAGTTCAAAACCGTCACGTATGTTCATTTTTCTTTATTAATACTAGAGTATCATAAAAACATATAAGTAACTAGAATTTAATAGACATACAAATATGAAATTCATCGTCGAATAACAGCATGATGAAATTCTTCATTTTGACATCTTATGACACATTTACATAACATTTTCAACATGAGAATTTATAAAATAACTTTGATATATACACAAAGCCAAGGATATTAGGTTTTTAATTAACTTTAATAGACAACTGCGTAGATAAACTTTAACTTTTATATATTGATCGAGTGGTCGCAGGAATGGCTGTAGAAGATGAATTCCGAGGTTGAACAAAATTAAATGATGACTGGGTTTTTCCATCAGGCATTTTTCAGTAGCACCAAGAAGAAACCTTGAAAAAAATAATATTGAAGTTAAAACTGTTTTCTGGACGTTAGCCACAAAAAATACTTTTCGTCTACTATACAAGGTGTAACGGAATAAATGCAACCCCTGAAAGTAGTTTGCTCATAATTAAATCAATTTCAGTAACTATTAATATAGGTATTTTTTTCAAACTCTATGAATTTTGCAATACTGCCCGCCGATTGAGCCAAAGAACATTAAATCTTATTTCAAGGCAATAAGACTCAATTTTCAATGTATAAAGTAATGCTAGGGTCAACACGATTTTCTTAATAATAATAGTAGGCTTTAAAAAAATTTTTTTGGTCATTGAATTATGTTTTTAACTCAATTGTCTAATTGGGGTGTATGAGGTCTTGCGTTAATTATGTTACATGTTGTATACACCTGACGAGCAATAAAAAGCCACTAACTTATCATGAAGTATTTCCGAAACCAAGCAAGATAACTTCTTGAAGTGAAAAGCAATATTCAGATGTATTTATTAAAGCATTAAAAAAACACTAAATTGGAACAAAAAAATAAAATAATGTCGTAAAGAAGAAAAAAAACAAAATACACAGTTTACGAAATTGAACCTTAATTTTTTAACCATTCAATAATTCGTATTGCCTCCACGTGCTCTCAATACGGCTTCTAGACGATATGTGTGGTTTAAGAGATTTTAGATTTCTTTAGGTAATTTTCAAGTGGCTTTTATATATTGCTTGTCATTGTATAAAGAGTGAACAGTGAGTTTAAGTTCGCGGTGAACCGCCTTCGGCATGTTTCGGTTGAGGAAAAGACGTGGTGCAACAAAGCCTTTAGCAAAAGACCACTGTTCATCCCAAGATGAGTTTTTAATTCGTTTTTTTTCAGGTCTTCAGTTGTAGCAACACAACGCTTTTAAAATTACTTAGGACAAAAAAAAAATATTCCGACGAAATGAGAACTTCCTTCTTTTTTGAAGTAAGCAAATTTTAGTTGCATTACTACTTCAGCAATCGTCGTTTAGTTTGAACTTTGAAGAAGAAGGGCTGGATAACCTAAAGTAACGTACCGTATGTTGCCAAAAGTTACCAAATAGGAACTGGCATGTCAGAAAGTAACGAACACGTCACAAAACGGATGCGTGTGAAAAATGAACCCAAACCCGGTAATAAGCGGGAACGAGAATATGTCACGCTTGTGAGCCACTGGATGATAGAAAGACTGGATACGTCATGGATGTAATTAAATAAAACGTACAGTCGAAGTATAACCGCTTTTTGAAGTATGTAAAATGGTGACTTTGCTGGTCTAGAAACGAAAGTAAAGAAGTTGACGTTGAGCATGAATGTCAATTATACAGGGTGGCAGGGATATTGATGCACAACTTTTTACCATAGATTCAGTACATGATTCTGAATCCCTTGCGTTGATAACATTCATCAACGCATCAATTCATTCATTTTTTTCATTCGTTGATTTCATTCGTTGGTTATTTAAAAAAAAAATGCTGTTGTGACCTGTGACCTGTGACATGTGACCGCATAGTTATTGCACTTTTCTATGAAACAATAGGTTTTTATTTTTATAACCAACGAAAAATGTCTACGGCAGGGGGCATAGAACATTGGTTACAGTTTGCGCGTCGATGTCCGCCCCTTTTTTTGGGTTTGGGAAATCATCAAATAACTTCTGCCGCTCTGGGCAGAGCGGGAGGGCGTGTCAGAATTTTATTGACTAAAACCCACCCGTGTTCCTTCAGTTGCCTGTGCCAGGGGCCACGGTAACCCTTTCGGACTTGCCCGCAACCCCGGCAGGCATCGGCCCTAGTGAACCCCGTCATTGTTGCTGATATAATATCTTTGAGGCGCGCGTGGAACACAACGCGCCGTCGACCCAGGCCTGGTCCTTATCTGGGGCTTATCGGGCTGTCCGCAAGCCCACGCCTACGATGGCCGTGAATCGGCTTGGGATTCTCGACGCCTAGGGCGTCTCCTGCGTCGGCTAGGGGCGTGAGGTCGCAAATTTTGCCTCTCCCTCACGCGTTCCGCCTCCTCCTTCGCGAGCGTTACTGCTTTGCAGAAGGAGGTGATGGCTTCCCAAGCCCTCTCACTCCATACCATGGCTTGGACCAGGACCGGACGCGAGAGATCGCCACCGACAATCGCCTGCACGAGGACACGGCGGTGCGGTGCTCAGCCGAAGCCGGGCAGACCTCCACCGTATGCTCCACTGTGTCCTCCGGGCGATCCACACAAAGGTGACACCCGGACATTTCCTCCCGCCTTATCCGGAACAGGAACCTCCCGAAGCAACCGTGTCCGGCGAGGTCCTGCGTCAGTCGGAAGGTTACGACGCCGTGGCACCTCTCTAGCCACTCCTCAAAGAGGGGACTTATCGCCGCTATGTCCATGTCTCCCCTGCCACCCTGTATCGTCAAACCAATTGGAATCATGGTAATTCTCCCTCAAACTAGGTACAATCTGTTCTCAGTGGTTATGACATCGATCGTACTTTTCCGATAGGTTTTATGTTAAAGTGTAAAACATATTAAACATAACTCATTTTCGTTACGGGTAGCAAGAAGCCCGAAAATCAGACACCTAGTCTTACCGTGGCGTAACGTATAACCCAGTAACTGGGCTGTGGAGGTCAGATAGGCAGCGCACCATGTACAATACTGGCATTCAGCTGCATCTGGTTAGACTGGAAGCCAATATAAAAGGCTAAGCAGACGATGATGGATATTTTCGATTATTTCTTTTTAATGACATATACGATTACAAAACGTGTCTAATTTTTTATTTTGGTCATATTCAGGAGGTAAAGTAATCCCATGGGAAAAGTTTCGATGATCTATGTTTGTTACTTTTTCGTTTCGTGCCAGTGAACAATTTGTCTTGTTCCTCCTGTCAAGATATACCACCCAACCTTTTTTTGAAATGCACACACGGCGGTAAAAAATGAATTAGCTATGAGGCAAAACAGATGTGTTGTGTGTATGTCAACTTGGGTGACGTTGTTTGATTTTTACATTCTTTGTTCATTTTAGTTTACGGTTCAAAAGTCATGTTTATACATCAGGCCAGAAAAAAGTATTGGTCTGAGATTTATACCATTATTGTTTGACATTTAATAAGTGAAAACTTTTAAGAAATGGAACAGAAATTCTCCGTCAGTAAGGTTAATAAAGTATTTATTATAAACAGCCTATAATGTTCCCCTTGCTGGGACACACGCTTGCTAACTTGTGGGACGGAGTGGGTCGTAATCCACCACACGTGCCCAGCGCGGGTTGATAGATGTCACACGTCTTCGAATTTTAGGTTCTAGGACATGCCAGTTTCCTCACGATGTTTTCCTTCACTGCTTTGAGAGCAGTCAAGTGGTAATTAAATAATTTCCACAAAGTGAAGCACTTGTCATTGTTCAAGTACCTACAGCTATTAAGCAACCAAACATTATGAAATATAAATAATTTAATGCAGAATATAGAAAATCAAATTTAAATTTGAAAATATGAATGTTGACGTTCTAAAGTGCCTTTTATGTGCCTATTTGAAATAAATGCTTTGACTTTGACTTATGCATAAATAATAACAAAATTTAATATCTATTAATTAAAAATACTCGAAGAATTTCATAATAATTACGTACATTACTCTAAAGCAATACATAACATTAAAATAACTAATATAGGTAATACACATATATTACACAAACCTAATAATATAGGTATACGTAATTATACATAAGTACATAACAATTAAAAAAAATATTGAATTGCTTGAATTGTTGCTTAGCCCTTATCCTCTCTCCTAATTTTCCTGTGCTTGACAGGGTCCATATTGATCTTTAACTGTGTTATACCATCTGTGTAATACATATGGAATGCAATAAAGAATTGAGTATTGAGTCACGGCTGTTACCACTGAGCCACCACTGTTCGCAAACTTACGGCAACATTCACAAACATTAGGTAAGTAGGTACTTTAATTTTAACCGAATAATGGTGCCGATTCTCTTGTCACGAAATTCTCTAAACTAGACTAAAAATTACCAAAATTTAGTTTATTCCTGTCAAACAACGATTTCCCATTCTGAAATTGACTAAACTGACACAACTTAACTAAATTTTAGTTTGACAGCACTAAGATGGCACTGAGATTATAATTTAGTGAAAATGGCAATTTAGCTATTCTGAATTTTACGTTTTTCACCAAAATTTTGATTTTCTAACTAAATCTGCCTATTTTTAATCGCGGTTTAAAAGGTGTGGAATAAAATTAGCTGTCATGAACTAAAGTTCACACCAGCACCTCGACTTCAGATGCAAACACAGTAAGTACTGTATCTATTTTTTTTTCTTTTGCCATTATCTCGAAAACGGTGTGTCCTATCGCAAAAATAATGAACATTTCGACCCCCATTATAAAACACCTAAACCTCTAAAATCCAACGTGCTGGTAACAATTTTTCATATTTTCCATACAAAAAGTGAAAAATTCCATAAAAAACATGTCGCGGCTGCTAACAATGCGCATCTCCGGCTCTAAAAAAAATCACGTGGTACGGCAAACAAGGACCACGTGGAGTCGCAATTGCCAAATTTGATCTTAGGTGTGTCAAAATTATTTTTAAATTTAGAGATTTTATTTTGCAGAATAGCGTTAAGATTCTCATAGCCAAAAGTAAGGAATTTTAGTGATAGTTTAGTTCGGTGTACAACAGAATCGGCACCAATGTTTATATTCGTAAAGAGAATAATAGCAAGCATTTCATACGTTAATTAACCTTACGCTTACATTACCTAGCAAAGTAAAGATAAAGTATGGTCTGTGAATCTCGCCCCCAGTCCAACTAGTTTTTCAAATGTAACTTTCACCATGTTTAATCAATGATACAATATACATTAAACAGTGCACCCTATTTCTACAATTTGCTTTCAGTCAAAACAAAATTTTGCCCTCACTAAATGAACAGAATATAACCTCGAACAGTCAGATGCAGTCGCAAAGTTAGTTTAAAATAATATTCAGTACAGATTTCCTATTTCAAACGATATTTAGTTTCTCCGAGCATAGCGTTTCGATTCAAACGTTTCACTAAAGTGCACTGTGTAAATGCACATTTTGTTTGAGAGTGAAATTCCAAGTTTCTACTGAACTGTTTGAGTTTAACTACGAGTACCTCTTTGAAAAGGTTGCACGCCGCGCCGCGGCAGCCATTTTAATTTTGTGTGTATTTTTGTAAAGTATCATTTTATTGATGAAATGTGTCAGTTGCTTTCGCATTTATATCTTTATCATTTTACTTTTTTTTTACTTTTGTATCTGTGGATAACTTTATTTTACATGGGGTCAAATTAAATTAGCTAGCGAAACTCCGCTGACGTGAAGAGTATCGATATCTAAACCAAATAATACCGTTTTTTTTGGGATCAAAAATTGGTGGTAGTGTAATTACTTAAAGTATAAGTTGAGAAAATTTGCTGGTATTTTATTGTCTTAAGACACCAATACCATAACGTCTGTGAAGTTTACACAAAAACCCTTTTTTTTATTGCCATTTCTAATCTACACTACAAAAGGTCGTTGACACCAAAAAAATATATCATCAAATTGTTTTTATTTTATCATGTTAAGATAGCGATACCCATCATGTCTTCGGAGTTTCGCTAGCTAATTTAATTTGACCCCATGTAGATTATAGTTATCCACATAAACAAATATTATAAATGCAAAAGTAACTCTGTCAGATACCTTTTCACCCCTTAACGACAGCATGGATTTCATACGTAGACCGTGATTTGGGTTAGGACTTTTTGGCATGAGATGATTGGACGTAGTTACACAAAAATTAGGGATATTCACGTTTGAAGTTTAAAAGTAGGTATTTATTTTAAAATTAATTTAAAGTATGATGTTGTGTGTGGAATAATAAAACATTTATATTGTTAATAGTATATTCAAGCGTAGTATTGTATTTTCCGAGGTATATGTACATTTATACGGTTTGGATAATTACAGTTTCCGTGGCGCACGCTCTAGTCTTTTTAACGCGCCATGAATGTGAGTTGGTTCTGAGGTTGATAAAAAGTAATCGACAGTGGTTTTTGCTTGGAACTTTTTTATTGGCCGATAGTATTGATATTCACCACCAGTTTGGTGCACTTAACTCATTTTTGACCATGCCGTGGATTGGATCCTTTTCGTTTAACTACGTCCAATTTTCGACCTCCCCGCGGGCGAAGCAGCGGGTAAAAGCTAGTCTTTTTAATACTCCGTTATCAAGACGCTGAAATACCATGAAACAAGTATAAGTTATTTTTTCTAATGTTGTGTTCATTTAGATTATAAGGGAAGGTTCCGTAAACCCTTATAAAATCACTCGCGCATTCATCTATATACCACAGAATTTGTTTAATTAACAACTGTCACAGATGTCTCTGAAGTACGAAGCATTTAATTTGTTTTACGTGAAAACTGATGTATTTCAAATATTAATTACCACTGTGGAAAAATTGTTCTGAATCAAGGATATAGTTTGCTACTGTAGATGGTCAAAACATTAATTACACTGCTCGTAATCGAACATAGAAGTTAGTTTTGTAAGCCAGCTATACAACCTATAACTGGCATTGCAAATCGCCTTTCGCAGAATATTCATAACCCACCAACAACAACAATCATGACCTCCCCAGGTTTTAAATTGTAGTTAAAAAACATACTCTCCCATACTGTTCAAGTTCTAACACTATATTTACGTATATTGATTTTGACGTAGTTCACATGTCTTGGCATAGATGGCGTATTTTTAATTAGTACTTAAGTCGATGGTTAGATGGCGCTGTGCAATTACGTCATCATTTTATAACTCGCTGTTAAGAGTCTCCGGGTCTTCATGACCCTCTGTGGTATGTTCGGTTTTGTAAGTTCAAGTTCAAGTACAACTTATTTGAATAAAAGAGTTTATCAAGTAGTACAGTGTATTATTTAATGATAGATTCAGTGCCGCGAGACCAGGTCAAACATTGGTCCTTCGAGCCGGATAGTGACTGTTGTCACAAAGTTAGGGTCGTCGGAGAAGGGCGCCGACACAGTAGTGGATCGCTGCTGATGGTGCCAAGGTGCTGGTAAGTTGTGCACCGAGGTGGAAAACACCCAGTTCGAGAGGAGCGGCAGCCGGCAGTGGAGCAGTTCGAGCAGCAGGCAGCAGGCAGCAGCAGCGGGAGCAGCAGGGGTCAGCGGCAGAAAACAGTTCGAGAGGAGCGGCAGCCGGCAGTGGAGCAGTTCGAGCAGCAGGCAGCAGCAGGCAGCAGCAGGCAGCAGCAGCAGCAGCAGCAGCAGCAGCAGCAGCAGCAGCGGGAGCAGCAGGGGTCAGCGGCAGAGAACAGTTCGAGAGCGGCGGCAGCAGGAGCAGTCAGAGGGCAGCAACGGAGGAGTGCGGCACGCTCAGCAGTGCCAGTGCGGCGCGCTCTGCAATGTCAGTGCGGCGCGCTCAGTAGTGCCAGTGCGGCGCGCTCAGCAGTGCCAGTGCGGCGCGCTCAGCAGTGCCAGTGCGGCGCGCTCAGCAGTGCCAGTGTGCGCGCTCAGGAGTACAAGTGCGGCGCGCTCAGCAGTCCCAGTGCGGCGCGTTCAGCGGCGACAGTGCCCACTCAGCAGCACCAGTGTGCGCGCGCGCTCAGCAGCACCAGTACGAGATCGGCTAGCACAGTAGGAGCTGTGCAGCGACGACATAATCAAGCGGAGTGCGGCGGTGGTGTCGACAGTACGAGAGCAAGGCTAGCGACGGATCAATACGTCGCGTCGCTAAAACAGAACAGAGTGCGTAAGTGCAGTGAAAAATTGTGAGTACTTTTAATTTAAGTAATATAAGATTGTAATAGAACTTCCAAGAGACGACATTTAGCTGTAACTGTTTCGTTATCATGGAATCATTATTAAAGTTACAACTAGATGTTAAAAATACAATAGAGAAAGGGAAATCTAACTTCAAAAAATCCCCCAAGGAGAGAATAACTCTGGGATATGTTGAAACCCGATTAGAATCGTTAGAAGTACAATGGGCAAGGTTTTGTGATACTCATAGGAAAATAATTGAAAAATCCTCAGTAGATGACCTGAAAGGTACATATTTCACGTCCGATATATATGATAAAACCGAAGAGATCTATATTACATACAAATCGGAATTAAAGGATACTCAATTACTATTAGTACAGCCTGTAACAAAAGAACCGCGAGAACAAATAATACCTACCAATGATAGTAAAATTTGTAATGTTAGATTACCCAAAATCAATATTCAGTCGTTTTCTGGAAGGTACGAAGAGTGGACTAGTTTCCGTGACTTGTTTAGATCGCTTATTCATTTCAATAAGACCTTAGATGATGTACAGAGACTGCACTATCTTAAGGGATGTTTAACGGGTGAAGCGGAACAACTGCTCAGACAAATACCCATAACTGCGGCTAACTATTCGATATGTTGGGAACAGTTAGAACATAGATATAACAATAAACGACACTTAGCGAATTGTATATTGCAACGATTGTTTGAGCAGAAAAGAATGAGTACAGAGTCAGCTGTAACGTTAAAGCATCTCTTGGATACAACCACTGACTGTATGAGTGCGTTAACTAATATGGGCATTGATGTTACCACCTGGGACATAATTGTAATTCACATTGTCTCGGCTAAGCTAGACCAGGAAACCCGCAAGCAGTGGGAGTTGAAGGTTGCCTCCGAAGAGACAAATGACCTACCAACTTTAGGCCAGTTCAAGATGTTTCTTGAAAATAGGTTTAGGGCCCTTGAGTTTGTCGAACCGCAGAGAGCAACGGGACAGTGGCGTAGTCATTCAAGGATAGAAAGATCAGATCAGAAAGTCATGCTTGTTACAGATAGTAAGAATTCCACCCCCTCAGGACAGGAAAAAATAAGTTGTGAGAATTGTGGTAAAGGTCACAAACTATGTTTTTGTGAGCCTTTTATAAAGATGGATGTCTCTCAAAGGAGACAGTTTGTGCAAGGTAAAAGGATTTGTTTTAATTGCCTAGGCGGTAATCATTTAGTTTATCAATGCAAAAAATCAACGAATTGTAGAATCTGTAACAAGAAACATCACACGCTGTTGCACATGGATACTCATGGCTCTAATAGGCCAAGTTCTGAGTCAGCTGACAGTGGTACCTCAGTTGACCCAACACCAATAGTATCATGTGTTTCCACTAAGGAAACAATTAGCACTAGACAAGTATTATTGGCTACAGCATTAGTTCAGGCACAAACAGCTTCGCGGAATTATCAAGTAGTTCGAGCATTGTTAGATCAGGGGTCCCAGGCTTCGTTTGTCACTGAAGCTACGGTACAGTTTTTACGGTTAAAAAGAGTTCCGGTTAGGGGTATCGTTTCAGGACTCGGTAGTAATAAAACTACAATAGCCAATCACATGGTCACATTAGATTTGCGATCGTTGACAGATCCTCAGTTCGAGTTCGAGGTAAGGGCATATGTGTTAAAAAACATAACTACGTACCTTCCTGAAAAACAAGTACCACCTCTTATTTGGTCTGAGTTAAGGCACATATCGTTAGCAGATCCTGAGTACAGTGAGCCTAATAAGATCGACATCTTGTTGGGCGCAGATATTTATAGCCAAATAATTAAACAAGGTTTAAAGAGAGCGCCCACAGGGTTGGTAGTTGCACAGTGTACAAGATTAGGTTGGATTCTATCCGGTACAACACAAGCAGATAACGAATCACATTTATTACCCAAAATTACTTCTTTGCACGCCCATGTAGAACAAAACGATCTCTTAAAACAGTTCTGGGAGATTGAAGATCAACTGCCCCGCACTAAAAGGTTATTTACAGAACAAGAGCAGAGATGTGAAGAGCTGTTTACATCTACAACGATGAGGTCTACTGACGGTCGTTACATAGTGCGCCTACCATTCCAAGAATCAAACCCGTCCTGTGTGGGTGGTAACATAAGAGAAATTGCAATGCGACGATTCACAGCATTGGAAAGGAAGTTTGCGAGAGATCAAGACCTAAAAAAGGAATATACAAGGGTCATGGAGGAATATCTACAATTAAATCACATGAGGAAGGTACAGAAACCAGACTGTAAGTTAAATGAAGCTGTTTACTTACCACATCATGCAGTAATTAGAGAAGACAAGGCCACCACCAAGGTCCGCGTAGTGTTCGATGCTTCCTGTAAAAACAGCAAGGGTGTATCACTCAATGATACGCTGATGGTGGGCCCTACATTACAGTCCGATTTGAGGCACATCATACTTCGTTGGAGACTCCATCGTATAGCACTTACAGGGGATATAGTTAAGATGTACCGACAGGTGAGAATTGCTGAAGAAGATGTGGCATATCAACGCATATTGTGGCGCAACAGTCTCGAGGAAGAGGTACAGGATTACGAGCTACTTACCGTGACCTTCGGTACTGCTTCCGCTCCGTACCTGGCAGTAAAGGTTCTGCATCAGGTCGCATTAGACAACCACAAGGAGTATCCAAAGGCATCTGAAAAGGTTCCCACTAGTTATTATATGGATGATCTAATGACAGGATGTTCTACGGTAGAAGAGGGAAAGCAATTGTACCTAGAAATGAAGGAATCATTAAGTAAAGCAGGATTTCAGCTACAGAAATGGAATAGCAATAACAAAGAATTACTTCAGGAAATAGAGTCATGTGAAAGTAAGGAAGAGAAAGAGCTAATGGTAGATCATACTAAAATATTGGGACTTACCTGGTGCCGGAGTACAGATGAGTTCAAGTATACAGTGCAGCTTTCATCAAGATCTGAAAGAGTAACTAAACGCAACATTATTTCTGATATTGCGCGTCTGTTTGACCCCTTAGGCTGGATAGCGCCCAGTATAATACTGGCTAAAATACTTATCCAGAAACTGTGGTTATCAGGAATAGGTTGGGACGATGAGGTACCTGAAACAATAAGACATGAATGGGATACTTACCGTAACGATTTAATACAGCTTCATAAGGTGCGGGTTCCTAGATGGTTAGGAGTGTCAAACGAAGCCCAAATAGAGTTGCACGGGTTTAGCGACGCGTCAAAGGCAGCCTATGCTGCGGTTGTCTATACTCGTTATATAGATAGTGCAGGCAAAATTTATATTACACTTTTAGTAGCCAAGACAAAGGTCGCACCAATAAAAACAGTAAGCATTCCGCGACTGGAACTTTGTGCAGCATTGCTCTTGACCCGTTTATTATCGGATGTGGCTAAAGCAATGAATATTGAAAGGGATAAGGTCCATGCCTGGACAGACTCGACGGTAGTCCTCGCGTGGTTAAATAGTCACCCCAGTCGATGGAAGACCTTTGTAGGGAATCGAGTGTCAGAAATCTTAACAACACTTGAGGCAGATCAATGGTCGCACGTGTCATCAAAAGACAATCCGGCAGATCATGCATCAAGAGGTGTATTACCCACCTTGCTATCTGAAAGGGAGCAATGGTTTAGGGGGCCAACATTTTTATACAATGCAATTATTAGATATAATAGACCAGTTAATTTAGATGTACACTTAGAAGAAAATATTAAGTGTCATTTAGCTCTAAGCGAAGAAGATTCACCATGGGTCAAGTTTAGTTCCTTAAGGAAATTATTAAGAGTTGTAGCGTTATGTAGGATTTTCGTTCGTATAAAGGGTAAGATTAGAAATGAGAGGTCTAAATATTTAAGCAGGGAAGAGTTAGATGAGGCGTTAAAATGTTGTATAAGACGGTGTCAAAGAATAGAGTTCAAAAACGAATATGATCAGTTAAAACAAGGGAAACCATTAATAGATAAATCAAGTAAACTTAAATCACTGTGTCCGTTGCTAGATAAGGATGATATAATCCGTGTTGGTGGCAGATTACAACAAGCCTTTCTGTCCGATCAACAAAGGCATCCTATAATACTTCCACATAATGCTCATCTTACAAAATTGTTAATTGCTGATTCACATGAGCGTACCTTGCATGGTGGTCCTCAGATGATGACCAACTTTATTAGATCAGCTTATTGGGTTATTAGATTGAAGAGTGCAGTAAAAGGGCACGTACGTAGGTGTGTAACGTGTGTAAAGACCAAGGCTGAAACCTACAATCAGCTGATGGGATCACTTCCCTCGGCACGTTGTACTCCAACTAGACCATTTTTACATAGCGGGGTGGATTATGCAGGTCCAATTCAAATTCGTACGGCCAAGGGTCGAGGTCATCGTTCACATAAGGGGTATATTTGTGTGTTCGTGTGTATGGCTACTAGGGCCATACACTTGGAAGTAGTAAGCGATATGAGTACATCAGGTTTCATAGCAGCATTCCGGCGATTTGTAGCTAGACGTGGCCATTGCGCACAAATATGGAGCGACAACGGAACAAATTTTGTCGGAGCTGCAAGAGAGCTCAAAGAGATACTTGCTGTCCAGCAAGATAGTGCAGCGTATGTAGAGGCACGCGGAACTACGTGGAATTTCATACCTCCCCGTGCCCCTAATTTCGGTGGACTATGGGAGGCAGCAGTGAAATCCACGAAGTTTCATTTGAAACGCGTGATCGGAAACACTACTCTGACATATGAGGAGATGAGTACTCTATTAAGTCAAATAGAAGCTTGTCTAAATTCAAGACCTATGACCGTCATAAGTGGAGAAGATATCAATGAACCTATGCCATTGACTCCTGGTCACTTCTTAGTTGGGGAATCATTAATCAATGTTCCTAGTCCTAATTATACAAATTCCAATGTTAGTTCGTTGTCTCGGTGGCAGCACTTACAAAAAATGTTACAAACCTTTTGGCAGCGTTGGTCCACGGAGTATTTGAGTGGTTTAGTTCATAGATACAAATGGTCTCTTCAAACTCCAGAGCCTAAAATCGGGGATATAGTGCTAATTAAAGAGTCAGACTTACCTCCTGCTTGTTGGTTGCTTGGTAAAATAGTAGAAAAACATCCTGGTTTGGATGGGGTAACTAGGGTGGTAACATTACGCACTAGTAAAGGTCTCTTGAAGCGTCCGACTTCAAAACTATGTATTCTACCGGTAAATGAATAAAACTTTCATGCCTTCATTTACAAATTAATGCTTGGAATTCTTGTTCGGTTATTGTCATCGCAAGTTCTTGTTAAAATGTTAAGTGTTAATTGAGTTTACATTTGTTCTTAAGGTTAAATATTAGAAAGATAGTATATTGGTGTAACGTTTATTAAGATTTTGCATTTAGATTTAAGTTGTTACTGTTTGTATATTCGTATTGTAATTTCTAACAGGCTACCACTTACCAAGGACATTTAAATCCAAGAAGTCAATCAAGGATCAACTGCAGGGAAATAATATTCGAGTTTACATTTCAATTGCCAAGGACATTCTGCAATAATGTCCTTGGTGGGCGGTATGTTCAAGTTCTAACACTATATTTACGTATATTGATTTTGACGTAGTTCACATGTCTTGGCATAGATGGCGTATTTTTAATTAGTACTTAAGTCGATGGTTAGATGGCGCTGTGCAATTACGTCATCATTTTATAACTCGCTGTTAAGAGTCTCCGGGTCTTCATGACCCTCTGTGGTATGTTCGGTTTTGTAAGTTCAAGTTCAAGTACAACTTATTTGAATAAAAGAGTTTATCAAGTAGTACAGTGTATTATTTAATGATAGATTCAGTGCCGCGAGACCAGGTCAAACACATACATCGATAAACGTAACGGTAAATTTTTCAACTGCAAATGTAGGTTTGTAAGCGCATTTTTTTTATATGTGGTAAAAATAAAATGATTAATTTTCGGACTTTTTCCTTTAGTTGCGCTGTAAGACCTTGCTACTTGCCAAATTTCACGATTCTAGGTCAACGGGAAGTACCCTATAGTTTTTATTTATTTGCAAGTATCAAAATATGTCGCATAAATAGGCGTAATTTTTGAATGCGTTGACAGAGAAGCTTAATATTTTTAGAGCTTAATTTCAATTTGATATCTCCAACCGTTCCTGAGAACAAGGGTCTTGACAGACTGATAGACGGACAGACGGACGCACGGAAGATCAACGAAGTGATCCTGTAAGGGTTCAGTTTTTTCCTTTGGATGTACGGAACCCTAAAATTGATATATATACACACATAAACGCCTTTTGCCCATGGGCTAGGCAGAAACTACAAAACGCCACCTGCTATCATCCTTACATACTCCTGTAGGTTAATTATGTTATTATTGTATTAAGTTAATTATAGGACAAAATGTATGAAAATATAACACATTTTCATATTCGTTTCTGAATTTCGTGTGAAGCTCAAGTGGTTACCAATTCGCCTTCGCCGGAATGCTCATATCCTTTCTCTTTTGTATAATGTGCTCTTCTCCCCGTCCACCCCTCTCTATCTTAAGAAATGTTGCCAGTTTCTTTGCGACCCCCACACAAAATTTATAAAGGTTATCAGATAACTTTAAGTTTAAAATGCCTATGCATTCCACAACTTTCCTCGACAAATTCTTTACTGTCCAGGCCGCTCGTTTGTGGAATGCATTTCTAGTTGAAATAAAACGCACGCCGTCATTGCTTGTGTTTAAAAGACTCGTGAAGGAACATGAGTAGTCGCTGTGATCTTGTTCTCGTAATTGTAATAATCTATAGTCTTCATTTATTTTCGTTGCTTATATATTTAGTATGTACGTATTTATGTATCGATGATTTAGGATATGTATATATCTGTGTATCTATTTTAGTGTATTGTTTATACTTACTATTTGCACTAACGACAGCCCCATTTTATGTCCAGGCAAATCACTGTCCATTCCAAGGTTGCCTGGAAGAGATCGCAGAAAGCGATAAGGCCGCCCATATATTATGTAGTGTTCAATTATTATTTTTCTCTTATGTATTTTGTGGTGTAGAATATATAAATAAATAAATAACATTTTGTCATGCACGCCGGTGGCGAATATAATGACAATTAAGTCCTGGTTCAGACCCTAATCCAACCCTAATAGAGTCCATCGCAAGAAATGGGTACTTAATCATCACATCGAAGTCTTTATACAAATCAACGTGCAAATGCTGTTCATACAACATATCTATCGAATAAACAAACACAGACTCGATACGTCTCTCTATTTACTCAATTCAGTTGATTCGATCTCCAGAATACACTCAAACGAGGTGTAGTCTTGAATATTCACATAAAACTTCAAAGGTATTCTATCAATTTATAAGGAACTGTCTCACAAAAGCGCTTGCCTCTTCACGACGAAGTAATTTAATTGTGAAATGATTTTATGCTTCAACAATGGCTTGCAATAATAGTGAGTAAATGTAGTTGGTACAAAAGGTTGGTTCTGCCTGAAAGGTTATAAAGACGAAACACAGGACGGGACCTTATATAATCCAAAACTGGTACTAGCACAAATAATTATAATACAAGCCTGTAATTGTCCCACTGTAGGGCAAACGACTCTTCTCATACATAGAAGGCAAAACTCAAAATCAAACTCAAACAGTGTTATTACAAAAAGCGGTTTAACTGAAAACCCCGGTTTAAAGCTCTATAAACTACGGTTTAAACCAAAATGATATTACAAAACGTGGTTTTTCGAAAAACCGTGGACCATATCATGGTCTAACGCTAAACCTCGGCGGCCCCTAGTTTAATCGATCAAACTATGGTCTAAATCGTATCAGTCAAAGTTTCTCTTGTATTTTATAGCATCTTTTTCATTGTGTTGTGTTGTTTTTACCCGAAAATGGATATTAACATGGTCGATTTAATTGATATTGAGGATATTGAAGCCGCTGAGTTGTTGGGAACGCCACGCCGACACAACGTAAATCGTGTTCGAATCGATCAAATAAATTAAAATTAAATTTGAATCAATTAAACACTGATTTCAAGTTAATCGAAGTAATTTATGTTTATTTACTTTTTCCTCGGTACTCCAATTCTCAGATCGTTTTTTCTTTTGTTGGTCCATCACAATATGATATTAAAATTACCTACTATAGAAGGTAATACTATACAAAGAGGCAATTGTTCTATTAGAAACTTCGATAACTTAAAAATTCCAAAGCTAAATGAACTTTGTTCAACTTGCGATGGTTTTGTTTAATGTTATGGTTTCATATAATGCGCGAAAATGTTACGTTTCGTTACACGTACCTAGATGTATTATTAGTACTTCATACGACATTAAGTCATGTGCTTAAACCTAAACAAAACTGCAATCGACGAAATAACTAATATTCCATGCAAATTAACACTCTCAATATTTTTAACACTCCTAAACATCATAATAATCATAAGCGTATTAACAAAAAGTTTTCATTTCTGAGCATACGGAACGTTGCAATAGAATGATAACATGGTGAACGAATAATATTTGTATTAATCTGTGGTTGTTACAAAGACAATGGTTCAAATGACGGCACTAAGAAGACCACGGTTTTTTGAAGTTCTGTAATACGGACAAATTTAGACCATGGTTCTGCAGATAAGCCTGGACTTCGTAGGACAGGTTTAAATCAAGGTTTATTTAGTTTTTTTTTGTAATAAGACCGAAAGCATTTATTTCAATTAAACCATTTACAGGCACTTTTGAATTTTCAAGTAGTCGGTCAGTCAGAAATGTGAAGCTAGTTGCCCATTCCAAAGCGTAGTAGGTACCTATGGAGAAGAATGGGCAAGAAACTCCATGGACACTCTTTTAAATTATATTGTTACATAAATATTAGTTACATCATTAATGTTGAATATAGGTATAATTATATGTGAGAACGATGTAAATAAGACGTACACGTTGAGTGTCCAGTGTACAGCAAAAATAAATTTAAACAAAGCAATCCATAATAAAATAATTAAAATAAGACGTGGTGGCTAAGAGATGACCAGTCCCAACTGACAGCGCCCGTTCACGAACATGACGCATGGATCAGCACCATTCAGCTCAACCATTTTGAAGGGAGCTAATTGATGCACGAGCATTGATCACCACGCTTGCTCAATACGGGTTGGCGATTTCAGACTTATATAAAGGATAAGTCCAGGTTCCCTTAGGATGTTTTCCTTCGCCGACGTCAGTGATGTCCAAGATAAACTCAGAAAGTAAATATGAATTAAACAGTCATATTGATGTTTTTTTCTTTTTTTTTTCACATTTATTGCCTTTCAAGAAATGCTGAAGAATGACAGACGTAAGTACCTATTTAGTTCGTCTCGAGAAGCTGCTTCTTCACTTGTTTCTGCAAACAATTATGCAACTGTACAAATTGTCCCTACTCCTGCACATTTAAAGACGTAAAGAACGCTATGAAAGCCGCGATGAAAGAAAAAAAAAAAGGAGAAAGAATATATTTTATTTGGACATAGTTCGTGAAACAAAAAGTACCTACAATTCTACAAATAACAAAATAAAAAAGTGAATGTTAAGTTTTAACAAAAATAGTGTGTGCCTCACGGCTGCGCCACAAAGGTTAATTTCAGCATTAATGCCAGACAGATGCTGTCTGACGCTGGTTTTCTAATGAACCTTTAGGGACAAGTGACGGGGAGTACAAACAGTTTCAACATATCTAATACATCATTTTTATACTTACAAATAAACAAGTAATAATAATAAAAGTGAAAACAAGAACTGTCTCAGCAAGATTGAGACGTGCACGATGTGCGATGGACAATCCCCCGACAGTTATTTAGTTTTTAAACGACAAGAAAAAAAATTGTGTGGGTGGTTTGAATAAAAATGTTGTATTATACTTAGTTATAATAATAACAAAACCAAAATATAGACTAAAATTATATAAACATATACCTATATAACGGTACACCGGGACCATTCGGATTTTTAGAAATCGTGACGTCAGTAGAGCTGACGTCACCATCTCCACCTCTAGGCTCACTCATTGCAAAAATGAATACTCACAATTAACTATAAACGTTTTATTATTATTACTAGTGAAACACAAGTAAAACAGCCTTAAAATCTAAATAAATAAAATCAATCGTATTCACAAGATATTTTAGCAAACACCAGTAACTTGTCTTCTCAAAAGACAATGCCAGGAATAGGCTCGAATCATCTAGCGTCCGACAGACTTTCTACAATAATGCTAATTCATAACAGAAAACAGTAAGAATTGAGAAATGAATGAATGAATTGAATTGATTGGTTTGGGTTGTTTTATTTGAAAATTGAGAATTTTTGTATGCCTATGGGCGGGACATAGACGGACTCTGTAATATCTATATTTTAACATCTTCTAACCTATGTATACAAAATAAATGAATTTGAATTTGAATTTATACCATATAAATAAAATCTGTAGAAGTACACCGTTGAAAAGTAGGTATGTTATATTTTTAGTATAAAAACGTATCTATATGTGAAAAAAATGAGCCAAAAGTCATAAATTTATTATATACTAATTTATGTCCTGCGTTAATATGAGAAGTATCAAGTGGTCAACTTTAAAGAACTATATTTTTATTTGGTGTACTTCTAATGGAAAACTAATTATACTATAACATTCTGTAATTATTTTCCTTTTTTATAATATATAGCTCATCCTTGTCGGTTCTGGCCGAGTCTTGTAGGAAACCTTGGCATTTGGCCACATAGACAAGGGGAAAGGGGATTCCCCTTGTCAATGTGGCCTCGCAGTGGTTCGCCCATTCAATAAAAATGGCGTCCTTGTTGCGAAGTCATTACAGTTAATTTTTCACAAATTTCAGGTAACATTGATTGAAGTAACAAACTATGATTTGTTAATTCGTTTTACTATTTTTAGCAATCGATTTGCACATTAAATTAGTTCTCTATCGCTTATAACATGTTGAACGCGCGCCTCGTTTACCTCTTTTTTTGCTTGCTTAATAGTAGTTCAATTAGCCAAGTTTAAATAAACAAAAACAAATCAAAAATCGTTTTTCAAATAACGCATATCGCTTATTAATTAAGAAATGAATTTAGCTAAAGATAACTTGCTTTTAAACCAAAGTTTGAATAAACCTTCTGTTATGGTTTGCTGTTAAAGTAACCGCAAATCATAACACGGCCTTTTACATTGAAAAGTAGCGAACTGACTACAACAATCACATCTAAAACTAATTTTAACCTATCCAGTCATATTTAACTATTTGATTTTAACTTAAAGTTGATATTTTTAAAGTTATGTTAGCCCTGCGTCGACATATATATTTATCAGTATTCGGAGAAAATGGAGTACCTACCTATAACAATACATGAAGTATGATGAACGTGGCCACCTACTGGGTCAAAGTAATCTAGTAAACTAGACGAAGTTTGCATCATCAATTCGAAAAGAACAGGACGCATAAACTTCATGAGGTGGTAAAAATAATTACGAGTCATGTGGCCGGCAAGGCGTAAGCCTGGCCAGAGTCCATAGTGCACCGAACGTACCTACATTTAAAAGGGTGCATTCTAAAAATTGGCAACGTCGCAATAGCTGTCACATATTATTTCGCTGTTTTGATTAATTTATCAATATCACTTAATGTAATTATGAAACATTGTTCTGCGGTGTAGTAAAATGCTGATTATTAATAGCAATTTTCATAATTTTTGTATCGTCGATATTTTATAATTTAATTTAGTAATAATAATTAATCAATCAAAACAGTGAAATATTTGACAGCTATTTTCGACGCTGCCAACTTTCCATATGCAAAGTCTTAAGTAAGTTTACCCAACCTAGAAGCTTGCGATTATTATAATGATGCGCTGCTTGACGTAATCCCTTAGTCAATATTGAAGGTTTAGATTATACTTTAGTAGAAATTACACTGAAAGATGCTCCTAAATAAATAAACCCGCACCCTAATTACGTAACACACTTTGTTTCACAATCCGAAGGATTTTGAAGGAAATTGCTAATCCATTGCTTCATATGTTTGAAAATTTCGTCTGCTCAACCACGTAAATAACGCAATGAATATTGTTGAACTGTCAAATTAAATGGCATTGATTTTGTAAGTCTGATACACAATTAGCCCGCTGGTATAATGTTCGTGACCGCTTATCATTTACAATTTACATTATAAATGATTTTATTTCTGTAAGTAGGTTTAAACAAACACTTTTACACGTCAATCGTATTTTAAAAACTAGATGAGGTCGGCATTTCTTCTGACTACTCTGTGAAGAAAGGCCCAAACAAACTCAGAGGTCACAGTCTCTTAAAGTCCAGACAAAATCTTGGTCAGACATGTGAAGGCTATGTAGATCGGTGTCTGAAATGGTATTTTAAGTCCCTCCGTTTGATATCACGTTTATTTGTAATATTTGTAATAACTGTAATTATAATGATGACAATTGCTTTTCTTCTCAATTAGAGCTGATTTCATTCCATTGGATTATAAGATCTCATTTAAATATTATTGCCATCGTTAACTTTCATTTCTTCTCATTTCCTTTTTGATATTCAAGAGTCATTCTATCGAAATGAAGTTAATGTTCCGATCATATGATAGAGCGTTTTTAAACCTTTAATATAAACAAGAAATGGGAAGGAAAAATGTTTTTCTAAACAGTTTTCCTGACACATTTTCATTCAAGGTAATCCTAAAGAACGGAAGTTTACCTATGCCATTTAGAATTCAGTAAAAATCGTTCAAGACATTGCGTCTTAGGGTACGAGTTCACTAATATGTAACATATTTCTAACTTAACACTATTTTTGTCATTCTTAGAACGAATGTGTTCGGTCTCTTCCCTAAGGTATCAATAATTAGATACATAATTTATCTATTTATTTATTTAAATGCCGTAAACTATCATTACAGATGCAATAGCCAAGTCACACACACTAAATTAAAATTAAAGCACAAAATACATCTCGAGTTCATATATAATTATTTGTAACATAGCGTAAACAATAGTACTTTTGCGAATTCACCCCAGGGACATGTAAATAAATATATCAATTTCGACCTGAATAAAATTGATGGTGCGAATTGCTCGAGTCAGAGGGGTTTTGGCCAGCAAGTTGGTCCTAGCTGATGGTACGACCAGCAGTGGCGGAGGCCGCCGTCTCCATACATAACGGTCGGGTACGCACAAGTGATATAATTGACAGAATTAGTTTTAAAAACATCTTAATCGAGACATCAGTTATCCATTATTCACCTTTGAATCAGAATGATTAACATAATTTTTATGCTCATTCAATATGCACAGGAAGTAATGAACTTAAACCATTAGTCCCAAACTCGCAGCGTTCTATTGTAAAATCGCTTTAACAAAACTGCATCTAAGTGAGCATGTACCTTTACCATATTTTATTCATGCAGCCTCTTTTATCTTATTTTCTTTGAAAGCAGAAGCGCTTAGAATGCTGTGATGGGATCGAGTAGGTACTAAAGCGCTGCGTGAGATTTTGTGAGGGCAGAAATAAATGTTTATATAGAGAATATTTTTCTAAGGTAAAGTTCAATGTGATTTAATGGCAGTAATTTTGAGGGTGGGTTTAGATTGGTATTTAGTAGGTATGAGGATTCCACGTACAATGGTCCACTGAAGAACTAACTGCGGAATCCAACCTCAATAGCATAGAACAAGTTTATAGACTACATTCCAGACTAGACTGTATTTAGGTTCACACTATGCTTTTGGTTTTGATGTGCTATTAATTATAACTTTTGGGTACGCAAAAATATTACAACATAGATAAACTGACCACTTTCAAGGTGAGATGAGGATGCTTACAAAAGGATCCTCTTGTTGATTTTAATGCTTTAATAACCTGCGAATGTCGTGATGTTCCAGTGGTTAAGGCCCTGCCTCTCATGCACGTCAAGTCCGGTAATATGACTTATTGAATGATAAATGATAAATGATTTTATTTCTGTAAGTAGGTTTGTACAAAAACTTTTACACGTCAATCATATTATTTTAAAAACTAGATCAGGTCGGCGTTTCCTATCTGACTACTCTGAGAAGAAAGGCCGAAACAAACTCAGAGGTCACAGTCTCTTTTAAAGTCCAGACATAATCTTGGTCAGATGATGTGAAGACCATGTAGATTGGTGTCTGAAACGGTATTTTGAGGAAAAACCATACAGATTGAGCGGACCTGTCCAGTCAGTGCACGCATTTGTCAGTAATCTAGCCGCTCAACTCAGAACTTTAGGAGCACAACGATCAAATGAATATGTAGTTCCGAGTTTATGTTGGACATTCCTGACATCGGTGAAAGAAAACATAGTGAGGAAACTCTGGACCTGTAGTTGATACTAGCTTCTGGTTCCCCGGACCCACCCCGTCGCATCACATCGCCTGCCCGTGCTATTCCCTCGTTTTCTTATAGCGTTCTTTCTGACACTTTTTTCTTTTGGCTTGGCTCCTTAGGGTCCTAACGTGATGTTAAATAGCCTATAGCCTTCCTCAGGAATTAGGCTATTAAATGCAAACATATTTTTTCAAATCTGACTGGTACTGGACTCTTACTGGCTAAAACCCACCCGTGTTCCTTCAGTTGCCTGTGCCAGGGGCCACGGTAACCCTTTCGGACTTTCCCGCAACCCCGGCAGGCATCGGTCCTTGTGAACCCCGTCATTGCTGCTGACATCTCTTTGAGGTGCGCGTGGAACACAATGCGCCGTCGACCCGGACCTGGTCCTTATCGGACGGCCAGCTTCCCATTGCTCGCCGTCCGCAAGCCCGCGCCTACAGTAGCCGGGAATCGGCTTGGGATTCCCGACGCTTAGGGCGTCTCGTGCGGCGGCTAGGGGCGTGAAAGCGCGAATTTTGCCTCTCCCTCACGTGTTCCGCCTCCTCCTTTGCGAGCATTACTGCTTCGCAGAAGGAGGTGATGGCTTTCCAAGCCCTCTCACTCCGTACCATGGCCTGGACCAGGGCCGGACGCGAGAGATCGCCACCGCCAATCGCCTGCACGAGGATACGTCGGTGCTCAGCCCAAGCCGGGCACACCTCCACCATATGCTCCACCGTGTCCTCTGGGCGACCCACACAATGGTGACACTCGGGCGTTTCCTCCCGCCCTATCCGGAACAAGAACCTCCCGAAGCAGCCGTGTCCGGTGAGGACCTGCGTCAGACGGAAGAAGAGGACGCCGTGGCGCCTCTCTAGCTACTCCTCAGAGAGGGGACTTATCGCCGCAATTGTGAAAATAAAGGGCTGTGAATAATAAGTACCTCCAATCGCTGCCTTTCTTCTTGAGCTCGTTCCCTTATTGTCCTTTTACGACACCCACATAAAGTATAATAATATAGTTGTCAACTTCAACGTCTGCAACGAAACAGTTAAAACAGCTCCAGAATAAAACTTTCTCATACTTAAGCACAAATACCAAATTATACTTCTTGACATTTCAGCTAAAATAAAGCTCTTGAAGAAAATGTTGGGAGACCTTTGGCTGAATATTTGACCTTTCCATAAGTAATCGACGTCACAATTGGGTTATCAAACGCCTTGAGGGTGTGATTCTGCTATTTTCTTCGTAATTCAATTGCATTTAGGGTTGTGAAAGAATCTAGTTTTATTAACTTCAACATAATAAAAAAAAGGTTCTTGTAGCTTGAAAGTGGGTGTGTAGTTTTTTTTTTTCATTCATTTTTATTTTTTCCAGTGACTTATGTCACTATAAATGAATTTTACCTGTAATTCGTAGAGGTAAATGGAACACGCAACGGTGCGTTTCATCGCTTCGACCTTCCGGGAACATTAAAATAAAGTTTGGATAGAATGTCGGAGTTATTAATAGAATTATTGAACAATTTAATCAAATAATGAAATACAGTCAGAGATTGCCCGCCGATTATTTAGGGGTAATATATTAATATGATACTTCTTACAGAGGTTGAGGTAATCTTCAGACCGGTAGGTAACTTGCGAAGCAAGTTAGAAACTTCTTCACTGTTCACTACAATGCTACATATTATATCAGATAGGCTGGAAGATTCAGTAAAAAGTGGGGGTGAATAAATTCCATGACTAGGGCTAGTATCTAGAAAAAGTTGAATAAAAGTACGTAAAAAACGCTTTGCATATTGTTTCACCGGTACGCAACGCTTCGCTATTATAGTTTAAAGTGCTCGGAGCTGCATTTGAGTTGTGCCGTTTTTTAACGACGCGACGCACGGTCCAAAAATATTTAGGGTTTTCTTTAATACATTTTTCGGTTAAACTCAAGCCGTCTTATTACAAAACACGATCTAACTTTAGCCCCAACCTACACATTCGATTTAGTTTTTGTATTTGGAACTTTATGCCGACTATATTAAAGTTCTTAATACAAAATTGACAATCTAAGACCGGACTAAGTTGACAGTTTTGTAAAAGGAACTGTATTTCGATTTCAGTTATGTTCTTATTTCAAAAACAGGCTCGATGGTTTAAACCATGTCAAAAGAAAAACCTTGTTTTGTAATAAGGCCGAAGTAGTTTTCATAACATTGCGATTCTAATGCCTTTACTCTTTCACGAAGAAGCTTAAATGTTGACTCATCAGCTATATTGCGGTACGTTCTATTTGTTTTTAAATATTTGTATTTTTCTTTAATTGTTTCAATTAATGTACCAAGTTGGATATGTTTTGCTACGAAGTCATTTTTGTGGTACCTATGTATTTTGTGTGTAAATTGAGAATTAATTGATTGAAAATGTTTAATAATTCATCAATTGATCGTGTCGCAAACTCAGATTCCCATTCATTCATGGAAATGTCTTATCTAGGACTACGGACAAATTGGGTGTGTAGTATATGGCATAATAACAGATAGTATATTATCACTTGAAATAACGTTCACATGATATAATCTATAAAAACAAATACCTAACCTAATTTCATGTGATCTAATTTTACATTTTATATAAACTTCTTTTGCTCTAATGACACTTAGTATAACGTTAATTTCATATAATTTTCAATTTGTATATTGCTCTTTTTATATAACGTTCAGTTGACCATATTTTCATATTTACTAATTTTCAGCCAACATTCTGTAATTAATAAGTAGGTAAATATCAGGAAACATCATACTGTTATAACCTCATCTAACCCAAATGATTCACCAACAATAGAGGGAATCTGGCTCTTGGCGGCCGCTGGCGCGGCACGCTCGCTTCGCTCGCTCGCCTTCGCGCGCTATGGTCACTGTTCTAACCTAACCTAACCCACATGATTCACCAACCATAGAGGGGATCTGTTAGATGAGGAGAATAAGAAAACACAACAAAAAACATATTAACGTTACTATTGAATTTAAATGTTATACTAACTAATTACTATACCTACTAACTGAATATTAGTTCAAATGTGAATTATAGAAAATGTTAATTAAATAATAAGAAATTAGGTAAAATGAAATTATATCAACAATTCACTATCTCAACTGATTGTTATATTAAACAAAAGTATATTAACTGAAATTAGGTCAAGTGAACGTTCGATTTTTTGTTATTATATCAACCGTTACACACCCGGACAAAATATGGCCCCTACCTGACCAAAGTTTTATATACAATACACAGATAAAATGCAGTGGGTGACTTGCACACTCAATAAGGGTCCCACCGAAAACGGTTGCTAGCACTTAGTGGCATAGCGACAAAGGGACAACATGTCCTGTGGTGCTTATAAGGAGTAGAGAGGAACTCCACGGCTATCAGGACAATCCCGGAAGTACGGTCGAGATCTCTACCAGCATCATACTGGAATACGCCCTTCCTCCAAGCACGTTTGCTCTTGCGAATCTCCACTCAACGCGGCCAATAAAGACAAGAAAGTGGTGGGAGCTCTGTTCCTCATCAGTGTTCACTACAGCCGGCCAAAGGCAAGCCAGAGGTGAGGAACAAGACTTCTCCCAGGTGATAGGATCCGTGGGGTCGCTACTGCCCGACAGCTCGCCACCTGCTGCCCTGCGGGTTTCTGTATCTCTTTTGGTTTGGCTACTTACCCTAGACCTGTTTCGGCAAAGTAAACTCTACTGGTACAGACCTAGAGTTCAGGAGCGCGCAAGCCCCATCATGACGTCAACGTAGAGATACGGCGGTGGCGGTGGGGTTATTATTATTATACTTTTACGTATCTCGGTGTTGCACCGGATCTATGGGGTAGTACGGGCCGAAGCCGAGTGCTACCCCTGGAAATGAGTAAGATTATGTTCAGGTGATGGTATGTTCGGGTTTTGTGATGGTGAGTGTGTTAGGAATGTTTTTTTAAATTGTTGATGTAATGATCTTAAGTGTGCATTTATGAATTCAATCATCTTTATACTCCATTTTTAAAAGTGGGTGAAGGGTAATTGGCTAAATTAGCATACGACACAACATGTACGGATGTTGGTGATCATGTTAATGATGATCTTGATAAGCGTGATAGATATGAAGATGGTCATGACACAATTGATGAAAATATGAACCTCGGAGTGGTAGATGACCTACTATAAGTCTGGATAGTGATTATACAAACTTTATCGTCTTTTTTTATACATAATCGTGGAAATTATCTATTACAGCGGATTACTGTTAGGTACTAAGAAGCGTGAATAATCTTATAATCAAAATGCCCAACCCTAACGGCATCGTTCGGTTTTAGGTAAATATATTTCAAACAAAAGGTATTGGTTTTTAATTAAATCTCTCATAACTAAGTCAGAGATTCTTGAAATAAGATAAGAGACTTGATAATAACAAGTTGTTAACTTATTGTAAGCTTTGATAAGCTGATTTGTGCTTTAAAGAGATCGGTATTTAAACATTTTCTTTGGAATGCCAACGTTTATTCATTAATTTTCATTTCTCATAGTAGGTACGAACTATAGAAGGCTTATTCTCGTACTGCTGACAACAGTTAAAGCGCGGTCACTGTCGGCCTGCATATAAAAGAAAGAGAAGCGCGATGACACAAAACTGGATATTTATTGAAAAATATGAAGCAATTCTTTATTAACAAAAAATCTATTGATTGGACTAAAAAAAAAACACATTTACGTTAATATGTTGCTTGAAGAACAATCTAAAAAAAAAACAGAATTATTGCATGTATATTAGTATGGTTTTTAATCGTTAAAATACGTTTTTAGAGGTATTTTCGTGACTTTTTTCTATCATACCAAATTAGTTGTATTATGTTTTCAACACACTATCTAACTAGGATATATTATCCTGAAGAATATCATATGTTTTGTTTACTGCAGTGGATTATACAGGGTGGCCGGAACATTGACGTCCAAAAATAAAATTTCGGTCCCTCGTATCGTGGGGTATTCGAATCACCCCCATGTATGTTCCGCGACTTTTCATAGTTTTCGAGTTATGAATTTTTTTCTGAATGTTTGAAAATTTTCGACCTGACCAACCTAAAAAAATTCTTTACTGCTATACGCGTGTCGCCATTTTGTCTTTACCACACTCGCTTTGCCCACGGACTCCGCTGCCTACTTGTTTGACTACTTTGCTCGTTTATTGGACTGTGTTTTGCATTCTGATTTGGACTTTTTTTACGTGGAAGTGTAAAAAATGAGTTACACGTTAAGTGAATATGCAGAAATGCATTATTTTTATGGAGTTGCACAAGGAAACGGCCATGAAGCAGCGCGACTGTATCGCGAACAACTTCAACGTCGTGGTGGGCCGCAACCTGAGCGATATCCCGACCATCGTGTTTTTATTAACACGCACAACACTTTGATGGCAGGCCGCATTCCTGGTCGACGCGGCAGTCATGAAGGAATCCCTAGAGCTAACCCGGATCGCAGAGAAATGGTGCTGGAAGAAGTTCAGCGAAATCCGTCTACGAGTACGAGAAGTATGGCTCGTGCTCTGAACATCCCAAGGACTTCTATCCAAGACATTCTTCACGATGAAGAATACCACGCGTTCCACATCCGACGAGTCCAAGCTTTACTGCCTACAGATCACCAATTGCGCGTTGATTTTTGCCAAACCATGTTACGAAAAGAGCAAGAGGATCCTGGATTTTTCAATAAAGTTTTATGGTCAGATGAGTCACGATTTGAGCGATCCGGAATATTCAATATTCATAATTACCACACGTGGGCGAATGAAAATCCACTCGAAGTGAGAGCTTCGACATTTCAACATCGCTTCAGCGTTAACTTGTGGTCTGGTATTCTCAATGGCGAACTAATTGGTCCGTTTGAACTGCCGTCCAGACTTGATGGAGAAACATACAAAAACTTTTTGGAAAATGAACTTCCATTGTTGCTGGCAGATGTGAATCTCGAACTCAGACGAACCACGGTGTTGCAAAATGACGGCGCCCCGTGTCACTATGCAACCCAGGTCCGAAATTACTTAGATGAAACATACCCCAACAGATGGATCGGACGCAGCGGACCAATTAGGTGGCCTCCACGCTCACCTGATCTCAACCCCATCGATTTCTTTATTTGGGGCTATTACAAGGAAATAGCATACGCCCGAGACTGTTCAAGTGAACAAGAGCTGAGGCAGTTGATTGCAGAAGCTGAACGTGTTGTGAGAGAGAACAGAGACGCTTTTAGACGATTGCCAGACAATTTCTTACGTAGGTGTAGAATGTGTATTGCTGCTGGTGGTGGCCACTTTGAAAACCTTTTCTAAATGTTAAAAATAAATTAAGTACTTTTTTCACATTATCATCTGTGTTTTATTCAAAACCACTTTTTACGTAAAACTTTTCTTACCCAACTCTGAAACTATTTGTTGGTTAGTTTTCAGTATTCTTATCATTAATTAACCTTAGGAACGAGAAAATAGCCAAAAAAAAATAATTACTCAGATGGGTAATTTTAAGAATTTTTCCACCTCGCTGTCTTTGAAGGCCGATTTTAAACAAAGTAGCCCTATTAAGTACTTCATTTTTTTATGATTATGAAAACTGAGAGTCTGGCGCATTCTTGAAGCCTACTTAGGAATTATGAAGTCACCTGTTAAGATTTTTAATTTAAAGTTGAAAATTTGAGTCATAATTTACCGAACGTAAATTTTTCACTTTAGATCAACATTTTCATAACTTTCATCACAGTTACGAAGCTGATTATTTTATGCATAAAAGTACTACTTATGAAAATTCAGTTGCAAAAAAAGAAACTCGATAAAACCCTCTACTTTTTTTTTTAGAATTTTTTTAGGTTGGTCAGGTCGAAAATTTTCAAACATTCAGAAAAAAATTCATAACTCGAAAACTATGAAAAGTCGCGGAACATACATGGGGGTGATTCGAATACCCCACGATACGAGGGACCGAAATTTTATTTTTGGACGTCAATGTTCCGGCCACCCTGTATATTTTTTTGGCATTATAAAACTTGCGTTTAGATCATGTAGTCCCCTAAAATTCAAGTCACAATCTCATATCGGCGACGTCAAAAGCTTGTCAAAAATGTAAGTAAATTAGAGGTTTATTTTTAGAATGCGAACGTTCTTAAAAATACGGGCATTCTGAGGGTTTAGATAAAGTGTCATTCCGTTAGTGCTAATGATGATGGACAAGTCAATAATGTGTTGGATTGACATCAGCAAACGAAAAGCGAAAAGCGGCATGTTCGTTAATGTATCTTGTTGAAAGTCTTTGTAGAAATGCGAAACGTTTTGAAAGCGATTGCCACTTGGACTAGGCCCTCTGGTTCCGTTGAAAGCCACCCCAAAAGAGAAAAGACTAGTTATTTAACATTAAAATTCTATGAAAATCCAATGCCACATTTAACACCCAAATTGTCGATTTCCCCTTGTTCTATTTGAACACCGAGCCACGTAAAATTCTTTCTGAAAAGTTAATTCCAAAGTATCATTTTTCATTGTAAACCTGGCTATGCGGCTGTTAGGTACAATCACAAATACAAATGGCATAGGATTTGCTAGAAAAATGGCCGTGCAGTTGTACTAAATGGTACCTGATATGGACTGGGATTGTGGTAGTGTTTGGTAGATCTATGAATTGAACTGTACTGTGTGTACGTATATACTTTACATTGTCTAGTCCTTTGAATAATTCATACAAAAGTTACAAAAGTCAGTTTTTCCAGAAATTCCCATTTTCCGGGCAACTTTTACAGATTTTCTTTCCATAATAAAATTGTTCTGTTGCTATGAATATGAAAAAAAAAACGATTCAGCCGTTCTCAACTAATGCGCTCAACGAATAGGATTTAATAATTATTTATTTTGATTATTATTTAACTAGCTGTTGCTCGTGACTTTGATTTCAACAACTGACGACTATCAAGGACGATTCCGAAAAGAAAAGAGACAGAATAAAGAAGAGTAGGATGAATTGTGTAAAAGATGATTAGTAACGTAGGTACATGGCAGACAAGGTCGTAATTAAATAATATACATTGGATAAGGGTGATTATTAACTTTTTATTCAAGCTGACTAATAGTGTCTAAAATAAAGTAAAAAGTGACATCATAGATGATAGAAGAAAAAAGATATCACAGAAATAAAAATACGCAAAAATAAACGAACAAATCCACTCAAGCGATTATTATTAAGTAAGTACCTGATTAAATCCTTTTATCAAAACAGTCCCCAATAAAGCCAGCATCCGCTTCAAAGATCGAAGCGAATTTCACAAACATTTTTACTCTACGCCCGTTGAAAATCGGTTTAAAATCGTCCAACATTTTAAAGAAAAATTATCTCTACGTTTTTAAATGGCTTGTAGCATTCTATTGTTCGTTTTCATTATTGACATTGCTCTCGACTGTACCTTCTAGCAATTTGTCCCAATGAGAAGTTTGTCCAATATTTGTTCAAACTTTTGTTTTGTTTTGCGAAGACGATTTCGCGCTTTGGAGTTTTCTTTATTGTTGGGTATGTTTTGTAGTTGAAATAAAACCTACATAACTGTGTAATATGTGTAGTGTAGGTACTTAGAGATAAGTTTCAATAGACGTCTTTGTATGCGTCGTTTGTATGTGTCGTCAGTGCGGAATAAACCGTGATATGAACTAGTTGTTTCGTTGTGACACCCCCCTCCACCCCCGCGCACTAGAACATTACATTGGCGACGAGTATAATAAAACGTGTCGCGTGTGGTTATAATTATTAAAACAATTATTGGCCAAAAACGTAAAACGCAAAATGTCAATCGGGAAGATTAAGGAGTTTGACGTGCGGTCGGGATTGTGGTCTTCATACACAGATAGACTTGAAATGTATTTTGTGGTAAACAAGATCGCGGAAGAATTGAAGTTACCCACATTAATCGCGAGCATGGGTGATGAAGCGTATGAATTGCTTTCATTTAGAAATACGTTTCTAACCCCTTATGAGAAAACTATGTCCCACCTCCTATCTTGCCCTGCGTGCCCTTATTAAAATTGCAGCCATAGCGACCTCTGAGCTGCGCTGCCACCAACGATGCCGTGGAAGTGGCGAAGTGGCGAAGTTTTAGGTCACCAACATTTATTACATGACCATGCTATCGGCACGATGAAGAAGAAACATCCCATACTACACCCACGGCTACAGTGAAGGAGTCTTTATAATTAAATCAAAATTGTAATACTTACTAGCCAGCCCGATAGCTATGTATGGCAAGCCGATCCCTTGGGAGAAGCGAGCTACATACCTAGATGTGATCCATGATCACCACCTTACTTACAGTTAGCACATAAAGACGCCTCTTTCACTCTCGGTAGGCTTCACTTCATATTAACCGCCCGCAGCAAATTGTCTCTAAAGTGGAAATTGCACATCTACACCGCAGTCATCCGTCCTATCATGACCTATGCCTGCGTCCTATTTGCACTCGCAAAACCACGCCATCTTCATAAGATGCAGACCCTCCAGAACCGTTTCCTCAGAAAGGTTACGGGAACCCCCTTCTATGTCTGTAAAGTGACCCTGCACCTTGACCTTAGAATGCCCACCATCCAGCAGTTCATGAAACGCCTTGCAAAGCGTTTTTTTGACTACGGCATTAAGCACACCAATCCCCTGATTAAAGTGGCCGCCCGCTACACTCCCTCCCTCATAAGTAAGATTCGCCGCCCGAGGCGTACCTTAATTATCACCGACGCGACGACGCCACTACTCTCCTCCAGGAGAGTAGTAAGGCCACCAGCACTCTCAGTAAACACAAAGACAGACCATTGTCCTTCCTTCCTCGCCGCCGATGCCCGCCGTTTCGCTTCAATCCACGTCCACCGCAACTCTTGCTCGAGCCAGCTCGCGCCGCTGAGCCTGTAGCCTTAAATTCATCCCTAAATAATAATTCCGATCCAATATGTCCCTTGCTGCCCTCCCCAAGCGACGCCCTAAGCCGAGGTCCGTACACCACAGAGGGTGCCCTTAGCGTGCAGTTGCCTAGTTTATAAGTTTTTTAAGCCCTTGCTGGAGGCCTTCATTTATTAAGGTAACCCTGGTTAAGCAGCCAACAACCTCCTAGGTTGAATAGCGAGATGCCATTTAAAAAAAACACTACTGGAATTATGTTGGTATGATTCAGTTTGATTTTAGTCATAGGAATTGGTTGGCTTACTAGATTATTTGGAAGGTAATCAGAGCATATAGCGAATGGCAAAAAACACATTTATTCACTCATACGTGTCTTAATTCTAATGCCATTTGTTACGTATGGTCATGAATTATGATGCAAATTCCCATTTTACACTGCACCTAGGAAGCTATAATCATGGCCGTCAATATATGAAGTGAGAACATAATCTAATTTTAAAACTAATAACCCCTATTTGTATCAAACCGAATCTAGGATCTGATGAAACGGCCTTAATCCATCAAACTCGGTGAACCCTTGTTTCGGTTACCCAAAGTATCTTACATCGATTGATCTTCAAAAACCTCCACAAAGGAGAATACTCCATACCCATGTCCGAAACCTACCGTACAAAATGACTTAGCAACTTTAATTACACGAGGGCAGTACTAAACAAACAGACTCTTGGCCTTCATTATCATGCCTTTATACAGTGGACCATGTTGGTTTAGGTCCTCACACAACAGACGATAATTAGTGCATGGACCCTGTTGATTGTGATGTGAACGAATTATGTTGGATGAGTGACAAAAGGGTAATTCTAATGACGATGCCGATGTGATGAAACATGAAGAAAATAAAATTAGGGAAAATGGGTGCAATGGTTCGGTACGAAATTGTGTTAGTATGCTATTTAAATTCAAAAGAAACCTAAGGATGAGGTGAACCAATTTTTTTGCTGGGTCGAAAAAAGTGGCCTGGTTGAATTGAAAACACCCAATGTAGATTTACTTTAGAAAAAACACTTTTTTTTTTAGGGTGGGAAATCATCAAATAACTTCTCCCGCTCTGGGCAGAGCAGGAGGGCGTGTCAGACTCTTACTGACTAAAACCCACCCGTGTTCCTTCAGTTGCCTGTGCCAAGGGCCACGGTATCCCTCTCGGACTTTCTCGCAACCCTAGCAGGCATCAGCCCTAGCGGACCCCGTCATTGGTGCTGACATCTCTTTGAGGCGCGCGTGGAACACAACGCGCCGTTGACCCGGGCCTGGTCCTTATCGAACGGCGAGCTGCCCATTGCTCAGCGTTCGCAAGCCCACGCCTACGGTAGCCGGGAGTCGGCCTGCGATTCCCGACGCCCAGGGCGTCTCCTGCGGCGGCTAGGGGCGTGAGGGCGCGAAATTTGCCTCACCCTCACGCGTTCCACCTCCTCCTTCGCAAACATTACTGCTTCGCAGAAGGAGGTGACGGCTTCCCAAGCCCTCTCGCTCCGTACCATGGCCTGGACCAGGGCCGGACGCGAGAGATCGCCACCGCCAATCGCCTCCACGAGGACACGGCAGTGCTCCGCCCAAGCCGGGCAGACCTCCACCGTATGCTCCACCGTGTCCTCCGGGCGATCCACACAATGGTGACACCCGGGCGTTTCCTCCCGCCTTATCCGGAACAGGAACCTCCCGAAACAACCGTGTGAGGACCTGCGTCAGGCGGACGGTGAGGACGCCGTGGCGCCTTTCTAGCCACTCCGAGGAGACTTATCGCCGCAATTGTGGCGTTCCCAGCGCTGGGTTGCGACAATCGCACTCTCCATGCCGCCCTGAGATCCCGCCGGAGCTCTGTCCACTGTACCGTGATTTCTCGCGGTAGCGGAGCTACGCCCCGGCGTTTCGCCTCCTCGCGCCACTCCCAAATATGCGCGAGGACTTTTGCCTCCAGATCCCATGGCGGTAATCCGGCAAGGAGGCTCGCCGCCTCACCGGAGACCGTACGGTATCCCCGGACCAGCCGGGTGGCCATGACCCTTTGGGGCGCGTTCAACCGGCGGGCTGGCCGCCGCCTCAAGGAACGCGCCCACACTGGTGCCCCGTAAAGGGCCATGGACCGCACGACCCCCGCGTAGAGTTGGCCCCCCTAGTTTGGGCAGGAGCCGCTTCAAGGTAGCCCCAGCTCTTTCCAGTCTGGGAGCCAAACGTCGGAAATGCTCCACGAAGTTCCACCGGCTGTCGAGGACGAGTCCCAGGTACTTCATCGTCGACTCGACGCCGATGTGAACCCCTCCTACCGTTATTTGGGAACCCGACGGTGGCGCGTTCCGAGGACCATGAAAACACATGGCCTCGGACTTGTGCAGAGCCACCTCGAGTCCCAATTGCCGGATCCTCTCGACGATTGTCGCAACCCCGCGTGTCGCTAGTTCGGCCGCCTGGTGCGACCTCCCCTGCGGCAGGACCAGCATGTCGTCAGCGTAACAAACCACGCTGACGCCGCTGGGGAGGTCGGCGCGCAGCACCCAGTCGTAACCGATGTCTCACAGATGCGGCCCCAGGACCGATCCCTGTGGGACACCGCACGACATCTCTTGCCGGTTCCATACTCTCTGGTGACCGGAGTAGACTTAGCAGACTTAGATTTAGAAGTCTTGGTATTTAAATTAAAATTCTTCTTCTCTTCCTATTTTTAAAACAGTGCCTATCGTTTTCTATCGATACTTAAAAGCTGTTGAAGAGTTTATTGTTTTTTTTTGTTTCAACGCGCTAATCCCTGAAACTACAAGTCGGATTTGAAAAACTATTTGCCCAACTATCGAGAAAGGTTAAAGGCCATATAACATCACGCTACAACCCTTATGACCCGAACAAAAAGAAAAAAAGTCAGAACGCACGAAGTAAGAGCGCGGGCGGGCCAACACGTTCCGTCTTATTACAAAACACGATCTAACTTTAGCCCCAACCTACACATTCGATTTAGTTTTTGTATTTGGAACTTTATGCCGACTTTAGTAAAGTTCTTAATACAAAATTGACAATCTAAGACCGGACTAAGTTGACAGTTTTGTAAAAGGAACTGTATTTCGATTTCAGTTACGTTCTTATTTCAAAAACAGGCTCGATGGTTTAAACCATGTCAAAAGAAAACCTTGTTTTGTAATAAGACCGCTTGGGTCGGGGGCCGAGGGCAGCCGCCCGACGAGAATCGAGCATTACCGAGAAGAACTCTGCAGTGTGCATGCTTATGTCAACGAGTTACCATCCCGCGTGGATTTTTTTTTAATTTAAATTTTATTTATTTCAAATAAGTTACAGACGAGAATAGTAGATTATTAACCAAGGGGATAAAGCAGTGTCTTCTGTCGTGGGTGACGATTTAAATCGCGAGCGTAATGAAAGACTCGAGGTTTACTCCCGAGCGTAGCGAGGGTGTTAAAAACTAAAATCACGAGCGAAGCGAGGGATTTAAGACGAGTCCTGAGTGTAGCGAGGGATTTAAGTTCACCCAAGACTAAGACAGCTTTATCACCGAGGAAAATACTCTACTTTTCGTACCATTTGCGAAAAAATTAACACAATAATAATATGAGATAAGCATTTATTAAAAATAATGACAATTAAAAGTATTTTTAGAACATTAACTTATTTATAAAAATAAATTAAAATAAATTTAACGTTTATGTATTTGAAGAAAACTAAAACGCGGCTTATTTCTAGACTAATATTTTTTTGTCGGAAAAGCAAAGGCATCAAGCTCATACGGCGTCGTCGGTTTTCGTAATTTTATTTAATAATCATAACTGCATAATAAATTCCTATTCTTTTTTCAAAAAGATGTATAATGCTTTATATACAAACTCAATGGTGTAAACACAGATGTAGTTCAGTATAAATTTCGGTAAGTATTCCAAATTTAAATCACATTCTCCCCCTAGAGGATGAATGAAATTCAGTACAATTTTCTTTCCCTGTTTTTAACAGATTAAAAATGACTATTGTTATGTTCGCTTTTTGTGGCATAGAATGTCACTTTTTTGAGCAAGTGGTACGAAAAATACATTATGTAGTTGTTATGGTTAGAAATAGGTAAAAAAGGATTACAACTGGTCGGCATAAGAATAAAGACAGGTACTAGGTACATAATTATGCTGTAACCACAAGGTCTGTACATGAATTGGGTGAGCCCTGCCTCTTAAACTAGGGTGACCAGCATTGCGATTCTGTAACCATCTCACCGTGAAAACTTAGGTGAAGTGAGCGTGGAGTGAGCTGCCAGTGTCATCCCACTGATGCTAGGGATTGACCAAGCATTATACTTACAATCATAATCGAGATTTTAATTATATTTTTTTTATGTTAGTTCTGTTGATCATTTTATATTATTTCAAAGCTAGTATCTAAGTGTCTAAATAAAAAAAAAAACAGTGTTTCAAACTGAATTTCTTGATATTTTAATTTAAAACTCCGAAAATAGTAATGTTTAGCCACTTAACTACGTACTAGCTTTGAAATAATATAAAATTATCAATAGAACTTTGATAAAAAATATTATTAAAATCTCGATTATGATTGTAAATGTGACGTTGGTCAATCCCTAGCACCACTGGGATAACACTGACAGCTCACTCCACGCAAGTCTTCACGGTGAGATTTTTATAGAATCGACCGGCTGTATCTTAAGAGACAGTGATCAGCTATAAGGTATCATAAAAAATAAACAAAACTTGTGATGTGGGTCAGTTTGCCATGTTTGTATTTATACTTCTTTAAGTATCTTTATTATATTAGTTTAGTATAGGTAGATATTGTGGTGTCTTACGACTTACAACTTAACGAAGTTGTGGTCAGAAGCTAGTGTAGGTTAAAATCCTGGATATCGAAACTTTTTCTAGTCTCTACCATTTCGAGTCAAAGTCGACGATACTTATCGGTTACTAGAACCTTGGAATAAGGGTCGTGGTCTTTTAGTTCATCAATTTATATTAGTTCCAGGAAGTTTTATCGATAGGCCAAATCTGTCATCCTTTTGCCAAGTCTTGCCATTTTAAGCTCTTTGGTTATTTTCTCTCTAGGGAGAAGGGATTTAAGCCCGAGACGGGAGAACTACTTAGAATCGCAAATAATTTATAAGAGGGTCTGAATAGAATCACGTGCAAATGTGAGGCAAATAATATAATATAATATACGGGGTGAACTGTAATTCGATGTTTTCCTTCCAGGACGTGATAGTGTCACCCCTTTGTAACATTTAATCACCCCATAAAGACCAGGTGAAAAGCCATGGGATGAGAGAAAATCCATGATTTGTGTTTTTGTGTAAATTTTGCGTAATAGTAATAATAAATAATATTACGCAAAATTTACACAAAAACACAAATCCTACATAATTATGAAAAATATTTTAATGATGATTAAAAATATTTTTACTCTAAACTTTCAAATTGAATGGGCAACAAAGCAATTTTCTTTGGTAGTAAATAAGTTAACAGAGCATTTGATGAACCTAAGTGCTCTAAAACATCAAACAGTAAAAAATTGGTTTAACAAGAATTTAATTAACGGTTTTCCTTCCAGGACGTGATAGTGTCACCCCTTTGTAACATTTAATCACCCCATAAAGATCAGGTGAAAATCCACGGGATGAGAGAAAATCCAAGATTTGTGTTTTTGTGAAAATTTTGCGTAATAGGTTATACCTACATATAAATTTTTTTTTTTAATGATGATTAAAAATATTTTTACTCTAAACTTTCAAATTGAATGGGCAACAAAGCAATTTTCTTTGGTAGTAAATAAGTTAACAGAGCATTTGACGAACCTAAGTGCTCTAAAACATCAAACAGTAAAAAATTGGTTTAACAAGAATTTAATTAACGGTTTTCAAAATCATCTACGTACATGAACTTTGACACCAATTTTCTCAAAAAATTACGATGACATTAAGCGTACAATTTACTGGGACAACATCTTTATTTAATCAGCTATCGGATGAGGTACAAATATACAAAATATATTTAGAGGTGGCATGAAATAGTCGATAATGCTGGCGTAGGTAGAATTTGCAATTAATTAACTGGTTTATGTCACCCACTACTTTCAAACCACCTAGCAATACTCCCTGCGTTAGGTAGCCAGGTTTTCACGACCAGGTTGCAAGTTGCGACGCCGCGTTTGAGTGGTTAACATTTATTACTCGCAGTTGACGCACTGATCACCAAAGGTCGGAATTAGGTAGGGTTATTAAATGTACTTACACTGATTTCATACAGCGAAAGAATAATGTGGATATGCCTCAAATCCCGAGATTAATTTTAAAGAGCAAAATAATCCCGTGATTTATTAAATAAAAAAGTTATACTGCAATGTTGGAAGCGAACACTTCAAATCTTAGTGGTAATTTGAATGAATCGGACAAGGAAAATTGTTGGGCCGTTTGAATAAGCAAACCCTCACGAGTCTAGGCTAGAAGAAAAAGTCTTTTCTAATTTATAAAAAAAAAAAAATATATAAAAAAGGCGAGGTATAAGTATGAGAATTTGCTTAAGACTATTAATAATTTGTATTGTGAATTAATGTAAATAAAAAATTGTATGTTAATTATCTTTGTTTTATTTGTCTGTCTATCTCTGAGGTTTTTATTATTATTTATTTGTAATATTGTTGGCCACACGGGATTGTCCATTAGAAATCCCGGGAAGATCCATATTAATATCAACATTTCGATGCAAGTACATAAATGACTCTACCTAATTCCGACCTCTGCTAATTACAGTTAGAAGTTAGTTTGAATTACAGTTCATCCTGTAAAAGGGACTAGCCGTAAATATGTAACATCGAGCTTTTGAAAGAGAATATCTCATATTAGAACACTTCTATTAGTGTTATCATTGTTTTGTTCGGACTACAAATGAGGTCCATTGTGTTAGTAACAATCTAACTTAGTCTATGTTAGTGCTTAATAACTAAAACAGATCTTTTTCGCAACAGCACCCTGAACGCATTGTTATATCGGATACGCAGAGCATTGCAAGCCCCCTGGGTATATCTGAACTACAGGGCTCCCGAGTACAGTGTTGTGCAATATACCTTAAAAAGGGCTATTTTAACTGGGACTGTACATCGGGAGAACCTGCAGGCCAGCATGTTCACCCGGACTGACAACGCTCTGCGCTCCCTCTCCAAATCTGAATCGTCTTTCAGTAAATCTGTTATCAGCTGGTCCAAGTATTTAGATTTATACACCTTGTTTATTGGGTGACCTTCAAGTAAAAGAGGAGGGACCGTAGATGGACATCTGGCACCAGACCTGAAGACGATATAATCTGTCTTTTTGGTGTTGTATATCAACCCATGAGACTCCGCGTCCGACTCACACACAGCCAGTAACTTTCGGAAAGCATTGATTGAGGGAACCAGCAGCACCATGTCGTCCGCGTAGCTCAGATTATTAAAACAAACACCATCCACATAACAATCCAATATAACAATGCGATCAGGGTGCTGTTGCGACTGCCACGCCTCTTCAGTGCGTCGGCGATGTTGCCAATGCGCGCACTGACAGCTTTGACGCAGTATGGCGCAAGAAATCTGCCTTGTTACTTCGCAGGTTGCGTGACAGTCCCAACATCATTCCGCACTCGGTAGCCGCCCGGGCAGACAGTCCGCTTGTGTGGGCGTTAGCCGATCGAACAAGATCTGTTTCAGTTATTAAGCACTAACATAGGCTAAGTAAGATTGTTACTAACACAATGGACCTCATATAAAGTCCTAATAAATATATGATAATAATAATAGCAGCCGACATGCATGCTGCTGAGTCTCTCGACCAAGGCATTCACATAGAGACCGAAGAGCAAGGGCGAGGACAGTCCGCCCTGTCTCACCCCACACTCCGGCCTGCATGACTCCGAAAGCTCCCCTAAACATCTCACCCGAGTCTTTTGGTGTAGGTACCAGTATTTGAGCAGAGATGCGAGCTCTGGCGGCAGTGTTGTGTCTCCTAGCTTCTGCCAGAGTAAATCTACTACTACTAAGACTAGGTCAAAGGCCTTGGACAGGTCCAGGAAAACCGCGTAGACTGGAGTCTGTCTATCCGTGTAATACTTAACAGCCTGATTCAGACTAAGAATAGCCGTCTCCGTTGACAGACCAGCCCGAAAACCGAACTGGGCATCATGAATCATGACATGCCTATTTAGATACGAGTTGAGCACGCTGTCAAGTACCTTGGCTATAACGGTGGCTAGTGAGATTAGCCTGTAGTTTGACCCGTTCGATACGTCTCCAGTCTTGTTCTTGACTATGGCACTACCAGAGCCCGCATCATGTCCGAGGGCAAGTACGAATGAGACAGACACAAGTTAAATAGTAGTGCGAGTACTCGTGGCAAGTGCGGACCAGCATGCTGTATGTGCTCGATACTTAGCCCATCGTGTCCCGGGGATTAACTTCTAGCCATATTTTTAATTTTGACCCTGACCTCTTTCGCCAAGACCATCGTTGGTACCTCCTCCTCTTTGGGAAGAGTATCGCACTCCCCGCATGGTGGTCCCAGGGGCCGACTGTGTGGTGAAATGGGTTTTGAACAACTCAGCAATATCTTTTGGGTTGGCAATCCCATGGATACTCACAGGAATACCAGGCCTAGCAGGCTTGCCAGTACCATTCCAGAAACTTTTTAAAGTCTGAATTGGCATAATGCTTTGCCAGCGCATCCATCCTTAACCGTTCCTGGTGGTTTTGGCACCACTTGACTTTTCGTCTATGCAAAATAATTTTTCACACCACCTGCTCGAAAATGTCAAATTATATGTCAAGCAACCTTAACCCAAAGTGAGTCATTAGTGGCCGGGGGCACAGCCGGTCAATAATGTTGTACTGGATTTCATTATGACCCGCTGGTCAATAATGTGATTTGAATTTGGAATCTCACATGCTCAGCTAAATTGGCAGTATAGTACTAACAAACACCCTTTGGTGCCAGAAAGAGGAAAGCTATTCTCGAAACCCTTACTACGCGTGGATGATATTCTCGATTTCCTACAAAATCATAACGACTGCTTCTTCATAGGCTATTATTTTCTCACAGTAGGTGTAAAAAGTAGAGTATATACTCCTCTGGGCTAAATGTGTCTTTGCCTTGGGCTAGCTTGAATCTCGAGCGCAATGAAGAATTCTTGTATTAACTCCCTCGCTTCGCTCGTGAGTTAAACTCTTAACTCCTTCGCTGCGCTCGGGAGTTAAATCCCGAATCCTTCATTGCGCTCGAGATTCAATATGACGCCCATGACATAAGACACAACTTTAGCCCCTCGGTGCATAATCTACTATTATTAGTCATTAATAAAGCGGAATTAAAAGGCACTCAAGCATTTTACGTTATGATTGATCGCAAACTCGTAGATAGGTAATCTGTCTTTAGCCCCATGGTAAGCATTGTGTGTTACATATCTTATTCAGCAAAATAATACTGCGTGTTAAATATCTTATTCGCAGCATAAAATAAATCTACGAATAAACTAGAAAGCTCATTTTCCTTCGCACAATACATTCTCGGACAGTAATCCGTCGTTATTGCTGCCATCTTTACTTTATTTTCACAAAATGGCGGATCCACAGACGATATACAGCCGTTTTTTGTTTTATTCGTTCTCGATTTGTCTCCGAAATTACATGTAGAGGTAATTACATGTGTATACCCTCTACTAGTTTTTATTTTATAATGAAGTAAATCGAAGTTTATTCATTTATGTACCTATGAATTTATTAAATCAGTGTTTTGTTACTTTGTGTTGGGAATAGACAAATTAATTGGTTTAATAAAAAAAATAGGGCATTATTTTGTATTCCACACTTTTCGCTTTATTTAATTCTCGCTGCGCGTTAGAATAACTTCGATTAATTTTAAGAGGTACAAATTAGTGCACAGTGTATGTCTATGGATGTCCTACGAAAACTGACTTGTAACAGTTTGATATTTGCATCACAAAAAAATGAATTACTTTGTAGCGGTATCTACATCGCCACAAGCGAGCTGCGCGTCATACTGACGTCACGCAAATCCTGCATCGCGCAAGTAGAGTTTACCGCGCGACTAGCGTATATACAACATCCCGACATCAATCGTCGGGCAGTTGTCCAGCAGACACGACACCCGTCTGGTCCTCCCTTTTCTATGGAGGTATGAGTGAACTTTACACCCTGTTCCTCGTGCCTCTATTACTTATTTATTGCTCTCAACACCCTTTCCAATTACTTTATAGGAGTGTTTTTGGGAGAACCTCATTTATTTGATAGGTTCGAACCAGACTTCATAGAAGATAATTCGTTTATATGACCCAATATTTTATTTTGTTACTGGCTTCAACACTTTTTTTTTTCACAAAGTATTGTTACTACTGACGTAAAATAGAGTCTATATCATTCCTAGAATTGATATGAATATTATCAATTAATATGATATGAATATTTTTATAAAAACGAAAGTAATAAGCCTTTCTAATAACTTTCAATAAAATGCTTTTTTAAACCGTTGTTCTGCAATCATTCATTTGCAGCCAATTGACTGACATTTTGACAGATTATTTAACTATTATTAGCAATATTCTTACTTATTTTCCATTTATTTACCTACCTATACACCTAATAAATAGAAACTTTTTAACACAGAGAACTCATAGTGCTAGTAAAAAAAAAACCTTCCATTTTTGAATAAGAGCTTGCCTACATTAATTATATTATTCTGTGGGTATTTAGAACTATTGTGGTCCCACGGTTGCTACCAATAAGTTTAATCTATCTATGCCTTCTCTCTGTTATTTATTGCCTTAAGTTTATTTAAATATGCAAAATTTTTACAGATAAGAAAGTTTCGACTAATTTATTTAGAGCAAGTACAGTGGTATTTACCGCTAATTAACATTTAAGGCCAGCCCATCTAAAATTGATAGGATTCTTAATTAAGTTGTCATAGTCAATGCGGACTTTATTTGGTTTTTAAAATCAGTACGTTTTTTCGGAGAGGAAGAAAATGTGATAGACTGTATTGTTATTTTAATCAAACTATCTAGTTAGGCCTTTTATTAGTTACTAAAGCTTAGATACTAATATTAGATAAACAATGATACACTTTTAAGCATTGCCATCAAATGTCTATATTAAATAGGTTGTCAGACATATGCAATTCTCTTCAAGTAACGACTTTCGAACAGACACATTAATTTGTATGAGGGCCAAAATTTAAGTAATAAATGCACAGTTTACGCTTCAGTCTTCAGAACAAAATTAAATGCAATTTATACGAAATATATTTGATATTTTCTAATAAATATAGTTATTGGGTTATTTGTTATATGAAAATGTCATACCCGAGCATATTTACTTAGAGTCCCAGTTGGGCGCCAATATTGTATTGAAGAATGAGTCCTAGTTTATTGAAGTATCGAATATATTGCAATTTTATACCGTTTAAAGTACCTTTGAAGATCTGGTGAAATATCAATTTGAAAATATAAAGTATCTGTGCTTTATCTTTTTCTAGTTCTACGATATCGAAGACATAATATGTAGGCAAATTATCAATATAATTATGTTTTATACTTACACAATCTGTAAGGGCAATTTTATAGAAAATTGTGAATTCAATAAAAAATATGTATTTGAAAAGGTTCTGACCTAACAAAAAAAAAAATGAATCTTGTATTTTATTTATATTTTTTTTTTCGTGCAGATCCAAAATATTTTTCCAATTAATTTGTTCCTAATTATATTAAAACTTTACCGTTACTTATATTAAAACACCAAAAACATCAGTCACTTGTATTAAAACTTCACTTTTAAGTCCTCGTTTATCTAGACCGCAGCTTTAATACGAAGCTGCAAAATTAAATTACTGGACAGCGCCGCCCCACGTTGGGCGCCAAATTGGTTCAGCTCTGGTTTACCATAAACTTTATGCCTTGAAGTTGGTTGGGTAGTATAATAATTTTATTCGTTTTCGCGCTATAACTCGATAAAATAAAGTAAATGTTAGGTTTGTTTTTTTTTTGTTTGTTTTGTATTGGTTTGTTAGGTTTCTTACTAAAAAAAATATCGCTTAGGTGGTCTTGATTTTGGTGAGTGATAGTGACGTAATTTCCGTTTATTTTTATGGTGGTTCGGAGGGTAACAGATCCAAAACTTTAGCAGCAAGTTGGTGGTTAAAATCCTAGATCCCTAAACGACGACGAACCTATTTGGCTCAGCGTCTATGGCTGTGGATAGTATGCAAACAACAACTACGATTCGATTCGTTTTCGTTTAAACATTATTTTGTCTATGTGTATGTGCGTCAAGTAAAGCTTTCTGTCGTTCTTTCTTTCTATATTTAAATTAAACTAAACTGACATTGCGTTGAGGCAGCCTAATTGCGTAACAGACTCCAATGGCAATGAGTTACATTTTCACAATTTACCAATATCTATTCATTGCGATATTTCTGTCGCCGAGCAAACACAACTTTCAAACATAAAACGAAACAATGTATTATGAATTTCTTAATATCCTTTGGATTGTGACTGATTTTATAATATGAAAATGCAAACAAATTATTTTCTACACTGTGTAAAAAAAAAATAACCCGAACTTTCCGATCTCCATGACCACAGGAAAAGCGACCCGTTTGGTGGTGAACAAACTTCTTTCTTAAGGGGCTGGCAACAGCTAAAGCGCGGTCACTGTCGGACTGCATAGAGCAGAAAGATAAGCGCGATGACACAAAGCTGGGAATGTATTGCAAAATATGCAGCGATTCTTTATTTACAAAAAAACTATCTATTGAACTCAAAAGTGAAAACACTATCACGTTAATAATTATGTGGCTTGACGAACAATCTGAAGAAAAAAAAACAGAATTATTGCATGTACTATCGAGGAATTTCATATCTATGCACCTTAAGGAATATTTTTCCTTGCAGCGCTCGTCTGCTATAAAAAGGGGCGTAAAACAAATGTGGTCATTGTGTTCACGGGATTTTGTTTTAAAACTGCTTAGATATGAACTTCCTCGATAGTACTTATATTAATCATTAAAATAAATTTTTAGAGGTATCTTCGCGACTTTTTTCTATCATAGCAAACTAGTTGTATTACGTTTTCAACACACTATCTAACTAGCATATATCTTGAAGAATATCATATATTTTTAAGATTTTGTATACTGCAGCGGATCATAATACTTTCACGCATTATAAAACTTGCGTTTAGGTCATGTAGTCCACTTTTTTTTTTTTTTTTTTGAGGATGGTAAGTGAGTGTCAGACTCTTACTGACTAAAACCCACCCGTGTTCCTTCCTTGGCCCTTTATGTTCCGGGTCAGCGGTACCCCTTTCGGATGATCCCGCTTTCCCGGCAGGCTTGGGCCCTAGTGGGCCCCCTCTTCGATGCTGACATCTCTTTGAGGCGCGCGTGGAACACGTACGCGCCGTCCAGCACGGGCCTGGTCCTGATCGGACGGTGAGCTACCCATTACTCACCGCCCGCAGGCTCGCGCCTACGGTGGCCGGGAGTCGTCACGCGGCGGCTTGGACGGGAGACTCTCTCCCTCTCCCGTCCCGCCACCTCCTTCGCTAGCATGACTGCTTTGCAGAAGGAGGCGACTGCCTCCCACGTCATGTAGTCCACTTAATAATATAATTAGGAAAGACCGCGTTTCCACTTTTAAAAACAATGGCCTATTATCTAGCGAGCACGACAACCCAAATAGTATATTTTAATCTAAATAACAAAAGAAACCCTATGAATACGTAAAAGTGCAGGCATCCTTATCGTTCACCGTACGTTGCCGCTATATTTATTTTCACACGCTAGAGGGAGAGCAACTAAAGTAATTTGTGCTAAGTCTGTTATCTCGGAAGGAACTTTGAAATTATTTTATGCCTTGTTTCTTTAGCATTTAGGTGAGCATTTCTGTATTCCTGTGTGTGAGCGCGGGCCATAAGAAAAACGGAGCAAATTGAATTTATTTAAATAAGTGTTTTGTTCATTGACACACCAATTCTGTAGCTAACCAGCCTGCTTCTCCAGCAGAAAAATGTGGTTTCATCTGGCAAGTATAGTATTTTTATCTCACGAAGCGACGCGCGCTTTACTTGTGGTTACCAAGTGTATAATAAACTGACTGCCGGGATTGTGCAGTTGGTAGCGACCCTGCCTTCTGAGCCGCTGGTCCCGGTTCGATCCCAGGACAAGTCAAACATTTGTGTGCATGAACATGTCTGTTTGACCTGTGTCTGGGTGTTTATATGTATTTAAGTATGTATATCAGTCATCAGGTTACCGTAGTACAGGCTCTGCCTAGTTAGGGACCTAAAGACCTTGTGTAGATGTTGTCTCATATAAAAAAAAAACACGCTGTGAATGTGTGCAAACAATGGCAAAGTCGGATTTTGTGCGTGTGTTTTATGTGCTAACGCTACCCGTCTTCAGGCATACATTCACATCGTGTTTGTACACTTGGTTACCACAAATAAAGCGCGCGTCGCTTCGTGAGATAAAATACTGTACCACTAAAAAAATACTTTCTTTTCTTTGTAAGCATATTTTCTTGAACTGCAAATGAAGAAATCCATCGTGAGATTTACCTTATAGTGGCAGAACCTGTTATTATAGTATACTAGGCAAAACGTGAAGAGAGCAAGCAGAACAATTCAAAAAGAATCTAACACAACTTGTAACAGACCGTTTTCAATACATACATGTATCATAATATGTAGTCTATTTATGTATTTCAACAGTCTAGTCCAATTTATTACCACACAAATCTATCATCCATCAAAACATCCCTTTTGTTCTGTACATGTAAGAATAGTTTCACGAAAACAATGGAATATAAACACCTCGTATCACAGATAACGCCTAACCAAAATACAGTTACACGATACTCTCACGCGATTCGGTCTCTTTAATCACAGAATAAGACAGAAGGTCGGCTCCATACATCCATACAAAGCGCAAACGCATGCACCACACATAGACACGATTCACGCACGCAGAGTGCAAGCGCACTTGTGACTGTCAATAGATCAAGTTAAGTTTCTGTTCCAAAAGTATCTGATGGAAGTGTAGACAAACCCTGTTCAGGTTAAATATTTACCCAATCACTCACTAAAGGGAATTAACACATTCATCTGTATTTAGAAGTTTAGAATGTTATTTCTCAAACATGCTTGGAAATTTGAGCATTATTTTGACCACCTTCTTCGATATAAATTGAAATTGCTGTATTAGCTAAATACAGGCGAGCGGCGGCCGGCAAAAGTTGTATGAACATCCATATCTGTAATGGACTTACGTATGTGTGCCTCGACTTCTCCTCGGCCTACATTTACACGTTCGTCCATCAATGCCTCTTTTGCTGGCCGCTGCAGTAATGTAAAAAAATAAAAAAACATTTTTTTTTTTTGTAGAATAACATAATTACATTGTTATTGAAAAATCACCGAACAACATCTTAAAGGTGATTTCAAACTATAATTTGGGATAATATTATTCAAATAATTAAATCAAAGCACTCAACTTGTAAGTGGCACTGATATAGTAGCATCCACAGATACGTTTTCTGATCCATGTGTTTGCATTTTCATCAGAAACTTTTGGAACACAATAGAGACTTATTCGTACACGCGAGTTAATAAAGTGAGACTGAGATTTAAAATAAACAAATAATTTTATTTTAATAAATGTTACACAAATGCTTAGTTCTACTACAAGTTTGGTAAGACCTCGAATACAACGATGAAGTCGTTGCTTATACGAGTATAGTCTACAATAACAGTGAAACCCGTGGGGATGGAATCTTAGCAAGCGCTAATCAGCATATTTACGCAATGACTAGTTTATTATAACAGAATGACGCGGTTGCTAGATGAAAGGATGTTCTTATCTTCGTCTTGTTGAGTTGTATGTCGTTATCTTGTGGTATACTGGTAGGGTCATGATATTTACACGCGCGTGTATCTGTTTTCACTCGTTGTATAGTCGCCCTTCTGTTTTATTCCGTGCCTTAGTTTACAACCAACCTTTGATGTAACGGTGTATTGTGTTACGAGGATCGTTGTGTTTCCTTTTTGCGCCCGATAAATAAAGAAAGAAATAAATGAATGAGTGATGGGAAAATGGCATTGTTTGTAAATAAAGAAGGTTGTATCTCTGTTTTGTTCTGAAACTGGACTGAACAAGATTCGTAGAAAGATAAGTATTTGTTCTTCTTTTGTTCACTGCGTATTTTTTTTTTAAGGAATGCTTTGTCCTCTATATGAAGTGAAGATTTGAGTATGGTGCCAACACAGGCGCCAAGAAATAATTAATTAAAGCCGCTAACTTTCTGTGTTGAAAATTGACCTTTAAATTACTGCTGCAATGTTGTATAGTTTTATGAGACAGTATTTACGTTTTTTTGTTTTTGTATTTCTCGAACCTATAACTGTTGCCAAATAAGTTAAATGTTATTCTTTCTTTTCAATTATCACTGGCACTGGTTTATAATTTTTCTTATCCTTTTCCAAAGCTCGAGGTTTTTTTTTCTATTTTTTAAGGACGCAAGGGACAGGCTAGATCAGAAAAGTACCAGGAGTAGTAGTAGTGGTAGTAATAGTCGGATCGGTAGGGTAGGTGACGAATTTAAAACTACAGGCTTAGCGGCGCCGTGCCGGCTCGAGCAAGGGACGTTGATTGGGCGTCGCGGCGGGCCTCGGCGGCGAGGACGGTATGACGGCGGTTTGTTTCTGTGCTTTCTGAGAATACTGGTGGCCTTACTAATCTCCTGGAGGAGAGTAGTGGCATCCTTTGGGGATAATTAAGGTATGCCTCGGGCGGCGAATCTTACTTATGCGGGACTTGGGAGGGAGTGTAGCGGGCGGCCACTTTTATCAGGGGATTGGTGTGCTTTATGCCGCAGTAAAAGAAACGCTTTGTAAGGTATTGCATGCACTGCTAGATGATGGGCATTTTAAAGTCAAGATGAAGGTTAAAATTACGGACATAGAAGGGGGCTCCCGTAACCTTTCTGTGGAAACGGTTCTGGAGGGTCTGCATCTTACAAAGATGGCGTGGCTTTGCGTGTGCAAATACGACGCAGACATACGTCATGATGAGACAGATGAGTGCGGTGTACATTGCCGTATTTTTAAGAACGTTTGAATTGTAATCTCATTATCAATCTGACAATAATACCTGTAATTTAAGTAAATTTTTGTCAAACAACATTAAATTGTCCTTGACATAAAATTGGGATAACCTTTGAACGTTTTTAATTACAGGAAAAGACCTTCTGAATATTTTTTGTTTCGTTCCATTTTCGTTTTGTTTATTCATTTATTTAATACTTCAAGCACTGAAATGTACAGATTCGGTTATTGTTTATCTACTTCAAACTCCAGCCAAACTAAAATAAAATACCTTTCAATAATACAATAATACTCTCAGACTGTTGGCTCTTATCCCACAAAAATAATAACTGCATGAAGTAACATCTACAAACTGCTTTTACCCATCATTCAGCCCAGCAGCAGCAGCTTTTTCCCATTCGTGTCAGTTGGAAGTTATGAGAGCATGAAGTGAGACTTCGAGTGTAATTGAATACGAGAAATTTCATTCTATTTGATTTCTTGAGAATAGAGTATACCATCGGTTAGATAGATAGCGGAAATAAACATCATTATGTGCCTACTGTTAGACTAAATAATTATACATACATAACCTCACGCCATCTTCCATGAGGGAAGGTAGAAACTACAGAACGCCACCAACTACGATCCCTACATTCTCATTTCGTTTCGTTTACGTTCATATATCTTGTCATATACGCACACCGGTTGTGAGTACTACGCACCTGACTTTTCTGAAGAAAATCACCAACAAGGTCAGGTCCTTTTGTCCCTATCCGTTTCCACTGACGTCTGCCTAGTAAATACTTTTTGCTAGCCGCCTTTCACTCATCCTCTCAACATTGCCAGCCCATCTAAGCATACTCTTTTCAATTTTTGTCACAGCATCTTCTCAATAAAAAAAAATATGCTCATCACCAATTACTTTGGTAACTTCACTAATTACACAACATCCAATATTGATATCAAAATCATCCAGTAATACGAAAGTGCGGGAAGTGTCGCTCCTGCCACTTTCAAGTGACAGCTCCCTCAGCCAGTGATGTACGACCCTATGCTTGTAGGGTTGGGATTCTATATGCGATCTTTAAAATTCCGGTTATCTCTACGTAACTATTTCAAATTGATTTATGAACTGAAAAACAGAAAACTGTTGCAAAACTTAGTATTGGATTATGACAACAGGAAAAATGTACTGGAGTCCATATTGTCCACAATATGGACACCAGTACATTTTTGTGACAGCGAATAACATTCCAAATGTCGTGCTAATTAGGCCAATCCACATCGAAGAGTCGTTGTATATTCAGAAAAAGTCATTTAGCTCGGTAGACAAACTTCAAGAATGAAATCCGCAAGAAGAGGTCTGTTGATGACTGTTCAGTTGGCAGCATTTGGGAAGCTGTATCAACTCTTCTCTTTGCCTATTGCACTACCTTTGAAGACTTCAATCAGGGTCACGATGGCATGCTAGGGTCAGGTTGGACTTAATTCAAGTTCGTTGTAGCGGTATCTATATCGCCACACGCGAGCTGCGCGTCATAGTGACGTCACGCAAATCCTGCATCGCACAAGCAGAGTTTACCACGCGACTAGCATATATACAACTTCCCGACATCAATTTGTCGGGCAGTTGCCCACGAGATACGTCACCCGTCTGGTCGGAGGATCCTCCTTTTTCTATGGAGGTAAGAGTGAACTTTACACCCTGTTACTCGTTCCTCTATATTCTCATATTATATCAAAAACCCGCTTTCTATCATACTAGGCCCTAACGCTGCAAGCGCGTTTCTTCCACGTTCACATATGCGGAAATAAAATTCAATGTACCGTATTCACTTTGCCTAAAATAGTACGTGTTTAAAGGGCAGGAATGTTATATTTTCTTTTGGTCCTTATCACGTATTAGGTATGATTTATGTACAAATTTTTAATATACTTATAAGTGGGACGAGCACCCTAATTTTGTAACACACTATCGATCACTGTCTGAAGCATTTTGAAGGATATTGCTAATCCATTGCTTCATATCTTCGAAAGATTTGTTTGCTCAACAACGTAACTAACGCAATGAATGTTGTTGAACTGTCAAAATGAAACCCATTGCTACTGTTAGTGCGCTACGTACATAGTTACCCCGCTGTTTTTGATAAATGATTTTATTTCTGTAAGTAGGTTTTTACAAATACTTCTACACGTCAATCTTATATATTTTTTTAAACTAGATGAGGTCGGCGTTTCCTATCTGACTACTTTTACATACCTTTACAATTGTTATAGTAGTCCCCGAAAAACTTACATAAAGATCAGTAGTCTCATGGGTAGATCTAGGATCCTGGGTCCTATCCAAGGGTTGAATATTCCTTTAGGGCTGTCTGCAGAAAAAGTTTTGTAGCGACCGGATTAAAAATCCAGATTCATAAGTTCTCTCTCTGAGGACTTATTGGCATGGTAACTGGTTAAAATAGTATGTAGGTACCACTGTTACTCCTCTGTCGTTCCACCATGTTTTTTTTTATCATGATGTAAATTTAATATTTTCCATTAAAAACACTGACAATATTAATAAACGTTACATTTTGTTGGCAATAGCTCGGTGTGGTTTGGCGCTGGTCTCGGTACATGCCTGTGGTTGTAAAAGGTATATGAGTTGGCTACCCGTCAAAAAGTAAATTGATTCCTTTATTATTTTTGATTGATTTGAATATATTACACATGATGGGAATTTACGAGTATTTACGACACGATGATGATGCTAGAGAGGTATGAAGTCAGTTGGGCGAACTTGAGATTTCAGGATCGATTCAAAAGCTCTGTAAAAAGTAAGTCATTTTTAATATTTCACAAATTCATGGAAATATTTGGTTGGACGAATCCCTTCTCAACGAACTTGTAGCGGTATCTACATCGCCACATGTGAGTTACGCGTCATAGTGACGTCACGCAAAATCCTGCATCGCGCAAGCAGAGTTTACCGCGCGACTAGCATATAATAATATACAACTTCCCGACATCAATCCTTGGGTAATAGCCCACCAGACACGACACCCGCCTGGTCGGAGGATTCTCCCTTTTCTATGGAGGTATGAGCGAACTTTACATCCTGTTCCTTGTACCTCTATTCTGTACGACTCTATATGACTGGCTGACGGACAAACAACGCACTGGAGATAGAGACATGGAATTCACTCGGGGGACACCGGGCACGAACAGCAGTTAACAATAAAATAATGTAATCATTATTAACAAACACTTTTCTTCCACTCTCCCGAGAACATTACAAACTCAACCAGAAACAGACTGACTCTCTAAAAGGCAATACAAATATTTCTTTAGTGATGGAATCAAATTCGCGTCCTAGCACAGAAGTGTATCATTATAGCTACGGTTTTCTAGAAGAGCAATGGCTACCACATAGCGTCCGCAAGTTGAGTAAACGTCAATTACTTTGGAAATACAGGAAATCACCAAGCCAACAATTAAAAGATTCAATACAAAGTGAAAATCTCAAAACCGATTACTATATTAAAACCTCAGTAAATAAACCGAAAGCTACGCGGAAGTTTATAAATAATTATAGAAAAAGTGTCCACAAGCAGTTAAAAAAATAATAATTAAAAAAACAAAAAAACCCAACTGCGGTACAAACCTGAAAAGACAAGCCCATTTTAAATTAAATGAAAGTTGGAAGCAGATGGGACCCATTCCATTTTTATTATATTTTCAAACTCAAATGTCCCATTTGAGTTTGAAAATATCGCAGTCGGATTTTTTTGTTTTTTAATGTTTTCTTTTTTATTTCCAGCTTTTTAGTTTACAAATGTCAAAAGGGACTGTAAAAGCTTAGCTGTAAGTAGTATTTGCTTAGTAATAAGTAAGTAATTGCTCCCATGCACTTAGTGAGTTCTCCTGGGTTGCAAGACGGAGACATTGCGCCAAACTCAACGCAACAGACCGTCTCGCGCCCCGGGGAACTCTCTTTAACACAGGAGTAGATTTTTTTTAAATATTGCTAGCTTTTTCCACAAGTTTAGTTCTAGAGGTGTTGATGTTGGGGATGTGGCTGGGGGGCACAAGGGTACACTATGTGATTTGTGAATCTTACCATAGTGTATCCTCAGCCCCCGTTCGCCTTTAAAAAAGTGTGCCTGTGAGCTATGTGGACATACCACCAGCTGGACATCAAGCGATGTGGCAGGTTGACTGGTACAGTTTCCGGCGTCGCTACAGCCGGCATTGAACATAATCACACTTAACCTACGGTTAAACTTACCTAAAAAACATAAAATTAAATATATACACACTCACTCAAAAAAATTCGACGGCACGGTTATGCGATTGACTGCTGCGCTGCGTGTCGCGGGTTCAATTCCCGCACGGATCAAATATTTGTATGACCTACAAGTAGTTGTTCCGGGTCTAGCTGTTTGTGTATGTGAGTTTAAATGTTTGTAAACGCACCCACAATACAGGAGAAATTCCTAGTGTGGGGCAACGTTTTTTTTTTTTTTACTAAAAACACAATTTTCCACCATTTACAAAAAGTCACGTTATAGATTGTCATTTGTGACGGCTGCGGCGCAGTCGCGCTCGGGGCTTGGAGCGCTGCAGGCCTGCTGAAGGCTGGTGGTGAGACAGGTGCTTTGTGCAACATGTAAGTGTTTGACGTTTATTTTCGATACGTCGGGGTCACCAATATAGAGATACGAGGAACGGGGTGTAAAGTTTGCTCATACCTCCATAGAACAGGGAGGATCCTCCGACCAGACGAGTGTCGTGTCTGGTGGCCAACTGCCCAACCATTGATGTCGGGAAGTTTTATATATGCTAGTATTGCGGGAAACTCTCCTTGCGCGATGCAGGATTTGCGTGACGTCAGTATGAACCAAACTTATGGTAACCGGATTGCGAAACACACTTTCAATCACAATCCACAAGGTTTTGAAGAAAATTCCTAAACCATTGTTTCATAGGTTTTTAAAAATCGAACATAATATTTGAATTTATTGTAAAATAAATGTTGAAGGAATAGGAGAAATCCGGGATATATGGAAACCCAGATATCATGCAGATAAGGGTCTACTTAATTTGCACGTATGTGACTTACGGAAATAAATAATAACGGTAAAAACGAGACATGAAAAATATTGAAGTTGTTCACTGTTTGATGAATGAACTAGCATTAGAGATTAGAAGTATTATAAATAAATCTGAAAGGTTAAACAATACCAGGCTTGCCAATATGCCATAGAACCACAGAAATATTAAAAACAGTATTATTTTATGCAAAGAACGGATATGCTTGACAATGACAAGAGTGCATTTTGTATGGACCCTAGAATATAATTGAATTACCTTTTAATTTATAGGAAGCAACAAATTTTATATCATTAAAAAAAATATTAAAAATGGCATTAATCAATAAAGCCTAGTATAAAGTTAATGATTATTTAAACGATAAAATAAATGTATTTTTTTTTTGCAAATTAATTAATTTTTGTAAAATTATATAATTAATAACTGTTAATAAAATATAATCTGATAATAATATTTGTTATAGATAATGTGTGTTGTTGTTTTTTCTATTTGTTATGGATTAATGTAAGAAATATTTCTCGCAACCGGCGTGGGTGTACGTCAAGATGTATAATAATCCCGTGCCATCAGTTCTATCCGGCTATGCCAAGGAAATCAATTCCATAAACATAAAAATTATAGAGAAAATAAATTTTAAAAACAAAAGAATAATAATATGAGACAACATCCACACAAGGTCCCGAACTAGGCAAAGCCTGTACTACGGTAACCTGATGACTGATATACATACATAAATACATATACACACCCAGTCACAGGTCAAACAGACATGTTCATGCACACAAATGTTTGACTTGTCCGGGGATCGAACCCGGGACCAGCGGCTCAGAAGGCAGGGTCGCTACCAACTGCACCAACCGGTCAGTCAGTATGAACGTACACGAGGCAAAACTAGTAAGTAAACATCGGAGCAGGTGGCGTTCTGTCTGCCAGGGTTGCAGGAAAGTCCGAAAGGGTTACCGTGGCCCCTGGCACAGGCAACTGAAGGAACACGGGTGGGTTTTAGTCAGTAAGAGTCTGACACGCCCTCCCGCTCCGCCCAGAGTTGGTCAAAAGTTACTTGATTTATTTATTTATTTTCCTTCTTACATCTACCATTACAGGGTAACCCAATGCGATAAATGCGCTTATCTTAACTTAATTATCCTCAATACTAACATTCATGTACCTACCTATAACAAGTTACAAATAATGCATTTCTTGTGATAACAGAGAACAACAGAATAAGTCCGTCTCCATCGCTATGAGGTTGAGCGTGCGGAGTGCACGCGTCAGCGGCGGCTCCCTTACAAGGTTGGTCCGAGCGCGCGGTTCCACTTGCTTGATGATTATAACTAGGCTGATGATTTCCAACCACAAAAAAAACTGGCGTTCTGTAGTTTCTGCCTGCCCCCATGGGAAGAAGGCGTGAATTTATGTATGCGTATATTTTTATTATAAGTATTATTAAATACAGACTTAAAAAAAAAAATATCATTAAACAATAACCTACTTCAACAAGTGTGCATATAGCACACCTATTGAAGTAGCATATTGTTTAATTAACTTTTGTGGTAAGTATGTACCAACTCGTGTACTGGTATTCTCATACTCATATTCAAGCAAATAAATGATTTGATTTGAATTAACCCGCGAATGACATCACCGAAACATTATTTATGAAAGTTGTTTAGTGTGTTTTCCTAAGCTGCGTTTTTGACACCGTAAAGTCAAACCCCGCTGCCATAATTTTCATAACAGCCGTCACTGCGGCCGTCGTGTGGCGGCCGCTCTTCTTGGAAGCCGTAGCTTAACCGACTGCGTCTTATCGCCCGTCATGTTGCTAATTTTGTAATTGTTATATTGCTCATTCACTTCTATGTGTACTCACGTACAGGTGGCATGAATACTAAAGTACTTATTAAACTAAGTACATAAGGTGAGTCATTTTATTATTTATCACGGTTGTAACGTATGTTTTCATGTATTACAATGGGTGAACAATGAATATTTTTACTGAACTGTCTCGTTTGTCTAGTGTCAAGTGTTACTGCTGAGCATGAGGTCCTAGGTTCGATTCCCGGGTCGGGCAAAGTGTTGAACACAAGGGATGATCTCATAAGGGGTACCGCTGACCCGGAACATAAAGGGCCAAGGAAGGAACACGGGTGGGTTTTAGTCAGTAAGAGTCTGACACTCCCTTCCGCTCCACCCAGAGCGGGAGGGGTCATTTGATGATTTCCCATCCTCAAAAAAAAAAAAAAAAAAAAAGGTATGATCTCATCGGTATACATAATTATTGTTATTAATTATCTTTCCGTTACCAGTAACCATTTGTCAAAAACAACCTTAGCTATGGAATCAGGGCAAAGCAGGTACCTAATTAGTACATGCCTATAATGATATTGTAATTTATGTTATTAAATATAGAACATCAAAGCTTGTATCTCCGAAAGATAGGACAGAGATGTACAGTCAGTCAGCCAGCTCTTCAGGTTATACGAAACTGTCAAATATCTCCAAATGATTATAAACCGTAAAATGTTGAAAGTGAAGTTCAAAATCGAATTAAAATTTTGACAGTTTGTGGTAACTTGTCCAGCTGCTGTGTGTACCAACAGTACATCCATATTTTGCCAGTTAGGTTTAAGTGTCATTAGGTTTTTCTATCTGAAATGTCTCTGTAGCCGCCCGGAGCCTGGACGTGTGCCCGTTTGACAGCAATAGGCTCCCCCCCTATTACATGGGACATACATAATTGGCAAAATGTGGATGTACTTAATAGGGACACACGGCTACACATTAAGCTATACATTTCCAGTTTACACTGACCTCTCATTATAACGGAATCCTATACAATGCGAGATCAGCTTATACTGGAGAACTATAGCTTGATCTGTAGCCGTGCGTACATATTAGATTACTCTGTCTTACCCTTCGGAATATGCAGGCGTGATGATGTCATGTTATTTCTCACCTAATACTAGGGTGTGGCCTACGAGTCTGCAATACCAAAGGGATTTTTAAAGCCTTGGCGATTTTAGTGATAATATTGAAATATCTCTTACGGTTTGTGGCTAAATGATAACAGCCGCCCGGTTCGATCGATCAGGTTAAGTTACGCTTGCCGCGGTTGGTCCGTGGATGGGTGACCATCTTTACATATCAAGACCCCTCCGTGCCTTGGAAAGCACGATAAGCCGTTGGTCCCGGCTGTCATTCCTGGATCTTTGGCAGTCGTTACGGGTCGTCAGAAGCCCGAAAATCTGACAACTAGTTTTACCAAGTGGTACCGTATCACCCAGTTACTGGGTTGTGGAGGTCAGATAGGCAGTCGCTTCATGTACATAAATGATAAATGATTTTATTTCTGTAAGTAGATTCGTGCAAACACTTTTACATGTCAAACATTTTTTTTTTTTTAATTAGATGAGGCCTGCGTTTCCGACGATCTGACTACTCTGAGAAGAAATGCTGAAACAAACTCAGAGGTCACAGTCTCTTTTAAAGTCCAGACAAAATCTTGGTCAGATCATGTGAAGGCTATGTAGATCGGTATCTAAAATGGTCTTTTGAGGAAAGAACCACACAGTTTGAGTGGACCTGTCCAGACAGTGCACGCAATTGTCAGCAATCGTGCAGCTCAACTCGGAACTTAAGCAGCTCAACGATTCGACGAACAATACCAAAGAAAGGACATTTGAGTAGGCCGCATAAGTTACTCAAACTGCCAGATCATGATTACACTAAGAGAGAAAAATACAAAAAAAAAGCAATGACCAACATAGTTCTCACATTCACAATAGTTAAAATAATAGTATAATACTTTACAAAGTAAATACTCTTGTCATAGTATATATAAAATTCATTAATGTCAATGTGTATATAAAAATCCGGACATAATCATTGAGGACCATGCAGATTCGTGTCTGAAATGGACTTTTGAGAAAATAACCACACAGATTCAGTGGACCTGTCCAGACAGTGCACGTATTTGTCAGTAACCATGCAGCTCGACTCAGAACTTAAGGAGCTTAACGATTCGACGAACAATACGAAAGAATGGACATTTGGGTAGGCCACATAAACTACTCAAACTGCCAGAACATGATTAAAACTGGAACAATGACCCACATACTCCTTACATTCACAACAATTAAAATAATATAATACTATATACAGTAAATATTCATGTCGTTGTATATGTAAAAAGTTATAGATACTTATAGCAAATATTAAAAGTACCTACAATAGTTAGCAAAAACCAATTAAATAAATCAACATTCCCTGTGTAAATTTATTGGAACAGCTCACTCCCAAGCCTTTTTGTCCTCAATAAAGTATTTGACAGTATAATAGGCTTTCTGGCATAGTTTCCTTTTTATAAAAGATTTGAATTTATTAAGGCTTAGTTCTTAAATGTGGCTAGGAAGTTTATTATAAAAATGTATACATTGGCATACATCTCCATCAGTCGATATCTCCATATCGCACATGCCTTTAATTTAACCCTAGACACCTAACCTTCGTCGAATCGACAACTACTCGACAAAAAAATAATTTTTGAGGTGCGCATGCGCACGTTGATGGTCGTGTCGTCACTATTCACCTCCATTGACGCCCTCTCACCCTCTCTCCAAAGGCAGCGGGTAAGTGCAAAATTTTTCGAGTTATTACCAAACTGTTCATCGTGTCGAGAAATGGTTAGGTTTTGTGTATATTTTTTTATGGCAACTTATGGTGTTTGTTTGCAATGACTTCGAAATATCGGTATCAAATGATAACATTATAATGATGATATGATAATATTTTGTTTATTCCTGGAAGAAGAAGATACTAGGTGCTGACTAATTTGACAGGACTAAACTAATATTTATCTTCTGTCCTTTTTATAATGAAATAGAAAGAAAAAGATGCACTCAACTTAAATTTAGTTTAGTTTGTGAACAAGGGAATCGGCACCATTGAATCCAATTTTTTTTTTTAATTTTGCACTTTCGAAAATGTTCGCCGAACCGACAAAAAAATGGTTAAGTATAAAGGGGTACATGCGAACGTTACGTGTCTTTTTTTTATTATTATTATTTTTTTTTTGTCGCTGAGAAATGCTTTATGCATCCCCGCCCGTGGGGGACGAGACGGGGTATGTGGGACTCCTGTCGAAATCCGCAACCGACAGTAATGGCCGGGTACACCCGGCCACTCCCGTCCGACACTGGTGGAGGCCCGTGCAATACAGGCAAAGGGCGCCCCCGCACCCACCGCCTGCTGGCCTCCACCCGGGAGGAGCTGGAGGTGACTACCAGACCGGCGTCTTCCTCGACCCCTCCCCTCTCCAGAGCGGCACCGCGCGAGAGAATCATCCCCCCGCGCGCGCGCCGCTGCCTCCCTCCGGGACACGACCGCGTATTCCGCAGCGGCGGCCGTGCCCAGTCTACGCCCACTCACCTCCCTCTGTAAGCAGAGAAGGAGTGGGCGTATCTGCCCTCTGTAGCCCGGTTCCCTTCACCGATCATGTTTGATGGTCGGTGGTCGGGGACCTTTCCCCGCTTGTTGAAGATTAGCCGCCAGCCCCAATTGTCCCCCAAAACCGCACTGGGAGAAATTGGAGCCGACGTTGCCCAGGGTGCGCCACGAGGAGGCTCTTCAACATGCACCCCAACGTTACGTGTCTTGGGCTAACTAGCACAACTCTTTAACATTCAGAAAATAAATCATCCGGAAAGGAACCAGAGTTACCGAAAAAGCTTGCAGAGTAAGCTAGCTGAAGTGGCAGTGAGCTGGCCAGGTTTGTTGAAATAAGGCCGGTGGACGACTCCTGGAGTGGAGACCGCATATAGGCAAGCATAATGTGGGGGGAGGCTCACTAGCTAGATGGGTCCCACGACCTTAAAAAGGTAGCTGGGACAGACTGGATGCGGAGGACAGGGTGTTGTGGCGTGGTCTGGGAGAGGTCTATGTCCATCAGTGCACAGCGATAGGCTTAGTTTATTGATTGAACTCTTTAACTGGAACACAGCTTTGTTTCTTATTGGCTGAAAAAGGAATGGTGGCAATAAACTAGGTATTCAGTTACAGCCCAAGGGTATAGAAGTTAGAACGATTATGAAATGAGGACGATATTACAATAATGACCCATGATACAATGAGAACATCCTGTCAAGATGATGATAAAAATGTTTATATTTCATTATGTTATTATCTTTTATGTTGGCAACTAAGATTATATCAATGACATTGCTGATTTTCTTTGTTCTAATGAAAATGGTTTAATTGGACTTGAAATGTCGTGATATCGTGTTTTTATATCCAACAAAACAACTCCTCAGAAAGGTCAGGTGCGTAGTACTAGCAACCGGCGTGCGTTTATGACCAGATGTTTGAACGTAAACGAAGCAAAAGGAGTCTAAAAGGATCGTAGTAGATGGCGTTCTGAAGCCCAGTCCACTCACTATGTATGGCAAGCCGATTCCATGGGAGAAGCGAGCTACATACCTAGGTGTGATGCTTGACCACCACTTAACCTTTAAGCAGTACATAAAGGCGACTCGTTAACGCGACCCCTTCGCTCTCGGTTGGCTCCATTTCATATTGAACGTCCGCAGAAAATTGTCACTCAAGTGCAAATTGCGGATCTACACCGCGGTATCGTCCCATCATGATCTATGCCTGCGTCGTCTTCGCATACGCTAAGCCTCGCTACCTCTATAGGATGCAGACCCTCCAGAACCGATTTCTAAGAAAGGAGACAGGAGCCTCCTTGTATGTTCGCAATGAGAATCTACATCTAGATCTCAGAATGCTCACCATCCAGCAGTTCATGGAACACCTCTCAAAGCATTTTTTTCGACTCTGCTATTAAGTACCGCATTACCCAAATTGTGGCAGCCGCCCAATACTCGCCCTCACGCAAAAGTAGGATTCGCCGAACGAGTCATACCCTAACTATTCCCGATGTCACCACCACTGTCTTCCAGGAGAGTAGTAGTGCCACTAGTATTGTTCGAAAGTACAAAATAAGACCGCCGTCCTTCTGTCCTCGTCGGCGAAGCCCACCGTGACGCCTCAGTACATGCCCGCCCCGACTGTCGAGCCAGCCCGCGCCGCTGAGCCTGTAGCTTTAATTTCGTCCCAAATTAATCTAAATCCGATCTAGCCTGTCCCTTGCTGCCCTTCCCCAGCAACGCTCTAAGCCGAGGTGCGTACCCCACAGGGGGTGCCTCTAGCATGTAGTCGCTTAGTTTTTAAGTTTTAGGCTGGAGGCCTTAATTTATTGAGACACCTACAGGCAAGCCCGGCTAATCAGCCGACCAGTTCCTTTTTTTTTTTTTTTTTTCCGGGGTGGAAAATCCTTATGGATGTCCACTGCCCTGGGGCGGGCGGCGGGGTCTGTCAGACTCTTACTGACTAAAAACCACCCCGGTGTTCCATCTTACACCTACGCCGGGGGTCGCGGGAACGTACGATCCTTCCGCAACCCCCGACTGGTGCCGGCCCGCCACTGCGGGCCTCTTCGGGTCTGGGGGGGGAGTGAGGTGTTTGACTCCCCCCGCGACGTCTAAGAGGGGCGCGCGTGGAACACTACGCGCCGCCACCTCGGGTCCTGGTGTGTGGGGGGTGACGGACGTCCCCGAGTCCGTCGCCCCTGGACCCATTTAGGGGGGCTGGAAGAGGGCGTTGTCCGCCCTCCGCCGATCCGCCGACGAGATCTCCCTCTCCCTTTCCGCAGCCTCCTTCCGCGAGACGACTGTCTCACAGAAGGAAACCACCGCGTCCCAGGACTCGTCGCTGCCGACCATCGACTCGACTACGGCCGGCAGCGACAAGTCACTGCCTACTTCTGAGATGAGGGCACGGCGCGGCTCCGCCCAAGCGGCACACTCTGCCAGCGTATGCCGCGCCGTGTCATAAAAAGTGAAAAAAGGCGTAAGTTTATGTATGTATATGTACAACAACTCCTTGTGAAAAGGTTTTTAATCCACGAGAGTTGTCTTTGACAATGTACAGTCACGGTACACAAGTGTTAAGTTCTTTAAGGAAAATTTTTACCTCATAATTTTCTGACTACATATTATTATTGCCAACATTTTATATGAAAATGCTGAATGCGAGAAGCACAATACCGGTCGATGTGGCGACGCTAGGGGGAGTTCTCTGTCCAGCAGTTGACGTCTTTCGGCTAAAAAGCCGACAATGACAGTTTTAAAAAGTAAATGAGTTTGAAAACTGCCTAACATTTTCGCCCCGTGGCCTTACAACGTGGTACACCCACAATAACATGCATGGACCAACCAGCTGACATAGGTACTGCTTTTCTTACGTCAAGGCCCCATGAATCTGATTCCATAAACAATCAACTTATTAGGTGTTAATATCAAACTGTCATTTAAATAGATGAATAAACGACGACACCGAACACAACGACGAAATTGACGACACGGTTGGCGCAGAGGTTAAGCGATTGACTGCTGCGTTACGTGTCGCGGGTTCGATCCCCGCACGGAACAAATATTTGTATGACCTGCAAGTAGTTTTGCCGGGTCTGGCCGTTTGTGTATGTGAGTTTAAATGTTTGTAAACGCACCCACGATACAGGAGAAATTCCTAGTGTGGGGCAACGTTTTATTAAAAAAAAAAAAAAAAAAAAAAAACACGTCTCATAAATTAGATGCAATGTGTGAATGAAAATGTTCAGGGATCCCTTCTTTTCGCATAATGTTCTTTGTCCTAATATACTTCGGCATAACGATTTTGGCAGAATTTGTTTTGGCATAATTTTTTTAGGCATACATTTTATGTTGGCAGAATCATCTTAAAGACTAATTTATTTTGGCATAAATTTGATTCGCATAACATTACTAGGCCTAATGATTATTAGCATAATAATATTTAGGCATACAATTAATAGAAATAACGGAAACACATTTGAGTTATTTTTACGTATACATAACATTATGTAACTTAACTATGTATTTTTATTTTTGCCCCAAGGTCTAACACATCTCGATTTAGTAAAAAGGCAATGAGAACTTAGGATGCAAGAGCGAGCGAAGCGAGCTCTGGAATTGGGGCACCCCGACTGGGACAGGTTAGGTTCGAAGGGGATGACGGGGGCTCAAGTGAGCGAGCGGAGCGAGCGAACGAGGCCCCGTCATCCCCTTCGTGTTAGGTTCCTTTAGACCCTGCAGACAGAAATAGGGGCTCCGTCGACTAAGCCTTATTATTATTGTTATGCTTAATATAGTTATGCTTTAGAACTTTATGGTTAGTAAATTTATGTTTTAGAATATTATGCTTAATCATTGTTATGGTTACAGAAATTATGCTTAAAATAATTATGCGTAAACTGTTATGCGTAATTATAATATGCGAAAATATAATTATGCCAAACAAAATGATGCTAAGTTATATTAGGTCTTAAATTTTTTTATTTAAGGTTAATTTTGTACTTCAGGAAATGAGGAAATTATTCGAACATCCATGATGCATTAGCATGAATGGATTTGTAAATATTTTGGACAAGTCTTCAATATTTGTTATTTAGGTACAACTGATTTCTGTACCTACATTCGCATCAAATAAATATACACTTATTCTATTATAATTCACGTTAAATTAATTAGGTATATGGATATAAAATTAATATTCTATAGCTTTTACAATATTTAACACAACTATTTACACTAGGTACTAAATGAAATGACTAACTAACTATACAAATAAAAACAAAAGGACACATAGGCGTCGAAGTACTTGTCCGCATCGCTGTCATCCGGAAACGTGCTCAGGGCTCAGAAAACTGGCAGCTTTGCCACGTTGAATGACAATGCTAATTCTTTATCCAAAATAAAAATAAAATATCTTTATTTCAGACCTAAGCAGTCCATACGTAGTTAGTGGTTAGTAACAAACTGCGCTTACATGCTATGTTATTGTTGTTAGTACTTAATTCTATTTAACATAAACCTATATACCTTTATAGGGAGATTAGTAAATAAATTAAAACCGAATGCCAGGCCTAGCTAAAACACTTAGAAAGAAAGAAAGAAAATGCGTTTACTTGCAGTAAACATGACGCAAAAAATAACACAAACACAAAAAATAAGAAAAGGTTGGGGGAAACATGCGTCACATCCACGCAAAACGGCTATCGCTCAGAATTATGTTGCAACCCTATGCAAGACAGAGCCCCAGCGGTGGTTTTCAGCGACAGCTGACTTGTACACTTTAACGGTTCATTTGGTCACCATTTTGTCACCTCGGTGTTCAATTGAACGGCATCATTAAAATCTGATAGACGGTATTCAATGGATTGCTTATTATGGATGGGGATGTAATTCATTTCAATGAGATTATATGGAATGGAGTGTAAGGTGTGATTTAGTCGTTTGTTTTTGAAGAACTTTATTGAAATTCCGACTCAAAAATATTTTTCTTTTTAATAATGAACGGTCATGAACGGTGCTTATATTTTTTTTTATAATTAGGAATTTTTATATGATATTTATAGGTTTAATAGGTTTGTGTGCTCTGCAGTTTTATATAACTATAATATTTATTCCTCATTTTTCATTTATAAATTGCACCTACCACTGTTTGTTTCTCCATCGCCCAAATTAAGGTAGACTTGTAGAAAATGCCCATTTCATTAAGCCCGCTTCTGTATATTTATGTGCTTATAGTAGTAGTACAAATAAAACGCCTAGTATTATCAAAGACTTCATGTATATATTCATAATATTACAGACACAATCTCAATGTCACAGCACAAATACCGAAATAAAGTGGAAAACTTTTTCTGCAGGTCTTTGATATATTTGTTCGACGAGGAAATCGGGGAGTAGGATGCTTATTTATTGCAGAAATAAAGAAATTTAAGAGAAATGATTATGGTTCATTATTTTCAGTATGTTGTTATAAGGTCGTCGCTATCGATCATTACCAACTGCAAAATAAATAGCTTCATAATAATAACGATAACTATAAAATATGTAAAAGCCCAAACACGGAAAATCTCCATCGCAGCATCTTGGCTAGCAGCCAGACTGGCTCCATGTGCTCATTAACGAATAACTGTTGTTTAATCCGCTGAACAATGTACAGCAAATTTTACACAGAACGTCTGGCTTTCCTAGTTACTTGAGTAACCATATTTTAGTAAACAATGAAGGGAGTATGAAGCCAGCGGCAGCCATTGCTTTAAATATGCAATACTTATAGTGTCTGGCACGGTTAATTTGGACTTTGTCATCCCGTTTTGCAAAGTCTTTAAACGAAATAATAACTATACTAAACCTTCGGGGAAATCAGGCATGTTATGTTATGAAAAGCTCTTGCTGGTGCCGCCTTTAGTATTTAGGTTGTGGAGTTAAATGGTTAATTGATAGAATTAAAGCCCATAGCCACATTGATTTTGTAGACGGCCCTGTCGAAGGCCCTAAAACATTTGATAAAAGGGTTTTCAAATTAATCGATAAAAATTCAATCTACCTAGCTTATCCCCAACTGTCTTGGGGTTGGTTTTCCAGCTAACCAGATGCAGTTGAATACCAGCATTTTACATGAAGTGACTACCTATGTGACCGCCAAAACCTAGTTACTGGGTAGCTTGAATACTTGGTAAGACTGGTTGTCAGACTTTTAGATTTCTGACTACCAGTTACGACTATCGAAGATCTACTAATGACAGCCGATCCTTTCCGAGGCATGGAGGGGTCTCGATATGTAATAGATGGTCACCCATTCATGAATCGGCTGCGGCAAACGTAGCTTAACCTTCTATCAACTAGTGCGGCTAATTATTCTAGAAAGTTTTTATTTTAATGTATGTGTCGTGGCCACATCTTAGTATTGATCATTTCATGAAGTTTTCGGTCATTTCATGAAATTGTTATGATTTAAAATGCATATAACGGAAATTATCCTGAATCAAGTGTTTTCAAGTATAAAAAAAGACCATGTTGATATATATAGAAAGGTTCTTACTAAACCTAAGAAACATGCAATAATGATGCAAATAAACTGATTCAAAAACTTAAGTAGTAAGTCGTAAATTGATTTTCAAATTCCGTTTTTTTTGTCGTAAATTTGGAAAGTCGTGAAAAAATTTACGAATAAAGAGAAAACAGTATACCCGCTATTACGGCTCAAAGTTGATGATAGATTGACAGTGAATCCAGATGATATATCCAACATTCTAGGAAACAATTTGACAACAAATATATCTTTAGGTGAAAATACAAGATAATAGATCAAGCAATGTTGTTTTGTCATCAGTTCACAATTAAAATCAATAGTGAAATGCAAATTTCTCCTGCCATCCCAAATGAGTTACATACTGTGTGGATGCGATGTAATCCCGATATCTTCAAGGAACACATCTTAATATTAGCCAGGCCTCTATCTAGCAGTAATGTTCGCGAAGGAGGAGGCGGAACTCGTGAGGGAGAGGCAAAATTTGCGACCTCACGCCCCTAGCCGCCGCAGGAGACGCCCTAGGCGTCGGGAATCGCAGGCCGATTCCCGGCCACCGTAGGCGCGGGCTTGCGAACGGCGAGCAATGGGCAGCTCGCCGTTCGATAAGGACCAGGCCCGGGTCGACGGCGCGTTGTTTTCCACGCGCGCCTCAAAGAGATGTCAGCACCAATGACGGGGTTTGCTAGGACCGATGCCTGCTAGGGTTGCGGAAAAGTCCAAGAGGGTTACCGTGGCCCCTGGCACAGGCAACTGAAGGAACACGGGTGGGTTTTAGTCAGTAGGAGTCTGACACGCCCTCCTGCTCTGCCCAGAGCGGGAGAAGTTATTTGATGATTTCCCACCCACAAAAAAAAAAAGGCCTCTCTCTATCTAAGTTTTTTAATCAATTTATTGAGGAATCGATCTTCCCGTACCAATTTAAAATGGCAAAGGATGTAAAATTAAATAATAAAATGTTTTTTGTTTTACCAATTTACCTGTTTGTAAAAGTCCAGTAGGATAGATCCTAAAAACTAGGTAGGTAGCTAGGAGAAAGGCCTATCTCCTTGGTAGCACTCTTGTCAAAAATATTTGAAAAGATCTTAGAAATCAGCTTTTATCTCACTTGCGCGTAAATAGTCTCCGATAATAGGCAATTCACCAACATACCTTACTAAACATAATGACCGGAAAAATAAATAGTAAAATGAGAGTCTCCAGGATTTTTCTAGACTTAGGTTCCGCATTAGACGCAATAGACCCTAAATTACTTCTTGAGAAAATGAGTCATTACGGTGTAAGCCTGCAACTGTTCTCTTCTTAAAAAAAAACAGTTTTTTTTTGTTGAAGTTGACAAAATACAAGAAAATGGCTACAAAAATGCATGCAAATCAGCAATGGCAGGAATCACAACGGGCATCCCACAGGGATCCATCTTAGGACCTATCTTATTTATTAATGATTGAATTAATTATAAGAGTTTAATTTTCCCGGACACTTAAATAGTAATTTTTGCCTTCGACACAAATGACATAGTAGCAGCACATGAGTTAGTAGAGCTGGCAGAGATAGTTAATGCAGCATTACAAGCCTTTAATGTATGGTTCAATGCGAATAAATTAATTATCAATACTAGAAAAACCAACATGTTATTTAGAACGACAGCCCGTAATAAAGACGATATAGAGATTGTATTGAATAAAGACAAAATCGAGCTCGTCAATGAAGTTACATTTTTAGGTGTATGAATTGACAAATTGCTAAATTGTAATTGTTTTCCAAATTAGCAATTCGTCAATTCGTACACCTAAAAAAACTAATAATGTAACAATTTTACGCTATGATCTAACTATTTTACGATAGGGCTACATTATGAACTAGTCGTGCATTTAACTATTCATATTGTCAAACGTTGAGTATTCAATAATCGGGTCAGACCACATCATGATGAGACCAGCGGTCGATATTATATTTCATGAAATACAACCATTTTATGAAATGGTCGAACACTTCAAGAAATGATCAATTTTAAGATCTGGCCACGACATATTATGTGTGGAGCCGCGACGGGCTGTACCGTAATACAATATTGTTTCAGACAGATTCAAAGTTCGAATGAGAATTTGAACTCTTTCTAGTGCATATGGGCGATGTACGAAAATGATGAAAGAGCATTTTTACAATGCATTTCGATGCGGCGCAGCCCGCCGAAATGTGCGCGAGCCTTCAATAGTACATGAGAAAGTTTACCAAACTCAGTTTCCAAGAATCATAACATGACTTAAGTAAGCTAAGAATAACGGATAATTAGAGTAAGGAAGATTAATAAACCTAAAACATGCGGTTTAAAAATATACTTACATTATGTTCATTAATATCCTCCTTATAATCCGAAACGTTAAGATAATGTGCTGTTGAATTTCCATTTCACCGAACTCGGTTTCTGTATATACAGGCTGTTTTGATAGGCGATGTCGATTCCCAAAGGAATTAACACGGAGGTTTAGTCATAATAATTGGATCCCGAAATATCCGTAGGTAAAAGCAAAATGTTGCATTTCATCAATTTTAAACACGTCATACAAAAGCGGATGTACTATAGTTTACGGTAAACAATAGGAATCTCACGTCATCATCCCATTGTTTACGGTTAAAAACAAATACAGTATGAAACTGCCTTGTGATCCCAAAATTGTACTGATCATCGCGGTGTGATCAACCTGACCATCAATTTATTTTGATCGTCTATTTATCAACAGGTTTCAGTTTCGTGAAGAGAACATTGAGAAAAAGAAATAACCATATAAAAAACCATCTAACATCGTTTAAATATAATTGACAAACTACATATCTGAAACATGTTTTTTTTTGTCTTCATGCCCAGTTGATGCCAGTAGGCTCGCCCCCATAAAGGTAGCCATACACATTGCGGGGGGCCTATGTCAAGCATTGGGGGAGGCTAATAAGCAGCAGTGGACGTCTTTCAGCTGAAATTATGATGAAGATGACACGTTACGATATACTTGCGCAAGTTTAGACTTGCGCCTTGTGTGGTCACGAATACTGATGATGCCTGACCACACACGGGTTAAGTGTGCTTGTAACGATATCATTTCTGTAAGTGACCGTCCAGGTGTGTTCATTAGCACTGTAATTGCATCATTGGTCGTCGTCCAGAAATTAAATGACATTAGATCGTAATACCATCATTTTCTTTGCGGTAATTTGCACGTAACCCATTTTTTTTAACAATCCTATCACTATTGGCGCTAGGTTCAACTTTTATAAAATGTTTTATTCATTTATTTATAAACAGCTGTTTTTTATTCCCATTGTGGTAGTCAATAGTTTTTATTTGCCAAATACATGGTTCACTTCAGTAAATATTTATAAATTTCTCTGAATTCTCTGGAACTCCACTTATCATACTCGAAATTTTCGGGAAAAACCGACCGCAGGACGTGCATACAATCAGGCGGCTAGATACTGCTGAAACTATAACGCGATATGCCACACACACGCTGAAGTAAACTTGTGCAAACGCAAATTTGCTCAAGTTCGGAATCGAAAATTGAAAACCACACAAGTCTATTTTGCGCAAAAATCTTCCAACACACGTAACGATATACTTGTGTAAGTCTACACTTGCGCAATTATATAGTTATGTGTGTAGCTACCATTTAACATTAACTAAAAATGTGGATGTAATACAGGTATACCTCTGTCTAACCTTTCGGGAAATATACCTATAGGCGTGATGTTATGATTAGACCTGTAACAAAATAGTAACGGAAAATTCCATTTCTGTGAAAAACATTTGGTACTTTTATTGATTCAACGACCGGTTAGACTAGGTCGACTTCCAGTCTAACCGGTTGCAGCTGAATACCAGTTTTTAACATGGCGACTGCCTATCTGCCTTCCACAATCTAGTTACTAAGCAACACGTTAACAGTTACTAAGGCTTGTTGTCAGACTTTCGGGTCTCTGGCCACCTGTACCTAACGACAGACAAAATTAAAAAAAAAACTAGATGCATCTACATAATGAATATTTTAAATTAATTTATTCACTGACATAGAAAGGACGGCAGAAACCGGTCGGTCTAGAATCATTACATTTTGCGCAAGAGTTCCTTAAAATGAGGAAAGTGAGCAGTACGGAAAGAATTTTGAAAATATATGTAATGTATGTATGTTTGTATGTGTGTGAAAGGGGATGAAAAAGTGTATTAATGAAAGTTCGTAATTTTTGTCCATGGGACATCCCATTGGGCATATGGCTTATTTCTTGAATAATTTTTCTGAAATGGAGAAAGCAAAAATTGAGAAAAATTATGCAATTTTTATTGATTCATTCCTTTATATAAAGCAGTAGGAAGTGGTGAAGGGCGGGCGTTTTGGGGGACAATCTCATGTGATTTTGACATTGAAAAGTGCTGATTTTTAGCCCAGTTTGAATAAATGTCTTTTGATTCTGATTTCATGCTAAAAATCTCATCCTGTTGTTATAGACGCGAGAAGGTAACACTGTTTCAAGAAGCAATTAATGGAAAGCATCTAAGCCTAAAGCGATGAGGGTGGATAATTGAAAAACTTTGCCAAAACCACTACTGTTTGAGAGTACAGAGAATTTCACATCAGTTTAAACAATTTGATATTGACAGCGCCTTTATGTCGTAGCCGTAAGGTCGATTTCTGTAGTGCAAGTGTTACCGCAGTTGTGCAAGGGCACCGTTTACTGGTTTGGAGGAACTTTGTTCACTACGTGTTTGAAGCTCGTGTGGTTTATTATTAAAGTAATAGGTTTTTACTTAGGAGTTCATCTGAAGTTTAGAATTGTATACGAGAATACGATACACTCGTTGTCTCTTGGGTCCTTAGATAAGAAGTATTCTGTGCCTGTCAATGTGTTGCTATGTTTTACCACGATTTACAAACACGACTGAGGAAACCGGAATGTCCTAGAATCAAAAATTCGAAGACATGTGAAATCTACCAACACGCACTGGGTCCGCGAGGTAAATTACGGCCCACTCCCTCTCAAAGAGAGAAGGCCTGTGTCCCAGCAGTGGGAACATTACAGGCCGATTATGTATGTTATGTAAACATGACTCTCCGACTCGGAAATAATTAGGATAATTAATCATCTATTTTAAATTAAATTATTTGCACGTAAGCCATCTTTGTAACTTGTATTATATAAATCATTCAATGAAGAAAGTCATTGGTCTTACCATCGTCATTTCAGCCGAAAGACGTCCACTGCTGGACATAGGACTCACCCAAGCACCGCCACTACGACCGGCTCTTAACCGACTTCAAAAAAGGAGGAGGTTCTCAAATCGATTGTATGTTTTTTTTGTATGTTTGTTACGCGATCATTCCGCCAATTATGAATTGATTTTTATGATTATTTTTTTTGGTAGGTCATACTTCAGAGGTGGTCCCATATAAATTTTATCGAAATCGGTCGAGCGGTTTTTAATAAATCAACAATAAACTATTTTTAAATAAAAAAAACCGGCTTCAAACGGACGTGGGCTTGTAAGACGTTCGTTTCCGAATTGGTGTGGGATAGGTACCATAACTTAAAAGTGAAAAATAAAAAACCTTTTTACAAGAAAAAAACAACCTACTTCCAAAAAAAAACACTACTAAGTGAAAACTAACTTTAACTTCGGAAGTCGGTGGAAAAAACTAAAATACAGATGCAAAGACACCGACTTCCGAAATTAAAGTTATTTTTCACTTTGTAGTGTTTTTTTTCTTGGAAGACACGCGCGTGTCCAGGTTGATGCAGTCTACACCGATTTCAGCAAGGCTTTTGACACAGTAGACCATGACATACTCGTCAAGAAGCTTAAAATGTATGGCGTTTCAGACCCTCTCTTAAGTTGGTTCCAATCTTATCTGTCTAGACGGATGCTCAAGGTTGTGGTAAATGGCTGCTCTTCAGATTCGTACATTGCAACGTCGGGTATCCCTCAGGGATCTCATTTGGGTCCGCATATATTCATTCTTTTTATAAATGATATTTACAAATGCTTCCCGAACTCAAATATATTCTTATTTGCCGATGACCTGAAAGCCATAAAGACTATAAGAAATCCTGCAGACTCGGTACTATTCCAAAGCGATTTGGACCGGCTGACTAAGTGATGTGAGCACAATAAAATGTCTTTAAATGTAAAAAAATGCCATCATATCAAATTCACGAAAAAAAAAACCCATGCTTACAAATTGAATGGTGAGCGGCTTGAGGAAGTCGAAACTATACGAGACCTAGGTGTTCAGTTCGATAAAAAGCTAAGTTTTGTTGAACATATTGACAAAACTATATTAAAAACGTCAAAGATGCTTGGCTTCGTTATGAGAGAATGTAAAAACTTAAAAAAACCCAACATTAAAAAAATTATGTACAACTCGCTAGTTAGAAGCCATCTCGAGTATTGTAGTGTGGTTTGGTCACCTGAGTATAAGGTCCACATCAAGCGCATTGAACGGCTGCAAAAACGGTTCTTATGGCATCTTACCTACAAAACCAATATGGGAAAAAAGCTCAACTCGTACCAAGAGAGACTGAAGTATTTTAATATGGTGCCGCTGGAGAAACGCAGGAATATGCTGGATTTGGTTTTCCTTAAGAAGTTAGTAACGGGCTCTCTGAACTGTCCCGATTTGCTCAGTAGGGTCTTATTCCATGTGCCACGTAATCTGCCAAGAAGTTCTAATAGGAGACTTTTCTGCATGCCAAGATGTCATACCAACTTAAGGCAATATTGTCCACGGTCCAGAATGTATGCTGCATACAAAGAGCACGAAGAGGACATTGACCTCTTCCACTCATCAGTACCTGCTCTAAAAAAAGCTGCGCTTGCGATTTAATGGGTGTCTCTAGTCTAAATTCAAATCAAATATTTACCTAATCTTAAATGAAATTCTTAAATTATTAAAAATATCAAATATAGAAAAATATTGAATCTAATCTAATTTAATTTACTCTAATTTAATTTAGTCTAATTTAATTTAATTTTATCTAATTTAATTTAATCTAATATAATGTAATCTAATTTAATCTGTTATTTAATTCATTGTAATCAATTTGGCTTTAACAGTAAATCTTATTTGTTTTTCAAACTATGCATTACTTGTTGTTTAATTAATTGTGTTATTTCCTGGGCATAATGTAGTGCATGCTGTGCTTTTCTGTAAGTGATGAGGCGCTTAGACTTAAGTTTGTAATGTAGAATTTATAAAGTAACAGTGTACTCATTGTTGAAAAGCCTAATAAATACTCGTAAATAAATAAGACGGTTGTTTATTTTTTGTAAAAAAAAATTTTGCTTCCCTCATCCAGCGGGTTCCTGCGGCTTTCACGTCTTCCGGTACGCAGTCACCACTCCTGAATCTTTCTGCCTCATGGCGATGGTCATCCGTTCTTCAAGCAATGTGCCCTGCCCACTGCCGCTTAAGTTTTGCAATTCTTCGGGCTATGTCAGTTAACTTGGTTCTCCTACGGATCTCTTCATTTCTGATCCAATTACGTATAAAAACTCCAAGCAACTAATCTTGGTCTTATCTTAAGAGTAAGTCATTTTGTTTGGCAGTGATCTTTTGTATGACGATGATGTCGTGATGACCAAAAACTCATATTTGAATCAACTTTGCACACAAACAACAAAAAAACATTTAAATCTGAAACTTTCACCTTCAAACCCTTAAAGGGTGGTACAAGTCTGTATTTCTTACGGATAATAGGTATACCTACTTCCATCTGTTATGAAAGCTAGTTTAGCATGTACATATAAGCAACGAAGGAGAAACTCTTTTTCATTGGCTATGAAGAAATTATCGTTTTGGTTAGAGAATGTAGGGGAGCGGAGTTATGATGGACACGTTGGCGCATCCCAATCACTATATATGGCATGCCGATCCCTTGGGAGTAGAGAGCTAAATACCTGATTGTGATCCTCGACCACCATCTTACCTTCAGTGAGCACATAAAGACGGCTCGTCCGCGCGACTCTTTCGCTCTCGGTAGGCTTCACTTCAAATTAACCGCCCGGAGCAAATTGTCACTAAAAAGCAAATTGCGCATCTATGCGCGGTCATCCATCCCATCATGACCTATGCCTGTATCGTATTTGCACACGCAAATCCACACCATCTTCATAAGATTCAGACCCTTCAGAACTCCTTAGAAAGGTTACGGGACCCCTTTCTATATCCGTAATGCAAATCTTCACCTTGACCTTAGAATGCCCACCATCCATCTAGTTCACGAAACGCCTTGCATAGCATTTCTTTGACTGTGGTATAAAGCACACCAATCCCCTGATAAAAGCGGCCGCCCGCTAAACTCCCTGAGCATACCTTAATAAATCCCCGATGACGCCACTTCTCTCCTCCAGAAGAGTAGTATGGCCACCAGTACTCTCAGAAAACACAGAATGAGACCGCCGTCCTTCCGTCCTAGCCGCCAGCCCGCGCGCCGTTGAGCCAGTAGCTTTAAATTCGTCCCTTAATACTAATTCCGCTCCAGCCTCTCCCTTGCTGCCCTCCCCCAGCGACGCCCTAGGCCGAGGTCCGTACACCACAGGGGTGCCCTTAACGTGTTATCGCCTAGTTTATGAGTTTTTTAAGCCCTGGCTGGAGGCTTTAATTTATTAAGGCAACCATAGGCAAGCCCAGTTAAGCAGTAGACAACCACCGATCGAAATGCCATTAAAAAAAAAAGTTGGACGCGCTGGTACGGTCAAATAAGACAGCTTTTAAATGTTCAATTTATCCACGTTAGGAGACACACAATTTTGACATCAACAGTACTTTTGTGGCTTCCTCCTTCGGGAAACAGTGGAGATAATTACCACTGTTTCCCATAGGAGGAAGCCTTTAGTTTATACATAATATAATATGCTACTATTCGCCCGCCGGCAGCTTCGCTCGCGTGGAGGTTGGAAACTGTACCGCGGGAGCGTACTGTCGGGAAAAAAAATATCCTTTGTCCTCACCCAGCCTGAAACGGTTTTAGACAGATTTACTTAAGCATTTATAATATTATATATGGATATGCATAGTGGCTATATCTAGTTAACTAGATATGATACAAACCTTACATACGCCGTTTGCTTCGTCCGTATTAGAACAACTTGTCATAATTAATTAATATCATTTAAATCAGTCAAGTTTCGTTATCAATTTTTTTTTAGACTCGGTTCAAAATACATTTTTTTGGCAGGCGTACTTTGTCTTTTTCTTTCATAGTCAATAAGCTGATCATCTCACTCCTTCATCTTTCAATATAGCTTGTTTACAAAAATCAGTTTCGTCTAATTATTTACACAACATCCTATCAACCCGCTATTCTTCGAAGGGTTAGGCAGAGGTGCACCCTATCGTACCTACACCCACATTTTGCCATCTTATTACCTACCTACTTCATTATTGAAACATTTACATTAATTCTCTCTACTACCGAGATTTTAGCTAGAGCTTTTGTTCTTATATAGTTTTTTTTTTGTATCCTGAATACTGTGTTTTTTTCTTCTATTTTGTTGTGAAAGCTGTGCACGTCTATAATTGTCTTAAACACTAGTCCATGTGTATGTTCTCTTTTATTTGTAAATGTTTGTGTTGTTGATTAGCCTTAATATTTGCATAATACATTTACTATTCCAATAGATTGTATCCTGAATACTGTGTTTTTTTCTTCTATTTTGTTGTGAATGCTGTGCACGTCTATAATTGACGTAAACACTAGTACATGTGTCTGTTCTCTTTTATTTGTAAATGTTTGTGTTGTTGATGTGCCTTAATATTAAATAAATAAATACATTTACTATTCCAATAGATTATATTCTGAATACTGTGTTTTTTTCTTCTGTTTTGTTGTGAATGCTGTGCACGTCTATAATTGACGTAAACACTAGTCCACGTCTCTGTTCTGTTTTATTTGTAAATGTTTGTGTTTGTGTTGTTGATGTGCCTTAATAATAAACAAATAAATAAATTTACTATTCCAATAGAACTGACGCCAGTCTCTTTATTTGCTGTATTGCAAATGTCTCGCAGACAAGACTATGAAATGATAAATGCAATTACACAGCTGTCACTGCATAGAGCAGAATAATTTTGAAAATGGTTTTGGAAAATTCGGAAAAGTTTCAAACCGTCATTAAGTCCATATAATTCATGTGAAACGTTGTAGTTCTATTTGAGGCTAAGTTCTAACACCGTTGTTACAATATTTGGGAGAACATGTTTTTGTATTTATTTGTATAACTTTTTAGTCATTATTTAAGTAGTAGTGTAAACAGTTAGTAGTTTAATAATTTACAACCTTATATGCAAATAAATAAATGATTCTAGTAAAATCTATAAAATAGAATGTCTTACGTCTCTTACGTCATGTGGGTACCCTTCCCTTCTCTCCTAACTTTTTGCGGAACATTAGTAATAAGTTCAATATGAGGTCATCATCATCATTTATTATTCGTAAACAATTTACATTGTGTTGAACATCACATATTAAATAAAATTATCACATGCATAAACAATACACCTATAAGCCTAATTAGAATTGATGTGAAATGTTTCAATCAAGAGTCAATTCAATTATGATAAGTAACTATGTCAACAATATATATAATATACAATGTCCAAATAATAATAAGTAAAATATCAAAGTCAATGTCAAAAGTATTAGGAGTACAACTTCGTCAAGGTCCACGTGAAAAGCACAGTGTTATAGCCAAAAGATAATTTTAATTTAAGTCCTGTTCACTATTACTATTATAGGTGACTATTAGATGTGACTATTTTTATCATTTGTCTTAAATTCTGATACCGAGTATAAACATTTTTCCAACAAGAAGGCTTTTAATTTAGTTTTAAAGAGTGAGAGCTATAAGTTAATATTTTTTAATCAGTCGGTAACCTATTAAATAACTCCACTCCACCCTTCAGATGTCATCTAAGAAATAATAGGAAAGTATTCTCTTTATTAAATCCTTTAACCGTCTAGGTCCTAGAGTCTAGGGCATTCTACGAGAATATACTTTTACATTATAGTATACTTTTACAAAAATGTGAACACCATGTATCTATCACTTAATTAGGTTATTTATCATTGCTACATTTATTAAATTCTTTTTACCTATTGTGGTAGTGTAATTTTTATTATAGGTGCATCGTTTCACATATAAATATTTTGTATACATTAATTATATAATTATTATATAATTAATGTATACAAAATATTTTAACACATTTTAAAAGAGTAACGGTGGAGTTTCTTGCCCATTCTTCTTCATTCGAAACTACCTTCTGAAAGGGGCGACTAGAATCAATTATATTTAAATGTAAATGTTGACGTTCAAAAGTGCCTTTTATGTGCCTATTTGAAATAAATGCTTTGACTTGACTTGACTTGAATTAATATTATGAAAATATCAAAACCCTATTAGGTATTTCTCTTGAATACCCAAAAGTTTTAATAAACAAATATCAATGTTTAACCTAACAATAGTTTTGCCAACTTATTCAAATAAGTTTAGCATGGAAATGTACTTATCGCATTAAAGATTTTAACTTTGGCGGGGGTAACTCGAATAGGTCGATTTGAAACAATTGAATGTAATATTATGACTTTTAATGTTACTGTCTCTGGGAGTTTAAATGTGTGCTGGATGTGACTGCTATAATATCTATTGATTTTGAATACTAATAATAATAAAACCAGCCTCTTCTCATATAGATAAGGCATGAGCATTGATCATGCTTGCTCAAGACTGGTTGGCAATTTCAGATTTATATTAACTATAAGTCCAGCCGGTCGATTCTGTAAAAATCTCACCGTGAAGACGAGCACGGAGTGAGCTGTCAGTGTCATCCCACTGATGCTAGGGATTGACCAACGTTACATTTACAATCATAATCGAGATTTTACTAATATTTTTTATCCAAATTCTATTGATCAATAAACTTTTATTATTATTATTATCATTTTATATTATTTCAAAGCTAGCATGTAGTTAAGTGTCCAAAAATGGCTATTTTCGGGGTTTTAAAATAAAATAGCAAAACAGAAGTTCAGTTAGAAACTCAATGTTGTTGTTTTTTAGACACTTTTATACTAGCTTTAAAATAATATAAAAATTACCAATAGAATTTGCTTAAAAAATATTATTAAAATCTCGATTAAGATTGTAAATGTAACGTTGGTCAATCCCTAGCATCAGTGGGACGTCACTGACAGCTCACTCCACGCTCACTTCACCTAAGTTTTCACGGTGAGATGGTTACAGAATCGCACTGCAGGTTCCCTTAGGATGTTTTCCTTCACCGATCTCAGTGATGTTCAAGATAAACTCAGAAAGAAGATTATGAATAGAAAAAGTCACATAGTTGCTTGCACGGATTTGAGCTCACAACGTAATGCATGATAGGCGAGGCCTTAACTACTGCACCATAATTTTTTTTTGAGGTTGGGAAATCATCAAATAACTTCTCCCGCTCTGGGCGGAGCGGGAGGGCGTGTCAGACTCTTACTGACTAAAACTCACCCGTGTTCCTTCAGTTGCCTGTGCCAGGGGCCACGGTAACCCTTTTGGACTTTCCCGCAACCCTGGCAGACTTTCCCGCAGCCATGGCAGTAACTACTGCACCATCACGACAGATTTTAAATAAAGAGGGTTATTCTTAGTGTGCACTATGACCTAACCCTTGTGTGAGTCATCCTCCTAGCCTAGCCTTTACCCAACTATTTCGGGGTCGGCTTCCAGTCTTTCCAGCTGCAGCTGAATACCAGCTTTTTTTATTTGCTATCGTTTTTATATCATCATTCAGTCGAAAGACGTCTATTGCTAGGCAAATAAAGAAATAAAAAGTGTTTATTGCGACTCGTACAGGAAGTGCACAAACTAAATTATAAAATAAAAAACCAAACTTTATAAAAACAAAAAGTAACAAAAGAAAAAGGAAACAGAAATTCCTATACGAGGCCAAAAGGCTCCTATCTCAGCATGATGCTGCGACATTAAAAAAAAAAAAAACCGCAACGCTGGTATTCTGATAGGGCCCGCTGTGAAGTCACGGGCATTTAACAGTAATAAATAAATAATGAAATACATATATGTAAAACAATAAGAAATAAAACATTATAATAACGCAAAGCACTCTTTCAGGCATAAAGCAGGCAGGCAGGTCATTAAGGAGGAGGCGGAACGCGTGAGGGAGAGGCAAAATTCGCGCCCTCACGCCCCTAGATGCCGTAGGAGACGCTCTGGGCGTCGGGAATCCCAAGCCGATTCCGTCACCGCCGATTCCGTCACCGCCGATTCCAGTGCGGGCTTGTGGACGGCGAGCAATAGGTAGCTCGCCGTCCGATAAGGACCAGGCCCGGGTCAACGGCGCGTTGTATTCCACGCGCGCCTCAAAGAGATGTCAGCACCAATGACGGGGTCCGCTAGAGCCGATGCCTGCTAGGGTTGCGGGAAAGTCCGATAGAGTTACCGTGGCCCCTGGCACAGGCAACTGAAGGAACACGGGTGGGTTTTAGTCAGCAAGAGTCTGACACGCCCTCCCGCTCCACCCAGAGCGGGAGAAGTTATTTAACGATTTCCCACACTCAAAAAAAAAAAAGGCATCGCCACAAAAGACAGTTTTCTTTACAAAAGTTACAAACACCATCTATTTTTAATCAACTTCAAACAGGAGGTTTTTTGTATGTTTGTTACGCGATATCTCCAGCAATTGTGAAGCGATTTCGAAAAAAATCTTGTTTTAATGGATCGAGTATGCTGTATGCCTCAGGGGTGGTCCCATATACATTTTATTAACTTTGCTTAGGGAGTTTTTCAGTTAGCTTCAATAATACGTATTTTTTCCACATAGTGTATATTGATGATGTTATAATAACTTCCTGTCACTGTTATTTAAATAGCAAGTAGTAGTGTACGAATTGGTGCGGGGTAGGTACAGACAGCGATGCGAGTACCCCCCGGTACTCACATCGTGTCAAAGTTAATTTTAATACAACCCAATTGATGCAGCCCACCCACCGTACCACAACAAAAAAGTGAAAAAAAACTGTTTTAGAAAAAAAATACAACCGACTTCAAAAAAACACTACACAATGAAAAATTACTTTAATTTCGGAAACTGTAGGCAAAAGCTGAAAATACAAAACCAAAGACACTCGACTTCTGATATTTAAGTTATCTTTGACGTAGTAGTGTTTTTTTGGAAGTCGGTTGTTTTAAAACAAAAGTATTATCCGAATACATTTGATAAAGCGGTTTTATTCAACGGATAGCTTTTACCAGAAGTGTTCATCGTATTAGTGGTTCATCAGCTTCAATATCATCACGGTTCGTGCCTGTGAATATAACGGTTCGTCGTGGACGTGGTATGACAACGACATCATCTCTGTCATCAGAAGACAGCCGCCACACAACCGTCCATGCGAAGCTCTGCTGGAGTGAAAGTAATCTGCCAGTGTCACTCTTATCCGCATTCTTGCTGAAGGAGAAAGATGAGAGTGTTACTGGCTAGGAACCATCCTAGTAACTTCATAAGAAAACTGTATAGCCTCACTTGCTGCGCCGTCATATTTATATAAAGAGGTTCATTAGAAAACCAGCGTCAGGCAGCATCTGTTTGGAAATGAACCATAATGGCGCCGTGAGGCACACACTATTGTTGTTAAAACATTATTTTCACTTTTTTATTTGGTTATTTGTATTTTGTGTTTCACGAACTGTGTCCAATTAAACGTTATTCTTTCTTTCTTCTTCCTTCTTTCGATTTTGTTCTTATGTCTATAAGAAACCCATACCCAAAAACCTACTTACAGAAATTAAATCATTTATCATTTACGTATTTTACACAGTCATTAACTACCTAAACTGATTGTATAGGAAAACATCCTTAAACTATACTAATCAACAAAAGTACGTGTTTTCCATGTTAGGCGTCAATGCACTAAGTATTATATTATTATTATTACAAAAAAACATTTTTTTTTGGTTTAGAATGGGTTTGCTCTTGAAATCTAAGTCATTGGTGACAGAGTCGACGGTGGAGTGAGCTTACCCAGAAGAAACCTGTTCACTCTCACTGTGAACAGATTATGGTTTGTATGCGTTCGGAAACACAGAAGCAGGTAGACAGTTCCACTCTTGTGCTGTACGCATAACAAAAGACATTTGGAAACGTTTAGTGCAAATTGGTGGAATAGCAACTAGGTAAGGATGGTAACTTGCAGTGCGTCTAGATGACCGATGGAAGAAGGGGGCCGGTGGAATGAAGTGGTGGAGTTCTTGGGCACACTCACCAAAGTACAATCTGTAGAAGACCGACAAGCAGGCGACCTTGCGGCGATGAGCCAAGCTGTGAAGCTTGGCATCCACCAGTTTTACGTCGCCAATGAGCCTCTTAGCTCTGCGTTCCATCGAGTCACTTTGCTGACGCTACCGATATTTCATAGTCGGTTTTCTGAAAACAATTAAAAATTATCTAAGTGACCAACCCAAACTTGTGTTACTTACTAAAAACAACAACCATAAACCAACTGTAGATACTTAATTAATAGTAAAGATGTCCTGAAAATACATTTAGAGCCTACAAATGATAAATGATCAATGATTTTAGTTCTGTAAGTAGGTTTGAAGAAACACTTTTACACGTCAATCGTATTCTAAAAACTAGATGAGGTCGGCATTTCCTATCTGACTACTCTGAGAAGAAAGGCCGAAACAAACTCAGAGGTCACAGTCTCTTTTAAAGTCCAGACAAAATCTTGGTCAGATCATGTGAAGGCTATGTAGATCGGTGTCTGAAATGGTCTTTTGAGGAAAGAACCACACAGATTGAGTGGACCTGTGCAGTCAGTGCACGCAATTGTCAGCAATCGTGCAGCTCAACTAGTACCTATTCGTCAGGTTAAGTTGGGTCCTCGGTTAGACCACGTTCGCACGGACGTTAAAATATCGCGGCTGGATTGTTTCGCCTGCTTAGCGCCGAGAGTAGTAAAAACCGTATCTAAAGATATTAGTTCTTGCCCCGCTAAGCAGAAGCTAGATCTGTATTTCAGAAATCGTAGGGAAAATCCACCAGCAAGGATTTGAATGAACATTCTTGGTTTTCACCGGATTACTTCAGTTTGTTTTTTTTAGGCGTAAGTAGGTCTACGGTCTAGGCCCTAGGGCATAAAGAAAGTCGTTCATATTATCATAAGTGTCATAATCGTAGTAAATGACTACTCACGTTATCTCAAGTATATTGTACCGCAACTGGTTATTAAAAGTAGTCTTGATTAGTACTTTCCGGTTACTTGTTCTTATCGTGAAGTTATTAGGGTGATTTTACCTAAGCAACACCGAGTCCGTTGAAAAAAAACTCCACAGTGAGTTATCTCATAGCTTTATCTCTACTTTCGTTTTTGTTATCAGTTTCTTTTCACACAAGAGTTTCCACATTATTTAAATTTTGGTATTGAAACTTGAATAGAATTGGTATATGTGGCATCTGCGCGGCTTCTACGCGCAGTCCACCTGTCGTCTACGCGGCATCTATGAAGAGCCAACGCTTACGGTACACGAACGCCCAGTGCGAAGACTCTCTATCGACTTGTATTGTATCCTGCATTTCACGGACGAACTAAACTGACCGAGGCATAGCTGGTCTCGGAATCGACAGGGTGAAGCATAAACTATCCTCTAAACTAGTCAACTAACAGCGGTAAGAGTAATCGTGCTATCTCTTTCATAACAGGAATAAAAGAACAGGATGCATGGTCATGTTCCAATATTATTCACACTGATTGACGGGAATGATCGTTTGAATTGGCGAGTGTACTTGCTTGAGTTACAAGCAAACAACTTGAGCAAGTAGTAAGTGTGTAAGAAAACAATGTTTATTCTTTATACGTCTTCTCCAACTATCTTCTGTAAGACGTCAAAAAAGGAAATTTGTCCCAGAAATAGGATACATAGCCATCAAATCGAAGCCTTAGTGCAGTTTACATATTTTTTTCTCAAGAAAGTATCTTCTAAAAATTCATTAATATGTTAGTAGTCCATACACAACAGCGAGTATTCTAAAACTGGCTTTGTAAACCACTCTACAAAATATCATTAGTGCATAAAATTTTCCGTCCTCAGTTAATTGTTTATTTTTAATTACACTAAAATTGTTAAGGTTCAAATCCAGATTAGATAACACTAATAGATTTTACTCTAATGAGTTGTCCAAACAATTAAGTAAGCAAAAACGTCATGTTTTATTTAACAAACGAATTCAAGCTAGAGCAAAGTATCTCATAATAATATATAAATATTTAATATAACATCGAACGAAGTTTAAGAGTTATAAATAACATGAAATTATTTTCTTTGTAGATTCATCGCTGGCAACTTTGATTTACTTCTCCGATTCATCAACCAACCCAACAAAAAACTATAAATGTATAAAATATACCATGCTAATCAATACACTGAACGATAATAAACTTCAACAACATTGTTCAAGTGGGCTAGCGCAGTAGCTCGCCCGTTCGCATGCTCCCGCGCATTACTAGCTTCTAAACTCAGTTTTATCGCACGCGGCGCTCGTCACGTCTCGGGCGTTTACTTGTATTAAACAAATGGTAATACTTTATCTTTAAGGATATTAAAAGGCCCGTAAAATGTGGTGGTAATTATAGTGCTGAAGGATTTTGTGTTTTATGTTGAAAGAGATAAAGTGTGATTACAAGTGGAAGGGGATTGTAATGGTGGGTTCATACAGAGTGTTTGGTATTCTTTACGTTTTTGTGATTTATTCTCAGTAATTTTTATAATTCTTTTTTCAATTTAATACGCTGCTGGGTCATTGATAAAAATAAGTAACCGAAACCATAGAATCAAATAATAAAAAAAACCTTGTTTGTGATATTATATTACATCAAAAGGGTTATTGGTAAAACACCATTAACCTCTTAAGGGGTCATTGTACTCGTCAATTAGAACAACTTTTACTATGGGACCAATACGAAATCGCGAAAAAAAAAATCAGCTGGTCCCTACATTTTGACGAGGTCTGCAAACATAAATGTAGGGAACAGCTGTCTTTTTTTTCGCGATTTCAAATGCGAAGTTGCCAGCCCGTACGGCTGGCAACTTCGATTTCCAGTGGTTTTCGTGATTATTTTATTAAATGAAGATCGTTGGTAATTATAATATTTTTTAACATCTACTCTTAAATAAAAATATTGAATAATAATAAGTAGGTACTGCAAATAGAAAAAAAATTACAATAATATGTTAATTTTTATAAGAAAATACAAAAATAATTGTAAAAAAAATAGCATGCAAACGTATAAATAACAACGATTTAGTACTTGGCTGAAAAAAATTGTAATTTGATTTAAATTTAATAAAATAATCACGAAAAACCACTAGAAATGCGACGTTGCCAACCCGCGCGGGATGAACGCTCTTAATAACAAAATATTATACTTGTTCTAAAATTTTCACACGGTATCCGGCCTGTTAGAACAAATTAAATATATATATTTAATGGTCTCTCTGCTTGACACGTTATCTTATTTAATAACAAAATATACTGTTTCCTTGAAACTGCGAAATAATATTGAACCTGTCAGAAACCCATTCCGTTTGTATTTTATGACGTAAAATATTGACTTTCGACTAATGGTTGGCACTTATGCCAACCATTAGTCGACAGTCAATATTATACGTCAGATTAGGTGCAATGTTTTCTACGAATTCAAAGAAACGAGTAAAATATCCGATACCTAATTTTGAATCACAATGCAAGTGCCTCGTCTGGCAACGATAATATATGCTCGGCCGGGCCCCTTAAACAATTGAGAATTTGTACAAAAACGGCCATAAAGATATTCTGCGAAAGTGCGATAATTTGGGTCGTAGTTACAAAAAAAAACATAGAGGCTGGAGGCTGAGTGAAGTGATCTTTGGGAGATGGAACTGGGAATTATAACGATGAAGTTTGGGCAGTAGCCTTATGACCACGGCAGGTGACAGTTGGGGTCCAGACTAGTTAAAATAGAAGACTTAGGAAATGACATGAAGTGATGTCCATTAGGGCAGTAAGGGACCGAGCATTATATATACTAAGTTGACAGTGAGTTAAATACCACGTTAGGTAGCGTAGCGGACGACGTAGTCTAAGCTAGATAGTTTAGTTTTGTGAGCTGTGAGGAGCTGTGCCCGAGGTGAAACTGCACGTGCTGTATTTCGTTAGTGAGTTAGGATCTAATCACCACCGAGGAGATATTTCGTAAGTGTCAACTTTAATCTTTAGTATTAGTGTGTAAATCGTAATTACGGACTTCTCCATAATAATGTTCTGACAGGTGGATTTGTATTGTGTTTGTATAGCGCACGAGCTATCAATGATATTTGGTTCCAGCATGGTGAAACTACTCTTATATAATATTGTAGTTTATAATTAACGCTAGTTTCTCTTGTACTACGTAACCAGCTCCTAATCCATGCCATGACAGATATTTTTCACCACCGTTTGATCATAGGCACACGCATGGAGAAGGCCTTCCGCTATACTTGACACTGAGCACCAACGCTCCTGACTCTTGATGACTGTTGACCCTTAACTGACGCACCACATATAGAATACATTTTAAACAATCAAACGATGGGGATGATTACTGCTTCCAAAAAGGCCTGGCCACAGAACCCACTGCGTGAGGCACATTTCCGGGAGAGGGGGTAGACTTCACACACAATCACAAACTGGATCGGTAATCGTTCGAAAGAACTGCTAGGGACCGTATCTCGATATTACCCACACCCGGCTGTTTGTGGGCCAATTACTGAATCGACACTATTTATCGAGGCACGACAATTTGGATGCTTTGCAGCTGATAGCCGCACTGGAACCTCTAAATGGGGAAGATTACGGAAATGTGAAGTGACGAAATACCACTTCGGTGTGCACCTAGTACGATCGCAATGAGTTTTGCTACAGACTGTCTACGGTACGCTTGTGCTAGTTTTCTGTTGTCTTAGTAAAAGAGGGCTAACCCGCCGTAAGGGTATCATTAACATTAGTACGCGTTTAGAACTACTCAAAACTTGTCTTCCTCAATGGCGGTTGGACTTCACAGTACTCTGTCTCTATGATTGAGTATGACGTTTGTTTAGTTGTTATGTTTTTTGTGGTGTACAATAAAGAATAAATAAATAAGTAATAAGGAACGTGTTCTGTTAGAATCGTATTAGTGTCTTTAGCGGTTCCATGCGTTAGGTCTAGCAGGACACGTATAATGAGACAAACGTTGCTAAACGGTTTCCAGTCTCACTGTTTGGGTACATTGTAATTGGATAAATTAACGTAGCTATAAATGATTTATTAAAGCGCAAGCGTAACGGTTCCTCTAACCCCTCCACACTATTAAGGTTCTATTGCAGATGTTAGCTCTCACTCGCGTAGTGAAGTTAGGAGAACTGGTGAATGCTGAGGGCCATGTCCAGTGGGCTGTTGTAGGAAATCGATTAATATTAAATAAGTTAAATATAGTTGGGTTGACACCCAGATTAGACTAGTCTAGTATTTAACGTAGTATGTGTCTGTGTGTGTTTGTTGGTGCGACTGGGTGAGTCCTTCATTATAATAATCATCCTAGGCTGATTGAGTTATTAGTTTTTATAACTAATTAGACAGAGACGTGTTGCTGGGGAGTTCGTTGCGCCACTTTTCCCCAGCTGAAGCACTAGGCAGTGGTGAAGGGTGTGCTCTTAGGGGCTCTTTATAGACCTTCAAGAGAGTTGATGCACATAACTCTATTAATTAATGACGCCTGAGTTTTGATTCTCTACTCTAATAGCTAGTGATTTTTGAATTTTGTATTCTTTGCCTCCGACTTTAAACTCTATTAAATAATTATTGTTGAGTTTCCATATCTAAACTCTATTACCTAGTAATACTTGAATGTTGTATTCTTTATCTCAGACCAATAATTCGGTCAGACTCACATGAACACGTGTCTTGCAGATATACTTGTTGCGCAAAGAGTGAACTTCTAGAGGTTTGGGTGACCACATATATATCATATCCATTCTAAGGACTGATAGGGACCATGTCTCCGTAAGAGCATGATGCTGACGCAATGCCGCTGGAATCAGCCTCTCCGTTGCTAGACAAGGACGGTCGCACGGTTGCCGCAGAGAATGCCGCTTCGCCACGTTATCAGTTCGAAAGAACTGCTAGGGACCATGTCTCCAAAAGAGCATATTATTAATGCCGACGCATTGCTGCTGAAAAGTCACTTTATGGAAGCGTTGCTCTGAGTACTCCGAGTGTAGATGTGAGATATCGTGTGAGTAACGACTAACCAAATACCTGTTACGCTAGCGTATAGGTTGCTCACAAGTTTATACTTTGCATCCCAGTATTATTTTTAGTTTTGTAAAATCACATCAAATGTAATTTCATAACTATGAATTCTAAATTCTTATTTACCATTTCTTTCAATAATTACCTTGCCTTATTAATGTCATAAATATAAAAGGACAAGGCTTCAGACTTCTTCATATTTGGGAATTCATTTAATTACTATCGGTGGGAGAGTGTCCAGTCTGGAGACGAGCTGCACAGGGCCGTACGGGATGGAGTGCGGCCTTTTCCCCTAAGGGGGAAACCAACCTTAACACTACCTTTAACATAATTAGGAAAAACGAAAATCTTATCAGTCAAGAGTCATTTCGAGAACCGTCAGAGTCCCATAGTAAAAGTTGTTCGTAATGATGAGTTCAATGACCCTTTAAGAGGTTGCTGGTGTTTTATCAATAACCCTGTATACTCAGTTGTTTTTGACGGCTGTAGCGGGCAGGCTGCGTTGATTGACTCAGTTGTTTTTATGAAATGGATTATTATTTTCCGAGTGACTAATAACTTAAAAGTCGACTAAATGTTTGCAACAAAAAAAATTGAGTGGGTACCATACATAATGGGTTGGCAGCTAATAAGGAGTATCGTAATAAGTAATAGGTAGCATATTAATAAGCTCCGTTTTAATTTGTTACCAGGAGAAACTGGATGCAATCTGGTCTTTAGGGCACCCCGAATCGGACAGGTTAGGTTAGAACGGGATGGCGGGGTCGATAGACCCCGCCACCCCCTTCGTGGTTATTTTTTTATAAACCACCCAGAAGTAGGAGCCCCGCGAAGCGGGGCTCCGTCGACCAAGCCCTGCCATCGACCATGCATAGAATATTTTAATTAAGGTTTGGTTAGAACTGTGACAATTATGACAAACATGAACGCCCATTTTCTATTTTGTTTTCGCCATTAAGTTTCCGCTTAGATTATTAATTCTGTTCCCAAAAGAAAAACTTGATGCTAGTTTAAATTAAAACGGAGCTTATTACTGATATATTAATATGCTACCTATTACTTATACTCCTTATTAGCTGCCAACCCATTATATATGGTACCCACTCTATTTTTTTTTAAAACCTATATTCATTTTACTTAGTTGCCGCATTAAATACATGCCTTATGAAATTATGGAGGTATTTTGTTTTTCTTTTTATCCGTCTATCTTGGAAGGGAGATGTTTTATTCTATTCCCAAATGCAATGTCATAACAATATTTGTATAACACCTATTATCCCAATTTTTTTTTATAATTTTGTCAAGGAGCCCGTAAGTCAGAAATATGAAACTAGTTACCCATTCCAAAGCGTAGTAGGTACATATAGAGAAGAACGGGCTCTTTTAAAAAAAAAAAAACATAAAAATATGTTTCATCCATCTAACGTCACCATATTATGTTGAATATTTGAGAACGATGCAAATAAGACGTTCACGTTAAAAGTGTCCAGAGTACAGCAAACCGAAATTAAAAATAACATCCAAAAATAAAAAAGCCATGACGAACATGACGCATAAAATTATTAAGTCATGTTGAGAATGCAACAATTTAAAACTTTATACATATATGAGAACGTTTAGCTGCCACTCAGAGTTAACTTTTGTTGGATTAAAAATTAAATATTAACAGCTAATCCATCAGAAAAGAGTCACTTATTTGACTGAAACACATAGCGGATCATTTTAATATGCAAAGTGAAAAAATGAAAAATTTTAAGAATCCGAACGAAGTTATGGGGGATGCGGCCAGAGATCCCTACGAAATTCAAATTTTCTCATGTTTTTTAATTTGCAGCCCAGTACCAGCTCAGCAGCCCAATTGCGTTAAAAGGGTGTGTGTAGACGCCTTTCTGTCGACTTCACAATTTTTTTTAGGAGGTCCATCAATTTATGTTTTTTTTATTTCACCAGCGAAACCTGCCTGGTTTCTCAGTGGAGCAGTATTTTTTTTTTTATTGCACAATGACAAAGCAATCTAACAATGCTTCCAAATTAAAAAAATATATTTTAACCATATAAAAAACACCTTTACATTCAAGTGTACAAAGATAAGAACAACGCAAATACAGTTGATACTATAAAAGGATCATAATCAAACAGTGATTTTCTTCCAGACGGCTTATAAAGACAGTGCAAGTAAGAGGGTAGGCAGAAACAGTGGTGAATCAGTGACAATGGCGTACACAATCAGTCAACAAGTTAATAATAATGTGGAAAAAAGTGAAAAACAATGTTGTGTGTGGAAGGAGATACTTTTAGCTGTTTTGGGTATGTGATTTTCTTTTGTTTATTAAAGTATTTTTTTATATACTTAGCACAATTAGCCTGTAATGTTCCCACGCCCCTAAGACGACCCAATGACCCACTGCAGGAACACAGGGCTCTTCTCTCTGTGAGGGATTGGGCCATTGATAGTCCACCACGCGGGCGCAGTGCGGTTTTGTTTTGTGTATAATTTAATTATGTGACTATTTCGTGAGACACGCGTTAATGTTTATTTTATTTATAATAACTTGGTAAGCGGTATCGTGTTAGCAAGTAAACTGGATTATAGAGGTCAGATAGGCAGTCGCTTTATGCAAAATACTGGTATTTAGCTCCATCCGGCTAGACTGGAAGCTGACACCAAGATTGTAGGGAAAAGTCTAGGAAGACGATAACTTGGTTGTTCTCGGCAATCATGAATGTTCCGGAGGAATTTAATTACACTTTTTTATTCGGTAATTCATGACTATTGAAAAGCCTTCAGTTAGGTTATTTTTATTTTTTTTATTAGGTAGAACTAGCCCACTACACACACACAACAACACACAAATATAACTCGCATTATAATTCACACATCACATATTCATAATTATATTAGGAATTATTTAAGTGTTATCCTACCCCTTAAATGTTGTTTTAACCGACTTCAAAAAAGGAGGAGGTTCTCCATTCGTCGGAATCGTTTTTTTAAATATGTTTACCTATTACCCGAAGACGCAGGATGGATTTGGAAAATATATTTTTTGTTTCAAAGGGTATACTTTCCAGGTGGCCTCAGTTAAATTTGGTCAAGTTCTGATGAGTGGTTTTTGAGTCAGCTTTAGTAATACTTACTTATTTTTTTTACTTAGTGTATGTTGACGATGTTGTAATAACTTCCTTTCATTGTTATTTAAATTGCAAGTAGTGGTATACGACCTTGTTTGGGCTAGGTACCACAAATAAAAAGTGAAAAATAAAACGTTTTCACAATAAAAACCACCAACATCCAAAAAAAACACTACAAAGTGAAAACAAACTTTGACTTCGGAAATCGGTGGCAAACAAGGAAAAAATAAAGATACCGACTTCCGAAGTCAAAGACTTTTTTTCGCTTTGTAGTGTAATTTTTTGAAGTCGGTGGTTTTTAATAGAATAAAACAGATCACGAATAGCCAGATTATAAACACGTGTGAAAACCATAAACAACCATGGACGTGATTAGGCAAGGCATTGTCAATGAAGTAAGTATCCTATTTGTTATAGACTACTTACACATTGATCACGATCAATCGATTCGCGCCTTTACGGACGGTTTGACAATGACATGTCAAAAAGTTCACACACAATGTAATATTGCATGTAAGCAATCTTTTCCCATTGACGAGACAATTGCTCCCGGGAGGCCCCCTGAAATGTATTGGTTCCATTTGATACTATGACTAGGTACTATGACATGAGTATTTACTTTGTAAAGTATTATAATATTATTTAAACTCTTGTGAATGTGAGAACTATGTATGTTGGTCATTGCTTTTTTTTTGTGCTTTTTTTTTGTATTTTTCTCTCTTAGTGTAATCATAATCTGGCGAGTAACTTATATATTATGCGGCCTACTCAAATGTCCTTTCGTCGAATCGTTGACCTCCTTAAGTTCTGGGCTGAGCTGCACGATTGCTGACAATTGCTTGCACTGACTGGACAGGTCCACTCAATCTGTATGGTTCTTTCCTCAAAAGACTATTTCAGACACCGATCTACATAGCCTTCACATGATCTGACCAAGATTATGTCTGGACTTTAAAAGAGACTGTGACCTTTGAGTTTGTTTCTGTCTTTTTTCTCAGAGTAGTCAGATAGGAAACGCTGACCTCATCTAGTTTAAAAAAAATATGATTGACTTATAAAAGTGTTTGTACCAACCTACTTACAGAAATAAAACCATTTATCATTAATTTAATATCTGTGATGAGTACCCCACAAGTCTGACACTGGTCTCCCCTTAGGACATGATCATTACTTCATTATACAATAATAAAGCTTTAGAAGTCAGTTTCATTTAACATAACATTGATAACCACCACCCTAATTGCGGAACACGCTATTAATCACAATCTGAATAATTTTGAAGGATATTGCTAATCCATTGCTTCATGTGTTCGAAAAATTTGTCTGTTCAACAACGTAAATAACGCAATGAATGTTGTTGAACTGTCAACATGAAAGCCTTTCCTACTGTCAGTGGGTTACGCAACTATCCCGCAGCTGCATTCAGTTATTATTATTAGGTAGGTACCTACTGTAGTTAGAAGAGTAATTGAAATTAATGATAGAACCAACTCCGCCCACCACATTTGTTTGTTTATGCGCGATTTCCTTTGTAACTACTGAAAGAATTTCATTATGGTTTTCACAATAAAAAATTGAAAAAACTTTAATTTAGACCTTGATCCATATTATGTTAGCAATACTATGTTAGTAAGTTACAAATGTTGGTAATACTAAACAACGTGTAACAGAATAAACGCAAGTCCTGAAAGTAGTTACTTCCTAATTGACTTCTGAATCGATTTCAGTAACTATTAATATGTTTGTTTTTTTTTCAAATTTTATGTATTTTGCAATACTGACCGCAAATCGAACCAAAGAAAATTAAATCATATTTCAAGGCAAGAAGACACAATTTTAAATGCTTAAAGTAATGCTAGAGTCAACACGATTTTCTTATAGTTAGGTTTAAAAAACAATTGTTTTGGTCATTGTATTATGCTTTTAACTCAATACTCTAATTGGGGTGTATGAGGTCTTGCGTTAATTATGTTACACGTTGTAAATTATTTTATATCATGTATCTGTTGCACTTACCTGACACCCCGGATACATGCACCCGATGCGCTATAATGGCGCAACATGGCTTCTCACTGATGACCTTCAGAATCCCGGTGATGCTCCCTCGCACTCCACGCATCATGGACGCTATCCTTTTTCGCAGGATCGTATGGAACCCATCAGTATGTGCTTCAGCAAACATTCCTGATGCACTGAAGTAACTTGAACTTTACAAGTAATTGTAAAGATTAATTCATAAGCTGCGACACAAAGTATTTTAAAAACTATAGGTATTGTTGATATTTCCTAGCATTCGCTGCCGGTCGATTCTGTAACAATCTCACCGTGATAACTTAGGTGAAGTGAGTTATCACCTGGTGCTAGGGACTGACACTATCGACTACTCACTTCAAGCTCACTTCACCTAAGTTATCACGGTGAGCTTGTTACAGAATAGTTCGGCAGGTCTTAAACAAAGTTATTTTGAAACATGTTTTATTGAAAAAACAGTACCTTCCTATATCCCTGTCTTATCTCGCGTTGCTAAACTAAGTAGTAATAGTAAACAAAGGAAACATGTCTCGGTATTTCACGAAATATTCGTGTGTTTGAAGTCAAAGCGCTATGCTGACGCTAAGCTTCTTATCAGCAGAGAATTATGTTCTTTGTAGACGAGGAACGTGGAGACTATTAATAAAACACCCTCATTTGAGCCGTGGCAAATGTCGTTTCTTTATCGCTGTATAGGTGGTGTTTTTTTTTTTAGTAAACGTAATAAAATATGTAACAAGACCCTTCACAAATCCATCATCTACGCAAAAAAAACAAAATAACAAATAACCTTCGGCTTCGATAAGGGTATTTTTACAACTTTTACAACTGCAGTGCGATTCTGTAACTCTCACTTCACTTCGGTGAAGAGTGAGCGTGGAGTGAGCTGTCAGTGTCGTCCCACTGATACAAGGGATTGACCAAGCATTACATTTACCTACAATCATAATCGAGATTTTAATAATATGTTTTATGCCAATTCTATTGATAATTTTATATTACTTCAAAGCTAGTATCTAAGTGTCTAAAAAACAACAACATTGTGTTTCAAACTGAATTTCTGTTTTGCTATTTTATTTTAAAACCCTGAAAATAGTAATGTTTAACTACATACTGCCTTTGAAATAATATAAAATGATCTATAGAACTTGGATATTTTTTTAAATTAAAATCTCGGTTATGATTGTAAATGTAACGTTGGTCAATCCCTAGCATCACTGGGATGACACTGACAGCTCACTCCACGCAAGTCTTCACGGTGAGATTTTTACAGAATCGACCGGCTGTTCTAAGAAGCCTTCTGTACCAATTAATTTCATAGAAAAGTATGTTACGTATGATATAAAGCAATTATGCAAGGTGTCATAGAAATAATAATTGATAACTCTTTAAGGGGTCATTGTACTGGTCGTTATGAACTAGTTAAAACAATAGGTTAACAAACTATAATATATTGACTGCTGCGCTGCGTGTCGCGGGTTCGATTCCCGCACGGAACCAATATTTGTATGACCTACAAGTAGTTGTTCCGGGTCTGGCTGTTTGTGTATGTGACTTTAAATGTTTGTATGTACGCACCCACAATACAGGAGAAATTCCTAGTGTGGGGCAACATTAAAAAAAAATCCTTTAATCCTTTATACATAGTAAGTTTACGTCATATTCTACCAGTGATCTGAAGGCCAATTCTCGTACTTAAAAAACGTTCAAATTCAAGTCGCAGTGCCGCAAAAGTTCCAAAATGTCACAAAAGGTATTCTGCTAAACCAAAAATCTAAGTCAAACGTGACGTTTACTGCAATGAGATTGCGACTAGATCGAAAATAAGAAATGTACTAAAACTGTATTCTGCTAAAGTTTCGACTTGACACCGAAAATAAAATATGAATTCCAGTACTTATAAAAACGTCAAAATTGACATCAGCATGACATTATTTGTAGACTGAACTGTAACTAAAATTTTTAGCTTCTGCAGTTTCATATTTCGATTTTATCCTTGAAATCTTCTTGAAATCCAAGATTCATGAAGTAAAAACTTAACCAGTAACACTGTTATCAATCATTTTGTGTTTGTGTGGTGAAATAATGCAAAACGAGTGGGTTCGGCCTGTAGGAGTATTTTTCATTCCTCGCACAACGCGCAGACGACGAATCGACGGCAAAATATCGTAGAGAACACAGCAGCAAGTGTTCTTAGCATCGCCAGCCGCGGTGGCTCATATAAGACGCATGTTCCATAAGCTACCGTGCGTTTGGAAAAAGTTACAGACTCATCAAATCTTACGAACTGAAGCCGCATATCCAACAGGATTTAAGCGTCGAAAAAATGGACTGGGTGTGGCAGCCAAGGTTGGTCTACTACGTACACATTATTATAATAATATATCAAGATATTATTGATTGACATGCAACAAGGCAACTACGAGTATATTCTAAGCATCTTCGTCATCACCATATATCTACTTTTCTCGGTTCTGTTATCTTCCTGCGTTTTGCGCGAGTAGCTATATTATTTCAGATCCCCAGCCATGTAGCAAGCCACATTGGCCCTGGACCAACCACGTACCTATATTTAAAATACATGTACTTAACAAGAAAAATTCTACAATAAGCTGAAAGTGTGATGGTTATCATAAAAATTATGCGAGATGAATAACAGAATTTCTTTGTCAATTCACTATCAAGATACTTAATATTATGTCTTCTTTTTAGATTCCATACATTTATATGAGCTACGTGTAACACATTTCTGCTTCATAAGACCATTTGATAATTAAGAGAAGTAACAATATCCTCCAGAAGTCCCGACCGAGTTGCGGTCACAGCAGCCAATTTCAACGGAGACAGCCAAAGTATATGGGAGGTACTATGGAGAAGAGGACAATTGTGTGCATAGGTGCACCTCCTCTTCCCTCACTCTCATAGTCTGATGAGAAGGCAATATGATGTAACCGGGAAGAGTTTAGGCACAGTACCAGCGGCTTTACATGCTTTCCTAGGCACGGGGGTGTCACACTTTTACATTACTATTTGAAGGGATCACGGGTATGCTACACAGCGGGGGGTTGAATGAGCAGGGTGGTTGTTCTGATTGCTGGTTGTGCTATAGTATAAGAGCGAAATGCATGTTCTATGTCTAGTAAAAAAGCCTTTAAAAGCACCCTGATACATAGTGTTACTTACATTGAAATGTGTAAGACTAACAAAGGTACAAAAATAGCCCAGAATACCGAAGTATACAAATATATAATAAATTACCCGAAAATATAATATGGTCCATGAGAACACTATGTGTATTTAAAGCTAGGTTAAAGGCATTGCTCTTAGAAAAATGTTACTATAGTATCCAAGAATTTATGGAAGATAAAATGTTAAAATAGAGTTCAAATATCTAACTGTGTGTTAATTATAATACAATTATAATCATTTTTATGTATAGAGATCTAAATAAGTTTAATTAATATAATTTTTTTAATTATGAAAGTTCCTAATCTACTTGTTATTAGTTTAATAGATACTCACTGCAATATTGTTAGTTTTAAGTTATCTTGCAGCACCCTAACAAGGTCATGTAATCACTATTTTTAAGCATAGCATGTAACTATGGTTGTGTACATTGTGCATTAAACAAACAAATAATATTTTATATGTTTGTATTAATGATTAGTTGGCTATTTAATTAAAATAGGGTTTCATATGCATACCTATTTATATTCATTTATTTGCATTCCACAAGGTAAAAAACAAGATTTTAACAAAAGGCTTACAGCTAAAAGCAGTTGTAGACCTTTATCTAAGTATTACTTAAAGTTAAAAAAAAAACTAAATCATAGAAAGCTAAAATTTGCAATAAAATTATACAGGAAAACTAAATGATTATATTTGCTTACAAAGTTAATAACAATAATATAAATAATTCTATTATAGGTAAGTAGGTAGCTATTTCTTAAAATACTATTATTACATTCAGATAAAGTTATATTTACTTAGGTAATATTATTACAAACACTTATTTATTAAGAGGTTGTATTTTAGGATAACAAATTATTAATAAAGAGATAAGTTTTACGTTTACGTTGTTACATTTCACTTTAGTAGTGACTTCATTTTTCTGCAGGCACATAGAAGTATAGAACCTGTCAATGTGGCGTCGCTTGAAGGCCTATGTTCAACAGTGGACGTCTTTCAGCTGAAATTATGATGATGACTCCACTTCTATAGGGCAGATTTTATAGTCAGTTAGCACTTCGCCTGCAACTTTCACGGCACGCTTGCGTGCATTTTAGTGTGTTTATTAGATATGATGGTTGCTCACTCACTATGCTCGTGAGGTGAAGTGAGGTGAGGAGTGTGAGGTGGTCACAGCTCCAAACTTACTACACAAACCCATATAATTATTTAGGACACACATTTAATAAAATCCACACTTGAGACTAGACAACGGAGACATGTATCACGTATGGATTTTTATAAATGTGCGTATATTCTATACATATAGGTAATAAAATTGCAGAGAAGTCAAAACTGTGCGTTCAATATTTTTGAAATAGTATGTGCTACGAAGTGTGGGAATGATTCTGATGCCGATAATATGAATTGGTTTTAGTATTTGTGCCCATTTGGTAATTTATCTGTATGCATGCCCAAGCTTCTGAAAAAATTATCTATTCAGAAGAATTTATTCAAAAGCTTGGTACGTACGTAGGTACGAATTTTGCAAAAATATTCTTTGAAGGTCGGGTCATTAGTGTAGGTTAAACCATCATCATTATTACTGGCAGTCTTGTTCCACCCACTGCTGAGTTTATACTCAATAATATTATCGCGCTATTTAGGTACTGTGGGGGGAAGAGTAGTATTGAATTTTCTTCCTGTTCTTTGATAGTTTACTGCAGGATTGTAATAATACGAGGCGAAATTGCAAATTAGTTACGGATTTAAACTCTGAAATGAAAATCATTACTATTATCAAGCTAAACAGTCAATTATGACATGGGAAGAGAATGGCTATTTTAGTCTCTAGTCAATGAAACACACAGCCTGGCGGTTCATCGACTCCCTTGCATGACTTTGCTTGTACTTATAAAAATATAACTATATGGTTTTTAGGGTCCGTCTGTCCGTCCATTTGTCACAGGGCCTGTATCTTTTGAATCGTAATAGGTAGACACTTGAAATTTTCACCGAGTGTGTAGGTACCTACTACTATGGCCGCTATAACAACAAATAATAAAACTAAAGGGAGTCCCCATACAAGAAAGGTGTTTTGGGATCCCAACTTGCAAGAGTAAGCACGCTGGAGAGGCCATCGATTTATCGGTCCGGACCCAGCTAGTACGGAACAGACCGATCGTTTTGCTTTGCGAGAACGAGCAAGAGTTCATAGTAAAGAAATAAAAAGGCCAATGAAAAATATGCTTTTATTTATTTTGTACATTCCTAAGCAGTAGGTACTTAAATATTAAAGTTACTGTCGACGTTTGAATAAAATTCAATTTAGCTAAGTAGTAAATAAATACATCTCGAATACAGCCATTAAAATTCATATTATTATTGTAATCACTACTTAAATAGTGTCAAAATTACGTAAAAAATTTTATTTAAAGTACGTAAATAAGAAATTTAAAAGTTCAAAATCAAATTATTTTGCATGGGCCTCCTCCAAAGCCTTCCATTCGTCTCTACGTGATGCGATAAAAGTCCAGTTTTTGCCGGCGACTGCTTCATCCCGTCTTTCCATCGTGACTTTGGTCTGCCCCTGCGCCTGTTACCGATAGGCCCTCTCCAAGCTGTGACTGCTTATTCCACCTATCGTCAGTGTACCTATCTGGAAAAAAAAAACGTCCAGCCCATTTCCACTTTAGGCTTTGAGCGAAGGAGACATCGTCGATTACCATAGTCTTTTTTCTTGTAGCAGAATGTATAATTTTGTCTAATAGTCTTATTTTAAGCCTACTACTTCTTTCTAGCTGACTAGAGAAAGGTCAGTTTTCTCATGGGTACAGACTCAAATCCATGTTTGGCAGCCGTACGTGAGGCAGAGTAGTAGACAGGAATTCATAATTTTACTTATTACATAATTAGATGTGGATGCTTGACTTAATGATTTCTTTATACCTATCACCAATATTTCTTTGCACGTTGTCGCGATTCGCCTGTTTATTTCTTCAATGTTGTTATTCTTGCTAAACGATAGGTACAAGTTTTCCCAGGTAAATATAATCGTCTGCGTAACCCACCGGAGAGTTGTTGAGTGATACCTACCTATAGGTATTTTTAGTTATTTCGCCATTATTTTTGTTTTTGAGAGGTTCATTTCTATGCCAGTCTTTTTACTTACTTCATGATGCTCGGCCAACATTACTTGGAGCTCTGCAGCATCCTCAGAGAATATTATGGGTGTAGTAGGTGCGTTACGGAAGTTTTACATCATAGCGGCACTTTTCTGTATGATCTCCCCTGCAACTCTTCACTCAACGCACTACAACGACCACCACAGTAGGTAGGAATATAGCCTGGCTGCTATGCTTGGGTTCTGTTCCAAAATACGATGATATCCCTCATGGATAATAAAGATAGGCACCGTTTTTTTTAAAGTGGTTACTGTGGTAGCACCATAGTTACCTATTCGAGAAATTTTTTTTCTTCCTGTGATAGTGCAATAAATGATTACAGTAATTTCAGCCCTATATCAATAATAATAAATAAAAATGATATAAAATTACCTATAGTTTGACATTCAATCTAATGACGTCTCTTGACATCTATTCTATCATCTGCCACAATACGCATCGCGCTTGCGCGTCGCGATTACTATTACGTTCCAAGTTAGCTTTATAACCGATTATTTATTTTAATGATTTTGTGTTCTCAAAGATTTAAAATAACAAACGGGAAATGAAAATACTATGAGTGTTTACTAAACCAAGCAATTTAATTAATACATTAAAAACATCATAAAATAAGGTTGCAAAAAATTGAAGTATCACTAAGTATCACATTATCGTCTGCATACATTGAACCAACACGAAAATATGTTATTTTTCGTAATCGAGAACAAAGTTGACTGCCATGAGACTAGACTGCGATGATATTGCGACCGGAACGTGAACAAACCGAATTTTAACATGAGCAGAATACAATTTTTTGGTCTGTTCACAATGTCATCTCATCCCGGTGTCATGTTTTTCACTTTGCTTGTAAATTAGTAGAATTGACCTTCTGGTGTGCAAATCTTAATAGCGGGATGTTGTTAAAATAGTACTTAAGGCGCTTCCCTCAGCGAACGACATTGGGTGTTCGGTCCTTATCTGTGCCGCCGCGCGCCACCGCTCGAACCCGCACTGTCCCGCTCCCTCCGCACGCCCCATTATCGTAGAATTCAGACCATTTTTGGAATTACTTTAATAAAAAAAGAAAAGCATTTAATTTAAATAAAACGAAACGTGAATTATTTAGATTTTTTAATTATCTATCCATTAGTTTGTTCCCAAAATTAATAGAACGTCACCAAAAGATGGATGCGATCAATAATTTTAGTTATTTTTTACGAGGAGATTTTCAATGTATTTATAACACATTAAAACAAAGAAGAACGTGCAATGTGATGATAAGATATCGAACATTAATAATGTGCTTTTAGTTCTAGTTTATTTCTCTTAAATAATAAATGAATAGCCCCTGAATAACACTATCGCAACGTTTTACCCGGGGCGTTTTACCGCCTTAAACACAAAAACTATATTATCGCGCTATCTAGTTTTAAAATATTAACGAGAAAAGTGCCTTAAAAGATCTACTTAAAGAAATATAATTTCATATCATTAATGGCATCTAAATGACATTCCTATAATTCGACAGTCGCCCGACTGTCCTTTTTTTTTGTAGGTGGGAAATCATCAAATAACTTCTCCCGCTCTGGGCAGAGCGGGAGGGCGTGTCAGACTCTTACTGACTTTAGTCCGGTCGGTATGCCTCTCGGACTTTCCCGCAACCCTGGCAGGCATCGGCCCTAGCGGACCTTGTCATTGATGCTGACATCTCTTTGAGGCGCGCGTGGAACACAACGCGCCATCGACCCGGGCCTGGTCCTTGTCGAACGGCGAGCTGCCCATTGCTCGCCGTTCACAAGCCCGCGCCTACGGTGGCCGGGAATCGGGTTGCGATTCCCGACGCCCAGGGCGTCTCCTGCGGCGGCTAGGGGCGTGAGGGTCCGACTGTCCTGCGGTAAACAATATCAGTGGAAAGTCACTGGTTCAATGTTCATTTATCCCCTGTGTCGGAACACAACGGATGATCTCATCGGTATACCGAATTATTGTTATTAATTACCTTACAGTAACAGTAATCATTTGTCTAAAACCACCTTAGCTATGGAGTCAGGGCAAAGCAGGTAGGTACCTAAAAAGTACATGCCTATAATGATATTGTAATTTATGTTATTAAATATATAACATCACGGCTTGTATCTCCGAAGGATAGACCAGAGATGTACAGTCAGTCAGCCAGCTCATCAGGTTATACGAAACTGTCAAATATCTCCAAATTATTTTAAACCTTAAAATGTCGAAAGATAAGTTCAAAATCGAATGAGTTAATTTGACAGTTTGTGATTAGGATTACTTGACCTGCTGCTGTGTGTACCCATAGTACATTCATATTTCGCCAGTTATGTTTTAGTGTTATTGGATCTTTCTTTCTCGTATTTGGACCAAACCAAACAAAATATGAATGAAATTAGTTTTTGAAAACTGGAAGTTAGTTTGTAGGTATTTATTTTTGGTGGTAATTATGTTAGCATAAATAAACCGACGGGGTTTGCTCCCAAATTCCATGATGAGAGCTTATAGACAAGATAAAGTTACGTTATGACAGACTTATTTTCTATTTTAATATGTATATGCTTCTATTATTAGCCTTGTACTATGAATACGTGCACGTTTTCAATTATTGCTGCTGCGGTCATGCGTAAGATCCAATGTGCCATACATATTACATTGACTTAAAAACATTTTTTACCATTGCCATTCGAAAAAAAAAAATCATCGATAACAGTCAATATAACTCACCGACTGTCACTGAGTAAATAAAAACATTTTGAATTTGGAACAAGCAGGAATTACAAAAAATAAATAAAATGTGCTGGAAGTAACTGGCTGGCTAAATGGAGCTATTCCATAGTGCTGTACAGTTAAATTAAAAAATATATATAATATATCCCGCCAATTTTCGTTATATTTTCTATCTGGTATTGTGGTTGTTTTATGTCATTGGAAAAACGTTCTTATATCACTATAAATGTTTAATTTTTATATTTTCTCTTATTACCGATGATACACTAAAATGTGATAAATACTATACTACTATTTATTTTCTCGTCGTTAATAGTAAAAAGTAGAGTACAAAACTCGTTAAAAAACATCATCTCGGTCCTTGCATCCCTCGCTCCGCTCAGGATTCTAATCTAGAATCCTTAGCTGCTCTCAGGATCAACTTAGTCCCTCGAATTAAATTCCCTTTTTTTCTCTTGTTGTATAATCTACTATATTTGGTGAATCATCGTCATTATTGTTGCCATACTGAACCTAGTGTAGAGTATAGGCCTTACCCCTTTTGTGCCACGCTTCCTGTAGTAAATGCATGGCTTTGTTAATAATCTTAGCTATGGTCTTGCTGAGCGCCTCGGTTTGTGGCATTAGGAAGCTGTTACAAATTTGTGAAACTTATGCAGATGATCTTGGCTTGATGTATAATATAAAGAAAAGCGACTATGTTGTCTTTAAGGCTGGTACTAGGTGTCCCTCTAGTGTGCCCCCTATAAAGCTCAATGGAGGTGAATTGGCTAGGGTACGTCTGTTCAGATACCTGGGTCATCTAATTACTGAGGACCTTAAGAACGACATGGATATTGAACGTGAACGTAGGGCGCTGTCCGTGAGAGCAAACATGATTGCTCGCAGGTTTTCTCGATGTACAAATGAGGTAAAAATCACTCTCTTCAGAGCCTTCTGTACATCTTTTTACACCTGCAGCCTGTGGGCAGTCTATACTCAAAATGCGTACAGTGCCCTGCGGATACAATACAATAATGCGTTTAGAACGATGTTGCGGCTGGATCGTCACTGTTTGTGGAGGCGCGCACCGATTGCTTGTACGCTACTCTACGCAAGCGGTGCGCGTCAATGTTGAGCAGAGTACGGGTTAGTCACAACAGCGTTTTAAGTACGATAGCCAGTAGACTTGATTGTCTGTAAATGGGTCGATGTATTAATGCTCACATGAGTATTGCTACATCGATTCGTGGGTCGGGCAGGGGGCGAGTAGCTTAAGATTGTATTACTAACACTAGTTATAAGTTATTGTACTACTATCACACTGGATCCTTGTTGTCTGAAATAAACGTTTTATTATTAGTATATTGAGAGCGAACGGTGTCGAGGTTTTAATCCTTGATGATTCACTTTAAAAACAATTTAGTTGGGTTTCTAATTCTTTGTGGTTACTTGAGGGCGGGTAAACTTGCTCTCAAGTGACCACAAGATTCATTCAGTTTACGAATTTAATGAGTCATTTTGCGATTCCTGCTTTGTAATTGTTTCTATGAGTTGTCCTTCTAGTGGTAATTCATGTTAAATCATGTTCAATGTGTCATCATGAAGGAGAAAGCCAAGCAAGTCATTGGCATTGATTTAATACCTACCTACTCATAATAAGAGTTGCGCGCACAAAATAAAAAGACTGTATTAATTAGCAAACTTTGTATATTGAGCCCACTCTAAGTCGCCCAAAGCCTTCATATACCTAAAAAAAAAAATATTTTTTATAAGTCCTCTGTACCGAATTTCAGCCATGGCGACCACTCGTAGCTGAGACTAGCCTACGGCACGAGAGATATGTGAGTGCACCTATGTGCAGTCACAGGTGCACTCTCTTTTCCCTCACTGACATAGTCTGATGGGACAGCAATCCCACACGACCTGAGAGAGATCAGGCGCAGGACCAACGACTCGGTGCGTGCCGAGGCACGGGGTATCACACCGCCAAAATCCGAACTTCGGCTGTGACTAAGAAATTCCTAATGAAAAACCTCTGACCTGGGAATCGAACCCAGGACCCTACGCCCAGCAGTCGCGCTTCCGACCACGAGACCAACAACGGGGCAGTATCTACACATAAATTGATGCTGATCAGCTCTTCTGTACAGGTCGTGACTGGGTTCTCGAGACCAAACGCTTTGCTAGTCATCAGAGAGCTCAAGAAAGGAAAGAACATTTGTCTGGGGCGCCGCCGGCCATACGGTGCCATAAAAATCCGTTCAACCGTTAAGGCGTGAAAAAGTTTCAGACTGACAGACAAAGTTACTTTCGTATTTATAATATTATATGTATAGTATGGAACCAATCCCCCCCCACCCTTCAGTCCCCTAATTACTTTTCGTCACATTCATACATTGCGTGTTTTATTTGTTTCATTACATCTATCGACCCAATCAAGCCAGCAATGTACATAAACAACTGAATGACGCCGCAAAAAGCTACGTGCAAAATATTGTATCCTTCATTAGGACCTGTGAAATAACTTGTCTAAAAACAAATAGGGTATGTGGAATAAATTCAATTACATAGAGAGGTTGCGTTAGATTAGAGGTAGCCAATTGTTAAATTTTAAAGCCTGTTATTAGGTACGTTTGATTTGTTGCAAATGACTTCACAGAAAAAAAAACATTTAGCATTTTGAAGTATTTTTTTTTATTTATAAAAAAAAAACGTTTACAAAAAATATTTGCATAAGGACTTTGCCCCGCAAAACCGTTTTCTCGGTTTGTCTGTGGGAACAGAACATTATGTATTCATTATTCTAACATTATTCTTATGAATTGCATAATATACAGCAATGCATGTGTCGAAGGATAATAAGGTTATCAGGGTTTGATAAATGATTTTATTTCTGTAAGTAGGTTTGTACAAACAATTTTACACGTCAATCATATTTTTTTTAAGCTAGATGAGGCCGGCGTTTCCTGTCTGACTACTCTGAGAACAAAGGCCGAAACAAACTCAGAGGTCACAGTCTCTTTTGAAGTCCAGACAGAATCTTGGTCAGATCGTGTGAAGGCTATGTAGATCGGTGTCTGAAATGGTCTTTTGAGGAAAGAACCACACAGATCGAGTGGACCTGTCCAGTCAGTGCACGCAATTGTCAGCAATCGTGCAGCTCAACTGAGAACATAAGGAGCTCAACGTTTAAGTGTGAAATCCCTAGTGGGATAATGTGGGGCTTGTGGCTTAGCAATAACAGCAGCACGGGTCGATCCGTCAGGTTAAGCTACGCTTGTCGCGGTAGGTCCGTGGATGGGTGACCATCTTTACATACCAAGACCACTCCGTGTCTCGGAAAGCACGTTAACCCTTTATGGCGCTGAATTGCAGTTCTGCATCATACCATTCGAACTAACAAATTCGTTTAAAGAAACGAATCTAATACCTTTTAGCGCAGCAATGCATATCTGCAGCGAACTATTCTATCGAATTAGCTACCACCTTTACCGCTAGATGGCGTTATTTGTATTTTATGGCCACTCGATGTGACGAACCCGTCAGAACCGGTTTGTGTAGTTCGCGCGCGATTACAATTGCTTTTTTTAAATAGTTATACTGAAAATATCGACGTGAAATTGCTGTGGAGTAACGGTAAGATATTGATTTTCACTGATTAGATGTAATTCAAATGTTTTATATTGTATTTACAGAGATCCGTTCGAGTTTTGTTTTGATGCAGTAATGCATCACTGCGCTAAACTGTTATATTTTATAACTTTTTATCTATTACGTATATTTTTTTATTTTAGGCTCAATATGAGTTCGAGGCTTCCACGTTCAAGTTCTAGGCTTCCGCATTTGTCGACTGAGGAACTGGAAAATCTTTTAGGCCAATGCGAAGATAGTGAGGATGGCTTAGACTACTCAGACGACGATGATGTAGCTGATCCATCGTACATATTGGAACTGAATGATCCGTATTTACGTCAAGACTCGGATGAGGAACCCGAAGTAATAAACCCAGAAGATCAGGACAATGACATGTTGCCACCGATCTCTGAGACCAATACCAGCACTACGGTTCATCCATGTGAGACACCGCCTACTTTTCCAGTACCCAGTACCAGTTCCGAACCCATTTTACGAAGCACACGTGTTCCTAAGACAAATACCATATGGAAAACTAAAAACTTAGAGTTGAACGAAGACCAGATGAGGTTCCGGGGATCTTCCAAGTTACGAAATGAAGCACTAGAATTGCAGACGCCTTATCAGGTATTTTCTTATTTATTCACTGACGATATTGTGAATCTCATAAGAGACGAAACAAACCTATACAGGGTGCAAAAAGATGCCAGTAGACCTATCAATGTTACAAGCCAGGAAATGAGACAGTTCATTGGAATTATTTACTTCATGTCCATAATTCATCTCCCTAATGTGCGAATGTATTGGTCAGAAAAGTTTGGCTATAACCACATTCGCGAGACCATGACTCTAAAACGGTTTGAGTTGCTGAGAGAAACACTACATTTTAATGATAACTCTAAAATGATACCATATGGTCAGCCAAATTCTGATCGACTGTATAAAATCAGACCGATAATTGAAAAACTGAACCATAACTTTGCAAAAGTGCCCTTTGAACAACATTTGTCTGTTGATGAACAAATGTGTTCAACCAAAGCACGAAGTGCTCTAAGGCAATATTTGCCAGACAAACCCCACAAGTGGGGTTTCAAACTGTTCGTGATTTGTGGTGTGAGTGGATATGGTTACAAGTTTGAGGTTTACAGTGGCCAGGAGAATATATGCGCAGATGGCGAGCCTCAATTAGGTGCCTCATCGAATGTAGTGGTCCGACTTGCCAGAGAGATTCCTACCAACCAAAACTATAGACTGTTTTTTGACAACTACTATACATCTTTACCCTTGATTGAGTTCTTATCACGCCGTGGTATTTTAGCTTTGGGCACCGTTAGGAGAAACCGCATCTCTAACTGCAAACTCCCAGAAGAAAAACAACTGAAAAAGCAACCTAGAGGCACAACAGTCGAACAGGTCGCAAGCTATAACGGTATTGACATATCCTTGGTGGCATGGAGAGATAATAAAATTGTGCACCTAGTATCCAACTTTGCTGGCAAAAATCCCACATCTGTCGTTAGTAGATTCGACAAGTCTCAAAAGACATACATCACTGTGGAACGGCCCTTTATTGTCGCAGAATACAATCGCCACATGGGGGGCGTAGACCTGATGGACAGCGTGATGGGTCATTATAAAATTAGACTTCGAAGCAAACGTTGGTTTATGCGACTCTTTTACCATTTTCTTGACATGACTATGTGTAATTCTTGGCTGCTATATAGAAGAATTCATGCCGACACGGCAAATACTGACAGGGTGCTAAATTCCGCTGATTTCCGACTAGAAATTGCTGAGACTTTAGTCAAATATAAAAGGGTGAACCGGCTGAAGCGCACTAGCGACATAGAAGCACTCATCCAGGATAAAAAGAAGAAAGGGCCTTGTCAGCATATCCCGCCTAAAGACGTCAGATTGGACCAGTTAGGGCACTGGCCTGTTTGGACTGACAAACGGCTTAGGTGCAAATATCCAGGTTGTACTGGAACAGCCCAAACAGAATGTGAAAAGTGCGGCATAGCCTTGTGTTTTAACAAAAATAACAACTGTTTTCGATCATTTCACGTTTCGTAACATTCAATATGTTTTAATGCCATGATGCACATCTGCAACACCATGTTTTTTTTTTTTAATAAATACTTTTTCTTACATATTTTTTTTTTCATTATTTTTCCCATCGTTAGATAGCTCGTCTAAACCTATTGTAAATGATAAAATACAAAAATACGTTCTTGCGCCATAAAGGGTTAAGGCGTTGGTCCCGGTCAATCGTGGATGTTTGACAATCGTTACGGGTCGTCAGAAACCCGAAAGTCTGACAACCAGTCTTACCAAGAGGTCTTATCGTATTACCCAGTAACTGGGTTGTGGAGGTCAGATAGGCAGTCGCTCCATGTGAAATACTGGTATTCAGCTGCATCCGGTTAGACTGGAAGCTGAGATGTCGAATGTTGAGGTCTAACTATCCGACACGTCTGGACTTTGCCCCTAGCAAAGATTCGATGACCTTCGAATCAATTGTTTTTTGGAGTGAAAACTTCTTTAGCCGCGTTGAGCGATTTTGGTAGCGGCAAAACTTATGGGTTCGCGTTACCGACATGCTAACGTCACCAAGATGCTAATTTGACGTTGTGCGTCATACTGGCGACGTGCTGCGGCCTGTATACAGTTTGGGGTTTCAGCCTCTGTCGGCTGACCATTTCTTTTTAAATATTTTCTCTTTAGACCCTGGGATCTTATCTTTTCATTACACATCTTAAAATCAACTTACTATACTCAGTGTAAACTAATTCTTTACGCCTGTCTGACGCTAAGAAGATAGTGGTCTAGATAATTTATATGATTAATAAATATTTAAGCAACATCATAAAATTCAAGCATCTGAATCACTTTGTTTTTCTTAAGATTTCATTATTTGTGTGCGGGAAGGCACGTATTTTCATAATTGTTAAGTCATTTATTTTCTTGAGCGTATCGCAAACTTCATAATCACAACATAAACTCGTATGTCATATTTACCGAATGGATTTCCGAGACAATTATTATGATTGACAGACAAATTAATCATTCGAGTTTTATTGCTATCAGTAAGCAGACCGAAGAACTACTCTACCCATTCTTTAGACCATAGGTTCTCAGGTTCAGGGGGGCAGTAGAAGATCCAGATAATCTTATCCTTTGTTACGACTATACAGGGTTATTGGTAAAATACCATCAAACTCTTGAGGGGTCATTGTACTCAACATTATGAACAACTTTTACTATGGGACCAAATATGAATTCGCGAAAAAAAAATCTGCTGTTCCCTACATTTATGTTTGCAGAACTCGTCAAAATGATATAAATGATAAATGATAAATGATTTTATTTCTGTAAGTAGGTTTGAACAAACACTTTTACACGTCAATCATATTTTTTTTTAAACTAGATGGGGTCGGCGTTTCCTATCTGACTACTCTGAGAAGAAAGGCCGAAACAAACTCAGAGGTCACAGTCTCTTTTAAAGTCCAGACAAAATCTTGGTCAGGTCATGTGAAAGCTATGTAGATTGGTGTCTGCAATGGTCTTTTGAGGAAAGAACCACACAGATTGAGTGGACCTGTCCAGTCAGTGCACGCAATTGTCAGTAATCGTGCAGCTCAACTTAGACTCAAGGAGCTCAACGATTCGACGAACAATACCAAAGAAAGGACATTTGAGTAGGCCGCATAAGTTACTCAAACTGTCAGATCATGATTACGTTGAGAAAAATACAAAAATAAATATAAATAAATCAATGACCAACATAGTTCTCACATTCACAATAATTAGAATAATATTATAATAATCTTCTGCTGAAATAATCTTTTAGCTGATTTTCTTTTCGCGATTTCATATTTGGTCCCATAGTAAAAGTTGTTCATAATGATGAGTACCATGACCCCTTAAGAGGTTGATGGTGTTTTACCAATAACCTTGTATAATATTACACGTTTAAATATAATCGTGGCAATAGCTGTTTCAGATTCTAGACGGTAAGTAAAAAAATGGGGTCTAGATCAAAAGCAAAAGGTCTAGAAAAAAATCTCAAGTGGGCGGTCGGTAAAATAAGGCTGGCTTTAGGCGTTTTATTACTAATGAGAAGCTATGCTTGAGACGTTTTACTCCAAACCCTATTCTGTAAAGTCGTAGAAAACGGAATAGCTTCTAGAGATGGCATTACTAATAAAATTCGTGACGCCGGCCGCGGCGCCGAAAAGCCGTTGAGCGCACAATTTCTGTCAAGGAAATCACGGACCGCCACTAAAAACCGTCAGTTTCTTTTATATGCTTCATTTCTAACTTGCTTGGTTTATTTACAAAATGTTGATAATGTCGCCTCTAACAGCGACCGCTAAAGCGTTTCAGTTCTTTGTGTGTAAAGTTCACTTCAAACGTCACACAAATGACCGCACACAATTTGAAAGTGAACTCATTTGTTTTAAAAGTAAATTATTACGGATACACACCTCGATACTGTTTGAATTTCGAACCGATGCTTAAAGAACAACACTATTGCATCAATAATGATATCGTCAACGGTACCAACACTACCAACTCTAGGAAGATTTTGTCGAACTGCAAAATGTTACGATTAGGCTGTATCAAACAGTAGGAACTAACTCGATTAGAAGTACTATCGCCGATAATTTAATTGCTCTTGTAGGTAGTTAACGATTTTAATTATTTTGTTGACTTAAGTACTTTTAATTATGTTTGAAGTGCCAGCTACAATAAAATTTGTTCATGGTACCCATTCATTATGTAGTTTTTTTTTATTTGGAATTAAATGCAAATTTGGGGTAAATATTAAAAAAAAACCCTTAAAATTCAAATATTTCCAAAACTTGAATTTCGGTCATACATATGGGGGGTTCAATTAATTGTATTTTGGCTTCTCATTATCAGCTCCTGGCGGATATAGGTACGTCGAATTACAAGTAACCCAGTATACAACAAAACAAAATATAGCCGATATATGGCTCCTTCTTTTTAAGAAGTCGGTTAGAAAAATCAAATTTAGGCCACTTCTGTCATATTTGGTTATAATACGTGCACTGACTGGACAGGTCCACTCAATCTGTGTAGTTCTTTCCTCAAAAGACCATTTCAGACACCGATCTACATAGCCTTCACATGATCTGACCAAGATTCTGTCTGGACTTTAAAAGAGACTGTGACCTCTAAGTTTGTTTCGGCCTTTCTTCTCAGAGTAGTCAGATAGGAAACGCCGACCTCATCTAGTTTAAAAAAAAATATTTTTGACGTGTAAAAGTGTTTGTAAAAACCTACTTACAGAAATAAAGTCATTTATCATTTATCAATAAAAATAAATATTGACCGTTTATAAGAAAGCTCGTGAGTTAACAATCAACTGTTATATTATTTTAGTGAAAGCTGTTCGTGAGGAATAATTTGAAAGAAAACATCAGTCATTGTATTAATTATGCCATTAGGTTAGTACACGCAACGTGTTACCTTGGATTCAGTTCATGATTCTAAACCCCCCATATATTTTGACTGCGTAGTCATTGCACTTATTTATGAGACGGCTGTTTTTTTTCTGACAACGGACGAAGCATTTTGGCTCGGCGGGTAAGAATCGTGTGCTGAATAAAGGTCTCTGCACACAGCGGGCGCGGCGCGGCGTGACGGGACGGCGACGCGACACTGAGCAGTTGTAATGTACTAGATATTACGGACGACGCCACACAGAGCCGTCCCGCTCGACGCGACGGTAACCGTCTCTCTGTGTGGCGTCGTCCGTAATATCTAGTACATTACAACTGCTCAGTGTCGCGTCGCCGTCCCGTCCCGCCGCGCCGCGCCCGCTGTGTGCAGAGACCTTTAGCAGTTTCAGTTTGAATGTGAACGCTGCTACCCTGCGTTCATTAATTCAACAAAAAACAAAAAACTTCGCAAGCATTGGAAAATTATTACTGCTGGCTGCGGTTGTCGACCTCAGGACGAGCTGCTTCTCACACGGACAACTATACGTCACTTGCTCCCGCGTCACTAGTCCTGACTCATTTTATATTTTGGCTGCTGAGACCAAAACTACAAAAGCAGTGTACACGAAAATAATGTGGCTGTTAGTTTAGTAAATTGTGGTGTCTTACGACTTCCACGCGAACGAAATCGCGGGAAGAAGCTAGTCTATAAATATTATTATTACTTTTACTACCATCAGCCTTGCCAGCGAGGGGGAGTGGGAGGCAGTCACCTCCTTCTGCGAAGCAGTCATGCTAGCGAAGGAGGTGGCGGGACGGGAGAGGGAGAGTCTCCCGTCCAAGCCGCCGCGGTGGACGCTCCGGGCGTCGGGAGCCGCGTGACGACTCCCGGCCACCGTAGGCGCGGGCCTGCGGGCGGTGAGTAATGGGTAGCTCACCGTCCGATCAGGACCAGGCCCGTGCCGGACGGGCGCGTACGTGTTTCACGCGCGCCTCAGAGATGTCAGCATCGAAGAGGGGGCCCACTAGGGCCCAAGCCCGCCGGGAAAGCGGGATCATCCGAAAGGGGTACCGCTGATCCGGAACATAAAGGGCCAAGGAAGGAACACGGGTGGGTTTTAGTCAGTAAGAATCTGACACTCCCTTCCGCTTTACCCAGAGCGGGAGGAGGTTTTTGATGAATTCCCATCCTCAAAAAAAAAAAAAAAAGCCTTGATATATGTATGATTATTAGAAAAGCTTTCAATTCTCCGTTTTACTTTACATACTGTTTCTCTTTTTATCATAGCATGATCAGCCTATAACGTTCCCACTGCTGGGATACAGGCCTCCGCTCAGTGAGAGGGAGTGGGCCGTAATCCACCACGCGGGCCCAGTGCGGGTCGGTAGATGTCACATGTCTTCGATTTTTTTTTATAGGACATGCTGGTTTTCTCACGATGTTTTCCTTCACCGTTTTGAGAGCAGTGGTGATGAAATTATGTACACAAAATAAAGCGCCCGCCTGAGTTCGAACCCACAACCTACAATACAGTTACCACTGGGCCACCACTGCTCTTTTTATCATTTGTATTTAAAAAACTAAAAATGTAGCATTTTGTGATTTTGCCAACCCTAGTCCCAATTGCGTCGGTTCGATTGGTCAGAATTGGGTTATCAGACACTCGCATCGGGACAACGATCAAGGTCGTACCAGAATATTCAAGTACGGTCCAGACTTAATGGGTGCAAACTAAGTTGGATTATTTGGTAGACGAAAAATGCTTTGCTAATTAGGTCCCCATTCTAACAAGGTAGTCCTAATTAGTCGTTATCCCCTTTGCTGGAGAAAGTCTTGAGATTTTTTTTTTCGGAGACGTGTAAAGTAAGATTCACTACCCTCTAATTATGCGACTTTTCTAGTAAAATCAAGTCATTTATTCAATATAGGCTACGAATCAGCACTTTGTGTGTGTCTACGTCTAAATGACGTAAGACGTTCTCCCAAAATGCCCTTCACCACTTCCTAGTGCTTTATCTGGGAAAAAGAAGTGGCGCAGTAAACTCCCCAGCAGCACAGCACTGCTGTCTGTTCAGTTAGAAGAACTAGATTCTATATAGTAAAAACTTAAAGACTTAAACGCCCTATTTACCTGGTTTCAGTTCAACCTTCTAACAATAAACACCTCCAAAACATGTTACGTAATATATAAGGCAAAAAACAAACATATTCCTCCATTCAACCCACTTACAGTAAATGATGAGCCGCTACAACTAAAAACTTGCGAAAAATATCTCGGGCTTAGAATAGACAGCTCCCTTTCGTGGAGTGCTCATATCGACTATATAAAAAACAAGCTCTCGACACAAGTCGGAGCTCTGCACAATTTAGTTCGATGCGTTCCACAAGGATTGCGACACACTGGTGCCGATTCTCTTGTCACAAAATTCTCTAAACTAGACTAAAAATCACCAAAATTTAGTTTATTCCTGTCAAACGACGATTTCCCATTCTGAAATTGACTAAAGTGACACAACTTAACTAAATTTTAGTTTGACAGCACTAAGATGGCACTGAGATTATAATTTAGTGAAAATGGCAATTTTGCTATTCTGAATTTTACGTTTTTCACCAAAAATTTTGATTGTCTTAACTAAATCTGACTATTTTTAATCGCGATTAAAAAGGTGTGGAGTAAAATTAGTTGTCATGAACTAAAATTCACACCAACACCTCGACTTCAGAGGGGCAATTCCCGTATTTTTAAGACCGTTCGCATTCTCATCTCAGTCTCAATCTGTCAAAATTACAATCAATTTTCATACATTTTTGACAGGTTTTTGACATTGATTGTCGCTGAGATGAGATTGCGACTTGAATTTGAACGTTTTTTAAGTACGAGAATTGGCCTACAGATGCAAAAAACGGTACTGTATCTTTTTTTCTTTTCTTTTGCTTATATCTCGAAAACGGTTTGTCCTATCGCAAAAATAATGAAAATTTCGACCCCCTTTGAAGCCCGTAAACCTCTAAAACTCAACGTGTTGGTAATATTTTTTTATATTTTCCATACAAAAAGTAAAAAATTCCATACAAAACAAGTCGAGGCCGCACATAATGCGCGCCTACGGCTCTAAAAAAAGATCACGTGGTACGGCAAACAAGTACCACGTGGAGTCGCAATAATTGTCAAATTTGATTTTAGATGTGTCAAAATTATTTTTAAATTTAGAGATTTTATTTTGCAGAATAGCGTTAAGATTCTCATAGCCAAAAGTAAGGAATTTTAGTGATAGTTTAGTTAGTTTAGTTCGGTGTACAACAGAATCGGCACCACTATCTATAATTCCCTAGTAAAGCCACATCTACTATACTTGGTCGAAGTATGGGGTAGTGCTCCAAAAACAAAATTGTCACAACTACAAATTTCTCAAAATAAACTGGTAAAAATGCTCTTCAATTACCCGTACCTAACAGCAACAAAAAAAATATACAGCGATACAAAAATAATACAAAATACAAAAAGTTTATTTTCTCTCTCACATAGAAATATTCAAGGTATAATATACATAATTCAAAGAGTACATAAGCGAATTATAATCTATGTGGGAGACTGGTTTCTGTACTAGGAGACCTGTATGACAGATTACCAGCCTCTCCAGACTCCGGAAGTGGGTAACAGGTTCTTGGTGTACATCATTCCAGGTAAGTGATATTTAAATACGTAAACTGGGTGAAGTTTGACTGTTGTGAGGATTAAGTAAATGAGGGTGTGAGAATCGGGTGTGTGAATGTGTATATGAGGGTGTGTGTGTTTTGTGGGTGTATATGTGTGTGTGGGGTGGGTATATGTGGGTGTATGTGTGGGTGCATGAGTATGTGTGAGGTGGGTATATGTGGGTGTATGTGTGGGTGTGGGTGTATGTGTGGGTGTGGGTGTATGTGTGGGTGTGGGTGTATGAGTGTATGTGGATGTGAATGAGTGTGTAGGTGTTGTCAAGTCATACGTAGTAAGTCTAGGATGGGACTTTAAGCTAATTTTCTGTTTCATCGTAACTGAGGGACTTTATTTATAATGACCATAAAACAACTATATATATATAACACATGCATCTTTATCAGAAAAGTTCTAAACAAAACCATCCACTCAAATATCACACTTACCCAACACAAACAATTTAGTCAACGAAGCACTCGGCGAGCAAGTTTATTGGTTTTACCAAAAACTAGGACCAACTATGGTAAAAAAATGCTTACATTTGAGGGAGCACAGCTATACAACAAAATACCATCACGCATAAGGAACCTGCACTCATTTAATGCATTCAAAACCCAGCTGAGCCATTACCTGATTGCAAATCAAATATTATTTGAAAAATGAATGCTTTGGATGGGACAGGTTTTAGTTTTAATTTTAAGTTTAATTAGTATTTCTGTTCATGGATGTTGTCGAGCCTAAATTTGTTTTTTTTTTTTATGTGTTAGTTATTGTTCTCAAGTAAGTGACATGTAATTGTTTTTATTGAGAATAAAGTTTCTTTAAACCTAAAAAGTAATTAACATTACGAAACACAAACATATTAAAATTATTTACCATAATTATGTCAGCTAGCACACGCCAATATTTAAAACTATACTCAAACAGAAATAAATAATAAAAACAAAAACGCAAACAGAACTTAATACATAATAAAAAGCCTCCAGGCATAAACGGCGTGCCCGCTTACATATGCAATGCTGCATTATGTTTATATTTGGCTGTAACTTGTAGCCACAAATGATAAACTAGGACCTTCGAAGTAAAATAAAGAAACATTAATTTACTAATAACAATGACAAAACCATAGTCAGAATGATGACCTGTCACCACAAGCAGCACCCGTTCACGAGCATAACGCAAAGATCAGCCATTACCCCCCTCGCCATATTTGAGGGAAGGAGGCAACCCGACCCCCGACGCTACCGCAAGCATTGACATCTAAGGGAGCATGACGAACTTGCTGCCGGTTGCTCAAAAGAATAATATGATCAATTGTCGAGGACGCTAGCTAACCATATATTGCAATACAACTCATTAAAAAACATTGAAATGAGTAGATGTCAATAATAAATAAAAAATAAATTAAACTAAATTGATTATTATAGTAAAATAAAATAAACAATTATATGAAGTCGATATTCGATCGATATCGAGTCGATAGATATTATATGAAGTCGGATACATGTGAAATGATTAGATAAACAGTAGAAAAGTCATCAATAAAAACATAAATTACAATTTTACAATAACAAAAATATTAAAATACACTATTATATGTTTCATCTTAGTCTAAATTTAGGTTTGGATACGGAATGCGCAATATGCAGCCTGGTTCAGTACCGCATTATTGGGCAATCCAGATCCATCTTCCATGCGAACAGCTGAAGGTAGCGGTTCGAACTGCCTCTTATACAGCGCATTAGGGACACAACTCTCTTGCGAAAAATAGTAATACTGTGATATAATTTATTAATTACTATAATATTATTAATTGACATCACTTTCATTTCTGTTATAAATGATAAATGATTTATTTCTGTAAGTAGGTTTTTACAAACACTTTTACACGTCAATCAAATTTTTTTTTTTAAACTAGATGAAGTCGGCGTTTCCTATCTGACTACTCTGAGAAGAAAGGCCGAAACAAACTCAGAGGTCACAGTCTCTTTTAAAGTCCAGACAGAATCTTGGTCAGATCATGTGAAGGCTATGTAGATCGGTGTCTGAAATGGTCTTTTGAGGAAAGAACCACACAGATTGAGTGGACCTGTCCAGTCAGTGTGTCAGTGTCCAGTCAGTTATCTTTTGTTGACATTGTTTTGTTTGTATTAATATTTTATTTTATATAATAATTTGCACGCCGTAAGGTAGACTGTAGCCGATCTCATTAATTGATGTAGTTACAACATCTTATATCAGTACCTACATTCATAGCAAATAAAGTTCTGATTCTGACTTTCCCTCTCACAGAGGGGAGGCCTGTGTCCTAGCAGCGGGAACATAATAGGCTGATTATGCTAAATGTAATCCTAGTCGTACATACTCACTGGAATACAGTCCTTCCAGACGGCTAGCTTGAAACAACCTTGCGACCTATTTTCGTCTGCAGACGTTTTATTTGGTCAAGGTCAGGAATGTTTGGGAGTTTGAGGAAATGTTGTAGTTTTATCTTACAGTGTATCAACGTGGCATTAAATTCAAAGTCAAAGCATTTATTTCAAATAGGCACATAAAAGGCACTTTTGAACGTCAACATATACATTTAAATAGAATTGATTCTAGTCGCCCCTTCCAAAAGGTAGTTTCGTATGGAGAAGAATGGGCAAGAAACTCCATCGTTACTCTTTTAAAATGTGTTACAATATTTTGTATACATTAATTATATAATTATATGTGAAGACGATGCACCTATAATAAAAATTACCCTACCACAATAGGTAAAAAGAATTTAATAAACGTAGCAATGATAAATAATAATATTAATTTACTAGGTACTGTTAGTTTTGCATAACATAACATACTCAATACTTTATTGCATTCCACATGTAAACTTAGGTGGTAAACTTAAAATTAGATCACATGGACCATGGACCCTGTCGGGCACAGCAAAATAAGTGAGTTAGGAGAGAGGAAGCACTTTTAATTTATAATTATAAAATAGTAGGTAGGTACTTTCTAAGAAAAATTAACAGTATAAAATATAAGTAAATAGGTATTTATAAGAGAGATAATGTATTGTTTTTAAATTTTCGTCTAGGTACTAAAATTATGACTTTATTAAGTCTATCATTTAGGTATTCATTAAGCGAATAGTAGCGAAGCGAATAACGCCTTGTTAACCCGAAGGGTTGGGCAGAGGTGTACCTAGGAATACCAGTACTTCCACATTTCGCTTCTTATGTTGTAAGTCCCATGTGATGAGGGGCGAGCCTTTTCCACCATATTGACGATGAGTTCATCGTCAATATGGTGTCAACGGCCAATACCTCCTAACTACCTATTTTTCGATTCTTTGTTTTTAATACCAATCGACGTAAAATGCTATTTCACGTGTAGTACCAAACCTTCTAACACGATATTTGACTATTTATCTCATTAAACACTAATATAAATAACTTCTAAATTAAGAGACTAATTTGGTTGCGAATACCTCCTAACTTTAAGTAGATAATGGTGCCGATTCTGTTGTACACCGAACTAAACTAACTAAACTATCACTAAAATTCCTTACTTTTGGCTATGAGAATCTTAACGCTATTCTGCAAAATAAAATCTCTAAATTTAAAAATAATTTTGACACATCTAAAATCAAGTTTGACAATTATTGCGACTCCACGTGGTACTTGTTTGCCGTACCACGTGATCTTTTTTTAGAGCCGTAGGCGCGCATTATGTGCGGCCTCGACTTGTTTTGTATGGAATTTTTTACTTTTTGTATGGAAAATATAAAAAAATATTACCAACATGTTGAGAATTATAGGTTTACGGCTTGCAAAGGGGGTCGAAATTTTCATTATTTTTGCGATAGGACACACCGTTTTCGAGATATAAGCAAAAGAAAAGAAAAAAAGATACAGTACTGTTTTTGCATCTGAAGTCGAGGTGTTGGTGTGAATTTTAGTTCATGACAACTAATTTTATTCCACACCTTTTTAATCGCGATTAAAAATAGTCAGATTTAGTTAAGACAATCAAAATTTTTGGTGAAAAACGTAAAATTCAGAATAGCAAAATTGCCATTTTCACTAAATTATAATCTCAGTGCCATCTTAGTGCTGTCAAACTAAAATTTAGTTAAGTTGTGTCACTTTAGTAAATTTCAGAATGGGAAATCGTCGTTTGACAGGAATAAACGAAATTTTGGTGATTTTTAGTCTAGTTTAGAGAATTTTGTGACAAGAGAATCGGCACCATTATAACTAATATGTTATTAATTATGTTGAAATTTTCAAAAAATAGATAAAAGATATTGGTAGTTCATCCTCGATATGTTAGTTTTTGATTATTTAATTAGTAGGTTCTTTTATCTTGGTTTGACTATTAGGTAGCTGTTTATTAAGAAATAGTGCCCCTGCTTCGCACTGGTGCAATTAACGATGTGGCGACATGTCAAAACATCGAGATTTCCGTTCTAATAATTATCTATGTTAAATATTAATGTAATATACACAAAAACGTTTCAGAATAATTTCTCTAAACGTTGTTGAAAACTGCATAAAAATCTGTTTCGGAGTTTAGAAGATCAAAGCAGTCACACAGATACAAACGAAACGCGACTTTGTTTTATACTATGTACATACATCCTATAGATGTTGAGTGGTTGACCCGTTAGAATTTAAAATGACCTTTTTTTTGCGAATGACATTACGCTGGTCAACCAAGAGGTAATCGGTTGTTTAACAGGACTATCCTGTGGACGCCTTAATAATTTCAGGGCCTCAGGCCTTCAGCAGGGCATAAAACTTATAAATGCTAAGGACCTTATGGCTCTAGGCTGAGGGTGTTGCTGGGGAGGGCAGCAAGGCATAGGCTGGAACGAATCGTGTGCAACAGTTTTTACGAGTTGCAATGCTAATGTAGGTACGTGCGTATCCTGTGCAAACAGCCCTAGTACGATATTGTTGGCTAGTTTATTTTTACCACTACGTTCTACTCTTAAATTATAGTTCGCGCCGACTCGTACAAGGGAGGGCCATGAAAGAAATACTTGGGCGCAGACAAAAAAAAAAACTAACGATTGAATCGCATTCTATATTTTTTTAACATTTTTTAGGATTTTGTTTTTAATTTTAAGTCTCTTCAAAGCTTCATCTAAATCATTTACTTCATAAATAAAACATGATAATGCATTACTGAAATTGAACCGAAATAATAAATTTAACGATACCAATTGAAAGCCCTTAGATCGTAAATATTTAAAACTGGCTTGACTAAAGGCGATCCGAAAACTTTTAGATTGGTAATTTGAATAATACAATCGTAACATAAATGTAGACCACATGGATGTTACATAAATAATTATTTGAATTCTAGATTCAAAATTTTGGTATCGTAGTTGAGTAAACTCGACTGTCATTTCACCCTTGACATAAACAGACAATTCGTACGCGGTGAGATATGATAAACATCAGCCAATCTATTCTGTAAAAAATTCACCTATAAAAGTTTGGTGTCAATGGTGGCCTTGAAGAGTCAATAGTGAAATTCCCTAGCATCAATTTGAATAAAACAGTTCACACAAAGAAAAACGGCTTAGCTCAAGCTCACTTCACCTAGGTTTTAACAGAATAGACCGGCTGAAAACGGCGACAGTACAACTCAAAAAGGTTCACAATTAAATAATAACATACATAATTCAAATGATCTCTAGGCCTGATTAGCCTGACTAACACCGTGCGACATAAGTGCTAATTGTATACCATAACTTGTTAGGGGTTTGTAGCTAAGAAATAACAGCTGCACGGGTCTATCGATCAGGTTACGCTACGCTTGCTGCTGTTGCTCCGTGGATGGGACACCATCTTTACTGTCTAGCCTTTTACTACTACAAGTATGTTGGGGTCGGATTCTAATCTAACCAGATGCAGCAGCTGAACACTCGATTTTTTTTAAGGAGCGACTGCATATCCGACCTCCACAACCCAGTTACTGGGTGACACGATACCGGTAAGACTAGGTGTCCAACTCTCGGGCTTCGATTACCACGGTTTAACGTGCTTTATAAAGCATGGAGGGGTCTTTGAATTGAATGGTATTCCATCCACGGACTGATTTCAGTAAGCGAAGGGTATCAATACTGAGAGGAGTGAGCTCAGACATCCCGTTTATGGCGTTTCCATGCTTAAACTTTATTTATTTCAAATTCAACAGGTTTTAACAAATCCATTTTAGAGGTCTTCTTTTAAGTATAGAGATACCTGTAACAAAAGACCTCGACCTCGACGGTATACGACATTTTGCGTGTGAAAACGATACAGAAACGCTACCATTTTTGGACACTATACGGCGAATCTATCAATTTAAATCTTACCCTGGCAACCAGACATCACTTTTTAACCAACTCTCTCTCTTCCAGTAAACCTGCCATTCTTGACACACGGCATTGAGACAACAAATCTGACGTCATCAGCCAACTCCGGCCATTTCATCAGCCACAATGGCACACAATGGACCACTACAGCCATGGTGGTCGGCGGTGGAGTCGCAGCCCCGGTGTTATGTTATATCGTGGATACGTATGGAAGGATGAGTGGAGTGATCTCAGTCAGTATGATTCAAGGGGTGAGTGTACTTTAGACTGTTATTTTTCCAGCTAAGTGTCTTTGTACACGACGACTTTCATGCCTTTTTTTTGTATCGTCAAATAACTTCTCCTGCTCTGGGTGGAGCGGGAGGGCGTGTCAGACTCTTACTGACTAAAACCCACCCGTGTTCCTTCAGTTGCCTGTGCCAAGGGCCACGGTAACCCTCCCGCAACCCTGGCAGGCATCGGCCCTAGCGGACCCCGTCATTTGGTGCTGACATCTCTTTGAGGCGTCCGTGGAACACAAAGCGCCGTCAACTCGGGCCTGGTCCTTATCGGACGGCGAGCTGACGACTTTCATGTGTAGCACGACAATATATGTGATGCAACGGCTTGATCTACACATTTGCGTGAAAAATTGTAATTGTGATCAAATTCCCTTAGTTTGGGTCCCCTTTCAGCTTAACCGTTTATAATTTCATGAATAATAACTTATTAGGCTTTTAATAATAAGACACAACTATTTATCCATCTTTAAAAGAATCTCGGGAGTCTTGTCTCGCTTTGTGACTAAATATTATCAACATTTTCTTGTTGCTTGCTTGTCAGACCTTCGGATTTTTGACTGTTTGTGACTCTGATCTATAATTAATACAGTAGGCCGCCCGCCATTGTTAAGGTAACCAGTATAAGCGGAACTCCAATTCTATTGAAACTCCGCACTACGCTAGGCCAGCTCAAGGTGACGTGTAGACGGTACTTGTATGATGCTTGATGTGTGCTTTGCAAACTGATTATTGAACACAGAATGGACGGCTGCATTCAATCATCTCGTTCTATCGACGCAGTTATTAGTAATGCAATTCACGATGGTCGGCTTCCTATGTTTGTAATTAACATAGATTGGTACCTTAATTATCTTTAATTAGTGTCTGATAGATGATGTTCCAGAAATACAAACCGTACCTACAAAAATACGCATCCTAGCAGCATGTACAATAATAATATCAGCATGAACTGTCCAAAAGTCTGACAAACAGTCTTACCAAGAGGTATCAAGGGTTATTTTTTCGCATTTGTGTTGATTCGATTTCCGATTTAGCCAAGCGACTTTTCAAAAATGTTTAAATGTTTACTTAAACTTAAAAATAATACAATGTTTCCTTTGTGTAAACACTGGTAGCATCAATATTTAGGGCACTTCTCCGAGGCCCGTTTTAACTTTTCACCCTGCATAATCTCAATTTTAATGCGTGCACTGACTGGACAGGTCCACTCATTCTGTGTGGTTCTTTCCTCAAAAGTCTATTTCAGACACCAATCTACATGGTCCTCAATGATTATGTCCGGATTATTATAAACACATTGACGTTGATGAATTTTAAATATACCATGACAAGAGTATTTACTTTGTAAAGTATTATAATATTATTTTGATTATTGTGAATGTGAGAACTATGTTGGTCATTGCTTTTTTTTTGTATTTTTCTCTCTAAGTGTAATCATGATCTGGCAGTTTGAGTAACTTATTCAGCCTACTCAAAGGTCCTTTCTTTGGTATTGTTCGTCGAATCGTTGAGCTCCTTAAGTTCTGAGTTCAGCTGCACGATTGCTGACAATTGCGTGCACTGACTGGACAGGTCCACTCAATCTGTGTGGTTCTTTCCTCAAAAGACCATTTCAGACACCGATCTACATAGCCTTCACATGATCTGACCAAGATTCTGTCTGGACTTTAAAAGAGACTGTGACCTCTGAGTTTGTTTCGGCCTTTCTTCTCAGAGTAGTCAGTTAAGGAACGCCGACCTCATCTAGTTAAAAAAAATATAATAAACGTGTAAAAGTGTTTGTACAAACCTACTTATAGAAATAAAATCATTTATCATTTAATTTTTTTAATGTGCCTTTCCAAAACAAACTTTTAACAAAAAACGTAAGTAAAACAGATTTTCATTCACTCGAAAATGGTCACAAGAGACACAACAATAACAAACTCGCGAAATTCTTGGCCAAAGACCGTTCAATGGCGATCATTAAATTAACAAATTCAATTAGCATTTGATAGCTACTTCATTTTGTTAAGCTATTAATGGCAATGTTTATTGCCGACTTAATTATAGACACGACTCTGCCTTCGTTTTGGATAACGTATTTTATTAAAACAACAATAATAAAAGTGGCAAAATAATGTTACAGTGAGGCAGATTTTAATGTCCTGAGATATTTTTTTTATTTTTATTTATAAAGTTGTTGTTTGTTAACGTTACTTTTTAACGCTACTTTTTAGTTTCCATGAAAAATTGTGTTGTCAAGATATGGTTTACTTAGTCATTAAACAATTTTCAAGAAAAATTATTGTTATTATTAAATCACGTTCTCCAATTTTCCGTGTATTCGAGGAGAATGTTTTACGGCCAATAATGTCTTCGAAATAACCGAACTATGAATGCGCGTTTCGCTAGCGTATGATTTTGTACGGTACCTCAGATGTAGAGACTTGCAAATGTTACGGTAATACTCAATACTCGTACCCAATATCTTTATTGCTTTACCATAATGTGTTTTTAGGTGGTAACTATATCATGCATGTAGAGCGGCCAGTTCCCACTTTGTTTGAAGACGGGGAAACTGGTCCTTATCAAGAAGCCGGGGCGCCCAGCGGACTCGCGCTTACCGGCCCATCATGCTGCTCGACGAGGTGGGCAAGCTCTTTGAAACAGTCATTGCAGACCGCCTCGTCGGGCGGCTGGTGTGGGTGGGGCCGGATTTAGCGGAGAGCCTGTTTGGCTTCCGCAGGGGGGGCTCTACGGCATCCTCACGACTGAGGATGCTGTGGCCCGGGGTGGGGTTGTCTTGGCGGTGTCTCTAGACATCGCCAATGCCTTCAATACCCTGCCCTGGAGTTGCATCAGGGAGGCACGCCGGTATCACCGGATGCCGACCTACCTCTGTTGTGTGGTCGAGGCCTATTTGACAGACAGGGCCGTCATCTACCCCGGTCACCAGGGAGAATGTAACCGACAAGAAATGTCGTGCGGTGTCCCACAGAGATCGGTCGTGGGGCCGCATCTGTGGGACATCGGTTACGACCTCCCTAGCGGCGTCAGCGTTGTTTGCTACGCTGACAACACGCTGGTCCTGGCGCAGGGGAGGTCGCACATCCGGCCAGTACTCGACGACTGGCTCGGGAGAAGGCACGGCTCCCTGTCGTTTAGGGTGACGCAGGTGCTGTCGGGGCACGGCTGCTTCGGCAAGTACCTGTGCCGCATAGGCAGGGAGCCGGACGCTCGGTGCCACCATTGCGTCCATTGCGGGGAGGACACGGCGCAACACACGCTCGCCGAGTGTGTAGCTTGGGAGGAGCAGCGCCGTGTCCTCACAAATGAAGTAGGAGGCGATCTGTCGCTGCCAGCCGTAGTGCGGAGGATGGTCGGTAGCGCAGAGTCGTGGGATGCGGTGGTGTCCTTCTGCGAGGACGTGATGTCGCAGAAGGAAACTGCGGAACGGGAGAGGGAGATCTCGACTCCCTTTCCCGGCCGCAGAAGGCGCACCGGGCGCAGGAGAAGGGCGGACAACGCCCTTTTCCGGCCCCCATGAATGGGTCCAGGGGCGTGGGACTTGGGGAAGTCCTCGCCCCCTATTTGATGGACCCGAGGCGAAGGCACGCGCGGGTGTCGGCGCGCGCCTCTGAGGCGATGCACGGGGTAGTTAAACACCTCACTACCCCGTGCAGGAGACGAGGCCCGGACAGACCGGGCCAGCACTAGTGTGGGGCTGCGGAAGAATTTCGATTCCCGCGGCCCCGCGCGCACGTGCGAGGAGACACCGGGGTGGTTTTAGCCGGTAAGAGTCCGGCACGCCCCTCCGCCTTTTCCCCAGGCGGAGGTAGTCCATGAGGATTTCCCCCCGTAAAAAAAAAAAAAAAAAAAAAAAGGGGAGGTCGCACAAGGCGGCGGTCGAACTGGCGACACGCGGGGTTGCGACAGTCGTCGAGAGGATCCGGAAATTGAGACTCGAGGTGGCCCTGAACAAGTCCGAGGCCATGTGTTTTCATGGTCCTCGGAACGCGCCACCGTCGGGTTGCCAAATAACGGTAGAAGGGGTTCACATCGGCGTCGAGTCGACGATGAAGTACCTGGGACTCGTCTTCGACAGCCGGTGGAACTTCGTGGAGCATTTCCGACGTTTGGCTCCCAGACTGGAAAGGGCTGGGGCTGTCTTGAAGCGGCTGCTGCCTAATCTAGGGGGGCTAAACGCCTCTTGCCGGAGGCTCTACGCGGGGGTCATGCGGTCGATGGCCCTTTACGGGGTACCGGTGTCGCGTGGTAACGCGCCCCAAAGGGTCATGGCCACCCGGCTGGTCCGGGGATACCGTACGATCTCCAGTGAGGCGGCGAGCCTCCTTGCTGGATTACCGCCATGGGATCTGGAGTCAAAAGTCCCCGCGCACATATGGGAGTGGCGCGAGGAGGCGAAGCGCCGGGGCGTAACTCCGCTGCCGCGAGAAATCACGGCACAGCGGACAGAGCTCCGGCGGGATCTCAGGGCGGCATGGAGAGTGCGACTGTCGCAACCTAGCGCTGGGCACGTCACAATTGCGGCCATAAGTCCCCTCTTTGAAGAGTGGCTAGAGAGGCGACATGGCGTCCTCACCTTCCGCCTGACGCAGGTCCTCACCGGACACGGTTGTTTCGAGAGGTTCCTGTTCCGGATAAGACGGGAGGAAACGCCCGGGTGTCACCATTGTGTGGTTTGCCTAGGGGAAACGGTGGAGCATACGGTGGAGGTCTGCCCGGTTTGGGCGGAACACACAGCAGCCCTGGATAAAATTGTAACGAAAATAATGATGATTATTTTTAGAGCAAATAATTGTATCTTAAAATGGATCAAATAAAACTTCGGTGAACCTTGTAGATGTTGCATGTTTTAATTTTATTTAGAAGAAATTATTGGTTGTTACATTTTGCCCGAAGGGCTATAATTCAAATTACAAAACAAAACATATTTTGAAATATTTTGAATAATAAACATCGCGACACCAAATTAGCTAAGATAAGATTTATTTTCATACTACAATATTACAAAATACACAATACATGGTAACAGAGTCGGAGTCGGTTAGAATTGTTAGTAAACATTATGTAGTGAGGACGTGCGTAAGATGTGTTTCGTGCGTGTATGTGAGAGTGCGTATTTGGGGGTGTATGTGTCAGAGGGTGTGTGTGGGTGAGACAAAATATTAATATAAAGCAATGATAGCTTACAGGTTGTTGACATTCCATTAAAGGGCCAGAGAAATCATTACTGTTTTTTCTAAACATTTCTGTTTTTTTTTTCAGATATCCCTAGTCCCCCACTTCCTGCTCAACAAAAATAACGTTTTCTATGTGGAAATTATACTCCACGTACTAGCCGGAATATCTTCAGGAGGGCTTTTCACAATTCTACCAATCTACATGAGAGAAATCACTACATTGAGGGGCTTCTCAGTACCCCTTCTAGTGGTGATGACGACAGCTGGGTACATGACAAAAATGATAGCCATGGAAGTGCGGCTATATTTGATGTTGGCATTGGTGATGGTCCAGTTTCTGTCCATCATGCTGATGGTAGAAAGCCCGAGCTATTTGGTGATGGTGAAGAAATATGAGGTGAGTGTATTATGTTTTACATTCTTATTAATAGTCTTGAACAACCTACCAACCAGCGAAAAGAAAGATTGAGGTTTAGAGGGCTCAGACAGGTGGCAATCACACTCAAAGCGTTTCGTATTACTACAACGACTTTCAACCAGACTTACATATGGTTTTCGGTAACTTAAGTCGGTTCCATACTGTTTTGACTTATCCATTATCATTATCGCTTATAGAATGTCACTTTGTCTAGGCCCTTAAAAGAAAAAAAATGGTAAAAACGTTAATGCTGAGCATAGGGTCTTGGGTCCGATATCTACCCATGCTGGGCAATGCGGGGTCTGGAATTGAGCTCAATTGATGGCAATACGCTGGGGGGGTTTGTAGCTAAGTAATAACAGCCGCACAGAACGTTCTATCAGGTTAATATACACTTGCCGCGGTTGGTCCGTGGATGGGTGACCATCTTTACATACCTACCAAGAACCCTCCAGGCCTCGGAAAGCATGTCAAGCCGTTGGTCCCGGCTGTCATTCGTGGATCTTTGACAGTCGTTGCGGGTCGTCAGAAGCCTGACAGTCTGACAACAAGTCTTACCAAGGGGTATCGTGTTACCTTGTAACTGGGTTGTGGAGGTCAGATAAGCAGTCGCTCCATGTAAAATACTGGCATCCGGCTAGACTGGAAGCCGACGCCCACATAGTTGGAAACCGGTTTGGCAGATGATAATGATGGCAATAGGCTCGTTCGCTCGCGTTAGTACATGAGACTTCCTCTACCTTACCCTTTTGGTAACATAGGCGTGATGTTAGTTCGGATAGTGTGGAAATCATAAATTATATTTTGCAGACGGATGTGTAACCGCAGTTTGTTGTTATTTGAAGACAGGAAGACGCTGTTTAGAACATTCTATATATAAAACATGACGCTTATTTTTCGTACATCCTCGTGGGAAACCTGATTTAGCTATAAGTATTTATTGAATGATGACTAACTCTTGTTCAGTATTCATTGTCAAAAAAAATTGAGCAGCAATCTTTCATGCTGCGGGAAACATGTTTCTGGCAACATGGAATGTTGCAGTGTTGCTGGCAACATACTAATGTTCTGTATTGGTAGTAAACAAAAGTTTTGCAACATAAATGATGCTGCGCGAAACCAAGTTGCAGAACTGTTATTCAACTTGTTTCCAATTAATCCGGAGTTTAAAATTTTACTCAATAAGAGTAGGAATCAAAAGGGACGAAGAAGTATCCTAAATACCAGTAAGCATTTCAATAGGTTATTGTAAGACTCCGAGAACCATAGTAAAATAGTGATTGACTTTCGTCCGAGGTCAATCATTGTAGGGAAACGACTTATCACTTAGCGTTGAAGCTCTAAACTACATGGTTCGCGCAAGCATGCGATAATGAGGAATAGTATTTTTAGTTCCGGTTCGACGTCTCCGCCCAGACCTCTAGCGCGCCGGTCCAACAGGCCCCGAGTGGTCCGCGGTGGGCGCTGAAGCAGATGGACCGGGAGCTCCTCCTGGAAGCCTCGATCGTGCAGGCCTGGGTGTCATCACCGGACAGGCCTGCCGATATTGACGATGAGGCGGAGTGGTTCCGGGAGGCCATGTCCGAGATTTGCGACGTGGCAATGCCCCGAGTCCGTCCAGGAAGCGCCCGACGTCAGGTGTACTGGTGGTCGCAAGAGCTGGAGACGCTACGCAAGGCGTGCGTCGCAGTGCGACACCTGTACTCCAGGCACCGTAGGCTCCGCATCCGGCCTCCGGATGCGGAAGCGACGGAGGCGGAGCTGTACGAATGATACAGAGCGGCGAAGACCGCCCTCCAAGAGGCGGTCCAGCGGGCCAAATATACGGCCCGCGAGGAGTTGGTGGAGACTCTGAACGGAGATCCATGGGGGCGCCCTTACAAAATGGTGCGGAATAAACTCCGCACCTGGGCCCCTCCGCTGACGCAGAGTCTCCGCCCGCAGCTGGTGGAGGAGGTGGTGAGCGCTTTGTTCCCTTCACGGGGGGAGCATACTCCCCCGCCCATGGCTCCGCCGCTCGCGGTGCCTGAAGTGGACCACGCGGACGACGACGACACCCCTGAAGTGACCGGGGTAGATCTGAGAGTGGCGGTAGGTAGGCTGAAGGCCAAAATACCGCCCCAGGACCCGACGGCCTGCCAGGGAAAGCCTGGGTCCTGGCCTCGACGGCTCTTGGGCCTCGACTGGAGGCGCTCTTAAGCGCATGTATGGAGAGAGGCCAGTTTCCACTCCGTTGGAAGACGGGGAAGCTGGTCCTCATTCGGAAGCCAGGGCGCCCTGCGGACTCTCCGTCCGCATACCGGCCCATTGTGCTGCTCGACGAGGTCGGCAAGCTCTTTGAGAGAGTAATTGCAGGCCGCCTCGTCGGGCACCTGGTGAGGACGGGGCCGGATCTTGCGGATAGTCAGTTCGGCTTCCGCAAGGGGCGCTCGACGGTGGACGCCATCATGCGCGTTAGAGCCCTCACGACGGGGGACGCGGTGTCTCGGGGCGGGGTTGTCGTGGCGGTGTCACTCGACATCGCCAACGCATTTAACACCCTGCCCTGGAGTTGCATTGGGGAGGCACTCCGGTATCACCGGGTGCCAAACTACCTCCGTCGAATAGTCGAGGCATATCTGACGGACAGAGCCGTCATCTACCCCGGTCGCGATGGGGAGTGGAACAGGCGAGAGATGTCGTGCGGTGTCCCACAGGGATCGGTTCTTGGGCCGCTCCTGTGTGCGACTGGGTGCTGCGGGCCGACCTCCCTGATGGCGTCAGCGTGGTGTGCTACGCTGACGACACGCTGGTCCTGGCGCAGGGGAGGTCGTATCAGGCGGCGGCCGACGCGATGACACGCGGGGTTGAGATAGTCGTGGAGAGGATCCGGCAGTTGGGTCTCGAGGTGGCTTTGCACAAGTCCGAGGCCATGTCTTTCCATGGGCCCCGGAACAGGCCACCATCGGGATCCCAACTAACGGCAGGAGGGGTTCACATCGGCGTCGAGTCCACGATGAAATACTTAGGACTCGTGCTCGATAGCCGGTGGAACTTCGTGGAGCACTTCCGACGTTTGGCCCCCAAACTGGAACGGACTGGGGCCGCCCTCAAGCGGCTCCTGCCCAACCTGAGGGGTCCAAACGCCTCCTGCCGGAGGCTTTACGCGGGGGTCGTGCGGCCCATGGCTACATATGGGGCCCCGGTGTGGGCGCGTTCACTGCGGCGGAGAGCCGCCCACTATCTGAACGCGCCCCAAAAGGTGGTAGCCGTAAGTCTGATCCGGGGCTACCGCACGATCTCGGGCGAGGCCGCAAGCCTCCTTGCCGGACTGCCGCCGTGGGATCTGGAGGCGATAGTCCTCGCGCGCCTGTATGAGTGGCGCACGGAGGCACTACGCCGGGGGGAAACCCCGCTTCCGCGGCAAATCGCGGCGGAGCGGACGGACTTCCGGCGCGATCTCATGGCGGCATGGAAAGAGCGACTGTCGCAACCCAGCGCAGGGCACGCCACGATAGCGGCGGTAAGACCCCTCTTTGAGGAGTGGCTAGAGAGGCGTCACGGCGTCCTCACCTACCGCCTGACGCAGGTCCTCACCGGACACGGAAGCTTCAGGAGGTTCCTGCACATCATCAGGCGGGAGGAAACGCCCGGGTGTCACCACTGCGATGATCGCCCCGAGGACACGGTGGAGCATACGGTGGGGGCCTGCCCTGCATGGGCGGAGCACCGCCGTGTCCTCGTAGAGGCGATCGGCAGCGGCGGCGATCTCTCACGCCCGGCCTTGGTTCAAGCCATGGTCCGGGGCGAGGGGGAGTGGGAGGCAGTCGCCTCCTTCTGCGAAGCAGTCATGCTAGCGAAGGAGGTGGCGGGACGGGAGAGGGAGTGAGTCTCCCGTCCAAGCCGCCGCGGTGGACGCTCCGGGCGTCGGGAGCCGCGTGACGACTCCCGGCCACCGTAGGCGCGGGCCTGCGGGCGGTGAGTAATGGGTAGCTCACCGTCCGATCAGGACCAGGCCCGTGCTGGACGGCGCGTACGTGTTCCACGCGCGCCTCAAAGAGATGTCAGCATCATAGAGGGGGTCCACTAGGGCCCATGCCTGCCGGGAAAGCGGGATCATCCAAAAGGGGTACCGCTGCCTCGGAACATAAAGGGCCAAGGAAGGAACACGGGTGGGTTTTAGTCAGTAAGAGTCTGACACTCCCTTCCGCTCCACCCAGAGCGGGAGGAGTCATTTGATGATTTCCCATCCTCAAAAAAAAAAAAAAAAAAAATAGTATTTTTAGTGCCAGGAAAATTACTTCAGTACTGTAAATTTTTTCATAAAAATATCTTACAGCGAATGAATTATGATAACTTTTTTAACAAGCTAAATAAATGTTTGATTTTTATACATCATGTGAGTTTAAATTAGTACTAGGTTTTGCTGATAAAATCATCATTAATCGGTACAAGCAATATAGTAATAATATTTGATCAGATAATTTAAATCGACATTATATAAACGTGTTTTTTTTATAATTATGGAGAATATTAAAATTGATGGTCCTGTGGAAACGGCCGTCATTTGCGAGTGTAATGTTAATGATATCATCACCACCACGGATATCGAGGGATATGCCTTGGGGGCGTGGCACGTGCCGCCTCGATATTATAAATTGGTCTTATGTTTGAACGGCGGCTGTACGCTTCATTCAGTCGCTTTGCAATTGCGTACAGTGTACTATTGATGCGTAAAAAACCAAAATGCAGTTGTGCAGTAATTTTATGTAAAAATAGGTCAAATACCATCAACCTGAAGACAAATGGCGTGTCCTACCACCGGTAATTAAACAATTAAGTCACTGTTTTATATTTTAAATCAATTTTGTAATGATTTAGGTACTAACTTACGTCCGGAGCGACACGAACTAGCCCGAATCTTCCCGAACGCAACGAACGTTTTGGATTTAGAGAGGTGCAATCGATTGCGTGCGGCTGATTTTATCGATACGCGAATATTATTCAATGGATATTCTCGTATTACATGTATAGTATAAGAGTTAAATTAGTTATTCACTTAATGTTGTTGGAACAAAATTAGATGTGTTTTAGTTTTAAGTTTTGTAATAATGTATTAGTTTAATATTGTTTTATAAAAATGTCGTATAGCTTGCGTGAACATTGTATTATTACGCTCTCGGCTCCAATATGGCCTCAGACGCAGTAACGAACTTAGCTCACATGTAACTTAACGTACTAACAAACGGATTTTCTTTCTTTTATTTATTTTATTATTATTATTTTTATTATTGCCCACTGCTAGGACTCAAGCCTACTCTTTATTATAGTACGTGCTCCACACTCATATATTTATACAGCATGATATTTAACAGAGAGCGTTCCGTTAACCGGTAATACAATATTAAAAAAATATTCCCATTATATTTTAGTAAAAATAAACTATATTTTCGGATACGTATATAAAAGAAAGAAATGATTTAAGGAAAATTAAACGAAGTTATTATAATACAAAAGTGTGCTAAAATTAAATATCGATAAAAATTATCGACCATCGCTTTCGACTCCCTAATTGCATGCGTGTGCATTGGATGTTCGCAAATAGCAAGTGTTTACAAGTGAATGCCCCGCCCATTCTATGTATGTGTGCTATTAGAAATTGATTTCGTGTAACTGCTTTCTTCTTAATGTGCTTGTTCAAATTTTAAGTGTGTGTCGTAAGTACACTATTTGTAAATGTTGTAATTATTTGGGTGGGAGATAAGCGGTGGCACTAGGACTCCTTACTATTCCGCAATGAAGGCATATCTCTGGATATCTATGATCACCACTGACTCTCAAACGGTGAACGTAAACATGAATTGGAATACTGAGGCATCCACCAACGACTCTCACCTCTCATAGAGACGAGGCCTGTGTCCAACCAGTGAGAACTGTAATTGCGCTGATGAAATATGTAAAACATTCTGATAGCATATTACGTTAACAAGATGCTAATTTTGTAAACTTTATTGAAAAACAAACATTTCATAAAGAGAAGAGCAAATACACTTCTTTGTAATATCAAACAAGAATCAATTTCCAACGATACATCACAAACAAATTGAAAATCTTCAATCAAACAAAACAATTGGAAACAATAAAAATAAATACAATTCCAATGATCTAGTCGTATTGAAACTTCAGTGCAGTCGGTTGGATACGTGTTCGGAATAAGGCTGCGCTTACTGCAGTTACGATATTGTTTTTAAAGGTTCAGTGTGTTGCATTGATTTTAAATAGCCTTATTTAAGGATGCTAATGCTTTTATTTATTAAGATAAAATACCGATTAGTAAAAACGTTCTTCAGATGGGCTAAGGGTTTTTTCGGTGCCTATATTTGGAAATCTAAACAAGCATGTACCATCATCGACCGCATCATTGCCAAACTAAAGTCGATATCAGAGGCTTGACTCGAGCGAAGGTTAACTTTTGTTTCGTTCCACGTTCACACGTCACCGAGAAAATTATATAGGACAGAACATTTTTATCTGCTCCTTTCATTTAATTTTTCGGTCATTCAATAGGGTAGTGAAAGACGACGAATGCCCAAATCCAACATCATTGAATCGGTTCACTGATAAAATAATTCTTCACTAAATTGAGAAAATCGAAAGATTTATTTTAGGTTCAGGGGTTCTATTTCGAATGAAAGGCAAAAATGAACAAAGTGAAAAGTGAAGCGTCTGATATTATCGGATTTAACAGGCGCCGCCAACAAAATTGTTAAGATAATGGCAAAATTGTGTCCTACCGTCCCACGTGAATGTTAGCCCGCCTAGTTTTACGGTACCTATCCATAAATATGATAGATTATGCTAGATTGTGTCGGTTTCAAGCTGAGACACGGATGTGTAAAGCTATGTACATTTTAGCTTATATGTAGCTTATATATATGTGACTGTCGCAGCAGTGAGTGGGCTCAAATGCATTACTATACTTATCTATTTATTTATTTATATGTACTTTATTGTACAGTCGCCGGTACATCAAAAGGCCAATTCCCGTAATTAAAAACGTTCAAAATCAAGTCGCAATCTCATCTCAGCAACAAGCAAATGTCAAAAATTTAGGTAAACGCTACACAATGTTTGACAGATTGAGACCGAGATTAGATTAATAATAATAATAACCCCACCGCCGTACGTCTACGTTGACGTCGTGGTGGGGCTTGCGCGCTCCGAACTCTAGGTCTGTGCCGGTAGAGTTTACTTTGCTGGAACAGGTCTACGGTGAGGAGACAGACCAAGAGGGATACAGAAAACCGCAGGGCAGCAAGTGGCGAGCTGTTGGGCAGTAGCGACCCCACGGACCTACCTCCCGAGATAAGTGTTGTTCTTCATCTTTGGCTTGCCTTTATTGGCCGGCTGGAGTGATATTCATAATATTAACACTAGAAACAAGGACAAACTACGTGCTCCCTTCACCGGCTTCATAAGTCCATAACTCATTTGTTGGGCTTGATATAAACTTTTATAACAAGCTTCCCTCTTCTTTGTTACAATTGCCTTTTAGTGCGTTTAAAGCTAAAGTAAAATCCAACCTTTGTTCAAAGGCATACTATTCAATCAACGTGCGTGCACTGACTGGACAGGTCCACTCAATTTGTGTGGTTCTTTCCTCAAAAGACCATTTCAGACACAAATCTACATGGTCCTCAAAGATTATTATAATATTATTCTAATTATTGTGAATGTGAGAACTATGTCGGTCATTGATTTATTTATATTTATTTTTGTATTTTTCTCAACGTAATCATGATCTGGCAGTTTGAGTAATTTATGCGGCCTACTCAAATGTCCTTTCTTTGGTATTGTTCGTCGAATCGTTGAGCTCCTTGAGTCTAAGTTGAGCTGCACGATTACTGACAATTGCGTGCACTGACTGGACAGGTCCACTCAATCTGTGTGGTTCTTTCCTCAAAAGACCATTGCAGACACCGATCTACATAGCTTTCACATGACCTGACCAAGATTTTGTCTGGACTTTAAAAGAGACTGTGACCTCTGAGTTTGTTTCGGCCTTTCTTCTCAGAGTAGTCAGATAGGAAACGCCGACCACATCTAGTTTAAAAAAAATATGATTGACGTGTAAAAGTGTTTGTTCAAACCTACTTACAGAAATAAAATCATTTATCATTTATAACGATTACTTAAACGACAAAAATAGTTGGTCGCTGTGATTAACTCAAGACAATGTTTATGTTCTTTCTCCAGTATTAGCTTACCTACTGACAAGTTATACGAGTTCATATAATTGTTTATTTTATTTGACTATATTAGTCAATTTAGTTTAATTTTATTTTTATTTATTATTGACATAATCTACTCATTTCAATGTTTTTTAATGAGTTGTATTGCAATATATGGTTAGCTAGCGACCTCGACAATTGATCATATTATTCTTTTGAGCAACCGGCAGTAAGTTCGTCAAGCTCCCTTAGATGTCAATACTTGCGGTAGCGTCGGGGGTCGGGTTGCCTCCTTCTCTCAAATATGGCGAGGGGGGTAATGGCTGATCTTTGCGTTGTTTGTTTGCGGGTGCTGCTTGTGGTGATAGGTCATCTTGCTGACTATGGTTTTGTTATTGTTAATAGTAATTAGTTAACTGTTTCTTTATTTTACTTCGAAGGTCCTAGTTTATCATTTGTGGCTACAAGTTACAGCTATATATATAAACATAATGCAGCATGTCATATGTAGGCGGGCACGCCCTTTATGCCTGGAGGCTTTTTATTATGTATTAAGTTCTGTTTACGTTTTTATTATTTATTTTTGCTTGAGTATAGTTTAAAAAATTGGCGTGTGCTAGCTGACATATGGCAAATAATTTTAATGTTTTTGTGTTTCGTAATGTTAATTACTTATTACTGTATAGAATCCAGTTCTTCTAACTGAACAGACAGCAGTGCTGCTGAGGAGTTTGTTCCGTCAATTCTTCTTCCCAGCTAAAGCACTAGGAAGTGGTGAAGGGCGGGCGTTTTGGGGGGACTGTCTTATGTGATTTTGACGTTCAAAAAGTGCTGATTCTCAGCCCAGTTTGAATAAATGACTTTTGATTTTGACTGATGAGGAACAGAGTTTCCACCTCTTTCTTGCCTTTATTGGCCGGCTTGAGTGGAAATTCGCAAGAGCAAACGTGCTCTGAGGAAGGAAGTATTCCAGTAAGTGCTGATAGGGATCTTGACCATGTTTAGGGCTCTGGGATTGTCCTGATAGTCATGGAATACCTCTCCACTCCTCAAGCACCTCAGGATATGTGGCCCCCTTGTCACTACGTCACTAAGTGCTAGCAACAGTTTCTGAGGGCACATTATTGAGTGTGCATGTCACCCCCCGCCATTTTTTTCCGTGTATAAAACATTGATCAGACAGGGGCCATAGTCCTTCCGTAGTTCTATGTAACCAATACACTATAGCCACCCAAACCCAAAGCCCAATATGTTTTGTTCCCATGTTTTTCAATAGTCTTGCACCTACCGGGGGTTGTCCTTGAGTGCACTTGCATAGAGCATACAGGGATAATCGTCGTTTTGTGCCTCATTCTATAAAAAATTGTCCAAGGGGCCTCTGCAAGTTGGCTTCGGCCCCTCGTACGCCTTCCAAAGGACCGGGACTCCATAGTCTCGAGATAAGTAAAGTTAAAGACATAATAACAATACATTGTTTTATTTGGGACAACATAGGAACCATTTTTGTTAGTACACACCTTGGATACTACAACTTAAACACTAGGATTAATAACAAAATAGAAAAGCAAACAAGTTAGTGATTCGTGTACTTGCGAGGCATTCCATGCGGACAATGATTCCGCATGAGGTGCCTCAGCACAGGAGCTCTCGGGTCAAGCCACGACTTTTAGGATGCTATTGCTACTCCCCCGAATCCTCCTCACAAACGATGCCACCTTTTTCCTGATGATAGCATGGGAACCATTTGGGCAAACATCCTCGAGGCACTACAGAAACGAGGGAGTTTCAACATCATCTTGAAAACATTGTTATATTGGACGCGCAAGGCATTTAGCGTCCCCGTGAACAGAACAGCAGGTCAAGTTACCACAAACTGTCAAATATGCAAACGTCACAAGCCATCATCAGTGCCACCATTTGGTTTTTTTTTAAACGTTTCCCTACACTAAGAATTTCTCCTGTATCATGGGTGCGTTTGCAAACATTTAAACTCACATACACAAACAGCCAGACCCGGAACAACTACTTGCAGGTCATATAAAATATTTGTTCCGTGCGGGAATGGAACTCGCGACACGAAGCGCAGCAGTCAATCGCTTAACCACTGCGCTAACCGTGTCGTCAAAACCATTGTAGTTGTAGTAACCGCCCATTAGCATCAAATTCGCGTGACATTTGGTTATCTAAACACCCCTCCCTGAAAACTCACACATATGAAAACTACAAAATAATTAGACTAGACTATCCTTCACGGTGTTAAAGGTTTTTATAAGCCAAAGTAGCAATAGTACCTACAGTCCTTTCACAGTTGTCCTGACCTCTGATTTTCATTACAGTGACCTTTATTGTCGTTGCAATAAGGTTGCTATCAGAGGTAAAATAGCCGTAAAAGAACTGTATGGAAACCACATAGATGCAATAAATGAAACGACATGTAACTAGTCCACAGACGTATAGCAAAATTAAATATTAAATACAAAAACGTAAATTAAAAAAAGTGAAATTTTCAAAGAAAATAAATATCAAAATAAATTCAGTAAAACTAAACACTCTGTTTAGACAACGTACCTTCGTACCTTGTCGTTTAGGTGCACCCATTTTACATTTTAGGCAAATAAGTAGAATACGTAAAAGCGTCGTGATAGTTTGCACTATATGGCAACGTCGTTTTTCAATGTTCAAGGATTCAAATTCAATGAACCATAGACCTAGTGATCCAATTCTACAGTGTTCAACTTTGCTCAAAATTAAAGCTCTACTTTGGACCTAATTACTGGACCGATTTCGTTCATTATTGGCATATCGTCAGCAAAGTCGATAACAATTATGTGGTTTTATTTATTGAATATAATATATGTGATTTCCATACTGTATACTACTATTCCTTCAATTTAGCGTTGTATAGTCTGCTTTGTTTTGCTAAAATGATGATATTGTGCAGTCATACATAAACGTAAGTTTCTTAGTCTGTAACAAATTGCTGTGGCGAGTTCCCGGTTACAAAATAAAGCGGTAACAGTTAGACAATATGCTGTCCTTTGGGAAATCATATTTTATTCTCTAGAAGTGTTAACGTTGGCTTTAAAATAGGGTTTGTGTAGCCATTTCTTGCAACTGTCAAACAATGAAAATTGTGATTTGAATATACGGACAGTTTCAGTTGGTAGTTTATTTGCTAAAGGCGATCAAAACTGATAATACTCGTTTTTTTTCACATGTTATACAGGGCGAATAATTGACCGGGCCAAAATTCAGAATGGTGCTGTACATTTTCTAATTCTAAAATCCATTATGACTTTGCTCAACCCAGGAGTCGAACTTTAGACCCCAATCGTACGACCACTTGAACAATAAGGCAGTCAATATTATTTTTATTTTGAAAAGTAGCGAACCGCACCAGCTTCACATGGATGCAATGGCGACATGTCAAAACATCGGAATTTCTGTGCTACATATAAGTTAAATATTAATGTATTACATGTACTAAACGGTGGTAAAAACCGCATCAACATCCATTGTGTGGTTGACATGAGCTGAGTGGGTGGGTGGTCATGGTCTGGTGATCTGTGTGGTGAATATACAGGGTTATTGGTAAAACATCATCAACCTCTTAAGGGGTCATTGTACTCATCATTAAGAACAACTTTTACTATTGGACCAAATATGAAATCGCGAAAAAATAATCAGCTGGTCCCTACATTTTGACGAGGTCTGCAAACATAAATGTAAGGAACAGCTGATTTTTTTTTCGCGATTTCATATTTGGTCCCATAGTAAAAGTTGTTCATGATGATGAGTACAATGCCCCCTTAAGAGGTTGATGGTGTTTTATCAATAACCCTGTATATACAGTCACAAAAAGCTACTTTGTTTTATACGATGTATAGATTAAATAAACAGATTCTATCGTAACCTCACAAGTTCAACCAATCCTTTTGTAAATCTATTTTCTGATAAAAATCCTAAACAAAACAATTTGTATCGTTTCAGAGCGCGCGAAAAAATCTATCAAAGCTCACTCGATTGGCGGAGGATGATCCTTACATATCAAAAGAGATATCGCATCTGAAAGATGAAAGCGATAAAGCAAAAGCAAAAGGGAAACTTACTGTTTGTACAATCTGTAAGTATAATGTTATTGCTTATTTATTATAGAACTTTAAAGTTCTGGCCGCCTCAGACTTTTTCAGGATTGTTTTAACGATTAGAAAGTTACACACTTTTCGCGGCAGTTTGAATAGCTCCATACAAATTAGTTGACACAATGGGCGCTAGCAAATCTCGTATCGCATCCCCGGCGGGATTCGCTTTAGTTTGACCACAGATTAAAAGGACAAAGGCGAAAATAATCAGAAAATTAAACAAATCACGCGCGGTTGGAGCCATGCCGTATGTTCCATTTGGATTATTCAGATTAGACATCGGATTAAATGATTCACGAGGATAAAGGAATTAAATCAGGTGGTATGGTAGTTTTATTATAGGTGCATCGTCTTCACATATAACGTAATACAATATTTAATACAAAATTAATGTATACAAAATATTGTAACACATTTTAAAAGAGTAACGGTGGAGTTTCTTGCCCATTCTTCTCCATACGAAACTGACTTTTGGAAGAGGCGACTAGAATCAATTCTATTTTAATGTAATTGTTGACATTCTAATGTGCCTTTTATGTGCATACTTGAAATAAATGCTGTGACTTTGACATCAATTTGATTTCGGCAAAACCAAAACTGTGTATGAAATCAATTTCTTTTCTTTTCAGGGCGAAACAAAATCTGGTTAGACGGCACAAAAATAGGTATCACCCTGTACACTCTAACAGCAATATGCGGGAGCATCCTGTTCCTGAACCAGAAAAAGACGTTGATGCAGCTCCGGGTGTCTGCTGACCCTGAAAGCACACTGGTTCTGAGTACTCTTTTAGCTGGTAGTGTCTTCTGTTGGGTCTGCTGTACGATTGTGGATAGAAAGGTAATTTAGACAGACATTTAAGTTTCTGAGAATAGTAGGTTTTAGTTGTGGTTAACACACGCTATCTAATTTGAAGTTGAGAAGTTTTCAAACTCCAATTTAGTTTAACATAAGGTGAAAGCCTGCGATTAATTTAGTTACACAACACGTAAAATTAATTTTCCTGGCTACATTGAAGCAATCACCTTAAGTAGTCATCATCATCATCAGTCTATAATAATCCCACTGCTGGGACACAGGCCTCCTCTCGGTGAGAGGAAGTGGGGATAGAGAAGTTTCGTACAAACAGACAACGATTTAGTACCGCATACGAGATTTGATCAAATAAAACTGTAGCTGTTCACTTTATATTAAGTTCTACAAACATAAACGGGGGTTGGTTTAAAGCACCAGTATTTTATAAATGGCGAATTGCCTATTGAAATTCGTACTGTTTTTGAAAAATCGACAACTGGTTCATCATCATCAGCTTATGATGTTCCCACTGCTGGGACACAGGCCTCTTCTCTGTGAGAGGGAGTGGGCCGTAATCCACCACGCGGGCCTATTGCGGGTTGGTAGATGACACATGTCTTTCGAATTTTTGGTTCTTGGACATGCCGGTTTCCTCTCGATGTTTTCTACCGTTTTGAGAGCAGTGGTTGGTGATGAAATAATTTACACAAAGTCGTACATTACGGTCGTTACCACTGGGTCACCACTGCTCTCCTTAAGTAGTGCTAATTCAGAATTTGACAAGTCCTCAACTTCAATTAATGAAATAAAAAACTGGGTGAAAGTCTGGTTATGATTTTAAACATTGTTAGAATATTGTAAGACAAAATAAAGATCCTTAAGATACTCTAGGTAAGGCGCTTATGCAGACAAATGAAAAATAAAATGACGGAGGAATTAGACTTAGAAATTATGTTGCTTTTACTATAACATGTTTAAAAAATAAAAATAAACAGTTACCTGTCTACATTTCAAGGCGCTCTCCCTCACCATATACTCGCATTCGCCTGTTATATAACATTTCAGATTCGAGCATTACATCAGGGGCTCAAGTCTGCTATTACAATAGTGTCAGAATGGTCTATCATTTATTTCATAATTGTTGATTTTGACAAGTTTGGTAATCTACTAATAGAATGGCGTCATTATGACTTTCCAATGGTCAACCACTGACACCCTCCGATTCTCTCACTCCATTGAAAGAAATAGCATAGAATGGTAATGACAAATGAATGACTGACGTAATGAAAAAAAATGAGTAAATGTTCATTAAGGCCATTTTAGGCAGTAGTTTTTCGAAATTCATTTCTACTAACGGGTTTTATAATAATGGCAATACGGCAATGTCATTCTACCACGATTCTATTACGAGACCACTGACCGACCAATGATCGACCATTATGAATTTTGCAGATTACGAACTTTTAGCAAAATGACAATGGGATCGTGTTGAAATGACGAATTTATAAAAAATAGCAGACTTGGGGCCCAGTGAGTGAGAATAACAATAATAATAATAATCTTTATTTTATCCAAAAACATACAGAATTTTAAATACAGTTTGATATTTTTAGTTTAAAAATATATTTAAAGTTTGTGTTGCAAGCTCTGTACAAAAATTATACTCTACCTCTTAAACTAGGATATACCTGTATTTTAAGAGGCAGTAATATACGGTCAGGGTTTACAATTACCAACAAAACTTATCTAGAGTGGACTGTGCCATTCTACTGTATGGTATACAAATTTTAATAGTGAAATTGTGTGTGAGTGGTGGATGTGGGTGTGTGTATGTGTGTGTGTGTATGTGTGATGGTGTGTGGGTGAGTGTGTGCGTGTATTACACTAGATATGTAAGTAAAGACTCCGTGTAAGAGTAATCCTTTAGGAGCAGCCACTCTGTTACTTTGGATTTTAGTGCATGTGAGTTTAAATTTATGATGTTAAGGTGATTGTTTATGGTTTTGTAAATATGAGTACTTAGTATATAATATTGGCGTTTAGCGAAGGAAGTCTTGTGTTGGGTAGTTGGTGGTAGGTAAGTGCGTTTATTTGGTATAGGAGGTGGAAGGCCTGCGTGTTTTCTAAGGGTGGATCTAAGCACATAAAGCTGACGAACGGTAAGTACTTTACAGTCTGAGAATAGTTCAGTTGTTGGATACCTATAGAGCAGAGGAGAACCATAGTAACGGTAATATAGTAATACTCCAAATTGAATCTTGGACTGTTACATTACAGGTGAATGCTCCTGGCGCCTTTAAAACAGGCATTCTTCAACATATAAGGTGGGGGACCTTATATGTTGAAGAATGCCTGTCTGTGCCTTTTATGTTTTACCGTATTTAAGTCCTAATTAATTTAATTTTCAAAGCTTATACGCTAGCAATGTAAGTTGCAATACTATAACTCATACAACAAAGTTAGAATTGTAATTATTATTATTTGTTTATTTTTCAGTCAACTTTCGATCATACAATTAAATTACACTAAATTAAAAATTATTAATATAAATTAAAGAATTACATTTATATCTCAAAATTAAATATTAATATTTTAACCAAATAAAATGAATTTAGTCAGTACGTGAACCATGCAGTAGTGGTTCACGTACTGACAGTCAAAACGTTCGGCAGAAGCGTCCATTTTATTTTTATTTTGCTAGTATAAACATTCTCACCAACTATTTTCTCTTCTATTTTCAGCATCTCCTCACCGCGAGCTACGTCACAATGACCATATCAACGGGTGTACTAGCAGTGTACACGCAAGCTGATCTAACAGTGACGTCACTAAGATGGCTGCCTGTCATTGCGCTTGGAATTCTAGTCTTCGCCTACGGTGTAGCGTGGGGCCTACCTATCATTGTTATGGTGGAAATATTTAATTTGGAGGTTAGAATTAATATTTTATTGAAGACTGTCATGACCGTCGTGATTTTAATTTTAGCTTATCATCTGAACATCATCATTCTCTTGCTCTTATTTAAATTTATATGGGGTGGCGCAGTGTGTCTTCTTCTTTCAGACATCTTTATTATCCGTCATCTGACTAGTTTCCATTTCTAGCCATGTCATATTTTTCGAGGAAAGATGGATTGATTCCATCTTTTCTTTGGTCATCTACTCTTTCAACCTAAACATCTCTTCAAAACACTTTCTAAAATATTCACAACATATTCAAAGTTAGATTCGCGTGCACTAATAACAACGCTTACTATCATAGCATGACGTCATTAGAAACGGAGACGATACTCTGCATCCCGTGATCCCTAATTTTCCTTTCAAAATACGCAAGAAAAGAGACTGAACGGAAAAATATTTTTAACAATTACATATTCTTAGCATAAAGCATAGAGGAATGTTGTAACCACTTTTTAAAAGCACTTTTCACTTGCAATCAAAACTGACACAATCGAAATGGAGTTAGAAGCTATTATATCGAAGTTAGTCATAGAAGTTCACCATGTAAGGGAATTGTAAGAATATGTAGCTGTCATGTACGTTGTACGGTAGACTGAAACGTTCTCGGTATTAAAATATGTTTCGTCGATTCGGGTCACTGCGAAATAGTAGGTACGTATGCATCGGTGTATTGCCTTTTTGTTCCGTTAAGGCTGGCTTACATGATCAGTTCTACCCTTCAGTTTTGTCCCAGCATTTGAAAATACCCGACACCGTTTTTGGGTTTTACTTAAAAGCCTATCGATTGGCAACTACTAGAAGATACGAGAGATCAATCTGAACAGACAAATCAATTCAGTAAAAATCTCACCGTGCAAACTTACGCGAAGTGAGCTTGGAATGAGCTGTCAATAGGGTCAATCCAAACCAACATCAACATTTATATATTTACATTTTGTTAAGGTGATTTACCTATATTAATGTCTCTTAAAAATTTCAAGCGATTTTACCTCACATCTGATTCTAGCCTCATTTTTGCTTATCAGACAAGGGAATGAAACCGTATTACCAAATGAAATGTTTGCGCAACATCATCAGCCGATCTGTTCTGTTAAAACTCACCGTGAGAACTTCGGTGAAGTGGGCTTGAAATGAGCTGTCATTCCACCTGATGCAAGGGATTGACGGCTCACTTCACCAAGATTTTGTGGTAAGATTTTTTAAGAATAGAACGCACGATGTGCCCACACATAAAACGATCAGTCTAATCCATTTCAACGATTGTGTTTTAATAGTAACAGTTTCGGCCGTCAAAACTGTAACAGCGATAAAATAAATAAAATAAAATAAATAAATAAATATCGTCTGACATTGCACACAGCACCATCTAGTTCCAAGTTAAGCACTTAAGGCTTGTGTTATGGATACCAGATGGTTGATACACTACTTAAATACATTTTTTTTTCGTAAATACATACATATTATAAATATACATCCATGACTCGGGTACAAATGTCCATATTCATCATACAAACATTTGCCCCTACCGGGATTCGAACCCAGGACCATTTGGTTTCGCTGACTACACATAGCCACTGTAGCCACTACACCAAACGTGTCGTCAAAAAAAAAAGCGGATAAAAAAGCGGATTGGATCGGACTGATCTGATGAAGAACTGCCAATGTTATGGTAGCCTTTAAAACTGAAAAGTCCCATCTCGTGTATGTTTACACATCCTTTCAGGCCAAACAGACGTAGATCCACCAGAGGATTTTATCAGCGATAATGACGATCAAAAAGTCAAAAACGTATGGGAACGTATCGAAAAGCTTATGCCAATCTTGTTGAAAGTTGTTGTAGAAATATGAAACGCTTTAAAAGCAATTGCAAGTTTTCTAGGCCCTCAGTTGTTTCACAGCCTGTCCGTGTGAGGAAGGCCTTAGAAATGCTCCGGATATTATTCGGTTCCAACCACATTTTATTATTGTATTGTGTGGGGTATTGGTATTGTAATTTAGTTTAGAAGTTTTCCTGTTGTGATAGAACTGCATTATGTTTGCAATAATTCAATAATCGATATTTCATTGTGTTCCATGATTTGTATTTGATGGTCAACAAATATTTCTATTAACCTATACTTATATTATTATATATATTATATTATTACTTTTCGTGGTGAGCAGTGGTGGCCCAGTGGTAACGGCCGCGACTTACGAGTTGTAGGCCGTAGGTTCGAACCCCGACAGGCGCTTTACTTTGTGTAAATTATTTCATCACCACTGCTCCGTGCCTCGGAAAGCACGTTAAGCCGTTGGTCCCGGCTGTCATTCGTGGATCTTTGACAGTCGTTACGGGTCGTCAGAAGCCCGAAAGTCTGACAACCAGTCTTACCAATGGGTATTGTATTACCCAGTAACTGGGTTGTGGAGGTCAGATAGGCAGTCGCTCCATGTAAAATACTGGTATTCAGCTGCATCCGGTTAGACTGGAAGCCGACCCCAACATACCTAGTTGGGAAAAGGCTAGGCAGATGATGATGATATTATTACTTTTCGTGTCAATCGTACTTTGCTAGTATATTACTCTCAATCGATTGCATACTCAAGTAGGCCGCTTCAGACACATTTTGTCAATATGTGGGATTACTATCTGGTCGAATATCCAGTGCGAGTGCGGTGCTTCTGATCAGACCATGCCCCACTTGCTGGAGTGTCCTAAGTGCCCCTTCACTTGTTCCTTTGATGACCAAATAACGCCACAAGCAACGCGCCACTTACTGGATTCAAAACTAATGAAATCAATAAATACCTGTCAACAACAGCAAATTAGGAGACAGAAGATGGCAAGCGTACGATTAGACTTTCCAATTATTAATCAGTATTTGGATATTATAATCCGTGAAGAGGTATTTCAATTAGCGTACCAGGGTATAATTACGCCGCTCACTGTGCGTTGCCAGAATTAGGTTGCTTTCAATCAAAAATATGTCGATTCTAATTAAACAAGAGTCGCAATTGTATCCGCTCATTTTGAGCGTCGCAAATTACGCTGTTTGACGATTTTCTGGCCACAGTTTTAGAAGCCTTCTCAACACAAATAAAACGCATGCCTTTCTCATAAAGCTTTTCTAATAATTCTATTATATTTAGGCCGTAGTGCCCCACTGCTGGGCAAACGCCATCCTTTCTCTTTTCCACACAATTCTGTCCACTGCCATTGCGAGCCAGTTCCTTCGATAGGAGACAAGATCGTTCCTCCGTCATCATTTTGGTCTGCCGCAGTCACCTAGCATTTAGTGGGACCCAATCAGTGATTATTTTAGCCCATAGCTCATTTAATAATGTTTCGCTTATTTTCAGATCCGAGCAACGCTAATAGGAGCAATCTACGCATATTCACAAATAATAAAACTCCTCCACGTACACACGTTCCAATACGTAGAAGATTACGTCGGGGTTTATACCACGTTCTATATATTTGCATGTATAAACCTGTTTGGTGTGGTGTACTCATTGTTTGCAGTACCTAGCCTTAGGAATAAAAGTGTGAGACAGATTGAAAGACAGTTGAAACGGCCTGCTTTACCTGCGTAAATAAAGATATGGATTATGATTTTTTTTCTGTTGTTTTCTTTCTGAAACATTAAATTGCATTATATCAAACCTGTATTCCTTGATTGGGCAGGAATATGTATGAAGTGTTTAGTACTTACCCCCACATTTCGTTAGCTGTGGTTAGGTTCCATGTAAAAAAATAAAATTAGTAAAAGCCAAACCCAACTACGACAAAAAACACAACTAAAAAGGTATAGACAAGACATCACAGACAGACAAATTAAAAATCCGGAGTCACGTCATGTAATTAAGGCATAAATCGAGTAGTTTACGTGTGACACCGGATTTTTAATGTATGTGATGTCTTGTTTATACCTTATTATTTTTTTAATTATACTTTAGGTAAATTAGAGTCCCTTTACGCAAGGTTCAGAAGATACTGGCAGCGTTCCCCCTTTGAATAGCTAGACTAATTCTTTGTCCGAGGTAGTTGCCAACTCTTCGGTCTCCTGTGATGTCGACTAACCTTTTTGCTATTTCCTTAAAAAGCCTAATACCTTATTAGTTGTTTTTGTCGTAGTCAAGTTCACATTAACTTTTTTTTCGGGAAGTCTTTTCATCCGCTATGAGCCGCCATCTTGTTTTTTTGTCACATAGCCTGTGTTTTCCAACGCATACAACTCTAATCTCTTCAAAGTGAGAGTGAACAGGCTTCTTCTGGGTAAGCTCACTCCATCGTCGACTCTGCCTCTGTCACCACTGACCTATACTAGATTCAAGAGCAAACATATCTTAAATAAAAAAATAAAATAAAATTGCCACTAACTAGCAGATGATCAAGACGGTTCCAACGATACCTCATTTGTCAAATTATGATAAGTAGTTAAGAAATAATGAGGGTACAGGTGAACATATATACCTACATACCCACATTCATACATATCTGTCAAAATCATAACCCTCCTTTTTGCTTCGCTGAGTCGGGTAAAAAAGGGATGAGCCTATCGCCTACCGGCTTCGAACCCAGACTCCAAGCTGTTACTGAGACTCCGATAGAAATATACAATAACTGTGTCCAATCTGCGAATCAAACCCCATGTAGGACCGCACGCGCGGCAGTCCCTTTCGGCCACTAGACCATCAACACAATATCACATCAATCATCATAAAAAAGAACAAAATATAATAACGCTTATAACTTAGCCGAAAACAATCTACAGTATTATGTTTTAGTGCAAAAAGCGCCTTCATGATATAGTGAGCAATCTTCATTGAACGCGTTACGCCTCGCTCGTGAACTACGACGAAATATTAAGATAGACATTTTCCATATAGGCTGACCTCGCATTGTATAGACTTTCCGAACAATGCGAGGGTGGCTTGTAAGTGTAGATATACAGCTCCGGTACCGGTTCGCAACTTATCTACCACCTCATTTCGTCACTACGCTCGTTGCAATGACACTGTAATGGTCACTTACGTAGTTGGTTTGGTTCCGTAGTCTTATTTGTTGGATAACTGCTTAAAAGGTCAACAAATTAATCTATATAGATAAAAATCAATTGCCAAAAAGGTTTGGCCGCACTTCACCTCAAAGCGGCTGCATCTATTTGGCAACTTTCTTTTTGTTGTGTTTGTAATTGTCAGGACAAGGTTTGTATGAAATATTTTTTTGGAAAATCCACCGGGAATGTCGGAAGTTTGTATGAAATTCACCCTAGGCTACGCCGGGCTCGAACAGCTTGTAATATATATAAAAAAAAATAGGCAGTCAAAACCCAAAAATGCACACAGGCCTGCACGTCACCAGTCTGACGCAACACGTAACATCAGCAAGTCGGTGACGTTCGCGTGACGGTGACGCGAACCCATACGTTTTGCCCCTACCAAAAATCGCTCAACGCGGCTAAAGAAGTTTTCATTTCATAAACTATAGGCAATCCTGCTCACTGGTTGGTTGGTCTCGGGGAGTAAGACAATGAATGAGATGAATTGAGCTTTAAACCGACTTCCAAAAGTAGTTTTTAAGTGAAAACTTCTTCAGGCGAAAGCGAGGAATTTTTGGTACCAAGAGGAAAATATTATGGCTTCGCGTCACCGACATCCAAATGCTCAGCAGCGATTAGATTGACGTGATCGATTGGCCAGCATTTCATAGTTTTATGTTTCACTTCTGTTGGCAGTCCCCATGACCGCCTAAGTTCTTTTTTTTCTACCAAAATATTGTATTTTTGTATTTCTACAGTCATTTGCATCGATAACGTTTACCTCACGCATTGAAAAAATCCTTTACCTTTTATTTATTTCTCCTTAGGAGTTATGAATTTAGGCTCGTTTTATAACTTTGCAATTTTAACACCATTTATTCGAAACAGCAATAAACTTACTATAACTTATTACTAACTTAAAATATATAGTTGAAACCATACCTAATGGTTTAAATAATAATGTTAACACTACATTAAAGTACTTAGTAAAAGTAATTAAGAACATTTATCTATTATTAATTGACTCGTAAAAGTCAAAGTCACGCGAAATACTGCGCTATGCACAATTAGAACAAGCCATTACTTGCAAATCTTGCAATGTTGGTAACCGGTTAAGTTATGAAGTTGAGGAGAACATGTCAGGCCTTCAGGGCTTTTATGTAAATTATGAAGCATCCTGAATGAAAATGGAAGAACATTTAAGGCAAGTTAAATGAAAAGAAATGGATCAGTACATTGACTTTGCCATGGCGTAATGACTTCTGAGTTTTCGGCAAAATTTTTGAAATTGAAATACATGATTATCATTCCAGTAATTAATAATTGCAAGCCTTTAAATTTCGGATTATAAGCAAAGGCATTTATTTGTAATAAACCTTTGTTTTAGACCACAGAAAATCCATACGTGTGTTAGTAAAGAAAACTTAAATATAATTCATTATTTTTCATTTTCTTTGTCATGTTTAAGCATTTTACGGCTCGTAAGATATAGTAATCACACCGCAGTTCACGACGGTTTCGTCTGCCGTAAGTCTTTGCCTATAAATAAATAATTTAAGTAGGTAATTGCCTGGTTACGCTAGCGCGCCGTATTCGCGCTCGGCAGACTCCGCTCCGTTCTGAATGCACGTAGCAAACTGTCCCTCAGGTGTAAATATTAACCTATGCCTGTGCAGTCTTCGCTCACGCAAAGCCCCACCACATCCATAGAATGCAGACCCTGTGAAACCGCTTCCTCCGTAGGGCAACAGCCTCCCCTAGCTTGGTTCGTAACGAAATCCTCCATCTTGACCTCAAAATCCCCACTATCCGTCAATTCATGAAACGCAATTCCTGAGCCTGTAGCTTTAAATTCCCTAGTTAATAATAACTACCCAAATTTGATCCAGCCTGTCCCAACTTGCTGTCCTCCCCCAGCGACGGCCTTATCTGAGGTCCGTACCCCACAGGGGGTGCCCTTAGCGTGCAGTCGCTTAGTAATCTAAGAAATTCGCCCCTGGCTGGAGACTTTGAGTCCGCTTAAGGCAGCAACAGGACTGTCCGGTTAAGCAGCGACGACCTCTCAAGGTCAACTGCGAGATGCCATATCAAAAAAATAAATAAAAAAGGTAATTGCCTGGTTCTTTTCCATAGGCATTGACTAATAGGTAACGCACACAGAAAATTTTTCTTTAATAATACTATACAATTCCAATGTATATATTTATGTATTTATTCTTGTATTTTATAGTTATTTTCATGTCCCACAGGTTCCACATGCCATGTTTCCTCTCTACATCACGCTAAGGTTTACTGGTACATAATGCCTCAGACATTAAGACCGTCTTTGTATATACGGTATTGTTTTTACTTGTGCATACCTAAATGTATAATAAATATAAACATTTTAAATGTAGGTATCATCCATCTCTGTTCCATTCTGTTCTGTTCTAGCCTTGTGTCCAACAGTAAAAAAGGAAAAAGAAAATAGGTGTATACTTACTATCATCGCTACGTTTTACTACGGAACCCCAAAACCTTTCTCATATTCGGCCGGATTACCGAACCTCGTGCTATACAATCGGTATTAAAGCTCTTATCAGTACATGCAGTGATATTGCGCAAAAAAAAACTCATATTTCAGGCAACTTATCTACCTATATCTAAAATAAAGCATTTTTCAAGAGGCACTTATGTACAAGTAAATACAATGTTTATAAAAAAAATATTTATGTGTGGGTGGACTTATTGCTTTTTTTGTAAAACTTATATTAAAGGGAATTTCGGTACGGCTCGATTGATCTACGAAGTTAAGCTGTGTCTAATCCTAAAATAGCTGGTATCCATGTATTATGCATCGGGGGCACGTAAATTCGTTGGTACAGTCTGGTATACCGTTTGAGCTAAGAATATCGATCTGCTGGCAGTGTTTCACAAAACACAAATCATTATGAGAATGCACTTAATTTAGCATCTGCCATTGTCAAATACGACTATACACAGCATTATTGTAAGAAAATGAAGATAGACGGCATATACAAGGCGAAATATTTAAACGGCCGTGGCGGTCAAAACACATTGACTGACTGCCCACTTACTTATCAAGGGGTATCGTGTTACCCAGTAACTGGGTTGTGGAGGTCAGATATGCAGTCGCCGTGTCTAATATTTGGTTAGACTGCTGACCCCAACATTAGTCGACAAAAAGGCTAGACAGGTGACGATGCCCAGAGGGGTTCCATAGAAACATGAAATAACATTTGACAAACAAGAAAGAACCAGTGAAAATGAAGGCAAAGATTTGTCTTTTCCATCATTTTTCACATGTTCCTTCTTTCTTTCGGGATCGGATGAGAAATTGATAGTAAGTTTTTCCTCAATACTGATGTTGGTCAGATTGATAGCCGGGCCAAATGTTACACGAAAAAGGGTGGCTGATGTACAAAATATGGATGATATATAGGTAGTTGTTCTAGGTAGAATGACGAACATAAAAGGATATTGGATTACTGTCCCGCTATTGAATGAACCGCGCTGTGGAACTTCCTGCGTGTATTAAAAATGATTATGAGCTTGGGAGATACTGTCGCAATGACAAGCGTCGGACCTTGCAAAAATATTAGATATTACCTTTAACATAATCCATTGAGCAGTCCTCACATAACTTATAGTCCATTACTGCAGCGGCCAGCAAAAGATTCATCAATGCCTAGTTGTGGCCAAGGCTTGTATAGTACTTTTCTCAAATAATGCGCGGAAATTAAAATACAATTACTATTCAAAATCAATGACGAACAACGAACAACAATATTTTTCCCGCGTTAAAGTGATCATTTGTTTTTTTTTTCAATAAACAGTTTTCTATTTGCAAGCGAGTTCGAAGTTTAAATAAAACCTTTGGTAAGTTGCCTCCTTGGTTGCCATGTGTCGGAGTAAAAGATCGCTCCATTTTTAAATTACACGATAGAGGTATGAGTTTACTAAGTAATTTATTTACGGCCATTCCCAATATCCTATCTATCTTCGGTTTGACACTACTAGAGATAGAAAATGCTATCTATCTTTTGTTTTCGCGTCCCAATAACCTTACTAGCGATAGGCTAACCTATCTCTGACCGCTATCTATCGTCCGGAGGACTAACTGCTTACTAGTGGTAGATTTCTCTATGAATTTGTCAATTTGAGCGTCTCAATAACGTTTTGACAGCTGTCGGTCAGTAAGTTTTGCCATCTCTAGTAATCGATCGTGCTATCCTCCGATTTTGAGGGATAAGACTACTAGCTAGGTATTGTATTTATTACGTATTTTTCGTTTCTGTACAATAAAGTGTTCATCTATCTATCTAAAATATGTCGGAATCAAGTGAAAGTGATCTTGAATTACTGGACCAATTGTCAGACTGGGATAATGACGACGATATGCAAATTAGCGGCCGAATTTGATCATATAAAGATAGAGTGAATTACATGGACAGTTATCTAGGTGATGATTTTATATACAGATTTAGATTAAACAAAAGCGCCGTAAATGATTTGCTGTCTGAAATATATCCATTTTTAAGAGTAACCTCAAAAAGGTTAGTGCACATAAAATAATGTTTTCGCTGGTTGCTTATAGAAAGAATATCTATTTTTAAATACTATCTACTTATTATTCATACTGTGCCCCTGTGTAATAGTCATTCCTTTCATTTTGCAGAAATCATGGAGTTTGACCCCTTTTTTTTTTTTTTTTTTTGTCGCTGAGAAATGCTTTATGCATCCCCGCTCGTGGGGGACGAGACGGGGTATGTGGGACTCCTGTCGAAATCCGCACTCGACAGTATACCCACTAAAACTCAGCGGTGTTCCCGCGACGCCGTGATGGGAGGGCTATGGGAAATTGGCTCAGCCTCTGCTTCCACAGCCCTCCCGGCGTATGCCCGCCTAGTTGGCGGGCCCCGCATGCCCCCCATTTAACTGGGGGGCTACGGGAATGGCCGGGATCACCCGGCCACTCCCGTCCGACACTGGTGGAGGCCCGTGCAATACAGGCAAAGGGCGCCCCCGCACCCACCGCCTGCTGGCCTCCACCCGGGAGGAGCCGGAGGTGACTACCAGACCGGCGTCTTCCTCGACCCCTCCCCTCTCCGGAGCGACGCCGCGCGAGAGAATCTTACCCCCGCCCGTGCGCCGCTGCCTCCCTCCGGGACAGGACCGCCTGTTCCGCATCGGCGGCCCTGCCCAGTCTACGCCTACTCACCTCCCTCTGTAAGCAGAGGAGGAGTGGGCGTACCCTCTGTAGCCCGGTTCCCTTCACCGACCATCAAGCATGATCGGTGATTGGAACCGTGACCTTTCCCCGCTTGTTGAAGATTAGCAGGATGTTGAGCCTGAGGTAGATATACCTAACCACAATATATCATTTGAGGTGCAAACCATCCCATCCCATAATGATATTCAGGTGCGACAAGATTTAATTAATAATTATTTTAGTGAGTAGGTTAATATTAAGCAAATTCGTCTAATTTTATCATAATAAAAACTTGTGATATTAAAACCCAAAGATTTTTTTTCTGAGAAAAATATGCATACCTATTACAAATATTTAAATTGTGATATTAGAATATAAATTACTTCTTCCATTGACTCAACAACCCAACTTTATTATTTCTTTATTACTTAGTTCTGATATTTATGGATGATTGATGAGATAATTATTAAAACAAACATAAATTGATAGCCGGGCCTACCTACTCCCAACTGTAGATAGATGCAAGCTACTTTCGTTATTGGGACGACAACAAAAGATAGATAGAATCTTCCCAGCTATCGGAGATAGCTGTCTATCTATAACTGTAGTTAGAATATTGGGAACGGCCATTAGCCGCTAAACCACGACAGATATGGATTTTCGTACAACTTTTGCCGGCCGCTGCTCTCATGTATTTGATCCAATGACTAAAGACCAAGAGAGGACATGAACTAAAAGATCTATATAAATTATACATTATGGAAATATCATACGATTCTATACAGAAATAAAAAAATATACATGTTTCTTTCTAACTTATGCAATTCTGCAAGTGTCAAAAAGAGAAAACCGTATTTTGTCAGTTTTCTAAAATTGCAATATTGAAGTATGACGTCACGGAAGCCCTGCCCATCGGCCGGTTCGCCATTTTAGTTTCTGGTTTTGAGTACTTCTCAGTGTACATGAAGTGTCATTTGGCGTTATCGTGCGACTAAATATTAAGTTTTTTTTCCATTTTGAGAACATTTTGAGTGCTGTAAATTTGACTGAGGCTGTCTGTGATAGAGGAAACCATGCCTAAGTGTTGTGTGAGGGGCTGTGGCTCGAATTACAGTAAAAAAGCGCCTTTGATATCCCTGCACAAGTAAGTCGAAAGAATTCATAGATTATTAAGTTTCCTATATAAATTTATACCAATTTCTAGTCTCAATTCATGTTTATTACTGTTCAGTCATAGATTATTGCCTATTCATAGTCTTTCGAACGATATATTTCCTTATTTTGGTTTTGTTTACTACGTATTTTTATTGACAAATATAGTGTTGTGATTGTGTAATTTGCACAACGAATCGATTTTGCATCGATAAAAACCAAATTTCGTTTGAATATTTAGCATGAAAGAATATACACATTTATGTTAGTTTGCGTGTTTTGTTTGTGTTTTTAGGTTACCAAAAATGATAAACTTAAAAGTAAGTGGCTTGAATCATTGGGTCAAGAAAATATCGACTCCAGCCAGGAAAAAGTATTTGTTTGTTCACTACATTTTGAAGAGTCTTATATTAATAGAAGTCTTGATATAGTGAGACTTCACGACAATGCAATGCCGACAAGGCTCCCTAAGGTAAATTATCACATTTTCATTGTAAGCCTACATTTACCCATATATTCGAAAATAATGTTGGAGCTGATGAAGATTGTACAACCTATCTTTGCATTGTATAAATTCAATCTCTTAGTATTGTATAATTGCATAGCACAATGACATGTGTGAGCACTATGTACCCACTATAAAGGTTACTGGGTTCGTCTTTCATTGACTTGAATGTGCCCTGGCGGCTGAGAGTATGTCATGCTCACTCAAATGTGTCGCTGGTGGTGGCGTGTGTATTGGATCATTGAGTTCCCTTCAAAATGGTTGAGCTGAATGGTGCTGATCCATACGTCATGTTCGTGAACGGTCTCCGTCAGTAGGCACTGGTCATTTCTTAGCTGCCACGGCTTATTTTAATTCCATAATTGTTTTTATCTTTTTATTACGGACGCTTTTAACGTGCACGTGTTTCTACATCGTTCTCACATGTATAATTACAACATGAATGATGTAACCACTTTTTTGTAACAATATTTTGATTTAAAAGAGTGTCCATGGAGTTTCTTGCCCGTTCTTCTCCATTGGTACCTACTACGCTTTGGAATGGGCAACTAGCTTCATCTTTCTGACTGACCGACCCCTTGACAATTCAAAAGTGCCTGTAATTGGTTTATTTGAAATAAATGCTTTGAGTTTGAGTCATAATACATTATTATTTCCCTGTACATTTATTGTAGACAGGCAGACTTTATTGTATTTCACATTATTGGTGTACTTAATACTAATTACAAACTGATATTATTGTATCTATTTGAAATAAAACGGTTCTCCCATTAAATGCATAATATCGATTTCTGTTGTTTTATTTTGTTAATAATCGGTGTAGTTTTAAATTCCTTGTTGCAGTTTAATTTACTCTTCTTCTAGCTTGATTATCACGAGCAACTATTAATCATAGAGTAAATAATATCAAGTAAAATTAATTTTAAATGAACCGCCAAATTGATGATTTTTGCAATTTTTCAGTCAGATTACGCAACAACAGGCTTTTTGTACTTAATCCATAATGCGACGTCCTAGAATGAGAATCGAATAACACCCTACTTACCTACTATCTACTTAAAATCAAAAACCTTATTTTAATGTATGTGATTTCGATTAATCGATTTGTAATCAACACGATGAACAAAATCATTGCAAAGAATGAGCAGAGGACAACACTAGGTAATGGGCGGAGCCTACGCCATTTTACTTTCCACGCTGGCACGCGATACGATCCTTTAGTTCATGTCCTCTCTTATTCTTTAGTCATTGATTTGATCAGTACAGCAATTTAGATTTTTTTCCGGACTGAAACTGAGGTTGGTTTCGTTTGTCAAACTTTTCTGTTTAGTACATTTTACTAAATTCAGGGTACATTTTGGGCGAAAATATTTGGAAAATACTCAGACTTAGACCTTTTAGTTAAAATTGCTTTTCACCCTCATACAACCGCTATAAAAACTGACATCTCTCGATCAAATACACCAATCGGTATAGTTTCTGGGTAGGTACATACTGAATACCTTGGGTAAGTTACTTTAAGCCGACTTTTTCGTTATTCCTTATTCCTATTGGCCTACTCAAATGTCCTTTCTTTGATATTGTTCGTCGAATCGTTGAAGTGCACGATTGCTGACAATTGCGTGCACTGACTCGACAGGTTCAATCTGTGTGGTTCTTTCCTCAAAAGACCATTTCAGACACCGATCTTCATAGCCTTCACATGATCTGACCAAGATTCTGTCTGGACTTTAAAAGAGACTGTGACCTCTGAGTTTGTTTCGGCCTTTCTTCTCAGAGTAGTCAGATAGGTAACGCCGACCTCATCTAGTTTAAAAAAAAATATGATTGACGTGTAAAAGTGTTTGTAAAACCTACTTACAGAAATAAAATCATTTATCATTTATCATTGACAGTCCCATGGTGCTAGCGGGCGAAGGGAGACACGGGCAAAAATAAATGATTAGCAACACGCACCAGGCGTATTTTATATTGCGTTGTCAAAAATGAGTCTGCGGTATTCTCTGTGAATTTAGTTTGTGCACTTCCTGTACGAGTCGCAATAAACACTTTTTCTTTCTTTCTTTCTTTCTAAATATTTCGTGATTTAACTTTTAATTCCGCTTAACGAAATTTCAGGCATACAACGAATAAACAGTATCTTTAATAATATTCCGGGGCCTATATGAATAATTATGGAAATTAAAAAAAAAATCTCCATGATCTGTTAGTAAACTCAAACTCAAAGCATTTATTTCAAATAAACCAATTACAGGCACTTTTGAATTTTCAAGGGGTTGGTCAGTCAGAAAGATGAAGCTAGTTGCCCATTCCAAAGCGTAGTAGGTACCTATGGAGAAGAACGGGCAAGAAACTCCATGGACACTCTTTTAAATCAAAATATTGTTACAAAAAAGTGGTTACATCATTCATGTTGTAATTATATGACGGGGAACCAATAGGCTGGACGACAGTATCGACACCGTCGTCTTCACTTGGTATCGGTTCCATGTTATGGGCGTAAAGGGTACTCGGACGACACAATAACGATAACACTTTATAATAAATTACAATCACGATTTTATTTTTGAGAAAATATTTTAAAATAACAAAATAATAATAATCGACAACCGACAGATTCGTTGTGCCGGTCCGAACTCTGTGAGTGCACGAATAAGACTGACTCGATAATGTTCAACCTCCCGCACAACAACTCTGTCCACGTGACTCACAAAGACATCACTGCGTTGCCAACTGCTACTACTCTATAAAAGACTTACTATCAGACAATTCACTTCTCCAATACAGTCCCCCTCAGTCATGATGCGTTCAGTGTCCCACTGATGTGTACCTACCTTTATTCGTTCCGTTGTAACATTATCTGTTTTTATACATTTTATGTGAAATATTAATAATTTGTAACAATAATGTAAAAAATTGTAACTATTGTATGTTCTAAGGGCGGGACATAGCTAATCACAATTATGCTTTTTGAAAACCTGTATTATGTACCTACCTATGATCCACAATAAAGACTTGATTGATTGATTAAACATAACATAAGTATAACATTCATTAGCATTTCAAAAGTATTATCTATACAAAATGATCTATCTACCCGTGTAAAGTATAAATATTGGCGCGCGGAGGCACTACGCCGGGGGGAAACCCCGCTTCCGCGGCAAATCGCGGCGGAGCGGACGGACCTCCGGCGCGATCTCATGGCGGCATGGAAAGAGCGACTATCGCAACCCAGCGCAGGGCACGCCACGATAGCGGCGGTAAGACCCCTCTTTGAGGAGTGGCTAGAGAGGCGTCACGGCGTCCTCACCTACCGCCTGACGCAGGTCCTCACCGGACACGGATGTTTCGGGAGGTTCCTGCACATCATCAGGCGGGAGGAAACGCCCGGGTGTCACCACTGCGATGATCGCCCCGAGGACACGGTGGAGCATACGGTGGGGGCCTGCCCTGCATGGGCGGAGCACCGCCGTGTCCTAGTAGAGGCGATCGGCAGCGGCGGCGACCTCTCACGCCCGGCCCTGGTTCAAGCCATGGTCCGGGGCGAGGGGGAGTGGGAGGCAGTAACCTCCTTCTGCGAAGCAGTCATGCTAGCGAAGGAGGTGGCGGGACGGGAGAGGGAGAGAGTCTCCCGTCCAAGCCGCCGCGGTGGACGCTCCGGGCGTCGGGAGCCGCGTGACGACTCCCGGCCACCGTAGGCGCGGGCCTGCGGGCGGTGAGTAATGGGTAGCTCACCGTCCGATCAGGACCAGGCCCGTGCTGGACGGCGCGTACGTGTTCCACGCGCGCCTCAAAGAGATGTCAGCATCGAAGAGGGGGTCCACTAGGGCCCAAGCCTGCCGGGAAAGCGGGATCATCCAAAAGGGGTACCGCTGACCCGGAACATAAAGGGCCAAGGAAGGTACACGGGTGGGTTTTAGTCAGTAAGAGTCTGACACTCCCTTCCGCTCCACCCAGAGCGGGAGGGGTCATTTGATGATTTCCCATCCTCAAAAAAAAAACTAAAAAAGTATAAATATTGTATGAAAAAAAAAAACAATAAAAGATTAAACTATTTTTTTTCGCTGGCTATCCGAGAGCGCTCCCCATAATATTTCATCCTGCAATCTTGTTCAATTCAATTCGGCATTTTTGTTTTGTTTAGTTCATCATTATTTCATAACATTTTGAGTACCAATATCTAAAGGTTTTATCTTCTTGTAATTTTCTTTAATTTTTTTTTTGTTTTACGTTTTGTGTCCATTAATTAACTTTTCCAAATTTTAACTTTGTTAGCTTGGTTGTTTAACTTTGTGCATGTTGTGGTCTCCTATAAGTGAAGGAGTACACTTACTTATTACCAGAGGGCCAATTCTCGTATTTTTAAGAACGTTCGCATTCTAATCTCGGTCTCAATCTGTCAAAAATACAATAAATTTACATACATTTTTGACAAGTTTTTGACATTGATTGTCGCTGAGATGAGATTGCGACTTGAATTTGAACGTTTTTTAAGTACGAGAATTGGCCTTCTGATGTAACTCTTTATTTATGTGTCATGTATTGTGTACATCTTTTGTTGGAGATCCTAAATAAATAAACAAATAACTCTGTAGGTGGTTGATTATTTTATATTTAGATGAGCATGGACTTATTTTTTTTATTTTAATAAAACTGATTTAGTTAAATTTCTTTGTTTTATCTCCAATTTTTTTCATCTTTGGATAGTAATCTCATTTGCGATTTGAGATGCGCAGTCGTATCTGAGAGCGCGGGTTGCCGCCTGTGACGACGTGTGACTGAGGCCTTTTTTTGTGAATGGCATCTCGTAGTTGGCCTTGAGAGGCCGTCACTACTGTGGTGCCTTTGAGTGAACTCAAAGCCTCCAGCCACGCGCTTAATATTAATTAAAAACTAAGCGACCATCACCTAAGGGCACCCCCTGTGGGGTACAAACCTCGGCTTAGGGCGTCGCTGGGGGAGGACAGTTTTTTTTACCACAGAATACTATTATATATATCATTATATATATAATAGTATTAACTCTCTAACTAATGTATAATAGTATCACGCTTGGCGGTCCCGCCCGCCTGCACCCTTGTTACCAATCCCTTAGTTCGTCACTCGTCACCCGCGCGAACTAGATAAATGGGACTGGCACCCACGAAAAAGTAGGCCTATAGCTAACTTCTAAAGAATAATTAATGCCTATTACAGTTTGTTATAATTATGTTCTATTTAAAACTACCAATTCGTAATATTTAGGTCTTCCTCAGATAAAAGTAATCTAACAATTCAAGTCATGTTCATATAATTTACGTAGATCTATTTCCAGTCTAAGTAGGCTTATCCTTTAAGTCATCCCACATAAAAAGTCTTAATGCCATTATATTTCACGCTGAATTTCTTTTTCTACCAACAGAATAAATTTATTGCTCTGTTAGGAATCCAATTTTTAGTAGCAAATGTATTCTTGCTGACATTATTATTTGATAAACTATCCCGAGAGTAAATATTAAAAAGTTAACGAAATTAAACCTTACTGCAAATAAGTTCATTTGAATTTAGAACACTGTATTCATTTTATTTGAATTACACCTTTATTTGAATTAGGACATAAGGTAAAATGTTTTGTGCAAATATTGGTAGGGCAAAACTCAATAATGTAATGTAAATACCTATAAAATTAAATGAAGACCTGTAAAACGCAAGGTAGGACGGAGGCAGGCTAGGTGGAGCGACGATCTTCGCAAGGTCTGGTAGCAGCTGGATGAGAGTTTCCGAGAATCGAGCTGAATGTCGTGCAGTTCCAAATGTTGCCACTACATAAAACGTAAAACGTTTAATTAGGATGATATTCTCGTAGCATGTATGTCTATTTCCTTCTTTTTCCGCTTAGTATTATTCTATTACATTTAAATTAGCTAATTTTATTTTTATTTAAGTACGACGTTCGTAAGTAGGCTGTACTGGTATAGCGTCCTAATAACTGTTTGCTTCACCGGACGACGTCATTACGTCAGCGCCGGCTGTCGCTGAAAACCAGCGCTGGGGCTCTGTCTTGCATAGGGTCATAGCATAATGCTGAGCGATATCTATTTTGCGTGTATGTGGTGGATATTTCTTCCAATCTTTGCTTATTTTTTGTGTTTATGTTCTTTTTTACGACATGTTTACCGCAAGTTAACGCATTTTTTTTCTTTCAGTTGGAGAGGCCTATGTATGTTCAGCAGTGGACTGCTGTAGGCTGATGATGATGATGATGATGATAAAATTAAGAACTTTTCAAGTGCAGTATTGTTAACCATTGTAATAAATGTTTATGTTTATGGTGTAGCCTCGTATTCGCTTCCCACTTTTGACAAATTTTCTGCTAAATTATACTTCATTAATATAACTATCACTTAAAGTAAGGCCAACGAGACGAGATAAAATAAGTAAACTGTGCCGGACGGGCGTGATCGCTGGGCTCCAGGGTGAGGGAGGTTGTATACCCAACCAGGGCTATCCCAGTATGAGGTCGGGCGTGTCCCAATCCACAGCGGCGCTGACGTCCTCCACCTATAAGTTCCAGGTATCTTCAAGATTCCCGACTGTGGCTTCGTACTGATGTCTTCGTGTTCCGGGGTACTTACTTATATGAAAGGGGTTGGAAAATAATAACACCAAGTTGAAAGTTCTTTAAGTGTTCAGGGAGCGATTCGGGTCCTTTTGAGGGGTTGACTTGATGACGTATTTTGAGCCGTAAAGTTCCTTGCCAATGACTACGAAATTGGCGGTCGTGACGCGCCCGCTTAAGTGGCTCGAAACTTTACCGCAACGAGGACCGCGAATTTCTCCCCGATTTTATATTTATTTTTGCTATGTTTACAAGCTTTCTTACAGCTAAACCTCCCTAGTTAGGCACCCTATCCAGACATGTTATACATAACCGGATTCCTTGCGTAATCCCCTATCTATTGACACTACAGGAGCGACTGTGTGTCTTTCAGCTGAAAAGTTATTTAATTACAAAAGGGAAAACGGGTGAAAAATGACTATTATCCAGTTTGTCAGGTGGATTTCCTGTGAAACGACTGAACCGATATTCAACTTCTAAACGGGTACCTAAAGTAGGTCTATTGAACTAAAGAAATATAGTATTTTCACAGTTACATCTAGATTTTTCAGGGCGTGAAGCGCCTCTGAAGACTGTAAGAAAAAACGTACTATTTTACCCTGCTCGCAACCTGTGTTCATCAAAAAGGTGGACTTCCCATTTGACCACAGGTCCAAAAATTACGTCCAGGGCTAGGTCTCGGTCCAGGCTACCTGGACATACCAAAAAACTATAGGGAAACTATATACGTCCCACCCTTTTGATGCTCACAAGGTTGCGACCAGTGGGTTAAATGAAAAACGACTCAATTTCATCTTTATTAGCTTTCTAGTACATACAATATGATGTCTAGGCTAGAACTATACCTATTCTATCTTATTATGCTATAAAACACAACGTTTAAAAGGTTTTACTACCAATTATTCACTAAGAACGTTTCAGAGCTTAAGACCCTATCTGGGTACATGGGCGCAAGTAGTGGTACGTCCGCTGCCCATTAAGTTTTAAAACATTCTTACTAGTAAATTACTGTTACATGAACAAAATTAAGTATGGCGATGTTCCGACACGTACATACATTCTATTCAAGAAATTAAGAAATTACTATTTACATAAACAAATCTAAGTATGGTGACGCTCCGTCGCGAACATAAACAATCTGACCTTCACTGAGTCTTCCTTGTTTCCGTAGCCCTGTAGGGCCAAGCCATGACGTCATGCAAATAGTCCAACGGTTGTCACTCATTTTCACTACGTGTCCTGCCCATCTCCATTTAAGCTTTAGGGCGTAGGTGGGAGCATCAGTTACCTTTGTCTTTTGTGTGATGATGGAGTGCCGAATTTTTTCAATTTTCCTGATTTTTACGATACTTCTCTCCATACTTCGCTGGCACGACGTAATTTTGTTTTTGACTCGGCGAGTGAACTTCCATGTTTGACATGCGTAGGTTAGTGAAGGTAAAACACACGAGTTCATGACTTTGCTCTTGATTTTCATCGGCTTTTTAGAATTTCCTTTAGGCTCCAAAACTTTTTCCATGTCGTTGTTATTCTTCTTTCTACTTCTGCGTCGTTGTTATTTTTATTAAAATAAATTTGTTTCCCTAAGTAGATGTAACTATCGACGTACTCCACCGGTATGTTGTTGAGAAGTATTGTATTTTGTACGGTATTCGTCATAAGTTTCGTTTTGCTCAAGTTTATCTCTAATCCTGCCTCTCTGCTTGCTTGTTGCAGTGTGTTCAACATTATTTCCAGCTCTGAGCTATTTTCTGATAGTAGGAAAATGTCGTCAGCGAACCTCAGGTGGCTTATGTATTTCCCTTTTACGCAAATACCAACCGTATTCCAATTTAGCTTACTGATGATCAATTCCAGGACCGCTATAAAGATTTGAGGTGATAGAGGGTCGCCTTGTCGTACGAGGAGTACTCCTCTCTTGATGGGTATGGGTGGTCCTGAGGTCTCAAGTGTCACTTTACTTGTGGTGTTCTCGTAGAGGTATTTTAAAACCTGCATGTATTTTTTCTCTACTTTTTGTGATTGTAAAATTTTCCATATTGAGGGACGTAGTATTGAATCAAAAGCTTTCTGGTAATCAATGAACACTATTTAAAGAGGACGTTAAAATTCTTGGTATTTCTCGGTAAGCAATTCCAGAGAATGGATGTGGTCTATCGTTGAATAGCTTCTTCGAAACCCTGCTTGTTCGATCAGTTGACTTTTTTCCAGTGTGGTACTTCTCTAAAGTTGATGAGAATAATTTATAAAGTTATGGAAGGAGGCTAATTGGTCGATAATTGCCTATGGTCTTTGGATCGCCTTTTTTAAACAGCAGTATAATATCAGACTCGGACCATTGTGAGGGTGTTATGGATCAACTTAGAATCAAATTAAATAGATATGTCAGTGGATTTACAAGATGAGCACAAGCTAGTTTTATAGCCTCGTTTGTAATCTGGTCTGGTCCAGGACTCTATTCTGCTTTTAGGTTTTTTATTTCCATTACAATTTCAAGTTCATCTATCGGTTGTATGTCTTCGTCGTCGCTATTATTTTGTGGCTCACTTTGGTCCATATCTTGTTGAATTGGGGCACTATACAGGTGTTCGTAAAAGTTAGTAGCTATGTGCAGGATATCCTTTCGGTCGTGTGTTGTTTTTTGGGCACCAGGCAGACATCTCAGTTGCTTATAGGCTTTCTTAAGGCTACCTGTAGAATTGAGATATCTTTCGATACTAAGTTTTTGATGATTTGCGTAGTCTTTTCGAACATGTTTACTTACCAATTTATAGAGTGCTTTTAGCTCATTTTTCATAGCTCGTGCCTTTGGTTTAATTTTTTGCAGATCACTTCATCGTTGTTTCGTCGTATTAGCTGCATAGTATGGGTTGATATCACGCAGCTTCTTGTTTTATTACGATTTGGTATGAGGGCATTCTTCAAAATAGTGTCTATTATGTTTATTATTTGATCATAGCATTCTTGTACTGAGTTGGTTTCTTGGCAGTTTATAAGACCTTCGTTGTTTTCATTGTCTATATCTTAAAAATTTTTCTTCGTTTTTAAGTAAGCTTCTTGAGCTGTTATAGTTAATTCTGGATACCTTTGATTGACGTACGAGAAATGTACCTCTTACGAGTCTATGGTCCGTAGGAAAATTCAAGTTCATGACCTGCATATTTTGCATGTTGTTTGGGAAATTTGTCAAAATGTAGTCTGTTTAATGTTTTTCCCTGAAATTTTCAAGATTCTATCGATGGTGTCGTAAAAAAGCTCTATTTCAGTATCAGTTGCAGCTTTTGTTGGGGCATATACTTGAATAAAATTATGCTAACTCTGAAATTATGGATATTAAGTGTGAGTAACGCCACTCGTTCTGATAAACCATTGAAGCTCTCGATGTAGGGCTTGAGGTATTTCTTTACGAGGAATCCAACACCATAAAGGCCTGGAGTTTCATCTATGTAGTGAAATATTACATTTTCATAATCCGGAATTTGCCTAGCCTTTGTGTTTCAGACAGACCAATTACATCGAATTTAAAGTTTTCCATGGCATTCATTAATTCATGCAAGCGGGCGTGTGTTGATAAAGTCCTAACATTATATGTCGCTATATAAAGCAAGTCATTGTTTATTGGTTCTAATATCATTGAGGTGTTTATCTCTGGAGGTTTATGGTCTACTTCTCCCACGGTGACCGGCCGGATTGGGAGAGGGTTACTATAATTCTTGTTTGTATTATAAGACGTGGTTCGTGTGGAGGAGGCCTCGGGTTTTCATGCATCTTCAGATCTTTTGACGTAAGACATCATTGTGTTTTTGTTTGTTTTGTATTTTTTATTTGATTGAGTAGTTGTTGGCCTATGTTGGAGCTGGTTTGTCATACACTCGAGAGTCTGGGTTTGTTGAAAAACCCTTGCAGTGATGATATGGAAAGTTGCCTTTTGTTGGAGTTTGTTTCTTGCTCAATATGTTTTATAACTAGTTTGTGGTATTTTATAAAAGCAATGTTGCCCTTTTCCTTTTCCTGTCGTTGTTGTTCTTTAAGCTCTTCTCTTTTTTTTGATTATTAACAGGATATTCCTCCGTGATGTAGATATTTGTGCCTTCCAAGTTTTTTCTTCTTCAGAATGTTGATTTTCTTGCCTAATGTGGTGAATACTATATTAATATATAGTAATAATTTGACGATAACTAAATGGACACAGAATTTATCTGTGGAATCTACCTGTTGGATCCTTTTTATATTGTAACAATGTTCGCCATGTTACTTAAACTACGACACTTATTTCCACCTCTCGTTATGTTTCACGTGTTTTCCAGGGTGTGTGTTAATTTACAGGTCATGTCTTGTAGATCCTATAATATGTTGTAGTTCTGAAGGTTTCGAGACAAACTTTTTTACCACTAGATCTTCAGGCACGAATGTACGTATTTATTTAGCTGTTTAATTAGGCTGTACAGCTATTCACAACTATTCGAAAGGCTTCCGTATCGAAAATTACATATTTTCGGTTACCTGTTTTGCCTTGTCTCCGACAGCAATGAGCTGTCAGAAGAATAGTGGTTGTCAGCGTTTGGGTTTTGGATTTGTGTACATCGTTTAGAGGACTCCTCCGATAACATTGATTAGTGTTCGATTTGGCACAGAAGCGTATCAAATGGTTGTGAATAGCTATGCTGGACTCATTAGTCTGAAGTTAGCAAATCGATTACAGGTCCAATCAACACCCAGTGTGAGTGGGGTGCTCCTGACTAGACGATAGCCCACTTGTTGGAATGTCGAAAGTGCACATACTGCTGCACTTTTGAGGACTGGGCTCAAGTACTCAAGTAAACTATGCGAATGTTGTATCAACGATTCAAAAAGAAGACGAAAACCGCGAGCTTGTTGTGCTTCATGTCTTATTCCGTTTGTTTGAGTAAGGGTATTTGTTCCTTTACGCGGGGGTCGTGCGGTCCATGGCTACATATGGGGCCCCGGTGTGGGCGCTTTCACTGCGGCGGAGAGCCGCCCACTATCTGAACGCGCCCCAAAAGGTGGTAGCCGTAAGTCTGATCCGGGGCTACCGCACGATCTCGGGCGAGGCGGCAAGCCTCCTTGCCGGACTGCCGCCGTGGGATCTGGAGGCGATAGTCCTCGCGCGCCTGTATGAGTGGCGCGCGGAGGCACTACGCCGGGGGGAAACCCCGCTTCCGCGGCAAATAGCGGCGGAGCGGACGGACCTCCGGCGCGATCTCATGGCGGCATGGAAAGAGCGACTGTCGCAACCCAGCGCAGGGCACGCCACGATAGCGGCGGTAAGACCCCTCTTTGAGGAGTGACTAGAGAGGCGTCACGGCGTCCTCACTTACCGCCTGACGCAGGTCCTTACCGGACACGGATGTTTCGGGAGGTTCCTGCACATCATCAGGCGGGAGGAAACGCCCGGGTGTCACCACTGCGATGATCGCCCCGAGGACACGGTGGAGCATCCGGTGGGGGCCTGCCCTGCATGGGCGGAGCACCGCCGTGTCCTAGTAGAGGCGATCGGCAGCGGCGGCGACCTCTCACGCCCGGCCCTGGTTCAAGCCATGGTCCGGGGTGAGGGGGAGTGGGAGGCAGTCACCTCCTTCTGCAAAGCAGTCATGCTAGCGAAGGAGGTGGCGGGACGGGAGAGGGAGAGAGTCTCCCGTCCAAGCCGCCGCGGTGGACGCTCCGGGCGTCGGGAGCCGCGTGACGACTCCCGGCCACCGTAGGCGCGGGCCTGCGGGCGGTGAGTAATGGGTAGCTCACCGTCCGATCAGGACCAGGCCCATGCTGGACGGCGCGTACGTGTTCCACGCGTGCCTCAAAGAGATGTCAGCATCGAAGAGGGGGTCCACTAGGGCCCAAGCCTGCCGGGAAAGCGGGATCATCCAAAAGGGGTACCGCTGACCCGGAACATAAAGGGCCAAGGAAGGAACACGGGTGGGTTTTAGTCAGTAAGAGTCTGACACTCCCTTCCGCTCCACCCAGAGCGGGAGGAGTCATTTGATGATTTCCCACCCTCAAAAAAAAAAAAAAGGGTATTTGTTCTATAAGACAGTGACGGAGACACGTACCAGAGATCTATCAACGTTAGCCCCCTGGGGGTAACGTGTACATAATTAATCGTGTCTCATTAATCAAGGTTAACCGCTTGCCGAGTTAAGCTGTCAATGTTAACTCACTGAAAGCGCCGCCGACACATTAACCCGATTTTTGACGATCGACACGTGTGATCACTCACAATCATGTAAATGTGTAAGCGAAAAACCAGACGATCGACATCGTATTTTCTAAGCAATTCTGTAAGAAGCTGAGAGATCTTATGGTTGTCAAAAGACAGCATTTTGATCCACAATATTATAACCATTATCAAAAATGGAACTTTCTCCATTTATGTCGGAACAATTATCAACTGTCTCATACAAAACTACAATACCTACTCTAATAAAATGTATGGGAAGGCTGGTTATTTTTTCGCGATAACGATGTTTTCACGGTCAGCAACCGCACATTGTACTTTAGCCTAGTTAAAATACTGAAAATTTTGTTAATTTATAAAAAGTTTAGTATCGTCACGTATGCAAGTACGTCAGCCTTCGATTTAATATCGAGCTCGCGCAACATCCAACATTTTGTAACATTTTCTATTATTTTCTTAATACATTATTTTAGTGCAATTTCTTATTAAATACTTTTTTTAACAATAACATTTATTTTATTAACATTAAGTGTAAAGGCTCATGCCCTTACAATGTTGGTCCCATGGAGACAGTTGTTCAGTTTGATGGTATGTGCCACACCCTTAAATATGACCACGCCTTTCTGATAAATGCTGTAGAGGCCAAAATCTGTCTAAGAAGTCTGAACTACGTCAGTAACCTCTTCTCTTTAAAAATAAAGAAAGAATAACGTTTATTTGGACACAGTTCGTGAAATACAAAATAACAGCATCAGCATAATCAGCCTATAATGTTCCCACTACTGGGACACAGGCCTCCTCTCGCCGCCGCCGCCGTGGGCCGTAATCCACCAGGCGGGCCCATTGCGGGTTAGTACCCTACCTACTACCTACTAACCTACGACCTGCAACTCGTAAGTCGCGGCCGCTACCACTGGGCCACCACTGGTCTTTACAGTGCAAAAACACATAATACAAATAACAAAATAAAAAAGTGAAAATAATGTTATAATAACAATTAGTGTGTGCCTCACGGCTGCGCCAAAAAGGTTAATTTCAGCAATAATGTCAGACTGATGCTGTCTGACGCTGGTTTTCTAATGAACAAAATCCAATGCATTAACTTTGACATCGGTAAGCTAATTAGGTAATACCTACTGAATAATTTTTAACTCAGTTATTCTCGAAAAAGTCTTGAAAACCCACTCGGAATTATTACATTTCGAAATATTAGACACTCTATTGAAATTAAATTAAAATACTTATGAAAAAGGGAATCGTATTTCATCGACATTATTTATAAGATTAGACAAATTCTTTTTAAGAAATAGAATTCCAGGTACTTATTCAGTGTTTGGATTGAAAAGTGAAAAATGTATTTGGGACTGGCACAAAATAAATCTAGAATAGTGAAATCAGTTAAATGTTATCCTTTCCACTTGTGAATCACGTACCTACCATTGAAGGTCTGAACAAAGATTTTATAACATAACATCACGCTTGATTCCCTGAAGGGACAGCAGTGTAGACCGGTGGTGGCCCAGTGGTAACAGCAGTGACTTACGAATTGTAGGGTTTCGAACCCAGGCAGATGCCTTTCTTTGTGTAAATTATTTCATCACCCCTGCTATCAAAACAATGAAAGAAACATCGTGAGGAAACCGGCTTGTCATACAACCAAAAATGTATTTATTTTTTAACACTTTAAGCACACAAATGTACAGAGGCGGACTTAATGCCATAGGCATTTTCTACCAGTCAACCTTTGGGTGATGCAGAGACAAACAGTGGCAGGTGCAAATTATAATGATATTTTAGGATTAAATAATTTTAAATAAAGACACGTATAAACTTATTTAGTCTATAAATACGTATAATACATATAACTAATTATATACAACGTGTAACGGATTAAGCGCAATACCTCAGACACCCCAATTAGAATATAAAATTATAAGTCTAAAACAACACCCGTAATTAAATAAATTTAAACCAAACCTGGTCGTTTTTTATAAAATAGTTATCCTTACTAAACGCAAAACGTATGTGCAGCAATATGCCTACACACACACTAATGCAATGTTAGCAGCCGACGCGACACGCACATTCGAGCGCCCGCCAGCTGACCATAGCTGTAGGCATTAGAATATGCGTTAGTTCAATGAACGAATTTTACTTACATCAGGTGAGATTGTGGTCAAACGTTCGCCTATCAATAGTAAAAAAAAAAAAACGTACCTTAAATGTCACAGACTGATATTATGAATGAATACCTTTTGATACTTATTTGAGTTTACAGTGTAATGATTGATAATTTTCTAGCAAGTGAAATTATCAACATGAATCTAAGACTTTACGCTTAGTAACGGGGATGCATTTTAAACAGCGACATTTTACCCGAACTTCGAAACTAACGAAGGGCGAAGCGCCCGGACTCCGTGCGGCACACGCGGGTAAAAAATATTTATCTCAGATGCGTAACTTTCGCGATATTATTAGCTACCTCTGATAAGCGTGTTTACTGCTAATTACGTGAAACAAAAATCAGTGCTTACAAGATTTTAATCACAGCAAACTTTGCTGCGCAAGAAAAAATACCTACTTACTTTGAAGATGGCCGGCCGGCAGCCCGGAGGTAGCGCGCGCGCGCGATTTCAAAGGGTCATTTGCAAGGACGTAGCTCGTAGGAACCAGAAAATTGTCTACTACCTATTTCGACATTTTTCAACAAATCGATTACTGAGACATGCGGAATACAAATCGGTCGTGCATTTCAATAAGCCTTATTATTTGGACGGAAGGATTAAATTCTCTTACATCAACTGTTTTATTAAACGCGCTCGAATCCAAATGTAAAAAGCTTTGATATTATTCATGTGCACGTGTGTATCATGGACCTAAAAATTAGGTATGTTTATTCAATTGTAGCGGCGCGCGCGCCTACGCTGCGTGCCTAGTTCTAATGTAGGCATTAGATACCTACCTATGGCCGTATGAACGATAATTAAATTACCGAACATTAGCTAGATGTGATATTGATACGCGATATCATCGCGTATTTTTTTTTTTTTTTATCAAACTTTCACAGGCTTTGAATTTAGTCTCTACGCACCGCGCCGCGCGCCGCTGCTTGCCGTTTTTATCTACCTACCTATCTTTCGAGATTGCACCCCCGCGAATCCCGCGATCCCTCTGATAAGTTCGTTTGTATAAGTAGGTCCAGTTTATTGTTTGTACTACAAAAATATGCAAAGACGGCGTGTTTAAAAGATTATAATAACAATGTTTACAGTGATTAGAATACAATCGTATTGATAGGAAGAAGTAGGTAGGTACTTACAGAACTGGACTATTTACACTTAACACTTAGGTTATTACCTAATTTGCACTATTTCTGCGATCCACTTTCATTAAAGTTTCAAAATGACCGCCGCCTTGATCTATGCACTTATTAGCACGCTTTCTTAAATTGTATTTCAATTTTGTAAGCACTTCAGTATCACTTTTCACCGTCACAAATGCTTGTTGAATTTTTGTTTTTAGCTCCTCGACACTTGTAGATTGACTGACGTACACGAGCGATTTTATGCGACCCCACAAAAAAAAGTCTAGCGGTGTTAAGTCTGGCGATCTGGGAGGCCACGGCACAGGTCCTCCGCGGCCTATCCAGCGACTGCCATACTCCGCATCCAGATGCCGTCGAACGGTCCACGTGAAATGCGCGGGAGCACCGTCTTGCTGGTAATACATGTCACGTGAAAGACCGACAGGGACGCCATCCAGTAAGTCCGGCAATGTCTCCTGCAAGAACCGCAGGTAGGTATCTCCGGTCAACCGTGGAAGGAAAATGGGGCCGAGTATGAATGTTCCGAGTATACCAGCCCACACGTTGACGGAGAACCTATGCTGGAACGAATCCACACGGCAAGCATGTGGATTCTCATGCCGCCACAAATGCTGGTTATGCTGGTTGTACATGCCAACACGCGTGAAGGTACTCTCGTCTGTCCAAAGAATGTTCTGTTGCCAGTTCTCCAACAACCACCTACTGAATTCCAGTCGTGGCAAGTTGTCGGCCGGCGTTAGGTCTTGACACCGTCGAAGATGATATGGGTGTTCACCATCAGCACGCAACGTTCGCCACACGTACATGTGGCTGCAGTCGAACTGGGGTGCTGTTTCTCTCGAGCTGTCCTCTGGATGTTCATCGAAATGGTCGAGAATACGCTCTTGCAGACGAGTAGTCCGCACATTCGTCCCTCTGTCCAAAGCCGTATTAGGAAGGAACGTCCCAGAGTCCCTCAGTCGCTGAGTTGCAGCCAGCATCGTCCTGGCGCTCACACTGCAGCCAAAACGGTCATTGAACTCCCGACAAGCTAACGCGACATTATCAAGACAGCGAGCCAGGGTTCTCACCATCTCCGTGTATTGTATGTTGGTGTACCGGAAAGCCATCGCGCACGGAATCAAAAATGTCACGGAAGTAAACTGAAGAACAACTACACTAGGTCGCTACCGGCGGATGACTAGCTTTTAATGTTAGGTACTCATGTTATTCGGCGGTAGCGGCGGCGCGTACCTATGTCGGCATTTCGCAGAAATGTCAAAGAGGTTGCCGACAATTTTGCTTTATTTCTTTACAATAAGTTTCAAATTCAATAATTTTATTTTGTAATAATGCCTCAGAACAATAACTAATGCTTTAGTTATTGTTCTGAGAATAATGCCTAAAATCTGTTTGTGTGTGTGTAGGGCTACTCTGATGGCCGCACTAAGTTTGGTCGTGCATTCAAACAAGCCTTACACATTGGAGATAAAGTTGAAATTCCTTTAAATTACCTATTTAATTTGACGCACACTACTTTTATTGTAAAATGCATTGATATTATTTACGTGTGTGTATTACGACCTGTAAGCGATATACAAATAATGACGTGCGTTTAAGTAGCCTTTATTGCTCTGAGTTAAGGTGCAATTTCCTTGAATTAAGGATTGTATTAATTTGTCATGATACTGTGTTTCTAATTTAAGTCATTTAAAAGATTTTTCCGTCAAAATTTAACACCTATTTTTGATGACGGAAATCGATTCAGAAGCCGATTCTGAACAAACTACTTTCAGGAATTGCGTTTATTCTGTTACACGTTGTATAAATAAAGCACAAATAAATGTACATAAATACACGAGTATGTTAAAAACAAATAGGACAAACGCTGTGATGATACTGCTAGCTTCTTACGAATGTGCTCGCGAACTTTAGTTTTAAATGATAATCGGTTGGTTGCCATCCTGATTTCCTGGGGGAGTGCATTCCACAGAGAGATAGATTGAACAAAGAAGGAAGAGTGAATGAAGTCTGTGCGGTGAGTGGGACATTGAAGAAGACGATTGTGTGAAGAACGTAACGCATGTGATAAACACTCCACACTGGGGCCGCTCCCAGGTGGCGGCGTGTGTCCCAGCAGTGGGAACGTTATAGGCTGATTATGAACCTATAGTATACGCACATTTTGCTCATCACCTATTGCAACCGGGCACAAATCCCTACTCCAGGCTGCTGAGAGATTTCTAATGAAAACACCCAATAACCCTTTGTCGGACCTAGGAATTGAACCCAGGATCTTATGCTTAGTAGTAGCGCTTGCATTCACTGGACGACACAGTGGTTGAGGATTCGAACTTAGATTACATAAACGAATAGTGCAAAATAGGTTTTTGTAACAATCTTGTTTTTTTTTATCTGAGAGAAAATGTTGACGGCACGGTTGGCGCAGTGGTTAAGCGATTGACTGCTGCGCTGTGTATCGCGGGGTCGATTCCACACGGAACAAATATTTGTATGACCTGCGAGTAGTTGTTCCGGGTCTGGCTGTTTGTGTATGTGAGTTTAAATGTTTGTAAACGCACCCACGATATAGGAGAAATTCCTAGTGTGGGGCAACGTTTTTTAAAAAAAGAAAGAAGAAGAAAGAAAGGAAGAATGTCCTTTCGGAACATCATGAGCTAATAATATGCTAAGTACCACAGTGTGTGATATTAAATAAAGTGTTAGCCATAGAAAATTATGTTCTATTTGGGTTATTACGTGATATTTCAGTAATACGTCGATGAAGAAATAAGTGGTTACCACGGCAATCTGTGCCAAAGTTAATATCTTCAATAAAAATCAGAACTACACTAACGATGTAATTCAACTGGTCGACCGACTTAGATTATACAAAAATGGATATGCAATAATTCAATCAAAGGAGATATTCCAAAATGTATGAAGAATGGGCCAGGTCCTTGTGCATTATACTTAAAACAATTCTCAATCGTCCAATAACTTTAAAATGGCTCTGTTTGCTGGTAAACCACAAGAAATTATACTTGAATTGCAATACACAACAAAAACCAAACTATCACACTATCTTTGTTTTGCAGAAAAGAGCTGTTCGATCAATTTATAAATTAAGTCCGAGACACACTCTCAGAGAGAAATTTAAGGAGACTAATGTTATGACTGTGCCTTCACAGTATATTTTTGAAAATCTTTTATTTGCCCATAAAAATATAAACTTGTTTAAAAAATACAGTAATATCCATAATATAAATACTGGGAACAAACACAACTTTGTTGTACCTACAACAAGGCTTAAGAAAATAGGTGGCTCGTTCAGATGTCAATGCTTTTATAATAAACTTCCAAGCCACGTTCAAGATCTAAGCGTTAATAAATTCAAATCATTCATTAAACGTAAGTTGTGCCTTTTATACCGTTAAATATTGAATTGAATACAAAAAGGCTTGTGATTGAATTGCTCCAATTTTCTGCATACTAAATGTAATTTTATTGTGTTTTTTTTTTCTGTTACTTATACTGACAATTGATGATTATTATATACACAACGACTTGAATACTTACCTTGAGAATTATAATTAAATATTTTAATTATTGTGAATGTGAGGACTATGTGGGTCATTCTTTCAGTTTTAATCATGATCTGGCAGTTTAAGTAGTTTATGCGGCCTACCCAAATCCTTTCTTTGGTATTGTTCATCGAATCCTTGAGCTCCTTAAGTTCTGAGTTGAGCTGCACGATTACTGCCAAATGCGTGCACTGACTGGACAGGTCCTCTTAATCTGCGTGGTTCTTTCCTCAGAAGACCATTTCAGACATCAATCTACATGGACTTCACATGATCTGACCAAGATTATGTCTGGACTTTAAAAGAGACTGTGACATCTGAGTTTATTTCAGCCTTTCTTCTCAGAGTAGTCAGATAGGAAACGCCGACCTCATCTAGTTTTTAAAATATGATTGACGTGTAAAAGTGTTTGTACAAACCTACTTACAGAAATAAAATCATTTATCACTTGACCTGACCCGTTTTGAAACATCTCCTTTTTGTAAAAAAAAAAACACCCAAGACTAACAAACTAGACTATAAAAATGAAGAGTAACAAAACAAAATAAAGCATAAATAAGCTACCAAAACTGATTCCAAATCAATCATAAACTATAGTTGCAGATGTACGTGCACCTGTGTTGAGGCATTTTGTCTGGTGATCTTTTGGGGAGGTATCTCCCTATTTGTTATCTTGACGGGGCTGGTTGTCTCAGCACAGGGGCATTTGTGTATAGAATTAGATGTATATGATGAATGTTGTCCTTTGTAGTTGCTTTTAAGTAGTCGGGTTATGTCTCGTGGGTTCACGTAGATGGTTAGCCCTATTTATGAGCACTGCTTCGTCTGGCCCTGGGGTCTCGGAATGTCAACGAAAGACTGATTTTTGATACCGAATTTATTTCCGCGTTCAAACCCCGAAAGAGAACTGTTCGCTCGGGCCAGTGCGCAGTAACTGCCCGTTCGTCCATACGTCTCGCTCGAATACATTTGGTTTATCATGCACTCTGCCATACGTACTTACATGTGTCCTTACGGTAGTAACGATAGTTTCTATGTTTTTGTACCTTTGGATCTAGTTGTCCACCGTAGTGACCATTAAAGTGCGAAGGCGAGCGAGCGTAGTGAACGTGCCGCGACAGCGGCCGCCGAGTGCCAGTGAGATTCGTTGGGAAAAATTGTGAATAAAAATCCCAACGAGTCACACTGTGACATGTTATAGAGTGATTCGTTGCGAACAATTGGCTCGCGCTATAACTTTGTTTTCGCTTAGCGTTCTTTCTGACATTTTTCGTTTTGCTCTGGTCCTGATGTAACTAGCGTGATGTTAAATAGCCCAAACCCTTCCTCAAGAATTGGGCTATCAAATGCAAGAATTACATATTCCACAGATTAGCGCGTTTAAACAAACAAACAAATTCTTCAGTATATATTTGTTTTAACTTTTCCCGACACTATGAATTTCTCCTGTATATAGACTATAGAAAGGTGTAATTTGTTTTCTATAAGAAAAAAATCTGATTTTGTAAAAATAAAAAAGTCTTATCCATCACTCTTAGATCCCAGCTTGTCTAAACCATTTACCAAAACGTTTCTCCCCACGCAAAGTTCGTATTACCAATAGTTCTGCTTTCGAGCCTAATATTGTTGAAAATAGAGCCGCCTGATCACGCAACGGTTATATCATAGTCTGGGCTAGATATTGATAAAGTTAGGTAAGCTGTATTATATATATTATTGAAGAAATCAATAGAAGGTAAAAGAAAAAACTAAACCAAAAAAATAAATCAATCTTTAAATAAATTAAATGTATTTAATAATTTAAATTTATTGCTGTTCCATACATTTTGACCGCGTAGGTATTGTATTTCTACGAAACTTATGATAACTGATGGAAACTGTCTACGCAAGGGAGTTTAGAATCTGGAGGCAAAAGTCCTCGTGCACATATGGAAGTGGCGCGAGGAGGCGAAACGCCAGGGCGTAAATCCGTTGCCGCGGGAAATCTTGGCACAGCGGAGAGAGCTCCGGCGGGATCACAGGGCGGCATGGAGAGTGCGATTGTCGCAACCCAGCGCTGGGCACGCCACAGTTGCGGCGATAAGACCCCTCTTTGAGGAGTGGCTAGAGAGGCGCCATGGCGTCCTCACCTTCCGCCTCACGCAGGACCTCACCGGCCATGGTTGTTTCGAGAGGTTCCTGTTCCGGATAAGGCGGGAAGAAACGCCGGGTGTCACCATTGTGTGGATCGCCCGGAGGACACGGTGGAGCATACGGTGGAGGTCTGCCCTGCTTGGGCGGAGCACCGCCATGTCCTCGTGGAGGCGATTGGCGGTGGCGATCTCTTGCGTCCGGCCCCGGTCCAGGCCATGGTACGGAGCGAGAGGGCTTGGGAAGCCGTCACCACCTTCTGCAAAGCAGTAATGCTTGCGAAGGAGGAGGCGGAACGCGTGAGGGAGAGGCAAAATTCGCGCCCTCGCGCCCCTAGCCGACGCAGGAGACGCCCTGGGCGTCGGGAATCGCAAGCCGATTCCCGGCCACCGTAGGCGCCTGCTTGCGGACGGCGAGCAATGGGCAGCTCGCCGTCCGATAAGGACCAGGCCCAGGTCGACGGCGCGTTGTGTTCTACGCGCGCCTCAAAGAGATGTCAGCATCAATGACGGGGTCCGCTAGGGCAGATGACTGCCAGGGTTGCGGGAAAGTCCAAGAGGGATACTGTGGCCCCTGGCACAGGCAACTGAAGGAACATGGGTGGGTTTTAGTCAGTAAGAGTCTGACACGCCCTCCCGCTCCGCCCAGAGCAGGAGAAGTTATTTGATGATTTCCCATCCTCAAAAAAAATAAAAAAGGTCTAGATTCATCTATGATATATTATGCTGAATTCATGGTTAAAGTTTGCGCCCACTGCGCAAACTTTAACCATGAATTCAGCATAATATTTGATAATGAATTCATTTTTATTCCTGCATTAGTTTAATAATAGGGGTTAAAGAATGAAATTGCCGTTTTATTGTATTAGGTATTTCGGATTGACATAGAACCTTCATGGTTTGAGATTTTTGAATGAAACTTTTTTCATATGGTACCTATGAAGTTCTTGTTGTCTCTTATTCAGTTGTTTTTTTTTATTCAGCTTAGAAAAGAAAGATGGATACTTCGAAAATTCGACTTATTTTTGAATACGCGTTCCGACGCGGAACTAACGCAGTAATAGCTCGCAATATATATATATAATTATATAAAAAAGGAAGAAATCACTGAATGTGTAACTGAGTTGTTAAAGTTAAATTGTAGTAAAATAATATTGTGTGCTTTCCCATATTTTGAAACTTTGACGAAAAGACAAAACAATTATATTCATATGCTTAATAACCATATACACTTTTTAGTTACTCATTACAGTGACAAGCTTGTGTATTTAGACACCAATAGTTTTGTGGAAACTTTGAAAACGACTAGAGATACTGTGTATCTGCCTGTTAGTTTTAGACACATAATAGCAAGGCTATTAGCTTTTTATATAAACTCAGACATATGTAGTATGTCGAAGTCTTGTGTTATTAATACCACAATGGTTAGTAATAGTACTAATAATAAGGTGGTGAGCTTGAATAAATGTAGCTCAAATGCTATAAGTATTTTTACAAATTGTACGAAGGACGTTCCATGCCCCTCACTCACTAGGAGCTCATTGCCTGGTGATGACATTGAAGTATTGGGGATAACTCCGGATAATCATTTAAACTAGTTTGTAATACAACAGAAGGTACCAGTAAGAATATTCCTATACGTAACAACTACAAGGTATCTTCTTGCTTTAAATTAATTAATTGTTATCAAAAACATCAGCAAAATGTCTTGAAATTATTTCATCAAAATATTCAGGGTGTTTCTTCCAAATTATTAGAAATTGAAATGTTTTTAGAAAAGACAAAGTTTGACATTGTTTGTTTTACTGAATATTGGTTAAAGGATTATCAAATGCTAATTAATTATGAGAACTACAGTGTAGGCAGTTGTTTTAACCGTAAATCTATGCTGCGTGGAGGTTCTCTAATCTTAATTAAAAATTGTTTAAAATCTAAGCAACGGAATGACATAGTTGGTTTATCAGTTGAGCATTGCATCGAACTGTCCTGTGTTGAGCTAGATAAGCATGTTGTAGTGTGCGTTTACAGACCCCCTAATTATCAGAACTTTTCTTTATTTGAGTCAATAATGGAAGATGTCCTAGCGAAACTTGCATCCAGTAATAAAGCTGCAATTTTCTGTGGTGATTTTAATATTAACATTTTGGAAATTAATTCGAATAGCAGTAGATTATTAAGCCTTTTTAAATCGTTCAATTTATCGAATGTTTTTACTGATCCAAATAGAGTAACTCCAAGTTCTGCTACTTGTATTGATAATGTCTTCTGCGATTGTGATTATTTAGTGAAAGCCATCGTAAATTATTTGCCATCTGATCATAGTGGACAAACGGTAACTTTTAAGTTTAAAACACCTTTGCAAAAAGTGCAAATACAATTTAGACCAATAACGACTGGCAAATTAAGTAGATTCAATAGTACCCTAAACAATAAGTTAAATGTTCTGAGTCATATTAGGGACGATGCTAATAAATTGTATGTGAATTTCTTTTCAGTAGTGCACAATGAATTCAATAAAACTTTTGAAAAGAAAACAAAAAATATTTGTCCTAATTTTATTTTTAGTGACTGGGCAACTAGAGGTATTAGGATAAGTAGGGAAAGACTGTTCAATCTGTACGGCCTGAAGCCCTACATTAACACTGAAACTTTCAACAATTAAGTTGCTACATAAATTCAAAAAATTTTAGGAATACCTGCAAGATAGCTAAAGCCCAGTACATTAGCAACAAGATTAAATCAGCAGAAAATAAAATAAAAACAGTTTGGAAAGTTATAAATAACGAAACTAGTAGGAAAAAAATACGAAGCACAGATTATACATTGGAGACTTCACGTGGTGCCATAAGCTCTAACTTAGAAGTCGCTCAAGAATTTGTAAATTTCTTTACTAATATACTAGCTAAAACGACGGAAGATTTAAATTCCTCACCGGATGTCTCAATCGATTTATTATGATCGAACGTTTTAGGCTGCCCGGTTGAATTTCAATTTAAACATATAAACCCTATGATAGTTATAAAAGCTTTTCGGCAAATAAAAATCAAATTGACCGAAGATCTATGCGCAATGTCTATCAAAGATTGTACATCAATAATCGAGACCATAGCACCATACTTAGCTTTAATATTTAATTTGTGTGTAGATCAAGGAGTCTTCCCGGATTTAATGAAATGCAGTAACGTTATACCACTTTTTAAATCTGGGGACAGCAAAGACACTAACAATTATAGACCAGTATCTGTGTTGCCAGTATTCAGCAAGGTGTTAAAAGGTAATGCTCAATCAAATGCTTAATCATTTTAACACCAACAAAATCTTACACGGTCAGCAATATGGTTTCACCAAAGGACGTTGTACGACTGACGCCGGTGTCACTTTATTAAAACACATATTTACAGCGTGGGAGGAGGCCCAAGATGCCATAGGGATCTTTTGTGACCTCTCCAAGGCATTTGACTGCGTTGATCACGAAACCTTGCTCTTAAAACTTGACTAGGTAAACTCGCGCTTAGTTTAGTACAATCTTATTTAAATGATAGACAACAAAAAGTGCAAATAAATGGTGCCAATTCACTTCATTTAAAAGTACAAAATGGGTGTTCCACAAGGATCGATATTAGGTCCCTTCCTCTTTTTAGTATATATTAATGATCTATCCCATTTATTTAAAAACCAACCACAAATGGTGTTATGTGCTGACGATACTTCTTTAATCTTTAAGATAATCTTGACGACGTAAATAATGTTCTACTGCAGGTACATAATTGGTTCACTGCTAATAATTTAGTATTAAATGGGAAAAAAACGAAATGCATAAGATTTGCTTTACCGAATGTTAAAAGTAGTGATTGTGACATAGTATTGAATAACGAGAAACTAGAATTTGTCGATGAAACTGTTTTCCTGGGAATAACGCTAGACTCAAGGCTGCAATGGCGTCCTCATTTAGCATCTCTTGCAGAACGGCTAAGTTCAGCAGCATAAGCTGTAAGAAAAATCCGTCAATTTACTAATGTAGATACCGCGAGGCTAGTCTATTTCAGCTATTTTCATAGTATCATGTCTTACGGTATTTTATTATAGGGACGGGCTGCCGATATTGAGTCTATTTTTATTCTGCAGAAAAGAGCTATCAGAGCAATATACAGCCTCCGCAGGCGCGATTCTCTAAGGGAACTGTTTAAAGACATTAACATCATGACGGTACCTTGTCAATATACACACATCAAAAGTGTCTAGGGATCAAGCATTTTTATGCGGATTTCTTGAGATTAAGATGTGGCTTTGTAATAAATTTATGATTTTATAAATTTATATGGATCCTTTTTGGTGCATTTCATAATTTGAATCAGGAACTGTGAATCAAATTCGAGTAAAAGATGAAAATCAGCTGTCAATATTTTCCCTATAAAAACATACAACGCATTGAAGACATTATTAGTGCTACTGTTTCCCTACTACTGATTAAAACCAACGTTATTATGGAGCGGCGACGTCATTTAAGCAGGGAAGAAATGCTCAGAGCCGTGGGAATGATAGAAGCTGGTTCCCGGCAACGTACTGTGGCTTTAGCTCTGAATACAAGTCAGAGTGTTATCAGTCGACTTTGGACACGTTACCGAAGCACTGGTACCGTGGCTGAGCGCCATGGAGGACGGTATCGCTGCACCACACGGAGACAAGACCGATACATTCAAATCTTAACTCGAAGAGCTCCAACAATAACCGCCATGATGTTAGCCGTGAGGCTTCATCACTCTTCAGGGAACTTAATTAGCGACCAAACAGTCAGAAACCGCTTGCATGAAGTGAACCTTCATTCCCGAAGACCGCTACGGGTACCACCTATAGCAATGCACAATCGTAGGATTCGATATCAATGGGCTCTTGAACACAGAAATTGGGCAGAAGAACAATGGCGTTTCGTGTGCTTTTCTGATGAGTCTCGTTTTGGTATGAGACCGGATACAAGACGTATACGACACTGGAGAACCCCTGGACGCCAACAGCGATTAAAATCCTGCCAGGAAGTCCATCCTTATAGTGGTGGAACCATCATGGTATGGGCGGGTATTTGGATCGGCGGAAGAACTGAGTTGATTTGGATCAGAGGCAACCTCAACGCTCAAATTTATGCTGAGACGATTGTATCAGACGTCATCGTTCCTCTACAAGTGCAAATCGGTCCCTTATTTCAGTTAATGCATGATAATGCACGACCGCACACCGCAAGAGTTGTAAGACAGACTCTCGCCGCAGCTAACATCAATGTCCTGCCCTGGCCTGCTCAGTCGCCAGACTTGAACCCGATTGAGCATGCATGGGATATGCTACAGAGAAGAGCTCTGCCGAATATGGAGGGTATCCAGTCGCAAGAAGACCTTTTTTTGTTGTTGCAACGAACATGGGCGGCCATTCCACAGCGTGATTTGGATGAACTCATTTTGAGTATGCCAAACCGATGTTCTTGTGTTGTTAGTGTTCGCGGTAGAAACACGGATTATTAATTGTTTAAGTTACCCAATAAAATTTTAAAGAAAACTGTTATTTCAGTCTTTTTTTCGAACTTTTGTGTTAGTGGTTCAAATGTCAAAAATCCCTTTATTAGGAAAATGGCAAATTTCTTTATTAATGCAAAGGTGACTTGGTTTATCGTTACTGTGACAAACGAAAACACTTTATTTTATGAATCCTTAAAGAAAATTTTAATTAATATCAATCAGGAGAAAAGTTATTGCAAAAATATATGTTGATCCCTAGACACTTTTGATGTGTGTATTTATGAATAAACATCATGTACGTAAGGAAAAATTTTAATCTTTTCAGTAAAAGAGGTGAAAGACACAATTATAGGACTAGAAATAGGGACCAATTAGTTCAACCAGGTTTCAGACTGGCTAAAGTAGACTCATCCTTCATGGGGTACCTACTGTTTAAAATGTTACAATAAAATACCTCCCCACATACTCCAACTGGATACCAACGAAATTTAAAACTACCCAGGAATTAGCGGCATGGTTTAACGTTACCTTACCAACAATGTTGACTCATTTGCGTCAAATCAATAAAATAAAAAAAATATGAGAAATGGGTGCCTCATGATTTGACTGATCTGCAGAAAGAAACGCGTGTTGCCTTGTTGAATCGATACAGAAATTAAGGAATATTGGATCGAATTGTGACATGTCTGTGATGAAAAGTTGATTTTTTACGATAACCGTAAGCGAAAAATGCAATGGCTGACCCCAGGTCAAACGCCGCAACAGTGTCCTGAAGCAAAGCTTACCAATAAAAAGGTAATGGTAACTGTTTGGTGGTATCAGCATGGTGTTAATCACTATAGCTTTCTCCGATCTGGTCAAGCAATAACGGCAGATCGGCAGATTCGACTGTGCCGAACTCCGAACAATGATAGTAAAACTAGCAGTGAAACAGCCCCGACTCACGAATCGATCTTCACCATTATTGCTCTATGATAACGAGAGACCTCATACAGCACGAGAAACCATTTTACCTCTACAGGAAATGCAATTAAAAACCATTCGTCACCCTCCGGATTCGCCAGAGCTTGCTCCATCGGACTACCATTTTTTTCGTGATTAGGACAATTTTCTACGTGATAGTAAATTTTCTTTTCAGGAGGTAGTACAAAATGCTTTCACACTGTTTGTCGAATTTAGATCACGAGAGTTCTATCGCAAATGCATAAATGACCTTCCTATTAGATGCCAGCAATGTATCGATAATAATGTCGACGATAATACGACGATGTCGATAATAGTCGACACGGTTGGCGTAGTGTTTAAGCGATTGACTGCTGCGTTACGTGTCGCGGGTTCGATCCCCGCACGGAACAAATATTTGTATGACCTGCAAGTAGTTTTTCCGGGTCTGGCCGTTTGTGTATGTGAGTTTAAATGTTTGTAAACGCACCCACGATACAGGAGAAATTCCTAGTGTGGGGCAACGTTTAAAAAAAAAATGGTAATTATTTTGATTAAATTAATATGTAAAATTAAAAAAATAAACTAATTTCAATTTTTCAGTACAAATCGGCAATTTCATTCTTTAACTCCTAATATTAAGGAATTAAGTAGGTATGTACCTACCGATACACATAAAGAGAAAGAGAAAAAGAGAGAGAGTTTATGAGATTTCTTTAAAAATAAGCATCAACTTTGTACATATTTTTCTGTTCCAATCTTCTAGTCTATTTTTATGTGTCCTCATAAATGGCGAACTTAATTCCCTAAATGATGGTAGGGTAAAAACCGCAACGAAATCGATTGCGCAGTTTACAATAAAAACGCGGTTACGCAGACCGGCACGAAATTCTTTAATTTATAATGTGCTGTGCTTTATGCCTGATTCTGCAATCTTAAAGCACTGTGCCATAGGCCTTAACAAACAAGCGTTGTTCGCACCGCAACATAAGCGCTCACTCACTATACACAATCTCCACTAACATTTTTAACATCTAACCTAATAAAACGCTAATCGGTTATTTGGTTTACCTAGTACTGTATTTTATCTTTAAGTGATTAATGTAATCTTTTGAGAAATAGTAAGCAAGTAAATTTTATTTGTTTAAACATGGTGTACATGATACATTGCATGCAGGATAGTAATGGGATACAGAAACGTTCTAAAATGGTCAGCCGCATGTCGTGGCGTACAAATTGGCAGGAAGAGATGGTGCATAAACCATGATAATATTCATCAAAATTTTCATTATTCATTAATAATTAGGTATAATTAAAATTCAATAAGTATATTTTTTAACTACAATTCAATGTCAAAGTAGTCATTAAATAAACAAACTGGCCAATAAAATATGAATTACTGTCATTAAAAATTTCAATTCCAAATTACAATTATTCCAAAAAATACAATAGATTACGTTATCATGTCAAAAATACAACATTGCCATCTCAAAAATGAAGAAAATGGTCCTCTTTCATAAACTCTGCTATACTGCAATAAGCTTTTTCAGATAGTTAACTCTTCAACCTACTTTTAAGAGCAGATATATTTAATGTGTTTGTAATAAATGTCTGAAACAGTAATTTCATAGTTAGGAGAGCTGCTTATTCCGAAGCATGTTTCTAATTGAAGGGTTTGCGCACGTCTAAGAAAATAAATGATAAATGATTTTATTTCTGTAAGTAGGTTTGAACAAACACTTTTACACGTCAATCATATTTTTTTTTAAACTAGATGGGTTCGGCGTTTCCTATTTGACTACTCTGAGAAGAAAGGCCGAAACAAACTCAGAGGTCACAGTCTCTTTTAAAGTCCAGACAAAATCTTGGTCAGATCATGTGAAAGCTATGTAGATCGGTGTCTGCAATGGTCTTTTGAGGAAAGAACCACACAGATTGAGTGGACCTGTCCAGTCAGTGCACGCAATTGTCAGTAATCGTGCAGCTCAACTTAGACTGAAGGAGCTCAACGATTTGACGAACAATACCAAAGAAAGGGCATTTGAGTAGGCCGCATAAATTACTCAAACTGCCAGATCATGATTACGCTGAGAAAAATACAAAAATAAATATAAAAAAATCAATGACCGACATAGTTCCCACATTCACAATAATTAGAATAATATTACAATAATCTTTGAGGACCATGTAGATTTGTGTCTGAAATGGTCTTTTGAGGAAAGAACCACACAGATTGAGTGGACCTGTCCAGTCAGTGCACGCATAAAATACATACATACATACATAAACTCACGCCTTTTGCCCATGGGGGAAGGCAGACGATCCTCACATACTTCTTTTGCCTCGTTTACGTTCATACATCTGGGCATACACGCACGCTGGTTGCGAGTACTTAAATAGCACCTGACCTTTTTGAAGAACTGTATTTCCTTCTAGGGCGTCCCCTTTTTTTTTTTTTTTTTTGTCGGTGGGAAATCATCAAATAACTTCTCCCGCTCTGGGCAGAGCAGGAGGGCGTGTCAGACTCTTACTGTGCCAGGGGCTACGGTATCCCTCTCGGACTTTCCCGCAACCCTAGCAGGCATCGGCCCTAGCGGACCCCGTCATTGGTGCTGACATCTCTTTGAGGCGCGCGTGGAACACAACGCGCCGTCGACCCGGGCCTGGTCCTTATCGAACGGCGAGCTGTCGAGGGCGTCCCCTGCCAGCGTTACCACTCACATCTGTCTTTTAAATACCTTTTGTTAGTGGCCTTTCATATGAATGAAAGGCCAAAATGAAGTAAAAAATAAATTGTTCGAGATGTTTGTTCATGTTGTGAGGTCATCCTCTCAACATGAACAAACATCTCGAACAATTTATTTTTTACAGATTTATTGCTGTTTGTCTTCGTCGTAAATAACTTCAAAGGGCCTGAAGTTAAACAAAAAAAATATAGAAAAAGTTTCCTAGCAAAATCCTATGCTCGAAAACGATTTGACATGGTTACATTCCTGAAACAGTGTTTTAGGACCTATTCTAATCTGTTTTAGGATAATTTACAAATGTCAGGAATCACTTAGAAGCACTTAGAAGCGTGACAAACATTTGAATACATATCCTAGATACCATTTGAGAAATAACGCTGAAAAATAAAATCACTGACATCAAATCAAACTGTATTGCGGAGCATGTAAGTGGAGTTGGATTTCAGCTAGGGGTGTGACGTAATCGGCTTAACAGAATAATAATTTATTTAAAAACTCTTAAAAAACTATCAATTTAGCAATCAGCAGGCTTAGCATGACGCTTTCTATTACTACGAAGAATAGACTTTTTCTATACAAAGTGACTTTTCGTTTCTTCATATTTGACATTGCACCGTAGAAATCCTTCTATAATCTGTCATTTTGTCTTTGTTTCTAACGATCTTTGTCTATTTCGGAAGAAAGTTTTCTATCTTTACTGCTCAGAACAATAACTAAGTTATTGTTCTGAGCTTTACTGTCAAAATCACACTGACATTTGTCAAAGGTAGTGAAGACAATTTGATGTTGGAATCGCCAGTAGAAAATACTCAACGGCCACAAAGTATAAACGGTTATCTACAAAATCATGATTTTACAAGAGAGCGTTTTGAACGCAAAACTGTGATTAATAGAAGAACAAAGCTATCTTCTCCTATTTTACATCATTTAGTTAATAGGGCAAAAGTAACAAAGAAATAGTTAGTAGGCCAATATTACTGTAAAAAATACGGTACTTCGACACTGAGAAAAATTGTTGTAGTTGTATCACAAACCAAAGAATTCTGACTCGTATTATGTAAAAGAGTAAATTTCGTAAAAAGTGCAGTTGACTCTTTGGGTTTAAAGAACTTTATTTCTCATAATAATATGAACTTAAATAACAGTTCGCTTATAATGAGATACTAAAGTGATTATAATGATTAGGTACTATTAACATTAGTTACCTCTAGGGTGTTGGAAACATTGTGTTGGCATATTCTGTATTATGTTATTTCAAAGGTTGCGATGTATTGCCTTAATCTACGTTTGAATGTATTTACATTGTCACATTTTTTTTATAATCTTCCGGAAAACTATTGAAGTTTATTCATATACCATAGTTAGTTCGAGCGTGCGTCCTATTTCTGTCTGCAGGGTTTAAAGGAACCGAACCTCGGGGTGCCCCAGACGTCTACCGTCTAGGGTTAGCGTTTCTGTCAGCAGGACGACGGAGACCCGCTGCGCGGGGCTCCTATTTCTTTCTGTCTGCAGAGTTTAAAGGAACCTAACCAACCGAACCTCGGGGTGCCCCTGACATCAACCGTCTAGGGTTAGCGTTTCCGTCAGCAGGTTGACGAAAATCCGCTGCGCGGGGCTCCTATTTCTGTCTGCAGAGTTTAAAGGAACCTAACCAACCGAACCTCGGGGTGCCCCTAACATCAACCGTCTAGGGTTAGTGTTTCCGTCAGCAGGTTGACGAAAATCTGCTGCGCGGGGCTCCTATTTCTTTCTGTCTGCAGAGTTTAAAGGAACCTAACCAACCGAACCTCGGGGTGACCCTAACATCAACCGTCTAGGGTTAGCGTTTCCGTCAGCAGGTTGACGAAAATCCGCTGCGCGGGGCTCCTATTTCTGTCTGCAGAGTTTAAAGGAACCTAACCAACCGAACCTCGGGGTGTCCCTAACATCAACCGTCTAGGGTTAGCGTTTCCGTCAGCAGGTTGACGAAGACCCGCTGCGCGGGGCTCCTATTTCTGTCTGCAGAGTTTAAAGGAACCTAACCAACCGAACCTCGGGGTGCCCCTGACGTCAACATTCTAGGGTTAGGTTTTCTGTCAGCAGGACGACGGAGCCCTGCTGTGTCCTGTTGTGTGTTGTGCTCCTATTTCTGTCTGCAGGGTTTGAAGGAACCTACACTACTACACTTGCAATTATGCTAATGTGAGTTTTTTTTTATTACTTTATAATAAGTCAATTTGTGTAATGTCTTTATTCCAAAGGTTGTTTATGATATAAAATGAAAAAAATATGAATTGTTTGTCAAATAATACGTTATTAAATAAAAGTTTATCGGATAATTATTTTGCTAAGGAAATATTTTGTAAATTGGTTGTTGTGTAGAATGATGAAATGACAAATAAAGTTTTTGCCAATCTTTGCTTGTCAAGTAAACATTTTTGAATTAATGTTTGGTGAACTGACTGGTCACCGTAGTTAAGAAACTTTACCGCAACGAGGACCGCGAATTTCTCCCTGATTTTATATTTATTTTTGCTATGTTTACAAGCTTTCTTACAGCTAAACCTCCCTAGTTAGGCACCCTATCCAGACATGTTATACATAACCGGATTCCTTGCGTAATCCCCTATCTATTGACACTGCAGGAGCGACTGTGTGTCTTTCAGCTGAAAAGTTATTTAATTACAAAGGGGAAAACGGGTGAAAAATGACTATTATCCAGTTTGTCAGGTGGATTTCCTGTGAAACGACTGAACCGATATTCAACTTCTAAACGGGTACCTAAAGTAGGTCTATCGAACTAAAGAAATATAGTACTTTCACAGTTACATCTAGATTTTTCAGGGCGTGAAGCGCCTCTGAAGACTGTAAGAAAAAACGTACTATTTTGCCCCTGCTCGCAACCTGTGTTCATCAAAAAGGTGGACTTCCCATTTGACCACAGGTCCAAATATTACGTCCAGGGCTAGGTCTCGGTCCAGGCTACCCGGACATACCAAAAAACTATAGGGAAACTATATACGTCCCACCCTTTTGATGCTCACAAGGTTGCGACCAGTGGGTTAAATGAAAAACGACTCAATTTCATCTTTATTAGCTTTCTAGTACATACAATATGATGTCTAGGCTAGAACTATACCTATTCTATCTTATTATGCTATAAAACACAACGTTTAAAAGGTTTTACTACCAATTATTCACTAAGAACGTTTCAGAGCTTAAGACCCTATCTGGGTACATGGGCGCAAGTAGTGGTACGTCCGCTGCCCATTAAGTTTTAAAACATTCTTACTAGTAAATTACTGTTACATGAACAAAATTAAGTATGGCGATGTTCCGACACGTACATACATTCTATTCAAGAAATTAGGAAATTAAGAAATTACTATTTACATAAACAAATCTAAGTATGGTGACGCTCCGTCGCGAACATAAACAATCTGACCTTTACTGAGTCTTCCTTGTTTCCGTAACCCTGTAGGGCCAAGCCATGACGTCATGCAAATAGTCCAACGGTTGTCACTCATTTTCACTACGTGTCCTGCCCATCTCCATTTAAGCTTTAGCGAGTGGGAGTGAGAGAGTGGGAGCATCAGTTACCTTTGTCTTTTGTGTGATGATGGAGTGCCGAATTTTTTAAATTTTCCTGATTTTTACGATACTTCTCTCCATACTTCGCTGGCACGACGTAATTTTGTTTTTGACTCGGCGAGTGAATTTCCATGTTTGACATGCGTAAGTTAGTGAAGGTAACACACACGAGTTCATGACTTTGCTCTTGATTTTCATCGGCTTTTTAGAATTTCCTTTAGGCTCCAAAACTTTTTCCATGTCGTTGTTATTCTTCTTTCTACTTCTGCGTCGTTGTTATTTTTATTAAAAGAAATTTGTTTCCCTAAGCAGATGTAACTATCGACGTACTCCACCGGTATGTTGTTGAGAAGTATTGTATTTTGTACGGTATTCGTCATAAGTTTCGCTTTGCTCAAGTTTATCTCTAATCCTGCCTCTCTGCTTGCTTGTTGCAGTGTGTTCGACATTATTTCCAGCTCTGAGCTATTTTCTGACAGCAGGAAAATGTCGTCAGCGAACCTCAGGTGGCTTATGTATTTACCTTTTACGCAAATACCAACCGTATTCCAATTTAGCTTACTGATGATCCATTCCAGGACCACTATAAAGATTTGAAGTGATAGAGGGTCGCCTTGTCGTACTCCTCTTTTGATGGGTATGGGCAGTCCTGAGGTCTCAAGTGTCACTTCACTTGTGGTGTTCTCGTAGAGGTATTTTAAGACCTGCATGTATTTCTTGTCTACTTTTTGTGAGTGTAAAACTTTCCATATTGAGGGACGTAGTATTGAATCAAAAGCTTTCTGGTAATCAATGAACACTATTTAAAGAGGACGTTAAAATTCTTGGTATTTCTCGGTAAGCAATTCCAGAGAATGGATGTGGTCTATCGTTGAATAGCTTCTTCGAAACCCTGCTTGTTCGATTGGTTGACTTTTTTCCAGTGTGGTACTTCTCTAAAGTTGATGAGAATAATTTATAAAGTGATGGAAGGAGGCTAATTGGTCGATGATTGCCTATGGTCTTTGGATCGCCTTTTTTAAACAGCAGTATAATATCAGACTCGGACCATTGTGAGGGTGTTATGGATCAACTTAGAATCAAATTAAATAGATATGTCAGTGGATTTACAAGACGAGCGCAAGCTAGTTTTATAGCCTCGTTTGTAATCTGGTCTGGTCCAGGACTCTATTCTGCTTTTAGGTTTTTTATTTCCATTACAATTTCAAGTTCATCTATCGGTTGTATGTCTTCGTCGTCGCTATTATTTTGTGGCTCACTTTGGTCCATATCTTGTTGAATCGGGGCACTATACAGGTGTTCGTAAAAGTTAGTAGCTATGTGCAGGATATCCTTTCGGTCGTGTGTTGTTTTTTGGGCACCAGGCAGACATCTCAGTTGCTTATAGGCTTTCTTAAGGCTACCTGTAGAATTGAGATATCTTTCGATAATAAGTTTTTGATGGTTTGCGTAGTCTTTTCGAACATGTTTACTTACCAATTTATAGAGTGCTTTTAGCTCATTTTTCATAGCTCGTGCCTTTGGTTTAATTTTTTGCAGATCACTTCATCGTTGTTTCGTCGTATTAGCTGCATAGTATGGGTTGATATCACGCAGCTTCTTGTTTTATTACGATTTGGTATGAGGGCCTTGTTCAAACTAGTGTCTATTATGTTTATTATTTGATCATAGCATTCTTGTACTGAGTTGGTTTCTTGGCAGTTTATAAGACCTTCGTTGTTTTCATTAAGTGATTGTCTATATCTTAAAATTTCTTCTTCGTTTTTAAGTAAGCTTCTTGAGCTGTTATAGTTAATTCTGGATACCTTTGATTGACGTACGAGAAATGTACCTCTTACGAGTCTATGGTCCGTAGGAAAATTGAAGTTCATGACCTGCATATTCTGCATGTTGTTTGGGAAATTTGTCAAAAAATTTAGTCTGTTTAATGTTTTTCCCTGAAATTTTCATGATTCTATCGATGGTGTCGTAAAAAAGCTCTATTTCAGTATCAGTTGCAGCTTTTGTTGGGCATATACTTGAATAAAATTATGCTAACTCCGAAATTGTGGATATTGAGTGTGAGTAATGCCACTCGTTCTGATAAACCATTGAAGCTCTCGATGTAGGGCTTGAGGTATTTCTTTACGAGGAATCCCACACCATAAAGGCCTGGAGTTTCATCTATGTAGTGAAATATTACATTTTCATAATCCGGAATTTGCCTAGCCTTCGTGTTTCAGACAGACCAATTACATCGAATTTAAAGTTTTCCAAGGCATTCATTAATTCTTGCAAGCGCGCGTGTGTTGATAAAGTCCTAACATTATATGTCGCTATATAAAGCAGGTCATTATTTATTGGTTCTAATATCATTGAGGTGTTTATCTCTGGAGGTTTATGGTCTACTTCTCCCACGGTGACCGGCCGGATTGGGAGAGGGTTACTATAATTCTTATTTGTATTATAAGACGAGGTTCGTGTGGAGGAGGCCTCGGGTTTTCATGCATCTTCAGATCTTTTGACGTAAGACATTATTGTGTTTTTGTTTGTTTTGTATTTTTTATTTGATTGAGTAGTTGTTGGCCTATGTTGGAGCTGGTTTGTCATACACTCGAGAGTCTGGGGTTGTTGAAAAGACCCCTGCAGTGGTGATATGGAAAGTTGCCTTTTGTTGGAGTTTGTTTCTTGCTCAATATGTTTTATAACTAGTTTGTCGTATTTTATAAAAGCAATGTTGCCCTTTTCCTTTTCCTGTCGTTGTTGTTCTTTAAGGTCTTCTCTTTTTTTTTTTGAATATTAACAGGATATTCCTCCGTGATGTAACCTTCCAAGTTTTTTCTTCTTCAGAATGTTGATTTTCTTGCCTAATGTGGTGAATACTATATTCATATATAGTAATATCATATATTAATAATTTGACGATAACTAAATGGACACAGAATTTATCTGTGGAGTCTACCGGTTGGATCCTTTTTATATTGTAACAATGTTCGCCATGTTACTTAAACTACGACACTTATTTCCACCTCTCGTTATGTTTCACGTATTTTCCATGGTGTGGGTTAATTTACAGGTCATGTCTTGTAGATCCTATAATATGTTGTAGTTCTGAAGGTTTCGAGACAAACTTTTTTACCACTAGATCCTCAGGCACGAATGTACGTATTTATTTAGGTGTTTAATTAGGCTGTACAGCTATTCACAACTATTCGAAAGGCTTCTGTATCGAAAATTACATATTTTCGGTTACCTGTTTTGCCTTGTCTCCGACAGCAATGAGCTGTCAGAAGAATAGTGGTTGTCAGCGTTTGGGTTTTGGATTTGTGTACATCGTTTAGAGGACTCCTCCGATAACATTGATTAGTGTTCGATTTGGCACAGAAGCGTATCAAATGGTTGTGGATAGCTATGCTGGACTCATTAGTCTGAAGTTAGCAAATCGATTATAGGTCCAATCAACACCCAGTGCGAGTGGGGTGCTCCTGACTAGACGATAGCCCACTTGTTGGAATGTCGAAAGTGCACATACTGCTGCACTTTTGAGGACTGGGCTCAAGTACTCTAGCAAACTATGCGAATGTTGTATCAACGATTCAAAAAGAAGACGAAAACCGCGAGCTTGTTGTGCTTCATGTCTTATTCCTTTTGTTTGAGTAAGGGTATTTGTTCTATAAGACAGTGACGGAGACACGTACCAGAGATCTATCAACGTTAGCCCCCTGGGGGTAACGTGTACATAATTAATCGTGTCTCATTAATCAAGGCTAACCGCTTGCCGAGATAAGCTGTCAATGTTAACTCACTGAAAGCGCCGCCGACACATTAACCCGATTTTTGACGATCGACACGTGTGATCACTCACAATCATGTGAATGTAGAAGCGAAAAACCAGACGATCGACATCGTATTTTCTAAGCAATTCTGTAAGAAGCTGAGAGATCTTATGGTTGTCAAAAGACAGCATTTTGATCCCCAATATTATATCTAACCATTATCAAAAATGGAACTTTCTCCATTTATGTCGGAACAATTATCAACTATCTCATACAAAACTACAATACCTACTCTAATAAAATGTATGGGAAGGCTGGTTATTTTTTCGCGATAACGATGTTCGTACGGTCAGCAACCGCACATTGTACTTTAGCCTAGTTAAAATACTGAAAATTTTGTTAATTTATAAAAACGTAGTATCGTCACGTACGCAAGTACGTCAGTCTTCGGTTTAATATCGAGCTCGCGCAACATCCAACATTTTGTAACATTTTCTATTATTTTCTTAATACATTATTTTAGTGCAATTTCTTATTGAATACTTTTTTGAACATTAACAATTATTTTATTAACATTAAGTGTAAAGGCTCATGCCCTTACAATGTTGGTCCCATGGAGACAGTTGTTCAGTTTGATGGTATGTGCCACACCCTTAAATATGACCACGCCTTTCTGATAAATGCTGTAGAGGCCAAAATCTGTCTAAGAAGTCTGAACTACGTCAGTAACCTCTTATCTTTAAAAATAAAGAAAGAAAGAAAGAATAACGTTTATTTGGACACAGTTCGTGAAATACAAAATAACAGCATCAGCATAATCAGCCTATAATGTTCCCACTACTGGGACGCAGGCCTCCTCTCGCCGCCGTGGGCCGTAATCCACCAGGCGGGCCCATTGCGGGTTGGTACCCTACCTACTACCTACTAACCTACGACCTGCAACCCGTAAGTCGCGGCCGCTACCACTGGGCCACCACTGCGCTTTACAGTGCAAAAACACATAATACAAATAACAAAATAAAAAAAGTGAAAATAATGTTATAATAACAAGTGTGTGCCTCACGGCTGCGCCAAAAAGGTGAATTTCAGCAATAATGTCAGACTGATGCTGTCTGACGCTGGTTTTCTAATGAACAAAATCCAATGCATTAACTTTGACATCGGTAAGCTAATTAGGTAATACCTACTGAATAATTTTTAACTCAGTTATTCTCGAAAAAGTCTTGAAAACCCACTCGGAATTATTACATTTCGAAATATTAGACACTCTATTGAAATTAAATTAAAATACTTATGAAAAAGGGAATCGTATTTCATCGAAATTCTTTATAAGATTAGACAAATTCTTTTCAAGAAATAGAATTCCAGGTACTTATTCAGTGTTTGGATTGAAAAGTGAAAAATGTATTCGGGACTGGCACAAAATAAATCTAGAATAGTGAAATCAGTTAAATCTTATCCTTTCCACTTGTGAATCATGTACCTACCATTGAAGGTCTGAACAAAGATTTTATAACATAACATCACGCTTGATTCCCTGAAGGGACAGCAGAGTAGAGCGGTGGTGGCCCAGTGGTAACAGCAGTGACTTACGAATTGTAGGGTTTCGAACCCAGGCAGGTGCTTTTCTTTATGTAAATTATATCATCACCACTGCTATCAAAACAATGAAGGAAACATCGTGAGGAAACCGGCATGTCATACAACCAAAAATGTATTTATTTATTTAACACTTTATGCACACAAATGTACAGAGGCGGACTTAATGCCATAGGCATTTTCTACCAGTCAACCTTTGGGTGATGCAGAGACAAACAGTGGCAGATGCAAATTATAATGATATTTTAGGATTAAATAATTTTAAATAAAGACACGTATAAACTTATTTAGTCTATAAATACATATAATACATATAACTAATTATATATAAATATAAGCACAAATAAATGTAAGCACAAATACACGAGTATGTTAAAAACAAATAGGACACACAATGAGAAAACATTACCGCTGTGATGATACTGCTAGCTTCTTACGAATGTGCTCGCGAACTTTAGTTTTAAAGGATAATCGGTTGGTTGCCATCCTGATTTCCTGGGGGAGTGCATTCCACAGAGAGAAAGATTGAGCAAAGAAGGAAGAGTGAATGAAGTCTGTGCGGTGAGTGGGACATTGAAGAAGACGATTGTGTGAAGAACGTAACGCATGTGATAAACACTCCACACTGGGCCCGCCCCCAGGTGGCGGCCTGTGTCCCAGCAGTGGGAACGTTATAGGCTGATTATGAACCTATAGTATACGCACATTTTGCTCACCCTACTCCAGGCTGCTACTGAGAGATTTCTAATGAAAAAACCCAATAACACTTTGTCGAACCTAGGAATTGAACCCAGGATCTTATGCTTAGTAGTAGCGCTTGCATTCACTGGACGACACGGCCGCGGCGCGGCGGTTGAGGATTCGAACTTAGATTACATAAACGAATAGTGCAAAATAGGTTTTTGTAACAATCTTGTTTTTTTTTTTATCTAAGAGAAAATGTTGACGGCACGGTTGGCGTAGTGGTTAGGCGATTGACTGCTGCGCTGTGTATCGCGGGGTCGATTCCCACACGGAACAAATATTTGTATGACCTTCGAGTAGTTGTTCCGGGTCTGGCTGTTTGTGTATGTGAGTTTAAATGTTTGTAAACGCGCCCACGATATAGGAGAAATTCCAAGTGTGGGGCAACGTTTTTAAAAAAAAAAAGAAAGAAGAAGAAAGAAAGGAAGAATGTCCTTTCGGAACATCATGAGCTAATAATATGCTAAGTACCACAGTGTGTGATATTAAATAAAGTGTTAGCCATAGAAAATTATGTTCCATTTGGGTTATTACGTGATATTTCAGTAATACGTCGATAAAGAAATAAGTGGTTACCACGGCAATCTGTGCCAAAGTTAATATCTTCAATAAAAATCAGAACTACACTAACGATGTAATTCAACTGGTCGACCGACTTAGATTATACAAAAATGGATATGCAATAATACAATCAAAGGAGATATTCCAAAATGTATGAAGAATGGGCCAGGTCCTTGTGCATTATACTTAAAACAATTCTCAATCGTCCAATAACTTTAAAATGGCTCTGTTTGCTGGTAAACCACAAGAAATTATACTTGAATTGCAATACACAACAAAAACCAAACTATCACACTATCTTTGTTTTGCAGAATGGAGCTGTTCGATCAATTTATAAATTAAGTCCGGTACACACTCTCAGAGAGAAATTTAAGGAGACTAATGTAATGACTGTGCCTTCACAGTATATTTTTGAAAATCTTTTATATGCCCATAAAAATATAAACTTGTTTAAAAAATACAGTGATATCCATAATATAAATACTAGGAACAAACACAACTTTGTTGTACCTACAACAAGGCTTAAGAAAATAAGTGGCTCGTTCAGATGTCAATGCTTTTATAATAAAACTTCCAAGCCACGTTCAATATCTAAGCGTTAATAAATTCAAATTATTTATTAAACTAAGTTGTGCCAGAAAGCCTTTTATACCGTTAAATATTAAATTGAATACAAAAAGGCTTGGGATTGAATTGCTCCAATTTTCTGCATACTAAATGTAATTTTATTGTGTTTTTTTTTTCTGTTACTTATACGGACAATTGATGATTATTATATACACAACGACTTGAATACTTACCTTGAGAATTATAATTAAATATTTAAATTATTGTGAACGTGAGGACTATGTGGGTCATTGTTTCAGTTTTAATCATGATCTGGCAGTTTAAGTTGTTTATGCGACCTACCTAAATGTCCTTTCTTTGGTATTGTTCATCGAATCGTTGAGCTCCTTAAGTTCTGAGTTGAGCTGCACGGTTACTGCCAAATGCGTGCACTGATTGGACAGGTCCTCTTAATCTGCGTGGTTCTCTCCTCAGAAGACCATTTCAGACATCAATCTACATGGTCCTCACATGATCTGACCAAGATTATGTCTGGACTTTAAAAGAGACTGTGACATCTGAGTTTGTTTCGGTCTTTCTTCTCAGAGTAGTCAGATAGGAAACGCCGACCTCATCTAGTTTTTAAAATATGATTGACGTGTAAAAGTGTTTGTACAAACCTACTTACAGAAATAAAATCATTTATCACTTGACCTGACCCGTTTTGAAACATCTCCTTTTTGTAAAAAAAAAACACCCAAGACTAACAAACTAGACTATAAAAATGAAGAGTTACAAAACAAAATAAAGCATAAATAAGCTACCAAAACTGATTCCAAATCAATCATAAACTATAGTTGCAGATGTACGTGCACCTTTTTTTTTTTTTTTTGAGGATGGGAAATAATCAAATGACCCCTCCCGCTCTGGGTGGAGCGGAAGGGAGTGTCAGACTCTTACTGACTAAAACCCACCCGTGTTCCTTCCTTGGCCCTTTATGTTCCGGGTCAGCGGTACCCCTTTTGGATGATCCCGCTTTCCCGGCAGGCTTGGGCCCTAGTGGGCCCCCTCTTCGATGCTGACATCTCTTTGAGGCGCGCGTGGAACACGTACGCGCCGTCCAGCACGGGCCTGGTCCTGATCGGACGGTGAGCTACCCATTGCTCACCGCCCGCAGGCCCGCGCCTACGGTGGCCGGGAGTCGTCACGCGGCTCCCGACGCCCGGAGCGTCCACCGCGGCGGCTTGGACGGGAGACTCTCTCCCTCTCCCGTCCCGCCACCTCCTTAGCTAGCATGACTGCTTCGCAGAAGGAGGCGACTGCCTCCCACTCCCCCTCGCCCCGGACCATGGCTTGAACCAGGGCCGGGCGTGAACGTGGGAATCGTGCGGTCCATGGCCCTGTATGGGGCCCCTGTGTGGGCGATGGACATGACGGCCGGCACTCTCGCCATTCTGCGTAAACCACAGAGGGCGATGGCCGTCAGGGTCGTCCGCGGGTACCGCACGATTTCCTACGAGGCGGCTTGCGTCCTGGCCGGATCCCCGCCCTGGGACCTAGAGGCGAAAGTACTCACGTCATTATATCGATGGCGCGAGGAAGAGCGGGCACGGGGCTCGAGGCCGGTGCAGCGGCAGATCGCGCTGCGCCGAGAGGAGCTCCATCAGGTCTTGGTGGCGGAATGGCGGCTAAGGCTTCTGCGCCCTGCCCCCGGCCTCGCTACCGTCGAGGCGATCCGGCCAGTACTCGACGACTGGCTCGGGAGAAGGCACGGCTCCCTGTCGTTTAGGGTGACGCAGGTGCTGTCGGGGCACGGCTGCTTCGGCAAGTACCTGTGTCGCATAGGCAGGGAGCCGGACGCTCGGTGCCACCATTGCGTCCATTGCGGGGAGGACACGGCGCAACACACGCTCGCCGAGTGTGTAGTTTGGGAGGAGCAGCGCTGTGTCCTCACAAATGAAGTAGGAGGCGATCTGTCGCTGCCAGCCGTAGTGCGGAGGATGGTCGGTAGCGCAGAGTCGTGGGACGCGGTGGTGGCCTTCTGCGAGGACGTGATGTCGCAGAAGGAAACTGCGGAACGGGAGAGGGAGATCTCAACTCCCTTCCCCGGCCGCAGAAGGCGCACCGGGCGCAGGAGAAGGGCGGACAACGCCCTTTTCCGGCCCCCATGAATGGGTCCTGGGGCGTGGGACTTGGGGAAGTCCTCGCCCCCTATTTGATGGACCCGAGGCAAAGGCGCGCGCAGGTGTCGGCGTGCGCCTCTGAGGCGATGCACGGGGTAGTTAAACACCTCACTACCCCGTGCAGGAGACGAGGCCCGGACAGACCGGGCCAGCACTAGTGTGGGGCTGCGGAAGAATTTCGATTCCCGCGGCCCCGCGCGCACGTGCGAGGAGACACCGGGGTGGTTTTAGCCGGTAAGAGTCCGGCACGCCCCTCCGCCTTTTCCCCAGGCGGAGGTAACAAAAAAAAAAAAAAAAAGGGCCGGGCGTGAGAGGTCGCCGCCGCTGCCGATCGCCTCTACGAGGATACGGCGGTGCTCCACCCATGCAGGGCAGGCCCCCACCGTATGCTCCACCGTGTCCTCGGAGCGATCATCGCACTGGTGACACCCGGGCGTTTCCTCCCGCCTGATGATGTGCAGGAACCTCCCGAAACTTCCGTGTCCGGTGAGGACCTGCGTCAGGCGGTAGGTGAGGACGCCGTGACGCCTCTCTAGCCACTCCTCAAAGAGGGGTCTTACCGCCGCTATCGTGGCGTGCCCTGCGCTGGGTTGCGACAGTCGCTCCTTCCATGCCGCCATGAGATCGCGCCGGAGGTCCGTCCGCTCCGCCGCGATTTGCCGCGGAAGCGGGGTTTCCCCCCGGCGCGCGGCATAGTGCCTCCGCGCGCCACTCATACAGGCGCGCGAGGACTATCGCCTCCAGATCCCATGGCGGCAGTCCAGCAAGGAGACTTGCCGCCTCGCCCGAGATCGTGCGGTAGCCCCGGATCAGCCTTACGGCTACCACCTTTTGGGGCGCGTTCAGATAGTGGGCGGCTCTCCACCGCAGTGAACGCGCCCACACCGGGGCCCCATATGTAGCCATGGACCGCACGACCCCCGCGTAAAGCCTCCGGCAGGAGGCGTTTGGACCCCTCAGGTTGGGCAGGAGCCGCTTGAGGGCGGCCCCAGTCCGTTCCAGTTTGGGGGCCAAACGTCGGAAGTGCTCCACATGTACGTGCACCTGTGTTGAGGCATTTTGTCTGGTGATCTTTTGGGGAGGTATCTCCCTATTTGTTATCTTGACGGGGCTGGTTGTCTCAGCACAGGGGCATTTGTGTATAGAATTAGATGTATATGATGAATGTTGTCCTTTGTAGTTGCTTTTAAGTAGTTTAGGGGTTATGTCTCGTGGGTTCACGTAGATGGTAAGCCCTATTTATGAGCACTGCTTCGTCTGGCCCTGGGGTCTCGGAATGTCAACGAAAGACTGATTTTTGATACCGAATTTATTTCCGCGTTCAAACCCCGAAAGAGAACCGTTCGCTCGGGCCAGTGCGCAGTAACTGCCCGTTCGTCCATACGTCTCGCTCAAATACATTTGGTTTATCATGCACTCTGCCATACGTACTTACATGTGTCCTTACGGTAGTAACGATAGTTTCTATGATTTTGTACCTTTGGATCTAGTTGTCCACCGTAGTGACCATTAAAGTGCGAAGGCGATCGAGCGTAGTGAATGTGCCGCGACAGCGGCCGCCGAGTGCCAGTGAGATTCGTTGGGAAAAATTTTGAATAAAAATCCCAACGAGTCACACTGTGACATGTTATAGAGTGATTCGTTGGGAACAATTGGCCCGCGCTATAACTTTGTTTTCGCTTAGCGTTCTTTCTGACATTTTTCGTTTTGCTCTGGTCCTGATGTAACTAGCGTGATGTTAAATAGCCTAAACCCTTCCTCAAGAATTGGGCTATCAAATGCAAGAATTACATATTCCACAGATTAGCGCGTTTAAACAAAGAAACAAATTCTTCAGTATATATTTTTTTTAACTTTTCCCCACACTATGAATTTCTCCTGTACATAGACTATAGAAAGATGTAATTTGTTTTCTAAAACAACAAAATCTGATTCTTTAAAAATAAAAAAGTCTTATCCATCACTCTTAGATCCCAGCTTGTCTAAACCATTTACCAAAACGTTTCTCCCCACGCAAAGTTCGTATTACCAATAGTTCTGCTTTCGAGCCTAATATTGTTGAAAATAGAGCCGCCTGAACACGCAACGGTTATATCATAGTCTGGGCTAGATATTGATAAAGTTATGTAAGCTGTATTATATATATTATTGAAGAAATCAATAGAAGGTAAAAGAAAAAACTAAACCAAAAAAATAAATCAGTCTTTAAATAAATTAAATGTATTTATTAATTTAAATTTATTGCTGTTCCATACATTTTGACCGCGTAGGTATTGTATTTCTACGAAACTTATGATAACTGATTGATGGAAACTGTCTACGCAAGGGAGTTTAGAATCTGGAGGCAAAAGTCCTCGTGCACATATGGGAGTGGCGCGAGGAGGCGAAATGCCAGGGCGTAAATCCGTTGCTGCGGGAAATCTTGGCACAGCGGAGAGAGCTCCGGCGAGATCTCAGGGCTGCATGGTGAGTGCGATTGTCGCAACTCAGCGCTGGGCACGCCACAATTGCGGCGATAAGAGCCCTCTTTGAGGAGAGGCGCCATGGCGTCCTCACCTTCCGCCTGACGCAGGACCTCACCGGGCACGGTTGATTCGGGAGGTTCCTGTTCCGGATAAGGCGGGAAGAAACGCCTGGTGTCACCATTGTGTGGATCGCCCGGAGGGACACGGTGGAGCATACGGTGGAGGTTTGCCCTGCTTGGGCAAAGCACCGCCATGTCCTCGTGGAGGCGATTGGCGGTGGCGATCTCTCGCGTCCGGCCCCGGTCCAGGCCATGGTACGGAGCGAGAGGGCTTGGGAAGCCGTCACCACCTTCAGCAAAGCAGTAATGCTTGCGAAGGAGGAGGCGGAACGCGTGAGGGAGAGGCAAAATTCGCGCCCTCGCGCCCCTAGCCGAAGCAGAAGACGCCCTGGGCGTCGGGAATCGCAAGCCGATATCCGGCTACCGTAGGCGCCTGCTTGCGGACGGCGAGCAATGGGCAGCTCGCCGTCCGATAAGGACCAGGCCCGGGTCGACGGCGCGTTGTGTTCTACGCGCGCCTCAAAGAGATGTCAGCATCAATGACGGGGTCCGCTAGGGCAGATGACTGCCAGGGTTGCGGGAAAGTCCAAGAGGGATACCGTGGCCCCTGGCACAGGCAACTGAAGGAACATGGGTGGGTTTTAGTCAGTAAGAGTCTGACACGCCCTCACGCTCCGCCCAGAGCGGGAGAAGTTATTTGATGATTTCCCATCCTCAAAAAAAAAATAAAAAAGGGGTCTAGACTCAACTATGATATATAATGCTGAATTCATGGTTAAAGTTTGCGCACTGATTCATTTTTATTCCTGCATTAGTTTAATAATAGGGGTTAAAGTATGAAATTGCCGTTTTATTGTATTAGGTATTTCGAATTGACATAGAACCTTCATGGTTTGAGATTTTTGAGTGAAACTTTTTTCACATGGTACCTACGAAGTTCTTCTTTTAAAAAATGTGCAACATTCGATTATCGACTCTCAGTTGTTTTTTTTTTATTCAGCTTAGAAAAGAAAGATGGATACTTCGAACGTTCGAGTTATTTTTGAATACGAGTTCCGACGCGGAACTAACGCAGTAATAGCTCGCAATATATATATAATATATAAAAAAGGAAGAAATCACTGAATGTGTAACTGAGTTGTTAAAGTTAAATTGTAATTAAATTGTAGTAAAATAATATTGTGTGCTTTCCCATATTTTAAAACTTTGACGAAAAGACAAAACAATTATATTCATATGCTTAATAACCATATGCACTTTTTAGTTATTCATTACAGTGACAAGCTTGTGTATTTTGACACCAATAGTTTTGTGGAAACTTTGAAATCTACTAGAGATACTGTGTATCTGCCTGTTAGTTTTAGACACATAATAGCAAGGCTATTAGCTTTTTATATAAACTCAGACATAATTAGTATGTCGAAGTCTTGTGTTATTAATACCACAATGGTTAGTAATAGTACTAATAATAAGGTGGTGAGCTTGAATAAATGTAGCTCAAATGCTATAAGTATTTTTACAAATTGTACGAAGGACGTTCCATGCCCCTCACTCACTAGGAGCTCATTGCCTGGTGATGACATTGAAGTATTGGGGATAACTCCGGATAATCATTTAAACTAGTTTGTAATACAACAGAAGGTACCAGTAAGAATATTCCTATACGTAACAACTACAAGGTATCTTCTTGCTTTAAATTAATTAATTGTTATCAAAAACATCAGCAAAATGTCTTGAAATTATTTCATCAAAATATTCAGGGTGTTTCTTCCAAATTATTAGAAATTGAAATGTTTTTAGAAAAAACAAAGTTTGACATTGTTTGTTTTACTGAATATTGGTTAAAGGATTATCAAATGCTAATTAATTATGAGAACTACAGTGTAGGCAGTTGTTTTAACCGTAAATCTATGCTGCGTGGAGGTTCTCTAATCTTAATTAAAAATTGTTTAAAATCTAAGCAACGGAATGACATAGTTGGTTTATCAGTTGAGCATTGCATCGAACTGTCCTGTGTTGAGCTAGATAAGCATGTTGTAGTGTGCGTTTACAGACCCCCTAATTATCAGAACTTTTCTTTATTTGAGTCAATAATGGAAGATGTCCTAGCGAAACTTGCATCCAGTAATAAAGCTGCAATTTTCTGTGGTGATTTTAATATTAACATTTTGGAAATTAATTCGAATAGCAGTAGATTATTAAGCCTTTTTAAATCGTTCAATTTATCGAATGTTTTTACTGATCCAAATAGAGTAACTCCAAGTTCTGCTACTTGTATTGATAATGTCTTCTGCGATTGTGATTATTTAGTGAAAGCCATCGTAAATTATTTGCCATCTGATCATAGTGGACAAACGGTAACTTTTAAGTTTAAAACACCTTTGCAAAAAGTGCAAATACAATTTAGACCAATAACGACTGGCAAATTAAGTAGATTCAATAGTACCCTAAACAATAAGTTAAATGTTCTGAGTCATATTAGGGACGATGCTAATAAATTGTATGTGAATTTCTTTTCAGTAGTGCACAATGAATTCAATAAAACTTTTGAAAAGAAAACAAAAAATATTTGTCCTAATTTTATTTTTAGTGACTGGGCAACTAGAGGTATTAGGATAAGTAGGGAAAGACTGTTCAATCTGTACGGCCTGAAGCCCTACATTAACACTGAAACTTTCAACAATTAAGTTGCTACATAAATTCAAAAAAATTTAGGAATACCTGCAAGATAGCTAAAGCCCAGTACATTAGCAACAAGATTAAATCAGCAGAAAATAAAATAAAAACAGTTTGGAAAGTTATAAATAACGAAACTAGTAGGAAAAAAATACGAAGCACAGATTATACATTGGAGACTTCACGTGGTGCCATAAGCTCTAACTTAGAAGTCGCTCAAGAATTTGTAAATTTCTTTACTAATATACTAGCTAAAACGACGGAAGATTTAAATTCCTCACCGGATGTCTCAATCGATTTATTATGATCGAACGTTTTAGGCTGCCCGGTTGAATTTCAATTTAAACATATAAACCCTATGATAGTTATAAAAGCTTTTCGGCAAATAAAAATCAAATTGACCGAAGATCTATGCGCAATGTCTATCAAAGATTGTACATCAATAATCGAGACCATAGCACCATACTTAGCTTTAATATTTAATTTGTGTGTAGATCAAGGAGTCTTCCCGGATTTAATGAAATGCAGTAACGTTATACCACTTTTTAAATCTGGGGACAGCAAAGACACTAACAATTATAGACCAGTATCTGTGTTGCCAGTATTCAGCAAGGTGTTAAAAGGTAATGCTCAATCAAATGCTTAATCATTTTAACACCAACAAAATCTTACACGGTCAGCAATATGGTTTCACCAAAGGACGTTGTACGACTGACGCCGGTGTCACTTTATTAAAACACATATTTACAGCGTGGGAGGAGGCCCAAGATGCCATAGGGATCTTTTGTGACCTCTCCAAGGCATTTGACTGCGTTGATCACGAAACCTTGCTCTTAAAACTTGACTAGGTAAACTCGCGCTTAGTTTAGTACAATCTTATTTAAATGATAGACAACAAAAAGTGCAAATAAATGGTGCCAATTCACTTCATTTAAAAGTACAAAATGGGTGTTCCACAAGGATCGATATTAGGTCCCTTCCTCTTTTTAGTATATATTAATGATCTATCCCATTTATTTAAAAACCAACCACAAATGGTGTTATGTGCTGACGATACTTCTTTAATCTTTAAGATAATCTTGACGACGTAAATAATGTTCTACTGCAGGTACATAATTGGTTCACTGCTAATAATTTAGTATTAAATGGGAAAAAAACGAAATGCATAAGATTTGCTTTACCGAATGTTAAAAGTAGTGATTGTGACATAGTATTGAATAACGAGAAACTAGAATTTGTCGATGAAACTGTTTTCCTGGGAATAACGCTAGACTCAAGGCTGCAATGGCGTCCTCATTTAGCATCTCTTGCAGAACGGCTAAGTTCAGCAGCATAAGCTGTAAGAAAAATCCGTCAATTTACTAATGTAGATACCGCGAGGCTAGTCTATTTCAGCTATTTTCATAGTATCATGTCTTACGGTATTTTATTATAGGGACGGGCTGCCGATATTGAGTCTATTTTTATTCTGCAGAAAAGAGCTATCAGAGCAATATACAGCCTCCGCAGGCGCGATTCTCTAAGGGAACTGTTTAAAGACATTAACATCATGACGGTACCTTGTCAATATATTTATGAATAAACATCATGTACGTAAGGAAAAATTTTAATCTTTTCAGTAAAAGAGGTGAAAGACACAATTATAGGACTAGAAATAGGGACCAATTAGTTCAACCAGGTTTCAGACTGGCTAAAGTAGACTCATCCTTCATGGGGTACCTACTGTTTAAAATGTTACAATAAAATACCTCCCCACATACTCCAACTGGATACCAACGAAATTTAAAACTACCCAGGAATTAGCGGCATGGTTTAACGTTACCTTACCAACAATGTTGACTCATTTGCGTTAAATCAATAAAATAAAAAAAATATGAGAAATGGGTGCCTCATGATTTGACTGATCTGCAGAAAGAAACGCGTGTTGCCTTGTTGAATCGATACAGAAATTAAGGAATATTGGATCGAATTGTGACATGTCTGTGATGAAAAGTTGATTTTTTACGATAACCGTAAGCGAAAAATGCAATGGCTAACCCCAGGTCAAACGCCGCAACAGTGTCCTAAAGCAAAGCTTACCAATAAAAAGGTAATGGTAGCTGTTTGGTGGTATCAGCATGGTGTTAATCACTATAGCTTTCTCCGATCTGGTCAAGCAATAACGGCAGATCGGCAGATTCGACTGTGCCGAACTCCGAACAATGATAGTAAAACTAGCAGTGAAACAGCCCCGACTCACGAATCGATCTTCACCATTATTGCTCTATGATAACGAGAGACCTCATACAGCACGAGAAACCATTTTACCTCTACAGGGAATGCAATTAAAAACCATTCGTCACCCTCCGGATTCGCCAGAGCTTGCTCCATCGGACTACCATTTTTTTCGTGATTAGGACAATTTTCTACGTGATAGTAAATTTTCTTTTCAGGAGGTAGTACAAAATGCTTTCACACTGTTTGTCGAATTTAGATCACGAGAGTTCTATCGCAAATGCATAAATGACCTTCCTATTAGATGGCAGCAATGTATCGATAATAATGTCGACGATAATACGACGATGTCGATAATAGTTGACACGGTTGGCGTAGTGTTTAAGCGATTGACTGCTGCGTTACGTGTCGCGGGTTCGATCCCCGCACGGAACAAATATTTGTATGACCTGCAAGTAGTTTTTCCGAGTCTGGCCGTTTGTGTATGTGAGTTTAATTGTTTGTAAACGCACCCACGATACAGGAGAAATTCCTAGTGTGGGGCAACGTTTTTTTTTAAAAAAAAAATGGTAATTATATTGATTAAATTAATATGTAAAATTAAAAAAAAAACTAATTTCAATTTTTCAGTACAAATCGGCAATTTCATTCTTTAACTCCTAATATTAAGGAATTAAGTAGGTATGTACCTACCGATACACATAAAGAGAAAGAGAAAAAGAGAGAGAGTTTATGAGATTTCTTTAAAAATAAGCATCAACTTTGTACATATTTTTCTGTTCCAATCTTCTAGTCTATTTTTATGTGTCCTCATAAATGGCGAACTTAATTCCCTAAATGATGGTAGGGTAAAAACCGCAACGAAATCGATTGCGCAGTTTACAATAAAAACGCGGTTACGCAGACCGGCACGAAATTTAACTTTAATTTATAATGTGCTGTGCTTTATGCCTGATTCTGCAATCTTAAAGCACTGTGCCATAGGCCTTAACAAACAAGCGTTGTTCGCACCGCAACATAAGCGCTCACTCACTATACACAATCTCCACTAACATTTTTAAAATCTAACCTAATAAAACGCTAATCGGTTATTTGGTTTACCTAGTACTGTATTTTATCTTTAAGTGATTAATGTAATCTTTTGAGAAATAGTAAGCAAGTCAATTTTATTTGTTTAAACATTGTGTACATGATACATTGCATGCAGGATAGTAATGGGATACAGAAAGTTCTAACATTTTCACCGTGATAATATTCATCAAAATTACATTTCTTCATTATTTATATATATATATATATTCTTTATTGTACACCACAAAAAACATAACCATAAACTAACATTCCAGGCAACCTTGGAATGGACAGAGATTTTCCTGGACATAAAATGGGGCTGTTGTTGGTGCAAATAATAAGTATGTATACAATACACTAAAATACACACATCAAAAGTGTCTAGGGATCAAGCATTTTTATGCGGATTTCTTGAGATTAAGATGTGGCTTTGTAATAAATTTATGATTTTATAAATTTATATGGATCCTTTTTGGTGCATTTCATAATTTGAATCAGGAACTGTGAATCAAATTCGAGTAAAAGATGAAAATCAGCTGTCAATATTTTCCCTATAAAAACATACAACGCATTGAAGACATTATTAGTGCTACTGTTTCCCTACTACTGATTAAAACCAACGTTATTATGGAGCGGCGACGTCATTTAAGCAGGGAAGAAATGCTCAGAGCCGTGGGAATGATAGAAGCTGGTTCCCGGCAACGTACTGTGGCTTTAGCTCTGAATACAAGTCAGAGTGTTATCAGTCGACTTTGGACACGTTACCGAAGCACTGGTACCGTGGCTGAGCGCCATGGAGGACGGTATCGCTGCACCACACGGAGACAAGACCGATACATTCAAATCTTAACTCGAAGAGCTCCAACAATAACCGCCATGATGTTAGCCGTGAGGCTTCATCACTCTTCAGGGAACTTAATTAGCGACCAAACAGTCAGAAACCGCTTGCATGAAGTGAACCTTCATTCCCGAAGACCGCTACGGGTACCACCTATAGCAATGCACAATCGTAGGATTCGATATCAATGGGCTCTTGAACACAGAAATTGGGCAGAAGAACAATGGCGTTTCGTGTGCTTTTCTGATGAGTCTCGTTTTGGTATGAGACCGGATACAAGACGTATACGACACTGGAGAACCCCTGGACGCCAACAGCGATTAAAATCCTGCCAGGAAGTCCATCCTTATAGTGGTGGAACCATCATGGTATGGGCGGGTATTTGGATCGGCGGAAGAACTGAGTTGATTTGGATCAGAGGCAACCTCAACGCTCAAATTTATGCTGAGACGATTGTATCAGACGTCATCGTTCCTCTACAAGTGCAAATCGGTCCCTTATTTCAGTTAATGCATGATAATGCACGACCGCACACCGCAAGAGTTGTAAGACAGACTCTCGCCGCAGCTAACATCAATGTCCTGCCCTGGCCTGCTCAGTCGCCAGACTTGAACCCGATTGAGCATGCATGGGATATGCTACAGAGAAGAGCTCTGCCGAATATGGAGGGTATCCAGTCGCAAGAAGACCTTTTTTTGTTGTTGCAACGAACATGGGCGGCCCTTCCACAGCGTGATTTGGATGAACTCATTTTGAGTATGCCAAACCGATGTTCTTGTGTTGTTAGTGTTCGCGGTAGAAACACGGATTATTAATTGTTTAAGTTACCCAATAAAATTTTAAAGAAAACTGTTATTTCAGTCTTTTTTCGAACTTTTGTGTTAGTGGTTCAAATGTCAAAAATCCCTTTATTAGGAAAATGGCAAATTTCTTTATTAATGCAAAGGTGACTTGGTTTATCGTTACTGTGACAAACGAAAACACTTTATTTTATGAATCCTTAAAGAAAATTTTAATTAATATCAATCAGGAGAAAAGTTATTGCAAAAATATATGTTGATCCCTAGACACTTTTGATGTGTGTAGATACACAAAGATCATCAAAGATTAGGTATAAATACAATTCAATAAGCATATTTTTTAGATACAATACAATAAGCATAGTTTTAGATACAATTCAATGTCAAAGCAGTCATTAAATAAATTGGTCAATAAAAATATTTTTATTTTATTTTTTATTTATTTAAATGCCTTAAAACTATCATTACAAGTCTTATAAACCTAATGCGATAGCTAAGTCACACACACAAAATTAAAAATAAGTCACAACTACATCACAATGATCATAAAAATCATTGTTTGTAACATAATGTAAACAATAGTACTTTTGCAAATTCACCCCAGTGACATGTAAATATATCCATTTCGACCTGAATATAGTTGATGGTGCGAATTGCTGGAGTTAGAGGGGCTTTGGCCAGCAAGTTGGTCCTGGCTGCTGGCACGACCAGCAGTGGCGGGGGCCGTCGCCTCCACACATAACGATCGGGTACGTACAAGTGCAACTGCTGCAGCACTCCTGGGTTGTGCTCTATGCCTCGGAGCAGTTTCACCATGTACGAGACCAGAGCAAATTCCCGTCGCACCCCGAGTTGATTGTACCCCACCATACCCAGTACGAATAGAGTGGGGTACATAATAATAATATAATATAATAATAATAATATGAGACAACATCCCCTCTAAATATGTGTTTGTAAACAAATTTTATAAATTTTTAGGCCCATTTCTATACAATAAATTAAATAGGAAATTAAGTATCTATAAATTAAATAACTACGACTGTAAAAAGACTATTCTGCAATTTTTACTTAGCTTATCATACAGTGAGACAGAGAATTTACTCGTTGTCTGTAAATAAAAAATGTTTAGTCTTTAAGTTAATATTAGTTTTTAATTAGTCTTCTCCGTTTTTGTAATTTTATATTTTAACATTATAAGCACCTTTCTAGTCTGAAACACAGGTTCTACCTAGTTCAGGCAAATAAGCAACTGAGTCCTCTATAATTTTTAATTTATATTATTGTAAATCTGCACCATTTTTATAAATAAACGATATTATATTATTATATTATATATTATATTATTATATTATAAACGATATTATTATATTATATATTATATATATCCACACAAGGTCTTCAGGTCCCGAACTAGGCAGAGCCTGTACTACGGTAACCTGATGACTGATATACATACTTATATACATATACACACCCAGACACAGGTCATACAGACATGTTCATGCACACAAATGTTTGACTTGTCCGGGGATCGAACCCGGGACCAGCGGCTCAGAAGGCAGGATCGCTACCAACTGCGCCAACCGGTCAGTCATTGGGTAAAATGGGTATACCCCATAAAGCTTCCTATACACGTAGCACGTGAATTTGTTCTGGATTCGCTCCAACATCACTGAGTACTTAGCCTCATGTGGAGCCCATATGATAGCACTATGTTCCAGATGGCTCCTGACTAATGCGTCATACAGGACCCTGATGGCTGTGATGCTGGTAAAGTCTCGCGTCTGTCTCAGAACAAACCCCAAGTTTCTAAATGCCTTTAAATGCCTTTTTGCAAATCTTAGTTATATGACCGCGAAACGATAGTTCAGGAGTGAGAACAACCCCTAAATCACTCACCTGGTTACTCGTTGCATCGGTACTGCATCCACTACGTACTCGTAGAGTAGAGGTGCACGTGCGCGGGTGAAACTTATCACCGAGCATTTGGATACGTTGAAGTAGAGCTTGTTCTCATGACTCCATTCCACTATCCTATCAATGTCATCCTGCAAACGTCTGCAATCAGACTCCGTCCTGACCTCAGACAGCAATTTGAGGTCATCTGCGAATAACAAACAAGATCCATTTTTGACGACTTCTGGTAAATTGTTTATCATTATTATAAATTCTAGAGGCCCCACGTTGCTGCCTTGACTCACACCGGACCAGGTGTAATACGGATCAGATTCACAGCCGTTGCAGTCAACATACTGCTGTCTGCCTTGCATATAGCTAGCTAAGAACTGCAGTAGATGTGGTGTGCCACCGATTTCTGCTAACTTGCGTAATAATATGTCATTATCGACGGTGTCGAATGCTTTTTTGAAGTCAAAATAAGCAGCGTCAACCTGCACACCAGCATCCACCGCTGGCACCACCTGTGACATGAAGTTAAGGAGATTGGTAGCAGTGCTGCGCCCCGGCCGGAACCCGTGCTGCGCATCCGATAGCTGAGCGCGGACCTGCTCCTGCATGCTGCGCTGGATAGCGGACTCGGAAAACCTTGGCCGGCGTCGACAACACGGTCACCGGTCTATAACCACTGATGTCCGATCCTGCCTTACCTTTGGGGACTGGAATAACACGCGTTAACTTCCAACGAGTTGGAAACGTCGCTGATTGGAGACATGTATTAAATATATAGTGCAGAGGTTCCACCAATACCCTACTACAATCCCTGAATAGGAACGCTGGTATGCCATCCGGGCCTGCTGAACTCTTAGGTTTTAGGCGCTCAAGTGCCTCTCTAACGTCCTTAATACTCAGCGAGTTTAGTTGCACGTGCGACCCACTCATGGCCCCCGCCGCCGTCGCCGCGGCCGCTTGTGGGTCAAGTTGTGGTGGCTCACTACTGTATACCGACTCGAAAAACATCGCAAACTGCTTGGCACATTCATGATCAGTTAGGTGTTGACCATCCTTAACAATAGTTTGTCTCTTAGCTGTGCTGGTCTTGGATCGTATATATTGCCAGAATGACTTTGGATCTTTCGCAAACTGACATTGTATTTTAATTTGATGTTGTTTGTGCGCAGTATGAATATTGTTTTTAATAAGTGCTCGATGTTTAGAATACTCACTTAAATCCTTTGTTGCCTTAAACGTCTTGTGAAGTCTAGCTTTGGTTCTTAGATCTTGTATTATTTCGCTCGTGTACCAATTAGGATACGTGTACCGTGATTGCACGCTACGATTTTTCTTAGGGACACATTCATCTAAAATGCTGTTAATTTTACTGTAGAAGAAGTTTAATATATCGTCTAAGTCGTGCATCTCGTACATATTATTCCATTCCGTTGAACTTAACAAAGAATAAAGCAACTCATAATTTGCCTTATAAAAGTTCCATCGCAGTCTGTTAATGAGTGCGCATGCACCAGCGCGCGAGTCCGTATCGGTGGCGGATACAGCCGCGGCGGACGAGGTAGCGGGGACAATATCGGTGGGGTGGAGGGCGCGCACGGGCGCGAGGCTCACGCTCACTTCGAGCGGCGGGTGATGCACGTCGACGGGCACGAGTGGCTCGTCTGCCGCAACCACTGACACATTCCCTCGAAACCCTGAACTCAGCACCAGATCTAATTGGCGACCTAAACAATTGGGTACCATAATATATTAATTTAAGTGAATTCGCAAAAGGACAAGAAACATTCATAATAATTAGTCACATTTGTAGGACACGAATGTAAATTAAAATCACCTAACACAATTATTTCTTTAGATCTAGTACATAGCTTTTCTATTACTGCAAACAGAATCATGTAATCATTTTCAGAACTACCCGGGGGAATATAAATAACAGAACATAGAAATAAAAATCTACTATTTAAATGTACTGTCGCACAAACCATTTCAAAAACGCAGGTGTCTATCGATACGTCGTCGGGCACAAGTACCCGCCGCAGCTCGAACCGGTGTGTGGGTACAAGAAGCGCGCCTCCCTGCTTTCGTCCATCCGCTCGGTCGCTACGAAGTATATTATATCCCGGTGGGACAATTTCAGAATCTTGAATGGAATCATTACAACCTGATTCAGTAATTGCAAACAAGTCCGAATTCAATGAATCCATGTTATTTCTAAAATTGTCCAACTTAGTTCGGAGACCTATAACGTTTTGGTAAAAAATTTCGATGGTATTACGAGTACTTTGATGTATTTTTGGTATGCTTCCGAAACCAAATCCACTCGTTGAATTCAGCGTTTATGGGCCATATTTCAGTTTGGTTCAATTTATCAAACAACTGTTCCGGCACGCCAATAACAAACGATGAGAACGATATGAATTACTGTCATTAAAAATTTCAATTCCAAATTACAATTATGCCAAAAAATACAATAGATTACATTATCATGTCAAAAATACAACATTGTCATCTCAAAAATTAAGAAAATGGTCCTTTTTCATAGACTCTGCTATACTATAATTTTAAGCTTTTTCAGATAGTAAACTCTTCAACTTACTTTTAAGAGCAGATATATTATTTAATGTGTTTGTAATAAATGTCTGAAACAGTAATTTCATAGTTAGGAGAGCTGCTTATTCCGAAGCATGTTTCTAATTGAAGGGTTTGCGCACGTCTAAGAAAATAAATGATTTTATTTCTGTAAGTAGGTTTGAACAATAGTAGATTGTTATACAAGGAGCTAAAATGACCCATTATATACGAGGTAGTTTTACTCCCGAGCTTTAGCGAGGGAGTAAATAGAAACCGAGTTTTAATGGGTTTTTAGCGCCGTGTGTTACACTCTACTTTTCACTACGATTGCGAAAAAATCAAACAATCCAATACAATATGAAATATGTAGTTTATTTTATTGAAAATTAAATGTACAGTATTTAAATAAATGCTTTGTGACCTTGACGGCAACAGATTGAAAATTATTTCTTTTCCTTTCTTTTCTATTTGCAAATTAGGGTCTCTCTCCATTCTCACTAGATGATGACATTTTCACTAATGTAAAATTAATTACGGTCACTACCAATTCAATTTGCAATTAGAGAAAAATTATAAAGATTTCGCGCCAATGTCTTTTTTTTTTGTTTTTTCTTCTGCAGCCGCAACGCATTGCATGCATTCTATCAAAGAGATCGCCGATTTTAGTTCCATTTTCAAAAATAAAATGACGTTCTTTTTTTATGAAACAGTAATAAGTCGAGTCTATATTCATGATTATTCTACTTATGACTAAAGACTTTTTCGTTTTTGTAGGCTCATTGTCATATGACACACAAAAATTAAAAAAAAAAACTTTTTCCCCTAGAGGAAGAATTGCTATTTTTTCTTCGCTCTGGTACGCCACAATGACGGTCTTTTTGAGCAAGAGGAGTGAAAACACTTTTACACGTCAATCATATTTTTTTTAAACTAGATGGGGTCGGCGTTTCCTATTTGACTACTCTGAGAAGAAAGGTCGAAACAAACTCAGAGGTCACAGTCTCTTTTAAAGTCCAGACAAAATCTTGGTCAGATCATGTGAAAGCTATGTAGATCGGTGTCTGCAATGGCCACACAGATTGAGTGGACCTGTCCAGTCAGTGCACGCATAAAATACATACATACATACATAAACTCACGCCTTTTGCCCATGGGGGAAGGCAGACGATCCTCACATACTTCTTTTGCCTCGTTTACGTTCATACATCTGGTCATACACGCACGCTGGTTGTGAGTACTTAAATAGCACCTGACCTTTTTGAAGAACTGTATTTCCTTCTAGGCGTATCCTTTTTTTTTTTTTTTGAGATTGGTAAATCATCAAATAACTTCTCCCGCTCTGGGCAGAGCAGGAGGGCGTGTCAGACTCTTACTGTGCCAGGGGCCACGGTATCCCTCTCGGACTTTCCCGCAACCCTAGCAGGCATCGGCCCTAGCGGACCCCGTCATTGGTGCTGACATCTCTTTGAGGCGCGCGTGGAACACAACGCGCCGTCGACCCGGGCCTGGTCCTTATCGAACGGCGAGCTGTCGAGGGCGTCCCCTGCCAGCGTTACCACTCACATCTGTCTTTTAAATACCTTTTGTTAGTGGCCTTTCATATGACTGAAAGGCCAAAATGAAGTAAAAAATATTTTTTTCGAGATGGTTTGTTCGTGTTGAGAGGTCATCCTCTCAACATGAACAAACATCTCGAACAATTTATTTTTTACAGATTTATTGCTGTTTGTCTTCGTCGTAAATAACTTCAAAGGGCCTGAAGTTAAACTAAAAAAATATAGAAAAAGTTTCCTAGGAAACTATGCAAAATCCTATGCTCGAAAACGATTTGACATGGTTACATTCCTGAAACAGTGTTTAAGGACCTATTCTAATCTGTTTTAGGATAATTTACAAATGTCAGGAATCACTTAGAAGCACTTAGAAGCGTGACAAACATTTGAATACATATCCTAGATACCATTTGAGAAATAACGCTGAAAAATAAAATTACTGACATCAAATCAAACTGTATGGCGGAGCATGTAAGTGGAGTTGGATTTCAGCTAGGGGTGTGACGTAATCGGCTTAACATAATAATAATTTATTTAAAAACTCTTAAAAAACTATCAATTTAGCAATCAGCAGACTTAGCATGACGCTTTCTATTTCTACGAAGGGTAGACATAGCATTTTCTATACAAAATGACAATTCGTTTCTTCATTTTTGACATCGCACCGTAGAAATCCTTCTATAATCTGTCATTTTGTCTTTGTTTCTAACGATCTTTACTTTGTCTATTTCAATATTTCGGAAGAATGTTTTCTATCCTTACTGTCAAAATCACACTGACAACTGACATTTGTCTAAGTTAGTGAAGACAATTTGATTTTGGAATCGCCAGTAGAAAACTTTCTACTCGACGACAACAAAGTATAAACGGTTATCTACAAAATCATGATTTTACAAGGGAGTGTTTTGACCGCAAAACTGTGATAATTAATAGAAGAACAAAGCTATCTTCTCCTATTTTATATCAATTAGTCAAGTAACAAGGAAATAGTTAGTAGGCTAATATTACTGTAAAAAATACGGTACTTCGGCCTTACTATACTTCACTTTGAGAAAAATGTTTGTAGTTGTATCACAAAACAAAGAATTCTGAGTCGAATTATGTAAAAGAATGAATTTCGTAAAAAATGGTGTTGACTCTTTCTACTTTGCTGCCGTCGTACTGTCTACACGGAACGTCATTTTTGTCTACTCTTCCGTCAACAATACGGTGCTCATGCTACGCCTGCTGTAGTAAGTAAGAATTTCCATTCAATAATAATGCTTAAATCTAGAATATTTTTATAACAGGTGCAAGTAATGATGGACGAGATCTCCCTCTTCCTTTCCGCAGCCTCCTTCTGCGAGACGACTGTCTCGCAGAAGGAAACCACCGCGTCCCAGGACTCGTCGCTGCCGACCATCGATCGACTACTTCTGAGATTAGGGCCTTCGAAGTGGCACACTCTGCCAGCGTATGCCGTGGCGTCTCCTCCCGGCAGTCGACGCAGTGGTGACACCGGGCGTCCGGCTCCCTGTTTATGTGACACAAGTACTTCCCGAAGCAACCATGCCTCGAGAGCCCCGCTGTGCGGAGCTCCTTTTTCTGTCTGCAGGGATTAAAGGAGCCTAACCAACCGAACCTGGGGTGCCCCTGACGCCGACCGTCTAGGGTTAGCGTTTCCGTCAGCAGGTCGAAAGGAGCCCCGCGGGGCTCCTATTTTTGTCTGCAGGGTTTGAAGGAACCTACACTACTACAGTTGCAATTATGCTAATGTGAGTTTATTTATTTTTAATTACGTTATATTAAGTCAATTTGTGTAATGTCTTTATTCCAAAGGTTGTTTATGAAATAAAATGAAAAAATTATGAATTATTTGTCAAATAATACGTTATTAAATAAAAGTTTATCGGATAATTATTTTGCTAAGTGAAATATTTGGTAAACTTGTTGTTGTAGAATGATGAAATGACAAATAAAGTTTTTGCCAATCGTTGCTTGTCAAGTAAACATTTTTGAATTAATATTTGGTGAACTGACTGGTCACCGTAGTTAAGATATATTTTTGATCGTCCACACCGATCTTTGATCAAATAAAGCAATTTATTGTGTGTTACTTTAACTTAAAATGTATATCCGTCATTTTTATTAGTTAGTGAAAATTAGACAAAATCATACGCTTATCTCACAGAACTTCAAACATACTAACTTGATCAAACTCAAAGCATTTATTGCAATGAAACCATTTACAGGCACTTTTGAACTGTCAAAATTTGTGGTCGGTCAGTCAGAAATACACGTGGAAAGAACGTGGTTTAAAACCATACAGACCCGCAACAGGTCCTAAACTTACCACAGCTCATAAGGCAGCAAGGTTAAATTTTGCTCGTGAACACCGTGACTGGACTTTGGCACAATGGGGGCAAGTACTCTTTTCTGATGAGTCCCGTATGTGTCTTTATGGTGCTGATGGTCGCAAAAGAGTATATCGAAGACCGGGAGAACGATATGCACAATGTAACATATCTGAAAGGGTGAGCTTTGGAGGTGGTTCAGTTTTGTTCTGGGGAGGTATAAGCTTAGAAGCCCGTACAGAGCTGGTTATCGTAGATAGAGGAACTGTGACTGCTGAATCATACATCACTGACATTCTTGAAGACCATGTAGTGCCATACTCAGGATTTATCGGTCAAGAATTTAAATTAATGCACGATAATGCGCGCCCCCACACTGCGGTATGCGTAAGAGATTACTTGCGAGAAGTGGGGATACAGGTTCTGGACTGGCCAGCACGAAGTCCAGACCTTAATCCAATAGAACATCTATGGGACGAGCTAAAACGGCGAGTAAGACAGCGAGAACCAGCTCCGGAGAACATGCAACAGCTGAAACTGGCTTTATTGGAGGAATGGGAAAACATACCCCAATTTACCATAAAAAATTTGATAAAATCCATGAACAAAAGGATGGTATGTGTTATCAAAGCCAGAGGAGGCAACACCTCTTACTAAAGAAAGATTGACATCAGTAAAACCATTTAATTTTTTTTTATCAGTGTGAAGTCTTTGTAAATTTTCCTTCATTTTTGGTTTTTCTTGTGTATTGCTAAAAAAATAAAGTTGTGTAATTCAAATATGCATTTTTTCATTTAAGAATTAACAAACAATCAATAAAAATAATATTTAAAAAGTTTTTATTTTGAAACACAGTCATGACAACCGGTTTGGTAGGTGGCCTAATTTTATTGTCCACCAGTGTATGAAGCTATAGTTCGTTCGCGTTAAGAATGCAGTGAGTAAATCAGTCAAATTTAAATCAGTTAACACAAATGACAGTACACAACCGTTGCGTTCGAAGTAATGCCTTCAACTGTCATTGTGAACTTGACTTTGTAATTTGAAAAGATTTGATTGGTTAGGGGGCGGGGCTAGGCTGGCGGACAATGATGACTCACTGCATTCTTAAAGTGAATGTACTATAGTTGCCCATTCCAAAGCGTATTAGGTACCTGCAGAGAAGAACGGACAAGAAAATCCATGGACACTCTTTTAAATTAAATTGTGACATAAATAATAGTTTTTTTTTTACATCACTATAGTTGAATTTAGATCTATAGATCCTCTTCCATTTGTCTGCATTACAACTACTTTTAGCAACTTAACTGGACCGGTATATGTCTCTCTAACATAACAAAACATCAAGCCTTAGCCAATTCGCTGTATGGTTTGGCAGAAATGTACCTACTTATTATAGTACACACACGTTTCGACAGTTATGTCTGAGAAGGCTATTACAATTTTACTTGTATTTGAGTGTTTGAAGAGTCTCACACTCAATACAAGAAAAAAATATCCATATCTAAACCATAATCACACATCTAAACTGCCAGTTTAGATGTGTGATTATGGTTTAAATATGGCCACAAAATTTAAAAAAAAATGTGCCCGAAAAAGTTTGATTATTTCTCTCGGGAGTGCTCTAAATAAGTATAAATTTTTTTCTTGTATTTGAGTGTGTGACTCTTCAAACACTCAAATACAAGAAAAATTGTGATAGCCCTCTTAAGTCCCATATAATGGGGGCGAGCTTATTGCCATCAACCGGGCACAAATCCAGACTCCGGGATGGCGGGCTGCCGGCTGGGAATCGAGCCCAGGACAACACTTGCAACCACAAGATCAGTGAGGCAGTCTGTCATTCTCTAACATCTTGTTGCAAACTTGAACATAAGGAATTTGAAAGCGACAACCCTGGATGTAAACCCTGGGCAATGTCTATGTTAAGTGGTAGGTCTCCTCGCAAAGTTTTACGAGGGCGACCTACGTGCGTGTAAACTGCCAGATTGTGGATAGTATTACCTCTTTTCTATTCTTTTGAAGGCACATTTTTGGTTATGTGGTGCCTATAATTGAAATCTTTGAAATGGTGTTCTAACTTAAACAAAGACAACTCTTTTTTGTTTAAATTGGAAGTGTTTTTGGACATTTCGCGAACAAGGGGTGAAAATAAACCTAAATAGTTTTTTAGTTTTAGTACCCTAAGTTAGGTCACGCATGTCAAGCTTGTTTGTTTTCTATTTGAAGTCTTTTAGTCTCTAATCAAGACACATGAAGGGCTCATTGTGTGTATCATAGAAAGCCAAGAAAATAAAATATGTAGGTCAAGCAATTATTACTCTTAGTGAAAAATTATACTATGAAATGATTATTATATTCTAGTAAAATAAAATAAAATAAAAATAATAATAAATATCGTCTGACATTGCACACAGCACCATCTAGTTCCAAGTTAAGCACTTAAGGCTTGAGTTATGGATACCAGATGGTTGATACACTACTTAAATACATTTTTTTTTTCGTAAATACATACATAATATTAATATACATCCATGACTCGGGTACAAATGTCCATATTCATCATACAAACATTTGCCCCTACCGGGATTCGAACCCAGGACCAATTGGTTTCGCTGACTACACTTAGCCACTGTAGCCACTACACCAAACGTGTCGTGTGTTTTTTTTCATGAAGTAAAGTCACTGTAAGTACTTTGTAAAGTATTATATGATTTTAATTATTGTGAATGTGAAGATTATGTGGGTCATTACTTTTTTTGTTTTCTCAGTTAGTTTTAATCACGATCTGGCAGCTTGAGTAATTTATGCGGCCTACCCAAATGCCCTTTATTTGGTAGACATGGTCTTCACATGATCTGACCAAGATTATGTCTGGACTTTAAAAGAGACTGACCTCTGAGTTTATTTCGGGCTTTCTTCTCAGAGTAGTCAGATAGGAAACGCCTCATCTAGTTTATAAAATATGATTTAGGTGTAAAAGTGTTTGTACAAACCTACTTACAGAAATAAAATCATTTATCACAATAAAAAAACGTTTAGATTAATTTTCCCACCCGTTTTCACCATAGCCTAAATTTCAATGAACATGACCCATTTTCTCCTCGCCAAATATGTTCTACAAAAACAGATACCAAAATGCAAATACATCGTCGAATAAAACATGGATGAAACCCATTTTCCATTTACTTTTACTACATACAGACTTGAAGTTTGATGGCTGACCCTTCGCCCTACGATGATGGATTCTCTAACACGATGTCGGGAAGTGAATATTGGGTTTGTAACTGGATATCGACGATAGACTTTGTCAGTATTTGGATGACGACTGTTTTATTGTTGGTTGTTTTGTTGTGTGTAGACATATATGGGTTGGTTTATTTAGTGTTGTGGTAGGAGCAGTTCTCCGTCAATGCTGAAACGCCCATCTATTTCACTTAAAATCACAAGATGTTTCTAAATAACCATTTCTTATGAAGACGTTCCACCAAAGCATATTGGGTTGTTACATACTGTGGCATGGAATATGAAACCATAGGAGTAATAATATTACGTTATAAATATGAAAGGTTTTCGGAAAACGGATGGATTGTTCATTTTAGGCTTGCTTCCTCGTATATAATGTTTTTATTGGTTGTGGAGGGTGGTGCTTGGTGATTGACATAGCTTAGCTGCTGATATTGAATATAGAAATGCATTTTGTCAGTCGAGCTAGGTCAAGTTAAATAGTGTCGGTGAAATAAGATTGTAATGTCAAACAGTCGACTTAGTATGATCAACCTACAATTATTACTTACCGTAGAAAGTAGGTCAATTTAATAGTGCATCTTTCTCTTCCGTAACAAGATCAATACAAATTATATTATTATAACCCACTGTATGACGCAGACTTTTGTATTAAGCAGACTTTTAGCTAAATGGCTAATAATTTTGGGAAGTAGGGATTAAAAAACCAACGTGAAGAAAGTTTTACTTATTGTCGAAAAAATGTTGTTTAGCAATTCATGTAAGCCCTTAATGCATAGAAAGTAGGTAAATTTAATAGTGCATCACTGCCGCGGTCTGTAAAAACTGCGTTGCTGGCGCTGATGATGGCCAAAAGCGCAAAAAAACGTAGGATGCGTTATCAGATATTTTCAAGATGACGCTGATTTTACAAATATTCACAAAAATATTTACAACAATTGACATTAAGCACCCCACGCTTTTTTACAAAAATTTTTTTTTTTCGTTTATCACTCTATTCATATTTTAAACTTATTGAAAATTATTTTCTACTTTTTCGTTCGGTTATCTACAAAAGCGCGTTTTTTTTAGTATTTTAAACTATTATTTATACACTTATATCCGTCTGACAATAGGATATTGATTGACAATAGGATTATATGGACTGAAAGGGTGATTGGTGATTTTAATGATTATAATTCTATAAATACATACTTGTTACGGTCGCAAATCATATTTTGTTCAACATACAACCTAACACTGACCTGTAAATTGAAAAAAACGTTAGGAAATTTAAATTTTGCGGGCAACTTGGTGCTTCCCCTTAAGAGCTTAAAACGTAGGAAAATAAAAAAATAAGGAACACGCTGAAATGTTCTTTAGAATTAGACCTGCTTTGAAGAGAGGGGAATTAAAAAGTAGGGTTAATAAAAATTATGCGACTATGTTTAGCTTGAAAATGAGCAGGTATTTCGTTTTACTAACATTTTTACATAATAACAGTTTTTTACATAACTAGCGAAATCTGGGTGTAATATTTTTAATTAACTCTGCACTACCTTTCAGGGGTTATGTTATGTTTACTTTTATCTAATTAAATACTGAACGTGCTGGTAAAGTTTTCAAATATTCCCTTAGGGGGACTACATGACCTAAACGCAAGTTTTATAATGCTTAAAAGTATATAACAGCAGTAAACAAAATCAGAAAAATATGTGATATTCTTCATGATATATGCTAGTAAGATAGTGTGTTGAAAACATAATACAACTAATTAATAAATTTAATTTAAAAAAAAGAGAAAGAAAAATGGTATGATAAAAAAAAGTTACGAAGATACCTCTAAAAATTTATTTTAACGATTAAACATCATACTAATATATATGCAATCATTCTGGTTTTTTTTTTCAGATTGTTCTTCAAGCAACAGATTAACGTGATAGTGTTTTCATTTTTTTGCCCAATCAATAGATTGTTTGTAAATAGAGAATTGCTTCATATTTTGCAATAAATTACCAGCTTTGTGTCATCGCGCTTCTCTTTCTTTTCTGTGCAGTCCGATAGTGACCGCGCTTTAGCTGTTGTCAGCCCCTTAAATTTGACAATGAACAAGAAGTGGTTTGTAATTACTGAAACTTTAAGCTTCGATTTTCGCCGGAAACAATTTTAAAACGTTGATTAAAGTTAAGAGATGTTTAAACGTCAAAAATGTATGGTTAAACAGTCGCTAATCATTACTTAACTTTGAGCAACGTTTGTAAATAAAAAGGAAAAAACTATAAGAATTGCTTATTTTATGCCAAAATCATCAACCACCTCACTACAAAGTTAGCTCATTCTCCTAACTTTACCACAACACGCCTTGAATTAAACGCGTCTCTTCAAGGTTAGTTCTGCAGACGGCGAAGTACGTCACCTTGCACCAAGTGACGGTAAGTGCATATTAGGCACCGTGTTCACTGTGTTCTAACATTTATCGTGATAACCTGTACTTGTAAAATTCATATGTACTCTCTGAATTTATCTTGACTTATAAACTCAAACTCAAAGCATTTATTTCAAATAAACCAATTACAGGCACTTTTGAATTGTCAAGGGGTCGGTCAGTCAGAAAGATGAAGCTAGTTGTCCATTCCAAAGCGTAGTAGGTAGGTACCTACTACGCTTTGGAATGGACAACCAACCCCAATCCTATGGAGAAGAACGGGCAAGAAACTCCATGGACACTCTTTTAAATCAAAATATTGTTACAATAGAGTGGTTACATCATTCATGTTGTAATTATACATGTGAGAACGATGTAGAAAGACGTGCACGTTAAAAGCGTCCGTAATAAAAAGATAAAAACAATTATGGAATTAAAATAAGCCGTGGCAGCTAAGAAATGACCAGTGCCTACTGACGGCGCCCCTTCACGAACATGACGTATGGATCAGCACCATTCAGCTCAACCATTTTGAAGGGAACTCAATGATCCAATACACACGCCACCACCAGCGACACATTTGAGTGAGCATGACATACTCTCAGCCGCCAGGGCACATTCAAGTCAATGAAAGACGAACCCAGTAAGCTTTATAGTGGGTGCATAGTGCTCACACATGTGCTATAGTTAATATATATCTGAAATCGTCCACCCATCTTGAGCAAGCATGGTGATCAATGATCGTGCCTGCTCTATATGAGAAGAGGTATTTGTCCCACAATGGGACAATAATAGGCCGGTAATATAATTTATTTATAACCTGTCGTTTGTAGCTACTATTAAGCTGTGACGGGACTTGACGAAAGAACGAAGTTGTGAAGAGCTGTGACGAACAATGAATATTAATCGCACTGTAAATTGATGACAGACTAAATAGATAATCGAATGTTAAACTATCTGGAAAAGAACTGGAGTCATCTACATAGCTTTGAGAGTTGCTAGTTACTGTGGAAATGGGCTGAGTTGGAGTAGACAGACCCGTAAATATCAACTCAAACGCAAACTCAAGGCATTTATTTAATTATTACATAATTTCCAAGCACTTTTGAATTGTCAAAGGAGTTGGTCATTCAGAAAGTTGAAGTTAGGTGCCCATTTTAAAGCTTGTGAGGTTCCTATGGAGAAGAACGGTCAAGAAACTCCACCGACCCTCCTTTAAATCATATTGTTACAAAATATTACTAACATTATTCTGAGTGCTGAGGAGCTGGAGAACAGGGAATTTTGGCGTAACTTTGGAGAAGCGGATATCCATCAGTGATCTGCCGAGCTGACTTTTCAACCGCTTCTATTCAAATAGGAAATGTTTCATATTGATCCTCATTTCAAAATCAAAAAATCAAAAGTCATTTATTCAAATTAGGCTGAGAATCAGCACTTTTTGAACGTCAAAATCACATAAGACAGTCCCCCCAAAACGACCACCCTTCACATTTATTTATTTGGTTCACAAACAATTGCATACACTGGTATCAGCAAATGAATTAGCCAACAAATCAGAATAAAGGGTATCAACCACTTACAGGTAAACTTTGCATGCATACAAAAAGTTGTCGTAACTTACAAAAAAAAAAAACTATATTACCAAAGTTACACTGAATTAAAATTAATTAATAAATTAAACTAAATTTAAACAAATTGAAACAAATTGAACTAAATTTAAAAAAAATAAACTAAATTAAAACAAATTAAACTAAATTAAAACAAATTAAACTAAACTTAAACAAATTAAACTAAATTAAAACAAATTTAACTAGATTAAAACATATTAAACTAGGTAATACAAAAATGGTATCACCCACTCAGTGAGATAATGCAGGGCTAAGAAACTCAATATTCGGGGAGATACTTATAAAAACTGGCTTTCAATTTGCCTAAACCGTCAAAATGTTGGTCGATCCGATCACTGCAACTATTCACGACATGTAAAACCTCGCGTAGGGAGAACTTTTACCCAGAACCGTTCTTCTCTGCGGAGGGCAGACAAGACCTCAAGAGCAAGAGGGGGCATGGAATTTAAAATGATTTAATATTTGCAGACAGTCGATTTTGTGGGCCATAAGTTTGCACACAAACATCGCGTCATTCAGACGTCGACGTTTGTCCAGAGAAGCCATATTAAAATGTTTTGGCCTATCACAATACGAACGCATTTTCTTGGACAAACCGCTAGCATAGGCTAGGTGCCCCAGAAAACGTTTTTATACACGTTCAAGACGCAATGAGTGAGTAGCATAGTGGCCGCCAAACCACGCTTCAATAATCTAATATGCTTCGAATCAAACAGTTGTAAAGGATAGTTTTTGTTTTGCAGCTTTCAAATTGTTTTGTGTTTCTGATAACAAAATCCACCATTTTGGAAGACTATTTCACTATAATTATTATCTATGTGAAGGATAAAAGTTAATTTCCGCTCAAACATAACACCAAGATCTTTTATTTTGTCCATTCCTTTTTTTTTCACCGTCAATATAATAACCCTAGTCAATGAGAATGATGATGTTTCTGATAAATTTTATAATTGTAATATTTGCTAGGATTTAGAAGCAACTGGTTTATTTAGCACCATATCACCTATTCATCCAAATCGCTTTGTAATTCAGAGGTGTCATGTTTAGATTTAACTATTTTGAAGAATTTTAAGTCATTCGCAAACATAAAAATTCGACAGTGGCAAAATCTGTTCGGAATATCATTAATTAAAAAGTTAAATAAAAGCGGCCCCAGATGAGACCCTTGTTGCACGCTCATGGATATGTGTCTGACGGTTGATCAAAAGCCATTGACTACTACAAAGAAAGTTCTATTGTAAAAATATGAACTCAGCCATGAGAGTAAAGTTCCAGCGATACCATAAGTTCTTCATTTTTCAATGAGAATTTGATGCGAGACCCGATCGAACGCTTTGCTGAAATCTGTATTTATGACATTAGCTTGGTGGCCAAAGTCTATTGCTGTCATCAATAACTCAGTCATACGTGTCAGATTGGTATTTGTGGATCGAGACCACGAAACCATGTTGTCTCTCCTCACTTAAGTAAATTTTAAGATGATTTTGAATTTGAGGGCAGATCATAGACTCAAAGATTTTACCTAGGGTTGATAAAATTGAAATGGGTCTATGGTTTGAAACTAAGTCCTCACTGTCGGATTTATAGATGGGGACGACCTTTGCTTCCTTCCACTTTAAAGGGAATACTCCACCTGACAAAGAATTATTAAAAATAAGCAACAGAGGCGAGACCAGCTCATTTGCACACTCATATATAATTAATATTGTTGGTATGCCACCTGGACCACTGCCTTTGTTGCAGTCTAAACTTTTTGCGTTTTGTGTATAACCTCACTGTCGATAACTGGGCTGTTTAAAAATATGCTACTTTTTTGAATATTATTAATATTTGTTGTTTTCTGGGTAATACCACCGTTATCAGCAGGGCTGTATACAGAAGAGAAGTAAGAAGCAGAGCACTCACATATCTGCGTTCCATCTGATGATGTAGCTGTACCATCCGTCATAGTTAAAGGATACGAGCTGGAACCGCCTCATGTAGTTCTAACATAGGTCCAAAAAGATTTAGGGTTATTGGTTAGAGTATTTTCAAGATTTTATAATTATTAAAGCAAATCGTAGCAAGTGCAACACAGCGTTTACTGATTATTTTCAACTCAATCATGTCCAATGGGTTATGGTAAATATTGTAACGTTTCCTAATCTTATTTTTTGGAGTTATTAATTTAATTAGAGTTTTGTTAAACCACGAGGGGCCTCTTAAAACTTATTGACCATTTAATTATGTACGCCTTTCTAATAAATGACGTATTTACTTGGCTATTAAGTATTTTACGAAATTAAAATGGGAACTATGTATTTGGGGTATGAATAACTACTTACAAACCTTTAAAATTGTGACGCGGCTGTTTACTTGACCCAGTGAAAACACTTGCTAAGATGTAAGATCGAATCTTGTGTGCGGTGCACAATACGCGTTGATTGCGAGAAGTACATGAAGCTCTGGGTTTACAGAAACTTGACTTAGATGGAGGGTACCTGGAGATTTCTGTGTGTGACGACGTACGGTTTTGAGTTGCCGATCAAGTTTATGTAATTGAGATTTTGGTAAGGACACTGAATTGCTGCGGCAAGTTTGTTTTTTCCGTAAAATAAAATGGTTTTGGGGAACTTTTCAACAGAGTTTTTGCGCTGGAAGCGTATATTACAACATATTGTACATACCTAATTACCTACATATAATAATGAAGTTTAGATGATGCTTGTGAACGACATTTTCTCTATAGAAAAACGTCTCTCATTTATAGAAAAATACCGAGCATTGTATTTTTATATCATTAATACTCTTATTTCAGCCCTTGTCCTACCTTGATTAAAAAAACCTTTAATCGCTCGCAAGCAAGACCATAAGACTCGTCAAAAATAATAGACTAACTGTCAAACTGTTTTCCATCTTCTTATTCTGAGTCTTTCTTAAAAGATTGAGGCGTGAACGTCCTTCTTACACTTAAGATAAACCTCAAGCTTTTAAGAATATAATAAAGTTCTATGTTATTGTCACGTAGATCCTAACGCCACCTGTTATCGAATAGAAGAACTACACGTTAGACGCTAACGCCATCTGTTATCGAATAGAAGAACTACACTGGACCATTCCCGTAAGTACTAGAATGTTCTCGAATTATGCTAGAACATTCTAGTAACTTACACTCGTCATATAAATAAGGGGTTGACAGCGTTGTAGGACAGTTCAGCTTAGAATGCGAAACAGTGAAGAACAGCTAATAACAGTAAAAGTGGACTAATAGTGAACTACAAGTGATTGTGTTTAAAGTTTCTGATTACTGTATTTGTGATTTTTAATTATAGTGTGTTTTTCGTGTAAATTGGTATAAATTTATTTATCCCGAACCCCAGCTCGTAACATTTGGTGTCAGAAGTAAGGGATAAATTATGCCAGTTTTTCCGAAGGACGACACGGAGGGTATCCGTACCCGGAGTCAGCGCCAGCAGGAGGTGGACCAGAGGCGGTTTGAAGGTTCTCCGATACAGACACCTGGTGGTAATCAGCCGACGACGGAGCCAATCTCCGAAGTACCATCTGGAGTTCCTACAGCATCACCAGCCATGGATCTTTCCGCTCTGATGGTGATGCTGCAGGAACAGGCCCGCCGACAGGAGGAACAGGCCCGCCGACAGGAGGAACAGGCCCGCCGACAGGAGGAACAGGCACGCCGACAGGAGGAACAGGCCCGCCGGCTGGAGGAACAGCTTCAGCGTGACAAGGAGGAACAGGCCCGCCGACAAGAGGAACAGGCCCGCCGACAGGAAGAACAGGCCCGCCGGCTGGAGGAACAGCTTCAGCGTGACAAGGAGGAACAGGCCCGCCAACAAGAGGAACAGGCCCGCCGACAAGAAGAGCAGGTCCTCCTCATTAAAGATTTACGCGCGACGTTTGGCAAGGACATCACAGCCGTGAAGGAGAAGGTTCAGCTGCACGAAAATCGTATCTCCGAGGCCGAAATCCAGATCGCTGACATGAGAAAAGCGTTGGGGAACCTGAAAGCTGGAGACGGGACTGCGACTTCTGTAGTTGCTGCACCTTCGGTGCGCGGGTTTAAAGTGCCACCCTTCGATGGAACATCTTCGTGGTCGGCATACAAAATCCAGTTTGAAGCTGTCAAGGAAGCAAATGGGTGGACAAAAGGGCAGGCCATGACCGCACTTACTTTGGGCCTTCGCGACCAGGCCTTAACCATATTGGAAGCTCTCGGTAAGAATGTGACTTACGAGCAGCTGCTTGAGGCGTTAGAAGCCAGATACGGTGACGCACACTTGGAACACGTATTTCGAGCCCAGTTAAAAGATCGTGTGCAACGCAGTGGTGAAAACCTGCAGCAGTGGGCCCTGGAAATTGAAAAGCTGGTTCGAAAGGCGTACCAGTCTGCGCCTGCACCCATCGAAGGGATTCTGGTTCAAGCATTCATCGATGGTATACGGGACCTGGAAGTTAGAGCTGCTGTTAGACTTGGGCACCATGAGACGCTGAAGGACGCCTTGGCCCATGCATTGGAGGTGGAGGCAGTAAGGCACGATCATCGAGCCCACCGCATCAGGGAGGTTGCGGAGTTACCAGGACGTGACCGCACTAGGTACAGCCCTAGATGCTACACTTGTGGAGAAAAGGGCCACCTCAAGTCGAGTTGCCCGAAGCGAAGCACTGTCCGCGAAGATCACACCCAGGAAAGAAGGGCGGCTGATGTCACCGCCCAGCAGCAGGGGAAACGAGTAAACTCCAGGACTGCGGGGCGGGTGCTGGCTGGTGTTAAAAGAGCCCCAAGGATTTCGATCTCACAAGCCCATGATGGGAACAGCCTTATCATCAAAGGTGAAGTGAATGGAAGACCATGTAAGCTGACATTGGATACTGGAGCTTCTCGCACGGTTGTCAGTTCCCAACTAGCGAATCATTTTCTTGGGGACTTCTTCGGTAAGCATGACCGCGTAAATTTAGTAACAGCTACCGGTCAGCACATACCCGTCAGAGGAGAGAAAGAGGTGGAGTTAAAACTGGGTAACACAATTTACCGGCATAAGGTCATCATGGCTGACATAGTAGATGACTGCATCCTAGGTTTGGACTTCATGCGACAGCACTGTTGTGAGATCGACGTGAATCAAGGAGTCTTGAAATGTGGTTCAGAAGAAGTGTTCATGGAAGGTGCACCATCGGGCGAAGTGTACTGTTTAAAGAGGATTGTTCTTCCTCCCCGGTCGGAAACAATAGTTCCAGTTGGTCTTCCACATAATTCTGGACAGAAAAATCGATGTATTCTCATTGAAAGATTGGACGAAAACCTTCCATGGAAGATGGCGCGGACCTTGGTTAGGGTAATCAACGTTGCAGCCGTACGCATACTGAACCCAAGTGAAAGGGAACAAGTAATCAAGAAGGGTACGTTGATGGGTACCTGTGAAGAAGTGGCTTGGTTGCGTAAATGCCAACATCAGCCTTCTCGGAATAATGTCCAAAATGCAAGATTTGACATGTCAAATCTTTTGGAAGACTGTCGCAAAGATTTATCGGATGGAGAAATGGAGAAGGCTAAGAAGATGCTACTTCAGTACGCCGACATTTTCTCTGCAAATGATGCTGACATAGGGAAGACTGGATTGGTTCAGCACAGAATTAATACGGGAAACGAGTTACCAATTCGTCAGCGACCAAGAAGAATACCAGTGGCAAGAGAAAAGGAAATGGATAAGATGATTGAAGACATGGTAAAGGATGGAGTTATAGAGCCTTCATCTAGTCCATGGTGTTCTCCTGTGGTCCTGGTGAAAAAGAAGGATGGCAGCATGCGGTTTTGTGTGGACTATCGTCGACTGAATGACGTTACAAAGAAAGACAGCTATCCACTACCCAGGATCGACGACACATTGGACACGCTGTCAGGAATGACGTGGTTTACCACGTTAGACCTAAAAAGTGGCTACTGGCAAGTGGAGATAGATCCTAAGGACAAGGAAAAAACCGCATTCTCTACGGGAAAGGGACTATGGCAATTTAACGTCATGCCATTTGGATTGTGCAATGCTCCTGCAACTTTCGAAAGGCTTATGGAGCTAGTACTCACCGGATTAATTGGAGACGCCTGTCTTGTCTATTTAGATGACATCGTCATCGTAGGCCGCACATTCGAAGACCACCTCCGAAACTTGGAACGTGTACTGTCAAAAATCCGAGGAGCCAATCTTAAGTTAAGTCCGAAAAAGTGCTCATTCTTCAGGAAGCAAGTAAGCTTTTTGGGACACGTGGTCTCGGAAGAGGGAGTACAAACTGATCCAGAGAAAATCGTCGCCGTCAAGGATTGGCCAGTTCCGAAAGACAAGACGCAAGTCAGAGCATTTCTGGGTTTGTGCTCGTACTATCGACGGTTTGTCAAGAATTTTGCTGATATTGCCAAACCTCTACACAAGCTTACTGAAGAGAAGAGACAGTTCTGTTGGGATGAGAGCTGTGACATGGCTTTCCAGGACTTAAAGAAACGTTTGTGCAATACCCCAATTTTGGGCTACCCTGACTCAGAAAATGAATTCATAGTTGACACGGACGCTAGTAATACTGGAATTGGCGGTGTGTTATCCCAACGGAAAGGAGATCATGAAGTTGTGATAGCTTATTTCAGCAAATCTTTATCAAAACCAGAGAGAAATTATTGCGTCACGAGGCGCGAGCTACTTGCTGTAGTGAAGACATTACAGCATTTTAGCAAGTACTTGTTGGGACGTAAATTCCACCTGCGAACTGACCATGCTGCATTGAAGTGGTTGTTGCAGTTTAAGAATCCAGAAGGACAAGTAGCGAGATGGATTGAATTGCTACAAGAATTTGACTTCGCAATTGAACATCGCAGTGGGAAATCCCACGGTAACGCGGACGCTTTATCAAGAAGGCCTTGTCCTGAAGATTGCAAGCATTGTATCAGACAAGAAGCTAAGGAAGCGGTACCTGTCAGGATGGTAGGAACGGACCTTAGCGACGAATGGAAGAAAACTCTACAGCATGCTCAGCGAAGCGATACAGATATCAAGCCAATTCTCGAGTGGATTGAAGCTAAAGCTCCTAAACCGAAATGGTGTGATGTTGCAACGATGAGTACAACCACAAAGAGTTATTGGGCACAGTGGGAGAGCTTGGTAATCCAGGACGGTGTCTTGTGCCGCAAATGGGAAAATGCTCGAGGGGACAGCTGCCACCTACAAATGATCGTACCTAAAGCAAAGGTACCAGAGGTTCTACAGCTCTACCACAATGGATGTTCAGGAGGTCATATGGGAGTAAAAAGGACTCTATTGAAGATCAGAGACCGGTTCTACTGGATCCATTGTCGAGAGGATGTTGAGGATTGGTGTCGCAAATGCACTAGTTGTGCTGCGGTAAAAGGACCTCACACACGCAGCAGGGGTGCATTGAAAGTGTACAACGTAGGAGCCCCCTGGGAACGGATAGCACTAGACGTCGCTGGCCCTTTCCCTGAAAGTGAAAGTGGAAACAAATATTTCATGGTTGTCATGGATTACTTCACTAAGTGGCCGGAAGTCTTCGCCATTCCTAATCAAGAAGCTACGACAGTTGCTGATAAATTAGTCCACGAAGTCTTCTGTCGGTTTGGGGTACCTTTAGAAATCCACAGCGATCAAGGACGAAATTTCGAGTCTCAAGTGTTTCAGGAAACATGTCGGGTGATGGGTACTCACAAAACCAGAACTACTTCATACCACCCACAATCTGATGGAATGGTGGAAAGATTTAATCAGACGTTGGAAAGATATCTGGCAAAAGTTGTAGCAAGCAGACAAAAGGATTGGGACAAGCACATACAACCGTTTCTCCTGTCATACCGAAGTGCAGTTCACGAGAGTACGACTGTGACACCAGCCTTCGCGAACTTCGGAAGGGAGTTAAGGCTACCAGCAGATTTAATTACCGGCATCCCCCCTGATACTCCACGCAGTTTAACAGATTATGCGAATGACCTGCGCAACAAGATGAATGACGTATATGAGCATGTCAGACAATCAGGCCAACAGATGTCCGAGAAAATGAAAACTCGTTATGACCGGAAGATGAACAATAGTGGTTTCGACGAAGGTTCGCTAGTATGGTTGCATAACCCAGCCCGCAGCAAAGGGAAGTCCCCTAAGCTACAGGCAAAATGGGATGGACCGTACAGAATCGTCACCAAGATCAACGATGTCACCTACCGAATTCAAAGGAATACGCGAACTACTCCTAAAATTGTTCATGTCGATCGATTGGCACGATATTACGGGAACAATGATGCTCGGGACGAGCATGTCTTAGGAGGGGGCAGTGTCACGTAGATCCTAACGCCACCTGTTATCAAATAGAAGAACTACACGTTAGACGCTAACGCCATCTGTTATCGAATAGAAGAACTACACTGGACCATTCCCGTAAGTACTAGAATGTTCTCGAATTATGCTAGAACATTCTAGTAACTTACACTCGTCATATAAATAAGGGGTTGACAGCGTTGTAGGACAGTTCAGCTTAGAATGCGAAACAGTGAAGAACAGCTAATAACAGTAAAAGTGGACTAATAGTGAACTACAAGTGATTGTGTTTAAAGTTTCTGATTACTGTATTTGTGATTTTTAATTATAGTGTGTTTTTCGTGTAAATTGGTATAAATTTATTTATCCCGAACCCCAGCTCGTAACATTATCGTAAGTTCTATATTTAGTACAAGTTTTGTTTTAGTTGAGTTAGTTTTTACTTAACTTTTATTTATACCTCGTTATTATGATAACCACTATGTGGACGACGATGGTGCACTCCTGCCTAGAAGTGACTTATTTTTTTTTCTTCTCAGCAATAGAACGTGCTTCATTCCTGTCGACTTTTGCGATTTTCGCGTCGTATTTTAAAGTGATCGTCGCGTGAATACGCGATCGTCGCGTTCATACATATGTCATTTTTTATTTAGAAAACCGGAAAACGCCCTCTGTCGGCACGACAACGCGTTCGAACGCGACTATAGCTTAATTTTTTATACCGATTACTCGACGACGGCTCGTTTGGAACATTATTTTTTATTGGAGAGGGTACGCTTCTCAGATGGTCTCGTTGTCATCAGGTCAGGATATGATGATGGGGTCCTGGAGAAACTGAGGGAACTCTTCAAATATTATGGGTACACCTATAGCGATATGGGTAATTTTTTTATAGTACCTCGTGCGTTTGCTCTCGGAAAGCACCATTTGATGAAGTGGAACTGATGGTGAAAACCACAGATGGCCACTGGAAATATTCAATAATAAGTATTTCACGGGTTGCGATTCCATTACTTTAATATGGTTACGAAGCAATTTATTTGCCGCGTTGCGATTCGATTACTTTAATGCGGTGGGGTAGTATTTTATTTATGTACATATGCTATGTACATAGCAAGTAGTGATATATGAATCTGTATGGGGTAGGTATCAAAGCTAAATGGAAAATCGTATACTTTTACAAGGTTTGTACATATATGAACACCATACATAATGAATTTATCTGTCATTGATTCATTTTTAATTCTTTTTACTTATTGTGGTATAGTAATTTTATTCTAGATGCATCGTTTTCACATATAATTCATGTATACAAAATATTGTGAAAATTTACGGCTCCACCGTTACTATTTTAAAATGTGTAACTTGCCCATTCTTCTTCATACTCATACGAAACTACCTTTTGGAAGGGGCGACTAGAATCAATTCTCTTATAATGTAAATGTTGACTTTTAAAAGTGCATTTTATGTGCCTATTTGAAGAAAATATTTTAAATAAGTGAAATATAATTATTTTACTACAAAAATAAACAACCGCCTTCCAAAAAAAAAAACAATACAAAGTGAAAAATTACTTTCATTGCGGAAGTTGGTGGCAAAAACGAAAATACAGAACCAAAATCACCCCGAAATTAAAGTTATTTTTCATATTGTAGTGCTTTTTTTGGAAGTCGGTGGTTTAAGCTCGAGTCTTCAATGCGAATTGACTTACCTACATACAATCGGTATTGACATAAAGTTGTGTCAGGAATGAATTTATGCTTTGTATTCATTGTTTTATGACGTAAGAGAATAGCGAGACGACATTAACACTTTATAGGAGCAAGCTTTGTTAAGGTTTTAAAAGAATCATTTATTCTTTCTAGTAGCACCCTCTGTAAAGGTTTGAAAAGAAACATTTATACTTTCTAGAAGCACGCTGTGTAAAGGTTCGCAAAGAAGGTACAAGTTTCACTTGAAGGGCTCAAATAAGTTGCGGTAAGTTTATTTCTACAGAATTCCTGTTTGATTTCCATTAGCTTGAATGGAACTTATTAATATGAATGTAGTTTAGGAAACGATACCAAAATATATTTGTTTTCCAGTCGAGTGATTTGAATGCCAAAGAGTACAGACCTCACACGACATATCTTTCACGAAACAGTAGGTACATAGGAAACAAAATATAAAAGAACAAAAAGGCACCTTAATAATTTTATGCATGTATGCATACAATAAAAAATATGAGGCCCACAACACACCATATGAAACCAAACCCAATTTGACGAGAAGAGCACGAAAATAATACAATTTGCATATATTTCTGTGTTGGGCTTTACAAACTGTGGTTTACTTTCATCGCGGGATTAAGCTGAGGCCTACAACATTAATAAAATTACCCAAAGCAATATTAACTACTATTTATTACTATATGATTACTACCTACTTTACTTTTCATTTACTATTTATTTTATTATTAATTGCTTTATTTTGTGTAATTTGTATCATCAACGGAACTTGTTGAAGCGGTGGTGGTCTAGTGGTGTCGGCCCCGACTTACGATTTGTAGGTCGTGGGTTAGAACTCAGGCAGGCGCTTTATTTTGTGTAAATAATGTCATCACCACTGCATCAACATGCAACATCACTGCTCTTAAAATGGTAAGGAAACCATCGCGACGAAACCGGCATGTCCTAGAACCAAAACTACAAAAAAAAACATGTGACATCTAGCAACCCGCACTGGCCTGCGTGGTGGATTACGACCCACTCCCTCTCACAGAGAGGAGGCCTGTGTTCTAGCAGTGGAAATATTATAAGCTGATTATGATGTATCATCAACACTGCTCGCAAAACAGTCAAGGAAAACATTGTGACGAAACCGGCATGTCCTAGAAATAAAAAAATCGGAAACATGTGACATCGACCAACCCGCGCTGGGCCTACTTAGTGGATTATAGCCCTCGCTATATGACCCACCAGTGGGCACTTTATTTGCTAATTATGCTTGTGAAATTTATTACGGACGATTTTTTTGAGAAGTACGCCTATATTCCGTTTGTTAAATATGATGATCATCATCTTAGCAGCCGAAAGATGTCCCTGCTAGAAGTGGACATCTATGAGGTCTTTGTCTAGACATAGACCTCGCCGCAACTGCCGCCACAACGATGTGACTTGTGCTGCGCCCATCTAGCGAATTCTCGCAAACTTCATCGACTCGATCTCTATTTTAAAACATAGCAGTAAATCATCCTTCATACTGTGTCCCATTACGTTACTCATGGGCCACTGGTCCAAAACGTGATTCCATGAGTTATTTAAACGTGGCGTTTCGGCAGAAAGCTTCCTAGAAAAATGGTTTAGAAGTTGGGAGAAATAAGGAAATAGGACTTCTTCGAAATAATAAATTGCTGTTCAACAATAGTGGATTGTTATACAAGGGGCTAACATGACCGATTATACATGGATACTTGTAATACGACGTATATCCGTCAGGAGCTGATAGGGGGGCCAAAATGCAGAAAATTTAACCCCCATATATATGGCCGAAATTCAATAGTTTTAGAGATATGTATTCGTATTTTAAAGGTTTTCGATATTTACCCAAAATGTTACATGTCATTCCAAATAAATTGAAAAAAAAACATATTGAATGGGTACTATTATTTTTTTTTATTGTAGCTGGCACTTCAATTAAGCTATGAACGTAAATAACATTATTTAATTCGACAAAATGATGAAAAAAGAAATATTTTTTCCCGGCAACTTAGTTTCAGTCCTCTGTGAAGATGAATGTTGAGTTGTCTGTGGGGTAAACGTGGGAGATACACGTAGTTCCAGGTTTCAGGGTCCCTCGTGTGATTGTAGTGAATAGAGAATCAGCTGAGTTGACTCATCCCTTGATGCCGATGGTCGTGGGCTAGTTGGGAGAATATTGATGCGGTCTGTGACACGCCGGGTGATATCAAATTTGTTCAGAATGTAGTTCTCTATACAGCCTTCCGCTACTTAATCAGATTTCCATCCACCGTGGCGTTTAGCCTTATTATGTTTGCACCAGAACCCATCAAGAGAGTGGCGGATGTTCTTCGGAAACAATGGCCAGTGTACTGTTCCGGATTAGGCTAATTTAGATAGGTGGCGATCTCGTTTCGCATGTTGCTAAATTTATTTTATCTAATAACTTGCCTTGTGCAAAATCAGTTTTGATAGTTGAGACAAAATCTCGGCCTGCCCACTCCACTCGGCCGTAAATCTAGGTAGGCTTTGACAATTTTTAGAAATTCTACACTTAAAACAAATTTCCTCTTTATCTTTGTATTGGGCAGATTTATGGCTTGAAGATGGGTATCAGTTTCGACAAGTTCCACTGTTATATTAGCCAGTTCTATCCCTCTGCAGGCACCGCTGATTCCAAAAATTAAAGCATCCTATAAAACAAAAAATAGGCGTGTTACAACTGTATTTTGGTTGGTACCTACCAATATAGTTTGATTAAAATAATAGAAAAACTTTTAAAAATGTAAATAGGTTGCCTTTGTTGCCAAGTATTTTTCATTTGGTGCCTTATTTACGAAACTCTCGATATCCTCCCTCGTGAAAACTTTGGATTTCTTGGCCTTGTAGCGGGTGGATATTTTCTTGAGAAAAGACGTCAAATTTACATATTTCTTTATATTGTCATTACGTCTTGTCTGTATAGTTGTTCGTAACATTTAATATGTGCTCCAAACTTTGATATTTTTTGGAAATTTTATCAAAATACGTAAGAAAACCTCCTTCCATAAGCGAATCCACTTGTGGTTTTGTCCTCCACTTCATAAACTTTTCGTAAGTATCTAAATAAATGTTTTGTGGCCTTAACGGCAACCATAGAGCAACACGGACCGCCGGCGGACTGGAGACGGCAACAGATTGAAAATTATTTCTTTTACTTTCTCTTCCATCTGCGTTTCGTTTTTGCTCGAGTAACAAACAAAACTTTTTCCCTTAAAGGACAATAACATGCTATTTTATCCCCGCTCTGGTATGTTACAATGACTGATTTTTTGAGCAAGAGGAGTGACAAATCTTTTTGACTACTCGTGGATTCTATTCAAAGTCTAGATGACTTTGATTAGCTATGACATTTCGCAAGAATCGCTTTTTCCTAGGTATATTTCGCGTTTCAAAAGACGTTAGGTGAAGTAAGATAAGGGTCTTCTTCGACAAAAAGGTTCGCAGAACAGGAGTGTCTTTTTACCATCTAATGGATTTTATCTGGACGCTTATTTGCTGTGACATTTCACAAGGATCGCAATTTGCAAAGAGATGTTTTGCGTTAAAAAAAAAAACTGTTTGTAGTCAATTTTGCTACAGTGCCCGTGGCAAGAGACGCGACATCATAATAATATATTATCTTTTAAGCATAAGGTAGTAGCAGAAAATTTTAAAACCCCACCAGGAAATTGCACCATTGACATGAACCATTTTGGTCTGCAGGAGTGTTTATAAATACTATAAAGTAGTAAATTACATAATTGGTTGGCAACTTTATGTAGATTATACTCAAACTAAGATGCTTCTAACTATTAAAATGTAAAACAATTTTAATTTGTCAATGTGAGTGAGTGTATGTATATACAGAGTTGAAGCAACAGAGGGGCTTTCCTTTAAACTGCCTATACTAGGTACCATTTTCAAGCTATGTACCAAAAATCAATTAAATAGGAGCAGTAGTTTAGTCGCAAATGATTTTTTATTTTTTTGTCCCGTTTGAACACGATGTATCTTTCCAAACAGTTGATTATGTCTATACGCATAGGTCATGCACCTTAAAACGATAAATCTGAGTATAACCTAAGATGCGTTGTTGCCGCTCTGACGCAAGTCACAAGTACAACCAAATATTTTCGCTAAAAAGATGGCAATAAATAAAATAAAAACACACACTTGCACTTACTTTACAAAGGTGGTTGCGTTTTACTCTAATTTGTAAAATGTTTAGTTTGTATGAACAAATTTTTTTCTCATTTTTGGTGCTTTATATTTTTATACCGTATTGAATTAATAAGTACTAAACACGTATAGTATACGTAGTGTAATTTAATGCCCCTCTGTCATATCAACTCTGTATATTGTTTTTTGTTATTTTAATATGTAGTTTTAGATAATGTAGAATACTATAATTTATTTCTCAATGTATGTTTCGAAATTCAGTTTGCTTACTTTTAAATATTGGTAATCAATTCCTAGGCTACATTCTTGTGTTTAAGTAAGTCCTGAATCCTGAGGACCACCAACTCTCAAAATACAAGTTTGCCTTATTTTGGGAGTTGGTAGATAATCTAGATCAAACATCTTTATAAATCGTACTTCATAGATTAAGTTTTTGTTGTACTTTGAGAGCGAAATAAATGTATTATTTATTTATTTATTATTATTCAAGCATTGATTAATAATTAATCTGGTACTGGCAATCTTTGAGCAGTAGCAGCGCAATAGGAATGCCTTCTTGTTATTCCTGCCTTTTATCCCTTTTTTACTTGGGGTCGGCATAAATGTTCTTCTCACATTCCCCTATGTTAGCTGTAGCGCTATTATTCACTCCCATCTCGATCTCTCTCACAATCCACATATTATCTATTCTGTAATCTCGTTCTTCCTCTCCATCCATAAACATAACATAAGCATATTCAGCCTATAACGGTCCCACTACTGGGACACAAACCTCCTCGCTGTGGGAGGGAGCAAGCCATTATCCACCACTAGGGTTGATAGATGTCACGTCATCATGTCTTCGAATTTTTGGTTCGAAGACATGTCGGATTCCACACGATGTTTTTCCTGTGCCGTTTTAAGAGCAGCCATTATGATTCAATTACACAAAATAAAGTGCCTGCCTGGGTTCGAAACTTCGAACGTTGGGACCGATATTCTGGCTACTGATCTCTTCTTTTCAAAACATTCAGGCCCATTTCATGCTTATGGTAAATTTGTAATACACCCGCTACTTCTAAGGCCCAAGTCCTTTTCACATGACATTTGCCATTGTACTTTACAAAGGTCGCTAGCAGGTATGTACGCAATTCAGTGCTCGAAGCCATGTGAATAGCATTATCGCTGTTGACCCATATAATTGAGTTATTGTATGAACAACGGCTTTCGGACTGTCCGTGAATTTGGTTTGATATTTGTACAAATGGCCAATAGGGTGAGAAATGTGTTGTTTTTTTGGTTTTGTGGGTGTTGGGTAATGTTTATTTTTGGTTGAAGATGAACGGATTAGATATATCGTTCACCTTAAACCACATTAACGATATAAATATATCGTTCCCCAGAGCTTTTTTCCTCTATAACCTATAATTATTTATATAATACTAACTACTAAGCACACAAATGAACGGAGGCGGAATTAGTGCCATATGTATTTTCTACCAGTCAACTTTTGGGTGCTGAGGTAGGTGCAATAGTGAAAAAGGAGGAATAAATATTTATTAAAATATAAAGATAAACATACATGTACCTATTATTAAAAACTAAAAATCAATATACAATTCACTGTTAACCTTTCAGGGCGTGAAAGTACTCATGATTATGCGCAACTTTTACTATGGGACCAACTCTGAAATGTCGAAAAAAATATCAGCTGTTTCATACAAAATGCAATATTTACCCGATGAAAATGTATGAAGATGTAATTTTTTTTTGCTATTTCGTAGTTGGCCTCATAGTGAGAGTTGTTTATAATCATGAGCTAATTCACCTCCTGCGAGCTTAACAGTGAATTAAAAATCACCGTGTATAGTGGCTTCTTCTTGGTGCGTATTCAAATTGCTTAAAAAATCTTTATTTCAATCCTTTGCAAAAAATCCTTTACGACACGAAAACCATGTGTTGCTTTTCAGGGATAACAACTTTTCTTTCTCCCGTTTCGACTTGAAATTCAGAATAGTTCAAGCAATACAAAAGGTAGCATTCAGCAATGTGGAAGCGATGCTGACTGCCGGGATGCACCGGACTTAAATAATCGTCGTTTCTCCAGCCATGAAGGCTATTTCAGTACACCCAACTTTGAATTAATAAACAACTATAAAATACCAACTTAATTACTAGTTCATATTGCCACAAAGTTAATCACGTGGAACAGAATCATTAATCTCGTTCATATTAGTGTCGAGAATTGATCGACTGACGTCATTAATAAGCCGCGGGACTCACGTTCATCGAAATGTGATGCGTATCGTTAATCAACTGGACACACTTCAACAGCACTGATCATGGCACAAAGCACGGATAATATGGTTGGAATTGATACGCAAAATGTGTTGCGAGTGTTTAAAGGAATATATTGTAGGTATGGAGTAAATTGCAGTCCTTTGTTTCAATAAAGGCCTTTTTGAACCTTTTCAAAATTTGTATTTACGGTAGATGATTATAAGCTAGATGTTAAATTGTGTTGAATGGCGTGATGGCCCAGTAGTTTAGGCCTCGCTTTTCATGCACGAAGTTGTGTGTTCAAGTCCGGGCAAGTGGGAATTTTACTTATTCAATTCACTATTGATATTAGAGGCATCGATGAAAGAAAAGATCGTGAGAAAACCTAGTCTTATATAATTATTATAAGCCTGAAATTGCCAACCAGTCTTGAGCAAGAGTAGTGATCAATGCTTGTGCCTTCTCTATATGAGAAGAGGCTTTTGCCCTTTTTTTTTAGCGTGGAAAGCCATCAAATAACTTTTTCAGCTCTGGGCGGAGCGGGAGGGTGTCTCAAACTCTTACAGTCTTATTACAAAAAAACTAAATAAACCTTGATTTAAACCTGTGCTACGAAGTCCAGGTTTATCTGCAGAACCATGGTCTAAATTTGTCCGTATTACAAAACTTCAAAAAACCGTGGTCTTCTTAGTGCCGTCATTTGAACCATTGTCTTTGTAACAACCACAGAGTAATACAAATATTATTCATTCACCATGTTATCATTCTATTGCAACGTTCCGTATGCTCGGAAATGAAAACTTTTTGTGAATACGCTATTGAGAGTGTTAATTTGCATGAAATATTAGTTATTTCGTCGATTGCAGTTTTGTTTAGGTTTAAGCACATGACTTAATGTCGTATTAAGTCCTAATAATACATCTAGGTACGTGTAACGAAACGTAAAATTTTCGCGCATTATATGAAACCATAACATTAAACAAAACCATCGCAAGTTGAACAAAGTTCATTTAACTTTGGAATTTTTAAGTTATCGAAGTTTCTAATAGAACAATTGCCTCTTTGTATAGTATTACCTTCTATAGTAGGTAATTTTAAGATCATATTGTGATGGACCAACAAAAGAAAAAACGATCTGAGAATTGGAATACCGAGGAAAAAGTAAATAAACATAAATTACTTCGATTAACTTGAAATCAGTGTTTAATTGATTCAAATTTAATTTTAATTTATTTGATTGATTCAAACACGATTTATGTTGTGTCGGCGTGGCGTTCCCAACAACTCAGCGGCTTCAATATCCTCAATATCAATTAAATCGACCATGTTAAGATCCATTTTCGGGTAAAAACAACACAACACAATGAAAAAGATGCTATAAAATACAAGAGAAACTTTGACTGATACGATTTAGACCATAGTTTGATCGTTTAAACTAGGGGCCGCCGAGGTTTAGCGTTAGACCATGATATGGTCCACGGTTTTTCGAAAAACCACGTTTTGTAATATCATTTTGGTTTGAACCGTAGTTTATAGAGCTTTAAACCGGGGTTTTCAGTTAAACCGCTTTTTGTAATAACACTGTTACTGACTAAAGCGCGTGGAACACAACTCGCCGTGCGTCGATCCGAGCTTGGGGGCCTTCTCTCTAAGTCCGTCACCGACGATACGGGCCCGTCCGAAAGTAGATTGAGACTTAAAAATGATCCCTGCTCCCGATTTATTAGTTTTTTTCCGGACGGGCAAAAACACATCGGGGGCAAGGACAACTGTCAAATCGTTTTGACATTAATTTTTAGTCCGGACCCCGGATTAATCTTATGTCCGTAAGTGATACGGAGTTGGGTCCGTAACTTCGGGCGAAACTACGGACTTCGTGCTTAGGGAGTAAAACCGCCGACTAAAACCCACCCGTGTTCCTTCAGTTGCCTGTGCCAGGGGCCAAGGTAACCCTTTCGGACTTCCCCGCAACCCTGGCAGGCATCGGCCCTAGCGGACCCCGTCATTGGCGCTGACATCTCTTTGAGGCGCGCGTGGAACACAATGCGCCGTCGACCCGGGCCTGGTCCTTATCGGACGTCGAGCTACCCATTGCTCGCCGTCCGCAAACCCGCACCTACTTTGGCCGGGAATCGGCTTGGGATTCCCGACACCAAGGGTATATCCTATAACGACTAAGGGTGTGAGGGCGCGAATTTTGAGAGGCTTTTGCCCCGCAGTGGGGCAGTAATATGCTAGTATTATTATGACACGTTAAATTGACGTAAAAGTTTCATAGCCGTGTCTGAGCAGTTCCACAACAAACAAAATGAACAAACAAAATGAACAAAAAAAAAAGAACTAGTCATAACACACTCATCATCATCATCAGCCAAAAGCAGTCCACTGCTGGACACAGGCCTCTCCAATTACACGCCATTTAACTCGATTTTCGGTAACTCTCATCCAGCTGCTACCAGCCAACTTGCGAAGATCGTCGCTCCACCTAGCCTGAGGGCGTCCTACCTCACGTTTGCCGATTCGCGGTCTCCACTCGAGAACACGTCTACCCCAACGGCCATCGGTCATAACACACTATACAACTCTAATTTGAGAAAATTTGCTAATTATTTTTAGTCCTTTTGTCATTTAGAGTAAACTCCTCGAAGTTGGATATGTATGCACAACCATTATTTATTCAAATCCATTTTCATTTTTCTTTATCAATACCAAGCGGTTAACGTTATCATCTGCCTGACCCCATGGGATCAAGTCGAGAAGGCGATAATGTATGTGTATCTATGGCATTATTCAAAAAGCGTATATTTACAAAATAATTAATGTTCATTGATGATCGATCATGAGGACGGAATTTGAGACCATGCAAACATTAATAAGTCTGTTTTACACTGAAAGAAGTACTAGCTAGCCGTTACTATAGGTAGCGTCGAAAATCTACAGGCTCCGTGCACGTAAATAACCCTCTTTTGTCAACTTCTTGTCTAATTTTGAGAAAGATAGTAATAATTGAAACATTATATCTGTGTGACTACAAAAATACAGTTTTCGTGGCGCTAAACCATTCGGGTCAGTCACAGCACCTGTTAAAATAGTTCCATCACTTTTGCGCTCTCGAAAAGATAGTTTATTTTACCTTTGATTTACTTAATGATAACTTTTACTTTAAGATTAATGAGTGATTTTTAAATTTCTTGTTAAGGTTTGTTCAATAGTAGGAAAAAATACATCACTGACAGGATTTGTTTCGAAAAATAGGTTTTTTCAACATTATTTTTCTACTATATTTTGTATCGAAGTTGAAAAACGTGCAAGTAGACCATATAATGAGGTTGATGATATTTTTGAATATTTAAAATCAAACGTAGTTTGTAGAAAAAAAATATCAAACGTTTGTCTCGCGTCGTTTTTTAGAAAACTTGTTGCGAATATTAGTGATTTTCCATGAATAATTAACTTATTTGACAAATCCCTTTCAACCACATGCAAAACAAAGAACTCAACTTTTCGAATCACAAATAATTTTGTCTATATAGTTTCTCCGTTTCCTACAAAAAATGCACAATATTGATCAAAATCAGTGGATTTTGTGCACGGCCCCTTCGATAAAGACAACGGTCAGCCTAAACCGCTTGACCTAGTAGCGTGACATTAGAGTTCCATAGAATATAACGAAGGTGAGCACCAAGGACGGGTATTTAAAAAAAGCTTGGAAATACCAAAAGTGCGAGCCTCATAATGGTTATTTATATTAATAAAATAATAAATCGTATAATTGATTTGAAATATAAAATAAAAATCATGTAAGTATACAAGAAAATTTCTTATTTTTTTGTACGTGTATAACATAGTGAGTTTTAATAGACATTCATTTTAAATAAAAACCACGTAAACTAGGCTACTGGTATGAAATAGGGCACCAGTTCACCGAATTCTGGAACTAATAAAAAAAGCCTGGTCTTCATATATCCATTTTTTCGGGAGTTATCGTTGATACATACAAAATAAGCGTACAGACATCAGGACGTCTACGTAAAAAGAAACGTCCACGTATATAAAATAGCAATAATAATATAGCAATAATAATTACTTAAAGAAAAACTATTTATATAAATGAATAAACATAATTATGTACAGGAATGTAAAAATAAGTTAACATAATTATTTAAGTACATTTTGCAGTTAAAATAATAGTTATCTAATAGATAAGCGAAATATCAGTATTTTAAATCTCCTAGAACAATGCTTCCTCTCTCCTACCCTTTTGCTGTGCCCTACAGGGTCCATATTGATCTAAATTATATATAGTTACCACCTAAGTTCACATTATGGTAAAGCAATAAAGATATTGAGTATTGAGTAAAAAAAATTTCGAAACGTTTTTTTTTTCAAAGTCGCAACATAAAATGATTTTTTGAAATTATAAGATGATTTAATTTAAGTGATTCTCGATTTACATCTACTCATATTATTGTACAAGTGAAATAGTTGTGATAGAGTCATTTTCACGTAATTTTTGCCGCTGGGAAATGTTAGCGAACAACACTGCTTGTAATATTTAGAACAAAAATGTTGGAATTAATCATCAAGGAGTCTGTATGTATCGCAGCATGTGATGGCCTGTAGTTTCTGCTAATCCCCATGGGCGAGGGGTGTGAGTTTACTTTTTAAGGATGAAGTAATTAGTTGCAGACTTCATACCTAAAGGAATTCATTTTATCGTTCATTTACGTGATTGATACACGTTGATGCGCAAATTGATCCTCTACCAAATGCAATTGAAGCGATTGACAATATTACTACAATAGCGTTTTATTGCAATTGATCAATCGCAATTGGTGATCAATTGACGCATTTGAGCAATTGACCCTTAATAACTTTGGTCACAGATAGTGTCCGTCATACCCCGTTTACACCCATATACAAGTTTTAATACTTGTTTACAACAAGTCACATAAAAAACTTTTCAAAAAGGGTTCTTGTACAAAACATGTATCATAATATTATCGTATGTATATGTTGATGTTGTTTCAGACATGTTTTGTTAACTATTTTGTTAACGTTTTTTAAATACTTGACAAGTTTTCTACAAGCTTTGTACACAACTAGTCTTTACAACTGGTTTTAGGTGTAAACTATAACCGAAAACAATAGACACTATTTATGTTAAATACACCTTGAGGTGAACACGAGGTTACCTATTTTTATTATTTGTGGGGATAAACCTCATATGTTACATACGTTCTAGTTAAAATACCTGGCACATCCTTTCATACAAGTTCAGTTTATGTTTTATTTATTTGGAATAGCCGTTATATTATTGCAGGTTTTGATATATTTGGGGATGACCTTTTTCCGATCAATGAAACTTTTTATTAACTGCTTCTCTCGGTCTATTCGAAGATCCATAAATAAATTATTAGATGGCTTGGAAAGTTTTAAAAGGTCACTTCCCTTACATTATTTATCACTATATAGGTACAGGGTTATTTTAAAGTGGCTAGCTAAGCTACGCAGACACGTTGAAACAACGATGAACACGTTGCAAATTATCAACAAAATAGGATTTTATTCGTTACGGTTAGACGTGGAAAAATGTTATTTATTGTTTTTTTGAATTTGGAATTTTTCAGCTACAACCCGGAGTCAGAGCTTGGGTCCGTTAGTGGTAATAAGCTCGCTCCCTATTACATGTGACTTCAAGATAGCTGGTGAAATGTGCATATACTAATATATCTCTGCCTCTCTCTTCGGGAAATGCAGCCGTGATGTTACGTGGAAATCAATATAAAATAGACAGTTGAAATAAAGTTGACAGTTGAAATAAAGTTGACGATTGAAATAAAGTTGACAGTAGAAATAAAGTTGACAGTTGAAATAAAGTTGACAGTTGAAATAAAGTTGACAGTTGAATTATAGTTGACTGTTGAAATCAATAGTGAAAACCAAAGTAAAGTGTCAGTTCAGTGAAACACTTCTTTAGCCTACCTACCTATTTACTTGTAAATGGTTGACTACCGGAAAAATAGCACGACATAGAATAGCTTCTCGTACATTCCAAGCCTAAAATAATCTATTAGCTGTATTGGGTAATTGGAGCCAAATAAAGGCCATTAATAATGACGTATGCTTGAACAAACATAATAATATTATTTTTGTTGATCGCTATCTATAGCAACGCTTCTTGTATGGGACTTAGGGAGCTTTCAGGGGATTATAGAAGATGGATCACCAAAAGCATAAAATAAACTCTTATGGCTCTATTTTACTGTACTTGAATTTATTTTTCATATATATTCAATTACAGTTTGACTACTAACGACTTACCCCTTCTTGGTACGGGTGCAATAGTGACATATCAAAACATCGAGATTTCTGTACTGAATTTATAAGTTAAATATTAACGTATTACACCCATAAACTTGCCGGAATAAATGCAGTAAATTAATATGGTGAAAACCGAATATCTTGATTTGATTGTCTAATAAGCGGTCACACAGACAGATACAAAAAGCGAGTTTGTTTTATACTACAAATCAAATAATTTATTTGCATAATACATGCTAAAAAGATGTTACAGGTATAAAAGGTACATTGTATTATAACCTAATGAGGTGTGCAAATACACCATTACTACCTCATCATTATAATCATTTCAGCCGAAAGACGTCCACAGCTGGACATTGGCCTCCCGCAAGCATCCAGCGGATTCCTGCGGCTTTCACCTTGATCAACGTCATCGGTCGACATTATGGGAGGCATTCCAACACTTCGCCTTACGGCACGCGGTCGCTATTCCAGAACCGTTTGGCCCCATTGGCCATTTGTTCTGCGAGCAATGTGCCCTGCCCAATTACCTATGTATAGATTTTTAAGCAATTGTCATCGATTGAATAGTCATCGATAAAAGTTTTATTGCAATATTAGGTGAGAGAACGAATATTGCAATAAAAAACTTTTATCGACACCGTAGGCTCGGACTTGAGGATGGCGAGCAATGGGCAGCTCGCCGTCCGATAAGGACCAGACCCGGGTGGATAGCGCGTTGTGTTCCACGCGTGCCTCAAAGAAATGTCAGCATCAACGACGGGGTCCGCTAGGGCCGATGCCTGCCAGGGTTGCGGGAAAGTCCGAAAGAGTTACCGTGGCCCCCGGCACAGGCAACTGAAGGAACACGGGTGGGTTTTAGTGAGTAAGAGTCTGACGACTGACGCGCCCCTCCTCGCTCCGCCCAGAGTGGGAGAAGTTATTTGATGATTTCCCACCGACAAAAAAAAAAGCTGTAAACAGTGATTGGTCGATCAAAATGACAATCACAGACAAAGACAGTTTTGTTTACCCTAAACCTGCTGAGGAGTCATTGTACTCATTATTATGAACAACTTTTACTATGGGGACCAGCCCTGAAATCGCGACCAAAAATCAGCGTCCGTAGGTACGTTTATGTTCTCAAAAATCGGCAAACTGTGCGAATGACCGCTGATTTATTTTCGCTATTTGGCGGCTGGACCATAGGAAAAGATTACCCCTTATACAAAACCATAAACCAAAATTGAGGTTGTAGATAGATAGGTAGATGGAATATACTTATTATTGAGATGCCTACATTGACACTCCTTGGGATTCTCTTTATTCTCTTACTTAGATTTCCAGTGGGCTCCTGGAAGCCGTGATCTTCAACCAATCAAGATCTGCCGTTCCAATATGAGAATAAGCAAATATGTAGGTATCGCATTATTTTATTCATATCCCGGCTCCTTACTAAATTCAAATCTAGTCGAAAGGTAACTTTACTTTGCCATATGACTATAAAACCTAGGAGCGTATTTCCACTGTCATACGTTTTTCTTCTCGGCGTTATGTTTCAAGCCTCCGGCTGTAAGAGTGTTCTCTTTTAGAGTTATGGCTTTTGCTTTCAGTTCGTATCTATCCAGAAGTTGAGTAGTAATTTAACTTGCTGTTCTTTGCATGACCCTTATTGGTGGTCAAACTACAGATCTCCGAATATCATATATTTGCCACTCTTTCGGTCTTGTTTTCGCCCACTGTCGGCCTTCCCGCTTTCATAAGTAACTGTCCCTCATTTTCGTTCCAAATTTAAGTTCATATACTTTTTCCACATGGCCTGATGAGAGCTGATGAGAGCTGCGTTTTTTGTTTTTATTATTTATTTCTGCTTGAGTATAGTTTTAAATATTGGCGTGTGCTAGCTGACATATGGCAAATAATTTTAATATTTTTGTGTTTCGTAATGTTAATGACTTATTACTATATGTATAGAATCCAGTTCTTCTAACTGAACAGACAGCAGTGCTGCTGGGGAGTTTGTTCCGCCACTTCTTCTTCCCAGCTAAAGCACTAGGAAGTGGTGAAGGGTGGGCGTTTTGGGGGGACTGTCTTATGTGATTTTGACGTTCAAAAAGTGCTGATTCTCAGCCTAATTTGAATAAATGACTTTTGATTTGATTTTTCAATTGTGTTTGCCCAAACCTCTTATACTTTATAAACACTTACACCTAGACTCCGAAACAACTATCTACCTATTTATAGGTTTGTTTCATACCGGAATCGAGGCCACGACCTTTAGCGCTCACCATTGCTCAGCCACTACGCAAAACCCCAAAATGCTTGATGATCATAATATTCGTAGCTTACGGCTCAAGTGGCGTGAACGAGTGCGTTCCCCTTTAAGTAGAATTATGAAGCTTCCCGCGTATAACACTACCTATTGAACAGAAAAGGTTTTAAGCACTTGAACGTTAAAGAAAAGTTTCGACAACCTAATGGCCTTAATACAAGAACCGGAAGAGTTTGGGATCGGCTATTACGTTTGAGTGAATTAACTCAATTCGATGTTACATTTACTGTGAAGATGGAGGGGTTGGTCGGTTTTCGTTCAGGAATAGATCACTCTTTCATCTCATTTATAAGAGGCTTCTTAAGGGTTATTAGACGTAGGTGGGTAGCAACATTAACCTATTAAGTGTCTTTTACGACCCGGACGGTAATATCGAATGTGTTAAAATACTAATTGAGGTCAATGTGCTAACCGACCGACGTGGTGGTGACCCCAGAGGCTGGCTTGAAACCGGATAAAAGGTGATTCAAGAGATATATTCGATATTAGAATCAATAAGCCTATAGTTTGTCCAAGGCCCTATTTAATATAATGATCATGATTATAATGTAAACCTAACCTATATCTATCTATATAAAAGAAAGTAGTGTTAGTTACACTATTTATAACTCAAGAACGGCTGAACCGATTTGGCTGAAAATTGGTGGGGAGGTAGCTTAGAACCAGGAGACGGACATAGGATTTTTTTTTCTTATTTATTTTCTTTTAACCATTCTTTCATACTTATTTTTTATGCTATTTTGTATCTATCTTAATAATATATAATTCTTCTGTACGTGTGTTTGTCACCTAACTTCTCCTAAACGGCTGGACTGATTTGGTTGACATTTTGTATGTATATTTCAATGGGTAAATGGATGGTTTGAAAACACAATTGGACCCGGCAGGTGGCGCTGCTGTCGGCATGTCACCAAATTTGATTTGCTGTACAAGAGAAAATTACATAATTTTCATCAGTACTATCTATTGCCTAGCTAGAAACAATAACACGAAAAAAACAACATTCAGTATTCAGAAAATTGGAGAAACTCAATCCCAAGCCTTTTTGTCTACAATATAATCTTTAACGGTATAAAAGGCTTTCTGGCACAACTTACGTTTAGTGAATAATTTGTGAATTGTTGTAATGATGATGTTATTGTGATGGATTGTAAACAGTTTAACAACATGTAAGTACAAATTAGGATACAATGCCACGTCGCCGTGGTCAGAGGACGATGGGGAAATGTTGGTCGTAGCACACAAATTTCTCAAACGGTTTACACGCGGCAATTAAATAGATCCGCAGAAGAACGATTAGCGGAGAATGCTAGTGTAAGAGACCAACCAGATTGCAAGCACACGTGAAAATGAACGACAAGAACGTCGCAACCAACGCCTTCGGGCTAATACATTGACGCAAAGACCGGCGCGTAAATTAAAATACAAACATGTGATAAATAAATAAAAAAATAAAAAATATATAAGTAATAACTTACTGTTTTAGAAGAAAAGTGTATTTATTCCAGAAACAAAAAAAAAATACAAAAAAATAAGCGGTATGGAAAAACATTGCCACAATTGTGGGCAATGGATGCCACAAAGACCTTCGCAAAAAAAAAATTGTGAGTTATGCAATAAAAAAATTACACTAAGATTTATTTCGGCAACGAACATCAACAGTAGCTGCATTGAATGCGACTCCATTAATATCATATCCCAAAACTTTAAACATTGTGGTGGCTAGGAAACCACACATTACATAGAACGCAAAAAAAGGAAGGAAAGGGCTAACTTAAAATCAAAACAATTTAAAGAAAGGATTCTCGCCAATACTTCCATCATTGAAGACTTGGAAGAAATAGAAGAAAATTTAAATAATTTAGACATAGGACAATAGTAAACAGTGAGTTATCAAAAAATTATGACTCAACCGTAGATTGGTTAGAAGTAAGTAATTATAGAATCGTAAAATTAAAATTTTAAATTAAAATGTAAAATAATGATAAGTGAAGCTGCTATTCCGGGCATTTTTCTCTCATTATTATTGTGGTTTTTTTACTTTAATGTAACAAAAAAGTTAATATAACTCTGCTAATTAATAAACACAACATTTAATAATTCTAAGACGGTACGAAATCGCCCGGTCAGCTAGTTATATTATAAATGCGAAAGTAAGTTTGTTTGTCACGCTTTCACGCTAAAACGGCTGAAGGGATCTGGATGAAATTTGGCAGATGGGTAGACCATAACTTGGAAAAGGGTATAGCCTTCTTTTCATCCTCAACCGGAGCCAATATCGCGGGCAACAGCTAGTAATAATATGTTTGTCAAATATTTACAATATTATCGCATTCTGGACTGACAGGTGCTCTTTAATAAAGCGTAAAATGTTTGAAAGAAACTTGTAAAAATTTACAAATTATCGCCTGTCACTTGTCAGTTTCTTTTATTAAAATATAGGCCCCTGCAAGTAACTGTGGCGTTGTAGATGCTGCCACATCACTCCCTCCCGGACGTCTGAGCTCGATAGTGGGCTGAGTCTTGAATCTTGCGAAAATTGCCAGGGCTAGTTGAGGTTCCAGTGAGTTGGAACCAGGTGCCGTATAGTTCACGATGAGTTGGAACTGTCCGCCAAGGTGCCCCAGTGAGTCGGGGTGGCGCTGCGTTATGCTCCAGTGAGTCGGATGTGGTACAGCGTCAGGTTGTGGCTAACTACTGGCGTCGACCAGGATACGGTTAAAGGTTTTTGCTTGTGGGCTGGCTGAAAGTGCAGTGTGCTGTGCCAAGATTGCTGATGAAGCTGATGGTGATGACCAGATGTGTGCGTCCACTGCACGCTGGTGCTCAAGATACCCGTTGAAGCCGTGGATGCTGGCTGTCTGAGTGACTCACCTCTCGAAAGCATGAGGAAGTGATGCTGATGATATCACGCTGCACCAGCTGCTCGACGGCTGCGCTAATATCCATTGTCAGGGTCATTAGTATAGAGGTATGAGGAACAGGGTATAAAGTTCAATCAACCTCAATAGAAAAGGGAGGATCCTCCGACCACACGGGCAGTTGCCTACTTAGTGACACAACACCCGTCTGGCTGAAGGATCCTCCATTTTCTATGGAGGTTGAGTGAACTTTACACCCTGTACCTCATACTTCTATATATATAAGTATTTTAGCGACGTATTCAGTTGGGTTAAAATGAAACTATGCTTGTTGTAAGAAGGAATTAATGTTAATTTATTGATGAGAAATAAATACAATATTACCTAGGCACAAGTAGCGGACACAAATATAAAATATATTATTTAACATCAGCCAATCAGATCACAGTTAAATTACTCTGGCGCGCGATGCGCGCCCTCTGCCAGCAGTCCAGGTAACCATTAAACCTCTGAGGTTATAAATATATGTGCCGGTGCTCGATCCATCAGTGCAGTGTAGCGGCGAGCGCGCTGACATGCGTACGCGCGCTGCTACAGTGCTCCCCTTCAAGTGAAACGTACCGGTCGCTTTATGACACGACCCGAGCTCGTTGTATGATCTGTTTTGATGTTTACAGGAACAGTGTACTTCGCAGCAGGACTGGAGCGTTGGTGTGATAAGTCACTTGCGTCGTCAGTGCATGGAATGGAAAATGCAGGCTTGAGGCGGTCTAGTGATATTACTGCTTGCCTTCCCGGTAGTTGGATAGTGAATGTTTTATCTGTTCGGCTGAGCACTGGATAGGGTCCGTTGTATGGTGCTTGCAGTGGTTTCCTGACTGCGTCAGTTCGGACGAATACTTCCTTGCAGGTTTGTAAGCTTTGAGGTATGAATATGCTTCTGCTATTGGTGCGTGACAGTGCTGCCGCTTGGCGAAAAGTGCTAATCGCTGATCGTAGCTTTTCAACATAGCTGTAGTCCATAGAATCTGGCTTCGACGGCACGAAAAAATCGCCTGGCAGTGTGAGAGCGTGACCGTAGGTAAGCTGTGCAGCACTGACTCCACTGTCACTCCGTGTTTCGGCTCGCAGTCCTAGCAACACTGTAGGTAGCTCCTCGATCCAACTGCTCGTGCTCAGACGCGCTATTAATGCAGTTTTCATGCAGCGGTGCCACCTTTCAATCATTCCGTTGCTTTGTGGGTGGTACGGTGTAGTGTGAATGCGCTAGATGCCAAGTAGTCTTGTTAATGCGTTGAACAAACCGCTTTCAAACTGTCGACCTTGGTCGGTCGTCATACGAGCTGGACATCCGAACCGTGCGATCCATCCTTCATACACAATCTTAGCTACAGTGTCAGCTGTTATGTCTTGTGCGGCGTGCGCCTCGGGCCAGCGCGTCGCTCGGTCGATCATAGTGATGACGTAACGGTGTCCTTGAGGCGACGTTTGCAGCGGGCCAACGATGTCAACATGCAAATGTTTGAAACGGTGCGATGGTTCGAAGTTTGCTACCGGGGTTGCAGTGTGCCGGTGTATCTTCGCGCGCTGACATTGGATGCACGTTGACACCCATTTCTTTACGTCAGTGTTCATAGATGGCCAGAAGTGTCTTGTTTGAATTAGCTTCCTTGACGTTCGCGTACCGGGATGGCTGAGGTTGTGAATCGCATTAAATGCCTGTATGCGGAATTCTTCAGGTAAATATGGGCGTATATTTTGTGTTGATGACTCACGCTATCTATTATAGCGTGAGTCATCCCAGGCAATCTTATCTTGCGCATCTGGACGTTTGATTGTCGAAGTAAATCTTGTATAGCTGCGTTCTTTTCTTGTGCGTTTGCGAGTAACTTGTAGTCGATAGGAGTGGGGAAATTGATAACTTCGATGCGCGATAAGGCATCGGCGACTACATTATCTCGGCCGCTAATGTGACGTATGTCATTAGTAAATTCACTAATGAACAATAGCTGTCTGCCGCGGCGGGGAGTTTCTGAGTCTGATGATATTTTCTGGAGCGCGTATGTGATTGGCTTGTGATCTGTATACACAATCAGTTCGCGGCCTTCAAATAATTTTCTGAAATGCTTCATTGCTAAGTATATGGCTTGTAGTTCTCGGTCGAATGTTGAATACTTTTGCTGCGCCGCACAGTGGAACGAATGTATGGGAGAGGTTGGACGTAGACATCTCCGAAAAAAAATTGTTAAATTATGCCAAACGAATGATGCCATCTTATTTGATTACCTAATGCCTTCATAACTTGTGCTGATAAATTTCTTCATAACTCCCATATTTCGGAAGTAATTTGAGAAAATGTGATATTTTACTATGAAAATGAGTGTATCGAGCTCTCTCCCTCCTGATTCCGGCGTTGTTTCAAGTAGCGGTCTCTAATATCATAATGCTAATACTAAGAGCTATATTTAATACTAAGACACATGGTGCGCCAAATGTGCACTTTCTGAGATAAAGAGTGATGTTTATTTTATAACACAAAAATATATTTTTTTGTTTTGTGGTTGTTTCACCTTATTACAATAACATTTCTGAGCAGCCAATTGGAGAAGATATTAGAAAATTTGGATATGTGATTAGGGACTTAAGGTTTACATGTAAAACTGATGCACTAATGATTACTGATAAGAAGATTGCTGTTATTTAATTACTAAATGGCTCTTAATACACTAATTTAGCATGCATCATTTTCAAACTAATTACCTTGCAATATTTAACAAATAAGGGTACCTGGATTAAATATAAATAGGTCACTATTAGTAATTTTAAAATCAGTGTTGATTTACACCTCGTTGTAGCCACACTAATGTCGCAATGTATTTTCCAAATTTTAATACAAATCTTGATCTTCACGTTGCTTTATGCGCACGCGCACATAAAGATTTACGCGACTATAACTATTTGTTCAGTGTTTTAAAAGATAACTGTTGTGTTCAGTTATGTGAAAGTTCTGAAACAAGTTTAAAAGACTGGTGTCGTCGATTTTGCTACCGCATTTATGCAAAATGGACACAGTCTGGAAGAAGCACAGATAAGTTTCGGAAGAAACATGAGATTTGGCTACAGGCTGCAATACAGTGGCCGGAATTTCTGAAGGAAAATATTGAATCTTCTACAGAAAATGTAAGTGACGTCATCGAGCCCATAATTTCTCCTGCTAAATCTGATGCTTCAACTTGTACACATCCTAGTCCTCGTAAATCTTTTGAGGACCTTAGTAACCGGCAAAAAAGAAGACGCACTGAAGATACTCTTCCATGCAGCAGAAGCAGCGCTGAAATTGTGTTTTCGGCCGAAAGGGCGCTTCGAAAGGCAGGAGAAAGCGATACAGCTGATGTAATGAAATACTTGATGGAGAATCCAGAAGAGGCCTCACAAATCAAAGCCTTCATTGAAGGTAAATCGATTCAGGTACGGCAAATATCAACTTTGAAGGCATTGGCTCTTTATGTATCGATGAATTTATCGAAATGGCGCTACAACACTCTTCGAAATGTCAACACCCAAGAAGGAGCTCTTAAATACCCGAGTTACTACATGTTGGTTAAAGAAAAAATTAAGTGTTATCCGGCCAAAGACGATCTCACAGTTACAGAGAGCTCTGCAAAAATCAAATTACAAGCCTTGATGGATTTAACCTCAAGAAGACTTATTAGGTCGTTAGAAACCCCTGTTGATCCCAATCAACAGCTCATTTTGACCAGCAAATGGGGTTTTGACGGATCATCTAGCCAAAGCATTTATCATCAAAGGACGAGTGAAGATGAGCAAATCGATCTTGCTAGTAATTTTATGATTAGTCTTGTACCACTGCGGCTCGTCTCAAAAGGTGTAACAATTTGGGAAAACGAGCGACCATCTTCCACCTCATTTTGCCGGCCAATATTGTTTAAGTTTATAAAGGAAACCAAAAAAAATGTGCAGAGAGAGATGGCTGAAATCGAAGCCGAGATTGAAGCCTTAACTCCATCCACCATCACTGATGGAATTAGTGTCAAACACCAACTGCTGTTGACAATGATTGATGGTAAAATTCATTCCATTATATCCGATACAGCAGCTTCAGTGTGTGACATATGCAAGGCTAGTCCTAAAGAGATGAATAATTTAGAGTTAATCAAAGATAAACACGCAAACGAGGACATGTATAAATACAGCTTAAGCTCCCTTCACGCTTGGATTCGCTCAATGGAATGCTTATTACACATTTCCTACAAATTAGACATAAAGTCATGGCAAGCAAAGGGTGATATAGCAAAAAGGCAAGTTGATGACAGGAAGAAAAGAGTTCAAGAGGCTGTAAGAAGAGAAACGGGCTTACTTCTCGATGTTGTGAAACAAGGCAGTGGATCCACCAACAATGGCAACTCGGCCGGCAAGGAGATTTTTTGAAAAATCCACTAAATCTGCTGAACTGATCGGAATAGACGCTATGCTTTTAAGAAAAATCTGTGTGATCTTGCAGTGTATTTCATCAGGAGAGAAGATCAACGTAACTAAATTCCGAGAGTTCTGCTTTGATACTGCTAAGCTTTACGTGGAGTTATACCCATGGTATTATATGCCATCTTCACTTCATAAAATTTTAATGCATGGGCCAGACATAGTTCAGAACTTGTCAATTGTGCCCATTGGTTTTCTATCCGAAGAGGCATCTGAGGCTAGAAATAAAGATTTTCGAAAATATAGAGAGGGGCATTCTCGAAAGCATAGCAGTATCTCATGCAATGAAGATATTATGCACAATCTTTTACTGTCTTCTGATCCACTTGTTACAAGCATTCGTCCAAAAGTAAATAAGTTTGTAAAAAAATCTTCTTTTAAGGAATCCGTAAGCTCATAAAGCTTACGGATTCTGAGAAAAGTGATATCGAATTTGTTAGCATAAATGATTTAGCGGTTATCGATTCTGAATTTGAATTAATTAATGATGATGATGATGACGATGATAATTAAATGTTGATATTGTTTTAAAATGTGTAACTTAGTAAATTAGAGCTTACATCTTAATTCGAAACCTATAACGTGAATCTACTGACATACTGTGATTGTTACCTGTTGTAGTTGCCTTGTAATAAATAAATAAATAAATAATTTATTGTATAATATATTAATTAAACTAGGTAATTTATTATTTTATTATCTAAAATACCGTGTTTTTATCGTTATTGTAAAACATATATAAATAAAATATTATGTGAAAAAAGTCATACTCTCATCTGTTCTTATGAATATTTTCGTAAATAATACACAAGATTTAAAAAAACAATATTTCATATATTTATATATGACCTCTACATACGTCTGTCTGTTTAAAATAAATACAAATGAGGAAAAACCATTTTAATTTTTTTTAAATTTTCATTTCCTTTTATCCCAGAAAGTGCACATTTGGCGCACCATGTGTCTTAGTATTAAATATAGCTCTTAGTATTAGCATTATGATATTAGAGACCGCTACTTGAAACAACGCCGGAATCAGGAGGGAGAGCGCTCGATACACTCATTTTCTTAGTAAAATATCACATTTTCTCCAATTACTTACGAAATATGGGAGCTATGAAGAAATTTATCAGCACAACTTATGAAGGCATTAGGTAATTGAATAAGATGGCATCATTCGTTTGGCATAATTTAACTCTTTTTTTTCGGAGATGTCTACGTCCAACCTCTCCCATACATTCGTTCCACTGTGCGCCGCACATTGGTACAAGGGCGGAAAAAAGTCCTTTGTTTCAACCTTGTTTAAAATGTCTACAATTTGGTACACACATACTAGAATGTTAGTAGAAACAAGTCCTAAAATTAATACGGATAAATAATTATACAGTATTTAATTATATGATGCCAAAGTAGGGTGATCGAGAACTTACAAATTTCGTGCAAAAAATATTGTTATTTCAAGTATGAATAGAACCAAAATACTATAATTATCAACTTTCATTTTTAGTTTAGTCATAAGTTTATTGTGTGTACTAATAAAATAGTAAACATAATGTTATAATATAATGAATAATTACTTACTATTACATTTTTAGTGAAGAAGGTCATTTGGAACCTTTTGTTTTCAATCATGAGATCATAACTAATCTCCGTTATCGACCGATACGTAATAATATACTTTCGGAGATTAATTAGACCCTATAGATTAAGAATACATTAGTTTTGGCTGCGATAACCTGCGATCTTGGAAATACCAGGTCCTTAACTAATGACGCTCTGTAATTAAGAAAAAGTGCATTATATTAATAAGTGTTTCTAATGAGGGTAATTAACATTTTATCATATCGTGTAAGTATAAATAGCATTGAATGGTAGTTTTAACTTCACTTACAATTATTTTCTCTTACGATAACAGTGTTATTATAGTGATGGATAGCTTTACTATTGTCTATGCCGATTTAGTGGAAATCATAATATCAAGTAATCGTGAGATACATAAATGCCTCGAAAATTTAAAACTTATGTATCCACAGCTTACAGAAAGTGTTTGGAATCAAGTTTATGAAAAGTTAAGCCGTAATTTTCTACCCGTATTTACAAAAAAGTGGCAAACTGCAGCGAGAAATAAAAATGCTTTTATGGCAAAAAATGAACAGTGGCTGAAAAATATTTTTACCGTTGAGACATCTTCGGTGCAGACTGATGTGGTGAATTGTGACAGTAATGTTCCAGGGCCATCAAAACGCTCTCATAGAGGACGACCAGAAAAATCATTTGATGAATGTTGCGATCGAACAAAGCGATATAAAGTTAAAAGATTGTGTGAAAGCGTTCCTGAAGAAATGATTAAGAAAGCTGCCTCTAAGGTACTCGTACAAGAAGGATCATCGGATACTATCAAGTTTACTCCAGAAAAAGCGTTGGCATTATTACTTGATGCATCACTTTCGAAACATCAATATCAAGTACTGAGAAATGCAGCAAAAAGTATTGGTTGTGATATTTTTCCCGATTATCATAAAGTACTTGAAGTAAAAAGGCAATGCTACCCCACGGATATTGATGTAACGGAAAGCTACGCTTGTGTAAGTTTGCAGTCATTACTGGATCACACAACCAGAAGATTATTTGAAGTAATGTCTGAAGACGACCTTACACAGATTAGTGTAAATTCAACGTTTTTACACAAGTGGGGATGTGACGGATCATCAGGTCATGCTGAGTACAAACAGTCATTTATCGACGAAAATGTGTCAGATTCATATATGTTTTTGACATCATTAGTTCCACTGCGTCTGTATGAAAAGGAAAATAAATCTGTTGTGTATTGGACAAATGCAACTCCTTCTTCTACAAGGTGTTGTCGCCCGGTACAATTCCAATTTCAAAAAGAAACTACAGAATCTACGAAAAATGAAATTGCTAGAATGGAGTCTGAAATAGCAAACTTAAATGAAACTGTTATTAGTTTAAAGGAAAAGACTTACAAAGTCTACCATAAACTTGTGTTCACAATGATAGATGGCAAAATAGCGCAGACAGTTACGGACACATCATCATGTGCAGTGTGTTTTATATGCAAGTCAAAGCCATCAGAAATGAATAACCTTGACCAAGTGCGAAATAAAACTGTGGATACGGAGGCTCTCAAGGTCGGTTTATCCCCGCTTCACGCACGGATTAAATTTATGGAATGCATATTACATATTGCGTACAATATGTCATTTACCAGTTGGAGAACGAACGCAACTACCAAACAACAAAAAGATGAAGAGAAGAAAAGAATCCAAAGTGAGCTGTTTCAACGTTTAGGTCTAAAAGTGGATTTTGTAAAGCAAGGAATGGGAACATCTAACGATGGAAATACGTCTAGAAGATTTTTCAATAATGCAGACATTGTAGCTGAAGTCACAAGAGTCGATAAAGAACTTATTCATCGGTTTGGTATAATATTGCAAACAATTAATTCTAGTGCATTAGTTGATTCGGATAAGTTTGGTAGTTATTGTTACGAGACTGCTGAACTATACGTAAGCCTGTACAGCTGGTATAATATGCCAAATACTGTGCATAAAATCTTGCTGCATGGCAAAGAAATAATAAGTGTTGCTGCCTTACCTATTGGGATGTTATCTGAGGAAGCTCAAGAAGCGCGAAATAAAGATTACCGCAATTATAGGTTAGGTCATTCAAGAAAATGTTCTCGTCTATCATGTAATGAAGATGTTATGAATATGCTCTTAGCTACCTCAGATCCCCTTATCAACAGTTTACGTGCAGTACCGAATAAAAAATACTATCCTCTTCACGATGATGCCAAAGCTTTATTAGTGAATAGCACCCATCTCTCAATCAATGTCTTCTCTATTTAATATTTAGTTTATTAATTTTTATTTATTTAAAAATGCTGATTTAATTATATGAAATTCATGTGAAAAAATTTGATGAATATTTTCATGTTAATAAAAAAAAAATACGTGTTATATCTTTCTCTTTGTAAACTGGTACATCCATTATATCATTTTAATAAAGTATTATGAAGAAACGCAACGTCTTTTCATTTAAAAATAATATTTTCCGCATGCCCGTACTACCTGCACCACTGTGCGCCGGTGTGAATTTCTTAGAGAAATATCCAAGTGGCTGCCATTTGCCGTCGACTTGTTGTTGTAGTACAGCACCTGCACACTTGTCTGATGCGTCACACATTAAACCAAGTGGGGCTGTGTGCTGTGGATGCGCCAAGTAGGTTGCCTTTTGAATGCTTTCCTTGCATATTTCAAAAGCTTTTGTCGTTTCTTCATTCCACAGTATTTCGGTTTTGTCACGTTTCTTTGAGTGTGTATTATGTAAATACATGTGTAGAGGTGCCTGAGTTGCTGCGGCGTTCGGTATATTTTCTCGGTAATAATTTATCATACCAAGAAAACGTCGTAACTCTTCGACATTCTTTGGTTTAGGGTAGTCGCTAATTACCTTCACCTTTTCTTGTGGTGGTTTTATGCCTTCGGAGGAGACGAAATATCCCAAGAATGTGAGTTCTCTCTTGGCGAATACACATTTGGCGGGGTTGATTGTGATACCGTATTCATCCAGGCGCTGTAGTACGATTCTGAGGTTATTTCGAGCTGTTGTTTCGTCTTCTGCAGTCACAAGCAAGTCGTCGACAAATGGGTAGACAAAATCAAGGCCTCGGAGAACTTCGTGTATAAACCTCTGGAATGTTTGGCCAGCGTTCTTTAGTCCTGGGCACATACGTGGGAACTCGTATAACCCAAAAGGGGTTATTATTGCTGTCTTCTCTATGTCTTCTTCACGGACTGGTAGTTGTGAGTATGCTCTGTTCAGGTCCAGGGTAGAGAAAACTTGCTTGCCAGCGAGCTGATATGTGACGTCCTTTATTCGTGGGATAGGATAACGGTCAGGCTTGGTAATGTCGTTAAGTCGCCTGTAATCACCACATACTCGTATATCTCCATTTTTCTTCGGTACTACGTGGAGTGGACTGGATCAAGAACTCTTGCTAGGTCGGCAGAGGCCCTGGCTCATCATATTCTCGAACTCCTTCTTCACCTTTTCGTAGCGATGCGGAGGTATAGGTCGAGCTCGGGCATGGATAGGTGGGCCGGTTGTTTCAATGTAGTGCTCGACTTTGTGCTTCGGGTTGAGTTTCATTGATGACAAACGAGTGACGTTGGAATATTCAGCCAGTATGTCATGAAATGTTTGTTGAAGATCGATACTGCGTATTGTAGGTATGCTGGTATATCGCCCCGGAGCCTTTGAAGAGAGTTTGGTAGTGTTGTCGATGAGACGCTCATTCCTTAGGTCGACCAGTAGGTTATGGTAGCCTGGGAAATCTGCTCCAAGAATTGGTTTCGTAACCGCGGCGACTATGAACTTCCACTTGAATGGTCGATGAAGATTTAAGTCGAGCTCCAGTGTTTTCTCTCCATATGTTGGTATGACGGTGTTGTTTGCAGCGTATAATTGATATGGTAACGGTGTCGATCGTATTCCTTTCCTTTTTGGTATGACGGATATATTAGCACCCGTATCTACCAAAAAACTCATGGTTGTAGTCTTATCAGTGATAAATAGGCGGTAGGATTTCTTATCGACGTTAGGTTCCACCACTGCCAACGCCTCTTTTAGTTTTCCGTCTTTTCTTCGTTTTTGTAATTGCACGGTGTAGTGCAATGTCTTGCATTTTTCCCGAAGCGCCGATGATAGTAACAATATGTAGACGGTGTAGTTGAACGAGAGCGGGAACGTGACGTTGAACATGCTCGGTTAGCTCGGTATGAGTTGCGTCGATAGTGTCGCGGCGGCGGCGTGCGCGAGCGGTCGTGTTGCTTGTGGTATGATGTCTTCAATTCGGCGATCTCGACATGCAATTTTCTTATTTCTTCGACGAGATTTTGTATGCTGACAGGTGAGTTTTGCGCTTGCCGTGATGTTGACGACGTTGCGACGGACACTGCCGACACTTCGCATGCTTGCTCGAGCATTTTGTCGGCGAGCTTGGCTAGTTCTTCGAGTGCTGTATCCTTGCTTATTGTGTCACTTACTACAAGCACTGAGCGGACATGCGCGGGTAGTAAGTTCATCCACATGATCCGTAGTGTGTTGTCTGGCACCTTATTGTGAGCGAGATTGCGCATGCGACGTAGTAATTGGCTAGGCTTTTGGTCACCGAGTTCCATATCCGAGAGTAACTTCTGGAACTGCTTGCCATCAGATTCTTCGTACACAGAAATAAGTCGTTCCTTTATGGCGGTATATTGACGATCGGGAGACGGATTGTATAACAGGTCACATATTTGCTCAATATCCTCTTTTTGCAGCTGCGCGATGACCATTTGTGCCCTCTGTGCTTCACTTTTCTTGAGATCAAGCGTAGCTGCTTCGAAACTGATGAACCATAATCGGGGTTTGTCGCGCCAGAAAGGCGGTACTCGAAGAGAAAGTGAGATACCGGCGATATGTTGTGGTGAAACATCCTGTGAGCTTGCTGAGCTTGCTCTTGCTGACTCCTTGTTCGGTTCATCGTTGTCACTCGACATAGCTTTCTCGCGATTGCTTCGTTCGGGATTGCTTCGTTCGGGGTCACCACTTTAGCGACGTATTCAGTTGGGTTAAAATGAAACTATGCTTGTTGTAAGAAGGAATTAATGTTAATTTATTGATGAGAAATAAATACAATATTACCTAGGCACAAGTAGCGGACACAAATATAAAATATATTATTTAACATCAGCCAATCAGATCACAGTTAAATTACTCTGGCGCGCGATGCGCGCCCTCTGCCAGCAGTCCAGGTAACCATTAAACCTCTGAGGTTATAAATATATGTGCCGGTGCTCGATCCATCAGTGCAGTGTAGCGGCGAGCGCGCTGACATGCGTACGCGCGCTGCTACAGTATCAATAAGCTAAATAAAGCTTTATATAAGCTAACTAAATAAAGTACCTAAATGTTTCGTGCAGCATAATATGATTGATTTTGAAAATGGGAAAAAAACCACAAAATTGCTTTACCACCCCGAGGCTGAATGTCTATTACATATCACAATACGTTCCAGACTACGGACTGGGGGTTTATATCAAAACTAGTCAAGCAATTTCATAGTCGACTTTTATACCTTTGTAATTAATATCTCACCATTTCTCGATGAAATAATATAATGAAATAATAAATATAATATTGACTGTTTTACCAAGGGTTTTCATATTACCCAGTAACTGGGTTGTAGAGGTCAAATAGGCAGTCGCTCAATGAAAAAATGGTGTTGGATCATTTAGCTCCCTTCAAAATGGTTGAGCTGAATGGTGCTGATCCATGCGTCATGTTCGTGAACGGGCGCTGTCAGTTGGGACTGGTCATCTCTTAGCCACCACGGCTTATTTTTTATTATTTTATTATGGATTGTTTTGTTTGAATTTATATTTGCTGTACACTGGACACTCAATGTGTACGTCTTATTTACATCGTTCTCACTTATATTATAATTATACCTATATACAAGATTAATGATGTAACTAATATTTATGTAACAATATAATTTAAAAGAGTGTCCATGGAGTTTCTTGCCCGTTCTTCTCCATAGGTACCTACTACGCTTTGGAATGGGCAACTAGCTTCATATTTCTGACTGACCGACCACTTGACAATTCAAAAGTGCCTGTAAATGGTTTAATTGAAATAAATGCTTTGAGTTTGAGTTTGAAAAATACTGGGAGTCAGCTGCATGGAAGTAGACTGGAAGCAGACCCCAATATAGTAGGGAAAAAGCTACGCAGTTGACGATGATGATGATTGACTGCCTCGTGTAGTCCAGTGGTCCTATAGAGGTCGAGGAACAGGGTGTTAAGTTCACTCATACCTCCATAGAAAAGGGAAGATCCGTTGACCAGACGGGTGTCGTGTCTAGTGGGCAACTGCCTGAATATTCATGTCGGGAAGTTGTATATACGCTAGTCACGCGGTAAACTCTGCCTTCGCGATGCAGGATTTGCGTGTCGTCAGTATGACGCGCAGCTCGCATGTGGCGATGTAGATACCGCTACAGCCCCATGCGTATAAGGCTTTCTGGGTTCGATTCCCAGGTTGGACAATGTGTTATAACTGGAATTTTTAAGGAGCAGCCCAGAGTCCGGGTTTGTGCCCGGCTGATGAAAATAAACTAGCCCTCTTTTACATGGGATTAAACCATATCGGCCGAAATTCGGCTGTACTATAAGTACTCCTCTGCCTAAAGATTATGGAGAAGAGTACACCTCTAATTCCTGGAGGGTTACGTCCTAACCCTTCGAACATTAGAGGCGTGATGTTTTGTTCTGTCATGTTATTACAAGGATATTACAATTTCTTTAAAAAAAAATCGTATCGTCCAAAACAGTGGACACAGTACAGTATTGGAAGTGCGATATGATTGCATCTCATCACAGACCGGGCCACGTTCGAGCTAATAATAAAAATGGGTTCCGTCTTCCAATAACCTTCGAAGCTGGGATGACATGAGTGACGTCAATACACTAGGATATCTTTGCAATGTAGTGCAGACTTATTTTGCGTAGGTATCGTCGTCGTCGTAATTGCTTTAGAAGTTTTGACAACAATTCCCATTAATTTGAAACTTCACTGTGGTTGGAACTTGTCGTTTTGTGACGTGCAACACAAGTGACGATCAACCTTAAGGCGATAAAGCAATTATGAGGTCGACTATACATGGTGAGGAAGGAAGGATGCTATAGTTTATTATTTGTCTTAAGTTCACGACAACGCAACCTAATTTCTGGTCATTAGGTTATGGCTGAACTTCCATAAGTCCAAAAAGAGTAATTAGTTTTCAACGCTTTCGCTTTGCGCAATTCTTTTTCTTTTCTTTTCTATTAGATGTCAAAAGTAATTAGTTTATTGTTTTTAATTTAAAAAAAGAAGCTTCGATAAAATATAGTGTCCCAATTATTTCATCGTGGGTACAAAAAAGTGCCTTTGTAACTTGATTATCGACTTCGGCGTGGCTGTGTGTCACACCGTACATTCAATTTGGAAACTAAAAGAAAGATTCTTAATAAACTACAAAATTATAAAAAAAAACATCCACATTTTTAAGTTTAAAGGACAACGTCGAAAATGGCCCTAGGACCAACAAACATCTGACGTACATAATAATTATACATTATATTTTTTATACTAATTGCGAACATCTGTCAAAATTAAAAGAGCTCTAACGATTTACGACATCACATCAAAAATGCTGCCATCTTTGACAATTAGATTTGACATGACAATTTGTGATGCCCTATCTTTCATTTCACACATCGAAAGCGAGGTTACTTGAGTTGACCACCTGCTCACGGATGTCATACGCATTCATACCTACGTACTTACCTTTTCAACCTTTTTCGCTCAAGGGTATGACGCTTCTATAGTGACTTGTGCGACGTTTTTATTGAAACCATACACTACTGCGAAAAGAATTCAACAACAAAACCGATTTTCATATCCTAATACATGCATCCTAACTCATTAATTATCTTTTTCTATACAATTACTACACATAAGGGCGTTTGCGCAGTATTCGATTCAAATTCATGTTTTTTATGTACAACATAAAAACGGATCAGATATTCACGAATGGGCGCTGTGCACTCACTTGTAGCCAATTCATATTCGTGATGCGTTTTGGGGAATTTTACATCATCTGTTTTAAAACCACGAATTCGAAATGAATACGAGAGTCCACATACACCACCACTAAAAACATTTCGTAGCCAAAGATCGCGTTCATGATAATTATGTGGACAAAACGCCCTATAAGTATTAAGCATGATGGCTACTTCGATGCGTAAAAACTGACTCGATGTGAGAAATTCACGAATTATAAAAACGAAAACGAAGCAGTGCAAACTATCATACATTTATTGTGAAGGATATTTCGAACTGTATTTGAACGAATCACGAATATGAACCGAATACGAGGTTATGCACAAACGCCCTAAGTGAGATGCATTGTAATATTTCAAATAGTACTTATATCACGCTGGGTCAATACCCGTATACCGTTCAATGAACGATATCGATTTTATTCCAAATATATCGATACGTTTACGGCACGGTGGGCGCAGTGGTTAAGCGCGTTGCGTGTCGCGGGTTCGATTCCTGCACGGAACAAATATCTGTATGACCTGCAAGTAGTTGTTCCGGGTCTGGCTGATTGTGTATGTGAGTTTAAATGTTTGTAAACGCACAATGCGGGAGAAATTCCTAGTGTGGGACAAAGTTTAAAAAAAAAACGGATATAATGTATGGGCATCCCTAATCCTTGTCATGTCATTCAATCAACTCAACTGTCAAGTTTTTGCACTCACATCACACTCGCTCGCATTTTTTTCGTGATAACATTGTGTACTGTATTCAATTTGCTTTATTTAAGACCAAACAAAGTAGGTAAGTACTTAAATGTTATACTGAATCAATAATTTAGAGCACGCAAAGTAATTTTCCTTCGCTGTTGGTTCTGGGGCGAACGATGTATGAATGCAGAGTCCCGGGATCTAATGAAAAATAAGGTCGATCGAAGGTTAAACTACACGTGGCGAGGTTAGTCCGTGGATGGGTGACCATCAATTACATAGCCCGTGACTCTATGTAAAATACTGGTATTCAGCTCTATCTAGTTAGACTGAAAGCTGAGCCCAAATAGTTGGGAAAAGGCTAGAGGCAGATGAGAAAAAAAGAGAAAACCGTGTAAGTAAAGTCGGATTTACTTTACGATACTTACTAGTTATTGATTGATAATAATTTTAGGTGTAAATAATTATCTATTTACACGTGAAACTATCAATGAATAATTAAGTTCGCGCGGTAGTAAATCCGGATTTAGAGCAACTATCTAGAAATACTAGAAAAAGATGTACTAGAAATATCAAAGTAATTTGTTAAGCGTTCTGTTTTGTTATTTTCGGCAAAGTTTAATAAAAAGATACGGCTAGCGTGCATATTGTTCAGGTAGGTACCTACCTTATTTTTGGAAAAGTTGTATAATATTTACGCCAAACCACTCAACACTCAATTTAAAACTTTACTCTTAAGGAAAAAATGAGTGATTTTCTATAGAATGCATTAACGCCTGTATCAACAATATCATGAGAGAAACCATGCTTCCCTATGTGGTAAATATTAAACACACTAATTTATTATATTGTTGACATGTGCACGTTTCGGAGGTGATAAGTTAAATCTGCCATATCGGACTAACTGTGTTAATCCCCAGTATCGAAATGACGTTTGTTTTAATTCTGGTTCGATAAATTGTTAAATGAATTTAATATTTAAGGTTTTGGTGAAAGATTCACCGGTGAAATTACAGAAACGTGATACTTTTAACTGCTCGAAGGCTTGAATGGATTGAATCGAGTTAAACTGTATGTGATTGGAGCACATTACAGGCTGCGGCGGCGGCGCGGGCGCAGCGCTCTTGAATACAAAAAGTACGATGTGCTTGTAGTGTGCGTCAGCCTTTGCAGCGGACTGACGATGATGAACTTAAAAAGTCAAACCAGATTTAGTAAGCTTCAGATATTTTCTTGTATAATGCAAAATGTGGTGTATTCTACTAAGTATTATGGAAATAATATTTCTAAGAAAGGAATAAGAGAAAAAAATAGTCGATTAGGTAGTTCAATATATTATATTGAACTACCTAATCGACGATTTTTGTCTCTGCTAATGTAACTCAATTGCAAATAAGTAACTAAATTGTAAATAAGTTAATATAAATTTATAAACGACCGCACTGTCGCATTGGCACAGTAGAAAAAAGTAAGCAATATTACGTCTCGTCACTGTCCTAGAAATAATTGCCTTCGGCCACTCGGTAGATAAAAACGCACTAGGTTTGCCCACTGACTGTGTCTCTTGGGTTGTAACTGTACTTTATAAATCCGACTTTAATGATGGGAGAGCATTATTTTTAAAAACCTTACGATTTGTTGAAGGTATGTATGTCCTGAGAGCAGCGGTAGCCCAGTGGTAACGGCTGCGACTTATGAGTTGTAGGCCGTAAGTTCGAACCCAGACAGGCGCTTTACTTTCTGTAAGTTATTTTATCACCACTGCTCTCAAAAAACGGTGAAGGAAAACAACATGAGGAAAAACCGGCATGTCCTAGAACCAACAATTCAAAGACATGTGACATCTACCAGCCCGCACTGGCCCCGCGTGGTGGATTACGGCCCACTCCCTCTCACAGAGAGGAGGCCAAAGACCGACTTTTGAAATTAAAGTTATTTTTAACTATGTAGTGTTTTTTTTTTTTTGACGACGGTTGTTTTTTTTTAAGTTTTTTAATTTTTCACTTTTTAGTTTTACTACCTACCCCACACAAATTCGTATACCCCTACTTGCTATTTAAATAACTGTGACAGGAAGTTTTATAACATCATCAACCTTAAATACCTGTTAGTGAAGCTAACTCAAAAACTACCAAAGGAAACCATCGCGCAAGATTCTTCTACCAAATGATAGAAGAATTTTAAAAACCTGTCCACAAATTGATGAAATATCGATCCTCCTCTTCACCACTATCCTCTTCCTTTTTTGAAGTCGATTAAAAAGTTACAAGTCGGTGTAACAAAAGCTGCAAAAATATTAGTCACCCAAAAACTCGGTAGGTAATCAAATAAATGACAATGCGAAAAAACAGTCTTGAACAAATTGAATTTTGTAAACACAGCTTGTCACTATTGTGAAGACTCTTTTGTTCAGACTTTTGGGCCAATGTTTTACGTAAATTTGGCCCGCTGTATCGAGTAGGTACTTGATAGAAATAGGTCAAATACTGTTTTATGCTTTTTCTATGCTTCGTTGAGTAGCAATGATTGGTAGTCCTCTTTGCAGTCTGCATACTTTTCATCTTTTGGTCCAAACATTGGCTGGAATTTTCGTTCTTTAAGTCTAGATTGATCTATGTTATTACGTCAAACTCAAACTCAAAGCATTTATTTAAAATAAACCAATTACAGGCTCTTTTGAATGGTCAAGGTTAGGTGTTTGTATAATGTTAGCTTACACAGAGTTGATACGACAGAGGGGCTTTCCTTTAAACTGCCTATACTAGGTACCAATTTCAAGCTCTGTACCAAAAATAAATTAAATAGGAACAGTAGTTTAGTCGCAAATGATTTTTTAATTTTTGTCCCGTTTGAACACAATGTATCTTTCCTAACAGCTGATTATGTCTATACGCATAGATCATGCACCTGAAAACGATAAATCTGAGTATAACCTACGATGCGTTGTTGCCGCTCTGACGCAAGTCACAAGTACAACCAAATATTTTCGCTAAAAAGATGGCAATAAATACACACACACTTGCACTTTCATTACAAAGGGTGGTTGAGTTTTACTCTGATTTGTAAACTATTCAGTTTTTTTGAAAACAATTTATTCTCATTTTTGGTGCTTTTTATTTTTATATCGTATTGAATTTATACTAAACGTGTAATTTAACGCCCCTCTGTCATATCAACTCTGTCTCTCTCTCGTTTGAAAATAAATCTCTCTAGATTTATTTTCAAAATAGATACTTATACTATACATACTATTTCATGGACTTACGAGAAGTCATATTTAGAGAAATATGACTTCTCGTAAGTCTATGAAATTAAAGTTGGCACTTACACGTAAATATAGTTTTGATGAAGCAATCTGATAATGGACAAGGAGAGATATATTACTTCCTTAAAAAGTTCTTTGTAAGTTGTTTACGAGCGATCTTTAAACTAGAGAAGACCGGTAGACTGGTAGAGAATGCCTAAGGCATTAAGTCCGCCTTTGTACCTTTTGTGCGAAAAGTTTAAATAAATAAATAAATAGCTTCATGCCTTATTTTAAAAGTTACAAGTTAATAAAAATTTACCGTGCTTGTACATATTAGAAGTAGCTGTGTTTGTTAAGTCGAATCCGCATTACTATAAGCGTCTAGCCGACATATTCCCACGCAATAGACGTGACAATGGTCAACTTTGTCTCCAATCCGTTAAGACGACCTTAATGCGCAAAAGTGTGTACTGTATGGCTCCAGTCATTTATAACAAACTACCTAAAAGTTGGAGAGAACTACCTCGATCTATGTTTAAAAATAAAATTCGTACTTTTTTGACCGCCAGAGCATAATATTCTAGCGTTACTGAGTTTCGTAATGCAAAGGAATTCGTCTTGACTTAAGTAATTAATTATATTCATTTGGAGCTACTTATTTACTAATGTTGATTTACTCTATAATTTTAATAACCCATTCTAATTAAATATGACAACTTTTAATATTTTGTTAATTTATTTTTTATTGTATAAATTTATTATTGTGCACGTCACGTAGTGACAAACGTGTTTGCACTTGATTAACTTTAGCATCTTGTATACACTTTCTATGTATGTACACACACATGTTTAAGCAAATAAAAAATCTTATCTTATCTTAACTTTTTCTTTTACCACGTTCATCCTAAAAGAAACAAGAAAGGAAGATAAAAAGGTATAAGCAAAGTAACTAAACAAAACATTAATTATTTACATAAAAAAGTGCACGAACAAAACAAATGATCCATCTATCACTTTTATTAAACAAAGTTCTGGAGCCTTGGGTCCATTAGTCAAAAGTAACTGAATAGGAACTGAAAGAAACTGAGTAGAAACTGCATATAAAATAAATAGAGAGTGTGTGGTTCTGCATTTATTAGGAAACGGGCAAATAGCATTATGAAGTATAAAATCCGTTTAACCAGTTTTTTTGCAGTCTTTGTGTACTCAGTGAGAATAAAAAGGTGATCCTTATCCTTTTTTTTTTCTTTCTTTCTTTTTGTCTTATGGACATAGTAGGTATCTATCTGTCTAAAAAATTACCGAACCTATGATATGGCAGAAAAATACTCTTTACTTAACTAATAAAATAAAATCGCAAATGAAAGGCTCGTTATAAAAATAACATTGATTTCTAACCAAACAATTATTAATCTTTAAAATAAATGGTTTAAATTGAAATTGAAATAGGGATTGTTGAAAATGTCAACTGGTTGATATTCAACAGTAAACTCGAGTTATCCTAGAGGAGTTACGCCGGAAAAGACTATACATACGAAAAAACAGAGAGTTAGTCAAGTAATTATGTTATTAATTTAACGGGAAAATAAACAGAAACGGTCTGAACAGTTTTTATTTTGTTTTTGTTTGGTGAAGATAGATTGTTTTGTTTCAAGCGTGTTTTGTTTTTCATCACATTGTAAGTGGCTGTTTTTTCTTTTGTATTTTTTGATTGGAATATATAATAATAGAATATAGTATACTTTATTGTTGCTAGAGGTACCTACGTATTTACAAATAATGCTGGTCAAAAGTAAAAAGGAATTTCTGTAACCGTACCACTTATATGAAAAATTAAAAAAATATCTAACAATATTATATCTTTTGTGTTTTCGCTCGGGGAAGTATTGTTAACCAATTTCTTATTGCTATCAAATACATACTTTAAAGCGATCTTACGGTCGCCGCGTTGGTGATATTACAGGCTTAACTGAGACTTTTCAGCATTGTACTTTGGTCTTTAATTAATTAAAAAATTAATTATCCTAAAACAGTATTGAGTTGGTAAATCCTTTGCTCGCATTTACAAATATTTAAATAAACTTGAAACCAAAAAAAAACATTTAATTAATAACAAAGTCACAGACCCCGAAAGTATCCTGAATAGTTTAATAAAATAATGATTTTATATCAGAAGAAATAAAATTGAATTATTTTATTTGATCCATAATTTGTTGGCATCCAGTAAATTCCGTTTAGCACGGTAGATTAGTATAGGTAAAACCAATAATTGTATTAAGGCTCCCGCGACAGTCCATGAAGTTTTCTTAAGGGGCTGACAAGAGCTAAAGCGCGGTCATTGACGGACTGCATAGAAAAAAAAGAGAAACGCGATGACACAAAGCTGGTAATTTATTGCAAAATACGAAGCAATTCTCTATTTACGAAAAATGTATTGATTGGACTTAAAAATTAAAACACTATCACGTTAGTTGCATGAAGAACAATCTGAAAAAAAAACATAATGATTGCATGTAGGTATATTAGCATGGTTTTTGATGGTTAAAAGAAATTTTAACGAGACTTAGATGCTATCAAAAAGTAGTCTGATAGTTTCGGGGTGTCTGTAAACCCCTCGAAGTGTCAGGCCATTGTAATTGGAAGCTCACGCATGATGGGTAGGGTGACGCTTAGCTCTGATCCTCCTCTTATTTTCAATGGTACCGTCATACCCATGACCCCTACTGTGAAAGATCTCGGTTTGCATCTTGACTCTACACTCAGCTGGCAACGCCAGGTCTCTAGTGTTGGTCAAAGGGTCAACGGTACTCTGCGATCCCTGTATCGCCTGAGGAATTTTTTGCCCGCTAAGACGAAAACCATGCTTGTGCAGACTTTGATTTTCCCTGTGATCGACTATGGCGACGTGTGTTACTTTGACTTGAATGCGGTTTTGCTGGATAAGCTCGACAGATTGCTTAACTATGGTATCCGGTTCATATTCAACCTCAGAAAATATGACCATGTGTCGAGCTATAGGTCTGAGCTCAAATGGATGTCCATTCGCCAAAGAAGAAGTTTGCGTGCTTTGACCACGCTTTTCTCCCTTCTCAACTCTCCCACTCCTCCTTCTTATCTCGTGTCTCACTTTTTCTCACGCTAAGAATCTGCGTTCTTCTAACAATCTTCTTCTACTCTGTCCTTCTCATACTTCTGACTTTGTTCATTCTTCCTTTCATATTCAGTCCATTCTTCTTTGGAATGCGCTTCCTCTTAGATTAGGTTATGCAGCGGCCGCCAAGCGCCAGATCCCCTCTATTGTTGGTGAATTATTTGGGTTAGGTTATGTTAGAACAGTGACCATCAGCGCGCGAAGGTGAGCGAGCGTAGCGAGCGTGCCGCGGCAGCGGCCGCCAAGCGCCAGATCCCCTTCTATTGTTGGTGAATAATTTTTTGGTTAGGTTATGTTAGAACAGTAGGCCAATTCTCGTACTTAAAAAACGTTCAAATTCAAGTCGCAATCTCATTTCAGCGACAATCAATGTCAAAAACCTGTCAAAAATGTATGTAAATTGATTGTAATTTTGACAAATTGAGACTGAGATTAGAATGCGAACGGTCTTAAAAATACGGGAATTGCCCCTCCAGTCGGTATGCATTTAAGCGGAAATTGCAGTTATTTTCAAAACAAATAGAGTAGAGTCATCTCAACATCTCTCTTCCTTGAATTTGTATATATATATATTTATGTAAGTATATAGTATAGTAAATAGTATGTATGTGTATAGGACTTATTTATGTATTTGTGTACGTTGTTTTAATAGTTCATTTTTTATCATTGTTAAACATCGCTCAAAATCAATCCTTTCCTTTCCATTCTATTAAAGCACCTGCCATCTAATCTCTTCACCACCCTTGGTTGACTGGTAGAGAATGCCTAAGGCATTAAGTCCGCCTTTGTACCTTTTGTTCGAAAAGTTTAAATACATAAATAAATTTTTAGAGGTATGTTCGTGACTTTTTTCTATCGTACCAATTAAGTTGTATTATTATGTTTTCGACACACTATCTAACTAGCTTAAATCCTGAAGAATATCATACTTAGTTCTGATTTTGTTTACTGCAGTGGATATACTTTTAGGCACTATATAAATTGCGTTTAGGTCATGTAGTCCCCTTAAATTGTTCTACTAGATTCGCGTTGCGCTGTCCCGCTTATATGATTTTGTTCCTCAGAAATAATTATGTAGACTATTAGAATCGACACAATAGAAACTAAAACTAAATCTTCAAGAAAGCCTAGTAAAAAATTAAAGAATATTTCAAATATTTATCAAAGAAAAATAGGTACGCTTCGAGTGCATTTAACGAAAACCTTTTAACGGAGCGCTGGTTTGCACAGCGGACAAACGACAAACACTCGGGGCAAAAAGAGTAAATAATAAGCGGTAACTCGGTTTGCCTGTGTTCCATGCACAGTGCAATTTTTGTGTACAGGGAATATTTCGTTCTTGGTTACCTTGTTGATTTGTAGGCTATTTAAACGAGGTAACTGTTTACTTGCATATAGTGTGGGACAAATTGAAAGCGAAATTTACACTAAATTACACCGATTCAAGGGGTCGTGGGCTTTCGGGATTGGGACCGCGGCCCCGATTCCACTTATAAATACAATAATTAATATTAGTAGTATTTTGGGATCCGGTCCCAAAAGCCCCATTACCCGATTTAAGACAATTTACTAAGTAAATCAATGTTATAGGCTCGGTTTTTAACATTTCAAACTCTACTTAGGAGTTACTTATGGTAAAGCCCGCGCAGTTTTTCGCCTGATTCTGATTCAACGTTTATACAATCAGAAATTCTAATAACTACTGCTTTTGTTAATATTGTTGATGAGTGTACTGATTGCAATCTAAAATTGTGCGCAATGTGCACTATTTTTCTAGCACTGTCATTTGTCAGTCTATTACGTTTTCTGGTATAAATATAGCTGTACGTACTAAATGGTCTCTCGCACGCTGCTCGTGTAGTAGGAAGCGAGAGAAATATAACGACTACTTTAGACAATGCGGTTGATCTGCAAAATTTTTAACAATAAACACCTTACCATATTTTTATTTTTGTACTCTGGAAAAAAACCTACTCCAGAAAAAAACTGTTTTCTTTTTCATGTTTTTTTTAAACCTTTTTTATGTCAGAAAAAAAACTTTTTTTTTACAACTCAACGTGGAAGCCTTCAAATTAGGTGAACGCGGAAAGAGCCTACAATGTTTTTTTTTTTTCTTGACAACATTCACACAAGGTCTTCAGGTCCCGAACTAGGCAGAGCCTGTACTACGGTAACCTGATGACTGATAATTAAATACCTAAACACACCCAAATATAAGCAACAACCTTTTTTTTTTATTGTCGCTGAAAAAAGCATTACGCATATCCGCTCGTGGGGGACGAAACGGGGTACCGCAGCGGCGGCCCTTCTCAGTCGACGCCCACTCACCTCCCTCTGTAAGCAGAGGAGGAGTGGGCGTATCTGCCCTCTGTAGCCCGGTTCCCTTCACCGACCATCAAGCATGATCGGTGATTGGAACCATGACCTTTCCCCGCTTGTTGAAGATTAGCCGCCAGCCCCAATTGTCCACCAAGATCGCAATGGGAGAAATTGGAGCCGACGTTGCCCAGGGTGCGCCACGAGGAGGCTCTTCAACATGCACCCCTAAATATAAACAACAACCTAAGTCAACGTTACCCAACTCAATACCACAACCATATCCACACAATTTGTTATTCTAACCTATATCAGATAAGTTAATCTGTACACAAGACTACTTTTAATATTCATGATTCATATTACCATAGTGATTACTTGAGGATATTCCCTTAGGTAGTGTTGTGCTGCGTTCTCCGAAATCGCGGGATAGGCCGGGATTAACGATGATATCGTCCCGGGAAAAGGCCTGTATCATGACACGACATTGTCAGGCTTAAGTGAATCTGTTAAGCATGTGTGTTAAGTTATATTGGTGGATAATGTTTAACTTGGAAATTAATTGATATAGAAGTTACAGGAAGTAAAAGTAATTATGTATTGTGTACATAATTATTTAACTGTATTAGCGGCGTGTTGTTGGTCTGGGAGTTTCTGTGTGATGTTTATGTTAGTGAAATAATTAGGTTCTTTCTGAGAAATAATGATAAAATGTAAGGCAACGTTCAGTAGAATACGTGGCTAAGTAATAACAGCCGAACGAGTCGATCGATCAGGTTAAGCTACGCTTGCCGCGGTTGCTCCGTGGATGGGTGAATATCTTTACATACCAAGACCCGTCCGTGCCTCGGAAAGCACGTTAAGCCCGTGGTCCCGGCTGTCATTCGTGGTTCTTTATTTATTAAAGCTTTATGCACAAGTAAAAAAAAATACTGTACAAAGGCGGAATTAATGCCTGAGGCATTTTCTACCAGTCAACCTTAGGGTGATGCAGAGATATACCATGGCAGGCGCAACATACGGGATAGATAGCTCGCAAATTACTATAAAATACAAGAATAAATACTAATTTAGAGATACATAGATACATACATATAAACAAAATAAACCTTGGTCAGGAGAAATAACGATCGGTAGAGGAGAAAACGAATCCAGCAACTCAGCGCTGGGATGCTTCAGCCAACTTCTGACGGATATGTTCACGTGCCTTCACTTTAAAAGATAACCGACTGGTTGCTGTCCCGATTTTCAGAGGGAGCGCATTCCAAAGAAAAACCGCCTGGATAAAGAAAGAAGAATGAATGAAACAAAAACGGTGAGAGGGACATCGTAGAAGACGATTGTTGGTGGAACGAATGTTTTTACTATGGGCAGTGCATATATATTGAATTTGGGAAGTCAGGTAAGAAGGAGAAGTGGGTTTGTCCAGAATAGAGAACAACGTAGACAGTCGTTACGGGTCGTCAGAAGCCAAAAAGTCTGACAACCAGTGTTACTCAGGGATATCGTATTACCCAGTAGCTGGGTTGTGGAGGTCAGATAGGCAGTCGAGTCCATGTAAAATTCTGGTATTCAGTCGCATCCAGTTAGACTGGAAGCCAACCCCATAAATAGTTGGGAAAAGGCAAGGTAGATGATGGCAGATGATGGTTCAGTAGAATACTATCTAATAATAATTAGTACAGATATTATATTTATTTTAAACTTCATAAATTCTTACATAAGATTACGCCTGTGATCTCTAAAGGGTTTAGGCAGAGGTGTACCTATAGCACACCCACATTTCGCCACGATGTTTTTTTGTTTGTTTATTTGTTCATACATAAATTTAATAAAAACCCTAATAACTTTAGATATGGTTAAGAAGAGTGATAAGTTAAGTTTTAAAGCTTCCTCTCAACTCCTGATTTTCTGTGTCCGATAGAGTATATAATGACGTCATTAAATTTTAAGTAATGCGATAAATGATTGAATATTGAGTATTGAATTAAGAACTATCTCGTGTTCTCACTATGAGAGCTATATTATGTCTGGGTGTGCTGTGTGTGTTAAAAAGAGGTACGAATACAGACCTGTGGCAGTGGTTTCCAGCATTAAAAAAAAAAAAAAATATTTCTGAACAAACACTTTTACACGTCAATCATATTTTTTTTTAAACTAGATGAGGTGGGCGTTTCCTATCTGACTACTCTGAGAAGAAAGGCCGAAACAAACTCAGAGGTCACAGTCTCTTTTAAAGTCCAGACATAATCTTGGTCAGATCATGTGAAGGCTATGTAGATCGGTGTATGCAATGGTCTTTTGAGGAAAGCACCACACAGATTGAGTGGACCTGTCCAGTCAGTGCACGCAATTGTCAGTAATCGTGCAGCTCAACGAGCTCCTTGAGTCTATCAAGGAGCTCAACGATTCGACGAACAATACCAAAGAAAGGACAATAGAGTAGGCCGCATAAATTACTCAAACTGCCAGATCATGATTCAGCTGAGAAAAATACAAAAATAAATAATAAAAAAAACCAATGACCGACATAGTTCTCACATTCACAATAATTAGAATAATATTATTATAATAATGTTTGAGGACCATGTAGATTTGTGTCTGAAATGGTCTTTTGAGGAAAGAACCACACAGAATACAATCAATTTAATTGTAACAGATATAAAAAAATAAAAGCACACGAGTATAAGGTCCTGGGTTTTATTGCCAGGACCATGGATGTTGTTGGATTTTATATAAGGAATTTCTCGGTAGCAGGCCGGAGTTTGAATTTGTGCCCCGTTGATTGCAATAGGCGAGCCTGTTACATGAGACTTAAACATTGCTGTATGACGGCACGGTTGGCGCAGTGGTTAAGCGATTGACTGCTGCGTTACGTGTCGCGGGTTCGATCCCCGCACGGAACAAATATTTGTATGACCTGCAAGTAGTTGTTCCGGGTCTGGCTGTTTGTGTACGTGAGTTTAAATGTTTGAAAACGCACCCATGATACCGGAGAAATTCCTAGTGTGGGGCTACGTTTTTAAAAAAAGAAAAAAAAGAAGATTGCTGTCCAAATGTGGGTGTACTGCAGGTACACCACTGCCCAACTCTTTGTGGATTACAGGCATATTGTTATGTTAGGTTATTTAAAAAAAGGTAAACAGGGTTATTGGTAAAACACCATCAACCTCTTAAGGGGTCATTGTACTCAGCATTATGAACAACTTTTACTATGGGGCCAAATTTGAAATCGCGAAATAAAAATCAGCTGGTCCCTAAATTTTGACGAGTTCTGCAAACAATTTAATATTTGGCTCCATAGTAAAAGTTGTTCATAATGATGAGTACAATGACCCCTTAAGAGGTTGATGGTGTTTACCAATAACCAAAATTAATAAAATAATAATAATAAAAAATATATATATATATAATATAATAATATATAATGATAATAATAAATAATAATATTAATAATATCTGAATTATAGTTATTTATTTATTTATCAATGCCAACGGGCAGTAGCTGTGTCTGCGACAGTGAGGATTATAACAAAGCATTATATTTTAATATATAAGTTTAAAGCAATTCATTTATTTAAAGAATAAATTATTGACATAATTTCAAACACAGATATAAATACAGCAATTTACTGCTGAATTACTTGAATATTGTTACTGTAAATGAGAATCCCGAGAAATCGTAACATCACTAAACTGAATAATTTAATTATTCATAAATCTGTATCTGAAAATGTAAACATCATTTTGTTACACACTAATAAGTTAATAATTTAATTAAAATATTATGAAATGAATGTACCTAATAATGAATTTTGGAGTGACAGTGTAAAAATAATAGTGGAAAAGTGTACTCCAAAATATCGATATTTTAATTATCTCTATGATTATCAAGGTATATTTTTCCAAATCACTATTGATCTTTGGAACCTTGTAACCTGGTCCTTATAAATTTGGTTCTTTTACTCCCGTATTACCTACAATATTACAAGTTACATGGGCGCCGGCATGTTTATTTTCAGGGTGTGCATCTTCGGCTAAATAATGTTTGCACTTCGCCTCTGATATGTTAGTTTATCGTTTTTCCATTGATACAAGTAACTTACAAACTCAAACTCAAACTCAAAGCATTTATTTCAAATAAACCAATTACAGGCACTTTTGAATTGTCAAGGGGTCGGTCAGTCAGAAAGATGAAGCTAGTTGCCCATTCCAAAGCGTAGTAGGTACCTATGGAGAAGAACGGGCAAGAAACTCCATGGACACTCTTTTAAATCAAAATATTGTTACAATAGAGTGGTTACATCATTCATGTTGTAATTATACATGTGAGAACGATGTAGAAAGACGTGCACGTTAAAAGCGTCCGTAATAAAAAGATAAAAACAATTATGGAATTAAAATAAGCCGTGGCAGCTAAGAAATGACCAGTGCCTACTGACGGCGCCCGTTCACGAACATGACGTATGGATCAGCACCATTCAGCTCAACCATTTTGAAGGGAACTCAAGTAACGTACAGTAACTTTGTCGACGTATGCAGAAAAGCTTAAGAATTAAGAAAGAGTATCCTGCAAGAGCGAGCAAAGCAAGCTCGGTAATTTTAGCACCTCGCCTAGGGTCGATTAGATTTTCGGAAATAGGGGTTCGGTACTTTATTGAGTAATCCACAAAAGCTTTAGAATTGAGAGGAAAATTTTAAGATCTCGCCTCAAATAGGTTAAGTGCTCTATTATTATTGTATTTGGCGTTTTCAGATATTTTTTTAGTTCTGAATGTTTTTTTACCCATATTTTATTTTGAAGCCAGGGGGTGCAAGTGCGTACAGCGGACAGAGCTCCGGCGGGATCTCAGGGCGGCATGGAGAGTGCGATTGTCGCAACCCAGCGTTGGGCACGCCACAATTGCGGCGATAAGTCCCCTCTTTGAGGAGTGGCTAGAGAGGCGCCACGGCGTCCTCACCTTCCGCCTGACGCAGGTCCTCACCGGACACGGTTGTTTCGGGAGGTTCCTGTTCCGGATAAGGCGGGAGGAAACGCCCGGGTGTCACCATTGTGTGGATCGCCCGGAGGGCACGGTGGAGCATACGGTGGAGGTCTGCCCGGCTTGGGCGGAGTACCGCCGTGTCCTCGTGGAGGCGACTGGCGGTGGCGATCTCTCGCGTCCGGCCTTGGTCCAGGCCATGGTACGGAGCGAGAGGGCTTGGGAAGCCGTCACCTCCTTCTGCGAAGCAGTCATGTTCGCGAAGGAGGAGGCGGAACGCGTGAGGGAGAGGTAAAATTTGCGCCCTCACGCCCCTAGCCGCCGCAGGAGACGCCCTGGGCGTCGGGAATCGCAGGCCGATTCCCGGCCACCGTAGGCGCGGGCTTGCGAACGGCGAGCAATGGGCAGCTCGCCGTTCGATAAGGACTAGGCCCGGGTCGACGGCGCGTTGTGTTCCACGCGCGCCTCAAAGAGATGTCAGCACCAATGATGGGGTTTGCTAGGACCGATGCCTGCTAGGGTTGCGGAAAAGTCCAAGAGGGTTACCGTGGCCCCTGGCACAGGCAACTGAAGATACACGGGTGGGTTTTAGTCAGTAAGAGTCTGACACGCCCTCCTGCTCTGCCCAGAGCGGGAGAAGTTATTTGATGATTTCCCACCCACAAAAAAAAAAAAAAAGGGGGTGCAAGTGCACGCTCTTCACCCCGTTCCCGGCGCCCGTGCAAGTCACAGAGCATGTAGAAGCTTCAACGGCCGCTGCTAGAAGCGGCATTGTCAACACTTTAATTACCATCTCCGTTAACATGAATACCGCTGTTAACTCGCACTATGACATTAATGACGTAAAGAAACTGAAGGCTTTTCGATGTCACGACTTTTATTAGTATCACCGTCTTTAAGGACTTTGCTTGCGTTACAGTTACTGTCAGTATCATTCTGCATTTTATTACTAAATAAAATGCACGAATAAATTTATAGAGGTACGAGGAACAGGGTGTAAAAGTTAACTCATACCTCCATAGAAAAAGGAGGATGATCCGACCAGACGTTTGTCGTGTCTGTATTTTAAGGGCAATAGTTCATTGCAGTTCTTAATAACATTGTAAACTTTCCCGAACAAACAATGAATAAATTAGGTTCGGAGTAAGTATCGTCCGTCGCCGTGGAGTCCGTAAAAGCGAGTCGTCATCGTCCCGAGTCGTGTTGCAGCCGCACCGCGCCTCAACTTACCGATGACGCATTGATCATATAGAGGCACAAGGAACAGGAGGTAAAGTTCACTCATACCTCCATAGAAAAGGGAGGATCCTCCGACCAGACTGGTGTCGTGTCTGGTGGGCAAGTGGCCGACGATTGTTGTCAGGAGATTGTACTCGTATATATGCTAGTTGCGCGGTAAACTCTGCTTGCGCGATGCAGGATTTTGCGTGACGTCAGTGTGACGTAGTTCTCATGAGGCGATTTAGATACCGCTACAATCATGCCACCTGCTCATGCAGACCGCGCCCAAGGTGTTGGGGTCAATTCCCAACCATAGGTGACCCATAAACCCGGCCTTAATTGTTTACTGTTGGCAAAGGCAATCTAAGGCCAATTAATATTATGTTATTAAAGCTAAATAGCGGGGTAAAGTAATTCTATGATTTTTTTTAGGTATTTGAAAAGGATGAAAACCATAGGGCATCAAAAAATCGCCAAGCAGTTGGTTACCTCTTCACGTTACCCGTGGCTGGCCTATTTTATGGCCCAAGAATCAGCATGGCCATAAAACGTGGCAATTCTGCCAGCTTTTTGGGCACTCTTCCTGTTGACAGCGATACGGGCGGCGGCGTTTGACTTTTCAGGGATCATTATTAGTATCGGTGGGTTTTAGCCACATGACTTTGGGCTGTAAGAAAGAATAGAAAAAAAAAGAAGAAAGAGGTTATTTGTCACAGAAACACGTGCATACAAAAACGATAATTAGCTCTAATAATTAAGAAAAAGTATTTACAAAAAGATCAATAATCACGAGCACAAAACAGAAATAGTCGACAGCTGCACGTCATGATGTGACTAGAAGGCTTCCACTCAGCATGATGCTGTGATATGGGGGACCCACAGCACAGCGCTGATTTTCAGTGGTTACCCGAAAAGGACGTACGGAAACCAAGTCAGGTTCAATGATTGGTACTATAACAAAATAAAATAAAACAAACAGTTAGCACTACTGGTTTTCAACTAGGATTAACCTTGAAGGCCGATCGATCTTTATGATTCTGAAAAATAGCGTCAGGCACTAGATGTCTGGCATGCGTCCTGAACTAGACCTATTTGGCACATCCACACAACAAGACTGGAATTCGATTTAAATAAATTAAGATTCTTAAAAAAATGTGTCTGTTCTTTTGCCGAGTACTTTGTACAATTTCATTATATATTTCTATGTTTTATTTTTATATAAAATGGGTTTGCTCTTGATTATAGGCTAGGTCAGAGTCCACGATGGAGTGAGCTTACCCAGAAGAAGCCTGTTCACTCTCACTTTGAAGAGATTAGGGTTTTATGCGTTCGGAAACACAGACGCAGGTAGAGAGTTCTACTCTTTTGCTGTGCGCATATCAAAATACATTTGGAAACGTTTAGTGCGAATTCGAGGAATTGCAACTAGGTAAGGATGGTAACTTGCAGTGCGTCTAGATAACCGATGGAAGAAGGGAGCCGGTGGAATGAGGTCGTGGAGTTCTTGGGCACACTCTCCGAAGTACAATCTGTTGAAGACCGACAAGCAGGCGACCTTGCGGCGATGAGCCAAGCTGTGAAGCTTGGCATCCACCAGCTTTACGTCGCCAATGATCCTCTTACCTCTGCGGTCCACCGAGTCAAGCGCGGCAAGTTGGTACTTTGCTGAGCCATCCCAAAGGTGGCTGCAATACTCCATACAGGATCGACTTGCGCTTATGCTTATAGCAGTTAATCTTTAAAAAGAAAAGAAAGAAAGAAGAAAGCTCGTTAGATGTGTGATTAGGATTACATAAAATACCGTTTCATACTCTTTGCTTTGACAATAATTATCTATGACAACTTTACAGGAAGACAAAATGAAGCAAATGGAATGAAAGTATCGATTTGACGTGACCTCAATTTTTTTTTGAGAATGTATATAGATCTTAAATACTTACTTCGTGATCCTTAAGTTCTTCGTTCTTCCATAAAGATTATCTACGATTTATTTACTTCCTTAAGGCATTATTATGTGTCAAGAAACAGGATGAGAATATTCGATCACATCTCAATATTTGCTTCTGCTGTCACCTGCCTCCATATCGGATTTGCTTGTGCTTCATCATATTACCGATTTATTGCCTTTTGGGGTGAATATACCTGAGAATATTATCTCATTTATTTGCATTTTTTCTTTTTTCGTATGGTAAAAGGATTCCGCCAATACAATTACACGAATGATAAATGATTTAATTTCTGTAAGTAGGTTTGTACAAACACTTTTACACGTCAATCATATTTTTTTTAAACTAGATGAGGTCGGCGTTTCCTGTCTGACTACTTGAATTGTGGATTACATAATATATTCCGGTTGAAAGTATGTAAAGGTGAAGCATGAAAGTTTTTCTTAATCAAATGGTATTGCCTAAGACAAACTACACATAAAATATAATTGGAAAATTAGACAAGAACTCACTTGTCAGGTTTTTAATCACCAACCTGGGCTTTACTGACTCTTAAGGGGACTACATGACCTAAACGCAAGTTTTATAATGCCTAAAAGTATATGATCCACTGCAGTAAACAAAATCAGAAAAATATATGATATTCTTCAGGATCTATGCTAGTTCGATATTGTGTTGAAAACATAATACTACTAATTTCGTACGATGGAAAAATGTCACGAAGATAGACCTCTAAAAATGTATTTTAATGATTAAAAACCATACTAATATACATGCAATAATTCTGTTTTTTTTTTCAGAATGGTTTTGAAGCCACTTATAAACGTGATAGTGTTTTCATTTTTTAGTCCAGTCAATAGATTTTTGTAAATAGAGAATCGCTTCATATTTTGCAATAAATTACCAGCCAGTGTCATCCTTTGTGTGACCGCGCTTTAGCTGTTGTCAGCCCCTTAAGGTGATACGTAAAAAATAAATCATAGCTCGAGGGGCGCATATAAGAAAGTGACAGAGTCAATTACTTCCACATGCGAAAAAACAGAGCGCAACAATGCGCAATGGAACCAAAATAAAACAACGTAAGCGACAAGCCGAATATAAAAAAAAAAATTAAGCTATGTACCAAAAATATGTTCAGCCAGAGTTTTGAATTACCTAATCCGCACCTTTTGAATGCAATTTAACAATGATATTACTTAGAATTTTAGAAAAACATATAAAAAGTTGAGGTCTTTTCGGAATTTAATTCTATCGAGGAAATTTAACCCGATTGTGTGTTCCTTCAGTCAGAGTATTAATCAAATAGTCAATAAACATATATATCCAAAAAGTAAATCCATATACTGTAATAGTAAAATAAATGGTTACGAAAAATCCCCTAATTTATTTTGGTATCACATTAAAGTCAAAAAAAATCAGCAATTACCCTTTTCCCTAGTTTGTCGAATCGTCGCGTCACTTTACAATCACAAATACTCCTTTTCGCACAAAATAAACACTTTATAAGAAACTCATTCTCAAATATTTACATCAGCAAGCTAAGATTTATTTATTCAAATCTTTCTATCTGAAGAAGTATTTTTGCTTCAACTTTTCCGCAACATGTTTTTTTGTAAATGTTATTATTATATTTCGTTCTGCCTTTTTGTTGGTTTTTAGATATTGTTTTCTTGACATACTTTGCTTTTAATACATTAACTCTATTGTATTGGTTTATGAAAATCATTTGTTATTCTTTTCTTGTTTGCATTTAGACATTCTTATAAAAATATGAATAGCTACAACACCTATGTGCCAGTAGGTAATCGTTACTGTTTGCTAATTTTTTAAAAGAGGAGGTTCTCAATTCAACTGTATGTTTTTTTTTGTATGTTTGTTACGCTATCATTCCGGTAATTATGAATTGATTTTGATGATTCTTTTTTGTTTGGTAGGTCATACTTCAGATGTGGTCCCATATAAATGTTTAAAAAAAAATCAACAATAATTATTTTTAAATAAAAAAAAACGCCTTCAAACGGGCGTGGACGTCGTGTATGACGTTTGTTTTCGAATTGATGTGGAGTAGGTAGATACCATAACTAAAAATAAAAAAATAAAACATTGTAAAAAAGTTTTTCTGTAGGTACTGAATTGGTACTTAATTTACTTTTACTCTTTATTAATTCTAGTTCTAAACTCAATTCTTAAGTAGAAGAATAGATTATTATGTACACCATATGTACGGCGAACCGCACATCGGTATTTTATTGCGAAAAGCTTAATCATCAGTTTTACGCGCTAACGCCAAACGACCCAAATTACATATAACTTAGTACGTGTTCAGATAGCAACTAGTGCCGTCGCGCGTGCTCCCTCGCTCTATTAGCAAACATTTGTGACATTTTGAACAATACACAGTTTCTGTGAGCATTTCAGTCTATCATTTATAACATCCCAAACAGCAATCTCTACATGGTCCTTCGAGCCATCGGGCGGGACCTCGCGAATTTTTGATAGTCCTCCGTCCGGAAGGAGTTGACTAGTGTTAAAGCAAACCAAAAATTAGTGAGGACACTCGTTCGTTGAACTATTAACATTGTGGATAAGCAGTCCGCACCGGAGCAACAAGCAAGCATTAGCAAGACGTCAGCAGCAGTACGTCGCCAGCAGCAAGGGAACAGTTTCAGCAGCAGAGCTGTTTCTGCAATCATCAACATCTATCAAGCAGCCGTAAGAAAGGAGAACTCACGTAAGATCTTTCCTTTTTTAATTAACATAACATAAGCAAAGCAGTCCTTTCACTAACACAATGGAGGATCTTTACGGTTCACAACTGGAGATTAGTGAAGCGATGAAGAAAATGAAAATCAACATTAAAAAGGACGGCGCCGAAAGAAAGACGGATGACTATTTCAGACGTCGTTCGGAGTTACTTGAGAGTTACTGGTCAGACTACCAGGACAATCATTTGCGTATCTGTGCGAGTGGGGTCAGAGAACATAAATATTTTCAAAATTCTGAGCATGAGCAAACAAGTCAGCTATACGCTAGCATTAAAACATTAATCGCCGAGCAAAGCTCGGGATTAGCAGTGAGAGTTATTCCTCCATCACCGAACAAACGATCTCAACCCAAACAGGAAGATCGTCAACAAGAACAAGCAGAAGCAGTGCAGAAGCAGCATAGGGGTCCGAGCACTAGCCAAGCAATGATATCAAAGGGCTCAACTAGTAAACTCGATGACATGGTTCGCAAGCAAGCGGCTAATATCAAAGCCTTTAAGAGGGCCGTGAGTAACATCGACCTAGAAGACCTCAATGAAAAGTGGGAGCTAGAGGACGCCCTCAAAACCGTACAATCAAAATGGAAGCAGGTTGATGAGCTGCACTGGGAAATGGACGGAGAAATGTGAATGTGAATGAAGAGTACGACATCATCTACAATGAAAATGAGAAAACATTCATCAATCACAAGAAATCCATCAACAAAAAACTCTGGTCAGTTTCACACAGAGAACATAGTACTCCACAAATGGATATTCCTATATTTACAGGGAAATATCATCAATGGTACTCATTCAAAGATTTGTTTAATGAAACCATACACAACAATCGGTCATTATCGAACGCACAGAAGATGCAGTTTTTGAAAGGAAAGCTGCGTGGTGAAGCAGAGAAGATTATACAACATCTTCCAATAAGCAGTGACAACTACAACACATGTTGGGAGCTTTTAAACCACCGCTATAATAACAAAAAGCTTATTTTTAACTCTATCATTAACACCCTACTCGGTTTACCCAACATGCAACAGCAATCTTTGAGTCAAATTAAAAAATTGCATGACGTCACCCTTGAAAGCATACACGGGATAAAAAATCTGGGTGTCGACATCAAAACATGGGATCCACTCCTTGTGAACTTATTGTCACAAAAATTGGATCAGGAAACTTTTGGGGATTACGTCGATTCATTGAAAAATGCAAGAGAGCTGCCGGTGCTACAAGAGTTTCTCGACTTCTTAGAGAGCAAGTTTACAAGTCTAGAATCTTCGCGTAGAAAACATGAGAGTCATGCGCAAAAGGCAAATCTAGACACAAGAACATCGAATGGAAAAAATCCTCATAGCAACAATTATCATAGCAACAGCCATAAATCATTCTCCAAAGCATTACACGTGTCGGCACAGCATAAGTGTCCGCTGTGCGGTCAACAGCACGGCCTATATAATTGCAAAAGGTTTTTAGACTCGAGCAATGAAAACAAGCTAAAAACAATTGCGAAATTGAAAACATGCATTAATTGCTTATTCGATCATAATGGTCGACAGTGCATTTCTACAAAACGGTGTCGCTATTGCAATGGAACGCATAATTCAATTATGCATGATGCTTGCACAAAATCTAGATCAGCATCGTCCAACAGCGCAGCCGTTGCCAACAGTCAGCTAAATAATGAGGACCCAATAGTGTCTGTTTCATCACATGTCACTGGGAATAAATCCAGCACTAAGGAGGTGATGTTAGCCACTACTTTAATCAAGGTTGAAGCCATTGATGGGTCTCAGCAAGTCTTAAGAGCCCTGATAGATTCGGGTTCACAAGTGTCCCTAATCAAAGAAGATGCAGTGAAAAGGCTGGGATTAAAAAAATCGCGATGCAAAGGGATCGTAATGGGTATAGGAGAAAAAAACAACAAATGTAAAGGTAAACTAACTATTCACTGCTCATCAATACAAAACAACTTTTCATTTAGTACAGATGTGCTAATTATGGACAAGTTACTTGATAACTTACCTATCAAAACATTTGATCGGCCTAATTGGTGTCATATAGAAAACTTAAAATTAGCAGATCCCGAATTCAACTCAAGCAGGCCAGTGGACTTGTTACTTAATGCCAACGTCCATGGCATAATATTGCTGACGGGATTAATTAGAGGCGAAAACCCATCCCAACCTATATTACAACAAACACAACTGGGATGGATTATATACGGAGGTGGTGAAGAAACAACGTCATATCAATGCAATGTTGTATTGAGCAACAACCAAGACATTCAGCGATTTTGGGAGATCGAAGACATCAGTGAAGAATCGCAAATGTCGTCAGAGGATCAAGAATGCATAGACTTTTATTCAGCAACAACAAAACGACTTGCAGATGGGCGTTATGAAGTCAGACTACCATTAAAATCAGACGCCGAGGAAAAGTTAGGGTTTTCCAAAGAAATGGCCATAGCACAGTTCCTAAATCTGGAACGAAAATTCCAAAGGCAGCCAAACTTAGCAGAACAATATAAATCCTTTATAAAGGAATATCAAGCATTAGGACACATGGTTCCTAATGAACACAACAATAACAAGCAAGCAATATCGTGTTACCTGCCACACCACGCTGTACAACGAGCTGAGTCGACAACAACGAAACTTCGTGTCGTATTCAACGCGTCTGCCAGGACGTCTAGCGGGCACAGTGTCAATGATCTGATGTTGAAGGGTCCGAATATGCAACAGGACCTTCAAAACCTAATCATCAAGTGGCGTCAATATCGATACGCATTTACCGCCGATATCGAAAAGATGTATCGGCAAATAATGGTGAATGAAGCAGATCGTCGATATCAGCAAATAGTATGGAGAGATTCGCCATACCAAACAATCAAAACATATCAACTAGCAACGGTGACTTACGGCACTAAATCAGCACCCTTTTTAGCAATGATGACCTTGCGACAATTAGCAAAGGATGAAGAACAGAAATATCCGGAAGCATCCAAGGTCTTAACAGAATCATTTTACATGGACGATCTGATCCACGGTAGTCATTCAATACAGGATGGTAAACTACTTATAACAGATCTCAACAAGCTAGTAAAGTCGGGAGGTTTTCGATTACGAAAATGGTCAGCAAACAGTTCGGAACTCCTGGCAAACATTGATAGCAATCAGAGCGAAGGAGAAATTATATTTAATATCAAAATAGATAACACAGCAAAAACATTGGGCATACGGTGGAATGCAACCGATGATGAATTTACTTTTAAATACAATTTAGCAAAAAATTACACAACATTAACAAAGCGAATGCTTTTGGCTGAGATATCCAAACTATTTGACCCGTTAGGATGGATATCACCAGTAACAACAAAATTAAAAATACTATTCCAGAGACTATGGGAAAACAACCTGAACTGGGATGAAGAAGTCCCTGAAAACATTAAAAACGAATGGAATACGTTACAAACAGACATAGTAAACATCAATAACTACAAAATACCACGATGGATCGAATATCAACCTCATGACATCATCGAACTGCACGGCTACTGCGATGCGTCGACTAAAGCTTATGCTGCAGTTATTTATGCGCGTATCAAAAAACATAACAAATCTTCAGTAGTATTGGTTGTGGCTAAATCACGATTAGTTCCGGTTTCGAAAAGCGTGTCATTGCCGAAATTGGAATTGTCAGGAGCTGTTTAGGAGACCTTAATTTGCAGTTATTTGGGTGGACAGACTCAATGGTTGTCTTGGGCTGGTTACAGGGCGATCCCGGACGCTGGAAGCCGTTCGTAGCAAACAGAACGAGAAGCATTACTGAAGTCATAAAACCAGATTGCTGGCGATATGTTAAATCAGAAGAAAATCCAGCGGACGCAGCAAGCAGAGGAATTCTACCATCTCAGCTAAAAAATCATAGTCTGTGGTGGCAGGGTCCTAGCACCTTGAAAACATTCGATGCAAAGGCATCTTCAAAACCAATCTCTTTTACAACAGACCAAGAACTTAAAACGAAATATAGTCAAGGTCACAAAACAAATACTTTAACAAAGCAGCATCTAACGACAGATTCAGATAGCATTATTGGGCAACTGTTGGATAAATACAGCTCCTTCAGTAAAATTGTCAAAATACTTGCGTGGTTATTACGCGCTACAAAAACAATGCCATTACATAATAACGCCACAATAATTAAACATAGTTCATTGCCGTCGTATCTCACATTACTTGAAATGCGAAACGCCAAGTTATTAATTGTTAAGCATGTACAAAGAACAGTATTTTTAGAAGATATAGAATACTTAAAAAAGCATGGTAAGCTAAACAACAAGAGTGATCTATTGAAACTAGATCCGTTCATCGATCGAGAAGGTATCCTTCGAGTAGGTAGTCGCCTAAGAAAGGCAGATATTGGGATGGAGATGAAACATCCAGCAATACTACCAAACAACAGCCGATTAACAACACTTATTATTAACCAAGCTCATCTTCTAACTTACCATGGTGGGCCTCGTTTAACACTAGCAAACATCCGCCAGAAGTATTGGATAATCGGAGGTAATAGAGCTGTCAAGAAAGAAGTTAGAAACTGCGTTATTTGCAGAAAACATTCACCAAGAATGCAGCATCAATTGATGGGAGATCTGCCAGAATCCCGAAGCACACCCGCTCCCCCCTTCTATCATACCGGGGTAGATTATACCGGCTATGTTGAGGTAAAAAGCAATAAAGGACGCGGGATAAAAACAACAAAAGGCTACATAGCAATATTTGTGTGTATGGTTACCAGAGCTGTTCATCTGGAATTAGTGTCCGACTTAAGCAGCTCTGCGTTTTTAGCAGCTCTACACCGAATGACAGCCAGAAAAGGAGCTCCCTGTCACATATACAGTGACAATGGAACTAACTTTGTTGGAGCGAACAGAGTTTTACAAGAGCAGTTTCACGATTTACAAAGCATGGTCAACAACAAGACAATAGAGGCAACCTCTAGCAATAATGTACAGAATTGTAAGAATAATTCAAGTAAAAGCTTGAAATCAGTAAATAGTATCAACCTGGTGCATCAAAACATTCAAGGATTTATGAACAAAGATTTAGAAGTAGAATTATTTATGAACTGTAACAGTATAGATATTCTTTGTATAACAGAACATTGGCTTAAAATCCACCAGTTCTTGTTCAATTTTAATAATCACCAGGTTGGTAGTTCGTTCAGCAGAGTAAATGCTATACATGGTGGCTCCTTAATTTTAGTAAGCAACCAGCTTAAATTTAAAGAACGTAAGGATATTGTGAGCCTATCTGTTGAGCGGACAATAGAAATAGCCTGTATAGAATTGGAGCAGTTTATTGTATTAAGTGTGTACAGACCCCCTTCAGGATTGTATGACTGCTTTGAAAAGGTAATGGATGAAGTGTTAAACAAGATTTGTAACTCGAACAAGTCCATTATCACTTGCGGTGATTTTAATGTTAATTTATTAGAAAACTCAGGTTCTTGTAGTAAAATATTAAGTCTGTTTCAGTCCTACAATCTTGTAAACCTATTTTTGGAGCCCACTAGAATAACCCCTACTAGTGCAACATGCCTAGATAATATTTATACAGATGTTATACCAAGCCACAAAGAAATAATAAATTTACTAGATTCTGATCATTGCGGGCAAAGGATTACTATCCAAAACCAAATCAAGAAAGTGGCTAAAAAGGATATCACTGTCAACCCCAAAACTGCAAGTCGCTTGGAAGCTTTTAAAGTTAAACTCATTAATAAATTACCAGTTTTATCTATTAATTTTGATCCTAATCATATATATGATGATTTTTTTAATATATACTGTAAACAATTTAATTCCACCTTTGTTCCCAAGACTATCTCGGTTAATAGCAACGCATCTTTCAGTGATTGGGCTACCATTGGTATTCATAAAAGTAGGACACGGCTTTATGAACTGTACAATGAAAGGACCGTTTAAAACACTGCTGATTTTAATTTATATGTTAGAAATTATTCAAAATTATTTAAAAAAGTTTGTTGTATGGCCAAGTCCCGTTATTTGAGTTCGAAGATTAAAAACAGTAGTAATGTAATTAAAACGACTTGGAATATTGTTAATAGTGAAACGGGAAGGTCTAGTAACCGAAATACTGACTACAGCCTGTCCATTAAAGACAACATAATAAAATCTGACTCACAAGTCGCCGCGGAATTTGAAAATTTCTTTTCAGATATTCCCGTTTCAACTACTAAATCACTAAACTCATCACCTTCTGTTGCTGAGTATTTGCTTAAAGAAAATGTTAATGTTTGCGATTCGGAATTTCATTTTGAACATATTACTTGTAGAGATATAATTAAAACCTTTCACACTTTAAACGTAAAAAAGACTGCAGATCTGTGGGGTAATTCTGTAGAAGTTGCTAAGTCTATTATTGACATTGTAGCACCTACTTTAGCTCTTATTTTTAACAATTGTATCGACTGTGGAGAGTTTCCTGACCTCATGAAAAATAGTAAAATAATACCTTTGTTTAAATCAGGTAGTACTACAGACCCCACAAATTATAGACCTATTTCAGTACTACCTACCTTTAGTAAAATTTTTGAGAAATTAATTTTAGCCCAATTGCAAAGATTTTTTAATAAACATAAATTATTACATAGTAAACAGTTCGGTTTTACAAGGGGTCGTTCAACTACTGATGCCGGTGTTGAACTTTTAGGACATATCTATAATGCATGGGAAGATAAATGCGATGCCTTGGGCATTTTTTGTGATTTGTCCAAGGCGTTCGATTGCGTTCTTCATGAAACGCTAATCAGGAAACTCCGCCACTACGGGATCCGGAACACCGCTCTGGATCTTCTTACTTCATACTTGAATAATAGGGTTCAGAGCGTTGACGTTAATGGTAAAAGATCTCCCGGATCTATAGTAACAATGGGAGTCCCACAGGGCTCAATTCTTGGTCCTTTTTTGTTTCTTATTTATATTAATGACTTGCCTTACCTCATAAAGGATAATCATGATATAGTGTTGTTTGCGGACGATACTTCACTTTTGTTTAAACTTAAACGTCAGCAGCTGGTTACTGACGATGTAAATAGCGCGATCTCAAAAGTAGTTCACTGGTTCAATGTTAATAATTTACTACTTAATGAAAAAAAAACCAAATGCATTAAGTTTACGTTGCCTCACGTTAGACAGGTGTTAACTAATGTATTGATAAAGGGCAGAGAATTGAATCCTGAAGATAGCACAGTATTCTTGGGCTTAACTTTGGATGCTAAGCTTCAGTGGGGCCCACACATCGATAAATTATCAAAAAAGCTTAGCTCCGCAGCATACGCTGTTAGAAAAATTCGTAATTTAACTGACATAGAGACAGCCCGTTTAGTGTACTTTAGCTATTTTCATAGTGTAATGTCGTATGGTATTCTGTTGTGGGGAAATGCCGCCGACATTCAGACTATCTTTGTTTTGCAGAAAAGAGCTGTTCGATCAATTTATAAATTAAGCCCGAGACACACTCTCAGAGAGAAATTTAAGGAGATTAATGTAATGACTGTGCCTTCACAGTATATTTTTGAAAATCTTTTATATGCCCATAAAAATATAAACTTGTTTAAAAAATACAGTGATATCCATAATATAAATACTAGGAACAAACACAGCTTCGTTGTACCTACAACAAGGCTCAAGAAAATAGGTGGCTCGTTCAGATGTCAATGTATACGCTTTTATAATAAACTTCCAAGCCACGTTCAAGATCTAAGCCTTAATAAATTCAAATCATTCATTAAACGTAAGTTGTGCCAGAAAGGCTTTTATACCGTTAAGGATTATATTGAGGACAAAAAGGCTTGGGATTGAGTTGTTCCAATTTTCTGCATACTGAATGTTTTCTTTTATTTCTGTTACATACACTGATAAATTGATAATTATTATAACAGAACGATCAATTATTGTGAATGTGAGGACTATGTGGGTCATTGTTTCTGTTTTAATCATGATCTGGCAGTTTAAGTAGTTCATGCGGCCTACCCAAATGTCCTTTCTTTGGTATTGTTCGTCGAATCGTTGAGCTCCTAAAGTTCTGAGTTGAGCTGCACGGTTACTGACAAATGCGTGCACTGACTGGACAGGTCCTCTTAATCTGCGTGGTTCTTTCCTCAGAAGACCATTTCAGATACTAATCTACATGGTCCTCAAAGATTATGTTCGAATATTTATATACACATTGACATTGATGAATTTTATACATACAATGACATGAGTATTTACTTTGTAAAGTATTATATTATTTAAATTATTGTGAATGTGAAGATTATGTGGATTATTACTTTTTTTATTTTATTTCTTAGTTAGTTTCACGATCTGGCAGCTTGAGTAATTTATGCGGCCTACCCAAATGTCCTTTCTTTGGTATTGTTCGTCGAATCGTTGTGCTCCTTAAGTTCTCAGTTGAGCGGCAAGATTACTGACAAATGCGTGCACTGACTGGACAGGTCCGCTCAATCTGTATGGTTTTTCCTCAAAAGACCGTTTCAGACACCAATCTACATGGTCTTCACATGATCTGACCAAGATTATGTCTGGACTTTAAAAGAGACTGTGACCTCTGAGTTTGTTTCGGCCTTTCTTCTCAGAGTAGTCAGTTATGAAACGCCGACCTCATCTAGTTTTAAAAATATGATTGACGTGTAAAAGTGTTTGTAACAAACCTACTTACAGAAATAAAATCATTTATCATTTAACAATTTATCAACAGAACTAACGGAATTGCAAATACAGTGGCATTTTAATGCACCATCCTGGCCAAGTGCCGGGGGTTTATGGGAAAGAGCCGTTAGAAGTCTGAAACATCACCTCAAAAGAGTGGTTGGCGAGCAGAAGCTAACTTTTGAGGAATATTCAACTATCTTAGCAAAACTGGAGTCATGTCTAAACTCTAGACCGCTGTGTGCGTTATCCGAAGATATAGAAGATTTGGATGTACTAACTCCAGCTCATTTCTTAACTGGAAGGGCAGGAACATCAGTCATCGAAACAGAGCAAGATGCACGCACTAGGTGGACTCTATCAGCAAAAATTGCACATGACATCTGGAAAAAATGGAAAGCAGAATATTTAGCAGAACAGTCGGTGCGCCCTAAATGGATGAAAAATCAAAACAATATTGAAATAGGGCAACTAGTAACTATACAGGATGACAATCTCCCTCCAGGGAAGTGGATGATGGGCAGAGTAATAGAAGTCCACCCTGGACAGGACGGTCTCGTTCGTGTAGTATCTTTAAAAACAAAAAACGGTGTCATAAAACGACCTATTGTCAAAGTATCGATTCTACCGATTCCAACTAGCAAGCAGGAAGAGATGGAAAAAGGACAAGACCAGAACAAAGATGGCGTAAGAGAAGCAAAGATAAAAGCAAGCAAACCTAAATCATTGTTTACATCAATGGCAATGTCTTTGATATTTGCTATGTCATTGATAACAACGTCGCAAACAACAGAAATAATATCACCATTACCTAACAACATTTCGTTATATTTTGACTTAATCAATAACATGCAACTTGTAAGCGATAAATGGACCCTAGTTGTATACTACAATATGTCTCCATACTGGGATGGCATGACAACAGCAACAAAGTTCCTGAACTATTTAGATCAAACATGCAGCACCTTAACAGACACAAGTCGCTGCGGTATGTTACTACTCCAATTACATCACGAGTACTCGGAATTACAACATTACAACCGACTCCTATTGAATCAGCATTTTGACACGCACGCCAGACAGCGTCGCGGTCTTATCAATGGGATAGGCAGCATTGCAAACGCACTGTTCGGGGTATTAGACGAGAGTTTCGCCGAACAGTATAAAAAAGATATACAACTTATAAAACAAAATGAGCATCACCTAACAAACTTACATAAAAATCAAACATCTATCGTTGAGGCTGAGTATAACGTGCTAAAACGGACTGAACAACATATACAACGGCAGCACAAAACCATCAACAAGCATTTAAACGAGCTAGATCGAGCAACCAATATAATAAAAGAAAACCTGGACAAGTTAAGCGATAGTCAGGGTTTCACTCTGTCAGCACTAACAGCAGTCAATTTACTTCACAATCTAAAAGGAATTCAGGATACTGTACTGGATACAATAACAGACGTTTATCATGGCAAATTCAACACTCATTTATTGACTCCTGATCAATTAAGAAATGAACTACAGTTCATATCTGGGCAGCTGACCAAAGACGTGACCATACCGGTGGACAATATACAGTCAGACCTTAGGTCAATCTACAGCATGCTGAGAGTAAAAGCAAGAGTAATGACAGACTATGTCATATTATTATAACATTTCCATTGTCTAGTAGAGACAGTTACAAGATTTATAAGATCCTCTCAGTTCCTCATCAAATCGGTACCAACATGCTTAATGTCATGCCGAAAACAGAGTTCGTAGCAATAAATTTGAGAAAGGATGCTTATGTAACAGTATCATTTACGGAGCTTCAGCTATGTCAGCATAATGAGCATTCATATTTATGTACAATCAACAAACCAATGAACTATCTTCCTATTGACGAGAAGTTCTGTAAAATCAACCACGACAACAATCAATGTGCAGTCAGCAAATCTCCGTGCAGCGATATGTGGATTGAACTGAGCAATCCATCTAAGTATTTATATTTTTGCTGCAACACTTACCCGATCAGGATCATCTGTCAAGATCAAGTTACCTACAAGCAAATCAGTGGAGCTGGTACAATTAGCTTGAAGCCTAAGTGCATCATTAAAGGCAAAGACTTTGCTCTATACTCCCGTTCCCACTCGGAAAACATCATAAAAACTGACCCTAAAATAGAAACTCCACAGATAACCGAATTCCATCATTTAGTAAACATTTCACTGTCAGAATACACGGAATCCGTAGATCCGCTAAATCAAACATTACAAGACATCGGCAAGCAGATAAAACAGTTGAAAACGGCTACGGCAAACACTTCCGAAGAGATCGACAGAAACAATCAAAACTTATCAACACATGACGTTCACCAATACGTCATTTGCTATATCTTGCTGGGCGTGGCCATCGCAGCAGCAGCCCCTGGCTGGAGGCTTTGAGTTTCACTTAAGGCAACCACAGGATAGTCCGGTTAAGTAGTAACGACCTCTCTAGGTCTACTACGAGATGCCATAGTTAGGAAAAAAAAAAAAAAAAAATCGCAGCAGCAGCGGTGTTCCTGTGGCGCTGGTGGAAGGCGTCTACCAGGGGCCCCACGCAGACGGAACCGACAGCTACATTCTCGCGAAACATCAGTTCTAGTGAAGTGAATCATGTGAAATTCCCGCGAAAGCAGAGCATAGTGGCTGACCGTCAGCCCAGTGAAGTGAATGTGATAGCTAGTAACGCTAGTTTAAATACTGTACATGATCAAGCAACGTCCCCTAGGCCACAAAGACGTAAATTTTACACTGGGGATGATATTGTTTAAATTTTTATTATCTTTTATATTTTTTAATGTGTCATTTTCGCCCGGGAGCATGTACGGCGAACCGCACATCGGTATTTTATTGCGAAAAGCTTAATCATCAGTTTTACGCGCTAACGCCAAACGACCCAAATTACATATAACTTAGTACGTGTTCAGATAGCAACTAGTGCCGTCGCGCGTGCTCCCTCGCTCTATTAGCAAACATTTGTGACATTTTGAACAATACACAGTTTCTGTGAGCATTTCAGTCTATCATTTATAACATCCCAAACAGCAATCTCTACACCATAAAAATTACAGATATAAATGTAGAAATATTACATAGGGTGACATAATGGGCGGTCTTATCGCTAAAAGCGATATTTTACCGACAACCTTTGGGTGGATTCAAGGGAAAAGGAGAGACCATACTTAAGGTTTAACCTTCTGAGTAAAGCCTACCACAAAATGCACTCAGCGAAAATCTGGGTCTTTTATCCGGATACGGATGCGAATACATGGTAATAGGAATTAATTATAATATTTCTCACTATATTAATACAAGGTGTAGGTACTTCAGAAATGATTTTTAGGAACACACACATAATTACATCAAGTGAGAACCATTTACGATAATAATTATCTGCTACAGATATCTCAAACACCAAAATACCAAACCACACTCCGCAAAACTCGTTAATGATAATTATAACCACACATTGAACATTCCAGCCACATAAAAACATCGCATATAGACTTGACAGCACCCACTTTACGGTCTCTGCTTATGTACACGGCCGTAAACAGCATGATGTTACGAGCAATAAACGTTTTGAGTGAAACGAATTGCTCAGAAACATATTTGAATTAGATCACAGTAAAACGCGTTGAACTGATATAAAGTTTCGGTTACACTGCATGGAGCTTGCGGAAGGAATTTTGTGAAATAAGAAGCTCTTTGTGAAATAAGAAACGTTTTCGGGAAAGTACTACCGCCATACTTGCTTCTGGAGCGTAACTCGTAGTTGCAAAGTGCATTACGGCAATGTAGTATGTTACTGCGTAAGTTTACTATCGCGACGTTCGTGGTTGCGAAAGTTCACCCAAATTATTCAGCAGCCGGTAGCGACAAGTCACTGCCTACTTCTGAGATGAGGGCACGGCGCGGCTCCTCCCAAGCGGCACACTCTGCCAGCGTATGCCATGCCGTGTCCTCCCGGCAGTCGACGCAGTGGTGACACCGGGCGTTCGGCTCCCTGTTTATGCGACACAGGTACTTCTCGAAGCAACCATGCCCCGAGAGCACCTGCGTCGCCTGAAAGACAGGGAGTCGTGCCTCCTCCCGAGCTAGCGGACGCTGCAGCGTCACGCTCGCTTCGCTCGCTCGCCTTCGCGCGATAATGGTCACTGTTCTAACCTAACTTAACACAAATGATTCAATAACAGTAGATGGTATAAAGAACTTTTGCAACAACGAACGTCGCGATAGTAAACTTTCGCAGTAACTTATACATCGCGGTAATGAACTTCGCAACCATGATTTACACTTTCATTTCTGTCACCAAGCAGCGTTGCTATGTTACGGGTTGAAGGTTATAAGTGCAGGTGAAATTTTAAGCACAAGACATGGGCCATTACATCTTTGCCAACAGGAGGGAGGGCAACGTTCCTGCAAAGCATCAGTTTTTTTTTTTTTTTTTTTTTAGTTTTTTTTTATGGACAACTGCATTGTGCAATACAATGCAGATGTCCATAAAAAAAATTAATTATGGATATCTTTGAAGAAATGCTGTGGATGAAGTCATGTGTGTCTTTTTTTAAAGAGTGGGTAGATTTTTATACGTCCACGGTAAGAATAAATTCTCATTTGATGATGATGAATGCGGTGTAACAGTAGTGTGCGTAAGATTTATCCGGCAAAGAGGGAATAATTCCTACTATTAAATACCGACCAATTCCTGTCGCCAAATATTTGATATTGAAGGACCGATTGACGGAGTCTGGAGGTGTTTGGGAGACGAGGCATGCTATGTTGTAATTGTATTAAATTAGTAAGATTGTGTACAAAGGACTGACCTTTTAACGGTGTTTTCTTTTGATCAACTCGTGTATTATACCATATGTTTGTCTTTTTTACTTTGATCAGTTTTAGTATATCTAACTTTTGATGGTAAGTAGAGGATAATTCTCGCGAGATGTGAGTTAATATACTCGTATGTTGAGAAATTTAAAGTCGTGTTGGTTGTTATGTTAGGTTGTCAAATGGGGATACGGCTCACTTAATGAAATTTCTGATAACTAGGCTGCTCTAGGGGTTCTTTGGAGACCCAAAGTCAACAGTAAATGGTTCCTGGCTGATATTACTTTGGGCGATATTTTTTTAGCATTTAAAACACAATGATAAGAAGAATACGCATGCATGCTCGAAACTCCCGCCACACAAAAGTGGGTGGAAGGACCAAAACCCTAGGAATGGGGACACTATTGTAGTCTTCGCGATAGGACCATTTGTCATTTGTTGGTAGATTACCCTTTTCACGGCATTATTCAGCCTGTTAGGCACAGTTCAATATTCAAGGACTTTAGTCTGTGTAGGTTTATTTTTAGGGAATTTTTGTCTTGCGTTTTAAATAATATGGCGTAGTGTGATCGCATTGGGGTAACTTGTCACTGTGTTCATTTTTGTTAGCACAGTGACAAGTTACCCCGTTACGAATATTCCATTTATTTTTCTTCAACACTTATGAAAAATGTCAGGAACAGGTTATGCAGATGACGGTCAATACATAGATCACTAACGGAATGGTTGCCGAGAGACGTTAGGAGGAGCGTTGGCAGACCAACAGCTAGGTGAGCCAAAGACCTACATAAGTTCGCGGGGAAGACCTGAATGAGGCTCAAATAGACCAGGGAAGCATAGGACAAACGGGAGGAGGGCTATAAAAATAATATAATAAAAACAATTATAATTATATAATTGATGTATACAAAATATTGTAACACATTTTAAAAGAGTATCGGTGGAGTTTCTTTCCCATTCTTCTCCATACGAAACAACCTTTTGGAAGGGTCGACTAGAAACAATTCTATTTTAATTTAAATGTTGACGTTCAAAAGTGCCTTTTATGTGCCTACTTGAAATAAATGCTTTGACTTTGACTTATACTCAGCAGTGGGTGGAACCAAGGCTGCCAATGATGAGGATCATATCATCCAAAACTGTCGAATCCTTTATTCCTGAATAATGCATTATCTCGTGTATACTAAGCTTAACTGTAACTACAGACATGCAACTATATAAAACACATAACCACTCTAATACCCGTCAGATCATAATATATTTAATATGTCATACTTTCACTAGATAAAAGTTTTATTCATTAGTTACTACTTTCTGATTACGCTACAAGCTGAATGAATGAAATCACGTTTCTTCTGCTACAAGGTAGATTAATGAAAACACGTTTCTTATGCTACAACGTGGATGAATGAAAACACGTTTCTTATGCTACAACGTGGATGAATGAAAACACGTTTCTTATGCTACAACGTGGATTAATGAAAACACGTTTCTTATGCTACAACGTGGATTAATGAAAACACGTTTCTTATGCTACAACGTGGATTAATGAAAACACGTTTCTTAAGCTACAAGTTGGATTAATGAAAACACGTTTCTTATGCTACAACGTGGATTAATGAAAACACGTTTCTTAAGCTACAAGTTGGATTAATGAAAACACGTTTCTTATGCTACAACGTGGATTAATGAAAACACGTTTCTTAAGCTACAACGTGGATTAATAAAAACACGTTTCTTATGCTACAACGTGGATTAATGAAAACACGTTTCTTAAGCTACAAGTTGGATTAATGAAAACACGTTTCTTATGCTACAACGTGGATTAATGAAATCACGTTTCTTATGCTACAACGTGGATTAATGAAATCACGTTTCTTCTGCTACAAGGTGGATTAATGAAAACACATTTCTTAAGCTGCAACGTGGATTAATGAAAACACGTTTCTTAAGCTACAAGGTGGATTAATGAAAACACGTTTCTTAAGCTACAAGGTGGATTAATGAAAACACGTTTCTTATGCCATGAGTGCGGATTTGGATTTCTTAATAGCATCATCATCATTTACAACCCCACTTCACCCACTACTGAGCATAAGCCTCTCTTTCCTTGTGCCAATCTCCACGCTCTTGTGCCAGCCTCATCCAGGTTCTACCTGCGATGGCAACGATATCGACTGCCCATCTCGCCGCCGGTCGACGGATGCTTCGTCTTCATCGGGCGACATTTCCTAATATAACATCGCTTTGAGGCGCGCGTGGAACAGAACACGTCGTCGACCCGGGCCTGATTCTTCCAACGCTATTATGACAGGTTTTTTTTTAAATGGATTCTTGTTAGTCAACCGAGGAGGTTGTCGGTTGCTTAACAGGACTATCCTGTGGGTGCTTTAATAAATTAAGGCCTCCAGCCAGGGCTGTGTCAGGATGGCTGATGGACTTGATTATAATATTATACAAAAAACTATGCATCACACACACTGTCTTATCGTATATTGCGTTGCATACTTTGCCAGCCTCTTTATACATGAACGCTTGACGTCCAAAACAGGTGAATAATGACTGTCAGAGAAAAACTCTTTCAGAAGAAAAGAAGGAAAGAAAAATATAGTATTTGGGACACGCACAGGAAATACAAACAGTAAAAAAATAAAGGTGCATTTAAAACTAACAAAATTAACATTAAAAACAATAATAAACAAGAAAAAATAAAATAAAACACCTGTGTGAGGCCAAAAAGGCTCCTATCACAGCATAATGCTGCAATATTTAAAAACCAAACCAAATGTCCAATCAGCAACCAACGCTAATTTATCACATCAGTTTTTTTCATCTAAAGTATTGAGCAAAATAATATATAATTATGTATAAAATAATATATTAAAATCGGAAAAGAAAAATAATTTTAAAATGACAATATTAATGGACATTTGTTGCGGTCTGTATTACTTTGATTATTTTAGTTGACCTTATAAATAATGAACCTCGGATACCCTTCACGCATACAAATACCTTACTGAAGGGGGGGAACCAATAACTGCAAGCGTCCGTACATTGTTTTTGCATAAAATTATACAATAGTCTGCTACCCCTTCATTTACAAGTGCTTCCTATCTTCCTGAATACCAACATAAGGGCCGGGACACAAAGTTGTATTGTTCTCCGGCTAGTTCTGTCAACTACAAACTATTCTCCGATTGTGAAGACACGCCTTACTTAGAAGTTGCTAAGACGCATTGTTATTTGATTGGCCCATATTCTGTGGACTGTTTTTATTTTATTTCACTTGTTAAAAACAAAGAAGTATTTCGTTTTGTCGACGTTTTTCACGCTATAGTACGTAAGAAAGTGGTGTCATTATTTCAAAGACTGCGCGGTAGCGCCAAGAGCATTTTGCAAATGATTGCATCCCGACATGACTGCCCCATACAAGCACACTGGGTGGGAACATCTACGGGGCAAATTTAATTTAAATAAAATTGTTTTATTTTTTATTTTAGGTACCTACTAACACAGATCTTAAGAAAAATTGTTACTAACACTTATATGGATTCTGTCCGATATAAAATGGAAATAATAATGTAACTTGAGTTTTAAATGCTTCATTTTATTAAACACAAGCCGATGTGATCTCCCATCGGCAAAAATTACGAACTATCATATAAACCTTCATCCCTTATTTAACCCTTTTAGGGGATAACCCGTTTCACACTAAGCGTTTCCAAATGTCTTTTGTTATGCACACAGCAAAAGAGTGGAACTCTCTACCTGCGTCTGTGTTTCCGAACGCATACAACCCTAATCTCTTCAAAGTGAGAGTGAACTGGCTTCTTCTGGGTGAGCTCACTCCATCGTCGACTCTGTCTCTGTCATCACTGACCTAGACTAGAGTCAAGAGCAAGCCGATCTTAAATAAAAAAAAATTAAGGAACTAGTGTGCAAAATTTCCTGCTTCTAAGCCCAGCTACATAGGCTATGTGTTGTCCTTCAGGGAGGGAATGAATTTAAGATAATAAATAATGCCTAAACAAAAGTTTGCTGTTGGAAATTTAATTTTCGGCTCAGTAGCTTGTAATACCTACCACGTTCTAGTTATTGCCTGTGGTAAATTACCAACCCACCAACATCTACCTTTTTTTTTGGGGCTGGGTAATCATCAAATAACTTCTCCCGCTCTGGGCGGAGCGGGAGGGCGTGTCAGACTCTTACTGAATAAAACCCACCCGTGATCCTTCAGTTACCTGTGCCAGGGGACACGGTAACCCTTTCGGACTTCCCCGCAACCCTGGCAGGCATCGGCCCTAGCGGACCCCGTCATCTACCTGCCTGTCATTATCTTTACTACGACATCATCATCATCTGTTTACCCTTTTCCCAACTATTTCGGGGTTGGCTTCCAGTATAACCGGACTGCCTATCTGACCTCCACAACCCAGTTACTGGGTAATACGATACCACTTGGTAAGACTGGTTGTCAGAATTTCGGGCTTCTGACGACCCTTAACGACTGTCAAAGATCCACGAATAACACTAAGCCTTAATAAATTCAAATCGTTTATAAAAAGGAAATTATGCCAGAATGCCTATTATACTGTCAAAGACTATATTGAGGACAAAAAGGCTTGGGATTGAGTTGCTCCAATAAAGCACAGGCAATGTTAATTTATTTTATTTCGCTAACTATTTTTACTTATAATCTTTGCTATAAGTATCTATACTTATTTACATATACAATGACACTAATATTTACTATTTAAAGTATTATATTATTTTAAATTATTGTGAATGTGAGGACTATGTGTGTTTTTGTTGCAGTTTTAATCATGTTCTGGCAGTTTGAGTACCTGATGCGGCCTACCCAAATGTCCTTTCTTTGGTATTGTTCGTCGAATCGTTGAGCTCCTTAAGTTCTGAGTTGAGCTGCACGGTTACTGACAAATGCGTGCACTGACTGGACAGGTCCACTCAATCTGTGTGGTTCTTTCCTCAAAAGACCATTTCAGACACAAATCTACATGGTCCTCAAAGATTATTATAATATTATTCTAATTATTGTGAATGTGAGAACTATGTCGGTCATTGATTTATTTATATTTATTTTTGTATTTTTCTCAACGTAATCATGATCTGGCAGTTTGAGTAATTTATGCGGCCTACTCAAATGTCCTTTCTTTGGTATTGTTCGTCGAATCGTTGAGCTCCTTGAGTCTAAGTTGAGCTGCACGATTACTGACAATTGCGTGCACTGACTGGACAGGTCCACTCAATCTGTGTGGTTCTTTCCTCAAAAGACCATTGCAGACACCGATCTACATAGCTTTCACATGACCTGACCAAGATTTTGTCTGGACTTTAAAAGAGACTGTGACCTCTGAGTTTGTTTCGGCCTTTCTTCTCAGAGTAGTCAGATAGGAAACGCCGACCCCATCTAGTTTAAAAAAAATATGATTGACGTGTAAAAGTGTTTGTTCAAACCTACTTACAGAAATAAAATCATTTATCATTTATCATTTATCATTTAACAGCCGGGACCAACCGCTTAACGTGCTTTCCGAGGCACGGAGGGGTCTTGGTATGTAAAGATAGTCACCCATCCACGGACCAACCGCGGCAAGCGTAGCTTAACCTGACCGATCGAACCGTGCGAGTTTTATTACTAAGCCACAAGCCCCGTTTTTACTACGACTTGAAAATAAATATTCTCAACAGACGAGTACCAATTTAATTCGTGGCGATACGAGAGAAAGACGACCACTATTCAGCATGTAGCCCCTAATTATTGCTACAGGAAGCGGCAGCGTAAATTACTCTATCATCTGTCATCATGACGTGTCAGAAGACGTTGACCTTAGTCTTGGTCACAACGGCTTAGAAAAGCATTATAAAAATGGTTACCGTCTTAAAACAAAAAAACCAGACGTTTATTACATTTGGTAAGTTCGCTAAACAACCGTTTTTGCCTCAAGAAAAATATTGACATTGAATTTGTTTTTTTCCGAGGCAAATTGCTACAGACGTTTTAAGGAAATTGCCTAATAACATCCTTGTCACATTAGATTGGCGTTCTACGTGGGCTGATTCTAAATCTACTTAAATTCGTATAGACTTATTGATTGCTATTTTATGAAATTGTCCTTCAATATGAACTTAGAGGGTTTTATTGATGATTTTAATGTTTATAATTCTGTAAATACATACTTGTCACGGTCGCGAATCATGTGTGGTTCAACACATTTACAATCTGACACTGACCTGCAAATTGCAAGAAACGTCATAACATTTGAATTTCGCGTAAGCTGAATTGATTACTGATTAGATTATTTATTTACTTATTTAGTTGTCCAACCATAGTAAAATATTTCGCTCAGATATCGGTCGAGTATTTTTCCTTAAACGTAGAGACCTGGTTGTTTTTTCCTCTGAGGAAACTGTTACTCAGTTAGTATTTCATTTGTCCTCATCTGTCTAGCCGGTTTCAAGTCTAACCTACATGTTACTGAAATAAAAACACCATAACTCAATAATTATTAGGTACCTACTATCAAAAAATGCCAGTAATAATCTACATGTATCTTCTGGGCTTCCACTACCTACAACAACCCTAGCCACAATGCAGCTGTGAAGTACGGAAACTTCTTGACGCATAACAAATGGACTCGCAACCACGGATAAATAAATAAATAAATAAAATAAAAATCATTTATTTCGGACATCAAGATCCATAGCAATTCGATAGTACATAATTATCATAAAAATTAGAACAACACAAAAAAGAAAATACAAAAAAAATAAATAAATAAAATCAAATTACCCGTAGGCATAACGACCTCCAAATTGGTGACGAGATCCTACCCGACACAGTCTTCAAGATTTTATTGCGGCTGCCACGCATTCTGCAGATCAGGGATGCCGTTTTTTTGCGAACTATGGTGTGAAAGCCGTCCGTACGGTGTAGCGCAAACATCCCCGATGCACTACAGAATCGAGGCAGCCCCAGCAACATCCTGAAGATATTGTTATACTGGACGCGCAGGCCATCCAGCGACCTTTTGGTATGCTTGACCCACAGATTCCCCGTGTAAAAGCTCTGACAATATGCCTTAAAAAGCGTGATCTTTACCTGCTCAGAGCAACGGTAGAATCTACGGGCCAGCATGTTACCTCTGACCGCTAGAGCCCTGCGCTCCCTCTCAATGTCTACATCGTCCTCAAGGCCATCGGTAAGGAAATGCCCCAGATATTTAAATTTCGCGACGCGGTTTACGTTCAAGCCATTTAGGGTAATGTTATGTGAAAAATCGGGACATCTACCAGCGGCCCTGAAGACCATGTATTCACTCTTCTGTACATTATATAAAAGACCATGTACACCGGCATAGGTCTCACATACTTTTAACAACTCTCTAAGACCTCCCGCCGTCGGGCTCAGTAGCGCCATATCATCTGCGTAGCTTATGTTGTTGATACAAACGCCATCTATCGAGCAACCGACGCGCTTGCTACTGAGCTCGACGATGAGGTCATTTACATATAGGTTGAAGAGCTTGGGAGATGTCAAACCCCCCTGTCTCACCCCGCTCTCCAACCTATATGCTTCAGAGAGTGTGTTAGCCCACCTCACAAAATTGGTTTGGTTTGCATACCAATATTTTAATAAATTGAGCACGTCCTCCGGCACACCCCTGTCCCCCAGCTTTCCCCAGAGCACATCGTACGACACGAGATCAAACGCCCTGGAGAGATCAAGGAAACAGGCATATACCGTTGTCCTGCGGTCAGCATAGTATTGGACAGTATGCTTGAGACTTAAGATAGCGCTTTCAGTGGATAGCCCGGGCCGAAACCCGAACTGAGCGTCATGCAACATTATATATTTATCCAAATAGGAATCAAGCAAACTGTCCAATACCTTCGCAATCGTTGTTGCTAGCGATATGGGGCGGTAATTCCCCTTGTCCGAGATATCCCCGGTCCTGTTCTTCACAATAGGCACTACGATGGTTTTCATTAAGTCGTGTGGTAGGTAAGAGTGACTCATGCACATTGTAAAGAACATGGCCAGGACCCTCGGCAGGTGAATCCCAGCGTGCCGCAAATGCTCAACACTAAGCCCGTCATGACCGGGAGATTTACCACCTGTCATTTTTTTCAAGACACATCTTACCTGACTAGCAGTAAAATGTACAGACGGCTCTCCCTCACATCCGGACTTAAAACCAAGAGATGACGCTGAAGGGCCCAGCGGGGACCGCACCTTAAAATGCTCCTTGAACATATTGGCAATATGTACCGGTTCGCTATTTCCATTCACACTCACCGGGAGGCCAGGCCTAATATCATGCTTTCCAGTAGCCTTCCAGAATTTACTGAATTCTTTTGCCGACCTGTGTTTGGCTAGAATGTCCATTTTAAGTTGTTCTTGATTGGATTGACACCACTTCAGACGACTTTTAAAAATTTTACGCGTTTCAATCATTTCGTCATAAATGATGCCAGCAGTAGGCCGTTTACATGATACCCAGATTTCAAACTTAAGCCTGGCCGCTCGATGAGCTTCACGCACATTTTTATTCCAACCGCATAAGTGCCTGCTTTTGTTTCGCTTGTTGCCGCGCCTCCCGCTAGACCCAACAGCGGCGTCACTGATAATGCGCACAATACTCTCATACAACCTGTCGAGTACAATTTTGTGGTCGCCCAGGCTACATGCCCCCCGACTGCATTCCGTGAACTCGGTGGGAAAATCTAAGACGCGAAACCCATTGTTACATATTTTATGATAGGTATTTACTTGTGGTTCGTCTCTCTCACCCCATACAATCGAGCTACGGTGAATATCGCTTGTCACCAATTTGGGTCTCACAACACTTATGTCACATTTAACAAGTAAAGGTAAGTGATCTGACATAAACACATCCTCTATAACTTGTACCTCAATAATGGTTTGCCATGCCGACAATGACACGACACAGTGGTCTAACCACCGTCTGCACCCGTGAGCCTCACTAACAAAGGTATAACTGTTAGACTGTGCGCCTAATTTTTCCAAGTCGGCACAAATCCAAGACTGATCTGAGCAAAAATTTGGAGGATAGTCTGCAACAACATAATATAGAAATACTCACAGATGGGTCTATTCGCGCATTTGTTTCTGAGTCACCAGAAAATTTCTATGCAAAAAAAAAGATATTGTTTCTTCTTTGGGAAATACGGCCTTTAAAATATAGTAAAAGAATCTTTTGGCGTCTGGAATTCTGGATGACATTAACATATGGAGGGTAGAGGTAAGGAGAACTATCTCTTATGGGCTGAAAGTTGAAAAAGTGTCCAGCATAAACATTCAATAATAGTTCAAAATACCTCCAAAACGGCGCTAGCGTAGGCAAATGGTGTGGTATGAATGTAGCAGTTGTTAACGGACTGAAGTATGCCGAGTTAGAAAATTAACGGATTGAAGTATGCCGAGTTAGAAACTTTAATATGTTTAGTGACTAGAGTAGTTAGTGACAGTCCAGTACACCATACCTCAACCATTTACGCAGTACAACATTATTTTGTAAACATAACCTAAAATTATTGCTTTTAAAATTTACCTGGTGGCTACTGTAGCGCCACCCTTATGTAGCAAATGTTAACGGGCACTTTTTATACACAGAGATAGTTCTCCTTACCAATATCCTCCATACATTAACAGCAACATTTATGAAAATGTCACTGATACTCTCAGACTAAATAAAAAAAGTAGACGGAGCGTACACCAACAAAAGCGTTCAAATATTATGTGAAGCCTCTTATACAGTTTTGTGTGCCGTGATCTTGTCTGTGTTATGATGTCTAACGTGTTCGGTTTCGCGCGTTGCACTACCAGGATAGGCTTCCTATTTCAAATTTGGCTTCCTTTAACCTGCTTCACTCTGAGAGCGCGGTGCTCCGTCTACCTTTATTATTTGGTCTAAGCTGATACTGTATTGAAAAACAAAATGGCGGCGTTAAATCCGATTTTGGCCACGCGCATAAAAAACCCTTGTTCCGTTGTAGGTTGTCTCCTTGCAATTTTGTCAAAAAAGACCACCTCGCCCAAACAAAAACAATGTGTTTGACACAAAATGTTGTCTTCAAACTGTGTAAGTGCAAAGTTTCAAGTTAAAGTTAGTAGCAACAGAACATCTGATGTTTTCTCACTATTTTCACAAAATAATATAGCTACGGGTTGTTCCGAGTTCCATAGGTGTAGGTATCTCTATTTTATTGTTTTAGTGTGGAAATGGAAAATGCTTGCAGGAGATTTTTGGTCCTAAAATGGGTCTTTTTTCCCGAGTGAGACTGGATTTTGAGCCGTTTGTCTTCAGAAACAAAAACCACCTTCCACCTTCTTATCACAAATCATTATTAAAACGTTATGCTAGGTCTCAACAATCCTCCCTCCTCCTCCTTGACAATTCAAAAGTGCCTGTGATTGGTTAACTTGAAATAAGAACTTTGAGTTTGAGTTTTCACAAGTTTTGGTACAATTTCCGGTCTATGAGCTTGAAAATAAAATATTATTTGTAACAATATCTTGCTTATTTTGCTCAGGGGCTCGTGACTAAGAGGTGCTCTTGGCTAAATAATTACAGCCGCATGGGTCGATTTACGGTTAATCTACGGTTACCGCGGTTGTTTTATCGATGGGTGACCATCTATTTCATATCGAAATCTCTACCGATCCCTTACCTCGGAAAGCACGTTAAGCCGTTGCTCCCGGCTGTCATTTGCAGGTCTTCGGCAGTCATTACAGCTATCCAGAAGCTCAAGTCTAACAACCAGTATTACCAAGAGGTGTCGTGTTAACCAGTAACCGGTTTGTGGAGGTCACATAGGCAGTGGCTCCATGTAAAATACTGGTATTCAGCAGCATCAGGTTAGACTGGAAGCCGACCCTAACTATTGGAAAAGGCCAGGCAGATTGAATTCTATACCAATGCACTCTAAATTTAACATAATAATAGGTTTATTTACAAAGGAATGGGGTATATCAGACCGAACTAGAATCGCAACTCCCTGACCTCTACCTTGACTCAAAATATCCTGGCTGTAGCATTTAAAACCAGGAGTAGCGAAAGATGTTTGAGTTGAAATTCTGGTCACACGCAGGGCAACAATGTCAATTGAGAGCTCACTTAGGCTTTTTAGGGTTCCGTACGTCCTAATTAAAAATCAGAACCTTTATAGGATCACTCGTATGTCTGTCTGTCCGTCTGTCATAGCCAATTTGCTCCAAATTTACTGAACTGATTATGTTTAAAGGAGATCGTCGAAAATGGCCCTAGGACCAACAAACATCTGATGAAGTACATAATAATTATAAATATATTTTACTATAAGTACTAATTGCGAACATCTGTTATGAAACAGACATTCTGCGTTACTTAATGAACAATTAAAAGAGCTGTAACGATTTACGACATCACATCAAAATGCTACCATCTTTGACAGTTAGATTTGACATGATAATTAGTGATACCCAATCTTTCATTTCACACATCACGAGCGAGATTACTTGAGTTGACCACCTGCTCACGGATACTCGCATCATCATACGCATTCATACCTACGTACTTACCTTTTCAACCTTTTTCGCTCTAGGGTATGGCGCTTCTGTAGTGACTTGTGCGACGTTTTTATTGGTTAAATGGACACTGTTCAGAAACAGTATCCATTTTGTTTAAAATATATCGATACGGATTTAATGTATGGGCATCCCTTATCCTTGACATATCATTTCAATCAACTCAACTGTCAAGTTATTGCACAGGCTCGCATTTCTTTGTGGTTACATTGTGTAGTGATTTTAATTTGCTTTATTTAACACCAAACAAGATAGGTAAGTACATAATTAAGTACTTAAATGTTTTACTGAAACTCTTAGCTTAACTAGCCACATACAGGCAATAGAAATAACATTAGTGACAGGCATTTACTAGCTTGTATTTCAAAGTATTGAAAGGATTGTTGGACTAAATAGAACCTCAAAATATTTGTTTTCTTTTTAAATAAATGCTTTCTGCAACTTGTCCATCATTATATTTTGTCTTGATGGGCATATACTTGTTATTTAGAACACGCAAAGTAATTTTCCTTCGCTATTGGTTCTGGGGCGAAATATGTATGGATGCAGCACAATCTCCTTTGGTACACATTATGAATTTCTGTGACCCAAAGAAATTAAGTAACTGGTCTCATGCAATAGTTCAATGGAACGGCCAAACCGTACATTTTGAACAAGATGTGAGATTTGTAGAGTTGAAAGCTTGGCTCTAAATTAGATCTGATAACTTTTTAACAGTGAAAGCGTTATCTAAGTCTTGGCAACCTACTTTACATGAAATGTTTTTGGCAGGTAACATATTCATCGTCCGGTTTTTGCTCAGGTGTAAATGTATATTTTGTATCACCAAATATCGCAAAATACACACGTCAAAAGTGTCTAGGTATCAATGTATTTAAAAAAATATATATTTTATTGCCCTATTGTAATTAAATAAATAAATCTGTTTGGATTGATTAAATAAAATGGTTTCGTAATAGAGTACTTCGTCGATCTGCACATGATCGACGAAATACTTTCTGCTTTTGCATTAATTTTCGCGATTTTTGCTTATGCTGGATTTTTCACGGCTTAAAAGCTTTTAATGGTTTTTATTGCGTAAAATAAACAATAAGGAGTCTGTATATCCATCGCTAACGCGTATAACACAATCGCGGCGATTCGGCATACTCAATAAGAGTTCATCCAAATCATGTTGCTGTATGGCCGCCCGTCCGTTGAAACAAACGAAAAAGATTTTCTGGTGTGTGAACGGTATCCATATTAGGCAGAGCTCTTCTTTGAAGCATATCCTATGCGTGCTTAATAGGATTTAAGTCTAGCGATTGAGCAGGCCATGGTATGAAGGAGGCCATGGTATTATCTGTGACAAGTGTGTATGCAACGACTCTAGCAGTGTGTGGACGTGCATTATAATGCATAAGCAGGAATGAAGCACCAAATTGGGTTCGAAAAGAAATGACAACATCTGATACAATCGCTTCCGCGTAAATCTGTTTATTTAAATTGGCTCTGATCCAAATCAGTTCGGTTCTTGCGCCATATGATGATTGTTCCACCACTGTATGCATGAACTTCCTGGCATGGTTTTAAACGTTCTTGGCGTCCAGGGGTCCTCCAATACCGTGTACGCCTAGTATCTGGCCTCATACCAAAGCGAGATTCGTCAGAAAAACACACAAAACGCCACTCTTCTTCTGCCTAATTTCTGTGTTCACGAGCCCATTGTAAACGGCCCCTGCGATGGCGCGGCTCAATCGGTGGTACACGTAGCGGCCTTCGGGAAAGGAGTTTTATCACTTATTAACATCACTGAAGAGCTATGAACCCGTCGTAACCAACATCATCGCGGACACTGTACGATTTCGTCGAACAGTAATTTGTATAATATTTAATGTCTTGTCTGCGTGTGGTGATGCGAGTTCGTCCTCCATGTCGCTCTGCCACGCTGCGAGTGATGCGGTAACATGTCCAAAGTCAACTAGTAACACTCTACGTGGTGCCCAGAGCGATACCCACACCACGTCGCCGAGAACCAGCTTCCAATATTCCCACGGCTCTGATCATTTCTCCACGGCTCAAATGACGAATCTTCTCTCCATAACAATGTTCTTTTGTATTGATTTCACTCAAAAGTATGGCAGAAATTTTACTGATGTGGCCTCAAACCCGTTGCACGATTATAGGAGAGAAGATTTTCATCTTTTGACCGCAATTCAAAAACTATTTTCCTTACAAATGACGAAATTTATCAAAAAAAAAATATCCATAGAAGTTTAAAATAAAAAAAATAATTAAAAAACCAGATTTTTAGTAACTAGCAAAAACGTGTTTCATACCTAGACACTTTTGATGTGTGTATATATCAAAGTACCAAATAAACTAAATTGAGACTTGAACCAAGGTGTTTTCACTTCAAACTGAATTCCAAGCTTCTGTCGTCTTAATTCTTCATTAATTTAATTAAGATAATAAATTAAATGGGGCTAGAATAAAGTGGTAAATAATATAATTAAACATCGAGGTAGCAAAATATCAAAACTTTATAATATAATTTATTTTGAAGAAGACACAGGGTGGTGCAAGTTTGGATTAATTTTTGTGAAATATTACCGAACCAGGTTTTAAATAGTTATGATTCATTAAATTATTTGTAGTAATTGTTTGATTCAATTTGTAACAAATCAAGTTTAGGAATCCAAAATATAATTTATTGCACGTTAAAACTATTGATCGAAATACAATATCTCACGCACACGTCAACTGATTGGCAGCATAGTTAAATGGCTGAGTTAAATATCCCATATTATTCTGTGAAAATCCGACTTACGGCAAACTAATACGCAGTGAGACAACCTGGAATACTATGGTTTGAAAACGTAGCGATCATCTCAACAACTTATTCATGAATGAAAGAAGAATATTAAGCGAATTTTTCCATTAATCGAAGAATAATACCAAAAATTCTACTACATTACACACTTGCAAGAAATTAATTAGTGCCAAAACTTTACAGCACGTGCATCTTCGTAGTTTTAATATGTCTGTTTAAAAGTTCCGCTTATTATAATTACTGGAAGCCTTGGCAAGTTGTCAAGTTTCCGAAAACATCGCGATGTGAATATGACTATGCAAATAAGTATTGGATTAACTTGCCTTTGTGTAGTTCATGACGGATTATCTGTTGTTACCCTAGGTATTTTTATTAAAAAGATTAAGTTTTTAACTCGCTTGTTTTACGGATGGTAAGCTGGGTGGCTGGCTGATTTTATACACTATTTACGGTATTTAATGCACCAACTTGCCTCGTTGGTCTAATGATCGCTAGCGCGGCCGTGAGCTCCTGGGTACGATTCAAAGCTCGCTTAGTTTTATTAGGTTTGCCGTCAGGAATTCCTTAGTTCAGCCTGGAATCTGCATTAATGCCCGGTTTATGGCAATACGCTCGGCGCCTGTTAAATTGGACTTAAATATCTGCCAAAACCTTCGGGAAAAACTGATGTCATTTGGTACTGCGATCAAAATTAAATTCAATTAGTCGTCGAAAAGTGAATAAAAATTGAGTAGAGAAAAACTGATTTGACTGAAATAAAATACGGTTTTATTTACGTGCAGCTGTGAATAACTTCATTATTTTATTATTTTACACCACATTAAGTATAGATTTAAAAAATTGAAAGTAATTGGGACTACAAAATAGAATTCAGACGTGATATTATGTTATGTGCAGAAACTATTGAATCCTCCTTTTTTACCTACTTGGTTAATTAATAACAACAAAAACTTCGTGTGACCGTTAACTGAAACAAAAGTTTGAAAGGTGAGAGTACTTACAAAGTGAGATTGCTCGAGTGATTTATTTCGGACAATAATGAAGATATTTGTTACAAAGTTTTCAGCTCATTTATTATTGTTGGAACGGCGTGGGCGGCATGCCTTACTCATTGCAGTACTAGTGAAATAAAAGAGAAAATTACATTTAAATAATGGAAATTATATGCTAGCATTAGCTTAAGTGGCAAGAAAACTTTAATATTGGCTATATGGTAATCTGTTTTTTATTACTACCTTAAATCATCATTATTTTGCCCTTCATCATCTTTATCGTCATTCAGGTGAAAGACGTCCATTGCTGAACATAGGGCTCCCCTAAGCATTACCTCTTTGACCGGTGTCCTGTGTCTTGAGTTTTTATTCCAATTTATTTGAGGTCGGTGCAACGTGTCTTTTTCTTCATACTTCTCTTTTGTTAAATGATAAATGATTTATTTCTGTAAGTAGGTTTGTACAAACACATTTACACGTCAATCATATTTTAAAAACTAGAGGACGTCGGCGTTTTCTTTCTGCCTACTCTGAGAAGAAAGGCCGAAACAAACTCAGAGGTCACAGTCTCTTTCAAAGTCCAGACATAATCTTGGTCAGATCATGTGAAGACGATGTAGATTGGTGTCTGAAACGGTCTTTTGAGGAAAAACCACACAGATTGAGTGGACCTATCCAGTCAGTCCACGCATGTGTCAGTAATCGTGCAGCTCAACTCAGAACTTAAGGAGCTCAACGATTCGACGAACAATACCAAAGAAAGGAAATTTGGGTAGGCTGCATAAATTACTCAAGCATAGTATTCACAAACACAATAATTAAAATAATATAATACTTTGCAAAGTAAATACTCAGGTCATTGTATGTATAAAATTCATCAATGTCAATGTGTATAATAAAAGTTCGGACATAATCTATTAGTCGTAATCTCGGAAGTCGCTTCCTTTTTAGTCATATCATCTTGCAAACAGTCCATCGATCGGTTCTTTAGCCTTCCCCTACTCTCAGTATAGTCATCCATATTCATACTCTAAGCTTTCCTAACGATATTTTTCCTACCTTTAATAAATTGCTTTATTAATTATAACCATTTAATCTGCCTGGCATTTGCTCAACTGCGTTGGGGTCAGCTTCCAGTCTAACCGGATGCAGCTGAATACCAGTATTTGACATGGATTGACTGCCTATCTTACCTTCACAACCCAGTTACCGGGTAATACGTTACCCCTTAGTAAGACTAGTTGTCACACTTTTGGGCTTCTCACTACCCGTAACGACTGTCAAAGATCTATGTATGATAGTTGGGAATAACGGCTTGACTTGTTTTTCAAGGCATGGAGAGGTCTCGGTATGTAATGGATGGTCATACATCCGCGAAGCGATCGCGGCAGGGTAGCTTAACCTTCGATCGACCCCGTACCCGACCAGCCGTAGCTGGTATTATTAAGTCACGAGCCCCTGACCTGTTACCATTGTAAATTTAATTATGCCAACCATGATGTTCTAGAACAAATAAAGAGTTCACCACGTCACCTTTAAAAAAATTAACAAACCCCGTTATAAGTTTGAGTTAAAAATATTTTTAGTTATTACTCTGTATCATTATTTTATTTTTTAAATGAAACACCCTGTTAATGAAATGACAGTCAAGACACCGCTTAATTATCTGAAGTGGTTTTAAAAGGCTATATTGTCTTGTTCAAGGTTTTAGTAGTTAATAGATGTGAATTTATGTTGATTACTGATTAAAAGGCTCTTTGCACTTGAGGTAAAGGCTTTATTACTAAAATATAGACACAATTTTTTGTTGGTTGTTGTTGTTGTTGGAAGTAAATAAAAAATGTAAAAACCTTTTATTTTTTGGACTATGCTCTCGTACCTCTTTCATAAACCTGCCAAAATGCTTGGCAGTCGGCAGGATCAGCACTAGTTTTAAAACATTTGCTATAATCAATTAAGTATGTAGGTAGATACGGATACTTTAAATGGACGGTAAGAATTATATTATAATTATAGCAGCGCGGGCCGCGCATAAAAAAAACAAAATAAATAATAATAATAATAAATCAATATATTATATAGTGTATAATATTTTCAGAAATATAATATACAGTCGTTCCATGTGCACTTCACGCGCACTAATTGTGACGTCCTCACTAATGCTACTTGTATGGTACCATTATTATACAACAATGATTGATGCTCGAACATGAAGTTCATCAACAAGTGTATAAGATCAACTAATTATTAATTATGGTCGCATATTACCACAATTTACTTAAGTAGTTTATTTTTAAATTTACTCTTTAGTGTTCGCTCGCTAACTACACTATTATATTTTCTTAGCCAGTCGATATTATATTGAAAAGTGTAGGGGTCTAATTCATATTGGTTCCTTTGCCATAGTTATTTTTCACCGGTGCTCGTACGAATTTACGTTTTCTAACGCTTCTAGTATTGTAAGTGAAAGCGTAAGTGTAAGTCTGAAAGTGGCACCGGTGACTGAAATGGTGTGTGGAGATTGGTTATCATGGTATGTGGTGATGATTGAAAATTTCGTGAAGAAGTTTTGAGTATTAATTAAGAGGGCTATAGGAGTGGGGGATGACCAAGGAAACGATAGATGGACTGTGTGAAACATGATATGGGTAGAAGTGGGGTTACTGCCGAGATGACGACTAATATTTCTAGTAGGGAATAAACAGACATGTTAAACGGCTTGCTAAATTAATGTTCTTTATCAAATTAAATAATGCCAGTCTGATCAAATCACAACCATGATTCATTGACCGACATATGAAATTGATTTCTCGATTGAAGCTCGCCTGCTTGTCGGTCTTCTACAGATTGTACTTCGGTGAGTGTGCCCAAGAACTCCTCGACCTCATACAACTGGCCTCCTTCTTAAATCGGTCATCTAGACGCACTGCAACTTATCATCCTTACCTAGTTGCTATTTCACCAATTCGAACTAAGCGTTTCCAAATGTTTTTTGTAATGCGCACAACAAAAGAGTGGAACCCTCTACCTGCGTCTGTGTTTCCGAGCGCTTACATACCTACGCTTAATCTCTTCAAAGTGAGAGTGAACAGGCTTCTTCTGGGTAAGCTCACTCCATCGTCGACTCTGTCTCTGTCACCACTGACCTAGACTAGAGTCAAAAGCAAACCAATATTTAATAAAAATAAAAAAAGATCAAACTAGGCAAATTGACGTAGTGTGTCAGTTTGATAAACAGTTAATTACCCTGACTGAATACCTACCTTTTTTTCTACCATCTTACTGTCTCAAAGAACTCCCCAGCTGGTACAGAAAATAACTCAACCCAACACCAAGTGGTTACACTTCTGAACACTAGAAACTATAGGCCTATGCAGTATTGACATTGGAGCAGTACCTACATCGCCACATGCGAACTACGCATCACAATGACGTCACGCAAAATCCTGCATCGCGCAAGCAGAGTTTACCGCGCAACAAGCATATGTACAACGTCCCTACATTAATCGTCGGACAGTTGCTCACCAGACACAACACTCATCTGGTTGGAGGATCCTCCCTTTACTATGGGTATGGGTGAACTTTACACCCTGTTCCTCATACCTCTATAACATAATGAATTATTTTCACTAAGCCGTACGTCACGTTTACACCAAGGTGTGAAACATACCAGAACATGAACCATGAACAACAACATTATACCATGTTGGTTTCGTTTACACCTAAAACAAATTGTAAAGACTGTATATAAACTTGTCAGAAAATGTGAACAAAGTTGTTATCAAAATATGTCTGACATGACGTCAATAAATGAATGATAAATATTTGACAAGTATTTAATAAGTCTTTACAAGATTTGATGTAAACAAGTATCACAGTTTGTTTATGGGTATAAACGCGGTAGTTTAGTAGATGATGGAATAGTCTTTTTAGTGAATTGAAGTAAGTCACCGAAGTTAATGTCAATCTTGTCGAAAACCGTTGTAGAAATACAAAACGCTTTCAAAGTGATCGCTACTTGTCTAGGCCCTCTGGTTCGCAAAGGCTTTCACTATTTTGTTCTTATTGAAACAAACAGGTGGCTAATAAGTAATAACAGCTGCACGTGTCGATCGATCAAGTTAAGCTACGCTTGCCGCGATAGTTCCGTGGATGGGTGACCATCTTAACATACCGATATCCGTGCCTCGGAAAGCACGTTAAGTCGTTGGTCCCGGCTATCATTCGTGGATCTTTGACGGTCATTACGGGTCGTCAGAAGCCCGAAAGTCTGACTACCAGTCTTACCAAGGGGTATCGTACTACCCAGTAACTGGGCTGTGGAGATGAGGTAGGCAGTCACTCCATGTAAAATACAGGTATTCAGCTGCACCCGGTTAGACTGGAAGCTGACCCATACAGTTGGGAAAAGGCTAAGCAGATGATGACTTTGGAACAAGCAATTACCTATCTATATAATAATACTCGTAAGCTAAATGTTAAATTATTATTATTATAAAAAATCATTATTTTGTAAAAATGTGTTAAAAATAAGTTAGATTATAAGTTTTATTAATGACAAGTCCTCTTCTCCACATATCCTTCTTTTGCTGTGCCCGACAGGGTCCATAATTGTTTCTTTTGGCAAATATTTGCCACCTAAACCTACATTGTGGAATGCAATAAAGAATTGAGTATAATATATGTATTAGATAAAGCGGAGACACATACCTACCATATTATAAATAGGTGGCTCGTTTAGATGCCAACGTCTACGTTTTTATAATAAAATTCCTAGCCACATTCAAGAACTAAGCCTTATTGAATTCAAATCTATTAAAAAGAGGAAACTATGCCAGAAAGCCTTTTTTTTTTGAGGTTGGGATATCACCAAAAAACTACTCCCGCTCTGCGCAGAGTGGGAGGCCGTGTCAGACTTTTACTGACTAAAACCCACCCGTGTTCCTTCAGTTGCCTGTGCCAGGGGCCACGGTAATCCTTTCGGACTTTCCCGCAACCCCGGCAGGCATCGGCCCTAGCGGACCCCGTCATTGTTGCTGACATCTCTTTGAGGCGCGCGTGTAACACAACGCGCTGTTGACCCGGGCTTGGTCCTTATCGGACGGCGAGCTACCCTTTCCTTGCCGTCCGCAAGCCCGCGCCTACGGTGGCCGGGAATCGGCCTGGAATTCCCGACGCCCAGGGCATCTCCTGCGGCGGCTAGGGGCGTGCGGGCGCAAAAATTTTGCTTCTCCCTCTCGCGTTCCGCCTCCTCCTTCGCGAACATTACTGCTTCGCAGAAAGGGGTGACGGCTTCCCAAGCCCTCTCGCTCCGTACCTGGGCCTGGACCAGATCCCAGAAAGCCTATTGTCAAAGACTATAATGAGAACAAATAGGCTTGGGATTGAGCTGCGCCAATAAATTTACACCGGGAATGTTGATTTATTTTTATTTTATTTTGTTAACTACTATAAATCTAATTTAATCTTTGCTATAAGTATACCTTTTTATCTACACAGTGACATGAATACTCGTATTTACTGTTAAAAGTATTCTATTACTTTAATTATTGTGAATATGAGGACTATGTGGGTCATTGTTCCACTTTTAATCATGTTCTGGAAGTTTGAGTAGTTTATGCGGCCTACCCAAATGTCCTTTCTCTGGTATTGTTCGTCGAATCGTAGAGCTTCTTAAGTTCTGAGTTGAGCTGCACGGTTACTGACAAATGCGTGCACTGACTGCACAGGTCCACTCAAACTGTGTGATTCTATCCTCAAAATACCAATTCAGACCAATCTACATGGTCCTTAAAGATTATATCCTGATTTTTATATTCACATTGACATTGTTGAATTTTATATATACTGCTAGCTGACCCGGCGAACTTCGTACCGTCTTAGAATTAATAAATGTTGTGTTTAGTTATTAGCTGAGTTATATTAACTTTTTGTAAAAAAAAAACACTATATTAATGAGAGACAAATGCCCGGAATAGCAGCAATTTTAATTTTAACAGTTTAATTGTGTGATTCTCTACGGTTGAGTCATAATTTTTTGATAACCTATTGTCCCATGTCAAAATTATTTAATTCTTCTTTTTCTTCCAAGTCTTCTATGTTGGAAGTATTAGCGAGAAGCCTTTCTTTAAATTCTTTTGATTTTAAGTTAGCTCTTTCTTTCCTTTTTATTCGTTATATTATATGTAATGTGTCGTTTCCAAGCCACAAATTTCACGATGATTTAAGTTTTGGGGTATGATATTAATGGAGTCGCATTCAATGCAGGGACTGTCGATGTTCGTTGCCGAATTAAATCTTAGTGTAATTTTTTTATTGCAAATCTGTACTTACATGTTGTTAAACTGTTATACATTAACATTACAACAATACACAAATCAATCATTTAACATAAGTTGTGCCAGAAAGCATTTTATACCGTTAAAGATTATATTGAGGACAAAAAGGCTTGGGATTCGATCACCTCACAATGAGTCCAGACAAGGTTTTGTCTGGACTTTAAAAGAGACTGTGACCTCGGAGTTTGATTCGGCCTTTCTTCCCAGAGTCAGATAGGAAATGCTGGTCTCATGGTGTAAAAATGTTTGTACATACCTACTTGCAGAAATAAAATCATTTATTATTTATCATTAATTCCCTTAGGGGTTATAATGAAGATATACTTACTGAAACATTTTGGGGTTTCTCTTACTAAAAGCTTTCCCTCGTATTCCTTTGTTTCTAACGAAAAGTTTTTCTAAGTTTTATTTCTTGTATTTACGTTACTCATGTTATGATTAAGTTATAATTTTGAACCTTTAAGTTTGTACATTGATTTCCAATTATTGGAAAAATATGTATTTTTCGATGACTGATGTATCAAAAGTTTAGTTATTTTTGAGAATTTTGTATATGCTTATGTAAGTTTGAATATAAAGAATGTACTTTAAGCACAAATAAATAGATTTAGAAATACTTTTGATCACTTTTAATTTACAGCCAATTAATTAATTACAATAACGAACGATATAAAATGTTGTATCTGCGACGAGCGCGAGTGAAAAAGAGCCCCCAGCTTGCTGAGCTCGGGGTTTTTTAAAAACTGTATTCTCCCGCCGAACCGTAGCCAATTACTCGCAGGCAACGTTCCAACGTCCGGTACGACGCAGGTGGCAGCACTGGACCCACGGTGCGTCGCTTGACGTCGTGATACTAGCGCTATGTTTGGCCGCCGGAAGCAGTGGCGCCAACATCCGGCCCTCCTGAACTGTGGCTGTCCCTAGACACACCGTCATCAACCACGCCAACATCCTCATCCCAATCGGTTATCTTAATCCATGGTTTCATGTTTTCTACACAGGTAGTACCAGAATATTTCTTGTGTGATCGTTCGCTGCCTATTATGTCAACTATGTGGTATCTATCTTTCCCGAGTATTTTCGTAACTTTGAAAGGGCCCTTGAACACCGGTAGGAGTTTAGTACTGCTGCCATTACCAGCTTGACTAGACACCTTTACGAGAACCAAGTCCCCAATCTCATATTGTTTGGCCACACAACGTTTTGCATCAAAACTTTCTTTTTGATGTCTAGCATCTACTTGTATTCGTGTGTCGATATCCCGTCGCAGCTGTGAGACATCTATAATTTCGTCTTGCTCGAGTAAAAATCTGTCGCTTTCTGTTCTAAGACGGTACCCGAAAAATGCTTCACTGGGGACTGCATTGATGGTTTTCTGCAATGTGCTATTTACACCTTGTTGTAAGCACGTTAAAACATCATCCCAGTGTGTATAGTCGTTATCTGCACCCAATGAACGCAGTGCCTCTACTATTGTTTTATTGTAGCGTTCGACTTGTCCGTTTGACCTTGGCATGCCAGTTGCTATAATATGTGTGCGAATGTTTTTGCTGTCACAATATGCTTGAAATGCCTTTGCCGTAAAAGCAGGACCAGCGTCAGTAATTAGTCTTCGCGGATTGCCAAAAATTTTAAACAAGTGGTCTAATTCTTTTATGACACAAGCAGTGCTTGTATCACGCACCGGAAATACAAAGACGAACTTTGTAAATGCATCAACAAGTACTAGAATATGACAATTGCCTTTTGATGATTTCACAAATGGACCCACATGGTCCATATGGAGGGTATGAAAGGGGCGAGCATATTTTGGAATTGGAAACAACTGACCTTCCTTTTTACCACTTTTATTTTTATTGTATAGGCAGTGTAAACAATTTTTTATGTATTTAGTTATCGTTTTTTTTCATTTTAGGAAACCAATATTTATGTTTAATTCTTTCTAGCGTTTTGTCTACAGCGAAGTGACCTATTTTGTCATGATTGTACATAATTACTTGCCAGATACAATTTTTTGGTACAACCCATCTACGACCTATTTCAGTGCGACGATAGATTTTGTTTCCAAGTAATTCGTACTCGTTAAAAACATTAAGATTCGCATCGGCCTCTCCTGATAGTAAAATATCTCTGATTTTACATAAATTTGGGTCTTGTTCCTGAACACTCAGAAGCCAGTCAGCTTCGGTGATGGACATTATTATTTGTTTTTCACAAACTTCATCACTACAGGGAGGGTTTCTGCTAAGTGCATCAACATGTTGCATTTTAGCGCCGGGTCTATGACAAATCTCATAGTCAAATTCTTGAGTCAGGAGCACCCACCTGGCTATTCGTGGCAACACTTCTTTTTTTGTCAGCGAGTATCTGACGGCATTACAGTCTGTAATTAATTTAAACTTACGGCCCAGCAAATATAAACGAAATTTTTGAAGTGATGTCACAATAGCAAGAAGCTCGAGCTCAAACGAGTGGTAACGCTTTTCCTCGGTGGTGGTTTGCCTGCTGTAGTAATAGACTGGTCGCTCACCATGTTCATGCACTTGTACCATAATTCCAGCTACCCCCTCTCTACTTGCATCTGTATAAAGTATGGTTTGTTTTTTATGGTCAAAGATAGCTAAAGTAGAATCGCAAGTTAAGGCTTCTTTTAAAATATTTACCGTGCGATCTTGTTCGTCTGTCCATTGCCACCTTTGGCCTTTTTTTAATAATTTTGTAAGTGGACTACTTAGTATTGCACAGTCCTTAATAAATTTACGGAAATAGTTAACTAAGCCTAAGAACTGACGCAGCTGATGAACCGTTTTGGGTACTGGGAACTGCTTCATAGCATCAATTTTCTTTGGTGTGGGTTTGATACCATTACCATTTACTTCATATCCAAGAAATGTGATGTCAGTTAAAAAGAAAGAACACTTTTTTAGGTTAAGAGTCAAACAGTGTTCTTTAAATATTTTTAGTACCGCTTCCAGTATGTTTATGTTTTCTTCAACGGTTTCTGATACGATTAACACGTCATCTAAATAGACAATGACATTTTTGAAGCGTAAATTACCCAAAATCTGGTTCATCATGCGTTGAAAAACCGATGGTCCATTCGACAGACCAAATGGCATGCGCAAAAACTCGTAATGTCCATCTTCCGTTATGAATGCAGTTTTGTCTATTGAACCTTCATTTACACATAATTGGTAATATCCACTCTTCATATCTAAGCTGGTAAAATACTTGCACCCTTTTAATCTATCTAACAAGTCCTCTATGCGTGGCATAGGGTATTTCTCTTTAGTAGTTATTTTATTCAATGACCTGTAATCCACGCATAGTCGCTTTTCACCCCCTTTTTTTTCTACTAATAGTACAGGACTAGCGAATGGGGACTTACTTTCGCGAATGATGTTATGTTTAAGGAGCTCGTCAATAATTTTACGTAATGATGTCCTATCAGGCTCTGATAACCTGTATGGCCTGGTGTAAATAGGCTTATTCGATTCAAGTTCGATCTCGCTTTCAAAATCTTTAACTTTACCTAATGAACTTAAATCAGCCGCAATTGTTTCGGAATATTTTTTAAACAAATCTTTTAAAGCATCATAATATTTATCCGGTACGTTGAATTCTACTTCATTAGACAAAACTGCAGACAAATTCACGGTTTTCTGAAAAATCAGTTGATCTCCTATTCTCATATACATAACTGACGTATCCTCGGTCACATTCCGGCCTATCAGGACGTCACAACCCGATAATACGTCAATAATATAGAAATCTACACTTTCGAATTCTATACCGTCTAAAATCAGAGAAGCCGTTACGTAATCTTCTACCAAAAAAACAGAACAATTCGAGAATCCCTGCAAATGAATCGGTATTGCCAACTTTAGTTTAGTTAACTTTAATTTTTCTACTAAATCCGACGTTATTAAGGAGCAATCACTGCCCATATCAATAAAAACTTTTTGAGAAAAGCCCCCTATACAGGCAACTTTATTAAATTTATTTTTATTTTCATCAGACTTTATTAGTTTTACTTCTTTTTTTACTTCGTCAGATTTTTTGATTCGGCAATAGTTTTCTGCATGTCCCTTCTTACTGCAATATTTACAAATTTCTATACACTCATTTCTTTTGTGACTACCCCCACAACCAAAACAAGTTATCTGTTTTGTGGTTCTGGCAGCTGTTAAACTTTGATTTGACACAGCAATACGACTCGGCTGTTCCGATTTCAATGAATTTCCTAGATCAATTCGTTTAGACGAGGATTGAGGCACCTTCTGTTCACTGACGGCGCTGTTACTCCTATTATGAGAACTACTTAAACGACCGTGGAGAAAAGATGCGAGTTGATCGCATGTATTAATACTTCCGGCATCCACCGACGCGCTTATGTTAGGATCGTCGATGTTGCCCGTAATTATAGAAATAATGTCCCGATCAGAAAAATTCACACTTAACTTGTCAATTTTACATTTTTGTTGAAAGTAAAATTCATACAAATGTTGCTGTGCTGTAGGTTTACTATCAATAATTTCTTTAAGCAACGCGTACATATTACGTTTTGTTTGAAATGTAAACGATATTTTTTCTCGCCATTGTTTCCATTTCCAACTAGCCCAACTACTCTCATTTTTAAAAAATGAGTCATACCATGTTTTTGCCGTTCCTTTGAATTTATTGACAGCCTGGTAAATTATCACCTGATCTTTCCAATTAAATGTTTTAGCATGCAAATCAACAATATTAAGCCAATTGTTTACTTTATCTGTAAGAGGGTCAAATTCTGGTACCATTGAGTTCAAGACCATACTATAGCAACCCGCTACTTGACTATCGACTGATTTCTTTGCTTTTTTACGAATGGGTGAAGGCGTATAGCTACTACTGGACTTACTGCTTGACGATGATGATGAAGATCTTGTACGTTTCCTCCTTTTCCGTTCCCGTTGTCGGGCACGCGACTTTCGGCCCATTCGTAGGCTTGAATTCGAAGCACTTCTGATGTAAGTTTGAATATAAAGAATGTACTTTAAGCACAAATAAATAGATTTAGAAATACTTTTGATCACTTTTAATTTACAGTCAATTAATTAATTACAATAACGAACGATATAAAATGTTGTATCTGCGACGAGCGCGAGTGAAAAAGAGCCCCCAGCTTGCTGAGCTCGGGGTTTTTTAAAAACTGTATTCTCCCGCCGAACCGTAGCCAATTACTCGCAGGCAACGTTCCAACGTCCGGTACGACGCAGGTGGCAGCACTGGACCCACGGTGCGTCGCTTGACGTCGTGATACTAGCGCTATGTTTGGCCGCCGGAAGCAGTGGCGCCAACACTTATTTGACTACTAAAATGTTTTGGACCATCATGACACTCTGTAGCGCGAGACCTTATTCATCTATGCCATAATTATTATAAAGAGGTGAAATTTGTATGTTTGTTTGTATGTAGGGGGTAATCTCTGGAACTACCAGTCGGAATTGAAAAATTCTGCTTGCATTTGATAGCCTTATTTTTGAGGAAGGTTATAGGCTACTTAACATTACGCTACGACACTCAGGAGCCAAGCAGAATGAAAAAAAAGTCCAAAAGAACGCTAAATGAAAACGAAGTACCTAATAGCGCGGGCGATGCGATGCGACGCGACGGGGTGGGACGGGAGTACAATCAATTTCAAGCGGACGAAGTTGCAGGCAGAAGCTTGTAAAAAATTTAAGGCAAGTACGTAAAGTAGTACGTTGGCTGCAAATCAGAGGGGTGATACTTACCCGTATTTTTTAAAACGTTCGCATTCTTACCTCAGATTCAATCTGTCAAAAATACCTCATATTACTTACGTTTTTGACAAGTTTTTGACATTGGTTGTTGCTGAGATGCGTTAGCGACCAGATTATAAACGTTTTTAATTATTGAAATTGGCTTACATTAATTTGTATTCTGGAGAATTCAATGAAATGGAAATTCAATTCTTGGACCACTTTCCTTATTACAGTTAAAGCTCAACCCATTATGAAAGAAATATACAGGATGGCAGGGACATCGACGCCCACACATCCATGAATTCAGTAGGTACATGATTCAAGACCTCCTTTTTTTTTTACGTGTGGGAAATTATCAAATAACTTCTCCCGCTCTGGGCGAAGCGAGAGAGCGTGTCCCGCAACCCTTTCAGGCATCGGCCCTAGCGTACCCCGCCATTTGAAGCTGACACCTCTTTGAGGCGCGTGTGGAACAAAACGTGCCGTCAACCCGGGCCTGGTCCTTGTCGGACGGCGAGCTGCTCATTACTCGCCGTCCGCAAGCCTGCGCCTACGGTGGCCGGGAATCGGTTTTTCGAGAGCCCCTAGCGTAGAAATTTTTCATAGGACGCCAAAAAAAAAAACTGCCGTTTCATAGAAAAGTGCAAATCTTACGAGGCCAAAATGTTACAACAGCATTTTTTTTTTAATATATATCGTACCTACGTACACTAAATATTCCCTTCTTTCTTAATACATAAATGCAAAAATTTTACCTTCAAAACAAAATTGCTTACCATAAATTACAAATACAGGACAAAGCCGCCTTGTGAGGCAGTATGTAAAATACCCTTATCACATGTCAGATCTTCTGGCCCTGAGGATGGCAAGCACTAGCAATATATGTGTCTAGATGGATTACTTTAGATTTAGGTCGAGTGGGCACAAGCTCGATTGCTAAGCGTGGGGTTTGATCCCGGGTTGGTCAAAATGTTATTGGGTTTTATTCCGGATCGTAGTAGAATGGAATAGAATACTCTTTATTATGGCCACCATAAAAATTACAGATATAAATATAGACATTTTACATAGGGTGACACAATGGGCGGTCTTATCGCTAAAAGCGATCTTCTACAGACAACCTTTGGATGGATTCAAGCGAGAAGGCGAGACAATACTGCAGGTAATCAGTGGTGTACCACTGAATGTTTGTTTTTCAACATACAATGCAGATGCAACAAGATAATTATTTTGTTACAGTTTCAAAGAAGCCATTCAAATGATAGCGTTAGTAAGGGTTTTTAGTAGTACACAAAAAATGCAAATAAAATGTGTTTGTAATTTGTTAGTAAACAAAACGAGTTACACAATAATTAGGTATTGAAGTCTACATCCTATTTCTGTGCAAGTGTACACCTGCCCAGTATAGATTATAAGGACTGTCGATCTTGCACGCTAACGCTCTGAGGACAGTGTTGGTGCTACCACGGACCCTGCTCATCATCAATGCAGTTCTTTTCCTTATGATGGCAAAGGAGGCCTCTATGGATGCATCTGCAAACATTGCGGAAGCACTGCAATACCGGGGTTTCCTCAACACTGCTGTCAGAGCGTCGTTGTACTAAACACGCAGGGCGTTGTAAGCCCGCCGCGTAAAGTTGATCCACAGACTGCACGTGTAAAAAGACTGACAGAAGGTTCTGAAAAGTAATACTTTTACATATGTGGTACATCGTGCGAATCTGCGCACTAATGACTAATAAGCTGTGCTTAGAAAAGACTGCGAATTAAAAGATGAGAATTCACATTTTAATGTTGACTAATGACACATTTCTTACTGAAATACTGTACTGAATACAAATAATAATAATACTAATAATTTACTGAATACTGAAAATCAGAGCTGTGGTGTACCCCAATAGCACACTATCGTGCTAAGAGGAAACCTTCTTGTCTCAGTCACGAGTCACGGCGTGCAGCTGCCGACTATTTCTGTTTTATAATAGATCTATTTTTATGAATTTTTCTTATTACTCGAGTTAATTATCTTTTTATATGATTAAAAACCATTTTTTTCTTTATATTACTATACAGTATGTAAGTGTGAGTGTAAGTGTATGTGTGTGTGTGAGTTTAAAGGGTGTGTGTAGTGCAGAGTGTGTGTGTATTGTGTGTGTGTGTGTGGTGTGTGTGTAGTGTGAGTGTGTGTGTGTGTGTGTGTGCGTGTGTGTGTGTGTGTGTGTGAATTGGCTCTAGGTCAAAGATTCAATGAATTTGAATCCTTGAACAATGAAAAACGACGTTGCTGCATAGTGGAAACTATCACGACGCTGTTACGTATTCTACTTATTTGCCTAAAATGTAAAATGGGTGCACCTAAACGACAAGGTACGAAGGTACCTACATTGTCTAAACAGAGTGTTTACTTTTACTGAATTTATTTTGATATTTATTTTGTTTGAAAATGTCACTTTATTATTTACGGTTTTTTATTTAATATTTAATTTTACTAAACTTCTATGGACTAGTATTACATGGTTTTATTTATTGCATACACAGAGTTGATACGACAGAGGGGCTTTCCTTTAAACTGCCTATACTAGGTACCATTTTCAAGCTCTGTACCAAAAATCAATTAAATAGGAACAGTAGTTTAGTCGCAAATTATTTTTTAATTTTTTGTCCCGTTTGATTACGATGTATCTTTCCTAACAGCTGATTATGTCTATACGCATAGGTCATGCACCTTAAAACGATACATCTGAGTATAACCTACGATGCGTTGTTGCCGCTCTGACGCAAGTCACAAAAGTACAAATGTTCGCTAAAAAGATGGCAATAAATGCACACACACTTGCACTTTCATTAAAAAAGGATGGTTGCGTTTTACTCTGATTTGTAAGCTATTTAGTATTTTTCAAAAATTAAAATTAAGATTTTTGGTGCTTTTTATTTTTATACCGTATTGAATTAATACTAAACACGTATCATAGTATACGTAGTGTAATTTAATGCCCTCTGTCATATCAACTCTGTATGTGGTTTCCATAGTGTATAAAAACCACATCCCAAAACTATGGCGAGCCTTGCCGAACGCGATACATTCTAACGTACGGTAGGCCGCACGTCAGTTGTAATTTATTATTATGTATTAAGTTCTGTTTGCTTTTTTGTTTTTATTATTTATTTCTGCTTGGGTATAGTTTTAAATATTGGCGTGTGCTAGCTGACATATGGCAAATAATTTTAATATTTTTGTGTTTCGTAATGTTAATTACTTATTATTATATAGAATCCAGTTCTTCTAACTGAACAGACAGCAGTGCTGCTGGGGAGTTTGTTCCGCCACTTCTTCTTCCCAGCTAAAGCACTAGGAAGTGGTGAAGGGTGGGCGTTTTGGGGGGACTGTCTTATGTGATTTTGACGTTCAAAAAGTGCTGATTCTCAGCCTAATTTGAATAAATGACTTTTGATTTGATTTGATTTTGAAACAAAACATAGGCTGGCCTCGAGCGAAATTGGTCGTTAGCCCGTATTCGGGTGCTCGTAAGACTTCACTCGAATCCGGGCACCCGATGCATTAACTACACTTGTCATCGCACTAGAAGACGGAGCTAGAATAGATTGTCCGAAGACGGGCGTACTCGACACAATTCATTTACCTACACTTGGTTGTTTGCCCGAATTCCATAGGTAATCGAATTCGGGAGAAGGACCAAGTGTAATTACGCCTATATTCTATTGAACTATATATATATACTACGCTAGGCCTGTTCGAGGTCAAAGTGTACCTATAACGTGTTGCCTACTGTACGAAAATAATTTGTTTCACTGAAACTGTTTTCGACAAGCCAGAGCCAGCTACAAATTTATTAAAAAAAATATCCCTAATATCAGACCAGACCTAGTTTTAATATAAATCAAGTAATTTAATTTATGTCAGGAGCATGTGGCTTGTAATTTATATTTGATGCCTAATTTGATGTAACCCTGACTTTAGTATTAGTAATAATGTGACTGTTTTGAGTTTCGCAAAATTAATTGAAAATACTTTCTGAGTCTATCTTGGACATTACTGACATCGGTGAAGGAAAACATCGCGAGGAAACCTGCTAACTTCTGCCCACGGCTTCGCCCGCGTGGGTGTCGGAAATTATCCCACGGGAACGCCCCCACGCCACCGGCGGCTGGCACTCGGGACCACGGAGTTTACAACTCCGTACCCGGGACGGACGTACGGCCCAAACGGCCACTCTGCCCCCGCATTTTAAATCTCTGATATATTCTAAGATATTTATTTTAATGATATGCCGTAAAGGGCAATTTTAATCTACATTAAATGCTCAACGTATTTAACGAATTGAATTGGATAAGGAATAATACTGTATTGTTTAATATAGCTTCTTAAATAACCTATATTATTTTTGTAAAGTAAAAAAGATAAAAATGCTTACTGTGGGTTATATAGACACAAGACATATACTATTGCGGACTATTTTGTAGATCTTTTTAAAATATACAATTCCGTAGTACATTATTTTGATCTATCTCGTAAAGTTTAGCAGGCGTTTCCAATATAAGAGCGCAAAAATATGTTTTTTACGACATCGCATTACAAAACTTTGAAATTCACAACTTTTTTCTACTATATTATGCATGTATTACTCATGAAAACCTTCGTCTTAAATCACTCAATCGTTTTAAATAAGATTTAAGCATACACAAAAAAAGGAAACTTTATTTTATACTATGTATAGATAAGCCTGAAATAACCAACCCGTCTTGAGCAAGCGTGGTGATGCTCGTGCTTTCTCTATATGAGAAGAGGCTTATGCCCTGTAGTGGAACATTATTAGGCTGGTAATATTATTAATTTAAAATACTAAATCATAATTTTTTGTAGAACAACACTTTGTTTGACCCACTGGTCTCTTGCTAATGAGTGACGTAGTAGGTACAGTCGGGAAATTATTTTTTTATGAAATTCACACACTTAATTTTTTTTTTTTTTTTTATTCGCCCAAAAGGGCAGGCTATAGTCTTTTGACCATACCGCCTCGTCTTCCGTACAGAATTTCTTGCGTGGTAAGTTTTGCGAAGATAACGTCTTTCGTTTTTAAAATCATTGTATTATTTATTTTATTTATTAAGTCTTTCGTAGTCAATCCATTTTAAACTTAGTCATTTTATTTTATTTTTGACAAATCCAGATTCTTTATCTATGCCATTTTACTTACTGTCAGTGTCAATGTCAATCAAGCTAGATTGTTTTCATTTTATTTCTTCTTCAATTTCTAGTATTGTTTGAACTTTGATAGTTATTTTCCGAGCTATCTCCTCGTGTAGGTACATATTATTATTTATTTATTTTATTTACATTTTTACATGAATTATACCTAAACTTAGTATTACTAATAACACGAAAACCCAATACGTAAGTAACTAAATATCATTTACAGTCTCTACTATAAATTTGTACAAGTATAAATAAGCTGAGGCATTCTTAAGTAGCTCCTGAATGCATTGCGGGACCTTGTCAGGCTTATTATAAATTTTAAGCAACTCATCCGACAACACAAGGCGCTGAATGTTGAAAGACGAGCATTCGAAGAAGATGTGATGCAGTGACTGAACTTTTTGTGATTGACAATACTCACAATTAGGAGAATTGACCATTCTAAGGCGATGAAGATGATAATTTAAACGACAATGACCAAAACGCATACGACTGATGATTGAATAAAATTTTCTATTTATGAATTTGTTATTCTTGCAGAACCAAGGTATGGAGTTTATTTGAACATCTAAGGTAGCAAACCAAGTACCTTTACTTTCAACCTGAGTGCACTGGTATGAATGTCTTCCCCACTCTTGACACATGCGCTGTCTTAGAAGACTAACTGCATCTGTAGGTGGTATGGAAACATCCATATCAGGGTCAGAATTGGGAATTAATTCTTCTAAATCGACAATTTTTTTGGCCAAATAGTCTGCCTTTTCATTCCCTACAACACCAATGTGTGAAGGCACCCACACAAAACAAACTACAATATTTGATTGATATAATTCCACCCATAACAGTTTTATTAAATAAATTATATAATTTGTGTTAGCATTCAATTTGTTGTTTGCCAAGTTTTCCAGAACACTCATGCTATCACTTACCACAACCCATTTATTATGTCCTGAATTATAATTTTTAATATGTTTCAAAGCACTCAAAATAGCGACAGCTTCAGCTGTAAAAATACTTGAATTTTTGTCAATCTTTCGACCAATGCCTATGTTTGAAAAGGGCTCATATATGGCAAAAGACACAGCCCTATCGTTCTTGGAACCATCTGTATAAACAAATTTATGATCTGACCACTCTAATAACATTGCATTTACTTTCTCTTTAGTGGACAAGTCCCTTCTTTTCTTTAAAATTATATTAATAGCTGGAAATTTACCAGTAAAAGTTCCTTCATAGCAAGGCAAAATATGTTTGGATTGATAAATATTTAAATTTTGAATAAAATTTACGAAACTTTGAAGACCTTGTAACATAAAAATTGCTTTAGAGACTGAAGGAGTTACTGAATGTAACAAATTGACCAGAAGACTGTTTCTAGATATACTATAAAGTTTTAGTATAAATCTTTCTTTTAGGTAATTAAATCGAATGCTTAATGGTGGAACATTGCAATCAATCTGCATTGCATTTATTGGAGTACTTCTGAATGCCCCAGTTATTACACGCAGACATTTATTTTGAAGAACATCTAAACTATTTACAATTTTAACATCAGCAGCGAAGCAATAGAAACCATATTCAAAATGACTACGAACTAATGATTTGTACAATAGTAACAAAATTTTTGGATCTGCACCCCAATATGAGCCAGACAGAGATTTCAGTACATTATAAGCTTTATTTGCTTTACTAATTATATGTTTTGTGTAATTATTCCAGGTTAGATTGTATGAAAAAAGAACCCCCAGAAATTTAACCTCAAATGAGATAGGTAATGCACAATTATTATATTGCACATTGGGAATATTATGACGCTGTTTACCAAACATAACAACTTTGGACTTGGACTGATTGACATTTAGATCAAGGTAAGAAAAATATTCATGAAGATTTACCAATGCATCATTGACTATTTGAACTGTTTGTGATAAATTGTTCCCAGATGTATAAACAACCAAATCATCTGCAAACTGTAGATTTTTGACCTGAGACCCTAAAATAAGATTTAATCTTCGTATATATAATATAAATATTAAAGGTGATAGTATACCTCCTTGACAGACTCCTTTTGACGAGAGTCTAGGACCATAAAGATGTCTATTAAATTTAGTAAATACTTCTCTATTGGTCAAAAAACTGTTAATCCAATTTATAATTTTTACAGGAATCCCTATTTGTGACAATTCATAACAAAGAATATCTATATTTACACTATTAAAAGCTCCTGCAACATCAAAGAAAACTCCAACCAAATTTTTTTTTGCCAAGAAAGAGTTATGAATATCAAGCTGTAATTGACAAACACTTTCCCTAGCAGACCGATTCCTACGAAAACCAAATTGATTAGAAGGTAAGATATTGTTTTGTTCTACATAAAACTCTAAACGTTGCTTCAACAATTGTTCAAATAATTTTCCAATACAAGAAGTAAGTGCTATGGGACGATATGAATCAGGACACAACTTTGGCTTATCTGGTTTTAAAATTGGTATGAGACAATCCACTTTCCAATCTTGAGGTATAATATTATTTTCCCAAAGTAAATTAATTATTTCTAGAAATGTTACTAAACCGGTAATGCTTAATTTTTTAAATAAGATGTATGGTATTCCATCAAGACCATAAGCAGTATCTCTTCGAGAGGAGATGGCAGATATTAATTCATTAATTGTAAAAGGATTAAGTAGAAAACTATTTTTGGAATTAATACTATCAGTAAAAGTTTTTGAAGTATGTGGCACAAAGTCTGGAGTGTATTTCTTTAAAAAATCTAAAACCCATGCGTCATTTTCATGAATATTATTATTATATGTCTTATTGTATTTACGCATAAATTTCCATATAACAGATAATGGTGTGCATCTATTAAAAGTTTCACAAAGAGAAAACCAACTTTTTTGTCTTTCTGTTTTTAAAATGAGTTTCTTCACTGCCCGAAGCCTTTTAAATTGAAGATAGGTTTCTTCTGTTGGATTATATTTAAAATTAATATATGCTGTTTTGAAATTGTGTACAGCCTCTGTACACTTTTGATTCCACCAAGGAAGGGAAGGTCCTTTAATGTTATTACTATGGCATGTGTGATTGGTGGTATTTGTGTTGACATAACAATTCAAATTATTGGAATTTATTTTGGAATTAGCAGCTGCTGTGCGCAAAATAGTACAAAATTGGAAATATGAATTAAGAATACTATAATTATCTATTTGAAAATCAACCAACAATTCTTCGACACAATTGCTATACATTTGCCAATCCACGAGTTTATAATTTGGGTAGATGGGCAAATGTTTAGCATGCAAACAAATCCCATAAACATCATTATTTTTATTTCTGCTAACCATTACTTTTATTATTACAGGGATGTGATAACTACTACCAAGAGGACTATCAAGTACAGACCATTCACAATTAAGTGCCAACGATGATGAAACCAGAGATAAATCTAGTGCATTGGGACGCCATGTTAGAGAACCAACTGTTGTTGCTTGACCATCATTAAGCAGAACCAAATTATTTTCGTCAATGACTTCTAAGATTTCTCTACCTCTTGAAGAGTCAGAAACACATCCCCAGGAAGTGTGATGGGCATTAAAGTCGCCAGCAAATATAAAAGGACCAGGAATAGACTTCACCAATGAATCAAAATCACCTTTATTAAAAGCGGGATTAGAGTTTAGAGGGCTATAAAAACTGACTATACTTATTTCTTTATTATTAACTGTAATTTTTACACAAATGTTTTGTAAAGAATTATCAAAATAGGTGTTAATTTTAGTATATGTAATGCTTTCATGAATTATAATTGCAACTCCATTGTGTTTGTTACCACAATCATTCCTTTCAATATTGTAATTTTTTATTCTAAAAGATTGATCAGGTCTGAGCCATGTTTCAGAAATTATTGCTATATGTATATTTTGTGTATAGAGGAAATTTATAAGTATATGTTTATTGCTATTAAGACTTTGTGCATTCCATTGAACTATATTTAAGTTTGACAAATCCATTATGAGGATAAAGGAAATTTTTTAACTAAAGTTGTTTTTAAAACCTCTTTAATTGATGATGAGTTAATAGGAACATCTTTATTACTAACTATTTTTGTAATTGTTTCTACTAATGTACTTATAAATGTATCGGATTTCATTAAATTATTAATCTGTATATCTAAAGTTCGAGCAGTTAGGGCTGGGAATGCATTAACATCGAAAAGATCAGAGTATGTGGCGCTTCGTGACTTAATTTTATTTTCTTCCACTTTTTGTTTTTTTATTGGGCAAGATGAGGAGATAGCTACGTGGTTACCTTTGCAGTTTGCGCATTTAGCATCCTTTGGGTCAACCTGACAATTCTTAAAATGATGATTTAATGTACAAATTGAACATACTTCAATATTGCGACAGAACTTAGCAATATGTCCATACCGCAGACACTTAAGGCATTGTTTTACTGGTGGTATGTATTTACTCACTTCGTGACGCCATGAGTCCAAATAAATGTATTGAGGAAGAATAGTGGAGGCGAAGGTTACCGCAACAGCCTGTGTAGGAACGAAAGCTACGCCAGCGTCACTTCTGACCCTGCGCATGAAGCGCCTTACTTGTATTACATTTTTGGAACTACCAATCAATGAAAAAATTTGCTTATTGGACATTTCTACGGGAACCGAAGTAAGGACTCCCGTTACTTCAGTATCTCCAGCCGGTATAGTTGCCTTAAGAGACAACTGATCTAGCAACTTTTTGTTCTGTAAAAACATATTTGCATTGTTTGGAAGGTCAAATGTTATGCCGACTTTATATTTATTAATGGTACGTAGATGCTTGACGCCTGAAACGCCATGCTCCCGTAAACCTTTCGATAGGGCCATACGATCCCTATCGCTAAATGACACATTGTCTTCGACACGAGTTAAAAATACAATGAGGTCCGTTTGTTTCGTTTCCTCGGGATATTTACGTGTGTACCCTTTTACCTTGTAAATGGCGTACTTATCCTTTGCGTCCTTGTCATTGTGTTTGGAGCTTACTACTGTCTGTTCAGACTCCGCTGAATCAGAATCCGAAGACTCAAGGGACTGCTGCTGCTGCGAGTCAGGATAGGACATTTCGTCCTTCCTCCGCCTTTTTTTCCCCATTTCGGGGTGCTAATGCATTATGTACACTATCAACTATCTATTTAATATGAATATTTACAAAGAAAAATGTTAATAATACAATAAATGAATTTTTTTGAAATGTTGTTTGAGAAAGAGCGCCTTTACACTTTTACAGTTTCCCGCCTTTTTTTTTTTTCTCACACACTTAAGTTAATTTGCGTTATTATATCCATTTCATACAACTGTCAAAGACTGACAGTTGTGGTTTGCATTTGAGCACCATTGAGGTTGGTAGTGAATTTGGTAAAAAGTTAATTACCCTGACTTCATTCGAGGCCATTGACGAGGATTTTTTTTAAGAAAGGGGTAGCCCTTTCTTAAACAAATTCCTTCAGGGAAGGGAAACCACAACAGCAAACGCTGGTGGCCGAAATACAGAAATAATCATTTACAGACAGATGTCATCATCATCTGCCTAGCGACTGCCTTTATGACGTCAGCAGCCTAGTTACTGGGTAACACGAAACCTTTCGACAAAACCGGACATTGGACAGATAAATGAATATTTGAAAAAACGTGTGCGGTCGGGGGACCCACGTCAGGGGGCCTACTGTCTAAGTCCGTCAACGAAGACACGGGCCCGTCCGAAAGTAGTTTGAAACTTTTAGAGTGAACCTTACGTCCGATTAATTAACTTTTTCGGACACATCGGGAGTAGGGACAACTGTCACATCGTGGTGTCATTAGTTCTTAGGTCAGGCCCCAAACTAGTCTTATGTCTGTAGGTGACACGGACTTTGTGCTTAGAGAGCAGACTCTGCAGTACTCGCAACAGTGCGATACTGTGGGCCGCCAGGTCAACTGCCCACAACCGGCCATGGATCGCACGATCCCCACGTACAACCTTCTGCAGGTGGTGCTCGGGCCCCCCAAATTGGGAAGCAGCGCTGACAGCGCGTCCGCTACGCCCATTAACTTGGGCGCCAGCCGCCGAAAGTGACAGCCGAAGTCCCAACGGCTGTCGAGCACCAATCCCAGGTACTTCATGGTTGTGGACACCATCATGCGCGTGCGGGCCCTCACGACGGGGGATGCTGTGGCCCGGGGTGGGGTCGTCTTCAATACCCTGCCCTGGAGTTGCATCAGAGTGACACTCCGGTATCACCGGATGCCGACCTACCTCTGTCGTGTGGTCGAGACCTATTTGACGGACCGATCACCAGGGAGTATGGAACCGGCAAGAGGTCGTGCGGTGTCCCACAGGGATTGGTCCTGGGGCCGCATCTGTGGGACATCGGATACGACTGGGTGCTGCGCGCCGACCTCCCTAGCGGCGTCAGCGTGGTTTGTTACACTGACGACACGCTGGTCCTGGCGCAGGGGAGGTCGCACCAGGCGGCGGCCAAACTAGCGACACGCGGGGTTGCGACAATCGTCGAGAGGATCCGGCAATTGGGACTCGAGGTGGCCCTGCACAAGTCCGAGGCCATGTGTTTTCATGGTCCTCGGAACACGCCACCGTCGGGTTCCCAAATAACGGTAGTAGGGGTTCACATCGATGTCGAGTCGACGATGAAGTACCTGGGACTCGTCCTCGACAGCCGGTGGAACTTCGTGGAGTATTTCCGACGTTTGGCTCCCAGACTAGAAAGGGCCGGGGCTGCCTTAAAGCGGCTCCTGCCCAATCTAGGGGGGCCAAACGCAGGAGGCGTTTGGCCCCCCTAGATTGGGCAGGAGCCGCTAGATTGCTGATTGCAGGAGCCGCTAGCCGCTAGATTTGGGCAGGCCCCCTAGATTGGGCAGGAGGCCGGAGGCTCTACGCGGGGGTCGTGCGGTCCATGGCCCTTTACGGGGCACCGGTGTCGGCGCGTTCCTTGAGGCGGCGACCAGCCCACTGGTTGAATACGCCCCAAAGGGTCATGGCCACCCGGCTGGTCCGGGGATACCGTACGGTCTCCGGTGAGGCGGCGAGCTTCCTTGCCGGATTACCGCCATGGGATCTGGAGGCAAAAGTCCTCGCGCACATTTGGGAGTGGCACGAGGAGGCGAAACGCCGGAGCGTAGCTCCGCTGCCGCGAGAAATCACGGTACAGCGGACAGAGCTCCGGCGGGATCTCAGGGCGGCATGGAGAGTGCGATTGTCGCAACCCAGCGCTGGGCACGCCACAATTGCAGGGATAAGTCCCCTCTTTGAGGAGTGGCTAGAGAGGCGCCACGGCGTCCTCACCTTCCGCCTGACGCAGGTCCTCACCGGACACGGTTGTTTCGGGAGGTTCCTCTTCCGGATAAGGCGGGAGGAAACGCCCGGGTGTCACCATTGTGTGGATCGCCCAGAGAACACGGTGGAGCATACGGTGGAGGTCTGCCCGGCTTGGGCGGGCACCACCGTGTCCTCTGGGCGAATTTCCTGTATATGGAAAGTAGTGACAAGTTTTTTAAATAGTATACATAGATGGTTTGGTCATCATGAGAGGCTGAATGAGAGGGGACTAATAAAGGATTAAAGGTTTATAAGGCAGGTGTGAGTGGAAACACCGGAATGTAACGCCCTAGGATCATATCATATACAAGGTGTAACAGAATAAACGCAAGTCCTGAAAGTAGTTTGCTCATAATTGACTACTGAATCTATTCTCTTATAGTCTACAGTTACTATAGGTATTTTTTTTTAAATTATGTAATTTGCAATATTGACCGCCGATTGAACCAAAGAAAATTAAATCTTATTTCAAGGCAAAAAGACTCAATTTTAAATGCATAAAGTCATGCTCGGGTCAACACGATTTTCATAATAATACTTAGCTATAAAAAAATTTTTTTGGTCATTATTTAATGCTTTTAACTCAATACTCTAATTGGGGTGAATGAGGTCTGGCGTTAATTATGTTACACGTTGTATAGTGACCTTATTGGTAATGTTCTTAAGAAATGACAGACGCGTAGTACTCTCAACCGACGTGCGTATATGATAGATGTATGAACGTAAACAAAGCAAAAGGAGTATACAGAGTTGATACGACAGAGGGGCTTTCCTTTAAACTGCCTATACTAGGTACCATTTTCAAGCTCTGTACCAAAAGTCAATTAAATAGGAGCAGTAGTTTAGTCGCAAATTATTTTTATGTTTTTGCCCCGTTTGAACACGATGTATCTTTCCTAACAGCTGATTATGTCTATACGTATAGGTCATGCACCTTAAAACGATAAATCTGAGTATAACCTACGATGCGTTGTTGCCGCTCTGACGCAAATCACAAGTACAACCAATAGTTTCGCTAAAAATATGGCAATGCATACACACATACTTGCACTTTCATTACAAAGGGTGGTTGCTTTTACTCTGATTAGTAAGCTATTTAATTTGTTTGAAAGAAAAAAAAAACTTTTTTTTGTGCTTTTTGTTTTTATACCGTATCGATTTAATACTAAACACGTATAGTATACGTAGTGTAATTTAATGCCCCTCTGTCATATCAACTCTGTATAAGGATCGTAGCATTTGGCAAAGGAGTGAGTTTATGTACCTATGTGTATGTAAGAGCAACAATTTTAAATGATTCATGGCTGGATTTTTCAAACAGCCCAAATTAATATTTTATCTGACCGGATAAATCGGTCAAAATGGACATGACCATTATCTTTCCTTATCAAGCGGCCGGTTCTTATCTATTTATGAAATCAAGTATTCGACTGTAACAGTGTTATCTTTTTAATAAGTTCTGACATGCCATGTCGTTATTAACGTTTGTTCCGAATTATGCCTGTGTCCTTGACTAGGTGACAAGGAGTGTCAATGTCGACTGTGCAAGATGAAAATGTGTGATTCAGAATGATAAAGCGTTTTATTTTATTTTATTTAAGATTGGTTTGCTCTTGACTCTTGTCTAGGTCAGTGGTGACAGAGACAGAGTCGACAATGGTGTGAGCCTACCCAGAAGAAGCCTGTTCACTCTCACTTTGAAGAGATTAGGATTGTATGCGTTCGGAAACACAGACGCAGTAAGAGAGTTCCACTTTATAGATGTGCGCTTTACAAAAGACATTTGGAAACATATTTTGTAGCCGTGATCCTTTCAATTTGACAACAGGCACAAAATCCATTTAGGTCGCCGTTCGATAAGGACCAGGCCCGGGTCGACGGTGCGTTGTGTTCCACGCGCGCCTCATAGAGATGTCAGCACCAATGACGGGGTCCGCTAGGGCCGATGCCTGCTAGGGTTGCGGGAAAGTCCGAGAGGGATACCGTGCCCCTGGCACAGGCAACTGAAGGAACACGGGTGGGTTTTAGCCAGTAAGAGTCTGACACGCCCTCCTGCTCTGCCCAGAGCGGGAGAAGTTACTTATTTGATGATTTCCCACCCTCAACAAAAAAAAAGGCACAAAATCCATTGCAAAATCCATAAAAAAACGCAATGAATAAAGATAAATTGTTATAAATCACCATAATCTGTCATTGGTGCCGATTCTGTTGTACACCGAACTAAACTAACTAAACTATCACTAAAATTCCTTACTTTTGGCTATGAGAATCTTAACGCTATTCTGCAAAATAAAATCTCTAAATTTAAAAATAATTTTGACACATCTAAAATCAAATTTGGCAATTGCGACTCCACGTGATACTTGTTTCCCGTACCACGTGATTTTTTTTTAGAGCCAGTGTTGCGCATTATTTTGCAGCCTCGACATGTTTTGTATGGAATTTTTCACTTTTTGTATGGAAATTATCAAAAAAAACATTTTTTTTTTACCAACACTTTGGTATTTAGATGTTCCGGGGTTTCATAAAGGGGGTCGAAATTTTCATTTATTTTGCGATAGGACACACCGTTTTCGAGATATAAGCAAAAGAAAAGAAAACAAGATACAGTACTGTTTTTGCATCTGAAGTCGAGGTGTTGGTGTGAATTTTAGTTCATGACAACTAATTTTATTCCACACCTTTTTAATCGCGATTAAAAACAGGTAGATTTAGTTACGACAATCAAAATTTTTGGTGAAAAACGTAAAATTCAGAATAGCAAAATTGCCATTTTCACTAAATTATAATCTCAGTGCCATCTTAGTGCTGTCAAACTAAAATTTGGTTAAGTTGTGTCACTTTAGTCAATTTCAGAATGGGAAATCGTCGTTTGACAGGAATAAACTAAATTTTGGTGATCTTTAGTCTAGTTTAGAGAATTTTGTGACAAGAGAATCGGCACCAATGTCTTTCTAATTATGGTGATGTATCTTACCCTACTATATCTAAATGATGTAAAACCAGTCATAACGTGACAAGGAACTGGCCCAATAGTGCTTGACTAGTTTCCTCAAAACAAACTTGGGACGAATCTAGAGTTTCGCTTCGCGGACGAATCACAAACATTTGCTGTTACTTGGCTAACATAGATAGTAGGAAGTATAAAGTATAGCTTGCTGCACCGACTAAGTTTAGTAGTACTTCCCAATAATAACTGACGGGGGTGCAGATGGTCGAAATAGGTGATAGTATTTCACTATTAAGGGGATTACACGACCTAAACGCAAGTTTTATAATGCCTAAAAATTATCCACTGCAGTAAATAAAATCAGAAAAATATAAAATATTCTTCAGGATATTGTGTGGGGAGTTAGATAGTATGTGGAAAACATAATACAACTCATTTGGTACGATAGAAAAAAGTCACGAAGATAACTCTAAAAATTTCTTTGAACGATTAAAAACCATACTAATATACATGCATGATTGTTCTTCAAGCAACATATTAACGTGATAATGTTTCATTTTTTAGTCCAATCCATGGATTTTTTGTAAATAGAGAATTACTTCATATTTTGCAATAAATTACCAGCTGTGTGTCATCGCGCTTCTCTTTCTTTTCTATGCAGTCCGATAGTGACCGCGCTTTAGCTGGTATCAGCCCCGCGCATGAGCGCGCCGCATTGCAAAAATGCGCCAACGCGCATTAGGAGCCGCCGCGGGCCGCACCGTAACGCTATAGTTACAAACAAATTCAAAATTTGAATTTGATATGTTTCCACTCCAATGCAATGCATATTATGAATGTTATTTACAGTTACAAAAAACGTTTTTACCGTTCAAAATGTAAAAGGTCCATTTTATGAATTTAAAAGACACCATATTGAAGTTTTTCTGAGCTCCAATAATATAATCTTACAGTAACGTGTACAAGTTTGCAGAATATTCACACACAACTAGACCGAATCGCTAGTCAACGTGCATTTAATTACGTAACTTACTTATAAGTTAACTAAGTTGAAGCTCTACCCCAATCCTAAAGACTTATTCTCTTAGTCCGAAGTTTAGTTTAAGCAAAGGTAGGTTTTCTAATCAAACCTAACAATTATAAAGGTGCATCCAAACAATTGCAGGCATGTGCTTCGAACGGTAAGCCACACGCGTATCGCGTGCCACGAGGTGAGGCGTCTATAATTAATTTAGATCTTAAATTAATTAATTCAACATCCACGGGGTCTAAAAGCATGAAATTTGCAAAAGAGCTCCATTATATAACCTATGGTATCATTCTTTCGAGTCGCTGTGTGGAAATTGATCAAGCATTCGTGATGCAAAAAAAGTGTTTAAACAAATAGTCTTGTCGCCTTTTCTTTATGAAATATAAGATACTTACTTTACCGTACATCTACATCTTGGAATCACGTATAATTGTATAAAGCATAAGGTTCTTTTTCCGAAAGCGACAAGCCACTATGCCCCTCGATCGCATTATACTTAATTATATCAATCCAAGACGAATCTCACACTCACTCCCAACAATAGCTATACCATGTGCATCAAATTGTACAATAAAATTCCGAGTACAATAAAAACACTTCCATTTTTAAAATTTACGCGAAATTTAACAAAAGTACTCATCGATAAATGCTTCTACAGCGTATTTGAGTTCTTAGAGTATAAGTTGTGACTTGACGTCCTTTATGAATTAATTTTTACCAAATTTGAATGAATTTAATATATAATTTTACTAATCGCATGCAATATTAAACGTAATTATTTATATTTCTTTCAATAATAATTAAATATGTAAAATTTGCACGCCGACATTAAAGGCATAACAAATTAACATGAGATCGATTATTTTATCTTACGAACTTTCTGTATCTTATTTATGCAAATAAATGATTTTTTTTATTATGTTTTAACGAAAGTGAGCACTAAGGAAATATATTTTAAATTCATCCCCTTTTTTTTTTTTTGTGGGTGGGAAATCATCAAATAACTTCTCCCGCTCTGGGCAGAGCAGGAGGGCGTGTCAGACTCTTACTGACTAAAACCCACCCGTGTTCCTTCAGTTGCCTGTGCCAGGGGCCACGGTAACCCTCTTGGACTTTTCCGCAACCCTAGCAGGCATCGGTCCTAGCAAACCCCGTCATTGCTGCTGACATCTCTTTGAGGCGCGCGTGGAACACAACGCGCCGTCGACCCGGGCCTAGTCCTTATCGGACGGCGAGCTGCCCATTGCTCACCGTTCGCAAGCCCGCGCCTACCGTGGCCGGGAATCGGCCTGCGATTCCCGACGCCCAGGGCGTCTCCTGCGGCGGCTAGGGGCGTGAGGGCGCAAATTTTGCCTCTCCCTCACGCGTTCCGCCTCCTCCTTCGCGAACATTACTGCTTCGCAGAAGGAGGTGACGGCTTCCCAAGCCCTCTCGCTCCATACCATGGCCTGGACCAAGGCCGGACGCGAGAGATTGCCACCGCCAATCGCGCCAAATTCATCCCCTAAAGTGGTCATATAAAAATGTATAAATTTGCGGCGCATGTCTCGCAATATCAATCGATCAATTAACATACAACCGTCTGTCAGGCAGACGGTTGATAGACATCGATGCCAATTATGCTTAGCACCCTACCAACTACGGTAAGCAGCTCTATAAATTTCATAGCAATAAATAAATAAATGCAGCGCATTTTATACAACGCAAAAAAGTAGACAGCATAATTATTGATCGAGTCCACGTGGACTTAAGAAACATTCGTAGCAAGTCAACTTGTTGGAAGATTAATCTGCGCAATGAATCCTAGCGGTAATTATATCATTGTTTTTTTAACATAACATCTCGCCTTTATTCCGCAAAGGATTAGGCAGAGGTGTAAAGTCAAAGTCAAAGCTTTTATTTCAAATAGGCACATAAAAGGCACTTTTGAATGTCAACATTTACATTTAAATAGAATTGATTCTAGTCGCCCCTTCCAAAAGGTAGTTTCGTATGGAGAAGAATGGACAACAAACTCCATCGTTACTCTTTTAAAATGTGTTACAATACTTTGTATACATTAATTATATAATTATATGTGAAGACGATGCACCTATAATAAAAATTACCCTACCAAAATAGGTAAAAAGAATTTAATAAACGTAGCAATGATAAAAAAGTTGATTAAGTGATAGATACATGGTGTTCACATATTTACAAACATTGTAAAAGTATACGATTTCCCAAATTGTGTAACCAATTAATATGTCAGTGTGTGAGTTAAAGTAGTCACAGAATGTAAATCAATGTCATAAAAATAACAAACCATACAATTAAAGTAGCATCAAGTTTTAATTTTGTCTAGACCCTAGATTGTCCTGTGGAGCTGGACCAGCATGTTTCCAAGCATTCTTATCTTGGATATAATCATCTAATTTGTAATATGCTTGTTTACACAGTGAACTTTTTATATGAGTTTTAAATTTTCTTTCATTAATTTGCAATATATGACAAGGTATTTTGTTGTAGCAATTAACACAGTACCCCATAAAAGATGTATGTACTTTAGCTAATCTGAAAAATGGTTGATCTATTTTATCTTTATTTCTAGTATTAAAATTATGTCTATCACTTATTTTATTAAAAAGATGTAGATTTTTTCTCTTTTTTTAGTTTTCTTTTTCTTTCTGTAGTTTAAAACACCACATTTCGCCAGTTATATTTGATTCACATTCAATAGGGAGTGAGCAAACTGTCATCAACCGAGCACACATTCAGAGTCCAGGCTGCTACTGAAAAATTGTTGTTGTAACTTTAGAATCAAACCTAGGAGAAAAATAGAAATAAAGATAAAATAGATCAACCATTTTTCAGATTAGCTAAAGTACATGCATCTTTTATGGGGTACTATGTTAAATGCTACAACCAAATACCTTGTCATATATTGCAATAAAATTAAAGAAAATTTAAACCTCATTTGTAAAGTTCACTTTGTAATCAAGCATAATTATTAGAAATTAGAGTATTATATCCAAGATAAGAATACTTGGAAATATGCTGATCCAGCTCCTTAGGACAATTTAGGGTCTAGACAAAATCAAACTTGTTGCTACTTTAATTGTATAGTTTATTATTTTATGACATTGATTTATATTTTGTGATTACTTTAACTCACACACTGACATATTACTTGATTAAAGAATTTGGGAAATCGTATATTACAATGATTGTAAACATAAATGAGCACCATGTATCTATCACATAATTAACTATTTGTCATTGCTACATTTTTTAATTCTTTTTACCTAATGTGGTAGGGTAATTTTATTAAAGGTGCATCGTCTTCACATATAATTATATAATTAATGTATACAAAATATTGTAACACATTTTAAAAGAATAACGGTGGAGTTTCTTGCCCATTCTTCTCCATACGAAACTTCCTTTTGGAAGGGGCGACTAGAATCAATTCTATTTTAATGTAAATATTGACGTTCAAAAGTGCCTTTTATGTGCCTATTTGAAATAAATTTGAAAAAGTAGCGATTGCAACCACTGGACCAACGAGACAGTGACTCATTATGTAAGTATTATTTAAGTAATAAAGTAGTGCTATTTTAAATTTATATAAATTACACACCCCTGAAGGATTGACATTACCAAACAATCTATCACAAGATACATATTTTCTTCTACTTCCAGAATTCCCTCAGAGACATTTCCTGACTTCAAATTTTTCAAGAGATACGATGACGTAAACGCTTCCATATTGTCGTCAAGTACAGCAACATACAACTTACTTATCGCGTCAAAGAAAGTAAATTTGTATCATAGAATAAGAAAATTGTGTGGAAGTGACAGTCATGTTCTCACAGTACTAGATGTATAGAGTTTAAAAAAAGTGCGGCATTATAGAGCGTCATTTCTGCCACTTATAATAATGTCTTTTTCTGAAGCTCGATGTACATTTATCTTATTAACGCCCGGGTATTGCATTTTCATTTGTGTGTTCACTAATACCTCTGATATAATCAAGAAGATCTTATATAATCAGCTTATCACGTCACCCACCTGGGACTCAGGCCTCCTCTCTGGGAGACGGAGCGCTGTCCCAGTGTGGGTTTGTCGGAAGCCCTGTTCTTGCCATCGACGAAATAGGCTTATCATTACTGTCGTGATCGACCGCAGACATGCGTCGCAAGCGAAATTACAATCCTGAGTGCCTAGACAAATGACAATCGCTTTCAAAGCGTTTCGTATTTCTATAACGACTTTCAACAGGATTGACATCAGTTTTCCGGTAGCTTGTCACACCAATACATTTTTGACTTTTCCATCATCGCTATGCCGCTGCCGTTGCCGTGCCGCTGGTGGTGGCGTGTGTATTGGATCATTAAGTTCCCTTCAAATGGTTGAGCTGAATGGTGCTGATCCATACGTCTGTGGGCACTGGTCGTTTCTTAGCTGCCACGGCTTATTTTAATTACTTGTTTTTATATTTTTATTACGGACGCTTTTAACGTGCACTTCTGTCTACATCGTTCTCACATGTATAACAACAACATGAATGATGTAACGACTTTTTTGTAACAATATTTTGATTTAAAAGAGTGTCCATGGAGTTTCTTGCCCGTTCTTCTCCATAGGTAGCTACTATGCTTTGGAATGGGCAACGAGCTTCATCTATCTGACTGACCGACCCCTTGACGATTTAAAAGTGTCTGTGTGTTTGTTTATTTGAAAAAATGATTTGAGTTTTAGTTATCGCTGATAGAAGGTCACTTTGTCTGCTCTCTAGCCATGTTGAACATGTTCAGTCCCGTCAATCTAGGCATTAAGAACGCGTTCATCGTGTAGCTTCTCCACATTATTAATCTATGCTATAACCAAAGTGATTGACGGTGACACGGAAGGGGTGCGTCTGCATGATTCGACAGAAATGTTAGCGTGATCTTGAGCTATTAGTTATTAAGGTTGGGACCTATTTTTTGTGGTATTGATGTGAGGTTTTATTTGCTTAATCTTGTATAATTACCGCATTCAGGTCTGTGATGTATGTTTGTGGGTTTAGTTCGTTAAAATCATTTCCTACATTCGCACGCAATAGAACGTAACGAATCGTAAACGTGTAACGTATTACGTTTCAAATAAAATGTAACATCATAATTATTTTGTTACATTTTATTTGAAACGTAATACGATATCGAGACAGTCCCAAGCAAAAATGGCGCAATATTTAGCCGCAAGTCTGTAGTAACATTTTGACCCTGAGCTGGCCTACCGTAGTAGGGACTTTCAGTAGAATGACAGGCCAGCTTATACTGGTTTTGTTACCGCATACTGCAGCCTACTGCAGGACCTACCCTACTGACCCTACTGAAAGGACTGGCCCACATTAGCACCGAAATGAAGTGTAGGTAAAGTGCAGTAGGTCAATTTAACATGAGCCAGACTATAAATGACTATAAATAGAGTTTTAGAAATTCGAGCCTAGAACACTACGTTTATTAGCTAACCTTATTACTACTCAACACCAAATTAAATACGGTAATGCAACGCAAAATCCTATCTACATTCTACCGCCCTTAAAATTCCAACTTAACAAATAAGATGGTGTTTGCCGCTCCATAAAGACGAAGTTATTTTAACATCCGAACGTTTGACAGGAACGCGGACAAATATCTTGTTTACCATTACAACATTTATGGGAGGCAAATATTTATCACCTTCCGACTACAGATACGGAGCAGAAGGACCACTCTATGGCAGGGATTAGCCCCTGTGCCACCGCCACCACCGACGGGCTGGCGACTATCTATTGACTATTTTCTCGCTCAAGTAACGTACAATAGGTGTAAGTAGGTCCCGTGTTGTTATAAAAACTTTTTTAAAAAAAGAAAACAACCGACTTCTAAAATGACACATAAAGAAAACTTTAATTTCGGAAGTTGGTGTCTTTGGTTTTGTATTTTCGGTTTTTGCCACCGACTTCCGAACTTTTTAGTTGATTTGCCACCACTAAAAAATATCACTAATCGCTGTAGGTATGCCTATAATTATAATTTAATGAGTTCCCTCAATTTTCCCAGTATCCCATTATTAGATCCTAACCTGATGATAATTGGACCGGACCACCTTGGAAGTATTTAAGTATATTAACTATTTTTGTTGGAAAGGGTTATAAAAAAAAACAATTCGGTCTAGCCGTCTTCGAATATTTGGAGAACATACATAAATAAATAAAAACCGATGAACTGAAAAGCTTCTAATTTTTTTAACTCGTTTAAAAAGAGATACAATCATAAATATTAATCCATAGTTGATAACTGACTGTCCACACTGCCGGCGACAACTCTCTTTTTGGTCGCAGCAACAAGAGATAACAAAGAAGAAACTCGCTCTGTGACGCTCGCTTCTCGTTGCTTCTCAACTCGTTTCTAGTTTCTAGCTCTACTCGCTTTTTGCTAATCATTGGTTGGGATTGGTGCCTAAAGGTCTACACATAACGTTATGTGCCCCGCAACACAGACACACGGTCTGTGTACAGACAGCAATCGCCAGCGAAAAAAGATGGCTATATTTGTTGTGGTCCTTCTGCGCTTTTGTTTTGTGTGTTGTAAATAAACAAAATTTATGAGAATATCTGTACCGTAATAAATCTTAGTAATGAAAGTATTTATGAAAGCACTGATTATTAACCAGCTTATTTTATTCTCATTTTGCTTTAAAAATTTAGTACTACTGTACCTACTACCGTCTAATAAAATGTAGGTCAGTAACTTCCTAAGTAATTTACCTCACTGTACACCTTCAAGCAACAAGACCAATTACATAACGGGTCTCGTACAAAATCAAAGCTAAATGCGGTCTGCGTGAAATGAGTTTAAAACAGTTAAAGTTCAACCTAATTAGAACCATGGCTTCTAGTCGTGTTTACATTGGCTGTGTTTCAAGTGAACTAAACAAAATAAGAGCTCACGTCTCAAGTGCGCTGTTATTTACCGAGACGTATTTCTTGCGCCGACCCGATATCTTGTCGGTATTGTTGATCGAAGCTGTACACAAACGTCCATATAGGCCTTAAATAAGATATCATTAACTACAATCATGAAGATGAGATGTGAGAAAAGTCATAAGGTGCCAGGTTAGGACTGTAAGGAGGATGATTTACTAACTCCACACTTTCGATAGACAAATATTCGATATTCAATCTGGCGGTGTGAGCTGGAGCGTTGTCGTGGTGGAGGAGGATCCTGCTGCTTGGGTGCTGCTGTCTAATGTTTTCCTGTTCCAAACAATGACTGACATACCAATCTGCGGTACCAGTCTTTTTATCTTCTAGGACAATTGTTGCGAAATTACCCGTCCATCCAAAGAATGAGGCAATCATCTTTTTCCTTTGACTTCTGCCCTTCTTTACTTTTGTCGGCAAATCTTCGAATGGAAACATCCATTGCGCAGATTTTTCATATTCATATTTTCTTATTCAGCTTTCATCACCTATGACGATGTCATATACAGCATTCAAGCCATATCCATCATAGTTTTCATGCATTGATCGGCACCAATCTAAATGACGGCGATTTTGATCTTCCGTCAAATTGTGAGGTACCCATCTAGTAGGTACAAAGCTTTCTAACGCCTAAATGTACATGTAAGACTTTTTGTACTTGACCCATACCAATGCCTTAAGCTACCTGAATCTGTTGATATGTCACCCTTCTATCAGCTACTATCATAAGCCGCACAGCACTTACGTTATTTTCAGTAGTCGCCGTAAAAGGCGCGCGAATCATCAGCGAGTTCGCTTCGACCACGTTTAAAGTCATTAAACCAGTTGTAAACAGTGGCACGGGATGGGGCTTCGTTATAAAATGGTAATCGAAGTCTGTCGTAACATTGTTGTTGAGTAAAACTGCATCGAAATTCATAATAAATCATTGAACGAAAATTTTCTCTAGTCAAATCGATTTCGACGCACGATAGACCATTTTTAAATTGCAGCCAATTTGTTAAAAAAAATGACATTTGAATGCATTACGCATAGTCTACAGATTCCTAAAGAGTTCCTAATTTGAAATTTAAATAAATTGTTCATCGGCCGCTTTTCTTAATGGCCTATTCTAAAAACTTTCAGTGTACCCCGTACATCAACTAAGTATGACCCTACCCAGCTGATGGAGATGTGTACATACTTTAATATAGCAAAATAGACTTTCAAATCCAACATAGCTATAATAGCTTTTTGTATTTTACTATAATAGTTTATAGTAAGTATCTCCTTATGATGAAATCATAAAATGAGACGTGCATAAAACATTTCAGTTTCATCTCAAAGATATCTCCAAGGCCTAATTGTAACAGGTTATTTTATTTTTTTAAATTTATTTTTATTTTTTTATTCAGCTATTTTCTTACAAAAGAGCAGATTTTTTCCAACAAAAAATAAAATGAAAATACAACCCAAGACTTTTACAAATACCAACAACCTATAACAGTAAAATGTCAGCTTCAGTCTAAACGGAGCTAGAACGTGTCCAGTTTATAAAATATTCAGGTCACGTTTCAGTCTAGATTTTTAGACGAGCCTCCACGTGTTTTCTTGAATAATGTTGACCAATATTTTCCCCTTTTGTTTTTTGTTGACTAGGGTTATCTTTTCGTCATTTTGCTGTAATAAAATTTGTAGACATTCTATGAAAACATCCTGTTACTTTCTTGTTTTTTGTTCAGGTACTATGTACAATTTCAGGTAAAAATTCGTTATCATTCTTTACAAAAACGTTATAGGTAGGTACTACTTGGTCGAATTAACTGTGCACCTCGCTGGAATGCCATTTCATCCCCCGCAACACCGCTCCCCTCCCCGCGCTCGCCACGTCGCGAACAAAGCGTTGAAATTACGTCATCATCTCCAGGTGCACAGTTAATTCGACCAAGCTGTACTAAAGCTTAGCACAAACTGTGATTAAACGCAAGTGATTTGAAACCACCGAAAAGTGTAACGTAAAGCTTTAAGTGCACACACTAACGATTGTCTGATTTTAAAAACGTAATTTTTTACATTTTGCTATCGATCTGAAAACGTGCGTTTGTTTTGTATCCCATGTAATACTATTGTGGTGCACGCACAGCGGTTGACAGCAAAATCGTCTTTGACGAACGAGCCTTAGGAAATGCAGTGTCTCGATATTGTAGATACTGGCCCACAGCTTGCAATAATTTATGAATAGTACCGATCGACATTCTGTAGTAGTTGAAAAACTTATCGAGATAATCTCGCACGTCGTTGTACATTATGAAAAAGTATCCTTTCAAATGTCTTTGATCGGTTAGTGGATGTACCCAGCACCTATGGTGGCGAAGTTGTTTACGTATTCAATTTTTTTTTTAACCAAAGCCACAACACACGCTGTTCGGCACAGAAGTCCATGAGATGATGTGGTACTAAAAAATAAAATTGAGTAAACGTTAGCCGCTGTGCGTATGTGATCCCCCAACTTATAATATGCTTGGCTGTATAGTGTGCGTTTTATTCAAGATTCAATTTTCATTTCATTCAGTTGGCGTATACATTACTTAGGTGTTTAATCAAATAAGAGCTTTTTGAGCCGACTCTGAAAATAAATGGTAATTTTATGGAAAAAAAAAACACTCAGGAAGACGTCTCAAAAAACAGGCCAAGAGCGTGTCGGACCACGAACATTGAAGGGTTCCTAAGTCAGCAGGAATATTTTCGTATGCACAGTGTTGATTTTACCGACCGCAAAATAATTTTGTATTTCATAGTATTTGTCAAAACTCTATGAAAAACTAAGTTATTTCCTAATTTTCACAGATATAGTTATTATTTATTCTCTCTTCACAAAGCTGACTTAAAGTTAATGTGTACAAAAAAATATGTTTCAGCTGTATTCCACATCAGATTCCATCTTTGTGAGAAACTGGTGCCTTTTTATTTTTATTTTTTGAGAGTGGGAAATCATCAAATAACTTCTCCCGCTCTGGGCAGAGCAGGAAGGCGTGTCAGACTCTTACTGACTAAAACCCACCCGTGTTCCTTCAGTTGCCTGTGCCAGGGGCCACGGTATCCCTCTCGGACTTTCCCGCAACCCCGGCATGCATCGACTGGTGCCTGATGTAGGTTTTTGTGAAAAACCTGTTACAGGTCACCAGCCACCTTCCACGGCTAGAATTAGCTTTAACAAAGATATCGTGCACGAGTCGAAGTTACACAATATGAAAAAAAGAATACTAAATAAGAGTTAAACAATAAAACAAATAAATAAAAAGATATAGTGTTGATAGTCTCCGAGTAAAATGGCTGTGTCACATCCGGACAGACTGAAAGACAAAATGTGTGACAAAATTATAAGGGTTCCGATATTTGCCATTTGGCTACGGAACCTTAATAAGAGGAAACCAATCTCAAACTTGAAACCAGACAAATTATTTTCGAGGTAATAAGTCAAATTCCTGATTACTTTCACAGACTCTCGGCTCAATCTAGATTCCTTCATAAATCTTACAAAAACGTAAAGAAAACACGCATATTATAAACAGGAGATTTTTTAAAAACATTCTTTGTTCTAGGAGGTCATCTTTCAAGGAGTTTTTAAACTCCAGCATTTTCTAAAAGACTATCTATCTCTCTGAGAAGAAATACCGATACAAAAGAAACCATGTTTACTTTTCTTTACATTATAAGTTTGTCCCGATGCTCGTAACCCACAGTCGTCGATAACGACAGACGACGAAAGACACAAATCTTACATGAATGCCAAAAGCAGTACAATCATTTGTCAGCTCTACAAATACTGACTAGTTTAAAAGCAACAAACTGTAACGCAGGTGTCAATCACTTGCCTCAAAGAGATGTCAGCATCAGTGACGGGGTCCGCTAGGGCCGATGCCTGCCAGGTTTGCGGGAAAGTCCGAGAGGGATACCGTGGCCCACAGGCAACTGAAGGAACACGGGTGGGTTTCAGTCAGTAAAAGTCTGACACGCCCTCCCGCTCTGCCCAGAGTGGGACCGAGAAGTTATTTGATGATTTCCCAACCTCAAAAACAAAAAAAAAAATTGTTGTCAATCACTTAAAAACTGCGCCATCAGTGGCAATTTTTTTTAAAGTTCCTTACAAACTCCATCGCGCGTTATAATAATTGTGACCTTATAATAATAATTCGCAAGGCAATTTATGGCAAGTCATGCTGGCTGTTAATAGCAACACACACGGGGCCCCTAAATTACCATAAATATAAATAAATAAAACACGTAAAACTTTCTCTTGAACTGAAGAAAAACTACTTTAATCCGAATTTTTCGAATAATACTTACCTACAAAAAAAAGACAATTTTTCGTCATCTAAAAAAGTGCCACTACAATCTATAAAAGTACCTACGAATTCAAACGTCTCTGACTCACAGAATATTATGATTATGAAACAGTCACATGTACAGTTAAGTGCAGAACGGCTACCCTTATACACAATGCTCAAAGCGTAACGTAAACGTTTTGAACTAACTTCCCAACACTGGAGCCATTTTGTATTCATAAAAGCGTGTTGTTCTCACCAGAACTGAAACACAGGGGAATGGTTAGTGAAGGGTGTTGACATATTTTTGTATACTGGCCTTTGTGTATGAAAATAGAGAAAAAGTAAACAAAACAATACCGTATACCAACAGGATTTTGTTTTTGTTTCCTTTTTTACGTTACGGTCTATCTACAGGTAATATAAAACGTTTAACTTAGCCGTGTTAGCGTTTTAATCGGTTTAATAAAACCTCTTTTATTTACATACTCTTTCTTCTTAAAAAAAAATACGTCTTTTATTTTTTCGATGTATTTGAACAATCAGTACTGCTATTCTGGAAAATTCACTTCAAACTTCACTCAAGCGACCGCGCACAATTGGAAAACGAACTCAATTATTCGCCCATAGAGATACAGTTTAGAGAAAAACACTAGAGCTAAAGCAGCTCTAGTACAAAACGCGCGTAGTAAACGTTTAATGTATATGGCGTTAAGTCCGCCTCTGTACATTTGTGTGCTTATAGCGTTAAATAAAGTAAAATAAACGTTACGTAAAATAAAAGATTTTAAAATTGAGAAATACTCATTTTGCATAAAACATTTACTTACTTTTAAGACTTTATTTATATCTATGGGTAATCCTAATAGGGTATATTATTATGCAAATATGTATTTTATATTTTTAATTCATTGTTAATGTCATAGTAAAAAATATAAATACTGTTTTAAAATGCTGTAATAAAGTTAAAAAAATATATTTAATGTAGATAATAATTTTGAGCTGTTTATACGCCAACCTTTTCGCGCGCTCTGTTGTTGACGTCAAATACTATGTCAAGTGACAGTCCAGTCCACTGTATACTACAGGTGTTCTAGTTTTTCACTTATTTCACCATGAAAAAAGCTCAAAAGCGAGTTTATAAGTATTGCAAAGTGCCTGAATGCAGAAACACTATCAGAAGTGCACTGACCAAGTGCTTTTTCCAGTCCCGATAGCTGCAAAAAGTACGTAAAGCATGGTGTAAGGTTATCAAAAGAAATGAAGTATCTGCAACAACCTGTTTACATTGTTGTGAAGATCACTTCAATGTAAGTATGACATATTTCGATACCTAATAATGATTTCAGTTAATCAGAAGTAGGTTTTGTATTGAAAATCTTTCACACAAGCAGTAGTTATCTGTATCTAAATCCACTTTACATTGTTTTTTTATTTCGTCTATTGTTTTTTACGTAAACAATACCACAGCAGACATGAGAGATCCCTTCAAATACGTTCATCCCATGACTTTTTAAATTTGTTATACCTACTTAAATGTTTTGTTTTTATATTTACAATACATTACAGATAAATGAGGATACAGAAAATTATGTTCAATATAATGAAATAAGAAGGTGTAAATTGGATTTGATAGAAAATAAGACGACATCATGAATGGATCTATTCTCAGCAGATTATCCGATTGTACTTTTACAAAACCACGTTCACCTCACTAGTATCCTAAAATTACACTTACACAATAAATTACTTCACAACACACACGTTATTACTATGTTTTCTATTCATAAGCCTGCAAAACCACACAAATGTAAGCATTGCGAACTTGTTGACATAGTATTTGACGTCACGTTTCGTTATAACCAATGGTGTTGCGTTTTACAAATTTGAAATTCCCTCGCATAATTTGCACTTTTATTGAATAATTTAAAGTACCTACCTAATTCAAAATATATTAATTACTAAAATAATGATTTAGTTCAAATATCCGGCCAATAAAGATTCGGAATAAAAATATTTGGACCACATTTAAATAACATACAATTCACTATTGTGCTTGTTGCAAAAATTTAAGCTAAAATTCTATAACTAGTTGCTTTTTGATTAAAATTCGTTTAAAGCTACGTCTCGTTTACGCCGCGCGTTCGTGATACGCCTCAGGGGGTATACACCCTTAGCAAGAAACCCGTAGTTTCGGCCGAAGTTGCGGATTTTTCCTACTCCGTATCACCTAACATTATTTTCGAGCCCAAACTAAAAATATATAAACATGATTTGACAGCGATACCTACCCGCGGTGTGTTTGCCCATCCGAATAATTTAATTTTACACTCGTTTTGACGGATCAAATACTTTCGGACGGGACCGTATCTTCGTTGACAGACTTAGAGAGTAGATTCTAGTAAGGGTTTCGTTTCAGTATGCAAGCGACAGCCTCTCTTACCTCAAGCGTTTCCGATTTAAGGTTTAAGTAGCAACTCTGAACAGAGGCTTGGGGTTCCTGTTGTCCATTTTCCAGATTAGCTGAGTGTATTATTGAATTCGATAATCAAACCTATTTACCCAACTGAGAATAATAACATTTTATTTAGATAACAGTGGGTTCAAAACTTTTTTACAAAAAAAAAAACACCAAAAAGTGAAAAATAACTTTATTTTCGGAAGTCGTTGGCAAAAACTAGAATATACTAAAGAGACCGACTTCCGAAATTATAATTATTTTTCACTTTGTACTGTTTTTTTTTTTTTGGAAGTCTGTTGTTTTTTTTCTGTAAAAAAGTTTTGAACCCACTTGACACCCGGGCGTTTCTTCCCGCCTTATCCGGAACAGGAACCTCCCGAAACAACCGTGTCCGGTGAGGACGCCGTGGCACCTCTCTAGCCACTCCTCAAAGAGGGGACTTATCGCCGCAATTGTGGCGTGCCCAGCGCTGGGTTGCAACAATCGCACTCTCCATGCCACCCTGAGATCCCGCCGGAGCTCTGTCCGCTGTACCGTGATTTCTCGCGGCAGCGGAGCTACGCCCCGGCGTTTCGCCTCCTCGCGCCACTCCCAAAGGTGCGCGAGGACTTTTGCCTCCAGATCCCATGGCGGTAATCTGGTCTCAGTAGCATCCTGGAGTCAGGATTTGTGTCCGGTTGATGGCAATAGGCTCGCCCCCTATTACATGGGTCTTAAACATAGCAGGCGAAATGGAGGTGTACTATAGGTATATTTCTGCCTCACCCTTCGAGGTTTACAGACGTTATGTTATGTCATGAATATTATAAATATACTGCCGTTTCTAATCGCTGCCGGCAGCGGGGCGGCGGCGGCGATTCCGTGCTCTGTGTACCAACTGACTTAATACAATACCGTTTCCACAACCATTACGACGACGCCGGCGACCACGATAAAAGGGGTGACTTATTGTTAACTTCTCGTAGAGAGATTTTCCGTGGATGCAATCAAAGGACTAGAAGAATTTGTACACCAGATATATTAAAATAAAATCACATAGAAAATACGTGAGCGCAGCCGTCAGGCGATCACATTGGCGAATACAAAAAAGTCAATCTCAATTCAAAAACCTACGACAGTAGCATAGAATAGAGGATTAAGAATTAAACAGTGACTGCACAAAGAAGGTCAACATTCAACACTTATTCTACGCGTCAGAACCATTGAACGACCAGCATTAAAGTTTTAGTTTTATTTCCATGAACAAAAATATGTGAGAACTATGTCGGTCATTGTATTTTTCTCAGTTTTTAATCATGATCTGGCAGTTTGAGTAATTTATGCGGCCTACTCAGATGTCCTTTCTTTGGTATTGTTCGTCGAATCGTTGAGCTCCTTAAGTCTAAGTTAAGCTGCACGATTGCTGACAATTGCGTGCACTGACTGGACAGGTCCACTCAATCTGTGTGGTTCTTTCCTCAAAAGACTATTTCAGATACCGATCTACATAGCCTTCACATGATCTGACCAAGATTTTGTCTGGACTTTAAAAGAGACGTTTTTGTTTCGACCTTTCTTCTCACAGTAGTCAGATAGGAAATGCCGACCTTATCTAGCTTTTAAAATACGATTGACGTGTAAAAGTGTTTGTTCATATATCATATTATCTTATTATTGGTTCACTAATGTTTCACCAAAACACCGATGACAAATTTTTAGTTTATAACCAACGTGCAACGTTTCGTATACTATTTATTTCACAAACAACTTATTCCGCAAATGTTTTATTTTATAAACACTTGCTTTACAAACATTTAATTTTGGCAAATGCTTCTCTCAACAAACGTTTGCGATTAAAATATATCATATAAAAATTATTCATTTAATAACAAGTATCTTTTGTAAAAATCACGTTTATACCTACTAACTATAATTTTATAATACATTTTCTAAACCAGTCACAAAGTGATTACAACGGTATTGTTTTGCATAATTTCATTGATCTACAAATAATTTCTACATGGTTGCAATTTCTATTTGGGTCAAATAATTTACAGGCAAGTACTGAAGATCTTTACATCTACAAAAAAAAAACTATGTAATCTAGTCGCTAGCTCGCCTCGTGCGTAGGGGGGGTCACAGTTTTAACATAACCTAACCATTTTTTTAAAATAACTAATCTTATCTTTAATTTTTAGGAATTAGCGGAATAATAAGTCAATATGTAAAAAGTTTTTATTCCAAACAAAAAAACAAAAAAATAACTCTGTAAAACGATACGTTATTAAAGAAAAGTTTATAAGATAATTATTTTCTTAAGTGAATTGTTTGTTGCAAACTTGTGCAACAAATAATTCACTTAAGAAAATAATTATCTTATAAACGTTTCTTTAATAACGTATGATTTTACATAATGATGAAATGACAAATCATGTTTTTGCCAATCGTTGCTTGTCAAGTGAAAATTTATAAATTATTTTTTGGTGAATTAACAGGATACCCTTATTCTTTCTGGCCCGTGTAAAAGTCTTATTGCAAGGTTTATAAATTGTTTATTTAAAAGAAATTAATGAATTTTGATTTCCTTGATACAGTTTCTTTCACAGGACATTGAATTCACGCCTGAACTCCCCACAGCGGTAGCCAGAGTTGTATGTCCACTTACTGAAGCTGCCTAAGTCCCAACTTAAAGGGAGTGAGCCTTTTGAACTCGACTGGGCACAAAACTTCTTCGGAGTTTCTTAAGCTTTCCGACTCCATGTTTGTCAGTCGCTCTTGCAACAATTAGACTAACGCTGTAATCAACAACTGAGTGAACAATTCATATTATATTGCCATATAAATTGCCCTCTCCCATGTATTATGCACATAAAGGCATTTATAAGGCTTCAACTGAAACTAGAAGCTTTATAGTCAAATACAAGAAAACTTTGGTTTGCTTGCATATTGTTCACAAGAAAACAAGTCACAGAGTAATTAAGCCGGGCAGTAGGCACACTTTCATTAATGTACAGTCAGGGACATTAAGTCGTGTTACAGCATTTTATACCACAGACAATGTAAATCAGTACATGATATTTACTTAAAAAATAATTTGCCTGACTTTACTAAAATTGGCTAACGAACGTGACTTAAAACAATTTAAGCAGTTAACATGTCCTTTTTATAACGGTTTTATATACTTCTGCTCAGTCTTTTGAAATCATAGCAATGATGCAGTCAATAAATGAGTTAGGTATATTGATCTGCAGCTCTTTATCGTGTACTCTTATGAAATACAAACTAGCAAGTTTGAAAGATGTGTTTCTGGCGCTCGTTATTATGTATGGCGTTCAGGAATGACTAATTAAAATTAAAATTAAGGTCCATATTTTTGTTAGTATTTTGGTTTTAGTAACAATGGTGCTTAAAGTAGGTTAGTATTGTTAGTTTACACGAACTAAATAAATTTATGTAGACCTATGACTGTCCCCACCCAGTGTCCCTGAAAGGGACAGTCCGGTCTGGCAGCGATCATTTTTAGAATGCTGCTGTCACTACCCTGCAGGCGCTGTAGTAAGGAGGCCGATTTCTTTCGCATGATGGCATGGAAACCATCTGTGCCTCCGCGAACATTCCCGTGTCGCTATAACGCCATGGCAGTCCCAACAGCATCCTAAAAGCATTATTAAATTGAACACGCAGGACGTTGTATGCTCGGCGCGTGCGTGATACCCACAGGCCACTCGTGTAAAAGGACTGACAGAACGCCTTAAACAGGGTTACTTTGACGTCTGTAATTGAAACATTTAAAAATATTATAATTATGACATTCTTGAAGCCGAATGGCATGATGTCTTAGCTTACCTTCTTGTTACTTTTATGCTACATGTTTGCTTCTTGTACGAAATGAGACTTCTGAACTTTTCTTAGAGACCCTGTTACAAAGCCGACATGTTTGTGTTTTGAGCCAAGTTCAACACATAACATGTAACTTAGCTTTAATTGCAGTGTGGTCGAAGAATATTTAAGTTTTGTAAGCTTTCATATAGTTGGGTACTAATAGTCGTGTGGTTAGACTGTAAATAAGTATTAAATTAGACTGTGACGTCCACGACAGTTGGAAAGTTGGTATCGTAGGCAGTTAGTGACTAATTTCAAGTGTTCGACGCGTAAGATGGATAGTCCTTCTTACAAGTGGATACCTTTATAAAGGGCAGACCGATCTTTTGAATAGAGGTCAGAAAATGTACTATGGTGATTTTACCTGATCCTTACGTAATTAAAGGATGGAAGGGTTATGCTGAACTGCACGAGACGTTGGATATGTTCGAATGATATAGGCAAAAAATCAAGAGCGCAATTTTTGCCAAAAAATCGTCTATTAGAATAATCACCGCGCTTGACAAACCGTTTCATAAAATAAAATATAACAGTTGCTGTTGATTTTGGGCTTAATTTTTTTAATACTTTAAGCACACATATGTACAGAGGCGTACTTATTGCTATAGGCATTTTCTACCAGTCAACATTTGGGTGATGCAGAGACAAACATTTTGGAATACATATTTACTTAAACATAAAAATACACATAATATACCTATATTATACATACCTTTAATAACCTAATTAAAAACAAGTTCAAATAAATATTCATAAATACACGAATATACTCTCATAAATCTGCTCTCATTTCCTAATTGTAAACAGCCACGGTTCTATGGAGCCCCATTCGTACAAAGAGAGAATAAAATATAACAACCTTTTGACATAATATCATAAATTTAATCCTATCCTAAGTCAATATTGGATAATCTCGACGAAAAGATAATTCTGTCCCTATGTTTAGAATAACATTTTCGTAATTCAATACGGTGGGTATTTATTTTATTAAATAATACCTACCGTATCGAATTACGTAAATAATTATAAATATATTTATAAATTCGTAACTAAAGTGTGGAATATTAAAATTAGTGCCAATAAAATTACCTCATTTAGAAAAATTCAATAACATTGAACACATTTTGCAGCGTTAAAATGACGCTTTCATAATTATGTGTTTGGTGATAGTTAATTTAAAGCATTGTAATTCCGAGCTGAGAGTAGTGGTTATTAAAATAAAACTTATCCTGGATTACAGTCACTACTAGTGCTGTTTGAAAACAGATATGGATTTGGTGGTAGTGATTCCTTCAGCCAAAGGATTCAAAAGTACACGAATCACACCTTCCACACCAACATTCACACCCCTACATCACATACACCGCCACCTCATACATAATTCCACTCACACAAACACACACAACACTGTGCGCATTCATTATCTCTTATTTATATATTTTTTGTACTTTTTATATTGTTAAAAATCTTTGGCATCCTTTCAAATTTATCCATTGTTTATTCTCTTACACATATGTATAGTTAATGTTAACTGGAAGAGCGGAAACACCAAAAACAAGCAAATCCACGTTTAAAAGGCGATTCCAAACTTAAAACTGTAATTTACATAAGTTGATTAAATAAACATTTATTTTTACGAATTTCACCATCTAGTCATAAAAATTTAAACATTTAGATAAATTTAAAAGTTAGGCAAATTTTCACCCTACATTAATTTTTCATGTTATGGCCATTTCATACAACAGTCAAAGGATAGAAACACAACTTTGTGCTTTGAACAAATAGAGAATTTAAGTTGGTAGTCCATTTTCTTGGCAATTAACTTCCCTGACTTTACGTACCTCTCTGCCTCCCCTTTCGGAGCATACAAGTTTGATCGTATATAATGTTTCCTACTAATACTAGAACTACATTTCCGAAATCGTTGTCTACAGATAAACAGACAGAGGTGAACACAGTTGACGACTTTTCCCATAAAATACTCAACAAAACTGTGACAGCAACATTTTATTGGCCCCCTCCAAAATTAAAGGGTCGTCAAACATCAAACACAATTTTATGTGCGAGCTCTTGCACTTTTATTATCACCCTGTTTCAATATGCTGAGAGTGTTTCATTTAAAATGGCTGAACTGTGTCTGTGCCCCAGTAGGTACCTATTTTTAATAAAAGATTGAGCACGGCAACGCATAGGTCTTTTACTCTATATCTAAAGGCTGAACTATGCAATCCAAAATTACGTCAGTCTGACATAATCCTAAAGCTAACTGCATTTTACAGCCGCAGCGGGCCGCAGCGCAGTGATTACAATACAAAAAAAAAAACGAGCGAGCCTTACAGTAGTCGCATATGATTTGTGTAACATCTGACATCTCACCTTGGTAATAAGCAAAACATTAACATTATAATATCCAAAAAAAAAAATGATTATTTGAGGTTAAGCGCACAGCTGATGCGTCCATCTTCGCTATTTCCCTTTCTCGTCACACACACGCAACTGTTGGCTGTCAGAACCAACCTCTCGGAAAATGGGTTGGTACCATTCTGACGGCTAACTCTACCACCGCGCGCGCTCATTGGTCAAATCAAATAGCGCGCGCTTCCCCGGCTTCCTGTTACACACTTTCGTCGCATCTCACGAAATCACTCCCAAAGATGAGAGAATAGTTATTTATCCAACATGTGAGGAAAGTTCGTTTTTCCTATGAGTTTTGATTTTGAGTCTTGAGCGAACGAAGGATTGAAAAATAGAATCACGAGCGCACCGAGTGATTATAAATTTCAATCCTTAGTAAGCGAAATTAGTTCGATTTTCAAAAATAAAATGAAGTTCTTTTTTATGAAACAGTAATAATTAGTCGAGTCTATATTCATAATTATTCTACTTATGGCTAAAGACTTTTTCGTTTTTGTAGGCTCATTGTCATTTGACACACAAAAATAAAAAAAACAACCTTTTCCTAAGGTTTCCTAGAGGAAGAATTGCTATTTTTTCTTCGCTCTGGTACGCCACAATGACGGTCTTTTTGAGCAAGAGGAGTGAAATAGTAGATTGTTATACAAGGAGCTAAAATAACCCATTATATACGAGGTAGTTTTACTCCCGAGCTTTAGCGAGGGAGTAAATAGAAACCGAGTTTTAATGGGTTTTTAGCGCCGTGTGTTACACTCTACTTTTCACTACGATTGCGAGAAAATAAAACAATCCAACACAATATGAAATATGTAGTTTATTTTATTAAAAATAAATGTTCAATTTGTACAATTCTGCATATTTAACGAGATGTTTTTTCCCGGTAACTTAATTTCAGTCCTCTGTGAAGATGAATGTTGAGTGGTTCTTTTCCTTTCTCTTCTATTTGCAAATTAGGGTCTCCATTCTCACTAGACGATGACATTTTCACTATTGTAAAATAATTACGGTCACTACCAATTCAATTTGCAATTAGAGAAAAAATATAAAGATTACGCGCCAATGTCTTTTTTTTTGTTTTTTCTTCTGCAGCCGCAACGCATTGCATGCATTCTACCAAAGAGATCGCCGATTTTAGTTCCATTTTCAAAAATAAAATGAAGTTCTTTTTTTATGAAACAGTAATAAGTCGAGTCTATATTCATGATTATCCTACTTATGACTAAAGACTTTTTCGTTTTTGTAGGCTCATTGTCATTTGACACACAAAAATTAAAAAAAAAAAACTTTTTCCCCTAGAGGAAGAATTGCTATTTTTTCTTCGCTCTGGTACGCCACAATCAAGAATTTTCTTTTTGAGCAAGAGGAGTGAAAAAGATATTACACCTGTATATCGCCTGTAGTGTCCGACGGTCCATACAAAATTTACAAAAGTTATGTAACAGAATTTTCGCAATGCGGTGTGGCCCGCCTTTGTCTGCGTCAGCTAACTTACTTTTATCTCCGAAGAACACTAGCCGAATATTTAGAGGCCAGAACCAGGTTAACTCCAATCATTGGATTAAATTATGTTACGGCATCACTTTTTTTTTTTTTTTTTTCGCGCCGCAACAATACGCAAACAAAAAATCATTTTGGTCGTTTTAGGTACTATGTAATCGCTTGAGACGTGGGACTAAAAATGAAATCTGACAGTGCCTACGTTATGTCTATAAAATTATACAATAAGCTGCCAGAATCCATTAAAAATATAGATAAATTAAACATTTTCATAAATAAATTAAAAACATTCCTAATAAATAAAACCTATTATGCTGTAAATGAATACTTAAATGACAAATTATAAATATGTAGGTACATAAAATAATTATAATATAAAACAAAATATTGGTATTATAATAAAATACTTACAATTAAACCCCGCAATAGTATAAAATATAATATGCCAACTTATATTATAATATATAAATACCTTGAAGATTTACCTTTATTTTTTTTAGTACCGGTAAAATGCTGCAACTTTGCCTGGATTTTTAAGTTTTTTGATCGTATATCTGAACCTATTTATTATTATGGCTTTTAATGAGTTTTAGACGGAAAACCGACCTTATGTCTTGCCAGGTAGTAGCCAAATCTTTTTAAATAATCATGTTTTTCCGAATTACAAGCACTCTAAAGTCATAGGCAAAGTTGTAGGTAAAAGACGCAACTTTGCTTAGGAGGATATTATCTCAATAAATAAACAGTTGATCTTATCAGTTTCTTTTTTCCGTGTGCATGAGACACCGTGCTTGTCCACGGCAGTTCGATTATTGCCATAAAAGAATTTTTTTTTTCACAGCTAAGTAGTTTCACAGCTTAGTAGGCAAAGTTAAGTAAATTATGTCACTTCAAATTTTCACCCCCTCGCACCGGTTTTTGTCGCACAACTGACAGAGTAACAATGGAGTAACCATTGCAAAAACATAAAAATATGTTGCCCTAATAATGTAAAGTTACTATCAAATGGTACAAATTAAGAAAAAACTAAGCAAACGCGAAATATCGTAATCGAAACGAAATAGGCAAATTTGGGCTTTCTTGGCAAAGTTGCAGCATGTTACGGTATTAGAAGTAAACACTCAGTGCTCTTCCTCCTCTCTCCCATTATTATTCTATGCTGTGCCCGACAGGGTCCAAAATTGTGTCGTTATTACAACTCACCAGCTAATGTAAGCTTAAATAATTATGTACATTTTGGATTGCAATAAAGAAATTGAGTATTGAGTTTATGTTGGTCACCTACTAATCTAATAAGGCGCTCAGCTGCACAGCAGCCCGCGGCTAAACTAAACACGTTATCTTGGCTTTGCTTTGTATAGCCGTGTACGCACGATCGAACTCGAACACTTTGTTCGCATGTGCGTACCACTACCAAAAAACGAACACTGTGTTCGTCAAAATGTTCGTGACGATCCAATTTCGATGTTCTGTGTAGACGGTGTTCGGATAATTAATTTGATGCAAATTTGCTCGTACCGAACTCGAGGGGTGAACGGCGAACCCATGGCTGCTAAAGAGAGCGGAGCGGCGACTCACGGCCACGCTACGCACGAAACAAATGAACTGTGGTATACCTCTCCGTGCACATTCTGCGTAGCAGTGGAAAGATTATGTAAAAAAAAGAGATACATATATATAATATTAATAGTTAATCGCTGATCACTGTTCACTGACGCCGGCGAGTACTCGTTTGTCGCCGAAAAGAGCTATCAAAGAGAGTACTCGCTTGGCTGGCAGAACACTCCCAGAGAGCCTCAGGCTTGGTACATATGCATAGCAGCCAGTAATCGCCCGTCCTACAGACCGACCCTGACGACCCCATTAACCCCCTCCAGGAAAGCAGTAGGGCCACCAGTACAGTATAAAGACACAAATCGAAATGCCGACCTCGCCGCCGAGGTCCTCCGCGTCCGCGATCCTCCCCGAGTAATTGCCCTCCCTGTCCCTTGATCGGATCCGTGCCAGCTGGTGGCGTAGCTGAGCCTGTAGTTTTCAATTCGTTCGATAATAATAATGAATTAAATTTGATCCAGCCTGTCCCCAACTTGCTGTTCTCCCCCAGCGACGCCCTAAGCCGAGGTTCGTACCCCACAGGGGGTGCTCTTAGGTGATGGTCGCTTAGTTTGTAATGAATATTAAGCCCCTGGCTGGAGGCTTTAGGTTCGCTCAAAGGCACCACAGGAAAGACCGGTTAAGTAATCACGGCCTCTCAAGGCCGACTACGAGATGCAACTCATAAAAAAATAAAAAAAAAACGCTCGTCGCCCTCGCGCACCTGCTACTCGTTGCTCGCTAACTCGTTTATAGTTGCTAGCTTTACTCGCTTCTCGTTAAGCCGGCGTTTCCACCGCCGGTTGCTCCGAACGAATCAATGAACCGCCTTATCAACATCTGAAGAACACAACATGGTCGTGACATTTTACTTAAAATCGCTAATTATTTATTTATTCAGATAACTTTGATCCATACATGAGACATACAACTAGTACAAAATAGTAAGCAGGGACTTGGTCCGCTGCACTAACATCCATGGCAGGGGACAATCGTGCCTAGCAGCAATGGCACTCAAGATGCTGTGTCGACTTCCACGCAACCGGCTAATGAAGGACGCGGTCTTTTTGCGCCATAAAGCTGCAAAGCCATCTGTGTGTGCATCATCATCATCTATGAACTGAAACAAAAAACTGTTTTGAGTGATACCTAACTTCGTTCGATATCATATTCAGCCGCCATGAATCTCTGCTTTCAATGGCTGTTTGTAAAAAGGACGTCATTATTTACCGTCAGTAGATTTAAATTCAGTTTCAGTAAATCACTTCAGGATTTCTGGCTATAAACTCCGCCTACTTCAGAAACTTACATAAATCACTCCTGTTTTGTGCTGCTCGAAATTAGGTCAGCAACGCTCGGAAAATCGGTATGCCAGTGCATGCATTTGACAAAGTTTGTTCTCCTTTTTATTAAAAGAAGCTAAGTTTGGTCCCGACCACAACAGATAAGTTGGGTTATCTATGAGCAGTATTGAATCGTGAAATAAATGCATTATATTATAAGCAGGTGGTTTTAAGATATATCTATAGAGGTTCTTGGATTTACTTAGACGCAGGTGACGAAACTAAAATACGTGCAACGCTCTCTAGACAGTCAGTGCCGATACTATCCATCATAATAGGCTAATCTAAGGTCTAGATGAAGTATGCATGATTTACTTGTCATAACTCTAGAGAGGCAGTGGTAGCCCAGTGGTAACGGTCGCGACTTACGAGTTCTAGGTCGTAGATTCGAACCCATTCGGGCGCTTTACTTTTTGTAAATTATTTCATCACCACTGCTCTCAAAACAGTACAGAAAAACATCGTGAGAAAACCGGCATGTCGTAGAACTAAAATTTCGAAGACATGTTACATCTACCAACCCGCACTGGGCCCGCGTGGTGGATTACGGCCCACCCCCCCTCACTGAGAGGAGGCCTGTGGCTTAGCAGTGGGAACAAGATAGATACGGGAACGTGCCTAAGCCAAAGCACGTGCTAATTTCGTTCGTCGAATCGTTGAGCTCCTTAAGTTCTGAGTTGAGCTGCACGATTGCTGACAAATTCGTGCACTCGCTGGACAGGTCCGCTCAATCTGTATGGTTTTTCCTCACAAAACCGTTTCAGACACCAATCTACATGGTCTTCACATGATCTGACCAAGATTATGTCTGGACTTTAAGTTTGAGTTTGTTTAGGCCTTTCTTCTCAGAGTAGTTAGATAGGAAACGCCGACTTCATCTAGTTTTTAAAATATGATTGACGTGTAAAAGTATTTGCACAAGCCTACTTACAGAAATAAAATCATTTATCAATTAACGTTTATAGATCTCGGTCTAAGAGCCTACGATGGAAGAACTCAAAAAGTAAAAAGAAACATCAAAATTAATTAGGTAAAGGAGTTTTCATCTTTATCAGCACATATCAATTTCCTATATTAAAACACTATTATTCACGCCTCTTTTATAATGTCCAATACCGGGTGGTTAGCTTGCAATCGTCACATTTGTTAATTCCTAATAACATAACATAAAAACTTCACGCCCGTAATCCCCGAAGGGATGGGCAGAGGTGTACCTATAGTATAGTACACCTACATTTTGCCAATAGCTCATAACTACTTTTTTTTCAATTTTTAATGCCAATCGACGTAAAATTCCACTTCGCGTGTAATGGAAAAATCTCGTGATACGACATTTGACTATTTATCTCATTAAACACCAATAATTATAACTTCTAAATTATGAGACTCTCATTTGGCTGCGAATATCTCCACTTTAGGTAGAAATAAGTACTATGTTATACTGTTGAAATTTTCTAAAAATAAATAAAGGATATTGGTAGTTCATCGTCGATATGCTAAGCCATGACGACCCTTCGTAAGTGGATCAAAACCGAGAGTTTTCGTTTTAACCGATAATGATTTCTAAGAACAAGAAAAATATCCTCTTTCGCGTTCATTTAACGTTATTTTACGCCTATCCTAAGTTTCGAGAAGAATTTCCTTCAGGTACTCAACCAATGTATAAATTCCATTCCAAATAAAATTAGAATGTTAACGGTTTTAGAAAGCAAGCGATTTTGAATCTTAACTGGAAAGTGTAAGGTTGATTTAACATTTTCATTCGAATTCGATGATTCTTCATGGATGAATTTTTGAGGTCTGTCTGAGTAAGGGACTATTATTTCTTAAAAACCCTCTTAAAATATCTTTCTAAAAGGGTATTGGGCGGTGATACTTTTGGAGATTTTGTTCTACGAATCCATTTTATTTAGGTATCTAAAAAGAAGTGTGGACGGTCTTGTAGACGTACTTGAGAATTTAGTAATATTAGTTAAGTTACAGTAATAATAAATCAAGTGCATACTAAAAGATGTTTCTTCAATTCGAATGTATTTATAACCGTGCTTCGGTGTAACCTAGCCATCTTCCCATTCTCAATCTTGATGATTGCCTAATCTTTCCACATGGGGAGTTTTTCACATTATATTATACTGAGAAACAAAAAAAACGATTCAACGTCTATCTAATAAGGAGCAGTGGAGCAAAAACTAATTCTAATGTGTAAGTGTGTGTGTATCTAATTCCTAGTGTGGGGCAACATTCTATTTAAAGAAGAAGAAGAAGAAAGAATTTAAAACTATTAAAAAAAAGGTTATATTTCAATCAACTCAGCCTATTGCCGTCCACTTCTGGACATAGTCCTTTGCCATGTTGCGCCGAAACACCATGTCCTCCGCCTTCCGCATCCAGTCTATCCCACACTACGCTTACCAATATGCAGTCTCCACTCCAGAGCTCGTCTGCTCCACCGGCTATCGGTTCTTCGCCAAACATGGCCAGCCAACTGCCACTACAGTTTGCTTAATCTGCAAGCTATATCAGTTACGCCTACATACAATTGTTGATATTAAGAAACTTGCATTTCAGTTTAGAAGCCAGTATTGGCTTCTTAAATTAACAAGATATTCTGTGTGCATACGCACATCTATAAATGTCTATACGTGTCTATACGAATATCTTCATTTGAATTAAGTATAAAATATGATCTTTATAATAGGATTACGAATTATATATTTCGCCATGGACTGGCATACAAATTATTTAAAGAACACTAGTTGGCCCGGCTGTGGGGCAGTGTCAGCTAGAGTGTACGTACGTGCTAGGTACTCGTATAATTATGTACGTATCTTTTTTTTTTTTTTAGGAGTATTATTTCTGTTTAGCATATTCTACCACATTTCAATTAAATTATATTAATTTTATTTAAGTACGACGTTCGTAAGTACACTGTACTGGTACAGCGTCCTAACAATTGTTTGCTCCACCGGACGACGCCATTACGTCAGCGCCGGCTGTCACTGAAAACCAGCGCTGGGGCTCTGTCTTGCATAGGGTCGCAGCATAATGCTGAGCGATAGCCGTTTCGCGTGGACGTGACGCATGTTTCCCCCAACCTTTTCTTATTCATGTTCTTTTTTGCGTCATGTTTACTGCAAATAAACGCATTATCTTTCTTTCTTTCTATCTGTCTTATATCAATAATCACCCATATTAGAACATCAATGGCTACAATATTATGAAAGCGAAAGTAACCTGTGCCTAAGACACCTGTCTCACCCACAGCCGTGCGCCGGCGCCGCCGCCGATAATGAAGCGACTAGCTATCAACGATATTCTCACTCCATAAACGTAGAAAAAATTGTAGTCCCCTCGGAAGTAAAAAAAATACCTAGACAGGGTGGTAGGGACATCGACGCACAGCCTAATACCATGGATTCAGTACATGACTCTGGAACCTGGGGAAATTTTTGGTAAGTTATTTAAAAAAAAAATGCTGTTCAGTTCGTTTATACATATTTCTATGAAACAGCAGATTATTTTTTTGCTAACCGATGTTTTTTTTTCGGTATCTAAATCGCCACAGGCAAGCTGCGCGTCATACTGACGTCACGCCAATCCTGCATCGCGCAAGCAGAGTTTACCGCGTGACTAGCATATATTATTATACAACTTCCCGACATCAATCACTTTCACTTTATTGTCATTACATTTATCCAAACTGTAGTACAGATCGTCTTCTGAACAACATTAACAATAAATTGTTAAATTTCGGTATAAATGATTTTTGTATAATTATGTTGGGAGAAAAGGATCTTAAAACTTCCTCAAACTGCTTACATATGGTAGAGACCATTAGAAAATCTCTAGAGCTTATAACTTATACAAATATAATAGTGTGTAGCCCAACTTACGTCTGCGGATCTCCTTTAGATAATTATAAGGTCGATATATTCAATAACCTATTATTTAAGGAAATAAATAGTGGATCCTACGCATATTATTTTGACGCAAATTCCTACTTAAGTTATGACGTGTTTTCGAGTAACTCAGGTACAATTAATAAAAGGGCACTTAGACATATTTATAGAAAAATTAAGGAAAATATAAATATTGACATAGACTACTATCAAAATTTGACACCGCCCACTATTTCTAATGTAAATAATGAATGTACTGAATTTTTTCGCTGATTATGTTGATTGTAAATTAGTTCATTCGAATATTGCTCATTTGTATACTAAATGTCATAAATTACTATCAAATAAACATATTAAAATAATGCATCAAAATATTGCTGGGTTGATAAATAAATCAAATAATCTTACTGTATGTCTGAATGAGTTATCTGAAATACAAATTAATGTAGAAGTATTGTACGTATCACAGAGCATTTTATCATGGATGATTTCCAAAATCAATTATATATACCGAATTACCATTTAGTTTCATGTTACTGTAGAAAGCAGCAAAGAAGAGGAGGGGCATGTATCCTAATAAAAAAATGGTTTATCTAAGGATATATCTAAAATATTGAATGTATCAACTCCAGGTGTATTTGAATGCTGTGCCATAGAGCCTACTATGTATAAGATAATTGTAGTCTGTATCTATAGGGTAACAAATGTAAAAAAATTTGAGTATTGCATGAATAAATTAGAAACCATTTTGCGAGAAATATCACTCTTGCACTACAAGAATATCATATTATGTGGTGATTTTAACATAGATGTGCTTAAACAAAATAGTCAAACTAATGAATTTGAATGTATATTGAATAGTTATAATATAAAGTTAGCATTAAAACAACCCACTCGTATGGCTAGATTGACATGTATAGATAATTTTGCCCATAATTTCAATAAAACATGTAAGACTGATGTTATAGAATTTGCCTTGTCCGACCATACAGCACAGATACCTCACTGTCCCGTACAAACATTATACACTGGTACACGACAAGAAGAGACTACAATACTGACAATTTAGCTAAATTTAAAAATTATATTAGCAGTCTTTCTTTTTCGAAAATTTATGAAACAAATGATCCTAATATATCTTATGACAAATTCATTGACACATTCCAATTGATATACATATCATGCTTTCCGAAGAAACTCATTAAAATAGATATAATAAAAAAATCTAAATGGTTGTCTCAAGGAATAAAATTGTGTAGTCGGAAAAAAAGAAAACTTTTATGGCAGGTTAGATTAAACCCTAATAGTCAAAATAAAACTTATTTCAAGAGCAACTCCAAATTGTTTAAAAAGATAATACACAAAAGGCACAAAACAACTATTTTATAAAAACATCAAGAAACAAATCTAAAAGTAGCTGGCAAATAATGAATCGTGCTAAGCATAATTTACCTAAACATAGCATACATAAAATCAAATTAGAAAATCGCTTAGTAACATGTCCCCAGGAAATTTCGGAAGCGTTTAATGACTATTTCATTAATAAAATCCAACCACACTTTTCACGTCGCCAGTAATCCCAAATGTCTAAAATAAGATTGGAACAACAAAACTATGTTCATGGCACCCAGCGTACCACCAGACATACATAAAATTATAATGTCATTATACAATACAGGCAGCGAAGGATATGATGATATCTCCAGTAAAGTATTAAAACATGTATCAGCGGAAATATGTGGACATCTAAGTCATATCATAACTTTAAGTATAGGCGTGGGTGTCTAACCGTCTGCTTCAAAAACATCTATCATAAAACCACTCTTTAAGAAAGAAAATAGAGATATAATGGAAAACTAACGGCCTATCGCACTTATTCCAGTCATATCGAAGATATTTGAGAAATATATACTATAAAGTCAAATTCAAAGTCAAAGTCAAAGCATTTATTTCAAATAGGCACATAAAAGGCACTTTTGAACGTCAACATTTACATTTAAATAGAATTGATTCAAGTCACCCCTTCCAAAAGGTAGTTTCGTATGGAGAAGAATGGGCAAGAAACTCCATCGTTACTCTTTTAAAATGTGTTACAATACTTTGTATACATTAATTATATAATTATATGTGAAGACGGTGCGTGCACCTATAATAAAAATTACCCTACCAAAATAGGTAAAAAGAATTTAATAAACGTAGCAATGATAAATAAGTTAATTAAGTGATAAATACATGGTGTTCACATATTTACAAACATTGTAAAAGTATACGATTTCCCAAATTATGTAACCAATTAATATGTCAGTGTGTGAGTTAAAGTAGTCACAGAATGTAAATCAATGTCATAAAAATAACAAACCATACAATTAAAGTAGCGACAAGTTTTAATTTTGTCTAGACCCTAGATTGTCCTGTGGAGCTGGACCAGCAGGTTTCCAAGCATTCTTATCTTGGATATAATCCTCTAATTTGTAATATGCTTGTTTACACAGTGAACTTTTTATATGAGTTTTAAATTTTCTTTCATTTAATTGCAATATATTACAAGGTATTTTGTTGAAGCATTTAACACAGTACCCCATAAAAGATGTATGTACTTTAGCTAATCTGAAAACTGGTTGATCTATTTTATCTTTATTTCTTGTATTAAAATTATGTCTATCACTTATTTTATTAAAAAGATGTACATTTTATCTAATATAGAACTGTCTGAATTCGTTAAAAAAAAACAATATTTTATGTGATGAACAGAAAGGCTTTCGACAACAGAGGACTACCAATATGGCTGTATATGACTTTTTGTATAATTTTATTGACAATATTGACAAACGAAACCTAGTCTGTGGTATATTCTGTGACATGACTCAGGCATTTGACCACGTACATTATGCTACACTATTACAAAAGTTGGAAGCTTATGGCATAAGAGGCAATGTACTTAATTTAATTGAATCTTATTTAAGACAGAAATCAAATTACTGAAATTAGGCATATCAATACCGTACAGAAGAAAGTAGAGATTTATCGATCATCAGGGCGTGAAGTAGAAAATGGGGTACCGCAGGGAAGTGTGTTGGGACCATTTATTTTTATATTATACATTAATGACTTGCCTAAATGCATTAAGAACCAGTGACCCTGTTCGCGGACGACAGTACTTTGACAATACCTTGTAAAAGTGTAGAGACGCATGAGAATGATATTAATAATTCCTTAAAATCAGCTATACAATGGATGCAGGAAAACAATTTGAAAATAAACCTAAACGAAACGAAGGCTATACATTTTACGCAACGGTTACCTAGCATGAACATAACATACAATACTGCAATGAAAACATAGAAGAAGTTAACTCTACTAAAATTTCTTGGCCTCCAGATTGATAAAAACCTTAACTGGAAAGCATATATTGAGATTTTATGTAAAAAACTTAGTATATTCGCATACGCTTTACACACACTTTCATTCGCATTATACAACGTGTTGTTTTGCATCCTCGTCAAATTTCAGGAGGCTGTTATGAAAGACATAAATAATCAAATAAAATTACGATCCTGCTCAATAATTAATACATACTTGTTTTTTTTTTTATATTTAAGTTTGACAGTATTTCAGAATACTCTACTTTCAAAGAATAGAATCGCCCCGTTGCGTATATGGTTGGCAGTGTCGTTCGAATAACTCGCTGTGTGCATGCGTTACAGTTACAGCGCTGTTATAGGGCGGTATCACACGGACCCTACACATGCCGATTTCCGAAAATGATAAAATTTAAAAATAAATACCTACTTATTTTATTATTGATTCGTGTCGAGAATCATTAGCATAGTTACCTCCTCGAATTTGACGAGGATGCAAAACAACACCTTGTATACGGATGCTCTACTTACAGCGTACTATGGTTTAGTAGAATCCCATCTACGCTATGGGCTAATATTTTGGGGTAACTCGACAGAAAAAGAATCAGCATTCAAGTCTCAAAAAATATGTTTACGGGCGATGTTCAAACTTGAGAAGACCGATAGCTGCGTGCCTTATTTTAAAAGTTACAAGATATTAACTTTACCGTGCTTGTACATATTAGAAGTAACTGTGTTTGTTAAGTCGAATCCGCATTAAGTCGTCTAACCGACATATTCCCACGCAATAGACGTGACAATGGTCAACTTTGTCTCCAATCCGCTAAGACGTCCCTGATGATGCGCAAAAGTGTATTCTGTATGGCTCCGGTCATTTATAACCAAGTACTTAAAAGTTGGAGAGAACTACCTCAATCTATGTTTAAAAATAAACTTCGTACTTTTTTGACCGCCAGAGCATATTATAGCGTTACTGAGTTCCTTAATGAAAAGGAATTTGTCTTGACATAAGTAATTAATTATATTCATTTGGAGCTACTTTTATAATAATGTTGATTTACTCTATAATTTTAATAACCCATTAATAATTAAATATGACAACTTTTAGTATTTTGTTAATTTATTTTTTAATTGTATAAATTTGTTATTTTGCACGTCACGTAGCCGTAGTGACAAACATGTTTGCACTTGATTAACTTTGGCATCTTGTATACACTTTCTATGTAACGTCGCCATAGAGTGAAAACCTAGGGAATGCATTTTTGCTCAAATTTATTTTATTGCGTTTCTAGGAAGAAAATCTCGCAACGCACTTGCAATCTTATAGTATCGAACAGTTCTATATCCATAAAAGCGGCTTAAATTTCCATATTAATGAATAAAAAAACATAAAAGACGCCGTTCAAACATTTTACAGCACGCAGTTATTTCTTCCTCCTGAAAAGTTACTTCTTTTACACTTACGAGGTTTTCACTCTAAGGCATCGGTATGTACAAACACATGTTTAAGCAAATAAAAAATCCTATCTTATCTTATCGTCGGGCAGTTGCCCACCAGGCACGACACCCGTCTGGTCGAATGATCTTCCCTTTTCTATTTTCTACACCCTGTTCCTCGTACCTCTATAATTTCTATGCTAGAGTCATGTGCTAAATTCATGGTTAAAATTGCGCGACGATGTTCCTGCCACGCTGTATTAATAGTTAATTGCTGACTACTCACACCGCCCGGCGAGTATTCGTTTGTCGCTGTGACAAGAGCTATCAATGAGAGTACTCGCTCAGCGACGCTCGCTTGGCGGGCAGAACACTACATACGCCTACCAGCGAGTAATCGCCCGTCGTCGTCGCGCACTCGCTACTCGTTGCTCGCCAACTCGTTTTTAGTTGCTAGCTTGCTTCTGCTGGTGGGTCCTACCTAAGATAACCGTTCTTTACTCACTAAATGACCTCCAAAAATGGACTCTCCATTTTCACCAATGAATTCACTTCGTAGAAATTCATATTGCCTTTGATTCATTTATCATTGATAACCTATCATAAATAAAATATTCCATGACGAACATTGACAACGTATCTCTCGAAGCCTGTCTTAGAACTTAATAAAAAAAGGGCATTGAAGCGAAAATCTCATATCAAACTAAAACTATTCTAACGAAAGAAACTTGGAGATTTTTATAAATGATAAATGCTTGGTTACCAAATTGAGTAATGTGAATGATGAATGCTTGAACTATGTATTCCAAATCTGGGCAGATCTAGAAAAAAGATTTTGTGTGAGCAAAAAAATTACAAAATATTTTTATCGACTTGCACTTGTGAATATGGGTTGTCAGGCTTTACACTAGTCCCCTTAATAATAAACTCGAGCTAGTACTTCATCAACGAAATCGCCCCGCGTGTGAATGCCTTTCACTTTAACAGTTCAACAACATTATGTGCGTTATTTACGATGTAAAACAGACGAATTCTTCAAACCTATGAAACAATGGCTTAGGAATTTCGTACAAAATGCTTCAGATTGTGATCGAAAGTATGTTACCCAATTAGGGTGAAGGTATCGAAATAACTTTACTGAGAGTTTATTGGGGGTAGATTCTTTATAGGGCTCTTTAGTTACATTTGGGACCTTAGACACTCAATATTTTTCGACATGCTCCATTCGAATTGGCTCATTGGTTTCGAGACAACCAATCAGCCAATAGCCTCCGTGCTATTCGATCAAGCAACCACATTTAACAGCAAACGAAATGGATGAATGAGATTGGACAACAGCTAGACATTGATCGAGTTTGCAGAAATTCTCAATTCTCGGCCGTCTGTTATTAGAGTATCAGTATTAACAACGATGATGCGAAAAGTCAAAAATGAATGAGACTGGCAGAAGCTACTGAAAGTCGTTGTAAAAATACGAAACGCTTTGAAAGCCATTGCTACTTATCTAGGCCCTCAGTTCGAGAAATAGTACCAGTCCCCAAAACAATCACCAAAACACAGCAGCGAAGTTACACGGTAACTGGTCAGTCAGTTCTATTATTTAATTATATTTTATTTCAAATTTAATGTAATGTTGTTTTATAATGTAATTTAATATAACTTAATGTAATGTAATGTAGTTTTTTTTTTGTGTTAGTAATTTATGTGAATGTTGTTATGATCCAAAGACATGTAATTTTATTTTATTTTATTATGCTTCAATAGATGTAAGTTTTTTTTTACTTTTGCATGCCGTAAGTTAGAGTGTGTTGGAACTATTATTTATTAAAATATCGACATCTTATTTTGTATGTAACCCACATTCTTCGCAAAATAAATGATTTCTTTCTATATTTCGCTCCATGTAAAATATTTCTATTCAGCTGCATCTGGTTAGACCGGAAGAAAACTCCAACTTAGCTGAGCAAAACTGGGCCGAATGATGATGATGGTGACTAGAAAAACAGCACCAAACAATGTCGATGAGAATCATCCTATAGTTAAGGAACGGAATCAGTAAAAATGAGCCATGACGATAAAAAATACCCTAAAAATAAACGATACATTTACCGTACCCAAACAAAGTGAGAATTACTACCAAACACCCTTTTTATTGCGCAGATCATTATTTGACCCAGAAGCGTCGCTGCAGAATGTTTAACGATGCCGTAAACTGTGAGACTCGATTGATTGCTTGCGACGAATCAGTGGGTGGTCGGTGCCAAATATCTGAAGTTCTTGGCATTTTGATGCAGCAGATTTTGGTTTTTGTTGCAAGTGTTTTTTTTTTCAATAACCTGTATTGTCCCACTACTGGGCAAATATATCCCCCATACTTACCGACAATTAAGGACGGTTCACAAGAAAAAATTGGACAGAATCAGATTATAAACCCTGTCGATAAGTACAGGTTCGTTCACAATTTGACGATTAGACCCTGATAAATTATAAACCACCGAAAATTAATGCGTTATTGTGTAGATAATAGATAGATTATAAATTAGCGGTGCTCACAACCTGACAGTGACATCTCGTATATACGTACCATACATCACAGATTTTTCCTATATTCGCCAATAAATTAACCGCATGAAAAATTTAAGAACTGGTATATAGTCTTATTCTCTCTCTCCTCTCTTATTTATAAACCTACTAGCTGACCCGACAGACCTTGTCCTGTCTTAACTATGAATATTGAATTCGAATCGGTATAATTAATTTAAAAAAAGCAATATAATTCCGACGGAGGCATCTGTTTTAGACGATATTTTCAGCGCGCATTCTCTTAACTGCGCCAACTGTCACACAACTGTCAGTTATTTCAAACGCCATATGGTTACAAAAGGAGAAAAGGTTATCAAATATTGAGGTTAGAAAAGTTATTATAGACGTTAGGTTTTCTTAATTTTTCTAATGTTACGCGCAACTTTCTTAGTTTTTTTTGTCATAAGAACCTTCTCCTTACAATAACAAACACAACAAAAAAAGGAATTAGCAAAATTGGTGCACCTGTTCACGCGTGATGCCGTGACCAAGGGAAATAGGGATTCATTTTTATACAGAGTTATTGGTAAAACGCCATCAACCTTTTAAGGGGTCATTTTACTCATCATTATGAACACTTTTATTAAGGGACCAAATACGAAATCGCGAAAAAAAATCAGCTGGTCCCTACATTAAGACAAGTTCCGCAAACGTAAATGTAGGGAACATCAGATTTTTTTTCGCGATTTCATATTTGGTCCCATGATAAAAGTTGTTCATAATGATGAGTACAATGACCCCTTAAGATGTTGATGGTGTTTTACCTTACCAATAACCATGTGTATATATGTAGATATATGTTGGAGTCAGACATACTTACTTACATGGTGATTTAAAATAAAAAACTATTTACATATCCCAGCTGAGCTAAAATTTGGCAAGGGCCTACAGCTAGTAGACAGTAAGATCTTGTTAGCTAAGTCTTAAAGTTAAGACGTGATCCTTGGCAACATTTCAAGGTCAGTAAGATTAGCATCATTGCACTATATTGGTGCGAACCCATTACATACATAATACATACATAATCTCACGCCTGTTTCCCATAGAACTAGGCAGAAACTACAGAACGCCACCTGCTACGACCCTTGCGTACTCTACCTTGCGTACTGCGTTTTGCTTCGTTCGCAATATTTTTTTTTTTTTTTTATTTTGCTTCACACTAGGAATTTCTCCTGTATTGTGAGTGCGTGTACAAACATTTAAATGCACATACACAAACGTCCCCCAATTTACACACAATTTACCCAAGCATATTTAGCTTAGTAGAAGAGGTGAACAGATATTGATAATAATCAACCCACGTTACTAAAGACAGCCTCAAAATATAAGGAAAAACATAAGACCAACCGCAAATCTTTTCACACAAAAATAAAAAGGCATAAAAGAGTATCAAATCAGCACTTTACTTGCCCAAAATATAAAATCGTTAACGAGCCAATAAACGCTGTGGGAATCGATTGACAGCCACCAGATGTCTAGGCAGGGTTGCCAACTTGGCGACGAGACATTATCTACGTCAGTGGTTTTTGTAAGGTTTGTACGATGTGATCAGAGTAAAGACTCTTTAGATGCTATTTTTTTTGATTAATGATTGTCTTCAGTATCGTTATTTGTTTTAGTATTATAGGTAGGAACAGCATCTCGCTTCTAGGGAGTGGAATTCTCTGCTGGAGTCTGTGCTTCTTCATATCTATAACCTAGGAGTCAGCACTCAAAGAGATGTCAGCACCGCTTATTATGGTCAATCGCATCGCTGTTTTGTACCTTATTTATTGCCGTGATGAGCTTTTGTAAAATTTGCTTCTTACCGCGACTCAATGGCCTACTGACTTGAATTTATAGTCTCCGTTGAGATTGGCCACCGTGACCAAAATTCGGTCGGGAGGATGTTATGTTAGCTACGGAATAGATTATCGTCAGAAAAGTAGGTATAATTTAAATAAATAATTATACCTGTTCCTTACCAAATAGACAACGTCTAGATCGGGACAGCACCACAGTCTACATTCGAAAGTGCACCATTCTCGTATCGTGCGCAGTTTACTGATCAAGGTAACGCAGTGCACCCTGCGCCCGCGTCGTACTATCAGCACATTTACATATTTTTGTCGCGACCTTCTGTTTTCGTCTCTTTCATTCCAACTGATAAATTATTTCACACATTTATAAGCCTTTTGGAATAAATTCTCTAATTAATGCTGACAACCGCATCAAAATCCGTTGCAAAGTATAGAAGAATAACGCAAATCCGTTGCAAAGTATAGAAGCATAACGCAAATCCGTTGCAAAGTATAGAAGAATAACGCAAATCCGTTGCAAAGTATAGAAGAATAACGCAAATCCGTTGCAAAGTATAGAAGAATAACGCAAATCCGTTGCAAAGTATAGAAGAATAACGCAAATCCGTTGCAAAGTATAGAAGAATAACGCAAATCCGTTGCAAAGTATAGAAGAATAACGCAAATCCGTTGCAAAGTATAGAAGAATAACGCAAATCCGTTGCAAAGTATAGAAGAATAACGCAAATCCGTTGCAAAGTATAGAAGAATAACGCAAATCCGTTGCAAAGTATAGAAGAATAACGCAAATCCGTTGCAAAGTATAGAAGAATAACGCAGTCACGCAGGCAGACACGAAAAGTGACTTTAATTTATAATAATATGGACCTTTACGTATAGAATATATAAATAGATTTAATCCAATAAGCTCGGTGTTCCGTCAAAATTCTTGTCAAATTAGTCATTGATACAGATACCTTAAAAGGGTGACATCGCTAAGATAATAAACGATCCTTACAAGTAAATAGAATTAATGAAACAGTTGGCCCTGAAAATTGCGAATTGAACAAATATATCGATTTTAGTTTATTTTCAGCCTGTGTTTCCTTGTTTCCACTGCTTTCCTTTAAATGTTCCTATTAGTTTTTAGTTGATGTTATGCTCATCCAGCCATCTAATCCAAGCTTTTGAGATCAAAATTTAACGAGAGAGATAGAGATTTGATTTGACTGACCGGTTGGTGCAGTTAGTAGCGACTCTGCCTCCTGTTCCGCTGGTCCCTGGTTCGATCCCCTGACAAGTCAAACATTTGTGTGCACATGTCTGTTTGACCTGTGTCTGGATGTGTATATGTATATAAGTATGTATATCAGTCATCAGGTTACCGTAGTACAGGCTCTACCTAGTTCGGGTTCGGGAAATGAATAACTTGTGTGGAAGTTGTCAAAAAAAAAAAATTTAATAGAGAGAACGAAATAAAAATAATCTGTGGGTGGATTACACGCAGAAACAGTGCAGCGCTCTACGCGTCCAATCACAAGCGGTACACATCCCTACTAACTAAAGTTAGGTTATTATTTTAACTTTAATTTTGTTAGCATTCCATTTAAGTATTTTTTTATATGAATGTAATATAATATTGAAATTTAAATATAATTCTTGAATTTTTATTAATAGTTTTTAATTTAATTGTATGATCCAAAGTCGATAGAAAAAAAATTGAGAAACAAAAACAGGGGTTATCATAACTTACTTTTTCTTGTTCGCTATCGTTGGCCCGAGCTATAAAAAAATTTTCGTATTTTTGGTTCGCTGCCAAAAATTATAGCTAATGAAACAATAGCTAGGTTGGTAACAAGTGACGTGATTATTGCACAGTCTATATTAGAGGGCGCTGTTCTTGTTAGATAAACAAAAATGACATACGAATGTTGTATTTTCGAAAATCATTCGATTTAACGGAAACCGACAAATTATAATTTATTGACAGCGGTTTTTATTATTTTTATTAAGTATATTTTAGTTTGTTAATGATTAAACGTTTTAGCAATTAAATTAAATTTTAATGTTAATACTTTAGTTTAATAAATTTTTATGATGATTGAAGGTGATAACGAATGTTTTTAATGGTATTTTTTTATGTTTTGTTGTATTTATTACTAATTCATTAGAATTAGAATATTTGCCACGTTTTTCCGAAGCTATAAAAACTATGCTCTATTCTATGATCCGCATTAGAATTTCACACAAAAATAGAAAAAAAAAAAAAATTGGGCTTCCCCAAGCTTAGAACGTTACTTAAACCTGAAACTATTATTTTTTTTCATCAAACCCATACGTGTGGGTGGAGTGGGAGTGGGGTATCTATGGATAGGTCTACAAAAATGATATTGAGGTTTCTAATACCATTTTTTTCTAAACTGAATACCTACTTTGCGCGAGAGACTCTTCCAAAATGGTAAAATGTGTCCCCCCCCCCCCCCCCCTGTAACTCCTAAAATAAGAGAATGATAAAACTAAAACAAATATATGATGTACATTACCATGTAAACTTCCACCGAAAATTGGTTTAAACGAGATCTAGTGAGTAGTTTTTTTTTAATGCGTCATAAATCGTAAACCGCAATTTTCCTTTCATTCAATCAACTCAAAAATAAAAATAAAAACATTTACTTGCTGCTACGGAACCCTTTATGGGCGAGTCCGACTTGCACTTGGCCGCTTTTTTTTAAACTTTTCTTGCTAAATATGAAGTATCAAAGTTTTACAATGTTACTAAATGCGCGCCATTTGTTTTTTTTTTAACCTAGTCAGTTTTATTTAGCCGATTTTATTCTCAGCCAGTATCTTTTTAATCGAATGCGAACATTTTGTATTAAACTTAATGGGCGACATTAATCTTCTGTGGTAAATATTAAATCGAAATAAAAACAGTGCGTTAATGAAAAACTGTGCAACCATGAGATTTCATATAACATTTCCGCACTGTTTTGGTTCCTTAGCAAAAACACGTCCTTTGTCGATCACAAAGGACGTATTTTCTACTACGATTGAAAATCTTTCCACCTCTCAATTCCTAGCCTCAACTCCGCTATTTTCAAGGCCTTCGCCTCACCCGCATCGGTTAAGTGAGTACCTAAATGAGTTTAGGGCGTACGATACCTTCGCAGTACGATGACATGAAAATTAAATTTGTCATTTTTATTTTTAGCTATTGACATTTTTGTAATTTAATTTCTTTGGTTGTCCTTGAAACTTGACAATTGGCAATTCAATTATTTTGAGTTTTGTAATTTGATATGTTGACAATTCTTAATTTAGTTTTTTTTTATTCGTATTTATTTATTTTGTGTAAATTGATTATACTAGAATCAATAATAATGTCACAAAATTTGCATGCCGAATTTAGTAGGCGGAATATGAAGAACTATTGTGTGTTAAAATATCTGTAAATTACCATATTTCGTGCAAATAAATGAATCTATCTATCTACGTAGGTACCTGAAGACGATGCCGCGCATATGTATCGCGGATTGACTTTTATTATCGTAGTTAAGATTTAGTTATCGTATGTATGGTTATGTCGAGGGCCTTTAGAAGAAGAAGTGACATATAAGAGGCTAGGTATTTAGGAATATCCGGGCAAGTTGACAATATTAATTAATAATAAAAATAATTAATTAATGATTAATAAAATAATGAATTATCAATAATAATTCATTATGACACAGGTTGGAAATGCCGGTTTCCTCACGATGTTTTCCTTCACCATTTTGAGAGCAGTGGTGATGAATTAATTTACACAAAGTAAACTGCCTGTCTGGGTTGGAACCTACGACCTACAATACCACTGGGCCACCACTTCTCAAAATCAGTAGGTATTTTCTAAAATTTAAGATTCATTAAGGGCTTACATGAAATGCTAAACAACATTTTTTCGTCAATAAGTAAAACTTTCTTCACGTTGGTTTTTTAATCCCTACTTCCCAAAATTACTAGCCATTTAGCTAAAAGTCTGCTTAATACAAAAGCCTGCGTCATACAGAGGGATATAATAATACAATTTGTATTGATCTTGTTACGGAAGAGAAAGTCCTTATGAAGACGTTCCACCAAAACATATTGGGTTGTTACATTCTGTGGCATGGAATATGAAACCATAGGAGTAATAATATTACGTTATAAACATGAAAGGTTTTCGGAAAACGGATGGATTGTTCATTTTATGCATGCTTCCTCGTATATGATGTTTTTATTGGTTGTGGAGGGTGGTGGTTGGTGATTGACAAAGCTTAGCTGCTGATATTGAATATAGAAATGCATTGTGTCAGTCGAGCTAGGTAAAGTTAAATAGTGTCGGTGAAATATGATTGTGATGACGTTTCGAATAAAATTAATTTGGAACAGTCCACACTTATTATGATCAACCTATAAAAAATCGGTCATATTTCAGATACCCTTTTTTTGAGGGTGGGAAATCATCAAATAACTTCTCCCGCTCTGGGCGGAGCGGGAGGGCGTGTCAGACACTTTCAGACTAAAACCCACCCGTGTTCCTTCAGTTGCCTGTGCCAGGGGCCACGGTAACCCTTTCGGACTTTCCCGCAACCCTGGCAGGCATCGGCCCTAGCGGACCCCGTCATTGGTGCTGACATCTCTTTGAGGCACGCGTGGAACACAACGCGCCGTCGACCCGGGTTTGGTCCTCTTCAGACGGCGAGTTACCCATTGCTCGCCGTCCGATATTTCAGATAGCTTGAATGAAGAATCCACCGGTGTCATATCTAAGGGGAAGACTGAATCGATGGAAAATTAAAATGCATTATTTCGAGAGTGAAATCCGAACTTCACTAAGTAATATTATAAATGCGAAAGAAAGTTTGCTTGTTTGTTTGCTTTCAGGCCAAAACGGCTAAACGGATTTGGATGAAATTTGGCACACAGATAGACCACGACCTAAGTAAGGACATCGTCTACTATCCCCTAGTATAATTTAATTATAAAAGATTAAATACGGATTTTCAAAAGGCAGCCACCACGGCTTATTTTAATTATTTTATTATGGATTGTTTTGTTTGAATTTATATTAGCTGTACAATGGACACTCAATGTGTACGTCTTATTTACATCGTTCTCACATATAATTATACCTATATACAAGATTATTGATGTAACTAATATTTATGTAACAATATAATTTAAAAGAGTGTCCATGGAGTTTCTTGCCCGTTCTTCTCCATAGGTAGGTACCTACTACGCTTTGGAATGGGCAACTAGCTTCATATTTCTGACTGACCGACCACTTGACAATTCAAAAGTGCCTGTAAATGGTTTAATTGAAATAAATGCTTTGAGTTTGAGTTTGCAGATCACTCATACACAATCTCTCTCGATTTGTAATTCGTAAAGAAAATCTTTTTACCAAGAGTTGAGTACTGATCGTCTTATTGAATTACGTGGCGGCAAAAACTTATTTGTCAAAGTGTAGTGAGTGGAATAAGAAGCGGAAAGTATTCGTCGGGCGAGAAGCAAGAGGCGAAAAATATAATTCACTTATTCACTGTAAATCTTTCACATCACAGCATCACGCGCTTCCTTTCATTGCTACGAGTATCAAGCTCATCGCAAAATAAATAAAACAGCCACAAAATATTCACAAAAAGTTAAAAATAATGAGAAATTGAGGAAATGTTCTATCTTCATCTGTCATAATAAAAGTACCAATATCCTACCAAACTTGTTTCTCACAGTATTCGTTAGTAGGGTGGCTGAGAGCCAAGATTTTGATTACCGAATTGATGAAAGCCGTCGCTGAATTACATTCTTTTATTTTACTTTTAGAGTTCCGTGTATCCAAATGAAATACCGGAACCCTTAAAGGATCAGTCGTGTGTCTGTCAGTCTAACACAGTCACTTTGCTTTTAATCTAGTGAACTGATTAAGTTGAAACTTTTGTGCCACAAACACGGACGTGTATCGTAAATAAATGATTTTTGAATATGGCGGTCACATTTGGGGTGCAAACTACAAAATTAAAAAGTTTTGCAAACTGTGTCATGTGACATAGCAAATGAAATGGGCTTGTTGTGAGGGTCTCAAATGGATTTTAAAATAAACAGTTTTGAAGTTGTTTAAAGAAGAAGCACTATTGCAGAACTATTGCATGACATAACATTAAACACCAGTGACTTAATTTCTTGCGCTCAGCCCATAGGAGTGTCTGCGACGGTCGCAAAACGGCCAAGCCATACATTTTGACCAAGACGTAAGATCTGAAGAGATAAGCATTGTAGAATTAGGGGCCTGGCTCTAGATTAGATCTGGTAACTTTTTAACAGTGAAAGCGTTGTGTAAGTCTTGGTAACCTACTTGACATGAAATGTTTTGGTGAGTAACATAATTCATCGCACGGCTCAGCTCAACTCGACTTTTTCACTCAACTTTTTAAACTTAACATAACAACTCGCCTGTACATGGGAAAAGGCGAAACATTAAACAGTACACTACTGAAAACGGGGCTAGTATATGGGTGAATATCCCCGCGGCAAATTTTACGTATCCACGTTGAGAATTGAGGTGTTAAATGATAGGATGTTTCTCACTTTTTTTTAAAGTGAACTACGTAACTTGGTTCAATAAGGGCCACATTATTTTTTTGAATAAGTGTTTATATAAAATCAGCGAAAAAAAAATTGCCTTAAAATTCAAGTTTGGTGGCTTGTCCCAGCTCCATTTTTTGATATAATTGCATTCACCAAAGTAACAATTTAAGGTACGATATAAAATAAACAATTTCGTTAGTATATGCATAAGACACATTATTTAAAAACAATTAAACCATATTAGAAAATCTAATTTAAAAGCACCGGATACTCGATCAAAGTTTGTCCAAGAAAATATCAAAATTTTGGTGGTACTTGTTCAACTTACTATAACATGAAGTCTCGTGCGTGTGCGAACAATCGCGTTTTCATAATTCGCAACTCTTAGTCGTGCGCGCCATTTGCGCGTAACAGGTCTGTGATTAGTGCTGTGATTTTCCGCCAAAAACGTATTGTATCATCTTGGGTGGCATGGGGGACAAGAATTGTTAAATTTTTGGTGGATTGATTTGCTGTTGATTTTAAGGTGTTTTAACAGTAAGCTACACGATAAAGGTAGTGATTTGGGTAAGGCATAATTCAGTGATATTAATTTTATTGTAACTTAAGACCTGGTTACGCCTAATTCATTCAGTCAGCGAGGGCTGGGAATGCATTCACTCCTTCCGTCGTTCATTGCATCTAACTCGCGAACGAACGGTTTACGACCGCCACTCTTCCGTATACTACCGCTATGAGAGATCGCTGATCCTCGCCGCGCCGCGCCGCCGCCGTCCCGCCCGCCATCTTGCTCGCACGCGCTAAGCTAATTAAAAACCTCCCTCGCTTGCATGTTCGCAACCCTTCGCATCCATTCATTACGCTCGCAAAACCGGACGCTGGCTACCAAGCCCTGTGCCTTCAAGCCAAGCTTAAAGCCTCCAAGGAGAAACCCTCAACATCGTGGTGCCATCGCCAGGTGAGTGAATTGCTTTTTCTTTAGCTCGCGTCTGGTTGAATTGTTTTACGGCGTACCATATTTTCTCCCGCTCATACTATAATTCGAATCCTCGCATTTCTTACACGCATCGCTTCACCAAGACCCCTATTTTTAAAGATTTTTTTTATGCCTGGTTCCAATTTTGGTGGCTCAGTTTTGGTGGCTTTGGTGGCGTTTTCACCCCACCAAAATTAAAAACGACCCACCAAATTTTAAGTATGTACTATACACGATCAATTTTACATCGTTCTGGAGCCGAAACACAGTAACTCCAGACGATTAATAGTTACTATTGGCATTGTTATAATTTTTTTAAGACATCTAATATAGAAGTTAGAAATTTATCACTTTTATTCTGTCATTCGAGTTAAATCTTAGTAGCCCTTCCACTATTTCATTCTTAACGGAACATTGTATGCGGTCAGCGGACAGCTGAGCGCACTCGTGGTGGGTCAACGGACGTTGCTGCAAGTAGGTATTTTATTTCAGGTAGGTACGATTTAGGTTGGTGTAAGTTCATTTACCTCCGTTATCTCTCGTTTGTATTGGAACCTAATTGGACGCACGGCACGGTGTTTATTACTATCACATCTCCTCGTAAACGAGAGAAATTAATTGAAATTTCATTCACTACTCTCGCATCACGAAATCACTAGTAATCGTACGGTCTATTACCTCAACTAGACATGACGAGTACGCTTGTGAGTTGTATTTAAGGCCTTGAATCGAGTGTCGAGCTAATAGGTACTTAAAAAGCATACAGCTACCTACCATAATAAAATTATGATGAATAAAAATAATACCTACTGCCTAAACGAAGTTTTACAATGTAACTTGCAGCTGCGCGGTACGACGGCTTCTACAAAGGCAGGCAATTCAAACAGAAAAATGAATCGTTTTATCTGTCAAATAGAGTTCATTATAAGTTGGTGGTGACCTTGTCTATGAAAATATTGTACCGAATTAAGACCTTATTTTTATAAAGTTAACCGCTGAATTCGGTTGTGCATCAATTCTGTGGCTTCTCAGAATAATTTTAGTAAACTGCGTACCTACGTTCCTTGTACCTAGTTTGGTGAAATTTCGATTTGTTACCGTTTACGGTTAAGAAATAAAGTCTAAATTCGCTTTTCGTATTTTTATTTGTGTACCTATTTTATCTATTGCATGTTAGCGGCGATCGGCGACCTCTGTGAACTAGGTACCTCAACGTACGCATAGATAAAATAGACATAGTAGGTACTACAGCCATATGTTTAGAGTATAAATAAGTTTAAATCCGCTTAAATAGTGGCGGTACGTCCAAATGGCAATGGCAGGTTTTTTCAGTAGGTAGGTACATTACCTAATACTAGAAATTTGCTAGCAAGGATATTATTGAGGAACGTCCTTGTCCTCCCACGGACAAAAAAGATTGTTTTGATGTAGGTAGGTACACAGTGAACAAGATGTCCACCTTTCACTGTGGTGTTCAGTCACCAGTCGCGGTCATCAGTACCTACTTGCACTTTGTTGCTGTAGATACCTAAGTACCCGCGACAATAATAAATCGTTTGATTCCGCATTCATAACCATTGTTTGATTTAAATTGCGTTTATCTACCTACATACCTATCAGTTAAATAACTCTAATTTTTCCTTCATAATTTCTACGGGCTTAGGACCGTCGCGTCAGTAATAAGTAGGTACGAGTACATGTTTCGTATCTAAGTAGGTAAATACTTACTTACTTGTAGGTACTCTTTTATTCACTTCACTTTTCACAATATTAAAAGCGTCCACTGTCGCACTTCTTAAGTCATCTCGAGTAGTACGCTTTTTATCTCGAACCACACATAAAAATCCAGTGGTGTTTAGTCAGGGCTCCATGCGCCAAACCACAAGGCCACCACGACCTATCTACTGCTCACCAAACACACTGTTTAAATACGCACGCACTGAACTGATAGAACAGACCGCGTTAATGTGCCAGAGAGATACATAATATTGGCTAACATTGAATCGCCTGGCCGCCATTATGGTACTACGACGTGGCCGCATGGGTCGCGTTCGAAGTATTCCTGTATGTCTTCCTCCAATTCCGCCGAGTATGGTAGTCTACCGCGGCCCTGCGCGTGTGTGGGCGCTCGAAACTGTCCATGATCGAGGAGGCGCTAGGTTACAGCCAGGATGGTGGAGGTGAAGGGAACTTGAGGGTCAGTGATTCCACGTGCGCGCAGTGAGTTCAGGTGTTCCGGCTGAGCATACAAACGTCTGGCCTCTTCTAAGTTATGGTTCGCCATGTCACATAAAAATCTACCATAGCCCAAAACTCAAATTTTTGGCGCGTAATTAGGTTGCGCGTGCGTGACCTAATACAACGAAACGCGAGACAATACTAGAGAAAGGAATAAGAAATTAGGAATGGCGCGTGGCGGGGGCGCGGGCGGTCGGCTAGACTGAGGGGCCGGGGGCGTGGCTTACGGATCATGCTGTCTGATCGATGAATGAATTTTTCAATGGGTGGGTACCGTTCGCAAGTGTTGCACTTCGTCGATACGTTTTACACACATATGCATTAATCGCAAGGAAGCGTTACTACGAGTTCTCACTATTACACAAAAAAAACAATAAATTAGATTTTTCGTGATTTTGTTTTATTGTAACTTTTTGAAAATAATAGTCCCAATCGTTTTGAATTCGATGATCGAGTATATGGCTTTCGGTTCCAGAACGACCTAAAATTGACCGTGTATATACTATATATTGTTTGTACCTGTATAGCCAGTTTTACGTTGCAAGCCAGTTTGATTAGCAACCAATTAATGTTATGTACTTGACAGTAAGTAAGACCTATTATTATAAGGCTGGCATACTAATGATCATGTTTCTTATTCATATAGTTTTATTTTGTTACTTTTAAAAATGCCAAAACAGACCAGCGTAGAGAGGGTGCTTAAAAATAGAATGGCAGAAAGAAGAAGAAATGCAAGAATAAAGAGCAATCCCGAACAGGCTGAAACACTACGAAAAGGAGAAAGAGAGAGATATCACCAAAAAAAGCTAGAAGGTAAACTTGTTTCACAACAACAAAAGTCACATAATTATTGTTTTCTTGTTTTTATGTTTTTTTTTTGTAATAATGCGAGAAGACTTATATTTGAAAATTAGGTACAAAATCCGATTGCAGAAACCATTGATCTCGCCTGGTGATTAGCACCCAAATATTGAGTTAAGGCTTTTTAGTTAACTGAAATCTGTAACTATTGGTGAAATGATCATGAACGGTTTGCAATTTTTTTTTGTTATAATATATTTTTTTCAATCATGTTTTATTTTAGGGTTAAGTAATTATGTTTTATTTCTTACTTTTGTTTGGGAAACTTTTGTAGATCGTTTTTGTTGGCAAGTAATTTTGTTTACCTACATGTAATAAAAAGATTAATGATTTTTTGTTTTCCGATTTTTGTGTCGTAAACTCATAATTACCATTATGAGTTTACCAGATAAATAAAAATAAACATTTTTTTACAATAAAGAGTTTTATTAACCGATGAAAGTTATTGATAATTCCCGAGAATTTGTGAGATTACTTACATTGAGCTTTATTAGTGAAATTATGGTTTGTGACAGAGAAATCCAATTTTGGTGCCACTGATTTTCAATTTTGGTGGGCACTTTCGATTTTGGTGGATGATTTTCAATTTTGGTGGCCGCACTAGACTTTGAACTAAAATATCTCAAAAACTTATCGAGATTTTCTCAGACCTCTTGAAGATCCTTTTAGCTTGGACTTTCTATTCTTACACCAGGTCCTTATTTTTCACGAAAACTGAAGAAAAAAATACGCCACCAAAATTGACAAAAAATGCACTTTGTTGATATTGACCCATATAGGAACACAAACCCACACTCCAGGCCGCTGAAACATTCTCACAAATAACCTTATCTATGGAAATTCCTGATCGAAAATCCAAATAAGACTTGTGAAATCTGACCAGCACCCTAATTGCGTCACCGGCCCGTCATGCCCGGCGCTTCTTCTTGAGCTCCCGTCCTCCGGCGCCTACGCCCCGCTCTCCCCGACGCTCGCAGCCGCGCTGTCTTTGGCTCGCGCAGGGTGGCATGATATCCCGCGCGTTGCCCCGCTATCCGACTGTGTTGCCAGGCGGCGAAGGCCAGAACACACACTTTTAATCACAATCTGAATAAAATTTGAAGTATGTTGCTAATCCATTGCTTCATATGTGCGAAGAATGTCTCTGCTCTACAACGTAAATAACGCAATGAATGTTGTTGAACTGTCAAAATGAAAGCTATTGCTACTGTTAGTGTTTTACGTGATTACTCTTTAGTTCACAAGCACAGGAAAATATAGGAGCAATAGACCTGTATTATATAGGAAATGAACTTTAATACATGCATGACAATATCATCATCATCTGCTTAGCGTTTTCCCAAATTTGTTGGGGTCAGCTTCCAGTCTAACCCGATGCAGCTGAATGCAAGAATTTTACATGGAGCGACTGCCTATTTGACCTCCACAACCCAATTACTAGAAAGAAAGATAAGTTGATTTGTCACAGAAACACGTGCATACAAAAAAGATAATTAGCTCTAATAATTAAGAAAAAAAATTAAAAACAACAAAGAGATATCTAATCACGAGCACAAAACAGAAATAGTCGACAGCTGCACGTCATGACTGTGACAAGAAAGCTTCCACTCAGCATGATGCTGTGAGCGCTGTGCTATGGGGGACCCACAGCACAGCGCTGATTTTCAGTGATTACCCGAAAAGGACGTATGGTCAGGTTCAATGATTGGCACTACTTATAACAAAATAAAATAAAACGAATAGTAAACACTTAGAATACAAAGCAACTACATAGACGACCAATTATTTGAACAAATAATAATAGATAGCGTCAAAATGTATAATGTACCCTCCCAAAACTAGGTAATACGTTATCCTTTGGTAAGACTAATGGTCAGACATTCGGGCTTCCAACAACCCAGGTACTGATTAGCACGATACCTCTTGGTAAAATAGATACGGTACAATCAACATTTAATTTGGAAGTTTGAGGTCCCTATTTGTAACTTCTAAACCGAATATATCAAAATTACTTTGAAAGTAATTTATTTAACCCGGTTGTGTTGATTTTATAACACTTCAGGTATGGCTTCATAATTATAAACTTTGCCTCCTATTTGAGGTAAAGTTTGGTTATACGTTTTATCATAACATAATTTTAAGCTGATAGGTTAAGTTAGTCGTTTTATCATCTTCACAGAAAACTCACGGTTTGGCACATTGCACATCATGTGGACAGTTTTTGTGTGTAAATCTTCGTGGATGTCTATTCGAGCCGGGCGGAGGAATTTGTCGGACTCTTACGGACTAAAAGCACACAGAAGGCTTCCTTTGGCTACCACCTTTTCTAAGAATTTTTATACGTCCAAGATACGTCATGCTCACTCAAATGTGTCGCTGGTGGTGGCGTGTGTATTGGATCATTGAGTTCCCTTCAAAATGGTTGAGCTGAATGGTGCTGATCCATACGTCATGTTCGTGAACGGGCGCCGTCAGTAGGCACTGGTCATTTCTTAGCTGCCACGGCTTATTTTAATTCCATAATTGTTTTTATCTTCTTATTACGGACGCTTTTAACGTTCACGTCTTTCTACGTCGTTCTCACATGTATAATTACAACATGAATGATGTAACCACTTTATTGTAACAATATTTTGATTTAAAAGAGTGTCCATGGAGTTTCTTGCCCGTTCTTCTCCATAGGTACCTACTACGCTTTGAAATGGGCAACTAGCTTCATCTTTCTGACTGACCGACCCCTTGACAATTCAAAAGTGCCTGTAATTGGTTTATTTGAAATAAATGCTTTGAGTTTGAGTTTGAGTTTGAATACATAAACACTACAGAATTCTTATCCCAAAAAAAAAATCTTCATAAATTGTTCACCTAAAATATTTGACCTCCGTTTCATAGAAGCGACGCGACGTCCTATAGATTTTCATCTACATCAATCAGAGAGATATGAATCTGCAAATATCGACCACGGTCGCGGTGTCAAAGGTCGACAATGACTGTACCGTATTCATAGTCTCGCCAATTTTCATATAAATAAAAATTGAATATCTTCGTCGGTAAGCGCTACGCTTGAGAACGGCTGGACCGAATTGTTATATAAGTTTTTTTTTTTTAAACTATCTTTAGTTCCGAATAAGGATTTTAGGGAAGAAGAATTTGAAAATGTTGCTCGAAAATTTCGGGAAAACTGAAACAATTTTTTTCTATGGCATTTTGGTTAGAATTGTTGTTTGGACAGGACAACATCTGTCGGGTCAGCTTGTTTTCAAATAGATATTAGGTCGGGAAAAAAGTTCTTACGTATTCTAAATACAAATTCAAGACTAAGAGCTCGTGTGGTACCCAAATATCAAACCTTTTTGTAAACCCAGACTTTTTCAATTCTTCAGCTATGTCGTAACTAGTACTATATATTTATACCAGTTAAAACAAAATTAGGGCAACTGGGTAATTAAGGTGTATAATGAAAATTATTAAATTGTTTAGTTTTAGTAAACACAAAGCAATATTATTGTTTACCGTTTAGGCTAGTAATTGTTTAAATAAATTATCAATAAACATGTTTATATAACTTTAAATAAAAAATGACAATTTAAGATAAAAAACACCAACAACGCCAAATCACTAAAAACTAAAAAAATCTTAACTTTTTTCTGTTTTTATTTATAACGCGCATGCACTCCTCTTCTGCATGCACTCTTTTAGTTTTGCTCTCCTGAAGCCTCAAATGCATGCTCTCTATCAAATATCTCACGTTATCAGCTGGAATCTCTTCCCAGGCAATTTTCAAAGAGTCAATCAGTTGCTGCTGGTTGCAGACCTCTTGCTCACTCTCTCTAACCCTTCGTTTCAATTGGTCCCACATGTGCTCTATTGGATTCAAGTCCGGACTGTTTGCTAGCCACGGTAAAACTTGAATGTGAGAGACTTCCAGCACAGATTGGGTCGCTTGAGCTGTGTGTGCACGGGCATTGTTCTGCATCAAGGCGAACGCAGGACCTATTTGCCTGGCCTGATGACTTCCTCAGTGTAACGCTGAGCAGTTACGGAACCCTCATCTATAATAGCGGGCTCAGTTTTGCCATGTAAGCTAATCCCAACCCAAATCATTACGTTGGTACCACCAAAACGGTCAACTTCATGTATGGTGGCTTCCGAAAATCGCTCGCCGCGTCGTCTTCACAATATAAAGTGCCGATCGTCATTAAATAAAATTACATTGCACTCGTTGGTGAAAAGCACCATGCACGATGATTTATGAATCAGTACAAGTATTGACGGGAGAAACTTAAACGATTGGCACGTTGAGCCCTGGACAGAGGAATTAGAACAACTTATAATTTTGTAGTTTACTGGCCTTCGTGCAATCGATTCCAGATAGTTTGGTCACTGAAACGAGTACCCGTTGTCAACCGTAGGCGATTTTGTAACTTACGAGTCGTCAATGTGCCTTCTCGGCGGGCCCTTAGCCGGATGTACCAATCCTCGTGAACTTATGTGATGCAAACTCTACCCGAACTTGGTCTTCTTGCAACACTGGCGGTCTATTGGAAGCGATTCCAAGTATTTTGGATAGATCTTCGAGAAAAACCCAATTGCAAACCCACTGACCGCTGCGAATTTCCTTCTTGGTTTATTATAACGGCTCTGGTTGCAGTAATTCTTTCTTTCTTTCTTTCTTTTTTTTAAATACGTTGCCCCGCACTAGGAATTTCTCCTGTATCGTGGGCGCGTTTACAAGCATTTAAGCTCACATACACAAACAGCCAGACCCGGAACAACTACTTGCAGGTCATACAAATATACGGGATCGAACCCGCGACACGTAACGCAGCAGGCAATTGCTTAACCACTGCGCCAACCGTGTCGTCAATTGTGTCCATATGTCAACGTATTTGTGCCATGTTAACACAAGATTTCGTTTTAACAAGATAACTAAACAAAATTAAGATAATTTTCAGAATACCAAGCCGTTAATCGAAACAAGATTACAAGAAAATTTAAAATTCTTTTTTTTTTTAAATATGGCCGGCATTTTATCTCAAGCATAACATCAAACAGGTCGACGAGTACATCGTACATCGGTACGTACGTATCGTACGGGTACATCGAAGAGTTCGTAACATCAATATTTTGCTACTTAGCAAATATTTAATGTTCTTTAAACTATGTGAAATGTGAAAATAACAAGCGGCCTTTGTGTTATTTTGTAAATACCCCTTATAGAGTTAGGGGATTGGCTCTACATCAAATCTGATAACTTTTTAACAGTGAAAGCGTTATGTAAGTCTTGGCAACCTACTTTACATGAAGTGTTTTTTGGTAGGTAACATATTCATCGTACAGAACCCTCTCCAAGCGAGTTCAACTTGCACTTGTTCGGTTTTTGGTAATAAAACTTAAAAATGTGCGCACAGAAAAACAATTGAAATATGATAAATGATAATGATAAATGATTTTATTTCTGTAAGTAGGTTTGAACAAACACTTTTACACGTCAATCATATTTTTTTTTAAACTAGATGGGGTCGGCGTTTCCTATCTGACTACTCTGAGAAGAAAGGCCGAAACAAACTCAGAGGTCACAGTCTCTTTTAAAGTCCAGACAAAATCTTGGTCAGGTCATGTGAAAGCTATGTAGATCGGTGTCTGAAATGGTCTTTTGAGGAAAGAACCACACAGATTGAGTGGACCTGTCCAGTCAGTGCACGCATTTGTCAGTAACCGTGCAGCTCAACTCAGAACTTAAGGAGCTCAACGATTCGACGAACAATACCAAAGAAAGGACATTTGGGTAGGCCGCATCAGGTACTCAAACTGCCAGAACATGATTAAAACTGCAACAAAAACACACATAGTCCTCACATTCACAATAATTTAAAATAATATAATACTTTAAATAGTAAATATTAGTGTCATTGTATATGTAAATAAGTATAGATACTTATAGCAAAGATTATAAGTAAAAATAGTTAGCGAAATAAAATAAATTAACATTGCCTGTGCTTTATTGGAGCAACTCAATCCCAAGCCTTTTTGTCCTCAATATAGTCTTTGACAGTATAATAGGCATTCTGGCATAATTTCCTTTTTATAAAAGATTTGAATTTATTAAGGCTTAGTGCTTGAATGTGGCTAGGAAGTTTATTATAAAAACGTATACATTGGCATCTAAACGAGCCACCTATTTTCTTGAGCCTGGTAGTAGGAACAACAAATTTGTGCTTGTTCCTAGTATTTAAATTATGGATATCACTGTACTTTTTAAACAGATTAATATTTTTATGTGCATACAAAAGATTTTCATAAATATACTGAGAAGGCACAGTCATTATATTAATCCCTTTAAATTTGTCTCTGAGGGAGTGTCTGGGACTTAATTTATAAATTGAACGAATTGCCCTTTTTTGTAAAACAAAAATCGTCTGAATATCGGCGGCATTTCCCCACAGCAGAATACCGTACGACATTACACTATGAAAATAACTAAAGTATACTAAACGGGCTGTCTCTAAATCAGTTAAACCACGAATTTTCCTAACGGCGTATGCTGCAGAGCTAAGCTTCTTTGACAATTTATCTATATGGGGGCCCCATTGAAGCTTGGCATCCAAAGTTATGCCTAAGAATACTGTGGTATTTTCGGGTTTCAACTCTTCACCCTTTATGAGAATACTTGTTTCTACTTGTCTAACATGAGGTATCGTAAACTTAATACATTTCGTTTTTTTCTCGTTAAGAAGAAGGTTATTAACATTAAACCAGTTAACTACTTTTGCGAGGGCACTATTTACATTGTCAGTAACCAGCTGCTGACGTTTGAGTTTAAATAAAAGTGAAGTGTCGTCTGCAAACAGCACTATATCATGTTCATCCTTTATGAGGTAAGGCAAGTCATTTATATAAATAAGAAATAAAAATGGACCTAGAATTGAGCCTTGAGGGACCCCCATTCTTACTACCGATCCGGGAGATCTTTTCCCGTTAACATCAACTCTCTGAATCCTATCACTTAAATAAGAAGTAAGAAGATCCAGAGAGGCGTTCCGGATTCCGTAGTGGTGCAGTTTCCTGATTAATGTTGCATGAAGAACACAATCGAATGCCTTGGACAAATCGTAAAAGATGCCCAACGCATCGCATTTGTCCTCCCATGCATTATATACATGCCCTAGAAGTTCAACTCCGGCATCAGTAGTTGAACGACCCCTTGTAAAACCGAACTGTTTGTTATGCAGTAATTTATGTACATTAAAAAATCTTTGCATTTGATTTAAAATAAGTTTTTCAAAAATTTTACTAAATGTAGGTAGCACTGAAATAGGTCTATAATTAGTAGGGTCTGATGTACTACCCGATTTAAACAACGGTATTATTTTACTGTTTTTCATAAGATCAGGAAACTCACCACGGTCAATACAATTATTAAAAATAACAGCTAAAGTAGGTGCTACAATATTTATAATTGACTTAGCAACGTCCACAGAATTACCCCATAAATCTGCAGTCTTTTTGACATTTAACGTGTGAAAGGTTTTAATTATATCTTTAAAAGTGACATATTCGAAATGAAATTCAGAATCACAAACTGGAATGTTTTCTTTAAGTAAAGACTCTGCAGCAGCTTTTGGGGGGTACTTGGTGCCGGCGGCGAATCTTCAACACACGGGGAAGGGCCACGGTTCCAATCACCGATCATCCTTGATGGTTGGTGAAGGGAACCGGGCTATATACGGATACGGCCACTCCCCCTCTGCTTACAGAGGAAGGTGAGTGGTCGTGGAAGGGGGAAGGAGCGGTTTGACCGCCGTGGAGGGAGCGGGCTCGGTGTGCACTAACCCTGCCGCCGGGCTGGCACGAAGAAGTCTCTTCCTGCCACCGCTTTAATCTCGTAGCCCCGAAGACTGTACAGGTCATGTCTCTGACTTTTGACGGGGGTCGAGGGTCCTGGCTTAACCGCCCGGACCGCGAGGAAGATCAACCTCTATAAAAAATTCCCCAAATCTCTAAGCGGCGGCGCACCGTGAGGGAGGTTGTAAGCTTGGCTGATGGGTAGCTTGATTCAGTCGCTAGTGCGAACCACGCAAATTTTGAGTCAATAAATAAAGTTCTTACTCGTGGGATCAAATATGGAAAAGTTAAATAAAAAACAAAAAACCGAAGAGGGGAGCAGTGGTGCGGGGTCGGAGCCCGACACCGCGCCAAGTGGCGCGAGCACGGGAGGCTCATTGAGCAACCGCCGCGCGGAGGAGTTGGCCGCTGAAACTAAGAAGAAGAATATCAGGTTCTTCAGTAAGCGGCCAAGATCAGTGGACGGCCAGGGGTCGTCCTCTGATGGCGAGAGAGCCTCGGCTCGAAAAATCCCCACCGGTAGGCGGGGAGGGGGGTCCAAGAGCGAGGCAGGGGGAGGGGGCTCACAGCCCGGGAGGCAGCGGAACTAGCGGAGGAACCCGCAAAGGAGGGGGTGAATGGTCGTGCAGTCGCTTCCGGGCCCTCGGGCGACGAGGCGAGCCTGTCGAGTGGTCCCGACGACATCGGCGACAATGACAGTGAGGCCTGTACAACCAGCCTCAAGGAGGTAGTGGAGGCTGAGCTTCGGAAGGTGACCCTGAAGAAGATCAAGTCTTCCAAAAGCAGGGCCGTGGTCGCGGCAACGGCCTCCATCATGGCGGCGGTGGAGGCGGCCAAAACCGACGGGCCTTCGGGCGGCGAAGTGGCCGAACTGCGGGCGGAGGTCGCTCGCCTGACGGCCGCCACGAAACTTCTCCGGGAGGAGAATGGGAGGCTCAGGGAGGACCTGGCTGGCCTGAAGGCCACCGGCAGCGGGCAGTTGCAGGCGGAACAGGAGCCAAGCCAGCCCATTCCGGAGGAGAACCAGGTCCTCAATCTGGTTCGGCAGGAGCTGGCGGCCTTCCAGGCGCGGTTCTCCGTCCTGGAGGGCATAGTCCTGCGCCCACCACTAGCGGGCAGGTCAGCACCGGGGCCGAGGGTGGCCTCGTATGCGGCTGCTGCGGGAGCCGCCGCCCCTAAGCCCGCGTCGCCTGGCCGGGCCCAGCCGCCGGCCAAACCGGCGTCGGCACGCGGAGCCAAGGCGTCGGCAGGCGGAGCCCAGGCAAAATCTGCGTCGGCCGGTGGAGCCCCGGCGCCGGCAACGCAGACGCCGGCCAGCAAAACACCAGCTGGGGCTCTAAAGAGGAAGGGCAGGACGGCACGGGAGGCGCAGGCCCCAGAGCCTACTTCCCGGCCACAGGAATCTCCCACGACTGACGCCGGGTGGCAGGTGGTCGGGCAGAAGAAGAAGGCGGCCAAGGCGGCCAGAAAAAAGGGGCAAAGGCGGCGCCACAAGGAGCGAGCCGTCGCGGCAAGGCTCCGCGCCCCAAAGACCGCGGCTGTAGTGATCACGCTACAGCCGGACGCGGTTAAGAGGGGCGTGACGTACCGTGACGTGCTCACCAAGGCGAGGGAGACGGTGGACCTCCAGGAGCTCGGGATCACCGAGGGCCTCCGGCACAGGGTGACCGCAACTGGCGCCCGCATGCTGGAGATCCCCGGTGTGACGAGTGGCCCCACCGCTGACGCCCTAGCTGAGAAGCTAAGGGCGTCCCTCAATGCGGACGAGGCTCGAGTCTCCAGGCCCGTCAAGTGCGCAGACATGCGAGTCTTGGGCCTGGATGACTCCGTAACGGAGGGAGAGGTGGTAGCCGCCGTCGTCAGGACGGGCGGGTGTCTGGCCGACCAGGTGAAGGCGGGCACCATACGTCCGGACCCCGCGGGTATGCGAACCGTAACGGTAAGCTGCCCCGTGACGGCGGCGAAAAAGATTGTGGAGGGCCGAAGGCTTCTGGTGGGCTGGGTTTCGGCGCAGGTTAAACTGCTGGAACCCAGACCTCTGAGGTGCTTCCGATGCCATGTGGGGCACCACGTTGGCGTCCAGTGCACCTCGCAGGTGGACCGCAGCACTCTCTGCTTCCGCTGCGGTCAGCCCGGACATAAGGCCGGCTCGTGCGAAGCCGCGCCGCACTGCACAGCATGTGCGGGTGCTGGCAAGCCGGCCGATCACCGGGCGGGCAGTAGGTCCTGCGCTCCACCCGCCGGAACCAGGAGGAGAGGCAGGCCCTCCGCCGCCGTTGCCACAACCACCGTCACCGCGGCCAGTGCCACTGCCACCGTTGCCGCCACTGCCGCCACCCGGGAGGAGACTGAAATGGAGGAGTAACGGCTCCATTGAGACTCCTCCAGGCGAACATCAACCACTGCGCCTGCGCTCAGGACCTGTTGCTCCAGAGCATGGCGCAGTGGTCGATTAACATTGCCGTGGTCGCTGAGCCGTATTTTGTCCTGCCCAGGGATGACTGGGTTGAGGACCTGAGCGGCTCAGTGACCATAATCTCGTCGGCCGCCGCCGGCACCCCATCCCTCGAAGGTGTCACGAAGGGACAGGGGTGCGTAGCAGCACGGTTCGGGGAGATAGTAGTAGTGGGAGTGTACTTCTCTCCGAGCCGAACTCTCGCCGAGTTCCAGAACTCTTTAACAGAGTTAAGTGTCGTCGTCGCCGGGTACCATCGCTTCCCCGTGCTAGTGCTCGGGGACTTCAACGCCAAAAATCCGGCTTGGGGTTCCCGTTACACTGATGTGCGGGGCAGGATGGTGGAGGACTGGGCTCTGGAGACAGGCCTGGTCGTCCTAAACCGGGGTTCTGTTCCTACGTGTGTGCGGATGCGGGGTGAGTCTGTGGTGGACATCTCGTTTGCCAGCCCCGCTCTGTCACAGCGTGTCATTGACTGGCGCGTCATGGAGGAGGTGGAGACCTACTCCGACCACCGGTATATCCGGTTCGACGTCTCCGCCCAGACCTCTAGCGCGCCGGTCCAACAGGCCCAGAGTGGTCCGCGGTGGGCGCTGAAGCAGATGGACCGGGAGCTCCTCCTGGAAGCCTCGATCGTGCAGGCCTGGGTGTCATCACCGGACAGGCCTGCCGATATTGACGATGAGGCGGAGTGGTTCCGGGAGGCCATGTCCGAGATTTGCGACGTGGCAATGCCCCGAGTCCGTCCAGGAAGCGCCCGACGTCAGGTGTACTGGTGGTCGCAGGAGCTGGAGACGCTACGCAAGGCGTGCGTCGCAGTGCGACACCTGTACTCCAGGCACCGTAGGCTCCGCATCCGCCCTCCGGATGCGGAAGCGACGGAGGCGGAGCTGTACGAGGGATACAGAGCGGCAAAGACCGCCCTCCAAGAGGCTGTCCAGCGGGCCAAATATACGGCCCGCGAGGAGTTGGTGGAGACTCTGAACGGAGATCCATGGGGGCGCCCTTACAAAATGGTGCGGAATAAACTCCGCACCTGGGCCCCCCCGCTGACGCAGAGTCTCCGCCCCCAGCTGGTGGAGGAGGTGGTGAGCGCTCTGTTCCCTTCACGGGGGGAGCATACTCCCCCGCCCATGGCTCCGCCGCTCGCGGTGCCTGAAGCGGACCACGCGGACGACGACGACACCCCTGAAGTGACCGGGGTAGATCTGAGAGTGGCGGTAGGTAGGCTGAAGGCCAAAAATACCGCCCCAGGACCCGACGGCCTGCCAGGGAAAGCCTGGGTCCTGGCCTCGACGGCTCTTGGGCCTCGACTGGAGGCGCTCTTAAGCGCATGTATGGAGAGAGGCCAGTTTCCACTCCGTTGGAAGACGGGGAAGCTGGTCCTCATTCGGAAGCCAGGGCGCCCTGCGGACTCTCCGTCCGCATACCGGCCCATTGTGCTGCTCGACGAGGTCGGCAAGCTCTTTGAGAGAGTAATTGCAGGCCGCCTCGTCGGGCACCTGGCGAGGACGGGGCCGGATCTTGCGGATAGTCAGTTCGGCTTCCGCAAGGGGCGCTCGACGGTGGACGCCATCATGCGCGTTAGAGCCCTCACGACGGGGGACGCGGTGTCTCGGGGCAGGGTTGTTGTGGCGGTGTCACTCGACATCGCCAACGCATTTAACACCCTGCCCTGGAGTTGCATTGGGGAGGCACTCCGGTATCACCGGGTGCCAACCTACCTCCGTCGAATAGTCGAGGCATATCTGACGGACAGAGCCGTCATCTACCCCGGTCGCGATGGGGAGTGGAACCGGCGAGAGATGTCGTGCGGCGTCCCACAGGGATCGGTTCTAGGGCCGCTCCTGTGGGACATCGGTTACGACTGGGTGCTGCGGGCCGACCTCCCTGATGGCGTCAGCGTGGTGTGCTACGCTGACGACACGCTGGTCCTGGCGCAGGGGAGGTCGCATCAGGCGGCGGCCGACGCGATGACACGCGGGGTTGCGATAGTCGTGGAGAGGATCCGGCAGTTGGGTCTCGAGGTGGCTTTGCACAAGTCCGAGGCCATGTCTTTCCATGGGCCCCGGAACAGGCCACCATCGGGATCCCAACTAACGGCAGGAGGGGTTCACATCGGCGTCGAGTCCACGATGAAATACTTAGGACTCGTGCTCGATAGCCGGTGGAACTTCGTGGAGCACTTCCGACGTTTGGCCCCCAAACTGGAACGGACTGGGGCCGCCCTCAAGCGGCTCCTGCCCAACATGAGAGGTCCAAACGCCTCCTGCCGGAGGCTTTACGCGGGGGTCGTGCGGTCCATGGCTACATATGGGGCCCCGGTGTGGGCGCGTTCACTGCGGCGGAGAGCCGCCCACTATCTGAACGCGCCCCAAAAGGTGGTAGCCGTAAGGCTGATCCGGGGCTACCGCACGATCTCGGGCGAGGCGGCAAGCCTCCTTGCCGGACTGCCGCCGTGGGATCTGGAGGCGATAGTCCTCGCGCGCCTGTATGAGTGGCGCGCGGAGGCACTACGCCGGGGGGAAACCCCGCTTCCGCGGCAAATCGCGGCGGAGCGGACGGACCTCCGGCGCGATCTCATGGCGGCATGGAAAGAGCGACTGTCGCAACCCAGCGCAGGGCACGCCACGATAGCGGCGGTAAGACCCCTCTTTGAGGAGTGGCTAGAGAGGCGTCACGGCGTCCTCACCTACCGCCTGACGCAGGTCCTCACCGGACACGGAAGTTTCGGGAGGTTCCTGCACATCATCAGGCGGGAGGAAACGCCCGGGTGTCACCACTGCGATGATCGCCCCGAGGACACGGTGGAGCATACGGTGGGGGCCTGCCCTGCATGGGCGGAGCACCGCCGTGTCCTCGTAGAGGCGATCGGCAGCGGCGGTGATCTCTCACGCCCGGCCTTGGTTCAAGCCATGGTCCGGGGCGAGGGGGAGTGGGAGGCAGTCGCCTCCTTCTGCGAAGCAGTCATGCTAGCGAAGGAGGTGGCGGGACGGGAGAGGGAGAGAGTCTCCCGTCCAAGCCGCCGCGGTGGACGCTCCGGGCGTCGGGAGCCGCGTGACGACTCCCGGCCACCGTAGGCGCGGGCCTGCGGGCGGTGAGTAATGGGTAGCTCACCGTCCGATCAGGACCAGGCCCGTGCTGGACGGCGCGTACGTGTTCCACGCGCGCCTCAAAGAGATGTCAGCATCATAGAGGGGGCCCACTAGGGCCCAAGCCTGCCGGGAAAGCGGGATCATCCAAAAGGGGTACCGCTGACCCGGAACATAAAGGGCCAAGGAAGGAACACGGGTGGGTTTTAGTCAGTAAGAGTCTGACACTCCCTTCCGCTCCACCCAGAGCGGGAGGAGTCATTTGATGATTTCCCATCCTCAAAAAAAAAAAAAAAAAAAAGACTGCAGCAGTGGGTGAAGAGTTTAGAGATTTAGTAGTCGATACGGGAATCTCTGCAAAGAAATTTTCAAAGGCCGCGGCGACTTGAGAATCAGATTTAATTATATTGTCATCAATAGCAAGGCTGTAGTCACTACATCGGTTGCATGACCTTCCCGTTTCGCTATTAATGATACTCCATGTCATTTTTATTACATTACTACTATTTTTAATTTTTGAACTCAAATAACGTGATTTGGCCATACTACAAACTTTTTTAAATAATTTAGAATAATTCTTAACATATAAATTAAATTCAGCAGTGTTTTTACAAGTTCCTTCATCATACAATTCATAAAGTCGTTTTCTACTTGTATGTATACCAATGGTGGCCCAGTCACTAAAGGAAGCGTTACTATTAACCGAGAACGTCTTTGGAATGAACGTGGTATTGAATAGTGTGCAATACATATTAAAAAAATCATTATAATGTTGATTAGGGTCATCATTAATCACCAAAAATGGTAATTTACTTAAAAGTTTAGATTTAAATGTATCCAAGCGATAAGTCGTTTTCGGGTTAACAGTGATATCTTTTTTAGTAACTTTTTTGTTTATATTTGAAATAGTTATTAATTGTCCGCAATGATCTGAGTCTATTAAATTAATAATTTCTTTGTGAGTTGGTATAACATCTGTATAAATGTTATCTAGGCATGTGGCACTAGTGGGAGTTATTCTAGTTGGCTCCAGAAATTGGTTAGCAAGATTGTATGACTGAAACAGACTTATAATTTTAATACTTAAACCAGAATTTTCTAACAAATTAACATTAAAATCACCACAAATGATGATAGACTTATTTGAATTACAGATTTTGTGCAACACTTCATCCATAACCTTTTCAAAACAATCATACAATCCTGAAGGAGGTCTGTACACACTTAATATAATGAGCTGCTCCAATTCTACACAGGCTATTTCAATTGTCCGCTCAACAGAGAGGCTCACAATATCCTTGCGGTCTTTAAATTTAAGCTGGTTATTTACCAGAATTAATGAGCCACCATGTACAGCATGTACTCTGTTGAACGAACTACCAACCTGGTGATGACTAAAATTGAACATGAACTGATGGCTTTTAAGCCAATGTTCTGTTATACAAAGAATATCTATATTGCTACAATTCAGGAATAACTCTACTTCTAAATCTTTGTTCAAAAACCCTTGAATGTTTTGATGCACCAGGTTGATACTATTTATTTTTTTTACACTTTCATATGCTTTATTCTTTGCCTTAGTTACATTTTTGCAAGAGGCTAACTCCTTTGTCCTGATTTCTAATTTAAATGATGACCATTGTCATTAATTTTGACCAAATTATTGGCAGAATAATTTAAAAAGTCATTGCATTGCTCAAAAGAAGCAAGTTGTTTAGCCAAATTTTTGGCTGAAATAGAAAAATAATATGATAGCGACACAGCTATCTGTCTTTTGTGATAGTTAGAAAGATAGTACATAACAATATTGTATCTATCTTTTGTCAAATACAAATTATTACTAACATAATTGTTAGTGTCAACTAAATGGAATAAATTATCATTATATGTCAAATTGTGCAATGTCATGTTAATGTCAAATCTTAAATTATTTTCTTCCTGTGGCAAACTGTTACTATAAGGGAAATCTGGCGGGAAATCGCTTTTATTTTTTCTTTTTTTAAATGTAATTTAATGGGTGGTATCAAAACCTGCCAGATAGATACAAGCAGTTCAGCCAAAGAGAATTTATTCCAACTTTATTTTAATTATTTATTTATTCAATATGTCTTACGAGCTAACAGAATTGGCCTCCAAAACGCTCATACGATTAATTTTATACAAATAAATTATTATGGCTTTTAAATTACACATGCTCGTCACCTTATACCATAGATTTTATAAAAATAACAATATACCAAGTCTATAATAATAAAAATAAATTACAACGAAGAATTAATACATAAAATTAAAATAAATTAAAATTAAATTATACCTACAAAACACGAAAAACTTTTTCACAGACCTATTTGTTATTTCGGGTATTTTTTGTCGATTCTTGAAACTTTTTTCATGGGTGTCAGAAACGGCTGTTAATCATCAAGTGTTAAGTTAAGTAGTCAGCTTCGTAAAACGAAAACAATCCTACCTGGTTTTTGTGTTATAGTCAATTCTTGCCTTATAGGGCTGTGGGAGTGTATTGGCTACATAACTTCTAGTCTGTCATTACTTTTTGTTTCTAAAATATTCCATAAATCGACTCCCAAATCATGTTCCTTGTTTAAGTTTAGCTTGCCTGGACATCTCTAAATTATACCTACTTAACTTCCAAGCTGAATGAAGGCTCTTCATGAAGCGGTAGGTGTAGATTTGTGAGGGGAAACGGAATATTGGGTATAATCCCAATATTCCGTTTCCCCTCACAAATCTAACGTGCGCAGCATTTCTGAAACATCGGACGTCTAGCCACGAACGAAATAAATCAGAGTTGGTCACAAGAAATCTTTATATATTCGAAATCATGAAAACTAGCATAGTGAAATATTAAAGTGGAGTGCGCGGTCCTATCTTTAAGTTTATTCGCTTTTAATTGATGTACACATTAAAGTATTCACATTAAAAAAATATTACAAAAGTTTTTTGCTCATCGCTTCTTAAGTCAAACATTTACTTAAGTAATTTTTAAAAGCATTACGGTTGAGCATAGACATGTATTGGACAAGTTATATTGTAGAATTATCGAGAGTTTGACTGATCCTGCCACGCAGTCGTGTGAGTCAGTGAGTCATAGTGTTGTGAATCGTAAAAGATTGTGCGGGTGGAACAGGCACGTTAAAGACGCTCACAGTGAGGCAAAGCTTCAATTTCTAAATTGGATATTTCATAATAAACCGAGTTCTGGTAACGTTTATGAAAGAATGCGAGATGCACGTAAGATTTTTAAGAGTCGTCTAAAGTGGTGCCAGGATAATCAAACGCAAATTAAAATGGACATAATAACGCAACAAAGAGCTTCAAAAAACTTTGCTAAATTCTGGAAGTCCACAGGAAAGTTGGAAGCGAAGCCTAGCCTCCCTGTGAGTGTGGATGGAAAAAGCAACCCAGGGGACATCGCGAATATGTTCATGGAAAATTTTAGAGTAAAGTCACCGCTTGGCATTTCTGTGTCCTTGACGGAGAAAGAGTCCACGTGTCGGGGAGAAGAGTCACAAGTATGTTTGTCAGCCAAAAAAGTAAAAGAGACTATTATACACATGAGCAGAGGCAAATCTCCCGGACACGATGGTCTCAGTATTGAACATTTTAAGTTTGCGGGGTTTCACCTGCCGAGGGTACTGGCCATGTTTTATACACTGTGCATTAGGCATTCATATTTACCATCTGATATGATGAAAACAATCGTAGTACCTATAATTAAGAACAGGACGGGAGACATCGCGGACAGGGGAAACTACCGACCTATATCCCTGGCGACCACGGCTGCGAAGGTGTTGGACAGTGTACTCGATACTTACTTGGAGAGTTGTATTACCCTGTGCGATTCACAATTCGGTTTCCAACGCAGATTGTCAACAGAGAGTGCCATCCTCAGTCTTAAGTACACTGTTCAATACTACACAGATAGGAAAACGCCGGTTTACGCCTGTTTCCTTGACCTCTCCAAAGCATTTGACCTTGTGTCGTATGATATGCTTTGGAGAAAGCTGAGGGACAGGAACGTACCGACGGAAGTGGTAGATATCCTGAAGTACTGGTATGCTAACCAATTAAACCATGTCAAATGGTTCAATACACTCTCAAACTCATACAGGTTGGAGTGCGGTGTGAGACGGGGGGGGGTTGACGTCCCCACGGCTCTTCAACCTGTATGTAAATGACTTACTAGTGGAGCTCAGCAGCATGCATGTCGGATGCAGGGTGGGCGGTGTTAGTGTAAATAACATAAGCTATGCAGACGATATGGTGCTGTTGGGCCCTACTGTACGGTCTATAGGAGAGCTACTGAGGCGCTGTGAGGTTTATGCGGTTAGACACGGACTGTTATACAATGTGATGAAATGTAAATACATGGTCTTTAAGGCCGGCGGTAAATGCCCTGAAATTATACCTGACATTATGTTCAGTGGCTCGAAACTAAATAAGGTAGATTCTTTCAAGTACCTCGGGCACTTCCTCACCGCCGACCTTAAGGACAATGTAGACATTGAAAGGGAGCGCAGGGCGCTATCGGTCCGAGGTAATATGCTGGCACGCAGGTTCTCCCGATGTAGTGTAGATGTCAAAATCACCCTTTTTAAGGCATACTGCCAAAGTTTCTACACGGGAAACCTGTGGGTCGCGTATGCCAAAAGAGCGATGGACGCGCTGCGCGTCCAGTATAATAATATTTTTAGGATGCTGTTGCGAAGGCCTCGCTTTTGTAGTGCTTCAGAGATGTTTGTGCAGAATCGAACCGATGGTTTTCATGAGGTGATTCGCAAAAAAAACTGCATCTCTACTAAGCAGAGTACGAGGAACTAGCAATAGCATCCTCAAAATAATAGGGGAGGATATTACCTCTCCAGTTTTTAAGAAAATGGTAAGGACGGTGATCAATAAATAAGAATCACCAATATTGTGTCACTTTACTAACAATAGTCTTAAGTCATTATTGTAATTACTAACACTTTGGATCTTAGTTATCTGAAATAAAGAATTATTATTATTAATTACCTACTATAACACGACGCCTTACGCCATCTACCGGAATGTGTGCACAACACTATGCCACCCGATTATTTCGCAACACAAACAAGATCGATCATCGATAAGACGATAACAGCAACAGTACCTACAGACTACTAGCGACATCTAACATTCGACATGTACATAAAGTGTCTATGACGTCAACGAAGGTTACAACCACATACAAGCATGAGATGATGAAGACACACACTAATCTGTCAATCCGACTATATAAACGGTCAACCATGGAGGAACAGCCACTCGCTACTTAGAAGGCACAGTGGATGATAGCCCCGCAGTCACCACTGTTGTCATAAGCTTGACCTGAGCGGAGGCCCCGTCGCCCTCAGGAATAGCCCAGCTAGGAGGTAAAGGGATAGGATAGCCCCGCAGTCCATCCCTAGCACCACTAATAGGTCTAACCTCAGTCTAATTTTGTTTGCTAAAATCTGTCAAGTGTTTGAAGTACAGAGAATAAACCCTTATCTGTCATCCAACGTTGGTTTTATTCCACCGCCACCATTATACTACCTAAATAATATTTAATTTTTTTAAGCAATTTATATAATTAATATTACTTATTTTTTTTATTTCAGAACAAAACTGGACTACACATAGGCGACAGATAGTCAGAAAAAACCCGCATTCAATTTATAGGGACTAAAAGCCGCTGCGACACGATATTGAATTTAGTACTAAGTTCTATTGATGCCTTCTAGGGTGATATCAACTTGACATTGACTTAGACGAAAGGATTGACAGCTGTAGTACTGTTCTGTAAAGTCCACCTTGAACCTCTGTCAAGTGACCGCAGAAAGTTCAAAAGCGTAGTCATTCGTTTTTAAAATAATAATCGTGGATTCACAACTCGACTGTATTTGAATTTAGAAGTGATTAGAGAAAGTATTTCAATAAACACTGATCAAGCAACCTTATATCTTATTTTATACTAATTATATTATATATTATACTTATACCTCATTTTGATTTCTGTTAATTACTGCTGAATACTAGAGAGCTATCATTATAAATTATAATTTTTTATGTAAATTCAGCTCTTTTGAAGAAAAAGTTGGTTCTTCTCTAATTTTAACCCTAATTTTAACACACCATCAAGTTCAAGAGCGATTTTTGTAAAAAAAACTTACTACATTGTCAGTGCCCATGCATTTGTTATTTATCTGGTTTATCGAATCCTGAACTGTGGACCACTACTTACGCCACACCCTGTATATTCAAAATGGGCGAACAAATGTTCATGAAATGCTAAGAACCATCCCGATTGAACCTACCTTCTACTAAAAAACCGTTTGGGAGCTAAGTACGATGCCACAGACACACAGCTACACAGAACGGAAGAGCGCTTCGATCAACAATACCAACTAGATTACGGGTCTCATACAAAATCAAAGCTAACTGCTGTCCGCGTGATAAAAGTTTAAAACAGTTTTAAGTTCAACCTAATTACAACCATGGCACCTAGTAATAAAGTCGTGTTTACATTGAGTGTGTGCGAACTAAACAAAATAAGAGCTCACGTCTCTAGTGCGCTGTTATTTATCGAGACGTATTTCTTGCGCCGACCCGATATCTAGTTGGTATTGTTGATCGAAGAAAGAGCGTCAATTTTATAATATTACTCATCATAGGAACGGGGTTTAAAAAAAAGACAGAGACAGAGAGAGATAGAGAAAGTCGCATGGAGGAACGTTTTTCCTGACGTCACGATTTCTACCAGTCAACTCGCACCGCAAGCCGCGTTAAAGAATTAACATTCCAAAAATGTCTGTGGACACAAATGAGCCATGAATCAAAGCCAAAAAATACGTTTAAGGCATAATTTATAATCAAGCATGTCGGTACGGTATAACCACAATTTTAACTTTTAAAACTATAGTACTATTACTAATTGTAAAGGTCAAAACGCAAATAATGAAACTTCAAACTATTTTCCAAATGAAACGTAATGAAGGTTGATGAGACTTTTTGTTTTAGCGAAAACTACGCTTCGACGAAATAGTTATGGTTTCGAAACAAAACCGATTTATAAGATGTTTCTTTGTTTACACTGTCGTATTACAATTCAAATGAATATGAGCTCGTTAGTAACAACATCATTAATTAGAGTTTCCAAACTTGAATAACACAAATTGAACCTTTTCGGAATTTTGTGGCGAAGCCTAAAACAATTTGCTTTGAAAGAGTTTCAATGAAAGTATTTTTGTAATTATGTGGTTATGGGTTGATTTACTTTGAACCACATGAGTTATAACGAGAAATTAATTGAATGTAGAGATGATGTGATGTGATGATGTTGATGTGTGATGTGTGTTGTGTTGTATTGTGATGTCACTATGGGAGATTAACAAACCATATTCGCAACACCGCACTGCGCTCCAAAACACAGATTACTGAAGTTGCTCAAAAAGCCACTAAGTTGAAGTTGGACTGGGCTAGTCACGTCTTCCGCATGCTCAATGAGCTGTGGGCCATAATAGTCACTATGTGGAGACCTGAGACAGCTAGAAGGCGTCGCAGGCAGACCCCGTAGAAGATGGCGGGACGAGCTGGACAAAACAAACGACTGGCGGTCCATATTAGCCCTGGATCGTAAGCGCTGGAAGTCACGGGGCCTTTTGCAAGGAGTGTGATGATACAGGCTAACAGTAAAGACGCGATTCCACCAGTGCATGTGCTGAACTGTGCGGCACTATAATGCACAGTGTACGACAATGTTTATTCTGGGCGACTCAATCAAGCAAACAATAACAAATTATTCGCGAATATTCTAGAAATGCTTGCTCTCATCTGTATCTGTATAATTATATACGTGCAAGCAGTTGACTCGTGTCGATGTGTATACACTAATTGTTGTTCGCGACCTCAGTCTTGCTTCCGCTACCGAAGTGAAAACATTTATTTGTACGCGCACATTGTTTCACCAAGTTGTACGAATGATAAAATTATAAAATTTATTCAAGCAATTGAAACTTATCCTCTACTATAGGATTCCAGTCACAATTATTCAAAAAATAGAATCAAAAAACACGACGCCACTCAAGAGTTGGCTCAAAGTTTTGGTTGTGATTACAGCATGAAAAAATGGAAGATTATTTTGGCTCAAAACCGAAGAGAAAAGAAGAAAATTGTGGATTCAGAATCTTCAGGTTCTGGGATTTCAGATATTGTATATAAGCCAAAATGTTTTGGTTCTGCATAACAAAAATAATACATGACCCCCAGTTTTGTTCGACCATGTAGATGTGACCCGCCTTTTCATAGATCTAGTGTGGGCGCGAAGTGAAATAGACCGTATTTCTGAAGAGTACGCTATAGTGAACCAGTTGAGGGAACTACATGCAGAAGTAGACGCACTTAAGAACTCGACAATCGTGAACAATTTCTTACGAAACATCAACGTGAGACGGGGCACCTAGCGCGCCTGTGCGCTGTCGAGTTTTGAGCACGAAAGAGTGCCTATGAAACTATCTCCAATATGTGGTACGTATAAGTCAGCAGAAAAACCACCTGCAATGACTCCTTTAAAGAAGCAGCGTATCTTTTTGTCGGATGAGGGTAGCGCGATAAAAACACCGTGTGCAGTTGTGAACGTAGCGGCGCCTGCAAGCGAGAAAATAACAGCTGCTCGCGCTCTGTCTAAGGGGGCGGTGAGAAAGCCGACGGTACCGGCCTCTGCCGCTAACTGCAAGCAAAACTGTGATCAACCGGCAAATCCACAATTGTGCGTTGAAAACAGGAAAGGTTTATTTTTTGTTGTGCAGGATAGTGTGCCAAAACCGCAGTCCAAACCCCAAATACTTGACGAGGAATCATGGTTCAGAAAAAGAGGCTAAGGGACCGTTTTGTTGGAAATATATGGAAAGCTATTGTTGATTCTGACAATAAGTTCAAGGCGGCGAATACTAAAGTTCCGATTTATATGTATAACGTTTCCAAGGAGACGTCTAAAAATGATATACAAACATATTTATTGAAGAAAACTAATTTAAACATAAAAGTAGATAAAATGAATCTGAAATCAAATAAGGAGTACGACGGATACATAGTTTTTGTTCCTAAACTTAAACTTGGCTCGACGGGATAATATATCGCCGTTTTGTTGACTTTAGTCGAAACGCAGACAAACATACTTACCGAGCGATGAACGGAGTGATATCGTCAGTCAATGGATAGTAAAACTAAACTTATTATTAGGTAATACGGGCTGGTTATTACTTTCAACTGCAAAAGTGTCACCAGGTCAGTCGAGTGTGTAAGAGGACTCTGTCGTGCGGCAGGCATTGTGGCACTACAGGAGACTTGGCTTCTGCGTCACGACATACAATTCCTAGGTAGTATTGATGATACATTTTCCTTTACTGGGAAGTCTGCTGTTGATACACCCGCTGGATTGCATAGAGGAAGGCTGTACGGAAGTGTCACTTTACTGTGGAAGAAAGCGGTGTTTCTAGCGGTATCTGCGATCGCGTGTACTAGTGTGCGTCTCGCAACGGTCAAGTTATTGCTTCACGACCGGTCGATGCTAGTGATGTCAGTATACATGCCTACTAATTCGATATAAAACTTAACTGAGCTTACAGAAAGCCTGAGTGAGTTAAACGCGATCATTGAAAATAATGATGTGGAATCGGTATTTATTCTCGGGGACTTCAACGCGCACCCAGGTGAGCTGTTTTCTAACGAGTTGTTTACTTTTTGTACGGAACAATCGTGGTCGTGTCTAGACATTGAGCGGCTGCCTCGAGATACCTATACGTTTGTGAGTGAGGCACACAGGTGTCGGCGATGGCTCGATCAAGTGACAAGTGCGGTACGCGGTCACGGTTGCAGTACAATGATGCTTTCAGTATGCTATTAGGATTTCGCCTGTCTGTTATGGTCGCCTACAAAACAGCTCAAACGGCGTCCTAAAAGTATTGTCCGAGCGGTGGGATCTGTGTGGTGGTGTGGTGGGTTCCAGAGGTAGATGTAGCTTCATATTAGCGCCTCCCCTCGTGTTATGTAATAATTTTGTGTCACGTGTTTTGTTATTCGTTTTGGTTGACATGTGTATGTATTTTAGTTTAATTTAATTTGTTTTGATTGACGTTTGTATGTTTTTTATATCTGATTTGAATATATTGACATGTGTGTCCATTTTAATTTTATTTGATTTGAATGTTTGAGTATTATTTAATTGTGAAATCTTATTATTATTTCAGCTAATACAAGATATCTAGAAACACATAGTAAATGAAGATCAAGAATCTCCTCGTGACGTCGTACTGTCGATGAACACCCGAGAATTACCCACGCTTTGTCCATTATAAATAACGTAAACAAGCAGATGAAAGCAAAACACATGAGTACGACGTAATTTTTGCTGCAGCCCTTGCAGCGGAAATTACGGAAAATTAAACATGAGCGAACGAAGGATTTAGTGTAAAGGGATATTGACAATTTATTGTATGACGTTATTATTGGTACTGGGAAATATGCTACGACTCCAATACCTTCCCGTATTCAGATTTATCAAATTCTCAGAGTTAAGGACCATCTTCAAGTATTCAGGTCCACAGTAATGATTACTAAGATCTTTTACGTCAGAATGATAGCGAAATATTAACTGGGCATGATATGTAATACAATAAAAGTACCCAAAATGAAATGTGATTTTATTTTTTATTTTCTTACCTTACCTTAATATTTTCTTTCAACACGCTTATCGACGCCTTACAGGCCTCGGGTACAATCCGAGCAATAGGATCTTTGAAACGTTAAATAAATACATTAAGTGGACTACATGACCTAAACGCAAGTTTTATAATGCCTAAAAGTATATGATCCACTGCAGTAAACAAAATCAGACAAATATATGATATTCTTCAGGATATATGCTATACATGCAATCATTCTGCTTTTATTTTCAGATTGTGCTTCAAGCAACATATTAACGTGATAGTGTTTTCATTTTTGGTCCAATTAATAGATGTTTTGTAAATAGAGAATTGCTTCATATTTTGTAATAAATTACCAGCTTTGTGTCATCGCGCTTCTCTTTCTTTTCTATGCAGTCCAACAGTGACTGCGCTTTAGCTGTTGTCAGACCCATATACTTGCAAAATAATCTCCAGTAGCAAGATCTTAAGGCAATTGCAAGGCTTATTGAAACAGGGACACATTTTCTGTAGTTGGTATATTTCGTAGTAATAATCTTTTCTTTCTTGCTGACTATGGTTTTGTAATTGTTATTAGTAATTAACTGTTTCTCTATTTTTACTTCGAAGGTCTTAGTTTATCATTTGTGGCTACAAGTTACAGCTACATATATAAACATAATGCAGCATTGCATATGTAAGCGGTCACGCCCTTTATGCCTGGAGGCTTTTTATTATGTATTAAGTTCTGTTTACGTTTTTATTATGTATTTCTGCTTGAGTATAATATATCGGCGTGTGCTAGCTGACATATAGCAAATAGTTTTAATGTTTTTGTGTTTCGTAATGTTAATTACTTATAACTGTATAGAATCCAGTTCTTCCAACTGAACAGTCAGCAGTGCTGCTGGGGAGTTTGTTCCGCCACTTCTTCTTCCCAGCTAAAGCACTAGGAAGTGGTAAAGGGCGGGCGTTTTGGGTTATGTGATTTTGACGTTCAAAAAGTGCCCATTCTCAGCCTAGTTTGAATAAATGACTTTTGATTTTTTTGATTTTGAATAAGAGACTCTGCATTGACAACAACTCAAAATCTTCGCAAGATATACGAGTGATATTTTAAAATCCACTCAATGGATCTATTTTAATTTCTTCTACAAATCTATTTGTTTCATCATTGCCTCGTTGTAGGAAAGGCATTTTTTTTTGTTTCCTGGTTGGAAAATCCTCATGGATGTCCGCCGCCCTGGGGCAGGCGGTGGGGTCTGTGAGACTCTTACTGACTAAAAACCACCCCGGTGCTCCATCTCACACCTATGGATCGGCCGGGGGTCGCGGGAACGTACGATGCTTCCGCAACCCCCGACTGTGTAGGACGGGCCTCACCCAACAAGGATCATTTTAAGTCATCGTAACAAAAAGCGGATTCCCTCAGTATTTTACGGACTACACAGGTACATTATACATTGTGGCAGGAACATCGACGCGCAAACTGTAACCTTGAATTCAGCTGATTCTAGACCCCTTTTTATTTATTTTTTAGGTTGGGATATCATCAAATAACTTCTCCCGCTCTGGGCGGAGCGGAAAGGCGTGTCAGACTCTTACTGACTAAAACTCACCTGTGTTCCTTCAGTTGCCTGTGCCAGGGGCCACAGCTTAGATCATATAATGATCTGAGGGCCACAGTAACCCTTTCGGACTTTCCCGCAACCCTGGCAGGCAGCGGCCCTAGCGGACCCGGTCATTTGGTGCTGACATCTCTTTGAGGCGCGCGTGCAACAATACGCGCTGTCGACCCGGGCCTGGTTCTTTGATTCTAGACCCCTAGCGACCCTAGCGTAGACATTTTTGGCCGGTTATCAAAATTAAAATCTACTGTCTCATAGAAAAGTGCAATACTTACAAGGTAAAAATCCACGGAGAAGTATTTTTTTTAAATAACCGACGCAATATTTCAAGGCAGGGAGGTTAAGAATCATGTACTGAATTCATGATTACAGTTTGTGCGTCAATGTCGGTGCCACCCTATAAAGGATGAGCATTAAGAGTATGTTCACGTATCATCTTCCCATACACATTCCTTAAATTTATTACGAAACACCCCCGTAATGGGAAGCGTAAGAAATTTAAGGAACCTCTTTTATTGGTGGTGTCAAATTATTTATTTATGTAACCATTTATGTACACACATATGTCGCAGCGTCAGCACTGATCCGCCATCCTTATTTTGATTATTATAACGGCATCTAAATTATTACTAAACGGAAACGACAAGTAGTACACTTGGGTGAGGTCGAATTATAGGAAGTGGCAACACAGAAGTGACGGCTGTCGCTTGTCGGTTAACATTTGATATTTTTGAAATTTGAAAACGTTAATGTTAGACGTGGGGGCTGACTGAGCCGACTTTGTATCACTTAATGTTGATAAGAATTAACATAAAAGCGCTCCCTCACCGGGAGCATTCGCGTGTAATGTAACATTATAGATTCGACTTTGAGCATTATATTACAATAATACCTCCCTGACTGACGAGCGTTCGCGTGTTATGTAACATTATAGATTCGACTTTGAGCATTATATTACAATAATACCTTCCTGACTGACGATAGTTCGCGTGTTATGTAACATTATAGATTAGACTTTGAGCATTATATTACAATAATACCTTCCTGACTGACGAGCGTTCGCGAGTTATGTAACATTATAGATTATTACTTTGAGCATTATATATTACAATAATACCTCCCTGACTGACGAGCATTCGCGTATAATGTAACATTTAGTATAGATTTGAATTTGCGAGCATTCACTTTTGATTTAGTTGTTTCCATAATGTCAGACGAAGCGGTCATTGTGCTGAGTGCGACAATATTAATTCGACATTGTTATTTACGTAAAAAAAAAACGACATTAAATTAAAATGCGCATTGATGTTACAAGTTGTATCAAGATATTACACATTGTATCATTACAAGGAGCGCATTGTAATGCTCGGTTCTCTGCCTTCACTGATGTAAACTCGTTTTGTATGATTACAAGGTGCGCGCTGTTTTTCTTCCTCGCTGTTGTAATGCTCGAATCTGTAACGTGACATTACACGTGAATGCTCCCGGTGAGAAAGCGCCTTTAAATGTATTTTTTTTTTACCAAAAACTAGCTGGGGCCCGTGGTTTTACCCGCATAGGTCTCAATCCATTGGAAATATCGGGATCAAAAAATCTAAACCATAAGTCATTTATTCTAACTAGGCTGAGAATCAGAACTTTTTGAACGTCAAAATGACGAAAGTGAGTCCCTCAAAACGCCCGCCCTTCACTACTTCCTAGTGCTTTAGCTGGGAAGAAAGAAGTTAGAAGAACTGGATTATAAACATTAATAAGTAATTATCATTACGAAACACAAAAACATTAAAATTATTTGCCATAATATGTCAGCTAGCACACGCCAATATTGAAAACTATACTCAATCAGAAATAAATAATAAAAACGTAATCAGAAGATAATACATAAATAAAGCCTCCAGGCATAAAGGGCGTGCCTGCTTACATATGCAAAGCTGCATTATGTTTATAATGTAGCTGTAACTTGAAGTCACAAATGATAAACTAGGACCTTCGAAGTAAAACAAAGAAACAGTTAATTACTAATAACAATAACAAAACCATAGTCAGCAAGATGACCTTTCACCGCAAGCAGCACCCGTTCACGGACATAACGCAAAGATCAGCCATTAACCCCCCGCCATATTTGAGGGAAGGAGGCAACACGAACCTCGACGCTACAGCAAGCATTAACATTTAAGGGAGCATGACGAACTTGCTGCCGGTTGCTCAAAATAATAATATGGTATTGTCGAGGTCGCTAACTAACCATATATTGCATAACAACTAATTAAAAAACATTGAAATGAGTAGATTATGTCAATAATAAATAAAAATTAATTGAAACTTAATTGCCTAATATTGTCAAATAAAATAATCAATTAAATGAACACTTAAAATTTGTCAGTAGGTGAGCTAATTCTGGAGAAATAACATAAACATTGTCTTGAGTTAATCACAGCGACCAACTATTTTTATCGTTTAAGTAATCGTTGATAGAATAGTATGCCTTTGCACAAAGGTTGGATTTTACTTTAGCTTTAAGCACATTAAAAGGCAAATCTAACAAAGAAGAGGAAAGCTTGTTATAAAAGTTTATACCAAGCCCAAAAAATAAGTAATGGACCTTATGAATCCGGTGAAAGGGAGCACGTAGTTTGTCCTTGTTTCTAGTGTTAATATTATGAATATCACCATTCGATGTCCTAATTTAGGTCATGGTCTACTCATGTCCCAAATTTCATTCAAACTCGTTCAAACTATCTCAACTCTCAACTCAACTTATCTCATCCTTGATAATGCTTTGAATAAATTATTCGAATACAAAGTTTAGTTAAAATGCTTGTACAAATACCTAATACTTCCTAAACCGTTGCATTGTGCCCGAACTTTCGGGAATTTTGACAGCGGTATGAACGAAACATTCTGTCGATCGGTCAGTGATATAAGATAAATGATTTTATTTCTTTATGTAGGTTTTTACAGACAGACACACGTCATATTTAAAAACTGGATGACCTCGGTCTTTCCTAACTGACTACTCTGAGAAGAAAGACCGAAATAAATTCAGAGGCCACCGTCTCTATTAAAGTCCAGACATAATCTTGGTCGGATCATGTGAAGACCATGTAGATTGGTGTCTGAAACGGTCTTTTGAGGAAAGAACTACACAGATAGAGCGGACCTGTCCAGTCAGTGCACGCATTTGTCAGTAATCGTGCAGGACAACTCAGAACTTAAGGAGCTCAATGATTTGACGAACAATACCAAAGAAAGGACATTTGGGTAGGCCGCATAATTATATACTTAAATCGTTCGACCATTATTAAATGTGAAACAATGACCTATATAGTCCTCAAATTCACAATAATTAAAATAATATAATACTTTATACAGTAAATTTTCATGTAAAGTAATGGTATAGAAAAAAAACTAATAAGTAAAATAATAGTTAGCAAAATAAAATAAAAAATCAACATTCACTGTGTAAATTTATTGGAACTGCTCAATCCCAAGCCTTTTTCCTTCAACATAATCGGCTTTCTGGCATATTTTCCGCTTTATTAATTTATTAAGGCATATATCTTGAATGTGGCTAGGAATTTTTATATTTTAGAGGTGTCTACATCGCCACATGCGAGCTGCGCTTCATACTGACGTCACGAAAATCCTGCATCGCGCAAGCAGAGTTTACCGCGTGACTAGCATATATACAGAGAAGAGAGATAGAGAGAGTCTTCCCGAGATCAATCGTTGTGTTGGGCAATTGTCCACCAGACATGTCACCCGTCTGGTCGGAGGATCCTCCCTTTTCTATGGAGGTATGAGTGAACTTTACACCCAGGCCCTGTTCCTCGTACCTCATTATAAAAACGCACTCACTTCTATAAAAACGTATACATTGCCATTGAAAACGAGCCAGTGTCCGTCGTTGTTTACCCAAACTCTTGCTTTTGATACGGTAAGCACAGAAGGTTTATTGGTGTATCCAATGTTTGTCCGTGGATTCTAAACCTTGTGTAATAATGTGACTTCTTTGAAATAATCTGTGAATTTGACCAGCCTCGGCGATAAAAGTATCGTGAAGAAACCTGGCATCAACAATATTCAGAGCAAGAAAAACCTCTTCGAAATTTTCTTGTTTATGAGCTCATGATGCATTATAATTTTTTTTGTGTAATCAGGCCTTGGAACGGGTACCAAGAGTAAAGGTTCTGTATCGGTACTTGACAGTTCCAGCTATTTTGGTACTGGGTACCGTTACTTCACCTAAAGAGTACCGATACCAAATTCAGGTACCCGGCGCATACCACAAATCTCAAATTTGTACGAGGAACTTTGTACGGTTGGCAACATTGAAGTTATTTTTCTAATAAATAAATAAATAAACATTATTTCAGAATCACTTCTATATTTGTTAGTAACAATGTAAACTTATAAACTAGTGTTAGTAACATTTATTCTAAGCGACGTGAGGCACGCCGGCGCCGATCCTGGGGAAAGTCTACTTGACTGCGTGCAGTCGTATCCACCGCCCCAAGATCGGAGAGTCCTACCTATCAGCCAAGGCCAACGTCAATGAATGCCTATTAACTATCCATTTTACTTACTATATCTGTTTTCTTACTCTATCTTACGGATATAATTATTTGTGTGGTACCAGTTTTAGTACCGGTATAGTACCAATACTGATTAAAAATACCAATAGTACATGTACTACGTCTGGTACCGGTATCACAGCAAGCCCAATGGTACCAGTTCCCAAAAATACCGGTATTTCAAGCCGTGCGTGCAGTTCCCCTTTGAATGAGACATGGCTTTAGCTCTGAAATTGAGATAAAAACTTTTTGTTTTTTTGTTTTCTACACATACATCAATATTATTATATAATTATATAGGCATTTAATTAAAAAACAGACCGGGAAAATCAAACATTACTCTCCTCTACAAACAGAAACTCAAACATTGTATTCAAACAAATGTGTTATACAAAAACTAATTAAGAACACAAAAAGTACTGGTTCATCTAAAATGGAAGACACTTCAATTAAACGGAGCACCAAATATAACGAGTCTCCAGAATAGACGCGCTAGGGTTCATCCAGGGTGAGGAACTTACGCGAATGCTAAAGCAAGCACGATTTATCAACTATTATGAAACCGCCGTTTGCGTTCGTGGCATAGTAAGAAATATTTATATAGTCCATAGTGTAGTGACTACGGCGGCGGCGGGCGCCTGGTCCTAAGGGACTGATGATTTCACTTACATTAGGCGACACCTTAATAGGTAGTAGCAATTCATAAATATTAAGCCAGTCTTTAGCTCAAAAAAAAACTGTTCAACAACCAGTAAGCGACGAATAAAGTTTCGACACCAATTTGCCGATACTTTGTGCTCAGGCGTCATTTTTCGTCACACAAATTTCTCAAGAAAAGTATATGCTTCGGAAACCACCGTCTATCTTCAGAAAGACGAATGCGCCATGATGAGATCTAATATAGAGCTGTAATTAACATGGCTGAACTTGCCTATTTAGTATTTTTTTTTTTTTTTTTTTCAAAATCTTGCAATCAGTTTCCACAACTATGAGCAGATGAGGTGAATGATGATTTGGCAGGGAAGAGTTAGTCCTCATTAGGAGTAACTCTCACATTAGTCATGCAGCTCTCTACAGGTTATCCAATTGTAGAATGTTGCGTCTTTTGAGTCTGCTGATATAATCTGGTATTGTGAGTTGAGCGGCCAATTGGTTGGGGTGTCTCTCCAGTCTGGACTTGTATTTTTGTGAACATGAACTTATTTCTTCCTTCACTGTTTTCATATTCAGGTGTTCGTGAACTTCAGTGTTCCTTATAAACCAAGGTGAATCTGATATCTGTTTTAAGATGTTATTCTGAGTTCTCTGAATCATGCTTATATTGGAGTTACACGCGGAGCCACACAGTTGAATGCCGTAAGTCCAGATGGGTTTTAGTATGGTCTTATAGATCAAGATCTTATTGTCTACGGACAGCTTGGAATTCCTACCCAGGAGCCAGTACATGCCTTTGTACCAAATGTCGAGCTCTTTTCGTTTCGTTTCTATATGTTTCCTCCATGTCAGTCGCTGGTCCAGATGCATACCAAGGTATTTTACGCAGTCGCTTTGTGGGAGTTGATTATGACCAAGTTTCACCGGTGGACATTGCTGGTGTCTAAGTGTAAAGTTGACCTGGACCGATTTTGATGTGTTGGCGCGTATCCTCCATTTGGCAAGCCAGTTGTGAATTTCGTCTAGACTTTCCTGTAGTTTTTCCGACGCTCTATTGGGGCAATTGCTACATGCCAGGACTGCGGTGTCATCTGCGTAGGTAGCAATTGTCACTCCAGGATTTTGCGGTAGGTCTGCCGTGAAAATGGTGTACAAAACTGGTCCAAGAACAGAGCCCTGAGGTACTCCAGCTAGTATATTATAGAAACTAGAGGTGCTGTCTTCTTCCTTGACCTGAAATATTCTATCAGATAGATAAGATTCCAGGATGTTGTAGTAGCAGTGTGGTAAGTGTGATTTTATTTTACATAATAGTCCCCTATGCCATACTCTGTCGAAGGCCTGTTGTACGTCAAGGAATACTGAGGAACAGTACTGCTTGTTTTCTAAAGCATTTCTGATGACGCGACACACTCTATGAATGTTTTCTATAGTTGCATGTTCTGATCTAAAGCCAAACTGATGATCGGGAATTATTGACATTGAACTTAGAAGCCGGCGTAACAATAACTTCTCAAAAAGCTTGGAGAGTACAGGCAGTAAACTAATAGGTCTATATGACGTCACCTCGTGAGGCGGCTTTCCTGGCTTGTGTGTGTATCATGATGATTATTGATACTTTCCACAGCAATGGGTAGTATCCTACCCTGAGCATACTATTGAAAATCGTTGTCAGGAAAACGATCGCCTTAGCAGGTAGCTTCTTAAGGACCCTTTTGTCTATGAGATCAAACCCTGGGGCCTTTTTATCATCTAATGCCCTGATTAACTGCCGAATTTCCTGAGGAGTTACAGATTTAATTGGCATTTCCATCTGGAAATCTTGCTTCAGCATATTGTCTATGTCAACATCATCTATTCCAGGTTCGGGCTCGTTTGGTACGAAAACGTTGGCAAGGTGTTTAGCGAACGCACTTGCTTTTTCTAGGTTTGTTCTAGCCCAGTATCCTCCTACTCTAATAGGTGGTTTCGGGTATTTTGGCTGGTTTGTGTTTTTGCATACCTTCCAGAGTGAATAGGCGGCCGCACTGGTTGCAGACAGGGATTGTAAATGAGCTTCCAGAGTAAGATCTTCTGCATCTTTAATTACCTGTTTCAAGTCCTGTATAGCCCTATTCAAAGCCCGTTTGTCATCAGCATGGCGACTTACATGCCACACACGACGTAATCTTCTCTTTTCTAGGATCATCTGGCGTATTTCCAGTGGCACTGTGTTATGTCTTGGTTTGTCTTGGTTTAATACGTGTGTGCACTTCCAACATGCCTCTTGAATCGTTCTGGTGAAATCTATTACTGCATTGTCAATGTCATTAATATTTTTTAATGCTATTTTGAGTTTAAGTGACGTATCAATGATGCTGCGGAACTCTGTCCAGTCTGTTCTGCTGTTGTAAAGTCTGGGACTTTTTGGCGATTGAGAACAGTTGCGCCAATTGTTAGAATAACTGGTATAATGATTAGACGACCCATCCAGACAAGATTGAACGTTATAGAAGAGTCTGCCGAGTCCCTTCATAATGAAGAAATCCAAAACGTCAGGCAGTCTGTTGGGGTCTGTCGGCCAGTGGGTTGGCTCTGAAGTGGCAATTGTGATTAACTTGTTCGTGTCAACACACTTTTTTAGCTCTCTCCCTCTCGTCGTGTTTAGTCGCGAGCCCCAATGAACATGTTTAGCGTTCCAGTCTCCTCCTGATATAAAACGAGGTCCCAGACTCTTCACATAGACTGTAAGTTGATCTTCTTTTAAATTGTGTTTTGGAGGACAATATACAGAAGACAAGGTGATATCTCCATTACTGTCATGGACAGCTATTGTGGTTGCTTGTATATGCTCCGTGCTGAACTGGGGCAGTTCGTGATGTTTGATGGATTTCCTTATTACAACAGCTGTTCCACCCTGAGCAGTACCATCAGGATGATTTGTAGCATAAAAGCTGTAGTTTAGTATAACTATGTTTTTTTTTTTTTATTTATTTGATTCGCTTTTTTTTTGTTTATTTTGGTTTTGGTTGTAATTTTTTGCATTGTTCTTATTTTCAACAGTATCGGTATGACTATGGTTAGAAAATTATAGATTAACAACTCTATGCAATTGGGGAGGTACTCTGCGAGGCGACGTTCGTGCTAATTTGGAAACGCAGGGATTACCGAAGTCAAATCAAATCAAAATATTTTATTTCACATAACCTTAGACCGAGCCATACTCCCAGACCGCACAATTCTCTTTAATGAACCTGACATCACATTAATTATTAAAATAAAGGAATCTGGGTTCCCTATAGACATTGCCGTGCCAATTACGCATATTAACTTACAGAGTACAATAGCTGAAAAAATATCAAAATACACCGAACTAAAAGACGAAATAACACGACTTTGGCATCTTCAAAAGTCACAATAGTCCCCTTAGTGCTATCTACGACAGGAGTAATTCCTAAACAGCTTCATCAGTCCCTTAGTTCTCTCAACCTGTCATCTAACACCTACCACCTGCTGCAAAAGGCAGTGATTCTTAATACATGCAGGCTAGTTAAAACATTTCTTCAGTGTGAGTCGGACAACTTGCACCAATACTCCTACTCAAATAATTATAGTTTCGTCTACCATACATACCGTACAGTCTACTTATAATATTACTCCCACACTTAACCCCACTGCTGGACACTGGGCTTAGGCCCGTGCCATCAGTTCTATGTGGCTATGCCGAAGAAAACAATTACATACATGGGCACTTATGAAACGTCAGAAGCTAAGTGCACGGTTCCAATTGGTCGTTTCCTATGGAGAAGAGACAGCAAGAAACTCTACGGTTACTCTTTTAAAAATAATTGGCTTTTACAATGTTTCAAATTACGTGTTTATAAGTATGGGAGGACAGTGTAGGCCTGTCAACAGGTACCTGATACTTAACGAGATAGAAAATGGTTTACAAATCTTAAGTTTACAAGTTAGGCTATTACATTCTCACATTCACAAAATACAAAGCGTCTTTAAATGAGGTAAATAAAAAAATAAAAGCCTATTTAAACCAAATGACAATGCAGCGCATACCTTTTCTGGTTGAACTGAAGCTAGTAAGCAAACGAGTGACTGTCTATTGTTATACCGTGTGGGAACATGTTTACCCTCTACTGCCCGCAACAAACAACTCGCGATGCACTGAGACTCCCGAATCGCGCACGCTATCGCGACCGCTTTCACCCTAGTCACCGCTTGTTCCCCCTGGACGCGCTAGAGGCCTCGTTAGCACACGTGACGTTGTGGCACTAATTCATCGCCCTTTTATATGTTTGTGGCACTATTGATTTTTTAAATTCGTTTTAAAAAGTTGCTGAAATGTTTACTTAGTCACTGTGTCACGGCACGGTTGGCGTAGTGGTTAAGCGATTGATTGCTGCGCTGCGTGTCGCGGGTTCGATTCCCGCTAGGATCATATATTTTTATGACCTACAAGGAGTTGTTCCAAGTCTTGCTGTTTGTGTATGTGACTTTAAATGTTTGTAAATGCACCCATACAGGAGAAACTCCTAGTGTGGAGCAAGGTTTAAAAAAAAAAACAATTTTCATGGTTAAATTGTTACTTTGTAACGTGCCGAACCTATCCGAATTTATAGATCTCCAGTAGGTTTTGATCGTTATCTAGAATTTTAAGCGATTCTTAATAAAGTATGGAACAATTTGGAAATTGCGCTACCTGATTTCTCTTTAGACAAATTAAGACTGTAATTAGGGAATTCGAACGCCCTCACAATATGGGTGCTGCTCTTCTGGGGACATAGAAAAGTGAAATTGCTTTTTCAATACGTTTCGTATTGCTACAGCGACTTTCAACAGGATTCACATAAGATTTCGGTAGCTGACGTCAATCCCATAAACCTTTGATTTTTCCATTATCGTTGTCGGTGATAGAAGGTCATTTTATCTAGGCCCTAGGTCTAACATAATTTTTACATTCATCATTCAAAAATCATTAGTAAAACCGGCATTATTAGCATCACTACACACAGTAATAAAAATGGCAAAAGATCTAACGAAATCAAATTCAATCTTCAAGTCTCATTATAATTAAATTGCCTTTCAATCATTCAGACTTAAATGTCGAATATTATATTTCAAACCACAATCTAATGAGAAGATTGGAGTGACCTTGAATTTTGAATAAGAATTTTTATACTTGGTCAAGCTCAAGTTCGTTTAAATAGATAATGCTTTTAGATTAGGTAGGGAGATTGCGTTAATAAAGTCAAAGCCTTTATTTCAAATAGAAGCATTTTTGAACATCAACATTTACATAAAATAGAATTGATTCTAGTCGCCCCTTCCAAAGGGTAGTTTCGTATGGAGAAGAAAGGACAAAAAACTCCACTGTTACTCTTTTAAAATGTTTTACAATATTTTGTTTACATTAGTTATATAATTATAATTATGTGAAGACGATGCACCTTTTTTTTTTTTTTTTGAGAGTCGGAAATCATCAAATAACTTCTCCCGCTCTGGGCAGAGCAGGAGGGCGTGTCAGACTCTTACTGACTAAAACCCACCCGTGGTCCTTCAGTTACCTGTGCCAGGGGCCACGGTATCCCTTTCGGACTTTTCCGCAACCCTAGCAGGCATCGGACCTAGCAAACCCCGTCATTGGTGCTGACATCTCTTTGAAGCGCGCGTGGAACACAACGCGCCGTCGACCCGGGCCTGGTCCTTATCGAACGGCGAGCTGCCCATTGATCGCCGTTCGCAAGCCCACGCCTACGGTGGCCGGGAATCGGCCTGCGATTCCCGACGCCCAGGGCGTCTCCTGCGGCGGCTAGGGGCGTGAGGGCGCAAATTTTGCCTCTCCCTCACGCGTTCCGCCTCCTCCTTCGCGAACATTACTGCTTCGCAGAAGGAGGTGACGGCTTCCCAAGCCCTCTCGCTCCGTACCATGGCCTGGACCAAGGCTGGACGCGAGAGATCGCCACCGCCAATCGCCTCCACGAGGACACGGCGGTGCTCCGCCCAAGCCGGGCAGACCTCCACCGTATGCTCCACCGTGTCCTCCGGGCGATCCACACAATGGTGACACCCGGGCGTTTCCTCCCGCCTTATCCGGAACAGGAACCTCCCGAAATAACCGTGTCCGGTGAGGACCTGCGTCAGGCGGAAGGTGAGGACGCCGTGGCGCCTCTCTAGCCACTCCTCAAAGAGGGGACTTATTGCCGCAATTGTGGCGTGCCCAGCGCTGGGTTGCGACAATCGCACTCTCCATGCCGCCCTGAGATCCCGCCGGAGCTCTGTCCGCTGTACCGTGATTTCTCGCGGCAGCGGAGCTACGCCCCGGCGTTTCGCCTTTTGCCTCCAGATCCCATGGCGGTAATCCGGCAAGGAGGCTCGCCGCCTCACCGGAGACCGTACGGTAAAGACGATGCACCTACGAGTATAATAAAATTAATAAACCACAATAGGTAAAATAAAATTAAAAATGTAGCAATGATAAATTAGTTAATTACGTGATGGATAATGTAGTTCTCACATAATTATTTACAAACATTGTTATAATATACAATAAAAAAAAAAGTCAAAATATTTATTGCATCATAAACATTGGTTTCATACATAAATTGAGGCGGCCCCAGTAAGTGACAAAAGTACGATACGATACGATTTGTCTATTATAAAATTATATTCGCAACCAGTTTGATTTTGTCTAGATTCTAGATAAATCATGTCCAAAGTCAAAGTCAAAGCATTTATTTCAAATAGGCACATAAAAGGCACTTTTAAACGTCAACATTTACATTTAAAGTCCTTACACTTATTCCGTTTTCTTGGTTTTTAAGCCATGCTTTACTGCAATTGTCCCACAATACGTGTCTCCGGAGGTCTATTGAATAAAATGGACAGATGACAGACGACAATCCAAAAATTCTTCAATTTCATAAGTTTTTGTTCATACAGTTTCTGCTTTATTAAACAACACCTGTCTTGAAAATTGACAAGATTGCGATTTTTGGACAAATATCTCGCATTGTCAGTTATAATAAAAGGAGCCCAGATACGTCGTTCAGCAGTTATCTTATCTCCCGACCCTCTTCACAATTTTCGGTGCCGCCAGAGATAGTAAGAGAAGTCAGGCACGTCGCGCGACTTCGCACGAAGTCTGTAAATACTTATAACTTTTTAAATCATAAACTGGCAAATGAGTTAAGCATAATGAATAAGCATAACACTTTAGTTGACCCACGACCACCAACACAACACCAAAAAAGCGCAACGTTTTCATACAAACTGACGCGATTTTTTCTCTGAAAGTAGGTACGGTAGGCTGCACGTCAGCCCGGGTGTCATAATTGTGTGGATCGCCCGGAGGACACGGTGGAGCATACGGTGGAGGTCTGCCGGGCTTGGGCAGAGTACCGCCGTGTCCTCGTGGAGGCGATTGGCGGTGGCGCTGTCCGATAAGGACCAGGCCCGGGTCGACGGCGCGTTGTGTTCCACGCGTGCCTCAAAGAGATGTCAGAATTCATGACGGGGTCCGCTAGGACCGATGCCTGCTAGGGTTGCGGGAAAGTCCGAGAGGGATACCGTGGCCCCTGGCACAGGCAACTGAAGGAACACGGGTGGGTTTTAGTCAGTAAGAGTCTGACACGCCCTCCCGCTCTGCCCAGAGCGGGAGAAGTTATTCGATGATGGCCCACCCTCAAAAAAAAATTCATTCAATTCAGAATTCTTTTGTTCTAGGACTATTGTTTTTATTATATTTTTTTTATTCTACTTCTATACTTAATTCTATTGAAGGTTTCCTCACGATGTTTTCCTTAACCGTTTTGAGAGCAATGTTGATGAAATAATTTACACAAAGTAAAGCGCCTGTCTGGGTTCGAACCTACGACTTGCAACTCGTGAGTCACGGCCGTTACCACTGAGCTACCACTGCTCTCTTGAAGCATAAGCACCCAATTAGTACGTTCAAACTTTAGTAGCGGCGCCAAAGCACCCATCTGTGTAACTATCCTCTTAAACCTCGATAAAAACTGAAAGAGCTGTAGAACTTTCTAGAAACCAGTAGTATTTCCTTTGATACTTAGGCACAAATGTAGCCGAACTATCGTTTCGCTAAAAGCAGTAATTGAACTAACAATAAGAGCAGAAAGTCTGTACATTGGAGTATGAACAGGACAAGTTATAGTTGCTTATGGAAGATTTGCCTGCCAAACTAAAATGGGATAAAATGTATCTAAAATTCCTGTTCTTGTTTTAGTTATGGCAAAATAAATGTATAAACTAAATTGACTAACATAGTCAAATAAAATAAACAGTCATTTAAACTCATACCTTGTCAATAGGTTAGCTATTCTGGAGAAGGAACATAAACATTGTCTTGAGTTAATCACAGCGACCAACAACTCTTACCGTTTAAGTAATCCTTGATAGAATAGAATGCCTTTGAACAAAGGTTGGATTTTACTTTAGCTTTAAACGCATTAAAAGGCAATTCTAACAAAGAACAGAGAAGTCTATTATAAAAGTTTATACTAAGCCCAACAAATGAGTTATGAACCTTATGAATCTGGTGAAATCGAGCACGTAGTTTGTCCGTATTTCTAATGTTAAGATTATGAATATCACTGTTTTTTTAAGTGTATATTTTGCCTATTATATAAAATGTTGGCGAAAATGAATTGTGATGAATACCAATATCTTTAAAAAATCTCTCAGAGTAACTCTAGCACCTAGCTGATAAATTGCTCGAACAGTTCGTTTTTGAAGAACAAATTTTAATGTATTTTGAATATCAGCGGCCTTGCCCCACAGCAGAATTGACGTAATGCTATGAAAATCCGTCTTCCCTCTAGGCTTGATGTATGTGATCCCCACTGAAGTTTGACATCAACTGTTATGCCCAGAAAAACTGCCGAGTCTACAGTTTCAAGCACCGCTTTATCTAAGACGATGTTGGGGCCTAGATTTCTAACATTCGGTAAGGCGTACTTTATACATTTCGTTTTATTGGCATTAAGAACTAAGTTATTTGTAATAATCGTCTATACCTTGACTTATTCATACCCTAAAGCCTAAAGTAAAGATTGAGTTTCAGACAGATTTAGTTCAAGTCTACGCTATGATGTTTTGCTTTCTATTATATAACATCAGACTTATCTACGGCTCTCTAAATATAAACTTTGTGTACGAAATGTATTTTATAGGTCTCGCCAGTGTATTTGGGCATATTTGTGCCAAAAAGTTTTCAAGTAGTTGCATTGAAATAAATATTTTTTCTGTAGATAACAAACTGGTAAAATGCTGCTGTATGTTTAGTCAACCTTGTATTGTGCGTTTCACGAAAGAATTCCCTTCGCCGTTATATTGGCACACCTGACTGTCAAGAACGTCAAACGCTAGACGCATCGTAGGCTTTGTTGAGTTTTTCCAAGATTTATAGTTGTTTTACGGTTTTAATCACGCCGAAGACACTTAAAAGTGGCAAAAGAGAGTTGGTGTTGAAAGTCAAAACGTTTTGTGAGCGTGAAAAACGTAACAAAGCGCCAATAATTCCATTAGAATGTGTGAGACTTCGCGTCGCCGCCATAAAATAGGGTTGCCATTGCCAGAACTAGATGCTCCCTAGTCCCCGCTGCTACCCCGTAGGTGCCTACCTACGCCTTTTAAAATAATTAAAGACCATAAAGAACCACCTATCTACGAAGTCGATTCATTGTTAAAAGAACACGGTCATAAAGTTGTAAGACTTCCTCCTTATCATTGTGACCTGAATCCAATCGAACTCATATGGAGTCTTTTGTAAAGGAGGATTGCTGAAAAAAACGTGGGTCAGGAAGCAAAAAATATTGTAAAAATAACTGAAGAGGCAATTTGCAGTAGCACGCCAGAAGAGTGGATAAAAGAATGCAGCCACGTAGAAACCATAGAAGATAAGTACTTCAACAATGGAGTAACTGTTGATAACAAAATAGATCGATTTATAATAGAAGTAGGAGATGACTAGATATACTATAGGAGATACTTCAGACGATAGTGACCCTGGAGATAGTGCTATATCGGGTGTAGGTCCTTTGGAGGAGCACAGTTATTTTAAAAAGTAATTTTGATGTTAATCATTACAGCTTATTAAGAAGTTTCGCAAATAAATAATTATTATGGTTATATTAAGAGTTTAATTTTATGAATACTTATCTTTACACGTAAGGTATAATTTTCTATAGACCTTTGTTGAAAGGTAACCAAACAAAAAGAACAACCAAAATAAATTTTCGTTTTCAATTTATACTGATTTATTGGGTAATATAATTTTCACAGCCTGACAGCACTCATTTAAGCGCTACCAACATTACAGCGAAGGGACTTCTTTGATGAAACGCACTATAATTACTTTACTTGCACTTGTACGTCATAAAACGACATAGGTCTATTTAAATTTTACACAATTTAAGAAACAAATTAAATTGTTCTTAATAAATAAATGCTATTATACTATTGACGAATACTTAAATGACGAACTAATTTAGAATTATAAATATTGAGGTTTTGAGATAAATTGAGATAAATTATTGACATTTTAATCATTTTGACTTTTTAATTATTTTGACATAGATTTCTGACATTTTAATAATTCCTCATTTAGATCTGGCATTAAGTATTATGTAATTGTTCAATTTGTTTTTTATTTTAATACTATAAAATTATTATGCATGATTAAAAAAAAAAAATTATAAATAATTTATAATCCTCATGGCATTCCGATTTGCACACCATATTTGTACGCCTCCTGGCATAGCATAGCGCTCTGTTCACTAAACATAAGACCTGTACTTTTATTACCTATGTTAACAAATAAATTATGATTTGATTTGATTTGCTTTAAGACCCATTGACTGGGTATTTTTATTTCAAAAGTGGCACAGCAATTTCGAGGTCGACTATTTTATGCATCTCTGCTTAGCAAAGTTGTAGAGAATTGTTATTAATGTTACGTATAAAACTTAGCCTACGCATATTATGTCATTAGTGGTTCTCGAGCTGGCAGATAACGGACCTTACTAAACATTCTAATGTTATTTCTTTTTTGGCAGCGAATTTTTCGAGTAAAGCAGTTTGTCACGACAAGTACTATGAGTCGAAGAAAAAGTGCTAACAAATAGGTATTCCCAATTCTGAAAAGAAATGCTAAATCGAAAGCGATCAGGTTCATTTCTCTGAGGATTCGAATAAGTCTGGTTTACAAAATCACCTCGTACGCCACATAGGGATAAGTTGTAGAAAAACTTTGCCAATTTTCCTAGAGCATTCAGAATCTTTTTTGTCGCTATTTCCAATTTCTGGGAAGTTTTTTTGATAGCTATCTGATCAGATTTTAGGGTTCCGCATTCGAGAAAGGAATCCATCTATGATTTTTTGAATATATTTATTTGTCCATTTTTATGTAACTTTGCATGTCTTCTGTAAACCAATAGAGACATTACAACAAAAACCGGATAAGTGCGAGTTGAAGTCGAATGGAGAGGGTTCCGTACGATGAATATGTTTACCTGCCAAAAACATTTAATGTAAAGAAGGTTGCCAAGACTTACATAACGCTTAAGTTATCAGATCTAACGCAGAGCCAGGACCCTAACTCACCTGGGTCAATGGCGCGTTGTATTCCACGCGCGCCTCAAAGAGATGTCAGCACCAAATGACGGGGTCCGCTAGAGCCGATCACTGCCAGGGTTGCGGGAAAGGCCGAAAAGGTTACCGTGGCCCCTGGCACAGACTGAAGGAACACGGGTGGGTTTGAGTCAGTAAGAGTCTGACACGCCCTCCCGCTCCGCCCAGAGCGGGAGAAGTTATTTGATGATCGCCGACCCTCAAAAAACAAAAGGTACTAGTGAAAAAAGTATGATAGGAAATCACCAAATTCTGCCAGATCTCTTTGAAAACTTTGCGAATTGTGTCGCGTTTTTTTGATTAAGATATCCCACCCATACCTACTATAAAATTTAAAGGTCAGAAGTTTCGGATGGGCGATTGCTAAATTTTGCATAAATTTTCTAAAATATCTTCAATACTTTATATTTTTAAATTACACACAAACCTTATTTAAAACCCACAGAACAAGACCTTTCATTTGATATGTATGCCACACGGTACAGTTTGCACAACTTTTGTTTTAGATTTTCTAGTTTGCTCCCAAAAGTGACCCACGTGTTCAAAATTAACTTATTTACGTTGCCTGTCCGTGTTTGAGTCATAGAAATTCATGAGTAAAAAGTTTCGAATTCAGTCCAGTAGAGTCGGAGTAAATTGGCTGTGACAGACAGGCAGACAGACACTCATCAGAATGAACGGAACCGTAAAAAGTAATGATTAAACTTACTTTAATACTTAATTATTAGTTGATCCTCCATACTACTTAGGACAATGTTTCTTGTTTCGTTATATAACGACAAAAAAAGGGTTAAAATTATAGAATAGAACAATAAGCCGTTGTAAAAATACCAGCCACCAAAGTGCTAGTGAGACTGACTAATCAGGTACATTAAGCTACACCAGTCGGCTGGCTTGGCTTGGCTTGGCTTTCATATCGACACGCACTTGGCCGACGTTCAAGTCTTGTTATAATAACAATAATCGTTTATCTACAAAAGGGGCAAATTTACATTAATAACTTAACAAATAAAGACAGAGCATTGCTTGTTTGCCTGAACTAGGTTGAACTTGATTAAAACATCTTATAGCCGTACTGACTACGGAACCCTTCACTTCGTAATCCATTTCTCTCTTAGCGGAGTTTTTAAATTGAACTGAAGAGATGTGAGAATATCAGGAATACATCATATTTTTCATTACTCTATTCGGAAAGTAGGTCTGAAGTTGCCTGAGGAGCGGGTTGAAAGTAATACTTTTAAGCCTTAGGGAGAATCGCTTTCAACTGACACCTGTCAAATTATTAAAAAAAAACCTAGCTCTATTTTCACATTTCTATTGAGCCATGTTTCAACTTCCTATTCAGCCAATCAATTACAGCGCTATGTAAAATTGAAATAACATAAAGCTAAGTAATAATTAAAGAATATATTTTTATAAATGACTTTATTACTTTTTATTTATTTTTTTTACTTTCAATTATTTCTTTAAAATAACATAGATTTAGGCAAAATATTTTCATTTTTTTCAATGATGGAAATGAAAAATAATCGCTGAATAGCTAGTAGCCGACCACAGACACAAAAAATTGGCGGAAAAGCGGCAATGATAAATGATAAATGATTTTATTTCTGTAAGTAGGTTTGTTACAAACACTTTTACACGTCAATCATATTTTTAAAACTAGATGAGGTCGGCGTTTCATAACTGACTATTCGATCTTCATTTGTTTTTTCGAGTTGTTGAGTTTTGTTTATACTTCCGTATAGCAAAGATTTATTTCACTCCTCTTGCTCAAAAAGACCGTCATTGTGGCGTACCAGAGCCAAGAAAAAATAGCAATTCTTCCTCTAGGGGAGGAAAGTTTTTTTTTTTAATTTTTGTGTGTCAAATGACAATGAGCCTACAAAAACGAAAAAGTCTTTAGTCATAAGTAGAATAATCATGAATATAGACTCGACTTATTACTGTTTCATGAAAAAAGAACTTCATTTTATTTTTTTTAAAAGGAACTAAAATCGGCGATCTCTTTGGTAGAATGCATGCAATGCGTTGCGGCTGCAGAAGAAAAAACAAAAAAAGACATTGGCGCGAAATCTTTATAATTTTTCTCCTATTGCAAATTGAATTGGTAGTGACCGTAATTAATTTTACAATAGTGAAAATGTCATCATCTAGTGAGAATGGAGACCCTAATTTGCAAATAGAAGAGAAAGGAAAAGAACCACTCAACATTCATCTTCACAGAGGACTGAAATTAAGTTACCGGGAAAAAACATCTCGTTAAATATCCAGAATTGTACAAATTGTACATTTAATTTTTAATAAAATAAACTACATATTTCATATTGTATTGGAATGTTTTATTTTCTAGCAATCGTAGTGAAAAGTAGAGTGTAACACACGGCGCTAAAAACCCATTAAAACTCGGTTTCTATTTACTCCCTCGCTAAAGCTCGGGAGTAAAACTACCTCGTATATAATGGGTCATTTTAGCTCCTTGTATAACAATCTATTATATTATGAGTAATGATTAGTTACTTTCACCCCTGTGGCAACAATGTACCATACTTACCTAAGGGCCTGAGAAATAGGTGCAACGTTTCGAACGTTTTGTTATATTTCCACATGTTCGATTTGACCAATTATTTCGTCCCAACTTGGTAGCTCCATTATTAGTTGGTTTGACAATTTTCACAAAATTAGTTTATTATCAGATTGACCAGCAGTGCTATTCTGTAACCATCTCACCGTGAAGACTTAGGTGAAGGGAGCGTGGAGTGAGCTGTCAACAGTGTCAATCCCTAGTATTACGTGGAATGAAAGCTGACTTCAACTAAATTTACAAGGTGAGATTGTTACAGAATAGATCGGCTGAACTTTTAATATGGAGTAGCAACTTTCTGCCTTTCACAGCCCAATTACTGGAGGCTATAGATACTCAAGTAGAAAAATCTTACTCCTTATTTACCTACCCAAGTGCTTCAAAAAAGGAAGTTTTTCATATTTAATATATTCGAATATTTCAAGCTTCTAATAAATTACAATGCTATGTCTGGGTTTTTATTTGAAATTTGTTTTTTTTTTAGATTGGTTTAATGAAACATTCTAGAGAAAATGTGGACTCAATGATGTGAAATTGCCAAAATACCGAGTAATAATTAGCAAGCTCGGTTCAATAGGCATTCCTTACCTTTATTAGAAAATAAAATAGTTATAGGACCATTGTCTGAGAATGGGTCAAATAGATATTGACATCAAACAATCCCTAATAATATTATAAATTCGAATAACTCTCTCTGTCTGTATGTTACCTTTTCATGCCTAAACCACTTAGCAGATTTCGATCAAATTTGGCAAACAGATAAATGGCATCCTGGGGAAAGACAAGGGCTACTCTTTGTGTCATATAATAAACATAAATAATCCTAAAAGGGGATGAAAGTTTTTATGGGAAACTTAGTATTTCTTAAATTAGGAATATGAAAGGTGGCTGGCGAGGTTGCGTGTACAATGGGACCCACTGTTAGGAGTATCGTACGGTATGGAAACAAAAAGCAAATGAACAGTAAGTCGTAGAAGCTGGGAGAAAAAATATATGCAAGGATTTGGATTATAACCTAAAACGAATCTAATAGTGCAACTAATAATATAGGTAATATAATCAACTCCTAATGACAGCATAACATTCCATTCGACGGACTTTATCACAAATAATCGTAATAATTATAATATTGTACATTAAAATATTAAAAATGGGAATGCATTTTAAATAATAACTTTAAGAAAGAACAGTGGGGTTTTAGTCGGTAGGAGTCTCACATAACCCTTCGTTCTTCCCAGGCGGAGGGTATCCATGAATAATAACACCGAAAAAAAAAGAAAACGGGGCCAGGCTCTCCTATTTACTCTAAATTCAAACATCCGAGCTACTCGACATATTACATCAATACCGTCCTTATTTATTGATTATTATTAAGGCACATCAACAACACAAACATTAACATGTACAAATAAAAGAGAACAGGGACATGGACTAGTGTTTACGCCAATTACAGACGTGCACAGCATTCACAACAAAATAGAAGAAAAAAAACAAAAACAATATAAGAACAAAAGCTCTAGCTAAAATTTCGGTAGTAGAGAGAATACCCTCATCGACATAAACATTGACTAATTTTTTATTTTGTTGTCTTACGGCTTAGACAAAGTTACATTGTATCATGGATAACGATGATGATAAATGATTAGGAGAATGATGAGATGAATGATTAGAAGTAGGCTTGTGCACACGGCTACACATCAAGCTATACATTTCCAGTATAAGCTGATCTCACATTGTATAGGATTTCCGTGCAATGCGAGACCAGCGTAAACTGGTTTTGTATAGCTTGATGTGTAGCCGTGTGTACAAACACTTTTACAAGTCAATCATATTTTAAAAACTAGATGAGGTCGGCGTTTTCTATCTGACTACTCTGAGAAGAAAGGCCGAAACAAACTCAGAGGTGAGAGTAAACAGGCGTCTTCTAGGTAAGCTCACTCCATCGTCGACTCTGTCTCTGTCACCACTGACCTAGACTAGATTCAAGAGCAAACGCATCATAAAAAAAAGAGGTCACCGTCTCTTTTAAACTCCAGAGATAATCTTGGTCAGATCATGTGAAGACCATGTAGATTGGTGTCTGAAACGGTCTTTTGAGGAAAAACCACACAGATTGAGTGGACCTGTCCAGTCAGTGCACGCATTTGTCAGTAATCGTACAGCTCAACTCAGAATGACAATCGCTTTTATGTTTGTATTTTTTTGGTCACATTGATTGGACCTGTCCAGTCAGTGCACGCATTTGTCAATAATCATGCAGCTCAACTCAGAACTTAAGGAGCACAACGATTCGACAAACAATACCAAAGAAAAGACATTCGGGTAGGCCGCACAAATTACTCAAACTGCCAGATCATGACTAAATAAAACTGAGAAAAAAAAATACAATGATCCACATTGTCTTCACATTCAGAATCATTAAAATAATATAATACTTTATTACTTTTTGTTGGAAGAGTCAAAAATGTATGGGACTGACTTAAGCTACTGTAACAATATTTTGATTTAAAAGAGTTTTTGTAACAATATTTTGATTTAAAAGAGTGTCCATGGAGTTTCTTGCCCGTTCTTCTCCATAGGTACCTACTGCGCTTTGGAATGGGCAACTAGCTTCATCTTTCTGACTGACCGACCCCTTGACAATTCAAAAGTGCCTGTAATTGGTTTATTTGAAATAAATGCTTTGAGTTTGAGTTTGCTACCGAAAAGCTTTGTCAATCCTCTTTGGTTGTACTGTTTGTATCTGGGTGGTTTTGATACCATTAAATAGATGGCATTTAAAAAAATTAAAAGTTTATACGACTTCCGCCATTTTTCGATTGTTTTTCTGTGCGCAAAAATAAGTGAATCTAACGAAGAAATTCGACACATTTTGAAGTTTTCAGTACCTGTCAGTAAGATGAGCACAAACTTGGTTCAAGCGTTTCCAGACCGGTAATTTTGATATCAAAGATGCAGATCGCCCTGTTGCGGATAAAATAGACGCAATTTAAAATAAAAAAGTGGAGCAAGATCGGTAGTATATTAGTAGTTAAGACGTAGCTGAAGAGTTAGGGGTTGACCACAAAACAGTTTTGAACCTTTTGAAAAACTCTGTGTATACAAAAAAGCTCGATATTTGGGTGCCATACGAGCTCTTAGTCTTAAATTTGTATGTAAAATACGAAATAAATTTTCCCCAGACCTAATACTAAAACACCGCCCTTGACATTCAGATCACCAGTACGTTATCTTTCAGACGCCCGCCTAAATTACTTTAAGTAACACATTAAATAGATAAAGGGTGCTAGATTGGCATTCGTTAGTCCTTTAGTTACTTGTATGAAACTTATAGTTAATAACTTAAAGGTAATTATTGTATAATTGCATAGCACGTGTGTGAGCACTGTGTACCTACTATAAAGCTTACTGGGTTCGTCTTTCACTGACTTGAATGTGCCCTGGCGGCTGAGAGTATGTCATGCTCACTCAAATGTGTCGCTGGTGGTGGCGTGTGTATTGAATCATTAAGTTCCCTACAAAATGGTTGTTTTGAACGGTGCTGATCCATACGTCATGTTCGTGAACGGGCGACGCGCTGTCAGTAGGCACTGGTCATTTATTAGCTGCCACGGCTTATTTTAATTCCTAAACAGTTTTTTTTTTTATAACGGACGCTTTCATGTCCGTTCGGACGGACGGACGTTACGTGTATAATTTCAACATGAATGATGTAAACACTTTTTTGTAACAATATTCAGTCTCTGATTTAAAAGAGTGTCCATGGAGTTTCTTGCCCGTTCTTCTCCATAGGTACCTACTGTACTACGCTTTGGAACGGGCAACTAGCTTCATATTTCTGACTGACCGACCCCTTGACAATTCAAAAGTGCCTGTAATTGGTATATTTGAAATAAAAGCTTTAAGTTTTGAGTTTTTTTTTTAGTTTACTAATAATTTAGTTAGTTCAAAATAGTGTGGTACAATAAATATAATTTTACAGTTTTAGGAATAAATCGTAAAGAGAGTAACAATAAACAGAATTGAATCTAACCTATATTAAGGTCCGCCAGCCGAAGAAGTACATTTTTTTTAAAAGAGACTGCTTAGCACTATAAGGTACAAAACTGCAAACGTGTATTAACTTATACTAAGTGTATGAAATGTTAGTATGTGTGTGTGTTTTTGGGATGTAGGTGTGCTGTGTGTTTGTGTGTGTTTTGTGATGTAGGTGTGGTGTGTATGTGTTGTGTGATGTAGCTGCGGTGTGTATGTGTTATGTGATGTAGCTGTGGTGTGTATGTGTTGTGTGATGTAGCTGCGGTGTGTATGTGTTGTGTGATGTAGCTGCGGTGTGTATGTGTTGTGTGATGTAGCTGCGGTGTGTATGTGTTATGTGATGTAGCTGTGATGTGTATGTGTTTTGTAATGTAGCTTTGCTGTGTAAGTGGTGTGTGATGTAGCTGCGGTGTGTATGTGTTGTGTGATGTAGCTGCGGTGTGTATGTGTTGTGTGATGTAGCTGCGGTGTGTATGTGTTGTGTGATGTAGCTGCGGTGTGTATATGTTGTGTGATGTAGCTGCGGTGTGTATGTGTATTGTGATGTAGCTGCGGTGTGTATGTGTTGTGTGATGTAGCTGCGGTGTGTATATGTTGTGTGATGTAGCTGCGGTGTGTATGTGTTTTGTAATATAGCTGTGGTGTGTATGTGGTTTGTAATGTAGCTGTGGTGTGTATGTGATTTGTAATGTAGCTGTGGTGTGTATGTGTATCGTGATGTAGCTGCGGTGTGTATATTTTTTGTAATGTAGCTGTGGTGTGTATGTGTTTTGTAATGTAACTGTGGTGTGTAAGTGTTTTGTGATGTAGGTGTTGTCTGTGTATGTAAACGGAAGGGAAATAGGTTGAGCTTAGATACGGAGTGTTAGAGCAGTCACTACAATTGTGAAGTGAGCAGATATCCAGAATCGTCGTAGATTAAACTGTTTAGAATGCGTGCTATCTGTGTTTTAAGCGTGTTTCTGTTTTCGTTTGGTTCTGTAGGATTGACGTACACTGATACAGTTTTATGGAATACAAATTGTAGATACCTAATCAAATTAATTCTTGTCGATGTGTACATCTTTTTTAGGCTGTACGTAGCCGAAGGTTTGTGCTATTTATGATCAATATCAAAATCTGTTTATTTGTATTGTCGATGTGTAAATATACGATAGGTAATTATTTTGTATTTCAATGCTGTGTAATTGGATTGAACAGCAAAGAGAGAAAGAAAACACGTTTATTTGCGGTAAACATGACGCAAAGAAAGAACACAAAGGGATTTTTTTAACAGGATAACGTGTTAGTCCTAATCCATGTTCAGTTTAAAATTACTGTGTAGATAATTATTATTATTCTAATATGCATAATTATTTTGGGTTTGATTCTTGGTGCGTCCGATAAACTAATAGGTACTCGTATATTCAATGGAAGTTCGACGTTAAAGTTCTTTTTATTTTTTAACTTTATTTATTTGAAAGGGTTTTATCACTTAGTGATAATGTCACCCCCGTAACAGAAAAAAATAACAACTTAAAACTAAACAATGGGTAATAAACAGTCATTGTTATAATTATGACCTAGGTACTCAATAGTGTTGTCCCTATTTGTTTGGTAAATAACCAACAACAGTCGACACAACATCCTAGCCTCCTCTGACAAAGGGGACGCTATGATGCTGTTACATGCCCCCACTTCAAATCCCACACCAAGGGAATATTGCCTATCGGCTATCGTGTAAGTCCCGGTCACATTCCAACAACACGTGGTAAACATCTTCAATCACCCCCAAAACTTCGTAGCTTGGTGAGGTACTTTTACCCATTAAATATTTAAACTTATTCGATGGGATGTGGCCTGAACGCATCCTCAATAGAGCTAGGTACTACATATTTCCTGTCTATGTCCCTTCCTTCAAACCATGGGTAACGAAGTGGTTAAGACTGGATGGTCTTATGGATATTAAAGTTACTGCAGCGTATTGCGTGTCTTACCTCGAAGCGAGCTTAACACCATTTCAAACCGAATACATTTTCAGTATTTGTTTCAGAGTAACCTACTCGAAATCTGTCATTAAAATAAATAGCAACCACTCAGCACCAATATTTCATCTAAATTCTAAGTCATAGCACATACGATACAGAACGGGCTATCAAAACCCATTGAGGCGTGTCTAACTCGAGCCGGCAACTCCACACATTACAAAAATCCGTCCCTACGAATTAGCCCCGAATGAATGGGTAGCGGCCAAGACAGGGATATGAAAAAGGACTTTTGGCCTTCCAGCAAGTGATTGCGCGTATGTGTCTCTTGGTTTACAAGTGGGGATATATTTAGGTGTGCTACATGACGTAAACGCAAGTTTTATCATGCCTAAAAGTATTAGATCCACTGCAGTAAACAAAATCAGAAAATATATGATATTCTTCAGGATAAATGCTAGTTATATAGTGTGTTGAAAACATAATACAAGTAATTTGATACATTATAAAAAAGTCACGAAGATTTCTCTAAAATTTCTTTTAACGATTAAAAACCATATGTAATAATTCTGTTTTTATTTCAGATTGTTCTTAACGCAACATATTAACGTGATAGTGTTTTAATTTTTTAGTCCAATCAATTTTAGTATATTTGTTGTAAATAGAGAATTACTTCTTAATTTGCAATAAATTACCAGCTTTGTATTATCGCGCTTCTCTTTCTTTTCTATGCAGTCCGACAGTGACCGCGCTTTAGCTGTTGTCAGCCCCTTAAGGGTCGTTGGTAGTGAATACAATGAAACTATAAATAACATTTTATGGGTTTCACAAGTAACGTATGTACTACCGCACCTTGAACACTTAAATCCGCTATAAACCTCTGACCATTGACTCGTCGAACCGAGGAAAGCCTGATTAAAAGTTATTTTATAAATGTGAACGTTTGTAAAACCGTTGTTACTCAATTACAAATAAACGGCTGACCGGATTTTGAAGGCGAACACATATAGACTATATTTTGAGAAGGGATATAGAATACTGCCTCGTTGGTTTAGGGGTCGCCAGCGCTACTGGTGAGCAAGAGATCCTTTTTTTTTAGGATGGGAAATCATCAAATAACTTCTTCCGCTCTGGGCGGAGCGGAAGGCGTGTCAGACTCTTACTGACTAAAACCCACCCGTGTTCCTTCAGTTGCCTGTGCCAGGGGCCACGGTAACCCTTTTGGAGTTTTCCGCAACCCCCATGGAAGGCATCGGCCCTAGCGGACCCCGTCATTGGTGCTGACATCTTATTGAGGCGTGCGTGGAACACAACGCACCGTCGCCGTCGACCCGGGCCTGGTCCTTATCGGACGGCGAGCTGCCCATTGCTCACCGTCCGCAAGCCCGCGCCTACGGTGGCCGGGAATCGGCTTGGGTTTCTCGACACATAGGGTGTCTCCTGTGGCGGCTAGGGGCGTGAGGACACGAATTCTGCCTCTCCCTCACGCATTCCGCCCCCTCCGTCGCGAGCATTACTGCTTCGCAAAAGGAGGTGATGGCTTCCCATGCCCTCTCGCTCCGTACCATGGTCTGGACCAGGGCCAGACGCAAGAGATCGCCACCGCCAATCGCCTGCACGAGAACACGGCGGTGCTCCGCCCAAGCCGGGCAGACCTCCACCGTAGAGCATGAGGTCCTAAGCTCGATTCCCGGGTCAGGCAAAGTGTTATTGGGTTTTGGAGCAGCCGGAGTCAGGATTTGTGCACGATTGATGGCAATAGGCTCACCCCCTATTACAAGGGATTCAATCATAACTGGCGAAATGCGGGTGTACTACAAGTACGCTTCTGCCCAATCCGACGGCATATATAGGCGTGATGTTATGTGATATAGAATACTTGTTATCCGGCCACATGAAGTAGTTTTACTAGGATGCAAGTGAAACTGCCATAGGTAGTAAATCACATTAATTCCATTTAAAACATCATCATCAGCCTATAATGTTCCCACTGCTGGGAAACAGGCCTCTTCTCGGTGAACGGGAGTGGGCCATAATCCACCACGCGGGTCCAGTGTGGGTTGGTAGATGTCACATGTCGTCGAATTTCTGTTTCTAGAACAAGCCGGTTTCCTCACGATATTTTTCTTCACCGTTTTGAGAGCAGTGGTGATAAAATAATTTTTACAAAGTAAAGCGCCTGTCTGGGTTCGAACCAACGACTTACAGCTGGTAAGTCACGGCCGTTACCACTGGGCCACCACTGCTCATATAAATAATGGAAAATGATATAAGTGTGAACAGAATGAATGAATGCTAATTATTATTTTATTTATTTTATTTTATTACTTTTAAGAAGGCTTACAGACTAATTACAAATAAATTGGTAACAACATCATATATCATCAAGTTGCTAATAACAAGCCTCCACAGATAAATAGCATATCGATTATATAAAGCCGAACAATTAAAGTACATAAGTTAGTAGGTTAGGTAAGTTACTTATATTTATTTGATTACGTTGCTAATATGAGTTTAAGAACCACTAGCCGATGCATCATTCACAAAAAATGATTTGGCTAAGAGCGTCCTTGCTGTGCTTATCTTAGTGCAAAATAAGTCAACATCATGCTCAGAAGATACATCATTGAAGCTCCGAGAGCCTCTTATAAGAAAAGCTTTACGCCTATAATTAGTAGTGGCAGAAGGCACACCTAGAAGCGGCCTTTTACGTAATCCAATAGTGTTGGCGATGATAAGACTTTTAACTGTGGAAGCAAGTAATCAGAAAATTCCTCGACCTATGCATGATATTTAAGTTTGTCATTAGACTGTATAAGCTTTCTTTAAAATAAAATGAATTAAATACAGTATTGATGGGTATTATCTAGTGAACAAGAAGTCAACTTTGAAATATGTAGCGAAAAGGCTATTAAAATATTGACCTACCCATCACAATGGACCTATGAAACGCATCAAAATTAAACTCGTTGAATAAAATAAATATTTATTGAGCATTCCGTTATTTACTGGAAAATACAATTAATAAATTGGTTCGGGAGCGAAGGTTTCAATTTCATATCATTCTCGGTTATTACCTTGACAGCCTGAAATTGGACTGCTTTATTCGCTTTCAACCTTTCAAAAGATAGGCTGAGTTCCAGCCAATTAAGTTGGCAATTTTTGTTTAAATATCTTTCGGTCCGACTTCATTAAATTACAATGTCTTATTTACGTCATAATTTATTAGTAACATGCAAGGGTATTTGTTTTTCTAAAGCGGATCTACATTCTTATTAAAGAGATAAATAATTTTGTGTTGGCGGACAGTTTATTTGATTTGTTTGTTACACAATTTTGTAGTGTAACATTAACTCCTCTAAAGTATCGAAAATAAATGTGGGCTCAAATATTATCCTTGTTCACAAGCTAATTTGCACTCCATAGAATTAGCTATTGTCTAATAGCTATGGCTAATACGAAAGAAGAATTGTTCCGCAGCGAAGTCTTTGTAACCGAAAGTAACTCACTTAGATTCGAAGGTGAGCTCGTAAAACATGTTCAATGTAATGTCGTCTTAAACTATTTTCAAGATTGCACTAAGGCTTAGTCCACAAAAATTTTGCGCACATCGTTTCACACGAATTCATACGCTCGTTGGTGACATAGCGAAGACGCCACAGCAAGTGGCGCCGCAATAGTTTCGTTACAAAGTTACTGGAATCACCAAAGAGGTCGGATAAGGCTGACACTAGTCTGGCTGATTACTGTCCGACACATACAGATACACCCCGCATACCTCAGAACAATTAGTTATTGTTCTGAGCCGCATACATACATACGACACGGTTGACGGTTAACATTTGACGGCACGGTTGGCGCAGTGGTTAAGCGATTGATTGCTGCGCTGCGTGTCGCGGGTTCGATTCCCGCACGGAACAAATATTTGTATGACCTGCAAGTAGTTGTTCGAGGTCTGGCTGTTTGTGTATGTCAGTTTAATTAAATGTTTGTAAACGCACCAACGCTACAGGAGAAATTCCTAGTGTGGGGCAACGTTTTATATAAAAAAATGCATACATGCATACATACACATATCACACTAGAGAACTGGGTCATCTTAACCTTAAATTATGTAGAATGTTTAAATAATTTAATTTATTTTTATTATTGCTCTAATATTATAAATTAATGTTGGAACGCCGACGTCTCCCTCTCGGAGTTGGGCGCTAATTGCTGCAAAACTGTTTTAAACTAATGTAGCTGTTAACGAACACACAATTTGTAAACCTGTTTTTGTTCCAATACAATATTTGATTTTGATTTGATTACCGATTATCTTTCACCGTTTTCAGAGCAATGGTGTTGAAAAATCACACAAAGTGCCTGCCTGAGTTCGAGCCCATGACCTACGACACGTAAGTCGGTGCCGTCACCACTAGGCCACCACTGCTTAGTTTAACCAACGTCGAACTGGGCAGTGGTAACCCTGTGACGGCTGGCGGAGAGTATCTACTCTCCGATTATTCAAAGTTTTGTCAGAGGACAATCACTGAACATTAATTTGGGGATGTCCTTTTCACAGTACTATTTATTCTCTCTTCTTCTCTATTGTTTTTTAACTACTAGCACTAGTAATAAGTTCTGTTATTGTTTACTAACACGCTGGATCATTGTTGTCTGAAAAGTAGCAACAGTGATGGTTTTTGTACAAAATTCGAGTTTTCTAGGCTAGGTATACAGGAACTAGTTATCTGTATCGGTGGAAAGGGTGATTATGCGAACTTTTGAACTGCGGACTTGCCTCGTTAGGAGCGTAAATATTGACGGGACTAGGGATGCGATCTCGATCTTGCCAGATCTCGAATCTCGCGAGATCTCGAGCCTTTTTTCAGGATTCAATCTCGTGGGGGGGAGACAATATTGTTTTTGTAGTCTCGTTCGGTATCTCGAGCAATACGGTAGAGATGTGTGAGCATTTGTGTTCAATGTGCATTTGTGTGAGCAATTTTGAATCTGTGATGAAAAAAGAAACGCATTATTTCAAAAGGTAGGACAAATCTCGAAATCTCGACCCACGCGAGTCGAACTTAGCACCCGAGATTTCTACTCGAGATTGCTTTCCGTAGACGGGACCCGATGCCCGACATCTATCTGTTGGAGCGCGAACTATAGTCGCAATGCGGATATGGACTGTGCGCTCAGCTTAGCTTTGAGATATGTGTGGAAATCATTTATAGAATGAACTTAAAGTAAATTTATTCTAGGTACCTGGTCTTTATCGTCATAACTAGCTTTTGCGTGCGGCTTTTCCCGATCCCACGGGAACGTACTACCGGGATTAAAAGTACTCCGTGTTAATACAGACTATAAACTATCTGTGTGTCAAATTTCATCTAAATCCGTTCTGTCGTTGATCGGGGTTGGGATGAGATTAAGATAAACTAAGATTAAAGATTATAAAGATAACTATATTTCAGTAATAAATACAAATGGGATAACGATTAAAACTAATGAGGTGAATGGAATGAGATTGAGTCGCTCGCGATATGCTGTCCGAGACCTACTGACTCTTTTACTTTGGTAATATTACATAAAATATTCAAGACATAGCGCGGTGTCGCAATTAAGCTGACGTGTTTATTATTGTTCGGTGATTGACCCGAACATACTCCCGAGGGATAAAAAGATGAGGTTAGTAAGTAGGGTATAGTTAAATGGGTAATGAAATTAATATTAACACGGTGAAAACAGTGTTCAAATAATACTAAAATAGTTATACCTACATATTTATAGGGTTAGTTATATTAAAAGATTTATTTATTCATTTATTTATTTATTTGAACACACATACACAATTATCACAGGCTTACCTAATACAATAGTGTAGCAATATTAACTTACAATTGGGTTTTACAATTATATATTATTATTATTAAGGGCTTACAGGACCTAAACGCAAAAAAAAAAACAATAAAGGTATAAGATCGACTACAGTAAACAAAATCAGAAAAATATATGATATTCCTCAAGATATAATATGTCAGGTAGATAGTGTGTTGAAAACCTCATACAACCAATTTGATACGATAGAAAAAAAGAATCATGAAGATACCTCTAAAAACTTTCTCTTTACAATAGAAAACATACTAGTATACATACAATCATTATGATTTTTGTCAGATTATTCTACAAGCAACTTACTAAAGCACTAGTGTTTTAATTTATTAGTCCAAACGATAGATTTTTTGTAACTAAATAATTATTGCTTAACATTTTGCAATAAATTACCAGCGCCGTGCCACCGCGCTTCTCTTTTTTTTCTATGCAGTCCGACGAAGACCGCGCTTTAGGTCATGTAGTTGCCTTAACCAAGAGTAATCTTACAAAATGCGGCCCGTGTGAATTGTAACAAATTGATGAGATGAAAGTAGCATTATAAATAAAACAGAATCGCTACAGTGTGAATCTGGAAGAGAAAACACGCGAAAGATCGGTGAAGAACCTCAATCTTCCTTTTTTCGTAAGCACTCACTAGATAGAGCAAGTCGTTTAGGATCACTTTTCACGGATTTATTAAATTGCCGTTTTCCCCTAATTTGAACACACTCAAACACAACACTTTCTGTAACGGTGTGTGGAGATGGCAACGCAGTCGCCGCTGAGGCTGTCGACCGATCTGATGTAGCGCGGCGCGGCTGCGGCGCGGCTGCGGCGCGGCTGCGGCGCGGCTGCGACACGGCTCGACCCGATGACCACTCGCTTCTACAGACTCCACCGCGACGGATAATACTCTAATAACTTAAAATATTAACTGTTTGTCCGGAAAAGTTTATATTGTAATTAAGAACGGCAATAAACCATTGCCCCTAAAATTCAGTCCACACCAAAACACCTCACCTCGGTCTAACACCTTATTTACAGGGTCAAATTAAATTAGCTAGCGAAACTGCCTAGTCGTGATGCGATACCCATCACGTCTGCGACGTTTTGTTAGCTAATTTGGCGGCACGGCTGGCGCAGTGATTAAGCGATTGACTGCTGCGCTGCGTGTCGCGGATTCGATTCCCGCACGAAACAAATATTTGTATGACCTACAAGTAGTTGTTCCGGGTCTGACTGTTTGTGTATGTGAGTTTAATGTTTGTAAACGCACTCACGATAGAGGAGAAATTCCTAGTGTGGAGCATAGTTTAAAAAAATGAAATAAAATATTGAGCTTGTACATTAATGTAAGTAGGTATACAAAATATTGTCAAAAATTTTAAAAGAGTAACTATGAATTTTTTTGCCCATTCTCTTCAATATGAAACTAACCTTTTGAAAGGGGCACCTAGAACCAATTCTATTTTATTGTACACTTCGACGTTCAAAAGTGTCTTTTAATGGCCTACTTGAAATAAATTATTTGACTTTGACTTTGAAACTTTTATCCATACGCTTTGAAGGTGACCTCTTCAACCGTAAAACCCGTTTCAGTGTCTAATTTCAGTTGAGTCTGAAACTATTCGGGCTTAATTAAGACCAGGTTGTGATACAAACTATGTGAAGTCAGGGAAATACCTAATTGTTAAGCAAATATACCACCAACTTAAATTGTCCAATGTCCGTATGTTCAAATCACAAGTGTATAAGTCTTTGTCAGTTGTATAAAATGGATATACCGCGGCAAATTGACATAGTATATTAATAATTTGCTTAACAATGAATTACACTGACTGTACACCAATTAACTTTTACTTGTAATGTCTTTCAGCAAAGTGCAACAGAATTAAGGGCTCATCGTGTCTATGTAGTTTTAGCTACTACATGGCTCAATATTGCGATTCCTCCACATACTATAGCTTTCTGAAATTAGTAAGGAGTCATTTTTTTATAATTAAAACTGTGGCAATTAACACATCGTCCTCCTGAATGATGAGGGTAACATCACTACGATGGTGAGACACCACTAGTGTCTTTGACAGGAACCAAGAAAATCACGAATCTCCAAAAGATTGGTTAATAGCTACTCCCAATATAATAATGTACTCTGCGGCTACTCTCTTTGATCCTCACTATTTCTATTGTGTGACTAGCACTAGTAATGTATGATTGTATCAATGTACATATCGTACGTAACAAGTTTGTGAGCATTTCTGGTTGATTAAACTGCATAACCTAAATCACAGTCATTTAGTTTCATTTCATATAATTGGTGGGAGCAACTAACTCCCGCAAAACCACTCACTTTTTAATCAAGCACGGCTAGGTCTCCCCCAGCCATGCACGTGGCTAGGTTATCCCACCTATAAGGAGACCTAGCTACGCCATGCTTAGTACCTATTTTCAAAGCTCGCCCCCTATTATATGGAACCTGAATATAACAGGTAAAATGTGGTTATACTATAGGTAGGTACTAACCCTTCGGAATATATTGGTGATGTTATGTTATATTACAGTAAAATGTGTTTAATAACAATTAAAATGATTTAGCACGCTCTTATAAGCCAGTTCACATTCTAAGTCTAATGAAAGCAAATGGTACTAGGTACTTAACACAAACGCCCACTCATAGGCAAATTAAAATTGCGTGGGTGACGTAATGGGTGATAGGAGCGTGCGGGGCAACTCTCAGTGCGAACTGTGTTACAAAATAGGCGGGAAAATGACTTAGGTTAAAGTTAAACTTAGGGTAATAAATGGGTTTATCAAGCTATGTATGTATGTTTGTCCTTTTGTGACGCTCTAGAGACCAAAGGCGTGGGCCGATTTTGATGATTCTTGCCTCAATCGGTTTGTCTTAATCTTGTAAGTGTCACTAAAGACATGACAGTTATCAAAATTCAATATGGCTACCACCGGACGCCATATTGTGTAAAAGAAAAAAACATGTCGACGAACTACTTAGGTCAAGTAGGGTATCATTGAAAATCATGTTTAGGTTTCTCTAACCATGTTTCATATTGAATGGCACTTTTTTTAGTAATTGGAGCAACGTTCCTTATCCCACGTTATTCTCTGCTCACTTGGCGAATGGGAGCTAGACAGGAGAAAAATAAAAACCTTTTTTTATAGAAAAAAAAAAACAACTGACTTCAAAAAAAAATTCACTCCAAAGTGAAAAATAACTTTAATTTCGGAAGTCGGTGTATAAACTAAAATGCAGAAACATAGACAACGACTTCAGAAATTAAAGTTATTTTTATTTATTTATTAAAACTTTATGCACAAGTAAAAAAAAAATACTGTACAAAGGCGGACTTAATGACTGAGGCATTTTCTACCAGTCAACCTTAGGGTGATGTAGAGATATACCATGGCAGGTGCAACATACGGGATAGATCGCTCGGAAATGACATTAAAATACAAGAATAAATAATAATACATTTTTTTTTTTTCTTTATAAAATGTCACAGATAGTGATACTTTATTCACATTGCAATCTAGCCTATTCGCTAATAAGTAATTTAAATATAACTAAATATAACTGATGTAACCATTACATTAAGAAATCGTCCAATAACGTCTTTCTTATTCACTTATATAAAGGGGAAGACACACACATTTTTCACTTTTTAGTTATGGTCTCTACCCTACATTAATTCAAAAACGATCATTTTACACGTCCACGTCAGTTTGAAGGCGGTTTTTGTCTTATTTAAAAATATATAATTGTTGATTTTTTTAAATCCGCTCTACCGATTTTGATAAAATTTATATGGGACCACCTCTGAAGTATGACCTACCAAACAAAAAAAAATCATCAAAATCAATTCATAATTGGCGGAATGATCGCGTAACAAACATACAACAAAAACATACAGTCCAATTGAGAACCTCCTTATTTGAAGTCGCTTAAAAAATGTAACATTTTGACCGTCACGACACTTTTGTTCAAATAAAATCATTTTATTTTTCGCCAACATGGGTACGGGTATAGAAGTTATACATGTTTTTATAATGTTCTCAGTGCTCTGCCGTCACTTGGGCATGCATAATTTACACATAAATTACAACCTACTGTCAAAATACTATGCTGAATAACAATACATATAAAAACAATTCAATTGGAAAATCATTTTAACCATTTCACTTTTCATTTTTCTATGTCAAGGAGTATCCAGTAGTCAATAATTAAAATTTCATAGTAAATAGTGAATAAATAAATAAAAGTCCTAGATAAATAATAAGTGTGAGATATAATTATACTTGTCATTTCTAATGAATATCTGATGTATATTATTGTTACGTCGGATAAAATGCAAAACACTTTTTTCGGCCAAAAGCGAAAGGAGCTTCGCTCCAACCGGGTGCCCCGCGACACCTCTCGGCTGATTTTATTTTTACCTTAGTTAATGCAAAAGGCCAAATTGTGAAATGCAAGTAAATGCATTGGGGGTCACCATAGGTACATTCTTATTAGCACGTTGAAATACAATTAAAACTGAAACTTCGTGCGATTTTGTTGTTTGAACTTGCAGAGTAAGCAAACTGAAGTGGCAGTGGGCTGGCCATGCTTGTTGAAGGACCGATGACCGGTGGAGCAGACGAGTCCTGGAGTGGAGACCGCGTATCGGCAAGCGTAGTGTGGGACGCCCCCAGCTAGATGGACCAACGAAATGATGAAGGTGTCTGGGACAGACTGGATGCGGAAGGCGGAGGACAAGGTGCTGCAGCGCAGCCTGGGAGAGGCATATGTCCAGTGGACTATGATAGGCCGAGTTGATTGATTGATGCGATTTCGTATAGACGACTTTATAATTGCTTTATCACTCTGAGGTGGAATGTAACTTGCACGTTACAAGGTCTATTTTTTATGTGATATTTTAAACCCTAATGAAGCATTATTTTATGAGGAATTGTAGTCAAGAGCGGTAATGGTGCTGGCATTTTAACGACGATAGCCCATTGTTTTTTTTGTGAAACCATACCATTTTATTTATTATTATTTATAAACACCACTCTATGATTATTTATAATTATTTTTAATATACATTATATCTAATCGTTTTTATTATTATTTGTTACACGTATATCTATCTATTTTTATTTCAATATTTACACTCACTATAAAACTGATTTACATCCCGTAAGACGTCCTCGTAACATAAGGTCCAGTTGAAAACCAGCGTCAGGCAGTAATTGTCTGGCATTTATGCTGAACTGGGCCTATTTGGCGCAGCCGTGAGGCACACAATACCTACTATTTTAAGTACTTTCTGTTTGTCTGTTTTTGTGTAATATTGTGTGCTAAATAAATTTATAAATAGATTGTCTTTCTTTTCTTTTCACTTCAACTTACCTGCAAATCATCAGGACTTATCTCAAAGATATAAGCAACGTGTTGGTAACCCATACAGCAGGTTTTTCAACTGATATTTAATTCCCAGGTGTGCAACTACGTTCCAACAAGTGGACCCAGTGCATAGAAAAACGTTAGTAAGGGACGCCTCTCCAATGACAATGAAGAAAGGTAGGGGACAAGGCTGAGATATAAAGCCGGAGAAATTAATTATTTAGCAAAATTACTACCAACTCAAATTGTCCGTAAATTCCAATCCCGACCTAAAACACTCTGGCATTCTTTGACGATTGTACGCGGATAAGACCGCCCATTGTGACACTGTGTCTCTGTAAAATTTCTACATTTATGTCTGTAATTCTTATGACGTATGATCGGACGAATGATGGGAGGATGAAAAGAAGTGGCAACACTGCCTGAGTGACATGTCAAAATTTTGTCCCGTATTTTAAAATTTGTTTTATTTAATTTTTAAATGTAATTAAGGTGTAATAATATATCTCAATGTAAAATAACTGTAAAAAAACTCAGGATTATTGTTTTGGTTGCCCACCGTTACAGGTAATGTATACGTGATATCCTTTTATTTAATAACTAGTTGTAACTGTTTATACAAATAAATAAATCTTATCTTACCTTATCTTATCTAGACGATCTCTCTCCGTAATCTGGTATGGTGCCTACATACTTTAAGACTTCAAAAAATAACTATAGTTTATTTTTAAGTCGCAATTTTACATAAAGTTTTAATACTTTTGCCACTTACTACAATCATTGTAGTTATGATGATCATCATTATGATGATCATCATAACTCCTTTATTTGAAGAGATATATTTGATAGATAATGAAATTAACCATTCAATGATTTACAACATTTGAAATTCTCACCGTTGAATTAGAAATTCCTTTTACATCCTAAAATAGTATCAAACAAATTACACGGCCGATGCATCTTAAGTTTTAAGAATCGTCGCTTACCGGATCGGGGACCTGCTAAAGACAGCGTAGCAACGTAGCAGTGACACCCCTACGCCGGCTACGACGTAGCGACAGAACAGTCTTTGTATTTGTTTCACCGATACTCGTGTTTGGCAACTAAGCTTAACTTTTGTGTGTTTTCTTTTGGAAACTTCCACGTTACAGATGTTTGCAAAAACTGAAATAGAAAAGGTACCTCAATGTATCGGTTTTCTCGGTTCGATTTTGTGAGTTTATGCAAAAAATAGCGGTGACCTGGGAGTTCAAATTCTTGTCGTGCCGTGTTTTAGACGTAGACGAGAACTTGTAGCGAAAATAAAAATTATTCATTTTGCGACCGTTATACTAATGGCAAGTCTAGTTGGAGACTGCGAGTCTCACAAGTTATGAGTCACGGAGACGCCATTCTATTTATTTGCCCATTATTTGTTTGATGGTTGAATTTTGCAACGCCAAATATCCTTTACCGGAGGAATAAAACGTACCTACGTCTGACCCCACGTCCTATTTAAAAGAAATCATCGCGCGAATACTGTAACGTTACGATTAGCCGGAGGGCTAATTGTAAGTAACAAAAAGGTGTAATAAGTAGGTAATACAAGGGATAAAAAGTGTGAGGGTGTAGGAGCTTCAGGTCGACTTCAGCTTCATCAGCAGGATGTAGCAGGATTGGCAGGGAGTAGTGTAGCTAAATGAGGACGGGGCTGCGGTGTCTGATCAGGAGGAGCCTCGTGTTGTCATCAACCCTGGCAGAGGAGGAAAAGTCCTTAGGACAATTGGTAAATAACGCTTTTTTGGCTTCCTACGGCACGCGGGAGCGCCCCGCCGCTGGATACCTCCCCGTTCAGGAGTGGTCGGCTGTGGTGTTCTACGTCACGCAAGTAGAGTGCCCTCGACGTCAGAGGCCTTCCACTGCCTGACTGAGGGTCGAAGGCAGCAGAGGGAATGGGTCACACACACATAATTGTTGTAGAGATTAACAATGAAACATGTTTCTTCTGTAAATTATTGTATTTGGTGGGTTTACATAATACAAATGTATCAGACAACAAGCTAAGAACTGACTGAATTAAAGACTAATTAAAGATTGACTTTTGCCATTTTTTTTTTTTTTTTGTAAATGGCATCTCGCAGGTCAACCTAGGAGGTTGTCGGCTGCTTAACCGGGCTTGCCTGTGGTTTCTTTAATAAATTAAGGCCTCCAGGCAAAGCTTAAAAAACTTATAAACTAGGCGACTACACGTTAAGGGCTCCCCCTTTGTAGTACGGACTCGGCTTAGGGTCACTGGGGAAGGGCAGCAAGGGACAGGCTGGATCGGAAATATGACTGACTTTTGCCAGGACTGACTGCCACTTCTATAGTCTGGTTATTTAAAAGGTATGTGACATTGTGGTATAGTACCTGACCGTAATTAAGTCACTTTGTTTTACAGTCCTTTCATAGTTATTGCACGCCTTATAACGCTAAGCAGTTGAGGTGGTGCTTTACTCCCGACTCGTCAAGGTCAACTAATTTTGTGATCTTCAAATGCCTCTAGCACAACTATATTGCACTTATACAATAATATGAGTGGATGTTCATCGAGAAAACACTTAAATGAAACCATCTTAGACTCTCTAAAAATCATTTTATGTTGCTACTTTAAAAAAAATTACGTGGACGTCCTGATATCCGTACGCTGGTTTTGTATGTACCAACGATAACTCCCGAAAAAAATTATATATTGAGACCGGGCTTTTATATTAGTTCCAGGGTTCGGTGAACTGTTGCCATCTTTCATATTAGTAGCCTAGTTTACGTAGTTTTTTGTTTTAATGAATTTTTATTAAAATTCACTATGATAATAATTATAAGGACTTTTCTTGCAAACGTGTTTTTTTTATAATAAGTATTAAAAATCAAATAGTTAAACAATTTATTAGTTATGGATTTTCCAAACTTTTTTTAAATCAGTCTTTTTGCATTACCGTCTAGAACCTAAATCATAGTGATCTTTAATGTCATTGCAATTAGGTTGCTGTTGGCTTGCTGCCACTGAAAAGTCTGTCAAAATCACAGTGATCTTTATTGCCGTTGCAATAAGGTTACGTTGTTACCATTGACAAGTCTGTCAAAACTGTTGTGGTGTAAATAATGGATAACCCTGAAACTGTCGATCGGCCAGATTATTATCTATGATTTACCCCACTTATATCACCATAAGCCCATGAATGACCAAATTATTCATATTTTAAATAAAAATCGTAATTACTCTTACAAAGTCAGCCACCATTGCTCCAATTGGTGGCTTGTTCTCGTTTTGTTTTTTTCATGTCACTCCTGAATATTTGTATTATCAGACCAGTATCAAGATTTTTTGACGATGAAGTACCTGGGACTCGTCCTCGACAGCCGGTGGAACTTCGTGGAGCATTTCCGACGTTTGGCTCCCAGACTGGAAAGGGCCGGGGCTGCCTTAAAGCGGCTCCTGCCCAATCTAGGGGGGCCAAACGCCTCCTACCGGAGGCTTTACGCGGGGGTCGTACGGTCCATGGCCCTTTACGGGTACCGGTGTGGGCGCGTTCCTTGAGGCGGCGGCCAGCCCGCTGGTTGAACGCGCCCCACAGGGTCATGGCCACCCGGCTGGTCCGGGGATACCGTACGGTCTCCGGTGAGGCGGCGACCCTCCTTGCCGGATTACCGCCATGGGATCTGGAGGCAAAAGTCCTCGCGCACGTTTGGGAATGGCGCGAGGAGGCGAAACGCCAGGGCGTAGCTCCGCTGCCGCGAGAAATCACGGTACAGCGGACAGAGCTCCAGCGGGATCTTAGGGCGGCATGTAGAGTGCGATTGTCGCAACCCAGCGCTGGGCACGCCACAATTGCGGCGATAAGTCCCCTCTTTGAGGAGTGGCTAGAGAGGCGCCACGGCGTCCTCACCTTCCACCTGACGCAGGTCCTCACCGGACACGGTTGTTTCGGGAGGTTCCTGTTCCGGATAAGGCGGGAGGAAACGCCCGGGTGTCACCATTGTGTGGATCGCCCGGAGGACACGGTGGAGCATACGGTGGAGGTCTGCCCGGCTTGGGCGGAGCACCGCCGTGTCATGCGGAGGCGATCCACATGTAAAAAAAAATGTACGCGTATGTAGGCGATTTATTTGGGGTAAATGATAGATGATAATCTGGCCAATCGTCAGTTTCAGGGTTATTCATCATTTCCGCCACAACCTGTTTATATATATTTATTATTTTTCCGTTTATTTATTTTCATACATATAAATACATTTTTAAATATTTTTATAAAAAACATTAAAAAAAACATAATTATAAAAATTGTGGTCCGCCGGTATCAGGAGCAGGGTCCAAGCTACCGGTTGTTAGGGCTCCAGAGACCCAACCGCCTAACGAGAGCCTCGAAAGATGTTGATCGAGGCTTTCGGCCATCAGGCCATTGGCCGATACGACAATCGGCACAATGACAGCCGAGCTCACTTTCCACATGTCAGCAACCTCGTGTGCTAAGTCGAGATATTTAATTTGTTTCTCTTTCTCAGCTTTCACGAGGTTCTCGTCATGTGGAATGGTAACATCGATAATTCATTGTGCGGCGCGCTAATCTATCTATCTATTATTTTTATTTATATAATAATTTGCCATCGATACGCTAACCGCTCAAATGAATTAAAAAGAAGAAGTAACTAGATAGGTTATCTGTCATCGGATGGGCCGTCGAATGGCTTGCCAAGTCAGCACATTAAAGCCCATGACTATATTGATATTAACAGTAGGAGGGATTTACATTTGTGTGCTTAAAGTGTTAAATAAATAATATTTTAAATTGCACACTTCCTTTATGTGTATATTTCTGCTAAGTATTATTAAGTCCAAATTGACTTTTCTTTCGACAATCAGCTTCTGAAACGTACCTGTAACCTAGGTCGCCCTCAGGCTAGGTGAAACAACGATTTTCACAAAATCAGGTAGCAGTTGGATGAGAGTTGCCGAGAATCGAGCTGAATGGCGTGCAATTGGAGAGGCCTATGTCGAGCAGTGCACTACTGTAGACTGATGATAACCTGAAACCATTTGGAATTAGAGAGAGAGCAGTGGTGGCCCAGTAGTAACGTTGCAGGTCGTAGGTCCAAACCCAGACAGGCGCTTTACTTTGTGTAAATTATTTCACCACCATTGCTCTCACGGTGAAGGAAAACATCGTGAGGAAACCGGCATGTCCTAGAACCAGAAATTCGAAGTAATGTGACATCTACCAACCCGCATTGGGCCCGCGTATTGGATTACGGCCCACTCCCTCTCGTCGAGAGGAGGCCTGTGTCCCAGCAGTGGGAACCTTATAGGCTGATTGTGATTTGGTATTTGAAGCTTAATGCTCTCCACCAGCAAACCACTAACATAATAAATTACATTTCAAACCACTCAAAGCGTAATAAACATCGTTTTTATCGACAATAACATCGTTCAAGTTATAAATAGATGCAATAATCGACTCACTGACTCTCGATTGGGAACATGATACCATTATCATGTCATGAGCTCAGAATTTCATTCAGAATGAGAATTTTTATCGTGTGGGAATCGTTTTTTGGGTTCCGAATTCAATTACGTTGAAAAAAAACGTAGATAAACAATTAACAGCGGCTACTGTTTTTAAACATACAATAAATATTATTAAGGGTCAAACAGCAATAACCATTCAAACCTTTCATTGTAAAGGTATTTTTTTTTCTAGGGACATTGTCCATTATTGCGTTCTTAACGTTACAACAATAGAATTGGTTCATGTTTTTAAAATAAAAAGGTCACGTACGTTTTTCCATTGTCACACTTTTTCGTAATGAGTTTTGTAAAGACATCGACATAGGTACTTATGATATAAGTTTAATATAAACATAATTATTTTAATTATTACTTTACCACGCATTTTTATTTCTTTATTCAATAACATTACGTTTCATAAAATAAATGATCCCTCTTTTCTCTCCAAAATGGTTCCATGATTATTTCTAATCCCTACTCTTTATTTTGATCCCTTATCAACTGACCTACATATATGTCTTCTGATAACGATAAACTACGGTCAGCGATCCGTTTGCAAAGCATGGATTATGGTGAAGCTTACCATGGTTTATGCAGATAACAACTAATGCAATGGTGGCTCGATGTCTCTATGAGGGCAACTTGTATGTACCTACCCTTAGAACGAAAATGTTTATGTAATTTTGTGCCCAATAATTTGTCTTGATCCCAGTCATTAACTATAGCTACATGCTGTGCCGACTTAGTACAAAGTTCGTGACAGGGGTTAAAGTATGGAAAGTAATGCCATCTAGCTGTGATTGTGTTATATGACATGAGTATTTACTTTGTAAAGTATTATATTATTTTAATTATTGTGAACGTGAAGATTATGTGGTTTATTACTTTATTTTATTTTATTTCTTAGTTAGTTTCACGATCTGGCAGCTTGAGTAATTTATGCGGCCTACCCAAATGTCCTTTCTTTGGTATTGTTCGTCGAATCGTTGTGCTCCTTAAGTTCTGAGTTGAGCGGCAAGATTACTGACAAATGCGTGCACTGACTGGACAGGTCCGCTCAATCTGTATGGTTTTTCCTCAAAAGACCGTTTCAGACACCAATCTACATGGTCTTCACATGATCTGACCAAGATTATGTCTGGACTTTAAAAGAGACTGTGACCTCTGAGTTTGTTTCGGCCTTTCTTCTCAGAGTAGTCAGATAGGAAACGCCGACCTCATCTAGTTTTTAAAATATGATTGACGTGTAAAAGTGTTTGTACAAACCTACTTACAGAAATAAAATCATTTATCATTTATAACTAAATGAAGAGGTTGTCATCCTTAAAAAATATTATTTATGAATTATACTGCTCTGCACATAAAAATTATTTTATTTCAAAAGTTGAACACACATGTAATTTTTACAGACAATAATTATGCAAAAACAATTTTTATGACAGTAATAATCGTTTAATTTCTCATTCAAATGAAAAATTGTAACTTCTGTTCTTTTTTGTGAATTGTCTGTGCTGACCACCCTAAGAAAGATGTCGGCACGTTACTGATGCGCATACACATAATTTTCTCGTTCATATCGTCGTATCGTTTCGTTATTAAGTGCATTGTAAAACAACAGTTAAATTGAAGTTCACGATTATTCAATTTAGCGGAATTTACAATACACATTAATTTCAACCATTCAAGTACGAAATTATTAAAATAAGCTATACATCTATAGCTATCTATAGACCTAGAAGGGAGTGTCAGACTCTTACTGACTAAAACCCACCTGTGTTCCTTCCTTGGCCCTTTATGTTCCGGGTCAGCGGTACCCCTTTCGGATGATCCCGCTTTCCCGGCAGGCTTGGGCCCTAGTGGGCCCCCTCTTCGATGCTGACATCTCTTTGAGGCGGGCGTGGAACACGTACGCGCCGTCCAGCACGGGCCTGGTCCTGATCGGACGGTGAGCTACCCATTACTCACCGCCCGCAGGCCCGCGCCTACGGTGGCCGGGAGTCGGCACGCGGCTCCCGACGCCCGGAGCGTCCACCGCGGCGGCTTGGACGGGAGACTCTCTCCCTCTCCCGTCCCGCCACCTCCTTCGCTAGCATGACTGCTTCGCAGAAGGAGGCGTCTGCCTCCTACTCCCTCTCGCCCCGGACCATGGCTTGAACTAGAGCCGGGCGTGAGAGGTCGCTGCCGCTGCCGATCGCCTCTACGAGGACACGGCGGTGCTCCGCCCATGCAGGGCAGGCCCCAACCGTATGCTCCACCGTGTTCTCGGGGCGATCATCGCAGTGGTGACACCCGGGCGTTTCCTCCCGCTTGATGATGTGCAGGAACCTCCTGAAACATCCGTGTCCGGTGAGGACCTGAGTCAGGCGGTAGGTGAGGACGCTGTGACGCCTCTCTAGCCACACCTCAAAGAGGGGTCTTACCGCCGCTATCGTGGCGTGCCCTGCGCTGGGTTGCGACAGTCGCTCTTTCCATTCCGCTATGAGATCGCGCCGGAGGTCCGTCCGCTCTGCCGCGATTTGCCGCGGAAGCGGGGTTTCCCCCCGGCGTAGTGCCTCCGCGCGCCACTCATACAGGCGCGCGAGGATTATCGGCTCCAGATCCCACGGCGGCAGTCCGGCAAGGAGGCTTGCCGCCTCGCCCAAGATCGTGCGGTAGCCCCGGATCAGCCTTATGGCTACCACCTTTTGGGGCGCGTTCAGATAGTGGGTGACTCTCCGCCGCAGTGAACGCGGCCACACCGGGGCCCCATATGTAGCCATGGACCGCACGACCCCCGCGTAAAGCCTCCGGCAGGAGCCGTTTGGACCCCTCAGGTTGGGCAGGAGCCGTTTGAGGGCGGCCGCAGTCAGTTCCAGTTTGGGGGCCAAACGTCGGATCTGCTCCACGAAGTTCCACCGGCTTTCAGGCGAGTCAGGTCCTCCCTGAGCCTCCCATTCTCCTCCCGGAGAAGTTTCATGGCGGCCGTCAGGTGAGCGACCTCCGCCCGCAGTTCGGCCACTTCGCCGCCTGAAGGCCCGTCGATTTTGGCCGCCTCCACCATGATGGAGGCCGTTGCCGCGACCACGGCCCTGCTTTTTGACGACTTGATTTTTTTCAGGGTCACCTTCTGAACCTCAGCCTCCACTACCTCCTTGAGGCTGGTTGTACAGACCTCATTGTCATTGTCGTTGTCGTTGTGGTTGTCGGGGCCACTCGACAGGCTCGCCTCGTCGCTTGAGGGCCCCGAAGCGACTGCACGACCAGTCACCCCCTCCTTTGCGGGCTCCTCCGCTAGCTCCGCTGCCTCCCGGGCTGTGAGCCCCCTCCCCCTGCCTCGCTCTTGGACCCCCCCTCCCCGCCTACCGGTGAGGATTTTTCGAGCCGAGGCTCTCTCGCCGTCAGAGGACGACCCCTGGCCGTCCCAACGAGCCACCTGCGCTCGCGCCACTCGGCGCGGTGTCGGGCTCCGACCCCGCACCACTCCTCCCCTCTTCGGTTTGTTGGTTTTTGTTTTTTTTTATACATTTTTCCATATTTGATCCCACGAGTAAGAACTTTATGTATTGACTCAGAATTAATTAACGTGGTTCGCACTAGCGACTGAATCAAGCTACCCATCAGCCAAGCTTACAACCTCCCTCACGGTGCGCCGCCGCTTAGAGGTTTGGGGAATTTTTTATAGAGGTTGATCTTCCTCGCGGTCCAGGCGATTAAGCCAAGACCCTCGACCCCTGTCAAAAGTCAGAGACATGACCTTGACAGTCATCGGGGCTACGAGATTAAAGCGGTGGCAGGAAGAGACTTCTTCATGCCAGCCCGGCGGCAGGGTTAGTGCACACCGAGCCCGCTCCCTCCACGGCGGTCAAACCGCTCCTCCCCACGTCCACGAACTTTCGAACTCTTTCAAGAGTCGTAAGAGTTATCGACATTAACACTTTCTCTGAAAAATGGGAACTACAAGACAAACTGCAGATGATACAGGCGCGCTAGAAAACTATTGACGATCAACATTGGCAAATAGATAACGTACTAATCGGCATGAAAGTGGATTATGAACAGGAGTACGCGGAGCATGAAAATATTTACGTAGCCATCGAGAGACAACTCAACCAATAACTCAGCCATACATCTCAGCAACAACAAACTATGCCGAAATTGGAGATTCCGGCATAGAACCGAACCAAACCGGTGTTTTCTGGGGTAGAATGATCAAATATTAAAGGTAACTTTAATGTATGAAATTTATTGACATTATAATATATTGTTAAGAATTATTTGATCACCTTGTCTGCTACAATATATTGGACGGTGACTGTAACTACCCCACACAAATTCGTATACACAGTTAAGTATTCGTATACACAGTTATTCGTATAAATAACACTGACAGGAAGTTATTAAAACATCAACATACACTAAGTGGAAAAAATACGTATTATTGAAGATGACTCAAAAACTACTAATCAGAACTTGACCAAGTTTATATGAGACCACTCTATAAGTAAAGCATTTCAAACAATAGAAGAATTTTTCCAATCGGTTTACAAATTACCGAGTTCTGAGGTAATAAATCGGTAGGTATTGTATCTTTTTTTGCGTATGGCATCTCGCAGTTGGCCTTGAGAGGCCATGACTGCTTAACCGGTCAATCCTGTGGTGCCTTCGAGCTAACTCAAAGCCTCCAGCCATGGGCATAATATTAATTATAAACTAAGCGACCATCACCTAAGGGCACCCCCTGTGGGGTACGAACCTCGGCTTAGGGCGTCGCTGGGTGGGGACAGCAAGTTGGGGACAGGCTGGATCTGAATGGATATGTGTTAGTAGTTAGTTTTAAATACTTTAAATTGTAATCTGTGGAGAACGTAGTAGGTAGGGTAGCATAATTGTTTTAAAATGTAATAATATATTCAATATAATATGACTATCTCTTATTGTGCTACTGTTTGTTTTTCCATAAATAAATATATAAACATAAAAAAACACCTTTTTGAAGTCGGTTAAAAATGTACTGAGTCATTGTTATTTGGTAAACTAGGTGAATTAAAAAGCACTTTCAGTTTTTCTCGAATTTTCCAATTTCCCTGACAACTTTTGCAATTATTATTTCCCTAATAACCTTATATGGACCATTAGAAAATGGAAAAAAAATGCTAAATCGGTCGAGCCGTTCTCAAGTGATGCGCGTACAAACAAACAGCATTTTTATTTATAGAATAGAATGGAATAGGTATTTATTTGCTTAGAATGTAGGTACACCAAAATAAGGTGTTAAATTATATAATAGGATCCATGAACATTCTGCCTTAGTAATAGCATGCAAATATACTATAAAGTAGAGGATAATAAAAATAATACAAAAAAAAAACTATTTAGGAAATTCTGCACAGAATAATAACATTTATCTACAAGTAAATTCTGTGAAACATTTTTTAAATTTTTGCAACGGTAATCTTTTAATTTGGTCAGGTATTTTATTAAAGATTACAGGAGCCATACAAATCACATTCCTTTTTAATAAGCTAGTTTTAAATACGCCCGTACATAATAGATTATAATATGGTATTGTGATCTCATAGCTGTACTTCGTTTTCTAGTTCCTATCAAAGTTGCAAATAGACATCGATTTGTTATTACAAACATTGCTCATTCAAGAAGATATAGGCATGGGACGGTTCTTAATTTATGAGACGTAAATATAGGTACGCAACTGTCTGTTACTTTAAGACCGAATATAGCTCTCCGGCAGCGCTTTTGCGCTTTGAATATGCTTTCTCGTTTATATAGAAGTTATAAGATAAGCGAAGTGATTTAGTTGTTTCCGCGTTATATACGCTTTTTTTTTTTTTTTTTGTGGGTGGGAAATCGTCAAATAACTTCTCCCGCTCTGGGCAGAGCAGGAGGTCGTTTCAGACTCTTACTGACTAAAACCCACCCGTGTTCCTTCAGTTGCAGGCCAGGGGCCACGGTAACCCTCTTGGACTTTTCCGCAACCCTAGCAGGCATCGGTCCTAGCAAACCCCGTCATTGGTGCTGACATCTCTTTGAGGCGCGCGTGGAACACAACGCACCGTCGACCCGGGCCTGGTCCTTATCGAACGGCGAGCTGCCCATTGCTCGCCGTTCGCAAGCCCGCGCCTACGGTGGCCGGGAATCGGCCTGCGATTCCCGACGCCCAGGGCGTCTCCTGCGGCGGCTAGGGGCGTGAGGGCGCAAACTTTGCCTCTCCCTCACGCGTTCCGCCTCCTCCTGCGCGAACATTACTGCTTCGCAGAAGGAGGTGACGGCTTCCCAAGCCCTCTCGCTCCGTACCATGGCCTGGACCAAGGCCGGATGCGAGAGATCGCCACCGCCAATCGCCTCCACGAGGACACGGCGGTGCTCCGCCCAAGCCGGGCAGACCTCCACCGTATGCTCCACCGTGTCCTCCGGGCGATCCACACAATGGTGACACCCGGGCGTTTCCTCCCGCCTTATCCGGAACAGGAACCTCCCGAAACAACCGTGTCCGGTGAGGACCTGCGTCAGGCGGAAGGTGAGGACGCCGCGGCGCCTCTCTAGCCACTCCTCAAAGAGGGGACTTATCGCCGCAATTGTGGCGTGCCCAGCGTTATATACGCTGACGTGGCTATCTGAAATTAGCCACGTACAACGGTGCATAACCTAATTTAGAAATAATATAAATAATAACTTTTATTTAGGTTCTTTTACAAAGTAATACATCTAAACACTTATAAATGCTTAGTAGTACCAAGTTCTTAACAGATTGGCTTAAATACTTATTTAAAAGCTAGTTTAATTTACTCGTTTTTAATTACATATGAAAGATGCGTTGGTACTGACATTCTATCTTGTGGCGACCTGCCTGAGCTAGGTTAATAAAAACCTGTGTTTCAGGCCATCCCCATACTAAGCGATATACAATGATACTATCCTTAATAAACTAGGTACTAAATACAAATAAAATTTGCCAATTTAACAACTACATCATTATTGAAGTACTTCTAGAAGTCTTTCTGTGTCTGTGTAATCAAGTTTACCCAAATATTCGCGTATCTTCAGACTACAATGTTTGTAACCGGCACTGTAAATAACTACTCTTAGTATAGACCTTTAAAGGTCTGCTTATACTGAGATTAAACCCACGCGAGATGCGAGACGTGACTGCGTGCCTCGATTGTTTTATTGACTAGGACGACTATTTACCCTAGTTTGAACACCTCTCATCATCTGCCTAGTCTTCTCTCAACTATGGCGAACTGAGTTGACCTGCACGATTACTGATAAATGCGTGCACTGACTGGACAGGTCCACTCAATCTGTGTGGTTTTTCCTCAAAAGACTGTTTCAGACACCAATCTACGTGGTCTTCACATGATCTGACCAAGATTATGTTTGGACTTTAAAAGAGACTGTGACCTCTGAGTTTGTTTCAGCCTTTCTTCTCAGAGTATTCAGATAGGAAACGCCGACCTCATCTAGTTTTTAAAATGTGGTTGACGTGTAAAATTGTGTGTACAAGCCTTATCATATAAGTTGGAATCGGCTTCCAGTCTAACCAGATGTGGCTAAATACCATTATTTTACATGGAGCGACTGCTTATCTGTATTCCACAACCTAGTAACTGGGTAAAACGATATCCCTTGGTAAGAAGACTGGTTTTCAGACTTTCCGGCTTCTGAATACCCGTATCGACTCTGACTAATTCGAATACAAAATTCAAATGCAAAATTCAAATTCAAATTTCATATTCAAAATTCAAATTAAAAATCATTTATTTGTCCGAATATGGTACAATACACGGTCTTAAATTAATAAATGGTCTCATCACATTCTGCCACGTGGGGCGCGCCAATATCAGGTAGGTACACAAATAAAATTATTACAATCCAAAAATGAAAATATTAGGTTAATGTTGATACTATTGAATAAATAATTACGAATTTAAATTATAGTATGAGACATGTCATTTAAAAGTATCATTCAATGTCAAAGAATCAACTATCAAAGAGAGATTTAAAAGTTTCAAAGATTACAATTAAATTAGGATGTCAAAGTATCATTCAAAAAGTCGTTTAAAATATAATACCATTTTGTAGCGACTTTTAAGTTCCAAAGATCTACAAATGATAGCTGGGACCAACGGCTTAACGTGCTGCCCAAGACACGGGGGATCTCCTTATGTAATGGATGATCACCCATCCACGAACCGATCTTGGCAAGTGTAGCTTAAGGGGCTGCCAACAGCTAAAGTGCGGTCACTGTCGGACTGCATAGAACAGAAAGAGAAGCGCGATGACACAAAGCTGGTAATTTATTGCAAAATATGAAGCAATTCTTTATTAACAAAAAATCTATTGATTGGACTAAAAAATTAAAACAGTATCACGTTAATAATGTTGTTTGAAGAACAAACTGAAAAAGAAACAGAATGATTGCATGTATATTATTATGGTTTTTAATCGTTAAAATAATTTTTTAGAGATCTCCTCGTGACTTTTTGCTATCGTACCAAATTAGTTGTATTATGTTTTCAAAACACTATCTGACTAGCATTATATCCTGAAGAATATCTTATATTTTTCTGATTTTGTTTACTGCAGTGGATCATATTATACTTTTAGGCATTATAAAACTTGCGTTTAGGTCGTGTAGTCCCCTAAAGCTTCGATCGACCCGCGTCTCTGTTATTATTTAGACACGAACCCCTCCGAGCTTTTGAACACCTCGATAAAAGTTAATTGACACATACCGGCGCCACATAACGGATTTCGTGTTACATCCCGCGCGTGATTTGCTTTAATAAGTCCAGGTGCGAACTGTGAATATTTGACTCCAGACCCATTTAATATAACAATAAAAATATCGACTGAAAAACCCTTTGATTTTTGCCAAAAATGTGACAAAATGGTAATCCACTTTGGTTTTGAATGAAACGAACACAATATCACGGTTTTTAAAACAGTACAATTCAATGCTATTGTTGAATTGATTTTGTTATTTTTTGAAAGACACAATCAACGCGCGTTTGAGACTCAAGGCCTCTCAATTAAATTAAAATGAAAACCGAATATAGGTGCAAAAATATTTTCGATGGAAATGTGTTTGCGTTTTGATTTTAGGGTTATCGCTGAATGTTTTTTGACCAATTATTTCTAAAAAATCTGAAAAGTGTGACTTTAACTCGCATGGGGAGGGTTCCAAACGATGAATATGTTATCCGCTAAAAACATTTCATGTAAAGTATGTTGCCAAGACTTACTTGAACACTTTCACTGGTAAAAAGTTATCAGATCTAATTTTGATGGTTTAAAAAGAGTTTGGAAAGAGGTTTTGATGAGTGAGTGACGAAATCGACGTACTTTAGGTATTAAAAAAATCCAAAGTATATAAGCTACACAAATGAAACTTTGTCCGTCTTATTACAAAACACGATCTAACTTTAGCCCCAACCTACACATTCGATTTAGTTTTTGTATTTGGAACTTTATGCCGACTTTAGTAAAGTTCTTAATACAAAATTGACAACCTAAGACCGGACTAAGTTGTCAGTTTTGTAAAAGGAACTGTGTTTCGATTTCTGTTAGGTTCTTATTTAAAAAACAGGCTCGATGGTTTAAACCATGTCCAAAGAAAAACCTTGTTTTGTAATAAGACCGTGTGTGTTTTATAAGTTTGCTTACTGAATTGTATCCCTTAAATTTGAGTTAGCTAGCATTATCCAGGCCGATGCTATGAGGGTATGAAAATACGACGAAATAATACCTTTTATCGTACCGTTTTGTCGTATTTTCATACCCACCGCTTTTATCAGTTTTGTCATTTTCAACCCTTGCCAATATCTTTAATTATTCAATAGTTTCAAATTAAACAGAATCACAACAGATAGGCCTACCAGGAAACCAGATTAAAAAGAAAAGCGCTAAGTACACTACCTCAAAGGTGGCGTGGAAACGTGTGCATATTATGACGATTACAACTCTTTCAACTTTTTGAATCGTTATATCTAAAAAATGGTGGCTCTTAGGAAAAAAAGTATTGTGATATTTTTATGGATAATTATTTGATCTACAAATTTTGTGTGATCTAATTTTATGATAAAAGTTACCGTTTAGCTGAAAATCGTGAAAAACCCGTTTTTGTTACCTTTTAACCCGAGTAATTTTTTTTTTCAGGTGTCGGATCGATCAGGAATTTTTAGATTTCATTTATGATGGTGTTTTGAACAATCCTACCAATTTTCAGCTAGCTGCGAATTTTTGTAACTTCACTCCTATTTTTTGGTCTAATTTGACCGGACTAGTAAGGGAACATGTATTATTTATTAAGTTGAGAGTGGTTTTGAAGACCGCTTTAGGGTACGGACGTATAGTCTAGGCTAGTTAAGTTAGGAGAATTGGCGAAGGTCCAAGTGGGCTGTTGTAGCAGATCGATTAATATTAAATAAGTTAAATATAGTTAGGTTGAAGCCCAGATTAGACTAATCTAATAATCAACGTAGTGCGAGTATGTGTGTGTGTTTGTTGGTGCGACTGAGTGAGTCTTTTATTATAATAATAATTGTTCTAGGCTGAAAGGGTTTTTATGTTCACGTAACTAATCAGACAGAGACGTGTTGTTGGGGAGTTTGTAGCGCCACTTCTTCTGTTCAGCCTAAACACTAGAAAGTGGTGAAGGTTCTTTGGCGCTGTCTATAGACCTTCAAGAGAGTTGATCCACAACTCTATTAATTGATGATGCTTGAGTTTTGATTATCTACTCTAATAGTTATTATTTTTGAATTTGGTATTCCTTGCCTTAAACTCTATTAATAATGATTCTTGAAATTTGATTTCTCAAGTCTATTAGCTAGTAATTCTTAAATGTTGTATTCTTTATCTCAGACCAATAATTAGGTCAGACTGACATGAACACGTGTCCTGCAGATATGCTTGTTGTGCAAAGAGTAAAATTCCAGGGGTTTGAGTGACCACATCTACCTCATGTCCATTCTAAGGACTGCTAGGAATCATGTCTCCTCAAGAGCATGATCAACGCAATGCCGCTGGAACTAGCCACCCCGTTGCTAGACAAGGATAGTCGCACGGTTACCGAGGGAAAGCCGCTTCTTCTCGTTTATCAGTTTGAGAGATCTGCTAGGGATCATGGCTCTAAATAAGCATGATGCCGACGCAATGCTGCTGAAAAGCCGTTAGCGTCTTTATGGAAGTGTTGCTCTGAGTACTCCGAGTGTAGATGTGAAGTATCGTATGAGTAACGACTGACCAAATACCTGTTAAGCTAGAGTATAGGTGCTCACAGGTTTGTATAATATTATACTTTGCATCCCTGTTTTATTTAGTTTTATAAAATCACATCACCAATGTATTCTCTATGTATTTTACAAATAGCTATGAATTTCTAAGTCTTATTTACCATTTCTTTCAATTCTTTCCTTGCCTTATTAATAGGACAAGGCATCGGACTTCTTCATATTTGGGAATTCAATTAATTGCTATCGCTACAGGGTGGCGTGCGGCCTTTTCTCCTTAGGGAGACGATATTAACACTAATATTAATATAATTAGGAAAAACGTAAATGTTATCAGCCTAAGCTTATTTAGAAACAGTCACAATGGCAAACCTTTCAATATTGTGCGTACAAATTTACAATTGCAGTTGGAATGTATGAGTGAACAAGTCTTTCAATTACGAGTATAATGTCAAGTATAATCTTGGGACCTTTGGGCTAGGTTATGTGATAAGGCTCTTCATTAGAGCTGATAACTTTTTACACTGAAAGCGTTTTGTGAGTCTTGGCAACCTAATTTACATTAAATAATTTTGGCGGGTAACATATTCATCATACGAAACCCTCTCCACGCGAGTTCAACTAGAACTTGTCCGGTTTTGTGTTATTAGTTAACGCCATTGCGGCTGTTGGATGGGGTAAATGGTTTCAGTCTTTATAAAAAAGCACACATATTAAATAACAAGATTTTACAAAATGCGATAGTAACTATGCAGGTTTGTCTGTCTGTTACCTTTTCCCACCTTTACGGCTGAACAGATTTCTATGAAATGAGGCACTCAGGTAGACCATGACCTAGTGGGCCACACAGCTCCACGTGGGTGAAGCCGCGGGCAAAAACGAGTATAATATTATAATCACAAAGTCACTTTGTTTCCAGCCAAAGGTTTACCGTAAATCGGCTTATAGGTTTGACAGGAACTCTTTTCTTCCAGTTCTACATAGAATTAGGGTTATGGCAAGTTTTTAGAACAATACATATAGATTGTTTTTTTTTTTCTTTGATTATTTACTATCAATATTAATATGGTAAGGATATCAGGAAAATCGAGAGTTCGCACCCAGGCAGGCACTTTACTTTGTGTATTTAATTTCATCACAACTGCTCTCAAAACGGTGAAGGAAAACACCGTGAGGAAACCGGCATGTCCTAGAACCAATAAATTCGAAGACATGTGACTAATAAATTCAAGAAAGCAATATTTTCCTGGCTTTTAGACATCTGGTTTTATACAGTTACTGTATTTTTTAAATTTTTAATAAATATTTTGTGTTTACTGACTTGACAAAACGAAAATATAAATAAATATGATTAGCGCTAAACGCATTTAGTCATTTATGATGCAAGCGGGCTTTGACATAAGGCAATAGAAAAATGAGATTCTGTGTACCTGCAGTGTAAAGGCTAATAAATTACACTTGAATTACGCTTATTAATAGCAATTGGGTTATCTTCTATTGCAAGACACGTGAAACATAAGTAACTTGCAAAATGTGGGTTTACTATTAACCGTCTGCCTATCCGTCAGGGAAAATGCATTTGTGATGTTGGTCGCTAACCCGCATTCGGGTGTCCCGATGTGTTTACCCGAATTCGGGGACCACAAAAGAATTACACTGACAACTTTGAAAAATTACACTGACAATTTTGATGAATTACACTGACAACTTTGACGAATTACACTGACAATTTCTAGAATTACACTGACAACTTTGACAAATTATACTGACAACTTTGACGAAGTACACTGACAACTTTGACGAATTACACTGACAACTTTGAAGAATTCGGGTGTCTTTGCAATTTTATTACAACATAACATCATCATTATATCACGCTTGTATTTGCGAAGGGTAAGCAAGAGGTGCATTTATAGTACACCCACATTTCGCTAGCACATAACGCGACATAACTCTGTAAATAAGCGACTTTCGATACTGACCACGACGTCAGATTTCAGTATCAGCAAGTTTTAAAAAAGGGCTTTCCAAAACATGCAGGAAAAAATAAGGAAAATCTTATTCTGAATTTCAGCAGGAAAGATCTTCTTAAAGTTTAATGACATCCCCGGGGCGCTGAGACGATGTATTTAAGTTTCAATACAGGATAAAGGACTTATGCATGAATGATCTGCAATTCCGCTCACACAAAGTAAAAGGGAAATTAATTGTTTTCATATCGACTACCAGCTTAAATTATCCAACGTCGGTATAATCAAATCACAACTGTCATTCTTTCAAAGTTATATGAAATTATTATAAATCATGGCTATTTGTCGTAATGTATCAAGTTGATGAACAATTTATTTCCCTGGCTGTATTTAATCCATCATTGAGCGGGAAAACTAATGTTCAGAAGAAAATAAATAAACGATCTGCTGACTTAAGTATTACGTTCAAGTCTTAATAGTTCTTATTGGAATAACTCCACGACCACATTCCACCAGCCCCCTTCTTCCATCGGTCATCTAAATGCACTGCAACTTATCATCCTTAGGTACCTAGTTGCTATCCCACCAATTCGCACTAAGCGTTTCCGCATGTCTTTTGTTATGCGCACAGCAAAAGAGTGGAACCCTCTACCTGCGTCTGTGTTTCCGAACGCTTACAACCCTAATCTCTTCAAAGTGAGAATAAACAGGCTTCTTCTGGGTAAGCTCACTCCATCGTCGACTCTGTCTCTGTCGCCACTGACCTAGACTAGAGTCAAGAGCAAACCCATCTTTATTAAAAATAAAACGAAAATAAAAATTAGTTTAGAAATATCCACGTGGAAAATAATTAATTTAGTATACAGACAGATTTTTAGTTTTGCTCTTTCATACTTATTTTCCGTATGTACCTACCAGCTGGCCCTTAGAAATATTCAGAACCAACAACTTTTTATTTAGTAAATTCGTCTTCGTTAAGGTTTTATTATATTTAGGATGTATTAGAATACTATAAACCCACCCAGTAAAGTTCTAAACACTTCGAATTTCGAACAGTGTCCACGATGATTTGGGTCCATCGACCACGACGGTACTATGGTATCAAACACAGATCAGTTCCGAATTGTATGCGATCACTTGAGCGAGGTTCGAAGTGCAGTTTCATATAAAATGCTTCAGTATCAGAAACGGATCAAAAAATGCAATTTGTACAATAATAATGAAATGGTGTACGTTGTTAAGCGCATCACTTCAAAAAGGCTGGACAGATCTGGCAAATTTTTATTTTAGATTGTTCGTAATACTCCGAATTGGGTTCAAATTTGAAAAGTTTCCGGGAAAATTCGGGAAAACTGAAAATGCATTTTGTATGAATTATTGAAATGGACAGTACAACGTCGGTCGGGTCAGCTAGTTTAACAATAAAATCAAAAGATTATAATAATATACAGGGTGTTTTTGACAGCCCTCCGCAAACTGATAGGGTGGCTTCAGTACATCATATTAAGATGACCGGTACATGAAATTCTTTCAGGAGCATTAAGGGAATCCAAAAAACCAGATTTGTTTTATGGGGGGACATCGTGATCACTTACCTCACACGCAATGTATCGTTACCGTGGCAAAACGCACGTAGCGGACGGCAGCGCAGCGAGCATGAGCGAGGCTGCCCCCGCCCCCCGCGCGCTCCCCGGCGCACCTGGGCCGCGTCTTTATTACGTTACGTTACATTTTTCTTTTCCTGAGAAAATTTCCAGTGGGATATGATTCAGAATAAGGAGCTGAATCAATCCGGTGTTTTTGTGGAGGGCTGTCAAAAACACCCTGTATAATATTAGATTACTAAGAAGACGTAAAAATAAAATTTCTTTGTTGGTTTGTAAGTTTATATGTAGGGGGTAATCTCTGGAAATACCGATCGGATTTCAACATTCTTTTTGCTTTTGATAGCCCAAATCTTGAGGAAGGCCACAGGCTATTTAAAATCACCCTAGGACCCTTAGAAGCCGAGCAAAAAGAAAAAAGTCAGCAAGAACGCTAAGCGAAAACGAAGTAATGGCGCGGGTCTTCGATGCGGTGCGACGTGGTGGGTCGGGGGTACCAGAAATTTCAAGCGAACGAAGTTGCGGGTACAAGCTAGTAGGTAAATGCAGATTAAGGGGACTACATGACCTAAACGCTAGTTTTATAATGCCTTGAAGTATATGATTCACTACAGTAATCAAAATCAAAAAATATATTATATTCTTCAGGATATAATGCTACTTAGATAGTGTGTTGAAAACGTAATACAACTAATTTGGTACAATAGCGAAAAGTCACAAAGATACCTCAAACAATTTCTTTTAACGATTAAAAACCATACTAATATATCTACATGCAATCATTCTGTTTTTTTTTCAGATTGTTCTTCAAGCAACTTTTTTTTTTTTTTGAGGTTGGGAAATCATCAAATGACTCCTCCCGCTCTGGGTGGAGCGGAAGGGAGTGTCAGACTCTTACTGACTAAAACCCACCCGTGTTCCTTCCTTGGCCCTTTATGTTCCGGGTCAGCGGACCCCTTTCGGATGAGGCGCGCGTGGAACACGTACGCGCCATCCAGCGCGGGCCTGGTCCTGATCGAACGGTGAGCTACCCATTAGTCACCGCCCGCAGGCCCGCGCCTACGGTGGCCGGGAGTCGTCACGCGGCTCCCGACGCCCCGAGCGTCCACCGCGGCGGCTTGGACGGGAGACTCTCTCCCTCTCCCGTCCCGCCACCTTCTTCGCTAGCATGACTGCTTCGCAGAAGGAGGCGACTGCCTCCCACTCCCCCTCGCCCCGGACCATGGCTTGAACCAGGGCCGGGCGTGACGGAACTTTGAGCCCCACTTCCGACGGCTGGCGCCCAAGTTGCTGGGCGCGGCTGGCGCGCTTGCGACGCTGCTTCCCAATCTGGGGGGCCCGAGCGCCGTCTGTAGGCGGCTCTACGTGGGGGTCGTGCGATCCATGGCCCTGTATGGGGCCCCGGTGTGGGCCTCTGACCTGACGGCCGGCAGCATCGCTGTTTTGCGAAAGCCGCAGAGGGCGATGGCCGTCAGAGTCATCAGGGGGTATCGCACGATCTCCTACGAGGCGGCTTGCGTACTGGCCGGATCCCCGCCCTGGGACCTCGAGGCGAAAGTACTCGCGTCATTGTATCGGTGGCGCGAGGAAGCGAGGGCGCGGGGCGAGGGACCGATGCAGCGACACATAGAGCTGCGTCGGTCTCAGCTTCGCGAACACCGGGGTGGTTTTTAGTCAGTAAGAGTCTGACAGACCCCGTCGCCCGCCCCAGGGCGGCGGACATCCATGAGGATTTTCCACCCCGAAAACAAAAAAAAAAAAAAAAAAAAAAGGGCCGGGCGTGACAGGTCGCCGCCGCTGCCGATCGCCTCTACGAAGACACGGCGGTGCTCCGCCCATGCAGGGCAGGCCCCCACCGTATGCTCCACCGTGTCCTCGGGGCGATCATCGCAGTGGTGACACCCGGGCGTTTCCTCCCGTCTGATGATGTGCAGGAACCTCCCGAAACTTCCGTGTCCGGTGAGGACCTGCGTCAGGCGGTAGGTGAGGACGCCGTGACGCCTCTCAAGCAACTTAATAACGTGATAGTGTTTTTTTTTTTGTAATCAATAGATTCTTTGTAAATAGAGAGTTGCTTCATATTTTGCAATAAATTTCCAGCTTTGTGTCATCGCGCTTCTCTTTCTTTTCTATGCAGTCCGACAGTTACGGCGCTTTAGCTGTCGTCAGACACTTAACCCCAAAAATTGAAATTAAAAATTCTCCGCCGCAACCTGCAATTACGCCTCCACGCGCCCACAGAATAGCGCGGGATGCATTCAATGGCTGCCAAATGCCTACAAATCCTTTTGTCGTCCAACATTGGAATATCTACGTGGAAGTACCATGAAACTACGAATAGGTACCTACTGTGAACTACCTTACCTATTTTAATTCATTGGCAAAAGCCAAACTAAAAAATATTGAATCAAAATAGTTTTAAATAGGTTGGATTTGAGTTCAGTAACTAACCCTAGCTACTTAATATTCACGTAGGACCTTCCATGCCGAACCATTCGTCGCGTCGACGAACATTTTTTGAATAAAACTAAATTGCAGATTACAATAATTTCTGTCAATTTATTGCATATACTGGTTTTAATTTTTCATAGGAATTCTTCTTCTTTGTCGTATCGATGATTCCAAATTATATGGAGTTTTGACCGGAATTCCGCCATTCATATAAACTAAACCAACTCGATTTTTATAAAGTCTTGACTAGACTGTTTTAAAGTCAAAGCATTTATTTCAAGTAGGCACTTATAAGGCACTTTTGAACGTCAACATTTACATTAAAATAGAATTGATTCTAGTCGCCCCTTCCAAAAGGTAGTTTCGTATGGAGAAGAATGGGCCTGAAACTCCACCGTTACTCTTTTAAAATGTGTTACAATATTTTGTAAACACCAATTATGTGAAGATGTGATGTGTGACCTAAAATAGAAATTACCCTACCACAATAGGTAAAAAGAAAGAAAAAAAATTGCAATGTCAAATAAGTTAATTATGTGATAGATACATGGTGCTCACATATTTACAAACATTGTAAAAGTATACGATTTTCCAAATTATGTTAACAAGTAATATGTCAGTGTGTGAGTTGAAGTAATCACAGAATGAAAATCAATCTTATAAAAACAATAAATTATACAACTAAAGTAGCAACAAGCTTGATTTTGTCTAGACTTTAGATTGTCGTATGGAGCTGGACCAGCATGTTTCCAAGCATTCTTATCTCTTTACAGAATAATACCGTTTTTTCTCTCGAATCATTACAAACAATGCAGAATATCTTAAGCCCTGGTAGAAGTACTAGCCAGCCTGTAATTCAATAGCAGGGCTCAATGACCAGCAGCCTAATTTCGTAACATACTAACATTTTGACAGTTCAACAATATACATTGCGTTATTTACGTTGTCTCGCAGACGAGTTTTTCAAACATATTATTATTATAAATCAATGGATATGAATTTCCTTCAAAACCCTTTGGATTGTGATTGCAAGTGTCGGCAATTGAGATGTAGGGTGCGCCAGGTGTAATTTAACGTATGCTTCTCGCAGATATAAAAAAAAAGTCAGAAGAGATACATCAAAAATTTTGTTTTTTTTTTAGCTCTTAAACTACTTTTTATTTGTCGTCCTTATGCACAGTAGCGCGGAAGTTACTTTGTTTGGGGGAGGGCTAAAGTAAATTCATTAATTGCCAACTTGGAACTTGTAATGGGTCCTTTATTAAACCATGACGGAAATGGAAAATGTTCAGTAATGGGTTACGATAGGTCTATGGAACTTTTGAAGATAATTTTCAACTGTGATGAATTGAGTAAAAATAGGCTGTGTAAGAGAAAGTAAGAAAGACCCAAACAAATTGGCACAGAAGCAGGTTCATAATAAGTAAATATAATAATAACAATAAACCGTTTATTTCAGGCGACACTGGCCCATAGAGAAATATATAAACCTATACTTACATTGTTTTAATTACAAAAACATAAACTATTGTACGCGAACAGAAGGTCAATTCTACTAATTAACAAGCAAAGTGAAAAACATGACACCGGAACGCGATGACATTGTGAACAGACCAAAAAATTGTATTCTGCTCATGTTAAAATTCGGTTTGTTCACGTTCCGGTCGCAATATCATCGCAGTCTAGTCTCATGGCAGTCAACTTTGTTCTCGTTTACGAAAAATAACATATTTTCGTGTTGGTTCAATATATGCAGACGATAATGTGATACTTGGTGATATTTCAATTTTTTGCAACCTTATTTTATGATTTTTTTAATGTATTAATTAAATTGCTTGGTTTAGTAAACACTCATAGTATTTTCATTTCCCGTTTGTTATTTTAAATCTTTGAGAACACAAAATCATTAAAATAAATAATCGGTTATAAAGGTAACTTGGAACGTAATAGTAATCGCGACGCGCATGCGCGATGCGTACGGTACCTATATTGTGGCAGATGATAGAAATGATAGAATAGATGTCAAGAGACGTCATTAGATTGAATGTCAAACTATAGGTAACTTTATATCATTTTTATTTACTATTATTGATATAGGGCTGAAATTACTGTAATCATTTATTGCACTATCACAGGAAGAAAAACATTTTCTCGAATAGGTACCTATGGTGCTACCACAGTAACCACTTTAAAAAAAACGGTGCCTATCTTTATTATCCATGAGGGATATCATCGTATTTTGGAACAGAACCCAAGCATAGCAGCCAGGCTATATACCTACCTACTGTGGTGGTCGTTGTAGTGCGTTGAGTGAAGAGTTGCAGGGGAGATCTGAATACAGAAAAGTGCCGCTATGATGTAAAACTTCCGTAACGCACCTACTACACCCATAATATTCTCTGAGGATGCTGCAGAGCTCCAAGTAATGTTGGCCGAGCATCACGAAGTAAGTAAAAAGACTGGCATAGAAATGAACCTCTCAAAAACAAAAATAATGGCGAAATAACTAAAAATACCTATAGGTATCACTCAACAACTCTCCGGTGGGTTACGCTGACGATTATATTTACCTGGGAAAACTTGTACCTATAGTTTAGCAAGAATAACAACATTTGAAGAAATAGACAGGCGAATCGCGACAACGTGCAAAGAAATATTGGTGATAGGTATAAAGAAATCATCAAGTCAAGCATCCACATCTAATGGAATTTATGAATTATGAAAATTATGAATTCCTGTCTACTACTCTGCCTCACGTACGGCTACCAAACATGGATTTCTGACTCTGTACCCATGAGAAAACTGACCTTTCTCTAGTCGGCTAGAAAGAAGTAGTAGGCTTAAAATAAGACTTAGACAAAATTAAACATTCTGCAACAAGAAAAAAGACTATGGTAATCGACGATGTCTCCTTCGCTCAAAGCCTAAAGTGGAAATGGGCCGGACGTTTTCTTTTTTTTCCAGATAAGTACACTGACGATATGTGGAATAAGCAGTCACAGCTTGGAGAGGGCCTATCGGTAGGTAACAGGCGCAGGGGCAGACCAAAGTCACGATGGAAAGACGGGATGAAGCAGTCGCCGGCAAAAACTGGACTTTTATCGCATCACGTAGAGACGAATGGAAGGCTTTGGAGGAGGCCCATGCAAAATAATTAGATTTTGAACTTTTAAATTTCTTATTTACCTACTTTAAATAAAATTTTTTACGTCATTTTGAAACTATTTAAGTAGTAATTAGAATAATAATATGAATTTTAATGGCTGTATTCGAGATGTATTTATTTACTACTTAGCTAAATTGAATTTTATTCAAACGTCGACAGTAACTTTAATATTTAAGTACCTACTGCTTAGGAATGTACAAAATAAATAAAAGCATATTTTTCATTGGCCTTTTTATTTCTTTACTATGAACTCTTGCTCGTTCTCGCAAAGCAAAACGATCGGTCTGTTCCGTACTAGCTGGGTCCGGACCGATAAATCGATGGCCTCTGCAGCGTGCTTACTCTTGCAAGTTGGGATGCCAAAACACCTTTCTTGTATGGGGACTCCCTTTAGTTTTATTATTTGTTGTTATAGCGGCCATAGTAGTAGGTACCTACACACTCGGTGAAAATTTCAAGTGTCTACCTATTACGATTCAAAAGATACAGGCCCTGTGACAAATGGGCGGACAGACGGACCCTAAAAACCATATAGTTATATTTTTATAAGTACAAGCAAAGTCATGCAAGGGAGGCGTCGAACCGCCAGGCTGTGTGTTTCGTTGACTAGAGACTAAAATAGCCATTCTCTTCCCATGTCATAATTGACTGTTTAGCTTGATAATAGTAATGATTTTCATTTCAGAGTTTAAATCCGTAACTAATTTGCAATTTCGTCTCGTATTATTACAATCCTGCAGTAAACTATCAAAGAACAGGAAGAAAATTCAATACTACTCTTCCCCCCACTGTACCTAAATAGCGCGATAATATTATTGAGTATAAACTCAGCAGTGGGTGGAACAAGACTGCCAGTAATAATGATGATGGTTTAACCTACACATAATGACCCGGCCTTCAAAGAATATTTTTGCAAAATTCGTACCTAAAGCTTTTGAATAAATTCTTCTGAATAGATAATTTTTTCAGAAGCTTGGGCATGCATACAGATAAATTACCAAATGGGCACAAATACTAAAAACCAATCCATACTATCGGCATCAGAATCATTCCCACACTTCGTAGCACATACTATTTCAAAAATATTGAATGCACAGTTTTGACTTCTCTGCAATTTTATAATATGTATAGAATATACGCACATTTATAAAAATCCATACGTGATACATGTCTCCGTTGTCTAGTCTCAAGTGTGGATTTTATTAAATGTGTGTCCTAAATAATTATATGGGTTTGTGTAGTAAGTTTGGAGCTGTGACCACCTCACACTCCTCACCTCACTTCACCTCACGAGCATAGTGAGTGAGCAACCATCATATCTAATAAACACACTAAAATGCACGCAAGCGTGCCGTGAAAGTTGCAGGCGAAGTGCTAACCGACTATAAAATCTGCCCTATAGAAGTGGAGTCATCATCATAATTTCAGCTGAAAGACGTCCACTGTTGAACATAGGCCTCCTTCAAGCGACGCCACAATCATTGACAGGTTCTATACTTCTATGTGCCTGCATAAAAATGAAGTCACTACTAAAGTGAAACGTAACAACGTAAACGTAAAACTTATCTCTTTATTAATAATTTGTTATCCTAAAATACAACCTCTTAATAAATAAGTGTTTGTAATAATATTACCTAAGTAAATATAACTTTATCTGAATGTAATAATAGTATTTTAAGAAATAGCTACCTACCTACTTACCTATAATAGAATTATTTATATTACTGTTATTAACTTTGTAAGCAAATATAATCATTTAGTTTTCCTGTATAATTTTATTGCAAATTTTAGCTTTCTATGATTTAGTTTTTTTTAACTTTAAGTAATACCTACTTAGATAAAGGTCTACAACAGCTTTTAGCTGTAAGCCTTTTGTTAAAATCTTGTTTTTTACCTTGTGGAATGCAAATAAATGAATATAAATAGGTATGCATATGAAACCCTATTTTAATTAAATAGCCAACTAATCATTAATACAAACATATAAAATATTATTGGTTTGTTTAATGCACAATGTACACAACCATAGTTACATGCTATGCTTAAAAATAGTGATTACATGACCCTGTTAGGGCGCTGCAAGATAACTTAAAAGTAACAATATTGCAGTGAGTATCTATTAACTAATAACAAGTAGATTAGGAACTTTCATAATTAAAAATATTATATTAATTAAACTTATTTAGATCTCTATACATAAAAAAGATTATAATTGTATTATAATTAACACACAGTTAGATATTTGAACTCTATTTTAACATTTTATCTTCCATAAATTCTTGGATACTATAGTAACATTTTTCTAAGAGCAATGCCTTTAACCTAGCTTTAAATACACATAGTGTTCTCATGGACCATATTATATTTTCGGGTAATTTATTATATATTTGTATACTTCGGTATTCTGGGCTATTTTTGTACCTTTGTAGTCTTACACATTTCAATGTAAGTAACACTATGTATCAGGGTGCTTTTAAAGGCTTTTTTACTAGACATAGAACATGCATTTCGCTCTTATACTATAGCACAACCAGCAATCAGAACAACCACCCTGCTCATTCAACCCCCCGCTGTGTAGTATACCCGTGATCTCTTCAAATAGTAATGTAAAAGTGTGACACCCCCGTGCCTAGGAAAGCATGTAAAGCCGCTGGTACTGTGCCTAAACTCTTCCCGGTTACATCATATTGCCTTCTCATCAGACTATGAGAGTGAGGGAAGAGTAGGTGCACCTATGCACACAATTGTCCTCTTCTCCATAGTACCTCCCATATACTTTGGCTGTCTCCGTTGAAATTGGCTGCTGTGACCGCAACTCGGTCGGGACTTCTGGAGGATATTGTTACTTCTCTTAATTATCAAATGGTCTTATGAAGCAGAAATGTGTTACACGTAGCTCTTATAAATGTATGGAATCTAAAAAGAAGACATAATATTAAGTATCTTGATAGTGAATTGACAAAGAAATTCTGTTATTCATCTTGCATAATTTTTATGATAACCGTCACACTTTCAGCTTATTGTAGAATTTTTCTTGTTAAGTACATGTATTTTAAATATAGGTATGTGGGTGGTCCAGGGCCAATGTGGCTTGCTACATGGCTGGGGATCTGAAATAATATAGCTACTCGCGCAAAACGCAGGAAGATAACAGAACCGAGAAAAGTAGATAATTATATGGTGATGACGAAGATGCTTAGAATATACTCGTAGTTGCCTTGTTGCATGTCAATCAATAATATCTTGATATATTATTATAATAATGTGTACGTAGTAGACCAACCTTGGCTGCCACACCCAGTCCATTTTTTCGACGCTTAAATCCTGTTGGATAAGCGGCTTCAGTTCGTAAGATTTGATGAGTCTGTAACTTTTTCCAAACGCAAGGTAGCTTATGGAACATGCGTCTTATATGAGCTACCGCGGCTGGCGATGCTAAGAACACTTGCTGCTGTGTTCTCTACGTTATTTTGCCGTCGATTCGTCGTCTGCGCGTTGTGCGAGGAATGAAAAATACTCCTACAGGCCGAACCCACTCGTTTTGCATTATTTCACCACACAAACACAAAATGATTGATAACAGTGTTACTGGTTAAGTTTTTACTTCATGAATCTTGGATTTCAAGAAGATTTCAAGGATAAAATCGAAATAAAACAAGAAATATGAAACTGCAGAAGCTAAAATTTTTAGTTACAGTTCAGTCTACAAATAATGTCATGCCTAGGTCAGTTTTGACGTTTTTATAAGTACTGGAATGCACATTTTATTTTCGGTGTCAAGTCGAAACTTTAGCAGAATACCGTTTTAGTACATTTCTTATTTTCGATCTAGTCGCAATCTCATTGCAGTAAACGTCACGTTTGACTTAGTTTTTTGGTTTAGCAGAATACCTTTTGTGACATTTTGGAACTTTTGCGGCACTGCGACTTGAATTTGAACGTTTTTTAAGTACGAGAATTGGCCTTCAGATGACTATGTTGGTGTCGTGTGGCGTATAAAGATAACTTAGTACTTATGGGGCTGACAACAGCTAAAGTGCGGTCACTGTCGGACTGCATAGAAAAGAAAGAGAAGCGCGATGACACAAATCCGGTAATTTATTGCAAAATATGAAGCAATTCTCTATTTACAAAAAATCTATTGATTGGACTAAAAAATTAATACACTATCACGTTAGTATGTAAAAAAAACTGAATGATTGCATGTATAGGTGTTAGTATGGTTTTTAATCGTTAAAATAATATTTTAAAGTATCTTCGTGAGTTTTTTCTATAGCACCAAATTAATATTATTACGTTTTCAACACACTACCTAACTAGCATAATATCCTGAAGAATATCATATATTTTTTGATTTTGTTTACTGCAGTGGATCATTATATTTTTAGGCATTATGAAACTCGCGCTTAGGTCATGTAGTCCCCTTCATATTATTGTCTAATGGCAGAAGACAGAGATAACTCTCTCACTCTCTATTCTTTTTATTTCAATACTAGATTCTGCCAGCGACTTCGTTTGCGTGAAATTTCTCTTACCCCCTCCCCACCCCGTCGCATCGCATCACCTGCCCGCGCCATCACTTCGTTTTCGCTTATTCAGATTTTATTGTTATTTTTGCTCGACTCCTAAGGGTCATAGCGTGATGTTAAATAGCCTATAGCTTTCCTCAAAAATTGGGCTATCAAACGCAAAAAGAATTTTTCTGATCAATTCTGATCAGTAGTTCCAGAGATTACCCCGTACAACCTCACCAACTTTACCTCTTTTTAATATTACTAGCCTTTAACAGCGACTTCGTCAGCGTGAAATGTATTGTACGCCCCCGTCACACCCCGTCGCGTCAAATCGCCCGCCCCGCGCGATTCTTTAGTTTTCGCATAGCGTTCTTTCTGACTCTTTTTCTTCCTGCACGGCTCCCAAAGCTTGTAGCGTGATGTTTAATAGCTTATAACCTTCCCCAAGAATTAGGATATCAAATGCAAAAAGATTTTTTGGAATCCGACCGGTAGTTCCAGAGATTACCCCCTACAACCTCACAAACTTTACCTCTTTATAATATTATTATATTAAGTATAGATAGTATCACAGATCATATTAAATGATCTGAGGAATAGTATAGATGAGACATTTTCTGTGAATTAATGACAGACAGCCCACAGCCTAACCATGCAAGGAAAATAATTATGTTACAAAAAGGGCATCGGTAAGAAGATATAATTTTCCAAAACCAGCGAACAAAGTCACGGGAAACAGAATAGCCTGTTCTAAGTTATTCTAAAAGGCCTCCCTAAGAGCGTTTATACCTTATGAGTGGCAACGTCGCAATTTAGTGTCATATTTCGTGGTTTTTCAATTTTTATCATTTAATCGGAGCTATATTTTAAAAATCTGTTTAATTAACTTTTTAGAATTATGTGAAAACTGCGTAAAAGGTAAGGAATCGTTGCGTTTACAGTTCTATTTATATGCAAATAATACATTGAAAACTTGCAGGGCGTTATTTTCATTGTAGAATAACTGTAAGCATTACGGTTACTTACTTTTTAAACACTTTCACGTACTCGTAATTCTAAAAACTTAATTAAACAAATTTTTAAACTATAGCTCCGATTAAATGATAAAAATTGAAAACCACGAAATATGACACTAAATTGCGACGTTGCCACTCATAAGGTATAAACGCTCTTAATGAACGTTGCGATCCATCTCAAAAAGCATTGAATGAATGAACATAAACATTAGTAAACGACTTCCAATTTGACAAACAAAGAATGAAGTATAAATCTTGTACATTCACGTCTTTATTTGCAAGCAACGAAAGCCCTTTACATTGTATTAACCTTGAAATACTGGCGCTACTCGAGGAGACTACACATTTTCGTTCGCAAGACGGTGATGCACGATGGTTTGCTATCTAAGCAAGTATACGAACTATCGTTTTGCGACTAGCATCGCGAAAGGACACACAGCCGGAAAGAGCGATGGAGCGAAAAAAAACAAAACACTATCATTCTTATCATCGTCAACCGCCTAGCTTTATAGGTCGGCTTCCAGTCTACAACAACGAAACACTGGCTTTTACTTCAAACATAATCAGCCTATAACGTTCACACTGTTGGGACTCAGGCAAACTATCTGTGAGAGGGATCACAAATATTCATAGTCAAAAAAATAGCTGACTACACACACACAAACTATAACTGTCCACTTTCTGTAGCCAATGCGACTTAATTTTAGAACTGAGCCAAAAATTACCAAAACAAACTCTCCATATTTCCTTATCCTATTCAACTTATAATCTAATCAATGCCATAAAGGTTATACCTCAACTTACACCGTATATAGATTTAATACGCTGCAGCGATTTGCAATCTCGCCTATACCGCTGTATGAGTAAAACTCTCAACTCCAGTCGACAGTCGTTCGCTGAGTTCCAACCGCCGCGCATGCCTCAACGCGCCGACTGTACCATAACTATACACTTGCGAAACAACGTAAAATAAATCTTCGAACATTTTAAAAACGAATTCTTTGTTTGCAATAAATATTTATTTTAAAAAACGTGCATAAGTTTATAGTTCGAACTTTTTTGGAATACGAACTTTTTATTATTTGAATTTCGAAATGTGATCAAACAATAATCTAACTGTGTTTTTATCGAGAGTCTCGATTTTACTGTTGATGTGGATTAAGTGCGAATTTTAATGGGTTAAATACTATTTAAAAACCGAGTGTCAGTGAAAAGTTTTTCAAAAGTTGACGAATTGTTTGTTTCGTTTGATAAAATTAAGTGAGTGTGTAATTAGAGATTCCAGTTCATTAGGAAATCGTTGAATTGATGCCAAAGCTCTTCTGGAACGTAAGTAAATAATTGTTGGCATTGTATTGACGTTTTTAATCGTTTTTAGAAATGTGGTTGTATGTTTAGAGCGGGTATTAATCGCTTTATTTATAGCCGTTAGGAAACGTACGTGTGCTATCTATCCGGCATGGCATGTTATTTTGAAACTCATTAAGTATTGTGTATAATAAAGGCACAATAATTATTCTATGTATTTAATTAGGGTAATATTATTATCGGTGGTAATAATTTTTCTATTTAATTTATGTCACGTTTTTTTTTTATATGGTGAAGTTAGGCTGGTTTTCTTTTATGAATGTACTATTTTTATTTAATAAAATAAAATAATACAGGATTTATAGTTAAACAAAAATATTAAAGTTCAATAACAATAGAATAATTATTTATTTATGTAAGATTTATAAAAATATACACATAAATTAACAACATAATAAACGAACATGTTTTTTTTAATAAAAAAAACATGTTCGTTTTCAATATAATTGCTATATTATTTGTGTTGCCATCAAGAAACACGGTCCACTTTTTCTTGACTGGGATATTGCGTTATCCTTTGTGAAATGGAAATTACCAAAGTTTTTTCATGCATAAAAGTGTAGGTATTTACATTAATTCTAAATTTTTATTTTTTGTGCGAAGTTTCATAAATATTTCAAGTTTATGTCAATATTGTTCTAAAAATTAGGTAGGTACTTACAAAACTTTTTATTATTTTTAAACTTTGCTCCACACTAGGAATTTCTCCTGTATTGTTACTTTGCCTCGTATTAGTAAGGTACTGTTACCCACTTTTAAATTAAGTAGTAAGATTTTATTAAAAAATAAAATGTAGTTTCATCTTAATTAAGAACTTACGTCTTAAATTACTTAATAAGCCTCTATTCAAAATTAAGAATTATTACAAAATAATTATGATTTTAAACGGGCAAAAATACTTTTGACTTTAAAATTCTTTGTTTAAAAATGTCATCTACAAATCTTCATAGACTTAAAAGATCATCAATCATCAATAATTATTAATGTCTTGCTGTGATTATTAATAGTTCTTCATTATAAATACCGAAGCACAAAATTATTATTTTATGAGAATTTACTGTTTATTGCACCCACCCACCTAATTATTTGTTAATCTATAATTACCGGCTGTATTTGATTAATTAATTATACTATTTTACCTATCCACTATTAGCAGGCTCATTATCTATAAGCTGACCCAACAGAGGTTGTCAAATTTAAATAAAGTTTGTGATCGTTTAGTGAATTTGTACAAATGAAAAAAAAACGTATTTCTTAGTGAACATGTTTGAATCGTGATATATGGTCTTGAGCATAATATACAAAAATGCCATTGAAGAACGTGCGTTCAGTATTTCCCGAATTGGAACATATTCCGGGACATTTTTCAAATATTTGTTTAAAAAAAGAATTCGGACTATTCGGTCCCGCCATTATCAAGTGATGCGCTTACCAACGAACAGCATTTCATTTTTATTTATATAATTACCAAGTATTATCTTTGAGAGGTTTCTTATCTATCAGGTTCGAACGTTAACGTATAGTGTTCTATGTCATTATAATTATCAAGTATAGCTTCTGCTCGCGAATTCGTCCGCGTCCAAGTCTTAAGATACCATAATATACTAAAATTACAGCCACATTTCATGATACGAATGCCATTATCTTTCGATTCCACCCGGGTTTTGATTCGACTAATTTGAACAAAAAAAACAGTTTTTGTGACTTAACTATAACAATAGTTAAATAGATAGCCTCGCGGACTTATTTGTGGATAATATTGAATACTACAAGCATGTCATCATCATCAGCCTATAGTGTTCCCACTGCTGGGACACAGGCCTCCTCTCTGTGATAGAGAGTGGGCCGTAATCCACCAAGCGGGCCCAGTGCGGGTTGCTAGATGTCACATTTCTTTCGAATTTTTGGTTCTAGGACATGCCGGTTTCCTCTCGATGTTTTCCTTCAGCGTTTTGAGAGCATTTACTTAGTACATCATTTTATGTATCATCAATTGTTTTTGCAGCGCACGCCAAATAATGAGTAAATTTTTGATACCTTGGGTTACATTACTTACTGACTCGATATTCTTCACGGATTCTCGCCACAATGTGCTTTTGGGAAACACCCGTGTTCGAATTTTGGCTGTTTTTCTATATTATTGTGTTTGTTTTGTGCGTCGTCTCGTTGTTACCTGCTATCAGGTTTGTTTGGTATTTGTTTTTTTTAACGATATTGGTCACCATTATCCATAATGAATATGAATATATATTCACATAACACACACGTAAATGTGAGAACTATATCGGTCGTTGGTTTTTTTTATGTTTATTTTTGTATTTTTCTCAGCGTAATCATGATCTGGCAGTTTGAGTAATTTATGCGGTCTACTCAAATGTCCTTTCTTTGGTATTGTTCGTCGAAACGTTGAGCTCCTTGAGTCTAAGTTGAGCTGCACGGTTACTGACAATTGCGTGCACTGACTGGACAGGTCCGCAGTCACCTACATAGCCTTCACATGATCTGACCAAGATTTTGTCTGGACTTTAAAAGAGACTGTGACCTCTGAGTTTGTTTCGGCCTTTCTTCTCAGAGTAGTCAGATAGCAAACGCCGACCTCATCTAGTTTAAAAAAATACATATGATTGACGTGTAAAAGTGTTTGTTCAAACCTACTTACAAAAATAAAATCATTTATCATTATTTTAAAGCTAATTTACCCACACTTGCTTGTAGCTTTAATTTTCTTTGATTATTTTGTCCATATTTCTGACACTACATATTATACATATTCAGTATGAATATGGACAAAAATAAACCCCCAGACCCTTCTGGTGATATTCTTACCACTATCTGGCTTTTCTTCGTATAGCCCAAGTCCCATACCCAACCCATTAAGCCAGTTTGCAGATGTGGTCTGTAATCTGGAATCCCAGATCCTTCCACCCCAGACTAATATCCGTAAGCGTCCCGGTAATGAAGAGGATTTATCCAATTGCCCTACCAAACAACCGAGAACTCATATAAGCTGTGTTAGATACTCAGTAATTGATAAAGGACCTTTTATTGTCCATGTTCCCCGACAAGAAGCTTAACCTAATTCTGGAAATACCCTACACCCAATTTAATTTGGGCGCTTTTTGGCAAATCAGAACATATCAAATATTGTCACAGTCAAGCGTGTTGGTAGAAACCGTGTGGGTATCGGTTGAGTTTTCATCCCCTCAGGATGCAAACGCTTTTATTAGTAATAATCAGAGGTTGTTATTAATATGGATCTTCCCGAGATTTCTAATGGATAATCCCGTGTGGCCAACAATATTACAAATAAATAATAAACCTCGGAGATAGACAGACAAATAAAACAAAGATAATGAACATAAAATTTTTATTAGTATTTACATTAATTCACAGTACAAATTATTAATAGTCTTAAGAAAATTCTCATACTTATACCTCGACTTTTTTATAAATATAAAAAATATTTTTGCTTCTAGCTTAGACTCGTGAGGGTTTACTTATTCAAACGGCCCATCAGAATCATTTTCCTTGTCTGATTCATTCAAAGTACCACTAAGATTTGAAGTGTTTGCTTCCGACATTACTGTATATAACTTTTTTATTTAATAAAGCACGGGATGTTTCTGCTCTTTAAAATTAATATCGAGATTTGAGGCATATCCACTTTATTCTTTCGCTGTATGAAATCAGTGTAAGTACATAAACAACTCTACCTCTTTCCGACCTCTGGTAATAATGTTTTAGGGACACATTTGTACAATCATCACTGTTTACGGGTGAGTGCGTGGTTAGAAGCGTGTTTATTCATAGAGGCTCATAGCATACATTTTGGTGTTACCTTTATAGACTCATTTAGTTGCTTGCAAGCTTTGGAGCAGAATCCTTTCAGAAGTAAACTGCACAGTCCAATCCTGCTTCAAATCAAAAAGTCTCTTTTCTCTTGTGCCAAGAATCACAAAACCGTACATTTGGTTTGGATTTCAAGTCATTGTGGCATAAGAGGAATATGTTGATGCTCTTGCTAAGGATGCTGTTACGTCCCAAGCCGTTGTGACATTAAGCATTTTCAATGCCAGGGCTACGATTTGCTGAGCCTTCCAAAAAGAGCTTGCTAGCCTCATGGCAGGTGCAGTGGCAAAATTCAAGTAAACGAAACGGTGCTATTTATAACGTAATACAAATTAATGTTTCACCCAAGCCTTGGTTATACCTTTATAAAAAAATATCCAAGAAAGTGTTATCTATTCTTTGCCGTCTGCGTATTCTTACACTGTTCTTCCCGGTCTTCCTTCACAAAATTCGGGTCAGAGACACATCACTCTGCGAATGTGGGTTGAATGAAGGTACTTTGGAGCACATGTTTTTTAACTGCTGCAATAATAACCCCACCCATGACTTGTATAGTCATCCTAAATTAAAGATCCCTGTTCCTCAAAGCTCTTTGAGGAATTGATGTTTTTTATCCGGGTCAATGACATCAAATTATGGTGATTTGTGTGCAGCCTGTGATCATATATGTACTTTTAATTATAAATATAATTCAATTATTTAATAATCAACTAGTATTTGATTTATGGTTTTTTTTTTTGTAATTTCGTCCTTCGCACGTTTTCTCATATCACATCTGACATTGGCAGAATTGTCGACATCGGCACCATTGCCATAGATTAAAAATCAAAAATAGAATTGATTACATTACTTAGGTACTGCAGTTTTCGCAGGGATCTCTATTTTTTTTAATATATAATCTACAGCCCGTGATATTCGCTGATAATTGAGCTTTCTATAAAAGTGAAAGATTTTTTTAAATCGGTTAAGTAATTTTTTATCTATTACAAACAAACCAAAAAATCTAATCTTTTCTCTTATAATATTAGTTTTTACAACTTCGTGTAGGTAGGTGCAATTTCTATTGGCTTCATAGCAATCACCAAAGACTTCCAAAAAAAGCGTATTTGGGTGAAATCGGAACTTAATGAATGGTGATTAAAAGAATGGCCTGACATGGCATAAACTCATTATGCCAGTGTAGTGAAATTTTATACACACTCGTTGTTCTTTCTATGTGAAGAGGACATACTTAACTTCTAATGAAAATTATTTTATTTCTGTAAATAGGTTTCTACAAACACTTTTACTCGTCAATCTTATTTTAAAAACTATGGAAAAAGAGTGGAGCGGTTTGTTTAAATTAATTAAAAGTACACACAACTGAAAAGCGCTCCACGCTTTTTGATTTAATCATTGGATAAAAAAGAAGAACTAATACAAGTAAATTTAATTATTTTATAATTTTTACTTTTTATTTTAAGTACATAGTACAGGGATGGCGAACCTCTTTACATCTACGCGCCATTTTTACCAAATAAATATTTAATGTGGCCATAACGTGCCAACAAACAATCTTGACTACTGGAACAAAGTTATATACTTTTACAATAATACTCTTTATGTGGAACTATAATATACTTTTACAATAATACTTTTTATTTGCAATTCTATACTTTTACAATAATACTCTTTATTTGGAACTATAATATACTTTTACAATAATACTTTTTATTTGCAATTCTATACTTTTACAATAATACTCTTTATTTGGAACTATAATATACTTTTACAATAATACTTTTTATTTGCAATTATATACTTTTACAATAATACTCTTTATTTGGAACTATAATATACTTTTACAATAATACTTTTTATTTGCAAATAAATACTTTTACAATAATACTCTTTATTTGGAACTATATTATACTGTTACAATAATACCTTTATTATTGTACAGTTATGTTAACACTATCAGTTTTATAGTTGTTTATATTATAGAACAAGTTGGTGCGACTTCTGCTGTTGCAAATTATATGACTTAGGTACCAATCTAAATTCCGGAAATGATGCCATACCCAAATTATTTTGTTACGTGACACAAATTGCACGCGTGCCATTGGTTCGTCTAGTATATTCTCCATTTTGTTAATAAGTCAAAAGTCAACGAAGTTATGACTTGAGCGGTTTACTAGGAGCCACTGAAGAGTTCCACTATCACCTCTTGGCCCCATCATCAGACCCTCGTTATAATAATATAATAATAATAATACTTTTATTTCAGACCATGGTGTCCATTTGGTTAGTAACAATGTTCTTAAAGACTAGTGTTAGTAATACTCGTACTTAAAACTACCCACCACAAAACTTACAACTAAAACTCAACAATCATTACTGCGCCATTCCATGAGAAATGGCGCAGCAATGATTGATGTAACAACAGTCCAGCCGACTAGCGATCATGCTAAGGATGCTGTTGGCGCTGCCACGTACTCTACGCACCAGGGATGCGCATCTTTTACGCTTCGTAGCGTAAAAGCAGTCTACTCGATGTTCAGCAAACATCCCTGATGCACTACAGAATCGCCGCAGCCCCATCAGCACCCTGAATGCATAATTAAGTTGGACGCGGAGGGCACTGTAAGACTTTTGAGTATAGTCGGTAGTTATGAATCTCATTCTATTGGTATCGTCAAAACGAACCATAATGAGCCTAAACTCGAGGGGTTAACTAGTAGCCACTAAAGAGTTCCACTATCCACCTCCTAGCTCCATAATCAGATCAGCTCCAAGATACCAAATAATAGTTTTGCCATCCGAACTACATATAATAATAATAATAATATGAGACAACATCCACACAAGGGCTTCAGGTCCCGAAGTAGGTAGAACCTGTAGTACGGTAACCTGATGACTGATATACATACTTATACATATAAACACCCAGACACAGGTCAAACAAACATGTTCGTGCACACAAATGTTTGACTTGTTCGGGGATCGAACCCGGGACCAGCGGCTCAAAAGGCAGGGTCGCTACCAACTGCACCAACCGGTCAGTCGTATATATATATATATACATATACATACAAAGTTTAATTTCGATACAATTAAAAGTAGGTTAAAATTGACTTCTAAGATTTGATGACATTGTTTGTTAGTTAGTTACATGTGAAGCTAATAAAACCGGGTGAAAAAAGGCGAAAAGACATTCAGAGGTTTTCTTTGAAGTCCAGACATAATCTTGGTCACATTGGAGTTTAAACTCGCGACTTGACATAGAGCTATTGCTGCTTAAATCACCAGTTAAGTACCTATATGTTTGGACATTTTCTAAATCAAAATATATTTATTTTTATTTATTTATTAAAACTTTATGCACAAGTAAAAAAAAAATACTGCACAAAGGCGGACTTAATGCCTGAGGCATTTTCTACCAGTCAACCTTAGGGTGATGCAGAGATATACCATGGCAGGTGCAACATACGGGATAGATAGCTCGGAAATGACTATAAAATACAAGAATAAATACTAATACATAGATACATACATATTAACAGAATATACCTTTCACACGGCTGATATAAATTCAACAAGCATGACGTGTGAACCGGACTCTGATTTTATTTTCTGTAGGCCGTACCAATATTTACTCGTTCATGTATAAAAATATAAATACTTGAACTTTTTATTATACTGTCTTTTGTGCGACTAGTGATCGCCAATGTCGAATATTAGAAGTATTTGCTTGAAGGTATAAAAAAATAAAACACACTCAGATAAAATAATATTTAGTACTATTGTAGTACTTTCAGTTCAGTGTTTTAAGAAAAGGAGATTTCCCAGACGGACTTCCAAGAATGTATCAATATGCCTTGCCTTTTCCCAACTGCATGTTGAGGTCAGCTTCCAGTCTGACCGGATGCAGCTGAATACCAGTATTTTACATGGAGCGACTGCCCCAAGAATGTAGGTTATGTATTAAAAAAAAATTGACAACTAAAAATATGGCAAACACGCCTTTACACAAGTCATTGTGTGAAGCCAACCAAGTTGCACTATTTAATTCATAGGAATATCTCCTTTAGCGTGGGTGCGTTTTATTAAATGAGTTTTATAGAAAATTTCGTGCCTGTGCCGTTGGACGCTGAGAAGCTCTATCGTATGGAGCCAATTTGAGGTGCAGCAGCCTAGCCATGGTGGACCTTAGAACGGACTATCATAATTCAACGCGTTTATGAAATTTCTTGTCTGTACTGTTGACCGTTGAGGAGTTCCCTCATCTAGAGCCAATCCTGGGTGCAGCAGCCAGCCAGCTGTAAAAACACTGTCTTTGAAACAAAATCAATAATGTGAAATTTCAAATCCATAGGATAAGAGGAAGTGGTTTTAATTCAGCTTGCAAGATTTGACCTAAACAAACTAACATACAATACAAACATCACAAAGCGTGTTGAAAAACTTGTAAAAACACAATTATTCTTGCTATAGAAAATTAAAATTTGGGTTTCATCGATGTGGTTTTTGAGCATGCAACTATAGAAGTATGAGGAACAGGGTGTAAAGTTCACTCATACCTCTATAGAAAGGGGAGGATCCTCCGACAACAATAACGCAACAACTACCCGACGATTGGTATCGGGTCGTCATGTATATAGGGTAGGTACTTGCCGCACGGTAAACTCCGCTTGCGCGATGCAGGATTTTGCGTGACGTCAGTATGACGCGCAGCTCGCATGTGGCGATGTAGATACCACTACACATCTTCTGTACCAGTAAAAAAATAGGAATAAAAGTTTAAATTTGGAATAAAAATAAAGTTTGAAGTTTTAAACCTTTCGTGGGTCTTATTTAAGCTCTTACGGACCAGTGTGTTATAAACTATGTAGATATAACTTTATGTTAATTCATTTTGGCAGCGCCGAAGTTATAATAAAATATTATATTTTATTGCAAAAATAAAATTTTATCACGAATTTCATGTTGTGACACTCGCGACACAAACTTATTGACTTTTTTACGGTCGTCTGCAATTTATGAGTTTTATGATTTTGGCGGTCAGTCACATCGTAAACATTCAGATATTAAAAACACCGATTTCGATAAGCATGTTTTTGTTTCTTAATTATCTTTCTGAGGTTTTGCCTACATAATTTGGCAAAGTGGGACAACACTTGAAATCGTATCGAATTATGAAATCGTATCGTATAGTCTGCCCCTGCGTCTGTCAGGCGTCTACTTAATAAGACTTTCATCAGCTGTGTGCGTTATTTTCCATAAGGATGTCTTCGTAGAAGTCATCAGGATGTCTTCGTTTAGAGAGAGAAACTGAAGTAGTGGTGATAATTAAACATTACACGCAAACAACATAAAGAGGAATGACAACTGCAACATTGCATTTTGAATTGCGTTCCGGGTTACGCAAACTTAAGAAGATCTTGATCAATTGATTGAATGATTTCACAGACTGGCGTTTGCCTCTAGACAGAGTAGCAACAGTCAAGTCTCTAAATACTAATAATAACGAGACAAGGACAAACTTGTTAGATCCAAAAGTATGAGTAAATGAAACAGAAATATATTTATTTAGCCCTTTCGCGAACGCAAACTTTTTGTCTGACCCCTAGCTGTTCCCAGCAAAACGGTTATCAAGGTAGGATTTATTTGGAAAGTATTACCAGACTACATTACATAGTACTAGTTTACAAGAAGTGACTGACAGAGACTATCGCTGTCACCTTCGATCAACAATACCGACTAGATATCTGGTCGGCGCAAGAAATACGTCTCGATAAATAACAGCGCACTTGAGACGTGAGCTCTTATTTTGTTTAGTTCGCTTGAAACACAGCCAATGTAAATACAACTTTATTACTAGGTGCCATGGTTGTAATTAGGTTGAACTTATAACTGTTTTAAACTTTTTTCACGCGGACAGCATTTAGCTTTTATTTTGTATGAGACCCGTTATCTAGTTGGTGTTGTTTATCGAAGGCTAATGACATAAGATATAATGGTAACAGCTAATCTGTATAATACTATATCTACGCGTTAGCCAAAAGCTACGGTTTCCTAGAAGACCGGTGACTGCCACATAACGGCCGCAGTGACGGCTGTCATGAAAATGATGGCAGCGGCGTTGACTTTACGGTGTCAAAAACGCTGTCTAGGAAATCGCAGCAACTTAGTTCCCTAAATTACGATTAAATGATGTCGTACATGGTAAATTGGTTGGTATGGTAAATTGTAAACACTAGGTCTTCTAGGAAACCATATCTTAAGCACAGCTTTGCGCTAAACCACAATACTTTAAAAAACCAAAGAAGGCTTATACTTCTAATCCCGGTTGCACAGAAAGAGTTCGTTTAAAAAGATTAAAAAAACGCAAATATTGTCACGTTGTCAGGTTCGTTAGCTGGGTTTTCGATCTATTTTTGAGGTTCATTATACTGAATCTGAAAACCGCAGACAAATTGATCAATCAGTTACCGGACGGGATGTTTAGACCCCGATTAATACATTTTCGATAACAAACTGAATCGATATTGACTAACTTACCACATGAGCTCACGCTTTGTTTCCCTAATGGCACGGTGAGTCTATTGTCGCCGGGAACAAATCTTGATTCCAAACTGAATCAGAGACATTCCTTTATTTGGCCTCGGAATCGATCTCACGCTCAACAGTCGCCAAATACTACTATTGAACTTGTCAAACTATATTTTAGCATTGCATAAGGTGATTCCTTCAATGTAGAAATCTTCATAAGTAATGCTAAAAGTTCTGAACTTCAGATTCTCAATCCAGAAACCTGGTATATCTTTATCATGAGAATTACTTGAAATGCTTATTGCAATAACGAACGAATTTGGTTCAAAAAAACTTTTGTCAAACAATGCTTACTACTTTTTGAGGTTTAAAATAAATTGCAACGTACCGTCGCCAGCACATCAGGTTATACAAAACTGTCAAGTATCTTTAAATGATTTTAAACCTTAAAATGTTGAAGGTTAAGTTCAAAATCGACTGAGAAAATTTGACAGTTTGTGGTAACTTGACCTGCTGCTGTGTGTACGGTATTGAATCGAGCTTCAGATAAGTTATCGTTAGGATTCTGAAGCAAGTAATGTTATTGTCATACAGTGCAGCACTGCAGGCAGTGGTTATCAAATAATTGGTACCATTGTTTGGAATTCTGAATACTGATTTGATCTCAAACTTCGTGACAGAGCTGGAGAGTGGTCTGAAATTGGGGGAATTTATTAGTTCTAGTTACTGGTCTATGTGTTAGTGTGTGTATAATAATATTTAAATGTCGTTGTTCTTATACCAGCAACCCAATTACGTAACACACTTTATTTCACAACCCTGAGGATTTTGAAAGAAATTCCTAATACAGTTTCATATGTTTGAAAAATTCGTCTGCTCGCCAACATAAGTAATGCTATGAATGTCGTTGAATTGTCAATATGTAAAGCATTGCAATGGTAAGCGTGTTTCGCAATTATTCCGTTTAGATGTTATAGATTCTAGGAATTAGAAAATACAAAAAACTTTTGGAATTATTAGATGGTGAATAACCGATAATAACGGAGTCTTTTTTGTTTTTTGTTTTTTGTGGGTGGGAAATCATCAAATAACTTCTCCCGCTCTGGGCAGAGCAGGAGGGCGTGTCAGACTCTTACTGACTAAAACCCACCCGCGTTCCTTCAGTTGCCTGTGCCAGGGGCACGGTATCCCTCTCGGTATACAAAAAACTTTTGGAATTATTATATGGTCAATAACCGATAACAACGGAGTCAAACCAAACTTAATAAAAAGCAGAGACATACCTTTGTAACCACATAACTTTTTAATCGTGGAAAAAATAAACCTTTCACCCCGGCCGGATTAAATAAATTGTAAAGTAAAGAGCAAACTGATCAGACATTAATTAGAATCTCACTACTTCTTATAAACAAGACTTGGGGAAAGGAGAAACTTTTGAAATGAGGTCTTACAGACTTGCTACAAAAAACTACGCACAGAATAAGCTTGGTAGTCAACTTAAACTGATTTTACCAGCAGCTCGCCGCCCGATAAGGACCAAGAAGCCCAGGTCGACAGCGCGTTGTGTACTACGCGCGCCTCAAAGTGATGTCAACACCAAATGACGGGGACCAATAGGGCCGATGCCTGCCAGGGTTGCGGGAAAGTCCGAAAGGGTTACCGTGACCCCTGGCACAGGCACCCGAAGGAACATGGGTGGGTTTTAGTCAGTAAGAGTCTGACACGCCCTCCTGCTCCGCCCAGAGCTGATTTTACCAAAGTCACCAATCTTTTATCTTTACACAAAGCATTTTTTTGTATTGCTATTGAAGGCCCGCGACCTCGCGATAGATTTCGGATTTTTGCACACTGCTTAGCTTCAGGAACCCAAAACATTTTTCCTTTTACTAACACCCAAAGCCCCATTACACGATGCAAGTTTTTTGCCTTTGCATACAGTAAAATTGAGGCAACAAATGACTTGTATCGTTTTGACACTGTTGTGTAAATCAGGCTTTAATAAACCGACATTTAAAAAAGTAAGCTTACCAAAAGTATTTCTACCTTTCATGATCATCATCAGGCTACCCTTTAATCAATTTTCGGTTTCCAATTTAACCGACGGGATAATTACGTAACACACTCACAATTTAAATGCCATTCATTTTGACAATTCAACAATATTTCATTGCGTTATTTACGTTTAGCAGACAAATTTTACAAACAAATGAAGCAATGGGTTTAGAATTTCCTTCAAAATCTTTCGGTTTGTGATAAAAAGTGTGTTACGCAATTGGGGTATGGAACACCAGTATTTCTTGTGTGATATTCAGTGCTCGTTCCTTCTCTATATGAAAAGACTCGCTTCTGCCTGTGACTTCGTTCGCGTAAAAGTTGTATGATACACAATACAGGGTGGCAGGGACACCAACGCGCAAACTGAAACCATGAATTCAACACATGATTCTGGACTAGAATAGAAAAGTGCAATACCTACGCGGTCAAAATGTATGGAACAGCTAATTTATTTTAAATAACTGACAGAAAGTTTTAACGCAGGGGGGTTTAGGTTCACTCTGGTATCACCGGATGCCAACCTATTTATGTCGTGTGTTCGAGGCCAGGGAGAATGGAACCAGCGAGATATATCGTTCGGTGTCCCACAGGGATCGATCCTGGGGACATCGCTTCCTCAAGAGTTGGGCTTTCAAATACAAAAAGGATTTTCAAATATGACTGGTAGATCCAGATCCACGTTCAAAGAAATAAAATCTTCAGCTTTATTATATTATTATAGAGCTGACTTTGCCCTTCAGTGTTCAATAACAAGATAGTATTAATAGAACGATGCAGTTTCCTGCGTATCTGTAAATTATTTTATTTCTGTAAGTACAGACGCCAGCACATCAAGCTACTACAATCTGTCAAATTTCTTTAATAGATTTTCAACTTTATCGCTAAAGCATTAAGGTTCAAGGTTGATTGGGAAAATTTGACAGTTTCGGGTAGCTTGACCTGCTGGCGTCTGTACATATGTTTGTACAAACACTTTTACACGTCAATCATATTTTTTTTAAACTCGATGAGGCCGACGTTTCATATCTGACTACTCTTAAAAGAAAGGCCGAAACAAACTCAGAGCTCACAGTCTCTTTTAAAGTCCAGAAACAATCTTGGTCAGATCATGTCAAGGCTATGTAGATCGGTGTCTGAAATGGTATCTTGAGGACAGAACTACACAGATTGAGTGGACCTGTCCAGTCAGTGCACGCAATTGTCAGCGATCGTGCAGCTCAGCTCAAAACTTAAGGAGCTCAACGATTCTACGAACAATACTAAAGAAAGGACATTTGAGTAGGCCGCATAAATAACTCAAACTGCCAGATCATGATTAAACTAACTGAGAATAATACAAAAAGGCAATGACTGACATAGTTCTCACATCTGTATGTATTTATTTCACGTCATAATACTCATAGAATAGTAATATTGTCACACCATATATCAGCAGAGTGGTACCTACTTCAAAACTATTTTGAATAGATAACAGAGAAACTTTGGCAATCAAATGGAGAATCATTATTATATGAACAGAATATTAATGAGGGTATAATATATTATATTAAGAGTAAAGTGTAATGAAATAGTAAGGCAATAAGTACTAAATATAACTACTTTGACAGTGGGCACATCAGAAGCAACACAACCTTTTATATACCTAGAAGACAGTACAGCGAGGTTATTGCGTTACCACACATTCATTGAAAATCGATCATGATGCCACACTATCCATCTATTGCTCCATTTCAAAAGATGGAGCAATAGATGGATATTACAAACCAGCTGACAAAATTTTCAAACCTATGAAGTAATGGATGTCAAAACCGCCATTACTTCATGGTTTGAAAAAATTGTCGGCTCAACAACGTAAATAACGCAATGAACGTGGCTGAATTGTCAACAATAAAGGTTTTGGGTTCGATTGCCATTGTATGTGTATTAAGCAATTGCCCCGCGATTTTTCTTGAGTGAAAACAGATTTTATTCCAGTACATTTTGACAACTTTGTCTATATCTTGCTGGCCATGGTTTTTTTATTTATTTATTTAACACTTTAAGCACACAAATGTACAGAGGCGGACTTAATGCCATAGGCATTTTCTACCAGTCAACCTTTAGGTTGGTTTTATTGGTATTAGTAATTAATATTTTTTTTTATTTCGAAGGTCCTAGTTTATCGTTTGTGACTTTAAGTTACAGCTACATATATAAACGTAATTTAGCATTGCATATGTAAACGGGCACGCCCTTTATGCCTGGAGGCTTTTATTATTTATTTGTGCTTGAGTATAGTATATTTGCGTGTGCTAGCTGACATAATATAGCAAATAATTTTAATGTTTTTGTGTTTCGCAATGTTAATTACTTATTACTGTATAGAATCCAGTTCTTCCAACTGAACAGACAGCTGTGCTGCTGGGGATTTTGTTGCGCCGCTTCTTCTTCTCACCTAAAGTACTAGGAAGTGATGAAGGGCGGGGGTTTCGGGGGACTGTCTTACGTTGCTGTATGTCATCCTAGTTTGAATAAATGACTTTTGATTTTAGTTTTTTTTATAAGGCTGTTTTGTTGCAAGTGCGCTATCTTTTGCACTGTCATTTGTTTTTATAGAGTGACAAGCCGAATGCCCGATCGGCAAAAATGACGCACTTGCATACACATTTTCATCCCCTATATGTATAACCTCTTTAGTGAATGAATATTCAAAAATCCTTTCTTAGTGCAGACCTTCGTTATAAAAGTATCTCTAGTGCAAAATTGGATGCCAGCGGTACCTACAGGCTGTCCGTTATCTGTCAGTGAATGAATGAATGAATGAATTCAAGATCATTATTAAGTAAATAGTCTGCCTGAGGCAGCAGACTAAAAAATAGTGACTATAGTCTACACACAAGCTAAGAATAATGTTCTTCAGGATTTTTTAAATTTGGAATGCTCCCGAATTTTTCAAGGGCTGATACCTAATCCCTCATTACTTACATACCGTCAGTTAAAATGTTACACTCTCCTGGTTTTTTAGTTATATTCAAAAGTATAAATCATTGGTTATTTTAAAGTTAGGTTAAAGTTAAAGGGATACCTACAATAAAAATCTTCTATCATCATAGATAAGAATAAAAATCCGGCCAAGTGCGTGTCTGACCATGCACAATGAAGGGTTTCGTAGTTGGGATGAATTTATGCTAAGAACAAACTTAGCTTCGTAGTTGAAAAAATGTTCTCCCATACATCAATATACGTCACGGTCAATTCTCTTCTCGTCACGGTCAAGTCTTTCTTTACTTTTGCTGTAAGACCTTGCTTCTGACCAAATTTAATGACTCTAGGTCAACGAGAAGTACCCTAATAGATTTTATAAGAGCTCAACCGTCACTAATGAGACACAATTACTTTTTTCTATTGTTACCGAACATAATCAGTTCGATTGACAGATAAGGGGTTTATACATAATTATACACCCAATTAAACACATCTAATAATTTATAATAATATTGAATTACTTGAATTGCTACTTAGCCCTCTTCGTCTCTCCTAATGTTGCTGTGCCCGACAGGATCCATAATGATATTTTACTTTGTTATATAATACATATGGAATGCAATAAAGAATTGACTATTGAGTATTGAACTGTTTGATCAAAATAATGTCGCATAAATGGCCGTATTTTTTTTATTGCGTTGACTTAGAAGTTTGATTATTTTAGAGCTCCAAGGGACCATAGACCCACGTGGTTCGACGTTCCGTTTTTCCTTTTGAGGTACGGAATAATTTATTTGCAAGACTATGAAATTTTTAAATAAAAACAATGATAATTAAATTACACAAAATTAATAAATGTCAATAAATAATATATTAGACATGACGTTATAGATAATGTTTAATGTGATGTATGTATTAAAATTATGGATTAATGTAATAAATATTTCTCGCAACCGTGCATGTACTAATTGCGTGCGTTTAATAATTTAACGTGTCGCGGGTTCGATCCCCGCACGGAACAAATATTTGTATGACCTGCAAGTAGTTGTTCCGGGTCTGGCTGTTTGTGTATGTGAGTTTAAATGTTTGTAAACACACCCACGATACACGAGAAATTCCTAGTGTGGGGCAACGTTTTTTTAAAAGAAAAAAAAAGAAGTAAAGAATTGTGTGGTCGTAGACGAGGCCAAAGTAATGTGTAAGGATCGTAGCAGTCCACGATTAGGCCATCTATATATGTGCTAAAAAGCCTTGGAGATGTCAGACCACCCTGCCTCACACCGCATTCCAAACTGTATGTATCAGAGAGTGCATTGGACCACCTTACAACATTTTCTTGATTCCCATACCAATACTGTAGGACCCTGAGCACTCCTGCTGGTACACCCCTATCCTCAAGCTCTCTCCAGAGTACATCATAATTTCTGTAGTTTTCTGCCTACCCATGCCTAACGCCATGGGAAGAAGGTGTGAGTTTAAGTATGTGTATATTTTATTTTAATTATATATTTGCACACCTACTATGGTAGGATATGGTTTAAAGAACTGTTGTAATTATGTATCACCTCATGTATGTACCTACCCATATTCAAGCAAATAAATGATTTGATTTGATTTAACCGGGTGCAGCTGAATATCAGTAATTTACATAGAGCAACTGCACATCTGACCTCCACAGCCCAGTTACTGGGTAACACTTGTTAACACTTCTTCTTCCCAGTTAAAGCACTAGGAAGTGGTGAAGGGCGGGCGTTTTGGGGGACTGGCTTATGTAATTTTGACATTCAAAAAGTGCTGATTCTCAGCTTAGTTTGAATAAATGATTTTTGATTTTGATTTAAGACTGATTGTCAGACTTTCAGGCTTTTAAGTACCCGTAATCACTGTCGAATTATTTCTTGAAATTGAAGATAAATATTTTCGAATTCGGTGTAGAACGTGCTAAAATAATAGACATCTTAAGCTCTGTTTAGTTTAGTAGAACGACGCTTAACGTAACATAAACAAAATCTAATCGACGGTCTTAAAGAATACTAAGGAATAATTTATATCATGTAGTTATTAACCTTTGGTAGGCTTAAAGGATAACTAATGTAAACTTTAGTTTCTAGAGTTACGTCAATGTATTATTAATTTGTAGTGTCAATATTTATTTTATAGATGCGCCCCCCAGCATTTTTTGGGTTATCAGAAAATCGGGTTAAAATTTTAGATAATAAGGTAACACTGAAAAAGTTCTGAATGATTCTCTGCATTTTTTTTAAACTTAGTTAAGGGCATTTGAATTTTAGAGACAGGCAATAATTGTTATAAATTTTGATTAATACAACAAAAGCAATTATGTTTTTCCTGAAGCTTTTGTTACACTTACTAAAGCCATAATACACAGCGCTTTAAAAACTGTTTTTACTGTAAAAGTAAGAAACTTTCATTCACTAAACATTGCAATGTTTTATCGTCTTAAAATTTCATACTTTACGCTACCGTGCAGTTACATGAAGACTGGATAAACAACTCAAGTAGAATTACATTTATAAGCTAATTTGAGTAGGTACTTAGGGACCTACTTATACAATATTTGTTGTCTTGTTATAAGCTTAATACTTGTAAAAGCTGCTAATGAGTCTAGACAAACTTGTTAAAATTAAGTATATTTGAAGACATTATATTTAACGTATGAAAAAATTAAGATGGGCAAATGAACCAGTAACCTATCCTACACAAAATACAAAACTATGAAAGACAGAACAAATACAGAATACTAAATGTTAAAATCATTAATTAGAAGAAACTTCTGTCTACGGGCTTAACTTTTACTTCAAATTTAATTTGTTTTTTTTTTCCATCTAAATATAATACGTAAGTCATTGGTCTCGCCTGTCACTTGGTTTTTACACACACATTTCAAGAAAGGAACAGAAAAATACGTTCAAATGCCTTTGGCCTTTTCTCACAGTTGGTCCCAGTAACTAAGCTAGGGTAGGTACCCTGTAAAAAGGGTGACGTTAGGTTCGAACTGTGACTCTACATCCAAGTTGGTCGCAGTTACTTGGCTATTTACTATTTTTAGGACACCAAAATAGGAACTATTTGAGGTTCACAAAAAGAGGCGCAATAATTATATTAACCCACAAATAATTGAATAATATTTTGAAGAGCACTAAACAGGAATGAATAGTGGTTCGATTTAATACATGCCTTTTTCACATAACTACGAAGGCAATGGTATCTAGCAATAAAGATTAAGCCATAATGAAAATCAATGTCAAACGAAAATAGCTTTTCATAAGTCTCTGATTACGGCCCTTCCCCAACTAGGAGGAATCTATGAAAAGAAATGTGCTTATAAGCGTTTTCCTGTCTGCTAGTAAAAGAAATGGAAGAGAAAAAATACTCTCCACGATATACACATTTTATATTTGTTTTGGATATAATATAGAAACTAAATTTAGCTTGCGACTTCGCCTGCGTGAAGTTGTTAAATTTTCCCACGGGAAGGTACTGTAGCGGTATCTACATCGCCACACATGCGAGCTGCGCGTCATACTGACGTCACGCAAATCCTGCATCGCGCAAGCAGAGTTTACCGCGCGAATATCATAATTATATACAACTTCCCGACATCAATCCTCGGGCAGTTGCCCACCACATACAACACCCATCTGGTCGGAGGATCCTCCCTTTTTTATGGAGGTATGAGTGAACTTTACAGCCTTTTCCGCGTACCTCTATAGTACTACCAGAATCCAGTACCTATGTCCTAATTCAGGTCATAGTCTATCCGTGTACTCATAAACGCACGGTTAGACGGTGTGTCTATGGATACACAGATAGACCATGACCTGCACGCGTAGCATGACCACTTCTATCTCTACTCTACGAACGGAAGACAAATACAAAATTTCATTATTTTCTTGAGTTTTGACATCACACACTAGAAATATTTCTACAATCTGTCATTTTGTGTTCCGTTTCTTCCGTTTCTATGGTGGCCATGCTAGGCGCGCTGGTCAAATCAATGGATTTGTTCGTTTGATAACTGACAAATCCGTTTATCCGGTAATGCGTGAAAAGGTATCAGACAAAGTTACTCTCGCGTTTCTAATATTAGTATGGAGTATGGATTAGTATTAGTATGGATACTTTTTATATATATATACGCGAGTTCTTTGTCGTTGTAAACGGTTTTCGATCGGCTGCACACAAAATAACATCGGGCGCCCCACAAGGATCTCACTTAGCTCCAATACTATTTATTATGTTCATTAATGATCTTCCTGAGTGTTTTCGTTTTTCCGAACCTTTTCTGTATGCTGATGACTTAAAATTTGCACGAGTAATAGAGTCAAAAAGAGACTGCGAACTTCTGCAGCACGATCTTAACCAAGTTATAAAATGGTGCCACAATAATAAAATGCAACTAAATCCGAAGAAATGCTACCATGTTCAGTATACGCGGAAAATTAACTGTATCGACACAGAATACTTTATAGACCAGGAGCGAGTCCAAGAACTCGAAACAATAAGGGATCTAGGAGTACATTTTGACAAAAAGGTCACTTTCGTGCCTCATATTGAAAACATTATTAAAAAGTCATCAAAAATGTTAGGGTTCCTGCTTCGTAACACCAAAGGCTTTCGTAAAAGTAGCACCAAGATAATGTTATATAACAGTTTCCTACGCAGTGTTATGGAGTATTGTAGTGTTGTGTGGAGACCTCACTATGCCACACACATGTTGCGTCTAGAAAGGGTACAGAAACGTTTTGCGTGGCATTTAGCCTTTAGTGAGGGGAAATCTAAGCGCCTGCCCTCTTACAGAGTCCGTCTGTGCCATTTCAGGATGCAATCGTTGTCTATGCGTAGAGATATAACAGATGCTTTGTTTCTCTACAAACTGTTGCGCAATAAGATTGACTGCCCCGGTTTATTGAAGCTTATTAGATTCCAAGCGCCTTCTAGATATCCTAGGAATAAGATAACACCCCTTTTTTTTTTTTTTTTGAGGATGGGAAATCATCAAATGACCCCTCCCGCTCTGGGTGGAGCGGAAGGGAGTGTCAGACTCTTACTGACTAAAACCCACCCGTGTTCCTTGGCCCTTTATGTTCCGGGTCAGCGGTACCCCTTTTGGATGATCCCGCTTTCCCGGCAGGCTTGGGCCCTAGTGGGCCCCCTCTTCGATGCTGACATCTCTTTGAGGCGCGCGTGGAACACGTACGCGCCGTCCAGCACGGGCCTGGTCCTGATCGGACGGTGAGCTACCCATTGCTAACCGCCCGCAGGCCCGCGCCTACGGTGGCCGGGAGTCGTCACGCGGCTCCCGACGCCCGGAGCGTCCACCGCGGCGGCTTGGACGGGAGACTCTCTCCCTCTCCCGTTCCGCCACCTCCTTAGCTAGCATGACTGCTTCGCAGAAGGAGGCGACTGCCTCCCACTCCCCCACGCCCCGGACCATGGCTTGAACCAGGGCCGGGCGTGAGAGGTCGCCGCCGCTGCCGATCGCCTCTACGAGGACACGGCGGTGCTCCGCCCATGCAGGGCAGGCCCCCACCGTATGCTCCACCGTGTCCTCGGGGCGATCATCGCAGTGGTGACACCCGGGCGTTTCCTCCCGCCTGATGATGTGCAGGAACCTCCCGAAACATCCGTGTCCGGTGAGGACCTGCGTCAGGCGGTAGGTGAGGACGCCGTGACGCCTCTCTAGCCACTCCTCAAAGAGGGGTCTTACCGCCGCTATCGTGGCGTGCCCTGCGCTGGGTTGCGACAGTCGCTCCTTCCATGCCGCCATGAGATCGCGCCGTAGGTCCGTCCGCTCCGCCGCGATTTGCCGCGGAAGCGGGGTTTCCCCCCGGCGTAGTGCCTCCGCGCGCCACTCATACAGGCGCGCGAGGACTATCGCCTCCAGATCCCACGGCGGCAGTCCGGCAAGGAGACTTGCCGCCTCGCCCGAGATCGTGCGGTAGCCCCGGATCAGCCTTACGGCTACCACCTTTTGGGGCGCGTTCAGATAGTGGGCGGCTCTCCTCCGCAGTGAACGCGCCCACACCGGGGCCCCATATGTAGCCATGGACCGCACGACCCCCGCGTAAAGCCTCCGGCAGGAGGCGTTTGGACCCCTCAGGTTGGGCAGGAGCCGCTTGAGGGCGGCCCCAGTCCGTTCCAGTTTGGGGGCCAAACGTCGGAAGTGCTCCACGAAGTTCCACCGGCTATCGAGCACGAGTCCTAAGTACTTCATCGTGGACTCGACGCCGATGTGAACCCCTCCTACCGTTAGTTGGGATCCCGATGGTGGCCTGTTCCGGGGCCCATGGAAAGACATGGCCTCGGACTTGTGCAAAGCCACCTCGAGACCCAACTGCCGGATCCTCTCCACGACTATCGCAACCCCGCGTGTCATCGCGTCGGCCGCCGCCTGATGCGACCTCCCCTGCGCCAGGACCAGCGTGTCGTCAGCGTAGCACACCACGCTGACGCCATCAGGGAGGTCAGCCCGCAGCACCCAGTCGTAACCGATGTCCCACAGGAGCGGCCCTAGAACCGATCCCTGTGGGACACCGCACGACATCTCTCGCCGGTTCCAATCCCCGTCGCGACCGGGGTAGATGACGGCTCTGTCCGTCAGATATGCCTCGACTATTCGACGGAGGTAGGTTGGCACCCGGTGATACCGGAGTGCCTCCCCAATGCAACTCCAGGGCAGGGTGTTAAATGCGTTAGCGATGTCGAGTGACACCGCCACGACAACCCCGCCCCGAGACACCGCGTCCCCCGTCGTGAGGGCTCTAACGCGCATGATGGCGTCCACCGTCGAGCGCCCCTTGCGGAAGCCGAACTGACTTTCCGCAAGATCCGGCCCCGTCCTCACCAGGTGCCCGACGAGGCGGCCTGCAATTACTCTCTCAAAGAGCTTGCCGACCTCGTCGAGCAGCACAATGGGCCGGTATGCGGACGGAGAGTCCGCAGGGCGCCCTGGCTTCCGAATGAGGACCAGCTTCCCCGTCTTCCAATGGAGTGGGAACTGGCCTCTCTCCATACATGCGCTTAAGAGCGCCTCCAGTCGAGGCCCAAGAGCCGTCGAGGCCAGGACCCAGGCTTTCCCTGGCAGGCCGTCGGGTCCTGGGGCGGTATTTTTGGCCTTCAGCCTACCTACCGCCACTCTCAGATCTACCCCGGTCACTTCAGGGGTGTCGTCGTCGTCCGCGTGGTCCGCTTCAGGCACCGCGAGCGGCGGAGCCATGGGCGGGGGGGTATGCTCCCCCCGTGAAGGGAACAGAGCGCTCACCACCTCCTCCACCAGCTGGGGGCGGAGACTCTGCGTCAGCGGGGGGGCCCAGGTGCGGAGTTTATTCCGCACCATTTTGTAAGGGCGCCCCCATGGATCTCCGTTCAGAGTCTCCACCAACTCCTCGCGGGCCGTATATTTGGCCCGCTGGACAGCCTCTTGGAGGGCGGTCTTCGCCGCTCTGTATCCCTCGTACAGCTCCGCCTCCGTCGCTTCCGCATCCGGAGGGCGGATGCGGAGCCTACGGTGCCTGGAGTACAGGTGTCGCACTGCGACGCACGCCTTGCGTAGCGTCTCCAGCTCCTGCGACCACCAGTACACCTGGCGTCGGGCGCTTCCTGGACGGACTCGGGGCATTGCCACGTCGCAAATCTCGGACATGGCCTCCCGGAACCACTCCGCCTCATCGTCAATATCGGCAGGCCTGTCCGGTGATGACACCCAGGCCTGCACGATCGAGGCTTCCAGGAGGAGCTCCCGGTCCATCTGCTTCAGCGCCCACCGCGGACCACTCGGGGCCTGTTGGACCGGCGCACTAGAGGTCTGGGCGGAGACGTCGAACCGGATATACCGGTGGTCGGAGTAGGTCTCAACCTCCTCCATGACGCGCCAGTTAATGACACGCTGTGACAGAGCGGGGCTGGCAAACGAGATGTCCACCACAGACTCCCCCCGCATCCGCACACATGTGGGAACAGAACCCCGATTTAGGACGACTACGCCTGTTTCCAGAGCCCAGTCCTCCACCATCCTGCCCCGCACATCAGTGTAACGGGAACCCCAAGCCGGATTTTTGGCGTTGAAGTCCCCGAGCACTAGCACGGGGAAGCGATGGTACCCGGCGACGACGACACTTAACTCTGTCAAAGAGTTCTGGAACTCGGCGAGAGTTCGGCTCGGAGAGAAGTACACTCCCACTACTACTATCTCCCCGAACCGTGCTGCTACGCACCCCTGTCCCTTCGTGACACCTTCGAGGGATGTGGTGCCGGCGGCGGCCGACGAAATTATGGTCACTGAGCCGCTCAGGTCCTCAACCCAGTCATCCCTGGGCAGGACAAAATACGGCTCAGCGACTATGGCAATGTTAATCGACCACTGCGCCATGCTCTGGAGCAACAGTTCCTGAGCGCAGGCGCAGTGGTTGATGTTCGCCTGGAGAAGTCTTAATGGAGCCGTTACTCCTCCATTTCAGTCTCCTCCCGGGTGGCGGCAGTGGCGGCGGCGGCAACGGTGGCAGTGGCACTGGCCGCGGTGACGGTGGTTGTGACAACGGCGGCGGAGGGCCTGCCTCTCCTCCTGGTTCCGGTGGGTGGAGCGCAGGACTTACTGCCCGCCCGGTGATCGGCCGGCTTGCCAGCACCCGCACATGCTGCGCAGTGCGGCGCGGCTTCGCACGAGCCGGCCTTATGTCCGGGCTGACCGCAGCGGAAGCACAAAGTGCTGCGGTCCACCTCCGAGGTGCACTGGACGCCAACGTGGTGCCCCACATGGCATCGGAAGCACCTCAGAGGTCTGGGTTCCAGCAGTTTAACCTGCGCCGAAACCCAGCCCACCAGAAGCCTTCGGCCCTCCACAATCTTTTTGGCCGCCGTCACGGGGCAGCTTACCGTTACGGTTCGCATACCCGCGGGGTCCGGACGTATGGTGCCCGCCTTCACCTGGTCGGCCAGACACCCGCCCATCCTGACGACGGCGGCCACCACCTCTCCCTCCGTTACGGAGTCATCCAGGCCCAAGACTCGCATGTCTGCGCACTTGACGGGCCTGGAGACTCGAGCCTCGTCCGCATTGAGGGACGCCCTTAGCTTCTCAGCTAGGGCGTCAGCGGTGGGGCCACTCGTCGCACCGGGGATCTCCAGCATGCGGGCGCCGGTTGCGGTCACCCTGTGCCGGAGGCCCTCGGTGATCCCCAGCTCCTGGAGGTCCACCGTCTCCCTCGCCTTGGTGAGCACGTCACGGTACGTCACGCCCCTCTTAACCGCGTCCGGCTGTAGCGTGATCACTACAGCCGCGGTCTTTGGGGCGCGGAGCCTTGCCGCGACGGCTCGCTCCTTGCGGCGCCGCCTTTGCTCCTTTTTTCTGGCCACCTTGGCCGCCTTTTTCTCCCCGACCACCTGCCACCCGGCGTCAGTCGTGGGAGATTCCTGAGGCCGGGAAGTAGGCTCTGGGGCCTGCGCCTCCCGTGCCGTCCTGCCCTTCCTTTTCCTAGCCCAGCTGGTGTTTTGCTGGCCGGCGTCTGCGTTGCCGGCGCCGGGGCTCCACCGGCCGACGCCGGTTTTGCCTGGGCTCCGCCTACCGACGCCTGGGCTCCGCCTGCCGACGCCGGTTTGGCCGGCGGCTGGGCCCGGCCAGACGGCCCGGGCTTAGGGGTGGCGGCTCCCGCAGCGGCCGCATACGAGGCCACCCTCGGCCCCGGTGCCGCCCTGCCCGCTAGTGGTGGGCGTAGGACTATGCCCTCCAGGACGGAGAACCGCGCCTGGAAGGCCGCCAGCTCCTGCCGAACCAGATTGAGGACCTGGTTCTCCTCCGGAATGGGCTGGCTTGGCCGAACGGGCTGGCTTGGCTCCTGTTCCGCCTGCACCTGCCCGCTGTGTCCGCCATTTCGAAAGTCTGTACTTGGTGCAAATTCTCCAATACCTAGATTGTGTAGAATCCTTAATGGCTGCAGTGACCTAGTAGATGTGCACCACGATAATATAAATAAATATCTACGAGCTTTTGTAAACAATCCAAGGACGATTTAATTTTAATATTTTTTAATTTATTTTAATTTTAATTGTATACCTGTTTTCAATGTATTGAATTTATTCTTTTTAGTATATTCTTTTAATTTTATTTTCTTATCAATTTATGGTCAATATCTTTATTCATAATCCAATTAATAATTAATCATAATGTAATCAATTTAATCAATTATAATTTAATCAGCCAATCACATGCCAATGATTTTTTAATTAAATTTTTAATTTTTTTAAGTTTTTTATGGCATTGAATGTTATAATAATTTTTCTTTATTAGTTTTGGAATGTAGATGTATGTAGAAGTTTATTGTACCTATGTAGAAGTTCTAATTTCAATAATTTATAAATATGTTATGTGAAGCCGTTTTCTGTGCATGTGGTGTTAACCTGTAATTGATTGTTGCACTTGTAAATGTTACTCTAGTCATTAAATCAGAAATGTATATAGTGTAAACAATTGTTGGTTAACCTAAATAAATAAATAAAAAATAAATAAATATACTGTATGGGCTGTCTCGTTTCTCTACATCACGTCTTTCTACATCGTTCTTACATGTATAATTTCAACATGAATGATGTAACCACTTTTTTGTAACAATATTTTGATTTAAGAGAGTGTCCATGGAGTTTCTTGCCCCTTCTTCTCTATAGGTACCTACTACGCTTAGGAATGGGCAACTACCTTCAACTTCTTGACTGACCGACCACTTGACTATTCAAAAGTGCCTGTAATTGGTTTATTTGAAATAAATGCAAAGATTTTGAGTTTGAGTTGGTCTAGTCTAGTGGACGCAACCATGACTGGCGAGTGTGCAGTCCTAGGTTTGCTTCCCAGGTCGGGTCAAGTAATCGGGTTTTCGTATTAGGAAATTCTCAGTACCAACACGGATGATGTGGGCCCGTTTAATGGCAATGAGACTATATAAATGATAAATGATTTTATTTCTGTAAGTAGGTTTGTTACAAACACTTTTACACGTCAATCATATTTTTAAAACTGGATGAGGTCGGCGTTTCATAACTGACTACTCTGAGAAGAAAGGCCGAAACAAACTCAGAGGTCACAGTCTCTTTTAAAGTCCAGACATAATCTTGGTCAGATCATGTGAAGACCATGTAGATTGGTGTCTGAAACGGTCTTTTGAGGAAAAACCATACAGATTGAGCGGACCTGTCCAGTCAGTGCACGCATTTGTCAGTAATCTTGCCGCTCAACTGAGAACTTAAGGAGCACAACGATTCGACGAACAATACCAAAGAAAGGACATTTGGGTAGGCCGCATAAATTACTCAAGCTGCCAGATCGTGAAACTAACTAAGAAATAAAATAAAAAAAGTAATAATCCACATAATCTTCACATTCACAATAATTTAAATAATATAATACTTTACAAAGTAATTACTCATGTCATTGTATGTATAAAATTCATCAATGTCAATGTGTATATAAATATTCGAACATAATCTTTGAGGACCATGTAGATTAGTATCTGAAATGGTCTTCTGAGGAAAGAACCACGCAGATTAAGAGGACCTGTCCAGTCAGTGCACGCATATAAAAAAAAATTGCCAAATGCACACCGCTGTCTATCCCTCCGAGAAAACTGGCGTGGTGTTTTGTGCACGTGAAGGGAAAATTTGTGTGAAAAAGAATGATAGGTACCTATGTCCCGTGTGTTATTTTAATATTAAAATATTGTTGTTGATAAACGAGAAGTTTAGATTTTTTCCGAAGCAAGTAGTAAGTACATAGCTATTTGTTGCAGATAATGCGCCATGCGTAATAGTGCTAACCGTATATGAAATAAGAGAGTTGTATTAATGATTTTAATGATTATAATTCTGTAAATACATACTTGTTACGGATGCATATTTTGTTCAACCTACAATTGAACAAATGCAAATTGCAAAAAAACGTAAGAAAATTTGAATTTCGCGGGCTACCCCGGAGCACTTACTGTCTACTATCCACGCCCCTCACCCCTCCTCAGTCTGAAAATTTCCGCATAAACAATTTGCTCTTTTGTTTAAAAAATATATTAATTCGCTGATTATGATCGAATCAGATCATGCACCGCATTCATTGGGTGCCTTAGCTGGGTGCAATCGGGTGCATTCCAATTCAGGCAAATAGCGCTATGATCGATTACATTGATAACAGCCGTTCCATTTGGGTTGTCCCGCTCACAGCGCCAACAACGACAATCTCATTTGAAACGATTTTAATGTCCTATTATGCATCCTGACTGTTGCTAAAGAAAACATAATTCTTAGCTACACGACCCACGTGGATCGAGGTATAATGTTATTTTTAGTTACTTTTAGCTAAAGAATTATGAATGTGTTATTATAATCTACTACACGTATTTGTTCACGTCGTGTTTCGGTGAATTTCTCTGCAACTGCTATTCAAAGTTCCAAGATAATACCTTATTTTAAGTACAATCTAGGCTTGTAAGTAGGCTAATAAGTAAATACATTTTAAAAGATAGGTAAAGTATATCCTTAAAACATAAAACACCTATTAATTGTTTGCGATATTTTGAAAGACTTTCACATGTCACAACATAAGAATGTAAATGATCTTTAGTTTCATATTTTTTAGTTTAATATTTCTTTTTAAACCCACAATAAGAATAATCTCATAATATAATATCACGCATGTATGCCACGAAATGTTAAGCAGAAATTGGTAGCAGGGTTCGGTGAGTGTTCTAAAAGAAAGAAAGAAAGAATAACGTTTATTTGGACACGGTTCGTGAAACACAAAATACAAAATAAAAAAGTGAAAATTATGTTTTAACAACAATAGTGTGTGCGTCACGGCTGCGCCAAAAAGGTCCATAAAGGTAAAAGTATCTGATGATAGTGTAAACACACCTTGTTTACGTTTAATTCTTACGCAATCATTAACTAAATGGATATATTTTATTAGTATTTATTATTTATCAATTGAAAAATCATTGAACAAATAGAGGTTATAAAATTAACCTCAATTGTCAAACGAAAAACATCTCTATGGTGATTTAAAAATAGAATTTCGGGCTTAAGTGTACACAAACAAATCAACGCATTCAATTTGTAAGTGGAACTACAAATAGGCATCAACAGGTACGTTTATTGATCCATTTACAACAATAGTGTGTGCGTCACGGCTGCGCCAAAAAGGTCCATAAAGGTAAAAGTATCTGATGATAGTGTAAACACACCTTGTTTACGTTTAATTCTTACGCAATCATTAACTAAATGGATATATTTTATTAGTATTTATTATTTATCAATTGAAAAATCATTGAACAAATAGAGGTTATAAAATTAACCTCAATTGTCAAACGAAAAACATCTCTATGGTGATTTAAAAATAGAATTTCGGGCTTAAGTGTACACAAACAAATCAACGCATTCAATTTGTAAGTGGAACTACAAATAGGCATCAACAGGTACGTTTATTGATCCATTTGTTTACATGTTCATCAGATACTATTGGGACAGATCATAGTCATGCTCATCACTAGGTTGGAATGTAGGTAGCATCTCAATTGTTTCCGTCTCTTTCTTTAAATATCTGTGAAGTTAGCAAAATTTTTAATAAATTAGTCACTGCCCAACACTGCATTTTAGGCACCGCATTAACTAAACCACTAATTATACAACTCACTTTATAACCAGAATAACGTTATTTACGAGTAACATTTTGGTTTTCGATAGTGAACATTCGAAATTAAGAGATTCGTTAAGGCAACCTTTCGAAGTTCCGTATATCGCGATGATGAAGATTCTCAATGAAGTGATTCATCATAGCGTACCTTCTAACTCGCGTAAATGGTACTTTGAACTTCATGAATACAGCACATCGGTATTTTAAACTTCAAAGTTCAGTAGTACAGTCCGGATTTTTTGCTATCAAAATAGTGTCTCAACAGAATAGTCTTTAGAATAAGCTGGATTTGTCCCCGTCCGTTTCTCGTCAGCCATTCGTTTGGGATTCGCGGCGTTTATCACGACTGTATCCTTGTTTATAGCTGCTGGATTAGGGCAGTGCTGACATGTGGAAACATAGGGGTGAATGTTGCAATGGAAATGCTGTTGGTAAAAAAAAAATGCTTGACCTGCGAGACGCAATACAGAAAAAATATTGGATATTTTAAGAAGCCTGTATTTCTCGAAGCTAAAGATTAGCTAAGATTTAGCCTTTGATTTTGTACATCTCGATTGCATGATTTATTATAGTGCAGTGTTCAAATGTGAACCTATCGAAGAAAATATATTGGAAAGCCTTTTCTTTTTTTTTTTAATGTTGCAAATAAATGTTAAAAAGCGCTTTTTGTTAGTGCAGTCCCTAGGTTTTGGATAAAATATCGCCATCACCGCAGCGTGCGTGTATGACCAGCACTGCGATTCTGTAACCATCTCACCGTGAAAACTTAGGTGAAGTGAGCGTGGAGTGAGCTGTCAGTGTCGTCCCACTGATGCTAGGGATTGACCAAGCATTACATTTACAATCATAATCGAGATTTTAATAATATTTTTTATGCAAATTCTATTGATAATTTTATATCATTTCCAAGCTAGTATCTAAGTGTCAAAAAAAACAACAACAACATTGAATTTGTAACTGAATTTCTGTTTCGCTATTTTATTGTAAAACCCCGAAGAAAATAGTAATTTTTTGCCACATAACTACCTAATAGCTTTGAAATAATAAAAATTATCAATATAATTTGGATAATAAATAATATTAAAATCTCGATTATGATTATAAATGTAACGTTGGTCAATCCCTAGCATCAGTGGAATGACACTGACAGCTCACTCCACGCAAGACTTCGTGGTGAGATTTTTACAGAATCGACCGGCTGATCGAGATCGAGAACGTAAACGAAGCCAAAGGAGTATTTAAGGATAGACGTAGCAGGTGACGTTCTGTCGTTTCAGCCTCGAGAAGTGAAGAGATGAAGGCTTGAGTTTATGTACGTATGTATCTGTCGTGGCCAGATCTTAGAACTTATCATTTCATGACGTATTCAACAATTTCATGAAATGACCGAACACATCATGAAATTTTCAATTCTAAGATCTGGCTACGACATCTCATTAAATTGAGACGAGTTATTTTACAGACATAGATCCATGAAGATGCAAATATTTTTTTAAATATTTACGCATCTTTAAAAATACTTTCTCTTACATTCATAGAATTGATATTGTTAGCTGAGTCATAAATGAAACTTATTAACAAGATCTAAATATAGAACTACTGAAATAATAATATTTTCCCAATAATATTTTGTGGCATTAAGATTGTATTTTTGTCCCAATACCCTCGCGTTTGAGTTTATTACCTCCCACTAACCAAAGAATATCAAATTAATATCCCGATATTAATAAGAACAAACTTTAGTATCGTTATAATTGAGAATGATAAAGGGTGTTTTCTTGAAGCAAGTATTCATTAGGATCAATGAATACTTAATACCTATCTAAGTTTTAAGCTAATGGTTCAATTTCAAATAGCTCTTATTTGCAATCCTAAAATTGGTTTACAATTTATTAAAATTAATGATTTAGTCATCAGAAATCTTCAGATTACTTTGTTTTTTAACATATGCCTGCCCCAGGCCTTTTCTCCTCCATGTCCCTCTCGCAGTAGTTTTCAAGTCGTCTTCCGATCTTTGAAATGGTCTTCCTCTTTTTCTCTTTCCTTCTCTGGAAGGAATTAAAAATATTATTAAAATCTCGATTATGACTGTAAATGTAACGTTGGTCAACCCCTAGCATCAGTGGGATGACACTGTCAGCTCACTCCACGCAAGACTCTTCACGGTGAGACTTTTACAGAATCGACCGGCTGTACATTTTGCTCATTGGCAAGAAGTGTGACATTGTAAAAATATCTGCAATTTTGAGTTAAGTATAAAGATGAACGCAGAAATTTTTATTATTTTTGCCACAAAAACGACATAATACTAAAGCCTAAAAATGAGGGAGCTAGAAAGATGTGACTTTATGCTTCGTCGCACTCATAGCGCTACATTTAAACTTTAAAAAATTGCTCTTTTTGAATTATGTCAAGCTTCTCGCAAATTAACGATTTGATAATAGACACGTATAATGAAGGTACACATTTCGAATTAGAATCCCTTTAAAATGATATACAATACATAAATGGTCTGTTCGAAAACTATCTGATGTAAACAATTTAGGTTAAATTATTACGCAATCACTTGCTAATTGGAACTGGTAACCATTCATCTGTATTGAGAAGGTTTCAACTTTATAACTCACCATTGTTTCCAACATTACCTATAATAATTGAATTACATTACTGAATTGTATTTGACAAATCATCGATGAAAATTGAGAGTTTGAAATTATCCACAATGGTCAAATGAAAAACATCTTTCAAAATAAGAATTTCGGTTACACGAGTAATCCAATAATACAACTCATTTTGTAAGTGGCACTACAAATTGGCGTTCACAGGTCCGTTTTCTGATCCATTTTTTTTACGTTTTATACATTGATGTACCCAACCTTATTCGTTATCGGTATGGTTTGGTACAATAAACTCACAACAAGGAGGGACTTAGCTATAACTACATATTATTATGTATTCAAACTATTACGTGGTAAGACCTATAACTCTGGTGTTTTGAAGGAGATTTGTCTGAATGTGCCTGACAATTTCGCATTTCGGCGCAGGTAGCCAAGGTTGCTCGCAGTGCCACACGCACGAACAAACTTGCTCAGCAAAGCGCAACTGACGCGCGCCTTACACTCCCTCAATGACACTGCTGACAGGATCGATGTATTTTCCTGCTCTCTAAATGAATTCACAAAAATAATATTGTATTGTGTTATGTTATAGAGGACCACGCTACCGCATTAGGAATTTCCTGTAATGATAGCAGTGATTGTGATAAATAAATAAATTTTCATGAGATACTTTTAGAACAGACTATAGTTCCGACTTCGTGCCTACTGCCTGGCGTTATAAGTAGAAGGTTTCGGATTTTACTGAATTTATAAATTGCAAGGCGACTCAATTTCAGTGGTTCCTACAGTTTCTACTATTTATTAGGATATAATATCCTCTGTACTTTTAATACCTACACAATGGTGCCGATTCCCTTGGTGACAAGCTTAACTTAGGCTATTTCCTTTTTTCCCCACTAAATTAGTTGCTCTATGCGTTTATGTACGCATAACTCGACAAAATGAAGGGGATTTGTTTCGCTTAAAGTTGTTTAATGACTACATTATGACCCCTTAAACTATTCTCAGTTATTATTTATTCCCCTTAAACTAGTCAGCGAAACCAAATGGTCCTGGGTTCGAATCCCGGTAGGGGCAAATGTTTGTATGATGAATATGGACATTTGTACCCGAGTCATGGATGTATATTTATAATATGTATGTATTTACAAAAAAAAAAGTATTTAAGTAGTGTATCAACCATCTGGTATCCATAACACAAGCCTTAAGTGCTTAACTTGGAACTAGGATGGTGCTGTGTGCAATGTCAGACGATATTTATTATTATTATTATTATTTCAATACTGTTCATTGTATGTGTATTTCACAACCTGTGAATGTTCTCTGGGTAGGTTTCAGGATAATATTTAAAGCCCTTACGAGGAGACGTGGCTAAATAATAACAACCGCCCGGGTCAATCGAAGGTTAAGCTACGCTTGTTGAGGTCGGTCTGTGGATGGGTGACCATTTACCTTTGACTCATTTCGTGCCTCGGAAAGCACATTAAGCCGTTGGTCAAATGAAAAATCAAATCACTTATTCGCATAGAACGTAGGCCCCTGGACCCGTGGTCCCAGCTGTCATTTTTATATTTTTGACAGTCGCTGCGAGTAGTCAGAAACCCTAAAGTCTGACAACTAGTCTTACCAGGGGGTATCATAATACCCAGTAACTGGAATGTGGAGGTCAGATAGGCAGTCGCTCCATGTAAAATACTGGTATTCAGCTACATCCGGTCAGACTGGAAGCCGACCCCAACATAGGGAAAAGGCCAGACAGATGCCGATTTTAAAGTCCTTACGAGCAAAGCTGAGCGAAACGCTAGTAAAGCATGACAAATAAATGAAAGTCGGTCTATATTCAGCACAGAATATACGACGATGTTTGTATAGTGCCTACGCAAAATCAAAATTGCTTTATAGGGAACATACTGGCTAGGTTATTAAATTTTTCACTAGGTACCGCATAAGCGGTGTTGCCTGTATGAAAATAAATAACTCATCAAGTTCTTTTGAATAGAAACGGATGCGGAATAATCTGTTTCTTTCTTTCTTTACTATGGTAAATTCTCGCATGTTCAGTAGGATCGACAGACAGGCTGTTTGCAGCGGGAAAGGATTTTCGTGTGTTACAATTAACACCAGTTTTAAAACTGACCGCTAAGTTGCTGGTCCTTCCATCCCAAGTCATGAAAATTACGTCCCCGTTCGATTTCAACTCCCGTATAATCCAAACTCAAATGCTCGGTAAGGTAATGCCCTGTCATCTGCAACTTATCTCTTACAAAAATCCTCAATGCTAACTTCAGTTATCGCCCTTTTTACAGCGTCTTAGATTTCCTTCCGTCCGTGAAACATCCGATTTGCTATTTAAATGAGGTTGGTTTATTATTTTGGGCATTTTCTGCCATCTCATTTGCATTTTATTCGGCGAAATTTGGTTATATTACGGTTGAATGTGGCTGCTAAAAGGTATTAAGTAATTTGATAGGGGCATGAGATTAGTCCTTAGGTATATGTATACGGTTTGTTACATTTGTTATTGTTGCGCAAACACTCCGCGGACACCTCCAACGTCAAGGAGCTTGTCACCTATCATTTATACTTTTCAAAGTGGAAAATATAGGCCTAAACTTGTCAGTCAAAATATGAGGGCGGTAATCGTTAAGTAGTAGTCGGTGGCCGTTTTATGTTAAAGTATAATAAATACACGCAGCGAGCCTACAGAGCCGTGCGCACTCAGTACAATAATGCGTTCAGAATGTTGTTGGGTATGCCGTGGCGGTGAAGCGCGTCTGGGATGTTTGCTGAAGCGTGCACTGATGGTTTCCAGGTCATCATGCGCAAAAAAGCAGCATCCCTGCTAGCTCGTATACTACAACATTATAGCAACATTATAGCTCGTATAGCTACAACGGCATTCTGAACGCAATAGCTGTACGTTTTCACTGTCCCTTTCAAAATCAGTGGGTCATATCTTGTGTAGGTGTGGCGAGTCATGGCATTTTTTTTTATATATGTTTAGGTTAAGGTTTCTATGGGTCTATTCCACCCGAAATAAAGTTATTATTATTATTAAATAAGTAATATATTAAGCGTGTACAAGTACATGTAATCACAAAAGATAGATAATCTAGTTTGTAACTGAGATCTGAACCGAGTTTCCCAGACAGGCCTTCTAAATGTTTCAAGTCTAGTCTGTCAACGTACCCACAATACAGGAGAAATCGCGGTAAAGGTCGTTTTTATGTGCAATAGTTATGGTGCTCTGTACGAAAAAGGGTTTAAAGATAAAGTGAGTAAGTAGGTTAAACAAACTGGCCCAAAAGTTCACGCACTAAAGCCCATTTGTCTTAGACCCAGGGGACTCGACTCACTGTGTCTAGGTAGACAGGGTACACAGGCTGGACGCATATTAAATGCTACTTGAATTAGGCCATTGGAGAGCTGAATTTAAAGTTGTAAAATGTTGATAAATAGGTTGTTAGTTATGTATTTCATATTAAAGTAAGTGGATAATTACTAACGTACTCGTAACAAGGGCAAGCCTTATTTATTTATGTAACCATTTATGTACGCACATAATATATAAAAAGACAAGAAGAAAAGAACAGAAAAATAGGTACAAAGGTGATGTTTCTTTCAAATGAAATCTCTTCCAGCATACCTGCGATAGGATAGTAGAAAAAATCGTGTGTGTATTAGGTTTTAGTAGTCGTTGCATGAGTTAAACTAGTACAAGCCGTTGAAAGTTTATTTAAACGATTCATTCGTTTTGCAAAATAAAAATTTGTCAAGGATAAATTTAAACGAAAATTCATCCTTATTAAAAAGAACCTCTTAATGTTTCATGTTTTACTAAACTGTCAATCACAATCTATTTTAACCTTTTTTTTAAAGAGATTACAAACATTATCAAAGTAAATCATGATCAAAAGACGCACCCTGTCTGTATATGGCTTACGACCGACAGGTTAATTTCCTGCAAAGAGCCTAGACACGTTATCGGCATATGATAAGGCTTTTTACAAGTTTTATGAGTAAAGTAATATTTTTTTCTGGCAAATAAGCCAAGAAAATACTGCCTACAGAAATAATTAGAAAGACGTGACGTAAAAATATGAGCCCAGTATTTTTCGCTGTCGACTTCGTCTGATTGGATTTTAGATTTTCCTACACAAACTTCAACACCCTATTGTACTTCCGCAGTGGTTGGTTTTGTTTACAAAAGTTTGTTTATCCCTTTTTTCAGAGTTCAAGCTCTCTCTCTTTGCATTTAAATCTTCTTTCTCTCGTGTCGATAGCTCATATTATTTCCGACCAGTTAGTATATTGGACAGTCTCATCGTGTGCCTCGTTCGCATTTTATTCAAATCGATTCAGTGGTTATGCCGTGAAAACGTTACAAGCGGATCGTATAACTTTCATAATATAACATCACGCCTGTAATCCCAGAAGGGTTGGGCAAAAGTGTACCTTATAATACTACGAGCCCCTTGCCATCAACCAGACACTATTCCACACTCCAGACTGCAACTAAGAAATTCCTGGTGGAATTCCTGATCACGTTCATAATTAAAATATTTGTACGTGTGGTTTATAGAAGCAACATGTAAAAATATTTGGGCAATTTGTCAAAAAGTTTAGCGTTCAAATTTGAATGATTTTAATTGAATTTTATTAGAGATAGAAATTTTCTTGAGCGAAGACATGTTTCATTTGTAGCAGCAAGGCAACAGGAATAATCCAATTTCATTAATTTGAAAATGCTTAAAAATTTGCACTGTAGTTTCAATATTTTTTTCTGATTATTTTAAGATCTCTAAAATTAAAACAAAAACTCCGACAAGAATACTATACAAAAAAACCAAATTACTAAATATAACTCATCTTTACAAATACTACACATGCGTCCTTATTAAAAAAATCATCACCAAATCTGTTCAATCAAACATACAACTACATATATTATGAAAAACATAACCTATAACGTAAGGAATAAAAACAAAATCCAGATAAAACCAGCGCACGCTCGCACTAATTATGGTTAAAAACGATATTGGTTGAAGGCGCACGGCTGTTCAATAGTTTACCGGAAGACTTGAAAAAATGTGACAATATAAACACATTCAAACGCAGATTGGGGCAATACTTCGCAGCGTCCGAGGTGAACTGAAAGTTTTAGTTTATTTAACAGTTGCGGTGTGTTGCCTTAATCTGTGTCTTAAACATCCGATTCCTTTTTTTTTTTTTTGGAAGTCGATTAATAATACAAAGTAATATGTCTCCAACACCCTAGAAGTAACTAATATTAATGGTACCAACTAGTTGTAATCACTAATATAATGTCTCCAGCACCCTAGAGGTAACTAACTAATGTACTACATACCTAGTTATAATCACCTAAGTATCTCATTGTAAGCGAACTGTTTCTAGTACAGTGTTAGTACTGTGTTAGTAGTAGTGTAGTAGTGTTTGTAGTTCTTATGAGAAATAAACTTCTTTAAACCTAAAACAAATTGCAGATTCACCGGGACACGTGTCCCGGTGAATCTGCAATTATTCGTATCAAAAGGCGATTACTGTGATCATTACCATCGTCAAGAACCTAGACTTAATAGTCTTAGATCTCAAAGACACATTGAGCTAGCGTATTGATCAACATGCTTCTCCGTATGAGAAACCAGAAGAAGAAATGCCTTTGACCTGCAGCCGTAGCATGACGCTTTCTATTTCTAAGAAGAATAGACATAGCTTTATCTATACAAAACGTAGACAGAGAAACTAATAGACGCAGTGACGATTCCTTTCTCGCTTACACAAGAAAGAGAGCGAAAATTACGCTATGAATGTTTTAGACAGAGATACAACTATCAATTTTTTTGTCTCTTACCGTGTAACCTGTTTTTTCAAGGTCCGCAACTCAAATTGCGAAACATACTTTGACACTTCGTGCCGTCATTGTGTTTGGTGTTAAAATTTTGCTTATTTTTATGATATAAAACGATTTTAATCCAGTGAGAAGACAGAGAAATTATCCGTATTTCACATCGACGATTATACAATGGTGCGATGTCGTGTTATTTCATGTAAAAGCGATAGTGAGAAGAAAATTGCCGGTGTGTCTTTTCACGCGTAAGTAAGACGGTTTTGTACCTAATTATAGTTTCTTAAATGATGATTATTTATGCCATAGCATGACGGAACGATATGTCTCATTAAAACTGAAGATAACAGGATTTTGTCGAGTTTTTAACATTCATAACCAATAAATTATATCATGTAAGTGTTGCCAGCGTCAGCTCAAAAATGCCCCGAGTCACGATAAAAAATATTGGCTCTACAATGTAATAAAAACAAATAATATTGGATCAAATAATAGCATAGTATATGTGTATATATATATATATGTATATACATCAATAATGTGTTTTTTTCAAATTGTTTGGAGTGTTTAGTTTCTAAGTGTTAGTGTTTTTTTTTAGTTACCTCATAAAGGATAAACATGATATAGTGCTGTTTGCAGACGACACTTCACTTTTATTTAAACTCAAACTTCAGCAGCTGGTTACTGACAATGTAAATAGTGCCCTCGCAAAAGTAGTTAACTGGTTTAATGTTAATAACCTTCTTCTTAACGAGAAAAAAACGAAATGTAATAAGTTTACGATACCTCATGGTAGACAAGTAGAAACAAGTATTCTCATAAAGGGTGAAGAGTTGAAACCCGAAAATACCACAGTATTCTTAGGCAAAACTTTGGATGCCAAGCTTCAATGGGGCCCCCATATAGATAAATTGTCAAAGAAGCTTAGCTCTGCAGCATACGCCGTTAGGAAAATTCGTGGTTTAACTGATTTAGAGACAGCCCGTTTAGTATACTTTAGTTATTTTCATAGTATAATGTCGTACGGTATTCTGTTGTGGGGAAATGCCGCCGATATTCAGACGATTTTTGTTATTACAAAAAAGGGCAATTCGTTCAATTTATAAATTAAGTCCCAGACACTCCCTCAGAGACAAATTTAAAGGGATTAATATAATGACTGTGCCTTCTCAGTATATTTATGAAAATCTTTTGTATGCACATAAAAATATTAATCTGTTTAAAAAGTACAGTGATATCCATAATTTAAATACTAGGAACAAACACAAATTTGTTGTTCCTACTACAAGGCTCAAGAAAATAGGTGGCTCGTTTAGATGCCAATGTATACGTTTTTATAATAAACTTCCTAGCCACATTAAAGCACTAAGCCTTAATAAATTCAAATCTTTTATAAAAAGGAAACTATGCCAGAATGCCTATTATACTGTCAAAGACTATATGTATTGAGGACAAAAAGGCTTGGGATTGAGTTGCTCCAATAAAGCACAGGCAATGTTAATTTATTTTATTTCGCTAACTATTTTTACTTTTAATCTTTGCTATAAGTATGTATACTTATTTTCATATACAATGACACTAATATTTACTGTACAAAGTATTATATTATTTTAAATTATTGTGAATGTGAGGACTATGTGTGTTTTTGTTCCAGTTTTAATCATGTTCTGGCAGTTTGAGTAGCTGATGCGGCCTACCAAAATGTCCTTTCTTTGGTATTGTTCGTCGAATCGTTGAGCTCCTTAAGTTCTGAGTTGAGCTGCACGGTTACTGACAAATGCGTGCACTGACTGGACAGGTCCACTCAATATGTGTGGTTCTTTCCTCAAAAGACCATTGCAGACACCGATCTACATAGCCTTCACATGATCTGACCAAGATTTTGTCTGGACTTTAAAAGAGACTGTGACCTCTGAGTTTGTTTCGGCCTTTCTTCTCAGAGTAGTCACATAGGAAACGCCGACCTCATCTAGTTTAAAAAAAATATGATTGACGTGTAAAAGTGTTTGTTCAAACCTACTTACAGAAATAAAATCATTTATCATTTAAGTAGTATAATAAATCTTAATTAAAAAACTCGTTTCGTTTCAATTAAATCCTGAAAATAATTTACCCTACTTCATCTAATAACACTCCAAAAACAGGGGAATGCAGTTACTATGGCAACATTATACGCACACATTGACATATTATCTCTGTCTCGACTGCGGTTACAGGGTCCCTTCGTCTATTAGTTTCTCTGTCTACGATACAAAATGAAATTTCGTTTCTTCATTTTTGACATCGCACCGTGAAATTCCTTCTACAATCTGTCATTTTGTCTTTCATTTCTAACGATCATTGTCTAGGTCTTTTTATATGTAGACTATTTCGGAAGAAAGTTTTATGTCTAAATCACACTGACAACTGACATTTGTTTATGGTAGTAAAGACAATTTGATTTTAGAATCGCCAGTAGAAAACTTTCTACTCGACGGCCACAAAGTGTAAACGGTTATCTATAAAATCATGATTTTACAAGGGAGCGTTTTTTGCGCAAAACTGGGATAATTAATAGAAGAACGAAGCTATCTTCTCCTATTTAAAATAATTTTGTTAATAGGGCATAAGTACCAAGGAAATAGTTAAGGCCAATATTACTGTAAAATTGTTTGATCCAAAACACGGTACTTCGACAGTTTGAGAAAAATTGTTGTAGCTGACGTGACTCAACCAGTAAAAATTGACAATCAAACAGAAAAAAAGAACACTATGGCAAAACAAAGAATTCTGAGTCGAATTATGTAAAAGAGCAAATTTCATAAAACAGTGCAGTTGTCTCTTTCTACTTTGCTGTACGTATGTACGTCATACTGTCTACACGGAACGTCATTTTTGTCTACTCTTCCGTCAACAATACGGTGCTCATGCTACGCCTGCAGCAGTGTCAAACTAAACCTCCATGCTAATTCAGTGTACATAGACAATGCTGCCATACTTTTAACACCCCCAACTCGTTGTTTACGACACGTGCGTGTATAAAGTAAACTCACTATAACTGTCTACTTTAACTCTCTAACGTCCACAATATAACCCATAAAGGCGAACTATTCCCATTCTTATGCCCTAAATGACCACTGACCCACTTAGAAGAATGCCCCAAAATATTACCGAGCAATGCATGTGACGGAACGAAATGAGTCAGTTAAATGATACTTTTATTGTATATTTATAATATGTTTCTATACAATATAGAAATAATAAGCTAAATTGTGTTGCTCTGAAAGGAGAATAGTTTTATTATTAATCTTAATATACATTTTACATCAAAATTATATTAAATAGGGCATAACTAAACATAAACCTTACCTGAAAGAGAAACAACATTTTAAAGCTGTTACTTACGATTGCAACATTGTTTTCTATATTTTCTCAAATTGTCATTTTGACTGTCATCTTCATTTTTACAGATCTATTGTTTAGTTAGTCCATAGAGCTAGGTACTAAATAATTTGTGTACCTCATTTCTCTGTCTATGTGTTAAAGACAAATGAAGAAAACCTTCATTTACATCTTCATAATTAGGTTATTGGAGAAAGGAATATGACATTATGAAAATTATAACCGATAGACTTATTTATAGTACAGTCAACCACGACCATGGTAACAATTTTTATTGTAAATAACAAGGGCGATTTTTGCTGGTCAAGCTACAACCGATTTGCTGTTAACTGTACTAGAGCTTTTCCTGCGACTTCGTCTATGTGGAAGTTTCATATTTACACATAATATCAACTTAATGGTAGTGTAAATTAAGTTGATTGCAGAATGACTAGTTCTACTGAAAAGGTTATAAAATTTTGAAATTACTGCGCAAACTGAACTTTCTGTATATAATATTAAAGAAGTTTTTCCCAGAAACACATATTGGATTACATGTTAGATGGCATGGCATGGTCTAGATCGTAAGCTAAGTTTAGGGGTAGTTTAAATGATGTGCCTGTCTCGTTCGAAGACATGTGAATGTGACATCTACCAGCCCGTACTGGGTCCGCGTGGTTGATTATAGCTCACTACCTTCCACAACGTGGAGGCCGGTGTCCCAGCAGTGGCATCATTGTATGCTAATTGTGTTAATTTAAACAAACAGACAAAGACATTTCAGCATATATATAGCAAGTAATGCTCGCGAAGGAGGAGGTGAAACGCGTGAGGGCGAGGCAAAATTCGCGCCCTCGCGCCCCTAGCCGCCGCAGGAGACGCTCTGGGCGTGGGGAATCCCAAGCCGATTCTCGGCCATCGTAGTCGTGGGCTTGCGGATGGCGAGCAATGGGCAGCTTGCCGTCTGATAAGGATCAGGCCCGGGTCGACGGCGCGTTGTGTTCGACGCGCGCTTCAACGGGGTCCGCTAGGGCCGATGCCTGCCAGGGTTGCGAGAAAATCCGAAATGGTTACCGTGGCCCCTGGCACAGGCAACTGAAGGAACACGGGTGGGTTTTAGTCAGTAAGAGACACGCCCTCCCACTCCGCGCAGAACGGGAGAAGTTATTTGAAGAAAGCATTTATAGCAAGTTATAGAAGCGGTAACAATCGTTTCAGGTACCTATTCGCCTCGCTAGACATTGTGTGATTGAGTTTGTCGCGCTATTTTTGGAGTGCTGCGGGTGTTACATTGCTAACTAAACTACGTTCTTACCTACCGCCTAAAATAAAATAAGATTACTTAAATATTGTGATTCAGGGTGGCAGGGTCATTGAACCGCAACATATTAGCATGGTTTCAGTACATGATAGCGAACCAACTGAATTGAAGTTTTTCGTCAGTTATTAAAATACAAAGCTGTTTCACACATTTTGACCGCATAGGTATTGAACTTCCCCAGGAAACAGCAGATATTTTTTTTGATAAAAGACGAAAATTGCTGCTATAGAGGGTCTAGAATTGGGCACGCCACAATTGTGGCGATAAGTCTTTGAGGAGTGGCTAGAGAGGCGCCACGGCGTCCTCACCTTCCACCTGACGCCGGTCCTCACCGGACACGGTTGCTTCGGGAGATTCCTATTCCGGATAAAGCGGGAGGAAACGCCCGGGTGTCACCATGGTGTGGATCGCCTGGAGGATACGGTGGAGCATAGGGTGGAGATCTGCCCGGCTTGGGCGGAGCACCGTCGTGTCCTCGTGCAGGCGATTGGCGGTGGCGATTTCTCACGTCCGGCCCTGGTCCAGACCATGGTACGGAGCAAGAGGGCATGGGAAGCCGTCACATCCTTCTGCGAAGCAGTAATGCTCGCGAAGAAGGAGACGGAAACAGTGAGGGAGAGACAAAATTCGGGCCCTCACGCCCCTAGTTGCCGCAGGAGACGCCCAGGGCGTCGGGAATCCCAGGCTGAATCCTGGCCACCGTAGGCAAGGGCTTGTGGACGGCAAATGGGTAGCTCAGACCCGAGTCGACGGCGCGTTGTGTTCCACGCGCGTCTCAAAGAGATGTCAGCACCAATGATAGGGTCCGCTAGGGCCGATGCCTGTCAGGGTTGCGGAAAAGTCGGAAAGGGCTACCGTGGTCCCAGGCACAGGCAACTGAAGGAACACGGGTGGGTTTTAGTCATTGAGAGTCTAACACACCCTCCCGTTCCGCCCAGAGCGGGATACATTAATTTCCCAACCTAAAAAAAAGGGGTCTAGAATCATTTTGTGTATTCATAATTACAGTTTGCGCGTCGATGTGCCACCCTGTATTTGTACCTATTTAAAGACAGTCAGGAAAAATTGGCCAGTCAACATGATGAACATGACATGTGCTCTAGTCATAGCTAAACTTGTAATGAAAGTTTTAGTTGGAACAATGTTGATAGCTTTTATTTTATTAAGTCTCGTCCTTGATGAGTTCCTTTCGTCATGATTCCTAATCACAGTAAATTTGCGTCAAATATTATTAAAATATCTATAATTTACTTACTGCCTTTGGTCTAGTGGTCGGCAGCCACACTCATGAGCATGAGGTCCTGGGTTCGATTCTCAGGTTGGGCAGTGTTTTGTTGTGAATTTATTCAGAAACAGCCCGTCGTCGTCTGGATTTGTACCCATGAGACTTCTACAAATAACTACCGAGATGTGGGTTTACCATGCTAAGTTAACCATAATTTAGATAGAGCTTAGCTCAGCTGAATAAAGCGGCCCTTTATAAATTACAAAACCAAAATGTTAATAAAAAAAAATAACAAGTCTAATCAAACATTGGTTGAATATGAATCACATTTTGTTAATTTAACAAATCCATATAAAAACCAAACTTGTGTATAGCGAGGCCCTAACTTTGAAAACTAATTATAATAAGTGACGACGGGTCCACAATTAATCAAAATAACTTTGTACTATGTAAGCATTAATCACTGGTGTTATATATTAAACTTATAAAGGATATGTATACCTACCTAATTATACAACCAACCGCCACGGATATTGATAAAATTTATTTTTATGTAGTAAGTTATTTAAAAGACAAATACTTTGTCATAATTAGAATAGGAAAAGATTTGACGGTCAGCTTGGATGGCTGGCAAGTGCGTGAATTCTTATAACGTTTTTCCCTGAATTAATATAATTTTCTAACGCCTCTACGTGTTTAAGACCACGTTCGCACGGACGTAAAAAATATCACGGCGGGATTTTATCGCACACTGGATTTTCAACTCTCGGTCTTGAGCCGAGCGTTGAAAATCCAACAGAGCGTATAGAGGCACGAGTAACAGGGTGTAAAGTTCACTCATACCTCCATAGAAAAGGGAAGACCCTCCGACCAGATGGGTGTCGTGTCTGGTGGGCAACTGCCCAACGATTGATGTCGGGAAGTTGTATATATGATAGTTGCGCGGTAAACTCTGCTTGCGCGGTGCAGGAATTTGCGTGACGTCAGTGTGATGCGTAGTTCATATATATGGCAATGTAGATACCGCTACAAGCGCATCACAGCGCGTCAAAAAAAGTCACTTTTGGATTTTCAACTCATTGCTAAGCAGAACGTTGATGATTCAGTGCGCAAAAAAATCCCGCGGCCATATTTTTACGTCCGTCCAAACTTGGACTACTGGTTCCGCAATATTCCTGCAGTACCTACAATCTATTTCTATTTGCCAAACATCGTTGCTGTTTTCCAATTTAAAGGATATGCGTTCTGCCGCTGTATGTACAGGCATCGAAATGTTCATTCAGTTTTATACTTCGATCAAATAGATAACGGGTCACGTACAATATCAAAGCTAAATGCTGTCCGTGTGAAAAAAGTTTAAAACAGTTACGGTCTTATTACAAAACAAGGTTTTTCTTTTGACATGGTTTAAACCATCGAGCCTGTTTTTGAAATAAGAACCTAACTGAAATCGAAATACAGTTCCTTTTACAAAACTGTCAACTTAGTCCGGTCTTAGGTTGTCAATTTTGTATTAAGAACTTTACTAAAGTCGGCATAAAGTTCCAAATACAAAAACTAAATCGAATGTGTAGGTTGGGACTAAAGTTAGATCGTGTTTTGTAATAAGACGGTTAAAGTTCAACCTAATTATAACCATGGCATCTAGTAATAAAGTCGTGTTTACATTGGCTGTGTTTCACAAAATAAGAGCTCACGTCTCGAAGTGAGCTGTTATTTACCGAGACGTATTTCTTGTGCCGACCCTATATCTAGTTGGTATTGTTGATCGAAGGTTTTATACAAGGAAGGCAACGCACCCGGATATATTTTTGGAGTTGCAGATGTAGCAGTATCTACATCGCCACATGTGAACTACGTATCACACTGACGTCACGCAAAATTCTACATCACGCAAGGAGAGTTTACCGCGCAACTAGCATATTATATAACGTCCCGACATCAATCGTCGGGCAGTTGCCTACCAGACACAATACCCGTCTGGTCGGAGGACCCTTTACTATGAGTGTGAGTGAACTTTACACCCTGTTCCTCATACCTTCTATATGTCCATACGTTGTAGTGAGCACTAGCAATCAGATGAATCGCCTTCTTGCACAAACTATGTAGAGTACTTTGACTAAGTTACCACTTAGTCAAAGTACTCTACATACCTCCTGTCACTGTCGCACAACTGTCAAACTACAAGTACAATAACAGAGGGGCAATTCCCGTATTTTTAAGACCGTTCGCATTCTAATCTCAGTCCCAATCTGTCAAAATTACAATTAATTTATATAAATTTTTGACAGGTTTTTGACATTGATTGTCGCTGAGATGAGATTGCGACTTGAATTTGAACGTTTTTTAAGTACGAGAATTGGCCCACAGGTGTAAAAAGACACTTAACGAAGCCGAGAGGCACTTATACTCCACGTCATTGTAATCATTTTTGTGTAATGGGCCATACCTGGGAACCTTCTGGTTACGGAGATATTGAAGGTCAAAATTCCAAGTTTTACTGACGTCTTTTTTTTACGATAACAGCGATTTTTCACATCAAAAATCAAAATTCGTTTCCTAGCAATTGTTTTTGTGCTATGTACTTAGTTTGATGTACATAATGTTTAGTTGATGGCTCTGTGATTGGTCTTTTTACACCCTGTACAGAGACAGGAATATGTCTAAGACAAAACATAAGCCACGTGGCCTAATTCCGAAATTAAACACAACCGTAAGACAAAGATTCTTCGTCATTCTTGATTGTTAAAAGTTTTCAACATTAGATCAGCAAACAAAAAGTGTTAAGACATACCATAAGCTTAGAGTCCAGTTTAAAATGACGAAATTTTTTAGAGTAGGTATAAGCGAGCATAAAACTGTTAGCTCACTTATCAAAAGTCAGCTAAAAACTGGCTTCGTAAAGTTCGTTTAAATATATGGAGTGCAGTGTAAACGAGCCTACGTTTTATTTGTAAACAAAATAATTTGTAGTGGACGCGTTTGTGTCATGTTTGTGCAAACAAAACGAAGTGTTTATTTACCCATTTAGATGTTTGAGTAAACTACTCAATGTGGTTTTTGTTCGGGTGGCTTTTTGCCTTACCAAGTTGAAGTACCTATGAAAAGTTAGTATTACTCGTAACTTTTATGATTAATTTCTTTTCTACGGTTAATAGTGCTATCCTGTAAATATCACTTCAAGTCTCACTCGAGTGACAGCACAGAATTCGAAAGCGAGCTCATTTGTTTATCTAAATGCTTGATTGTTTTTTTTTTATTTTTATTTAAACAGTTACACACATAAACAGTCAACACTGTTCGAATTTCGAAATATTAGGGATACGAGTATATCACGAGCTTCATGTGTGTAGTCCAAGCCGGGGTAAAAAAGTTTTGCAAGTCAGCAAAGTACGTTGCAAGGCTGACCTGACCACCTAAGGTGTGGCCAAATTACTAAAGGCACTTTTATTTCTCCCCAAACATTAAATTATAAATATAAATGTTGATGGATGGAGAGGGAGAGGAATTATATTATGATAAAGAAGAGACTGTATGATAGCATAACGGGTGACAGGGGAGAGTGGAAGGAGAACCCGAAATAATATACAACGATCAATAGAATTAGCATTAAAAAAAAAACTCGATTATGATTGTAAATGTTATGCTTGGTCAATCCCTAGCATCAGTGGAATGACACTGACAGCTCACTCCACGCTAGTTTTCACGGTGAGATTTTTACTGAATCGACATACTGATGCTCGATTGACACTATTGATAACTCACTTCAAGCTCACTTCACCTAAGTTCTCAGGGTGAGTTGTTTACATAATAACTCGGCTGTTGCACCGACCCCAAGTAACATGGCATAGAGCAGGAAAAAGTATGACCTTGAAAATCTGACCATGTCACCATCAAAGTAGATACCAGTAAACCCATCGAAAGCTTCAAGCCAGTATTTGATCAATGATGAACTCACAATCGCGAGACTCCCGTATACAAAAGCTCTGACATTTATTTAAAAACTTATGGTAGGTATATTAGTCATAATAAACACCATGGCAGTTATATTATGGTAGTCCACTTTTTACTGTCAAAATGTTTAACCGAAGTAAATATTGCACAAGTTGGGCTGACTACGTCACGCGATGTTTTTTGTCACCGCATATGTATTGTTTTTAAATATTAAAATAAATGTGTATATATTCTACATTTATAGAGTCAAATATCCAGTTATATCTGACAGTTTACTAACAATCTTTATGAAGTAAGTAGCCTCCCCATGGTTAGGGAAGGCAATTTAAAAAAGGCTTGAGATTTATTTACTAACAAAATATTTACCCTAACTAGGCGTATTTATCATTTTAATGAAGTCTTTTTTTAAAGAACCCTATTTTTAAATATGTAGGCAAAATCTCAATCTCTAAAACGAGATCTGTTTTGCTTGCCGGGCGAGATCTTAAATGGCCAAACTCGACGACAGGATCTCCAGTTGCCAATCTCGACTCGAGATTGAATTCCCTGCCGATGGAACGTGATATCACGTCGTGCCGTGCTCGTTTGAGCTAAAACGGGAAACACGCGTGGTTCATTAAAATGGCAGCGTGAGAACACAGGATAGCTCGTAATGGACAACCACACCGTTCGGGGAGCAAATTCTCATGACATGCGAAACCAAGTAGTCCAACTAAGACGAAGACGACTGTGGCACAGTCAAAATCAAAATCAAAAGTCATTTATTCAAATTAGGCTGAGAATCAGCACTTTTTGAACGTCAAAATCACATGCGACAGTCCCCCCAAAACACCCACCCTTCACCACTTCCTAGTGCTTTAGCTGGGAAGAAGAAGTGGCGGAACAAACTCCCCAGCAGCACTGCTGTCTGTTCCGTTAGAAAAACTGGATTCTATACAGTATGTAATAATAAGTATATTAAGTATTATTAATATAATAAGTGTATAGTAATAAGTAATTAACATTACGAAACACAAAAATATTACAATTATTTGCCATATGTCAGCTAGCACACGCCAATATTTAAAACTATACTCAAGCAGAAATAAATAATAAAAACAAAAAGTCCATGGGCCACAGTCGTTTTCGTCTGTGAACGGTTCGAAATGTGCACAGTCCTAGCCCATGCTTAATCACGGAAACCGCAGATGTGGCTTGAGATGATAGATCATGTGCCGTGAGGATCCAACATTACATGACGTACAAACCTACCACTCATTTATTTATAAATCATAAAGCTAATCACCAAAATGTTATGCTTTATTGCATTATTATGTAGGCATACATGTAAGTATACTTCCAGTAAAATAAAATAGATAACAGATGAAAATACGTCACACAAATCGTCAAAACTGATGACGTAAAACGTCTCTGTCACAAGTCCGCTTACTCAGCTATTGAAAAATAAAACACGGTATCTGAAATACGAGCTGTGTTTGTGCAACTAATCGTACAATTCTATTATTGTAACTGCTGGTCAGAATTTACTTTGTTATACAATACTGACATCATAATTACGTAGGTGAAGCTTACAATGAATTTTTGGGGCCACCGGAATTATAAACCTAATTAGGGATAATAAAATCCACTTGCTCTTTTTTTTTACTGCCTCGTTGGTTTGTCGCCACTAGCACCGTGGCTATTGAGCGTTGGTCCTGGGTTCGAAGAAGTGTTATTTCAAGACTTTCCATTTTGACATTCTTGCTTGGCTTGGATTTGTGCATGGGGTAAGTTTACAGGCTCTATTTGTATATTACGTGGTACTTGTAACTGGAAATGACTGTGTCTTGAGATTACAGGCGTCCAACCATCAGATAGTCCGTCTGTTAGCCCATCAACATTTTGAGAGATCAAGTGTATTTCGGATACTATTAATTTCGGATGCTCATTGTTTTTTTATACTCTTGACTAGTTGCGTAATCCAGGAACATTGACGTTAGTAAAATTGACAATAATCACGAACTTATAGACTGCCGAATACGTGTGGTTAAGTACATGTCAGTTTGAGTTCAAAAATCCCTAACACGCAGGAAGATTTGGCGTAAGTAGGTAGGACCAAAAATAAAGTAATTTTGAATTAATTTCGAAGAGTTTTTGATAGTTTCTGTATCAATACAGCTGGATTTATAATTAATCGACAGACTTTAATATAGTACCCCCATTCAATCAATCATTCATTCGGATTTGAAACCCTAACTGAAGTCAAAAACAGTTGCTAGGCAAGCCTGGGTCGTAACTAGGGTTGCCAGGTGAGTCGCGAAAAAATACCGGACAACCACTAGGTCGCAAAAAATACGGTTTTTATTAAATACTAATATTTTATTATTATTAATCAACATCACATTAATCAACTTAATTAGTATTAATAACAAAATATAATGTAGTCATAAAATTGTGGTCGCCAAGACTTTGAGAAAGTCTTTATTAAACAATGGTATGATATTATAATTATATTATAATATATTAAATATTATAATCTACTACTTACTTAACAAAATAAAGGTAGGAACTTCTGAAAAAAAAAAAAATCACCTAAAACTAGATAGGTACTCGTATGTTTAACAAAAATAAGAGAGAGCTCGCAGACGCAGATACAACCAGCGAGCGAGGAGCGCGCGCGAGTTTTGCGTTTGAGGGATTTCATATGCCTACTTTTGTGGGCCCTTGTGACCAGTAGTACCGACTTTCCTCAAAATACCGGACATTGTTCTGTCCGGTATGACCATTTATTTTTTACCGGACAGACCTCGAAAATACCGGACTGTACGCTTAAATACCGGACATCTGGCAACCCTAGTCGTAACCCAAGCGTTATGAAAGTCACCATTATCCACGTCCCATCGCATCTTCGTAGAAAAGGTTATAAAACAAATGGCGTATGTTAGCCCCGCCATAAATGGATTAACGACCTTTTGCTCTTCCTTTAATGGCTTACAGATATTGTTTTATATCGTTGTTTAGAAGGAGTGTTAAAGAGGAACTGAATTGGCACGTTTCTATATTCAACTTGGGCACAAGAGAGTTGTTAAGTATTGCAGCGATTCGCTTGCGCTTTGTTCCTTGTTTTGCAGTTTGTGGGTGACGTCAGTCGCTGTCGTCACCACAAACTGTTGACAATATGATAGATCTCAGCTTTATCTCTATGGTGACAACGTACTTGCAGTGGTATCACGTCTCTTAGTTCTAATATTTGGCTCAGTTACTTCTGTTTTTTTTTTTGGTGGTTAATAAGACACGCTGGCGGCCTACCTGATTATAGGGTAGTCACCGCTGTAATACAAAGCCATCGTAGGTGCACTATCATCCCAGAGACTGCTCTTTGTCTCATTGAATATTTTCATATGAAGTTGCTCACTTAGATTCATCATCATTTCAGCCGAAAGACGTCCACTGCTGGACAAAGGCAAACACAGAACTGAGGTGTTTGGGGGAGCCAAACACCACCACTTCGTCTGGTTCTGTGTTTCTCGTATGCAGCAGATTCCTACGGCCTTCACCAGTTCATCTGTCCAATTTGTGGGAGTACCATAGATTAGGACATTCAAAATAGACTAGCCAGGGATACTATAATCAGCCTATAATGTTGCCACTGCTGGGACACAGGGCTGTAATCGACCACGCGGTCCCAGTGCGGGTTGGTGGATGTCACATATTTTTGAATTTTTGGCTCTAGGACATGCCGGTTCCCTCACGATGTTTCCCTTCGCCGTTTAGAGAGCAGTAGTGATGAAATTATTTAAACAATCATAAAACATTTTGGATACTTAGTAAAGTCACTTTTTCGATCTCAGAACTGTACTTATGTAGGTACACATAAGATCTAGAAGTCGTAGCGGGTTATAAGTAGGTCCTGCCTTTGATTTCCGCTTGACAGTTACGATGTAAGATTGAAAATGTATATCTCACAAGCCACATTTTCAAATAAAAAAATCGGCACTAAGTAATTTAGCCCTAGAATAGAATAGGTCTTTATTTGCTTACAACGTAGGTACACAAAAATAAGTTGTTAAATTATATAATAGGACCCATGTACATTCTGCCTTAATATAGCATGCAAATATAATATAAAGAAGAGGATAATAAAGATATTATTATTATACTAGAGGCCCAGATCTGTATCAGTTATATCTACAAAATATTAATATAACTATTTCAATCTCATTCTCAAAGGGTTAGAAAACAAATCAGGTTGGTATTGTCCGTGAAATACCAACCTGAACTTTCAGACTTTATCTAATAATTCATATTGAATTGGTATTGTAAGAATTGCTTCCGAAGAATTTCTTATATTTTAGGCTTTAAAATTACTCTTACGTACCCACCTATTTAAATTCAAACCAGTATGGAAAACTATCGTTATTTTGAAGTTTTAAATTAGACTAGCTTTTTCCCGCGGCTTCACTCGTGTGGCGGTCGGAAATTATCCCACGGGAACGTACTACCGGTGATAAAAAAAATTGTCAGTAAGATTCTGACAGACCCCGCCGCCCGTCCTAGGGCGGCGGACATCCATGAGGAGTTTCCACCCCGGAAACAAAAAAAATTAAGGACTGTGACAGCGCCGAGTCCTGGGACGCAGTGGTCTCCTTCTGCGAAACAGTCGTCTCGCAGAAGGAGGCTGCGGAAAGGGAGAGGGAGATCTCATCCACTCACCCGGCCCACAGAAGGCGCACTGGGCGTCGGCGGACACACCTCAGGACACACCTCAGGACCCGAGGTGGCGGCGCGTAGTGTTCCACACGCGCCCCTCTTAGATGTCGCGGGGGGAGTCAAACACCTCACTCCCCCCCAGGCACGAAGAGGCCCGCAGCGGCGGGCCGGCATCAGTCGGGGGTTGCGGAAGGATCGTACGTTCCCTTGCGGAAGGATCGTATGTTCCCGCGACCCCCGGCGTAGGTGTGAGATGGAACATTGGGGTGGTTTTTAGTCAGTACAAGTTTGACAGACCCCGCCGCCCGCCCCAGGGCGGCGGACATCCATGAGGATTTTCCACCACGGAAACAAAAAAATATAAAAATGGACTGTGACCAATAAAGATTCAAGCTTGATCTTTGTAGTCCACAACACTATTTTCTCAGTGGTATAGTTTAGTTTAAGAGCCACCATACCACCAGTAGGCCAATTCTCGTACTTAAAAAACGTTCAAATTCAAGTCGCAATCTCATCTCAGCGACAATCAATGTCAAAAACCTGTCAAAAATGTATGTAAATTGATTGTAATTTTGACAGATTGATACTGAGATTAGAATGCGAACGGTCTTAAAAATACGGGAATTGCCCCTCAGGTGTATGGCCAGCGGTATGGTTGGTCCGCAATGAGTATTTGTGGTGTTTTACGACTTCCACTCGATTGAAGTATCGGGGAGAAGCTAGTTTATAATATAAGTATAGATGGATTAATATGGATTCAAGAATATACTGCATCATAAATCTGTCAACATGACGGGTGTGGATCGGTTAAATAATTCCATCTAAGAAAGACGAGTTTATTATTTGTAAGCCATTTTCAAGTCATAAGTATGTCATTATGACGTTCTCACATTTGACTTATCAACAAATAGGTAAGAAACATCTCTATTATTCCCATACAGAATGAAATCATGACGCACCGATTGTACTGTAGGTACTTTTGGTAGGTACCTACGTCTATTTGTGAGTGTAGGTACAGTGGGCAAAATAAACAGCAGGTGGTGCAGTACATTAAATTTAATTCCTTCTTTAAAAAACTAGGTAGGTACCAATTTCACAAGTAATGTCGATGTCCCATGTAATAGAGAGCGGGTCTATAGCTATCTACCGGGTACAAATTCAGACTCCGAGCTGCTACTGAGAAAGTCCTGGTCAGGTGGGGAGCAATGGGCAGCTCGCCGTCCGATACGGACCAGGCCCGGGTCGACGGCGCGTTGTGTTCCACGTGCGCCTCAAAGAGATGTCAGCACCAATGACGGGGTTCGCTAGGACCGATGCCTGCACGGGTTGCGGGAAAGTCCGAACACGGGTGCATTTTAGTCAGTAAGAGTCTGACATGCCCTCCCGCTCCGCCCAGAGCGGGAGAAGTTATTTGAGGATTTCCCAGCCTCAAAAAAAAAAATAACAGGTGGTAAAACCCAAAAGCCCTTTGCTCGACCTGGAAATCGAACTCGTGTTAAACAGTAGCGCTTGCGACCCTAGACCCTAGAACGGGGCAATAGCATCTATGTTCTATCTATGTTAGGGGGTTTTGGTCTCCGCACTTAGTCCTATAGAAGGTATGAGGAACAGGGTGTAAAATTCACTCATAGCCATCGTAAAGGGAGGATCCTCCGACCAGACGGATATTGTGTCTGGTGGGCAACTGCCCCACGATTGATGTCGGGACGTTGTATATATGCTACTTGCGTGGTAAATTTGGCTTGCGCGATGCAGGATTTTGCGTGACGTCTGTGTGATGCGTATTTCGCATGTGGCGATGTAGATACTGCTACCGTCCTTTTGGTGGACCATTGTGCATGGGCCATGGCGGCCGTCGGTGGTTATTCCAACCAGCCCACCCCTCTAGAAGTTGATTAGATCTCCTAGTCTGTTGAGAACATCTGTGTAAGTCTGGGTGCCCCGAGGGTTTATGTCCTAATCTGGGTAACGCCTGTGCATTCAAAGAGCACATGCGCGACGTCCCTGCATAGAGGACTTACCTTTAGACCTATTGTGTGAAAGTGTTTGTTTAGTGAGCAGTGCCCTGTGTTGGTTCCCGTCACCAGGCGCAGGCCGTTTCTGTCCAGGCGTAATAAACGTCTGGTAAGCCTCTCATTTAAGGGATAGCTTCCCCGGACTGCCTGCAGCCCGGTGTCGAGGTCCATTAGCTCTCCGCTGGTGTATGGGTGGACCCCTACAGCCACCTGCGAATCTGGTTAAAGGGTACGATAGGTTCGATTTCGCAGACTGACGTGCTGGATGGGGGCAATAGCATATAAATTATTTACTTGACTGTTTTGCTCTGAGTATTCGCAAAGTGCAAGAATAGACCGTTATGAAATAAGGGCTATTTATATGTGTATTGTAAAATTGGTCTAAACTTTGCATTTTGATTGTTTGAGTGGTTCAGGAATGTTAGAGTTTGGGTACAAATAGACCACGGCATATATTAATACTTTCTTTTCGAATTAATCTTATTGAAAGCAGAGAGGATTTTTTCTTATGTGTCTCTTGTCCATTTTTCGCCATACTAAACTACATTTTGGCCTAACTAACCATAGCTTTAGTAACTAGATTTAATTCTGTTTTTTTCCGGTATTACCTATGTAGCGGTATCTGCATAGCCTTATGCGAGCTGCGCGTCATACTGACGTCACGCAAATCCTGCATCGAGTAAGCAGAGTTTACCGCGCGACTAGCATATATACAACATCCCGAGATCAATCGTTGGGCAGTTGCCCACCAGAGACGACACCCGTCTGGTCGGAGTATCCTCCCTTTTCCATAGAGGTATGAGTGAACTTTATACCCTTTTCCTCGTACCTCAAAATTACCTTTTAATGGTCTAGTCAAATTAACCATTCGACTACATGACATTGACATTGAAACATTGACATTTGACGAAATAGGTTAACAAAAAAAATACCTGTTTCAATTCGACATAGCACATCTCATACATATATGTATATAGTCGTCCAGACCGTACTTCGGTGATGGCGGCCAATCTCAACGGAGACTAGCCTTCGGCGCGGGATATATTATAATGCACAAGTGTGTGCGCAGACACGGGTGCACTCTCCCTTCCCTCACTCTCATAGTCTGATGGGACGGCAATCCGACACGACCGGAGAGAGATCAGGCGCAGGACCAACGGCTTAACGTGCTTTCCGAGGCACGGGGTATCACACCGCCAACTTCTAAACTCCGGGCTGTTACTAAGAAATTTCTAATGGAAAAACCCAATAACACTCATATATATATCATGGGAACAATCACGCTAATAAATGTTTCTTTATTGTCCTCCACCCTGGGGTGGACGGAGGGGTCTGCCAGACTTCTCCTGACTAACTAAACCACCCCGTGTTCCCTCGCACACTTGTATGGGGGGCTACGGGGACACTTAAGCACTCTTCAACGCAGCCCCGACTGGTGCCGGCCCACCTCGTCTGGTCAAGCGGAGGGAGTGAGGTGTTTGACTCCCCCCGCGACATCTAAGAGGGGCGCGCGTGGAACAATATGCGCCACATCGGGTCTTATATGATAGGGACGGCGGACGTCCCCGAGTCCGCCGTCCCTGGACCCACTTAGAGGGGCCGTAAGAGGGCATTGTCTGCCCTCTGCCGACGCCCGGTGCGCCTGCTACGGGCCGGGAGAGGACTCGAAATTTCCCTCTCTCTTTCCGCTGCCTCCTTCTGGGACATAACGTTTTCGCAGAAGGAGATCAGTGCGTCCCACGACGCTGCACCGGCGACCATAGAACGAATCACAGCCGGCAGCGACAGGTCGCTGCCCACTTCCGACCCTGCAGCATGTCCTTCCCCAACATTGTAACACTTAAAATTTCCTGCACAGCTACCCAAAATCTGAATATTGCATCAAATTCAATTTCTGCTCAATATGGTTTTATTTTCGTCGCACGGAATGGGGTCGGATGCAAATAGTCTCCATTTCAATGTAAGATGACGCGTTCATGAGCTATAGAGCTAGTGCCTCCTCCCCCCCTAATAAAACCCCATTCACACTACAGTGTAACACGGAGCGAAGGTAGCTCATAATTAGATTCGCCGCGAATGAATGCTGCCTCAGAAATGAAAGAAAAGTTGGGGAGAAAGGAAAGGAATTTCTTTTTTAATCGTTAAATTTTCGCGAGACACTTTCTGCTTTCTTTGGAGGGTGAATGAAGAATGGAGATAATATTCATCGTTAAAGCCGTTAGTAATTATTGGGCTGTGGCTTTATAAGTGTCCTTAATAAGAATACAATCTACGCCTATATTTTATTACAAAGGTACGTAAAGTCACGCCTTCTTCCTATGGGGGTAGGCAGAATGAACAGAACGCCACCTGCTACGATCTTTACATCGTTTTGCGTCGTTAACGTTATATTTCACATTTTTACTTCGATCAACAATAGGTCTAGATTACGGATTAGGAACGAAACACAAACATGAAGTTTATTATCGTTTGCAATACATTTTCTACACTGATTGAAAAAAAAGTATACGATTTTTTTTAAATAAGTACCTAAATATTTATGGAAAAATAAAACATAATTTCTAAGCAATAAGGTTGAAAAATCTGTGTTGCAAAATAACACCACAACATTATTTTGTGGTTATCTTTCCGGCCGTTTTTGATGCGCTCATCGGAAATCTATTGCTGATCGAAGCATTTTTATGTGAAAGCCACTAATGATAAATGATTTTATTTCTGTAAGTAGGTTTCTACAAACACTTTTACACGTCAATCGTATTTTAAAAACTAGATGAGGTCGGCGTTTCCTATCTGACTACTCTGAGAAGAAAGGCCGAAATAAACTCAGAGGTCACAGTCTCTTTTAAAGTCCAGACAAAATCTTCGTCAGATCATGTGAGGCTATGTAGATCGGTGTCTGAAATGGTCTTTTGAAGAAAGAACCACACAGATTGAGTGGACCTGTCCAGTCAGTGCACGCAATTGTCAGCAATCGTGCAGCTACTGAATGGAACTTATTTTTATACAAGCAAATGTGGCCCTTTTATAAACTCCAGGGAAGCATAATTCTGGAAGTTAGCGCCTCATTCGTTGCACTTTTGACGCAGAAAATATATTACAAACTTGCAGCAAAAAGATGGAAGGAGACATTTTTCGATATACAACCTACTTCAATGTGTCGATATCTTTTTCTCAAGGAGACACATGGGAACTATTTTATGGCAAGCACACAGTAACTGCTCGTATCTCGCATATTTTAACGATGTCAATTTAAAATACTGCCCTATTTGCGTACTGAGTTTATTTTTAGTAAGGTATTCAATACTTAGTAGTGTTATTTAGTATTTAGTGGTCGTTGGCCAAAAATAGGTCAAATATACAAATTAAATAACACATTCCTTATTAGTGTAACGTTGTAAACTCTGAGCCTTTTCAAGTATTTATAAGTGTCAGAAAGTGTTTTTTTTTTTATTGAGTAATAGTAGACCAGTTTGTGGTAGTCATCTCGGGAAGTCCGAATCTTGGTCACAAACTGAACTCCCTGCTGCTGAACCAGTTGCTGTGTTCTAGTTTTGAAGTATGGGTCCGCTGAAAATGACACATAAAACTCTTGAACGCTGGATAATGTGGACAATGCATTGTCACGTAGGACACGTCCTATATAACTTACGATTTTTGAAGAGTTACGTGACCTACAATTAAGTAGTTTGCATTTATTGTAACAGAAGGAAGTTACAGAATAGCACCAAAAATAATGGATCGAATTGGTTCGTTACTTATTTGCGTTTCTTAAAAGCTGTTGATAGACAGTTTCATGAGTGAATCGATCCAGTGAACTAATGTTGGATTTTGGTATTTCACTGGCGCTCCAAATGATCGAAAAATGAAATACAAGGAGCAAATGAACGCTCATTTCTCAAGGTTGCCTGGAAGAGATTGCAGAAAGCGATAAGGCCGCCCATTGTATATTAAGTAATGTTCATTTTTTTTTGTTATGTATTTTGTGGTGTACAACAAAGAATATATAAATGAATAAATATAAATTTCTATGTGATTTTGTCAGTGTTATGTGAAAGTGGAATTAAACAAAATTAACAACTGAATATTAATTACTCGAGTGAACGTTCACTCGTCAGTAAAGCGTCTATTAACAGCTTAATGAACGAACAATTTTTAGCAAAGGACGAATATAAGGAGAATATTGAAAATATCTGATGGATATAGAAAGTTCTGCTTCAATGGACATTTAAGAGCATCAAACAGTTTCAAATGTTAATCAACGGTAGCCAAGGGCCTAAGTGGGGTTCGAGTCTGGGATTAAAGTCTTAAAAGCCGATAGTCTTTAATCGATTTTTATGAATACCCTTATTATTGAACGATTCAGATATGTACCTATCTACATATATTCATATCGGAAAATCGAGAAACTTGCGACGTCACTTTATGACCAAAATTGGGTAATTTGAAATAATGAGTACAAACCTTTTAACATGGAGAATGCTTCATGCTCAAGGAGCATTACTACTACAGCTGTAATGCATACTATTTTCTCGCCAAAATGCGGTGTGAAATTACAGTCTCGTAAATGGTTTTTAATTACTTACCAAACTCCGAAGTCCTCCATGTCGCAGATGTCTGACCACAGTATCAGAGAGCCTAGATAAGTGACAATCGCTTTCGAAGCGTTTCGTATTTCTACAACTACTTTCAACAGGATTGACATAAGCTTTTCAGATCCATCCATATTTGACTTTTCTATTATCGTTATCGCTAGTAGAATGTCACTTTGTTTAGGTCCTCAGATGAGCCAATTTCCTGTTCACCAATCTATCCAAAAAAAAAACGTTGTTTATAATTCTGATGTCGTGCATAGTTCAGAATATAGTAACGCCAAGAAAGTATTTTCTGTGAATTTATATCTTTTTCAAAGATCGTACGATCTGTAAGGCATTTCTGGGAGGATCAGAATTGTAAAATATTTGTAAAGAAGCGGCCTTGATCTTTCGAATCTCGGCTATATAGGCTTCCCTAAACTTGACGTGACATTGAGACGACATGTTGAGACTCCTAGTACATTATGTAAATAATTTTGCGTCATAGGTACCTACTACTGGAGGGTAATACAGCCGAAGTAATAACGGCCGTAAGGGTCGACCGAAGGTTATGCTACATTTGCCAAAGTCGGCCCGTGGTGGGAGGACCATCGATTTCATACTGAGACCCCTCCGTGCCTCGGAAATCACGTTACACCATTGGTCCCGGCTGTCATTCGTGAATCTTTAGACAGCCGTTACGGGTAGTCAGACGAACAATCCTATCAAGTACAGCTCGCGCGATAAGAGTTTGGCTTTGACCGTTATTGCGCAGAAATCAGAAATTGGGTATCAACGGGCAATTAGCGGGGTGCGGGGCGGGTGTGTAGGCGCACGCGGTGCTCTGATTGGCGCTCCAGTCGTTCCCTGCCTCTCGCATCGATACGACGTACCGCGCACTCCTGTTGTACAATCAAAAGTTCAAAAATCCGAAGGTCAAAGCCAAACTCTTATCGCGCGAGCTGCAGTATCGTGTTATCCAGCTACTGGGTTCTGGAGGTCAGATACGCAGTCCATGTAAAGTGCTGGTATTCGGCTGCATTCGGTTAAAATGGAAGCCAAGCTCAATATAGTTCTTCTATATTATTATTATTGAATTTGTGTCTTAAGGCGCAGATAAACGACTTTTAATGATTTTATATTGAACATCACGTCTAAACTTCTAGTCTTATTTCTTTGAAAAAAATATATGTTTTACAAGACAATTTTATTCATAATTTGATATGTGAAAATGTGAAATTATATTTTAATAACATAGTGTAATTAATTTGTGAAGTATTGTCTAACGTGGACAAAAAAACGATAATCACGCAAAAACTATGGGGCGTATTTACATGAAACTTTAATCATATAAAAGACAATTTAATGACCCATATTTTAGTATACGGCTTTTATTTGTATTATGTTTGATAAATCAAGGTGGGTTGTTTTTTCGAATAATCTTGGTGCGCGTTGAAGCGGGGCTCTGGCGGGCGACGGGCGGCAGTGTATCGCTGACTTTGTCTGACTTTAGTCGCGAGGCGCGGGCAGTTAATGTCGCCTTAAATTAAAAACATTCACGACTTATCGCACTGCGACCGAGTCGCAAAGTTGCGATGAGTCGCGTAAGTGTGGGGCATTCTTATGTTCTATATTCTTATGTATAGGTTAATGTGAGTTCTAAGAACTAGGGTTAGATTGTAATCGTTAAGGGAAATGTATAGCCATTAACATCATACAATAACTGCAAATAACAAATGTATGCTAGACATGAAACTTGGATGGAGTTTGTGAAGGTGGAATACTGAAATAGCGTATTGCGTTCGGTTCCTATTCTTGCCCGCGGCTTCGCCCACGTGGTTGTCACAAAATATCCCACGGGAACGTATTACCGGGATTAAAAGTAATATATGTCTTTATCCAGATTATAAATGATAAATGATATTATTTCTGTAAGTAGGTTTTTACAAACACTTTTACACGTCAATCATATTTTTTTTTAACTAGATGAGGTCGGCGTTTAAATTTAAATTATACATTTTTATTTAAATTGTATTTGTATTATATTTAAGTATAAATTTAATTTAAATTATCTGTGTGCTAAATTTCATCCAAATCCGTCAGCCGATTTTGTGCCAATCCGGAACACACATCCAGACAGAGAGGAACTGAAACTAAGCAATTGGTAATTTAATTATTTTGAAATTTGTAATTTGATATGTTGACAATTCTTAATTTAGTTATTTTTTTTATTGGTATTTAATTATTTTGTGTAAATTGATTATATTAGAATCATTAATATCAAAATATCTGTATATTACCATATTTCGTGGAAATTTATGAATCTATCTATCTATCAAACGGACAAAATTTATGAAAACTGTTTTTCGGCAATAAACTCTTTCCCACACTTCGTAGCATTTAACCTTTTCAAAAATATTCAATGTACAGACGCCAGCACATCAAGCTACTACAATCTGTCAAATTTCTTTAATAGATTTTCAACTTTATCGCTAAAGCATTAAGGTTCAAGGTTGATTGGGAAAATTTGACAGTTTCGGGTAGCTTGACCTGCTGGCGTCTGTACAAATATTCATTATCCAAACGTCTTAATACGTAAACCTCCACATATCTAATGCATATGAGTAGGCAAGTAGGTATAACGTGATAAACTTGTAAGTTGGGGTTCGATTTTCTGTTATTTTAATTAGTATTATTATTTCAGGTTAATTTTTCGGCTTTTTTTTAGCCTAAATGGCCAGAAAATAATTTATAAGTATGTACTTAAGTTAAAAGATTTATTACGTCTTACCTGCAGCCGTATTACATGAGTCGGTTTTGAATGAAATAATCGCAATCTAGAGTGACAGCTTGTCGTCTGCCGCCATCTTGGAATATGATTTGTTGGAGTTTTAAAAATAGAACACTTAATTTCCCGCGCATTTTTAGATGGTCTGTTTTTTTTTGCTGATGTTGGGCACCATTTGGTAATGAGGGTTTTCATGCAAAATTCACGTCACTAGTTGGCGCCACTTTGACAAGAGGTCGAGGTAAAGAAAATATATAATGACATTCACCATTCGTTTCATTTATTCGTTCATCATTCAGTCATGACTAAAGAAAATATAGACGCTTTGGCAGTTTTGACAGGTGCTCGGGCCTGCCGTCTCAGTGCTAGCACCTAGTGAACGTCATTTCAGAAAACCCTCATTAGAGGGTAACTAAATTTTGTTTTTTTTTAAAACGTTGCCTAGTAATTTCTCCTGTATTGTGGGTGCGTTTACAAGCGTTTAAACTCTCATACACAAACAGCCAGGCCCGGAACAATTTCTTGTAGGTCATACAAATATTTGTTCCGTGCGGGAATCGAACCCGCGACCCGCAGCGCAGTCAATCGCTTAACCACTGCGCCAACCGTGCCGTCTAAGGTATTATGGTACTTACTTAAGGTATTATGTTTAGGCTTCATTCTTTATTATAATCATTTCTTTACATTTGACTTCCTCTTCGGTCTATACAGGGCGGCAGGGGCAGCGACGGCGACGCGCAAACTGTAATTATGAATTCAGCACATTAATCCAGACCTATCGCAAAAATATTTCGTCATGATTACCTACTGAGTGTGAGGTGCTGAGCTCGTTCCTCAATTAGGCAAAGTGTTTTTGTATTTTGCATTAGGAATTTCCCAGACTCGATTTATGCCCGAATATTAACTAGCTAACACTATATTCTCGCCCCTAATAGCATGGGATTTAAACATTACGAAAACAAAATATGGATGCACTAAACACCCTCAGTCTACACTTTGAGACTAACGGCGCGCAATTTTCATCGTACAAAGAACAATAATTTATAAAGTAAATAAATCTTTTCCACTTATCGCTCCACACAAATCCTTTAGTAATACGGTTAAAAGATTAGAAGAGTATTTAGGTACGTAAACAGAATACACAAAAGAACATAATATAGGTGATTTTTTTCTAGCCAGTTCGGATAAGTTTTAAACTGTTCTATCCAAAAGCTCAATTTTAATAAAGAAAATAAAAGTGTCAGGAATATGGACAAAATAATCAAAGAAAATTAAAGCTACAAGCAAGTGTGGGTAAATTAGCTTTAAAATAATGATAAATGATAATTGATTTTATTTCTGTAAGTAGGTTTGAACAAACACTTTTACACGTCAATCATATTTTTTTTTAAACTAGATGAGGTTGGCGTTTCCTATCTGACTACTCTGAGAAGAATGGCCGAAACGAACTCAGAGGTCACAGTCTCTTTTAAAGTCCATACAAAATCTTGGTCAGATCATGTGAAGGTTAGGTAGATCGGTGTCTGCAATGGTCTTTTGAGGAAAGAACCACACAGATTGAGTGGACCTGTCCAGTCAGTGCACGCATTTGTCAGTAACCGTGCAGCTCAACTCAGAGCTTAAGGAGCTCAACGATTCGACGAACAATACCAAAGAAAGGACATTTGACACATAATCATTCTGTATGTCAACTAAATACAATACTTCCACGTGTAGCGTGACTACTGTACCTATTGTGTTCACAACCGTGAAGATAAGTTGGTTTGCTACGCCGTTCAAAGAAAATCAGATTGTAAATGAAATTGTATGAGTCACAAAGTCGTAAAACCACGAAGAGCTACTCAGAGATATCCTACATTTTGCTAGTTGTATTTATCCCATGTTAGAGGGGACGAGAGCCCCTCACAGAGGCCCTCTCACAGAGAGGAGGCCTGTGTCCCAGCAGTGGGAACATTATAGGCTGATGATGATAGGGGGCGAGTCTACTGCCATTAAATGGGCGCAAAGCCAGGCTATTAACAAAAAAATACTAACTATAATACCATGCTACGGGAGGTGCAAGATTAAAAACCCTGCGTAATTTAAAGAGCTCAAAATAAATCGCTGAAAATCATTACCAAACAATATCAGGCTTGGTACCTTACTCGACGTAAAATGGCACCTACATAAATTCCTCGACTCATTTTGAACGCCATAAGTTAAGCCGGATCGCGCTCATCTCGTTCCATCTTTAGGGAAAACCGCAATAGTTCGTGGTTCCTCAAATAGAGGGACTATTACTCTGCACTCCCGCAGGTAACTAAGTGACGTTAAAGGCAAAGGGGTTATGTTAACAGAAGGGTTAATCGGTTGCATGTTCCTAATATTACTTTTCCGGCGATAGGCTCGCCCCCTATTGCATACACGTTTGGGTGTAAGCAACCTGGGATTACAGGAGCCATGCTATGTTTGAGACTTTACCGACGACGAAGACGACATTGCTTTGCTTAGGGCTGTTTTTAGGGTTCCGTACCTCAAAAGAAAAAAACGGAACCCTCATAGGATCACTTTGTTGTCCGTCCGTCCGTCCGTCCGTCCGTCCGTCCGTCCATCCGTCCGTCCGTCCGTCTGTCAAGACCGTTTTTCTCAGGAACGCGTGGAGGTATCAAACTGAAATTTCTATATGATACTCAGGTCTACTGTCCCTGGAAGCTGTAGAAAAATCAACCTTCTAAGCCAACGCAATCAAAAGATACAGCCATTTAGGCCGCAAATTTCCGCAAATTTTCGAAACTCGCACGGGAATCAAAACCTACAGGGTACTTCCCGTGAACTTAGAATCTTGAAATTTCGTACGAAGTCACGTCTTATAGTACAGATATAGGAAAAATTACGAAAACCGTAAATTTTTAGTTTCATCATATAAAAAAAAAATATTTTTGAAAAATATTTTTGACAATTTTGAAAATTTCCAAGTTACTACTCCTTATCTCATGAACGCGTTGTGGTATTAAATCAAAATTCATATTAAATACTTAAGTCTATAATACCTTTAAACTGTAACAAAATCAAACTTTTATGTCAACGCAATCGAAAGAAATAATAACAATTTAAGCCGCATATTTTCAAACTCGCGACCACTTGCGAGAGAATCAAAACCTATAGGGTACTTCAAGTTGATTTAGAATCTCGAAATTCGGCATGAAGCAATGTTTTATCGCACATATAACAGAAAAATTCCGAAAACCTTAAATTTTTAGTTAGATCACATCTCCAGCTTTCCATATTTTGATGTTATAAATTTCATTTTGCAATAAAAATACCATAACTATGACTCGATTGTCGTGATGGGTGAACTTTTACTTATATACCTACAGGTTTGTACGGAACCCTCGGTGCGCGAGTCTAACTCGCACTTGACCGGTTTTTTTAGGGTTCCGTACCTCAAAAGAAAAAAACGGAACCCTCATAGGTTCACTTTGTTGTCCGTCCGTCCGTCCGTCCGTCCGTCCGTCCATCCGTCCGTCCGTCCGTCTGTCAAGACCGTTTTTTTCGGGAACGCGAGGAGGTATCAAACTGAAATTTCTATATGATACTCAGGTCTACTGTCCCTGGAAGCTGTAGAAAAATCAACCTTCTAAGCCAACGCAATCAAAAGATACAGCCATTTAGGCCGCAAATTTCCGCAAATTTTCGAAACTCGCACGGGAATCAAATCCTACAGGGTACTTCCCGTGAACTTAGAATCTTGAAATTTCGTACGAAGTCACGTCTTATAGTACAGATATAGGAAAAATTACGAAAACCGTAAATTTTTAGTTTCATCATATAAAAAAAAAATATTTTTGAAAAATATTTTTGACAATTTTGAAAATTTCCAAGTTACTACTCCTTATCTCATGAACGCGTTGTGGTATTAAATCAAAATTCATATTAAATACTTAAGTCTATAATACCTTTAAACTGTAACAAAATCAAACTTTTATGTCAACGCAATCGAAAGAAATAATAACAATTTAAGCCGCATATTTTCAAACTCGCGACCACTTGCGAGAGAATCAAAACCTATAGGGTACTTCAAGTTGATTTAGAATCTCGAAATTCGGCATGAAGCAATGTTTTATCGCACATATAACAGAAAAATTCCGAAAACCTTAAATTTTTAGTTAGATCACATCTCCAGCTTTCCATATTTTGATGTTATAAATTTCATTTTGCAATAAAAATACCATAACTATGACTCGATTGTCGTGATGGGTGAACTTTTACTTATATACCTACAGGTTTGTACGGAACCCTCGGTGCGCGAGTCTAACTCGCACTTGACCGGTTTTGTTTATACTCAAATAACTTTTATTAGTGGAATATTATATTGTGGTGTGACGGCTTTTGTATAGAAATTATGTCGAATAGTCAGATTTATTCTACAGTATAAAAGTTATCGGATTATTGAAAATTCAGCCCTAAGTAAAGTAAGCGATATAGACGAATATGAAACTTATTCATTTGTAAGTAATGTTCATATTCGTATGCAAATGTGAGTAAGCGTTTCATAAGAATATGAGCATTCAATATATAAGAATAAAGTTCCTATTCGTATGAGACGCTTACTTATCAAAGAGTGGTGTAATAAATTAATCTTACCATAAGACTGGACGTAGAAGCGGACAGCCGCGTATTACTCGAAATAGGCTTATATCCTGCACCGCGTTAGTTGAGTTGATTCCATCGATTGACTGAAAACTACCAACTCATCATCATTCTCTTGTCATTAACCTTCTAATTGGCGTCGGCGCAGCATGTCTTCTTCATCGATACTGTTTGAGAAAAATAGTTTATTGTTGTGCCGATAGATGGCGTTGTCCATTTTTGGTCAATTAGTGAATCGCGATGTTAAGATTCTCCGCCACTTAACTAGGTCAGCGATATTTTTCGAGCTCAATAAATCTTTTAATAGTATCGAGTTGTCACACTGTGTTGTCATCCTTTTTACGTTAGTGAGTGCTGCAGCACTTGCAGCAGTGTCTGTCTGTAATTCTGTATTGTGAAGTGAACGGGTTTTTCAGATATGTACTTCTTTATTAGTTGTCATCTCAGTTGGCAGTTAGGCACCCAACCAACCCAAGTTCCAAGCTATATCATCTTTCACACTTTTTCATTCTTATTCATACTCAATACTGAGAACTACCAAGTTACTAAACTAACCACAAACTGCGCAGACCGATTGATGACGTTTTGAATGTATGAATCATCATCATAATCTAAGTTACCAGCACCCTAATTGCGTACCACACTATCAACCATAATCTGAATATATTTGAAGGATATTGCTAATCCATTCAAAATCAAAATTCATTTATTCAACCTAGGCTGAGAATCAGTACTTTTTGAACGTTAAAATTACATAAGACAGTCCCCCCAAAACGCCCGCTCTTCACCACTTCCTAGTGCTTTAGCTGGGAGGAAGAACTAGCGCAACAAACTCCCCAGCAGCACAGCTGTCTGTTCAGTTAGAAGAACTGGATTCCATACAGTAGTAAGTAATTAACATTACGAAACACAAAACATTAAATAAAATTATTTGCAATATGTCAGATAGCACACGCCAATATTGAAAACTATAGGTACTCAATCAGAAATAAATAATAAAAAATAAAAATGTCAACATTTGTGTGCATGAACATGTCCGTTTGACCTGTGTCTGGGTTTGTATACAGGATGTGGCGTAATTAGTGGTCCACCGTTCAGGATTCGATAAACCAGATAATTAACTATAACAATTAAAAAAATTAACCATTTTTACCCAAGGGTTCCGACAATATTTCCTATTTGTCTTTTATTTACGAAATTTCTACCTCTTATTACAAATTTCTTTGTAGTTACAACAAAATCCAATATTTTTTCATTTTGATTTCTGTTAGTTACTGCTGAATACTAGAGCTATCATGATAAATCATGTTTTTTTTATGCTAATTCAGCTCTTTTAAAGAAAAAGTTGGTTCTTCTCTGATTTTAACCCTAATTTTATTAACACACCGTCAAGTTCAAGAGCGATTTTTGTAAAAAAAACTTACTACTAAAATTGTTAAAATTTTTAATTGTTATAGATCGCGACGATAGGTCGTGGTATAGTAAAATAAAAACGTGAGAGTGGACTGTATAACAAGTATAATAAGAAATGATCAATAACAAAGGTAAAAGGTCGATTTAAAATGGAAACAAGAAATTAACTAAAGACGTTAATAAAATGCGCAAGCGCAGCCGTGCGTGGAGGCGTGCAACAGCTGACTTGTGTGGTGCGGGACCCGCGCTCGGCCGTCGGCCGGCTGATACCCCGCTGTCCCCGCACTCCTCGTTCACTGCCGCCATCGCGCGGCAATGTTGAGAGGAGCGGTCTCAACAGTTATAGTTAATTAAGCATAAAACAATAACTATAATCTAATACATATCTAAAAGTAAAGACTACTGCACACGAAGTGACGGCGTCGAGTTACACTGCGAGGTGTCGCGTAGCCGGCCGCGGAAACGCTGATACAGCACACCTTTCGGCAAAACTCTTCCTTGAGGAAGGTCATCAAATAGTGAGTCGGAACGCACACCACGAATGACTTGAAATTGGTGTCATGGCGCCCCTCCAACTCCTCCACCCTCAAGGTTCAGTTGGTCTTCATCCGTATGTACTCTACGATGTCCTGAGCCTTCGTAGAGTGGTGCAAACGGGACACGTATAGCAGCGTCGCCGGTACTGCAGGACGCAGCAGTAAGTTAGCTGAATGTTGTTGAACTGTCTAAATGAAAGTGGTAGTGTGTTTAGCAATTACCGCGCTTATACCAACCATAATGTAGTACAGTGAGCAGCACATCAGTGGTAACAAAATCAGATAAATGATGATGAATGACATTATTTCTATAAATGGGAGAACACTGTTTATTTGAAAAATCTTATTCCACCGATCTATAAACATAAAAATTGGCCCGAATACTTAGTATTATCAAAATCTATACTAACAGACAAATAACTAACACTAGATACTAAATTAGATGACTAACTAATTATACTAATAAATACAAAAACAAAAGGACACTTAGGCGTCGAAGTACTCGTCCGCATCGCTGTCATCCAGAAACGTGCCCAGAAGACTGGCAGCATTGCCACGTTGAATGGTAATGTAATTTTTTTGGCCAAAGAATAAACCCAGCCCTCTGGTCACGTAAACCGTCGACCAGTCGGCGAGAAATTTCCTTAAAAAGAAGACACACAATCGGGCCCCAAACCTGAGCGTTTCTTTAAATTGTGTCAAACATAAATGATGTTCACAAAACTGGATGAGTTAGGTGTTTCTTAGCCGACTACTCTGAACAGAAAGACTAAAACAAAGTCAGAGGTTACAGTCCAGACATGATTATGTCTATACATGATTATGTAATTTATTTGGCCCCTATGACAGATATGGATTTTCATACAAGTTTAACTGGCCGCTGCTCGCATGTATTTAGCCAGTACAGCAATTTCGATTTATCTCGAAGAAGGTTGTCAAAATAATGCTCAAATTTCCAAGCATGTTAAAGAAAAAGTCAAAAATGTATTGGATTAACATCATCATCATCCACAACCCCACTTCGCCCACTGCTGACTATAGGCGTCTCTTTTCTTTTGCTCCTCTATTGTACCCGCGGTAGCAACAATATCGTCTGCCCATCTCGCCGCCGGACGACCGGATTGATATACCTAAGCTAAAACATAAAACAATAATACGACTTTCAATTGGATTGGCATTAAAGGTAAAAAAATGCAATCCTTTATGTCAATCCCATTGGCAATATTTTTAAGTAGAAATACGAAACGCTTTGAAAGCGATTGTCACTTAGTTTGTCTAAACCCTCTGATCCTTTTCGGTTATATTCAAGTACTAACTTCTGCCCGCGTAAAATTTCTTGCTCCACCGCCGACCCACCCCGTCGCATCGCATCACTAGTCCGCGCTGTCACTTCGTTTTCGCTTGGCGTTCATTCTGTCTTTTTTCTTTTTGCTCGGCTCGTGTGTGATAACTGATAAATAGCCTTCGTGATGAACTGGGCTATCAAATGCAAAAAAAAATTCAATTCCGACCGGTAGTTCCAGAGATTACCTACATAGAAACTTACAAAAACAAAGAAACAAATTTTACTTTTTTTGTAATTATAGTATATTATTTTGCGTGTTAGTATATTGTGGCTACATTGACTACGGCTACGTCAAATTGATACAACCATGGCGAACCTTACGTAGCCGCCATCTTAGATTAAGATCTAAGATGGCGGCTATGAAAATTTGCAAATAAGGCAGCTAGTAAAAACAACGTAGGTATTCTAAGCAAATTATTACACCGTTTCGAATTTTCTGCTTATATGCAGATATGCACGAGGATCGTATTAATAAATCACATTTAGTTCAGAGCGCCATGTTAAGTGCCTTTTTATGCTCTCAAATGCATAAAATTTATATAGCTTTTGCACTTTTCATAGTTCTTTATGAGTGGAAGTGACTAGAAAGCTGCGAAGAGTGTGCTTTTTGGGTCTGTCTGTTTTGTACTTCATATTTTGTTAAAGTTCAAAGAATGAAAAATGTAACTTCTGTCTGTCCGTAAGTGAGCTAATAACTCGAGGACCACTAACTATTCATGTATAGATAGTATGTAGTCTAGCTTGTTTTAAGTAATTCTACATTTTGTTCCGTAAGTTTTCTAGTGCAGTTACTTTTATATAAAATTCATAAAACCCAGAATATTAAAACTACACACGTAGACCAAGTCACGAGCACTGCACATAAAAGCCATTTCATTTGATTTATTTAACACATACAATTCTTGCGCAAAATTTTAATCAAAAACATTACCGAACCAGTGGGTTAGAAGATGATGTTTTGTTGCAAATAAAATCAAGTTCGATGCTTAGCTTATTTTTTCTTTTTTTAATGTGGGTATTCAACAAATAACTTCTCCTGCTCTGGGCGTAGCGGGAGGGCGTGTTAGACTCTTACTGACTAAAACCCACCCGTGTTCCTCCAGTTGCCTGTGTCAGGGGCCACGGTAACCCTTTCGGACTTTCCCGCAACCCTGTCAGGCGTCAGCCCTAGCGGGCCCGTCATTGGTGCTGACATCTCTTTGAGGCGCGCGTGGAATACAACGCGCCGTCGACCCGGGCCTGGTCCTTATCGGACAGCGAGCTGCCCATTCAATGCATGCATGTCATGCAGTTAGATGATTAGCTAACGCTCGATTTCTGAAATATTCAAATTAACTACTTATCTACTAGTTTAAGCGAATTTCTTTCATAACTGAGTACGCTTAAATGCAGACATCCCCTTCATTTATGTGTGGACAGCTATTAGTCGTAATCTACGTATTCACCCTTTCTAGCCACATCATCTTTTCCACAATCCATCCATCGTTTCATTGGACCGTGAGAAAGATATGGAACAGTCCAAAGAAACGATAGACGGACTCATAAAATGCAGTGTTAAGATAATAATATCAGTTCAGTACTCGTGTGCCTAAAATTATGAACTTCAATGTAAGCTTTCATGTCCCATTTAACCAGAGGATGAATGTTCAAAACTCCTTTCATAATGCTTACATTCGTTACAATAAAAAAATTAAAAAAAAGTCGTCGACACAAACAAATCCTCTAAAACCACTGAACAGATTTGGTTCATTCTTTTTTTTTTAGCTAAGAACACTCTCGGTCAAAATTAAATCACGTTTCTAACAAAACAATAAAAAAACAAAGCTACGTAGCCGCAGACAGACACACAGACACAAGTTAAACTTATAATTATAACACCCCCCTTTTTCCGTCGTCGGAGGTTAAGAATAACTGTTTTGCGAAATGTCAAACTTCTAGACCCCGTCCAACAGCTTAGGCTGTGCGTTGTATGTTAATGAGTGAAAGTATTTAAGCTTTTTATTAAGTAGATACAGCCCACTCAAACCGGTTTTTGAGTTAGGTACTCAAAAACCGGGGTTTTTCTAAGGGGCAGTCAGATATATTTTTGCTCAAATCAAAATCCAGTTCTAGCTTTCGTGTATTCCTCATGTTTGCAGTTCCACCACAAACTCCCAACCTGTATAAATACGCTTGCGCCTTACAGTATCGCGGATAATCTCAAAAACTCTCAGTCTTGCCTTATTCTTTTGTTTAAAACAGTAATACAGCAACTATCGATCTTTATCGAGGATCTCATTTCGCTACCAACGGCGAACTTATTCCATCTCCTGTTTCAAAAGTTTCTAAGAGATAAGCTGAAGCGGGAATGCGCATTGGCAATTGAAGGAGTTTGCGACAAGAAGTTTTGGGATTTGTAATAGCAACAGGTTGGGTTTATGCCAAGAATGTTGTCTTATCTACCTTCTTACGTTTGAAACGGTTGTGTGACTGCCAAACAGCGCAGAACCATAACCAATGCAGTTTACAAGCATGTTTGGAAGATAAATAGTATGTTTCCTATTATGCAGAAACATAATAATAAAAGAACTCCTCAAGTTACATATCACAAATCTTTACTTAACAATATTCAAAACGTGATTTCTGTATTCGTAACTTTCATCGATTCACTGAAATATACGTTCAGCGCTAAACGTATTTAGTGGTTTGCATTGCCTCTTGACCCTAATGGTAGAATTCACAAGTATGAGTTAGCAAACATCTCCAAGCTTGCCCAAAGCATTAAGTGCAATTTTAAAGTCCATAATGTTAGTATTGACAAAACTATTGTTAGTAACACATACAATCAGAAAGATAATCTAGTAGAAACAAAAAGAAAACAATTATTTGCCCGTTTACCTACTTAAAGCCGACCTGTGTGTGCAGAGTGTGCAGACGCACCCATCGGCCAAGCATCGGGCAGTCCCACCGGTCACTCAATGCCCTCAACATGCTGTGGGAGCTGACATGTGTTCTGTGCCGGAGAGAAGCGCATCGCTTTCGAAAATTTCATCGCTTTGATGGCATAAAAATCATCTACCCGCGCATCAGCAAATATACCCGAAGCGCTACAATACCGCGGCAGCCCCACAAGCATTCTGAAGGCATTTTTATATTGTACACGCAGAGCGCTGTATGCCTTCTGCGTATACTTGACCCAGAGGCTGCAGGTGTAGAAAGTCTGATAATAGGCTGGAAAAAGCGTCTTTTTAACCTCAAAAGTACACCGTGCACACCTCCGGGCCAGCATACTACTTCAAACAGACAGCGCAACTCCCTCTCTATGTCTAGGTCATCACATAGGTCCTCGGTGACCCAATGTCCCAGGTATTTAAATTTTGAGACTAGCTTCAAGGGCACACTAGCTAATGAGATGCACGGCACATTCAAGTCTCTTCTGGTGCCAACTTTAAAAACTAGAAACTCACTCTTAGCGACATTATACCTAAGCCCGTGAGTCACCGCGTAGTCCTCACACCTTCCACAAACGTCTTAAAGCAGTGATCAATGGGCTCAGCAAGAGCATATCGTCCGCATAGCTGTTGTTGTTTATAGCAACACCATCAATATGACAGCCGATACCAGTATTGCTGAGCTCAACAATCAGCTGGTTAATATATAAATTGAAGGGGCGAGGGGATGTGATTCCCTCCTGCCTCACCCCACACTCCAATTTATATTCTTTGGACAGAGTCCTTGCCCACCTAACATTATTTATTTGGTTTTCATACCAAAATTTTAGTAGAGAGGTAACCTCGGTTTCTTCTTTTTTCTCTTTTCTTAGCTTGTCCCACAGAAGGTCGTAAGACACGAGGTCAAAAGCCTTGGACAAATCTGTCATACAGGTCCCGAACCAAGTATAGACTGCAGTTATCACAAAGGTTATCTTACTGTCAAATCTGCTTTATCAAACAGAAAATTGTCATGTCCTATTGAAATATTTGTTGAATTGTCCGATAATTCTGACAGGGGCGTTACCTTCTGTCGCGAACACACATTTTGAATTTTGAAGGTGTAAGTGTTTATAAAAGGTTTATAACAAAAAATGGTACTACCATCGAGCAGTGAGAGTAGTGATGATGAATACTTGGAACAAAAACAAACGAGGAGGCAACGACGATCATTTAAAAGCAGAATCAATTTCTCCTTCTCAATTACTATTTTTTTAATTTTTATATCGGGGTTCAATTGGTCACTAAACTTCCCAAAGAGTATAATATTTCTATTTTCATAAATATGACCCAAAATGATAAGTTTTTTGAATTTCCGTTTTACTCGCGATCAAAACATACAGTCGAAGACGATGTACTAGTAATTGATTCATTCGTTTACTTTGTTAATATTTTGTTTCTATTTTACCCTCATTTAGCTTCATAATACAAAATTATTTGAAAATAATTAAGTCAAAAGTCGACATAATTGTCACGAAAATCCAACAATTGTCACCGACAATTTTATTGTCAGAAATAATATGACTGTGGTTTTTGACATATATCGAGTTTTACTAAACGCTTTTTAAATGACAAATAATATGTCGATTTTTGATACCTATATTTGTCACTTTTATTAAACAGCTTATGCGCAACAATTCTACAATTTTGTAATTTTTTGACATATATTATGTCGAATTGTCAGCTCTATTAAACAGGGCCCAGATATTATTATTGTTTATATCATACTAGTCATCTATTACGAAGGCTATGAGGTATGAGCCTTTCAGTAGGACACTTAGGGGTAGGTTAAAACAAAACCGCTTGCCTCTCCTACTTTATTCCACACCTGAAATGCAAACATCCCCCCGTTGACACGGATAAGTGTGGCACCAGAGCCGATGTCGTCAACGACTTCAAATGGAAGTTTATTGAGCAACTTTATCTCTCGAAGTCTTCGGCTCGAAATCTTTACAATACACTTTTGTGTTGATGTTGTACAAACTTTAATGGGTTTGAATTCATTTAATTTATTGAAAATCTGAAGGTGACCTTACTTTCAAGAACTTTCCGAAGCAGTGTGGAGGTCCAAGTTTTTTAATTTAGGTATACTTTATCGTAATACTCGAAGGACTAAAATATGTTAAGTTATGTGCTCGTAATTATTTTGCATCCCTTTTTTTTTTTGAAGGTGGTAAATCATCAAATAACTTCTCCCGCTCTGGGCAGAGCGGCAGGGCGTGTCAGACTCTTACTGACTAAAACCTACCCGTGTTCCTTCAGTTGTCTGTGCCAGGGGCCGCGGTATCCCTCTCGGACTTTCCCGCAACCCTGGCAGGCATCGGCCCTAGCGGACCCCTTCATTGATGCTGACATCTCTTTGAGGCGCGCGTGGAACACAACCCTCTCCCCACCCCCCTGATGTCACAATATCATTTTACTTTTTGTTATTTTAAAAATAAAATATTTAGTTGTAAGATATAAAACACTACGCTGTAAATGGAGTCACAAAATCTATTGTGATGTAGCTTGGAAAAATGTGTAGAAGTGGATTGATGTCGATAGAATTTCAAACGTTTGGCCACATTACAAAAACTTAAAGATAAAGATTCATTTATTTATATAAATACATATGTGTAACATGATACATAGTTATGCACATATGGATGGAAACGAGTTTAAAATTGCCGGTTCAACATGTTTTGCCATATTCGGCGTACAAAATAGTTTAAGATATGTAATTGGAATTATAAATTAGGAAATAAATTAATTTTAGTCAAAATTCAATCAATTCAAATACCTAATTACAATCAATACAAAAATACAGTCAACAAATAATAATAATTCAAGTTCAAAATTTGTCATTCAAAAACTCTGTAACATTATAATATCCCTTACTAATAAGCAATTTTTTAAATTCTCTCATGAATTAATTAAAATTCATTTTCTTAAGGGAATTATGAATTTTATTGTATATTAATGGGGCCATGCATATTACACTTTTACTTAGTAATGCTGTTTTGGCGGAGAGTCATTGCACCCAAAGTCTGTACTTCTCACGTCTATTTCTACCTGTATTATTAATCCGAAGGGGAAACAAATGAGGATTGGATTTTACAAACAGCGATATTTCTAATATGTAAAGTGACGGAAGTGTAAGAATGCTGTGCTGTACACACATTGGTTTGCAACTGTCAGTAGTTTGCAACCCAAACATAGCCCGTATGCAACGCTTTTGCGCTTTGAACGCGGTGTCCGTCTGAGTTGAATTGCCCCAGAATATTATTCCAAATCTTAACACTGATTCAGTAACCCGTAATATGCTGTAAGTAAAGTATCTGTGTTGACAGTCGGTGCCAACTTATAAAGAGCAAATGACGAAGTTTTTTTTACAAAGTTCGTCAATGTGAGTTTTCCAATTTAATTGCTTGCCAATGATTAATCCCAAAATCGGGCTGTTTCTTTTATTATATTATCTTTGTAAACTAAATTAAATTTTGTTGTATTAAGTAACTTTTCTCGTTGTTTAAAATGCATTGTTTGTTTTACTGAGATTGATTTTCAAATTATTATCATTAAGCCAGGTGATTATAGAATTCAATGAATCATTAGAATCGGAATGGTAGTTGATCATATTTTTAGGTGCTATGGTTACAGTACTGTCGTCAGCAAACAATGACATGGGTTCCTTAGTTGCAATTGGTAGATCATTAATGTATAGTAGGAACAAAAGAGGGGGTGTTATTACACTTCCCTGGGGAACACCATAATATGTGATGTAACGCTGATCAGAGGAGAAAATCTGTTCCCTTTTAGTTTTAATATAAAATTTTGATATTTGGGTTATTTGTTGGCGGTCTGATAAATATGATTTTATCAGTTCACGGACATTACCTCTTATACCATAAGCCTCAAGTTTATTCAGCAGAATTTTAGATAAGGTATAGGTATTTAATAAAATGTCACACAGCAACTCTATTGCTTTAAATTCAATATTTTATTAATAAAGGTCCAAAATAGTACATTGTTAAGTCAGGGCAATTAATAAAATTGCTTAGCAAACTGATTACCTACTTAAATTGACCGCTTATTCAAATCACAGCTGTCAGTCTTCGACAGTTGTATGAAATGGCCGAAACACTGAAAATTTATGTAGTGTGTCAATTTGATAAACTAACTTTTAGCTAACTTTACTTTAAACCCACTAAGCGATAAATATGATATGAATCCTGCCAAGCATAACCACAGTGACTAAAGCATAATATGGAGATATTATGATACCTATACTCCTGCCAAGCTGCAACCATACCTAATCATGGCGGCATAAACAGATGTACCCACAATACTAATCCAGCCAAGAGTACTCATTATGGCAATACTCCAGGCCGACTGTGGCACACAAAACCTAATAAACGATTACCAGTCTTCATAAAATGGTAGCAATGAATCAACGATACGGTTACATTCCTGAAGTAATGGCCAACTCTCACCGCGCCGATAAACTCAGCCGCTAGCCGATAAACTTAGCCGTGCAATAGATCTTTTAGACTTACTGCTACGGCATGAAATGCAATAGGCAGGAAAATGTTTCGTTTTATATAATTTTATCTTCGTATATATGCTACACTTTTCCAAAATTAAAAAGCGATTATCTCTTAAAGTTTGTATGTATAAGTACAAAATGTACGGTGATAAGAACATAGTGTTTTAGAAACCATCGTTTTATGAAAAGTCTTTTTCTCAAACATGCTTGGAAATTTGAGCATTATTTTGACAACCTTCTTCGAGATAAATCGAAATCGCTGTATTGGCCAAATAGATGCGATTAGCAGCTGTATGTTGTATGTAAATCCATATCTGTCGAGGTTTAGCGGCCAAATAAATTACATAGTACATAAACTCATATCTATCGTGTAATTTAAAAATGGAACGATCTTTTACTCCGAAACATGGCAACCAAGGAGGTAAATTATCAAAGATTTTATCTAAATTTCGAACAGGCTTGCAAATAGAAAGCTGTTTATTGAAAAAAAAAAACAAATGAACACTTTAACGCGGTAAAAACCATTCTTGTTCGTTATTCGTCATTGATTTTGAAAAGTAATTGTATTTTAATTTCCACGCATTATTTGAGAAAAGTACTATACAAGCCTTGGCCACAACTAGGCATTGATGGACTTACGTATGTGTGCTTCGGCTTCGCCTCGGTCCATATTTACACGTTCGTCCATCAATGCGTCTTTTGCTGGCCGCTTCAGTAATGTATTATTTTACAAAGCTGCAATGAAATGGTTGTTTTACGGGAAAACCACAGAATATTATATATTTATCTTAACATCATAATTATTACAGGCACTGGACAGACAACCCGGCTCTCTTAGATAGACCATGCTAATTTACAAAACAGTTAGAGTCAACATATTATATACGTCTGAAATTGTATTTAGGTAAATGCAGAATGTACATTTCCAAGATCAAAACGTTTATACAGTTGTATAATTGATACAAAGACTCGTAATTTTCGTCCCGTGTTTTTTTACTAAATAACATTTGTAAGGAAAAATACACCACGCAAACGACTTGAAATTTAGCTGAAATTATCTCGACAAGCACGTCTATTGTTATTTGGTACAAAAGTGTTGCAGTAAAAGACTATACATTTTTCTTCAAGATGTGGCAAGATTGTTTAAAAAACGAAGCAAGTGAACTGTGTGAACATCCTACTTCTTTATATATATATATATACATACATATTAAAAACTAAAATCTCTATTCATGTCTCCCTGTTTGACCATGTTTTTCTTCTAAAGTATGCAACTATTGCAACAATTTATTCTGAAAGCTTTAAAATATGTGTAATATATTAAACATGCTTAAATATAATAAAGACCACTTAAAAAAAATAATGAAATAGCTACTAATTTCATTTTTGAACACCATTCGCAAGTAGTGCAACTTTTTGACAGAGTCCTTTCATTACATTATTGTTCGTTTCCAAGTGTCTTTTGTAATCCGCACAGCAAAATAATGGAACTCTCTACCTGCGCCTGTGTTTCCAAACGCATACAACCTTAATCTCTTCAAAGTGAGAGTGAACAGGCTTCTTCTGGGTAAGCTCACTCCATCGTTGACTCTGTCTCTGTCACCACTGACCTAGACTAGAGTCAAGAGCACACCCATCTTAAATAAAAACAAATAAAACATATCGTAATTGTATACCATGATCATTTTCACTTATTAAGCTTGGTTTTGAATGACGTGTTCCTTAGATATAAAATATATGATTGTTTTGTCCAAAGCCTAACCAGACATAATGCCAAAGTGGCGCATGGCAGTCGGATCTATTTATTTGAGTAGGTACAGAAGATAAACGGCCTGCACTATTTATATTGCACACAACTCATTCCCCTTGGAGTGCTGCCCACAGAAAAGACGTGAAGAAATATAGCATATTTATTTAAATAGATTCAACCCTCAGTGTTGATCTGGCTCAATGCGTCTATTGTTATGCGATTTCTACAAAAGTAGTGCAGTCACTGTTATTTATAACAACAATAGAATCTGAAAATAATAGATGTTCGCATCTTTTAAATACGGTTTGAAGAAACGTACCTATTTCACTTGGAATTTGCATGGATTTGAATGAACTGAGAGCCCAATAATGAGAAACCGGTGAGTTAGTCCAAGAACCAATAATTCAATCCTCACTGGGACAGACTGGGCCTCAGTGGTGGTACGGTCCACGTGCCCTCATTTACCAGAGACCCGAAACCCGGCTGTAGGAAAAATATTGTAATTGGCTGTTTATACTGAGTATGGCGTAAATAATGGATAACCCTGAAACTGTCGATTGGCCAGATTATCATCTATCATTTACCCCACTTATATCGCCTACATACGCGTACATTTTTTTTCGATCTAGGGCCCCAAAATTGCATAATGCCGTAGAAAAAATATTAAAATTTAAGAATAAGTATTTTTTGCAATGTTATCTTAGATTGTAATAAAAAAATCTTGATACTGGTCTGATAATACAAATATTCAGGAGTGACATAAAAAAACAAAACGAGAACAAGTCACCAATTGTAGAAACGGCAGCTGATTTTATAAGAGTAAGTAGGTACGATTTTTAATTAAAATATCAAAAATAACAATAATTTGGTCATCCATATATGCCCATGGATGGCGATATAAGTGGGGTAAATGATAGATAATAATCTGGTCAATCGACAGTTTCAGGGTTATCCATTATTTAGGCCACACCCTGTATACATATATAAGGCCCCGTTTAACCATGGATCTATTGCAATATGGAATAGGAGGAATATGGAATATAATATGGAAATATGTAATTAACTATTGCGCATACGGGTCATCTTTTTCAAGTGGCGCTGGCTTCTGAGTTACATCCAGTGAACTGAAATGAAAGTGTAACAGTTAAGATAATTAGAACCCACTCAACCCACTCAACGTAATTGGTAAAGACGGACCGTTTTTTGTCATTTAATCAACGTCAACCAGTTGTTATCCTGTGGTATCGGTCGCGACTTACGAGTTGTAGGTCGTAGGTTTGAACCCAGACAGGCGCTTTACTTTGTGTAAATTATTTCATCACCACTGAAACACTGAAAACATCGAGAGGAATCCGGCATGTCCTAGAATCAAAAATTCAAAAGACATGTGACATCTATCAACCCGCACTGTGCCTGCGTGGTGGATTATAGCCCATTCCCTCTCACCGAGAAGAGGCCTGTGTCCCAGCAGTGGGGACATCATAAGCTGACAGTTGTCGATTTTTCAAAAACAATACGAATTTCAATAGACGGTTCGCCATTTATAAAATACTGGTGCTTTAAACCAACCCCCGTTTATGTTTGTAGAACTTAATATAAAGTGAACAGCTACAGTTTTATTTGATCAAATCTCGTATGCGGTACTAAAACGTGGTCTGTCTGTACGAAACTTCTCTATCCCCCGAGATTTCATGCAGTGGTATCGTGTTATGTAGAAAATTGGACAGTATGAAATCTCAAGACTGATCTAGCTAGAGAGCAGTACAGTGTAGGTACTTTTGTTTTTGTTTGAGTTAAACGTGGCATCGCGTCTGTATTCGTGGTTCATTCTCATTGCATTTCGCCAATTATGTCGTAGTAATTTTTCATGTACGTTAAAAAGTGCTTCTCGAAGGTCAATCTATGAGGTTGTCGACTGCTTAACCGGCCTACCCTTTTTTTTTGAGGGTGGGAAATCATCAAATAACTTCTCACGCTCTGGGCGGGAGGGCGTGTCAGACTCTTACTGACTAAAACCCACCCGTGTTTCTTCAGTTGCCTATGCCAGGGGCCACGTTAACCCTTTCGGACTTTCCCGCAACCCTGGCAGGCATCGGCCCTAGCGTATCGCGTCTGTGGTGCTGACATCTCTTTGAGGCGCGTGTGGAACACAACGCGCCGTCGACGCGGGCCTGATCCTTATCATTATAGATAAGGTCTTCAGCCAGGGCATTGAACTTATAAACTAATCGGGTACACGCTAAGGGCTTAACCTGTGAGGACATTGGATTAAGGCGTCGCTGGGGGGAGGGCAGCAAGGGACAGGATAGATCGGATCAAAACATGTACGTCATTGTTTGAATTCATTCATATTGCTCGACCTGCAACTCTGGTGCGTTTATAGGCACAAATTAGTTAGTTTATGCACAAACTCGGAAGATTGTCTATACTTAAGTTCAATAAAGTTGGTTTCGTGGTATTACAAATACAATTAAACACCTTTCAGTAACTTAAAATCTTAAATCTACTAACCAATAAAAAAGTTTCCTTGGCGAAGTAAAAATATTAAAATTATCCTAAACTGGCTGTTGCCCGCGACACCGTCTGCGATGCAGGATGAAAAGTAGATTATGTCATTATGATAAATGATAAATTATTTTATTTCTGTAAGTAGGTTTGTACAAACACTTTTACACGTCAATCATATTTTAAAAACTAGATGAGGTCGGCGTTTCCTATCTGACTACTCTGAGAAGAAAGGCCGAAACAAACTCAGAGGTCACAATCTCTTTTAAAGTCCGGACTTAATCTTGGTCAGATCATGTGAAGACCATGTAGATTGGTGTCTGAAACGGGAATTAACCAGGTCATGGTCTATCGGTGTGCCAATTTTTATCTAAATCTGTTCAGCCGTTTTGGCGTGAAAGCGTTACAAACAAACAAACTTACTTTAGCATTTATAATATTAGTTAGGATTGAAATCACAAGACCCACTCATATGAGAATTCTAGCTTTTATTAAACTATACCAATCTGGACTGGACGGAAGACGGCAATCTGGGCTACGACAGTTCTTCCCAAACTAAATTGGACCCTATTGTTGCGGAATTTAAATCTATTTTCGTATAAAAGGACCACTGTTCCATTGGAGAACATTTATGATTGCTTGAATGTAGTTCGTTTGTAGATTCGCTTTGTATTGAAACTATGATAGCCTTTTAGATTAGGTGTAGGCTGAGGTTTTCACATTGATTCTTTGAACTACCATTACACTCTTGGGACTTTATACGAAAGGTTTATGTAAGATGTTACAAATAAGTCTGTGTCTACAAGTAAATTTCTTCATAACAATGTTGTATATTTATGTAGAAACATTTGTATGACATGTTTACTAAACAACGACTACTCTTCTCTTTATTTCTATAAAGAACAAACGGTATTCATCCTTATAAATAAATATATCCAAAACAAAACTGCCCGTTTTATATTTCTGTTTTTAATGATCATCTTTTTACTGTTTCATGTACAATCAGAGATTGGTTTTAGTAATGCTTAATACCATTATAGTGATACCTGACCACTTCGTCGCGTGATCAACTCATTTAAGTCTTTTCATATTCCACATGGCCTAACCCTTTGCGTGCTACCCATCTTTCGCTCAAAGTACCTATCCTTTTATATCTCGTTAACCTTCCAGTGCTCTTTTATTTAAATATTTCGTAACAAACACAAACTCGCCCACAACAAAGAGATGAGTGTGTATTTAACCCTCGCATTTTTGGTCCTAAGAGACTGACAGGACCAATCCCGGATTTCATCATGGTCTTGATGAATTAATTTGCATGCATGGGTTTGTCCCCAAGGGCGCTTATAATAAAGACAGGGATATTAGTTTTGTCTACACGAATATTATACAGCGAAAAAATTTTTTTTTTTTGTATGTTTGTATTTTTGTTTCACGCTAAGAAGGCTAAACAGATTTGAATGAAATTAGACACATAGGTAGACTTTGACCTGGATTAGGACATCGAATACTTTTTATTCCGATATTCTCACGGAATCGAGACTTATGCGAGTGAAACCGCGGTAAGCAACTGGATTAATATAAAATTCGTGATGTTTTTCATAACAATGTCTTGTGGTATCTTCAAAGAGTATGAGAATGTGCTGTTTCTAGGTTTATCTTCTACTTGATAAAGATCTTAAATTTTGTGACAGATAACGATCACATGCGGCCTACACCACTAGGTTAAAGATTGTATAATATTTTTTTTTTTTTTCGCATAAGGGTTCCTTAAACAACAGACGTAAGTAAATAAGGAAGGATTTTTGATTTAATTCATCCCCTGCAGGGCTTAAATAAGGGTTGAAAGGTCTTATAAGAGCTCACCATATTTAACACGCTTTTATTAGCTTGGTATGTATCTATGAATCTTTGTATCTATGGATCTATGTAACGGAATTTTTCAACTCGATTTTCGTCGCCTTTAAAACGTCGGATTGATTTGAAACTCCGCACACTTATCAAGGACCAATGACAATGCAATAATTTAATTCGTTTGTCTCATTATTCTTGCCAGGATCCTCAGGATTAACCGTTTTACCATTCCTGAAACCCGGTAGAGTCTTTGTACCAAGTGCGCGAATACAATAATGTTTCCGGAGAGCCTGAGAAATGGCTACCACATCCAAGGAAGGCAGCAGTCGTGCAGATTTCCCATTTCATACATAAGTTACCGACTTTGAATAAAATATGGTGTACTATAGTTTTCCAACAAGTTATATCGAATATATTTCAATTGTCGCTAAAATCTACAAAATCTTCACTTTAACAGGGAATTGGTGTAATAATAAATAAAAACACAAACTGAGCCACGATTAGAGCCATGCGTGGTTCGATCTTTGAGACAAGCATGCGACTACTCGTAAGAGTAGTCAGGGAGGTGTGTACGTCATATAACTACTGTCCTTAGCCGTGCATTGAGACATGCGTGGTTCGATCTTTGAGACAAGCATGCGACTACTCGTAAGAGTAGTCAGGGAGTTATGTGCGTCATATAACTACTGTCCTTAGCCGTGCATTGAGACATGCGTGGTTCGATCTTTGAGACAAGCATGCGACTACTCGTAAGAGTAGTCAGGGAGTTATGTACGTCATATAACTACTGTCCTTATCCGTCCATTGAGACATGCGTGGTTCGATCTTTGAGACAAGCATGCGACTACTCGTAAGAGTAGTCAGGGAGTTATGTACGTCATATAACTACTGTCCTTAGCCATGCATTGAGACATGCGTGGTTCGATCTTTGAGACAAGCATACGCAGTTACTTGTAGGGGTAGTCAGAGAGTTTTTCACATCATATAACTACTGTTCTTAGACGTGTATTAAGACTTTCACGGTTTGATCTTTGAGACAAGCATATAACTAGCTTAATTTTTTCACCCGTTATAACCCGGCTAGCCACAGAACCGACCATCGACAGTTCTGTTGATAAGGCAGATATTTGAAAGATCTGCCGTGGGCACTATGGTTCTACGATAAGTAAAAAGTAACCGATTTCTGCCACTAACAATAAACAGCTACCAGTTCCAAAAAAACACGTTTTTGTAGTTAGCTAACAGTAAAATATTTACAGCAATTGACATCAAGCACCCCACGTTTCTTACTGAATGAAATGGCGATTTCTGCTAGTTCAATCTACTGTAAGCCGCGATAAAGAACTTCGTTCCAAAAAAAAAACACTCTTTTTGTAGTTAGCCGCACTAAAAAATAGAAAATAAATAATAATTAAAAAAATCTAATAGCACACGGTTTTGTAGTTAACCAAACTAAAAAGTAGAAAACAATGAAGAATAGTGATTCACAAAAAAATATATTTTATTGTAAAATGGCGTGCGTGGTGCTTTATCAGACATTTTCATGATAACGCTAATATTACAAATATTCACAAAAATATTTACAACAATTGACATCAAGCACCCCACCCTTTTTTACAATAAAATTTTATTTTGTTTTTGTTTATTACTGTATTCTTATTTTAAACTTATTGAAAATTATTTTCTACTTTTTAGTTCGTTAACTACAAAATCGTGTTCTTTTTAGTTTTATTAAACTACAATGTTTTAAATTACTAACGTGGAAGTTAGTATTTAAACTTCGGTTTATAAGTAAACGTTTGTTATAAAATCGTTTTTCGGAAACTCATCCCCTAAAGATCCCATGTTGCCCATGGAAAAAAATGTTTCAAAAGTGCCTTTTATGTGCCTATTTGAAATAAATGCTTTGCCTTTGACTTTGAAAATCTCATCGAGCACACAGCTAGTTCTTGAATAACATTTTTCATATTGCGAAATAGAGACACTTAACAGGCGAGGAGCCTCTGTAATCTCATCTGGCATAAATCCAAGACCCAAACGGCGAATAACAATTTTTACCGAGTCTGCGCTTTCTGAATTAATTAAATTCTTGGGACCTTCAAGTCGCCTGTGAATAGGTATGCATAACGTAATATAAAAGTCTACTACACTTAACATACGTAAACAAATAATGTACAGGATTAAGAATAATACAAAATTAGTTCAATAGGTAGTCTTAACGCAAGGCATAGATAAATAGATCGAGAAAATACACTTTATTGTGCACTCTTTATACAGCAAGCAATATACAAAACATAAAGCTATAAAAGACAGTCTTATCAGTGAAATCGGGATCATCCGAAAGGGGTACCGCTGACCCGGAACATAAAGGGCCAAGGAAGGAACACGGGTGGGTTTTAGTCAGTAAGAGTCTGACACTCCCTTCCGCTCCACCCAGTGCGGGAGCGGTCATTTGATGATTTCCCATCCTCAAAAAAAAATAAAAAAATTAAATCTGTTGAAGTAATCTTTTAAAGGATATCTTTTACGAAATAAATCTTTGTTTTACATCGTTTGGGATAGTGGTCAATCCCTAAGAAGCGATTGATGGACTGTGTGGAGATGATATTTTGGATAGAAAGCTGGTGACTAAAATTACCTCTAATGGAGGAGTGTGCAAGAAGAAGACATGCTGCACTGACTCCAAATAAATATAGATAAGGGCAATAGAATGGTGCTAAGTAGTCAAACGCAACCCTAACAAATAAAATGAACCTAAACCATTATGGTTGACATAGTACTTTCAGTACTGACTGTGAAACAATGGGACAATTTATCTAGTAAGCCAGTTTCAATGATTCCTTTCCAAATATGGTTTAGGCCTCGAAGCGTTCAAATAAACTGCGCAAGCAAACATAAGTCTTGACTGTCGGTCTACAGTAGTAATGCGGTTGAATTTAGAACGATCTGTCTAAACTAAATGGTAGGAGGTCATCGGTTTTAGGTTGGCTTTGCCGTTTTTTCGTATCAATCTGTTTTGTTGATTTCGTCTTTCGTTGATTTGAGCAAGAAATTGACATAATACCTCCGGTCCGCCGGTGGCCCTTGTTGTTCTATGCATAATACATACCTCCTTCTTCTCTAATCTTGTAATAATAAAAAAACACGTAGGGATAACAGCTGTTATAAGTGTCTCACTTGAAATAAATGAAATTAAGTAATCTATTATTTACGGAGACTAAATCAAATATTTATTTTTAACTGTTAATTTTTTTTCTTTCGTTTCATTAGTGTTGTCGATGGTCCTTGGTTACATGTTCAGTCTTTTGTTAAATTTGGCGCGACTCAAGATGTTTCTAGAGTCTGTGACGACTCCAAACAAAAGATTTTGTCATTATTTTCGATACTTATGAAGCAGAATATCAAGTGTTACGTATTGACATTTCTTACAAAAAGTCAGAAAGTTCTGTTGTAGTAAGATGTGTTTATTCACAGTCCATTGTTTTTTATTGTATACTGTATGATCTTTTTCGCCAGTTTTTATTTACTAAAAGTGAATCTCGAGGCCCAGGTTCCAAGTGATCAAAGTATTGTTACTGTAAATTTGTTGTAGAAAACCCTTTTACACGTCACAAGGAATTAATAATGTATTAAAACCGACTGAAGTGTGACGTGAAGTGATACTTAATAGACATTGTTTTATAACAAAAATTGAATACAGTTTTTCTATAACAGTTGAATCTATGCAGCAGTTGATATCGTATAGCCCATTGCAGTAACGGCGCTTGTGGAGGGTCAGATAGGGAGTCGCTACTGCCCGGGTTGCGGGAAAGTCCGAAAGGGTTACCGTGGCCCCTGGCACAGGCAACTGAAGGAACACGGGTGGGTTTTAGTTAGTAGGAGTCTGACACGCCCTCCCGCTCCTTCCAGAGCGAGAGAAGTTATTTGATGATTTCCCACCCTCAAAAAAAAAAAGATAGGGAGTCGCTCCATGTAAAATACTGGTATTCAGCTGCATCCCTTAAGACTGGAAGGCGACCCTAACATAGTTGTAAAAGGTTAGACAGATGATAAGAGCAGTTGACATCGTTACAGTTAAAAACGCACTTAGACATTAATGCACGCGCGTGAGCAGCGGGGACTTCCTGTCTGCTAATTATGACAAACCGTGGTCATCAATTCGTTTGTTAAGCGTGGTGATTATGACTTTTTCTCATCTTCGCGGTCGTTATACCATTCATTAGACTTACGTTAAGTATAGGATGTTAAATGAGATGAGAAAGAAAGTCAACTTTTCGGTAACGATTTGACTTAGAGATAGCCGTGTCTTTAGAGATAAAGAAGACTCTCGAACTATGTACTACAGTTCAAATCTACCTTTAATTGTCTTACAACACACTCGCACATGAAGGAATCATAATGAATACCTACTTATTATTTTGTCTCAAAGCCCTTGAAATCCTATGAGAACCCACGAAAATTAAGAATACTTCCAAAAACTTCAAACCAAATACATAAATAATGACGAGATTCACGAGTCGTCATGACGGATGTGTGTGTGAACAGCCCGCTAACTGCCTACTCTTTAAGACTTTGGGTCAGATAGAGATTTGTTGAAGCTGGAAAGTTCTCGAAATGGGATATAACTTATCCGATATCTCCGCAGCACCCATCCTAATAATATTATAGGTAAACGTATCAAGATAGCCCAAAGTGAATTAGATTTGCTATTGTCGTCTTATCAAGTTAACCCACATGTGGGTTGACACACAAACTAGGGTCTCATAGTAAATTATAGGTAAGATCTTAGTGGCTTTAGTTTCCCCGAATATTATTTAAGTAGGTACAGTGATTGGTTCCCAGAAAAATAAAGTGAAGCTGCTATTTTTCCAGATGTGGGGTTAAAAACAATAACCTAAAAATACTATAATATGGTTCTTAATTTTTGGCACTTTTTAAAAAGTAGCAAAAGCAAGCTAGGTAGACGACGACGACGACGACGGCTAGGTAGGGATTACGGCCCACTCTTTCTCACCGAGAGGAGGCCTGTGTCCCAGCAATGGGAACATTATAGGCTGATTATGTTATGATGCTATGTCATAAATCACACAAATCCCTTTGCAAAGCAGATCATACAATTTATCCCAATACTCTCGTAATAACAGCCGCACAGCTTGATCGATCAGGTTACGATACACCACCGTAGATGGATGACCATATTTACATACCAAGATCCCTCCGTGCCTTGGAAAGCACGTTAAGCCGTTGGTCCCGGTTGTTATTCGTGGATCTTTGACAGTCGTGACGGGTCGTCAGAAGCCTGAAAGTCTGACAACCAGTTGTACAAGGGGTATCGTATTACCCAGTAACTGGGTTGTGGAGGTCAGATAGGCAGTCGCTTCAAGTAAAATACTGGTATTCAGCTGCATCCGGTTAGACTGGAAGCCGACCCCAACCTAGGTGGGGAAAGCCAGGCAGATCGATTGATTCCTAATTATAGCGAAGCATTGTTTTAGTTTTCATCTATTTTCATTTGATAAGCGACGATTCGGCCAATGATGGTGCCACTGAATTAAGTCATTTACAGTTTTGATGGAAATATTGTTTTCCTGTTCCATAAAATAGAATCTTCATCTATTACCACATGAAAAACGATAATGGTGTCAGGGAATAATTAAGTATGTTACAGATAAAATTGCCTTCAGAATCTTTTCAAAGGAAACTGGTCCTTTGCACCGCATTTTAAACCTTAGGGATCATCAATCACCCCCATAGGTTTCGGATCGTTTTTGCGGAAAAAGGGATTCGAAATCTATGTGAATGATTGGTGATACTCTTGAAAATCTATATACAGAGTGTTCGGCAGAACGTTGAACATACGAAAATGGCAGAAAGGTGGGGTCGTCTGCTATCTACCTAGCCCAAATGATTTGACCTAGTCCCCATAGATTTTTTATTTTGATATTTTATGAGTTTGAAAACTTTGAAGTAATATTACTTTATGTAGGATAGACGAAACTGGCAAAACTTTTTTTTTTCGGCCTCGACTGTTGGTAGATTCCTATACTAATTTCCATTTCCATAACTATTGTTATGCTAAGCTAGACAAAAAGTTATGAGCCTTCAAGCATTACAAAAAGGGGTAAACATGATTTTAAGCTTTTCTTTGCATTGCATTAAAAAAATAACTAAAAGTGATAGAAGACTTAGGATTTCATCGAAACATCCTTGGTGTATGGCCTTTCAAACGCCATGTAATTTGTTTAATTAAAAAAAAAAACTTAAAGAGTTATTGACCAATTTTGGTTCAAAAAGGGGATTTTGATGCAATTCGATTTTTGAGAAATGTAAAATGTTTTGCAAAATTCAACATGTAATCGTGGTAAAAATTAAAAATCGATAGTGTATTGGGCAAGTACTAAACTAGCGTAATGTATGTTAAAAAATAAGAAGGAACCAGTACTTATTGTGTGTCAAGTAATATTCAATTATTTAATACGATTATCCCTGTGCACTATGCAAGTGCACCCAAGGACAACACCCGGTTGGTGCAGGATTATTGCAGAATATGGGACCAAAACATATTGGGCTATGGGTTTAGAGGTGTAGGAGGTGCAAGCTCAGTTCCTCGTCAGTGTTCACTCCAGTCGGTCAATATAGGCAAGCTAGAGATGAGGAAGAGCACTTTTCCCGGGAGGTAGGGTCCGTGAGGTCACTACTGCCCAACAGCTCACCACATGCAGCCCTGCGGGTCTCTGTATCTCACTTGGTCTGGCTTCTCACCCTAGACCTGTTCCAGAGCGGGAGAAGTTATTTGATGAATTCCCACCCACAAAAAAAAAGAAAACAAGGCTCAACAGTAACGCTGTAGCGCGTTGAAACAGTTTTATTGCCATTATTTGCAAACTACTGCTCCAGCTTTATAAATTGCTTTTCTTTTTAAGTTTTAAATCTAAAGTGCATCTTTATTAATGCTAGTTACCTAGTCACTAAGAAAGAAGTACTATTTGAATTGCAATAAGAAGGTCACAAAGAGAATTCTAAGGAGGAATAAAAGTATAAAAATATTCGCTTTTTATTTTTAATGAATGCGCTATTTCTAAAAGTCTGAAGGAATCAATTATACTATGTAGTAGAAACTGTTATTATGTAGATACTTCTATTTCTGACATCTTGTTTTTAGATTAGAGTCGTCACATAATTCTAAATCTGTAGTGCTAAATAAAATAATAATAATAATAATCTTTATTTTATCCAAAAACATACATAATTTTAAATACAGTTTGATATTTAGTTTAAAAATATATTTAAAGTTTGTGTTGCAAGCTCTGTACAAAATTATACTCTACCTCTTAAACTAGGATATATGTGTATTTTAAGAGGCAGTAATATACGGTCAGGGTTTACAATTACCAACAAAACTTATCTAGAGTGGACTGTGCCATTCTACTGTATGGTATTAAAATATATCTTAAATGTTTTAAGATCGCTTCGTGTCGTGTTTTGCGACTTGTCTTAGTAGGTACTGACGATGCGAGACAGACTTCTTGATTGTTATTTGTGGTGTCTTGGTTAAGTTTAGGTTAGGTATGTACGTTCAATAAAACACTGTTACCTATTTATAGGGGTTAGGCGTGCTGTCGCCATGGCTGCTCGGCCAAGACTGCGAGTACGGTACGACGCATCGCCCCCGCACACCTTCTACCGCACTACCCCCACCACAGCACGCATAACTTATTTAGTAAACGTCACAATACTCTTTATTGACAACCGAATAAATAGTCGAGAATTCAACCATGTACTTTCTTAGATCTACAAAGTAGTGAAATTTTGTAAATCTAGTAGGTAGAGTAACAGTTGTCAAACTCAAAGCATTTATTTTAAATAAACCAATTACAGGCACTTTTGAATTGTCAAGGGGTCGGTCGGTCAGAAAGATGAAGCTAGTTACCCATTCCAAAGCGTAGTAGATACCTATGGAGAAGAACGGGCAAGAAATTCCATGGACACTCTTTTAAATCAAAATATTGTTACAAAAAGTGGTTACCTACATCATTCAACCTGTACGTTACATTCAACGTTGTACAGTTCTTTTAAACCAAGGAAAATAATGACACGAACATAATTATTAAGAATCAGAATCAGAAACATAACTATTTATTTGTAAAACATAGGTTAAAGTCAAGGTCATATACATGTTGCGCTATATTTTGTCATTGGTGACATACAAATATCAGTGAAGACTATATAAAATATAGACAAACAAAATTCACTACAGAAAACAAACTCGTCACAGTGCGCAAAGTTTTTGGACTAGGCCCGCGTGATGGATTACGACCCAGTCTCTCTCACCGAGAGGAGGCCAGTGTCCCGCCGCGGTGGACGCTCCGGGCGTCGGGAGCCGCGTGACGACTCCCGGCCACCGTAGGCGCGGGCCTGCGGGCGGTGAGTAATGGGTAGCTCACCGTCCGATCAGGATCAGGCCCGTGCCGGACGGCGCGTACGTGTTCCACGCGCGCCTCAAAGAGATGTCAGCATCGAAGAGGGGGCCCACTAGGGCCCAAGCCTGCCGGGAAAGCGGGATCATCCATAAGGGGTACCGCTGACCCGCAACATAAAGGGCCAAGGAAGGAACACGGGTGGGTTTTAGTCAGTAAGAGTCTGACACTCCCTTCCGCTCCACCCAGAGCGGGAGGGGTCATTTGATGATTTCCCATCCTCAAAAAAAAAAAAAAGGCCAGTGTCCCAGCAGTGGGAACATTATAGGCTGATTATGCTATGATGATATGTAATAAATCACACAAATCCCTTTGCAAAGCAGATCATACAATTTATCCCAATACTCTCGTAATAACAGCCGCACAGCTTGATCGATCAGGTTTAGCTACGCTTGCCGCGGTTGGACCGTGGATGGGTGACCATCGTTACATACCAAGATCCCTCCGTGCCTCGGAAAGCACATTAAGGCGTTGGTCCCGGCTGTTATTCGTAGATCTTTGACAGTCGTGACGGGTCGTCACAAGCCCGAAAGTCTGTCAACTAGTCTTACCAACGGGGGTCTTTACAGAGTAACTGGGTTGTGGAGGTCAGATACGCAATCGCTCCATGTAAAATACACTGGTTAGACTGGAAGCTGACCCCAACATAGTTGGAAAAACGCTATGCAGATGATGATGACTCTCGCTGCCCCAATTTTCATACAAATATTTCCACATTAACATGACATAAACAATATCTTATAAGTATATAACCTATCGCTTATAGGTACTTCGAATAATCGTTCGTGAACTTGACACCTTACAAAACATCGCAATTACAACTCCATTTCAATTGAAAACCAACTCTGTGTTATTGATGTAAAGTCCAATTTTAAATAGTGGTATTCATAACTTGGCAGTGATGGGAAATCAACTTTAATCAAACCACGATAGAGTTGGATTTACAATAGAGGAGATCTAGATTACTTCGGTCGTTTACGACTTTTGAATGGAAAATACGAAAATCATTGAGCTCCGCTTTGCTTTATTAGTTTAATATAGAGGATGTAAAGTATTTCTGATGTGAAGGAATGCTATCGGCGCGGCGTTTCCAATCGCTTATCTCGAAACTGAATGTGTACAGTCAGCCTCAAAAACATGACATGACATCGACAAGAATTAATTTAATTGTCTACAATCTTGGTCGCCTAATACTGTCAATGTGTAGCTACAATAAAGTACCCAATTAGTAAAATGTTTGCTACACATCATATCAGCTGAAAGACGTCCATAGCTGAACACAGGTCTCCCCCAAGCACCACCACTCCGATCAGTTCAGTGCCTCTCGAATCTACCGGATTCCTGTAGCCTTCACAAGGTCATCGGTCCGCCTTGTGGGAGGCCTTCCAATGATACAATATTATTCAAATTCAAATTTATTTATTTGTACACATAGGTATAATGTAGTGGTACAAAATGTTATAAAAAAAAATTGAGTCACTATGTGCAGCCTTGAAAGGCGTACAAATATTACTACACAGTTGGTAATAGGTATGCAGGTATTATAGCCTATATAATTTGATATAATGCTAAGTAACCGACTTACATCTTTAGTAAGTAATGAAATAAACACAATTAGTATTATGGAATAGAAAATATTGTAGACAATCAAATTAATTATTGTCGATGTTTACATCGGTCTGAGGCTGCCTGTACCTACTCGTTTGTCAATTATTTTCTTGTCTCGATCGGATTTTTCGTAAACATTTGATTTGTGATCCGTTTTACTGGCATTGTTGAAGATTTTCGGAAGAATTGATGGTTTCTTTTATTTTTAGAAATGTTTATGAGTGTACTTTTATGTGGCCATGATACAGTTTTGTGGATATAAAATACATTTTCATCCCACCATCTCGGAAAGAGTATTTTTAATCTTCAATATCTGAGTGGAAAAGCCGTTTTTATTCTCTAGAGGATAAAGTAAATTGAATTTAGAACATCGTGTGCACTAAGTTTGTGAATTAAAAAAAAACATTAAACCTATTTACTGCTACCTCTATGGTGCCGAATATATCATACAACTTTTTTTTAATTTGTTAAAAACTCAGACTCGGAACCTTCTTGGTGTTCTTTTTTCAATTTGCTTTGTACGCGGTTCTTTACGCGGCATTTTTTCACGTCATTGTTAAACCTTATATTAAAAACAAGAAACTTGAAAACAAGTGAAAAAACTAAAATGAGTGATTCTAGCGACGAGGAAGTTTGCTTGACGCCAACAGAATTGACTGAAACTGTTAATAATGCGCAAATGAGCTTTCTCCCTCAACAATCACGCGAGAAGTATTTAAAACAGTACGATATGTTCAACACGTGGCGACTAGCAAAAGGAGCCAAAACTTTCTCAGAAAACGTTTTGCTGGCATATTTTATAGAATTATCCGAGAACAAGAAAGCAAGCACTCTATGGAGTACGTATTCGATGCTAAAAGCAACAATAAAGATGAAAAAAGACAAACATATCGATACCTATCCTAAATTAGTGGCATTTTTAAAAAGAGCCTCATCTGGTCATCAACCAAAAAAATCGAAGGTTTTCACAGTATCTGATATTGAAAAGTTTCTTAACGAAGCACCCGATTCCGTATATTTGGCGGCAAAAGTAAGTCAGTTGCACATTCAGTATCTACTTAAGTATATTAATCTCAATTAAATAGTATACTTAGTAGATGTTGATAGGCATAATTATGCGTTCATATCAATTTTATTCATTTATCTACTACAATACTCTTTACGTTACAGGTTGTTCTTATTATTGGAATAAACGGAGCATGTCGAACTAATGAACTAACACAACTTAATGTCAAAAACATTGAGAAACATTCAGATGACTTACTATTAATTAATTTACCTAATACAAAGACAAAAAGAGACCGCAACTTCGTCATTCGCAAGGAATACGTAACGATTGTTGAGAAATATCAAGCCTTACGCCCGCCTAACACTCCAATCAATCGATTTTTTCTACAGTATCGCAATGGAAAGTGTGTTAGACAGCCTATGGGTACTAATAAAATTGGCAGTATCCCACGAGAAATAGCAACATTTCTTGAACTTCCAGAACCCCTGTTGTACACGGGTCATTGTTTCCGACGAACTTCAGCCACACTTTTGGCTGATTCCGGAGCTGATCTCCTGTCCCTTAAGCGCCACGGAGGCTGGAAGTCCAATGCAGTTGTAGAGGGATACATAGAGGATTCCATCCAAAATAAGTCTAAAATATGTAAAGGCATCGTAGGAGCCATTACACTGAAAGAGCCTCAATCGGATCCTTGGACTGGCCCTTCTACATCAAAAATAAGCCGTTATGAAACACCTAACCATCTCCCTCTCTCTCCAACATTCACGCCAAGGGAATCCGATGAATCGGTACAACTATTAAGTATGACAGATAGTTTACCGAAAAACAGTACACAAGTGACTAACACCAATATTACAGTACCAAACAAAAATATTACACTCAATTTAAATAACTGTAGCAACGTTACTTTAAAATTTTCTTAATTATACCTTAGTATTATTTTGTTATAATTTAAAGATTATTCTGTAATACTTACCTGTCATAATGTAGTAATTAATACCTAAACTGAAATAAAAGTGTACCTATCTTGTGATTGTAAACGTTTTTTTTTTGCATTTAGTCATTTCCTCGCTGAGGTGGAATGAAAAGTTACGTGTTGCACTCGAGTGCAAAGATTTTTCACCTCGTGCTCTTTTGATTCCCTCGCTAACGCTCAGGATTCTAATTTTGAATCACTCGCTGCGCTCGTGATTCAATTTTAGAATCCTTCGCTTGCTCGGTCATCAAAATTGAACACGCGGTTAAAAAGCAACTTTGCACTCTTGTATAACAAATAACTATTACTTCAGTCACCTGAAAGAAAACTAGATTTAATTTATAAAACAAACTGTTTTTGATTGATTGAACGATTACTGTCAATCTATTCTGTAAAAATCTTACGGTGAAAACCAAGGTGAAATGAGCTTCAAGTCACCTGTGATTTCACCTGATGCTAGGGATGGACACAAACGACAGCTCACTTCACGATGAAATTATCACAGAATGTATCGTCTGGTATTGTTTATTTACGTATGGCTATATGACAAGACGGATAATTAATTTCAACGTTTTACGATAAGTAACGTCCATTTTATAGGGTCTATAAAATATTTCATGTGAGGAATATTAATTTTTGGTATAACACTTTCTTCGTAGGTAGAGTTGCTAAAGAGAGCAATCTTTTGTACGAATCACCTATGTATGTTTATATATTACACAATTACAGTCCATGCTTTAATATTTTATCGATAAGTGTTTCTTTTGATTTTTTTTTATTTAAGATGGGTTTGCTCTTGACTCTAGTCTAGGTCAGTGGTGACAGAGACAGAGTCGACGGTGGAGTGAGCTTACCCAGAAGAAGCCTGTTCACTCTCACTTTAAAGAGATTGGGGTCGTATGCGTTCGGAAACACAGACGCAGGTAGAGAGTTCCACTCTTTTGCTGTGCGCATAACAAAAGAAATTTGGATACGCTTAGTGTAATTGGTGGAATAGCAACTAGGTAAGGATGGTAACTTACAGTGCGTCTAATTTAAAATGTGAGTCCCGATTGGCCGTTTAGCTATCATTACCAGTGGTCACAAACCTTTTACACAGCGACATAGACTAGCAAACTGTAGCCAAGAATTCAGTACGTGATTCTAGACCCTTCTAGAACCTTCTAGGCTATCAAAAAAAAAACTGCTGTTTCATAGAAAAGTGCAATAATTACGCAGCCAAAATGTATGGAGCAGCAATTTTTTTTAAATATCTAACGAAGAATTTGAACTGAGAGAGGGGGTTCTGCCAGGGTTGTGGGAAAGTCCGAAACGGTTACCGTGGCCCCTGGCACAGGCAACTGAAGGAACACGGGTGGGTTTTAGTCAGTAAGAGTCTGACACGCCTTCCCGCTCCGCCCAGAGCGGGAGAAGTTATTTGACGATTTCCCACAATCAAAAAAAAAAGGGGGCTCAGAATCATGTCTGAATCCATGGTAATAGGTTGCGAGTCGATCTCCATGCCACCCTGTTTATTTTGCCATCGTAGATTATCCAATCGACAGAAGAGTTCGCGCCGCTGAATTCTCGCCCAAATTTGTTTGAACTTTTTTTTTAAGAAGAAGAACGTTTTTTTAATCTTACAATATTTATCCTGATGTCAAGTTTCATTGTGGAGGTCATAGGATAGTCTTTCCATGTAAAAAAGATGTAATTTAGTAGCATCTCGTCAGACTGGTTGAATCCTTCTTCGAAAAAGACTAGGCGAATATAAGGATAGATAGATAGAATACTCTTCATAATAATAATAATAATATAACCGCAGGGCAGCATGTGGCGAGATGTTGGGCAGTAGCGACCCCACGGACCCTACCTCCCGGGAGAAGTCTTGTTTATCATCTCTGGCTTGACTTTATTGGCCGGCTGGAGTGAACAATGACGAGGAACAGAGCTCCCACCTCTTTCTTGCCTTTATTCGCTGGCTTGAGTGGAGGTTCGCAAGAGCAAACGTGCTCGGAGGAAGGTAGTATTCCAGTACGGTGCTGGTAGGGATCTTGACCGTACTTCCGGGATTGTCCTGATAGCCGTGGAATACCTCTCCACTCCTCAAGCACCTCAGGAAGTAGTGCCTCCTTGTTGCTACGTCACTATGTGCTAGCGACCGTTTTCGGGGGCCCATTATTGAGTGTGCAAGTCACCCCCTGCCATTTTATCCGTGTATTACACAACATTGATCAGACATAGTCCTTCCATAGTCCTAGGTAATCAATCCACTATAGCCACCCAAACCCACAGCCCAATATGTTTTGTTCCTATATTTTGCAATAGTCCTGCACCAACCGGGGGTTGTCCTTGGGTACACTTGCATAGTGCATACAGGGATAATCGTCGGTTAGTGCCTCAACACTTAAAATTGTCTAAGGGGCCTCTGCAAGTTGGCTTCGGCCCCTCGTGCGCCTTCCAAAGGTCCGGGACCCCAGGGTCCCGAGAAATGTCAAGCCATAATAATATAACATTTATTTCAGATTACAATCCATAAAGCATATTAGTAATAAAATAGTCAGCGTACAAATATAAAACATTAACGAAATAAAAATTAATAGCAGATACAATAGGAATGAAGATACATAATAATTATATAGACAAACCATAAAAAATACAGATATAAATGTAGACATTTTGCAAAGGATGAGACAATGTGCGGTCTTATCGCTAAAAGCGATCTTTTACAGACAACCTTTGAATGGATTAAAAGGAGAAGGAGAGACAATACTGCAGGTAGTAAGTGGTGTACCATTTCGCGCATGTTCAGAATCAAAACAAAATCTTGTTAATATTCAAAGCAAGTCTAACATATCATAATAATATAAAACAGTATTCGCAACGTAATCAGTAATGTGTTGTTATCACGTGGCGGGAAGCACGTGTCGCGGGCTCGCGGCTCTTTCCTTCAACTTTCCTATTTCATACGAGACGTGATGTTTGTAAGTAAGAACGGGTAAGGTGTTGAGTAAACCAAATTATCATAATATTTTTATAATGTTGTGTGATTTGATAGCGACCTAAGAACTTATGGCTTAATATATTATACAATTGGAGTTTTCGGTTAAATTATTTAGTATGATTTTAGGTAGGCTAGGAAACAATGGCATAGTTTCGGCATTGTTATGTATTCAAGATGTAACTACATAATAAATATTCAAGAAGTAACTACAACTAACGCGAGTACTGCATTGCGATTCTGTAACCATTTCACCGTGAAAACTTAGGTGAAGTGAGCGTGGAGTGAGCTGTCAGTATCGTCCCACTGATGCCAAGCCATAAATTTACAATCATAATCGAGTTTTTAATAATATTTTTTAATGTTATCTCTGTGTCTAAATATTATTATTTAGCTTTTTATAAAACAGCAACACAGAAAGTCAATTTTGTTTCTTTTTGATAAAAATCAAAGATGACGGTAAGCCAACTTTGATTTTCATTTTGACCTCATTTTCGGCTTTAGCAACCTCGAAAACCATGAAAACGACAACAATAGTCATATTAAACAATAGGTCCCTAATAACAAACAGTGTCCATGCGCATTTTCTTTAGTAGCTAGTTTAGGGGAAAAAAAAGAACTTAATTGAATTTCTTGCTGAATTTCTGTTTTTCTGTTTTATTTATAAAACCCGTAAACAGTATCTAATATTTAGCCACTTAAATACTAGCTTTAAAATAATATAAAATGATCAACAGAACTAACATTATAAAAATATAATTAAAATCACGATTATGATTGTAAATGTAATGCTTGGTCAATCCCTAGCATCATTGGGATGACACTGACAGCTCACTCCATGCTCACTTCACCTAAGTGTTCACATCACGGTGAGATTTTTACAGAATCGACCGGCAGGTGGCCCAGTGTTATCGGCTCTGACTTACGAGTTGTAAGTCGTGAATTCTAAAGCAGGCAGGCACTTTACTTTGTCTATTTATTTTCATCTGTTCTCAAAACGTTGAAGGAAAATATCGCGAGGAACCTGGCATGTCCAAGACCCAAAAATTCGAGGACACGTGACATCCACCAACCCGCACAGGGCCCGCGTGGTATATTATGGCCCACTCATTCTTACAAGAGAGGAGGCCTGTGTCTCAGCAGTGGGAGCGTTATAGGCTGATAACCTCAACCAGCGACAGTTCAACAGTTGATAACTTCAACCCGTACCACACAAAATACTAAAGTCAAAAGAAAATGATGTCTTGTTTTCTGAGATCGCGTTTGTTATAACGTCAAACATTTCAGCCAGAACGAGCAAACTAAGTACGTTGAATGCTATTCATATTATGTTTATACGGGGTCCCTATAATATCACCTACAACAATCTCCACAGTGTACTTATTCAGAACCAAAAGTCACAATAAAATACAATAAAATAAAATGCGGCGTGAATAAAGAATTGTAAATTTTTGTGTAAATGAATGAAAGATTCAATCTTGTTCAATGTTTACTGGATGGCGTGGCTTTGTCTTGATTATTGGATTGTGGATTGTGTGAATTGAGATTGTGTTATGATTATACAGAGTTGATACGACAGAGGGGCTTTCCTTTAAACTGTCTATACTAGATACCATTTTCAAGCTCTGTACCAAAAATCTATTAAATAGGAGCAGTAGTTTAGTCGCAATTTATTTTTTAATTTTTTTGTCCCTTTTGAACACGATGTATCTTTCCTAAACGCATAGGTCATGCACCTTAAAACGATAAATCTGAGTATAACCTACGATGCGTTGTTGCCGCTCTGACGCAAGTCACAAGTACAATCAAATATTTTCGCTAAAAAGATGGCAATAAATACACACATATTTGCACTTTCATTACAAAGGGTGGTTGCGTTTTACTCCGATTTGTAAGCTATTTAGATTGTTTGAAAAAAAAAACTCATTTTTGGTGCTATTTATTTTTATACCGTGTTGAATTAATACTAAACACGTATAGTATACGTAGTGTAATTGAATGCCCCTCTGTCATATCAACTCTGTATAAACCATATTTTCTAAAATCGGAATCAAACAGATCTTTTTTTGGTACTATACCGTCCCACTGCTAGCAAAGGCATTACTCCATTCTTTCCGCGTAACATACGTGACTCCGTTACACCTGTGTGGTTCCCTTAAGGCTACCCCTAAAGGAAACACAGGCGTATCGGAGCCACGTCCCGCGAGTTATGTTAAGATTTCTCGAAATCAGCGAGCCGTCTGCCATAAATCGGGGAAATAAATTGAGGTTCTTCTTAAAAGTTTCCTAATACAAAAATACAATATCAGTTTTTAGACTTACGGATATAACTCAAGACCTAACGCTCAGCTCCGACCACGCGCATTGTGTTCCGTCGGCTAATTTCCTAGTCGATTTAAAGTAGGCTTATTTCATATGGTGTATAATTATCATATAGAGTATTCTATTCTATTTTAATTATTTTGAAAAACTAAACGAAACCTTTACCGTGCGGTGTAACACAATATGCTCATAATATATATATTTTTTTTTGTATTAAAACTCCATGTTTATTAAAAATGAATTAATAATATTTACATAATTTAAAAAGTCTTAAAATTATAATATGTACAAGTATATGCAACTTGCTCTCAGTAAGGAAACTTTATCTCCTATACGTGTCCTTAACCCGGCATAAGTGTCTTCCTTATGATTCAGCATCTCAGAGCAGAAGGCGCAGAGATATAGTGGCAAGCTCCCAAGGGATCCGAACTATCTTTGCTAGACGTCAATATCCTACACAATCCACCTACATTTATAATACGCTAAACCGGAAATTAGATATATATCCCCTTTTGTTATACGACTGTAAAAAAATAATAATTGAGTGGTTGAGATCCCTAACGTACGATGAAACAGAAAATATTCTGACCAGGACAAGCTAAACACACACACACACACACACACACACACACACGCGCACACACACACACACTCACCGACAGCTGCTAAATTAATGTTTCATTATTATTTTATTTTTATATTCTTTTTAATTCTCTTTAATTTTCTTTCAACTGTCTAAAACATTGTTAAGCTACCACTTACAGGAAGAGCGAGACAGCTCCGACACAAGTACTTCTGTAACTTACTGGAGCTGCCTCAATTTATGTCTGACGCAATGTTTACGATGAAATAAATATTTTTGTATTTTTTTTTTTTGTATTTTATATAAAAAAAAGTATATCAAACGGGCATCGAAAAATTCATCCGCAACGCTGTCAACAGGAAAAGTGCCCAAAAGGCTGACAGCATTGCCACGTTGTATGGCAATGCTGATTCTTTCGCCAAAAAATAGGCTAGCCCTGTCTGGTCACGTGAGGAGTCGACCAACCGCTTGGTGATGTCTAGAAAAAACATGTTCATTATTTTTTTAAATAGATTTTGCATTTCGGGTTTTGTCGCCGTGATTTTTGATTCTGATAATAATAATAGGTGTTGTTTTTTTTTGTTTTAAATGGTTTTATAATCATACAATTTAAAAATGTAATTTAAATGTATACGTGTTGAAAATAGAAGATGATAAAAATATTATTTTAAAACCTCTCACAGAGAGTGGCTATAAGCATTTCTATATTTTTCTAATTCGATTATGAACCTACAGATAACACCCACATGGCTGCTCCTCATCCAAATAATAATGTAAATAAACACCCACGCGAACCAACATTTTTACTCTATTTTAGTACATTTTTATTACTCCACGTACCTATTTATTTAATAAGATTCAGTATAAATAGTTGGTTTATCAAACAGTTTTTCTAAGGTAAAGTATGTATCTGTCTCAATTAACATCAATGAAAATGGTGTAAATGAACGCACTTTAGCTCATCTGGTTCTTATTTTTCTGAAGAATTTAGTTGTAGACAAGAATTTTGCATAACCAATTTTAATCAAAGCGGTGTTATGTATTTCTCTTTATACTAACAGGTTTTAAACATGAGTACGCAAAATTCCTGTATTTTACAAAGTATGCCGAAATATTTTGATGAACCACCCCCCTATCAGTCGTGGACCGAGAACAATTTGACGCGTGTCATAAGTTCGCAGTGTCAACCGTTTTTAAATAAGTGATGAAACAAGTGACACTCACCTTCCCGCAAAATACCCGTATCTATAGGTATCTATAAAAATCAATGCCACTTTTCGTTGTGATTTTATAACTCAAGAAGAACGGATAGACCGATTTTGCTAATTTTTTTTTGAATATTCCTTGATGTACGAGGATGGTTGGTTCATAAGGGGAGAAAAATTAAAAAAAAAATTAGGCTGTACGAAGTTCGCGGGGTCAGCTAGTTTAATACAAAATACACATTATTTTATCGGTACTGTTTTGAAAAATAATTTGGAAAGTTATTTAGAACAAAGACCCAGAATTACAAGCTGTTCGTGCCCGTCGTCGCCCGGAGTGAATTTCATACAAAAATAGCATCCAAATTTCCGACTTTCCCGGTGGATTTTCCAATGTTTCTCTTTCATACAAACCTTGTCCTAACAATTATAAACGCAATAAAAAAAGAATTAGCCAAATAGGTACCGCTTTGAAGTGATGCGCGGACAAATATTTCTGGCAATTGATTTATATTTACATAATTGGCAGACCTCAAAAAGATTGACATAGTTTTTGTAAACTGAGAATGAAGTGAGATAGTTGAAAGCTTATCAAGCTTTACTGTAGCATTACTTAGGGCCCGCAAAATTATAAATATCCTTGCAAAAAACGCGTGAATTTTGCGGGTTACCTACGTTGAAAAAATCACCATAAATACTTAAGGCTAAAGTAGAGTTTGCAAGTTCTCAACTTCAAATAGATACTCAATTCTGAAACAACCAACAGTGCAAGACCAAGCTGATTGCAGTAATACAAACACTCGCCATGTGGATGAATTTCATTCAAAAAGGTGAAGGTCAACTATGAGATGCCATAACAAAGAAGAAATTAGATAGTACCTAAATTGTTTGATAAATATACACATCAAAAGTATCTAGGGATCAAGGTAAAAAGAAAAATATTGCCCTATTGAAATTAAAAATAATGTAAAATTAAATTTATTAAATTAGATCGATTTTTCACCATAATTAATCCTGACATTAAAATGTGTTATAAAGATAAAATTAAAGTTCTTAAAACTTTTTATTGCGTAAAATAAACAATTAGTAGTCTGTATTTCCGCCGTTAACGCGTACAACACAATCGCAGCGATTCACGTTGCGGAATGGCCGCCCACGTCCGTTGTAACAGGGGAAAAAGATTTTCTGGTATGTGTGTAGGCTATACATACATATTACACACATACTTATATAAATATTAAACACATACCTACTTACATACTTATTACACACAACATAATCACATGTAACATGTACATACAACAGTAATATGTATAATAACTACTCTTAATTAAATACTCACAATCGTGTGTACACGGCCTAAAACATCCATGAGTCTGTACACCGCCTTACTGCCTACCTACCGCTCGACCGCGCGCCACGGTTAGCGGAGCCCTGCGCCCGCGCTGTGCCGCACGCCGTCGATACCTACGAGCTACGCGTGGAACAAACAAGCCACGATCGGATCGCCGCGCCGCCGCCCGCGCCTCCCGCGCACGGCCGCGTCCCTCGGACGCCCTCAGCAGTCCGCTACAAACCTCTACGGCGAATGCATGCCATTTTTATAATATTCGCGCCGCGCATTATTGTTTTAGTTTATGTTCTTATAAGTATTTCGTGTTAATAAACATTTATACCTAATACTCAAGTAGTGTTTAATTAATAGGTTTTCCTTAACCTACCTAACACACTACAGTGGTGACCCCGAACAGTAAACACGTGCTAGTGCTACCTGGAACTTTAGTGCGGTGCGGAGTGTGTGGACTCAAAAGTGAACAAAACCTTAACTTTTTACAACAAAATGAGTGATTCCGAACAGGTCATGGAAGATACGAAGCGGTCTGGATCACCAACATCACATGACGTGTTTCGGGTCGGCGTGCGAGTCCCTCCATTTTGGCCCGAGAAGCCCGCGATTTGGTTCGCCCAAATAGAAGGCCAGTTCGCGATATCTAATATTACGGCAGACACAACAAAGTTTTACTACGTCGTCAGTCATCTCGATTCTCGACCCGCGATATTCAACAGAGGTCGAAGATATCATCGTGAATCCACCAGCGACAGATAAATACGGCAAATTGAAGACAGAACTTTTAAAGCGGCTCTCAGAATCCCGCGAGAAGAAAGTTCACCAACTGCTGACACACGAAGAGCTGGGTGATAGGAAACCATCGCAGTTTCTCAGACACCTGCAGCACCTCGCCGGTCCTAAAGTGCCTGAAGAATTTTTAAGGACAATATGGTCGAGCCGGCTGCCTAATAACATACAGCCCATAATCGCGTCTCAGGTATCCACACGCCTCGATGTATTAGCCGATCTCGCCGACAGAATTCACGACGTCGTGCCGAAAGGTCATCAAGTGGCTTCGACATCAGCAAATGTGGTGAGTGACATGGAAACTTTGTCGAAACAAATGATGGAACTTACAAAACAAATGCAATTACTAACTCAAAAAGTGGACCATATTTACCGCGCAGGCCGATCAACAAGGCGTGACGACCGATCAAAATCCCGCCAGAGTCGATCTCATTCACGAAATAAATATCCAACATGTTGGTACCACTTTAAATTTGGTTCAAAGGCCACCAAATGTATTCAGCCTTGCGATTTTAAGTCGGAAAACTGCAAAAGCAGTCAGTAATGGCGGCTGACGACTGCTCTACCTGTAAAGGCCGCCTATTTATCTCAGATAAACGTACCGGCATACAGTTTCTTGTAGACACAGGTTCAGACGTGTGCGCCTACCCTAAATCGTTATTACGTAATCAGCTGCGCTATCATAATAAATGCAACTACGAACTTGTCGCTGCAAATGGTACTCCGATACCTACATACGGTACATACCAACTTAATCTCAACCTTGGATTACGTCGTGAGTTTACTTGGAAGTTCATTATAGCAGAAGTTTCAAAACCTATAATAGGCGTCGATTTTTTAAGTTTTTATAATTTATTAGTCGACTGCAGACGACAACAGTTAATCGACTCGATTACGAATCTGACCGTCGGCGCACCTTCGTCTCACGAAATAACACACGAACTCCTGTCCTTGAAAACATTTACTGGTAATACAACATATCTCAACCTATTACGATGTTATCCAGAGATAACCAGACCAGCTGGTTCAAATAGTGTACCAATACATAACACAAAGCATCATATTAGGACAACATCCGGTCCTCCAGTAACATCACGACCGCGTCGTTTGGCACCAGATCGCCTACAGATCGCGAAGAAAGAATTTGAGGAAATGTTACAAAATGGCACAGCTCGTCGTTCAGAAAGTCCATGGTCATCTCCACTACACCTGGTACCTAAAAAAGACGACGGCTGGAGGCCATGCGGCGATTATAGATCTTTAAATGCGCGAACAATACCTGACCGGTACCCAGTCAGGCACATCCACGACTTCGCATACCAGCTGTCAGGATCCACCATCTTTTCAAAAATTGACCTCGTAAAAGCATTTAACCAAATACCAGTATTCGAAGACGATATTAAAAAGACAGCAATCACAACACCATTCGGACTTTTTGAATTCACCGCAATGACATTCGGTTTAAGAAATGCTGCGCAGACCTTCCAAAGGTTCCTCGACGAAATTCTGCAAGGATTCGAATTTACGTTTGGGTTCTTAGATGATATCCTCGTGTTCTCAAAAGGGGAGACAGAGCACATTGGACACCTACAAAAACTTTTTGAACAATTAAAAAGGTATGGCGTGGTAATCAACACCAATAAGTGCGTATTAGGTGTTAACGAAATTACATTCTTGGGTTACCATGTATCTGCAGCTGGAATACGACCCCTGCCTGAAAAAGTAAAGGCGATTCAAGAATACCCCATCCCTAAAAATGCTAAGGAGTTACGACGATTTTTAGGGATGATAAATTTCTACAGAAAATTTCTTCCTGGCGCCGCTCAAATACAAGGCCCGCTCAATCAAGCTTTAAGTGGTCCAAAAATTAAAGGAAACACGCCCATCACTATAACACCTGAGATTCAAGAAGCTTTCGACGCATGCAAAAATAACTTGTTAGAAGCCACTCTCATCTCGCATCCTGATACACAAGCTGAGTTAGCACTCTTTACCGACGTTTCAGACGTGGCCATCGGAGCTGTCTTACAACAAAGAAGAACCAATGACAGCTGGCAACCGCTAGGATTCTTTTCCCGCAAGTTATCTCCTGCTCAGTCAAGATATAGCACGTATGACCGTGAATTGCTCGCCATTTACGAAGGAATAAAATACTTTAGGTATATGGTCGAAGCGAGAACATTTCAAGTGTTCACCGATCATAAACCCATCACATTCGCCTTCACTACAAAAAGAGACAATTGCTCACCTCGTCAACACCGCTATCTCGACTACATCTCTCAATTTACAACCAATATCAAACATATCTCAGGAAATCACAACGTAGTCGCCGATGCATTTTCACGACTGGAAAGTATCGACACTACCATCGACTACAAAGCACTTCAAAATGAACAGGAAAATGACCGTGAGTTACAGAGTTTGCTAAATAGCAACACAGCGTTAAAGTTAGAGAGAATAAAAGCTATGGACGGATACATATACTGTGACCAGTCTACTTCTCGTCCTAGGCCATTCATAACATCAACTTTTCGAAAAGCAATCTTCAACAACCTACACAATCTCAGTCATCCAAGCCCCAATGCAACAGCTAAACTTGTATCAGAACGATTTGTGTGGCCTAAGATTCGTCGAGACTGCAGAAAATGGGCTCAACAATGCACTGATTGCCAACGCAACAAAGTTACCCGCCATACCCAATCTCCTATTTCATCTTTCCCTGTTCCTTCCAATCGTTTTTCCCACGTCCACCTTGACATAATAGGCCCTATGCCACCTTCTTCTAATTTCAGGTACTGCCTTACAGCTATAGATAGGTATACTCGATGGCCAGAAGCCTACCCTCTAGCAGACATCACAGCAGAGACCTGCGCTAGCACTTTCATTTCTGGCTGGGTCGCGCGCTTCGGGTGTCCGGAGAAGATTACAACTGACAGAGGGAAACAATTCGACTCTCAACTGTTCCAGTGCATCTCGTCAATTATAGGCGCCTACCATTGTCCTACGACAGCTTACCACCCACAATGCAACGGTCTGGTGGAAAGAATGCACAGACAGCTCAAGGCCGCCATAATGTGCCATAACAACACGCAATGGTCGGAGGTACTTCCTCTTGTACTCCTAGGAATGAGGAGCGCCTGGAAGGATGATCTCCAAACTTCTACAGCTGAGTTGGTGTACGGCGAGCCTCTTCGATTACCTGGTGAGTTCTTGAAACCATCAAACACCCATGACATCATAGATGAAGCAGATTTCGCAGCACGATTACGAAGACATATATCGAAACTGTCACCTGCATCAACATCCACCCATGGCGAGAAAATGTTTTACGTACCTAAAGAACTTAGTACAGCCAGCTATGTCTTCTTTCGGTCCAAAGTTAGCACCAGCATCAAAATGTGTTTCGATTACAAAACGAAGACTATCCGAGGATCAGATAGTACCAAAGAAAGTCCATGATTTAAATAATATCCACAGATAACAAACAAAAATGGCATTCTTTCATTCGTTCATAGAGGATTTATTTGAAGCAACGTTCTGTTTCTCTAAATATTGATATTATAATAACACTTGGGATGCTTAAATAATGATTTATCAATACAAAAATATTTCATAACGTTTATGGACTTAGCGCAGTGTCAGTAAGTAAGAGTAGCACAAAGTCGTTCAAGCGTTTTCTGTCCGGGAATTTTAATGTCAAAGACGCAGCTTGCTCTGGTCGCCCTGTTTCGGATCAAGTCTATATTAGTAGTTACGACGACCTAGCTGAAGAGTTAGGGGTTGACTACAAAACAGTTTTAACCCATTTGAAAAAGTCTGGGTGCCACACGAGTCTTGAATTTGTATATAAGTAAAATACGAAATAACTTTATCCCTCTCAATAGCTGGTACAACTTCGTGCATGTAGATAAAACCATTGTGCTACCACTGTTTATAAAAAAGAAAAGAAAGAAAGAAAGAATACCGTTTATTTGGACACAGCTCGTGGAACACAAAATACAAATAACAAAATAAAAATTATGTTTTAACAACAATATTGTGTAATATATGTATTTTTTATCTATTCCGTGAGCCACGGCAACTTTTTTTGGCACATGCGCGTCAGAAAAAAAAGCCAAAAGAAAGGTGAGGGTGAAAAAGGCATACAATGAGAATGAACAAGGGTCAGCCGGGTTGGTCAATTCAAGGTCACTCAGCACGCCAAGGCTCGGTGTTTCTTTGAAGAATTAGATCCGAAAAGAGATTACCTATTCCCCGTCACCGAGACATTGAGAGTCACCGTCATAGCTTGCACGGTCCACAAGCTGAAATGGCAGTGGGTCGGCAATGTTTGTCGAAGGACAAATGGCCGGTGGAGCAGGCGGGTCCAGCTGGTCTATTCTGTAAAAAATTCACCGTGAAAACTTCCATCTAAGCTGAGCTGAGTCAGCTGTTATCCCACCTGATGCTATAGATTGAGACTATTTACACCTCACTGTGAGTGGTCGTGAGTTCGATGCACTATAAAATACAATAAATATCACCTTACCTTGTAAGAATATTTAGCTTGGGCCGGTATACAAGATTTTTTTTTAAATGTGTTAAAAAGCACGTTAAGCCGTTGGTCCCGGCTGTCATTCTTGGATCTTTGACAGTCGTTACGGGTCGTCAGAAGCCCGAAAGTCTGACAACCATTCTTACCAAGGGGTATCGTATTACCCTGTAACTGGGTTATGGAGGTCAGATAGGCAGTCACTCCATGTAAAATACTGGTATACAGCTGCATCCGGTTAGACTGGAAGCCGACCCCAAAATAGTTGACAGATAAAGATGTGTTAATCTCTTTCTTTCAAATATTCAGAATTTTAGAAAAACTTAAATAATGGAAAATGTTTACAACGTAAATATTTTGGCGAAGTCTTAGTAAATGTTTAGTAAATTATTATTTGTAAGGTAAATATTTATACATGGGACTTACCAGCAGTGATCATTGGTATTTTTTTTAATACTGTGTTGTATAGACTAAATAATAACATCCACTCTCGTGAAGATCGGAGACGCTTCACTCGAAGTCTTTACCTAGGACAAACTGTCCAGTTAGGTAGGTCCAACTTCGAGAAAGAGGTCAAACGTTGAACCCGACTCGGCTGGGCAGCGTTCGGAAAGCTACGCAGTATCATCTCGTCCGACATAGTCTTTGGACCGTTAAAAAAGTCATTGGAATCACCTTACTCTGGTCCGCACAAAGTTGTAGAAAGAGGAGCAAAGACATTTACAATAGACGTCCAAGGAAAACACATAACCGTTACCATTGATAGGCTTAAACCAGCGTACATGGCTAACAACAACGATGGCTCGTCTCCGAAAACACCACCACCTTTACCACAAGCTCCACCACGACCACCATCTTCGCAAGCACCATCATCACCGGAAATAAAAACAAGAAGCGGAAGAACAGTAAGATTTCCGCGTCACTATCGCCCGTGAACCGGTCTCAGCGGGGGAGTGATGTAGGCTATACATACATATTACACACATACTTATATAAATATTAAACACATACCTACTTACATACTTATTACACACAACATAATCACATGTAACATGTACATACAACAGTAATATGTATAATAACTACTCTTAATTAAATACTCACAATCGTGTGTACACGGCCTAAAACATTCATGAGTCTGTACACCGCCTTACTGCCTACCTACCGCTCGACCGCGCGCCACGGTTAGCGGAGCCCTGCGCCCGCGCTGTGCCGCACGCCGTCGATACCTACGAGCTACGCGTGGAACAAACAAGCCACGATCGGATCGCCGCGCCGCCGCCCGCGCCTCCCGCGCACGGCCGCGTCCCTCGGACGCCCTCAGCAGTCCGCTACAAACCTCTACGGCGAATGCATGCCATTTTTATAATATTCGCGCCGCGCATTATTGTTTTAGTTTATGTTCTTATAAGTATTTCGTGTTAATAAACATTTATACCTAATACTCAAGTAGTGTTTAATTAATAGGTTTTCCTTAACCTACCTAACACACTACATGTGTAAGGCATCCATATTTGCCAGAGTTCTTCTTTGGAGCATAACCCATGCGTGCTCAATGGGATTCAAGTTTTGGGATTGAGCAGGCCATGGTAGGACGTTGATATTAGCTGAGGCAAGTGTGTTTGCAACGACTCTGGCTGTGTGTGGACGTGCATTATCATACTTATACAGAAATGAAGCACCAAATTGGGTCCGCAAAGGAATGACAATATGTGAAACAACCGTTTCAGCGTAAATCTGTGCATTGTGATTGATACCAAAGGGAAATTCGTCAAAAAAACACACAAAACGCCACTCTTCTTTTTTATTCACTAATTAATTAATATGTTTGCGCCAGTGTAAACTTCGATCTAACCGTACATCCAAGTATTTAACTCATTCTACCATTAATAACGGCTGCTCATACACTTTTGAGAAAGGCAATAATTATTCTCCTTTGACCCCGACTAAAGGCACAATAATTAGATTTCGTTGGTGATAATGTCAATCCAATCTCACCCAGTAAAGATACTAAATAGATTAATGCATCTTGTATACTACGTTCCGATATTTTTATCTACTTCTTATTCACTTAAATAGATAATGAAATCATCGGCATCTTGCGATATCATGACATTTTGAATTTTACGACAGAATTGGTACATAACTAAGTTAAAAAATAAAGGGGACAGAGGGTCGCCTTGTGCTACTCCTCTATTAGTCCATCTAACGCCAAGTCCTTCACTCAAACTCAATCCGTCTTATTACAAAAAAGGACTTAAGTACTGGTTTAAACCAAGACTAAAAGGTCTAGGATTGTTACGGTATTAAAGTTAGCACCAGCATCAAAATGTGTTTCGATTACAAAACGAAGACTACGAGGATCAGATAGTACCAAAGAAAGTCCATGATTTAAATAATATCCACAGATAACAAACAAAAATGGCATTCTTTCATTCGTTCATAGAGGATTTATTTGAAGCAACGTTCTGTTTCTCTAAATATTGATATTATAATAACACTTGGGATGCTTAAATAATGATTTATCAATACAAAAATATTTCATAAATTGTTCTTTGTTTATGTTACAATATATTGAACAAGCACAACTTGTACTTTTGACGCGCTTTTTATAAACAAGTTGTCATATTTTTTAACACCTCTAGCGTGAAGTGGAGTGCATTAAATAAGGCGCGGCGCGCGTAACTTGAGATTGAGACGAATGATTTTGTTGCGTTTGCGTCCTATAATAATAAATAACTAAATGCAATTCATAATTTTACTCATTGTTCTTATTATTACTGATAAGTGGTTTGTTCGTGAGCGGTTGTGTTAATTCGTGATCTAAAATTAAAATGGAACAACAAAAGAAAAACGTGGTGAAAACTGGAGTTCTGAAGAAAAAGTTAGTAAACCAGGGATTTTTAATTGTTATTAGGTAAGCAATGCTTTGTTTCATCTTATTTCGACTCGCGATTTTCTTATTATTATAGGACATATTACGTCAACTTATTGCTCAATCAGCACATATAGAAGACAAGTCCACGAAAACAGTTGCCCAGTTGCGCAGTGCGCAAACCACTTGCACTTCAGAACTCAATGGGCATCCTCGAGGGTCGTGGGATAAATACTCACGTAAAACATCCACAATTTTTCTCCAAAACGTTTTGTGAACCTGTACTTATACCTAAAATCTTCGTCACTCAATTCAAAAGGATTCACACGATGACGATTTCGGTAAGATCGCCGAGACGTCTCCAGCATACCCAAATCTTCCAAATCCATCAAGTCAATCATATTAATATCCATTTTTAACGATTTGTAAATAAAAAGACACAATAATAATCAACGCTAACCTCAAAATAAATTAGTACCGAAGTTAGTCCAATAGTTAAACTAGGGGTCTCGGCGGTTTAAATTTAGTACCATAGATAGTTCTTGAACTAGTGATAAACTTCATTTTATAATAACGTTTTATTTAGTCATGGTTTAAACCTAGTAACAATCCTAGTACTAAATTTAGATCGTGTTTTGGAATAAGACGGAAGCATTTATTTCAATTAAACCATTTACAGGCACTTTTGAATCGTCAAGTGGTTGGTCAGTCAGAAATATGAAGCTAGTTGCCCATTCCAAAGCAAGAAACTAATGGACACTCTTTTAAATTATATTGTTACATAAATATTAATTACATCATTAATGTTGAATATATAATTATATGTGAGAACGATGTAAATAAGACGTACGCAATAAGTGTCCAGAGAACAGCAAATAGATATGTAAACAAAACAATCCATAAATAAAATAAGCCGTGGCAGCTAAGAAAGAAACAGTCCCAACTGACGGCGCCCGTTCACGAACTTGACGCATGGATCAGCACCATTCAGCTAAACCATTTTGAAGGGAGCTAAATCATCCAACACACGCGCCACCCGTCAGAGAGACATTTGAGTGAGCATGACATCTATCAGCCGCCAGGGCACATTCAAGTCAATGAAAGACATTACCCGGTAAATGGTAGCTCGATAGTAGGTACATAGTACTCACACTTGTCCTATGTGATTATATATTACAAAGGCGATGGAGTTTATACAATGCAAAGGTAGTCTTACAATCTTCAGCAGCTCCAACGGTATTTTCAAGTGTTAATCAATTAGCTGTAGTTGTGGAGCAGGACCAGCATCGAGCCAGGCATTTTTATCAGCGATATAATCCCTCAACTTATAATATGCCAGTCTACGACTATTGAATGACTTAATTTTTAAGTACCTACCTTCCGTTCATAAAAGATCAAAGGTTGATACAAATGCTAGACCCGACCTGAACATCATCCAACACTTTTGTTACTGACTTAATTGAAACATTGTTATACGCGTTTTCAATGTCCATTCCAAGGTTGCCTGGAAGAGATCGCAGAAAGCGATAAGGCCGGTCATTGTTTGTTTTGTAATTTTTAATGTATTTTTTATTGCTAAGTAATTTCTGGTGTACAATAAAGTTTAAGTAAATGAATATGCCAGTATGCCAACATTTTTAGTGAAGCCAATTTGTATGTAAGAAACTAGTCGAGATACTGAATGCAAACAAGACTGTGATTTTTTCTAAATCCTACTGTGTTTGGGGATAGAAGTCTGTTTTTTTTCTGTGTGCTTTTCTAACCGTGTGTAAATCATTACAAGAACATGAGATAAGCGAAATAGGCCTTAGTTTAGTCTCGTTATCATTGTTGATTGCGCCTTTGAGAACAGGCATAATTTATACGACCCGCCATTGATGAGGTACGGTACGGTACCCAGATAAAAAAATGTAATTGTATATTTTGAATAACAAAAGTTTTCCAGATTCCATTAAATTGTATAACATTGAGTAGGATATGCTATCTTGCCCCGGGGCCGAATCAAAATCAAAATCAAAAGTCATTTATTCAAATTAGGCTGAGAATCAGCACTTTTTGAACGTCAAAATCACATAAGACAGTCCCCCCAAAACGCTCACCCTTCACCACTTCCTAGTGCTTTAGCTGGGAAGAAGAAGTGGCGGAACAAACTCCCCAGCAGCACTGCTGTCTGTTCAGATAGAAGAACTCTTCCTCCTCAAAAAGAAAATCCTTCTTTTTAAGACAGGTATTGAGTTCCTGACTAGTAAATTCCGTTTTTACACAATCATTTCTTAACTTGAAATTCGGGACTAGATTAGGAGCATACTCTGGAATAGGTGAGCATAACAGCGTAGTTGGTTTTTCAATGGGAGGACACGACACTTCATCAATATAATCACATTATTTTTGCCAACCCCCGTACCTAGCTTTCTTAATTAATGTCGAGCAGTATATATTTTTTTACAACATCCACATAAGGTTTTCAGGTCCCGAACTAGGTAGATCCAGTACTGCGGTAACCTGATGACTGATATACATACATAAATACATATACACACCCAGACACAGGTCAAACAGACATGTTCATGCACACAAATTTTTGACTTAACTGGGGATCGAACCCGGGACCAGCGGCACAGAAGTCAGGGTCGCTACCAACTGCACCAACCGGTCAGTCAATTTGTATGTAACCATCTTGTCTGCGTGTGGTGATGAGAGCTCTTCCTCCATGTCAGTCTGCCACGTTGCCAGCGATGCGGTAACGTGTCCAAAGTCGACTTATAAGTCTTATAACACTCTGCATAGTGCCCGGAGTGATTGCTATAGCACATTGCCGAGAACCAGCTTCCAACATTCCCACGGCTCCGAACATTTCTTTTTTCGGCTCCACTGACGCCTTGTCTCCATAATAACGTTATTTTGTATTGATTCCGCTCAGAAGTATGCCAGAAATTTTACTGATTTGGCGTCAAACCCGTTGCAGGATTATATAGGAATACGAATTCACAGAATATTTTCATCTTGTGACCAAAATTCGAAACCCTTTTCAAATGACAAAATTTACTTAAAATTATTCATAGAAGTTACAAAAAAATATAATAAATTAATAAACCAGATTTTTTGTAAGTACCAAAACCGTGGACACTTATTTTGATATGTGTATAAAATAATAATATTATAATCAGCGATTTTTTTTTTGTTAGTTCCTACGCTTTAAAAACGAATATTCTATTATATATTAGATTAGAAACAATATTGTAGGTTCAAAGTTAGAATGTATAAAACTTGTATTAACGTATTTTAGTAAAATACTGTTCCTCTCGAACTATTTAACTTGAAAATGATCTTATTTATTATGAATTTATGATTAAGAAAAGAAATTGGAAAATAAATGTCGTCATTAAAAAACTTTTTACAATAGAGACCGGTTGAAAGAAGAAAAGAAGGAAACAAAAATTGTTTTGAAAAATAATACAACTTAGCCAAAGGCCACGTTTTACAATATTGTCCAATTATTGTTGTTATTTAGCTGTATTGTATATTGTTGTTGTTTGTGTTGGTGTAATGTGTTGGGATTGCACCACCAACTGTCTTCCGCTTTCCACATCCAGTCTGACCCAGCCACTTTCATAAGGTCGTCGGTCCATCTAGCTGGGGGGCATCCCACGCTACGCTTGCCGATACACGGTCTCCACTCCAGGACTCGTCTGCCCCACCGGACAAACTCGACAAACATGGCCAGCCCACTGCCACCCTCAATTTGCTTACTCGGCATGCTATGTCTTATATGATCTGACGCTATGTCGGTAACTCCGGTATTGCAACAAACAACATAAAACTCTTGTAAAAAAAAACTTTTACGAAGTCAGTTTAAAATAACTTCCTCTAACTAATACGCCCGTAATTATTTAGAAATAAAAAGTGCTAATAAAAGAATAAAGGAAATCATTTAAACAACAAAGAAGGAAGAAGCGAGTCGAAACTTAATGTCAGAATTAATTATATAATTACCTGTCAAAAACCACCACGAAGTAGACTAAAAAATGTATTTTTTTATGGGTTCCGCAGTAAATTTACCAACGTAATGAGGTACTAATTAATTATTTACTGTATTTTCCTCCGATTTCACCCGAACGTTAATCATTTCTATAGTAAAAAAACAACACAACAGTGAATTGTTTTTGATTTTATGTATTTAATTTTCTCTTTTACTCTTACACACGCTGTCTACATCTCATAATCTATTATCCTATCGTAGGTATGCTGGAAGAGTTTTCATTAGAAATAAGCATCACCTTTGTACCTATTTTTCTGTTATTTTCTTCTTGTCTGTTTATATAATATATCTGCCTACATAAATGGTTAAATAAATAAACAACTGTGGTAAAAATATTTAGCAAGTCACCAAGTTAGTAAAATAAAATAAAATAGGTTAGAATAAAATGGGAGAAAGTAAAAGAACGTTCATGTGGACTGCCGACAGAAGTGAAAAGCCCAAAATGTACACGCCGGATAATGAGCCGCGTAAGGAATAGCCGCTGTGCGTCGCCGACCATGCGTATCACGTCACATTAGTATGTCGCGACGTCGTAGACGTCAGCATGTCGGTGACGCGAACCCATAAGTTTCGCCACTACCAAAAATCGCTCAACGCGGCTGAAGAAGTTTTCACTTCAAAAAACGTTTTCAACTGCCTTCAATCATATTTCTTTCTTGAAAACCACTACCCACAACCAAAACTTACTTACGCAACCCAAAAAAAATACTGACAAAACAAAAAGTCAACTAATTTCTGACATGACAAGGCCTGGGCGTGTTTCAAGCAACCTATTTGAATAAACTTGCATGCAGACGGAACCGCTAAAGTTGGGGGCCCATTATTAGCGGAACCCTAAAAGGGATGGGACAATGTGTAAACGTGATCTAGCGAATTAATTCGAAAACTTTGTTTTGAAGACCTTCATTTTAATTGTTGGGATAGACATTTACGGGTAAATAAATAATAAAAGAAAGAAAGAAAGAATAACGTTTATTTGGACACAGTTCGTGAAACACTGAATACAAATAACAAAATAAAAAGTGAAAATAATGGTTTAACAACCACCAAATAATAAAAATAATAATATAATAATAATTGAATAATATCAGCCTATTGTTGTCGCCTTACAGGGCGAGGGCCTCTGCTCGTACAGTGAAAACTGAAGCCATTGATTACCACGCTTGTTCAAGGCGGATAGGCGATCTCAGACTTATCTTTACATAGTATAAAACCAAGTCGCTTTTTTTTGTATGTATGCTTAGATCTTTTAAACGACACAGCAGATTTTAATGCGGTTTTTATCAATAGACAGAGTAATTTAAGACAAAGGGTTTCATGTATAATACATGCATATTAAAGTAGACAAAAGCCGAGAATTTCAAAGATTTGTAATTTGATGTAGTAAAAGAACATATTTTTTGCGCATACATTACATACGCCTGCTAAAGAACCTTAAGAGATAGACAAAAATCATTTAGTACTACTTTTTTGTAGTTATTTTTAAAATATAATAGTTGTATGTTTTAAAAATCTCTACAAAAAAGTCTGCAGTAGTATATGTCTATCTCCTAAGGATAAACCATATTAACCATTTTTATCTTTTACATAATATATTACAAAAAAATATGGGTTATTTATGAAGCTATTTTAAACAATACAGTATTATTCATTATCCAATTAACGTTAGATACGTTGTGCATTGAATGTAGATCAAAATTGCGCTTTACAGCTTATCATTAAAATGAATATCATGAAAGATATCAGAGATTTAAAATGCGGGGGCAGAGTGGCCGTTCGGGCCGTAAGTCCGTCCCGTATGTACTTACGTTCGGCATCCACACGAGCGAAGCCGCGGACCGAAGCTAGCATAATATTAATTATACGTCCAGGCCCTGCAGTCTTGACATAGTTAGCAATCGTTTTCGGTTGCTAAGTCCTAACAATCCAGGCCCTGCAGTCTCGACATAGTTAGCAATCGTTTTCGGTTGCTAAGTCCTAACAATCCAGATGTAACGATATTTGGTGGTCTCCACACTCAAATTTATCGGTTGTTACTGTTATTTTAGGTAGGTACCGGTAGGTAACAACCGATAAAATTGAGTGTCGAGACTACCAAACATTTACATCAACATTTACATCTGGATTGTTAGGACTTAGCAACCGAAAACTATTGCTAACTATGTCGAGACTGCAGGGCCAGAGGTAATGATATTTGGTGGTCTCCACACTCAAATTATCGGTTGTTACTGGTATTTTAGGTAGGTACCGGTAGGTAACAACCGATAAATTTGTGTGTCGAGACTACCAAACATTTACATCAACATTTACATTTGGATTGTTAGGACTTAGCAACCGAAAACTATTGCTAACTATGTCGAGACTGCAGGGCCTGGTTTCCTCACGATCTTTTCCTTCAACAATGTCAGTGATATTATAGATAATTTTGGGGAATACATAATTATAAATTTAAAAAGTCACATCGGTACTTGGCCAGATTTGAACGCACTGTTGTATTGTACACAAATGCATTATCGGAAATATTTTTTTATTTTTTCGGGTAAAAAGTTTTTTCGTATTTGATAGGTATAAAGTTGTAGTAAAATCTCTTTGGCTGCACTGTTGGTACCTGGCTGGTTTTGATTTCAGTAAATACATGACATTTTAAAAAGAACAATAAAAAGTATTTACGATATCCCGCCATTTTTCAATTGTTTTTCTGTCCGCCAAAATGAGTGAATCTAACAAAGAAATTCGATACATTTTGAAGTTATAGTGCAAAAAAAAGGAAAACTGTGACAAAAGCCGCGAAAAAAGAATGTGACGTTTATGGACTTAACGCAGTGTCAGTAAGTAAGAGTAGCACAAAGTCGTTCAAGCGTTTTCTGTCCGGGAATTTTAATGTCAAAGACGCAGCTTGCTCTGGTCGCCCTGTTTCGGATCAAGTCTATATTAGTAGTTACGACGACCTAGCTGAAGAGTTAGGGGTTGACTACAAAACAGTTTTAACCCATTTGAAAAAGTCTGGGTGCCATTCGAGTCTTGAATTTGTATATAAGTAAAATACGAAATAACTTTATCCCTCTCAATAGCTGGTACAACTTCGTGCATGTAGATAAAACCATTGTGCTACCACTGTTTATAAAAAAGAAAAGAAAGAAAGAAAGAATACCGTTTATTTGGACACAGCTCGTGGAACACAAAATACAAATAACAAAATAAAAATTATGTTTTAACAACAATATTGTGTAATATATGTATTTTTTATCTATTCCGTGAGCCACGGCAACTTTTTTTGGCACATGCGCGTCAGAAAAAAAAGCCAAAAGAAAGGTGAGGGTGAAAAAGGCATACAATGAGAATGAACAAGGGTCAGCCGGGTTGGTCAATTCAAGGTCACTCAGCACGCCAAGGCTCGGTGTTTCTTTGAAGAATTAGATCCGAAAAGAGATTACCTATTCCCCGTCACCGAGACATTGAGAGTCACCGTCATAGCTTGCACGGTCCACAAGCTGAAATGGCAGTGGGTCGGCAATGTTTGTCGAAGGACAAATGGCCGGTGGAGCAGGCGGGTCCAGCTGGTCTATTCTGTAAAAAATTCACCGTGAAAACTTCCATCTAAGCTGAGCTGAGTCAGCTGTTATCCCACCTGATGCTATAGATTGAGACTATTTACACCTCACTGTGAGTGGTCGTGAGTTCGATGCACTATAAAATACAATAAATATCACCTTACCTTGTAAGAATATTTAGCTTGGGCCGGTATACAAGATTTTTTTTTAAATGTGTTAAAAAGCACGTTAAGCCGTTGGTCCCGGCTGTCATTCTTGGATCTTTGACAGTCGTTACGGGTCGTCAGAAGCCCGAAAGTCTGACAACCATTCTTACCAAGGGGTATCGTATTACCCTGTAACTGGGTTATGGAGGTCAGATAGGCAGTCACTCCATGTAAAATACTGGTATACAGCTGCATCCGGTTAGACTGGAAGCCGACCCCAAAATAGTTGACAGATAAAGATGTGTTAATCTCTTTCTTTCAAATATTCAGAATTTTAGAAAAACTTAAATAATGGAAAATGTTTACAACGTAAATATTTTGGCGAAGTCTTAGTAAATGTTTAGTAAATTATTATTTGTAAGGTAAATATTTTAGTAAAATATTTATACATGGGACTTACCAGCAGTGATCATTGGTATTTTTTTTAATACTGTGTTGTATAGACTAAATAATAACATCCACTCTCGTGAAGATCGGAGACGCTTCACTCGAAGTCTTTACCTAGGACAAACTGTCCAGTTAGGTAGGTCCAACTTCGAGAAAGAGGTCAAACGTTGAACCCGACTCGGCTGGGCAGCGTTCGGAAAGCTACGCAGTATCATCTCGTCCGACATACCGCAGTGTCACAAGACGAAAGTCTTTGCCCAGTGCGTATTGCCAGTGATGACTTATAGCACTGAAACGTAATCGCTTACAATGGACCTTATTAAAAGACCAAAAGCCACCCAAAGGGCTAGCTATGCTTGGAGTTTCCTTACGTGATCGAATCAAAAATGACGAGATCTGCAGGAGACCCAAGGTTGAAAGCAGAAGACCCAAAGAAAAATTGCCAAATATGTGGCAGTGGGCAGGGCACATTGCTCGCAGAACAGATGGCCCATGAGGCCGAAAGGTTCTGGACTGGTGACAGCGTACTAGAGGACAAATCGTTGTATTATATAATTGCATAGGCCAAGTGAGAGTACTATGTACTATCGAGCTACCATTTACTGGGTAATGTCTTTCATCGACTAGAATGTGCCCTGGCGGCTGATAGATGTCATGCTCACTCAAATGTTTCGCTGACGGTGACGCGTGTGTTGGGTCATTTAACTCCCTTCAAAATGGTTGAGCTGAATGGTGCTGATCCATGCGTCATGTTCGTGGACGGGCGCTGTCAGTTGGGACTGGTCCTCTCTTAGCCGCCACGGCTTATTTTAATTTTTTATGGATTGTTTTGTTTACATTTCTATTTGCTGTAATTTGGACACTGAACGTGTACGTCTTATTTCATCGTTCTCACATATAATTATATATTTAACATTAATGATGGAACTAATATTTATGTAACAATATAATTTAAAAGAGTGTCCATGGAGTTTGTTGCCCGTTCTTCTCCAAAGGTACCTACTACGCTTTGGAATGGGCAACTAGCTTCATATTTCTGACTGACCGACCCCTTGACAATTCAAAAGTGCCTTTATTCAAAACTCAACTTAGCCAGCACATACTTGCGGATCGATCACTTCTGGAGAAATGAATGCATTGGATGGGTAACTATTAACTTGTAATACTGATGACGAACATTTTGTAAGCTATATATGTATGCTTAGTATTGTTCTCAAGTAAATGACATAATTATGTCTTTATTGGGAATAAAGTTTCTACAAACCTCTGAGCTTGTTGACCTCTGAGTTTGTTTCGGCCTTTCTTCTCAGAGTATTCAGATACTATAGGAAACGCCGACCTCATCTAGTTTTTAAAATACGATTGACGTGTAAAAGTGTTTGTTCAAACCTACTTACAGAAATAAATCATTTATCATATTTTACCGAAAAAAAAACACATAAAAATATATGAAGAGGTAGTGACAGCTTCTACAATCTACGTTCAGAATCTGAATCTTTATTTGTAAACATAGCTAGAGTTACACAGTGTGTTAGATGTTGATAACATTTACATAGGTTCTCTATGTTTTGCCATTAGGCGTACAAATATTATCATCAATTTAAATTCAAATTAAATAATTACTACAACAATGAATGATTATTATAAATAATAGAAAGACCTAGATATCTAAATGATCAATTATTTTTTCCGTAATATTCACAATAAAAAAACGTTTTTTATTAAAGCCGTATAATAATTTCTGTTACTTTTCAATGATACGAATAACACCTAATTAGTTTATCAAATGATCGGCGCAGAGGCTGAGTGATTGACTTTTGCTCTATGGGCAGCGGATATTACGACTTCGTCCATCTCTATCGGCCCGAACTATGAAAACAGTTAGTCGTGATAAAAATCACAGACATATTTAGTCGGACTATCTGCGTTGGGTGCCTGAAAACGCTTACACTGAAAACGCACCTCATAACCAAGAGTTCGTCAACTAAAACCGCTAATATACGATTAGACTAAGAGCATGCCCAGAACAGTATTAAATCAGCTAACGAGGCATTTACCACACAACTTGAAAGTCAAACTAACTTTAATGTGAAGCGACAAAATAACAAGCGACAAAGTGACATTCTACCAGCGAAAACAAAACTCAAAAATGTACTGAATAAATTGACAAAAGCTACCGTTAAGTAAGTCACAACCAATCGTGTTCAATTTATCAATGTTCTCTCGCAAAAATCAAATTATATTTTGTTAGGTTTAAATGTTTACCCTTTTATTCCTTTTATTACTTGCTCAGCACCACGAACTAGACTTATTTGCCGATGGATTAGGATATTTGTATAATGAATTTCGTATAATTTTAACTGACATATTATTATAGCCATACACAATAACTGACCTGAATTGAATTGATTGACATTAATTGACACTAAACTGAAATTTAATTTTAATTTTATGTATTAATTCTTCGTTGTAATGTATTTTTATTATTATTTATAGACTTGGTATATTGTTATTTTTATAAAATCTATGGTATAAGGTGACGAGCATGTGTAATATAGAAGCCATTATAATTTATTTGTATAAAATTAATCGTATGAGCGTTTTGGAGGTCAATTCTGTTAGCTCGTAAGACATATTGAATAAATAAATAAATTCCAAATCGGATTCTAACTTTGATCCAAACTTAAACCGATCAGCTAGTTTTTAGTATTGCAACTTATTTCGACTGAGTTCTAAATACAAAACTGACAACTTAAAAAATAGTTTTTGTATAATAATATTCTCGTATTTATATAATTCATTCATTCATTCATTTATTCATAAACAACTTACATTGTGTTGAACATCACATAAAATAAAATGTTATTTAAAATTATCACATGCAGAAACAATACATATAAAAGCCTAATTATAATTGATGTGAAATGTTTAATTCAATAGTCAATTCATATAAGATAATTATGTCAACAAATAAATACAATGTCAAAATAATAGTAAGTAAAATGTCAAAATCAATGTCAAAAGTATTAGGAGTACAACTTTATCAAGGTCCACGTGAAAAGCACAGTGTTAAAGTCATAAGATAATTTTAATTTAAGGCTTGTTCACTACTATCTGTTATTGTACAGGATATTAATTAGGATAGGAGAACGAAATATGCTCATTATAACAGATACACTACACACCCTCACCCCTACTTACACTTATCACAATTACACCCGCGATCTGGCCCTTTTCTATGCATAATGCTCATTCATTTGTAAATCATTTGGTCATTCATTTCATTTTGTATAATTTTAAGTTATCCATTTCTTTTTAGTTTTTCGTTTACATTTTCTACGTTTCAATTGCGTAAGATAATGATAAGTGGAAGCGCGGAGTCTCCTAACACAAGCAATTCCTTGCTTAAAAGGTGATCTCCAATAATAATGTATCGTAATGCCCTTTGAAATTGAAATAAACATTTTTTTACTTTTAATTTAATATATAACTATAACATTGTCAGAATTAAGTTCGACATTCAAAAATGGCTCGGTCGTTCAAATCTGTGTCTTAAGATAAATGTCCGTACAGAAATACATTATGATGAAATGTACAGCATTATCTTAACCCGCGAAAATAGGATTCAACCGCATCCCCGAAAATCCGCTACCTTCAAGCTTGCACCCGCACTTTACATCAAGCTTAAACACGCGGAGGCATTGCAGTTGTGCCGAGATTAGCAAACAGAATTACGGTTGTCATGTTTAACCTGAAACAAGTTGATTGTGCAGCAATTAGTGCTGTGTTACTCTTAGATTTACTATTCCTTCTGGGAAATTTACTGTTTATCAAATTGACTACCAACTTAAATTGTCCATACATTCAATGACAAGTGTCATTCCTTGACATAGGTATAACACGACACATTGACGTATAGGGTGTCAATTTGATGAAAAATTTTCCCAGATTGTACCTAATGCCAGAAATACAGGTCATGTTAAGAATTTGCACAAAAGCGTACAATTAGCTTGCATGACATTGTGGCATAATAATAGGTCCTCTAGACCGAATTTTGGCAATGACGGCCAATGTCAGCGGATCTGCGCGGAAGACAGAGACACAGGTGCACTCCCTCTTCCCTCACGCTCAGGCCGCGCGCACTTTGGACGCATTTTCGTACGAATTTTACTCGTGCGAACACGTACGAACACGCACGAACGATCCCGACCTTCCAAGTACTAACAGAGCGAGATGACTGAGTGCGAGTTAGTCGTTACGTACACGTACGTGTGTTTCCGACGTCCAAAAACAATCCGTACTTGTTGAAATTATAAAACACTTTCGTGCGTTGAAAATTAAAAATGTTGACATACATGTTTGTAGGATCAAAGTGTTTTAAGTTAGTGACTTCATGTCCTTTTGAAATAAATATTTCACGCACCCATTCGGTTCAACGACAGCGACGACACGGCCGCAGTCTCCTAGTTAAAAGAGAATTATTATCTTCACGAATGCGATATCACCGGCACGACGACACGTTTGGTGTAGTGGCTACAGTGGCTTAGTGTAGTCAGCGAAACCAAATGGTCCTGGGTTCGAATCCCGGTAACGGCAAATGTTTGTATGATGAATATGGACATTTGTACCCGAGTCATGGATGTATATTTATAATATGTATGTATTTACGAAAAAAAATGTATTTAAGTAGTGTATCAACCATCTGGTATCCATAACACAAGTCTTAAGTGTTAAGCGCTTAACTTGGAACTAGATGGTGCTGTGTGCAATGTCAGACGATATTTATTTATTTATTTACATCACCTAGTTGACGGAGAAAAACGTATTAAGGGTGCGCACTCAATTTGTACGACAGTGATCATACGTTTACGTACGATACAAATTCGCGTGTAACGTGCGCGGCCTCGTAGTCCGAACCCAGGACCCCACGCTCACCAGCCGCGCTTGTGACCACGAGACCAACGGGGCAGTTCATTTATTCTTGCTACTCACCTAGTTTTGCCATTGTTGTTGTAGGCTACTATTAAGAAAATGTATGACTACAATTTCTCAAGCCTCGTGCTTACAGTGTACGATTCCAAAATCAAAATCAAAAGTCATTTATTCAAAATAGGCTGAGAATCAGCACTTTTTGAACGTCAAAATGACATAGGACAGTCCCCCAAACCGCCCGCCTTTCACCACTGGCCTCTAGGAAGTTTAACTGGGAAGAAGTGGCGCCAATTACTTATTGTCCCTTCATCAGGCATTGTTCCAGCACACAAGTTGCTGTACGAGTGTCGGAGAGAGGGTATTAATTTTATTGATTTGATTTTAATTTGATTTTATATTATTTGGTTTTTGTCTGGCATAGGGTGTTATTGACCTGAAAATAAATGAATATAATTTAATTTAAATGTGCCGATCGCGTTATTTTATTTGTCAAACCAGCCGTTAGTTAAATGTAATTTCAAATGTAAGTATCCGTTTTTCTCGGTATCCTATTCCGATGAAACCTTATCGTTACTACTTACTACTATTTACCCGTTTCTGCCAACAGACACATTTACTTGAGAACTTATGACTGAGACTCTATAGATAAACTGTGTAAATTAAAATCAAATGTCACCTGCTTCAAAGGTATTCGAAATTAAAGGGAATTGCAGAATGTTGACAGTACGCAAACCAGAGGGCAAGTGGAGATCGCTTTCAAACGTTTCGTGTTTCCACAAACACTTTCAACAGGATTGACATCAATTTTATTTATTTATTTAACCATTTATGTACACACTTATATAAACAGACAAGAAGAAAATAACAGAAAAATAGGTACAAAGGTGATGCTTATTTCTAATGAAATCTCTTCCAGCATACCTGCGATAGGATAGTAGATTTAGAGATGTAGACAGCGTGTGTAAGAGTAAAAGAGAAAATAAAATACATAAAATCAAAAACAATTCACTTAATAAAATAAAACAATAACATAATTTTAGTTTATGTTAGTCCTATATATTTTTGACTTGTCCATCATCATGCTCGCTGATAGAATGTTACTTCGTCCAGGCTCTCAGGTTTTCTTTGCAGGAAACCAATAATCATAATTATATAAATGTATTGCTCATTTTTTCAAAATCGTTTCGATGACGTCTTTTCTCACAGGGAGACTTATCGCTTTTAAAAGAGAAAATTAAACAAATTCTATTTGATATGCGCGATCTACGCTTGCGTAGGACGTACTTAAGCAAAAATGACTTACTCCACACAGTGGCCAAAATTGAGTTAACTAAGCATGCCATCGCACTCCTGAGGGTCGAATATATCATGTCGTAGTGAAAACTCTCTTTTAAAATGCACACGGAAACTAGTTTTTCTCGCTACTCCGACTCAACCCACAGCATGAAGAGCACACATAATGTATTTGCTGAATGAATTCAGTCCGCTTGAATTGTTTCTGAGTAATGTACTTGAGTATCTTCTTTTTAAATGAAGTGGCAAAATTAAAAAAAAAATGTAACTTTGTTTTAAAATTCCAGAAATTAATTATTCGATAAATTACAGCTGAAACTTCAATCGCCCATAACTCAAAAGTGACTTTGTGTGGGTTGAGTCCTTTCTGTTTAACTGCATCCTATTTTACACCATGATTTTGAAATACCAACGAACGAACAAAAAAAAAAATGTCCACTGAAACCCGAGTTCACATTAAAGGCTTACCCAATTAACTGACCCTTTTACCCTGTCAGGATAAACCTGATAGGTTCGTTAAGTTTTTCAAATCCTGTCAAACATCGGGTTTTTCATGACTTAATTAACTCTGCAGCAAAGCGATAGCCGTTATAGGTTTAACGAGCAAGTTAATTGAATTTTGGATAAAAAAAATAATTTGTGTTTTGATGTGGTTTCGATAAATAGTCCCCGTTCACTATTTAGATCACTGTGGTGGTGTAAATTGGAAAATATCGTTTTATTTTTTTTGTAAATTAATGGATTCTCGTTCTAAGTTAAATGTGGGCTGTAACTACAAAAAGTAAATAGTTTTTGTTTTTTTTTGTTGGCCTATATTGTGTCCCACTGCTGGGCAAAAGTCTCCCCTTTTTCCTCCTAAACCTCCCTGTCTTGTACGATCTCTGACCATGTTGGCCATGCAGATGTTATCAGATCGTCACAACACCTTCGCCATGGTCAGGTTTGCGATGTCCTCTTTCAGCTCTCAGGTAGACAATTTTTCAATTACAAAGTATTCATATTATTCAAATAATAATTGTTGGACAAAGTGGTGAAATATCAAATTAAAAGATAAATGATTTTATTTCTGTAAGTAGGTTTGAACAAACACTTTTACACGTCAATCATATTTTATTTAAACTAGATGAGGTCGGCGTTTCCTATCTGACTACTCTGAGAAGAAAGGCCGAAACAAACTCAGAGGTCACAGTCTCTTTTAAAGTCCAGACAAAATCTTGATCAGATCATGTGAAGGCTATGTAGATCGGTGTCTGCAATGGTCCAATTGAAACCTAAATACAGATGCATGTGTGTAACTCATTCCCTTTAGTGAGTGACTGCGTAGGAGTTTAGCGTGAACAGTCTTTGTTTGCACTTTCATCAAATACTATTGACATAGACGTTAAGTTGATTCATAAATTGACTGATACGTGAATTCACGAGGGGCTTAAGTCTAAGTAATAATAGCCGCACGGATCGATCGATCAGGTTAAGCTACGCTTGCCGCGGTTGGTCCGTGGATGGGTGACCATCTTTACATATCAAGACCCCTCCGTGCCTCTGAAAGCACGTTAAGCCGTTAGTCCCTGCTGTCATTCGTGCATCTTTGACCGTCGTTACGGGTTGTAAGAAGCCCAAAAGTCTGACAACCAGTCTTACCAAGGGGTATCGTTTTACCCAGTAACTGGGTTGTGGAGCTCAGATAGGCAGTCGCTTTGTGTAAAATACTGGTATTCAGCTGCATCCGTTTAGACTGGAAGCCGACCCCAACCCTAGAAAAAGTTGGGAAAAGACTAGGCAGACTATGACGTAAATTCACCGATAACCTGACCAATGAGTGCCCTGATGGGTACTATATTAATTAGTTGATTGATTGTAGTAACACCAAGCTCACAATTTGGATTTGGTGGCGAGAAATTAGTCGAACATTTCGACGTGTTCTTGTTTGTCTATACAGTTAGCTTCAATCACCTGTCCTAATTGACTGGTAACCGAGTCTTGCTATCAACAAGTCAATACAGTCGGATGTTTAGAACGGTTCATTTACATTTTTCTTATTAACAATCTGGAACATGTCTAATTGAAACGTAGCGCGTTGTTTTAATAAAAAACATATACGTGTATACTGACCATTGACCCCATTAATAGGTACCTACATTTATTCCTGGAGTTGCATAGGCTACTAACTTAATTAAAATAAAATTAATCCGTTTATCATATACGAATTTCAGCACTAATCTGCAGCATTTAGAAAACTTGCTTACCCGAAAATTCGTTTCAAATAAAATACAAACGAATTTTGTAAAATAAACTCAAGAAATAATCCATAATAATTTCAAGAACAATAATCTCCGAAATTGACGTTTTCCTGTCGTCCCTAAGTCGGAATTTTCATAGCGTTTCGAATAAGAATGCGAGCACATGTGATGTTTACAGCTAATAAAGGAAGTGACGAAACGACGCGGGAACGGCGGTATGTTTTATATGAGGAAGCTATCGTAAGCCGCCATATTTAATGTATACCCGAATTAAAGACAAAGGAAATAAGAAAAATGATTGATCAATCTGTTTGTCTGGTCTCGGCTCGATTTGTACGGGAATATCCAATTACTGGCACTTTTGAATATTGTCAAGGGGTCGGTCAGTCAGAACGATGAAGCTAGTTGCCCATTCCAAAGCGTTGTAGGTGCCTATGAAGAAGAAAGGGCAAGAACCTCCACAGACATCCTTTTAAATTAAAACATTGGTTACATCATTCATGTTGAAATTATACATGTGAGAACGCCGCAGAAAGACGGGCACGTTAAAAAAAGAAATACTATTCAAAAATAAAATAAGCCGTTGCAGCTCAGAGTTGACGCGGCCCGTTCACGAACATGACGTATGGATCAGCACCATTCGGCTCAATCATTTTGTAGGGAACTTAAATGAGCCAACACACACGCCACCACCAGCGAGACATTTGAGTGAGCATGACATGCCATCAACCGCCAGAGCCCGTTCAAGCCAATGAAAAATATACCCGGTAAATGGTAGCTTTATAGTAGGTACATAGTGCTCACACATGCGCTATGCAATTATACACTTACCGCGAGGTGTCGTGTTACCCAGTAACTGGGTTGTGGAGGGCAAATGGGCAGTCGCTCCATGTAAAATACTGGTATTCAGCTGCATATGTTTGGACTAGAAGCCGACTCCGACATAGTAGTTGGGAAAAGGCTAGCCAGGTGATGATGAGCTTACTTACGTCATCAGCAACGTTGGTAGGCTGCTCACCTGAACTGTGGAGGCTTTTGCTCTTGGACATTTCTTAATGCATTTAAATAATAACAACCTGTAGGTAGTAAATTATACTGCAGGGTAACGGTCTCTTCTCATAAACAAGACAACGTGTCGTTTTGCATCCTCGTCAAATTTCAGGAGGCCGTTATGAAAGACATAAATAATCAAAAAAATAACGACCCTGCTCAATAGTTAAAACATACTTATTTTTTTAGATATTTAAGTTTGACAGGTATTTCAGAATACTTCTTTTTCAGAGAACAGAATCGCCCCGTTGCGTATGCGGTAGCCAGTGTCGCACGACTATGTCACGGTATCACACGGGCCCTACACATGCCGATTACCGAAAATTATAAAAAGAAAATTACCTACTTATTTTATTATTGATTCGTGTCGAGAATAATTAGCATGGTTACCTCCTCGAATTCGACGAGGATACAAAACGACACCTTGTATAGACGGAATTAGCATTGATCATCATGCTTGCTTATTGCAATTCGCAGTTTCTGACCATTAAAGCCCAGGGGGGTAATTGCGTGGCACACTTGCGATACCAATGCCTTCCATTTTGGCAACTCAATATTATGCATTCATTGCGTAATTTACGTTGTCGAGTAGACGAATTTTACAAACATATGAAGCAATGGATTATGAATTTTCTTCTAAATTCTTCAGAATGTAATCGGATTTTCCTTCACCTCGAGGCGGTGGTATCTAATCATCATGATAATCCTCTTTTGACTGTACGTATCGTATTTCAATGTGCCTAAAAACTGGTATGTAGCTGAATATCCCTTTATTTTCCACTAAAAGAGAAATCTTGAAGCCAAATCTAAAAATTGTTGCATTTTGATTAATTTGAATAGAAATAAGAATAAATGACATGGCTGTGACAGAAAAAAAATGTTGGTAGGTCGATAGATAAATTTTTTTGGGCACGCCACAATTGCGGCGATAAGTCCCCTCTTTGAGGAGTGGCTAGAGAGGTGCCACGGCGTCCTCACCTTCCGCCTGACGCAGGTCCTCACCGGACACGGTTGTTTCGGGAGGTTCCTGTTCCGGATAAGGCGGGAGGAAACGCCCGGGTGTCACCATTGTGTGGATCGCCCGGAGGACACGGTGGAGCATATGGTGGAGGTCTGCCCGGCTTGGGCGGAGCACCGCCGTGTCCTCGTGGAGGCGATTGGCGGTGGCGATCTCTCGCGTCCGGCCTTGGTCCAGGCCATGGTACGGAGCGAGAGGGCTTGGGAAGCCGTCACCTCCTTCTGCGAAGCAGTAATGTTCGCGAAGGAGGAGGCGGAACGCGTGAGGGAGAGGCAAAATTTGCGCCCTCACGCCCCTAGCCGCCGCAGGAGACGCCCTGGGCGTCGGGAATCGCAGGCCGATTCCCGGCCACCGTAGGCGCGGGCTTGCGAACGGCGAGCAATGGGCAGCTCGCCGTTCGATAAGGACCAGGCCCGGGTCGATGGCGCGTTGTGTTCCACGCGCGCCTCAAAGAGATGTCAGCACCAATGACGGGGTTTGCTAGGACCGATGACTGCTAGGGTTGCGGAAAAGTCCAAGAGGGTTACCGTGGCCCCTGGCACAGGCAACTGAAGGAACACGGGTGGGTTTTAGTCAGTAAGAGTCTGACAACCCACCTGCGTGGAAAATGTTCGTCCGTTATTTAAAAAAAAAATCTCACATACATTTTGACTGCGTAGCTATCTGGGGGCACGGTAGTGGCAAGCAAGCAAGCAAGGACACTACCTACCTTTTCTCGAAGCGCTTCGTAGTTTTTTTGAACCCTCATAACTTGGTTTTGGATTATACCAGATATAAGTGGAAGCTTGTAATTAGCAATTTTTTTTAACCTACGAACGATTTCTAATTCTGTTATTAGTCTGTAAGCTTTCTGTAAAATAAAATAAAATAAAATAAACAAAATTCTCGGGATATGTTGTCAATACCCAGCGTCAGGCAAAATATGTGGCTTCGCCATTTCGCTACATTCATATGGGCATAAGGTGAAAAAAAATGTAGTAACGAAACGACCAAGCCAAATATTTTGACTAAGGTATTGAGTTTGTGAAGTTAGGCCGTGTAGAATTATACTCAATACTCAATACTTTATTGCATTCCACATGTAAACTTAGGTGGTAAACTTAAAATTAGATCACATGGACCCTGTCGGGCACAGCAAAATAAGTGAGTTAGGAGAGAGGAAGCACTTTTAATTTATAATTATAAAATAGTAGGTAGGTACTTTCTATGAAAAATTAACAGTATAAAATATAAGTAAATAGGTATTTATAAGAGAGATGATGAGATGATTTTAAATTTTCGTATAGGTACTAAAATTATGACTTTATAAATCTATCATTTAGATATTCACTAAGCGAATAGTAGCTTTTATTAATTAAAAATTGTCTAAGTTTTTTAAAAATATGTGAATTTTTTCTTCTTTTTTTATTGATGCGGGTAGTTTGTTAAATACTTTGATGGACATTACGTAGGGACTTTTAGAGTGCATTTTTAGTCGAGAACTTGGTATGTTTAGTCTAGATCGGTGTCTAAGTAAATAGCGTGACTGAATGTCTTCACGTTTGGAGTAAAATTCTTGATGTTTACGCATAAATTTGCATGCTTCTAGAATGTATATACAGGGAAGGGTTAAAATGTTATGATTTTGGAAGTAAGGTTTACAACTATCGGTTTGCTCAATGTTCACCAGGATTCTGACCAATTTCTTTTGCAGGGTGAACAGTGTTTGTGCATCTGTGCTGTTTCCCCAAAGAGTAACACCATAGCTAAGCCATGCATAGGCATAAGCATAGTAGGTGGTGAGAGCTGTCTGTAAATTGGTGGTCTTTTTTATTTCACGGAGGGCGTATGAGAACTTTGATATCCTTGAGTGAGTTTTCTGTATGTGTGATTTCCAATTAACGTGTGTGTCTATGACTAGTCCGAGTAAAGTAAATTCGTTAACTATTTCTAATTTTAAGTCGTTGAACGTAAAGTCTAAAGCTAAAGGAGTTTTTTGACAAGGGTGGAAAGTAATTAATTTGGTTTTGGAGTAATTTATCTCAAGGTTGTGTTCATTCATCCAATTGCATGTTTTAGTAAGAATAGAAGCGAGAGTTTCTTCTATATTTACATTGTCTTGGCATGAGACTAGTATGGATATATCGTCTGCGAATAAGACACATGGCCCTTCTAGGATCTTAGGTAAGTCATTTATGTATATTAAAAATAAAAGGCACCCTATGACGATCCTTGAGGAATTGAGGCGTTAATTGCTTTATTATGTGATCGGATCTTTTTAATTTCGTTATTTTTATGGTCGAAGTATTCTATTTCTACTAATTGTTCCCTGTTCTTTAGATAAGATGTTAGCCATTCGTGAGCCTTTCCGCGTATACCTATTCCGTATAATTTGTTCAACAATATCCCAAATTGTACTTTATCGTAGGCTTTGGTCATATCTAATAATATTCCTATTGCATATATTTTTTTTTATTAATAATATTAAGGGCTTCTTGGATATATTTGTAGACTGCTAATGTGGTGGAACGATTTTTTCGAAAGCCGTTCTGGCTTTCATCAAATATATTATATTTTTCGCAAAACGTATAAATACGGTCACACATGGCTTTCTCAAAGATTTTAGAGGCTGTTGACGATAGTTGTTTGGATCTGTTTTCGTATTTTTTTTGTGGATTGGTTTTATTACAGATTTTTTTTAATAAATCGGGGAAGATACCTTCGTCAAAAGACTGGTTGAGTAGCAGGTAGAACGGTAAGGTAAGTTCATCTGCGCATTGTCTCAATAGCATTGGTGGTATTTCATTTTCAATTAGGGCGTGTCGAGTTAGAAACTTGGCTCTGCATGAGATCTAATAACTTTTTGACAATGCGAGTCATATGGTCTCGTCTTGGCAACATTTTACGTGAAAATGTTTTTGGTGGGACAAGTAGCACTTTATTTTTAAACAAAAAAAAAATTAAAAAATTAAACGAAAAATTTCCACGCTATAGGGGGTCTAGAACCATACGCTGAATACATGGTTATACCGGTTGTGCGTCAATGTCCCTGCCACCCTGTATATTATATATCTAGAAGAAATTTTACATAGAGTGACACAATGGGCGGTCTTATCGCAAAATTTTACATAGTGTGACACAATGGGCGGTATTATCGCTAAATTTTACATAGAGTGACACAATGGGCGGTCTTATCGCAAAATTTTACATAGTGTGACACAATGGGCGGTATTATCGCTAAATTATACATAGAGTGACACAATGGGCGGTCTTATCGCAAAATTTTACATAGAGTGACACAATGGGCGGTCTTATCGCAAAATTTTACATAGTGTGACACAATGGGCGGTATTATCGCAAAATTTTACATAGAGTGACACAATGGGCGGTCTTATCGCAAAATTTTACATAGTGTGACACAATGGGCGGTATTATCGCTAAATTATACATAGAGTGACACAATGGGCGGTCTTATCGCAAAATTTTACATAGAGTGACACAATGGGCGGTCTTATCGCAAAATTTTACATAGTGTGACACAATGGGCGGTATTATCGCTAAATTTTACATAGAGTGACACAATGGGCGGTCTTATCGCAAAATTTTACATAGTGTGACACAATGGGCGGTATTATCGCTAAATTTTACATAGAGTGACACAATGGGCGGTATTATCGCTAAATTTTACATAGAGTGACACAATGGGCGGTCTTATCGCAAAATTTTACATAGAAGGACGCAATGGGCGGTCTTATCGCTAAATTTTACATAGTGTGACTCAATGGGCGGTCTTATCGCTAAATTTTACATAGAGTGACACAATGGGCGGTCTTATCGCTAAATTTTACATAGAGTGACACTATGGGCGGTCTTATCGCTAAAAGCGATCTTGCGAAGTAGTCTTAAACATAATTATGACAAAATGGATAATACACCGGCTTTTCGTATTTTTTTTGTTATTTTTTATGATGGATTTGCTATTGACTCTAGTATAGGTCAGTGGTGATAGATACTGAGTCGACGATGGATTGAGCTTACCCAGAAGAAGCCTGTTCACTCTCACTTTGAAGAGATTAGGGTTATATGCGTTCGGAAACACAGACGCAGGTCGTGAGTTCCACTCTTTTGCTGTGCGCATTACAAAAGACATTTGGAAACGCTTAGTGCGAATTGGTGGAATAGCAACTAGGTAAGGATGGTAAATTGCAGTGCGTCTAGATGACCGATGGAAGAAGGCAGCCAGTGGAATTAGGTCGTGGAGTTCATAGGCACACTCAGTCTTATACTTTAATCAAGGTATTGCATAAAACACCTGGCTTATTTCTTTCACCGAGCTTTGCGTAGATTGGCCTCTTTACAATATGGATGGCTTATTGTACCTTATCGGACAAATTGTTGAGAGATGACTGTCGAAAGAAAAGTACTTAAGTGAATAATGGTTCCGAGATTATTTTTGGGTAAATCTGGATCTGTGATAGGATTACTTATGGTGGTTTTGGGGTTCAGTAGGAATTAAATAAAAAGGTTTTAAGGGCTCTTTTTAATTGTTTGATAGATGCTTTAAAGTAGTCAATTATTGCACAGATGTGCACTTAATGCCATAAAGCATTTTCTGCCAATTGACAATTGAAAATCTAAATTAGGTTTAGGGGCTTTCTTTAATTGTTTACTAAGTGCTTTAAAGCAAACAATATTATACAGTGTTGGATGCTATTTAATTGGCTACCTGTAGATCTTTGGGTTTTTTAATGTCAGAAACATTAGCCATAGATTTACAATAACGTTTGATATAGAATTAATGATTTTGAGCAATAAATAACGATCTATTCGAATCAGACGTCAGTAATTTTTTTGAGAAGAGTTTTAAAGAAAATCCGTTGAAATCCCATAAATTTATTTCTCTGATAAAACATTTAGCTTGTTATTACCCGATGTACCTATATAAAAACGCTCATCGTTAAAAAAATCGTGATCAAAGGAAATTATTATCAATATCCGAACCTTTCATCACGTTTTGTAAATCAACCTCTTTTATCTATACAAACCAATCACAATTTCCTGTTTATTACTCCTACGGAACCGTTTCAATTAATACTCGTACCCGTTCAAAAATTCCAGAAATAATCTTCGCACCATTTTTCACAGCAAGTTCATTTGTTTTTACGCTCAGCGCAACATTCCCGCATTGATTGACGTTTCCCATTAGCGCTCCGTTGTCTAACATTTCATGCCGCATACCGTGGCATATGCGTGAATAGATCAAAATAATTGTATTGCGTTGTATTTGACTGTGTCCGCAACAGGCGCGAGAGGGGGTAACTTTTGAGAGAATTAGACTTAAATAGGCTTAACGTGGGATTAATACAATCAATTTTATCCTAACCAACTTCAGAAGGTGCCGAAAAATTATGTCATTTTATAACAGTCCTTCATTGGTGACCTATATCTTTGTCACCTGTTTTATATACTGCTAGACATTTTAGTATGGTTTATGGGATAATTAATGTTACAATGGTAAGAGGCACGATGGATGGGGTTGACATATCTGTTTAGATAAAAACCCCAAAACAAATAAAGAGGAAAAAAAATCGTATTCCAATTTCCATTAAAAAAAATTAAATTATGAAATCGAATTAATCTGTAATTTCAGAAATTATATTTTTGTCGTTTAAACATTTCTGATGGATTGTTTGATATATAAAATGATTTTGATAGGTAAATATTGATGGAGATGTAAACAATATGGCCGCTCGTTATTTTGTATTGTGATGTGTTTGTATGAGTTTTAAGTTCAGGGGTAATCGATGTTACAATTATAATTATTACTAACTTTGGCCCGCGGCTCCGCCCGCGTGGATGACGAAAATTTATAATCATTAATTTGAAAAAACACAAAAGTCATTTATTCAAACTGGGCTGAGAATCAGCACTTTTTGAACTTCAAAATTACATAAGACAGTCCCTCTAAACCTCAGACTAAGGAAAAGAAGAATAGACATGACATAATTACGAAAAAAACGTGCCTACCTAAAATGTGAGTCTGGCACAAAGATGGCGGCTCGCGGTAGAGCTGCGCGCATTATAATATCAAAATTTTCTTCAAAACACTGAAAAAAACAAGTTGCTATGACAACTGATGCTTGTTGGCTGTGCCAAAACATGGTGACCGGCCGCAGTGAGATATGCTGTATACTGTTCGTTATGCCGAGTCCTTTCTTTTCCTTAGTCTGAGCTCTAAACGCCCGCCTTTCACCACTTCCGCAGCAGCCTCCCTGCTGGCCCATATACGTGGTAGCAACAACGGCATTCTGAATGCAATGCTGCAATAGCTGTAGGTTTTGACTGTCCCTTCATCAGTCCTTCTCCTGTCATCAGTGGGTCATGTCTTGTGTAGGTGTGGCTAGTCATGGCAATTTTTTATATTTTTTTATATGTTTAGGTTAAGGTTTCTATGGGTCGATGCCACCCGAAATAAAGTTACTATTATTATTATTAAACAAGTTGTACAACAAATGATAGAATTCACAGACTCCTGCGCTACATTTAACTGTGTTACAGGAGCAAGTGTCCTCCCGTAATACAAAGACACAAATATTGTAGTTTTATGACAACACAAAAAAATGGAAACGAAAGGGACTTCATTCCTTTAAAAAATCTTGTAATACAAGAATTAAAACAACATACTTAACAAAGCATCCATTAAGTACAAAATAGGTTCGCCAACAGCATATAATTATATTGTAGATTATCTGCCTAGCCCATTCCCAACTTTGTTGGAGTCAGCATCCAGTCTAACCAGATCTAGCTGAATACCAGTATTTTACATGAAGCGACTGCCTATCTGACCTCCACAACCCAGTTGATAGGAAATACGATACCCCTTGGTAAAACTGGTTGTCAGTCAGACTTTCAGGCTTCAGACGAGATCCGTAACGACTGTCAAAGATGACGGCCGGGACCAACGGCTTCCCGTGATTTCCGAGCCACGGAAGGGTCTTGGTGTGTAAAGATGGTCACCCATCCATGGACCCACCGCGGCAAGCGTAGCTTAACCTGATCGATTGACCCATGCAGCTGTTATTACTAAGCCACAAGATTGTAGATTAAATGATAAAAGTTACCAGTTAATGTTGATACTTTTCATTATGAGTGAGCGAGACAATTTATATCAAGATGCCATTAACGAAACAGAAATTTTAGCTCCCTTTTACTCCTTTTAACCAACTAGATATCGGGTCTCGTACAAAATCAAAGCTATATGCTGTTAGAAGTTCAACCTAATTACAACCATGGCACCTATTAATAAAGTCGTGTTTACATTGGCTGTGTTTCAAGCGAACTAAACAAAATAAGAGCTCACGTCTCAAGTGCGCTGTTATTTACCGAGACGTATTTCTTGCGCCGACCCGATATCTAGTCGGTATTCTTGATCGAAGTGCGGAAGCTACTGTTCCAACCGTATCGTCACTGTTTATTAGTTTAGGTTATGTTATTATTCTAAAAAGGAGTAGGCAAAGACATCTGGAGTTGTAAAGGTCAGATAGGCAGTGACTCCATGTAAAATACTGGTAATCAGCTGCATCATTACTGGAAACCGACCCCAACATAATTATGAGGGAAAAAACTCGTCAAATGCATCACCCTCCTTTTTTGTAAGTCGAAGAAAACGAAAAGAAAATGATGATGATGTAGTAGGTACAAACATAATTTTTCTAAGCGTTTATTGTTCTTGTGTTTTCCATTTGTTCGTACCTATCTATTGTAATTTACTTGATTTCAGTTCAGTCTAAAAGCGTCTTAGATTGTAATCTAATTTATTAAACTTTAAAAGACTTGCTAAACTACTAACTAAGTAACACAATTTCTTGATAATAACTTCAAGCTCATAAGTTAAAATGAGATTAGATTTAAACCTTTAGTCATAAAATTCTAGAAACAAAGAGCGTTCTTATAAACTAGAAAGTGAGTTTTTCTTATTATTAACACAATGAGTGGTCTGGACTTAATTTAAAACTTGGTTAGAATATGCCACGTTTCTTCAAAGTTTTTAAACAAAAGAATGGCAACATAAGCAAGGTGGATGTCACCTTCATTTTATTAGTTCATCAAAGCTAGCACTGGTGCCGATTCCCTTGTTTACAAACTAAACCAAATTTAAGTTTAGTGCATCTTTTTCTTTCTATTTCATTAAGAAAAGGACAGAAGATAAATTTTAGTTTAGTCCTGTCAAATTAATCAGCGCCTGACACTACTCCATACAAGTTTAGACGTGATTAAAAAGTTGACTACTAAAATTACATCAAATTACGCCAGGTGCTGACTAATTTGACAGGACTAAACTAATATTTATCGTCTGTCCTTTTCATAATGAAATAGAAAGAAAAAGATGCACTCAACTCAAATTTAGTTTAGTTTGTGAACAAGGGAATCGGCACCACTGTCTCAGTAACGAAAATTACTTAGTTACGAAATCACCAGCATGCATTGAGTAATGGTGATAAATTAGGCTCGTTCCTTCATCGTATTTGCACAATAGATCAATTCAAGTCTATGGACCCATTTCGTATTACTTACCATGGTTAGAAAATTATAGATTAACAAGTCTATACAAGTCCAAAATACTTTTCAAAACTTTTGAGAGACAAATGACGAAGTGCGGACCGAGTAGGATACTTGATAGAGATAAATTTCATTTACGAACGCGCAATGATAAGTGCACGACTACAAAGAGTGGCAGCCGAAAACTGTGTCGCCACGTCTGTGCTAATTAGGAGACATGAAGATTACGGAAGCGCACACCTTTTTTGGTTTTACTGTACCTACTGTAGAAATAAAATGACTCGTAGTCTACAATGATGGTAAAAACATTCATAACACAGTATAGTCCTCCAGACCGTATTTCGGCCATGGCGGCCAATCTCAATGCAGACTAGCCTTTGGCGCGGGAGATATTATAGTGCACAAGTGTGTGCGCAGTCACAGGTGCACTCTCTCTTCCCTCAGTCTCGTAGTCCGATGGGACGGCAATCCGACACGACCGCAGAGAGACCAGGGAGAACACAGTACCGACTAGTTAAAGAGCTCCATGTGAAAGAATTCGTCTATGGAAATTCTACCACTATTATTAGCGTCCGACAGTAAACTGATTGACACATTCTCTGAGTAACAGAGGAAATTCAATGACACATACAGGGCGCACGAGGTGATCGACAGAGTGTTCATGCATTATCAAAAAACGGCATACCAACCTCGTGATTAATTTCATCAAACAATATTTTCGTAAGCAAGAAAATGCACAAAAAAGCTAAAAGCTTCTAAAACCGTTGGAAAAACAAATTTGAGAAAATAAGACGCTTCTTTCGTCGTATAGTGATTTTTGAGAAAACGCATCTGCTGAAAGTATTCGGCTATTAACACTTTTTTTTACAGAATTTTCATCTGTTTTTCACGAGGCTGTGTTGGAAAATCGCAGGCGTCTTTCACAATATTATTATACAATCAATTAATAATAATTAGTAAAAAGTAATTGTAGGAAAAAGCTAATGGACTTCTGAAACAAAGCACACCCGGTGTGTTATCTTCTGATCAAGACCTCGCATTATGTATTTCACCTTTCTATTATTATTTATATTTGTCTCGTTTTTAAACTAAACATGCTTTGCTAATTCTTAAAGAAGGCATTCAAGTTTTTTATTTATGCCCATTTTGACTAACACTAAACGAACTCTAAACAAAAGTGCACTTTAAAGTCAACAACATTAAGGCAATACATTTAGGTATCGCCTACTTTTATTGATAACGAACATTAGTCATCCTATTTCTAGGTTGCCACGACAGATATAACTGTCCCAGAATTTCTGCACTTCCTTCTATGGAATCAAAGTTAAATTAGACATTTTCCTATGTCATAAAACATACCAATATTTTAGTTAAAGGTAACTTATAAATATCACCAATAAAGGCCTCCGCGATTGACGGGAGATACTAGTGCCTGCCTGTAGGACAAATGCGCAATAAATAAGCAATACAAAGATGTTTTAATTATGTTTACAGTTAAACGCATATACAGGGTTATTGGTAAAACACCATCAACCTCTTAAGGGGTCATTGTACTCATCATTATGAACAACTTTTACTATAGGACCAAATATGAAATCGCGAAAAAAAATCAGCTGGTCCCTATATTTTGACGAGTTCTACAAACATAAATGTAGGGAACAACAGATTTTATCGCGATTTCATATTTGGTGCCATAGTAAAAGTTGTGCAAAATGATGAGTACAATGACGCCTTAAGAGGTTGATGGTGTTTTACCAATAACCCTGTATAGTGATTTGTGGTGCAAGCGGGCTGAAACTTATATTCGGCACATCTTGGCCATTTACCCAGTCAGTAACCGCTCATCAGGTGGCTAGCACAGGTAAGCGCTACCAACCTGCTGACCGCTTAATCTTTTGACATCACGATTCGCGAGCTTATATTCTGCTACAAAGAACTCGGAATATATAGTTAAACTTTTATAAAAAGAAGTTGGCAAACGCAAAGTATGTTTGTACAAGTTAAATCGTCCACTTTTAACGTTAGATCCGAAATAGACATAGCTCAATCAATAGAATGAGATAAAACAAACAAGATTAAAGTGGCCATCAGTGTTTGTAATGTTTTCTATTTATGTTAGCCATTCGTTGGTTTGTTTTGTTTAAGGGCTTATTATCGATCTGAGGCCCCATTCACGGCATAAAACGATGCGACCTGGGACGCGACTTGCGTCAAGAGACACGCGCGCGCCTCATTTGGTACCGTACCGTCGCACTGCAAGTCTCGCCGCGGTGACTTGCGGCATGCTCCAAAAAACTTCTTTCATTTGTTTTCTCCGCAGTCGCTGTCGCAAGATGCGTGGCGCTTGAGTGTGTAGCTCGTGGTTAGCAATTTTATTGTTTGTTTTATTTAGCATAACGGCCCATAATGTTCCCACTCAAACTCAAACTCAAAGCATTTATTTCAATTAAACCATTTACAGGCACTTTTGAATTGTCAAATAGTCGGTCAGTCAGAAATATGAAGCCCATTCCAAAGCGTAGTAGGTACCTATGGAGAAGAAGGGGCAAGAAACTCCATGGACACTCTTTTAAATTATATTGTTACATAAATATTAGTTACATCATTAATGTTGAATACAGGTATAATTATATATGTGAGAACGGTGTAAATAAGACGTACACGTTGAGTGTCCAGTGTACAGCAAATATAAATTTAAACAAAACAATCCATAACAAAATAATTAAAATAAGCCGTGGTGGCTAAGAGATGACCAGTCTCAACTGACAGCGCCCGTTCACGAACATGACGCATGGATCAGCACCATTCAGCTCAACCATTTTGATGGGAGCTAAATGATCCAACACACGCGCCACCGTCAGCGAGACATTTGAGTGAGCATGACATCTATCAGCCGCCAGGGCACATTCAAGTCAATGAAAGACATTACCCGGTAATGAAAGACATTACCCGGTACTCACCCACTGCTGGGACACAGGCCTCCTCTCTGTGTTGTTGCGGGTTGGTAGATGTCACAAGTTTTCGAATTATTGGTTCTAGGAGATGCCGGTGTCCTCACGATGTTTCCCTTCACCGTTTTGAGTGAAGTGGTGATGTAATAAATTACACTTCGAACCCACGACCTACAACTCGTAAGTCGCTTTTGTTTAATAAAATGGAAAAAAAAATAAACATTTCAAAGTGATCACCGCTTCCAAGAATTTGTAGATTCGCAGCTATTCTTGGTTGTACTATGCAGTAGTGATCTACAACCAAGAAAAACTGCGATTATGGACCTTAAAGCCGCGACAGGCTGCGATTCTATTACACTCGCGGACAAAGAATACGGGTCAGTACGAAAGACTAAAATTTATCTTAAAACGGTAATAATACTTAGAATTGCCTCCACGGGATCTTCTCACAGCTGCCGCGCGATTGGGCATGCGTTTTATTAAGTTTCTTATGCGATGTTGTGGGTTATTGGTCCATTCTTTTGCTAACGCATGTTTCAGCTCTCCAAGTGTAGCCGGGACTGGGGTTTCGATTTCTTACACACCTCCCAGGCTCATCCCAAGCGTGTTCAATTGGATTCAGGTACGGGCTTCTCGCGGGCATGCAATTGATGCCAACGCTCCGAAAATACTCATTTACAATTTGAGCTGTATGTAGCCTGGCGTTGTCATACATAAATGTTGAATTTAATATAGGCCGACATGCACATTAAAAATTTCTTCCACATATCTGGTACTAGTTAGCGTATCATTTTTTCAGCACTAACTGTGTGCGACTCTTAGAAGAGATTCCAGCCCAAACCTTAACAGATCCACTGCCGAACAACACGTTTTCCTCAAATTAAGCTATAATAAAACGTTTCCCTAGCCGACGGTCGACTCTTCGCCGCCCATCACGTGCATACAGCATAAATCTGGATTCGTCAGAAAACATTACTCTTGCCCATTCTTCGTCTCTCCCTTGTGCGTGTTCGCGGGCGTAACGTATTCTTGCTGCCCTATGCTTCGTTTCAAGTTTTGGACCATTTGCGGGTCTATGTGGGCTATTAGCTTAAAGGAGCCCCCGCTTTACAGTCCGCTCGCTTACGTCATCTCTACGGGTCTCCCGAAGGTGATTTGTTAGTTCAACAGGCGTGAGGTGCCGATTTCGGAGCATGGTCGTAACAATAAGTCGATCCTCTCGAGCTGTAGTACATCTCCATCGGCCGGTTCCTGGTCTTCTTACGTTCTGCCTAGTTTCTCGGAAACGTTGGACGACTCGCTGCACTGTAGAAAGTGACACGCCTATTGTTCTTCGCTGACTTATGCCTTATTTTAACATAGTGACAATACTTGCACATTCTTCTGGTGTTAGCGACATGATAGTAATTCAATTATTATGGTGAAAGACTACAATGACCGCCTTTTATCATTTTGATTTGACAGATTGAAAACAAAAGTGAGAAAACAAGCAAAAGTAAAACAACCGCGAATTGAATTTAAATCCAAATTGGAAGTTTTAAAAATTTTAGATTGTAGAAGAATTGTAGATCATTTATGGTTTTATTTCATACGATATTAAAATCCTCTGTAATATGAAGTAAGTTTCATGCATGTACCATTATTAATTTGTAAGTTACAGGGATTTTCATCATCGACCCGTATTATTTGACCGCGAGTGTAGTTCGCAGAATTGTTTATTTTTCTGTTCTGTTTCTTTTAATTTTGATCTGTTAGAAACCAGACGCCTACGTTTTATTGGATACGCATAAACCAGGTCAAATTAAATTAGCTAGCAAAACGCAACCGAAAGTACATATGAATTAGGTCACATTGTAACTTGCCCGGACTACACACATACATTGCTGTTACACGAATATACATTACTTTAAAATCCAGGGACAATAATACTACACTTACAGAAGAAATATTTGGCAATTAGTATACCCATGAAAACAAATTAATCGGTTGTTGATTAAGGTCAATTGCTCAAATTCGATCGTAAGTCACTAACTAGGGTTTATTCCCATCTCGGCACCTTCCCATCTCGGCACCCATGAATTTATTTATCTTGTCTACGAAAAATTCCCATCTCGGCACCCTCTCATGAATCATTTTAAGGTACACAAAAAGAAACGGAAACACAGTATCAGTATAGTAAGTAAATCAACTTTATTAGGTATTTATTAAATCATTTTTGTTTCTTTTTAAATTACCATTTTCACAGAGAAGCCCTTGAATTGCTTTTTAGAGGCTCCATTATCTCTGCCTTGGCAGTATCATGACAAATCTTAAAATATATGAAAAATTCCCGAAATAATCGTTTTAAAATCTTTACAGCAATTAAGTATGTAAAAACATATTACAAAAATCAACAGTTATTATGTTTTTTTTTTTCTGTGTACATTTTTTAGTTTTGAGTCAATTTGATTTACTCACTATACTGATACTGTGTATCCATTTTTGGATGACTGTGTACTTAGCAACGACTAATGACGGAGTGCCGAGATGGGAATTTTTCGTAAACATGATAAATAAATTAATGAGTGCCGAGATGGGAAGGTGCCGAGATGGGACTAAACCAGTTAGCAGTCTGTAAATTGGAACATTATGTTCTTAAGTGCTTATTAGAAATTATTTATTATATCGTTAGAACACTTTTCTCTATACCTTATAGATTCATTTCAATAAATTGTGTCTTCAACAGTTAAAATATTATGCACTAGGCTCGTTTTTCTAAATTCCCAATAAACTCTTTGCCCCTTTTTTTTCTCATGTAGAAAAAGCCAGAATAACGCAAATCATAACTAAATTATATTATTTTAAGCCTTTTTGTGTAAATAAATAAAATCATCTGGAATAAAAACAATTTCAATGAATTTATCTACAACTCTAAATATCTCATTTTGCAGTCATAATACTGCAGACATTTTCATACTACCGGATAGTCATAGTTATGTAAAAATATTCTGATTTAGACAAATTTTAACATGAAACAATTTGTTTTATCTTCGCAATATAATAATTATGAAATTTTCAGCAACTTAAGCCACACCGCAATAACAACAGAATGAAAAAGTTTTTGACCCGATATTTCTTTTTTGAATTAGGAATTACGTTAACGAAAGGTTTCATTACTTACTAGCTGTTGCTCGCACTGTATTTTTATTTCATCGTATTTCATCAAAGTTAAGTCAAAGCATTTATTTCAAACTAGCTGACCCCGCGAACTTCGTACCGCATAAAATTTTTGTTTTCTCTCCGTATGACCCATCCTCGTACTTCAAGGAATATTCTAAAAAAAGAATTAGCAAAATCGGTCCATCCGTTCTTGAGTTATAAAATTACAACCAAAAGTGGTATTGATTTTTATTGACAAAGGATAGGCACATAAAAGGCACTTTTGAACGTCAACATTTACATTAAAATAGAATTGATTCTAGTCGACCCTTCCAAAAGGTAGTTTCGTATGGATAAGAATGGGCAAGAAACTCCATCGTTACTCTTTTAAAATGTGTTACAATATTTTATATACATTAATTATATCATTATAATTATATGTGAAGACGATGCACCTATAATAAAATGACCCTACCACAATAGGTAAAAAGTTTTAATACTAATATCCAGGGGCCTAGACAAACATTTCGTATTTCTAAAACGACGTCCTACAGGATTGACATAAGCTTTTCAGTAGGTTATGTCAGTCCCACACATTTTTGACTTTTCAAGATATAAGCTCTGATCTGATAGAATGTCACTTCTGCCTAGAAGTGACAATCCCTTCTCCTCACTTTATGAAAGTAACTCAGTGTCCTTCTCCAGGTGTCAGGATTCCTAACTGTCAAATTTCATAACGATCGTTTCGGTGGTTTAAGCGTAAAAAATGTAACTGACGGACAGACAGACGGAGTTACTTTCGCATTGATAATTATTTCCTCTTGATTGCCTGTGGTTTCGTCTGCGATCCAGGATGAAAAATGGCCTGTCCTTACCAAGGTCATCGTCTTTCTTTGTGCCAAGTTTCATCCAAATCCGTTTTTTGCGTGATTGAGTAACAGACAAACTCATCATTAACGTGAGATGATGAAGACATGGTGGGGTCTTAAATGTACGAAGACAAGAAACAGCAAAGAATTAAAAAAAAATGGTTTATTTTGCACAAACAAAACGCGCGTAGTACGCAGTAGCCAGAAGCCTCGTATTAAACTAATTAAAGTTTGACATATTCGTCCATTGCTTGATGTTCAGGGCCAGGGACCAAAGACAATAAGGCCCGAGTTCACCAACTACAACATAATCATTGATTACGTAACCGTTCTGTTAGCATTTAACAGTCGTTTAAACAAAGCACGTTTTTTTCGAGTTCACCATTTATTTCTAACCAACGGTTAAATAACCAAACGTTTTTGAATGAGTGAGTCGAAAATGACTGAATGATCGAATGGTATAACATTTTTTTGTGAATGTTGAAAGTCAACGTCAATCAATTTCCATCGTCAAACTGTGTGATCAAACTCAATTCATAATTCTTTCGTGCTGTCGTGTTAGTTTTCTTTTATAATCAGTAAATATGGAAGATAAACGCAAACGTACTGTAACTTCGTACCGTAAATCCAAGAAATCGGTAGTAACGGAACTTATAATAAAGTACAGAGACATAATAGAAAATAAAAAATCGGACGCTAACAACAAATGCCGAAAAAGCAAGTGGTTGGAAGCATCTAGCCGACGAATTGGATGCTCTTAGCACACACTTCAAACTTACTTTCTGGGAAAATATCAAACGCCAAACAAAAAAACAATCAACAAGTCGGAAACAGGAGCTATTTATGACTGCTAAGCAAACGTGGTAATTAAATTACCTAATACTTTGTAATTCCGGATTGTCGCGATATTTATAACGTAACACATTATTTCAGGTGATGGAAGACTACCTCCACCTACTCCGAGTGCCAAACTTCACGTCAGGTAGCATAAACCAATGGTTAAACTGAGTTGGCTAGTTCGTTTAAGTTAATGATTCGATTACAGCACTTAATCAATGGTTAGTGCTTGGTGAACAGCAAAATATTGTTAAACACCCGTTTATGGTTTAAACACGTGTTTAAAATTTAACCATCTGTTGGTGAACTCGGGTCTTAACATCGTCATCGTCTTCGCATCGTTTTGGAGAGCAAGTGCTGGTAACATAATTATAGATACTCATGAGACTTTTCCAAGTTTGTCCTGTAAGTTTGGACTTTCCGAAAAGCGGTACCATCATATCAGGAGCAAAATGACGGCTGCAGAAGCCAACCCTAAAAACTTTTTTTTTTTCTAATAGAGCATCCTTGTTTGGAAATATCTAGGTAGATGATTATGAACCTGACTTTGTTGAAGGCAATCTACCTACTTAAATAATCAGCCTATAATTTTCCCATAGCTGGGACGCAGGCCTCCTCTCTGTGTTAGGGAGTGGGACGTATTCCACCACGCGGGCCTTGTGCGGGTTGGTGGATCTCACGACTTTGAATTTTTGGTTCTAGGACATGCCGGTTTCCTCACGATATTTCTCTTCTCCATTTTGAAAGCAGTGGTGATGAAATAGTTTATACAAAGTAAAGCCCTTGCTTGGGTTCGAACCCACGATCTACAACTCGTACCTCAGTCACGGCCGGTACCACTGGGCCACGACTGCTCACAATCTACCTACCTGTAGTACTGTCTGACTTGTGTAATGCACTACTTATATAATATAATCTTTCCATAAATAATGCAGATTTCATACAAAAAGTTATAATATCATTTCCTTTCATAATCTTCTCATTTTCTTCAGATTAGTCTCATTACGTCTACACGTGGCGAGACCATTTTTGTGGGTGAGTGAAATTTTGCTAAGAATTATAACGGCACCGGCGTGTCCTTTTTTTTTTTTTTTGAGGATGGGAAATCATCAAATGACCCCTCCCGCTCTGGGTGGAGCGGAAGGGAGTGTCAGACTCTTACTGACTAAAACCCACCCGTGTTCCTTCCCTGGCCCTTTATGTTCCGGGTCAGCGGTACCCCTTTTGGATGATCCCGCTTTCCCGGCAGGTTGTCCTTGAGTAGGTAATAAGGAAAACTGTAATGGATTGTTTTTTAAAATAGGAGTTGGTTTATAAGACATACAAGGTGCGGTCTGCGATAGAAGTCGATAACACTGCTACCTATAACTTTTAGAGAACATCTAAATTGACACAAATTTATTCGAAACATTGTATTTCAGCATTTCAGAGCAGTTGTGGCCAAGTGGTAACGGTCACGACTTACGGGTTGTATGTTATAGGTTCGAACGAAGACAGGCGTATTACTTTGTGTAAATTATTTCATCACCTCTCCATTTCATTGCTCTCAAAACGGTGAAGGAAAACATCGTACCAACCCGCACTGGGCCCTCGTGGTGGACTGCGGCCCACTCCTTCTCACCGAGAGGAGGCCTGTGTCCCGGCAGTGGGAATATTATAGGCTGATGATGATGATGATGCAATTTACTTCTGTTCCGACTTTTCAGAACTACTGAACTAGTTTTAGAATCAGTTATTGGTAGGTAATTAACCAGAAAGTTTACTTCAAATCTATTTAACCTATCCGTTACCAAAGTAGTCGCCCTAAAAATCAGGACTCTTATTGATGAATGATAAATGATTTTATTTCTGCAAGTAGGTTTTTACAAACACGTTTACACGTCAAAAAGCTTTTCGATTTAACTCTTAACTCTGACTTTCAGTGTAAAACGAAATTAACCTGACAATACGGTTCTCGCCCAATAAAATCATAACTGAGCTATTTCCTCGCAAGGACTCATAAAATGTTGGTAAAATATTATTGTTATACCTTGCTGACGTGTTTTTCAGGGTACCGTAACCACTAAAGAAAATGTTTAAATCCGTAACTGTGCAAAAGTAAAAATACATGAAAAATTTAATCTTATCAGAGGGGCAATTCCCGTATTTTTAAGGATTTATTCCCACGAGGTCGAGTCCCACTATGTCGAGTTCCCGCTATGTCTACTTTGAAAATTCTCGCTTTTATTCCCATCTAGTCGAGTCGTTGAAAATCTCTTTTGTCTGGTGCCACCATGTCGAACGTTAACGAAATGTACAGTGAATAAAACAAATGATTCAAATCGTAATATTCTTATTCTGACATCAGTTGTACAAAATATACTTGACATTAATTCTTCTATAATGAGTACATAGTAAATCACAGATCAATAACTCACACTTAATAATAAGATAACAAGAACAACTTATATCTATTCTAAAAATAATAATCACAGTGTTTTTTTTAATGTTTCATTAAATAATGAGCAATAGAATAAATCTTCTTATTTATTTTTGACAACAGTTGTAAAAAATTTACTTAACATTAATTCTTTTAATTTAGGAGCACAGTAAATCACAGATCAGGTTATAAGTAGATAGGTATACTACGACATATACCTTTATGAAATATAATTATGTCGTAGGTATTAACAGTATCTACTTCTATCTATTCTAAAATTAATAATCACAGTGTTTTTAAATGTTCAATAAAATTATACCCGTCCCCTTCGCAGATGACTAACTAGAGCCGAGAAAGACGCTCCGGCAACACCTTTCAATCAAAGCGTTGACCGCGACTGTACAATTAAAAAATTTAAAGTAGTCGTGGCGGTACTAAAATCGACGTTTTCAGCGACTCGACTAGATGGGAATAAAAGCGAGAATTTTCAAAGTAGACATAGCGGGAACTCGACATAGTGGGACTCGACCTCGTGGGAATAAATCTTTTTAAGACCGTTCGCATTCTAATCTCAGTCTCAATCTGTCAAAATTACAATCAATTTACATACATTTTTGACAGGTTTTTGACATTGATTGTCGCTTAAATGAGATTGCGACTTGAATTTGAACGTTTTTTAAGTACGAGAATTGGCCTACTGGTCTTTTTTAATACCCTCTAATATCCACTGCAAAAGCCCTCAAGTCCTTCCAGGAAGGCTTTTCCCTCGTCACCTCTTACTAGCCGTCTCGGTACGCGCCCAGGTCGCCTCGATCATGAAAAATATACCTTTTGGCATTTAGGAGCGGAGCGAAACGAAAAAAGTCAGAAAGAACGCTATGCGTAAGCGAAGCAAGATCGCGGGCGATGCTATGCAAAGCGGGGGGTTGCGGGCCGAAATTTCACACCGACCAAGTCGCGGGGAAATCCTAGTAGAATAATAAGTATGTTGGTTGTACGTCCTCGGACGAAATCTTTCACTAAGAGCAATACGTAAACCTACTAAAAAACCTATAAAAAAGTCAGAAAGAACGCTATGCGTAAGCGAAGCAACAGTGCGGTCGATGCTATGCGAAGCGGGGGGTTGCGGGCCAAAATTTCACACCGACCAAGTCGCGGGGAAAACCTAGTAGAATAATAAGTATGTTGGTTGTACGTCCTCGGACGAAATCTTTCACTAAGAGCAATACGTAAACCTACTAAAAAACCTATAAAAAAGTCAGAAAGAACGCTATGCGTAAGCGAAGCAACAGTGCGGTCGATGCTATGCGAAGCGGGGGGTTGCGGTCCGAAATTTCACACCGACCAAGTCGCGGGGAAAACCTAGTAGAATAATAAGTATGTTGGTTGTACGTCCTCGGACGAAATCTTTCACTAAGAGCAATACGTAAACCTACTAAAAACCTATAAAAAAGTCAGAAAGAACGCTATGCGTAAGCGAAGCAACAGTGCGGTCGATGCTATGCGAAGCGGGGGGTTGCGGGCCAAAATTTCACACCGACCAAGTCGCGGGGAAAACCTAGTAGAATAATAAGTATGTTGGTTGTACGTCCTCGGACGAAATCTTTCACTAAGAGCAATACGTAAACCTACTAAAAAACCTATAAAAAAGTCAGAAAGAACGCTATGCGTAAGCGAAGCAACAGTGCGGTCGATGCTATGCGAAGCGGGGGGTTGCGGTCCGAAATTTCACACCGACCAAGTCGCGGGGAAAACCTAGTAGAATAATAAGTATGTTGGTTGTACGTCCTCGGACGAAATCTTTCACTAAGAGCAATACGTAAACCTACTAAAAACCTATAAAAAAGTCAGAAAGAACGCTATGCGTAAGCGAAGCAACAGTGCGGTCGATGCTATGCGAAGCGGGGGGTTGCGGGCCGAAATTTCACACCGACCAAGTCGCGGGGAAAACCTAGTAGAATAATAAGTATGTTGGTTGTACGTCCTCGGACGAAATCTTTCACTAAGAGCAATACGTAAACCTACTAAAAAACCTATAAAGATATTTAATAGCATACCGAACGTTATTAGAGAACTGATGCGAACCAGCTTATTTCAAGAGCATCTCAGAGAGTGTCTTATCGAGAATTGTTTTTGTACTATTATTATTATTTTTTTTTAATCTTATTTTATTTTGGGGTTTTTATCAGAGATATGACAACCCCATCATACCCTTTTATAAAGTAACTACTGTTTTACAATATTATTCTGCCTAATCAGCTTATTATCCATTAAAATAACTTAGCATCTATTAAAAGCAAGGAAGGCGAATCACTCACTTGTAAAAGATTCCGCGAGTTAGTGATAGTTCATTATCTCACAAAACCTTCTAGTTAACTCCGAACATGGTTCAGATAAAATTGTTTGTATTATTCCCACATCCGTCACATTCAGATTCAGCTCCAACATCTATTAATTAATTTATGAATTAAAGGACAATGGGAATGTTACATGACATGAAAATTAAATTTGTAATTTTTATTTTTAGGTATTGACATTAAATTTGTAATTTAATTTCTTTGGTTGTCATTGAAAGTTGATATTTAGACAATTGGCAATTTAATTATTTTGACATTTGTAATTTGATATGTAGACAATTGTTGATTTAGTATTTTTTTTTTAATTGGAATTTAATTATTTTGTGTAAATTGATTATATCAGAATCATTATTATTGTCACAAAATTTGCATGCCGAATTCAGTAGGCGGAATATGAAGAACTATTATGTGTAAAAAATCTGTAAATTACCATATTACGTGCAACTAAAATGAATCTATCTATCTACATCTTTCCTTACGTGTATACAACAAAATCCACTTTGTTTGACACGGAACCCTTACATTAATTTACTTTTATTATAGGTAACGGTGAAACTAAAAAGGTTTCAAAGCGTCATCGTCATAATAATTAACAGTCTACAGGCTGAAAATGAAATACGTTCCTGAGTAAAGATTACGACAGTCATTTAAAATATTATGAACATAATTCGTTATGAAATATAACTTCTAGCATTAGCAGAAGTTTGTTAACAACATCATGTCTAGTAGTGGCCTAGTTATGACGTTTATCAGCTTAATACTAGGTATGCACCCTCTTAATTTAAGTCTAGGTACCAGGCCAACATAAAATCAAAAAGGTCATTCATGTTTTACTGAAATTCTCAACCCTCTAGGGCTACGCACTTTGGACACTAGACATAAATGTACAGAAGACCCATTTTAACACATTCGTTGTGAATTAGCAACTTTAAATACCTACCCGTTTGAAGTTTGCCAACCAAACACCATCTGCCCCGCCTTTTCCCAGCTACCTTGGGGTCAGCACCCATTCTAACCGGATGCAGCTGCATACCAACATTTTACATGGAGCAACCGGTGATTTTACATAGAGAGCCCATTTTACCTCCACAACCCAATTACTTCATCTTTACGTGTCGATGGTACTCTTCCTCGATGTTTTTTTTAAAGGTTTTTATATAGTTTTAGCCGAGTAGATGGCCACGTTGATTGCAGCATCAGTGGCATTCTGTACGTCATCCGAGGTGCAGGTGAATAGGTACTTAGGACACTCCAGCAAGTGGAGCATGGTCTGATCAGAAGCACTGCACTCGCACTGGGTATTGGATGGGTCAGTAATCCCCCGCTTCGACGAAATGGTGTCTGCAGCGGCCTAATTGGGTACGCAATCAAAATGAGCTTTCCTAGGCCACTGTTGCTGAGAAAGATGATACCCTTGGTAAAACTGGCAATTTGACGGAACCAAACTTCTAGAAAGAAAGAAAGAAAGAAAATGCGTTTATTTGCGGTAAACATGACGCAAAAAATAACACAAACACAAAAAAATAAGAAAAGGTTGGGGGAAACATGCGTCACATCCACGCGAAACGGCTATCGCTCAGCATTATATTGCGACCCTATGCAAGACAGAGCCCAGCGCTGGTTTTCAGCGACAGCCGGCGCTTCTACGTTTAGGTAGCAAAGATGATAGTTAAAATCAAAAAGTAGTCAGCAAAATCAGTGTCACCATCTTTGGAGACATAAAAAAATACATTCAGTAAAACAGAATACTAAATATTTTGTGTGTCACCAACTTTAAGAAGCTCTTATTTCCGTGCAAATTAACACCGCGTCGCGACGGTGTCGGTGCTCTAATGTAATATTTCATAATTAGACGCATAGGACACTTGAGCTTAAACGAATATAAGAGACACGTTGCGAATTCACGGAGCAACATTAATTTTGTAAGAAAATGTATAAATCACGCCTATTGTCTAAGAACGGTTAAGCAGAGCTGTATAGCATACCCAATTTTCGTCAGTTAAGAGATTTTTTATTTGCTTGAACATGTGTGTGTACATACATAGAAAGTGCATACAAGATGTTAAAGTTAATTAAGTGCAAACATGCTTGTCACTACGTGACGTGCAAAATAATAGATTTATCTAGAAAAAAAAATTAACAAAATATTAATAGTTGTCATATTTAATTATAGATGGGTTATTAAAATTATAGAGTAAATCAACATTATTATTTAAGTAGCTCCAAATGAATATAATTAATTACATATGTCAAGACAAATTCCTTTTCAATAAGGAACTCAGTAACGCTATAATATCCTCTGGCGGTCAAAAAAGTACGAAGTTTATTTTTAACATAGATCGAGGTAGTTCTCTCCAACTTTTAGGTAGTTGGTTATAAATGACTGGAGCCATACAGTATACACTTTTGCGCATAAGGGTCGTCTTAGCGGATTGGAGACAAAGTTGACCATTGTCACGTCTATTGCGTGGGAATATGTCGGCTAGACGCTTATAGTAAGTAATGCGGATTTATGTGTTATAGGGGGCAAGCCTTTTGCCACCAACCGGGTACAAATCCAGATTCAGTACTACTGAGAAATTCCTGATGGGAAACCCCAATAGGTATCACTTGTTAACAAAACGCCATGAATTCAAATTCAAGACCCCCCATGTCAATTGATCAACTTGAATATCATAACACAATCACGCCAGCCGATCGATTCTGAAAAAATCTCACCAGGAAGACTTGCGTGGAGTGTGCTGTCAGTGTGATCCCACTGATACTGGTGATTGACCAACGTTACATTTACAATCATAATCGAGATTTTACTAATATTTTGCTATCCAAGTTCTATTGATAATTTTACAATATTTTAATTATTTTCAGGGTTTTAAAATAAAATAGCAAAACAGAAATTCAGTATGATTGTAAATGTAATGCTTGGTCAATCCCTAGCATCATAGAAAAATAAGTAGTTATCGCACGTTACCAAGATTACGTTAGTGTAAGAGGAGTTGTGGCCGGTAAAGACGCAGAGAAGGCCCGCTCCGCTTATAGAAATAAAAAAAAAAACTGGAAAAAAAGACGAAAAAAAATGGTTTTTGAATTTATTTGTCTTTTAAAATTATTGATTTCATATTCCAGGGAATGGTCGACACTTTTGGTCCCTCCCGACAACTGCTGACCATCACTGCCATTAGATACATCAGTGGGATGATACTGACAGCTCACTCCACGCTCACTTCACCTAAGTTTTCACGGTGAGATGGTTACAGAATCGCACTGCTGGTCTCCCCCAAAAGTTTGGACAGAGGTGTACCTCATAGTACACACATATTTCTTCTATTAGTTTTAGTCCTATGTAATAAGGGGCGAGCCCTCAACCGGTCACAAATACAGATATGGGGCTGCTATAGACCAATTCCTGACGGGAAAAACCAATAGGTAACTTTGTCCGACACGGGGATCAAATTCAAGTCCCCGCGTCAATCAGTACTTGAAAATCGTCCTAGAATACCTACGGGCCTTCAGCAAAGTAATCCTTCCGCAAATATTGTGCCTGTTGACACTGACGTCACTAAAGCAATAAACACAGCATTTGTTTTAAACCCCCATTAACGCAACGTCGTAAATTGTGTGTACGCACCCTTACATATTTGATGAATTTTTTTTGTCAGGAAATATTGTGAGGGTTTTGACGTTCAATTAAGTGTTGGAGAATTGTATGTTGATTCGACAATGAATTGCTAAAACCGGTTTATTGTGCATGTTTCCATCGTTGATCTAGTGGTCGCATTTGCGATTGCTGAGTTTGGGTCAAGCTCGAATTTGCTATGTCAAATAAACCTTTTATTTTCAGGCGCTTTTGAAGTGTCAAGGAGTCGTCAGATTCAAAGCGTTGTAGGATCCTGTGGAGAAGAACAGGCAAGAAACATACTCTTATGACAAACTGGTACTTAGTATTTCCATTAGTTATTTATCAGTGGTAGTCGGAGCCTGATTTGGGGCCCAATTACTGCCAATAGGCTCGCCCTCTATTACATAATTACCAAGCGAAATATAGGTGCGTGCTCAATACACCCCCCTAACTATGTACATTATTATTTGTGATAAATATTCTGTAGAATCACGCCTCGCGTGTGAGAGACGCGTGCAAGGCCGGAATACAGTAGGCGCGTCCTCCTGTCATATAGGAACATAGGATAGCGTGTTTGACCTACACATGCAAAAAAGTGTAAAACAAATTTAAAAAAAAAAACTAAAACTGTTCTTTGTTTAAAATAACTTTATTACACACGCGGAATACTGACTACAATAGAATATAATAGAATACTCTTTATTGTGCACACCAAAAAAGTACAGATAAAATGTAGAAATTTTACATAGGGTGACATAATGGGCGGTCTTATCGCTAAAAGCGATATTTTACAGACAACCTTTAAATGGATTAAAGGGAGAAGGAGAGATTACAATACAATGTCAACTGACTTGCGTCGTTCGTAGCTCAATGATCACATTGATCCCTGGCTCTGCACTGCCTTTTTTACAATTTAAAAATGAGTTTTGCCCCACCCAGAAATAACGAGAATGTCATACCCGTAATTTCTAAGTTTTGCCAAAATAAAAATAATACATTAAAATGCCATAACGAAAATACATTTGAAAGTTTGTTACAATATTAATATTTTGATCTTTGACTGTGTTGCCACGGTGGATATTACACTTCGATATTAAAATAATATTTTTTTTTTAATTTTATCCAAACTTTCTTAATAATCGGTAAGTTTTAGTAGAACTCACAACACAATTACAATCTCGAAATGCGCGATGTTTGTTTGAAATACATGAATTTGAAATAAGTTAACAGGGGGAACAGATTTGCTTACAGTATTCCGGCGTGAAATAGATTTATGATCAATCTTCACATTGTGTTTTAGTGATATAATCATCCAGTTTTATAATCGTCGACACCCAAATGAATGCCTAAATCAAAGCACGCCTTTTTTTTGTTTGTGTGGGAAATCATCAAATAACTTCTCCCGCTCTTAGCGGAGCGGAAGGGCGTGTCAGACTCTTACTGACTAAAACCTACCCGTGTTCCTTCAGTTCTCTGTGCCAGGGGCCACGGTGACCCATTCGGACTTTCCCGCAACCCTGGCAGGCATCGGCCCTAGCGGACCCCGTCGTTGGTGCTGACATCTCTTTGAGGCGCGCGTGGAAACACAACACGCCGTCGACCCCGGCCTGGTCCTTATCAGACGGCGAGCTATCCATTGCTCGGCATAGCAAGCCCGCGCCTACGGTGGTCGGGAACCAGCTTGGGATTCCCGACGCCCAGGGCGTCTCCAGCGGCGACTAGGAGCGTGAGGGCGTGAATTTTGCCTCTTCCGCACGCGTTCCGCCTCCTCCTTCGCGAGCATCACTGCTTCGCAGAATGAGCTGACGGCTTCCCATGGTCTTTCACTCCGTACCATGGCCTGGACTAGGGCCGGACGCGAGAGATCGCCACTGCCGATTGCCTCCACGAGGACACGGCGGTGCTCCGCCCAAGCCGGGCAGACCTCCACCGTATGTTTCACCGTGTCCTCCGGGCGATCCACATAATAGTGACACCCGGGCGTTTTCTCCCGCTTTATCCGGAACAGGGACCCCCCGAAACAACCGTATCCGGTGAGGACCTGCGTCAGGCGGAAGGTGAGGACGCCGTAGGGCCTCTCTAGCCACTCCTCAAAGAGGGAACTTATCGCCGCAATTGTGTTGTATTATTATTTAATTTACACAAATTGAAAAGAGTATGCTTAGATCTAAGGCTTAGATGGCTTGGTCATGTTGAGTGGATGAATGATAGGGGACTATCAAAAGGTATTTACAAGGCAGATGTGAGTGGAAACGCTGGGGACACCCTAGGAGGACTTAATAGTGACTGTAGTGGTATTTCAGAAATGTCTGGCGAGTAGAACTCGGAACCCTGCGTGTATGACCAGGAGCATAAACGAGACAAAAGGAGTACCGTAAACCGGGGCTACTTTGATCATTATTGAACTTTGAAAGTCCATATCTTTTAAATTAGTGGGTATAAAAAAAAATACAAAAAATGTCTAATAATCGGTTTTTTTATCACTCTCGATTCCTGTAATGATAAGTGAAAAAATATGGCTTGAAATTGAGAAAAAAAATAAAAATTGGCTGATCAAAGTTAAACGTAGGATGGGGTTACTTTGATACCCCCGATTTTATTGCGTGATTAAAAAGTAACTCCAATAACAATGACAATTCAATTTAAAAAACCAAAATCTGCCAACGGGAATAATAAATATTGACGTTTTTGTCGTATGGGGTAACTTTGATCTAGTAAAACTCATCAAATAATTAGCATTTCTTTAATCAAATTCGCGGCATCTTCCTGGAAAACAAAATATTTATTCATGCAGCAAAAGAACATTGCAAGTTATTCACACCATATACCCTATCAATGACACCCCGCATTAAACAAACTCAAGCCACTGCATTTATTTTGAGGTTAGGAAAACAATGATCAAAGCATTGGATAATCGATAATAGGCCACATAATGGAATGTATATAGAAATTTCATTACACCATCAAGCGATTGAGTACTCATGAAGTTTTGCAGCTCAATTATTTAGCTATTAATAGAGAAGAACAATATATTTACCTTTTTTAATTAAAATCGTTGACGAAGTCTCCGCGTGTCCTCAGAAAAGGATATGACAGTTCTTCAGTGTTGGTAACATCGAAAAAAAAATTACCAAATTGCGTTTCGTTTAACGCAATTCGCGATTTTATACGAAATGGAAGTTTTGATCAAAGTCATCCCGCAATTCAAAGTAATGGTAATGGTTAATGGTATTTAAGAATCTTAGCAAGTGACGGTGTGTAGTTTCTGCCTGCCCCCATGGGAAGAAGGCGTGAGTTTATATATGTATAAGTATGTTACACAAATTTTAAGATATTATAATTTTAAATAACAATTAGGAAAATAAAATAATTCCAAATAGAAATTAATGTCAAATCGTTTTAATTACAGTAAAAATGTCATTAAAAAATGTCTTAAAAAGGTCAAATGTAAACAAGGTTACAAGGTTACAAAATTGTCAAATGTCAAAAGTATATTTTTGGAAGAGCTCGTCCTGGGAGCTTATTGCCACTTTATTGTCTGCCGGCAAGTAGCGTTGCTGTTTCGTTTTGAAGGTGGTGCCGCTGTTGTTATTACTAGAACATTTTAACTTTGACTACTACACGACTTTTTAACACTTTCTTGCTTTTCTGCCTACTGGGAGAAAGGCGTGAGTTTATTTAAGATTATTTTTCCTCACTAGTCTGATTAAATTCCTTGGTCTAGTTTTTTCACAAGACTGTGGCCTAAGTTTAGCTAAGTACTCTTAATAAAAAGTTTGAAAACTTTTACTAAAAAAAATCCGAACAAAAATTAAATTTCACGTGTTCTAAAAAATAGAATAATTGAAACTTTTTCTTCACGAAAAGTAAAATTACTCCCAATCCCAGCTGCATTAGGCAAGGTTTACAAATAAATTGGGTGTAATAAAGGCGACTGGCCACATCTGCCTATCGTGTAATTGTAGTTACTGCGCTAGCTCCGGTCGTTGTTAGGGTGAAATACAAATAGGTTACGTTACAGTTCACAAAGTACTTGAGTTTCTTGAAAAAAGAATGGGAAATATTTAACTGATCCTCTAAAACCTTATTGGCCTTCTTATGATGGACACTTTTTAAAATAAATGTCCTTCTAAAAACCTTTTGCACTTTTATTGATGCCTACTTTTTTTATAGGTGAGCTTCTTTTTAACTTTCTGTCTGTTTCCCACAGTTGGTCGCAGTAACTAAACTAAGATACCCTGACCAGCGGGTTTGGTTAGAACTGTGACCAACCGCGCTGCATCCAATTTGGTAGCAGTTACTTGGCTATTTAGTATTCTTAAGGCCCCAAATTATTTGAGATTCACAAAAAAGAGGCGCTATTATCATAATATTAGAGTTCGATATTTTGTCAGGAAACACAATTCGAATTATTTGAGGTTTTACTTAACGTGTATTCTTCTTTATACTTTTGCCAAACTAAATATATTAACAAAAACTTGAAGAACGTCAATAGTGTAACCGTTTAACAGGTGGAGCTAGCATTTGTGACGCCTCTCCATTCAAACGCCTTAGCTCAAAGGCATTCAAAGGCTTATTCCATTTGGCTAAAAGTCGTCTAAATGGCTAAGGAAATTAATTTAGACAAGTGTAACTCTTAAAAATAAACTTGATTAGATACCTATTTGTGTTTTAGGGAAGTATTTAGGTGTGCTGGTAAATTACAAAGCACAAGAAACCAAATGTCCTTTCTTTGGTATATTGTTCGTCGAATCGTTGTGCTCCTTAAGTTTTGAGTTGCGCTGCACGGTTACTGACAAATGCGTGCACTGACTGGACAGGTCGACTCAATCTGTGTGGTTCTTTCCTCAAAAGACCATTTCAGACACAAATCTACATGGTCCTCAAAGATCATTATAATATTATTCTAATTATTGTGAATGTGAGAACTATGTCGGTCGTTGCTTTTTTATTTTATTTTTATCAGTTAGTTTAATCAAGATCTGGCAGTTTGAGTAATTTATGCCGCCTACTCGAATGCCCTTTCTTTGGTATTGTTCGTCGAATCGTTGAGCTCCTTAAGTCTAAGTTGAGATGCATGATTGCTGACAACTGCGTGCACTGGCTGGACAGCTCCACTCAATCTGTGTGGTTCTTTCCTCAAAAGACCGTTTCAGACACTGATCTACATAAACTTCACACGATCTGATCAAGATTTGGTCTGAACTTGAAAAGAGACTGTGACCTCTGAGTTTGTTTCGGCCTTTCTTCTCAGAGTAGTCAGATAGGAAATGCCCACCTCATCTAGTTTTTAAAATACGATTGACGTGTTAAAGTGTTTGTTCAAACCTACTTACAGAAATAAAATCATTTATCAAACTATTTCATTATGCCTAGGAAGATGCTTGAAGTACGTTACAAAGAAGGTATTGATTTGCAAACGGAAGAGTTACACACTTTGCGGGACATTACAAAGTCCCAAACGTAATAATAAAAAAAAAAAACTATTGTGTCTCCTTCAGTGTCCTTCTACCGATTAAAACTCAACAACAAATAACCCCCCCTCCATCCCTCCTCCCTTACCCCCAACGACATAGGACTTAGACATAACTAGCGAAATATGGGTGTACTCTATAGGTACGCCTCTGCCCAACCTTTTGGAAAATGAAGGCGTGATGTTGTTTTGTAACAAATTAAACATCATCAATTTAATAATGAAAGCTGTGAAGCTGTTTTAACAATTTTGTGTGAAATTATATTAACTTTTGTGTATTCCCAGAGTTCTTGTTGTAAATCATACTCACGAAGACTAGTAGATACAAAGTTTATTCATAGACACATTACTACAGAATTAACAAAATACAAATTGAAACACAACTTATCTATCTGACAGCTAGTCGACGACTGCTCGCGCCAGCCCGCGCTTTTATGAACGACACCCACAAGACATTATTTTTTTTTATATGTTGAAGATGGAGCCAAAGTAACAGAATGTATTAAATAACTAACAATTATTCAGCCTAAGACGTAGAGAATCTACCCTACAATTTAACCTGTAAAATAGAAACACCCAATCTTTTTTCAATTGTAGTCAAAACAAAATTGGTAATAGAGAAAAAAGGACAGGGTTCTCAAACAAAATTAAGACTGACATCTAAAACGTGGCGTAAGCTCAGAATGTTTCATTTTAATTGTAAGCACTGCCTTCATCCACTTACTTTTTTAATTTCTTTTGGTACAGACGGTATTTTTAATACCAACTCAGCCACCTAATTCTTCGTTGAATTTATATTTCTTTTACTTCTATAGTCCACTGGCTTTCGTTAGTCCGTGACGGTGTGGATAGGGTTTCACATAAAATGGGAAGTTTGTAAGATTGCTAGCAAGCTAATTGATACTTTTTATAGAAAGAAAAATTCTTAAAATTAAGAATTACGGATTGGTAGTCGAAAACCTAAGCCCAGGTACGCACGGCCTATTTTGTTACGCGCCAATCTTTTATCAAACTCACCAACCTCAAGTCAATTTTTCAACTCTCTGTGTTAAACAGTACGTTAAAAATCCAGCGCACAATAAAAAATGCCCATAGATACTAGAGCTTAGATAAATGTTTAGTTTTTTTAAGGAATGATAGAACGGAGGCCGTGACGCATAGATTCTTCTGAGTGATAAATCTTTTTCGTTTGTTATTTATTAAAGTTAGGCTCAATATTAGGCTCATATTGAAAATAAAAACTGTCTATTGAAGCAAATTCTGTTAAAAAATATTGTCATCTTCCTTTAAAAGATTCGGATGACTACGCTAAAGAGAATTCTTTACGAATTTTTTTTTTATATCTGCATGTTTTTTACTTAATTTTGAGAAGCAACGTTGAGTTACGAAAATGTGAAGTCCAGTGTACCTAAAAATACTTTTTCAAAGCAAATATTGTAACAGTTCGGAACACATTAAACAGTATTGTCACGAAATTAATTTTGAAGAAGAACAAACAAACTGCCATGTTAACCCGGCCCGTTTACGTGACGAACATAATACACATTTTGAGAAACAGTTAAATACCATTTTACGTTTTAGTGCCAACATTACATTTCAATGTTTGCATGCGTACGAAGTTATAATATTCACTGTGACAACACACGCGAGTTTCATGGGTGACCGTCTGAATATTCGGGTAGCAAAACTTTGTATTATTTCTGAATTTTACACTGTACGGTGTTAGTACATGGGTTTATTTAGATTCATCCCGTTGAGCATTCACTGACATTTTATACATTTAACTTTAATTTGACATTCTGCATTACATTGACATTTTTTTACTTATGTTAGGGATGCACCCTACAGCCACCATTATTGTCAAAATACCTTTGCAAGTAGTGCCGCTACGAATCGCAAAGATAGACAACGGTCGCGTTTCTTACGAATTATCGCAACGGTGTTTCAAAAGTTTTAGCCATAGTATGTTTGAAACTTTGTAATGAACTATATAAATATTAAAGCAATGGTAACAAATCATATGATACAGTTTTTATATTTAAATAATATTAATTTATATAACCATTTATGTTCACGCATATATAAACAGACAAGAAGAAAAGGACAGAAAAAATAGGTACAAAGGTGATGCTTATTTCTAATGAAGTCTCTTCCAACATAACTGCGATAGGATAGTAGATAAAGAGATGTAGACAGCGTGTGTATGAGGAAAACAGAAAACAAAATACATAAAATCAACAAAAATAAAACACTTAATAAAAGAAAACAAATTCTATGAGAATATACTTACATACATACAAAAGTACCTACATACATACATACTTCTAAAATAAATATCACTAGAATATTAGGATATACGCAGCTATGGCGAAGTGGAAAGATATTGTTCTTCTATAATATGTTAATATCCTTTTTTTTCAATACTCTGTCAAAACCACATTTTTCTTGCTCCAGTGGTTTTCTCTTCCTGTCTATAAAGATAAGCACAAGTAAAGATCCATAGGGATCTTTGTTAGGTTACTTGTGGAGTGTAAAACAGCAACTAGCTGTTTTTGTCTTATTAATTAGTTTAGACAAAACACAATCATTCACATTCATTCAATCTACATGGTCCTCAAAGATCATGTCCGAACTTTTATATACACATTGACATTGATGAATTTTATATATACAATGTGTATTTATTTTGTAAAATATTATATTATTTTAATTATTGAGAATGTGAGGACTATGTTTTTGTTTTTTTATTTGCTCAGTTAGTTTTAATCATGATCTGGCAGTTTGAGTAATTTATGCGGCCTACCCAGATGTCCTTTCTTTGTTATTGTTCGTCGAATCGTTGAGCTCCTTAATTAAGCTCTGAGTTCAGCTGCACGATTACTGACACATGCGTGCACTGACTGGACAGGTTCACTCAATCTGTGTGGTTTTTCCTCAAAAGACCATTTCAGACACTAATGTACATAGTCTTCACATGATCTGTTCTTTTTGTCTGGACTTTAAAAGAGACAGTGACCTCTGAGTTTGTTTCGGCTTTTCTTCTCAGAGTAGTCCGATAGGAAACGTCGACCTCATCTAGCTTTTAAAATATGATCGACGTGTAAAAGTGTTTGTACAAACCTACTTTCAGAAATAAAATCATTTATCATTTAACATTCATGAAGTTTAGTGAACATTTTATTTATAAAAAATATTTACTTAAGATAACGTTTAATATTTCTGCGACAAAATACTCACGAGTTCAAACGACGTCAAATTTTACTTCAGACGGTAATCATCACAGAAATCTCAATAATATTGATTTCTGTGGTAATTGTGGTTACCGAAAAAAGGAAGAATCAGTCATAAAATTCGTGATTTATTCGTGTTTATAGCCGCAAGTTAAATTGCTCAAGGAAACAGATTATCCTAATAAGATAAAACCTTCGATTGACCCTTTATAAATTGGTTTTGTTCAACGATTAACTTTTATTAATTGACTTCAACTAGGGCTATCACCCGTCCAAACTTTTTGTCAAAACGTTTTTGACACAAGTGAGAAAAAAATCTCAAAAAATTTAAAACTGAGAATTTATTATTTGCAGTACGAAATCTACATAAAAGTCCAGATTATTTTTATAATTGACTAGCCGGTGATAGGGACTTTGTCTGCGTGTGTTTTGTATTTCAATTTTTTTTTATACAAATATTCAGGATAAAAAGCAGCCTATGTCCTTCTCCAGGACCCAGGCTACCCAACTGTCTTCATAACGAGCGGTTCACTGGTTAAGGCGTGAAAAGGAAACAGACAGGCAGACATAAGGAGTTTCTTTCGCTTTTATAGTAGCTAGCTATATTATTATATACACACATCAACACGGTCTAGGGATATTTTTAAAAAAGCGAATTACTATCAATGTGTTATTATTTATGTGACATGTATATATTTAAAAGATACGTTATTTAATATTCTACCATTTTTTAATAATGGTTGGTACTTCGGTTAAAATTTCAGGATTTTATGGAAAAAAAATGAAGCATAGACGGAAACCGTATATGAATTAACTTTTAATTTGTGAGTAAAAACTGAAAAAAATAGAAAAATCATTTAATTTGTGTTTATAAACTTGAAGTTAGTAGTCTGAGAAAGCGCCCATGATGTTCATAACACATCGGCAACGATTGGGCATGCTCAGAACAAGGTTGTCAATGTCTTGCTGCGGAATATTGTCCCATGTCCCTCTGAGGTGCGCAAAAAGTTGATCTTCTGTAGCCAGATTTTCAGGAACTTCCTTCAGAGCTCTTCTTTGCAGCATATCCCATGCATGCTCAATGGGATTTAGATTTGGCGATTGAGCAGGCCAGTCTAAGGCCCTAACATTGTGTGTATGTAAGCAAGCTGCTACCGTTCTCGCCGTGTGTGCCCGGGAATTGTCGTGCATGAGCAGGAAAACTTGCCCCATTTGTGTTCTGTGGGGCAAGATTACGGGTCCCATCACCTGTTGGACGTATCGTTCTGCCGTCATATTGCCCCGCACCCAAACGAGATCCATCCGTCCTCCAACACGAATTCCTGCCCAAACCATAATTGTTCCTCCTTGGTATGGGTGAACTTCCTGAGGGTTCTGAAGACGGCTCCATCGTCCAGGAACTCGCCAAACACGCGTCCTTCGTGAATCTGGATGGAAGCCGAACCTGGATTCATCCGTGAACAGCACATTGGACCATTGCTCACGGCCCCAGTCCACGTGGTTCCGAACCCATTCTAATCGTCGTCCACTATTGCCTCTCCGTAAAGGTGGGGCCCGGAGTGGTCTACGAGAGCGTAGATTGCTTTCATGCAGTCGCCTTCTTACAGTTTGGTCACTTACAAGCACTTGGTGTTCCACTCGCAGCCTTTGGACCAATTGAATCGCCGTTGCATTTGGTTAAGCTCGCGCAGTAATTTGCAAAAATCGGTCTTGTCTGGGGGTAGTGATGCGACTTGGCCCCCGGTGCCTCTCCGCTACTTCACCTGTGGCACGATAGCGTGTCCACAATCTTGAAATTACAGTTTGGTGGGTCCCTATGTCCTCAGCTACATTACGCTGAACAGACCCAGCTTCCAGCATTCCCACAGCTCGTAACATCTCCGCCCTCGTCAAATGTTGGCGTTGCATGGCTACAATACCTCAATTTTAACTTTATCTTTGTTTAAAAATGAAAAAAAACTGTAATTAAACGTAATTCGTATTGTTTTCTAAATTTCGCACAAATGAAAATTCCCTGTCCTACACATCAAGACATTTTTATGCCACCGAAACAAAAGAATTTTCAAAAATTTGAATTTGGAATTCGTCTGAGACAAATTACAAACAAATCGGTGTATAAAAGATTCCAATGCGGCCAGTACTTTTCGAGTTATTTAATTGAGTATGAAATATCCCTAGACCGCGTTGATGTGTGTACTAGCTTCAGGAATAAATGATAAATGTTTATTCCTAAATTTTGATTATAAATTGTCCCTACCACTGTTTGTCTCTGCATCACCCAAAGGTTGACTGGTAGAAAATGCCTATGGCATTAAGTCCGCCTCAGGTACATTTGTGTGCTTGAAGTATTAAAAAAATAATAAATAAAATAATAATTGATAAATAAAATCATTTATCAATTATATTTATCTGCCCGAGATTTCGTTCAATGAAATTTCTGGTCCTCCCGCCCCCGTCGAATCGCATCACTTGCCCGCGCTATTGCTTCATTTTCGCTTAGCGTTCTTTCTGACTTTTTTTCTTTTTGTTCGACTCCTAAGGGTCATGCTGTGATGTTCAATAGCATATAGCCTTCCTCAAGAATTGGGCTATCAAATTCAAAAATATTTTTCAAATCCGTCCTTTAGTTCCAGAGATTTCTCCCTACATACAAACTTACAAATAAACAAATTTTACCTCTTTATAATATTACTTTAGATAATGGATTTGGATAGGGTAGGATAGATACTCCTTTGATCACTGCCTCATGATGGTAAGCGTCCAAAAGACTTTTTGAAAAATTACTGTATCTTTATTTATGTCTTTTAGGACTTTCTCGAAAAGGGTAACCCTACTGACTTAACACAGCTTTTGGTTAATTAGAGGGTTATTTCAACCCCTTTTGATGCCTCAAGGAATAAGATTATGTTAGCATAATCAGCCTATGATGTTCCCACTACAGAAACAAAGGCCTCGTCTCGGTGCGAGGGAGTGGGCAGTAATCCACCACGGGGCCTCAGTGCGGGTCGGTAGATGTCACATGTCTTCGAATTTTTGGTTCTAGGCCACGCCGGTTTCCTCACGATGTTTTCCTTCCCGCTTTGAGAGTAGTGGTGATAAAATAATTTTCACAAATTAAAGAACCGGTCAGGGTTCGACCTTCAACTCGTAAGTCGCGGCCGTTGCCACTGGGCCACCAGTGCTCAATGTTAGCAAAATATTCATTAAAATTCTATTAATTGTAAAAATTTAGTTATTCATGGTGAATAAAGGTCGGGTTTTGTCTCATTACTGTGCGTGGTGTTTACTTATTAGTTGACAATATTATAAACATATAAAAAATATGTTTGAGTATAGTTTTCGATATTTTTTGTCAGTATATTGGCGTGTGGCAACATACTGAAATATGGTAATATGGATATAAAATACTGGTAATATGGAAAATAATTTAATTCAATGTTTTGTGTTGCGTAATGTAAAATATTTTACATAGACTGTTGTATATAATCAAGTTTTTCTAACAGAACAGACAGCTGGTTTGTTCCGCCACTTCTTCTTCCCAGCTCAAGCACTTGGAAGTGGTGAAGGTGGACGTTTTGGGGGACTGTCTTATTTAATTTTGACGTTCGAAAAGTGCTGATTCTCAGCCAAATTTGAATGAATGAGTTTAAGATTTTTGATTTTAAAGCTAGCTGAAAACAGAATCTTGTAGAAAAGTAATTTTTGAGTCCCATGTTATAGGGGGTGTCCCGATTGCTACTAACTCTACACCCAAATTTCACCAGTAATGTTTGGTCCCATGTTGTAGGGGGTGACCCTATTGCTACTAACTGGGCAGTAATCTAGACTTTGCTACTCACTAAGAAACTCCTTATAGAAAATTCGAAAACTATTTTTCCGACCTAAGGGTCGAACCCATGACTTCACGCTTAGCAATTCCGCCTGCGAACGCTAGACAAACGAGGCAGCTAATGCTTGGAACTTTTGCGTCCAGAAAATATTGCCCAGACGTTGCTACATGTAGTCCTCCAGACCTTATTTCGGCCATGGCGGCCAATCTCAACAGAGACTAGGCTTCGTTGCGGAAGATATTATAGTCCACAATTGTGTGCGCAGACACAGGTGCACTCTCTCTTCCCTCACTCTCATAATCCGACGCTACCGGAGAGACATCAGGCGCAGGACCAACGGCTTAATGTGCTTTCCAAGGCACAGGGTTATCACACCGACAGCTTCCAAACTCCAGGCTGTTACTAAAAAAATTCTAATGGATAAACCCAATAACATTTGCCTGACCTAGAAATCGATCCCAGGACTAAACACTCAGCTGTTGCGCTTGCGACGTAGTACGACTTGTACTAGTAAAGTGGATACAAACATTCTCCCAACTTAGTTCCTACTAACCGTGTCTGGTTGTAATATAATTAGCGTTGGTCTCGCTTCGAATTCTATTTGCTTCGTTAGTTTAATACGCGTGTAGCTATAAAGGAACGTAAACTACGGCGTTCTGCTCTCAAGTGCTATGTGTTTTGCTGAACGACTATACAGGGTTATTGGTAAATATAATAATAATCCTTTATTTCAGGCAACTAAGGCCCATAAAACACAATACATATCTAAAAGTAAAGACTACTGCACACGAAGTGACGGCGTCGAGTTCCACTGCGAGGTGTCGCGTAGCCGGCCGCGGAAACAATTATGAACAACAAAAAAAAAAATCAGCTGGTCCCAACATTTATGTTTGCAGAACTCGTCAAATTGTAGGGACCAGCAGATTATTTTTTCGCGGTTTCGTATTTGGCCCCATAGTAAAAGTTGTTCATAATGATGAGTACAATGAGCCCTTAAGAGGTTGATGGGTTTTTACCAATAACCCTGTATACGACAAATATTTGTATGACCTGCAAATAGTGTTTCCGGGGCTGGCTGTTTGTGTATGTGAGTTTAAATGTTTGTAAACACCCAACAAAAAAAGTACTAGGGAGGGGCAATGTTTAAAAAAAAAACGAGTTGTAACGGTAAATAGGGATACATCGCTGGGCAAAATGTTATCATCCTCATGAATCCCCCCATATGAATTTATTTGGGGTTGGCGCAGCATGTCTCCCTCTTCCATAGTTAGTACTTACAGCGCCTCAGTACCCGCTTTCTAGCCATATTTATTGAAATTTCACACCGTCCATTCATCGATTATTTTTGTCTATACAAGGTGAAACAGAATAAACGCAAGTCCTGAAAGTAGTTTGCTCATAATTGACTACTGAGTCCATTACAGTTACTATTAATATAGGTATTTTTTTTTTAAATTATGTATTTTGCAATATTGAGCCAAATAAAATTAAATCTTATCTCAAGGCAATAAGACTCTATTTTAAATGCATAAAGTAATGCTAGGGTCAACACGATTTTCTTAATAAAAATAGTTAGTTTGAAAAAAATGGTTTGGTCATTGTATTATGCTTTTAACTCAATACTCTAATTGGGGTGTCTGAGGTCTTGCGTTAATTATGTTCCACGTTGTATAGGTATAATCAGAACTTCCAATAATAATACATAAAAAAAAACACTTAAACAACCACCGACTTCCAAAGAAAACACTATACAATGAAAAATTACTTTAATTTTGGAAGTCGGTGTCTTTGATTTTGTGTTTTAGTTTTTTGGCACCGACTTCCAAAAAAAAGCATTTTATCACTTTATAGTGATTTCTTTGGAAATCAGTGTTTTTTTTTGGGAGAATGCTATTATTTTTCACTAATTAGTTGTGGTACCTACCTCAAACAAAGTCATATAACCACTACTTGCAATGTAAATAACAGTGATAGGAATTTATTACAACATTATCAACATACACTAATTGGAAAAAATACGTAGGTATTATTGAAGCTGATTCAAAAACCACTCATCAGAATTTGATTAAATTTATATAGGACCAATCTGAAAGTATATTACTTTCAAATAAAAAATGTAATTAATTAATTATAATATATCTAGCCAAACAAAGGACTAACTAACTATACAAATAAATACTAAAACAAAAGGACACTTTACACAATAATAGTCTCCACTTTATCTACTTTAATATTATTCGTTAATTTATTTAAACAATATCTTACAAATCGTGTTAAAAAAAAAAAAAAACTTTGAAATTATTATACTTTCTTTTTCAATCTATCTTCTAATACATTTATTGTGGTCTTCTCTTTAAATGTTGGATGTAAATTGATGGCCTGAAACACAGGTTTTTCATAAACCTAGATCAGGCAGGTCTACATTACAGTTAGAATTTGACTTTCCTTGATTGTAATTAATGTAAATCATATTTTTGCTGTACTTTATACTTGAATAAATTATAATTATTTATTTATTATTTATTACTTTGGCGTCGAAGTATTCGTCCGCATCGATGCAGACTCGTGAGAAAGTTTCTGCAATGTGAATCAGAAAACTCACATCAAAACACAAATTTATGCTACCATTTTCTGTGCAATCTTCTGCACGTGACCGCACTTAATCCAACTGATAACCACTTGACTTAGGCCCTGCTATCAGCTATTTCCGGCTCGCCGAGAATTTATATTTAAAAAAAAAACTCTTTATTTCAGATTACAGGATCCATAATTAGCTAGTATTGCCTTAACCTATTGTTAGTGAAAAATTAAAACAAAAGTGACATCACATTTGAAAACAATAAATTTTGCACATGTAGGTACGTCTGTACGCACATGTCTCCCAGCCCAGTGCCTAATAAACGGCCCATCTATTTACACGCCGAGTACCCAAAATATTGTTCGGACTTCTTCGGCATCGCCGCAGCATAGATGCACTTCGCTTGCGCATGATGGCATAAAAGTCATCCAGTCTCCCTTCAGCAAACATGCCTGACGGAGTTCTGAGGTAACCTGCAAAAATAAACAACCAAAGTCAAAGCATTTATTTCAAATAGGCACATAAACGGCACTTTTGAACGTCAACATTTAAATAGAATTGATTCTAGTCGCCCCTTCCAAAAGGTAGTTTCGTATGGAGAAGAATGGGCAAGAAACTCCACCGTTACTCTTTTAAAATGTGTTACAATATTTTGTATACATTAATTATATAATTTATATGTGAAGACGATGCACCTATAATAAAAATTACCCTACCACAATAGGTAAAAAGAATTTAATAAACGTAGCAATAATAAATAAGTTAATTAAGTGATAGATACATGGTGTTCACATATTTACAAGCATTGTAAAAGTATACGATTTCCCAAAATAAGTAAACAAGTAATATGTCAGTGTGCGAGTTAAAATAATCACAGAATGTAAATCAATGTCATAAAAAATAATTAACTATAAGTTTAATTTTGTCTAGACCCTAGATTGTCCTATGGAGCTGGACCAGCATGTTTCCAAGCATTCTTATCTTGGATATAATCCTCTAATTTGTAATATGCTTGTTTACACAGTGAACTTTTTATATGGGTTTTAAATTTTCTTTAATTTAATTGCAATATATGACAAGGTATTTTGTTGTAGCATTTAACACAGTACCCCATAAAAGATGTATGTACTTTAGCTAATCTGAAAAATGGTAGATCTATTTTATGTTTATTTCTTGTATTAAAATTATGTCTATCACTTATTTTATTAAAAAGATGTAGATTTTTTCTTAGTACGTAATATTTTCATAAATGAATTGGCAAGGTACCGTCATAATATTAATCCTTTTATATAGTTCCCTGAGAGATTCGCGGTGACGTAGATTCTAAATGGCTCTGACAGCTCTATTTTGCAAAATAAAGATGAATTCAATGTCAGCAGCCCGACCCCACAGTAAAATGCCATACGACATAATGCTGTGGAAGTAGCTAGCTTTGACGGCACGGTTGGCGCAGTGGTTAAGCGATTGACTGCTGCGTTACGTGTCGCGGGTTCGATCCCCGCACGGAACAAATATTTGTATGACCTGCAAGTAGTTGTTCCGGGTCTGGCTGTTTGTGTATGTGAGTTTAAATGTTTGTAAACGCACCTACGATACAGGAGAAATTCCTAGTGTGGGGCAACGTTAAAAAAAAAAAATAGACCAAACGCGCGGTTTCTACACCTGTTAACTGTCTTGAGAACCTCCTCCTTTTTTGAAGTTGGTAATAAAACCACATTTTACCTGTATGTTTAAGTCCCATGTAATCGGGGACGAACCTATTGACTGACTGACTCTAAAGCACAGAAAACTCTTGTAACTGTATAATTGTATATCTGTGACATAGTTACCTTTGTGTACCAGATATTCAACAAGCCAGAACACAAGTGATTGCTAGGTAAAACTAATTAATTAAGGCATCCCGTTGTTTCGGTAATTAAATAGATATAGGACTATAGATTACTCTGAATTTATTGCTTACACCGCGCGGTGCACGTTCATTTGTTTTAATTGTTGTGTGCTGTTTACCGTCGTTGGCATACAGGGATTGACAACATTATTTGGGTCGTGTGTGAATATTGATCTCTGTGGTTCTTTCCTGAAAAGACCACTTCAGACACTAATCTGCATGAGCGTCACATGATCTGACCATGATTATGTCTGGACTTTAAAAGAGACTGTGACCTCTGAGCTTGTTTTGGCCTTTCTTCTTAAAGTAGTCGGATAGAGACCGGCTCATATACTTTTTAAAGTATGATTGACGTGTAAAAGTGTTTGTATAAACCTACTTACAGAAATAAATTATAAATATTTATTCCTATTTTGTACCTACCACTGTTTGTCTCCATCACCCAAAGGTTGACAAGTAGAAAATGCCTATGGCATTAAGTCCGCCTCTGTACATTCGTGCGCTTGAAGTATTATATGAATAATAAATAAATAAAATCATATATCAATTACTAGCTTCTGGCCGCGATTTCGTCGTCGTGAAATTTCTTGATCCCCCGTAAATTTTGATTATAAATTGCACCTGCCACTGTTTGTCTCCATCACCCAAAGGTTGACAAGTAGAAAATGCCTATGACATTAAGTCCGTCTCTGTACATTTGTGCGCTTGAAGTAGGTATTATATGAATAATAAATAAATAAAATCATATATCAATTACTAGCTTCTGGCCGCGATTTCGTCGGCGTGAAATTTCTTGATCCCCCGACCCACCCCGACGCATCACATCGCCTGCCCGCGCTGTCGTTTTCGCTTAGTATTCTTTCTGACTCTTTTCTCTTTTAGCTCGACTCCTTAAGGTCATAGTGTGATGTTAAATATCCTATAGCCTTCCTCAAGAAAGAAAGAAAAGTAAACAAAAAAAAAAGTAAGATACAACAACCGGGCACAAATCCGAATTACCTACTATTGAGAAATTCCTGATGGAAAACACTTTGCCCGATCTGGAAATCGAATCTTGGACCTCATGCTCAGCAGAAGCGCGTACGACCATTAAACCGACGAGGTAGTGTTTAATTATTGTTCATAGAAAGAAAGAAAAGAAAGAAAATGTGTTTATTTGCGGTAAACATGACGCAAAAAATAATACAAAAAATATGAAAAGGTTGGGGGAAACATGCGTCACATCCACGCAAAACGGCTATCGCTCAGCATTATGCCGCGACCTTATGCAAGACAGAGCCCCAGAACTGGTTTTCAGCGACAGCCGGCGCCGACGTAGTGACGTCGTCCGGTGAGGCAAACAATAGTTAGGACGCTAGTTAGAACATAATTTTACGTCATCTTTTACCTGTGATGTTGATGTTTCACTGCGAAAAAATGTATTGTGATAAAATAAACAACTAGCTTCTTTACTAAACGTGTCAATCAATCGAATCACAATTATTAATATCCATGACTAGAACAAAGAAGGAATTTGTTATTAATTGAATTTAATAATATGACTGTCTTATCATCACGTTCCTTTAAATTATTTGTACACAATATATTCTTACGAAACGATCAATGTAGTGAGCCTTGTCGCAATCAATCCCTGTCGTCATCAAACTGTTACTTACAAAACAATATAGTATAGAGTATAAAAAAATAGAGTAGTGTCATCTCAACATCTCTCTTCCTTGAATTTGTATATAAATATATTTAGATTTATGTAAGTAAATAGTATGTATGGTATGTGTATACGACTTATTTATGTATTTGTGTAGGTACGTTGTTTTGATAGTTTATTTTTTTATCATTGTTAAACATCGCTCAAAATCAATCCTTTCCTTTCAATTAAAGCACCTGCCATCTAATCTCTTCACCACCCTTGGTTGACTGATAGAGAATGCATAAGGCATTAAGTCCGCCTTTGTACCTTTTGTGCGAAAAGTTTAAATAAATAAATAAATATATTAAAGAACTAGCTTTTTCACGCGACTCCGACCGCGTGGATGTTGAACATTATACCACAGGACCATTATTAGTACTACCAGGATAAAAAGTATCCTTGTCGTCAGCCGTTAAAGCGTGGCAAAGTAACAAACGCATTTATAATATTCGTTTTTTTTTCTACAATAAGTACATGAAATGAACTGAAATACACATAATTATGGTATTTTTAATAAATAATATATGCAGTGCCGCAGCTGGGCAAAAATCCGGGTGTAACACCATTCTAGACATTGTCTTCATCGGTAAATGTTTCGGAAAAGTTAGTTAACTTAGGTAGTTATGGAACCCGAGGTGGCGGCGCGTAGTGTTCCACGCGCGCCCCTCTTAGACGTCGCGGGGGGAGTCAAACACCTCACTCCCCCCCCCAGACCCGAAGAGGCCCGCAGTGGCGGGCCGGCACCAGTTGGGGGTTGCGGAAGGATCGTACGTTCCCGCGACCCCCGGCGTAGGTGTGAGATGGAACACCGGGGTGGTTTTTAGTCAGTAAGAGTCTGACAGACCCCGCTACCCGCGGCGGACATCCATGAGGATTTTCCACCCCGGAAACAAAAAAAAAAAAAAAAGGTAGTTATGGAAGCGAAGTTGTGTTCTTTTACAAGTATTGCTCAGAAAACTTTCTCACAATTTACTTTCTACTCTAAACGAAATCACGTGCAAAAACAATTACCCCAGAACGGTAAAAAATCATTTAAAATAATAACCTTCCCCACTTCCCCATTGAGAATTCACAGCCATAACTGCCGGAGCCAAATTGCCCAATTTAAATAAATACTTTTCTTTTACAGATGGCGCAAAAACTGGGAACTCAACGAATAAAATGATCGATCTACTAACCAACATGCACACTTGAAAAAAGGAAGATGGATTTAAAAATATTATTTTCGAGTCTCACCATGCTAGTCATGTTCAAATTTAGTTTATCAACAAGAGATATATACGGTAACACGTCTATATCAAAATTAGATAGCATAACAAATTTCGCCAACAAACCAAAAATGTTGGCTAACAAAACTGATAATGAATTTGAAATAGAAGAGTTTATAATTAACTCAACACTAAACAGAGATAGTAAGGATATACTAGAGAATGGTAATGATACAGAATCTAGTATACTATACAATGGTACTGACTCGTGTGTTGGTGACCCCGACTATTGTAATATGACAAAAGAAGAATATTTGGAGATGTTAAATGAATACATATTTCCACAGCCTTATGAATGGGTTTTGATAGCAACACATGCTATAGTGTTTGTGATTGGTTTAATAGGGAACGCCTTAGTGTGTATAGCAGTGTATAGAAATCATTCTATGAGGACTGTAACGAACTATTTCATCGTAAACCTGGCCGTGGCTGATTTTATGGTGATTCTCATTTGTTTGCCGCCCACCGTGCTGTGGGACGTGACGGAGACATGGTTCTTCGGGACGGCGATGTGCAGAATTGTACTCTATTTTCAGGTGAGTGAGTTCGTTGTTGTTAATTCTTAGTTGTATAGGTCTAAATTTTACGTTTGCCTAACCAATAATAACTCCATGCAATGTCTGGTCATTGAAAAGATTATGATGGCAATTCTACCTAAAACGTCTTTTAATCCATATGAAATCACCCATGGTTTCCTGAAAATATTAATATATTACAGAAGGTTTCCTTTAAAGACATTACCTTTACAGGAAATATATTGGAAGCTGTACACTTTAGTATCACGCATTTCTTTTTAAGGAATATGATTCTATGAAATTGGCATACGTTCGGCTTTTCATTGAAACCACCTGCGCTGTTTATTGTTATCTTACAAAGCCCAGACAGCTGCTCTCTTGAATATAATTATGTAATGTGCGAAATCGATTCATTGCAAAAAGCTGAACATTTTGTAAAACTTTTCACCGCCAATCACTAAACACGTTTAGCGATTGTGCTATACTACTCGTAGTTTTAAACATCACTCTGTCTCTGTCATCTTCAAACATTTGACAGAAACAGAATTATGTTTTAAACTCGTTTAGCGCTAAACTTGTTTAGTGGTTGGTGGTGCAAGTGGACCTAAGTATACCTATTAAGAAGAAACCAAAAATGTACATCCACGTGGAAAACTTGCCCAATAATAGTATCGAAACCTCGTCAATGTACATCCACGTGGAAAACTTGGCCCAATAATAGTATCGAAACCTCGTCAATGTACATCCACGTGGAAAACTTGCCCAATAATAGTATCGAAACCTCGTCAATGTACATCCACGTGGAAAACCTGCCCAATAATAGTATTGAAACCTCGTAAATACATGTACATCCACGTGGAAAACTTGCCCAAGAATAGTTTCGAAACCTCGTAAATGTACATCCACGTGGAAAATCTGCCCAATAATAGTATTGAAACCTCGTAAAAAGTTCACGTCAGTACCTACAAAGATACTCTAAGACATGAAGAACCATTATTTTCACATGTATGTGTCCAGTGGTTGTTGTTGGCGTTGATGTTTAAGTAGACTGAGTAGTCAGAAATCTAAGACCAACAACCAACCAACCTCAACCTTTTCATATTTTCTGTGTTTGTGTTATTTTTTGCGTCATGTTTGAAATATTTTGGGAGTCGTCGGGAAGCCAGGATATGGTGATAGCAATGAAACAAACTTGTTACTTTTACAGCTGTAATCCGACTGACGCTGGCTACATAAAAAGGTCGCATGATCAGTGGTTACCCACATCTATGTAATAATGGAGTACGACAATTATTTACATTTACCCACATACATCACACCTCACCGCTTAATCTTATGCTACACTAATATAATGACAACAACTTATATCTACTTAAACTACTTACTCACTAACAAGGCAATTACACAATATTAATATTTTGTACATTAAATCTAGTAACTGGTTTACGAGTTCGTCTGGAACGATCCTGCGGTGGTGACAATGACGATGGATGCTCAGACCTTGCTATACCCGGCTGTTCATACCCATCCTGAGCCCTATCTTTCCCACCCTCGCGTAAATGGTCTGACGGTGACCTACTTGCATCCATCGTCACCTCAGGTGTCTGAACTGCATCCTCAACTGATTCCTGTACTGGAGTAGGTGTAGCCGTATCTAAGGCTGCACTGTCAGAACACGCAAAGTCAGATAATCGTGGTCTACGTTTTATGTGATCTACATGTTTCCTTGTAAGTCGACCGTCACCGTTATCCACTAGATACTCGCGTGTGCCTGCCCTAGCCTCAATAACACCTTTCAACCACTTATCCCCCTTAGCATAGTTCCTTGTCCACACTGTATCGTGCGGCGCCAGCTCACGTAGTACCCCCCCAGCGCTTTCCACCTGCCGCTGTTGCGCTGCCCGTACCCGATCGACTAGTGCGCGGTCACCGCGCAACAAATCTAAGCGAGTCCGTAAAGCGCGTCGTTGTAACAACATTGCTGGAGTTTCACCCGTCGTGCACTGTATCGTGTTCCTATGGTTAAGTAGGAACGTTTGTAGGGCTGCATCGATATCTTTGTTATCTCTGTACGCTTTTTTTAATGGCCAATTTGCACAATCTTACCGAGTTTTCGGCGGCACCGTTAGAAGATGGGTGATATGCCGGTGAGAAAAGTTGACGTATACCGTTATTTTTTAGGAAATTACCAAATTCCGTACTCGTGAATGGAGGCCCCTGATCTGATACCAATTCTACCGGAAGACCGAATCTAGAAAATGTACTACGTAAAACCTTAATCACCTGGGTAGCATTTGTACGTGGCATTTCAAAAACTTCCAGCCACTTCGTACTTGAGTCTATCAAAATCATAAAGGTATTGCCTCGGAATGGCCCTAGGAAATCTACATGTAGCCTACTCCACGGCTGAGTCGAGTAGGGCCAGGGTTGAGGCTGTGCTCGCGGTGGAGCAGGGCCCTCTATTGCACACGTCTCACAACTTTGACATAGCTCTTCAATATCCCTATCTATGTTTGGCCACCATACATAACTTCTTGCTAAACATTTTGTTTTAACGATTCCCATGTGACTCGTATGTAATTGCTTGAGTATATACTTTCGCAGCGTCGCGGGTAGTATCATTCGATAACCCCACATTAAACAACCACCCTCAATATACAATTCGTTGCGTCTCACAAAATATGGCTTAATTTGTTCATCCGGGCACGACAAAGGCCAACCTGACTGCACATACAAAACGACCCGACTCATTAAAGTATCCTTTGTCGTTTGTTTCTTAACCTCACTATTCGTTACTGGTAAGAAGTCCTCTACAAAGTTTAAATAGGTGACTTCGGCACTCGTATTGATTTCTTTTCCCTGCGGCAGCCTCGACAAGGCGTCTGCACAATTTTTCTTTGATGAAACATACTCGATGTCGTAATTATAACCTGTCAATAAAATCGCCCAACGCTGTAACCGAGAAGCCGCCATTATCGGTATACCCACTTTATCCCCAAAAATATATGTTAACGGTTTGTGATCCGTTCTAAGTAAAAACTTTCGCCCGTACAAATACTGATGGTATTTTCTTATACCAAAAACAATAGCGAGCGCCTCCCGATCTATTTGTGAATACGCCCGCTCCGCTGCGTTGAGCGAGCGCGACGCGTATGCTATTGGTCGCTCGCCTCCCTCTGTAATGTGCGATATCACCGCGCCGACCCCCACACCGCTTGCGTCCGCCGTCAGCACAAGCGGTAGGTTTGGTGAGTAATGCATCAGCACTTCACTGGAAGCTAATAGACGCTTAACCCTGTCGAATGCTTCTTCGCACTTACTACACCAGTTGAATGTAACATCAGCTCTGAGTAGCTTGTATAATGGAGAGAGAATAGTGCTGACGTTCTTAATAAATTTGGCATAATACATCGTCATTCCTATAAATGATCTCAACTCCGACACATTCGTGGGGGACGGTGTGTCAACTATTGCCTTTATTTTATCAGCACATGTATGTACCCCGTCTTTACTTATAACATGACCTAAATAACTTACGGATTCGGCAAAGAAAGCGCATTTCTCTTTTTTTACTTTTAGACCGTACCATTGTAAGCGCTCAAAAACTTTGTGCAAATTGTTTATATGGTCCCTAGTGTTAGGTCCCGTAATTATTATATCATCCAAAAATACCCCAACGTTGGGCAAATCGGCGAATAATTGTTCGAGATGCTTTTGAAATATACCCGGGCTGGACGATAAACCGTAAACCAACCTATTAAACATAAACATACCCTTGTGCGTATTAATAACCGTATATTCTTTGGATTGGTCCAATTCAAATTGTGCGTAGGCTTGCGATAAGTCGATTTTACTGAATCGTTTACCCCCATCTAAACGTGTTAATAAATCTTCGACGCGCGGTAAAGGATAACGGTCGACTTCTAATACCTTATTTAATGTTAATTTATAATCAGCACATATTCTGACAGTACCGTCTTTTTTTACCACGGGAACAATAGGCGTGGCCCAGTCCGAGCGGTCCACAGGTGTGAGGATGCCGTCCCGCACCAGCTGCTCGAGCGCGCGCTCCACCGGCTCGCGCAGCGCGTACGCCAGAGGGCGCGCGCGCATATACACGGGCCGCGCGCCCGGACGCAAGTGGATGCTCACCGCACCACCGGTGAATCGGCCCAGACCGTCCTCGAATACTTTACAATATCTGGAACTGAAATCGGATACATTAAATTCCTCGTTTCCTAAAGTATTTACCCTTACACTATTACATCCTACTTCCGGCAATTTGATTTTTAATTCAGCCATCCACTGTCGACCGAGTAATACTGTTTTACCATTTTGAATAACATACAAATCTAAGAATTTTCGCTCATTTCCATATTCAACTGAGGGTTTAATTACACCTATTGGACTCACTTGCTCCCCAGTATAGTATCTCAAAGCTATTCTACATTCTTTTATCTTTAAATCACTGAATAACTTCTTATACATATCATAGTTAATACAAGAAACGGCACTTCCCGTATCGCATTCCATATCGATATACCGACCACTTACATTTAATTTTAGATATAAAGGTGGGTATTGCCCTATTGATAAGTGGTTTATATTAACAATGGTTACCTCATCACTGCCCTCGCCGTCCGAGAATATTTCTACATCTCGCACGTGGTGGTGTTCCACTCCCAGCGGGCACATGCGCTGGAGGTGTCCCTGCTTGTTGCATACACGACATACGTATCGCGTAAACTTACACCACGCCGTATCATGTGACTTGCCACATGCACTGCACTGCTGCTGTTGCCGAACACGCTCCGCGGGCGCGGGCGCAGCCGATGCCCCCTTCGCCAGACGCGAGCCGCGCCAGCCGGCGCGTCGTTGCTCGCTCTGCGCAACGGGTCGGTCCTCGCCCCGCGCAACTACCGCCCTGCGGCCGGCGGCGGTGTTTTGCCTCGTTGCCGTCACTGCTAAACACTCCACCGCTGTGTCGGTCTTATCCATCGCTCTTGAGTGACCTACAACGGCCGCCGCATTTTTCTCGGCCGCTTCCATGCTAACAGCCAAACTGTAGGCTTTTGCGTAGTCAAGTTTGTCTTCAGCGAATAAACGCTGACGTATCACTTCACTGCTGATTCCACAAACGAACTGATCCCTTATACTTTCTTCGAGCCACACACCCAACTCGCACGTTTTCGACAGCTTCTTCAAAGCTGCTAGATAATCCGCGATGGTTTCTCCCTCCTTTTGTTTTCGTTGACGAAATTTATAACGCTCGGCAAGAATGCTCGGTTTTGGCTTTAAATGTTTTTCCACGATGACCGTTAGTTGCTCGAACGTTTTTGTGTTTGGTTTATGCGGTGTGCATAAATTCACTAATAGTTCGTAACTTTCGGCTCCCATTACAGTAATCAATGTCGCTACACGTAATTCACTTTTAATATTGTTCACCAGAAAGTAGTTTTCTAAACGTTCCACGTACAAGTTCCAGTCGTCCGATTGAACTTTGAACTCACTGATTCTACCAATTGACATTTTTACGGATTTCTATAATAGTTTTTTTTTTTTTTTTTTTTTTTTCCAATACACTGCACCCGTAGAATTCTTGTATATCCTCGTCGCCACTGAAATATTTTGGGAGTCGTCGGGAAGCCAGGATATGGTGATAGCAATGAAACAAACTTGTTACTTTTACAGCTGTAATCCGACTGACGCTGGCTACATAAAAAGGTCGCATGATCAGTGGTTACCCACATCTATGTAATAATGGAGTACGACAATTATTTACATTTACCCACATACATCACAATGTTTACCGCAAATAAATGCATTTTCTTTCTTTCTTTCTTTTTCTTTAAGATTACCTATATCAAGAAATGACTAAAGTCTGGGAAATTAATCGTTAATCAAATTGACAACCTACGTCAATTTGCCGTGTCATGGCCATTGCATACAACAAAATTACCCTTGTGATTTGAACATACGGAGAATTTAAGTTGGTAGTAAATTTGCTTGATAATTAAATTCCCCTGCTTTACATATAAAATAGTAAAAGTTACATTCGTGCTTGTACTATTAAAAGCAAAAAAAATATATATCAAAAGGAAAAACATTGTAGGAGTCACAAACATTATTATTACTGTTTCCAAAGGAAGTTGGACACTTATAATTATATATTCAACATCAATGATGTAACTAATATTTATATAACAATATAATTTAAAAGAGTGTCCATGGAGTTTCTTGCCCGTTCTTCTCCATAGGTACCTACTACGCTTTGGAATGGGCAACTAGCTTCAAATTTCTGTCTGACCGACCACTTGACAATTCAATAGTGCCTCTAAATGGTTTAATTGAAATAAATGCTTGAGTTTGAATTTGAGTTTTCATTTCATTTCAATATCATCTGAATATAAATATTAAAATCTGAATATTAAAAACCATCAAGCTTCTAAATTAGGTATAAATAATCGCTCAACATACACGGGAATGTTTCGGGAAGCCCTCGGAGAGAGGATTCAAAAATTTGTTTTTGGACCTCCTATCACGGGCCAGCCTGTTTATGATGCAAATGAATCTGGGTTGAATATAACAACATTTTTTTACTAGCAATTGTACTTCCATACAAAATATTAGTTCCATGTTTATCAGCTCTGGAAGTTCCTTCCTGTATCCGACAAAATCCCGAACGACAAAGTACGGCACATCGATAACGTACGTCATCAAGCCATATCTAGCTAAGCTGGAAAATAATGGCTTCCTATGTGCGAGCCAAACTCGTTATTAAAATATTTGTGCGGACTGCAGATAGAAACAGGTCTGGGTGCATTTTAGATTTACGCACCTACGTTATTGCAATTATTTTTAAAGAATGGGATCTAAACTGCGTGTTTATTTATTGGACATTAACACGACTGAAAAAAAATTAAAACTAAAGAATGAATGAGAAATGATTACTAGTCAAGCGATACGATTGTTTGACAATCCAGTCAACCAACCACAGCAGTTTACGACGGCTTGATAATTTGTTACCCAATTTTTGTGTTGCTTGTCATTCTAGAAGCCTGGCCCTGCAGTCTCGACATAGTTAGCAATCGTTTTCGGTTGCTAAGTCCTAACAATCCAGATGTAACGATATTTTGTGGTCTCCACACTCAAATTTATCCATTGTTATTGGTATTTTAGGTAGGTACCGGTAGGTAACAACCGATAAATTTGAGTGTTGAGACTACCAAACATTTACATCAACATTTACATCTCGATTGTTAGGACTTAGCAACCGAAAACAATTGCTAACTATGTCGAGACTGCAGGGCCAGGTGTATACTTCTTTAGTGTTATTATTGTTTGGTCTTTATATGCTGGGTAAAATTGCGAATAAGACCGCCTTCAAAGTCGAAGTCAAAGCATTTATTTCAAATAGGCACATAAAAGGCACTTTTGAACGTCAACATTTACATAAATAGAATTGATTCTAGTCGCCCCTTCCAAAAGGTAGTTTCGCATGGAGAAGAATGGGCAAGAAACTCCACCGTTACTCTTTTAAAATGTGTTACAATATTTTGTATACATTAATTATATAATTATATGTGAAGACGATGCACCTACTTATAATAAAAATTACCCTACCATAATAGGTAAAAAGAATTTAATAAAGGTAGCAATGATAAATAAGTTAATTAAGTGATAGATACATGGTGTTCACATATTTACAAACATTGTAAAAGTACACGATTTCCCAAAATAAGTAAACAATTAATACCTTACTACCTAAATTACTACCTAAAAACCTTACTCGCAGCTTATCATGGTTATGTCACCTCGGCCCTGCGGTATGGCCTCATATTTTGGGGAAATGCCCCTAAGATTCAAGAAGTACCTACGAGTACTTATAGCACAGAAAAAATTTATCCGAACGATTTGTAAACTAAGACAAAAAGAATCATGCAAGCCACATTTTCAAAATCTAAAAATATTTTACCTTTACCGTCACTCTATATTTATGAAGCCTGTATTTTTATAAAATACAACATGAATTTATATAGATTTGTAGAAAGTAAACGGCGGCGCGGCGCTCAAACAAGTTGCGAGTGTTAGCAACAAAAACAAAATTACGTACCAACTGCTTTTATTCAATGGCTCAAAAACTATAAAATTAGTTACCATGACAAACATGATGTTTGAGTTATCTCAAGTATTAACATTAGCGAATTTAAAAGAAATCTGTTCAAATTGTAAATTAAAAGGTGTTTTTTTTTTCTGTTGACGAATATTTAAATGACAAATTTTAATTATAATACCTGCTAACTAAATCCAGTCTCTTCTTATGGCATGTGACATACTAAATAATTATGTAAATTTTGATTAAGTATTGTTGTATTAATGAATTAGTGACATTATTAAAATAAAAAAAACATATATATTTTGTATGCCTTTTGGCGGGACACAGCTAGGATCTTGTGTATTATAACACCTTCTGTATGTACCTTTTTTTTTTGTGGGTGGGAAATCATCAAATAACTTCTCCCGCTCTGGGCAGAGTAGGAGGGCGTGTCAGACTCTTACTGACTAAAACCCACCCGTGTTCCTTCAGTTGCCTGTGCCAGGGGCCACGGTAACCCTCTCGGACTTTTCCGCAACCCTAGCAGGCATCGGTCCTAGCAAACCCCGTCATTGGTGCTGACATCTCTTTGAGGCGCGCGTGGAACACAACGCGCCGTCGACCCGGGCCTGGTCCTTATCGAACGGCGAGCTGCCCGTTGCTCGCCGTTCGCAAGCCCGCGCCTACGGTGCGATTCCCGACGCCCAGGGCGTCACCTGCGGCGGCTAGGGGCGTGAGGGCGCAAATTTTGCCTCTCCCTCACGCGTTCCGCCTCCTCCTTCGCGAACATTACTGCTTCGCAGAAGGAGGTGACGGCTTCCCAAGCCCTCTCGCTCCGTACCATGGCCTGGACCAAGGCCGGACGCGAGAGATCGCCACCACCAATTCTGTATGTACCCTGTGTTCACGAAATAAATGAATTTGAACATTTAATCAACTGTCTTGTATTTTAGCTATATTTTCCTACCCACTTTGACTTGACCTCGTTTTCTTATGTCAAGTAAGAACTTTAGTCCAACGCCTAATATTGCTGTTTTTAGACCTACGAATACCTACAAGAACTGTGATCACTCGTCACTGTCAAATTTCAACCAGACATCGATCACTATTTAACTCTCTACAAAATATGACTACCACTATCATACTAATTACACAAAATTCTATACCAACATCGTCTGTTAGCTTTCAAAAGCCCATCTTACCAAACTTGATACTTTATTAGACAAATTGCTTGGTATCGAATACGATGAACAATTTATCAGCAGCATCCATCATTGAGTCGGGCGATTAATTTCTGTACAGTCCCTCCTTAGGTTGACACTTTAAGCCGGCAGTATGGCCGGTATTTGGGTTATATGCCTTTATTTGATTAAGTGAATCTTGAACGTATGGGGGGACTGTCTTATGTGATTTTGACGTTCAAAAAGTGCTGATTCTCAGCCTAATTTGAATAAATGACTTTTGATTTTGATTTATGAACGTAAATTTAGCAAAAGGAGTATGTAAGGATCGTAGCAGGTGACGTTGTTCAGTTTCTGCCTACCCTCACGGGAGGAAGGCGTGAGTTTGAGTGAGTGAGTGGTTCTTCTTTGATGATGTCAATGTAGGCTTGAAAAAAGGCCTCTTAAAGTTGCGGGTTCTAACCTAAAATCACCCATGTGACTTTTCCATCCTACGTAGTTTAGTTGAATGATAAATGATAAATGATTCTATTTCTGTAAGTAGGCTTGAACAAACACTTTTACACGTCAATCATTTTTTTTTTAAACTAGATGGGGTCGGCGTTTCCTATCTGACTACTCTGAGAAGAAAGGCCGAAACAAACTCGGAGGTCACAGTCTCTTTTAAAGTCCAGACAAAATCTTGGTCAGGTCATGTGAAAGCTATGTAGATCGGTGTCTGCAATGGTCTTTTGAGGAAAGAACCACACAGATTGAGTGGACCTGTCCAGTCAGTGCACGCATTTGTCAGTACCCGTGTAGCTCAACTCAGAACTTAAGGAGCTCAACGATTCGACGAACAATACCAAAGAAAGGACATTTGGGTAGGCCGCATCAGCTACTCAAACTGCCAGAACATGATTAAAACTGCAACAAAAACACACATAGTCCTCACATTCACAATAATTTAAAATAATATAATACTTTATACAGTAAATATTAGTGCCATTGTATATGTAAATAAGTATAGATACTTATAGCAAAGATTAAAAGTAAAAATAGTTAGCGAAATAAAATAAATTAACATTGCCTGTGCTTTATTGGAGCAACTCAATCCCAAGCCTTTTTGTCCTCAATATAGTCTTTGACAGTATAATAGGCATTCTGGCATAGTTTCCCTTTTATAAAAGATTTGAATTTATTAAGGCTTAGTGCTTGAATGTGGCTAGGAAGTTTATTATAAAAACGTATACATTGGCATCTATTGGATATGGAATAACCCCCGGATTTCTGAGGTTTCTTAACCGGATACTATTACTACTGGTTAACCGGATGCCATTACTATTGGTTAACCGGATACTATTACTATGGGTTACACGGGTACTATTACTATTGGTTAACCGGATAGTCCGTATACTATTACTATTCTTCTCTTTCTTTTTTTATTTAACCGGATACTATTACTATTGGTTAACCGGATACTATTACTATTCGTTATCCAGATACTATTACTATCAGGAAGCTGGATAATATTATGAACGTAAACGTTAGGAAGAAAGGTTGCTTAAAATGATGAAATTTTCGAATTAATAACTATTGAGAGTTTATCGAGTAAGGGAGCGAGGGGCTTGTTGTAACAGTTTTCATTAAAACTAATATATCTTGAAATCTATTGATTAAATTTCTACTGAATAAAGATGGATGAATACTGTAACTCTTCCTCTACCAAATCAAGTAACAATAATACCATAACTATTGGTCATTATTTTACAATCAATTATTTTCTAGAAGAAGAGCGGTGTTACAACTTACCTCGTGCTTGGGGCAAGTTGTAACATCTACCGGGGCAAGTAGTAACGACAAAAAAAAACGACAATAATACCTCTAATCATTTATTCTTTGTTTTTTCTTTTTTAAATTGACATCTTTCTAAAGTAAGTATTACGTAATTCTTATCAAAAATCAACTCAAATACATTTTTTTAGTAATCAACACTTAAAAATTAAGTAATTAACAGTTTTATTTAGTTAAACACTACTTATATTCATCATGGCACTTTTAAATCACAGTAAGTAATTTAATTATTTAAGGTATGCACTTGTTGTAACACGTTACAACAAGCCCCGGGATTTTGTTACAACTAACCCTATGGTATGATTTTCAACATTTATCAAGATAACTATTTAAACAATTTAGCAATCATAAAAACTGTTACACACTATCAGAGATAGATAAATTTGAATGGAAATAAGATATAGAAAATTTGAAATTAGTCGATATTAAATACGCAAACCGAAATTTTACGACAGTACAATTTTATATTACCTGGCAGAAATGAAGCACGTGCACACTTCCGCTCACTGCGCCGGCCGGCGGGACATTGGCTATGGCAACATGATGCGGCGCGGTTTATAGGTTAAATCGAGTCAAAGAAATACGTTAATAGCGTTTAAGATCCTAGTGAAAAGGGCCTGTTACTACTTACCCCTGTTACAACAAGCCCCTCGCTCCCTTACCTTTTAAATTTCCGTTCATTTTAGGATTTTTAGCTTTAATGACCGACCGAGATTATTGCTTGTTAGCATTTATCACTTTTATTGCTCAATACGTGTTGGCGATTCCAGACAAGTCCAAAGACCCCATTTTTTTTTCACCTCATTCCAATATTTCTACACTTAATTTAGGTGTTGTCTTCTTAGGTCCTATTATCATAATGCTATTCTTTCTATAATCTGTTCGTAATAAATTCGGCTGATAATTTTATCAGCAGTTTTGTAAAGAGAATTGTAATCATTTTATAATTAACATGGAATTTTCAAATTTGTACGCGCTGTATGTGTTTATTATATATAGCAGTGACGAGGATTATGATTCCAAATACACCGTAGTAAATTACTAATGAATGTAAGGTATTTTTATTACTTGCTAGCTTTTGCACGCGGCTTCACCTGCGTGCTGGTCGGAAATGATTCCACGGAAACGTACTACTACATTTAATAGAACTTTTTAAGGGGCTGACAACAGCTAAAGCGCGGTCACTGTCGGACTGCATATAAAAGAAAGAGAAGCGCGATGACACAAAGCTGGTAATTTATTGCAAAATAAGCAATTATTCTCTATTTACAAAAAATCTATTGATTGGACTAAAAATTTAAACACTATCACGTTAATAAGTTGCTTGAAGAACCAACTGACAAAAAAAACAGAATGTTTGCATGTATGTATGGTTTTTAATCGTTAAAATAATTTTTTTGAGGTATTTCCGTGACTTTTTTCTATCGTACCAAATTAGTTGTATTATGTTTTCAACACACTATCTAACTAGCATATATACTGAAGAATAACATATATTTATCTGATTTTATTTACTACAGTGATCATATACTTTTAGGCATTGTAAAACTTGCGTTTAGGTCATGTAGTCACCTTAAGAGGAATAACTCCGTAATACAATGTTCTCATTGGTTTGCGTGGCGGACGCCAATAAAGCTCCCAGTCGGCATTATTTTTTTCCGACGTCTTCAACAATCATCATCATATTTCAGCCAATTTAAACAAAAATATAATGAATTATACACTTGAACCTTCTTCATGAATCACTCCGTCCATTTATGAAAATCGTCTGAAAACCCGTTCGGTAGTTTTTGAGTTAATCGCGTTTAGACAGACTGACAGACGTGGCGGAGAGACTTTGTTTTATAATATGTAGTGATAGTAGGAACTAAAATATAAAAATACTTAGCATAAGAATTCTCGACAAGTTATTAATAGAAGAAAAAAACCATCACAACAACTTCAAATATCCACCGATTAATTTCCCAGAATTGTGTACATAATTCTCTCGCTGATTGTGCCTACATACGTACGAGCCATCTTGCTCTATATTGCGTGCGTTCTTCCGTTTATTGACATAGCAAGTGAGTAACGTCATAGAATAATAAATCGATAGAAGGGAAACTTCCCTCTGAACGTTATCACGCTATTTTGCCATACTATGTATGTCCCACGCTTAGCATAATCAGCCTATAACGACCCCACTGCTGGGACACAGGCCTCCTCTCTGTTAGAGGGAGTGGGCTGTAATAAATAATAAACAACCAGTGCGGGTTGGTAGCCAACCCTAACATTTTTTGGAATGAACTAGGCAGATGATTATGAACCTGACTTTTTTGAATGCAATCTACCTACTTACAATCAGCCTATAATGTAGGTATGTTAGGGAGTGGGACGTATTCCACCACGCGGGCCTTGGTGGATCTCACGTCTTCGAATATTTGGTTCTAGGACATGCCGGTTTCCTCACGATGTTGGCCTTCGCCGTTTTGAGAGCAGTGATGATGAAATAATTTACACAAATACAAAGCGCCTGTCTGGGTTTGAACCTACGACCTACAACTCAACAAATGATTGCCTAAGCTAAATAGGATGGTCAAAATTGTCGCTATGTAAATATTTGCACGACAGATAACCTATAAAGGATCTCAAGTCACCTGAATGAGACTCGCCCAGACCAGGGAAGCATGGAACAAAGGGAGAGCGCCTCAGAAGTGGGTGGACGTTTTGCGTTACACCCGTTCAATCAATTGAACGAAATTGCTAATCCATTGCTTCATACTGACCGGTTGGAGCAGTTTGTAGCGACCCTGCCTTCTGAGCCGCTGGTCCCGGGTTCGATCCCCGGACAAGTCAAACATTTTTGTGCATGAACATGTATGTTTGACTTGTGTCTGGGTGTGTATACATATAAGTATGTATATCAGTCATCAGGTTACCGTAGTACAGGTTCTACCTACTTCGGGACCTGAAGACCTTGTGTGGATGTTGTAAAAAAAAAAAAAAACAAAACTCTTCTGCTCAACAATGTAAATAACGCAATAAATGTTGTTTGAGCTGTCAAAATTGACATTGTGAGTAGGTACCTATGTTACGCAATTAGCCCTCTGAAGTACGTCTTCGGCGGGTTTAAAAAGCATTGGACATCGCAGATTCTATTCTATACATTTTTAATCTGTGGTACCATCAACGAGAAACGGAGTATCACTTAGAGCTCGCACGAATAATGTGGTGTAAATTCAATTTAACATTATTTGGCACGCATAATGGAATCCAGGGCTGCATTGTTCGGTTCTGTCTTTAATTTTAAATGTGCTGCGTTAAAAGGATTTTGAGTTCGTTTTATTTTAATATGGAACTAAATCACCTGGAAATACAAATAGACTTATTGACTGTTTTATTGAGGAATAGGGTTGTGGCAGACAAATTGCGACACACCATGTTAAATGGTTATTTATAAGCACATTTTCCCCAAATTCGTATTTTTTTTTAATTTAATACGTTTTAATGCCTACTTACAGTAAAATATATATTTTGTACCTACAGTCGCCAGCACATCAGGTTATACGAGACTGTCAAATTTCTCCAAATTATTTTAAACCTTAAAATGTTGAAGATTAAGTTCTTAATCGAATGAGAAAGTTTGACTTGACCTAATGCTGTGTGTACTTAGATAAAACAAAAACATAATAATATTATGTAGAAGTATGTTAAAAAAAGGAAGAGCTCATAGGGCATCAAAAAGGTCGTAATAACTATTAGGTAACTATTTTTTTTTAAATACGTTGCTCCACACTAGTAATTTCTCCTGTATTGTGGGTGCGTTTACAAACATTTAAACTCACTTACACAAACAGCCAGACCCGGAACAACTACTTGCAGGACATACAAATATTTTTTCCGTGCGGGAATCGAACCCGCGACACGCGGCGCAGCAGTCAATCGCTTAACCACGGCGCCAACCGTGCGTCTTATCCTGCTGACTATGGCCATTCATATTTTTTTTCAAGTGTGACAAATTCATATTCCAACTTCTTACCTCACCAACACACACAATAACCTCTTAATCACTTCACAAACACACAAGTACAAAAGGGTTAACTATATTTGGTCCGCGGGCCACAAGGTACTGTGATGACGTAGTACAAGACTGAAAATGAGTCGCTCTATTTCTGGCAAAAAGGCGAAGTAACTTTGTTTTGAGCGGTTAAAGGGTCATGCCACGGGGGAAAGTGCTAACATTTCTGTGTTTCGATCAAAATATTATAATTTAACTAAGATGTACTTGTTTCGTAATTGAACGGTTACCTGACGACACTGAAGTTTTGCCACATGTAACCAGATTATCCACCAGAATAAGGGCTCCGTTTGAATTCGATACCGTCGGAAGCCACGAAATTGTTTTAAGAAGTTTTTTAGTGAGATATTTTGTATCAGGCGTAATTTCAGGTAAGCCAGAATGAAGTATTTTTATGCGCGCCATTTTTTGTCGGATTCGTCGACTAATGTCAGATTCTAGATATGTCAGATGAGTTTAAAACGCCCAATTCTATGGAATGCCTGATTATGTATATGCGAGATTCTAATAATGCCATATTATACACGGTGACATTTGAATCACAGTTTTGCTCGAACAAATGGTGTTTACACCATGGTCTACTACCATTCTACAGTATCAAATATGTTATTAAAACAATCTAATCTAGGAGTTCTCAAATTAGTCTTATGTTGCTCAAACGTGTAATAATGTTTGAAACATTAACCGTAACATCAAAATACTCATCACGGTAGCGATATTGCATTCAAGACGCGAGCGCGGCGGCGCGTCACAGCCCCAGTGTCTGTGTTGTAGGGCGTAACGATAATAATATAAGACGATAATCCCGACATTTTTAACATTGCCTTCTTTGGGTTTTTTTTCAGAAAACCAATGACGTTTTTTTTCTATTGGATGCTATAGAATGGTTGAAGACCATGGTCTGAACAAGGTTTGTTCTAGCAAAACTGTGATTCAAATGTCACCGTGTATAAATGCCAGATTCTATTATTAATGTCAGTTTTTTTTTTATAATTGCAATATACTTAATAATTTCCTTAAATGAATGTATAAAACTTCGCTAACTTCAAAAGTTGTGGCTGTACTTGTTGTTGGTTTTTTGCATTAAAAAATTGTATAAGCACAATTTTTTATTGCAACGTTTTGAAATGAGCTCTTAGAAATCGAAATTCTATTAAATATGTTGTTTGTCAACGTTGCCAAAATTATAAGGAAATATTAAAGACAGTCATTGGGAAATTATTTCATTACAAAATATGTATGGAAAAACACAAAATTACAAAGTTATCGTCATACATTTTTCTATCAGTTCACTCAAAAAACTTTGTTCTTGTATAAGAAAAAAACCTAATTGATATATAACAATAATCAAAATCACCAGTTTCAAAAAAAAAAACTTTATTTCCATCAGAAAAAATCATCATTGCTCTTACTATAAAATACACATTAATCAAAATCATCGTAAAAATTAATTTCGACTTCTATCAGAAATAAAACAGTATAGCGGTTGTAAGTCATCATCATCTGCCTAGCCTTTTCCCAACTAGGTATGTTGGGGTCGGCTTCCAGTCTAACCGGATGCAGCTGAATACCAGTATTTTACATGGAGCGACTGCCTATCTGACCTCCACAACCCAGTTACTGGGTAATACAATACCCCTTGGTAAGACTGGTTGTCAGACTTTCGGGCTTCTGACGACCCGTAACGACGTAAGTAAGTCTATGACATTTATTTCTTCTCCTTGTAACTGATTTAGCAATCGTTTGTACTTTTTATAATAATAATATAATAGTATCTTTATTTCAGACATACGTCCATACATTTTTAACAAATGAAACGTTAGTAAGGTTGTTAGTAGAACACATAAAAATACAAATAACAGGGTGTTAGTAATTTGTTCGTACAGAATCAAAATTAGTAGGTATAGTACGACTACATTATACTATTCCATTACATTATCTACATACATTACAGAGTACATTATCTATTTCCTATTTCTGAGCAAGTGAACACTCGCCCAGCAAACAGTAAACGGACCGTTTATTTTGCACGCTAACGTTCTGAGGACAGTGTTGGTGCTACCACGGACCCTGCTCATCATCGATGCGGTTCTTTTCCTGATGATGGAGAAGAAATCATCGACGAAAGCTGCCGCAAACATTTCTGAGGCACTGCAGTATCTGGGTTTCCTCAACACTGCCCTCAGAGCGTCATTGTACTGAACACGCAGGGCATTGAAAGCCCGCCGCGTATAGTTGATCCACTGACTGCACGTGTAGAAAGACTGACAGAAGGCTCTGAAAAGTAACAGTTTTACATCTGTAGTACATCGTGCGAATCTGCGGGCCAACATGTTGCAGCGGACTGCCAACGCCCTCCTTTCCTCCTTTATGATCAAATACAACCTATTTATTTCAGCAGTTTTTCCTTTGGGATTCCAATGTAGAATTTATTTATTTTTAAGTCAAAATGTCTAGCTTTTTTTCTTCGTTTTTGGACTAAGAAAAACAGACTGGATCTTTTCGGGATCAGCACATTCATACGATGGCGCCACCCCTCCAGTGCATTAGTGGTACGGTGGCGTTGTCCGGCGCAACTCAGAAGGCTTGGATGTAGTCGTGGGTACCACTAATTTTGAAAATGTAATTGAAATCGATTCATACTGTGCTGAGTTACCTCTTATAACGATCATTTTTAATTTATTATAAGTTATAATTAACTTTGTTCGCGTGATCGTGTTACTTGAACCTCTTTAGCCTTCTTTTTAATTGCTTTTTGGAAATGAAAGTAAAACCCACTAATTTTTGCCTCTGGAAACACATCTCTAACCGCGTCCATAATGGCCACTTCATAATCATATTTGAAACTAGATATTTTCACATTTAAAACATCTCTAATTAGCGTGAGAAGTCTGGTTTCCGTAATTTGTATGACCTGCAAGTAGTTGTTCCGGGTCTGGCTGTTTGTGTATGTGAGTTTAAATGTTTGTAAACGCACCCACGATACAGGAGAAATTCCTAGTGTGGGGCAACGTTTTAAAAAAAAAAAAAAAAAAAAAAAAAAAAAAAAAAAAAAAAAAAAAAAAAAAAAAAAAAAAAATTGTTATCTGGCAATAGTGTATACAATACAGGCATTATGTTGGTGGTGCTTGCATCTGAATTTAAGTCTAAATGAAGTGAGAATAGCTGATAAAATGGCTGGTGCATACATTTAAAAGTACCGTCAGCGTAGTATCCTTTTTTTTTTTAAATTACGCATTGTTCCTCTGGACAAAGACGATGAAACTATTAAAAATTTGTCTGTACTTCCATCTTCTGTTACATGGATTTGCTTACCTAATCTTCTCGGCACAAAAACATCTTCCAATTTATCAAATACCAATTTTTCTTGCGGTACACAGACAATCTTTCTTGTCAAAAAATTCGGGTCGTGTGACTTTTTTCTTGACGTAGGTACTCGGTACAATGTTGTCTTCAAACTCTTTTTCAAATAAAGGTTTTATTGGTGCTTTTCTCATTTTATGTTGCGAGAGTAGGCCGATAATATATCGATACATTATATTTACAAGGGTTTTTCTTGAGTTCGCTTGCTGCACTGCATCAGCGAAGTCGTTAAAATCATAGACTTTATTTTTCCTGTTCCACCAGATGATTAAAAATACTTCAAGGTGATTGTTTTCGCGTTTATTAATAATACTTTACACCAGATAACTCAAAATAACCCAGATTTTATTTTGTGCAGAACAATTATCCATCCATAATACGATATGATCAGCACCACGTTTATGTGAAATAAATGCGTTTATTGCCAAGATAATATCTTCCTGTTTTCTTCCAGTTATACTCTCGTTCCGGGCGGCTGCAAAAGGCACATTATCTTTTATAGACCTTCATGGTAAAAAGCTTTCGTTGAAGGCAATGACACGTGTACAAAATATTGGGCTCCATTCGCGGTATCATTATTATTTTTTGTAAATATACAGAGTAGTAGATGGAACCTGTTTCCTTTTCAGCTTCTTTAACATATTTTTTACGCCTTACGGGACTGTGTATATCTGGATTTATGGAAATCAGAAATCATTTATTTTGCAATGAATGTAGGTACAAAATAAGATTTAAGCATTGTAAAAGTAGTTCTATCATACTCTACCTTACGGCATGCAAAAGTAAAAAACTATATACTAATGTTTAATGTACTCAATTATACAATCAAACAGCTATGATGAGCTGCAGCTTTCCCACATAAACTAAACATCAAAAACAACAATCTAAATTCTTTATTTTGCAAATGATTGATTAAAAATAAAAACTGATAGCTGTCCTTTGCACGCTGATTATTCACAAAGCTTAAGTCACTTCAAAATGATAATTTTAAAACAGCGAAGGCATACTAACGACCTGATTTTGCTTCACAAAATCATTAATGTATCTATACAAGTTCCTAAGCTTCTCTCGAAATAAATATGTCTGTCCCTCGCCATAGTTCACCCAGGTCTGAACGCATTCTAGACGTGTTCACTCCATGCCCACCCAGATCTAATCTCGGACATTCAGCACCAATAAACAGGTTGATGAGGGCGTACAATGAACTCCATACACGTTCCAATAACATTGACATCTTCGCCAACGGGCCATCGCAATTTCGCTAACAATTGTTACTGACTCACAGTGGCCACGGTTAATATCAATATTATTAATAATATTACTACTTAGTTATTCCTTTTCGTGATTTTTCTTTTTTAATTTTCAATTCTGTTTTCATGCAGTTTTTTTTTTCTGCATGTCCTCTATTTTGTAATATTATAAAACTTGAGATATGTCAGTGCTGTGCACACCTGTAAGTGAGAAATTCACTCTAGATTTTAAGTTTAATTGTTGTAACCCAAAAAATGTATTAGTGGATAAGTCGTTGGAATGCCATAGTTAAATAAATTAATAAATAAAAACGAATAAATTAATATAACTGTAGGAACGGAATGTCATGATAGACGAGTGGAATGAAACGTAAAGATGAATGACAGATGTGAAGCATGTTGAATGAAAGAGATGAAAGTATGAAATAGTCTAGGAGAAAAGACGAAGGAAGTTAGCTACAAAGACGTGTTAAAATAAAATTCAAGATTATTATTAAAGAAATCAGTGCTTTTTACTTGGCCTATATCGAACTAATCCCACATAACATTATAAACTCTTGTCGTTGATTTAAAACTTAAATTTAATCATAGACGGGCTTCTTCCCGTATTCCCGAAAAAGTGGCTAAGCATGATTCGAAGATACGTAGCCCACCAAATCTTCCATACGCTCGCCCAATGTAGCGATTAAGGCAATAATCTACGACTACGTACCCTTATTTATAGCCAGATTAAAAAAACAATCTTTGACTCACAAGCACAATTAGAACTGTTTAAACGATAAAGATATTTATAAGTTCAATGATTGGGGTTTGTTCTAACTTTAGGTTTTGTCTTAACTTTTGCTGGACCCAAAAGTTTGCGGACCATAATAAACATCAAACTAATTTACAAGGTCCGCAAATAGTTTGCAGACGAAAATAAGTCTGAAGTTATATTGATAGTTAGATAGACAACTGGTTTATTTGGTGCATACAAAAGACATACCCCAACATACAAAAGCACGATGATATTGTGATCGCAGCTTTTCCTCATCAATATTTATAAAATTAGCGTAATCATGAAAATATCTGAAAAAGCACCCCGCGATTGCGATTGGCGGTGGCGATCGCTCGCGTCCGTTCCTGGTCCAGGCCATGGTACAAAGCGAGAGGGCATGGGAAGCCGTCACCTCCTTCTGCGAAGCAGTAATGCTCGCGAAGGAGGAGGCGAAACGCGGAGGTAGAGGCAAAATTCGCGCCCTCACGTCCCTAGCCGCCGCAGGAGACGCCCTAGGCGTTGGGAATACCAAGCCGGTTCCCGGCCACCATAGGCGCGTGCTTGCGGACGGTGAGCAATGGGTAACTCGTCGTCCGATAAGGACCAGGCCCGGGTCGACGGCGCGTTGTGTTCCACGCGCGCCTCAAAGAGATGTCAGCACCAATAACGAGGTCCGCTAGGGCCGCTGCATGTTTTTTTTTTTTGAGGATGGGAAGTCATAAATAACTTCTCCCGCTCTGGGCAGAGTGGGAGGGCGTATCAGACTCTTACTGACTAAAACCCACCCATGTTCCTCCAGTTGCCTGTGCCAGGGGCCACGGTATCCTTCTCGGACTTTCCCGCAACCCTAGCAGGCCTCGGTCCTAGCGGACCCCGTCATTGAAAATTGAAATGACGTAACAACCGGTTAAAAAAAAGTAAAATAATATTTAAAAATGTATGAAAATAAATAAACGAAATAATATTCAAACTAATATACTTTATGACCTTAATTTTTTAATAAGGTACATGACTAGTGTTTATATTCTACATCAAGTGACCTTTCAACCTATATCGTGAACCACATGCGGTGAGCGGCGATGCACTTAGTGTTCATATACAGCTCACACATAGCCATTAGTGCTTGCTATCGACTGCCATGTTTATATAAGACTAGCTTCTGCCCGGGCGTGGAACCCGTAAGACGCCACAATTTACTAAAATTACAGCCACATTTTTATAAAACTTTCCTATACTATTTTAAAAAAACTTTCTGCGTGCACTGACTGGACAGGTCCACTCAATCTGTGTGGTTCTTTCCTCAAAAGACCATTTCAGACAAATCTACATGGTCCTCAAAGATTATTATAATATTATTCCATTTATTGTGAATGTGAGAACTATGTCGGTCATTGGTTTTTTTAAATTTATTATTGTATTTTTCTCAGCTTAATCATGATCTGGCAGTTTGAGTAATTTATGCGGCCTACTCAAATGTCCTTTCTTTGGTATTGTTTATCGAATCGTTGATCTCTTAGTCTAAGTTGAGCTGAACGATTACTGACAATTGCGTGCACTGACTGGACAGGTCCACTCAATCTGTGTGGTTCTTTCCTCAACAGACACCGATCTACATAGCCTTCACATGATCTGACCAAGATTTTGTCTAGACTTTAAAAGAGACTGTGACCTCTGAGTTTGTTTCGGCCTTTCTTCTCAGAGTAGTCAGATAGGAAACGCCGACCTCATATAGTTTAAAAAAATGACGTGTAAAAGTGTTTGTTCAAACCTACATTCAGAAATAAAATCATTTATCATTTATATACTAGGTTTGTAGTTTAGGTCTCAGCAGCCAAAATATGAAGAGAGTCAGGACTGGTGACGCTCCCAAGCAACGTACAGTTGTCTGTGTGAGAAGCAGCTCGTCCTGAGGTCGACACCCACAGCCTTCAGTCGCATCCGGTTAGACTGGAAGCTAACCGCAACGTAGCTAGGAAAAGGTTAGGCAGATTGATATTGGATTTTTCATATCGTTTTTGTTAAATCATAGCCTCATGTTTGACCACAAGCTCACCAGCATCGATGCGAGCCAGGGTCTTGAACTGAGCTGAACGTGGCTGAACTGGCAAAATGCAATTAGCCCGCCTGATTTTACCAGCAGCTCGCCGCCCGATAAGGACCACGCCCGGGTCGACGGCGCGTTGTGTTCCACGCGCGCCTCAAAGAGATGTCAGCATCAATGACGGGGTCCGCTAGGGCCGATGCCTGCCAGGGTTACGGGAAAGTCTGAAAGGGTTACCGTGGCCCCTGGCACAGGCAACTGAAGGAACACGGGTGGGTTTTAGTCAGTAAGAGTCTGACACGCCCTCCCACTCTGCCCAGAGCGGGAAAAGTTATTTGACGATTTCCCGCCCTCAAAAAAAAAAAATATGATCTCGATATGTAATGGTTGGTCACCTATCCACGAACCGACCGGGGCAAGCATAGCTTAACCTTCAACTGACCCGTGTGGTTGTCATTATTTAGCCACGAGCCACTCCATCAAGATAACATAAAAATAATTAACAGATATTTATCTGAACAAATGAATGAGATATTTACCATTCCGAAGTAAAATAGACTTGAAATTGGCATAATAATGAGTATCGTTTAATTTTCCCGGCCTATTTCTTGGATTCTGACTGGAATATAAATTGTACTGTTAAAACGCTTCTCTTGTTCGTTTTTTGAACTTATTGACCTTGCTCGGTAGATAATAATGTTTTATCTGTTTTGTGGACGTCTTAAAATTATTCTTATCTTAAGATAGTCGAAATCGATTTCACTAATAAAATAAAATGAAAATAGCGGATAGAATCAGGCTGCTGTTAAATCCTAAATAAGATATTTTTACCTTGGTCTCAAAGGTTATTGCTAATTCCTGGGCATCTGTGGTAGGTCTATTAATTAACGCTAGTTACCGCTTCCATGCCAGCCTATCTATCACCCTATACTGTTGTGTATTATTTCAGAAAAAAAACAAGATGACATTAATGGTGTGAAAGATGCATGGAAGGAAATGAGGAAGCCGAAATGTTCGTTTTTATTGTGGGCGTATACTATTATCTTTTTTAAGCGTTTATGGCATAGTTGTAAACCTCATTTCCAAGAACAGAAAATATTAAACCTTCCCTGCCTATACATTCTAGAAATATGCAAATTAGTTCGAAATTACCAACACTTTTACACGACAAGGGAAAATATACAGTCAAAATATACATTACGCCACAATAATAGGTTAAACATACCAAGCTCTAAGCTAAAAATGCACTCAACGAGTACACTAGTCATGTCAATTAAAATATATAATAAATTACCAGAAAAAATTAAAGAAGTACAAAAATTTTATATATTCACAAAAAATTAAAACAATTTCTAATATCTAAATGTTAATTTAATATCAATGAATATTTAAATGACAAATTTTAAATTACATGTTTTATAAAAAAATTACAATCTAAGGTTATAATAACTAAGTTAGAATTCAAATAGAAGCCCTCTTCCTCTCTCCAAATTTTGCTGTGCCCGACAGGGTCCACAATGATCATTTTTCTACACCTACCACCTAAGTACACATGTGGAAGCAATAAATATATTGAGCATTGAGTTAAGATGTGACAGAGTGATGTGACAGAACTGACTACTCAGCGCACTTACAACATTGTAATTGCGATGTAACTGCCCGTTTACCAAATAGATTGTACAAACGTACACTAAACAGATTGGGATAATACCAGGAGAATTAAGAGGGTTATCGCAATTTTTCTTGTATTTGAGTGTTTGAAGAGTCACCACACTCAAATACAAGAAAAAAATTGAAATTTATTTAGAACACTCCCGAGAGAAATAATATAATCACACATTTAAACTGGGAGTTTTGATGTGTGATTATGGTTTAGATAGGGCCACAAAATTAAAAAAAAATATGCCTGGGAAAGTTTGTTTATTTCTCTCGGGAGTGCTCTAAATAAATATCATTTTTTTCTTGTATTTGAGTGTGTGACTCTTCAAACACTCAAATACAATAAAATTTGTGATAGCCCTCTTAATGAAGTGCCTCGTCCGAAGAGATTAATTTAAGAGCTGCGCCGTTCCCGTATACAACTTTACGGAGTCTGACTACCACCAAGACTCACTTCACAATTCACCTCCCATATTCGAGACATGTTCCTAGTATGCGCGCCTCGTCGTCGCGTCGGTATGTTAACTAAGGCGGAGTGTCGCATAGCGACTGAAGAACGTTTCGTTTGCGGTGGACCTTGAATCTGTATCTTAAACTACGTAGCAGGATAGTTTATGATAGAATTCGTTTTATAGCTAACTCTTACACGATGGGTAATCGTACAATAAATACAACGCAATGTTCATCCCCGTCTTTATACGAGCTCACAAATCCTATAGAAAGAAAAAATTAAACAACGGACCAAATTTCATATTCTTTAGTTAGTGATATTATGTTGTGATAAGGTGCAAGTAACTAGCCTTGACAGAATGTACGAAAAAATAAAAAAGTACAGTCCTACCAAGGGGTATCGTGTTACCCAGTAACTGGGTTGTGGAGGTCAGGTAGGCAGTCGCTCCAAGTAAAATTCTGGTATTCAGCTGCATGTGGTAAGACCGGAAGCTGACCCCAACGACGTTGGGAGAAGGCTAGGCAAATGATGATGTGTCCGTCAGTCCAAAGGATGTTTGATAAACCCATGCAACCCTTAATTTATCCAAATGGCGTAATTTTTTTGTTAGAATTCTCTTCCCACCAAACTTAAAAGAAATACTAAAGGATGTACGGTGGTAACATTTTTACCTTAAGCAGGCCTAGCGTAGTACCGAGTTTCAATAGAATAAGAGGCCAGGTTATACCGGTATTGTTACCTTTAACGTGTGGCCTACTGCACCACCACTCAACTGAACAGACAGCAGTGCTGCTGGGGAGTTTGTTCCGCCACTTCTTCTTCCCAGCTAAAGCACTAGGAAGTGGTGAAGGGCGGGCGTTTTGGGGGGACTATCTTATGTGATTTTGACGTTCAAAAAGTGCCGTTTTAAGAAAATTCCATTTGGACTTCGCAATGCACCCTCTACATTCCAGCGTCTTATAGACAGGGTTCGAGTTAGCCTGGAGAATGTAAAGTGCTCGAACACTTGGATAATTTATTAGTTCTTTCGGTTACCTATGAAGAACACCTTTTGTATTTGGGCAAGGCACTAAGTAAGCTGAAAGAAAGCAACCTTCATGTGAATTTTAGTAATTGCCGATTATGTTTTTGCTCAGCAATCAAGTATTTAGGGCACATTATCACTCCAAAGGGTCTGAAGGCTGATCCCGAGAAGGTAGCAGCAATACTAGCATATCCAGCACCCCTAGTCACCCCTATCTCAGCCTAGTTTGAATAAATGACTTTTGATTTGATTTTGATTTGACAAATACCTACAACCACGTTTACCCTTTGACTTCAGTATTTGTATCTCACGCCGCGACGTGTGCTTTACTAGTAGTAACCAAATGTGCAAACACGCTATGAATGTATGCTTGAAGTGTTCGAAAAGTGAAGTGTTTGAAAGTTCGCGAGCACATTCGTAAGAAGCTGGCAGTTTCATCACAGCGGTAATGTTTTCTCATTGTTTGTCCTATTTGTTTTTAGCATATTCGTGTATTTATGTACATTTATTTGTGCTTGTATTTATATATAATTAGGTATATGTATTATATGTAATTTATAGACTAAATAACTTTATACGTATCTATATGTTTTAAATTATTTAATCCTAAAATATAATTATAAATGGCACCTGCCACTGTTTGTCTCTGCATCACCCAAAGGTTGACTGGTAGAAAAGGCCTATGGCATTAAGTCCGCCTCTGTACATTTGTGTGCTTTAAGTGTTAAATAAATACGACGACACGGTTGGCGCAGTGGTTAAGCGATTGACTGCTGCGTTACGTGTCGCGGGTTCGATCCCCGCTCGGAACAAATATTTGTATGACCTGCAAGTAGCTGTTCCGGGTCTGGCCGTTTGTGTATGTGAGTTTAAATGTTTGTAAACGCACCCACAATACAGGAGAAATTCCTAGAGTGGGGCAACGTATAAAAAAAAAAAGAAAAAAAAAGAAGTGTAGCGTCAGCACATAACACACACACACACACACACTTCCGACTTCGCCATTGTCTCGGACGGTACCAAGAACTCCTGCCCTTACGCACACATTTACAGCGTGTCTGCTTGGTAACCACAAGTAAAGCGCGCGTCGTTTCATATTTCATATTTCTGCAAATAAATGATTCTTATTCTAACCTCTCCACATTTACAAACATACTAACATCACTCAGCCATGCCCACTGAGGCAAACTACCGCACCAGTCTAGATTTAGTGCTAACTACGTGATTGTTATGTAAATCTCAAGATTTCTCTCATTCGGTTAGTGGTCACAAAGGGGCTTGTTGCTAGATTATGAAGATTATCTACGTAGGTAGATGAGGAATATAGACTTTGTTCTAGTCCTCCAGATGATTATTTGTATAACAAATTGGTTAGTTCAATGTTTGGTGGAGGTCTACGTAACACAAGAGTTAAAATACTTGTTTGTAAGTTGTTGTTAAGTGTGGGTCTCTGTATCTCTCCCTGGTGCCCGTTTTCATTAAATTAAAGCCTAAATAATAACGCGCTGTTGGATATTCAATGCTAGACTCGGTGCCGAATGCTTGGCCACAACTTTTGGCTTAGCGGCAAGAACTGCATCCATGCCACATTACTATCTAGAATAGTAGTAGGAACGCTTTAGACACAGCTTTTTTAAAGTTTCTAACCCATTAAGTACTCACATGTCTCCGGAAAGCGCGTTTGAAGACCTGCACCCAAATTGCGTAAGAGACTTTCAATCTCAATCCGAAGGACTTTAAGGTTCGCCATTATTTATTTATTTATATATTCTTTATTGTACACCACAAAAAACATAACAACAAAAATTAAACTGAACACTACTTAATATACAATGGGCGGCCTTATCGCTTTCTGCGATCTCTTCCAGGCAACCTTGGAATGGACAGAGATTTTCCTGGACATAAAATGGGGCTGTTGTTGGTGCAAATAATAAGTATGTATACAATACACTAAAATAGATACACATATATACATATCCTAAATAATAGATACACTTATATACATATCCTAAATAATATATACATAAATACGTACATACTAAATTTATAAGCAACGAAAATAAATGAAGACTATAGATAATTACAATTATGAGAACTCGATCACAACGACAAGTAATGTTCCTTCACGAGTCTTTTAAACACAAGCAATGACGGCGCGCGTTTAATTTCAACTGGAACATCCATTCCATTTCCATTGCTTCCGAATTTTGAAAAATTCCTCAACAACGTAAATGAAGCAATCATCAACCATTGTACTTATAAGTGTATTACGCAATTAGCCCACTGCTGTGATAGAACAACATGTGTATTTATTCATTTATATGCTATAATTTTTGAGCTGTGTGCTGTCTACCACACAAATATACACTTACAAACGTACATAGTACAATCGGCACTGTCCAAACAACAATTAGTACATTGAGTGCCTTTAAAGGCACATCTGAAACGTTGTCGATTTGCGACCGGACCGGTCACGTTATTGGCCATTTCCGGTGCAGTAACAGCTTTGCTGCAGTAGACCTAGTTTTGTCTAACTAGTAAATCTAGACTGGCAAAATCAGAGCGTGTGTTAAGCTTCTTTATACATTCTATTCCGTTAGAACCTTAAAGTTTCCTTTTGCAGGGCATGATCATTTCAAACCAAACCTAAATCACCATGCTTACTCGCTGCGTATTTGCGGTTTGAACAATGATGTCCAGCACCCTCATTGCGTAACAAACTTTCATTCTCAATCCGAGGGTTTTGATGGAATTTCCTGATCCATGACTTCATAGGTTTGAAAAATTCGCCGGCGCAACGCGGTTGAACTGTCAAATGCCAATGAAAGACATTGCAATCGATTGCCATTGATTGTGTATTGCGCAATTTTCCGCAGGTTTTATGTTCTTTTTGTGTGTAAATAAATGACATCTCCAATTAACAAAATAAGCTTAATAGGTACCGCTTGTTCTCATAGTGGAATAAAATTCTGTTGTAATTGGTTTCTGTTTACAACAGATTTAAGAAGATTTGACATAGTCACTGATGAGGGACTCTGACTTTCATTATAACGAAGATTATTATTTGCGTTGGATACATTTTCGCCAGTGTTTACCTTACCAAACCCAAGAGGAAAATCGGTGTGGATTATTTTATGTCAGAAACAAAAGAGTGTAAATCAAACATTTGTACAGGGATAATAAAAAGGCGCAATAAATATGTTGACATGTCACCCGAGATAAGCCTGTGGTAGCGTGTTCTAATCGTACAGGACACAGTTATTTTTTCAAGTTGAAAAAATAATATATTTGGTTTGTATCTTTTAAAAATACGAAGCTGTCTCATAATGATTATGCAAAATGTTCAAAGAATTCTTTCAGTGACGACTATTGCAGGAGCTTTTCGTGTATTATTTTATTTATTTATTTTTATAAAAAACATTATAAGTATAGTTCGAACGAAAATGAAAATAAACGGATTTCAGTCGGACTTTTATGATGTATTAGCTTACACCCAAAAGTACAACCTGTCAGTCTTTTCCCAAATATGTTGGGGTCAGCTTCCAGTCTAACCTGATGCAGCTGAATACCACGGTGGTCATGTCTGCTGTTTGCCGAATGGGCAAAAGCCTCATGTTCACGTAAATATTTGTTCATATTGAATAGTTTCAATATTTGTCAATAGATGGCGTTGTTGGTTGAGCGCTGATTCCTGAATCGCGGTGTTAAGATTCTCCGGCGCTCAACTATGTGAAAAATGTAAATTAGTTTTTGTGTGAGCAGCAAGCACAAGCACTGTGGAAACATAAATATTATACGCGCTTAATATAAAGTTCAGTGTTTCAATTATCCATCCTCTCCTAGTCGACCTTCGTTCACCTCATATAAGCTTTACTTAGTTTTAACCAAAACAAACCTACCTAGTACGGGACTAATAATTTTAATTTAAACTAGGTAATGTGTATTTATTGTATTTCTTATTATATATTTTATCTTAGCGTTTGCTAGACCGGTTAACGACATCACGTCAGCGCCGGCTGTCGCTGAAAACCAGCGCTGCCATGGGGCTCTGTCTCGCATAGGGTCGTAGCATTATGCTGAGCGATGGCAGTTTTGCGTGGATGTGACGCATATTTTTCCCCAACTTGTTCTTTTTGGTGTATGTGTGCGTTCTCTGCGTCATGTTTTTCTTTTTTTTTCTTTTTTCTTTGGATCTAAGTTGTAACGTTACATTTTTCCGGGAGGGGGAAAATGTAAGGTCAAGGAGGGAACTATCACCAGAACTGGAGGAGTCCCGGCTTAAAAGAAAAAGTAAAAGAAGAAGAAGAAATGGTAAAATAATATAATTGATGTAGAATAGAAGGTCAGGGAAACCGGGTATAAGTTGAGGGTCCAAGAGTTTCTTCTAGAGAGGCTCGCAGGTTGTAAAAAGAGGGTCCTTGAGTCAGACCACGTCACCGACCTTGGAGGGGCAGGCCGTGGTAGAGGAGGCAGGCAGAGGGCTGAGATCTACCAGCCATCGGCGTCACTAGTTTATTGTAGACCACGACGTGTAATCTTCTTGCGTCAGTATCCAGAACTGACGCCAAGGGTAGCCATCGCCGGTCTAGGTATTTTCCAAGATAGTCTGGTGTAGAAGGACGCGTAGATTTGTTCAAGCACAGCTCACACTATCAGAGGGCACAGCCCTCCCACCGAGCGCTATATAACTTCAGGACCTCCTGCCAAGGCGAGCACCAAGAGTCATCTGCTCTGACCGTCCCGGCTCCCTTCCTTTTCGGATCGGTTGACATACCTATACAATTTTTAACAATGATTCTAGAACATAAAAGAAGAATAATAGTTTATAATAAGGTCTAATACCTATACAACCTTACCTACTGGCAGCTCTAGTAATACATTAAAAATAAAACCTAGGCTTGTCATTATCTGACATTACAAAAGGTAAATAAACATTGGGAGAGCATGAGAAAATCTATATAACTTAAAATATAGAGGCCTAGGAATGGTTAAACAACAGACAATGGCCATGCAGATAATTGGAGATAACGTATAATATAAGATCTAATAGCCAAAACCTAAGTAAAAAATACAAACATTACATTTCCCCGACAACCCCGGAAAATTTTTGATTACAATGAAAAAATTTTGTTGTTAAGTAAGTTAAGGCATTTACCAGCTAAAATTAACCTATATGACTATTTACAGTGGTACAGAAAGTTTTACAAAAGATAAAAAATTACGTTACCCGATAACCCCAGAAAATTAACAACTGAGAAAATTTCGATGTTGTAAAAATAAAACCTTGCCCTTTCATACACCTTACATCAACCCACATTTGATACTCCCTCAATCATACATCACCAACATACTTAGGGGATATGGTTCACATTCTATGACTCATACTCCACAAGGAAAAAATATTTTTTTTAGAGTTACGAAGGCTTATTTATTTTAATTAGGTGTCGTAATCCGCACCTTTTAAAAAACCCGTTAAAACTAAAAGAAATATTTACAAAGCTTTCCAGCTTAAGAAAAGCAGTCAAGGTTTGAAAGCATAATTGCTTAAGAAAAACCTTCAAGTTTCAAGTAGTTCAAGTATTAAAAATGGACCATTCCAGCTTAAGAAAAGCAGTCAAGGTTTGAAAGCATAATTGCTTAAGAAAAACCTTCAAGTTTCAAGTAGTTCAAGTATTAAAAATGGACCATTCCAGCTTAAGAAAAGCAGTCAAGGTTCAAAGCAAAATTGCCTTTTCAAGTAGCTAAGTTCAAGTATTAAAAAAGATAAGGTATCTACACACTAAGGCTTATTTAACGAGTTAAGTACCGCTCGACACTAAGGCTTTATTTTACGAGTTATGCGACCGCTCGACACAATGGCTTATTTAAAGAGTTGTGTACCGCTCTACAAAAAAAAAAAAAGGTGGAGAAAAATATGCCAAAAGTTTTGTAGTAAGTAAAACTTGTGAAGTATTTACAATGAACTTAATGTTAAATGTTAAAAAAAAAATTAGTAAAAATTATTTCTAGAGGCATCAAGGAAAAAACGACCGTTAAGTCGTTTCAAGTTTAAAAATTAAAATAAGCACTATAAATCAATAAAAAATTGTTGAGAAGTAAAGATTAAAAAACTTTTAGACATAAAATATTACAAGACATTAAAAAAAAACAATTTTATACAAAAACACAGCAGATAGAAAACTACCTATAAAATCTTTCATTTTCCTCTTATGCCGTTCTGATCCTCTAAAATGATAACAATTGGTGACAGTTTCTCCATGTTTCAGATTTAAAAAAAAATAATAGTTTAGTCTAGGTATGTAAATTTTCAAGTAATTTTTATACAGGTTGTACTAGTCGTGGTAACAAATCAAACTAAATGAAGTAATGTTTAAAGAGTTGATGTATGTGTTTTGTATAAACAACCACAGGATATTGTCCTGCAGTCGTCGTGAAGTGTGCCAGCCCCCAACTAGTAAGTGACCAAGAATGGTTTTAAGAACACTCACTAGCGAAGACTGGTTACGATTACCAGTGGGTAACCGCAGTGGTGTGCAAGTGTGTGGGATGCAGTATAGTGAGGTATTAGTAGAGAGTTATAATGTACCTAGGTGGTAACGACTATAGGATATTCTCCTGTAGTACGTCGTAGAGTAAGCCAAACCCCAACTTGTAAGTGACCACGAATGGTTTTAAGAACACTTGCAAGCGAAGACTGGATGACAATTACCAGTGGGTAAAAGTTCGTGTGTATGTATGTGTGTATATATATATGTTTCAGTATAGAGAAGTGTTGTAAAGGTTGAGGTGGATGAGGTGATGAGAATAAAAGCTTACCAAATAAAAATCACTTGAGCAAGTTTGTTTTAGAATTTTGAGAGGTTCTGAAAAAGTTTAAAGAGGGAGGGGTTAGTAAAAATTGGGCGCCAGATTGTAACGTTACATTTTCCCGGGAGGGGGAAAATGTAAGGTCAAGGGGGGAACTGTCACCAGAACTGGAGGAGTCCCGGCTTAAAAGAAAAAGTAAAAAGAAGAAGAGATGGTAAAATAATATAATTGATGTAGAATAGAAGGTCAGGGAAACCGGGTATAAGTTGAGGTCCAAGCGTTTCTTCTAGAGAGGCTCGCAGGTTGTAAAAGGAGGGGTCCTTGAGCAGACCACGTCATCGACCTCGGAGGGGCAGGCCGTGGTAGAGGAGGCAGGCAGAGGGCTGAGATCTACCAGCCATCGGCGTCACTAGTTTATTGTAGACCACGACGTGTAATCTTCTTGCGTCAGTATCCAGAACTGACGCCAAGGGTAGCCATCGCCGGTCTAGGTATTTTCCAAGATAGTCTGGTGTAGAAGGACGCGTAGATTTGTTCAAGCACAGCTCACACTATCAGAGGGCACAGCCCTCCCACCGAGCGCTATATAACTTCAGGACCTCCTGCCAAGGCGAGCACCAAGAGTCATCTGCTCTGACCGTCCCGGCTCCCTTCCTTTTCGGATCGGTTGACATACCTATACAATTTTTAACAATGATTCTAGAACATAAAAGAAGAATAATAGTTTATAATAAGGTCTAATACCTATACAACCTTACCTACTGGCAGCTCTAGTAATACATTAAAAATAAAACCTAGGCTTGTCATTATCTGACATTACAAAAGGTAAATAAACATTGGGAGAGCATGAGAAAATCTATATAACTTAAAATATAGAGGCCTAGGAATGGTTAAACAACAGACAATGGCCATGCAGATAATTGGAGAGAACGTGTAATATAAGATCTAATAGCCAAAACCTAAGTAAAAAATACAAACATTACAAAGTCATGGCACAATTCCCTGCTGACGATCACTTGACTAAATAGGCGGTCACTCTTGATCGCTCAGAATTCCATCACAATTACCCATTTGGCATACAACCCTGCCATTGTAAGTTCATAACCAGCCTCTCTCTTGTTCCAGTCTGTATCAGTGACGGTGTCGGTGCTGACGCTGACCTTCATCTCGGTGGATCGCTGGTACGCCATCTGTTTCCCGCTCAAGTTCAAGTCGACCACGGGACGCGCCAAGACCGCCATACTCATTATATGGCTGCTGTCTTTACTGTTCAGTAAGTATACCAGTTGAATTATATTTTGTATGTACAATGCTGATCATTTACGTGGATCAAAAAGACATTCAACTCAAAAAGGATTGGGGTGGTCATGTCTAGTGTTTGCTGACTGACCAATAGCTTCGTATAATAAGATTGACGGATTATGCGTCACATAAAATCACATCTCTATTTCTCGCATTAGTAGGCGGTGGTATAAAGTGTTCCCACATTTTGTCAGTCACCTGTCTTAGTCCCATTTAATAGTAACTTCAGGTTGACACTGACAAATTCATAATCAAAAACTCCTTAAAACCACAATATAATAAAGTACAGTGGTAAAATTATCCTTTACCGGGGAATTCCCAGATTATTAAAAACGTACACATTCTAATGTCTCAATCTGTCAAAAAATACAAGATATTATTATTATGAAAAGTTTTTGGCAACAATAGTCGCTGATATAAAAATAAAAAACATTTATTTGGACCAAACATTGTTCTTATTTTATAAACCTGCCAAACTGCGTGGCAGTTTGTCGGCAGGATTAGCGCTCGTCTTAAAACATTTGGTTTACACGATCTAATTAAACATCTAAGTAGGTACTAAGGTAGAAACTGGTAGAAACATAGTTTTTTTTATTTTTTTTTGTAGTTTAATTTACTGTCCCTCAGGCGACATTAAGATTGACTTGAATTTATACAGTTTACACAAGAATAACGGCGATTGAACCCACGACCTTATGCTGAGCAGTCACGCCTGTAACCACTATACAACGAGGCAATCAGGAGAGTTGAGACGGATGATAATTTGCCTCTCACACCCAAAATCAGAAACTTCAGACTCGGAAACTGTAGAATATCAGAATCCTTGATACGATGCTTCAAATCCAAACACAATATTATGCGCCCTTTTTGGTTTTTTGGTGGGAAATCATCAAATAACTTCCCCCCTCTAGGCGGAGTGGGAGGGCGTGTCAGACTCTTACTGACTAAAACCCACCCGTGTTCCTTCAGTTGCCAGTGCCAGGGGCCACGGTAACCCTTTCGGACTTTCCCGCAACCCTGGCAGGCATCGGCTCTAGCGGACCCCGTCATTGGTGCCGACATATCTTGGAGGCGCGCGTGGAACACCACGCGCCGTCGACCCCGGCCTGGTCCTTATCGGACGGCGTGCTACCCATTGCTCTCCGTCCGCAAGCCCGCGCATACGGTGGTCGGGAATCGGCCTGACCGACGCCCAGGGCATAAGCCCAGGGCGTATCCTGCGGCGACTAGGGGCGTGAGGCCGCGAATTGTGCTTCTTCCTCACGCGTTCTGCCTCCTTCTTCACAAACATTACTGCTTCGCAGAAGAAGGTGACGGCTTCCCATGCCCTCTCACTCCGTACCATTGCCTGGACGAGGGCCGGACGCGAGATCGCCACCGCCGATCGCCTCCACGAGAACACGGCGGTGCTCCGCCAAAGCCTATATTATGCGCCCTACCACTGTTATTTTATCCATAATAAATCATTCCCCAAGCCTACTTGAAAAGCTTTTATAAGGCTTTTTTTTTAATGAAGCCAATTTCACAACACTAATCAAAAAAGCGTGATTGGATGTCTACCGTTCCTTAAAATAAAACACAAACTCAAGCAGTGGTGGCACAATAGTAACCGCCGCGTCCTACGAGTTGTAGATCGTGGGTTCGATTCCAAGAAGGCACTTTACTTTGTGTAAATTAGTAGTTTTAGAGCAGTAGCGATGACACTACTGCTCTAAAACTCTGAAAAAAAAACATAATGAGGAAACTAAAATGTGTTAGTATGTCCTAGAATCAAACATTCGAAGACATACGACATCTACCAACCCACACTGGGGGGTGGATTATGGCCCATTCCCTCTCACTGAGAGGAGGCCCGTGTGCCAGTAGTAGGAACATTATAGGCTGATTATGTATGATGTTATGTAATTTGTCTGTGTTAAAAGTTTGAGTAATTTATGCGGCCTACGCAAATGTCCTTTCTTTGGTATTGTTCGTCGAATCGTTGAGCTCCTTAAGTCTAAATTGAGCTGCACGATTGCTGACAATTGCGCGCACTGACTGGACAGGTCCACTCAATCTGTGTGGTTCTTTCCTCAAAATACCATTTGCATAGCCTTCACATGATCTGACCAAGAATTGGTCTGGACTTTAAAAGAGACTGTGACCTCTGAGTTTGTTTCGGTCTTTCTTCTCAGAGTAGTCAGATAGGAAATGCCGACCTAATCTAGTTTAAAAAAAAATATGATTGACGTGTAAAAGTGTTTGTTCAAACCTACTTACAGAAATAAAATCATTTATCATATATCAATGAAAACTTTAAGATTTAAAGTGTTCATATTTGTTGTGAAAATTATCTTGACTTTGTTTGTTTTTGTGTTTGTAGGATGTAATCACACTGGAAGTGCCCAGTGATCCGATTACACAAGTAATTTCACTAACAAAAAAGCTACACTATTGCCGAGCACCACAGCATAAGTTTTATGGTATATTCGACTTCTACGCGGATAAAATCGCGGGCCGTAACTAATACATTATATTAGATAAATATAAATACATACACCATATCAATCTTTCAATTGATGATGACGGCACGGTTGGCGCAGTGTTTCTGCCAACCGTAGTGCGGAGGATGGTCGGTAGCGCAGAGTCGTGGGACGCGATGGTTTCCTTCTGCGAGGACGTGATGTCGCAGAAGGAAACTGCGGAACGGGAGAGGGAGATCTCGACTCCCTTCCCCGGCCGCAGAAGGCGCACCGGGCGCAGGAGAAAGGCGAACGACGCCCTTTTCCTGCCCCCATGAATGGGTCCAGGGGCGTGGGACTTGGGGAAGTCCTCGCCCCCTATTTGATGGACCCGAGGCGAAGGCGCGCGTGGGTGTCGGCGCGCGCCTATGAGGATCGCCTCATAGGCGCGCGCCGACACGGCACGGGGTAGTTAAACACCTCACTACCCCGTGCAGGAGACGAGGCCCAGACAGACCGGGCTAGCACTAGTGTGGAGCTGCGGAAGAATTTGGATTCCCGCAGCCCCGCGCGCACGTGCGAGGAGACACCGGTGTGGTTTTAGCCGGTAAGAGTCCGGCACGCCCCTCCGCCTTTTCCCCAGGCGGAGATAGTCCATAAGGATTTCCCCCCGTAAAAAAAAAAAGGTGTTTAAGCGATTGACTGCTGCACTGCGTGTCGCGGGTTTGATTCCCGCACGAAACAAATATTTGTATGATCTACAGGTAGTTGTTCCGGGTCTGGCTGTTTGTGTATGTGAGTTTAAATGTTTTATAAACGCACCCACAATACAGGAGAAGATCCTAGTGTGGGGCAAAATTAAAAAAAAAATCCTGATGTAGGACTTTGTGCTACAGAATACTGACAAAAATAAAGAATGTAGAATATTCTCCGCAATGACTTTCCGTTGACATCTTTTACTGTGAGAAACCCTAAAAAATAACAGCCTCATTTTCTTGTTAATAACCGTACCAAATTATTTCCAAATGATGTCATTTCTGTCTCATAGTCTAAAACTCTCTTATTCCATGTCGCTTCACTGTGTCTCTTAATTCATCCCTTATTTCATTTTTACTGCCACTTTTGAAACCATTTTAATCGCGATATCATTCTGAAGTTTGCACGTGTCTCTTGATTAAATATTCACGTTTCAATAGAGATAAGTAATGCTATGGTTTCGTGTAAGATCATCCCGCCGTCCCTTGGGTATATGAAGTATCTATAATATTACGTACCTACTTGAATTCTCTTGATTTTATTTTTACAGTAAATACGAAACATTATATCACTCACGTTTGTATACCCCGACGGGATATTGTATATGCAATAACAATGAATAATAATAAGTTGTGGAAAAAGTTTTTCGTATTTTACAGGTATAAATTTGTAGCAAATTCTCTTTGGCTGTACTATTTTGTTTTGTACTTTTTATGTTGGCTGGTTCAATATATAGATAACATTAAAAAAAAGGAAAACAAAAAATAAAAACGATTTCCCGCCATTTATCAATTGTTTTTTTGTCCGCTGAAATGAGTGAATTTAATGATGACATTTTTTGAAAACATTTTGAAGTTCAATTACAAAATATGTGACGTTTTAATGAACGTAACGCAGTGTCAGTTAGAGTATCACAAAGTTGGTTCAAGCGTTTTCAGTCCAGGAATTTTGATGTCAAAGATGCAGCTCGTTCTGGTCGCCCTGTTACAGATAAAGTCGATGTCATTTTTGAAAATGGAGCAAGGTAGCATATTAGTAGTTATGTCATAGCTGAAGAGTTAGGGGTTGACCACAAAACAGTTTTGCCCATTTGAAAAAGTCTGGGTATACAAAAAAGCTCGATATTTGGGAGCCACACGAGCTCTTGCGTGGATGTGACGCATGTTTCCCCCAACCTTTTCATATTTTTTGTATTATTTTTTGCGTCATGTTTACCGCAAATAAACGCATTTTCTTTCTTTTCTTTCTTTCTTTCTTGAGTTTGTATATAACATACGAAATAACTTTTTCCCCGACCGAATGTATTGTCTGTGTAGTGCAGTGATGCCTGCATCCCAAATGCTTTTTTTGTTCACTGTGTTCCGATGGAGTTTAGGGAGAAAAGCAAATAGGACGAGACATTGATTATTCAACGCGATGATTAATGTCAAATATAGGTACCTACTCAGTGTTCGGCATTAACAAGAAAAATATAGCTTATGGGACTGACAACAGCTAAAGCGCGGTCACTGTCGGACAGCATTGAAAAGAAAGCGAAGCGCGATGACGTAAAGCTGGTAATTTTTTGCAAACTATGTATGAAGCAATTCTCTCAAATAATCTATTGATTGGACTTAAAAATGAAAACACTATCACGTTAAAATGTTGCTTGAAGAACAATCTGAAAAAAATACAGAATGATTGCATGTATAGTATGGTTTTTTAATCGTTAAAAGATTTTTTTTGAGGTATATTCGTGACTTTTTTCTATCGTACCAAATTAGTTGTATTATGTTTTCAATACACTATCTGACTAGCATATATCCTGAAGAATATCACATATTTTCTGATTTTGTTTCATGCAGTGGATCATCTACTTTTAGGCATTATAAAACTTGCGTTTAGGTCATGTAGTACCTACCCTTAACTGCCTCATTCAGAATAATGGTCGTGAGAGCGACTATTGAGCTTGGAGTCTTGTGTTTAATCCGGCGACGGCGTTGGGCGAAATGTTATAGGGTTTTTCGCTAAGGAAATTCTCACAACTATTGTATTCCGACTAATTATATTATATTAACTATTGACTGACCGGTTGGTGCAGTTGGTAGCGACCCTGCCTTCTGAGCCGCTGGTCCCAGGTTCGATCCCCGGACAAGTCAAACATTTGTGTGCATGAACATGTAAGACTAAGGTAGACTGGTAGAAAATGCCCAAGGCATTAAGTCCGCCTTTGTACAGTTGTTACTTGTGCATAAAGTTTTAATAAATAAACATGTCTGTTTGACCTGTGGCTGGGTGTGTATATGTATATAAGTATGTATATCAGTCATCAGGTTACCGTAGTACAGGCTCTGCCTAGTTCGGGACCTGAAGACCTTGTGTGGATGTTGTCTCATATTATTATTATTTATTCCACGTCCGCAGTTTCAGTTTGGATTTGCGCTCAGTTAATGTCTAATGGATCACCCTCTGTTATATGGCATACTAACATAACTGGCGAAAACTGAATCATATTGTTATGTTACATCAAAACTTTTTCAAACAGTCCTAACTATTCAGGAAATATTTTCGCCTGTGGTCTCATAACAAGGTTAACGGATGGTATGGCTGACTAGTTAGCTCAGTTTGAAATGCACCAAAATCTGCTTTGACATTTCTGAACTGACCTTTTGGATAATCATATGATGCGCGTCACTAAAAGCAGTGCCATTTCGATGGCCTAGAAGACAAATGTGCTAACTACAAAATTTTGATAAAATTACATTTTAATGCCAAATGTATTAAACGAGCATGCTCTACCGATCGCACTTATCCAAATGACATAATTCCGTCTCTTTCTGTCTAAACTGTATTTGTACATTCATAGTAAGTGATGTCATTTTATAGTATCTAGAAGTTATGAATCATTAAAACAGTCCTCCTGAAAAATTGGTAGGTCTGTAATTAGCATGTTTGTCTTCTAGACCATCGATTTGAAATAGCAACGCAATGTGGGTGGATTATGGGTGGTACGCGTCTTTATTAAAATGTCTGCTCAAGTATTTTTTATTGGCTACTTTGCCATCAGTTTTAGTCGCAAGTTTTGGTTTTTCCTCATGTACCTTACCGGATTATCCACGAGGAGAGAAGTGTTAACTATAAACAATATTACGCAATTGACAAGCCACTGAATTTTCTTTTGTAAGTCCCGTGATTATAGGTTGCAATTGCCAGTTTTGAAAGAAAGAAATCATTTAATTGCCATGATTGTGGGTACAAAATAAGGTATAAACATTTTATAGGCAGTTCCACTTCCAACACACCCTACTTTACGGCATGCAAAATTAAAAACATATTATAATCTACTCAAATAAACAAACAAAAAAAGTACAGTTATGTGGATATCAACTACCTTCCTTAAATAAACCGAACATCAAAAACAACAATCTTTATTACGTTGTTCACGAGTTATTGGTTAAATTGATTATTTTGCTTATACAAGCATAATGAAATTTGAAATAATATATTATAACATTATAAACTCTTATCATTCAAAAAATTTTGTTACGTTACATTAAAAAATTACGTTAGACATGATATTCTATTAGATAAAATGGAGGCATACGGCGTTAGAGGCAACGTTCTAAAACTATTTAAATCATATTTAGACAACAGAAAGCAACTCACTGAAATATCCTCAATAAATACAAAAACTAAACGTGAAGAAATATTCCAACCACATGAACTTGTAAGTAAATATGGAGTTCCTCAAGGCAGTGTGCTGGGCCCTCCACTATTCATATTGTATAGGTATAAATGACCTACCTAAATTAGTTAATCAACCTGTGACCCTTTTTGCTGACTACAGTACCATAACAATTCAATGCGATACTAAAGACAAATATAAAAGTGACATTAATAATTCTCTTATATAAATAATAAAATATTTGGATAATAATAATTTAAGGATAAATCTCAATAAAACTAATATTATGCATTTCAGTCAACGCTTACCAACTTTATCTGATCTTAATGTCCAATCCAACAGCTTACCACGGCCTAGTATCATCGCACCTAAGGTATGGAATTATCCTTTGGGGCAATTCAACTGACAAGGATATACCTTTCAAAGCCCAAAAACGGTGTATTAGGACGATGTTTAAATTAGGTTCGACTGACAGTTGTAAACCGTATTTCATTAATTATAACATACTAACGTTACCGTCTCTGTACATATTCGAAGTTGTCATGTTTGTAAAATGTAATCGGCAATTATTTCCACGCATGGCAGACAAAGTCAGTCGCGTCAGACGCGATAACACTATGCTTTGCTCACATGGTTCGAAAACAGCATTAATGCGGAAAAGTGTATTTTGCATGGCGCCTTTAATTTTTAATAAACTTCCTAAGGAATGGAGGGAACTAAGCGCACATATACTAAAAAAGCGGCTAAAATTATATCTAGCTGGGAAACAACAAAAAACATTTTAAAACGACAAAATGTAATAATACGAATTTAACAAATACTTACGGACATTATATAATTTTGACAATTTATAATTAGATTATAGGACAATTTAATTTATAATTTATTGTTTAAATTTAATTTTTAGTTTGTGTGAAAATTTAATATTGTTTTTAGCTTTGTTTAAATACCTAGGAATAACTTTTCTTAGCTACATATTTGTATGCCACAAAGGCCGAACATGACGGATCTTTTTTTGTTAATGAACAACCTGCATGCCTTGTAATGTATACTCATGTTTCTACAAATAAATGTCTTATTTTTTATCTATTAGTAAGGATGTTATCCTCTTTTTAAATATACTTATTGAGTCTTCTTTATAGGCATGAGGTGTTTTGTTATAGATAACTGGACCCATTGATAGTATAGAGGCACGAGGAATTATTTACTTTACTCCCCTCCGGAGACCAGAGGTCGATAGTGGGTCGAATTGTTGTTGTTTTGTTGGTTGATTGCTGGTTGATTGTTTGATTGTTGGTTGATTGTTGGTTGATTGATTGTTGGTTTATTGTTGGTTGATTGTTGGTGTTGATTGTTGATGTTGTTCATCACGTCAGGGTCACCAATACGTAGGCACGAGGAATAGGGTGTACAGTTCACTCATACCTCCATAGAAAAGGGAGGATCCTCCGACCAGACGGGTGTTGTGTCTGGTGGGCAACTGCCCCCCTGTCGTTTCGGGTGACGCAGGTGCTCTCGGGGCATGGTTGCTTCGGGAAGTACCTGTGTCGCATAAACAGGCAGCCGGACGCCCGGTGTCACCACTGCGTCGACTGCCGGGAGGACACGGCGCGGCATACGCTGGCAGAGTGTGCCGCTTGGGAGGAGCCGCGCCGTGCCCTCATCTCAGAAGTAGGCAGTGACTTGTCGCTGCCGGCCGTAGTCGAGTCGATGGTCGGCAGCGACGAGTCCTGGGACGCGGTGGTTTCCTTCTGTGAGACAGTCGTCTCGCAGAAGGAGGCTGCGGAAAGGGAGAGGGAGATCTCGTCCTCTCACCCGGCCCGCAGAAGGCGCACCGGGCGTCGGCGGAGGGCGGACAACGCCCTCTTCCAGCCCCCCTAAATGGGTCCAGGGGCGACGGACTCGGGGACGTCCGTCGCCCCCCACACACCAGGACCCGAGGTGGCGGCGCGTAGTGTTCCACGCGCGCCCCTGTTAGACGTCGCGGGGGGAGTCAAACACCTCACTCCCCCCCCCAGCCCGAAGAGGCCCGCAGTGGCGGGCAGGCACCAGTAGGGGGTTGTGGAAGGATCGTATGTTCCCGCGACCCCCGGCGTAGGTGTGAGATGGAACACCGGGGTGGTTTTTAGTCAGTAAGAGTCTGACAGACCCCGTCGCCCGCCCCAGGGCGGCGGACATCCATGAGGATTTTCCACCCCGTAATCAAAAAAAGTTTAAAAAAAAAATGGTGGGCAACTGCCCAACCATTGATGTCGGGAAGTTGTATTATGCTAGTCGCGCGGTAAACTCTGCTTGCGCCATGCAGGATTTGCGTGACGTCAGTATGACGCGCAGCTCGCATGTGGCGATGTAGATACCGCTAGAAAAGGAAGCTTTTTCATAACAGTGCTGTTTTATACCTACCTGTAAACATTACATTTTTGTATTGCGATCTAAAAGATCCCGGGCGTGTTCTAATATCGTCCATTGGGGTAAAAAGGTGTATGTGTTTTATAATGTGTAAAGTTCAATGCAAACTAGTTCTGATAAAAACATACTAAAAGTCGAAGTTTCTGACATTGGTTATGACATCAAGTTGGATTATTAACATAAACCAGTACAAATAGTTCGTTATTCGTTTGGGATTACCCTTTATAGCAGAACTTTTTATGTCATAATATTATTTTGCATAACAGCGAATAGCATAAACTTCATTTCGGAAAATCGTATGGAACACACTCATATAGCATATATTCAAAACTCATAATTTTGCAAGCCAGAATCATCTTTAGGCATAAATTTCATATCCATTATATTTAAAAAGTAGAACCACATTATCGCAGAAAGTTCACAGTCAGAATCGTATTTTGGCATACATTTCATTATATCGATAGTCATTAAAAAACTTTTTGGCAAAAAAAAAACAACAAACTTCCAAAAAGAAATGTCTTAGGATCTGTATTTTAGTTATAGCCACCGACTTCCGAAATTAAAGAAATTTTTCTCTTTTTAGTTTTTTTTCGAAGTCTGTTGTTTTTCATTGGAAAATAGTAGATTATGCACCGAGGGGCTAAAGTTGTGTCTTATGTCACGGGCGTCATATTGAATCTCGAGCGCAATGAAGGATTCGGGATTTAACTCCCGAGCGCACGAGGGAGTTAAGAGTTTAACTCACGAGCGAAGCGAGGGAGTTAATACAAGAATCCTTCATTGCGCTCGAGATTCAAGCTAGCCCAAGGCAAAGACACCTTTAGCCCAGAGGAGGATACTCTACTTTTTACACCTACTGTGAGAAAATAATAGCCTTAGTACGAAAAACAAAGTATTTATTAAATAAACAAACGGTAAGAATAACATATTTAGAACTAGTTAGTTATATGCACTTACATATTAATTGAAGTTAATGGTAACATTTGAGACATTAGTCCAGTTTGTGCAAAGATAAAGTTAAGTTTTTATTTGGTACGTTTATAGATGTTGATGTGGAATTTATTTGAGAATAGCTTTCCTCTTTCTGGCACCAAAGGGTGTTTGTTAGTACTATACTGCCAATCTAGCTGAGCATGTGAGATTCCAAATTCAAATCAGATTATTGACCAGCGGGTCATAATGAAATCCAGTACAACATTATTGACCGGCTGTGCCCCCGGCCACTAATGACTCACTTTGGGTTAAGGTTGCTTTACATATAATTTGACATTTTCGAGCAGGTGGTGTGAAAAAGTTTTTTATTTTTCACTTTTTAGTTATGGTAGGTACCTACCCCACACCAATTCGAAAACGATCGTCTTACACGTCCACGTCCGTTTGAAGGCGGTTTATTTTTATTTAAAAATAATTTATTGTTGATTTTTCAAAAACCGCTCGACCGATTTGGGTAAAATTTAAATGGTAGTCCCATTTAAATTTGTGCCCCGGGAAGAACACCCTTTGAAACAAAAAAAAATTTTTCTAAATCGGTTCAGGCGTCTTCGAGTAATGGGTGAACACACAAAAAACATATACATAGTATATACCTACGGTCGAATTGAGAAACCTCCTTTTTTGAAGTCGGTTAAAAAGGACGAACTATCATATCTCAGAAAGTTTACAATTAGAATCATCTTTTGGCGTACATTTCATATCCATAATATAACCTAACCTAAAATTCACGCTTCCCTAACCAAGTAATATAGGTAGAATTCGATTCTGGAACTCGCCGGCCGCTACCGCGACACCGATAACTTCGCTCGCTCGGCTCGTGCGCAGGGGGTCGCAGTTCTAACATTTTTTTTTAATATATTTTTTTTATTTCTGGGTTGGAAAATCCTCTCCTCATGGATGTCCGCCGCCCTGGGGCGGGCGGCGGGGTCTGTCAGACTCTTACTGACTAAAAACCACCCCGGTTCCATCTCACACGTACGCCGGTGGTCGCGGGAACGTACGATCCTTCCGCAACCCCCGACTGGTGCCAGCCTGCCGCTGCGGGCCTCTTCGGCGCAGTTCTAACCTTGACTGTTGAAACCACCAGCTCCTCAGCTCGCGGGCCGCTTCGCCACTCCGCGCCTACGCGGGCTTAAATTATACTCTAGGGGTAGGGCAGACAAGTCTACGTGGAGTCGGTTTTGCAGCGATTCGTTTCTGTCACTAACTTTTGTAGCACAACATATTGACTTTTTAAGACAATATTTTAATTGTAATTAAGGTTAAAAATGCCTGCAGCGTATTTTATAGAAATGGCATTATTCCTAATAAAATTATTCCAAATTAAATTCTGCCATCTTCACAGTATGCCGATTGAAACTGTACCAAATAATCGTCGCTCTAAATAAAAGTTATGCTAAACGAAATTATGCGGAAAGTTAACTTTGCCAAAGGCAAATAGGCCAAATAAAATTCTGCCATCTTAAAAGTATGCTATTGTAAATTCGGACATATAAACATTCGGCCAAACAATAATTATATTCAATAATTTTTATGCCTTAAAAAAATATTCGTTTAAAGATTATGCCAAGTGTTTTATGCCAGACAAATTTCGGAGCATCAAGAATCTGCTAGATATAGGGAACCCTATTCATTTTAGTTCAGTTTAAGAAGTTTATCCGGTGTATATATTTGTTACCATATAAAACAATTTAAACATAATTTCTCTCGAACCAATAGGAGATATTTTGCTGGTCTGTCCTGACCTGACCTGTCTTTTGCAGAATAAAATGCGACAAAGGAAAATTATTAAAACCTGTTTGTGTCTGATGTTTTAAAATGATGTCTAAAAATGTTTTGTGTCTTGTATGCACTTATATTATATGTAATCATCTTATATTGTATGCACTTATATGTAATCAATATTCAAGTTAATTTTTAACATGTCTGTGACCATGCAGTATATCGAAGATTGTGCCAGTTTATAATAATATGAAGAACTTGGTCCAAATCTCCGCCGTTTGCAGCCTGAAGTAATTTGGATAACTAACCCAACATTACTCCACCAGATGTACCAGAATTCGTGGTTCTACAAGTGCAGAGGAAGACGCCGCTTCGTTTCAACGTCCAGTACTTCATGCAGTGCACTTCTACCTGGTCAGACGAAAGTGACCTCAAATGGCATATCATTAAGGCACTGTTTTTATACACGTGAGTTTTTTTTTATTTTGTCCTTAATTTTTGTAATAATTTGATAGAGATGGGCGTTAGGGGCTAGTTACTCATCTGTCTAGCCTTTTCCCATCTATGTTAGGGTCAGCAGGCGACAAGCCAGCCCGGTTAGCCATTATTATCTATTATGTGGTAAGAAATGTATGTATACTGAGTGGCGATGAGGTTATCACAAGAGATCATGTCACAGCATAAAGTAAAACCGCACTTTGCTAAAAGGCGGCGAGTAGATATAGTTTATAACGTACTCAAATTTAGAACATCTTTTGCACACAAATTTCACAATTATCTCGGTCCTAGCCTTTACAACAAAATAAATAAAGATCTAAAATTGAAGACTCTTGGTAGCCAAACATGCAAAAAAACGATTGAAAAATATTTGAAAGCACTAGACTATAACAGCACTGAAAATCTAACATATAACGATGTTATTCACAAGGCACATAAACAAATAAATAATAAAGCACACTTAACTGTTCATATATAGAAACATAACATACACATAAATACATTAACATATCCAAACACAGACAATTCCAATCATTTGTAACTTAATATAACTATCTGTACCATGATTTATTACCTATACAGTATGTAATCAAACTGCTGCTATGTGACTTGTAACAGGAACCTTGTGGAAATCTGTTGTTCTAAGGTTGAGGAAGACTATCCGCTCGTGATAGAGGTACGAGGGGATAGGGCGAATCAGACTATAAAGAAAGAAAGAAAGAAAAAATGTTTATTCTGCACAAACAAAACGCACATTACAAATAAAAAAATAATAAAAAAAAAGACAAGTATACACATCCAACGTTATCAAAAGCATCAATAGACAACCAAACCATCTTTTCATTGTACCATTTCACCTACAGCGATCTGTCTATTTTGTGTTTATTATTGAATTACTCTGTATGGTTGTCTCAAATTTATGAATAAATAAATAAATGTATTAAATACCCAGTACAGCCACAGATTACTAAATAGTTACTACGTAACAGATACTTCACTCAGTAGAAAATTTCCAATACCTATTGAGATAATAGCCTACTCCGTCGCCTCAACAACCACTGCATGCTAAAATGTGCCTAAATGCTCAAGCGTACAGTTGTGATTGCTTCGCACCGCGCGATCCTACAGCAATCGCAGGGAACCGAATTTGGACCGCAAGCGGTCCGAGAGCGCTCGCTCGAGCGGTAGGTAATTATAGCGCGCAAGTACATGGAGTGACGGAGGCCGGTACAGCGCTTAATATAAGTATACATATATATTTTTTTATAATAATGAATAATCGAGTATGAGTACAAAAATTTAAAGATGTGATTTTCAAACATAATAAATAGCGTAAAAATTTATACTAAATAAACCATCCTTGATAATAGGTAAGTATTAGTTTAATGACCTGTAAAAGCGGCAACGGCTCGCACTCGGCAGCATAATTTATTTATTTAAACATTTCGCACAAAAAAAAAGTACAAAGGCGGACCTAATGCCTTAGGCATTCTCTACCAGTCAACCAAGGGTGGTGAAGAAATAAGATGGTAGGTGCTTTGCTAACAAAGCTATTAAAAATATATCAATGAATTGTGAATAAAATAAGTAAATAGGTTATAATCTTATAATACATATTTACTATAATATATGTATACATAATATATACAAATTCAACGGTGAGAGGTTTTGAGATGACTTTACGCTATTTGTTGTGCAAATAACTCTGCTATTTTCGCTTAAATGCATACCGACTGGTGGCCGTCCTGATATCAAGAGGAAGCGCATTCCAAAGAAGAATGGACTGAATATGAAAGGAAAAATAAACAAAATCAGCAGTATGAGAAGGATAGAGTAGGAGAAGATTGTTAGAAGAATGCAAATTCTTAGCGCGAGAAGAACTTAAAAATTGGAAGTGAGACACAAAATAAAAAGGATGAGTGAGAGAGTTGAGAAGGAAAGCCTGGTAAAAGCGCGATAGCTCCTTCTTTGGCGAATGGACATCCATTTGAGCTCAGACATGTAGTTCGACACATGGTCATATTTCCTGAGGTTGGATATAAACCGGATACAAATGTTGAGCAATCTTTGGAGTTTATCCAGCAAAACAGCATTCAGGTCAAAGTAGCACACATCGCCATAGTCGATGATAGGGAAAATCAAAGTCTGCACAAGCATGGTTTTCGTCTTAGCGGGCAAAAAGTTTCTCAGACGATACAGGGATCGCAGAGTACCGTTGACCCTATGTTCTATGTTATCGGTTTGGTTTCCGCACTTAGTCCTTCAGTGGGCCATTGTGCGTGAGCCATGTCGGCCGTCGGTGGTTATTCCAACCAGCCCACCTCCCTCCAGAAGCTGATTAGGTCTCCTGGTCTATTAAGAACATCTGTGTAAGATCTGGGTGTCCCGAGGGTTTTTGACCTAATTTGGGCGACGCCTGTGCACTCGTAGAGCACATGCGCGACCGTTTCGTCAGTCTCCATGCAAGCCCTGCATAGAGGACTGTCCGTTATGCCTATTGTATGAAAGTGTTTGTTTAGCGAGCAGTGTCCCGTGATGGTCCCCGTCACCAGGCGCATGCCCTTCCTGTCCAGGCGTAGCAACCGCCTGGTTAGCTTGCCGTCTAGTGATGGCATGGCTTCCTTGGATTGCCTGCAGCCCGGTGACGACGCCCACCAGCTCTCTGCTTGTGTGTGGGTGTACTCCTGTAGCCACCTGCGTAGTTGCTTGAAGGGGATGGGCACGATAGGTTCCGGTCCACAGACCGACGTGCTGGATGCCCTCCTGGCCAGCTCATCGGCTGCGTCGTTACGTAGCGATTACAGTGGATCGCTACGTAACGTCCTTTTATCCATTGTAGCGTCACTGTATTGCGGTTTGATACGGTTACCCGTTCAAGCGCATTGTGACATTCTAGTATTAGATTCGAAGTAATGCATTTTTTCCCTAGGGATTGGAGGACTGAGGCGCTGTCAGAGAGTATGCGGATTCGGGTGTCCGTAACTCTTCTGGCTGCCGTTGACCCTTTGACTAACACTAGAGACCTGGCGTTGCCAGCTAAGTGTCGAGTCAAGATGTAAACCGAGATATCACAGTGGGGATAACGGGTATGATGGTACCATTGAAAATAAGAGGAGGAAAATACCTAAACGTGACCTTACGCATCATGCGCGAGCTTCCAATTACAATGGCCTGACATTTTGAGGGGTTGCCTGACACCCTAAAATTATCAGACCACTTTTTATCTAAGTCTCGGTTTATATCTGCTTTAGCCTTTTTTTTTTTTTTTTTTGAGGATGGGATATCATCAAATGACCCCTCCCGCTCTGGGTGGAGCGGAAGGGAGTGTCAGACTCTTACTGACTAAAACCCACCCGTGTTCCTTCCTTGGCCCTTTATGTTCCGGGTCAGCGGTACCCCTTATGGATGATCCCGCTTTCCCGGCAGGCTTAGGCCCTAGTGGGCCCCCTCTTCGATGCTGACATCTCTTTGAGGCGCGCGTGGAACACGTACGCGCCGTCCGGCACGGGCCTGATCCTGATCGGACGGTGAGCTACCCATTACTCACCGCCCGCAGGCCCGCGCCTACGGTGGCCGGGAGTCGTCACGCGGCTCCCGACGCCCGGAGCGTCCACCGCGGCGGCTTGGACGGGAGACTCTCTCCCTCTCCCGTCCCGCCGCCTCCTTCGCTAGCATGACTGCTTCGCAGAAGGAGGCGACTGCCTCCCACTCCCCCTCGCCCCGGACCATGGCTTGAACCAAGGCCGGGCGTGAGAGGTCGCCGCCGCTGCCGATCGCCTCTACGAGGACACGGCGGTGCTCCGCCCATGCAGGGCAGGCCCCCACCGTATGCTCCACCGTGTCCTCGGGGCGATCATCGCAGTGGTGACACCCGGGCGTTTCCTCCCGCCTGATGATGTGCAGGAACCTCCCGAAGCTTCCGTGTCCGGTGAGGACCTGCGTCAGGCGGTAGGTGAGGACGCCGTGACGCCTCTCTAGCCACTCCTCAAAGAGGGGTCTTACCGCCGCTATCGTGGCGTGCCCTGCGCTGGGTTGCGACAGTCGCTCTTTCCCTTTATCTGCTTTAGCCTCTGATACACCTTCTGCCCGTGCAGATGTATATAATTGAAGATCACCAGCATAGAGATGATACGAACACCGAAGACAGTGAGCTATAAAATAAAAGAAGATGGAGAATAACAATGGATAAAGATACTGCTTTGTGGAACACCAGCATCCAGGTCACGCCAGCTCGACGAGCTCTCACCAATGCGAACCAACTGCTGACGTCCCTGAAGATATGTAGAGAACCATTCTAGAGCCTCGGACGTTACCATAAGGTGAGAGAGGATAGAAAGGGAATATCTAAAAGTCGTCTGTAAAAGATCGCATACATTCTACATTCTTCTACATTTATATCTGTAATTTTTTGGTGATTTTTTGGTGGCATTGGAGAAATAAATTAAAACCAAAACGGTAACCTTACCGTTTTGGTATTAATTGATTTCTCCAATGCCTTTAACGCCGTCAGCCACGATAGAATAGAATACTCTTTATTATGTGACAATAGAGACTTGATGGAGTATTCCAAGGTTGGAATACTCCATCAAGTCTCTATTGTCACCAGTCACTTTAATAAGGAGAGTGGAGGATGCACTGTGCCCAGGCCTGAATCTAGACTGAAAAGAGCTAACAAGGTTGTTTCGGTGAACAAACCCCGTAAACTGCTTGTGTGCGCAGATCTCAAGCATAGGCAGGAATGGAAGAATGGAAATGGGTCGACAGTGACTGGGTAGGGAGGAATTTGAAATTTTAGGGAGTGGGCCGACATAGGCAATAGAAATTGTCCGGAATAAAGATAAAAGTTGATGATATGGGTAATCGGAGGGAGAAGGCTATCAAGGATCCAAACGACTAAACTACGAATGATGCCATCATAGCCCACAGCTTTGAATTTTATGGATAAGATGACCTTTTTAATTTCGTCCAAGGTGACCAGAGAGTAGTGAAAATAATCACTCAAGTTTAACATTCACCACATATTTTTGCAATTAAACAGGCTGCCAATTATTTTACTTGGCGCCTTTTCCGAATTAACGTGGCCTATCACAAACAAAACAAGAATCTTATCAAATTGTCCACAATACCAAAAAATTACCATAACAATAATAAAAACCCTTTTTAAAACAAGCTTTTAATGAACTAAAAAGTACTAAATAAAACTTATGTTAACTTAAAACTTTATTAGCGATTACGAGCATTAGAAAATATTGTATACGAATAAAGAACGTCATGTAGGATATTTATAAGTACGTGGTTTCATTTAATGTGATAGCCTCATCGTGTATTACGTTTAGTGGCCTTCGGCTTTTGCTTTGGGGATTTTACTGACTTTGAAATACGGCTTTATAAAAGCTCCAGCTTTTAAAGCTGTTTCTGGTTATAAGGCTCAAAATCTATATCAGAACATCAAACGGAACGTAGGTAAAAGAGTCTTCAAGTAGCCTTCGCTTCTCATTGCACAAATACCTACTTTCTGATTCTCTTTACTTGAAGTAGCCTCAAAGCAAGACCTACTTACAATTTAAGAATGTTTTAAAATTGAGGGGGATCAATTATGACGAAGTTCAGTAGTACAGTCATGAATTCTGGGTGTACTTCTGTTTGGATTTTAAGATATCGAACTGGTGAAGCGACAAAAGACAAAGAAAGGTGGTGAAGCTGCCCAGAGTAAGAACTAGGTAGGTACCTATACCTACTCTAAAATTCAAAATCATTTTATTTGTAAATAATATGGGTAACCGATATTATAATTATAACAATGGTTATTACAAACTTGATATCACCATACTTCACGTTCACGTTCACGTTGTTTTCGTTTCACGTTTTGGTATGCAAAATATACTTAAATAAAGAAAACGCAAAAAATTCAAATTAAGAACTTGCAGTAATTAATTTATCACAGAATCAATAATTTTTTTTATAGTTTATCCTGCGAATATGCTTGCATATATTTATCTAAAACCATTTTCGTTGTTTTAAAAAGTGATGATGCCTCTATTAAAGACTTTGGGTATGTCATTGCATATACGGGGACTACGCGGAGCCGTGCAAATTAGGCTTTTATTTAAAAGAGTTGTTTTTTAATTTAATAAACCTTTATTATCAGAATATCCTCCTTAAGTCCCCTCCCCGCTCCACTGACTTTTACTCCTACTCCTTCACTGTGCACGCTGTGCGGTTGTGGAGTTCACTTCCGCCTGCCATTAGGTACTGCCAAATTGTTGCAGTTTTTAAAAGAAGAGTGCAAGAACGCTATTTTTCCACTTCTTCATAGTTCCGTATAAAGTAATATTCCAGTGTTATTTCATTTTATAATTATGTTTGTATTTTTGTATGTATGCATGTAAGTATATTCTCATATTATTTGTTTTATTTTATTTTGTGAATATTGTTTTTGATTTTATGTATTTTATTTTATTTTACACACGCTGTCTACATCCCTAAATCTACTATCCTATCGCAGATATGCTGGAAGAGATTTCATTAGAAATAAGTATCACCTATAAACCTATTTTTCTGTTCCTTTTCTTCTTGTCTGTTAATATATGTATGGAAAAATAAATAAATTATTATATTGAATTCGTACAGAAGTTTTAGTAGTTTTGCTGTAATGCCAATAAACGCATTTTCTTTCTTTCTTTCTTTCTTTAAAGAAACTTAAAACTAATATTAGTATCTAAATAATAATCTTATCTTATGCTATCTTACGTTATAATAGTAACAAGCAGGGAAGTAGTTAGAGAAGACTGCCTATCCATTCAGCCCACCCCAAACCACCCTAGATAATAATATAAGCCATGAATTGATAACTTCAAAAGAAAAGGTTGGAAACACAGAATCTCAAAATAGTTTTGTTTCCAGATTTCCACTGTTCCTGATGATGATAGCGTACTGCCAGATCGTGAGGGTGCTCTGGAGATCAGACAACATCCCAGGCCACACGGAGTCACACACGCTGTGCTCGACACCACAAGGACATAATAACTGCAAGAATTGTAAGAACTGCTTCATTATTTTTCATTCTTCTTTTTCTATTCGCTATAGCTTTTCCTACCGCTGGTTGATACAGTCTGTGCCAAAAGTTTGTGATGAAAATGTAAACAATTGGATTAGAAAACATGGTGCCAATTTGTAGTGCCACTTATAAATTCATTTGAATTCCCGTAATTCTAATTTTAAACCAGCTTATAAAGGTGTTTTATTTGACGATTGGGGTCAATTTCGTAACCTCATATTTTCGTCGATGATTTTGCAATAACAATTAAATAATGTTTTTCAAACAATATTATTCTTGGGTAAAGTGTGACATATAAAGTTGAAATCTCCTAAATACAGATTAATGTGTTAATAATTCCCTTTTGTCAGTGATTGCGTGATTGCCTAAGAATTTAACAAAAACCGGGGTTTATTTACTCTTTCTAAGATGCTTTTAGAACAGACTATAGCGTTGTGATCTTTCCTTCTTCATACAGGAAGTGCCCTCTGCCATAAAAAGGATACGGGCTGATTATTGTTATCAGTTCTGTCATTTCTGTGTATAGGGCTGGCTGCAAACCGGCGCACCACGCCTTCAATCCACACGAATGCGTCCACAGAGGGTCAGCTGCGTTCGAGACGGAAGGCTGCCAAGATGCTAGTGGCTGTGGTCGTCATGTTCGCTGTCTGCTACTTCCCTGTGCATCTGCTCTCTGTGTTGAGGTAAGATATAGTTTAGCAACAATTAAAATTATGATAACATTAGTGTAAGTCTTTCACTGCGGGCTACTAAACGGTATTACACGGTTCGGTTCGGTGACTAGTTTCAATCATTGAAATGGCTTTAAACTACAAAGTTGTAGTAATACATGAGTCTCAAGGTTCTGTAACAGCCCTTAGAAATTTGTTAGCAGATTAAATTATTAATTTACGGGAAAAGGTGAAGATTATTTTAAGAATAATGTTAGACTGATGAGTTGAAAAAATACACCATACTATGGAGTGTTAATAAGTTGGGCAAATAAGCTGACATGAAAATGGTAACTGGTGTTAATTAATAGACCCACCACAAATACCCAGGAATTCGCAGTAACCAATCTTTGTGACATTGGAAAAATATCTTAAAAGCGCTTGATTTTTTAGACTCTCTTTTCGGTTCTGTTTTTCAAGTTAAAATTGTCCTAAATTTTTAGGTTTCCACGAAACAGATGAAACAATATTATCTATCGGGCAAGGCCAATAAGTTCAAGAAACTAACAAGGGATGCGTTTCACCAATACAATTTATATTCCAGACAAGTTCCCAGAAATAGGCCGGGAAAATTAAACGATACCACCCAATATTATGCCAATTGCCAGTCTAATTCACTTCGGAATGGTAAATATCTCATTCAATTGTTCAGATAAATATCTGTTAATTATTCTCATCTTATCTCGAAGGAATGGGCTCGTGGCTAAATAATAACAGGAACACTGGTCGATCGAAGGTTAAGCTACGCTTGCCGCGGTCAGTTCGTGGATGGGTGACCATCGAAACCCCTCCGTGTGTCAGAAAGCACGTTAAGTCGTTGGTCCCGGCTGTCATTTGTAGATCTTTAACAGTCGAGACGAGTAGTCAGAAGCCCAAATGTCTTTTCTTTTCTTTTCTTTTTTTAAAAACGTTGACAACCTTCTTCTTCGTCTTACCAAGGGTTATCGTGTTACCACCCAGGTACTGAGTTGTGGAGGTCAGATAGGCAGTCGCTCCAATTAAAATACTGGTATTCGTCGACTGGTTGACCCTAAAGGCCACAAAAAACTTGATTTCTACTGAACAGCTTTTGTCTTTTAAATACTGAAAGCGAATAGCTAGAGTATTTCTAGCTAAATTAGATGGTGCTAGAGCAGGGATAGTGAACCTATGGCACACGTTCCATAAATTAGATGGTGCTAGAGCAGGGATAGTGAACCTATGGCACACGTTCCATAAATTAGATGGTGCTAGAGCAGGGATAGTGAACCTATGGCACACGTTCCATAAATTAAATGGTGCTAGAGCAGGGATAGTGAACCTATGGCACACGTTCCATAAATTAGATGGTGCTAGAGCAGGGATAGTGAACCTATGGCACACGTTCCATAAATTGCAAGGTTTCCAAAAAAAAACGTGACTGATTATTCGGAGTATGGCATTGAATTGTTGAATTGCGAAATCTAAAGGTCGATTACGACCAAACGAACATAGAACCAGAGCAAGAGTATGAGCATTATTTACTAGATTTCCTTGAAAAGAAATCGTTTGGTCTAAATCCACAATTTCTAGCCACAATCTCAAGCGACACGCATCTTGCGACAGCGACAGCATAAAACAAATGAAAGCAGTTGTCTAGAGCATGCCACGAGCCACCGCGACGCGACTTGTAGAGCGACGAAAGGAAACACGAGACACGTGTCTCGTGTTTTCTGTCGCCGTTTACGTTGTAAAATCAAAATCAAAAGTAATTTATTCAAACTAGGCTGGGGATCAGCACTTTTTGAACGTCAAAATCACATAAGACAGGCCCCCCAAAAAGCCACTTCAATCGTAAGTCACATCGGTCGCGGCCGTGAACGGGGCCTTAAATGAAATGCAATTATTAGACCGTTATGAGACAAAGATACATAAACGTTCGCCTTCCTTGCATCATTATTCAATCACACTCTCCCGAAATTCACTTTGCAAAAACTTCATTCAAAAATCTCCCCAATCAGGTTGTCATGAAATCGCTTTATCACTTTCAAAGTACCCTTAGCAACTGCTTCCCTTGAAAATTTTTACTCTTTCGATTTTCCAATGCGGAAAGAAATATAATGTCATACTCTAAAGCAATGTTTCTTCAAGGGTATTATTTTATCCCTTGACAATTTTTGTCAGTTTCAATTAATTCGCGTGAGATCCTCCTTTTGTTAAGGGACATTTTATTAATTAAGATCAAGTGATATCTTAATAACTTTTGAGTGTTTGCTTTGAGATGACGCAGAGGTGTTTGTTCCATAAAGCAAAAGTTCAAGGGCAACTATAAGATCATCGATCATCTTTTAACAAAGTAGCAAAAGAAAGCAGTTGTTTTGGCCTGTCGGCTACTTACAACATTACAGACTCTGTTTCTCCTTATTCAGTCCCACGAACATCATGTAGGTATCTGGAAAAATCTACACGTTAAATAAGCTAACGAATTGTCATTTGCATGCTATCAACTGCTGTGATTGGTTGACTAGATTAATAACAGCCAATCAAATCACTTGAAATGCGTTTAATTTTGGCACTGTGTTGGTTTTCGTTCCAGAAATCGGGTGTAACACAGTAACACTATCAAATTGACCAATAATATTTAAAAACAGCACGTAAAAACGCGCGTTAAAATTTTACGGCACGGTTGGCGCAGTGGTTAAGCAATTGACTGCTGCGCTGCGTGTCGCGGGTTCGATTCCCGCACGGAACAAATATTTGTATGACCTGCAAGTAGTTGTTCCGGGTCTGGCTGTTTGTGTATGTGAGTTGAAATGTTTGTAAACACACCCACGGTACAGGAGAAATTCCTAGTGTGGGTCAAAGTTTAAAAAAAATGGGTCAATTCGGATCATCAATTTATAAATAAAGTTTTGGATTTATTGAAAATGTAACTTCCGTCTAGGACTATAGATTTCAAATTAGAAGTTTCTATCTTCAGCGGAACTGTTTTATACTCATAGGTTAATATCTTCCTTATAAAACTTTTTGTTCCAATCTTATGCTTGGCCTTTTTGGGGTCTTTGCGAGCTTTCAAGTGTACAAAATTGTTCGTCCGAGAGATTGACGCCAGCTGCAAATTTGTGATACAAGACTAAGACTTGGACTGTTTTCAAAAGATAATTGTGTATTTGGGAATAAAATTAAACCTATTTTCCATGTGTAGGGCGTCACTCACGGTGACAATTAATAGTTACAACGCACTGACAAATATTGCGTGTGTGAGTTAGCCTCCCAACACTCCTACGGTTGGTGGTGGTTATTAAAACAATTTGATCACGAATCACTATAGGACATATAATTAGTCAGTTGGTACAACGACCTATTTAGTCCGAGGTGGGAGGCTAACTGCCTGAACGCTCGAGCGAGCCCCGCGTCGCACCATTACAAACTTGTAGCGTCAACCCTGTCTAATACTGTGTTTGGAAACAAAAACCAAACAAGTTTTAATACTTTAGAGTCGTCTTAAACTGTGTTTCTTCCCCAGGGTGGCATACGACGTGCAGCAGAGTGACGTCATGACCTGCATAGCGCTAATCAGCCACGTCATGTGCTACGCAAACTCCGCAGTCAACCCGCTGATATACAACTTTATGAGTGGTATGTATTATTTTGTTATAACACAGTATTATGAATACAAGGGCCTCGTGGCTAAGTAATTATAGCCGCACGGGTCGATCGGCCAAGTTAAGCTACGCTTGCCGCGATTGGCCCATGGATGGGTGACCATCTTTACATACCAAGACCCCTCCGTGCTTCAGAAAGCGTTAAGCCGATGGTCCCGGCGGTCATTCGGGGATCTTTGACAGTCGTTACGGGTCGTCAGAAGCCGGAAAGTCTGACAACCAATCTTACCAAGGGGTAGCGTCTTACCCAGTAACTGGGTTGTGGAGATCAGTAAGGCAGTCGATTCATGTAAAATACTGGTACTCAGCTACATCTGGTTAAACTGAAAGTCGATCCCAAAATCATTGGGAAAAAGCTAGGCTGATGATGCATATCGGGCCAAATGAAATTAGCTAGTGAAACTCCACAGGCCACTCCACAGGCCCCGATGAGTACACATTTTCTAAGCTCATCATTCAAGCAATGACAATACGGGGGACCCTAAAAAAACAAATCACTTTTTGATATCGATACCCATCACATCGGTCGTGTTATGCTAGCTAATTGAATCTGATCTTTTTACAGCATGTATCAGAAAGGTGTAGTCAAATTTAAAGCTGTGGCTCAGACCATCAAACTGAACAACTCCCTCCATGAGACCAACATCGGAATCGCGAAACCAACATCGTATTCTCGACGTATCAAAAGCCTTTGATTATAAAAAAAATTACAAAAATGCTGCATTGATTATCACCCATTGATATGAAACAAATACATAATTATATGTATTTAAAACGAGTAATTTTAATTTTAAAACGTACGAATATTCGTTACGTTTACTCCGTGCGTTCGTAGGCTCACATAACGCAGGACTATCTGGTGTGAGCTGCATTTTCCATTCACGATCAATTTGGCCAGAGCTGTGACGTGAGCCGATTCAAAATAGGAACGCAGAACGACAGAAAGCTATTTTGCTGGCAATAATATTACAGGCTTAAGGGACAGTTTTTTTGTCTCTGGGTGACAGACGCAATGATATGTAAGGCACATCTTGTGTGGACTTAACCTTTGTGGTGTAGCAATTTTTTTTGACACCAGATGGGCCATATACAGGTTCTATCGCTTGATAGCATATTATATCTATCGTCCAACTTCATGCAAACTCGTTAATGATAATAATCTGATTATTAATGATTGGCTGCAATATTAAGAAATATTTTGGTCCTCCTAAAATTAAAAAATACGCATTTATTCAAACTAGGCTGAGAATCAGCACTTATCGAACGTCAAATTTACATAATACAGTCCCCCAAAAACGCCCATCAATCATAAAAGTTGACAAAAAGTATAACCGCAGAATTACTGATTTACTGATTATTCAAAAGACAACTTTGAAGTTCTAGTAAAAAAATAATTGTGACAGCAATCTGTATTTAGGTACTTCCCAAAATTAAATATTGCTCCGAACAATTTCAAGTCTGTAAAATAAATGTGACAGAACATTGAGTCGGGATTACAGTTATCTACGTGATTTACATAAATAAACGATAGCATTTTGTAAGCCTGTCAATTTTACTTGAATTGGACGTGAAGGTTTACCTCGGATAGTATGTAAGCTCGGAAATGGAAATGGTTGTCACAAAATACGTTATTCAGGTAGTAAAACTCCTTGATAAAGAGTTCATAATGAGGAAGTAGATAATTGCATAACAATAAAAAAAAAATATTCAGGCTTGAACCAATCAGCACTTCTTAAAGCCCGCGCCAAATAGCATTGTATTCCAATTTCAAAAACTTGGGTGTAGTTGAAGTAAAACACATTAATAAAAGACTTTTGCCTTTTTCTCTGGGTGACGACAAACTCAATGACGCGTAGAGTAAAATAGAACAGATACTCGCGTGGTCAAAATCGGAACCATATCGAAACTAAGGCCGCCATCTTGATTTTCAGTACAGTTTCAAAGCGCTCCGCTGTCAATGTAGTTCAAGCGCCAAAATATCCTTATAGAACCGTATGTGGAGATGACAAACATAATCAGCCTATAATGTTCTCACTGCTGAAACACCATAGCTAAAATACTAAATGTACATGGAACACAGGCTTCCTCTCGATGAGAGGGAGTGAGCCGTAATCCACCACGCAGGCCCAGTGCGGGTTGGTTGATGTTACATGTCTTCGAATTATTTGGTTTTAGGACATGCCGGTTTCCTCACGATGTTTTCCTACACCGTTTTGAGAGCAATGGTGATGAAATAATTTACACATAGTAAAGCGCCTATCTGGGTTCGAACCTACGACCTGCAACACGTAAGTCCCGGCCGTTACCACTTGGCCACCACTGCTTTCAGAGAGATGACACACGAAACACAGTATTTCAGGCTATTCCGTCGCTCAATCAAATAATATAAATTGATGCCGAAGACAAGACAGATAATTTTATAAGCAAAATAAGTACCTAAATAAGGGAAATTGTTTGCGACTGCTTAAAACGTCGATGTCACGAAATATTCAGACAGTATTTTGTTTAATGATATCACACTGTATTATTCGTGTTGAACACAGCATCGCTGTCCCATCTTTCTATATAAGGCAGAAAGGATTTGACAGAACGGGTGAAAGGTACGAGTAGGTACTTTGGCTTGAGAAATTGCTTACAAATTCAATTGACAGCCAATTTAAAGTAAATTGAATAGGTCTTTTGTTGTGTTCGCGAAGAAAATAGGCTACTTTACATTTCCTTGAGTATCAAATGACTGTACCTTATAATTATGTATTTGGAATGTATTGAATATCACACAATATTATTGTCAAAAACATGGCCTTTGTCGAGTCCATTGGTCGAGTCAAATCGTTGTTTGATTGTCAGTCAAAATATGACAGTTCAAGAACATTGAATTCTTGTTGGTGGTGGTATTTAATTGGTTTTTGGGTGGCGTCTCTGAATGTGGTAATTGTGACTACGTCGTTCTATTGGGTAACCTGTAAAACATGTAAAAACATATGTAAGTGGAATAAATTAATAATAAATATCTTGCTATCAAAAGTTTTGATTTTCAATTGTTGATTGTGTAGGGTGATTATCGTTTGTTTAGCCCAACATTTGTGGAAGAAAAGTTTCTCTTATGAAGCTAGATGTATCTGGAAGCCATAAGTGGAAAATACTGTATGTTCAGCGCACAAAGTAAAAGATCAGGAACTACACTCCGTTCACATTTATTTTACCTCTGAGTTTGCTTCACTGTCAAAATCAAAGTGATCTTTATTACCGCTGCAATAAGGTTTCTGTTGGGTTGCTGCCATTTCGTCTGTCAAATTTTTATTCAAAGGAAACTATCTTTTTTTTTTAAGTCAGTAAAATTGCGTTAAATTTTTATTTTTTAAAGGCGTGAGACTCATTCGTCAATCGATCCAACTTAAATGCGAAAAAGAACTCCCGTGTTTTTAAGGCACCAGTCAATAGGAACAGTTAAGACTGATCCTGTTGATTGGTGCCTTAAAAGTCTCTCTAATAAACATTGCATCTTAGATTGAAGTAAGGTTATAACGTTAATCAAAAAATGTGTTTTTGTTTAAAGAGAATGATTATTAGAAGTAATGTAATATGTATATGCGGCGTCTCACGTAGACCATGGCCATGCCCACCTTTCATGCTTCACCGCATGCCCTGTCACCTTTAAAAGAAAGAAAGAAAAATATTTTATTTGGGACACAAATAAGAATAATAAAAAAAAAAAAAAAAAAAAAGAACATTAAATCTAACCTGTACACGTGAGGATCTATAGTCTGCGTCAACGAATTGAGTTAACGCTGTACAAAACTGGTCCAAACAAAATCATCAACTGGATCGACATACTAAAAGGATGATTAGAAGAATCATACAAGGTAACAATCTAGGAGGGGAGGTCAAAAAGTTCGCGGAATGAAAAGGAAGAGAGGTGAAATAAAACATGAAATTATTTTTCCTTTTCAATATATTCTCCATTGACGCTAATACACTTCTCAGAACTTTTAAATAATTTGTTTATACATTCGAAAAAAAAATATTTATTTAACTTCGTCATCGGTGAATTTCTTTCCACGAAGTCCTTTATTCATGTTTGGAAACCAATATTAATAACAAGGGGCCAAATCTGGACTGTAAGGTGTGTGGTTCAGAGTTTCGAAGCCGCACTTGTGTAAGGCAGCCATCGCAACATGACTCTTGTGAACGGGTCGTCTTGTGTCGTGCAAAAGGGGCACACCTCGAGACCACTTTCCCCTTCTTTTTTTTTATTGCATTTCTTAATTTTTCTAGTAGCATAGCGTAGTATTTACTGCCCCATGATATTGACTCCTTTATCTTTATAATCGATCAACAAAACCCCCCTCTGTATCCCAAAAAACAGTAGCCATAATCATTCCGGCCCGTTGTGACACCTTGAACTTCTTAGGCGGTGCTGCGCCTTTCTTGTGCCACTGCATGGTCTCTTGTTTTAACTCAGGTTCACAGTGATGAACCCAAGTTTCATCCCCAGTCACAATTCGGTTCATAAACTTATCCCTGTCCTCACTACACAGATCCAAAAACTCACGAGAACACTCGACGCGCTGCTGTTTTTGAAGCGGTGTGAGCATTCTCGGCACCCATCTTGCACTGACCTTAGACGGTCATGGAGAATGCTCAAAATAGTCGTAGACGATACTCCAGTCATCTCTGCGATCTGTTTTTTCTTCAAACGAGCATCTTCGAGACCAAGTTTTTCCACAAAGTCTGAAGATGTTGCCTCAGTCGACCGACCAGAGCGCTGATCGTCTTCAATCGAGTCTCTGCCTTGCATGAAAAGACTATGCCACTTGTAAATCATCGATTTTCCAGAGTAAGGGTCCCCATAAACAGATGACATCTCTTCCATAATTATCTGAGGCGTTTTTACTTGCTTAGTAAGGAACTTTATCACGGCACGAAACACAATTTTCTCCAGAGTCAGTGTCCTCTTCCCGATTTACTTGTTTATCCAGCGAAATCTCAAAGGTTAATGAAACGATCGGGCTATAACTTAGTAAAAGTTTTAGTGTTTTGTTTAGTTAGTGGTAGTCTTAGTATCTTGAGTCATCAAGTACTGACAGGTAAAAAAAGTTTTCCCCTCCGTACTTTAGCCCCTCCATACCGCGAACTTTTTGTCCTCTCTTCGTGTTTACTACACAAATAAACATTCTCAAGCTGACTTCATCAAAATTTATCGTTTCAACTTCGAACTTCTACACGAATTTGATAGCGCTCCTATAAAACTTTCCTTCGAATTTTCTTTGAAAATGCCGTGTTGCCTTTTACTCTTTATCGAGAAGAAACTGGATTTTAGTTTACCTTTTCACGTAGCCGGAGTTTTCTGGTTTGGAAGAAACAGGCTATTTCAGGTTGAACGGTAGTTTTCGATGCTGTATATTTAAACTCAAACCATTTACAGGCACTTTTGAACTGTCTAAGATTCAGCCAGTCAGAAAGATGAAACTAATTGCCCATTCCAAAGGTAGTAAGCTCCTACTTACCTTATCGGTAACATACATAGCGCAATAGTGGCCCAGTAGTAACGATCCGACGCTGAAATGATCCTTTTTGGCGCAGCCGTGAGACACACACTATTGTTGTTAAACCGTTATTTTCACTTTTTATTTTGTTATTTGTATTCTGTGTTTCACGAACTGTGTCCAAATAAACGTTATTCTTTCTTTCTTTAACGGCCGCGACTTACGAGTTCAAGGTCGTAGGTTCGATCGAAAATTATTTCATCATCACTGCTCTCAAAACGGTGAAGGGAAACATCGTGAGGAAACCGGCGTGTCTAAGAACCAAAAATTTGAAGACATGTGACATGTAGGTATCAAGCGGCACTGGGCCTGTGTGACTCTCTAAACTAGACTAAAATTCGCCAAAATGTAGTGTTTATTCCTGTCAAACTACGTTTCCCATTCTAAAATTGACTAATGTGATAATTACATCCTAACTATATTATAGTTTGACAGCACTAAATGTCATTTTAGTTATTCAATTTAGTGAAAATCGCAGTTTTGCTATTCTGAATTTGACCTTTTCACCTAAAACTTTGATTATCAAACTAAATCAGACTATTTTTAATCGCGATTAAAAAGATGAGGAATAAAATTTGTCGTCATGAACTAAAATTTACAAAGCACATTTCTATATTAGTTCTTCGGGAACTAGTAGAGAAATGTGCTTTGTAAATTTTTGGAAATCATTATGGAAGCATGTGATTGCAGCTGTTGTCGATTCACGACATAACAAACAGACAGACTCGGACAAATTCAAGGTGTCCTTGATAGGGCTTTCCTACGGCGCCGGCGCGACGAGAATACCGGAGATTTTCAACTTACAGAACGAAAAACCGGATTAATCTCCATTCCATTCCGTGTTTCATTTAAATAATTATTGATCAACAATTAAAGATAATTATTTGATTTAACTCAGGTTTTTTTGCATTTCTGATCGTTTCGTTCACTTTCATTCACCCTTTATTTTAAATTCCGTCAAATGGTCTATGGTCTTGAGTAGACTTAGGGATTGTCAAACTTGATTTTAGTTGCGTCGAAATTGTTATTAAGTTTGGAGAATCTTGTTTGCAGAATAGCTTTTAAGATTCTCTTAATCAAAAGTAAGAAATTTTAGTGATAGTTTAGTTTAGTTCGGTGTACAAGAGAATCGGCACCATTGTAGACATTATAGGCTGACTATGAAGTGTAAACCTGCCCTAACCGCTATTTGGTTACACGGACGCTCGCCGCGTTTATGAACGTGAGTCCAACTACCCCTTTATTATGGGTCGTTATATTAATTATTATATTATCCTATATTATTATTAAAGAGTTAGTATCTCAGAGTTCAGGCACTTTAGGATATTTTAATGTTTTGCGTTTGTTTTTAGTAGGCAGTTTCTTGTTAAGGGTTATTTGTGTTCTCTTAAGTCTAGACCGATAAACGAAATAGGTAGCAAAACAAACGAGTTGGCTGTTTCTTGCGAGATACCACAAAATATCCACCACATGAATATTTTTCTTCCGAATTCCATGTACAGTCTCAACAGCTATTTTAATGTCAGCATTTTTTTGCTGGTTAAGCTGTATTTACTAAAAACGCCAGACCGAGTGACTGGTGCTCTGTTGTTGGAACCTGATAAAATATCTGATCAAATCTGACGTCAAAATATCTCTTGAATATCATAGGTATATGTAATTGGTTGAACAAAGAAACAAGATCCAATTATATTAATATTGGCGATATAATAAAAAAACGAAAAGGAAAAAATATAGGTTTTGCATTTATCTATACTAATATTATAAAGAGGTAAAATTTGTTAGCTTGTTTGTAAGTTTGTATGTAGGGGGTAATCTCTGGAACTGCCAGTCGGATTTCAAAAAATCTTTTTGCATTTGATAGCCCAATTCTTGAGGAAGGCTATAGGCTATCATTAACATCACGCTATGACCCTAAGGAAACGAGAAAAAAGAAAAAAGTCAGAAACAACGCTAAGTGAAAACAAGCTGGCTGGTGATGCGATGCGACGGGGTGGGTCGGGGGAACAAGAAATTTCAGGCGGACAACGCCGCGGGCATAAGTTAGTACCTAATATTTTGAGAATCTAGACACCGTTTATATGACAATTTTCATAAAGATCTGCGACTGCCTAATAGCGTATCACACTTGTAATTCAATGGTTTTGAATGAAATTCCTAATCCATCGCTTCATAGGTTTGAAAAATTAGTCTGCTCAACAACGTAAAAAACGCAATGAACGTGACTAAGGCATCGTTCAGACCAAACGTATTGTCGGCCGCTGACTGTGAGCGCGCGTTACGCAGTTTATTGCTTTTCCATATATATTGAAATTGTCGTTCATACCTACCGAACCGACTATACGCTATTACGTCGTCTGTTGTCGCTGACTCTCAGTGGCCGATTATTTTACAACGCGACTATGCACGGCGGACGCGGATTGGCTACGCGGACGCAGTTGCCGAATAGCGCCGCTCCGCCGCGCCCGCACCGCCGCGCCTCGGCTGCAATTCACTCGAGAAACAAACTTCAATGAGGACAGACGTGACACGTGACACCTCGCGATGTTCGACACCGAAAAGTTTATTGCAGAAGTACATTCTAGAGAATGTATTTGGAATGCGAATTCAGAAGAATATAGTGATAGAAACTTACGAAGATGCGCTTGGGAAGACATAGCATCTGTTATGTATGAAGATTGGGGGGTTTATGGAACTAAAAAGAGAAACGAAACTAGTAAGTAATGTTTATTCAAATTTTTACTTCCTAAACAAAAAGTATAGTTTTTCTGATATCTAAATTTTTTACCAACTTACATATAGGTACATATAATTATATTAGTAGCACTACATAAATAATAAAACAAAGTGTCATTATATGTATTTGTCCTGCCAGTACAGCCGACCCTCGTTCACGAAATATTCTTTGAAAAACTCTCTTACCCTCTGACCCGACGTAGAAACAACTAACAGTGATGTTCGTACATCCCTTAGGTTACAAGTTCTTAACTGTTCTTCAAAATTGATGCCTTCTCTTCTACGAACAAAATTGTGTAGCAGACACGTGGCTTGTACAATTTTAATAGCATTATTGACATCAGTATTTATGGTTGTATGCAATACTCTCCACTTACTAGATAAAATACCAAATGCACATTCCACGCATTTTCTCGCTCGGCTGTGGCGAAAATTATATGTGCGTTGTTCCATGGTCAAGTTGCGATTTGGGTAAGGTCTCATAAAATTTGATTTCAAACTAAATGCTTCATCTCCTAAAAACACATATGGTTGTGCGGGTCCACTTGAATTAGGTAGTTTGGCAGATTTTGGTACATGTAATTGTCCAAGTGTTATCATTCTGCCCATATTGCTGTTTTTAAATATGTTACTATCTGCTTCTCTGCCACAAGATCCAATGTCAACAGCAGTAAATAAACAGTTAGCATCAGCTAAGGCAAATAAAATGATTGAAAAGAATTTTTTGTAGTTGTAATAGTTAGAACCACTGTGAGCTGGTTTTTTTATCCGAACATGTTTACCATCTACAGCACCTAAACAATTGGGATAATTTGTTTTATTATAATATGTATTTGATATATTCATCCACATTTCTTCTGTAGGCTGTGGTAACTCCAGTGGCATTAATATTTCCCATAAAATTGAGCAGGTTTCAGAAATAATTGTAGATATCGTAGACTTCCCCATTAGAAAATCTTCGGATAACGTACCAAATGATTTCCCAGTAGCCAAATACCTGTGAAATGTAAAATCAAATAGATCTCGTTACATGATATTATAGTACTTGTAATGCAAGGTTAATAAATAGTAATTATTTATTACATTATTATTTATTTACTTATAGCGAATGGGTAGGTACCGTAACCAGCGCCGCCAGCTGATTCAATTCTCTAACCACTAAACTGAGCATATTTTCAACAACCTCGGATCCTCGGAGACCTGGCAAACCTGTATACTATTTATTTAATCATTGTGCACTACTTTTTGGTCTGTTTTTGTACTCAAAACTTTGGGTACAAAGACAAATCAAATATTTGTGTATGATTATTAAATAAATAGTATACATGTTTGCCGAGTCTCCGAAAATCCGAAATTGCCAAAAATATGCTATGTTTAGCAGTTAGAGGATCAAATCAACTGGCGGCGCCAGCTACCCATTTGCCTTAATCAAATACATATATTTATTTATTTATTTAAAACTTTATTGCACAAAAATTTATACATATATAAAGGGTTTAATATTATAAAATTTTATTTCAGTTCAAGAACTTCAAAAAAAATGGAAACATCTCAGAGATTACTTTGTTCGGGAAAAAAACAAAGAACAAAATATTAAAAGTGGCAGGCGGTGCCCCGAAGAAACGCAAAACTCCCTATTTGGATATGCTTCAGTTTTTAACAATTTCACGTGCTTCGAGCCCTGCTTCAGTCACAAATATACAACTACCCTCGGCACGTACACCAGTCAGTCACAGTTCGGGTAATAATACTATAAATTATAATGAAGATAGTTGTGATAATACTATCATGAACAACTCATCTCAGCAGTCAAAATCGAAAGGATTAACTGTATTTCAACAATGTTTATTAAATTCAATGAATAGACAGGAACAGAATAATATGAACCCACATATGAATTTTCTGATGTCACTTGTACCCGAAATGAATACGATGTCTGAAAGGCAATTATTTGAATTTAAATTTGAGATAATGAAAATAATACATAAAATTAAATATAATAATGACTACATTTACGGATCCGGTCCTTCAACTAGCACATCATATCAGCATGAACATTATTATGATTATGATAGGGCGAGTTATGGGTACATGTCATCGCCACAGAACCGTTCACAGTGTACACCCCCACCACAGCCATATCAGGTCACATCCTCACCTACGAGTATGCAACGAGACGCCGATGCACAAATCGACACCTCAGAGAATAATACTGAATCTCCAGATAATGTATCGGAACCAGCTTCTATAGAAGACATCGAACGAATTTTGCAAGGTGATTGAAATTTTCGCAAGAATTTTTGCAAGGTGATTGATTTGTTTTGTTCATTATAATAAATAAGTGTTGATTACAGTATAAGTTGTTTTCCTCTTACCTTAAAATAATTGTCAATCTTTCTTCTGGCTGAATAGCACGTCGATAATTAGTGTCCCTTTTATATAAACTTATACGTATTAAAGATAGTAACTCATCGAATGTTTTTACTGTCATACGAAAATATTTCTTGAACTTATTTGGATAAAGTCTATATTCGAAATATAAAGTATGAAATTGACCAAGAAAACATCTCTTCAAATTTAAGGGATGTACCCACAATCTCTTCTTTTTATTATTTTCGTCTTCCTCTAGAGCTTCGCAAATGGCAACTATCTGAATGCGAATCATTTAATTGAAATATCAGTAAAACGTCTGATTTAAAAAAAAAATTACGCTAGTTTTATCGTATGGGAACCACGAGTGATCTCAGAGATCGTTTATAAAATACTACGAGCAACTTCAAATACTGAGCTCTTTTATGTGTAGAATAGTCAGCCGCTCAGCGTACGCATCTAGTGTGAACCTACACGAGCCTATTCTTTTGTTCACACATGTAGCGCATCGTACGCTATAGCCTATTGTCGGCTTGGTGAGTACGCGTACTGCAGATTGAGTCGACGTTCACACTGGGGCAGACAGTGAGTATACTCACAGTCAGCGGCGGACAATACGTTTGGTGTGAACAATCCCTAAACTGGCAAAATGCAATTAGCCCGCCTGGTTTTACCAGCAGCTCGCCGCCCGATAAGGACCAGGCCCGGGTCGACGGCGCATTGTGTTCCACGCGCGCCTCAAAGAGATGTCAGCATCAATGACGGGGGCCGCTAGGGCTGATGCCTGCCAGGGTTGCGGGAAAGTCTGAAAGGGTTACCGTGGCCCCTGGCACAGGCAACTGAAGGAACACGGGTGGGTTTTAGTCAATAATAGTCTGACACACCCTCCCGCTATGCTGAGAGCGGGAGAAGTTATTATGATGACGTCACACCATCAACAAAAAAAAAATGGTCTGTACTTTTATTCATCCTACATATTACAGTCAGGTATTGTATTTGTCAACAGAATTGGAGTAAAGAAATTGTAGTCCGTGATATATCCTATGATTTTCGTAGCAATTCATAAAATACCTAATTAAAGCAATTACTTACAAGGATTAAAAGAAGAAAAGTAATTAATAGAAAGAAGTTTTGTCGGAACATGTAACAACTGTTGGAGATGTAAAACTTGTATTACTTGTTATAGTCATTATTTATATGGAAAATACTGTCATTTGTAAACAAACAAAATATTGCCTATATACGAGGCTTAATTTAGGGTAGTATACCAACTCTAGTACTTACTCTGTGGTCGAAAATTAAGCGTGGTGACGCGATGACGGCGCCCACTGAATCAACGAACGTCGAACTTTAGACCCATAGTGCCAGAGGGCCTATAGAAGTGGCAATGCCGGCTGTCGCTGAAAACCAGCGCTGGGGCTCTGTCTTGCATAGGGTCGCAGCAGAATGCTGAGCGATAGCCGTTTTGCGTGGATGTGACGCATGTTTCCCCCAACCTTTTCCTATTTTTTGTGTTTGTGTTATTTTTTGCGTCATGTTTACCGCAAATAAACGCATTTTCTTTCTTTCTTTCTTTCAATCAGTTTCGAAGCGTTTTGTATTTCTACAACACTGTACAACGGGATTGATAAAAGCTTTTGGGGTGCTTAATTGCTTATGTCAGTCCCATACATTTTATATTTTTCTAATATCGTTATCACTGATAGAATGCCACTTTGTTTAGTAGATAATTATGTCTATTTGTTTGGGTATAATTCCGAGGGTTTTAGGTGAAAAGAGTCGGTTATAATTCTCTATTCTACGACTATACTATATTCCAGACTTATAGACTATATCTATAGGGTTCCCCATGATGAATGAACTCCAGACCGCATTCCACCGGCCCCTTCTTCCATCGGTCATCTAGACGCACTGCATGTTACCATCTTTACCTAGTTGCTATTCCACCAATTTGCACTAAGCGTTTCCAAATGTCTTATGTTGTGTGCACAGCAAAAGAATGGAACTCTTTACCTGCGTCTGTGTTTCCGAACGCATACAACCCTAATCTCTCAAAGTGAGAGTGAACAGGCTTCTTCTGGGCAAGCTCACTCCATCATCGACTCTGTCTCTGTCACCACTGACCTAGACTAGAGTCAAGAGCAAACCCAACTTAAATAAAAAAAAGATAAGAAAAACTGTGACTTATTTTGTGACATAAACCGGAAATAAAAACATGAATAATTCCAGAATAGTTTAACGTAAGAGCTGCTACAGTTCAATTAAGGCGGGGTGTTATCTCAATATTCCCAAAAATTGGTTTCTTAGAACGTCGAGTATGACGTAATGTAATAAAAATAAGTAACGCGAAAAATACAGTGAACAGAGAAGGGTATAAAGAAGAATTTAAACCGAACAGAATAATAAATAATAGTTTGATATTCCCAATAAAAAATTGGGAAGTTGTAGCACAAAAATAAACTTTGACGTCGAAGATCTCTGTATTTCCAGCGATAACAACAGTTTTTTTTTTAAGAATTTAGTAGGTTTTCCATTTTTTTAAAACTTTAACCAAACCATTATTTAATTTTATGTCTATATTTTAAATAATCTAAAGAAAAGCAGTAAAATAAATGCCCATTCGCAGCTTACGTCACATTTCAACACAAATATCATTTTCAATTTTCAATCTTATTGACGCTCCATAGTGGTGACAATAGCTTACGCGGTCATACTTTAGTCGTCGGGCAGCGCTCGACTTGGATGGTTGGCACCGGACGCTCTGTGCATAATTCGATTGTAGTTTTCAAGTAATTTATGACTGAAAACAGTGTGTGAATTGAACTAAAGTTCTGTGGCGGACTACTAAGGCTACTCACTGCCTAATATTGAAGTGAAAATTCAGTCTCAGTGGAAATATGGGCAATAAAAATAAAATGTTGCGAAAGAGTTTTACAAGAAAAAGACGAAAAACTCGAAAAAATTATGGAATGTTTGGGTAAGTAGGATGATTACGGTATTGTATCATAATAACATTTGAAATTTGTATTTAGTTTAGTATACTTACGAAACTGTATAAATCTATAGAAACGGTATTGACAATTTCTACAAACATTTTGCTAAATCCAAAAACAAATAGGTGCACTCTATTTTGATGTCTATAGAATGCATATTTGAATGCGCCTAGTGCAAACGTCTCTGGTCGAAGCAACCATCGAGGCGATAGCCATATTGCAATAGTAGGTATAAGTAACAAAAACAAACTTGCAGATAAATCAGAGTGCGTTCGTAATTATTATAGTAATATAAATATTGCACTAGTTATATAAAAAGCATTTTGATTCTTTTGTAAGATTATTTTTATAATATTTATTGAGTCATTAGACCAGTGCCGATAATTTTTGAAAACGAAAAAAGTCACAGTAGGCTGAAACCCATTGGAAAAGAAAGAGAATATAACAAAAATGAAAGGAAAAATAATTTACGGGCGATCCGAGGTCGGGAAGTGGGGGTTATCTCGATTTCCGGCAAAACTACAAGTCATATGGAAAAAAGTGTAATAGCAAAGTTGTAGGTAATAAAAAGATCTACAACTTTTGTATTCACACTTTTTTCAAGTAACCTCAAAATTTATGTGAAAAATTCAAATTTGACAACAAACAGTTTATGTGAAAAATTCAAATTTGCCGGAAATCGAGATAAACCGCTTTTTACCCTTAAACCCCCACTTCCCGACCTCGGATCGCCCGTAAATTATTTTTCCTTTCATTTTTGTTATATTCTCTTTCTTTTCCAATGGGTTTCAGCCTACTGTGACTTTTTTCGTTTTCAAAAATTATCGGCACTGGTCTAATGACTCAATAAATATTATAAAAATAATCTTACAAAAGAATCAAAATGCTTTATATATAACTAGTGTGCAGTATTTATATTATTATAATAATTACGAACGCACTCTGATTTATCTGCAAGTTTGTTTTTGTTACTTATACCTACTATTGCAATATGGCTATCGCCTCGATGGTTGCTTCGACCAGAGACGTTTGCACTAGGCGCATTCAAATATGCATTCTATAGACATCAAAATAGAGTGCACCTATTTGTTTTTGGATTTAGCAAAATGTTTGTAGAAATTGTCAATGCCGTTTCTATAGATTTATACAGTTTCGTAAGTAAACTAAACTAAATACAAATTTCAAATGTTATGATACAATACCGTAATCATCCTACTTACCCAAACATTCCATAATTTTTTCGAGTTTTTCGTCTTTTTCTTGTAAAACTCTTTCGCAACATTTTATTTTTATTGCCCATATTTCCACTGAGACTGAATTTTCACTTCAATATTAGGCAGTGAGTAGCCTTAGTAGTCCGCCACAGAACTTTAGTTCAATTCACGCACTGTTTTACCAATTTTAGCAAATACCAACTAATATTCAGCCAGCAGCAGCTTCCATTCCCGTGGATGATCCCTCTATCGTCTAAATTTTTCAGAATTCTAGCTTCCGTCCCGGCTCCGCATTTTATTAGAAACATTATGGCATTTGTCACTTTGGAGCTGTGATATTATTGCATTTATTTAGAGTTTATGTGATTTTTAAGTGGTCCGAGGGCCTTTATGTTGGTTTTGTTTTCTATTTTTTTACCGCACCCACTAAGTACCTATCTAAAACACAAACATTAGTTTGAAATGGCATAACTACCCATTTAATTAACCCTTCCATCCCTGATACTGACTTACACCCGAAAAGCATAATTCCCCTTCTAGAGCAGTCGGGTAAAATTCGGAATGTTTATATTTGACCTGTTTATCATGTACTGTAATAAAAATAAACAGTAGTGATGTTTTTTTTTTAAATTGTTATGTGTAATTATTTATTGTATCATATTATGAACCGACACTGTAATTACATCGAATTTTAGAACGCACGTCATAAGTAAGTATATTCAACAGAAAACATCTGATTTCCTTACGTATACTATGCAACTTTCCTTGAGCACACAAACGCCCGTGTTAGCGTTTGCGAGTGTGTGCATAATTACCGTAAAACGCGCAGATGCGGTTGTGTGAGTGCGGTAATAGCGATTAAAATCGTAGTCGGTCCGCGTCTTAAATTGTATACTCACGCAGTATAGATTAGTCATATACCGTGGGCTTATTAACAGACCTTATTGCACCTACCTATTTAAACTACTCCTATAAATGTAAAGAGCCGGAGGCTTTCCTCAAACTCTGATATCTAGTTTGTGATAGGTTTGAAAACAAGCAGCCAGTGATGGCAATACCTTTGTCGATACACCGCCAAAAACTCTGTGTATTTACAAAAACAAACAGAATACAATTGACAGCATTCGTTTATCGTTTTTATTGTTAACCTATTATATTTTATTTATAAAGCTATTTATTTTTATGTCACCGATAAGAAAGAGTTCGGGTCACTAATTTTTACGAGTGAACATTTGTTGGTGGTTTAATACAAAATGGCTTCATTTATTTGTGTTTAAACGTTTTAAGGAATATTTGACGTGGTAAAAGCTCTTTATTGGCTACTATAAAAAACCACAAAAAAAAAAACTAAATGTTTATTTCTATATCCATAACAACTAGTTTATGATTGGACCCTCGTTTTAAGCAAGGTGACGCCTGTGTTAAGAGACTCCTGTCTTTCATACGAGGCTTTAGCTGTTTGTACAGCTTACATAAAGAAAAACAAAAAAAAACAAAGTAGAAAATTAAAAAAAAAATACTTTATTTTTATTCGAATCCTATGGTCACTACTTCATGTATAGTTCACAGCACTTCACGAAAGCTATTTGGTAGGTATACAGGCAGCTATGTAGCAACATCTGTATGTCGATTCTGTAAAAATGTCACCGTGAAGTGAACACTTAGGTGAAGTGAGCGTGGAGTGACCTGTCAGTGTCATCCCACTGATGCTAGGAATTGACCAAGCATTACCTTTAGAATTATCATAATCGAGATTTTAATTTAAAAAAATATGCTAATTATGTTGTTCCTTTTATATTATTTCAAGGCTAGTATTTAAGTGGCTAAAATACTACATATTTCCGTTTTTTTTTTAATAAAACAGCAAATCAGAAATTCACTCAGAAACTCAAATAAGTTATTTATTTTTCCTAAACTAGTTTCTGACTGAATTCCTGTGTTGCTCTTTTATAAAAAAACTCTAAATAATAATATTTAGACACTTAAATACTAGCCTTGAAATAATATAAAATGATCAACAGAACTGACATTAAAAATATAATTAAAATCTCGATTATGATTGTAAATGTAATGCTTGGTCAATCACTAGCATCAGTGGGACTACGACTGACAGCTCACTCCACGCTCACTTCACCTAAGTTTTCACGGTGAGATGGCTACAGAATCGCAATGCTGTTAAACAGTGGTGTGCGTGTGTTGTCTACATAGTCAATTCTTTTACATCACTCTCTTGAGTATATGTCTCTTGTAAGCTCTTATTGGAACGCAAATAAAGATTTGTATATAAATTATATACCATTAGCTTAAAACTTTATTACGCACACAATATATATAAATAATAGCTTTATTTCCCGTGTATTCCCGTTCGTCCCCTCGACTTCGTCCCCCGAGGGGGACGAACGGGAATTTACAAAAATAATATTTAATTTGTTCCCGATCGTCCCAATCCTAATTCAAGAGAGGACGAATGGGAATATGTTCTTCGATTAGTGCCATTCGTCCCACTAAAAAGATTTGTGCAGAAAATATGTTTATTCGATGTTTCGTAGTTTACTTTTAAATTAGTTTCTTCGTTAGATTTAATCATTATTTTACAAAATTCTTCTCTATGTTTTTATGAATTATAAAACGTATCCTAAGTTTATCATTGTTTCATTATGTTTACCTACACTAAATATAGCAACTCTGACGGGAAGCGCCGGCGATTCTGGTAGTTAACAAAAGAGTGCCGATAACATTGTGTTATTTGCGTAAATCCTATTGGTTTACCTGACATTCTCTCCCTTTCCTATCCTTAAATTAGACCGGTCGGGTTAGTGTTGACAAAACAATGAAAGTGCACGGGTGTTAATGTAATAATATATATTCGACACGAGTTCTGCGGAAAACTACTGATGTAAGTACCTACATTTTTGTAAGTTACAAATATTATTAGATTGTTTATAGTCAATATTAAATTGTCTCATGTCTTATTAATTTATGCTAATAATGTACGGTATCAATATTTGTATTCAATTTTAGTATTTTATTTTATATATTAAATATCATTCTAAATTATATTAATAAGTGTGTAATTATTGTCTCCTGTTTTTTAGAGCTTAACAATGTCACAAGAAGCGCATCCTGGTCCCTCTGGTAGTACAGGAAGCTGTTTGCAGTATATACAAAGAAAAGGTGGAATCGTGCTTCTGCGTGCTGGATACCAATTTTTAAAGAAAAGGCAAAACAAAAGTGGAGCTGTTGTATGGGAATGTCATCTTAGAAGAAAGAATAAGTGCAGTGGGACCTTAACCATAAAAGTAAGTACCTACTTTTTTGGCTTCTTTTTTCATGCAAAACCAGACAATGGGTAAATAAATTATGCACGTTTATTGCAGAATGATCAAATTTTGAAAGAAACCACACATACATCCTGTACACCGGACTTCAATAAAAACATAATAGACATTCATATTGATGAATGCAAGAAAAATATAACTTCTGATGATGTACCTTGCGTACCAGCCGCCTTTAATTCAACAATTTCGAAAATTTTGGACGAAGGACTTGATAAAGTAACTTTACCCAAAGATATTCCTAAGTTTGCAAACATCAAAAGCACTTTGTATCGCCATCGAAATAGTACTTATAATATGAGTAAAATTACTTTCAATGACGTTAAAACGGTTGAGGTTCCTCAAAAATTTCAATCATTTTTGTTAGCAGATTACTGTTACGGTAACACACGCTTACTCATTTTTTGTTCCCAAGAAGCTAAAGAAAAATTGATAGTTTTAAAAAAATTATTTGGTGACGGTACATTTAAGAGTTGTCCACCTCCATTCCAACAGCTCTACACCGTTCATGGTGATTTAGGAAGTAATAATCAAAGCACAGCTATGACGCCATTATTGTACGCTTTAATGTCAAACCGTAAAAAAGAAACATACGAGATACTTTTCAGACTTGTTAAATCTCAAATCAACGATTGGAATCCTACATCCTTTACCAGTGATTTTGAAGAAGCAGCTATGTCTGCTATGCGTACAATTTTTCCAGAGATAAGTATCCACGGCTGTTATTACCATTTTAATAATGCTATTTGGAGGAAAGGCCGTGAATTAAATCTAACAAAAAATAAAACTTTAAGACGTCAAGTAGCCCTAAGTGCGGTGCTTCCATTATTACCAGAGGAACGTATTTTTGAAGGCTGGTTTTATATCGCTAGCGAAAGCCCCGATGATAGCCAAAGTGAAAAATTTCGGCAATACATGCTATCGCAGTGGCTTCAATCGAATTTCGTAAAAGTGTGGTGCAGTTTTGGAAAACGACACCGTACTAATAACTTTGCCGAAGGGTGGCATTTTAAATTAAATAGTGCCATAGGCAAAAAAAAACCTAATATTTTAAAATTGCTTACGGTGTTACATCAAGACTCTAACTTATACAGCGTGAAAGCAAAACAAAATCCAAAACGGCGTAAGCTACATTCAATCTTGACAGACCAATATATTATGGATTGCCAAATGCAACTTCTTAATTCAGAAATAACTGTAGGACATTTTTTAGAAAAACTTACGTAGGTATTAATCATAAAAAGTAAAGTGCTCGATGGTTGTGTACGTTGATGTAATCTCTAGGCTTTGTGTGCAATAATTATTACTGCCTACTGTTATGACCTCGACTACTTTCTTGTGAATTTTTTATTGTTGTTACCCTCTATGATGTTGTGTGTTCATGTTTTTTCACTTTGATTTTGTATATGTTTTTTATTTTGATTTTGAAATTGTGCTAATTTATTGACGCTATTTATATGTAAAATTAATGTGTAACCTGTTCTGATTCCTTATACAATATGTAACACAAAAATGTGACACCGTATACCTATACATATAAGCAAATGTGACTTTTTAAAAATTAGGACGATAATTTTTTTTTTGTTATTTTTACCTTGATTTCGTGATATTTTAGGTATTTTATTTAATTTTGCTTTTGAAAGTGTGATAATTTACGGACCCTATTTATGTGTTAAAATAATGAGTAAACTTTTCTAATCACTTACATAACGTAAAACGTAAAATCTTGCCACCATAGGTACATATAAGCAACTCTACGAAAAATAGTGACTTATATTTCAAAAGGAAACAACCTGAATGGTAAAAAGTCTGTTTGTAGTGTTTAATTGTAATATAATACAGACTTTTTTTAATATAAGCTCTATACACTGATTTTTTAATCATAATTTTTAGTTATAAGGAGAATTTAATTCTTAATTAAAAAAATATTATATATAAAAATATTGCGAGTTATCGCAAAGTTGATTCTGTGATTTTTACTGTGATTTTTATTCCTTAATAAATGACTGATTTTTATTTCAATTTTGTTTTTTACCAATTAAAACCACCAGTCTTATATTATTTAGTGGGAGCAATAGACCCAAAAAAGAATTAATAAATTATTCCCATTCGTCCCCCCAAAAAATTTAGAGGGACCATCGGGAAAATAAATAACGAATTCCCGTTCGTCCCCCTCGGGGGACGAAGTCTAGGGGACGAAAGGGAATACACGTTATTTCCAATTTAATAATTAGTATAAAGGCGATGGGTTAATACTATGACACTGTTCTTTTCAAATTGCATTAATCAATGACTATCTCCACTGGTACCCAAACTCAAACTCAAAGCATTTAATTTAAATAAACCAATTACAGGCACTTTTGAATTGTCAAGGGGTCGGTCAGTCGGAAAGATGAAGCTAGTTGCCCATTCTAAGGCGTAGTAGGTACCTATGGAGAAGAACGGGCAAGAAACTCCATGGACACTCTTTTAAATCAAAATATTGTTACAAAAAAGTGGTTACATCATTAATGTTGAAATTATACACGATGTAGAAAGACGTGCACGTTAAAAGCGTCCGTAATAAAAAGATAAAAACAATTCTGGAATTAAAATAAGCCGTGGCAGCTAAGAAATTACCAGTGCCTACTGACGGCACTCGTTCACGAACATGACGTATGGATCAGCACCATTCCCCAACCCAAGCTAAGATTAAACTTGCAGTGGAAATGGGAATATTTTTGCCAGGATAAAAGACGTCAATATTTTTGTGTGAATCTAGGCAAATCTAGAAACTTTTTTTTTGGTAGCTGATTAATGCAATACGCATCCCCGCTCGCGAGGGACGAGACGGGTATGTGGGACTCCTGTCGGAATCCGCCACCGACAGTATACCCACTAAAACTCAGCGGTGTGATGGGAGGGCCATGGGAAACCGGCTCAGCCTTTACTTCCACAACCCTCCCAGCGCATGCCCGCCTAGCTGACGGGCCCCGCATGCCCCCCATTGGCTAATCTAGGACCTTGCATATCCTTTTGCCAATCAAAATCCGGGCAGCATATAGCAACTATTCATATACATCATTAGCCAGAGTTATTGAAATGGCAGAGATATAGATTTCACATACGCATGCATATAGAACAGATGGCCAGACAGTCTTCCTCCATCTAAATATCTTATGCAACGACAGTCCTTAACTATAACTTCGTCAATTGGCTAGTTGCATCGGACTGAAATATGGGGATAAATGATGATTCACTGAAGCATGCCTGGCGAGTTTATACTGTCTCAATACTATGCAAATTTATTGCCAATATCCTAGAACTCCGATGAATTTACTGGAGTGCGAAATTGATAGAAATTGAGTTGGCAATGGAATATGAACACAAAGAGATTGTCAATATTGCTTTATTAGTCTGTGAACGTGCACTCATCGAGCTTAGCATATTTCTTACTTGCGGTTGCCGATTCGTAAAACATCAAATAAAATACTTACATAAATGTAGCTTCATAACAAGTAAAATGGCTGCGCGGCTAATTAAATAAGAACACACTAAATCTTTTCATCACCATTGCTCTCAAAACGGCGAAGGAAAACGCCATGAGGAAACCGGCATGTCTTGGAAACAAAATTTTGAATATATGTGACATCTACCTACTAACCTGCACACCCACTCGCAGATAGGAGGCCTGTGTCTCAGTTGTCTGAACATTATAGGCTGGTTATGCTAACTGGTTCTTTAAAATGTGCATGAAGGTAAAATTTGCCGTAATATTATATTTAACTGAATTGCTGCCATTACTAGATAGGTTTGAACATTGGCTCGATCTTAAAACTTAAACATAAACATTGGCTACGATCGATTGAACTGCACAGTCGTCGCAAAGTTATCAAAGTAAATACAACCGCGGCAACCAATGTCGATTTAAACTTGAACGTTTAAAACCGATTCCTTTGTTTTCACTCCCGATATATTTTCACATATACTATTTATTTCAGTAGGTACCAGAATAGTATGAAGTCTTTTACTGGTGCTGGTTGTTGCAAAATCAATAGAAATACTAAACCCTCTTTTGTTTTTATTCTTTTTATTTTATGAAGAGCCAGATGCGACTTGAGCGAAACAATTTCGATGTTGGCAGTACACTGTACAGCCAATATCGAAAACTTATGTTCTTTTATTTCATTTGTTGAAAATTGCATTTACAGGGCACATTTTTTTCGCAATCTTTCTTATGTCATCTGTATTTTGTTGTGTTTTAGTAAACAGATCTGTTAAATGAAATCATAACCATCGACTTCCAATGCTTTGCCTCTTAATAAAAAGACAATCCGAAAGAACACTGCCGCTTTACTTAAACTATCACGGTTGACTATTGAATTGGTGATACCCCACCCATTTCAGTCGAGTTTTAAATCCCTTTCATATTTCCCTCGTACAGTATGCCGCAACTTGCAAGTCGGTGGTAGACTTTTCCTTGGGCAGGCCTAGCGAAGTACACACGGTGGAGTATACGGTGGAGGTCTGCCCGGCTTGGGCTGAGCACTCCACTGTGTCCTCGTGCAGGCGATTGGCGGTGGCGATCTCTCGCGTCCGGCCCTGGTCCAGGCCATGGTACGGAGTGAGAGGGCTTGGGAAGCCGTCACCTCCTTCTGCGAAGCAGTAATGCTCACGAAGGGGAGGCGGAACGCGTAAGGGAGAGGCAAAATTCGCGCCCTCACGCCCCTAGCCGCCGCAGGAGACGCCCTGGGCGTCGGGAATCCCAAGCCAATTCCCGACCGTAGGCGCGGCCTTGCGGACGGCGAGCAATGGGTAGCTCGCCATCTGATAAGGACCAGGCCCGGGTCAACGGCCCGGGTGGGTTTTAGTCAGTAATAGTCTGACACGCCCTTCCGCTCCGCCCAGAGCGGGAGAAGTAATTTGATGACTTCCCACCCTAAAAAAAAAAAGGCCTAGCGAAGTACGGACTTTCAATAGAATAAGAGGCGGCCTGATGCAGTCTCGACATAGTTAGCAATCGTTTTCAGTTGCTAAGTCCTAACAATCCAGATGTAACGATATTTGCTAGTCTCGACACTCAAATTTATCGGTTGTTACCGGTATTTTAGGTAGGTACCGGTAGGTAACAACCGATAAATTTGAGTGTCGAGACCACCAAATATCGTTACATCTGGATTGTTAGGACTTAGCAACCGAAAACAATTGCTAACTATGTCGAGACTGCAGGGCCTGCTTATATTGGTTTTGTTACCATCACGGACGTGTGACTTAACGTACAAAGGTGTGATGTCGGTTGTGTTTGAATCTAGTATAATAAAAAAACAAAGCTAAACGTAAATGTAATACGAGTATACTTAACAAGATTATAATTTAAAACTAAACAATTTTTAATAATTTTTTTAGATATAAATTCTAGCTTAGTATTTTTTTTTTTAATACTTAAAGCTATTTACTCCCATATTCAGAGCAAGGTTTAATGTAAAGAGATAAGGTCCCTTGTGTATTTCTAAAAGGTAGGCCATGCTTTTAGAACAATTGGTTGGTTTAGCCTAGAAAAATATTATATCAGAGAGATAAAAGATTTATCTAGGTAAATAAAGGAATATACTCTTTAGATAAAGGTCTTAAAATTCAGTTTTAGAAGTGTTGGTTAAGAGAAGGCGGGCGACAAGGCGTTAAAAAAGTGTGCGGTCGGGAGGCCCACACACGCACACGCACACTCGAATATAATAGAAAGAGTCAGAGAGAGAGATAAAGTCGCATGGAGAGAACATAATGATTTTTCCATAAGTCACGATTTCTACCAGTCAACTCCTACTGCAAGCCGCGTTGAAGATCTCCGTTTCAAAAACTTTTAAATATAGGTAGTCGTAGAATGGTTAAAGTACAATCCTAAACTGTCAAACTAAAGACGCCCATTTTCGAAAATATTCGTTTTTTGAATTGCCACTGTGTTGAAACGGACATTTTCAAAATGATTTTCCCTTAATGTCCTTTAAATTTTTTTTATATCAGAATCGTTAATTACTGCCTTTGAAATTTTCCTTAAATCTTCTGAAAATCTAATTAATAAACTAAACTAATAATCCATGCAAAACTGTAATGCAAAAGTTTCAAAATCAAAAATCATTTACCAAGATTCGGCTGAAAATCAGCACTTTTGATCGTCAAACAATTATCTACAGAAAGCCCCCAAAACTCAAGTATATTGCTATTGTGACTGTCAACATCAAAACTATCAACGATAGCAACGACGAGGGTGTTTACAGAATAAGACTGCTTGTTTTAGCAATTTATGTTAACAATATTTCGTCTTGCCAAAAATGTACGGACAAATTCGAAAGAATTCGCCGTCTCGACCTTACCGAGGACCGCATTACATCACATACACTCTAATTCATATCTATCATAAATATAAATGTCCAGTTTCATAAAAAAATCACTTCTCTTGTAAACTCCGGCCTTATTCCTGAAAAATACGTCACCCAACATTTTGCTTTCAGGCTTCCCAGGCTTTTCAGGTCAGTAAACAGAAACCCCTTCGATCGCGAGTACCGCACAGCACAAAATAGTGATGTGATATTACTTTACACTCGAGTTGAGATTTAATGAAATCGATATTTGAAATAAATATTTTATGTGACTAATTTTTTTTTGTTTGTTGTGTGTACTGAAAATATGTATTATTGAATTTTTTGGAATATTAATTTGTCATATAAACCTTCAATACAAGTGATACAGTTCAATAAAAATGATTTGATGTTTTTTTAAATTAATGTAATGTTAAATTAGCCATTTACTGTCAATCAATGTTCCGCAGTGGACTACCATAGGATGATGTACCTCCACCATCAAAACTACTTAGTTACGAGAATCTTCTTACCTAGCAAGCTAACTAAGATTTTTCTGTACAACTAATTCACTTAGGTAAGATTTCTTGCATTATAGAGGTATGAGGAACAGGGTGTAAAGTTCACTCATACCTCCATAGAAAAGAGAGGATTCTTTGACCAGACGGGTGTAATATCTGGTAGACAACTGCCCGACGATTGATGTCGGGGCGTTGTATATATACGAGTTGCGCTATAAACTCTGCTTGTGCGATGCAGGATTTTGCGTGACGTCAGTGTGATGCGTAGTTCTGGCGATGTATACACCGCTACCGCTACAGCATCATAATGTCAAGACCTGACATGGACAAGAACAAGCATTGACATGAACAAGCTACTTTCATTCATAAAAACACTAGAAATAAATTATTTTAGCCAAAAATACGTCTATATAAATGTATAGATAACACACATACAAGAATCAAATCTGTTCCAAATATAATCTTGAGGAAGGGCAGAATATAGTAATCTGTCAACAAACTCGAGTACAAAGCCATGTCACAACGCTATCTTTTCAAATATTCATTGTTTTCTTTGAACGGTGTTAAGGTAAGAATTGAAACTTTTATGAATATCTCACACAAAGTTTTTGATACCGAAAAGTATGAATAAATTGAAATGATACGAGTAAAGGGGTATCGTATACCCAGTAACTGGGCTGTGGGGGTCAGATAGGGGATAAAATATTGGTTTTCAGCTACATACGGTTAGACTGGAAGCCAACCCCAACTTAGTTGGAAAAATGCTAGACAGACTGAATGACGGATAATAAGAGATTTTACATTAAACATAGATTGCGAAATTTTGAATCACACTTTCGATTTTCATCCATGCAATGCAGTCCAAAAAGAACAGCTCGCTTTTTGCGACTGGTTAAAATTGTAATAAAATCACATTTTTATTCGTGCAATACCGTCCAAAAATGGCAACACACTGTTTAAAGATTAAAACTGCCTTCATGTTAAATAACATAGGCTTACAATAAGCGTATAAATGTCCACGATTAATCAAATAAGCCGTAAAATGTTTTGGGAAAAACGGATGTTTAAGCCCCTAAAAAAGCTGAAACAGCTCATTACCCCTAGAATACTAATCTTATTTTATCACCACTTATTATTAATGATCGCCTGGGTGGCGATTTTATAAATAATATATTAAAATTTTGTTTTAAAGCTTTTACTGAAATATAAGTCTTTAAACGAAATAACAGGCAACCATTCTACCTTTCATAAATACAACACGTAATTTTCAAAGCATCTGTGATTAGCCTTCTTGATTAGCTGTCTCAAACTAATTCTAAAGGTAGTATTAAAACTTCTGAAACAGCTGGACACAGCCTTATGGAAAACTTTTATAAAATAATAACCTTATGTCTGAGAGTGCTATTTTTATAGAGGCTTTAATATAATTTATGAACAATCGAATACATAGCAAATAGCTATTCTAGCTCAAAAACATATTCAACAAAATGTTCAGTAAAAAATTTACCCTCTACTATTTAATGAGAGCCTCCCAGGCGGTCCCACAGTCAATAGCCGGGCGCGGGTTCATCCTGTAACGCGTTGCGGGTTAGCCTGAGGTGGCACGAACGTACAACTCGATGCGACCCGCAATTCCAAAATAACCAACGAAAATCGACTACAGGTGGCCTCTCAGGCGATGGTTAGTACTCTAGGGTTACTAGCTGGTAAAAAATTCAAAATCTTGCGCGTCATTTGATAATGCTTTTAGATGAATAAATATGTAACTATCCTTATGCATACAGCGTATTTTGTGAAAACCTTATGATTCTCAAAAAGCTTTACACACCGCTTTGCGTTTATTTTTCCCACAAGGCCACCTTATAAAACACTAAAGATGATTTAAAAAAACACTCTCGCATGAGGTTCAGTGAATTTTACTTCACTGAAAATTATTTTTGTTAAGACGGCATTTTTTTGCCTACATGCGCTGAGTGCTTTTCTTAATGATAAATGGTTTACCGCTACATTAAAAGCTTTCAATGGTAGACCTCAAAAGACAGTTTTCAAACAAAAATTATAAAATCACAAGAAGTTACTTTGAAATCAAGGTGCACCTTCAAAGGGGTTTTTTTTTTTTTTATTTCTACCGAAGTTTCTGTCACATTTACCTTTATTATTTTGTAATGATGCACCACTACGACGAGAAATATTTTTATTTATATCCTCGAACCACTCTTTTTTTCACCTTCATCACCAAATTATATACAGTTACAACACCTTCCAGTAATGCACCCTGCACCTCCCCACCAAAAATTTGGCAATAAATTCCAAATTCTGTATTGTTCCAGGTAAATTTCGCCGAGAATTCCACAGATCATACTTCAAATGCTTCTGTTGCTGTCATTCTGCGGCAGCCCCAGACCAGAATGGAACCTCCTTTGCACCAAAAGGAAGTTCCAGGGCGGGAACCACCAGGACTGTGGTTCGTCGAAACGATTCCTACGTCAGCTACCGACTCACACACTTATCACCTTCAAATCACAACATCCATCGAGACTACATTAGAAACACTAACACTTCTTTCATAGAACAAATGAATGGAAACCGTCGTCCCAAGACCAGAGACGATTCCATCAGCGAATCAGCAACGAGATTCACTCTAGCAACCGACGTTTGCAGAGATTGACAACTAGGCAAGGATCTTCTTTCGGATTTACGTAATAGAGATGACATTGAGACTTATATCGCGAGAAGTACCAACAGTATTGACTGCAAACCTTACTATGATTGCTTCAAAGATGGGAAGATTGAAGAAAGGCATAGTGATAATGCTGATTACAGGCACGTTGATGAATCTAATGATTTGTGTGACGATGATCTTAAAAATGGTATTAAATTCAAGTTCAATCGCAGTTTGAATAGTTGTCAGATTAAGAATAAAAGAAAGGTTAATATTTATTAAGTTACGTGGTGTGTGTAAATCAGTTTGTTTTTGGATGTCTGTTTCACTATTTAATACAATTTTTGTGTGTTCATTCATATAAGTTTCTCATTTATTCAGCAGTATCACGTTGTGTATAGTTGCCAAGGATAGCTTCTCTTCCATTTCCAGATTAAATCCTTGAAGAAAACTACTTCTGAACTTCACACAAATTCTTACATATCGTTACTGACGTACGTATCCACTTCTAAATCCTAATTGATTGGCTCACTGTTCTTGTCAATTGGTATGACCTCATTTCTCATATCTGATATTTTCGGTTTCCTTAATATGTATTAGGAAAGTATGTGACCTCATTATTGTATCCTTGCGGCGTAACAATTTGTGCCACTTATCGTGAAATTGGAACCATATAGAATATCTTATGAGTTCAATTTAGAGGATGTGAAGGGCAAACCATTCACTGTTATCTTCAATATTTTCAAACACAAGAGAAACTTTTCTGAATAATATCAAACATTTTGTCAGTAATAGATTTAAGTTTGCACTCTCAAATCAAGTTAAAAAGTTTTATAGATAATAATAGCCTAAGTTTTGGTGAAACAGACATTTGAAGTTTTATCTTAGCTTAATGTAAATGTGAGCTCTTAATCTTGTTTATATATTACATCACAGAAGCACAAATTGAGTTCTTTAAGAGTCAGGGTTGTCACTTATTCAATGTAGGGGCGCTTGATCAATTTTCAATAAATCAATTTGTTAACATCGAGTTATAGTTCGTTCTCAACAAAAATGTTCTGCTCTTCTCCCATTGGCGTTAAGTCATGGGCCGCTTAAATAAAATACATTATAGGGGTTACGTGTTTTTACCATCGATTGCTGTATAGATACGATCTACTCGATTCAGCTGACAAATTGCATACCTAATATAGGTAGGCTTTCGACATTTTGAGATATGTTGCGAAAAACGAGCACTTCCGTTATAAAAATGACATACGTTTTTTAGAGTACCAGTTTTTTTGGAACGTAGTTAACTTTAAATGTAGTCAAATTAAATAAGTGACAAATATAGACCTTAATTTTTAATGTGAACGATGAATTTCGATGTTAACCTTTAAAGTGTTGTACATAAAGTAATTATTAGGACTTCTGGAAAATGTATCAGTGTAAAAACAAGTTCTCCAAGCTCTAAAAAGAGTTTCTGTAACAAAAACACTGCTCTCACTAAAAAGTGAAAGTGTTTTTGTTACAGAAACTTAATTGACCCTTGAAAATACGGTCGTAAAAAGTTTTTATCGCAGGAACTACACTAAAATTAAAAACGTAGGTACTCGTACGTTGGGAAAAGCGTTAAACCGTCAACATTGCTGGCTGTTATTTTTTATTCGTTCTAATTTGTTTAGCGCAGTTTCATTTTGAAAAGAGAACGTTCCTTTCCATACTTCGTTATTTTAAATGACTAGGCTTATTTTTAAAGAAAAACGCAAACGAACAAATAAAGCACTTCCACAGGAAATCTCAGTTTATTTATTTTTTAGAGTCAAAGTTTTACCGCCAAATTGTATTTCTTAGAGTACCTCTGAGCACAAGTAACAAGATATTTTATTTTATGATTATTATTGTTAGTAAACAGTACACTTGGGTGCAGGAAATGACGTGTTTATACAGAACTGATCGAACACTGCCGGTCACGTTGCTGTATTCGATTTATTTTTAGTTTATTTACTTTGCTAAATTTATAACTCGTGCTTCTTTTATGTGATTTTAGAGCTGTGTTTGCGAACTTCTATGTTTATTAATTAGTTATAAATTTATATTGTAAATCAACTTGTATGTATAAACATTTTTTTTTGTGACAAGTCCTATAAAAACTAGTGTTGATAAAATAAGTAAAATAATAATAAAAAAATATTTTTCAATGTGTATCAACCACTATTTCAGAATTGTACAGTTTAATCAGTAGTTCCGTAACTCGATACTAGTAACCCAAAATTTGTGTATAAATGTGACCAAAGTTAATGTAAGATATCTTAATTAAGTAAAGAAACTGCATTTCTGTACTATTGTAAATAATTTTTAACAGTATAATTATGTATTTTAGATAAACTACAAAAATATATAGTAGTATTATTAAGATAACATCGTAGATTAATTAAGAAACTATAACGATTTTTTTCATGTAATATAAACTGTAGTTTATGTCTTAAGAACATTTTTGACAACATAAGTAAGCAAATTAATTAATTACAGGAATTTATATTTGTCGACATGATAAACTATCTGAATTTTTCGTACAAATATTGTACCGAAAATTATTAATTTCATGGACGGTAACTGAATACCTAGCAGCCTTTTTGCTAATTAAAAGCATGGTCGTATCTGAATTATTCAAGTTTTCTTAATTTTTTCAGTCCTTTAAAATTCTCCTTGTTGGATTTATTGTTTAATTGTCACTGTATTATAAGTTTTTTTTTTGTATTTAAAACAGAAATAATTAATGCTATGAAACTACGTAGAGGTACTCGTAGGTGTGTAATTAATCAATTAAAACTTTTACATTTTGAAGTTTTATAAAAATCCAATTTCTTTTTTCAAGATGAAATATTTGAAAGATTGATGAATTAAATCATTAATTCAATTTAGTCATCGTTCAATGGAGAAGGCTAGATAATTAATAACGAATGGAAAGTTATTCAACTGTAAAATATCTTTATATTATGTCTAGTATTAAATTAAAAGTTTATGTTTTATACGAGATCTCTAGACGTAAAATATAATATCGAATTATATCTAAATGTATAGTTAGAACGAACGAATAAAAGTGACGCAATCCATCTCTAAGTAATGTGAACACTGCGAATATCGCCTATAACTGACTTTGCTGATGATTGTGTCACCAAGTGTATGGGTGCGTCCAGACAGTAGGAATAGGATGCATTGCTCCAAATGGTAACCAACGCATATAAGGCATGTTCCGGCTGCTGCCGCTGTGTTAGCTTCGATAATAATGGACTATAGGTACTGGTAAAAGTCTGTTTTTCATTTTAAGTTATTTAATGGAAGGCTGTTGCTGATGTTATAAGATTAACACTGATGAGTGAATGTCCGGTCGTCCGCGAGGAAACGGAATGACCAGTCGCCCCCTGGCGGCGCGAAGTCGAGGCGCGGGCGCGGTATGGCTCCGCAGGCACGGCATTAGAATGTACTGCCGTGTGCCATCTGGCGGCGGCGCGCGGCGGGGCCGTAACAGGCATGTCTCAGGCTGTAGCATCTGTCATAAACAAGTAAGCAAGTAAAGTAAAGTAAGCAAGTATAGTTGCAATTGTCTGCAAGTAGTTGTTCCGGGTCTGGCTGTTTGTGTATGTGACTTTAAATGTTTGTAAACGCACCCACAATACAGGAGAGGTTCCTAGTGTGGGGCAACGTTTTTAAAAAAAAAAAGACAAAGACATAATATCACGCCTGAAATCCCTGAACGGTTAGACAGAGGTGCAGTATAGTGATACCCATATTTCGCCATTTATGTTTAGGTCCCATGTAATAGGGGGGCAGCATAGGCTGCCCCCTATTACAAATCCAGCATTAACCCAGGTGACAATGGTGTGGTGAAATCCAAAACAAATTCCTGATGGAAAAACCCAATGACAGCCAGACCTTTTTTTTTTTTTTTTTTTTTTTTTGTGGGTGGGAAATCATCAAATAACTTCTCCCGCTCTGGGCAGAGCAGGAGGGCGTGTCAGACTCTTACTGACTAAAACCCACCCGTGTTCCTTCAGTTGCCTGTGCCAGGGGCCACGGTAACCCTCTTGGACTTTTCCGCAACCCTAGCAGGCATCGGTCCTAGCAAACCCCGTCATTGGTGCTGACATCTCTTTGAGGCGCGCGTGGAACACAACGCGCCGTCGACCCGGGCCTGGTCCTTATCGAACGGCGAGCTGCCCATTGCTCGCCGTTCGCAAACCCGCGCCTACGGTGGCCGGGAATCGGCCTGCGATTCCCGACGCCCAGGGCGTCTCCTGCGGCGGCTAGGGGCGTGAGGGCGCAAACTTTATGACAGCCAGACCTGGGAATTAAACCCAGGATTTCATGCTCAGCAGTAACTTGCGACCACTAGACCAACGAGGTAGTTGGGCATCTAACCTTCGACGCATGCCTCGTACTGTCTGGACACATCTTAAGATTTTTGAATGATCAATGTTTAAAGATTGTAAATAAATGTGAAAACTTTCGAGCTTTTCTACTATTTAGAATTTTAGTAATATTTCGGCAGAAATGGTACAAAGCAATTCGTAAATAACCAAACTCATAAAGGCTACAAAATGCACTGATTTCTGACTCGACTGACTGACAATTACAATAATAAAAGATTTTTTTTTTTGAGTAAAAAACTTTTTATCTCACTCCTCTAAGCAGATCACGTAGCGATCCTAAAGTTCTTATACAGGCAAACCTAAGAGAAAAGAATATAAGAAAAATAACAAAGTTCTTCAATCAATCATGAAGCAACATTTCTCTCGACATAAGAAATGCACTACGTTCTATTTATTTATTACAACCACAACATGCCTTAAGCGTAGGCCACACCGCGAGCTAAACTTAATTAGTTTAGCTTTAAACTGCGTCGTCTATTCATACTTCCTAACTAAATCCTTATTGTTCATATCACCGCAAGATTGCTTGCTTGTCGGTCTTCTACAGATTGTACTTCGGTGAGTGTGCCCATAAACTCCACGACCTTATTCCACCGGCCCCCTTCTTCCATCGGTCATCTAGACGCACTGCAAGTTACCATCCTTACCTAGTTGCTATTCCACCAATTCGCGCTAAGCGTTTCCAAATGTCTTTTGTTATGCGCACAGCAAAAGAGTGGAACTCTCTACCTGCGTCTGTGTTTCCGAACGCATATAACCCTAATCTCTTCAAAGTGAGAGTGAACAGGCTTCTTCTGGGTAAGCTCAGTCCATCGTCGACTTTGTCTCTGTCACCACTGACCTAGACTAGAGTCAACATACCCATCTTAAATAAAATAATAAATAGCTTTAATTAGCTTGGTAGCACGCTAAGCTACATAAACTAAGCCCATACGTTGTTCCAAAAGTATCTAATGAAAATGTTTACGTAAGGATCAGAAAACGTACCTGTGGATGCCAATTTTTTTGCCACTTACTAATGAAGTGCTTCGATAAGATTATTTGAATACTAAAACCCGAAATAACAATTTTAAGTCACCTTAAAGTTGCATTTAATTTGACAATTGAAATAAATTTAATAACCTGAATTTTCAATAACAATTTATTAATGTTATTCAAACAATTTTTTTTTGGGAAAAGTGGTGAGATCTAAAGTTAAAACCTGCTAAATACAGATGAATGTGTTACTAATTCCTTTTAATGAATGATTGCGTAAGAATGTGACCTGAACAGGGTTTGTTTACATTCCATCAGATACTTTTAAAACAGACCAAGGCAAAGTAAGCTTAGCAAGCCATGTGACCTACGCTTTAGTAAATTTTCCCTCTTATATTAAAACTTGGGTCCCTTTGAGGATAATAAAAAGTTGAACTTTGTGCAGAGGTACCGTTTTTAAGTAAGAATGTGTGTATCACTAAGTTTGGGCCCTCACGGGGTAGGCAGGGATTCAGATAGTTTTGTAAAAAGAGATGTGCGGTTGTAAATAGTACATTGTTACCCTAGGGGTGAAAGTAACTTATTTAGTCCGGAGACCCAATAGCTCGAGGGACTAAATAAGCCTTTAACCAGAGGTAAACACTGTGCTTTTCATTACGAATACAAGGAAGGTAAAAATAAAAACACGAACTAGCTAAAGAAAAAATAAGCCTCTTCTCTTATAAAATCAGGCGATTAATCCATGTCTGAATCAGATGAATTGTGTTACCACAAATCTCTGTTTATACGGAAGAATAAAAATCTACAGCTCAAAAAAACAAATGAAGATCGGATTGCCGCTTTCCTGCCAATTTTTTGCCATTTTTCATTTCCATCATTGAAAAAATGGCAAATATTTTTCCCAAATCTATGTTATTTTATAGAAATTGTTGAAAGTAAATTATAATAAAGTCATTAAAAATATTCTGTAATTAATACTTAACTTTATGTTGTTTCAATTTTACATCGCGCTGTAATTGAGTGGCTGTGAAGTTGGAACATGGTTCAATAGAAATGTGAAAATAGAACTAGTATTTTTAATAATTTGACAGCTGTCAGTTGAAAACGATTCTCCCTAGGGCTGAAAAGTTTTACTTTCAACCCGCTCCTCAGGCAACTTCAGACCTACTTTCCGAGTATGAGTAATGAAAAATATTATTCCAGCGGCTTCGCCCACGTAGAGGCCGAAAATCACACGAGAAGGTATAACTGGGATAAAAAGTAATATATGTCCTAACTTAGGTCATGGTCTATCTGTTTGCAAAATTTCATCGAAATCCTTTCAGTAGTTAACGTTACTTTCACATTGATAATATTAGTATGATTATGGATAGTATGGATGAAGTCGGTGCTATGTTTTCTGAGTAAATAGATCACTTTGGAGTACTCCATTCGCAGTTATTAGATACTGTTATATTCGATTCTTCTGCCTAGTACCATTTCTGTCTACGCCGTAACCATAATGTCATACGGCTAGGTACATACATGTCTAGCTATGTATTGGTAAACTTGTACATAATAAAATGAATAGGAAAAAATTTGCCTCTCTTTTTTTCTGATATCCTGGTACCTACCTAACATAGTATTTTGGTGTGGTTTTCTTCTTCAAAACACTCTTTTCAGAACTTCACAGTTATTATTTACGTTAGTACCTTTTTTCATAATTACGGGGGCTCGTGGCTAAGTAATAACTGCCGCGTGGGTGGATCGATCAGGTTAAGCTACGCTTGCTGCAGTCGGTCCGTGGATGGGCGACCATCGTTACATACCGAGACCCCTCCATGCCGCGGAAAGCACGTTAAGCTATTGGTCCCGGCTGTCATTCATGTATCTTTGACAGTCGTTACGAATCGTCAGAAGCCCGAAAGTCTGACAACCAGTCTTACCAAGGGGTATTATAGAGTTACTCCGTAACTGGATTGTGGAGGTCAGATAGGCAGTCGCTCGACGTAAAATACTCGTATTCAGCTGCATCTGATTGGACTGGAATCCGACCACAAAAATAGTTGAGAATAGGCTAAGCAGATGATGATCACCTTTTTTCATAAAATAACGGAACATCGGCCTGTATTCCGGAAATTTGATTGCGATTAGATTGTCAATGATGACGTTGATTTGAAATTGTAGACATAATATCAGGACTACAGTATTACAAAGATCTTTTGGGCCTGACTGACAATGACAGGGAGGTGCTGTTGGTAAATATTTTGTGAAATTGTCACAATTTTATTATTAGTATTTTTATTTAATTTATACTCTAGTGTAGACCACAAATACAATTATTAACACTACTTAATAAAAAAAACAATTAACACTACTTAATACACAATGGAAGGCCTTATCGCTTTCTGCAATCTCTTCCAGGAAACCTTGGAATGAACAGTAGTTTGCCTGGACATAAAATGGGGCTGTGGTTGGTGCAAATAATAAGAATCTATACAATACAGTAAAATTGATACACAGATATATATACATATCCTAATTAATAGATACCTAAATACCTACGTACGTACTAAATATAGGCAACGAAAACATATAAAGACTATAGATAATTACAATTACGAGAACAAGATCACAACGACTAGTCATGTTCCTTCACGAGTCTTTTAAACACAAGCAATGACGGCGCGTTTTTTATTTCAACTGGCAATGCATTGCACAAATAAGCGGCATGGACAGTTAGTAAAGGATTTGTCGAGGAAAGTTGTGGAATGCATAGGCATTTTAAGCTTCAAGTTATCTGATGACTTTAGAAATTTCGTGTGGGAGTCGCAAAGAAACTGGAAACGTTTCTTAAGATAGAGAGGGGTGGAAGGGGTGAAGAGCACATTATACAAAAGAGAAAGGTTATGAGCATTCCGGTGTTGCACCTTTTGTTTTTCATGTTTCACGGAAACATCCGTGGCCGGTGAGAACCTGCGTCAGGCGGTAGGTGAGGACGGCGTGACGCCTCTCTAGCCACTCCTCAAAGAGGGGTCTTACCGCCGCTATTGTGGCGTGCCCTCCGGTGTTGCCCCTGGCTGGAGGCTTTGAGTTAGCTCGAAGGCACCACAGGATTGACCGGTTAAGCAGTCACGGCCTCTCAAGGCCAACAGCGAGATGCCATACAAAAAAAAAAAGCTTTCCGGTGAAGGGGAATCGGTAACCACTTGAGCTTCACACGAAATTCGGAAACATGGTCATATTTGCGCAAACCAAATATGAATCTTATACAAAAATTTTGAAGCCTCTCAAGTTTATCGAGTTGGTCTTGGGTAAGGTCAAGATAACTGACATCAGCATAGTCAAGGATGGGTAGAAGAAGCGATTGTGCAAGCGCAATCTTGGTGGCAGTCGGTAAAAAATTACGCAATCTTTTCAAAGATGCAGCGGATGCAAAACGCTTGTGGCTAACTTCCTGTAGCTGGGCAGTCCAAGAGAAGTTCTTATTAAATATTATCCCCAAATTTTTAACTTTCTCACTGAAGAGAAAGAAACTTGGGGAAGTGTCGTGAAAAATTGTATTGAGAAATCAAGATTGAAGAGGCATTCGTTCCAATTTTGCCTACGTACCAAAAGATTCTAGTACTGTTGTACAATATATTTCATTGACGTGACAAATTAAAAATATAAATCGATTGTGTTCACTATGGACCAGTTCTGAGTCGAGTAACTGATTAAGCAATGCACTGTTCAAACTTGGATCAGTGAACATAGATCATAACAAATCCCGGACTCAGTTCGAAGAAAGTGTTTAACACCCAAATAACTTACAAGGCTCGCTGAGTTCGGAGTTTTAGAGCACATACGTTACGATTATGCCGACGCAAAAAACTAAGAAATTAGGTTAAGTACTTTTACAAGTTTGGCGAAACTAAGACGATAAAGATAAATTAGAGAAAACTACAGATTGAGCAATCATAATTAACGATAATGTTAGACTATATTCTTACCTGCTGGCCATGAGCTATACACTCTCAAGCGACACGAGTCTTGCGGAGAAAACCAATGAAAGAAGTTGTTTGGAACATGCCATGAGCCAACGCGACGCGACCTGCGGAGCGACGGACGGAAATTGGTGAAGCGCTTGCGTGTCCGAGGCCGTGAACGGGGTGTTCATTTTTTTGAGTGGCAAACAAGCTAGCCTGCTTGATGGTAAGTAGTCACCGTCATCTATAAGCACCTGCAGTACCAGATACATCGCAGACGCGTTGCTATTTCAGCGGAAAAGGTAAAATATCCAGCAAAAGCAAATTTTCGCTGCTTGGCGGTAAAAACTGTTAGGTGGTAGTGGGAACTTCCCCGAACGAGCTCCATCACAAAGAGTAGAACTCTTTGTACCTACAGTCAATCAATTTGCCTAACCTTTTCCTTAGTATGTTGGGGTCGGCTTCCAGTCTAACCGGATGCAGCTGAATACCAGTGCTTTACATAGAGCGACTGCCTCTTTGACCTTCACCATCCAGTCACTGGGTACAATACCCCTGAGTAAGACTGGTTGTCAGACTTTCGGGCTTCTGACGACCTGTTACGACTGTCAAAGATCTACGAATAACAGCCAGGACCAACGGCTTAACGTGCTTTCTGATGAGTACAGGTTGGAGTGTGGAGTGAGACAGGGGAAGTTAACATCTCCTTCACTCTTCAAGTTGTACGTGAACGGGCTGATTGGTGAGCTGATCGACATCGGAGTAGGGTGCTCGATTGATGGTCACTGTATCAACAGTATTAGTTATGCAGATGATATGGCGCATAACTAATGGTTGCTCAGCCCATCAATAGCTGCGCTCAGAAACCTTATAGGCGTGTGTGAGGAGTATGCGGGGGTACACGGTCTCCTGCACAATGTACAGGAAAGTGAGCTCTTGGTATTTCAAGCCAGGGGTCGTAAACTGGAGGATGTGACGCCTGTGCTGCTTAATGCTGTCGCTCTTTGAAGAGTGAGAGAGTTTAAATACCTCGGCCATGTGGTCACCGATTATTTAAAAGACGATGGGGATATAGAAAGGGAGAGGAGAGCAATGGCGGTCCGCTGTAACATGTTGGCACGCAGATTTGCAAGGTGTAGTTTAGGCGTAAAGATCACTCTGTTTAAAGCATTCTGCCAAACTCTCTACACCTGCAACCTCTGGGTCAACTACACGCAGCGGGCCATCAACGCTCTCCGAATACAATATAATAACGCGTTCAGGGTGCAGCTGGTGGGGCTCCCACGCTACTGTAGTGCATCTGCGATGTTTGCGCACACAGGCGGCTTTCACACTGTGCTTCGGCGCCGCATCGCTTCGTTAATGTTCCGCACGCGTGGGAGCGCCAACACTATCCTGAGCGTGCTCAGCCACAAGCTGGACAGCCCCCTGCTGGGGCACTTGGTTCAAGCACAAGTGCGTGTGCCCGGGGCCCCAGAGGGCGGCAAATACTTAAATGAATATTTTAATGTTTAAACGTAACATAGTTTTTTTTAAGACCTGCTACTAACAATATTATGGGCCAAATGTGTCTGAAATAAAAGGCACTTTCTTTGTACCTCTGCAGGTACAAGGAATTGAATTGTACACAAATTGGCACATGCACTAATTCTAGCTACGTCAATTTGGCGTGTTATAACCATTTCATACAACGGTCAAGGAATGACAGTTGTGATTCGAATATACGGACAATATCTAAGTTGGTCGTCAATTTTAAAATAGGTTATTACGGAAATTATTTGTTAGATTTGAAAATTTGTGACACCACTCTAAAACTAAAACCTAAAATAGAGCAGTTATTTCGGTTAGTTATTACAACGTTTTATTAAACTACTTCTCTCATTGTTCCTAATGGGTAGCAATCAAGACTAACATAAGGGCAGGGTCCACTCCCTAGTGAACGAATCTGTAATTGGGTTTTTCGGTTACCAAGTTCTTGTACTCGGTAAATGGCAATAACCTTTATTTAATAGGATCTATTTCAAAACTCTTTTTTGAAAGTCCTTTTCAAATAATACCACCTATTTTAATTAGCCTAACAGCTTACTGATCGAAACTAGCTTCTAAAAACCAATAAGATTCATCAGATAATTCAGAGGTCATCAGATAACTTGAAGCTTAAAATGCCTATGCATTCCACAACGTTCCTAGACAAATCCTTTACTGTCCAGGCCGTTCGTTTGTGGAATGCATTGCTAGTTGAAATTAAACGCGCGCCGTCATTGCTTGTGTTTAAAAGACTCGTGAAGGAACATGATTTGTCTTTGTGATCTTGTTCTCGTTATTGTAATTATCTATAGCCTTCATTTATTTTCGTTGCTTATAAATTTAGTATGTACGTATTTACGAGTATGTATCTATTATTTAGGATATGTATATATGTGTATCTATTTTAGTGTATTGTATAGATACTTATTATTTGCACCAACAACAGCCCCATTTTATGTCCAGGAAAATCTCTGTCCAATCCAAGGTTGCCTGGAAGAGATCGCAGAAAGCGATAAGGCCGCCCATTGTATATTAAGAAGTGTTCAATTTTATTATTGTTGTTATGTTTTTGTGGTATACAATAAAGAATATATAAAATAAATAAATATAAGATTCAATTAAAAGCTAGAATTAGTACATGTCTCGAATAAGCCTCATCTCATCATCGATTCTGCAATATCAGTATTCAGTAGTATTAATGTACAGAAAGAGGAAGACAATAAACAAACACAGACACAGAACACCACGCCTAATCCCCGAATGTTTTAAATTATATGAAAGGCATTTTAGTCTTATCAAAAAACACCATAGTACTGGAAACCCATAAAGGTACAGTGCATACGTTGAAGACAAGGAATTTTGGCAATAATTTATTTTACACATGTTGCCTCAATAAAGGCATACCTATGTAAATGTTTATTAACTGCTCCCAGATTACGATTTTTATTTTATTTTATTTCTTAAATAATAATATGAGACAACATCCACACAAGGTCTTCAGGTCCTGTACTACGGTAAACTGATGACTGATATACATATACACACCCAGACACAGGTCAAACAGACATGTTCATGCACACAAATGTTTGACTTGTCCGGGGATCGAACCCGGGACCATCGGCTCAGTAGGCCGGGTCGCTACCAACTGCACCAACCGGTCAGTCTTCTTTGACATAATCTTCTCATTATTTGACATTATACCTACATTTTTAATTTCAACTCTTTGATATTGGTTGTAATGGCAATCATGTGATTTGCTTTTAAATAAGTTTTTATTTATATTATTTTATTATATAGATTACTAGCTTCCGCCCGCGGCTTCGCCCGCGTGGTGTGTTATAAAAAGCAACCTAAACTGTGCAGCGGATTAGCCGTGAAACGCACATACACACAGATAGACAGACGGACAGACAGACAGAGTTACTTTCGTTTTTTTAATGTCAGATAATGAATTAGTATGCATACTTACTATTATTATTGAAGAGAATTAGTTGATTATCACACACTTAAACAGGCCATGGCACTTCAAACACTTGAAAAACCACTTAAAACACTTATTATTTCTCACGTAAACAACGCACGCGAATTCGGACGCCACTGACAATCAATCATATTTTTTTCAATTATTGACGTTGTCATTAGTCGAAATACGCGGCTTTTAAGCCCGAAATCGACTAAGCTTTAAGCTTCTCCAGTTAAAATTGTGGCCTTCACAATATGCCTCCCTAGTTCATTGAGGCGAAGGTAGGTCATTGAGGAAGACCATACAAACCAATCAATTATGAAAAATATAAATAAATTACCATTTAAGATAGATCTGATACTCTAACACACAATGCCACATTACTGGACAGTCAACTTTGCCTGCCACATCGCTAAGAATGCCATTGCCTCTGCCGCGGGCACAACTAAGCAATGATGCCGCCTTCTTTCTGGGGATGGCATGAAAGCCATAAATGCGAGCGTCAGCAAACACGCCGCACAGGGCGATGATTGTCTTCTGCGTATATTTGACCGATAGACTGCACGTATATAAAAATTGGCAATACGTGCGAAACTATTTTACTTTTACTGCCTTACTGTAGCGTGCAAATCTGCGAGCTAACATATTGCATCGGACAGCCAACGCCCGGCGCTCTCTTTCACTATACACGTGGTCAGAGAGGTCATCCGTGACGCAGTGGCCCAGGTACTTGAAACGAAATTGAAACTCTGGGTAAAGAAACACTGTCTATGAGGACGGGTGGTGCTCGCGTGACCTTATGGCCTGGTGATTGGAACACCAAGAGCTTGCTCTTCTTTACATTATTCCTCAGCCCATGAGCCCCGGCGTAATCAACACATATAGCGAGGAGTTTTCGAACGGCGCTTATGGAGAGGCCCAACAACACCATATCGTTAGTGTAGCTGATGATGTTGACATATTTTCTGTGTATAGAGCAGCCGACTTTGGTGTTGCCCGTTTACGTACAGATTGAAGAGACGAGGCAAGGTTAAATCTCTCAAGGGTAAATAAAGAACGTACGTGACTTATTGATTATTAGTTATTTTAGAATCTCAGTTTCGGTTTTGAACCAAACTCCACCGAAAGCAATGATCAGCTCAGCCAACAAGTTGGCCCAATTTATAGTCGGCCCTTATAGTACCTAGACATAAAAGTGACTGTGACCTTTGAGTTGGTTTCGGTCTATCTTTTCAGAGTAGTCGAATAGGCAACACCGAACTCATCTACACTCGAGAGCAATGAATCCGGGTCACTTAAAGAATGTTAAAAATCTCGGAAACTAAAAATGATAGGTTAATGCAATAAATTGTATTTAATAGACAATGTAATACTCCTTAAATGAAAGTAAAAAAAAATACATTTTATTAACACAAAATTACATAAAGAAAAAAACTGCTGATCTCTCCTTAAAACAAAAATAGGAAACATGAAATTTTTGAACTTTATTACGATTTTCTTGATTTTTAATACTTCGTATTGCCTCCTCGTGCTTCCATTACTGCGTTTACGCGGTTTGGCATGCTGTACACCAAGTTCCTTATACGATTTTGGGGAATATTCTCCCATTCCTCTGTGAGAGCAATTTTGAGCTCACGAAGCGTGATTGGGGGAGGGTTTCGTTGTTTTACGCATCTGCCTAGCTCGTCCCAAGCATGCTCGATCGGGTTGATATCCGGGCTGCGCGCTGGCCACTCCATACGAGTAATGTTCATCTCTTGAAGGTAGTCATTCACAATCCTACCTGTATGAGGTCGGGCATTGTCATGCATAAATATAGCATCCTCACCTAAATTGACCATAAATGGACCAACGTGATCATTGAGGATTTCTTCCACATATCTTACGCTAGTTAAAGAGCCGTTTTCTATGATCACCAGCTCTGTGCGACTTTCAGAAGAAATTCCGGCCCACACAAGTACAGACCCACCACCGTAGGCTACTTTTTCTTCGATGCATGCTTGCTTGAATCTTTCCCCTGGTCTTCGATACACTCTGTGTCTTCCATCGTGCTTGTAGAGCATAAATTTTGATTCGTCGGAGAACATAACTTTTGACCAATCTTCAATACTCCAATTTACGTGGCTCTGGGCATATCTTACTCTTGAAATACGATGCCCACGCTCCAGTTTAGGGCCGTTTGCAGGTCTAAGGGGTTTTAAGTTAGATTCAGCAAGCCGACGTCTTACTGTCCATGCACTTGGGTTACTTCCTCCGAGGCGTCGAAACTGATTGGTGAGTTCAGTTCCTGTGAGAAAGCGATTTCGAAGCATGGTGTTCACCAAGTATCGGTCTTCTCGTGCTGTGGTACACCTGGTTCTGCCCGTTCCTGGTCTGCGTAGGTTAGAACCAGTTTCTTCGTAACGTCGGAGAACTCTTTGTACTGTTGACAGCGACACACCGACAGTCCTGGCTGTATCGCGCTGACTCCGGCCGGTTTCCAGCATTGTAAGTATTCTGGTGCATTCTTCAGGCGTAAGCGACATAATTTCAGCTTGAATAATGAATATAGAGCACTATCAACATGGTTTATGTACCCACATAAATGACAGATTACAAACAAAAGCAAAACCAAATGCTGTAATTTCGTAGTCCCATCTTCGAAAGTGGCCCTTTTTCAAATTTGATTTTTTTATGATATAACTTTACAATAACTAAGAAGTTTTAATACCTTCATTTAAGGAGTATTACATTGTCTATTAAATACAATTTATTGCATTAACCTAGCATTTTCAGTTTCCGAGATTTTTAGGATTCTTTAAGTGACCCGGATTCATTGCTCTCGAGTGTAGTTTTAAAACATAATTAATTTTCATATTAAAGAAATAAAATCATTTAGTTGTAGTACCTCCACGGTTTGAAATCAAGGGCCTCTGTACCAAAAAAAACCGTTCAGGATAGATGTAGTTCTTGTTTAGAAAGATTAATAGTGCAATTTATGAAAACCAATTTAGTGTTCTAATAAATTGTACATAATTTGTCGGGCTAGCAATATAAAAAATACATAGTTTGGGCTTTCGCATACCGAATATTTTTGGAGCAAAAAATTAAAAATATTATGTGAAGGAGAATAGGTCTCGTACCCAGCTGCTATCATAATACATTTATGAGAACAACTCGTATATAAAACATAGCGAAGAAATTTATAAGCACTAAGAAAATCAACAATGGCGACATTTTTTTTCGGCTTGGATTAAACTAGAAACAGTGTGTGTTTTTTTATGTTGTGCTATCTTTTTTTATTTTTTTTACGGGGGGAAGTCCTCATGGACTACCTCCGCCTGGGGAAAAGGCGGAGGGGCGTGCCGAACTCTTACCGGCTAAAACCACTCCGGTGTCTCCTCGTACGTGCGCGCGGGGCTGCGGGAATCCAAATTCTTCCGCAGCCCCACACTAGTGCTGGTCCGGTCTGTCCGGGCCTCGTCTCCTGCACGGGGTTGTGAGGTGTTTAACTACCCCGTGCATCGTCTCATAGGCACGCGCCGACACCCGCGCGCGCCTTCGCCTCGGGTCCATCAAATAGGGGGCGAGGACTTCCCCAAGTCCCACGCCCCTGGACCCATTCATGGGGGCCGGAAAAGGGCGTTGTCCGCCCTTCTCCTGCGCCCGGTGCGCCTTCTGCGGCCGGGGAAGGGAGTCGAGATCTCCCTCTCCCGTTCCGCAGTTTCCTTCTGCGACATCACGTCCTCGCAGAAGGAAACCACCGCGTCCCACGACTCTGCGCTACCGATCATCCTCCGCACTACGGTCGGCAGCGACAGATCGCCTCCTACTTCATTTGTGAGGACACAGCGCTGCTCCTCCCAAGCTACACACTCGGCGAGCGTGTGTTGCGCCGTGTCCTCCCCGCAATGGACACAATGGTGGCACCGAGCGTCCGGCTCCCTGTTTATGATGTTGTGCTATCTGGCACAACATAAAAAAACGGATGAAAATTATAACAGCAGTAATTTCTTTTATTTTTATTTAACGTTAAGAACGTTACCCAATGCAAAACTTTACTGTAATATATATCATTTAAGTTGTGGGTATAGATAGATAGATTCATTTATCTGCACGAAATATGGTAATTTACAGATATTTTAACACACAATAGTTCTTCCTAATATCACTCCGCACATAACACTTTGTCACAACACCAATCTATCTCGTCCGCTCGACGTCCGTATCACTGCAGGGATCCAGCAGAATATCAGCGTCAGGTAAATTTGTGTGATACATGCTGAGCCGGACTCCCATTTGGTCCAACCTTGAGCCGCACACCGCACTGTGTATATTCGCTATTTTGATTTGTAGTATGTCATAGTGTCAATTAATTTCAATGATTATGTTTGAATTTTTTATTTTTTGTAAGTATGTTGGCACCTTGTTTTTATATTCATGTCATTTGTTATAATTTAATTGTGCTTTTGTGCGTTGTGCTGCGTCTTAAATGTGCACTGAATAAATGGTTTACCTATCTTGTGGCGTAAAGAGGGAAGATTCGAATTAACTTACCGGGAAGATCCCGTCTTGCCGCTTCGCACACCGACGGGATAGAAGGCGTGTTCGGTAATTTCGAATCTTGCTTCAACTTCTCTTCACATATTTTTCCACAGGCGCTGGTTCAGGGTATATCTGGTATCTTGCGGGGATTGTAGCACGTTTTCAATCGAAGGACCTTATTTTTTAGATAAGTATATATCGCGTGTGGCGTGTATATGCGGACACACGTATGGTACGTAGTACAGTGAGAAAAAAACACACGTAGGAGCGCGGCCCTAGTGTGCTCATCCGCAACCAATCGGAAGGTTCGACGAATGGGCGATGAGCAAGCCCTGGAAGCTTATTCAAATCAACACCCTCAGCAATTACACACAAAAGCTTGATTACTAGTTGTGGTGTGAAGAAAACACTATCCTAAAATCTCCGAGATTTAATTCAGCTGGTACGTAATACCAACTACAAGAGAACGGTACGTAACATATCTATTTATTTACTTATCATATAATATGATAGCCAACAGAATCTTGCTAACTCAACATAATTGTCCTTATACCAATTTATTTGGTGTCGGCGCAACCTGTCTTTTACTTCCATACCTACTTCTCTATTTGTCGTCATCTCTGTGGTCATCTTTCTCATCTTGCTAACTTTAAACCCCTTACTAATAATCGTTGAGTAAAGTTTTGACCTAAATAAAAGGTATGTTACCTTACGAGTAGGGTTTTTGTTTCCAATGACTGTCGATCGGAGCATAGTCACAAATATCTGCATCAGAGTGTGGCGAATGTGGAACACAGAACTAATCTGTGTGACACAGACTACGGTAGCTATAGAGAAGTACCACGAAATAATATACCGTTCAAAGTCTTTATTAACCTATAAGACCTCTACTAATGAAACACAATATTAATCGGTCGAAGGGGACTGAACGTGACACAATAGAAGTTTTATTGTTATTGCGTCTGGGGGCGTTATTACGTTTATCAAGTGTTCGTGGCTCTCTTGGGAGTTGTTTGAACTCGAAAGGTTTATAAAACACCCTTATATATAAGAGAGTTAATTTTTAAAACAGGAGCATAGCAATGACATCACGCTTCGAACGGATAGGCAGATGATTATAGTGTACACATTTCGTCTGTTCTGCTCAGTCATGGACGAACAAAAAAAGTCGAAAGGAACTCCGCTAAGACTAAACTGAGTTCCGTCTATGTGTGAATATATTTTATGTGTGAGTGTTGCCGTTAAAGCGGAGGCTTAGTAATAAATAGGGTTTCGTTGGCAATAAGAAAAATAAATAAATACCCATCGGTCTATCTACCCACTCAAAAGTCTGCATCCCCTTTATGAAAGCACCGGTATACAAAAGTTAGTCTTCCCATTGTTCTCTTCGACAGTGCCAGACGGTTTTTTATGAAAACCATTCACAAAAGAACTGAAATATAGCGACCTGTTTTTATTTAACAAGGTGACCGTGGTTTAGTTGGTCTGACAGTGTTAATTATTGACCTGTCGTTTGAAAATTGGATGGGTCGTTCTTGTCTGGAAAGGGTGAATTTTGCGTTAAAATCACATGTGCAAGAATTAACGGACCATGATTAATCGTACTTACTTGCGGTCGAAATGTATGATTGCAAAATGGTTATAACTTATAAAGCTTACTCTGGAGCTGAAATGTCTTCGCACACAGGTACACGATTCTGCCTGGATATAGGCCGTCCAATTTTATTGTTTTTTTTAAACCTTGTTTCCACATTTGAACTCTTCCGTATTGTGGAGTCGAGAAAAATTTCGCGAAATATAAGACATAAACATATCAATAACTCATCATAATCCGCCATGCAGACAGAATATTCTCTCATTCTCGTTTGGTGCACATACCATCGACACGAACTACTTACAGATAAAACTCTTACACGATTAGGGTGAGCCGTATGTACAATGAAACTTGCCAGGAAGTGGATATAGATCTTTTTGATACTCTAAGACTCTTTGCAACCACTTTTTCGTTAACATAACATAGCCCTTGCACTGTTTATGAATATACAACGTGTTGTTTTGCATCCTCGTCAGATTTCAGGAGGCTGTTAGGATAGACGTAACTAATCAAATAAAATTACGATACCTGCTCAATAATTATTACATACTTGTTTTTTAGATACTTAAGTTTGACGGTACACCACTTTTAAAGAACAGAATTGCCCAGTTGCGTATGCGGTAGGCAGTGTCGCACGATTATGTCGTTGTGTGCGTGCGTTATTGTTACAGCACATTTACAGGGCGGTATCACACGGGCCCTACACATGCCGATTTCTGGAAATTATAAAAAATATAAAAAATAGCTACTTATTTTATTACTGATTCGTGTCGAGAATGATTAGCATAGTTACCTCCTCGAATTTGACGAGGATGCAAAACGACACCTTGTATAAAAAGCGAATGTAACACAGTCTGCTACGTAGTGTTGAATTAATTCTAATTTGTCTACATGCTGTCTGTTAAAACTTGTAACTGGCCATCATCATGTTATAAACTCTAAATATTGTGTCTGCCTAGCTGTAAGTTTTCCGAAAAATATAAAATAAAATAAATATTAACCACTCGTCGGTCAAGGTGTTTTACGATGACCTTGATATTATCGGAGCAATATTTAGACGTCTTGAGGAGGGGCTCGTGGCTAAGTCTTAACAGCCGCACGGGTCTATTCGTGGATAGATCTTTGCATTGTATAAATTCAATCTCTTAGTAATGTATAATAAAATTGCATAGCACATGTGTGAGCACTATGTACCCACTATAAAGCTTACTGGGTTCGTCTTTCATTGACTTGAATGTGCCCTGGCGGCTGAGAGTATGTCATGCTCACTCAAATGTGTCGCTGGTGGTGGCGTGTGTATTGGATCATTGAGTTCCCTTCAAAATGGTTGAGCTGAATGGTGCTGATCCATACGTCATGTTCGTGAACGGGCGCTGTCAGTAGGCACTGGTCATTTCTTAGCTGCCACGGCTTATTTTAATTCCATAATTGTTTTTATCTTTTTATTACGGACGCTTTTAACGTGCACGTCTTTCTACGTCGTTCTCACATGTATAATTACAACATGAATGATGTAACCACTCTATTGTAACAATATTTTTATTTAAAAGAGTGTCCATGGAGTTTCTTGCCCGTTCTTCTCCATAGGTAGGTACCTACTACGCTTTGGAATGGGCAACTAGCTTCATCTTTCTGACTGACCGACCCCTTGACAATTCAAAAGTGCCTGTAATTGGTTTATTTGAAATAAATGCTTTGAGTTTGAGTTTGATCCATTACATATCGAGACCCCTCCGAACCTCGGTAAGCACGTTAAGCCGTCGGTCCCAGCTGTCAATCGTAGATCTTTGGCAGTCGTTACGAGTAGTCAGAAGCCTAAATGTCTGACAACCAGTCTTAACAAGGGGTATCGTGTAACCCAATTACTGGGTTGTGAAGGTCATATAGGCAGTCGCTCCATAAAATATACTGGTATGCAGCTGTATCGGGTCAGAATAGAAGCCAACCCTAACTTAGTTGGTAAAAAGCTAAGCATATTGATGAATACAGAAGTCTCCAATAAAAAAAGTGGATCATCCAAATATTTGTGAAAGCTTTCCTGTAAATGTTGTATTTATGCATTGTTGTAATATTTAGCGTGTTTATTTTTTTTTTTTATTCCCTTGTAGCGGTATCTACATAGCTACATGCGAACCACGTATAACACTCACGTCACGCAGAATCCTGCATCGCGCAAGTAGAGTTTACCACTTAACTAGCATATTTATACAACGACCTGACAGAGTGAACTTTACATCCTGTTCCTCGTACCTCTATACCCTTATGTAATTTAATTTTAATTTTCTTTTATACTATGTAATTTCAGATACAATTTATTGTTCATGAATAAATGACTTCTGACTTATGTGAAAGCTTCCATATTTTAACCATGCCAATCGATCTGTCATTGTTGCGTCGACTCAATCCATTCTCAGCTTCCTTAAGGCACCCACAGGCCTTCAGTCAGTCTAGCTATGCTTCGCTGAGTTTGCCGCAGCCTCCACTATACAATTCTGATATAATTATTCACTTTATGGATCTTGAATATATGGAAATCTGTAAACTTAACGTAACAGGTTAGACACAATGATTGCGTGACTAAATATCTGACAGTAACACGCTTCATGATGACAGCTATCATGCTAATTTCAACTTTTATGTCTTGTACATCATACCTACCTTTGTTTATAATGTAGGTAAGATTCATGAGTTAACAGTTTATTCTGTTCTATTTGAAAGAAAAGAAAAAAAAGAGTAATTGTTAATTCTGCACAAACAAGACGCATATTCTAAAAAAAAGACTGTTGAAGTTGCTATTCATAACTGTATACGTTACCATGAATGAGGTTTTCTATCTGGCCGCAAAGAAAGCGGGTCGGTTATAAAATATGCGATAATTTTTTAATAAAAACTAATTAAAGTTTATTTCGTTTCAATTATAGGAAGAAGTAAATCCTTTTTATTTTGGTGATTGTAATAAAAACCATTCGTAAATAAAAAATAAAGACGATTTTAAAATTTGAACAGTTTTGAAACAATCTGTTTTACTTTTGTTTCTGTTTATAAATATGGCATGTCTTGTGCAGAAATTCATTATTGTGATCAAATTTGAATAAAAACATGCCACTAACCCCTGAAGAGTTTTTGACTACCTTGAAGATGTCGCTATCACACGCATGGGGTGGCCAGCACGCAGCCCAGACTTAAACCCCATCGTGCATGCCTAGGACGAACTGGGACGACGTGTACAGACGCCAGCACATCAAGCTACTACAATCTGTCAAATTTCTTTAATAGATTTTCAACTTTATTGCTAAAGCATTAAGGTTTAAGGTTGATTGGGAAAATTTGACAGTTTCGGGTAGCTTGACCTGCTGGCGTCTGTACATCAGCGAAATTCCCGTCCAATCACGCTTCGTGAACAGAAAGAAGCACTGATTGAGGAATGAGGGAATATTCCTCAGCATTCGCTCAGAAACCTGGTGGAAAGCATGCCAAACCGTGTAACAGCTGTATCAACAGCTCGTGGTGGCAATACAAAATACTAAAATGTGTAAAAACTGCATAATTATTTGATACCGTAGCACATTTCTCGACATCTCGTGAAAATTTTAATTTTTACCTAACTTGCTTTTATTCAAAATAAACTTCATAATCTTGAACAACTTTTACAATATTCTTTTAAGCACTATAAAACTGTCTATAGTACAGTCTTTATTTCATAAAGCTAGCTCCAATATTTTGGAAGTTATTGAGGTTTATGTTACCGACCCGCTTTCTTTGCCGCCCAGTGTAGATTATTTCAAAGTCACGTTTCACTCTCACCTTCTGTTTAATACGTACACATCATAGAAGTTTGCACGCAAAAATAGGAATGGTCAAAATTTATCCCCGGTTAGACTTTTTCATTGGGGCCTTTACTAATATAGTCTAGGTTAACCACTTCAGAATCATACATCCAAATGAATATGTAACAATAGTGCAAGCGTGGGTATAAAGGTCATCGCGGTCATTACAAAATGTCGCTACCGCAACGCCTACGAATGGCATTCTGCCATTGCGTGCTCTGAGTTTTTATAGCTTTTAAACCACATTAATAACCATGCTGAACGTCGGACATGGGGTTTAAAACCCGGATATCGGCACCTGTACCACCACCGCCGGCGATAAAGAGGGAGAATTAAGCAAAATTGCCTATCTTGAATTTGATTTCTCATAAAATTTATAAAAACACACTACCTGTACACAACGATCATAATTGAATAGAGCCATTTCAACTGATTACTTTGCGAATAGTGTAAAAGATTTAAATTCAAATATGTAAAAAAAGTTTCTGCTAGCGGGAAGGGATTGTGTTTGGTTTTCGTCGTGTTTGATGAGAGGGGTAGGCAAGAAGGCGCGGTTGATACTTGTTTTTTTTTTTGTTGGTTACGCCTTTTTAACTAGAAACGAGTAATGCGCAACTAAAAACAACGAGTGCGTGACACATGTGAGTACATCTCACACTTGAGATTTGCAAACGACATCGTCATACTGGCTGAATCGCTGCATGACTTGCAGCAGATGCTAGACGGGCGACGATTCTTCTGTACGCATTGGTCTCCGGATGAACTTGGACAAAACCCAGGTTATGTTCAATGAACACGTCACTCCGGGAATCCGGGATCGATTGCTGTCAATGGCGGTGCTCTCAAGGTTGTTCGAGAATACGTTTACCTCGGGGAAAACTCTGCAGTTTGGGAAAAAAAACTTTGAGAAGGAAGCTAACAGAAGCATTCGGCTGGGTTGGGCAGCGTTTGGGAAACTTTGTCGAGTCTTCTCGTCATGTATTCTGCAGAGCCTAAAGACTAATGTCTTCAATCAGTGCATCCTGCCTGTTATAACTTACGGAGCCGAAACGTTGACACTCACGGTAAGGCTGTTCCATAAATTCAAGGTCACTCAGCGAGCTACGGAAAGAGCTATGCTTGGAGTCTCTCTGAGGGAAAGAATCCGGAATGAGGTGATCCGGCACAGAACCAAAGTTGCCAACATAGCTCACAGAATAAGCAAGCTGGAGTAGCAATAGGACGGCCATAAAAAACGAAATGATCTAGAAGCCTGATAATATTTTTATTGCTTTTCGAAGTAGTCTCCGTTCCTTTCTAAGCATCGTCGCATGCGATGGAACTATTGACTGAAGCATTGGGCCCACTGTTCTTTAGAGATTTCTTCCACGCCTTTTTCAAACGCAGCCAATCTTCAGTTTTCAAAAAACGAATTCCTTTAAGTAAATCTTTTTTTTTGGAAATAAATAAAAGTCACAAGGTGCCAGGTCAGGACTGTAAGAAGGATCACTTACTAACTCCACACTTTCGATAGTCCGTCTAGCGGAGTGAACTGGAGCGTTGTTGTGGTGGAGGAGGATCCTGATCCTTGGGCGCTGCTGTTTAACATTCCGAAACATCTGGTAAACAATGACTGACATACCAATCCGCAATACAAGTTTTTTTTATCTTCTAGGAATATTGTTGCGATATGACCCATCCGTCCAAAGAATGAGGCAATCATGTTTTTCCTTTGACTTCTGCCCTTCTTTACTTTTGTCGGCAAATCTTCGAAAGGAAACATCCATTGCACAGATTGTCTTTTGGTTTCGGATTCGCAATAACATATCTAGCTTACATCACCTGTGACTATGTTATATTCAGCATTCGAGTCACCTCAGTCATACTTTTCAAGCATTGAGCGGCACTAATCCTAACGACGGCGTTTTTTATCTTCCGTCAAATTATAAGGTATCCAACTAGTACAAAGCTTTCTGACGCCTAAATGTTCATGTAAGACTTTTTGTAAGTATTTGACTCATACCAATGTCTAAAGCTGCCCGAATCTGTTGATAGGTCACCCTTCTATCAGCTTCTATCATTAGCCGCTCAGCACCCATGGTATCTTCAGTAGTCGCCGTAGAAGGACGTCCTTCTCGCGAATCATCAGTGAGTTTGCTTCGACCAATCAACTCATTAAACCAGTTGCAAACAGTGGCACGGGATGGGGCTCCGTCATGAAATGCTAATCGAAGTCTATCGTAACATTGTTGTTGAGTAAGACCGCAACGAAAGTATTAATAAATCATTGAACGAAAATTTTCTCTAGTCAAATCCATTTCGACGGACGACAAACACTCTTTAAACTGCCGCCAATTTGTAAAAACAAATGACTATTATTATGAATTCATTACACATCTACAGATTCCCAAAGAGTTCCTAATTCGAAATTTAAATGAATTTTTAATTGGCGGCTTTTGTTACTGGCCTATGCTAAAAACTTTCAGTGTGACCCCCGTACACAATGCGTAGATAAACTATAAACATTGACCTACGGTTCGGAGAATACAGGCGTGATTGTTAGATATTCTTTTTAGTGGTAATTTGGATATTCAAATAACAGTGTTGATATAATTTACGTGTTCACATTAGGAATCATAACTTTAATGATACATGATAATGACAAGCATAATTTTATTATGAGAACCATCACGTTGATGTATAAAGGTAAATGGACACATTAAGCGGGGGTCCGCTGGTCCTTTGTATGCAATACAAGTCTTACTGCAAATAAATGTCTGTTTGTATACAAATATTATTATTTTTATAAATTACATAGACATCTTTTAGTGAGAGTAATAAAACGAAAAACATATTTTCTATAATTTACCTCTTGCCTTTTATTATAATAAGAATCGAAACCCTGTAAAAATAAAACATGTCGATCTTCATGCTGTTGTCATTCTTCGTATCTTCTTCATGTAGTGCAATTGGAGAGGCCTATGTCCAACAGACGACTGCTGTAAGCTGATGATGATGTCTATCTTCGACAAATTGTTGTTATTAGAAAATGAAGGGTTTCTGTAGATATCTACTAAACTGTGAATCTTAAGTCGCTAAAGAAAACCAGTTAGTTTTTATTTTTCCGAACAATATGTTTGGTACACTGGCGGACAAAATAGATGGGCCTTTTATTAGGCACTGGGCTGGGAGACATGTGCGTACAGACGTACATGTGCAAAATTTATTGTTTTCAATTGTGATGTCACTTTTGTTTTAATTCATGTGTCATTAACAATAGGTTAAGGCCATACTAACACATTATGGATACTTTAATCTGAAATAAAGAATTATTATTATTTATTGTTAAAAGTCCAAGCTAGGTGGTTAAAGTGAACAGCTGTATACCTATTTTATGTAACGAAAGTTTGTCAATTTTGTTTATTGAACAGGGCAAAAACTTGAGAATAACTGAAAGTCACTGCAAACATACAAAAACAAGAATTTCTTTCTGTGGCAGTTGGATAAAAGAAGTACCTACGGTTGAAAAGGTTCAGTGTTCATACACACGAGAAGCACGTTGCCAACGGCAGAGGAACTGCAGTCGTGGACGCGTCGGGGGCTGCCATCGACGCATTTACGGCTGCCACCAACGAGTGTCGATGGCTGCAGTTGCCTCTAACATTGACAACGTGGCGCTCATGTGTATGAGCACTGACAGAGAAACTATTCATTTAAGTTTTCCTTGACATACGCAGAGCTAAAAATTATGATTTATTTTTAACATTATTTATTTATTCTTAAAAAAATATAATTATACAAAAAAATACTTTTTTATCCTATGATTGTACTAGTCGGCAACCAGAAACCACTGCGATTACTTTTACTTTTCCATCAAAATCCCGCTGACTTACACAAAACGTTATAGAATCCGAAATCGTATAAGTACGTAACCGAATCTACAGTCATGTTATTCAACACCGTTACGCTAGTCCCTTCCTTATTCTTTTTTCGGCATTAGTTTAGTATAGACAGAGAACACCGAAAGTTCTGCGCTCTTGGCCGCTTATAAATGTTTGAATTTCGAATATTATATTTTTTGTAACTCATTCATTGAATAAAATATTTTTTTGCGAGAAGTCGCTTGTCTGTTGTTTTTAACCCACTTTTATCCAAGCTAATAAAAGCGTGTTAAAACAATTGACAAGCGACTTCTCGCCAACAAATATTTTAATCAATGAATGAGTATATATCTATGTATTTATGGATCTTTTTCATCCCCTTCAAAACTTCGGATTGATTCGAAACTTCGCACACTTATCAAGGACCAATGACAATCCTCAGACTAAGGAAAAGAAGTGACAATCCAATAATTTAAATAGTTTGTCCCATTATCCTTGCCAAGATCCTCAGGATTAACGATTTTTTCATAACTTTTTCATCATTGATATGATTAGAATTAGTTAAGTATTCGAAAATACTGATGGGGGAAAGTAAATGAGAGATAGTTAACGAGAGAATAAGAAATAGCCAAAACTATACCATATTCAGCGCGCTATAGTGTGTGCGGAGGCACTACCATAAATAAAGTAGCATTTAAACTAATAAATTTAATTTAAAATTTTAGCAAAATAGTAATTTATTCAAAACTAAATAGAAAATAGCGAATTATAAGTTATATATTTATATGTTTTTTTTTATTAAATTAAAATTATATTTACATGAGTATAGAATTGAGGTATAAAATACACAATGCTTATTTATGGTCAATGATATAATATCAGAACTAGCACACACACACACACATACAAACGTATAAAATAGAATGAGACAGTAAGTAAGAGAAAGAGAGGAAGGTCGCTTGGTGGCATAACGCTTTTTCGATACGTGACGATTTCTACCAGTTCAATCTACTGTAAGACGCATATAAGAACTTCGTTCCAAATAAAACAAAAAAAAACTCGCTTTTGTGGTTAGCCGCACAAAAAAATAGAAAATAAATAATAGTTAAAAAAAACTAAAAAACACGCTTTTGTAGATAACCAGAAGTGGCCGTGATAGCTTTCAACCAGCACGTGAAAATCATGCCCTCAGACCAAATGGTCCTCACGTTTTCAAAAATGGTTTGATGGAATGAAAAATCAGCACTTTTTCATTCATTCAAACCATTTTTATGTATGTAATGTAATGGAGAATACTTTGAAAAGCAATTAATAAATTACTTTACATGTAAATTGTTTTATTTGTGAGTTGAGCAGTGGTGGCCCAGTGGTAACGGCCGCGACTTACGAGTTGTAGGTCGTGGGTTCGAACCCAGACATGTGTTTTACATTGTGTAAATAATTTCATCACCATTGCTCTCAAAACGGTGAAGGAAAACATCGTGAGGAAACCGGCATGTCCTAAAACCAAAAATTCGAAGAGATGTGACATCCACCAACCATCACTAGGCCCGCGTGGGCACGCCACAATTGCGGCGATAACTCCCCTCTTTGAGGAGTGGCTAGAGAGGCGCCACGGCGTCATCACCTTCCGCCTGACGCAGGTCCTCACCGGACACTGTTGCTTCGGGAGATTCCTGTTCCGGATAAGGCGGGAGGAAACACCCGGGTGTCGCCATTGTGTAGATCGCCCGGAGAACACGGTGGAGCATACAGTGGAGGTCAGCCCGGCTTGGGCGGAGCACCGCCGTGTCCTCGTGCTAGCGAGCGGCGGTGGCAATCTCTCGCGTCCTGTCTTGGTCCAGGTCATGGTACGGAGGGGTGCATGTTGAAGAGCCTCCTCGTGGCGCACCCTGGGCAACGTCGGCTCCAATTGTCCACCACGTCTTGGTGGACAATTGGGGCTGGCGGCTAATCTTCAACAAACGGGGAAAGGTCATGGTTCCAATCACCGATCATGCTTTGATGGTCGGTGAAGGGAACCGGGCTACAGACGGTCAATACGTCCACTCCTCCTCTGCTTACAGAGGTAGTTGAGTGGGCGTAGACTGGGAAGGACCGCCGCTGCAGTGCAGGCGCACCAATGCGGCGCGTGTTTTTCTCCTCGAGGAGAGAACTTTCGGCGGGTTCGCTGAGTCGGGATGGCCGGACAGCGAACGGAGGCATGCCTAATGCCGCCGCCGGGGGCTTGGCTTAATTGCCTGGCCCAGAGGAAGGCTACCTCTAAGATAAAAAACCACCCAATCCTAAGCTTTGAAGCGCGGTGAGAGGATGCATGGCTGGAGGGAGTCCAGTCGTTAGCGCTTCCCCTGCAGAGCACCTGCCGCACTCTGCAGTGTGTAGGCTTACCGGGTATCTAGGCTCTGCCCGGTGGACATTTAGGACCTATATCGACTCGTGGGATTTATATGGAGAAAAAAATACAAAAACAACAAAAAAGTGAATTGCCGATCGTGTTGGTCGAGCAGATGGGTGTCATGTCAGGTACGGTGTCAGACTCTGACACCGCATCTGAGAGGATGAGTGTGGCGAGTGTGGCGAGCGTAAGCTCAAAGCACTCGCGGACTGAGGAGGAGATGGTTGGGCTTCCTTCCAAATTTTGGAGGAAGCGCCCACGTAAAGAGGACGAGAGGCGCGTGGGGATGACAGGCCTCTCTTCTAGCGAGGAGAACCTGCCAGCCGCCAAGGTGCTGGCCGGCAGGAGAGGACGTGGTCGCGCAATTGGTGGAGCGTCAGCTCCTTCCACCTCACGTGACTCTCTGGGGCGCTTTTTAAAACGCCCCGACACGCCGGCACCCAGCGGAGGAAGTGACCCGGGGACCAAGCAAGTGGAGAGTGCTTGCACCCAAAACTCTTTGGTCACCACAAAGGGGGAAATCCAACTCGCTAGAAGAGAGGAGAGACGGGCAGTTGCTCTGGATGAGGTGGCTGAAATGGCTGGTCAGGCCAGAGAGCGGCGGTCTGCTCGCTTGACCGCTGCTGAGGATTTGTCGGCGGCGGCCCTAAGCCGCCAAGTATTGGACGGCGTGGACGTGGTCCTGAAGGTTGCCACCAAGTCTGGCAACTTGAAGGGCACGTTCACGCGAGCTCTTAAAGAGGCGGCGGAGGAGATTAAGGAGGCGGTGGGAGTCCTCCTTAATCGCACGACCTCGGAGGAGACTGCAAAATTACAGGAGGAGAACAGCCGTCTCCTATCCGAGATGGAGGTCATCCGGCGGGAACTTGCCGCTCTAAGGGCCGACTTTAGTCGGCAACAAGAACGTGCCGCTCCTGCACCATCCGCGTCCACTCCAACACCTGGCTGCCTGCAAGCTGAGTTGGTTGCGGAGGTGGCCCGAACCGTCATGCTCCAAGTAGGGGGCATGATGAATGCCCGCCTCGAAGGGTTGGAGTCGAGACTCCTCCCAGCCCAGACACTCCGTCCGCCACTCGCAGCGGACAATCGGAGGAAAGAAGGGACCTCAATGGTGGCCAAAAACTCTGCGGCTGGGACCAAAAAGCCCGCGGATCGGCCCAGAAAGCCCGTGGAGTACACGTCCGCGCCCACTTCCCGGACGGCCGCGTCACCGGCAGCCGCTCCCCCGCCGACCACACCCTCGGCGACCGCACCCGGGTCCACCAAGGAGACCTGGACGACGGTCGTCAAGAAGGGCCGCCGCAAGCGGAAGACGGCGCCGCCGGTACCCGCTAGAGCACCGGCACCCAAGAAGGCTCAGGGGCCGCCTAGGATCAGAACCCCACGCTCCGCGGCTGTAGTGATCACGCTGCAGCCCGGAGCCGTCGAAAGGGGCGTCTCGTATAAGGCGGTCCTAACGGAGGCGAGGGCCAAAGTCGCGTTCCCCGACCTTGGCATACCGTCCGGCCTCAGAATGAGGCCGGCGATGACGGGGGCGCGACTGCTTGAGGTGTCGGGTGCCTCTAGCGGCGAAAAGGCGGACATCCTGGCCGCCAAGCTGAGGGAGGTCCTCAACCCGGAGGACGTCCGGGTGTCCAGGCCTACGAAGACCGTTGAGCTGCGCGTCGATGGCCTGGATGACTCGACGACCCCGGCAGAGGTCGTGGCGGCCGTGGCCCGAGTCGGCGGATGTCCGCCCGATGATGTGCGGACGGGCGAGATTCGCATCGATGCTTCCGGGCTCGGCGCGATCTGGGTGCGGTGCCCGGTGGCGGCGGCGAACAAAATCGCCGACGCTGGGCGTCTGTTGGTGGGGTGGGTGGCAGCGAGGGTGAAGCAGCTGCAACCCAGGGCCTTGCGGTGCTACCGTTGCTTCGACATTGGGCATGTCAGAGCACGGTGCACCGCCGAAATAGACCGCAGCGAGCAGTGCTATCGCTGCGGTCAGGCCGGCCACAAGGCGGCCCAGTGCTCCGCGGCGCCAAACTGCAGCCTCTGTACAGCTGCAGGGAGGCCCGCTGGGCACAGAGTGGGCGGAAAGGCCTGTGGTGCGCCCGCCCAGAAAGGGAAGAGAAGGGGTGTCAAGGCTGCCGGGGGCTTTCTACCCCCCCCTCAGCCTGGCTGCCCTTCGGCCGACTGCCGGCCTAGGAATGGTGCGGGGGGAATGGATTGCGCATAATTGCGCTCTACCATTTCCTCCAGGGCAATCTCAACCACGCTGCCAGAGCACAGGATCTCTTGCTCCAGAGCATGGCAGAGTGGTCGATTCACGTGGCTGTGGTCGCCGAACCGTACTTTGTCCCCCCCAGGGATAACTGGTTGGGAGACCTAGACGGTTTGGTGGCCATCATTGGCGGGGCTCTTGTCAACCCGTCCCGAGGTCACGGCTGGGTAGCCGCCCTCGTGGACGGCATTGGTACGGTTGGGGCGTATTTTTCGCCCAACAAGAGTCTCGTCGACTTCGAGAGGTTCCTTGTCGAGTTGGGTGCCGTCGTGGGCCGACTCCTCCCTCGCCCTGTGTTGTTGCTGGGGGATCTCAACGCCAAGTCTGCGGCGTGGGGATCTCCTGTGACCGATGCTAGGGGCGAGGTGCTAGAGGAGTGGGCGGTCACGACTGGCTTGACCGTCTTAAATCAGGGCTCGGTCCACACGTGCGTGCGGCAGCGGGGTGGCTCTATAGTGGACGTCTCGTTCGCTAGCCCCGCTGTCGCGAGCCGTGTCCGCGACTGGCGTGTCGCCGTGGAGGTGGAGACGTTGTCGGATCACCGATACATCCGTTTCGACGTCTCCGCCCAGACCACCGGTGGCCACGGTTCGATGGCCCCGCGAATGGACGGTCCGCGCTGGGCGCGTAAGCGCATCGACAGGGAGCTTCTCGAGGAGGCCGCTATTGTCCAGGCCTGGTTCCGGGAGTCGGCAACGAACGGACCCGTCGACGTCGAGCAGGAGGCGCTGTGGTTCCGCGGGGCGATGACGCAAATCTGCGACGCGTCCATGCCCCGGGTCCACGCACAGTCAGCAAGGCGCCAGGTGTACTGGTGGACCGCCGAGATCGCGCAGCTGCGCGTAGCGTGCGTCGCGGTTAGACGCCAGTACACCCGATACCGGAGGAGACGTCGTCGGGTCCCTGACGAAGAAGCCGCGCTGTACGAGGAGTACCGCGCGGCGAAGGAGGCTCTGTGGCTGGCCATCGGCGAGGCGAAAACGCGAGCCAGGGAGGAGATGTTGGAGACTCTAGACGTGGATCCGTGGGGGCGCCCTTATCGCGCGGTCCGAGGGAAACTTCGAGCCGCGGCGCCCCCACTTACGGAGAGTCTTCAACCCGAGCTGCTGGAGGAAACAGTTGCAGCCCTCTTCCCGGCGAGAGCGGAGCGCAGTCCGCCGCCGAGAACGCCATCAGCGTCCCAGAGGTGACACAGGCAGAGACGGGGGCAGCCGTGATGCGGCTCCGGGCCAAGAACGTGGCGCCGGGGCCCGATGGGATTCACGGCTGCGTGTTAGCCCTCGCTCTGAAGGAGCTTGAGCCCCAACTGAGAGGACTCTACACAGCGTGTCTTGAGCGGGGCCAGTTTCCCACTTTGTGGAAATCTGGTCGTCTGGTCCTGCTCAGGAAGGCGGGGCGCCCTGCCGACTCGCCGTCCGCGTACCGGCCCATAGTGCTGCTAGACGAGGTGGGTAAGCTGTTTGAGCGTATTATCGCAGCCCGCCTCGTCGGCCACTTGTGCAGAGAGGGGCCGGACCTGGACGACAGCCAGTTTGGTTTTCGGCACGGGCGCTCCACCATCCACGCTGTGTCGCGGGTGAGAGTCCTGGCGGAGGAAGCGGTGTCCCGGGGCGGGGTTATGTTGGCGGTGTCCTTGGACATCTCCAACGCCTTCAACACCCTGCCCTGGAGTTGTATTCGGGAGGCACTGCGCTATCATCGGGTGCCTCCCTACCTCCGCCACATCGTTGGGGCTTATCTGTCGGATAGGTGTGTCACCTACGTGGGACGCGATGGCGGAAACCAGCGCCGCATGTCGTGCGGTGTTCCGCAGGGTTCGGTCCTAGGGCCGCTCCTGTGGAACATCGGGTACGACTGGGTGCTGAGGGGCGAGCTCCAACCGGGCGTAGACCTGACTTGTTATGCAGATGACACGCTGGTCACTGCCCGGGGGAGCTCGCACAGGGAGGCAGCGTTGCTGGCGACGGCTGCGGTCTCACAGGTGGTGGGCCGCATACGTCGCCTAGGCCTGGAGGTGGCCCTCAGCAAGTCGGAGGCTATGGTGTTTCATGGCCCCCGGCGGGCGCCACCACCCGGCTCACACATCGTGGTCGGGGGGGCTCGGATCGCTGTCGAGTCCACCATGAAGTACCTAGGATTGGTGCTCGACAGCCGATGGGACTTCGGGCCCCACTTCCGACGGCTGGCGCCCAAGTTGCTGGGCGCGGCTGGCGCACTCGCAACTCTGCTTCCCAATCTGGGGGGCCCGAGCGCCGCCTGTAGGCGGCTCTACGTGGGGATCGTGCGATCCATGGCCCTGTATGGGGCCCCGGTGTGGGCCTCTGACCTGACGGCCGGCAGCATCGCTGTTTTGCGAAAGCCGCAGAGGGCGATGGCCGTCAGAGTCATCAGGGGGTATCGCACGATCTCCTACGAGGCGGGCTGCGTACTGGCCGGATCCCCGCCCTGGGACCTTGAGGCGAAAGTTCTCGCGTCATTGTATCAGTGGCGCGAGGAAGCGAGGGCGCGAGGCGAGGGACCGATGCAGCGACACATGGAGCTGCGTCGGTCTCAGCTTCGCGAGGTCCTGGTGGCGGAATGGCGGGACAGGCTTTCACGCCCTACCGCCGGCCTCGTCACCATCGAGGCGGTCCGGCCGGTGCTCGAGCGTTGGCTTGGGAGGAGGCACGGCTCCCTGTCGTTTCGGGCGACGCAGGTGCTCTCGGGGCATGGTTGCTTCGGGAAGTACCTGTGTCGCATAAACAGGGAGCCGGACGCCCGGTGTCACCACTGCGTCGACTGCCGGGAGGACACGGCGTGGCATACGCTGGCAGAGTGTGCCGCTTGGGAGGAGCCGCGCCGTGCCCTCATCTCAGAAGTAGGCAGTGACTTGTCGCTGCCGGCCGTAGTCGAATCGATGGTCAGCAGCGCCGAGTCCTGGGACGCGGTGGTCTCCTTCTGCGAAACAGTCGTCTCGCAGAAGGAGGCTGCGGAAAGGGAGAGGGAGATCTCATCCACTCACCCGGCCCGCAGAAGGCGCACCGGGCGTCGGCGGAGGGCGGACAACGCCCTCTTCCAGCCCCCCTAAATGGGTCCAGGGGCGACGGACACGGGGACGTCCGTCGCTACCCACACACCAGGACCCGAGGTGGCGGCGCGTAGTGTTCCACGCGCGCCCCTCTTAGGCGTCACGGGGGGAGTCAAACACCTCACTCCCCCCCACAGACCCGAAGAGGCCCGCAGTGGCGGGCCGGCACCAGTCGGGGGTTGCGGAAGGATCGTACGTTCCCGCGATCCCCGGCGTAGGTGTGAGATGGAACACCGGGGTGGTTTTTAGTCAGTAAGAGTCTGACAGACCCCGCCGCCCGCCCCAGGGCGGCGGACATCCATGAGGATTTTCCACCCCGGAAACAAAAAAAAAAAAAAAAAAAGGTCATGGTACGGAGTGAGAGGGCATGGGAAGCCATCACCTCCTTCTGCGAAGCAGTAATGCTTGCGAAGGAGGAGGCGGAACGCGTGAGGGAGAGGCCAAAATTCGCGCCCTCACGCCCCTAGCTGCCGCAGGAGACGCCCTGGGCGTCGGGAATCCCAGGCCGATTCCCGGCTACCGTAGGCGCGAGCTTGCGGACGGCGAGCAATGGGTAGCTTGCCGTCCGATAAGGACCAGGCCCGGGTCGACGGCGCGTTGTGTTCCAAGCGCGCCTCAAAGAGATGTCAGCAACAATGACGGGGTCCGCTAGGGCAGATGCTTGCTGGGGTTGCGGGTAAGTCCGAAAGAGATACCGTGGCCCCTGGCACAGGCAACTGAAGAAACACGGGTGGGTTTTAGTCAGTAAGAGTCTGACACGCCCTCCCGCTCCGTACAAAGCGGGAGAAGTTATTCGATGATATCCCAACCACAAAAAAAAAAGGCCCGCGTGCTGGAGGAGGCCTGTGTCCCAGCAATGGAAACGTTATCTAATAGGCAAATTATGATTTGTGAGTTACGCAAAACTTTCAATGTACCCCACGTAGTATATAATATATGTTTTTTTTTTTACTCTCGTTTGATACCCACACCGTGACGTAAAAATGTTTGTTTCTGAGTCGGATTTGACACTTCATACTTCGGGTGTACACCAACGTTTACAACACGTTTCTGTGGGCACGGGAGTGCCCCCGCCAAGACGAGTCAAAAACAAAAAAGCACCACAGCATCAGCACTACCTACCTTTTCTCGAAGCGTTTTGTCGTTTTATCAAACCCTTTTAGCGTCGCCCTGGATAATGCAAGAGCTCAAATTCTCAGGATAAGATGTATTTAGCAAAACTATAAAACACACTTACCGTTCCAATGAACTATTGCATGACACAAAATAAAAGGCCAGTGACTTAATTTCTTACTCATAGGAGTGTCTGTGTCTTTGCAACGGCCGCAAAACGGCCAAGCCATACATTTTGACTAAGATGTTAGGTTTTTAGAGTTAGGAGTTTGGCTCTACATTGGATTTGATAACTTTTGAACAGTGAAAGCGTTACCTATGTGAGTCTTGGCAACCTACTTTAGATGAAATGTTGTTGGTGATTAATTTTACATATTGTGTCTTCTAGTTTCGTTAATCGTTGACACCTAAAACAAGTTCTAAAGCCTAGATATAAGTATGCAAAACTTGTCAAAAGGTGATTATATAGTTAACAATTCATGTCTAAAACAACGTCAATACATGTTTTACATATGCCATGTTTGACGAAAAAAAGTATTTCAACTTGTAAACGGTGCCAGAATGTTTTATCATAAACAAAACACTTGTTACCTTATTATCATTCACTTTCGAGACTTTAACCACTTTTAAAAGAATTTAAATAAAAATATAACCTGCCATTTTAACGGTGTCATATTTGCGGATGCTCGTTGCTCCATAAAAATTTATTTTGTGAACGTTCAAAACATTTTAGAACGACATTCAAAATCTTTAGGAATACTCTTGAAAGGATACGATCATAATAAAACATGTAACATGGTGTCAATTTCTTTTTTTTTTACAATACAGGTTTTCAGAACAGAATTTTCGACTATATAAACGATTTCTTTTAACACATTTGTTAAAAGAAATCGTTCCATTGAACGGAACCAGATTTTGCACCATGCACTTTGAACCCCGATGATTTAAAATGGTCACCCATCCAAAAGCTGACCGCAGTAAGCGCAGCTTAACCATGCAGATCGATTAAGTACGAGTTTAGTTACTGCTAAAAATACCTAATCCTTATCCCTACTAAAAATAAATAATAAAGTGTGCACTTATTAAAACAGATAAACAGCGTCGAATTGAGAACACCTCGGTTTATTTTAAAAGTCGTTAAAAAAGAAAACTTTGAAGCACGCGAAACTAGACTTTATTAGACACTAAATAAAAACTAAAAAGAATTGTCTGGCGAACATTCTCGAAATCTATATATTTTAACAATATATTTCACTACCACACTCCAACGAAGCTTAACTGATCATTAGCTTTAAATAAGGTTCAATTTCAATTTAACAACGTATTAAACAAACCGAATTACCCCATAAAGTCCTTCGAAAGCGTAAAAGTAATTTGAAAGTGACTGAAGATTCAATAAATAAAAATAAAATAACAATTGGTGATACTAGTCGTGTTTAGAGCGGAAAGCGATTCTAGCGGCTCGTGCAATTTTACGGAGGTACCTAAAACTCGGGCGAATTTGTAACGCGACGATTTTTTTATCGCGGACTGGATTTTTAACGCACTGTTTGGTGCCGAAAGTTGAAAATCCAACGGTCGACTTACTTGTTCTATTTTTGCAAGCTTTAAATCAAAATTAAAAATCAAAAGTCATTTATTCAAACTTGGCTAATTACTGTACCGATTCTCAGATCAGCACTTTTCGAACGTCAAAATTACATAAGACAGCCCCCCAAAACGCCCGGCCTTCACCACTTCCTAGTGCTTTAGCTGGGAAGGAGAAGTGGCGCAACAAACTCCCCAGCAGCTGGCACTGCTGTCTGTTTAGTTAGAAGAACTGGTATACAGTAGTAAGTAATTAACATTACGAAACACAAAACAGCATTTAGTTAACTAAAATATACTAAATAAAACTTGCGTAACTTTTCATATATACATGTACATATTATTAATATTATTTTAAGACTGTTAGCTTATCTAATATAATTTAAAGTTTAATTAATATTTTCTTTCAAGCTTGAGGCGTGAAAGTCCTTCGTACACTTAAAGATATAGCCTCAAGCTTTTAAGAAAATATTAAAGTTCTATGTTTACTGTAAGTTTTATTTAGTACTTTTTTAGTTCATTAAAAGCTTATTTTTAAAAAGATTTTTGATCTTTACACTTTCATATTATGAAAGTGTACAAAAAGTAAATAGTATCAACCTGGTGCATCAAAACATTCAAGGGTTTTTGAACAAAGATTTAGAAGTAGAGTTATTCCTGAATTGTAGCAATATAGATATTCTTTGTATGACAGAACATTGGCTTAAAAGCCACCAGTTCATGTTCAATTTTAGTAATCACCAGGTTGGTAGTTCGTTCAGCAGAGTAAATGCTGTACATGGTGGCTCTTTAATTCTAGTAAATAAACAGCTTAAATTTAAAGACCACAAGGATATTGTGAGCCTCTCTGTTGAGCGGACAATTGAAATAGCCTGTGTAGAATTGGAGCAGCTCGTTATATTAAGTGTGTACAGACCTCCTTCAGGATTGTATGATTGTTTTGAAAAGGTTATGGATGAAGTGTTGCACAAAATCTGTAATTCAAACAAATCTGTCATCACTTGTGGTGATTTTAATGTTAATTTGTTAGAAAATTCTGGGTTAAGTACTAAAATTATAAGTCTATTTCAGTCATACAATCTTGCTAACCAATTTTTGGAGCCCACTAGAATAACTTCCACTAGTGCCACATGCCTAGCTAACATTTATACAGATGTTATACCAACCCACAAAAAAATTATTAACTTGATAGACTCAGATCATTGCGGACAATTGATTACTATTTCAAATTTAAACAAAAGAGTTACTAAAAAAGATATCACTGCTAACCCTAAAACTACTAATCGCTTGGAAACATTTACATCTAAACTTTTAAATAAATTACCACTTCTGTTGACTAATGATGACCCTAATCAACAATATAATGATTTTTTTTAAATGTATTGCACACAATTCAATAACACATTCATTCCAAAGACGTTCTCAGTTAATAGTAACGCTTCCTTCAGTGACTGGGCCACCATTGGTATACATGCAAGTAGGAAAAGACTTTATGAATTGTATGATGAACGGACTTGTATAATAATCAAAATTATTTAAAAACGTTTGTATTATATTACAGTACGTTTGGAGTAGTAAAAATTAAAAATAGTGTTAATGTAATTAAAATGACATGGAGTATCATTAATAGCGAAACGAGAAGGTCATGCAACCGATGTAGTGACTACAGCCTAGCTATTAATGACAATATAATTTAATCAGATTCTCAAGTCGCCACGGCCTTTGAAAATGTCTTTGCAGAGATTCCCGTATCGACTACTAAATCTCTTAACTCTTCACCCACTGCTTCAGAGTCTTTACTTAAAGAAAACGTTCCAGTTTGTGATTCTGAATTTTATTTCCAACATGTCACGTGTAAAGATATAATTAAAACCTTTCACACGTTTTATTTTATTTTATTTATTAGTTGGTCTACCAACGATTGTTTACACCAGTTATGGGCATAAAAAACAAACAAAAACAGATAAACAATAGTGTACAATCACTTATAGGTAAACTCAGCATGCAAAACGAAAGATGTACGTACGATAGAGAAAAAAATTAAAAGAAAACTACCCTAATTTATATCAACCACTAGTATCTAAATTGTTACATGTAATTTAGATCCTGAAACAGAGAACAAGAAGAGAAAAAAGAAAAAAACAAAAAGGTAAATTAATCCTTATCTAGGTTTTTCAAAGTCTTCGCTTTTAAACCGTACAGTGAGTCAAAGTGCAAGTCGATTAGATCGCTACATTCATTAATTATCTTGCTTAACCTCGCGACAGGGGAATTAGCGCCCAAGACCGTTCGTTGGAGCGGTGGACAGAGTGGCGTAATTGGCTTACGAGGAATCCTTGAAGGCATACGAAATTTAAAAGAATTTAATATCTGTGGGCAGTCAATTTTATTGGCTTTATTGACTTTGCACACAAACATTACGCCAATAAGGCGACGGCGCTTTTCCAGTGAAATCATTTGAAAGTATTTCAATCGCTTGGTATATGAACGCATTTTTTTGCTATTCCGCTGGTAAACGCCAGGTGCCACAGAAAGCGTTTTTGGATTCTCTCCAGACGCAACGAGTGTGTAGCATAGTGCGGTCGCCAGATCACACAACAATATTCCAACAGGCCTCGAATCAGACTATTGTAAAGCATAATTTTAGTTTTAGGACACCTAAACTGTTTGCAATGTCTTAAAACGAAACCAAGCATTCTAGAAGACTTTTTTATTATGCAATCTACATGCGGATTATAAGTTAATTTAGTATCAAAAGTAACACCGAGGAATTTTTTTGTGTTTAATTCTGCTATTTTGGTTTCATTTGTGTGATAATCTTGTCTTACTAAATTATGCTTTCGTGTAAATTTGACATGATAGCATTTACTGGGATTTAACAGCATTGAATTGCGTTCGCACCACTTAACAAGCCTATTGAGATCACTCTGCAAAAGGATGACATCATGTTGGGACTTAATAATTTTAACAAATTTCAAGTCGTCCGCATACATAAAAACCTTAGAATGTAAGAAACACCTTGGAATATCATTTATAAAGAAGTTAAACAAAACTGGGCCCAAATGAGAACCTTGTGGAACTCCGGAAGAGATATATCGGTTGTCAGACCGAAATCCGTTTATCACTACATAAAATGATCTGTCAAGAAGATATGAGCTTAACCAAGAAAGCAATGATCCAGTTATACCATATGCTTGCAGCTTATGAATCAGTATTTTATGTGAGACTTTGTCGAAAGCCTTACTAAAATCCGTATATATGACGTCGGCTTGGTGACCTGAATCAATTGCCTCTGATAATAGCTCGGTAAACAGAAAAAGATATGTGTTTGTTGATCTAGCTTCCACAAAGCCATGCTGCTCGTCGCTTAGGTACAGCCTTAAGTGCTTTTGAATAAATGGACAGATCAGAGACTCAAAAATTTTAGCAAAACACGGCAAAATTTATATCGGTCTGTAGTTAGAGACTAAATCGTCCTTGTCAGACTTGTGTATAGGTACAACCTGTGCCACCTTCCATTTTGATGGAAAGACCCCGGAGGTTAAGGATTTATTGTAAATAAGTGACAATGGGGTGACCAACTCAGCTGCGCACTCATAGACAAAGATTGGTGGTATCCCATCCGGCCCAGCCCCCTTGTCCAGACTTTTTAGCTTTTTGTATAGACTTTCACTGCTAACAATAATGTTTGACAAACATAAGCTATGAATTTTAATGTTATTTAATCATTCAGTGTTGTTGCCGTTGCAATCGTCATGAATAGCGCTATAGACAGAAGAAAAGTAAGATGCGAAAAATTCACATATTGTCTTGGGGTCAGATGATGCACTAGTACCATTTGTCATTGCAATGGGATAGGAACTTGACCCACCTCTTTTAGTTTTAACGTAACTCCAGAAAAACTTCGGATTACTTTTGAGTTCGACTTCCAATCGCTTCATATAATTATTGTAACAAAGTTTTGCTAGGTCATTACAGCGCTTAGTTATAATCTGCAGTTCAATTTTGTCTAAAGGGTTTTTGTAAGCATTGTGGCGATTTCTGATCTTTTTTTTGCAATTAAGTAATTTGATTAGATCCCGATTGAACCATGGTGGAAATTTACTTTTTTTTGACACTCGTTTCGTTATAATTTTTTCTATACCTTTATGAATAACGTCATAAAATACCTCCACCATCTCATTAACTCCCTGCTGTGCTTCAAATAACTCATCCCAGTCAATTTCACTCAAATATTTCCGAATTGGTATGTAACTCGTTTTTCGGAAATTAGCTCTACCGCAGGCAGTGTTTAGGTTTAGGTTTAGGTATATGGGAGTTTAGGTTCCTTATTCAGAGCAATCACAATATCGAGAGGTGGATGATGCTGGTCAATATTAGCAATCGGATCCTCACTTTGACTCACTCTACACAATGAATGGTTACACAGTATAAGATCCAAAATGCGGTTTGAAGCATTACATACATTGTTAAATTGATTAAGCCTATTAACATACGTGAAATCTATCAAAGTTTGACTTAAATTGGACAACATAAGGCACTTATCAGAATTATTGACTTTACTCCAATCGATATCGCCGATATTGAAATCACCTGCGGTGCAAACATATGATAAGTTTAACTGTTCAAACACTGACAAAACACACACACATTACATTGATACCATTTACCACCATTACATTTTACCATTTACCATTACATTGATTACATTTGTCCAAAAATGTTCCAAGTAAGAGATACGTACAGGTGGTGGCAGATATACAGAACAGAGAGCTGCTCGACGTACAGATCGAGCCGCAGGTAGATCTAAAATTACCCAAAGGTCTTCACAATTGCTTTCAAATTGTTCTGCTCGTTTGGAATTTATAGATTTTTTTACGGCTATCAAAACACCCCCACCTTCTTTACAACTCTGTAGACAAGAACTTTCTCTGTCCCTTCTGTATACAATGTATCTATCGTCGAACAGCTCGCTGCTCAGTACGGTATTATTAAGCCAAGTCTCTGTAAAAATGATAATGTCATAATTATTACAGCATACATTACGAAAGATGATATGCGTTTTTGTTCTCACGCCTCTACAATTCTGTTAATAAATTTGTAAACTATCGAATTTTGTATTATATTCAATTTACAATTACATGTATTTTTAATTTAAATATAAAGTATGTTTTTTCAAATCAACTTATTTAGGGACTCTAGATTCTTAATGAGGATATGTTCGGACCCATCAGTTTTTCTGACGAAGATTCTACCATTTCTTACCCAGACGAATTGATATCCTTTTTCTTTTGCCCGAAGTCTAGTAGCAGCATGCAGCGCATTGTTAGAAGGAGACAAATGTTCTTGCACATAAATTGGCTTCTTTTCACCAGCCAGTCCAAGGTCCGCGGTATTTAGTTTTTCGATGTTATTCTTGCCTTTATTGTAGTTTATGACAGAAGCCAAGAGCAAGTCACGAGTTCTTGGGGAGGCCAATTGGACTACGACAGAGCGCGGGTGGGTACTAGAATTTTGTAGTTTGACTACACGGTTGCAATGATGGATATCGGTGTCGCCCAACTTGCATCCAACGACTGGTCCCAGTTGCTTAACGACTGTATAGCGATTTTCTTGTTTATTTTCTGGCAAGCAATGAAGTTCAAGATTAGTCGAACGTGCCTGTTGCTCCAAATAGTTGATACGCAGGCCCATATCCACCACTGACTTCTTAAGGTTAGTATTTTCTGTCTGTAAGTCTTTTACCGAGACTTTCAAAGCCCTATGTTCAGACTGATACTCTTCAAACTCCTGTATGTGAAAATTCAATGACGCCGTCATCTCAGTAAGTTCTTTCTTAATCGGTTCAAGCTCTTTATTTACGACATTGAGTATCGTATCATTTATTTGATGAAGCATAGAAGCGAACTCAGCCTGTATTACTTTCTGGAGGATATCGCGCACATCATCACGAGTCACAAAGGTTGCTTCAGGGGGCGAGTTCAAAGCAGGTCTCTTGTTCCCCCTGGAGGTGGAGACATTACGGGTTGGAGTATTTTCCTTTTTGGAGGAATTCGAGATGTGACTCCCGCAATTAGAACACCTCCATTTACAGTAGACATCAGTGTCCTCAGAAACTTCCGGAAGAGACAGGCACTCAAAATGATACAATTTATTGCATTTGGAACAATTAATCGATTTTTTTCCATCCTTGCTGTTTTCATTAGCACAGCATCCTCATAACAATGTTGACGAAGCCATTCCAATTAATAGTCAGTCTCACAGCAATTCCAATGCCGAAATAATTATTGAAAAAAAAAATGTATAATTATTGTTCCAAGGTACCACACTATTAAAGATCCCTTCAATCTTTGTCAATTGGTAAAAGTGCACTCTAATAAAGGCCAACACAACGAGCGAACTCACTGCGAGCTCGCGAGAAGAACGTCGTATGCGCCGTGCTATCTGCGGCGCTTACGCGTATTATTATGAGGCGCTGGTGAATTACTCCTGACGGTAGATGAATAACTATTTTGATACGTTTCGGTTTAGACTTGATACACAATGCACTAAGTCACTTATTAATTGTAGTCAGATTGTTGTTATTGATATTATTCACACGATCAGCACTTTTAACGACATTTTAGAGCACTTTTAACGCGTACCAACAATATTTTCTTAGGAGCAGTTCGAATATGTAGTTACTCGTACAATGTCAAAGACGTTAAATGTTAAAAAGACCGCAGATCTATGGGGTAATTCTGTGGACGTTGTTTAGTCGATTATAAACATTGTAGCACCAACTTGAGCTGTTATTTTTAATAATTGTATTGACCGTGGTGAGTTTCCTGATCTTATGAAAGACAGTAAAATAATACCGTTGTTTAAATCGGGTAGTACATCAGACCCTACTAATTATAGACCTATATCAGTGCTACCTACCTTTAGTAAAATTTTTTAAAAGCCTATTCTAAATCAAATGCAAAGATTTTTTAGCGTACATAAATTACTACATAACAAACAGTTCGGTTTTACAAGGGGTCGTTCAACTACCGATGCCGGAGTTGAACTTTTAGGGCATGTGTATAATGCATGGGAGGACAAATGCAATGCGTTGGGCATCTTTTGCGATTTATCCAAGGCATTCGATTGTGTTCTTCATGAAACATTAATCAGGAAACTGCACCACTACGGAATCCGTAGCACCTCTCTGGATCTTCTTACTTCTTACTTAAGTGATAGGATTCAGAGAGTTGATGTTAACGGAAAAAGATCACCCGGATCGGAAGTAAGAAGGGGGGTCCCTCAAGGCTCAATTCTTGGTCCATTTTTATTTCTTATTTATATAAATGACTTGCCTTACCTCATAAAGGATAAACATTATATAGTGTTGTTTGCAGACGACACTTCACTTTTATTTAAACTCAAACGTCAGCAGCTGGTTACTGACAATGTAAATAGCGCCCTCGCAAAAGTAGTTAACTGGTTTAACGTTAATAACCTTCTTCATAACGAGAAAAAAACTAAATGTATTAAGTTTACGTTACCACATGTTAGACAGGTAAAAACAAGTGTTCTCATAAAGGGGAAAGAATTGAAACCCGAAAATACTACAGTATTCTTAGGCATAACTTTAGACGCCAGTTTGCAATGGGGCCCCCATATAGATAAAATGTCAAATAAGCTTAGCTCTGCAGCAGCTGTTAGATAAATTCGTGGTTTAACTGATTTAGAGACAGCCCGTTTAGTATACTTTAGTTATTTTCATAGTGTAATGTCGTACGGTATTCTGCTGTGGGCAAATGCCGCCGATATTCAGACGATTTTTGTTTTACAAAAAAGGGCAATTCGTTCAATTTATAAATTAAGTCCCAGACACTCCCTCAGAGACAAATTTAAAGAGATTAATATAATGACTGTGCCATCTCAGTATATTTATGAAAATCTTTTGTATGCACATAAAAAATATTATAGTATAGTTAAAATCTCGCTGCAGACTCGGTCATAAATCATTCGAGTGTTTCGCTCTCTTTCCCACTTATAGGCAGGCCACGCCCACACGTAGTCCTGTGTATTACTGCAGTCGATGAGTGATATCGATAGTCTTATATATTTATAAATGGGTGATAGAAATAAATACACTTTTTTTTTATTTTATTACCAAATTTACTACAAAGTATATTAAATATATAAACAAAAGAACGTATATATAAAACTAAAAATAAAAAATTAAAATTCTTCGTCTGAGTCATCGTCATCATCATCCACATGAATGATGAACTCTTCGCATAAATGTGCTTTTCTTAAGTCTTCATCTTGCAGCAATTCTGCATGTTCCACACACTTTTGCCAACTTTCACTGGAGACATTGGAAATGGCTTCATCGACTAACTTCTCGACATCAGCTATCTTGAAGGTTTTGTTTTTCGTTGCAACTTCATTTTTTACTTGAGCCCACACCAACTCGATGGGATTGTACTGACAGTGGTAAGGCGGCAAGCGGATAACCTTAATGATTCTGTTATCGATAATGGCCTTGAGCGCGCGCAACTAGCGCACATCCCTACTCCGATTATGATTTATGACCAAGTCTGCAGCGAGATTTTAACTACACTATAGGAACAAACACAAATTTGTTGTTCCTACAACCAGGCTCAAGAAAATAGGTGGCTCGTTTAGATGCCAATGTATACATTTTTATAATAAACTTCCTAAGTACATTCATGAACTAAGCCTTAATAAATTCAAATGTTTTATAAAAAGGAAACTATGCCAGAAAGCCTGTACTAGAAAGAACGACTGTACTGTCTGTAAGAAAGACTATACTGTCAGATACTTTATTGAGGACAAAAAGGCTTGGGAGTGAGCTGTTCCAATAAATTTACACAGAGAATGTTGATTTATTTTATTGTTTTTTGCTAACTACTACTTTTAATCTTTGCTATAAGTATCTATAACTTTTTACATATACAATGACAAGAATATTTACTGTATAAAGTATTATATTATTTTAATTGTTGTGAATGTGAGGACTATGTGGGTCATTGTTCCAGTTTTAATCATGTTCTGGCAGTTTGAGTAGGTTATGTGGCCTACCCAAATGTCCTTTCTTTGGTTGAGCTCCTTAAGTTCTGAGTCGAGCTGCACGGTTACTGACAAATGCGTGCACTGTCTGAACAGGTCCACTCAATCTGTGTGGTTCTTTTCTCAAAAGTCCATTTCAGACACCAATCTGCATGGTCCTCAACGATTATGTCCGGATTTTTATATATACATTGACATTAATGAATTTTAGATATACTATGACAAGAGTATTTACTATGTAAAGTATTATGCTATTATTTTAAATATTGTGAATGTGAGAACTATGTTGGTCGTTGCTTTTTTTTTGGATTTTTCTCTCTTAGTGTAATCATGATCTGGCAGTTTGAGTAACTTGTGCTGCCTACTCAAATGTCCTTTCTTTGGTATTGTTCGTCGAATCGTTGAGCTCCATAAGTTCTGAGTTGAGCTGCACGATTGCTGACAATTGCGTGCACTGACTGGACAGGTCCACTCAATCTGTGTGGTTCTTTCCTCAAAAGACCATTTCAGACACCGATCTACATAGCCTTCACATGATCTGATCAAGATTTTGTCTGGACTTTAAAAGAGACTGTGACCTCTGAGTTTGTTTCCGCCTTTCTTCTCAGAGTAGTCAGATAGGAAACGCCGACCTCATCTAGTTAAAAAAAATATGATTGACGTGTCAAAGTGTTTGTAAAAACCTACTTACAGAAATAAAATCATTTATCATTTATCAATGCGTCTACAAAATTTCGTGCCTGTGCTGATGACCACCGAGGAGATATCTCGTATGGAGCCAATCCAGGGTCAGCAAACATGTCTTGGTGTGTGAATGCATAGATCAAATTTTGTGTCTGTGCTGTTGACCGTTTAGGAGTTCCCTGGTATGGAGCTAACCCTGGGTGCAGCACCTAGGTCATGGTAGACTTTGGAATGTGCTATTATTATTGAATGCGTATATTACATTTTGAGCCAGTGCTGTTGACCGCTGAGAAGTTCCCTCTTCTGGAACTAGCCCTGGGTGCAGCAGCCAGATTATGGTGAACTTTAGAATGGACTATCATAATTTAATGTAAATATAACATTTAGTTTCTCTGCTGTTGACCGCTGAATAGTTTCCTCATCTGGAGACAATCCTGGGTGCAGCAGCCAGGTCATGGTGGACTTTTGAACGCACTATAACAAAAAAATGTTTATAAAAAAATATCTGTTCTGTTGACCGCTGAGGAGTTCCCTCTTCTAGGGCAAACCCTGGGTGCAGCAGCCAGGTCATGGTGACCTTTAACCCAGACTATCATAATTAAGTGCGTGTATAAAATTTCGTGTCTGTACCTATGACCGTTAAGGAGTTCCTTCATCTGGAGCCAATCCTGGGTGTAGAATCAGGCCATGCATCATATAACTGCATTGTCTTCAAATCAGAAACAACAGGTAAAATTTCAACTCCGTAGGATAAATGTAGGTGGTTTTAATTCAGGTTGCAAGATTTGAACAATACTCATGACGTGCAGCTGTCGACTGTTTCTGTCTTGTGCTCGTGATTAGAGATCTGTTTTTTTTTCCTTTAATAATAGAGCTAATTACCTTTTTTGTATGCACGTGTTTCTGTGACAAATAAACCAATTTTTCTTTCTTTCTTGCAATACATACTAACTAACAAGGCAAGTTAAATAAAAGCTTGTAAAAAAGGCAACTATTTCAGAAATGAAATCTCACAGCATCTCAGCCTCTTCAATCACTTCGAACAGCGATCACTTTTTCATCAATAAATTCATAATATTTTCAGCACATTTGCATCGCATCGTTTCGAAAAGCACAGAGATTGTATAATATTCACTTTAAATTCGTTTACCGACCGGCAATCAAATTGAACGGCTCAATTTTATTTTCACGGCAGCTTTGTATCATAAAACGTTGCAGAATGTGCATATTTCATTTTCTACCATGAAAATATATTATAAGGTCGCAAAAATCTGCTGGATAAGTCAGCATTGCGATTCTGTAACCATAGTTGTAACCGTAGTTGTGTCCTTCATCACAACGGGCCCTATCAGAATACCAGCGCTGCGGTATTTGTTTGTTTTTCAAATATCGCAGCATCATGCTGAGATAGGAGCCTTTTTGGCCTCGCACAGGTCTTCTCTTTATTCTTTTTTTTATTGTTTTCATGATTTTGTTATTTTTTTTCTTTTATTATTATTTGTATTTCCTGTGCGTGTCCCAAATAAAATATTTTTCTTTCTTTCTTTCTTTCTATCTCACTGTGAAAACTTAGGTGAAGTGAGCGTGGAGTGAGCTGTCAGTGTAGTCCCGCTGATGCTAGGGATTGACCAAGCATTACATTTACAATCATAATCGAGATTTTAATTATATCTTTTAATGTTAGTTCTGTTGATCAATTTATATTATTTCAAAGCTAGTAATTAAGTGTCTAAATATTATTATTTAGAGTTTTTTTTTATAAAACAGCAACACAGAAATTCAGTCAGGAACTCAATTTTGTTTATTTTTAAATGATATGATGATGATGGCCGACCGTCATCTTTGATTATCATTTTGACCTTACTTTCGGCTTTAGCAACCTCGAAAACCATGAAAACGACAACAATACTCATATTAAACAATAGGTCCATATTAACAAACAACGTCCATGCGCATTTTTTTTAGTAGCTAGTTTAGGAAAAAAATTAAAGAACTTATTTGAGTTACTGACTAAATTTCTGTTTGTTACTGCCCGACGATTGTCATTGGGCGGTTTTATATATGCTAGTTGCGCGGTAAACTCTGCTTGCGCGATGCAGGATTTTGTACGACGTCAGTGTGGCGTAGTTCTCATGTGGCGATGTAGATACCGCTACAGTTCTCCTGGACGCGGAAGGCATTTGGGAAGGTTCCTCTCTACTGGAACTACGTCATCACAAGAAGTCTGAACCTTTTTTCTTATGGATGCTGCATGCTTATTTTCATTATGTTTATTATATAAGCTTATTGCGTCTGACTGCAAATAAATATAATGATTTAAACGGTACTGCAATTATTAAATTAAAGAAGAACGGCTTTGAGGTACCCGGTAAGCTCAAGTAGTAAGTATGTAATTAGTGCAGCAACAGCAGCTAATGACCTAACTATTGTGCCGGTACTTTAATGGTTAATCAGCACATAATTGGTACTGGTGAAAACTGAAGAGTTTCACAGTAATTCAAGTTCTTAATAGGAAAGCTTTTTATAAAAGAATTGGTACAGTGAAGTATATTACTAAATTACCAGGTACAGGCAACAGTGGTACTTAAATATATCTCGATTTAAAAAATCGATTAAAAAATCTGTTGCCGCCTTTTAAAATTAAAGCGATACGAATGTAGAAACAAAATCGAGTATTTGTAACCGAGGTTTTGTAATCGAGAGATATTTAAGTGCAGTACCTACTCATGGGATAAAGTAACTCATGGAGAGTAAAGATGCCACCGTTGACCGTTCCTATTTCTGGAGCCAGAGCCAGAGTTAAAAGAGTTAATTATCTGGTTTATCGAATCCTGAACGGTGGATCACTACTTACGCCACACCCTGTATATCGGAGGAAAATCCACATTGGTATAAAAATTGGAACACTGCCGTGGGAGCTGGTCTACGATGTTCAACAACATAATGTAGGTAGCCCTTACCTTGGGGTGCATGTTGAAGAGCCTCCTCGTGGCGCACCCTGGGCAACGTCGGCTCCAATTGCCCACCACGTCTTGGTGGACAATTGGGGCTGGCGGCTAATCTTCAACAAACGGAGAAAGGTCATGGTTCCAATCACCGATCATGCTTGATGGTCGGTGAAGGGAACCGGGCTACAGACGATCAATACGTCCACTCCTCCTCTGCTTACAGAGGTAGTTGAGTGGGCGTAGACTGGGAAGGGCCGCCGCTGCGGTGCAGGCGCACCAAAGCGGCGCGTGTTTCTCTCCTTGAGGAGTAGTCCTCGAGGAGAGAATTTTCGGCGGGTTCGCTGAGTCGGGTTAGCCGGACAGCGAACGGAGGCATGTCTAATGCCGCCGCCGAGGGCTTGGCTTAATTGCCTGGCCCAGAGGAAGGCTACCTCTTAGATAAAAAACCACCCAATCCTAAGCTTTGAAGCGCGGTGAGAGGATGAATGGCTGGAGGGAGTCCAGTCGTTAGCGCTTCCCCTGCAGAGCACCTGCCGCACTCTGCAGTATGTAGGCTTACCGGGTATCTAGGCTCTGCCCGGTGGACATTTAGGACCTATATCGACTCGTGGGAATTATATGGAAACAGTTAACAAAAATCAAAAAGCGGAATTGCCGATCGTGTTGGTCGAGCAGATGGGTGTCCTATCAGGTGCGGTGTCAGACTCTGACACCGCATCTGAGAGGATGAGTGTGGCGAGTGTGGCGAGCGTAAGCTCAAAGCGCTCGCGGACTGAAGAGGAGATGTTTGAGCGTCCTTCAAAATTTTGGAGGAAGTGCTCAAACAAAGAGGACGAGAGGCGCGCGGGGTTGACAGGCCTCTCTTCTAGCGAGGAGAACCTGCTACCCAAGGCGGGCAGAAGAGGGCGAGGTCGCGCAATCGGTGGCGCGTCAGCTCCTTCGGTGTCGCGCGACTCTCTAGGGCGCTTTCTTAAGCGCCCCGACATGCCGGCACCCAGCGGAGGAAGCGACCCGGGGACCAAGCAGGTGGAGTGCGCTTCTAGCCAAAGCTCCACTTCTTTGGTCACCACAAGGGGGAAGAGTGACCTGGAGCCCCTTGAGTCGGACCTAAGCGGGGGCTCCACTATGTCCCTGCTGGGAGCCAACAAGGCGGAGGCGAACGCCGCCAAGCGGGCGCAAAGAAAGGCTGTCGCGGCTGACGAAGTCAGCGAGTTGGCCCGACAGGCCCGAGAGCGGCGATCCACTCGGATGGCTGCCGGGGGGAGCGTATCGGCGGTGGCGCTCAGCCGCCAAGTTATGGACGGCGTGGATGTCGTCCTGAAGGTTGCCACCAAATCGGGCAGCCTGAAGGACACGTTCACGCGCGCCCTAAAAGAGGCGGCTGAAGACATCAGGGAGGCGGTTGGGGTCCTCGTTACTCGTACGAGCACGTAGGAGATGGTGAAGCTATGGGAGGAGAATGGCCGTCTCCGATCCGAGTTGGAGGACCTCAAGCGGCAGTTCGCTGCCCAGAGGGCAGCTTCCACGGCCTCCTGCTCCTCTTCCTCCGCAGCCTTGCCGTTGGCTTCATCGGTCCCGCTGTCGACACCTGCACTTGCGGATGCGGAGATCGAAAAGATCGCGCGCATCTGCATGATGCAGTGTGGAAAGATGGTGGGTGCCCGAATGGAAAGCATAGAGGCTAGGCTCCTCCCGGCTGAGACCCTCCGCCCACCGCTCGCTGCGGACAAGCGGAGGAAGGAGGGGACCAAGAGGCCTGCCGAGGAGCCCAGAAAGCCCGTGGAGCGCACGTCCGCGCCCACTGCCCGGACGGCCGTGCCACCGGCAGCCGGACCCCCGCCGACCGCACCCACGGCGACCGCGCCCGGTTCTACCAAGGAGACCTGGACTACGGTCGTCAAGAGGGGCCGCCGCAAGGAGAAGACGGCGCCGCTGGTACCCGCTAAAGCACCGGCACCGAAGAAGGCCCAGGGACCGCCTAAGGTCAGAGCCCCACGCTCCGCGGCTGTAGTAATTACGCTGCAGCCCGGAGCCGTCGAAAGGGGCATATTATATAAGGCGGTCCTAACGGAGGCGAGGGCCAAGGTCGCGTTCCCCGACCTTGGCATACCGTCCGGCCTCAGAATGAGGCCGGCGATTACGGGTGCGCGACTGCTGAAGGTGTCGGGTGCCTCTAGCGGCGAAAAGGCGGACATCTTGGCCGCCAAACTCCGAGAGGTCCTCAACCCGGAGGACGTCCGGGTGTCCAGGCCTATGAAGACCGCTGAGCAGCGCATCGATGGCCTGGATGACTCGACGACCCCGGCTGAGGTCGTGGCAGCTGTCGCTCGAGTCGGCGGATGTTCGCCCGATGACGTGCGATCGGGCGAGATTCGCTTTGACGCTTCCGGGCTCGGCGCGATCTGGGTGCGGTGTCCGGTGGCGGCGGCGAACAAAGTCGCCGACGCTGGGCGTCTGTTGGTGGGGTGGGTGGCAGCGAGGGTGAAGCGGCTGCAACCCAGGGCCTTGCGGTGCTACCGTTGCTTTGACATTGGGCATGTCAGAGCACGGTGCACCGCCGAAATAGACCGCAGCGAGCAGTGCTATCGCTGCGGTGAGGCCGGCCACAAGGCGGCCCAATGCTCCGCGGCGCCAAACTGCAGCCTCTGTACAGCTGCAGGGAGGCCCGCTGAGCACAGATTGGGTGGAAGGGCTTGTGGTGCGCCCGCCAACAAGAAGAAGAAGAGAAGGGCTGCCAAGGCTGCCGGGGGCTCTTTACCCCTCCCTCAGCCTGGCTGCCCTTCGGTCGACTCCCGGCCTCGGAATGGTGCTGTTATAGGACACCACAGATTCGTCTTTTTAAAAAAAGACTTATTTAACTTAAGATAATATATTTCAGGATAATACAAGGACACGTGTAATTTAGGGATAATACAAGGATAATACGCGAGACCCTTGGGCAGAACCGTCTGCCATGAAGGTTGAGTGTCAACTGGCTACCGAAACATGACGTCTCTAGCCGATAAGTATATAGATAGCTGGCAGCGCCTGACAAGGCGCTGATCTAGCATTAACCCCTACAGTTTTAGGGTATAACACCTCCCCCTTTAAGAAATAACTTCGGGTTATTTTGAAGTTATGTAATTGTTTATAATATGTAAAATCAAAACAATCGGGTAATTTTAAACTCTAGTTCTAATAGTTGGAAGGGAGGTTTCCTCGTTATCGGAGTTACTGTTTTCTGTATTAATTTTACAAATTGATTCAGGTTTTGATGAGAAAGATACTTTAACTGGTGTTCTGCTGCCGGGTCGTATACATTTATAGACTTTAAAACATACATAAGATACTATAAGTACAGTAATCAACATAGTGATAATAGAATAATGCATCCCATATTTTATAATGTGTGGTTGATTGTCAAGGACGTTATCTAGCTTACTTAATTGCTTTAGAAAGATATGCTTATTAGATTTCAGATCATCTAAGTCAGTATTTAGTAGTTTAATAGGGGATACATTATTGATTGATTGGTTTAATCTCATTACATTACAGCAGGTGTCGTTTAATAAGTTAAAGTCAGGAAAGGCAATAGGTGTAGATATATTTAATGCGCTATATTTTGGTATGAAAGTGGTACCCTTACAGTAACCTATGCAGTTTTTAGGGATTGTAAGTATTCCGGTACCTAAAACATTAACTTCTAGTAATTTTGAGTTTCGGCATTCTATTGAAACTCTATTAGACACTGACTGTATGTAAATCCATTTATTATTTTCTATGGGTTTCCACATATCTAAATTACCATAAATAAATTTAGTTTCACAATATTTTGGAGTTTCACTGATCACTTTTGATATATATTCACTTTCACAAATAGGTCTGATGTCTGACGCATACACGGTTGTTATGTCGCACACATATTTTCCTGCAGTGATAATTTTGCAACTTTCCAAATTGTTTAAAGTGCTGTACTGGCTTTTGTCTTTGGTCATTGCAATGTATTTAGAACTGGGTAAAATTAAACTAAAGGTATAAGGCTTACTTAAATTGTGTGGAGTAGGCAAAGCAATGTTATGAAATAATACATATTCTTTAATGGATACTAAAGGTATTTGTAACACAAAAAACATCTTATTGCTAGCATAATAACTAATTACTCTAGATACATTTAAGATTAAATGAATGGAACTTAAATCTAAATTAACAGGTAGTTCCAGGTCATTAGGTAAGTATTGATAGTTATCGGCAAGCTCCCTGAACAATTGCTGTGACGTAATCATCGATGGGTGTAGAATATTTTGATTAAGATAAGATGGCGTTTGTTATGTCTTCTAATTGGAATGACATAGTTAAGATTGACACTTCTAGATTATGTGAACAATTTTTAATCGTAGCGATAACTCATTTGTTTTATTGTTTATATTTATTAAGTTGATCGAGAGTTTGTCGATAGCTTCGTTTAAGTTGATTTCATTAATTTTAATTTTATTAATGGAGTCATTAAATGATGAAATAGTCGATGTGGTTAATAAAATATTTTCCTTCATTAATGAAACCAACTTCTTCTCATTATTTTGAAGAACATTTATAGCATCATTAAACCTGAGACCATCGTTTTCATCCAGATTACCAAATATTTGTTTAATCAAAGTTCCTAGTCCTCCTACCCAGGCACGTTTTGACCGTTTTTCTAACAAATGTGAAATAGATAAAAACTCTTTGTACATGTCACTGTAGCGGGCATTTAAGGGTTCTATTATGTTAAAACAACTATTTTCTATCAGACCAATTCTTTCGCATAGACGTCTAGTAGTATTAAGAGCGGAGTTTATGTTTTCAATATGCGGGCCGATGTTAGAAATATCTAGGGGCATCAAGACGTTCAGTTGTCCACTGCTAATTTTCAGTGTGCCGAGGTAATCGAAATAGAGGCCAGGACTTGATTTTATCTGCTGGGCATAGTAGTCCTGCTGGCTTCGAGCCTGACTCGGAGTTCTGCAAATTAACAGCTACGTTAAACGAATATATGAGTACTTATATATTACTATACCTACTTTGTGTATTAATACTTAAGTTTATACTTATAACTATTTAAGACACTACAGGTTACTTCCAACATCAGCTGGCTTTACCTCGTCAAAATGATGGGTGACATGACGCCGATTAATAAGCAGGGTAAGTGTATTATTACTATTAACTTTTACTATTTTATAAGGACCTTTCCAGAGAGGGGAGAGAGCTTTACGTAATCTCAAATGATTTTTGAGATACACAAATTCACCGACTTTATAACTAACTGAGCGAGTACGGTTGTCGTAATAAGACTTTGAAGATTCTTTGGATTTCCTCATGAAGTCTAATGCTTTTTCACGTGAATATTTCAGTCGGCTCTGTAGCATACGGACATACTCGGGGTAAGTAGCTCCTGGGCATTCATCATAAATAGAATTAGGTATGAATGGTTTACTACCGAACATTAGTTCATAAGGTGTAAAGTGAGTTGTGAAATGAACGGCAGTATTATAAGCGAGCATGGCTGTGTATACGTAACGAGGCCAATTTGATTGTTCTTCGTTAATATAGGACTTGAGATATTCTTTAAGAGTTGAATGGCTTCGTTCCAGGGCGCCTTGGGTTTGCGGGTGATAGGGCGAAGACCACAGATTTTTTATTTTAAGGAATTCACATGTTTTCTTAAAGAGATCTGATGTGAAATTGGTGCCCTGGTCGGTAAGAATCATTTTGGGGATGCCAAATATAGATATATAGTGGAGCAGACATTCACTTGTTTCTTCTGCTGTAGTACTACGAATAGGATATGCGGAAGAGAACTTAGTAAGGTCATCCTGGATAGTTAATATAAATTTTAATTTTGCAGGACCTGCTTCGGGGAGCGGACCTACGATGTCCAGAGCAATTCGTTGACACGGTTCAGTCGAAGTGCTGGTAATTTGCATCGGCGCGCGATTGATTTTCCTAAGTGCTTTATTTTCTTGACACGACTTACATTGTTTTACGTATGATTCTATGTCACTACGCATACCTTTCCAATAATACGTTTGTTTTATTCTGTTGTACATACGTGATGAGCCTAAGTGACCTGCTATGGGGATGTCATGATTGTCATGCAAGATCTTTTTAATTTCGATTGGAGTAGGATATACAATGTTGTTATGATATATATTGACCTTGATTTGTGTGCCGTGGAAAAGGTAAGTAAGTATATTATAAACTTTAACGAATGAATGTTTTTCAAACGGATTTTTCAAATCAGATATGCCAATTTCATTAACATTTCCAAATATTATTAATTCATTTCTTATTCTTTTCAGGGTTTCGAAGATTTCCGGATACGAGGCTTCGTCGAAGTGATGGACTTTGGTAAACATCAGGTAATATATTTTATTATTAATTTCTATTTTCAAAGACGAGAAAAGTTCTTTCTCGGAATTATGTATTCTAGTGCAAATTTCGAGGTCAGTCAATATATCTTGGATATACGGATTAGATTCGTCTAAATCAATAGATGTGGGAACTAGAATTACTTTTGCAGGACATTTTAAAAGACTTTCATTATGTTCTACAATTTCTGTATTAAATAATTTATCTTTGTTAACCATAGATTTCAGGAATGTAGGATAATCATCAACAGGGGCATTTGGACTTGTACTTGTTGACGGTCTGGGACTAAGAGCAAGTTGGGGATCGGAAGCCGTTGATTCGTTCAATGGAGCGTCAGGTAATGTGATTGCTTCATTCTCGATTTCTTCTCTGAGGGTGTCTGGGACATTAGAAGGTAAGTTTATATCAGGTAACGGCAAGAGGTCTTCGGTCGGATCGAGAAGATTCGGAGAGGTTTGGATATCTGCGTCAGGATTGAACGAAGGTGGGTCTATGTTGAGACCGCTCCTCTCAACATTGCCGCGCGATGGCGGCAGTGAACGAGGAGTGCGGGGACAGCGGGGTATCAGCCGGCCGACGGCCGAGCGCGGGTCCCGCACCACACAAGTCAGCTGTTGCACGCCTCCACGCACGGCTGCGCTTGCGCATTTTATTAACGTCTATTGTTAATTTCTTGTTTCCATTTTAAATCGACCTTTGTTATTCAGCATTTTCTTATTATACTTGTTATACAGTCCACTCTTGCTTTAATTTTACTATACCACGACCTATCGTCGCGATCAGTCTATTAGTAAATCCATTAAGTCCCTATCTAACTCTTGGGTGGATTCTTCTTCACCAAGAGGGTTAGAAGACACAGGACCCGTTTGTTGGACAGGATTTACCGGGAAACGAGATAGAGCGTCAGCGTTAGCGTTAATCTTTCCCTTTTTATATTGAATATCGTATTCGAATTCCTCTAACTTTAAACGCCAACGGACAAGTCTAGATCCGGGGTCTTTACAGTTAAAGAGCCATTGTAATGGTTTATGGTCTGTAAGGATTTTAAATCGATGTCCGTAAAGATACGGTCTGAATGTTTTGGTGCCGAAGATAATGGCGAGGCATTCTTTTTCCGTGACGTGGAGTGGATGAGGTGACCAAAGTCGCCGCATAGAAAGTGGCGCCGCACGTTAGCGTCCACTCGCGTAACCTTTTAATTAATCGAAATCCGATAAACTTTATTCAATTTTTCATTTTTAAAAGATCTGTGGCACACTGTATCCGATTGCTTAGTCGATTTCGTGCTTAAAAGCCGCGTATTCAGATGTATGACAACACTACAAGCGTTCAACCAAAAAAATCAAATAATTAAAAAAATATGGCGTCTTGTCAGTGACGTACGGACTCGCGCGTGTTTTGTTTACATGATAAATAATTTGTGTTTTAAGTGGGTTTTCAAGTGTTTGAAGTGCTATGGCCTGTTAAGTGTGTGATAAATATTATAGTGAAGTGAATTACTGCAGGATTTCAAGGTCGGTGAGTGAAAAAATATTACGTAATTTCGGTTTTATTCCACAACCGGCGCTGACCGATTCATGTTTATTGTTATTACGTGTATGTGTTTTCAGATCCTTATTTTAGTACAGTGTGTTATTCTAATACCACTACTTTTATAACAAAGTTGAAGCATTAAATAAGCTTTCCACAGGTACCAATATTTTTATTCTACGTATCAGATTTATATTTATAAAACAACATTTTGTTTCCATTGTCTTGGCGGCCATTGTTATTTTTTTGCCGTCGGCAAATATTTTCAACTTTGCACGCTCGTAAATAGTACATATTGTACTAATGCTATGTGGTTTTATTAGTGTTTTGCGTTAAGTATATACACATAATGTATTTAAAACCTTAAACAATATAGGTCAACGCTCGTTTTTTCGAACTATAACCATTTATTTGAAAACAAAGTTACGTAAATACTATCGTACGTACGTATCGTACGTAGTGTTTGCGTAAATACTATCCTATTTCAAACGAAACTCCGCTATCTTAAAGCCCCGTTCCTTACCATAACAAAAAACACAAGTGTTAGCACCATTCAAACAAACCCAAGTCGTAAAAATGCTTTATTTACATTATCGGGCGGCCGAGCGGCGCCCCGCCGCGCCGCGCGCGCCGGTGACGCATCTGGCATTCATCTGGCTCGATTATTTTTCCCGCGCTCTGCGACCGAGCGGTTATTTGTTTTCTGCTTTATTAAGCGTGCGGGATGCATATGCAATAGGACGGTCTTGTCCTACTGGTCCCTGGGATAAGATAGCGGATATCGCGTAATTTGAGGCGTCGCAGGTTAGAAGGAAAGGTTGCGTGAAGTCTGGATATGCAAGGATTGGGGCGGAAATGAGCTTGGACTTTAAGGATTCAAAAGCAAGTTGATGCTCATTCTGCCATTCGAAGGTAACGTCCTTTTTAAGCAAGGAAGTTAATGGTTTAGCCAACTTGGCAAAGTCGGGTATAAACCTTCTATAATAGGATATTAAACCTAGGAAAGATTTTATGTCTTTCGGTGATTGAGGGACTGGATTGTGGACTCTGTCACCACACGAATTTTTTCGGGATTTGGTTGGACACCGTTTTCGTTAATGATGTGCCCCAAGTAAGCGACTTCTTTGCGAAGAAATTCGCACTTCTCTGGTTGTAACTTTAAATTGAATTTACGTAGTCTGTCAAATACGGCTTTTAGGTTATCAACGTGTGAATTTAGGTCGTATGAGTGGATCACGATGTCATCTAAGTAGACAAAGCATCTTGTACCTTGTAGGCCAGTAAGGCAATTATTCATTAATTTTTGAAATGTGGATGGTGCATTTTTTAATCCGAACGGCATACGCGTAAATTGGAAATGACCTTGTGGTACGGAAAATGCAGTTTTGGGTGCATCATTAGGAGATATAAGTATATGATGGAAGCCGGATGTGAGATCTAATGTCGTGAAATATTTACTTCTTCCTAATTGATCAAGGATCTCGGATATTTGCGGTATAGGATATGTTTCACCGATAGTGATGTCGTTCAATTTCCTATAATCAATTACTACTCTCCATTTTCTTTGTCCTTGAGAGTCTGCCTTTTTGGGAACTATCCAAATCGGCGAGCTCCAGGGTGAGGATGACGGCTCTATAATATTTTGACTCAGCATTTTACTCATTTGAGTCTCGACTTCCTTTTTATGACATTCCGGAAAACGGTATGACTTTGTATGAATAGGGATATCGCTACTTGTTTTGATTTGATGCTTAAGGGCTGTAGTGTGAGTTAACTGATCATCTGGTAGATAAAAAATATCAGAATATTGAGAACAAAGTTCTGTGAGGGCTTTAGACTCTTCTCGATTTAGATGATCAGTTCGTAGTGAATTTAAAACTTGAATTGTTCTATTGGATGTTTCATGAGTATTCATGCTGACCTGAAGGGCAGCATGTAAGGGCTTGATTGCTAATTTTAAATTGGGATCAACTTTTATGAATGACCCTGAGGTATTGGCTATCGTTAAATTAACACGATGGTTATCCTTGACCTTTACGATACAATTAGATATTAGGACACATTTTGATAAGTGTTGATCCATAATGATACCTTCTTTCAGATCGGTATCCTGTACTGAGCATTCAATAACAGTTTCAGTACGTGGCGGAATAATAAAGAATGGATCGTGGAAGTATAATTTTACTTCGGATTCTCCCATTTTAAGGGTATCGGTTGTATAATCGATTTTACAGCGGAAAGAGGTCAGGAAATCTGATCCTATGATACCATCATAGGGCAAACTTATGTCTTTAATGACATGAAACTGAAAGGCCGTGACTTTATTATCATTTAATTTTAACTTTAATTGGAAATGACCTTCGGTTGGGGTAGGCTCGTCACCGCGGTCAATGCCCTTAAGTTTGATTGGTTCTTTCACCAGTCGTTGATTTTCTTTGATACAGGATAGCTTTAATAGGCATATGACGGAGCCTGAATCGACTAATAAGGATAAAGGGGTATCTGAAACTGATGAGTATAAAAGTACATGTGGTAGGTACCTCTTGGATGTGTCTAGGTTTATTTCGTATATCTTTAGTTCCGTGACTATCGATTCGGGGCTGATTACCCTCTCGTTTGACCCCTGATGAATCTAGGTTAAGGTCGTCGGTTCGGGGCTGGTTACCCTGTCGGTTGACCTTCTTAGTATGAGGATAAGGATTAGAACTGTCAGTTTGGGGCTGGTTACCCTGTTGGTTAGTTCTGGATGAGTATAGGATAAGGCCGTCAGTTTGGGGCTGGTTACCCTGTCGGTTGACCTTCCTTGGATGAGAATAAGGATTAGGACTGTCAGTTTGGGGCTGGTTACCCTGTCGGTTAGTCCTAGTTAATATTGGTTTTTGTTGTTGGGTGCCGACAGTTATGCTTCGTCCCGTGCGGCACCTTCGCGAGACTCCATTTCGTTTAAATCATTGGAGCCATGGACATAGGGTGAATAGAAATCATCTGTGGGTTCCTCATCGGATGTTTCGCGAATATGGGTGATTTTATTATTATTATTCCGATTATTATTATTCGGTTTGAATTGAAATTTGTTATTATAGAATTCGCGTTTTTTACAGTCTTTTATCTCGTGACCAGCAGTTTTACAATACCGGCAAAACAATGCATCGGTTTTATTTGGATTTGGCGTAGTGGACTGTGTGTAAGAGTTTGGCCTTGAAGGCCCTGGTTTCGGTTTGTTATTATTCACAAACTATTGTTCAACCTGTGGACGCTTATACAGGCTTTGTTGAATACGTTCTTCTGAAATCGCAAGGTTAATGGCTTCATTTAATGTTTTGGGAGATCTACACCTCACAATGTTTGATATACGGGGATGTAACCCCATAGTAAAATGATGGAGGGCTAAGTCCTCCATGGCTGCAGTACGACCGGGTAGTTCCTTTGCTTTAGTATTAGATAAGGATATTTCAGTTAACAGTTGTGAGAGGCAGGTCTCCACGCAAAGCGAGAATTGGCTAACACTATCCTGCGGGCTTTGCTTGCTCTCCTGAAGATCGGTGAGTAAATGAGCATAGTGTTTTCGCTCACTAAATTGAGCCTTTAAAAAGTCTTTGAGTTGTTCCCATGATGTGAACTCTTTTATGGAGCAGGCAATTTCCGCTTTTCCACCCAATTGGCTGAGAATGTATTTAAAAAGGATTGGTCTTTGTGCCTCTGATGCAAGGTCATATGCATTATTACAGTTTATTATAAATGAGTTGACAGTTTCCCGGCTGCCGTCAAATGATTTGACGAACTTAAACAAAGTGTTTAGATCTAATTCAGCCATTGTGCTACGTGCAATAGTAGCCCTTGTGACCCTGGGACTAGGAGGTCTAGTAGGTGCTTTCTCTGTATCACTTTGGGATTGCTCTGAAATTGGGATATCAAGTTTTAACGTGTTTCCTTCTGATTTAGGAACTGTTGGCATAATTATGTTGTTTAAACGTAAACGAAAGAAAACGGGTCACGGGTAGCATAAGATAATTACAGTATATTAATTACGTTAATAAGTCACAAGTAAGTAGCCTTGGATAGAGTATTAAATAGTATCTCAGCTTCGATAAAGCAATGACCAAAGACTCACAGTACTAGCAGTGCGTGGGCGACGGATGTTATGGCGAACAGGAACATTCCGCTGCGATAAGCCGCGTCGCTACGGCCGGAGTCTGAGTCGTCGGGATCTTGAGTAAGTATAACGGGTCAATTATTTGGTATTGACCTCGGCTTTGGATGTGTGATTTGGATGACAGGACCAACGGCTACGTGCCGCGATGACAGGAACGACAGCTACGCACCGCGATGACAGGAATAACGGTTACGCACCGCAACGCTCAGGATAGCTGACCTGATGATATAGTCCACGTCCACTACACGTGAAAATCAACTGGCACACTTTTACACAGATATCGACTGGTACACTTTAAAACACTTGGATATCAGCTGGTACACTGGCGAGTTTTTAGGACACTGGGGATTTTCGTATCCCACCGCTGCCACCATTTGTTATAGGACACCACAGATTCGTCTTTTAAAAAAAAGACTTATTTAACTTAAGATAATATATTTCAGGATAATACAAGGACACGTGTAATTTAGGGATAATACAAGGATAATACGCGAGACCCTTGGGCAGAACCGTCTGCCATGAAGGTTGAGTGTCAACTGGCTACCGAAACATGACGTCTCTAGCCGATAAGTATATAGATAGCTGGCAGCGCCTGACAAGGCGCTGATCTAGCATTGACCCCTACAGTTTTAGGGTATAACACTGCGGAGGGAATGGATTGCGCATAATTGCGCTCTACCATTTCCTCCAAGGCAATATCAACCACTGTGCCAGAGCTCAGGATCTCTTGCTCCAGAGCATGGCAGAGTGGTCGATTAACGTGGCTGTGGTCGCCGAACCGTACTTTGTCCCCCACAGGGATAACTGGGTGGGAGACCTGGACGGCCATCGACGGTTTGGTGGCCATCATTGGCGGGGCTCTTGTCAAACCGTCCCGAGGTCACGGCTGGGTAGCCGCCCTCGTGGACGGCATTGGTATGGTTGGGGCGTATTTTTCGCCCAACAAGAGTCTCGCCTACTTCGAGAGGTTCCTTGTCGAGTTGGGTGCCGTCGTGGGCCGACTCCACCCTCGCCTTGTGCTGTTGCTGGGGGATCTCAACGCCAAGTCTGTGGCGTGGGGATCTCCTGTGACCGATGCTAGGGACGAGGTGCTGGAGGAGTGGGCGGTCACGACTGGCTTGACCGTCCTAAATCGGAGCTCGGTCCACACGTGCGTGCGGCAGCGGGGCGGCTCTATAGTGGACGTCTCGTTCGCTAGCCCTGCTGTCGCGATCCGTGTCCGCGACTGGCGTGTCGCCACGTGTGTGTGGAGACGTTGTCGGATCACCGATACATCCGTTTCGACGTCTCCGCCCAGACCAGCGGCGGCCGCAGTTCGATGGCCCCGCGAATGGACGGTCCGCGCTGGGCGCGTAAGCGCATCGACAGGGACCTTCTCGAGGAGGCCGCTATTGTCCAGGCCTGGTTCCGGGAGTCGGCAACAAACGGACCCGTCGACGTCGAACAGGAGGCGCTGTGGTTCCGCGGGGCGATGACGCAAATCTGCGACGCGTCCATGCCCCGGGTCCACGCACAGTCAGCAAGGCGTCAGGTGTACTGGTGGACCGCCGAGATCGCGCAGCTGCGCGTCGCGTGCGTGGCGGTTAGACGCCAGTACACCCGATACCGGAGGAGACGTCGTCGGGTCCCTGACGAAGAAGCCGCGCTGTATGAGGTGTACCGCGCGGCGAAGGAGGCTCTGTGGCTGGCCATCGGTGAGGCGAAAACGCGAGCCAGGGAGGAGATGTTGGAGACTCTAGACGGGGATCCGTGGGGGCGCCCTTATCGCGCGGTCCGAGGGAAACTTCGAGCCGCGGCGCCCCCACTTACGGAGAGTCTCCAACCCGAGCTGCTGGAGGAAGCAGTCGCAGCCCTCTTCCCAGCGAGAGCGGAGCACAGTCCGCCGCCGATGGCTGTGCCCACAGCCGCAGAGCCTACAGGAGAGAACGCCATCAGCGTCCCAGAGGTGACACAGGCAGAGATGGGGGCAGCCGTGATGCGGCTCCGGGCCAAGAACGTGGCCCCGGGGCCCGACGGGATCCACGGCTGCGTGTTAGCCCTCGCTCTGAAGGACCTTGAGCCCCAACTGAGAGGACTCTACACAGCGTGCACTTGAGCGGGGCCAGTTTCCCGCTTTGTGGAAATCTGGTCGTCTGGTCCTGCTCAGGAAGGCGGGGCGACCTGCCAACTTAAAATGATCCTTGTTGGGTGAGGCCCGTCCTACACGGGGTGCCTGGCAGAAAACCTCCCCGAGTGCTCAGTGACTGCTGGTCCTTTTGTTTTCTTGAGGACGAGCAGGCGCTGGGCCGGTGCACCCTGGGTGCGGGCAACAGTCTCCTCGTGAGGGGTGGGAAAGAGGAGATTGTTGTCCGTGGCGAATTTCTGCCGGAGCGGAGGAGTCGCTCCCGAGGGCTCTCTATCTGCACTCTGCAGCTGCAGAGTGCAGGACTAGGGAGCAAGGTGGGGTAGACCGCGGGCCGTTATATAGTCCGCGGTCTAGGGGTCTCCGCGGCGTGTACGTCGCGGTGCCTGAGGTGGGGAAGACCGTGGGTTGCTCCTCAACCTGCAGTCTAGGGGCATCCGCGGCGAGGTGCTTGAGCCACGGTGCCGGGTAGGTTAAGGTAGTTATAGGTTAGTTTAAGGAAAAAAAAAAAAAAAAAAAAAAAAAAAATATATATTAAAAATGGGAAAAAAAAAAAAAAAAAATATATTAAAAAAGAAAAAAAAAATATTAGATGAGTAGCATTAGATTGTAGATACCGAGCAGCGGGCGGTATATCCTGCACCGGAGGCACCCGCGGGCCTCGGGAGGATCAAATACCCTCCCAAAAAGAGCGGCCGCATCGCCTTGGGGAAGCGATGTGCGTACCACCCATGTATAATATAATATGGAAATGTCGAAAATTATGAGTGATTTGTCGTGCGACCCGGCTGACGCCCGGCGCTCGCAGGTACCCGGGCCTGCGAGTGATAAATTGGTTACCGACGGACGCGCAGGGGTAGGCGACCAGGCCCCTGTTGCTGATAATATTACTGGAAACAGTAATTTAAAAAATATTGACGGAGGGCCGTGTGGACCGTCTTCCGTTAGGAAACGTCCACGCGACCCTGCTCTGGTGGGAGGTGGGTCGGTGGATCTGTCCTCAGATGAGGAAGGCCTGCTGGCCCCGAAGTTGTCGACCGCGAGGAGAGGTCGGCAGGCTTCGAGGGGGGCGAGTGCTTCACGGCCACGGAGGGACGCACAGGGTAGATTCGTGCGCCCCAATACTCCGGCGGCCAGCGAAGCAGAGAGTGACTTGGGGGTCACTACCGAGGACCCTGGTGGCGAGAGTTGTGCCTCGCTAGGGAGCTCAAAGGCGGAGCTCAACGCCACCAGAAGAGAGCAGCGCAAAGCCGTCGCGGCCGACGAAGTGTCGGAAATGGCCCGACGCGCACGCGAGCGACGCGCTGCTCTAGCGGCGGAAGGAGGGGAACCATCTGCGGTGGCCCTAAGTCAGCTTGCCTTGGACGGGGTGGACCTAGTCCTGAAGGTTGCCACCAAATCCGGCAGCCTGAAGGGCACGTTCACCCGCGGTCTGAAGGAAGCTGCCGCGGACATTAAGGAGGCGGTGGGCATCCTCCTCAACAGGACGACCTCAGACGAGGTCGCGAAGTTGCAGGAGGAAAACAGCCGTCTCCGAAATGATTTGGAGGACCTCCGGCGACAAGTCGCTGCGCTGAGCGAGCAGCAACAGCGACGTACGTCAACTGATGCCGCATCGGTAGTGGCCCCGGCTCCCGCACCGAGACCGGCAAGCGCTCACACCGACGACGAGGTCGAGCGCATTGTCCGGCTCTGCATGCTTCAGTGCGGGAGCATGGTCAATGCTCGTATGGAGGCGATTTCTCGGCGCCTCCCTGCGGAAATCCTCCGTCCGCCCCTAGCGGCCGATACACGGCGGAGGGCTGAGGAGCCGCCGAGACCTGCGCCTCGGAAGGGGAAGCCCGCGGAGGGTGTAAAAAAGCCCGTGGAGGGAGCCCCATCAAGCGATCAGCCCACGACTGTCGGGTCTAAGGGTGAGACCTGGGCGACAGTCGTGGGCCGCAAGAAGGCCCGCAAAGCTGCCAAGGCGGCCTCAGCAACAGCGCGCGCCCCCGGCCGAACCGCAAAGGCGGTTGCGCAGCCTGTGCGGCGGACTGCCAAAGGCAGTCGCAAAGGACCGGCGGTACGTGCTCCGCGTTCTGAAGCTGTGACGCTCACGCTACAGCCCGGAGCAGCGGAGCGCGGCGTAACGTACCAGTCGGTCATTGCCGAGGCCAAGGCCAAGATCAAATTATCAGATCTTGGTCTTCAGTCCGTCACCCTCAGGCAGGCTGCCACGGGTGCGCGGCTGTTCGAGGTGGCTGGTGCTGCGAGCGGCAGTGCCGAAAAGGCGGACGCTCTGGCCGCCAAGATGAGGGAGATCCTCAGCCCTGAGGACGTCCGGGTCTCCAGGCCAATGAAAACCGCAGAGGTGCGGATTGCTGGTCTGGACGATTCCGTGACCTCTGAAGAGGTGGTGACGGCCGTTGCCCGAAGCGGAGAGTGTCCGCCGGACAAGGTGCGGGCCGGCGATATACGCACCGACGCCACCGGACTCGGCGTGGTCTGGGTTCGGTGCCCTGTGGCGTCGGCGAACAGGATCGCTTTAAGCGGCAGATTGCTGGTTGGCTGGGTTGCAGCGAGGGTGAAACTCCTGCAGCCTCGGGCTTTGCGGTGCTTCCGGTGCCTGGAGAAGGGGCACGTCCGGGCAAAGTGCACCGCTGAGGTTGACCGTAGTGACCTCTGTTATCGCTGCGGTCAGCCCGGCCACAAGGCGGCCCAGTGTTCCGCGGCGCTCAACTGCAGCGTATGTTCGGCTGCAGGGAAGCCAGCGGGACACAAAGTGGGCGGAGGGGCCTGTGGCGCGCCTGCCAGCCAGGCCAAGAAGAAGAAGAAGAGGAGCTCTAAACCTGCCGGGGAAACCTCGCCACCCACGCAGGCTAGTAGCTCCGCGGTCGACTCCCGGCCTAGGACCGTTGCCGAGGGAATGGAATGTCAATAATGGCACAATTCCATTTCCTCCAGGGCAACATCAACCACTGTGCCAGAGCTCAGGATCTTTTACTCCAGAGCATGGCAGAGTGGTCGATCCACGTGGCTGTGGTCGCCGAACCGTACTTCATCCCCGCCCGTGACAACTGGCTGGGGTGCGCTGACGGTTTGGTGGCCATTATTGGCGAGACTCTGATCGACCCGTCTCGGGGCCGCGGCTGGGTTGCTGCGGTCTCGGGCGGCATCGTCATTTTGGGGGCGTATTTCTCCCCCAACAAGAGCCTCGCCGACTTCGAGAGTTTCCTTGTCGAGTTGGGCGCCGTCGTAGGCCGCTATCACCCTCGTCCCGTTCTGGTGCTCGGAGATCTCAACGCCAAGTCATCGGCGTGGGGATCTCCGGTCACTGACCCTCGGGGCGAGGTGCTAGAAGAGTGGGTGGTGACGACTGGTCTGGTCGTCCTGAATCGGGGTTCGGAATACACGTGCGTGCGGCAGCGGGGCGGGTCGATAGTGGACGTCTCGCTCGCTAGCCCCTCTGTCGCCAGCCGAGTCCGCGACTGGCGTGTCGCCGTGGGGGTGGAGACGCTGTCGGACCATCGGTATATCCGGTTCGACGTCTCTGCCCAGACCGCGAGCGGCCGCCATCCAACAACCCCGATTAACGACGGCCCGCGTTGGGCGCTTAAGCGCATCGACAAGGAACTACTCGAGGAAGCTGCCTTAGTCCAGTCCTGGATTTGGGAGTCGACGACGGACGGCCCCGTCGACGTCGAAGCGGTGGCGCTGTGGTTTCGCGGGGCGATGACGCAGATCTGCGACGCGTCCATGCCCCGTGTCCGCCAACAGTCCGCAAGGCGCCAGGTGTACTGGTGGACCGACGAGATCGCGCGGCTGCGCGTTGAGTGCGTTGCGGCTCGCCGCCAGTACACGCGATACCGGAGACGACGTCGACGGGATTCCGTCGAGGAAGACGCGCTGTATGAGGTGTACCGCGCGTCCAAGGAGACTCTGTGGCTGGCCATCGGCGACTCTAAGTCGCGTGCCAGGGAAGAGCTGCTGGGGTCCCTAGATCGGGATCCGTGGGGGCGCCCCTACCGTTGGGTACGGGGCAAGTTGCGTCCCTGGGCGCCTCCACTGGTGCAAAGCATGCAACCCCAGTTGCTAGAGGCGGTAGTATCGGCCCTCTTCCCTGAGCGAGCGGGACACGTTCCCCCGGCGATGGCTTCGCCCTCAGCCACAGACTCTCTAGAAGAGGAGAGCACCGATGTCCCCGAGGTGACGCAAGCAGAGACGAGAGCGGCCGTGTCGCGACTCCGGGCTAAGAACACAGCGCCTGGACCCGACGGAGTTCCTGGTCGAGCTCTCGTCCTGGCTCTGAAGGAGCTGGAGCCCCAGCTGAGGGGGCTCTTCACGGCATGTCTCGAGCAGGGTCAGTTTCCCAGTGTGTGGAAGGAGGGGAGGCTGGTCCTGCTCAGGAAGGAGGGGCGCCCCGCGGACTCGCCGTCCGCGTATCGGCCCATAGTGCTGCTCGACGAGGCGGGCAAACTTTTTGAGCGCATTATCGCAGATCGCCTCGTCAGCCACTTGTGCAGGGAGGGGCCGAACCTGGACGACAACCAATTCGGTTTTCGTCGGGGGCGCTCCACCATAGACGCCATCATGCGCGTGAGGGCCCTGGCGGAGGAGACGGTGTCCCAGGGTGGGGTGGTGATGGCGGTGTCTTTAGACATCTCCAACGCATTCAACACCCTACCCTGGAGTTGTATTCGGGAGGCTCTGAAATACCATCGCGTGCCTCCCTACCTCCGCCGTACAGTAGGGGCCTATCTGGAGGATAGATGCGTCACCTATCGGGGACGTGACGGTGCCGGTCGGCACCTCATGTCGTGCGGTGTTCCACAGGGATCGGTCTTGGGACCGCTCCTGTGGAACATCGGCTATGACTGGGTGCTGAGAGGCGAGCTCCCGTCGGGCGCCGACTTGACGTGTTATGCGGACGACACGCTTGTCGCTGCCCGGGGGAGCTCGCACAGGGAAGCGACGTTGATAGCCACGGCTGCGGTGTCACAGGTGGTGAACCGCATCCGGCGCCTGGGCCTGGAGGTGGCCCTAAACAAGTCGGAGGCCATGGTGTTTCATGGCCCCCGACGTGCGCCGGCGCCGGGATCACACATCGTGGTCAGCGGGGTCCGGATAGCTGTCGAGTCCACCATGAAGTATCTGGGATTGGTGCTCGACAGCCAATGGGGATTCGGGCCCCACTTCCGGCGGCTAGCGCCCAAGCTGATGGGTGCAGCGGGCGCGCTTTCAACGTTGCTTCCTAACTTGGGGGGCCCGAGCGCCGCCTGTAGGCGGTTGTACGTGGGAATCGTGCGGTCCATGGCCCTGTATGGGGCCCCTGTGTGGGCGATGGACATGACGGCCGGCACTCTCGCCATTCTGCGCAAACCGCAGAGGGCGATGGCCGTCAGAGTCGTCCGCGGGTACCGCACGATTTCCTACGAGGCGGCTTGTGTCCTGGCCGGATCTCCGCCCTGGGACCTTGAGGCGAAAGTACTCGCGTCATTATATCGATGGCGCGAGGAAGAGCGGGCACGGGGCTCGAGGCCGGTGCAGCGGCAGATCGCGCTGCGCCGAGAGGAGCTCCATCAGGTCTTGGTGGCGGAATGGCGGCTAAGGCTTCTGCGCCCTACCGCCGGCCTCGCTACCGTCGAGGCGATCCGGCCAGTACTCGACGACTGGCTCGGGAGAAGGCACGGCTCCCTGTCGTTTAGGGTGACGCAGGTGCTGTCGGGGCACGGCTGCTTCGGCAAGTACCTGTGCCGCATAGGCAGGGAGCCGGACGCTCGGTGCCACCATTGCGTCCATTGCGGGGAGGACACGGCGCAACACACGCTCGCCGAGTGTGTAGCTTGGGAGGAGCAGCGCCGTGTCCTCACAAATGAAGTAGGAGGCGATCTGTCGCTGCCGGCCGTAGTGCGGAGGATGGTCGGTAGCGCAGAGTCGTGGGACGCGGTGGTGTCCTTCTGCGAGGACGTGATGTCGCAGAAGGAAACTGCGGAACGGGAGAGGGAGATCTCGACTCCCTTCCCCGGCCGCAGAAAGCGCACCGGGCGCAGGAGAAGGGCGGACAACGCCCTTTTCCGGCCCCCATGAATGGGTCCAGGGGCGTGGGACTTGGGGAAGTCCTCGCCCCCTATTTGATGGACCCGAGGCGAAGGCGCGCGCGGGTGTCGGCGCGCGCCTCTGAGGCGATACACGGGGTAGTTAAACACCTCACTACCCCGTGCAGGAGACGAGGCCCGGCCAGACCGGGCCAGCACTAGTGTGGGGCTGCGGAAGAATTTCGATTCCCGCGGCCCCGCGCGCACGTGCGAGGAGACACCGGGGTGGTTTTAGCCGGTAAGAGTCCGGCACGCCCCTCCGCCTTTTCCCCAGGCGGAGGTAGTCCATGAGGATTTCCCCCCGTAAAAAAAAAAAAAAAAAAAAAAAAAGGCCCGTCCTACACAGTCGGGGGTTGCGGAAGGATCGTACGTTCCCGCGACCCCCGGCGTAGGTGTGAGATGGAACACCGGGGTGGTTTTTAGTCAGTAAGAGTCTGACAGACCCCGCCGCCCGCCCCGGGGCGGCGGACATCCATGAGGATTTTCCACCCCGGAAACAAAAAAAAAGGTAGCCCTTACCTTTGTTGAACTGTTGAAGATCCACGTATGTGTATTTAAGAATTGGGCATCTGCACAATTGTCATTTGCACCTTCCAACACAAAACCCCCAAAAAAAGCACAACAAGTCTAAACAATATTCATCAAAATCAAAATCCAAAGTCATTTATTCAAACTAGGCTGAGAATCAGCACTTTTTGAACGTCAAAACCACATAAGACAGTCCCCCAAAACGCCCACCCTTCACCACATCCTAGTGAATTCTGACAAGATAGGTCACACACACACACATGCATACACACATCACTTACACATACATAGACACACACATTACAGAGGGGGGGGGGGGGGGGGGCTGTACATTTATGAATATGTCGTGGATAACGATATCTTTTTAATAAAAGTCACTCAATTGATTACTGTAGTAGTAGGGCAAACGCCGTAACGTCATTTGTTATTTTTTTGAATGACGGTACGTGGACAGAGTCGTGTTGGAAAGTGCGGAGCGAAAAGTTGGGAGTTCACTTTGAGACACAGGTCGAGGCACTTGTCTAATATGAAACTGTCGGTTTGCCTAGCGTAATTAAGTACCTAGTTATACTGTGTGTAGTGATAAAGTGCTATTTGAATTGTGTATTGCGTTTGTGATTAAAAAGTGAGGTTATAATTACACGTGGTGTTATTATTTTACAAACGCTTATAAAATGGACCCTATACCACCGAATCCTCATGATGACGGGTCTATCGCTCAGCCATCGCCGACGCCGTCATCAGAAGTGGGATCTGAATCTCACTGGCGTACTATGTTTGACCTTCAGCAGAGGAATATGATGCAGTTGATCGAGGCTATTAAAACCCCAGCCTCGTCGTCCAAGATAGCTCTGCCGGAGATTAATCCAGAGCAACCGGATTCTGATCCACGTGCTTGGTGCGCTACAGTTGACATCTGCATGGATGAACGCCCACTGGAGGGAGCATCGCTCATCATAGCGCTCAGTAAGGCACTCAAGGGTGGCGCCTCGTCATGGCTGTCGCAAATCTCACACGTGGGTATGACGTGGCATCATTTTCGTGAGTTGTTTCTTGCACGCTATGATTCGTCGGAGACGCTCGCGGCGGCGCATATTAATCTGAATAACGGCAAACCAAAGGAAGGTGAATGTCTGGCAGCATACGCGAGTCGAATAATGACGTCGCTGTTGACTAAATGGAAGAATCTGAGCCATGAAGAAATTGCCTCTTCTTATGTACTCGCTCACATTGCTCAATTTGATTCGAGGCTTTATCGTCTGGCATTTACGAGTGAAATTAAGACCCGTAATAAATTGCTGCAAGAAGTGAAGGCTAGTGCTAGTTTGAAGCGGAAGTTTGACCGTAGCAACGGATCTACTGGACGAGCAGATGGACCGGATGTGAAACGTTTTAAAATGCAAAACTCTGTGTTCAAGTGTCATAATTGCGGTAAACCAGGACATAAAGCGGTTGATTGCCGCTCAAAGTTTATAAAACCGGTGTCTATCGCTAACAACAATAAGGGACAATCGGTGTCGACGGCTGCGCCTGGAACCAGTAAACAAGTGATTATGTTACCGTTGCGGTGAAAGCGGTCATATTGCATCCAAGTGTCATCGTGACAACCAGGGCGCTGGTGGCCCATCGTCTGCAGGTCATGTGGCCTATAGCAGCGGAACCAGTACCGGCACCGTGCGACGCGTCGATAGCTGCCAGGTGGCAGGTGTTTGTGGTCAATTGGAACTATCTGGTGAGTCGTACTTTTTTTATTTTGATTCCGGTGCCGAATGCTCTCTTGTTAAACAATCTGTTAGTAGTAGTTTTGATTGATGCGTTCACTAAATTTGTTCTTATGTACCATACTCTCAGAATAGATTCAACCAACGCAATTAAAGCTATTAAATCTAGTGTGTCTCTGTTTGGAGCTCCTGCTCAAATTATTGCAGACCAGGGTAGATGCTTCGCGAGTAAAGAATTTAAAGATTTTTGTGAGTCTCATGGTGTTTCTCTACATTTAATCGCTACGGGTTCAAGTCGTGCAAATGGCCAAGTTGAAAGGACAATGAGTACTTTGAAAAGTATGCTTACGGCCGTAGAAACGTCTGATAGGTCTTGGCAAGAAGCGCTAGGAGACGTTCAACTAGCCTTAAACTCCTCTGTCCATCGCGTAACAGGGGCGAGCCCACTTGAGCTTTTGATAGGACGTGTAGCTAGACCATTAAATCTTTTAACTTTAGACGATTCAGAATGCGAGGTTGATATTAATAAGACAAGAGAGCAAGCGGTAACGAATATGGAAAAGAGTGCTAATTATGAAAAATCTAGATTTGATAAGAGTAAAGCTAAATTAGTTAAATTTGATGTTGGTGATTTGGTTTTAATTCAAAATGAAGAAAGAAATCAAACTAAGTTGGACCCAAAATACAAGGGACCATTAAAAATTGTAGAGTTGCTTGATGGTGATCGTTACCTACTGAAGTCTTTGACTGGAAATCGAACATACAAGTACGCCCATGATCGCGTACGAAGGATTCCTCTAAGTGATGTACCAGTTGAGTTAGATTTGCCTGATGTAGAAGATGGTGAGGAGGGTGCCTCCACCAGCAAATAGAACACATACGATAGCTAGGTCGCACTGCACGCACTAGTCTGTAGTCGTAACTGTGACTATTGGTAGTTATTCAGGGAGCGATGGGCAGCTAGTGGTGTGGCGAGGACCCGGGTCTCGGAAGAGACTATTGTGTGGTCATGTATTGACCTGGGAGTCTGGGACTCTAGATGAAGTGTTGGTCGTATCACATGAGGTGATGACGATATGGGTGACAATAGTGAATTGTCACTAGCTGCTGGGGCAGCCGGGCTATTGATGTATGTGATCTATTGCGTTGATGATGTGATGAATTGAGATTCGATAATTATGAGACTTAGAGGAACCTTTTGTGTTTAGCTTAGACTATTTAGAAGTTTATTTGGTTATAAAAACGTACTTGTAGTTGATGTAATGTAACGGCACGGTCAGGTTGGCCGAGTGTGCGCGGACGCTTTTAAGTTGGTTATTTTGTTACAGATACTGGAATACACGAGGACGTGTAACATGTCAGGCTGGCCGTGTCGTGGATAACGATATCTTTTTAATAAAAGTCACTCAATTGATTACTGTAGTAGTAGGGCAAACGCCGTAACGTCATTTGTTATTTTTTTGAATGACGGTACGTGGACAGAGTCGTGTTGGAAAGTGCGGAGCGAAAAGTTGGGAGTTCACTTTGAGACACAGGTCGAGGCACTTGTCTAATATGAAACTGTCGGTTTGCCTAGCGTAATTAAGTACCTAGTTATACTGTGTGTAGTGATAAAGTGCTATTTGAATTGTGTATTGCGTTTGTGATTAAAAAGTGAGGTTATAATTACACGTGGTGTTATTATTTTACAAACGCTTATAAAATGGACCCTATACCACCGAATCCTCATGATGACGGGTCTATCGCTCAGCCATCGCCGACGCCGTCAAATATAACCGTATAATGGTCTTTTGGTGGGTGGCTAAAATCGGAAAAACGGTGCCAACTTGCTTTTAGGGTTCCGTTCTTCCTAATGTAAATCCGGAATTCATAGAGAATCACTCGTGCGTCTGTCTGTCTGTTCGTCAACCACAACCAATTTGCTTTTAATCTACTGGAATAAATGAATTTTTAATACGGCAGCGGCGGTCACTTTTGGGGGGCAAATTAAAATCAAAGTTTTGCAAACTGTACTGAGTGATATAGCAAATGAAACGGCTTCTTGTGAGGGTCTCAAATAGTTTTTTTAAACATTTTAAAATACTCAGATTTGCAGATGTTATAGTAAAATGTTAGATACTCGTATATTTAATATTGTATGCATTACTAAATAACATCACGACTGACAGTGCTGTCATTAAACCCATTGACAAGTATTGTCATTGATAAAGCTTCGTATTCAATAGTCTGACTACTTTTAGAAGACTGTTTTCGGTTTTTGGTCTAGGAAAAGCACCGCAGATGCAGTTAATCAATTCGTTTATTGCGGTTACGAAAAAAGTTGACACAAAGCAAAAATGTCTGCGTGTTTTTCTGGATCTAGCCCAGACGTTTGACACAGTCTGTATTTCAACCTTTGTGATCAAGTTAGAACATTCTGGAATCCGGTGAAGGGCTCTAAGCATGTTTACAGACTTTCTTAATGACCGGACATAAACAGTAATGATCGGTGAGGTCATTAGCAATGAAACCAGAGTTGATTATGTTGCGCCTCAGGATAGCTACCTGTCGCCGAGTCTTTTCCTGCTGTACGCAAATTACTTTTGCCAGCAGTCTAAGAGTAAAATATTCAGCTATGCAGATGACACCGTACTAATTTTTCATGTCGAGAGTTGCGACGCGACATGGCAAGCTGCAGAGACAGAGTTACATAACATTATCCACTGGTTGGAAGTTAACTTACTAACCCTTAACATTTCGAAAACCTCATATTTTCTGCAATTTACTTTTGCTTTTTTTAGGGTGAGAAATCGTCAAATAACTTCTCCCACTCTGGCCGGAGCGGGAGGGCGTGTCAGACTCTTACTGACTAAAACGCACCCGTGTTCCTTCAGTTGCCTGTGCCAGCGGCCACGGTAACCCTTTCGGACTTTCCCGCAACCCCGACAGGCATCGGCCCTAGCGAACCCCGTCATTTTTGCTTACATCTCAATGAAGCGCGCGCGGAACACAACGCGCCGTCGACCCGGACCTGGTCCATATCGGACGGCGAGCTGCCCATTGCTCGCCGTCCGCAAGCCCGCGCCTACAGTGGCTGGGAATCGGCATGGAATTCCCGACGCCCAGGGCGTTTCCTGCGGCAGCTAGGGGCGTGAGGGTGCGTAATTTGCCTCTCCCTCACGCGTTCTGCCTCCTCCTTCGCGAGCATTACTGCTTTACAGAAGTAGGAGACGGCTTCCCATACCCTCTCGCTCCGTACCATGGCCTGGACCAGAGCCGGACGCAAGAGATCGCCACCGCCAATCGCCTGCACGAGGACACGGCGGTGCTCAGCCCAAGCCGGGCAGACCTCCACCGTATGCTATCCACACAAGGGTGACACCCGGGCGTTTCCTCCCGCATTATCCGGAACTGACAAAACTACACCTACAGTAATAAGTCTTAAGGCACACTCTTGTGATGACCCCAACAACAGTTTTCCATGCTCATGTCGTTCAATTACTCAAAAAAATAGACAATGAAGTACCTGGGTGTGATTCTTTATGAGGGACTTAGCTGGTGTCCCCACATTGAACAGACTGCCTCCCGTGTTAGGAAACTTATTTGGGCGTTTAATAAACTACAGCAAGTGGCCGACTTTAAGCTTCTCCGTACGGTGTATCTAGCACTAGAACAGTCAATCGTAGGTTACTGTATCACGGCATGGGGAGGTGCTTAAACCTACATGAGACACCTCGAGAAAGCCCAAAGATCACTGTTAAAAGTCATGACCTTCAAACCTTACCGGTTCCCTACAAAAACTCTGTATGAAAATTATGAAGTGCTTACAGTGAGACAACTATACCTTCTCAATCTCATAATGAAACAACACGAAATCACACCAGTAAATCGCGCAACCAAACAAGAGAACTATCACTAATGTATGTCACGCAGTCAAATGTAAGACCGCATCCGATCGATGGCAACGCCTTTACCTAGTTACTTATATTTATAATAAAGTAAACAAATCTCTCAACTTCAACCACTAACAAACAATAAAACTAAGATGAAACTAAACACATGGCTTCACACACTGGACTACGCACAGACGGAAAACTTACTTCGTGATAATTAATTAGTAATGTAGGCAAACTAACTCTCAGATATAACCCAAAGTCCAGTCACCAAGCATAAACATACACAAAACACAACAATCACACACAGATACACACACTGCGCTCAAGAACATGCATGTACTGAATTCCCTTCGTTTTACGTAATTTTAATGTTATTGCATAATTGTTAATGTTCCAAAAACGGATCAAGACTCTGACTCCAGTAACACAGGTGCCACCCAGCCCAGGAGTCAGAGCTTCAATTGAAAATGTTATTTTCTTATGTCAACAAAACATTTTATTATTAATATTATTTTTACGTCTCTTGACATTTCTCGGGTTTGCCTGGGGTCCCGGACCTTTGGAAGGCGTACGAGGGGCCAACAAATCGCAGACGCCCGTTAGACGTTTTTAATTAAATGAGACACCAACCGACGATTATTAATGTTCTGAACATTGATAATAACTATGCAAGTGCACTCAAGGACAAGTGACAACCCCCGGTTGGTGTACAACTATTGCAGGATATGGAAACCAAGATATTGTATTACTTAAGTGGTTATCTAGGACTGTGGAAAGACGCTGGCCCCTGCCTGTCCAATGTTTTATAGAAAATATACAGATAATATGGCAGGGGGTGACTGGCATACTCAATAATGGGCCCCTGAAAACGGTTGCTAGCACATAGTGTCTTAGTGACAAGGAGGCAACATGTCTTGAAGTGCTTATGAGGAGTGGGGAGGTATTCCACAGCTATCAGGATAACCCCGGAAGTACGGTCAAGATTCCTACTAGCATCTTACTGGAATACTTCCTTCCTCCGAGCACGTTAGCTGTTTTGCGAATCTTCACTCAAGCCGGCAAAAAAAAAAAGAAATCAGCTCAGCCGTTTTTAGAGGTTTTTTTGTGTCATGGTTTTTTATTTATTGTAGTACGACATTTGTGTAACATGCCTTCCGTTAAGTATCTGTTTCGCAATACGATTTCAAGTCAAGCATAAATAATTCATCACCCGAGAAACTAAGCAGACATGAAAATACTTGATTAATGAATTTGTAGCAACGTAAGCAAGAAGTAATCTGCAATCTCTCTAATGTGAGTATCAATTGAATACGGGGAACTAGTGATGCGGAGTGGCGGAACTTTCTCGGGACCGAGACTGTGGCACGCCGGGACTTTCAATCGGATAGACATGTTAACAGTTCAAGTTGGCGCGCTTGTGAGAAACATAGAAACCTAGTAATTACGTATTAAGTGCAGTTTAGTTTATTTAGGCATTTATTAACATTGAAATAATCTCTAGCAACCAGCCAGCTTATAATATCGTGGAGGGCTAGAAAGGCTTTTGTTGTTAACCGCGCATCGTTGGTACATAAGCAGGCCATAGTTCTCAGCATGAAGCAGATATAGAAAAGGTAAAATCCAATAATAATTACATGATGGTGTTTTCATTGCATTGGCTGGACAAGTCCATTAAAATCTGTATTGTTCTTTCCTCAAAAAACCATCTCAGACATTAAGTAGTGTTCAGTTTAATTTTTGTTGTTATGTTTTTTGTGGTGTACAATAAAGAATATATAAATAAATAATCTGCATGGTCCTCATATAGCCTGACCAAGATTATATCCGGACTTTAAATGAGACTGTGACTTCTGAGTTTGTTTCGGTCTTTCTTCTCAGAGTAGTCAGTTAGGAAGCACCGAACTCATCTAGTTTTAAAAACACAATTTAATTTTGACGTGTAAAAGTGCTTTTTTTACCAATTTACAGAAATAAATATCATAATATATAATTAAATTACAAAATATAGTAGGAACCTACTCGCGACTTTATTCGTCCTACAAGATTGCGCTGCAAAACAGAAGTCTCACACGATGCTAGAAGTCCCGCGATAGATCATGGTGCGTCACAACACTATGAACAACGTTAATAATATGATAATGTTTGTAGGCTCACTCCAATTAAGTGTAGTGCCTTATTATGAGGCCACCTTTATACTTAGTTTATGGTTCACTTTGGTTAACAAATAGAGCCTATATTCTCTAAGTTTCAGGGAAATATTTTCTGACAAATGTAGCGGTTGGCTTCAAGTTTCCTGATGTATATCCATTTCTTGGCATGGCAAGTAAAACGGTTGACATACGTTATAATGTCATAGCGTCATCGTCAGGCAGTTGTCTGATAGTTTGTCGACTGGTTCTATTTGGCGCAGCTGTGAGGCACATGGCAAGTAAAACGGTTGACATACGTTATAATGTCATAGCGTCATCGTCAGGCAGTTGTCTGATAGTTTGTCGACTGGTTCTATTTGGCGCAGCTGTGAGGCACATGGCAAGTAAAACGGTTGACATACGTTATAATGTCATAGCGTCATCGTCAGGCAGTTGTCTGATAGTTTGTCGACTGGTTCTATTTGGCGCAGCTGTGAGGCACACAATTCTGTTTTTTAGAATTAAGTTTTTTTTGTACTTATGACATAAGTAGGTATGCCAAATAAATAATATTCTTTTTCTTTCTTTTCTTTTCACTATGGTGCTAGTCAAAAGCCAAAATGTTATTTATTTGGCATACTTATGTCAAAAGCCAAAAAATCTGGATTATGCAGGTCAGACGGTTGTTTAATTTCGCGTGAAATCATAACATTATTGCAGCGCTTGAGTCTGTGTGTGCTACGTCTGGAGGCGGCGCAGTCCGCCACTGCTACTGGTACCTACAGCCAGAACTAACCTGCTTGCCAAGGCACCCCTTACCAGAGCTATTCGGACCATCAACGACCTTCAAACTCAGATTGATGCGTTTACATGTTGTGTGAGTGAATTCGCAAGGGTATTACTATTTATGTTATGCTACAAGCAAAATAATACTTAATATTTATTCATATTTTTCATAATGTAAGTAAAGTATGTTTGATTTTATGTTGTGCTATGTTATGTTTGTTAGTATAGCATGGTTACTTGCGTCACATAGTACTATGTGACATGAGTAATTATGTTATATTATGTTTTTGTGATTTTAATTTAATAATGTTGTTAGTTTTAATTTTTATATTCAATGTTCTATGTTATGAGTTTGGTTTCCGCACTTAGTCCTTCAAATGGACCATTGTGTGTAGTTTTTATATTTTGTTTGTGTATAAGTACTTAACTACTAAACTAACTACCTAAGCTATATAGCTGAAGTTGTTCTTAACTGTCGCATTAGGGTAAACCCTGTAATGGTAGTTAAGCTGTTATAAATAAATAAAAATAAATAATAAAATCTTTCCTTTCTTCGACAAAGCATTTATTGTATACTCGTATATAATACTAGCTGACCCCGCGAACTTCGTACCGCCTAACATTTTTTTTTCTCCGTGTGATTCATCCTCGTACTTCAAGAAATATTCTAAAAAAACAATTATCAAAATCGGTCCATCCGTTCTTGAGTTATAAAATTACAACGAAAAGTGGCATTGATTTTTATAGATATAGATTTATCAGTCACTTGGTTACAATAGAGTGGAACTAAATCTCTAATGTGTACATATTTGAGATTTAGCTCCACTCTATCCAGTCATAAAGATTTACATTATGAACAATGTGTAGCAGCTCCCTGTTATGAGCACCGAGAAAAAACTGCTATGAAAAAATTTGTAAATGCAGCGGTTGTAAGCGACGTTTTAGATTGTGTTTTAACTAGGTATATATTCAAAATCAAAATCAAAAGACATTTATTCAAATTAGGCTGAGAATCAGCACTTTTTGAACGTCAAAATCACATAAGACAGTCCCCCCAAAACGCCCACCCTTCACCACTTCCTAGTGCTTTAGCTGGGAAGAAGAAGTGGCGGAACAAACTCCCCAGCAGCACTGCTGTCTGTTCAGTTAGAAGAACTGGATTCTATACAAAAATTCTATATTAAATAAAAGAGTCAATATCAATTAAAACTCAAAATAAAAAAAATATTCCTGTGGTCCATTTAAGCCGTAATATTGCCTATCGTCAAGCTATACAGGGTTACTTGTAATGTTACCTATATCCGTCAGGAACTGACAGGGGGGCCTAAATGCAACAAATTAAACCCCCATGCGTATGGCCGAAATTCAATAGTTTTCAAGTTATTTGAATTTTAACGGTTTTTCGATATTCACTCAACATTTGACATGTAATTCCAATAAAAAAAATTATATTGTAGCTGGCACTTCAATTAAGCTCAATACTCAATACTTTATTGCATTCCATAATGTGTACATTATAACAGTTGGTATGTTAAAACATCGAATCAATTGAGAACCCTGTCGGGCACAGCAAATTTAATGTTTAATAGGAGAGAGGATGAAGGCGCTTTTTGCTAAGAAAAAGAATAAAAATAGTATCATTTGCAAAATTAAATGCAGATCATAATGAAAAGTACTAAATTCAACAAAATAATTCAAATTATGAAAAAAAGGTGGTTTTAGTTATTTGTACGATTAATGTCATAGTAATTTTTTTAACGAGACCACATTTATTGAAGCGTGAAATGATAATATTGCTAAGATATTATTCTTAAATCGCTCATCGTTTTAATGATTTGGTCTCACACACTATTGTCGACATTTCTTTTTCATTTCTCCTTTCGCAGGTCTGCTGGAAGAAATTTCTTAAAAAAGAAGCAGTACCTTTGTACTTAATACTATTATGGTATAATATCTGTATCTATTTTACTGTATTTACATAAATAATAAAATGAATGATCTTAATATCGTTAAAATAAGGTTACCATTGGGTATATGCCAATGACAAGTCTGTTAAATTCACAATGATCTTAATACTCCTTAAAATAAGGTTGCTATGGGGTTGCTGCTAATGACAAATCTGTCAAAATCACAATGATCTTAATAATCGTTACAATAAGGTTGCTATTGGGTAGCTGCTTTCAGAGGTAAAATAACTGTGAATGGACCGTAGCATTGTAGTATGTACCTAGACGTCAATCGTGAAAGCAGAGTGCAACCAAACCGCGTTCACAGTGACGTCACACATAGCAGTCGATGTATATAGTGAAGCTGTGTAGCCTACGCGACCTAACGTTGCCTTAACCACGTTTTATGTCTTTACATAAAACGTGGCGTAGAATAAGAAAATCGCATAGAAACGGAACGCGTGACCTTTGCCTTTGTATGTGATCTAGAAATAATCACCGGCCGCTGTTCCCCTAGTTCATCTCTACTTCAATGCCTACCGAGCTATTCTGTAACAATCTCTTCGTGAAAGCTTAGGTCAAGTGAGCTTGAAGTGAGTTCTCAAAAGTGTAAATCCCTAGCATCAAGTGGAGTGATAGCTCACTTCACCTAAGTTATCACGGTGAGATTGTTACAGAATCGACCGGCAGTTGTCGGGAACGAAGCGTGTAACGTATCCTGGCAAGCATGTTGAATCTGCATTAACATTTCTAGTATAGTAACTCAAAGCTTCCTCTCTAATTCTCGCTAATTTCCTGCTTCTAACAGATATGATGTGTCATGATAGCCGAGCGGTTAAGGCCACGTTGCTCATTCATGAGGTTGTGCTTTCAAATCCGGGCAAGTACCAATATGACTTTTTCAATTCGTATGTACTTTCTGAGTTGGACCACATCTTGGAAATTATTGACATCGGTGCATGAAGAAAATCATGCGGAAACTTGGACTTATAGTTGATATAAGTCTGAAATATATAATAGATATCTATATAATTCTCTGATTGAGAAGAGGCATTTGTCCTGCAGTGGGACAATTAAAGGCTGCATTATTATTAGCAGGGTCCATGATAATGTCTTTTTTTTTATTTACCACCAAGTTCACAATGTATTGAATATTAACTGCCATTTCGCTGGCTGTTCGATGTGGGATGTTGGCTCGCAGGTTTGCAAGTTGTACGAGTCAGGTTAAAGTGACGTTTTTCAAAGCCTACTGCCAATTCTTTTACACGTTCAGCCTGTGGGTGAACTTTACGCAAAGGGCTTATAGTGGCCTGCACATACAATATAACAACACGTTCCGGGTTTGATGGGGCTGCCGCGGTTTTGTAGCGCGTCCGGCATGTTTGCCGACGCGGACGTTGATATTTTTTCGGCCATCATGCGCAAGAGATGCCCATCTCTGCTACAACGTGTTCGCGCCAGCCCCAACACCATTTATAGAACGTTAGCTGATAGGTGGGACTCTCCGATCTTGGGGCGGTGGATACGACTGCACAAAGTCAAGTAGACATTCCCCAGGATCGGCGCCGGCGTGCCTCACGCAGCTTAGAATAAATGTTACTAACACTAGTTTATAAGTTTACATTGTTACTAACAAATATGGAAGTGACTCTGAAATAATTGTTTATATATTTTATAAACGTTTCTTACGCCTTCAATCTCTAAGCGAACATATTTTAATTTTCTAATGCATTTGGACAGGGAGTTTCACTTCTGTGCATTTTTTATTCTGTGGTGAGGGAAGGCTTATACGTACAAGGCGGTTATTAAAAAACTTAATCCTTAGTCACACGTTATTCAGTCGACACTCCGCCGTCTGAGATTAAATACATATAATAAGACCTCAACATTAAAGAAAATTCGGAGGAATATTAACGTAGAAAAGTATTCGGATTCTGCAAAGTTCACTTGAATCTCACTCAACCACAAACAATTTGAAAGTGAGCTCGTTTTTGAAAATTGCGAATACACTCCCTTTGACATCTCGTTCGGATTTCGAAGTTAATCTATCTACTATATATGTATATACCAATATAAACAAAGCTGAAGAGTTTCTTCTTTGGAACTACCCGTCGGATTTGAAAAATTATTTTTGTATTTGACAGCCCAATTCCCGAGAAAGGTTATTTGCTATTTGACATCACGCTATAACCTTTAGGAGACGAGCAAAATGAAAAAATTCAGAAAGAACGCTAAGCGAAAACGAAGTAAGAGCGCAGGCGGGCGACTCTACGGGACGTGGTGGGTCGGGGGACAAGAAATTTCACGCGGACGAAGATATGAGACGGCAGATGCTACTTTTAGATAATACTATTGACCAGCCCTTGCTTCACACAGGAGAAATATACTTATGTGGCGACATGTCAAAACATCGAGATTTCAGTGCGATATCTAGGTGAAATATTACTGCACTATACAGGGTGGGGGGGACAGCGACTCGCAAACTGAAACCAATTCAGCACATGATTCTAGAATTTTGAATTAATTTTTATTATTCTAGAAAATAATTCATATCCCCTTGCGTAGATATTTAAAAAAAAATGCTGTTCCATACATTTTGAACTGGGTTTTGTTTTTTTTTTATATAACCGAAAAATTTCAACGAATTGGCGTTCAGAATCATGCACTGAATCCTTGGTATTAGTTTGTGCGTTGAGGTCTCTGCCACCCTGTATACATAAACCTTCCAGCATTCTCTAAATTATGGTGAAGACCGCAAGAAAATTCGTTGTGTAGTTTCCAAGAACTGAGTGGTCACACACACCGACACGAAAAGCGACTTCGTTTTATATAGAGACTACTAACTCTTTCCCGCGGCTTCGCCCGCGTAGATTTCGGAAAAAACGTCACATTTTTTTATAGAGTTTTTCCATAGTTTTTCATACAAAAATACCATCCAGATTACAGGAGTTGCCAGTGTATTTTCAAAAATTTTCAAAAATCGTTCAATAAAATAAAAAAACCCAAATCGGTCGACCCGTTCTCAAGTGATGATCTTTCATATATGCGGCAATTGATTTTTATGTATTTATAGATATAGATTACACTTGAACCAAGTAAAATCTCTAACACTTTAACATTAATTTACTAAAGCGTAGATCTACTAATAACACAGGATTCTTTAGCAGCTTCGTGAATTCAACATCGTTGGAAGGCATTTTTTGTGACGCTGCGCACTGAAAACTTCGCAGACGATCATTAAAGCAATAGCTTTTGTTTTAATATAAAATGTTCTGTTGTTGTGATTATTTGTAGAACTATCGTTGTGTTTCCATACGTCATGTTCGTGAACGGGCGCCGTCAGTAGGCACTGGTCATTTCTTAGCTGCCACGGCTTATTTTAAATCCATAATTGTTTTTATCTTTTTATTACGGACGCTTTTAACGTGCACGTCTTTCTACATCGTTCTCACATGTATAATTACAACATGAATGATGTAACCACTCTATTGTAACAATATTTTGATTTAAAAGAGTGTCCATGGAGTTTCTTGCCCGTTCTTCTCCATAGGTACCTACTACGCTTTGGAATGGGCAACTAGCTTCATCTTTCTGACTGACCAACCTCTTGACAATTCAAAAGTGCCTGTAATTGGTTTATTTGAAATAAATGCTTTGAGTTTGAGTTTAAATTTATAGGTAGTGGTATGATAAATGATTTTATTTCTGTAAGTAGTTTTGTACAAACACTTTTCCACGTCAATCATATTTTTTTTAAACTAGATGAGGTCGGCGTTTCCTATCTGACTACTCTGAGAAGAAAGGCCAAAACAAACTCAGAGGTCACAGTCTCTTTTAAAGTCCAGACAGAATCTTGGTCAGATCATGTGAAGGCTATGTAGATCGGTGTCTGAAATGGTCTTTTGAGGAAAGGACCACACAGATTGAGTGGACCTGTCCAGTCAGTGCACGCATTTGTCAGTAACCGTACAGCTCGACTCAGAACTTAAGGAGCTCAACGATTCGACGAACAATAAAAAAGAAAGGACATTTGGGTAGGCCGCATAAAATACTCAAACTGCCAGAACATGATTAAAACTTAAACAATGACCCACATTGTCCTCACATTCACAACAATTAAAATAATATAATACTTTATACAGTAATTCATGTCATTGTATATGTAAAAAGTTATAGATACTTATAGCAAAGATTAAAAGTACAATAGGTAGCAAAAATAATATAGTTAGTAAAAAATAGGTACCAGAAACAGGGTGTATATTTCACTCATACTTCCATAGAAAAAGGAGGATCCTCCGACCAGACGGGTGTCGTGTCTGGTGGGCAACTGCCCGACGATTGATGCAGGGAAGTGGTATATTAATATATGCTGGTCGCGCGGTAAACTCTGCTTGCTGTTACAAGATCCTGGATTTGCGTGACGTCAGTATGACGCGCAGCTCGCATGTGACGATGTAGATACCGCTACAAATTAATTATTGTCTGTAAAAATGTTTGCTTGATGTTATCTAAGTAAGATAAAGAAACAATCATAATTGTAGTTTGTCCCTATTAGCTAATACTTAACTGGTGAAATGTACGGAACTATAGTTACACCTCTGCCAAACCCTCTGATCAACTGGCGTGATGAAATGTTATTTTAGTATGTCATATTTGACAGTTCATTAAATATTTAATTTAAAAAAATTAAGACGTCGCGGGACGCCTGGTGGATGTGAAACATTGAAAATATTTTGTATAGTAAATAATACATAATTATGAAAGAATGGTTTATAAAAGAAAATAAATATGGCATAATCAAAAACCAAATATTGCGTTTTTTTTTTTTAAAATAAATTGTTTTTTATTTAAAATATAGCGTGGCGACGCGTCGCCACGGCATGCGTCGCCACGCCAGCAATCGGTTTTACGTGGGCCTATAGATGTTTCACATCAAAAAGCAAATGACGCCATCTAGTTTTGTTACAAAGTTACTAGGAATCACCGAAAAGGTCAGATAAGAGTGACACTAGCTGATTACTGTCACTCTAGCAGATCGGCATCGCATCGATGGTTGCGTGGCGGCTGTCTTCTGATGGCAGATGATGTCAGGAGAGCCGCTGTCGTACCACGTCTGACGACAAACTGCTATATTCCGGTACAATCCTGATGCTATTGAAGCTGCTGAACCGCTTATACGATGACCATCACTACTGGTAAAGGCTACCATGCGCCGATATATTTATGTTTATTTTTGAACAAAATTTCTGAAGTCGCTTAATAGATTTTTAACAAAAAGATGAATAGAACTACGATTATTTCACTAAAATTAGAATCATGGCATATCACTAACATAATCACCATTACTAAATGTATTACCTATCGGCGATTACAACAATCTTCCGAGCCATACATACCAATTTTCAAAATTCCGAAAACCCAATTTTCCCTCCACTACTCGTCAAAAGCAATCCAGAACTTTAATTGAATACTGACTGATGAGCGCTGAAAGAACCAGGTCATCATAAAACCCAGTAATTTGTTCGTTACTCAAACTTGGGTGTCAATACTGTCGATAATGACGGTCGCCAAGTGTGGAAGGCTTTCATTACGGCTTTTATTATTCTCATTCAGTACTCTGTGGATATAACATAGAAACTGGTTCAAACTGGATGTGGCCGGATTGAAATGGTTTAATCAGTAGTGTATGACAATATGTCATACACTAAAAAAATATTGATATACAATATCTAAGTGAAAATATTTTAAAGACCACACATTTGTGAATGCGTCAATTTGTCCGACCTTAATCTCCTTGATATTTTTGATTAACATGATAAAACATGACTATTAAGTCCTTGGTATTTGGCATCTACTCATTTTGAAGGAGGATTGTTATTTATGACGAAAACAACAACAATACAACAATCCAAAAAACATATTCATTGAGAGAAAAAACATTAACATTTCTGATTTTCTTCGCTACCTCGAAATTTGGGTATTATTTTGTGCCCAACAAAAAGTTACGTTACAAAATGCACGGGCAAGAATTGAAATGTTTCGAAATTATTTCGTCAATCAACAATCGCGTTGTAAAATTCAGCAAAGAGTATACATTTTAAAATCTAGTTCCACGTGCCCTCGCCATCTTTGAACAGGCTCTCTAATCAATGGCCTCTGAAGCTCAGAAACTTTACAGCTTCAGTTGAGACAATAGACCTTTCTTCTTTGTGTAGGTATTAAGACCAGAATGCTAGAACCTAATATCTGTTGAAGAAAAATATTTAAAGGAAAGGAAGTTCTTGGGTTTTGAAAAGAGGATTTTTCTAGAAGGTCAATTTTGTTTATAATGTTCGTCGTTTGTTTTCATATCAGATCTGAGCAATAGAAACAGCAGTGGAAACGGACCCGGTGGTAACTTACGAGTTGTAGGTCGTGGGTTCGAACCCAGACAGGCGCTTTACTTTGTGTTCGGGCGCCTCCGACCACTCGGCAATCTTCGGCAGCTGTCGTGAGACAGTGGAAGACGGCGAGCGGCGGCGAGAGGAGCGGCGTGCGGGACATCGGCACTTCGCTACCGATCTCGGACGACGGCACGCGCGCGCACTCCATACGCTTACCAACATCGATGTTATTGTACCTATTTGGATTACACTCTTTTAAATTACAGTCCATTGCATTTTAGTTTAGTCCTTAGTTAGGTCCCTAACAACTTTGTGTAAATAATTTCATCACCACTGCTCTCAAAACGGTGAAGGAAAACATCGTGAGGAAACGGGCATGTCCTAGAACCAAAAATTCGAAGACATGTGACATCTACCAACCCGCACTAGGCCCGCGTGGTAGTTTACTGCCCACTCCCTCTGGAAGAGAGGAAGCCTGTGTCCCAGCAGTGGGAACATTATAGGCTGATTATGCTTATGCTTATGCAGAGCAATATTCTTTGTTCAGGATAGCATGGGTTGCAGGACACATATACAGAACGTCAGTTACCATTATTTACTTCTTTAAGTGTACACCGTAAACATTGATAGCCTTAGTAATAATTATGTTCAGAAACAGCATCTTCATAGTTATTTATGCAACTGTTGTATAATAAGGGGTATTAAAACTCGAATGTGGGTTTCACGTGAGTTTTTTAATACCTAATTATGTACAGTTGCATACAAGACTTTATCCATGATATGAAGCCTCTATACAAGATTCTGAAACCATAAGGTGTTGTATAGTGTTGTAAGAACCCTATGTAAATTATAAGTTTTTATTATTTTTTATTAGTAGCTGTAGTAGTGAAAAGCGCGTGCATGACAATGTTCTTTTTGTGAAATTCATAAAGATACCACGAATTGAGTAGTGAGAATGTGTCTGTTTGGTGAGTAAGGAAGGGATCGAGTTCGAGTTGCATAATGAAATTTAGTACAACATTATAATACTCGTTTGTATGATATTATGGTTACTATGACACAGATTGTTTTAATGTTGCCAATAAGCTAACTGTTTCTGTAACTTTTATAGAGCATTTATAGCATGATGGGTGTAGATAAAAGAATAAATGAATTCCGCTTGATATTGCGCAACAGCTCTTAAATAAGAATGAAAATGACTGACTGAAATGACTGTGTCGTGCGACCCGTCTTTTCGTGAACACAAGTCACATTAAACAAGGCTGCACACATGCTGCACACTAACTTTCCGTCATTTATTTTGGCATACGACAAGCTGTATGATGCCTATTAGATCCACACTGACGCACACTGATCCACACTGTCCATGTGCCACACCAAACAATCGCCAAAACCCTATGTGGTTCATTGAACTGGGAAAGGGTTAAGAGCGTTTATACCTTATGAGTGGCAACGTCGCAATTTAGTGTCATATTTCGTGGTTTTCAATTTTTATCATTTAATCGGAGCTATATTTTAAAAATCTGTTTAATTAACTTTTTAGAATTACGTGAAAGTGTTTAAAAAGTAAGGAACCGTAATGCTTACAGTTATTTTACAATGAAAATAACGCCCTGCAAGTTTCCAATGTATTATTTGCATATAAATAGAACTGTAAACGCAACGATTTCTTATCTTTTACACAGTTTTCACATAATTCTAAAAAGTTAATTAAACAGATTTTTAAAATATAGCTCCGATTAAATGATAAAAATTGAAAACCACGAAATATGACACTAAATTGCGACGTTGCCACTCATAAGGTATAAACGCTCTTAAGAATGGACATACGGCTGTCCCTGTGCGAGAATTAACGTCAACATCGATCATTTGAAAAACTAACCTGATAAGGTTAGGGAAATAAATTGGTTATCAAATTGAAATACTACGTTATTTTGCCGTGTTGTAGCCATTTCATATAGCTGTCAATGAATGACAGATGTGAAAACATAATAATTTGTCATACGCAGATATAATAGGATACAAATGATTTACTAAGACTACGACCAAACATGCATTGAAAAGAGCCGCGTCATCGAACCGTAAACGACTTTAAAAGAACGCTAGAATGCACACACATGTTACCACTATAATGCGGTCTGAATGACACTGAAGCTAGCTCGTAATAAGTGTCGCAGCACACTATGCGACTGTCACCAGCCACAGCTCCGCGACAAACGCCGTGACCACGAGCTATACGCTCAAGCGACAAGCATCTTGCGACGGCAAATACGGAGAAACAGATGAGAGCATTCCACAGTTTACCGCGACGTGACTTGCGGAGCGACGGACGCATACATTCGCTTGACGCAAGTCGCGTGGCAAGTGGCATCGCCCACGGCCATGAACGGGCCCTAATAGGGGACCACACTCACACTCACAGTTACTTAACACGTACTTTGGCTTATATAATTATATTCCCGTCTTTATCTTGCACTGATTGTTTGACAGTTGTGCGACGGTGACAAGACCACTGCTTAGCCAAAGCAAAACCTTACTAACGTCTATCTCAGTCACAGTGTTTTAGTGGCTGCGTCCGAGCTTGAAGCTAAGGTAGATTGCGACCACATCGACCTGGCAAAATACACAAAAAAAAAACGTTTTTAAAATTGTATGCAGATAAAAGGATTTTTTTTTATTTGAATATTTGTAGTCGCAACCAGATGTCCAGTTTTTAAGGGAAAACAAATAAAGGCGACACTTGTACTAGCTTCGTTTGAGCTACTGGTACGAGTGATTGAATAAAATAAATGGCCGCCTCAAGTCGCAAAGTCGTCAAGTGTGCGACGCCGCGTAAACGTGCCATTCCATTTATAAATGAAAATACATTTTTACGTCCAAGGATACAAATTCAAAGTCGGTCTGACAGATGTGAACCGCAAACTTCTATTTAGATTCGAATTTTGAAGTCGGTGCACATGATTTGAAAGTCGTGCGTCTTTTGATATTATGTATTAAATATAAATATACCTTGTGCATGCCTTCGGGATTCGATAATACGTCTCTTTTAGAAAATGCAAACTGTGTAATTATTATTAAGGTAGGTATTAGTTTGAATACTTTTTATTGTATATTTGCATTTTGCACGTTAAAAATGATTTGGAGGCTCGAAAATTTATATTCCCGTTTCTAAGCACTGGTTTAATACCACAGACATTTACTAATGAGACTTTTTCAGAGGCTTGCTGATAAGAAAAACGTCGGCAGGAAATCCGTTTCGAACAGCCTGAATATTTGAAATCGCTTACTCGCAGTGAGAAAGATTGATTATCAATGCTAGTGTTTCCAGTGTGACAAGCGATATTTGCTATTTATCTTTTACCTGCACTTTATATGCCACGAACTATATAGATTTAATTTACTGGTAGCAATTTGTATTCTACATTTTGAAATGCTAGCTTTGAAATGATGAAGATCCGTGGTGAAGGTGGTGTGAGATACTACTATATTTTATGATGTGAAACATCTATAGCCGTACGTAAAACCGATTGCTGGTGTGGCGACGCATGCCGTGGCGACGCGTCGCTCTGCGCGATTATGCGCAAACGACTGTGCGATTATTTTATTTTCATATTTATTTCCTATAATAAACCATGATTTCATGCATATTTTTTCTATAGGTACATAATAGCTTCGATGTTTCACTTAAACTCACATACACAAACAGCCAGACCCGGAACAACTACTTGTAGGTCATACAAATATTTGTTCCGTGCGGGAATCGTACCCGCGACACGCAGCGCAGCAGTCAATCGCTTAACCACTGCGCCAACCGTGTTAATAACATAATCAGAGACAGAATGTCAGAAGCCTATCTTTGCCGGGGACTATAGGGATTTCCTCGCCATAATTAATAAAGCTACTATTAATAGCTCTCACATTCACTTATAATTAATGTTACTCATTACGAAAAAATATTGCTATAAATAATCGCTTGTTCTTCCTTTGTTTACCCTAATTTGTAACGTTTTATTCGGCAGAGTAATTAAATTAGCTTTTCTTGCATTAAGTGTCTTCATCACGCCCGGCGCCCATCATTAACGGCTTAATTAAGGGCACTTGGTACAATTAATTATGAAAAAGGAAATGTTTGAATGTTTGTTACTCAATCACGCAAAAACGGCAGAACGGATTTGGATGAAATTTGGCACACAGGTAATTGTTTATTATTATAGCATTTATTTTGGGCTACGCCCATAGTGTTAGTAACATTGGTCTTAAAAACTAGTGTTCGTAGACATACATGTTTTATTGAGTATGGAGTTTCATCCAATGTCGCAGCATTGGAGACTCCCATCTGTCTGCGAATAAACTCAAGATAGGGTTGGTACTGCCACGAAGACGAGCAAGCAGAGAAGCGCTTCTTTTACGAATGATAGCCGCAAAACCATCTATATGCCTATCCGCAAACATTTTTAACGCACTACATCACCATGGCAGCCGCAACAGTATCCTGAGTGCGTTATTATACTGGACACGTAGATCGCTATATGCACGCAAGCTATAACTAGTCCACAGACTGCACGTGTAAAATGACGAGCAAAATTTGTTAAACAAAGTAATCCTGCCCGCCACCAAACATCGCGCAAACCTGCGGGCCAGCATGTTGCAGCGTACCGACAGCGACCTACGTTCCCTGTCAATGTCCTTGTTATCTTTCAAGGCGTCGCCACCGGTAACCCAATGACCTAAGTACTTAAAATTGGTCACACTATTTAAGGGTGCTCCGCAGGGCGATATCTTTGGTATAGTTGGGTAACCTATACATATAACACATAAGATACTTTTTATACGCAGTACTTTCCCGTGGGATAATTGCCGACAACCACGCGCGCAAAACCGCTGGCAAAAGCTAGTAGTTAATATACAAAGGACGAATACCCACCAACCAACCCTGAAAGGTCCCTTACGAAATGCAATACAACGCTTTCAAAATGTATGGAACAGCATTTGTTTTGTCAATGTCTAGCTCAATTTTATAGTGATAAATACATTTAGAATGGATTTCCTCTGCAATAATAATAAACTGTTTTCTAGAAACATAATCCTCGACTATCGGTATGGCTTTGCATTAATTAATAATTAATAAAATTCTTTATTCGTGAATATGAGACAAACATACAGAGTAACTTAATAATAACCCCAGGATAGACACAAATCGTTTAAAGTTATTTTGACAATAAAATTTAGGCAGGTCAACAGTGAATTGGTGCATTGTAAAAATGGTTTGGTTGTCTTTGTAGTCAGTAGTCATTCACGTCAGTAGGCACTGGTCATTTCTTAGCTGCCACGGCTTATTTTAATTCCATAATTGTTTTTATCTTTTTATTACGGACGCTTTTGACGTGCACGTCTTTCTACATCGTTCTCACATGTATAATTACAACATGAATGATGTAGCCGCTTTTTTGTAACAATATTTTTATTTAAAAGAGTGTCCATGGAGTTTCTTGCCCGTTCTTCTCCATAGGTACCTGCTACGCTTTGGAATGGGCAACTAGCTTCATCTTTCTGACTGACAGACCCCTTGACAATTCAAAAGTGCCTGTAATTGGTTTATTTGAAATAAATGCTTTGAGTTTTAGTTTTTGGACTGATTCGCCCTATCCCCTCGTACAAGTATAAAACTGTATCACCAGCGGATATTCTTCCTCTACCTTAGAACAACAGATTCCCACAACGATCCAGTTACAAGTCACATAGATCAGCAGATTGATTACATACTGTATAGGTAATAAATCATAGTACAGTTATATTAATTAAGTCACATGATTGGAATGGTCTGTGCTATTTTATGTTTGGGTATGGGTATATGTTTTATGTATATTTCTGTACATGGATGATAAAGACCCCGACTATACAACTGACGCTCAGCTTGGAAGTGCAGGCATCCAATACAGCTATGGAACATGGAAAATATTTGTGCGATTACATTTTGGCCGCAAGCAGTTAAGGTGAAATAAATAATTTATCAAAGTACCTTTTTGGATAAGTCTGTTGTATTAATTGATCTGAGGGGCTAGACATAGTGAAATTCTATCAGGAATAATCATGATGAATAATTAAAAAATGTATCGGACTGATATAAGTAAGACTAAGGAAAACTTATGACAATCCTGTTGAAACTCGTCGTCGAAACGCTTTGAAATCGATTGCCACTTGTCAAGTCCCTAAGGAGCAATGTTGACCATGACTTGCAGGATTTTTCCGGCTCGTTCCGTCAGCTTTTTCACTCTCTACCGCGAAGCTTTCTACCAGGAAAACATATAGTGGTTATTTTGACCTACTGTTCATCGCGCAAGCGACAAATACGGCCAGCTTAGTGTCATTTCAAATTACGTTCCTTTTTCTTTTTTTTTCTTCTTTTTGTCATCATCATTCTCTTATTTTTTCCTTTTTATTTGGGGTAAGCACAGCATGTCTTGTTCATTCCTACTTCTCTATTAGTCGCCATCTCAGAAGTCAAAGCAAACTCAAAGCATTTATTGCAATTAAACTATTTACAGTCAAGTATTCACTCCCGTTCTAGCCATCTCTTCTTTCACACCGTCCATCCATCATTTGGTCGCGCTTCCCCTACTCTTAAAGCCATCCACACACTTAAACTATTCTTCTTCTTAGCGTGTGGATAGCAATCTAAATTGATAGCCCAGAATCTAATCACTAGCTTGGTGCCATCAGTACGACCATCGGCTACTGTAACGTGCATATAACAAAACATATGCACGTTAGATTCCCACAACACACGTTAGATTCCCTCCAACAGATGACCAAAAGAAAATCTGCAAAAATGTTCTGCGTTTGTACCGTTCATCATTTATCAAGATGAGTGCTTGTGGCGTGTTCTTCATAGACATCTGTCAACCGTTACTCTGTAACCCTGACCCATGACCAATTGGTTTAGGTTAGGTTAGATCTATGACAAACCGCGCGCGAGCAAATCGAGATAAGCGATCGGTGCCGCGGCAGCGGCTGGCGAGCGCTACTTCCAAGTTGGTCGCAATTACTTGACATTTTAGTATTTCTAACTTTGTATTAGTATTTCTGACATTTTAGTATTTCTAAATTTCTAGGACTGACTTTTATAAAACTCTGATGAATTGTTTTCACTTGAATATGGGTAATTTCCTCTCATATTAGGTACTCGATTAATTTTTTTCTGTTTTGGACACCATTATTGTCGTTGTGACGAAATTTCTCACGACGTTTCATTTCACGCTGTTTTACATAGCCTCTAATGGTTTTTTTTTTTTTTTTTTTGAGGATGGGAAATCATCAAATGACTCCTCCCGCTCTGGGTGGAGCGGAAGGGAGTGTCAGACTCTTACTGACTAAAACCCACCCGTGTTCCTTCCTTGGCCCTTTATGTTCCGGGTCAGCGGTACCCCTTTTGGATGATCCCGCTTTCCCGGCAGGCTTGGGCCCTAGTGGACCCCCTCTATGATGCTGAAATCTCTTTGAGGCGCGCGTGGAACACGTACGCGCCGTCCAGCACGGGCCTGGTCCTGATCGGACGGTGAGCTACCCATTACTCACCGCCCGCAGGCCCGCGCCTACGGTGGCCGGGAGTCGTCACGCGGCTCCCGACGCCCGGAGCGTCCACCGCGGCGGCTTGGACGGGAGACTCTCTCCCTCTCCCGTCCCGCCACCTCCTTCGCTAGCATGACTGCTTCGCAGAAGGAGGCGACTGCCTCCCACTCCCCCTCGCCCCGGACCATGGCTTGAACCAAGGCCGGGCGTGAGAGATCGCCGCCGCTGCCGATCGCCTCTACGAGGACACGGCGGTGCTCCGCCCATGCAGGGCAGGCCCCCACCGTATGCTCCACCGTGTCCTCGGGGCGATCATCGCAGTGGTGACACCCGGGCGTTTCCTCCCGCCTGATGATGTGCAGGAACCTCCCGAAACTTCCGTGTCCGGTGAGGACCTGCGTCAGGCGGTAGGTGAGGACGCCGTGACGCCTCTCTAGCCACTCCTCAAAGAGGGGTCTTACCGCCGCTATCGTGGCGTGCCCTGCGCTGGGTTGCGACAGTCGCTCTTTCCATGCCGCCATGAGATCGCGCCGGAGGTCCGTCCGCTCCGCCGCGATTTGCCGCGGAAGCGGGGTTTCCCCCCGGCGTAGTGCCTCCGCGCGCCACTCATACAGGCGCGCGAGGACTATCGCCTCCAGATCCCACGGCGGCAGTCCGGCAAGGAGGCTTGCCGCCTCGCCCGAGATCGTGCGGTAGCCCCGGATCAGCCTTACGGCTACCACCTTTTGGGGCGCGTTCAGATAGTGGGCGGCTCTCCGCCGCAGTGAACGCGCCCACACCGGGGCCCCATATGTAGCCATGGACCGCACGACCCCCGCGTTAATGGTTGATCCGCTCTATTGATAAACGCAAAACTTTTATGCAATTCTGCGTGTTAAAGTTCAGTAACTATGAAAAACCGCTAAACGTCGTTCAGACGGCACGGTTGGCGCAGTGGTTAAGCGATTGACTGCAGCGTTACGTGTCGCGGGTTCGATCCCCGTACGGAACAAATATTTCTATGACCTGCAATTAGTTGTTCCGGGTCTGGCTGTTTGTGTATGTAAGTTTAAATGTTTGTAAACGCACCCACGATACAGGAAAAATTCCTAGAGTGGGGCAACGTTTTTAAAAAAAAAAAACTGTTTTACAAAACGGAGCTGTTTTTTATAACAGCTAACAGTGATCTAAAACAGTTTACTAAGCAATCCATCTGTGACAGATACATCACACAATCACAGGCAATCTCGAAGAAATGTATAACAATATTAAAACAAAAATAATACATACAGCTGTTGGAACGTAAATATAGTTTAAATTCAACAAGACTTTTAATTTTATTCACAGCAATGTATAATTTTCCAAACTCCACGATCAATATACCTAAGAATGTATATTCTTCACCCTGAAAAAACAATGGTTATTTTGTTTTGTTTTGTATTATCTATGCTATAATATCGACGACAAACTACTATCTTCTATATATTTTTAGAAAATTTCAATACCATTACATAGTATGTAGTTATTTCAACTTAAAGTTAGGAGGTATTCGCAGCTCAATTAGCGTATATTTAGAAAATATTTCTATCAGTGTTTAATATGATAAATATTCAAATATCGTGTTGGGAGGTTTTGCCAGTAAATGCAAAAAAGCATTTGACGTCGATTGGCCTTCAAAATCAAAAAGTAGTAGTAGAAGTAGTAGTTAGGAGGTATCGGTAGTTAATCGTCGATATATTGTCGGTGGTGTCATGGTTGCTCAAGACATCTATGCTTCCAAATATTGTCCCCCCACCTTTAAAAATATACAAACATTAAACCGGGTCATATTAAAAAAATCGATTATACTTTCAGTGCCGGTATCAAAGGAACCAATCAAATTGAATAAAAGTAGTTAAAATCGGTTAAAAGCTTTTAAACGAATTTGCAAATATTTTGTAGGAGAATATTCACATCGTCCTCAAGTGTTGTCTGAAGGTGAACCAAAGTGTTGCAGAAGGGGCTCGTACGGTGAAACACGACCTGTAATTATTTTAAGTTTGCTATAAGAATTTGTAAACCAACTGAAAACCACTACTTCGTAGATAAAATGTTTCATTTGTTGAAAAGAAACCTTATAAATGTCAATAGCAATCTAATATACAAGCAAGACCTAATATAATCTATTACAATAATCCTCTCTATGCCTATCTCATAAGCTTTAAATTCAAAGTTTGAATAATCCAAGGAACAACTTAGTAAGTCTGACAGCATACACTATATTTTTATCAAAACTTGATACAATTAAACCACATGCAATATTGTTAGATGGAAGTTTAAGGCTTCTACAAGTGTAGATAGTACAATTAATACCAACACCCCAAATCGAGATGACTCTTAACCAATTACCAACGACAAAATGTTTGAACGTGGTCTTAATTATTAAGAAATCTGTTTATATACAATAATTTTAAAACAAATGTGACATTTTCATTACACGGCAAAATAACGGCAAAAAATTCTTAAATCTTATCTATCAGCAATATTTCCATATTTTTCTCGTCTACCTAATCTCGCGGTAAACTGTTGAGGAATACGAACATAATGCAATATTGCTAGTGCCCCATATAGTGGCATTGTAATACATTACCAGACCTTTTTTTTTTTTTTTTTTTTTGTGGGTGGGAAATCATCAAATAACTTCTCCCGCTCTGGGCAGAGCAGGAGGGCGTGTCAGACTCTTACTGACTAAAACCCACCCGTGTTCCTTCAGTTGCCTGTGCCAGGGGCCACGGTAACCCTCTTGGACTTTTCCGCAACCCTAGCAGGCATCGGTCCTAGCAAACCCCGTCATTGGTGCTGACATCTCTTTGAGGCGCGCGTGGAACACAACGCGCCGTCGACCCGGGCCTGGTCCTTATCGAACGGCGAGCTGCCCATTGCTCGCCGTTCGCAAGCCCGCGCCTACGGTAGCCGGGAATCGGCCTGTGATTCCCGACGCCCAGGGCGTCTCCTGCGGCGGCTAGGGGCGTGAGGGCGCAAACTTTGCCTCTCCCTCACGCGTTCCGCCTCCTCCTTCGCGAACATTACTGCTTCGCAGAAGGAGGTGACGGCTTCCCAAGCCCTCTCGCTCCGTACCATGGCCTGGACCAAGGCCGGACGCGAGAGATCGCCACCGCCAATCGCCTCCACGAGGACACGGCGGTGCTCCGCCCAAGCCAGGCAGACCTCCACCGTATGCTCCACCGTGTCCTCCGGGCGATCCACACAATGGTGACACCCGGGCGTTTCCTCCCGCCTTATCCGGAACAGGAACCTCCCGAAACAACCGTGTCCGGTGAGGACCTGCGTCAGGCGGAAGGTGAGGACGCCGTGGCGCCTCTCTAGCCACTCCTCAAAGAGGGGACTTATCGCCGCAATTGTGGCGTGCCCAGCGCTGGGTTGCGACAATCGCACTCTCCATGCCGCCCTGAGATCCCGCCGGAGCTCTGTCCGCTGTACCGTGATTTCTCGCGGCAGCGGAGCTACGCCCCGGCGTTTCGCCTCCTCGCGCCACTCCCAAACGTGCGCGAGGACTTTTGCCTCCAGATCCCATGGCGGTAATCCGGCAAGGAGGCTCGCCGCCTCACCGGAGACCGTACGGTATCCCCGGACCAGCCGGATGGCCATGACCCTTTGGGGCGCGTTCAACCAGCGGGCTGGCCGCCGCCTCAAGGAACGCGCCCACACCGGTGCCCCGTAAAGGGCCATGGACCGCACGACCCCCGCGTAGAGCCTCCGGTAGGAGGCGTTTGGCCCCCCTAGATGGGGCAGGAGCCGCTTTAAGGCAGCTCCGGCCCTTTCCAGTCTGGGAGCCAAACGTCGGAAATGCTCCACGAAGTTCCACCGGCTGTCGAGGACGAGTCCCAGGTACTTCATCGTCGACTCGACGCCGATGTGAACCCCTCCTACCGTTATTTGGGAACCCGACGGTGGACATTACCAGACCTGTAAGGAACATTTGTGCAAATTTTGAACAGAATCTATTCAGTAATTTTTTGGGTTTTTTTTACTTAGAAGCTTGATTTTTTTTAGAGCTCTAAAGGACCATAGGCCTACGTATTCGATATTAATTTCAAATTGGTACCTCCACTCGTTCCTGAGAAAAAGTGTCCCGACGAGCAGACAGACAGACAGATATACAACAAGTGATTCCATAAATGTACCGTTTTTCCTTTGACGTACGGGACCTGGAAAATTATATTACAAGCCTGTGATTTCTCCCGCTGGAAAGGTATGTAGGTACTCTTCTTCTTCAGAGAAGGTGTGAACATTCATCACTAACTTGCTTACTGCGTAATGGCGATATCAAGTTATGTTTCTATGTTATGTTGTCACAATAAACACTTTTTCTTTCTTTCTTTTTATTTCTTTCTTCACAAAGCTTTATTTATGAATACCTTAAACGGTGATGTTTTAGATAATTTAGAAATTACTCAAGTCATATTGATGACTATAAGAAAAGCAAAAAAAGTTAGGCGTAGATTGTTTAAAAGACGCCTAGAAAAGATGTAGGTACTTCACTTTCTCCAAATAGTAGGTATTAAATTAACAACTTATATTTTTTTTATCTTACATTTTTATTATTATTATAACTATTCATTTTTTTTTGTTGTTCTATTAACCCACAGAAATAAAATCTTGTCATGAAACTAAGTAACTGTCGGTGAATTGTCGGCCACGCTCGGCGGCCTGTAGCGCTTTGTGAGTGCATCGTGGATGGATCAATCTAGCAAGGTAATCGCTAAAAACAGGCTTTGCCGAGTTGGTTCTTGTTGTTTTCGTTTTGTAAGTAATTATATCTTATTACTAGTTCATTTATCTATTTATAAGTATAAACATACCTATGTATTATTTATTAGTTATTTACCTATGTCGAAACTTTGTACTCCCCGTCACTTGCCCCTAAAGGCTCATTAGAAAACCAGCGTCAGACTGCATGAGTGTGGCATTAATGCTGAAATGATCCTTTTTGGCGCAGCCGTGAGACACACACTATTGTTGTTAAAACATTATTTTAACTTTTTATTTTGTTATTTGTATTCTGTGTTTCATGAACTGTGTCCAAATAAACGTTATTCTATCTTTCTTTCTTTAGGTAATCACATGACTGCTAATAGAAATGTATGGAGGAAGAAGACCAACCATAAATAAGGTTCTAAAAGATATTTGATCAATATAATAACCAGGGGCAGTTTACAAAAAGGGCCAGTCACGTAGACAGAAATAATTTCACCGCAAAAGGTTCAAAATCGCGTGATAGACACTTCACTTTTTGTCAAATACTGACTGTCTTTCTGGCAAATGCCCTTTGTACTTAAAAAAAGGTCCATAAACTCTATACATCACGATATTAAAGAGTAGTTAAACTAGCGAGTATGATATTCTCGTTAACTGTTAACCGGAGATGTTACAGCTTCATTAACCGTAATGGTTTGCGGTTAAACTTTATTTAAAGGTTAGTACAAGCTGGTTTGGATTTTAATTAGTAAGCTCGCGTTACCGAGAAAGCGCAGAATTCGTGTTTCGAGACTAGAGTTTTAATATGGGAAGCTCTCTTGATAACGGTTTTAAAAAGACGACTTAATTAACGAAGTTGAGCGTCTGTGGTTCAACCCGTCATTTTGTTTTTTTTAGTTCTGAAACATACTTGGGAACCATCTGGGTACAGAGATATGGCAGGTCAAAGTTCCAACTATCTTTGACGTTTTTATACGAAAACAAGTTTTAAATATTTGAAATTACTCCATGACCCTTACGTGCACCCAAAAACATAATATTTTGGGTACGTTACATTGCGCGCTGCCGAATACAGCGATTTATCACAGCAAAAATAAAAATAATTTAATTATTAATTTCTTGTTAATAAATGTTGAAAATTATTTTTTTAATTATTTTAAATTAATTGTTACTTGGTAATGATGTACAGAACGCAAAAATGATGGCTTTGTGGTGGTTTTTTTTACACCCTGTATTTGTTTTGGGTGCGTTTACAGACACAAATCTGATGATTATAAAAATATAACGGCGCAGGATAGCGTTTATGAGAAATGGTAAAATAATATTAAAATTATAAAGAAACGCTTACAACCCTAATCTCTTCTAAGTGAGAGTGAACAGGCTTCTTCTGGGAAAGCTCACTCCATCGTCGACTCTGTCTCTGTCACCCCTGACCTAGACTAGAGTCAAGAGCAAACCCATCTTTAATTTAAAAAAATGGTCATTGTATTAGTGGTTCAACAGCTAAAATATCATCAGGATTGTGCCGGAATATTGCAGTTCGTCGTGGACGTGGTACTACAGCGGCTCACCTGACATAATTTTCGTCATCAGAAGACAGCCGCCTCGCAACCATCGATACGACGACGCTCTGCTAGGGTGACTGTCATCAGCCAGTTTTACTGTTATCAGACCTTTTAGGTGATTCCAGTAGCTTCGTAAAAAAACGAGGCGGTGCCTCTTGCTGCGCCGCCAAATATTTCTCAGTGCGGGAACTGAACTTGCGGTACGTAGTCAAACTCAAACTCAAACTCAAAGCATTTATTTCAATTAAACCATTTACAGGCACTTTTGAATTGTCAAGTGGTCGGTCAGTCAGAAATATGAAGCTAGTTGCCCATTCCAAAGCGTAGTAGGTACCTATGGAGAAGAACGGACAAGAAACTCCGTTTAAATTATATTGTTACATAAATATTAGTTACCTACATCATTAATGTTGAATATAGGTATAATTATATGTGAGAACGATGTAAATAAGACGTACACATTGAGTGTCCAGTGTACAGCACATATAAATTTAAAGAAAACAATCCATAATAAAATAATTAAAATAAGCCGTGGTGGCTAAGAGATGACCATTCCCAACTGACAGCGCCAGTTCACGAACATGACGCATGGATCAGTCAGATCATAGTGCAGCAGTCCCACGGAGCAGAAACAAAGAGGAGGTGTTGTAAAGTCATTCTTCATACAAAAGTAGTGTCGCAGCCTCGCGGGGTGCGGGGGGAGCCCAAACAGTAGAAAGCCATCTAGTGGCTAGTTGCAAAATCAACTCATAGGCAAATTAGACAGATGTCGTAAGAGTTCTGCTATGTTTCATTAAGTGTCGCTTTTATTGTAAGGAGCCGGATTCAGGTTTAATAGTTTTATAATATACCTATATATATATATAGTTTAGTACCTATATAATTAGTTTTATTTCTATTATGTCCGACCGAAATACATTTTTTGTCTGAAACCGAAACCGAAATCCGGCAGCGGTTTCAGATTCGGCCGAAACCGAAACTTCCAGAAATTAACAAGTGTGAGGGAAAAATAAAGAAAACGTTTTTATAATCATAATTTTATTTTTTTTATCTTTAAATCCTCTACTCTTCTAAATTTTTCTTCTGAACTTATTTACCAAAACTAAACCGAATTCCGTTTTTTGCCGAAACTCGACATCTATTAGACTTCACTTTTCATATAGCATATAAATGTAGGTCAAAAAAGGTGGGTTAACAAAAAAGTCTGAGTCCGGACCTGCAATTTGTCAGTACTTCTGCTACTTGCCGATAGGGGGCGGCAATTACCGAACATTCGAGAAGAAATAAATTACAAATTTAATTTTAATTTTACTTACGAGTGGAAAGATATCTTTATTCCGTTTGAATTTGATTGATCCGTATAACTTCCGCAAGATAAAACACAGCACTTCATGTTAATGCAATGAGTATGGGTCGGGAATACTTTTTAATCGTTTAAAAGACTAAACAAATACATGACAACCTATCCGCTTCACAACGACAGTTGTACTGACGAAAGCGCCGCCTGGTCGCAAGTAGTGCAACTACCGTGTGACGTAACGACTACATTGGTGGCTGATGGACTACTTTGATTGCAACACCTCCTCTTTGTTTCTGCTCCGTGAGCAGTCCTAAATCATTGTGACGACCATGCCATCATGAAGCCTATTGTATTGCTTAGCAATGATTTACTTAGTGTTTGTATTTACAATTGGGATTTAACTGCCGCATTAATAGAGGTTACATAAAAGTGATCAATCGTTAACTTTAATGACCAGCCATGGAATCAGTTTGTACATAAGCTTCTTGTGACCAGGATGTGTTAAAACATGTCAACACAATTTAAATGTTTTCAATCTGACATATTTTTGATTGACAGCGTTCCAATTTATGTTTACACATTAAAGTTATTAATTTATTTTTAAATGATATGGCATTAAATACTTTTGCGCCGGGTAACTTTTCTCATCATCTGTCATTAATACTCAATACTCAATCATTTATTGCATTCCACAATGTACCTATATGCTTAGGTGGTAATGAACATTTGTTGTAACAATCGTGGACCCTGTCGGGCACAGCAAAAGAAAAATTTGAAGGATTAATAATTTAGTCGATGCAAGTTTCTTCCAAAAACTACATACTATAAGCACTAGAAAGTACTAAGTAGTTTATAATAAATTACCTAATGTATTAAAAATATTAAATTGCAGGTTATTCAAAATTAAATCATATAAATGGCGGACTGAAAATAATTTCTATAAAATTAAATATTTTTTTTAACACTAATTACCTATAGCGTTTGTAAATTCAAATTTGTTTATTCGTTGAAGTTTGCGTGCTTTAGTTTTTAAGCAAAACATGTATGATCTCATAATTAGGCTTTAATAACACCTATATAGACCAGGTTTTACGCAATTAAATTATCTTATCTTAACTCTTCCGTAACTTCACCTATAAGTACCTATGTATCGTCAAAACACTTCTTAGAACCTCAACAGCACCTTATCTGCTAAAGCTAAAGGCACACTCACACTAAGTGCTTCTTAGGTTACGTGACGTCACATCGGGAAGTGCCGCGATCTACGAGGTGCATTCAATAAGTACCTAGCCTCATCGCCAGAGGGCGCTGTAGTTTCAAAAGAGCTTTACCACAGTGTAGCACATTCTTTTTTAATTCTTTTTTCAAATTTTCATTCCAATCCCTTCATTTGTTTTAATTTGACAACTTATGGATGCGAACGTGTCGATCCGTTTTACAAAAATGGAAAAAGGGCAATATCGTTCGGTGAATCGATTCCTATTTTTGGAAGGGAAAACGCGCATCGAAATCAAAGAGCGCTTGGATGCTGTGTACGGTGACTCTTCTCCATCGATGGCCACCGTCAAGAATTGGTTCAACGAGTTTGCACGTGGCCGTTCGTCGGTTTTTGATGAACCACGTCCAGGTGCACCGAAAACAGCTGCTACGGAGGAAAACATTAAAAAAATCCATGATCTCGTATTGGCAGATCGCCGATTGAAGGTTCGGGAGCTAGCTGAGACTGTAGGCATTTCAGAAGGAACAGTGCATCATATTCTTCACGAGGAACTCGGCATGAGAAAGCTGTCGGCGCGATGGGTGCCGCGTTTACTCACACCGGAAAACAAGCGCAACCGTGAGACCACATCGGAGACGTGTTTGGCGCTGTTTAAGCGGAATCCAGCGGAGTTTTTGCGTCGTTTTGTGACCGTCGATGAAACCTGGATCCACTGGTACACACCAGAGACCAAGGAGCAATCAAAACAATGGATCCAGACCGGGGAACGTGCTCCAAAGAAGGCGAAAACTGTAAAATCGGCCGGAAAGGTTATGGCCACCGTTTTCTGGGATTTACAAGGTGTGATCTACATCGATTACCTCGAGAAGGGTAAAACAATTACAGGGCTTTACTATGCCGATTTATTGGGCCGATTCGACGCCGAATTAAAGAAAAAACGACCCCATCTGGCGAAGAAAAAAGTGCTGTTTCACTACGACAACGCACCGGTTCACACGTCTGCCGTTGCCATGGCCAAATTGGTCGAATTACGCTACGAATTGCTGCCCCATCCACCGTATTCTCCAGATTTGGCCCCTTGTGACTTCTTTCTGTTTCCTAATCTGAAAAAATCACTCGCCGGGAATAGATATGGATCAAATTAGGAGGTCATCGCCGCCACGGAGGCCTATTTTGCAGAGTTTGACAAAAACTATTTTTCGGACGGGTTAAAAAAGTTGGAGCATCGCTGGGCTAAGTGTATCGAACTAAAAGGAGACTATGTTGAAAAATAAATTGCCACTTTTCCAAAATTTTTGTTTACTTTTTGTAGGCTAAGTATTTATTGAATGACCCTCGTATGTACAATGAATTTAAGTAGCGCTTATGGGTTATTACCCATACAGAAGCTGACAGAAAGGATTAAGTTTCGTTGTCGTAGTCTTCTTGCTACGGCGTAGCGGGCTTGTTGCTACGCCGTAGCAAAAAGCCTACGACACCGAAACTATGTCTCACTCGGCGCCGGCGGCGGCGTAGCGATTTTTTGATACCTAGTTGCTTTTGCATAAAAATACAATTTCATGCCGAGAAAATGTCATAATGTCTAGCACACTTAAAAATTATATGTAGTTCTGTGAATTGGTTCAAAAACCACATTTACACGTCAAAAATAAATAACATTATAGGAGTTAAATACCCGGGCGATAAAACTATTCAGATTTAATGCTCTTCATTTGTATGCAGTTTTTATGCTATATCGCTAAAGAAGTTGAACAAAATACTCCCAAATCTGATAACATTTATTTATAATAACTATTACAAAATATTTTCAAATCAACTAAAAATATACATAAACTATCAAACTATTAAAATTATAATATAATAACCTAAACTAACTAAAACTATTAACACATTAAAATATGGCATCGAAAAATTCCTCCGCATTTTTTTTTTTTTTTTTCATTTTTCCCAAATCTTATGTTCCGTGTCTTATATATAGGCCGAGCCAACCTCTTTAATATTCCACTAAAACAAACATAATATTATAACTCCGTAAAAGGAATACTTACCGATCAGTAAGAAGTATCAAGTTACATCGTAGATCAAAAGGAAATGATTGATTGATTGCTAAACTTTGTGAGAGCTAACATGATCAACTCTCAATCAACTTCAGAGCTTGTGCACGAAGTTTTAGGAACCAGAACAAGGTTTAGAACCATCAATTTGTGTAGTGGTAATTTTAAAATAATGTAGCTATGTATCGAGCTTTAACAAAAATAACAACCGACTTCAAAAAAAAACACTACAAAGTGAAAAATAACTTTAATTTCGGAAATCGGTGGAAAGCGCTAAAATACAGATACAAAGACACCGACTTCCGAAATTAAAGTTATTTTTCACTTCGTAGTGTTTTTTTTTGGAAGTCGGTTGTTATTTTTTGTTAAAGCTCGATACAGGAATTACATAGCTACATTAGTGTTCTTTCTTTTTTGGATGTCGGGTGTTATATTTTGTAAAAAAGTTTTTTATTTATCACGTTTTAGGTATGGTACCCAACCCCACACACCCATTCAAAAACGATCGTATTACACGTCTACATCCGTTCGTAGGTGGCTTTTTTTTTGATAATTTATTGTTGATTTTTTTAAAACCACTCAACTGATTTCTATAAAATTTATATGGGACCACCTCTGAAGTATGATCTACCAAACAAAAAATAATCATCAAAATCAATTCGTAATTGGCGGAATGATCGCGTAAAAAACATACAAAAAAAACATACAGTCGAATTGAGAACCTCCTCCTTTTTTAAGTCGGTTAAAAAGAGACTCACTGACATAGAAGTCATCGACAGCCGATTTGTGTCCGAAATTCGATGCAACATGTTCATCTTCTTCGTGTCGATGGCACTACAGTACATTCGCGTTAAGAATGCAGTGAGTCATCATTGTCCGTCGGCCTAGTCCCGCCCTCTAACCAATCAAATCTTTTCAAATTACAAAGTCAAGTTCACAATGACAGTTGAAGGCATTGCTTCATTAAACTTAATCTTTTAAAATATAGTTTGTTTGAATTTAGCACCACTGTGAATACACCTTTATCTTGCAGTTGCACTGATGACTCACTGAATTCTTAACGCGAACGAACTGTACAGTGTATTCAATTTTGTAAAAACTTTTTTTGCCCCAAACTTCACCACTTCCACGGCATCGTCGGTGGCAGCGCAGAGGTCGCTATGGCTGCATTTTTTGGGCACAGAGGGCAGGATAAAAGGTGGAACATAGTTTGCGCCACAGTTCCACATCAGCAGCCTATTGCCGTACCGACGATTAACTATATTTACATCCAAATACTGGAAACGCTATAGTAAATATGCTCTTAAAATTGCTTTATTATGTTATTGCTTAAAACTCCCTGGCCTGCTGTAAGTCCGGTAACAAAGAAACGAGCCCGACCGAAAGTAGTTCGAAACTTCGGGGTGAACTCAAACCCGAATAATAAACTTTTTCGGACGGGCAAAACACATGGGGAGTAGGGACAACTGTCAAATCGTGGTGTCGTTCATTCTTAGGTCGGGCCCCAAACTAATCTTATGTCATGTGTAGTTGACACGGAGCTGGGGGCGTACTTCCTAAGTATGAAGTCCATCGTTTCGGCCGATGTTACGGACGATTCCTACTCCGTATCAGTTACGGACATAGATTAGTCCGGGGCCCGAACTAAAAATTAATGACAACACGTTTAGACAGCTGTTCTAACTCCCCATTTGTTTAGGCCGTCCGGAAAAGTTAATTTATCGGGAGTAGGGTTCACTTTTAAGTATCGAACTACTTTCGGACGGGCCCGTAACCTTGTTGGCGAACTTAGAGAGTAAGTCCCCTGGTACCATCCGTAACATTGTCCGAAAATACGGAATTCGTGTTTAAAAGCAGACCTTTTGGCACTCGTACTCACTTCACCCTTATAGTAAAACAAACAGGCTTTTCTTGAGACTACTTCTTTTACTACTTTCATTATTCAACACAGACAAGTTATTTCGGAAGTAGTTATTATTGTATTTAAGAACTTTGCCTTAGTAGGAATAAAGTTTGAAATGCAAACACTGGGTCAAAAGTTTGGGCTAGAACTAAAGTTAGACCTCGTTTTGTAAAGCCAAATTTACGTTACGAAACTAGTTGCGTAATATTATTTTCATGACATTAGTTTCATTCATTATTTCACGTGTAAAGAGATAATTAATTCATCGTGCATGCATTAGTTTTATGCTATTTACATGTTATACTATCAGTGATATTTTTCTTTATTTATATACACAGTATATGTGCGGGACAAGTGAACAATCGTGTATATAGTATAGTGAATAGTTTATAAGTGAATATTGTAAACGAACTGATAAGGACAGTGATATCTAATAGTCTAGTAAGATAGTTTTTATATAGTAGATTTTTCGTTATCAATGTTCAGTTTTTATGTTGAATTTAATTTTCCTAGATAGAAATAAGATAATAGAATGTAAAAATATATAATTTGTCATATGTTTTTATAGAAAAACTTAAAAAAAAACGCAAATATTGTAACGTGGCTCTCTTTAAGGTCAAGTTCTGTTGTACTTAAGCAAACTCTGTCGAAACCGCCCTATTTCTGATTGGTCAAAATTCGCGAGTTCTGATTGGTCGACCAATCAGAGACTTTAGATTTTCTTATGAAATTTCGTATAAATATCGGGTGGATTTTCGGTATCGGCACAGTGTGCCAGACCGTCTCGTACTCATCCTGCGAGACTTTTTGGCTAACCGAACCTTTCGCTATCGTATCGAAGGAGCGCTTTCCTCCCCCCACCCTATCCGCGCAGGAGTCCCTCAGGGCTCTGTGCTAGCTCCCCTCATGTTCACCCTATTCACCAGTGACATCCCGAAATGTAAAAATGCGCAGTTGGCTCTGTTCGCAGACGATACGGCCATTTATTACACTGGGCTCGTCCCCGACTCGATATCTCGCACTCTCCAAACCGCAGTCAACAAGCTTGGCGCATGGTTCAGAAAGTGGAGAATCAAAGTTAACCCCGACAAGAGTCAAGCGGTTCTCTTCTTGAAACCGCGTGTCAAACGCAGACATGACGACGCCCGCCCGATCAAGATGTTTGGCAAGCCGATCCCTTGGGAGAAGCATGCCAAATATCTGGGTGTGACTTTGGACAGACGTCTCTCCTTCGCAGAGCACATAAAGGTGGTTCGTTCGCGAGCCGCCTTTGCTCTGAGTAGACTACATTCCGTCCTAAATGCACGCAGTAAATTGTCACTCAGGTGCAAACTGCGCATTTATACGGCATGCATCCGACCTATTATGACATACGCCTGTGCTGTTTTCGCACAGGCCCACCCCCGGCACATCCACAGGATGCAGACCCTACAGAACCGTTTTCTACGTAAAATCACGGGTTCCCCCTGGTTCGTTCGTAACATTAACTTACATTTAGATTTGAAAATCCCTACCATTCAACAATTCATGAAACGCGCTTGCAAGCGTTTCTTCGATACCGCTGGCAGCCATCGCAACCCTCTGGTTGCGAAGGCCGCCAGTTATGTCCCCTCTAGAATCAGTAAAATCCGCCGTCCAAGGCACGCACTGACCGACCCCGACGACCCCACCACCCTCCTCCAGGAAAGAAGTAGGGCCACCAGTACAGTATACAAACACAGACACAAAACGAAGTTCCGACCTCGCCGCCGAGGTCCTTCGCGTCCGCGTCCGCGTTCCTCCCCGATAGATTCCTCTTCCCCTCCCTTGATCGGATCCACAGAGCCAGCTGGTGGCGTAGCTGAGCCAGTAGTTTTACCCCTTAATAATAACGAACCCATTTTGATCCAGCCTGTCCCCAACTTGCTGTCCTTCCCCAGCGACGCCCTAAGCCGAGGTCCGTACCCCACAGGGGGTGCCCTTAGGTGATGGTCGCTTAGTTTATAATTAATATTATGCCCCTGGCTGGAGGCTTTGAGTTAGCTCGAAGGCACCACAGGATTGACCGGTTAAGCAGCCACGGCCTCTCAAGGCCAACTGCGAGATGCCATACATAAAAAAAAAAAAAGGTATCGACACAGTCGGCGAGCAGCAGCACTAGAAGAAGGAATAACAAGGAACACTAGAAGAAGAATAAACTTCAAGAATTCTCAAGCCAGTGGTTTTATTCCTTACCAATCCAGCAATAGCAAATGTGTATCCTGCACAGTATAGTTACAAAAACTTCATATACATAAACTATCTAACTATTAAAATTAAAATATAATAACTTAAACTAACTAAAACTATTAACAAATTAAAATATGGCGTCGAAAAATTCCTCCGCGTCGCTATCGACTGGTAATGTACCCAAGAGACTGGTGGCATTGCCACGTTGTATGGCAATGCTAAGCCTCTGGCTAAGGTAAAGGCCAGTCCTTGGGCACAGGAAGTGTAAACAAGCCGTTTGGAGATTTCGTTGAACAAACCAGGAGCACTCGGACCCCACGGCCCAAGGGTTTCAACCTCATATGGCTTGAAAGTATAATTACCGATAAAGTTATTATACTTTCGCCGCTGCAGCAGCGCTAGCACAGCACGCCGAGTCAGGAAGATGGGATGGCGCAAGAGTATCGACACACGTTGTGTCACTCACTAAAGGCCTACCCACCATCCAAGGAAATAAAGACATGCCGTCCGGTCTCTTGCCATCGTCGCGTGCCAAGCCAATTAGGTTCTAATACAGCTGGAACGCCGACGGTGACATAATTCGGAGATACTAATGTTTACATAATTCGGAGATACTAGTTTCATGGTTGGTTTTGTAATGTGAATTCGACTTAAGGGGCTGACAATAGCTAAAGCGCGTTCATTGTCGGGCTTTATAGAAAAGAAAGAGAGGCGCGATGACACAAAGCTGGTAATTTATTGCAAAATATGGAGCAATTCTCAATTTACCCACAAGAAATCTATTGATTGGATTAAAACATGAAAACACTATCACGTTAATATGTTGCATGAAGAACAATCTGAAAAAAAAAACAGAATGATTGCATGGACGAGTATATTAGTGTGGTGTTTAATCGTTAAATGAAATTTTTAGAGTTATCTTCGTGACTTTTTTCTATCGTACCAAATTAGTTGTATTATGTTTTCGGCACAATATCTAACTAGCATATATCCTGAAGAATATCATAATTATATTTTTCCGATTTTGTTTACTGCAGTGGATCATATACTTTTAGGCATTATAAAACTTCCGTTTAGGTCATGTAGTCGCCTTAATCAGACGGTAACTGTCAAGGTGTAAATCCACGAAGATTTCCAAAAAAAAAAAAAAAGTGAGTATGTTTGCGAATTGTGTACAGTCATTTGTTTCGAAGTAAACTTTCAAGATGCTTGAATGCTAATCAAGTCTGTACATTAACTCGATCTTTGGAGTTCTATTCAATTTAATTTGTTGTCAAATCCATGTAATTTCATCCATTGTTGTTGTTTATTTAGGTCAACAAATCAAAACAGCAAAAAAATTTGTATGGAGAATAATTTTCTGCCTTTATATTTGGTTAAATAAGTTGTAAAATAAAAAAAAAATATTTAAACACGAGGTCGTGATGCCAGTGATTAAGTCCTCGCCTCTCATGCGCGAAATTGCAGTTTCAAATCCGGGCAAATACCATGTGACCAGTCGTCAGCGATGGGGATGAATTTTTCGACGCCATATTTTAGTTTGCTATATATTTAGATGAGTTAGGATATTACATAGTTATATTATTATTTACTTTAAAGTTTCTTACATCTTCAGATATTTAAATTTAATTCGTATGAAGAATTAAAATTTTAAAAGAAATAACACAATTATGTACGTTCTAAATTTATCTTAGACGTTAAAGACATCGGTGAAGGAAAATATAGTGAGGAAACATGGACTTATAATTTTATTATATCTCCAATCTGCCTTGAGCAAGCGTGGTGATCGATGCTCGTGCCTGCTCTGTATCAGAAGAGGTATTTGCCCTGCAGTGAGGCAATTACATAGTGGTATTATTATTATCGCAACCTAAAGAACCTATTAGCTGTTCTCTAAAACATACTGATTATTTCTCAAGTTAGACGATTTCATTATTATAAGGCGAGTTACCCTACGCCAAAGTCAGACTAACTCATAATCTCTAATAAGTATGCCGCTTACCGCTCGTAAAAGCTTCTAAGGGTTAGTTCACATAGCGAGAAAAGTTGAGCAATACGAACTTTTCTTAAGTTTTTAACTGACTGTTAGAAAAAGGCTTTTGATCCGGCGATTTTTTTTTTTATGTATGATTACCGGTGCTCCGTGATTCTTTTTTTTATTGCTAGAGGAAGCCTGCGCGGTGGTCCTATATAGTTTAATAGCCAAAAGAGAAAATACGAAACCAAAACCAACCAAAGACACCCGACTTCCGAAATTCAAGCCATTCTTCACTTTGTTGAAGATTGTGTTGTAAAACGTTTTTTTTTTTTTTTATATTTTAGTCAATCTCTCGCTTTTGTGGGTTCGAAACGAATATAGGTAAATAGCAAATCTTCTGAGTCAGCCAAGATGATAACTGGGCTTAGTTAAGGATCCTACGCCCTACACGACTAAGTATACGGCTCGGCAGCCGGTTTTGTTTATCAAGACCAAAAATACCTACTCAATAGCTTCTGCGTGATGCTCCAGCAGCGGTGTATCAATGCCGAAATAGTGTGTATGAGCTAGCTATAGCTATGTAAAGCCGACTACAGACAGCAAATTTTTGGTTAATTTTTGCCTTTCATTCGCCTTCTTTTACTCGCAGTGTAACGTCTGAACACAAAATGAATCAAAAGCGAAAAATGTATTCATTAATAAACTGAGCCAAAGGTGATGTATTTCGGCACTAAGCATCGTTTACTCGCCTACCGAAAAATTAATTGAAAAGAGCAGATGAACGTTAATTCCTATATAATTTTGTCGGTGTCGTGTGAATGTGGTATGATACGTAAATGAACTATTTTAATGCAAACTCTCAGTATTAACTGCCTTGTCAGTCTAGCGGTTGCCAACGCGACTATTAAACTTGGTGTCCTGAGTTTGATGCCCACTTTGGGCAAAATGATAATGAGTGTTTCGCTTAGGTACGTTAATAAACTTGCTTGTCTAAATCTTTCCCTTGAGTCACTGAATAACTATTTCATTACTACCCCAATTGGTAATTAGTTAGTAAGTTGTAGTCCTAAATGAATTCCATCAAGCCGCAACTTATAAGCTTGAGGACTTAGGGTTTACACTTGAAAATAGGACGGAAATATAACTTGGGCTTATTGTATATCGATTATGTGAAACTTTGGACTCTGGAGTCCAAATTGAAGCCGGCAGTGGTGCAGACTTAACCCCTTTGGGGTTGTGGTACAAAATGTAAAACAGCGAGAATTTATTGTAAATGAATTACAGAATAATGTTTTAGATAGTGGAGTTTTTGGGTCGATGTTGATGAGGTCCACCAGTATAGAGGTATGAGGAACAGAATGTAAAGTTCCTCATACTCCATAGAAAAAAGAGGATCCTCCGACCAGACGGGTGTTGTGTCTGGTAACCAACGGTAGATCCTGACATCAATCCGGTTGTATAAATGCCTGTCGCGCGTCACACTTTGCTTACACGATGTGTAGTTCGCATGTCGCGATGTAGATGCCGCCACAAAGGGTTTTCTGTAAACAAGCCAGGTCTCTTAATTTATTTAAGCTAATCCACCCTAAATAGCTGCTGTATTTACCTATGTTGCAAGTTTACATTGCCATTGGTACAGATACCTAAGCATGTGAAGCAATAGTTCTTTGCTCGAATAACTTCGACTAACTCAGGACTTCAAAAGGGGTGCGCCAAAGTTCACCTAAATTTTCAACTCCGATAATTGGAAATCCGGAAATGTTCTTCCTAACATTTTTCATCCTAACAATCACAATTCCTAACTACTCTGTCTCTAATGTTCATAATTCCGAAGCATTCAACTTCATAATGTCAGTAGCAATAAACATCTATTATACTTTTATTTGTTTCCCTATATTTTCTCAACATAACCATCTTTTATACTATTATTCAAAGTCATATCTTTTTTGTTTAGATTTCTTTTTATTCATAATAATCAGTAGGTATTATATACATTAATCATTGTAAGCCCTAATTATCACATGCCATAATTATGATATGCCATAACATAATTTGCCATCGACATCGGGTGTGTAACGGTTGTTTATATCAAGAGAAATTGGATGCAATTGGGACTTTAGGGCACCCCGACTCGGACAGGTTAGGTTAGAAGGGGATGGCGGGGTCGTGTGAGCGAGCGAAGCGAGCGAATAGACCCCGCCATCCCCTTCGTGGTTATTTTTTTATAAACCACACAGAAGTAGGAGCCCCGCCAAGCGGGGCTCCGTCGACCTAGCCCATCATCAACCATGCACAGAAAAAAAACCTAAAACTATAAATATCATCTTCTACCCACATATATTTTTTATAACACTTGGTAAATGTTTCTTTCTGAGTATGAGTGAAAATATTATGGTAATTATGTTTAGGGATAAAAGCGTTATGATAAAAAACAGTAGGAGTTTAAATATATTTACATTAATGATATTATTAATTACAATTTTCGGAAACATGAGTGTTATGAGCATCGCCGGTAGCACTACAAATAGTATGAATGAAAACTTTAGGATGAAAAATTTTAGGAAGAGTGATCATTCGGATTACAAATCGTTAGGAAGAACAATTTCGGGTAAAGAACTTTAGTTGAGCCAATATGGACCCCTTCAAAAGAAAGGCATCTTAAAAACAATTGAAGAAATATATCCAGAAAACACTTCACTATCGTTCCAATCCCAAAAACAGTTACGAACACCCACACAACCGTCCAATCTGATACGTAATTCCACTGGAGCCAAATAGGTTATCAACACTTCAAATCTCTCATATGTTGGATCATACCCAAGGAGTCTATTACCGAATACAGACCAAAACTGCGTGAACTAGGTCATAAACATTTTTGCCAAGCCTGACCATCTATAATGTACTAATTGCTGACTATGGTTTTGTTATTAGTAATCAACTGTTTCTTTATTTTTCTACGAAGGTGCTAGTTTATCATTTGTGACGTCAAGTTACAGCTACATATATAAACATAATGCAGTATTGCATATGTAAGCGGGCACGCCCTTTATGCTTTAAAGCATAAAGGGCGTGCCCGCTTACTTGAACAAGAACTTAATACATAATAAAAGTTCTTTTTACGTTTTTGTTTTTATTTCTGCTTGAGTATAGTTTTCAATATGGGCGTGTGCTAGCTGACTGGCAAATAATTTTATTGATTTTTTTGTGTTTGTAATGTTAATTACTTACTACTGTATATAATCCAGTTCTTTTAACTGAACAGACAGCAGTGCTGCTGGGGAGTTTATTGTGCCATTTCTTTTTCCCAGCTAAAGCACTAGGAAGTGGTGAAGGGCGGGCCTTTTGGGGGGACTGTCATATGTAATTTTGACGTTCAAAAAGTGCTGATTCTCAGCCTATTTTGAATAAATGACTTTTGATTCGATTTTAGATTTTTCTTCATTCATCCATGCTAATATGATAAATGCAAAGGTAACTCTGCCTGTTTGTCACCTATTCACGCCTTAACGGCTGAACGCGTTTCAACGAAACGTACCATCGTGACACTAGTGCTTGAACACTTTTCAACCTTATTGCGGCGTTGCATATAAGGGTGGAAACTGCTCCACCGCCATTGACCGGCTGACCATGACCTGCGGGTTAGGATGTTGTATAATTTTTATCTTGATAGTACGTTCCTGTGGTATAATTTTCAACCTCAACAAAAGCTAGGCAAAAGCTTATGAAGCTTATAAAAAGTTTGACAGCCTTCGATATCGTATTGTTATTCAAAGTTTGATTTTGATTTTTCAAGCACAATTCTAACTCAGCGTGTGACCAAGTCATATTGTTATTATGTTCCTATTTAATATTGTTTTAATTATCCTCGGCTGTCGTAGAAAACCACAGCTGTGGCTCTGTTTCGCATAGGGTCGTAGCATTATGCAGAGCGATGGCCGTTTTGTGTGGATGTGACGCATATATGTTCCCACAGCTTGTTCTTTTTCGTGCTAGCGTTTTTTCTCTGCGTCATGTTTACTGCAAATGAACGCATTTCCTTCTTTCTTTCTTCTATCTCTTATGCATTTTTGTTGATTGGTTATTATGTGTAATGAGTGACTGGCAACGAGTTAACTAGTTTGTGTTTGGTTGGTTGTGTGAAATACAGTGACATTCTGTGTATTAACTGGACAATAAATATTTTCTATTTCTTTATGGTACAATAGAGACCCCGAAATCTTACAAGCCACAAAAAAAACAAAACCCGAAGGAATAATAGTTACCCAGTAATTTAAGCCCTTAAGCAATTTGGCTAAATACCAATTACGACTAAAGTGGCAATTAAAACCACAATTTGAATAAAAGATGGCGGATTAAACCACACTAAAGACGCTGAAAATTGTTTTATAATCTTAGATATAAATAAGCATTACTGAAACCTAGATTAAAGAAAATCTGACTCATTATAGGTACTTAAGAAAATATGAACTCTAGCAAGAATATTCATTCTAAAAAGTAAGGCGCGGTGAAATTCAATAGTTTAATTGAAAGCTGACGTTGATAGCTAACTAACACTCACATGTATGTAGGTGTACCATAAGTATTTCTTTTATAAATTTACTAGCTTCTCTCGCGGCTTTACCAAGTCAAGTCAAAGCCAAAGCATTGATTTCAAATAGGCACTTAGAAGGCACTTTTGAACGTCAACATTTAGGAATTGAATCTCGTCGCCCCTTCCAAAAGTTCGTTTCGTGTGGAGAAGAATGGGCAAGAAACACCACCGTAACTCTATTAAAATGTTTTACAATATTTTGTAAGTATACATTAATTATTTATCTGTTCTGTGTTAATTATATAGATAAAATTATTTGTGAAGACGGTGCACCTATAATAAAATTACTATACCACAATAGGTAAAAATAATTAAAAATGAAGCAAGGACAAATAAGTAAATTATGTGATAGATACATGGTGCTCACATATTTACAAACATTGTAAAAGTATACGATTTTCCTATTTGTTTTTAACAAATAATAAGTCAATATGTGAGTTAAAGTAATCACACAATGTAAATCAATGTCATAAAAATAATAAATTATACAATCAATTGCTGCTAATATTATAATATACAGGCCGGCCGGAACATTGACGTCCAAAAAAAAAAGTTGGACCCTCGTATCGTGGGATATCCAAACCTGCGTGTTTGTGTGACTTTTCATAGTTTTCAAGTTAGGATTTTTTTTTTCAGATTTTTTGAGATTTTTCGACCTGACCAACATAAATTAATAATATTAATTAACATAATAATTTCTTAAGAAATAACCTTAATACCTTTGTACTCAATTCTAATATGTCGTATCTGTATCTGTTTTACTGTGTGTACATAAATAATAAAATAAATAAATAAATTTTAAAAAAGTAGAAGACTTTTTCGAGTTTTTTTTTGCAACTGAATCTTCTTGAATTTTCCTTTTATGCGTAAAATAACTGGCTTTGTAATTTCGATAAAAGTTATATATATAGTAGTAAGTTATATAGATAGAGTGAAAAATTTACAATTGGTTAATAACGACTTAAACCAAAACAACTATACCTTCCCTTATAGCACGGATTAAAAACTTACTACTTTTACTATCCCTTCTGCCTTTGGAAATGATAGGGTGATGTTATGTTAAAAACTTTATAGATCACGACTCTCATAGTAAATGCATCATCAATCATAGTAAATCAATCGGAAAATCAGGTCAAGTCAATGAAAGAAACAAAATCTGTTGATATATTGTTTTTATTATTTATTTCTGCTTGAGTGTACTTTTCAATGTTTTTTGGTAGTTAGGTATATTGGTGTGTGCTAGCTGACTGATGGCAAATAATTTAATATAATGTTTTGTGTTTCGTAATATTAATGATTTACTATTGTATAGAATCCAGTTCCTCTAACTGAACAGACAGCAGTGCAGCTGGAGAGTTTGTTGCGCCACTTATTCTTCCGAGCTAAAGCACTAGGAAGTGGTGAAGGGCGGGAGATTTCGGGGGACTGTCTTATGTAATTTTGACGTTTAAAAAGTGCTGATTCTCAGCCTGGTTTGAATAAATAACTTTTGATTTAATTAATTTATTGAAAAGCGTCACAGAGATTAGCTCGGTAGTCGTTTTTCAAAATATTTCTATAGAGTACTAGCTGACCCCGCGAACTTCGTACCGCCTAACATTTATTTTTTTTCAATTTTTCTCTCCGTATAAACCATCCTCGTACTTTAAGGAATATTCTAAAATAAGAATTAACAAAATCCCCCGTTCCCCGTTCTTGAGTTATAAAATTACAACGAAAAGTGGCATTGATTTTTATAGATAAAGGATAGAGGAATGAGCTTTCACTAAATTGTATTAATCGTGACATTCAAGATTGTCTATAATGTTATAAAAATCTTTGATCATCAGGAATAAATGCTGCTAAACCTATGTTTAGCAGCATTTATTCCTGATGATCAAAGATTGTTCATAGTGAGGCCTATGCCTCACTATGAATACAGTCCTTTCATGGTTATCTTACCTCTGACAGCAGCAACCGAACAGCAACCTTATTGAAACGAGAATAAAGATCAACGGCACGGTTGGCACAGTGGTTAAGCGATTGACGATACCCGCACGGAACAAATTTTTATATGACCTGCAGATAGTTGTTCCGGGTCTGGCTGTTTGTGTATGTGAGTTTAAATGTTTGTACACGCACCCACGATACAGGATAAATTCCTAGTGTGGGGCAACGTTTTTTTTTAAAAAACTAAAAAAAATTGATTTTGATAGTGATGTTAAATCAGAGGTTAAATATTTGTGCAAGGACTTCACCTACGTATTTACTTTTTTTTTTGTAAAGTTCTCTTCATACATCAACTCAACGAACGAGCGAACTCATTTTGTTTTAAAAACTAAATCAGCGCAGATTCACATGTCATTAGTTCGACACCGTTCGAAATAATATTCAGAGAACACTATAAGGCTGAAAATACAAGTTTGCATTTATTTTCTAAATACAAATAGGCTGAAATTGATATTACTCGGCCGGGAGTCGCAACGTGCCGACGAAATTATAATTACGCTCAAATGACCTTAAATGAAAACTGGAAATTGCCCTTCCTTATTTAACACCTACCTTGGTGCCTCAGGGACTGAAATTATCCTTTTCTACGTTTTGACGGCTTATTTTAATTCCTGAATTGTTTTATCTTTTTTATTACGGTCGCTTTTAACGTGCACGTCTTTCTATATCGTTCTCACACGTATAATTTCAACATAAATGATGTAACCACTTTTTTGTAACAATATTTTGATTTAAAAGAGTGTCCGTGGAGTTTCTTGTCCGTTCTTCTCCATAGGTACCTACTACGCTTTGGTATGGGCATCAAGCTTCATATTTCTGACTGACCGACCCCTTGCCAGGTCTAAAGTGCCTGTAATTGGTTTATTTTAAATAAATGCTTTGAGTTTAAGTTTTAAGAAACGTACAGGGTTTAAAAAAAAATGCATTTTTGTTTTCATATTTATTACTCGCTCATCCCGAAATGGCTGAACGGATTTCGATAAAAATGCTAAGATTTTTGCACATAGAGTAAAACGTCCACTGGAGTATAACAAAATATGCTTTTACCGCAAGGTTCCCTTAAAATTCTTAATTTAAAGTGCAAGCGGTGAAATGTGCTGGGAAATGGCTGTATAATGTATTCCCAAATGATTAGGTAAAGGAATTCTGGAGTACTCATAAATCAGCTGTACTGTAGCTATATATATACGTGCTTTGGGCATAGTTCCAATAACTTGTGCCTGTAGTTCCATCAATTTGATAAGTTTAAACTTACCTGAATTAAATACTTTTAATCTTTCGCTCGGTAACAAGTCGAGAGTCTGAGAACGACATAAACAAATAATAGACGTTTTCTACAAACTTAAGAATTTTATGCCAAGATATCAGTATTTTTTTTGTCTGGTCTCATGTCAACTTAAGGAATGGTTGCTGTTATTTTTATCTAGCCAAAACGAAATGAGATGTTACAATATAATTTTTGCTGTCTCATTCATCATTAGTTGCACCTGTTTAATTATTTTATGTACATAGATTAATTGGAGTGCCAGCTACAATACATTTTTTATTGGTACCCATTCGATATGTTGTTGTTTTTTTTTACATTACAAATTTTGAGTACGAAAAACCCTTAAAATTCAAATATATCAAAAACTATTGAATTTCGGGGTTCAACTTGTTGCATTTTGGCACCCCTATCAGCTCCTGACGGATATCAGTCGAATTACAAGTAACTGTATAGCACACGGTATGAATAATAGATGATTAGTAAAATCAGCTGAACAAAATACTACACCAAGATTGGACTCGAACTTTCCAAATAATAGGAATATCTCGAGTTTCATTATCACTCATTATTTGATTAACAATAAACTGGTGCACACAGCGAATTCAATAGGTATCGAAAGATCGACAGAATATAATAACAGAAGCGAATGTGTGGTGCTCGTCTGTACGAAAAATTAATCGCATATCGATATGTAACTAAGTCATTAACGGTAGTCAGAAGCCCAAAACTCTGACAACCAGTCTTATCAATAAGTATCGTGTTATCTAGTAACTGGGTTGTGGAGGTCAGATAGGCAGTCGTTCCATGTAAAATACTGATATTCATCTGTATCCGGTTACACTGGAAGCTGACCCCAATATAGTTATAAGTTCGCGAGCACATTCGTAAGAAGCTGGCAGTATCATCACAGCGGTAATGTTTTCTCATTGTGTGTCCTATTTGTTTTTAACATACTCGTGTATTTATGTACATTTATTTGTGCTTATATTTATATATAATTAGGTATCTATATTATATGTATTTATAGACTAAACAAGTTTATCCGTGTCTATATATTTAAAATTATTTAATCCTAAATTATCATTATAAATTGCACCTACCACTGTTTGTCTCTGCATCACCCAAAGGTTGACTGGTAGTAAACTGGACTAGACTGGTGTTAAATAAATAAATAAATAAATAGTTGGTTATAGGCCAGGCTGATGATAATTGATACAGTACTACGTACGTACGTAAGTGATGTTATTTTGGAATGAAGTTTCTTAACGCGCGCAAACATTTACACACTTGGAGAATGAGAGCTATAACGAAAAAAGTGTAACATTTTGACCGACAAGAAACATTTTTTAAATTTAGTTACTCTCAAACGTTGGTAATTTATTTCATTCTGCCTGTTATTTAAAACCGGATTTACGTTATGAAACTGGTTGCGCAACTATTTTCGTAATGTAAATCTGGCTATTATGTATTATTATTAATAATATACAGCGAAAGGATCTTCGTTCCAACCGGGTGTCCATTGACTCTATTACTTGTTATATATTTTTTTTAATGGGTTTGCTCTTGACTCTAGTCTAAGTTAGTGGTGACAGAGACAGAGTCAACGATGTTTTTATTTTTCATGTCTATTTAAGCTTATGCATTTTGATTTTTTCCTACTAAACATAAATAGGTATCGACGTAATAATTATAATATATTATATAATAATAATTTCTTTGACAAAATAACATTCCACCTTTAAATTTCAAATCGACTTTCAATAGTAATACACTATAACGACCGATTCAACTAATAAGACGTTTTTCATCGAGTTTTACAGAAGCTTGGCCGCTTAATGACCGCCCTCAGCCCGTCTCTACTTCTGTTGAGATGTCGATAATATTGTACTACGGGGCTGCTCTAATGTAGTCCATTTTCTACTAGTTTTTTCCTCTCATTTTAGCTCTTCCTACAGCCTGCTTTTCTTGAATACTTTTTTATACAGTCTTGCACTTGATTGAAGAAGGGTGTAAGAAGATTCGGATAGCAGTGTTCAGCGCGCGACCTCATTTCTTCTGTTCTCATCTAACTGATAACAAAATGTGACTGTTTCAGGTACTAAATAACTGCAAACTTATGTTTTTTTGCTCACATTTGGTTAACGATATTAACTACCAAAAGTCCTGCTATAGCTACGATGTGTTTTTTTTTATTACCTACATTATAAGAGTGTCTTTCATAAACTTCACATAATATATTTCGTATTTATACTAACGATTACAAAATATTTTGAAATCAACTACTGAAGTGTATGAATATAATGTGTATTCTCCTTTATTATATTAAGTAAGTACACTCCTTTATAACAGAGCGTGTATGCTGAGTTTGCACTATACCTCATACGCGTTGATTCTGTAATTGCTCATTGAGTCAATAAATTGTACTTAACCAATGTGGTTGTTTCCTTGAGACCAAAACAACCAAAACTTAGGAACCCCAACATTACACTACATATATACAAAAACTATCAAACTATTAAAATTAAAATTATAAGAACCTAAACTAACTAAAACTATTAACAAATTAAAGTATGTCGTCGAAAAATTCCTGCGCATCGCTGTCGACTGGTAAAGTACCCAAGAGACTGGCGGCATAGCCACGTTTTATGGCAATGCTAAGCCTCTGGCCAAGATAAAGGCCAGCCGTTGGGTCACGGGAAGTGTCAACAAGCCGTTTGGAGATTTCGTTGAATAAACCGTGAGCACTCGGACCCCACGGCCCGAGGGTGTGTGAGAACGATGTGTTTTGCTTTTCTTGAAAGACATTCATGAAAAGCAAAACACATCGTTACACGTTATTGTCATACGAGCAAGTTGTTATTGAAAACGGTGTATACTTGGTTTCGATCCTTATCTGTTTGATTGGTGGTAGTTTTATTGCTCAGTCTCATTACTATTTAGGTACGTAAGAGTGCTTCCAGGCCTTCTTAGCCCAGGTTCGCACTACTTGATTTTCAACGTTGTACGTAGCGCGGAGAGGTGAAAATCCAACAGTATGTTTTCTTGACGCGCTCGGATGCGCGAGCGTTGGATTATCAATGCTTGGCTTAATACCGAGAGATAAAAATCGAGTGCGCAAAGAAGAGGTCGCCTGCTTGTCGGTCTTCTACAGATTGTACTTCGGTGAGTGTGCCCAAGAACTCCACGACCGCATTCCACCGGCTTCTTCCATCGGTCATCTAGACGCACTGCAAGTGACCATCCTTACCTAGTTGCTATTCCACCAATTCGCACTAGACGTTTCCAAATGACTTTTGTTATGCGCACAGCAAAAAAGTGCCTCTCTACCTGCGTCTGTGTTTCCGAACGCTTACAACCCTAATCTCTTCAAAGTGAGAGTGAACAGGCTTCTTCTGGGTAAGCTGACTCCATCGCCGACTGTTTCTGTCACCACTGACCTAGACTAGAGTCAAGAGCAAACCCATCTTATATAAAAAAATGCCCGCGCGAACCTGGCGGATCGATTAGCAGCACTTACCACGGTTGTCAGTGAGACCATAAATGAGTGACGAGACCAATCTTTGCTCATTAAAAGTCGGTCCGGATTATATCCAAGACATAATATCTCAAGCAGTCGTTACAAGTTGTTGGGCGCCTGAAAGCCTTTTGAAACTTTTCAGAAGACTTTGCTACGTGCTAAGGTACTTACCTGATGGAACATTATAGATCTAATCATCACATTGCCTAGTTCCATTTCCTTTACTGTTGTTAAGAATCTTCGTTAAATAGCCTGATCGTTTCTAATCCCCATCATGCTCTTTATTAGAATTATCAGCTAATCTAAATAAACCATTATGTTACCTCATCTCACCACAAAGAACTAAAGCTATTGTCTATAATAAATATTTAATGTAGGCACGCCCTGCGCCTTAACAACCAATTAAAATTATAATCAGAATATTCAACAAAGCAATGTCGTATTTTCTTACATAACGCTGCGCTAAACCGTTTTGCATAACAAAGGGAGAGTTAATATCTTGAGCACTCGGTACTACGGACAAATTAGATAGTGATGCATTATTAACTAAGGGAATATTGTGCAGTGTCTCGAAATAATATATTGTGTACTCATACTGAAAATTAAAGGTAAACTTGTTGGAAAGTTTTATCTGAAGTTGTATCATCTTGAAGAACATAATATGGATGTATATAACTATTAGAAACTTGTTAGAATGATTTATGTAAAAAATATTTTTGAGCCCATACTAGTTTTCATTTTGAATACCAATATTTAGTAGTCAGGGAAATGACAAGATGATTACAACACAAAATTATTATTATTATTATTTATTGCTTTTTTTTTAAACTTTGCCCCACACTAGGAATTTGTCCTGTGTTGTGGGTGCGTTTACAAACATTTAAAGTCACATACACAAACAGCCAGACCCGAAACAACTACTTATAGGTCATACAAATATTTATTCCGGACGGGAATTGAACCCGCGACACGCAGCGCAGCAGTCAATCGCTTAAACACTGCGCCAACCGTGCTACAACACTACAAGCTAAAATTTAGTAGTTCGCATTATGTAGCTAGTAGTTGCACTACGACACAATATAACATCTGTAACCCACTCTATATTACTTACTTATTAATTTAATGTTGTAGAAAACTTTAGCCGCAATCATTTACTTTAAAGAACACGACCGATTGTTATTTTGTCAATTTTCTACGAAAGCCATTCCTTCCCATATTTTTGTCTATTTACTTGTTTAGCGCCCAATATGCTCACGTCAAGTTGTTAAAATTCCCATACCTTCCGTTATGGGTATAATAATTAATCGGTGGTACAACCCTTCGCAAAATAAACTTGTACACTGCAGTGCATTTCAATTTCAAACCTCTATTACCAACATGCAAGACAACAGCTTGAATATTTCCAAGTAAACATACCAAGATGAGCTAAGCCAAACAAGGTTTTTGGATCATAAATATGCATCTAGAGGAAAATATGGCGTTCCCTCGTCGTATTTACATACAAATTGACATCTGTCAAGTACATGCGCGGCTGTAGCGAGAAATTATATCGTTGTGGTATGTACTACAAAAGAATTGTTATAACACGGTTTGAGAGTAAAATATTGTTTTGGTAGCGACCGAAGGCTTTTTTAGTTCATAGATATACATTTAATTTTTTTGTACATGGGTTTGCTCTTGACTCTACTCTAGGTCAGTGGTGACAGAGACAGAGTCGACGATGGGGTGAGCTTACTCAGCAGAAGCCTGTTCACTCTCACTTTAAAAAGGTTAGGGTTTTATGCGTTCCGAAACACAGACGCAGGTAGAGAGTTCCGTTCTTTTGCTGTGCGCATAACAAAAGACATTTGGAAACGTTTAGTGCGAATAGGTGGAATAGCAACTAGGTAAGGATGGTAACTTGCAGTGCGTCTAGATGACCGTTGGAAGAAGGAGGCCGGTGGAATGAGGTCGTGGATCTCTTGGGCACACTCTCCGAAGTACAATCTGTAGAAGACCGACAAGCAGGTGACCTTGCGGTGATGAGCCAAGCTGTGAAGCTTGGCATCCACCAGTTTTAAGTCGCCAATGAGCCTCTTAGCTGTGTGTTCCACTGAGTTAAACGCGGCAAGTTAGTACTTTGCTGAGCCATCTCAAAGGTGGCTGCAATACTCCATGCATGATCGGACTTGCGCTTTGTTAAGAAACATGTAAATATACATAGAAACTTTCAAAACGTGCAGCGTATGATATTCATTAGTCACATTATTACATTCCTCCATCGTACCCGAAACTTAATTATACTACTACTTACATGATACTTACATGTCAAAAAAAAATAATGGACAACCAGTTCGGTTTCAGAGCTGGGTTATCAACAGAGAGTGCGGTGTTGTCTCTTACGAGTAAGCATGCTGTGACGTACTATACGAGACGAGAGACGACTATTTATGCTTGCTTCCTGGACTTGTCAAAGGCATTTGATCTGGTTTCCTATGATGTATTGTGGAGTAAATTAGAGCGGGTAGATTTGCCCACAGGAGTTGTTAACATTTTAAAGTTTTTGTATGGAAACCAGATCAACACAGTACGATGGGCTGGGGTCTTTTCTCGTCCTTACGGGTTGGAGTGTGGGATGAGGCAGGGTGGATTGATTTCACCAACGCTTTACAGCCTTTATGGGAACGAGTTGATTGACGAGCTCAGCAGTACCAGGCTCGGGTGTTATATAGATGGTATCTACGTCATTAATATCAGTTATGCGGACGACATGGTACTGCTGAGTACGTCAGTCTGTGGCTTGAGAAAATTGGTTGTTCAATGTGAGGCGTATGCTAAAGTTCATGGCTTGGCATACAACACTAAGAAGTCGGAGGTCATGATCTTTGAGGCTGGGGGCAGTACCACCTGTGTTACTTTATAGTACACCTTTGCAGAGAGTCTACAGGTTTAAGTAAGTTGGTCATATAATGACTCCCAACCTCAGAGATGATGATGACATTGAACGGGAGCGGAGGGCGCTGTCGGTTAGAGCGAACATGCTGGCTCGCAAGTTTGCACGATGCTCAATTCCTGTAAAAATCACGCTCTTTTGAGCCTACTGTACTGCTTTTTACACTTGTAGCCTGTGGGCTAGATATACGCAAAGATCGTACAGAGCTCTCCGCATTCAATATAACAATGCGTTTGGGATGCTGGTGGGGCTGCCCCGTTTCTGTAGTGCGTTAGGGATGTTCGCGGATGCGCATGTAGGTTGCTTTTACGCAACAATGCGTAAAAGGTGCGCTTCTCTGGTGCGCAGGGTGTGGGGCGGCTCCAACAGTGTCTTAAGCTTGGTTGCGAGTCGCCTGGACTGTATATCCGTGGGTCGCTGTTGCGCCGTCTCTCATGGGATGTCGCAACGGTGACCAATCGTTATTTCTTGTATTATTTTCCTTGTTTTTATTTAGTGTCTGTGCTTACTAACATAGTCGTAAGTTTTACTAACAATCTTGTTGAGTCCTGGTTACTCTAATAAAGGAGATTCTATTCTATTCTATTTTAATTTTATTGAAACGGAGTTTTAGATTGAGTTTGTTAATAACACGCCTGCTTGCCATTCAAGACTCTTAGTTAGGTACACATTTTCGTTGGATTCAAGTTGAGAACTATTATCTTTTTTTTTCCAATACATACTACAACTGTCAACAACGAATACAGTTGTGGGTTGTTGCATATCGTTTATGTAACCTACCAACCAACGGACCAAGTATCTCGTGGGTACTCCGTATCTTAAATATCTTTCATACAATAGGTGGATTGGTTCTGTTTTAGTTTTTTTTTTGTTATTTTACCAATTCGTGTTCTGTTGCTTAAATACGGCTCAATTAATCGAAGGAAATTACTTCTAATTCCCTATATATTTCTTTCTTTTTTTATCCTTGACTAGGATTTTTTCCTGTGTTGTGGGTGCGTTTACAAGCATTTAAACTCACATACACAAACAGCCAGCCTCGGAACAACTACTTGTAGGTCATACAAATATTTGTTCCGTGCGGGAATCGAACCCGCGACACACAGCGCAGCGTTGCAGTCAATCACTTAACCACTGCGCCAACCGTGCCGTCGTTTAATTTTAAGGGATAGATTTGATGGACATAATCAGAATCAAAGTCAAAGTAATTTTATTTGTCATAAACATGGTATTGAGGATGTTACATACCATAAACAATAGTTCAACATGTTTCACCATTAATTGGTATACAAATATTAGATGATATGAAATAAATGGAGCATCACAGATAATAATATAGATCATATACATTAATTATTACACACATACACTCTTAATTATTAAAAAAAAAACAACATTCATTGGTATTTAAAAACTTCATAATTGAATAGATAATATTATTTTGCATTTTAATATGCCACTATTGTATATATCATTTAAATATTTGTATTTAGTCATTCTTGTCATTTAAAAAAATCATTTAAGTTATAATAACATTTCTCTAACAACCATTCTCGTAACTTGAGTTTAAATAATCTTATCAATCGAAACTCCCTTATGCATTTTGGTATTTTATTAAAGATCCGTATAGCCATCATGATACAGTTTTTTTTTTTTATATAAGGAACTTTTACAGCAGGTTGTTCTAAGCATTGTCGGATCCCTGCTAGGGTACAATTTGGTTTTTCCAAAATTTTCAAATAAATCTGAATGCTCTATAACAAATACGCCGACTTGTATTATATACAGATTAGTGATAGTTAGTAAACCAAATATTTTGAATAATGGACGACCCGATTCTAAAGGTCCAACGCCACATATTGCCCTTATATACTTTTTCTGAACGAGAAACACCTTGTTTATATTTGTGGAGTTTCCCCAAACCAACAGACCGTATCCGTGATATGCTGTCAGTGCTGCTTTTTCGCTTGCAATTTGCCTTAATTTCTTTAGTACAAATACGAATCTGTTAATTTTACTACACACGAGATCTAAGTGGCTTTTCCAGTTGCAATGCTAATAAACCAAGAAATTTATATTATTCTGTTGCCATCGGCTCTTACGTCATATACTTACTATTTTTATCGAATTATAGAACCTAAAAGTCATAAATCTGGTTTTTGCAATATTGGCACATAGTGTATTATCGTTAAGCCATTCCAAGGTTGAATTTGCGGCATTATTTAGCAAAACATTATGAGTATCATCCGTGGTTTTTCCCTCGTGAGTAACAATTACTAAGACATCATCAGCAAAAAGAATACACTGATGATCTACTGCGGAAGGCAAGTAATTTATGTACAGTAAAAATAACAGTGGACCCAAGATACTCCCTTGGGGAACACCAGAACTTCTAGTTTTGCATTATGTTTTCATATCATTTATATTGTCTAAGGAGCTTATCTCCACGCATTGAGTCCGATTTGTCAAATAAGTATTTATCCAATCTAAAGCCGGCCCTCGAATACCTAGCTTTTCACATTTATTAATTCGTCGATTGTAATTCACGAAATCAAAAGCTTTGGACATGTCAAAGAAAATTACAGATACTGGTATGCGTTTGTAAATTTTTGCTAAAATTTACTCACTAGACCATAGGTTGCTAGCGTCGTTGATTTGTTCTTCTGAAATCCGAACTGTTCTTTCCGAATTACTTAAAACTTATTTATATAGTCATTTAGTCGTCTGTGCATTACTTTCTTGAAGATTTTGGAGAATATTGGTATTAGTGTAATGGGTCGATACTTATCTATTAGCATGTTATCATTTTTTTTATACAGAGGGCGAATAATGGACTTTTTGAGGAGATCCAGAAACACACCTTGTTCAAAAGGCAGATTAATAAGTTCTTGAAGAATAGGCGATAATATTTCTGCACATGCTTTAACGACACGACTACATATACTATCAAAGCCCACAGATGCAGTATTATTTAATGATAGTATAGTTTTAAGCACTTCTTCAGAGCTACATGGGCGAAGGAACATAGTATGGTCAAATGCAGGCAATTCGTATTTTTTCAAATTAATGTTTGTGACAACCTTAGTGACCTCATTAAAAAAATCGCTAAATGCTTCTACAATTGCTTCTGGTTTCTTTAAACGTTTGTCTTTTTGATCAATTTTGTTATTTGTACTGTAGTTTCTGACAGAGTCGGCATTGTGTTTTATTATTTGCCAAGCGGCCTTGCACTTATTTTGCATTGCATTGTTGACATTATAATTATGTTTTAGATTATAGTTTTTCTGCGATGTGAGTATACACTTCTTAAGAATTGTACTATATTTTCTAACTTTTTTTTTTTTTTTTTTTTTTGAGGATGGGAAATCATCAAATGACTCCTCCCGCTCTGGGTGGAGCGGAAGGGAGTGTCAGACTCTTACTGACTAAAACCCACCCGTGTTCCTTCCTTGGCCCTTTATGTTCCGGGTCAGCGGTACCCCTTTTGGATGATCCCGCTTTCCCGGCAGGCTTGGGCCCTAGTGGGCCCCCTCTATGATGCTGACATCTCTTTGAGGCGCGCGTGGAACACGTACGCGCCGTCCAGCACGGGCCTGGTCCTGATCGGACGGTGAGCTACCCATTACTCACCGCCCGCAGGCCCGCGCCTACGGTGGCCGGGAGTCGTCACGCGGCTCCCGACGGCCGGAGCGTCCACCGCGGCGGCTTGGACGGGAGACTCTCTCCCTCTCCCGTCCCGCCACCTCCTTCGCTAGCATGACTGCTTCGCAGAACGAGGCGACTGCCTCCCACTCCCCCTCGCCCCGGACCATGGCTTGAACCAAGGCCGGGCGTGAGAGATCGCCGCCGCTGCCGATCGCCTCTACGAGGACACGGCGGTGCTCCGCCCATGCAGGGCAGGCCCCCATCGTATGCTCCACCGTGTCCTCATATTTTCTAACTTTACGTTCTAGTTTGTCGTTTTTTCTTTGTTTAATGCATTTGTTATATATTTTAATCTTTTTATAATTTTCAGCACTATATTTATAATTGTTTAAGTGAAGTTAAGATCTCCTTGATTCCGGAAGTTGGTTCGGATGTGATTCAAATCATAAAATTATTGTTAAAACCACTTTTACACTATTTATTTATTACAATATTTATTTTATAACACAACTACAGTTTATTCGATACATTTATATCACTTTAATTAAGTAAAGGGTAGTTTAGTTGATCAATTTTGTACACGTGTTCTCTGTACCGACGGCTCGATGACGTCAGTTAATAAAGAAACGTCATAAAAGCGAGAGCCCAACGCCTTGTGCGGTACCGACCCCGACGACCCCACCACCCTCCTCCAGGAAAGCAGTAGGGCCACCAGTACAGTATACAAACACAGACACAAAACGAAGTTCCGACCTCGCCGCCGAGGTCCTTCGCGTCCGCGTCCGCGTTCTTCCCCGATAGATTCCTCTTCCCCTCCCTTGATCGGATCCACAGAGCCAGCTGGTGGCGTAGCTGAGCCAGTAGTTTTACCCCTTAATAATAATGAACCCATCTTGATCCAGCCTGTCCCCAACTTGCTGTCCTTCCCCAGCGACGCCCTAAGCCGAGGTCCGTACCCCACAGGGGGTGCCCTTAAGTGATGGTCGCTTAGTTTATAATTAATATTATGCCCCTGGCTGGAGGCTTTGAGTTAGCTCGAAGGCACCACAGGATTGACCGGTTAAGCAGTCACGGCCTCTCAAGGCCAACTGCGAGATGCCATACAAAAAAAAAAAAACCTTGTGCGGCATTCTGGGTCGAGCCGTCGAACCGAGCGAATCGCCAGTTAAGTACTTTTCCTGTTCCTTATATTATTATTATTTGTAAGAAATATATAATTAAATGTGTAACTATGAATATAGTATAGTTGTGCTTTTCTTTGAAATATTATGTGAAGTTAATTTCTATATCGTTCTCACATTTATAATTACATCATTCAAACGCCAGTTAAGTACTTTTCCTGTTCCTTATATTATTATTATTTGTATGAAATAGATAACTAAATGTATAACTATGAATATAGTATAGTTGTGCTGTTCTTTGAAATGTTATGTGAAGTTAATTTCTATATCGTTCTCACATTTATAAACAACATGAATGATGTAACCACTTTTTTGTAACAATATTTTGATTTAAAAGAGTGTCCATGGAGTTTCTTGCCCGTTCTTCTCCATAGGTACCTACCACGCTTTGGAATGGGTAACTAGCTTCATCTTTCTGACTGACCGACCCCTTGACAATTATAAATGCCTATAATTGGTTTATTTGAAATAAATGCTTTGAGTTTGAGTTTGAATAAACAAAGGATGTTAATGAGTAATGATGAAGTTTAATTAATAATAAATCTAAATAGTAATGTTAACGATATCTCATTCACCATATCATTATTATTATTTACCATCATTATTTATTTGTAATCTAGTTGTTAGATTGATACATTTTGATTTACTTTCTTCGACAAGAAAGTTCTGGTATCGATGTTAATGAAGCTTTACTTGATTAAAATGGTTTATCAAAATAAATACTTGCCATATACTTGTTTGAATCTTATTTTTATTATTTCTTACTTTGAATCTAACACATTCGTACCTTAGTTTACGTTTTTTTTTTGACACGATATTCTTACAGTTTTGTTATCCATCTAGGAGCTGAGATGTTAGCTTGTATTTTTTTCCATTCCAGTGGGAAACAGACATCATAAAATAAAGTGAATTTTCTGTGGAAATGATTAAATGCTTAATTTCCTCCTTCCTTTATTTAATCCTGCCTCATGTTTAGGTAACATTCCTTTATGCTTTTCGTTAACGGACATTCTACACGGATTTGGTTGTATTAAAAATATGAGAGGTTATCCCTAAAGTTGAATTAATTTTGACTTTAATTAATATTATGTCTAATAGTTTGAGTTATATTAAAAAATACAGTGGCGTCGTTCATGATTGAGATCATTACTTTTATCATAATAATTTTGATTGTAACAACGACAATTATTATTATGCAAGGAGGCTACGGGTTATATAATAAGAAAATAAATGTACTCAAAAAAAAATTAGAAGATGATCTATTTTTTATGCGGTCCCTACAACGCGGGATTTTTTACTTCAAACAGCCCAAAATTAGGTACATACCAATATAATTGTGAATATGATATTACTCTTCTGCCCAAAATGAGACTCTCTAAGTTTTAAATTATTTGAGAAACTGTTTTCGCCGGACTTTCCCACCTATAAACTCAGCCTGTATATTTTTCGTACACACTATCATCATTAGACATAATGTATGATGCATAGTGTCTTTTTGTTTTTAAAATGTATGGAGTCACTTAATTAATTGAGTACCTAGTCTAAGTAGTTAGTTGTATAATAATACTAATAAAATTTACATAAGTTTTCTTAGGTTCAATAAACATGTTGACAAATTAAATAGAGTACCTATTAATCCATTAGCATAATTATTGATAGCGTGCATGTCATCATCGTAATTTAAAATGTTAATGAATGCTGTTTAGTCAACCATCGATTACTGAAAACGTTGAGTGCTAGGAAGCGACTGTTCAAAATGAAGACCTTCCGTAATATAGTAAAAACCGTAACGTGGAGTCTCTGATAGGCTTAATTGTTCTGAGAAACTTTACGTCATCCATCCGCATACATAAATAGGTCAGAGAGCCGAAAACAGCTGGTAATGTCATTAACTTATTTATTTATTTACGCAAAGCATAACCACAACTATCATTACAGATCTGCGATCCAATGCGATAGGGTGGCCTTACATGTTAAATCCTTAATCTACATCCTATACAATTACATTAGCATATCCTAAATCTTTACCTTCATCTAAATAACATAATATTATACCACAACATATATTATAACATATTATATTATAATGTAACTTTTGCGAATTCACTCAAGTTGCACCAGAATACATCAACCCTCTCGTGAACCTCGTTCACCACACGCTTGGCTCTAGTGTGGGGAGTTCTCGCTAGTAGGTTGGTTCTGGCTGCAGGCACAGCAAGCAGGGGCGGGCGTTGCCGCCTCCACACGTACCGGTCTGGCACGCAAATTTCCAGTCCAGGTGCCGCAGCAATCCCTGGTTATGCCCCCCGCCACGTAAGCTTTACTACATACGCTGCGAGTGCAAAGTCCCGTCGCACAGTGGAACGAATGTATGGGAGAGGTTGGACGTAGACATCTCCGAAAAAAAATTGTTAAATTATGCCAAACGAATGATGCCATCTTATTTGATTACCTAATGCCTTCATAACTTGTGCTGATAAATTTCTTCATAACTCCCATATTTCGGAAGTAATTTGAGAAAATGTGATATTTTACTATGAAAATGAGTGTATCGAGCTCTCTCCCTCCTGATTCCGGCGTTGTTTCAAGTAGCGGTCTCTAATATCATAATGCTAATACTAAGAGCTATATGTAATACTAAGACACATGGTGCGCCAAATGTGCACTTTCTGGGATAAAGAGTGATGTTTATTTTATAACACAAAAATATATTTTTTTGTTTTGTGGTAGTTTCACCTTATTACAATAACATTTCTGAGCAGCCAATTAGAGAAGATTTAGAGAATTTGGATATGTGATTAGGGACTTAAGGTTTACATGTAAAACTGATGCACTAATGATTACTGATAAGAAGATTGCTATTATTTAATTACTAAATGGCTCTTAATACACTAATTTAGCATGCATCATTTTCAAACTAATTACCTTGCAATATTTAACAAATAAGGGTACCTGGATTAAATATAAATAGGTCACTATTAGTAATTTTAAAATCAGTGTTGATTTACACCTCGTTGTAGCCACACTAATGTCGCAATGTATTTTCCAAATTTTAATACAAATCTTGATCTTCACGTTGCTTTATGCGCACGCGCACATAAAGATTTACGCGACTATAACTATTTGTTCAGTGTTTTAAAAGATAACTGTTGTGTTCAGTTATGTGAAAGTTCTGAAACAAGTTTAAAAGACTGGTGTCGTCGATTTTGCTACCGCATTTATGCAAAATGGACACAGTCTGGAAGAAGCACAGATAAGTTTCGGAAGAAACATGAGATTTGGCTACAGGCTGCAATACAGTGGCCGGAATTTCTGAATGAAAATATTGAATCTTCTACAGAAAATGTAAGTGACGTCATCGAGCCCATAATTTCTCCTGCTAAATCTGATGCTTCAACTTGTACACATCCTAGTCCTCGTAAATCTTTTGAGGACCTTAGTAACCGGCAAAAAAGAAGACGCACTGAAGATACTCTTCCATGCAGCAGAAGCAGCGCTGAAATTGTGTTTTCGGCCGAAAGGGCGCTTCGAAAGGCAGGAGAAAGCGATACAGCTGATGTAATGAAATACTTGATGGAGAATCCAGAAGAGGCCTCACAAATCAAAGCCTTCATTGAAGGTAAATCGATTCAGGTACGGGAAATATCAACTTTGAAGGCATTGGCTCTTTATGTATCGATGAATTTATCGAAATGGCGCTACAACACTCTCCGAAATTACAACACCCAAGAAGGAGCTCTTAAATACCCGAGTTACTACATGTTGGTTAAAGAAAAAATTAAGTGCTATCCGGCCAAAGACGATCTCACAGTTACAGAGAGCTCTGCAAAAATCAAATTACAAACCTTGATGGATTTAACCTCAAGAAGACTTATTAGGTCGTTAGAAACCCCTGTTGATCCCAATCAACAGCTCATTTTGACCAGCAAATGGGGTTTTGACGGATCATCTAGCCAAAGCATTTATCATCAAAGGACGAGTGAAGATGAGCAAATCGATCTTGCTAGTAATTTTATGATTAGTCTTGTACCACTGCGGCTCGTCTCAAAAGGTGTAACAATTTGGGAAAACGAGCGACCAACTTCCACCTCATTTTGCCGGCCAATATTGTTTAAGTTTATAAAGGAAACCAAAGAAAATGTGCAGTGAGAGATGGCTGAAATCGAAGCCGAGATTGAAGCCTTAACTCCATCCACCATCACTGATGGAATTAGTGTCAAACACCAACTGCTGTTGACAATGATTGATGGTAAAATTCATTCCATTATATCCGATACAGCAGCTTCAGTGTGTGACATATGCAAGGCTAGTCCTAAAGAGATGAATAATTTAGAGTTAATCAAAGATAAACACGCAAACGAGGACATGTATAAATACAGCTTAAGCTCCCTTCACGCTTGGATTCGCTCAATGGAATGCTTATTACACATTTCCTACAAATTAGACATAAAGTCATGGCAAGCAAAGGGTGATATAGCAAAAAGGCAAGTTGATGACAGGAAGAAAAGAGTTCAAGAGGCTGTAAGAAGAGAAACGGGCTTACTTCTCGATGTTGTGAAACAAGGCAGTGGATCCACCAACAATGGCAACTCGGCAAGGAGATTTTTTGAAAACTACACTAAATCTGCTGAACTGACCGGAATAGACGCTATGCTTTTAAGAAAAATCTGTGTGATCTTGCAGTGTATTTCATCAGGAGAGAAGATCAACGTAACTAAATTCCGAGAGTTCTGCTTTGATACTGCTAAGCTTTACGTGGAGTTATACCCATGGTATTATATGCCTTCTTCACTTCATAAAATTTTAATGCATGGGCCAGACATAGTTCAGAACTTGTCAATTGTGCCCATTGGTTTTCTATCCGAAGAGGCATCTGAGGCTAGAAATAAAGATTTTCGAAAATATAGAGAGGGGCATTCTCGAAAGCATAGCAGTATCTCATGCAATGAAGATATTATGCACAATCTTTTACTGTCTTCTGATCCACTTGTTACAAGCATTCGTCCAAAAGTAAATAAGTTTGTAAAAAAATCTTCTTTTAAGGAATTTTATGAGCTTACGGATTCTGAGAAAAGTGATATCGAATTTGTTAGCATAAATGATTTAGCGGATATCGATTCTGAATTTGAATTAATTAATGATGATGATGATGACGATGATAATTAAATGTTGATATTGTTTTAAAATGTGTAACTTAGTAAATTAGAGCTTACATCTTAATTCGAAACCAGGTCGAAACCTATAACGTGAATCTACTGACATACTGTGATTGTTACCTGTTGTAGTTGCCTTGTAATAAATAAATAAAGAAATAATTTATTGTATAATATATTAATTAAACTAGGTAATTTATTGTTTTATTATCTAAAATACCGTGTTTTTATCGTTATTGTAAAACATATATAAATAAAATATTATGTGAAAAAAGTCATACTCTCATCTGTTCTTATGAATATTTTCGTAAATAATACACAAGATTTAAAAAAACAATATTTCATATATTTATATATGACCTCTACATACGTCTGTCTGTTTAAAATAAATACAAATGAGGAAAATCCATTTTAATTTTTTTTAAATTTTCATTTCCTTTTATCCCAGAAAGTGCACATTTGGCGCACCATGTGTCTTAGTATTAAACATAGCTCTTAGTATTAGCATTATGATATTAGAGACCGCTACTTGAAACAACGCCGGAATCAGGAGGGAGAGCGCTCGATACACTCATTTTCTTAGTAAAATATCACCTTTTCTCCAATTACTTCCGAAATATGGGAGTTATGAGGAAATTTATCAGCACAAGTTATGAAGGCATTAGGTAATCGAATAAGATGGCATCATTCGTTTGGCATAATTTAACTCTTTTTTTTCGGAGATGTCTACGTCCAACCTCTCCCATACATTCGTTCCACTGTGCGTCGCGCCTTTAACGCGTTGTACCCTACCATACCCAGTACAAATAGTGTACGGTACATCAATGGGTAAAACCCCATACAAGTTGAAATACAAGTGTCTTGTGAACTTAAAAGTAAAATAGCAAATAATAGTAGTAAGCGAAAGCGTAGTAATAGTAGCGAATTAAATAGTTAGATAAAATTTCCTTGTGGGATCCCAGAGGTGATATTCTAAACGATGAATTTATAACCATTTACCACGAGAAGGAAAGATCTGTATTCAAGCAAGCTGCCAGTGACTGAATAAGCACGCATCTTAGAAGAAAAGATTTTGTGGGAAACCTTTATCAAAGGCCTTGCTGAAGTTAATATATGTAAGTCGTATGTCGTATGACGTTCAGTATATGGAACCAGTTTAGTACCTGTTGATCGTGATCAAAAAATCTGTGCTGATGAGTGCGAATGAATAGCTTTAGATAGTGTTAGAAATGCAGGCAGAGCAGTGACTCAATTATGTTGTCATTGTTATGCGATTTATGTATAGGCACCACCCTGTGTTTATATGATCTGAGGCGCCACCTTTTCCATTTTCCATTTAAAGGGAATATGCCAGAAATTAAGGATTTGCTGTATATGAGCAGAAGTCAACATACTAACTCCGTCGCGCATGCTATAGGTTTTAATATTGGCGATAGTCCATCAAGGCCCGCAGCTTTTCACAGGTTTGATTTTTATTTCCGTCTGCCTCATCAGACCGTCGATGACAGACATACTCCGGCTAAGTCAAAAATTTTCATTAAAGTTCCCTTTCCAATAAAAAAAAATCGATTTAGACTCGCCCACCGAGGGTTCCGTACAAATTTGTAGGCACATAAATATTATAGTACCTACCTATGCACTAATTAACTTTAATCTAGGGCTAATAATATAATTGCTATAATTATAATTGCTGCTGAGTCATGAGCTACACTGAAAGGAAAGGAGCGAGAGCGCAGGTTTTGGTCGCCAACCCACCAGCATCAGACTCAAAGTCTAGGTCTTATCAGTGAGCTGACTATATTAATGACACTGCACTAACGTTTCTAAGATTGAAAATTATTAAGGCATAACGATAAAATCTATTCGTTACGGTTCACATTTCTGTCTTGGTATATTTCGGTGTGACACAACATTATATTCATCGTAAGGAACCCTCACCGCTCCAATGCAACTCGCACTTGCCCGGTTTTTGTATTTGTTTTTCTCGTTTTGTTAAAATAATGTAATTTTAGAGATGAGTAAGATACGTACGTATACGTACGTGTGTGTTTTGCTACTTAAACGCTGTGTTACAATTGAGTGTGATGAGTTTTCTTACTAATCACTCTGCTGTGTTGCTACAGTTTGCATTTAGGTAACCTTGCGCTAAATAAACAAATTTTGTGCGTAATCATTATTATTATTTTAGAAATGTTTATACTTCGTTGTAAGGCGATATATAACACTTACAATATACCTACACAATATTTTGTGTAGCCAAATTCATAATACACCTGCCAAAACCGGCAGCCTGATCAACCTCTGCGTTGCCAAAGACAACGCCATTGTGCGCTTGAAGCGGGAATGTTTTAGGCCCATGATATCTAATAATATCGTACCATCGACACAAAGAAGAAGATTAATTAAATGTAAGAGTATACTCATGCTTTCATAATCATTCACTTAGTAAATTTGATGAGAATAGTCAATACATTTAACATCGATTATTGTATCACTTGTGTGACGGAAAGCTACTGTATCAGTTGACAAAAATGAAGACATTTAGAAATATCGGAAAAACATATCATGTGAATCTTTTCTTAAACAATAAGGTGGATAAAGATGTCCAGTCCATGCTCTTGCCTTTGAATCTGATGCAATATATCATGTTCTGCCCTAAATATCGTATCAAAAATAATATTATAACTCCAAATAGCATCATCTCAAACGTTTTTTCGATGATTGTGACATTGGTATTTATATTTTTATTCATACTCAGTACCTATTTGGTAGCCTTAAATAAACAGAGTCTAAGGACTCCCTTTGAGTATGTTACATTTTACTATTACTGTTCCTTCTATTGTATCACTTTTGCTATGAGTTTCGTAATCGGAATCATTCAATCCAAAAACAATGTCATGTTGGTCCTAACTTTTCAAAAGGTGCACAGATTCATCAACAGTGAAACCAGTTTTAACCAAATTATAATTTGGAATTGGATTCTCGGAATCATTGCTGTCAGTTTTTATGTCGTTGTTTTCACATATTTTACATTGCAGCTAAACGAACCTTTCTATGCTGCATATGTTGGTTACTTTATGGTTATTTTCGATGTCAATATAATTTATGTCTTGCAAGTCATTCGATTGTTGAAAAGTAAAGTCATCCTTTGGAATTTCCAACTATTGAATGGGGAAGAATCGAGAAACACGAACGGCGAAAGCTATTGCAAAAATGTATTTCAGGCTTACGTTAAAATATTAGAGTGTTATAACATTCAAAAAAATTGTTCTCAGCCATTCGTAAGTATTTTGCTACTTGCTATTTTTTTTTATTTATATCAATCGATGAAAATGTTACAGGGTAATAAGTGCAGCAGTTCATAATTACTATTTGGAATAACTTGTGTTGCATGAAGACAAAACAAACGAAACACAAAATCTGAATTTCGTCATTGTTTTATTTTTCAGGTGCTATTCCACATTTTCGAATTAATGAATTCACTGTGTTACTTTCAAGTGGCAATTGAAACGTTTAAAAACGGCAAAATGATTAATAACATGGCAAGTAATTATTTCATATCTACTCTTATTTGTCAACCTCTCTTTAATCAGTTTATAATGATAGAAGAATCAAACTATTTTGTTATAGGATGAAACAATTATACGGTCATTATCCGTTTTAAGTTGGTTGCTAAAGAACACAATGTGGCAATCAATATTGATACAACAATGCGAGAAATTCTACTTACTTATGCAAAGTGTTCAAGATACTTGCGCACTTATTCTGAAGTCAACTTGCTCAGGTTCGTTACTTCCTTCTTTCCTTCCCTTTATTTCAAGTCCTGCAATTTTAAAGTTCCGACAGTAGTCCACATCGAAACATTGATTTAGTTACAGTCATGATTAACGTATTTAAAATATAAAAAATTAAAATATACGATTGTTGTGTGTATGTGCGTTGTGTGTCCGAAAGGGTTACCGTGGCCCCTGGCACAGGCAACTGAAGGAACACGGGTGGGTGTTAGTCAGTAAGAGTCTGACACGCCCTCCCGCTCCACCCAGAGCTGGAGTTACTTGACGATTGTCCACCCTCAAAAAAAAAAACGTAGGCAACAGTGTCGGATGACTGAATGAAATATTAATACAATTAGTAGTGATTTTAAATACTAACTATAAAATTGAAAGTATGTGATTTGCCTTAAACGATTTTTGTATCAGTGTAGTCATGAAGTTAAAAACTATCTCATTAGATATCGGTAAAGTACTGGTTTTATCAAAACGGAATGGAAATATGATGTTTGGGGCATCGCCTAGTTTTCTAAGTTGTGCTCTTCGAGCTTCGAAACCAAACGGTTGTCTTCAAGAAGTCTGTATTGATATTTCGTTGAAACCTAATTACATGGTTGGTCAATTATTGTTATATAACAGGTTTGTATATGTGCATGAATTGAAATACAGAAATGTTTATACTGGAAAAGGTGTGTTAATTTCATTACTGTATAGGTAACAAACGTGGCTTAGTGACTTAAGCTAGACAAATCCTGATGATCAGTAGGTCATTCTATACCAACCGTGTTCTAATGTTGGATAATAATGTTGTCATTGAAATGTTTGACAGATGATGAGAAAAAGCTTTGCAAGAACGTACTTCGCTTACATCGAGCATCATTCAGCAAGATACGTGTGTGTGGCCTGTTCTACGTAGACGCTGGGTTGCAATTAAGTCTGATGAGTTTGCTTACTAACTACACTGTTGTGTTGCTAGAGTTTGCATTTTTGTAATCTTGGCCTCAATAAATTGATTTTGTGCGTTGTCGGTATTATTATTTTAGAAATGTTCTGTCAGTGTTTCCAAGTTTTTTTTTAATAAGTAATTGGACACCATTTAACTGTCACGTTGATATTTTGTTTAGCCAAACTCATAAAAGTAATTAACTACCTCCGGGTCCAACTGAGAAGTTGCCTCATCAATTTGGTTAAGAGGGGCTATCTCGATAAATCGGAGGCGAGCCACCAACAATGTCTCACTTCTTACCCTGTCTCTTATGCTCCAAAATCTGCAAACATATTATAACCTCTGCAATGCCACAGACAACGACGTAGAGGTGACAAAGCTTCGGGCCGCTTAAAATCGATCACTATCGTACCATCGATACAAAGCAGTCAACGATAAATTATTTGTCCGAGTATATTCATGGTATTCATAATAATTATTTTAACGAATTGGATGTGAATAGTCAATACATTTAATATCGATTATTGCGTCACTAAACTTGTGTTCTTAAAAGCTACTGTTTCAGTCGAGAAAAGTGTACACATTTAGAAATATTAGAATAACTTATCCTGTGATACTTGACTTAAACACTAAGGTGGATAAAGATGTCCAGTTCATGCTATTGCCTTTGAAGCTGATGCAACATATCATGTTCTATACGAAATTTCGTACCAAAGATAATATTTAATAATTACTATTAGTCTATTGCCCCCCTTGCATTGATTACTTCACTGAATTCGAATCGGTTCTTGAATCTTAGGGTTCGCAGTATGCACATAACAGTGTTATGGGAGATTTTAATACCAACCTCCTTGCCCACAACTCCCCCCAATCCCGTAAACTCCTGCACCTTATCGAGTCAGCCAGTCTGCATGTATTAGCTCTCCAACCCACTTATAATAATATAATAGGTGATGATACTTGGCTTGACGTTATCCTCACCTCTAATCCTTCCCTAGTTTCATCACATGGTCAACATGTTGCTTCTGGTTTTTCCCAACATGACCTTATTTTCCTGTCCTATGTCCTTAAATCCCCCTAAACCTAAACCCACGTTCCAGTACAGGCGTGCCTTTGCACGTATGAATAGCGAGAGGCTTCAACAAGATGCATCCAATATTGACTGGTCACCCCTGGAAGCAGCTGTTTCAATTGACGAAAAAGTTAGTTTTTTTAACGATTTTGTGGTCAAGCTTTATGACGCCCGTGCTCCTGTCATGAAAATAAAGTTGAAGCGTCTACCTGCACCTTAGATGAACAGGGGAGTTCTGATGGCAATGCGATGAAGAGACCGTGCGTTTCGGAAATTTAAAAAGGATCGCTCGGAGTACAACTAGGACTTTTTTAAGACTGCTATAAATCAGTGTAATCAGATTATATGCAACGCTAAACGCCGCCACATCCTAAGTAATATCACTTCTTTATAATCCGATATTCGAAAGTTCTTTGGAACATTAGGCATCGGCAAATCGCGACATTCAGACCTTCCTAACACAATAGGTGTGGACGATCTAAATCGCCATTTCTCCACTGTTCCAACGCTGGATAGTCTAACCAAATGTCAAACACTCGACAACCTTGCTGGTCTGACGCGGGCCAGGATCAACCCATTTGTCTTCACCCCAGTCGACCCAGGAGATATCAAAATGATTATCCTATCCATTAAATCCAAAGCCGTGGGCTGCGATAATATTAGCCGCTTTATGATCGTGACGGCTCTTGATCAACTACTCCCTGCAATCTTCCACATCATAAACCTTTTCCCTTCTTGTTCGGCCTCTGCCTAAGATACCCAATCCCTCTCTTCCTTGTCACTTTAGCCTAATTGCCATCCTTCTCTTTCTATTTAAAGTGCTCGAGGCCAGTGTTCACAAACAATTTACCAACTTTATTCACCACAACTCCCTCATCAGTCCATTTCAATCTAGTTTCCGGCCCGGGCACATTACCGTTTCAGCTCTCCTTAAAGTGATCGACGATATAAGGCGGGGAGTAGAAGACACTAAAATTACAGTCTTAGTGTTAGTTGACTTTTCCAATGCTTTTAATACCGTCCGCGTCACTCACGAAGTCCTTTTATCCATCCTTTCCTATCTTATGGTCTCTCCGGAGGTACTGGAATGGTTTTCCTCCTATCTTCGGGGACGTCAGCAGTCTATTTATGCTGGAGACTCTTCGTCAAATTGGTGTGATAGTGCAGCTGGCGTCCCTCAAGGCGGTATTAATATACCGCTAGCCACCCTATAAACAGGAGATAATTCTCCTATTTTATTCTCCATTTTTATTAACCTCATTACCACCGAGCTTCAGACTACGTATCATCTTTATGCTGACGATTTTCAGCTTTACTGCCGGGCAAGTTTTGGCAACATATCCGATGCGATTGAGGAGCTAAACCGGAATTTAGAGGTCGTAAAACACTGGTCTGGTCGATTTAGGGTGGCGGTTAATCCCTCCAGGTGTCAGGCTATTATCGTGGAGAGCCCTTACAACATAAGGAAGCTGAATGACTTAACCACCTGCCACCTGTAATCTTTGACAACTCAGTCATCCCGTTTAGCTCCGATGTTAAGAATCTTGGTCTGCATGTCGATAGTTGTGTAGACTGGCGAAAGTAGGTCACGACTGTAAGTCAAAAAGTCACGATAACGAGGCGGTCAGTCTATCGGTTGAAAAACCTTCCCCCAACACACATAAAAGCAAGTACAGGCCCTAATATTTCCTATAATAATGATATGGTGATGTGTGTTACTATGATCCGAATGCAGATCTCCTCAATAAACTTCGACCACCTTCTCAATAACTGTATTCGATTCGTTTTTAATCTTCGTAAGTATGACCATAAATCTGCGCACCGACTGCTTTTAAAATGGTTACCCATTCGTCAGCGCAGACAGTTGAGGGCTCTGTCTATGCTGTTTTCTATTCTGGAAAAACCCACTTCTTCCTCTTATCTGACTTCCCAAATTAAATATTTATGCACTACCCATAGTTAAAATTTTCGTATCACCAACAATCCTCTTCTTGTCCTTCTCACCGTTCTGGCTTTATTCATCCTTCTTTCTTTGTCCAGAAATCTACTTGCTCGGATTCGTAACTTCCTTCTTTAATTATTTCCATTTCATTTCAGCCCTGCAATTTCTAAGTGTCGCCAGTATTGAGACATTTACATAGTTAGGTACTGAGTTATTGACAAACGTGCTTTGGTAACTTTACAGTGTCGGCCCCAACCAATTTAGGCAAACTATGACGATCAGAAGATCAGTCTAATACTAATGTTTTTTTAATCTTGAATAATAATGTTTTCATTGCAATTTTTGACGAATGATGAGATAAAGCTTTGCAAGAATGTGCTTCGGTTACATCGAGCATCATTCAGCAAGAAACGTATATGTCACACACCAGAAAATCTTTTTCGCCTGTTACAGCGGACGCAAACGGCCATTCCGCAACGTGATTTGGATGAACTCATATTGAGTATGGCCGAATCGCTGCGCGTTATTGTGTTACACGCGTTAACGGCAGAAAAACAGACTACTAATTGTTTATTTCACGCAATAAAAGCCTTTATAATTTTTTATTTTTATCTAGTTATCACATTTTAATGTCAGAATTAACTAAGGTGAAAATCCAGCATAAGCAAAAATCGCAAAAAGTCTTTTAATGCAAAAGGAGACAGTACTTCGTCGATCTACACATACAAAAACTTTGTATTTAATGAATCTAAATAGACATGATTATTTAATTTCAATAGGGCAATAAATATATTTTTTAATACCTTCATCCCTAGGCACTTTTGTTGTGTGTAGTAAAAAAATATCAAATCGTCGGTTTTTACGACTTTTATTCTTACCGTTAATTTACAATAAGATTAAAGACGCTTGCATAAACTGGAGTTAAAGAATTATTTATTCGACGTAGATCTTACAAGGTCATGTCCAGTCGTTGGCTACGGCGTAGCTGTCATTTGCTACGTCGTAGCATGCTCGTAGTCGCTACGCTGAGTAAACGATGTGTCATCGAATAAATTACTTCAGACGTAATTTCTTGAAAAAAATACCTTGGTATGAATACTAATTAAATTCTTCAAAAGTTTGTAAACACGCGAACTTTTCTATTTGCAGAGCGTTTTCATAATGAAATCGTGACGAATATGTTTCATAATGAATATTAAATTGTTTCAAATAATTTACTTTTTCACTTTTCGTCTCGCAGTCACGCGATTTTTTACTACAGAGCGACCAAGCTATTAATTATTTTCTCTGTTTGTTACACTGAAAAAGATTACATAAAGATCATGATCCGATTAAAAAAACTAAAGTCTTATATTTAAACCAAGATTTAGAACTTATTTGAAGGTTAAAAGTTACAAAAGACAATTACTTCCTTGATAGCTATACCCTGGGTGTCTTCGTGATATGAGTGAATATTCCTAGACAAACGGGCACCACCGTCGAACGTATCAGATATCAGACGCTTCACTTCTTGATCATTTTTGTCTTTCATTCGGTATCTTTCACGGCAAGTGAAATGCCTGAACATAAAAAGAATCAAAAGTGAAATAGTAGTTTATGAAACTGTTGCATAATGAGGGGTAATAAAAGACAAGTGTGTGTTTAAAAGCCGAGCCGTAGCGTAGGCAAGGTTTTTAATAGTATCACACGAGTTTGAATACCTAGCTATGAGCAGTTTCATACACTACTGTATCTACCCTCATACATTGGGATACTAATACTAAATAAAAAATCAAAGTTTTCCACGAAATTCAGTAGGTATACCAAAACGTATGAATGGCGCCAAAACCCAGCAAGTCACCGCGCATGCGCTAAAGCGGGCGCTACCACAGACAACAAAAAATTGGAATCAAAAGATTTTTGTAATGCTATAAAAATTACGCGGCCCGCATATGCGTTCCACTAGAAAAAACTTATTGATGGAAACTCTTTGGTGATATTTATTTCTTGGGTTTGCCCTTTATCGTATTGGTAAAAAAATTGTTTTAAGTAACATTATTTTGTTATAGAAAATGTGTTATAATATGATTATATTTTTAAATTTCGGTAATGTGTTTTTACAGTACGCTAATATAAACTTGTTTTGAAGTTTATAATTCGAATTTTATGACATGAAAGTAGATAAAAAAAAGAAGATTAAAAGTAAAGTAGATTATGTCATATCTCTTGTATTTTATTGTGTGTACATAAATAATAAATAAATAAAATTAATTTATTTGTGAACTGATCCAAAGAAGTTGGATTTCGGCACTTGGCATCATTCACTCGCTGGGTGATCAAAGATCAAATGAAATGAGCTGAAGAATGTTCATTTGTATATAATTTGGTTGGTGTCGTGTAAACGTGGAATGATACAAAAACCAATCAAGTACGGGTTGGACCATGCACAGTGAAGGGTTCCATAGTTGGGATGAATTTATCCCAAAAACAAATTTGACATTGTATTTGAAAAATATATGTTCTCCCATTCACACGTCACGGTCAATTCTCTTACCGCAAATGTAAGTTTGTAATAGAAAAAAATATATATATATGTGATAAAACTTTATATGAACGACTTTCGGATTTGTTCCTTGCTTGTGGTGTGAGACCTTGCTTAATTGCGAAATTTCATGATTCTAGGTCAACGAGAAGTACCTTAACGGTTATAATTTATTTGTTAGTATCAAAATATGTCACAAAAATGGCCGTATTTTTTATTGCATCATTTAGACCTCCAAGGTAATCGATATTAATTTCAACTTTATAACTCCACGCGTTCCTGAGAAAAAGGGCCTTGACAGACTGACAAATGGGCGGTCGGACGGACCACGAAGTGATCCTAATAGGGGGCCGTTTTTGTCTTTTGAGGTACGGAATCCTAAAAATGAACGATCACTCGAGTGAATCGTCTAATATCAGCTTTACCACCAGGTGGGATAGTGCTCAAACGAGTAGACACACACACATATCATCACGCGTTGCTTCCTCGAAGGGAAGGGCTGAGGACGTGTACCTATAGTATTCCCACATTTCGCCATTTATCATTAAGTACCTAGAGTTAGTAAGTTACTTTAAAAAGCATGTAGTTTTGTCTAAGGTATCTAATGCGTATAAACTCTAGAATTTGAATGTTAATTCGAAAATTACTAATAAAATCACACGCGCGAGAACCTAAATTATTAGAGCAATCTAGGCTATAATTGCTGATTCAGCGATGCTAACTTTAAGGAGAAAGAAACACAAATGAGACGAAAGGCAATGGATAAAGTCCGATTTACATGCCACATACCTTTGACCCAGCGATCCCCAAGCAGAAGCAGATGAATGCCGCGTTCAGGATGAACATTTCACAGTCTATGTACACTATGCTGGCCAGCGATACATAACACAGTCTAGGTAATACAGATAACACTTGATGTAGGTTCAATTCAGGGTTTAAGATGAGACGGAGCGCACCCATTCGAAATAGAGACATATACGAAGGGACGCGTGCGCAATATCTCGTGTTCAAGACGAGACTCAGGAAGCCAGCCGATGTCAACAGCTCCAAAGCGTTGACAGTGGCACCTCCGCGTAGAACATCCCCAAACCAACGATATGTGACACCTAATTAATAAATTAGAACTATTAAACCAATGCACAATGCCTCTCAATCGCCATAAGGTGATGTAATAAAATATAAGAATTATAAATAATGAAGCGCAACCAGTATCCAATCTGCCGTTTTAACATTTTACCGAGATTTTTACTTGACTTTTAAGGGCGATAAGGTTTGAATTTGTATCAAAAAAGGTTCATACTTCACTTAAAAACTAAGATTACTTTTGTTAACTCCGCCTGTTTATTATAACTTAATTTTAGTGAGCTTTGAAGAATATTTAAAACATAAGCAGGTTGTAATATGTATTCTAAAGAGTTTATAAACGAGTTTGAATACAATCAATACAATACAACCGAAATGTTAAATAGATCTCAGCTCATTTTGTTTTCATCGAAGCAAAAAGCCAGCTGTGATCAAAGTTTTTTAAATAGGTATGTTCCAGAATGAACTTAATATGAGGAAATGTTGTGAGGAAAGTTTTGGGATGAATGTGGGTGGCTCTAAGAGTAGGGAAAGACCAAAGAAACGATTGAAAGATTATGTGAAAGATGATATGACTAAAAAGGTGTGATAGCGACTAAGTATGAAAGAAAAAGACATGTTGCGCCGACCCCAAATTAATTGGGATGAGGGCAAGAGAATGATTTTAACAGAATTAAATTATCAGGATAAGAACTGGAGCGATGGACGTTGGGTAGACGACCCCTTGAGTGGAGACCCAGTATCAGCAAGCGCAGCGTGAGATGTCCCTCAGCTAGCTAGACCGACGACCTTAAAAAGGCGGCTAGAACAGATTGGATGCGGAATGTGGAGAAAGAAAGAAAAAGAAGGAAGATAGACAGAAAATAAATTTATTTGACCCAGGTTAAAACACACAATATTACACAAAAACAGACAAACAGAAAGTACTTAAAATAGTAGGTATTGTGTGCCTCACGGCTGCGTCAAATAGGCCCAGTTCAGCATAAATGCCAGACAACTAGTGCCTGACGCTGGTTTTCAACTGCTCCTTATGTTACGAGGACGTCGGATGTGAATCAGTTTTATAGAGAGTGTAAATATTTAAATAAAAATATATAGATATGTGTAACAAATAATAATATGAGACAACATCCACACAAGGTCTTCAGGTCTCGAACTAGGTAGAGCCTGTACTACGGTAACCTGATGACTGATATATATACACACCCAGACACAGGTCAAACAGACATGTTCATGCACACAAATGTTTGACTTGTCCGGGGATCGAACCCGGAACCCGCGGCTCAGAAGGCATGGTCACTACCAACTGCACCAACCGGTAATAATAAAAACGATTAAATATTTGTTCAAAATAATTATAGATAGATTAGTTATTAAAGTTAAATTATAGCGGTGTTAATAAAAATGATATGGTTATACAAAAAAAATAGTGGACTGTCCTCGATAAGGTACAACTAAATATCTCATAATTCATATCATTCAAATAAAGGTTATGTGGTGGATTTCAGGAGAGGCCTATCTCCAGCTGATGACTCTAGTAGCCTGAGTTGATTGCAGTACGGCGAAAACGAACCAATTAAAATCTGAATTAACGTCGAAAACGATATCCCATCTACAAATACTGTTGTTTACACGGAACAGATTTTTTCTGTTCCGTGGTTGTTTAGGTGTGGAATTAATATACTTTATTAGAGTCAAATAGGAATATAATTCATTTGTACGGACACATTCTTGCAGTTGGTTATGACATATACCTAAGCGTAGACAGAGAAAACTACTGTCTACGCATATAAGGCTAATTTGGTCTGTGATATAAAGTAACAGAAACAATCAGTCATCTTGACACTTTCACCATAGACATAGAATGAGGTTTCGTTCACAAAGTCCAACAGAAACAACTACACACATAGTGCACGGCTGCACAAGCAATTAACTAGCATTTTCCGCATAGGTATGAACTGTACGAAGATATTCGCTAAATTGGAACCACGTAAACACTGAGCGCACAGTAAACAATGAATCCTTGACGACACGGTTGGCGCAGTGGTTAAGCAATTGACTGCTGCGTTACGTGTCGCGGGTTCGATCCCCACACGAAACAAATATTGGTATGACCTGCAAGTAGTTGTTCCGGGTCTGGCTGTTTGTGTATGTGAGTTTAAATGTTTGTAAACGCACCTACGATACAGGAGAAATTCCTAGTGTGGGGCAACTTTTAAAAAAAAAAAAATTACGTGGAAACACAACGCCTAATACTCGCCGTATACATACAAAGTTGCGACCTCACAAAGCGAGATCTAGACAGCCTCTCTCGGTAAATAAAATTAATTTATTCGACTTTTTTGGGTGTTAAACAAGCAGGCGGCCCTCCTACAGGTAAGTGCTTACCGCCGTCTATGAACCCGGGATGTTGCGGATAAAGATTGTTTTACATTCGCGGATGCGCGGATCTTAAGATATTATTTATGAAACTATATGGGTGGAGAAATAAAATAACAAGATAGTAATTTTAAAGTACAACACTATTAAAGAATTAGTTTTTTTTTTCTTTATTTAAAATGGGTTTGTTCTTGACTCTAGTCTAGGTCAGTGGTGACAGAGACCAAGTCAACAATGGAGTGAGCTTACCCAGAAGAAGCCTGTTCAATCTCACTTTACAAAAAACTCACTTAACAATCGATACACATTAACAAACGCGTCAGACCTTAGGGGCAATTCCCGTATTTTTAAGACCGTTCGCATTCTAATCTCAGTCTCAATGTGTCAAAATTACTATCAATTTACTTACATTTTTGACAGGTTTTTGACATTAATTGTCGCTGAGATGAGATTGCGACTTGAATTTGAACGTTTTTTAAGTACGAGAATTGGCCTACAGGTCTCCGAACAAAATCTTCGCTCCTATTGGTCAATGAGCACGTGCGTGAGGCACGCGCCAGGTGCCAGCCCCGCCTATTTTCTTTCTTGTCGTGGCCTGTGACCTTGTACACCTGCATCCACATGAACATACGGAATGAATATTGCAGCTGATGTCCAAATCAATGCGGAAAAATATATTCGCAACCTCCCCGATATGATCATCAACAATATCAGAAGCATCGCAAAGAATTGCCATATAAATTACTTTCTATAATCCTAATTTCAACTCCTTATTAGTAATTGTAATGGCAATCATGGCATGGTTTACGTTTTTATATAATCACTAGCTGACCCCGCGAACTTCGTACGGCCTAACTTTTTTTTTTCTCTCTCCGTATGAACCATCCTCGTACTTCAAGAAATATTCTAAAAAAAGAATTATTAAAATCGGTCCATCCGTTCTTGAGTTATAAAATTACAACGAAAAGTGGCATTGATTTTCATAGATACAGATATACCTTTTATACAGATTCTTTTATATTTGGTGAATGTGAGAACATTGTAGACTGTACATTTGTAGATCATTTTCTATTTTACTAAGTACCAGGTACCTGTTGACAGGCCTACACTGTCCTCCCATACCTATTACCACTATACCTAATTTGAAAACATTGTAAAAACCAATTATTTTTAAAAGAGTAACCGTGGAGTTTCTTGTCGGCTCTCCTCCATAGGAAACGATCTATTGGAACCATGCACCTAGCTTCTGACGTTTCATAAGTGCCCATGCAGGTGTATGTGAAATAAAATATTTTGAGAATTGATTTTGAGAGACAAAGCTGTCTTATGAGAACGAACACAGCAACGCTGCTTGGTGACAGAAAAAGCTCTACTACGTATTTTTATAAATGAAAAATCATTTTATTTCTGCAAGTAGGTTTGTACAAACACTTTTACACGTCAATCATATTTTATAAACTAGATGAGGTCGGCGTTTCGTAGCTGACTATTCTGAGAAGAAAGGCCGAAACAAACTCAGAGGTCACAGTCTCTTTTAAAGTCCAGACATAATCTTGGTCAGATCATGTGAAGGCTATGTAGATCGGTGTCTGAAATGGTCTTTTGAGGAAAGAACCACACAGATTGAGTGGACCTGTCCAGTCAGTGCACGTAATTGTCAGCAATCGATAATTCAATCAAATAATCAATAATTTTTTAACAAGTTTTTTATCAGATTTTAATTCACCAGCCATTATTTTTCGTACTAGTATGCACATTGTGCAAGTGTATGTTTATGTTATATTAAATATCTTCGTGTTACGGTATAGTGTACGTGACTCTGTCAACCGATTATACTTAAATAATGCTTATAACACTTTGTTTTGTGAAATTTGTAAATCCTTAAGATTGTACAGGGGTCGGCCATTTTAATGTCACAAATTATTTAAGCACCTACGTAGATGATCATGTTGATTTAAAAAAAAATTGAGCCGTCGCGAGACGCCTGGAAGATGTGAAACATCGAAGATCATTCTTTATGAATTCTTTCAGTATGAATGAATGGTCTAATAAAAGAAAATAAATATGGCATAAACAAAAACCAAATATTCAGTTTTTGTTTTAAGAAATAAATTGTTCATTATTTAAATTATAGCGTGGCGACGCGTCGACACGTGCGTCGCCAAGCCAGCAATTGGGTTTACGTGCGGCCATAAATGTTTCACATCAGAAAATCAAGGAGCAATCATAGAGATAATGCGCGTTCCGTCTTCATTTGAAACAAGGATTATGCCAGACTGTTAAGTGGTGAAAAACACGAATACCACTTGCACCGAAAGGACCGAACGTGGAAATGAATTACATTTTAGAATGATACAAATCTGCATTTCTTTTTGATGTTAAACATTAATGCGGCGGCGGGTCAGACCGGCTATTGGCGTGGCGACGCGCGACGTATGGCCACGCGCTCGTATCTCGGCGTCTCTCACGCAGAGTTGCGAAATAAATTTTGTTCTTAAAATAACATGTTATATTTTTTAAATAAATGATTTTATATCTTTATAAAATCGAAATATTTTGTTTTTGACTATGCCATATTTATTTCCTTTAATAAACCATCCCCTTCATGCGTATTTTCTATACAAAATAGTTTCGATGTTTCACATATGCCAGGAGTCCCGCGACGGCTCAATTTATTTTTTCCATTTATTTATCACTAAAAATCATTACTTACATTCGACAACCCTGCTTTAGCCGATAAGCGTATCATAAAATCAATTTGCGAGCCCGACAGTACGTTAATGAGCAAATTAATAGGCTTCGCACTGTTTTGATGAGTTCCACTTTTTGTTATACCTATTCTTTTTAATACCAACTATTAAGGGAACAATAAGTGGCAGTAGGTCAAAACGACGACGCTATAGATGAAAGACGTGTATCTGTATGCGTTTGGGGTCAGCTGCCAGTCTAACCGGATGCAGCTGAATACCAGTATTTTACATGGAGTGACTGCCTATCTGACTTCCACAACCCAATGACTGGGTAGTACGATACCCCTTGGTAAGACCGGTTGTCAGACTTTCAGGCTTATGCCAACCCGTAACGACTGTCAAAGATCCACAAATGACAGCCGGGGTGGCCGGGACCATCGGGTTATCGATATTTAAAGATGGTCACCCAACCACGGACCAATCGTGGCAATCGTCGCTTACCCTGATCGATCGACCCGTTCCTTTGTTATTATTTAGTCACGAGCTATTGGTTAACTACTCATAATTACATTAGAAGTTCCTATATCAATAATTATACAATTAATGAGTTTATAGGTAGTAATATTAACTGTCTTGTATATATTCACTGTTCACCAATGAATCAGGAAGGGTACACGCAGACCACGGACGTATCGTAGCGATAAAACGCAAGAGCTATGACGATATTGAAACTCTTTTACAAACCATCATGCGATAATTTGACAATAAGCGACACCCACTCACAGGCGCACACACACACACACACACATACGCACACACAAATAAACTCACACATACACACTCACTCACACCTTCCTAGATATTAGTTAAATTTCTGTTTCTTTTTATGTACCTACACTCCTACATAATAATTTTTTCTAGTTTTAGAAGAGCGGGGGTTTTCGGGGGCCCATTATTGAGTGAGCAAGTCACCCCCTGCCATTTTATCCGTGTATTACATAACATTAATCAGACAGGGGACATAGTCCGTCTATAGTTTTAGATAACCAGTCCACTTTAGCCACCCAAATCCATAGTCTAATACCTTTATTTTCCATATCCTGCAATAGTCCTGTACCAACCGGGGGTTGCCCTTGGGTGCACTTGATTAGTACGTATAGGAATCATCGTCGGTTAGTGCCTCATTTCATTGACAGCCTCTATACGGGCCTCTCGTATGCCTTCCAAAGATCTCGAGATATGTCAAAGACATAATAATTTACAATAATTTATTTATTTCAGTAAACTTTACATATTTCTACAATATTTAATCTTACATAGAGGCCTCCTTTTAAGTATAAATAATACCTGTGTTAGGAGACCCCGCTCGCGCGCGCCTCAAAGATATGTCAGCACCAATGACGGGGTTTGCTAGGACCGATGCCTGCTAGGGTTGCGGAAAAGTCCGAGAGGGATACCGTGGCCCCTGGCACAGGAAACTGAAGGAACATAGGTGTGTGTTAGTCAGTAAGAGTCTGGCACGCCCTCCCGCCCCACCCAGAGCGGGAGAAGTTATTTGATGAGTTCCCACCCTCAAACAAAAAATTGTGCGGTTTTCGAACTTTTGGTCCTAGGACATACCGGTTTCCTCACGATGTTTTCCTTCGCCGTTTTGAGAGCAATGGTGATGGAAATTATTTACACAAAGTAAAGCGCCTGTCTGTGTTCAAACCTACGACTTACTACGGCAGTGCTTTAATGCTAGGTAGGGGTTAAAGTATGAAATTGCCGATTTGTACTGAAAAATTTAAATTCCTTTTTTGATTTATGGAACATATTATTTATTTATCAAAATAATTACCATTATTATCTATATATTGCTGCCATCTGAATGTCATTTATGCCTTTGCGATAGAACTCTCGAGATCTAGATTCGACAAACTGTGTGAAAGCATTTTGTACTGCCTCCTGAGAATGAATTAATTAACTTTTTATCACGTAGAAAATTGTCCAAATCACGAAAAAAATGGTAGTCCGTTGAAGCAAGGTCTGGCGAATACGGAAGGTGACGAATGGTTTCTAATTGCAGTTCCTGTAGAGTTAAAACGGTTTCTCGTGCTGTATGAGGTGATTCCTGAGTCGGGGCTGTTTCACTGCTAGTTTTGCTATCATTGTTCGGAGTTCGGTACAGTAGACATCTGCCGTTATTGCTTGACCAGATCGGAGAAAACTATAGTGAATAACACCATGCTGAGACCACCAAACAGTTACCAGTACCTTTTTATTGGTAAGCTTTGCTTTAGGACACTGTTGCGGCGTTTGACCTGGGGTCAGCCATTGCATTTTTCGCTTACGGTTATCGTAAAGAATCCTCTTTTCATCACATGTCACAATTCGATCCAATATTCCTTCATTTCTGTATCGATTCAACAAGGCAACACAAGTTTCAACACGTGTTTCTTTCTGCAGATCAGTCAAATCATGAGGCACCCATTTCTCATGTTTATTTTATTTTATTGATTTGACGCAAATGAGTCAATATTGTTGGTAAGGTAACGTTAAACCATGCCGCTAATTCCTAAGTAGTTTGGCTCGGATCGGCTTCCACCATCTCTTTCAACTCATTGTTATTCACCTGTGTGGGCGGTCTTCCACGTGGTTCGTTCTTCAAATCAAAGTTTCCATCACGAAAGCGTTTAAACCAAAATCGCATGGTGCGTTCATTAGCAGTCCCCTCTCCAAACGCAACATTGATATTGCGAGCTGTTTCTGCCGCGTTAGTTCCACGTCGGAACTCGTATTCAAAAATAACTCGAATTTTCGAAGTATCCATCTTTCTTGTCTAAGCTGAATAAAAAAAACAACTGAAAGTCGATAATCAATGTTACACATTTTTTAAAAGAAGAACTTCATAGGTACCATGTGAAAAATGTTTCACTCAAAAATCTCAAACCATGAATGTTCGATGTCAATTCGAAGTACCTAATACAATAAAACGGCAATTTCATACTTTAACCCCTATTATTATTTGGACATGTTAAAGAGAAAATACCAATTTCGCAGATTATAATCATCCTCCCAGTTTGTGATCCGAAGTCAATTATCGTGAACACATAATAGTTAATTTCACTTGGATAATTATTATTGACACTGATTAATTGGCAACAAGTAGGTACTTACGCACTTCCAGTTGGGGTAATGTGGTGACGTAGTTTCTAGGTCGATAGTTTTATTTATAGGGATGATGGAGCAAGATTGAAGGTTTATGGGATAATCTTACTTAAGATTAGACAAGGCCGCACTAATGCCTATCACATGTATGGAACGTGGAAATAGAGATTTTGGTAGAAGTGAACATCTTTATGAAAGATGGCTTGGGTAAACTTCCACCGAAGATTATCTATATATAAATAAACATCAATTGCCAAAAATTTTTGTCCGCCCATCATTTCAAAGCGGCTGCACCTATTTATCTAATTCTTTTTTGTTTTGTTTTTAATTATCAGGACAAGGTTTGTATGAAAGAGAATATTAGGTTGGGGAAAAAGTCTTTTCGCATTATAGTATGTATAAACTTGTAATAAAACCTCTTTGGCTATACTATTTGTATCTGGCTGGTTTTGGTATCATTGAAAGTTTAAATTTTAAAGAACATAATTCCAAATTCAAATTAGGAAAATGTGTGATTTTCATTTGTTTTTCGTACCGTCAAGATGAGTAAATCTCATGAAGAAATTCGATACATTTTAAAATTTTACTACAACAAGGTAAAAATGCAACGCAAGCCGCGAAAACAATTTGCGATGTTTATGGACCTAGTGCAGTGTCTGTGAGAGTAGCACAAATTTGGTTTAAGCGTTTTCAATCCGGAAATTTTGATGTCAAAGATGCACGTCGCTCTGGTCGCGCTATTACAGATAAAATGGATGCCATTTTTGAAAAAGTGGAGCAAGATCGGCATATCAGTAGTTACGACGTAGCTGAAGAACTGGGAATTGACCACAAAACAGTTTTGGCGCATTTGAAAAAAACTGGGTACACAAAAAAACTCACTGAAAGAAACCTAATGAACCGTGTACTCATTTGTGATTCTTTATTACGACGTAATGAAACCGAACCATTTTTGAAGAAGCTGTTAACTGGTGATGAAAAGTGGATCACGTACGACAAGAACGTGTCAAAATGGTCGTGGTCAAAAGCCGGTCAGGCTTCACAGGCTGTGGCGAAACCCGGGTTAACTCGCAACAAGGTGATGCTGTGTGTGTGGTGGGATTGGAAGGGCATTATTCATTATGAGCTGTTACCACCAGGCAGGACCATCGATTCTGAACTTTACTGCGAACAACTGATGAGATTAAAGCAAGAAGTTGAGAGAAAGCGGCCGGAATTAATCAACAGAAGGGGTGTGGTTTTTCATCATGATAACGCTAGACCTCACACATCTTTAGCCACTCAGCAAAAATTAAGAGAGTTTGGCTGGGAGGTGTTAATGCATCCGCCGTATAGTCCTGACCTTGCACCTTCAGATTTCCACCTGTTTCGGTCTCTTCAGAATTCTTTAGGCAGTGTCAGGTTAACATCACGAGAGGACTGCCAAAACCACTTGTCGCGGTATTTTGATCAGAAGTCCCAAAATTTCTATAGCAATGGGATCATGTCCCTACCTATAAGATGGCAAAAAGTAATCGAACAAAATGGTACCTACATACTTTAGTTAAATGTAAACAAACTATATTAAAAAATGTTTTGAATTTTCTTTAAAAAATACGAAGATACTTTTTCCCCAACCTATTATTTTAAAAATTCGCTGGGATCCGGAAATTTGGATGGTATTTTTGTATGAAATTCACCCCGGGCGACGCCGTAAGAGCCGTTAGAGACGTAAGAGCTTGTTGATAATAATAATTGTATGGTCAGCAACCGCATATTGTACTTTAGCCTAGTTAAAATACTGCAAATTTTGTTAATTTATAAAAACGTAGTATCGTCACGTACGCAAGTACGTAAGTCTTCGGTTTAATATCGAGCTCGCGCAACATCCAAAATTTTGTAACATTTTCTATTATTTTAGTGCAATTTCGTATTGAATACTTTTTTGAACAATAACATTTATTTTATTAACAATCAACATTAAGTAAGTAAATCAACATACAATAATACTAGTCTATTACTGACAGTACAGTATCCCTGTATCAAATTTCATCAAAATCGGTACAGCCGTTTCGGAGACTAGGCGAAACAAACAGGCAGACAGACAAAAAAAAAAATGGTTTTTTTGTTATAAGTAGCGTATATACTTTCATATGTGGAGCGCACCGACATAATAAACTAGCGCAGCAGCGCACGCCCGCAGATTGGTCACTTGCTTGCTGGCGCCCGAATAACGCGGACGTGTGACCTCTGCTGCTGTACAGAGAATTGTTGTTTAATTTACCTACTCGAATACTTCCTACAACGTGGTGAACAACACAATGGCGACCCTGGAATGGTGAAGATTAGTGTTTGAGTTACATTACTCATTCAGAAAAATAGGAACCTATCAAAATGTGAATAATTTATTGTACTCGGAACGGCATCATAGGCTAGTTAGTAAAAAAGATAAAGTTAAATAGTGTTTTCACGTATATTAATAATTTGCAACTTAAACAAAACAAAATATGAGATCGCATAGTGTGTCTATTGTTATTCAATCAAAAATATTTTATTTAACATAAACCTACAAGGGTATTTATGAAACGCCAGAAGCTAGGTGCATGGTTGCAATATTTTTTTTTTTCAAACGTTGGCCCACACTAGGAGTTTCTCCTGTATCGTGGGTGCGTTTACAAACATTTAAACTCACATCATAAACAGCCAGACCCGGAACAACTACTTGCAGGTCATACAAATATTTGTTCCGGGATTGAGGACGGCGAGCAATGGGTAGCTTGCTGTCCAATAAGGGCCAGACCCTGTACGACAGCACGTTGTGTTCCACGCGCGCCTCAAAGAGATGTCAGCACCAACGACGGGGTCCACTAGGGCCAATGCCTGCCAGGGTTGCGGAAAAGGCCGAAAGGGTTATCGTGGCCCCTGTCACAGGCAACTGAAGGAACACGGGTGGGTTTTAGTCAGTAAGAGTCTGACACGCCATCCCGCTCCGCCCAGAACGGGAGAAGTTTGAATGATGAATAAATACAAAGGGAACTATATTTTCTATCACCAAAATTTATATTTGTCATCAAGTTGTATCACCTAATAAATAGATCTATCGCCACGAAATATTTTCGTTCTCAGATAAACAAAAATTGTTCTCAGGTTGATATCTCAGGATTTTAGGTGATTTATTGTGGAACTGATTTTGCATTGTTTGGTGACTACATTTTGGTGACAGATCTACTATTTGGAGGACAAACCCTATTATTTAAGAAACACAAAACTAATTAAATTGGTAATAGCTTAAATGATACCCGAGACAAATTACCAGGAGAAACTGGATGCAATCTGGACTTTAGGGCACCCCGACTCGGACAGGTTAGGTTAGAAGGGGATGGCGGGGTCGAGAGACCCCGCCATCCCCTTCGTGGTTATTTTTTTATAAACCACCCAGAAGTAGGAGCCCCGCGAAGCGGGGCTCCGTCGACCAAGCCCTACCGTCGACATATTATGTATATCAATCGATCCGTGGTGAATAAGAAAACTACTACTATTGGTGATCTCTTTAAATTAGTTTGCTTAAATACTTATTAGGACACACCTATTATAATACATACAAAAACATTTATTTGGTACTAGACCTTATATCTCAGGATTTTAGGTGATTTATTGTGGAACTGATTTTGCATTGTTTGGTGACTACATTTTGGTGACAGATCTACTATTTGGAGGACAAACCCTATTATTTAAGAAACACAAAACTAATTAAATTGGTAATAGCTTAAATGATACCCAAATACAAAGAATATTTATATAAGATGAACAAATTAATAAAAAATAAAAGCCTATTTTACCCAAACGACATGCTTGCCATTACAACTACATATAACAAATCTGTATTATGTCAAAGAAGTATACAAAAATACAAACATCTTAATTTGGGAGCAGTTAAAGCCGTTTATTGCCAGTTATTGCCGTTTTATTTGCTCATTTCCGTTGAACACAAAGGTCGAGATAAAATGTCTGTCTATTTGTAAACACAACAAGACATTATACAGGGTGTTTGGCGCATGGACCGACACAATTTTTCCAGGGATTTGGGAGGTCATTAGCTAGGTTCTACCCGTACACCCTTTGTCCCTAACGTCACGGTTGGTTACATATGATTTTTTTTAAATGAAAAAAACACCCAAAATATTTCCTTTTATTCGAAATAGTAAGTTTTTTGTTTGTGGGTGTAGTGGCAGTGATACAACTGGTTTCAAGAAAATTCCTTACAAGCTTCCAAAGTTTATTTTTGTATGAAATTTTACAACTTATAAATTCGTTAAAAAAAATTTGGGACAAAGGGTGTATGGGTAGAACCTAGCTAATGACCCCCCAAATCCCTGGAAACACTGTGTCGGTCCATGCGCCAAACACCCTGTATAAAAACAAATCAAGCAGTAAAACGAACTCTCATATTTTGATAGCATAATTACCTAACAATGAGCGTAGTCTGTAATGTAATTCGGATTAAATAATAATAGTTGGTACCTAGTTATGCAACCTGAACCGCAACGAGTAATCACCGTGAGAGCATAAAATGCCCGATTGCAGTTTAGGGTGGTCCTTCCAAACGGTTCCATGCATTTTGTAAATTTAGCATTCTAAGTAGCTGTAAGTCCAAGCATGTAACCGATAGGATAAGTTTAGATGTTTACAGTAGAATATACGCTTCTGCTCACATTTAAGTAGCACTATTCTTTTATTATAAAGCTCACAAAAACTTGACTACCTACAAGTTAGCAATAAAACTAATATTATGCTGTTATTTTGTAAAATAATAATTTATAAGAAGTAAACAGTCCTCAATAAAATTTCTGCTGCGGCTACGGTTTTGAGTGGTATACGTCGAATAGTAATATTATAGCAGATTGTTGGTTGCTACCGTCCTTTTTACCTTTTAAATAAGGGACTAACGCTTGTGTTGTAATTTATTCTGATATTGCTAGAAGGCCTACAAATAGACCGAAGTTATAAGTTGAGGAAAAAAAAATCCTTCAAGAGTTTTGTATAAAAGTGTAATGAACAAATTACCTGTTTACCTTTGAATAATTTAAGTATATAGGTACCACATACAAAACTGATACCGTTGGTCAGGCAATTCTTGAATCTAGTACCTACTAATAGGTGTATACTAACATAAATTGTTTGTTGTTATGTGTATTTAATTTAGTTCCCACATTTAGTAATTATCTTACCCATGAAATATAAATAAATAACTGAGTAGTTCGTGAACAATGAAAAATGTATGCAATGTGTCGTGATTTTCAATTTAATGTGATTTTAAATACTAAATATAAAATTGAAAGTATATGATTTGCCTCAAATGATTTTTGTATCAGTGTAGTCATGAAGTTTAAACGTATCTCATTTGACATTTACCGAAAAAGTACTGGTTTTAAGTTAATTCTCTTCGAGCTTCGAAATCAAAAGTTTGTCTTCGAAAAGTCTATATTGATATTATGTTGAGTACAATATTGCTATATACCAGGTTTGTATGTGTGCAAGAATTGAAATACAGAAATGTTTAAACTGGAAAAGGTGTGGTAATTTCAATTGTTTGTTAAGCGTCAATGTAAATGGGTATGGCGGATTATTATTATTATTTCGGTAAACAAATTTTGTTTGTCAGCTCTTTGGCTAGTTTGGCCTAAGCAAAGTAAATTTAGCGTGGGTGGTGATTTGTTTTTATCACGTGGAATTACTGTAATGAGGAGTAATTCCATTTTCCTCAATTTGCTTGAACTTCCTAACTATTCTGCAGGTGTTTAAAATGGCGGCTTTTTGGAGTGTTATGTAAATTGAGACTTTCAGGTCCATTTGTTTAAGGCTTTTTTTTTTTGAGGGTGGGAAATCATCAAATAACTTCTCCCACTCTGGGCAGAGTGGGAGGGCGTGTCAGACTCTTACTGACTAAAACCCACCCGTGTTCCTTCAGTTGCCTGTGCCAGGGGCCACGGTATCCCTCTCGGACTTTCCCCGCAACCCTAGCAGGCATCGGCCCTAGCGGACCCCGTCATTGGTGCTGACATCTCTTTGAGACGAACGGCGAGCTGCCCATTGCTCGTCGTTCGCAAGCCCACGTCTACGGTGGCCGGGAATCTGTCTGCGATTCCCGACGCCCAAAAAAAAAAGGGCGTCTCTTGCGGCGCATAGGGGCGTGAGGGCGCGAATTTTGACTCTCCCTCACGCGTTCCGCCTCCTCCTTCGCGAACATTACTGCTTCGCAGAAGGAGGTGACGGCTTCCCAAGCCCTCTCGCTCCGTACCATGGCCTGGACCAGGCCGGACGCGAGAGATCGCCACCGCCAATCGCCTCCACGAGGACACGGCGGTGCTCCGCCCAAGCCGGGCAGACCTCCACCGTATGCTCCACCGTGTGCTCCGGGCGATCCACACAATGGTGACACCCGGGCGTTTCCTCCCGCCTTATCCGGAACAGGAACCTCCCGAAACAACCGTGTCCGGTGAGGACCTGCGTCAGGCGGAAGGTGAGGACGCCATGGCGCCTCTCTAGCCACTCCTCAAAGAGGGGACTTATCGCCGCAATTGTGGCGTGCCCAGCGCTGGGTTGCGACAATCGCACTCTCCATGCCGCCCTGAGATCCCGCCGGAGCTCTGTCCGCTGTACCGTGATTTCTCGCGGCAGCGGAGCTACGCCCCGGAGTTTCGCCTCCTCGCGCCACTCCCAAATGTGCGCAAGGACTTTTGCCTCAAGATCCCATGGCGGTAATCCGGCAAGGAGGCTCGCCGCCTCACCGGAGACCGTACGGTATCCCCGGACCAGCCGGGTGGCCATGACCCTTTGGGGCGCGTTCAACCGGCGGGCTGGCCGCCGCCTCAAATTTGTTTAGGGCTGTGGTGGAGGTGATTGGGTATAACACCAAATTTATTTATTGTTTTTCTATTTTGTTGTGTCTCTGTTTGTTTTGTTCTATTGAATTTTGCTTTTGCTGTTTATATTAGTTTTGTATTCCATCACGTAATGTTAATTTTAAACTTGTTAATTTTAGTTATTATACAGGGCGTCCCACGGATACGCCACATGGAGGGAAAGTACCTTGAATGTTGTAGATGGAACCTTTTACTGAAAGAAGACATTAGTTGAATTTACAAAACAATTTAAACTGCATTCATAGATATTTAAATAATTACATATGGTTGAACCGGCAATCGAACCCGTTTCACGAGAAAAATAATCACCTGTAGCTTTATCATACCGATCGAAAGGCTTCATCATAAGGATTATTTTTTGCTAAATAACATAGTGTGACCAATAAAAGGAAGGCCATGAATTTTTACGGAATCGGTTTTATGGAATCGCACAGGTTTGTCTTCCGGAGAGTTGAGTTTTAAATACTGCGCTCACTCTTCTTTTGTATTCAGTTTCTAAGGTGTATTTTATTGTTGTATGTTCTATTCTTTTGAGTTGTTTGTATTCTAAATATGTTTACAACTCCGTTGGTTCCATAGCTGTGATTGTGTCTGTATTATTAACAGAATACTCACCCAGTTTTATTTTGCCTCTTTGGTACTATATGTACTGTTTTGCCTTTATCTAATCCGAATTGATATATTGAATTCTGTCGTGGTATCTATTAATTTGTTCATCCCTTTTTCAGAATCAACGTATAGTTTTATGTCATCCATATAAATAAGATGTGAGATTACTGCTTCTTCTGTGGTATGTTTATGGGAAAACCCGGCTTGGTAGCGATGGAGTAGATGGGACAGGGGGTTCAGAACGAGACAAAACCATAAAGAACTTGGAGAATCTCCCTGATAAATCCCCGCTTCTTTATGGATATTTATTTGTCGAGTAGTGATAGCGTTGTGTCGATCATTTAACTCGAGTGCAGTTTTCCAACGGGACATGATGTTCTGTAAGAATGCTATTATTTTTGAGTTTATTTTATAGATCTGTAATAATTAAATTAGCCAGGAGTGTAGAATACTATCGAATGCTTTTTTTATAATCTATGTATGTACAATATACGTTCCTATTTTTTGTGGCGGCATGTTTGGGGTTTATTGAATATAAAACAAGTTGCTTTATTATTATTAATTATTATTACACAATTAAAATTGTAAATATTTAACAGCTGTCATTTAAATTTTATAAATAAATTATTGACCTTGATCTTACCTACCCTCGTTTCCTTATAACATAGCATAAGTTACTATGGTTTCGAATAGGTTCTATTAGACTTACGCATGTTGACCACACAACAACACCGAATAGTGCCTGCACCCAAATATTAGCCAAGTCGGTAAGAAACCGACTGCAAGTACATCGTACTTAAATAGTTCCAATGGGTTAATACCCTAGTGGATAAATAGCAAACTGACGAGGTCGGTTGGTGCTAACAAAGCATAAATAGTTCCACTGGGTTAATACCCTAGTGGGTAAAACGCAATCTACTTATTGAGTTAAGTATTTAATCACGCCGCGCGCCGTGGCTGTGGTCGAGATACCACTGACGTTGGTAGATAATCATATTAGCAATTTCGCAAGTATAAACTAGGAAAATCAAATATATTCCCTAAGTACGAGATTAATACAGAAATTGGGTCAGGGACAGTAAACATAAAAACCAATTAGTTTTTAAAACTAAACGTCTCAAGTATTATGTCGAAATGAAAACTTTATTATAAGTACCTTTTAGTGTTACATACCAGAAACGAGTAAAGTTACGAAAAAAAATTATGTTTTAGTACGCAATACATATATGAACAAATAGCTAATTGTTAAAAAAAAACCTCATGAATGGTATGTGAACTGTGAAGGATAAGAATGCGAAGGGATACGAGCGTCTTAAAAAATAATAAAAACAAAAAAACCTTTTTAACGTTTACCTTCTCTCAAACTCCTCTCTGCTCAGCTAGTGGACACGTCGAAAAGGCGGTCCCATAAAAACTCTCTCAAAAATGGGCAAATAAGTGAACACCGGTGTTGTGTGGTGATTATGTAAATTGTCTTAATGTGGGAAGTCACAAATTAAGAACCAAGCAACCGAGCTTTCGAAAAATGTATCTAAGTGAGTACCTTTCCCATCCAAGTTCTGCTCTGTTCAGTTCTTTTAAGTTGTGTGGTAGGTAGTTTTTGTTAAGGGCATTTTAGTACCACTGAAACATAATTAATTACGCTCAAATTACGAATATATCCAACAAATAAAGACTAACTATAAACAGACTTGAAATGAAACAGTGCCTTGTCATGTGCTACAAAACACGCTAAAATACTAATTTTAGTCATAAAACACAATTTAGTTACAGATGACATTTTATTTAATTAAAGCATTATAATTTAATATCGTTACATAAGTAATAAATAACCGAAACACACATTAATAGGGCGTTGCAAATACATAAGTTTGTCAATTATATTAAATGGCAGCACAGGAAAAATCACACTGTTTTGTAGTGGCTTCAAGGCTTCAAACCTGGGAATTTGATAAATAATAAATAAATAAATGATTTATTTCTGTAATTTAAGAATCTATGCAGTATACGTATTCTAAAGTAATGTTGTTTTCCGTGTCCGTTTGATTGACCGTTTAGAATTTTTGATATTTTAGAAAGAAAGAATAAAAAGAAAGAAAGAAAATGCGTTTGAACAACATTATAACCGATGCCAAAGATTATTGATGATTAACTAATATCTATTGACGATTTTACCGATTATAATTCTGTAACGATATGTGTTACGGTCGCGAATCATATTCTGATCAACATACAATTTGATACTTACCTGCAAATTACAAAAAACGAAGACAATTTTAATAATTTAATTTAAGCTGTAGGTACTATTAACCCGATTGAATAAAGAAAAAAGAGAGAATGATAAAACGTTTATTTGCGGTAGGTAAGCATGATACAAAGAAAAAACGCAAACGCAAAAAAGAACAAATAGGAGAGAAATATGCCTCACAAGCAATCAAAACGGCCATCGTTCAGCATAATACTGTGACCCTGTGTGAGACAGAGCCACAGTGCTGGTTTTTAGCGAAAGTCTTAAAATAGAAATAGAACCGAATCCTATTTAGCATGCAGTATGAAAACTTCCTCATGATAAATGCCCCAAACCAAATCTACAAAATAATGCTATGAAAATGAAGACAAACTAGCTCAAATTGTTCCCGACAAGCAAGAAGCGCAATGTTTTTCTACCTAAAAATGGCAGAGGAAATAAAATCTAAATCTAGTTTCAGTTTTCTGCTTCTATTTCCACTGAAAATTTTGCACCTCATCCATTTTATCGAGAGACATTTTTAGTTAAATTGAATATAACTAGGGCATCGCGTTTATAACATTCCTTCTGTTTTTATAGAGAAAAGGAACGTTTATGTACCGGGATGTTATTTTATTTATACATTCTGTAACTGTTGTATATGTACAGTAAGCAAAATTTATGGCTAATCCAATTCACACACAACATCAATTTGCCGTGCTAAAGCCATTCCATACAACTGTCAAAGAATGACACCCTTCGATCAACAATACCAACTAGATAACGGGTCACGTACAAAATCAAAGCTAAATGCTGTACGCGTGAAAAAAGTTTAAAACAGTTATAAGTTCCATCTAATTACAACCATGGTACCTATTAATAACCACTTGTACGTTTGGACTACCATGGTAGTCAAAAACGTTATGACTACCAGAGTTCCAGCGCCGACTTGTTCCCTTTAAAATGTTTTTAAACTATGGTAACTCTATGATAGCTTCCTAAAAAATATACGAGATAGCGCTGCATTAAATTCCGCTTCTTTAAGTTAGTAAAACAGTGTGTCAAGACTAGATTTTTTTTTTTTTAAGTTGAACATCATAGATAAAGCATAGTTTATTTTTGCAATCGGCCGAGAGCTCCCATGTTACGATGTAGTACAACTTTATTTTTAACCCTATGTATTATTTATTAGTCATTATATCAAAATTATCCAAATTCTTAATGCGATTCGATTAACTCGGAGCTTGGTATCAATATCTACAATTAACAAAATATAAAGAATGACATGTCCTAGGGTTTTTCGAAAATCAATCCCTATTGACAAAGTTTGTTGAATAGGATTTTATTGCGAAACCTGAAAAAATATTTTTATAATATTGATCGTATTGAATTTACTAAACTCACGCCCTATCTGGGCGAAAAGGGAAAACGACTCATTGAAAAATCTGATTCCGTTCATAAAATAACTTGGAACTTGGAAAGTATAAAGAAAATTATAAGGATACCTGGTTCTTAAATAAGGGGAGTAAAAATAAGTTCGGTAGTACCTATTTTGTATAAAAAAATCTCAGTGTGCGAATAAGATAATCTTCAGACTCGGTGCTAAAACGTTTTCCAAAAAATAAAGACTTACAAGGGTTTTTGGAAAATTACCTCGTGGATTCGATTTGTATCATTAAATAAAATCGATGTTCAATTTAGTATTTTTTCAATATAATCAAATAACGAAATCCGATCTTTCACAAAACTGATGTACCTTCATCAAGAGTTTAAAAAAATCCTATATCACGCGTTCCGTTTTTTGACTAAATTATATTTTAAACCCTCTTTTCGGGTAGTCGGGCTTCGCATTAAAATCCTTCTTTATAGACTTTGCCAACCGAATTACTAACCAATAAAAATTTCAAACAACTTTGGACTTTAATTTTTTTCACATAGTAGTTCTACCACTTCTTTGATTGTAATTGTGATGTCTACCTAATTAGGTGACGAAGCGATATTTTATTTTGCATAATATGTCTGCAAGATAGATTTGTTAGCAACTTATGAACTTGTTTTTTTACAAAATAGATTAAATTGAATTCTTACTAGGGAGGCTATGCTGCGATTGTGTCCTGGGGAGGTGGGTGAGGCGTCTAAAGCTTGGCTCACCTAGTACCAGCCGTATGGGGCCCTATCATTGAATTGGCTGATACGGCGGCAGCCACATCCCTGCGGGCCTTCCACCTTCCTGGGCCGTCCAAGCCCTGTTTCCACGTCCCTACGTCAAATCATGATCAGGAATACAGAGTGTTCTGACGGATGGCCCACAGCCGGGACATACAGATTGTAAAAAGACACATCACGTAGCAGCACATAGCGTTATCTACGCATTCTGGACGTCAAACTAAGTAACATTGAGCAAAAATGATTGCTGGAAAAGTACTTTTATTTTTGGTGTGAAAAATCACTGTTTACGGCAACGCGAAATGTAATGCACGCAAAATATTGCGCTTATTGGTAGGTAATTGCACAAGGAGTTGTGAGGGCATTTAAAGTTAAGTTATAGCCTTCGATCACCAATAACACTAGATTAAGAATTAGGAACAAAAATACATCGTCCAATTGGCCACGATTGCATATAACTTGATTATAAAACTTAACACTCGATCATAAGGATTACTATCGTTTGCAATATCTTTACTATTACGATTGAAAAGTAAACTTAGTTTTGAAATAAGAACAAAAATATTAATGGAAAAATAAAACACAATTTCTAAGCCGTAAGATAGAAAATACTGTACTTCCTGCTTGGTTGCTTCCTTTGCTCTTTACCTGCGTCTGTGTTTCCGAACGCATACAACCCTAATCTCTTCAAAGTGAGAGTGAACAGGCTTCTTCTGGGTAAGCTCACTCCATCGTCGACTCTGTCTATGTCACCACTAGAGTCAAGACCAAACCCAACTTAAAAAAATAAATAAGACCACAACATTATTAATTTGTGGTCTTGAAACTTGGTTTCTTGAAAAACAGTTAATATTTTGACCTTCAATATCTCCGCAATCAGAAGGTTCCAAGTACGGTTCTGTAAAAAAAAAAACACAATGACGAGAAGAAGTGTCTCTCGACTTCTTTAAACCTCTTTTTACATCCGTTATCTTACGTGGAAATTAAAACATGTCGACGAGACTGCCTCGTTGATCTAGTGATCGCAAGCGCTGCAGCTGAGCATGAGGTTTTGGGTTCGATGCCCAGGTCAAGCAACGTGTTATTGGGGTTTTCCATCAGGAACTCCTTAGTAGCCTGGCGGCGGCGACAGGCTCGTCCCGGGTACATGAGAATTAAAACATTATTGGCGAAATTAATGGCTGGGAGAAGATTGTATACCTACCTATCCTTATTTCGCCAGTTAAGTTTTAAGTGCGCGTCTGCCTAACCCTTCAGGGTTACCTAATGTATGCAAGAAACATTTAGGAATCTGAAAGAACGGTATAATGGTATTTTAATAATAGTTTGTAAATTATGTGTAGGTAAATTTTGCATCCCCAAGTGACGGCCGAGCATGGACAACATTATCAAAACATGTCATCTACGCCCCTATCCATGTTGGCGAAAAATAAATGATTTGTATTGATTTGATTTGAGAACCCTGACCGCGGTCTTTGACCCTGATGTTTACGAAGAGACCATGCATTGTTTTGTAATAACAGGCGTTAGTTTTTAAATTATGAGCGTTTATACCTTATGAGTGGCAACGTCGCAATTTAGTGTCATATTTTGTTGTTTTCAACTTTTATCATTTAATCGGAGCTTTATTTTAAAAATCTGTTTAATTAACTTTTTAGAATTACGTGAAAGTGTTTAAAAAGTAAGTAACCGTAATGTTTACAGTTATTTTACAATGAAAATAACGCCCTGCAAGTTTCCAATGTATTATTTGCATATAAATAGAACTGTAAACGCAACGACTTCTTACCTTTTACACAGTTTTCACATAATTCTAAAAAGTTAATTAAACAGATTTTTTAAATATAGCTCGGATTAAATGATAAAAATTTAAAACCACGAAATATGACACTAAATTGCGACGTTGCCACTCATAAGGTATAAACGCTCTTAATTTGTTGAAAGCTTACAGGATATGTGTAGGGTCGAATATATTTACAACAATTTTCCAATCAGATAGATACAAGCTTTAGCATACCTATGATTTTAAGAAGTTTTTTTACAATGAACACAAACGTATTCATGTAAATACAAGAGAGATACTTCCTATTCCAGACAGCGGTAGATCAAATTTTAACAAAAATCACGCTTGAAGTTTTCAAAGGTGTAGGTAGAAAACACAAGAAAAACTCAACCATATTATAAAGTGTTGACCCTGATAAACTCCGATGTAAACGGTGCAGTCAGCTACATAAACATCACTCTTTGTTGGCAGTTTAAAAGTATAGTCACGCACATTAATCAAGGCGAACCCTTTTTTACGCCTATCGTGACGTTCATATACCTACTAAGTGTACGATTACGTGTTGATGGCGGCGGGTTTCTATTTAAACTATATGATCGAAAACTTCAAAGAAAAAAATTGCAGTCGGAATGCCGACAGAATTGAAATGTTAAAACAATATAGATATATTCACTTTCACTGCTGGCCAAGCGCAACACGTCATACTAATAGCTACTTAAATACTATTAGCATGTCGATGACGTGAACGTATAAGATTTTCCCCTACCAAAAATTGCTTTTTATTTGGCATTATATGCAAAGACTAATTTATATGGTGTGATTTAATTGCATGGGGCATACCATAGGTTGCAGTAACAGTAAAAATTGCACCATCTAAACAGTGTTTAGACGATGCAAATCATTTGTTGCTTGAATTTGATTGTATGTAACAGGCAATAAATTTGCATCGTGTAGGTAAATGGGGCTTAAGAAAAACCTTTATCTGGCTACAGTTCTTGACGAACGCACGGTAAACCAAAATAAAAATACGTAAATGGAATACTGGCTAATTATCACAGTCACGCGCCTAAAGAAGTTTTGACTTCAAAAAACATTAACTTATCAGTGTTTGCTGCTCCTGGCGTAAGCATAATGTCCACCAAGTGCTCACACAATCAGAACGGCATAGAAATCATCACTGTTTGATAAGTGCACCATTTTTTTTTTTTTTTGAGGATGGGAAATCATCAAATGACCCCTCCCGGTCTGGGTGGAGCGGAAGGGAGTGTCGGACCCACCCGTGTTCCTTCCTTGGCCCTTTATGATCCGGGTCAGCGGTACCCCTTTCGGATGATCCCGCTTTCCCGGCAGGCTTGGGCCCTAGTGGGCCCGCTCTTCGAAGCTGACATCTCTTTGAGGCGCGCGTGCATAAGTGCACCATGGCGTCCGTTTATAAACCACCTGGCACCTTATTTAATTTTGTTCCGCCAGAGAATTTCAGCTTCAATTTTCAATTAAAGTTATAATTGATGACTTCAACACGCGTAGCTCCAACAATTTAGGGTTACAATAACACCGACATTAGCGAAGAAACAGTCGAGGAATGGGCTGCAACGAATGAGTTGACGCTAACACTTGACGCCAAACAACTTTTGAATAGTGGGCGCTGGAAACGCGGATACAATCTCGACCTAATCTTTGCCAGCTCGTCTATTGGCGCACAGTGCACCAAAAGCGTATGTTCACCTATCACTTGTACCCAGCACAGACCTATTATGTGCTGCATCGAACCCGTGGTCCGACCTATAAATGTCCCCTTTAAGCGCCGATTTAACTACACCAAGGCCGACTGGGAGTCATTCACGCGATCGATTGATGACTCCCTCTTGAATGGCTTGCCAACCCCGTAAAACTACGATCAATTTGTTGAAATTGCCCCAAGGGGCTGCAGGGCTTCCTACATTCCAGGGCTGTCGACCGAATCCAGTGAATTACTGAGCCAATACGAATGACTGTATCATATCGACCCTTTTTTGAAGGATATCACGCTGGCTGGAAAATTGCTGCAATTAAAATAGGCGAAATCAGACGGGAGAGGTGAATCAAAACTATTTCTAACATCGACATGACTCAAAACAATAAAAAGGGTAGGAGCACTATAAGAAAGCTGACCAGCGAGTCCCCTCAACCCACCCCACCAAGCCAAGTCACCGCTAGCCAGAAAGACCACCAACTGCTTGTTAACAGTAAACCAACGCGCTGTTCCAGTGAAGTCCCTAAGCCACAATAACCATATGGCACTTGTGACGATATTAATAAACCGTTCAACGTTCTGATATTGTCACAGTGATAAATTGTATAATTAATATAATATATAATTAATAATTTTCTTAAGTGAGGTAAAGCCTTCGGAGCAGACGGCAGCTCAGTTGTGCAATTCAAACAGCTTAGCCCAGTTACTGTGTCGTGGTTGCTGCAACTATACAACAACCAATCAACAAACCAACCATTCTGGGATCAGCTTCAATACCCCGCCTCTCGAGACAATCAAAGGTCACAGCTATCCCGAAACCAGGTAAAGCAACAGACAATCCAAAAAACTTCCGTGTAATATCTCTGCTTTGCCATACATACAAAATATTTGAGAGACTGCTGCTGAACACACTTACAAGTGATAAAGACCCAAAATTATTCCTAGAGCAAGCTGGTTTCAGACCCGTCAAGTCATGCTGCAATCAGACCCTAAAACTCGTGCAACACATTGAGGATGGTTTTGAGACAAGAATGGTCATAGGTGCTGTATTCGTGGACCTATCAGCTGCCTACGATAGAGTCAAACTCAAGCGGTTGTTGTGGATGGTGAAGAGATTTATCAGCGATCAGAACTATATTCGAATACGTCGATAACTTCTCCACAACCGCTGCTTTCAAATTCACCTTCTCTCGGATAAAAGTCGTTGGAGAGCGGAGAAAAACGGACTACCCCATGGTAGTGTCCTGGCACCGCTCCTTTTTAATATTTACAAGAACGATCAACCATCCAATCCAAACACGTCTGGTATCCGCTATTGCCTTGCCTTACCTGCCAAGCCTTTGAGGAGATCGAAGTCCACTTGTCAGACGCTCTTGGTGACTTAGCCATGTATTACCTCCCTAACTAACTTAACACCAATCCGAGCAAAACCCAGTCTTGCATATTTCATCCCCGTAATAGAGAGGCGCGCCGCAAACTCAACATCGTTTAGGTGGGGTGTCTATCAAGCACAGTAACTCCCATAAATATCTTGGACAGGTCTTTAACACTCAGCAAAATCTGTAAGACCATCAAGCAGAAGGTGTACACTCGCAACAGTCTTCTTCAGCGACTGGTCTCATCTAAGTGGGGTGCTTTGTCTGACGTAATACGGACCACTGTGCTGGCGTTATCTTTTCTGCGGGTGAATTCGCGTGCCCCGTGTGGAGTCTTTCTGCCCATGCAAAGTTAGTGGATACAGCTTTAAATGAAACGTGCCGCATCATCACTGGTTGCCTAAAACCGACCCCGGCACAAATGCTGTATCCACTAACAGGAATAGCGCCACCAGATGTTCGCAGAAGCGAAAGAGCCAACATGGTTTCCTACACACGATACCCTGAAAAGCCGAAACAGCTTTTTACTGAACGCGAACGATCAAAAGAAAGACTGATGCTGTGGCGAGACAGTGCTTCTTTACCGATACCATTCGTTCCACCTGCTGAGGAACACGAGTTGCCTTGGCTAAACAGACTCCGGACCCAGGTTGGCCTAAGCAAGGAAAAACTGTTCAGATGGAAATACATAGACGACTCCGCTTTGGAGTGCAAATGCGGTGTGTGGGTTGCGGCTGACACTTAGTAATAGTGTCCTTCGTGTCCTGTCGCCTGCACATTACAGGAATTGATGGGCGCTAGTGATGGAGCCAAACACGTAGCTGAATTCTGGGCAGAGTCCATTTAGATTGCCATCGACACGCTAAGAAGAAGAAAAACATTATTTAGGCATCCATTGCATCATGATGCACGCTTGGTGGACGTTTATAGTTTACCAGGCCAGATCAGGCCAAGATAATATCTGAACTTTAAACGGGGATGTGACCTCCAAATTCGTTTCGGTGTTAAATAAAAAGGTTATTTAAAGTGTGGTACGAATTAGGGATCAATCGTAAAACAAAAGAAGTACCCAGAACTGACTCTGGCGGCCTAGCTAGATGACACAGTAACCTGTATATAGGTTCACCAGCCCTGGTTTCTCCTTGAGAGTAGTCGTATAGGATACACTGACCTCATCTCATAAAAGAATATTTAAAAAACTTGTAAAGTGTTTTAAGACTAATTTACAGAAATAAATATTCAGACTTAATATTATAAATTCGAAAGTAACTCTGTCTGTCTGTCAGTCTGCGTGTTACCTTAACCTTTCACGTCTAAACCACTGTACGGATTTCGATAAATTTTGGCAAGGAGATAGATGGCATGCTGGGATAAGACATAGGCTACTTTTTGTCTCAAAAATAATCCTAAAAGGGAGTTTTCTAAAGGACGAAAGTTTTTACAGGAAAAGCATTTCCAAAGTTTTTCATTATTTTGTTTAAGCGTTTTTACAAAATGCCCCAGTGCGGTAAAATATTTGATTATGAAATTCACAGGATTATTGAAAATGTTGTGTACCTCTTTTTAAGAGTTATATAGAATTAAAAATATAGTCAGAACCCGTATCTTGAGGTATTATTTTATTTTAGTATTTATTTCATTTAAATCGGTCCACCGGCTTAAAAGTTATTACCATTTGAAGCTATAAAATAACTTAGTTAATATGTGTGGTCAATGGCGGCGCTAGAGTATTTCATTGACATCTCTTTGAGGCACGCGTGGAACACAACGTGCCGTCGACCCGGGCCTGAGCCTTATCGGACGGCGAGCTAGCCATTGCACGCCGTCCGCAAGCCCGCGCCTACGATGGCCGGGAATCGGCCTGGGATTCACCTGTGGCGACTGAGAGCGTGAACTTTGCCTCTCCCTCACGCGTTCCGCCTCTTCCTTCGCGAGCATCACAGCTTCGCAGAAGGAGGTGACGGCTTCCCATGCCCTCTCACTCCGTCCCATGGCTGGACGTGAGAGATCGCCACCGCCGTTCGCCTCCACGAAGACACGGTGGTGTACACGCCGGAGCATGACGAGCATACGGTACGGTACGGTATTGGGAGTATATGGTGTAGGTCTCTACACCGTATGCTCCACCTGTCCTCCGGGGGATCCACACAATGGTGACACCCGGGTGTTTCCTACCGCCTTATCCGGAACTGGAACCTCCCTAAGCATCCGTGGCCGGTGAGGACCTCAGTCAGGCGGAAGGTGAGGACGCTGTGGCGTCTGTCTAGCCACTCCTCAAAGAGGGGACTTACCGCCGCAATTGTGGCGTGGTCATTCCGGTGACGGCTGCGATGGACAAACGCAATAAACGTAAGACACAACTGACGTACAACACTAACCTTACAGAACCCCTTTTTGCTATACGTTCATACATCTGGACATAAAATCGGCTGCAAGATTTCCCCTTATCTTTCCTAATAGCATAATAAACAATTCCATTCTACTACCTACACAGATCTAACGAGGCAAGCAAAACCCAAAACAGAATAATCATAAAAACTAGGAGACATTTGGAAGAACGCCAAACGATGTCGCCAGTCCCGCTAAATGTGCTGGACATTGATTGTTTTTTAAGTTATAAGGTTTTTTTGTCGTAACTAAAACGTTTATGTATTTTGTTTAATCAATTTAGTAGCTATTTTTTACTTCTTTTGATTATTAAATAACTATATAATTACTAACCAAACAAAAATATAATAACCTAAACTAACTAAAACTATTAACAAATTAAAAAATGGCGTCGAAAAATTCCTCTGCATCACTGTCGACTGGTAAAGTACCCAAGAGACTGGCGGCATTGCCACGTTGTATGGCAATGCTAAGCCTCTGGCCAAGGTAAAGGCCAGCCCTTGGATCACGGGAAGTGTCAACAAGCCGTTTGGAGATTTCGTTGAACAAACCGTGAGCACTCGGACCCCACGGCCCGAGGGTTTCAACCCCAAACGGCTCGAAAATATAATTGCCGATAAGGTTATTATACTTTCGCCGTTTGAGGTTTTCCGCAGCCGCAGCAGCAGCGCCAGCACACCGAGTCAGGAAGATGGGATGGCGCAAGAGTATCGACACAAGTTGCGTCCCACACTAAAGGCCTACCCACCTTCCAAGGAAATAAAGACATGCCGTCCGGTCTCTTGCCATCGTCGCGTGCCAAGCCATTAGGTTCTAATACAGCTGGAACGCCGACGGTGACAAGAGCTCGTCGGATGATGTCATTTATGTTCGCGTGCTGAGCTAAGCGGCCCGCACTTCGGCTGCAAGACAGGCCATGGTGTCCAAGGCTGTTGACAACTTCGCCACAGTGACAGCGATGGGGAGAACAAGAAGTAGCTATTACGTAGGAGTTTTTTTTTGTTTTAAAGCCTGATGTTCTCCTGTATGTATTAAAATTATTGTGATACATAATATAATGTGATATAATATATAAGAATAGTATGAGATAATATAAACTGTATGAATAATGATAATTAATATAATATAATGTAAACTGCTTATCTGTAATATTGAGTACGCATGTATACCTACATATTTTTTCCTTTTCTTATATGTATAGACATTTAAATTGCAATGCCTTAACAGGCAACTAAGTTCTAAGAACCTACCGATTGTTAACATCTTCAAAATTCTGTACACTTATTTCGCAATAAAAAAAGTTTTTATTCATAATTCAAAAAATGTATTTATATTTCTGGCCACCAGTTTTGTAGGCGTGGCCCAGTAATAGGGTTGTGGAGTTTGCACGGGCCAATGGTTGTAGGCGCACGAGCCAGGCGCCTGCACACGGCTCGATGACTCACAATTCACAGTACGTCATCACGCTCATAGACGCAATAGGGAAATTGCGGAACTTTTTGTGCATAGTTATTATACTCTTTGATTTTGTGAGCGCGCGCGCAGGCGATTCGGCCGGCGGTGAGGGTGGGAGCGAGACAAAACACAAAACACTGGATATTCTTGTGTAATAAATATTTTGGGTGGGTACATTATTGCACACCCGGTAATGCCTGCGGATTAATAATTGTTTATGTTATTTAATCATATTAAATTTATTGATATAAAATTGGTTGTCTAAGTCGTTGCTTTGTATTCTAAGTGCTTAATGTGTATTGTATTTTATTTTGTTATAGTACCAATCAGTGAAATTGACTTGGTCCTTTTCGGGTAACCACTGAAAATCAGCGCTGTGCTGTGGGTCCCCCATAGCACAGCATCATGCTGATAGGAAGCCTTCTTGTGACAATCATGATGATGTGCAGCAGCTGTCGACTATTTCTATTTTGTGCTGGTGATTAAAGACCTTTTTGTTTTTTTTTCTTAATTATTCGAGCGAATTATCTTTTGTATGCACGTGTTTCTGTGACAAATAAACCTATTTTTCTATCTTTCTTTCTTTATTTTGGTTAACTTTTTTTTCTCCTTCTAATGTATCACGGTTAGTGATACTTTATTCAGATTAAAATCTACCATATTCGCTAATAAGTAATATAAATATAACTTAAACTGCTAAGTAATTATAACATTAAGAAATCGTCCATTAACGGCTTTCTTATTCACTTTATATTAAGACAGCGCCGAGTCACAAGTGGCGCCCCCAATCGCCTTTCTAAGAAATTTCGCAGATTTTTTAATTAAAACGTAAAAAAGAAGACGGATGAATTGTAGTTCATAAAGATAACTTTATATCCCATAGTTTAATCTTATTCAACTAAACGGAAACCGGTTTCCGTTAGAAAGGCGATTGGGGGCGCCACTTGTGACTCGGCGCTGTCTTAAAGGGAAGACGCTTAATTCACGTCTTCTTTAGTTAGTCAGTTTTTTAGTCGCGTTGGTTAAGTAAGTTAGTTAGTGGAGCACACAGAAAGAACTACAATTTAACTTAAAAGTTATGTTTATTGGAATGTAAAAGTAAAAAAGTGAAAATAGTATCGATTCTTTCCTTGTCAAGTGTTAAACGAATTTCACAGAAGTTGTAGTACTCGATATTGTATTGCTTAACAAGTTCCAATTACCTATAGTAAAATATTCGTGACGCATGATATCCAAATAGGTTGCTGCGTTTGCAAAGTGTATGTACGGTTGATGAGACCATCATCATCCACAGCCCCACTTCACCCACTACTGAGCATAGGCCTCTCTTTTCTTGTCCCCGGTGTTCCATCTCACGGCTACGACGGGGGGACGCGGGCACGTACTATCCTTCCGCAACCCCCGACTGGTGCCGGCCTGCCACCGCAGGCCTCTTCGGGTCTGGGGGGGAGTGAGGTGTTTGACTACCCCCGCGACGTCTAAGAGGGGCACGCGTGGAACACTACGCCCTGCCACCTCGGGTCCTGATGTGTGGGTAGCGACGGACATTCCCGAGTCCGTCGCCCCTGGACCCATTTAGGGGGGCTGGAAGGGGGCGTTGTCCGCCCTCCGGCAACGCCCGGTGCACCTTCTGCGGGCCGGGTGAGTGGACGAGATCTCCCTCTCCCTTTCCGCAGCCTCCTTCTGCGAGACGACGGTTTCGCAAAAGGAAACCACCGCATCCCAGGACTTGTCACTGCCGACCATCGACTCGCCTACGACCGGCAGCGACAAGTCCGCGCCGTGTCCTCCAATCTCCACGCTGCTTTTATTTTTTTTTGTCGCTGAGAAATGCATTACGCATTCCGACGAGACGGGGTATGTGGGACTCCTGCCGTGATGGGAGGGCCATGGGAAACCGATTCAGCCTTTACTTCCACAACCCTCTTGGCGCTTGCCCGCCTGGCTGGCGGGCCCCTTATGCCCCCCATTTAACTAGGGGGCTACGGGAATGGCCAGGATACACCAGGTCACTCCTGTCCGACACTGGTGGAGGCCCGTGCATTACAGGCAAGGGCGCTCCCGCACCCGTTGCCTGCTGGCCTCCACCTGGGAGGAGTCGGAGATGACTGTCAAACTGACGTCTTCTTCGACCCCTCCTCCGTCTTCGGAGCGGCGCCGCGTGAGGATCTTCCTCCCGCGCGCGCTCCGCCGGCTCCTTCTGGGACACGACCGCCTAAACCACAGCGGCGGCCCTTCCTAGTCTACGCCCACTCACCTCCCTCTGTAAGTAGAGGAGTGAGAGGAGTGGACGTATCTACCCTATGTAGCCCGATTCCCTTCACCGACCATCAAGCATGATCGGTGATTGGAAGCATGACCTTTCTCCGCTTGTTGAAGATTAGCCGCCAGCCCCAATTGTCCACCTAGACCGCAATTGGAGCAATTGGAGCCCAACACAACCCAACCAACAACAACCCATTTTACACATTGCAACACTCAACATGGATCACCCATTCGAAGGCCATTCCTTCCTGGTTCCTATACACTCATTCTATTCACCGTCACTTTCAAACTCCTCTTCCGCAACCGCTACCGCAAGTGGACACGTCGACCAAGCGGTTCCATAAAAAGGTTCTCAAACTGGTGCAAATAAGTGAATACCGGTGTTGTGTGGTCATTACATAATATATATAATTGACTTGATGTGGGAAGTCACAAATTAAGAACCAAGCAACCGAGCTGTCGAAGAAGTCATCCATTGTGAGTACCTTTCCCATCCAAGTTCTAAAATACCAGAACAGAACTTGGATGGGAAAGGTACATGGATAAATTCATCGACATCTCGGTTGCTTGGTTCTTAATTTGTGACTTCCCACATCAAGTAAATTTTTAATCAGCACACAACACCGGTATTCACGTATTTGCACATATTTGAGAACGTTTTTATGGGAGCGCCTGTTCGACGTGTCCACTAGCGGTAGATCGGTTGTGTCTCCCTTAATATTTTTATTTTTTTACTGTTTGTATTTCCTGTGTCCCAAATAAAATATATGTCTTTCTTTCTTTATGTCTAATCTAATAAATTGTGGTGCGTGTAACAGCTATGTTTACTTGCTACCTAATAATAAAATATAAGTGTTTATATATTTGTGTTTTCTATCATGCTTTCACGCTTCAACAAATTGTTGTGTTTGCCACACAAAAGTGGATATAATTTAGATAAGTTATGCGTCTAAGCCCGTCGATAAAATATCATTCAAAAAGCTACGGCAAAAAGTTAGGTATCTACGAGTACTTGATAATAATTTATGTCATGCGTCGAATTTTATTGTACTTTTAACCTACTTTAAAAAAAAGGAGGAGGTTCTCTGTATATCTTTTTCTGTTGTTGTCTGTTGTATTTTTTTTTTATATATACAAAGTATGTTAATCGATTTTTACGTCAATAGTGGACCGATTTTGAAAATTATTTTTCCATTTGGTAAAGGAAGCTTGCGCTGTGGTCCCATATATATTTTATTAACTTTGCTTGGATAATTTTTGAGTTAGCTTCAATAATACATATTTTTTTGGGAACTATATTTTCTATCACCAAAATTTATATTTGTCATCAAGTTGTATCACCTAATAAATAGATCTATCGCCACGAAATATTTTCGTTCTCAGATAAACAAAAAGGGTATCATTTAAGCTATTACCAATTTAATTAGTTTTGTGTTTCTTAAATAATAGGGTTTGTCCTCCAAATAGTAGATCTGTCACCAAAATGTAGTCACCAAACAATGCAAAATCAGTTCCACAATAAATCACCTAAAATCCTGAGATATAAGGTCTAGTACCAAATAAATGTTTTTGTATGTATTATAATAGGTGTGTCCTAATAAGTATTTAAGCAAACTAATTTAAAGAGATCACCAATAGTAGTAGTTTTCTTATTCACCACGGATCGATTGATATACATAATATGTCGACGGTAGGGCTTGGTCGACGGAGCCCCGCTTCGCGGGGCTCCTACTTCTGGGTGGTTTATAAAAAAAAACCCAGGAAGGGGACGGCGGGGTCTCTCGACCCCGCCATCCCCTTCTAACCTAACCTGTCCGAGTCGGGGTGCCCTAAAGTCCAGATTGCATCCAGTTTCTCCTGGTAATTTGTCTCGGGTATCATTTAAGCTATTACCAATTTAATTAGTTTTGTGTTTCTTAAATAATAGGGTTTGTCCTCCAAATAGTAGATCTGTCACCAAAATGTAGTCACCAAACAATGCAAAATCAGTTCCACAGTAAATCACCTAAAATCCTGAGATTGACAACCTGGGAACAATTTTTGTTTATCTGAGAACGAAAATATTTCGTGGCGATAGATCTATTTATTAGGTGATACAACTTAATGACAAATATAAATTTTGGTGATAGAAAATATAGTTCCCAAACAAAAATTGTTCTCAGGTTGATATCTCAGGATTTTAGGTGATTTATTGTGGAACTGATTTTGCATTGTTTGGTGACTACATTTTGGTGACAGATCTACTATTTGGAGGACAAACCCTATTATTTAAGAAACACAAAACTAATTAAATTGGTAATAGCTTAAATGATACCCGAGACAAATTACCAGGAGAAACTGGATGCAATCTGGACTTTAGGGCACCCCGACTCGGACAGGTTAGGTTAGAAGGGGATGGCGGGGTCGAGAGACCCCGCCATCCCCTTCGTGGTTATTTTTTTATAAACCACCCAGAAGTAGGAGCCCCGCGAAGCGGGGCTCCGTCGACCAAGCCCTACCGTCGACATATTATGTATATCAATCGATCCGTGGTGAATAAGAAAACTACTACTATTGGTGATCTCTTTAAATTAGTTTGCTTAAATACTTATTAGGACACACCTATTATAATACATACAAAAACATTTATTTGGTACTAGACCTTATATCTCAGGATTTTAGGTGATTTATTGTGGAACTGATTTTGCATTGTTTGGTGACTACATTTTGGTGACAGATCTACTATTTGGAGGACAAACCCTATTATTTAAGAATCACAAAACTAATTAAATTGGTAATAGCTTAAATGATACCCTATTTTTTCCACTTAGTGTAAGTTTTTTATGGAAAATATTATTATTGATTGCAAAGACATTATATATTATTACTTAATAACATACAAATACTACTTCAAAATGTTAGGAGAAGGCCTGATTTATTTGCACATTGTCATGATGTACCCATTATAACAACTTCGAGATAATACCTTGAAGTACCAACAGGTACTTCAAGATAATACCATGTCGAAGAATGTACCTTCCACCGGGTCTTACACCGATTATTTTTTATTACTTTTCTGCGTGAGAATAGGCCTTTGCCTTGCAGTAAGGCTATAACAGGCCAGATTTATTTCAAACGAGGAAGGGGTTTAGGAGTAATTCCGTTAGTTTTATTGGTTCATACGTTGGTGATCCGCCAGAGAACCAAGATAACCGACATATCCCAAAGACTAAGCAAGGTATAGTGGCAATGAGCTGGTCACATCTCTCGCAGAACCGACAATCGTTGGGGAAAACGAGTTTTAGAGTGGAGACCGCGGTTTTAGGCAAGCGTAGTGTGGGACGCCCCGGCTGGAATGACGACTTGCGAAAGGCGGCGGCGGCTGGTAGAGACTGGATGACGAGAGCCGAAGATCGGGCTCAGTGGCGCTCACTAGGAGATGCCAACGTCCAGCAGTGGACGAATATAGGCTGATGATTATGATTCCATACGTTGCTGAAAAATATGGTAAAACCAAAACCACCTCAGTTACGCAGTCTTTGAAAGCAATGGCAACTGCTGATAGCCATAGCAATAACATCGCTTTCATACGTATTAGGAACCCTCATTTTAAAATCGCCTATTCACGTCAAATAATATATAAAATCTACACTGATTAAGTGGATTTCGGTAAAAACGTTATAGTGAATTAATTAATTAGTTATTCACAACACCCGACATAACACTGGGTTGCCGATTTGCGATGTCTTATTTATATTTTATGAAAGCAGTTTATTTTTATGTAGGTAGATTGATACAGTATTATACATATACAGGGCCAGATATGTAGGTACGGCTTTGGGACTTTTGTTATTAAATTGACGCGGGAATCTACATGGAGTGTGTGCCTCTCAATGTATTGTTGGTTTACTGCTATTAGAAGTAAAATCATTTATTTCAATTAGGAACATAGCAGACACATTTGAATGACAAAAACAAAAAAAAAAACAATCTACCCATTTTAATCATTATTAGGTAATGACGGCACGGTTGGCGCAGTGGCTAAGAGCGTTTATACCTTATGAGTGGCAACGTCGCAATCTAGTGTCATATTTCGTGGTTTTAAATTTTTATCATTTAATCGGAGCTATATTTAAAAAATCTGTTTAATTAACTTTTGAGAATTACGTGAAAGTGTTTAAAAAGTAAGTAACCGTAATGCTTACAGTTATTTTACAATGAAAATAGCGCCCTGCAAGTTTCCAATGTATTATTTGCATATAAATAGAACTGTAAACGCAACGATTTCTTACCTTTTACACAGTTTTCACATAATTCTAAAAAGTTAATTAAACAGATTTTAAAAATATAGCTCCGATTAAATGATAAAAATTTAAAACCACGAAATATGACACTAAATTGCGACGTTGCCACTCATAAGGTATAAACGCTCTTAAGCGATTGACTGCTGCGCTGCGTGTTGCGGGTTCGATTCCCACACGGAACAAATATTTGCATGACCTACGAGTAGTTGTTCCGGGTCTGGCTGTTTGTGTATGTGAGTTTAAATGTCTGTAAACGCACCCACGATACAGGAGAGATTCCTAGTGTGGGCCAAAGTTTAAAAAAGAAATTAGATACTTTCGTATGAAGATAAATTGGCTAAAAACTCCATCATTAATCTTTAAACATGTTTTATACTTGTAACCGATGGTAATACAGAGATTACACGTAACAATGTCTCGCCAATGTACTTGGTATGACTAAACAAGGCACGAGGGTTGATACAGTCGATCCGATCCTTAATTGTCATAATTATCAAATTTTGATAATTATGACAATTAAGTAAAAAAGAAGTACCTAGGTAAGTAAAATATGAAGGTTTTAAAAATATTTTCATCACGAGGGCTGAGATCTGTTCAATCGAAACTCCACAAATTATTATTAACTAGCTGCGCCCCGTGGTTTCATCCGTATAAGTCTCGATCCCGTGAGAATATCGGAATAAAAGTATCGATGTCATGGTCTACCCATGTGATAAATTTCATCCAAATCCGTTTAGCCGTTTTAGCGTGGAAGCGTAACAAACATACAAAAATCTAATCTTTTCTCTTTATAATGTTAGTTTAGATTACCTAGGGCTATTAATCAACGGAAAATTAAAACGATTTTGTGTTAATAACGTCCTGCTCATAATTAATTAATAAGGCAGTACTTGAGGAGAAGTCATGGGGAAATGTATTCACCCCAATAATATATTCATTATTGTAGTACTTGCTTACGCTTGCTGCGAGTTGGGGAAAAAGTTATTTCGTATTCTAAGGAGCTGATATGACAGAGGGCATTTAATTGCACGACGTATACTATACGTGTATTAATTTGATACGGTATAAGAATAAAAAGCGCCAAAAAGTTGTTTTTTTTTTCTTTCAAACAAATTAGATAGCTTACAAATCAGAGTAAAACGCAACCATCCTTTGTAATGAAAGTGCAAGTGTGTGTGTGTATTTATTGCCATCTTTTTAGCGAAACTATTGGTTGTACTTGTGATTTGCATCAGAGCGGCAACAAAGCATCGTAGTTTATACTCTGATTTATCGTTTTAAGGTGCATGACCTATGCGTATAGACATAATCAGCTGTTAGGAAAGATACATCGTGTTCAAACGGGACAAAAAAATAAAAAATAATTTGCGACTAAACTACTGTTCCTTTTTAATTGATTTTTGTTACAGAGCTTGAAAATGGTACCTAGTATAGGTAGTTTAAAGGAAAGCCCCTCTGTCGTATCCACTCTGTATAATATACCAATTCAAGACTAAGAACTCGTGTGGCGCCCAAATATCGAAGTTTTTTGTATACCCAGACTTTTTCAAATGGGTCAAAACTGTTTTGTGGTCAACCCCTAACTCTTCAGCTATGTCGTAACTATTAATATGCCGCACTGGCTTCACTTTTTTAAATATAACATCGACGTTATCCTTAACACGGCGTCTATAATATGAATCCTCACGAGTCTCTTAGAAACAAATTTAAAGTAATTGATAAACTAACTCTGCCTTCTCTTTATATCTTAGAAAGTATTTTATATGTTCGCAAAAACTTAGGACTTTTCAAAATAAGTAAGGATTTCCATATTATAAATACACGTATCTAGTAAAAATGAATTGATTGATTTGTGATACCCAAAGATTAACTAAAACAAGCAAATCATTTCTTATAAACAGTATCTGCTTTTATAACAAGATTTTATATACTATAAATGCCAAAGTTGGTTACAGAAATTAGCGATGGGAAGTTAAAAACGCACATCAAAGGTATCCTTATCAAATAAACATATAAGATTAAAGACTACATTGAAGACAGGGAGGTCTGGCAATAATTCCTTCTGCAAATGTCTTGTGGCTTCCCTCGTACCTCATTAATGGCATCACTATGTAAATGTCGTTAACTGCTCACAAATTACGATGTTTATTTTTGTTGTTTGTAATGGCAATTATGTCATTTGGTTTAAATAGGCTTCAATTGTTTTTATTTACCTTATATAAAGATTCTTTGTATTCTGTGAATGTGAGAATGTTGTAGGCGTAACTTGTAAACTTAAGATTTGTAGACCATTGTCTATCCCGTTAAGTACCAGGTACCTGTTGACAGGCCTACACTGTCCTCCCATACCTATAAACACTGTAATTTGAAAACATTGTAAAAGCCAATTATTTTTATAAGAGTAACCGTGGAGTTTCTTGTCGGCTCTTCTCCATAGGTAACGACCAATTGGAACCGTGCACCTAGCTTTCATAAGTGCCCATGTAGGTTTTTGTGAAATAAAATATTTTGATTTTGATCATAATTCCTGGGCTGAAAACGCTTGAACCAACTTTGTGATACTCTAATTGACACTGCGTTAAGTCCATAAACCTCATAATATTTTTTTCGTGGCTTGTGTCGTATTTTTTACTTTTTTTGTAATAAAACTTCAAAACGTACCGAACTTCTTCGTTAGATTCACTCATTTTGGCGGACAGAAAAACATTTGAAAAATGTCGGGAAATCGTCATTATTTTTCTTTCTTTAAATGTCATATAATATAATTATACTAAAAACCAGCCACATACAAACAGTTCAGCCAAAGAGATTTTACTACAACCTATAAAACACGAAAAAACTTTTTCCCCGACCTATTGTTTTGCATAATATTTACGTGTAAAAGTCGTACTACGGAGATTTACATATCTATAATAATTTTATTTCAGATCATCCATAATTGTGTTAGAAAGTATTTAAGAACTATGTTAGTAAACCACAAAAAAAACAAACTAAATCAAATAGACACGTGGAGTGCGATCCACGAACGAACGGACCGTCTACTACGTTACTTTTAGAAAGCTGTTGGAGCTTGCTCCAAAACAGTGCAATATGGAGGCCGCTCTATTTCTCATGATAGAATGAAAGCCATCAATCCGAGCCTCCATAAACGTGTCCGAAGCATTACAGTATCTCGGTAGCCCCAATAACACCCTGAATGCGTTATTAAGATAAGATACTTTATTTGCCAAAATGTAGGTGTACATAGTAGTATGGTGTTATTATAAATATGGCCCATTTACATTCTACCATTATATGTGGTGTGCGAATATTTGATTTCAAAATACATTAAATGATTAAATATTTCATAATATTCCTTCAGTTATCGCTATAAATAAACGTTACAAAATGTCTGCTTAAATAAATTAATTGCAAATATTTAATTTCACAATACACAATTAAAAAATGTCATAACATTACATCAGTTACCAATGTGATTGTTATAAACTGTCAGATTTTATGTATTTGACGGCGCATCCGTCAACGTCAGACGTCAGGTTGACTTTTAGCTGTCAAAGTCAGCCTAGCGAAGCGTCATTGTCGATGGTTGTGAGGGCGGCCATCTTGACTCACTTTTGTTCGAGATGGCGCCCGCGCACCACGCTTGTGACGAATCGCTTTGCATCCGAATGATAGTTTAATCTAGTTAAAATTAAGTTGGTATTGTGTTGCTTAGACTGTACATTGTTCATTTGACTGTGTATTTCGATTATTAAACCCTGTGCTGATTAAACAACGGTGATTGTAACAAGGACTTGTGATTTTTCTGCTCACGCCCACCTGCCTACCTACCTACCCACATACATCATAACATCACACAAGATGAGTTCTGATGAAGGCCTTCCTGCCCCTTCATATTTATTGAAATGTTAATGTCTATGAATATTGTTATAATGTCAAAATAAAAATAATAACAGTAAGTAAACGTCAAAATAAAAAATAAATAAAATATAATACAAACCAAAATTGACATTACTTTCTTTCTTTGACATTTGTGACACAAATTCATGAACAGTGTAAAAACATTTTTTTTATTTTATTGTTATTAAATGATATTATTATATTTATGTAGCTACTTTTGGCATTACTTTTGTACAAAACCTGTAATGTACCTAATAGTCGATCTCGATGGTCTACTTCGAAGTGATACAATTGAATGTTCGGAAACGACCGAAACACGACTGATCTTTGCATTTCGCGCTTAGGTCAAATGTCACTTGCAAGTCATAAAACGACAAGGTCTATTTGTCTATGTGACAGTTAGATAGTTTCAACAGAATTGTTGACAAAAGTGGTAGAGTACAAGGTTGACTTATACGAGTACCATTATAATGAAAGATGGTATCTTGGTGTTTAGTGGCTGTCTGGATGAATAATCATAATCCTAACTTAATATTACAAATGCGAAGGTGAGTTTGTTGTATGTTACGATTTCACGCTAAAATGGCTGAACGGATTTGGATGTTTGGCACACAGATAGACCACGACCTGGGTAAAGCACATAATAATGCAATTTTTCATCTTGGATCGCAAATGAAATCGCGGGCAACAACTAGTAATTAATAAGACCAAAAAATAATCGTTTTAAAGCTAATTCATCGGTGCAAGCACTGGGTTCAAGTCAAAGCATTTATTTCACCTCTCAAGTCACTCACATATTAATTTCAAACCTCTGTAAGGTTCTTGTTCCGTTTCTTTAGTTGTTATTACATAGAATACTGATTAAAACGTTAAAATTAGGCTCCTTTTAAGCATTATAATATTGCACGACTCAAAACGCAAAGCGGTTGAGGTAGTGCTTTACTCCCAACTCGTCAAGGTCAAGCAATTTTGTGATCTTCAAATGCCTCTATCACAACTATATTGCACTTATACAATAATATGAGTAGATGAACATCGAGAAAACACTTAAATTAAACCACCTCATACTTTCTAAAAATCATTTTATGTTGCTATTTTGAAAAAAACCTTTTGAAAAAAAAAATACGTGGATGAGCTGATGTCTGTACGCTGATTTTGTATGCACCAACGATAACTCCCGAAAAAATGTATATATCGAGACCTAGCTTTTTGAGGTGACAACGTCTTATAATTTGATGGAGCCGGCTGCACGCACGAAAAAACATGACTCATGCGGCGTTACCTTGCTCTGAGGCGTTCCATTTAAGGCTTGAAGTGCAAGCGAGAGCAAGGAACGAGCGACAAAGAGGCACAATCGGCTTCCGCGTTCGGCAGCGTTCGACATCTGTCTCTCTCCTACTTGAGTGAGCGATGCGTCCGCGTGGACAGCTGCTATACATTTACATGTTTTCGTCAAGTATGAAGTGCAGTGAAAAGTGAATGTGGTGTCAATTGTTTATAGCAACGATAATTGCGTCGATAAAGGTAAAAATTATTATTATTATTATTAATTGTATTTATGCGTACAAATAAATGTAACTTGATCAATTCAATTGTGATTTCCATTGCAACCATTCCATCAGTATTTTCTTATGACGTTGTCACGTTCAACTATCGTCAGTAAACCGACTTTACAGACAACCGATTTTTATTAGTTCCAGAATTCGGCGAACTAGTGCCGTATTTCATATTAAATTAGTAGCCTAGCTTACGTAGTTTCTTTTTTCAATGAATTTTATTAAAATTCACTATGATACACACGTACAAAAATAAAAGAACTTTTCATGCATACATGTTTTTTTTTTAATATTACAAATCAAACGATTTGTTATTTTATTAAAATAAATGAGCGTTATGAGGCGTGCACTTTTGGATTTTCCAAACTTTTTCTTTACTTTTATAAAACCAAATTGCCAACTTCTTTATTCAACGCAATGCGCGCGACTTTGGGTCGCCACAGGAGAACTTGTTTGGTGATAAATCCCCTGTTCCCTTTCCCTTGTCACCGCCCTGGCAAGCTCGGCCGTCAAACCGTGCAGAACGGCTCGCCACACCGTCACATGCTAGCTAAAAAGGCTCACGCTCGCATCCCTGCTCAGCGGCGCGATATGCGCGTGAGACTTCCCCGACAGTCACTATGGTCTCCGTTTGCAACGGTTAACTTTATTCATTGTCACGAGTCTTAACTAAACCCAGTTTCAACCCCATATTGGGTAATTGTTGAACAATGTCGCTTTTATATTTTGCGTAGGTACCTACCTATCTCTATCTAGGTCATCTTAAGGCGTGTACCTGTTTGCTAGTTACATCTTACTGTTTTAAATTAGTATGCCTTCTGCTTAAATATTTATTATGCAACCTATTTGCCATTAGCTCTGTGCATTATATGGGAATGTTCCATACTTTTAAAATGTGCAAGCCATGTCGTGCTTCTCACTTTCATTTGTAACCTCCGTACTGATTGTGACAACCAGACACCACCTTCATTAGCGCACTAGTACATCTCGCTTTGCTTGTGCTTTGGTGTTACAATCAGCTGAGATGACTATTATTTCTTAGCCATCTTGTGACACGCTGGACGTTATATTTCCAGGATCCAAAGTTCCGGTCCATGTTGTTCTATTTTGTACTAATTCTATTCGTGACTCTGACTTACATTATTTTCTCATAGCTTCCTGTTTTTGGACTTTTGGAGCTCCAAAGCTCTAAGGAAATGTTTGGCATGTCGGGTCACCCTCCACCCTCCAGTTTCCAAGGGTTTGCTATTTTTACTGGGTCCATCTCATCTCATCTTTCACATTCACACACCAACGCTTGTAGCACTGACACATAACTTTTGCATAATATTAGTAACACATTACATCATTGACCATTTTGTAATTCCTTACATCATATATTTCTTTGGTATATGTATGTTGGGTGTACGTCAACTATGTCGCTTTGAAATGTTGCCATAAAGTGTAAAACGTTTATTGAGGATGATATTCTCGTAGCATGTATGTCTATATCATTTTACGTTTCTGTTTAACGTTTAAATTTAGTTATATTATTTTTATTTAAGTGCAACGTTCGTATGTACGCTGTACTGGTACAGCGCAGCGTCCTAACTATTGTTTGCCTCACCGGACGACGTCACTACGTCAGCGCCGGCTGTCGCTGAAAACCAGCGCTGGGGCTCTGTCTTGCATAGGGTCGCGGCATAATGCTGAGCGATAGCCGTTTTGCGTGGATGTGACGCATGTTTCCCCCAACCTTTTCATATTTTCAGTGTTTGTGTTATTTTTTGCGTCATGTTTACCGCAAATAAACGCATTTTCTTTCTTTATTTCTTACCGGCCTAACATTCCAAAGTTCAGGCTTACCATCTCCAAAGTTCTGACTACCATCTCTAAAGTCACTCCGGAAATATCGGAGGTATCCGGGCGCTGAGTTTGGGGCAACATTGAGCTCCGCGCCGGGTACATAGTTTACCCGCGTGACTGCGTCGAGCTCTCTTCGGGTCTGAAGATTCCACCCGCCGACCGTCACCTTTCCTGGCATATGCACCGTGACACCCACTGCGGTCATTGTCGCACTAGACTGAGCCAGGAGAGTACTGCTCTACACGTAAGGGAATTTAAGGAAACTTGTGTGACCCTATGGTTACGCAAGTTTCCTTCATTTGAGTAAAGGGGGTAGATATGTCTATACCTAGCTACCCCTTTTACTATTTTTTTTATAAAATATACATTTTTTTCAACCGAAGATAATGAGACCAAAAAGTGAATTAATTTATTAATTTGTCAGTTCCAGGATTCTACCGTTAAAGCCATGAGCTTTAAGTGCTTAAACACAATCATGAGTGTGATCTATTGCCAGGTGATCTTGTCCAAAAGTCAGACTACCAGTCTTACCAAGGAGTTTCGTGTTATCCAGTAACTGGGTTATAAAGATCTGGGATATTATCTGGGTAATATCTGATGGGATATAGTCGCTCCATGCTAAATACTGGTTTCAGCTGCATCTTGTTAGAATGGAAGCCGACATCAACATATGTGATGAGAAGTGAGGAATGACTCTCGCATCTCGACGGTCAAGAAACTTTCCCCGTGTAAAAGGAGACTTTATTCCTCCAAATCGCCTGACTGATGGACGTGAATTTATTTATTCAGACTTTAAAGCTTAGACAGGCTAACCCAAGTTAGCCTGTCTAAGGTCTAAAGTCAGACTGAAGTATTCAAAAGATGTTATAATTTCACGACTGCGAGAAATTTAATATTTATGATCCATTCAGAAAATTGGTTTGTCTAAGTTGTTACTACTGGTTCTCGTAACGAAATCATGAGATAATCTGAAACACCTATTAATCGAGATGTATAGTTTTCAGTGGACCATTTTCTTCTGCTCTAGGAAACAACGGGATGGCTGCAACTTTCTCCTCAGTTGATGCTTTTTATTCTCGAATCGACATCGTTAGATAATCCGCAACACCCATTATTCATGATGTATAAATAATTTTCAGTGGACCATTCTCTTCTGCTCAGAGAAATAACGGGATGAGCTGCAGCATTCTCCTATCTGTTAATGAGAGCAAACTAACATCCCCAATGTTTCAACCCAGGGTTTGATGAATAATAATCTGACTCCAACTTTAAATGCGTTTATTACTTGGTTTTACAATGGATGGTTCACGAGTTAATGCCACGTTAGCTGAGGTTGAGCGAGCGAACGAATGTATGAAAGAACGTATGGACGAATGAACTGTCGCGGCGCAGGTACGCTTCCGTGTGTGTTGATGTGTAAGCCATCTCACATCAGTGCGGTGCACGAACATCCTCCGGGGCCTTGGAAGCTCCTGGCTCCAATGAAGAATCCTCTGCAGCATCCAGCAGGGGACATAGGTACTTCACACCTCTTCGGTAAGTGCCGGAAGTTGTCTTGACTTCGGCGACTCGTGCCACTCCGTCCTTTCCTGGGAATAGAGACTGAATACGGCCTAGTTTCCAAGACATGGGTGGAGCATTTTCTTCCTTCAGCAATACCAAATCGCCAGCTTGTAGCGGTCGAGTGGGAACTCTCCGCTTCTGCCTCTGTTGCAGCTCAGCTAAATACTCTAGCGGCCAGCGTCTCCAAAAACCTTGGCGCAGTTGTTCCAGTCGCTGAAAACGGTCTAGTCTGTTGAAATTTAAGTTTTCCAGATTTGGAGACGGCATTGAAGTTAGCGGTCGTCCGATCAGGAAGTGACCTGGAGTTAAGGACTGAGGGTCATCAGGACAGGAGGATAAGGGATATAAAGGGCGGCTATTAAGGATAGCCTCGATTTGACTGAACAAAGTCGCTAACTCTTCAAATGTCAAATGTGAATTACCTAAAACCCTTTTTAAGTGAAACTTGGCAGATTTCACGCCAGCCTCCCATAAGCCTCCGAAATGTGGCGCATACGCTGGTTGAAATTTAAACTTGATACCCTCACACGAAGCAAAGCCTACAATATCATCAGCATGCCTTGTGATCAAGTTCTGAATTTCCTTGTCCGCAGCAACAAAATTGCGGCCATTGTCGCAGAATATTTCTGCAGGTTTCCCTCTGCGAGAGATAAACGTCGCAAAGAAAGTACAAAAGCATCTTTCGAAAGCTCACTCACAGCTTCGAGATGTACACATTTAAATCGTAGACAGATAAAAATGCAAAGGTAACATTTTGTAATTTTACATCCTCTCCCCTTCCTATCTGTTATCAAAAATGGTCCAGCAAAGTCGACACCAGCACTAGCAAATGGGAAGTCGGGATTAACACGCTGATCAGGTAAGGAACCCATCATGGGAGTTAACGTTTGCCCGCTAGCCTTCCTACAAACAATGCACTGCCTCGCAGTGGTCCGCGCGAGATCTCTGCCAGCAATGGGCCAGACAAATTCTCGAATGGATGCAAGAAGTAGCTGTGGACCAGCATGGAGAAGACGTAAATGCTCATGCTGAAACAATAATTTCACAAGTCTATGCTTAGCATGCAGCAACATTGGATGACGCTTCTCAAATGAGTAAGAAGAATATTTTAGACGTCCTCCAACTCTCATAATATTTTTACTATCTAAAAAGGGACTTAAAGCTAACAATGGATTTTTAGGACTTAGTGGCCTTTGAGAAAAAAGCATTTTCAATTCTGAACTAAAAAGTTCCTCTTGAGCAAGTCGCACTAGCCCTTCTGACGAAGCTTTAAGTTCATCAGGCTGTAAAACACCCGTAATTTTATTACTGGAATTTTTGCAGTTATGTATAAATCGTAGTACATATGCAACAGAACGTTGTAACCTAGATAACTTGGAATATTTATCGAAATTTATTCATTTATTTGCATTGTCATCATTATTTGTACCTACGTTTGATTTTATCTCAGGTAAGTCACTAATATTGTTTATCATTTTATTATTAGCAGGCCAAAACGTATCCGACATAAGTAAATATGAAGGACCATTCCACCATAAGCCTAAGTTATTAGTTTTAATTTCATCTACTCCTCTTGATCCCAAGTCTGCAGGGTTGAGTGTGGTAGGCACATGACGCCATTCCGAGCCTTCAGTAAGCTCTAAGATACTGCACACTCTGTTAGCAACAAAGGCTTTTAATTTATCGTACCTGGCCCCTAACCATGCTAGCGCGATGGACGAGTCAGACCAAAATATCTTTCGAGTAATAACACATCGCAGTGCGCGACATGCGGCCGCGGCGAGCTGAGCTCCTAGCAAGCACGCACACAACTCAAGCCTGGGCACCGTAGTCGGCTTCACCGACGCAACACGAGCCTTAGCACACAGCAATCGCACTGTGACGTCACCTTGACTATTTGCTGATCTCAAGTAAACACATGCGGCATAGGCGGTCATAGACGCATCACAAAAACAATGCAATTCTATCAAAACCGGATTGTTACATAACACATGACGGGGAATGAATAGATTGCGAATATTAGACATATTATTTATGAAAGATTGCCACGATTTAAGTATATCTTTGGGCACTGGATCATCCCAATCTATCTTTTGCACCCATAACTGTTGAATTAATATTTTAGGTTTAATGGTAAACAAACTTAACAGACCAAGAGGATCGAAAACTTTACATGAATCAGATAATATGGATCTTTTAGTAGGGTTATCACTTCTATTTTCATAATTTGTAGGAAAATGAATGTAATCCTCATTAGGATTCCACCCCACTCCTAGTGTGTGTGATGATGAGCTGATCATCAGATTACGTTGTACATTTTGGGATTCGGAAATTAAGGAGCGTGAATTCGACCTATATTTACGCAATGAAAAACAACCAGCTGACAAAGCATTTTCTATCGCGTCCCTAATTTTAATCAATTCAGCTTCACTATCGCAACCTGTCAACAAATCATCTACAAGAAAATCATTTTGTATTATGGCTCTTACTTTAGGGTCGCTACATTCCTCGCCTAATTGCCATAAACAACGAGTACTTAAAAAACTTGAACTAGTGTACCCATACGTAACCGTGTTCAATCTGAGTGATTGTAATGGCTCAGTATCACAATTACAATTAATTTGCAATTAATTTTATGGCGTCGCCTGATAAAACGTAGGCATATTGGCGAAATCTAATCAAAATATTTAACAATGAATCTTGTATATTTGGACCGGTTAACTGCAGATCATTAATGGAATATCCTGACGTTGTAGGTGCACTACCATTGAATACCACACGTAATTTTGTCGACTCGCTAGTCGGTCTTAACACTGCATGATGCGGAATAAAGTAAGACTGTTGGGGAATTAAAACACTAGATTCCGATAAATGCCCTAGGTCAGAATACTCCTGTATAAATTTTGAATACATGCCCTTTTTTTTTTTTTTTTTTTTTTGAGGATGGGAAATCATCAAATGACTCCTCCCGCTCTGGGTGGAGCGGAAGGGAGTGTCAGACTCTTACTGACTAAAACCCACCCGTGTTCCTTCCTTGGCCCTTTATGTTCCGGGTCAGCGGTACCCCTTTTGGATGATCCCGCTTTCCCGGCAGGCTTGGGCCCTAGTGGGCCCCCTCTATGATGCTGACATCTCTTTGAGGCGCGCGTGGAACACGTACGCGCCGTCCAGCACGGGCCTGGTCCTGATCGGACGGTGAGCTACCCATTACTCACCGCCCGCAGGCCCGCGCCTACGGTGGCCGGGAGTCGTCACGCGGCTCCCGACGCCCGGAGCGTCCACCGCGGCGGCTTGGACGGGAGACTCTCTCCCTCTCCCGTCCCGCCACCTCCTTCGCTAGCATGACTGCTTCGCAGAAGGAGGCGACTGCCTCCCACTCCCCCTCGCCCCGGACCATGGCTTGAACCAAGGCCGGGCGTGAGAGATCACCGCCGCTGCCGATCGCCTCTACGAGGACACGGCGGTGCTCCGCCCATGCAGGGCAGGCCCCCACCGTATGCTCCACCGTGTCCTCGGGGCGATCATCGCAGTGGTGACACCCGGGCGTTTCCTCCCGCCTGATGATGTGCAGGAACCTCCCGAAACTTCCGTGTCCGGTGAGGACCTGCGTCAGGCGGTAGGTGAGGACGCCGTGACGCCTCTCTAGCCACTCCTCAAAGAGGGGTCTTACCGCCGCTATCGTGGCGTGCCCTGCGCTGGGTTGCGACAGTCGCTCTTTCCATGCCGCCATGAGATCGCGCCGGAGGTCCGTCCGCTCCGCCGCGATTTGCCGCGGAAGCGGGGTTTCCCCCCGGCGTAGTGCCTCCGCGCGCCACTCATACAGGCGCGCGAGGACTATCGCCTCCAGATCCCACGGCGGCAGTCCGGCAAGGAGGCTTGCCGCCTCGCCCGAGATCGTGCGGTAGCCCCGGATCAGCCTTACGGCTACCACCTTTTGGGGCGCGTTCAGATAGTGGGCGGCTCTCCGCCGCAGTGAACGCGCCCACACCGGGGCCCCATATGTAGCCATGGACCGCACGACCCCCGCGTAAAGCCTCCGGCAGGAGGCGTTTGGACCCCTCAGGTTGGGCAGGAGCCGCTTGAGGGCGGCCCCAGTCCGTTCCAGTTTGGGGGCCAAACGTCGGAAGTGCTCCACGAAGTTCCACCGGCTATCGAGCACGAGTCCTAAGTATTTCATCGTGGACTCGACGCCGATGTGAACCCCTCCTGCCGTTAGTTGGGATCCCGATGGTGGCCTGTTCCGGGGCCCATGGAAAGACATGGCCTCGGACTTGTGCAAAGCCACCTCGAGACCCAACTGCCGGATCCTCTCCACGACTATCGCAACCCCGCGTGTCATCGCGTCGGCCGCCGCCTGATGCGACCTCCCCTGCGCCAGGACCAGCGTGTCGTCAGCGTAGCACACCACGCTGACGCCATCAGGGAGGTCGGCCCGCAGCACCCAGTCGTAACCGATGTCCCACAGGAGCGACCCTAGAACCGATCCCTGCGGGACACCGCACGACATCTCTCGCCGGTTCCACTCCCCATCGCGACCGGGGTAGATGACGGCTCTGTCCGTCAGATATGCCTCGACTATTCGACGGAGGTAGGTTGGCACCCGGTGATACCGGAGTGCCTCCCCAATGCAACTCCAGGGCAGGGTGTTAAATGCGTTGGCGATGTCGAGTGACACCGCCACAACAACCCTGCCCCGAGACACCGCGTCCCCCGTCGTGAGGGCTCTAACGCGCATGATGGCGTCCACCGTCGAGCGCCCCTTGCGGAAGCCGAACTGACTATCCGCAAGATCCGGCCCCGTCCTCGCCAGGTGCCCGACGAGGCGGCCTGCAATTACTCTCTCAAAGAGCTTGCCGACCTCGTCGAGCAGCACAATGGGCCGGTATGCGGACGGAGAGTCCGCAGGGCGCCCTGGCTTCCGAATGAGGACCAGCTTCCCCGTCTTCCAACGGAGTGGAAACTGGCCTCTCTCCATATATGCGCTTAAGAGCGCCTCCAGTCGAGGCCCAAGAGCCGTCGAGGCCAGGACCCAGGCTTTCCCTGGCAGGCCGTCGGGTCCTGGGGCGGTATTTTTGGCCTTCAGCCTACCTACCGCCACTCTCAGATCTACCCCGGTCACTTCAGGGGTGTCGTCGTCGTCCGCGTGGTCCGCTTCAGGCACCGCGAGCGGCGGAGCCATGGGCGGGGGAGTATGCTCCCCCCGTGAAGGGAACAGAGCGCTCACCACCTCCTCCACCAGCTGGGGGCGGAGACCCTGCGTCAGCGGGGGGGCCCAGGTGCGGAGTTTATTCCGCACCATTTTGTAAGGGCGCCCCCATGGATCTCCGTTCAGAGTCTCCACCAACTCCTCGCGGGCCGTATATTTGGCCCGCTGGACAGCCTCTTGGAGGGCGGTCTTTGCCGCTCTGTATCCCTCGTACAGCTCCGCCTCCGTCGCTTCCGCATCCGGAGGGCGGATGCGGAGCCTACGGTGCCTGGAGTACAGGTGTCGCACTGCGACGCACGCCTTGCGTAGCGTCTCCAGCTCCTGCGACCACCAGTACACCTGACGTCGGGCGCTTCCTGGACGGACTCGGGGCATTGCCACGTCGCAAATCTCGGACATGGCCTCCCGGAACCACTCCGCCTCATCGTCAATATCGGCAGGCCTGTCCGGTGATGACACCCAGGCCTGCACGATCGAGGCTTCCAGGAGGAGCTCCCGGTCCATCTGCTTCAGCGCCCACCGCGGACCACTCGGGGCCTGTTGGACCGGCGCGCTAGAGGTCTGGGCGGAGACGTCGAACCGGATATACCGGTGGTCGGAGTAGGTCTCCACCTCCTCCATGACGCGCCAGTCAATGACACGCTGTGACAGAGCGGGGCTGGCAAACGAGATGTCCACCACAGACTCACCCCGCATCCGCACACACGTAGGAACAGAACCCCGGTTTAGGACGACCAGGCCTGTCTCCAGAGCCCAGTCCTCCACCATCCTGCCCCGCACATCAGTGTAACGGGAACCCCAAGCCGGATTTTTGGCGTTGAAGTCCCCGAGCACTAGCACGGGGAAGCGATGGTACCCGGCGACGACGACACTTAACTCTGTTAAAGAGTTCTGGAACTCGGCGAGAGTTCGGCTCGGAGAGAAGTACACTCCCACTACTACTATCTCCCCGAACCGTGCTGCTACGCACCCCTGTCCCTTCGTGACACCTTCGAGGGATGGGGTGCCGGCGGCGGCCGACGAGATTATGGTCACTGAGCCGCTCAGGTCCTCAACCCAGTCATCCCTGGGCAGGACAAAATACGGCTCAGCGACCACGGCAATGTTAATCGACCACTGCGCCATGCTCTGGAGCAACAGGTCCTGAGCGCAGGCGCAGTGGTTGATGTTCGCCTGGAGGAGTCTCAATGGAGCCGTTACTCCTCCATTTCAGTCTCCTCCCGGGTGGCGGCAGTGGCGGCAACGGTGGCAGTGGCACTGGCCGCGGTGACGGTGGTTGTGGCAACGGCGGCGGAGGGCCTGCCTCTCCTCCTGGTTCCGGCGGGTGGAGCGCAGGACCTACTGCCCGCCCGGTGATCGGCCGGCTTGCCAGCACCCGCACATGCTGTGCAGTGCGGCGCGGCTTCGCACGAGCCGGCCTTATGTCCGGGCTGACCGCAGCGGAAGCACAGAGTGCTGCGGTCCACCTCCGAGGTGCACTGGACGCCAACGTGGTGCCCCACATGGCATCGGAAGCACCTCAGAGGTCTGGGTTCCAGCAGTTTAACCTGCGCCGAAACCCAGCCCACCAGAAGCCTTCGGCCCTCCACAATCTTTTTCGCCGCCGTCACGGGGCAGCTTACCGTTACGGTTCGCATACCCGCGGGGTCCGGACGTATGGTGCCCGCCTTCACCTGGTCGGCCAGACACCCGCCCGTCCTGACGACGGCGGCTACCACCTCTCCCTCCGTTACGGAGTCATCCAGGCCCAAGACTCGCATGTCTGCGCACTTGACGGGCCTGGAGACTCGAGCCTCGTCCGCATTGAGGGACGCCCTTAGCTTCTCAGCTAGGGCGTCAGCGGTGGGGCCACTCGTCACACCGGGGATCTCCAGCATGCGGGCGCCAGTTGCGGTCACCCTGTCCCGGAGGCCCTCGGTGATCCCGAGCTCCTGGAGGTCCACCGTCTCCCTCGCCTTGGTGAGCACGTCACGGTACGTCACGCCCCTCTTAACCGCGTCCGGCTGTAGCGTGATCACTACAGCCGCGGTCTTTGGGGCGCGGAGCCTTGCCGCGACGGCTCGCTCCTTGTGGCGCCGCCTTTGCCCCTTTTTTCTGGCCGCCTTGGCCGCCTTCTTTTTCTGCCCGACCACCTGCCATCCGGCGTCAGTCGTGGGAGATTCCTGTGGCCGGGAAGTAGGCTCTGGGGCCTGCGCCTCCCGTGCCGTCCTGCCCTTCCTCTTTAGAGCCCCAGCTGGTGTTTTGCTGGCCGGCGTCTGCGTTGCCGGCGCCGGGGCTCCACCGGCCGACGCAGATTTTGCCTGGGCTCCGCCTGCCGACGCCTTGGCTCCGCGTGCCGACGCCGGTTTGGCCGGCGGCTGGGCCCGGCCAGACGACGCGGGCTTAGGGGCGGCGGCTCCCGCAGCAGCCGCATACGAGGCCACCCTCGGCCCCGGTGCTGTCCTGCCCGCTAGTGGTGGGCGCAGGACTATGCCCTCCAGGACGGAGAACCGCGCCTGGAAGGCCGCCAGCTCCTGCCGAACCAGATTGAGGACCTGGTTCTCCTCCGGAATGGGCTGGCTTGGCCGAACGGGCTGGCTTGGCTCCTGTTCCGCCTGCAACTGCCCGCTGCCGGTGGCCTTCAGGCCAGCCAGGTCCTCCCTGAGCCTCCCATTCTCCTCCCGGAGAAGTTTCGTGGCGGCCGTCAGGCGAGCGACCTCCGCCCGCAGTTCGGCCACTTCGCCGCCCGAAGGCCCGTCGGTTTTGGCCGCCTCCACCGCCGCCATGATGGAGGCCGTTGCCGCGACCACGGCCCTGCTTTTGGAAGACTTGATCTTCTTCAGGGTCACCTTCCGAAGCTCAGCCTCCACTACCTCCTTGAGGCTGGTTGTACAGGCCTCACTGTCATTGTCGCCGATGTCGTCGGGACCACTCGACAGGCTCGCCTCGTCGCCCGAGGGCCCGGAAGCGACTGCACGACCATTCACCCCCTCCTTTGCGGGTTCCTCCGCTAGTTCCGCTGCCTCCCGGGCTGTGAGCCCCCTCCCCCTGCCTCGCTCTTGGACCCCCCCTCCCCGCCTACCGGTGGGGATTTTTCGAGCCGAGGCTCTCTCGCCATCAGAGGACGACCCCTGGCCGTCCACTGATCTTGGCCGCTTACTGAAGAACCTGATATTCTTCTTCTTAGTTTCAGCGGCCAACTCCTCCGCGCGGCGGTTGCTCAATGAGCCTCCCGTGCTCGCGCCACTTGGCGCGGTATCGGGCTCCGACCCCGCACCACTCCTCCCCTCTTCGGTTTTTTGTTTTTTATTTAACTTTTCCATATTTGATCCCACGAGTAAGAACTTTATTTATTGACTCAAAATTTGCATGGTTCGCACTAGCGACTGAATCAAGCTACCCATCAGCCAAGCTTACAACCTCCCTCACGGTGCGCCGCCGCTTAGAGATTTGGGGAATTTTTTATAGAGGTTGATCTTCCTCGCGGTCCGGGCGGTTAAGCCAGGACCCTCGACCCCCGTCAAAAGTCAGAGACATGACCTGTACAGTCTTCGGGGCTACGAGATTAAAGCGGTGGCAGGAAGAGACTTCTTCGTGCCAGCCCGGCGGCAGGGTTAGTGCACACCGAGCCCGCTCCCTCCACGGCGGTCAAACCGCTCCTTCCCCCTTCCACGACCACTCACCTTCCTCTGTAAGCAGAGGGGGAGTGGCCGTATCCGTATATAGCCCGGTTCCCTTCACCAACCATCAAGGATGATCGGTGATTGGAACCGTGGCCCTTCCCCGTGTGTTGAAGATTCGCCGCCGGCACCAAGTACCCCCCAAAAGCCTGGTGGGCACTTGAGCCCGGCGTTGCCCAGGGTGCGCCACGTGGAGGCTCTTCAACATGCACCCCAATACATGCCCTTCAGTTCCGGATTTTTATTAAAACGCTTTTCTAACGCGATAAATTGCCTTTTAGCCATTATGAATGAATTGCCTAGACAGTCGGGTTCCACATGAAGGGGCAACTTAACCATAAACCTGCCTTCATTATTTCGGGTGGTATTGGTAACAAAATGATTCTCACATGCAATCTCCTCGTCAGTCTCAAAATTGTTTGAGTGAGGAATTTGTTCCAACTCCCAGAACTTGGCTAACCTTTTATCTAATAATTCATTTGACACACAACTATCTGTACAATCGATAGCAACATGATTACAATTTATAGATTCGTTTCGCGACTTACAAATATCTCGAACATACAGTGGGCCTGCCAAAATCCAACCTAACTTTGACCTATGCATGATAGGTTGGTTGGGACCAAGAGATATTTGTTCACCCTCTATAACCGACCAAAACAAATCGACACCTATCAACATATCAATCTTAGCACATTGGTTGAATGTGGGATCGGCTAATTTAAGGTTAGGAGGTAAGTTGACTTGCGAAATATCAAATGTTTTCTTAGGTAAATTACCTGTTAACTGAGGCAATACCAAACATGACACATTTGCTTTAAAATCATTGTGTTTTGATTTAATTTGCACTACACATGTCTGTAGTGCTTGAGAAGTAGATACGTTTCCTATACCTACAATATCGACCTGGATTGGCTGAGGAGTCAACTGAAGTTTATTTCTCAAACTATCAGTGATTAATGAAGACTGACTCCCGCTGTCTAGCAGAGCTCGAATTGTTGTGTATTGATTCTTTACTGGATTAAAAACATCAACCAGAGCTGTTGAAAGTAACACGCTATGGTTGGCTTTCACTGACATGCTAACTACGTTATCAGTAGCAACACTTGAAACTTGCTCGACTGCACTTTCAGCCGAGGACGCCGTGTGTACATCTGATGTGTTCACAGACTGAGACGGTTCCCTATGCAACAAATTGTTGTGTCGTCTTTTGCAAGTAGAACATGGACCTAACCTGCATTGGCGTGATGAGTGTCCCTTACGCAAGCAATTCAGGCACAGCTTCAATCTCATCACCTCCGAGGCCCGATCTGCTGGTGACTTGGCCAAGAAAGACGCACAATCGTACAAACGATGACTACCCTTGCACAGGATGCACGCGTCAGAGGAAACAACAGCATCAGCTGAAATTGCAAAAGACTTAGTGTGAGACTTATCACCTTTATGAGAAGAAGAAGAATTTGTTTCACCTTTCGAATTAGACTTATTACTTTGAACAGCCTCTAAAATAATTGCTCGATTCTTGAGAAATTGAAAGAATTCCTGTAACGTAGGAGAATTTTCTATTGTGTTTGTATATTCCTCCCATTTGAACTTTGTACTGCTATCGAGCTTCGCCGAGGCCAAATGGACAACTAGCCCGCCCCACCACTCTGTAGGCTCACCCAGAGTCTTCAAGGCACGTAAACCTTTAGAGACATGGTCTATCAAAAATCGCAGAGACTTGGCAGAATCTCGAGAGGTAGATGGAAAATTACAGAATGAATTAAAATGATTCCTTTTCAACTGTTTGACATTGTTGTACCTCTCACAGAGGAGATTCCAGGCATCTACATAATTTGCAGAACAAACAGACAAGTTGCTGATGACATTGGAAGCCTCTCCCTCAAGGTAAGAGTTCAAGTAATGAAACTTGTGTATAGGTTCAATTATGTCATTGCTGTGAATTAGAGAAGTAAATGTATCTCGGAATTCCATCCATTTAAAGAAACTACCATCAAACTTTGCTATTTTAATCAAAGGCAATTTAAAACCCATAGATTTATTATTACTACAACATTTAGAAGAATCGCGTGAAGAATGAGAAAAATTAGGACTATTGCTTGGTTTCGGAAGATTAGCATCTATGAATAATTTAGCCTTTGCAATCAGCGAACTAAAATCACCTTCCAGGACATCTCTAATGTCAAGTTCACTTTCTAACTCAGAGGAGTTTAATAATTCTATATCTGATTGCAGATCTTCAAAATAATTAAACAATTCACGAAACCTTTCGTACCTATTTACTAAAGTTTGCACTTCAGCATCGGTAGGGTTATCTAATAAAGTTAAGTCGTTCAAAAATTTACGGAACTTAGTTACGCGACCTTTGACTGAACTACGTTTTATAATCAAATCCTTCAAATCATTTTTTGAATGACTAGCTGTAGGAACTTGAAGTTTAACACTTTCAATAGGTGATTTAGAACGCATATCACTTGTACTTGTAAGCGACATAAGTACCTAGTTAAGATGCAGCAATACACAATTGAACACACAAAGATAATGAAGTAATAAAAAAATACTTAATCGTAATCCAGCGTATGCGTCGATGATTCAAGGTCACAATCACAGGTAACGGGACAAATCAGCTGATGGATCGGCCTGCGATAGATAACGCGCCGAATGAAACAATGGGCATCGGGCGTCAGCTGGTCCGTTTCTCAAGGACGCACTTCACTCACACACAAAATGCACTGGAATGCGTATTCAAATAAACATTAATTACCTACTTATAAGAAATGTAACGGTATGAAATGATTAGCGATTAGATCTTTAGAAATAATTATAGACTGGCAATTTGCGCATGCGCACGTGGCTGTGAATATCAATGCGTTGCACGGCTTGCGACTTATTAATGTTTATTGGGTATATTTTAACGATGAATAGCTAGTTGAACTGAGTTCTTAGCTTGTGTGAAATACTTGTTAATTGCATAAAATTTAACTAAAATGAAGAAAATTAGCACAATCTTCAGGCAAATAGAGGACAGGAAATATGGGGAAATAAAGGATGGATCACTTCCCTGGCTGGCTTCCGTGGCTGCGGCGCTCTTAGTTTGCAATATAGCTGACCGGCTGGGCTACAAGCTGTCTCTGGGATGATCTCCTGGCAATGAGTTTTGACCCCAATCGTATTTCCTTGGCACTATTAGGTTGACTGTCCACAATATCGAGATTTTCTGGCGGTTTCTCCTCAGGTTAAAGAAACCAATCTCTTTTCTTGCTGGAACTAGCTTGAAAATTGGCGGTTGAATGGCTTGATCACGTCGGTGTCACCATGTTTCAACCCAGGGTTTGATGAATAATAATCTGACTCCAACTTTAAATGCGTTTATTACTTGGTTTTACAATGGATGGTTCACGAGTTAATGCCACGTTAGCTGAGGTTGAGCGAGCGAACGAATGTATGAAAGAACGTATGGACGAATGAACTGTCGCGGCGCAGGTACGCTTCCGTGTGTGTTGATGTGTAAGCCATCTCACATCAGTGCGGTGCACGAACACCCAATATGCTGGGCATTGAAATAACGGAATCAGCCTATGTGCTGTTCATTTTTTTTTTCCTTTCAATTATTTGTGCTTATGAAAGCTTACAGTCTCATGCTAATGAATACTTATTGATAATTTTCAATAAAAAAACTACAAGCTTCCACAAATAAATTATGACAGTCTTCGGGAAATTTATGGTCAGCATTGGAAGATTACAGGCTCACAAACTAACATTAATTGAATAATGGTGACAAGAAAGCAGTGGGGGCCTTAGTGTTATCGGACCCGACTTACGAGTCGTGAGTTCGAACCCAGGCAGGCACTTTACTTTGTGTATTTAATTTCATCACCCCTGCTCTCAAAACGGTGAAGGAAAACATCGTGAGGAAGCCGGCATAGCCTAGAACCAAAAATTCTAAGACATGTGACGTCCGCACTGGGCCCGAGTGGTGAATTATGGCTGTGTCCTAGCAGTGGGAACATTATATGCTGATTATGTTGAATAATGGTGGTAATTTGTTAAGCGTTATGTGCGTTGAAAGTCCCTTCAATAAATACTACAAACTATCCACACTCTGAGCAATTCTCACATACTTTTCATGATAACATAACACAAGAATGTAGAGCATTTAAAGAAAGAAAGAAGAAAGAAAAGAAAGAAAATAAATCTATTTGACCCAGGTTAAAGCACACAATACTACACAAAAACAGACAAACAGAAAGTACTTAAAATAGTAGGTATTGTGAGCCTCACGTCTGCGTCAAATAGGCCCAGTTCAGCATAAATGCCAGACAACTAGTGCCTGACGCTGGCTTTCAACTGGACCTTATGTTACGAGGACAAGTTCATCGAGTTTCCATAGTAGTTTAGCATGAAAAGCCGCAGATTTGTGTCGCCTTTCGTTGCAGTTATCTAACGTAATAAAGGTGCCATCCGATGCTTCAGGACTGAGTTGGTTTCGATGAGCATTGCATTTATGGAAGAAATTCTGGGCTGGTAATTTCAGTCAGGTACCTAGTCTTGATTATTCAATAGAGGAATTAAGGATAGTTATGATGGCAGCACCTTCACCGGGAAAGCTTCTTATTATTTCGAAAATATTTTCAAAAACTCCCCACACTTGTTGGTTATTTGAAAAAAACACAGATGTTTTGAGGACCTGGGATAGGCCGGGATAGGCTTCCCCCGCTATTTATGAGACTTAAACAAAACTAGAATAATAAAAACTATTTTAATAATTTTCCAAAACCTTATTTTTACCAAACATTCTTGAATTCCTTGACCCTATCATGTAATAGCTATATAACAAGACAAGTACATTAAGTTAAAAAACGATGTGGACAGAAGGGACGGGCGCACATAAAATTGGATTATTGGCACAGGGCACAGAGTATGGAGGCGCCGGGCGGCAGCTACAAGAGGTGGGATTGTCAACACTTTCCATACCAACCAAACATGTCAGCAGCGTTCACTCCCAGTACAACACTCAAGACTTATAACGGGTATAAAAAGAGGCTTAACATAGCCAACAGTCACTTGTTTTAACCGTATTCGTACTGGATCATACCTGAGAAGCTTCTGGTTACGGAGATATTGAAGGACAAAGTTCCTACTTTTTCTGACGTTTTTTTTTTCGAATACAAGTATTAATTATTACAACTTAACTTTTAAACACCCCTACGACAACTGTGTGTTGTGCCATTGGTAGACAAAAAGAAGATCGACATCTTCTTTTTGTCTGTCAATGGCACCACTGTGTATTAAATTTTGTTGACCCAAAACTTTGCCACTTCCACGACATCGTTGGTTGCAGCGCAGAGGTCACTATGGCCGAATTTGAAGGTCGGTTAGGAGGTGGGACATAGTTTGCGCTACAGCTCCATAACCACACCCTGCTGCCGTACCGTCGAGATGGCCCCACTTTGTGAGGATGTAGTTGTATCTTCCCACTTGGGCCACATAAGGAAGATGTTCGCTTGCTGGTAGATATTGAACGGATGATGGGAGAGTATTCTGCCACATTTTTCAAAGGGCGTCGGCAGGGTTTCTTGGTGTAGATGCTGTCATTTCTACCGTACTGCGTTACATTGAGCGCTACCGTGAACAGCCAATTTTACCACCTAAAATAGAAGTGGTTTCTCAGAAATTACTTTTGCGCAATATTACTTAGCTTGATGTACAGAATGCGTGAATACATACTTGCCTGCTATGATGGGTCTTTTTACACGCTGTGTATATGTAAAATCTCACGGATTTTAATGGCGTCCGGGGCGGAAGATGTACGTTGTACATCAACGCACTTTTAGTACCACGAATTTAATTAGAACTGCTGTCTTCAGACGCTACCGGTGCTGTGATTCCGTACTCTGTGGCACAGGGCGCCATGCGGAGGCGAACGATGGAGACCCCTGTCTTAAATGGACTATAATTAAGTGTTTTTTAACGGAACCTTGCCTGTTAGATATATGAAAATGTTCATTCATTTAAACGCCAAGGTTATCTGACAGATATCGACCGACTTTTGTTCTGTCCATCTCGGTCTTCGTGTTAATCGTAATTAGAGTCACGGTGGCTGATCAGGCAGTTGGCCATTAGTAGTTCAAATAGCACAAGAACTAAAACTTTAGAACAATTTAGGAACAAAATAATAATTATTATTATTATAATAAACAATTGTAATATGAATGCTCAATCTTGACATGTATATTTTTTTTTCCTCAAATTTAATCATTTATTTTTCTATCTTGATTTTTTATCATATGCATAATACCACTGTAATATGAATGCTCACTTTTGACATGTTATTTTATTTTTCTTTTTTTCAAATCCCATAATTTATTTCATCTTATTTTGTCAATTTTTTTTTATCTTGTTTACACCTAGTTATAATATTATGTGCACGATGTGGTCTCTTGTAATTAATTAACTTAAAGGAGCACACGTTAAAGAACCTATTTTATTATTGTGATTTATATTGTATATGGGTATCCTTTGTTGGTGAACCCAAATAAATAAATAAATAAAACAAAAAACCTCTATTGGCCAAAAAGAAAAGGTGATGAAGTATTTGGTTCAAAGACAGGAAATCTCAAATGGAAACGTAAACTCAAACGCAGAAACCAAACTCTTATCTATGGTAGACAGGCCATGATTAATTTCAAGAGGGATCTTTAAGTAATTTTAACATCAGAAAACCTTCCCACAAATAATAAAAGTGAAACAAAGAAAGTGGACACTCTGCTCTACTATGCGGGCTACCAATTCCAAGACCATAGCCCAGTTAAATCAACAGTATCTGTGTCTTTTCAGGCCTCAGACTATTTGCTAAGGACTAACTTGGTCAGTAAATAGACCTTTCTTTTTATGCCACTATTTCAGGAAAGGTCAATTGATGTATCAAAGCTACTCGCAACGATTTTGGGAGAGAAGCAGCTTAAGAAAATGTAGGTCTTGCAAATATTTTGTAGTTGATTTCAGTAGTTTTCAAAACCGTAAGGCTGATCCGGGGCTACCGCACGATCTCGGGCGAGGCGGCAAGCCTCCTTGCCGGACTGCCGCCGTGGGATCTGGAGGCGATAGTCCTCGCGCGCCTGTATGAGTGGCGTGCGGAGGCACTACGCCGGGGGGAAACCCCGCTTCCGCGGCAAATCGCGGCGGAGCGGACGGTCCTCCGGCGCGATCTCATGGCGGCATGGAAGGAGCGACTGTCGCAACCCAGCGCAGGGCACGCCACGATAGCGGCGGTAAGACCCCTCTTTGAGGAGTGGCTAGAGAGGCGTCACGGCGTCCTCACCTACCGCCTGACGCAGGTCCTCACCGGACACGGATGTTTCGGGAGGTTCCTGCACATCATCAGGCGGGAGGAAACGCCCGGGTGTCACCACTGCGATGATCGCCCCGAGGACACGGTGGAGCATACGATGGGGGCCTGCCCTGCATGGGCGGAGCACCGCCGTGTCCTCGTAGAGGCGATCGGCAGCGGCGGCGACCTCTCACGCCCGGCCCTGGTTCAAGCCATGGTCCGGGGCGAGGGGGAGTGGGAGGCAGTCGCCTCCTTCTGCGAAGCAGTCATGCTAGCTAAGGAGGTGGCGGGACGGGAGAGGGAGAGAGTCTCCCGTCCAAGCCGCCGCGGTGGACGCTCCGGGCGTCGGGAGCCGCGTGACGACTCCCGGCCACCGTAGGCGCGGGCCTGCGGGCGGTGAGTAATGGGTAGCTCACCGTCTGATCAGGACCAGGCCCGTGCTGGAAGGCGCGTACGTGTTCCACGCGCGCCTCAAAGAGATGTCAGCATCGAAGAGGGGGCCCACTAGGGCCCAAGCCTGCCGGGAAAGCGGGATCATCCAAAAGGGGTACCGCTGACCCGGAACATAAAGGGCCAAGGAACGAACACGGGTGGGTTTTAGTCAGTAACTCCCTTCCGCTCCACCCAGAGCGGGAGGGGTCATTTGATGATTTCCCATCCTCAAAAAAAAAAAAAAAAAAAGTAGTTTTCAAAACACGGTATCTAATCACTCATTCATATTTTATTGCTGGAAATAGTCCATAACTTATTACTAATTATATTTGTTACTGCAATAATAAAACAACGCTGTAACTATCCCACTGTAGGGTATGGATTTACCTTATAACGCGGAAATAACGATAATTCCGGATGAACCACTCTTTGCATAGGTATTAAATATGGTAGGTGAATATGGCGAGGGGGGTAGTGGCTGATCTTTGCGTTATGCTCGTGAACGAGTGCTGCTTGTGGTGACAGGTCATCTTGCTGACTATGGTTTTGTTATTGTTATTAGAAATTAATGTTTCTATAATTTACTTCGAAGGTCCTAGTTTATCATTTGTGGCTACAAGTTACAGCTATATATAAACATAATGCAGCATTGCATATGTAAGCGGGCACGCCCTTTATGCCAGGAGGCTTTTTATTATGTTTTAAGTTCTGTTTGCGTTTTTGTTTTTATTATTTATTTCTGCTTGAGTATAGTTTTAAATATTGGCGTGTGCTAGCTGACATATGGCAAATAATTTTAATGTTTTTGTGTTTCGTAATGTTAATTACTTATTACTATATAGAATCCAGTTCTTCTAACTGAACAGACAGCAGTGCTGCTGGGGAGTTTGTTCCGCTACTTCTTCTTCCCAGCTAAAGCACTAGGAAGTGGTGAAGGGTGGGCGTTTTGGGGGGACTGTCTTATGTAATTTTGACGTTCAAAAAGTGCTGATTCTCAGCCTAGTTTAAATAAATGACTTTTGATTTTGATTTTTTTTTATTTTGATTACAAAGCGATTTCAAAGTCCAATTCTTCTGGCTGTATTTACTTTCACCACGTGTCCAAAAGTAGCGTAGAAAAAAGCCCTGTATACTTTAAATTCTAAAAACAATGAACATACTTTACCAAACGTTGAAACTACAACCTTTCGCTCGAAACTTCTGGCCACCGAGTTCTAAGTTCTAACTGACAAGATTTACAACCTATATTCCTCAAACACGGTTGCAGTTCGAAAGCTCGTTATTAATGTAACAACAGGACCTGAAAGTTGAACAATTTCCAAAAGTCATTGACCTTTCCCGAAGCCGCATAAAGCTAACAGGAGACATAATATTCTTCCTTTTTTGAAAAACGTTGCCCCACACTAGGAATTTCTCCTGTATCGTGGGTGCGTTTACAAACATTTAAACTCACATACACAAACAGCCAGACCCGGAAGAACTACTTGCAGGTCATACAAATATTTGTTCCGTGTGGGAATTGAACCCGCGACGCGCAACCCAGCAGTCAATCGCTTAACCACTGCGCCAACCGTGCCGTTATTAGTGATGCTGACGACGTAAAACATAGTCTCGTCATTATTTTGTGTAGTCGGGCGACGTACTTTAGGGTTACATAGTAAAAAGTAATTCGGTGATCAGAAAATTTCTGGGTCGAACGAATCAGCCAATTGGAATGATAGGAAAGAGATGATATTTTAAGTCTTGCTTCCTTGTTTTCTTAAATACGAACGGTCGGGAAAATGTTTAAATTCAAGAATCGTAAATTATAATATGCGAAAAGATTCACGTTTGCCAAAAATGCTCAAGATCACTTGTCTCACGAAAGGTTCCATGTGGCTTTTGACTGCCGGGATACATTATTTCAAAATAGATACAAATATAAACACATCAAAAGTGTCTAGGGATCAAGGTATTTAGAAAATAAATAATATTCCCCTATTGAAATGAAATAATAATTTCTATTTAGATTGATTAAATAAAATGTGTTCGTACTACTCTCTGGTTTTGCATTAATAAAGACATTTCGTCATTTTTGCTTATGCTGTATATTTCACCTTGGTTAATCCTGACATTAAATTGTGAAAATTATTTTAAAAAAAGTTTTGAAAGGTTTTTAATGCATAAAATTAACAATTAGTAGTCTGTATTTCCGCCGTTAACGCGTATAACACAATCGCAACGATTCAGCATACTCAATATGAGTTCATCCAAATCACGTTGTGGAATGGCCGCCTACGTCCGATGTAACAGGCGAAAAAGATTTTCTGGTGTGTGTACGGCATCCATATTTGGCAGAGTTCTTCTTTGGAGCATATTCCTTGCGTGCTTAATGGAATTTAAGTTTGGCGATTGAGCAGGCCATGGTAGGACGTTGATGTTACTTGCGCATGCATTACCATGCATAAGCAGACATGAAGCACCAAATTGGGTCCGCCAAGAAATGACAACATCTGATACAATCGTTTCAGCGTAAATCAGTGCATTGAGATTGCCTCTTATTCAAATTAGTTCGGTTCTTCCGCCGACCCAAATACTCGCCCATGTCATGATTGTTCCAGCACTGTATGCCTGCCATGATTTTTAACGCTCTTGGCGTCCAAGGGTCCTCGAATACCGTGTATGATTAGTATCTGGCCGCACACCAAAGCAAGATTCCTTAGAAAAACACAAATCACCACTCTTCTTCTGCCCAATTTATCTGTGTTCACTATCCCATTGTAAATTGGCTCTACGATTACGGGGCTCAATAGGCGGTACACGTAGCGGCCTTCGGGAATGGAGATTGACTTCATGCAAGCGATTTCTTATGGTTTGATCGCTTATTAACATCCCTGAAGAGCTATGAAGCCTCGTAACCTACATCATCGCGGTCATTGTACAATTCCGTCGAGCTGTAATTTGTATGTAACGAACTTGTCTGTGGTGGCGCGAGCTCGTCCTCCATGTCCCTCTGCCACACTGCCAGTGATGCGGTAACGCATCCAAAGTCAACGTTTAACACGCTGCGTAATGCCCAGAGCGATTGCCACAGCACGTTGCCGAGAACCAGCTTCCAACATTCCCATGTCTCTGATCATTTCTTCTTGGCCCAATTGACGTCTTCTCTCCACAATAACGTTCTTTTGTATTGATTCCACTCTGAGGTATGGCAGAAGTTTTACTGACTTGGCCTCAAACCCTTTGCAGACCTATATAGGAATACGACTTGTTAGAAGATTTTTATCTTTTGACCGAAATTAAAAAACTATTCCCTTTTAAATGACGAAAATTACAAAAAAAACCATAGGACTTATAAAAAATTTGACTAAGAAACCGCATTTTTTGTAACTAACAAAAACATGCTTGATCCCGAGACAGTTGTGATGTGTGTACATACAAAACATACATATTAAAACCTAAAACACGATCCTACGCAACATTATAATATGACCCTGTTCACAATACATACATATATCCCAATGTAAGGGTTCATATATTTTGGACCGCTCTCTCAAACTATCACGAAATAGCTATAAAATAAAGCTAAGTGCCAGCACCGGGTGAATATGAAAGCGAAAAAATTCGATCGTCATTTATTTTTTGTACCATAATTCTTTCTTACTTCGTTTTGTTTCGCAAGCTATTAATTGTTTACCCTCTTAAATAATGTAAAGCCTCTTTATTCCTTAATTAAAAATTAACAAATTATAACTGAACAAGTAAATAATAAATACAATTGAGGAAATTAATTTAGGACGCCTCTTTAGGTAAAGGCTTCCCTCCTCCCTTTTCTGTCCTGTGCTACTGCAGACCAATTCAGGCCTGCTACTTTCTCGATCTCGTCGGTCCATCTATCTCGGGGCCGTCCTCGTTTTTGTTTTCCTTTTGGGCCTATAGAAGGTATGAGGAACAGGGTGTAAAGTTCACTTATACTCATAGTTTAAAGGGAGGATCCTCCGACCAGACGGGTGTCATGTCTCGTGGGCAACTTCCCAGCGATTGATTTCGGGACGTTGTATACATGCTAGTTACGCGGTAAACTCTGCTTGCGCGATGCAGGATTTTGCGTGACGTCATTGTGATGCGTAGTTCGCTTGTGGCGGTGTAGATACCACTACAGGCCTGACATAAAATGGAGTAATAGAGCCACCATGTCGGTATATGGTGGCTCTTTTACTCCATTTTATGTATTCGAAGGGTGCTACCTGTCCCGCCCATTTCCACCTCAGTTTTTGCGAATGTTGTAGGGCGTCTATCACTCTTGTCTTCTCGCAAATAGTGGTGTTTTTCTGTTTGATGCTTCTTTCCATAGCTCGCTGGCATGTTTGTATTTAATTTCTGTTTTTTTTTTGTAAAAGTTCCATGTTTGGCCGGCGTAGGTAAGACGGTAAGAGAAATGGTAGCATAATGAGTCCATAACTTTATTTTTCTGAAGTAGCGGCAGTTTTGCTTTTAGGACTTATTTGTAGCTTTAGAATTTATTCCATGTCATGGACACTCGCCTACTGATTGCGCCTTTGTTTCTTGAGGGTTTCAATGATGTTTATTTTCCTAGGTATGTATAGTCTTCTACGTATTCAAGAACTGTCCCATTTACTATTATGGGATGCTTATGGCTGTTTTACCTTCGTTTGTTTATATTTAATTGTAGGTCTATTCTGGTTCTAACATAGTTAGGTCCTCCAAAATGGTTTCAAGGTTTTGAGGCGATTCGGCGAAAATAACAATGTCGTCTGCAAAACGAAGATTGCTCAGGTAGTTCCCATTGATATTAATACCTTTCCTATTCCAGTTCAGATCTTTCATGATGTGCTGTAGTATTACTATAAAGAGCTTCACCCACTTACATACTTATCTTTAATTATTTACTGGTTCATACGAAATTACAAAACATACTTTATAAAAAACAGATACTTTTCGCTATTTTAGGGTAGGTTTCAGTGTCAAAGCTCAGTTTCAGCACCTAAAATATTGTCAAGGAATTCAAAGTATTTTACAAAACTAACTATTGAGTAAACTCAATTTTGTTCTAAAGGAACTCAGGCTTTTTTAGAAATGTTGAGCAGTAAATTTTTCCAATAACAACCGCCACACCTACCTCATAAGACAGAAATTGGTAAAAATTCTTATATGTGGCCACTCGACACACAGGGGTCGAATTACTTTTTTTACGATTCTGTAACGTTGACTTTGTAAAACTTCGCCCAACGGTGACACACTATCGATTCAATTCCCATAGGAAACAAAACATAGATACAATATTCATCTTCTGCGTTCTTGCGTGTTGTGGTCGCCTTCCAGTCTAACCGGATACAGCTGAATACCAGTATTTTATATGGAGCGACTGCCTATCTGACCTCCACAACCCTGTCACTTTTTAACACGATACCCCTTGGAAAGCCTAAACATACAATATTATTGCTATTCCTTCACCTAAAAAACGTATACAACGCAAACTTGTCACATTTTCCTCATCGGAAAGAATGATTGCAAAAGTTGTAAAGACGCGCTTTTGTTGACAATTTCATACAATTTTCCTTGTATTGTATTTTTTTGTGAACGGGTCATGTCGAGTACGGGGCTTTCTTAAAGTGGGGTGACATGTACAATGAGTAGGTTGTGTAGATGGGAGGCTCGGTTAATATCGTTAGTAAATTAGTGTAAAAAGTGTCCTGTCTGTGCGTCAAATTTTCTATGTGATTGAAAGTACTTGGTAAATATAGGGCTTAATAAATGTGAATAATTATCCATTTTCTAGGCCTTTTAAACCAGTATTTTCCGAAAGACGGCCTTCTTCTTCTTCGAATCGGTCGTGTCGATAGCAATCTAAATGGTCTTGGCCCAGAATTCAGCTACGTGTCTGGCTCCGTGACTAGCGCCCATCAATTTCTGTAACGTGCAGCTGACAGGATACGCAAAACATGATATTAAGTGTACCATCGTTTGTGGAACAGCACCGCATTTGCACTCCAAGGTAGAGTTGTCTATGAATCACCATCTGAACAGACTTTCCTTGCTTCGGTCAACCTGTGTCCGGAGTCTGTTTAAAAACTTCCAGGCTTGCCATGGCAACTCATGCCCGGGTGGGAGATCCTCAGCAGGTGGAACAAATGGTATGGGTAAGGAAGCACTGTCTCTCCACAGCTTCAGTTTCTCTTTAGATTTTTCGCCAGTGATTGGGAAGACCCACTTTAAAAAGCTGTTTCGGATTTTCTGCCTTTGTGGCACGAGGATTTTATCGTGCAAAGGCTGTCGTGTGTCGGAGACCATGTCGGATTTTCGCTGAAGCTTGCCACCGCTCTGCGAACTTATGGTGGCGGTATTCCTGCTAGTGGATACAGTAATTGTACGGGGGTCGGGTTTAGGCAACCAGTGATGATGCGGGACGTGTCATTCAAAGCTGTATCCACTAAGTTTGCATGGGCAGAACGACTCCACTCGGGGTACGCGAATTCACCCGCAGAAAAAGATAACGCCAGCTGAGTGGTCCGCATAACGTCAGGCGAAGCACCCCACTTGGATGAGACTATTCGCTGAAGAGACTGTAGCGAGTGCACACTCGCTACAGGTTTCTTCACTTCTGCTTGATGATTTTGCAGTTTTTGCTGAATGTTAAAGACCTTTCCAGAGTAACATCAAGATATTTAGAGGAGTAACTGTGCTCTATGGACATCCCACCCCAAACGATGTTGAGTTTGCGGCGCACCTCTAAATATGCAAGACTGGGTTTTGCTCGGATTGGGGTTAAGTGAGTTAGCGAGGTAATACGTGGCTAAGTCACCAAGACCATCTGACAAGTGGACGTGGACCTTCTCAAAGTTGATGGCTTGGGAGGTAAGGGCAAGGTCGTCTGCATAGAGGAAGCGGGACGCGTTTGGACTGGATGGTCTGTCGTTGGTAAAACGGACACAAGGGTAGGAAAGATGTGGAGGAAGGAGGAAGATGGCCTTTATATCAAATATAACTTTAAATATAAATTTAACGTCACGGTTGGCGCAGTGGTTAAGCGATTGACTGCTGCGCTGCGTGTCGCGGGTTCGATTCCCGCACGGAACAAATATTTGTATGACCTGCAGATAGTTGTTCCGGGTCTGGCTGTTTGTGTATGTAAATTTAAATGTTTGTAAACGAACCCACGATACAGGAGAAACTCCTAGTGTGGGGCAACGTTTTTTAAAAGAAAAAAAAAACTATTTCCTGGCCAATAAAACCAATCAGTTTCGTGACTTCTCAAAACCAGAAGCTTGATTGTTCAAATTGAAGTTAGTTATTTACTACTTTAGAATCACTTATATACTATTTTACTTAGAATTCCTGATGGAAGGCTTATAGAAAGGTTTCCCGATGGATTCCCAACTTAATGGATGCACAATAAGACCTGGTGGCCAAACCTTATAATAAGTAGGTTGGTGCTACACTTTAAAAGAGACTTTGACCCCGGAGTTGGTTTCGCCATTTCTTCTAAGAATAGTGTCACACAGTCAGATAGGAAATGTCAACTCCATCTAGCTTATTTTTTATTAATAATATCACAAGATATCCTGCCTGCAATCCCCGAAGAGTTCTGCAGAGGTGTACCTAGTACCCCCACATTACGCCAGGTATGTTTGAGACCCATCCATGTATTAGGGGGCGAGCCTAATGCCATCAACCGTCAATAAAAAACCTCCATAACACTTTGCCTGACCCGTGCATCCAACCCAGGACATGAGGTCCTGGGTTCTGCTCAGCAGCAGCGGTTTTGACCACTACACCAACAAGGTAGTATTTTTTTTATATGACGTGTAAAAGTAATTCTGCTACACTATTTACAAAACTTTCAAAAAAAAAAACACTGCAAAGTGAAAAACAACTTTAATTTTGGAAGTCGGTGTCTTTGGATCTGTATTTTAGTTTTTTCCACCGACTTCCGAAATTAAAGTTATTGTTCACTTTGTACTGTTTTATATTTTTGGAAGTCGGGTTTTTTACCTTAATAACTTTAATTTCAGAAGTCGGTGGAAAAAACTAAAATACAGATCCAAAGACACCAACTCCCGAAATAAAAGTTACTTTTCACCTTGTAAGGTTTTTTTTTTTGGAGTTCGGGTTTTTTTTGTGTTAAAAGGTTTTTATTTTTCACTTTTTAGTTATGGTACCTACCCCACGCCAATTCGAAAACGATCGTCTTACACGTCCACGTGAATGCGTGAATGCGTTGAATGCGGTTTTTTTTTTATTTAAAAATAATTTAATTGTTGATTTTTTTGATCGACTTCGATAAAATTTAAATGGGACCACACGGGAAGCACCAGCTTTGAAATAAAAAAAAGAATCATTGAAATCGGTTCACCCAGTCGAAAGTTCTGAGGTAACAAAAATAAAAAAAAACAGTCGAATTGAGAACCTCCTCCTTTTTTGAAGTCGGTTAAAAATAAAACAACTTAATTTTTTTTTCATTGCAAAACTAGTAGGCACATGCCATTTCATTTCTGCTACTTAGTTTTAGGCAAAAACAGTGTCTATTTTATGCTTCTCACTTAATCTACAGCCGACTGTAAGACCAATTTCATCCCGTAGCGTCCCTCGAATTTTTCTGCTGACTGTTGACAACAAATTATTATACATAATGCATGCATGCATGGAGAGGGGCCAGTTCCCACTTCGTTGGAAGACGGGGAAACTGGTCCTCATCAAGAAGCCGGGGCGCCCAGCGGACTCTCCGTCCGCTTACCGGCCCATCGTGCTGCTCGACGAGGTGGGCAAGCTCTTTGAGAGAGTCATTGCAGACCGCCTCGTCGGGCGGCTGGTGCGGGTGGGGCCGGATTTGGCGGAGAGCCAGTTTGGCTTCCGCAGGGGGCGCTCTACGGTGGACGCCATCATGCGCGTGCGGGCCCTCACGACGGGGGATGCTGTGGCCCGGGGTGGGGTCGTCTTGGCGGTGTCTCTAGACATCGCCAATGCCTTCAATACCCTGCCCTGGAGTTGCATCAGGGAGGCACTCCGGTATCACCGGATGCCGACCTACCTCTGTCGTGTGGTCGAGGCCTATTTGACGGACAGGGCCGTCATCTACCCCGGTCACCAGGGAGTATGGAACCGGCAAGAGATGTCGTGCGGTGTCCCACAGGGATCGGTCCTGGGGCCGCATCTGTGGGATATCGGCTACGACTGGGTGCTGCGCGCCGACCTCCCCAGCGGCGTCAGCGTGGTTTGTTACGCTGACGACACGCTAGTCCTGGCGCAGGGGAGGTCGCACCAGGCGGCGGCCGAACTAGCGACACGCGGGGTTGCGATAATCGTCAAGAGGATCCGGCAATTGGGACTCGAGGTGGCCCTGCACAAGTCCGAGGCCATGTGTTTTCATGGTCCTCGGAACACGCCACCGTCGGGTTCCCAAATAACGGTAGGAGGGGTTCACATCGGCGTCGAGTCGACGATGAAGTACCTGGGACTCGTCCTCGACAGCCGGTGGAACTTCGTGGAGCATTTCCGACGTTTGGCTCCCAGACTGGAAAGGGCCGGGGCTGCCTTAAAGCGGCTCCTGCCCAATCTAGGGGGGCCAAACGCCTCCTGCCGGAGGCTCTACGCGGGGGTCGTGCGGTCCATGGCCCTTTACGGGGCACCGGTATGGGCGCGTTCCTTGAGGCGGCGGCCAGCCCGCTGGTTGAACGCGCCCCAAAGGGTCATGGCCATCCGGCTGGTCCGGGGATACCGTACGGTCTCCGGTGAGGCGGCGAGCCTCCTTGCCGGATTACCGCCATGGGATCTGGAGGCAAAAGTCCTCGCGCACGTTTGGGAGTGGCGCGAGGAGGCGAAACGCCGGGGCGTAGCTCCGCTGCCGCGAGAAATCACGGTACAGCGGACAGAGCTCCGGCGGGATCTCAGGGCGGCATGGAGAGTGCGATTATCGCAACCCAGCGCTGGGCACGCCACAATTGCGGCGATAAGTCCCCTCTTTGAGGAGTGGCTAGAGAGGCGCCACGGCGTCCTCACCTTCCGCCTGACGCAGGTCCTCACCGGACACGGTTGTTTCGGGAGGTTCCTGTTCCGGATAAGGCGGGAGGAAACGCCCGGGTGTCACCATTGTGTGGATCGCCCGGAGGACACGATGGAGCATACGGTGGAGGTCTGCCCGGCTTGGGCGGAGCACCGCCGTGTCCTTGTGGAGGCGATTGGCGGTGGCGATCTCTCGCGTCCGGCCTTGGTCCAGGCCATGGTACGGAGCGAGAGGGCTTGGGAAGCCGTCACCTCCTTCTGCGAAGCAGTAATGTTCGCGAAGGAGGAGGCGGAACGCGTGAGGGAGAGGCAAAGTTTGCGCCCTCACGCCCCTAGCCGCCGCAGGAGACGCCCTGGGCGTCGGGAATCGCAGGCCGATTCCCGGCCACCGTAGGCGCGGGCTTGCGAACGGCGAGCAATGGGCAGCTCGCCGTTCGATAAGGACCAGGCCCGGGTCGACGGCGCGTTGTGTTCCACGCGCGCCTCAAAGAGATGTCAGCACCAATGACGGGGTTTGCTAGGACCGATGCCTGCTAGGGTTGCGGAAAAGTCCAAGAGGGTTACCGTGGCCCCTGGCACAGGCAACTGAAGGAACACGGGTGGGTTTTAGTCAGTAAGAGTCTGACACGCCCTCCTGCTCTGCCCAGAGCGGGAGAAGTTATTTGATGATTTCCCACCCACAAAAAAAAAAAAAAAAAAAAAAAAAGCGTCCCTCGAATTTTTCTGCTGACTGTTGACAACAAATTATTATACATAATCAAATCAAATCAAATCAAATTATTTACATATAATACTTTACATTATACTTAGCTATCTATATAATCTATTGTAGCAGTTCATTATACAAGATATTTTAGAAAACACGAAGCTTGGCCAATACAAGTTAAGCTACTTGCGATTTTCCGATTGGTTTTTGTCTTTTACTGTTGCAGTGAAGGGCGGGCGTTCTGGGGGACTGTCTATGTAATTATGAAGTTCCAAAAGTGGTGACTCTCAGCTTAGTTTGAATTAATGACTTTTGATTTGACATTGATTTTGAGTTGAGAATACAAAAAAAGATATATTGTAGTTCAAAATATACCCGCTTTGTGCTGTGTTGGTTTTTGGTTTGTTTTTTTTAGCTAAAAAACATTTCAAAGTGATCTCAATTCAATGATTCCCGATTTGTTTTGAAATTTTAAGTGTGCTGATTAAATTAAATTACAATTAAATTTATAGCTTCCTAAGAATTAGGAGCCTATAATAAATTGCCTCTCGATATAACCTCATAATCAATTATTACCACGACTACAGGAAAAGGGCGGTTCTCAGTTTAATTTATACCAGTAATTAAAACATCTCTTAGCTTTCTAAAATGAAAACTGAACATTAATTTACCAAAATACAAATACGATGACGTATTAAAACTTACTGGCAGCAAACAAAAGAAGTAAGTACTACCATTGAAATTATAAGTAAAAAAATTGTTTTACAAAAAATAACAACCGACTTCCAAAAAAAAACACTACAAAGTGAAAAATAACTTTAATTTCGGAAGTCGGTGTCTTTTTATCTGTATTTTAGCGTTTCCCACCGACTTCCGAAATTAAATTTATTTTTCACTTTGTAGTGTTTTTTTTTGGAAGTCGGTTGTTATTTTTTGTAAAACAATTTTTATTTATCACTTTTTAGTTATGGTATCTAACCCCCCATTCGAGAATGATCGTCTTACACGTCCACATCCGTTCGAAGGCGGTTTTTTATTATTAAAAACATATATTTTTTTCGAAATAGTTTTTATAACCTTTGTAGTGAGTACAGGCGTGATATTATGTTGTGTGATGGCGTAAACAATGCTTAGATATGCTATAGCAACAATCGCGGTTAATCTGCTGTTATTCATTGAAGAGTTCCCCCGATTTCTACAAGATCCCATCATCAGATATTGAAATGGTGACAATGGGACCACACGGGAAGCACCAGTTTTCAAATAAAAAAAGAATCATGAAAATCGGTTCACCCAGTCGCAAGTTATGAGGTAACATACATAAAAAAAAAAAAAAAAATACAGTCGAATTGATAACCTCCTCCTTTTTTTGAAGTCGGTTAAAAAGAGGTAGATAGGCTACCTAACCAACCTTCAATCTTCAAAAAAAACCCCGCCACAATCAAAACTCCCAAAAGTGAAAATAATATATTATTATGTATTGCCCCTATAAGTGAGTTGTAGGTAATATTTTGAATGAAGCTTCGTCGCGTCGGGGGACCACTAATGATAACAGGAAGTTACCAGCAGCTATCCTTTCACAATAGCATACATTTATTAGTGCTAGGTATAAGCCTCGTTTGTTTGGCGTTATCATTAGCCGTCCCCCGACGCGTCGACTACGACGCTTGAATCAAAATATTACCTACAAGGGGCAATACATATGATTTTTTTACTTTTTAAGAGGTTTTGCTTGTGCCGGGAGTTTTTTAAATTTACCTTTTATTTCCTGGTTTTTAGACTTTATACAGGGCGGCCGAACCATTGACGTGCAAAAAAATTTTTTGGTCCCTCGTATTTATTTATTTAATACTTATTTATTTACTTTACAAGTACAGAGGCGGACTTAATGCCATAGGCATTTTCTACCAGTCAACCTTTGGGTGATGCAGAGTTGATTTAACTCTTAATTCATAGAACGTATTCTTTTCAATTTAGACCAACATTTTCATAACTTTCATCAAAGTTACGATGCTCATTATTTTACGCATAAAATGAAAACTCGTGAAAATTATGTTGCAAAGAAAAAATCTCGAAAAAGTCTTTTTTCTTTTAATTTCTTAAGTTGGTCAAAAAATCAGAACAAAATTCATAACATGAAAACTAAGAAAAGTCGCGGAACATGGGGGTGATTCGATTATCCCGCGATGCGAAGGACCAATTTTTTTTTTGCCCTCTTGGTTCCGGTCACCCTGTAGTGTATACGTTTTTCACGATCGACACGTGCTTTGCCTAAATCTTCGCGGCTGTACTTATTTTTCCAACAGTGAAGCTTGTAACAAATTTATCCTCATTCCTCTTTCCTACTCCATCCTCAAACACGCCTCTACTGTAAGTTGGTGAGGGAGTTGGGTATTCAGCATATTCCCGGTGATGCTGCAGTATCTTTTCAAGGTTAATATCTTCTAATATAATCGAAGTAACAGAATACTAAATTTCGACTCGATCGGGCCTGTGGAAGATGCTGACATCCATTAATCAACTAGAAAAGAGCTGATCTTCAAACGGATGAACTGATTTTCTTGAATCATAGCTAAAAACACTCCCGATCAAGTCACATTTCAAACAACAAAAAAAAACAAAATCGGTTCGGCCGTTTGGGAGCTAAGATGCCGCACATATAGACACACATACACACGTTAGACGCCACGCTAGAGAGGCGCCACGGCGTCCTCACCTTCTGCCTGACGCAGGTCCTCACCGGACACGGTTACTTCGGGAGCTTCCTGTTCCGGATAAAGCGGGAAGAAACGCCCGGGTGTCACGCACAATGGTCCACTAAAGGACTAAGTGCGGAAACCAAACCCATAACATAGAACGCCCGGGTGTCACCATTGTGTGGATCGCCCGGAGGACACGGTGGAGGGTTGCCCGGCTTGGGCGGAGCACCATCGTGTCCTCGTGAAGGCGATCGGCAGCGGTGATCTCTCGCGTCCGGCCCTGGTCCAGGCCATGGTACGGAGCGAGAGGGCATGGGAAGCCGTCATCTCCTTCTGCGAAGCAGTAATGCTTGCAGCGGAGGAGGCGGAACGCGTGAGGGTGAGGTAAAATTCACGCCCTCACGCTACGACGCGCGACGGGCGTCGGGAATCCCAGGCCGGTTCCACTTTGTATCTAACAGCTCTGCCAGGAGTGCCAGGCGATCGAGCATTTTGTTTATTAAGTTTCTTAAGCGGGGAGTTTGTTGCGCCACTTCTTCTTCCCAGCTAAAGCACTAGGAAGTGGTATAGGGCGGGAATTTTTTGGGGACTGTCTTATGTCATTTTACGTTCAAAAAGTGCTGATTCTCAGCCTAGTTTGAATAAATGACTTTTGATTTTGTTGGTGTTGCGGGATATTGGTCCATTCTTCCACTAACGCATGTTTCAGGTCTCGAAGTGGTAGCTGGGGTGGGGTTTCGATTTATTACACACCTGCCAAGCTCGTCCCAAGCGTGTCCCATCAGATTCAGGTCCGGGTTTCTCGCGGCCAGTCAATGCGATTGGTGCCAACATCCTGAAAATACTCATTTACAATGCTGTATGTGGCCTCAAAGTCAAAGTCAAAAGTCAAATCATTTATTTCAAGTGGGCACTTATAAGGCACTTGTGAACGTCAACGTCATTAAAATAGAATTGATTCAAGTCGCCCCATCCTTAAGGTATTTTAGTATGGAGAAGAATGGGCAAGAAACTCCTCCGTTACTCTTTTAAAATGTGTTACAATATTTTGTATACATCAATTATATAATTATATGTGAAGACGATGCACCTATAATAAAATTACCCTACCACAATAGGTAAAAATTATTAAAAAATGTAGCAATGACAAATAAGTTAAAATTGTTAGATAGATACATGGTGCTCACATATTTACAAACATTGTAAAACGATTTTCTAAATTATTTAAACAAGTAATATGTCAGTGTGTGAGTTAAAGTAATCACAGAATGAAAATCGAGGTCATAAAAATGTATATATTATATATTTAATTTATAAATTAAAGTAGCAACAAGTTTGATTTTGTCTAGACTGTAGATTGTCCTATGGAGCTGGACCAGCATGTTTCCAAGCAGTCTTATCTTGGATAATATAATCCTCTTATTTATTTATTTTATTGATAAATGATAATGATAAATGATTTTATTTCTGTAAGTAGGTTTGTTACAAACACTTTTACACGTCAATCATATTTTTAAAACTAGATGAGGTCGGCGTTTCATAACTGACTACTCTGAGAAGAAAGGCCGAAACAAACTCAGAGGTCACAGTCTCTTTTAAAGTCCAGACATAATCTTGGTCAGATCATGTGAAGACCATGTAGATTTGTGTCTGAAACGGTCTTTTGAGGAAAAACCATACAGATTGAGCGGACCTGTCCAGTCAGTGCACGCATTTGTCAGTAATCTTGCCGCTCAACTGAGAACTTAAGGAGCACAACGATTCGACGAACAATACCAAAGAAAGGACATTTGGGTAGGCCGCATAAATTACTCAAGCTGCCAGATCGTGAAACTAACTAAGAAATAAAATAAAAAAAAGTAATAATCCACATAATCTTCACATTCACAATAATTTAAATAATATAATACTTTACAAAGTAATTACTCATGTCATTGTATGTATAAAATTCATGAATGTCAATGTGTATATAAATATTCGAACATAATCTTTGAGGACCATGTAGATTAGTATCTGAAATGGTCTTCTGAGGAAAGAACCACGCAGATTAAGAGGACCTGTCCAGTCAGTGCACGCATTTGTCAGTAACCGTGCAGCTCAACTCAGAACTTTAGGAGCTCAACGATTCGACGAACAATACCAAAGAAAGGACATTTGGGTAGGCCGCATGAACTACTTAAACTGCCAGATCATGATTAAAACTGAAACAATGACCCACATAGTCCTCAAATTCACAATATTATTAAAACAATAAATTGTACTTCTCAAGGTAAGTATTCAAGTCGTTCTGTTATAATAATTATCAATTTATCAGTGTATGTAACAGAAATAAAAGAAAACATTCAGTATGCAGAAAATTGGAACAACTCAATCCCAAGCCTTATTGTCCTCAATATAATCCTTAACGGTATAAAAGCCTTTCTGGCACAACTTACGTTTAATGAATGATTTGAATTTATTAAGGCTTAGATCTTGAACGTGGCTTGGAAGTTTATTATAAAAGCGTATACATTGACATCTGAACGAGCCACCTATTTTCTTGAGCCTTGTTGTAGGTACAACGAAGCTGTGTTTGTTCCTAGTATTTATATTATGGATATCACTGTATTTTTTAAACAAGTTTATATTTTTATGGGCATATAAAAGATTTTCAAAAATATACTGTGAAGGCACAGTCATTACATTAATTTCCTTAAATTTCTCTCTGAGAGTGTGTCTCGGGCTTAACTTATAAATTGATCGAACAGCTCTTTTCTGCAAAACAAAGATAGTCTGAATGTCGGCGGCATTTATTATTATTTATGCGGCGGCGGTATTATTTATGTACACACAATATAATACATGAGATAAGACATAATTATAAATTGAGTACAAAGGTACTGCTTATTTCTTAAGAAATTTCTTCCAGCAGACCTGCGAAAGGAGAAGTAAAAAAGAAACGTAGACAATAGTGCGTGAGAACAAGAAGAGAAAAATATGAATGTGTGAAGTCTAAAGCTAAAATATTAAATATACCTAAATAAAAATAATTAACATGTATACTTAAATAAATACATAATGCTAAAATATATAAGCATATATATATTTATATATATATATAAATACTCACAGTATAGAGGAAAGGTAATGCTCTTTTAATCGAAATTTAAATAGTGAAATAGTATTCAAATCACGAATGCTAGGCGGGAGTGCATTCCACAGTCTTACAGCATGGACAGAGAAGGAATAAGAATAGTAGCTGGTTTTGTGAGGCTGAGATTTAAGGAGGGATCTCTGGTGTGATCTACATGGTGCCGCGCTAGAGCGAGCGTAAGAAAAACGCTCACGCAGGTAGGAAGGATAAGACGGGTTGTGTAAGATGTTGAAGAGGAGACATAAAATCCGAGTGTTCCTGCGAAGGCGGATTGGGAGCCACTTGAGTTCCTTGCGAAGGTGAGAAACATGGTCATACTTTCGAAGACCGAAAACAAAGCGAATGCACAGGTTTTGCAAGCGCTCAAGCTTGTTGATAGCTCCTCAGTAGCATCCAGGTAGCAGGCGTCGGCATAATCTATAATCGGCTGAATAAGTGTTTGTGCCAAAGAAATTTTAGTCTTCAAGGGCAGAAGACTTTGAAGGCATTTCAGCGAATGAAAAGAGAAATGCACCTTTCGGCTGACCTCATTGACCTGAACACGCCACGAAAGATTGGAGTCAATAACTACACCCAGATCTTTAGCGGTTTCAGTGTAGTCAATGCGAACACCATCGAGATATAAAGGCATCAGTGATTTAACATCAACCACATTGCGAACGAATTTGCTGCCTATGATCATGGCCTGGGAGTTAGTTGGGTTAATTTGCAAACCAAATGACTTGGCCCAATCGCTGATGCAAGCCAGGTCATGATTCATTGCAGCAATTGCAGAACCCGCGTTAGCTACAGTAAAATGTCGATAAAGCTGCAAGTCATCTGCATAGAGATGAAAACTAGAGGAGATTACTCTGGTAACAGAGTTTATGAAAATTGAAAAAAGAAGAGGAGAGAGAACGCTACCCTGAGGAACACCCTCAGTGAGACTACACCAATCAGAGAACGAATCCTCCAGGCGAACACACTGAGAGCGTCCCCGAAGATAAGAACTGAACCAGGCTAAAGTGGAAGTAGAGAAAGGAGAATGCCAGTTTTACTATGGGTGCTGGTCCAAATGTGTTGCAGATGTGTATTATATCTTAAATGAAAGGTCTCAACCAGTGCAACATTTTTCATTACGGCAGCAAAAAAAAATATCCCAGAGGAACTGAGATTTTTGTACTTATGTATATTTACATAAAAAAATTGTAAAAAAGGTAAAAGGTCTCATGTTATGAACATTTACATTATATTATCCTGTTACTTCATTTTGCAGACCCATAACGACGACTCGCTTCCTCCGCTATACCTACCTAATAAAATAAAGTCGCAGTCCGTCGTTAACAGCGCACTGTGTATTACGTGTTAATATTTCGTTTAACATCCGTCGATTTTATCTACCTACCAACTTGGCTATTCCTCTGGACTTTATTCATCCACATTGAACTCGTTGAATTTGGCATTTGATTAATTGATTACCTTCGCATTAAGAAAAGCGTCATTGTGTTCAAAATGTTCCAACCTGTTGCTGGAATCGTTTGTGATCGATCTGTGCTGCGAAGAACAGACAACGTGTTAACACAAGGCCTTTATGGCAGACATCGTGCTATACTAGATGCAATAATACAACGCATATCACCAAGACAGGTGAACAGACGATTCCAGCAACAGTTTATGCCAATATATCCCAGAGGAATTAGTGTATTTACATTAAAAAAAAAACATTAAAAAGTGTGAAAGAAAACAAGAAAAAGAGAGGAAAAAATGTTACTTTAATGGTATCTTAACTTACACACTTTATTTAAGAACATAGAAAAAACTGATTATAAATAAATAACTAAAACTATTCTTCACCAATAACATAATCTAAAAACTCTGCTGGACGGTTAATATTGTCCTCGTGCCTGGCCCACCCCAGAAACCATACTACACACATTACATGGGCGCAGAAGCCCAGTGTGCGTTTCCCTATAGGGCATGTGCAGTAATAATGACTAACACGATTTAATCCTTGCTCATTTTCGTTAATCAATATATAGCAGTAATATACTTTGGAAGATGTATGCCTGCTGTTTATTTTAATTCTTAGCAACCATACGTTGGTTTCGACAATGTTATAATTAGATATGTCGTTCAATTGGTCTGTGTCGCGACAGACTTCAATTGTATATAAGCCATGTCGCACATGCTCGCTGTAGTAGCTCCTTGCCAACTTCAATTGATAAGTGCCTAGTGCGAATATTATTAAGTCATCTTCCGAGAGTTGCGGAAAATCTTGCAGTTCAGGTAAATCCGCTGAAAGTCTTTCAAATGCAACTCTTTGTCTGTTGAGGTTTTTAGCGATGACATAATCTGCTAAGTTATTAGGGGTATTTACGCGACTGTTAATTATGTCGGCAAAAGTGGCTGCATGACGGTTATCAACCAGCACCGGGTGAAAGGCATTTATCATGGCGGCTGCGTTTTTAAAATCCACGAACATGTGTGACATTGCAACATTAAAATACTCCTGTCTGAACAACTTAAAATCTCGTTTAAATCGGCCATTTACTACTTCAACAGGCCACCTACAAATCGTCACCATTCTTGATTTATTTGCTTGCAGCGTCGTTAACTGTTCAGCTACCCTTTGTCTGGACTCTGGCATAGCAGTTATATAGCCCAATGAATTCAAACCAGACACGCTATCTCTGAAACCTCGGTCCAGGATGAATACGTCACCACTTCTAAAAAACCAATGAAACAAACTGTTTTCATTGCTGGTTATTTCGTTTACTATCATAGCGTCCGACTTAGTGGCAGCATGCGGCCCAGTTACGTCCAAAATATGTCCGTTGCAAGTAACCATTAAAAAGGGCTTGAGGAGATTGCGGAACTTGTGAAGGCTGTATGATTTCTTTTGAAATAAAAAATTGGAGCTCTTTTGTACGTAAACATAGGTGCCGTCACATATGATAATAGCTGGTCTGTCTTCTGCAGGTACATTTGGATTTCCGAACACAGCATTCGGGACTAAAAGATTACAAGCAGCTACTTCTTCTCTAGTCATGTGGTCAAGGCCTATGTAACGTGGTACGAAATCTTGAGCTATACACTCTCTCGCTATCTTTATCAGCCGTTCAAAATTACTGCGGCTCGTGTGAAAAAATGTTGACAGTCTCTCATCAGATTCTCCGGTCCTGAGTTTTGATAAGTAAAACCCTAAGGCTTTTTTAGGATTTCTGCACCGTTCGCTTAAAGAAGGAGTCTCTTCTAGAATGCGACTGAATTGTTCTGTAGTCTTCCCAATCCAGTAATGAAGTTCATATTCGTCAGCTTCTTCTATGTTGTCAAAGTCTATTAGTACTCTGAGATGAATACTTTTTTTAAATAAATCAAATATATCAAGAATTTGTGCATGGTCAAAGTCATGGCATCGGTTGGGGGCATCAAATAACTCTTCCCAATTATTTCTATGTAAATGTTCCTCACACACTCGTGCACTCTGAGGAACATAGTAATTGTGGCTTGTAAAAAAAACGATTTTCAACCTATCTGGAAGACGGCAGCGCGTTCTATTGTTACACCCGTAAAAAATACATGAGTTTGAAGTGTTTGGTGCTCTTGTGTAATCAGCAAAATTAAATGGACGCTCTTCCACTGCATGTTCAGCTTCAGGTTGTTCTAGAGGTTGTGCCGGTTCTACAGGTTGTACCAGTTCTACAGGTTGTGCTGGTTCTCCATGTTGCAATTGTAACCTGCGCGTTGTTTCCCAGCAGCTTTGACAGACTCTTTCTTGGTTGTTGAATGTGATCTGAAAAAAAAAAGTTACACACATGAAGTTACATCCATGTATTCGATTGCAATGAAAACGAAATCAAAATCTCGTCTAGCCCATCTGTCGTGTCAAAGGGTTTATTATAGATCTCAATAAATGTAGGTGATGTACCTACTAATAGCACTGATTTGATTACGCGTCGACGTATTCGTATAGTCACTGGTATATTGAAAGTAATTATGGTTACTATAAAATGATATACGTGGCAGTAACCTTACTAATCCTGTAAACACGTTTTCTTGAATTATTGACAGTATTAACTTGTTTTTATGGCATTAATAGAAACTATGAAATACATACAACTAACTCCGCATATTCATCATTTTCTCTAAAAAGAGACCTGTGTGGCGGACTTCACACATCTGTTTAATGTATAATTATTTAATATTTACCATGTACGTGTTTAGTTATAACTTCTTATATTAGGTATCGTAGTGTTCTGTCACAGCTGCAAACATTTATCAATTTATAATGTATGTTAATAACTTCAACAAACAAACATACACTCTTTATAATCCACTATTAGCGATCTAGCTAGCGCGCCACACGGCGACCGGTTCCTTATCGCCGCAGGCGCTGGAATGTTGAGGGGAACGCGCGCGGTCGCGGGGCGGGCGTCCAAGCTGCGCGCGGGCATCGCCCCCGGCCGCTCGACTGTCGAGACACCGTCCTCTCCGACGCGAAGCGCATGTCAATTGCCCTCTCACGCCATAGCCTTTGTTTACTTCCGTGCGGTCGTAATAAAGTAGCTTGCTGATCTGCCGTGCTTGTACTTAACTCTTTCTCTTTCTATTATTTTGCTGCCTGCTTGTGGCGAATTGCAATTGTGCATGTGGAACAATACAAAGTGTATCCCAAGAAATCAGTGCCTTGTTATTTGGATTCCCTACACACCTACGGCAACGTAAGGCTTCTACACCTGTGTCCTATAGTGACACGTATGTATGTATACATTTAATATAAATAATAATGATAGATATTTACCTGTCTTGGTGATATGCGTTGTATTATTGTAACTAGTATAGCACGATGTCTGCCATAAAGGTCTTGTGTTAACACGTAGTCTCTTCTTCGCAGCACAGATCGATCACAAACAATACAAACGATTCCAGCAACAGGTTGGAACATTTTGAACACAATGACGCTTTTCTTAATGCGAAGGTAATCAATTAATCAAATGCCAAAGTCAACGAGTTCAATGTGGATGAATAAAGTCCAGAGGAATAGCCAAGTTGGTAGGTAGATAAAATCGACGGATGTTAAACGAAATATTAACACGTAATACACAGTGCGCTGTTAACGACGGACTGCGACATGTCTTTCGTTTCATTCATGTTACAGTCTTCACCGCGCAAGTTGGCAAAAAGTGGGGATACGCAGTACGGTATCCTGTTGCGTGATTGGTGGCGTACCTGATGCGTCATGTAGTGTGCGGCATGCGCGCACGCCGCGCCGCGCTCTGCCAGCAGGTAGTCGACCGGTTTCTGTATTGAGCATGTATATTTTTTTTTGTTGTTTGTGTGGGAAATCATCAAATGACTTCTCCCGCTATGGGCGGAGCGGGAGGTCGTGTCAGACTTTTACTGACTAAAATCCACCCGTGTCCCTTCCCGTTGCCTGTGCCAGGGCCCCGGTATCTCTTTAGAACAACCCGCGACCCTGGCTGACCCGCGACGCTATTAGGTAGGTATAGAGGAGGAAGTGAGTCGTCGTTATGGATCTGCAAACGGAATTAACAGCATAAAGTAACGTAATAAATGAACATAACAGGAGACCTTTTACCTTTTTTGCTATTTTTTTCATGTAAATACACATCTCAAAATCTCAGTTCCTCTGGGATATTTTTTATTGCTGCCGTAATAAAAAATGTTGCACTGGTAAAGACCTTTCGTTTAAGATACAATACACATCTGCAACAGACTTGGACCAAAGGCTGACAATGTCTGTACGAGCTACGCTGTACATTGACCTTTTGTAGTTTGTATGTCACACTCATTTATGCACATCTATACTGTTTAGGTGTGCATTTCTCTAACTTAATATGTAATCGTGTAAGAATACTTTAGTAGCAATAAATCCATCAAGGGAATCACTTGTCTACTCATTTACATAACAATACCTTACAAGTCTACATAACAAGTACATAACATTTTCACTGTTGGGAGTTACGCCCCAACATTTGGTCCTTCGAGCCATTTTGTGTTGTGTGATTAAGATCTTTTACGGTCGCGAATCGGTTGGACTGGTCTCTCACAAGCGAGTCGCCCCAGTAACCAATTGAGAATCGCATTATCGTAGAAGGGAAAGGTTACACGATACAAAGAACCAGGAGTGTGGAGCAACAGTCTACTACTCAAAACAAGAAGTTCGTCTGGAATTCGTCGAGAAGTGTGACAACATGACGTCGTCAGCAGATACCTACGAAAATCAGCGTGAACTTTACGAAAACATCAAGAAAGTCGGCATCAACATAAAGAAAGATGGCTGGGACAGGAAGAACTCGGACTACTTCAAACGGCGTCTGCAGATGCTGGAAAATTTATGGAGTGAATTCCAGTTCAACCATGACCGTCTGTCGACAGAAGTGGGTGTGAGTCATCCTTATTTTACAAGTAATTTATATAACACAGCGTTGCAGTGTTATAAAGATGTCAAGGAGTTAATCCTCCAACAACATCAGCAACTGTCGTCGCACAAAGGGTCCGTTGGACCTTCGGCGCAACCGCCACCGCTCGTAGGTACGCTTCAACAAGAGAAAGCAAGTACATCGAGCATAACAATACAACAACAAGAGCAAGAGAGCGAGGAGGGAGAAGAAGCCACAAACACAGATGAGAATAGCGGTGACAACAACATGAATCAACCGCCTCCTCGTCAACAACAAAACCCTAACAAGAGGGATACAGGGTCCAATAGCAAGTTGGACGATCTTCTTCGTAAACAATCAGCTAACTTCAAAGCCTTCATGAGAGCAGTCGCCATCACTCAAGTGGACTTCATCTCTGAAAAGTGGGAATTTCAAGATGCACTGCACACCTTGCAGGCGCGTTGGTCGGCGATTGACAGTCTTCATTGGGAGATAGAGTGCGAACTCGACGGGGACAAGAACGCTATCTATGAAGAGCGCTATACAAGATTTGAAAGCCAATATCTCGACCTGAAGAAGGCTTTAAATACAAAAATGTGGTCTGGAGCTTATCGAGAAAAGACAACACCAAAATTGGAGATACCGGTCTTTCATGGCAAATTTAATCAGTGGATACCATTCAAAGACCTCTTCACTGAAGCCATCCACAACAACTCATCCTTATCAAATGCACAGAAAATGCAATTTTTAAAAAGCAAGGTCCAAGGTGAAGCTGAAAGACTGATACAACACTTACAGATAAGCTCAGACAACTATGTAGTATGTTGGGATATTATTAACAACCGCTACAACAACAAAAAACTCATATTTACATCGCACATCAACATGCTCTTCAATTTGCCAACAATGCAACAACAGGCATTGGCGCCAATCAAGAAAATGCACGACGTCACAATCGAATGTCTGCACGCCATCAAGAATTTGGAAGTGGATGTCAGAACCTGGGATCCGCTACTAGTACATATTTTGGCGCAAAAGCTGGACGCTGTAACATATTCTGATTACATTGAGTCACTGAAGAACTCGCGAGAATTGCCTACATTAAAGGATTTTCTGGACTACTTAGAGGCGAAGTTTACATCAATGGAATCGTCGCAGCGTAAACAAGAAAGCTATCAGAAATCAAGTTCTGGAACAAATCATCATCAAGAAGCTGCCCATAACAAGAAAAATTACAATTTTAACAAGAATCAAGCGGCTAGTAACAACAAGGTTACGAAATCCTACCATGCGTCAAGAATTATTTGTCCACTCTGCAATGACGAGCATGGACTCTATTTTTGTGCTAAGTTTATAGAAATGTCGAATGACGAAAGACTTAACACAATCAACAAATTACAAGTTTGCATTAATTGCCTGTACAGCCACAACGGGAAAAAATGTACATCGGCCAACCGATGTCGCAAGTGCAAAGCTAAGCACAACACGCTAATGCACGAAGCCGCTGCAAAAAACAATGAACAACCCAATTCTTCATCTCACGTCTCACAAAACAATGAAACTTCAGAGGTCCTATTAGCAACCGCTATTGTCAAGGTAGAGGGAGCTGATGGAACACTGCACAACATGCGAGCTCTTGTCGATCAAGGGTCTCAAATATCATTAATAACAGAACGCGCTGCGCAACTTCTTGGGAACAAACGCCAGAAATGCAAAGGAGTTGTATCCGGAATTGGGGAAAAAGAGAGCAATTGCAAGGGTATGACAACAATTTCATGCAGCTCTGCCGTCAGCGAATTTACATTCAAGAAATCAGTATACATTATGAAAAACTTAATCAAGAATTTACCAAACAAATCTTTCGCAAAACCATCATGGCCTCATATACAAAACATCGGCTTGGCGGATCCGGATTTCAATAGCAGCCGTCCAGTAGATCTACTATTTGGAGCAGACATTTACTCCCAGATCATACTAGGAGGAATGGTCAAAAGCGAAGACGTCAATCAGCCTATCGCACAACAAACCAAATTAGGATGGCTACTATGCGGAAACGTCAGAACATTTCATTGCAACGTAGTCTTGAACAATCTGGAGGACATGATACAGTTTTGGGACTCCGAAGATATCAAGGATCAAGCCAATTTTTCTGAGGAAGACCAGAAATGCATTGAGTTCTACTCCAAAACAACACAACGCTTACAAAATGGAAGATACGAAGTAAGACTACCAATGAGACATGACTGGGAGTGGAAGCTGGGCTCGTCTAAACAAATGGCAATTGCGCAATTCAAAACGTTGGAACGTAGATTCGAGAAACAACAAGAATTAGCAAAAGCCTACAAAGAGTTCATAACAGAATACATTGACTTAGGTCATATGCAAAAATCAGCGTGTAACAAGACACTCAACTGCTATTTGCCGCACCACGGCGTCGAACGCGCCGAGTCAACAACAACTAAATACAGAGTGGTGTTTAATGCATCCGCAAAAACATCTACAGGATGGAGTTTGAACGACCTTATGTACAAAGGTCCAAACCTACAACAAGATCTGCAAACAACACTGATGCAGTGGAGGCAATACAAGTACGCCTATACAGCGGACATCGAAAAAATGTACAGACAGATTTTAGTGGCCCACTGTGACCAGAATCTACAACAGATTGTGTGGCGAGAATCACCGGAAGAACCTATACATTCTTTCCAACTCGCCACAGTAACATATGGCACCAAGGCAGCGCCGTTCTTGGCCATAATGACATTACGAAGATTGGCAGAAGACGAGCGACAACATTTTCCGGAAGCTTCAAAGGTAGTGGAGGAGTCATTTTACGTCGATGACCTCGTTCACGGATCTCATACCATTGAAAAAGCACAAGAGCTAATTTCGGACCTAAACCAATTACTTAAGAGTGGGGGGTTTAACCTCAGAAAATGGTCATCAAACGAACCTGCACTCTTGGAGAATTCTACAATACAACAGAACAATGAAAACACTGTTTTCAACTTCAAAACAGAACAAACATCAAAAACATTGGGCCTGTGCTGGAATCCGACAGAGGACAAATTCACATTCCAATGTTCGATTTCAAGCGTCAACAAAAAACAAACAAAACGCAGCTTATTAGCTGAAATATCAAAACTGTTTGACCCACTTGGCTGGCTGGCTCCTGTATCTACAAAATTGAAATTGCTATTTCAAAAACTATGGGAGGTCAAATTACAATGGGATGACGAAGTCCCGGATAGCATACACAAGGAATGGTGCAAAGTACAAGCTGACATTACGGCGGTAAACTTGTGTGAAGTTCCAAGATGGCTTAGATGTGATGGGAAACAAGTAATAGAACTACATGGCTTCAGTGACGCCTCCCTGGATGCCTATGCATGTGTCATCTATGCACGAGTTCACCCGTCAACAATCGTCACACTTGTCGCTGCAAAATCGAAAATTGTGCCACACAGAAAAATAACAACGTTGCCGCGACTAGAACTAAATGGAGCACACCTACTTTGCAAATTAATGCAAAAGGTTAAGGAATCTTTACATCAACAAGAAGTTCGAGTTTATGGCTGGACAGATTCGATGGTGGTCCTGGGTTGGATACAAGGAGACCCATCACGATGGAAAACATACGTAGAGAATCGAGTACAAAAAATAAACTCTGTAATACCGCGCTCGTGTTGGGACTACGTCAAATCAAGCGAAAATCCCGCTGACGCCGCAAGCCGAGGCCAGTATGCCGGTCAGCTGAAGGAAAACAGACTGTGGTGGGAAGGTCCTAAGTGGCTACCATCATTTGAAATAAAAAACCAAATAAAAAAGGTCTACAAGTCAGATCAAGACATAAAAACAACGGCAACGAAACAAGTCAATGCTGCCCAAATCAACAGAGAAACAAGTAATATTATACAAGAATTATTACAAAAACATAGCTCTATAAATCATGTCATTCGCATAGTGGCATGGATACAAAGAGCATTGAACTTAAAACTTCGAACATTGGACTCGAAACATTGTCAATTACCAAGTTATCTTACGTTGCAAGAATTAAACAGCGCAACTAAGGCAATTGTGAAACAAACACAACAAAATGTATTTGACACGGATTTGAGTCATTTGCGTAAACACGGTACAGTGTCATCACACAGCAAATTACTACCTCTCAATCCTTACATTGATCAAGAAGGATTGCTAAGAGTTGGAGGAAGATTACAGAAGGCTACGCTAACAGAAGAAATGAAACATCCGATGATCATTCCCTACGACGGCCGTTTAACGCATTTGCTCATCGATCAAGCCCATCAAATGACCTTTCATGGAGGACCGCGACTCACTTTATCGCACCTTCGTCAAAAATACTGGATCATCGGTGGCGTGCGAGTAACGAAGATGCAAGTTAGAAGATGCGTAACCTGTCGCAAAATAAGTCCAACAAAACAACAACAAGTCATGGGGGAACTACCGAGCGCAAGAATAAACCCTGCCCCGCCATTCTACCATACAGGAGTGGACTATACAGGATTCGTCGACGTCAAGATGAATAAAGGGAGAGGGGCTAAGTCAACAAAAGGTTACATCGCCATCTTTATTTGCATGGTGACAAAGGCAGTACACATTGAATTAGTGTCTGACCTTACAAGTTCGGCATTTTTGGCAGCCCTTAACAGAATGGCAGCACGGAGAGGCGCCCCCCGCCATTTATACAGCGATAACGGCACGAACTTTGTCGGAGCTAATCGACTGCTAATGGAACAATACGGGGAAATAGAAAACAGCTATAGAAACGAAGAATTACAGAAGATAGTCGCCGAGATGGCCATACAGTGGCATTTCAACGCTCCGGCATGGCCATCGGCGGGTGGATTGTGGGAACGAGCCGTAAGAAGCTTGAAACACCATTTAAAAAGAGTGGTGGGTGAGCAGAGATTAACATTCGAGGAGTTCACTACTATCTTAACAAAACTAGAAGCTTGTCTGAACTCGAGACCACTGTGTGCGCTGAGTGAAAATGTTGAAGATCTCGACTGTCTAACACCAGCACACTTTCTAACAGGAAGGTCAGGGTTGACCGTCATCGAAACAAGAGAAGACGCCCGAACAAGATGGGAGCTGACTAGAAAAATGTACACAGAAATTTGGAAGAAATGGAAAAATGAGTACCTGTGCCAATTGTTAGCAAGAACAAAGTGGCAGAAGCCGCGGGACAATCTGAAAGTTGGTGACTTGGTTGTTGTTAATGACGACCAGCGTCCCGCAGGAAAATGGTTAATGGGTCGAGTAACAGAACTCCACCCGGGAGACGACGGATATGTTCGTGTCGTAACCCTAAAAACAAGAAATGGCATCATAAAGAGACCCATTACAAAGCTATCTATTCTACCAATAGACAGCGAGGAAAACTCCAAACCACCAAACACCGAAAATAAACACAAGAATACAACAAAACGTCAACAATCTACAAGTACAAGCAAAATCAACTTCATTGGATTAGTGATGACCCTGCTATACCTACTTAGTCCAGCAACAGCGACAACAAACAAAACAGACTTTATCGAATTGCAACAAGGGCTATATTTCGATAAGTCAACCAACATGAGGCTGATTCGTGACGAGTGGAAAATAGTAGTGTATTACGACGTCAAACCCTATTGGCATGGTACTGCAGTGTTCAATAAGTTCAATGACCATCTCGAAAACATATGTTCACAACTAAAACAGAAGACACAATGTGACATTATTTCGTTACAATTACATCACGCATTCGCCGAGCTCGAACACTACAACCGTTTGTTGCTGAATCCGCAAGGTCGGGTGAATATGAGAAGCAAACGCGGCCTTGTCAACGGTGTCGGGTCAATCGCACGCTCCCTGTTCGGAGTATTGGATGACCAATTCGCCGAACAATACCAACGAGACATCGAACTCATACATGAAAATGAGAAACATCTGGCTCTATTAGCCAAAAATCAAACAACTATTATCGAAGCCGAATACAACATACTTCGGAGAGCAGAAGAAACAATCGAAAAACAACACAAATTATTCAATCAACATCTGCTTAACCTAGACAAACTAACGAGTAACCTTCAGCAAGAGATTGAGTCTCAAGAACTATCAATCGAATTTGTGATGTCGGCTATCTCGGCAAACAGCTTCATAGAGCACCTAAGAAACGTGCAAGAGATTCTTTTGGACACGGTAACCAACATTTACAATGGCAAGATGAACTTACACCTCATTGCGCCAGAACAGTTACGAGATGAGTTGAACGTCATATCGGGTCAGCTGTCAAAGGATGTGGCCCTTCCCATCAGAAACATTCAAGAAGATTTTTTCCGCCTGTATCATCTTCTACAAGTGAAGGCAAGAATGTCAGAACGATATCTTATCATTGAGATACGGGTGCCGTTAATCAGCAGAGAAAATTACGAAGTTTACCACATCATACCGGTCCCAAAAAGGAACGGCGGCGAAATGGTTACACTACTGCCTATAGCGGAACTATTAGCCATCAATATACAAAAGGATTATTTTCTACCGATGACAATAACTGACCTACATCAATGCATTGATCAAGACAGTGCGACTCTGTTGTGCCCCATGAAGACACCAGTATACCATATGAAATCCGACGAGAACCTCTGCATTAGAAACAAAGGCTCGCCGGACTGCAAAACAAAACAAGAAACCTGTCGAGACACATGGCTGGAACTTAACAACATAAATAGCTACCTATACTTTTGCTGTGACGCATGCAAAATACGCGTTATATGCGGAAATCAAGTTTCAACAAAGGTACTTAGAAACGCAGGGGTAATGACACTCGGTAGTGACTGCACTATCAATAGTGAGACGTTCACTGTTCATTCCCAAAGACAATTCACAGACATAATTCATGCCCAGGTCGAAGAAGTCACGATGGTGATTCCCCCAATCAATCGGGTAATCAACCTATCTGTACCGGTTGTGAAACAAGAACCCAAAGAAGACACGGTAACGGAGCAGAGCTCATTACTGCGAGATCTGGGAAAACAAATAGAACAGATGAAAGCCGCAACATCAGATGGCATTATATCCGATCGGGCAACATACCACGATGTCCACCAATACGTCGCCATATACATATTGGCAGCAGCAGCAGCGACAGCAGGCGCAATCTACGCGTACCACCGACTTCGGAAACATTACAGGAGTCAACTGATACCTATGGCACCACCTGTTCCGAACCCAGCGCCACGGAGGAGGTCAACTGCAAGCATCGTGGACAACGCGGTGTCTAACGTCACAGACGACAACAGTGTGACGCACTCATCCAGTGCACACACACTGAACAAAGCAACGTCGCCTATTGCGCGTTGTGATTTGATAGTATAAGGATTGAATTATATAATTTAATTTTAGATTTTGTCCTCTTTTTACATTTTATATCTTAACATAACATATACATTTTTTATCATAACAACATTTACATTTTTTAATAAACTGTTGTAGTTTGTGAGTGGGCAATATGTACGAGCTACGCTGTACATTGACCTTTTGTAGTTTGTATGTCACACTCATTTATGCACATCTATACTGTTTAGGTGTGCATTTCTCTAACTTAATATGTAATCGTGTAAGAATACTTTAGTAGCAATAAATCCATCAAGGGAATCACTTGTCTACTCATTTACATAACAATACCTTACAAGTCTACATAACAAGTACATAACATTTTCACTGTTGGGAGTTACGCCCCAACAATGTCCTTTATAGATTTAAGGAAACCTAGTAAAATGTCGAAATCTACTGAGTTGAAGGCGCTACTAAAGTCAAGCAGTACAAGAACGGTAAGGGATTTATTCTCCATAGCCCAGCGGATGTCGTCAGTCACCTTCAAAAGCGCGGTTACAGTACTGTGACCCGAGCGAAAACCGGATTGAAAAGGGGATATTATCGAGTTTGACGTCAAGAAAAATGTTAATTGTCTATGAACTATGTGCTCAAAAACTTTAGAGAGAAATGGGAGAATAGAAATAGGTCTAAAGTGTGTTAATAAAGTAGGATTCTTAGTTTTATGTAAAGGTATTATGTGAGCCTGTTTCCAAACTGACGGAAAGGAGCAAGAGGAAAATGAGTGATTGAAGATGTGAGTGAGAACAGGAAGTAATGAAGAAAGGATAAGAGTAATCATTCTTGAACACAACTTATCATTACCGACTGCTGAGGAAGTGATCGCAAGTATAGACTTCTTAACATCATCCTCAGTAACATCATTAAGCTTAAAGAGAGAATATTGTGGTAACGGCAAATAAGCAAGACTCTCTAGTGTCGCAGTCTTGACAGACGGATCAAGAGAAAAGGGAAGAAGAGAGAAATGCTTATTGAGAGCGTTGAGGTTCACATCTTTACACTGATTGGCAGGTGACTTGCCTATGCCTACAGACTTGAGAAATTTCCATACATCGGAAGAACAGCGGTTATTGAGTTGGTCGTGGAAATAGCGTCTCTTAGCATCCCGACACAGATGACTGCAGCGATTACGTAGAGATTTGTAATAAGAGAGATTCAAATCTGAAGGTCTGCGCTTATATCTGCTCTTAGCTTTATCCCTGCGAGCCATAAGCTCTTTAATTTGTAGCGTTATCCATGGTGCAGGGTTATGTCTAACTTTGACACGTCGGATAGGAGCATGCTGATCATATAAATCGAGAACGGTTGCGTTAAAACAATTCACCTTATCGTCGATGTCATCGATCTCAACCAGAGGGGTCCAATCGAGATCGCCGGCATCACGCTGCAAAGCTTCCATATCTATACCCTTGTAGTTACGGAGATATAAGAGCGGGGACTTACGCTTGGGAACACGTATGCGATACGAAAGATAAATGAGATCGTGATAAGAAAAAGTAGCCGTAAGTTGACCATGGTAAGAAACATTACTAGGAGAGGAGACAATCATAAGATCTAGAAATGAGGGTGTACAATTCGGAGAGTAGTGAGTTGCAGAAAGAGGCAAAACTTGAAGATTGAAAGAGGACAATAGTGAAAGCAGTTTAAGGGAGCGAGTGTCATTTTTAATCAAGCAGGTATTAAAATCCCCCATTAAAATAATGTGCTCATACATGGGGCAAAGATCACTGAGCGTGGAGTCGAGAGAATTGAAGTAGTCAATGTGTAGATTAGGACTGTAGATTACAATTACCTTCAAGGAGTCGCCGCCTTACAGTCCGTTCGCTTACGTCATCTCTACGGGTCTCCCGAAGTTGATTTGTTAGTTTAGCTGCCGGGAGGTGCCGATTTCGGCGCATGGTCGTAACAATAAATCGATTCTCTAGAGCTGTAGTACATCTCGATCTGCCGGTTCCTGGTCTTCTTATGTTCTGCCTAGTTTCTCGGAAACGTTGGACGACTCGCTGCACTGTAGAAAGTGACACGTTTATTGTTCTTGCTGAACTTCGCTGACTTCTACCTTCTTCTAACATAGTAACGATACGTGTACATTCTTCTGGCGTTAGTGACAAGATAGTAATTGAATAATGATGGTGTAAGTCAACAATGACCGTCTTTTATGGTTTTGATTTCACAGATTAAAAACAAAAGTCGGAAAACAAGCAAAAGTAAAACAACCGCGAATTTAATTTATTTCCAAACTTTTTTGATTACGTTGTAGATCATTTAAGGTTTTATTTCATACGATATTAAAATTCTCTGTAATATATACAAGTTAGTTTCATGCATGTACCATTATTAATTTGCAAATTACAGGGATTTTCGTCATCGACCCGTATTATTTGACCGCGAGTGTATCATTCAGTACTACTGAATGATTTATTTGTATTGTGACAACGGGCCCGCACCCTATTTACAAACGTTGCTTAAAATTAAGAGACCATTAAACATCAAAATGTATGATTAAACACTCGCTAATGATTTATTAGGTTTCAGCACAGTTTGTAAATTAAAAGTAATTTGAATTTCAAAGAACAGTGATCAGTTTACTTAAGTGCTTAAATAATAATAAAAATGTTTATTTGCTCCTTCAAAATTAACATAAAGAAACAGGTTTACAATAAAATAGGCTGAAAGGTAGTTACATTGTTTTACACCTTAGAGTTGCAACTAATACCTAAACTAAGATAACTTAATATCTTGTAATATAGATATCAGCGCTCACCCTCATTGGCATTCACATAATATTAATTATACATTAGAGCCAAAAAGCTTAATATAGTTTTATCTTATTATTATTTTTTTTATAATTTTCGTTTTACAGTTTAACAAGCTATATTTTAAAATATTCGTCCTTTAAGTGAAATGGACATTTATTTATGATAAATAAATTCTCAGTAACCAGAATTTTTTATAGTCACCATTACTTTGACGTAACTTTAAGCAAGTTCACTGAGCGAGTTCGCAAAGGTAACACGTGTTATGTTGTTAATTTGTAAATCTTGTTTGGTATATTATTGAATATTAATATGTTGTAAATTATTTCATGAATTGTTAATTAACTACACTGTCGAATTGGGAGACTGTAATGTTAGCGTATGTATGTAAATAAATAGTCTTTGTTATGAAAACAAGTAAGACATCCCGTTGTAGTAATCGAAAAATATGTGGATATTGGTAGCGTGAATATTTTTTGATACTTTCTTTCGTCTTTTAATCATTGGTATAACTCAATAGTTTTTCTATAAAAAAACTGACTGCAATTTTATACAATTTCTATTATATTATAATTGATATTGCTCCACCCGTAACCGCAATTGATCAGTTTGATGATCATTGCCCGTCGTCATGGAAGAAGACTTTTGGCCTCAGGACGTGGTGTTCCGTCGCTTCCGCGGACAAGTACCACAGGACAGCTCAAGGACAAGCTAGTGAACTGCTACTAACATAGTTTCAAGCTGTTATTAACACATGTTTTGTTTTATTTAAGTACTTTATATATGTTAGTTTGTAAGGTATATGTCTACGGGCCATTGTAGCCTGAAATAAATGTTTTATTTAATTATTATTATTATTAGCCGCAACGTCATAGATATCCATAAATAACAAGAATTGCGCAATTCAGTTTCAAGAGGTGGCGCAGTAGTAACGGCCCTGACCTACGATTTTATAGGTAATGGTTTCGGAACCAGGCAGGCTCTTTACTTTATGTTCTGTTCTTATTTCATCACCACTCCTCTCAAAACGGTGAAGCAAGTGTTCTAGAAAATTTGAAGAGATTATGACGTCTACCAACCCGCACTGGGCCCGGGTGGAGGATTATGATGGCCGCCTCCATTTGAGGCCTGTGACTGTGGCTGGAGGTGTGTGTCTGAAGCCCTAATTTCCCGTGTAAGAACATCTTAAGACTAGTGAAAACAAATTCTATACAGGTACCTACATTGATCCTTATTGTACTAGAATTACAAGGCTACCGTATATATTAAAAGTCTGAGAAAAGCGGAACGTTTACTAGAAATCGGAGACGTGTTCGCGCTGCGAACAGCTGCAGTGACTGTCGCGTGTGTTTCTTAGAACTACTTGAGTAACGAGCTAATACAAGGTGTACAATTTGGAAGTAAGACAAGTGTTATGACACCTAGCTTCTGACGTTTTATAAGTGCACATATAGAAACATGGATGTGATTCAAGTGTGTACATGCGTTAACGTGAAATAAAATATTATTAATTTAAATTTGATAACCATTACTTAGATGAAATGTTATGGCAAACTCGTTATGGGCTATCTATAAGTAGGTGACCTCGGAATAACTTCGGTCCTGAATATTTTAAGCGGATTAAATAACGACTCATTTTTAACCAATCATTACGATTTACGAATACCATTTTATCATAGAGGATCTCGCGACATATCCTGACTTTTTTCTCTGGTCAATTTTCATGGTCAATCTAACGTAGGTACTTAAAATAGACAATTTGTGGTTTTGCCAATGGGATATCTTTTTCTTTTTTTTATGAAGGTGGGAAATCATCAAATAACTTCTCCCGCTCTGGGCGGAGCGGGAGGGCATGTCAGACTCTTACTGACCAAATGGCTACTATCCCGCATCAAACAAAAAAAGAATCACGTAAATCGGCATAATCGGTGTACTTAAATAAAAAAATTAAAATAAAATAAACCAACCGAATTGAGAACCTCCGCGTTTTTGAAGTCGGTTAAAAACTACCAAGCCAGAATAATATAATTATGGTGTCCGTGGGGTTTCTTGTCCGTTCTTCTCCATAGGTACCGACTACGCTTTGGAATGGGCAACTAGCTTCATCTCCCTGACTGACCGACACCTTGACATTCAAAAGTGCCTGTAATTGGTTTAATTGAAAGAAATCCTTTGAGTTTTGAGTTTTTATAAGGAAAAGTATCTAGTCATTTTCGTTTATTATAAAAATAATCATAAATTAAAGTTTAATCCATCAATATTCACCACCCTGTGATAAATAATAAATGATTTTATTTCTGTAAGTACAAACATACGTTTGTACAAACACTTTTACACGTCAATCATATTTTAAAAGCTAGATGAGGTCGGCGTTTCCTATCTGACTACTCTGAGAAGAAAGGCCGAAACAAACTCAGAGGTCACAGTCTCTTTTTAAGTCCAGACATAATCTTGGTCAGATCACGTGAAGACCATGTAGATTGGCGTCTGAAACGGTCTTTTGAGGATAAACCATACAGATTGAGCGGACCTGTCCAGTCAGTGCACGCATTTGTCAGTAATCGTGCCGCTCAACTCAGTGTTGCTCACTCACTGTGTATGGCTTTTGCCTTATTTTGATGTGCGGTGAATTGCCTCTCACCGTGAAAGCATAGTTATAATTAAACTACCGGAGTAGAGTTTGTAGGGGATCCTGGCTATGGTTTCCTAAGTTAGCTATAATACTATCATCTTGGGTAAGTACATTACCAGTCGACAGCGATGCGGAGGAATTTTTCGACGCCATATTTTATTTTGATAACAGTTTTAGTTAGGTTAGAATATTTTATAAAAATTTAATTAAATTATATTTATTAAAAGAGCTAACCTTTCCTCTTAACTGTGAGAATTTATATATTTTTATTAATAGTATGTTTATTTATTTTAGCAATATGTATTTATTTAAGAATATGTTATTGTTTTGCATTATATGCAGGTGTATTTAATATTCTAGTTTAAGATGTCACAAAACCAAATAGTTCTCTTCTTGCTCACACACTATTTTCTTCGTTTCTTTTTCATATATCCTTTCGCAGGTCCGCTGGAAGAAATTTCTTAAGAAATTAGCAGTATCTTTGTACTCAATTCTAATTTTGACTGACCGGTTGGCGCAGTTGGTAGCGACCCTGCCTTCTGAGCCGCTGGTCCCGGGTTCGGTCCCCGGACAAGTCAAACATTTGTGTGCATGAACATGACCTGACCTGACCTGTGTCTGGGTGTGTATACTATGTATATAAGTATGTATATCAGTCATTTTTTTTTTTTTTTTTTGAGGATGGGAAATCATCAAATTACCCCTCCCGCTCTGGGTGGAGCGGAAGGGAGTGTCAGACTCTTACTGACTAAAACCCACCCGTGTTCCTTCCTTGGCCCTTTATGTTCCGGGTCAGCGGTACCCCTTATGGATGATCCCGCTTTCCCGGCAGGCTTAGGCCCTAGTGGGCCCCCTCTTCGATGCTGACATCTCTTTGAGGCGCGCGTGGAACACGTACGCGCCGTCCGGCACGGGCCTGATCCTGATCGGACGGTGAGCTACCCATTACTCACCGCCCGCAGGCCCGCGCCTACGGTGGCCGGGAGTCGTCACGCGGCTCCCGACGCCCGGAGCGTCCACCGCGGCGGCTTGGACGGGAGACTCTCTCCCTCTCCCGTCCCGCCGCCTCCTTCGCTAGCATGACTGCTTCGCAGAAGGAGGCGACTGCCTCCCACTCCCGCTCGCCCCGGACCATGGCTTGAACCAAGGCCGGGCGTGAGAGGTCGCCGCCGCTGCCGATCGCCTCTACGAGGTCACGGCGGTGCCCCGCCCATGCAGGGCAGGCCCCCACCGTATGCTCCACCGTGTCCTCGGGGCGATCATCGCAGTGGTGACACCCGGGCGTTTCCTCCCGCCTGATGATGTGCAGGAACCTCCCGAAGCTTCCGTGTCCGGTGAGGACCTGCGTCAGGCGGTAGGTGAGGACGCCGTGACGCCTCTCTAGCCACTCCTCAAAGAGGGGTCTTACCGCCGCTATCGTGGCGTGCCCTGCGCTGGGTTGCGACAGTCGCTCTTTCCATGCCGCCATGAGATCGCGCCGGAGGTCCATCCGCTCCGCCGCGATTTGCCGCGGAAGCGGGGTTTCCCCCCGGCGTAGTGCCTCCGCGCGCCACTCATACAGGCGCGCGAGGACTATCGCCTCCAGATCCCACGGCGGCAGTCCGGCAAGGAGGCTTGCCGCCTCGCCCGAGATCGTGCGGTAGCCCCGGATCAGCCTTACGGCTACCACCTTTTGGGGCGCGTTCAGATAGTGGGCGGCTCTCCGCCGCAGTGAACGCGCCCACACCGGGGCCCCATATGTAGCCATGGACCGCACGACCCCCGCGTAAAGCCTCCGGCAGGAGGCGTTTGGACCCCTCAGGTTGGGCAGGAGCCGCTTGAGGGCGGCCCCAGTCCGTTCCAGTTTGGGGGCCAAACGTCGGAAGTGCTCCACGAAGTTCCACCGGCTATCGAGCACGAGTCCTAAGTACTTCATCGTGGACTCGACGCCGATGTGAACCCCTCCTGATGTATATCAGTCATCAGGTTACCTTAGTACAGGCTCTGCCTAGTTTTGGGGACCTGAAGACCTTGTAAGATGTTGTCAAAAAAGAAAAAACTATATGTCGTATTTGTATCTGTTTTACTGTGTGTACATAAATAATAAAATAAATAAATAATATTTTTATAATTATTTATCATTACAGTATTTTAGTCACACGCTATTTACCTTGGAAATAAAAAATTGTGTGTATCTTAAAGGTATTGTTATTACAAATGTGTAGGATAATCTATAGTCTATACGTATTATAATTCGGTTTTCGTGTCTGGCTGTGTGACCGCGTTAACGTTGTTCATAACCGACGCAACGGATGTTGATGTGATGTTCACCAACATTTAGAGAATTTATTCCGGAACAAAACATGACTGTGTTTTGTCAAAAGTCCTATAACAGTGCAAAGTAGTAGAGATAGTGTTTCGAAATATCCAACTTTGTAGTTCAGTAGGCCAATTCTCGTACTTAAAAAACGTTCAAATTCAAGTCGCAATCTCATTTCAGCGACAATCAATGTCAAAAACCTGTCAAAAATTTATGTAAATTGATTGTAATTTTGACAGATTGAGACTGAGATTAGAATGCGAACGGTCTTAAAAATACGGGAATTGCCCCTCAGGAGTACAACTATTTTCATCTGTTTGTTTTTCAGAACTAATAATGGGCTTGTTGGATTAACTCGATATTGCCAATGAGGCTCAGTTTCTATCGATGTACTAGTATCATTAGAGTATCTTTAAAAAATGGGTTTTTATTTATTTATATATTTATAACAGCTTAAGCTAATTACCTAAGTATACTTAATGAGCCAGAGCTGTCCTCCCAGGACGCCCATCTTCCGTCCACCACCCCATCCAACCAGCAAGGGTGGACGAAGGTGAAAAAGGGCAAGAAGAAATCGAAGTATATGTAGCGTCAGGGTCAGACATTATTTTAAAAGAAACACAAAAGTCTTCACACAATCACTTAGTTTATTTCGATTAAATAAACCTAATTAAATTCACATTAATTTTCTTAATCACTAGATTAATCTGCACTGATTATAGAAACTACCAGACAATAAGATTACTCAACGATTACGTAACGTGTGCACTGGGCAACGGTCGACGAACGAATGAACCGAGTCATGCGCGCGCGCTGGCTTTTACATCGCTCGGCATTGGGTTTGAAATGACGTCGGTCAGTTGTTTATTCACTGTTTGCCCGTTGCACTCGCAGTTTTCAAAATAATGACGGTGGCGCCGTCATATACTTACAAGAATCAAATAAGAGAAATTAAAACTAACAATAGATATTATTCAATTATTACACCATTAAAACACAAAACATAGTATAACATAATTACTTACTTAGCATTGTACAAACATAAACACAAACATACTTTACTTACATTAAGAAAAAAATAAGTATAAGTATAGCATAATAATTTTTATCTTAAAATAGTAAATAGTTAATACCCTTGTAAATTCACTCAAACAACATGTAAAAACATCAATCTGAGTCTGAAGGTCATTGATGGTACGGAATCGGTATATCAGTAACACGGTCGGTTTCAAGCTAAAATGTTAAATAGACCTTCAAAAAAACATCGCACTTTCCATATTCAGGGTCAAACTTATGCTTAATTGTATTAATCAACAATGTTGATACAAAGACATACCGTTTCATTAACCAAACGTAGGTTTAGGACGCAACTACAAACCCTGGCAAACTAGAGAGTACCTATCTAGCTCAGTTTACTTAGGATACCTCGTTTATAAGCAGACAGCGAATCGAATTAGAATTTAGCTTCACCCTCATTTGCTTCGGTACGTAATATACTAAAATTCAAGTATCTAATAAAGTAGAATGGTCCTGGGTCTGATTAAGGGTAGGACTAGAAGGAATCACAGATTTAACTGTCCAACTTTACGACCATTCCAATTAGAACTACTGTTAGTAAGGCGTTACGTCGTTTGTTAGAAATAGGTACTGTCTCAGTATGCTTAATCGTCATTTGTTTCTTTTAATTATGGCCAAGGCTGAAGTTAATCCTTCTCAAGATAACTACAATATATTTTATTTCTATGCCAAGGGTTTGCTACGAAAAATTGGAGAAGTCAAATTGTCTACGATAGCGTAGTAGCGATTAGCTACGTCGTAGCTGCCACGAGCTACAATATCTCATTTACAAAACTACGAAATTAAATGATGAAATTGTAGAATTTATCAATGAACTGTTTTGTAAATTGCCACAAACAATTAGTTTTGCAAAGAATTTGGACAGTACGAAGGTGCTACCCATTTTCTACTCTGCTGTCGTGTGCACCCAGAGGATTCCCACGACCTTCACCTTATCGGTGGTCCACTATGTGGGCAGGCCATGGCCACGCATTTCCTAACATTAAATTTAGCATTTTCATCGACATTCTCTATATCCAAGAAAAAAGTGGAACAGTAAATCCCCAATTCATTAATTTCATTCTCCACCGAACTAATAATGATAAATATGGGAATCTGGCATGTTCTATACATGAATCAGTTTTAGGGCAAAGATAATATATGTATTAAGAAAAATGTAACCTGAACTACGTACATTCTATAAGGTATAGTTCTCTCAAAACTAATTATAAAACATCATCATCATCAGTCTATATTCGTCCACTGCTGGACGTAGGCCTCTCCTAGTGAACGCCACTGAGCCCGATCTTCGGCTCTCCTCATCCAGTCTCTGCCAGCCGCCTTTCGCAAGTCGTCACTTCACCTGGCCGGCGGGCGTCCTACACTACGTTTGCCTGAACACGGTCTCCACTCTAGAACTCATTTTTCCCAACAACTGTCGTTTCTGCGAGAGTTGTGACCAGTCCATTGCGACTTCAGCTTACTTAGTCTTTGGGCTATGTCGGTTACCTTGGTTCTCTGGCGGATCACCTCGTTTCGAATTTTATCCTTCAGAGAAACTCCAAGCATAGCTCTCTCCATAGCTCACTGAGCACAATTTATAATGTAAGCTGCTAATAAATTTATATGTAGCCAAGTTACAAGGAAAAAACAAATTTGTATTCTATACTTGATTCTGCGTATTGAACCCGGGTTCTCGTGTAATTTGCTAAAAGTAGGTGGGTCTTCTTTGATTTTTCCTTTTGAGAAGCTCTAACCATGATTCAGATAACCTTGTCGACCCGCTGTTAAAAATACTATTATCTAAAATTTACACAAAAAGTATTCTCAAGATACTCTAGCATACCATTTTATCCCGTCAAGATCTTCCTTTGAATAAATAAGCAGTCTATTCTAAAAACAAATGACAGTCGGCCTATAAAATTAAATAGATAATCACGACGCCTTGAGAACAAATACAAATACAAATACAAATATTCTTTATTGTGGTACATAGGTAAGCAATAAGTTGTTACATGTTTCCGAAATTGTACACAGCTATGACCCGCCATAATGGCGTACAATAATTTTAAGGTAAGTAACATTTATAACATAAGCACAGCACAATCAAATAGAAAATTGAAATAATAACAATTTGAAAATAATATAATAAACGAAATTTTTTTACATGTCAAGGCAGCAATCAAATTATCGAGACATAAATTATAAATGCAGTTAGAATTAAATAACCCAAATTAAAAAGTATACACATATTACTCATCAGGGGAACAATTAAAGTTAAATGACATCATCGAGATAATCCTTCAGAGTGTAGTAACATTTGTCTACTAACAATTGAAATAATTTCTTTTTATAATTGTGCAAGTCTAAATCTTTAATTGTCTTTGGCAATTTATTATATACGTCAGGTATTAGATAAAAAACACTTTTGTGGAAAAGAGCAGTTTTGTGGGGTTCACCGCCTAAAGCCAAAGAGTACCTACATATATTAAGCTGATATCAGACGCTTCACTCGAGTGAATGATTCACTCAAATGAATGTTCATTTTTGTTTCATTCCACGTTCACACGGCACGGACCAATTTACTTAGAAATAATCGTTCATTAGCTCCTTTCATTTAATTTTTCGATAAATGCCGTGATGCCAAATTGTTCTCTAATGAATTTATTTTTGACTTCCGATTCATTTTACGTTTCACTACGAGTAAAAGATGAGTTAAAGACAAAAATTAACACAAAGTGAAGCGGCTGTTATCTGCTTTGTAGCCTCATAGTATCCCAATACAAAAAAGCCTGGTTCCCTGTAGTAAGTATGCCATGGTTCAAACAAAATAAACGAAAGGTGTGTACGAAGACTACGTTGTGGTGCGGCCCGTCTTAATGTGGGCAAATCTTTATTCGAATAAAACCATCATCATCATCATCCTCAGCCTATAATGTTCCCGCTGCTGGGACACAGGCCTCCTCTCTGTAAGAGGGAGTGGGCCATAATCCACCACGCGGGCCCAGAGCGGGTTGGTAGAGGTCACATGTCGTCGAATTTTTGGTTCTGGGACATGCCGGTTTCCTCGCGACGTTTTCCTTCACCGTTTTGAGAGCAGTGGTGATGAAATAATTTAAACAAAGTAAAGCGCCTGTCTGGGTTGGAACCTACGACCTACAACACGTAAGTCGCGGCAGTTACCAACTGGGCCACCACCGCTCTCGAATATAATGCGCGAACCTAAATATTTGCCTCGCTTTGATAACTTACCCAACATTTCAGTGATATCAAAAGAGCAACGTCCCGAAGATTTGTGTTTTTATCGAAGAAATATTTGGTAAACCTGTAACTTTAAGCTGGGATCATATGTTTTGACATTCATGACATTTTTTCATGTTAACGATGACTAACGTTTTTAGAATTTCTGAAAAGAAAATTTTGGTATAACATTAAACAAAGAAAGTAAAGAAATAAAACTACGTAACCGTCCCATCGCAGGGTAAAGGCGTCTTAACATACAATGAAGGAACAATTAACCATGCCTACTCACTCCGTATTAATAATGTTGAACTCAATTCCTAGTTTCTTCACCAAAATTCGGTGGTCTTTAAACTTGAATGAGCTATTAGGACCCTTTAAGACAGAAGCCAAGAACTTAGAGCTCAAGAGGGTCCTTAAGCCACCAATTTACATAATTAAATCGAAGGATTTTAAGCCGCAAATGGACTTACATAAAGAAAACCTCTTCGAAGCGCTAAGCCTGCTCGAAGCATAACACTGAAATCTACATAATTTTGGAAAACAAAGCAGAATAACATTTTAAATGCCAGATTATCGGCACAAACGTGCGTCAAAAATGTATCCACTCGGAAAAATCGTTGCACCTAAAATCTCGACAATTTTGATGTGAATCGGGCTTTATGAAAATCTCTGTTTACTTGTTTACCATACGTTTCTATATTTTTGTGTATTTGCGAGAATTCTCAGCTTTCATTCAAGATGATGCAGATTTCTATGAACGCGTGTCGGCGATGCGAAGGTCATCATCATCTGAATAGCCTTTTACCAACTATGTTGGCGTTGGCTTCCAGTCTAACCGATTGCAGTTGAATTCCAGTATTTTACATGAAGCGACTGCCTATCTGACCTCCATAACCCAGTTTCTGGGTAATACGATACCCCTTGGTAAGACTGGTGTTGTCAGACTTTCGGGCTTCTGACGACCCGTAACGACTGTCAAAGATCCACGAATGACAGCCGGGACCAACGGCTTAACGTGCTCTCCGAGGCACGGAGGAGTTTTGACATGTAAAGTTGGTCACCCATCCTTGGACCAACCACGGCAAGCGTAGCTTAACCTGATCGATCAACCCGTGCGGCTGTTATTACTTAGCCACAAGCAAAATGTGAAAATGGTACGTTTGATATTTTTGCAATGGGATTCCATTCTTTCTTTCATTTTGATGAAAGATTTTTATTTTTGGCGACGCAATGCATATTATGACTGCTGCTTTTATAACCAGCCCATGATGTTTCTACTGCTGGGACACAGGCCTCCTCTCAGTGGTTTATTACGGCCCACTCCCTTTAGTGGGCCGTAATCCACCACGTAGGCCCAATTTGTATATGCCGCACGACTTCGAATTTTTGGTTCTCGAACATGTTATCTTCACCGTTTTGAGAGCAGTGTTAATGAAATAATTAACAAAAAGTAAAACGCCTGACTGGAATCGCGCTGTCGACCCGGGCCTGATCCGTATTGGACGGCGAGCTATCCATTGTTTGCCGTCCGCAAGCCCGCGCCTATGGTGGCCGGGAATCGGCTTGGGATTCCCGACGACCCGGGCGTCACCTGCGGCGGCTAGGGGCGTGAGGGCGCGAATTTTGCCTCTCCCTCACGCGTTCCGCCTTCTCCTGCGCGGGCATTACTGCATCGCAGAAGGAGGTGACGGCTTCCCATACCCTCTCACTCCGCACCATGACCTGGACCAGGGCCGGATGCGAGAGATCGCCACCGCCAATCGCCTGCACGAGGACACGGCGGTGCTCCACCCACGCCGGGCAGACCTCCACCGTGTCCTCCGGGTGATCCACACAATGGTGACACCCGGGCGTTTCCTCCCGCATTATCCGGAACAGGAACCTCCCAAAGCAAGCGTATCCGGTGAGGATCTGCGTCAGGCGGAAGGTGAGGACACCGTGGCGCCTCTTTAGCCACTCCTCAAAGACGGGACTTATCAACGCAATTGTGGCGTGCCCAGCGCTGGGTTACGACAGTCGCACTCTTCATGCCGCCTTGAGATCCCGCCGGAGCTCTGTCCGCTGTGGCGTGATTTCTCGGGGCAGCGGAGTTACGCCCCGGCGTTTCGCCTCCTCGCGCCATCCTTTGCATCCTGGATCCTGAAAAAGTGAAACTAAAAGCATTATATGACTTACCGTATATTACCGTTGGTCTTGTGGTCGCAAGCGCTACTTCTTAGCATGAGATCCAGGGTTCGATTCCCAGCTCGAGCAAAGTGTTATTGGGTTTTTCTATTAGGAAATTCTCAGTGGCAGCCTGGAGCCTGATTTTCTACCCGGTTGATGGCAATAGGCTCGGCCCCTATTGACATAAGTGACGAAATGTGAGTGTACTAAAGGTACACCTCTGCCGAACCAATTATGTTTCTACGACTTACACGAAGAACAAGTTTCAAATCGACTAAGTTTGAGCCGACATTTCGAGCTAGTTCAAAATAAACTCAGTGAACTAAAACTGAGCAAGCAGTAGGCGATGTATCGGAAATGTATTAACGACGTTAAAAGGAAAAAGTTTGTGTAGTTACTGTAGTTCCAATAGTTAGTGAATATAGGTATTTCTCAATGTAACGAGACTACGGAACGATCTACAGGACTTTTTGACCCCTACAGTTGTAGATTTATCTGTAATAATTATTCTAAATCCAAAACCAAGAATGAACCAAGCATGTATGGCGGTGTTTCCAACGGTATTACAAATAAACATTACTATAATCTGTTTCAAAACTTTTTGTCGAAAGTGTACACAAACCCTGAACAGGTTAAATTCTTACGTAATTACTCACTTATGGGAATTAGTAACACATTCGTCTGTTTTTAGATGATTTGAACTTTATGTCCTACCACTTTTTCCAACATTTTTAAATGGTTTTTTTTTGCAATTTTATGTAATTGTATTTGAAATAACGTCAAAGAAAATAAAGGTTATAAAAATAAAATGTAAGTAATAACCTGTCTAAAAGCTAGTTTTTAATGAACTCAAAAGTGCAAAATAAAACCAACTTAGAAGTTTAATATTTTCTTAAAAGCTTGATGCTAATCTTAAAGTGTAAAAAGGACATTCACGCCTCACGCAAATTTTCTTTCCTTCATCTGAAGCCAATCTTGGGTGTAGAATCAGGTTATACATCATGCATTGTCTTCAAAACACAATCAAGTTGTAAAATGCCAACTCCGTAGAATAAGAGGAAGTGGTGTTAGTTCAGCTTGACCAATACATACTAACTAACTAAGTAACAACGCAAGTTAAATAGAAGCTTCTAATAACCTCAATTGTCAAATGCAAAACATCTTTATGATAATCGAAATTAGAACTGCGGGTTTAAATATTCCAATAATGAAATCAAAATACTTTAAATCTAAATAATAATATAAAATCAAAATACTTTAAAATTTCTAAGTCACACTACACACAGGTACGTTTGATGACCCATTTGTTTAAAAAAAAAATCGGTTGTCTGTAAAGTCGGTTTACTGACGATAGTTGAACGTGACAACGTCATAAGAAAATACTGATGGAATGGTTGCATTTTTCAAAAGAAAATTTTAAATTTATTTGTTTGATTGATATTTTGTATGGATATAGAGAAGGAGGTAAATGGAAATCACAATTGAATTGATCAAGTTACATTTATTTGTACGCATAAATACAATTATGTAAATTTTTACCTTTATCGCCGCAATAATCGTTGCTATAAACAATTGACACCACATTCACTTTTCACTGCACTTCATACTTGACGAAAACATGTAAATGTATTATTGTATAGCAGCTGTCCACGCGGACGCATCGCTCACTCAAGTAGGAGAGAGACAGATATCGAACGCTGCCGAACGCGGAGGCCGACTGTGCCTCTTTGTCGCTCGTTCCGCGCTCTCGCTTGCACTTCAAGCCTTAAATGGAACGCCTCAGAGCGAGGTAACGCCGCATGAGTCATGTTTTTTCGTGCGTGCAGTCGGCTCCATCGAATTATAAGACGTTGTCACGTCAAAATCAAATTCTTTTCAAACCGAGTGGACTGAAATTCTTTTGATGATGCTGTCATCATCAAAATAATTTCAGTCCACTCTGTTTGAAAAGAATTTGATTTTTTTATTTGTTTTACTTTATCCTAAGCCACCTCTGTAGGTGGCTTAGGATAAAGTATCAATGGGGCAATCCTTCCAAACTCAAACTCATAAAACATAATTTAATATTTTCAATCTCCTGACTGTCTAGTCAAGTTCATTGTTTTTAACTAAATTCACCACCTATCCCTTTGAAGAATTCTGCAAAAGAACTTTATAATTTGCAGGTACATCTTATAACCAAAGCACACTCTGCACGGAGCGCAAAGACGTCGTGCTCATCATAAATATTATGAAGTCTATGTTTTAAATCAGCTGATATTAGCATAGTTATAATACTGCTCGTTCTCATTCATGTCTGTCGGCTGTATGTTCTTGGCTTTTGAAAGTAGCTGTGTTTGTAAATCTGTCTATCTGAAAAATATTTTACCTGTGTATGTTTGAGGTAACTTGGATGCAATGTAGCTTGGTGCAATATTGACTGACCGGTTGGCGCAGTTGGTAGCGACCCTGCCTTCTGAGCCGCTGGTCCCGGGTTCGATCCCCGGACAAGTCAAACATTTGTGTGCATGAACATGTCTGTTTGATCTGTGTCTGGGTGTTTATATGTATATAAGTATGTATATCAGTCATCAGGTTACCGTAGTACAGGTTCTACCTAGTTCGGGACCTGAAGACCTTGTGTGGATGTTGTCTCATATTATTATTATTATTTCTGCAACATAAAGAAAAAAAAATATTCTAAGTTTCCTATAGTAAAAAAAATGTCATAAACATTGATTTAATAATTAATGGAAGACGCAAAAAAAAAACAACTTGATTGATTTTTTTTCTAATATCACACTATTTTAATTTCATCATGATATCACTGCACGTAGGCTTAATTAATTTTGCAATGAATACAAGAGCAATTCCCATCTGTGAAAAAAACTACACTACTTTTACGAGAAAACTTTTCATTTTGCCATTGAAACAAAAATCTTTACTAAAAATATCGTGAGTTTTCAAAACTGAAACGTATAACGGTATAACGATTATTCAAGATACAACAGCCATTATAATTAATTGGCGTTCTATTGAGAAATTAGCAGTATTGATATACTCTTTCTAGATAGGTAGACCATATATCTGCCATCCACCATCTCTATCTACTAGGGGTGATCCAAAAGTAATGATAATCAGTTATTTCTAGTGCACACAAAAATACAAAAAAAATATCAGTCACTTGCTCAGTTACCCACTAGTTCAGGAAAAAAAAATCATATAAATAGGCCACGATTCCCGGGAGCTACATTCATTTGAATACGGACTGTCAAGGAGTGAACATCAAAATGGAAAAACACGAAATCAGAGCTGTCATTAAATACCTCTGCTTGAAAAAAATGTCTACCAAAGACATACACAGCGACTTGGTGGAAACATTAGGGGACTCTTCTCCTCCATATTCCACAGTTGCACGCTGGGCTAAGGAGTTTAAGCTGGGAAGAACATCGACGGAAGACGAACACCGCGAAGGACGCCCATCGACGTCTCTCACTGAAGAAATAGTGAAAAAAGTTGAAGAAGTTGTATTGGAAGATCGAAGAGTCACTATCAGGCATGTAGCTGAGGTCACAGGGCTCTCATATGGCAGCATTCAAAGAATCCTTGCAAACGAATTGCATATGAGAAAGGTCTCCGCGCGTTGGGTACCGAAAATGTTAAACGACGAGCAAAAGAAGAAACGAGTCGACATGTCAAGAGCAAATCTCGAAAAGTTCCAGGCAGACAAGGATAATTTTTTGTCACGTTTTGTGACCATGGACGAGACCTGGATCCACCATTTTGATCCTGAAACAAAACAACAATCGATGACATGGAAACGATCCGATGAACCGACGCCGAAGAAATTCAAAGTGTCAAGCTCAGCAGGGAAGGTTATGGCGTCTGTTTTTTGGGACGCTGAAGGAATAATCATGGTGGACTACTTGGAAAAGGGGGCCACTATTACAGGCTCCTACTATGCAGAACAAATAAGAAGATTGCGGGAGGCTATTAAGGAGAAAAGGCGAGGCAAACTGCGGGCTGGAGTACTGTTCCATCAAGACAACGCACCGGTTCACAAAGCTGCAATTGCCATGGCTGCCATTCAGGAAGCGGGCTTTGAGCTGGTGGAACACCCCCCCTATTCACCAGATCTAGCCCCCAGTGACTTCTATCTCTTTCCACGACTCAAGGAACACCTCCGAGGCAAGAAATTTGACGATGATAGCGACGTGATGGCCGCGGTTGAGGACTTTTTTGAGAGTCAAGATAAAGATTTTTTTTCTAAGGGAATTTTAGGTTTAGAAAAGAGATGGACTAAATGTATAGACTTGCTAGGAGACTATGTTGAGAAATAAATTTATTTTTTTATTTTATTCATTGTGTTTATTATTGATTATCATTACTTTTGGATCACCCCTCGTATCTACTCTTTCTAGGTATATGGAATTGTTCGGGTCAATCACCGAACAATTATAAACATGTAAGCGTAATTGCGACACAGCCCTCTAATCCTTGAATATTTTATGTATTACCAAAGTAAAAGAGTCAATAGGTCTTGGACAGCATATCGCGCGCGACTCAATCTCATCCCATTCACCTCATTAGTTTTAATCGTTATCCCATTTGCAGTACTGTACTGAAATATAGTTATCTTTATAATCTTAGTTTATGATAATCTCACGCTTACCCTGAACAGGAATTCTGGAAAAAATAACAAGCGTTGTAGACCTTCGTATGGAAAGGGTTCTTCGGGAATATGCAACGACTATCATATACCTGCATAGGTCTACCGCTTAGGGGCCGGTTTTTCGATCCGTAGATAACTCAACCATTAGGTAAAAATAGTAACGAATGGTAAAATTTTGGTAAAATGTGTTTTTTGATCAATTGTTAGTTTATCCAATGGTCAAATAATAAACTATTACTTAAAAAATTCACCACCCAATGTTGGAGAGTTAACAAATATGGCCAACAGATGTTTTGTACAAGTTTTTCTTATTGTCAACGTCGTATTTCCCAAGTATTCTTTGTGTTATTTATCATGGATTTAAACATAGTTAGATATTATGTCTGAAAGTTCATCAGACGATAGGCGACGATAGACGACGAGAAGGCCAACATTTTAGACACTACTGGACACCTGGGATAGTGTAGACTTTTGCCAACGATATCGGTTATCAAAGGAAACAGTTATGTATGTGGTGACTCAGTAAAATTGGAATTTATTTAAAACCTCCCACCATAAGGCAGGTAATGAACATATTTAAAGTTTCAATGATTGCATATTTAATTGGAAAACTCATCTTCACAACAACACTATCCAACCTAGGAATCAAGCCATTTTATTTTATTTTTATTTATTAGGGTCAGTATATAGGCAGTATATTAAATATTACACATGATTGGAGTACTAAATTAATAGAATTAACAAATAAAATACTCGCGACGTTATCCACAAATTGCCATATAAAATAATTAGCATAGGTAATGTTAATTTAATGTAATGTTGTGTTTATTTTTTTGCCATAGCGCCTTTTGAGCGAATGTTGCTTACATTACGATTCTACACAGCGATGCTCTGGAGATTTTTTTGGGATATCGAAATCATCTACATTTAACGTTATCCACGCGGTCTCCAGAACTATTTGCACTAAATTAACTTATTTTCTTGAAATGCCAAAAAACACAGCACAGAGGAATTATTTCCTCAATATATCTGGTTATCTTTTTCACTTCTTCTCTTATGAGAAGAAGCGGCGAAGTTCTACCTAATTGGCAAATGACCAAGTATAATTAGAGCAATAGACTGTACGTTTTACGTATTACGTATACGTATTTTAAGGCCTGGTAGTTAGATACCTACACATTTCATTTTAAAAGAAATTAAAAAATGTTACTGCTTACGTATGTACTATTTATTAAACTAAAACTAAGCAGGTGTGTAGAAAATGCGGGGCTTTATAGAAATAGTAAGGACGTATTTTCTACAAACACCCCGGTAGTATCAGATGCTTCAGATGCAGATGCTATGTTTCCGAACGCATACAACCTTAATCTCTTTAAAGTGAGAGTGAACAGGCTTCTTCTGGGTAAGCTCACTCCATCGTCGACTCTGTCTCTGTCACCGCTGACCTAGACTAGAGCCAAGAGCAAACCCATCTTAAATAAATAAATAAAATGCTGACTTTTAAATAAGAGAGATATAGTTGAGTAATGTAGTAGAGAAATTTGCACTGCGAATTTTTAATGTCAAAAAAGACGTTTCGTTTTGGTTTTGTTCACTCATTGTGGCTAGTGTTGTCACATAGTAAAATAAATGATACGGATCACAAATTGTTATACGGTGTTTGACTATGGATCAAAAAACCAGCCCTAAACAGCTTTCCTGTGTTGAAACAGTTGACTGCCGCGAGTTTCTTTATACATTTATTATTATATCTTTGTCTACTGCGTATTGGAAGCTAAGGGGGGATCATAAAGAAGCGGCATGCCACGGCGGCCGCTGCTGTAAGCGGCATTGTCAACACTTTCCATACAAACTAAGCATGTCACCATTTCCTCGCACTACGACACAAATGACATAAGAAACTGACGGGTTTGAAAGAGGCGGTCCGTGACTGGTGACAGAAGTTGTGCGCTCAACGTAATTTCGGCGAAACAAATTTTATTAGTACTGCAATCTCTAGACGCTACCCAGGTGATTCCATGCTCTAAGGGGAATACCTTTTTGCCTAGCAATGGAACAGTGAAGGGTAAGCATAAAATTCCAATAAAAAAAAACAAATGAGCATCACTTTGGCTCTCAATCATAGCCTTATTTTAATAGTATATTATGCAATTAGTGAATAAAGGACGGATTTAAAGCGAGGGCCATAGATGAATCACGACTAGTGAAGGATTCTAACGACTGAATCACGACCGTAGGGAGTGATTCATGATGATTGAATTACGAGCGTAGCGAGTGATTCAAGTATTAGAATCCTGAGCGACGCGAGTGATTCATGGCCCTCGATATAAATCCGTTTTATTCAAGAGTTGCATACTATACTTTATACCTACCATGACTACGAGAAAAAGAAAGATTTAAGCGAAAATAAACATTTAATAAAGAAAAAGGATGCTTATTAATTAAAATGCACATTAAAATTGGAACAATTACTAAAATTAAGAGTAATTTTCTTGTTATTATTATTAGGATGGTCAACTTGTGTAGCGATATAACAGTGAGTAAAAGTGCTTTTTATTCACTGTTTTCAGTGAATAAAATAAGCTTTTTAGAGGGGGAATGGTATAAAATATGTAGCTCCACCAAACGCAAATTCCAAAGTAACTTCAGTTCCAGACTAAGATTAGATAAATTCCTTGCGCCTATAAGTACCTGTGATACATATTCATGAACATTATGCTTTGTGTCTCGTAAGCTTATCTTCAACGGATATTATCCATTGTTTGAACCAGAATTATTCAGATGCCAACGGAGAGCGAGATTCCAGCGAGATTTTACAACATAACCAAATATGTGTGAGCAATTAATTATAGGTAGTATAAAGCGCGGTATTTTCATCGTTCTGGTATTAAAGACGAGCAACTCTAATGGTTTTATAATGGATTGTTGTATTTGCGAATGGTTATATTGTTTGAAATGGCTTACTGGCCTTTCCAAAGAAGTACAGGGTCAGTTTTATTTGCAAATACTTTGAAACGGAAGCAGGATATATATAAAGCTATGCAAACTTGTCGAAAATGTGAGAGACATTTTAAATATTTTATATGCGTAGCTTTCCGTAGAAGTTAGAACAGCTGAATTACAGTATCAAATGAAATAAGTATCTTCTCAAAGTGACATCAAATCTTCAGACAATTTTTCAAAGATTCTGACTAACTTCCATTCTTCCGCAAATAAATCAAAAGCTGTCTCGAGGAATCGGGCATAATTTATAGTCCACGTTTTCTTACAATATTTCCCTTCACAGTAAGTCATCGTTGGTATCTTAGATTAATTTAGAAACAACACAATAATTGTGGAATTGTCGTCGTCTATGTCTTAGTGGTTGCTACTAAAGGTAGGTACTTCTGAAGTGAAGTCTTGTGTTCGATCCCTGGGTCAGGAAAAATGTGATTGAGTCTTTCGTTAGGAATTCCTCAGTCTGGAATCTATTTGTGTGCCTGGTTGATGGCAATCGGTCTTTATTACGTTGAAGACCAGGGAAATTAATTGTTTATCAAAGTCAAAGCATTTATTTCAAGTAGGCACCTAAAAGGCACTTTTGAACGTCAACATTTACATTAAAATAGAATTGATTCTAGTCGCCCCTTGCAAAAGGTAGTTGCATATTGAAGTCGTATAGATGTTTCGTATCAATTTGACTGCCAACTTAAATTACGAGTATATACTGCACTAGCTGACCCCGCGAACTTCATACCGCCTAACATTTTTTTTTTTAATTTTTCTCTCCGTATAAACCATCCTCGTACTTCAAGGAATATTCTAAAAAAAGAATTAGCAAAATCGGTCCATCCGTTCTTGAGTTATAAAATTACAACGAAAAGTGGCATTGATTTTTATAGATAAGGATATTCTATTCACAACTGTCATTCTTAGACAATCATTCTTTGACAGTTGTATCAAATGGCTGTTGTAACACCGCAAATTGACGAAGTGTGTCGATTTAATAAATAATTAATTTACCTGCCCGTATTATAAACATAACTGACAAAATGTGGGTGAACTTGGGTGGTTGGTGGAATACATGCGTGGTGTTAAATTACGTTGAAAAAACCATATTCTAAGCGCAGTTTCAAAACCACTCCCTCGTGCTGGTCCGGGCCTTCACAAAGTTATTCCAATTACCGTATTAATTAAAAAGTTTGCAACGGCGACACCACTCGAAACTGACTTTAAAAGGTCCATCTTTAATCAACTCTTTAATAGAAATGAAATAGTTTCTGAGGATTAGTTCAGTTCTCATCCAGCATCCTTGCACTGTCAGGGTTGCTACACACTTGTTCGGGTCGGCATGATTCGGCACAGGCAATAAAACCGATGATAGTAAAGTTAAATAAGAAAATGTGTGCACTTCGGTAATCTCCATGTTCTGAATTATAACGAATGTCGCGCCGCAAAACAACCCTCCACAGAGGCAACACTTCTAAGTTTTATACTACCGCACTTTTTAGTATCAGTCAGATAGTCATTTGTCACATAAAAGTTTTGAAAAGTTATTTGGAATTTCATAGAGCCTACTCGTATAATTTAATTAACTTGGTAATACAAAATAGGTTGGTTGTTACAACTATATTATATTAGATATCGTCATAGCGCGTTCGAAGATATATACACGTCGTGAATCTTTTCATTGGAAAGCTGTATGTAGTTATATTCAGTTCGGGAAACAGCCGCTCGGCTTAGCTCGAATTGTGCGTAGCCACTCACCCGTCCGAGCCTTGGACCTACATTCCGGTTCACCGTCCACGCTGGTGCTGCTGAAATATGACCTCCGTGCGCTATGCGATACGAACCTTGGCGATCAAAACGGTTCTTGCAGAGAAACTACAAAAGATATACCAATAGAAAAATATGTGTAGGATAGCTGAAACTTTGCAGTATGATATATTTATATCAAAATCGACAAAAAAAGGTTAAACTTGCAAGAGTTCTGTTTTTTATTTATTTGAAAATGTAAATCCAATTTGAATAAAAAGTCTTAGAGATTGTATCACTTTAAGACGAACAGTAACAAACTAGTATTATGCTCTATAGAAAGTTATGTAAAACTCAATATTTCAATTAGTCTATCGTTTAGAAAAAAACGAATCAAATTCACAGCTCATACCTTCTGATCGAGCCGCGAACTATTTGCATGATGTCTAACATTGCGGCAAGGTGGCCGCTCGATAAGGTTTCGTAAAGACGGGTTTCGGGGCAATTTATAAATAAAAGTAAGTATATATATATATATATATTATATTTTTTAATGCAATGAAAGCTAAAATAAATATGTTCTCATCACAGTCAAGGTGAAAACAAAATATCCACCACAGAAAAGAAAAAAAAAATACGTTTTATAGATTTTCGTCCGTACACAACCTTTTTTTGCACTAAGTATATAAAACCGTCCGTGTGGAGTACATTACCCAATGTTAAACGTCTGTTGAACACAATCATTAATTGGTTAAGATTCTATAGTGAATGCATGTTTTTTTACTAAAAAAGGGCGCAAGTAATCTGTAAAATAATATTACTTATATATCAAAAAAAATCAGCAAAATAATGCTTATTTTATATGTTTTAAAGTAAAGAAAGACGCCCATTGCTCCAGTGCAAGCAATAGACTTTTTCAAAGGTGAATTAAAACAACTTAAGAATTTCAATAGTACAGTACTGTTCGAAAATACAATAACACAATCGTCGCTGATTGTTTTTAAGTACAATAGTAGTAGAAATAAACAGTGGTGCCGATTCTCTTGTCACGAAATTCTCTAAACTAGACTAAAAATCACCAAAATTTAGTTTATTCCTGTCAAACAACATTTCCCATTCTGAAATTGACTAAAGTGACACGACCTAAGTAGGTAACTATATTATAGTTTGACAGCACTAATGTTATTTTAGTTATTCAATTTAATGAAAATGGCAGTTTTTCTATTCTGAATGTGACGTTTTTACCTAAAATTTAGATTATCAAAAATTTGAAAAAGGTGTGGACTATAATATTAGTCGTCATAAACTAAAATTTACAAAGCACATTTCTCTACTAGTTCTTGAAAGTTTGGATGAGTTTGGAAATCAGTATGGATGCATGTGATTGCAGCTGTGGTCGATTCACGACATAACAAACAGACAGACTCGGACAAATCCAACATGTCCTTGATAGGGCTCGGCGACGAGAATACCGGAGATTTTCAACTTACAGAACGAAAAACCGGATTATCTTTTTTCTAGATCACAATTTTATTAGTAAACTAGCTTTTGCGCGGCTTTGCCCGCGTGGAGGTAGAAAAAATCCTGTTAATCTTCTCCATTAAAAATGCATACTTAGACACTTACTTATGTGCCAATTTTCATGGTGTTCGGTCAAACAGTGTTGGAGTTCACTGTAGACTCACAAAATAAATTACACATTATTTAAAAAAAAATACTCATAAACACTTCTAAAGTTTCCAATTAAATAATTCATACATGATTCGAAAGACACGTAGCGCCATCTAGCGTACTAAAGCAATTGTGACCGTCGAAAGTTACCTACTATTTCCCTCGGGAACAGTACTTTTTTTTCTGGATGAAAGGTACCCTATGTCCTTTTCTGTACCCCTGACAACGTATATACAAAATTTCATGATGATCGGTTAAGTAGTTAAGGCTTCAATGAACAATAGCACTCGATTAAGGATAAGGAACAAAAACACATCGCTCAAATGGCCGCGATTGCTTATATCTTGATTAACAACCTTAACACACAAACATAAAATTTACTATCGTTCAATATAATATTTACTAATTTGATTGAAAAGTGAACGTATTTTTAAAATAAGAACAAATATATTTAAGGCGAGCAAAACATCATTTCTATGCAATATGGTTAAAAAAACTATGTTGCAAATTATGACCACAACATTTTTTGTGATCTTATTTTTTCAGCCGTTTTTGATGCATTTATCAGAAATCTAGTACGATTGTTGATCGAAGGGTTCAGGAGTGAAAAAGTAACAAATAAACAAACTTACTTTCGCATTAAATTATTAGTTAGAAGTTAGACACATAGCGCCATCTAGCGTCCTAAAACAATCGTGACCGTCGACAGTTATCGTTTTACCCTCGGGAACAGTACTTTTTTTCTGGACAAAAGGTACCATATATCCTTTTCTGTGACCCTGATAACGTATATGCAACATTTTTCATGTTTAGTCGTGAAAAGGTAACAAACAAAAAAACTTACTTTCGCATTTATATTATTAGTTCCGATATTTAGGAAGTTACAATTAGGATTACCTTTGTTACGCATAAATAAATAGCAAGGTAATCATGCTATCTGAATCAATTTTTAAATGCTATAGTATGTCTATCTTAATAAAATGACAGGTTTTTTTCATATTGAAAACCGAAAAAGTATCGCATAGGTTAGTTACATTCTAAATACGTTATCGAATATAGCTAGTTGCATCATAATTTATTAAAATATAAACATTATTAGGTATAGTTTTACGGTGTCATGATGACGGCAAAACTATATTAATGTTTATATGCTCCCTGTATTTCATTTAAATAATTATTGATAAACAATTAAAGATAATTATTGGATTTTACTCTGTTTTTTTTTTGCAGTTCGGATCATTTCGTTCACTTTCATTCACACTTTATTTTAATTTTCGACAAATTTTGGTCTATGGTCTACTCAACTTAGCGAATGTCAAACTTTATTTTAGTTGCGTCAAAAATGTTTTTAAGTTTAGATAATATTGTTTGCAGAATAGCTTTTAAGATTCTCATAACCAAAAATAAGAAATTTTAGTGATAGTTTAGATTAGTTCGGTGTAGAAGAGAATCGGCACCAACATTAATAAAATACTTACGGCATAATCTCGGAACACAATAGCACTTGATCACGCGCACTGTCACTCGGCTCAAACAATTTTTTTACTCGCTTTTGGCTAGAATGGTGAGGCCGTCTGTGATTTTTCTATTGCACTAGAATATATTGAAAAACTTTGTGTATAGATATTTGCGAATTTATTTCGTATTCCAACACAGTATAGTATTTTTTAAGTCTTTTTTGGTGAGGATACTACCCGGGACAGTCGACCGCACCTCTAGCTTGTAAAGTATAATACCCGCGGACTGGCTAGCTGACCCGAACATGATTCAGCGAGGTTAGATGCCGCCGTTCGTCACAAGCCGAATGCAATCCGAATTTGCGTAGTAAGTGCTTCGGGTCGGCATTGTTGTTAAATAAATACTGGTGCCGATTCTGTTGTACACCGAACTAAACTAACTAAACTATCACTAAAATTCCTTACTTTTGGCTATGAGAATCTTATCGCTATTCTGCAAAATAAAATCTCTAAATTTAGAAATAATTTTGACACACCTAAAATCAAATTTGGCAATTGCGACTCCACGTGGTACTTGCTTGCCGTACCACGTCATTTTTTTTTTAGCAGCCTCGACATGTTTTGTATGGAATTTTTCACTTTTTGTATGGAAAATATGAAAAATTATTACCAACACTTTGGATTTTAGAGGTTGCAGGGTTTTAAAAAGGGGGTCGAAATTTTCATTATTTTTGCGATAGGACACACCGTTTTCGAGATTTAGGCAAATGAAAAGAAAAAAAGATGTAACAGTACTGTTTTTGCATCCATCTGTTTTTTTGTTTTTGTTTTTGTACCATCTGAAGTCGAGGTGTTGGTGTGAATTTTAGACTAATTTTATTCCACACCTTTTTAATCGCGATTAAAAATAGTCAGATTTAGTTAAGGCAATCAAAATTTTAGGTGAAAAACGTAATATTCAGAATTGCAAAATTATAATCTCAATGCCATCTTAGTGCTGTCAAACTAAAATATAGTTAAGTTGTGTCACTTTAGTCAATTTCAGAATGGGAAATCGTCGTTTGACAGGAATAAACAAAATTTTGGTGATTTTTAGTATAGTTTAGAGAATTTTGTGACAAGAGAATCGGCACCACTGCCGACTCGAATGTGCACCCCTCACTAAACCAAATGCGAGCGAGATGAAAATACTATTTTCTCTCGCCACGTTTCTTAAGTATATACTTTCTTAAAACTTGGATGGACTTTCATAAGAATTTATAAGGATCAGGAAAAGTTATTTGGATTTAAAGCTGTAATACGGTGCAATAGGAAATAGTATGTTGGAAAGCAAAATGTTCATAAAGGTTAGGGAAAATATCTAATGAAATGGTTCCTGTAAATATACCCGTGACGAGTAATAGTGTTTTGTTATTTGGTATTGTTATAACTTTGTCCGACCCGCTGCCGTAGGTCTTAATTGGACAACCCGAGCTATTCCTTGGTTCAAACTGTTTAGATAAAGCGTATGAAACTGAATCTGTTATCAAAAGGTTTTGTAATTTCGTTCAGCCAAAGGTTGATTTATGCTTGATCAAACTTTCGGTAATTGGCAGCGGGTCGCGGGTTAGATACCCGCATGATCCAACATTCAAATTCCAAATATCCTTAGTAACTAGCTTAATAATATGGATATTCCCCGAGTCCCCGGATTTGGTTTTTAAGTTGTAAAATCATAAAAAAAAAACTATACTAAACTATACTCTAGCGACAGAAACACCCCGCTATGTATTCTTTTGTTTCCATAATGCGGCGACATTACGCGTCTCAACAAAGCGGCAACGTCGCGCGCTTGGCAAAAAGTTTTATAGCGTGCTGTTGACGTAAAATGTACAACGTCGCTCATGCGCTTATTGGCTTACATAAACCATTTTTATACATATTGACAAAAATAATGAAATTCAATAAAATCCCGTAGGTAGTCGAAATCCCGTGGAATATCCATATTAACATCAATGTTTGCGGTCAATGAACCTAAATAGCTCTACCTATTCCGATCACTGGTTATTATAAACTATATGTGTGCCAAATCATTTCAGCCCTTTTTTACGCCAATCCTGAAACAAACGGACAAAAATGATAACTTACAATTTTATTATATTTATACAATTCATCGCTTTGCATCCTCGTCAAATGCGAGGAGGTAACATTGCTAATGATTCTCGACACGAATCAATAATAAATTAAGTAGGTTTTGTTTTTTTGTATAATTTTCGGAAATCGGCATGTGTAGGGCCCGTGTGATACCGCCCTGTAACTGCGCTGTAACTGCGCTGTAACTGTAACGCATGCTCGCAGCGACATAGTCGTGCGACACTGCCTACCGCATACGCAACGGGGCGATTCTGTTCTTTGAAAGTGGAGTATTCTGAAATACTGTCAAACTTAAATATCTAAAAAAACAAGTATGTATTAATTATTGAGCAGGATCACAGCCTCCAGAAATTTGACGAGGATGCAAAACGACACGTTGTATATTAATAATCAAGTATAGTATGCAATAGCAGATTGGACGGTGATCTACAAACTAGACCTTTGCCTGTATATTGGGGATATAAATATAAATAATTTTTAATTTAATTTTTAATAGTTTTTCCGAGTCGGAGTGTTTCTGCGTTTAAGATTTGTTGAAGCTCCAAAGATGCAGGCGAAACCTAAAAATTGCGCTGGTCTTGCTTTTTAAAAATCTGATCAATTGAGTGTCTGGCCAATAATTTCAATCTTAGTCGGTTCTCCCAAATCTTGGATAGTTAGAGCAGCAAATTCTTCACAAAACTCCAGCTGCATTAATATAAATTGCAAACACAACAACTTAGCTAACAACAAGTTAGCAATTCTAGTAATATATCGTTGTCTTGTATTTAATAGCGAGTCTCTAGTGGTGACAGTTCACTGTACGCTTGTTAAGATAAGCAGTCACATAGATTAGGAGTATCGTAGACAAGTGAAACTCACCTATACGTGGTTTTAAGGTGTGCATGGATCTACCATCACTGCAACCTGCGCACGGCCAAGCCATTACAGGTTTATCAATATTCAAAACCAAAATACACACATCAAAAGTGTCTAGGGATCAACATATATTTTTGCAATAACTTTTCTCCTGATTGATATTAATTAAAATTTTCTTTAAGGATTCATAAAATAAAGTGTTTTCGTTTGTCACAGTAACGATAAACCAAGTCACCTTTGCATTAATAAAGAAATTTGCCATTTTCCTAATAAAGGGATTTTTGACATTTGAACCACTAACACAAAAGTTCGAAAAAAAGACTGAAATAACAGTTTTCTTTAAAATTTTATTGGGTAACTTAAACAATTAATAATCCGTGTTTCTACCGCGAACACTAACAACACAAGAACATCGGTTTGGCATACTCAAAATGAGTTCATCCAAATCACGCTGTGGAATGGCCGCCCATGTTCGTTGCAACAACAAAAAAAGGTCTTCTTGCGACTGGATACCCTCCATATTCGGCAGAGCTCTTCTCTGTAGCATATCCCATGCATGCTCAATCGGGTTCAAGTCTGGCGACTGAGCAGGCCAGGGCAGGACATTGATGTTAGCTGCGGCGAGAGTCTGTCTTACAACTCTTGCGGTGTGCGGTCGTGCATTATCATGCATTAACTGAAATAAGGGACCGATTTGCACTTGTAGAGGAACGATGACGTCTGATACAATCGTCTCAGCATAAATTTGAGCGTTGAGGTTGCCTCTGATCCAAATCAACTCAGTTCTTCCGCCGATCCAAATACCCGCCCATACCATGATGGTTCCACCACTATAAGGATGGACTTCCTGGCAGGATTTTAATCGCTGTTGGCGTCCAGGGGTTCTCCAGTGTCGTATACGTCTTGTATCCGGTCTCATACCAAAACGAGACTCATCAGAAAAGCACACGAAACGCCATTGTTCTTCTGCCCAATTTCTGTGTTCAAGAGCCCATTGATATCGAATCCTACGATTGTGCATTGCTATAGGTGGTACCCGTAGCGGTCTTCGGGAATGAAGGTTCACTTCATGCAAGCGGTTTCTGACTGTTTGGTCGCTAATTAAGTTCCCTGAAGAGTGATGAAGCCTCACGGCTAACATCATGGCGGTTATTGTTGGAGCTCTTCGAGTTAAGATTTGAATGTATCGGTCTTGTTTCCGTGTGGTGCAGCGATACCGTCCTCCATGGCGCTCAGCCACGGTACCAGTGCTTCGGTAACGTGTCCAAAGTCGACTGATAACACTCTGACTTGTATTCAGAGCTAAAGCCACAGTACGTTGCCGGGAACCAGCTTCTATCATTCCCACGGCTCTGAGCATTTCTTCCCTGCTTAAATGACGTCGCCGCTCCATAATAACGTTGGTTTTAATCAGTAGTAGGGAAACAGTCGCACTAATAATGTCTTCAATGCGTTGTATGTTTTTATAGGGAAAATATTGACAGCTGATTTTCATCTTTTACTCGAATTTGATTCACAGTTCCTGATTCAAATTATGAAATGCACCAAAAAGGATCCATATAAATTTATAAAATCATAAATTTATTACAAAGCCACATCTTAATCTCAAGAAATCCGCATAAAAATGCTTGATCCCTAGACACTTTTGATGTGTGTATTTTACTACTCTACAAGGGCACTTATGAAACGTCAGAAGCTAGGTGCACGGTTCCAAATGGTCGTATCCTATGGAAAAGAGCCGGCAAGAATATCTACGGTTACTCTTTTATAAATATTTGGATATAACATTATTTCTAAATTACAATGTTACTATGCATGGGAGAGCAGTGTAGACCTGTCAAAAAGTACCAGGCACCTACTTAACAAAATAGGAAATGGTCAACAAATCGAAACATTTGTGAGTCCACAAGGCCTACAACTTTCTCATATTCACAAAATAGAAGAGAATCTAAATAAGTGATCAAAAATACTTAATAGAAAATTAAAATCAATTGAAACCAAATGACAGGATCGTCACTGCAACTGTAACAATTTTATTCTGAGTGAATGTCATGTTCACAAAAGCCAATTATGAAGAGTTGAAGGTAAAATTGTTGGATTATAATGTCAACATGACATTGATCGCGTATTACTGTCAATGCACCGCGTGCTTTTGTAAATCCTTCCTCACATGCCGCTGACACACGCCGTTAACTGACGCAGCAATACGAAGCAATTTTGACGCGATAATATATGTTTGCGGTAGCACTAGGGTCAGGGACTTCATTAAAATAGAAGTGCCTATGAAAGTGTTAAGCTGCGTCCATATTTTTGACATGTCATCAAATATAGACGAAACCATACGCGTGTCGTGGAATGATTTATTTTCCAGATAGAACGTGCAGAAGAAAAACTGTGAGGTCCTAAGAATTACGGTGTAGTCAAGGAAACATGTTATCTCAAACTGATGTACATTCTTAAAGTAATTCAAATACAGTTCCAATTCAAAAGACTACGTCTCTTTCACTACGCTGTCATTTTAAGGGACTCACGGCTTTCTTCCACATGTTCATCTGTAAAATCACATATATGTAACTAGCGTAGTTCACCCATTTGTGGTATCTTGTTTTCGAAGTCCGAGCTCGACATCGTGCAGATACGAAATAACAGTCTCAACGCCGCCGCGCCGACTACAACCGTCTATTCATTCATTTGGAGGATTGTGCGATCGATCGCTTAACACATCGGACGTATCTTGCTTAGCTTATTATGATACCTACTATTAATTACAAATAAAATTGTTAGAATTATTTGCGTCGTCAGTGAAATAAGTGTGTCGTGAGTGATTATTACGAGGTTACAGACTGTGTGTAAGAATGAACTAAATTACTTTTAAAGACAAATTGTGTTTCTGTGTTAGATATGTCTAATACAGGATCTAGCCCGTTTGGCCGTAGCCATCTAGTACCGCGAAGTCCTCCGCCGACACCAACTCAAGATTCCCAGCCTATAGACCCAAATCCACCACCTCCCTTGGAGAATGAGCTACCAGCTGAAGTTATTTCTACGCCGGAGATACAGAAATGGATGGGGTCCATAGAAAAAATCCTAAGTGAAGTATGCAGTTTAGTCGCTGAGGGAAAAATGAACGCGGAACAAAAGGTTCGTGTAGCCAATCTATGCCGTAGTGTCACAAACGGCGCATCTCAGATGGCTGTTTTATATCAAGCTTTAAAACAAAAAACCATTCAAGCCCATAGTACCATTCAGCACTTACAGCAACAACAGAACATAGCGAACTCTCTCCTACAGTTCAAAGAAGTAGTTGAGGGCATTTCAAACCCTTCAGAACCCTCTTCGTACGCTAATATGGTCAAAAAAGGCTCGGATAACTTTGTGCGACCAGCAAATTTAAGCTCAGTTGCCATATATCCCAGTGACAAGACCAAGTCTAGTGAAGATACGAAGTCTCTCGTACAGAAAATTATTTCACCCGGGGAACTTAAACTACATGTTCGTGGACTTAAGAAAGTAAAAAATGGAGGTGTTCTTATCAGTACCGATTCCAAAGAGGACATTCAAAAGCTCAGAAGCTTAGAAAAACTCGCTTCTTCGGGCCTTAAGGTTGAAGAAGCATCAAAACGGCGCCCAAGAATCACTGTTATTGGAGTCCCGGTAGCCCTGACTGAAAAGGAGGTTTTTGAGTGCATCTACGAACAAAACCTCGCAGATAAGATGACCAATACAACTCGTGAGTCGTTTGCAGAACAAATTAAACTGAGCCATAAATCTGGAAAAAAAGACCTCCCTAATTGCAATTACATACTAGAAGTGCCAGCTAGCATCAGGAAGATTCTAGTGAATCAAGGACGAATATTCATCAATTGGACGTCATGCCCAGTTCGAGATTTCACGATCGTTACTCGGTGCTTTAACTGCCAGCAGTTCGGTCACGCGGCCAAGTTCTGCCGTGAAACTAGCCCGACGTGCAATCACTGTGGAGAGACTGGCCACTCTTTTAAGGAATGTAGCTCAAAATCCAGCCCACCCAACTGTGCGACGTGCAAACGTTTTAAGAGAAAAACTGACCATAAAACGGGTGATGTAAATTGTCCAGCACGAAAATATGCCGAGGACAACTATATCCATTCCATTGATTATGAAGGCGCCTAAGAGCGCTACCTATTAACCAATCTATTAAGCACACTAGTAGTAGTTTTTTTTTTGTTTGTTTATATTTGGTAATTTATCATGACTGATCAATTGCTTAGTGACCTAGATCAATTTTCTGTGTCTGAAGTTATAATTTGTAATGTTGATGAGTGTAAACACCTCTTTCCCTTGGGAGAGAAACCGCTGACCATACTCACACAAAATATTCGCAGCATAAATCGAAATATAAATGGTTTTGAAATATTGCTACAGAACCTGGGTATAAGCTGCGACATTATCGTCCTAACGGAATGTTGGTTGTCAAACCAAACAGCTGATATACCACCATTAGACGGATATGTTTCGCACAAAACCAACAGAAACATCAACCAGAATGACGGTTTAGTTGTATTTGTTAACAACAATTTATGTACAAGTGTAGAAGAACCTTTGCTACAAAATTGTAATTGCTTACTCATAAAAATTAATTCAGATACGGCAGTTTTGGCTATATACAGACCTCCTTCTCAAAATGTCGCAAATTTCTTAGATTCACTAAACGTACAGTTACAAAATCTTACAACTTGTAAACACATAATACTAATGGGGGACATCAATATTAACATTGCTTCCGGGAAAATGGATACAAATGCACATAACTATCTTAATATCTGCTCATTCCACGGACTCTTGCCAGCTCATTATCACCCCACGCACCAAAGCGGTTCATGCTTAGATCATTTCATTATAAAAACCAATAACCCAACCAAAACATTTGTTACTAACTCTTCGCTTACTGATCACCAAGCAGTTTTACTAACATTACAAGTTTCTTTGCCCAGGAAAAATTGTTTACGTAGCTACAGTAAAGTCAATATGAAACTCCTCGAAAAAGACATACGTAATATTAATTTTGACCCAGTTTATAATTCTAACGATGCAAACATTTCTATTAATTATTTCATAAATTCACTTCACTCTGCAATAATAAAACATACAGTCGCTAAAATAACGCCAAGGAAGTATAAGTGTATTAAGCCTTGGATTACACCCGGACTTGTTCGATGTATTAGGCAGAGAGACAAACTTCACATAAAGTCCAAACTTGAGCCTGGAAATGAAATTCTTTCTATTACGTATAAAAGATATAGAAACTTTTGCAACAACCTTCTGAAAAAAATAAAAAATGAATATGATAGAAAAGAACTGCAGAAAGCAGGCAAAAATAGTAAACTTATTTGGAAATTTATAAAAACTAATACATTTAGAACAAAACAACCTGAACCTCCACTTGACTTATTGACAATAGAGAACAACCCAATCGAATCAACAAATAAAGTTAATTTCTATTTTTCTAACGTAGGCAAAACTTTAGCAGAAAAGACCATACAATCTAGACGTTGTTTCCCTCAAAACCGACCTAAAACTTTCCCCAGACTCAAATCATTTGTCTTACTAGATACGGATGTCGATGAAGTACTAACAATTATTTCTGGACTAAAGGACGTTTGCGCGGTTGGGTGGGACGGCATATCAAACAATATACTTAAACATTTCAAATACCTACTTGCTCCGCCGCTAACTCATATTTTTCAGTTATGCTTAACTAATGGTATATTCCCTAAGTTGCTTAAAAAAGCAGTGGTTATTCCTGTATATAAATCTGGTGACAAAAAATGTGTTAATAACTACAGACCCATTTCAGTTTTAACAGGGCTCTCCAAGATCCTAGAGAAAATCATTAATATTAGATTAATGAAATACCTAGAAGATAACAAATTGCTTTCAGACAGACAATTTGGCTTTAGGCCCAAAAAATCAACTACTCAAGCAGTACATCAAATGACGGATTACATATCAACTAATTTGGATAAGGGCATGCACTCCATTGGGATCTTCCTAGACCTCGCCAAGGCCTTTGACACAATTTCCTGTCCTTTATTATTGGACAAGCTTGAAACACTCGGAATAAGAGGTACAACGCTTGCATTACTTTCTGATTATCTTAGTGATCGCGAACAATGTGTCAAAATTGGTCAGTACGTCAGTTCTGAGCTTCAAAATAGTAATTACGGAATACCACAAGGTAGTATTTTGGGTCCTACTTTATTCCTAGTATATATAAATGACCTGTGCAGGTTAACACTCCATAATGGTGTCATAATGTCTTATGCAGATGACACAGCTCTATTGTTTTCAGACAAATCTCGAGATGAGGTGTATAAACAGGCCCAGAACGGTTTTAATATAGTGTCTAATTGGCTATATGAAAATCTCCTAACACTAAATGCAGAGAAAACCAAACACATTTTATTTACTATGAGAAATACTAACCTGCCTACTACTAACATAAACATTTATGCGCATAAGTGCGGCACGTATGCTGACATTGCATGTAATTGTCCTACTTTAGTAAAAACCGATCATATCAAATATCTTGGTGTAACGATTGACACAAATCTGAATTTCCGTAAACACATTGATTTGTTATGCACTCGTATGCGTAAATTAATATACATTTTTAAGAATTTACGATATATATCGGACTACAAATTAATTAAACAGGTCTATTTAGCTTTGTGTCAATCCATTCTCACTTATTGTATAACTTCATGGGGTGGGGCTGCTAAATCAATCCTACTGCCATTAGAACGTGCGCAGAGAGCTACCCTTAAGGTAGCCACCTTTCGCCCATTTATATTTCCGACACACGAGCTTTACGCGGCATGTAAGGTTTTAACCGTGCGTCAACTATTTATAATGAATATAGTACTACACCAGCATAGCAAACTTCCGTATACGCCAATACCTATAGATAAGAGAAGAAAAGACTTAGTTTGCATAATGCCGCAAACTAGACATACTTTTATAAATAAATTTTGTGTATTTTTAGGTCCGTTCTTATATAATAAAATTAATAAGTCTCTACATATTTATAGTGTAAATTATAAAAAATGTAGTGAAATATTGAGTGAATACTTAGCGACATTTAGTTACTCAGACACAGAAAAATTGCTAGAAGTAATGCAATAAGTTTACTTAAGTTAAATACATTTTTATTTAAAAATATAGTTATTAGGTATCAACACTAGCTCTATGTACAGTGACATAATAGTCCACTAAAGCACTCAGCGTTGTTAAGCGATGGCCTGAAACACAGGTTTGAATAAACCTACATCAGGCAGGTCGCTATCGTATTCATTAGGCCTTTAACCAATTTATAGGTATAAGTTATACACCAGATTAATTTTAGGCATAGTTTAATTTTTTCTTCTTAATATTAATTTGTAAACTTGTAATCATGTAACTTTTATGTAATTTATTATGTGAACTTATGAATAAAATTATTATTATTATTATTATTTCCGTTAACAAAAATAACAAAACCTCAAGTAATCAGGCCGATGGAAATGGATTAGGATACGAAAACGCGGTAAGTTCGATACAGGCTGGCAGCACGACCTCTCGCCTTTGTGTCTAACCATCATGTCAAGTCCCCCACCGTCGCCTGTCACGTCAAATACGTCCAATCTCAAAGAATGACAACTGACAGCTGCCAAGCCCAGTATCGACCTTACCCAAGTATACTGCTTGACGTTTCCGACAAACGATAATAGATGGCGTTATTCTAAATTAACAATATTCCATAGCAATTCTAATAATGACTGTGCCTGTGTTGGTTCTGCGACATATATCAATATGATTATTCATTCAAAGGCCCTATGAGATAATATACAGACAGACAATGTCTGGACTCGCAGCCACATAAGCGAAGGCAGTACTGTAGCGTTGTCTGTTGCAATGACACAAATGTGGGGGCAGCTGATTGTGTTGGCAGGTTTCATCAACCCGAAACCGTGGGCATTCAGAACGCATGCAACGGGAATATCGCTTCTATACTAATTTTATTCTATGATAAGAAGTAATATGCAGAAAGCGTACAGTATTAACCGGTCTAGACAATGTGATCTATTATATTTTAGATCATAAAGTGTGTTTATTTAATGTAGGTGCATATAAAGTTATAGAAAGAAAGACAGAAAAATAGGTGTATTTGTGAACCACACACAATGAAGGGTTTCGTAGTTGGGATGAATTTACCCCAAGAACAAACTCAACATGTTCTGCCATACAATCCAGCTGTAAATTTAAGTTGGTCGATTATTACTCGATAACTTGACTAACTACTTAACTGTGATAGTTTTCCTTTTAACTTCGTTATACAAAGATTTATTATGTATTTATTTACAGGGCGGATTTTGGTGATGGGGCAGTAAGGACCTTAACCGCTAAAACGGTCTTAGGGGCTTACCTTAATTTTTGGGAAAATTTTATCAGCATCCACAGATTTTGAAAAAAATGTACAGTCAGCAAGAAAAGGGACCACTTTCACAAACATAAGATGCCAATCCATCCTGTTTTTTTATAAGGATCAAAAATCTCTATCAGACCAACTGGGGTTTGAGTTCTAGATAAGTCAGAATTCGCATACAATCCCATACATTTCGTAGGAAATGAGACTGAGATGAGAGAGAACACGATATACCAGTGTATGACAACAATCGAATTATTCCATTACTTCTCTGGGCTGGATGGGGAATGAATATAGTAGCTAGTTACAGATTTATGCCGGTTGCAGACCAAGAGCTAAGCTAAGTTAGTTTAGCTTAGCTCGCGCAGCTGAGGTAAATTTTCATACTTGTGTGCAGACCGCAAACTATGAACACAAGTATGGAAAACTGCGTCAGCTATGCGAGCTAAGCTAAACTAACTTAGCTTAGCTCTTGGTCTGCAACCCGTATTAACCTTTTAAATGATTATCATCCCCCTAAGGAGTATATATGTATGTATATACAGGATATGTATATGAAAGAATGAAAGAAAATGAATAAAAAAATGTAAAAAAAAAAAATATAATATCTTGTTAAGGAGCTATGCAGCCAATGATGATTTAATATAAGAACGGCGATTTTAGTCAACTTTCAACAAATCAAAAAGCTTAGCGGTTCGACGACTGCTTTGAAAACCTATGTTCGATACATCAATTGTTTTTTTTTTATGAATCTTCAAAATAAACGCATGCAACGGTAATATCGCTTCTAAACTTATTTTTTTATTCTGTGCAGACAGTGTGCAGTATTAATCGGTCTAATAATCAATAAATCATGTGATCTTTGTAGTTGCATCTTCTCACTTGGACTCTGAGTTAATTAATTATTTTCCTGAACGGATAGCGGATGGGGCCGAAATGATCAAGCGTTGTGTCCCGAAGGCTCAGCGTTTACCTTCCACAAGGTTCCTTCCACCTTGTGAAGGCCACAGGAGAAAATATAGGATAACCAACTATAGGTACAACGTGTAAATTGCCTTCTAACGGAGATCTAGTTAATGGTTAATGTGGCCAATGATTAATATGCCGTAAAAACACTGGGAAGTGCTGAACCTTTCTAAAATAATAATACCGACTACTCACCAAATCAATGTATTAAAGTCAAGATTACAAAAATGCAAACTGAAGCAACACAACAGCGTAATTAGTGAGACAGCTCATTAGACTTAATAGCAACGCAGCGTCTGCATAGAACAGGCCACACACACGTATCTTGCTGAATGATGCTCGATGTAAGCGCAGTACGTTCTTGCAAAGCTTTTTCTCATCATCTGTCAAAAATTGCAATTACAACATTATTATTCAAGATTAGAACACAGTACGTATAAACTGATCTATTGCTCATCATAATTTGCTTAGCTTGATTGGTGGTTGGTGCTGACACTTTAAAGTCACTAAACCACGCTTGTCAACTATACAGTAACTTAATAAATGTTTCGATATAGACTACTGTCGAAAAAAAAATTGCAGGTCTTGAAATAAAGGGAGATAAATAAAGAAGGTAGTAACGAACCTGAGCAAGTTGACTTCAGAATAAGTGCGCAAGTATCTTGAACACTCTGAATAGCTAAGTAGAATTTAACGCATTGTTGGATCAATATTGATTGCCACATTACATTCTTTACCAACCAACTTATAACGGATAACGACCGTATAATTGTTTCATCCTGTAACAAAATAGTTTAGTTCTTCTAACTTTATAAACTGATTAAAGAGATGTTGACAAATAAGAGTAGATATTATGAAATAATCACTCGCCATATTATTAATCATTTTTCCGTTTTTAAATGTTTCAATTGCCACTTGAAAGTAACACAGAGAATTAAATATTACAAAAATGTGAAATAGCATCTGAAAAATAAAAATAAAAAAGGAATTCAATGACATTTTCATAGATCAAGATTTATAAAAAATTGTGTGAGTACCTAAGCAGCAAAGTACTTACGAATGTCTGGGAACAAATTTGATGAATTTTATAACACTCTAATATATTAACGTAAGCCTGAAATACTTTTTTCCTATAACCATCGCCTTTCGCGTTACCTAATTCTTGCCAACTTAATACTTGAAAATTCCAAAGAATAACTTTATTTTTCAACATTTGAATGACTCGCAAGGCATAAACTATATTGACATCGAAAAAAGACATAAAGTAGCTAACATATGCACCATAGAAAGGTACACCTAGCTGCCACATAAAACATGTGACAACAATGACATAAAAACTGAGTGCGACGGTTCCAAGAATCCAATTCCAAATAATGAATTGGTTAAAACTGGTTTCATTGTTGATGAATCTGTGCACTTTTTGAAAAGATAAGACAAACTGGACATTATTTTTGGTTTGCACGACCCCCATTAAGAAATTCATAACAAAACCGACACAATATAAGAAACAGTTGTAGATAAAAGTAACATACGCAAAGGGAGTTCTTAGAATAACTTTATTTGAGACTACCAAATAGGTACTGAGTATATATAAAAATATTAATATTAATGTCACAAACATTGAAAAAAAGTTTGAGATGAGGTTATTTGGAGTTATAATATTATCATTGATACGATATTTAGGACAGAACGTGATATGTTGCATCATATTCAAAGGCAAGAGGATGGACTGCACATCTTTGTCCACCTTATTGTTTAAGTTAAGTTTCTCAGGACAAGTTTTTCTAATATTTCTAAATGTCTTCATTTTGCTCGACTTAAACAGTAGCTTTTAAGAACACAAGTGATACAATAATCGATGTTAAATGTGTTGACCATTTACATCCAATTCATCAAGACAATTAATATGAATAGCATGAATATACTCTGACAAATAATTTATCTTCGTCTGCTTCGTGTCGATGGTACGATAGTGTTAGATTAACTTTGCCACCTCTACGTCGTTGTCTGCGGCATTGCAGAAGTCATTATGTTTGAAGATTTTGGAGCACAAGAGACAGGATAAGAGGTGTGACATTGTTTGTGGCTCACCTTTATTGTATCGAGATAGCCCCACTTAACCAAATTGATGTGGCATCATCTCATTTGGACCCCAAGTTATTTGATTACTTTAATAAGTTTGACTAAACAAAATATCAATACAACGTGACATTTAATTTGTCTTCCAACGGAGATCCAGTGAATGGTTAATGTGTCCAATGAATAACATATAGCCGTACAAAACTTGGAAACACTGAACATTTCTATAATAATAATACCGACTACGCACAAAATCAATTTATTCTACTACTACTACTTCCACGCTATAGTGGGGAGAAGAACTGCGTCGCTATAGCAGATAACGCGGTCAAGTCCTAATAGCATCCTGAAGCTGTTAGTGGACAAATTTAACTCACCGATAATGAATCACCTCGTGCAGGTGTTGGTTAGGCAGGAGTGAAACATTTCATCCGGTGAATGTATACAGGGTTATTGGGAAAACACCATCAACCTCTTTTAAGGAGTCACTGTACTCATCATTATGAACAACTATCCAACAGCTATTACTATAATAATAATAATAATATATGACTTTATCTCTAACATTATGGTGAAGTCTTCTGGAATCTCCCCAGGGGGCCAGTTTTGAGCACGATATCCATAACATTAAGGGCTGATTTTTCAATAGTCAGATGGCCAATTTCCGTAATCAAAAACGTTCAAATTCAAGTCGCAATCTCATCTCAGCGACACTCTAATGTCAAAAATGTAGGTAAACGCTATACAATTTTTGACAGATTGACACTGAGATTAGAATGCGAACGTTCTTAAAAATACGGGAATTGCCCCTCAGATATCTTTTATCTGAGGAATTAATATTGTAGTTTGACAGCTTTTTTATGGAAAATATGTCAAACTGTCAGATTTATTCTTCTGATAAAAGTTATCTGACTATTGAAAAATCAGCCCTTAATCTGTCACAATCCCATTCACACACATCTGTCACAATCACTGTGTCAAGTCACATTTTTAGTGTACGATCTAAAACACTGGTTATTAGGCATGTATTAAAATTTCATGACAGACACAGGAAGAGCAGCGTGTAGCAAAGGAGAAGTTCAGAAATGCTCCACACACATTTCCAGACGCGATGGAGCCATTGATTGCAGCCATATAAAAATTTTAGCCCCGAGGGACATTCACTGAATGTGCAAGCTGTAAGTTTAACTTCAATAGGTATTGCTTCACCAATCTAAGCAAAACTGTATACCTACCTACATACTTATATTTTGTTTTGTTTTAGGTGTGTGACCCAGATCTCTTAATATTAAACATAAATGCTCGATGGCCAGGAGCGAGACACGATACACACATATGGGCAAATTCGCCTGTGCGCACGGCCGGCCATGAAGCGACGTTTTGATGGTGGAGACCGCCGTACATGGTTGCTTGGTAGGTAACAGGCCAAGGTTGTCTGCAAGAGGGTGCAAATAAGGCCACCGGATATCATTTCAATGTTTAATATTTAAGGTGATGATGGATATCCGTTGGAGCCATGGCAGATGACCCCACTGAAACTTCGACGCATTAGCACACCGGAGCGTCGCTATACAGATGCTCACTGCTCTACAAGGAACATCGTAGAGAGATGCTTTGGTGTGCTGAAGTCTGTGTTTCAGTGTCTGTCACATCAACGCCAGTTGATGTATGAGCCCTGGCTTAATTATAAACGCATGTGCAGTTCTCCACAACATGAGAATAAAACACAGGTTGGTGGAAGAACCAGACGCCACCACATCAACCAATGATGATGGATTTGATAATTTCAGCCTTTTTTTTTTTTTTTTTTTTTTTTTGAGGATGGGAAATCATCAAATGACCCCTCCCGCTCTGGGTGGAGCGGAAGGGAGTGTCAGACTCTTACTGACTAAAACCCACCCGTGTTCCTTCCTTGGCCCTTTATGTTCCGGGTCAGCGGTACCCCTTTTGGATGATCCCGCTTTCCCGGCAGGCTTAGGCCCTAGTGGGCCCCCTCTTCGATGCTGACATCTCTTTGAGGCGCGCGTGGAACACGTACGCGCCGTCCGGCACGGGCCTGATCCTGATCGGACGGTGAGCTACCCATTACTCACCGCCCGCAGGCCCGCGCCTACGGTGGCCGGGAGTCGTCACGCGGCTCCCGACGCCCGGAGCGTCCACCGCGGCGGCTTGGACGGGAGACTCTCTCCCTCTCCCGTCCCGCCGCCTCCTTCGCTAGCATGACTGCTTCGCAGAAGGAGGCGACTGCCTCCCACTCCCCCTCGCCCCGGACCATGGCTTGAACCAAGGCCGGGCGTGAGAGGTCGCCGCCGCTGCCGATCGCCTCTACGAGGACACGGCGGTGCTCCGCCCATGCAGGGCAGGCCCCCACCGTATGCTCCACCGTGTCCTCGGGGCGATCATCGCAGTGGTGACACCCGGGCGTTTCCTCCCGCCTGATGATGTGCAGGAACCTCCCGAAGCTTCCGTGTCCGGTGAGGACCTGCGTCAGGCGGTAGGTGAGGACGCCGTGACGCCTCTCTAGCCACTCCTCAAAGAGGGGTCTTACCGCCGCTATCGTGGCGTGCCCTGCGCTGGGTTGCGACAGTCGCTCTTTCCATGCCGCCATGAGATCGCGCCGGAGGTCCGTCCGCTCCGCCGCGATTTGCCGCGGAAGCGGGGTTTCCCCCCGGCGTAGTGCCTCCGCGCGCCACTCGTACAGGCGCGCGAGGACTATCGCCTCCAGATCCCACGGCGGCAGTCCGGCAAGGAGGCTTGCCGCCTCGCCCGAGATCGTGCGGTAGCCCCGGATCAGCCTTACGGCTACCACCTTTTGGGGCGCGTTCAGATAGTGGGCGGCTCTCCGCCGCAGTGAACGCGCCCACACCGGGGCCCCATATGTAGCCATGGACCGCACGACCCCCGCGTAAAGCCTCCGGCAGGAGGCGTTTGGACCCCTCAGGTTGGGCAGGAGCCGCTTGAGGGCGGCCCCAGTCCGTTCCAGTTTGGGGGCCAAACGTCGGAAGTGCTCCACGAAGTTCCACCGGCTATCGAGCACGAGTCCTAAGTACTTCATCGTGGACTCGACGCCGATGTGAACCCCTCCTGCCGTTAGTTGGGATCCCGATGGTGGCCTGTTCCGGGGCCCATGGAAAGACATGGCCTCGGACTTGTGCAAAGCCACCTCGAGACCCAACTGCCGGATCCTCTCCACGACTATCGCAACCCCGCGTGTCATCGCGTCGGCCGCCGCCTGATGCGACCTCCCCTGCGCCAGGACCAGCGTGTCGTCAGCGTAGCACACCACGCTGACGCCATCAGGGAGGTCGGCCCGCAGCACCCAGTCGTAACCGATGTCCCACAGGAGCGGCCCTAGTACCGATCCCTGTGGGACACCGCACGACATCTCTCGCCGGTTCCACTCCCCATCGCGACCGGGGTAGATGACGGCTCTGTCCGTCAGATATGCCTCGACTATGCGACGGAGGTAGGTTGGCACCCGGTGATACCGGAGTGCCTCCCCAATGCAACTCCAGGGCAGGGTGTTAAATGCGTTAGCGATGTCGAGTGACACCGCCACGACAACCCCGCCCCGAGACACCGCGTCCCCCGTCGTGAGGGCTCTAACGCGCATGATGGCGTCCACCGTCGAGCGCCCCTTGCGGAAGCCGAACTGACTATCCGCAAGATCCAGCCCCGTCCTCACCAGGTGCCCGACGAGGCGGCCTGCAATTACTCTCTCAAAGAGCTTGCCGACCTCGTCGAGCAGCACAATGGGCCGGTATGCGGACGGAGAGTCCGCAGGGCGCCCTGGCTTCCGAATGAGGACCAGCTTCCCCGTCTTCCAACGGAGTGGAAACTGGCCTCTCTCCATACATGCGCTTAAGAGCGCCTCCAGTCGAGGCCCAAGAGCCGTCGAGGCCAGGACCCAGGCTTTCCCTGGCAGGCCGTCGGGTCCTGGGGCGGTATTTTTGGCCTTCAGCCTACCTACCGCCACTCTCAGATCTACCCCGGTCACTTCAGGGGTGTCGTCGTCGTCCGCGTGGTCCGTTTCAGGCACCGCGAGCGGCGGAGCCATGGGCGGGGGAGTATGCTCCCCACGTGAAGGGAACAGAGCGCTCACCACCTCCTCCACCAGCTGGGGGCGGAGACTCTGCGTCAGCGGGGGGGCCCAGGTGCGGAGTTTATTCCGCACCGTTTTGTAAGGGCGCCCCCATGGATCTCCGTTCAGAGTCTCCACCAACTCCTCGCGGGCCGTATATTTGGCCCGCTGGACAGCCTCTTGGAGGGCGGTCTTCGCCGCTCTGTATCCCTCGTACAGCTCCGCCTCCGTCGCTTCCGCATCCGGAGGGCGGATGCGGAGCCTACGGTGCCTGGAGTACAGGTGTCGCATTGCGACGCACGCCTTGCGTAGCGTCTTCAGCTCCTGCGACCACCAGTACACCTGACGTCGGGCGCTTCCTGGACGGACTCGGGGCATTGCCACGTCGCAAATCTCGGACATGGCCTCCCGGAACCACTCCGCCTCATCGTCAATATCGGCAGGCCTGTCCGGTGATGACACCCAGGCCTGCACGATCGAGGCTTCCAGGAGGAGCTCCCGGTCCATCTGCTTCAGCGCCCACCGCGGACCACTCAGGGCCTGTTGGACCGGCGCGCTAGAGGTCTGGGCGGAGACGTCGAACCGGATATACCGGTGGTCGGAGTAGGTCTCCACCTCCTCCATGACGCGCCAGTCAATGACACGCTGTGACAGAGCGGGGCTGGCAAACGAGATGTCCACCACAGACTCACCCCGCATCCGCACACACGTGGGAACAGAGCCCCGATTTAGGACGACCAGGCCTGTCTCCAGAGCCCAGTCCTCCACCATCCTGCCCCGCACATCAGTGTTACGGGAACCCCAAGCCAGATTTTTGGCGTTGAAGTCCCCGAGCACTAGCACGGGGAAGCGATGGTACCCGGCGACGACGACACTTAACTCTGTTAAAGAGTTCTGGAACTCGGCGAGAGTTCGGCTCGGAGAGAAGTACACTCCCACTACTACTATCTCCCCGAACCGTGCTGCTACGCACCCCTGTCCCTTCGTGACACCTTCGAGGGATGGGGTGCCGGCGGCGGCCGACGAAATTATGGTCACTGAGCCGCTCAGGTCCTCAACCCAGTCATCCCTGGGCAGGACAAAATACGGCTCAGCGACCACGGCAATGTTAATCGACCACTGCGCCATGCTCTGGAGCAACAGGTCCTGAGCGCAAGCGCAGTGGTTGATGTTCGCCTGGAGGAGTCTCAATGGAGCCGTTACTCCTCCATTTCAGTCTCCTCCCGGGTGGCGGCAGTGGCGGCGGCGGCCACAGTGGCAGTGGCACTGGCCGCGGTGACGGTGGTTGTGGCTACGGTGGCGGAGGGCCTGCCTCTCCTCCTGGTTCCGGCGGGTGGAGCGCAGGACTTACTGCCCGCCCGGTGATCGGCCGGCTTGCCAGCACCCGCACATGCTGCGCAGTGCGGCGCGGCTTCGCACGAGCCGGCCTTATGTCCGGGCTGACCGCAGCGGAAGCACAGAGTGCTGCGGTCCACCTCCGAGGTGCACTGGACGCCAACGTGGTGCCCCACATGGCATCGGAAGCACCTCAGAGGTCTGGGTTCCAGCAGTTTAACCTGCGCCGAAACCCAGCCCACCAGAAGCCTTCGGCCCTCCACAATCTTTTTGGCCGCCGTCACGGGGCAGCTTACCGTTACGGTTCGCATACCCGCGGGGTCCGGACGTATGGTGCCCGCCTTCACCTGGTCGGCCAGACACCCGCCCGTCCTGACGACGGCGGCCACCACCTCTCCCTCCGTTACGGAGTCATCCAGGCCCAAGACTCGCATGTCTGCGCACTTGACGGGCCTGGAGACTCGAGCCTCGTCCGCATTGAGGGACGCCCTTAGCTTCTCAGCTAGGGCGTCAGCGGTGGGGCCACTTGTCGCACCGGGGATCTCCAGCATGCGGGCGCCAGTTGCGGTCACCCTGTGCCGGAGGCCCTCGGTGATCCCCAGCTCCTGGAGGTCCACCGTCTCCCTCGCCTTGGTGAGCACGTCACGGTACGTCACGCCCCTCTTTACCGCGTCCGGCTGTAGCGTGATCACTACAGCCGCGGTCTTTGGGGCGCGGAGCCTTGCCGCGACGGCTCGCTCCTTGCGGCGCCGCCTTTGCCCCTTTTTTCTGGCCGCCTTGGCCGCCTTCTTTTTCTCCCCGACCACCTGCCACCCGGCGTCAGTCGTGGGAGATTCATGTGGCCGGGAAGTAGGCTCTGGGGCCTGCGCCTCCCGTGCCGTCCTGCCCTTACTGTTCCTAGCCCCTGCTGGTGTTTTGCTGGCCGGCGTCTGCATTGCCGGCGCCGGGGCTCCACCGGCTGACGCCGGTTTTGCCTGGGCTCCGCCTGCCGACGCCGGTTTGGCCGGCGGCTGGGCCCGGCCAGACGGCCCGGGCTTAGGGGCGGCGGCTCCCGCAGCAGCCGCATACGAAGCCACCCTCGGCCCCGGTGCCGTCCTGCCCGCTAGTGGTGGACGCAGGACTATGCCCTCCAGGACGGAGAACCGCGCCTGGAAGGCCGCCAGCTCCTGCCGAACCAGATTGAGGACCTGGTTCTCCTCCGGAATGGGCTGGCTTGGCCGAACGGGCTGGTTTGGCTCCTGTTCCGCCTGCACCTGCCCGCTGCCGGTGGCCTTCAGGCCAGCCAGGTCCTCCCTCAGCCTCCCATTCTCCTCCCGGAGAAGTTTCATGGCGGCCGTCAGGCGAGCGACCTCCGCCCGCAGTTCGGCCACTTCGCCGCCCGAAGGCCCGTTGATTTTGGCCGCCTCCACCGCCGCCATAATGGAGGCCGTTGCCGCGACCACGGCCCTGCTTTTGGAGGACTTGATCTTCTTCAGGGTCACCTTCCGAACCTCAGCCTCTACTACCTCCTTGAGGCTGGTTGTACAGGCCTCGTTGTTGTCGGGGCCATTCGACAGGCTCGCCTCGTCGCTTGAGGGCCCCGAAGCGACTGCACGACCAGTCACCCCCTCCTTTGCGGGCTCCTCCGCTAGCTCCGCTGCCTCCCGGGCTGTGAGCCCCCTCCCCCTGCCTCGCTCTTGGACCCCCCCTCCCCGCCTACCGGTGGGGATTTTTCGAGCCGATTCTCTCTCGCCGTCAGAGGACGACCCCTGGCCGTCCACTGATCTTGGCCGCTTACTGAAGAACCTGATATTCTTCTTCGTTTCAGCGGCCAACTCCTCCGCGCGGCGGTTGCTCAATGAGCCCGTTCTCGCGCCACTTGGCGCGGTGTCGGACTCCGACCCCGCACCACTCCTCCCCTCCTCGGTTTGGTTTTTGTATAATTTCAGCCTTGAATATACAGATAATAATGCAGTTTAAAAATAAATTAAATATTCTTGACAGTTACCGTCCTATATGTCACCGTAGAAATAAGGTAACAATTAAGAGTAATATTGTGGAGAAAATAAACTATTATTATTATTAGTTATAACATTCAGTTACTTCATTTCTGTTGTAGTAATAATATATTAAACTCAAACTCAAAGCATTTATTTCAAATAAACCAATTACAGGCACTTTTGAATTGTCAAGGGGTCGGTCAGTCAGAAAGATGAAGCTAGTTGCCCATTCCAAAGCGTAGTAGGTACCTATGGAGAAGAATGGGCAAGAAACTCCATGGACACTCTTTTAAATCAAAATATTGTTACAATAGAGTGGTTACATCATTCATGTTGTAATTATACATGTGAGAACGATGTAGAAAGACGTGCACGTTAAAAGCGTCCGTAATAAAAAGATAAAAACAAGTATGGAATTAAAATAAGCCGTGGCAGCTAAGAAATGACCAGTGCCTACTGACGGCGCCCGTTCACGAACATGACGTATGGATCAGCACCATTCAGCTCAACCATTTTGAAGGGAACTCAATGATCCAATACACACGCCACCACCAGCGACACATTTGAGTGAGCATGACATACTCTCAGCCGCCAGGGCACATTCAAGTCAATGAAAGACGAACCCAGTAAGCTTTATAGTGGGTACATAGTGCTCACACATGTGCTCACACATGTGCTATTCACACATGTGTTATATAAGCATATGGTATAAACTCTCTCTCTCTAAGCTTGTTCTCTTCATGGAAGGTTCATAGCCTTCACTAATTTCTATTTTATTCTCTTTTATTACTGTTAACATTTTACTTCTAGTTTACAGGCAGCTTTTGTCTAATTTCTATTCTCTTTAAAGTGTTATGTACACCTATACGTATAATTTGTGCAGGTATGCATTAGCAGTGTATTTTACCTAAATACTTACTATTTATTTTAGGTGAGCCAATGTTGAATGCATATTATGGTGTTGGTTGTTGGTGTTGGTGTTGTTGTGCTATTTAAAGAATTTGTTAGTACAAACTATGGTTGTTTAGGTAATATCAAAATAATCTTAAAAGCCAATGCTTTCTTATCTTTTTTTTGTTCCTAGTAACTGGCACTGGAGAGCAGTAGCAGAAATAATTCAAAGCGTCTCATCAATACTTCTTTTAGTTAGTTATTTTAATTTTAAAAACAAAATACATTTTTTAAATCATAAAGAAGATTAATTTTTCTAATTTTTTCATTATTATTATTATTTATAACTTTTCGCACAAAAGGTACAAAGGCGGACTTAATGCCTTAGGCATTCTCTACCAGTCAACCAAGGGTGGTGAAGAGATTGGATGGCAGGTGCTTTAATTGAAAGGATTGATTTAGCGATGTTTAACAATGATTAAAAAAAAACTATAAAAACAACGTAAGTACACAAATACATAAATAAGTCCTATACACATACATACTATTTACTATACTATATACTTACATAAATATATATATATATATAAATATACAAATCCAAGGAAGAGAGATGTTGAGATGACTCTACTCTATTTGTTTCGAAAATAACTCTGCAATTTCCGCTTAAATGCATACCGACTGGTAGCCGTCCTGATATCAAGAGGAAGCGCATTCCAAAGAAAATGACTGAACATGAAAGGAAGAATGAACAAAGTCAGAAGTATGAGAAGGACAGAGTTAATTTCAATAATAGCTTCTGCAATTTTGTCTGCTGTTTTCGCAATAACGAGTGATGTTTCTGATTGCGTTTTAACAGCTTCTGCTATTTTGTCAGCAGAGCATGCGAACATAATGGACGCCTCCTCTTGCGTTTTCTCAGCTTCTGCTAATTTGTCAGCAGATTTTGAGAACATAATGACGCCTCCGCTTGCGTTTTAACAGCTTCTGCTATTTTGTCAGCAGAGATAGCGAACATAATGGACGCCTCCGCTAGTGTATTAGCAGCTTCTGCTATTTTGTCAGCAGAGATTGCGAACATAATGGACGCCTCCGCTTGCGTTTTAACAGCTTCTGCTATTTTGTCAGCAGAGATTGCGAACATAGGGCACGCCACGATAGCGGCGGTAAGACCCCTCTTTGAGGAGTGGCTAGAGAGGCGTCACGGCGTCCTCACCTACCGCCTGACGCAGGTCCTCACCGACACGGATGTTTCGGGAGGTTCCTGCACATCATCAGGCGGGAGGAAACGCCCGGGTGTCACCCACTGCGATGATCGCCCCGAGGACACGGTGGAGCATACGATGGGGGCCTGCCCTGCATGGGCGGAGCACCGCCGTGTCCTCGTAGAGGCGATCGGCAGCGGCGGCGACCTCTCACGCCCGGCCCTGGTTCAAGCCATGGTCCGGGGCGAGGGGGAGTGGGAGGCAGTCGCCTCCTTCTGCGAAGCAGTCATGCTAGCTAAGGAGGTGCGGGGACGGAGAGGGAGAGAGTCTCCCGTCCAAGCCGCCGCGGTGGACGCTCCGGGCGTCGGGAGCCGCGTGACGACTCCCGCCACCGTAGGCGCGGGCCTGCGGGCGGTGAGTAATGGGTAGCTCACCGTCTGATCAGGACCAGGCCCGTGCTGGAAGGCGCGTACGTGTTCCACCGCGCCTCAAAGAGATGTCAGCATCGAAGAGGGGGCCCACTAGGGCCCAAGCCTGCCGGGAAAGCGGGATCATCCAAAAGGGGTACCGCTGACCCGGAACATAAAGGGCCAAGGAAGGAACACGGGTGGGTTTTAGTCAGTAAGAGTCTGACACTCCCTTCCGCTCCACCCAGAGCGGGAGGGGTCATTTGATGATTTCCCATCCTCAAAAAAAAAAAAAAAAAAAAAAGATTGCGAACATAATGGACGCCTCCGCTTGCGTTTTAACAGCTTCTGCTAATTTGTCAGCAGAGCATGCAAACATATTGGACGCCTCCTCTTGCATTTTCTCAGCTTCTGCTATTTTGTCAGCAGAGATTGCGAACATAATGGACGCCTCCGCTTGCGTTTTAACAGCTTCTGCTAATTTGTCAGCAGAGCATGCAAACTTATTGGACGCCTCCTCTTGCGTTTTCTCAGCTTCTGCTATTTTGTCAGCAGATTTTGAGAACATAATGACGCCTCCGCTTGCGTTTTAACAGCTTCTGCTATTTTGTCAGCAGAGATAGCGAACATAATGGACGCCTCTGCTAGTGTATTAGCAGCTTCTGGTATTTTGTCAGCAGAGATTGCGAACATAGTGAACGCCTCCGCTTGCGTTTTAACAGCTTCTGCTATTTTGTCAGCAGAGATTGCGAACATAATGGACGCCTCCGCTTGCGTTTTAACAGCTTCTGCTAATTTGTCAGCAGAGCATGCAAACTTATTGGACGCCTCCTCTTGCATTTTCTCAGCTTCTGCTATTTTGTCAGCAGAGATTGCGAACATAATGGACGCCTCCGCTTGCGTTTTAACAGCTTCTGCTAAATTTGTCAGCAGAGTTTGCGAACATAATGGACGCCTCCGCTTGCGTTTTAACAGCTTCTGCTAATTTGTCAGCAGAGCATGCAAACTTATTGGACGCCTCCTCTTGCATTTTCTCAGTTTCTGCTATTTTGTCAGCAGAGATTGCGAACATAATGGACGCCTCCGCTTGCGTTTTAACAGCTTCTGCTAAATTTGTCAGCAGAGTTTGCGAACATAATGGATGCCTCCGCTTGCAATTTAACAACTTCTGCTATTTTGTCAGCAGAGATTGCGAACATAGTGGACGCCTGCGCTTGCGTTTTCTCAGCTTCTCCTTGCAGTTTAGCTGCAACTGCAAGCATCTGCAATTAAAAACCCAGGTGGATCGAGAAATGTTTGATAATTATTCTCTGTAGCATGCTGTTGAATCTTCAGAACACCATAACATGACATTACACCTGTTTTTTTTTTCTTAAGAATCGGCGACGGGATAAATGTTTGATTCAGCATTTGACTGCAAGAGCCAGAAAATCTCGTCGTGCTAAATTATACTGCTCATCAACGCTGCGGCGAGGTTTCAGATCTGAATAACCAAAATTAATCATACTTTAATTCATCTTATTTTATATTAATATTGTCAGTATTATAGTAATAAAAATTTAAGCTTACTCCTATTTCGAATGGACCTCTCTCGCAGTACAATGGGTGCAGGTTGTGGTGTGCGACTTGGTGCTGAAATAATTAAATATGCTTTAAAATATTACCCTCTTTTCATGCTCTGCTGCAGTTGAGTAAAGTTATAAGTGTAATGTAATAAATTATGTTGTTGTAATAAGTATAACAAAACTCAAACTTACTTATTTGTGGTGCTGGTGACTGTATAGCTGTTTGCACCTGTTGCTCAGTTGGTGCTGGCAGTGGTGGTGGTGAAACCACAATCACGGGCGGTGGTCCTGCTGCCAGTTGGTGCTACGTTCTCTACCTCCAGAAACTCTAATTCACTGTCTGTAATATTGTAATTTGAATTTTATTAGTCAAACTAATTAATGAAAATTGAAGCGGAATGTACATTAGTTGTGAGCACATTTTAAAAACTTACATTGAGTTTGAGGTAGGCTGATGACATCACTTGTGGAGACCCCTGTTTCCATCTCACATTGTATTATCTGTAAATAATAGTAAAAGTTTTTGATTTTAGTATTATTTATATCACACAAAATAAACTGTGGCAATACATGTATTATGTAAAACACACTATACACTATCATCAGAACTCACGTCTTCCTCCGGCATAGAGTCCGGGCACTCGGTACCAAAAGTGTAGTCGATTCCAATCAGGGACACGCTTCTACGCTCCACCTCAGTTAGAGGAGCAGTGGTGACGGCTCGGTTGCCGGTCTGCACCCTTTGCTGCTTTACTGCAGGCCCGGCTTTTACCGTCTCTCCAAACCTGCGGGAAAGATTAACAATTCGAGTCAATTATTAATATTGGCAGTGTACGTAGGTACTGAACTAATGGGTGTATACTTTACCGTCATTCACTGCTCTGGTGTTTTGATGGAACCATTTGGTAGCTAGTTCAGTTCTGCGGCAACCTCCTTCCAGCCCGCATCAAAATTTTCCCGGCCCTGAAGGCCGGTAAACTTGCGGGTGTGAAGGTGCGGGCGGGTTTCCAAACTAGTTAAGAGAGCATCCATTTGGCCACTCGTAGCACGCGATGTACGCTTACGTCTGAAATATTTAAGTAAACTAGAATATAAGTATTTATAATTTTAACATTACTTGATTAGAACAGTCTATAGAAAATGCGTTCAATATTGAACCGACAAATTAGATTCGAAAACAGGTGTTGGAGGTTGTGGTACTTACTTGACGCCGCTCGGAGTCGGGTCTGCAGCTCCACCAGCTGCACTTTCTTCTCCAACCATTTTTTCTTTGATAAATACGAGAATTATCACAAGAAAAATTCTGAAGTTCAAAAATTAAGTGTCGTATATTTTGTTATTTGTTATTTTTATGTCAAAAGTTGTCTTCGACCACGACGTAGTGTTGCAAAGAGGTAAACTTTAATTCCCCTAGGTATTTAACAAGTTATTTTAATTCTTTAACACGTTTATCACTACCTACTTATTAATTTTCATGAAAAATAGTGTTTCCAAGATATGGTTTACATAGCCACTATAAAATTGTCCAGAAAAATAATTATTTTTATTAAATCATGTTCACTAATTTTGCCTGTAAGTATTTAAGGTAAATTTGTTACGGACAATAATATTGTCTTCGAAAAAACCAAACTATGAATACGCTTTTCGCTGGCGTTCCGACACCGTTTTGTCAAAGTTATGTACGATTTTACGCGTTATCTCGGGTGTAAAGATTTCTATTTGCCGTAAGTAGCGCTACGGCAAGTGAATCTTTTCGATATTATTTATCGCTCGATAGTTTGCGACAGCAGTTTGTGACATGAGACTGCAGGCCCATCTCTAGTTTATCGAATTTTTATACGTATAAAGCTCATTTTAGTTCTAGTATTACTTTAGATTGAATTTTACTTTCCTCGCCCATAAAATAAAACTAGATATAATACGTGTTTATGAATATATTCAAGGACCACTCCATTTAGTCCCATTTTTCTATTAACGCATTCAAATAACACTGTTTTAATAAAATATATTTTAAAACAAGTTCTAACCACATACCTAATTAATCTTAATGAAGGTATCTAATATTGCGTGCTACCTCGCAACGTGTCAGAACTTTTAAGTGAACACATTTTTATTTTACTTTTCTTTTCCTACAATATCCATCCCGTATGTTCCACCTGCCATGGTATATCTCTGCATCACCCTAAGGTTGACTGGTAGTAAATGCCTCAGGCATTAAGTCCGCCTTTGTACAGTATTTTTTTTTACTTGTGCATAAAGTTTTAATAAATAAATATGTAATTCACAATGCTATAATTTGATGAACACTGAATAGGATATTCTAGCCAACCGTTCGTTACCGTAGACACTAGGTTCATCGTTTAAAATCGTGTAAGAGTCGGTTATCGCCGAAGAGTGAGACGGAGTTGTACCTAATAGTCAGTGGCGGCGGGCGTTAGGCCTCGCACTCCGGCCCCTCTTAAAAAGTTACACAAGTTATTAAAAGTTAAGTTATTCCTATTTATTACCCCTAACCTTTTACCGTTCTGCATAAGTCAACAATGAAATAAAAAACTTTGACTTTGACGACGAAGTATCTGATATTTTTGTATCATCATTCCCATTTTTTTTTCTGGGGGTGGAATATCATCAAATAACTTCTCCCGCTCTGGGCAGAGCGGGAGAAGTTATTTGATGATTACCCACCCTCAAAAAAAAAGCTATATAAGTACAACACAACAAATCTAAAGATTTGCGATTTACAATATAAGTCCAATAATTGTCTTTCACACAATCAGTATCTGGTGAAATAGTAAGTTTGTTTTATATAAATGTATTCCATACTCAAATCTTTGCTTTCAATTTGATCTCAACAAAATTTCAACTTTCAAATAGGTAAATACAATCGATTCCTGTAAAAGTCATTAAAAATTGTTGTAAGTAGCGCAAACTGAACTTTATTTGTGGTTATTAAGTTATTTTTCCAAAACCAAAAATATAAAATATTATTTGCTTACATGTTTGGAAACTAAATTGCGAATGCAGGATAGGTTTATATATTTTTGGATGGCAAACAAGTCGAACGGCACATCTTATGGTAAGGTCGCCCACGGACATCTGCAATACCAGAGGCATCGCAGATGCATTGCCATCCCATAGTCAGTCAAAGCTAAAATGTCACATGTGGTCTTCAAAACGGAACACAGCAACAAGAACTTTGTAATTGTAGCAGTACTTTTACTTGGAAAGAGAATAAAATTCTGAAAACCGCTTCAATATTCTCCATTAGTTTTATCCCTTGTTTGATCAGTCAGCTTTTTTTTTAAGCTGGGTTTGCTCTTGACTCTAGTCTAGGTCAGTGGTGACAGAGACAGAGTCGATGATGGAGTGAGCTTACCCAGAAGAAGCCTGGTCACTCTCACTTTGAAGAGATTAGGGTTGTATGCGTTCGGAAACACAGACGCAGGTAGAGAGTTCCATTCTTTTGCTGTGCGCATAACAAAAGACATTTCTAAACGCTTAGTGTGAATTGGTGGAATAGCAACTAGGTAAGGATGGTAACTTGCAGTGCGTCTAGATGACCGATGGAAGAAGGAGGCCGGTGGAATAAGGTCGTGGAGTTCTTGGGCACACTCACCAAAGTACAATACGTAGACCACAATCATCATCCTCACACATACATAGATCTGTGTTTACAGGAATTAAAAACAAAACTCCAAAAATGTTCAAATCCTAGGAAAAACAATTAATAATCCTGACTAACCACAAAATTTATTGATAAATGATTTTATTTCTGTAAGTAGGTTTGTACAAACACTTTTACACGTCAATCATATTTTAAAAACTAGATGAGGTCGGCGTTTCCTATCTGACTACTATTGAAGCCTGAATTACAAGAATGCGAACTGTAGTAACACAATCATATAGTGAGTTAGAAAGCTCATCAGACCCAATTGTAACGCAGCGTCTACGTAAAACAAGCCACAAAGACGTATCTTGCTGAATGATGCTCGATGCAAGCGCAGTACGTTCTTGCACAGCATTTTCTCATCATCTATAAAAAATTACCAAAAAAACATTGTTTCAAATGTTATAAAATAGTATGGAATACATATACATATGATAAATGATTTTATGTCTGTAAGTAGGTTTGTACAAAAACTTTTACACGTCAAACGTAGCTTGGCATTGGCTGGTCTTATCACTGGTGTATTCAACTAACGATGCTTGCATTGCATACTAAATATGAAAGTAATGGTTTGATGATAATAAAAAAGACAACAGTTTTGGGTAAAACTATGATCCTGCAGGGGACGAATAAAATAACCTGAGCAAGTTGACTTCAAAATTAGTGCGCTTTCTTTGAATTTCTCACATTGCTGGACCAATATCATTTGCCAAATCAAATCCTTGATCATCCAAGATAAAACAGCCAACGAAATCAAAATTGTTTGATTCTGTAACAAAATAAACGTTTGAAACTACTGTGCGGGACAAGTGAACAATCGTGTATAGTATAGTGAATATTTTAAACGAACTGATAAGGATAGTGATATCTAATAGTCTAGTAAGATGATGATGATGATGGGGACTCCCTTTTCCGCACTTAGACTCTCATTTGGTCCGTTGTGCGTGGGGATACTGGCTAACACAGCCAGCCTAGCTCCGCCCAAAAGCACAGAAGCCTCCTGGGGGCTTCACAGGCTTCGCGGAGCGACCTCACTGTTCCGAGGATTTCTTCCCGTTGAGAAGCCACAGCCTCGCACTCCAGGATGACGTGGGCGGCTGATTCCTCGGCGTCAAGGCAGCCCCTGCAAAGGGGGCTATCTGTGGCGCCTATGTTAAAAAGATGTTTGTTAAGGGGGTTATGGCCCGTAATTGTTCCTATAATTATTCTGAGGTTATTTCTACTCAGGTTGAGAAGTTTTTTGGTTAACCGCGGGTCTACAATTGGTAAAGCCAATTTGGACTGTCTACAGTCTGTTGCCCGTGACCATCTGTTGTTATGGAGTTCGGTCGATCTTTGACGAATCCACGCACGAAATTGTGAGAAAGGCAGAGGGAGAAGTGGGTACGGGCCTAGCACTTCCATATCAGAGCCTCTCTTCGCAAGTTCATCAGCGGCATCATTGCCTAAGGATCCACTATGCCCTTTGATCCACTGGAGGGTAATGCGATTAAACGTCGATAAACTCTCCAGAGCTAAATGGCACTCAAAAATTAGTTTATTGTTAGTTTGTTTGTTTTCTAAAGCTTTGATCACAGATAGGCTGTCGGATAGGAATTTAATTCCGTAGTTCCGGATGCCTAAGCGCTTTACTGCTGTTGCGGCTTGTGTTAAGGCAACACATTCACATTGAAATATCGAACTGTGTGTGCCTAGTGGTATGTGAAGGTTAATGTTGAGGTCAAGGGAGTGTACGCCAGCACCTGAACCGTTTTGTGTTTTTGAGCCGTCTGTGTAGATGCGCACTTCATGGGCTCCTGACTGATCCCTTTCCTCCTGAACTGTTTGTATAATATAGTTTTTGTTGAACATGGGTTGGTTTGGTGTTCTATCACACGGGGCAGCGATGAGCGGTTGGTACTCAATCGCCCGGTCCAGGATATTAGCGTGTGGGCTGGTATGGTTTTTGCCCCATATGCCCAGATGCATTAGCCTGATGGCAGCTAGCGCCGCCTCCTGCTGTATGTACAGGTCAAGGGGAGTTAGTGTAAGGGCTATCTCCATGGCTGCAGTTGGGGTGGTTCTCATGCAGCCAGTGGTAGCCGTACAGGCCAGTCGTTGGAAACGTTGTAGTCTGGTAATGGTGGTCGAGAGTTCAGTCCTTGTCCACCAAAGCAGAGCGCCATAAGCCAACATTGGCCTGATTACCGCTTTGTATAACCACAGAGTTATCTTCGGAGAAAGCCCCCATGTTTTCCCTAACATTCTTTTGCATTGGTAGAGTGCAATTGTGCTTTTGTTAAGTTTGTAGTCAAGGTGCTTGTTCCAGAGAAGTTTGCTATCAAGGATCACCCCCAAGTACTTGACTTCGTCTTTAAGTGTTAGTTCAGTGTTGAAGAGTTTTGGAAGCCTATGGGGTCCAAGAGTTCTCTTGTAGGTAAACATTATTAGTTCTGTCTTCGAGGGGTTAACCGATAGTTCGTGCCTCGTGCACCAGCTCTCGATTATTTTGAAAGCCCTTCTCATGAGATCACATGAGATGCCTTCAAATTTCCCCGAGATCAGAATTGCTATATCATCCGCGTATCCCACCGAGTACAGACTGCTGGCGTTGAGCTCTGCAATGAGCTCATTTACGACTAAATTCCACAGCAGTGGTGACAGCACCCCACCCTGTGAGCAGCCTCTACTCACGATACCTCGCGTGGTGGTGTTCACGGTAAACTGAATGGCACGGTATTTTAACATGTTATTGATCCATTCTATGAGTGTTCGCGCAACACCGTGCCTGGCAAGTGCCTGCTCGATGCTGACGAAGTTTGTTTTGTCGAAAGCACCTTCTATATCAATGAAGGCGCCTAGGGTTGGGTTTTTGGCTTTAAGAGCATTTCCAATGCGTGAGACTACGCTGTGGAGTGCTGATTCAGTTGATTTGCCTGCACAGTAGGCGTGTTGATTTGGATGTAGAGGTCTCTGTACCGAAATTTGGGTTCTGATCCTCCTATCCCCCAGCCTCTCCAGGGTCTTCAAGAAGAACGAGGAGAGGCTTATAGGTCTAAAGGATTTGGGCTGGGTGTAGTCGCCCCTACCTGGTTTCGGTATAAAGATTATTTTTACTTCCCGCCATTTCAAGGGGATATAGCGGTGGGCCAGGCTGGCACGAAAAACCTTAACCAGGTAGTCAGCCAGTACATCTTGGCTCCACCTTAGCAGAGCCGGGAAAATACCGTCCAGTCCTGCTGCCTTGAAAGGTAGGAAGGTGTTGATTGCCCACGTTATTTTGTCTTTGTCGATTACTTCCAACGCCATTTCCCAATCTAGGCTGCTCGTGGCCCTCTCCGTATGTGGTTCCCAGCTTTGCTGGGTGGCAATCTGGCATCCTGGGAAGTGGGTGGTTAGGAGTAGTCTAGTAAGATAGTTTATAGTTTTTATATAGTAGATTTTTCGTTATCAATGTTCAAGTTTTATGTTGAATTTAATTTTCCTAGATAGAAATAAGATAATAGAATGTAAAAATATATAATTTGTCATATGTTTTTATAGAAAAACTTAAAGAAAAACGCAAATATTGTAACGTGGCTCTCTTTAAGGTAAAGTTCTGTTGTACTTAAGCAAACTGTGTCATAACCGCCCTATTTCTGATTGGTCAAAATTCGCGAGTTCTGATTGGTCGACCAATCAGAGACTTTAGATTTTCTTATGAAATTTAGTATAAATATCGGGTGGGTTTTCGGTATCGACACAGTCGGCGAGCAGCAGCACTAGAAGAAAGAACAACAAGGAACACTAGAAGAAGAATAAACTTCAAGAATTCTCAAGCCAGTGGTTTTATTCCTCACCAATCCAGCAATAGCAAATGTGTATCCTGCACATTTAATGGTCCTTCGAGCCGGATTTTGTGGGGAATACTGCATGAAGATTGAAGATAGTGCTACAGTGAAGAAAACTTGAAGAACGTACTTCGTGTTAGTATTCATCAACCTTGAAGATCAGCTGACATCATGCCCGTTACGCGCTCCGAGGGAAGGGGCCGCAAGCCGTCGAGTGAACAGAAGCCGTCATCGTCCGAGGCCACTCCAGGGACCTCTGCGACCGGTACCAGCACGGAAGCCACATCCGAATCGACACAGACGGGGACAACTGCCACGGAGAATTCCGAACAGACCTACACCTCCGTGACGACCGACCCAACCACCGTGACCTCCGCCGCCACCGCCTCGACCGCCGCCTCCGCCTCAGCCGTCAGCGCGCCCCCTGCGCCGGCAGCCACCGCGCCCTCCGCCTCGCACCCCGCCGGCGTCGTCGCACCTTCCGTTACCCCCTCCGCCGCAACGACGCTCACCGCGGGTGCGAAATCGAAACAGCTGATGAAGCCGCCCACCGCTGTCACATCGAAAGAAAATCGCCGTGATACTGACGCCTCGACTGTGAAACGAGTTGTCAAGAACGCCGCCGGTACGTCGAAACCAACCGGCCTACAACTCCCCCGCCCCCCTAGCAAGAAGGGGGGAGGGGGGGGATCGACGCATAGCAAGACGAAGATACAGAAAATCGCCAAAGCAAAGGAAGATTTGCTCCGCCTCCAAGTTGAACTAGCTGCTGCACGCCTGGCCGCGCTAGAAACGGAGGACACCGACAGAGAAGATGAAGAAGAAGGAGAAGAAGATGAAGTCTCCCTCTACTCAGAAGTCAACGCTCGTGTGGACAACTGGTTGGATAACCAGGTGACTCGCCCCGTCCTAGCTATCGCCAACGAGCCTCACCGCCCCCCACCAGAGCCGACGATCGTCCACGAAGAACCACCGAAGCAAGAAGAGGTTCATCGAACACCGGCGGGAGGTCAAAGGGACCTCGCCCTCCTAGCTGAAGCCATCACTCGGGCTGTCAGCGCCGCCCAGCGACCCAAATTCATCGAATTGCCTTTCTTCAGCGGGTCGCATAAGGAGTGGCTACCTTTCCGCGCCGCCTACTACGAGTCTGAACCAACGTTCAGCGCCGTCGAGAACATCAACAGATTACGAAGAAACTTAAAGGGGAAAGCCAGAGAAGCAGTTGAAGGGTTACTCATCACCAACGCGCACCCTTCAGAAGTGATGAAGACTTTGGAATTAAGATTCGGAAGACCAGAGTCAATCGCCGTGATAGAAATGGAAACGCTTCGAGGTCTACCACGTCTCTCCGAGTCGCCGAGGGACATCTGCATATTTGCCACGAAGGTCTCCAACGTCGTAGCGACATTGAAGACATTGGGTTGTTTCAACTACATGTACAACCCCGAACTTGCGAAGACATTGGTGGACAAGCTGACGCCGACGCTCCGGTACCGCTACTACGATTTCTCATCGACGCAACCCAAAGAAGATCCCTGCCTCATCAAGCTAGAGGGATTCTTCAAGAGAGAAGCAGAACTGTGCGGACCCTACGCGCTACCTGAACAGGTGGCAGCACCGTCGACAGCCGCACCTCAAAAGAAGACTCAGCGGGTCACCAACGTCACAGAGAAGGGCAACACCCCGAAGTGCTTCGTGTGCGACGAGACAAGCCATACCAACGCAACGGAGTGCGACACATTTAAGAAGATGGAAGCCAATTCAAGATGGGATGCTGCGAAGTCTAAACGCCTCTGCTTCAGATGCCTACGTTATAGGAGCAAGACTCACAACTGTCGAACGAAGCCGTGTGGTGTCAACGGGTGCAAGTACACGCACCACAAGCTGCTTCATTATGAAAAGATAGAACAGGCTGAGAAGAAAGAAAACGACGAGAAAACAGAAGTCATCAATTCGACGTGGACAGTAAAGAAGCAATCCTATCTGAAGATCCTGCCGGTCCAGGTGTAGGGGCCAAAGGGAGCAATCAACACATTCGCATTGATGGACGACGGATCAACGGTCACGCTCGTCGACGACGACGTCGCTGCGAGCATCGGAGCTACAGGACCCGTAGATCCACTGAAGATAGAAACCATCAACGAGTTGAAGACGGCAGAATCGGCATCAAGAAGAGTGACCATTGGGCTGAAAGGGGTCAACGAACGTGAAGAGAAAATTCAAGCAAGAACAGTGAAGAACTTGCAAGTCTCCTCTCAACGGGTTCCACGCGAATTAGTGGAAGGATGTCCACACCTATCAGACATCAAGGGACATCTTACATACTCCAATGCGAAGCCACGCATCCTCATCGGGCAAGATAACTGGCATCTCCTGCTGACTGAAGAGACCAGGAAAGGGGACAAGGACCATCCAGTGGCATCTCTCACGCCGCTCGGATGGGTACTCCACGGAAGCCAAACGAATTCATTCGGTCAGAAGATCGACTTCGTGTCACACATGAAGGAAGCCGAAGATGACCTCGAGGACCTCGTGAACAGATACTTCGAGATGGACGCCCTCTGCATAAACCCGAAGAGACCGTAAACCGACCCAGAAGAGAAGGCACTTCGAATTCTCGAACAAAAAACCGAGAAGATCAACAAAACGAGATACCAGACCGGCCTCCTCTGGAAGAAGGAAGACATCAAGTTCCCGGACAACTATGAAAACTCACTGAAGAGGCTCTTCAACATTGAAAAGAAGATCGATCGCGACCCAGCCCTAAAGAAGAAATACGTCGAACAAATGGAAGCTCTTATAGAAAAAGGCTACGCCGAGCCCGCGCCGCCGCAGAAGACTCCTGAGAAAACTTGGTACCTGCCTCACTTCGCGGTCGTCAACCCCATGAAGCCGGACAAGCTACGAGTCGTGCATGACGCCGCCGCCAAGACCAGAGGGGTGGCTCTTAACGACATGCTCCTCAAAGGTCCGGATTTGCTTCAGTCGCTGCCGGGTGTCGTCATGCGCTTCCGACAGCATCTCATCGGGGTCACAGCGGACATCAAAGAAATGTTCATGCAGGTCAAACTGCGCATCGAAGACCGAGACGCACTGCGGTACTTGTGGCGCGGAGATCGCCGCGACAACCGACCTCCGGAAGAATACAGAATGACTTCGCTAATCTTCGGGGCATCGAGTTCGCCGTCTACAGCAATCTACGTCAAGAACTTGAATGCCAAGCAACACGAAGACACTCATCCGGAAGCCGCAGCTGCCATCATAAACAAGCACTACGTCGACGACTACCTAGACAGCTTCAGAAGCCTAGAAGACGCAGTAAACGTGACAACGAGCGTGCGCGAAGTACACAAGAAGGCCAGCTTCGAACTGAAGCAGTGGAAATCGAACTCAGCGTCACTCCTAGAAGCACTGGGAGAGGAAAACCGAACAGAAGACCTAGAGCTATACAAAACAGAAGAACAAACTGAACGAGTACTGGGTGTCATCTGGAAGATAAACTCGGACGAGCTGACGTTCAACCTCAACTTGGCAAGAATACCTTCAACACTTATCGAAGGAAAGCAGCCAACGAAGAGAGAAGCCTTGCGTATCGTCATGTCACTCTTCGACCCGTTGGGATTCGCCTCGCCTGTCACCATCAGGGCGAAACAGCTACTTCAAGAAGTTTGGCGCCGAGGAACAGCGTGGGACGACCGCATCGACGAAGACTTGGCGGAGCAGTGGGAGTCGTGGATGGGACATCTGAAAAGTCTCCACGACATAGCGATCCCGCGGCAGTATTTGAACTACAGCGACGCCGCCTCCCTCGAACTCCATGTCTTCAGCGATGCCAGCGAGTCGGCCTACTCGGCGGTCCTATTCTGGAGGGCAGTAACACCAGACGGCGAAGTGGGAGTGTCTCTCATCATGGCCAAGGCGAAGGTGGCTCCGCTCAAGTTGACAAGCATACCGAGGTTAGAGCTACAAGCAGCAGTCATGGGCACCAGGCTCGCTGAAACCGTCATCGAAGAACACGAAAGAAAACCCGACAGAAAGGTGTTCTGGACCGACAGTAAAACAGTGCTCACATGGATAAGGACCGGGTCACGTTCCTACAAACCGTACGTGGCTCACCGTCTCGCAGCAATAGAAGAAAGCTCCAAGGTCAACGACTGGCGCTGGGTTCCGACGAAACAGAATGTCGCCGACGATGCAACACGAGATGTACCAACTGCCTTCGACAAGAATCATCGATGGTACAAAGGGCCGGATTTCCTCTACCTCACAGAAAGCTCCTGGCCAATGGAACCCGTGAAGACCACAGAAGAAGAACCCTCTGAAGAGGAGAAGACGCATCATATAACCAACGAAAGAAGACTGAAGCTAGCAGAGGGTCTGCCTGATCCAGTGAAATTCTCCAGTTGGGACCGCCTCCGGTACGCGACAGCACGTGTTCTGCAGTTCATCGACCTCTGCAGAACCACCAGCCAGAAGGTCAACTACCGACGAACAAAGAAGAATAAAGAAGCGGATCCCACATGGAAGAAAAATAAGCCGGCGACAGCGAAGAAACAGGCGCCCGCACCGAAGAAGAGATCGACACTCAACCTGCTTCTAGTCACAGCCGAGCTCCTCAAGAAAGCCGAAGAGCTATTGATGCGATCTTCACAACAAGAGGCCTTCACAGAAGAGATTGAATGTTTGAACAGCGGGAAGCCGGTCGCCAAGGAGAGCCGCCTTCACCAGCTTAGCGTCGAATCAGTCAACGGCTCACTCCGACTTCGGAGCCGTATCCGAGCGGCCAAAGACGTTGAAGAGAACGTCAAAAGCCCGCTAGTCGGCGACGGGGAACATCCAACAGTGAAGTTATGGATACGGCAGCTCCATCACACCGGCGTCGAGGCAACAATAAACGAGTGTCGCCAACAGTACTGGGTACTAAGATTGCGCCCCATCACACGCGCAATCCTTCGACAATGCCTCTTCTGCCGCATGAAGACTCAAGCGCCGCCGCACCCAAGAACCGGGGACCTGCCAGCGTGTCGCCGAGCACATCACAAGCGACCCTTCACCTTCACCGGGGTCGATTACTTCGGGCCTCTCTCCGTGACCGTCGGACGCACCAGACAGAAGAGATACGTGGCCATCTTCACGTGTCTCACGATGCGAGCCATCCATCTCGAAGTCGCCGGCTCACTCAGCGCCGATTCACCGGTAATGGCGGTCAGACGAATGATCGCACGACGCGGCTGCCCGGCTGAAATTTGGTCGGACAATGGAACCAACCTGAAAGCTGCCGACAAGGAACTACGACAAGCAATCGACGCGACGACAGCGGAAGAAGCAGCGAAGAGGACCATCTCCTGGCGTTACATCCCGCCTGGAGCTCCGTTCATGGGCGGCGCCTGGGAGCGTATGGTACGCTCCGTAAAGACCGCGCTCGCAGCAACACTGCACGAGCGCCACCCCACCGAAGAAGTCCTCGCCACTCTACTAGCTGAAGTAGAGTATACCGTGAACAGTCGCCCGCTGACCCACGTCTCCGTCAGCGCAGAAGATCCTGAGGCCCTGACTCCCAATCACTTCCTACTGGGAGGTCCTGGGCGCGTGCCACAGCCAGGCACATTCTCCGAGCAAGACACCATCTCCCGGTCCAGCTGGCGAGCCGCACAGAGGCTCGCTGACGTCTTCTGGCTCCGCTGGGTGAAGGAGTACCTTCCCGAGCTCCAACACCGGCGGGAGCCCCACGGACGAGGTCAAGAGGTCAAGGTGAATGACCTCGTGCAGATCGTCGACCCGAACCTGCCCCGCAACGTGTGGATACGAGGACGAGTCATCGCGGTTTATCCTGGCCCCGACAGTATCGTGCGGACAGTGGACGTGCAGACCAAGGGAGGTTTCCTACGCCGGCCGGTGAGGAAGTTGGTGATCCTGCCCCTGCCTACGGACGACGTGCCCGCACCGGAACGAGATGCGACGCAGTCGCACGGCGGGAGTGATGTGCGGGACAAGTGAACAATCGTGTATAGTATAGTGAATATTTTAAATGAACTGATAAGGATAGTGATATCTAATAGTCTAGTAAGATAGTTTATAGTTTTTATATAGTAGATTTTTCGTTATCAATGTTCAAGTTTTATGTTGAATTTAATTTTCCTAGATAGAAATAAGATAATAGAATGTAAAAATATATAATTTGTCATATGTTTATATAGAAAAACTTAAAGAAAAACGCAAATATTGTAACGTGGCTCTCTTTAAGGTAAAGTTCTGTTGTACTTAAGCAAACTGTGTCGAAACCGCCCTATTTCTGATTGGTCAAAATTCGCGAGTTCTGATTGGTCGACCAATCAGAGACTTTAGATTTTCTTATGAAATTTTGTATAAATATCGGGTGGGTTTTCGGTATCGACACAGTCGGCGAGCAGCAGCACTAGAAGAAAGAACAACAAGGAACACTAGAAGAAGAATAAACTTCAAGAATTCTCAAGCCAGTGGTTTTATTCCTCACCAATCCAGCAATAGCAAATGTGTATCCTGCACAACTACTATCTGAACACACTGACCAAACAAAAGAATTTTGAAAATCGGTCCACAAATTGGCGGTGTAATCGCGTAACAAACACACAAAAAAAACATACCGCCGAATTGAGAACCTCCTCCTTTTTTGAAGTCGGTTAAAAATAAAAAAGCAAAAACTGCCGACAGAAATGTAAACCACAAAAAAGTTTAAAAAAAATATATATAGTGGCCCTTTTTGTATAATGTTGTAGGCAATACTTTGATACAAGCACCGCCGCCGCGGTCGCGTCGGGGGACGTCTACTGAATAAGAAGTTAAGAGCATTTATACCTTATGAGTGGCAACGTCGCAATTTAGTGTCATATTTCGTGGTTTTCAATTTGTATCATTTAATCGGAGCTATATTTTAAAAATTTGTTTAATTAACTTTTTAGATTTATGTGAAAACTGTGTAAAAGGTAAGAAATCGTTGCGTTTACAGTTCTATTTATAAGCAAATAATACATTAGAAACTTGCAGGGCGTTATTTTCATTGTAAAATAACTGTAAGCATTACGGTTACTTACTGTTTAAACACTTTCACGTAACTCTGAAAAGTTAATTATACAGATTTTTAAAATATAGCTCCGATTAAATGATAAAAATTGAAAACCACGAAATATGACACTAAATTGCGACGTTGCCACTCAAAAGGTATAAACCCTCTTAACAGCAGCGATCCTTTCTACAATAGCATACATTCATTATTGCTGGGTTTTTATATGCCTCGTCCGTTTGGTGTTTTCATTAGCCGTCCCCCGACGCGACGACGCCGACGCTTGGATTTTTTGTTTTAAATATTAGTACCGAGTTTCGAGTTAATCCGACAGCGCCTTTACTTACTAACTGTGACACCCTCTAAATCCTCCGATTTACTGAGGAAAACGTTGCCAATTTTCAAGTTTATTTACCAAAGGAATAAGATTTTTCATGTAAACTGTATCCCCTCTTCCCCCCTTCCCACACGGGGTGGAATTTTTAAAAATCGTTTGGGATGTTTCCACATCTTAAACTAAAGATTATTCATACCAATTTTTGAGTTAATCAAGCCACGCAGTAAAATTCTCCTCTTACAAATTTAGTAATCCCAGTGCCCCCCACCCTTCCCCCCTTCAGGCCTTTCAGGCAAAAACACGTTATTCTTTATTTATAAGTACAGAGTTTCGAGTTAATAAGACCGTGCGTTAAAAAATCCATACAAATTTAGACATCCCCGAAGAGTTTAGAAAAAAAAATTACAACCTTTATAATTTACTTTTTTGTTAACTTTGCTTCGATTTTGTTATATCTGTAAACTTCTTATACGAATAATAACCTAACCTAACTAAAACTATTAACAAATTAAAATATGGCGTCGAAAATTCGTCCGCATCGCTGTCGACTGGTAATGTACAGACGCCAGCAGGTCAAGCTACCCGAAACTGTCAAATTTTCCCAATCAACCTTGAACCTTAATGCTTTAGCGATAAAGTTGAAAATCTATTAAAGAAATTTGACAGATTGTAGTAGCTTGATGTGCTGGCGTCTGTACCTAAGAGACTGGCGGCATTGCCGCGTTGTATGGCAATGCTAAGCCTCTGGCTACAACAAACCATGAGCACTCGGAATTAATTAATTTACTTACATATGTATTCGTGCCAAGTTTCAAGTTTATTAACTCATGGAATAAGATTTTTCATACAAACAAAATCCCCCTTTTCACCCCCTTAAAGGTCGAACTTCCAAAAACCCCTTCTTAGCTGATGCCTACGTCCTAATAACTATCTGCGTGCCAAATTTCAACAAATCTGTTCACTGGTTTGGGTTATGTGTTGATAGATCAGTCAGTCACGGTTTCCTGTTATATTTAAAGAAGAAGAAGGTATATATATATATATAGACTAAGACTATAGACTTATAGACACGCTAAACTACACTATCTACACTACTACTACTATCGATAGGTACCTCGCATAAATCTGCGCAGTTGTACGTATTTTTCCCAAAGTGAAGCTAGTCCCCGATTTATCCTCATTTCTCTTTACTACTCCATTATCAGAACCTGATCACCACCTATCTATAACCATTCCAATGAGCCGAAACGCGGTACCCACAGAAATATTATTATTATATCTATGGCGGCACCTCTGGTGTTAAATGAATAAATGTAGCTCAAATGCATATAGTAATGCAAATAGTATTTATACAAATTGTACGACGGAGGTTCCATATCCCTCACTCAATATGAGCTCACTGGCTGGTGATGACATTGAAGTATTGGGGTCACTGACCTCTATTTTAATAGAGGTCAGTGATTGGGGTTTATTCTCAGAACAATAACTAAAGCATTTAAACTAGTTGACAACAGAAGGTACCAGTAAGAATATTCCTATACCTAACAACAACAAAGTATCTTCATGCTCTAAAATATATAATTATTGAAAAGGAGATCAATGAAATGGTTTGAAATGATTCATCAAATTATTCAAGGTATTTCTTCCAAATTATTAGACACTGAAATGTTTCTAGAAAAAACAAAGGTTGACATTGTTTTTTTTTACTGAACATTGGTTAAAGGATTACCAAATGCTAATTAATTATGAGTTGTTTTAACCGAAAATCTATGCTGCGTGGAGGTTCTCTAATCTTGATAAAAAATTGTTTAAAATCTAAGCAACGGAATGACATAGTTGGTTTATCAGTTGAACATTGCATCGAACTGCATTGCGATTCTGTAACCATCTCACCGTGAAAACTTAGGTGAAGTGAGCGTGGACTGAACTGTCAGTGTCATCCCACTGATGCTAGGGATTGACCAAGCACTTCCAACCACAATCTCACTCACACTCACAATCATAATCGAGATTTTTATAATATTTTTTATCCAAATTGTATTGATCATTTTATATTATTTCAAAGCTAGTATGTAGCTAAGTGGCTAAACAAAACTATTTTGATGGTTTTAAAATAAAATAGCAAAACAGAAATTCAGTTAGAAAGTCAATGCTGCTTTTTTTTGTGTTAGCCTTAGGCGCGAGTGCGTCACGCACGGAACTGTAAATAAAATATAAAACATACAAGTTGAAGACCGCAAAAAAAAAGCAACGCGTAATTATCGACATTGTTTGTAATTATGAACGAAGCGGGCTTTATCATTATTCCATTCATACTCGTATAAGGAGTAACTTTGTCGACTTATGCAGAAAAGCATAACAATTAAGAGTATGTAGGATATAAGAGCGAGCAAAGCGAGCTTGATAATGTAAGCACACCGCCTAGGGCCGATTAGATTTACGGAAATAGGAGTTTCGGTACTTTGTTGAATAATCCACAAAAGCTCTAGAATTTAGAGGAAAATTTCAGGACCTCTAATATTCTATGAGGCGTTTTCGCATATTTTTTTAGTTCCGAATGTTTTACACCTATATTTAATTTTGAAGCCAGGAGAGTGCAAGTGTGCCGTCTTGCACCCCGCTCCCGGCGCCCATGTCAAATGATTATGTAAACGCAATCCCATGACCCAATCGCGACTGTGGCTCGAGTCGAGTAAAGACTGTGCTACGTTGTTCAGGGTTGTTACTAACCCAAATCTATACCGACACTTGCGAATCGCGCTTACTTCACCTCGCCGGTAGTTTTGAGATTCGGGTGATGTGATCACGATCACGCCGCGCTTGCACGTTAGGCACTGGCAATATCACATGGAGTTTTTTTACTTACTTATTACGTAGGTAGGTACCTACTTATTTACCAACGTCCAATAGATAGAGGTCTACTTAACTTGTCGTTGCAGATAATAAAAGAATATCCATCAGATTATCATCGTCAATACTAAAATTTAATATCTAAACAGAGACTCGCGCAGCGCCGACGCGGGCTCACTTGACTTCGCTGGCGTGATGTTGCCGTGGCAACGAGAATAGCGTGGCCGTGATGTGATCACGCCGCGCAAGCGTGTTAGACGCTATCTTTGCTGGCGTGATGTTGCCGTGGCAACGAGAATAGCGTCGCCGTGATGTGATCACGCCGCGCAAGCGCGTTAGACGCTGTCATTAGTAGTTAGACGTATCACAAGTTTTTTTTTCGTTGTTGCAATGACAACCACGTCCCTAAGTCTGTTCGTATTCGAATTCCGAGACAATAATTAGTACCTACCTATTTATTTCAATGCTTTTAGATTGTCGATTCCAATCATTTTTAGACATTTTTTGAATGTCAGTATTATTATGTACATACCTAAATTTTGTTTTCAACAAATGGATATAACTTGAGAGGTGAGATTGAATAACTTCGAAGAAAGTATTCAGTGACTGGTGTATTGTTCGTTTACATAATATTACTTATACACGTAAATAGCACATGTATAGCTTTTTTTATATCCCTTCATCTAGATAAACCACAGTGCAAGATACTAACCAAATATAAACATAAATATTCAGGCATATCATCTAGTTATGGGGTGCTACACAAATTGCTTCTCTCTTGCTAACAAGAAATTAAAATTATTATAATTATTCATGTATTTGTTTCTTTATTAAAGCAAGCAAATCAAGTAAAAAAAGTATAATTTTATGTGGTGATTTTAATATTAATATTGTAGAGGTTACTCCACTAAGTATTAGACTTCTCAATCTGTTAGGTCTTTTAATTTAATTAACTTGTTTTTTGAACATACTAGGATAACGGCATCTTCGTCGACTTGTATTGATAATATTTTTAGTGATTTCGATGCCAAAAATAAATTAGTGTTAAGTGACTTACCGTCTGACCACTGTGGATTATTAGCTAGTTTCCCTATGCCAATACATAAAAAGCCGCATAAAATACAATGCAGGCCTTATACAGTTAGTCGTTACAACAAGTTTAAAAATAATATAGCCCTTAGAATTAAACCATCGACTGTAGAACACGATAATCCTAATATAATCTATGGAGCCCTTTTTGATGTTGTGCAAAAAGAATACCAAACAAGGACAAACTACGTGCTCCCTTTCACCGGCTTCATAAGGTCCATAACTCATTTGTTGGGCTTGGTATAAACTTTTATAACAAGCTTCCCTCTTCTTTGTCAGAATTGCCTTTTAATGCGTTTAAAGCTAAAGTAAAATCCAACCTTTGTTCAAAGGCATACTATTCAATCAACGATTACTTAAACGATAAAAATTGTTGGTCGCTGTGATTAACTCAAGACAATGTTTATGTTCTTTCTCCAAAATTAGCTTACCTACTGACAAGTTATACGAGTTCATATAAATAATTGTTTATTTTATTTGACTATATTAGTCAATTTAGTTTAATTAAATTTTTATTTATTATTGACATAATCTACTCATTTCAATGCTTTTTAATGAGTTGTATTGCAATATATGGTTAGCTAGCGACCTCGACAGTTGATCATATTATTCTTTTGAGCAACCGGCAGCAAGTTCGTCATGCTCCCTTAGATGTCAATGCTTGCGGTAGCGTCGGGGATCGGGTTGCCTCCTTCCCTCAAATATGGCGAGGGGGGTAATGGCTGATCTTTGCGTTATTCTCGTGAACGGGTGCTGCTTGTGGTGACAGGTCATCTTACTGACTATGGTTTTGTTATTGTTATTAGTAATTAACGTTTCTTTATTTTACTTCGAAGGTCCTAGTTTATCATTTGTGGCTACAAGTTACAGCTATATACATATAAAAAAAAAACATAATGCAGCATTTCATATGTAAGCGGGCACGCCCTTTATGCCAGGAGGCTTTTTATTATGTATTAAGTTCTGTTTACGTTTTTGCAACAGCAGTGCTGCTAGGGAGTTTGTTCCGCCATTTCTTCTTCCCAGCTAAAGCACTAGGAAGGTGAAGGGCGGCCGTTTTGGGGGGACTGTCTTATGTGATTTTGACGTTCAAAAAGTGCTGATTTTCAGCCTACTTTGAATAAATGACTTTTGATTTTGATTCGATTTTTGATTTTCAAACAAAACAAAAAATATCAAAATTGCTTCAGCCGTTTGGGAGCTACGGTGCCGTAGACAAACACACATATACACACGTTAAACATAAGTTTAAAGTGTGTATCTATGTGTTTGACGGATTCAAAGTGGTTGTTATAATAACAACCCCTTTGTTTCCGTCAAGGGTTAAAAAAAGCAATAATATAGCAGCACCACATGACGACAAATTATAACAACCCACCGAACGCCTGTTTATGATTTGTTTATGTGTTGGCCTTGGAAACGGTAAAAAAAACCTCACGCACCCCTGCTTCGCACGGTTTTCACGACTTGACAGCACATTGAGATTTCTTTATAACATGTAATTTCAAATATTATTATTATTATAGTCTCTTTATTTCCATATTGAATGACTTAAAAAAAACAAATACATCATAAGATTACTATTACATTAATGTGCATGCAAAAAATAACAAAATTAATACAATTCATATCATGATTATAAAGTTACAATCGCTTAACAAATTGCTTCTAAATTAATAAAATCATTACTTTCCTTATACATACATATAAAGATTTCTAAAATATTAAATAAATTTAATTTTCAAAACAATTTACTATTTCATTTACATATTATTTCAACGGGTGGAGGCCTCCTCCATTTTGCTCCACGTTTGTCTGTCCTTTGCCTTTGTGATCCAATGTTCATCGGCTTTTCTTATTATTTCATCACCCCATTTTTCTTTCGGTCTACCTCTTTTCCTTTTGTTTGTTGGTCCTTGCCAGGTAGTTACTCTCTGTGTCCATTTTTCCTTGTCCATACGTGCAATATGACCCGCCCATTTCCATGTTTGTTTTTGAGAATGTTCCAAAGCATCCATTATTTTTGTTGTTTTTCTTATTTTAAACACATACACCTTACGAAATAAATTCTCTAAACGATGCGTTGTTCTTGAAAACTTTAGATGATAAACGCGGTCACGCAGACAGACACGAAAAGCTACTTTAATTTTTAATATGTCTATACAATATAGATGATAATATTAAACTAGGCCTTAGATGTCAAAATTGATGCAACCAATCACAGTAAAAGAATTTATGAACAATCACGAATACCGCGTATCATTGTGGACGGACGGACGGACGCCCTTAGAACATTCAGTAATAGCTACTCACCATGTTATTCAGCATTATCCCTTTTTTAAATGTTTCAATTGTCACTTGGGTGTAAATCAGAGAGTGAAGAACTACTTCTAAAATGTGATATAGTATCTGAAAAGTGTCAACATTCAATAATAATAATAAATAAAACCGATATTGTGTTTTGTCTCTTGAGTCTTTTTGAATTAATAACATTAAATGCTATTCGTTCTTTCTTTCATTTTCCTTTTACAATTTCATAGATGATATAATAAAATACTTACAAATTGCTGACAACTAACTTTGTGGATACTATAACACTCCAGTATTTCAGCGTAAGTCTGAAGGACTTTTTTGACATAATTCGCTCTGTGTATGTGTTCCAACTCTCGAGCATTTAAAACTTGAATATTCCATAGAATAACTTTGTTTTCTAACAATTTAATGACTCGCGTGGCATAGATAATATTAAAATCGTAAATAATCGCAACGTTGCAAATATATACAGCATAGAAAGGTAAACCTATTTGTATGTTAAAATGAGTCAAAACAATGACATAAAAACCCACAGCCACGATTTCATGAATCCAATTCCAAATAATGAAGCGGCTCACGCTAGTTCCATTGTTGAGAAGTCTGTGCACTTTTTGAAAAGTAAGTACAAGCTGTATATTGTTTTTGGTCCGAATGATTCCGATGACGAAATTCATAGCAAAACCCAAACAATTAAAGAAACAGATAGTATAAGACGAAACATACATGAAAGTTGGAAATCCAAGACTTTGCGTGTCCAACGTAAAGGTCCAATGTATGTACATAAACATAAATACTAGTGTCACAATCATCGAAATAAAATTGGAGGTGAGGCTATTTGTAGTACTACAATCATTTTTAATGCGATACTTAGGACAGAACATGATATACTGCATCAGATTCAAAGGCCACAGCATCGACTGCACTTCTGTATCTACCATATTGCTTGAAATTAAATTCACATGGTACTTTCGTTCGATATTTCGTAATGTCTTCATTTTTAGTAGATTGTTATCCCTCCATACATAAAAGTTCCCTACGACATGTAACCCACACAATACATTAATAAATGACATTGCGTACACCAAACTCATTATGTTAGTACTACTGAATAATGTATTAGATAGGTACTTTAATTAATTTCCACACCACCTGATCGCTATCGCCAAATTATATATGTCATGCAAAACTAAACTTTTTGTATTTTTTATTCCTGGGTGGAATATCCTCATGGATGTCCGCCGCCCTGGGGCGTGCGGGTCAGAGTCTTACTGACTAAAAACCACCTCGGTGTTCCATCTCACACCTACGCCGGGGGTCGCGGGAACGTACGATCCTTCCACAACCCCCAACTAGAGCAGGCCCGCCACCGCAGGCCTCTTCGGGTCTGGGGGGGAGTGAGGTGTTTGAATCCCCCCGCGACGTCTAAAAGGGGCGCGCTTGGAACACTACGCGCCGCCACCTCGAGTCCTGGTGTGTTGGGGGCCACGAGGGCCGCGGGCAACTGCGGGCTGGCACCAGTCGGGGGTTGCGGAAGGATCGCACGTTCCTGCGACCCCCGGCGTAGGTGTGAGATGGTACACCGGGGTGGTTTTTAGTCAGTAAGAGTCTGACAGACCCCGCCGCCCGCCCCAGGGCAGCAGACATCCATGAGGATTTTCCAACCGCAAACAAAAAAATAAAAGAAGATCCTTCATTGCGTTCAGGATTCAAGATAGCGCCCACGGAATAAGACACTGCTTTATCCCCTTAGTGAATAGTCTACTATAGACCGCCCATTGTGTCACCCGATGTAAAATTTCTACATTTATATCTGTACATTGTATGGTGTACATATTATAGAGTATTCATTTCTATTCTATTAAATTTGGCTTTTCAACATAATTATTAACACTTATAATTTTGTTTATTGTACGCACGGCTACAGATCAAGCTATAATTTTAAACTTTAAGGTAATTTTTGTAACGTATAGCGACAATCCCTGCGTATAGGCTGCCTTTCACCTGTAACCCCCTCCTAAAGGATTCCGGGTTCGCTATTCAAATATTTGCCTTTGATGAGAATAGATATTACTCTACCCTAAACGTGGAATTGTGTGGGAGGTATATTGAAAAGTGTTATTAATATCGAGGTTCGTTTTTGTGGAGATTTCAATCTTGATATGAAAGGATTTTTTAATAAAACCCGAGCTGTAAGTCAATGATGTTTTAGACAGCATTTGTGATCTAAATAAATAAAGCGAGCAAGTATACCTGCTTGCTTTAGCGAGCATGTATACCTACCATCTCGTAACTGATAGTATTCCATGAGAAATCTAGTTGGATGATCAAAATAGTACATGAAACCAAAACGATTGCTAACGGATTATGCTTTACTTACATGGGAAGTCTCGCTTAGGAGTTATCCTTTTTCGAGATTGTATCTTCACGCAACTCTCTCCCAAGCCAGATATACGGTGTGGCAGGGAGAATACCGCAAACTGTATCCATGAATTCTCTTTTTTAATAGCCGACGAAAAATTTGAACGCGTGTGGTTCAAAATCATGTATCGTTGCGCTTCAATCTCCCTGCCACCCTGTATGTTAACTTATATTCAGTGTATATTGACACTGACAATGGCTCACCTTCCATCTTGCGCCGCATGCCCTGTTACCTGTGCACTTATTTATTTATTTGGGATCACCAATAAAGAATACATATATACAATATAAATCACAATAGTAAAATTGGTTCTGTTACGAATGCGCCTTCAATTATAGGAGACCACAGCATGCACAAATAACTAGGTGTAAACACGATAAAATAAAAATTTACAAAATAAATTATAGGATTTGAGAAAAAGAAAATAACATATCAAGAGTGATTGATCATTCACATTACAGTGGTATTATAAATAGGATAAAAATATAGTTAGAGAAATAAATTATTAAAGGAGAATGAGTAATGATGGGCCCACCTCTCAATAGGAATAAGACACTCATAAATGAATAGGTATGTTTATGCAGAATAAAACTTATTATTACGACTAAGGTCAAAAGTCAGTACTTTCGGAGTTATACTACTTATTATACTGCCATAAAAGTGACCGTAGTTTACTTCGTTATAAGATAAACTATGGCCAGACTCAAAACGGACGGCACCTATCTGCTTGCTCCTTACCTGCGCCCCCACCCTACCCGCTGCGCCCGCCGCTTGCCCGGGCGCATTTGCAAATGGCGATCAGTCATATTGCAGTGAACATCTTCGAGACGGTTTATACGTTATAGAAAAATGTACAGACAAAACGATTTACATGATTTAATAGAATATAATATACCAGCAGAGAATGTGTGGTTGCTGCGTGGTAGGATACAGTCACGCCACGTAAGAGCAAGAATATACTATTGCTATATATTAATTGATCGAAACCAAGTTGGAAGAAACGCGATATCACAATATTATTGCTCTTGCTTGACCGGACGGCGAACTGTAGGAAGTTGCGCTCACACTATTTCTTTGATTTGGTACCTAGGAGTTGGGAGACATCAACCATTCGTGGCCCCCGTGGGTTTTTTAAATGATGTAATTGTCTTTGATGTCCAAGACGAATAATAAATCTCTTTTGTTTTAAAGTGTACTTATTATTACTATTTTACCTTATAAGTATCCATAAAGAATATGTTAGACTGACGACTTTAAGACGTCGTATCTCCGAAAGTACTAACATTTGACCATAGTTATATTAGTAACTAATGTTCCACTTAAAAAGCCCTATCCAACGGTATATCAGATGTTACTATTGAAGGGTGGGCCCAGACTCCATACATTCATTTCCCATTGTCCTTTGAGGGAAAAAAAATACTTTATGACCGACTGCATTAGGAGGTGCAGTTCGCGTAGCTGAATTGTGGGCCAAACATAATATTATAAATGAACTTTTGCCATCGATACGCCAAGAAGAAGAATACATATTGCTATAGCACACTAAAAAAACAACTTTGAAAAAGTAATTTTGCTTTCTCGAACTTCTAAGTTGGTACGTAAAATTCACAATTCTATTCCCCGATCTCTACTTCATTAAACTTTTATCCGTATAATGCTCATTTTTATTACAGCGTTACTTTTAATTGAATTTTACTTTCCTAGCCCATAAAGAACTAAATAAAGTACATGGTTATGAATATATTCAAGGTCCATTTAGCCCCATTTTTCTATTAACTCATTAAAATAACACTGTTTTAATAAAATTATATTATAACACCAGTTCCAATCTCGCTCCTAATTAATTTTAAATAAGGTAGGTACCTTATATTGCGTGCTACGAAACATGTCTGAATATTAATGTTAACACATCGCGTGCTTACCTATTAGAATACTGACTTAATAGAGCTTGGGGCAAAGTTAGGATTTCTGCTTTTTTTTGCACAGAATCCACCAACCATTGATTAAATCAATGGTTTTTGGAAAAGTAGGATTATTTATATTTAACTGTTTATTACATACGAAATACGAAAGCAACACATTAAACGGCGATTTCCCAGATATCTACTTTTTTGAGTTAAGCCAATATTAATAATAATAATATGAGACAACATCCACACAAGGTCTTCAGGTCCCGAACTAGGTAGAACCTGTACTACGGTAACCTGATGACTGATATACATACTTATATACATATAAACACACAGGTCACACAGACATGTTCATGCACACAAATGTTTGACTTGACCGGGGATCGAACCCGGGACCAGCGGCTCAGAAGAAAGGGTCGCTACCAACTGCGCCAACCGGTCAGTCAATATTCCATTAAGCATGCGACATTTTTATTTTTCCTTTTCTTTTCCTACAATAAGTGATACACATTGCTATAATTTGATGGCCACAGAATAGGCTAATTCTAGCCAACCGTTCGTTGTCGTAGACTCTAGGTCATCGCTTAAAATCGTGTAAGAGCTGGTAAACCCCTAAGGATGAGGCCGAGTTAGACCTATTACTTCTACCTTCTACCACATTTTGCCAGTCATGTTTAAAAGGCAAGCCTTATTAAATATTACGACACCAGCAGCATACAAAAACTAACTTCTGAAAAGTGATTCAAATATCCAACACTAAATATTTAATCATTTCATCTAATTTCGAGACCAACGACGGATGACGTGACGTCATGAAGCCTTTTTCGGAAGAAGGGGAAGTGCCAAGGAAGCCCGCGAAATTCAAATTTTCTTACGTTTATTTGCAATTTGCAGGTAGTATCAGGTTGTATGTTGTATGTCAAAATGTGATTTGCGACCACGGAATAGATAAAACAGTTTGCGACCGTGACATATATGTATTTACTGAACTATGACCATTAAAAACATTAATACAGTTATCTATGTTCAAATTACCCTATTTAATTACTGTTCTATAAAATCGTGACATTTTTTTTTTTTTTTTGAGGATGGGAAATCATCAAATGACCCCTCCCGCTCTGGGTGGAGCGGAAGGGAGTGTCAGACTCTTACTGACTAAAACTCACCCGTGTTCCTTCCTTGGCCCTTTATGTTCCGGGTCAGCGGTACCCCTTTCGGATGATCCCGCTTTCCCGGCAGGCTTGGGCCATAGTGGGCCCCCTCTTCGATGCTGACATCTCTTTGAGGCGCGCGTGGAAAACGTACGCGCCGTCCAGCACGGGCCTGGTCCTGATCGGACGGTGAGCTACCCATTACTCACCGCCCGCAGGCCCGCGCCTACGGTGGCCGGGAGTCGTCACGCGGCTCCCGACGCCCGGAGCGTCCACCGCGGCGGCTTGGACGGGAGACTCTCTCCCTTTCCCGTCCTGCCACCTCCTTCGCTAGCATGACTGCTTCGCAGAAGGAGGCGACTGCCTCCCACTCCCCCTTGCCCCGGACCATGGCTTGAACCAAGGCCGGGCGTGAGAGGTCGCCGCCGCTGCCGATCGCCTCTACGAGGACACGGCGGTGCTCCGCCCATGCAGGGCAGGCCCCCACCGTATGCTCGACCGTGTCCTCGGGGCGATTATCGCAGTGGTGACACCCGGGCGTTTCCTCCCGCCTGATGATGTGCAGGAACCTCCCGAAACATCCGTGTCCGGTGAGGACCTGCGTCAGGCGGTAGGTGAGGACGCCGTGACGCCTCTTTAGCCACTCCTCAAAGAGGGGTCTTACCGCCGCTATCGTGGCGTGCCCTGCGCTGGGTTGCGACAGTCGCTATTTCCATGCCGCCATGAGATCGCGCCGGAGGTCCGTCCGCTCCGCCGCGATTTGCCGCGGAAGCGGGGCTTCCCCCCGGCGTAGTGCCTCCGCGCGCCAGTCATACAGGCGCGCGAGGACTATCGCCTCCAGATCCCACGGCGGCAGTCCGCCAAGGAGGCTTTTTTTTTTTTTACGGGGGGAAATCCTCATGGACTACCTCCGCCTTTCCAGATACTTCATGGTGGACTCGACAGCTATCCGGGCCCCGCTGACCACGATGTGTGATCCCGGCGCAGGCGCACGTCGGGCGCCATGAAACACCATGGCCTCCGACTTGTTTAGGGCCACCTCCAGGCCCAGGCGCCGGATGCGGTTCACCACCTGTGACACCGCAGCCGTGGCTATCAACGTCGCTTCCCTGTGCGAGCTCCCTCGGGCAGCGACAAGCGTGTCGTCCGCATAACACGTCAAGTCGGCGCCCGACGGGAGCTCGCCTCTCAGCACCCAGTCGTAGCCGATGTTCCACAGGAGCGGTCCCAAGACCGATCCCTGTGGAACACGGCACGACATGAGGTGCCGACCGGCACCGTCACGTCCCCGATAGGTGACGCATCTATCCTCCAGATAAGCCTCTACCGTACGGCGGAGGTAAGGCATGCGATGGTATTTCAGAGCCTCCCGAATACAACTCCAGGGTAGGGTGTTGAATGCGTTGGAGATGTCTAAAGACACCGCCAGCACCACCCCACCCTGGGACACCGTCTCCTCCGCCAGGGCCCTCACGCGCATGATGGCGTCTATGGTGCAAGACCCCCGACGAAAAACCGAATTGGTTGTCGTCCAGGTGAGGCTTGCCGCCTCGCCCGAGATCGTGCGGTAGCCCCGGATCAGCCTTACGGCTACCACCTATTGAAAACGTGACATTTTAGGTCAATTCTTACTTAGAGAGTTGTATTGATGATTTTAATTCTGGAAATACAAATAATACGGTCGCAAATCATATTTTGATCAACACAAAACCTAACACTGACCAGCAAATTGCAAAAAACAAACGAACATTTTATTCGATTTAATTGCCGGTCTTTTGAGGAAAGAACCACACAGATTTTAGTTGACCAATCCAGTCAGTGGAAGCATTTGTCAGTAATCGTGTAGCTCAACTCGGAATTTGAGGAGTGAGATAGATAGATTTGACTACACTACTTCTACTTTTTTTTTAATTGATTTGGATTTGACGGCACGGTTGGCGCAGTAGTTAAGCGATTGACTGCTGCGTTTGCGTGTCGCGGGTTCGATTCCCGCAAGGAACAAATATTTGTATGACCTGCAAGTAGTTGTACCGGGTCTGGCTGTTTGTGTGTGTGAGTTTAAATGTTTGCAAACGCACCCACAATACCGGAGAAATTCCTAGTGTAGGGCAACGTTTTTAAAAAAGAAAACAAAACAAAAAACAAATATGTAATTTTCAGTCAGCGTTTAGTATGTCAAACGAGCGTTTCTCGCCATCAAACTGTTAAGTTTGGCGAGTAAAAGAATAAAGGATTTTGAATGAGATTAAATAATAAAATAAAAAAAAATAGAAACCTCGACGTCGCTTGGCTAATTTAGTTATTTCGCGATGAATATGCAGCTCTACCTAGGTTCCTAACTTTGCAGCAGTAGTTATAAATTCATAAATAACTCCATTTATTCACTACCCGTAACAGCAGTGTGTATAACACGATTAGTCCGAACAGTTTCGGGCGAGATTTGCATTCCAAATGTTTAGGAGACTTCAATAATAATGTTAAATGTTGTACATAAGTGTGAGTTAAGAGGACTACATGACCTAAACGCAAGTTTTTTAATGACTAAAAGTATATGATCCTGTACAGTCAACAAAATGAGGAAAATATATGATATTCTTCAGGATATATGCTAGCTAGATAGTGTATTGAAAACGTAATACAACTAATTTGGTACGATAGAAAAAAGTCACGAAGATACCTCTAAAAATTTCTTTTAACGATTAAAAACCATACTAATATACATGCAATCATTCTGTTTTTTTTTTTTTAGATTGTTCTTCAAGCAACTTATTAACGTAATAGTGGTTTTAATTTTTTAGTCCAATCAATAGATTTTTTGTAAATAGAGAATTGCTTCATATTTTGCAATAAATTACCAGCTTTGTGTCATCGCGCTTCTCTTGCTTTTCTATGCAGTCCGACAGTGACCACGTTTTAGGTCTTGTCAGGCCCTTAAGCTATCAGGCTGACCAGAGCTTGCTATGTATGGTAATAGTGTTAAGTCTAATTTTGTGGTTGAATGTAGAAATTTCAGTCGGTTGGTTTTCATTTTATTTAGGGCAGAAGGTTTTGCCGTTAAGAGAAGTTTTGCCACTAAGCAGAAGGTTTAGCCTACTAATTCTTAAGAATTCTGTGTTTTATGTCATAAAATAGGTAAGAAAGAAAGAAATAAAGAATTCTGCATAATTTAAACATGAAATAGTAATAATTTAAATGTATGTAATGAAAAAAATTTTAAAAAAAAATGTCAAAGTATAAAATTTAAATTCTATAAAATTGCAAAAAAAAAAATAATAATAATAATCATCTATAAATTAAAAATAATTTTTACCTGCCCCAATTCCGACATACGGGTGCATGTAAAAAAAAAAAAAAAAAAAAAAAGGCCTGCCAGTGCTGCATGAAAGGCCCGTCCAGTCTATTGGCAACAACGGTAAGAAGACTGTTGCCGCTGCCCCGCACTCTACTCGCTATCGAGGTCGCTCTCTTGCGCATGCTGGCATAAAAACAGTCAATGCGGACGCTCGCGAACATTCCCGATGCGCTGCAGAAGCGGGGCAGCCGCAGCAGCGCCCTCAGTGCGTTATTATACTGAACGCGGAGAGCGCTGTAGGATTTCTGCAAATATGACACCCACAGACTACTCGTATAAAAAGATGTGCAGTAGGCTCGAAACAAGGTAATCTTCACATCCTTGGAGCTACGAGAAAACCTGCGGGCAATCATATTCGCCCTCACTGACAGCGCCCTCCTTTCTCGCTCAATATCAGCGTCGTCCTTCAAGTCGGACGTCCCAATATGGCCCAGATACTTAAAAGTATGTACCCGCTGCAAGGGCACCCCACATAGCCTTACTGGTGGAACCTCCGCCGGACACTTGGAACCCGCATTGAAAACCATAAGCTCGCTCTTTTTGACGTTATATTTAATTCCATGTGTATTAGCGGGTACATATTACAATACCGACATTTCATATCATAATAACTATGACTGAAATACCGACGTCCGAAACATCGAAGTTCAAAATACCGAAAGATTGAAATACCGATAGCCGTTATATCGAAACATGAAATACCGATGTCCAAATGCCCGAAAGGATGAAACCCCGAATGGACGAAATCCCTTCAATCCCTCAATATGATGAATCTTATTCATCATATTGAACTGGGTGAAATAGGTTAGGTTAGGTTAGAACAGTGACCAACCGCGCGTGAGCCGAGCGAGCGAAGCGAGCGGTGCCGCGGCAGCGGCCGGCGAACGCTACTTCCAAGTAGCTCGCAGATTTTTTTCACCATTTTCTAATTATCCGGGAATTATACTACTGGGGATTATACATGGGAAAGGATGCAACATGCAAGCAGGCATGCAGCGTGCAAGCAGGCATGCAGCATGCAAGCAGGCAAACAAGCATGCAACATGCAAGCAGGCATGCAACATGCAGCAAGCATTGTTCCTGTCAAGGCTCCGGTGCTGCGGGGTTTAGGCGGCCCCACGCGAGCTTATCGTCGCAGATGGTTTTAACGCTCACCACCGCGCCGCGGCGGCGGGCCTTCAAACCACCTGCTCCTCAGCTCGCGGACCGCCTTACACCTCCGCGCCTACGCGGGTTTAAATTACACTCTAGAGGTTGGGCAGACAAGACTGCGTGAAGTCGGTTTTGCAGCGTTTCGTTTTTGTCACTAAATTTTGAAGCATAAAATATTGATTTTGAACTTCAGGATAGGGATCTTCGGGATTTTAAGCTTCGGGATATGGATCTTCGGGATTTTAAGCTTCGGGATATGGATCTTCGGGATTTTAAGCTTTCGGGCAAACGAACTTTCGGTATTTCAAACTTTCGACCAAACAATCATTCGGCGTTTAATTTTTCGGGATTTCGTCCATAGGTATTTTAAAATAGGTATTTTGAATTTCGGTATTGTAATACGTACCCGTATTAGCGTAGGTACGTTTCGCAAATGCTTATTAGCTCTCTAAGTCCCCCTATTGACGCGCTCAGCAGCACCATATCATCAGCGTAGCTGATGTTGTTAAAGCAAACATCATCAACATGGCATCCAACATGACGGCTGCTGAGCTCGGCAATAAGTACATCGATATACAGATTGAAGAGCGTTGGTGAGCTCAATCCCCCCTGCCTCACCCCGCACTCCAACCTGTACGCGTCCGACAGAGGTCCCGACCATTTAACATTATTGACCTGGTTCCCGTACCAGTGCCGGAAGATTCTAACAACTTCAGGCGCAACTTGCCTATCGAGCAACTTCATCCACAGCACAGTGCTGTGGAAGAAGTTACGAAACCAGGTCAAACGCTCTGGACAGATCGAGGAAGGCGTAAACAGGCGTGCTCCGATCCGTGTAATATCTGACAGCATGCTTTAAACTCAGTATGGCACTCTCCGGGGACAGTTTGGGCCTGAACCCAAACTGGTTGTCGTGTAAAGTTATTGTATTGTTTAAATGAGCATTAAGCATGCTGTCAAATACCTTCGCGATGACTGTCGCTAATGAGATCGGTCTGTAATTGTTTTTGTCTGATACCTTAATTCTCTAACTTTATTTTTATCCTATTTATAATACCACTGTAATATCATTCTTGACATATTATTTTCTTTTTCTTATATCCCATAATTTATTTCATATTATTTTGTCAATTTTTATTTATATCGTGTTTATACACCTAATGCGCATGCTGTGGTCTCCTATAATTGAAGGAGCACACGTAAAAGGACCAATTTTATTATTGTGATTTATATTGTATATGTGTATGTGTGTGTGTGTGTTGTATGTGTGTGTATGTAATTCCTAGTGTGGGGCAACGTTTTTAAAGAAAAAAAAAATAAAGAAAGAAAGATCCTTTGTTGGTGAACCCAGAAAAATAAATAAAAGATGAAATGAAAAGACGTGACATCCACCGGCACTATCCCCGCGCGGTGAATTATGTGGTCCACTCCCTCTCACAAAGAGGCCTGAGTTCCATTTGTGGATGTGATCACAATCTGTAATTGTAATTAATTTGCGGCTAATTTACTAGCTAGGACGCGACGCGACGTAGCAAATTATCAATGTAGTATCACTAGATAGCACATAATTGACGCAATGAAGTCACCATTCAACTGCAACTCTACGCGTCTCCCATATAATAATAGGTCTGTACCTATGAAGTTGCCTATATCGTTTCTTAAACCTTCTCCCATCACACATAAAAGCAATGCTTGTTTATGCATAAAAGCAAGGGTCGGGGCGGGAAATCCGGCGTGAAAATGTAATAGATAGACACACCGAGTTACTTTCGCATTATAATAATAATACCTACCAAAATGGATTGGAATAGTATAACATCACAAGTTAACATGACCCCTGTAATCCCAATGGGTTAGGCAGAGGAGTAGGTACCTGTAGTACACCCGCATTTGGATTGGAATAAGTAGTTCTGGTGCTATTTCTTTGGTTTAATCCCATAACTAGGTAGAAAGAAGAAAGAAAGAAAGAAAAATAGATTTATTCGTCACAGAAACACGTGCATACAAAAAGATAATTAGCTCTAATATTAAGGAAAAAGTTAAAATAACAACGAAGATATCTCTAATCACGAGCACAAAACAGAAATCGTCGACAGCTGCACGTCATGACTGTGACAAGAAGGCTTCCACTCAGCATGATGCTGTGCTATGGGGGACCCACAGCACAGCGCTGATTTTCAGTGGTTACCCGAAAAGGACGTACGGAAACCAAGTCAGGTTCAATGATTGGTACTACTTATAACGAAATAAAATAAAACAAACAGAACATTCTTAGAATATAAAACAAGTACGAGTACATAAACAACCAATTATTTGAACAGATATTGGAATGTAAGTATTTTTAATCCGCAGGTATTACCGTGCGCGCACAATTTATTAAAGTACCCACCCAAAACATTAATTACACAGGAATATCATTATCCAGTGTTCAGTGCCATGTCTCGGTCCCACAATCACCGCCGCGTCGCGGTCGTCGCCGCCGCCGTTGCCCGCGCGCGCGCTCACGAAATCTTGTTTGTAGTACAGTAGCATAATCATTGCATTTACCTATTGCGCTTACGAGCGTGATGACGTACTGTGACTTGTGAGTCATCGAGCCGGGCCGGGTGCAGCATAGACTAATATATATAAACTGAGATAGACTGGCAACTGTCAGTTTGATCATTTCTTAGCGTTGAGCGACATCTGTACGCTACACCGAGAACTAAACGAAATATATCAATAGCTACGTATAGATAGGTTCATAGATAGTTCACAAAATATCAAATGTAATGAATCGACCAATTTGCAATAAAAAATTAAATACTTTATCACAGAAAATAAAGCAGATAATTCCTCATACAAATCAGTCAAATCAGTACATTTAATATCTCTAGAACTGTTCATCAAAATAATATTTAGTTAGGAATAGGTTGAGATGAACAGTCAGGAAATAATACAAAATTATGTTAAAAATGTATTTATTTTCCTAAACATTTAGTACTACTCCAGTTTGCCTTTCTCGTTTCCTTCCCTTTCTTTTATTAAAATGCTCTCGAGCCTGTAGAATAATGCAGTCCATCTCATTACAATCAGCTTCAGTAAAATTATAAAAGCTCTTGCCAGTGAGAACATTGCTGACTTCACTGCACCAATTCACAATGAAGAATGCGACACTTTTATTCAATAAATACTTATTTAATGTGTTTTTATGTTCTTTCCATGTAAGAAAATTAAAGTCAATATGTAGAGTTACTATTAAATTTACATATTGTACAATTTGCTTTAAATGTGCATCAGTTTTTAACACCTCTAAAGTGATGTGTTTCACTTGGGCAAAGTAGTCAAACAATGATCGAGAAGGATAGCACAACCATTTCAAATGAAGAGATGGAACGGCCAATTTACAAAGTCTGTTTTTTGGGTACAGAAACACATCTTGAAAGTGTCGACCACAGATTCTTTGAGTTCTGTAGACAAGGTTGCTATCCAGACTCGCAATACTACCTCCAATACTCTTGATCCAATTCTGAAACTTTACTGCCTCGTTCTCAGGATTTGGAAAGTTAATGTAGAGGTATGCCTGAAAATAAAGTAAAATGACTTTACTTGGACTGACTGATATGTGATTTATAGTCTGCTACTATTTTCTGGTATGGTGCTGGTATGAACTACATGAAAAAAGCATGTCATGGTAAAAGGAACCGGTCAAGTGCAACTCGAGCATAACAACTTATAAAAGTTGGAACACTTAAATTTGCGTGCTTAAGCACTTACTTTGTATGAAATTAACTACAAATATAAGCATGTATCGGTTTATTCTGTGATATAACTATAGATTACCAATTTTCGGACTTTTTCCGTAATTTGTACTGTTAGTTCCTACTTCTTGCCAAATTTTATGATGATGGATAAAATTCCATCCAAATCGATTCAATGTTATAGTGAGAGACATGATTGAGGTTGAAATTATTATAACATAATTATATGTAGTTTCGCTTACCATCTTTTGCTACGACTGGGCACCCAGGAACACAGCAGACGTTTTGAGGCATTGTGAAAAATGTAAAATAACACTATACTGAGATATATGGTCCGTAAGGAGGGCCTATCTACTATAGATCACAAACACTTTCACAAAGTACAGTTTATGCTGAAATTTCGGTATTTCTGGAATATATGGAGGAACTAAAGCTCAACTCAAATATATATTAGTCTACAACTCAACGTTATAGCACAAAAACACCAAAAATTACAAGAAAAATGCGCACGGGCATGTAAACACACCAGTGAGAAAATTCTTGTGACGTAAATACTTAGTGTTGCTAACGTTTAGGATCAGAAAACTACTCTTATGATTCTATCATCGTAAAAATATCATATAAAATACAAAATTATAGTTATTTATTTTATGAATAAATTCCACTAGGTTGCTAAATGATATATTAGGTGCAACTAGACTAATTAAAGAAAAATAGCAAAATCAACAATTACTGTAAAGTACCAAATATTTCAAGCAAAAAAAAGTGGTAACACTGTAATAAAAAGTTCTAAGTGTAGCAGATAGATGGCACTTTTCACAATAAAAAAAAATGTTCTAAGTTACCAGGGCATGGGGTGCAGCCAGTCTCGTGCCCCGCGGCGGCCGGACGGTCGGCGGGCGGCGCGCGCGGCCGCCGGGCCCTGTGAGGTCACGTGGTGTGTCGCGCGTAGTGAGTTACTATCGCCAAACGATACACCGACAGTGGGCAACTGGGTTGCGCTTGCGTCTCAGTCGACGCTTGATGAAGACGTGAGGTGTTTATTGTGAACAGCTTACATATTAAGTGCACATCGCTATCGGCAAGAGGGAGGATGCCGAGACGCATACGACGCATCGCCATACCGCCTCGAGCCGACTGAATGTTGATATACCTTGCCCATAGATGATAAACCTGAAGTGAGTGTTTATTTATAAAATATTTGCTGGTCATACTTTTGTTTTTCTAATAGGTTTTTTTTCAGATGTAACTTAAAATTTTGTTTTGTTTTCAGGGATCTTATGGGAGGTGGTATATCATTCCAGCAGCGAGAAGCGGCATACTTGAAACATCCTCTGAAGGCTGTGGTCTTATGTCGAGGCATCGAGATCGGGTTGGACGTGGAACGAGCAGAGTAGCTGTAGTGCTCGTAGGTACTCGTAGGTACAGCTTGAGAGGCTCGTGGATAAATAATCACAGCTGCACGAGTCGATTGATCAGGTTAAGCTACGCTTGCCACCGTCGGTCCGTAGATGGGTGACCATCTTTTCATACCAAGACCCCCCGTGTCTCGGAAAGCACGTTAAGCCGTTGCTCCCGGATGTCATTCTTGGATCTTTGACAGTCGTTACGGGTCGTCAGAAGCCCGAAAGTCTAACAACCAGTCTTACCAAGGGGTATCGTATTACCCAATTACTGGGCTGTGGAGGTCAGATAGGCAGTCGCTCCATATAAAATACTGGTATTCAGGTGCATCTGGTAAGACTGGAAGCCGAACCCATCTCAGTTGGGAAAATGCTAGGCAAATAATGATGATGAAGAAGGTACAGCTTCCTTCACAAATCAATAACTAGCGTTGTATATCTACGTATATGTATGTATATCTAATTAAATTAAGTCCCAGACACTCCCTCAGAGAAAAATTTTAAGAGATTAATATAATGACTGTGCCTTCTCAGTATATTTATGAAAATGTTTTGTATGCACATAAAAATATTAATCTGTTTAAAAAATACAGTGATATCCATAGTATAAATACTAGGAACAAACACAAATTTGTTGTTCCTACAACCAGGCTCAAGAAAATAGGTGGCTCGTTTAGATGTCAATGTATACATTTTTATAATAAACTTCCTAGCCACATTCAAGAACTAAGCCTTAATAAATTCAAATCTTTTATAAAAAGGAAACTATGCCAGAAAGCCTATTATACTGTCAAATACTTTATTGAGGACAAAAAGGCTTGGGAGTGAGCTGTTCCAATAAATTTACACAGGGAATGTTGATTTATTTTATTGTTTTTTTGCTAACTATTGTACTTTTAATCTTTGCTATAAGTATCTATAACTTTTTACATATACAATGACATGAATATTTACTGTATAAAGTATTATATTATTTGAATTGTTGTGAATGGGAGGACTATGTGGGTCACTGTTCCAGTTTTAATCATGTTCTGGCAGTTTGAGTAGTTTATGTGGCCTACCCAAATGTCCTTTCTTTGGTATTGTTCGTCGAATCGTTGAGCTCCTCAAGTTCTGAGTCGAGCTGCACGGTTACTGACAAATGCGTGCACTGTCTGGACAGGTCCACTCAATCTGTGTGGTTCTTTTCTCAAAAGTCCATTTCAGACACCAATCTGCATGGTCCTCAATGATTATGTCCGGATTTTATATACACATTGACATTAATGAATTTTATATACATATACTATGACAAGAGTATTTACTTTGTAAAGTATTATGCTATTATTTTAACTATTGTGAATGTGAGAACTATGTTGGTCATTGCTTTTTTTTTTGTATTTTTACTCTTAGTGTAATCATGATCTGGCAGTTTGAGTAACTTGTGCGGCCTACTCAAATGTCCTTTTCACTCCTCTTGCTCAAAAAGACCGTCATTGTGGCGTACCAGAGCGAGGAAAAAATAGCATTTCTTCCTCTAGGGGAAAAAGTTTTTTTTTTTTAATTTTTGTGTGTCAAATGACAATGAGCCTACAAAAACGAAAAAGTCTTTAGTCATAAGTAGAATAATCATGAATATAGACTCGACTTATTACTGTTTCATAAAAAAAGAACTTCATTTTATTTTTGAAAATGGAACTAAAATCGGCGATCTCTTTGGTAGAATGCATGCAATACGTTGCGGCTGCAGAAGAAAAAACAAAAAAAGACATTGGCGCGAAATCTTTATAATTTTTCTCTAAATGCATATTGAATTGGTAGTGACCGTAATTAATTTTACAATAGTGAATAGTGAAAATGTCATCTTACCCCACAGACCACTCAACATTCATCTTCACAGAGGACTGAAATTAAGTTACCGGGAAAAAACATCTCGTTATATATCCAGAATTGTACAAATTGTACATTTAATTTTTAATAAACTAAACTACATACTTATTTCATATTGTATTGGATTGTTTTATTTTCTCGCAATCGTAGTGAAAAGTAGAGTGTAACACACGGCGCTAAAATCCCATTAAAACTCGGTTTCTATTTACTCCCTCGCTAAAGCTCGGGAGTAAAACTACCTCGTATATAATGGGTCATTTTAGCTCCTTGTATAACAATCTACTATTCTTTGGTATTGTTCGTCGAATCGTTGAGCTCCTTAAGTTCTGAGTTGAGCTGCACGATTGCTGACAATTGCGTGCACTGACTGGACAGGTCCACTCAATCTGTGTGGTTCTTTCCTCAAAAGACCATTTCAGACACCGATCTACATAGCCTTCACATGATCTGACCAAGATTCTGTCTGGACTTTAAAAGAGACTGTGACCTCTGAGTTTGTTTCGGCCTTTCTTCTCAGAGTAGTCAGATATGAAACGCCGACCTCATCTAGTTTAAAAAAAAAATATGATTGACGTGTAAGTGTTTGTAAAAACCTACTTTACAGAAACAAAATCATTTATCATTTATCATTTACGCTAATTTTTCCATCACTAGGTACTTTAAGATACCTTGTAAACCCTTGTGCCAGAACCGAATGAGAATGTATAAATGAGAAGAAAAATCTATAAAATATAATTACAACAAAAAAATAAAGCATTTCGTAATAATCAAACTCCATTTAAAAAAAATTGCTAATGATTAATAACAATTTCAGGAAAATTATTGGCCGAAAAAATGGCTTAGAAGTTTCTCTTTGTAAAAAGGTGTTGAAGTAAATAATTAATTAATATTTAAATGTGCGAACAGTATTTTACCTTTACCTTCCCGAGACCAATATTAATTAAACTTTTTTTGTCTTTGTTATTTCAGCTTTTTGTAATTTACTGAGCTGTTTATGTTTCCGTGATTCAATCGTTTTCAAAATCAAACCCAGGACCCGTCGCTCAGCATTCGTGTTTGCGACCACTAAAGCAATCAGACGGCAGGCAGTCTAAAGTCATGAAGTTTTCATAGAAATTGTCCTACTAGAGTCGCGTCGCACTGTCGCGTCGCGCCTGTTTGAGCCTTAATGCATAACATCAAGGGCATTAGGGATGGGGGGGGGCGCACAAGGACACGTGCCCCCACCAGACGGTCTAAGTAAATTTAAAAACTAGGAGATAACGATAACGCTTGTTTCGTTTAACAACCAGCACTGCCGAACGATCTTTCCCGCGCGCGCCGGCTGTCACTGAAAACCACCGCTGGGGCCCTGTTTCGCATAGGTTCGTAGCATTATGCTGAGCGATGGCCATTTTGCCCCAGCTTGTGTGCATTAGTATGTGTTCGTTCTCTGCATCTTGTTTACCGCAAATAAAAGTATTTTCTCTCTTTTTTAACTCATGAAAAATATTTTGCTAATATTTAAATGGTCAAAAGAAAAATTAACCAAACCAATCCGAGGTTAATTATTGAGCTGGCTACGCTCGCTTCTGCAGCCCAGGTTCTCTTATTTCATAAACTACTACTTATATCGATGATTGTATCTGGGGGCACAGTAGTGCCCCCGCCAAGACGAGCCAAGCGAAGCGCAAGAGCACTACCTACCTTTCCCCTCGAAGTGTTTCGTCGTTTTTTTTGAACCCTCATAGAGTTGGTTTCCGATGCACCAGATAGTTCATATTCTCAGGATATGATTGTTAATACATTTTTACTGATATGTAGAATTTGTGAAGTTAGGGTCGGTAGAGTTAGGCCGTGTAGATTCAGAAGCTTGGCTCTACATGATGATATCTTTTTCACAGGGCAAACCTTATGTGGTCGTCGTGGCAACATTTTACATGAAATGTTTTTGGTGGGATATTTTTTTTGTAGCTATTGTTAAGTCATTTAAAAAGAATCAATCGCAACAACAGCTTAGTGCAATACTAGATAATTATGGTGGCCACTTACCTGACAGGACCATGTGCCCCTTCCAGAAATAAAATCCTGGATCCACCCTAGCATAACATGACTGTATATAAATAACAACGTACACTTAGTTAATTAATAAAAATAAAAATATGATATCCTAACTTAACTTAAACGATTAAGTAACTAACTAAAATAAATTATAACCTGACACTACGACTATTCAATAACTAAATATGGCATCGATAAATTCCTCCACGTCGCTATCGACTGGTAATGTATCCAAGAGTTGGTGAAAGTTATGAGAGTTGTATGGCAATGCTTAGCCTCTGGCCAAGGCAAAAACCAGTTCTTAGGTCACGGGAAGTGTTAAACAGTCGTATGGATATTTCATTAAACAAACCATGCGCACTCGGACTCCACGGTCTGAAGGTTTTAACCCCAAACGGCTCGAAAATACACACATCAAAAGTGTCTAGGGATCAAGGTAGGTATTTAATTGAAATATTTTATCACCCTATTGAAATGAAATACAAATGTCTATTTAGATTGATTAAATAAAATGTTTTCGTATCTGTAGACGACGAACTACTCTCCGCTTTTGCATTAATAAAGACTTCGCGATTTTTGCTTGGGTTACCTAAAATGTAACATTAAAATGTGATAAAAATGAAAATTGTTAAAGGGTTTTATTGCGTAAAATAAACAATAGGTAGGTAAGGAGTCTGTGTTCCTGCCGTTAACGCGTAGGTATTATATATAACACAATCGCAGCGATTATACCTACTCAATACATCAAAATCACGTTGCGGAATGGCCGCCCACGTCTGTTGTAACTTGTAATAGGCGAAAAAGATGATGTGGTGTGTTCCGCATACAAATTTGGCAGAGCTCTTCTTTGAAGCATAACCCATGGTGTTCAATGGAATTCAAGTCTGGCGATTGTACAGACCGTGGCAGGACGTTGATTTTAGCTGCGGCAAGTGTGTTTACAACGACTTTGGTAGTGTGAGGACGAGCATTATCATACATTAACAGAAATGAAGCACCGAATTGGGTCTGCCAAGGAAAAATAACATCTGATACAATGGTGTTAGCGTATATCTGTGCAATGAGATTGCCTCTGATCCAAATCAGTTCGGTTCTTCCGCTGACCAAATTCCCGCCCATATCATGATTGTGCCACCACTGTATGCATGAACTTCTTAGCATGATTCTAATGTAATTGAAAAGCTATTCCCTTTTCAAATGACGAAATTTTCCCAAAAGTACCCATAGGAGTTGCAAAAAATATAATTAAAAACCAGATTTTTTGTTCTTAACTAGTAAAAACGTGCTTGATCCCTAGACACTTTTGATGTGTGTATAATTACCGATAAGGTTATTTATTATACTTACGCCGCTTGAGGTTTTCCGCAACCGCAGCAGCAGCGCCAGCACAGCACGCCGTGCCAGGACCATGGGATGGCGCAAGAGTATCGCCACAAGTTACGTCCCACAATAAAAGCCTACCCACCTTCTCCGGTCTCTTGCCATCGTCGCGTGCCAAGCCATTGGGTTCTCATACAGCTGGAACGTCGACAGTGACAAGAGCTCGTCATATTCGCGTGCCGCGCTAAGCGACCCGCACTTTGGCTGCAAGACAGACCGTGGTGTCTGAGGCTGTTGACAACTTTGCCACAGTGACAGAGCTGAGGAGAACAACATGGAGCTCCTACTCGTAGTGAAGCAACGAGGTACATATACATTTCTCTCTATGTACATTTCATTTTAATTCTGAATAATACATGACTCGGGTAGGTTGGCATCATTTTTATGAAGCCAAAATTCTAGTTCTAGTCCTTATACAATCATCTGACTTCTAGATTGTCTTCCAACATCTAACAAAGCTCACTATAATATTCCCATTTGTTATTAAACACACCTAACTTGACTATTTAGGTACATAAGTAACTACTTATTTATGCTACTCCACTCTATAAATCATCCAACTATCTCCTATGTCTGTCTAAATTACAAACCTTAACTTATTTCCGACATTGGACAAGCACAAGACATGCTTAATTTAAGTGATGACTTGAATTTTTTCTAGAATAATATGGACTCAGCAATTTTGTTGATTTCGTCACTGTTAAGGTGTCTGTAGATGCTACTTTTTACCGGACTACCGCAGAAAGAACGTAGGTAATGTTTCTATACGCAATCTTCGCGAGAAATTACATAGTGGGGTAACTTACTGTAAGCTTCATCGTTCCCTGTGTGAGATTGGTAAACTTCTAAGCTTATTGTGAAAAAAACCGGTAAATAACCAGTAATAACTGTGCAGTGGGATCTCACATACGGGCTGGTAATAAGACTTTCAACACGCGGTCCTACGACTGTAAGTCATCAAAGTCAGCATAGATGGCTTAGAGGACGGGCGGTGCCCGCTATACGGGGGTGACACTGAATGTTTTTAGAATAGGCGAGTAAGAAAAGCAGCCGATGATAAATTTATTTAAATTTCGAATTAGGAACTCGAATCTGTAGATGTGTAATGAATTCATATGTCAATTGTTTTTAAAAATTGACGGCAATTTAAAAAGTGTCTGTCGTGCTTCGAAATGGATTTGACTAGAGAAAATGTTCGTTCAATGATTTGATACGACTTTCGTTGTGGTCTTACTCACAATGTTACGATAGAGTTCGATTAGCATTTCATGACGAAGCCCCATCCCGTGCCACTGTTTACAACAGGTTTAATGAGTTTAAACGTGGTCGAAGCAAACTCACTGATGATTCGCTAGAAGGACGTCCTTCTACGGCGACTACTGATGATAACGCGAGTGCTGTGCGCCTAATGATAGAAGCTTATAGAAAGGTTGCAAATCAACAGATTTGCGCAGCTTTAGGCATTGGTATGATTCAAGTACAAAAAGTCTTACATGAACATTTAGGCGTCAGAAAGCTTTGTACTAGATGGACCCCTCAACATATGACGGAAGAACTAAAGCGTCGTCGTTTTGGATTGGTGGTGAAAGTATGAAGGAGGTGACTCGAATCTTAGGCATCGTCACATGTGATGAAAGCTGGATATATTGTTACGAACCCGAAATCATAAGACAATCTGCGCAATGGATGTTTCCATTCGAAGATCTGCCGACAAAAATAACGAAGAGCAGAAACCAAGGGAAAAAGATGATTGCCTCATTCTTTGGACGGACGGGTCATTAAGATAAAAAGAGTCTTAAATACTGCAGATTGGTATGTCAGTAATTGTTTACCAGTTGTCTTGGAAAATGTTAGACAACAGCGCCCAAGAAGCAGGATCCGCCCCCACCACGACAACGCTCCAACAGCTAACTGGTTTGTGGCTCCAACTCACTACGCTAGACGGACTATCGAATATTTGTCTATCGAAAGTGTGGTTATGTAAGTCATCCTCCTTTTATTTATTTCCAAAAATAAATGATAAACTTAGGGCTAATTTTTCAATAGTCAGATAACTTTTATCTGAGGAATAAATTTATTGGTTTGACAGCTTTTGTATAGAAAATATGTCAAACTGTCAGATTTATTCTTCAGATAAAAGTTATCTGACTATTGAAAAATCAGCCCTTAGAGGAATAAGTTTTATGAACCCTGAAGATGGCTGCGTTTAAAAAAGGCGTGGAAGAAATCCCTAAAGAAGAGTGGGCCCACTGCTTGAGTCAATGGTTCCATCGCATGCGACGGTGCTTAGAAAGGAACGGAGAACTACTTCGAAAAGCAATCAAAATATAAACAGGCTTCTACATCATTCCGTTTTTTTATTTTCTAAAAACTTACAGTGTGACCCACGTATTGCTCCGTGCGCAAATACGATCACAATTAGCCAAGTGTTAGTGAAATATTGTTGTAATCACACAATATTTTTCACAGCCGCAAACAGTCTAATAGCATTCTATAAAACCAGTTTCTAATCGGTACCTACTTGCAGTTTCTGGTAGCTTTACTGTTTACCTACTGAACAAAGGTCGACGAGGAGAGGGTGGTTAAATTAAACACTGGACTAGTACTAAGCGCGTATAATACATAAATCACAGTGCTTGCTGCTCACCCCAATATAAATTTTATTTCAGACTATATACTACGAGCGGTAACGAAACCATAGCGACTTCTAATTCGACGCCAACGCCATCTATCGAGCTAGAAGGTAATCTTTTCCCAGTTGTCGTCGAATGTTGATCGCCATGATTCAGTTTGCTCTTTTTTAACCTAAACATACCGCCCACCAAGGACATTATTGCCGAATGTCCTTTAATACTACCACCGTGCTCAATAAGGCAAAATAATTATTTTAAATGCAATGAAATTTCAATCTTATACATCCTTAGTGAGAAGTAATGACAGAAATATTTAAAACCCTTGACATTTTTAAAGTTTACATCCTTATAAGCAATAAATCTACTTGACAAACGTAAACAAAAACAATATATTCGACATGTTGCTTAAATCTAATACAATCGTGTTTCAATTGGATACAGGCAATATACATAATTTAGACGTAGGTCTTTTTATAGTCGCCGATTGTGTTCGTAGAGTTACGACACGAGTAAGACCGTCAGAACCAGGATGTTTCTGTTCAATCCTACCTAATAACCATTTGCCAGGAGGCATATCGTCCTCCATAACTAAAACTACTTCACCCACAGATGGTTCCGGAATTTTATAATGCCACTTATTTCGTTGTAAAAATTGATGAAGGTAGTCGTGCGACCAACGTCTCCAGAAATCTTGCATCATTCTTTGATGAAGTTGCCATCGCTTTAAACTATTGACATTTTCCTTTTCATAATTCAAGTCGGGAGGTAAAAGTAGTGGCTCCCCTACTAGAAAATGCCCAGGAGTTAGAATGGTTAATTTGTCCTGATCTTCCACATACGATAAAGGCCTTGAATTAAGACAAGCCTCAATTTGAGCCAATACTGTAATCATCTCCTCAAAGGTAAGAGTCGAACTCCCTATTACCCTCTTAAGGTGATGCTTAGTGGACTTTATCCCTGCTTCCCACAGACCTCCGAAATTTGGCGCATGAGGGGGGATGAAGTGCCACTCCGTACCATTATTCCCTAATTCTTCTGCTAATTCAGGGTTACAGGCTGACTTTTCTTTGTTAAACAAATAGAGTAATTCACGCGCTGCCCCCACGAAGTTAGTCCCATTGTCGCTATACAGTTCCGCACATCGACCGCGTCTAGCAACAAACCTCTTAAAGGCAGCCAAAAATCCTCTAGAGCTTAAATCACTAACTGCTTCTAAATGTACAGCCCTAGTGGCCATACATATAAATAAAGCAATATAACCCTTATAGGATTTATTTCCACGACCCTTGGACACTCGAATACTTATCGGGCCCGCATAGTCTACTCCGCTACATAAAAAGGGTTTGTTCGGGATTACACGAGAGGAAGGTAACTGCCCCATAAGTTGTGTCCTAACTTTAGATGCATGTCTTATGCATTTAACACATCCCCTTACATACTTTTTAACTGAAAGCTTAACTCCTATGATCCAATATTTGGACCGCAAATAGGTTATCATGATTTGCGGCCCACCATGCATGGTTTTCTGGTGTGCATCGGCAATTAGGAGACTTGTGATGAAAGACTCTTTCGGTATCAGAATAGGATGAACCCGATCATAATTCAATTGGGACATCTCAAGCCGCCCTCCAACTCTTATAATTCCCTTGGAGTCCAAAAAGATATTTAATGATTTTAGATTTGTGTTTTTCTCTGCAAGTTTTCCGGCCTTTAAACTTTCCAATTCGGTTCCGAACCCCTCTTCCTGACACTTCCTGACACACACTTCCGCTGCGCGTTCCAATTCCAGTGTAGATAACTGTAGTGACCTTGTACCGTTACCCGATGCTACCCTGGTTCTCAAGTTTAAAAATCTACGACAATATGCAATCACCCGAACCAATCTTGATAACGAAGAAAATCGGTTCCAAAATGAAACATCTACCGTACTCGTATGCGCCTTAATTTCTTCTAAATGTGTGGCAAGATGTTTGGGTCTTTTAGATTCAACTGCCAGTTCCTTTAGAAAACTTGGACCTTCCCACCAGAGGGAAACACTTGCAAGTTCCACCGGAGATATCCCGCGTGAAGCACAATCAGCAGGATTTTGTTTCGATGCTACATGGGCCCAATGATGAGTATCCAAATTGCTCAAAATATCGGAAACTCTATTGGCAACAAACGTCTTCCAACGACTCGGATGACTATTCAACCAAGCTAATACTACTTCGCTATCTGTGAATGCATGAATATTCTCCCTTTGAATATTCATAACTTCGGCTACTTCCAAAATAAGCTTTGTCAAAAGAACTGCCCCGCAAAGTTCAAGTCTTGGAATGGAGACTTGCCTTATAGGCGACACCTTGGTCTTGGCAGCCACTAAGGAAATGTGAATATTCCCCATCTCGTCTACTGCTCTATGGTATACAACTGCTGCATATGCTACCTTAGAAGCGTCCGAAAACCCGTATAACTCTTGTTTTGTTTTCTTACCCGTATTTAACCAGCGAGGAATCTTTAGGTCAACCAAAGAAGCTAAGCCTTGACGGTAAGTTACCCATTCTTTTACTAAATTGTTTGGAACTTCCTCATCCCATTGTAACCCAGCTAACCACAGCTTTTGTATCAGCACCTTTGCTGTGATTATGCTTGGTGCTAGCCACCCCAACGGATCAAATAATCTTGCAATATCGGATATAATTTTTCTTTTCGTTACAGGTTCAGTTACCGGCTCAAGGACTAGAGAGTATTGGAAGCAATCGTCGCGCGCATTCCAGGTAAGTCCTAATATTTTTGTTATATCGTCTATTTTTATCTCTAATGCTTCATTATTCCCATCCCTAATACTATTTAATAATTCTTCGCTATTGCTTTTCCATTTTTGTAGTTGAAATCCTCCTTTAGCTAGCACCTTTGTTATCTCCGTATAAATTTTTAACGCATCTTCTTTAGTTTCAGCTCCTGACATTAAATCGTCCATATAAAAATCATTTATGATTATTTTAGCTATATCTACATTATCACCGCATTCGTCAACTGCAAGCTGTTGAAGAGCCCGTACAGCTAAGTATGGTGCAGAGGCTGTCCCGAATGTAACGGTTATCAATTCGTACTCCTTTATTTCCCTTTCAGGACTATCCCGCCAGAGGAGTCGTTGCATTGGAGTATCTTGTCTATTTACTAGAACTTGCCGGTACATTTTTATAATATCAGCCACTATACAAATCTTGTGCACCCTCCAGCGCATAATAATATGACGAAGATCGTCTTGCAAAGACGGACCCACCATTAGGTCATCGTTAAGTGACCTCCCGTTGCTGCGCTTGCAGGACGCATCGAACACAACACGCACTTTGGTTGTGTCTTTATCCTCCCGGACGACAGCGTGATGTGGTAAGTAAACACCCCCTTTATTATCTTTATCCCTTTCTTTTACTTCTACCATGTGATTAAGACTTAAATATTCCTGTATGACTTTAACGTAGTCCGCCTTTAATTTATCATTTTTTGCTAACCTTGTTTCTAACCCTTTAAGTCTTTTTTCCGCTATCCCTTTGGAGTCGCCGCTACTACCAACCAGATTTGTATCCCGCAACGGCAATCTTACTATATATCTGCCGTCTTTATTTCTTGTCGTTGTAGTTTTAAACAGTTCTTCACATTTTGTTTCCTCCTCTGTGAGCATCCTTTTTGTTCCAGATGTTTCTTCCAGTTCCCAGAATTTTCTCAATAAATCATCATCTTGGACGCTGGTATGCATTACAGTTATTTTTGAGGGAGTACTTGTATCTTGGTCAACTTCAAACGCACCCGACAATATCCATCCTAAAGTAGTTTCTTGCGCCAATAGAGTTCCGTTTGCATTCTTCTTAACACCGTGCTGAATGACCTGGCTGTATACTTCAGCGCCCAATAAAATATCAATTTTATTAGGTCTGAAGTAATCTGGATCAGCCAAATCATTTTCGTTCAATTCTACCCATTCCACTCTAGCTACTTTAGAGGACGGGAGAAGAGACGTTACCGACTTCAAAACGTAAGCCTTCACCCTTATTTTAAAAGAGTTACTCAAGAAAGATAAATTGGTATCTAGTGGCGAGAATAACAGTAGCCTGGGACTTAGCGGTAACAAAGAATTCCATAACTTTCGGTTACCAGAAGTAAAAATACCAATGTTTTCTGGTAAATATCACGAGTGGGCCACCTTTAGAGATTTGTTCATTGGGTTAATACACAAAAATAGTAGCCTAGATGATACACAAAAGTTGTATTATCTAAAAGGGTATCTAACTGGGGAAGCGGAACTGTTATTAAAAAATGTAAAAGTGACATGTGAAAATTATAGTTCAAGTTGGGATAAGTTAGAGTCCATGTACAATAATAAAAGATTTTTAGCGAATGGTATAGTAAGATGTTTATTTAATCAAAGAACATTAACGGGAGAATCCGCAATGGAAATTAAAAAACTTTTAAGTACAACTACAGATTGTTTAGAATCAATAAAAAATTTAGATATAGATCTTGCATCATTTTTAATTGTTCATATTGTAACTGAAAAACTGGACAAGGCTACTAGAAGGGCTTGGGAATTAAAGTTAGCATCAGATCCAAGCGATGATCTTCCTACCTTTGATCAACTAAAAGATTTTTTGATTAATCGATTTAGGGGGTTAGAAAATTTAGATACTAAGGTAGATAGGGTCCAAAGGACTACACAGGCACTACACGTAATGAAAGATAGAAAGGTATCCTGTACATTTTGTGCAGGTGAACATAAAATAAGTGTTTGTAAAAAATTCATGAATGAAAGTAGTGAAAATCGGAGAGACTTTGTTCTCAAGAAAAAATTATGTTTTGTTTGCTTGCTTGACAACCACTCTGTTAGGTTTTGCAAAAACACTCTCAAGTGCCAGGTGTGTAAACGACGCCACCATTCATTGCTACACCCACCGGGTGGTGTAGGGTCGGAAGTTGGTGAGGGTAGTAGTGTTGCTCGCGCGGAAACCTCAACGAACGGAAATAATACAGCCGCTAATCAAGCGGAGGGGTCCAATACGCCGCCGGTAGTCTCATGTCTTGCGAAAGGGAGTAGTAAAACGGTCTTACTAACGACGGCGTTAGTAAAAGCAGAGTCGAAGAATGGGACTTACCACGTGGTTAGGGCACTACTGGATCAAGGATCACAAGGGTCCTTTGTTACGGAATCCCTGGTTCAGTATCTGGGTTTAAAGAAAATACCGTCAAAAAATACGGTGCTCGGTGTGGGAGACAAAGGTACAACGTCGACGGCTATAGTGGTAATAAATCTTTGGTCAAGAGTAAATCCTTTTTTTTTTTTTTTTTTCATGCAAGAAATTCTACAGCTAATAGTTACGAGTATATTAATTATGGCCTGTAGTACCTTCAGATTAGTCACGAATAACACATACAGAGCTAATACGAAACGGGGGTTTCCTTTAAACTGCATATACTAGGTACCATTTTCAAGCTCTGCACAAAAAATCTATTTAATAGGAGAGTAGTTTAGTCACAAATGATTTTTTAAGTTTTTGCTCCGTTTGAACACGATGTATATTTCCTTACAGCTGATTATGTCTGAAGCGAGTCACAAGTACAACCAAATATTTTCGAGGAAGCAATAAATACACACACACTTGCACTTGCATTACAAAGGGTGGTTGCGTTATACTCTGATTTGTAAGCTATTTAGTTTGTTTGAAAAAAAAATAGTTTTTGGTGCTTTTTATTTTTATTCCGCATCGAATTAATACTAAACACGTATAGTACTTATACGTAGTGTAATTTAATGCCCCTCTGTCATATCAACTCCGTATACTTAATGGTCGATTTTTTTTCACAAACATTTTTATAGTTTCTAATTATCTGTTAGTTCATCTCTTTGTTGTGGGGGCAGCAAAATGCAAATCGAAAATGACCAGTACCATACACCGTACCGTAATGAGGTACCATACAAGGTAGTAATCAGGGTCGAAGCTACCGTCGTATCAGCCGTATCAAAGATACGGGGCCCTCGAGCGAAAATTCGTAAAATGTTATCCACAACCTGTAAATTCTTATTGATAAAATTCTTGGTATTAATGAACACCTAATGAAAACATGAAAAATATCATAATTTGTTTGTCTTACTAAGGCCTCTAGCGAGAGGCAAAAAATCAAGCTCTTCATTTTAAAAAATCTGTGAAAATCTAACTTATTTGCGTCAGGATGCTCCAATTATCGAGCTCGCTCTTGCATTCTCTTAGCAAAATCACAATAACATCTTTAACCTATCCAAGTAAGGATTCTCCAGCTTACTAGCTCGCTTTGCCCTCTTAAGCATACTCATTTACCAACCAACAACAACAGCCAACAGCGCTATTTTATTTATTTTGATAAAAAAGTATCGTTAGAAAGCGGGTAAAAAGGTGCACCCATTTTTTTTTTATTTAGAGCGATTTTTGTACTGGCTGCGCCATTGCTATTAATAGTACGAGTACTATTGTCTGTAGTCTCCCTTATATGTTACAGCACTAAATACGCTAACACCCAGGGTCAATTTAGGGGAGGCTATTTTGGGGCAAACGTCTGATATAATAAACTGGAAGGTCGATAGTTACTAGGGTTGCAATAGGTCCGTATTTTTTGTAGATGAATTTATAGTTATGTTTTTTTATAAATAACCTTATAAAGAACCCAAAATTCGAAGACATTTGACACTACCAACCCGCACTGGACCCGCGTGGTGGATTATGGCTCATTCTCTCTCACCGAGAGTAGGCCTGTGTCCCAGCAGTGGGAACATTGTAAGCTCATTATGAACATAGCTAACTAACACACACTAACTAAGGCCTATTTTTGTATTCCAAATTCCCTACTGCTACACTGTGTTTACAAATCAATGTGATAGATTTTACGCAAAAAACTTTGTTCTAAAACTAGCTTTTAAAACTAAATTGACGCACCTGTCATCAACTTTCACATTGTTACCATAGAAAAAACAAATACTCTTTTGCTTAATTTAAAAAAAAATTGATCTTGAATCGCTAAAACACACACACGTCATTATTTTACAAAGATAACGATACCAATGAACATACTATTTGTAAAGGATTCGGACTTAATTCAAATGCATAAGGTCACTCAGTCTGTCCCTAGAAATAATCTTACAAACTCAATAAAAAACTTCTGGGTACTTAACAAATTATTTCCTAGCAACACTGCAGTTGTCATTTTTATGATAAAAGCTGTACTGATGCCGCGTTATTAATTATTCTATTTACGCCAATATTAGTGATTTATCTATCAAAATCCGTGTGTTTTGTGTCTAAAGTAAACAGTGCAAGATGTCGAACCTACAAATATGTCGAATATGCCTCTCTACCGATGTGAAAATGTATGAATACGATCAATTTCAACTGAAGAGTTTCTACGAAGAGATTATGGCCACAAAAGTGAGAATTGTCGGCCTATTTTGTTGTATTTGGACTCTTTTGTTATTGCCAATAGTTATTATGTCTTATTGTTGTGGTATTTATGCTTAGAGAACAATAGAAAAGTAGTCTTATCGGATTCATGTTACGCTTATACATACATGAGACATGCATGTACACCTACGATCTCTGGAGCGGTAAATAGAGTTACAGTAGGTGACTAGTAATGTCTAGTAGTGATAAGTAATATCCACTATCATGTCAGTCAGAAGAAATCTAACTAGGTCGTAAAAGCCATAACGTGAATCCTCAGCTGTAGGCCACCAAATGCAAATTATCTTTGGAGTTTTGCAAATTGTCGCTCTGTTTTACGTTGATGTTGATATAGATGCAATTCGGGGCTGTAAGAATGATATATTTACTGAATAATAATCATCAATTTCATACCAATCGTCAAACTTTGTTCCATCGTAAGAATTTTTCAGTTAGGTGCAAAAAAAATCTGAAGTTATCCCTAAAATAACTCTTGTATTTTTACTATTTTGAAAACAATTTGAAATCAATTTTCCTTTCCCCATAAATCTAGTAATAAGTTTCTATTTCAATTGGATTTTTTTTATAAAAAATCTTTTTATGTGACTAAGTTTTTTTTTTGTTTTTAACAAATACAAGTAATATTAGCCCTAATTTGTTTACCACTCCCTCTCTTTTTCTAGAATAAACAAAAAACTTGTTTTTAATTTCAGGTAAATGAAAGATCAGGTCTGCCCAAAGTTTTCTGTTACCAGTGTGCGGCACTACTGCATAAGTACCATAAGTTTAAAGAAAAGTGTTACACAGGACAGAAAGCTCTCAAAGAAATCATTTGGAAAGGAAAAGTAAGTACTAGACCATGTGTAGGTACATACTTCAATTCAGAAACTTTGTCTTGTATGAACAAACTCAATGTCATGCTAGACAAAGTTCACAAACATCACAACCACAAATGGACGTAGATAAACGAAAAGGAATGAAGAGGAGTAAAAAAGATACAAGCAAAAACCACTGTCTATCACTTTTTATCAACCTCAGAACCAACCTCATGTAGGTTGGTTATTATATTATGGCACGTTAAAAAGCCTAGAGTGTGCGCTATTGAAACTGTAATTTATCCAACCGTATAAATTTACTTAGACCTCGGAAAATATAATACTACACTTGACTATACTATTAACAAAAAAAAATTGTTTTATGAAGAAATATCTTACAAAATTCAAATGTGAATATCTCTTAAGTTACCGTGAGGGATTGGATACTTTTTGCATCCAATTACATCCAATTTATTTAGAGCTTTTTTACTCAATTACAAGTGGTTACTCGAAAACCACAGACTACATAATGCTAAAGTAAGAGTATGGGCAGTTTGAATGTCAAATATCAGAGATGCTGGTTCTGATATAGCAATTTTTTTTTTTTTATTTGTTTGAGGAAATGGTCGTACTCTATTTTGAAATGGTGTAAGAGGTGACTAAGAAATAATCAAATGTTAATAGGATTAGCAGGAGCATCTTAAAGTGAAGTATTTATGTAAATAAATCTTATATTCCACCAATTCGCAGTAAGCGTTTCCAAATGTCTTTTGTAATGCGCACAGCAAAAGAGTGGAACTCTCTACCTGCGTCTGTGTTTGCGAATGCATACAACCCTAATCTCTTCAAAGTTAGAGTAAACAGGCTTCTTCTGGGTAAGCTCACTCCATCGTCGACTCTGTCTCTGTCACCACTGACCTAGACTAGAGTCAAGAGCAAACCCACCTCAAATAAAAAGAAAAGTATTTATGTAAATAAATCTGCTGCCTTTGCTTATTGATTCTCAACAACTACAGTTTTATTACCTCATTTACTGCTTGATCAATCACTCCCATGTGTTCCGAGGCAGCAAGCCACACCCACATATCACACTTGAATCACTAGCAGGCCTCCGCCACTCCATGTACTTGCGCGCTATAATTACCTACCGCTCGAGCGAGCGCTCTCGGACCGTTTGCGGTCCAAATTCGGTTCCCTGTGATTGCTGTAGGATCGCGCCGTGCGAAGCAATCACAACTGTACGCTTGAGCATTTAGGCACATTTTAGCATGCAGTGGTTGCTGAGGCGACGGAGTAGGCTATTATCTCAATAGGTATTGGAAATTTTCTACTGAGTGAAGTATCTGTTACGTAGTAACTATTTAGTAATCTGTGTCACTAGTGACACTTGCAAGTTGCCATAGCACTAAAAGGGTTCAGGGTCAACAATCTATTTCTCTCTACTATACAGGGTGCCAGGGCGACTTCGGCGCACAACCTGTCACCATGGATTCAGTACATGATTCTGAACTCCCCAGTGTTGAAATATTTCGTCTGTAATTAAAAAATAAATTGACTGCATCGGTATTGCACATTTCTATGATACAGCTGATTTTTCTTTTGATAACCAACAAAAAATGTATACAGGGTGAAATTTAATTCATGGGCAATATTTTAAAGGGTCATTGTACTCATCATTATGAACAACTTTTACTATGGGACCAAACCTGAAATGAAAAAAAAAATTTGCTGTTCCCTACATTTATGTTTGCATAACCCTTCAAAATGTAGGAAACAGCAGATTTTTATTTTGTGATTTCAGGTTTGGTCCCATAGTAAAAGTTATTCATAATGATGAGTACAATGACCCTTTAAAATAATGCCCATGAATTAAATTTCAGCCTGTATAATTTAAATTTATTTATTTCAGACATAATTCTAGTCCATAGTTTTACACTCATACATTAAAATTTTAAACAGACAAAAACCCAAAATAAAATTTTGACTAATTAAAGAACAATGGGTAATTTTGTATGGAACCCGTACCCACCTTTGTAGCATTTTAGACTAGGTGTCATTTAGAAGAGGCTTAATTGACTAACTCAAAAATAAATGAACGAATGAATGAATGAATGGGAGACCGAAGTTATGATAACTTCTTTATTACATTTTTAATTGCAAAGTGTTATAGCAATCGCACCTTTTTCTGATCTGTAGACCAAATAATTAACCAGTTGTTTTTTCTGCCTAAAGAGAGACCGACTTAGCTTCCTACCATTCGTTTTTGGTATGGAAAAAATATTAAATAAAAACCATAAATCTTAAAAAGCACAGTTTGATTACAAGACCAATACAAACATCATTTTTAAATTGTGTTGTTACTCTCAATGATTATATCATCCCAGGCACTTGCCGGACCTATGAAGTTATCTAGGTGCCTGCCAACACCTAAGTACCATATTATGCTAACAGTGTGAGCACAGGCACCTAGAGTTCTCATACCCGTCATGCAGGAGCAATAATAGGCTTCGATGGCTTCTCTGTTCTTTCTGGCTTCTCTCCAATTTTTACGACACACCGACGCTAGCGCATAATAGTTCGAAGTACCTACCTAACGGATAAAATCGCAAAAACGTCGAATGTGCATGGGTCGCTTTTATTAAGGATTTTCGGCATTTTCAACGTCGAATATCTTTCTTCCCCCGCAAGCTACAAAGTTGCCCCCATACAACAAATATATATATTTTCAAAGACCTTTCTAATGGTACCAATTTCAATTTGCTACATGGGTGGGTACGTTTTGTTCCATGTTCTTTAAATATTCAACAGCTCATAATATTTATTTTTTAATTGCCAAAAAAAATATAAAAATGTCAGAATAGTATGCTAGAGGGTCTAGAATCATGTGCTGAATTCATGGTTACAGTTTGCGAGCCAATGTCCCTGCCACCTTGTATAACAAGAAGTCTAATGACCCCTTCAATTTCAGCTTACCAAAAAAGCAGTCCGAAACATAGACAAAACAAACAAAAACATCCGTGTACCAATAAGCATAATAACTGTAAACAAAAGAGTACGGACCTGCATCGTTAAAACTGGAGCTAAATTGAAACTTCATGAGAGAAAACCTGAAGAAGTAGACGTAGGCTCTTTAAGTGATGACGGCGATTTCTTTGACGAAGACGATCATATTGAAGATAGCAAAGAACATTTAGTAGATGAAATAGACATAGAAAAGGTAGACATAAAAGAAAAAAAAGAAGACGATGACCTAGAACCTGAAAAGATTGAAAAAAATAATGATATAGATGTTGTAGATGTAGATATTATACCCAAAATACAACCAACAGAAAATGTAACTTTAGACATCGATAAAGTCTTCTCCGACGATGATATGCCGAGTGATAGCGAAAAGGTTTTCGTTGATGACATTAAAATTGTCACAGACGATGACGAAGATTCGGAACCAAAAGAACCAGTTAAAAAGAAAAGAACTAGAAACGGCGGTAACAGTAAAAAGAAAAAGGCTAAAGATACTATACCGAAAGAGAAGAAATTCGCTGTTAAAACTACTAAAAAGGCCGAAATGGATCCTAATAACTGGCTGAAGATAAATTTGACGGAAGAGGAGGCAGATGCTGAGTTTAAATCAAGGGGAACACATAAGAGGTATTTGAACGCTCAGTACAAATGTAATGATTGTCTCAAAGGGTTTTCGAAAGAGGATATGTTGAAGAGGCATGCCAAATTAAGACATAGTGAGGTAAGTCATCATTGGCGTGGCGACGCATGCCGTGGCGATGCGTCGCCACGCTATAGTTCAAATAAAGAACATTGTTTTTTTTTAAGCTAAATATTTGGTTTTTGATGGTGCCATATTTATTTTCTTTTATTTTTGTTAATGTTTTTTTTTTCTAGAGAACCTAGATAAACCTCAATTTGTTTTTTTTTACCATATTTCGGGAATCTGAAACAGCTATTGCTACGACTATATTTAAACGTGGTAGTCGTAAGATAAGATCTCTGGGTATTCTACTCTGAAAGTCTTAAGAGCGTTTATACCTTATGAGTGGCAACGTCGCAATTTAGTGTCATATTTCGTGGTTTTAAATTTTTATCATTTAATCGGAGCTATATTTTAAAAATCTGTTTAATTAACTTTTTAGAATTACGTGAAAGTGTTTAAAAAGTAAGTAACCGTAATGCTTACAGTTATTTTACAATGAAAATAACGCCCTGCAAGTTTCCAATGTATTATTTGCATATAAATAGAACTGTAAACGCAACGATTTCTTACCTTTTACACAGTTTTCACGTAATTCTAAAAAGTTAATTAAACAGATTTTTAAAATATAGATCCGATTAAATGATAAAAATTGAAAACCACGAAATATGACACTAAATTGCGACGTCGCCACTCATAAGGTATAAACGCTCTTAAACGCCCACGTATGATGTAGAGTATATATTCCAGAAGTACATGTGTATAGTACATGAATATATAACTTCGATACAGGATAGAAATCTCGATGTTTTGACACGTCGCTAGTTTGCAGCGGGTCACTAGTCTTCACATAAAATTGTTAACAATTTTTGAATTTACTAAACCATGTAATTGTTGATTTTCAGTCTAACGGCCCAATAGAGTGTCGCTTCTGCCATATGCGGTTCAAATGGAAGTGTTTCCTCAACAAACACATGAGACAGCACTACACCAAGTACAAATGTCTGCGCTGCGACCTCGTCTGTCCTTTAGAGTAAGTATGAAGTCACAAATACAGTATTTTAGGGCGAAAGCGCGAAAATAACCGAAATTCAAAAAATCTCTCGTTTTTTTTTCAATTTACAAATCAGTGTCAGATGGCCTGTTGATCATAATGTATTTCGCGACCGTACCAAACATTTCTTTACAGAATTAGAATTATTTAAATCATTGATACAACTATTCAAGTTGAAATTACCCTATTGAATGACTATTTAGTGAAATCGTGACACTTGAGGCCAATCTTAACTTGTTTAATCGAAAGTTAATGGTTCTGGATAGTTTTGGCTTAAAATAACAGAATCTGATAACAGCCACGGATTTCCGAGAGAAACCCGTGTATTTAAACGGGTTTTTTATTGAATGTGTAATACAGTTGTAATATCAATTGGTATTTTGATTTCAGAACAACAGCACTTTTCCATGAAGAATATCATAATGGTGTTACAAGGAAATGTGATCATTGTGGTGAAGTGTTCAAGTAAGTATACTTAAATTTTTTCAAAGTGTCATGCGTCACCTAGAGTTAGTAAGATACTTTATAATATTCTATAAAGTTTTGCCTTAGGTAAATTTGCTTTATTTTTGCATTGATTAGGGTTATTATACCGGCTATTTTTTAAATTTTTAGGTCTGATATCTTTTATCTGTGGATTAAAATTGACGTCTGACAGTTCTATACTACATAAAAGATAGCTTAATCTCTGCGACATAAGTCAAACTGACATTCCTAGGGCTGTCATGATATAAAAAATTGTCGATAGAAATTATCGACGTTTCTTACTATTATTGATGCTAATGTAACATTTATTTATATGGCACTTCACATTTAATTGGGTTTAATTTAATTACAAACGTTACTAAATTAAATGAATATTTGAATATAAAATACATTTATTCTCGTAAAGGAGTACACCCCAAATCCATATCTGAAACAGTATCAGAATCGCTAGAACAATCTTGTAAATTTATTATAAACTCTTGTTCGCAAATATTATCAAATCGGACTGCCCGCTCCCAATCTTCTTCCATTAGTTTTCTGCATTTGGTTACCACCTTCTTCCAGTTTTCTGCAGATACATTGTCGACCGCACAATGATTCATCGCCCATCACTAATTAGGTTGGCATGTCCATAAAGTATGACATTTACAGGTACTGTCTGTACTACTATGAAATTCAGAACTTCATAGGCGTGATTTTACTGACAGCTGTCGCAGAGATCAAGCTATCTTTTACGAAGTATAGTATGGTAACTGTCAAAAATAAAAATTGAAATATTTTCTCAGGTTAAGACTTTTTCTAGGTATAACAGTTTGTTGGAATTCGCCCTTAAAATTAGTTTTTATATTTAACTAAGTATTTATTTCTTTATCAGGCATCTAACGACATACTACACCCACTTACGCACACATCGCAGCGAGCACGTGTGTACACTGTGCGGCGCCTCGTTCGTCAGTGTCACCGGACTGGGCATACATAAGAAGATTAAACACGTTAATGCTGATTCTGTAAGTATACCACTTCCTCTCAATAGTTTCTTGCCCGTTCTTCTCCATAGGTACCTGCTACGCTTTGGAATGGGCAACTAGCGCCTTCTTGGGTGTGGCGCTTCATCTTTCTGACTGACCGACCCCTTGACAATTCAAAAGTCCTTGTAATTGTTTTATTTGAAATAAATGCTTTCAGTTTTGAGCATAAATGTTGATTGATATATATTTTTTTAATTTATAGAAATATCACCGTCGTTTAGCTGTTTTTATTTGTAGTCGGTTTTACAAGCCAGAGCAGTGGTGGCCCAGTGATATCGGTCCCGACTTATGAGTTGTAGGTCGTGGGCTTAAACCCAGGCAGGCACTTTACTTTGTGTATTTCATTTCATTACCACTGCTCTCAAAACTGTGAAGGAAAACATCGTGAGGAAACCGGCATGTTCTAGAACCAACAAATTCGAAGACATGACAACGACTAATCCTCACACGGCCTTTTTTTTTGAGGGTAGGAATTCATCAAATATCTTCTCCCGCTCTGGGCGGAGCGGGAGGGCGTGTCAGATTCTTACTGACTAAAACTCACCTGTGTTCCTTCAATTGCCTGTGCCCCCTGGCACGGTAACCCTTTCGGACTTTCCCGCAACCCTGGCAGGCATCGGTCCTAGCGGACCCCGTCGTTTTAGCTGACATCTATTTGAGGCGCGCGTGGAACACTACTCTCCGTCGACCCGGGCCTGGTCCTTATCGGACGGCGAGCTGCCCATAGTTCGCCGTCCGCAAGCCCGCGCCTACGGTGGCCGGGAATCTGCTTGTGATTCCCGACGCCCAGGGCAGTCGCCGGGGCATGAGGGCGCGAATTTTGCCTCTCCCTCACGCGTTCCGCTTCCTCCTTCGCGAGCATTACTGCTTCGCAGAAGGCGGTACCGGCTTCCCATGCCTTCTTACTCCGTACCATGGCCGGACGCAAGAGATCGCCACCGCCAATCGCCTGCACGAGGACACGGCGGTGGAGCACAGCCGTGGTGCCCAAGCCGGGCAGACCTCCACCGTATGCTCCACCGTGTCCTATCCGCACTCGGCCTGCGTTATGAATTACGGCCCACTCCCTCTCACAGAGAGGAGGCCTGTGTCCCTGCAGTGGGAACATTATAGGCTGGTTATGCTTTACAAGCCAACCACTCTAATCGCAGCCCTGCAAATTCTGTATCACAGGATCTAATGGTGTGATTTCTGCCAGGAAAATGAAGGCTGGCTTTAAATAAAGGAATATAAAATTATGTGGGTATAGTTGACATCGTAATTATTGATCTATAAATTTTGACCACGAGTCTCAGCCAAATTAAACTTCATTAAGGAAGGAAGGAAGGCCGCGAATCCTTTTTAGATCAACATCCAACCTGACATTGACGTGCAAATTGCAAAAAAACGTAAGAAAATTTGAATTTCGTGGGCTACCCTGACGCTTTTGCCTCATTGGTGAAACTATAAGACAAACGAACTGAACACATAGACAAATAGACCTTGTCGTTTTATGACTTGCAAGTGACGTTCAAACTTAAGGTGGAATAGCAATTACGTCGGTCCCTTACTTCAGAATTATGTGTCAACCAATGACTAAAGAATAAGAGAGGACATGAACTAAAGGATCGTATCGCGTGCCCGCGTGGAAAGTAAAATGGCGTAGGCTCCGCCCATTACCTAGTGTTGTCCTCTGCTCATTCTATGCAATGATTTTGTTCATCGTGTTGATTACAAATCGATTAATCGAAATCACATACATTAAAATAAGGTTTTTGATTTTAAGTAGATAGTAGGTAAGTAGGGTGTTATTCGATTCTCATTCTAGGACGTCGCATTATGGATTAAGTACAAAAAAGCCTGTTGTTGCGTAATCTGACTGAAAAATTGCAAAAATCATCAATTTGGCGGTTCATTTAAAATTAATTGTACTTGATATTATTTACTCTATGATTAATAGTTGCTCGTGATAATCAAGCTAGAAGAAGAGTAAATTAAACTGCAACAAGGAATTCAAAACTAACTAACAAAATAAAACAACAGAAATCGATATTATGCATTTAATGGGAGAACCGTTTTATTTCAAATAGATACAATAATATCAGTTTGTAATTAGTATTAAGTACACCAATAATGTGAAATACAATAAAGTCTGCCTGTCTACAATAAATGTACAGGGAAATAATAATGTATTATGACTCAAACTCAAAGCATTTATTTCAAATAAACCAATTACAGGCACTTTTGAATTGTCAAGGGGTCGGTCAGTCAGAAAGATGAAGCTAGTTGCCCATTCCAAAGCGTAGTAGGTACCTATGGAGAAGAACGGGCAAGAAACTCCATGGACACTCTTTTAAATCAAAATATTGTTACAAAAAAGTGGTTACATCATTCATGTTGTAATTATACATGTGAGAACGATGTAGAAACACGTGCACGTTAAAAGCGTCCGTAATAAAAAGATAAAAACAATTATGGAATTAAAATAAGCCGTGGCAGCTAAGAAATGACCAGTGCCTACTGACGGCGACCGTTCACGAACATGACGTATGGATCAGCACCATTCAGCTCAACCATTTTGAAGGGAACTCAATGATCCAATACACACGCCACCACCAGCGACACATTTGAGTGACCATGACATACTCTCAGCCGCCAGGGCACATTCAAGTCAATGAAAGACGAACCCAGTAACCTTTATAGTGGGTACATAGTGCTCACACATGTCATTGTGCTATGCAATTATACAATACTAAGAGATTGAATTTATACAATGCAAAGATAGGTTGTACAATCTTCATCAGCTCCAACATTATTTTCGAATATATGGGTAAATGTAGGCTTACAATGAAAATGTGATAATTTACCTTAGGGAGCCTTGTCGGTATTGCATTGTCGTGAAGTCTCACTATATCAAGACTTCTATTAATACAAGACTCTTCAAAATGTAGTGAACAAACAAATACTTTTTCCTGGCTGGAGTCGATATTTTCTTGACCCAATGATTCAAGCCACTTACTTTTAAGTTTATCATTTTTGGTAACCTAAAAACACAAACAAAACACGCAAACTAACATAAATGTGTATATTCTTTCATGCTAAATATTCAAACGAAATTTGGTTTTTATCGATGCAAAATCGATTCGTTGTGCAAATTACACAATCACAACACTATATTTGTCAATAAAAATACGTAGTAAACAAAACCAAAATAAGGAAATATATCGTTCGAAAGACTATGAATAGGCAATAATCTATGACTGAACAGTAATAAACATGAATTGAGACTAGAAATTGGTATAAATTTATATAGGAAACTTAATAATCTATGAATTCTTTCGACTTACTTGTGCAGGGATATCAAAGGCGCTTTTTTACTGTAATTCGAGCCACAGCCCCTCACACAACACTTAGGCATGGTTTCCTCTGTCACAGACAGCCTCAGTCAAATTTACAGCACTCAAAATGTTCTCAAAATGGAAAAAAAACTTAATATTTAGTCGCACAATAACGCCAAATGACACTTCATGTACACTGAGAAGTACTCAAAACCAGAAACTAAAATGGCGAACCGGCCGATGGGCAGGGCTTCCGTGACGTCATACTTCAATATTGCAATTTTAGAAAACTGACAAAATACGGTTTTCTCTTTTTGACACTTGCAGAATTGCATAAGTTAGAAAGAAACATGTATATTTTTTTATTTCTGTATAGAATCGTATGATATTTCCATAATGTATAATTTATATAGATCTTTTAGTTCATGTCCTCTCTTGGTCTTTAGTCATTGGTGTCAACACATCAAACAAAATAATTCCATTATGCCTCATACCTTCCACAAAATAATAAATTAGGGGATTGCAAGTGTACTTGTAAAAAAAATACATTCATGAACCTGAAAGTCCCAAAAAATTCAAATTCATTTAAAATTCAAATTCATTTATTGGTGTAATTTGAATTCATAAATAATTCATTGGTGTAATATTACACAATTTAAGAAACTTGAAATTGTTCTTAATAAATAAATGCTATTATACTATTGACGAATACTTAAATGACGAACTAATTTAGAATTACAAATATTGAGGTTTTGAGATAAATTGAGATAAATATTAATATTGACATTTTAATTATTTTGACATAGATTTCTGACATTTTAATAATTCCTCATTTAGATCTGACATTAAGTAATAAGTAATTGTTCAATTTGTTTTTTTTTATTCTAATACTATAAAATTATTATGCAGTAGGTACCTATTTTAAAAAAAAATGAGTAAATAATTTATAATCCTCATGGCATTCCGATTTGCACACCATATTTTTACGCCTCCTGGCATAGCGTAGCGCTCTGTTCACTAAACATAAGACCTGGCCCTGCAGTCTCGACATAGTTAGCAATAGTTTTCGGTTGCTAAGTCCTAACAATCCAGATGTAAATGTTGATGTAAATGTTTGGTAGTCTCGACACTCAAATTTATCAGTTGTTACCTACCGGTACCTACCTAAAATATCAGTCACAACCGATAAATTTGAGTGTGGAGACCACCAAATATCATTACATCTGGATTGTTAGGACTTAGCAACCGAAAACGATTGCTAACTATGTCGAGACTGCAGGCCCTGTACTTTTATTACCTATGTTAACAAATAAATTATGATTATGATTATGTGATTTTTGGTACATTTTACATGAGATCTTAATAATACAGGGTCAAATTAAATAAGCTAGCGAAACTCCACTGATGTGATGGGTATCGATATCGAAACATGATAAAACAAAATGAAACATATTTTCATAACTCATACTTCAAGCAACAACATTTCGAGTTCCTCGAATAGTTATTCTAATTATTTGTGTTTCACCTAGTTCATTTGCAATGGCACGGTTAGCGCAGTGGCTAAGCGATTGACTGCTGCGCTGCGTGTCGCGGGTTCGATTCCCGCACAAAACAAATATTCGTATGGCCTACAAGTAGTTGTTCCGGGCCTGGCTGTTTGTGTATGTGACTTTAAATGTTTGTAAACGCACCCACAATACAAGAGAAATTACTAGTGTGGGGCAAATTAAAAAAAAACTAAAGTATTAACATTTATCTGTTCTTTTTTATTTAATTCCATCCAGGAGCTACCTCAAGGTGAAGAACAGTACTGCCAGCGATGCGACGTCAAGTTCGAGACGCGGAAGGCTTTCGAAGAACATCTCATACATTCTGCCAATCACGTCGACGGAATTGAGTGAGTTGTTCACCACAGCCTGCATGTTATGTACCATCGTCCACTGTAGGGTGGCAGCGACATCAACGCACAAACGGTAACCATGAATTCAGTACAGTCAAACGGGGTGAATAGGCATGCAGGGGTGAATAGAAACGAAACTTTAAAGGGGATTTTAACCTTGAAATAATATAGTTTATTGCCAAAAAGGACTCTTAATGTGTTTATTGTAATATAATTAACGATTAAGTGCTCTTGTTGGGGTCAAACTAAATTATTTCAAGGTTAAAATCCCCTTTAAAGTTTCGTTTCTATTCACCCCTGCATGCCTATTCACCCCGTTTGACGGTACATAAATCTAAACAACCTAGCGCAGAAATTTTTCGCGATTTATAAAAAAAATCTACTGTTTCATAAAAAACTGCAATACCTCCGCGGTCGAAATTTTATTTTATTTGGGAAAACAAACAACAGTACATTTTATATTATATATAAATAATATATTATTATACAATCCACAACGTCTCCACATGTTACTAGCTTATAAGCACATATAAATATATTATAAATACATACATCACATAAATCTATAATTATATACATACATAAATCATTATATAACTACAATACAATCATTTCGTAATCTAAAAAACTAATAGTTAATACTTGCTTAAATAATGCATAATAATGAAAAAAATGTATGGAACAGCTAATTTCTTTTTCGAATAACCGACGTAGATTTTCAACGCCCCCACCGCATTGAAAATTAAGAATCATTTACTGAAACCATGGTAACAGTTTGCGCATCGATGTCCCTGCCACCCTGTATAGGCATAGATAAAGAAGAAAGAAAGAAAATAGCTTATTCTGCAAAAAATCTACACAAAAAAGAACTGCCAAAAGCTCTGTATTCAAAAAGCTAGGACCTTTTAATATGGCTTATGATTTTTTAATCGTACTTGTACTAATAATAGTACAAGTAAAAACGAAGATTTTTCAAAAAAAAAAATGGCACTGACTTTTCTGATTCACACATTCAAAGCCATGTTTTGATAATTATAGAGTCCCTGTAGGTAAACATGACCTGTGGCCCTTGCCAACCGAATTTGAATATGCTGTACCTACAAATAAACATTTTTATGGCTTTTTAAAATTCAGACCTATTTGTTTCTGAAACCGAGATTGTTCAAACCTGAATCATTTTGCAAAGCCTTAGACTACCGGTTGGACCCCTTTCTTGAAAAGCTCCTACAGCCATTAACTTGGACAGTAAAATGTCCAGACTCCCCGGCAACGGGGTACCCTCTCTAAGATGTATGTATATTTTTATATTTTGCAGAGACTTAGAAATAAATGCACCTATAACTTCTAACCCCAGGAAACGGCGGCAGAATCTCAAGAGGCTGACCAGAATACCCACCGACTGTCATATTGTGAGTATTCACTTATTATTTGTGTTTAAGTGTTGGGGTTGTGTTTGTTACCGTTTTAAAGGAAAAATCTGTTTAAATAGATAGCAAATAGCAATAGCTATTTAATTATTGACGACTTTATTCATCACAGTTATTCATCAATACATTTTATGGTCACAAAGTTGCAAAAATAATTGGTTGTACCAGCAGGATGGCGAGGTGACATTTGTATCTGTTACACGGGAAAGAAATGTGTTTGAAACTTTTCGTTCCTCGAGTGATGTTTCGTATTGGCGTTATGGTTATAACAAAAAAATAAAAATGTCTATATAGAGGCACGAGGAACAGTGTGTAACGTTCACTCATACCTCCATAGAAAAGGGAGGATCCTGCGACCAGACGGGTGTCGTGTCTGGTGGGCAACTGCCCAATGATTGATGTCGGGAAGTTGTATGTACACTAGTCGCGCGGTAAACTCTGCTTGCGCGATGCAGGATTTGCGTGACGTCAGTATGACGCGCAGTTCGCATGTGGCGATGTAGATGCCGCTGAATCTATATGAATATGATCATGCAAGCGATATCTTTTACGAGTATTTATCTCATGTATCTAATAAAATAAATCTTGGTCTGCAGTGCGGCAAACACTTCGCGACGCAGGCCGCATGTCGCAAGCATCATTTGGCAGAACACCCGCGCACTTCCTTCTTCGCGCCCAACGAGAGGCACATCTGTGAGATCTGTGGCATGTCTCTAGCGGTGAGTAATGAACTTCTAAGCAAGAAAAACGTATAATTTATTTGAAGGGGCTGACAACAGCTAAAGTGCGGTCACTGTCGGACTGCATAGAAAAGAAAGAGAAGCACGATGACACAAAGCTGGTAATTTAGTGCAAAATATGAAGCAATTCTCTACTTACAAAAATCTATTGATTGGACTAAAAAATGAAAACACACGTTAATATGTTGCTTGAAGAACAATCTGAAAAATAAAACTGAATGATTGATTGCATGTATGGGTTTTAATCGTTAAAATATTTTTTTGAGCTATATTCGGATTTTTTTTATCTTACTAAATTCGTTGTATTATGATAAATGATATTTATTTCTGTAAGAAGGTTTGTACAAACACTTTTACACGTCAATCATACTTTAAAAACTAGATGAGGTCGGCGTTTCCTATCTCACTACTCTGAGAAGAAAGGCCGAAACAAACTCAGAGGTCACAGTCTCTTTAAAAGTCCAGACATAATCTTGGTCGGATCATGTGAAGACCATGTAGATTGGTGTCTGAAACGGTCTTTTGAGGAAAAACCATACAGATTGAGCGGACCTGTCCAGTCAGTGCACGCATTTGACAGTAACCGTGCAGCTCAACTCAGAACTTAAGGAGCACGATTCGACGAACAATACCAAAGAAAGGACATTTGGGTAGGCCGCATAAATGACTCAAGCTGCCAGATCGTGATTAAAACTAACTGAGAAAACAAAAAAAAGTAATGAACCACATAATCTTCACATTCACAATAATTAAAATAATATATCTAATACTTTACAAAGTAAATACTCATGTCATTGTATGTATAAAATTCATCAATGTCAATGTGTAAATAAAAGTTCGGACATAATCTTTGAGGACCATGTAGATTGGTGTCTGAAATGGTCTTCTGAGGAAAGAACCACGCAGATTAAGAGACCCTGTGCACTCAGTCCAGTCAGTGCACGCATTTGTCAGTAACTATGTTTTCAACACACTATCTAACTAGCATACATCATGAAGAATATCATATATTTTTCTGATTTTTCTTACTGCAGTGGATCATATACTTGTAGATATTATAAAACTTGCATTTAGGTCATGTAGTCCCCTTAATCTATTCATTTGTATGCTTACCTTTCCGTTCGACACATCATAATGGCGAGCAGTGGTCTTCAGAGCTTGGCAATTAATCTCTGCTACAAGTTGCAGTCAATTGAGGGGATCATGGCTAAATGACAAGAGCTGCACGGGTCGATCGAAGGCGCTCACAGTGGTCGGTTCGTGGATGGGTGACCATCCATTTATAAATTGTTATTCTCAAGGTTGTTATTGCGCTGTTAGAAATAAATGTTTATTTTTTTTATTTATTTTTTTTATATCGAGACCCGTCCGTGCCGCTGAAAGCACGTTAAGCCGTTCCCGTTGGTCCCGGCTGTTATTCGTAGATCTTTGACAGTCGTTACGGGTCGTCGGAAGCCCAAAATTCTGACTGTCTTACCTAGTTCTCGTTACCGGTATTACCGTCGTTACCGTAAAGGTCTCTGCACACAGCGGGCGCGGCGCACATTGGTACAAGGGCGGAAAAAAGTCCTTTGTTTCAACCTTGTTTAAAATGTCTACAATTTGGTACACACATACTAGAATGTTAGTAGAAACAAGTCCTAAAATTAATACGGATAAATAATTATACAGTATTTAATTATATGATGCCATAGTAGGGTGATCGAGAATTTACAAATTTCGTGCAAAAAATATTGTTATTTCAAGTATGAATAGAACCAAAATACTATAATTATCAACTTTCATTTTTAGTTTAGTCATAAGTTTATTGTGTGTACTAATAAAATAGTAAACATAATGTTATAATATAATGAATAATTACTTACTATTACATTTTTAGTGAAGAAGGTCATTTGGAACCTTTTGTTTTCAATCATGAGATCATAACTAATCTCCGTTATCGACCGATACGTAATAATATACTTTCGGAGATTAATTAGACCCTATAGATTAAGAATACATTAGTTTTGGCTGCGATAACCTGCGATCTTGGAAATACCAGGTCCTTAACTAATGACGCTCTGTAATTAAGAAAAAGTGCATTATATTAATAAGTGTTTCTAATGAGGGTAATTAACATTTTATCATATCGTGTAAGTATAAATAGCATTGAATGGTAGTTTTAACTTCACTTACAATTATTTTCTCTTACGATAACAGTGTTATTATAGTGATGGATAGCTTTACTATTGTCTATGCCGATTTAGTGGAAATCATAATATCAAGTAATCGTGAGATACATAAATGCCTCGAAAATTTAAAACTTATGTATCCACAGCTTACAGAAAGTGTTTGGAATCAAGTTTATGAAAAGTTAAGTCGTAATTTTCTACCCGTATTTACAAAAAAGTGGCAAACTGCAGCGAGAAATAAAAATGCTTTTATGGCAAAAAATGAACAGTGGCTGAAAAATATTTTTACCGTTGAGACATCTTCGGTGCAGACTGATGTGGTGAATTGTGACAGTAATGTTCCAGGGCCATCAAAACGCTCTCATAGAGGACGACCAGAAAAATCATTTGATGAATGTTGCGATCGAACAAAGCGATATAAAGTTAAAAGATTGTGTGAAAGCGTTCCTGAAGAAATGATTAAGAAAGCTGCCTCTAAGGTACTCGTACAAGAAGGATCATCGGATACTATCAAGTTTACTCCAGAAAAAGCGTTGGCATTATTACTTGATGCATCACTTTCGAAACATCAATATCAAGTACTGAGAAATGCAGCAAAAAGTATTGGTTGTGATATTTTTCCCGATTATCATAAAGTACTTGAAGTAAAAAGGCAATGCTACCCCACGGATATTGATGTAACGGAAAGCTACGCTTGTGTAAGTTTGCAGTCATTACTGGATCACACAACCAGAAGATTATTTGAAGTATGTCTGAAGACGACCTTACACAGATTAGTGTAAATTCAACGTTTTTACACAAGTGGGGATGTGACGGATCATCAGGTCATGCTGAGTACAAACAGTCATTTATCGACGAAAATGTGTCAGATTCATATATGTTTTTGACATCATTAGTTCCACTGCGTCTGTATGAAAAGGAAAATAAATCTGTTGTGTATTGGACAAATGCAACTCCTTCTTCTACAAGGTGTTGTCGCCCGGTACAATTCCAATTTCAAAAAGAAACTACAGAATCTACGAAAAATGAAATTGCTAGAATGGAGTCTGAAATAGCAAACTTAAATGAAACTGTTATTAGTTTAAAGGAAAAGACTTACAAAGTCTACCATAAACTTGTGTTCACAATGATAGATGGCAAAATAGCGCAGACAGTTACGGACACATCATCATGTGCAGTGTGTTTTATATGCAAGTCAAAGCCATCAGAAATGAATAACCTTGACCAAGTGCGAAATAAAACTGTGGATACGGAGGCTCTCAAGGTCGGTTTATCCCCGCTTCACGCACGGATTAAATTTATGGAATGCATATTACATATTGCGTACAATATGTCATTTACCAGTTGGAGAACGAACGCAACTACCAAACAACAAAAAGATGAAGAGAAGAAAAGAATCCAAAGTGAGCTGTTTCAACGTTTAGGTCTAAAAGTGGATTTTGTAAAGCAAGGAATGGGAACATCTAACGATGGAAATACGTCTAGAAGATTTTTCAATAATGCAGACATTGTAGCTGAAGTCACAAGAGTCGATAAAGAACTTATTCATCGGTTTGGTATAATATTGCAAACAATTAATTCTAGTGCATTAGTTGATTCGGATAAGTTTGGTAGTTATTGTTACGAGACTGCTGAACTATACGTAAGCCTGTACAGCTGGTATAATATGCCAAATACTGTGCATAAAATCTTGCTGCATGGCAAAGAAATAATAAGTGTTGCTGCCTTACCTATTGGGATGTTATCTGAGGAAGCTCAAGAAGCGCGAAATAAAGATTACCGCAATTATAGGTTAGGTCATTCAAGAAAATGGTCTCGTCTATCATGTAATGAAGATGTTATGAATATGCTCTTAGCTACCTCAGATCCCCTTATCAACAGTTTACGTGCAGTACCGAATAAAAAATACTATCCTCTTCACGATGATGCCAAAGCTTTATTAGTGGATAGCACCCATCTCTCAATCAATGTCTTCTCTATTTAATATTTAGTTTATTAATTTTTATTTATTTAAAAATGCTGATTTAATTATATGAAATTCATGTGAAAAAATTTGATGAATATTTTCATGTTAATAAAAAAAAAATACGTGTTATATCTTTCTCTTTGTAAACTGGTACATCCATTATATCATTTTAATAAAGTATTATGAAGAAACGCAACGTCTTTTCATTTAAAAATAATATTTTCCGCATGCCCGTACTACCTGCACCACTGTGCGGCGCGGCGGGACGGGACGGCGACGCGACACTGAGCAGTTGTAATGTACTAGATATTACGGACGACGCCACACAGAGCCGTCCCGCTCGACGCGACGGTAACCGTCTCTCTGTGTGGCGTCGTCCGTAATATCTAGTACATTACAACTGCTCAGTGTCGCGTCGCCGTCCCGTCCCGCCGCGCCGCGCCCGCTGTGTGCAGAGACCTTTACCCTTACGGGTGAGGTACATCTGAATGATCGCAAAGGAGATGTTTGATTTTGGGCCACCACTATGTACACTACATAGATAAATAGGAAAAAAATAGGGGAATTTCATAAAAATACTATAAAAATAACTTGAAGAAGGGTACAGTGGTTCAAAAATGATAATTTTAAAAGTTTTTTAATAAGATAACCCTATTTTTAGGGCAGCCATGACAGTTGTGTTTGACACATAGCTCAATGGTTTGACATGACGTTTGACAGTTTAAGAAGGTGACTTTTTGAGTCTTTCCTTGCTTTGAAAACTCAAAGCACACACAAAATCGAAACACATCCAATCCAAACGGATTGGATGTGTTTCGGAGTTTTTAGTGATTGTTTCTGTTTTGCGACCCAGTTTACTACTACGGACCTTGATTGATTGCTTCTCTGTTGACCCCGGCTTTGTAATATGGTCCCGTGCATTTACTTATTGTTTTGTTCAAATGGTATTTCCTTATTTGCTATTGGTGATAGAAGATGTGCTTCCGCAGTCGAGTAGAATACCCTGTAGTCTTATTTTATCGAAACCGAAACCCAACCCAAGATTTTCGAAATTCGTATGTTTTTGTTTTATGGCAGCTAATACATGTCAATCAAATGTCATTGTCAAAATGACATTTTTCGCATGCTGCTAATCTGATTCACCATGTTTAATTTTATGTTGTGTTGCTCTCCTTGGCCAAGTTAATTTGAGTATACTTTGAAACGAAGTGAAATTAAAGAAAATTAACAATAAAAAACGGTTACTGTAATACATAGCGATATTTACATATATTATAGTGTACATAGTGCTGGCCCAGGCTCCATACATTTCTGGAACATCTCCTTTAGACCAGCTTGGCGAAAACTGGCTTCCCTCGAGGCGACTGACCCACTGAGTACCGTGTCACCCAGAACTGGGTTGTGGAGATCAGATAGGCAATCGCTCCCATGTAAAATACTGGTATACATGTAAAATACTGGTCGGCTTCCAAAAACAAGCGGGTAGTTGCGTAACACACATAAAGCGGCAATCGATCGCAATGCCTTTCATTTTGACAGTTTAGCCACGTTCGTTGCGTTATTTAAGTTGTTGAGCAGACGAATTTTTCAAACTTATTAAGCAATGGATTAGAAATAATTGATTTTTGATGATAATTAAAGAGAAATTGACTGTGAATGTGAGTACCATGCAGGCTAGATAGAATACATGACTTTATAGCTGTCTGGCGGTTTTGAGTATTTTATATACGGCCTACACGAATGTCCTGCAGATCTGGTAGCGTCGTGTGGCGGGTCGTTGAGCTCCCTAAAATAGGTTTGAGCTACACGATGACTGATGCATGCATGCCGTCTGTTAGGACAGGTCAACTCAAAGCTGCAATGGCTCTTTCTTCAAAAGGCCCTTCCAGACATGGCCCTGCATGTGGCGATCTCTCGCGTCCGGCCTTGGTCCAGGCCATGGTACGGAGCGAGAAGGCTTGGGAAGCCGTCACCTTCTGCGAAGCAGTAATGTTCGCGAAGGAGGAGGCGGAACGCGTGAGGGAGAGGCAAAATTTGCGACCTCACGCCCCTAGCCGCCGCAAGAGACGCCCTGGGCGTCGGGAATCGCAGGCCGATTCCCGGCCACTGTAGGCGCGGGCTTGCGAACGGCGAGCAATGGGCAGCTCGCCGTTCGATAAGGACCAGGCCCGGGTCGACGGCGCGTTGTGTTCCACGCGCGCCTCAAAGAGATGTCAGCACCAATGACGGGGTTTGCTAGGACCGATGCCTGCTAGGGTTGCGGAAAAGTCCAAGAGGGTTACCGTGGCCCCTGGCACAGGCATCTGAAGGAACACGGGTGGGTTTTAGTCAGTAGGAGTCTGACACGCCCTCCTGCTCTGCCCAGAGCGGGAGAAGTTATTTGATGATTTCCCACCCACAAAAAAAAAAGACATGGCCCGGCATCGTTAGACTCACATAGAAATCGTAATAATACATTGTTTTGACTTAAAAAGAGACCAGGACCTCTGAATTTGTTTCGGCATTTCTTTTCAAGGATCAGTCAGCTAGGTAATGCCGGCGCCATCTAGTTTTAAAATATTGACGTAAAAAAGTGTCTTAAAATATCATAAACATTTTATTTCATTTCAATGTCCTTCAAAACCCTCGGATTGTCATTAAAAGTGTATTACGTAATTAGGGTGTGGATGCAGCTTAATACAGTTTTTTTTATCTCGCGAAGCAACGCGTGCTTTGCTTGTGGTAACCAAGTGTGTAAACACGCTGTGAATGTGTACGTGAAAACGAGTAGCTTCAGCACATAACACGCACACCTCTGACTTCGCCACTGTCTCGGATGGAACCGCGAGCTCCTGCGCTTACATACACATTCACAGCGTGTTCGTACACTTGGTTACCACAAGTAAAGCACGCGTTGCTTCGTGAGATGAAAACACTATACCAGTATTTTACATGGAGCGACTGCTTATCAAAATGGTAATAGACGAAATAATTCATTCATTCGTCTTCCTCTATCATTACAGCCGGGCAGCGTATCAAGTCACCTGAACACTCACACTCGCGAGAAGATGTACACGTGCAACACTTGTGGTCGACAGTTTAGCAGCAAAGGAGGCATGACTACACATCAGCTGGTAAGTTTATTTATTGAAGTGAAAACTTCTTTAGCTGCGTTGAGTGATTTTTAGTAGGGCCTAACCTTACGGGTTCGCGTCACCGACATGCTAACGTGACGTGTTGCGCCAGACTGGCGACACGCAGCGGCCTGTGTACATTTTGTGTCTGTGGCTGGACCGATTTTAACGGGACTTTCGATGGCAGATAACGGTTTTTTTTTTTATGATGGGTTTGTTCTTGACTCTAGTCTAGCTCAGCGGTGACCGAGACAGAGTCGACGGTGGACTGAGCTTACCCAGAAGAAGCCTGTGCACTCTTACTTTGAAGAGATTAGGGTTGTATGCGTTCGGAAACACAGACGCAATTAGAGAGTTCCATTCTAAGGAGTAACATAGGCATTTGGCCCGATGGCACGTTCCTGTGGGATAATATCCGACATCCACATCTAAATTATTAAAGTATTAATCTGTTATTATATTCGTCAGACCCACACCAGTGAGAAGCCGGTGGCTTGCACTCTATGCGACAAACGGTTCAAGCAATCGAGCAGCATGAAACTACACTACCGCACCTACCATCTCAAAGAGCCGTATCCCAAAAGGTAATCATTTATTTATTTATAGCTTTTTTCCAGAGTGATGGTTGTAATACATAACATAACCAGCCTATAACGTTCCCACTGCTGGGACACGGGCCTCCTCTCTGTGCGAGGTCATTGTCACAAAAATTATGTAATTACAAATAAAATTTAGAATCACAATTAAAATATAAATTAAAATAATAGTTAAATTACTGATTTAATAAGGGACTTCCACAGGGGAGATGACATCCTATCGGCTACAGTCTTTAAGATTACGTTGCGGCTACCAATTCTGCAGATCAGGGATACCGTCCTTCTGCGAATGATGGCATGAAAGCCATCAGTGCGAAGCAGCGCGAACATCCCCGATGCACCACAGAAACGTGGCAGCCCTAACATCATCCTGAATATAATATTATACTGGATGCGAAGGGCATCCAGCAATCTTTTGGTGTGACAGACCCACAGACTTCCAGTGTAAAAGCTCTGACAATATGCCTTCAAAAGCGTAACCTTCACTTGTTCAGAGCAACGGGAGAATCTGCGAGCCAGCATATTACCTCTAACCGCTAGAGCCCTTCGCTCCCTCTCAATGTCTACATCGTCCTGAAGGCCGTCGGTAAGGAAATGTCCCAGATACTTAAACTTCACGACACGATTCACGCTCAAGCCATTTGGGTTAACATTGTGACAATGATCAGGACGTTCACCGGCGGCCTTAAAGACCATGTACTCACTCCTCAGTACATTATATGAAGGAAACAACTCTCCGAGACCCCCCGCCGTCGGGCTCAGCAGCACCATATCGTCCGCGTAGCTTATATTGTTAATGCACACGCCATCTATCGAGCAACCGACGCGCTTGCTACTGAGCTCGACGATGAGGTCATTAACTTACACGTTGAAGAGCTTGGGAGAGGATAGTCCTCCCTGTCTCACCATTTGGTGGCGCTCGGGTTTTATGGAATGTGTCTACTTAAAGTCTGATCAACCTCAAGACCCTAAACAAATCATGTCTCCCAGACTCATACCGAACACAGTCCATCAATAAGTGATATAAGCCTTCAACAACTCCATACTCCACACAGTTAGGCGAGTTCGTTTTACCTTATAGCTTTACTAAAACGTTTAATATCAGGTCTGAGTCTCTGTGTGCCCTTTGCAAAAGCCTCCTCCAACCCCTTCCAATTCTCCCCGTTCCTTGCCTGTCTACTCCATGTCTCTGCAGCCGTCCTCACCAAGTTATTCTGCCATCTTTCAAGAGTTTTCCTTTCATTCTCTTCCCCTCCCTAGGGTACCATAGGGTCACTTTTATGTTCCCTTTCTCTTGCCCCCCGAGTATGGCCGGCCCATCTCCGTTTTAATCTTATTAAAAAAATATTTACTTTTTTTATTTCAGGAACAGAAAAAAGAAAAACGACGATCTATCAAAGGATGAGTACGGCCACGAAGATTCTGACGACAACATGACACTCGACAACTTTTACGCGCGAAAGTATTGAAACACGTCATCTAACTATTTATATAATAGTATATTTTGTATTTTGCGTAGTACTCGCAACCGGGGTGCGTGTACACACTGACAGTAGGAATGACCTTCATTCTGACAGTTCAACAACATTCATTGCGTTATTTACGTTGTTGAGCACACAAATTGTTTCGAACATATGAAGCAATGGATTAGCAATATCCTTCAAAATGAGTCAGATTGCATTCAAAGTGTATTACGCAACTAGGGTGCTGATGTGTGACCGCAAACGAAGCAAAAGGAGTATATAAGGATCGTAGAAGAAAGAAGGAGTAAAGTCATGTATGTATTTTGTATAGGAGAAATAGTACAACAGTTATTTAACTCATGTTGGCACGAGTTGTAGGAGTGTGTCTCGTGTCTTGGTGAGAAGTAGTGTCCGACCGAAGGTCTATTTTTGGCAGAAGCCGAAGCCGAAGCCGATTAATCGGCAATCGCCACAACCTTCGGCAGCAGCCGAAGCCGAAGGTAATCTCTCAGTAATTAATTTTGTTCAATATTGTCTACAAGCTACAATTAATATTAAAATCCTTTTCACTGGTTCACTTGTTTTGACGCGCATGCAATGTGATATTTGACAGTGACTCCCCGCGGCCTCTGCAAACACGACCGATCCGTCGCTCTCTCACTCAGTCTTTCGTAACAGTTCGTTCAATCTCGACGGTTGCTCGGACCTTCGGCGAAACCTTCGGCTTCGGCCGGGTTTTGGGCCGAAGCCGAAGGTTTCACCGAATATGGTTTTTTTGGCCGAAGGTGGCCGATGCCGAAGCCGAAGCTTCGGTCGGACACTAGTGAGAAGTTTAGCAAGTGAGCTAGGTTGGTAACGAGGTTGCCTGGCTAGATATAGATTTAATAAATTGCAGTTATAGAGAATGCATTCAGATATTATTGTATTTTCTGGCAAATCTACGTAAGTATTAGGATTGGTTTCCGCAATTAGTCCTTCAAGTGGGCCATGGCGGCCTTTCTTGATCATTCCAACCAGCCTACGTCCCTCCAGAAGCAGATTAAGTCTTCTAGTCTGTTCAGAAAATCTCAAAAGATCTGGATGACCCGCGAATAAGCAGCTGTAATTGGACAACCAAAATAACAACCAAGCATGCATTGATATAAACTAGCGGTAGATAGGCACTTGAAAACAGCTAGCGGTCCTTCTGAATTAGGTCCATAGACACAATTGCAATCAATCACACTCGGGCCATCGTCTAATCAGCGCATGTCGATACAGCATTTTTTTTTTTTTTTTGTATACATAGTTGATATGACAGAGGGGCATTAAATTACACTGCGTTTACTATACGTGTTTAGTATTAATTCAATACGGTATAAAAATAATAAGCACCAAAAAGGAGTTTTTTTTTTTTCAAACAAAGCTTTGAAATCAGAGTAAAACGCAACCAGCCTTTGTAATGAAAGTGCAAGTGTGAGTGTATTTATTGCCATCTTTTTAGTGAAAATATTTGGTTGTACTTGTGACTTGCGTCAGAGCGGCAACAACGCATCGTAGGTTATACTCAGATTTATCGTTTTAAGGTGCATGACCTATGCGTATAAACATAATCAGCTGTTAGGAAAGATACATCGTGTTCAAACGGGACAAAAAATTAAAAAAATCCTTTGCGACTAAACTACTGTTCCTATTTAATTGATTTTTGGTACAGAGATTGTAAAATGGTACCTAGTATAGGCAGTTTAAAGGAAAGCCCCTCTGTCGTATCAACTCTGTATAAATACGAATCAAAATGCCTTCGTGTGTATTTACTAAACGTCCTAATCACTCAAGAAACAGCCAAAAATATTAATTTGTAGAAAATTATAATTTTATTTATTGTTTGCTTCGCCATTTTTGTGAGAGCGAGATAGATAATACAAAACAGCGTGAGAGACACGATGCGACGCATCACGCGACTCTCGCTAACGCTACCTCAATGTCATTCATAATCGTAAACGTTCAGCGGCTAATGCGGTTGCGCTCGCACGACTGTATCGGGTCCTATCTCTGTCTTTGTCTACCGGTATCTGTAAGTATGCAACTGTGATCACAGATGTATGAGTTTCGTTGCATGTAGTTGTGCTCCGAGCCCAGGTTTAGTGTTTGGGCTGTATTTGTAGCAGTATTAAGAGCGTTTAAACCTTATGAGTGGCAACGTCGCAATTTAATGTCATATTTCGTGGTTTTCAATTAACTTTGTAGAATTACGTGAAAGTGTTTAAAAAGTAAGTAACCGTAATGCTTACAGTTATTTTACAATGAGAATAACGCCCTGCAAGTTTCCAATGTATTATTTGCATATAAATAGAACTGTAAACGCAACGATTTCTTACCTTTTACACAGTTTTCACATAATTCTAAAAAGTTAATTAAACAGATTTTTTTAATATAGCTCCGATTAAATGATAAAAATTTAAAACCACGAAATATGACACTAAATTGCGACGTTGCCACTCATAAGGTATAAACGCTCCTAATTAATTTGCATAAAACATGGTATACAAAGGTGTTACATGAGTTAAGGATGAGAACATTATGTACATGTTTTGCTTAAGACTAAAGCATGCAAAATGATTAACACTACCGTACCGTTAGAGCGTAGGTACCGTAACTACCGCTAGTTATAATTAATGCAAGCGTGTCTTATTACGTGAGAATAGACAACAGAAGATTACACAGTCTCTTAAAACCGTAAGTTAGTGGGCGTGGAGAAGAGGCCTAGATTTACTGTATGAAAAACTAGATACAGATTGGAGTGGCATTATTAGATGGCCACTGAAATGTTAATGTTAACCCCTAAACGGAGGCTTGAGAACCCTTGATTCGTGGAATCCATAAGCACTCTAATTAAATCTTCATGATTTATGCTTGTCTTTGAGTTGAATAATGCGCATTGCGGACAAAATATCCCACTCAAGTCAGCATCATCTGTTCAACTAAGTTGGGGTTGGCTGCCAGTCTAACCGGATGCAGCTGAATTCCTGTATTTTACATGGAGCGACTGCCTATCTGACCTGCACAACCCAGTTACTGCCCGCTACCTCTTGATAAGACTGCTTGTCAGACTTTCGGTCTTGTCAAAGATCTACAAATGACAGCCGGGTCTAAGTCAGCAATAGCTGTCATTTTGACAGTTCAGCGATATTCACTGCGTTTTGATAACAACGCAGTGAATATCGCTACAAAAAATATCGTAATATCGTGTCGTATCGTATTTTTTAAACCTACGTCGCAGTCTTTGGTTCGTCTGTCAAAACAGGCCAGGTGTGAATATTTTTACACGGTTTGTAAAGCACTCTATGCACGCCACATTGTGGAATTTATTTTCACGCGATTTTAAAAATCTGTTTAAATACAGGATGTAAAAAAAAACCCCTCGCGAAGCCGTTGTCTACGCATTCTGTACGTCAAACTAAGTTACTTTGTGCAAAAATTATTGCTGAGTAACGATTTATGTTTGGTGTAAAAATTCGTTGTTAATGGTAGTTCGCAATGTAACGTACGCAAACCATTGTACTTATTTTTTCCATGCAACGGTACAGGGATCGTGGGAGTATTTAAAGTTTAGTTTTGCATGAGTACTTAAACTTTGATATCCTTCCTTTGATCAGAATACTTTATCTAGGGATGCGTCTTATTTTCGTAAAACATCCTCAAAAACTTTTGAACTCTGACTTTTAACTCCGCCAGAAGGTGTGGTCCAGTACAAAAAAAAAACATAGTAAAGGGAAAAACAAGTGAATCGGCTTCATTAAAGGTATTTTCACACCCGTTATAGTACATATACATACAAATGGTTGTCCAATACGATTAATAATTTATACGGATACATTGCAAAATGAAAATAATTAATTATTTTATTAGACTATAATAAAGTGTACTTTTGTAATCGGTACTTATTCAGTTATTTGTCTTCCGAAATCATTTACTGCCAGTCATTACTTATGGCTTAACTAATATTTACATCATGTATTTAATATTAACTATAGATCTCTAAATACTAAAATATTTTACAATTTTAGTAATTATTATTTGTATGAGAGTGAACGTTAAATGGTCGTGTAGCTACGTAATTAATAATTATGTTATAATTATAAACTAATGCAATTAATGTAAGTGTACATTTTATAAGAATGTTTACTTTATTTCTAGTAAAGTATTATTTCTACTATTTGATGTTTTAATTTACTCTCCTTCGTCGTATCCATGGCACGACAGTGCGGGAGTTAGTTGCTCCCACCATGTGTGCGAAATGAAACTAAAGGACTGTGACTTTAGAGGCCATGCAGTTTAATCAAAAGGAACGCTCACGAACTTGTCACGCACGATATGCACATTGATGCAATCACAAATGACTAGTCTAGTCACATTAGAAATAGTGAGGATCAAAAGAGTAGCCGAAGAGTTTGGTATATTGGGAGATTCGTCATTTTTTGTTCCTGTCAAAGCCACTAGTGGTGTCCTACCATCGTAGTGATGTTACCCTCATCATTCAGGAGGACGATGTGCTAATCGCCACAACAGTCTATTAATTAAATTTGGTGGCCCAAAGCTTGGCCACTTCCACGGTATCGTCGGTAGCTGAGCAGAGTCGCTATCGCTGCATTTTTGGGGCACAGAGAGCAGGAAAGGAGGTGGGACAGTTTGCGCCGCAGCTCCACGTCCACACCCAGCTGACGTACCGTCGGGATAACACCACTTTCTGAGGTTGTAGTTGTAGTTGTTCCCACTTGGGTTCGGAGGCGGTTCAGAGATTTCAAAGCGGGCCACGGAAGGTTGGACCCTGCGGGAATGTGCTCGTGTGGCGATTAACACATCGTCCTCCTGAATGATGAGGTAACATCACAACGATGGTGAGACACCGCTAGAGTTTTTGACAGGAACTAAAAATCACTAATCTCCCAAAAATTGGTTAATAGCTACTCCCTTTGATCCTCACTATTTCTATTGTGTGACTAGCACTGGTATTTATGATTGTATCAATGTACATATCGTACGTAACAAGTTTGTGAGCATTTCTGGTTGATTAAACTGCATAACCTTTATAATGACAGTGATTTAGTTTAATTTCATATAATTGGTGGGAGTGGGAGCAACTAACTCCCGCATTGGTGACCGCGACTAAAACGTCACGTTTCCTGCTGACCAAGCGACATCAGAAGGTGAACTGCGATCAGTAACTAGACAAACAAGTGCCCACGCCGGCGCCGGAGTGCCCACTCCCTGCGTCTGTCGTCGCGTTTCAAACGAGACCAGATACCATATTTTGACGTTGATTACGACGCCGCCGACACGCAACCAAAGACCCGACGCTGCGCCGGTCTGTCTACGGTACATCTACGCTACGAGAATTCATCACGTTTCTGTAGAAGTACAGACTACAACTTGCAGTCGGTACCTAATGACCGTAAGCGCCGGAAGAACTGCCAAGAGTGCATGATTGCATGTTGTGTGTGCTTTGAGTGCAACTGCAAAGTGAAATCTGATCAAATTATAAGCAGCACTGGATATTCCTTGCCGCCTCACGCAAGTTTTATTTTCTATTATTCCTGTTAATACTTTTTGAGTAAAAACTAAAACCATTTATTTACAAACTTACCTAGGGCTCTGGTACTTACTTACCTACTGACTGAATGCATTTAATACCTACCTAGGCACATACTAATAACAATATTAGGTTTCACCAATACTATTTTGTCGCTCTGCATTGTACTTGTTGAGTGAGTGAGTTGAGTTGAGTGGTTATAAAACCTTCGAAATGTGTCTTAGGTGTCAACGAAGCCGTATTTTTGGGCTACCACGTTAGTGGTGATGGTACACGCCCCCCTCTAGATCGAATTCAAACATTGCTAGATTTTCCACCACCTGAGACAGTAGGTCATTTCTAGGTATGCTTAATTATTATCGTCGATTCGTGCCTCATGCAGCGAAATTCCAGGCCCCATTGATTGACGCATTGGTTTCAACCAACAGTAAAGGTGCAAAGCCATTTCCATGGGTCACCCGAACTCTTGCAACAATTTGAAGCTTATAAAAAGAGCCTCTCCAACGCAACACTGCTGCAACATCCAATCAGCAACGCCAGGATGGCTTTATTTACTGACGCATCTAGCATTCACATTGGGTCCTGCCTTCAGCAATACCTAAACGGCCATTGGTATCCACATTCTTTTTTCAGCAAAAAGTTGACTCCGCAGCAGGCACAGTGGCCAGCTTATTACCGTGAATTGTTAGCGGTCTATGAAAGTGTCCAACATTTTCGGTACATTTTGGAAGTCCAGCATGCAACAATTTTCACAGACCATAAGCCCCTTTTGTACGCCTTTTTACAGCGACGTGAGAAACTTCTACCTCCACAACTTAACCAGCTATCATTCATTAGCCAATTCACGATAGACATCCAGTACATCAAGGGTGAAGACAACATCGTGGCCGACGCTATGTCACGAATTGACATAGACGCCATCACTCTGGACCAGGATTATGAAGCTTTGGCTAAGTCGCAGGCATCAGGCCAAGAACTTGCTAATTTATTGCAAGATTGTTCCAACTTAACACTCACCAAAATCAGTACATCAGGGACCAACACTCCGGTTTACTGTGACATCTCTACTGGTAAGCCACGTCTCTATCTGACCCCTTCTTTCCGCCGTGCTGCCTTCAATAAGTTACACAATTTGAGCCACCCTGGTGCTCAAGCTACGACTCGTTTGGTGGCAGAGCGTTTTGTCTGGCCTTCGGTTAGAAAGGATTGCCAAGCCTGGTCCCGATCTTGTGAAGCATGTCAGCGTAGCAAAATTTCAATACACAATCCACCTATCGGTTATTTTGACATACCATCCGGTCGTTTCATGCACGTCCATATCGACATCGTTGGACCATTGCCCGTCTGTGACGAATATCGTTATGTTTGACTGCAATAGACAGAGTATCCAGATGGCCCGAGGTTTGCCCCATGCGAAGAATCATTGCTTAATACGCAATACTCAATACTTTATTGCATTCCACAAATGTAAACTTAGGTGGTAAACTTAAAATTAGATCACATGGACCCTGTCGGGCACAGCAAAATAAGTGAGTTATGAGAGAGGAAGCAATAATTATAAAATAGTAGGTAGGTACTTTCTAAGAAAAGTTAACAGTATAAATATAAGTCAATACTTAGGTATTTATAAGAGAGATGTATTGTTTTTAAATTTTCGTCTAGGCACTAAAATTACTATCATTTAGATATTCATTAAGCCAATAGTAGCTTTTATTAATTAAAAATTGTCTAAGTTTTTTTTTTAAATATGTGAATTTTTTCTTCTCTTTTTATTGATGCGGGTAGTTATAGTTATATAAAACTGCAGAGCCACTCACTCACTGACTGACTGACATGCCGTTTCTCGAAATGGGTGAGAGATGGGTGGGGGGTTTGTTCTGGGGAAATGTGTGGCAACACCGGGCGAGTAGAGGAAAATTATAGCGGTGACGTCATATCCAAGATGGCGGCCATGAGAATTCCGATCTCGGTAGGGAAAAGAGTTGTAAAGATTTTGATCCATAGATCATGTAGAGGATTGAGAATGATTTAAAAAAAAAGTAAGAAAAAAAAAAAAACAAAATGGCGGCCGTGCTAAGGGGATTTGAAATTTGCCACTTTTTTTGCTCGACTTTGACGAATTACTTTGTTTTACAGATTTTAAAAATAAAAAATTTTGTCTCTGCTCGATTGTAGGTAATTTCAATGACATTTAGGAAAAATTATGACATTGCAAAAATTCAAGATGGCGGACGCTGTGGCGGCCATTTTGTGAAAAGTTGGAATTTTAGCTTTTTTTCAAACTCATTTTTCGGGTAGTTGGCAACATCGGACGGGTTCGAGTTGTACCGAGCGGTCGTGTGTTTCGTTAAGGAGTGTTGCCTGGTGTGAAATTTTTCCCCATTTTCAGGGTAATTTCCCAGATTTTCCCCAAAAACATGAAAAGTAGAAATAGCGACATTTTGAATAGAGACTTTGACTGGCTGGCAACATTGGGGTCCCCCGAATGACATTTGACCATTTTCGTCCGTTTTAATTGGTCACCCCAAAAAAAATTGAATATTTTCATTTTTGGGACCTTTTCACTTTGCCGAATTACTTTGTTCTACCAAACTATAAAGTTGGCAACACCGAGTACATCGACTGATAGCCTATATCCTTGAGATTTCAGGAAAATTCTGACATTTCAGAAAAACAAGATGGCGGACCGTGTGGCGGCCATTTTGTGAAAATGACAAAAAATCGTAATTTTCGAATGGATAAATGGGACAGTTGGCAACCCCCGACTGGATCGTGTTGTATGAACCGGTTGTTTACTCGGTTGAGGAGTGTGGCCTGGTGTAGAAATTTTCCCCACTTTTGGGGTACTTTTTGAGATTTTCCCCGAAAACGTGAAAAGTAGAAATAGCGACATTTTTAATGGGGACTTTACGTCACAAGCAAGAATGGGGTGCCTCAAATGACATTTGACCGGTTTTATCACTTTTAGCTGGCAACCCCGCGAGACATTGGTGTTTGAAATTTTGGGTCAGACCCGACTTTGGCGAATTACTTTGTTTTACCAAAGTCAACGTACAGCCATCGTTTTTTTACTGACAGGTAGCCTGTATCCTGGTGTCTTCAGGAAAATTCTGACATTTCAGAAATTCAAGATGGCGGCCGTGCCATTTCCGGTTTTAAAATCGTGATTTTCGACACACTAAATGGGACAAAGTAGAAATAGCGACATTTTTAATGGGATCTTTACGTCACCGGCAAGAATGGGGTACCCCAAATGACATTTGACCGGTTTTATCACTTTTAGCTGGCAACCCCGCGAGACATTGGTGTTTGAAATTTTGGGTCAGACCCGACTTTGGCGAATTACTTTGTTCTACTTAGGTCAACGTACAGTCACCGTTTTTTTACTGAGAGGTGGCTTGTATCCTGGTTTCTTTAGGAAAATTCTGACATTTCAGAAATTCAAGATGGCGGCCGTGCCACTTCCGGTTTTAAAAATCGTGATTGTTGGCATCAAAAGTAGAAATAGCGACATTTTTAATGGGAACTTTGCGTAACCGGCAAGAAAGGGGTGCTCCAAATGACATTTAACCATTTTAATTAATTTCAGCTGGCAACCCCGCGAGCCATTGGGGTTTGAAAGTTTGGGTCAGACCCGACTTTGGCGAATTACTTTGTTCTACCAAAGTCAACGTACAGCCATGGTTTTTTTACTGACAGGTGGCTTGTATCCTAGTCTTTTCAGGAAAATTCTGACATTTCAGAAATTCAAGATGGCGGCCGTGCCATTTCCGGTTTTAAAATCGTGATTTTCGACACACTAAATGGGACAAAGTAGAAATAGCGACATTTTTAATGGGGACTTTGCGTAACCGGCAAGAAAGGGGTGCCCTTAATGACATTTGATAATTTTTATGACTTTCAGCTGGCAACCCAGAGAGCAAATGGGGTTTAAATTTTTGGGTCAGACCCGACTTTGGCGAATTACTTTGTTCTACCAAAGTCAACGTACAGACAACGTTTTTTTACTGACAGGTGGTTTGTATCCTGGTGTCTTTAGGAAAATTCTGACATTTCAGAAATTCAAAATGGCGGCCGTGCCATTTCCGGTTTTGCAAAAGTTGTCCGATTGAGGTCGTTCTAACGGTTCATCCGACTGAGGTGCATGAGTTTGTTTACTGGTTGTATACTTGGTTGAGCAGTGTGGCCTGGTGTAGGAAATTTCCCCAGTTTTGGGGTAGTTTTCCAGATTTTCCCTGAAAACGTGAAAAGTAGAAATAGCGACTTTTTTAATGGGGACTTTGCGTAACCGGCAAGAAAGGGGTACCCCAAATGACATTTGACCAGTTTCATTACTTACAGCTGGCAACCCCGCGAACCATTGGGGTTTGAATTTTTGGGTCAGACCCGACTTTGGCGAATTACTTTGTTCTACCAAAGTCAACGCACAGCCACCGTTTCTTTATTGACAGGTAGCTTGTATCCTGGTTTCTTCAGGAAATCTGTGATATTTCAGAAATTCAAGATGGCGGCCGTGCCATTTCCGGTTTTGCAAAAGTGGTCCGATTGAGGTCGTTCAAACGGTTCAGCCGAAGTGTGGCCTGGTGTAGGAAATTTTTCCACTTTTGGGGCAGTTTTCCAGATTTTCCCCGAAAATGTGAAAAATCATTTAGGTTAGGTCTGGTTAGAACAGTGACCAATAGGGCGCGAAGGCGAGCGAGCGCAGCGAGCGTGCCGCGGTAGCGGCCGCCAAGCGCGAGATCTCCTCTATTGTTGGTGAATCATTTTTAGGTAATAACAGTGACCATTAGCGCACGAAGGCGAGCGAGCGAAGCGAGCGTGCCGCGGCAGCGGCCGCCAAGCCCCAGATCCCGTCTATTGTTGGTGAATCATTTAGGTTAGGTTATGTTAGAACAGTGACCATTAGCGCGCGAAGGCGAGCGAGCGAAGCGAGCGAAGGTCAGCGAGCGTAGCGAGCGATCCACGGTAGCGGCCGGCAAGCGCCCGGATCCTCTCTATTGTTGGTGAATCATTTGGGTTAAGTTAGAACAGTGACCATTAGCGCGCGAAGGCGAGCGAAGCGAGCGAAGGCGAGCGAAGCGAGCGAAGGTGAGCGAGCGTAGCGAGCGATCCGCGGTAGCGGCCGCCAAGCGCCCGGATCCTCTCTATTGTTGGTAAATCATTTGGGTTAAGTTAGAACAGTGACCACTAGCGCGCGAAGGCGAGCGAGCGAAGCGAGCGTGCCGCGGCAGCGGCCGCCAAGCGTCAGATCCCCTCTATTGTTGGTGAATCATTTTTAGGTTAGAACAGTGACCATTAGCGCGCGAAGGCGAGCGAGCGCAGCGAGCGTGCCGCGGCAGCGGCCGCCAAGCGCCAGATCCCCTCTATTTTTGGTGAATCATTTAGGTTAGGTTATGTTAGAACAGTGACCATTAGCGCGCGAAGGCGAGCGAGCGAAGCGAGCGTGCCGCGGCAGCGGCCGCCAAGCCCCAGATCCCCTTCTACTGTTGGTGAATCATTTAGGTTAGGTTATGTTAGAACAGTGACCATTAGCGCGCGAAGGCGAGCGAGCGTAGCGAGCGTGCCGCGGCAGCGGCCGCCAAGCGCCAGATCCCCTCTATTGTTGGTGAATCATTTAGGTTAGGTTATGTCAGAACAGTGACCATTAGCGCGCGAAGGCGAGCGAGCGTAGCGAGCATGCCGCGGCAGCGGCCGCCAAGCGCCAGATCCCCTCTATTGTTGGTGAATAATTTAGGTTAGGTTATGTTAGAACAGTGACCACTAGCGCGCGAAGGCGAGCGAGCGTAGCGAGCGTGCCGCGGCAGCGGCCGCCAAGCGCCAGATCCACTCTATTGTTGGTGAATCATTTTAAGTTAGAACAGTAACCATTAGCGCGCGAAGGCGAGCGAGCGAAGCGAGCGTGCCGCGGCAGCGGCCGCCAAGCGCCAGATCCTCTCTATTGTTAGTGAATCATTTAGGTTAGGTTATGTTAGAACAGTGACCACTAGCGCGCGAAGGCGAGCGAGCGTAGCGAGCGTGCCGCGGTAGCGGCCGCCAAGCGCCAGATCACCTCTATTGTTGGTGAATCATTTGGGTTAGGTTAGGTTATAACAGTATGATGTTTCCTGATATTTACTTATTCATTACAGAATTTTGGCTGAAAATTTGTAAATATGAAAATTTGGTCAACTGAACGTTTTATAAAAAGAGCATTATATAAATTGAAAATTATATGAAACGAACGTTATACTAAGTGTTATTAGAGCAAAAGAAGTTTATATGGTTTGAACATGTGGTTGATTTTAGGGTTCCTCAGACGTTTTAAGAATTTTACTACATTGAGGGGTTTGAACATGTGGTCGATTTTAGGGTTCCTAAGGGGTTTTCATTGGCGTTTCGCGACACTCTGGGACTTGATTAAATAGACGATTCTTTATGATTTTGCCTAAATTTATACTACATTGATGAGGTATTTTTTGTACCACATTAACACGCAAACCAATAGTCTCCGATTGGGTTCGTTCAAACGGTTTCGACCGAAAGAGGATTTTTACTTGTCATGAATTTTAGGGTACTCTAAGGGTTTTTCAGGAATTTTACTACACTGAGGGGTTTGAACATGTGGTCGATTTCAGGGTTCCTCAGGGGTTTTGATTGGCGTTTCACGACACTCAGGGACTTGATTAAATAGACGATTCTTTATGGTTTTGCTTACATTTATTTTTACTACATTGAGGATTTGAGGGATTTTTGTAGCACACTAACACGCGAGCTGCTTGGTGAATTACTTTGGTTTTACATGTGTAAGAGCTACCACCACTAGACGCGAGCTGCTTGCAGCTCGCGCAGCACGCAACAACTAGTTTGTTATATAATACTTTGATGGACATTACGTAGGGACTTTTAGAGTGCATTTTTAGTCGAGAACTTGGTATATTTAGCTTAGATCGGTGTCTAAGTAAATAGCGTGACTGAATGTCTTCACGTTTGGAGTAAAATTCTACGCACAAATTTGCATGTTTCTAGAATGTATATACAGGGAAGGGTTAAAATGTTATGTTTATGGAAGTAAGGTTTACAACTTAGAATAATAACGCATCGGTTTGCTCAATGTTCACCAGGATTCTGACCAATTTCTTTTGCAGGGTGAACAGTGTTTGTGCATCTGTGCTGTTTCCCCAAAGAGTAACACCATAGCTAAGCCATGCATAGGCATAAGCATAGTAGGTGGTGAGAGCTGTCTGTAAATTGGTGGTCTTTTTTATTTCACGGAGGGCGTATGAGAACTTTGATATCCTTGAGCGAGTTTTCTGTATGTGTGATTTCCAATTAACGTGTGTGTCTATCACTAGTCCGAGTAAAGTAAATTCGTTAACTATTTCTAATTTTGAGTCGTTGAATGTGCCGCGAAGGAGGTAGCCGAGACTTTTACCAAAGAATGGGTATCTTTATTTGGCGTAGCGTTCGTTATTACCACAGATCAGGGTTCCCAATTCGAGTCTGGCTTGTTTTTTTTTTTGGATTTTTTTTAAACGTTGCCCCACTGTAGGAATTTCTCCTGTATTGTGGGTGCCTTTACAAACATTTAAACTCACATACACAAACAGCCAGACCCGAAACAACTACTTGTCGATCATACAAATATTTGTTTCGTGCGGGAATCGAACCCGCGACTCGCATCGCAGCAGACAATTGCTTAACCACTGCGCCAACCGTGCTGTCATGCTGTTTCTCCGATTACTGCAGCAATTCGGAACCAAGCGAATTAGAACCACTTCATATCACCCCTGCGCAAACGGGATGATTGAGCGAGCCCATCGGCAACTTAAAGCGACATTAATGTGTCATAATGATTCGTGGGTGAGGTCCCTCCCGATGGTTCTGCTTGGAATGCGTTCAGCGTATAAAGACGATCTCGAAGCCACGGTAGCAGAATTACTTTACGGAGAACCTCTCAGGCTCCCCGGAGATTTTTGGTCCAACCTTTACCATCAGGAAGTTAGACCCAGTTGATTTCGTTGTACAGCTGCGACACAAAATGTCATTGGTACGACCACTGCCAGCTAGTCGTCATAGCGAACCAGCTTCATTTATATTTAAGGAATTGTCGACTGCGACTCATGTATACCTTAGAGACCATACCGTCCGAAGAGCTCTGCAACCACATACAGGTCCATTTAAAGTCCTGGAGCGCTCATGTGATGGGAAAACATTCACCCTAATGGTGAGGGGCAACAAGGCCGTCGTAAGCGTCGACCGACGGGGTGCATGTTGAAGAGCCTCCACGTGGCGCACCCTGGGCAACGCCGGGCTCAAGTGCCCACCAGGCTTTTGGGGGGTACTTGGGGCCGGCGGCGAATCTTCAACACACGGGGAAGGGTCACGGTTCCAATCACCGATCATCATTGATGGTTGGTGAAGGGAACCGGGCTATATGCGGATACGGCCACTCCCCCTCTGCTTACAGAGGAAGGTGAGTGGTCGTGGACGGGGGAAGGAGCGGTTTGACCGCCGTGGAGGGAGCGGGCTCGGTGTGCACTAACCCTGCCGCCGGGCTGGCACGAAGAAGTCTCTTCCTGCCACCGCTTTAATCTCGTAGCCCCGAAGACTGTACAGGTCATGTCTCTGACTTTTGACGGGGGTCGAGGGTCTTGGCTTAATCGCCCGGACCGCGAGGAAGATCAACCTCTATAAAAAATTCCCCAAACCTCTAAGCGGCGGCGCACCGTGAGGGAGGTTGTAAGCTTGGCTGATGGGTAGCTTGATTCAGTCGCTAGTGCGAACCACGCAAATTTTGAGTCAATAAATGAAGTTCTTACTCGTGGGATCAACTATGGAAAACTTTAAAAAAAACCAAAAAACCGAAGAGGGGAGGAGTGGTGCGGGGTCGGAGCCCGACACCGCGCCAAGTGGCGCGAGCACGGGAGGCTCATTGAGCAACCGCCGCGCGGAGGAGTTGGCCGCTGAAACGAAGAAGAAGAATATCACGTTCTTCAGTAAGCGGCCAAGATCAGTGGACGACCAGGGGTCGTCCTCTGATGGCGAGAGAGCCTCGGCTCGAAAAATCCCCACCGGTAGGCGGGGAGGGGGAGTCCAAGAGCGAGGCAGGGGGAGGGGGCTCACAGCCCGGGAGGCAGCGGAGCTAGCGGAGGAACCCGCAAAGGAGGGGATGAATGGTCGTGCAGTCGCTTCGGGGCCCTCGGGCGACGAGGCGAGCCTGTCGAGTGGCCCCGACGACAACGGCGACAATGACAATGAGGCCTGTACAACCAGCCTCAAGGAGGTAGTGGAGGCTGAGCTTCGGAAGGTGACCCTGAAGAAGATCAAGTCGTCCAAAAGCAGGGCCGTGGTCGCGGCAACGGCCTCCATAACGGCGGCGGTGGAGGCGGCCAAAACCGACGGGCCTTCGGGCGGCGAAGTGGCCGAACTGCGGGCGGAGGTCGCTCGCCTGACGGCTGCCATGAAACTTCTCCGGGAGGAGGATGGGAAGCTCAGGGAGGACCTGGCTGGCCTGAAGGCCACCGGCAGCGGGCAGGTGCAGGCGGAACAGGAGCCAAGCCAGCCCGTTCGGCCAAGCCAGCCCATTCCGGAGGAGAACCAGGTCCTCAATCTGGTTCGGCAGGAGCTGGCGGCCTTCCAGGCGCGGTTCTCCGTCCTGGAGGGCATAGTCCTGCGCCCACCACTAGCGGGCAGGACAGCACCGGGGCCGAGGGTGGCCTCGTATGCGGCTGCTGCGGGAGCCGCCGCCCCTAAGCCCGGGTCGTCTGGCCGGGCCCAGCCGCCGGCCAAACCGGCGTCGGCAGGCGGAGCCCAGGCGTCAGCAGGTGGAGCCCAGGCAAAATCGGCGTCGGCCGGTGGAGCCCCGGCGCCGGCAACGCAGACGCCGGCCAGCAAATCCCCAGCTGGGGCTCTAAAGAGGAAGGGCAGGACGGCACGGGAGGCGCAGGCCCCAGAGCCTACTTCCCGGCCACAGGAATCTCCCACGACTGACGCCGGGTGGCAGGTGGTCGGGGAGAAAAAGAAGGCGGCCAAGGCGGCCAGAAAAAAGGGGCAAAGGCGGCGCCACAAGGAGCGAGCCGTCACGGCAAGGCTCCGCGCCCCAAAGACCGCGGCTGTAGTGATCACGCTACAGCCGGACGCGGTTATGAGGGGCGTGACGTACCGTGACGTGCTCACCAAGGCGAGGGAGACGGTGGACCTCCAGGAGCTGGGGATCACCGAGGGCCTCCGGCACAGGGTGACCGCAACTGGCGCCCGCATGCTGGAGATCCCCGGTGTGACGAGTGGCCCCACCGCTGACGCCCTAGCTGAGAAGCTAAGGGCGTCCCTCAATGCGGACGAGGCTCGAGTCTCCAGGCCCGTCAAGTGCGCAGACATGCGAGTCTTGGGCCTGGATGACTCCGTAACGGAGGGAGAGGTGGTGGCCGCCGTCGTCAGGACGGGCGGGTGTCTGGCCGACCAGGTGAAGGCGGGCACCATACGTCCGGACCCCGCGGGTATGCGAACCGTAACGGTAAGCTGCCCCGTGACGGCGGCCAAAAAGATTGTGGAGGGCCGAAGGCTTCTGGTGGGCTGGGTTTCGGCGCAGGTTAAACTGCTGGAACCCAGACCTCTGAGGTGCTTCCGATGCCATGTGGGGCACCACGTTGGCGTCCAGTGCACCTCGGAGGTGGACCGCAGCACTCTGTGCTTCCGCTGCGGTCAGCCCGGACATAAGGCCGGCTCGTGCGAAGCCGCGCCGCACTGCGCAGCATGTGCGGGTGCTGGCAAGCCGGCCGATCACCGGGCGGGCAGTAAGTCCTGCGCTCCACCCGCCGGAACCAGGAGGAGAGCGGCAGGCCCTCCGCCGCCGTTGCCATTACCACCGTCACCGCGGCCAGTGCCACTGCCACTGTTGCCGCCGCCGCCACTGCCGCCACCCGGGAGGAGACTGAAATGGAGGAGTAACGGCTCCATTGAGACTCCTCCAGGCGAACATCAACCACTGCGCCTGCGCTCAGGACCTGTTGCTCCAGAGCATGGCGCAGTGGTCGATTTACATTGCCGTGGTCGCTGAGCCGTATTTTGTCCTGCCCAGGGATGACTGGGTTGAGGATCTGAGCGGCTCAGTGACCATAATTTCGTCGGCCGCCGCCGGCACCCCATCCCTCGAAGGTGTCACGAAGGGACAGGGGTGCGTAGCAGCACGGTTCGGGGAGATAGTAGTAGTGGGAGTGTACTTCTCTCCGAGCCGAACTCTCGCCGAGTTCCAGAACTCTTTAACAGAGTTAAGTGTCGTCGTCGCCGGGTACCATCGCTTCCCCGTGCTAGTGCTCGGGGACTTCAACGCCAAAAATCCGGCTTGGGGTTCCCGTTACACTGATGTGCGGGGCAGGATGGTGGAGGACTGGGCTCTGGAGACAGGCCTGGTCGTCCTAAACCGGGGTTCTGTCCCCACGTGTGTGCGGATGCGGGGTGAGTCTGTGGTGGACATCTCGTTTGCCAGCCCCGCTCTGTCACAGCGTGTCATTGACTGGCGCGTCATGGAGGAGGTGGAGACCTACTCCGACCACCGGTATATCCGGTTCGACGTCTCGGCCCAGACCTCTAGCGCGCTGGTCCAACAGGCCCCGAGTGGTCCGCGGTGGGCGCTGAAGCAGATGGACCGGGAGCTCCTCCTGGAAGCCTCGATCGTGCAGGCCTGGGTGTCATCACCGGACAGGCCTGCCGATATTGACGATGAGGCGGAGTGGTTCCGGGAGGCCATGTCCGAGATTTGCGACGTGGCAATGCCCCGAGTCCGTCCAGGAAGCGCCCGACGTCAGGTGTACTGGTGGTCGCAGGAGCTGGAGACGCTACGCAAGGCGTGCGTCGCAGTGCGACACCTGTACTCCAGGCACCGGAGGCTCCGCATCCGCCCTCCGGATGCGGAAGCGACGGAGGTGGAGCTGTACGAGGGATACAGAGCGGCGAAGACCGCCCTCCAAGAGGCTGTCCAGCGGGCCAAATATACGGCCCGCGAGGAGTTGATGGAGACTCTGAACGGAGATCCATGGGGGCGCCCTTACAAAATGGTGCGGAATAAACTCCGCACCTGGGCCCCCCCGCTGACGCAGAGTCTCCGCCCCCAGCTGGTGGAGGAGGTGGTGAGCGCTCTGTTCCCTTCACGGGGGGAGCATACTCCCCCGCCCATGGCTCCGCCGCTCGCGGTGCCTGAAGCGGACCACGCGGACGACGACGACACCCCTGAAGTGACCGGGGTAGATCTGAGAGTGGCGGTAGGTAGGCTGAAGGCCAAAAATACCGCCCCAGGACCCGACGGCCTGCCAGGGAAAGCCTGGGTCCTGGCCTCGACGGCTCTTGGGCCTCGACTGGAGGCGCTCTTAAGCGCATGTATGGAGAGAGGCCAGTTTCCACTCCGTTGGAAGACGGGGAAGCTGGTCCTCATTCGGAAGCCAGGGCGCCCTGCGGACTCTCCGTCCGCATACCGGCCCATTGTGCTGCTCGACGAGGTCGGCAAGCTCTTTGAGAGAGTAATTGCAGGCCGCCTCGTCGGGCACCTGGTGAGGACGGGGCCGGATCTTGCGGATAGTCAGTTCGGCTTCCGCAAGGGGCGCTCGACGGTGGACGCCATCATGCGCGTTAGAGCCCTCACGACGGGGGACGCGGTGTCTCGGGGCGGGGTTGTCGTGGCGGTGTCACTCGACATCGCCAACGCATTTAACACCCTGCCCTGGAGTTGCATTGGGGAGGCACTCCGGTATCACCGGGTGCCAACCTACCTCCGTGGAATAGTCGAGGCATATCTTACGGACAGAGCCGTCATCTACCCCGGTCGCGATGGGGAGTGGAACCGGCGAGAGATGTCGTGCGGTGTCCCACAGGGATCGGTTCTAGGGCCGCTCCTGTGGGACATCGGTTACGACTGGGTGCTGCGGGCCGACCTCCCTGATGGCGTCAGCGTGGTGTGCTACGCTGACGACACGCTGGTCCTGGCGCAGGGGAGGTCGCATCAGGCGGCGGCCGACGCGATGACACGCGGGGTTGCGATAGTCGTGGAGAGGATCCGGCAGTTGGGTCTCGAGGTGGCTTTGCACAAGTCCGAGGCCATGTCTTTCCATGGGCCCCGGAACAGGCCACCATCGGGATCCCAACTAACGGCAGGAGGGGTTCACATCGGCGTCGAGTCCACGATGAAATACTTAGGACTCGTGCTCGATAGCCGGTGGAACTTCGTGGAGCACTTCCGACGTTTGGCCCCCAAACTGGAACGGACTGGGGCCGCCCTCAAGCGGCTCCTGCCCAACCTGAGGGGTCCAAACGCCTCCTGCCGGAGGCTTTACGCGGGGGTCGTGCGGTCCATGGCTACATATGGGGCCCCGGTGTGGGCGCGTTCACTGCGGCGGAGAGCCGCCCACTATCTGAACGCGCCCCAAAAGGTGGTAGCCGTAAGGCTGATCCGGGGCTACCGCACGATCTCGGGCGAGGCGGCAAGCCTCCTTGCCGGACTGCCGCCGTGGGATCTGGAGGCGATAGTCCTCGCGCGCCTGTATGAGTGGCGCGCGGAGGCACTACGCCGGGGGGAAACCCCGCTTCCGCGGCAAATCGCGGCGGAGCGGACGGACCTCCGGCGCGATCTCATGGCGGCATGGAAAGAGCGACTGTCGCAACCCAGCGCAGGGCACGCCACGATAGCGGCGGTAAGACCCCTCTTTGAGGAGTGGCTAGAGAGGCGTCACGGCGTCCTCACCTACCGCCTGACGCAGGTCCTCACCGGACACGGAAGTTTTGGGAGGTTCCTGCACATCATCAGGCGGGAGGAAACGCCCGGGTGTCACCACTGCAATGATCGCCCCGAGGACACGGTGGAGCATACGGTGGGGGCCTGCCCTGCATGGGCGGAGCACCGCCGTGTCCTCGTAGAGGCGATCGGCAGCGGCGGCGATCTCTCACGCCCGGCCTTGGTTCAAGCCATGGTCCGGGGCGAGGGGGAGTGGGAGGCAGTCGCCTCCTTCTGCGAAGCAGTCATGCTAGCGAAGGAGGTGGCGGGACGGGAGAAGGAGAGAGTCTCCCGTCCAAGCCGCCGCGGTGGACGCTCCGGGCGTCGGGAGCCGCGTGACGACTCCCGGCCACCGTAGGCGCGGGCCTGCGGGCGGTGAGTAATGGGTAGCTCACCGTCCGATCAGGACCAGGCCCGTGCTGGACGGCGCGTACGTGTTCCACGCGCGCCTCAAAGAGATGTCAGCATCATAGAGGGGGCCCACTAGGGCCCAAGCCTGCCGGGAAAGCGGGATCATCCAAAAGGGGTACCGCTGACCCGGAACATAAAAGGCCAAGGAAGGAACACGGGTGGGTTTTAGTCAGTAAGAGTCTGACACTCCCTTCCGCTCCACCCAGAGCGGGAGGAGTCATTTGATGATTTCCCATCCTCAAAAAAAAAAAAAAAAAAAAAGCGTCGACCGACTCAAACCGGCCTTCATTGATCATTCCGATCTGCAAACGACCCACACTATACAATTGCCTGCCCCAGCTGATCCTCCTCCACGGCATGCCGTAAGAGAGAAATCCCTCGAGCCCTCAATCTCGCAACAGTCAGTACAGGTTCATATGCCAATAAAGCAGTCCTATACCGCACGCTCGGGTCGGCGCGTTAGATTTAAGAATTTTGATTAATTTGCCGTTTCACTGTATATTAATATGCTATAATTGTTTGAGGTTTTCATTTTAGCCTGGGTTGTTCTCTCCGTAGGGGGGTGGTGTGGCGATTAAGACATCGTCCTCCTGAATGATGGATGACGTAACATCACTACGATGGTAAGACACCACTAGAGTCTTTGACAGGAACTAAAATTCCCTAATCTTCCAAAAATTGGTTAATAGCTACTCCCTTTGATCCTCACTACCTATTTCTATTGTGTGACTAGCACTGGTATTTATGATTGTATCAATGTAAGACATCAGCGCGGTGGCGCGCAGGTCGCTGTCGTGTTATTGGCTGGTCGTGGAACCCGTGCCGACGGGTCAGCGTGGCGATGTTGCACCGCATATAAATATTACAGGCCGGGCGCCGAGACCCTAGTATCCCGCGTACAGCGGCGGCGAAAGGATGTATGTTGATGTATTTGACGATCCTGCCTGATCTAGTGCGGGGTTCCTTCCTTATCAAGGCTGGAAGTAGGCTGCATTGATCTTCAGTGGTAGCTCCAGGTGATTGGGATCGGTCCTGGGGCCGCATCTGTGGGATATCGGCTACGACTGGGTGCTGCGCGCCGACCTCCCCAGCGGCGTCAGCGTGGTTTGTTACGCTGACGACACGCTAGTCCTGGCGCTGGGGAGGTCGCACCAGGCGGCGGCCGAACTAGCGACACGCGGGGTTGCGACAATCGTCGAGAGGATCCGGCAATTGGGACTCGAGGTGGCCCTGCAGAAGTCCGAGGCCATGTGTTTTCATGGTCCTCGGAACACGCCACCGTCGAGTTCCCAAATAACGGTAGGAGGGGTTCACATCGGCGTCGAGTCGACGATGAAGTACCTGGGACTCGTCCTCGACAGCCGGTGGAACTTCGTGGAGCATTTCCGACGTTTGGCTCCCAGACTGGAAAGGGCCGGGGCTGCCTTAAAGCGGCTCCTGCCCCATCTAGGGGGGCCAAACGCCTCCTGCCGGAGGCTCTACGCGGGGGTCGTGCGGTCCATGGCCCTTTACGGGGCACCGGTGTGGGCGCGTTCCTTGAGGCGGCGGCCAGCCCGCTGGTTGAACGCGCCCCAAAGGGTCATGGCCATCCGGCTGGTCCGGGGATACGTCGTGCAGGTTGTCATGGTCCATTTTCGTTGCGGCTGGTGAAGGTGATATATAATCGCCGGGTAGGCGTATCGCTTCGCCGTAGGTAAGCTGCGCGGCACTTGGTTTGGTGTCGGTGCGCACGGCGGCTCGTAGACCCATTAAAACAGTAGGTAACTCGGAGATCCATTTGTTGCTGTTTTCTAGTCGAGCCATGAGTGCGGCTTTCAGTGTTCGGTGCCAGCGTTCGACGATGCCGTTACTCTGCAGGTAGGCAGTAGGCAGTAGTACGGGTTCTTTCTGCTCTAAGTAATTGTGCGAGGTTTTGGAATAGTCGACTTTCGAACTGACGTCCTTGATCAGTTGTAATAATTCTTGTAGGACAACCGAAACGAGATATCCAGGCTTCGTACGGCTTTCTTGCGACGATTTCGGCGGTTATCTCTTGAAGGGGTATGGGTTCAGGCCATCGTGTACAGCGATCGATCATGGTGAGTAGGTATCGATGTCCACATGAAGATGTAGGTAGCGGTCCAACAATATCAATATGAATGTGTTGAAATCGTTCGCTCGGTGGGAATGTTGTGACGTCACTGTGATTATGTCGTTGTACTTTGGATAGTTGACACGAAGTGCATGTTTTCGTCCACTCGCCAATGTCGGTATTCATTGCTGGCCAAAAGTACCGTTCTTGCATTCGTTTTCGGGTTGTTCGTATTCCAGGGTGACTTGAATTGTGCACGGCGTTGAATGCGATGCGACGAAAGTCGGCTGGTACAAGGTATCGACGAATATGTGACGTAGACGTTTCGAAAAAGGTTAATACTAAAAAGCCTATGGTCCACTATTAAAGTTAAAACGGAATTCGACAGTTGACACAACATAGACATAATAACTTGCCAGTGACTGACAGTTTGAGATTGTTCCGTGAGACTGTTGTTCAAGATGTTCAAGGCAGTGGTGCCAGGGGTGCCAGATTTGGAGACTTCTCGCTAATTAGGGTACTCGAAAGGGTGTCGAAGCGACCAATTTTTAAGATCGGCGACTGGTCGCCGATTAGGCTATCTCAGGAAAAACGTTTGGCAAATTTGGGCTCTATCCAGATTAAATCTGAGGAACGATAAATAAAATTGTACGGTACGAAAATGCATTTTGCAGAACATCACCATTTTTAACGTAAATCGGAGAGGGGAAAATAGAGAAAATTTCTCTATTTTCCCCTCTCCGACATTAAATGTCAAAGAAGGTTTTGTATCTAACGAAACCAAACGAAATAGTGTTAACATTGGCTTGTAAAGTGTTGAATGATGTCAGATACACATTTACGTTTAAAATGTTTACCATTGCATTCAAATACCTACACAGAAAAATTTTACGTAGATTTTGTACATGCTACAAATCAATTCAAATTAAAGTTTTTGCATAATATGAGAGTATTTTCTTGTGATTGGAGTGTATGGTTGTTAGGTTGTAGTCTTGTGTTATCAAAATGGGAAAACGGAAAATAATAGCAAACAAATTGGAAAAATGACTAGATTTTTTAAATAAGGATACATTAAAGTTGTCATTTATATTTCAGACATTATTCCCAGTATTATGAAATTCTTCTTATTTCGCAAAAAAAAAGGCGAAAAATTTTGGCGAATTGGGGCGCGCCAGATCTGGCAACACTGGCTTACGGAGAAAATCAGAAAACGCATTTTATTTTATTTAATTATTATCTAAAAGTATGTACAAATTATACAGTATTGTGTGAATGATTAATTCTAAGTGCAATATAAATTTAGCAAAATGTCTGATATCAAAGTTTGCCGTATATGTCTGCGCAAAGGTGTAAAAGTGTATAATTACGACAGTTTCCACTTAAAACAATATTATGAAGAAATTATGGCCAGAAAAGCAAGTATTTTTTAATATGTATAGGTTTTATTTCTATGTAGACTCTAGCTTAACCCTTTATTCACAAGATTATTAAAGTTTTCAAGTTTTTCACCCAATTTTTTACTTAGCTATAACTTATTTTGGACTTTGGATTCATTTAGTTAAATTAAACTAAAACTTGACTCGTAATCAACACAGAAATAAAACCTTGCTATTTGACTATGACTATTTCTGAACCGTTGCCATTCGGTATACCTACAGTAGAACTATAACATTTTTATAGTCTAGCCACAGTATAAAGCAAGGAGTATTACGTCTCGGCAGTGTCCTTGAAATAAATACTTGAAATTTGTTGTAGGTAAGTAGTATGTACATTAAAACGTTTTTCATGTGTTGTTAGGTTTGTTTGCTAAATCATCATGTCACATCAGCCATTTGGATAGTCTGAAATAAAAACAGATGTAAGCCATTTATTTGGGTTCAAAAATAGAATATCATAAATAAGTCTGCAATTACATATTATATATAAATCACGTAAATTCGCAAATTGATTATTTATGACAAGAGTTGTATAAAAAAATATGTAAATATTATGTACTTAGATTAATTAATTTTAATATACTGTGCCCTAGCCATAAAGTTGTTGATCATAATTCTATTATTGAGACCAATAATGTACTATGTTTTACTGCAAATAAATAATATTCTATTTTATTCCAAAACTGTCGCATCTTAAATAAAACTAGCTTTTGCTCGCAGCTTAGCCTGCGTGGATGTCAGAAATTATCCCAAGGGAAGTAGTACCCGGATTCAAATTACCCTATATATATATATGTGTGTTATCCAGGCAATGTAATAATTCCGTAATACATTGTTTTCATATAGCTCTATTGTATCAGTACAGCACACAGTCAGCATGATATTTTCCAACATCTTCAACAACCATCGTCATATTTCAGCCAATTTACACAAAACCATAATGAATTATACACTTAAACCTTCTTCATGAATCACTCTGTCCATTGGTGAGTGTCCAGTAGTTTTCATATAGATAGTAGAGTTCATCATGTTCAGACACACGGCACGGGACTTTGTTTTATGATATGTATGTAGTGATATATTCACACTGTATTCTATCTGAACCTTCAATCATTTTATTTTATAGCTTCATAAAACAGCTTGTTTGTGACAAACATTTAAAATCATAGCTATTTGCAACAACTGGTAATCTTCTGATCAATCTCTCTAGAAATTAAAGCTAAATATCAATGTGTTCAAACATCAGTTGAAAGTGTTTTTATCGCAAAAAGCTTAGATAAATGATTGGTCTCGCTGCGGTCGAGCAAAGTGAGACCAATCATTTATCTAAGGTAAAAAGCTTATTATAGTCTGTCTGAATTTTTTGTCAATAAACTTTTCTGACATTCATTTTATTATAATTTCTATTATTAAAAAGTAGTAATGTGACAAAAATATTTGTACGCCAATATACACTTGGGAGCTAATAAATCGAGCCACTTCCTTTTTTCACGTATAATGGTTATTATTTCAGGTATTAATTCGAAACATATACCGCCTTAAAGATTATTTATTGACCTATATAATTAGGGTTGTTTGTTGTCAACTTTTAATTTTAAATGAAAGTTTATAGGGTAGACTAAAATTATCGCATTTAATTTGATTATAACATTTTGATTGTACTCCATTAAGTAAAGGTTAATTAGCGGTTTGGTTTTTGTTTTATTATTATTTATAAATTTCATTTTGTTTTTAATTGTTTTTTGCTGGACTGTTTTAACCCTAAAATTTTCTATCAAAATTACCGTTTTTCTTTCAGAGCCAATACTTTATCTTTCAATAAGGTTATCATTCAATAATTTACCCTCATTGTAAAGTTTATTAAATAACCTATTATGCGATAAATGTTTTGAATTGATACGTTCCATAATAGCAAAAATAATAACCATTATAATACGTGAAAAAAGGAAGTGGCTCGATTTATTTGCTCCCAAGTGTACAAGGTGTTGTTTTGCATCCTCGTCAAATTCGAGGAGGTAACTATGGTAATGATTCTCGACACGAATCAATAATAAAATAAGTAGGTATTTATTTTTATTTTTTGTATTTTTCGGAAATCGGCATGTGTAGGGCCCGTGTGATACCGCCCTGTAACTGCGCTGTAACTGTAACGCATGCACACAGTGACATAGTCGTACGACACTGCCTACCGCATACGCAACGGGGCGATTTTGTTCTTTGAAAGTGGAGTATTCTGAAATACTGTCGAACTTAAATACCTAAAAAAACAAGTTTGTATTAATTATTGAGCAGGATCGTAATTTTATTTGATTATTTATGTCTTTCATAACAGCCTCCTGAAATTTGACGAGGATGCAAAACAACATGTTGTATTATAAAGCTAAACATAATTGGACTACAATGTAGTTTATTATCATCTTGCACGCTCTTGTATGTTTATACAAATCTTATCTTAATTACAAGCTAAAAAACATAATTACTATTACAGGTAAATGAAAAAGATGGCTTACCTAATTACTTCTGCTATGAGTGTGCAGGAGTATTGTACAAGTTTCATAAATTCAAAGAGAAATGCTGGATGGGAGAGAAAGTTCTCAAAGAGTTGTTATGGAGTGGTTCTGTAAGTGGAATTCTATGTATAATGTGTCTATAAAACAAAACAATTCTGAATAAACACATTTCCTAATAATATCCTTATGGCTAAAAGCATGAAAGGCTTAATAGAACATGTTTCAATATTTTAATACTCTGGCTCCTAAACTAGGTGTTTGTCCTGTGACTTGACTCGAGCAGTCAGGTGATCCTCAGCATGAAAATAGATAATTTAGAACAGACAAATTTAAAACTAAAATATCACAAAAAATATCCCTTTATGGGCTATGGTCAGGCTGAAGTAAAGCCACATAAAACATAAAATTTGCTATCTATATTTGTATAACAACATAAAATAAAACCAAACAATTTCTTTTTCAGATCACCTTATCATCAATATCACAAATAGACAGACAAGATAATAATCTACAATCACCAATAGACATTATAAGAGCCAGCAAAAGAGTTAGAACATACATAATTAAAAACAAAACACAACCAGAGAGTCTGCTAAAAGAAATAAAAGAAGATGAAATACCAGAAATAGAACAATATATAGTAGAGTATGATAGTGATGAGTCTTTTGATGATAAAAATCTAGCTGAGGTAAAGAATGAAATTATCAACGAAGACACAGAGCCAATTGAAGATGTAAAAACAAATATTGATAATGGCATAAGTCCAGAAGAAAAGGCAATACCAGATTTAGAAGATGATAGAATGTTTAGTGAAGATGATGATTCAAATTCAGAAAATATTGATGATGTTGTTGTACCAGCTATCAAGGAAGAGATTACTATTGAAGAAGAGAAAATAAACTTCATTACTGAACAAGCAAACAGTGACGACGAAGTAGTTCTTAATACAAATCACAAAGAAAAAAAAAGAAAGAAAAGCAAAGCTGAAAAAATAGACGTCTCTGAGACAAAGTTTAAAAAAAAAAAATTCGAAGGTTTCCGTACAAAAAATAATTACTTAGATCCTAATCATTGGTTGAAGATCAATTTGACTGAAGAGGAAGCTCTGGAAGAGTTTAGAGCGAGAGCACTAGATCGAAAGTACGTGTCGGCGGCTTATCAATGTTCTGATTGTTATAAGGGGTTTTCTAAAGAGGATATGTTGAATAGACATATTAAATTAAGGCATAATGAGGTATGAATCAAGTCATTTACACACCTTTTCTGTCTCTATGAATTTTCTTGGTAATATGTTTCTTTGTGTTATATTATCGCATAGCACAGAGGGGCAATTCCCGTATTTTTAAGACCGTTCGCATTCTAATCTCAGTCTCAATCTGTCAAAATTACAATCAATTTACATACATTTTTGACAGGTTTTTGACATTGATTGTTGCTGAGATGAGATTGCGACTTGAATTTGAACGTTTTTTAAGTACGAGAATTGGCCTACAGGTGTGAGTACTATGTAAAGGGTTTTTCAACAAGAACTTTGTTTTTTAAAACATAATAAAACAAAGAAATTAGATGACTATAATCAAACTCATTATAAATGTATTTCCAGTCACTAGGCCCAGTGGAGTGTCGGTTTTGCAGCATGCGTTTTAAGTTGAAGTGTCATCTAACGAGGCATATAACGCAACACTACACTAAGTACAAATGCCTTAGATGCGACCTCATGTGCCCATTGAAGTGAGTATGTACCGTACAATACGCCCGATGAATCATGGCCGGTCTGAACATAGGCTCTCCGAATTTTCGCGCATGTTCTCCCACTCACACTCGCCTCATTTGGTTCCTAAATAATGTTATTGCGCAGCCTCCTGCGCAAAGTTTGGACGGCCATGATTTATGGGTCGTATTCTAGTTAGGTTGACTTTGCAAAATGATTAGCGATATATTATCGCAACGATCATTGATGGTCGATTGGTAAAAGCTGAGCGTGGGTCCTGGATTCGAGTCTCAGGTCGGCAATAGTGTAATTGGTATCAATTTCTCACTAGCATCCCGAGTTTTTCTGTAAGCTTCAATTAGTTACATAAATACTAGTTCATAATAGTAGAATCATATTATTGTTTTTTTTTTTCGATTATTTTCATCGAATACGTATTTTTTCACTTACAGGAATACAGCTCTATTTCACAATGATTATCACAACGGGGTAATAAGAAAGTGCATTCATTGCGGAGAGGAATTCAGGTAAACTTCAATCGTTTTAGACTGCCTGTCCACTGAAGCGGAGCGAGGCTGCGGAGCGGAGAAATATTAATCAATAGGATCGCATAAGCGGAGATTTTATGCGATCCTATTGGTTAATATTTCTCCGTTTCTCCGCTCCGCAGCCTCGCTCCGCTTCAGTGGACAGGCAGTCTAAAACTTCAGAATAAAGATTATTATTATAATCAATTAAATTCATTTTCCTTGACGACTCTTAAAGTCTCATCAGTGATCAGATTCAACAGATTTGCATTTCAAAATCCCCAGATCTCCCAAAATCTCATGTTGGAGCGAGACGGGGAGGCGCATTGCGGATCTGTTAATCATAGTCTTCCTTATTGAAGCCTCTCATTAATATTGTCTTTCTCTCTCTAGATATTATTCCACTCTGCTAGAATGTAATGTTAAATATTTTTTGTTTCTCATCCAGGCACCTATCTACATACTACACACACTTACGCACTCATCGCAGCGAGTACGTGTGTACTCTGTGCGGCGCGTCATTCGTCAGTACAATAGGACTCAACATGCATAAAAGAACTATGCATATAAATACTGTTGTTGTAAGTATTCATTTGTAGATTGCCTCGTAGGTCTAATGCCGATCACGAGGTTTTGGCTTCGATGGTCAGGTCGAGCAGTGTTATTTAGTTTTCCATCACTAATTTCTCATTAGCAGCGTCGCCGTCTGGTTTTGTGTCCGGGTGATGGCAATAGACTCGCCCCTTTTTACATGGACCTTAAATATAGCTGGCGAAATGTACAGATACATATACAGATGTGCCTTGCCCTTCGGGGATTACAGGCACGATGTTATGTGGTAGATTAGTTACGAATACAGACAGCACATCTTAGGGCCGGCGCTCATATGGCGAGGCGCAGCGCAGTGCATTCGTCACTGCCAAACAAATATCGACGTTGTAGCAGTTGAAATAAAGTTGAGAATTAATAAACTTCCATTAGCCCGGGAGAGCGTCTAAGCGGAAAGAGGCGCGCGTCTTAGGTTATTTCTTCTCGGCATTATTTTTAGGCACGCAACGTTGATATTTGTTTGGCAGTGACAACCGCGCTGCGCTGCACCTCGCCAGGTGTGTGCCGGCCCTTATGCTATCAGGAACTTTTTCAGATAAAAAATCTATTAAGATTTCCGCAAAGTGTTTTAAAGAGTAGACCATAACATAAACTTGGACAAGGAAAATAAAATTGCTTTCTGGGAGCAGATCGAATTTATTGTGCCGAATCTAATACAACAATTTTCGTTATTGAGGTTTATAAATAAAAGCGCTTATTTTACTTTGACAATAGTGTAACATATTTTGGAGTTCCCCAGTGATCAATTCTTGGCCCTCTCCTGTTGTATATAATCTTCGTGTTTGTAAGTACATATAAAGAAAATGGTCTTAGAATGATATAATCTTTTTTTTATTATTAGGATCCGGAAGAAGGTGTGACACATACTGACACATACTGTGACCGTTGTGACATCCAGTTCGAGACGCGTAAGGCTTACCAAAAACATGTGTTTCATTCAGCTAAGCATGCCGAAGAAGCTGAGTGAGTTACGTTTCAAGTTCATGTCGACTGAAGAATGTAAAGCTTGACTGCACACCAGAAGAGAAATTCTCGTGTTTTTAAGAACGTTCGCATTCTGGGCCCCGTACCACAAAACTTTACTATTAGAATTTACAAATTTGTAAATCTTACAAGTGTCTGTACCACAAAACTCTAAACCACATAATTGTAACGGAAAAACTTGCAAATTACATAATAATATTTGTAATTTCTGTGTTACGCAATATTTTCTACAATTTAACAATTTTGTAGAATTGTAGACTTGTAAAGTTTTGTGATATAGGGCCCTGATATAATTGTCGCGGTCAACTGCCAAAAAATTATGGTGATTTTTGACATTGAATGTCGCTGAGATGAGCTTGCGATAAGATTTTGAATGTTTTGAATTACGGGAATTGATCTTCTGGTTAAAAATTTCAAACTCTTTGTTATACATTTACTGGGCCCGCGTGGTGGATTACGGCCCACTCCCACTCACAGAGAGGAAGGCTGTTTCCCAGCAGTAGGAATGTTTTAGACTGATTTATGTATGGTCTGTTTCAGGGACTTGGAATGCGAGTCCCCTGCCACATCAAAACCAAAGCGAGGAAGAAAGGGTCTCCGAAGAAATCCTCGGAAATTCACTCCTTGTACCTTAGTATGTTTTATTTATTTAACACTTTAAGCACACAAATGTACAGAAGCGGACTTAATGCCATAGGCATTTTCATATTTTTTTTTCGTATTTTTTAAGTATTTCATCAGGCTGCCAGGACACATCCCGAAACCATTTTGAACTTGTTGTAATATTAATATGTTTACCTCTAAACTGTAAGACTGTAACCACACTTTGTCTATGCATAAAGAGAGGTCATCTGGAGACAGAATTACAAATACATTCGCAACCATAAGTCCAGTCTGTTTATAAGTTTTCCGTGTATGGGTCTCAAAAAACCTAGGTATTCCAACAAATTCAACCATGGTTTGTGCCCCTGCATTGCATTATAAGCTATGTATGCCAAGCCGATTCCATGTGAGGTATTATGAATTGAATAGAATATTCTTTATTATGTACCCCAAAAATTACAGATATAAATGTAGAAATTTTACATAGGGTGACACAGTTGGCGGTTTTATCGCTAAAAGCGATCTATTACAGACAACCTTAAGGCCTAAAACATCAAAATAATGAAGATTCAAAGAAAAAGTTTTTATTCATTTTTGATGCAGTCATACTGGCCATCATTTTCGTGTCGACGTTGATCCGAATTTGAATTCACGACTTCTATGCAAAATGTGCAGGGTGGAGTGTATTAAGTATATCATTATGCTATAGACATAATGTTGTTTATCGTACTTTTCTTCTCCATATCTTTGGTGACCAGCCACTGTTTATAAGATGACGGTTTCGGAATGATTAATCCTTATCTCGAGGGAAGCCAGTATTTATCGAAGTGATCTAAATTCATGATCATTCAGATGTACCTAACCCGTAAGGGCGGTAAGTTGGTAATGTGAAATGAAGTGAGAAAGCACAGACGCCTACATCACACAAGTGACGTCACGACTGTAACTTCATACTCGCGCCATACATTGCCCGTACCGCGCGACAAGGACGGGAATAATCCCGTGATTTATCTCATTTTACTATGCCATCTTAGAAATTACATTATTTGTTCGAAAATTTCTAATATTAGTCATCATCCCTATTCTGGAGATTTCTGGTGATAATAAATACTATTATTTACAGTGCAATAGAAACTTCCCAAGTCTGACGGCCTACATGAAGCACCACACACAGGAACATAAGGATAAGCCTCTTCCTTCGAAAGAAGAGCAGAGACACATCTGTGAGATTTGTGGAGCTTCACTAGCGGTATGTTTGAAATATACAGGGTAACTGGTAACTCGACGTATTCCTTGCACGACGTCATAGTAGGGTTAAAATGCAACGAATTAAGCCACCAAATGTTCTACCGAAGTTCAGTAGTTTTCGAGTTAGTTACATTTTCAGTATTTTTATGAAAAATCCCAGATTAAATCATTTGTAGCCAATTTAAAAATAATTTACATCGCGACTGTACTGAAATTTAACTTAATATCATAGTTGATGCCGTAGCAGATCTTTGTTCATACTTAATTAAAAGTTCAAAAATGCCAGAAACCTTGGCAAATATCACTAAACAAACATTTATTTTTTTGTGATTTTTGCTGTTAGGTACTTCATACAAAATGTTGTGTGAACAAAAAAAATTATAAAAAAATATATAAAAAATTGGCTTGATTTGTTGCATTTTAACCCTACTATGACGTCCTGCAAGGAATACGTCTAGTTACCAGTAACCCTGTATAAATATAAATATTTTTTTATTATTACGTTGAGGTTTATCTTCCCGCGATTACGTTCGCGTGGAAGCCGCACGATACACAATATGCTAAAATAACAGCCACATTTTTCTAAAACTCTCGGCCCCCAACCTTCCGCATCGCATCACATCGCCAGCACGCGCTAGTACTTCGTTTTCGCTTAGCGTTCTTTCTGACTTTTTTCTTTTTTGCTCTTCTCTTAAGGGTCGTAGCGTAATGTTAGATAGCATATAACCTTCCTCGAGAATTAAGCTACAAAATACCTACAAAAAAAAAACGACGGGTAGTTCCATAAATTAGCGCCTTCAAACAAAAAAACTCTTTAGCTTTATTATATTATACATAAACCTTCCGGAGTAAACGCTCTAGCTAAATTAAAACCACGTCAACATCCGTTGTGTAGTTTAGAAGATCAAAAGTCATTTATTCAAATTAGGCTGAGAATCAGCACTTTTTGAACGTCAAAATCACATAAGACAGTCCCCCTAAAACGCACACCCTTCACCACTTCCTAGTGCTTTAGCTGGGAAGAAGAAGTGGCGGAACAAACTCCCCAGCAGCACTGCTGTCTGTTCAGTTAGAAGAACTGGATTCTATATATAATAAGTAATTAACATTACGAAACAGAAAAATATTAAAATTATTTGCCATAAATGTCAGCTAGCACACGCCAATATTTAAAACTATACTCAAGCAGAAATAAATAATAAAAACAAAAACGTAAACAGAACTTAATACATAATAAAAAGCCTCCTGGCATAAAGGGCGTGCCCGCTTACATATGCAATGCTGCAGATGCCAACCTTATTTATTTAACTATTTATGTACACACGACACAAAGTTAAGTTGAGCTGCACGATTACTGACAATTGCGTGCACTGACTGGACAGGTCCACTCAATCTGTGTGGTTCTTTCCTCAAAAGACCATTGCAGACACCGATCTACATAGCTTTCACATGACCTGACCAAGATTTTGTCTGGACTTTAAAAGAGACGGTGACCTCTGAGTTTGTTTCGGCCTTTCTTCTCAGAGTAGTCAGATAGGAAACGCCGACCCCATCTAGTTTAAAAAAAATATGATTGACGTGTAAAAGTGTTTGTTCAAACCTACTTACAGAAATAAAATCATTTATCATTTATCACACATATACAAGGTGTAACATAATAAACGCAAGTCCTGAAAGTAGTTTGCTCATGATTGACTACTGAATCGATTTCAGTAACTATTAATATAGGTATTTTTTTCAAATTTTATGTACCTATTTTGCAATACTGACTGCTGATTGAGCCAAAGAAAATTAAATCTTATTTCGAGTCAATAAGACTCAATTTTAAATGAATAAAGTAATGATAGGGTCAACACTATTTTGTTAATGTCTCGGTCACTGTATTAATTATGCTTTTAACTCAATACTATAATTGTGGTGTGTGAGGTCTTGCGTTAATTATATTACATGTTGTATAAACAGACGAGAAGAAAAGAACAGAAAAATAGGTACAAAGGTAAATGATAAATAAATGATAAATGATTTTATTTCTGTAAGTAGGTTTGTTACAAACACTTTTACACGTCAATCATATTTTTAAAACTAGATGAGGTCGGCGTTTCATAACTGACTACTCTGAGAAGAAAAGCCGAAACAAACTCAGAGGTCACAGTCTCTTTTAAAGTCCAGACATAATCTTGGTCAGATCATGTGAAGACCATGTAGATTGGTGTCTGAAACGGTCTTTTGAGGAAAAACCATACAGATTGAGCGGACCTGTCCAGTCAGTGCACGCATTTGTCAGTAATCTTGCCGCTCAACTGAGAACTTAAGGAGCACAACGATTCGACGAACAATACCAAAGAAAGGACATTTGCGTAGGCCGCATAAATTACTCAAGCTGCCAGATCGTGAAACTAACTAAGAAATAAAATAAAAAAAGTAATAATCCACATAATCTTCACATTCACAATAATTTAAATAATATAATACTTTACAAAGTAAATACTCATGTCATTGTATGTATAAAATTCATCAATGTCAATGTGTATATAAATATTCGAACATAATCTTTGAGGACCATGTAGATTAGTATCTGAAATGGTCTTGTGCTGAGGTGGCTTATTTCTAATGAAATCTCTTCCAACATACCTGCGATAGGATAGTAGACCACCTAACCTAGTAACCTTCGTGGCAGTCGCTTGCATAAAACATGAAATGGAGACGACACGAGAGGTTATTAACCTTTTTATCGCTTGGTTTTATATCAATAGCCGTTCCCCCAGCGCCCAGCTCATAAATCGACAAATGAATACCTATGACAAACGGGGTCGTGCAATGAAATAAATAACAAGAACCGAACATGTTCTCTTCGACTGAGGCGACACGGTCACGAAGACATTTGCCGTATTAATCCGACTGGGGCGGTCAATAGGTTAAACCGCCCTACTCGCATAAAAAAAACTTATTAAATATCTATTTATTTATTTTACTTCGAAGGTCCTAGTTTATCATTTGTGCCTTCAAGTTACAGCTACATAATTAAACATTCATATATTATATGAACATAATGCAGCATTCCATATGTAAGCGGGCACGCCCTTTATGTCTGGAGGCTTTTTATTATGTATTAAGTTCTGTTTACGTTTTTGTTTTTAATATTTATTTCTGCTTGAGTATAGTTTTAAATATTGGCGTGTGCTAGCTGACATTTATGGCAAATAATTTTAATATTTTTCTGTTTCGTAATGTTAATTACTTATTATATATAGAATCCAGTTCTTCTAACTGAACAGACAGCAGTGCTGCTGGGGAGTTTGTTCCGCCACTTCTTCTTCCCAGCTAAAGCACTAGGAAGTGGTGAAGGGTGTGCGTTTTAGGGGGACTGTCTTATGTGATTTTGATGTTCGACAATTGTAATGCTCAGCCTAGTTTGAATAAACGACTTTTAAATGAATTTAAGGGTACAAAAATTATTATACATACATCTATGATAGCTAGAACTAAATCGGATGTGGTAGATGCATCTGTGACGTAATTTATTCTGAGACTTATGTCAAAATGCATGGGGAAACAGTCAAAAAACCCATCATCTTTTAAACTAGATGAGGTCGGCGTTTCCTATCTGACTGCTCTGAGAAGAAAGGCCGAAACAAACTCAGAGGTCACAGTCTCTTTTAAAGTCCAGACAGAATCTTGTTCAGATCATGTGAAGGCTATGTAGATCGGTGTCTGAAATGGTCTTTTGAGGAAAGAACCACACAGATTGAGTGGACCTGTCCAGTCAGTGCTTCAATTGTCAGCAATCGTGCAGCTCAACTCAGAACTTAAGCGAGTTATTTGATATCCGTGTCGCAGACAGTGACGCTCCTTCTTATATTTCACGCCCTTTCGTCTCTGTACTAAAATCCGCCGAAGAAACAAAAATAAATATTCAAACGCTTGTGAGATGCAACATCCTACATTCACCCCCCCTTGTTATATCCGTTGACGAAGTCTGCACTGTCTGTTTTGCTTCGTAAAATATCTTGGAGCTGCAAGCGCTGACCGCTGGAATAGGTCCTTTAGCGTAGTGCTGGGTTGGCGAAGATCAAGAATCATCATCTCAATAATCTATGCCACTAGCATGACGTGCATTCGTGGCACAAGGCATACATTTAAAACAACAGCCAAGTTATTCGATTTCGACGATAGAGCAGCCCTACCAAGACAAGACATGTAGATGCTGCCGTCGAACTAAGAAGACGTCGATCGCAATAATTTGCAACCGATAAAATATGAGCATTTATTTTTTTTAATCTTTATTTATTTGAAAGGGTTTTATCATTTAGTGATAAGGTCCCTCCCGCAACAGAAAACTTTCAACAAATTCATGAAAAATTATAATAATAATAAACGTGTTTATTTTATTAGTTAATTAAAATCAATAATTTGACAGTACTATAGTTATAGATTATTTTGTATTGTATTTTATGAATGAATAAAGATTGAAATTACATTTTGAAAAGGTCTGTAATTTGTTCACAGGCTAACAGCGTGGCAGCTCATCTCAACACCCACACCCGAGAGAAGCTTTACAATTGTTCTACTTGCCGCATGCAGTTCAACAGTAAAAGCAGTATGACGAGACATCAACTGGTTAGATTTACTAGAACATTGCCTCGTTTGTGTACTGGTCCCAAGCACTGCTGTTTAGCATGATGTCCTGGGTTCGAATCCCAGGTCGGATAGTTTTATTAGGTTTTACTATCTGGAAACAGCTGAGCATGAGGTCCTGGGTTCGATTCCCAGGTCGGACAAAGTTTTATTGGGTTTTACTATCTGGAATTTCTGTTTGAGCCTGGAGTCTGGATTTGTGCCCGGTTGACGGCAATAGGCTCGCCCCTTGTAACATTGGACTAGAACATAATGGAGAAATGTGGGGGTAAAAGAAAGAAAGAAAGAAAGAAAATAAATTTATTTGACACACACTACAGCCATACTATAGGTCTCAGCCCAACCCATCCGGGAAATAGGCGTTATGTTAGGTTTAAAGCTTCTTCCAAAATCGGAATAAATACGTTCACGAATTAAGTGTTAATTAATAACCGCAAGATGTATTGAGCACTTGAACGCTGCTTCGGTCGGAACTTCAAAAGGCTGTCATGTAGGTAGTTACACCAACATGATACGATGAGATTTGTGGATCAACATTATGATTCATCTGGCTAGCATTTTCCCAACTGTTGAGGTTGGCTTTCAGTCTAACCGGATGCAGCTGAATACCAGTATTTTACATGGAGCGACTGCCTATCTGACCTCCACAACCCAGTTATTGGGTAATACGATACCCCTTGGTAAGACTGGTTGTCAGACTTTCGGGCTTCTGACGACCCGTAACAATTGTCAACGATCCACGAATCACAGCTGGAACCTATCCGAAGTTCAGAGGGGTCTTGATATGTAAAGATGGTCACCCATCCACGGACCGACCGCGGCAAGCGTAGCTTAACCTGATCGTCAATCGACTCGTGCGGCTGTTATTACTTTTTGTGGGGTCAACACTATGATTATGTTCATAATATTTATTTATTCCTATCTTAAGCTTTTTAACCACCCTCACCCTGAGTGGTAAAATTAATCTGACCCTAACTGTAAGTATAGTCTACCTCATAATTGCTTTATCACCTTGATGAATGTCACTTGCACGTCACACGACGACAAGGTCTACTTATCTATATGAGAGTATTTTAAAAGTGAGTTGTCAAAAACGCTGAAAGAAAACATCGTGAGGAAACTATGTCCTAGAACCAAAAATTCGAAGACATGTGACATCTACCAACCCGCTTTGGGCCCGCGTGGTGGATAACGACCCTCTCCCTCTCACCGAGAAGGCCTGTGTCCCAGCAGTGGGGACATTATAGGCTGATTATGTTCTTGTTATGTTGAAGTGTCAAAAGTGATAAAACAATTACGAAGTCGACTATAGCTTAAAAAAGGTTGTGTATATTTTATATTTTAGACGCATACCGGTGAAAAGCCCTATGAGTGCTCAATGTGCGATAAACGGTTCACTCAGAACTGCAGTTTGAAACTTCACTACCGAACCTTCCATCTCAAAGAGCCGTATCCTAAGAGGTAAGAAACAAGAACATTGACACTGGCAGTTTATAATCCTTTGACAGTTATTTTACCGCAGATTTTGCATCACTGTCAATATGACAGTGATCGTTGTTCTCGTTACAATAAGGTTGCTATTAGGTTGCTCCCACTGACAAGTCTGTCAAAATCACTGTGATCTTTATTCTTGTTGCAATAAGGTTGCTGTTGGGTTACTGCCGTCAGAGATAAAATAACTGGTCTGTTACCTAAATGTAGCTTTCATCATTAGCTTATAGCACGGTTATTTTACCTCTGACAGCAACCTATTATGAACCTTATAGCAACAGCAATAAAGATCACTGTTCAAAATCTACGGCTACTCTCGTCCAGCTACGATCTACGATCAATAATGCTCAGTGTTCGTATCTTTGTACCACCTTTATTTGAATTCAGAATCTCAGATAATTATCGAGCTTTGGGAAGATAAACCGAATGTCATACTTGACAGACTTCAAATTCCATTGCAACGTCCATATAACTTTTTGTAATTGCAAACATTTAATCTAAAATGAACTTAGAATACATAATGCTAAAGTAGATATTTGACTTAGTAGCAATACACGTAAATCATCTATGATTGTGTATTCAAGTATAGCCTGAAGGTGTCCTGTCCTCCCCTACGTCGCCGATTCGCGATCTTCAGTCAAGAACACGGCAAACGTCAAAGCATTTATTTAAATTAATTAATTTATTTATTAATTAATTAATTTTTAATTAATTTTATTTCCTGTAGTCGGGAAATTAGCGATTAAGAATAAATTATTTTTTTACAGAACCAGGAAAAAAAAAGCGGGTACCCAGCAGGAAATAGAAGACTATAGAATAAATGAAGAAGACTCGTAGGAAAACAAGAAAAATTATAGATGGCGCTAGTTGTTTTAATTGTAAGGAATACAATAATTTTATTGCCGCCTAAAATGTGTTTTTTATTTCCCCATTTTTGGCTTTATCTCATTAAATAAGTTACCCCTGCTCTCGTTTATTAAGAAAATAGCGACCCGGCTCTACTTCCTTCCAGAATAATAGCTCTAAGGTCATGAAGATGTTGAAAACCGCATCAAAATTCGTTGAAGAACAACACTGTCGCACAGACAGCCTCAAAATGCGACTTTAATTTATAATATGTATGAATATGAATAAATATAGAAGCCTCAAAGCAATGTCCAACTCTTCACCAGAAGAAACCGTTGTTACCCACGTCCCTACCAATTTCCAACAACAGTTCCACATCAGCCTATAATGTTCCCACTGCTGGGACACAGGCCTCCACTCTGTGAGAGGGAGTGGGCCGTAATCCACCAAGCCGGCCCAGTGCGGGTTGGTAGATGTCACATGTCTTCAAATTTTTTGTTCTAGGACATATCGGTTTCCTCACGATGTTTTCCTTCACCGTTTTGAGAGCAGTGATGAAATAATTTACACAAAGTAAAGCGCCTGTCTGGGTTCAAACCAACGACCTACAAATCTTAAGTCGCGGCCGTTACCACTGGGCCAACACTGCTCCTTCCAACAAAAGTATAATAATTATTGATTTGCGACAAATGAGCCTCCGGAGTAAAATACTTTCTATTGGTAATATACAACTACAGTATTTTATCTCACAAAGCGACGCGCGCTTTATTTGTGGTAAAGCACGCAAGTTTACAACCACGCTGTGAATGTGTCCGAGAAGACGAGTAGCGTCAGCACATAACACGCACACATACACACTTCCCACTTCGTATTCAAGTGTACAAACACGCTATTCACTCTATAAAAAATCTGTAACAATTAAACTACTCGAGCAGGGGGTCCATGGTTCCAAACTTGCAAACACTGTAAGAAATGTATGCTCGTGACACGTAACTGCTCATTCAAAACATCAGAATTAACCAATTCACATAAAACTCGGGAATTCGACAATCTTTAACTATATAATATCCTTCACGAATTTCTATTTCCTCCGTTTTCTGTTTCTCGAATACACTGTTTCTGAAACAGAAAATATTAATTTTAAAGGGAGTCATCAAAATATTGTAAAGCTGCAAGTGCTGCAACACACAAGATGTAAACAAAAATAATCTGCGTTGCATTTTTCTAAATATGTTGTTAGAATGGAGTCATTCATTTATTCATGAACAATTCACATTGTGTTGAACATCACATATTAAATAAAATTATCACATGCAGAAACAATACTTAAAAAAGCCTAATTATAATTATTGATGTGAAATGTTTAATTCAAGAGTCAATTCATATAAGATAATTATGTCAACAAATAAATACAATGTCAAAAGTATTAGTCTAACCGGATAAAGCCGAATACTTGTAGTTTACATGGAGCGACTGCCTATCTGACCTCCACAACCAAGTTACTGGGTAATACGATGCCCTGGTTGTCAGACTTGGGCTTTCACTTTCCGTAACGACTGTCAAAGATCCACGAATGGCAGCCGGACCAACGACTTAACGTGCTTACCGAGGCACGGAGGGGTCTCGATATGTAATGGATGGTCACCCATCCATGAACTGACTGCGGCAAGCGTTGCTTAACCTTCGGACGACCCGTGCGGCTATTATTATATAGCCACGAGTCATACACAGGTTGTAAAAATGTTGTAGCGGTATCTACATCGCCACAAGCGAGATGCGCGTCATACTGACTTCACGCAAATCCTGCATCGCGCAAGCAGAGTTTACCTCGCGACTAGCATAATACAACGTCCCGACATCAATCGTCGGGGCAGTTGCCCAACAGACACGACACCCGTCTGGTCGGAGGATCCTCCCTTTTCTATGGAGGTATGAGTGAACTTTACGCCCTGTTCCTCGTGCCTCTATAATGTCAATAATTTAAATACATTCAGCCGCTTGGATGCTCCGAGGGAATCAAAAATCAGTCGCAGAATATTTTTTAAGCAAATTAATTACCTACCAGCTTAAACCGTAAAAAATCACAACTGCAATTATTTGACAGTAAATTTACTTAAAAATTTAATTTCCCTGACTGTACGTACAAAGATATGCGCGAAAAACATAACCCTTCATGGCGACAGTCGACTATAGAGACCAAATCACCGAGTCGAGTCAACGTAGGTAGACGTGCACCAAGATAATGAGGTAAGAATCCCATTGATTTTACTGGCGGCCGCAAAAATAAGTATATATGTTCATAGTACCTACTACACAAAATAACTTAGTATGATATTCAAAGTTATTTCTGCGGTTGTAAACGAAAATATCCATTATTACTTATATCTCAAAAACGAATGACGTAACATTTTGCGGTTCACGCCCCCAGGCGTAGGAATAGCAACGAAAACTGCTATCGTGTCCCGTTCAGTGTCCTCAACCGATTAAGGGGACTAATGACCTAAACGCAAGTTTTATAATGCCTAAACGTATTATGATCTACTGCAATACCTATATAAAATCAGAAAAATACTTATGATATTCTTCAGGGGTACATAAATGCTAGTTAGATGGTAGTGTGTTGAAAACATAATACAACCAATTTGGTACGATAGAAAAAGTCACGAAGATAGGCACCTACCTACGAGTACATGCAATCATTCTGGTTTTTTTTTCAGTTTGTTCTTCAAGCAACATATTAACGTGATAATCTTTTCATTTTTAGTCCAATCAATAGATTTTTTGTAAATAAAGAATTGCTTCATAATTTGCAATAAATTACCAGCTTTATGTCATCGCGCTTCTCTTTCTTTTCTGTGCAGTCCGACAGTGACCGGGCTTTAGCTGTTGTCAGCCCCCCATATCAAAGTTACTTTGCTTTTTTAAGTCGTTTTAATTATGGGATCCAACAATTTCCCACACGCTTAAGTGCACGCAATTTTTTTTTCATGCCTCGTGTAACTGAAGGATGAATTTAAAAATAATAATTTGGGGTGGCACTCCACATACTTTATGGGGAGTGCCACCCCAAATTATGTTTTCATAGTTTCACTACACCATTGTTTAGCGGTGCAGAGAATACACTATCTTTTGAATATTCATCGATATAATTATTGCCATTTGGCTACGCTACGGAACCCTAAAAAGGTTACCCGGGCGTTTATATGACACATCGAGTTTTAGAAAGAGACAAAAACAAAGTGGATGGCGTCAATTTGTCATATTTACGGCCTGGTACTGTACAGTCACGACTTCAGAGGTCACAGTCTCTTTTAAAGTCCAGACAAAATCTTGGTAAAACCATGTGAAGGCTATATAGATCGGTATCTAAAATGGTCTTTTGAAGAAAGAACCACACAGTTTGAGTGGACCTGTCCAGTCAGTGCACGCAATTGTCAGCAATCGTGCAGCTCAACTCAGAACTTAAGGAGCTCAACGATTCGACGAACAATACCAAAGAAAGGACATTTGAGTAGGCCGCATAAATGACTCAAACTGCCAGATCAAGATTAAACTTACTGAGAAAAATACAAAAAAGCAATGACCGCCATAGTTCTCACATTCACAATAATTAAAATAATATTATAATACTTAAGTACCTACTTTACAAAGTAAATACTCATGTCATAGTTTAAATAAAATTCATCAATGTCAATGTGTATATAAAAATCCGGACATAATCTTTGAGGACCATGTCTAGCAGTGTCTGTAATGGTCTTTTGAGGAAAGACAGACTGAGTGGACCTATCCAGTCAGTGCACGCATGTGTCTACAAAATGGTTGGTTGCTTGGGGGTAGGTACATTGGAGTAGCTTAATTAATCCCAAGCCTTTTTGTCATCCAAGTATAGCCTTTTCGACAAAGTTTCATGTTCAATAAATGGTTTAAATTTATTGAGGCTCAGTTCTTTAACATGGCTTGAGAGTTTGTTGTAAAAACGTATACTTTGGCACTTAAATGATTTATCTAAGTACTAAACTAAACGTTAGAACTAAACTTTAGGATGTAATACGATATAAATATACCCGATATATTACTTTCCTCTATGAATAAGTACATAAAATTGCCAGAATGTGTCAAATTTCGGCATTTTAAAAACGTTATACTAAACACAGAATACGAACACACGAACGAAACAGTTATAATTTATTTAACGTTTATAGTTAACGTATGTATCTTGCAATATGGTTATCTTTCTAGGGCCGCATAAGGCGTGAACGTCCTTCTTACAACTTTTAAGAAAATATAAAAGTTCTATGTTAACGTAAGTTTTATTTAGTACTTTTTAGTTCATTGAAACATTGTTTTTATAAAGTTTTTAATAAAATTTTATTAGTTTCCAGTCGGCTACGTGACTGGTCTGCACCCGTTTTTATAGGTTGATAATGGCTACTTTGTTTAAATATCCGTTGTCCGCCGCTGTTATAGCTTCATATATAGCGTGGGACCACGGAATAGATAAGGTGGGACTCCTTGACAGAATTTGGCTAGCCTAGTCTTGCTTTTATGTTTTAAATAAAAGCGGAATACAACAAAGCCCACAGCTGAATACCATATTAGGTCCATACAGGTTTTAAAACTTGTGTATATAACAACAATTTGTTAGATATTGATAATGGCGACTGTCTACCAAGTAACCAATACATTTGTTTGTATCTAATATCTAATTCGGCTCTTTTCTTTTTGACATGCTCTTTCCATCGTAGTTTTGCATCCAGGGTCATGCCAAGATACTTAGCAGTATTCGCGTATGGTATTGGTTGATTATTCATGAACACCGGGAAATATTGTGGCTTTTTATTGGTGAAGTCAATGTGCAGGATAGACTTGCTTTCATTCAGTTTGATACGCCATGTTGCAGTCCACTCATAAACACGATTTATGGACTCTTGAACCTTTTCTACGGCTTCCTCGTGACTATTTCCAACAGCCATGATGGCTGTGTCGTCCGCAAAGGTTGCAATGAAATTATTTTCTAGCTCAGGAATATCGCAGGTGTATAGTAGGTACAGGACCGGACCAAGTACACTCCCTTGTGGTACTCCAGCTTTTATCTGCCTAAGGTCTGAATAAGCGTTTCTTTGTCTTATCCTAAACAATCTGTTTGATATATAGGACTCTATAATGTCTGAAAACTGTTGAGGCAGCATTGTTCTTAGTTTATAAATGAGGCCATCATGCCATACTTTATCGAAAGCCTGTGCAACATCGAGGAAGATTGTGGAGCACACCTTCTCCTCTAGCGTTCTTTCAATAATATTAGTAATTCTGTCTGAAATATGACGATGATTATTGAAGATGTCGCAAAAAATTATGCCGACTGCGCGCTGCGTAAACCTATAGAGCTATATTTGGATGGGCACACAAATAGTTATAATTAACCTGGATTAACACACAGGGTACTTATTTTTAATCCCGGTATTGGTATTGCATTCCCGTGGGATATTTGCCGACATAAACGCGTGCGAAGTGGCGGGCAAAATCTAGTACCAAGGTAGTTAATAAATTATTGAAAACTGTTAAAAAATTCAAAAAGAAAACATTTCATTTACCTTTTTCCACCGGTCACCCGTCTTTATTAACCCAGAACCAAAAGAATTGAGCTTCTTGGCAAGATCATTCCACTGCCTCTCTACAGTTTCTTTGGATCTTGAGCCAAAGCCTACACCCCTGATTAAAGTGGGATTCTCACTAGAAACTCCAAAAGTTCATCTAGTTGGTCATTGGACACCCTATTTATCATTGTTTATTGAAACCGGATCAGATAAGTCCGTTAATTTTAAAGTTAGCTTAATTTCACTTTTGTTTCTCTGATTATTAATATTTTAAAACTAACTTGTTGTTAGAACAGCCGAATATATATTTTGGAGTCTAAGTAAACACTGCTTTCACCCACTTATGGTACTTATAGCCAACGCCAAGATAATTAGGTAGGGTGAATTTCAAATGGATTTTTAAGGTATTTTTCATACAAAACTTTTGTATGTGTCTAACCACACCGTATTTTTACATAGGTGTTTAAACCATTCATTCTACTATGTTTTTCCTAGCTCAATGGTTTAAGCAGCTGACACAACAGACGCTGTTGGTTGACTTTCTTAATAGGTTAGTTCCAAAAATTGCTACTTATTTATTTTGGCGCTACTGTAATAACAAATGGCAAGCGATTAGCAAACGAATTTTAGATTATACCGATTATAACGATAAGCGATTCATCGCGCTATTACTGCGCAACAATTGCTGATTGCTATATCGCAGTAATAAAATTTGTAATCATGTGTTTAGTGTGTGGAACTTTAATAAAAAGCAAGGGGGGGGGGGCCTGATGGATATTCGCCAAGCTACTTTTATTATTGTGGTGGTTTGCGTAATTGGTCTGTAGGTTTGCGTCTAGCTTCGTGGAGTAAGTGACAACGTACACAAAAAAAAAGCCACGTTTCATACCTAAAACCTCAGACTAAGGAAATAAAACACACAAAATCTTGAATGTTTTTGCGTGTTGCAGAACGAATCTTTTATTGACAGGTACTTGTTTATTGACTTGACTTTGACAGGTAAACAAATATGGCGTTAGTCGGTGCCCGATAAGCTTGTTTGCGCGTTTTCAGAGATTTTAAATAGTAAAAGGCACAATTTGGCATTGAATAGGGTATATATAAGTTAAATAAAATATGTCAGACCTAAAAGTGTGTAGAATATGCCTTCGGACGGAAGCAAAAATGTACCATTTCCATTTGTATCAACTCAAGTTTTATTATGAAGAAGTTATGGCTTTACAGGCAAGTTGATTAATTAATTACATCAATTTATAAAGATAAAATTACTGTCTTCATGTATGTGTGATCGCATGACACAGGCGGTATAAAATTTTAATAACGTTCATATTTCCTTAAAAAATGTTACATTATTTTACGATCAGTTTCATAATTCGCCTTAATAATATTCAATTACATACCGTGCCAAGTTATGCTTGTCAGTCTGTATAATCCGATACGCAACTACACTACCGACCGCAAGACAGATACTTTAGGCTACTGGGGTATTTCTAAGTAGCATTCAAAATTCATAATTTGCTTACAATTCAAGCACCCAAACATTGACGATTAATTGTTTTCTTCTAAACAGCTGAATGAACAAGATGGTCTACCTCAGTACTTCTGTTATGAGTGTGCTACAATACTACACAAGTTCCATAGGTTTAAGGAGAAATGTTTCAGTGGGCAGAAGATTCTCAGAGAACTGGCTTGGAGAGGACCTGTAAGTATTAACACATTGATATCATCCACAGCCCAACTTCACCCACTTCTGGGGGCCTACTCCCTAAGCACGAAGTCCGTCGTTATGGCTTCGTGGGGGACATACAAAGAGTCCGGGGCCCGAAGAAAAAAAGTTTTGACAGTGTTGTCCTTACTCCCAATGTGTTTTTGGCCGTCCGGAAAAGTAATTAATCGGGAGTAGGGTTCACTTCTAAGTATCAAACTACTTTCGGACGGGTCCCTATCCTCGTTGACGGACTTCGAGAGTAGGCCCCCTGGGCGCAAGCCTCTCATTGTGTGTGCCAATCTCCATGCTTACATCAAATTCAATTCAATTTCAAAGCCCTCTAGAAGTGCAAAACAGTTATAATAATATCAGCCTATTATTGTCCCACTGCAGGGCAAGGTCTCTTCTCATACAGTGAAGGCAAGAGCATTGATCACCATGTTTGCTCAAGATGGGTTGGCAATTTCAGACATATACTAACTATACGTCCAGATTTCCTCATGATGTATTCTTTCACCAATGTCAGTAATATACAAGATAAACTCGGAAAAAAATAAAACAATACAATTTAAATTAATCTCACTAATACACAGAAAGAAAGAAAAATAGGCTTATTTGTCACAGAAACAAATGCATACAAAAAAGATAATTAGCTCTAATAATTAAGTAAAACAAAAAATATCTAAAAGCAAAGCACAAAACAGAAATAGACGACAGTTGCACATCATGACTGTGACAAGAAGGCTTCAACTCAGCATGATCCGTCAGCACTCAGCTGACGACAGCGCTGATTTTCAGTGGTTATCTGATAAGGGCGTACGGAAACCAAGTCACGTTCAATGATAGGTACTATAACAACATAAAATAAAATAAACAGTAAGCACTTAGAAATACAAAGCAACTACTTATACAACCAATTATTTTGAATAAATATGATTAAATAACATAATAATTTATTCATCCAGCGCATTTTTTTTTCCGTGCATGTTTATATAATGTACCCACCCAAAACATTTATTACACAAGATATTCCAGTGTTTTGTGCTGCACCACAGTTCTCTTTGTAGAGTGTCCTTGAGACAAAAGCCTCCTCTAGCACTTTCCACTTATCTCTTCCTCCAGCAATTTTTGCCATGGGCCAGTCAGTGCTGTTCCTTAGCTAATGTGAAGAATACCTGCATATATGATTAAACAATCAACTCAGCCTATTGCAAGTCCTCTGCTGGACACAGGCCTCCCCTAAGTAGGGCCACAATGGCTGGTTCTCTGTCTCTCCATGCATCAGACAGCTTGGTTGGTTTAAAAGACCAAGAGACTATCGAGAAACAAAGAGTAAAACAATCAATTTAAAACTGCTGTATTCTATACTTAGCATGATGTTAAATAGGCTTACAGATATTTATTCAATTGATGACTATTAAAATTTTGAAATTTTGACAAAACTGTATGAATCTTATTTAATATTTAATTAGTAGCACCTATTTAATACTTCAATTCTCTTGACTGTAATAAATTTTGAAATCAATATGCTTTGAGAAATGTAATTCTATACCGATTCGACTGTTTGTTGCACACCATGCGTTGGTGGAATGTGTCCAATATACTAACAAAAGAAACGCACTTCTCAACTCATTGAAATTGTCGGTAATGAATGTTGGAATGTTTTAGCTAAGTCTACTTCTGAAGCAGCAAATATATTATATACTTTTTGATTAGATAATAAATTAGATTAAGTTAAGTTTAGTGGCTAAGGTTACTTTAGGAGTAAGTTGTTATTTGTAAACGCATGATGGGATTGACATCGTCGCATAATAATATGTGTACAAAAATACCTTAAATAAAAAAAGATAAAAAAGGTTCAGTTGTACACACAGCAGCAGGTCAAGTTACCACAAACTCAAATTTTCTCATTCGATTTTGAACTTAACATTCAACATTTTTAGCTTTAAAATCATTTGGAGAAATTTGAAAGTTTCGTATAACCTGGGCCCCGAGTCTGCTATTTTTTATAAATTCGTCATTCCAACACGATCCCATTGTCATTTTGCTAAAAGTTCAAGTCAGTCATTCATTCATTTGTCATTATGTACGAGATTACCATTCTATGCTATGTTGACGTTCAAAAGTGCCTTCTATGTGCCTATTGGAAATAAATACTTTGACTTTGATGCTATTTCTTTCATTGGAGTGTCAATGGTTGACCATTGGAAAGTCATATTGACGCCATTCTATTAGTAGAATATCAAACTTGTCAAAATCAACAATTATGAAATCAATGATAGACCATTCTGACACTATTGTAATAGCAGACTTGGGCCCCTGATGTGCCGGCGACTGTACATTATTATGAATTTAACTTTAACATTTGTATGATAATAATATGTCTCATGCTGATTTCAGCTACTATTTCATATTTGCAAGACTGGAAAGACGAATATAATATAGTGAAACCATCAGACGGCCAATTCCCGTAATTAAAAAAAAATTGCCGTCGCGGGACGTTTAGCAGATTATGTGAAACATCGAAAACATTAAATCACATTGAAAGTATGATATAACGGTTTAATAAAAGAAAAGAAATATGGCATTCTTAATCAAAAAAACAAATAACTTATTCTTTTTTTTTAAGAAATAAATTGTAGTTTTATTTAAAATATAGCGTGGCAACGCGTCGCCACGCCAGCAATCGGTTTTACGTGCGGCTATAGATGTTTCACATCAAAACTTTCAAAATCTAGTCGCAATCTCATCTCTGCGATAATCAATGTCAAAAACTTGTCAAATATGTAGGGAAGTTAGAGGTAGGTATTTTTGACATGCTCAAGACTTTTTTACCATGTTGCCTATACCTGCCATGTTACCTATATTCTGACTGCGAAATAAATAACTAATTCATTAATTACTTATGAGTGGTCTCTGGAAGATTCTTGGCCACTAACTTCATGCTCTAATTCTAACATTAAACCCACAAATCAAAGCATAATATTTTCTTCATCAATTTCAGATAACCTACGAAACAATATACAAAGTAGATCGCAATAATACAATACTCATATCACCATTAACTGTAGTCAGCTTCACTGACCGAATTAAAACGTACATCACAAAAGATAGCTTAGAAACAGACGCAATCTTTGGCACAGAAAAGAAAGTAGAAAAGATAGAAAACATTGAACTAGATTACTTTAGCGATACATCTATGACAGGAGATAATGATCCAATATTAGATTTTGACAACGAAAAGATAATTGAAGACTTGGAAGTCACTTTTGAAGAAGAAAAGATAAAAGTTGATAACGAGAAAGATATAGAGCCGTTCAGTCCTTCAGCAGTTTATGTTGGAGGCGAAAAGGGTATTATGAAGATTGAATGTGAAGAAATAAATGAAAAGAATAATGGTGGTAAGGACTCTTGGATAAGAAGAAAGGTTTTGGATAAGGTTCATTGGAAGAGGTTTATATTGAGCGAGGAAGAAGCTGTGAAGAACTTTCGAGCACGAGCCGAGGATAAGAAGTATAAAGATGCAGCTTATAAGTGTACGGACTGTTTTAAGGGGTTCTCGAAGAAGGATATGCTGGCTAGACATAAACAGTTGAGGCATGTTACGGTGAGAATATAAATTTAATTGGTTCTAATTCTGTGTGTGGCTTTGAATCTTAGAACAAGCAAGTTGCATCATTTACATGACAGAGAGCCATAGATTATCTATGTCTATCTTAACCTTCTTATTAGTAGCTTTCTGCCTAATGTCAGTTCAGTATAAGTAGGTAGGTATACAGGATGGCAGCGACATCGACGCGCAAACTGAAACCATGAATTCAGCGTAAAGCAAATTATAGTACATTACTGCAGCGGCCAGCAAAAGAGGCATTGATGGACGAACGTGTAAAGATGGGCCGAGACGAAGCCGAGGCACACATATGCAAGTCTATCAATGCCTAGTTGTGGCCTTGGCTTGTATAGTACTTTTCTCAAATAATGCGCGGAAATTAAAATACAATTACTTTTCAAAATCAACGACGAACAACAATAATTTTTCCCGCGTTAAAATGTTCGATTGTTTTTTTTTTTCAGTAAACAGCTTTCTATTTGTAAGCCAGTTCGAAATACCTTTGATAAGTTACCTCCTTGGTTGGCATGTAGCGGAGTAAAAGATCGTTCCATTTTTAAATTACACGATACCTATATATTAGTTTAAGTAATTTATTTGTCCGCTAAACCACGACAGATATGGATTTTCATACAACTTTTGCCGGCCGCTGCTCGCATGTATTTGGCCAGTACAGCAATTTCGATTTATCTCGAAGAAGGTTGTCAAAATAATGCTCAAATTTCCAAGCATGTTTGAGAAAATGTTATTATTATTATGTGAATTTATCGAATAAGTACAGCAAATAATCTTTTTGCCTAGGAGGCTAGGGTCTACAATCATGAGCTGGATTCATGGTTTCAGTTGGCGCTTCAATGTCCCTGCCACCCCTGTATGTAGTTATATGGAAAATTTAATATTTTTTAAGAATGCTCTGCTTTTAAAAACAGAACGTGAATGTGTTTATGATAAGCATGTTTGTTTCTCAATTTTGTCAATTAGACTAGTAGATTATTTATGATATTTCGATTTTTAAATTGCTTTTGATTATGCACAACTATCTGCGCCCCGCGGTTTCACCCGCCTAAGAATATCGCGATAAAAAGTATCCTATGTCCTAATCCAGGTCATGGTCTACCCATGCGCCAAATTTTATCCAAAACCGTTCAGCCGTTTTAGCTTTAAAGCTTAACAAATCAACAAACAAACATACATCAAATCAAATCTTTCCTCTTTACAATTATAATAATTATATAAAAATCAATGCCACTTTTCGTTGTAATTTTATAACTCAAGAGAACGGATGGACCGATTTTGCTAATTCTTTTTTTAGAATATTCCTTGAAGTACGAGGATGGTTCTTACGGAGAGAAAAAAAAATGTTAGGCGGTACGAAGTTCGCGGGGTCAGCTAGTTAGTTTATATAAGATATTTTGCAGACGTTTTTATTGTGGTATTTCTTTCCACAGATGCTGGGACCATACGAGTGTCGTTTCTGTCGTATGCGTTATAAACTAAACTGTTACTTACGCAAACATATCAGACAACATTATTTCAAGTATGAGTGCTTGCGGTGTCATCTCATCTGCCCTTTAGAGTAAGTATCTTCTTTTACTTATTATATTAAACTCAACAACAACAACAATCAAAACACAATCTTCTTTGGTATTGTTCGTCGAATCGTTGAGCTCCTTAAGTTCTGAGTTGAGCTACACGGGTACTGACAAATGCGTGCACTGACTGGACAGGTCCACTCAATCTGTGTGGTTCTTTCCTCAAAAGACCATTTCAGACACAAATCTACATGGTCCTCAAAGATTATTATAATATTATTCTAATTATTGTTAATGTGAGAACTATGTCGGTCATTGATTTATTTATATTTATTTTTGTATTTTTCTCAACGTAATCATGATCTGGCAGTTTGAGTAATTTATGCGGCCTACTCAAATGTCCTTTCTTTGGTATTGTTCGTCGAATCGTTGAGCTCCTTGAGTCTAAGTTGAGCTGCACGATTACTGACAATTGCGTGCACTGGCTGGACAGGTCCACTCAATCTGTGTGGTTCTTTCCTCAAAAGACCATTGCAGACACCGATCTACATAGCTTTCACATGACCTGACCAAGATTTTGTCTGGACTTTAAAAGAGACTGTGACCTCTGAGTTTGTTTCGGCCTTTCTTCTCAGAGTAGTCAGATAGGAAACGCCGACCCCAACTAGTTTAAAAAAAAATATGATTGACGTGTAAAAGTGTTTGTTCAAACCTACTTACAGAAATAAAATCATTTATCATTTAACACATCAACGAACAAGAACATTACCCAATGCAAAACTTTACTGTAGAATACATCATTTAAGTTGCTGGTATAAGTACTTAGATAATGGTACCGATTCCCTTGTTTACAAACTAAACCAAATTTAAGTTCAGTGCATCTTTTTCTTTCTATTTCATTAAGAAAAGGACAGAAGATAAATTTTAGTTTAGTCCTGTCAAATTAATCGGCTCCTGACACTACTCCATACAAGTTTAGACGTGATTAAAAAGTTGACTACTAAAACTACATCAAATTACGTCAGGTGCTGACTTATTTGACAGGACTAAACTAATATTTGTCGTCTGTCCTTTTCATAATGAAATAGAAAGAAAAAGATGCACTCAACTTAAATTTAGTTTAGTTTGTGAACAAGGGAATCAGCACCAATTTCACTCCGCACATAACACTTTGTCACAACACCAATCTATCTCGTCCGCTCGACGTCCGTATCACTGCAGGGATCCAGCAGAGTATCAGTGTCAGGTACATTTGCCTGACACATGCTGAGCCGGACTCCCATTTGGTGCAACCAGCCGTTCCAACCAAAGCAGAAAAAAATCGCCTGATGCAGTCTCCCACACAAACACTTGGCGAGTCTGATCTACAAGACATACAACAGTCGCTCATCAATGCACGAGAAACGCTCTTCGTGAGCCTTAACTATAACCAGCGCGTTATCAACTGAGTCGTGACGCCATAAATGTCAATAGAGATAGGAATGTTTTTTTTTTTTCGTTATGTAAATATTTTGTGGTGTACAATAAAGAATATATAAATAAATAAATGTGCAGCGCGCCGGGACCGTTATCGGTAAACGGCTATCTGCCCAGGTGGTTTCGATGAGTCACTAATGATTCTGTACGCTTCTGATTGGTCGTTACCAAATGCAATTGTACTGCGTGTTTTTTTTTGCTATATATGTGTTTACTGCAATTAAATAAATACATTCATGTTTTATACTTAACTTTCTTTCTGTGTCTATTGACATACGGTATACAATTTTTACGGTTTATACTGGTATTTAATTTAGTATCTTGTAGTCACTAGTCACTAATATCATACTAAATTAAACGCACATAAAACCCGTATAGTTTAATATCAAAACTTTGTTAACTCGTTAAAGATTATGAACAAGATACAATAATAAACCTTACTTATCGATATACATATTTATTTTATTGCTACGGCCTTCACTAAGCGGCTCCATAAGGCCCGTAAATGCAGATAGACATAGGGAAATGATTTATGGCCCGACAACTCAGTTGATAACGCGCTTACTATAGCAACCTCTGTAATGTTCTTCTTAATAAAAGATGCAATAGTCTTGGAGAATACGTATTTATTAATTGTTACTTTTTATACAATTCCATTACGACATGTTTATGACAGTTGGGTCTTGATGGTCGCCTGCGTCCAATGGGAAGAAAGAGGGAGTGCCCATCTTGGCATGCCTTATATAGGTTCGCCAGAGGCGGCGTTCGGAAACGCTTACATTTTAAATTTTGCATTCGGATACACTCACTACATCTGTCCTTTTTATAAAAAAAAAATATTAAAAAAAAACATGTTTACATTGTTCTTATAATAGTTCACACATAAATTTCTGATGTTCTGATGTTCATGTATCAATAACATTCATCTGTTTTCTATGAGATACATAAACCCACACCTTCCCACCAGGGTAGGCAGAAACTGCAGCACGCCACCGGCTACGATCCGTGTTTTCAATTCTTGACCGAAAAACTAAATTTATTTCAGAAGTTCAGCTCTTCTTCATGATGAGTACCACAGTGGAATCACAAGGAAGTGTGCTTATTGTGATGAAGAATTTAGGTAAGAATACATTGACTATAAAATTTCGGTTTTATTAGCTCTTAACCTATGGACTGCTTGGTTTTAAATATCAATGGCCGTGCCCCACGCGCCCAGCTCAGAAATCGACAATTAAATACCTACGACGAATTGAGCCGTGCAATTAGAAAAAAAAAGAAACAGGTTCTCAGTCGTATAAATACGACTGAGGCGGCAGGGGCACGGAAACATTTAAAAAAATAAAAAAATGTCGTATTAATCCGACTGGTGCGGTCAATAGGTTAAAAGCTCAATCGCTCCTGTCCGCTTGGCTTAACAGAGAGGGGAACCCACGAACTTTTAGAAATTTTGTCGTTTCTAATTTAGCTTCCTACAAAAATAATTTACTACTGCACTTCAGTAGCAGTAACACTTGATCTATGAAAACCGGCCTTACTGCACCGAAATAAAGGCGCTGTCAGTCAAAGAACCCACGAACCTTTAGAAATTTTGTGGTTTCTAATTAAGCTTCCTACTAAAATAATTTACTACCGCACTTCAGGTCTTCAGTAGCAGTTACACTTGATCTACGAAAACCGGCCTTACTGCACCGAAATAAAGGCGCTGTCAGCCAAAGAACCCACGAACCTTTAGAAATTTTGTGGTTTCTAATTTAGCTTCCTACTAAAATAATTTACAACCGCACCGCAGTAACACTTGATCTAGAATGCTTGTGCAGTTCTTAATTTTCCCTATCTTCGATTATGGTGATACTATGACCTGAATGCAGATCTCCTCGACAAACTTGACCGTCTTCTGAATAACTGCATTCGATTCGTTTTCAATCTGCGTAAATATGCTCACGTCTCTGCGCATCGGTCGCTTCTAAAGTGGTTGCCCATACGCCAGCGCAAAGAGCAAAGGGCGCTGATTACCTTGTTTTCATTTCTTGATTCTCCCTCTTCCCCTGGTTATCTAGCCCCCCACTTTTAGTACATTTGCGACAACCACAATAGAAATCTACGGTCATCACACAATCGTCTTCTTCAATGTCCCACTCACCGCACAGACTCACCGTTCATTCACTCTTCCTTCTTCGTTCAATCTATCTCTCTGTGGAATGCGCTTCCCCAGGAAGTCAGGATGGCAACCAACCGAATATTCTTAAAAAAATAAAGTTCGCGAGCACATTCGCAAGAAGCTGGCAGTATCATCACAGCGGTAATGTTTTCTCATTGTTTGTCCTATTTGTTTTTAGTATATTCGTGTATTTATGTGCATTTATTTGTGCTTACATTTATATTTCTATTTTTATTTCATAATTTATCCCCCGTTTATCCTCGACTACGGCACAGCCAAAAGATGAGTCACACGTAATGACTAAATATTTCATGAAATTAAGGCATAAATCGTCCAGATTACGTGTGATTCCAGATAAACGAAAACCGAAACCGAGGTTATTTTGTTACTATATCATTTTTATACCTTTTTATTTGGCGTTTTTGTCGTAGTTGGATTTTAGTTTTCAACTTTCTTTTTATTTAAAATGAAGTTTCTTGTAGCCCCCTCACCCCGTCGCATCGCATCATCTCCTCGCGCTATCATTTCATTTTCGCTTAGCGTTCTTTCCGACATTTTTTATTTTTGCTCGGCTTTAAGAGTCACAGCGTGATGTTAAAAAGCATATAGCCTTCCTCAAGAATTGGTCTATCAAAATGCAAAAAGATTTTTTCAAATCCGACTGGAAGTTCCAGTGATTACCCTCTACATACAAACAAAAAAACTGTACTTCTTTATAATATTAGTATAGATAGATAACAAATGAATGTAGAGTGTCATTTCAATTTGTTTCAAGGCATTCGTCAACATACTACACACACTTACGCACACACCGCAGCGAGCATGTGTGTACCCTGTGCGGCGCCTCGTTCGTCAGTAAGGCGGGGCTACACCAACACAAGAGGGTGAAACATATTATTGTTGATATTGTAAGTATTACAAAATACTTTTGTATTAACCTTATTCTTCAAATAACGATGAAATTTTTTGTGGCCTTACTTTCGGAGTTATTGCCATCACCTGCATTTTTAGATTTTGAAAGAAATACAGAGTCAAATTAAATTAGCTAGCGAAACTCCGCAGACGTCCAAATTCAAATCCATTTATTCATTTTGTGAACATAGGGTGTAATCATACAAAAAATGTTGGTCCATGCTATGTCCCGCCAAAAGGCATACAAAATGTCTGAGGTAATCTTATGTCAATTAACAAAATAAAAATAGATTCAATAGGTAAGAAACCGGCAGACGACGGCGACGATGATGACGTGTGGGTATCGGTATCTAAACATGATAAAACAAAAAAATAATTTAATTTGATGATTATTTTTTGTGGGTTTGTCGACCGCAGTTAGTGTATTCACTTGAAATGTCAGTATAAAAAATATTTTTTTTGTGTAAACTTTACAGACGTGATTGTTATTTAAAACATAGGTAATTTTTCAACTCATACCTACCTACTTCATGTAACTAAAGGTACAAGCGGTCGTTGACCCCTAAAAAAACATGAAATCTTGTTTATTTATATTTTATTGTGTTTAGATATTGATACTCATTACGTCTGCGGAGTTTCGCTAGTTAATTTAATTTGACCCTGTATACATACAGTCAACAAAGAAAACATTTTTTTACGATGCCGAATGAGTCTGTTTCCTTTTGCGCTCAAACTACTACTGGACCAAGTTACAAAACGCCACAATTCTCAAAAACTTACCAATTCATTTGTATCTATCCACAAAATACAACACAAAGTAAATATGACTCTATGCTATTAATTTTTTAAGTTTATTTTCCCGTACCAGGACAGTCCCGACGACGATGAAGAAGTGAATACTTACTGCCAGCGATGTGACATAACTTTCGAAACGCGGAAGGCTTACGAAGAACATTTGTTTCATTCAGCGTTACATAGTGAAGGAGAGAGGTAAGATTCTTCTTCTCACTCTCTCTCTATCGTATAAATAATGCTGTGATACAATACTAACAATTCTACAAAGTGGTTCAAGAACAGTGTAGGTAACTAATTACAGCGGTTCAACGAACAATAGGGAATTTATGCATGTGATTCAAAAGAGGGTCAAATATTTTTTTTATAACTGTATTACTTCAGAACAAAGCCTCCATCAATATTTTTTTATTATAATTTGTTTTTGAGCAAGAAATTACTTTTTAAGTGTAATCAAATTGTGAGACTGATGTAATGTATTTTTAAAGTAATGTAATTTTTAATGTAATGAGTTATTAGTTATCTAAAAACACATTATCGGTCTACAAAACAAGGATTTTCTTTAGACATGGTTTATTCCGTCAAACCTGTTTTAACCCCCAACGGAAAAAGAGGGGAGTTATAACTTTAACGTGTGTATCGTGTCTGTCTGCGACACCGTAGCTCCCAAACGGCTGAACACATTTTGTTTTGTTTGAAAGGGACCTAATCGAGAATGTCCTCAGCTAAAAACAAAGAAGAAAATCTGTTCAGCCGTTTTATAGGTTTTTGTTTGTGTCGGGTGTTTTTTTTTAATTTAAAAACTTTTATTTAAATAAGAACCTAATAGAAATCTAAATATGGTTCCTTTTACAAACCTGACAACCAAGACCTTGGTTGTCATTGCTGTATTAAGAACTTTACTAAAGTCAAAACTCAAACTGTCTTATTACAAAAAACTAAATAAACCTTGATTTAAACCTGTGCTACGAAGTCCAGGCTTATCTGCAGAACCATGGTCTAAATTTGTCCGTATTACAAAACTTCAAAAAACCGTGGTCTTCTTAGTGCCGTCATTTGAACCATTGTCTTTGTAACAACCACAGAGTAATACAAATATTATTCGTTCACCATGTTATCATTCTATTGCAACGTTCCGTATGCTTAGAAATGAAAACTTTTTGTTAATACGCTAATGATTATTATGATGTTTAGGAGTGTTAAAAATATTGAGAGTGTTAATTTGCATGGAATATTAGTTATTTCGTCGATTGCAGTTTTGTTTAGGTTTAAGCACATGACTTAATGTCGTATTAAAAGTACTAATAATACATCTAGGTACGTGTAACGAAGCGTAAAATTTTCGCGCATTATATGAAACCATAACATTAAACAAAACCATCGCAAGTTGAACAAAGTTCATTTAGCTTTGGAATTTTTAAGTTATCGAAGTTTCTAATAGAACAATTGCCTCTTTGTATAGTATTACCTTCTATAGTAGGTAATTTTAATATCATATTGTGATGGACCAACAAAAGAAAAAACGATCTGAGAATTGGAGTACCGAGGAAAAAGTAAATAAACATAAATTACTTCGATTAACTTGAAATCAGTGTTTAATTGATTCAAATTTAATTTTAATTTATTTCATTGATTCGAACACGATTTATGTTGTGTCGGCGTGGCGTTCCCAACAACGCAGCGGCTTCAATATCCTCAATATCAATTAAATCGACCATGTTAAGATCCATTTTCGGGTAAAAACAACACAACACAATGAAAAAGATGCTATAAAATACAAGAGAAATTTTGACAGATACGATTTAGACCATAGTTTGATCGTTTAAACTAGGGGCCGCCGAGGTTTAGCGTTAGACCATGATATGGTCCACGGTTTTTCGAAAAACCACGTTTTGTAATATCATTTTGGTTTAAACCGTAGTTTATAGCGCTTTAAACCGGGGTTTTCAGTTAAACCGCTTTTTGTAATAACACTGAAAGCATTTATTTTAAATAAACCAATTACAGGCACTTTTGAATTGTCAAGGGGTCGGTCAGTCAGAAAGATGAAGCTAGTTGCCCATTCCAAAGCGTAGTAGGTACCAATGGAGAAGAACGGGCAAGAAACTCCATGGACACTCTTTTAAATCAAAATACTGTTACAAAATAGTGGTTACATAATTCATGTTGAAATTATATATGTGAGAACGATGTAGAAAGACGTGCACGTTAAAAGCGTCCGTAATAAAAAGATAAAATCAATTCAGGAATCAAAATAAGCTGTGGCAGCTAAGACGTGACCAGTGCGTACTGACGGCGCCCGTTCACGAACATGACGTATGCATCAGCAAAATTATGAATCGACATAAAGTTCGAAATACAAAAACTGGCTCGAAGGTTTAAGCTCGTGCTAAAGTCAGACCGTGTTTTGTAATAAGACGGTATTTGATTGTTTCAGTGACTACAAACAGAGAGTGAGCAGAAAAGTTTTAGGGAAAAAGCAACAGGCCAAAGTGAGTACTGCGAGAAAACAAACTATAAAAAAGAAAAAAGTATTTTAATAATTATTAATCATTCCTCCATTTTATTTCAGGTTACAAGGCGTTTAAGAAAACGGTATGTTTCCTTATTTTACTCTATTCAGTAATAGCTCTGACAATCTACTTAATAAAAATCTTAAATTAATTCACTTTCGGACAACGCACAGCCTTAACCACTGTTAATCCCCTAAAGGGGTTAAAAAAGCGACGAAAATTTGTATGAAAATTCATAATTTTTGCCGATGTCGATCCTACCGGGCACACGACTTTTTCTAAGAATACTTATGTCTGAAATGGTATTTTGTGTTTTATAGCCACGACGAAGATATATTCAAGTTTACAAAAGATAGGAAAGTAAAGACGAGATATAGGAGAGAACATCGGAAGCCTACAACGTGCCACCAGGTGAGTTATAATTATACTATTAAAACAGGGTTGGAGTGAAAGTGTACGGGTCAACCACCATACAGGGTACTATGTTAACACCATCATGATTCCGTTGCGAAAAAGAGATAGTGCTATCGGTCATGTATAGCTCCGTCTCTCTTTCACGCTGGAACAATGATGGAATTAACACGTCATAGTACGGCCCCAGTACGTTTACCTGGGTCATCATTATTGTGCCACCCGCTCAGTATGTTTCTATTATTTATATTAATGCACTTACACCGCAATAGTTCAGTACGTAGTTCGGCGACATACCGTGCGCGTGACTCATAATCCCATATCGTTCACCATTCATCAAACTCAAACTCAAAGCATTTATTTCAAATAAACCAATTACAGGCACTTTTGAATTGTCAAGGGGTCGGTCAGTCAGAAAGATGAAGCTAGTTGCCCATTCCAAAGGGTAGTTTCATATGGAGAATAATGGGCAAGAAACTCCACCGTTACTCTTTTAAAATGTGTTACAATATTTTATATACATGAATTATATAATTATATGTGAAGACGATGCACCTATAACAAAAATTACCCTACCGCAACAGGTAAAAATAATTTAATAAACGTAGCAATGATAAATAAGTTAGTTAAAAACACTTACTTCATATGTTGAAAAAATAAGTGTAATTTTGTTTGGACGTTTGTTTTTGTAGTTGTTGAAGTTTGTTTGTTTGGACGCGCTAATCTCGATACTACCAGTCGGATTAGTCGTAGTAGTCGGATGATTAGTCAAGCAAAAAGAAAAAAGGCAGAAATAACGCTAGGCGAAAACGAATTGATAGCACAAGCAGGCAATGCGATGCGACGGGGTGGGTCAGGAGAAATTTCAGGCGGACGAACTCGTGGGCAATTTTATATACTTGTAAAGTGTATAACGGCACAGCGCGATCGTGAATAATAACATGTTATCATCGATCACTAACAAAGAACATGTTATTCTCGATCTCACCAATAACCAATTAACGTAAAAATACGTAAGTAATTAAAAAGATAAAAAACACTACTCGTAACTTTCGATATTCACTCTATACAAGGTGTCGTTTTGCATCCTCGTCAAATTCGAGGAGGCAACTTTGCTTTGCTAATGATTCTCGACACGAATCAATAATAAAATAAGTAGGTTATTTTTTAAACTTTTTTATAATTTCTGGAAATCGCCATGTGTAGGTCCCGTGTGATACCGCCCTGTAACTGCGCTGTAACTGTAACGCACGCACACACACGCACACAGCGACATAGTCGTGCGACACTGCCTACCACATACGCAACGGGACGATTCTGTTCTTTGAAAGTGGAGTATTCTGAAATACTGTCAAACTTAAACATCTAAAAAAACAAGTATGTATTAATCATTGAACAGGATCGTAATTTTATTTGATTATTTATGTCTTTTATAACAGCCTCCTGAAATTTGACGAGGATGCAAAACGACACGTTGTATACTGTTACACCCCTAGCAAAAGTATAAATACTCGCGTTATTGTATTCACACCAGCATACCCCTTTTAAGGAATACAGGTGTGATGATATAAAGGGTTTTTCAACAAGAACTTTGTTTTTGTAAAACCAAATAAAACAACATTTTATTGTATTAGACATTTGGCATTGGACATTTGTCCGATATCATTTTTCATTCATAATTCGCAAACTTAACTCTTTCTAATACAATAATAATTTGAATCATTTTCATCTAAATTACTTGTTTTATTTTGTTTAAGAAAAACAAAGTTCTTGTTGAAAAACCCTTTATTATAATATTCTTTCCGTATCTGTTGTAGTGTGGTAAACACTTCGACACTCAAGCTGCATGCTGGAAGCATCACTTGTCGGAACACCCGCGCACTTCGTTCTACGCACCCACCGAGAGATACATCTGTGAGATATGCGGATCTTCACTAGCGGTGAGTCTAAAGTCCATGTAGTATACTGACTGACTTTGAATATTTCGTTTGTTTCTTGAATTGTATTGACTTAAAAAAGGAGGTTCTCAGTATGGAGAGCATCCTTTATCTTCTATATAAATAAATACAATTGTAGTGTCTGTTTGTATTGTCAAAATAACTGCTTTTTATTAAATGCATATGAAAGTATATACGGTACTGATAACAAAAAAAAATACGTTTATTTTGTCTGTTTTCTGTTTGTTCCGTCTAATTTCCGGACCGGCTGAAACGAATCGTATTAAGAATATTCTAAGTTATACAAAAAAAATATGCTGGCCTCCTTTCTTAATAGCAAACTTTCACATTTAGCTGTATTACTTTGACTAACGAAGAATTCCAGATACACAAGCGCCTTACTTTATAGTACCCCTTCATATGGTCTATGAAAATCTCCAGATATTTGCATAAGCATAATCAGCCTATAATGCTTGTGGCTAAATTATAACAGTTTCTAATCGATTAGGTTATGTTACACTTGCCGCGGTTGCTCCGTGAATGAGTGACCATCTTTACATACTAAGACCCCTCCGTGCCTCGGAAAGCAAATTAAGCCGTTGATCCCGGCTGTCATTCGTGGATCTTTGATAGTCGTTACGGGTCGTCAGAAGCCCGACACTGATAAACCAGCTTTACCAAGGGGTATCGTATTACCTAGTAACTGGGTGGTGAAGGTCAGATAGACAGTCGCTCCATGTAAAATACTGGTATTCAGCTGGAAGACTGGAAGCCGACCCCAAGATAGTTGGGAAAAGGGTGCTGATGAATCTGCCTATGATGTTCCCACTGCTGGGACACAGACCTCTGTGAGAAGTGGGCTATAATTCACCACGTGGGCCCAGTGCGGGTTAGCGGATGTCACATGTCATGCATTTTTAGTTCGAGGCCATGCTGGTTTCCTCATGATTTCTTCCTTCCCCGTTTTGGGAGCAGAGCTCCTTCTTGGGTTCGAACCCACAACTCACAAGTCGCGGCCGTTACCGCTAGGCCACAACCGATCCCCAAACATGTGGTCATGTTTTATTTCCAATTTGTTCTCTCCTCAGCCGGGCAGCATCCGTACTCACAAGAACATGCACACGCGAGAGAAGCTACACACTTGCGACACCTGTGGAAGACAGTTCCACGCGACCGTGGGACTGAAGAGACATCAGCTGGTAAGAATTGTTATTACTACAGGATGGCAGGGACTAGCTCGCCGTTCGATAAGGACCAGGCCCGGGTCGACGGCGCGTTGTGTTCCACGCGCGCCTCAAAGAGATGTCAGCATCAATGACGGGGTCCGCTAGGGCCGATGCCTGCTAGGGTTGCGGGAAAGTTAGAAAGGGTTACCGTGGCCCCTGGCACAGGTAACTGAAGGAACACGGGTGGGTTTTAGTCAGTAAGGGTCAGCGCAGACAGAGAGGAATAATCCCCGCGCGGTCTCGGTCATTTTCTTTTCTTCGTATCTTCGAGGACGCGCTAGCATTTTTTGTCAGGTTCAAGCATTTGTGCACTTTATTGTAATAATTTTAAAGTTTATTTTCAAGTGCGTTAATAAAATTCTCTCCGCTGCGCTCCGTTCTGTCTGCGCTGAGCCTAAGAGTCTGACACGACCTCCCGCTCCGCCCAGAGCGGGTGAAGTTATTTGATGATTTCCCACCCACAAAAAAAGGGTGGCATCGAAATATTATCGAATAAAAATCTAAATATTTGCACGGCTGAAATGCCGAATATAGTGAAACCCATTGATCTTAGGATCTTATGTTAGCTACCTATCGACAAACTGAAACCATGAATTCAGAACATGATTCTAAACCCCCTAGGGTAAAAATATTTCGTCGGTAATTAAAACGTATAGACAAGCTAAAAAAAAAAGAGACAAAATTTTAACGCCTGGTTTCAGAATCGTGTACTGAATCCGTGTTAAATGATAAATGATTTTATTTCTGTAAGTAGGTTTGTACAAACACTTTTACACGTCAATCATATTTTAAAAACTAGATGAGGTCGGCGTTTCCTATTTGACTACTCTGAGAAGAAAGGCCGAAACAAACTCAGAGGTCACAGTCTCTTTTAAAGTCCAGACATAATCTTGGTCAGATCATGTGAAGACCATGTAGTTTGGTATCTGAAACGGTCTGTTGAGGAAAAACCATATAGATTGAGCGGACCTGTCCAGTCAGTGCACGCATTTGTCAGTAATCTTGCCGCTCAACTCAGAACTTAAGGAGCACAACGATTCGACGAACAATACCAAAGAAAGGACATTTGGGTAGGCCGCATAAATTACTCAAGCTACCAGAGGGGCAATTCTCGTATTTTTAAGAACATTCGCATTCCAATCTCAGTCTCGATCTGTCAAAAATTGTATAGCGTTTACCTACATTTTTGACATTTGATTGTCGCTGAGTTGAGATTGCGACTTGATTTTGAACGTTTTTAATTACGGGAATCGGCCTTCAGATCATGAAACTTAACTAAGAAAAAAAAAAAAAAAAACCACCAATAAGAAAGATACATTCAACTGCACATCCGCGGTAAAACATGCAATACGAAAATCGCCCTTAGTGCTACGATATAAAGCCTGTCAATGGTGCCGATTCCCTTGTTCACAAACTAAACTAAATTTGAGTTGAGTGCATCTTTTTCTTTATATTTCATTATGAAAAGGACAGAAGATAAATATTAGTTTAGTCCTGTCACATCAGTCAGCACCTGACGTAATTTGATGTAGTTTTAGTAGTCAACTTTTAAATCACGTCTAAACTTGTATGGAGTAGTGTCAGGCGCTGATTAATTTGACAGGACTAAACTAAAATTTATCATCTGTCCTTTTCTTAATGAAATAGAAAGAAAAAGATGCACTGAACCTATAGAACAATGGGTAATTTTGTATGGAACCCGTACCCACCTTTGTAGCATTTTAGACTAGGTGTCATTTAGAAGAGGCTTAATTGACTAACTCAAAAATAAATGAACGAATGAATGAATGAATGGGAGACCGAAGTTATGATAACTTCTTTATTACATTTTTAATTGCAAAGTGTTATAGCAATCGCACCTTTTTCTGATCTGTAGACCAAATAATTAACCAGTTGTTTTTTCTGCCTAAAGAGAGACCGACTTAGCTTCCTACCATTCGTTTTTGGTATGGAAAAAATATTAAATAAAAACCATAAATCTTAAAAAGCACAGTTTGATTACAAGACCAGCACAAACATCATTTTTAAATTGTGTTGTTACTCTCAATGATTATATCATCCCAGGCACTTGCCGGACCTATGAAGTTATCTAGGTGCCTGCCAACACCTAAGTACCATATTATGCTAACAGTGTGAGCACAGGCACCTAGAGTTCTCATACCCGTCATGCAGGAGCAATAATAGGCTTCGATGGCTTCTCTGTTCTTTCTGGCTTCTCTCCAATTTTTACGACACACCGACGCTAGCGCATAATAGTTCGAAGTACCTACCTAACGGATAAAATCGCAAAAACGTCGAATGTGCATGGGTCGCTTTTATTAAGGATTTTCGGCATTTTCAACGTCGAATATCTTTTTTCCCCCGCAAGCTACAAAGTTGTTCCCATACAACAAATATATATATTTTCAAAGACCTTTCTAATGGTACCAATTTCAATTTGCTACATTGGTGGGTACGTTTTGTTCCATGTTCTTTGGTTTAGTTTGTAAACAAGAGAATCGGCACCAATGTCACTTTATTACCACTGATGAGCGGTTGACTTACGAACCTGAAAGTCAATAAGCAAATTTAATTTAAAGATTTGCGAAGGTGTTTTTAATCAACACTAATAACTTTTAACCCAGCGTTACGTAAAAATTATAACATCCTTTCAGACCCACACTGGAGAAAAGCCGTACTCATGTTCGTTATGCGACAAACGATTTACACAGAGCAACAGTATGAAGCTACACTACCGCACGTTCCATCTGAAAGAGCCTTATCCTAAGAGGTATGTACTCATTGTATATTCATAAAATAGGACTCATAATCCTCCTGCTTTTATTTCAATCTATTTGGAGATGACACAGCATGTCATCTTCCACAAAACTTTTATCTATCGTCATCTCGGCATTCACTTCCTCTTTAGCCAATATCATCTTTCACACAATTCACCCATAGGTTTTTATCCTTTACTCAATTTTTTTGTTTTTCCTTTATTTTATATACAGGGTTATTGGTAAAACAACCTCTTAAGAGGTCATTATACTCATCATTATGAACAACTTTTATTAAGGGACCAAAAATGAAATCGCGAAAAAAAATCTGCTGTCCCCTATTATTATATTATATATTATATTTATGTTTGCAGAACTCGTCGAAATGTTGGGACCAGCTGATTTTTTTTTCCCGATTTAAATTTTGGTCCCATAGTAAAAGTTGTTCATAATGATGAGTACAATGACCCCTTACGAGGTTGTTTTACCAATAACCCTGTATAGCATTTTGCAGGTCATCCTAGGAGGTGGCCGGCTTGCCTGTGGGTGCCTCAATAAATTAAGGCCTCCAGACAGGGCTTAAAAAAATTATAAACTAAGCGACGACACGCTAAGGGCCCCCCTGTGGGGTACGGACCTCGGCTTAGGGCGTCGCTGGGGGAGGGCGGCAAGGGACACTACTCTTATTATAGTCTCGCTCATTCATATACTTTCCTAACAGTTTCCTTCATTGTAAAAATATGTGTCTATTTTCCAGACATTTACAAGCAAAAAACTGTATTAAACGTTATTTCCGCCTATAAGAACATTGCCCAGCAATGAGATAATAAACGTTGAAAAAAAAGTCCATAGATTAAACAAGACGCTTCTTTCGGGTTTGGTACTACTTATCTTTAATTTCTGATCTCCAATGTAACTTTTGCGGTCAGAAAATAACTGATCCCCTCAATTTTATTTTCAGAAACCGCAGAAAAAACAAAGACGAGCCTAAAACAGCTGACGCCGACGAATCCAATACAGAATCCGATTCGGACAGCAGTTTGCCCGACATCGAGCCGGAGTTGCCCGAAGTGGACGCGATCAAACCTGTGCCCGATGTTATGGCCGATAAACCGAGCGATGAAAATATGCATTATTTGACACTGACGTAGTTTTGGGAACTTTAGTGGTAGGTAGTAAGCCTGAATGAAATGGATCTACGTTACGTTATAGAAACGTGTTTCTCGCTAGCAATTTTATGTAAAATTTGATACTAATACATTTGTCAAGTTTACTGAACCTTAAGAGCGTTTATACTTTATGAGTGGCAACGTCGCAATTTAGTGTCATATTTCGTGGTATTCAATTTTTATCATTTAATCGGAGCTATATTTTAAAAATCTGTTTAATTAACTTTTTAGAATTACGTGAAAGTGTTTAAAAAGTAAGTAACCGTAATGCTTACAGTTATTTTACAATGAAAATAACGCCCTGCAAGTTTCCAATGTATTATTTGCATATAAATAGAACTGTAAACGCAACGATTTCTTACCTCTTACACAGTTTTCACATAATTCTAAAAAGTTAATTAAACAGATTTTTAAAATACAGCTCCAATTAAATGATAAAAATTGAAAACCACGAAATATGACACTAAATTGCGACGTTGCCACAAATAAGGTATAAACGCTCTTAATGTCGACTCTACTATAGTATTTTTATCTTACGAAGCGACGCGTGCTTTACTTGTGGTTACCAAGTGTACAAACACGTTGTGAATGAATGTATAAACTCAGGAGCTCTCGGCACCGTCCGAGACAATGGGGAAGTCGGAGATGTGCGTGTCTTATGTGCTGACGGTACTCGTCTTCACGCACACATTTACAGCGTGTTTGTACACTTGGTTATCACGAGTAAAGCGCGTCGCTTCGTGAGATAAAAATACTGTACATTCGTTCATTCATTTATTATTATTCATAAACAGTTTACATTGTGTTGAACTTCACATATTAAGAGCGTTTATACCATAAGAGTGGCAACGTCGCAATTTAGTGTCATATTTCGTGGTTTTCAATTTTTATCATTTAATCGGAGTTATATTTTAAAAATCTGTTAATTAACTTTTTAGAATTATGTGAAAACTGTGTAAAAGGTAAGAAATCGTTGCGTTTACAGTTCTATTTATATGCAAATAATACATTGGAAACTTGCAGGGCGTTATTTTCATTGTATAATAACTGTAAGCATTACGGTTACTTACTTTTTAAACACTTTCACGTAATTCTAAAAGGTTAATTAAACAGATTTTTAAAATATAGCTCCGTTTAAAAATGATAAAAATTGAAAACCACGAAATATGACACTAAATTGCGACGTTGCCACTCATAAGGTATAAACGCTCTTAAATAAAATTATCAGATGCAGAAACAATAGGTACCAAATAAAATGTTAATTAAAATTATCACATGCAGAAACAATATATATAAAAGCCTAATTATAATTGATGTGAAATGTTTAATTCAAGAGTCAATTCATATAAATTCTGTCGGATTGCATCATAAAAAAGTACGGAATCGTAACATTTTGTCGATAAATGTTTAATTCCAAATACAGGCAGACAGACAGAAGCACAATTATTAAATGATACTTACTTACATACACACACACACAGATACACACATTACATACTTACTTTATATTCATATAAGTACATGAATATAAATTTAATGTGAAAATACATACAAATGTGAGCCACCCATATAGAGCTGCTACGATTCGCACAGAGTAGTTGTCGATGGCGGCACTTTATAATTGTAATTTATTGATGTAATATAATGTTAGGCGAGCTACACGCTAGTTCGGGTCAGTATGATTCAAGCACAGCCGGAAAACGTATACAGAGTTGATATGACAGAGGGGCATTAAATTACACTACGTATACTATACGTGTTTAGTATGAATTCAATACGATATAAAAATAAAAAGCACCAAAAAAAGTTTTTTTTTTTCAAACAAAATAAATAGCTTGCAAATCAGAGTAAAACGCAACCACCCTCTGTAATGCAAGTGCAAGTGTGTGTGTATTTATTGCTTCCTCGAAAATATTTGGTTGTAGGTACTTGTGACTTGCTTCAGACATAATCAGCTGTAAGGAAATATAAATTGTGTTCAAACGGAGCAAAAACTTAAAAAATCATTTGTGACTAAACTACTGTTCCTTTAATTGATTTTTGGTACAGAGCTTGAAAATGGTACCTACACCTAGTATAGGCAGTTTAAAGGAAAGCCCGTCTGTCGTATCAACTCTGTATATGTATTTTCCAAAACCCCTTACTGACTGTTCCTCTATCATCCCACAGCTGGGCAAAGGCTCCTCCCCATGACTTCCAGGGCTTGCGATCCAGGGCTAATGAGGACCACTGGCCGTTTGTTTTGTCTAAATTGTTCCGCCATCTTCTACGGGGTCTGCCGTGACCCGGTCACACTGTCTGTAGCACTCCTTAGATTATAATACCAGCCTGTAATTGTCCCTTCTCTATACAGGGTGAAATGTAATTAGCTAGCTAAACTCCGCAGCCGAGATGGGTATCGATATTTAAACATGATAAAGCAAAAATTTAAGCTTAATTTTTTTTTTGTGGGGGGCATCGACCTCCGTTGGTGTATGCCATTGAATAAAAAATTTTTTTTTTTTTCGTGTAAACTTCATAGACGTGATTGGTATCGATAACTAAACACTATATTACATATTTTTTCAACTCATACTTCATCTAACAAAACCACCAGCGGTCGTTGGCCCCTAAAAAAAACACCATATTATTTTATTTTATCATGTTTATAATATAATAATTTATTTTACAGAAAATACCTTCCAAAATGTTGTTGTATGTGTGTGTTTAGATATCAATACCCAACAGGTCTGTGGAGTTTCGCTAGCAAATTTATTTCAACCCTGTATATGAAACGAACTTTTTTGTTTAAACTTAATGTGGCAAATGTTTTTGGTGTCTTCCCTTCAAATGTAATGTTTATATAATTCTGATTTTGGTAAAATTAAATGCTAATTCCGCCTACTTCCAAATTATGTCTGATATTAATTAGAAAACGATAATCAATATCATCAACATTTCAGCCAAAAGACGTCGACTGCTGGACTTAGGCGTCTTCAGATAGACCATATTCTTCTAGCCATAAATCTTCTCGTAAATCAAACTAGTCTTCCATAATTTCTTTGTTCTTCCCCTACTCTTAAAGCCTTCCACATTTCATACGCAAAACTTTCATTACATTTTTCCTGAGGTAACATTAATTTATAGATAGAATAGAATATAATATAACAATAATTTAAAATACCCGGCAGTAAAAATGGCACATCCAATCTTGGAAAAAGTTCGGCTGTGTAGAGCGACGTCTCTGTCACTCATACATGTGTCTCTCTTTCTAAGCTCGTTGTGTGAGATTTAGAGTACTAATAGAGTATTTCATGTGAAATGTATTAAAAAAACAAGATGGCGGCGTTCATTCCGATTTTAGCCACGCGCCACAGTAACCTTGTAGCTACGGAGGGTAGAGACAAGGAGAACTATATCAGTGTATGAAAAGTGTCCGTCAAAATGTGGTACATAAGGGTGGCCACCGGATAAATTTTAAAAGCAATAATTTTAGGTAATGTTTACAAAATAATGTTGGACTACGTTAATTGTTAAGGTATGGTATATTGGATTATCACTAACTACTCTAGTCACTAAAAATATTAAATTTTCTAACTCGGCATACTTCAATCCGTTAATTTTCTAACTTCATTTCGTATATATATATACTTCAATCCGATAACAACTGCTACATTCATACCACACAATTTGCCTACGCTAGCGCCATTTTGGAGGGTTTTTGAACTATTCTTTACTGTTTAAGTTGGACACTTTTTCAACTTTCTCCCCTTATGAGATAGTTCTCCTTGTCTCTACCTTCCATACTTGTAGCGCTTAACGCCCAGGTACTGTAATAATGTTCTTAATTTAAATATCCTACCGTACCAGTCAATGCTAGTGTGTATGCAAAAATTAGTTATCATGTATAAGAATGTCTCGATTATTTTATTGTCATTAATCTATTGATGTGGCTATTAAATTGTAAGAATGTATTATTTGTTTCATTTAAAACTAACAACGGGTTGCCTAATATCTGCCTTCATACAACAATTTAATCTTTCTTACCCAATAAAAAACATTACCCCACAGGGGCCGTGTTTCCTTTTCCGTATTCAGTTCGAAACAATGGTTGCATGAAATCTGCCGCCCTACGGGTAAAATATATAGTCCAGTGCAATTAGTATCTATAAATTAAAAATGACGGAAACCAGTTATAATAAATGGATTTAAATGTTTTTTTTTTTGGTTGTCTAATCCCATAAACTAAAAAGTTTGCCCATTAAAAATTTACGCATTCCTTTTCGTTCTTTTTTTCCTTTATAATGGCTTCAATGTATACAATGTGGAGATGACAATATGACTTTAAATGAAAACACTGGCAATACTGGTTTATAGAAACATTTGTAAACTATCAAATAAATCCGAACATCAAAATTAAAAAAACAATTTTTTCTAACAAACTAAATAGCTTAAAACTGCAAACAAAATAAAACACCATTTATAAAATTGGTACACTGACCTGCGATAAGAATGGCAACGCAGCTTGGTTTCATTCATAATAAAGCTGTGGCCGACGCAGCGACGTAATGTTTGGCGCCATTATTCTTATTATTATTAATGCTCAATTACACAAATCAAATCACAGAATATTGACCAAATAGTCGGGCATCATTCACCCGCGAATTATTCACTAATCAATTTATTATTCACAATCACTTTTCGATCACATAACTATGTCGCCAGTCATTAATTTTTTTTTATTTTCAATAATTATGTCCGCCGTGTTCTTGAATACACAAACTACACCGACGTATAATGTTATTTCTCACTCTTGATAATAGGTCACCATTAGCAGCCATTTCTTTCAATTTATTAAAAGATATTATTATTCTATTTTTTAATTCCTCAACGGTAGTAACTTCTGTTGAGTATACCTCAATCTTTATGTGACCCCACAGAAAGAAATCCAGGGGCGTGAGATCTGGTGACCTCGCTGGCCACCGCGCTGGTCCAAAACGGCCAATCCACTGCTGTCCGAACATTTGAGTCAAATGCTCTCTTGCAGACACCACTGAATGAGCTGGTGCTCCATCTAACTGGTACCACATCTGCCTGTACACGTCCAGCGTTAAAACAAAGCGTCAAATTTCGCACAACACAACAACAAAGATACGATAACAATCGCGCGGCGACTTCAAACGGGCGCGGGCGCACCCGAAATTCCAGAGAAAAACAAAACGCGTCACTGGCAGGAAGGAGGTCCGGTGACACACTGACCGCGTAACCTAGACACGTCGACAAGTAAGCAAAGTAGAAACAAGCAAACTTACCTGTCTCTTTCGCACATACATATTTTGCGTTTGACATGAGTGCGTAACAGGAAAGTAATAACTTTCGCATGCATTTTTTCTTATCTACTTGTGATGACACGCTTTATGACTCTTATGGCTCGGGCATAAAGTATAATTTGCATTGAGAAAATAAATTTGAAAGAAAAGGCGTAGGTTTTTAAAGTAGCGAGCTGGCAACGTGTGTCATTACCCTGTCGCGTGCTCTCCTGTTTACGATACATCATGTAGAAAATACTAAAATGAAAAAATTAAAATTAAAACTAAAATTAAAATGAAAAATAATGTCTTGTGGCTAAACTACTGGATATATTCATTTGATTTTTTGTGTGACGGTTGGGAATATCATGACTTATACGAAGTTTCATTTATGATCATATTGTCCTCCCCACATTGTATATGATGTATAAGCAAGCATATACAACTTCACACGTATTTAAGTATTGTAATAATACATCGTTTCCCTCCTCAGAAGCTTGTTTGAAAGTTTCCAATCCTCTTTTAATTTCAACAATGGAACCTAGATTATTACTGCTCTGAGATCCAAGTTTTACGCAAAGAAAACAAAAATTTTCTTCAACATCTACTGAATCAATATTCCCACTGAGACTACTCATACTTGAAAGGGCTATCACATTTTTTCTTGTATTTGAGTGTTTGAAGAGACTCTACACTCAAATACAAGAAAAAATGTGATATTTATTTAGACCACTCCCGAGAGAAATAGTCAGTTCAAATATGAAACATGCTTTTTTCTACTTTTCAGGAGTAGGTAGGTACCTTAGTAAAAGTTGTTTAAATTTGGTATTGAGTACTTTCACCTAAAGATTGAGTAATGAATCCATTTTTATTTTTTTGTTTCCGGGGTGGAAAATCCTCATGGATGTCCGCCGCCCTGGGGCGGATGGCGGGGTCTGTCAGACTCTTACTGACTAAAAACCACCCCGGTGTTCCATCTCACACCTACGCCGGGGGTCGCGGGAACGTACTGTTATAACCCTTATTACAAGGCAATAAAGCCTAAGTTAGCTTTTACTTACAAACACTGTACTTTTCCTTTATTAAAGTACTGATGTTGCATTTTTACCCAGTGCATAGAAATAATATGTGTAATTTAGTTAGTTAGAATCTGGACGCCGTCGCGTAATCTAGTGTGCCCAAATTAAGGGAGCAATTAAGAGGGACATTGCCAAAATATATGTAACTAAGAAGTTGTGTATTTGTGTTTTTGTACTGTGGTTCATTAAAGTGGTTCCAGTAGAATTATTGCCTTTTTTTTAAAAAGACAAACGGGGTCGGCTTAGTAACAAATTGGTGTCAGAAGTGGGATACCAGAGACGAAGTCTTACGACGTTGAGTCAAACAGACACTGGTATTCCGAATCTACAGCCCCCTGTTCAATTGACCGACAGTGAGACTTGACCCAAGGTCAAGCCTGCGTCACTACTTGGACGACGGTCAGCCTCAGCTCTTCAGCTTGAGCCCGCTCCAGCCACATCAGTAATTGGACGACGGTCAGCCTCAGCTCTGCAGCTTGAGCCCGCTCCAGCCACATCGACACTTGGACGACAGCCAGCCTCCACTGTATAGTGTGAGTTTGCTCCAGACGGCATCAAAATCACCAGCGGTTCCAGGTCTAACTCACCAACCTTCAAACTCAAGAAATTCCACAGTCAACCACCGTGTGAAAATTCAACTCCGATACGTCACAGCGCAACGTGACTCCGGACTCCGAGTTCCCACTGCGCACCCGATAATGCAGGTGTCAACAATTATCGTGTTACTGTGAGTGTTTCTTGTGTAATACCATATTTTCTAATTCAAAGTGTCTCTGAATTCGTGTTTCTGTTTTGATATTCATATAATTTTAAATAATTTAACACTATAAGTACTGCTTTTCTATCTTCACTTACATTCATTGTTTTGTCTTTTCTATTTCTTGTTATTCTAACGTTGTTATTTAACTGTTAACTTAATTTTGTCCAACACATCATAATCTTTTATGTCCGTTAAACGAGAGTTAACTAAATCAAAGGAAATGTCAGACAAAATTACACTATCTTTTTTAACCAAATTTATTAAACCATATAATGGTGACAGGGAAACCCTCCCTGCATTTCTTACAAATTGCGAGAATGCCATGTCCTTGGCTTCTCTAGACCAACAAACTGTGCTATGTAAATTTGTCATTTCACAGCTAGAAGGTAAAGCACAGGTTGCATGTAGCCTTAAGTCATTTTCATTGTGGTCAGAGCTAAAGATCTTCCTGAAGGCTACTTTCGGGGAGAAAAAGCATGCCACACATTTATTATCAGATCTGCAACACTGTAAGCAATTATCCAATGAGGATGTCACTATTTATTCTTTAAGGGTGGAGTCAATATTGACTCGTATACAGTCAGACATACATTATAGTTGCAAAAATGACAAAGAACTGCCTGGCAGAATAGCAGCCATGGAGGACCTTGCCCTAAACACCTTTATGTTAGGGTTAAACGCTTCCATATCGACTATTGTCCGTTGCAAAAATCCCTCTAATCTCAATGAAGCTATACAGTATGCTATAGATGAAGAAAAATTATACAACTTATCTAGATCTAATCTAAAATTTCCTAAACAGTGTTCTATTTGCAACAAGCTGGGTCATAATCCATCAGAATGTTTAAAGAATAAAAAATATGATCGAGATTCTAAAATTTACAATAATTCACCGTCTCCTAATTCTAATACTAATCTCGAAGGTAATCCTAAAACTTGCAATTATTGTAAAAATGCTGGTCACTTGATCAAAGAGTGTCGCAAGCTTCAATATAATATGAAGCGACGGCAAGCCGCTGACTATGCACAACGTGACCGTAACTCGGCACCTACTAACTCTAATGACGCACCTACACACACGTGTGAAAGTACAGCTAAAATTAATGATGATAATTTAAACTAAGCGAGATTTCGGTACCGTGTCTGCCGAAATCGAACAGAGCTATAAATGACACGACCTATGCTAATTTTTATACTAATTATACTAAATTTGCATCTCATCCAAAAGAGGTGAGTTCTACTAAATTCGCATCTCATCCAAAAGAGATGAGTTCTACTAAATTCGCATCTCATCCAAAAGAGATGAGTTCTACTAAATTCGCATCTCATCCAAAAGAGATGAGTTCTACTAAATTCGCATCTCATCCAAAAGAGATGAGTTCTACTAAATTCGCATCTCATCCAAAAGAGATGAGTTCTACAAAATTTGCATCTCATCCAAAAGAGATGAGTCCTACCAAATCTTCATCTCAGTCAATTAAACTGAGTTCTAGTACGCCTAGTGATAAAACAAAATGTCACTTATGTACCGAAAAATTACAGCCATCTTATAATTATCCTAAACCTATATACGAAATTAATGATTACTGTAAAAAGGTAGCTTTACCTCATACTTACCTACATACTAATCACGCTCGTGAACAGTTATGTTTCCTTATTGATACAGGATCAACTATTAGTATCGTTATAGAGTCATGTTTACAAAAACTTCCAAGTCTATCTACTGAAACTGTCAAATTAAAGGGCATTAATAGTTCTGAAACTCCAGTTGAAACTCTAGGTACCTTCCAAATGGAGTTCAACTTATCGGGCAGTATACATAAGTACAAGTTTCATGTCACTAAAGATGACATCAATCTTATTAATTATGATGGAATAATCGGTAGCGATTTTTGCAGTTATTTTAAAACAAACATCGATTACTCTTCAAAATCAATTTCCATATTAAATCACTCTATTCCTATTATTTATACTCAACCTTCATATAATATTCCAGCTCGATCTGAAGTAGTTATCGAGTGCAATGTATCAAATTACTCTCCTAAACTTTATCACAACAATGAAGCTCTCATACTAGATCATATCTTACGTGAAGGCGTTTATGTCGCTAATTGCATTGTCTCAATTAAACCAAACGGGAAAACAAACGTGACCATTTTAAACACTACAGACTGTGACATTGAAATAAAAGATTATTAATAGAAGATACAGCGACGCCCCTTGAACTTGATTGTTCATTTATTGATTCTTATAATATTAATGCTATTTCTTGTTCGAAAAGTGATCGCATAAATAAAGTACTAAATCTTATCCGTTGCTCTCATCTAAATAATGAAGAGAAAAAGACCCTTTTAGAATGTTGTTCCCACTATACAGATATTTTTCATGTAGAAGGTGAACCCTTAACCTTCACGAATGCTATTGAGCATACTATTATCACAGGTGATGCCCCACCTATTAATGTCAAATCATATCGTTTCCCTGAATGCCACAAGGAGGAAGTCGATTCCCAAATTCGTAAAATGCTAAACCAAAATATTATTCAACATTCAACTTCGCCTTGGAGCGCCCCAGTTTGGGTAGTCCCGAAAAAAATGGACGCTTCCGGCAAACAAAAGTGGAGGATAGTCATTGACTATCGCCGTCTTAATGACGTCACTGTTTCCGAATCTTATCCACTGCCTCTTATCACTGATATTTTAGACCAATTAGGTCACTCTAAATATTTCAGCACGCTAGACCTCACAAGTGGCTTCCACCAACTGAAAACTTGTCCCAAGGACGCGCCTAAAACAGGTTTCACAGTTAACACAAATTCAGACATGTCTGGTCATTACGAATTTACCAGAATGCCTTTCGGGCTGAAAAATGCCCCTGCCACGTTTCAGCGTCTTATGAACACTGTGTTATCAGGCTTACAAGGCCTTCATTGCTATATTTATCTTGACGATTGTATAAAATTACAACTAGTATTCGACAAATTTCGTGAATACAATTTAAAACTTCAACCGGACAAGTGCGAGTTCCTAAGGCATGAAGTAACTTACCTTGGCCATATTATCACCGATAAAGGTGTATCTCCAAATCCTGAAAAGGTCAGCGCTGTATCGCAATTTCCAGTTCCTAAAAATCCTAAAAATATTAAGTCATTTCTAGGCCTAATAGGCTATTATCGCAGATTCATTGAAAATTTTTCTAAGTTAACTAAACCACTTACGTCTCTATTAAAAAAGGATACAGTGTTCCACTGAGACACAGAACAACAACATGCATTCGATATTCTAAAAGAAAAATTAGTTACTGCCCCTCTTCTACAGTACCCTGACTTCTCACAGCCTTTTAATGTTACTACTGATGCAAGTAACTTTGCCATTGGCGCAATACTGTCTCAGGGTCCCGTCGGCAAAGATAAGCCGATCGCTTATGCGTCGCGCACTCTAAATAAACCTGAAGGTAATTACTCAACTACGGAAAAAGAGTTATTAGCAATCATATTCGCCGTTAAAACATTTCGACCATATTTATATGACAATAGATTTAAAATAATAACAGATCATAGGCCCTTCGTGTGGCTATTTAATGTAAAAGATCCGGGTAGTAGACTCATTCGCTGGCGCCTCAAACTCGAGGAATACGATTATGAAATCGTTTATAAACAAGGTCGTCTCAATTCTAACGCCGATGCGCTATCCCGTTGCCCTATCAATGCTATTGATGTAAACAATTTAAATAATTTTTCTTACGAACAGTATTTCAAAGCTCAATTTACTAATCAAATTCCAGTCCCAAATACTATCATCGAAGAGTGTATTCAAGGACTACACTTGTCTAAGTTAAACACAATTGCGTGTCCAGTCTCTTTAGACTTTGACTACTCTATGCCTCATTGCGAGGAAATATTATCGCAGCTAGATAATTCTGCTGATCTACTAAACTCCGAACGCGAGCCACTTACAATACATTGTGTAAATGACAAAAATAAAACCTACTATTTTCTATTTACAAAAGTACATCACTATGAAGAAACTAGTTATAAAGATGTTTATAACTTACTAATTAAGCTTAGAAACTCACTAATTGATTTCCAAAATATTACCAACCTGGCACTACCAGATTTCACGGACCCATTTTCAAAGCTTACGTATACTAAAATCTATAATATGATTTCCTATATTTTCCACGATACCAATATAAAAGTTCACATATATAAAAATCAATTAATCTATCCTACTCCTGTAGAAGTTCCTAAAATATTAAAAGAAAACCACGACTCTGTTATAGCTGGTCACCCAGGGTCACAACGAATGTATTCGCGTATTAAAGCTGCCTACCATTGGAAAGGCATGCGTTCTGACATAGAACAATACGTAAAGAAATGCAAGCTTTGCCAAATTAATAAGCCTTTAAGGAAATCAAATAAAGCTCCGATGGAGATAACTTCCACATCTACTAGGCCGTTTGAAAGATTGGCCCTTGACGTCGTAGGTCCCTTACCCGATGCAGGCTATCAAAACTTTAGATTCATCTTAACCTTACAAGATGACTTAACTAAATTCCCTAGCGCTTACCCAATGGTTACGGCTACTAGTGAAGAAATAGCCAGAAACCTTGTTCATTTCATGTCTCTTTTCGGTTTTCCTAAAACCATCCTAACAGATTTAGGTACATGTTTTACATCCGAATTATTTAAACAATTAACCGAAATACTAAAGGTCAAAGCCCTTTTTACTACTCCGTATCATCCACAAACGAATGGAGCTCTTGAACGCTCACATGCTACTTTAAAAGAGTACCTAAAATCTTTTGTTAATGAGAACCAGAACGACTGGCATTGTTACTTATTCACTGCAATTCTAGCTTATAATACTACACCTCATAGTACGACTAACTTTACTCCTCACGAGTTATTATATGGTTATAAACCATCCATTCCAAACTCGTTATATGAAAGCTCTGGTAATACATACAACGAATATATTCGAGCTTTACAATATAGAATGCGCTTTAGTCGCGAGAAAGCCATTCAAAACATTATAAATAGTAAAGAAAAATCAAAACAATACTATGATGCAAGCTCCCGTGACGTTACTTATAAGGTAGGAGATATGGTTTATCTCAAACAACATCATAGGCTCCGTAAGGCCTTATCGCCTATATGGAAAGGCCCTTATAAAATTATCAAAGTTCATAACAAGCACAATGTAACCCTACAAGTAGGTCGCAAGGCTATTAAATACCATACCAATGAAATTAAGCCTTCTACTTCTTAACCTATGTACTATATTTATTTTCAGATTATCGTGCTGCCATGGCACTTTATGCCTCAGCCGCACCGAATCAAGCATCATCCCAATCTATCATAGCCCCGGGATTTATTTTGAACCAACTACTAATATTAACTTTTATACTGATCATTGGAAGGTGATCACCCACGTAGATTTAGTTTCTCTAGAACCTATCTTAATAAAATTGAATCTCTGTTACACGATACTCTAAATTTGTGCAACAAGATTCAACCACAAGAGTTAGGTACATGCAAAGACATGTCTAGCCCTATCGAAGTTTTAATCCAGTCTAGTTCTATTAAATTGCAATCATTATCGCATATCATCTCTAATCAATTGACAAGTAAAGTTAAACGATCTTTAGAATTCGGAGGTGAAATCTTAAAGTTCTTTTTCGGCACATTAGATGCAGATGACGCCCGAAAATATGATGCTGCAATTGAATCATGCAAAAAGAGTGAAACAGAAATATTTCATTTAATGAGAGATAACATTCACATTATCAAGTCTACTATAAATAATTTTAACACTACCATTTACAAACTTAATCAAAATGAGATGAAATTAAACGCCCAAATTAATCAGATGAATGAAATATTTTCCCAAATTACGAAGACCGATAACCTATTACTATATACTTCAAAGTTAAACAACCTTCTTAACATTATCGAAGGTTCTTTACTTGCTATAACTAATTTACTAGATACTACACTAAACTCTATTTTATTTTCTAAGGTTAATGTACTACATCCTAGTGTTATAAGTCCCTTAAATCTTTATTTAGAATTAACTAAGCATAGTAGTCAAGTGAGCAAAAGGTTAGATTTTCCAGTTCCCTTAACCATTCAAAATATTCATTCTATTATTGATGTTTCCGAATTTAGTTCCTATTATTACAACGATAAGGTCATTTTTATATTACAAATCCCTTTGATCACTCCTGATAAGTTCATGACCTATAAAAACATACCACTACCTACACCTCACGATGACGCACATAATACATTTGCTTTAATTCAACCTTCTAATTCCTATATTGCATTAAGTGATGACAGGATGCATTATGCTATGTTGGACACTCTTGAAAAATGTAAAATAATAAATAGTAACTTTTCTATTTGTGAATTAAATACTATATACTCATGTATAAGTAACCCTAATTGTGAATCTAAAATCCTAACTGAGATAACATTGTCATTACCTACAGAATGCAATGCTAAAATATTATATGGTCAGATTGATATTTGGCAAAAATTAAGAAATAACAAATGGATATATGTTCAATCAAATGCAAATAAATTGACTATTAAATGTGATGAAAACATTAATGACCATTTAATTACAGGTACAGGAATTGTAAAACTATTGCCTAATTGTATTGGGTATTCTAAAACTGTTCAGTTGATACCGACTAGTTCTTATTCTTTATTTACTAAGTCTCCTTTAGATATAAGCTTTGATATAACAGCGGATGACTGCTGTAAGAAGTACATATTTAATAAAAGTTTACCACATTTGTCGCCAATCTCTTTGAGCAAAATTAACTTAGATTCTCTCAAATATGCAACTCACCAAATGGATAGTTTAGAGCAAGAATTGAATAATTTGGAAAAGGAATCTCATTTTATCAAATATGATCCCTATTATTCTACTTTTACTTATATTCTAATTGTGTGTTTATTTTCATACTTAGTTTATAAATCATATAGGTATTTTAAGAACAAAAATTCTTCTCATGCTGGATGCTGCGTGCAAATATTTAATCAATGTTATAATAAAAATACCAAACGCAAGTCCAAAATTTCAAATAGTATTGAGATGACGGTAGTATCTTCAACTTCTGAAGAAGACAATAAGTCCGTTCAATCTTTGCCTACTCATTACGCAAATTATAAATCCACTAAGATTAATAAAGTCAGATTTCCGTCAAATAGAAACCTAAACTTTTAATGTAATATGTAATGCACTATGTTGTCAATTTTCATTCCAAATTATGTAACTTTTAATGTAATAAAACTGTAAAATGTCTCTCTTAATAGTTACATCTTCAATCTCACTTCGCTTCATCTTTATGAGATAAAGCTTCGTTTAAAAGGGGGAGCTGTTATAACCCTTATTACAAGGCAATAAAGCCTAAGTTAGCTTTTACTTACAAACACTGTACTTTTCCTTTATTAAAGTACTGATGTTGCATTTTTACCCAGTGCATAGAAATAATATGTGTAATTTAGTTAGTTAGAATCTGGACGCCGCCGTCGCGTAATCTAGTGTGCCCAAATTAAGGGAGCAATTAAGAGGGACATTGCCAAAATATATGTAACTAAGAAGTTGTGTATTTGTGTTTTTGTACTGTGGTTCATTAAAGTGGTTCCAGTAGAATTATTGCCTTTTTTTTAAAAAGACAAACGGGTCGGCTTAGTAACAGTACGATCCTTCCGCAACCCCCAACTGGTGGCCCGCCACTGCGGGCCTCTTCGGGAGCAATAAATCCAAAGCCAACCTCTATGAAGCCGAAGTCAGGCAGGTTATTATGTACACAATTTTTCTTTTCTTGTGTGATCGCTTTTACGCAATTAATTTTGATGCGGTTTAGGAGTATGTTTAGGCTTATGAGTATCCATACTAATATTATCAATTCGAAAGTAACTGTCCGTTTTCACGCTTAAACCACTGAACAGATTTCGATAAAATTTGGCAAGGAGATAGATGGCATCTTGGATAAGGACATAGGCTTTTTGTCCCGTTAGCATATTCCCGTGGCATACTTTCCAACGTCCATGCGGATAGAAGCTAGTAATACATACCTAAATATAGCACAAAAATCTCGATGTTTTGACATGTCGCCATTACACCCTTACACACTAGGGGCGGGTCGCTATTTAAAAAGAAAACACCATATCTAAATTTTTAAATTATATGTACTATCGATAACTTAGATTACATCACATAACATTTCAAATACCCGGTTTCAGAATTGAGTAGGTATTTAAAGTTGCGAACATGTCGAGCTCTACTTTAGCATTACTAAAGCAGATATCGGACGCTTTAATTTCCGTAAATTGCCTTTTATTCGCCAAAAAGTGAAAACTCAATTCATTAGTGAACCGATCCAACAATGTTGGATTTCGGCTCTCGGCATCTTTCATTCGCGAATGATTAACGAAAAAAAATTTAAGAGCAGATGAATGTAATTCCTTTATAATTTTGTTGGTGTCGTGTGTTGAGTGGAGTGTCGGATATCTGTCAGCTTAAGGTGCATGAAGCCCGCGAAATTTAAAATTTCTTACGTTTTGGAACGAAGTTTCTTAACGCGGCTTGTGGTAGGAGTTGACTTGTAGATATCGTCACGTAAGGAAAAAGTGTTATGCCCCCTCTATGTGACTCTCTCTCTGTCTTCTTTCTATTATATATGAGTGTGTGCGTGCGAGTATCGCGTAAGGAACTTTGTTCCTGACGGGGTCCCCCGACCGCACACGTTTTTTTTTGCGAATAAATTATCACCATAAGGGAAATGCACCAAATTTTCATAAATTTGTTGCAGTTTGCAGGTATGGCTATGGATATTGGGTAATGGCTATTTGTCAAATAGCCATTCAATGGGGTTATATGAACTTAAGAGGGTTCTAGTGACGATTTTAATGATTATTGTTCTGTAAATATATATTCGCGACTGTCGCGAATCATATTTTGTTCAACATACAACCTGTCACTGACCTGCAGATTGCAAAAAAACGCACGGATACCCTGGTGCTTCCCACTTAAGCAATGCTAAAGAAGAGTTTGACAAGTTCTCAACTTCAAATAGACAATTCAAAAACCGAGTGATAGTATAGCAAAGAGTCTACGGGTCAACAAATATAGTCGTTTCTAACTTTTGTCACTATCTTTCCTCGCCTTGTGCTCATGTCGGCGACCCAGCATGTCCCGTTTAGCGCAGCAATTGTCGTTCTGGAATAGAGATACGAAATTATTTTCAGTTTTTGACAATTTATGACTGATTGTGAAAACTAAGTCCGGTACAAGGTAAGCTACTACTTACTGAAATATTAAGGTTGAATGTAAACTACAGTCATTTCACAGTTATTTTACTTCTGACAGCAGCAGCCCAACTGCAACCTTATTATAACGAAAATAAAGATCACAATAATTTTGTCAGTGATGCGCTATCAGAGTTAAAATAATTGTGCTATTTATGTGCCATGACAGAGATGCGCTATCAGAGATAAATTTTATTAAGTGTGCTATTCATGTGCCATGACGGAGATGCGCTATCAGAGATAAATTAACTGTGCTATTTATGTGCCATGACAGTGATGCGCTATCAGAGGTAAAATTTAAAATAACTGTATATTAAAAACAAAAGATGTGCTCCGCGGAGTCAAATGTGACAACGCGGGGCATGCGCGGTGCGGTGGAGTTCTCATAGAGCAATTCATGCAAGCAATGTAATAGAGGATAAAATTTAAACGAGTATTTTAATTCCTATTTAGTTATAAATTATTATGTACTGCGTTTAGCTTGGGTAATATAAATTAGTTTTAAGCTTGTCGTCCTATCAAAATAATCATATCGCATATTTTTCGTGGAATGGCAAAAAAATACGATTTTTCTGATGAGTGCTTAGCCATGTAAGTCAATAGTTTTTGAGATATGGGATATTTTTGGGTATAACCGCAGTAATAACTGTTTTCATCAATTTTTTTAGTAATAAATACTATGACATGCAAACTTACTTTTTGCGGTCGATAAAATCAATACTGTGCATGTGTAAATATTAGTTCCACCTACAGAACCCTTCACTGTGCGTGGTCCAACACTAATTGAGTGTTGGACCACGCGCAGTGAAGGGCCGGTTTCTTAAAAGTGCGATGAACATAATAATATGAATAGTCACTTCGTGTTGGAAAGCTCGATACGCTGTCGGTCCTGCGGCTGTCAATCGTGGATCATTGACATTCGCTACAGGGTCGTCAAAAGCCCGAAATCTGACAAGCAGACTTGCCAACGGGTAGCGTGTTACCCAGTAACTGGCTTGTGGAGGACAGATAGGTAATCGCTCCATGTAAAACACTGATATTCAGCTGCTTCGGTGAGACTGGAAGCCGACCCCAAAAAACTAGGCAGATGAGGTAAAGAATAGGTACAGATATCCCAAGAAAAGTATGCGCTTCGGGAATCATCGTCTATCTTCGGAATTAAGAACGCGCGATGATGAGATCGTATAAAGACCTGTTACAACAATAGAAGTACTTGCCTATTTTGTAATTGCCTATTTTGTAAAGTATGCTATTAATCTACAGTTGTAGATTAATAACATAATTTGCAATAAAAAATAAAACGTTTTGGTGAAGATCTGCGACAGGAGTAGGTAACCCGACAGAGAGAAAACTTCATTACAAACGCGGAATGATAAGTGCACTACTGTAAAGCGTGGCGGTACAAAACTTAGAAGCTTTGCCTCTGTGGGGGTTACTCCATGGCGCGACGTTCATGCTCATTCGGAAACACGACGATTACCGAAGCGCATATGTTCTCCGGTATACCTGTACGATACTAGACGAACACTTAACTCTTTCATTGCCACCTCTCTTTCCATGAAGTCTTCTAGGGGTCACACATATCGCGGCACGCACGCCGCGGCACTAAACTTGTAAATAAGTAAACTAGTCAGAAACTTACTATACTCAGCTACTCACAGAATCATGGTCACTGGAGTCGTCGGTATCGGAAGTCGAGTCGGTGTCATAGTGACCGAGACCCGGCAGTACGCCGACGCAGCGTAGTACGCAGTCCTCGGCTGTGGCGCTGTTGCCGTTCTGTGCGGTGCTGGAAAGAAAACATAGTTAAGTAGGTATTCATCATAATCATTATACCAGCTGAATAACCTCCATTGCCGAACATAGGCCTTCTCTAAGCATCACCAAAACGACCGCGGTATTGCGCCGGGATTCCTCAGACCTTCACGAGGTCAGCGGAGGTAATGGTGGCCCAGACTTACGAGTTGTAGGTCGTAGCGTCGAACCCAGACAACTGTCTGGGTTCGACGCTACGACCTACTTTAAACTTACTTACTTAAAGTAACTACTTTGCGTAAATTATTTAAACACCACTGCTTTCAAAACGGTTCACCATTCGGAGACATAGAGTCGGCATCTACATCGCGAAATGCGAACTACGCATCATCCTGACGTCACGCAAAATCCTGCATCGCGCAAGCTTAGTTTACCGCGTAACTAGCATATATACAACGCCCCGACATCAATCGTCGGGCAGTTGCCCACCAGACACGACACCCGTCTGGTCGGAGGATCATGATAAATGGTTTTGTTTCTGAAAGTAGGTTTGTACAAACACTTTTACACATCAATCATATTTTAAAAACTAGATGAGGTTGGCGTTTCCTATCGGACTACTCTGAGAAGAAAGACCGAAACAAACTCAGAGTTCACAGTCTCTTTTTAAGTCCGCAGACATAATCTTAGTCAGATTATGTGAAGACCATGTAGATAGGTGTCTGAAATGGTCTTTTGAGGAAAAACCATACAGATGCGAGTGGACCTGTCCAGTCAATGCACGCATGTGTCAGTAACCGTGCAGCTCGACTCAGAACTTAAGGAGCTCAACGATTCGACGAACAATACCAAAGAAAGGACATTTGGGTAGGCCGCATAATTACTCAAACTGCCAGACCATGATTAAAACTAACTGAGAGAAAGAACAAAAAAGTAATAATCCATCGTCCCTTTTCTATGAAGGGCTAAGTGAACTTTACACCCTGTTCCTCATACCTCTATAGCATAAGACATCCACTAACCTGACCTCGATCCCCGGTTGAGGCATCATCCGACGGTGAAAAGTATTCTTTATTTTAGATTCAAATACCTTTGTTATCATAGCTGGCAAGAACATTGCAATGAAAGGAGCCGCAGTAAAGGTATATGGTATGTCACGATAAAACTGAACGTCTTTAAAAGTACGTGGATGGACTGTGCCAATATGGGAAGGCAGAAAGTCATAACAGCTCGTCGAGTTCGCTCCGGACACATACCCGTACATACATTTTCATTCTTAATGGGTAAAGTTGGGTCACCAAATAGTGTAAAATGCAACTTAATTGAAGATATCCAAAGATATTAAAAGATGTATTAAATCTAAAACTTGTAAAGACATAGTTGAACTATCGGTTGAACATAGCATTGAACTGTCTTGTGTTGAGCTAGATACGTGTAAGTGTAGTCAGCGAAACCAAATGGTCCTGGGTTCGAATCCCGGTAGGGGCAAATGTTTGTATGATGAATATGGACATTTGTACCCGAGTCATGGATGTATATTTATAATATGTATGTATTTACGAAAAAAAATGTATTTAAGTAGTGTATCAACCATCTGGTTACCATAACACAAGCCTTAAGTGCTTAACTTGGAACTAGATGGTGCTGTGTGCAATGTCAGACGATATTTATTTATTTATTTATTTATTTATTTTAATTCCATAATTGTTTTTATCTTTTTATTACGGACGCTTTTAACGTGCACGTCTTTCTACATCGTTCTCACATGTATAATTACAACATGAATGATGTAACCACTCTATTGTAACAATATTTTGATTTAAAAGAGTGTCCATGGAGTTTCTTGCCCGTTCTTCTCCATAGGTACCTACTACGCTTTGGAATGGGCAACTAGCTTCATCTTTCTGACTGACCGACCCCTTGACAATTCAAAAGTGCCTGTAATTGGTTTATTTGAAATAAATGCTTTGAGTTTGAGTTTGAGTTTGATAAGCATATTATAGTGTGCGTTTACAGACCCCCAAATTATCAAAACTACTCTATATTTGAGTCAGTAATGGAAGATGTTTTGGCAAAACTTGCAACTGGCAATAAATCAGTAATTATCTGTGGTGACTTTAACATTAATATTTTAGAAAATAATTCAAATACCAGTAGATTATTAAATTTGTTTAAATCATTTAATTTGTCAAATGTGTTTGTAGAACCAACCCGAATAACTACAACTACAGCTACATGCATTGATAATGTATTTTGTTGCTGCGACTATTTAGATAAAGCCATCGTTAATTATCTCCCTTCCGATCACAGCGGTCAAACCGTAACTTTTGAGTCCAACATCATAATACAAAAACTGCAGATACAATCCAGACCAATAACATCTGTTAATTTAAATAATTTTAAATTCAAATTCAATAACAGTTTAATTTGTAAGTTGAGTAATCAGGACCTTACAATGAACAATGTTAACATTTTGTATAAAGAATTCTTTTCGGTAGTCCAAACAGAGTTCAATTATTCTTTTAAGAAGAGCACTAAAAGTATCTGCCCTAAGTTTTTATTTAGTGACTGGGCATCTAAAGGACTTAGGAAAAGTAGGGAAATACTTTTTGAGCTATATGGCCTTAAGCCTTATATTAACACGGAAACTTTTAATAAGTATGTTGCTACTTACTCTAAAATTTTTAAGAACACTTGTAAGGCAGCCAAAGCCTCGTACATTAGCAACAAGGTCAAATCAGCAGACAATAAAATAAAGACTGTTTGGAAAATTATCAATAATGAAACGAACAGGAACAAAACGCATAATTCTGATTATACACTGGAGACGACACGTGGTCTCATTTGCGATAGCAAAGAAGTTGCTCAAGAATTTGTAAATTTCTTTACCAGTATCCCAATTAAAACTACTGACACTTTAAATTCCTCGCCCACGCTCGCTTTTGATTTAGTAAGGGCGAACGTTTCGGTCTGCCCGATTGAATTTAACTTTAAGCATATTAACCCCATAACAGTAATAAAAGCTTTTAAGCAAATCAAGATCAAATTGACTGAAGATCTTTGGGGAATGTCCATTAAAGTCTGTACATCCATAATTGACACTATAGCGCCTTACTTAGCCTTCATATTTAATTTGTGTGTGGATCAAGGAGTCTTCCCGGATTTAATGAAATACAGTAAGGTAATACCACTTTTCAAATCCGGGGACAGCAAAGACACCAATAATTATAGACCCGTATCCGTGTTGCCAGTTTTCAGCAAGGTATTTGAAAAGGTAATGCTTAATCAAATGCTCATTCATTTTAACACCAATAAAATTTTACACAATCAACAGTATGGTTTCACCAAGGGACGTTGTACGACTGACGCCGGGGTCACCTTATTAAAACACATATTTACGGCGTGGGAAGAGGCCCAAGACGCCATAGGAATCTTTTGTGACCTCTCCAAGGCATTTGATTGCGTCGATCACGAAACCTTGCTCTTGAAACTTGAGCATTATGGACTTGGAATACTTGCGCTCAGTCTAGTAAAATCTTATTTAAAGGATAGGCAGCAGCAAGTTCAAATAAATGGTGTCAATTCACTTAGTTTAAAAGTAGAAATGGGAGTTCCACAAGGCTCGATATTGGGTCCTTTCCTCTTTTTAGTGTATATTAATGATCTACTCCATTTATTAAAAAATCAACCACAAATGGTGTTATTTGCTGACGATACTTCTTTAATTTTTAAGGTAGAAAGAAGTGCTACAAATTTTGACGACGTTAATAACGCCCTAATGCAGGTCCATAATTGGTTCACTGCTAATAATTTAGTATTAATGGGAAAAAAACTAAGTGTATACGATTTTCTTTACCTAATGTCAAAAGTAGTGATTGTGAGATAGTATTGAATCAAGAGAAACTAGAATTCGTCGATAAAACTGTTTTCCTGGGGATCACGCTCGACTCGAGGCTTCAATGGGGTTCTCATTTAACATCTCTGGCGGGACGGCTAAGTTCAGCAGCATATGCTGTCAGAAAAATCCGTCAATTTACCGATGTAGATACCGCGAGGTTAGTCTATTTTAGTTACTTTCATAGTATCATGTCTTACGGTATTTTACTTTGGGGACGGGCTGCAGACGTCGATTCTATTTTTATTCTGCAGAAAAGAGCCATCAGAGCCATATATAATCTCCGCAGGCGCGATTCTCTAAGGGAACTGTTTAAGGTTATTAAGATCTTGACGGTACCTTGTCAATATATCTATGAAAACATCATGTACGTAAGAAAAAATGTACATCTTTTTACTAAAAGAGGTGATAGACATAATTATAGTACCAGAAATAGGGACCTATTAGTTCAACCAGGTTTCAGACTGGCTAAAGTGGACTCATCTTTCATGGGGTACTGTTTAAAATGTTACAATAAAATACCTCCCCACATACTTCAACTGAATGAGACGAAATTCAAAGTTTGTATAAAACGCACACTATGCAGCCAGGCATATTATAAGTTGGGGGATTATATCGCTGATAAAAATGCCTGGCTCAATGCTGGTCCTGCTCCACAACCACAACTAATTGATTAACATTTGAAAATACTGTTGGAGCTGCTGAAGATTGTAAGACTACCTTTGCTTTGTATTAGGACAAGTGTGAGTACTATGTACTATCGAGCTACCATTTACCGGGTAATGTCTTTCATTGACTTGAATGTGTCCTGGCGGCTGATAGATGTCATGCCCACTCAAATGTCTCGCTGACGGTGGCGCGTGTGTTGGATCATTTAGCTCCCTTCAAAATGGTTGAGCTGAATGGTGCTGATCCATGCGTCATGTTCGTGAACGGGCGCTGTCAGTTGGGACTGGTCATCTCTTAGCCACCACGGCTTATTTTTAATTATTTTACGAGGGCGGGTCAATAAGTCCGTGACTTTTTGAATTTCTGACCTCTTCACTGAAAAAGCAACACTACTCCTGTCAACAGGCATCTGTCAGTTGACTCCTATCAAAATTTGAACTTGCTGCGTCAGTTAGTTTGTGTTTGACAGCTATCTTTATCAGACTACCCAGTAATTTGAGGAAAAAATGCAAAAAAGTGAATTTCGTGTGCTTATTAAGCATTATTTTTTGCGAAAAAAAACCATTACCGAGACCAAGGTTAAGCTTGATAAATATTATGGGGACTCTGCACCATCGATTTCAATGGTATAAAAGTGGTTTACTGAATTTCGTTGTGGCCGTACAAGCACTGAAGATGCCGAACGTCCTGGACGCCCAGTTGAGGTCTCTACACCCGAAACAATCGAAAAAAATCACGATATGGTGTTGGCCGACCGAAGATTGAAAGTGCAAGAGATTGTGGAAGCCGTAGGGATCTCGCATGGCTCAGTGGTTTCAATTTTGAATGATCACTTGGGCATGAGAAAGCTTTCCGCAAGATGGGTGCCGCGTTTGCTCACAGTCGACCACAAACGCAATCGTGTAACAACTTCACAGGAAGGTTTGGCGTTGTTTAATCCTAATATGGAGGAGTTTTTGCGCCGTTTTGTAACCGTGGACGAAACATGGATCCATCACAACACACCAGAGACCAAACAACAGTCAAAACAGTGGGTTTCTAAGGGTGGATCGGCGCCAAAGAAGGCCAAGGTGGGTTTGTCAGCCAATAAAGTTATGGCGACTGTTTTTTGGGATGCACGTGGGATAATCCACATTGACTACCTTCAAAGGGGAAGAACAATCAATGGGGAATATTATGCCAACTTATTGGACCGCTTCAATGACGATTTGAAAAAAAACCGACCTCATTTGGCCAAGAAAAAAGTTCTTTTCCACCAAGACAATGCAAGGGTGCACACATGTGCAGTTGCCATGGCAAAAATCCATGAATTGGGCTATGAATTGCTCCCTCATCCGCCCTATTCTCCAGATTTGGCTCCGAGTGACTACTTCTTGTTCCCAAACCTGAAGAAATGGCTTGGTGGAAAAAGATTAGACTCAAATGATGAAGTCATCTCGCAAACAAAGGCCTATTTTGAGGGCCTCGACAAATCATATTTTTTGGAAGGAATAAAAAAATTGGAGAAGCGTTGGACAAAGTGTATAGAGCTCAAGAGAGACTACGTTGAAAAATAAAATGATTTATTTATCAAAAAATCTGTGTTTTATTCCAAAAGTCACGGACTTATTGACCCGCCCTCGTATTATGGATTGTTTTGTTTGAATTTATATTTGCTGTACACTGGACACTCAATGTGTACGTCTTATTTACATCGTTCTCACATATAATTATACCTATATACAAGATTAATGATGTAACTAATATTTATGTAACAATATAATTTAAAAGAGTGTCCATGGAGTTTCTTGCCCGTTCTTCTCCATAGGTACCTACTACGCTTTGGAATGGGCAACTAGCTTCATATTTCTGACTGACCGACCACTTCTACCGACCTCATCTAGTTTAAAAAAAAATATGATTGACGTGTAAAAGTGTTTGTAAAAACCTACTTACAGAAATAAAGTCATTTATCATTTATCATTTTATCACTTGACAATTCAAAAGTGCCTGTAAATGGTTTAAATGCTTTGAGTTTTGAGTTTTTGAGTTCCATATCATAATAATGTAGGTGTCCGGAAAGAGACGCAAACGAGAATTGTTGATTGAAATTTTGTTACAGGAAAGTTCTGTTGCTCATTTATTGATATACAGGGTGTTTGGTAGAACGTTGAACATACGAAAATGGTGGTTAGTTGGGGTCATCTGCTACCCACTTGGCCCAAATTATTTGACCTTGGCCCAACCGTATTTTGTTTTTAAATTTTTCTTTATTTTACAGAAAATAACCAGATTTTTAACTTTAAATTCGAATATCTTTTTTTGCGATCGGTAAAATTGGCAGGATGTTGTTTTGTATTAATGTTTAATAGTAGCAGACTCTCATAAAATTACTTTTTGGTACAGATGTTAATAGGAAAAAAAGTTATGAGTCTTTAAAGGTACAAAAAGATGTAAAAAAATGCTTAGAGCATAACTTTGACTTGCATTAAAAAAAAAAAAAAAAGTGATCGAGAACTTAGGATTACATCAAAACATCTCTGCTGTATGAGCTTTCTAACGGTATGTAATTTACATTTACTAAATCAAAAAGTCAGGACTTATTTGACAATTTTATCAAGTTAGAAGGTTTTTGACGAAACAGAAATTTAAATTTTTTGCGAAATTTAAAACTGTAAAGTTGTCAAAAAATGTAGCAATCAATTTAAATGAGAGAAATACTTAAATACCCATTCAAAGGGCCTTTTTCTGTTACCTAAATGTCAGTGGGTAATAAAACAATTAAATTACATTTAAATGAATTTATTCAATTAAGTAATTGCTCAAATTGACGCCCTCCATTTTGAATGCACGCGCGACATCTGCGTCTTATTTCAACGGTTGTCGTCCGCAGCAGCATCTCTCCCCTCATCACTTCGAATGCAGCATTAATTCTGTTGATTAATTCTTCACGCGTTTCTACTACCGTGAAGTAGACAAGTTCTTTGGCTCTTCCCCACACGTAAAAGTCTAGCGGAGTGAGGTCGGGTGATCGCGGAGGCCATGGGATTGGTCCCCCTCTGCCAATCCATGAATTGGGGAAACAATTGTTTAGTAGCTCGCGTACGCTCAGACTCCAGTGAGCTGGGCAGCCATCATGCTGGAACACGATAGGCCTGTCTTCATCAAATGCTTCTTGTAGCAATGGTGGTAGATCGTTGATCAAAAACTCGAAATAATTGCTCCCATTAAGATGTTCCGGCAAAAAATGGGGCCCTATAAGCCTGTTTCCAATCACTCCGGCCCAGACATTGACTGAAAATCTTCTTTGGAACCCCTTTCGTCTCTTCGTATGTGGGTTTAGACCTTTAGGGGCCCAATGATGCAAATTATGCAAGTTGGTAATCCCTTCTTTATCGTACTTAGATTCGTCCGTCCACAGTATGCTCCGCAAAAAGTTGACATCTTCTACATCAGTATGCAGCAAATGGCGACAGAACTGCATTCGCCTCCCAAAGTCATTATCTTCAAGATCTGTAATACCCCAAACAAGTCTTAGAACAATAAAAAAAACTACCTAATGGGTTAATTCTTAAAGATCTAAAACTACATTCACAAAAGGGAATGCAATGCAGTGCAGTGCAAAGATGCCTGATTGATACATAGCATAAGACACAAATAAAAAACTGGCGAAGTCAAGGTCAAACTAATTTAAAATTTTCTTTTTTATTTAATTCTAGAAACTTACTCATGCCACAATTTTGTTTCGGATCAAAACAAATGCTTCAATGTGTAAAAATCTTACCTTGCACTGGAGTGTGGTGAAAAGCATGCCTCCCATCTGCCCGGAGAACAGACCACACTTTCCAAATCGACAAGCCAAGTCGTCTAGCTATCACCCTTATGCTAGTGTTAGGGTCTGCCTCAAACTCAGCTAGAATTTGCTCGTCAACGGCGACATCGTGAATTCCCCGGTTCACTCTTAGCTCTTGAAAATTTAGATTACCGGTAGTTCGTAAACGTCGGTAAGTGCTGGCAAAAGTTTGATGACTTGGTACTCGCCGGTTAGGATAAGTTTCCTGGTAAATCCTTCGCGCATCACGCGAATTAGTGTTGGCGCGTCCATACGCTAACAACATGTCAGCGTATTCTTCACTGGTAAAGGTAGCCATTTTTCACCAAGAAAAACGTAATAGCGCACAGTAACAAGAAACTTATCAGTAGGTACAGTAACGTAACATAAAACTTAACAGACAGATAACACAACAAGTAATTAACAAAACGACTCGGAACGAAAACAGAAGTGACGGGCACAAACAATCGCAGAGGCAGTTAAGTCTCGACTGATTCAAATTATTCAAAATCATCGTTTTGGCCTCTTCAGCGGGCCCCGCCGGGAGCGAAAGAGAAAAAAACATGCCTTATGACTGCGCACGAGTGAGACAAAATGTTTACCTGCTTAGTGCTCCAGACCCCAGGTAAAAAAATGTAAGTGGTTTAGTTTTCCTAGTCGCAACAAAGGAGTCTGTGCAGTGACTGGTAACAGAAAAAGGCCCTTTGAATGGGTACTTTAAGTACTCCTCTCATTTAAATTGATTGCTACATTTTTGACAACTTGACAGTTTCAAATTTCGCAAAACATTTTAATTTTATGTTTCGTCAAAAACCTCCTACTTGATAAAATTGTCAAATAAGTCCTGACTTTTTAATTTAGTAAATGTAAATTACATACCGTTAGAAAGCTCATACAGCAGAGATGTTTTGATGTAATCCTAAGTTCTCGATCACTTTTAGTTTTTTTTTAAATGCAAGTCAAAGTTACGCTCTAAGTATTTTTTTACATCTTTTTGTACCTTTAAAGACTCATAACTTTTTTTCCTACTAACATTTTTACCAAACAATAATTTTATGAGAGTCTGCTACTATTAAACATTAATACAAAACAACATCCTGCCAATTTTACCGATCGCAAAAAAAGATATTCGAATTTAAAGTTAAAAATCTGGTTATTTTCTGTAAAATAAAGAAAAATTTAAAAACAAAATACGGTTGGGCCAAGGTCAAATAATTTGGGCCAAGTGGGTAGCAGATGACCCCAACTAACCACCATTTTCGTATGTTCAACGTTCTACCAAACACCCTGTATAATAGGACAGGAAAGGTCCACTCAATCTGTGTGGTTCTTGCCTCAAAATACCATTTCAGACACCGATCTACATGGTCTTCACATGATCTGACCAAGATTCTGTCTGGACTTTAAAAGAGACTGTGACCTCTGAGTTTGTTTCGGCCTTTCTTCTCAGAGCAGTCAGATAGAAAAGGCCGACCTCATCTAGTTAAAAAAAAAAATATGATTGACGTGTAAAAGTGTTTGTAAAAACCTACTTACAGAAATAAAATCATTTATCATTTATACTTTATTGCACACCAGAAAAAAAATAACAAAAAAAATACACTTGACACTACAAAACATACAATGAGCGCCCTTATCGCTTTCTGCGATCTCTTCCAGACAACATTGGAATGGACAGTGATTGCGTGGACTTAAAAAAGGGGTTGTTTATTGCATCAGCTTCTGCTTAACTTGCAAACAAAGCAATTGTTTGTTTTGTTATTATTGATCCCAGTACCTAATTATAAATAAATGGTATAAAATATTGTAACCATCTTATCATAATAACTATTTATGTGCATAAAATATTGTTAAATTATTTTAAATTCCTAGTATTTTTTTTCATATTAATATAGTAGGTAGTAGTTTTAAATGTTGTTTCTTATCATTTTAATTTGATCGTTTTGCTGTGCCTCAACAGGGTCCATATGTTTGTACCTAACTTTAAGCCTTTTGTAAACATCTTTTAAACAATATCGAATGCAATAAATGTTTTTTTTAAACGTTAGCCCACACTAGGAATTCCTCCTGTATCGTGGGTGCGTTTACAAACATTTTAACTCGCATACACAAACAGCCAGACCCGGAACAACTACTTGCAGGTCATACAAATATATGTTCCGTGCGGGAATCGAACCCGCGACACGCAGCGCATCAGTCAATCGCTTAACCACTGCACCAACCGTAATATGAATAATTTAATATTATGTGCGAGATTGGTGTATGTAACAGCATCCTTGCTGTTCCTGCTTCAGAAGCAGCCAGGACGCTGTACAGACTCGTATACAGTGGGATAAATCGCAGATGTATTTAGTGTATGGTTTTTTTTTACTGGCCTACGCCATCCTCCTGGGCAAAGGCCTCCCTCCACTCCTTCCATATTTTCCGAGCCCGCGCGTCTTCCTTCCAGTTTTGACGGAACCTATCCAGCTTGTCTGATAATAAGATAATTTTAAGTAGTGTCTAATATGTAAACTCGATAGTAACAATGAGGGTGGCCCAACCAGGCCCTGCAGTCTCGACATAGTTAGCAATCGTTTTCGGTTGCTAAGTCCTAACAATCCAGATGTAAATGTTGATGTAAATGTTTGGTAGTCTCGACACTATTTTGATTTAAAAGAGTGTCCATGGAGTTTCTTGCCCGTTCTTCTCCATAGGTACCTACTACGCTTTGGAATGGGCAACTAGCTTCATCTTTCTGACTGACCGACCCCTTGACAATTCAAAAGTGCCTGTAATTGGTTTATTCGAAATAAATGGTTTGAGTTTGACTCAAATTTATCGGTTGTTACCTACCGGTACCTACCTAAAATACCAGTAACAACCGATAAATTGGAGTGTGGAGACCACCAAATATCGTTACATCTGGATTGTTAGGACTTAGCAACCGAAAACGATTGCTAACTATGTCGAGACTGCAGGGCCTGCCTTGATATTGATACACCACTGCCTAATCTTTCGAAAATTACGGTCGTAATGTCATGCATGTTGAAGTTGAAAAATTTATAATTATTATGTAGGTACTTACTTATTAGGGCTGCTAGGTACAACTCCGTTAGTCTTCGGTGGTGGGGAGCCCTTATCAAGCTTATCACCTTCCATCTCGCTAGCCTTGCGTTTCCTTACCACCACCTATAGTGAATAAAAACCATATTAATTACCATTAAACATTTAAATCCGATCAAGAGCGAGTCAGACGCGCACACGAAGGGTTCCGTACCACCGTACATTTAAAACTACATCTAAAAAAAAAAAACACTCCACATCTTTAAAAAAACACTTCTTGTAAAACTTGTTGTTGTCTTCTTCTTCTCTTTTAATTTTTAACATTATTTTTATTATTTGTTGATAGAGCGGCAAGAGAAATACACACTGTAAATTTTTCATCTGTCTACCTATTACGGTTCATTAGATACAGCCCGCTGACAGACAGACGGACGGACAGCGGAGGCTTAGTAATAGGGTTCCGTTGGCACCCTTTGGGTACGGAAGCCTAAAAACTATGCATACCACTAAAGAATTAAATTATTTGATGACAACTCTTTTTTTTGTTGCAAATAAATATGCGGTCCACCAAATGGTAAAATCTAATTCCACAAATTATGGCGGTATACCCTAACATAGTACAAGATCGACTGTATCGTTGATGTAGTGGTATTTGAAGTAGTCCAAAACGTCCAAGTAAGGTCAGTCGGGGCAAGCGCGTCATACTTTTCATGAAGTTGAGTTGTGTAGTAAATATTTCTATTTTTATTAACTTTCGGCAATCAAATTATGAGGTTTATGGTGGTAAATTTCGCTGACAACATACATAGCTGTACATTTTCAAAATTGGATAGCTTTTGTTGAATAAATTCTTTCTTTGTACCTAAACTATAACCTGTAGACGCACTTCCCCGCGAAATGGGGCAAGCGCGGCATACGTTCTTAAACCGTTGTTATTATGATAGTTTTCAAATTTGATACAATTTTAACTCGACAATCAAGTACAAATGACACTAATATTAAAATGGTGTCTTAAGCCACGCCCCGATTAGTATTGCCATGACAAAAATGTTTTTTATACTGAGATTAGTACCGACTTTAACGTTACTCTGTGTCTAAATATTTATTATAGTTTGCGAAATTTTGATGATAGAGGCACTTGCCCCGACTGACGATAAATTTAGTTATCATTCCGGTCGACAGATGGCGCTGTACCTAATTCCTTTAAACCTGAATCGCGGTGTCATGAATTCATGATGCTCCTTCGTCTAATGACCCTAGTGATATTTTATTCAATAAAGTCGTTTTTTCGTTGGCATACATCCGAGTATTATTCAACCTTTTCAAAAAGTAGCTAGATCAACAATAAACAAGTGGTGAGGCCACTAGACCAACGAGGCAGTCATTCTCGCTTGCGCTACTGCTGAGCATTACATCGTTCTCACATGTATAATATCAACATGAATGATGTAACCATTTTTTTGTATATATATTTTGATTTAAAAGAGTGTCCATGGAGTTTCTTGCCCGTTCTTCTCCATAAGTACCAGCAGCCTGGAATCTAGATTTATGTCCGGTTGATGGCAATAAACTCGCCCCCTGTTACATGGGGCTTAAACAGAACTGGCTAAATGGGCAATGGCACTGTCTACCATTTGTGAAACAAAGACACGATGTTATGTTATAATTTAATTACGTTTAATTTATTTATTTATTTCAGACATAATTCTAGTCCATAGTTTTACACTCATACATTTGAATTATAAACTATTTTAAATTCTAAATAGATGATAAGATAACCCAAAATAAAATGATGTTATGTACAAGATTGTAATGTAAAAAAACTCTCATAATTTTTGAACACACGTGACAACCATCATCCCGCACTGGGTGCTTGTGGACCCTCGTGGACCCGCGTGGTGGATTACGGCCCATGCTGTCTCACAGCGAGGAGGCCTATATCGCAGTAAAAACTGACGTATTTATAGACTTCTTGTCTGGCGCCCCGGGCCAATAATGTTTGCCGTCCCGTAATTCATCAAAAATCCGGCCAAGTGCTTGTCGGACCACGCATAAAGAAGATAGGTAGTTGGGACGATTTTTTTCCAATTAACAAACTTAAATTAGTAGTTGAAAAAAATTTCTCCCATGCATTGATATACGTCACATTCAATTCTCCAACTGCGAAATGTAAGTTTGTAATCGTATAATATTTTGTGATAAAACTACAAATAAAAGATTTTCGGACTTTTTGCTTTACTTGTGCTGTGAGACCTTGCTTCTTGCCAAATTTCATGATTCTAGGTCAACGGGAAGTACCATATAGGTTTTGATGTATTTGCGACTTACAAAATATGGCACGCTTTATTAAGCGTGCTATACTTTGACGGTCGAGTCGTAGTGAAATCTAGTAGATTTCTGGGAAATCGCTGTTTAATGTTTTGCTTTCGAGGTCTAGTCGGTTTATTAGCCAATATAAAAATATGTAATGAACAGTTAAATATAAATAAACCTACTTTTCAAAAAAAACATTGCTTTAATCAATGGTTTCTGTGCAAAAAAAAAATGCAGAAGTCCTAACTTTGACTCAAGCTCTATTAGGTCAGTATTCTATTAAGCAAGCGAATTATGTCACCGTGTTTTTTTATTGCAGTGACTTAGAAGCTTGATTATTTTAGAGTTCCAAGGGACCGTAGTCGTACGTATTTGATATTAATTTCAACTTGCTACCTCCACGCGTTCCTGAGAAAAAGGACAAGACAGACAGACGTACGAACGACCAAGTGATCCTATAAGGTTCCGTTTTTTTCCTTTTGAGGTACGGAATCGTAAAAAGGGCAAATCTTCGCTACTGGAGGGAGTGGTAGTGATTTAACAAAAAGAACCGAGATCCGAGATTGTGCGCGAAAGAGCTAAGCGAGCTAGAATTATAACACCTCGGATAGTAGATTTTTTTTCGACTCATGCATAAAACTTGAGAATCTAGGATGCACGAGAGAGCAAGGAAAGCTCAAAAAATTAAGCAGCCCGGGTCGGACACATAAGATTTCAATGTCCCACTCACCGCACAGACTTCATTCACTCTTCCTTTTTTGTTCAATCTATCTCTCTGTGGAATGCACTCCCCCAGGAAATCAGGATGGCAACCAACCGATTATCCTTTAAAACTAAAGTTCGCGAGCACATTCGTAAGAAGCTGGCAGTATCATCACAGCGGTAATGTTTTCTCATTGTGTGTCCTATTTGTTTTTAGCATATTCGTGTATTTGTGCTTACATTTATATATAATTTGGTATATGTATTATATTTATAGTCTTAGTAAGTTATATATTAAAAATTATTTAATCCTAAAATATCATTATAAATTGCACCTGCCACTGTTTGTCTCTGCATCACCCAAAGGTTGACTGGTAGAAAATGCCTATGGCATTAAGTCCGCCTCTCTACATTTGTGTGGTTAAACAAATAAATTATCTTTTTACTATTCAGACAGATGATATTGAAGTTACTTTGTCAACTTATACATAGAAGCTTCAGAATAACTAAGAGAAACAAGAAATTAAAAAAAAAATACGCAGCCCCCCGCCCTGGGCCGTGGCCCTCCCTGTAATAGGGTAAATACGCTGAATAAAAACATTATCGGATGATTATGCACACTGAAAGTATTATTATCTCACCCCGTGTAGTTTATTCTTCTGTGTCTGTGCTTGCGACGTGGTCTGTGTCTGTCGCGCCGGCGCTAGCTGAGCTCGCAGACGGGTCAGCTCCTCACTTTCAGCTAGGTTGGAGACCCGCTCCCTAGAAACAGGCAGGTATTGACTGGTTAGAGCCTTCATGATAGACCATACTATGGCCAGGAAGTTGAAACTCCATGTTTACACCCATATACCAGTTGTGTGCAGTGGTGGCCCAGTGGTAACGGCCGCGATTTACGGAGTTGTAGGTCCTAGGTTCGAACCCAGTCAGGCGTTTTACTTAGTGTAAAATTATTTCATCACCACTGCTCTTAAAACTGTTAAGGAAAACAACGTGAGGAAACCGACATGTCCTAGAATAAAAATAAATCGAACATGAACATCATGATCATCATTGAACAAGTGACATCTACCAGCCCGCACTGGCCCCGCGTGGTGGATTATGGCCCACTCCCTCTCACAGAGAGGAGGCCTGTCCCAGCAGTGGGAACTCTACAAGCTGATTATGCTGCAAGTAGTAATATACACGACATGTCTTATAAAAGCCTTGTCAAAACATGTGTACATAAAATGTAGGTTACAGGTGCACTGCTTCAGAAATGTATTATATTTTGCTATTTGTTCACCTTTTTTTATAAATTACCAGCGCGACGGTATTATTTTTTTAAATATTGCAGTACTATGCTGAGATAGGAGCCTTTTTGGTGTCGCACAGATCTTTTATTTTATATTTTCTGGTTTCTTGTTATTTTTAATGTTAATTTTGTTACTTTTAAATGCTCCATTATTTTTTTTACTGTTTGTATTGCATGTGCGTGTCCTGAATAAACTGTTTTCTTTCTTTCTTAAATTTGACCAGTTTTGTTAACAACTTTTAGAACTTGTTTAGGTGGAAACGAAATACGAAACTAGTAGACACAACGTGTAGAATTGTAGTTTACATGTTTTATACCACGGTATTAACGCGGGGAAAGAATACAGGCTTTTTCAAATTGATTGTACCATAAAAAAAAACTACCTGTGGTTTTGTTATTAACCAACTCAACAAACGAGGAAGTAGTTACTTTCTTAGGTAAATACTCGAACACAATATGCTAGTTTTAAAAATCAATACTACAAGAACAACATATTGTATGCAACATGAGAACGGTAACAGATGTATTGCTCAAATGCCTTTGACTTTGATACAAATAAATTTACTGTATTTTACCAGCGTGGTGTCATCACGCCAGTTGTCCCCAAAGGGTTGGGCAGATGTGTTTGGACTATATTTTTACAATCTATAATTACTAAAATTAAAAAGAGGTAAAATTTGTTTCTTTGTAAGTTTGTATGTAGGGGGTAATCGCTGGAACTACCAATCGAATTTAAAATTTTCTTTTTGCATTTGATAGCCCAATTCCTGAAGAAGGCTATAGGCTATTTAACATCACGCTAGGACCCGTAGGAGCCGGGCAAAAAAAGTCAGAAATAACGCTAAGGGAAAACGAAGTAAGAGCGCGGGCAGGGGATGCAATGCGACGGGGTGGGGCGGGGGAACTTGAAATTTCACGCGGACGGTCGCGGGTAGAAGCTAGTCTTAGATAAAGAATATTTGTGTAGGATGCCGAATCATATTCCTTAACACACACACAGGGATAGGGGGGGGGGGGTTTGTCATGTTGTTCAGAAGACTAGACTATAGTATAGTTAAAACCTCGCTGCGGACTCGGTCATAAATCATTCGAGTGTTTCGCTCTCTTTCCCACTCACGGGCCTTATGGGCAGGCCACGCCCAGACGTAGTCCTGTGTATTACTGCAGTCGATGAGTGATATCGATAGTTTTATATATTTATAAATGGGTGATAGAAATAAATACACATATTTTTTTTTATTACCAAATTTACTACAAAGCATATTAAATATATACACAAAAGAACAATTATATAAAACTAAAAATAGAAAATTAAAATTCTTCGTCTGAGTCATCATCGATAATGGCCTTGAGCGCGCGCAACTAGCACACATCCCTACTCCGATTATGATTTATGACCAAGTCTGCAGCGAGATTTTAACTATACTATAGACATAAAACAAAGTGTTACCTGAACTCTCTCATCTCCCTCTGCTCTTCAATAGAGATCTGCTGCGCCGCATTCGCCTTCGAGCGCTCCACCAGGTCCAAGAAACCGACCTCATCATCGTCCAGACCGCGGATCATGTTTTCTAAAGGAAAGAGATGGAGCTATTTGTTAGAGCGAGACAACATTCTTATGAGTTATGTCAGAATGAATTGTTATAATATGGCAATATACAGGGTCGCCGGGGAGTTGACGCTCAAACGTAAAATTTAGATACCTATGATGAGGAGTATCCGAATTACCCCCATGTATGTTCTACGATTTTTCGTAGTTTTCGAGATAGAATTTTTTTAATGATTTTTTTCGTATTTTTCATCTAACATCAGTTTTCGATTTTTTTCTCGTTCTGTTGAACATTTCTGGTTCAGTTTTTTTGTGATAACTAATTAGCATAGTCTAACCTAACACCCTAAAAAAATATGGTTTATCTAGGAATTGCAGAACTTAGAATTTATTTGAAAGTTCAAAATTAAGATTTGAGCTCAATACTGACAAATTTTCAATGTATCAAAAAATAAATAAATGGGGACATTTTGGGTTTAATCAAATCTTAATTTTGAACTTTCGAATAAATTCTAAGTAAGTTCTGCAATTCCTAGATAAACCATAATTTTTTAGGGTGTTAGGTTAGACTATGCTAATTGTGTGTGTTAAATTCCATGGTGGGCTGACCACAATACAGCCATGACATGAGTCGATTAGCCTTCAAAAATACTTACTAAGCTTATGAGCCTCTTCATATTCGGCCTCCTTCTGGATCCTCTGCTCCTCCAGGCGCTGGTACAGCGGCCGCGTGTCGTAGGGCTCCTCTGGGGCCTCTGAAATTAAAAGACATTGTAATTAAGTAAGAAATAACAATGAAGTGGCAATAACAGTACTGAAAGATTAAACAAGATGTTTAGCAAAATTATTTACTGTCATGTTGTCTCGTTAAAATACTAGACGTTTATAAGGTTTATAGACTCAACACCAATACAAATCCGTGTTGTAAGAGCTTTATGCACCATACAGTAGAATTTTCACAAACAAGGACAATCAAGGATGCTTTGTGTCCATGGAGTTTCTTGCCCAATCTTCTCCATAGGTACCTACTACGCTTTGGAATGGGCAACTAGCTTCATATTTCTGACTGACCACTTGTCAATTCAAAAGTGCCTGTAAATGGTTTAATTGAAATAAATGGTTTGAGTTTGCATTTGTTTAGGCTTGAACGGGCCTGCTTTTGATCACAATCTCTCCTGATTTTATACAACACAAGGCACAAATTCTTGCCATACAAATGTATAGGTGCTGTTATAATAATACCATGCTATTAATTATATTATAACCATGGGACTGTTTGTGATGTGACTGCTATCTCATATTAGTTATTTAACTAAGCTTGAATACAATGGAAATTCCATGAGAAGGTATTATACAAAACCGAATGAGTGTCCTCACATGTAAATATGAAATGAACTACACACATGAGCAGTGGTGGCTCAGTGGTAACAGGCCCTGCAGTCTCGACATAGTTAGCAATCGTTTTTGGTTGCTAAGTCCTAACAATCCAGATGTAACAATATTTCGTAGTCTCCGCAGTCAAATTTATCGGTTGTTACCGGTATTTTAGGTAGGTTCTGGTAGGTAACAACTGATAAATTTGAGTGTCAAGACTACCAAATATCGTTACATCATGGATTGTTGGGACTTAGCAACCGAAAACGATTGCTAACTATGCCGAGACTGCAGGGCCAGGTCTAACTTATTGGGTGGTAGGTTCAAAGCCAGGTTCATACAGTATCAACTAGTGCGGGGGCTATTGTGACTGTTACTGGCAGCCTTATACCTATATTGTAATGTCCACAGTATACATTTTTTTTTCTTCGGATATATTATTAATATTTTAAGCCTTTTCAAACTATGTTGAAGTCAGCTTCCAGTCTAACCGGCTGCAGCTGAATACCAGTATTGTAAATGAGGCGACTTTCTATCTGACATTGACAACCCAGTTACTGCGTAACGGTTGTCAGACGTTCTGGCTTCTGACTACCCGTAACAACTGTCAAAGATCCACAAATGACAGCCGGGTCGACCGCCTTGATATTTATTCAGCCACAAGCTTAGCTTAACCTGATCAATCGGCCCATGCGGCTATTATTACTTAGCCACAGGCCCCTGAAGGTAATAAATTGTGCATAAATAAATATTTACACTGTACTTTGAGCCATCTACATATTTAATTACCATTGCCCTGAGAATGGTAAAGGAAAAAATTTTGAGAAAATTTTCCAGTTTTGAGTTTATTCGCTAGCCAAGCCATAAACTGGGTACAAATTACTCCAGACAGCTACTGAGAACTTCCTTATGCAATAACCGCTGTTATCACTGCCTAACCAGGGGATCCAAGCGATCCAACCTGACTTCTTGCACTACACCAAGGAGGCAGTCAACAGTAATAAGTAGGTATCGTGATGATTATTATGTCCAAAACAGTGCCACTACATTTAAATTTTGTAGCTTAAAACTTGCAGTTTTATATTTTTTATAGCTTAAATACACATTTCATACTTAAATTAACATTTTCTTTACGCTTCTTTATTATTCCATAAGCCCTAAAGTTAAAAGTCATGCAAACTGAAGGTACCGAACCATGATACTTCGAACTGGCTTAGTAATAAATGCATGCAACTGTAAATATCTGTAGGCCAACAAAAATAATTGCCGTTTGAACCGATTTCGTAATTCAAACTGTAGTCTTATCTCGTGCGTTTAATTAAAACTACAAATCCGGGAAAAAATATCGGTTGATAGTAAAATAATACGTTTTTATCACTGCCAACCATTGTGAAGTATGAGTGATCATAACAAATTCCGATTCGTACCTTCAGGCTGGTCTTCAGTGCGTACTTTATCCCATTCTTCCTGTCGTCGTCGTCTTGCTTCCAATACTTCAGACTCCGATATGAATCCGGAACTCATTTTCGATTAAAACAATATTTTTTATTGACGGAAAACACTAGACTTGCTCACCCTGTTTAGTAACCTAACTTTTTTAATAGGGAATTTTGATAGGTCGCTTGAATGAAGGCAAGGGTAATTCAAACGTTATTCCAGTATTGGAACGTAAAATATTTATTTCACTAAAATATGAAAACTTCATAATAAATTCCCTGATTTTTTATTTGATTTATCATTTGTATACCTTTAAAACATAAATAAATAAATACATACAATACAATACATCAAAAACTAAATTGGTACGAAAGAACCAAGATAATTGAAATGGAACGTAAAGGTTTTGTGACAGTAAATAGAGGTGTGTTTACGAGGTTGTTTTTGAGTCAAGTTCATATTTACATGCTCTGTGTTCTTATTGTTCATAGATCTTGTAGAAATGGATAATGTTAGGTTGAACAACAATTTTCATTATAAAATTCATATATATAGTGGTCATGAGATCTATTTATTTGATTGTGATGAGTGATAAATAATTCGTTCTAAAGTTTATAATTAACCGTTTGGCGCAGGCTTCGTAAACGAGCAGTGAATAATATTTGCAAACGTCCGGTCAGTAATTGATTGAGTTTTCAGCCAAGCGAGCCGGTTAGTTTTCGCATAAAATTATAATTTCAAATGAACTTTCTTCACAACTACAAGCTGAAATAGAAAGATAAATATCGTTACAGCATGTCTGAAGTAGAAAATAATGAAGTATCGCTGGAAAACGAGCAGAAAGACTATGTCGAAGATGGGAAAAATAAGTTGGTTGTAAAGTGCAAATTTTGCGGTTCAAAAATATTAGAAAAGAAATCAGCGCAGTATATCACATTAGAGGTAATAATTCTAAGTCTCTACTTTCATTTTGGCGCTTTTACATCCATAGCTGCGTACTCAGCCATGCAATTTTCTCGTCTCATCTCATTGTTTGTACCTTTAAATAAGTAATTATACTTCAGTATGCTTCTACAATACTTTTAATACCAAGTATTTTCGGAAAGTATCCCTTAAAATCTTATCCAAGTATTTTTATGGTCCAGTATGATAGCCTGTGCCTGTAAGTACCTTCCAATCAACTATTGATACAATAACCTCAATTTATTTAATTACAGAAAGATTTACCGCTAATGCAGCAAGACAACAACAGAAAAGAAGGAGAAATCCAGACTGAGCCTGTTCGAGAATTTTACCATGTAGAAAACATGTACACATTTGAAAACATCGGTTTCACACACATAGTAGCAAATTGCAAATACCTAAGTTGTGCAGACTGTGAGGCTGGCCCTGTTGGGTTCTACAATGTGGACACTAAACACAGTTATGTTGCTATATCCAGGATTGAACATGCTTGAACTATATGCAAGAGATTGGTCCCCTTGGTTGGCAAAGGCATTTTAAAAGGTTTTACTGCCTCATTCACAAATACAGGACAAAACAGTTTGTGTAGAACACAGTACAGTCATGACTCATGACTGAAAGACGAAGACTGTGATATATTGTGTACAATTTGGTTTGTCCTAATTTTGCGACTGCAGTCAAAAAGGTTTTATCTGAGCAAATATTGATGTACAATATTTGGAACAATAAGAAATGCCTTTGCCAAACCAAGGAACATCATAAAATATGTATAAGTACATTTTACCAATATAATACCATTCATGCTTCAATAGTGAACTAATTCCAAATATTTGAAATACCTAGTTTAAAATATACTGCAGTGTTCTTAAAACCATAGTCCCCCGCTATACCATATTCTCTATGTCAAACTTTAGAAGATTCAATAATTATAGAAGTACTTAGTAGGTGTGTGAAATGTTGTTTCAATATGAAATTGATTTAGAAAACATATTGGTTATGTTATAAATAGTCAAACAATTTGCCATCCAACTATGCTGGCGTCGGCTTCCAGTTTAAACAGATGCAGCTGAATACTTTACCAGTATTTTACGTGGAGCATCTGCCTATCTGACCAAGACAACCCAGTAAGCCTGGTAAGACAGTAACCCTTGGCAAGACTGGTTGAGTGTTGGGTGGAGGTTGGTTGAATGTTATAAATGTAATAATTATTAAGAGTGTTTATACCTTATGAGTGGCAACGTCGCAATTTAGTGTCATATTTCGTGGTTTTCAATTTTTATCATTTAATCGGAGCTATATTTAAATAAATCTGTTTAATTAACTTTTTAGAATTATGTGAAAACTGTGTAAAAGATAAGAAATTGTTGCGTTTACAGTTCTATTTATATGCAAATAATACATTGGAAACTTGCAGGGCATTATTTTCATTGTAAAATAACTGTAAGCATTACGGTTACTTACTTTTTAAACACTTTCACGTAATTCTAAAAAGTTAATTAAACAGATTTTTAAAATATAGCACCGATTAAATGATAAAAATTGAAAACCACGAAATATGACACTAAATTGCGACGTTGCCACTCATAAGGTATAAACGCTCTTAAGTAAAAATTGTGATCAGTTTTTCACTTTAGATCTGTCCATAATAAAGTATTTCCTGTAGATAAAAAAATGCTGTGTTCCAAAAATTATCATATCAATTTGCTCATTACAAAAATCATTCCTTTTCTTTTTTATGAAGATATAATAGAACATTTAAATATTGTTTGTATGTCAATGCTATAGGAAATAATAATGTGAGCTTATAAAATATGAAATGCGTTAAGTAAAATTTATTATTTATATTTTGTAACAATTTTTTTAAATGTATTAAAGCTTTATTGTGATATATTTCGTATTATTTCATTATTTTCAATGAAATTAAATAAAATAAAAAAACGGTGTGTTCCATTGATAACCACACGATAAAAGTGAAAGCTTATGACTGGAGTAGAGATGATGGACGATTCAGCGCCGGGTACCTAAATGCGATTCATCGTCATCAACCGACTGGAGCAGAGTATAATAGTCGATTCAGCGTCACCGACCCGACCGTGACGGTTCGTTCACTGTTCAGAAAGAGAGCAGAGTGCACCTATAGAAGCTTTCATAAAAAAAAGACTTACAATGCAAGAAAAATTATCGTCATTATAAACAAATTATTATATTTTCTTTTACTAGCCAAGAATTTCATTTGTTTTAACATCGTTTCCGTGGTGTAGCGGTTATCACATCTGCCTAACACGCAGAAGGCCCCCGGTTCGATCCCGGGCGGAAACATAGCTTTTTGATTTTTCATTAGATTTCGTCTGATTATTTTTTGAGCCCATACCTAATAATAAACGTATTACTAATAGTTCGGTAAGGTATTACTGTTCTCTTACATTACTGCATTGCAATAAAATTAAACCGCCTCTCAAAAATGTCATAGCAACCATTTATAAAGTAATTGCTAAGAGATTTATGAAAGGCGGTATAATTTCATTGCGGCGCGGCGTGTCTTTAGTTTCTTACTATCAGTTGGTCATCATCGTCATCTTAATCCCATATTGCTTGTGGCCGGCGCAACACGATTTCTTCTTCCATTCTGCCCTGTCGACTGTCACGCTATCATTCACACCTGTGGCGATTAACACATCGTCCTCCTGAATGATGAGGGTAACATCACTACGATGGTGAGACACCACTAGTGTCTTTGACAGAAACTAAAAATCACGAATCTCCAAAAATATTGGTTAATAGCAATACTATATTGTAGTCTGTGGTTAATAGCTACTCCCAATATAATAATGTACTCTGCGACTACTCTTTTTGATCCTCACTATTTCTATTGTGTGACTAGCACTAGTAATTTATGATTCTATCAATGTACATAATCGTACGTGACAAGTTTGTGAACATTTCTGTTTGATTAAACTGCATGGCCTTTATAGTCACAGTCATTTAGTTTCATTTCATATAATTGGTGGGAGCAACTAACTCCCGCACACCTTTCTCTTTCGAATATCATTCCTCACACAATCCACCCATCTTTGCTGTGGCCTTCCTCTCCCTCTCCATCCATTAACATTCATATTCATCACTCTAATGGTCACAACAGTTTCCTCCCTCCTCATCACATACCCAAACCAAGGCAAACGATTACCTTTTAACTTTTCTGTCACTGGCGCCACTTACTTTGACCATTTTCGTCACTCGCAGTGCAGTATTGAAAAACAAGAAGAATGCAATGATTCGTCATCATTTTGGGTCAGCAAATAGCAACAGCTGGAAATAGGCCTCTTCAATTACACTAAACAAGTACCTACATAATAGTTACGCACGATTCCATCTTCGGCATCTCGCATCCGTCTCTCACCAGCCTCACGATTGGATTTGTATAAATTCCTTTACCTTGAAATTTGCTTACGAAACAGCTGGCAATTAGAGGATCCAACTGCTTTTTCTCACAACAAATTAAACAATGCTATTAGATACACATTCATTTCACTTTCATAAACAGGTTTTTCTTGATTGGAACATTGTGATTTGACTGATTAATAGCGTAGGTAAATAAGAATGTGCGCTTTTTCCTCTCTGGTGAAAACGTGCTTTAGATTTTATACTTACAGTTTGTAATTGAATAACTGAAATCCCGAAAAGGGGATATACTCATCATAATGAACAACTTTTATTTTGGGACCAACCGTGAAATAGTGGAAAAAGATCTGTTTTTCTCTACATTTTGTTTAATGCCTGCCACCTATCACTCGTAAGTCGAGGCTACCTGAAATCCCCGAAGGGCTAAGCATAGGTGTACCTATAGTACATCCACATTTGGTCAGCAATGTTTAAGTCCCATATAGGGGGCGCGCCTATAAATTAAATTATATTAAATATTAATTTATTGCAGGAAATTATTCCCATAGAAAGCATTACAAATTAAATTGACAAATATAAATTAAAACCATTGCATTAAAAAATAAAGATTTATAAAGACCGTTTCAGACACCAATCTACATGGTCTTTACATGATCTGACCACGATTATGTCTGGACTTTAAAAGAGACAGTGGTGCCGATTCCCTTGTTAACAAACTAAACTAAATTTAAGTTAAGTGCATCTTTTTCTTTCTATTTCATTATGAAAAGGACAGAAGATAAATATTAGTTTAGTCCTGTCAAATTAGTCAGCACCTGACGTAATTTGATGTAATTTTAGTAGTCAACTTTTTAATCACGTCTAAACTTGTATGGAGTAGTGTCAGGACTAAACTAAAATGTATCTTCCGTCCTTTTCTTAATGAAATAGAAAGAAAAAGATGCACTGAACTTAAATTTGGTTTAGTTTTTAAACAAGGGAATCGGCACCAGTGACCGCTGAGTTTGTTTCGGCCTTTCTTCTCAGAGTAGTCAGATAGGTATCGCACTTTTCCATGAAACTCATGACCATGTCAACCATGAAACCATGTCAATTTTACCTACAATTGCCACCACTCATACACACAAAAATTCTGCTATATAGGTAGTTAACAATAATCAGAAAGCGGTAGTCGGTAGTAACCTCTACATATCTAATGCTATTTTTATTTTATATTTCTTCATTTTAACATAAACAAAACAGATAAATGACATTCAGATCTTATTCTAAAAGCATTAAACATTATGATTGGGTGTTTTGTGCAGACCACAGAGCACCTTATAATACTGGTAGACTATGGCGCCTTTAAAAACATTTACGGACCTATACATAAATTATGTAATGTATAAAACGTCTTAGTTGTTATGAATCAGAGGTATCATATTACTTACCGTTAAATACATACTATATTGTACTGTAGCGCGATGATTAGACACAAACGCACAATAAAACACTTGTTAAAACTATTTTATACCAAAAATGTAACAAAATATAACATTGATCAAATTAAATTTCACTGTGACAGAATCATAATATCTAAAATGCAAAAGAACATCGTGTACTGAGTGTGATTCGTTATAAATCTACCTACATTCAGAGCGAACGTAAAAAAAGTCCTGTCATAAAGTCGCATCGCCTTTGGTATTCATATAGGTACCCGTCAGGGTATATAATGTTCTGTGGTCATAATATAGCAGCACAGACTACAATATAGTATAATTATAATAGTATAGCAGTAGGTAAGTGATGTGGGAGGCGGTATCGATGTTAACTATCGATATATTTTAAGTATGTACATCGGATTCGGCCAATGGTAGAAATAAGTGGGTTTATGATGTTTAGGGTTAATTACCAGACAAAACTTTTTTATGAGTTTCGTAAAAAATCGTTTTAATGTTGGGAAATTTAATTGACTGTGGATTTGTCCGTGAATTGAAAGAGGTTTTTATTGCTCTGTTTTCTACTACTTGTAGTTTAGTGTAATTATTTTCGCATGTGCTACTCCAGACCGGTGCCGCGTAGTTAATGCAGGGTCTGACAAGGGTTGTGTAGATTTTTAATTAGATCGCCGTTTTAACATTGGAATAGGCAGTTTAGAGCTTTTATTCCTTTAACGCGGAAGTACTCAGTATTTTTGGTCCAGTTCATTTTATTGTCTAGTAGGTAATAGTCCAAGGTGGTCACTTGGTCGATACCGCCATGGCAAAGTACAATCACCTACTTTTTAGCGTGAATGGGGTACGTCCTACTTCGAAAGTGCGAAATAAAATAAGTATTTTGATGGTGTAACATGTTTTTAGGGTTCCGTAGCCAAATGGCAAAAAACGGAACCCTTACCTATGGATTCGTCATGTCTGTCTGTCTGTCTGTCCGTCCGTATGTCACACCTACATTTTTCCGAAACTATAAGAACTATGCTGTTGAAACTTGGTAAGTAGATGTATTCTGTGAACCGCATTAAGATTTTCACACAAAAATAGAAAAAATACAAAAAAAAATTGGGGGTTCCCCATACTTAGAACAGAAGCACAAAAATTTTTTTTCATCAAACCCATACTTGTGGCCTGGGGTATCTATGGATAGGTCTTCAAAAATGGTATTTTGGTTTCTAATATAATTATTTTCTAAACTGAATAGTGTGCGCGAGAGACACTTCCAAAGTGGTCAAATGTGTGTCCCCCCCCTGTAACTTCTAAAATAAGAGAATGATAAAACAAAAAAAAATATATGGTGTACATTACCATTTAAACTTCCACCGAAAATTGGTTTGAACGAGATCTAGTGAGTAGTTTTTTTTATCCGTCATAAATCGTAAACAGCATTATACCTTTCATTCAATCAACTCACTATTATTAAAACATCAATCAAAGTTACAACGAACTACAAGAACTTTTATATTACGTTTCTTGCTGCTACGGAACCCTTCATGGACGAGTCCGACTCGCACATAATCATAAACTAGTTCATAAATATTTTTTACCTCTGCTAAAATATTAGTCCGTGACTGATTACTTACCGACTTTTTTACAAATTGTTGAAAGAGAATTGACCAGCAATCAATAATATTGGCTAATAATAATTATAAGTACCTAACACTATTAAAATAGGCTTATTTATTTTAAACTGAACTGGCTAATCAAGTTAAGGAACGGTTTCCTTTTTTTTTTTTTTTTTTTGTGTCCGTGGTGGAAAATCCTCATGGATGTCCGCCGTCCTGGGGCGGGCGACGGGGTCTGTGAGACTCTTACTGACTAAAAACCACCCCGGTGTTCCATCTCACACCTACGCCGGGGGTCGCGGAAATATACGCGATCCTTCCGCAACCCCCGACTGGCGCCGGCCCGCCACCGCGGGCCTCTTCGGGTCTGGGGGGGGAGTGAGGTGTTTGACTCCCCCCGCGACGTCTGAGAGGGGCGCGCGTGGAACACTACGCGTCGCCACCTCGGGTCCTGATGTGTGGGGGGCGACGGACGTCCCCAAGTCCGTCGCCCCTGGACCCATTTAGAGGGGCTGGAAAAGGGCGTTGTCCGCCCTCCGCCGACGCCCGGTGCGCCTTCTGCGGGCCAGGTCACGGGATGAGATCTCCCTCTCCCTTTCCGCAGCCTCTGCGAGACGACTGTCTCGCAGTAGGAGCAGTAGAGAAGTAGGTTTATGTAATAGTTACATAAATTGATTCCTAGTTCAAAAGCTACGATCTTAAAGATGCTTGTTATTATCTAACTAGAGATGTTTGTTCTGTGTGGCCATGAAAACCGCGATAAGATTTTCATTTAATATTAGAAACGAGCGATTACGAAAAGTAAGTAAATACTCGTGTATACACGATACCTGTAACTGTTTACTATTAAATTCTAGTAGCATGTGATTTAAATAGCATTTGTTTCAGGGTTACAACGAAGTTCGAACAACCCGTTCTCTTTATTTCGATCGTCGTCGGAGCCCGGGAAGTCTTGGGGTTTATGTAGATGCTTTTGACGCCTTTTTACTTCCCAAAAATAAAGTTAAATCATGATAGCGTGTAAAATGAAAACGCCTTTTCCAGTATAAATATTTCTGTATACAGGGTGTTTGGAAGGGAGCTGTACATACGCCTAGGGTAGAAACTAGGGATAGTCTGCTACCTACCCCCGCCCATTATATTGACCTTGGCCTCAAGGTTTTTTTTTAATTTATTTTTATTTTTTATTTGACTTTTTTGTGATTTTTTGACTAAAACTACCTGTAGCTCAAAATCTATCCATGGGACCGGTCGGCTAATGGTCTTGTTTTAATCGTTAGAGTCTTAGGGTCCTGCAAAAAATTATTTTACACCAGAAAATTGTGGAGAAGAAAAGTTATGGGGCCTGAAGTACCGTAGTAAGGTAAAGAAATAATTTTAAGGTAAGGTAGTAAGGTAAAAAAAACCTTGAGGCCAAGGTCAATATAATGGGCGGGGGTAGGTAGCAGACTATCCCTAGTTTCTACCCTAGGCGTATGTACAGCTCCCTTCCAAACACCCTGTATATGTATATTTTGGCACATTTACAAGGGGGGGGGGGGGGGGGGGGGTGCGTAGGGGCAAACGGTTTAAAATAAGATCAAATCGTTTGAATAGACTGACCTGAATGCATATTCATCAAGACATTGCTGCAATGAGCAACGCGGTAGAGAAGTACCTACTTACTATATTATCTTCAGCCGCAGTGGCGTAACTATTATATAAGGTTCAAAGTGGTGCAGTCAGTTCGTACTCGGGCGCAGAGGTCTGCTATGCCGATAATGCACCGGCCTACAGTCAGCGAGAGGATTTCAGGATAACATATAACGCAAAAAAGATCTGCGCAGTCTGAGGGGCGTCGCGCGTCCAAAGTTTATACGTCTTGTCCTCCACTCATGTTTTTTTTTTGCTAATATATAGGTACTATGATTGGTCAAAAGGATAAATTCAATAATAATAATACATGATTATGAATATCAGATATATTATATCAAATACACCTGCATATAAAATATTAATAGAATAAGTGAATTAATGGAAATATAAATACATACTAGGCAATAGGATATAAATAATTCTAACTTAATAACAAGGAATATTATTAAAGCGCTCTTCCTCTCTCTACCTATTAATAATTTAAAAATAGGTACCTATATTATATCACAGCCTATATTATATTACAGCCTTGTTCGATGTTAAATGATAAATGATTTTAGTTCTGTAAGTAGGTTTGTACATACCCTTTTACACGTCAAACATACCTATATTTATTTTAAACTAGATGAGGTCGGCGTTTCCTATCTGACTACTCTGAGAAGAAAGGCCGAAACAAACTCAGAGGTCACAGTCTCTTTTACAGTCCAGACATAATCTTGGTCAGATCATGTGAAGACCATGTGAAGACCATGTAGATTGGTGTCTGAAACGGTCTTTTGAGGAAAAACCATACAGATTGAGTGGACCTGTCCAGTCAGTGCACGCATTTGTCACTGGATCTTCAACGCACTGCTTAGCACCGAGAGTTGAAAATCGAACAATGTGTTTTTCAACGTGCTGGGGTGCTCTCTATTGGATTCTTAATACTCGGTTCAACAACGAGAGTTCAAAATACAGTGTGCGTTAAAATCGAGATATTTTTACGTTCGTGCGAACGTGGTCCTCTCATAAGTATAGAGTAAATAAATAGCCCATTGTAATGTAACTTTGTGAAAAACACGTATCAGGGTCACCTGTTTATATTCCTACTTATTCAAAGTTTTTCTAGAGATTATTATCGCGATCATGGGAACAATGAATGGCAATCAAAGTTCTGTAACTGACCTCCAATTTTGAAGGTCACGACTTCCTCCGATTGATAATAAAAGTAATTTCTTAATTTAATTTCACGGTTAAAATAATCCAATTAGATTTGCCTTTAATAAAATTGACGAGGCAGTCATAATAATAGTTTCAGGTACCTACTTATCAGCCTGCTAATGTCATTATGTCCTATATCATCAGGGAAAAGCTTCTCCACATAACAGTAATTGAGCATTGAGTACATAAAAGTTCACTAAACTTGCTAACTGCAGCTCAGACCAAATAAAAAATCAAGTTGTCAACAGTGACGTGAGGCCGGTTTCGTTAACATGACTGTGTGCACTTAGTAAGGTGTAGTTTGGTTGTAAATTGGGTTGTAAATGTGTGCGGGTGAGCGTGTGTGCACAGAGCAAGGTGTAGTTTGGCATGCTTCACTGTATTGTTCGCAGCGCTATGTCTTGTTTTTTATTTGGTCTGAGGCTAAATGCAACATAAGTTAGTTGAGTTACGCAAAATACGCGCATTGACGTGGAGTTGCGGACATCAGCCCGTATTACCTAAGTTTGTTGTGGTGTGTTGTAAGTAAGTGAGTTGTTTGGTAGTAATTTAATTATGAAAACTATACACGGTGACATTTGAATCACAGTTTTGCTAGAACAACGGTTCTGACCTTTTTTTTTTTTTTTTTTGTTTCCGGGGTGGAAAATCCTCATGTATGTCCGCCGTCCTGGGGCGGATGGCGGGGTCTGTCAGACTCTTACTGACTAAAAACCACCCCGGTGTTCCATCTCACACCTACGCCGGGGGGGGTCGCGGGAACGTACGATCCTTCCGCAACCCCCGACTGGTGCCGGCCCGCATCTGCGGGCCTTTTCGGGCCTCTTCGGGTCTGGGGGGGGGGGGGAGTGAGGTGTTTGACTCCCCCCGCGACGTCTAAGAGGGGCGCGCGTGGAACACTACGCGCCGCCACCTCGGGTCCTGGTGTGTGGGGGGCGACGGACGTCCCCGAGTCCGTCGCCCCTGGACACATTTAGGGGGGCTGGAAGAGGGCGTTGTCCGCCCTCCGCCGACGCCCGGTGCGCCTTCTGCGGGCCGGGTGAGTGGACGAGATCTCCCTCTCCCTTTCCGCAGCCTCCTTCTGCGAGACGACTGTCTCACAGAAAGAAGGAAACCACCGCGTCCCAGGACTCGTCGCTGCCGACCATCGACTCGACTACGGCCGGCAGCGACAAGTCACTGCCTACTTCTGAGATGAGGGCACGGCGCGGCTCCTCCCAAGCGGCACACTCTGCCAGCGTATGGCCGGGCCGTGTCCTCCCGGCAGTCGACGCAGTGGTGACACCGGGCGTCCGGCTCCCTGTTTATGCGACACAGGTACTTCCCGAAGCAGCCATGCCCCGAGAGCACCTGCGTCACCCGAAACGACAGGGAGCCGTGCCTCCTCCCGAGCCAGCGCTCGAGCACCGGCCTGACCGCCTCGATGGTGACGAGGCCTGAAAGGTGGTGAGGAGGTGAAAGCCTGTCCCGCCATTCCGCCACCAGGACCTCGCGAAGCTGAGACCGACGCAGCTCTATGTGTCGCTGCATCGGTCCCTCGCCCCGCGCCCTCGCTTCCTCGCGCCACCGATACAACGACGCGAGTACTTTCGCCTCGAGGTCCCAGGGCGGGGATCCGGCCAGTACGCAAGCCGCCTCGTAGGAGATCGTGCGATACCCCCTGATGACTCTGACGGCCATCGCCCTCTGCGGCTTTCGCAAAACAGCGATGCTGCCGGCCGTCAGGTCAGAGGCCTACACCAGGGCCCCATACAGGGCCATGGATCGCACGACCCCCACGTAGAGCCGTCTACAGACGGCGCTCGGGCCCCCCAGATTGGGAAGCAGCGTTGCGAGCGCGCCAGCCGCGCCCAGCAACTTGGGCGCCAGCCGTCGGAAGTGGGGCTCGAAGTTCCTTCGGCTGTCGAGCACCAATCCTAAATACTTCATGGTGGACTCGACAGCGATCCGAGCCCCCCCGACCACGATGTGTGAGCCGGGCCCACCCACGGGTTCACCCAGTTCAAAATGACGAAACATACAATCTGCCGCAGAAATGTTTTCACCATTGTCTAATTATCCGTTACAAAGATCTAGATTCCATTAGGTATTTCAAACATAGTTGAAATATTCATAAATAAAAAAAAAACATTAGATTACCTAATCGTTCGTTAGTGCGATTCATTTTAGTAGACTGACCGACCACTTGACAATTCAAAAGTGCATGTAAATGGTTTAATTGAAACAAATGCTTTGAGTTTCAGTTTAATCAACATTAAGTAAGGTCGACCAATATACGTTAAGAACATAATATGTGAATCAACCGTAGTTATCTTGAAAATAGTTAGAATAAACTTAGGTATACTAATATGTAACCATATGAAAGTGATGTAGATTTCTTCGTCTGAGCCACAAAGTACATTGGTAGGTACCATAAACCACATTGGCAATTGAACATTCACGACAAAAAAACACTTACTTAATCGAATCAATCGAGTTGCAAAATCGATTGCCAAATCCGCAAACAAAATAAGCCACCAATTCGCTTATCACTCGCTGTTACAACAGCCACACAAAGCTTTCACTCTCAGTCTATTACGATGTTACCAACTTGTAGATGGCGATATTATAATAGATAATCGTTAACAGTTATGTGCAAAGCTAACACTATTAACTGGATACACCGGTCCAGTCTGAGACTAAAGTCATTATCAAGGTTCAGCGAAAGCGATTTGATCTTGACGGTGGAGACAATTGTGACGTCTACGTTTTGCATTTCGATAAGCTGAAGATTACTTGTGAAAGCTTTGGGTGTCATTCAAGAAATCAAATATCAATACTCCAGGGTGCTACTGAGAATATTTGTTTATTTATTTACGACAAAAAACAGTCTACATGCTACAAAATACAGAAAAATACTTGAACTAAGATTTAACAAGCACGTAACCCACACCATTGCCCACGTTTTAACTAAAGGTTAGAAATGCTAAAGACATAAAAAAGAAAAATAAAACAATAGTCGCTGCTACAATAATATTGCTGTGTTACTTAGCTTAGCTTAATTTAACTTAAAATACTCGCTAAATAAAATATCCAGAGCCATTTTCTTAAATGATTGCTTAGATAGACAAAACATATCCAGTTCAACAAAATGCGTGTTGTAAGAATCAACAAGGCGACGAAGAGGTGCACGTTCCCCAGCGTTATTGGAATAGTTACGGCACGCGCACTCCCCTTCGAATAACACTTTTGGGTACCTTGTAACCGGGTGTCACCATTGTGTGGATCGCCCGGAGGACACGGTGGAGCATACGGTGGAGGTCTGCCCGGCTTGGGCGGGGCAACGCCATGTCCTCGTGGAGGCGATTGGCGGTGGCGATCTCTCGCGTCCGGCCCTGGTCCAGGCCATGGTACGGAGCGAGAGGGCTTGGGAAGCCGTCACCTCCTTCTGCGAAGCAGTAATGTTCGCGAAGGAGGAGGCGGAACGCGTGAGGGAGAGGCAAAATTCGCGCCCTCACGCCCCTAGCCGCCGCAGGAGACGTCCTGGGCGTCGGGAATCGCAGGCCGATTCCCGGCCACCGTAGGCGTGGGCTTGCGAACGGCGAGCAATGGGCAGCTCGCCGTTCGATAAGGACCAGCAATGCTATTCTGTAAAAATCTCACCGTGATAACTTAGGTGAAGCGAGCTTCCATTCCACCAGATACTAGGGATTGACACTGTTGACAGCTCACTCCACGCTCATTTCACCTACGTTTTCACGGTGAGGTGGTTACAGAATAGCACTTCAGGCCCGGGTCGACGGCGCGTTGTGTTCCATGCGCGCCTCAAAGAGATTTCATCACCAATGACGGGGTCCGCTAGGGTCGATGCCTGCTAGGGTTGCGGGAAAGTCCGAGAGGGATACCGTGCCCCTGGCACAGGCAACTGAAGGAACACGGGTGGGTTAGTCAGTAAGAGTCTGACACGCCCTCCTGCTCTATTTATATTTATATGTATATTTTAATTGACATGACTAGTGTAGTCGTTGAGTGCATTTCTAGCTTAGAGCTTGGTATGTTTAACCTATTTTTGTGGCGTATATTTACTGCTGAAGTTTACTACTGAGACGCTAGAGTAAGTAGGCTATATGTTATGAGACAGTCATTCCAAATCAAATTTTAGATTGAGGTTCAAGACTATCTACCTACCTCATCATCACTCTCCGTTTTTCTTTTCTTTTTTTTTGAGGGTGGGAGATCATCAAATAACTTCTCCAGCTCTGGGCAGAGCGGGAGGGAGGGAGACTCCTACTGACTAAAACTCACCCGTGTTCCTTCAGTTGCCTGTGCCAGGGGCCACGGTAACCCTTTCGGACTTTCCCGCAACCCTGGCAGGCATCGCCCCTGGCGGACCCCGTCATTGTTGCCGACATCTCTATGTGGCGCACGTGGCCTGATCCTTATCGGACGGCGAGCTGCCCACTGCTCGCCGTCCGAAAGCCCGCGCGAAATATCCCAATTTATTTATGGTCTGCGCAGCATGTCGTCTTCTTCTATTCTCAATTAGTCGTCCTCTCAGAAGTCATCCCTTTTCCAGCCATATCATCTGTCACACAGACCATCCAATGTTTCTCTGATCCTCCCAGGTCTTCCCCTACTCTAAGATCCATCCACATTCGTGCTCAAAACTTTTCTCACGACCTTTTCTTCATTCCTCCGCATCACATGCCCGTACCAAACACAACTTTTCAGTCACCTGACCTACCTGTCGTTCTAAAACTTTTTAACAAAAGAAAAACCCGAAACAAAAAAAAAAACTACAAAATGTGAAAAATAACTTTAATTTCGGAAGTCGGTGTCTTTGGATCTGTATTTTAGTTTTTCCACCGACTTTTAAAATTAAAGTTATTTTTTCACATTGTAGTGTTTTTTTTTGTTAAAAAGTTTTTTCTTTTTTCTTTTTAGTTATGGTACACACGGCTACACATCAAGCTATAATATTCCAGTTAACACTGACCTCTCATTGTAAGGAAATCCTATACAATGCGAGATCAGCTTATACTGGAAATGTATAGCTTGATGTGTAGCCGTGCGTACCTACCCCACACCAATTTGAAAACGATCGTCTTACACGTCCACGTCAGTCTCAAGGCGGTTTTTTTTGTTAAAAATAATTTACTTATTGATAATTTTGTTTAAACCGCTTGACCGGATTCGATAAAATTTAAAATGGGACCACAGAAGAAGCACCAGCTTTCAAATAAAAAAAAGAATCATCAAAATCGGTTCACCCAGTCGAAAGTTCTGAGGTAACAAACATAAAAAAAATACAGTCGTATTGAGAACCTCCTCCTTTTTTGAAGACGGTTAAATATACGGGCCCTTAGTTGGATAATGGTGCCGATTCCCTTGTTCACAAACTAATCTAAATTTAAGTTGAGTGCATCTTTTTCTTTCTATTTCATTATGAAAAGGACAGAAGATAAATATTAGTTTAGTCCTGTCAAATTAATCAGCACCTGACGTAATTTGATGTAATTTTAGTAGTCAACTTTATAATCACGTCTAAACTTGTATGGAGTAGTGTCAGGCGCTGATTAATTTGACAGGACTAAACTAAAATTGATCTTCTGTCCTTTTCCTAATGAAATAGAAAGAAAACGATGCACTGAACTTAAATTTGGTTTAGTTTGTAAACAAGGGAATCGGCACCACTATCGAACAAAGATCTATGGTGTAATGTTACGCGAGAAGAGAGTACCTAAGTATAAACAAAATCGAATAAAAGATTTTGGCTCATTAGTTGTGACCTTCCTAACTGATGTTGGAGTTTAAACGAGACAAAAGGTCTCGTTAAAGCCAAATTGATAATTAATATTAATTCATCGTTCACCGGTTTTACGCAGTTTCATGTTTATCATCATTGTTCTTGCCCTCTCAACTATTTTGGGGTCAGCTTCCAATGCCAACGAATGCGGCTTAGTTCTAGCTTTTGTCCAGAAAACTGGGACTGATTAGGTCTACTGTAAGAGAGCAAGCGTGGATATCAATGGTGATTTCTTCTTCGTTTGATAAATAGCATTTTGGGTTTCCAAAGTGCGGTGGGCAAGCTGTTTTAGACTAAAGCGTGTTCCTTAAACTATGTCACAATTAACAGCATGTAGGTATTGGCCTGAAACAAGCACGGCTGAAAAAGCAATGCTCGTAGTTCAGTTTTGGGCAGACGTAATTTAGATTCTTATCGACACGCTGAGTAGACGATAAATTCAAAGTGACAGTCACATTATTCGAAGAAATGTGAGCGCCCTACATACACTACATGGTAGAAGCTTTCTGGCTTTTTGTTTTTAGTAGGACTGCCCAGTCTGGTATTAATAATAATTATTGTAAGTAGGTGTCTACTTTAAAAGCTTCTAGTCATCAACACTTACGTTTGGCTATAAATCATCAAAGGTTACTAAAGTTGTCGTATTATTTATATTACTCGTATGACATTTGTAAGCATGACGTGCCATTTACGCAAGCATTTCTTCAATAGACCCACCATTCCCCATTTCATTGACTCATTCGTCACTATCATTAAAAATTACTTAATATTTTGTGTTATTCATTTCTGACCAGTTTCTATAGCAGTGTTCAGTTTTGGCGATCCATACCTTTATCCGACTTTGTGTGTGCCATGCAGGGCTGACATGACAAGCGCGACAACGCTTTCTCTCACGATTTGTCTACAATTCAGACGTCATTCAAATGACAGCCAAGCTCGAGTGAACTCGTAAAAGGCCCTTATGAACACGACGATGAGCTGATGGGCAGTAGCTTCCCCTGTCTGTAGGTACATTCATTGTGAGGTGCTTGTTTTTTTCTGAAACATGACTAGCAGTTTGGTTGAATACCGGTTTCAAAGTTTTCAGGCACACGAGGAACATGAGATATGTCGGGGATGCCCAGTTCTCTTCGATGCCTCTTTTAGTTCAGCATAACTGTTCACAACCATTCGACAGGTTACCTGATTTGCCTTGCCCCGGACAGCAAATAGCTGTCTGAAGAATAGCGGTCGTCTATTTGATCTAAGAAGATTTGATGTAATTTGAACAAAATTTTCGGGTTTCGGATTTCTGAAAAGCGTTCGATTCGGCACAGAAACGTATCGAATTGTTATGAATATCTATGCAGATGTCCATAGACGGCGATGGCTAAGTTTACCATCAGATGGGCCGCCAGCTGTTTCTTTTCCTAAAACTAATGTAAAAAAGCAATGCACTTCGTCATGTTATTGCATTACGTTTTTAGGACATTTCTTTTCAATACATACTCGTACATCAATCCATCAAAGTGACCATGCCAAGGTCGACACGTAGTAACAACGCGTCGACGACGCAACTAGAAAAGTTTTACAAAACCTTGGAGACGAAAATTAGTTTCTTAATACAATAATAAATGCAGGCGTTTAATTTCCTTAAAGGGCGCGCTTTTATAACTTACACACATTTCTGTTACAAAATAAATGTTTAGAAGGTTTATCGGGGTGAGCGAGAGCTTCCAAGTTTTCTATAGGATACTTATTACCTAAAACACTTTACTTTGTGTAAATAAACCACATATATTAGACCTATTTGTTAAGAAATCCGGAGTAGCCAGTTAATTTTAGGTAGAAAGTTCCATTCTGCAAGGAAGGATCCTTAATGCCGACCGTTAGATATGAATTTTTGGACTCTCGAAAATCGATGGTGATCACATTACCAATATAATTATTAGCAGACGCCCATTCTAGTGACAACTCCTGGGTCACCGTTTATCTACGACAGTTTTACGACTCTCCGAAGGTCAAATGATCAGCTTTGGAAACTATGAAGGTGTAAGTAACTGTAGTGTAAGTAACTAAGCGTTCTTGTCTGAAACAAAGATTAACAGTAAAAGGAACTAATTCGCAAATCATGTCAACACGGTGTTGTGCTAACCAGATTTTAACGACGTAGGTAATTATGTTAACGTTACTTTAATAAGGACTACCTATTTTAGTGTCGGCTAGAGATATCGCAGGACTGATGGATGATAGGGCTGGAAGTTTCTCAAGTAGGGACCACGTGCCGGAAGTCGTAGCGTGGGGAGGCCTCCCCACAAGGTGGACAGATAACCTGTGTCTATTCTGTAAAAATCTTACCGTGAAAATTTAGGTGAAGTGAACTGTCATCCCACGAGATTGACACTATTGACAGCTCCCTTTACCTAAGCTTTCACGGTGAGATTTTTACAGAATAGACTAGCTGATGCGAGGATTGACACTATTAACAGTTCACTTCACCTAAGCTTTCACGGTGAGATTTTTACAGAATAGACCAGCTGATGCGAGGATTGACACTATTGACAGTTCACTTCACCTAAGCTTTCACGGTGAGATTTTTACAGAATAGACCAGCTGATGCGAGGGATTGACACTATTGACAGCTCACTTCACCTAAGCTTTCACGGTGAGATTTTTACAGAATAGACCAGCTGATGCGAGGATTGACACTATTGACAGTTCACTTCACCTAAGCTTTCACGGTGAGATTTTTACAGAATAGACCAGCTGATGCGAGGGATTGACACTATTGACAGCTCACTTCACCTAAGCTTTCACGGTGAGATTTTTACAGAATAGACCAGCTGATGCGAGGATTGACACTATTGACAGTTCACTTCACCTAAGCTTTCACGGTGAGATTTTTACAGAATAGACCAGCTGATGCGAGGGATTGACACTATTGACAGCTCACTTCACCTAAGTTTTCACGGTGAGATTTTTACGGAATAGACCAGCTGATGCGAGGATTGACACTATTGACAGTTCACTTCACCTAAGCTTTCACGGTGAGATTTTTACAGAATAGACCAGCTGATGCGAGGGATTGACACTATTGACAGCTCACTTCACCTAAGTTTTCACGGTGAGATTTTTACGGAATGGGTCGGCTGGTGAATGTAACGGGAATCCGAAGTGGCGACGGTTGAGGGAGGGAGGTGGTGGACGTCTTTCAGCTGTAATGATGACGATGACGATAAGATAGCTTGTTAAGTCAGAAAGGCAGAAGTAAGTTGACCTTCTTTGTACCTTTCGTTAGTAGGTAGGTATATCACATAGTCTATTTGGCAATATTTATATACGAATTCGGCTAACATCGAAGTAAACAGTGTGTCGAGGTCAGGTCAACCTTCAGGCGCGACCTCCTTGACCTTTCGGTTGCTTATCGACTATGTATCATGTAGGCAAGTGTACTTGGACAGTCGGGGAGACAAGCGTGTTAAAATGCAAAATATTTTTGATGGCTTGATGCAGCCACGGAAAGCCCTTTGCATATATATTCCATGCTAGCTTCTGCCCACGGCTTCGCCCGCATTAATGACAGAAATTATACCACGGGAACGTGCTACCGGGATAAATACGAGTAGTGTCCTATCATCCAAATCCAATCAGGCTTAAAAGCGTGAAAAGGTAACATACAGACAGATAATAAATGCTTCTTTTTTAAATTTGATTAAACAGGTTTTTATCTAATTTCTAACTAAAAAAAAAAAAATATTCATTTTAATATTATCATCACTAATTTGAAATACTCTAGCGCCGCCATTGACCACGTAATACATAAATACTCGTATAACTTCAAATTGTAATAACCATTAAGCGGGTGGATTGATTTAAATGAAATAAATAGTACCTCTAGATACGGGATGTGACTATATTTCTAAATCCTTAAACATCTTAAAAGTAGGTACACATTTGTTTCAATAATCAGCATGTGAATTTTAAAATGATCCCCTATTTTACCTCCTTAGGGGATGATTATATAAAAGCGCTGAGACAAATCTTTTTTTATTTCTTATCAAAAGCATAAATTTAAAATTTCATATTCCTAGCTCAATAAACGCTAAGTTACCCATACAAACTTTCATATTAGTACATCACATTTCATTCTATCACCCCCTATTAGGATAATTTTTGAGATAAAAAGTAGCCCCATAAAAAATGTCCTTCCCCAAGATGCCATCTATCTCCTTTTCGAAATCCGTTCAGTGGTTTAGGCGTGAAAAGGTAACATATAGACAGACAGAGTTACTTTCGAATTTATAATATTAGTATGTGTTATGTTTAAAGTAGTTGTCCTTGTTTTCATTAATCATCTCATCAAAATTTAAGAACTTTTTTTCAAGACTTTTATATGTTTTTCCCTTATTTGATAAGATTTTTGTACGTGAGAATGTTAGTGTATGTTATTTCGTTTATGCATTTATTATGATAATAATTATAGCAGTTCATATAATTCAAATATCTAATTAATTGCTATAAATATTATTGGCTAACAGATTTTGTGATTGCAGTTTGTTCTTATTTGCATTAAAATGTTCGAAGCCACTTCGAGTATTTTAGCTATACAAGTGATGTATAATTCAAAATAATTTGTTGTCTGACCCAAAAGAGTTTGCATTCAGTTGAAAAAATAATACTAAAACGGCTAATTTAAATAATAATATAATAAACGAAAGCATCGGAAGTTATAATAATTATAATAAATAATGTTTTATAACTAATATTTCCGTTACGTGTTCATGATATTGGCAGTTTTTATTTGATTAACAAATTAACAATTTATGCTTTTATTTATGAGAGACTACCTACTTCATTATGTAATAAATGTGTAATATTTATAAAATGTTATTGTATTGTAGCTTTTAAATATTTATAAGTAAACAGTTGCATCTAATTTGACGATGCCTCATTCTTCTGGCCGTATCTCAATTTGTTTGTGGTCGGTGCAACATGTCTTCTTCTCCAATACATCTAAGCTATCACCACAATAGTCACCTCCTTTCAAGCTTATCATCCTTCACACAATCTATCCAACGCTTCTTTGGTTGTGCTGTTTATTCATCGTCATCATCATTGGCAGCCTGTTCCACCTGCTAAGTATTGGCCTCCTCCCTTTGCGCCATGCTTCCCTGATCTATGTGATTCTCATCCAGGTCTTCTTCGCGATCTTCTGTAGGTTGTCCATCTGGCCGTCGGTCTGTCAACGCTCCTTCTACCGTCTCTCGGCCCATTCAGTTAGGGCTCTGCTCCACCTGCCATTACCACGTCTAACTGTTTATTAATAACATGCAAATTAAGTGTAATATTCTGTTACGAAATGAACTAAAGAATTAAATTAAATTATGCTCGTTATTCTTTGATTTGAAACCCCATAAAAGGTTTAAGAAAATTGAATGTGGGACAAGCAATTACAGCTTAATATTGTGACATGTTCGTGACATAGGAATTAACCAATTTACGCAGTATATTTAAGGTTGGCGCTTAATGATTGTTACTTAATAGTAAATATTGGTTTTGAAAACAAAAATAAAATGGTATTTAATTACCGATATTGTTGGGTCAGGTCTTAATTAAAATACATATCTTGCAATTACGATTCTATCTTATAATACCTTTACCTACTTCTGTGGGATTGAGTGGTTTGAAAATTAATGATTTATTACCTATTATTGTTTAGGTACTTAAACAGAACAGTGGTGGCCCAGTAATAACGTAGACTTACGAGTTCTAGGTCGTGAGTTCGAACCCAGGCAGGCAGTTTACTTTGTGTAATTTATGTCATCACCACTGCTCTCAAAACGGTGAAGTAAAACATTGAGAGCAAAACCGACATGACAAAGAATTAAAATTTGAATTTGAATTTTTAATTGCATTGACATCTTATTCTACATATATTGTGATTTCGTATTATTCTGTTGCAGTATTGTAAAATTGTGATTTTTGTAATATCGGTTTTGCCTTATAATGTTATTTTTTTATATAAAAAAAAAATATCGAAGACTGTGACATTTACCAACCCGCACTGGACTCGCGTGGCAGATTACAGCACAAATAAGAAGAAGAGGAGCCTGTGTCCCAGCAGTGAGAACATAATAAGATGATCATGAATATAGGTACTTGAACCATTTTGAGATGAGAAATGTATGGTAGGTCCTGTACCCAAGAATTTAGGTAAAGTCAAAGCATTTATTTCAAATAGGCACTTTTAAAATAGAATTGATTCTAGTCGCCCCTTCCAAAAAGTAGTTTCGTATGGAGAAGAATAGACAAGAAACTCCACCTTTACTCTTTTAAAATGTGTTACAATATTTTATATACTTACATTAATTATATAATTATAATAATTTGTGAAGACGATGCACCTATAATAAAAATTACCCTACCACAATAGGTAAAAATAATTTAAAAATGTAACAATGACAAATAAGTTAATTAAGTGATAGATACATGGTGTTCACATATTTACAAACATTGTAAAAGTATACGATTTCCCAAATTATGTAAACAAGTAATATTATGTCAGTGGTATTTCATAAGCTATGCCTACTTCTTATTCTAAATGCTTTCCAAGTGTTTATTATAAGTATTGTCTAAACTTAAAGACTAGCCATTAGTGAGAATGTGGGTAACAGCAGAGAGACATAATTTTACTAATTGACAAAGACTTTGTTCATCAAGCAAAACAACATTTTAAGTAATTTTTCGTCATGAATATCTTACATAAGCTGTTAATATTCATAAATTACTAGTATTTCTAGCTCAGAGTTATGAAATGAAAGTAGGATTCAAATTCGCAAAACAAAAACAAACAAATGAATGCGTTCATTTCCAAAGTATTGATATTTTTTTAAATTTTAGTATTATGAATGAGTAATCAATTATTTTTTATTTTGTGTAAAAAAATGCCATAATCACGACACTCCCAAACTATTAAAATTAAAATATAAGTAATAACCTAAACTAACTAAAACTATTAACAAATTAAAATATGGCGTCGAAAAATATGAGTAATTAGAGTAGTTTTATAATTATAGTTACATAATATTTTTTTCTAACACATGCTTTACATGGATTTATTTTTAACCCAAATAAAATTATTTCCCACACGATTATGTCCCATAAAACATTCCACATAAGAGTAAAACGACATAAAACAAGACCATCCAAAAAAAAAAAACACTTCTGTACATGTCAGTACAAACGCATCAGTCATGCGGTTTGCGAACCATTAGACCGTTTTGTCACAGCGCGTACAATTGATAACTATAAGAGAATATGGTCGACCAACTGTTTGTTAACCCTGTGGCTAAATGTCCTTAACTCGGTGCTTTACGACATCTATAATAGCCGCTAATCTGAGGTTTTTGCCCGAGTCGGAATGTTTGATGGCCGAAGTAAGACAAAATGTCCATCTCTGCTATCGCTATTTCCATAGGACTCTTCAATGTTGTCTCAACGGCGCGGGCTGAATCGGCATCCCTTGGTGTTGTAGTCTATAAGTGGAGGTAACCACTTGTAAAAAATGTACCTAAGTATTACAAATTTTTGTGGCAGATGCCTTCCAGTTTAACGGAATGTTATTTTATATTAGCAAAATCATAATGAGGTATCATTCAACCCAATGCGACATACAAGCCAATGTGACCTGAGATACGCTTTTCCGCCTGCCGCGTCGTTTGTGAATCGCCTAGACCGTTTGATTGACTAAGTGCCAAGATTTTCTCAAAGAGGTTGGTCTGAAGGGCCGTACGCACAGAGAGCATTCGCTTTACGAATTAGTTTTGCAAGCTTTCGTTGCGTGAATTTTTGTTAACCCTTATTTCCACGGCGTGATTAAATTGCCCCCGTCTAAAAAGTGTAAGACGACATTTGCCATTTCTAGCTCCAATTTTATTGTATACCACAGATATTTGCACCGTGTAAATTGGGCTTTACTCAATGATCTTACATTCGCAAAGAAAGGAAGAAAATTGCGTTTATTGGCATTACAGCAAAATAAATACACCGAAAACTATAAAACAGAAAACAACAATTATAATGCCAAAAGGGCCTCAGTTCAGCATGATGTCATATGACAACAAAAGGTGTACCACCTGACGTGTATCAACTGCAACCCACGAGTGCCATACGCTAGAATAACAAACACATAGGGAAGTGTGTGTCCAGTATCATACAAAATCAAATAAAAAGTTGTGACAAACATGTTTGTGTGTACGTGGTATTGAGTTTAATAAAAAACTAAAATATTATTACATTACTGCAGCGGCCAGCAAAAGTGGCATTGATGGACGAACGCGTAAATGTGGGCCGAAGCGAAGCCGAGGCACACATACGTAAGTCCATCAATGCCTAGTTGTGGCCAAGGCTTGTATAGAACTTTTCTCAAATAATGCGCGGAAATTAAAATTCAATTACTTTTCAAAATCAATGACGAACAACGAACAACAATAATTTTTCCCGCGTTAAAGTGTCATTTGTTTTTTTTTTCAATATACAGCTTTGTATTTGCAAGCCAGTTCGAAATTTAAATAAAACCTTTGATAAGTTACCTCCTTGGTTGCCATGTGTCGGAGTAAAAGATCGCTCCATTTTTAAATTACACGATAGATATGAGTTTACTATGTAATTTATTTGGCCGCTAAACCACGACAGATATATTATGGATTTTCATACAAGTTTTGCCGGCCGTACTCGCATGTATTTGGCCAGTACTGCAGTTTCGATTTATCTCGAAGAAGGTTGTCAAAATAATGCTCAAATTTCCAAGCATATTTGAGAAAATAACCATTATGCGCGTATTACCTACATAAATAAATAGCTTTGTATGGCAGTATGTCAGCTCGAACATTTTCAAATCTTTTTGATGGCTTAAAAGAAATTCGTTTAATTTAAATGTCCATCAACTTTTACTATACTTTATGGCAGGAGGGATATAGTTCCAGCATTTAGTAGCTGCGTCTAAAGGCCACCGACTTTGACTTTGAGCAGCTTCTAAAGAAATTTTTATTCGTGTTTGGGTTTACGTACTCACCAAACTGTTTGCTCTGTGAATGAATGCTCGTTGCAAATAACGTTAGTTAAACTTCCCGATGCGAATTATTGCGAAGAAAGACTTTCCGAGGCATAGAGGGGCGGCATAACCTATTCGCAAAATAATGATATGAATGAAATCAAAATGACATTTTAATGTGTACAGTATTATCATTTCACAGATAATAGGTCCCACCAGTCATTTATGTCTGTTTTTTCTGGGAATAAATTGGTGGGAAATATTTAGAAATTAAAGATTTGCAATCATAAATATTACGACAAGTGATAACGACAAAGTTTCCAAGAGAGCAGCGAGCGTTCTTACAGAAAGTTCCAGGTTTCGGCCAAAGGATGAAAAATCAAGTGAAGTTTTAATGCCTATTCGACCATGAGGAAAGCATTTCTCGTGTTGGTACTTGGTACGACTTGGGTAAGAACACCGACCGGCATATCTTATCAACAAAGCCATGGTGATAAGATTGGCCATATAGGTAACATGGCTTAGCGGAGATAACCCAGTGTGGCTTAGACGTACGTACCTGGTCTGCATACTTTGTACAATACTCCGTACTCATGTTGTTTCAGCCTTTCTTCTCAAAGTAGTCAGATAGGAAACGCCGACCTCATCTAGTTTTTAAAATATGATTGACGTGTAAAAGTGTTGGTACAAACCTACTTACAGAAATAAAATCATTTATATCATAAAACTTTTGTTTAATATGAGACAAAAAAGTTGTATCACATAGTCAAACGGTGACTTCTCTGGTTCTCCTACCTACAATATTAATGTTAGGCACAGATCTTTATCAAAAACCGTATAAACTGCTACATCAAAATTCAAAATAAAAATCTGAGGTCATCAACCCCACCTTCTCAAACAACGAGGGTGAAAGTACGAAACAGTATGAATCGAATAACGTGTAGTAATCGATAATTGATCGGAAATCATCGGGCATCATCGTATGTTTGCTTACAAGAACTGGACGTTCGGAATCCGAACTTGTTTTTAACAGAAGGCAATTATAAGTTACGTGTAGTTAGAAATTTTTGGGATTTAGAGAAATTTTTGTTTTTTAAAAAGGTATTTTGCTGCTGTAGATCTCCGTGTGTAAGATTTCGTCCGTGGAGGTACCATACCTACCTATTCTGTCGGTAAGCTTATTGGTGAAGTGAGCTATGGTCGGATATAATGAACTGAGGGTCAGGAGGCAACTCACACTAGTGACTTATTATTTAAGGTAATTAGAGGGAAGATACACAATGCGGATATATTGCGAAGGGTGGAGTTAGGCGTGCCAGACGGGTATGTGGGTCGTCGTCGTCAGCCGCGGTTGCTGGCGGAACCGCGCGCGCGAAGTAACTTGCTGCGCGAGGCGCCGCTCACGAGCGCACTCCGCACTCTCAACCTCATTGCTGAAGACTTGGACATATTCTGTTGCGCTTTGGGTGAATTTACAAGAACCTATAGAATTTGCTATGGTATAAACTATTTAAATTTTAAGTGTGCTACAATATCGTATTGGGCCTAGCCTGTTAAGGATATTTGTATGTTTAGAGTGAATAAATAAATTAAAAGCGAGCCGTCATTCCACCTGATGCGACATCTCACTTCAAGCTCACGTCACCTAAGTTTTCCGGTGAGGTTTTGACAGAATACATCGGCTGTTTGAAGGGTGTGGGTGCTGGTGAAGTAACACATTTCAGCACTTTTTCAGAGTCATCATTATCATTCAGTCAAAAGGCCATCTTCATAGTAAGTCATCTTAATGATGATAATAGTAAACAGGGTGGTGGGACAGCGACGCGCAAAATGTAACCATGAATTCAGCAGAAGACTCTAGAGACCCAGCGAATAAATTTATCCCCATAAAAAATATGCGGTTTCAAAGAAAAATGCGATACCTACGCGGTCAATTGTATGGAACAGCAAAATTAAAAAAAAAAAACAACGAAAGTTTTCAACGCAGAGGTGTTTAGAATAACCGGGGCGTAACTCCGCTGCCGCGAGAAATCGCGGCACATCGGACAGAGTTCCGGCGGGATCTCATGGCGACATGGAGAGTGCGACTGTCGCAACCCAGTGCTGGGCACGCCACAATTGCGGCGATAAGTCCCCTCTTTGAGGAGTGGCTAGAGACGCGCCACGACGTCCTCACCGTCCGCCTGACGCAGTTCCTCACGTCCTCACCGGACACGGTTGCTTTGGGAGGTTCATGTTCCAGATATGGCGGGAGGAAACGTCCGGGTGTCACCATTGTGTGGATCGCCCGGAGGATACGATGGAGCATATGGTGAAGGTCTGCCCAGCTTGGGTGGAGCACCGCTGTGTCCTCGTGGAGACGATCGGCGGTGGTGATCTCTCGCGTTCAGCCATGGTTCAGGCCATGGTACGGAGCGAGAGGGCATGGGAAGCCGTCACCTCCTTCTGCGAAGCAGTAATGCTCGCGAAGGAGGAGGTGGAACGCGTGAGGGAGAGGCACAATTCGCGCCCTCATGTCCTTAGCCGTCGCAGGAGACGCCCTGGGCATCGGGAATCCCAGGTCTATTCCCGGTCACCGTAGGCGCGGGCTTGCGGACGGCGAGCTATGAGTAGCTCGCCATCCGATAAGGACCAGGCCCGGGTCGACGGCGCCTTGTGTTACACGCGCGCCTCAAAGAGATGTCAGTACCAACGACGGGGTCCGCTAGGGCCGATGCCTGCCAGGGTTGCGGGAAAGTCCGAGAGGGTTACCGTGGCCCCTGGCACAGGCAACTGAAGGAACACGGGTGGGTTTTAGTCAGTAAGAGTCTGACACGCCCTCCCGCTCCGCCCAGAGCGGGAGAAGTTATTTGATCATTTCCCACCCTAAAAAAGGGGGGGTTTAGAATTATGTAGTAAAGAAAGAAGAAAGACAGAAAAATAGATTTATTTGTCACAGAAACACGTGCATACAAAAAGATAATTAGCTCTAATATTAAGAAAAAAGTTAACAGGCTGCGCATCGATGTCCTTGCCACCTTATAAATTATTATACATACCTATGTACGACCTTAGTCAACTTTTTTCAGTGTCAATACTTTGGTCACACTATTTCTACACTACATCCTCTGTTTTGTTTTCAATAAAAAATGCTTCCTTCAACTTGCGGTAGTTGTATCATAACAATGAGCCATATAAAATCTTGTAATTAACACACGCAGCTGTTTTTAAAGGCTCTGCTGTAACTGATTTACAGTTGACTTTCAGCAGTGCTATTCTGTAACCATCTCACCGTGAAAACGTAGGTGAAGTGAGCGTGGAGTGAGCTGTCAACAGTGTCAATCCCTAGTATCAAGTGGAACGAAAGCTCACATCAAACTCAGTTGACCTAAGTTTCACGGTGAGATTTTTATAGAATAGCATTGCAGGTATCTTCTCTATGGAAGAAATTAGAGAAACCTGAGAGCCTAGACAAAGTGAAGTGACATTCTATCAGCGAAAACGATGAAGGAAAAGACAAAAAATGTATTGGATTGACATAAGCTACAGAAAGCCTTATGTAATTTTTTTTGCAAGTCGTTGTGGGAAAACTTTACGCTTTGAGAGTGGCTGTCACATGTCCGGGCTCTCTAGCTTAAAGATAACTTGACGGTTGTGTGGAATCACGCCCCTTAGTAATGAGGAATATGATGTGAGGAGCAAGCAGTAATTAGGTATACTCAAATCGTAGACGTGGGCTAGCGGACGACGAGCAATGGGCAGCTTGCCGTCCGATAAGGACCAGATCCGGGTCGACGGCGCGTTGTGTTCCACGCGCGCCTCAAAGAGATGTCAGCACCAACGACGGGGTCCGCTAGGGCCGATACCTGCCAGGGTTGCGGGAAAGTCCGAAAGTGTTACCGGGGCCCCTGGCACAGGCAACTGAAGGAACACGGGTGGGTTTTAGTCAGTAAGAGTCTGACACGCCCTCCTGCTCTGCCCAGAGCGGGAGATGTTATTTGATGATTTCACACCGTAATAAAAAGGTATACTCAAATGGATATTGTAAATTTGATTTACCTACAGCAAAAGCTTTTTAAACCTGTATAGTTATTAAAATGCTATATTTAATCCAGTTAGTTACAAAGCAGACACGTAACTCTTTCTTGATGCATATTTTATTAAGATTGACATACATTTTTGAAAAACAAAAGAAAGCAAGTTGAAATATAAAAAATACAAACTTCATGTGATGCTGCGTACACATCGGCCCAACGAATGCCATCGAAGGTTATTCGGCATTGGCTACCGCACGTTCGTTGGCCTTCGAAGGTACGTCCAAATACATTTAGTGGCCGAGCAAACGATTGCTTCTATCCCTTTGTTGTTACCGCCACGCTGCGGATAGCCGGTTCACGCCAACGAACGATTGTTGGCGTTTCCTAAATCGTCCAGACAGGACCAACAAAGGACAGCGAAACCCGATCGCTGGCGTTCGTTGGGCAGGTGTGTACGCCAAATTACAAAAAGCTGCATCTCAATTACATAACGTGACGTAATAGCAACTAATCTCCTTCGCTTAAAGACCATTCAAAACGTCACTTGTTAAGTTGTCCACAATGAATGAATTCGTCACAAACACGTGAGTGCAGTTAATATATGAGTCATTGACTTATTATGTCATGCCGAAATGCAGTAAGGATTGGTATACACCGGTATAGAGTATCAAAATGTGATACTGTTTTTTTAAAGCAGGATAAGCCCGGTGTGTTCTGAACAAAATTAGTCAACTTTTCATTTGACGACTGCATCAGAAGGAGGGTTATCTTTTTCCGAAGAGACTTTCTGATTAAGAAAAACATTACCAACTCCTTATTTGGCGAATAAAAAAGGAGGATAATGTTGCGACATTAGCTAGAACTCACAGCATTTATTTCAATTAAACCAAATACAGGCACTTTTGAATTGTCAAGGAGTCGGTCTGTCAAAAAGATGTAGCTAGTTGCTCATCCCAAGTACCTATTAGGTTCTTGTGGAGAAGAACGGACAACAAACTCCATGGACACTCTTTTAAATCAAAATGTTGTTTCCATTAATACTCTGCTAATACTACTCACTACTCTACTTTACTAATCGTTTTACTCTTTTTAGTTTTTCATGACAATATCGGTGCCATGCAATAATTAAAGAACCAACCACGTTGTCTTTCTGTTAAAATAGGTGGGCATGAATGTGCGACGATTCCATTCCGCAGTAGGCACAATATTAGTTCTTCACAAGTATATAATATAATAGAACCCTCTTTATTATGTACACCAAACGAATTACTGCTGATATAAATGTAGAAATTGATATAGGGTGACACAAAGGGCGGTCTTATAGCTAAAAACGATCTTTAGCGCATAGAACCTAGAGTTGAAGTCAAAAGCTGCCAAGTGAATCACAAATACCTATGTTTTTACAAATAACAATGTAATTTTAACACTTTACACTGTTTTGCAAAACCGCAACGCTTAAGTACCTATATTTCGTAAGTGAATACTTAGCGTAAGCCTTATGCAAAAACTTTTCTATGTATTCTAGATACATAAAGTGCTATTCTTTTGTACCTAAGTGCCCAGACGACAAGATTAATTCAAAATAAAATGCATAGTTTAATCGAAACATTTTGGTGCATGAACAAAATGGTACAATAGAGTTCGCTTCGATGCATACGTAATTTATGCGGTGCAGTTTATTTCTTAGGAGGTCAATGATCTGTGACATAACGATGTTCTTCTCTCATCTATACCTATCTATACATATGATTAATTTCGTGACTGTCTGTGTAGCCGCATTGTTCTTTTAAGGGGCTGACAACAGCTAAAGCGCGGTCACTGTCGGACTGCATAGAAAAGGAAGAGAAGCGCGATGACACAAAGCTGGTAATTTATTGTAAAATATGAAGCAATTTTCTATTTACAAAAAATCTATTGATTGGACTAAAAATGAAAACACTATCACGTTAATATGTTGCTTAAAGAACAATCTGAAAAAAAAAACAAAATTATTCCATGGTATGTATAGTATGGTTTTTAATCGATAAAATAATCGAAATCGAATCAAATCAAATCGAATAATCGATCGAATTTGAGGTATCTTCGTGACTTGTTTCTATCGTACCAAATTAGTTGCATTATGTTTTCAACACACTATCTAACTAGCATAATATATATCCTGAAGAATATCATATATTTTTCTAATTATGTTTAGTGCAGTGGATCATACAATGGTGCCGATTCTCTTGTCACAAAATTCTCTAAACTAGACTAAAAATCACCAAAATTTAGTTTATTCCTGTCAAACGACGATTTCCCATTCTGAAATTGACTAAAGTGACACAACTTAACTAAATTTTAGTTTGACAGCACTAAGATGGCACTGAGATTATAATTTAGTGAAAATGGCAATTTAGCTATTCTGAATTTTACGTTTTTCACCAAAAATTTTGATTGTCTTAACTAAATCTGACTATTTTTAATCGCGATTAAAAAGGTGTGGAATAAAATTAGTTGTCATGAACTATAATTCACACCAACACCTCGACTTCAGATGCAAAAACAGTACTGTATCTTTTTTTCTTTTCTTTTGCTTATATCTCGAAAACGGTGTGTCCTATCGCAAAAATAATGAAAATTTCGACCCCCTTTGCAAACCGTAAACCTATAAAACTCTACGTGTTGGTAATATTTTTTTATATTTTCCATACAAAAAGTAAAAAATTCCATACAAAACAAGTCGAGGCCGCACATAATGCGCGCCTACGGCTCTAAAAAAAGATCACGTGGTACGGCAAACAAGTACCACGTGGAGTCGCAATAATTGTCAAAGGAGAATGGGCAAAATCGTACGGCACTTGGTCTATCAGCGGCCAGGAACATTTTTTTTTTTTTGGTTTAATATCACCCTACAATAACGGGTTCAAGAAGTTTTATATCTGTAGTGTCATTATTAATGGAACTAAATACATTTTTATTTTAGATATGTAAGCCTGTGATTTAGCGTATTAATTACTAAGATTTAGTCTTAAAAATAAGGAAATAAAATAAAATGACTTGTTTACTTCAATACATTTATTTTACATACATTTACATACATAAACTCACGCCCTTTTCCCATGGGGGTAGGCAGAAACCACAGAACGCCACTTGCTACGATCCTTACATACTCCTTTTGCCTCGTCCACATTCATACATTTAATGTACAATAATAGCACTGAGTTCTGATGCCGGTAATAAAATATCCTCGTCTTGATGTCTAGCCCATGCCAGATACCACACTACACACATAACGTGTGCGCAACAACCGATTGTGCGCCTTCCACTCAAACAACTGCAATAATAATGAGCAATTGCTTCTCTATTTTGTCTTTGTCGGTTAATTACAATATAAGAATAATATATTCTGGACCTTACATGTCTAGATTGTATTCGCACACGTAATAACCAAATATCTTCTTCTTCAATAAAATTTCTGAGCTGACTTATTTGTCGCTCCCGGTATACTTCGATATTGTATAAGCCTTCAATTAAGTGTTCAGCGTAGTAGCTGCGAGCCAACTTGATTTGGTATGTGCCAAGTGCAAACAGAATTAGGTCTTCTTCAGAAAAAACCGGAAAGTCTTCAAAAATAGGTTGGTCGCTGCTGAGTCTTTCAAATGATGCCCTCTGTCTATTTATGTTATGACGGATAACATAGTCCGCTAAGAGGTTCGGTATTTCAAAACGTTCATTAATTATATTTACGAACGATGATGCATGAATACTATCTTGTATTGGTGTTTGGAACGCATTGATGAGTGCCGCTGCGTTTCGAAAGTCCTCAAACATGTGACTTAAGGCGCGATTAAAATATTCTTGCCTAAACAATTTGAAATCTCGCTTGAACCTGCCATTTATAACTTCCACTACCCAGCGGCATAGAGTTACCAGCCTAGTTCTATTGGCCTGTTCAGTAGTAAGCTGGTCTGCACCGCGGTCTTTGGTTTCTGGCATATAGGCACTGTAGTTGCATCGCTCCAAATCGCCACAGACGTCTCTAAACCCACGATCTAAAATGAATATGTCGCCAGCCCGGTAAAACCAGTGAAATGTGCCTTCTTCGTCATTTATAATTCTTTCCAAAATACTGGCATCTGAGTCGGTAGCAGCATAGGGCCCGCAAACATCAATTATATGCCCATCGGAACACACCATTAAGAACGGTTTTAATAGATTTTCGTATTTGTGTAGACTGTAGGTCTGTCGCTGGAACGAAAAGTTGGAGCTCTTCTGTATATAAATATATGTTCCATCCATGATTGTTACTGCCTTCCTTTCTTCTGGAGAAGACTCGGGATTTCCAAATAACGCGTTTGGTACAATAAGATTACGGTCAGCGACCATTCTTCTATTTAAATGGTCGAGTCCCAGGTGTCGTGGCTTAAAATCCAGAGATATAGCATCACGCGCGGTTTTTAAATGCCTTTCTAGAGTCCTTCTACTTATGTTAAAGAGCGTGGCTAATCTCTCGTTGCTATCACCAGTTCGCAACTTCATTAAATAAATGGCTAGTTTTGTTTTGGCGTTTGACTCAGACAAAGAAGGCGTTTGTTCCAAGATTGTATTGAATTGATCTCTGCTAACGCCCAATCGAATATGAATCTCATTAGGATCCATATTTGCAATATCTTCAAAGTCCAGAATATTTTTATTTAAAACAGCTTTTTTAAAAAGCTCTAGTATTTGCACAAAATGAGAGCTGTTAAAATCATGTCTGAGATTTGGACTATCAATGAGCTCTTCCCAATCATTTGATGTTAAATGTGCATCACATATTCTGGCACTGTCTGGTATGAATAAGTTAGAATGTAACATAAGAGTAATCCTTACATTCTCAGGCATTCGACGACGTGAAACACTACGGCATCTGTCAAACATACAGTTGGCCGAGGTGCTAGGCACTCGTGAATATTCTTCCACTTGAAGAACACATTCGTGCGGGGCAGTGTTATTGTTTGGCTGCACAGCCCGTTGAGCTCGTTGCCAACAGGGTCGACAAACGTATTCTCGGCCGTTGTATTCAACCTGAAAAGGAAAATAGTTTATAACATAGTATTTAAAACTCACAGCAGTTTCAGTTAAATCATGTGTTGTATAGTAGAACATGCCGAGCTCTTTTTCAACGTGACGAATGAGTCATGCTCATACGCATTGTTAATGAGTGGTTGGCCTCTATTATATTTCGAAGCTAGATAACGTTGGCTCTGTTTCCATATGCACCATGTGTGTAAAAGAGAGAGAAGATCTGTTTTGACTATAACTTAAGTATTGTTAGAAAAGAACCATACGCTTAAGGAAATAACATAATTCACTAAAAGGACGTACATAAAAATACAATCAAAACTGTAACGTGGACTTTCAATAAAGAGCCCACACTTCACCCAACGATGTGTCGCATATGCACATCGTGACACAATATTATGAGGCCATCACCGCTATAGGGTGCGTACATACGGGTAAAAACAACCAAAAAATAGTCTAAAAATACTTACTTGCTGTGGAGCTATAGCTTCAATAATATATTGAGCATTGGCAGCATTTTCCTCAAAAAGAGCATGGGTTATTTCTAACCTTCTTCTATTAACCACTGATCGATTGCACAAAACACATATAGGTCGATTTTCTGCCATTTTTCAATAATGTTCCGTTGGCGTACACAAGTCCAGAGTCCAAGTACACAAGCACAAACGTACAGAAGTTCAGAGTTAATAGCCAGGTTATCAGGTTAGGAAGAAACACAGTCCAGAGGGTAGCCAGGGTCAAAACGTTTGAAAAAGAATCCGTAGATGAGCGCACAGTACACAACGTCACAAGGGTAAGCGAAGGACTGCGCCGAGTGACGCACACGCACCCCACACCTCGGCTCTTTTGTTTGCACTCGAAGCTGATTGGGCCGTTCGAACTCAGGTAGTCCATGTAGTAAACCCATTGTTGAGCTGAGTCTTGTAAACGGTATGCTGACAACGTTTTGAAATACTTTTGAAGACATAAACTAATGTTAATAAGTATTTTATAAAATGGGTTTGCACATTTTCTTGCACTTATTATCTAAGTATTTTACCTATATGTATTTTTTTTTCTAAATGAGCTGCAATGTTACGTTCATAGTAAAAGTTAGTCCTTAGTAATAGTACTTTCATTTAATACCTATTTCGTTGTTGGCCGCTCATAGACCATTTTGCTCTTTCTCCTTTGATTTTAGATGTGTCAAAATAATTTTTAAAAGAGATTTTATTTTGCAGAATAGCGTTAAGATTCTCATAGCCAAAAGTAAGGAATTTTAGTGATAGTTTAGTTAGTTTAGTTCAGTGTACAACAGAATCGGCACCACTACATACTTTTAGGCATTATAAAACTTGCGTTTAGGTCATGTAGTCCTCTTAAACTACGCAAACGATTTTGAAGCGGTATTCACTATCATTTAACTACATTATGTATTATATTGAAAGGCGCCGCCCCTTGTGCCGAAAAAATAATGGACCGGGAGCCGGAAAAAACCCGAGCACCATCCGGTTGCTTCCGGTTAAAATTCGGGATCGGATGGCCCTGTGTTTATATGATCTGAGGGATGACCCCTGATCCTATGTAGTCAACACAGGAACAATTCAAATGATTGCTTGAGAGACGGATTGAGTTCGGGCTTGTCCGCCTTGTCCGGGCCCGTTTATTTTCGGGCCCGGAAGTTTCCGGATGTTTGCAATCCGAGCCTTAGAGCGTTAATTCCGGAAGGTTTACGGGTGCTATAATCTCCAAGTTTATTTAAGTCGTTAAAAGCCGTGCGAAGCAGGGTCGGATCATCATCAGCCTATATTCGTCCACTGCTAGATGTAGGCCTCTCCTAGTGACCGCCACTGAGCCCGATCGTCGGCTCTCCTCATCCAGTCTCTGCCCGCCGCCTCTCGCAAGTCATCACTCCACCTGGCCGGCGGCAACGGGCGTAACACACTCAAAAACTCGTTTTCCCCAACGATTGTCGGGATCGGGTGGCTAGTGCGTAATAATATGAGGATAGGTTACCATGACAACGGGACTACCTAAAGTGGCTCAGTTACTGATTCTAAAGTGTACCTAAAATGGCTCGGTTACTGATTTCAGACCAGTGTAATCGCATTCAGCAGGTTAGCTAAAAACAGAAAGAAAAATGGTTGTTGAATTAGTTACTTCACTTACCTACTGAATTCAGCCAAGTGGAATGGACCGCACTTAATTTACTTGTAGTAAATACTATTATTTTTTACAAAAACTGTCTGACGTAAATTTTTTTGGTATAATCTGCCTTAAGTTATCTTAATAATCTATCGAGAAGAGTTTGTTTGTTTGAATCTTCTGTATCTTCTGAGCATGATGTTGACTTATTTTGCACTAAGATAAGCACAGCAAGGACGCTCTTAGACCTTATTTACCTCGCTCTTTCACCTTATTTATTACTGTTAAATGCCCGTGACTTCACAGCGGTATCAGAATACCAGCGTTGCGGCATTTATTTATTTTTTAAATGTCGCAGCATCATGCTGAGATAGGAGCCTTTTGGCCTCGTATAGGAATTTCTGTTTTCCTTTTTCTTTTGTGTCCTTTTTTTTATATAGTTTGGTTTTTTATTTTATAATTTAGTTTGTGCACTTCCTGTACGAGTCGCAATAAACACTTTCTTTCTTTTCTTTTCTTTCTTAGCCAAATCATTTTTTGTGAATTATGCATCGGCTAGTGGTTCTTAAACTCATATTAGCAACGTAATCAAATAAATATAAGTAACTTACCTAACCTACTAACTTATGTACCTACTTTAATTGTTCGGCTTTATGTAATCGATATGCTATAAATCTGTGGAGGCTTGTTATTAGCAACTTGATGATATGTTGTTGTTACCTACTTATTTATTTGTAATTAGTCTGTAAGCCTTCTTAAAAGTAATAAAATAAAATAAAACATTTTTTTGATTTTGATAGCCCAATTCTTGAGTAAGACTGTAGGCTATTTAGCATCACGCTAGAGCCCTTAGGAGCCGAGTAAAACGAAAAAAAGCTAAGCGAAAACGTTACTTCGTTTTCGCTTAGCTTTTTTTCGTCCACGTTCGCATGGACGTACAGACGCCAGCACATCAAGCTACTACAATCTGTCAAATTTCTTTAATAGATTTTCAACTTTATCGCTAAAGCATTAAGGTTCAAGGTTGATTGGGAAAATTTGACAGTTTCGGGTAGCTTGACCTGCTGGCGTCTGTACAAATATGGAGGCAGGATTTTTTGGATCTCTCATTTAAATCGATCCACCCCGCTTAATAGTTATTGCAATTTAAAGTTATATGTAGGTATTACGTTGTCAATGGCGGCGCTAGAGTATTTCAAATTAATGATGATAATATTAAAATGAAATACTATTATTTTTAATTTAGAAATTTAGATTCATAAAAATAGATAATAAAATAGATTATTTGCATTTATTAGCTGTCTGTCTGTTACCTTTTCACGCTTTGACGGTGAATGAACTTGGATGATAGGATACTATTTTTATCCCGCGATATATTTATATTATGCACCGCGGGCAGAGGCTATTAAATAATTACAATATGCAAATAAAATAGGTACAAATACACCATTTAGAAGACAGTCATTCATTGTCAACTTTGGTTTTTTCGTAATGACAGATGTCAATGTCACCGTCAAAACTCGGGCAAAGAAAAAGCTCGATTGTGACTTTTAAGCTTGTGTTTCCTAGGAAAGCGGTTCCCTCACATTAAAACGGCCGTCATGAACATCTATCAGTTTCAACATCATTTGACAATTCATTGTCTACTTTTCTTTTTCATAATGACAGATGTCAATGTGACTGTCATAACTCGGGCACAGAAACAGCTTGATTGTGACTTTTAAGCTTGTGTTTACTAGGAAAGCGGTTTCCTCATATTAAAACGGCCGTCATGAAAATTTATCATTTTCACCAGTATTTGACATTAAAGTGCCAAAAAAAACGCGCTGTATTTGGAAAGCTTTATTGTGTGACCATTCACCGCTTTTTTTGTAATATTTTTAGCACTTGAGTCTTGCAGGTCAGCAACGAAAGACTACTGACATCAAAGATGGGTAAATTCTGTTCTTTTATTTATTCATTCATTCACACACAAACCACATATTAGAGAAAAAAATATATAAGAGCACGAAGACAAACAGTTTTTCTTTTCGTAAGTATTTTTTTCGTTTTACATTATTATGATGTAATTGACTTTCGTTGCTGACCATACCGTACATACAATAATAGTATCTCAAAAAGTGTAAGCAAGACAGACCCCACGTACTACTAATCTAAATAATGAAACTTATGAACAGTGTTCAAATTACGAAATGCATAAATAGAGAAAATAAACTAAAAGTATTAACATGCATAATTAATTATAATATTTATTATCTGTAGCCGCTGCTAAATTACTTCTGTTTAAAAAACTTGAATATTTTATTAAAATAATTATTCTTGGTACGTGTTATAATTGCTGGTGTAATAATATATTGACGTACGTAGGTACTACTTTGTAATTAAAATTAATGGGAAGGGGTACAGCCTAACGGGACAAAAATGGGAAATAATTATTAATTAACATACGGTCAAATGGGGTTACTTTGATACTACGGGGTTACTTTGATAACAACTTTAGGCTTATGAAAAACTTAATTTTATAATATCTACAACACCAGTTAAAAAATAAACTATCAGTACTTGGCACTACTGATAGTTTCTTTGTATTATAGCGTTGTAGTTATTATAAAATTAAGTTTTTCATAAGCCTAAAGTTGTTATCAAAGTAACCCCGTAGTATCAAAGTAACCCCATTTGACTGTACCTCATTTTATTTTATTTTTTTAAATCACGTTGCGTATTCTATTAAAATTATAATAACTGAAAGGATTTAATAGTACTTCCACTGTTATTACTTTCTTATTATCCTTTACGGCCCGTTGAATTTAAAGAATATTAAGAAATATTTAAATTCCTTTAGAGGACACGGTCCTCAAGGTGATATAATAATACAGTCAGCGTTGTTGACATGCAATGTCAATTTCGTAAATATAGCAATCACAAAAATTTCTTATTTTTTACATGACTACAGCAAAGCTAAAGGAATGACGGTTATTATCATCATAAAGCCAATAATCTTCAAATTATCCCTCAATTACAAATGTTGCCAGCGATGTTCATGAAGTTGAACTAGATAGGAAGCTGTAGAATCTCAACAGTTACACAGTAGGTACAAACGTGGTATAGATTAAACCATGCTTGTACTGTTTTGACGTTTACATAACCTACGTCAAAACTGCAACAGCAGCGTGTGTGGCATGGCCACTATAGAAACGGAAGAAACGGAAAACAAAATGACAGATTGTAGAAAGTTTTCTACGGCGCGATAACGAAATTTAAGAAAAGAATGACTTTTTGTTAAGAAAGTGATTGATTTGTCTTCTCTTCGTAGAGTAGAGATAGAAGTGGTCATGCTACGCATGCTGGGGTCAACTCAAGATCTCTCGTTGACCAGACCGAAACTATAGCCAATAACTTATTTATTAGCCCCGAAAAAGCAACAAATATAGGCACATTTGCATTTTAAAATAAACAAAAATGTGCATAAACCAAATTTCCATACTTTGTGTAAAAACGAAAGTGTGTGAATCACAGCATGTGCTAAACATATACCTACCTATTAGTTTTAGCATAATATTATGCATCTGCAGTTCGTGGAAAATTGTGTAATATATCCTGTTATGGTGTTATATAAGTGAGTACAATGCCTTCGATTTTTGTTAGATACTCTGCTATTGGTAATTCGAGTACTTTGTTCGGGCCGGATAAGAAGCCCACTTCTCAAGTACGAGGACGAGAGCTCCAAACAAGTGGAACCCAATGTGACTTTTCAAGTCCTTTGTAGCTACTTTCTTCTAAGTTTATACTGAACAGTACAGATTTGTGGCGACAAAAGAAATTGTGAGGTTATAAAAATTACAAACATCATCATCTGCCTGGCCTTTTGCCGAATATGTTGGGGTCGGCTTCCAGTCTTACCGAATGCTGCTCAATACAAGTATTTTACATGGAGCGACTGCCTAACTGACCTTTACAACACAGTGAATGGGTAACTTGGTGGACTGGTTTGTCAGACACAGGCTTCTTGATTATCTGTAACGACTGTCATAGATCTACGAAGAATGACAACCGGGACCAACAGCTTAACGTGCTTTCTGAGGCACGTAGGGGTCTTGGTAGGAAAGGGACGATCACCCATCCACGGACCGACCGCGGTAAGCGTAGCTTAACCTTGATACATCGAACTGTTCGGCTGTTATTTTGACACGAGCCCTTAAAATTACAAACACATAATAAAAATTAAACTGGAAAATGCTTTTGCCCCGCAATTTTCTCGGAATTTTCTTCGGAATCTGAAGTCTGGGAAATGGCAATAGACTTATCTTCAGAGATCCTACTTAACATAGTAGCAATCGCAATACTCCTTCTTTCTATGAAAAAAGCCTTTGACCTGCATTTTATTGCGAGAAGGCAATCAAATTACGCTTATTAATTCTACACACGAACATCTAACACTAATAAGCAAACTCTAAAAAGTTAACAAGCAAAAAAGTTAATATTTCGTTAACATAACCTCATTTACACAGTGTCATCGCGACGCATTATGTAACGAGTTTAGTTACATTGGTATTCGCATACTCATTGACATTACGGCATTGCAAGGAGATTCGACGTTGCAGATATTTCAAGGGTCACTTTAGACTAATTTAATTAGAGGCTTTTGGCTAAGTAATTACTACAGCGCGGGTCGATCGATCAGCTAAAGCTACGCCTGCCACGGTTGGTCCGTGGATGGGTGAACATCTTTACATACCAAGACCCCTCCGTGCCTCGGAAAGTAAGTGAAGCCGTTGGTCCCGGCTGTCATTCGTGAATGTTTGACAGTCGTTACGGGTCGTCAGAAGCCCGAAAGTCTGACGACCAATCTTACCAAGGGGTATAGTGTTACCCAGTACTGACAACCAATCTTACCAAGGGGTATACTGTTACCCAACACTGACAACCAGTCTTACCAAGGGGTATACTGTTACCCAACACTGACAACCAGTCTTACCAAGGGGTATACTGTTACCCAACACTGACAACCAGTCTTACCAAGGGGTATACTGTTACCCAACACTGACAACCAGTCTTACCAAGGGGTATACTGTTACCCAACACTGACAACCAATCTTACCAAGGGGTATACTGTTACCCAACACTGACAACCAATCTTACCAAGGGGTATACTGTTACCCAACACTGACAACCAGTCTTACCAAGGGGTATACTGTTACCCAACACTGACAACCAATCTTACCAAGGGGTATACTGTTACCCAACACTGACAACCAATCTTACCAAGGGGTATACTGTTACCCAACACTGACAACCAATCTTACCAAGGGGTATACTGTTACCCAACACTGACAACCAGTCTTACCAAGGGGTATACTGTTACCCAACACTGACAACCAATCTTATCAAGGGGTATACTGTTACCCAACACTGACAACCAGTCTTACCAAGGGGTATACTGTTACCCAACACTGACAACCAGTCTTACCAAGGGGTATACTGTTACCCAACACTGACAACCAGTCTTACCAAGGGGTATACTGTTACCCAACACTGACAACCAATCTTATCAAGGGGTATACTGTTACCCAACACTGACAACCAGTCTTACCAAGGGGTATACTGTTACCCAACACTGACAACCAGTCTTACCAAGGGGTATACTGTTACCCAACACTGACAACCAATCTTACCAAGGGGTATACTGTTACCCAACACTGACAACCAATCTTACCAAGGGGTATACTGTTACCCAACACTGACAACCAGTCTTACCAAGGGGTATACTGTTACCCAACACTGACAACCAATCTTAACAAGGGGTATACTGTTACCCAACACTGACAACCAGTCTTACCAAGGGGTATACTGTTACCCAACACTGACAACCAATCTTATCAAGGGGTATACTGTTACCCAACACTGACAACCAGTCTTACCAAGGGGTATAGTGTTACCCAACACTGACAACCAGTCTTACCAAGAGGTATAGTGTTACCCAGTACTGGCAACCAATCTTACCAAGGGGTATACTCTTACCCAACACTGGCAACCAATCTTATCAAGGGGTATACTGTTACCCAACACTGACAACCAGTCTTACCAAGGGGAATACTGTTACCCAACACTGACAACCAGTCTTACCAAGAGGTATAGTGTTACCCAGTACTGGCAACCAATCTTACCAAGGGGTATACTCTTACCCAACACTGGCAACCAATCTTATCAAGGGGTATACTGTTACCCAACACTGACAACCAGTCTTACCAAGGGGTATACTGTTACCCAACACTGACAACCAGTCTTACCAAGAGGTATAGTGTTACCCAGTACTGGCAACCAATCTTACCAAGGGGTATACTCTTACCCAACACTGGCAACCAATCTTATCAAGGGGTATACTGTTACCCAACACTGACAACCAGTCTTACCAAGAGGTATAGTGTTACCCAGTACTGGCAACCAATCTTACCAAGGGGTATACTGTTACCCAACACTGACAACCAATCTTATCAAGGGGTATACTCTTGCCCAACACTGGCAACCAATCTTATCAAGGGGTATACTGTTACCCAATACTGACAACCAGTCTTACCAAGGGGTATAGTGTTACCCAACACTGACAACCAGTCTTACCAAGGGGTATAGTGTTACCCAACACTGACAACCAGTCTTACCAAGGGGTATAGTGTTACCCAACACTGACAACCAGTCTTACCAAGGGGTATAGTGTTACCCAACACTGACAACCAGTCTTACCAAGGGGTATAGTGTTACCCAACACTGACAACCAGTCTTACCAAGGGGTATAGTGTTACCCAACACTGACAACCAGTCTTACCAAGGGGTATAGTGTTACCCAACACTGACAACCAATCTTATCAAGGGGTATACTGTTACCCAACACTGACAACCAGTCTTACCAAGGGGTATAGTGTTACCCAGTACTGGCAACCAATCTTACCAAGGGGTATACTCTTACCCAACACTGGCAACCAATCTTATCAAGGGGTATACTGTTACCCAACACTGACAACCAGTCTTACCAAGGGGTATACTGTTACCCAACACTGACAACCAGTCTTACCAAGAGGTATAGTGTTACCCAGTACTGGCAACCAATCTTACCAAGGGGTATACTCTTACCCAACACTGGCAACCAATCTTATCAAGGGGTATACTGTTACCCAACACTGACAACCAGTCTTACCAAGGGGTATACTGTTACCCAACACTGACAACCAGTCTTACCAAGAGGTATAGTGTTACCCAGTACTGGCAACCAATCTTACCAAGGGGTATACTCTTACCCAACACTGGCAACCAATCTTATCAAGGGGTATACTGTTACCCAACACTGACAACCAGTCTTACCAAGAGGTATAGTGTTACCCAGTACTGGCAACCAATCTTACCAAGGGGTATACTCTTACCCAACACTGGCAACCAATCTTATCAAGGGGTATACTGTTACCCAACACTGGCAACCAATCTTATCAAGGGGTATACTGTTACCCAACACTGGCAACCAGTCTTACCAAGGGGTATACTGTTACCCAACACTGGCAACCAATCTTATCAAGGGGTATACTGTTACCCAACACTGACAACCAGTCTTACCAAGAGGTATAGTGTTACCCAGTACTGGCAACCAATCTTACCAAGGGGTATACTCTTACCCAACACTGGCAACCAATCTTATCAAGGGGTATACTGTTACCCAACACTGGCAACCAATCTTATCAAGGGGTATACTGTTACCCAACACTGACAACCAGTCTTACCAAGGGGTATACTGTTACCCAACACTGACAACCAGTCTTACCAAGGGGTATAGTGTTACCCAACACTGACAACCAGTCTTACCAAGGGGTATACTGTTACCCAACACTGACAACCAATCTTACCAAGGGGTATAGTGTTACCCAACACTGACAACCAGTCTTACCAAGGGGTATACTGTTACCCAACACTGACAACCAGTCTTACCAAGGGGTATACTGTTACCCAACACTGACAACCAGTCTTACCAAGGGGTATAGTGTTACCCAACACTGACAACCAGTCTTACCAAGGGGTATAGTGTTACCCAATACTGATAAACAGTCTTACCAAGGGGTATAGTGTTACCCAACACTGACAGTCTTACCAAGGGGTATAGTGTTAACCAGTACTGGCAACCAGTCTTACCAAGGGGTATAGTGTTACCCAATACTGACAAACAGTCTTACCAAGGGGTATAGTGTTACCCAACACTGACAAACAGTCTTACCAAGGGGTATAGTGAAATTCAGTAACTGGGTTGTGCAGGTCAGTCAGATAGGCAGTCGCTCCATGTTAAATACTGGTATTTAGCTGCATCTGGATAAACTGGAAGCTGACCCGAACATAGTTGGGAAAGAGCGAGGCAGAAGATGATGAGACTTCATTACTCGAAGGTACTGAGGAGCATGTGCCTGGTTGATGGCTATAGGCGCGCCCCCTATGTACATGGGACTTAAATATTGCTGACCAAATGTGGATGTACTATAGGTACACCTGTCCTTAGCCCTTGGGGGATTACAGGTAGCCTCGACTTACGAGTGGTAGGTGGCATGCGCATGACTGCCTGAGAAAAGAGTGGTGAAAAAGTTTTGTAGAAAGTAGGTAAAGTTTAAAGTCGCTCAGCGAGCTATGCTTGGTGTCTCTCTGAAGGATAAAACCCGAAACGAGGTGATCCGCCAGAGAACAAAGGTAACCGACATAGCCCAAAGACTAAGCAAGCTAAAGTGGCAATGGGCTGGTCACATCTCTCGCAGAACCGGCAATCGTTGGGGAAAACGAGTTTTAGAGTGGAGACCGCATTTAGGCAAACGTAGTGTGGGATGCCCACCGGTTAGGTGGAGTGACGACTTGCGAAAGGCGGCTGGCAGAGACTGGACGAGGAGAGACGAGGATCGGGCTCAGTGGCGTTCACTAGGAGAGGCCTACGTCCAGCAGTGGACGCATATAAGCTGATGATGAGGTAAAGTTCAGCGATTATTTTCTAACATTTTTCTTCACCGCTTCTCTCAAAACTGTGACGGAAAACATGGTGAGGAAACCCTACTAAACTAGGTCCTAGAACCAAGACTCGAAGACACTGACATCCACTCCTTATCACGGAGAGGAGGCCGGTGGCAAAGCAGTGATAATGCTATTGGGGTATCTTGTTTAGCATAGTTTTCCGATTTATCATGGTTTTCCTGCGAGTTTCCGCGTCCGTCATCTAGTCATAGGTCCACTTTTATGACGCCTTCGATTTCTGAAATCCTGATCAAAGCTTCAATGAATCTACTGCCAAATCTCAAGTAAATTGCAGCACAAGGATAATCACGGCGGTGTCTCCCGTTTCTGTAGCGCGTCAGGGATGTTCACGATGGCGCGCACTGATTGTTTCCACGTTTCTACGCGTAAGCGGTGTGCGTCTCTGGTGCGCCGGGTGAGGGCTAGCCCCAATGCTATCCTGGCAATGATTGCCCACAGGTTGGACTGCCCTTATGTCCGGCATTGCAGTGGCAGGCATGTTGCTGTTCCAATGCCGATTAGAAAATTATAATGATTGTGTTTATTTGAATATATTTTTGATGACCAATAATGTAAATATGATTATGAGAGTGAATAAGTTTAATTTTATTTAATTGAATGTCTTGTATGTTTATATTGTTATTGTAACTGTGTGCCTAATAATTAGTTTGAGTCTTGTGTTACTTGATTAAGTATGAATAAATAATAGTAATCAGCACATAACGTTCCCACTATTGGCACAGATGCCTTTTGTCTGTGAGAGCGAGTAGGCCGTAAACCAACACGCGAGCTTATATAGTACAGGTTGATGAATATGACATATCTTCGAATTCGTGGTTTTGGGATATGCCAGTTTCATCCCTATGGTGTCCTTCGTTTGAAAACAGTGGTAATGAATTAAATTACCAAAGCAAAGTGCCCTGCCTGGGTTTAAACCTGCCTAGGTCAGCTGCAAAATAACCGCAGCCAATCATTAAATTGATTAGGCTCTCAGAATCCGGGTCTCGTAGGTCAATCGATTAAGCTAAAAGTCATGAGCCCCTTTTGCATAGTTACGGCATCGTAATTAATTTATTTCTTCAATGATTTCCATAAAATCTGCATTTATTTTTGGGGTTTGTTCGACAGCCCTCGAAAGGCAGCAAAGCGGAATGGTAGGTAATTTATGACGTGTTGAAATTGATGAAAGGTAAATTTTCCTATTGCAAAAAGATGTGGATGTGTGGTAATTAATATTACTGCGTTTATGTAGTGGCCGGTGGCAATTACAAAACATTGAATGTAGACAGGTACTAAAACGTTTCCAAGTTATAATAGGTATTCACTTTTTGGGTTCTCATCATCTGGCCTGACCAAAATTATATCTGGACTTTAAAATAGACTGTGACCTCTGAGTTTGTTTCAGTCGTTCTTCTCAGAGTACACCAAACTATTCTAGTTTTAAAACATAAGTTATTTTTGACGTGTAGAAGTGTTTTTTTCGACCATTTTACAGAAATAAATATCATTTATTAGAGCATTATAAAAAAAAGTCTTCACGAAGAAGAAGAAGTCTTTTCGTGAAGGAAAATGTGTGTAATGCTGGATACAAAATAATTAGGTGCAGTGAATTCAATTAAAAGTAGTTACATACCGTCTGTATTGTTTCAGTAAAAGTACTTAATTTACATAACGTAATATGGTATATTGTCAATCCGAGTCACAATAGCTCAACGGTTAAGAACGTGGACTGACTAGATAGAGGTCGTGAGTTCGATCCCCACCCGTTTCTCTATTGGATGTGATCTTAATACTAGCCTAGCACATAGATTACTTAGCTTATTTGGAAGAAGCTACAAGGAAGACTAGTCTGTAGTATGGAACCCATAAAGGTAGTATAGCTCTTTATAATTTCTTCATTCAGCGTCTACAATTCGCGCGAAGATGATGAATAGTTGAAACCAATTACATTCTTACGCAGATTTGCTCTTACATAACATAAGTAGTAGGCCTCTCAATTCATACGCATTGCAATGAACTTTGGCAATTCGTTTTGGCTTGAAAAATATATTTTTTCCATCCAAGAAGTTTTTATACCAACACTAGCGACCCGTCCCTGGGGCCTAATCTCTAAGTCCGTCAACGAAGATACGGGCCTGTCCGAAAGTAGTTTGAAACTTTAAAGTGAAACCTTACTCCCGATTAATGAACTTTTTCGGACAGGTAAAAACACATCGCGAGGAAGGACAACAGTAACTGTCACTTCGTGGTGTCATTCATTCTTAGGTCGGGCCCCAAACTATTCTTATTTCCGTAGGTGATACGAAGTAGGAAATGCCCGTAACGTCGGTATTTACGACTTGTCAAAAAATGGAAATTTGATTTATTATATTTATGTTTCATATTAAGGGGCTGACAACAGCTAAAGCGCGGTCACTGTCGGACTGCATTGAAAAGAAAGAGAAGCGCGATGACACAAAGCTGGTAATTTATTGCAAAATATGAAGCAATTCTCAATTTACAAACAATCTATTGATTGGACTAAAAAATGAAAACACTATTTTGAATAACAATCTGAAAAAAAAAACAGAATGATTCCATGTATATTAGTATGGTTTTTAAACGTTAAAATATTTTTTTAGAGGTATCTTCGTGACTTTTTTCTTTCGTACCAAATTAGTTGTATTATGTTTTCAACACACTATCTAACTAGCATATATCCTGAAGAATATCATATATTTTTCTGACTTTGTTTACTGCAGTGGATCATATACTTTTAGGCATTATAGAACTTGCGTTTAGGTCATGAAGTCCCCTTAATCTACACCGTTATTAATATAATAAAGCTCAAGAGCTTTTTTGTTTGAACGCGCTAATCTTTGGAACTAACAGTCTTTTTGCATTTGATAGCTAGTTCTTGAGGAAGGTATAGGTTATTTAGCATCACGCTACGACCCTTAGGAGCCGAGCAAAAAGATAAAAAAGTGAGAACAACGAAGTGCTATTACTTCGTTGTTCTCACTTTTTTATCTTTGTGTGCGGGAAATGTGGCTGTTATTTTAGTACATTGTGGTGTCTTATGACTTGCACACGAACGAAGTCGCAAGCACAAGCTAGTTTATCATACAAATAAACCTTGCGCGATAAATTGTCTAAATGATAGTGAAAACCGCATCAAAATCCTTTGCGTAGTTTAGAAGTACAACGCGGTCACACAGACAGACACGAAAAGCGGCTTTAATTTATAAATAATTATAGATACAAAGGAGGTTGTATCACCCTCTTTATAAATAACCGTATCAGATCCACACGTCTATACGATTTAGGACATCACTAAATAAATGTCAGTCGCTGCGAAATCTTTTGGACGCTAATTTTCAAGACGTTTGAATAGAAATGGCCTTCGGCTCTTCTTATTGTCTTATTTTACGCAAGCAGAATCTAGTGCCGACATAATGCGTTTATTCTAATTGTTGAATCTTCATTAATTTGGGTGGTAATACTCCCCAGAATGTTGGGAGAAGGCAGAAGTCGCCAATTTTATGTAGACCTAGCATTTTAAACTTACGTTTCTAGGTAAGGGGTCTAGTAATAATGGTTTACGTATCCATCATACTGTGGCCTGATGTCGTTGGGTGAAAGTTCGTATGGCGGGGTCGGCATAAAATGGTGACTATGTATGGGAGAGCGTTATAAGCGTGGTCTATGGTTCGCACGCGTGCATTTGACTACATTGAGTGGAAGACTCTAATCGCATTCTATTTTTAAAATTTTGCCGCGTTTATTCTAATACATTTGGAACGTGAGTTTTTTTTTTCGCCAATACTTCGGAAAGTGATCGTAGTGCTGTGATTTATTTTTATTTTAATAGTTTTGTCATTTTATTTTTATAGTTTTTGTCTTCGGTGTTTATTTTTTTAAGAAGAATTTCAAAGGTAAGATTTACATTTTAGTTTACTTTTTATATGGTGCGTTTATTTTAAATTACTGAAGCAAATAATGACATTTTAGTGATTAATTCGTTAAATAAACATTCAAAAGATACTAGAAAAATATATTCTCAGTGCGTTTAAATCTTTTAAACGAACATTATTCAAGCCATACTTATAATCGTAACTCTGTCGGATTTTATCAAAACTTTAGCACACGTATGACGAATCTATGGTGTTGTTTTTTTAAGTTTAGTCATTCAATTGTTCCGTGGTTGCCTACCGCGTAATAAAACATTGTTTACACGTTATTACAACACACGTAGAAAACGAAAGCATTGAAAACAAAACAAAGCTTTTGTAAAAGTGATAAATTGTAAATAACTGAGATAAAAGGCGAGTGCAATTTTTATTCGGTTTTATTTAATCCGTTCTATTTCCTCCAGAGCATTAGTGGCTCAGTGGTGTCGACCCCGACTTACGAGTTGTAGGTCGTGAGTTCGAACCTAGTTAGACACTTATTTGTGTATTGCATTTCATCACCACTGCTCTCAAAACGGTGAAGGAAAACATCGTAAGGAAACCGGCATGTCCTAGATCCAAAAATGATAGCATTTTTGGTTCTAGTTTTCAAACCATACTATCGGTACCATATTTAACGGAATTCAAAAATATATTGTTCATAACGAAAAATCTTCACTATTTCTTCAACTTCCCATTCGATTATTGTCTCTCGATTACTCTATTCACATCACTAGAACGAATGATTTAAAAAAGAATGAGCGCGGTTCCATTGCATACCTCGTTACAAATTTACTAGTAAGTCTCAGTAAATAATTAATAGAATCTGATCGTAATTGCAATAGTGTTTGTGCTATACTGCTATGAGAGCCACAGATTATATATATAGTGGCGCATAAATTTAATTCAAAAGAGGTTGACTCGTATTATTGTACCTACTCTATGGCGTTTATTTTCGGGCCAATATTATAGTTAATGTGAGTTTTCGATTTTGCTAGCGGGTTATTTGACTAGTTATTTCGTATTCCCCAACTAAGAATATCCTGACTCATGCAGTCATTACTCTTTTACTTCATACCAAAAATCTCTAAATACCTTAAAATAAGACCACAAATTAAATCAATATATTCCTAAAAAGTTCCACCCAATAACTCATTACTTCATTAGTCGGAATCATTGGAGCTTTTCTCTTAGAATCTTATGCAGGCAGGACATTAAACTGTGGCATCATTCAGTTCGTGATTAATGTTGACAATTTGTCGCAAATATGCCTGAAAAAAATCTTACAAATGATTTAACCTATTAATACGATTAATTTACCCAAACATGCCAGGGTTGTATAGGTTTACACTATAATGTTGCTACTTATCGCCAAATAAATTGAACTCTAAAAATAAAATAGCGAAGTTTCCATTTGACCTCAAGTTTTATGCTGTAAAATTCACAGCTTCACACAAAATACTGCACCAAAAACTGTCAAGCAATTTCTTAGATGGCCCATGTGTATATCAATCTCCATTCCCAAATACACATCGTTATGACCAACTTGTCCAAAATTAAGAAAAAAACGTCTTTACCTAAACTTCAACTGGAACATCGATCTTCACTTGACATACGTAATTGAACGCTTGCGCAAGATACGTCATTGCAAATGATGACTTATCACTGGAGTTTAGAGTTAAAATTATGGTGGCGGTCGGGAAATTGAGGCTTCTGTTAGAAACAAAGGTAATGGAGTTATGATTGCTTCTTAATTATTCTAGAGTTCTTTTTTTTAAAGATTTTGGTACAAATATTTAAATCGAGTTTTATGAACCAATTAGATATTAGCTAGCTAGAACTTACAATTTTTATACTTTTTTCACAATCTCTACCGACATACATAGCTTTTACGAAGATTGATTGCTTTTGTTTTACCTTTATTTGAAAGTTGTGCGAGATCTTGACAACTGCGACAAAAATTAAGGATTCTTGCCTAAATAACCACAGCACATGGTCATTCATGTGGTTATTATTTAGTAAATTAGTTTTTTATTGTATTTGATTGATCAACCTTTGAGGTCAAGCCGCATGCCGCGGTTAGTTTTGAAGGCAATAAGAAGAAGTGCATGGAAGTACCTACTTACGTAGCTCACTTATGCTGAAATCTATAATTGACCTCATAAAAAAAGAAACTGTCCTTGCAAACATATCATAAAGTTATTATCTTTCAATTATTTTAAGGTCATTTAGCAAAAGAATGCTGGCAGCTTTATCTTAACTATTATAAATTATAAAAAGGCCGAAAACCTTCGATGATCTTTGACAAAATTAATCAGCTATCAATGAAAAATGTCGGCCTATTGAATAGAACTCGATAGGTAACCTTTGTAGTGACGTAACTCATCTTCACAATCACACGGTTTGATAGCCACTTTAATGTTTCATTGTATCTCTGTATGAGAATTAGTTTTGTAATCATATTATCAACTACTTCCACAATTACACATATTCTACATTTTGTAGATAAAAATAGAACTATCTCATTAGATTAGTCATGAGAGAATTATTTTAAGAAGATGGCCAGACATTTATGTGTGGCAAGTTCGTTGACCAGCTTTCTGATAGGTAATGGAAACATTGGCAATCGTTGCTAAAGTATTAGGGAAGTTTTAGCGCCATACTTAATGAGGTTTGTCTTTAGCATGCACTTAATATAACCCCAAATATTTCCCATTTTGATTTCCTCAAAATATACTTATACTTAACTTTACTAAAATAAATATGCCTCTTTTAGTGAGCCTCAAATAATTATTATTTCGTTGTCATAAAAATACTTAATAGCCAATTAACTGCGACCAACTTGGATCTCGTCACGGTTGGTCACAGATCTAACCTAACCTTACTCATTTGGTCGGAGTGCCCTAGCTAAGTTACAGTATTTTTATCTCACGAAGCGACGCGCGCTTTACCTGTGGTAACTAAGTGTACAAACACGCCGTGAATGTTTGCGTGAAGACGAGTAGCGTCAGCACATAGCACATAACACACGCACACTTCCAACTTCACCATTGTCTCGGACGGTACCGAGAGCTCCTTCGCTTTCACGCACATTCACAGCGTGTTTGTACACTTGATAACCACAAGTAAAGCGAGCGTCGCTCCGTGAGACTAATATAGGTACTATACTACAAACAACGTTATGGAAAGGCCAAGAAGGTCAATAAGTTTTTAGAGGATCAAGAAGGTCAATAAGTTTTTAGAGGATCAGTGAAATATTTCTCTGACAATAAGTTTAGTTACGTGTCACTAGGAAGCGACGAGCATTCTACGTAAAGTTGTCATCGGCAACTTCTTTTAATTATACATCATGAAGGGTGATGGAACCAGAAATCTAAAATGTATACCGTATGGAATAATTTTAAAAAACACAATATATTTGTTCCCTCACCTGTCGAACGAAGACAATATGATATTTATTTCATTTGAACAAACGATTAATAATCACTTAATCATTGCCAACTACCAAACAACATAATATGACGAAATTCCAATCAATAGCTATAAATGAAGAAATACATTTACAATTACAAACAAGTAAATAATGACATACTCGTACCTAAACCATACACCAACAATTATTACGTAAAGCAGTAAATATCACGTTAGGCCTATTTTGTATTGAATCTATGAATTTTTAAAGTTATTATTGCATTTAATTAAAGCCAATTTGCCATCTAAGTCTTGTAATAAGGTAATAACATACATTTGGAATCATCAAACTTGCGACACGGCGACCTCTGGTGGCTACTTATGTAACTATGTTGTGGTAGTTTATGGTTTAATTATTATGCTGTAGGTTAAGCGGCTTTGTGTCTTTTTGGTGTACAGGTTGATTATTTTTGGCAACTTAGAGATTTTAGTAGTTATAAAAGGAAATGTAGTTTAAGATGACTCACGTTTTATAATGCCTAAAAGTATATGATCCATTGCAGTAAACAAAATCAGAAAAATATATGATATTCTTCAGGATCTATGCTAGTTAGATAGTGTGTTGAACGAAAGAATACAACACATTTGGTACGATTGAAAAAAGTCACGAAGATACCTTTAAAAATTTCTTTGAACGATTAAAAATCATACTAATATAGTTAAATGCAATCATTCTGTTTTTTGTCAGATTGTTCTTCAAGCAACATAAACTATTAACGTGATAGTATTTAATTTTTTTGTCAAATCAATGATTTTTTGTAAATAGAGAATGGCTTCATATTTTGCAATAAATTCCCAGGTTTGTGTCATCACGCTTCTCTTTCTTTCCTATACAGTCCGAAAGTGACCGCGCTTTAGCTGTTGTCAGCCCCTTAAAGCTAGTGCACACGTAGACCGAGTTCAGTTAGTATTTTAAAGGAACATCGTTACTGCCGGTTGACTGCCTCGTTGATCTAGTGGTCGGAAGCGCTGCTACTGAGCATGAGGTACTAGGTTCGATACCCGGATTGGGCCATGAGTTATCGTGTTTTTCCATCTGGAATTTCTCAGTAGCAGATTTGTGTCCGGTTGGTGGCAATAGGCTCGCTTATACGTATCTGGCGAAAATTAAGTGATGTTATGTTGTATATTTGTAAAAAAATAGGTACGTTAGCTAAAAATAGGTAAGTTAGCTAAAACTAGGTACGTTAGCTAAAAATAGGTACGTTAGCTAAAAATAGGTACGTTAGCTAAAAACAGGTACGTTAGCTAAAAATAGGTACGTTAGCTAAAAATAGGTACGTTAGCTAAAAATAGGTACGTTAGCTAAAGATAAAACGTTCACTTCCTTTTAATCTCGACGCAATACGGAACTCGGAAACAAAAATCCAGCTATCGAAAGATTTCACTTCATTCAATTCGATCGCTTCAAACCTGTACTACGGCATACTCATCTAGTCATCTTGCTAGACTAGACCTTGGACCTAGGAACGGGTCCTCTGGGAACTTTCCCCGACCCCCGACCTCCCGACAGTTCATGCCTTTCGTTTTCACTACGTTCGAGCATATTAAAGGCACTGGCCGGTTTTATACGGTGGATTCTTCGTTATTTAATAAGACAATTTGCTTGTATATTGGCGAGTGTGGGAAACGAGAATTGTTGAACTGTCGATACTGCATGGACCATTATTTGTTGTCAGATTTGTTTTCTCCATAATTGTGATGTTTAGGAAAATGTCTTGATGAAAGTTTTGAGTGTGAATGTAGATGGCTTTAAGAGTAGGGGAAGACAAAAAAACTAGTGCAGTCGGGGGTCCCGGAAATTCCTTACGCGATACTCGCATGCATACACACACTTGTGTATAATAGAAAGAGACAGAGAGAGAGAGAAAGTTGCATGGACCTTTTTTTTGCCTTTTTCCTTACTTGACGGTTTCTACCAGTCACCTCCTTTTTTTTTTTGTTTCCGGGGTGTAAAACCCTCTTGGATGTCCGCCGCCCGCCCCAGGGCGGCGGCGGTCTGTCAGACTCTAACTGACTAAATAAAAACCACCCCCGGTGTTCCATTCCGGGAGTCGTGGGAATGTACGATCCTTCCGCAACCCCGGTCTGATGCCAGCCCGCCACTGCGGGCCTCTTCGGGTCTAGGGCCGTGAGGTGTTTGACTCCCCCCGCGACGTCTAAGAGGGGCGCGTGGAACACTACGCGCCGCCACCTCAAGTCCTGTTGTGCGGGGGGCGACGGACGTCCCCGAGTCCGTCATCGCCCCTGGACCCATTCAGGGTGGCTGGAAGAGACCAGTCACCTCCTACCGCAAGCCGCGTAAAGAAACTTCGTTCCAAAAATACGATGGATGGACTGTAGAACATGTGATGATATGGCTAGAAAGGGGATGACGACCGAGAGGACGAATGATAGAGAACTATGGAAAAAGAAGACATGTTGCGCCGACCACAAATAGATTGGGATAGGTAAGGGAAAGATAATGATGATGAATAATTGTGATGTTGCTTCAAATCATTGTGATTAAAATATTTGAAGAGCTTATTCAGTAATCAAAAACTTTTTGCAATAAAATAGGTGAGAACCGTTAGATGATCGTTGGATTTTTTTACAAAGAGACGGACGAGAAGTTTTAGATTCACGTCCATTTTTTTTTATTAAGACGCGTTTAGTTTGTGTTGAAAAAATTACTGAGGAACGGGTGCTGTATAAAACAGAATATGGTACGGTATCCATAAGGTGTAAGTACAGTTTTGCCGTCATAACGGAATACCATAAAAAATTAATCAGCATCTGGAAAGTCTCAAATCGTCATGATCCCATAATCAATTCATGTCCACTCCATGATTCCGTTTTCCGTCCACCTTCCTGTCACGATCATACGTTTTTACCATAATAACTCGTAATTTCTCCGACGAATCGTGAGGATGCCCCCTGATGTTGCGTCAGGCATTTGGAAGAATACGTTTCCTGATTGGCTAATTGGCGAGTTGCAGCACGAGTCGAAAGACTTCCACCAATCATGTTCGGTGATTAGTTGAGTGATGTTTGCGATATGGGTATCGGGCTTATGGATGGTACAGTCTAGTGAAGATGACCAGTAATGGCTAACTAAAGCTAAATTTGTCTGCTGTATTCTTGGGAACACACCTACCTATAGCTATTGTGACATCAAACATTCTTATTATTATATTTGGTATAATATATGTGGGTATGTAACAAGCGTGATGATTTATTACGTATTTTTAATAAACAATAACGTTCGTTACATGAAAGTATTTAATGTTTTCAGTTACCAGTTTGACGCTTTATATGATTTGCCTGTAAGCCTTGTCTTGAAGCACTATTAAAATAATACATGACATTTTAATATTCGATAGTTTCTCCATCATTGTACTTTCCATACTTACTTACACAGTTATGAAGATGAATATTTTTTTTTTTTAAATGTTGCCCCACACTATGAATTTCTCCTGTATTGTGGGTGCATTTACAAACATTTAAACTCACATACACAAACAGCCAGACCCGGAACAACTACTTGTAGGTCAGATAAATATACGTTCCGTGCGGGAATTGAACGCGCGACACGCAACGCAGCAGTCAATCGCTTAACCACTGCGCCAACCGTGCCGTCGTGCGTCAATTACTAAGCTTGTTTATTCTTAAAACATGCCAAGCCAAAGTGTACTCATACTTATACAGCCGACTACACTGCTTAAAAACAATTAACTTCAAATTCAACGATGTTCACCACATTCATGGACGAACAAAAAAAGTCGGACAGATTCTCGCTAACAAAAAACTGTGTCACTCAAGTCTGCCAGCCCGCTATACGTACAGGCCGCTGTACGCACACCTTCACACATTAGTCGGCCGACGCAAAGACGCATTTATGCGCGTAATGGCTAACCATTACGCGCATAAATGGCAACACTCACACATAAACGGGACTCAGTTTTGCCTTAGCGGAGTTCCGTCAGACTTTTTTTGTTCGTCCATGACAACTTTATAGTAGTTACCTTATGGTCAACATTTTCATAAAGATAAGTGTAATGTGGCTTATCCGACTTCATCTGAAAAGGTATTATGTATTGTTACCCATAATTTATGGTTGAAGCTTGTGATGATTTGAAGCCATAAAGATATAAGTTAGTGTTATGAAGCACCCATTTATTATGCTATTAGTTTCGTCATGGCTCTTTTCTTTTTTGGGGTGTGAGGTCAAATAGGTCTTATGTCATGTGTAGTTTGTGTCAATGAGAGGTCCAGCATCAATAATAAAATGGACTTTATTTCAAGTTAGTTAGCACTAAGCAGCTAATTAAGTTTAAATTTGTTTTTTCTTGTGTTTAGTGGGCAGGTTTTTTTTTGACGTGAATATTTCAATAAGTACTTAATGCAATAGCTGAACCCAAAAATAGCATAACCTATTACGATTAAAAACTCTTTTGTACATTAATATCCATTTCTTAAAGTTTCGACCTTCAGACCTTCACCTTCAACTCCCTGTGTCTTTGTGATATTATTTCTGACATTTTTTTCCTCTGCTGTTTTAGCTGTTGATACTTTACGTAATTTATAAATTAATTTCTAAATTCAACTCTATTACATCCATTTTATTAAATATTCCATTCAAAACATCACTAAGACTACCCCAAACCAATATTATGTCTGACTTCCACACATCATTGTAACGAGTGCACTTAGCCTCATTGCCCGAAGCTATCACGCACGCCTTTCTGACATAATGTGTATAATCAACGACACAGCTGTAATCATTACACCCTGTATGTGAACTCTACCGGTACACGAATAATGACGAAGGTTCACGAAGGTACACGAATGATGGCAAAGCTTCTCGTCATTATTGTTACGTAGGAAGTAGCTGTTTACCGAATTTACTTTGAGAGAATTGCGTCTATTCGCCACTGTGCGAAGAATAGTTGTGAACTTTTGATCTTGTTCTGATTCATTTTGAGTTTGGGTCACCAATTTTCTTTTAATCTGTTGTTAAGAAGTATCTATAAGTACCTAATTAAACGAAACTTCGCGAGTGACTATAGTATAGGCAATAGTCCCTCTATATCAAACATACTGACTGGAAACTTTCGCAAGTCCTAAGAGCATTTTCCTCGCACAGATAATGACGAAAAAAAAAATATTTACACATCAAATAATCAATTTAATCAGAAATCTCCAGATTGCTTTGCTGTTAAGCATAGGGTACCACCTGGCTCTTCCACAGCTCACGGTCATAAGTTTTTATCGTCTATGATTTCCATAACTTCCCGCAGTAGTTTTCAAGTCGTTTTCTCATCTTTGAAGCGGCCTTCCTCTTTTTCTCTTTCCTTCTCTGGGATACCATTCTGTTACTTATCGCGCCCGTCTTCCGTTTTATACTCCTGATGTCACGACCTCACCACCACTTTCATGGAAAAAAAGGGTGCTATAAGTTTAACGTGTGTATCTGCAGTGTGTCCGTCTGCGGCATCGTAGCTCCCCAACGGTTGAACCGATCTTATTTTTTTATTATTTGTTTGAAAGGCGACTTGATAGAGTGTTCTTTTGTAAAAAAAAATAAAGATGAAAATTGAAGTTCAGCTGTTTTGTGAGGGTTTTGTTTGTGTCGGGTGTTTTTTTATATAAGTTAATTTTTTTTATTGTGTAAATCACGTCTGCACGTTTATTTTTCTTCTTATAAGATTGAGTTTTGATTTGTCTTTTTTCTTTGTATTAAAATTTTGCATGTTCTTTTGTATGTTGTGTTGACATGATGAACCAAACAATAATGTATTATATAATAATCCTACCAATCGCCACACCATAAGTAGCGATCTAACCTTTCTTTGGTTTATTTAATCAATCATTCAATCAATCAATCAACCATTTTGTGGGCAAGTCGGTTACGTAATGGTAATGTTACGGTACTACAGTGACTTTGCATAAATATTTGTAAAAATGCTTCGTACTTAAATGTCATAACACCCTCGATTGGAGAGGTACTTCTACCGGGTCAATTTAATGTTACACCATACGAAATAATCAAATACGTTTTTTTACTTTTCCAGCATCATTATCGAATTTATGTAAAATATCTAGGCCCTTTGAAGCGAAATAGAAACACGATGACAGCAGTACTCGTAATTTTCTCTTTATTTTCCTTATGTTTCTATTCGATAGGCTGATATTTCGGGACTTGATTCAAGCTATTAAAAACAGTGCCCGATGTATTTCATCGCTATATTTTTGCGAATCTTAAGAGTCTTCAAGCAGATCGGGTTCAAAGCTATGAGCCGGATATAGCTTTGATAATAATTAACGGGAAGTGATACAAGTGCACATTACAACATTATGCGTAAGTCAAACAAGGTCAATAGCCTTTTGACATTTAAGTTATTCGTCGTAGATGATTTTACCTTTCAAGTGGTTAAGTTGCACTTATGCCTTACGCGTAACATATTAGTATTAAGATTAATTATATAATTATACACAAAAGCGCATGAAGACATCGTTAGAGCCTCATAAAGTTGTTTACATCACTTAGTCCTAGCGTTTTAAAGTATCATGGTTCTGCTAAAGAACGTTATGTACGTATTCTCGTCTCCGTGAGACTTTTTTCCTACGGGGATCTTCAAAAAATCATCCAATCTATTCCTATGGGAAATTCTCATAAAAACAGTTTGCATTAAAAATATCCACAAGAAGCTCAATTATGCCCATCTTCTTTTTTGTCGTATCGATGGATGACAGTGACTTAGATTTTTTCGGCCCATAACTTCGCCACTTCCACGGCTTCGTCAGTGGCAGCGCAGAGGTCACTATGGCTGCATTTTTTGGACCACAGAAAGTAGACATAGGTTTGCGCCACACCTGTTGTAGGCGATTCAGGGTCTTCCAAGTGAGCCACAGACTCTTCAACACTCACAATCGCTAATTTAAATCTGAGTGATTGCGTTTTTGCAATGGGCTACTCCAAATATATGGACGTACCTATCCTGATTTATTACCTTTTGTTTATGGCGGTTCACGCTTATTTAACCTCGGCAAGAAAACGCTTCCTTACCGTTTTATAGCCTTTAAACGAAATAAAGAGAAGTAACTGCGGAAACTCAATTATGTTGGGTCGGCTTCCAGTCTAACCGGATGCAGCTGAATACCAGAATTATACATGGAGTGACTGCCTATTTGACCTCCACGATCCAGTTGCTGGGTAGCACGATACCCCTTGGTAAGACTGGTTGTCAGACAACCAGTGACGATTGTCAAAGATCTACGAATGACAGCCGGGAGCAGCTTAACTGCTTAACGTGCTTTCCGAGGCACGGAGGGGTCTTGATATGTAATGGATGGTCATCCATCCAGGAACCGACCGCGACAAGCGTGGTTTAACCTTCGATTGACCCTTGCGAGTGTTATTTATTAGTCACCAGCCCCTCTGCCAAATTCTTTGCCAGTAGGTACCTATAGCAACTATATTTGAATATCGTCAATCGGAATGAAAACAGGCCTGTGGTGTAAATGCAACCTAAATAATTAAGCAACATAATGAGGTTCCTTACGACAGTTCGCGATGATATCTGTACAAGAACCGTCGTCTCCCACGCTTGTTTCACGATACAGTAAATGTCATAGATCTATATATTAATGACTTTGTTGATAAAAAGAGCTGTGACTGACTTAGTACATAGTTTTAGTATATTAAAGTCGTTTTTGTGGAAATTAATCTGTAAACCTGTAGTCGATACTCCGAGCTTGGATCTCTTGAAACCGCACTACATTCTTCATCGCCCTCCTTGATAGGCCTTCCACGTTATGTATCCAGTTTTTGAAGTGAAAACTTCTTTAGGCACACTGGGCGCTCTTTCTGAGTAGTGAAAGAAACTGAACCGTCACGCTCGAGTCGGTGACGCTGAATCGCGTATACTCGACTCTAGTCGTAAGTTTTCACTTCTATCCTGTGATCACATACATCCTCTTTTTTTTGGATTCCTCAGTTTCAAGATGCTCTGAAAAAAATGACACCATTTCCGTAGCTACAATATTTTGATCTATGTTTGGTTCTAATCAAGGTAGCATTTGCAGTTTTTACTCATCTTGTCTATGTTCTTGTTACTTATATCTTCTTTTTTGCAATCAAGATTACCCTCAAGTTATTCAATATCCTTAGTTGGTAGGTATTTATTTACGAAATCATTTTCCGCTAACACATTTACTCATTTAGTCAGATGTGGATTTTGCTTAACAATAGAACAAACTGGCAAAAGCAAGCTTCCTACAAATTCAACCTGTTTTCTCCTTCCTCTACTTAGCTCTTTTTACACCATCTGTTTGCCTAAATCCTACACACGGCAGCGAATATTTACCTAAATGGTTGACCCACAAAATATTTGCTCAAACACTCGGAAAATCTCACTGCGGAACATTGTTTATTTACGCAACTATTATGTAATATTTCTCTGAGAAAACAATGTGTAAGGTAATATAAGTAATAATGCACATAATATCATGCACATTTTTGGCCTCAGGTCATAGGTGATACTTTCATAAGTCAATTGTAGGGAAGGAGAGAAAACTTGTAACTAATTGTATATTGATGACATGGTGTATGGGCCTACGTGAATGTATGACATGGCATATACAATGTTATGACTTGCGTGTGTATGGAAAGGTAATTGACCTACTTATGTGAACAAGTTAGATGGATATGAAGTAGCATCGGCCTCTATTTGCTATTGCCATAATTACCATTTACTAATTCATAATTTCGGACAGTTTGGTTTGAGCCGCTTTTGAAATCTGAACAATTGACCATAAGATATCGGTGTCTTCTTGTAATTGAGTTGATGAGGTTATATCAGACTGCAGTGTCTTCGTACATCATACAATTACATTGTCTTAATAGACATATAAGTCTTAACGTGATTGTGACAAAACATGACCATTAATTAATGTTTATGTCGATGAGGGTATTCTCTCTACTACCGAGATTTTAGCTAGAGCTTTTGTTCTTATATTGTTTTTGTTTTTTTATTTTTGTTACGTGAATACTGTGTTTTTTTTCTTCTATTTTGTTGTGAATGCTGTGCACGTCTGTAATTGACGTAAACACTAGTACCTGTCTCTGTTCTCTTTTATTTGTAAATGTTTGTGTTGTCGATGTGCCTTAATAATAATAAATTAATTAATTGGATGGGAAAGGCTAGTGCGAAGGTGACTTTGGGCTTCGTGAATCGTATAATTATATTTGCACGGAACTCCTCAGTTGAGTTAAGATAACACCCACGTCCAATGTCCGTGGAGGGAAATGGTATAATGAATCACACATAACAGAAACAAGAATGCTTTCTAAATAATCCTTAGCTGGTGAGATTGAAATTCACTCTTCACAATCTTGAATAAGACTTTTGTAATAATTATGATTTAATACTGTTAAAGTAGAAACAATGCATCTTACTGTCACAATTTTGAATAACGACATTCTACATGCGTGGGAGTCGATCTGATTGAATGATGATTGATAACGTGTTTTTTAAATGTATTAATCTTGAATGCTGTATGATTGGAATCTTGTGACCTAGTCATAATGTAATGTTTGAACTTATGACTTCTTTTGTTGTTGCTTTTATTGTCATAAATGGTGTAAGTCACTAGACGTTGTCGTATTACAAATAACTATATTTGTAATGGTCGTATTACAAATAACTATATTTGTAATACAACAACAAGGTGGGTGCACCTATAGTAGGTAAACCCACATTTTGCCAGCTAAGTACTTAAATTCCATGTAATAGGGGGCGAGCCTATTGCTACCAACTGGGCAAAAATCTACACTCCGGGCTGCTATTAAGAAATTTCAGATAGAAAAACCTAATAACACTTTGCCCGACCCGGGAACCGAACTCAAGACCTCATAGTCAGCAACGAGGCAGTCAATGGTGCTGCCAAGTAATATTTGTAATACACATAACAGTTATTCAATTTACCAAAACACGTGTCATTTGATTTGCCTGGCATATTTTTATATTTATACCTTGGAGTCTGTCAGACTTTAAGTCATGGCTATCCCCTATCTACTTGATAAGTAACGAACTCGAACATGGTGCTCAAGTATGAATGAAATTTCTAACAAGATTTGAGAATGATTATTTACGACACAGTTGGCGCAGTGGTTAAGCGATTGACTGCCGCGCTGCGTGTCGCGGGTTCGATTCCCGCACGGAAAAAATATTTGTATGACCTGCAAGTAGTTGTTCCGGGTCTGGCTGTTTGTGTATGTGAGTTTTAAATGTTTGTAAACGCACCCACGACACAGGAGAAATTCCTAGTGCGAGGCAGCGATGAAAAAAAAAAAAAAGATTTTAACAGTTTTTAATCGAAACCGAAACAATTGCTTGAACATAAAAAAAGAGTAAGTAAGTAAGGATCGTAGCTGGAGGCATTCTGTAATATCTGCCTACCCCAATGAGAAAAAGACGTGAGTTAATGCTTGAACATCGTTCTACAATACTGGGTTTGAGTACAGACGGTACAGCTGTTCCACTATCATCCACATCTCAATAACTTTCAGAACGCCAACGAGTCGTGACGTAACATAATGACAGACAAACACGGAAGCTGGTGACCTTTCACAGTTTTTGTTAAAGACGAGGCATCTTTATATTACGAATAATGTTACATATGCAGTGCTTCTATACGTTTACAAGAATGTTATGTGGGAGAGTCGTGAGTTGCTCGCGTAATAAGATTTGAGGTCAGAAGTAGATTAAAATGTTGCTACTAAGAAACTGCTGGTGCTTAAAACGCTGCAATTTTTTAAGTGCACTAGGAAATGTAATGATATTGATAACGGCCAAATCGAACAGCAGTTTCGTTTAGAATCACGTCACGAATCGATTTAGAATCACTCACGCCTTGTTCCCATGGGGTTAGGCAGAAAATACAGAACGCCACCTGATTTAGAATTAGTATTTTTTTTTACTTTGCCCCACACTAGGAATTTCTCCTGTATCGTGGGTGCGTTTACAAACATTTAAAACTCACATACACAAACAGCCAGACCCGGAACAACTACTTGTAGGTCGTACAAATATTTGTGCCGTGCGGGAATCGGACCTGCGACACGCAGCGCAGCAGTCAATCGCTTAACCACTGCGCCAACCATGCCGTCAATTGGGCCCGCGTGGTGAATTATGGTCCACTCCCTCTCACATAGAGGAGGTCTATCTCCCAGCAGTTGGGACATTATAGACTGATTGTGCATTAAGATTTCAGTTTAATACAGGAACCGTTTTGCAAACATATAAATAGAATAAGCAACGCAATGCACACTTCGGAAGTTAGGTCCTCGCGATTGCCACACACCACCCACTACATGTACTTGCTTATAATCCTAAATGCTCTTACAATGCCACGCAGATTAGCACAATCAAAGTCAAGTATAGACATTATGCAACTGGCACAAAGACCTCAACATTGCAAAACTTGCAAATATTGGTCAATTACTGCAAACTGCATTAGCCATGAACATCGTCCTTGTCTAAATGACAATATTTCACAAATCATTGCAAGTATCTGAAGATTTCATACCTATGCACTTATTATTGAAATTCCTACCTTCTCTCTGAAATGTTCTACACGCCCTATGACTAAGCAGTATTTTTCTGTAAGTAAAGAGGTATTTACTCTGCAGTGGTACAATTAAGTGTACTTCAGACCGAATTTTGGTAATGGCGGCAAATCTCAGCGGAGTCTTGTTATCGAAGCGAGAGATATTATAATGCAGGATATTGTAGTGGTATTATAGTGTCAGTGTGTGTCAGACACGGATGCGCTCTCTCTTCCCTCACTCTTAAAATCCGATGGGTCGGCAATCTGACACGACCGGAGAGAGATCAGGCGCAGCACCAACGTGCTTTCCGAGGCACGGGGGTATCACACCGCCGACTTCCAAACTCGGGGCTGTTACTGATAAATACCTAATAGAAAAACGCAATAATTATTATTATTTATTATTATTTTATTTCATATGTCAGATTACATTGATCCATAATGGTTAGTAACAACAGGAGCTTAAAATCTATGTTAGTAGGTACATAATTAAATATAAATAACAATAAAATTACATCATAGGATTAGAAACCATTACAATTCAAATATTAAAACATTAAAACAAAAATATCAATTAAAATCAGAATTAGAATTGGAATTGGAATAAAAATTAATTATAACTAAAAGATTTTATTTTACCGTCGCAATTACGATGCGTACCCAAAGCGAGATAATGCTTAGACCGACCTAGGAATGGTATAATTACTGTGGAGTTAACATCATAGTAACCAGCATAAGCTGGCCTCGTATGCTACTGAAACTCCGAGCTACACTAGGCCAGCTTACGGTCAAAATGCTACCACTGGTGTGCGACCTGTAGGTAGTCGTGTACCTGTACATACCTATAGCTACATTTCAGCATTGGGTCAATCTTCAGCTGTAGCCCGCCAAATTCAAATTTTGTTTGTTTTTTTTTTTGAAAATTACAGCTCTGTTTTACGTCGTATATGATACCTTCTTAATAAAGAAAGAAAGAATAACGTTTATTTGGTCACAGTTCGTGAAACACAGAATACAAATAACTAAATAAAAAGTAAACATAATGTTTTAACAACAATAGTGTGTGCCTCACGGCTGCGCCAAAAAGGTTAATTTAGGCATTAATGCCAGACAGATGCTGTCTGACGCTGGTAAATAATGTTTATAATGTAAAGTTTGACGGTTGATATGAAATTGATGATTATTATTCAATAAATATATCATTCCTACAGTCGCGAATCGCATTTTCAGGCATACAAACACACAAAACAGACAGACAGACAGATTAAAAAAACTAGATATTTCAATGACTCACAGAACTCATTAGGTACCTACCACACATCAAAACTACATCAAAAATTTAACCATAAATTGTGTGCAAATAAAATATGATACTCTTAACTGAATCTGCATAAATATTATCTAAATATTCCAGTCATAGTGCCAACCGGAAATGCTTTGGACAGAGAACATTAACATATTTACCATGCTGTGATATATTACCATATTAATCAGTGCGCCATACATAATGTATGAGATAGTCCTCTCTGCTCGTTAATAGTTGTAATGGCAAAGAGAATTAAGTGAGAGTTCATAATTATTATTAGGTTAGGTACCTATGTCGTTCGAGCTCGTGAATCGTTGAGCTCCTTGAGTCTAAGTTGAGCTGCACGATTACTGACAATTGCGTGCACTGACTGGACAGGTCCACTCAATCTGTGTGGTTCTTTCCTCAAAAGACCATTGCAGACACCGATCTACATAGCCTTCACATGATCTGACCAAGATTTTGTCTGGACTTTAAAAGAGACTGTGACCTCTGAGTTTGTTTCGGCCTTTCTTCTCAGAGTAGTCAGATAGGAAACGCCGACCTCATCTAGTTTGAAAAAAAATATGATTGACGTGTAAAAGTGTTTGTTCAAACCTACTTACAGAAATAAAATCATTTATCATTTATGTAGTTTTCCCTCTGAATGTTGTAAGAAACTACCATTCAGAGGCAATGCTATGTTGGAGGGACTCATGGCTACGTAATAACAGCCGCAAGGGTCGATCGATCAGGTTAAACTATGCTTTTCGCGGTCGATCCGTTGATCGGTGACCATCTTTACATTCCAAGATCTCTCCGTGCCTCGGAAAGCACGATAAGCCGTTGGTCCCGACTGTCATTCATAGATCTTTGACAGTCGTTATGGGTCTTCAGAAGACGTTAGTGTGGCAAATTATGGGTATCGTATTACTCCACGAACTGGGCTGTGAAGGTCAGATAGGCAGTCGCTCCATGTAAAATACTGGTATTCAGCTGCATCCTGTTAGAATGGAAGCAGACGCAAAGGCTAGGCAGGTGATCATGAGGCTATGCGGTGTTGCAAGAGTCCAGCCGTGAAATAAGAAGGTTAGCACCAGGCTAGGTTTTACTCACCACCATCAAAATTGTTTATGAATGAAATTGACAGTTCTCATAAGTGACACGTGCTCGATACGCGGGAAAATAATGTTTTTGAAAATGGCGTAAGTACCTACTTATTGTTTTCATTCTTCGATTGTATCACCACGTGTAATCATTTTTGCATCGAAACGCTAGAAATTACGCGCACTCATTTGTTTCTCGACATACGAGTATTTTAGACCTTTTGAGATAGTTCATTAGAAAACATTAAAGAAAACTACTTCCTCATGTCCTCGTGCAGTCATTTATAAACACGTTGTAAATTCTATGGTTCATTAGCAATTTCATGTCAATGAATAGAGTAAGGTAGATACTTTTATGTTTTATAACACAATAATTATGATGTTCGTAATAAAGCGATACCCATCTTATTTATTAGTGTTGCAATAACATTTCCAATCACTGTTTTAAAAAACACAATACCTCATTTACATAACCATTCCAAAGCACGCTTTATGTATTACACAATTTCGTACCATTACTTTTATCAAACCACACGCTTGCTCAGCAGGAAGAGCGTTGCATTGAATGACATGTCGAATAATATCGGCAATATATCGTCAATAAGTCACGACGAACTATATTATTGTATTGTAATGTTGGTAACTTGGTATTGCGTATTTTGTAGGTTATAGGCTTATTTGTTACCTCTTTGGTTTAGAGTTGTAAGTTTGTAAGAGTTCAGTGAAGAAGATTGGCAGAAGTGCCTTTGTAGATACCTACATTTTGACGTCATCGCCATCATTCAATCACTTGGACACGAAGATAACTGTAAGGACAAAGACATGGGAATGATCATGCGTATCAATATAAGTATATAACATACCACATGCATTATATTTTTTATTTTTTTTTATTTATTAAAACTTTATGCACAAGTAAAAAATAATACTGTACAAATGCGGACTTAATGCCTGAGGCATTTTCTACCAGTCAACCTTAGGCTATATAGTATCTGAAGGCATTATGTATATTATGTACCTACCTATGTATAGTATAGAAATCAACATTTCGACAGTAATTAAGCGTTAAGGCGACACCGCCAGGGTAGCCCGCGAAATTGAAATTTTCTTACGTTTTTGGCAATTTGCAGGTTTTTGCGGTAATTCTGTAAAACACTAACAGTAGGGATAGCTTACATTTTGATAGTTCAACAAAATTCATTGCGTTATTTACGTTATTAGCAGACATATTTTTCGAACACAATGAAACAATGGATTAACAATATCCTTCAGAATGATTTAGATTATGTTTGATAGTGTGTGTGATAGATGATAGTTGTAAGTTGATCTAAATATGAACCGCGGCCGTATCAAATATTTATTTATAGAATTATAATCATAAAAATCATCAACACAACTCTCTAAGTTCATTTCACCCTAATGAATAACTATTTCATGAATTCATGACAATTGAGGCCAATTCCTACTTAAGGAGTTGTATTGTTGATTCTATTGATTATAATCCTGTGAAGCCATATTTGTTACGGTCGCGAATCATTTGTTTTATCAACATACAACCTTTTTTTTTTTTGAGTGTGGGCAAATCACAAATGTTGTCATCAAATACTTAACTTTTCCCGCTCTGGGCGGAGCGGGAGGGCGTGTCAGACTCTTACTGACTAAAACCCACCCGTGTTCCTTCAGTTGCTTGTGCCGGGGGCACGGTAACCTTTCTAACTTTCCCGCAACCCTAGCAGGAATCGGCCCTAGCGGACCCCGTCATTGGTGCTGACATCTCTTTGAGGCACGCGTGGAACACAACGCGCCGTCGACCCAGGCTTGTTCCTTATCGGACGGCGAGCAACATACAACCTGACACCACAGTTTAAACTGTGCTGAAACGGACCTGCAAATTACAAAAAACGTCGGAAAATTTTAATTTGGCGGGTACCTTAGTATATCCCCCTTAAGTTAATGATTTAGTCCCACGTAAAAGATTAGCCCTTTATTGTGCTCAAATCAGAATTCCGGGCTGGGTTTCAAATGTTTAATATTGTCATAGCCCTAATAATACTGCCAGACCCGGGGATCGAACCTAGTAGGTACCCCTCGTTCAGCTGTCACACTTGCGACTACTCGACTAACATCAGTCACAAACATACTCGTAACAAGAGATTCGACAGCAGATAACATTCACAACCCATAGGTAAGACCAACCAATTTGAAGTAAAATACTACCATTTAAGGCATAATTGAAAGCAAGATGGTCGTTAGACAGGCGACAAAACGTTCTACACTTCTTGTTAGCACTTTAAGATGCTATCACTGAGCTCCCACGAGACCTAGGTAAACGTAGGTATTAGAGTTGTACCGACTAGTCGGGAAAGCCGACTATTCGGCCATCTTTATAGTCGACAATTCGGCAAAAATTCAAAATTCGACTAGTCGGCTCTTAACATACCATCGGCGAAAAGTAAGGTGATTGAAATAAAATGTTAACCTTTATTGATATTTCTTTTAATATTTTAATTAACTCTTCCTTTAGTAGACAATATTGGAACTTAAAGCAAGAAAAATAGAATTTTAACAAAAAAAAACAACATTTTTAACAGGGGCTTCACAACTTTATACAAATAACGCAAGCATCGTATTAGTTTTGTGCACTCGAACTCCACAGAAAGCACACACTCACTGTTAAACACCCTCAAACTCACCATCCTATTTATGATCACACACTCATTAACATGGCAGCGTTTTTTGGGTTTAAAGACATTTATTTCTCAAAAAAGAACATTACGGTTCACTTACATATTGAGAAATGTATAGAAAATATATAATAAAAGTAGATACAGTCTCTGTGATCACATACAGATAAACAAAACAACAGAATTAGAAGATATAGGTGACATTCGGTGTTAGTACTTCATTCTAACATATTCCTCTAGGGCTTTTTATATGTATTACAACTGTTACTCTTAAACACATCTTTTTCTAGTTTTATTGTTATTATTTTATGTTTATTCTCGATTTGTTTGTTATGTTTTCTTCCATTTTATTTTTCGATTTTATTAAGTTTTTTTGTGATTTGAAGCAAACCTATTTTACTCTTATTACCGAACATATTTTAAAATAAGTACGAGTATAAAGTGAATTGGTGGAATAGCAACAATTTTTATAGCAATGATCGGCTTGGCCGACTAGTCGGTCTTCTTTGCAGCCGACCAGTCGGCCAAACTCTAGTCAGCCCCTCTCTAATAGGTATGTAGGTGTAGGTACAGACCTAGGAACCTAGGTTATGGAGGGAAAGTGCTGCCATGCAGTGTGATACATTACTATTGCTTCGTTTCGATATCATGTCGCTGGGAAATGTGGTATAAAGATGGAATTAAAAGCTTTCCTTATTTGTGATTTTGGTTTCGATTGCATAAGTTTGATGTGATCGTCTCGTGGTTGGGGTATTGTCACCTATGATTCTATGATGCCACTTTATACCGACACGAAGCCATAGTAATATGTGATGTAATGTAGCGGCAGTATCTGGGTGAGGTGGTTTCATGACATGAAACTGCGTGGTTTTCTATCAAAGAGTGTAATGATAGATTGACAGGAATCAAAGAGCCCAACCAATCAAAAATACTGTCCACGTTTACCATAGTAATACAATTATCCATAAAATATAGAAATCGGGATAGTGTTAAATGATTTTATTTCTGTAAGTAGGTTTGTACAAACACTTTTGCACGTCAATCATGTTTTAAAGACTAGATGAGGCCGGCGTTTCCTATCTGACTACTCTGAGAGGAAAACCCGAAACAAACTCAGAGGTCACAGTCTCTTTTAAAGTCCAGACATAATCTTGGTCAGATTATGTGAAGACCATGTAGATTGGTGTCTGAAACGGTCTTTTGATGAAAAACCACACAGATTGAGTGGACCTGTCCAGTCAGTGCACGCATGTGTCAGTAATCGTGCAACTCAACTCAGAACTTAAGGAGCTCAACGATTCGACGAACAATACCCGTCTTAATTAGTTTAATTATTAATAGTAGTAGTGATTATTAATAAGTAGGCCGCATATATTACTCAAACTGCCAGATCATGATTAAAACTAACAGAAAAAAAGCACTGTGTAATAGTGGAAGTAGGCAGTGGTTTCTGTGCTTGTCCAAGTCTATGACGTGAACGTACCCACTAAAGTCAAAAGAGATGTTTCTGTAATGTTGACTAAAAGAAAATGGGTACTGTACGGGAACTGACTTTGACGGATAAGCTTAAAACTGAACTATACAATATGTAACCTAATTAACGCAAGACCGCATACACCCTAATTAGAGTATTGAGTAAAAAGCATAATAATTTTTTTTTAAACTAACTATTTTTATTAAGATAATCGTGTTGACGTAGCATTACTTTAAGCATTTAAAATTGAATCTTACTGCCTTGAAATAAGTTTTTTTTAGCTCAATTGGCGATCAATGTCGCAAAATACATATTTAAAAAAAAAATACCTATTTATCAATTATGAGCAAACTACTTTCAGGACTTGCATTTATTCTGTTACTCCTTGTATATACTAATTAAACAGCAAACAATTATTTAAATAGCTTTGAAAAACCTTAAGATCAATACATATTAAGTTAATTATGTGTTTAAATAAATCGTTGTAAATATGTTCTCGACTCGCAAACACGATAATATTATCGAAATATTCGGTATTGATAAAATGGCGGCTAATCGGCGGATGTAAGGATTACAGCATAGCAATGATTAATGATGATCTTAATAGTAACGTGCTTAAAAGCTTTATAATTCATCGGAGTGTTAATAATTGTGCTTAGATCGCAGATTACTTAATCGCTAATTGGCTGGTTGGTATAGAGGTTGCAAGCGCGTCTTGATTTCAGTCATAGGTCAGTGGCAGCGCAGTGTTATGACCATAATTATTTCAACCAACAACGGATGCCACTAAGCATAAAATTAAAAGCATAGGTACAATCAAAAGGACTTCACATAAACATATTACAAACTTCAATAGGCTTAGATACCCTCTACGTTATAGAACTATTAACATATCTAAATAACTGTCAAAATGTCGATGTATCTCCACATCTACAGCACTGCTTCCTCAGTGTCCATTTCACAAAACGATTTTAGACCCAAGTTGTTATCTGTTGACAACCCGTCTTGCCAAGGGGTATCGTATTACTCAGATTAGGGTTGTGGAGTTCAGATAGACAGGTCCAGTGACATTTGACGAAGCCGAGAGTCACTTGTGCTCCTCGACATTGAAATCATTTTACTGTACTGGACCTCACCTGGGAACCTTCTGGTTACGGAGATATTGAAGGTCAAAATTCCAACTTTTACTGATGTTTTTATACAAAAACCAGTTTTTAATGTTATAATTATAACACAACTTACAATACCCCCACGATCCCTGTAGGTACCGTTGCATGCACCCATATGCGAAATGTTTTGCGCGTTACCGCTAACAGCAAATTTTCACACCAAAAGTTAAAAAGTCAAATCCCAACAAATATTTATGTGCAATACTTTGATGTACAGAATGCATAGTTGACGGCTATGTCATGGGTCTTTTTACACCGTGTATAGAAAGGCTTAACGTGAAGCTGGACTCGCGATATCAAAGATGAATGACCTAGTCGTGCGCGCGTAATAAGACCAAGGCCAACCAACCGGACTGGGCTTTCTTTAACCTTTCAATAGTATTATCACATAAAGCCGATCTAGAAAACTGAAATTAGGTCTGCTGCAGACAACTGTACCTACCTAAATATGAATAGAGACGGGAGGTAGTACCATAATAACTGGTTTATGCAGAAGGATTGGTAAAGCTACGGTTTCCTAGTAAAGCACATTACAACATGAATGATGTAACCACTTTTTTGTAACAATATTTTGATTTAAAAGAGTGTCCATGGAGTTTCTTGCCCGTTCTTCTCCATAGGTGCCTACTACGCTTTGGAATGGGCAACTAGCTTCATCTTTCTGACTGACCGACCCCTTGACAATTCAAAAGTGCCTGTAATTGGTTTATTTGAAATAAATGCTTAGAGTTTGAGTTTTGAAGCGGTGGGCGTCATAACGGCCGCAGTGGCTGTCATGAAAATGATGGCAACGGGTTTTGACTTTACGGTGTCAAAAAACGCTGTCTAGGAAAACACACCAAATTACTTTTCAGTATGATGTTGGGGCTTCCTCGTTTTGCAGTGCCTGCGAGATGTTCGCGCAGGCTCATACTGACGATTTTCATGCCGTCATTCGGAAAAAAAGTCACTTATGATGAGGGTGCGGGGGAGTCACAACAGCATCCTGAAAACTATAGCTGAAGATGTACGTGCACCTGTGTTGAGGCATTTCGTTCGTCTGATGATCTTTTAAGGAGGTATCTCCCTATTGATTATCTTGACCGGGCGGGGTGTCTCAGCACGTGTTGTCCTTTGTAATTGTATTTAAGTACTAACAATAGTTTCTAAGTTTTTGTGTACTAACCTATGGATCTAGTTGTCCCAAAATAAACAATTTTGAACTTTGAATTAAGCCATTGAAGGACACTGAACGCGACACAATAGAAGTTTTGTTGTTGTTACGTCTAGGGCGTTTAGTGTCCCGCAAAGTGTTAATCGCCTGACTAAATTACTATCAACGACACGTCAAGTAAGTTGATTAGTTTTAAAAGGTGTTATAGGAAATGCTTTCAAAATTGCCTGGATAACATCTTCTACAGCCCAAACCTCCTAACTGAGACAGTGCCTGAGGTAGAGCAGCTGCGCGGTGCGGGAGGGTTGACATTGTCACAAGTTGACGAATCACTGGGCTCTCACATCAGGTCACCACACCCCTCCTGCATAGCTACCTCGAGTAATCTATTTCACTAGTGGAGGCACGAGCTTTATTTTGGAAAAACCTCATTCACATACACAATAATACTAAAGAATTCCTACCATAAAAGTTTTAGCGCCATTTGCAAAATTTTATTGCACAAATAAATATTAAAATCCAATCTTATCTAATATTATTATCTAACACAAATCCAATAACTAATCTTCAATAATAATCTCTTACAAAAATGGAAGTGATCAAAATATAATAGTGTCCGATAGAAAATCGCTTCCTTTCTAAAGTGTGCAGTCGTGAGGTCAAGTGCCATAATATGACAACGAATTATTACGTAATGTGACGTGCTACAGTGATACTGAGAGTATGCTCGGCATACATTTTGTTTATGTAACTGACTGTACATCTATGTTGTAGACGGGCGTTTTTGAGATTTCTCGGCCCACTTGCGCGTTTAATGAATAAATGTAGAGTTTGTTAACTCGGAGTTAATCATTAACATTTTAACTCTTATAACGCGTTGCCTCACTAAAACGTGACGACGGAGATTTTTTTTACAAGACATACTTGTTTTTTGAGTCGGGAACATTATAGTTCAATCGATGGCACATAAAATAGAATTGCAATCTCTGTGCCCTGATATGTAATCTGAACAAAAATAAACGAACGAATAATGAACGGAAATTGTATACCCATCTCTTTTACACTACACTAAGATAGTAATTGCACTAAATGGGAGCCCAGTGTCAGGCAAATATACCTCTCGCTGATATTCTGCTGGATCCCTGCAGTGACATACGAACGTCGGGCTGCGGGGCGAGCACGGCCTCTGTGATATTCTCAAGTCACGCATTTTATCACGGTTTTTGCTCTCAGACTGTGATAAAAATGTGTGACTCAAGCCTATCACAGAGGCCGTGCTTGACCCGCAGACGAGATAAATATTAAGTTTGAAATTATGTAAATACACCCACTCAAATTATTTGGTACACTCTGCCTAATCCTTCAGGAAAACTAAGCGTGATGTTATGTAAATATTATCCCAGGCATTTCCCATCAGTTTCACTTCTAAATCCATCAAAATGGTAATAAAATAATACAGTAATTCTCTTCTATACATAAACGCGTTAAGATCATAATTAAACAGTTTTACGAGCCAAATGTTGCAACAAGATTGATGGTGGTCTGAATTTATTAATATGATTATATGAACAATAGGCTTATGTGTGAACTTAACGTGTGGGAAATGAATTATGTTCTTTCCTATAAGTTAATAAATGCATTTTCATGCAATTAAGTGTTGTTTCAGGTTATCGTTAATCGATTTAATAATGAGTATTCTAGACTATAAAATGCGTATTTTGTTGTTGTAATACCTACCTTATTGGTTGAGTGTGTTACTTTTTTAACAATTGAATTATGATGGATAGGCATTTATTTATTTTATTGATTGATTTTTATTATCTTGACTTGTAAAAATGTCTGTATAAAATTGTATTCAACTTCATTATCCAATAATGTTTTACGGACATTAATAAATATTATATGAAAATATTTAAATGCCAAATGATTTTATTTCTGTAAGTATGTTTGTACAAAGACTTTTACACGTCAATCATATTTTAAAAACTAGATGAGGTCGGCGTTTCTTATCTGACTACTCTGAGAAGAAAGGCCGAACAAACCCAGAGGTCACAGTCTCTTCTAAAGTCCAAACATAATCTTGGTTAGATCATGTGAAGACCATGTAGATTGGTGTCTGAAACGGTCTTTTGAGGAAAAACCACACAGATTGAGTGGACCTGTCCAGTCAGTGCACGCATGTGTCAGTAATCGTGCAGCTCAACTCAGAACTTAAGGAGCTCAACGATTGGACGAACAATACCAAAGAAAGCATAAGTTACTCAAACTTATAAAACATTTAAAAGTTAAATAAAAATTGGATTAAGACGCTGTTCTAAAACGCCGCTACGGTGACGTTCAAAAAACGCCATGTTTCAAACGCTCGTCTACAAGTAACGAACTCTAACATTCTATTGCATCAGAGGTCAAAAAGACCCAAAACTCAAAAACAATAGTTTTCTCCTCACATACTTCTCACTCGCAAAATCACAAGTTTTAACCCTATTGAATTATTAAAGAAAGGTGTCATGCTCATCCGGGTGTGACACATATTAACTTGTGACCATTGTGATGGCTCAACACACAATGGCTTACGTTTGTTCGCAATTTAACGCCCATTGTTTGGTCGGAAATTATCAATGGGCGTCGGAATGAGACAGATCGGGCAATTACATAAGTAGTTTTGTCGTGTAGACTATTATTTCTTTCTAAACACTACCTGGGGGTACGCATTTAGCTATTTATGTTACTCCGAGTTTCCGGTAACACTTTTTGATGACTAAATGACTGGCCTTTCTATTATTTTAATCTATGCATTTGACACACAATGGTCTTGGAAGTACTTTAGTGCTTTAAAAAGAATTATTGGAGTCATCGAGATTAGCTTTATTTATTTTCTACTAGCTGTGCCTGCGACTTCGCTCGCGTGCTAGTCGGAAAAGAAATTGAATTTCATGTGTTTTAATTTTTTTGCGCGGAACCCTATTTTTTTTTTCTAAAATAAAAGTAAACTGAGTTACTTTTTATAACATCAGCAATCTGTCAGTGAAAGTCTCGCCGAAATCGGCCCAGCCGTTTAGGAGATTAGCCGGAACAAACACACAATTGTTTTTTGTTAGAAGTACCGTACATTTAAGTAGGTACATTTAGTAAAAAGATGTTATTTCGACATTGCAGGCAGACTCTTAAATTTTATTTATTTGTATAGTTAGCTTATTAGCCACAACACCTGGCTCGCTTGCACCACAAATCACTATAAATGCCTTTAGCGCGAAACATAGTTTTGTTTCCGTCAATCGTTTGAAGATGACAGGAGACAGATTAATGTTTTAAATACATACGTTAAGCTCTAAACGCATTTTGTGATTTGTGTTGCAAGCAAGCCTTACGTTTCTACAATATTTGGCGAGTTCCAAAGAGCATCTCAAGAAACAAATTATGAGCTTTTGTCGCTAAGACTGATTAAACCCTTTTAACACATAATCATCCTATAATGTTCCCACTGCTGGGACACAGGCCTCCTCTCTTTGAGAGGGAGCGGGCTGTAATCTACCACCTCAGATCATGTATCTGAGTCTGCCACGCACCGCGCACGCCCAGTGCGGGTGAGTAAATGTCACATGTCATCAAATTGTTGGTTCTAGAACATGCCGGTTTCCTTACGATGTTTTCCTTCACCGTTTTTGAGAGCAGTGGTGATGAAATTATTAACACAAAGTAAAGTGCCTGCCTGTCCTGGGTTCGAACCCACGACTTATAGGCACCCGTAAGTCGGGGCCGCTACCACTGGGCCACCACCGCTCTCTCAAATCGCTGCTCTCACTTTAACTGCCCAAATTCTATTAGGTACATCAATCATATAGTCTCAGAAGGAAACGATGTCAAAGACAAAACACCCCATTTTGAGCTAATCAAAACATATTGCGTCTTATTACAAAACACGATCTAACTTTAGCCCGAGCCTAAACGTTCGTTCCAGTTTTTGTATTTCGAACTTTATGCCGACTTCAGTTAAGTTCTTAACACAAAATTGGCAACTTAAGACCGGACTAAGTTGTCAGTTTTGTGAAAGGAACCGTATTTCGATTTCTGTTGGGTTCTTATTTCAAAAACAGGTTCGATGGTTTAAACCATGTCAAAAGAAAAACCTTGTTTTGTAATTATGAGTATTTCGTCTTACTACAAAACGAGTACTAACTCTAGTCCAAGCCCAAATCTTCGACCCATTTATTGTATTTTTCACTTTGTTCAGAGCGCAGTAAAGTTCTTAATACAAAATTGACAAATTAGACTCGGGATTGACGTCAGTTTTTGTAATTAGAACGTGCAACTTCATCGGAATAGAGTTCGAAATTCAATAATACCTCGATGATTTGAACCTGGGTCCAAAGACAAATCTTCTTTTATAATAAGTCCGAATGAGTGTGACCTAAAGTTGTATTCACACTAGTTTACACAATGACTCTTTGAGTTTACACCACATTACACAACGAAACTTCGATCAATAGCAACGAAATCTTACATGTATACATAAAGTACATCAATTTACACATTTTGCTGTTACGCTCGTGACAGCAGAATTACTTTGACGAGTAGTGTTGTCATATTTGATGTGTGGCTCTAAAGCTAGCCACACATCAAATATAACAATGAATTATATTATTAATTAATTATATAGCAATGAATTAGCAAGTTTAAAGGGAAATGCGTTGCATCAGTTCAGTATTGAATGAAACTAAAAGTCACGTGTGTGTTATGAAATGGGGCTACTACAATATATCAGTCTTCATTAAAGTAACTAGTGATCTAACTGATCAGATTCAAAAGCATTGCAATAAAAAAGTTTGGTAAATTTCTTTTTGTAAGTTAAAAAAAACTGAAAATTACATGTTAAAGTCGGTCAAAGCTTTTAGAATTATGAAAATTAAATCGAAATGACAATCATTTCAGAGTTTGCAATAATATCAAGACCAGGACATTCCCATACTAACCAACTAGCAATTTACGAAAAACTGTAATAATATTTCATATTTTTACACCACAATCGCTCCCTAATTAACTTTACGACTTTGATTGCCATCGCCCCTCATACACAATACTTTTTGAACACTTTATTATTCATATTCCTATCCAGTGATCTACATTCTAAGTCTGAATCTAACGCAAACGTTTACGTTAACGTTGCGTCAGATGTCTCACGTTACACGTTAAGTAATTGTTCATTGTGGTCCCTGGTTCGATTCCCAGACTTATCAAACAATAGATTTATCTATTTGGCTGTTATGCTAAATAGACCTTGACTTGTTTTACTTAGATTTTCGACTGGAATTGAGGGTAGTTGTGGAATGGTGTCGATTTAATGACTTGATTAGATGCATGTAATTGGATGTTTTGTTTATAATGAAAACAATGCTGCAATGGTTTGAATTGCAATTGTAACGTTGTTCATGTAGTTGTATTTGATCATGCTATGGCATGCACGTAAGTCTTCATTAAGTTTTAATCAAGTAGTCATGTGGAGCGTTCGTTGTGTTGTGTTCAAAATTCTGCTGGGGAGTTTGTTGCGCCACTTCTTCTTTCCCAGCTCAAGCACTAAGAAGTGGTGAAGGGCGGCCGTTTTGGGGGGCTGTCTTATGTAGTTTGACGTACAATAAGTGCTGATCCTCAGCTTACTTTGAATAAATGACTTTTGATTAGATTTTTGATTTGTTTCGTATGAAACGTTAAACCTTAGTTAGGTTTACCGTTTCATGTGAATGTTGAACTCAATACAATTTATCCGACCAGTAATTTATGCGGTTTTAAATACCATACCATAAAAAAAACTTAGCTTACACATACTTCTAATGTACTTTCCTTGATTTTCCTGTATGTAAATTACATGAATTTGCACGTCTATCTTCTTAACTAGTTTCTTTTTTGAATGTTCCATAACTGGTTGCTGTGAACTTTTTACATATAGGATTTATGGTATATTTATAGCAAATTGACACTATTTTTTAGTAATAACGTAGTCTATCACGTAAAATAATAAGTTAAGAGTTAAGTTTCTTATTAGTATATTCGGCTAGATTGTAACAAATTATTACGAAATTTAGTTCTTATTAATAAAGAAAAAACAAAATATAAGTATAAAGGATTTATGCCATATGAATAACATCAGCGACTTGCTAGTTTTAACTAGCGGATATAGTCCACGCAAATTTTCCATTGCACTGGTTTACTTTGAAAACATTGTTTATTTATCAGAAATCTCTGTTTATTTCCAGATGGTGCGCATATGCGCTGTGGTGGCGCTGTGCGCGGTCGTCGCGGTCGCCGGCGCCGCTGAGAGCTCATCTCGTTTCCGTAAGTATCTGCTTATTTATTCAAACCAACCCTATTTAATTTCAAACATTTGAATAAATAGAAACATAATTTAAGAAAAATAAAATTAGAAAAGAAATGCAATTTAACAGAGCATGAAGCACAATGTTGCAAATAAGTACCTACTTACATACTAGGAATAACATTAAACAAATTATAAGAACAGGCTGTTCATTGCCTTTACACGACAAACGAATTATAACCTGAAAGTTTTGCCCATTTAATCCTTATCAACCCTGGCAGGTTTGGGGTATCCCATACCTGCCAGGGTTGCGGGAAAGTCCGAGAGGCATACCGTGGCCCCTGGCACAGGCAACTGAAGGAACACGGGTGGGTTTTATTCATTAAGAATCTGACACGCCCTCCCGCTCTGCCCAGAGCGGGAAAAATTATTTGATGATTACCCACCCAAAAAAATAAAAAAACCTTTTTTACAAACCCGAATTTGAGCTTTTTATACACATCGATGTGTTGGCCCCGTAGACCAAATGATTCGTACCCTGACTTTTTTTTCTAGCATGTCAAAAGAGAAACTAGATTTCTACTATAGAAGATTGAATAGACAAATACTCGTAGCTTACCTAAACGGTGGCAGGGTTGACCCTAAATCCTTCCTTCCACTATAATAAAGACACAATGTAAAAGTCTAAGCATCGTGCACTTTGCACCTCCTTCACCTACGTCCGGTACCTTATGTCACACTCAACGCCCACCACACACACATGTTCAACACAGACGCATGTTTATCGACACATGCTCACCTGTTTATAGTTAACAACATAGTTGTTTGCTTTATGCACTTAATGCGTTTCTGGTTGCCTGGTACAACAGTTTGACGAATCAGCTGTTGGTTTAGATACTTTCACATTGGCATGAGTTTGTAACACATAACTTGTAGGTATGAGTAAATATTCTATTGACACGATGTCGATAAGGCATTCTTGTACATTTTTGAGCTGAAATCATGACTGTATTATAAACTAGGCAGAGATGAATAGACGTCACTTAGCACTTGCTATGTCTAAGCTTTAGTCACTGTAGCACAACTGGTACAACTAATTAGTTTATACAAGTAGTTTATGTTAAGATACTCGTCAGTGGACAATACGTTGCTATGAAGGATTTATGAACAGTTGAACCAGTTGACGCATAGCCTGAGCTTATCAAGACTGTTTGACAGTTCCTATATCAGTAACAGCCCAAAACTTAGATTCAACAAAGAATAGGAAGTGTGTGAGAGTAGTGTAAGGACTTCCTTCACTTTAATATCTATTGCTTTTATGGCCAACCACACCGTCGTAAGAGTCAACGACTGTGGTGATGGCATAGATTACGTAAAATGGGCAATCATCGTTCTAAATATTAGTAATACATTAAGCTTGTAGCAATTTTGAGAGTAAAAGGTTCTAAGAAAACTAGCGTATCGAAAGCAATAAAAAATTCTTCAAAGGCTTGTATTTGGTAGAACAAAACCACACAAAATAATGCCAAATATAGCCTCAAAAACCGAAAAGAGAGAAGAGAATTTTATGGAGAATCTTTGCATAGCAAAAACGATACAAATATGCATTGGGCAGAAAAAACACTTAAAAAGAATGCCAAATATAGCCTTCTACTCCTTCTACGTTAGATTGCATAAGCTTCATACAAACACGTTTCACACAATAGGTAAACAATATCGGACAACTTTTGGATTCATTATGTAATTTGCAACCGCGTGAATAAAACGACGATTGTGGGATAGTTGTGCGATCGCAAAAAACCACCGATATTGTCAAAGTTATCTCATTATTCAATACTTCTTTTGTTGGCCGTGATAATTTGATTGGTAATTCATCATCTTCTTGCCCTTGGGCCATGTCACTTCGGGTCGATAACAAGTTTTTTTCTTCCATTCCTCCGTCAGCTCATTCAGTCACTCTGTCATTCACTCATTTTTCTTTCAATTCATCCCGCACACAATCCATCCGTCTTTTGTTTGGTCTTTTAGCGATAAGACCGCCCGTTGTGTCACTCTATGTAAAATTTCAGGTGTACAGTACATAATAAAGAGTATTCTATTTTATTCTATCCTTCTCTCTTTCCATCCATCAAAATAGAAATGATTATTATTATTATTATTAATGATCGAAAGAAGGAATAAAATGTTGATTTAGAATTCTTAAATTTGCATAATGTATTCGAAAAAAATGCGACGTACTCGCCGCCAGACGCCACTCGTTTGCAAATTAGACTATACTTTTCATGTTAGCTAAAAAAGAAACATGTTTATTAACATGATCATGCGCTGCCAAATTAATTAGGATTGTAAACTATCGATTTGGGATAAACACACGTTAACTTCGAATAGTAATAAATTGTAAGTTAATCTTATATTTCTTTAGTTGTGCCATTATAAACAAAATACAATACATATTACATACAGTGTAACATCTAAAAATTATGAAAAAAAAATCTTAATTTGGCATTATTTTTTCTGGCAATATTATAGCGAAAAGATATAAATAATATATTATTTCTCTCTCTTTGTACATATTTTTGATGGACGCATTTTTTGCAAAATGCCTGTATAAATACCAAGATGCATGTTAGTTTTAAGAGTTTTTGTAAGATATAATTATAAGTGTAATTATAGTGTGGTGTAAGTTTTGTAAAAATATGTATATATAAATATTTATTTGAGTAAATCGTTTCTTTTTTATGTATTTAGATTAATTGTAATATGTTTTACAGAACCAAGAAAACGCAAGACTGGTACGTACACATACAGATACAGCCTTTTATGTGCAACCTTATCGTTTTAGGTACAGCATTGATTTATTGATGACTTCGCTTCCATTAAATAATAACTTACGTTACGAGAAATACGAACGAAAGTATTCATGATGACCCTTTTTTAAATATAATCTTAAAGTGCATTACATTGATTCGTTCGGACTCCTTTTGCTGAATCGATCATACATATTATTTTTGTATCATTTGAATTGCATAGAGGACTCTTTGTGTCTCTATAAAAACTTTGATGTTTCTGTAACATTTTGCTCGTTTGTAATGTAATTTTTAATAGAAATCGATATAATCAATGCTTTATGTACCTGAATGTGTCACTTAACAATCTGCCACACTTACACAGCCCCATGCTTGTAGACGATAGAATATTTTCCCTAAATAGCGACCCATGGACAGGCTATCCGAATTTGAATCTGATGATTTTATTTCTCAACTTCTCATCAGCACCTTGATTTATTGATTCTCCCTTAGTTTCTTTACCTTTTGATGAAATAGAAGTCAAGTTTTTATTAACATTTTCATTTGCAATAACTCTATTCTACAAATAGCCTTTCCTTAACTGCCCTCTCGGTTATGTTGAATGGTTGCGATTATGCTCTCCTGTCCCATCAATTTATTAAACTGCTTGCCATAAGACGGTATCGAATTTTCTGTTTCTACGTTATTTTATATCAATTACATTCTGTCGGCTACACTTACCCACTTCAGATCCAACATTTGGCTGGTAATTTCAGATGACGATCTAACTGAAGAAGTACGCACTTTTTAAGAAACACTCACTTCACGCTTCTAGAACTATCTTGTCTTCCCTTCTTGGCATTATTTATTACAATTTTCTTGATACTTCTTGGCATTTCTGGACAATTACACATCTTTGGCCGCGGCTGCACTCGCGCGGCACCTCTTTCTATTTCTTTGACGTTATAGCTTAGATACTATTTGTTGTTATCGCAATTAAAACAGCCGATAATTGATGAACTTAAGACATTATAGAACAATGTAAAAGTACCCACAGAGTTTGCCGATGAATTGAAACTTACGATTCAGAAACAATTACCAAATAGAACATTTTTATTGTTCATTACAAACATTTAGAATCTTATTTGCAAAGAAACTTTTTGTATGCTTGTCTAGATGACTAATCGCGATAAAATTCAAATTGTTTACGCAATTCATCATTTTCCACGGTATATAACTCTGTTTTTATTCAAAATATTTCGCGGCAATTAATTCTTCATACTTTCGATCTGTCTTCACTTTCTAGCTGTTTCTTCCTTTGACGATTTAGTAAATTATTAGTAATCTTTACTTGCGTTATAATTACCTTGACGTCATCTAATGTCTTCAATTGCTTTTATTAATTTACATAAACATAAATTATTATCGTCTAAATCTTCATTATGTGCATACTTATGCTAGAATTAATACGTCGCCTGCGGTAAAAGAATACAATTATTAAAAAGATGTAAATAACAAATTAATTTAATTATAAGTTAGTCTTTAAGGTCTCTTTTATTACTTGCTTTTATTATGTCTCCATTTGTGTCACTATACAAGTCGTAAAGCTAACTGGTTTCACTTCATTTTATAACAAGTATAGTTTGGAAAATTGCAAATACATATTATATTGGCTTAATCAGTTAAGAAATTAGTGATTCTGAATCAAATTTTTATTTCTTCTCACTTGCCAAAAATATTTATAATTCTGTAAGATTATATATATATAGCTTTAAATAGTCATATTTCACTGCGTGTTCAGATAAATTCGATTTCTTTAGACCCTGCCCACTCGAAAGTGCATTTTATTTGAACACGCTAAGAATTTGCTTATGTAAACTGTTATACTGGTGTCTTCTTCTTTTCTGTAGTATTTCTATTAGAGTAGAGTTTATTAATTTCACTCTTTTGACTTTGTCTTCTGTTGTAAGTTCTAGTTAGTAAAACTTTTCTTTCTTGTATCTGTCTACAATCTGTTTCGGTCTGTCCTGTTGTAGTTTTCCTGTAGTTACTAATTTCTTAATTTAGTTATTTAGCAACTAATTCTGAGAGTACTAACACTACAGAGTAAAAGTACTTTTTTTCAGCTTACTAATAGGATTCTTTGTAGTTTGTAGTGATTTATTCTGTTTCTATTATCTTAGTTACTTTACTGTTTCTTTGTAAAGACCTATTTACATTTTTATTAAATAAGCTCATTCAAGATCTATCTTCAGATCTCTTATTATACCCATATCTATTCATTCATGATTCAACGAAAATTTAAATAGGCCTTCATTATATATTTTGTTAATTTTCATAACTTCTTTCTCTGCTGCTCAATTCTGTCATCGTCTTTAACAATTCCAAAAATTGTCGAATATGAGCATCTATCTTCAAGAGCTAACTAATAGTGAGTAGAATGGTTGGTGGGGGGTAACCAACTCCTGGTTGCTGATGAAGACCATGGTTTCCAGCGGACCTGCAGCCGGAGAAGCAGGCGGAGGTGGATGACATGGTGAACAATCTCTTGCAGTGGATACAGGGCTTATACCAACAGAAGAATAGGAAAGGTGCACATTAGCTTTAAGATTTAGATTATAATTAGTTTTAAGGATTTTTCTAGATATATGTTTGTCTTTGTATCTGAGTTAAGGGACAATGTTTTTAATGAAATCGTAATAAATAATTTATACAATTATATTTTTACAGATAACATAATTTCTAAACTAAATGACGATACCGCAGTAAATTAGGCCATAAATACCGAATATGTCCAACGGAGTAGAAATTTTCAAAATCTTAGGACCTTCAAACACCACATATTTTGCACGAATCACATTTTCCAGCAATCACTTTAGGCACAAGCACATTGGGTTTTTGTGGATAAAATTCTTCAAAAGTACTTTTACTAATTTCTGCTTCGTATACTTTCAGCTCGTCAGTACTTCGGAGGGAAACCAGAAAAACCGAGACCTTTTGAACCGGCGAACCAATACCTGCCACCTGTAACTGGATACCCAGCTTCTGGCACCCGACCTTCACCGACCTACAGCGAAGGTCCGTCGCCAAGCCCAACCTACCAGCCAAGCCCAACCTACCAGCCAAGCCCAACCTACCAGCCAAGCCAATCGTCATACCAACCTAGCGAGTCACCGTACCAGCCTGAGTCTCCTTACAAACCTGAGCAGCCATTCCAACCGAGTTATAAGCCTAGTCTGCCAACTCAACCTGCTTATCAACCGTCACAGCCGTCGTACCAACCGTCTCAGCCTTCCTATTCTCCTAGCCCGTCAACTCCTAGTTATCAACCAAGCCAGCCATCAAATTCACCATCTTCACCATCCTATCAACCATCCCAACCATCCCAAGCTCCAAGTTATCCTTCTTCTCCCAGTTACCCTTCTTCTCCCAGTTACCAGCCTTCTTCTCCAAGCTACCAGCCTTCCCAACCGTCCCAGCCCGGTTACGATTACTCAAAACCTGGTTATCAACCCAGCCAGACCGATCAAACGACGCAAGCGATTTACGTGTCACAAGAAACTGGTGGTAGTGTCAGCACTGGATCCAGTTCAAGTTCAGTTTCCAGTGCCAGCGGCACAGCTATTGAAACTACACAAACGCAGGTTCAAACTGACGACGATGACCGCCATCCTCCTCACATTCATGAGATCACAGTCGACTGTGGCAAAGAGATGATGACTATCAATATCGAATTCAACAAGGTGTACAACGGAATTATCTACTCTCAAGACCACTACAACGAACCTGCCTGCGTTTATGTCAGAGAGAACTCTAACCAAGCCAAGTACTCTTTCACAGTCAGCTTAAATACTTGTGGTACTAGATTCTATAGCGACTTCGAGAATGAAGGACAAGCTTACTTAGAGAACGTCCTTGTTCTTCAAAACGAAGTCGGCATCCAAGAAGTTTGGGATCACATCAGACGAGTCAGATGTCTATGGGAAGGAAATCTGAAGAAGCAGCTGGTTCATTCTCTTAGTGTTGGCATGTTGAACCAGATCACCAGCAACTTTAGTGGAGATACTGCAATGGCCAGATTAGATATACAAACTGGAAGAGGTCCTTTCGCAGCCGAAGCAAATGGCTTAGTCAAGATCGGAGAAACCATGACTTTAGTAGTGTCAGTGACAGGAGATGCTGGTTTCGATATCCTCGTTAGAGAATGCATAGCTAGAGACTCAGAAAGTCGCAATGTTGTCCCTCTGACTGATGACAATGGTTGTGTCCTAAAACCGAAGGTCTTCGGCGCCTTCCAAAAAACAAGAGACACGGGAAACACTGGGGCTTCAGTCATAGCATTCGCTTTCTTCAACGCTTTCAAATTTCCTGATGAAATGGACCTGATTATTCAATGCGAGGTTGAACTTTGCAAGACTGACTGCGATGTCTGTCCTAACCCTGGAAGTATAGAACCAAGAAGGAGGAGACGTGACATCATCCATATTGGGAACAGTACTGTACAGGAACCTTCAACGATTATTGGTAAAGGATTAAGGGTTGTTTTGGCAGAGGATCTTCCACAACCTACTGGATTTTGCATGTCACCCCCAGCAGCTTTATGGGGTGGTAGTTTAGTACTATTTGCGTCATTAATGAGCAGTATCCTTGTATCATATTGTTGGCAGAAATCTCGAGGTTCTGCTAAGTTTTTGTAAGTTGTCTATTTGGTCTTAGCTATCTTTCTGTTATTTATAAAGGTAGCAAAATTAACCTTTTGCTGAAATCTCGATGAGGATTCTTTGAAATACAAATAGGTTGATAAGTATTTATAAATATAGAAATATGAAGAGTAAGTTATGGTACAAAGTATTAAAAGTTTATGAAGATGATATAGATTTTACAATTAATACTTACATAGCTTTTGATATGTAGTCTTAGTATGAATAAACCCAAAATTATGACAGATTAAGATCACACTCATGTAGGTAATGTAATAAGATCTAAGGGAACAATATAAAATATTAAACAACCAACAATTTTATCAGAATGAAGTGACATTAGGAACAAGAATACACTGCCTCCCACATGGTAAGTCTGCCATGGGAAAATCTACAGTATTCCATACGTTTGATTGCCCCGTGAGATACCGCGTCTTGCGTTATTCGATTTTTTTGTATGCGGTCTTTTTTGCTGTCATTGTTTTCCGTCAGTAAAATTGCATGTACTGGCGTATGTGGTTTTGTATCGTCTACTTAATTTAAAATAGCATAAAAATTCTGTTGTTACTTTGTCAATGTGATTCATATGAAATAAAATAATTTTGTTTCGATAAAAATTACAAACATTCTGTGCTGTCCATTTATCTAAAATAATACATTTACAAGATCATTTCTATTATTTGGAATTTATAACTTAGATTATGTAAAGTAGAAATCTAAAATAATTCATAGCCATTTGTTTCCAATCTTTCACTTCATTGAGTGAATTTTAATTAATATCACTGCCAACAAAATGCGATGTATTTAAGTTATTACCAATAGATTAGGCTGTCAACAATTATCAATTACATCATTGGAATATGATAAGACTTAGGGTTCAGGTCTAAAAGTATTATTGCAAATGTATGTTGCTGTGTGTGTCCCTCAAACATTATAAATATTTTATGAACTTACCAATAATTTGTTGTTTTAACTGTTTATAATAATTCTGAGTCTGAATTTTCATACTTATCTGTTATTTCAGTTTCCAAAATTGTTATCCTGTATCACAAGTTGTTTGAGGATTTTCTTTTCATTGATAAAGAAAGCCTTAGTCCTGCCGAACTATTCTGTAACAATATCACCGTGAAAACTTAGGTGAAGTGAGCTTGAAGAGAGTTATCGATAGTGTCAATCCCTAGCATTAGGTGGAATCATAGCTCACTTCACCTAAGTTATCACTGTGAGATTGTTACAGAATCGACCGGCTGATCCAATTATCATGAGCACATAACGACTTTTGCTATTTTGAAAGTAGACGTATTAAAGTGGCCGATTGTGTAAATGTAAGATTCATCTAAAGTTATTTTAACATAAATCATGTGAAGTAATTTCTCTTCATAAAGATAACCTACAATAAAAGTATTTTTAGGTTAGTTGTAGCTGTAAAAAATATTGTATATAATATATAAGTATATATATTATATACATAAGTATGTATTACAATAAGTTATTTTAATGTGTAAATATTAAAATTAAGTTTTCGTAAGTATTAAAACATTATTTGTAGAACAATTGCTTCTTATTTATCTTTTAGTCCCCTGCTAAGAATATTTTTATCTTTTCCTGGTGTGTCGTAACCGCTTTAAAAGATTACACAATAAAATGAGTCTGAATAATAATAATTGTTTATGTAAATATTAGCAACTGTTATTTTATGCAAATCAAAAAACAGTTGTGGAATAATAAATTAATGCAAACTATTCGACGCTTTTTCCAACATGTGTGTTTGAAAGAAAGAATAAATCCTTCTATAGAAACTTTTCAATGTGTTACTTTGAACGAGAATCGTTACATGCATACACATACATACATACATACAGACCTACATACGTAATTGCTGATCTTTGCGTTATGCTCGTAAACGGCTGCTGCTTGTGGTGACAGGTCATCTTGCTGACTATGATTCTGTTATTGTTATTAGTAATTAACTGTTTCTTTATTTTGCTTCGAAAGTCCTAGTTTATCGTTTGTGGCTACAAGTTACAGCTACATATATAAACATAATGCAGCATTGCATATGTAGGCGGGTGCGCCCTTTATGCCTGGAGGCTTTTTATTATAAATTAAGTTCTGTTTACGTTTTTGTTATTTATTTCTGCTTGAGTATAGTTTTCAATATTGGCGTGTGCTAGCTGACATAATATGGCAAATAATTTTAATGTTTTGTGTTTCGTAATGTTAATTACTTATTACTGTTTGAATAAATGACTTTTGATTTTGATACGTACATATTGGGTACATTTCAAAAGCTTGTAATAGTATCAGGTAGAAGGTTCTAGATCACCAAAATAACATAAACATTACGTCACCACGCCTGTTACCTCCGAAGGATTAGGCAGAGGTGTACTTGGTAGTACACCCACATTTTGCCAGTTACGAGTATGTTGAAGTCCCATGTAAGCCGAGAGGCGAGCCCATTGCAATCAGCCGGACACAAAACTAGACTCCGAGCTGCTACTAAGAATTTCCAGATGAAAAACCCAATAACACTTTGCCTGAACTGGGAATCAAACCAGGAACTCGTGCTCAGCACTAGCACTTGCAACTAAGGCTTCCGATACCGGGATCCCGGTTTTTTGGGATTATTCAATACCGGTACGGAAATGTCTAATTTCGGGATCCCGGTTTTTTTTGGCATTGTTTAATACCGGTATTGAAACGTCCAATTCTGGAATCCCGGATTTTTTTTGGCATTATTCAATACCGGTATTGAAATGTCTAATTCCGGGATCGCGGATTTTTTTTGGCATTATTCAATAACGGTATTGAAATGTCCAGTTCCGGGATCACCGTATTGCTTTTTTGTTTTCAATGGGAACAACAGTGGCACAATTTCGTTCTATTGCACATTATATTTCCAACAAATTTTTTATCTGAGTAAGTTTTAGAAACTGCATATTTTAATTATCTCATTCATATAGACAGTTAGTTACATTTCATTACTACTTGCGCAGGTAAAGAATGGTATCTTTGTATTTACCTCTCGGTCACACATATGGTATTGTGTTAGCGAAAGGTACATAGAATAATTATAGAAGTGTTATCCTGGGATTCCTCAAGTCAAGTCTCAACTTCTCAAGTCATCAAGGCAACCGTCACTGCACTTTAACATAAACATTACGTCACCACGCCTGTTACCTCCGAAGGATTAGGCAGAGGTGTACTTGGTAGTACACCCACATTTTGCCAGTTACGAGTATGTTGAAGTCCCATGTAAGCCGAGAGGCGAGCCCATTGCAATCAGCCGGACACAAAACTAGACTCCGAGCTGCTACTAAGAATTTCCAGATGAAAAACCCAATAACACTTTGCCTGAACTGGGAATGAAACCAGGAACTCGTGCTCAGCACTAGCACTTGCAACTAAGGCTTCCGATACCGGGATCCCGGTTTTTTGGGATTATTCAATACCGGTACGGAAATGTCTAATTTCGGGATCCCGGTTTTTTTTTGGCATTGTTTAATACCGGTATTGAAACGTCCAATTCTGGAATCCCGGATTTTTTTTGGCATTATTCAATACCGGTATTGAAATGTCTAATTCCCGGATCGCGGATTTTTTTTGGCATTATTCAATAACGGTATTGAAATGTCCAGTTCCGGGATCACCGTATTGCTTTTTTGTTTTCAATGGGAACAACAGTGGCACAATTTCGTTCTATTGCACATTATATTTCCAACAAATTTTTTATCTGAGTAAGTTTTAGAAACTGCATATTTTAATTATCTCATTCATATAGACAGTTAGTTACATTTCATTACTACTTGCGCAGGTAAAGAATGGTATCTTTGTATTTACCTCTCGGTCACACATATGGTATTGTGTTAGCGAAAGGTACATAGAATAATTATAGAAGTGTTATCCTGGGATTCCTCAAGTCAAGTCTCAACTTCTCAAGTCATCAAGGCAACCGTCACTGCACTTTGTCACCGTGATGCCAAACTTTTGCCGGCTGATCTGACTAGAACAACGAGACAGTCACCATATTGCACAACATTTAATATACAAAACTATGATAAGACCAGCTGCTGTTTTGTAGAAAGATCTGAATTTTGGGCAAAGAGGGATGAATGAAAGCCTAATATTATGCATTCAGCTGAGGTGAGAATTTTATGTGCATTGTGACGAGTGTGGATAAGATAAGGGACATTTATATCTATTTAAACACTTAATAAGTAAGAGTTACATATATGATGCGGAGGAATGAGGGGCAGGTGACAAGAAAGGTTAGAAGTTTGAATGTGAATCAAAACATACTACAGAATAGATGACAAATTGAAAGGAAGTGAAAACTGATGAGATAAGAGGACTGCTGATAAATAGAGATGCTTGGAAGAAAAATACTCATCTACAAATAAAGCGTAGAAGGGCATGATGAAAACTACTTTTTGGTGGCATAACCGCCGCTTTCATACTGGTGTAAGTAAGACGAACCTATATAGCCCCATTTTACAAAATTATATAATTCTTACTATGAAAAGACAAATAGATGATATGAGGTCAATTGTAACATAGTCGCTTTTATAATCTAAATCGAATGAATACAGTGTATCAAACGGTTATCAATTTATCATTCTCCATTGCAAGTGTGAACTAAACCATTGTGTTGAACTTAAATACGTAGTTTGTTTATTATTTTAGCTCTGTGAACAACATTAATATACAAAGTTGATAACATATAAAGATAAGTCATGAATGATCTTTATCATTCATCATTATTAACATAACACCACGGCTGTATGCCCGGTAGGCATAGTAAGCGCGTTATCAACTGAGTCGTCGGGCCATAAATCATTGTGTGTCATTGTCAAACCTGTGTCTATCTCGCTTGCACTTACGGGCCTTAATGAACCGCTTAGTGAAGGGGGTAACAATAAAAGAAATATATCGATAAGTAACGTTTATTATCGTATCTTGTTCATAAACTTTAACGAGTTAACAAAGTTTTGATATTAAACTATACGGGTTTTATGTGCGTTTAATTTAGTATGATGATATTAGTGACTGTGAGGTATTAAATTAATTAATTCATTTAATTGTAGTAAACACATTTATAGCAAACTGCATTTCCATTTGGTAACCAATCAGAAGCGTACAGATCATTAGTGACTCATCGACACCACGTGAGCAGGTAGCCGATTACCGATAACGGTCCCGGCGCGCCGCATATTCCTATCTTTATTGACATTTATGGCCTCACGACTCAGTTGATAACGCGCTGACTTTAGGCAGAGGTGTACCTATAGTACACCCACATTATTATTAGCAAGTAAAGTACCATCGTTGTTACCCGCAATCTCTGGAAGATCGCGGGTAAGACCTGGTTGAGACTCGCACAGACCAGGGACGCATGGCACAATAGGGAGGAGACCTATATATATAATACTTATTAGTGAGTGGAACTAGGCCGTCAATGATGACGATGATGAAAGCAACACCGTGGAAGGGCTCGTCTGAGGAAGTTACCATCACACCTATTTCTGCCGCCAAGGAGTACTGTTCTCCGGTGCGATAAGTAAGTAAAGTTGACGACACGGTTGGCGCAGTGGTTAAGCGATTGACTGCTGCGCTGCGTGTCGTGGGTTCGAGTCCCGCACGGAACAAATATTTGTATGACCTGCAAGTAGTTGTTCCGGGTCTGGCTGTTTGTGTACACAGGAGAAATTCCTAGTGCGCAACGTTTAAAAAAAAAAAAAAAAAAAACAGGCGCATTCATTTAGACATTGCAACGTTGTCTGTAAGGTTAGAAATGCTTACGGTCACACAGCACACAAATACCTACATATACATCCAGCATGGCGAATCGTGATTTTATTTTGGTCCGACTCAGCTGTTTTTCGATGTAGGTATAGAGATATAAAGTATAGAGGTACGAGGAACAGGGTGTACAGTTCACTCAAACCTCTATGGAAAAGGGAGGATCCTCCGACCAGACGGGTATTGTGTCTGGTGGGCAACTGCCCGACGATTGATGTCGGGAAGTTGTATATACGAGTATGCTAATCGCGCGGTAAACTCTGCTTGCGTAATGCAGGATTTGCGTGACCTCAGTATGACGCTCAGCTCGTCTTAACGCAGCTCGTCACATAGGGGTCATTTTCACGATTCGTGAGTATGTGGATACGGTCGTATGAGATCGTTATAGGTACATAATTATGTAGATAAAAATTTTGTTTTAGTATTTCCTGACGTGTAACATCAGATGATAGTGAATTGACGAAAGTTATGCAGCTGTTTGGAACACCAACTTTTGCTCGTGGATGTCGAATTAAGGCGCGGGCGAATTTGTTTCGAGCGCTGGATTTTCAACACACTGCTCAGCGGCGAGAGTTGAAGATCCATTAAAGTGTTTTTTGATGCGCTGGGATGCGCTTTGTTGGACTCTCTATGCTCGGCTTAATAATGAGAGTTAAAAATACAGTGCGTGAAAAAAATTGCAGGCTTACTAAGCAAGCGTTTTCTGAAAGTGTGTCAATCAGTCAGTACTACCCCATGCTTCATACAATCTGTGTTTAAACATCATCACCAATATGTGCTTTGATTTTGCCCAACTGTGTTGGCGTCAGCTTCCAAGCTTACCGAATGCAGATGAATACTATTATTTGACATGGAGCGACTGCCTATTTGACCTCCGTATTCCAGTTATTTGGTAACACCGGTCTCTTGGTACCTAGGGACTATGATTGGGTATAGCGTTCCTCTGACTCTCTTGGCCTTTTCAATATTTTCCTTCGCATGATTATTCATCGAAAGCCTTTTGTCCAGCCAAACTCCGAGGTATTTTATTTCTGGTTTGAATGCGATGCGTTCGCCACGTAATTGAACATAATTGCGATACCCTGTGTTCAAATTGTTGAGTCTTGGTACCTAGGGCCGATTGGCCACGATGTTACTCAAAAGTAATGTGAAACAAACGCAAATCACAAATGAGTAGCCAGAACCTCACAGCATTTATTGCAATGGCCGATGTCAATGCTGATCTTCACAGGGTGGCTGGTAGTAGTTGAATGAGAGCTGCCGAGGAATGAGCTGAATGGCGTGCAATTGGAGAGACCTATGTCCAGCAGTAGACTGCTGTAAGCTTGGTGATGATGAGTCCGTGTATACGAAGCCCACGACTGTATATTAGTCAATAATATATTAATAATATAATATATGAATAATACATTAATTAAAATGTAATAATATATTACTTAAGCACTTACAAACTTATGACATTCTCCTAATAAAAACGATTGTTCTAAATATTGCCACGTCGACAGACTGGATGTAATCCTAAACAATAAAACTATATAGTCGTGTGTTTACTTGCTAAAACTATCAACATTTACTTGTTTTATCTATATATTATAATGTAGGTAGATTAGTTTGCTTGTAAAGAAAATTATTATTTTATTTTAATACAATATTTCGGCATACTTAAATACTAACAAAACTGTCATATTCCCCTTAAGCGTAAAGCAGTGATGAAATGCGGCGAACAAGATGAAAATAAGTATGATATTCACGACCTTCCAGACATGGCCCTGCATTGTTGGACTCAGATAAAATCCTATTACAACAATGTTTGACTTTAAAATACCTTGAGATGGTTGACTTTAAAAGAGACCATTTTTTTTTGAGCTTGGTAAGTCGGCAAATAACTTCCCCCGCTCTGGGCGGAGCGGGAGGGCGTGTCAGACTCTTACTGACTAAAACCCACCCGTGTTCCTTCAGTTGCCTGTGCCAGGGGCCCTGTAACCCTTTCGGACTTTCCCGCAACCCTGGCACGCAGTGGCCCTAGCAGACCCCGTCATTGTTGCTGACATCTCAACACGCCGTCGTCCCAGGCCTGGTCCTTATCGGACGGCGACCTACCCTTTGCTCGCCGTCCACAAGCCCGCGCCTACGGTGGCCGGGAATCGACCCGGGATTCCCGACGCCCAGGGCGTCTCCTGCACACATGGCGACTAGGGGCGTGGGGTCGCGAATTTTGCCTCTCCCTCACAGGTTTCGCCTCATTCTTCGCGAGCATTACTGCTTCGCAGAAGGAAGTGACGGCTTCCCATGCCCTCTCGATCTGTACCATGGCCTGGACCAGGGCCGGACGCAAGAGATCGCCACCGCCAAACGCTTGCACGAGGACACGGCGGTGCTCCACCTAAGCCGGCCAGACCTCCACCATATGCTCCACCGTGTCCTCCGGGCGATCCACACAATGGTGACACCCAGGCGTTTCCTAGCCTTATCCGGAACAGGAACCGGAGCCTCCCGAAGCAACCGTGTCCGGTGAGGACCTTCGTCAGGCGGAAGGTGAGGACGCCGTGGCGCCCCTCTAGCCACTCCTCAAAGAGGCGACCCATCGCCGCAATTGTGGCGTGCCCAGCGCTGGGTTGCGACAGTCGCACTCTCCATGCTGCCATGAGATCCCGCCGGAGCTCTGTAAGATGTGTCGTGATTTCTCGCGGCAGCGGAGTTACGCCCCGGCGTTTCGCCTCCTCGCGCTACTCTCATATGTGTGTAACTTTGCCAAGAATAAGTGAAGTTCTTCCTAATTCTGAGTACAATGATAAAATAAATAAAATAAAATTCATTTAATTGAGACTATTACACTGTCTATATTTTGTTAGTATGTAAATTAACTTAAGACTATGTTAGTAGACGAGGTACCCAATCAATTAATGCAATTAACATAAAATCTAAATAGACAATAGAAAATAATTTAAAAATAAAGTTAAATAAATTAAATTAAAATAAATGATTACCTAAATTTAAATACAAAATTTCACCAGATAACATGCAGCCTGATGATGAGCCTTCCCACTTACAATGCAATGCACGTCATTCTCCACCTGTAAAAACCAACTTGCACGGCTTACCTTTCTGAAAGTACATAGGTATATTCTAATTTAATAGAGGCTTTAAAAGTGGCTGATAATGTTTCGGTAAACTAATCACAGTAGCCACGAGAATGTTATCGATCGACGTTAATCGATGACATGGCGTCGGCAGCCGAATTACGTTTATCGATCGACCAGCGATTATTTTTTCTTTCTACGTTCATCGACATCGACGTTGATCAACCGCAAACTAGTTGTACCTTTACTTATTTGACAGCAGTTAGGCTTTTGGCAATCAGGGTACAGAATGACTAAGCATAACTTATGAAACTACACACACCAAAAGTGTCTAGGGATCAAGAACGTTTTTGCTAATTACCAAAAATCTGGTTTTTTAATTATAGTTTTTCTAACTCCTGTGGATACTTTTTAGTAAACGTCATCTAAAAAGGGAGTAATTTTGAACTTTGGTCAAAAGATGAAAATCATCTGTCAAGTCATATTCCTACATAATCCTGCGACGGGTTTGGCCAAATCTGTAAAATTTCTGTCATACTTCTGAATGGAATCAATAAAAAAGAACGTCGGATGGAGAGAAGACGTCATTTGAGCTGAAAATTAATTATCAGAGCCGTGGGAATGTTGGAAGCTGGTTCTCGGCAACGTGCTGTTGCAATCGCTCTGGGCTCTACGCAGAGTGTTATAAGTCGGCTTTGGACACGTTACCGCATCACTGGCAGAGCGACATGGAGGACGAGCTCGCATCACCACACGCAGACATGATCGTTACATACAAATCACTGCTCGACGAAATCGTGCAGTGTTGATTACGAAGTTTCATAGCTCTTCAGAGTTAATAAGCGATCAAACCATAAGAAATCACTTGCATGAAGTCAATCTCCGTTCCCGAAGACCTCTACGTGTACCACCTATTGAGCCCCGCAATCGTAGAGCCCGTCTACAATGGGCTTGTGAACACAAAAATTGGGCAGAGCAAGTGCAGTTTTGTGTGTTTTTCTGACGAATCTCGCTTTGGTATGAGGCCAAATATTAGATGTTCACAGTATAAGAGGACCCCTGGACGAAAAACATGCCAGAAAGTCCATGCATACACTGGAAGAACAATCATGATATGGGCGGGTATTTGGATCGGCTGAAGAACCGAACTGATTTGGATCAGAGGCAATCTCAATGCAAAGATTTACGCTGAAACGATTGTATCAAATGTTGACATTCCTTTGCGGACCTAATTTGGGGCTTCATTTCTGTTTATACATGATAATGCACGTCCACATACTACCAGAGTCGTTGCAAACACACTTGCCACAATATGAATGTCCTGCCATGGCCTGCTCAATCGCCAGACTGGAATCCCAATGAGCACGCATGGGATATGCTTCAAAGAAGAGCTCTGCCATATACGGATGCCGTACACAACACACACCAGATGCCCCTGGCTGGAGGCTTTGAGTTAGCTCAAAGTCACCACAGGATTGACCAGTTAAGTAGTCACGGCCTCTCAAGGCCAACTGCGAGATGCCATACACAAAAAAAACACACACACCAGAAAATCTTTTTCGCCTGTTACGACGAACGTGGGCAGCCATCCCGCAACGTGATTTAGATGAACTCATATTGAGTATGCTGAATCGTTGCGACTGTGTTATGCTCGTAAAAGGCGGAAACACATATTACTAATTGTTTATTTTATGCAATAAAAACCTTTAAAATTTATTTTTTTATCACGTTTTAACTAAGTCATTATTAACTAAGGTGAAAAAACCAGCATAACAAAAATCGCGAAAAGTTTTTATTAATGCAAAAGCAGAGAGTACTTAAGAGGTCCCAGACACTTTTGATGTGTGTATCTGGCCATACCGTAGACACATATATAATGATATCTATGAAAAATGTCCTAGACAAAATCACTGAAGTAAGTCGTACATAACAAATTGAGAGAGTAACATATACTAACGTATACGGTTGTCTGCATTTGTTTGCGTATCAGTTATAAACGAGAATAAAGTATGAGTGCCCCAGTTATCGGTCATGCGAAATAATAAATAATGTGTGACAGGTTACAGTAGGGCGGACTTTATCATTTTGTTTTATATTATTGATTTTATTTTTAACTTTGACCCAATAATGAGTCGTAATTTTCGTTTAAGTTATTTATTTTTTATTTATTTATTTAGATGCCTTGTACTATCATTACGGGTCTAAATCTAATGCAATAGCCAAGTCAAACACAAAATTAAAATTAAAGCACAAAGTACATCTCAAGATCATAAAGATCATTGTTTATAATATAACATAGCGTAAACAATAGTACTTTTGCGAATTCACCCCAGCGACATGTAAATAAATCAATTTCTAACATCGCGTAAGCAATTTTTGGCGGTTTTGGCATTTTGGTGCCGTTTGCTAGAGAATCGGAAGACGCGTTGTTTCATGTAATCAGAAACAACCAATAAACTCATAAAATTATGTAAAAAGTAACAACACGGGATCCACCATCTATGGAAAATTATGTCGTTTTCTCACTCTCCTTTAATGCTGCTATTTTTGACTTACGTGGTGTTAGAACGTAAGCGACGACATGGCACCTAAGAATTTATATGAAACAAACGCCAAAGTTGAAGAATGTATGCACACTGTTACTAGGATCTTAGACGCACCAATGACGTTAACACCAGCGCAGTTATTATACATTTGTGCATTATTGTTTTGTGAAATGTATTGAAAAAACAAGATGGCGGCGTTAGTTCCAATTTAGGTCGCGCGAGAAAGTATTCTTGTACAGCTATAGCATACTTAATCAGCCTATAATTTTCCCACTGCTGGGATACAGGCCTCCTCTCGGTGAGAGGGAGTGGTCCGAAATCCACCACGCTGGCCCAGCGCGAGTTGGTAGATGTCACGTGTCTTCGAATTTTTGGTTCTAGGACATGCCGGCTTCCTCACGAAGTTTTTCTTCACCGTTTTGAGAACTGTGGTGATGAAATAATTTACACAAAGTAAAGCGCCTGTCAGGATACAACCCTATGACCCTATGTATAACTCGTAAGTCGCGGCCGTTACCACTGGGCCACTATATAGTCTTGTACAGCTATACCTACTTGTAATCTATCGATGCTTAGACAAAGACATACCGCTTGTTATGCAAAAGTAAGTGACAGAGAAATGTAATTGTCTGTTTGATTATTTGTATCTCAGTACACAACCTAGTAAATGCTTTGCAATCAGTTGAACTGATTTAACTGATTGATTTACATTCTGTGATTACTTTAACTCACACACTGACATATTACTGGTTTACATAATTTGGGAAATCGTATACTTTTACAATGTTTGTAAATATGTGAACACCATGTATCTATCACTTAATTAACTTATTTATCATTTCTACGTTTATTAAATTCTTTTTACCTATTGTGGTAGGGTAATTTTTATTATAGGTGCATCGTCTTCACATGTAATTATATAATTAATGTTACATACAAAATATTGTAACACATTTTAAAAGAAAAACGTTGGAGTTTCTTCTCCATACGAAACTACCTTTTGGAAGGGGCGACTAGAATCAATTCTATTTAAATGTAAATGTTGACGTTCAAAAGTGCCTTTTATGTGCCTGTTTGAAATAAATGCTTTGACTTTGACTTTGAGCTCGCATCTGGGGGTGCAATCTCTAAAAACGAAGTCCATAGTTTCGGCCCAAGTTACGGGCGTTTGCTGCTCCGTATCTCCTACCGACACTAACTTCGAGACCCGAACTAAAAATTAATGACAACACCACTTGACAGTTATCCTTACTCCCGATGTGTTACTGTCCTTCCGAAAATTTAAATTAATCGGGTGCAGGGTTAATTCAGAAGTATCGAACTACTTTCGGACGGGCCCGTTTCTTCGTTGACGGACTTAGAGAGTAGGCTCCCTGACCACAGGCATTGGCACATGCAGTGTGCTATTGCTTCATTAATTAATGATGGACTTTATGTGCTCTGCCAAAACCGTGGAAACACTGAGGGATAATTTGACCAAAGCCAGAAATCTTTTACCTGTGGAATTAAATTTACATCACAAAATGTCTGATAGTTTTTCCAAATTAAAACTATCACGTTTATATGCATAGGGGATATGCCTGACAGGCGTTGCACAGGAGGGGTTCTAGAGTTGGTCTTTTAAGAGGAACCGGGACCCCCCTCCATGTGCTGATGGTGGCCACAGGGTGGTTTTAGTTAGGTAAGATCCCACACTCCCCAACCTCTTTCCCCGGAGGCAGGGAGCCTTTTGAAGAAAAAAAAAACCCCATAAATAAAAAAATTGGTACAAAAGTTTAGTCGAATTCACCCATAAAGCTCCCACTATTCAGCAGTTTGTCAAATTATGGCAACATTGTCGTAAGAATCCAGTGCTGCCAGTAACATACGTAGCTTAGAATGTTCAAATCTCCAGTATCAGTTGACGGAAGTAGGTACAGTAATTTAGTTTTTTTTTTTTATATGGGGTGGCAGAGACATCGAAGCACAACCTTACCATGAATTCAGTACATGATTAGTAAATACTTCGTGAGTTATTAAAAAAAAATCTGCTGTTCCATACATTTTGACCGCGTAGGTATTGCACTTTTGTAGGAAACAGCAGCGTTTTTACCGACGTAAAATTTGAACACAGGGGTCCAGAATCATGTACTGTATCTGTATAAAGCCATTGTCCACTGTCGCCGGTGCGACTGGTGCCCTTTTTGGTAGGCCTTGATAGTCGCAATTTACTATCATTAAAGATAATATGACGATAAACTGCTCAATCTAGCACTGTTCTTCATGAATACCTTAATTTTCTAGTAAAACTACCATGTTTAACAGAGTTATCCACAAGGTACGATTTTCTATGTCACTCTTTCTGCTAACGATTCCTGACCTACCGAAGAGATAGTACCCATTAAACACACTTCACGTTCCTTATATTGAATAATAAGATAACAAGGAAGACAATTGTGACATTCGCCCCACAGTTTGTTTGCTGCCAGCGTGGAAGCAAATACTACAAATGATACCTTATTATGTTCTGCTTATTTAGTTGATAGTGATTAATACAAAGTCGTCATTTGATGATCAGCTAGGAAAATAAAGGTAGAAGAGTGAGTGGAGTTTTATTTGACAAAATGGATAAAGAAAAAGTGAGAACTTCTGAGTTTTTAATTCAAAGTTTGGCTACGACTGTTAGTAAGTATTTTGTTGTTTTGTTTTTATTTACGTTTGTGAGTGAACCTGTCTGGCTCGCTATAAGGAATAGTCTTATGTGGGTTGGTTTTATGTGATGATTTGTGTAGTCCACCATTCTAATCTAAGTCTCAGATGTGGGGCAAAAGCTACAGAGCTTTAAAAGTTTTAGTAACATGTTAGATAAATAATGGATCAGGGTAATTATTATTAAAGTATTTATTTATGATTAGGTATATGTGAGTGTTTGCAAATGATGGTGTTCTATATTTAAAAGCTACATGGCTAAGATAAAATAAATACATACAAATAAAAGCGGTAAATACATCGACTAAAGAAAAAGAAGGAAAGCGTAAAATGAATTTAAAAGTGAGTGTTCAAAATCGGTCCACAATTAACGAAAATGTACATACAACATTCATAATAATACAAAATAATAAAAACATGCAGACGAACATATAAACCTCCTCCTTTTTTGAAGTCGGTTAAAAATGTAGACTCTTTTGTTATTTTTTCCAATAAATTGTTATAATGAGTCCTCCTTATTACCAATTGTTGCTCATTATTTGTCATGTCCCGTGTTTTGTTTTTCTTTTGTCGGAGACCATCCATAAAATAAATAAATAAAATAAAATAAAGATTCTATAATATTATTATATCAAAATCTAGATCAGTAAAACCGTTTAGAAAGATCAATTTGCTTTCAGTTAATTATTATGCCCGCGTATACAAGTTTAGCTGGCTTGCTGTTACCTAAAACCATTGACGAATATAAAAAGTCGGACACACTCTCGCCAACAAAAAACTGTGTCACTCAAGTCAGCCAGCTCGCTGTACGTGTACAGGCACTCACACATTCACACATTAGTCGGTCGGCCGTTAAGGCTCCCGCAGACAGGGGCGACGTGAATTTTCCATGAAGTTTTCATAGACATTGTTCTACTAGAGTCGCGTTGCGTTTGTCGCGTCGCGCCTGTTTGCGGAAGCTTTTATGCGCGCAAACGGCAACAATCACACATAAATATTCACACATAAACGTGACTCCGTTTTGTCTTTAGCGGAGTCCCGTCCATTTTGTTTGTCGTTCGTTTTTTGTTCGTCCATGCCTAAAACTAAGTTTTCCAAGAGAAAAAGGTGTGACCTACTATGTGTGATTGATTTCTTTCATAAGATATTCGTCTTATATTGGTAATTGCTGAAAATAACACGATCTATAAACCCTACACAGTTGTTTTTGAGAAACTTTACGACACATAGGTAACTATTTGTCTAGAATTTTATTTAGGGGGTACTGCGTTCAGATGGAACATGCATTTGTATTACATTTGAAAGACACGCGTGGCGTTTCTTATCACAAGACTACCTGAATCATTACAAGTAAACATATAGGTATTGTTTCACTATAAACACCTGATAAACAGCTGAACATCGGTAAATAGTTCCATTTCCTTAAACAGTGCTAGTCCTAGCAATGAGAATCATTAAAAGAGGCCTAACATTTTGATCTTGAATTGAAATCCTTAATATGAATTAAATAAACTGTAAAACAAGGTAAATGAAGTTTTCCGAAGAAATAAACTATTAAACATCAATAAGTGCTCATAATACACGAGCAGCACGCGTCAACGGCAGAAGCAGGCAGGCGTGTCGGCGATTGCAGTTGCCTCTGCCGTTGATGCGTGCCACTTTGGGTGTAACAGCACTAAACATGGCCACCTACTGGGCCCGAAAAGTACAAGTAACAAAGAAGTCAAAATCAAAAGTCAAAAGTCATTTATTCAAATTAGGCTGAGAATCAGCACTTTTTGAACGTCAAAATCACATAAGACAGTCCCCCCAAAACGCCCACCCTTCACCACTTCCTAGTGCTTTAGCTGGGAAGAAGAAGTGGCGGAACAAACTCCCCAGCAGCACTGCTGTCTGTTCAGTTAGAAGAACTGGATTCTATACATATAGTAATAAATAAATTAACATTACGAAACACGAAAATATTATAATTATTTGCCATATGTCAGCTAGCACACGCCAATATTTAAAACTATACTCAAGCATAAATAAATAATAAAAACAAAAACGCAAACAGAACTTAATACATAATAAAAAGCCTCCTGGCATAAAGGGCGTGCCCGCTTACATATGCAATGCTGCATTATGTTTATATGTATATAGCTGTAACTAGTAGCCACAAATGATAAACTAGGACCTTCGAAGTAAAATAAAGAAACATTAATTTCTAATAACAATAAGTAAGTAAGTACCGCCAAACTATCAAGACCGCTTCTATCTCTTCTCTTCATGATCATCAGGCTACAGCAGTCCACTGCTGGACATCGGTCTCACCAATTGCACGCCATTTAGCTCGATTCTCGGCCACTCTCATCCAGCTGTTACCAGCCACCCTCCGAAGATAGTCGCTCCACCTATTCTGAGGGTGTCCTACCTTACGTTTGCAGATTCGCGGTCTCCACTCAAACACACGTCATCTCTACTTGATTTCTTTTCTTCATTTATGACATCACGCTGTAAAAATCTAGTCCACTGGTTATGTCAATAAAAATGTATAATAAACTAAACTTTTTTTTTTTTTTTTTTTTTTTTGTGGGTGGGAAATCATCAAATAACTTCTCCCGCTCTGGGCAGAGCAGGAGGGCGTGTCAGACTCTTACTGACTAAAACCCACCCGTGTTCCTTCAGTTGCCTGTGCCAGGGGCCACGGTAACCCTCTTGGACTTTTCCGCAACCCTAGCAGGCATCGGTCCTAGCAAACCCCGTCATTGGTGCTGACATCTCTTTGAGGCGCGCGTGGAACACAACGCGCCGTCGACTCGGGCCTGGTCCTTATCGAACGGCGAGCTGCCCATTGCTCGCCGTTCGCAAGCCCGCGCCTACGGTGGCCGGGAATCGGCCTGCGATTCCCGACGCCCAGGGCGTCTCCTGCGGCGGCTAGGGGCGTGAGGGCGCAAACTTTGCCTCTCCCTTACGCGTTCCGCCTCCTCCTTCGCGAACATTACTGCTTCGCAGAAGGAGGTGACGGCTTCCCAAGCCCTCTCGCTCCGTACCATGGCCTGGACCAAGGCCGGACGCGAGAGATCGCCACCGCCAATCGCCTCCACGAGGACACGGCGGTGCTCCGCCCAAGCCGGGCAGACCTCCACCGTATGCTCCACCGTGTCCTCCGGGCGATCCACACAATGGTGACACCCGGGCGTTTCCTCCCGCCTTATCCGGAACAGGAACCTCCCGAAACAACCGATAATAAACTACCCGAGGTACTGAGAAATGAGAAAAAGATTGCTACTTTTACAAATAAATTTAAAAAAAAAATACTAAATAAATGTTATTATAGTATAAATGAATATTTAATTGACAAATCTATAGAACTGACATAATAATATAAATTAATAATAAACTTAGAATATATTAATAATTAATAGCATGTTACCTTAATTTTTACTTAGAATAAGTAAGTTTGCATGTATAAATAAGTCCTCTTCCTTCAAATTTTTCTTTTGCTGTGCCCGACAGGGTCCACGATGGTTACAACAAATGTTCATTACCACCTAAGCATATACATTGTGGAATGCAATAAATGATTGAGTATTGTAAATCTTGGTACAATCAGCCATTTTGTTTTTGTTTCTTCTATATTGAAAATTTTATCTACCCTAGATCAACACCTCTCGGACTAACTTAAACAGCCCAGTGCAGTCTGCCTGTAGTGTGCAATGAAGTAATGATGGAAGATTTTCGCGTTGCGGTACGGCGTGCCTTAATGTGTCTCTAGCACCTATAGTGGTGCTAACAGTTCTTTGTTATTAGCAGACACTGCGGCAGGACGCTGACTATCATCTTGACAACACTACTACTAATACAAACTTCTTGTTGTAATGTTTCTTGGCGATAGAATACAATAAGCTTACTAAAATTCTCGCATTTTCTTTATTTTCCAGTATGTTTCCAAGCATGTCAAACGGGCTTTGTGATTGCCTGGCCATCAAATACTGTGGCCAACTTCATGTCCAATGAAACCGTGCTATCAAGACCAATGTCTTCGATGGACGTTTCACTGCTGGGCAGTGTGCCCAACATTGGCGGATTGGTCATCAGTCCCTTCTGTGGTTACGCCTTCAATACTTTCGGAAGGAAATATGCAACGATGTTGTTTACATTGCCTTATGTGGTAAGTACCTTATTAGACATAAGATCTTTGCAATATTTCTCTAGTGTTGTGATAGCAACCTCGACTCCTGTGTACCTGGTTTGATCACTTAGGTTCTAGAGTATATGACAAATTCCTCAGCACTAAGTTTCTGTTCAGAGAGCCTCGACAAACACATACGAACGAAACAAGTTAATGTAAAACTAACTTGCTTCGTTCATATGTGTTTCCAGTTACTCCCTTTTTACTTTTCCATCACCATTATCGCTGATTTCGTCTAGGCCCACAGCACACGATATAGTAAAATGTGAATAATGCCCCATTTTTATATTTTGCGCATGGAAAGTACCAAGATACCGATGCACTGCAATCATTGCCTGCCCTGAATTGATCGAATTTTGTCAGAAATTATGCAGATTAAACCCTAGCAGATCTATACCGCGAAGCCTATAAGAAATTTAAATTCCAAAAATGTTAGTAAATATGTATTTTTGGAAAAAAATACTTTAATAACCACACATAAGTAAATACGTTTTTAATATGACTAGTCATTCCGAAATCATCCCTAGAATAAAATCGGTATTTGTTTAAGTGGAAATAATATCAATAGACAACAAGGATTTGAAAAGACTTTAACTAACGTAATTTTTCTTTCCAGTTCGCGTGGCTAACAATATCACTGACAGGGAACGTGACTTTAGTTCTGATAGCCACGTGTGTAGCTGGCGTGGGCATTGCTGGGCAGAATGTGGCCATCATTTACATATCCGAGATCTCCCACGACTCCATCCGAGGCGGACTCACTGCTAGCTCGGCTTCAGGATATTTCGTGGGTAAATGTTCCTTGCTAATATTATAAATGCAAAAGTAAATCTGTCTGTCTGTTACCTTTTCACTCCTTAAAGCCTAGACGGATTTAAGACACGGAAAGGCTGTGGCGGTACCTATCTACATCGCCACATGCGAACTACGCATCACCCTGACGTCACACAAAATCCTGCATCGCGCAAGCAGTGATTACCACGCGACTAGCATATACAATACAAGGTCCCTTTCTTTTTTTTTTTTTTTGAATGTGTGAATTCTTCTAATATATTATCTCGCTCTGGGCGGAGCCGGTGGGCGTGTCAGACTCTTACTGACTAAAACCGACCCGTGTTCCTTCAGTTGCTTGTGCCAGGGGCCACGGTAACCCTTTCTGACTTTCCCGCGACCCTGGTAGGGAAATTAAAAATAAAATGTTACGCTGTATAGTAAATTGCCTTTATTTCATCAAATCCCAAAAATAAAAGACAAACGACTACTGCGATAGCCGCTGATTATTTCACGTATTATGTGGCTTCAATTGCGTTTTATTGTAACTATGTATAATGGATTTTGGATCATCCACAAACGCCCTTAGGTACGCAGACAACGTCCCGACATCCAACTTCGGCCATTAGCCTACCAGACACAACAACCGCCTGGTCGGAGGATCCTCCCTTTTCTATGGAGGATGAGTGAACTTTACACCCTGTTCCCACGAACATGACCTGAGATAGGACATAGGATATTTTTATCCCGGTGGGATAATATCCGACCTCCACGCGGGCCAAGCCGCGGTATTTCAAAATAACTAAATGCCCAGACAGGCGCTTTACTTTGTGTAAATTATTTCAGCATCACTGCTCTCAAAACGGTGAAGTAAAACATCGTGAGGAAACCGGTATATCCTAGAACCTAAAATTCTAAGACATGTGACATCTACCAACCCGCACTGGGCCCGCGTGGTAGATTATGGCCCATTCCCTCTCTCAGAGAGGAGGCCTGTATCCCAGCAGTGGGAACATTATAGGCTGATGATGAAATGCTGGTATATATATTGTGTACCCACATTTCGCCAGTTATGTTTTAGTGCCATGGTAGTGCAATAGGTAGCGGGCCTATTGTCATCAATCGGGCGGAAATCCAAACTTCGGGCCGTTGCCGTTGGTCTATGGCCGCACGCGACAGCTGAGCGTGAAGTCCTGGGTTCGATTTCCAGGTCAGGCAAAATTCTGAGTAGCAACGATAACGGCAATAGACTTAATCTTATCCCCTATAACATGGGACTTAAACATATCTGGCGACACATGCACTTCTGCCTACCCTTTTTGGGAATACAAGCGTTATTGTATGTTAGATAGGGTAAATTTTTCTGTGCTTCCAGGCATCCTGATGACCTACACCTTGGGTGGATACTTCACGTACATGCAAGTGATATACACGAACTTGTCGCTGTCAATACTGTGCATACTTCTGATTGCGCTACTTCCCGAATCTCCTGTGTTCCTGGTACTTGTGGGGAGAGAAAAGGTATGATATTATTCTGTGTCGAATTAAAACGGCATTTTGCAATCCTGCTTGCTTGACTTCAGACAACGACAATGGCCAGCATCTCAGAGCATTATACATCCACATTTTCATCTAGTTTTATTCGTGCTTGGCACACAAAGCATTGGTTGCTTTATGTATATATTTATCATCTAAAGTTGATAACGCTCATGAGGCCACACTATATCTTTCTAAACGAAGCATAAAAATGCTTATGGCCAAAAAATATTGTATGTAGGGAATTCTCCACCAGTGAGCTGAATTGAGTGAGTGAGTTTAAGAATTGAACTTACTAAACAAACTAAAATTTGGCAGCAGAATTTGGTAGGCATGCCATATCTCTTATATACTTGACAAAACATAAAATAAAAAGCTGTTGAATAGAATTTTTATATACTAAGTACTCATATTTATAAAACCATAAATAATCACCTTAACATCATAAATTTAAACTCACATGCACTAAAATCCAAAGTAACAGAGTGGCTGCTCCTAAAGGATTACTCTTACACGGAGTCTTTACTTACATATCTAGTGTAATACACGCACAACTCACCCACACACCATCACACATACACACACACATACACACACCCACGTCCACCACTCACACACAATTTCACTATTAAAATTTGTATACCATACAGTAGAATGGCACAGTCCACTCTAGATAAGTTTTGTTGGTAATTGTAAACCCTGACCGTATATTACTGCCTCTTAAAATACAGGTATATCCTAGTTTAAGAGGTAGAGTATAATTTTTGTACAGAGCTTGCAACACAAACTTTAAATATATTTTTAAACTAAATATCAAACTGTATTTAAAATTCTGTATGTTTTTGGATAAAATAAAGATTATTATTATTATTATTATTAAGTAGGTACCAAATTATGAGTTATTATTCCAATTAAATTACAGGAAGCAGCGAAATCAATATCATTCTACCGTCAGTTAGATGTAAAGTCCAAAGAAGTTGAAGCAGAGATTGCCAAGATCAGACTACAGATGGACCCCAGACTAGAGAAGTTACTCGAAGGAGACAATGGTTAGTAAGACAAAATCTATCTAAATATATTAGGTTGGGAAAAGTTCTTTTGTAGTTTATATACAAATTCAAGACTAAGAGCTCGTGTGGCATCCAAATATCGAGCTTTTTTGAATATCCAGACTTTTTCAAATGGGTCAAAACTGTTTTGTGGTCAACCCCTAACTCTTCAGCTACGTCGTAACTACTAATACTGATCTTGCTGCAATTTTTCAAAAATGGCATCGACTTTTACCATAAAATTTTTACATAACATCTTTGACATAAAAAAACAACTTTTTGCCACTCTTACTGACACTACGTTAAGCCCATAAACGTCACATATTGTTTTCGCGGCTTGTGCCGCATTTTTCCCTATTTGTAATAAAACTTCAAAATGTATCGAATTTCTACGTTTGATTCGCTCATTTTGGTGAACAGAAAAACAATTAAAAATTGGCGGGAAATCGTTTAAGTAATTTAACGATGTCCCGCCATTTTGAAATTGTTTTTTTTATATCATCTATTTAATGGTATCAAAACCAGCCAGATACAAACAGTAGGTACAGCCAAAGAGATTTTACTACAACTTTATACCTATTAAATACGAACAGCTTTTTCCTTTAGCATCAAAGTACTCATAACATTACGCCTGAATCCCTGGAAGAGTAAGGCAGAGGGTTACGGGGTGGGTGTACAATAGGTGCACATCTGCATTTCTATCTAAACATCTACCACAAACACTAAAAAACTGTTTTGTGAATGTTCGGTGACGCACAGCATAACCCTCTTAAAATAAGAACATGTGGGTAAATTATGTTTTTAGAAGATCAAACAAATAAAATCAAATCATTTATTTGCTTGAATATGGGTAGGTACATACATGAAGGTGATACATAATTACAACAGTTCTTTAAACCATATCCTACCTTAATAGGTGTGCAAATATCTAATAAACACAAAATAAAATATACACATAGGTACATAAACTTTCGCCTTCTTCCCATGACTACAACAACGACGTCGGCGAGTTCAAACGTCAGACGTCGTTCAGTAACAAAAGTATTTTAACTTAAGACCACTCTGATTTTTAAAAAGGGCCGTAAGAACAGAACTTGACTCAATTAAAAAGCACTGTTTGAATTATAATAACTTTTTTTAGAGCGCCTACTCTAAACATCTGACAGTTGAATACCGTTAGTTGCCATTCGTAAAAACACAGGCGTTTCATTACGTGTAAGCAATTATACATTATCGATAGTTTATTTCATACGACATTATTGACTGCACATTATTAATATTAATAATGTTCAAAGTTGATAATGTCGCATGAAGGAAAGACGTCCATACGGACGTCAGTGGCCTCTGTAAATCTGCTATTCGAACGTAGCTTGCGTTCAATTAATAGCAGATTTATGTGGATCAGGCGTATTGATGCTGCCAGCTGTTTAAGCAATATTGGCGAGCTAAATAAGCTGACGTCATTTAGTAGTGTCTTCATAGCCTATGAGGACACTATTGGATTGACCAGTATTTCGGCCTATCTTCTAGTGACCTATTTTGTAACGCCATTGACTCTGTTATGTGACAGATTTTTAGTGTACCGTTCTACAAACGTTTCATAATAGATAACGTAGAAGATCATACTGCCGCATCATCATCTGAACCTAAAAAGAAAGTGTGAATGACATTTATTTTGAAGATCATTACCAGCTAAAGAGTGAAAAATTAACTACGCACATAATATAAAACGTCTGAGATAACTTTATTACTATGTTTACTAAGAGACATCGTCTATTTGCTAATATTATCTGAGCGCCTGATACGTAATTTAAATTGACGCGGGGAAAACCTCTGCTAATTAAAAGTACGGTATGTGTCGGCTTAAAATATATAATTGTGTTTAAAGCTAATTTCGGTATAATCAAGAGAATAATATTTAATGAAGCAGGTACCTAAGTACTACTTATCTTTACGTGCAAATTGTAAAAATTAGATGGAAAATCAGACAGGGCTGTGTGCAATGTTGAGGCGCATGGTTTTATTTTTATGAATTACAATGGAAACTGTACATAGATGAATTGTTTCGTTAAAATCCAGATTTATGTCCCCCGGTATCTCATCAAGGCTGAATTAGGTGTCAGTCTGTAACTTTTCTTCTTCAGGCTCCATACTTGATGCTTTTGTTGGTAATCTCATAAATATCATGATTTCATTACCATGATGTTCTACAAATTACATTATATCTACCTACTTACTACACTATCAGGTGTTGAACTCGACACGTCAACCTTAACATTCATGTTTCCTTACAGATCCCGAAACTATCGGCGAACTTGTAGAAAAGAAGTTGCAAGCACCAGAAGAAAGGAACAGTGAGTCAGCATGGAAACACTTGAGTAAGTAATTCAGATACAAAACAAAAGCCTGTTTTGAAGCAAGTTACGTTAAACAAAACATCTCGTGCATGTTAAACACTCACATAGCCTCGGTTATGTTTCACTCATGTAGTAGGGGGCGAGTGAATCTAGCTGATTATAGAAATACCCAATTTCACGCATGAATCACTAGAAACTTCAGCCAAGAAATTATCGAAGGCTAGAAGCGGCTGAAATTCAAGTAATAGTATACTAGCCTGTCAGTGCTTGTACAAACAACATAAACGGAAGTTAATAACAAGCTTGTAAAACAAACTGCAATCAACAAACAATCTACCGAGCGCGCTCAATTTATCAAATTCTATGTTAAACAATAAATATAGAAAGTTCATCATCCTCCTGTCCTTATCCCAATCTATTTGTGGTCGGTACAACATGTCTTTTTCTACCATATTCATCGTGCTCTCGGTAGTCACACCCTTTCTATCCATATATTATCTCTTATATATTCTTATATATACTCATATAACCATCCACATTCATACTCAAAAATTTCTTCACGATATTTTCCTCATTCCTCCGCATCACATGCTCATACATATACCACAAACGTTTTCAGGCACCAATCACAGTTCCAACTTTCTCCTTTGTACTCAATTCTTATTCTATACTATCTAAATATTTAAAGCTACTTCCTTCATCTTCTACAGAAAAATCAAAGTCTTCCAAGCGCGCGCTGACCACAGTCCTCATCATAATGGCTCTGACAATCATGATGGGCTGTGTCGTGCTACAGGTGTACGCTGAGCCTTTGTTCAAGGAAGCTGCCCCGACCATGCCTGCTAACCAGTGCGCCATATTCTTGGCTCTGGACTTCTTGATAGCCAGTATTTTGTGTGTGCTGGTTATTGATAGGTGTGGAAGGAAGGTAAGACCTTAAATTGACTAAGATGATTAATGAGTCAGTAAAATAATTACAAAATTGGAAGAGAAGTTGCTGAAAAAGAACATTCGATCCTGTTCATCCCAGAAAACTAGTGCCAACCAGTGCTTTTATTTAGTAGTCGAATTTGTAGTTATTGATTGTGAGAACTTTGATTTCCAGCTTCGGCAAAGTCCTATTTGATATTTGGGTATACCCATGGGGTATACAAATATTTTAAGATAAAAAAGAAACAAAAAAAAAAAAATATAGCTTTTTCTCATTATGCAATTGATGCTTCTGCATTGTTAACGTATACATTAAAATACAACGTTTTGCTCAATTCTAACTACATTCAAGATTTTTTTCCTGTCGTCTTCTTTTGTCTTATTCTAAACACGTTTTACTTCTTCCCACAGTTCCTCTTAATCCTGACATCAGCCGGTTCCGGCGTGTTCACAGTCTTACTGGGCGCCCAACTCCAGTTCCACTTGGCGCCAGCCTGGTTTACCGTGTTCCTAATATACGGGTTCAGTTTTGTGTTCACTCTGGGCTGTGCTGTCATACCTTTTGTGTTGACAGCTGAAGTATTCTTGCCTGAGGTACGTGTGGTTCTTTGTTTATGTTTAGTTAAAATGGGTATGTTGAAACCTTCGAGTATTATGCTTGTCAATCAAAATAGTATTACCATGCTTGTGTCGTTTACAGTTAAAGCTGTTCAGTCACTATATTATTTTTTTCTAGCGAAGCACGGCGACGAGCAAATTTTTATTTGTGCGAAACACCCGAAATGTGCTCTTATGTTCTTAATTTTACTTACTCGTTAAATTCAAGTAGAAGGTAATGGAATAGTTCGCAGGTCATGTCTGTCTAAAACGCGCCATATACATTAGAGACTGTCATCCATAAAGAAAAAATAGATGAACGGTTGATATATTTTTTTTTCTCTGTAAGTGTAAATCTTTTGGGAAAATAAATGTCTAAAACCGTAAACCGTATATATGATTGAAAATCCAAAGACTTCAAAATTGGACCACAGCAGAATAAGCAGCTGTCGCATATTGATAAAATGTCTCTTTCCAGGTACGAAGCTTCTGCAACAGTGTTGTGATGGCCTTCACATGGATCTTCAACTTCATCACTCTAGTCATCTTCAATCCTCTCGTGGAGGCTGTTGGCTTAGGTCCAGTCTTCTACTTCTTTTCAGCCGTATGCTTCATAGGAGCACTTTACAGCCAATTCTGTGTCCCAGAAACTAAGGGGCTATCGGCTGATGCCATTCAAGCCTTATTCTTAAAAGGAAGGAGACAGAGTATTAAGACGAAAGGTTAAGGAAGATTGATGGAAGGTATTTTGACGACGTCTTCGGCAGTAGAACTGTTTTTGCGGGATCGCAGGTTCGATCTTGTATTGGGACCAATATATTTTGTCTCGTCTACAAATGTTTGTTAAAAGTTTGGCTGTGTGCCTGTGATAGTGTTTTTATTAAGTAATGAAATAAATGATTATTGAGTATTGTTATTTACTTTGAGTTTTTTGTTCAGTCATGATGAATTACTGATTTGTGTTATCATAAGTAAACACAATCGTTCAAAATTACAGTAAATCATAATAATTATGTATGTACTAGCGACCCGCCCCTGCTCTCCACGGGTGTAATGTACTAATGTTACCAGGTTTTGAAATATTGAAATTTCTTTGCTATATCTAAGATAAATATTATAAATATAATAGCTACCTCAGACAAAGAATTAGTCTAGCTATTCAAAGGGGGAACGCTGCCAGTATCTTCGGAAGCTTGCCTAAAGGCACTCCTTTTAATAATATATTTTAGTTATTATATTATATTTTTCATAAAACTAAGTATTATAAGAAATTAATATTATTACATGAACATACTAATAATAATTATGTACAAGTATGTAAAAAAGGGAGGGGAAAGAATCATAGGGCATTACTAACAAATACGGAAGTGATTCTGAAATAAATGTTTATTTATTCATTTAAAAAATCGTCCGCATCGTTGTCAACAGGGAAAATGGCCAAAAGGCTGGCAGCAATGCCACTTTGCACGGCAATTTAGATTCTTAAACAAAAAAAATTATACAGACATAATAAATACTGGCTCCTTCGCATTTTATAACATCCTTTACACTATTCCTATTCACATAATTTAAAAGATAACAGTTTTAAACGATGTATAAAAAAAAAAACATTTTTAAATGTAGAATAAATTCATTGAAGTATCAGAAATCACATAGTATAAAACAAAGTCGTTTTTCGTGTCTGTCTGTGTGACTCTCTTTGGTGTGACTGCTTAGTATTAAAATGTCTAAGCAACACAATGGAGTATTTATTCCAGAAGGTTTATGTTTATAATTAATTAATATTTAACTAAGATATTATAGTTATGGCGAGTTAATAGCTAAGGAGAACCGTCTCTGTGTATGAAAAAGTGTCCGTTAAAATGTGCTACATAAGGGTGGCGCTACAGTAGCCACCGGGTAAATTTTAAAAGCAATAATTTTAGGTTATGTTAACAAAATAAGGTTAGACTACGTAAATTGTTGAAGTATGGTATACTTTCTAATTCGGCATACTTCAGTCCGTTAACAACAGAACTGTTACATTCATGCCACACCATTTGACTATGCTAGCGCCATTTTGGAGGGTTTTTGAACTATTATTTACTGTTTATGCTGGACACTTTTTCAGCTTTCCCCGCATATGAGATAGTTCTCCTTACCTCTACCCTCCATAGATATAGTTCAGAAATCTTGATGTTTTGACATATCGCCACACCCGTGTAAAGTTGGGGCGGGTCACTACTGTCAGATATTTCTGTGAGAGAATGAGCCTGCCTGTCTTGCTACCGGACAAGCCACACTCGCCGAGAGTGCAGGGACCTGATAAGAATGGCAGGTTGATACCTGACGGGGTATGGAGCATGTAGCATTATATCCCGTTCACGCCCCTACTGACTAAAACACCGTTTGGGCTTTAGACAGTAGGGGCGAGACTCACCGGTCGCATTTTCACTTAAGTAAAGTAAACGTTCCATACGAATATAAACGTTCATCTTATGTGTATGTCATATTCGTATAAGTAAATGTGAGCAAGCGTTTTATTCGATTATGAACACGAATAAAAGTAAATATAAATTAGTTATTTATAAATAAATAAATTAATGCCATATAAATAATATTCACATTCGGATGCAAAACAGACTTTACTTAGCAATGTCTATGTAGTAAAAATGCAGTTTGTGAAACCTTAGCCAGTAAGAGTCCGACTCACCCATCTATGAGTATTTACCCAAGAGAAAGTATTGAGAAATATTTACTTACATTATTTTTGCTCATTGCAGTTTTTTCTAGTTTCATAATAAAACTATATGAACATTAAAGTTTTATCTTATGTTTGCTCAGGTACACATCAAATAAATTATATCATACACCTGTAAAAGATAAACGGGAGATTAGATTTTAACTCTGTCTAGTGGTACTTACAAAATTGCTCGATCTCTAAACTATCAAAGTGACTTCTTCTTGTTATGTATAAACACTGCTACAAGGATCTTTTAGCTCACGAATGACGTTAACAGACGGGCCCTGTTGGTAAACATAGAAGCAACTGTTTGGCAAAATATATCGAAAAAACAAGATGGCGGCGTTAGTACCGATTTTTGCCACGCGCCAAATGTTCCTTGTACAGCTATAAGTTCACGCTGATACTGATACACAAGAAAGAAGGATTAAATTAAAAGTATGAATACAAACGTTTAAATTTATTATTCCGTTTTTAGGTTAAACTTGGGACTAACTTCCCAAGAAAATGCACAACTTTTGAAATTGCTCCATTTATTTATTATCATTGATAGCATAACTTGACAAAAAGTATGGAACAGCTGTTTTTTTTAATAATACAGGATAGGCTAATAAAATATGTTAATTTTCATGAGTACTACACTACCTTAAATTATAATTGATATGTCCCTCGTTTAATCTAACACACTGTAGAGTGGAAAACTTTTCACACAAACCAAGGACTGTACCGCATCAAGCTTGATGTGTGCGTCCGCGTCGTCATCATCATTTCAGCCGTGAACACCTCTAAGGAAGCCTATACCCATATAGGCTTCCTATCTTTCTTATTATCCTACACGATTCCAGGCGTTTCCTGCAAATTTGATGAGATCATCTGCCTAACAACCTGATGGAGTGCAAAAGCCTCTTTACATTCAGTAAAGAAGCGAGCTTCTTTCTATCATCACGTCAGAAGGCATGGGCCTTCTCACGTGGTTTCAGACTGACAAGTCCACGATATTTTCCATCAGGGTCTCTTTCGGGTTATTCAACATCTACCTAGCTTTTTCCCAACAATTTTTATTTATTTTATTATTTATGTACACACAGTAAAATACTCGTAGAGACCTACAGATACGTCATAATAGTATTGAGTACAAAGGTACTGCTTATTTCTTAAGAAATCTCTTCCAGCAGACCCGCGAAAGGAGAAATAAGAAGGAATGTAGACAATAGTGTTTGAGAATAAGAAGAGAAGAATTTGGTTTTATCTATGTTGGCGTTGGCTTCCAGTTTAACTCGCTGCAGCTGGATACTAGTTTTTTTTGTTATATTTTTCGTGTTACTATGTGTATTATTAATGAAGAAGTATTATTATGTTTTTTGCGGGGGATTTTGCGAATGGTTTCGTTCGGTTTGGTTTATTTGTATCGTACATGGTACAAAATCGTTTAAAACTTCATATGACTTATACTTTTTGTAAAAAACTTACCTGGTGTTGGAGTGTATGGTCTGTCATTGCTTTTGGAAGGCCTAAATTATAATTATAATATCAGTCTATGAATGTCCCACTACAGTGCAAAGGCATCTTCTCATACAGAGAGGGCACAAGCATTGATTACTACGGTTGCTCAAGAGCACCTGATCCGACAGACTTTGTCCTGTCCAAACAATCATAATGGTTCTATAGAGCTACGAGGAACAGGGTGTACAGTTCACTCATACCTCCATAGAAAAAGGAGGATTCTCCGACCAGACGGGTGTCGTGTCTGGTGGGCAACTGCCCGACGATTGATGTCTGGGCGTGGTATAAATGCTAGTTTCGCGGTAAACTCTGCTTGCGCGATGAAGGATTTTACGTGACGTCAATGTGATGTGGAGTTCATTTGTGGCGACGTAGATACAGCTACAGTTCATACAACAATCCCGTAGAAAAAAGACTAGTAGTTCCTAGTTTCCTATTTTTCAAATTTTCCGAGGAAAATATCCTATTTCCCCTTTCCTAAAAACCTTATTCAGACTATTACGAACATTTTAAAACAAAAAATCGCTAAATCGGTCCAGCCGTTCTCAAGTGATACGCTTATCAAAGAACAGCATTTGATTTTTATTTACTTTGAAGACAGATAAGTCCAGGTTTACTCACGATGCGTTCCTTCACCGATGTCAGTTGCCCAAGATAAATTCATAAAAAAAAAAAAAAAAAAAAAAAAAAAAAAAAAAAAAAAAAAAGGAGATAATTATGACAATCCTACTTGCTAGAATAGAGGATCTACGAATTTGCAAGCCGTGGTGAAAAATTCATTCAATCCCCAAGCTGGATTCATGGTGGGTTGTAAATAAATATCGTATCCTCGTGGAGGCTACACTCACAATCAAAGACATTGTAATGCAAGTACATTCGCATTGACGCTAATGCGAACTTAAAATAGCGAGTCTTGCGATACAAGTAACAATTATCTGTATTATTATTCCCTAAGTTAGTCTGCAAATAGACTGCATTATCTTAGATTTACGAGTATACAGCGGTATTTTGATGTCGTATAAGTAATCTGGTAAGGTAGATTGTACGGTTGGCGTCTTTACGGCACCGCATGTTTAAAATAATTTAATTAATAAGTGATATAAAAGTCTGATCTTTTAAATTATATGGTTTCCTGGAGAATCCCAATTTTCCTGGGGAATTTAAATAAGTTTGTTCATTACGGTTTGATATAACTAGATATTTACTAGGTACTAAATTAAATAACTAACTGTACAAATAAAATGCAAAAACAAAAGGACACTTAGGCTTCGAAGTAGGTACTCGTCGTCACATTGCTGTCATTCGGAAAGGTGCCCAGAAGATTAACAGCATATTTCCTTGGCCAAAGAACGAGCCAGCCTCTGGTCATTTGTTTATTTTTGTTCATATTTGCCAGTTCTTTAAATTCTTTAACATATTAACTAGTTTGTAACGTCACCGTCGTAATTATCTACATAGTTAATTAAGCATAGCATAGCATATATTTAAATAGATTTTCTGTACCTACATAAGAAAGAAAGAAAGAAAAATAGATTTATTTGTCACAGAAACACGTGCATACAAAAACACGAACACAAAACAAAAATCGTCTACAGATGCACGTCATGACTGTGACAGGAAGGCTTCCACTCAGCATGATGCTGTGCTATGGCACAGCACAGCACAGCGCAGCATAGTACAGCGCTGATTTTCAGTGGTTACCCGAAAAGGACGTTACGTTCTTCAAATTATACAATTTAGATACGGCCTCGTGAAACGACTTCATTTATATCGTCACGGCGAAGATATAGCAACACTGCTAATTTAGCTTTTTGCAAATATCAAACTAAGATCACATTTGACAGTGCAAATTATTATTATTATGCTTTCTGTGTTGAGCTAGATTCTTTTCTACGACATAAATGTTTTACTAGTAAATACTTAAGTCTTTATTACACATACACAGTGGGAGGTTGAAGAATGAGCTTTGATGGAGTAGAAGGCCAGCTTAATTAAGCGCAGCATGTTTGATGATTTCATTGGCTAGAAGCTAAGGAACACTAAAGAACTTAATGGAAATGTATAAATAATCAAGAAAAAATACATTAACTAAGAATGTGCAACTCCGGAAGGGAAGATTCCGTTTCTGGATGATGTCTCAAATATTATTGTAATGATGATCAAAAAAAGAAAGATTTTCATGGTTCAACTAATTTACCGGTATTGTGTAATAAAGACTTTCTATGGGATTACAGAGACATCAGCCCTTTATAGTACTGATACAACATCAAATCCCTTGACTGACCGATTGGTGCAGTTGGTAGCGACTCTGCCTTCTAAGCCGCTGGTCTGCTGCATGAACATGTCTGTTTCACCTGTGTCTGGGTGTGTATATTTACATAAATTTAATTTTATGTATTAAGTCTTCGTTGTAATTTATTTTTATTATTATGTATATTGTTATTTTTATAAAATCTATGGTATAAGGTGACGAGCATGTGTAATTTAAAAGCCATAATAATTTATTTGTATAAAATTAATCGTATGAGCGTTTTGGAGGTCAATTCTGTTAGCTCGTAAGACATATTGAATAAATAAATAAATAAGTATGTATATCAGTCATCAGGTTACCGTAGTACAGGCTCTACCTAGTTCGGGACCTGAAGACCTTGTGTGGATGTAGTCTCATATTTAAAAATTCCGTATCGCACAAATTACCCATTAAGTTGCATTAATACCTGATAACAGCCTTTTCAGATAACACTTGATATTTTATCGGCAGGCGGTTACTATTCCGCCCACCCTACTCTATCATTTACTATACATCAATAAAGAGTAATGAACTATTTGTATAAGAGATCCTTACTTCTTTATATTGAGTAACATCTAGCGAGGAGTCATTTGATCCGAAATCTGTGATTGTTAAACATGGATGGTGATAAAGTGACAGTGAGAGGATTTCTCGTGCAGGGTGTTGCAACTTTAGCAAGTTAGTATTGGATTGAGTTTATACTATCGTGTGTTACCGGTTTAATATGGACGCATCATATTATAGTACCTTTCTACGCATTGGTGTAGCTGTGGCAAAGTGATTATTTCAAAAGTAGTGGCAATTTCTTCTTGTATTCAAAAGCATACTGTGATTAGCAACGTGACTGCAAAAAATGATGAAAGTAGCAATATTTATCTCAACCGTGATTTGTCAGTGGATTATAACGAAGCCTTTTTAGAGTAGTGATCGGTGTAAATAATGACAAAATAAGATCATCACTTCAAAGCACAGGTCTGTTCTTATAATAATCGGTAAAGAGCATTCTATCATCAACACGCTTGCGCACTGTGTGTTGGTACCAAATCACTGCTGTAATAAAAGATGAACCCTGCCTTATGGTGAAGAAAATTGCTATAAGGATACGCGGACTGATTGTCAACACAGTTTTTGTAAATAAACAAGCATGGTGATATTTGTTAAATGATAAAATAAATGATAAATGATTTTATTTCTGTAAGTAGGTTTGTACAAACACTTTTACACGTCAATCGTATTTTAAAAACTACATGTAGATGAGGTCGCCGTTTCCTATCTGACTTCTCTGAGAAGAAAGGCCGAAACAAACTCACAGTCTCTTTTAAAGTCCAGACAAAATCTAGTGTGTGTGTTATAGTTGATTATGAGAATAATATCTACCTTTGCTCTGCAGTCAGACTTGGTAATACTCTGAACAGTATCACTAATGCGAAGTTCAGTATTGCCCAAGCAAATAGAACAAAACGTTATCTGTGATTTGGACTTACCAGATAGGACACACTTTATTTGTATTCACAACTCAACGTGTTCATGATGAGGCTGAATTTCTTTTTATAATTTAGGCTAAAGTAAGTAATTTAGGGTAAAGTAATGTGTCTGCCATTATTTTCGCAAAATTCCTGAACGGCTGGCTGCGCCTAGATTTATCATCTTTCTTTCCATTTCCATACGGAATTTTCAACGGCATTTTCAATAACTTGCACTTATCGTCTGCTTTCTGGCCTCATCAGTCTTATAGCTGACCATGACGATATAATAAGGTAGCAGTAATAGATGTTCGAAAAGGGGCTGTGATGTGTATATATATATATCTTTCAATTGACTGACCGAAGCAAAGTTTTATTTGAAAACAGACGTTTGCACAAAGTTTCATAGCAACGTCTCAAAAAATCATTGCGTTTAAATAACACTAGGCATTCTTGATATGTGATACATACGAGTTATTGCAAGTTTTAATTAAATCAGGCGTTTGTAATACATACCCAAAAAGTATAAAAAACCAAAAAATAGTACGTATTCAGCACAAAGAAGATTTTGCTGGCCATTTGCTATATATCATTAATATACAGTAATGTATAATTGTTACAACTTTTCATACAAAGGAAGAACGAGCATTGGGTATCTACCAGGCCATCTTTTAGTTTGGGGCCCAAGTCCATCTTTTCTCACGATGTTTCTCTCAGTGAGTGTGATTTTTTTCTCAATTTGTTTTTTGTACATTCCAGTCGCATACCTCACCACTCTTACCGGCTTGGTCTTCTCCTGGCCATCCTACAATGTGGCCAACTTCATGTCTAACGACACTGTCCTCTCAGAGCCAATGTCTTCAGTGCACGTATCACTACTGGGCAGCTTGACTAACGTTGGCGCCATGTTGGCTACTCCATTCTGCGGGTACATCGTCAACTGGCTGGGGAGGAAGCATGGGGCGATGCTGTTTGGATTACCGTTTGTGGTAAGAAATTTGTTCACAGATACTAGTTCAAGTCATTAACATAGATCTCTATACACACTAGATGTTTGAAGAGACTTGAGATTTGGGGAGTTTTATACACGCATTTATTAACCAATGATGTAAAAATCTTGGAAGGCAACTTTATTGTGGCTAAAATTAAGTTATTTATCTCATTTTATAATTTACTTATTTCATTGGGGGTTACTAAGGGCTCCCACACAAAACTACGATGCGACGGACGTCGTATCGTAAAAATCTATGAGCTCTGCGCTTAATCAGTAGGTTAGCGAGCTCGCAGATATCTGCGATGCGTTGCGAATTCGCAGTTATGTGTATAGTATAGTATAGTATCTTTCTATCAATTTAATTATAATTGGGCAGGTTTACAACAAAGCCAATAAATATACCATTACTAATTTGAGAACTGTTTATAAAAACGTCACATATCATTAATCTCTTTGAATATGAGAGGTGATACATATAACAAAGTTCTAAACGTTAATAGATGTGCAAATATCGAAAAGTCGATATGATAGCACCAACGAAAAAATTGATTAGTTTATCGTTTATCCTTCTACTATTTTATTCTAACAACTACTTCTCTTTCTTTTACAGTTGTCGTGGACGATAATCTCAGTAACCAACTCGGTACCCCTTATACTCACAGCAATGGCTCTAGCCGGCTTAGGAACCGCAGGCCAAACGATATCATCAATATATATATCAGAAATATCTCAGGACTCAATAAGAGGATCCATGATGTCTACAGTAGTATCCTCCTATTTCTTCGGGCTATTGGTCTCATATATCTTTGGAGGGTACTTGAATTATAGTGTGGTGGTCTACCTTCATTTGTCCATGTCGATTCTGTATATCGTGATGTTGGCATTATTAAAGGAATCACCGGTGTTTCTGATGCAGAGGGGGAAAGAGAAGGTTCGTTTATTTGATTAATTATTGTTAATATACCTTAACGACTGAGTCGTTGGTCTAATGCGAAATGCAGAGAGTAGGGTCAGCCCCGGATTTCCGCCTACGTCTACAAGGCCCTAGCCAAGGGGCCCAGCCAGCCTAAGGGTCCCACCCACCTAGACTCAGTTATCCCGACCAGGGAGCTTGCCTCCCCGACGTCAGAGGCGGAGAGGGCGGACAGGGCAGTTGCATAAGTCGTCAAAGTAACTCCTATTACTGTATGAATAGTCTAAAGAAACCTAACCTATCTGTGGTGCAAAATATTCCTTCGGGATGGAATGGGGGGCTCAAAAGTCAAGTGCGAAAAGGCCCTGGGTCTCTAAGTCCGGGCCTGAGTAAGATCCAGGTTTAATAGTACGTATAACATAACATTGAAAGGGGTGAGCCTCCAATGTCAGTATTAGTAGGGGTAATCAATAAATCAACTGGGACCAAAGCTGTTGACTTAAAATTAATGTCGGTCTAATCTATTTTGTGCGTAGTGAATTGCGGTCGCAACGTATGAAGGCTCGTTCACACTGGCGCGAGGCGACAGCGCAACACAAAGGTATCGCGTGTTGCGCGACGAGCGGTGCCTTTGTGTCGCGCTGTCGCGTCGCGCCTGTTTGTGGGAGCCTTGAGTCTTTACGCTGTGTCTCTAGTTTAATGTACCAAATGGTGCTACTTGTCTCTTTAATTGAATGTAATAGTACATAGTACAAGTTTAGTCAATAGTGAGTGAGATTAGTTTTTATGCTATCCAATGGACCTTTTTCCTGCAGTGGAAAAATAATAGACTTGTAATATAATAAATAATAATATTATTATTATTATCTATAAATATTATAATAAATAAAAGAAAATACAAAAAAATACTTTACAAAAAAAAAAAAAAAATAATTAAAATAAATAAAAGCGAAGAACCTGTGTAGGTTTTTTTACGTTTACTAGAACCCGTCTTCTAATGAGCGGCCCAGTAGCAACAGCTCATTTATCAAAACATTACACTGTGACTCATAAAGGTACTTACTAATAAATGTTTATGGCTTAGGGGGGAAGCGTCAAGCCAGCCCGCGAAATTCAATCTTTCCTAATTTTTCTTTATTTGCAGGACAGTATTAGGTTGTATGTTGATCAAAATATGATTCGCGGCCCTAACACATATTTAAAAATAAATTATGGCAATAACCATAGAATAATGAAAAGCAATAAAAGTGACCATTTTGTTGTTGCACTAAGTGTACCGTAAACCGGGGTTAAAAGGGATGCATGAATTAATAGGGACGAAACTTTAAAATGGATTTTAACGTTGAAATAATAATAAAGTTTGTTGCCAACAAGGGCACTTAATCGTTGCTTATAATACAGTAAACACATTAGAGTCCTTTTTGACAGCAAACGATATTATTTCAATGTTAACATCCCTTTTAAACTTTCATGCCGATTCACCCCTGCATCTCGATCAACCCCGTTTTACCGGTACATGCCCGCACTTATTCGGACTCCGCCAAAACCGTGCTAAGTTTTGTGCTGGCGACCATATGTAATGTATTTCTGAAAGCCGGACCAATTTAATTAACCTACTCGTAACCTGAAAAGAAAGTCTTTCTATTTTAAGTGATCTGTAATTTTATAGGCTGTTTTTATTTCCACCAACCACAAAGATATTTAACTTAGAATAGCTTTCAGAAATCAGGTGTTAGGCTCGCTTTTATCAACAGCCTAACGATGTCTTTGACCCTGTGTTAAAATTACTTTACTAACAAAACTGTGTGTTGCAGGAAGCTGCAGAGTCAATAGCTTTCTACCGACAAGTAAGCGTGACTTCAAAAGAAGTAGAAGTTGAACTGGCCAAGATTAGGCTTCAATTAGACCCAAGACTTGAGAAAATGCTGGAGGGAGAAGACGGTAATGTATACTTATTATAATATGCATCAATATTCACAGGTACACCTACCTACTGATGCACAGTCTCCACGACCGGATAACATATGCACACTATCGGTAGTCAGCCTCGTTTACGAACTCTTAGGATGGCGCTCCGTGGGTCCCTTTGTTTCTGCTGCACTGAATTTATATTTACTTTTTTTTTTTTTGAGGATGGGAAATCATCTAATGACCCCTCCCGCTCTGAGTGGAGCGGAAGGGAGTGTCAGACTCTTACTGACTAAAACCCACCCGTGTTCCTTCCTTGGCCCTTTACTATTACTTTATATTTACTTAACATACAAATTACAATTAGTCCGAGAAAAATGTTAATTATGAAAGAATTTTGTGGGCGGACTGCACCGCTATACAATACAAATATTTTATTTCAGAATTACATCCATCTAATGTTAGTAGTAGGATAGTTTAGCCCATGATTAGTATTAAATTAAATTTACAATTAAACAACTAGAATGACAACGAACTGTTCGTTCAATGGCACACCAGTTTATTTGGATAAGTGTGTCTGAACACTTACCCACCTTCGTAGGAGAGGAGATTCCCACCGGTCTGAAAAAACATTCAGGATGCTATGCATGGCGAGCAGTTTTATATAGTATATAAAATATGAATTCTCAAATCAGCAGTTTTAAAGTAGTGATTTGGAAATCATTTATAACAGAACGCACCCTTACGAAGTGGTAATATTTTTATGAACTGCATGAGCTATTCTTGTACAGTTGATAACCAGTTACTGCCACCTACTGGGCCCGAACAGTTTAAGTAACAAAGATGTTCCGACGTAACGAAGAAGAAGTCGATAGATAGAATATGCTGAATAGTTTTAAGAAGATGCCTCCGAAGGCTTGAGATTGTACGGCTTAGGGCTCAAATCATATGCTTAGGGTGTACAAGTACAGGGATTGGAGACAGAAATAGGTCATCTTGTTTCCATCTTTTTTAAAGTTCACTTTAAACGCAGTCGGGTTTTTGATTTTATTAATTTTTTATTTTACAATTTTTAGTTATTATTATTTATTTATTCTTAATTAGGTAATTTTTTGTAGTTTTTGGATTCATGCATTTACAGCAACGTTTTCAGTAATATATCGTTTGATGACGAAAAAAAGAAAAGAAGGCAGGTAATGCCTTCTTTTCTTTTTTTTTGAGGGTGGGTAATCATCAAATAACTTCTCCCGCTCTGGGCAGAGCAGGAGGGCGTGTCAGACTCTTACTGACTAAAACCCACCCGTGTTCCTTCAGTTGCCTGTGCCAGGGGCCACGGTATCCCTCTCGGACTTTCCCGCAACCCTAGCAGGCATCAGCCCTAGGGGACCCCGTCATTGGTGCTGACATCTCTTTGAGGCGCGCGTGGAACACAACGCGCCGTCGACCCGGGCCTGGTCCTTATCGAATGGCGATCTGCCCATTGCTCGCCGTTCGCAAGCCCACGCCTATGGTGGCTGGGAATCGGCCTGCGATTCCCGACGCCCAGGGCGACTCCTGCGGCGGCTAGGGGCGTGAGGGCGCGAATTTTGCCTCTCCCTCACGCGTTCCGCCTCCTCCTTCGCGAACATTACTGCTTCGCAGAAGGAGGTGACGGCTTCCCAAGCCCTCTCGCTTCGTACCATGGCTTAGACCAGAGCCGGACGCGAGAGATCGCCACCGCCAATCGCCTCCACGAGGACATGGCGGTGTTCCGCCCAAGCTGGGCAGACCTCCACCGTATGCTCTACCGTGTCCTCCGGGCGATCCACACAATGGTGACACCCGGGCGTTTCCTCCCGCCTTATCCGGAACAGAAACCTCCCGAAACAACCGTGTCCGGTGAGGACCTGCGTCAGGCGGAAGGTGAGGACGCCGTGGCGCCTCTCTAGCCACTCCTCAAAGAGGGGACTTATCGCCGCAATTGTGGCGTGCCCGACGTTACCTGCCTGGATGGGCATCACCAGTTTTTGGTTCAAGTTCAATAGCTTCTAGTCTTGTAAACGTGTGGTTTGATTTTTAGCTTCTGTATTCCGAAACCCGAAGATTGCAACACAGATTGCCCTAGATTATGTTGGCATCTAGGTTCAGGTTTTTGGGCCCCCGATTTCCTGTAATGAGAGTTAAATTCATTATACCCTCGTTTATACAGATCGATCCTTGGGATAGACGTGGTCTTGTGTGGAGACCGCGATTCGGCAAACATGAGGTAGGATACCCTCTGGCCAGATGGAACAACGATCTTCGTAGGGTGGTTGGTAGCATCTCGATGAGAGTTGCCGAGAATCGAGCTAAATAGCGTGCGATTGGAGAGGCCTATGTCCAGCAGTGAATTGCTGTAGGCTGATGATGATATACAGATCGATCGCCTGTCTGCTATATTATATCAAGTATAGCAACATAAATTACATGCTTCATTATTATGTAACCATCGTATTTGTTCAAATCACACGCAGGAGTTATTTGCTAATTTTAGCTTTGTTTGTGACATTTAATCACGACGTTATTTAAACATGGTTATTTGCATAATATGATAGTGAATATTGCGACTTTGTACTCGTTACCATATGAGATCATTGTATCTGTAGGTTGTGCCATTTGGTGATGAGAAAATTTTTAATTCCATACTCTTAGTCCGCGTTCGCACGAACGTAAAAATATCGGGATTTTTTCGCGCACTGCATATACTCGTATAACTTACTTCTTAGCGCCGAGATTTGAACATGCAAGTGTGTTTTTTCGACGCGCTGCGATGCACTCTGTTGGATTCTCAACGCTCGGTCCAACACCGAGAGTTAAACATCCAATGCGCAATAAATACCCGCCGCGATATTTTTACGTCCGTGCGTACGTGGTGTACAGGAAAAAAATATAGCTATACTTTTCTAATGTCATAGGTCAACCTATGTGTTAGTGAGTATAGGAGAAGTGAGGACAAAGAAAATGTTTAGTGGCTTGTATGAAAGATGATATGGCGAGAAAGAGATACTGAGACGATGGATGAAGAGAACATACACGACCCACGATACAGGAGAAATTACTAGTGTGGGGCAACGTTTAAAAAAAAAGGGGTATAATCAGGCGTGGGTGTCATACCATACAGACAGCTTGAAAATCTTTCTGGGTCTATATAAACTATTGGATTTTGTCTTTAATTATTTGTCAGTTCCAAATACGATCACCGGTGGTGACGGTGACCGGTGGCGGTGGTTATAATTTCAATACACGTCATATCGACATTATATAGATCAATGTCACAATGCTGTCCAGCAGTAGGTACTGTTTGTCAGTACTTTGAGTAAAACTAGTAAAATTAACAAAGAGATGATTAGATGAGCAGTCTGTCCCATACCATGACGCCATTCAACTTTATGTTGTGCAAATTATACAGGATAGCACATGGAAATTTTATTTGTCACCGTCTTTGAATTGCACGTGCTTTTGTGCAATAAAACGTGAGAGGGGGGTATGACCGAATAAAAGGGCCGTTAATGTAAATTTAGTCACGGAGCAGTATCTGTGGATTAACTTCTTTTTATGAACATCTTTTTGCAGTGGCAGGAAAGCTCGCATACCTATGACAGTTGTGATGGTCAGTCCAAGTCACCGCAACGTTTTCCAAAGATTTCAGCAACTCTTAATAATAACCTCTCTCAATGCACGTTCTACAAGTGTGTTGTTGCAATCACTGGTATATCAGGGAGTGAAATTGTTGCTCAGTAATTATGTTAAGGCAGATTGATGAAACATGTATAAATTTGGTCGTGCAACACAGTTAAAAGGCCAAGCGTATGCGCAAATTTTGTAAAGGGCGAAAAATTTCAACAATTATTGTCTATATTTAGACAATCAACCATCCTTATGCTAAGCATCTTATTCTACATCATAAAAGTAGATAGTCTTTCCGTGACGTCAAACACTGTGTGTCAAGGTCCCTACGTCATAAAACAATTGATTTCAGCAAATATATGAATAGAATTTGGTGTCTAATATTAACTTTATAATGTCTAATAATCCTATAAGATAAAACGTCTCGTGACTTTTATGACATAAGGTTATAATTTGAATGTCTGGTGTGTTACGTCAAACCAAGTAAATAGCTTATTTGCTACACATAAACACGTGTAATAGAAAAGGGGACGGTTTAAGCACACCTTCTAGATGTGGGTGGATGCCTTATATAAAATGTAAACAGGAGAATCTTGCTAGGAAAATGGGTGGTCAAGGGTCAAAATACCCATCATCTTGCATTGTCTTTCCTCGCAAATAAGGGACCATCCCTAATTTACATAATGTAACTGTTTGTCTTTTTCAGATCCCATAATTACCAAAGAGCTGATAGAAACACCACCACCAGCGCAGAGATTGACAGAATGGCAGTTCTTGAGTAAGTAATTTGAATATAAACATTTAGGTTAAGAGTCAAACTAAATATGAAGCATCGATTCAATCTCATCGCAGGATCTTGAAAAAATAAATTCACAAAGACGAATCTCAGCACGAAATGGCAAATTACAAAACTTATCCTCAGTAAAATAGAGTACAGAATTTGTTGGTCGTAGTGATAACATCGTGGGCTGAACAGAACACGAGCTGTTGCTAATAATTTATAGGATAGAACACTAAGAACAAGGTTATTCAATAAGTATCGCGTCGTAAAGAAAGTGTAGACCTAAATCTAGAAGCCATCTCAGAGTTTATGGTTTACTCATTGCTATATTGAAACTATAATTTCTGCAATGGTTGTCAATAGCACCATGAGATGGGTTTGAACTCACGACATCTTTCTCACTAGGTATTGGTTCCGTAAAAAATAATTTAGACTTCTAACTTAGGTTGATAGTGTTCTTTTATGTAACGGAATACAGGTGGATTAGGTTCTTGGTCCTAAAATTATTGATATTAGCCTAAGGTTTTAAACTATGACAGACAATAATAGGTAGTTAATAACAATATCTCTTTGTTGAAATTCAACAATATTACTGTGTCTTTTATGTCAGAAGACTCATGCGTAATAACGCGACCCCTTTGTTATACAAGAATACTAGCCCATGACTTCGTCCGCGTGTTTTAATATCACAACTACATCCCATTGCACTCCGAAATAGCGTAGCTTACTATCAGTGAAATAGTTGTCTAAATCGGATGAGCAGTTCCGAAGATTACCCGTTACATGTAAACTCACAAATTCTACCTCTTTATAATATTAGTATAACTTATAAGTAGGTATACTAATCGATCAATTACACCTTCACAGAACAATCACAAACCTCAATCCGTGCGCTGATGACAAGCCTGGCATGCATGGCGACAATGATCTTGATGGGCAACATCGCACTGCAAGTGTATGCTGAGACCCTGTTTAAGGAAGCTGTACCGTTGATGGACTCGAACCAGTGTTCAATCTTCTTGGCGATAGATCTGTTGATCGCGAGTGTGTTATGCTCTTTCGTTATTGATAAATTTGGAAGAAAGGTTCGTATTTTGACTTTGTTGTGGTTGAGATCATTTTTCTTTATTGGTTTTAGAGGACGACTGATTTGTGTTTAAAAAATACAACAAATGTTTATCAAGTATAAAGGCAGAACTTTGGTGATAGGACTTCGCTAATTTAACAGCCACTGCTTGTATGCTGTAAAAAATGACCCTATGATTTAATGTATTATTTAATATATAATTTTATAATATTTATTATTTAATTTTTTCGACTGACCGGTTGGCGCAGTTGGTAGCGACCCTGCCTTCTGAGCCGCTGGTCCCGGGTTCGATTCCCGGACAAGTCAAACATTTGTGTGCATGAACATGTCTGTTTGACCTGTGTCTGGGTGTGTATATGTATATAAGTATGTATATCAGTCATCAGGTTACCGTAGTACAGGCTCTGCCTAGTTCTGGACCTGAAGACCTTGTGTGGATGTTGTCTCATATTATATTATTATATTATAATGTGGTATAATTCTACGAAGAAAAGAAATGATGCTATTTCTACACAGAAAGTATTAAAAAAAAAACAACGACTTCCAAAAAAAAAACACTACAAAGTGAAAAATAACTTTAATTTCGGAAGTCGGTGGAAAAAACTAAAACACAGATGCAAAGACATCGACTTCCGAAATTAAAGTTATTTTTCACTTTGTAGTGTTTTTTTTAGTTATGGTACCCACCCCCACACTAATTCGAAAACGATTGTCTTACACGACGTCCACGTCCGTTCGAAGGCGGTTTTTTTTTTATTTAAAAATATTTTATTGTCGATTTTAAAAAAATCGCTCGACTGATTTCGATAAAATGTATATGGGACCACCTCTGAAGTATGACATACCAAACAAAAATAGAATCAGCAAAATCAATTCATAATTGGCGGAATGATCGCGTAACAAACATACAAAAAAAACCATACAGTTGAAATGAGAACCTCCTCCTTTTTTAAAGTCGGTTTAATATTGCACCGTCAAAAACGCTGATCTTAAAATTACCGGAATGGCACCTAAAAAATAAAACAAAAAAAAACTGTTTGTTCCAGCCCCTGATGATCAGTACATCGATCCTGGCCAGTGTCTGCACAATGCTGCTAGGCACACAGATACAATGGCACTGGGCTCCTCATTGGTTTACTGCTGTCATCATCTACGTGTACAGCTTTATATTCAACGTCGGGGTCGCTGTTATACCTTATGTGTTGAGTGCCGAGTTGTTCTTGCCTGAAGTAAGTATAGATAGAATTATGTCATTTTTTATTATTATCATTTGATCACGAATTGAGCGGATTTAAACTGTTCAGAAGGTAATCGTTCATTTATATTATACCTTTACCATCGTCACAATGTATTATGATAGAATACTTTAAAATAAGGCACACAATTAGCTGCTATCAAATCTCTATCTACAAGGACACAGAATAACCCGTAGTCAAAACACAACACAAACCTACCTTTGGGTCATTAATTGTTTCTAATCTTGGCTTCATTAGAACTAGCTTTACTAAATGAATACGAAAATTTAAACGCGTGTCCCAAGTTTTAGTTAATTATAAGTGTTTAATCTAAAGATGAAATCTTTGGGTGAGTCAGACAAGTTAGCAGAAGAACTTACTTTAATTTACATAAGGATTTTAGGTACAATCTTTTCTTTATCATTATAATGTTACAAAGCTTGATTTAAATGTGGGTTGCGATCATATGATTTGGTATACTCACAAGACCATCGTCTGGTGTTTGATTTCATCATTAGAAACACTTGAAGTGATCTAATCTTATTGTCAGATAAATATTCAACTCCTAGAACATAATTTAACTTGATGTATTATTTACTTCCGAATGAAATCTGGGTCATGGTTTCATAAGAAATCAACAATTTTCTATATGGATCAGTATCAATGGTACACGAACTTTGCTGAGCTAGATTCTGGTTCATGTTGTAAAAGACGACAGGATGTCAAAAACATAAAAATATAATTGTTTGATTCCCGACTGTGATTACTGATTTCGCGAACTGTGATAATGGTTTATCTGAATATGACAGCTGTAATTATAATAAGAAGCAACAATCTGAAGCCCATGCTCAACAATAAATCCCTATGAGCTTATAAATTTAGCTTACCCTACCAGAGGAGCTACACCTTTACTTTCTCTCAGCTTTGATTTCTATAACCATTAGTTCTGTTATCATTATTTCAACTCTCCATCTCCAATTTATTTTCCAGGTTCGCGGTCTCTGCGGCAGCATAGTCATGACTTGCGGATGGGCCATGAACTTCGTCACTTTGGTCATATTCACTCCCGTAGTCGAAGAGGTCGGCTTTGCTCCACTTTTCTATGCCTTCTCAGTAGTAGGATTTGTTGGAGCTGCCTACTGCGTGTTTTATCTACCAGAAACGAAAGGACTATCTATAGATGCTATCCAAGCTTTGTTTGTTAAGAAAACTAAAAGGAAAGCCGCGGCTTAGGGAGCTAGATTTAATTTAGGAATTAAATTAAGAATTTAGTTCTTGATTTTGTACATTCGTCCACACGTCGATAGTAACACTTTGAATTGGAGCTGGGCTTACGTAGGACGGAATTGCAATAGAGTAAGAGGACAGCATAAGCTGTTTTTGTTACCACTAACGTGCGGCTTACTGCACTTGATTATGCTGATTCTTGTCGGTCAGTAGACTTTGAAGTGTGAAACGGTGAAATGTGTTGTCACCAAATTTATGTCTGGTGACAAACACATGTCGATAAAAAACTCACCAGAACTTCTAGTCTGGTGAGTTTTTAAATCGAAATGTGTTGTAATATTGGCAGCATGTTATTTCCTTATTTTAACGGCCAATAGAAGAAAAGCTTGTCACTTGTTGCTACGGCAAAACAAAAGACATGAAATTTGGTTTATAATTTGTAGAAAAGAGTCACTCGGAATGATGTTGTAAGATTTTTGTCACATAATACTTTTATAGAAGTAGGTAACTTAAATATTGAGAAAAGCGAAATCTAAAGAATAAAATAATATAGGACACTCTGTTTGTAAAAATGAAAAAAACTACCCTCAAAAATGTAAAAAATGTCCTCTTGTATAAAATGATTACGGTCGCACAATGTGAAGCAAAATGCTGCATGCATATTAAACAGGGATTAAAATTCATAACCCTTCGCTTGCTCGGCGGAAAATCGATAAAAATTTCATTATAGCTAGTCGTTTGTCTACCAGCCTAATGGAGACAAAATTTTACTTTGGGTGTATAAAGAAGATGGATTTGAGAAAAACATAATTGTGGGAAACAGTGTTTACCAGTTATGTGCCTACATAATTTTATAACGTATCGTATGCATTATTTTAATTACTTGTAGTGAACCTAGAATGAATCCTTGCGGGACGCCTATTTCTAAGTATTGTGAAAGTAAGAGATGTGAATATAATATTAAATATTTGAATGAGATTAAAATTATTTTTTTAATTTTAGTTTATTAGCTAAGGTTGCAAGTCAGAATAAAGGTTTTTAATTTTTATACCGAAATCGAAGAATTAGTTAGTCACAAGCCCGTAATGTTAAGATTTAGAGTAAGATCTGAAAAATAAATGATACTGATTTCATTGTTAATGTTGTATAATATTATAATAAAATCGTTTTTACGAACATTATTACCTACATAATCCGAAATCAATATTGTTATAGACAACGCTGAACCCAAAGCGACGATTAGGTGAATCCCTTTGAATCATTCAATCAATCTTTTTGAATCATTCTAAAAACTCATTCCTCTACTGTCCGGCCCGTCGTTCCTCACAACTGTCAGTGTGACAATTTTTGTAACCAATCAAGATTAAAATTTTCAAAACACGTATTCGCTTGTATGAAACTGACGGGTGTCATTCTCGCGACGTTCAGACTGTAGTCATTTTTACCACTAGCTCCGAAACTTCACCCGAAATGTATGCTATTTGCTTGTCAGAGTCATTGGCGTTACTAATGCCAATCAGTCAATCAATCAGGGAGAAGCTGCTGTCATCGTTTTACAGCAGTCCTCCTCTAAGCACCTGCGAGATTATTTGTTTGAATGCTTGGTTGGTCGTGTGGTCGCCAGCATGATAGACGACCATGATTCTTGGTTCTATCCGTAGGTCGGACAGTGTTACAGTAGTACCCAACTGATATGGCTTACCGATGTACCTGCGCAGAAGATGAATTTTTAAAGCGCGGGAAATGCAATGACCTATCGGCACGCTCCACGTACCGCGCTTCTTTTTCCTGTACCGCTATTGGTCGGCAGCTGCCGCCATGTTAGCGCACGCCGCGTGGCATGTAAAAGTACACGTAGTGGCAAAAAAATTGTTTCTTTTTATGATTTAAAATGATTTCCTTAAAAAGGGTGCCCCCTTTTTACTGGGATAGCAGGAGTGCGGCCTTTAGATTAAGTTTTTTTCTATTGTTTACTAAATTGTTTATTAAATAAATCGTACATTTTAAATAACCTGTATTTTTAATTAAATATTTATATTTGATAAAAACTGGTGGCCCGATAAAATTGGCACGAAGTGTAATTGTGCGGAGGGGCGTGACTTGCGAGTGAGACGGAACTAACAGCTGCAGTGTATTATGTACCTTATAATAGTGATCTAAGGTTGATTGTAAGTTTTGAGCATTCTTTCGTTAATCTTCGGAGCCATACTTTCCTTTCTGCGCGAACGAAGATTCACGACGCGCCATATCAGTTGGGTACTACTGTACTGCGTTTTGCAATTAGGAATTTCTCAGTAGCAACCTGGAGTCTAGATTCTGCCCGGCTGGTGGATTCAAGACATAACTGGTGAAATGTGGATGTACCGACCTAATAAACATACTTTTGCCCACCTCTTTGTAGAAAACAGACGTTACGATATATGTTTTTAGATAGAAGTTGTTATGTAAATAAGTTGTAATATAAATATTTGTATAATTATCGACATACATGTTTTATTTATTTAAATGCCTTATACTGTCATTACGTGTCTTAACTTGCAATAGCCAAGTCATACACAAAATTAAAATTAAAGCACAAAGTACATCTCAAGATCATAAAGTTCATTGTTTGTAACATAGCGTAAACAATAGTACTTTTGCGAATTCACCCCAGGGACATGTAAATATATTAATTTCGACCTGAATAGAATTTATGATGCGAATTGCTCGAGTCAGAAGGGTTTTGGCTAGCAAGTTTTTTTTTCAATAGGCTGTGTCCCTAATCGTAAGTTCACGTTTCAAGGTCGAATCAAATCAAATAGTATATTATGCAATTAGTGAATAAAGGACGGATTTAAAGCGAGGGCCATAGATGAATCACGAGCTAGTGAAGGATTCTAACGACTGAATCACGACCGTAGGGAGTGATTTATGATGATTGAATCACGAGCGTAGCGAGTGATTCAAGTATTAGAATCCTGAGCGACGCGAGTGATTCATGGCCCTCAATATAAATCCGTTTTATTCAAGAGTTGCATACTATACTTTATACCATGACTACGAGAAAAAGAAAGATTTAAGCGAAAATAAACATTTAATAAAGAAAAGGGAAGCTTAAATTAATTAAAATGCACATTAAAATTGGAACAATTACTAAAATTAAGAGTAATTTTCTTGTTATAGGATGGTCAACTTGTGTAGCGATATAACAGTGAGTAAAAGTGCTTTTTATTCACTGTTTTCAGTGAATAAAATAAGCTTTTTAGAGGGGGAATGGTATAAAGTATCTATTCTGTTTTCTCAAGATGTCCACAATTGTCTACTTTTCAATGTACGAAACTAAAAAACTAGCTTTTGCCAGTAAATCTGGCAATTCGCAACTACTAAGGAAGTCTAATTTCAGTCACCCTTTCGAAAATGGCTCATATTTCACTATACACAACACGCGCCTACTCTTTTTTATATATTGCATCGCGTAAGTAAATATCCTAGAGATTGTAGGGCTTACCTGTGGTTGCCTTAATACATTAAGGCCTACACGATAAGGGACCCTGTGGGGTACGGACCTCGGCTTAGGGCATCGCTGCGGGAGGGCAGCAAGGGTCGGGCTGGATCATAATTATTATTAAGGGACGAATTTAAAACTACAGGCTCTGCGCAGCGGCGCGGGCTGGCTCGAACAAGAGACGTGGATTGGGACGTCGCGGCGGAGGGCGTCGGCGGCGAGGACGGAAGGTCTGTTTCTGTGTTTTCTGAGAGTACTGGGGGCCTTACTAGTCGTCTGGAGGAGAGTAGTGGCGTCGTCGGGGATAACACGCGCCTACCTGAATTCGAACTCCCTTAACTCCAACCACTTGTAACCCGAGAACGTTCACACTGGGCCACTAAAGCTTCTCAATCAATGATGTACACATACATAACATCACGCCTGTATTTCGCGAAGGGTTAGGCAGAGGTGTACCTATAGTACACCCACAAAACCACAACACACACTCACCCACCGATAGACAGTGTTGCACCAGAAAAAAAAATACTATAAAGAACTATGGGTGTAATAACCTCAGATAAATTGCGACTCGTCACCACATGAAGTCAAATATAAATAAGAAGTAAAACCATAATTTATGCAAAATCTCGCGTAATACTATTGACTGCCGTTGTTTGAGTAAAACTGAACTGTTATAATATAGTATCTTAAACAAACAGCTACTGGCTCTCGTCTCGATTGTAATAATTTTCATGTGACATTGGACAGAAATGTGTGATTAGAATGGAGGTGACTACCGAGATGACGATTAATAGAGAAGTATGAACGCTAATAAATTGGGATACGAACAGGAGAATGATGGTTGGACAGAAATATAGGCAGAAGTTCAAACGTTTCTATGGTTCTATAGAGGCACGAGGATCAGGGTGTAAAGTTCACTCATACCTCCATAGTTCAGTCAGTCAGTCCATCAGTTGTTGTTGACCTAGTATAGTGCACGGACGTACGATCGCGCGCGCGAGCTCTTTCGCGAGAGTTTTCTGCTGACGGATCACAACAACGTCGCGTCGCGGCGTACCTACGTCAATATATCGGGGTCAGTGTCATGACCTAGTTACAAGTGCGGAAATCATGAAGTGTTTACAATAACTTATTGTATAGGTGTTAAACTCGCCTTACAACTTAATAATGGCTACAAAAAAGTCTATTACTATTAAAACTGAACTAGAAAGGCAGTTATATGACTGTTATCTCCAAGAGAAAACAGATAGAGAAAACCTGCAAGTCATGGTACGTAAATTGAATGTACAAATTGATGCCCTGCAGGAACAAGTTCAGACACTTCAAGGAGAATTGAACTGCATCAAAGAAACAAAAGGGACTACAGAACCTGCTCAGACTACAAAAAACGACGTGGAATACTGTACAGACGAGGATGACCTTGCTAAAGAGACTGAGTGGATTAGGGCCAAGAGCAGGAAGAAAAGGAAGCTTAACACCTCCCTCTCTCCAAAACAACAACCCGGAAGCGCCCAACAAGACAATCATCAAAAAAATGAGAAAGTGACTTCGGTCAAAAAAGTGCCCTTACCACCGCCAATCATAATAGACGGAATCAAGAACTATCAAACGTTCTACGATTCGTTAATTGAAAGCCAACCAGCGGAATCATTTACAGCAAAAATGATGAATGGGGATTGTGTGAAGGTTAACGCCAAATCAGAAGACTCATATAGAGTAATTGCCAGGTTCTTGTCTGAAAAAGACTACCACTGGCATTCATACGAAAACAAGCAGGCTAGACCAATTAGAGTTGTGGTAAAGAAACTACACTCTTCTTGCCAACCAGATCGAATTAAGGAAGATTTAACAACCCAAGGCCTAAAAATAGAAAAGGTAGATAGTAAATTGAGCTGGAAGACCAAAGAACCACTCAACATGTTCGTTTTATCATTTTATAACAATGAAGATGTCAACAAAATCTACGGCATTAAGTACATATTAGGGTGTAAAATTGAAATACATCCACTCAAAAATCCAGCACTCATTCCCCAATGCAAGAGATGCCAAGCTTATGGGCATACACATAAATATTGTCAAAAAGAGCCAAGGTGTGTGAAATGCACTGGCAAGCATCTTACAGCCAATTGTACCAAATCTCCGCAAGAGAAACCAAAATGTATCCACTGCGGCCTACCTCACCCTGCCAATTATAGAGGGTGTGAAGTAGCCAAACAGATGCAAATCATGAAAAATAAAGTTTTAAAAAAGAAACCTACGGTGCCTAATACCCAACAGTTTCCTCCTATAACACACCCTGGTAAACAGGCGCAGAAAGCAAGTGTCCAGTCAACTGCAAAACAACCAGCCATGCAAGTAACCAACATTGGTACTTACGCACAAGCTGCAAAACAAGGATCTCAACCTCTGAACTTAGAGGATAAGATTAACCAGATCTTGAAGTGCATTACCTCATTTGATAAGAGATTAGAGAAGCTAGAATCCAGCACTAAAACAGCTGTCTTGAATAATCAAAAATGAATAACACACTCAAAATAATGGCGTGGAACTCCAATGGACTCCTCAAACATCAGCATGAGTTGCAGGCGGTCCTAGATACAGAAAATATAGACGTGTGTTTAATCTCCGAAACGCATTTCACAAAGCAATCTTTTATCAAATTTAGAGGATACATGATATATAATTCCCTCCACCCTAGCAACTCTGCCAGGGGGGGTAGTGCGGTTATAATTAAAGAAAACATTAGTCACTACGTGCAGTGTAAATATGAAGAAGAAGACATTCAAGCAGTGGCAGTATCTGTTAAAACTAAGTTTTGTCAAGTGTCCATTGCAGCCATATACTCGCCTCCTAGGCACATGATAAGAAAAGAGCGATACTTACATCTTTTTGAATTATTAGGCCAGCGATTTATCCTAGGCGGCGATTTTAATGCTAAGCATACGCATTGGGGTTCAAGACTTACTACAACTAAAGGAAGACAGCTCTTAAGTGCAGTTAAAGAAACACATTGTGAAGTAATGAGTACAGGCAAACCTACATACTGGCCCACTGACCACCAGAAAATACCGGATCTTATAGATTTTTTCATCTGCAAAAATATATCCACCAATTACATCAGTTTGGAGGAAAGTTTTACTATGAACTCTGACCATTCTCCGATTATACTAATGCTAAGTCAAAAAATCCTATTAAAAGAAAGCCACTTAACCTTGGTTAATAAGTCCACAGATTGGGACAGTTTTGCTCTTGATCTAGATAATATTATCGACCTTAAAACTCCGATAAAATCGCAAGATCAGCTTGACTCAGAAGTAAACAAATTTATTATTAATATTCAACAATGTGCGTGGAGCAATACACCTCAGCTAAAACGCAAATATAAGGGATTTATCCATCCTAAAGAAATTGTGGATTTACTATCAGAGAAAAGAAAACAAAGGAAGTTGTGGCAGCAAACAAGGTTCCCGCGTCATAAAACAACACTAAATAACCTAACTAAACGACTAAAGAGAAAAATTCTACAATTTGAGGATGAATCTCTGAATACCAACCTTCTTCAGCTTACCAATGACAAATCAACGGATTACTCACTTTGGAAAGCAACGAGAAATCTAAAAAGGCAGATTGTACAAATACCGCCCATCAGAGATAGCAACGGAAAATGGGCAATAAGCAATGACCAAAAGGCGTTCCGATTTGCTCAACATTTAGAAGAAACCTTTCAACCCAACGAAAGCTCTGTAGAAATACATGAGAGTGTAAATTTATCTCAAAACCAAAGAATCAAGCTTGTGACTCCTAAGGAAGTAATGAGAGAAATTCAAAACAACATTAGCTCAAAAAAGTCTCCCGGTTACGACCTCATCACAGGGGAAATTCTAAAACGCCTCCCACGCAAAGCCATAGTAAAGCTGACCAAACTAATAAATGCTTCATTTATCTTAAAATATGTACCTGAGCCATGGAAGGTTGCTGAAGTCATTATGATTGCGAAGCCTGGGAAACCTCCCCACGAAGCATCATCATACAGACCCATTTCTCTGTTACCCGTACTATCAAAGTTATTTGAAAAACTGTTATTAAAACGGATAAAACCAGTAATAGAAGATAAAAACCTAGTTCCAGATCACCAGTTTGGCTTCAGAGAAAAACACTCAACGTTAGACCAGGTACATAGAATAACTAATGTTATTGAAAAAACGCTAGAAAATAAAGAAGTCTGTGCTACCGTGTTCTTAGACGTCGCGCAAGCTTTTGACAAAGTTTGGCATGAGGGTCTCATATTTAAGCTCAGACGCATGCTACCAGAATTTGTAGATATCCTAGAGTCGTATTTAACTAAAAGAATGTTTAGAATACGCCAAGAGGACGCATATTCCGAGCTAAAAACCATAAAAGCTGGGGTGCCTCAAGGAAGTGTGCTTGGCCCAATTTTGTACTTGTTATACACTTGTGACATCCCAGAGCTGGAAAACAGCACCATAGCGACCTTTGCAGATGATACTGCTATTATGGCCACCGGATCAAGCCACAGAGAAGCAGTAGAGAAAGTTCAACTAGCTGTGAACAAAGTTTACGACTGGACACAAAAGTGGAAGATCAATCTGAATGAGTCAAAATCAGTTCACATTAACTTCACAAACAAACACAGTGACTACCACCCACTCTACATAAATGGTATGCAAATACCTTATGCTAATACAGCCAAATACCTTGGCATAACTCTCGACGCCAAGCTGCGTTGGAAAGCCCATATCAAAAAGAAAAAACAGGAACTCGATATTCGTTATAAACGTTTGCATTGGTTACTGGGAAGGAAATCCTGTTTATCAATACATAATAAGCTGATAATATACAAGCATATTCTGATGCCAATTTGGACGTATGGTATCCAACTTTGGGGCTGTACTAAGCCAACCAACGTCAAAATAATTCAACAGTTCCAAAATAAAGTACTCAGGGCTGCTGTAAATGCACCCTGGTACATAAGAAACGATGACCTCCACCGTGACCTCGACATGGAATTCGTCACCACCATCATACAAAAATTTGCTGAAGCCCACGAACACAGACTCCATCGACACGTGAATGTTGAGGCAATCCAGCTGTTAGACAACACAGGCATAGTGCGTAGACTAAAGAGAACTAAACCATTTGAATTAGTGTAGTGTAAGTGAATCAATAATAGTAACAATGTTGTGCTATTTATATAACACATGAACAAAGTGTTTTATCAATTTTACCAGACTCTAAGGAAGTGTTACGAACGTGTGTAAAAGTGCATACCTAATTATGGACACTATTCTTAGCATTAACATAATTTATAACGTAGCATAATAAGTTAGATTTAAATTGTTTATTAGTCTTCTTAGGCTAGATTGCAATTAACTAGTAAGAACTTGGTTCTTACTAATAAGGAAAAAAAAAAAAAAAAAAAAATACCTCCATAGAAAAGGGAGGATCCTCCGACCAGACGGGTGTCGTGTCTGGTGGGCAACTGCCCGACGATTGTTTTTTTTTTTGTGTATGGCATCGCGCAGTTGGCCTTGAGAAGCCGTGACTGCTTAACCGGTCAATCCTGTGGTGCCTTCGAGCTAACTCAAAGCCTCCAGCCAGGGGTCCTACGATTAATGTCGGGAAGTTGATGCTAATCGCGCGGTAAACTCTGCTTGCGCGATTCAGGATTTGCGTGACGTCAGTATGACGCGCAGCTCGCATGTGGCGATGTAGATACCGCTACAGTTCAAGCAAAACAACTTTTACAAGTCATATTATAATACCGGCCTATTGTCGTCCCACTACAGGGTAAAGGCCTCTACTCATACTGAAAGGGTATGAGCAGTGATCACCACGCTTGCTCAAGGCGGATTGGCGATTTCAGACTTACATTAATTTTGTAAGTCTAGGTTTCTTCCTGATTTCAACGAACAACTTTCACTATGAAAGCTAAAACAGCTGTTGATGGTGTGGTCATGATGAGGGTGATATTATAAATGCATGTATTTGAATCGAACCTCAAATAATTTACATTTGCTATTCTAAAAAAATATTGAACACTAGTGTAGTGATTGCACCTCTTTTTGTTAACCTTATATAATTGGGGACCTCAAAATACTAAATATTCAAGCAGCACTCGCCGGCCGCTGCCACGGTACCGCTCGCTTTGCTCGCTCGGCTCACGCATGGTTGGTCACAGTTCTTACCTTTTTTTTGGTTTCTGGGGTGGAAAATCCTCATGGATGTCCACCACCCCGGTGTTCCATCTCACACCTACACCGGGGATCGCGGAAACGTACGATCCTTCCGCAACTCCCGACTGGTGCCGGCCCGCCTCTGCGGGCCGCCTCGGGTATGGGGGGAAAAGAAAGTTTGCTCCCCTGATTCGAACCTGCGCTCCCGTCTCCGTTCTTACCTAATCTAACCCATTTGGTCAGGATGCCCTAGCTTAGTTACTGCGACCAATTCATCTCGCACGTGGTTGGTCGATGTTCCGGGTTACTGCAACTATGAGAAATGGCCGAACATAAAATGATGCTCAATCATTAAAAAAAGTGTGCGTCATTAAAAGAACAAAAAGTTTTTAGAGGTTCATTAATTTAAAAAAAATCGTCCGTCATTAGAAGTTCAATAAGTTTTTAGAGGACCAGTTAAATATTTCCAATTATAAAGGACATGAAGATGTGCATTTTTTAAAGCCAGAAGTGGAGCTGGGGTCTACACCTAGCTAATTCATTGTAGCTATAAATGCAGGCTCTTCTTATATTGACTGCTTATATTGATTGATTTCTTTTGATTGATTGATTTTCATTGATTGCTCGATACATGTAGTATTCTTACTCAAAGGCTTGACGTAAAACCTAGATCAAAGTAATTTTGTCTAAATAATTCAAATAAGTAATTTTTTTTATATACTTATTTGTACCTACATATTATTATTTTAAGACTTAGCTTTTTTAAATTATGTAAATATTAGTTCCTTCAGATAATGTTGACTATTTTGTCGAAATAAAAACAAAGAAACAGTTAATTAAATAAAATAGTGTAAGAATGTTGCGCAAGGTGCCCTTAGTATAATAACATTGACGTTGACAACATCACTGGGCTTATGCATGAGGACAAAGCCATAAGGGAGTAAATACACTCAGAATATCAGCCATCAATACACGAATGTCAAATAGATGTAACTTATTGGTTTTCTGCATTTTCTTGTATCTTCAATTTGCTTTTAAGTGGAACTCACTGGTTGGTCATTTTATTAAGATATTGATGAAGGTAAATTTTATAAAAAAATGGTGAGATTGTTATTAATATCGAAATAGTTTTCGATAAACTCCTAGCATTTATTTCTATATCTTGTTAAAGTTTCGAGCTTTATTGTTATAATGGCTCCGCGTGACCTTCACGTGGCTGTTTGTCTATGTGGCCAACTCACGCTTCGATTTCCAGTTTACTGAATATTAGCAAAATCACACTGGACATTTAAAAATACCCATCTCAATATTAATTTAGCAAAGTGTTTAATTTTGGAAATGTTTCACTAATATAAGAACATTTAGAGAAACAAATTTTGCTACACAAATGATAAGAATGACAGTCTCTTATCAAAAGATAAAATATTTACACACAGGTTTTGTTTACACATCTTATGTATTCTAATTCATTTATGTAATAAACTATTTGCCGAAATGTTACTATTACTTGAGCGTATAGTGACGATACTCGTTAGTTCGGAGTGAATCAACATGAATAAAGGAAGACTTAGGCAGTTCCATGCCGCTTTGGCCGGTAAGATATTTAAAAAAAAACTTATTTTTAGCGCGAATTTGAATTCGAAACAAGGCATCGACGTATCTCGGTCGATAGATAAAAAACATTTGTTTCATGTTATTTGCTAGTAAACAGTGATTGCTTCGAGACGTGTTATCCAGTTTCTATAATGTTCGTTACGAGTATGGATGTTTTGTGTGCGGTATTTGTGTGTTACAAAGACAATCCTGGTGTAGGTCACGAGGTATTCAAATAGGAAGTTCTAGAAAGAGTCATAATGAAAGAAGAGGAAAATGATGGTAAAGAAGATATGGTAAGAATCCTAATTTATGGAAGCGTAAAAGAAAATACCGGTCGCAACGTCGTAACGTCAATAAATAAGGCAAAAATTCTGTGGAACATTGTGTCAAAATCACTTGAATCAAATGCAGACGCAGACGGTGTTCAGCATGAAGTGGTTTAAATTTTATTTTTATTTTGTTGTCTGGGTTGCTCTGCAAGAAGAGGTTGAAAGAGGAACTTAACGCAAAACAGAGAATATGGATAAAAATGGTATTGAAAAATTGTTATGCGAACACGACGCAATTCAAGACGACGACGACGCGACGTGACAATAGACAAAATATTCGTAGTTGGACAACCAGTTCTTGTGGACATCAAAGTAATTGTCCACAAGCACCGGTTGTCCCAGTTGCGGTTGTCGTTGTTGTCCTGTCTAGCAATCTATTAATTACGCATGTATGTATGTAAATTAAATTGTTTACGAGATGTTTGGTGATTCCTTAGAATTTTCATCGAAGACTACAGACGAATCTAAGTGATTCAAATAATTAAGGCTGCAATATTTATGAATGTTAATGTTTTTAGTTTAGCGAACTTGCCATACCAATGTTGCCTAAAACATTTAAATTGAACTGATAAACGATGGTGGGACATATTCATTATCACACACATCCGGTGGTCTGCTTTTGTCTGATTTGATAGTGAAATTATGTGGCACTAACACATGTGCCGTAATATTCAAATTCGGAATAAAACAAAGACATACTCTAATTAAAGTAGAACTAGAGCTTTGAGATCGCTGGTTTATCTTCTATCATATTTTTTTTTGGAGATTTACATACAAATAAAACCATTAACTTATAATATATAAATAGTTCTGTGCCAATTACAAATATTCACAAATAAAAATCATCTGTCACCATTAAATTTCTTGGTGGCCCGGATCCGATCGCCATGTCAAATTCTCGAGCACAAGTTGGTGGTTTCAAACCTAGAAAGTACTAATTACAACAGGAGTCTTTCAAATTCATCTGAATTAAGCTTAGCAGTCACTTAGGGAATCAGGGTCCTATTAAATATAACTGACAATGCGACATGATTGTCAAACAAAAAAAAAAACACATTTTCACAATATTCACATTTTAATTGTAGTTGCTGTTTAATAAAGCAGAAAATGTATGTAAGAAACTTGTAAAATTGTCTCATTGTCGCCTGCCATCGCCTGTCGGTTTAATTAAATAGGCCCCTGGACTTTGAAATCGTCAATACGCACAGTGTACAGTAGGTAGTGGTTAAAGCTTGTTCCTTTTCTATATGTCTTTACCTCACACCTCGTCTTATCCTACTCTAAGGTATTCTTCTTTTATTTCCAGGTGGCTTCGGCTCCACCGTCATGGGGGCTCTCAACGTCTGGCCCTCATACACATCAGAGCTATATGCCTCAAACACAACGACTCCTCTATCAGCACCTATTACTAAAGCTGAAGAGGCGTTATTAGGCAGTTTGCCTTCATTAGGAGCTATTGTTGGATCAGCAATCGCTGGTTTGTTAATTAATTCGTTAGGAAGAAGAAACGGTGGTGTTATTTTGTCTCTGCCGGTTGTGGTAAGTGGAATTTCCTTATTGGTTTTCAAGACACATGCTTCGAAAAAATATTGCAACAATAGATACTTTGGAATTGATTGCTTGGATATTTTTTTACGAAACCCGGTCCCAACTTTGCGTCAATTACAAGACTGAGTTTCGATCCAGGCTGAACAAACCCAGGCACTGTTAGAGATTTTAATCCATTTAAAATAATACGATTTCCTATACGGAAACTACTCTTAGGACAACTGTAAGAATTCAATTATTGTTCAAGGAAAAAGTTATTAATTTAAGTTCCGGCTCAGTTCCGCCGCCTACGCCGTCAGGAAAGTAAGAAAATACACTGACGTTGATACAGCTCGGCTAGTCTATTTTAGTTATTTTTATAGCGTTAATGCGCCGTACCCGCTGATATTCAAAAATGAGCTGTTCGAGCAATTTACCATGTAAGACTTTTTGTACTTGACTCATACCAATGCCTAAAGCTGCCCAAATCTGTTAATATGTCACCCTTCTATCAGATTCTATCATTAGCAGCACAGCACTCACGTTATCTTCAGTAGTCGCCGTAGAAGGACGTCCTTCTCGCGAATCATCAGTGAGTTTGCTTCGACCACGCTTAAACTTATTATACCAGTTGTAAACAGTGGCACAGGATGGGGCTTCGTCATAAAATGCTAATCGAAATCTATCGTAACATTGTTGTTGAGGAAGACCGCAAAGCAAGTCGTAATAAGTCCTTAAACTAAAATTTTCTCTAGTCAAATCCATTTCGACGCCCTACAGACACTTTTGAAATTGCCGCCAATTAGTAAAAACAAATGACATATACATTTATTACACATCTACAGATTCCCAAAGAGTTCCTTTTTCGAAATTTAAATACATTTGTCATCGGCTACTTTTCTTACTGGCCTATTCTAAAAACTTTCAGTGTGACCCCCGTATATAAACATAATGCAGCATTTCAAATTTAAGCGGGCACGCCTTTATGCCTGGAGACTTTTATTTAGGTATTAAGTTCTGTTTACGTTTCGATTATTTATTTCAGCAGCTAGTTTTCAATGTTTTTTTGGTAGGTATATTGGCGTGTGCTAGCTGACATATGGCAAATAATGTAATTTAATGTTTCGTAATGTTAATTACTTACTACTTTAAAGAATCCAGTTCTTCTAACTGAAAATACAGCTGTGCTACTGGGAAGTTTGTTGCGCCACTTCTTCTTCCCAGCTAAAGCACTAGGAAATGGTGAAGGGCGGGCGTTTTGGGGGACTGTCTTATGTAATTTTGATGTTCAAATTGTGCTAATTCTCAGCCTAGTTTGAATAAATGACTTTTGATTTTGAGTGTTTATTTTTTTCAGTTGTCATGGGCAATAGTAGGAGTTTCGACTTCAATCAACCTGATCCTGGCAGCCAGGTTCTTAGCTGGTATATCTGGCGGTAGCTTCTTGGTACTATCGCCTATCTTCACGTCAGAAGTCGCTGAGGATGCCATTCGAGGAGGATTAGCATCAGGTCAGGTTTAATAAAATAGTCTTTACTATCTGTGGTTTGAATAAATGCTGCCAGTGGCTTTTCCTTCGAGCAAACAATAAGCTTTTTGAGGCACATTCATTTTCACTCTTTCCTTTAAACCTTATTTAATTATTTGGGGTCAGCACAGCATATCTTTGCCTAGCTTTTTCACAATTATACTGGGGTCAGCTTCCAGTCTAACCAGATGCAGCTGAATGTCAATATTATAAATATTAACTTCAACAAGTTCATGGAAAATATTTGTGATTTGAAATTCATGACTGTAGTACTGACAAAAGGATTGGTGATTCAGCATCCAATTCTCTATTATAAAATCGGAAAATTAAAATTACAACATGTGTAAAGAAATCTTAACTATGTACTTAGATAATAACGTGTCAATTCACAAATCTTAAGGTAATACTGAAAGGTGGTGTATGTATTCGGAAATTAAATGTAATGCTTTAGAAAAAAAATCATTAACATTATTGAAGGAATTAAGATTGGACAGGTCCCCTTTAAAGAATTTCGGTATAACTAGATAATTTGTTTACTTTGTGTATAATAATAACAGTGGTCAATGTGAAAGGAAGCGGTTGAGAACTTTTGTAAAGAGGCTGACAACTTTTATTTCAATAAAACAACGACATAGCGATAAAACCTGTTACACAATTCATAGAGAAGGTTGTTTTAATGCATCATAGAAAATGTCTTGTTAATCGGTCCCTAACTCTCAAAATGACAATTATTTTTTACTAAATCTGCTCTCCGGTAAAATTGCGATTTTGTAGATGACCGTTTATACTTTGCTGCCACGATATGTTGCTTGAAGAACAATGTGAAAACAGAATGATTGCAAGTGTATTATTATGGTTTTTAATCGTTAAAATATTTTTTTAGAGGTATATTCGTGACTTTTTTCTATCGTACTAAATTAGTTGTATTATGTTTACAACACACTATCTAACTAGCATATATCCTGGAAAATATCATATAGTTTTCTTTACTGCAGTGGATCATATACTTTTAGGCATTATAAAACTTGCGTTTAGATCATGTAGTCTCATTAATACATTCATTTTCTGCCGCGGCTTCAGCGTCGAACCTTCAGGATTTAATAATTGAAGAGAAGAGAAGGCAGTGGTATAGGAGCAATTACAGGCTCATAAATTTAAACTATGGTGTTGGAGGATCTATAATTATGTACTTTACGTTTTATGAGGCGTTGATCGGTTTGCTGAATTTAAATTATCTGTCTGCAAGCTGCAAGTAGACCACCCTACTTTCAGATTCATTGTACTTACCGTAGATTTATTTTTATTACTTCTTTCTCATATTTGTGTGTTATGTTCCTATCACATTGAATGTTTGAATGTATCATCAATCCTAATTGTATATTTTCCCCTTCTTCCAGCTGCAATATTCCTGTACTGTTTGGGCTCATTAATGTCCTACGTGGTCGGCTGGTTCCTGACGTACAGAACCATCATCTGGCTGCAGTTAATACTAAGTATAAGCTGCACACTACTTATATTAGTGGTTGTGGAAAGTCCTGTGTATTTGCTGAGGCAAAAAAGAGAAGAGGTGAGCTCATTTATCATCATAATTTTGTATAGAATAAATATAGGAAGTTTCCATTAAATGAGATTTATGTGCCATATCTAAGTTGAATAATCATGAATTTTAAAACCTTCAGATTTACCTTCACCTTCACACCTTAAAATGATGGTGAAAACCACATCAAAATCCATTGTTTATAGTTTATAATGTAAGCGGCCACACAGACAGATACGAGAAGCGACTAATGTTGTATAATATTATGTAATAGATTATTGGAATTTATGATTTCAGTTCCAGTCGATCCCTAGTTTGTTTTATAACTCAGATGCAAAGGAATCAAATCAAGATAATTATGCTATAATAAAAATATATAATATTAGCTAACAATGATATAAATGACGTGTACAACATTACACACGTATTATATAGTCTGTTTGTGTTTTTTTATTCTATAGGCAGAAGCTTCTTTCGATTCAGCTCACAGAAACAATTGCAGCTTCAAGCCGTGTTGAAAGTCAACCAATCTCCAAAAAGTAGATTGCTCATTTAAACGATCAGTTATATGTATCTTAGGAACCAGACAAACTGATATTCTATAAGCTACCGAAAAGCTTATGTCAATCGATTTTTTTTTTTTTCAAACAATTCGAAATCAGGTTCGATCCCCGGACAAGTCAAACATTTGTGTGCATGAACATGTCTGTTTGACCTGTGTCTGGGTGTGTATATGTATTTAAGTATGTATATCTGTCATCAGGTTACCGTAGTACAGGCTCTGCCTAGTTCGGGACCTGAAGACCTTGTGTGGATGTTGTCACATATTAAAAAAAAAAAAACCTGTTGAAAGTCGTTGTAGAAATACAATGCTTTGAAAGAAATCGGTATTTCAATTTCAGGATGCGAGGCAAGCGATAGCTAAGTATCGAGGGGTGCCTGCATCTTCAATGGTGGTGATAGACGAACTGACGAGGTTGAAGCACCAGATTATGCCAGCTGTTGAGCTGATATCAGTTACAGGTATGTTCTCTTACTTCATTGTCAGGATATTGAAGAGTAGTGGTATCCACCTATAAAGAGATTTTAGAAACGGGCATTGACGAGATATAAGTCAGCAACTTTTGTTTAATAAAATGTGGGAGTTCATTTAGGTGTGATTAAGTGATAATAATATTACTGCTTGCTTTTTGTACCAAAAAGCTATACAAGATATAGTTAGCTGGTATGTTGACACAAAGGAAAAATGAAGCGCACAGATCCTACTAAATTCAATTTGACACATGACAGTTGCAGCAATTTCTCTAAAGTTGGTTACACATATTCATATACCAAGGGATTGCATTATACAATTGTAAGTATGTCAAGGTAGGTAACCACTTTTTGGATGTATTGCTAATTTTCATTTTTTACCTAAAATATTGTTCCTTTAATTATTATCTTCTTTGTTTTCCGACAGATACAGACCCGAAAGCAGAGGAAGCAGAAAAACAAAAATTAAATAATGAAGACATTATGCCTGAACAACCGAAAGCATTGTCTCCGATCAAGCTATTATGTATGTATCTACGAGTACTTATAGGGTCAAATAGACTTCACATTATTTGACTAGGAGATTTTGTTCTACAACGATATTTTATGAGACGAATTTTGTTAGGGTATGTCGTTCAATAAAATTGAGGCATGAAATTGAACATGAAAAGTTTTTATTTACGTATATCAATGTGGTTTCATTCCTGTGGATACAACGACAGTATAATTTTTCACAGTTCTTCACAGTTTTTTAAGGTCAAAATATGAATTATATTTTATTTTTCTTTTCCAGTTGTTTCACCTGTTTCACGACGAGCGTTCTTCGTAGTGATGACAGTGATCACAATACAGGTAAATAAAGTTTCTCCAGTTACACACTCGCCTGGTGAAAGGCGCTGTACAATTTGAACATATCCCGTAACTTATGCTTCAACTTGCGTATTCGTGATAGTTGATCTTTGAGCCGATTGGGATGAAACATGGTCATAGGTTGCGATTTCTCACCTTCTTTGACAGCGATGCGGATGGTTACATTGATCCCCAAGCTTTTTACCATTTGTTTTTTCGTGTCATGTATTTTAATTTTAATCGTTATCTTATCTACCTTTCCAGGTGTTCATGGGCATAGTCCCAGTACAAGTGTACGCTAAGACAGTGTTCACTGAGACAGACCCGAGCAAGTCAGATCTGTACACGGTGATATTCGCCGTCGTACAGTTCTGCGGAGCTATGACCTCGGCTCTAGTTGCTGATAAGGCTGGCAGGAGGGTAAGATTCTTATGAATTTAATTTTATGCGATTCTGTCACGTTTTTGCAGGGACATTAGAATTTATTTGGCAATAACCGAAATTTCCGTGTAAGAGTAGTGTAGTTGAGCACCGTACTCAATTACACGAGCTGTATGTTGTCGACAGCAGCTGCAGACGCGTCGACTGCGGGCGTCGATCGTACTCGACGGCTGCAGTTGCCTCTGCCGTTGACGCATGTCAATCGTGTGTATGCACACTAACTGTAATGGATATACAGCTCAAGTCCATATTATGTTGCTTCTACTTGAAACTAAAAAATTATTATGAAAGTTTGCTAATTCATCACTTTTATTTCCAGATCCTAATAATATCTTCATCAGTGCTGGTCTGCCTGTGCATGGCGGCTCTTGGATTCCTGCTGCAGACGAGGTCAGCTCCTGCTTGGGTCACCGTGGTGCTACTCATGGCATACTGCTTCTCATTCCTCATCGGAGCCGGTACCGTTCCTTACGTGCTGTTGGCTGAAGTGTTTGAGTCTGAGGTAAGGATGGAGATCGTATTTTTTTTGGAGTCTTTTTAAGGAGTACTGACTACTAAAAGTTTCTTCTTTGGCTTGTAAGATAGATCACTGATTGGTCATGATTCATGAAACTAAATATACGAAGCTTTGAAAATTCATAATTATAGAGACCAGTATTTGAAAGAAGTCTTAGTGAAATTCCATCAGCATGCTTGGGATGGATTTGCGATCGCACAATATGTTGACAATTTTCATGAATTATATTACGTAGACTTAGAACTGTATCATAGTTGTGTGGAACAGTGCATGTGATTCATTAACCTATTTCTTTGTTCCCAGGTTCAAGGGTTAGCATCGATGATGATCATAGAATGGGTGTGGTTCCTCAATTTCTTCACTTTAGCGGTCTTCCCGTACATGATCACCGCTTTCGGAATCTTTGGATGTTTCTATATATTTGGTGCTATGAGCCTTGTGAATGCCATTCTATCATTTATAATAGTGCCAGAAACTAAAGGACTCTCTAATGCGCAGATTCAAGATCTTTTTAGGGCGAGAAAGAAGAATTAGATAAGATTTATTTTATAAGTTTTAGAATCCGTTTAAAATATTGGGGTCAATTCATTGTACCGATTTTGTTTAATATTGTCAGTGCAAGTATGCACTATGAATACTGCTCTAATGTTATGCTATTTCAAAGAGAGCATGTGTCCACATGCAAGAGCAAGTCCTTGCTCAATTTAATTGATCGGTAAAGTGGACGTATTGTGTACAGGCATTTTAAAAGAATATATTATTTTGGAGCTAAATGATAGCAATATCGATAAGCACTTTGTGAGATTATTAGAGATAATTAAGCGACGAATTTAATAATGAAATATTATTATTTTTGAGAATGGATTTATAATTTTGATTGAGTGTATTGTATGTATAGAAGTAATTGTTTTTGTCTGTTCTAGGTAAGAATAATAATTTGATCTGAACTTTAAACCAATTTTGCTGTTTTCAATGCAATTAAAACCTGTTGTTATAATAATTATTATTTAAAGTCTACCCTTTAAACAACTTCGTTGAAATCAGGTTTCTGCCAATTACGATACGGATTATCAGCTGTAATAATATGTATATGCTTATTCATACAATTTGTGTTTTAAAGACTTAAAAAGATGTGTACTTATGTGAATTTCTATTTTTGGAAGATAAACTTGAAAATATGATTCGTTACACAACCCTAATTAAATTTATAATGTTAGTGAAGAAGATAAAGTTATTTGTATAACCGAGCCACATGGGAAAACATGAAAGACAGAGACAAAATTGTGAAATAATATAATTTGCCTTTTATACACGGTGACATTTGAATCACAGTTTTGCTAGAACAAACATTGTTCAGACCATGGTCTACAAGCATTCTATAGCATCCAATAGAAAATAAAACGTCATTGGTTTTCTAAAAAAACACAGAAAACGCAATGTTAAAAATGTCGGGATTATCGTTACGCCCTACAACTCAGACATTGCGGCTGCGACGCGCCACGCTCGCGTCTTGAATGCAATATCGCTACCGTGATGAGTATTTTGATGTTACGGTTAATGTTACAAACATTATTACACGTTTGAGCAACATAAGACTAATTTGAGAACTCCTAGATTAGATTGTTTTAGTAACATATTTGATGCTGTAGAATGGTAGTAGACCATGGTCTAAACAACGTTTGTTCTAGCAAAACTGCGATTCAAATGTCACCGTGTATAAAAATAAGGATATACCAGCCTAATATTGTACCACACCCATGCAAAGGCCTGTTCTCATAATATCTGTATGAGAATAGACATTCTGGGTGCTCATGCCTTCCAGAGAAGGCACGAGCATTGATAACTCAAGGCGACAGGCGGTGCCTTTGTGCCGCGTCGCGTGTCGCACTTGTTTGAGGAGCCTTCAAGACGGGTTGGCGATTTCAGACTTACATAAACTACAAGTCCAGGGTCCTCTTAAGTGACCTGAGAAGTGGCTTGAGGATGAAGTCTAAAGTATTTACATTTCGAATGTGTAATAATAATTTACAGTGTATAGTAAAGGCCGTTTTATGTACGACTGCTGGTATAGGAACTGTGTATTTTTAAGTAAAACAATTTTTATTTATTATTTGTGAGTTTCATTCTCTTGAGATAAGTAGGTACCTAGTATCGTAATTTTTATTTTGATGAGAAAATAATGTATAAATCTTAAGAACTTACTGAAAATAAAGAGATGAAGATAGAAAAAGATTAATTGTTATCGCAATATCTATTTGATTGTACCAAAAAAGCGTTTTCTCGATTCATGTCTTCATTTCGTACCCAAAGAACAAAAAAAAATCTTGAACTTGACACTCTTTACCAGGAAATCAGTCGTAAAAAAGAGCACTTTTACACGAAAACACATAAAGCTTAGGTTTTATTGCGTGATTGCGTACATTGTACTGCGTAATGTTAGCGATATCCACGTTTATTATGTTTACCTAGTACAACGATCTTTTGACGAGTGTAACCGGAGAAGTTTGGATACTCTGTTATATTTTGTTTACATTTGTCTTTAAGAGATTGTACAAGATTTGTAATACGTTTGTGCATGTGATAAAGTTGGGAAAACGAGTATTTTTTTAGATACTGTCTGATGAGAGTTTTTCAGAGCTGAATAGGGTGTCCATTTCATGCTCTCTTAGTAATTATCTACCAGTTTTGGAATTTCTTAATATTTTAAAAGCCTGACTTTCTTTCCGGGAACACTACATTTTGTCTAAAGCGGTTTTTAGTCACAGTCAGAACAAAACGATGGCTAGAAGAAAATATTAAACGTAACTACACCACGTGAGCGTATAATTTCTCTCACACATTTCGCCGAACCATAAACGCGTCGCGACGCCGCGCCGCAACGCAACACACCACCGAGCATTGCGTTGCAGCGTCGCGAAACAAAGCGTTCTACTGCTGTACTGTAGGGCAACCGTTTGTGCACTCTGATCTCAGTAAACGTCTTTAGTTATTAAGAAGACAATACACCAATTTAAATAGGCAACAGAAAAGATACTGGATACATCTGTTTAATAAGATCCTGATGATGAGTACTTGTGCGGCGCGGTGCACACCCCATAATGGTTCGTAGTGGTGGGCGGTGCTGCCGATTTTGGCGGAGCGGTGCCACAACGAAGTTTTGTGTTTCGGTTCTTAACAATAGGTAAGTAGCTAGACATATGACTAATAATATAATATAATATGAGACAACATCCACACAAGGTCTTCAGGTCCCGAACTAGGCAGAGCCTGTACTACGGTAACCTGATGACTGATATACATACGTATACACACCCAGACACAGGCCAAACAGATATGTTCATGCACACAAATGTTTGACTTGTCCGGGGATCGAACCCGGGACCAGCGGCTCAGAAGGCAGGGTCGCTACCAACTGCGCCAACCGGTCAGTCAATGATGTTAAAATAATGTTAAAATTCATGGTCTTCCTTTTATTTTTGACACTATGTTATTTAGCAAAAAATAATCCTTATGATGAAGCCTTTCGATCGGTATGATAAAACTACAGGGTGATTATTTTTCTCGTGTAACGGGTTCGATTTCCGGTTCAACCATGTAGTTATTTAAATATTTATGAATGCAGTTTAAATTGTTTTTTTAAATTCAAATAATGTCTTCTTTCAGAAAAATGTTCCATCTACAATATTCAAGGTACTTTCCCTCCATGTGGCATATCCGTGGGACGCCCTGGATTTTCAGCATGTTTGTATTGACAAACACATCGACTTTTACGAAGATAAACAAAAACATTAACGTGGATATTATGATCCATAATGTCCATGCTAGGTTTACAGGTAGAAAGTTCAATAACTAAAATCTATAAATCGAAGACCCACAAAACTGATAGTACCAGGCTCTCATAACACGCACGTAGTGCAAAGATGCAAAACCATTCAATACAGGTGAAATTATACGAAACCGGGGCAGTGGGTCAATAACATGCAACCATGGCTAACATTGTTTGTTCCATTGTAAATCATTATGACCAGGCAAATAGGACGACTGCACCATAGTGCATGGAGCTTGTATTAGGTTTAAGAGGTCATTTGCTGTTCAGTTCTTGTGAAGATGAGTTTGTAGTTTTGATTTCGTGGTTGGAAAGCACGGCTATTCTATTGACGACTGAATTTATAATAAAACAATTCTGTGACCATCCTATAGGTAGACAACGCGCAGCTTTAACCACAAATGAAAACATACATGATTGTACTAAGTATTTTAGAGTTTTAATCACTCAGCGTATTAAACAGTTGGGTTAAATCACAGGCAATAGTTTTATACCTGATGTTTATGTTTCAGATGGAAAATAAAAAACCATTTTAATTTATCAAAGTCTGGAACGGTCACACGGCGGTTTACCTGGCAACTTCATAGAGCAATCATCGATTCGTTTGGTAAACTTTACTGTCGAGTTTTGTGGGATGATGTTTAATACGACTATATTGTCGTTTGTATAGTCGATATTCTGTTTATACAACACTATCGGTAATGTTAATTGTTTGAGATAAGAAGACCTTCAATTATAATATCGGTTGACCATCGGTTACTCGATATTCGTTACACGCCTTTGATCGACATACATTTAAATGGGTATCATTTAAGCTATTACCAATTTAATTAGTTTTGTGTTTCTTAAATAATAGGGTTTGTCCTCCAAATAGTAGATCTATCACCAAAATGTAGTCACCAAACAATGCAAAATCAGTTCCACAATAAATCCCTAAAATCCTGAGATATCAACCTGGGAACAATTTTTGTTTATCTGAGAACGAAAATATTTCGTGGCGATAGATCTATTTATTAGGTGATACAACTTGATGACAAATATAAATTTTGGTGATAGAAAATATAGTTCCCCATTTAAATTGATCGTGTCTTGCGTCATACACTACACTGAATCAGTCAAACCAAACAATGTCAAAATGACTACAGTCAGAAAATGTCAAGATAATAAATAAAACACAAAAATTCCTTAAACATAAATAATTTATTAAATCCTAAAGTATCTAGTACAACGGAGCTTTTCTTTTTGGTTTAACGAATCGTGCTTGAATCTCTTCAACAGTCAATCCTTTCGTTTCTGGTAAGAAGAAGGCAGAGAAAGTAGAACTTAAAAAGCAAACGGTAGCAAAGATGTAGAAGACAGGGCCCCAGCCGAGAGCCTTGAGGAGAGGGTTGAAGATGTAGAGGATCACAAAGTTGCAGAGCCATGCGTATTCGAATAGCACCACTGAGAAGAAACTCTTGACCTGGAAAGGGAAGAGACATTTATTTTAGACACTTATTATAAATAACCGTTTGGGGTTGAAACACTAGGGCCGCGGGTTCCGAGTGCGCATCGAGTATTTTGGGACATCGCCAAATGATTGGTCGACTCTTCACGAGACCTGGGGACCTTCACGAGGACTGGTAAAAAACTCAGCATTGCCATCCAACGTGGCAACGCTGCCAGCCTTTTGGGCATTTTTCCAACTGGCAGCGATGCGGACGAATTTTTAGAAGCCCAATAAGCTTTTCTCTCTTTTTTTTTCCTCTGTACATATATTTGTACATAATATTATATCTATATTTTAGTATTACATTGTATATTATATTAAATATCAAAGAAATAAATAAAATTAAAATTATAAAAAATATATAAAAATTTAGATATATAAACTGTGGTCTTTTGTTTTTCAGTATTAGCTAAAATACCAAAACGTATCCTGCCTGCCAGAATATAAAAGGAATTATTAGCTACCATTTACCGGGTAATGTCTTTCATTGACTTGAATGTGCCCTGGCGGCTGATAGATGTCATGCTCACTCAAATGTCTCGCTGACGGTGGCGCGTGTGTTGGATCATTTAGCTCCCTTCAAAATGGTTGAGCTGAATGGTGCTGATCCATGCGTCATGTTCGTGAACGGGCGCTGTCAGTTGGGACTGGTCATCTCTTAGCCACCACGGCTTATTTTAATTATTTTATTATGGATTGTTTTGTTTGAATTTATATTAGCTGTACACTGGACACTCAATCAGTGTTATTACAAAAAGCGGTTTAACTGAAAACCCCGGTTTAAAGCTCTATAAACTACGGTTTAAACCAAAATGATATTACAAAACGTGGTTTTTCGAAAAACCGTGGACCATATCATGGTCTAACTTTAAACCTCAGCGGCCCCTAGTTTAAACGATCAAACTTTGGTCTAAATCGTATCAGTCTAAGTTTCTCTTGTATTTTATAGCATCTTTTTCATTGTGTTGTGTTGTTTCTACCCGAAAATGGATCTTAACATGGTCGATTAATTGATATTGAGGATATTGAAGCCGCTGAGTTGTTGGGAACGCCACGCCGACACAACATAAATCGTGTTCGAATCAATCAAATAAATTAAAATTAAATTTGAATCAATTAAACACTGATTTCAAGTTAATCGAAGTAATTTATGTTTATTTACTTTTTCCTCGGTACTCCAATTCTCAGATCGTTTTTTCTTTTGTTGGTCCATCACAATATGATATTAAAATTACCTACTATAGAAGGTAATATTATACAAAGAGGCAATTGTTCTATTAGAAACTTCGATAATTTAAAAATTCCAGAGCTAAATGAACTTTGTTCAACTTGCGATGGTTTTGTTTAATGTTATGGTTTCATATAATGCGCGAAAATTTTACGTTTCGTTACACGTACCTAGATGTATTATTAGTACATACGACATTAAGTCATGTGCTTAAACCTAAACAAAACTGCAATCGACGAAATAACTAATATTCCATGCAAATTAACACTCTCAATATTTTTAACACTCCTAAACAACATAATAATCATTAGCGTATTAACAAAAAGTTTTCATTTCTGAGCATACGGAACGTTGCAATAGAATGATAACATGGTGAACGAATAATATTTGTATTACTCTGTGGTTGTTACAAAGACAATGGTTCAAATGACGGCACTAAGAAGACCACGGTTTTTTGAAGTTTTGTAATACGGACAAATTTAGACCATGGTTCTGCAGATAAGCCTGGACTTCGTAGCACAGGTTTAAATCAAGGTTTATTTAGATTTTTGGAATAAGACTGTATGTGTCTTATTTACATCGTTCTCACATATAATTATACCTATATACAATATTAATGATGTAACTAATATTTATGTAACAATATAATTTAAAAGAGTGTCCATGGAGTTTCTTGCCCGTTCTTCTCCATAGGTACCTACTACGCTTTGGAATGGGCAACTAGCTTCATATTTCTGACTGACCGACCACTTGACAATTCAAAATTCTTTTTTGGTAAAAGAGATGTTCAAGATTTTTATTAGGATAATAAAAAGTGTTTTCTCGGTTGTTGACAACCGAAGAACACTACGAGTACTTTTTATTTATTAATTAACTAGCTTTTGCCCGCGGCTTCACCCACGCCGATGTCGTAAAATATCCCACGGTAATGTACTGCTGGGATAAGAATTACCCCTTACATACAACCGGACCAACAGGACAAAAAATCAACTATATTTTCGTATCAGACTCGTGTACACCTAGTAGCACTTTCATATTTTTTTAAATTAAATATTCAATGTACAGTTTTGACTTCGTTACTAGTAGGTGTAGATATAGATTTTCTAAGTTAGTTTGCCCAAAATAAAACATTCACCAGCTCAGCCTACTTTTCCTTCTTTCTTCTTTTCTAAGCTACTAGGATCACATAAAACAATAGCATCACCCACCTCAGGCAAGAACAGTTCGCCAAGAAGAACGAAGGGCACAGTTCCCGCGCTACAGGTGTACATGACTGCAAACACGTAGATGAACAGTGCCGTCAACCAGCTCGGTCCCCAATGAAGCTGCATCTGTGTTCCTAGTACCACACAGCTTATTCCGCCGCCCAGAGATGCGTAAATCATGAGAGGCTGAAATGAATCGTATTTCTTTGTCATCGTTTTGTACGGCTTTTACATAATATCTTTTGATGTTAATGGATATCTGGGAGAAGCGGAGGATCAGGCAGGCTGCTTTACGAGATAAAATTGGTACACCCAGAAGGCTCCATATAGCATCTGCATTACATGACACTTGTATTTCCTGGGGTAGGACAAGGTGTAATAGTACACCTACTCTCCGTCAGTAATATTTAGGGCCCTTATTATTGAGAGTAAGCCTATAATTTACATTAACCGCCACAAATACAGACTTCGGGCTCCTACCAAGCAATGTATAATGCAAAAACTAAGTCTGCTGAACCTGGGATTTGAACTCCTGTTCAGCAGTCGTGCTTGCAACCACTAGGCTAAAGACCATACTAGAAGTACTAGGCTAACATTAAACAAAAGAGCCTTACCCGTCTTCCAAGCACATCAGTGCAGTACGCAGCGAATATCCCAGAGACAACGGTCGTAACAGCCAACATGACACTCAAAAGAGTAGGAGACACAGTAGGTAACACCTTAGTGAATATGGGTTCCGCGTATATTTGGACGACGACTAAACCTTGGAAAATGGCCGCGGTCATCACTACCATGCTTAGGATGAAAGCTCGTTGCGACGATTTTGATTTTCCTGTGAAAATTCGGAATTAATGTGAAAATTACATTACAGGTCGAGAGTTGGTCACAGCCGTTTCCTCCTTCCGGACCGGCTCCGCTGGCGGCCTCGATAGCCTGAGTCCGCAGCACCTTAAGGACCATAGCTGTTCAGGCGCCGGGGCTGCTGGTGAGTTGCTCTTGAAGGAACTTACGGCTCTGGTTAACCTTATGCTCTCCGGCAAGGTGAACGAAGCCGTCATCGACGTTCTGTACGGGGCAAATCTATGCGCTCTGCCTAAGAGGGATGGCGGCATTCGTCCAATTGTTGTGGGAACTACTTACCGTCGTATGGCAGCCAAGATTTGCTGTAAATTTTATGGCGAGGTTGTTTCGAAAAAAATTCAGCCCCTGCAGCTAGGATACGGCTATAAAGGGGTTGTGAGGCTGCCGTACACACCTTGTCGACCTACCTAAATTCTGGTAAAGGAGAGGTCATACTGAAGGTTGACATAAAGAATGCCTTCAATTCTGTTTATAGGGTCACCTTGCTGGCAGAAACTAAAAAAAATACCCCAAATCTACATATAGTTTCCTTTGGCAATGCCACAGACACCCTACTATATTACTGTATCGGACCACCTTTTGGAATCTGCTTTTGGCTGTCAACAAGGTGACCCCCTCGGACCAGTGATTTTTAGTTTAGCTATTCACCGAATTATTCGACAGCTAAATTCCAAATTTAACGTTTGGTATCTTGACGATGGAACTTTGGGAGGCGATGTAGAAACCGTTTTAAAAGACCTACAATTCTTAGAAAATGAACTTGATTCCATTGGCCTTGATCTCAACCACTCGAAATGTGAACTTTATATGGCGGACAGTACTGACAGACATCTGACACTCCCCAAGCTTAACGCAATAGCTCCAGAAATCAAACTTATTGAAAAAAGCTCTCTTCGTCTTCTTGTGTCTCCTGTCTTCGAGAATTCCGTTCCCGTTTTTATTGAGCAAAAAATACAAAATTTCAAAGACGTTTCAGAAAGATTGTTCCAAATTAGCATGCATTCGGCTTTAACCCTAATCCGTTATTGCTGTTTCGGCCCTAAATTAACATATTTCCTTCGCGCTTCCCATTTATGGAAGCACACTCACCTTTTAGACAAAATGGACCAAATTATTCGACATACATTAACTTCGATTTTAAATGTGGCCATGGACGACCGAGCTTGGACACGAGCTGGTCTTCCCATTCATATGGGAGGCCTCGGCGTCCGCAAAGTTTCGAGTGTGTTTACCGGCTTTCACATCCTCGGCCTACAGCACTGAAAAATTTATCAGGAAAATCCTAGCCCCCACACTGATTAATTTTGATGTGCCGTACTTAACTGAGGCTATGCAAGCCTGGAGACTCGCTTGTCCGAATTCAGATCAACCCGATAATCCATCTTCCCAGAGAAAGTGGGATGAGCCGCTTTGCAGAGTAGTACAGAACAATTTACTTAACACGTCTGCTACTACTGCGGAGCGTGCGCGCCTGCTTGCTGTGGGTAAGTGGGAGTCGGGTCTTTAGCTTCATGCACTACCGTCGTCGAACAAAGGCACTTTGTTAGACGACACTACTTTCCGCCTCGCTGCTTCCCTACGACTAGGAGCATCTTCTTGTTCTCCCCATCGCTGTCACTGTGGCGAAGTTGTCAACAGCCTTGGACACCATGGCCCGTCTTGCAGCCGAAGTGCGGGCCGCTTAGCTCGGCACGCGAACATAAATGACATCATCCGACGAGCTCTTGTCACCATCGGCGTTCCAGCTGTTTTAGAACCTAATGGCTTGGCAAGCGACGATGGCAAGAGACCGGACGGCATGTCTTTATTTCCTTGGAAGGTGGATAGGCCTTTAGTGTGGGACGAAACGTGTGTCGATAATCTTGCGCCATCCCATCTTCCTGAGTCGGCGTGCTGTGCTGGCGCTGCTGCTGCGGCTGCGGAAAACCTCATGCGGCGAAAGTATAATAACCTTATCGGTAATTATATTGTCGAGCCGTTTGGGGTTGAAACCCTCGTCCGAGTGCTCACGGTTTGTTCAACAAAATCACCATACGGCTTGTTGACACTTCCCGTGACCCAAGGGCTGGCCTAAAGACCTTGGCCAGAGGCTTAGCATTGCCATACAACGTGGCAATGCCGCCAGTCTCTTGGATACTTTACCAGTCGACAGCGATGCGGAGGAATTTTTCGACGCCATATTTTAATTTGTTAATACATAGTTTTAGTTAGTTTAGGTTATTATATTTTAATTTTAATAGTTTATGTATATTTGTAGTTGATTTGAAAATATTTTGTAATGGTTAGTATAAATAAAAATTCAAGTTAAATAAAAAAATAAAATAAAAAATTGAAAATTATAATCATTAAAATTGGTATTTTACTAACTGTCTCTGCGTTTCGGAAAGCAGATCTTGGTCCCAATTCCAAAAGTCGAGTTACTGACAGTTGGCACTCAGGACTCTATTAGTGATTATTAGTTAGTCTTTTTTTTTAAGTACCTAGTTATATTAATATGTACAGTCACCAGCACATATACGAAACTGTATAATTTCTCCAAATGATTTTAAACCTTAAAATGTTGAAAGCTATGTTCAAAATCGAATGAGAAAATTTGACCTTCTGCTGTGTACTTACTTATGAACTTCCATAAAGAAATTTTTTCAGCGGGTTTCATGTCAGGTTTCAGCTTTTCTTCTTCAGGCGTCTCCTCTGCGGGAAAAAATATTATTTTTTTTTTTTATCTTACAAGTATAATAATATTTTGATAATACTTAATATGTAATATTTTTTTTTACAATACTAACCTGGTTATGATTTAATATTTTTTTATTTTATCTATAATGACATGTATAAATTTTAAACTAAGCCCCATAAAACCGTAGTAGTGGTTTGACTGTGGGGTCTGTGAGTCTCTTATATTATACATTCAATTAACTTCGTACTTAAAACTAATTACTTATTGTTTATTATTACTTATTTAGGTAGGTAGTACTTCACATTATTTCTAAATAATATTTTTGAAATTTATTTTTGAAACTATTTGTGTTCATTTCACTCCTTATCTCTGCTGGCAGACTGTTCAATATATATGGTATTCGTTTTTTTTGGGTTCTGTCACCATAGTAATTAGCGACTCTGAGTACATTGAATTTGCCAGCAGACATAGATCGTGTGTTATGGTTATTGACTACATGAGTTAGATTATGCTCAAGGGTACCATGGTGGTTACCTGCTAAAAGATACTTATGTTTGTTGACTTGCTGAGCGCTAACAGGGTCATGTACTCATTAGTTAAGCCTAGTCTTATAGTCTATAACGTTGTGTACGAGTACATTGTGCAATAAATGAATAAATAAATAAAAAAGACCATTAAACTTAGTATAGTGTTGGCCTAAATGTAGTTCTTCTGTCTGTTCAGCTAAAACGTTAGGAAGTGGTGAAGAGTGGACGCGTTTCTCAGAAAAAATTGTATAAATGTATTTTTTATTATAATGCCACACCACAATAAGGAGTTTTTTGTGGTTTAGATATTCGTGACCAAATGCTGCATTGCACTTTTCTTACCACATGGCTAAATATTGATATTTTTTTTACTACACTTATATTAAGATATTACTATTAATACATACAAATCTTTGGGAATAAATGTTCTAAATGAAGCAAAATTCAGAAAATCCTTTGTGTAGTTTAGAAGAGCTCAGCGGTTACACAGTCAGACATAAATAGGGACCTTGTTTTGTACTATGTATAGATATATGGACTCGTACATACCTCCAAGGTCTGGGTTTAGAGCGCGTTTCATGCTGCTCATTTCATCCAAAAGCTCTTTGGAATCCAACTTCCACGTTCTATAGAAGGCTAAAGATTGGGCTGCTTCCTGAAAAAGAAAACTAGGGTATCAGTTTCTACATTTAGAACAATAGTATATATTTTAGGTTTTATTTAGCTTCAGTTCAGTACCCAATAAATATTCGGATGGAAATAATTTTGTTACTTTTGCTATGGGTTGAACGACATTGGTCAAGTCTGATATTCGTCAAATTTGCTATTGGTCAAAGCTGTAGTTCGTCAAATCGTGTTTTGGTCCAATTACGAAATTTGCCAAAATACGCTATTGGCCAAGTTCATGTACAGTCGATGAAAACATGCTTTTTGATATACTAAACCATAAAAAACGAATAGGATTGTTTTATATTTAGTATTTTCTAAACCAGTCACAAAGTGATCATGACGTTATGTCGTTTCTGGCACTCGCCAGAAACGACTCGCTTCTATCTAGCTATGAACAGTCGTGTCCCCTCACGGTACCCAGACAGGGAGCTCGCCATTCCTGGTGGAGTCCAGAACTGGAAAGACACCGACACAGGTTGAGAAGACTGTTCAACAGAGCTAGGAACACACGGTCGCCAGTAGTTTGGGACCGCTATACAACAGCTCGTAAAACCTATAAAAAACTGATACGCCTCAGAGGAAAGAATAGCTGGAGGCGTTTCTGCACTAACATCGAAAGTAACAATCAGGCAACGAGGGTCAAAACTTGTCTAGCTCAAGAGACAGACCACTCAATAGGATGCCTGAAAAAAACGGATAACACCTACACAACAAACGACGCTGAGACAAGCGAATTACTCCTAACCACCCACTTCCCAGGATGCCAGATTGCCACCCAGCAAAGCTGGGAACCACATACGGAGAGGGCCACGAGCAGCCTAGATTGGGAAATGGCGTTGGAAGTAATCGACAAAGACAAAATAACGTGGGCAATCAACACCTTCCTACCTTTCAAGGCAGCAGGACTGGACGGTATTTTCCCGGCTCTGCTCAGGTGGAGCCAAGATGTACTGGCTGACTACCTGGTTAAGGTTTTTCGTGCCAGCCTGGCCCACCGCTATATCCCCTTGAAATGGCGGGAAGTAAAAATAATCTTTATACCGAAACCAGGTAGGGGCGACTACACCCAGCCCAAATCCTTTAGACCTATAAGCCTCTCCTCGTTCTTCTTGAAGACACTGGAGAGGCTGGGGGATAGGAGGATCAGAACCCAAATTTCGGTACAGAGACCTCTACATCCGAATCAACACGCCTACTGTGCAGGCAAATCAACTGAATCAGCACTCCACAGCGTAGTCTCACGCATTGGAAATGCTCTTAAAGCCAAAAACCCAACCCTAGGCGCCTTCATTGATATAGAAGGTGCTTTCGACAAAACAAACTTCGTCAGCATCGAGCAGGCACTTGCCAGGCATGGTGTTGCGCGAACACTCATAGAATGGATCAATAACATGTTAAAATACCGTGCCATTCAGTTTACCGTGAACACCACCACGCGAGGTATCGTGAGTAGAGGCTGCCCACAGGGTGGGGTGCTGTCACCACTGCTGTGGAATTTAGTCGTAAATGAGCTCATTGCAGAGCTCAACGCCAGCAGTCTGTACTCGGTGGGATACGCGGACGATATAGCAATTCTGATCTCGGGGAAATTTGAAGGCATCTCATGTGATCTCATGAGAAGGGCTTTCAAAATAATCGAGAGCTGGTGCACGAGGCACGAACTATCGGTTAACCCCTCGAAGACAGAACTAATAATGTTTACCAACAAGAGAACTTTTGGACCCCATAGGCTTCCAAAACTCTTCAACACTGAACTAACACTTAAAGACGAAGTCAAGTACTTGGGGGTGATCCTTGATAGCAAACTTCTCTGGAACAAGCACCTTGACTACAAACTTAATAAAAGCACAATTGCACTCTACCAATGCAAAAGAATGTTAGGGAAAACATGGGGGCTTTCTCCGAAGATAACTCTGTGGTTATACAAAGCGGTAATCAGGCCAATGTTGGCTTATGGCGCTCTGGTTTGGTGGACGAGGACTGAACTCTCGACCACCATTACCAGACTACAACGCTTCCAACGACTGGCCTGTACGGCTACCACTGGCTGCATGAGAACCACCCCAACTGCAGCCATGGAGATAGCCCTTACACTAACTCCCCTTGACCTGTACATACAGCAGGAGGCGGCGCTAGCTGCCATCAGGCTGATGCATCTGGGCATATGGGGCAAAAACCATACCAGCCCACACGCTAACATCCTGGACCGGGCGATTGAGTACCAACCGCTCATCGCTGCCCCGTGTGATAGAACACCAAACAAACCCATGTTCAACAAAAACTATATTATACAAACAGTTCAGGAGGAAAGGGATCAGTCAGGAGCCCATGAAGTGCGCATCTACACAGACGGCTCAAAAACACAAAACGGTTCAGGTGCTGGCGTACACTCCCTTGACCTCAACATTAACCTTCACATACCACTAGGCACACACAGTTCGATATTTCAATGTGAATGTGTTGCCTTAACACTAGCCGCAACAGCAGTAAAGCGCTTAGGCATCCGGAACTACGGCATTAAATTCCTATCCGATAGCCTATCTGTGCTCAAAGCTTTAGAAAACAAACAAACTAACAATAAACTAATTTTTGAGTGCCATTTAGCTCTGGAGAGGTTATCGACGTTTAATCGCATTACCCTCCAATGGATCAAAGGGCATAGTGGATCCTTAGGCAATGATGCCGCTGATGAACTTGCGAAGAGAGGCTCTGATATGGAAGTGCTAGGCCCGTACCCACTTCTCCCTCTGCCTTTCTCACAATTTCGTGCGTGGATTCGCCAAAGATCGACCGAACTCCATAACAACAGATGGTCACGGGCAACAGACTGTAGACAGTCCAAATTGACTTTACCAATTGTAGACCCGCGGTTAACCAAAAAACTTCTCAACCTAAGTAGAAATAACCTCAGAATAATTATAGGAACAATTACGGGCCATAACCCCCTTAACAAACATCTTTTTAACATAGGCGCCACAGATAGCCCCCTTTGCAGGGGCTGCCTTGACGCCGAGGAATCAGCCGCCCACGTTATCCTGGAGTGCGAGGCTGTGGCTTCTCAACGGGAAGAAATCCTCGGAACAGTGAGGTCGCTCCGCGAAGCCTGTGAAGCCCCCAGGAGGCTTCTGTGCTTTTGGGCGGAGCTAGGCTGGCTGTGTTAGCCAGTATCCCCACGCACAACGGACCAAATGAGAGTCTAAGTGCGGAAAAGGGAGTCCCCATCATCATCATCATCATCATCATCATCATCTGGCTCTCGCCGGCCGCTACCGCGGCACCGCTCGCTTCGTTCGCTCGGCTCGTGCGTAGGGGGTCACAGTTTTAACCTAACCTAACCATTTTCATTATCTTCTTTTGATAAATGTATGAATTGAATAAATTAGTTAATAAAAAAATATCATGAAGTACTTTCATTTTTACAGTTGATTGTACTTTTAAAATATTTGATCAATAGCGTATTTGGCAAATTCCATAAATAGACAAACATACGATTTGACGAGCTACAGCTTTGACCAATATCAAATTTGCCAATTTGACGAATATCAGACTTGACCGTTGTCATTCACCCCGTTGCTATTGATGCATATGACTGAATTATCACGCATTTTTATGCTCCTTGTAATTTTAAATCATTTTATCATACCAACCAAAATAGTCATGGATGTATTGGAATCCAGATCGAACAATGCGTTTCGAACATTTAATTTTGTTAAAAGGGAAAAGTGAATGATACTTTGTTACATCTCAACCAATTCCCTTACTTTCAAAGCAGCCTACTTGTGTTACTCTTAAGCACAAAGTGCCAGAAGTACATCCAAAAGAATAAAAAATCACCTTTTCTTTCCCATGGTTCAGCAAATGCATGGGTGATTCCCTCAAAATGAACAGCAAACATGCCCCAGCAACTGATGCGGAAAGTCCAACATATAACATTATATTGTAAGGCAGAAATCCTCCCAGCATATAGGAAAACAGCATTCCTATTCCATATGACACCATCATACAAGCCGTCATGGAACCTCGAATGGAATCTTGGCAGATTTCGCTGATGTACACCGTGGCTACTAGGACTACAGAACTGGCGACCCCAGATAGGAATACGGCTGCTAGGACTGTTTCTACATTTCTGGTGCATACTAATAGCACCCAGACGAGCTGTAAACAAATTAAAATGTTTTATTGTATCTGCATAGAAAGGCTCTTCAATTAACACGAAAACTATCATACTGAAAATCAAATAAGGTCTAACTTCAACATATTAAAGCAGCTTTGTGAGATGCAAAAGCCAGAAGTAGGCATACATTGAAAACATAAAAATATATATTTAAGCAAAAGGCCAATCATTTGGTTTCTCGTATATAAAGACTGATTCTTATAAGAAGGACCAGCAAGAAACCAAGACCAAAGTGATCGTTAAATTACTAAAGACCATATAAAAGAATAATTACTTACAACTAAACCCAAGGCATTCAGAATAGAGCAATATCTTCGCCCCAACTTCTCCAACATATAACCAGCGGTCGGTGTAGACAGAAGAGCTCCTATTGAAGACACGCTGCCGAACAGAGAAATCTCTGTGTCTGTCATTGGCCTGTTCAGCGTTGTGTTTGTTGTTTGGAACATAGAAATAGTGAAGGCTGGCCACGCGAAGATTGCACCCATGTTTATACCCATGGTGCATACTGTGGACAAAAGCGTGGGTTATAAAGGGCCTAAATATGGGCCTAGTACGCAATATCAGCAAAAACCACAGTATATTCATCAGTCATAGAAGTTGTGAGCGTATTTTGGGCTAAAGAAATATTAATAAAGATTTAGTTAACTTGTCAATAATGATAATAATATCTTCCCGACCGAATTCGGTCACGGCGGCCAATCTCCACGGACATTAGCCAAGTAAGCAAGAGATATATTATAGGGCACAAGTGCGTGCGCAAATACAGGTGCACTCCGTTTTCTCCCACTCCCTTAGTAAGATATAACGGCAATCGAACACGACCGGGGTGAGATCAGGCTCAGGACCAACAGCTTTACTAGCGTTCCGAGGCAGTGAGGTGTCCCACCACCAACTTCCAAAGTCCGGGCTGATGAGAAATTCCTAGTGGAAATCATATCAAAGTTAGAATAACTGGATTCTATACAGTAGTAAGTAATTAACATTACCAAACACAAAACTTTAAATTAAATTATTTGCCATATGTCAGCTAAGACACGCCAATATACCAACCAACAAAAATATTGAAAATTATACTCAAGCAGCAATAAAAAATAAAAACGTAAACAGAACTGAATACATAATAAAAGCCTCTAGGCATAAAGGGCGTGCCCGCTTGCAATGCTGCGATTTTCTGCGAAATGGTATATGCTATTCGCTGTTATGCAAAATAATATTATGACATAAAAAGTTCTGCTATCAAGGGTAGACCCTGATTAAATAGACGATTTTAGGCTTCTTTATGGCTTTGTTTACATTTTTACTACATTAAGGGGTTATACAAGTGTATGTAAGACCTACCAACAAACCAATAGTATCTGATTGGGTTCCTTCAAACGGTTTCGACCGAAAGAGGATTTACACTTGTCATGAATTTTAGGGTTCTGTATGGGTTTTTCAGGAATTTTACTACATTGACGGGTTTGTACATGTGGTCGATTTTAGGGTTCCTCAGGGGTCTTGATTGGCGTTTCATTACACTTAGGGGCTTGATTAAATAGAAAATTTTAGGGTTCTTTATGGCTTTGATAACATTTTTAACAGGTACATTTAGGGGTTTTACAAGTGTAAGACCTACCACCACTAGGACGTGAGCTGCTTGCAGCTCGCGCAGCACGCAATAACTAGTTATGTTTATATAGCTGTAACTTGAAGTTACAAATGATAATTATCTGTTTCTTTATTTACCCTTCAAAGTAAAATAAAGAAACAGATAATTACTAATAACAATAACAAAACCATCGAAAAATCCAGTAATCTTAGGACCCAGGGTCCTACGTTTAGCAGTGGCGCTTGCGACTACAAAACCAACGAATTGGCAGCACCTAGAGTTTAACGAGAGCTGGTGATTTAACCTCGCTTCTCTAATCCTACAATTACAAAGCTAGGGGTACTTCTAAAGCCACGGGACTGGCCCGCGAGGAGTCGCTGGAGACTCTGAACAAGTACCCGTGGAGACACCCCTACAAATTGGTGCGAGAGAAGTTTCGCCCATGGGCTCCCCCGCTGACGCAGAGTCTCAGTAGTAGCCTCAACTCGTGGAGGACGTGGTGAACGCTCTGATCCCTTTTAAAGGGGAACATATCTCCCCGCCCATGCCTCCGCCTACTGTGGTGCTCGATGCGTACCACACCGCCAACAAAGACGACGATGCTCCAGAGGTGACCGAGGTACAGCTGCGAGTGGTGGTACGTAAGCAGAATGCCAGAAATACCGCCCCAGGACCCGGCGGCTTATCTGGGAAAGCCTGGGCCCTGGGCGTTGGAGGCTCTGGGGCCTCGACTAAGCGAATGCTTGGAGGGGGGCCTGTTCCTATTTCGTTGGAAGACGGGGAAACTGGTCTTCATTAAGAAGCCGGGGCGCCCTGCGGACTCTCCATTCGCTTACCGGCCCATCGTGCTGCTCGACGAGGTGGGCAAGCTCTTTGAAAGAGTCATTGCAGACCGCCTCGTCGGGCGGCTGGTGCGGGTGGGGCCGGATTTGACGGAGAGCCAGTTTGGTTTCCGCAGGGGGCCTTCTACGGTGGATGACATCATGCGCTTGCGAGCCCTCATGACGGGGGATGCTGTGGCCCGGGGTGGGGTCATCTTGGCGGTGTCTCTAGACATCAACCATCGCCATCGCCTTCAATACCCTGCCCTGGAGTTGCATCAGGGAGGCACTCCGACATTCCCGGATGCCGACCTACCTCTGTCGTGTGGTCGAGGCGTAATTGACGGACAGGGCCGTCATCTACCTCAGTCACCAGTCAGAATGGACCCGGCAAGAGATGTCGTGCGGTGTCCCACAGGGATCGGTCCTGGGGCCGCATCTGTGGGACATCGGCTACGACTGGGTGCTGCGCGCCGACCTCCCTAGTGGCGTCAGTGTGGTTTTATAAGCTGAAGACACGCTGGCCCTGGCGCAGGGGAGGTCGCACCAGGCAGTGGCCGAACTAGCGACACGTGGAGTTGCGACAATCGTCGAGAGGATCCGGCAATTGGGACTCGAGGTGGCCCTGCACAAGTCCGAAGCCATTTGATTTCATGGTCCTCGGAACGCGCCACCGCCGGGTTCCCAAGTAACGGTAAGAGGATTTCACATCGCAGTCGAGTCGACGATGAAGTACCTGAGAGTCGTCCTTGACAGCCGGTGGAACGTGGAGCATTTCCAACGTTTGGCTCCCAGACTGAAAAGGGCTGAGGCTGCCTTGAAGCGATTCCTGCCCAACCTAGGCGGTCCAAACACGTCCTGCCGGAGGCTCTACGCGACGGTCGTGCGGTCTATGGCCCTTTACGGGGCACCAGTGTAGGTGCGTTCTTTGAGGCAGCGGCCAGTCCGCTGGTTGAACGCATCCCGAAGGGTCATGGCCACACGGCTGTTCCGGGGCTACCATACGGTCTCCGGTGAGGCGGCGAGCCTCCTTGCCGGATTACCGCCATGGGATCTGGAGGCAAAGTTCTTCGCGCACATATGGGAGTGGAGCGAGGAGGCGAAACGCCGCCGCGCCGGGGCGTAACTCCGCTGCCGCTAGAAATCACGGGACAGCGGACAGAGCTCCGGCGGATCTCAGGGCGGCATGGAGAGTGCGATTGTCGCAACCCAGCGGTGGGCACGCCACAATTGCGGCAATAAGTCCCCTCTTTGAGGAGTGGCTAGAGAGGCGCCACGGCGTCCTCACCTTCCATCTGACGCAGGTCCTCACCAGACACGGTTGCTTCGGGAGTTTCCTGTTCTCGATAAAGCGGGAGGAACACGCCCGGGTATCACCATTGTATGGATCACCCGGAGTATACGGTGGAGCATATGGTGGAGGTCTGCCCGGGTTGGGCGGAGTACCACCGTGTCCTCGTGGAGGCGATTGGCGGTGGCGATCTCTCGCGTCCGGCCCTGGTCCAGGCCATGGAGCGAGAGGGCATGGGAAGCGGTCACCACCATCTGCGAAGGTGTAATGCTCGCGAAGGAGGAGGCGGGACGCGTGAGGGAGAGGCCGAATTCGTGCCCTCACGCCCCTAGACACCACAGGAGACGCCCTGGGCGTCGGGAATCCCAAGCCGATTCCCGGCCACCGTAGGCACGGGCTTGCGGACGGCGAGCAATGGGTAGCTCGCCGTCCGATAAGGACCAAGCCCGGGTCAACGGCGCATTGTGTTCCACGCGCGCCTCAAAGAGATGTCAGCACCAATGACGGGGTCCGCTAGGGCCGATGCCTGCCAGGGTTGCGGGATAGTCCGAATGGGTTACCGTGGCCTCTGGCACAAGCAACTGAAAGAACACGGGTGGGTTCTAGCCAGTAAGAGACTGACACGCCCTTCCGCTCCGCCGAGAGCGAGAGAAGTTATATGATGATTTTCCACCATAAAAAAGGGGGTACTTCTAAAAGAAACAAAACACTATAATAATAATTATCACGGAAGCGGAATAAACACGATTGTTAAGTTTACAATTCGCTATTACGTATCTGATTACAATAATTTGCATTTATCTGCAGTAGTTATCTTAGCACATGTACTATTTTTGTCTGTAGTACGTAAAATAAATATTGCGATGGAATGTGGAACATGTGCGGTGCGGCCCGCTCAAATCTGGGTCAGTCTTCAAATGCTGAAAAGAATTAGTGGACGCTTGAGATCTGTCCTGATCTTGGGATGATGTTATGAAGGAAAGAACGAGCATTGATCACCATGCTGGCTTTCTATATGCTTGCTATGTATTTCAGACGAATAACTTCAGATTAGGATGATGTAGGCTGACAGCTGACAGTGACCAGGAAGTTCAGATTAGCTCACAATCTTTTCGCCCACCAAAAGACGTGTATTATTCGGTAAATTACCAGAAATTGAAGAAAACAGAGTCGAACTGGCACTGCCGAACATTAGACTGATATTTCATAACACGGACCATCAAGAAACTTTGAACGAGAAAATCGTAAAGTATTTTTTTATTCAAAAAAATTTTTTTTTTAAAAGTTTATGTTAAAAATCTGGTAAATCTCGTAAAATGTTAATAATTATGACGTCTTTGTTTATTGTCATAATACTCTTTTATGTTTGTGTAAGATTATAAATTTTATACTGGCAAAACACTATGATGCTGCAAATCCTAATTTTATGAGTTTACAAACACTCATAATTTTACGGTATTTCTTATCTCTTTTTAAATGGGTTGTTAATTAGGAGTTTTCATCTATTGATATGAAATAGCGGCGAATTAGGATAGAAAGATAGATACCATAATAAAAATATTAAATAGTCATAAGTATAATATGTATAGTAGTATAGTGTACAATATAAATGTATATATTATATTAGTGTATAGTATAATAGTCAATAGTGATATATAGCCGGTTATTAAAAAAAAATACTGTTCCATACATTTTGACTGCGTAGGTATTGCAATTTTCTATGAAACAGCTTTTTTTTACCTTCCAAAAATTCGAAGAAGAGGACTCAGAATCATTTGTACTGAATCTATGGTAACAGGTTGCGCCTTGATGTACTATCGAGGAAGTTCATATCTATGCACCTTTAGGACTATTTTTCCCTGTAGCGCTCGGGCGCTAACAGTAACTAACGTAAAACAGATGCGGTCATCGTGTTCACGGGATTTTGTTCTAAAACTGCTTAGATAAATATGAACTTCCTCGATAGTACCTGACACCCCATTTAAACAAACGCTTAACATTTATTTATTGAAACCTAATTTAGTTTTAAAAAAATATACTCACTTATCGCCGTGCCAAGAAGCTGGTATAGAACACCCATTTTGAAAACTTAAAATTAACTATCACAACTTTAAAAATATCAGATCTTTAGTTTTGTTTTCTGACTTCCAGACGTTTCGAATGCTGGTTCCTGAGTACAACTGGTTAGTAATCAAATATTTTTTGGTTATATCATCCGTTATCAGGGGTAATAATGATATAATGTACTAGGCAAACAGAAATACAATGAGCGTGGATTAGGTAATTAAGATGATACGCATCATCGTGATTTGTGACAAGACTCGTTCATAAACTTAGGTTATGGTGCAGATTAGCTACGAAATTGTATAGACATTTCCCTATAAAACACAGTTATTGTTTGTTTTTCTAACGTGTACCCGGAATAGTCCGCGATGTTACACATACATACAATTGAATATACATACATACTTCTCTTTTCAAGACTTACTCTCCAATGAAGGAGTCGAGCTCCAAGGATGAAAGTAGACTGCCGCATACTGTCAGCTAAATGTGTGACTAAAACAATTCATCTCCGTCTTTCGCTACAGGTTCGCCTTGTGATGTTATACATACAAACAATTAAATACACATACATACTTTTAACCTGAATCCCATAGTATTGGTACACTTCCATGGCGATTTCTTTCAAAGTTGCAAAACAGTTTGATTTAGACTTGCTGATGCGAAGATAAATATCTTCGTGAGTTAACTCTGTTAGCAATGCCACGACTGTGATCTGATAATCGAGACACGTTACTTCTAGTATGTTGGTTGGTATATCCTGTTTCTACGACCCAAAATAAAGGATCAAATTAAGTGCTGCTTGGTAGAATCAATTCTCCTAGTTTATTTATTTATTTGGATCTTTAACACAGGCAATTTACAAACAATTTCATGCAAGTTTACAAGACAGGGAGAAATACAAAAAAAAAAAAAGAGAAATACTAGTTTGCGCGTCCAATTATAGGAGACCACATCATTCTCTTAAATTCTAGGTACATATCGTAACTTTGACAAAACGAAAATATTTAAATAAATCATAACATACAACACGAAAATCATAGACGGGGAAACAAAAAGTAATACAAAACAAATTAATATAAATACGTAACAAAAAAAAATACCAAAACAGACAACAGACAAAAATAAATAAATTATGAATTTGGATACTTATATATCTTTTTTTATCTTTGATATTTTGCATGTAACATCCAATTCATTACGCCTCGATACTTTGCTAAACTGCCTACAGAGCTTTGGCAAAACGGCGAACTGTCCGAGGTTTTTTTTTTGGATCCCGGCACATAGTAGAGGTTATAGTTACATTTGCGCACTTATTTGCAGCTTCCCAAGAAGCCCGCTACAGTCAACAACCCCATTGAACAGTTTGTGAAGAAATGCGAGATCTAGAACTGTTCATCTATCTAACAACGAGGACATTTTATAATGTTGTAATCGCAAGTCGTAGCTGACGTTTATTTTTGCATAGAACTTTGGAAATTTGTTCCACCTAAGAATTTTACAGAATATTTCATAAGAAAATTCTTAGATGGAACGGAACTGCTTTCCAAAGTTTTGACAATTGATATGAAATTGTTGATTATTATTCAGTAAATACAGGGTGGCCGGGGAGTTGACGTTCAAATGTAAAATTTAGATACTTTATGATGAGGAGTATCCGAATCACCCCCATGTATGTTCTACGATTTTTCGTAGTTTTCGAGATATAATTTTTTTAATGATTTTTTTCGTAACAGTTTTCGATTTTTTTCTCGTTCTGTTGAACCTTTCTGGTTCAGTTTTTTTGTGATAACTAATTAGCATAGTGTAACCTAACACCCTAAAAAATTATGGTTTATCTAGGAATTGCAGAACTTACTTAGAATTTATTCGAAAGTTCAAAATTAAGATTTGATTGAACCCAAAATCTTCCCATTTTTTTTGATACATTGAAAAGGAGAATGACAACCAATGGGCCCCTTAGTTTCGGTGCCGTGTCAAGACTATTTACTTCTCAAAAATTAAGTCGTATTTTTACATGTTCAAGCTTTTTTTATCAATATTTCGTTTACCCTAGCATTGGAAAACATAATTAATATTTATTCTATTGAATATATATCAGTTCCGCCATTAAAACTTAACGTGAATGTTGCCAGACGACAGACTATGTCAATTAAATAATTGTAATCGATTGGAAATATCGATATTTTACTAATCCACCGACTATAATGACCGGAGATAGACTACAGTAGCTTTTCACACGTCCTAATCTAGCTAACACTTATGTAACTGAGTTGGCGCGAAGTAGACGACGGGGGGGTCAAATAAAGAAAATAAAAGTAGTTAAACTACACTAGTTTCTTTAAAAAATAAAAGTTAGTACCACAGACATTATTGTGGTTAGTACTCAGGTTAGTACCTCCCGTACCCTAAATAGCGTTTATAATTAAACCTATCTTTTTAATTATGAGTATAATATTATTTATAACAAATCGATTTGGTAAATCGATTACCAAAAAATAAAAGTTAGTACCACAGTCATTATTGTGGTTAGTACTCAGGTTAGTACCTCCCGTACCCTAAATAGCGTTTATAATTAAACCTATCTTTTTAATTATGAAAATAATATTATTTATAACAAATCGATTTGGTAAATCGATTAGCAAAATATTAACATGGTCACACTTAGACAAATCTATCTCAAGTATCTCATAGCTGTCAAATCATTGCGTCAATCAAATTGCTGCGTGCCGTTTATTTTGCGTCGAGTTGTATTAATTTCTGCGTATTTCCTTCTGTTCGTTACAATTTGAAGCTGTCCAGTTGAGCGTTTGCGTTCCTCCAGTGGATTTGTTTTGAGATATTGGACTCTTGTTGTAGTGACAAGTGAACACATTGACTCATAATATTGGTATAAGTGAGCCTTGGACACCTGTTTTACTCCTGCAAAATGTCTACACCTGGTAGACCTTCTTCTGAGATCCTCGGTAACACACAACTACACCGGTAAGTTTATAATGTGGAATTTTCAAGACTTATAGGTACGAACATTTAGGATGCCTATGTTTGGTCAATCAAGGGGTCAACTGTAAATCTCTATTATTTCCGCTATAACAGAAATTAACCTTTTTAGGCAGTGTAATAAGTGATCTGTGAGAAAACCTAGACCATTGTAATGAGCACATGAATAATTAATGTACATCTATCTATTTAGGAATTCACTGATTTATTTTTGCTATCATTCCAGTTATCCTGATGACATCTTGAATGTTTTGTATTACTACAAAACCGGACATCATCAACCACAAGTCTATCCCTCGTATCCCCTGCTCTTGGACACCTCAACATATGTTTTGTGTGTGCCATATTGATTGCAAGTCGCAGAACTCGTATGGTTTGTCAAGACTGTCCTCAAAGAAACGTTGTACTAAGATGGACCCCCGCTCATCATGTAAGTGTTTTGATTGTGGCAGAATAACTATGTTTGAACTAATTGAACAAAAATAAATAGTATAAATACAATATTATATTTTTAGGTCTTGCATTTGGAATGAGTTTGTCGTGCTTGTTGGGAGGCTGCATCAAGAGAAATACAGAGCCAGGCGGTTGGTGGCGTTAGCAGACCTACCGTGGAGTCTGCGCCAGTGACTGATAACATCCCAGATGCTGTGATTTCTGTACCACTACCACTGCCGGTTCCGGTTGTGAATTTATTTACTGGGAACATATAAATGGAAGACGTACGATTTTTCAAAGCATAAACAGCAGTGCTCCCCGTCTAAATAACTTTTCAAGATTATCATTAATTGAGTTATAAGATTTGCTTTAGGATCTTACCAATTAAAACTGGCAAGATAGTATGGGGAGCATGTCCGGGCGAATGGTACCTACAGTGTTGAAATATGCAATGAATTAATAGAAGAAGATTTTAGCTTAATATTTCATGTCATAACAACTAGTTAGGACCATAATTAAATCGGGACATGTAAGTAACAGGATTTATTACACATATTTATTGATAAGTAGAGAGCAACAGATGACACATTGTTTAGTGATTATTATTGTAGTTGCTTAGTTGCAAATCATACAGTAGGGTGCTGCGCTCATACCTATGACCGTATTGTGGTAATTAAGCTGGGGTCGTTTTAATGATATAAGTGCCCCAGCGCAATTTCTAGACCTATATTCCTTGAAGAATAAATATTTTACCCACTATTTATTGTTGTTTTTTTTTTAATTAAGTAAGCAGCCTTAGAGCAGCTTAACTTAACTTGGGACTGATCCGTGCGTTTGTTGTAACTTAGCCATGAGCTCCTCTAACCTAAGGCTTTAGTCGTAGGTAAGTATTTATTTTTAACAACAGTACCTAGTGGTGAGGGCACAGCCTACTTAACGCTGACTGCCGGCATGGCACGGCAAGGGATATTTGTAAGCGCAAGTACTTAACCTAAATAATATCTGGGAAGAGAAGAAGTTATGTAGTATTTTCTTAATTCAGGAATCAATGTTAATACTTAAACAAAATTATTATTTTAATTTCAAATATGTTTAGAACAACAAAAAAAACTTGTTTTGTCACCTCAATTCCAGAATCCAAAAACATACGATTTCTCTTAAACTAGGGTGAAAATTTGAAAATCGATTTCAGGATATGAAAAGGTAATTCTAAGTCTACAAAATAAAGTTAAAATCACAGTGACACACGAAGTTTTTTAGGGGCCCAAAAGTCTTAACAAAATGGGCATTGTCCTTTGTCAGTACCGAGCTCAAATCTTAATTTTGAACTTTCGAATAAATTGTAAGTTCTAAATGTTCAACAGAACGAGAAAAAAATCTAAAACTGTTACGAAAAAAATCATTTACAAAATTATATCTCGAAAACTACGAAAAATCGTAGAACATAATTACATGGGGGGGGGGGGGGGTGATTCAGATACTCCTCGTCATAAAGTATCTAAATTTTACGTTTGAACGTCAACTCCTTGGCCACCCTGTATATCATTCTTATAGTCGCGAATCGCGTTTTGATCAACATACGACGTAAATCAGAGCTGCAACATGCAAAAAACCAAAGAAACCTTGAATTTGGCTGCAACTGAGGATCCACCTTAATGATACGTCTTTAGATAAAACAGTATTATACGAATTAAAACCTCTCACTCTCATAACAAAAGCATCGCAACATTTACAACGAAAATACGAAAAAACCACGTAAACTTATTGGAACGTTTTTTTTTTCTTTTTCCGAAACATGAACAGGAGGTCTAGGTCTCCCTAAGGTTGAAATCCGTAGTATCGGAAATAGTTGCGGGCGTATCCTATTCCATTTGTCAAAGTCAAAGAACCATGTGACCAAAGACATAAGATTAGTTTAAGCCCGAACTAAGAATGAAGAACAACACGATTTGGCAGTTATCACTTCTCATGTGTTTTTTCCTGTCCGAAAGAATCAATTCATAAGGAGTAAATAGTGTTTCGACGGACTTAGAGAGCAGGTCCCCTGTTCCGTAACTAACTGACATGTTAGGAAGATAAATGTTTCTTAAATGTGTGAAGGTAGCTCATCAGCATATCTTATTATCTTCCTGCACTTGACCCATATTACTTGTGGTCGGCGCAACACTTTTTATTCGTCCATTCTCCCCTGTCAACCGTCATGCTATCATTCACCCCCTGTTCTTTCATATTATTCCTCAAACCATCCTTCATTTTTGCAGAGGAGGGAATCAACCGCTTTTCCATGTTTGAGTTTGTAAAGATAAATGAACATGTACTTTTCTAAGTTTACATTTGAAAACCATGTTGACAAAGTTGCTAACTAAGCTTAGTGTAAGTAAAAATGTAAATGTGTAGGTATAAAATGCAGACGTAATTTAATAAGCCCATTCATAATTTCTGATATTATAATTGCCAGTGACAATGATTCTCAATTTTCGGTTATCCCTCTCTATCTCTGAATAAAATTATACAATTACTCTGAAGTTGTATGTAAGTGTTCGAAGGGAAACTACTTGAAGGATGTTGCTGCGATTTTCAACATCATTAACACTAAACGCCCCTCGACGTAATAACAATAAAACTTCTATTGTGTCTCGTTTAGTGTCCTTCAGTGGGTTAATGGTGCCGATTCTCTTGTCACAAAATTTTCTAAACTAGACTAAAAATCACCAAAATTTAGTTTATTCCTGTCAAACGACGATTTCCCATTCTGAAATTGACTAAAGTGACACAACCTAACTAAATTTTAGTTTGACAGCACTAAGATGGCACTGAGATTATAATTTAGTGAAAATGGCAATTTAGATATTCTGAATTTTACGTTTTTCACCAAAAATGTTGATTGTCTAACTAAATCTGCCTATTTTTAATCGCGATTAAAAAGGTGTGGAATAAAATTAGTTGTCATGAACTAAAATTCACACCAATACCTCGTCTTCAGATGCAAAACAGTACTGTATCTTTTTTTCTTTTCTTTTGCTTTTATCTCGAAAACGGTGTGTCCTATCGCAAAAATAATGAAAATTTCGACCCCCTTTATATAACTCCTAAACGTCTAAAATCCAACGTGTTGGTAATCATTTTTCATATTTTACATACAAAAAGTGAAAAATTCCATACAAAACATGTCGAGGATGCAACTAATGCGCGCCTCGGGCTCTAAAAAAAAATCACGTGGAGTCGCAATTACCAAATTTGATTCTAGGTATTTCAAAATTATTTTTAAATTTAGAGATTTTATTTTGCAGAATAGCGTTAAGATTCTCATAGCCAAAAGTAAGGAATTTTAGTGATAGTTTAGTTAATTTAGTTCGGTGTACAACATAATCGGCACCAATATCATAATTGTATTATTTTGCAGAGGTTTAGCACTTTTACCATCATCAGCTGACAAGCAGCATATAAAGTTCCCACTGCTGGGACACAGGCTCTAATTGAACTACACGTTCGCCTAAGCAAAGCCGGGACAAGCCGGTAGGTTTTCTACATTAATAACTTCATTTATTTGATTTGACTAAAGCTGTTTCATTACTAACATACGCAATTTTCTTTAGGATTTCTCCTTATAACAGAAATGCATTTTCTATACTCGAACAGTTTGGTTTCGGTAACAATTTAACATCACATAAAATCAAAGTCAAAATCAAAAGTCATTTATCAAATTAGGCTGAGAATCAGCACTTTTTGAACGTCAAAATTACATAAGACCGTCCCCAAAACTCCCGCCCTTCACCAACTTCCAGTGATTTATTTATTTATTTATTGACACACCAACGACTTATTCACTAAAACATTACATTAATAATATTCCACATAACAGCTTTGCGGTGAATTTGTCACTTATAGGTGTGCACAGCACTTGTATAATCAATAATAAAAATTAAAATGGAAATATATGATCATAAAAAATTAAAATTTACAAAGTTTACATTGAATTTAAAATGACAAGTAGTTAAATTAAAATACAGTATAATTCAAAAATTAAAAAAAACATCAGTCAAATTGGAATAGTAAAACGATTATAAATTGGAACTATAAAAATACAAATAAATTAGTTAAATTGGAATATTATAACAATTATAAATTGAAATCAAAAATAACAAATAAATTAGGACATCATTATTACATTAATTATAAATAAGAATAGGAAAATTAAATTAAATTAAATTGTACAATATTAAATAAATTGGATGGAGTCTCACAAATACACAAATAACATTTTGTAAAAGAAATAAACAAACAGATCGATCAAGAACTGAGGACGTATCGTCTGAATTCATTCAGACTGTTCGAAAATATGTCCAAGTTGTTAGTACGTGTGCTCAGCTTATTGTAGCTAGACAAAAACCGGTATAAAGGAGCTGAACGACCAAGATTAGTTCTATTTTTAGGCATTTGAAATGTTTGTGTTTTAAAATTGGATCTGTATGAGGTACGACGGGACACATTTAGACCGATCTCCGAAACCAACTCCGGTACATTTGCCAAATTGTGGAGGGTCTTATAAAGGAAAACTAAGTCTGAGAAACTTCTTCGTTGCTCCAAGGAGCTCATCCTGAAATGACAGAGCCTTTGAGGATAATCTGCTTCGCGATCACATGTCTGTGATCTGTAGCGGAGGTATCTCGTAAACTTTTTTTGGATGCACTCTATTCTGTCGATGTGGACACGATACGCGGGATTCCATACAGGAGATGCATATTCCAGTATACTCCTCACCATAGAGTTATAAAGAACCTTAAGGGTGCTGATTGACCGGAATTCCTTGCAAGTTCTTTTTACAAATCCCGACATTTTATTTGCTTTGGCGACAATAGTGTCAAAGTGATTTATAAAGGATAGTTGACGATCAAGTTGAACTCCCAAATCACGAATGGTATCGACTTTCTGAAGAGTTATGCCGCTTAAGTGATATGCTGAAGGCTGAATCAGCTTTTTCCGTGTAAATGTTATATGATAACACTTAACGGCATTGAGAGTCATCATGTTACTATGACACCACTCATGAATTGCGTCCAAGTCCTTCTGAAGCAAAGCGATGTCGGTACTTGATTTAATTTCCTTGTATAGTTTTAGATCGTCCGCAAACATAGAGCATTTTGAGTTTTTAATGGAGTGTATGATATCGTTCACAAATACCAGGAAAAGAATAGGACCAAGATGCGAACCCTGTGGCACCCCAGATGTTGAGTAATAAAGTGGCGACTGATAACCCTTTACAATAACTCTCTGTTGTCGTTCCGAAAGATATGATTCAAACCAGCGTAGCAAATGACCATGCATGTTCTCAAGTTTTTGAAGTAGAAGCACATGATTCACTTTGTCGAACACGCTACTGAAGTCAGTGTAAATTGAGTCCACTTGCACACCGGAGTCTACGGATCTGCTGATATCATTAATGTAGTGAACTAAGTTGGTGGTAGTGGATTTATTGGTACAGAAACCGTGCTGTTGTGTAGCCAATTGAGTTTTAATGAGTGAAGTTAGTACAGGACAAACTAATGATTCGAACAGTTTCGAGAAAATTGAAAGAAGAGATATGGGCCGATAATTTTTAACATCATTAGGCTCCCCTTTTTTAAATATTGGAACTACGTGTGCGATTTTCCACTGCGTGGGAAACTTAGAAGACATAAGGGACTTATTAAAAATAAGTTTGAGCGGTAATGATAAATATTTGGCACATTGCCTTATGAAATGCGGCGGTAGGCTGTCAGGCCCTGGACCTTTGCAGGAATTTAGTTTTTTTAATTCTTTCATTACGTCTCGCTCTGTGAAATAATGGCTTCCTAGCGCAAGCTGAGGGTACTCTTCTGACTTTGTTTGTACCGCGACTGTACCAGCTGGAGATGTAAAAGTGGCAGAGAAGTGTGAGGCAGACAGTTTACTCACTTCTTCTCCAGAAGTTGCCACTTTCCCGCTCCAATACATCTCAGATGGAATGTCATTAGACTTGCCTTTTTTGGCCTTAACGAATGACCAAAATGCCTTCGGATTCAGTCTGATGTTATCTTCAGTGTTGTTGACGTATGTGCTGTAGCACTTTTTGATCATGATTTTAGAACGTTCCTTCAATATACGGTATTCATATTTGTCCCTGGGATTTTTATATTTCTTAAAACGAAGTCTTAATTTTTCCTTTTCGTTGAGGATTCTGATCAAACATTTTGAAAACCATATAGGAAATTTGTTATTGTGTCCATTATGTCTAGGAACACATTCATCCACTATTCGATTCAGTTGTGCGTAAAACGTGTCTACCATTAAGTCCACATCCGCCAGATCCGAAAACAAACGCGCCCAATCGATGCTCCTCAATCTCTCATTTACGAGTGCATAGTTGGCTTTCCAGAAGTTATATTTGAGAGAACTCTTACTTTTTAATATTGCGGGTGCAGTATTCGTGATGGTGATGTCAAGAGGAGGGTGATGAACATCGACCAGCGACATTGGATTTTTACATTCTCTGACAGATCCACCGTGGAAGTTACATAAAATAAGGTCTAAAGTTCGGTTGTAACAGTTCCTAACGGTGTTAATTTGCATAAAGCTATTTGACGACAAAAAATCAACCAGTGAGTAGCCTAACCTATTCGCAAAGTTCCTAGCAGTTGTACAGGGTGAGCTGGAGAGACTATTGTCCGCGCTCCAGTCGATGAACCCGAGATTGAAGTCCCCAGCAATTATTACGTCTCCACCCGTTGATTCAATCACTGCATCCACGCTGTCCAGGATCAATTTAAGTGGGGCCTGTTGCACAGGTGGTGGCAAATAGGCCGCACAGATGTATAGGTTGCCCTTTCTGCTATCTGTTTTAAGCTTGACCCACAGATCTTCAGCATCTGATTCCCATTTTGTTACGCGTGTTGAGTCCATCGCCCTAGAAACAGCGATCAGTACACCTCCGCCTTTTTTGCTGCCAAGAGGAGTGGAAGCTCTATCTCTACGATATATGATATATCGGGAGTCGAATAATTCGCCATCATTTACGCTGTCATCGAGCTATGTCTCCGTTCCAATGATCACATCATAGTTAATAAGTTGTGCGGCTAGCCTAAGATTATGCAATTTAGTCTTAAGACCTCTGAAGTTCTGATAATAGATGGTGAATTGTGACAGCAAGATCACGGTCTTTGTGCGTCTTTGATCCCTTTATAGTAAAGAGACAGCCTCCAGGCTTTTTATTTGCTTAGCTTGTTGTCCATCCTCTTTCCTTATCAAGATTTTGCCGTCACGAACCCAAACATATTTGTATCCTTTTTCTTTCGCGGCTTTTCTGGCAGCCGCATGAATTTTTTTGTTTAAGGGTGACAGGTGCTCCGATACGAAGACAGGCTTAACTAAGTTGCCGTACCCAAGGTGTTGCGAGTTGAGTTTTTTGTCGGGGTGCGCTTTGTTATAATTCATCACTGAGGTTAGAACGGTATCCCGCAGCAGCATGCTACGCAGCTTGACAACTACGGCTCTGGGGTTTTAGCAGCACAGTTTTCTGTTACGTTCGAAGAACTGGATTCTATACATTATCAAGTCATTAACATTTTGAAACACAAAACATTAAATTAAATAATTTGCCATATGTCAGCTAGCACACGCCAATATACCTACCATCAAAAACACTGAAAACTATACTCAAGCTGAAATAGATAATAAAAACGTAAACAGAATTTAATACCTATATAACAGGCTTCAGGCATAAAGGGCGTGCTTATGAAATGCTGCATTATATTTATATCGCTGTAACTTGAAAATAATCACAAATGATAAACTAGGACCTTCGAAGTAAAATAAAGAAACAGTTATTTACTAATAACAATAAGAAAACCATGGTCAGCAAGACGACCTGTTACCACAAGCAGCACCCGTGCACAAGCATAACGCAAAGATCAGCCATGACCCCCCTCGCCATATTTGAGGGAAGGAGGCAACCCGACCCCCGACGCTACCGCAAGCAGTGACATCTAAGGGAGCTTGAGGAACTTGCTGCCGGTTGCTCAAAAGTATAATAATATGATCAATTGTCGAGGTCGCTAGCTAACCACATATTCTAATACTCATAAAAACATTGAAATTAGTAGACTAAGTCAATAATAAATAAACGACGACGACGCGTCAACGGTCCATCTAGCTAGTCGGAGGAATTTGCGGTTTCTCAAGGACTCGTCTGCTCCAACGGACATGCATTGGTCCTATGACAGACATATTTCCAGCATATGGCACTTTGTTTGCTAACTCTTCCTGCTCAAACTCAAAGCATTTATTTCTATTAAATTAAGTACAGGTACATTTCAGTTTTCAAGGAATCGGTCTGTCAGAAAGACGACGCTAGTGGCCCATTTCAAAGCGACTACGCTTTGAGTTATAACGGCCAAAGAAAACCATGAACACTCTTTTTAAAACCGGATAAGCGCGAGTAGAACTCGCGTAGAGAGGGTTCCGTACGATGCATATGTTATCCGCCTTTTAACCTTCTAAAAAAAGAAGAAGATTCTCAATTCAGCTGTTTTTTGGTTTTTTTGTGTTTTGAGGTCTCAGATCTCCGTCATTTATAAGCCGGTTTGAAAAATTCTTTTTTTGTTTGAAAGGATATAACTTCCCGACTGGTCCCATATACAATATAAAGGTCAAGTTCTGATGAGTAGTTTTTATGTCAGCTTCAATAATACGTATTTTTACTTTGTGTGAGTTGATTATTTTGTAATAACTTCCTGCCACTGTTATTTGCATTGCAAGTTGTGGTATACGTCTTTGTTTGGGGTAGAGGTATTATAAAGTGAAAAATAAAATCATTTTCACAAAAAATACCACCGCCTTTCAAAAGAAAAGCACTACAGAGTGAAAAATAACGTTCATTTCGGAAGTCGGTCACAAATAAGGAAAAAACAAAGATACCGACTTCCCAGATTAAAGTAATTTTTCACTTTGTAACGTTTTTTTTGGAATATTTTTTTTTTTATGCTAACGTTAAAGTTGTTTTTAGCGGTGTAATAAAACAGCTACAACGAGTTCTTCTTCGTTGTTTATGTATCTGCTAATCTAGCTTTCATCAGAAATGGAAGTAGGAAAAACAAACTTTAACACTACTACAACAATACTATTATCCGTAAGAAATACAGACTTGCACCCCCGTTTAAGTGGGTTTGAGTGTGAAAGTTACAGATTTCATATTTTTTTTGTTGTTTGTGTGCAAATCCTTGTCGCCATACCAAATTTCAGTATTCTAAGACTTCGGAAAGTGCCCTTAATGAGTGAGTGAATGATTCAATCAGTGACGAAATCGACGTATTTTAGGTATTAATAAAATCCAAAATATAAAACTTGACAATTTAAACTTTGTTTTAAGTCTGCTAATAACATTTTATCCTAAGAATTTGAGCTTTCTCGCATTATCCAGGTCGAAGCTATGACGGTATGAAAATACGACGAAACGATTTGAGAACAGGTAGGTGGTGCCCCTGTTTTTGTTTTTGGCTCATCATGGCGGAGGATCTACCGTACCCCCAGATCCTAAGAACAAACTTGACATCGCAGTTGAAATACATGTTCTCACATATATCGGGACAATTTACATAAAAAAACATCTTATTTGCATACCTGCATTATTGCCAAATAAATGATTTTGATTGTGATTCATACATTTCAACTGCAATTGTAAGTTTGTACGCATAATATTTAAAGATTTACCATGTTTAAGACCATAGACTCCTTAAAGGTTTTCCTGTAACATGTAAGCCAATAACTAATCACTGTAATTTTTTCACAATTTTAGGCTCAGTAGTTTCGGTGATAATCCTCAATTTTCAAATACATTCTGAAATAACTTCAAAACTGTTTATGTTCGAAAAGTAATGCTTAATAATTTTAACAGTAATAAAAACTTACACGATCAGCAATATGCTTTCACCAAAGAACGTGCGACTGACGTGCCACTTTATTAAAACACATAAGTATTTACAGCGTAGGAGGACGCCCGAGATGCCATAGGAATCTTTTGTGAAAATTGGTTCACTGCTAATAATTTAGTATTAAATGGCGTTCATTCCCAGTCGCCCCCGCGGGATTTCCACCGGAGGCAAATAGGAATAAAAATTCCCAGTCGCCACCGGCGGTGACTGGGAAGTTATTGCCCCCACTTCAGTTTCGCTGTACATTGCTTTCTCGATCGTAGAGAATAAAAGGACGAGGCAACTTATCCTAAACCTGCCTCTAATCTCTAAAAAAAGACAAGGTGCATTGAAATATTTTTTTTATTTTGATTTCGATATGAATAAACTTGTTAAAATTTTACATTTAAACTGGTATTTTGTATCACAGATAATCAGACTCTTAAAGACAGTAATTAACTTAGGAAAGTAATACATAGTAATCATTTCTTAATAAATACGTATTATAAACAAGGCTGTAAATAATAATATTCGTAGATAACAGACTTTTTTTATTATGGTCAATTATTAATTTACCATTTGTATAACCTTATAATCAGACTTTTATTCCGTTACGTTACTATCATCGATAATTCGCTTAATCGTTATGCAGTATTCGTAAAACAATTCTTACAAATTCTTCTGAACTTGAGATACTAAAACTAAGCTACATTATTATCACAGATTAATGAAATTATTTACAATCATTAAATTACACAAAATCTCAAAGTCTAGAAAATACCGAATGAACCGTTAATTATAAATCACAGAAAGAATCGTAACAATTAGTGTCGTAAGTAAGTTTATTCTCTACGATGGAGAAAGCAATGTACAGCGAAACTGAAGTGGGGGCAATCACTTTCCAGTCACTGCCGGTGGCGACTGGGAATTTTTATTCCCATTTGCCTCCGGTGGTAATCCCCGCGGGGGCGACTGGGGATGAACGATAAATAGGAGAAAACTAAATGCATAAGATTTGTTTTACCGAATGTTAAAAGTATTGATTTTGACATAGTATTGAATAAAGAGAAACTAGAATTTGTCGATAAAACTGTTATCCTGGGGATCACGCTCGACTCAAGGCTGCAATGGCGTCCTGAATTTAACATCTCTTACAGGATGGCTAAGTTTAAAAAAAATATTTTGATTTAAAAGATTGTCCATGGAGTTTCTTGTCTGTTCTTCTCCATAGGTACCTACTTCGCTTTGGAATGGGCAACTAGCTTTATCTTCCAGACTGACCGACCCCTTGACAATTCAAAAGTGCCTGTAGTTGTTGTTGTTTAATTTTGAGTATTTTTTTAACTTTTTCCTTTTTTTACGAGGCAAAATTTTTATTGATAATTTTCATGTAGATATCAAACTAAATTGTTCTTGTACAAGGATTTAGCGTTTGCATAATATGTCTCCGGTATTTTTAACTAAAATTCGGGCCATTAAATTAACTTTTATTTGAAAAGTATGTTCAAACGAAGTTAGTTAAAGTAAGTTTATTTCATTAGTAGTACGAAAGCCCATGACATACATTTTTGCCTGATCGTTTTACGAACAAAACCGTATAAAATCGATAGATTTGGTTATTCTGAATCCAAAAATCCTAATTACAGACCGCGTCAAGTATGACCAGACCGCTTTTTCAAAATGTAAAAAAATAAATAGCAATCTGTCTCAACATAATTTGGAGACACCAGTATTGTCGCACGTACCCAGGAGACAATACGAGAAAATTAAAAACGAGGCAAAAGTTAAACTTGTTTTTTTATACGTTGCCCCACACTAAGAATTTCTTCTGTATTGTAAGTGCGTTTAGAAACTCATAAGAAACCGTTTGAAAACCTTGTTTTCAAGTGAACATTGGTCAGTTGACGCGATTAATCACCAGAAGAAAGTGTGAGCATCCTATGTGACACCATTTTAAACTTGTTGAAAAATTTCACCGATTTGTTGATTCTGTCTGAAAATTTTTGCACATGATGAACAAAGTTGCCCAGATGTAGGAAAAAAATTGTATCAGACAAATTTAGTGTCGCACTTTACTAATCAGACAACTTTTCTCATCAGAAATGATAAAAAATCGTATTGCGGCGTATTTAAGTACGAAGAAATGGGCCCCCATAAAACTGCGACATTTTTTACCAGTACCTACTGCTCACCAAGTCGGGTTCAGAATCATATTATAAACTAACGATTTAATACGGATTTGGCAATAGAACGGTGCGACATTGTTTTGGTCGTGGGCTCTAGTACTTATTACTTACTTACACGTGTTTTTGTGAAATTGATAAGTTTGCGATTACCACTAAATATGAATGCATAATAATATAATTTAATATCTAATAATAAAATATACTCTAAGAATTTCATAATAATTACGTACATTATTCTTATGCAATACATACAAATTTTAATAACTAATATACTATACCTATATACACACACCTAATAATAATATATATATACGTAATTATATATACATAATTATACACCCAATTAAACAAATGTAATAATTTATAAAAATATTGAATTGCTTGAATTGCTGCTTAGCCCTCTTCCTCTCTCCTAATTTTGCTGTGCCTGACAGGGTCCATATTGATCTTTAACTCTGTTATACCATCTATGTAATACATATGGAATGCAATAAAGAATTGAGTATTGAGTACTATAAACAATTTTCTGATTCAAAGACTGTGTGACTTAAATCACGGTATATTTACTTTTTCCAGGATTTAGGAGCAAGCAGAAACATTCTTTAGCTTTCTTTCACTACCAGGTCAACAACAAACAACGGAACTACCCTTAAAACTTCCACCACACAAGCACACAAGGCTATACAACTTCGAAAACGTGATTAACGTTCCTCTAGTCTCTGCATGCCTGGTACCTATATGTAATGTTTGGTTAACTTTAATTGGTTTAGTTTAACCGTCACTGGATCAGATTGTAATAGTTTACAATCCCTTAGCTGTTAGAAGTTATTCAGTTAACGGTTTTGATAATAAACTGTGTGGGTAAGATAAAATTAACTTAGAGTGTTTCTTAGAAGTAGAAACAGTACTCTGTAATGTCTAACTAGGTTTTGAAAAATATTATGAAGTTTTTTTTCCAACATTCTTAAAATATAAAAATCTCTTCAAATGTACGCTTTGATGTGTCAGTTTAAAAAATAATGAGACTTTTTAGAAGCTTCGATGGAGCTTCTTGTAATATCAAATGAAAACTCATAATTAAAATAAAAAACTTTAAATTCACTTAATCAAATTAATTATTTAACAACTTAAATGTACATCTCCTGATTTTAAAATCTCAGCAATTCGAAGATCTGTTATCAATTGCTATGTAACGAAGTTCGTGTTGCAAACGAAATACTGGCGCGGAAAATATAAATATAATCAATAGTATGTGTTTCATAAAAGAGTTATAAACATTTTCTTATTTTTTCACACGTCATGTCTGTTTTCGTGAAGAGTAGGCAGAGGAGTCGCTTCCGCAACTATGTTGGGATTCGCAGTCAGTCTAACCAGTCATCACTAAAAACACTACTTATAAATCATTAAGTATGTCGAAAACATTATTTATGTGGGTATTATAATTAAGTAGCCTGTAGGCCAATTCTCGTACTTAAAAAACGTTCAAATTCAAGTCGCAATCTCATCTCAGCGACAATCAATGTCAAAAACCTGTCAAAAATGTATGTAAATTGATAAAAATTTTGACAGATTGAGACTGAGATTAGAATGCGAACGGTCTTAAAAATACGGGAATTGCCCCTCTGTTGTTTGGATGCAGCTTTATTTATAGTTATTATCTTTAGTATCTGTGTCTAAAAAAACATAAAGTTGGAGTGATCTCAAAATTTAAAAAGATTTGACAGAGAAGAAGACGAGCAAGATGGAGTAAAAACTAAGAAGTGTATTTTTTATTTATATTTTAACTAGGGTTGCTAGTTAAAATATAGATTGAATTAAGTGAAGGGTGAGCGTTTTGGGGGGACTGTCTTATGTGATTTTGACGTTAAAAAAGTGCTGATTCTCAGCCTAGTTTGAATAAATGACTTTTGATTTTGTTTTTGTTTTGCTTTGCCATTGCTTCGTACGGTTTTGGCGACTTGACAAAACATTTCTTTTTATAGTTAAGTAAGTTAAATATCAATGTAACAAACACATTCCTTACGGAATTCATTTTCTAAATGATGGTATAAATAAACCGCACCAAAATCCTTTGCGTAGTTTAGAAGAACAACGCGGTCACACAGACAGACACGAAACGTGACTTTAATTTATAACATGTATATAATAATAGATTAAAAGGCGGTAAACGAATTTTCAAATTTCATTTTGGTCTACATTTATACATTTTATTTAGTCTTTAAGATGTGCACATATCGAAATGAGAGAATCTATGCTTAATTTTACTGACGGACTAAATATATAAAAAATATTTAAAGGCTATCTACTTGCTATACAATAGTGCGTATCCTGTCAGTTCACCAAAAAATAATTTACATATTTTTACATGACAAGCAACGATTGGCAAAAACATGATTTGTCATTTCATCATTATACAAAAATAATTCACTTAAGAAAATAATTATCCAATAAACTTTTTTTTTATAACGTATTATTTTACACACATTTTTTTTATATCCTTAAACAACGTTTGGAATAAAAACGTTTTATATATTGACTTATTATTACGCAAATGCATAAAAATTACAGATTGGGTTAATTATTTAAAGAAAAAATGGTTAGGTTAGGTTAAAACTGTGACCCCTACGCACGAGCCGAGCGAGCGAAGCGAGCGGTGCCGCGACAGCGGCCGGCGAGTGCCAGAAAAGACTAGATTATATAGAAAAAATACTTTAAAAGGTGTAAAGAACTTCAGTACTTGCCTGTATATTTTTTGACCCAAATAGAAATTGCAGCCATGTAGGATTATTTGTAGTTCAATAAAATTATGCAAAACATTACCGTTGTAATCGCTTTGTGACTGGTTTAGAAAATGTAATATAAAATGATATTTAGTATAAACCTGATTTATCCAAAATATACTTGATATTAAATGAAATGATAATAATAATAATTAATATGTTGTGTGCAGCGCATGAGATGGACTCAATCTATGAACGAGAACGTCATGCGCGCATATTACAGGTCTACAGAGGGGAGAACTAACCTCACTGCGTACCGTTATAGGATGCTGTCTCTGTTTCAGGAACTAGAGCCAACCGTCGACGTCTCGGCTCAATGACTATCGGATCAGGTGCGGGTCATCCAACGTAATCATAGGTTGGACGATGCTGCACTTGATAGGCTGCGCTCAGAGCTGTGCAACCATATCGTCTCAACTCCGACACAGACCGCGGTACAAGCTTTAACCATTGATGCAGTCCCGCCGCGGTCCAATCATGGTGTTGAAGAAGACGATGATAGGGTTACCACAGTAAGTAGCCAGTGCAACGCCCGATTGATGAGCGCACTGGAGGATGCATTTCGCGAGTATAGATCCACTTCGATCGAACTTAGACCCCGATTACCACGCCTACCTATGCACAAAAAAAAATAGGGCGCTGGTATGTGCCCTCGACTCGCAACTGAAGAATGTGTTCGAGAGCAGCAAGGATCTCGTTGATACACACTCGATCTTGTATTGTGCGGCTGTTGCGGCATGTCGTTTAGCTAACGTCAAGTTTCTCAAGTATGACGGAGCTACTCGACCAAAACCAGCTGTACCAGCCTGGCAGTGCAGGATCGAGCGTCGTATCGATGGGACCAGGGTACTTATCGGTAAACTATACTGCTTCAGAGAGGGCAATACACGACCACGAGTGATGCGCTTTGTAAGACGGGCTTTCTCAGGGACTGGAATCAGCCCTCGAGAATACATGTCCCGTGTCACAGGGCGCATCGACTTCCTGAAGCAGAAAGTTTGTGCATGGGCGAGCCGTATTCGGCGGCATAAGCGACGGGTTGATCGATACACACAAAATCGCATGTTCCAGAGCGATGAGAGGTGGGTATAAAGAGCTTGGGAGCGACCTGAACAAAATGTGACAGACGTGTGTCACCCGCATGACGTCGCCACGAGAACATTCTGGCGCAACATCTGGTCGGTACCCGTCTGTCACACTGAGGCTGGCTGGATACGAGTGTGTGAAACTATACCAGAAATGGGAGCAGTCCTAATTACGCCATTAGACGTTGCCAGAGCGGTCCGTCCGTTACCGAACTGGAAGTCTCCGGGACCGGACGGATTGCACTACTTTTGGTTGAAATGGCTAATTAGTTCAAACATTTGCCTGGCATCTCCGTTCCAGTCATCCTTAGAGTCTGGGTCGCTACCGCAGTTTTTAACAACAGGCGTTACCCACCTGCTCCATAAATCAGGTAGTCCCACGGAACCCAAAATTATAGACCAATCACGTGTTTGTGGACGGTCTATAAACTTCTTACATCCATTCTGAGAGCGAAAATTAATACGCACATTGGCAGTAATATGATTATCTCTGTCTCTCAAAATGGATGTAGAAACGGGTCCCGCGGTACTAAGGAGCTACTCCTCATCGACATGGCCATTAGCCAACAGGTTCGTCGATCCCGCAAGGATCTGTCGACATGCTGGATAGATTATAAGAAGGCCAAAGACTCGGCGCCACATACAAGGCTCATGAGTGGTGCTGGGGTTGTACAAGATTGATGCAACTCTACGCACCATCCTTGAGTCGTGTATGGGGCAATGGAAGACGGTTCTTCGCTGTCCAGGATATCGACAGACCCAGGGGAATGATGAGCCTGTATAGATTAAACGGGGAATATTTCAGGGTGACAGTTTGAGTCCACTTTGGTTCTGCTCAGGATTCAGGTCTAGGTAATCGGTTTAAAAGAGAGGTGGTCAGGTCATATCTCACCTCCTCTACATGGATGACTTGAAAGTCTTTGCCCCCAACATATTGCGACTGATGGAGCTACTGAAGGTAACTGAAACTTTCAGTAGCGCCATCAGGTTGGAATTTGGTGTGGAGAAATGTGCAGTCATGCATGTAAAGCGAGGTGAGATTATGGAATCCGAAGGAATTCATCTTTCGGATTCCATACACCTTAGATACCTCTCCTCATCCGAAAGCTATAAATATTTGGGTATGTCAGAAGCGTTAGGCATCAACGTTGTTGACATGAAGCAATCGTTGAAGGAGCGCTTCTTCGGTCGCCTGAAGAAGATATTACTTAGTCTTCTTTCAGGCGGAAACGAGGTACGGTGCCTTCAACGGTTGGGTCATGCCGGTTTTGATGTAAATGATAAATTAATGATAAATGATTTTATTTCTGTAAGTAGGTTTGAACAAACACTTTTACACGTCAATGTACTCTTTCGGTATACTCAAATGGACTCAGACTGAACTCGACGCCCTGGATAGGAGGGTCCGTACACTACTGACCGCAAATCGGATGCATCACCCACGTTCATTGGTGATGAGACTGTTCATCCCGCGGAAGTGTGGGGTTCGAGGCTTTTTAAATGCGAATACCCTCCACAAGCGCGATGTCTGCAGTCTCAGGGAATATTTTTTTAAAGCTGAAATGGGTATGCACCGTGATGTGGTTGCAGTGGACAAGGGGCTCACCCCGCTCTCCATGGCTAAAGAGAACTGGCGCAAACCTGTAGTACTTACTACCGATGACCGCAAGGATGTATGGGAAAGCAAGGAGCTTCACAGGCGCCTCTACCGGGCTCTTCATCAGCCCGGTGTAGCTGTCAGCTTCTTATCGTTCGTATCCTGGCTACGTTTTGGTGACCTTTTCGGGGAAACTGAAGGTTTCGTCTGTGCAATTATGGACGAAGTTATGTTGACGAATAATTACCGGAGACATATTATGAAAGACGGGACGGTTGACGGGTGTCGGGCATGCCACCGTCCAGGTGAATCCATCAGACATATTATCTCTGGTTGTTCTCGTCTGGCTAACGGCGAGTACTTGCACAGGCATAACCAAGTAGCCCGGATTATTCACCAGCAACTTGCTTTTTAAAATATAAACTTGTGGATATTGAGCTACCGTATTACAAGTATGCGCCCAACCCAGTTCTCGAAAATGACCCAGTCACGTTGTACTGGGATCGGTCTATCATTACTGACAGAACTATTGTCGCCAATAAACCTGATATAGTGGTGATAGATCGATTAGCGCGCCGCACAATGATTATCGATGTTACCATTCCACATGACGAGAACCTCGTGGAAGCTGAGAAAGAGAAACAAAGTAAATATCTCGACTTAGCACACGAGGTTTTTGACATGTGGAATGTGAGCTCGGCTGTCATTGTGTAGCTTGTCGTATCGGCCAATGGCCTGATGGCCGAAATCTTCGATCAACATTTCTCGAAGCTCTCGTTAGGCGGTTGGATCAAGGGCCTGATTCAGAAGGCAGTACTCCTCGATACGGCTCGTATCGTGAGGAGGTTCCTGTCTCTGAAGCCCTAACCACCGGTAGCTTGGACCCTGCTCCCGATACCGGCGGACTACTGTTTTTATATTTTTTTTTAATGTTTTTTTTTTAATATTTAAATATGTATTTATATGTATGAAAGTAAATAAACGGATAATATGTTTTATCGATTCATATACAAGTGTTACAAAATTTAGGTATGGGATCCAGTGTCGCAGGTTCTAGTCTCTTTCTACAGATAGTATGAATATGAATAAATAATAAAGTTAATAAATGCAACGGTTTAAGTATATTTAATTTAACTTAGGACTAAAAAAATATATGTTTAGTTTTTGTATGCACGTGTTTCTGTGACAAATAAATCAATTTTTCTTTCTTCTTTCGATTTTTTAAAATATTTTGTCCCAACGATAAAAAGAAGCACATATTCCCTCATTTCGATATGTGCACATTATAAAGACTTACACTGTTTACTAATTTAGTATTTTAATATTTAATTATTTACTAGAATATTAAAGTTCCACCAAAATAGGTTCTCATGGATTTAGACAAAGTTCAGTAAAGAGCAGTTAAATATCAGTTAATGAAATTGTATAAGACTAATGCTTATTTCTGACTACCCCTGAGAAGAAATAGCGAAAAAAACTCAGTTGGGCCAGGGGGCTATATTTTGTTTTTTGTTAACTGTTTCCATATAATTCCCACGAGTCGATATAGGTCCTAAATGTCCACCGGGCAGAGCCTAGATACCCGGTAAACCTACATACTGCAGAGTGCGGCAGGTGCTCTGCAGGGGAAGCGCTAACGACTGGTCTCCCTCCAGCCATTCATCCTCTCACCGCGCTTCAAAGCTTAGGATTGGGTGGTTTTTTATCTAAGAGGTAGCCTCTGGGCCAGGCAATTAAGCCAAGCCCTCGGCGGCGGCATTAGACATGCCTCCGTTCGCTGTCCGGCTAACCCGACTCAGCGAACCCGCCGAAAGTTCTCTCCTCGAGGACTACTCCTCAAGGAGAGAAACACGCGCCGCTTTGGTGCGCCTGCACCGCAGCGGCGGCCCTTCCCAGTCTACGCCCACTCAACTACCTTTGTAAGCAGAGGAGGAGTGGACGTATTGACCGTCTGTAGCCCGGTTCCTTTCACCGACCATCAAGCATGATCGGTGATTGGACCATGACCTTTCTCCGTTTGTTGAAGATTAGCCGCCAGCCCCAATTGTCCATCAAGACGTGGTGGGCAATTGGACACCGGGGTGGTTTTTAGTCAGTAAGAGTCTGACAGACCCCGCCACCCGCCCCAGGGCGGCGGACATCCATGAGGATTTTCCACCCGGACACAAAAAAAAAAAAAAAAGGGGGGCTCTACGTTGTAAGTAAGTAAGTATATTTTATTTGTTTAAACATGGTGTACATGGTACATTGCATGAAGGACAGTAATGGGATACAGAAAGTTCTAACATGTTCAGCGGCATATCGTGGCGTACAAATTGGCAGGAAGAGATAGTGATAATATTCATCAAAATTACATTTCTTCATTATTCATAAAAAAATTACGTATAATTACAATTCAATAAGCATATTTTTAGATACAATTCAATGTCAAAGTAGTCATTTAATAAATTGGTCAATAAAAATATGAATTACTGTCATTAAAATTTTCAATTCCAAATTAAAATTAATCCAAAAAATACAATTTAAAAATACTACATTGCCATCTCAAAAATGAAGAAAATTGTCATCTTTCATAAACTCTGCTATACTGCAATATGCTCTTTCAGTTAGTAAACTCTTCAACTTACTTTAGCAGTTTTTTTATTTAGCCTCGAGGTTTTTACGCCAAGAGGCCCTCTTAACTAGTAACTTAATGAACTAATTCAATAAAACGAACGGGTTATTCAATTAAAAACGCTAAATAACTAAATCTGCCTGGGAAGTAGGTTACTACTGCCTATAGGCGAATGATTAGCAATTCATAGGTATGTTTACACGAAGCTTAGTTCGTGTTAAGAGTCTTAAAATCAATGTTTAAAATGGGTTTGAACACTTTCGCTTTAACACTCTCTAAGTATAGAATGTGCATCATTAAAAACTTTTTTACAAAAAAATACAACCGACTTCAAAACAAAAAAAACACTACAAAGTGAAAAATAACTTTAATTTCAGAAGTCGGTGTCTTTGAATCTGTATTTTAGCTTTTTCCACTGACTTCCGAAAGTTGTTAATATGTCAGTAGTTTTTTTTTTGTAAAAACGTTTTTTATTTTTCACTTTTTAGTTATGGTACCTACCCCCACACCCATTCAAAAACGATCGAAGGCGGTTTTTTTTATTTAAAAATAAATTATTTTTGATTTTTTTAATTCTGCTCGGCCGATTTCGATAATATTTAAATGGGTCCACCTGGAAAATAACCCTTTGAAACAAAAAAAGATTTTTATAATCTTCGAGTAATCGGTGAACATACATTAAAAAAAAATAAGATTCCGATGAATTGAGAACCTCCTCCTTTTTTGAAGTCGGTTAAAAATAGACTCCACTGTTCCTAATGTATGTTCAGCGTAGCTTGGCTGTTAGCTTCACTACTTTGATGGCTGGGTAAAGTTTGATCCTTTAGCATGAGCTATACACGTATTTTAATTTAGTTTAATGCTAATCAAATGCTCATTCATTTTAACACCAATAAAATCTTACACAATCAACAGTATGGTTTCACCAAGGGACGTTGTACGACTGACGCCGGGGTCACCTTATTAAACCACATATTTATGGCGTGGGAAGAGGTCCAAGACGCCATAGGAATCTTTTGTGACCTCTCCAAGGCATTTGATTGCGTCGATCACGAAACCTTGCTCTTGAAACTTGAGCATTATGGACTTGGAATACTTGCGCTCAGTCTAGTAAAATCTTATTTAAATGATAGGCAGCAGCAAGTTCAAATAAATGGTGTCAATTCACTTAGTTTAAAAGTAGAAATGGGAGTTCCACAAGGCTCGATATTGGGTCCTTTCCTCTTTTTAGTGTATATTAATGATCTACTCCATTTATTAAAAAATCAACCACAAATGGTGTTATTTGCTGACGATACTTCTTTAATTTTTAAGGTAGAAAGAAGTGCTACAAATTTTGACGACGTTAGTAACGCCCTAATGCAGGTCCATAATTGGTTCACTGCTAATAATTTACTAATAAATGGGAAAAAAATTAAGTGTATACGATTTTCTTTACGTAGTGTCAAAAGTAGTGATTGTGAGATAGTATTGAATCAAGAGAAACTATAATTCGTCGATAAAACTGTTTTTCTGGGGATCACGCTTGACTCGAGGCTACAATGGGGTTCTCATTTAACATCTCTGGCGGGACAGCTAAGTTCAGCAGCATATGCTGTCAGAAAAATCCGTCAATATACCGATGTAGATACCGCGAGGCTAGTCTATTTTAGTTACTTTCATAGTATCATGTCTTACGGTATTTTACTTTGGGGACGGGCTGCAGACGTCGATTCTATTTTTATTCTGCAGAAAAGAGCCATCAGAGCCATTTATAATCTCCGCAGGCGCGATTCTCTAAGGGAACTGTTTAAGGTTATTAAGATCTTGACGGTACCTTGTCAATATATCTATGAAAACATCATGTACGTAAGAAAAAATGTACATCTTTTTACTAAAAGAGGTGATAGACATAATTGTAGTACCAGAAATAGGGACCTATTAGTTCAACCAGGTTTCAGACTGGCTAAAGTAGACTCATCTTTCATGGGGTACTGTTTAAAATGTTACAATAAAATACCTCCGCACATACTTCAACTGAATGAGACGAAATTCAAAGTTTGTATAAAACGCACACTATGCAGTCAGGCATATTATAAGTTGGGGGATTATATCGCTGATAAAAATGCCTGGCTCAATGCTGGTCCTGCTCCACAACCACAACTAATTGATTAACATTTGAAAATACTGTTGGAGCTGCTGAAGATTGTAAGGCTACCTTTGCTTTGTATAAACTCAATCTCCTTTGTATTATATAATTGCATAGGACAAGTGTGAGTACTATGTACTATCGAGCTACCATTTACCGGGTAATGTCTTTCATTGACTTGAATGTGCCCTGGCGGCTGATAGATGTCATGCTCACTCAAATGTCTCGCTGACAGTGGCGCGTGTGTTGGATCATTTAGCTCCCTTCAAAATGGTCGAGCTGAATGGTGCTGATCCATGCGTCATGTTCGTGAACGGGCGCTGTCAGTTGGGACTGGTCATCTCTTAGCCACCACGGCTTATTTTAATTATTTTATTATGGATTGTTTTGTTTAAATTTATATTTACTGTACACTGGACACTCAACGTGTACGTCTTATTTACATCGTTCTCACATACAATTATACCTATATTCAACATTAATGATGTAATATTTATGTAACAATATAATTTAAAAGAGTGTCCATGGAGTTTCTTGCCCGTTCTTCTCCATAGGTACCTACTACGCTTTGGAATGGGCAACTAGCTTCATATTTCTGACTGACCGACCACTTGACAATTCAAAAGTGCCTGTAAATGGTTTAATTGAAATAAATGCTTTGAGTTTGTCTTTGTACAGATAGATGCGAGAGATTCAGAAAAGGGCTTGTTTTTCAAGGGCCCAGTCATCATCATCATCATCATCAGCGGTGGGCCACCACCTCTCTCAGTGCCAATTATTTTAAAAATAACATAAAAATTATTCTGTTAGTCATTTTCACTTCTATCCCAATTTCTGTTATGACGTCTTTTTAGGTTGCTATGACTCGGTTTACTTCCATTCTTGTCACATTGTCTTTCACACAATTCTTAATTTTTTTCTTAAATCTTCTATTTATTACATCCTGATATTTTTATCCCATGATACTAAGGTAGATTTCCTTTAATTAAGATCAATCTAAATACTTTTCCACAAAATGACCTGACTTAATATTCCAACTCAGAACCTCACACTCAGCAGCCGCGCACAACCATTTGATCGTTGTCTTCTTATCTCAGATTTTTCATAGTGAAATAACTCTACAAGTCATCTTGTCCAAACCGGATACCAAGATAATAAATTCCCTTAAGGAGACTACATGACCTAAATGCAAGTTTTATAATGCCTAAGTATATGATCCACTGCAGTAAACAAAATCAGAAAAATATATGATATTCTTCAGGATATATGCTAGTTAGCCAGTGTGTTGAAAACATAATACAACTAATTTGGTACGATAGAAAAAAGTCACGAAGATACCTCTAAAAGTTTATTTTATTATCGTTTAAAAACCATAATAATATACTCGTACATGCAGTCATTCTGGTTTATTTTTCAGATTGTTCTTCAAGCAAATTAAATTAACGTGACAGTGTTTTCATTTCTTAGTCCAACCAATAGATTTTTTGTAAATAGAGAATTGCTTCATATTTTGCAATAAATTACCAGCTTTGTGTCATCGCGCTTCTCTTTCTTTTCTACCTCGCTTTAGCTGTTTTCAGCCCCTTAAGCGATAACAGCTTTGTACTGTGAACATAAATTGAATACTTTCATACGGTTGCTGTACTACTCGTATCAACCAGTTTTTGGAGATATTGGCTTTAAATATTTGTAACATCTGTCAACGGACCCTTACACAGAAATACAGATTTTCTATCTGCTTACGGTACTGTATTTAGTATGAAGTTTTTTCAAGCTGAGGAAGTCTCGAGTGACTCAAACTCAAAGCATTTATTTCAATTAAACCATTTACAGGCACTTTTGAATTGTCAAGTGGTCGGTCAGTCAGAAATATGAAGCTAGTTGCCCATTCCAAAGCGTAGTAGGTACCTATGGAGAAGAACGGGCAAGAAACTCCATGGACACTCTTTTAAATTATATTGTTACATAAATATTAGTTACATCATTAATGTTGAATATAGGCATAATTATATGTGAAGAACGATGTAAATAAGACGTACACGTTGAGTGTCCAGTGTACAGCAAATATAAATTTAAACAAAACAATCCATAATAAAATAATTAAAATAAGCCGTGGTGGCTAAGAGATGACCTGTCTTAACTGACAGCCAGCAACAACTGACAGCCAGACTGTGCTGCCATATTTTTATCTTCGCAACCTGCTTAGAGGTGTCCGATACCTTATGGTTAGTACGATGGTCAGACCAGTTACGCCTATTAAAGCTAGATTTGACGATTTATTAACCGACTTCTAAAAGAAGGAGGTTATCATTTCGGATGTTTATATATTTTTTAATGTGTATGTTCAGGCGTAACTCCGTCATATATAGACGGAATTGTAAAATTATTTTTTTTGTTCGAAAGAGGTTTGTTCCGAAATGGTCCCATTTAAATGTCATATAGATCTGATGATGAGTTTCGGAGACAGACAACGGAACTCTTCAAAAAATGAGAGCAAATCAACCGCGATTGCTACTACCGCATAAATATGCGTGGTTTACGCAATCACACAACATAACATCAAGCCTGCACGCTCGAAAGGGTTAAGCAGATGTATGCCGTATAGCAGGGTACACCCACATTTTCTATCAAAGTTAGATGCATATTTTTTCGCGACTGGAAGCTAGTTCTAGCACATAGTATTCAAGCTTGATTTAAACAAAATTACATAGCAAGTAGTGGTATAGGATTTTTTGTAAGGTAGGTACCGCAACTAAAGAGTGAAAAATAAAAATATTTTTTATAAAAAAAACAACCGACTTCCAAAAAACACTAAACAAAAAACTCGGTGACAAAAAACGAAAATACAAAACCAATGACACCGACTTCGGAAATTAAAGTTATTTTTCACTTTGTAGTGTTTTTTTGGAAGGCGGTTGTTTTTTTTATAAAAAAAGATTTTATTGTGTTTCGGAAAAGAAAAGTGTTCAGACAGATTTTTTCATCGAAAAGCTGCCCTCACCAAGTAAATTAAATCTTTAAATGAACTCTCTTTATTATTGTTAAATATTCACTTAGCCTTAACCATTACTTGTCCGTAAAATATAGGAACTCGGCCAAGTTATAAATAAAATCAAGATCAACCCAGTTTCCTGGCCCTTAAACATAACAGCGCTTCATCGGCTCCATTCCGTTATGATATACGATCATACATATCTTATTGTAAGACACTGGTATCTAAGGCAGCGCGCATACTAGAAACGTAACTGCTTGGTCTATCATGAACAGAAACTACTACTACGACTAATACTACTGTTACAAATTTTGTGGGCCTTGACAGTGTACTTTGACCTTAGTGTAGTACTGAGTTTTAATCAAATAAGACGCCACCTTATACTGGTTGAGTTACCTCTGACGTGCGGCCTACGGTACATGTATTTTTTATTTACGATGGGTTTGCTCTTGACTCTAGTCTAGGTCAGTGGTGACAGAGACAGAGTCGACGGTGGAGTGAGCTTACCCAGAAGAAGCCTGTTCACTCTCACTTTGAAGAGATTAGGGCTGTATGCGTTCGGAAACACAGACGCAGGTAGAGAGTTCCATTCTTTGTGCGCATAACAAAAGACATTTGGAAACGCTTAGTGCGAATTGGTGGAATAGTAACTAGATAAGGATGGTAATTTGCAGTGCGTCTAGATGACCGCTGGAAGAAGGGGGCCGGTGGATTAAGGTCGTGGAGTTCTTGGGCACACTCACCGAAGTACAATCTGTAGAAGACTGACAAGCAGGCAACCTTACTTTAATATTTTGTGAGTTTTAGTCAGTGACAGCAGTAGTGGCCCAGTGGTAACGGCCTCGACTTACAAGTTGTAGGTTGTGTGTTGTAAATGTGTATATTTTAATTTTATTTGATTTGTATGTTTGAGTATTATTTAATTGTGTATGTATGATTTTTATATCAATTTTATGTTTTTAATGTAATGTGATGGACTTTGTTTAAAATAAATCGAAATATTATTATTATTATATTTACTTTGTGTAAATAATTTTACCGCCACTGCTCTCAAAACGGTGAAGGATAACATCGTGAGGAAACCGGCATGTCCTACAACCAAAAATTCGAACACATGTGACATCCACCAACCCGCACTGGGCCCGGCTTGTGAACTCAAACTCAAACTCAAAGCATTTATTTCAATTAAACCATTTACAGGCACTTTTGAATTGTCAAGTGGTCGGTCAGTCAGAAATATGAAGCTAGTTGCCCATTCCAAAGCGTAGTAGGTACCTATGGAGAAGAACGGGCAAGAAACTCCATGGACACTCTTTTAAATTATATTGTTACATAAATATTAGTTACATCATTAATCTTGTATATAGGTATAATTATATGTGAGAACGATGTAAATAAGACGTACACATTGAGTGTCCAGTGTACAGCAAATATAAATTCAAACAAAACAATCCATAATAAAATAATTAAAAATAAGCCGTGGTGGCTAAGAGATGACCAGTCCCAACTGACAGCGCCCGTTCACGAACATGACGCATGGAACTACGGCCCACTCTCTCTTACAGAGAGGAGGCCTGTGTCCCAGCAGTAGGAACAGTATAGGCTGATTATGGAGTCAGTGTTAGCTTACTGTTTATCATTCCAAAGTAGAAAATCTATTTTAATTGGTAAGAAGGAGGTGACTAATAGAGATTCATGGTCGAACTGCGTTGCCAACCGATAAATTGGTATGAGGGAAGGAGATTGATGATCCCTATTTTATTTAGATAGAAAGACAGTCTGTTTTTTATCGAGCGGCAGTTTGCATATAATAAGACAGCAAACTACAATGAAACTTTCGAACACATACATATATTTACATGCTCTTTGAAAAGGTTTCGTAGCCTTTTGTATGAGACTCTTGCCGTCTTATTACAAAACACGATCTAACTTTAGCCCCAACCTACACATTCGATTTAGTTTTTGTATTTGGAACTTTATGCCGACTTTAGTAAAGTTCTTAATACAAAATTGACAATCTAAGACCGGACTAAGTTGACAGTTTTGTAAAAGGAACTGTATTTCGATTTCAGTTAGGTTCTTATTTCAAAAACAGGCTCGATGGTTTAAACCATGTCAAAAGAAAAACCTTGTTTTGTAATAAGACCGTTGAGGTTTTAGACTAATTGTTTTTTATAGTTTTAAAGTTTTTATTTTTATTGTTTTTATAGAGTGTAGCTGTCTTGCACGAACAGTTCACCCCCTAGTGACTTTAAAGTTTTAATTATTAATGGTAATCTGTGAACAGCGCTTTGGGATAAATTAAGGCCTACTGCCAGTCATTTTACACGTGCAGCCTGTGGACCAAGTATACACAGCGGGCATACAGCGACCTGCGCGTACAGTACAATAACGCATTCAGGGTGCTTTTCGGGTTGCCGTGGCGATATAGTGCGTCAGGGATGTTCGCGGAAGCGTGCGTCGACGGGTTCGCCGCAATCATGCGGAAGAGATGCGCTTCCATGATGGCGCGCTTGCGTTCCTCCTCCAATGGCATCCTGAATGTGTTTTCAGACCGGTGGGACTCTCTTATCCTACGAAGGTGGGTAAGTGATCAGACACACTTATCCAAATAAACTGGTGTGCCATTGAACGAACAGTTCATTGTCATTCTAGTTGTTTAATAGTAAATTTAATTTAATACTAATATTAGGCTAAGTTATACTACTACTAACAATATATGGATGTAATTCTGAAATAAAATATTTGTATTATTATTTAAGTTACTTATGTTTCTTTTTTGTTTGTAAAATTGCATAATGTTGCTATTTGTTGTTCCTATTTAATAAAATAAAATAATCGACAGTCTTGACTCAGTCTGCGTACCTATAGTGTAAAGCGGATGTCTTTATTAGTTCATTACAGTTAATTTTATGTTTGTTATTCTCAAGTAGTATCTTACAAGTGATTTGAATATCTAAGATGAGAGTTGTTTAAAGTTGACTACCGCGTTGGTGTAGTAGTCACAAGAGCCACTGCTGACCACCTTTACTGATTGGCTAATTGGCTGTCTGTCGGTCTGTCTGTTACCTTTTCACTCCTTAACGGCTGAACGGATTTTGACGAAATTTGAAGGAGATATATTATAGATAATTATTAATCCCGATAGTACGTTCTCGTGGGAAAATTTCCAAATTATATTCCCGCATAGCTCATGCTGACTCGAGAGAATACGAATAACTTCGTGAAATACATGCATTAAGCCCGCCTTTGTACAGTTGTTACTTGTGCATAAAGTTTTAATAAATAAATAAATACTCCGTATCACTGAAAGGGTAGCTAGACCTCTGCCTACATCGCTTACATCGGTGTACTATACACCGACATTTCAGTCAAATCTATCTGCTACTGAAAATTGAACTGAAAAACCCAATAACCCTTTATCGAACGCTGGATCCTATGGTCAGTCACTGCGCCACTTGGCCAACGAGTGATGTGATGGTTTTGTCCTCATTTCTTTATGTATCTTTTTTGTTTAGATTTGCTTTGTATTGTCAGATTTAACTTCAGGGAAGTTCTAAATTAATGCAGTAATTTAAAATCTGTTTAAGTATCTATTTTATTATTTAAACAGGTGAATAGTGATGTAGTTGACACTAAAACTTTTAACTGCCAATGGAGGAAAGGTAAATGGATTAGATTGTCTTCATATCTCCTGGCTTAAATGCAATTAGTTTCTTTCCGTTTTGCCTGTTATAATAAATAACTAGGTTTACCGTTGGTGCTGTCACAATTAGTGCGAAAATAAACGCTTTTTCTAGAACAAGAGCTTGATTTTATAGATTCAATTCGATTTGACAGGCAACAGGTCAAAATTCAGAAAACTTTTTACGTGTCAATGGCTTAATTTAAATATTGTTAGAGTCAATATGGCCACCCGAATAGCAGCTCTTGGTATGGCCATTTTGATTGTCCTATACCTATGCATGAGTTTGCGGACAGTGGACATGGCAGAAAGCTCGAAAATAAATATGAAGCTTTTTTATAATTTCACCAAAAAAACGTCAAAAAACTATCAGCGATGTACCAGGAGCACATAGCAACGCAGCAGTTCGCAAACCACTCGGCACCCGAGGAGTATTCGAAAACGTAGAAAACGGGCGAGTGCGGGCTCCGTCAGGCTCCTCATTAACCCAGAAAGTGGTGGCCGTCGACTCGAAGCTAAACCAGTGAAAGACGATGAAAACTAGTATACGAGATATATTAGCTTGTGGTGAAGCGAACGCGGGCTCAGTCGCGAAGCGTACGCGGGTGGAACCGCACGTGTATATCGCTCTTCTCAATCCCGATCGCGTTTGAGCGTTCCAAATTTGAATTTTGCTGGAACTTGGCTGTGTTTGTGTGTTGAAGCGTGCTTTGGGAATTATTTTGAGTAAGTTTGTTCTTTTATATATTTTTTGTAGTTAAAGAATTAAATTTTAACTATGTAATTAAAAATAATTAGTCAATTAAGTTTGAAAGAAAAGTAACAGTTGAGAAAGTCATTGAGCTTTTATGTAGAGGGCTTTTGTGTTTTTAATTACGACAGAAGCTATCTTCTTAGGGAAATTGAAACAGGTGTAGATATAAAAAAATATAATCTCCACTAAACTGCTAATTTAAGTATGCCGAAATACCAATTGTACAATATTTATTTTCAACAACGTAAACGCATTCAATTAAATCGACCAACGAATGTGAATTTACATCGCCTGGCCTTTCAAAGGCCTATTTTTTAATCACAAACTAGTTCTGTAGTGCTCATTACCCACATTGGTATTCATGAAAAGCAATGGATAATCTATGATGTTCATTGAATACTGTCGCCTTATACTTGCCATTAAAAAAATGTTTTTAACTACAATGTGCGGTTTTCAAATGGAAAACATTTTTTAAAGCTGGCATGTTCATTCGTTTTTTAAATATTAGAAGATTATAGCTTTGGGTATAGATATATTTTGAATTAGTTTACACATTGCCCAAGAACTGAAAACGGAATTTGATTCGACCACAAGCAATTAGGGGTGCTTATGAGAAAAATGAATGTTTAACTTTTCACTCTTCTAAAGTTCTCAAGAGCAGTAACGGTGAAGGTGAACATTGATCAAAGTTTCCATATTATAATCTATTTTAAAGTATATAGTTATAAAGTATATAGTAATAGTACTTAAGTAATAAGAGTAGAGTATTAGTAGTATGTAATAGAAGTATAGTAGTTATAATTTGATTACATGATAGCAACCTTACAATATATTTCAAGACTTCAAAAGTGCACTTGCAGTATCAGCATACACCACAGAATTGTGAGAAACATCATCCATTAAATACTAAGCAACTAATCGCAGTCTACCACCATAAAACCATAACGTATGTGTATCGAATCTTTTACGGACATTACGGCTTTATCCACAGATGGCATACGGTACTGTCTGTGCGGTCCAGACACGGCAAATTAAGCATTAGAAACAATCATATAAGCGTGCGGTTGAAATACTTGTTGACGGCTATGTTTTACTATTGTGTTACTGATGAGAGTTTATTAAATGCAGTGACGTAAAATTGACCATATTTTTAATACATACAAAAATATATTTTTGAACACAACCACTGCACAGTAATTTATAAAAGTTCACCTGTCCTTAGGGTCTAAACAAACCGTCATCCTATTGATGATGGCATAGTTAAAGATGTATGACACTGACAAAAGCTACCGAAAGCTTATGACAATCCCGTTGAAAGTCGTTGTGTAAAAATACGAAACGCTTCGGAAGCGATTGCCACTTGTCTAGGCCCTCTTGTCCTCTCGTTAACTTATTGTTCTTCTTTTCTTGCGTTGGCCTAAGCTATAAGAGAATCAGCTCATGTCGTGATATAGTACATTACTGCAGCGGCCAGCAAAAGAGGCACCGATGGACGAAAGTTTAAATGTGGGCCGAGGCGAAGCCGAGGCACATTGTATATGTAAGTCCATCAATGCCTAGTTGTGGCCAAGGCTTGTATAGTACTTTTCTCAAATAATGCGCGGAACTTAAAATACAATTACTTTTCAAAATCAATGACGAACAACGAACAACAATAATTTTTCCCGCGTTGAAAGTGTTCATTTGTTTTTTTTTTCAATATACAGTTTTTTTATTGCAAGCCAGTTCGTAATTTAAATAAAACCATTGATAAGTTACCTCCTTGGTTGCCATGTTTCGGAGTAAGAGATCGTTCCATTTTTAAATTACACGATAGATATGTGTTTAGTCACTCAGGCCCAGTGTATGTTGGACAAAACGCTTAGTACTGCCGTGAAAGCTTTACATAAGGGTACCGCGGTAACAAACTAGACTATTGTTTAAGCCTGCGGATCTTCAAGTTTCGGACGAATAGGTTCCTTCCTTTCCTCAAGCCGTACACCATCGTCGAATACATTATTGCTTTCCATCAGGTGAGAAAGTGGTCAAAAGTCTTTCAAATACACGTCGTTTCGTTCTTTTGACGACACGTTTGGTGTAGTGGCTACAGTGGCTAAGTGTAGTCAGCGAAACCAAATGGTCCTGGGTTCGAATCCCGGTAGGGGCAAATGTTTTGTATGATGAATATGGACATTTGTACCCGAGTCATGGATGTATATTTATAATATGTATGTATTTACAAAAAAAAAGTATTTAAGTAGTGTATCAACCATCTGGTATCCATAACACAAGCCTTAAGTGTTAAGTGCTTAACTTGGAACTAGATGGTGCTGTGTGCAATGTCAGACGATATAAAATAAAAAAACCCTAGACCAGCCATCATGATAACATCTTCAACGGTTACTGAGTAGCTTGATGTTCCAAAGATAGCATTACCCAGGTCATTAGGTCTTAAGGTTGCAATGGTAGCGATAGTAATATTATATTAATGTTGGGTCAGCCGGCCATCAAGATATACTCTTACAAAGCAAGGTTCTCTTATTTTAATTTGAAGTCATATGGAAGCCTATTGCTATTGATTCTTTTTTATTTCTTTCTCGATAAAGAATACTAGTTCTTGGTTCTTTCATTCTGAACTTCCTAAGTAGATCATTTCAATTTAAGTCTTGAAGATGGTCCGTGAGAATCAGGCCCATCATGATCAGGAAATTCATTCCAGGTCTCTATTCAATGACTTTTTATATTTTTTATAGTGAGACAGTTTGCTTCCACTTGATGAATGAGGTGGCCAATCACTCATTAATCTAGAAGATTCCGGTTCCTATACGGTGGGATAACTAGCAGCTGATCCCTTTACTCACACTAAACAAGTAATAAAAAAATAACCTAGCTTGGTAATGGAACTGGTAATGTCATTTCTGTGCAATCAAATTTAGACTTTAAAATAGCAAGTACTGATCGCGGTTGAAGATTTATGTAATTAATTGATGGAAGCTTTAAGTCGCGTGGTTTGGAACCAGAGGATAGTAAAGTATTACTCACGCTACCTAATGATAGAGGTAAACTAGATCGATTGTCTATTGTTTTGAATTTTCAAATTAATAAAGTATTTTATGCAACGATTTCAAAGGAGTAAAAGTGGCGTACTGAATAGTTAAAGAAAGTGTAGTTCTAAAACCTTTTAACATACATAGCGGCCAATGAATGATAAAAATCTAAAATGAAATTGCATATTCGAAACATCTAATAAACCACAATAAAACATCAACACTTCATCATAACAACACAAGAAACACATCTGTCGATCAAATTTCAAAAAACTTGAACAAAAAAATCCGTTACACCAATCTATAAGGATCGATATCCTATTCAGGCTTTGGACCATCAATCGGTAAAGCAAAAAATGACCAGTATTGTTCATAAGATTTGGGTCAGATTCTGGCACAGTTTTAATATCATTTCGATGTTCTTGGCCACATAATAGATAGATACAGAGGGTCAGCTCCATACAATGAGTGGAAAAGCACGCACACATAGACACACTTCAGGTACAGTGGTTGCCAGCGCGCTCGGGAGTGGCATTTGTTTGAAATCTCCATACGTACGTGTCTATGTCGTGCCTGCTTTCGCTCGTTCTGTAGAGCTGATCTTCTGTACGTCCTATTCATTCTGTGTTTGGGCGTTACTGATGCCTGCTGCGATCTTAACGGTGTGCAAGTGGACCACAATTGGTATATTGTTGGTCTCCTTTAAAGTTATTATGATCCTTTTCTTCTGATAGTGAAAGGTCAAGTGAATCGTTCTCGTGAGTGAAATTACAGGCATTTGGGGTGACATGACAATTGTGGGTTTTGGAACTGACAGTTTTATTATGCTTGAGTTTTATTTCGTCTACGATGTTTTGTGCTGCAATAAGCTTAATGTCTTTATTATTGTTTGGATTGCATTGAATATATTTATTTTTGTCAGTTTACGGTAAGAGTATATATAATCGTTTGTCAACGCTTCGATGTTGTTAGCAAGTGCATGTAATATTGTTTTTTTTTTAAAGCGGTTCTTTTTTGTGTCTTTATTCTTGGACAGTAGCCTTTTATGGTTTTATAGCTTGCCTTTGCCTTTTTCTGATATTTTTTAATACCATGCGACAGCAGTTTAAAGTTAATTTCTCTGTCCTTTCTTGTCTCGTCACTTAATCTTTTGCGGTCTTTTTTCACTTACCTATAGCTTTAAGATATTAGTTTTATATACATTTTCATCCGGCATCCGGCCTAGTACAGAATCGAAAGCCCAATAATTTAAAGTTGTTGCTTTTAACTGATCAAGGAATTGTACTTTTGTTACGGGTTTTCCAATAGGATTTTCTCAGTAGCAGCTTGGAGGCTGATTTTGTATAGAATTTGGTACTTATGTGGCAATAAACTCGTATTTTTAGAATATATTCATCAACATCACCATCCTCCTGTCCTTATAGTTGTAGAACATATTGTGGTACATATTATGTAACAAGCCAAATGTTGGGTTCTACTGCTCTTCTTGATTCTCTTTTGAGAAACACAGGCGAAATAGTATATTGATTTCTGACTGACTTTTTTTGACCAAAAAAACGAGGAAAGTGTTAATAAGGTACATATTAGATGTTTTAAATTGAAAATTATAATCTAGCAATTTGTCGTAAACCTAGTCTGCAAACCACAGCAAAGTTTTAAATGAATAAAACGGTAGTCACGTGCACTATTATGTATACAATGATTAAAAGTGATTTACTCCTACTGTATTGATTTGTATTGATTGAGGCTTTTTATTATGTATTAAGTTCTGTTTGCGTTTTTGTTTTTATTATTTATTTATGCTTGAGTATAGTTTTAAATATTGGCGTGTGCTAGCTGACATATGGCAAATAATTTTAATATTTTTGTGTTTCGTAATGTTAATTTATTTATTACTATATGTATAGAATCCAGTTCTTCTAACTGAACAGACAGCAGTGCTGCTGGGGAGTTTGTTCCGCCACTTCTTCTTCCCAGCTAAAGCACTAGGAAGTGGTGAAGGGTGGGCGTTTTGGGGGGACTGTCTTATGTGATTTTGACGTTCAAAAAGTGCTGATTCTCAGCCTAATTTGAATAAATGAATTTTGATTTTGATTGTAATTTTTTGTTATTAGGAAAAAAAAAATATTCGGGAAAATAAACAGTTATACATTAAAATCTTACAGTAAGTTATATATATATAAGGTTTATAAATGTATAACCTACGACATTTTCCACAACATATTAAAAGTTAAATCTAACAGTGCGCTATTCTAAGATTTTAAAGCAGAAAATTAGTTAAAAGTGAACTTAAACTTAACCAGGCATGCAAACAACAGAGAAAGAGAGAGAGAGAGAGAATGAGCAATTATTAAAGTAACTATATAAGTAATTGTTATATTCTAAAATTATTTTTTTGGAAAGATTTCTAAATTTTTGAGCAGAGACGAAGAAGAAGTCGATGTCTTCAAAATTGTATTTAAAACGCCATACAATTATGAAATAGGCCTCATCTCAAAGTTGTAAGATCGTTATCGCAGGAGAAAATCACGTTTGAATTTTGCTAAGTGTATACTTAATAAAACGTATTCACATGCACTAATATGTATACACTGAGTAAAAGTGATTTACTTGTACTGTTTTGATTGTAATTTTTTTTTATTAGGAAAATTGTATTTAAAAACCCCATACAATTATGAAATAGGCCTCATCTCAAAGTTGTAATCGTTATCGCAGGAGAAAATCACATTTGAATTTTGCTAAGTGTAAACATATTAGTGCTCGTGGCTAGACAATAATTATACAATAGTGTTGATTATATCTTAAGAGGAACATAAACGATTCCCATAGCACTGATCATTAACACTGATTGAAAACTCGCATTTTGTAGTCTATTAAACTACATAAATCGCTCTTGTAATTAAACTTTACTACCTAAGTGAACATTAACGGCGAACCTAGAATTGAAATACTTCGTGAATAAGAAATTTCACTTAAAACGGCGATTTTAGAGCAGTTATGTGTGTATAGCTGGACTCTTTTATTGCAGATCATTCTCAGCCCGATATTAAAAAAAAATCGTGCTTTGGCTTAAATATGTTCCTGTCTCTATCTTGCACTTGTAGTTTGACAGTTGTGTGATAGTCAAAGCACGTGCTACGTTACATTTATTAATCTCGGCATAAGACTGTTATTGCTTTACCGTGTAAAAAATCAAAACATCCACTGCAAAAATCCACATTAAATAAAAACTAGAAAGCATGTACTATCAGCCATATAATGTGGTGGACCAAGTCCAAGATGTAAATGAACACAATGTATGGCCTTAATCGCGTTATTCAGGCCTTCGGGTCACTCCCAAGTAATTTGTCGATGCTCGTTAAGAATTAATTTAACTACTTATTGGTATCAATTGAATGAATGTAGAGCAAGAAATTCTGTTGGTAGACCTTTTTTATTGAGTAAATTGATCTAATTCAATTCTCTTGTTTAGTTTTGATAGGTTTCGAGTTTTTTGTATGATCTATCGTGTCCAGTGAATCTTTGATTAGAGAAATTCGTTGTTCGTTGTATTCGAGTCGGGAAGTTCCGGGAGAGTTCATAAAATTTTGCCAAATCATTGTGTGAGTTTTTTGCTAAGAAAAGTCTACAGACTGCTAATGTTTAACTCGGGCGGTTCCGGTTTATATAGCGCCAGCTGGCGAATAGAGCAACAGATGATATCAGTGCAAATTTACACTTCAACGTGTAATTAATTGATTCCACGGAATTGGTTCGATCTAGCTATTAATCACCTAGCAAATTGTGTGCAAATTGGAACGTCCAAACCTTGTCTAGCGTAATCAAAACTTTCATCCACTACGAGCAGGCGAATTAAAATCGTATCAATATACTTTCAAACGTAATGACTTACTTCAACACAGTGAGATGGAATAATGACAGTAGTAAAACCTATAATGTTACCATTATGAGGTTGCGTGTTATGACTGTTATGTGCAGCATCTGTAACTACACGGTTGTGGATGACTGTACTATTATTATTTTTATTAACAAGATAAGTATTACTGATTTGTGTCAAGAAATTCTTAACAAGGTAGAGATAGTGATCGATATTTTAATTGCTAGTGAAATTGCGGAGATGAAAACTTGATGTTGAAAAGATGATACTTCAAGTTTACCGGAATAATTATAGGAAGAAAAAGCGATGAAGATTAGCTCTATTAGCAGAATAGGAAAGAGACAACAACAGTTGATAATCGGACTATGAGAGTGTGGATATAGGGAGTGCACCTATGTCAGTGCACACACTTGCGCACTATAATATCTCCTGCGTCCTCCAGTCTCCATGGAGATAAGCCGTTGTGACCAAAATGCGGCCAAGGCAATATTAGCAGTTGACTAAACAGAAGATATAAAAGGAGAAATTTTACGTTGAACTAACAATCGAAATACCTTCAGTGCAATCTCCTCCACTTGCATGATTGGACTTAGACTCAAACTTTGAAGCCAGCGTTCCAATAGTAGTAAAGCTATTTCAATAAGTAACGTTTGGAAAGTGCAACACACTCGGGAGAATACTTTTTGTAAAGCAATCGACGCTGAAAACTACCAGGCTTCTTTGTGCAATAGAACCGTAGAATTGGGTTCAGTCAAATAGTTTAGATGTTAGTTTCGACCAATATTTTTTTCGATAGGCATTCAGCCCTCTGGATTTGGCTGGTAATTGCCAATCGTCTGGTCGTATTTTTCTTTGTGGAATGGTTGGTTTGTTTTTTGTGTCGATTTTAACACTTTTCAGTCAATTGTGGAGATATGTATGTAGGTACAATGGTGTTTTCTATGACGTAAAATGCACTACAATTATGCTAAAAAGCTCCAAGTTCTTGTCAATAACACAACGAATGGGGTAGCAATTTTGCATGACGAGATTGTATTCACGATCTTTCGATAGCTGATCATCATAATCATGTGAAAGGATTCAGTTAAATTATAGAAACAACATTGATATAAACTAATTCAATCCTATTGCGAGTTTATGATTTCGTGACAGTAATCACGGATCCAGTGTTCAACTGCATCGGGTTAGACTGGAAGCTGACCCCAACATAGTTGGGAAAAGGCCAGGCAAGTCAGACGATGTTAAATCACGGATCTTACGAAAGCGTTAAAAGAAAAGAATGAAAAATATTTTATTTGGGACACGCACAGGAAATACAAATAATAATAATAAAAGAAAATAAAATAAAAAAAGAACTTTAAATCTAACAAAATCATGAAAACAATAAAAAAAAGAATAAAGAGAAGACCTATGCGAGGCCAAAAAGGCTCCTATCTCAGCATGATGCTGCGATATTTGAAAAACAAACAAATAATAGCTGCAATAATGATGGATGTTATAGGTGGAATCTCAAACTCAGCCAATCGGACAAAACATATCCAACGCTAGTGCAGACAAAAGTCAGGAAATCCGTATATCTCGACTTAAATTTTATTCGTAACTGTGTTACATACGTAAAGATAACGGTGGAAGTGCAGTATATATGTCTAAATATAAGTTCAACAGGAAACTACAAAGCGTTAAGCATACCATAAGATTAAATATTCATGAATCTGTGGTTTTTTTTTCAACGCAATGCAGCGGCGAGCAAAGTTTTTAATCATTGACATAAACCTCCGTTTTAAATGTGCTGTTAGGAGAATTTTAAGCTTCCGTATTATTTTTATTGGAGAAATGATAAATACGCGTGAATGATTTCTGGAAAAAATGTTAGAAAAGTAATGGGATTTATTAAGATAGCTGCATGTTATGATGCAAAATTGCAAAATCAAAAAATGATTGCTGCACAACGAGTACAGATAAGTTGACTTAGACTACTATATCATTAAAACCGTCGAATTGAGCTAAATATTATGCTTATAGTAGAAGTGAGTTTATGGTAATAATAGAACGGGTGGGTTTTGAATCCATGACCTCTTGCTCCCAAGTCCGAGCTCTATCTGACGGGCTATAATTGCTTATTAACAAACAAAAATATTGTGAAGACAACCGCAAAACAAAAGTACATATTAAATAAAAATTAAAAAAGCAAACTGCCCTTAAACATTAACATTTAGCATAAATGAAATCATAAAAGTTAGCATTTTTTGCGCTTAAAAACTTAAGCCAATTAGGCCAGACATTTTTTGCACCGAGTATTAGAGAGACAATTTTCTGGTCGATTAGTAAACTGATTAGCTATGGCAACTCATCAATATTGGAGGCAGCTAGATCGACGACCCCACTGAAGTTGCTAAGCCTTTTTAGTCTTTTAGTGCCTGAGGGCGAGAGAGAGTTTTAGGGGTACGGTTGGTCTTGTAATTAAATTAGTGATTTTTCATACCGCAGTGGAGGTTAGTTTTGAGTGGCTAGTCTAGCAGTTGACTGTTAATACTGAAAATAATGATGATGAAAGTTAACAAATGAATAAACATAACCTTTTGCCCTGCTATTTTGCCGGCTACACGGGAAAAGTTTATGTCAAAGGTTTTGTACGGGACTCTTATAGATGTAATTGTAAACTTCAAACCCATTTGTCTATGGATTTTGATGCGGTTTCCAATATGTTTTAATATAGAATACATTCATATTTTACCAATGCGGTCGCTACTTAAATATTATTCAAATATATTATTAGAGGATTGGAAGCAGCATCATCATCATTAATTACGAACGGTACACAAGATAAATACTAGATAAGACGTTGTATATAAGATATATGCTAGTATGCAAATGCAAGTATCTTCTTCTTCGCTTCGCTTTTAACAGAGAGGTCGTGGTCACGATGAACTGTGTACAATCACAGGTGTAGTCGCAGTAGTAGGTGCAGTAAGAGTCTGACACGCCCTCCCACTCCGCCCAGAGCGGGAGAAGTTATTTGATGACTACCCACCCAAAAAAAAGGTAAATTCATTTCCCGCCTCACGATCTCTCGCCATCTCGTTCTGTTATATGACAGTCTGGCGTATTAACTAACAGGGCGTCCAACTGCGGATTTTATTTGATCGGTCTACCTCATCCGTGACCTCTCGCGTGACCGTCCACTCTGCCCCGCACCACTAGACGCTATATGGAGTCATTATTCCACCTGGTGACATGACCAAAGAACTTCAGTATTTGAGACCGTACTAGTGCTGATAGACGCTGTTTGATGCCGAGTTCTTGGAGTACGGAGACGTTTGTGCGGAATTATGTCCATGATACCCCAAGCATTCTTCTCCAGCAACTCATTTCTAGAGTATCTACTTTATTATTCTACTTTTCATAATGTCCACGTCTCAGCTGCGTACATGCATATAGGGAATACAGGTGTACGAACGAGCCTGATCTTGGTTGCCTTAGTTATGTTGCGATTCCTCTATTTTTTTTGGCTTTTACGTTGCCCCTCTAGCATAGCCATACGCCATTTCACCTCATCCACGCAGCTGTCATTGATTGCGATCATAGCACCAAGATATACGTAGGATTGAACTACGTCGTAGTTCACAATCCGAGTCATGTCTGGCGAGTTGTTGTTGCTGCGGTCTACAATCATCATCTTGGTCTTACCGCGATTAATCCTCAATCCAAACGTAAGACTGATGCGCTCCATATTAAGGAGTAGTTCCTCCATGTATTCAGCACTAGTCGCAAATAAGGTTGTGTCATCAGCGTAGCGTAGGTTCACAATTTTGTAGCCACCAATCGCAGTACGGTCAGTCCATTTGTCGAAGGTGATGCGCATAATGAGTTCCGTATAGACGTTGAATAGGAGTGGCGATACAATATATCCCTGGCGGACACCTGCACTGGGATGGAAGCCATCCGAAATGTGGTGGCAGTGCAAGTCTAGTGAACAGAAATGTTAGGAATTTGAATACATTGAAGTCAGCATATCATATTCAATTACAATTTATTGTCAGTTTCGTTGGTATAGTGGTTTTAAGTGCAGCTGCTGAGCTTCACAGAGCCGCGGGTCTTGCTTACGATTCTTAGTTCTGGACCAAATGTTTCTTCATTTGGAATTCATCATTAGTAGCCCGGAGTCTGGATTTGTATCCAATAGATGGCAATAGACTGGCCTTTTATTAGTTAATAAATATTAGTTAGCCTCCTCCAGATCGAATTTCGGCTATGGCGACCGATCGCAGAGGAGATAATAGGACTTAGATAATAGACATTACTGACGAAATGAGGGTGTACCACCTCTGCCATCCTTCGGGGGATAAAAGCGTAATATTATGCTATTAATCATTTGTCAAAAGCTGTATACCGATGGAACAATAGAACAATATGTTTTTATTGGATCCTTCCGTAACACAAATGCCTTTTACGCGAACTGAATTTCAATTCACCACGGCATCCACTCAATTGAGCTAAAAAAAAAAACATGGTGACCGATTTTAAAAACAATGTCGCATATATTGTGCAATGGTTCGCGCTGTTGTGAAGTGAACTAAAATTTGTCAATAGGCTGTGTGCTTTCAACCAGACCTAAATTTCAGTGGAATATTTTTTTTTTAGATTTGTATTTTTATGGAGTTTTTAGAGTCCTGTTCGATGCTATTGTCTTGTTGCAAAGCTTTTTTCCAAACAAATAGCATCAAATTGATCAACGTGTTTGCTTGTTGACGGTTTGAGATTGTTAAGTGTTGGCTTCGTCATGAAATTTTCTTTCCCCAAAAGTTAGTGGTATCCAATGTTTAACTAGAAAATACCGACTTCGAACTAGCAATCTGGTACTTATTTAAAGCTGGTCCTTAAGTCTATGCCACCACGGCATTGTAGACTTATTACTCGTAGAAACAAAATTATGGACACAACTGTTTGGAAATAATTCCTTTATCAATTCGCACAAAGCAGGTTATTCTGGATTCCGAGTTCAAAATTCCTAACGAACCCAGTAAAACAGAAGTCTGTTCCAACTATCACACGAAAATCGGTCACCATCTTATTTTTATGTAAATCAATCGGTGTATCGCTGTATTATTTGTTACTTATAAACTTCACAATGAACGGTTTTGTTCAATGCTAGAGGCTAGCGCTTTACGGTACTGATTTAGCGGTTCGATAGTTTTGTTAGAATTCAATTATGGCGGAGAGCAGTGACCCTGGTGTATGCACTCGACAATGCTCATTGGCGTATAGTAAGTAACGTTTGGAGTATTTTAATCGGAAATGCTTTATTCCAATATTGTGGTTTGTTTGTTTTTCAATGAGGTTCCTACCGGATGATTAGAAGAATATTTTGTGATATTTGTATCTTTACAAAAATCTTTTTTATCATAATTATTCTTGTAGGTAAAATTACTTTGGTGATAGCGTGATCTTCTATCTATGGCGTATTTTATTTTGGGATATTTTAGAATCAAGATGTTTTTAATCCGTACATGTTTCATTTAGTGTAAATAATATAAGTGATCAAGATGATTTAATTTTGGATAATGCTAGTCTTCTCTGGACGTAAGTGCTTTCATTTATGTTTTAGTTAGAATATACCTATATTTTATATTATATTACTTTATGTTATAAATAGCATGTTGAAGTAGATTAATAATTTCGTGAAAGTAGGTCTACTTTCCAACGAGACAGGTAAATGTTAATTAAGATAAAAGAGACGGTTTATTTTAATCATTACTTGCATTTTAGTAAACAGATATAATTTTGAGGCTTAGTTTTTATTATAAAAAATGTATGAAAGCAGATTACGATGAGTGGACATTAAATTGTTTAAAAAATTGGTTAGTAGTATATAGTTAATTTGAGATTAAATGTTTCTTTTTCAAGTTAGATAAATCTACAAGACCGTCCTTTTGTCTATTTGAATCTTTTGATTGAGAAAAGAATAGTCAATAGTTGTTGTAGTGGCGTCACTTTTATAAATTGAATTACGGTAGTTTTAAACTCAAAGAATGGTTTCAAAGACTTTTCATCTACAAATATCTAAGAATATTTACATGGTTTTGTGACCCCTCAATTTATTTGCACGCGACTTATATCCTAAGTGTGAAAAACAAACATCAAAAAAAACTTTTTTACACAAAAAAACTACAGACTTCCAAAAAAAAAACACCACAAAGTGAAAAATAATTTTAATTTCGGAAGTCGGTGTCTTTGGATCTGTATTTTGGTTTTTTCCACCGCCTTCCGAAATTAAAGTTATTTTTTGCTTTGTGGTGTTTTTTTTTTTGGAAGTCGGTTGTTTTGTTTTGTAAAAAAGTTTTTTATTTTTCACTTTTTAGTTATGGTACATACCCGACACCAATTCGAAAACGTTCGTATTACACGTCCACGTACGTTTGTACGTGATTTATGGTTGATTTTTTTAAAACCGCTCGACCGTTTTCGACAAAATTCTAATGGGACCACCAGGGCCTCTAGTCTGCTATTTTTTTATAAATTCGTCATTCCAACACGATCCCATTGTCATTTTGCTAAAAGTTCGTAATCTGCAAAATTCCTAATGGTCGATCATTGGTCGGTCAATGGTCTTGTAATAGAATCGTGGTAGAATGACATTGTCGTGTTGTAATTATTATAAAACCCGTTAGTAGAAATGATTTTCAAAAAGTATTTTTTTTTCATTACCGCATACGTCAGTCATTAATTTGTCATTATGAACGAGATTACCATTCTGCTATTTCTTTCAATGTAGTGTCAGTAGTTGACCATGGGTAAGTCATAATGACGCCTTTCTATTAGTAGATTGCCAAACTTGTCGAAATCAACAATTATGAAATCAATGATAGTCCATTCTGACACTATTGTAATAGCAGACTTGAGGCCCTGGGGATTTATTCATCGTTCGTCCTGAAGTTTTGTCCCACATTCCGAAAAAATCTTAGTTTGTTCCATATCACATTTAAAGTTGTGCATAACGAGTACTTTAATGGTACAGTTAACAAAAAAAAATTACATATTTGAAATTTTTGAAACAATAATTTAATAATAAAACAATTCTTAACATTTAGGCATAAATCATCTTTATTATCCAGTATCACAATCAAGATCACAGACATGGTATAATAATCATCTTATCATTACTACAGTTTAAATACACAGAACAGTCAGATCTGTAATAAACAATAATATAAGATATTATAATTTTAATCACTGAAAAATTTACCGACCAACAATTAAATGAGAGTATCAAAACAAAGGTTTAACATAATATATTTTTTTTTATTTTAAGAACACCATGCACCATTTAAAATTAAATCAACAATCAGTACTAACGAAACGTCGATTTTTTTTGATTATTATACAATTATGGATGAAACAAGCATTTAAAAATCAACATTTATAAATAAAATTGGATCAACAATAAACCAAGAGATATATAAAACGTCTAACACAAATAGTTGATTCATGTTTAATATTTAATAATACATAATCCTTTTTTGCCGATTGTACAAAAAAGTAAGTTTAGCACATACAAAAAAAAAATGGGCCGTAGAAGGAATATATTATAGGACGAAGCGAGAATAAAATAATTAAAATTATATTTTGGGACGAAGGAAGCATATTGTTTGGGACGACCCAGGATTTTTTTATGTAGGACAAAACTCAGTGCGACAAACTAAGAATAAATCGCCCTGGGAAGTATACCCTTTGAAACAAAAAAATAATTTTCCAAATCGGTTAAGGCGTCTTCGAGTAATTTGGAAACATATATAAAAATAAAAAGTAAAGATTCCGACGAATTGAGAACCTCCTCCTTTTTTGAAGTCTGATAAAAAGAGATAATTTTATTAGCAAATGATCAGTGTAAACAAACCGCGTGGTCTGCATACATTTGTTGGACGGAACATAACTTCATGAGGCACACCGCCCCAGTGCTCATCAACTACGAGTGCTGAATACAAATCGCCACCTCGTTATGCTCTCCTGGTACATATAGAACCAATTCTGAATAAAAGCGTTTCTGACCTTCCCAGCATGGCCAATAAAACGTAAAAACCCAACACTGTCGAAAGCATGTATGTTAGTGTACCAAGAAGAAACTTTTACGACCAAAGAGTTACTTTCCACGTTGACAATGTAATTCTAGAATTTCACTGAATTCCGAAATCCAGATTGACGGTGTTGGTAAAATTTTAAGTGTTCAAATTGTTAGTCTAGGCATGTTTTGAGATACAAATTGGTGGAGGATTACTACTGAGGAATTCTTGAGGAGGAGATTAATGCTCTTGGTTGTGTGACTCATACAAAAAAAATTAAACTGCCTAAAGATGCTTAGTAGAGAAAGTAAGACTAGAAGATGTATCTATCTGTATGTGCCTATATTTCCCTATCACTATCTATTACTCCTCGAAGGAATAAGCAGAGGTATACAGGTGGTCCAAATAGAGACGTCAATAAAAAAAAAAATCTTCATACCTAGGGGTGTCCTCATTTCACCAGTCAGGGATTATGACATAAAATAAAGAACGAGCCTATTGCCAACGACGCCGACGGGCAAGAGTCCAGACTTAATCAAAAATGCTTTTAAATACTAATAGGTATTAACGTTACCAACGGTATCTTACGAAGCTTTTCTGAAAGCCCCGGGGATGTCTAGTTTACTAGAATGTTAATGCACACAGGATATAAACTAACGACTTGACGCTTGCGGCGACTATTTCATTCACTTCTCAATTGCATTATAATAAATTATGAAGGATGTCTAGAACTAGTTTTTTTTTCTGTTATTCGCATGAATGGAAAGATAAATGTCTAGTTTAAATATATTAATGTTTAAGCGTTTAATAAAGTGTATGAGATACACTTAATTGGTGATTATTAATGTCCAAAATAAAGAGTTATTGCTTTTTAATGTAAAGAGGTGTATCCTTATTTGAATTGATAAGATAATTAATTGATAATGACCACCATCTGCCTAGTCTCTTCCTTACTTTGTCGTAGTCGGCTTTACTGAATAAACCTGAATACCAATATTGTACTTGGAGCGTATCTGACTTCTACAGCTTTGAGTAAGGCTGGTTGTCAGAGTTACAGTCTTTTGACTCGTAACGCCTATCAACAATCTACGAAAGGCAAGTGGAACATGTTTTCCGAGGCACGAAGGGGTCTCGCTATGAAATGTTTAGTCACCGTTTCACGGACGGACCTGGGCAACCGTTGATTAAGAGCGCGTATAAAGCAAAATTACCAATCTTATATTTGATTTTACATGAAAAATTCCGGACAAAATCTTAAAATAAAAATGTATGAATAACTACATGATATTTCCGAGGGTTCACTTTGATCAAAAACATGAAATAATAACATTTCCTCGATATAAAAAAATCACGAAGTAACCTCTAATTCTCATATTTTTCCGTTTTGTACTCAATACGGTAATGCCTATTGCGACAAAAATCTGATAATTAATTATATTTATACAAGAGTAAAGGCTGTGCTTAGGCATTTTATGTAATTCCTTTTAGTTTTGGATTTATTACGATATAACAGTTTTGGCGCATACTACGCACTATACTATACATACTACTAAAATTTTACTGGCTTTAGGCGCGCTCTTAACCTTGATGAAAAAATTAAACTATCCTGCTAAAATAGCATTAAAGGACTTTAGTCAACAAAATATAATGGAGTATTAAGCACCTCTGCGAGCAGTGGTGACCCTTTTTTTTTTTTTTTTGTCGCTGAGAAATGACATTACGCATCACCGCTCGTCGGGGGACGAGACGGGATATGTGGGACTCCCTGCCAGAGTGGCAGTATACCCACTAAAACTCAGCGGTGTTCCCGCGACGCCGTGATGGGAGGGCTATGGGAAATTGGCTCAGCCTCTGCTTCCACAGCCCTCCCGGCGTATGCCCGCCTAGTTGGCGGTCCCCGCATGCCCCCCATTTAACTGGGGGGCTACGGGAATGGCCGGGAACACCTGGCCATTCCCGTCCGACACTGGTGGAGGCCTGTGCAAGAGCAGTGGTGACCCTGTGGTAACAGCCGTGACTTACGAGTTGTAGGTCGTAGGTTCGAACCCAGACAGGCGCTTTACTTTGTGTAAATTATTTCATGACCACTGCTCTCAAAACGGTGAAGGAAAACATCGAGAGGAAACCAGTATGTCCTAGAATCAAATGCGTGGTGGATTACGGCCCACTCCCTCTCACCGAGAGGAGGCCTGTGTCCCAGCTGTGGGAACATTATAGGCGGATGATGATGAAACACCTCTGCGAGTTAGGAAGCAGAATATTTAACACCCTCTCAGCTCTAAACTCGAAACATTTATAATCACGATCCACATCTCGAACATTTTACTATTACCATTGAATTGTGAGTGTATATTATCATTTTATCCGTTCAGTTCGTGCTTTAAGACCGCCATTGTACCAATAATGGCTTGATCTGTCGGCTCTGTGGCACTACTTTGTAGCTTTAGTGTCAACCATCACAATAGCCATTAAGACGCTAATGTCCCTATAAAAGTTTATAGAATCTGATGCACTAAGTAAAGGTGGTGTGTGTTCGGCTGTTTATTTTTATTTGAGATCGTTTTTTGTTATGAGGGCTGTAAATTTTGTGCCAGTTTTAAACGAAGGAGTAGCTGTTAGTGACAATGTGTTTGGTTTAAATATTATACGAATAACGGTTAATGAGATAATAGGAAAAAGGGTTTATAGTATTGGAAGGTTGGCAATGGATGGATGAGAGTGGGCAACGATTAAGCTCCATTGGAAAAGTCAAAGTCCAGCAGTGTACTGCTAATGATGCTATAAGTAATGCAAATGTCAGAGACCACAAGGTCAATTCCCGTAATTAAAAACATTCAAAATCTAGTCGCAATATCATCTCAGTGACAGTCAATGTCAAATATGTAGGGAAATTAGAGGTTTTTGATATATTGAGAGTGAGATTTGATTGCGAACGTCCTTAAAATTACGAGACTTACCCCTCAGATCAATTATTAAGAAACAATCAATGAGGTCCAACAAGCGCTATGCATTCTTTTAACTCAGACTTAAAAATATCTAATAGTAGCCTCTTACAACTTGCTCTCGCAACTTCGTCCGCATGAATTTTCTTGTTTTTACCTATAATAATATATGTATATCCTACGATACCAGGCAATATAAATAAATCGGAATCTGATCAGTAGTTCTGAAGATTACCTCCTACATACAAACTCTTTTACTACAAACAAATTTTACCTCTATATAATATTTTCTATACCAAGTATAATATGCGCCTTACATCATTGAAATGTTGAATTAAAACTTTATAACCCGACGTAAATAAAACACAATAACAAATGAACTAAAATACATTTACTGGATATGAACGTACTTTTGTTGTTCTGTAGTAAAATTGCATTTAGATTATACTAAAGCGATTCCTTTGTAAAATATATCGGAATTGAAATAGAATACAGTCCGTTTGAATACACAGAGTCTTTGTCTATTTTATTTATTGTAAAAAGCAATCAAGAAAGCCGTTCTATAGTTCTTACCTTTGTTATTATTTTGATGTTCAATTCTTTTGTTAGTTATCCATTATTTAAAATGCTAGATTTTACCTGTGACTTCGTTTGTATACAACTGTCAACCTCTCCAGTTCTTCCCAATCCTTCTATAAGACATTCTTAAAGTACCTATATTTTTCCAATTGTCATGTTGTTTTCTTCATTGTTATTGGTGGTGTATTATCTGTCAGTTCTAGGGTTGCTTTATACCTTCTTATTTATTTATTTATAGATTGTTTGTTATTTTACCCAACTTCATAAGTAGCTTAATGCTTTATAGGTATTCAGAATATCGAAGGAGCTGCTAAACTTGTACTGTGTATCTTATGGTTAAATAATTCAAAAGTGCCGAACCACTTTTCTGTTCCGTCAGTCGGGAATTAAAATGTAATATTTCAAGATGATCTAGACTTTTATTTTGACATTCTGTTTTGCTGTATTACATCTTATTTTTGGTTTAATAAAGACTAGTTTCCTTTGATGTTGCGTGGACATATCAATTACTTGATACACTTCATAAGATTTTATGGCTCAAGAAAATTGGAAGTATTTAATAGTTTGTGGATAAAATAACCATCATTTTATCAGTAGCAGTCGGGAAATTAATGCTGATGTGAAAAAACAACCAATTAAATAGTTATGAATGAGGGCTATTTTCCCAAAAAGGAAACCATAGTTGGTATGTGTAGGAGAAATATGTGACTAATTAGCAGGCGCGCACATAACGCGGTTTTATTCTATAAAAATTTTAACTAAAACCTAACGAACAGTAATCTACGCTGGCCGCAAATAAAAATATTAAAAAGTTTAATGACAGCGCAGGGTGGCGGGAGGAAATAAAAAAGCATCATGGCGGACAATGGCAGGAGGCAAAGACAATGATAGTTGTACCAGACCGTGAATGTACGCTTTTGGCCCGATTATTGTGGAGTATTTTTTTTACATAACAAGAATTATAAGGATTCCACGAAAAAGGTATGCTCATTAAAATGTAGTTCTTCTTTTTTGGTACAAAAATGGCAGGAGAAATTGATATTCTGCATAATTTGCTCTGGAATTTTTATAGGTTGTTGTAATGCAGTTTTGTGACATAATTATATAGTAGTGTGGTGGTAATTGATTTCAAATTCTTAAAATGCGAGGACTGAATTCCTTTGAATATTTGTTTCTTTTTTATTTACAGCTTTTTTATGCCTTCTGTTTACGATCTTCTTTTTTAGGACATTGTCGTTTGTTGTTGGCATTTTATTAAACGATTGCTTTTTATTTTATTGATATTGTCATCAATCTTATCCCTATCGTGAGCTATAATGTTTCTCTTGATGGGATGAACATAGTCATATTACATGGAAATTGCCTTTTTATAGCTTTAAATCAGCTTGGTCGGTGTGTCCTAGCGCAGTTACGGAATCCAACTGTGAGAAAAGGCAAGAAAGTTAAATACAGGCTCATTGGCAATAAAAGTGTGCATGAAACCCAAAAGTTTTTAGAATTTCATTAATTTATAAAAAGTGTAGGTAGGTACACCATTAGAAGGTCAATAAGTTTTTAGATTTTAGAGGATCAGTTAAATATTTCCCATATAATATGCGATGACAGATCGTGAAAGGCCACGACCGCCACACTTGACAAATCAATAAAATTGGTGATCATTGAACATGCTTTTGCTTTTACTTTGACATAAAGCTATCCACAATAGTCTCTCAAAACACTATATAACCATTTATATTGTAACAGCCTCGATTCAAGCAAGCGGTTCAAAATATACTTTTCCAATTCAAAGTACCTTGTAAAGTTTCAGCAGCTTTGGTGTAAAGGCAATGAATATAAGCGTGATAAGTTACGCCACACAAAACCACAACTATAATCATTTTAAATTATGCACATATTCATACTTAATAAAGAATAATATCGTCTTGTACTGGAACGTAGACTCAATGCAGTCACACGAGAATGCCGTAGCGTATTTCAATACATACGGCATCTGCCAACCATTTATATCTGCCATCCAGTTTACAAGACCCCTCGTTTTCTTCATCAGTCCGTTGCGAGACAGAGGTGGCGGAGGTCAAGCTACCCTGGTCACCGCTATCGGGTCTTAAAAGTACTATTGTCAGGAGAGGAACTTATTGGTGATATTGGAAGATAACTCTCCCAGGTCTGTTTGTAATGATGAAAGGGTTTTTTATTATTCGTTGGTGGTATATTAAAGGATGGTTGTGCAAACAATTCATTAAGTTGTGGCTGTTGGCAATTCATGTTTGCCTGGTACTTTTGTGCGAAATGGAAGTAAATAAATGTACAAATATTTTCTGATACTCTGCATTTTCTAGTGTGCAAAATGCTGTTAATAAAAGCCCGTTGGCCTTACTATTTACTCAATGATTTTGTGGTTGAATAAATAAGTTTTAAAATCAATAATCACGGCTTTTAACATCATAATGAAACATTTAATGGTATAACAACACAATTCGTTCAATCTCTTTTTCTAAATTCAATTTCAAATTCAAGTAAAAGATGAGACTAAGAAAGCAACTTAAATCAGCATTGAAACAAATCAATTTTAAGAATCGGCTTTTTTTGTCTGCTAAATCAACTCCTCATTCGAAAAATAAAATTGATTTCTAATTGACTACAATTCGATTCTAATCGACACAATGCGTCAAGGAGGAAAAAGTCACTCGAACCAATTCAAGTGTTTCACATATCGTAGTGATGTGAAAACGAAAGTTATAAAAGAACAGTTCCAAATAACACTTTCACTTGTTCCAGTACAATAGCTGTCAAAACAATTGAAGATGGAACGGATTGCTTAACTTAATAACACCTTCTGACCGTTATAATACGTACTGTAATCAAGTTTGGGTGATGTTGCCGTCCTGAGAGGTTTGTAATTATGTATTAACAATAGTTAGCTAGAAACCTCATTATGTCGGATTTTGATCAATAAGGTGATTAAGGATGTAGTTGAGTCGTCAAGATGATAATTTGGGGAAATGTTTGGTGTAATATTTGTCTTGTGGTTTGTGATTTTCTGCTTCAACGCAAATTCTATTTATGTTAAATCGAAAAAAATATATATATGCAAATAAAAAGTGTACTAAGTGTGTAACCTGAATATATTTTTATGTAGGATAGTAGCATCATTGTTTTTTTTAAGAGAACTGTGAATAAGAAAACTCCTTTCTGTCGTTTTATTGTTATTATGAATTAATATATGTGGTAATATTAATTATTAGGTGTGTATATGTATATAAGTATGTATATCAGTCATCAGGTTACCGTAGTACAGGCTCTGCCTAGTTCGGGACCTGAAGACCTTGTGTGGATGTTGTCCCATAAAATTAAAAAAAAAAAAAAAAAATATTGGGTTAACGTGGATCTCGAATCCTTGTTCAGCAGTGGACGCTTACAGACCGATCAGATTTTCTTCTCTCGTGAATAGGAGAACAGGCGATGACACGGAGAAAATTATTAGAATACCCTGAGTATGCCAGACGTTTTTAAGTATCATTCGTAGAGGCTCATTTTAGCACCCAATAACATAATATTTATTCCCCACAACCTCTTCTATTCTTCTTTTAACCATACCGAGTTAAACTATCTATCAATAAAGGTTAATTTATGACTCTTAAATACAACAACGTACTTAACATAAGTGATGGATGACTCGTTCGTTGACTAACACTATTAAATTACACTATTAAACCGGCTCAGTTGACCCCGCAGCGTTAAACAGTTCACTTCGTGAAAGTGATCTATTGGTATCGTGCACGTTGAGTATTGAGCAGATTCCTTGAGTAAAAAAATATCTGTTATAAATCTTGGAGGGGTTTTGAAATCCTTGTTCGTTAATTGAAAAATGGGGTTTCTATTTTTTTGTTATTTAAAAAGCATTATCTAGTCGGCTTAAGAATTAGTACTTCTCTATTTTGCAAGTATGGTGGTCCTGAGATTTATAGACCTGTGTGGCGTGCTGCCATGTAAGTATGACTTTTCCAATGACGTGATGAGTGGCTATAAGACCAGAAGAACAATGGATGGATCGTGTGTAGGGCGATGTGGCTAGAAAAGGGGTGCAAATACAGAGCTTGCGGCTGATATATATGTTTTTGGGAAAAGAACTTTCTTTGAAGGAAAACACCGTGAGGGAATTAAGACTTGATGCTCGGAATCCCAACACACCATGGTGTAGGTACGTTCGTAAAAGCTTACGAACAAGTTACATTGTATACGAGGTCTTCGCCCCCAAAACGTCGTTTCTTATTCCGTAAATATCATTAATGAGTGCCCATCATCAAAATGATTAAAGGTTTCAATCAATAAACCAGTTTTTGATATAAAGTAACCGGTAAAGAGATAATATTTCAAAAAAGGAAAACGGTAATAAGATATTTCAATGTTCCTAAAGAGTATTGAGGAAATAATCTTATGAATAATTTTATTAATCTTAACGGTCATGCCCATTAAAGGTAGAAGAATTAAATACATGTCTTTTATCGGTATTTTACAGGTTTACTAAGAAATAATCAAAGTTAAAGTTAAAGCCAAACCAAGTCTGAATAAAATTGTGACTTGTCATCATTCGTGGTGACAATCCTCGTTAATCGTAATACTTGCTTCACTTTATCTCATTTATTATGTAAATAATTAAAGACTTAGCTGATCCATGATCTCATTTTGAATTTCAGTACCTAGTTTCTAAACTATCTGTAAGTTAGCCACTATATTTTTGAATGCCAACAGGCAAGATGTACTGGGAATATATCTGAAACTAACACCATTATTGTAACGCCTGCATTCTATACAAATAAACTATTATTAGACTTTGACATCGGAACCCCAGGGTCCCGAGATATGTGAAGGCGTGCGAGGGGCCGAAGCCAACTCGCAGAGGCCCGTATAGACGCTTTCAATGAAATGATTATTGTTAACATTAATAAGGCTGCTGTCGATAGCTTCTACCTTGTAGCGACACACATAATAATTAGCGACTAGCGACCCACCCATTCCTCACACAGGTGCAATCAATCGTTGTGACGACATATCAAAAACGTTGAGATTTCTGTGTAATTGATGTACTCGTATAATTTACTATTTATTAATAATTTATAATTGATATTAATTTACTTTAAACATAAACCTTTCGGAATAAATACTCTAAATAACTGAGAAATCCAAATCAAAATCCATTGTGTAGTTTAGGCTAAGCGGTCATACAGACAAACACGACAAGCGACTTTGTTTTATACTACAATTCATAGATTCCACGCGGACTTTCATTACGCGAATATGTTTAACTTTCTGATACTGTATTCAAATGCAATAAGATACCCGCAATCATCAAATTTAAAAATAAGACATAATTCATCTCTTGGTAAGTTTGACAGCCACTCCACCACTGTGTATCACCAGGTACTCATCAGGCTAAATGAGTGCCTGCCAATTCACATGTCAAAAATGCGAGTTTGTTCAATACTTTCTTTTTTGAAAGCACTCATAATTCGCTTTCAAATCAGCTGTATTCTTATATTTATAGGCTTGTTACAGACTGCCGAGCTTTTTGTACTAAAGTTTTGTCAGATTACATAGTAAGTAAGCTGATTTTTGTTACTGGAAATACGGTATCCTGTTATAGTGCTACGAACGAATCACTCGTAAACAAACATTATTCAAATGAGTTATAACAATAAGTGGACGAAACCCAATCAACTGAATCAACTATTTCGGAAAGGGAAATTCTTCACGTTTTATTTCATTCAACTAGCATGGGAATTAAGTTGACAAAGAACAGAATAACATCTCCAATTTCTACTTTTACTGCACATCTGCTGGATAATAAACATTCATTTATTGCCAAACTAGCAGAAAGCTAAAAAAATAAACCACAACAAAGCTGCGAAAATCGTACCAATAATTTTTTTCATTGGCTTTTTCTCAAACGGACTACGTGGGAAAAAAATACGCTTAAATTTAATCGATGTTGTGGAGCCGTCTTTATTCGAGATCCGTATAGTCATTATTGAGCAAAAAATGGCTCTTTGTGTGCATTTCCATTCAAGTTAATGTAGTGGCAAAAAGTGGATGGTACTTGACACTTTTTAGTGATGAACGTCGGCGTGCGGCGCGGTGAGAAATTAGACTTATCGGTCAGTTAACAATTTAGTAAATGTGGTCAATGATTGAATGATAATACCTTGATTTTGCACACAATGATTTGATAAAGTGATGATTTGCAAAAAGTTGAAAGCATGCAAATTCGGGTAAGAGGAAAGCTTACTTTTGTTCATTCATTTTTCGCAGACATTGCACAGACTGTTTTTGTGAGAATTCCCGTTACAAAAGATGACTGAAAGCTTCAAAACTTTGTGCTATTAAAAGAAATGAAGGAGGTCTATGAAACCAAGGAAGACCGGCTTTCAGAGTATAAATAGAAACTTTAATTCAGATAACTTAGTAATGTGAACTAAATATTGTTGCTAAAGTTTTAACACAAAATAATGCTTTGAATAATTCGTCATCATCTCAAAAAAAGTTTACTGCTGGACATTGACCTCCACCAAATATCACCAAAGTAATTCATATCACGATCACTGTCATACTTCATTTCTCCCCATAAAAAAGCATAACGTTATTTGTAACCTACAATTAGCAAGTAATACCCCAAAAAACTAAACCATTACTCTAGTGACGTACACAGCAACAGTTTGTAAATCTAAGGTTAGTTTAACGGTCAAAATTCAGTTAACCGTGGTGCGGTTGCCTCGGATTACCGTTAACCATTATTAGCAAGATAGTTTAGCCGTAAGATTGAGGAATAATTGTAATTAATTCATCTGTTGTGGAGCTAACAACTGCCTGCGATTTATGTGGCTCTGGTACAATTAGTATTGCGTGGTTACGCTCGTGTACTTCTTCATTATTACTTTCTTTCTTTCTTCCTTATTATGATCATGAATTTTTTCAATCTCTTTTTTGTACTGTGGTCACAATTTATTTGACATGATGAATAGGGAATTAATGAACACCATAAAACGGCAAGCAACAATGTTGCATAATATCAAATAGGATGAAATTAATGAAAGAGACTCAATTAACGGATTAGAAAACATGGTTGATGAAATAATCGCTCTAAGTGAAGACTCTCAAGTTTTAGCATGTAACATGAAAAGTGCCACGAAGTATAATATTGTAAATGGCTATAAAAAGATGCAATTCAAAGAAATATGGATGGCTTGTGTAAAAAATATAGCTAGAGAGGAATATGTAATAATGATCCAGGATGTTGGTTGAAAAAACGCGTTGGACCCCAATGATGATAATCTAGTTAACAAGTTGGGCAGTAAAGCTCATTTTCTACTGAGCATAATTCACAAAAGGTTTGTTTATACTATTAGGTACAACGTCACAACTTGCAATCTGATACCAAATACACGGCTGAATCCTAACCAGAGTGAGAGCTTTAGTTAGCTCTTGCAACTGAACTTACCTCAAAAGGATTCACAAACACTTCAGCCTCTGTAATTTACCAAGTACTAAGTGCAATGCTTTCTCCCAAGGGTAAACCACAGTCGGTATTACTTCCATATTACCCGTATCCTCGATCCCACGACCACACAGACTCATCATTATGTCGTAATACTATTTTAATGGGCGCCATCTTGTGAACTAGGTCATCGTATTGTGCAGCAATTTAAAAATCTTTTACTCGTTAAATCTTTACGCGTCCTGAGAACGGTGGCGCTATCTATCATTGTTGATTTTGGTGAGAGGTAATTGGATTGGAAATGAGGATTCTTGTTTTGATTTGCTCGTCATCGTCTTCTTTTTTATCGTTTATTGTTCCAAGTTGTAAGGATATACTTTCAGTATTGAAAAAGTTACCGTATTTTCTTTCGTGTCAGCATTTTATCGTTTTCTTGTATTTATTATCTCGTGTCGTTACAGTTTTTCGTTAGAGTACAACAACATTATTATTCGATTGTGATTTTATAAAAATACATATTGTGGCTGACTGGATTACAAAATGTAAAAACCAATTCAACCTCCTTCCATTGTGACAAATAATTTAAAGGATGTCTAATGACATTCACAAAGAAATTCAATGTGATTCACAAGTTCACTGATCACAAAGATCCTCTGTATTGTGCTTGCACACAGTTAAAATTGCACAAACACCCGACAAAATATACAGGGTCAAATTAAATCAGCTGGCGAAACTTCACAGACTCTGGGTATTACAAATAACCCATCACGGGCTATATTTAGTAGACACCTGTCTTACCAACAGAGTTCGTGTTACCCAATAACTCTACCTGCGTCTGTGTTTCTGAACGCATACAACCCTAATCTCTTCAAAGTGAGAGTAAACAGGCGTCTACGGAGTAAGCTCACTCCACCGTCGACTCTGTCTCTGTCACCACTGACCTAGACTAGAGTCAAGAGCAAACACATCTTAAAAAAAAAAAAAAAAAACTGCGTTGTGGAGGTCAGATAGACGCCGCTCCATGTAAAATACTGCTATTCAGCTGCATCCGGTTAGACAGGAAGCTGACTCAACATAGTTACGAAAAGACAGCTGATGATGATGATGATGATGGTGGCTTCAATCTGACGAAGTTTCACAATTTTCCCTCGACAAATAAATCTTCACGCATTTAGTACGCGCAGCCACTCCGACTGCAATTAGGTCATCCAAATAACTTATATACATACATTTTTGACGGATATTTTAAAAGACCAATAATGCGGTAATTTCGTCCGTCTGGGTCATCGTCGTTCGCCCACTTCTGTTTTTCGTTGTATATCATACTTAATGGTTATGACTTTATTTTCCGTTATTGTTCTTGAAGACGGTTGGATCATCTATCATTATGATGATATGAGTTTCTGGAACTTTATAATAAGTTTAGTCTTCTTTGGTGCAATATAGCCAGAATCTTTTTCTTGTCTCCAATTGAATGATCTGGTAGCCGGTCTCTTCAACAAATTTAAAGTAAATTATTGTTTTGACCATAATTATATAAGTTTAATTAAGCATTTAATTTAAGAGCTACTTGTGTTTGATTGATTGTTGTCCAGCTTAAGAGACCACATATTTTGGTTCAGTTTGTCTGTTATATGGTCACGTGCAGTTATTTTTATCTAACTTTTTATCCAAATCCGTCAATCACTTCGGCCTATCACATTTCTCTCTCGTGATTTTGTATCTTCCTAGCTTTTTTGCTCGTCCTTATAATCTATCAATTCAGTAAGATTATTTTCAGTAAACTTTTTCATAGTACGGACTTTCGTAAAAAGATATTCGCAAACGAACCGATACTAATGGTAGCTAATTTGACACACTTCTCAGTTATATCGATGCAGGCAAAAACAGGTTTCCAAATTGAACGATGAAAAAATCTATAACCGTTAATCACATCTTATTTAATTTGATGGAAATATTACGGAAATGATGGCTAACTTCGTTGAAAGATGCGAAGATATATTTAAAAAAAAATTAGAGTACCTAATCATTGATTATTCATTTTGTGGTTTTCCGTGGAAAGGGCGGTAATGTGGCGTTCATTATCTTAATGTGTACAGAAAAGATGTCAATTGCCGTAATTATTTGGTGTTATCCTCAAAATCTAAATCGATGTTTGTTGAGATCGCTGTTGATACGCGTTAGTCAATTATGCGTCAATTACTTGTCCTCTTTAGGCATGTGTATTCTTTGTTAAGGTTGCATTTTTATCATTTTATGTAAATTGGCTTTATTATGCGATGTTGGACCCTCACCCGCATTTTTGCATTGAATATAAGCGATCAATGTAACTTTATCATGTTGAATGTACCAGCATAATTTGCGGGAACTGAAGTGCACTTTTCCAAACACGTGCAGTTGGTAGTGTTAAAGGTAAAAGTAAATATAATTTTATATTTGCACGGAGTAGACATAATTACAAAAGAATTATTTGAAAAAAATATGGCCGCCCGCACCCATATCTATATTAAATATAATTTTAATCTCACATGACTAGTTCTTGATAATATTAGTAAGAAAGAAAGAAAGAAAGAAAAAATGTTTATTCTGCACAAACAAAACGGGCATTCAAGTGGTTTTTGGACGATCGGTTAATTACCATTTTGTACTCTCCACAAGAGAAGCATTAAAACGTTAAGAAATACGGTACTTCCTTCGCAGACATCGATTGACGATGTTTGATGGAGGGCCTGTCCGTTGTCATTAACAAAATCACCGTATAGAACCAATCGTAAACCAAAGGCAATTATGGATCTTGCAAAATTGTGTAAAAACCGTTCTAAACGTGTGTGTGCCAGGCCGGCGCCGTGAACCGCGTGAAAGTCTTTCAAGGTATTGTGCGAAGAGCTACTTTCGTTGTACTCTTCTGGGTCATGGGTCACGTAGACTCAAGGTTGATCGGTCAATGCAGTGACCTGTTTAATTTTATGATTACCTAGTACATCGGTGTTAGAACACGGTTGAAGTTGTTGACACTAATTCATGCGTGCATTATCTTCTAGCCTTTTGCCTTGATACTGTGGAACAAGTTTGCACAAAGGCTGTTTTCACGCTATTTATTTCCTTTGTAAAGTCCTAAACGGTATTTTTCCCACGTTAAAAGACATAATTTCATATCTACACCTCCATAAAAATTATTTCTAAAATACAAATGAATGTACTCGTAGAATTTAATCCAACTCAAGTGACCACAATCCAGACGGTCATCCACATTTGACCCACAACAGAATTAGGTGAAACAACCCACGTGAAGGATTTTATCCGTTCAAAGCCAATGTCAAGGTCTTTGTGCCGTTAGCGAGATAATATTACGGCATAACCGTCGGTGACCTCGAATCGTGTATTGTAAACTATCATAGGCTGTTGACTTATAAGATGATTAGTATTGATGTTTCGCTTTGATACCTGATTAATGATGATTATGATCGAGGTGTTAATTCTATTCAAAATATTGAATAGATGAAAGCTGTTAGAAATTTGGTAACTTTTAGATGCGATTTTGGGTTGTTTAGTATTTGACAGTTTATGTATGAGGCCACTATGAAAAAAAATTAATTCATGAGCGGAACTGAATTTGTACGTCTGCACGCATTCTCTTTGGGTCTTCCTGCAACTGGGTTTTCCCAAAAGTATGTTAACTTCACAGTCTTTTGTTATGCTTCTTTACCAGCTTCGTTTGTTTCAGTATTGACTTCGTTTATATCTTCCAAAGTGCTTTTTAGTTCCTAATGCTGTTGTGTTTTGTTTATCTTCACCCATGCATGTGCCAGCATTATTTTGGCACAGCTGCTGCCTATTCCATATCTACCAAACTACTTTACTCTACTGACCCAGTAAAGAAATAACTTAATAAATATACCCCTAGTAGCAATGATCCCGCTAACCACGCAGTAAAACATCTATGTATTACTATCAGAGATGAAAGTTAAAACGCTTTATGTTTCTGCGATCCTGGTATAAACGTTAAGTTTAGCACAATGTGGGTCGGTGAGAGACAATTAACATAGAACATTAGTTTAGTATTAAAATACGCAATTAACTTTAATAAGACGTGGAAGAAATCTTTTGTATGATTGAACTTTGAATTGAACGTTTTATTGCTGTGTAACTTACGATTGCTATTTTGCGATGTTTTGACTTGACTTTAGGACATAATCCATTTAATTTTCCACTTTCAGAGATTCATCAATGAAGTGAGTCATATTATCGAGACTGCCTTGAAAATGTTATATTTAAAGCTTTGCTTGTAAACTTAAACGTTCAAATAAGTATATTTAAATCTTATTCTGATCTTCATTCCACGACCAGCAAACATTCTGCACTCCCTGGATTGGCGTTAGTTTATCTTGAAGCAACATTTAGTAGATTCTGACACTGGTAACAATTTGCCATTGACATCACCTTTACATCGTACTCATTTTATTATTCCAACATGCGGTTGACCGTATCGAGGTACCAGAACTGACCGTAATTTCAAAATTCAAGTTGGACAGTGAAAATATAAAATACTGAGCGATCGGCGCGTTTTTCAAAGGAATATTTATCAGAGAACGAACGGTTTAAGCTCGGATTATATGCGTGCCCGACCGAGTGACATACTGGCAAGAAGCAGGGCTGGCAAAATAATGTTTTTTTTTTTAATAAAAAAAGCAACGCATTCTTGAAGAATCTGTCCCATAAGTCACTGTAGGAGCATTGCGTCAGATTCAGAGTTACATTCATTGATTCACCAGTGCCTGCAAAAGTAATTTCTTCCTTCATTATTAAATCTAATATTCACACATGAGTTTGGCTGGTCTTATGAAAAAGATTTAAAATATTACGGGCTTAGTAATCAATTTAAATCTTTCACCGCTTCTGACTCCGTTCTCAAGGTATAATATTGGATTACGATCGTCAGTTATTGCTAGATATTTATCGAAATGATTATAATTATGACCATTTCTACGAATGCAAAGACAGCCAGCCCTAACAGTACCGTTGACAACAAGATTAATACTAGCATTCCAAGCGGTACCTGCGGTTGTGGCGGAACTATCGAACAATATGCTTTGTGGTACCCGCTTTCACACATATACGGGAAATACGAGAAATTGTCTGGCTCCTCTTGTGTATTATTTACTCTCCTAATGCTCGTAACAGTTTTTATAGCAGCCAGCACGCGTAGCATAACAACTTCTATCTCAAATACAAAAGTTTTGACGGCACGGTTGGCGCAGTGGTTAAGCGATTAACTGCTGCGCTGCGTGTTGCGGGTTCGCTTCCCGCACGGATCAAATATTTGTATGACCTACAAGTAGTTGTTCCGGGTCTGGCTGTTTGTGTATGTGAGTTTAAATGTTTGTAAACGCACCCACAACACAGGAAAAATTCCTAGTCTGGGACAAAGTTTAAAAAAATCTCTTTCTAAACTATATTTTTCGTTTTGATGGTACATCTATGTTTTTTAGACTGTTTGGGCCCAGAAGGTGGCTACATTTATTGTGGCGTCAGAGGTGATGTTCAGATCGTCGAATGTGCAGATGAATGGGTCACTCTAGCAGACGGGGCTCAGTCTGTTCAGGAGCACCGCACTCTACAATGAATAGACTCGTCTCTTTCCATACAAAGTGACATTTCTTTTCTTAATTTTTGTGAGAAGTGCCGTAGAAATATGTCTACAATCAGCCATTTGGTCTTTCCTTTCTTCCGTTTCTACGGTGGTCATGCTACGCGCATGCAAAGGTAAAGGGGATGTTTGGGTGGTTTTAAAATTACTGCTAATCCTTTGATCTATAAATCTCTTCGGTCGGTATTCTTCTCCTTTTCCTGTATCAGCATGATCTATGTTTACGAAAATCACACATTTTATGCTTAGTCAGTAACGCTGGTACCATAGTTACTGACTGGCTAATCTCGTGAAACCATTTATCTGACTTCAAGTTTTCAACGATTTTCTCTCGAGCAAATTGTGTAAAACTCTTTAGAAGAAAATCAGATCATAAAACATTTCATAGCTATTCAATTATAGGCTCTCGCTTTTGACCTCCGTGAACATTATTGAAACAAAACACGATCATTATGCCTTTAACGCCACATTAGATCTAATACATCTTCTCAGTAAAATGGGGAAAGTCCACAAATGTATTGAGCGGATAGCTATAGAGCAAGACATTGCAAATGGCATTTAATACAAGGTCACAGTCGTGAGGCGTCGCGAGGGAAGGGCCATTCTAAAGTACTAGAAAGTTGGCAAAGCACTGGAGATTTGTAAGGCGTTCTACACTGTAATTGTTTTGCGTTTGATTAGGTAGAAGTAAATGCTAATGGGCAAATGTGAGGTGAAGGTGAAGAGACAAAGCTTATTAGTGCAGTAAGCAGCAGTAAGTGATACGGGAGGGGGAGTCGGACAGTATAAGAGAAAGCAAAAAAAAACAAATTAATATTCAGGCATGCACCCGATGGGATTTCCCATAACTAACTAAAATATAACTTATTTTCATAGAAACTCTCATCAACTATTAGGGAGTTAATCTTTTCGTTTTGTTCACCTTTGTTGTAAAAGGAAACCTTGTGCAAAATGTCATGCTTCTAGACACAAGATTTTTAGATTTAAAATTGCGTCATTATGTGGAAGAAAATGAACTGAAATTATAGGTAAAAGCATCGATTTATCAGATTTCAACGGATGTGTATTAACGCCGTTCGGTCTGCAAATGTTAAGCTTTAAATGTAATGTATGTAAAGTGCCCTCTAGTGCTTTCCAACATTGTGTTATCTACACTTCAACGTGTAGAAACTGGTAAATACCATGTTATTAAGTAGAAGCCTGCTATCTGCACAACAATACTATCATTAAGTGTTTGGAGTGATTATTAAATACTTTGTAACTTTCTGTATATTTACGCAGTAACAGGTACTTAAGTACTTTATGGTGAATAGTGAAAACTACATTTTGCCAAATTAGTCCCCATGTAGCGAGTTTGTTGCATATTAATCGCTGCTACCAAGAATTTACTAATTAAATAATAATAATAATATGAGACCACATCCACACAAGGTCTTCAGGTCCCGAACTAGGTAGAACCTGTACTACGGTAACCTGATGACTGATATATACATATACACACCCAGACACAGGTCAAACAGACATCTTCATGCACGCAAATGTTTGACTTGTCCGGGGATCGAACCCGGGACCAGCGGCTCAGAAGGCAGGGTCGCTACCAACTGCACCAACCGGTCAGTCGTGGGTGATCCTTAATTCCTCAGTAGCAGCTCGGAGTTTGCATTGGGGCCCGGTTCATGGGAATAAGTTCGCCTTCTATTACCTACATTGGATTAGTCAAATGTGGGTTTACATACATCTCTGCCTACCTCATTCCTTATTTTTTTGATTTAGAAGAGTTTCCACGGAGTTTCTTTTCCGTTTAGGCCGTTTTCTTTCTCCAAAGGAATATATTACGCTTAGCAATTGGAAATTAGCTTCATCTTTCTGTCTGACCGACTTGTTGACAACTCATAAATGTCTATAAGTTTATAAGTTTCTAACTTCGGAACCGGTGTTTAATGTTTTCTCTCGTTTTGTTTCAGGATCTCAACATCATGGACGACTGACTGCACTGCTCAGTGATATTTAATTTATAGTTATTGTTAAAGACTGACTAGTGTTAAACTGTGTTCAAGTGATTGTTTATACAAAATGGAGGCCAAGACACATATACTTGCGGCGGCAGCGCTTCTTATAATTGGTAAGTGACAGTTTATCGTAGGTAGATTATGTAGATTGAGGGATTTTTTCGTGTAGAAATCCTGGATGTCCGCCGCCTCCCTCCGATGCCGGATGAAAGGGTCTTTCAGATTCTTACTCACTAAAACCACACGATGTTCTTCCAACTACATTTGGAGTTTAAATTGTTTTAGTTCAAGATACTTCTTTCCATACTGTGGAAGATCGAACATTGATCACCACGCTTGGCCACAGCGTCTTTGATTTTTTCTTGCTATGATTTCCTAGTAGTCAGTGCTTTCTTAGATTTCTGAGAATGACCATTATTATGGCATTGATAAAGTCACATTAACAGGTTTCGTTCCTAAAACCCGGTGTGTACGCACACCAATTGAGCTACGTAAATATTTAGTGGATTTAAAAGGAGAAAATATATAGTCATAGTCACCTATTTATAAAACTTGGAATCTATCTACTCCTATTTTTATTATGTCTCATAGTCAAATAATGCAAAAATATGTCCTGCGGTCAAAAACATGTCAACCAATCACGCATAACTTTAAAACAACTTACTTTACTTGTATGCAAATAGCCTACAAAATGCCAGTCATGCGGTTAAAGTAATCTTTCTATTTTGTTTGACCGCAACCTGTAGTTTGTTCAATATTTTTATAACAAGCATCAGGGATAATAAAAGACGATCTATAAATAAATATTCCAGCCTTTAGTGCTTGCGTGCATGCTAGAAGGATGTTTTTTCTGAATCAGTGTTTGGTTTTGTTTGCCAATCTTTTTAGTTTTGGATAATTGGCTCTTTCAATAACTGTCAAGACATTTTTTCTTTTATCAAAAATGGTTTTCATCCTGGGTTTTCTGTAAAGAAAATGACAAGTTACTACGAAAGAATATATTTTTAAAATCTTTTATGATACGTTGACTAAGAACTATATAAGACCACCAAACCGAAATTAATCAAATCTGATTCATAATCAATAACCTTAAAACACTGTCACTTAAAAATAAATCACCATTCCAATTGAGTGCTCATGCTAAAAAACTCCTCTATTTTTTGCATCCTCGTCCTCAAAATATGATGTTACCAATAATAACATAAGCAAAAAACAGACGATATTTTAAAAGAGGTCTTTTTAATATACTCCGAAACATAAAGAGTGCAACAAATAATTGATTATAACCAGTTTTCGATAATGGTACGGCCACATTATACATAGTTGTAATTGGCACAAACTTTTTACGTGTATAAAATTATCAAGGTGTTAAAAATAACAAAATTGCTTGACTGATTTGTGTCTGTTTTTGGATTTTATTTTTGATTATGATAGACAGCTGAACATGTTTAATAGACGTATTTCTTATGAGTTTTAAACGGTAGTTTAATAATGCATATTGCAGGCATCAATATTAATATAATCTATCATTCGTTATAAATTCACTAATCTTTAATACTCTTATGAGATGATTAAAACTAATTCTGAGGGCCTAGACAAGTGGCAATCACTTAAAAACCGTTTCGTATATCTACAAAGCCTTTCGGCTGGTTTGACATAAGCTTTTCGGTAGCTCCCATAAATGTTTGACTTGTCTATCATCGTTATCACTAATAGAATGTCAGTTTGTCGTGACCGTGACTTAAGGGCCTACCCGTTTGTTATGCCAGTGATCAAATTCGATTCAAATATTGATTATTAGTGCAAAGATAATCTCTTTTCCCAATTTCAATCATTATCAAAACTGTCCTGTATTGCGACGCAATTGATATCATGTATCAAAACCCGAAAATAACAAGAATAATGAGGAAAAATAATAATGTTGTTCGTGTTAAACATACCCAGACGGCGCTTTGTGATCGTGGTATTGTCTCATAATTATTTAATGGAATGATAGTAATAACATGTATATTAACCGTTTAATTAAAATAATTATTCAACTCTTCAATAAACCCTAAAAACCGCTATCGTTGTGTATTTTTAATTGCAATAAAAGTTAACTGAATTTAAACAGTATTCATAATTAATTATAACACTATAATAAAGTAGTAGTCATTAATTTTATTAGCTATTTGCAATAAAATAACGATGTTATTTTTCCCTATTCGACATAAACAATTTATTTTGCTGCTGACACAATTTAATTATGGTATGTTGGTAATATTAAATACGTATTAACATTAATGTGTGTTCTTATAATAACATAACATTGTTCCCCGAGGGGCTAGGCAAAGATGTACCTATACACTCACATTTTTCCAGCTATGTTTAAGTTCTATGTTATAGGCAGCGAGCCCATTGCCATAACTTGTCACTAAAGGTTCATTTAAAACTAGCGTCAGACAGCATCTGTCTAGCATTGTTGCTGAAATGAACCTTTTTGGCGCAGTAGTGAGGCACTCACTATTGTTATAAAAATATTATTTTCACTATTTTATTTTGTTATTTGTATTTTGTGATTCACAAACTGTGTCCACATAAACGTTATTATTTATTTCTTTCATTCATAACCGGGCACAAATACAGATTTTTATAATATAGTCTTTGTATTAGCCTGTTTGTTTATGTGTCTTGATGAGCAAGAGCTATAAAGGAGCAGACCACCAAGCTCGGCTAACAGCCGATCTATTCTGTAAAAAACATCACCTTGAAAATGTAGGTGAAGTGAGCTGTGATTCCACCAGCCGGTCGATTCTGTAACATTCTCACCGTGAAGACTTGCGTGGAGTGAGCTGTCATTGTCCTCCCACTGATGCTAGCGATTGACCAACGTTTCATTTACAATCATAATCGAGATTTTAATAATATTTTTATACAAATTCTATTGATCATTTTATATTATTTCAAAGCTAGAATGTAGCAGGGGTCTTAAAATAAAACAGCAAAACAGAAATTCGGTTAGAAACTCAATATTGTTTATTTAATAGTCCGTGCGTGACGTGCTCGCGCTTAAGGAATTAAAAATAAAAACACCGTGGGTTTCTGACTGAATTTCTATTTTGCTATTTTATTTTAAAACCCCTAAAATAGTAATGTTTAGACACTTAGATAATAGCTTTGAAATAATATAAAATTATCACTAGATTTTGCATAAAAAATATAATTAAAATCTCGATTATGATTGTAAATATAATGCTTGGTCAATCCCTTGCGTCAGTGGGATGACACTGACAGCTCACTCCACGCTCACTTCACCTAAGTTTTCACGATGAGATGGTTACAGAATCGCACGACTGATGCTACGGATTGACACTATTGACAGCTCACTTCACCTAAGTTTTCACGGTGAGATTTTTACAGTATAGATCGGCTGATTAATAATTGAATCAGCTTTTCAGCCTGCGACCTCCTCCGCCTTAAATTTCTTGTTTTTTTTTTTACTATTGCATGTCACAACATTAAAGACCAGTGACTTAATTTCTTACCATAAGCCCATACGAGTGTTTGTGCGATGGCCGCGAAACGCCAAAGTAGTACATTTTGACCAAGATGTAAGGGCTGTAGAGTTAGGGGCCTGGCTCTACATTCGATCTGATAACTTTTTAACAGTAAAAGCGTTATGTAAGTCTTGGCAACCGACTTAACATAAAATAGTTTATGTGGGTAACATATTCATCGTACGAAACCCTCTCCACGCGAGTTCAACTCATACTAGTCCGGTTTTGACAGTAAAATCATGTTTGTAATCGAATCAGTACTTCCAAAGATTACCTTTTACAAGCAAACAAGCAGCTCATCTGTTTATAGTATTCATTTAGACGTTCCCTTTTGACTTGTTTTAATTCTTCAAGCGCAAAATAGAATTCCCATGAGATGTCAAAAGCTTCTTCTAACCATAAACAAAATGTTTTTCTCCAAAACCTTGCCAAGTCAACCAAAGCCTATCAAATCACTCAAGTGTGACTCCACCATAAATCATGAAGATATAAAAATCGAGACGCACCAATTATCTTATAAAATAAGGCGGCCATGACACTTTGCGAGCATAACAGTACTTAATTAGGCAGTAATTAGTTCCTCGAAACATACTCTTAGACTCGCATCGGCTTTTATCGTTTAATACGCTCCGAGGTATTTTTATTGGCATGTAAAATATTTAAACGGAATGAAAGAAAGGTTTTTGGACGTGTTTTTAAATATTTATATGGCGGATTTATATCGTGGGAGTTTAGTTTTGATTTGCGAATGGAGTGGGTTGAAATATTTGGCACTTTGTTGTATATATCATCCATGTTAGGTTAGAAGCATTTTAAGTTTATAGAAATATCCGATGGTGAGATAGATTTGTCTGCTTGGTAAAAGCTGAAGTTGAACTCAAAATAGTACCTACTTACGTTACAATTTTAATGTTATCTTTATACCACTCATATTTGGATTCAATTAAGATATATGTTTTGGTGCAATAGTGAATAACACATATTATTAGTAGCCTTGAATAACCAAAAAGGCACAAGTTCAGCTTATTTTCTTCTATTTTTGATATAATATATACGGTGGAAGAGTCACCGTGACCCAAAACTTGCTCGACGAAGTGCTAGCCCGCGCTGTAGCTGAGCCTGTAGCTTTAAATTCCTCAGTTAATAAATTATCCAAACTTGATCCAGACTGTCTCACCTTGCTGCCTTCCGCTCAGCGACGCCCTAATCCGAGGTCCATACCCCACAGGTGGTGCCCTTAGCGTGCAGTCGTTTAGTAATGTAAGAAATTCGCCCCTGGCTGGAGGCTTTGAATCCGCTTAAGGCAGCCCCAGAATAGTCCGGTTAAGCAGTGACGTCCTCTCAAGGTCAACTGCGAGAGGCCATACAAAAATAAAAAACGTGACCCAAACAACCAGCCAGCTGTTTGATTCTTGCAACTTGATCCATGCCTCCTCGCAGCACACGCTGTGTTCGTCACACAATGCCGTAGTTGTACGATGACCCAGTAGCTTTGCTTCGCAAGGTGGATTCTTGCTCCCGTATCGGCGGCCAAGAAAATAGCAGAGGGCCGTAGACTACTAGTCTGGTCGGTACTGGAAACCCAGTCCGGGTTTCCGTGCAGGTGAAACTGCTGGAACCCAGACCTCTGAGGAGCTTCCGCTGCCAGGTCGGCAACAACGTGGGAGCTAAATGCACCTCGAAGGTGGACCGCAGCCACCACTGCTTCCGCTGTGGTCAGCCCGGTCACAAGGCCAGGGGCCGTACTATGACCTGTTAACGCCATCATAATTCCGTTGAGAAAAAGAGACAGTGCTATCGGCCATGTATAGCTCCGTCTCTCTTCCACGCTAGAACAATGATGGAATTAACACGTCATAGTACGGCCCCAGCTCCTGTAATGCCGCGCCGCACTGCACCGTATGTGCCGCAGCTGGCTAGCCGGCCGATCACCGGATGGGGAGCAAGGCCTGCGCTCCACCCGCCAGAGCCAGGGGCAGGGACAAGCCCTCCGCCACCACCGTCACTGCCGCAGCCACCGCCACTGCCGCCGCCGCTGCCGCCTCAACCGCCGTCGTCGCTGCCGACACCACCGCGGCGGGGCCCTCACAGAGGGGTTGGGAGGAGGCTGACATGGAGTGCCAATAACGGCCCCATTACGCCTCCTCCAGGCGAACATAAACTACTCTGCCTCCGCTCAGGATCTGTTGCTCCAGAGCATGGCGCAGTGGTCGATTAACATCGCCGTGGTCGCTAAGCCGTACTTTGTCCCGCCTAGGGATGCCTGGGTGAAGGACCTGAGCGGCTCAGTGACCCGAATTTCGTTGGCCGCCACTGGTACTCCGTCCCTCGAGCCAGACACGAGTGGACGAGGACACAAATCCAAACTCCAGGCTGCTACTGAGAAAATTCTGATGGCAAAACACAATAACATTTTGTCCGACCTGGGAATCGAACCCAGAACCCCGTGCTTAGCAGTAGCGCTTGCAGGCAACGAGGCAATCACAACGTCTCATCCACCGTGTATTTTGTGGCCACACTGGCCATCTTTAGGGTCCAGCTCAACTGGTAACTGACAGTGAAACGCCACATTCGAAAAAAAAAACAAACATAAGCTGCACAGCACATTCTGAAAACAAGATTTCCTTAAACTCGATAAACCTTTTTTTTTTTTTTTGAGGGTGGGAAATCATCACATGACTTCTCCTGCTCTGGGCGGAGCGGGAGGGCGTGTCAGACTCTTACTGACTAAAACCCACCCGTGTTCCTTCAGTTGCCTGTGCCAGGGGCCGCGGTAACCCTTTGGGACTTTCCCGCAACCTATAAAAAACTCGATAAACCGTACGATAAGCTCCATTGAGCCCATATCTCTTAGTAAAAGCTTACCCCATAAAGTTATAAAAAGTGCGAGTTATTTTTCTTTTTTAAAAACAGGCCTTTCTTTTCTTATTAAGAATATGATCGATCATTGCTATCTTTAAAACTTAACCCAGAAATATCAGGCTGCACTTGTATGTATGAATTTACTTTGACATTTGAAATGTCGGTAAAAAACTGAGGACGAATTAAAACAACGCTGATGTTAGCTTTATCTCGATCAAAGATAATAATGAAGAGACACAGAAGGAGCACTTAAAACTATGCAAGAGTACCTTTTTTTTTACTGGGGGAAATCCTCATGGACTACCTCCGCCTGGGGAAAAGGTGGAGGGGCGTGCCGGACTCTTACCAGCTCTTACCCCGGTGTCTCCTCGCACGTTTGCGCGGAGCCGCGGGAATCCAAATTCTTCCGCAGCCCCACACTAGTGCTGGCCCGGTCTGTCCGGGCCTCGTCTCCTGCACGGGGTAGTGAGGTGTACCTACTGTAAGCGTCTAACTTTATGGCGATTCTGACGTGGGCTACTCGCTGCGCACTGACCCTCCCCTCACCCCCGCGGTCACACGAACTTGCTACTGCGCAGCTACTCGCCTCGTTTTCAGAGCCGTCATAAAGTTTGCATCGGGGCGTATGGGATGACTAGAACAAACGATGTCAAAGTTATAGCCGAAGATTTCACATAAAAATATGTTTTATTATGATGTGACTGGCATGAAAGATCAGAAACCTGTCTGTTTCTATTTCCAGGCGGATATAAACATAGGTAGTTAGGTAGGTGTGACAGAATCCGAGGCTATGCCTGTCTCTAATGCCCGTTTTCACCAACACGACACATCAATTAATTCCTAAATAAAACCGCGCGGTTGGCTCTGAGCGGCGCGTTGACAGTCCAACAGTGCGCTTTGATTTAGGCATTAATTTAGGTGTCACTAAGTGTTAATGAAAACGAGCATAAATCTAAAATGTCTTAACCATACTTGTTAATTAGCTTCATCATTTTGAGTGTTTTATTCTGATATCGTTTTTAAGTTTCTGTGACTACAAGATTTTATATATGCGTTGCGTATTGTGTGGAGTGAAACTTCTACATCTCAACTTTATAGTGGATAATGGCGCTAATGTTATTCGACATTAGATCAATGATCTATAGATCGTGATCGATGACGCGTGCGCGGCCGTCAATAACCGTTAATACGACACTTGTTTTGATTTATTATTCCATTCTATTCATTTCATTAATATAATACGTCATCAAGGAACAAAATGAATTTCTTCGAGAACATTACTTTGCGCCGTACACGTACTAAATCGGATTCCAACACCGTTACTAACGAAACAATTAATAGTACATTCGAAGATACTGTTTCCAGCCTACCCGACTTATCCAATGATGACATTAATGATGCAAAACAACAACAAATTACAAAGCTAAAGGAACAAATTGACGGGCTTGTGTTAGATTTGGATAGTGCACATCAGGAAATCGAGTCTCTTTCTTTACAAAATAGTAACCTTAAGCAAATAAACTTAGACTTGCAAAGGAAAAATGATCTCTTCGTAAAACTAAGCAGCCCAGTTAAAAAACCAAAACAATCTACTCCCAAGAAATCATTAAATAAGAACAAAGGAACACAAACGGAACCTTTAATTGTATTATCGAATCAGGAAAAGGATATGTCATGTTCATCACCCTCTCGCATACAAAATAAAACTAGCAGTGTTGAGACAAAACTACAACAAATCCCACAACATAAAAATTACAGTAAGATCTGTATCCTGAGTACCAATAACAGGAACAACATTGGAAATATTGCCAAGCAAACCCTTCACAAACACTCAGTAAATATATGCCATTACATAAAGACACACTGCAACACACAGCAACTGGTGCACGACATAGAAACTAAATTAGAAACGTTTACAATGAAAGACTTCTGCATAATTCTAATAGGAGAGGAAGACTTTAAGACTACATGTGACTACCTCCAACTGACTCTTCACTTACGAGCTACTTTACAAAAAGTGAGCTTTACGAACATCATTGTCTGTACACCAACATTTAACTGCAGTTACCAAAGAAACATGTATAATTGGAGAGTAGAGCATTTAAATAACTTACTGTATCTGGACACATTGACATATGAGCATGCATATCTTTTAGACTCGAACAAAAATCTAGCATTCGATTCAACAATGTTTACCAGGCTGGGGCTAGTAAATAGTCATGGAATGCAGAGAATTTTCAAAGATATTGACGAGTTTATCGACGGTATTAAAAAATACGACTTATTGATAACAGACGATGACATTATACCCGACAGTCAACAATGGGACACACAGTTTTTTCTATGATACCTATTTAAATATACTACATCAAAACATTGCAGGACTATTAAATAAAGCTGACGCATTCTCTGTATGTATAGAAGAACTCATGGCCAAAAGTATTGTCATTGATGTTATTTGCATAACGGAACATTTCATGATGACTGGTTATGAGCAGTATCTCTCAATCCCGAACTACAATCTAGCTACTTGTTTTAGCAGGAAAGATACTAAAAGAGGGGGTTCATGTATCTTGATAAAAAAGGGACACCACTGGAAAGAAATTCCAGAAGTTCGGAACCTAGCAATAAGTAGCACTTTCGAGTGTTGTGCTATAGAACTGACTCATACTGGTACCATTGTTATCTGCATCTACAGAGTTCCTAATCCAAGCAATTTGACCTGTTTTTTTGAGCAACTGGACAAATTATGTAAATTAATAACAAAGAAAAACAAGCGAAATGTTGTAATATGTGGTGATCTTAACATTAATATTTTGAAGTGTAGTAAAGTCTCTTTAGAACTGGAATGTACTCTACTCAATTTTAATTTGAAATTGGCAACTAATCAGCCGACTAGACTCTCTAGTAACACATGCATTGACCTTTTTGCGCATAATCTGGGTAAGAAATGTAATTGTGACATAATAGATTTTGCTCTTTCAGACCACACCTGTCAAATACTCAAGGTTCCAACCAAAAGAATATGTGTTATGAAGCATTGGTATATCAAACGACGTGACTATAATCTGGCTAATATGAATAATTTTAGAGAATGTTTGCAAAGTCTTTCTTTTTCTGAGCTTTATCAGGTTGATGATCCAAACATAGCCTATAATATTTTTTTGGAGACATTTACTTTCCTATACGACCTATGTTTTCCATTTAAACGTATTACTATTAGATTACACAAAAGACCACGATGGGTCTCCCGTGGTATCAGAACATGTAGCAAGAATAAAAGAGCTCTCCTGTGGCGATACAGACTACACCACAATGAGCAAGACAAAAAAGCCTTTAAAAAGTACGCAGCGGTTTATAATAAAATAATTAAATTAACGCAACGCGTTCAGAATAACTACAAGATCAAATCATCTTCCAACAAGTCTAAAACGACGTGGGAAATAATTAACCAAACTAAATTGAATATGCCAAATAATAATTTAATTCATAGCATTAAGTTAGGAGATAAAATAGTGACTCATCCACCTGATATAGCAACTGCATTTAACGACTTCTTTGTGGATAAAATAAAACCCATAACGAATTACGGTATACAAGTGACCTCAAATATAGAAAGGAATAGTAACTCGATGTTTATGGCACCAAGCCACGAAAATGACATTAATGCTTTAATTAAAACTTTGAAAAATTCGGGCAGTGTAGGTAATGACGACATCTCTACAAAAATAATTAAACATGTATCAAACTGCATTAGTGGACATTTAAGCCATATTCTTAATCTGTGCATATTACATGGTACTTACCCAACCAACCTAAAAACAGCTGTAATTAAACCATTGTTAAAAAAAAATAAGCGCAAGCATAGCATGGAGTCTTATAGACCCATTGCGCTTGTGCCAGTAATATCGAAGATATTTGAAAAATATATTTATAGTGAAATCTTTAAATATCTAGATAAAAAAAACATATTAACCGACGAACAGAAAGGCTTCCGTAAAAATAAAACCATTAATATGGCAATATATGACTTCTTGAACCATGTCATTACGAATGTCGACAACAGAATACCTGTTTGTTCAGTTTACTGTGACATGACTCAAGCATTCGACTATGTCGATCACAATATCTTGCTTAATAAACTGGATGCGTACGGTATTAGAGGGAATATCCTCAGTTTAATAAATTCATTTTTGAGTAACAGGAAACAGTACGTAGAAGTAACTGACATAGATCCCAAAACTAAATGCCAACGAACCTATAAGTCTAGTTATCGCACAGTTGCTTATGGTGTGCCCCAGGGCAGCGTCTTAGGGCCCCCGCTGTTTATATTATACATAAATGACTTGCCCAAAGTAACAAGTCACCCCATGACACTGTTTGCAGATGACAGCACTGTGACCATTAAGAGCACTGATGATCAAAACCACAACGATGCTGTCACTCAGTCGATAACCTCCATAGTGAAATGGTTGGATAATAATAATCTTAAAATAAATATCGATAAGACGAAACTAATGATGTTTAGCCAACGTGCGAATATCAATATGACAGTATGTTATAACAATAAAAACATAACACAAGTTGATACATCTAAATTCCTAGGTCTAACTATTGACAAAAAGTTGGACTGGAAAGCACACACGGAAGAGCTAACTAAACGAATTAGCAAATCAGCCTATGCCCTATTTAAACTGACCCCAGTGATTAACGTCGATGCTTTAGTCACAGCATACCATGGTATGGTGAGTTCATTATTGAGGTATGGTGTCATTTTCTGGGGTAACTCAACCAACAGGGAATTAGTTTTTAAAGCTCAAAAAAGGTGCATTAGGTTAATGTTCAGACTCCATAGTGTAGATTCTTGTAAGCCATTGTTTATCAAATACAAATTATTGACATTTCCTTGCTTATATATTTTTGAGGTCGCTGTATTTGTCAAGACCAATCCAGACCTGTTTACCAGAATAACATTTTATCACAAGCGACCTCGACCACAGAACAATAATCTGTGCGTAAAAAGGTCCCATACAGCATTGATGCAAAAAAGTGTTTTTTGTATGGCACCAATCATATTCAACCACATACCTAATTCAATTAAAGAATTAAATATAAACATATTTAAGAAAAGACTTAAAGTTTTCCTGTTGCATAAAGCATATTACAGCATTTCGGAATTTTTGACAGACAAAATATTATGACTGGTTTTGACCTTAGTTTGACATTTTTTTTTTTTTTGTATTATTTTAATTACTACTTTGTTCTCTTTTTGTTCAATCATTATATGAATATTAGCGTAGTAAACTTAATATGTTACTTATATATTGTTCTTTTGACATTACTATTATTTTTAAATTTTTTGCGAAAATTAATTAATAAGTACTGAGCTTGATTATGTTGTAAACTTTACTTTTGTTTTAATATCCATGAATATTTGTACGCCTTCTGGTATAACATAGCGCGCTTGTAATTTCTTATAACAACTATTTTATTGTACCTATGTTAACAAATGATTAAATGAATTATGAATTATGAATTATGAATTCTTTTTTATGTTATTAATGATCTAGGAACAATATTGTGGTGTTACGATTTTTTTTATTAAGTAGTTATCTTGTATCATTTTTCCAGTTTTTTGTGTAGAAAACTAAGTTTTCTTGAATATACAAAATATTTGCTTAGTACTTGTGTTTACAAACATGTAAGTGAAGGTAGTTAATTAAAGCGTACAACATTTAAGGCATTTAAGGCAGACAGCCGCGATGTGACAGCGCGACGAGACTCTGGTAGAACAATTTATTACTATGAACACTTCATGGAAATTGTTCTACCAGAATCGCTTCGCATCGTCGCGTCGCGCCTGTATGCTGGAGCCTTTATAGTGCGGGCGGTTGTTGAGTTTGAACAAGTTATTTCATTCGTGCTAAAAATCACAACAATAATAGATTGCTCTTAGTGCATACGAGATCTGAGCGTCAACTGACCCAGTAGTGGGGGAGTCCAAAGTTGAACCATGTTAAGGCTGTAAAAACAACTTAAAAAAATAAGTCATTTCAAACCGCAGCAAAACTTTATTAGGTAAATTGTTTTGGAGTGTAAGAAGCCTTATTCGACTTAGTTTTAAAATCTAATATGCCAGTAATATAGGAAAGCTTGTCTTTTTGCGAGTGTACATTAAATGCAGACTGACTTGGTACAAATATCTGCAGACCTTAAAAATCAATGGCTGTAGGAACCGAACTCTCCAAATGGGTCGCAAAAAATCATACTGCAATGCAATTTGTGTTTTTACGATTTTCGGTGCAATGCGGCAGCAGAGTCGATAGCACAAAACTTTGACCTTAAAAAAGCTTTTTAAAAGTTCTAGCGTTAAATACGAAAATTGCAGAAACGTGGTTAAGTGCTGAAATTCGGGTTGTTCAAGAATTTTAGCACAGTATTTAGTTCCACGGAATTTGGCTTGCAAGTAGACTAACGTTTTTATATATTTTTTTAGAACAAAAGTTAATGACTTTTTTTTCCATGAACACAGCAGTTACCATAAACTGTCAAATTTTCTCATTCGATTTTGAACTTAACCTTCAACATTTTAAGGTTTAAAGTCATTTGGAGAAATTCGACAGTTTCATTTATCATGATGAGCTGGCGACATAAGTTCTCCATTTTTCACTAAACCGGTACTAAAATCGTTGGTGAATCCAACGAATTTAGTACCGGTTTTATTACATTCATGGTTTGGCTGCATCAAGGATGTGGATAAGGCTAGATAAACATAAGTATCTATCCTTACTTTTAGAACTTGCGAATAATTGAGATAAGTTTGTTAAAGACTGTAGACTAAAATTTCATTGTCATTTATCATTTATCATTTACACCACTTGTTTCAGAAAAGCATTCCTTCTGATATGTAGTAATATTTCCAGTAAATAAATTTAAAAAAAAAGTACAAAGGTTTATGTGGATAAGGTATTCTAATTACATCAGTACCTACGATTTTTACAGTAAAGTCCTCCCGTTTCCAGCCTAAACATGCGAAATACAATATATAGCTTTTTTCACAGTAATCGCAGTTCATCACCTTTTTTTATCTAGCAGCTAAAATTGTCTACATGTGCCAAATTGCTGGTTTGCACAAACCTGCACGTTTCCTCGCTAAAACTGGGTACGCATGCGCGCACGTACGACTGCGTTACACTGAGCCTGTTTTTTTGCACCACGAATAAAACTTAGCGGTAAATCCGCTTATACAGGCTGTTAACATTTTTGTTTTGTTTTTTTCATTTATGTACGATTTCTGTTTAATAAGTTAAATGCTGTCATGAACTTTGTGCGGTCAAAGTTTTTCTTTGTGTTTTTTAAGACGATTAATCATTTAAATTTATTTTTGTGGAAAAGTCATTAAATTACTGTCTATTTGTTTTTTCAAACTATAGACTTGAGCTATTATGATAAAGCCTATTTATCAAACTGTTTTTTTATAAACAAAGTAGTATTAAAAATATTGCGAATAAATTAATTATGTTTGTTTGCCAAAAAAGATACGTTATTTTACTATTCATTTCCCAAAGATTGCATGTTTGTGTCTCGATGAATAAATAAAAACTACATTAGACTGATTTCGATTAGCCTTCACTCTACTTACCGCGATATCAAAACTCGTTTTTCGAATATATTTTACGTAGGTATATTGTATAGCTTCTGGCGCTATAGTATTTACTCGGACCTACATGAGAATGAGTACCATCATAAATTTGCTAACAAACGACTACAATTTCACTTTCTCACATTCAATACGATATTAAAACCAGAGCAAAATCAGTAACAATATTGAAACAAGTTTTTTAATCATACGTAGATCGTTAAAGACCGGACACTTCTTATTAAATCTTGTAAATAATGGGAAACAGCGTGAAAATAGTCCGGTTTAATAACACCGTTGGTTATTATTATTAGCGTTTCTTTAATAACTTGATATTTTCACTTGGATGCAGAGAATATGAAATGGTTTTCCCTTATGGGCTACATATTATGGCTCGTAAAATGGCTGTGAAGCTTGTACAGGTAGCAATCTCAAGTTATATCGGTCAGTAGACATCCGTTACATCACAGACACTTCGTAATAAAAGTTTTCTTGAAAGTAATCTTTTAGTTTTTATTTAAAATAGTCGTAAAGACCTTACTCTCTTTTTGTCGAGAACATTTCACGGAGTAATTTAAAATTCAGCTAATTATTACCTTTGTCGTCGTTGCTTCTTCTGGGTAAGCTCACTCCATCATCGACTCTGTCTCTGTCACCACTGACCTAGACTAGAGTCAAGAGCAAACCTATCATTAATTTAAAAAAAAATACATTATAATCATATTTTTATCGTAAAGGCAAAGACCGCATTTTTTGATGGCAATAGGCTCGCCCCCTATTACATGGGACTCACAACGTAACGCTTGAAATGTGGGTGTACTCTGGGTACACCTCTTCCCAACCCTTTGCGGATCACAGCCGTGATGTTATTTTGAGTGTTTGTGCCTTTTGTGTTTCATAAACATACAAAGTTTAATAAACATGACATGTTTCTTTGTGTTTAATATCCTTTAGATCATAGGTTCTCAACCTTATATTGCCCACCTCCCACTTTAAGAACTCTGGGTCTTCTGCTGCCCCCTGCAAGTCTCAAACGCTCACGAGGGGGCGTTATCGCCGACGTTGAGAACCTATGCTTTAGATCAATCTTTTCCAGCCTGTACCGTAATCTCTCACTTCCTCAATAGATACTCGATATATCAATATCCATTATGTAACAGCTAACCGTCCGTTAAGCCGGCAATATCTTGGAATCTAGTGCTAATTAAGACTAAAATAAAAACCAGTCTTATCAGATCACTGTCCATAATAAGAATGTAGCTCAGACTTGATAAGCGATAGCCATTAGCAGAGAAATGCAGAAAAATGAGAGCGACATCTTAACGCTTTGGAAGAAAAATAAAAATGTAATGAGCACGTTAGTATTCATCGTGTGTTAAACTAAGTATGTAGTTGACATACATGTTTATTTTTTTTATGTTCTTAAAACGCCTTTTACGTGTGCACACGTTTTAAAATATGTTATTTATATTGCATATTTTTTTTGACGGACATAATTTCTTTTTTTTTTACAAATGGTACGATTAACAAACATATTATTTTTCAAATAAATTATTTTCAAAGCAACTTCTTCTTCACCTATTTCGTGGGTACTCAAACAAAAATCACCCTGTATCTAAAACCACGAACGCTCTTTACATCAGTAAGCGCCAACCCACTAACACGTGTTTAATGTGTTTATAACCGAATCTATCAGACACATGTGAAAGTATATACTAATTACATTTATTATTTTTGACTAGTCTAATGAAGGATATAGAAGACGTGAGAGTGAAAGGGAATTTGGATGTAACGGGTTTTTTATATAAATAACTAACTGCGCCCCACGGTTTCAGCCGCATAAGTCTCGATCTCGTAAAAATATCGAGATAAAAAGTGTCTTATGTCCAGATCATGGTCTACCCATGTGCCAAATTTCATCTAAATCCGTTTCGCTGTTTTAGCGTAAAAGCGTAACAAACAAACATACAAAAAATCGAATATATTCTCTTTGCAATATAAGTTTAGAAATGATTGAAAATGGTATGTTAAGCTCTTGCTCTATGATCTGAGCTCTTGCTATAGTGAAAGTATTTAATATTGAATTTCAGGACAGTAGCACGAACTCGGATAAAGAGTAAAAAACCGGCTTTAAAATACAATAAACAGAAATTTGAAATAAAGAGAAAGAAATATCAACACTAGTTAGGCAATCGCCGCATATATTTTTTGACACAGTATCCACTTATCCACCTTATTTTTCTTTTTTGGCACATACCTGTAATACCTACTCTATTCATTCCATTATGTGCACATAGCTACAATTTTATTTGTACTATAATGTCCCAAAATGGTTTATACATAATTATTATAAACGCGTATATATATAACTCACCTAAATAAGAAGTCAGTGTGAAATAGGTTATTAATAAGTCAACCCGTTCGTCGCCACACACGTACAACTTAAGGGTCTGATAACAGCTAAAGCGCGGTCACTGTCGGACTGCATAGAAAAGAAAGAGAAGCGCGATGACGCAAAGCTGGTAATTTATTGCAAACTATGAAGCAATTCTCTATTTACAAAAAATCTATTGATTGGACTTAAAAATTAAAACACTATCACGTTGATAATATGTTGCTTGAAGAATAATCTGAAGAAAAAAAACCAGAACGATGGTTTTTAATCGTTAAAAGATATTTTTAGAGGTATCTTTGTGACTTTTTTCTATCGAACCAAATTAGTTGCATTTTGTTTTCAACACACTATCTAACTAGCATTATATCCTGAAGAATATCATATATTTTCTGATTTTGTTTACTGCAGTGGATCATATACTTTTAGCCATTATAAAACTTGCGTTTAGGTCGTTTAGTCCTCTTAAGTGAGATTTGATCTTATGACCCGACACGTTTGAGTTGCCTTGAGTGATGCCGACGCACTTAACAAGGATTTTGTGTACGCATACAATTGTTTTTCACAATACAAACAATGCATGTATTATTTTTTGTGTGGCAGAAATTCTATGGTTCGTCGTTCTCTTTGATCCTCAGATCATCAATATCAGCCGTGCCCGGGATATGCTGCTGTGATCTCATTTATATTCTTTAAAATCGTATAGATGGTGTTCATATGATTATCCACCTGTCACAGTTGCAGGGAGTTATTTCCTGTCTGTGTGTCTCCTACAACTACTAACCCTTCAACCTTCTTTATTAAAACCTAATGCACAAGTAAAAATAACTGTATAAAGGCGGTTTATTGCCTTAAACTCAGAAGCAAGAGTGAATAGTCATTTTCTGGGTACGCTAGTTCCGTCCCAGACTTTATATATCGCTTTCCACTAGGCGCCGTTAAAAGCGGACCAATAAATAAATAAAATGTAATTTTATACAGGGTTATTGGTAAAACACCACCAACCTCTTAAGGGGTCATTGTACTCATCATTTTGAACAACTTTTACTATGAGACCAAACATGAAATCGCGAAAAATAAAACAACTGGTCCCTACATTTTGACGAGTTCTGCAAATATACATGTAGGGACCGGCTGATTTTTTTTCGCGATTTCATATTTCGTCTCATAGTAAAAGTTGTTCATAATGATGAGTACAATGCAATGACCCCTTAAGAGGTTGGTGGTGTTTTACCAATAACCCTGTATATTTAGAGTTAGCAAAGTTGCAGAGCTGCCTGCCAAAAATCTTACTCTGGCCGGACATAGAATATACTCTTGGAGATACTGAGTCCACTTTTCAAGATGAAAAAAAAAAGATTAAGCAACCCGAAATGGAAATCCTACTTAAAATTCGCATTTCCGATAAACATTTCACTGACTATCATTACCAAATTAAACGAGATAGGCACTCAACGAAATTACTGCCCAATTCCCCAGGGCGCCATGTTATATGCAAAATAGATACAGTTTCATCACATTAAGTACCGTACCGTTACAGACGCACGACTTTTTGCGCCGATCTTAGCTGCTATGCGACTTTTTGTTGCTACGTGCATGCTCGATTATCATAAACATGATTTAGATACATTGTCTTACGTTCAAGCGTGCATTTTGTTTACTTTTTGCTTTTGTGTAACTGTTATCGTAACCTATTGACCTGTGGCTTTTGTGGTAGACCGCTCTGTTTATGCGGCCCTGGTATTTTGGTTTTTGAAAAATATTGATGCATAATGAAATAAAGTTTTTCCAAAGAGGTAATTATTTATTACAGCCCGCCATCCATTTATATATTGTTTATTAATAGATCCTTAGATTATTAGAGAACCTTAGTTATTTTATTTTCACTCTACCATAACCTCCATTCTTGCAACTTTCTTCGAGGATTATGCATTTCGAGGCCTATACCTAGCTATGTAGCATCATGTTAGTAGGAACAAACTAAAATCAAGTCCTCTAAAAATGTATGTGGAGTAGGTCAATTACCTTGCTATGAATATTCCCACGTAAATATAAAATGCTTTTTTTTTATCTCGTTTAAAATTCCATGTTCATTCATTATGAATCAATTCATTCATTTACTGATCAGAACGCAGCCATAATTTATTCATCACACAAAATTGAATGTAGCGATAATTACGACGAAATTTTAGTGGATTATAATTTGAAACTGACATCTTTATCATTTTGATTTTGAATTAATTAATCAAAACCTGTTTTCAATTAAAACGTACATGGTAATAAAATATATTTTATGCTCCAATGCTCAAACCGAGATTGTCAACACCTGTAACCGTGAATATTTCTATAAGGAGTTTCTAATAAAACTTTCAGGAATACATTTTGTAAGCTTTTCCATGACGGAGAGCGGTTGCTGAGGTCAACTTGCCCTATAAAACCTTTGTTCCAAATGAGTCTTAATGGTTACAGCTCTTTCAGAACCTCGTCATGGGGCCGTACTATGACGTGTTAATTCCATCATTGTTCCAGCGTGGAAGAGAGACGGAGCTATACATGACCGATAGCACTATCTCTTTTTCTCAACGGAATCATGATGGCGTTAACAGGTCATAGTACGGCCCCAGGGTGGCAATTACTATACCATACTTATTTCTGCCCACAAACAGTGTTGTTGTGTTTCGGTTTTAAGGGTGTCGATGATGAGACACTGCAGCTTTTTGCCCCGAGATAGCAACGACATTGCAGAGGTCCAAAGGGGCTGTGACCACTTACCAACAGGAGGATAGATGCTTTGTAAAAAAAAAAAATAGGCAGTCATGGGGACTGCCAACAGAAGTGAAAACCCCAAAATGTACGTCACGTTAGCATGTCGGTGATGCGAACCCATAAGTTTTACCCCTACAAAAAATCGCGCAACGCGGCTAAATAAGATTTCACTTGAAAAACTGTGTACCGATATAGTGAGTCATTCCTACGGCAAAAGTAACACAAAACAGAAGTAAGCTTAACATAATTTATTAAAAAAAAAACTCACATCTTAATAAGCATCCGACAGATTTGATTAATGATTGCCATTTTTAAGAAAGTAAGATTCTCAAGAAAGTAGCACGCTGAGATTACCTTCACTTAAGGTAGCTAAGTTATAAATAAGCTTTTGAGTGTAAGTTCTACTTCATAATTTATGTGTCTTAGACAAAAATAGTAAAAGTCTTAAGAAATATTAGGTATCAATGTATTTCACTGTCGTTAAGTAAACAAGATTTGAAGCGTATTTTGGCTGTCATAGGCTGCTTGAGAAGATAAAAATGTAAGACTTATAATTATTTGAACTGCCTTTCCTAAGAATTGCTCTTGATAACTATATTCCCCAGATTTCGCAAACATATTAATGATTTATTGCTATAATTTTAAGCTTGATAAATATTGTAGTATTATACAAGGTGTTGTTTTGCATCCTCGTCAAATTCGAGGAAGTAACTATGCTAATGATTCTCGACACGAATCAATAATAAAATATAAAGGTATTTATTTTTATTTTTTGTATTTTTCGGAAATCGGCATGTGTAGGGCCCGTGTGATACCGCCCTGTAACTGCGCTGTAACTGTAACCTATGCACACAGCGACATAGTCGTACGACACTGCCTACGGCATACGCAACGGGGCGATTTTGTTCTTGGAAAGTGGAGTATTCTGAAATACTGTCAAACTTAAATACCTAAAAAAACATGTATGTATTAATTATTGAGCAGGATCGTAATTTTATTTGATTATTTATGTCTTTCATAACAGCCTCCTGAAATTTGACGAGGATGCAAAACAACGTGTTGTATACCTTCACTATTTTTTTTTTTGTAATATACCTCTTTCGTTTAAATCATATTCAACCTGTTTTAAGCTTTACTTGACCGGCAATTATTTTTGTTCTTGAATTTAGAATTTGCGTTTTGACGGGCTAGATTTTTCTTACAAGGCATGTCATTGCAGAAAAATTCGTAAAACCAAATGGTTAGTTGGTTTTTTTGATTAGACCAATATAAGCCAAAAAAAATCTAATGAAATACAATAATGAAGTCGATTTAACGGCAATCAGTCGATTTATCCAGTGAATTAAATAGTTATACCGCTGTAAACTGGGTACGTATTCTTTCTTATATGTTTGAATTATTGAAAGTTCAACATATTTTCTTCGTTATTATATTATATTTCTTCGTCATAGGACCGTTTTATGAAACGTACGCTTGTCTTCGAGTGCTTTATAGTAATAAGAATCCTATCTTCGACAAAACGGTATGTTAATAATCGCATCTGCTGTATTATTAAAAAATCTGCTTATATCGCGGTATTTATCTCCAATTATTTGTCTAGGTACTGACCGTGTTTATCAAGCCGAATTTCGGCCTCCCTCCCCGGGCTAATTGTCTAGCCTGTGAGTCGTAATAAATAATCTTTCGGCCTGTGACGACTACACAACTAAACCTTGTATTCCTGTGTCGACGGCATACGACGATCGGAGGATGCCCTCTTCGTGACCGTTTCATAACCACGGCTTAACTTAGCGCCGCCTGTTTCAATCAATATATTTCCTCTAAGTCTTATATTTAACATGCGCGTCCTTCGAATACCGATTTAGGGATTTGTGCGTCTAAGTTTTCTTTTTTTTTATTGGGTTATCTTTTTTACTTTTATATTTTTGTGATTTCGGTGTATTTTTTTTAAACAATTATAAATTATACGTGTTTATGTGGTGAATTCCTTTTTTATTTCGCTACAATTTGAATTGAAGCACGTTTAGTGACTTTTAATTGGTTGAAGGACACTGAACGAGACACAATATAAGTTTAATTGTTATTATGAGCTTATGGGCGTTTCTAAGCCTCAAAGTGTTAATAATAGAGGTCACAGTCTAGAGACCATCTAACTACCAGGATCGCACAGAACAAAAGAGTAAACAAAAGCCGCGATTTCCCAGTCTAACTTTCAAAGCGTTTAGCATGAGGATACACGATTTAAATGTATCACAGCCTACAATCGATTAAGGAAAACACGAAGAGAGATACCAAGAGATAATGAATTCTGGTCATGTAGCTGCAATTGCTGGTGCAACGTTGATACATTTAGGATCGAGCATCGATAAATATAGGTTTTCTTTAAGTTTCGGGCTTTCCTTTGAATACAATTTTCAACGATAGTAGATTTGCTTTTGGTATCTATACTAAAAATAACAACTCAAATATTAGTCTTTAAAAAAAATTGGTCATTATGTACGCATAGTTTTATTGGATTAAATTATTAAATTTATTAATTGGATTAAATGATTAAATTATTGGAATAATTAAATGTTTCAGATAATATTGTCAAAACAAGGTTCGCATTTTGTTTGTTTTCCAACCACTTTGTAAAACTGCAATATTGTTTATTGCTCAGTCTAGAGCTTAGGGATAGTAATTTAATCTTTGAAAAAATAGGTAAGTAGTTTGGTTCATGTTTTGCGTTATGTCGTATAGATTGTGTTTAGTGCCCAATTATTTTTGTGACCCCTTGTGATTATACTTCATCTAGATCGACGAGGTCTTGTATTCTATTTTAAACCCATTCAGAAATATTACTAAACACATCAGTACCTGGAAAACATAGATTGCAGGCGAGCTTTAATTAATACCCGTCTAACTTCAGCCACAATAAATCATTTAAAACGCCCATCGATCAAAAGCAGGTAACCACGGATCATTCATATTGCTCTCTATTTGTTTTATTTATATCAGATAATAGATAAATCTGTAGTCATATTTCTGACGTTTATGCTGTCCTAGTAAAGTACTACGATTTATAAAAGTCAGTAAGTACAAAAAATCTTACTTTATTTTTGCATTAAGTATCATCTTTTAATTTGATTTGAGTGAAGAAATTAACTCAATCACTGATTGAGCAGGATTGGGTTAGCCACTGTTTTAGAGATTATTCGGAAAGATATTAAACATCTTTGGTACGTATGCTCGCTTAACTACAAACTGTATGACACAACTGAAATTTGTATTATTTTATAACAGGTACGCTTCCGTAGACCATATAACACCTTATACGGTGGATGATATTCAGAAGATCGCGGGGAAGACCTTGATGAGACTCGCACAGACTAGGGAAGCATGGCACAAAGGGTAGGAGGCCTATATTTCTCAATAGGGGTGGAACAAACTGTCAATGATGACGCTTCCATAGCATGCAATGATGTAATATTGTAACTTCACTGTAGCTTGTGTATAAAATTAAATTAAACACGATAAATTATTCCTTAAACATGGCATTACCACGTCAACAAATAGAAATCAAGATTATAAACGGTATGTTTTATTAATTGGCTTTTAACTCTTTCTCTTGACACATTTTAATAATACTTCCCGCTTTATACTTCAAGCTTTATTGGAATAATATTACTCGTAAACTAACATGCCAACTCAAGCCATACCTAGAAAATACATCATTAAATCCGCTAAATCTTAATTTAGTTTAATTATTATAAGGCATAAGATGCAATCTAGCATAATTATAATAATAAATAAAACCTAGCATGTCTATTGCATTTCTAATATTATTATAATGAACAAATTTGCTATAAATTATTTATTTCTGAGATAGTGGTTCATTTAATATTTATTATTTTTCTCGTATTTCAATGCCAAGTGCATAATTTATTATAATAATATTATAGGTTTGTGCTGTACCCAAAGGGTGCCGACAGATTTCCATCTATCTTTACTTATCTTAGCTTACGAATTTCGTCTATTTGTCAAAAAGCTGTATCTGTGATTATCTGTTATTCTTTTGATCCATTCATGCATTCCTTATTATCATCATCATCATTGGCAGCCTTGTTCTACACTGCTGAGTGTAGGCCTCCTCCCCTTTGTGCCATGTTTCCCTGGTCTGTGCGAGCGTCATCCGAGTCTTCTGCGCGATTTTCTGAAGGTCGTCCACTCTACCGAATATTGGTCTGCCTGTCTGGAGTGATTGTTCATTATTGAATGAATATTGTGTGCATGTTTTATTTAGATAAATATAGTGGTTTGAATCATCCAAATTGATGCCTTGTTCTGTAAGAAGTGGAGTTTTCCCTACAGTAACACATTCACATTATAGAGAAAACATGATCAACGTTATTTATAATGCGACTAGGTTAAGAAGGTCATTTAAATTAATAAATGAGGCTTTCAAAGTTTAAATCAAAATGAATTTCACCATAAAATTATTTTAATAAAATCAAACTAAGCTACTGTCGGTACAAATTCAGCAATAAAATCCAAACCACAAGACAAAGATATTAAGTTCAAAATGCTTTACAAAATTATTACAGTCGGCTTTTTCTAGGTAATTATTGGGAATTTGCAAGGTAAAATATAATATTTTAGATTACGTATTATGATCGTGTTGTCATAAAAGATAGTTTATGTTGTAATAAACATTGGAAGTAATTTTAATCCCTAGCTTTTTGTGTTAGTAAAGTTTATGCGGCACGAAGGGATTAACTTTTTCTTTATAGAATGACGTTTAGTACTGTAGTTTGAAATAGAACTTCCATATCTTAATTTAAGATAGGGACGTGTGATTATCTGTCTGTTGGATTGATTTAGATTAGACAGGTTTTTAAATTACTATCTACTAATACTAAAAATACTATCATATAATTTCAAAATGAAAACTTAAATAATTATGTAGTAAATCATGCAAAAGACATTTAATTGATTAGATTTCATTGAACTTAGCGTAATCAGCCTATAATGTCCCCACTGCTGGGACACAGGCCTCCTCTCCGTGAGAGGTAGTGGGCCTTAATCCACCACGTGGGTCCAATGCGGATCGTTAGACGTCACAATGTCTTCGAATTTTTGGTTCTAGGACATGCCGGTTTCCACAGGATGTTTTCCTTGACCATTTTGAGAGCTTACAGAACTTAAATTAAATTAATTATTATTTTTTACACTACCTTTGTTACCAACTCCCTCCCCTCCCCCTTTTACGTGGGACTATATAATAAACATTACAACTTTTCTTTACAACTATGTCCATTTTTTTTTTCAAAGTTATCTATTTTTGGTATTTGAACTTTGTCAGCTTAGTTGTTAACATTATTGTGCTTGCTGTAGTCTCCTATATGTGAAAGAGTACACCTACTTAATACCGGATATTGCCCTCTGTTTATGTGTAATGTATTGTGTATATATCTTTAGTTGGAGATCCTAAATAAATAACCGGTGAAATATAGGTTTACTTTGGGAACGACAATAAGTCATGTTATATTTTCTTTCTCTGACCGAGTGAGCACCAATACAAGATTACACATAACATCACGCCTGTAGTCCCTGAAAGGTAAGGCAGAGGTATACCTATATTAGGTACTCTCATTTTAGTAGACAGTAATGTTTAAGTCCCATAAAATAGGGGCGAGCCTATTGCCATCAATCGAGCAAATCTGGACACCGGCTGCTACTGAGAAATTCCTGATGGAAAAACCCAATAACATTTTGCCCGACCTGGGAATCGAACCCAGGACCTCATGGTCAGCAGTGGCACTTGCGAGCACTGGACAAACGAGGCACATTATAAGATCAATAATTATTTAATACTATTCAAGCCCTAAGCTGTCACACTGCATAGTAATATGGCCATTACGAAGACCAAGCTATTATAATTCTGACGGAATAATCGTTTAATTTATTGTTTTCTTCATTAGCATACTCTTAGACAGAATAATATTATAGACACGTCATCCTTTTATGGCTGAAGTAGTTTGTAGGTCAACAGCTAGTGCTGTGCCATACATACATAACTTCAACAAATCCATAATTATACGATCCACGTATCAATATAGTCAGACGAACCCTTTACAGTCAGCCCCGTTACTATGGAGGGTAGAGGTAAGGAGAACTATCTCCCATGTGAGGAAAGTTCTAGCATAAACAGTAAATAATAGTTCAAAAACCTTCCAAAATGGCGGTAGCGTAGGCAAATGGTGTGGAGTGAATGTAGCAGTTGTTAACGGACTGAAGTATGCTGAGATAGAAAATTAACGGAATGAAGTATGCCGAGTTAGACAATTTAATACCAATATTTTTCCAGTATACCATACCTCAACAATTTACATAGTCCAACATTATTTTGTTAACATAACCTAAAATTATTGGTTTAAAAATTTACCCGGCTACTGTAGCTCCACTCTTAGTAGCATATTTTAACGTACACTTTTTCATACACAGAGACGGTTCTCCTTACCTCTACCCTCCATATCCGTTACTAAAGTTGACTGAGTATTTTATTTAACATAACATTTGCTTTTTTCGTACAGAGCGTGTCAACACGAGAGTATTTTTGGCAGATTTACATTAAGGGCAAGTGAGGTATTGGTAAAGACCCAAATTAAACGAAATTCAGTGATGCATCACATAACATAAACAAAGAATTGGATAAACCTGTAGTGCCCCTAATTATAATTCTCCACATTAATAAAATAAATTCTATGAAATAGAATGAATGAAATACATTCCTTTTGGTATGATGTTGCGGGCAGAGGGCCAACAGCATAATGTCACTTCATTGTAGTCAAAACAATAGGATTTACCAGGCTGCAGTCATAGGCCTGTCAGGTAATTCCCAATATTACCATTTACACATCACCACCATAGTTTAAGTGGTAAAACACTTCCAAGTGATACGATGCAACATTTACAAGTACCTTTGCAGTAAACACTTTCCATCAGGGATCTAGGGGCATCAGGGGCTAGTCGGTAAGTTTGACAAATTACTTTTTTCATTGACCGGCTTGCCACCATCGTATTTTCATTTGATTGAATTTGTTTATATTTACTTACCTAACTTAAATTAAATTATTTCTTTTACCAGACAATATGGATGACCCCATTGAGATACTGTGAGTTGAATAAAATAATTAAAATCGATAATCAACAATGATTCACCCTAAAATAATTTGCATTCTATAACAGCCCTTGGTACATGTAATACGATTTCTTGTTAACTTGCAAATACCTCTTTGTTTATGTATGCCTTTACTGCACTACACAATCAGGAATGTTAATGCACCCACAATGTAAATATTCTTAACGAGACAACTCGTTACTCAAAATCGGAAAACAGGATCTTTCTCGCTCCATCATCAATCATGGCCACTGCACTCGTTCAAACAAAATAACAGCTGATGAAACCAAATACCGGCATTCTTCAAGTTTGATGCCTAACAAGGACAACATGATTCGAGACAGAGACAGCAATACGGACTGGATGTACCGTACGCTCCAGATTCACAAAACGTTTTCTCAGTAAAGACAATTTTGTATAAATACCTACCAGGAACGCATAAGCTCGCAGGTACATAAGATTTGATGCGGGGATAAACTTTGAACAGCACGAATTGTTTGAGCTAGCTTCTTGAAATTGCTGTTGCTTTATGTTTTCCTAGTACACACATTATTCGGATTTAAAGCTCTGTCAAGTATGAGCTTAACGTACGAAGTTTTTTTTGGTCCTTATTACGGCATTGGTCCTTGTCGTCAAACCTTTGAAATCGCCAATGTTTATGATAGGAAATTACATTTAACATAGTCTAAGAAAGCTCATTAACAGGAAAAGTGAAAGGGACCTATGTTTTACGAGGACCTACCTACATGGTAAATTATTCATGGTACAAGGTAATGGTAATTGACATTGTACTTTCGATCTTGTCTTGATGTCATGTTTCGCATTCGAAAACGATGATTTCACTTTTATGATGGGTAAACTAATGGGTATTTCCTTCTTGAGATGAAAACATGACTATTAGTTTTATGTTTAAAAGCTCTGACAGAACTCATTAAATAGGGTGTGCATAACTTTCTCAGGAGGTAAGGCTTTTTAAGAATGTATCTTCTTTATTTTACTGTTTCCAACAAAAAATATGTTGTACTATAAAGCAGTTAATATCCGAATGGTTACGTGTAAAGTTGGTTGTTTGTAGGGTAAGTTTCTTCCTCTTTTTCGTCGTTTCAATGATTTCATTTGTTTGCTATAGATAAGCTTCGACCAGAATTCGACCACTTCGACAGCTTTATCGCTGGCCTCCCAAATAGTGCAGGTGTTAGTGCACAGAGAGCACGACAAGTGGGGCACAGTTTGCGATGTGGCTCGACAGTCGCACTGTGGCTCATCGGAATACCCTCATCTGACAAAGTAGAAGCGAATGATAGACCCCGAGAAATTTTAATATTAGGTCTTTACCAATGACATTGCCGTTTTGTATACAGAAAGTAAATAACAGAAGTTAGTTTTATATATTTTTTTCTATCAATCAAAATATGCACCCATGCTAACGATGCATCTCTGCCAGCGCAGTGGTAATTTTCAATGCCCTTCTAGAAGAAGTCAGGTGTACGGGAGTCAACAAACTCTTCAAAGGCATTTTGTACTGCCGTTCGGGTAACGATTTTTTTCCCTGCCAAGAAATTGTTAAAATTTTGGAAAAAGTAGAAGTCTGTCGGCGCAAGGTCTAGTGAGTACGGTGGATGACGCAAAACTTCCAACCCTAGCTCTCGTAGCTTAGAGACCGTCTGTTGTGCCGTATGAGGTAGAGCGTTGTCGTGTAGGAGCAGCGGGTACGAGCGATTAACGAAGGCTGGCTGGAGATTTGTGAGCTTCTCCATCATTGTGTCCAGTTACTCACAGTAAACATCCGCAGTAATGCTGGTGCCATTTGGTAAGAAGCTGTGATGAATTATACCGGCACTAGACCACCAAACAGTGACCATGACTTTTTTAGGGGTAAGTTTCCGTTTGAGGCATTGCCTTGGCTCTGAACCAGGGTTTAACAAAAAGAATCCATTTTTCATCGCAAGTGACAATGGGGTTCAAAATCCCTTCGCTCCTGTGTCTGTTAAGCAACGCAAGGCATACCTCAACGCGTTCGTCACTTTGGCGATCGTTCAGTTCGTGCGGCATCCACACTGAGTGCGGCACACTTATCAAGTTTTTTTACCTTGCCAATTTGACGCAAATGGAAAAATATTATGTTGACGCTAACGATGAAAGCTGCTGCTAACTCAGCCGTAGGTTGAGTATCGTCAGCTTCCACTATCGCCTTTAATTCGTCGTTGTTGACTTTAGTTTTCGGGCGACCAAAGGGTTCATTTTTTAGATCAAAATTTTCATGTCGGAAGTGTTCAAACCAACAACGAGTAGTGCGTTCGTTTGTTGTGTTCACTCCGTACACTTAATATGTTGCGAGACGTTTGTGCGGCATTGCTACCGCGACGGAACTAGTATTCCATAATTACTCATATTTTATCATGTCCATAATGATGAAAAAGATACAAATGTAGTGAAAATATAACACTAATCAATAAACAAATGACTGAATTTGAAATTAGAATTCCATATTTTTTTTATGAAATTCATTTGAATTTAGAATTTATTGCCAGTCATACATTAATTACGATTCAAATGGCCAGTATTGTAAAACGGTAACTTCATAGGTAAAGACCTATTATTTTTTGCATGTTTGAATGAAAACCAAAACCTACGAAACCGAAAAAAATGTGTTACGAGTTATTCAATTTTACCGAACTTATTACAAGTTATGTTATAAGCTGTTGATAAATTAATGTTAACAAAATTATTTCGTCCTTCGAGCCAAATCTCTACCTCGAGCAGAATATTGATCAGCTAGTAATTGATATCTGAATACTTGAATCGATTTTGTCAAAGTGGAGCTTTAACATGATTAGAACATGTGTAAGATAGTCTTGCATTTGGTTAACATATTAATGAACTCGTTATAATCTTAACATAATAATATTATGCTTGGAGATTTAGAATACATGGTCTAGATCCTAGACCCTTATTTAACAAGACATGTGTCTTGTGTCCATCATTTAAAACGATGATTGTTAGATCAGATAGTGGCTTTATAGGTTTAATAGACCATATTATTTCCTGTGGGTTTTTCCATAGAAACAAGTCTATGAAACAGTGAATTTGAACTTTACACCTAAGCAAACTAATTGGTACCAAAACACTTGGACTTGAAAGTAAAATAATGAAAATAGATTCTCCAAATAATTTTCTTTTAAATTTTGGACAGAGAAACTACGCTCAAGTACTTAATAAACACATGTACGACAAACAAAGGCGCGACTTTAGGGGCAGCAGTGTTTTGTTTTAGCACATGTATGTAAATGTATGAAGATTGACTGGATTCTTTATATTCACATGTGCATAGTGAATTTTGGAGGTCGTCGAAGTGTAGAAAGTTTGGGAATGGTTTGGCAAGTACCTAAGTCGTCAATTTTCGGAACGCAAATGGATTTACAGTTTAGAGAAAGATAGAATCTTGACTCCCAGCCCTCTCCAGCCCAGCTTATTTTATTCTTGACACGTCAATCATACTTCGAAGACAATATTGCCTCAAAAAGCAACAATTCAACACAAGCAGAAGTTAGAATGTACTAAAATACCACAATACCACCAGTAGTGACAATGAATATTCAGCATATCTACTAAACTCAGCTATGCACGTCATAACATCAAAACAGTCCCGTTGTACCAGGACAGAATACTGGTAAAGATACCACTCCAAGTTTTATGACCATTTTCGCGTACAATGTCTGAACAGTCCGTAAATGTCTGTTGTGTTGTGAATGTTTGCTACCCGAATTACAATTGTACGACAAACGATTACAGCACCTACACGTTCAGTGTAGGAATCGTTCAGGTTCTTGCTTTGGATCTTTGATTTCACTCTAGATTTAGTTAACCTTTGGGTGTTCATCGAATGGATTTCGTAACTAAGATACTAAGAGATTGAGCCAAAATGATTAACAGCATCGTCCCGAGCCCTCACATCACCACATTGCTGTCCCCAATCCCTTGGTATCTTAGGACCAACAGAAACAGTGTAACGGACTTCTTTATTATCATACTTATGAAATATGCGCTCCTATTACCAATGACTACTAGTACAATGTCGGCTTATGCAGTTACTCGGGACTAAGAACTTATGAATAAGCAATACATTATCTCACATCTCCTGAGCCCCTAGTACAAATGACTCCCATTACGTTTCAGCTGCAGTTTGCCAGTTACTAGTTGAGGCAAGAACCTCATAACTAAGCGATCTATTATGTCACTGCTGAGCAAAGACATCATAACAAAGTCCCGTTGTACCAGGATTGCATACTGTTCGAGATATTGCTGAATAGCGTAAATTACCATTTTCGCGGACAATGCGGGGGTCTTTCACCTTACGCGTGCATCACATTTAAAGCGCGCACAGATTTGAATTTAAGCGAAGGTTGCGGCGCATGTAGTCGCCCACGGCTCGCGCGTTGCATGACGATAGTGTAGGGTTGACAAAATGTGTTGGCAATTATTTTTCAAAATCATATCTTACTGGTTTAGAGTATATATGTATCCAGTAGTGACCTTAATCTAGTACGACAAGCGCACTACACTTATTTTCGCTGCCTAACTTGCTGATTGCCAATTATTACCACAGGCATGGGCTATGCTTGTTTAGTTCGGAAGATTACTTAAACAAAAATCCAGCTTGTATTCATAATTAATTTCACTGATTGATCTGTAAGCAACTTAACGAAAATCTGACAAGCATCATCCAGATATTCATGGAAAGGAAAAAGGGTTGAATGTAATACAAACAGAAAAATCAAACTCAAGGTCAAACTCAAAGCATTTATTTCAATTAAACCACTTACAGGCACTTTTGAATTGTCAAGTGGTCGGTCAGTCAGAAATATGAAGCTAGTTGCCCATTCCAAAGCGTAGTAGGTACCTATAGAGAAGAACGGGCAAGAAACTCCATGGACACTCTTTTAAATTATATTGTTATAAATAAGACGTACACGTTGAGTATCCAGAGAACAGAAAATATAAATTTAAACAAAATAATCCTTATATAAAATAAAGTAAATCAAAAGTAGGTATTCTAAATGTAGAAAATATGAATCATATCATCGCTTACATCAAATAAGACAGTTGTTAAATGGGAGCCCTTCCAATACAAAAACATAAAACTTAGACAAACTTAAAATCTTACTGAAAACTTAATTGATTTCAGCACAGCCCTAACACAAGCATTCTAAGCGACACACTCATTATTCACTACATTTATCCTGTATCTACTTGTGATATAGTTTAAACGGGTTGTCCGCACCAAGGGTGATAGCAACCTGTCTCTGAACACCACGCTTTGCACTCAGAGCTCAAGTTACACTGGCCTGATTTAAAACACTACGAAGGACGAGTATATTCTGGTCCTTAGACTCGAAGGACCATGTTTTCAATTGGAGTTCATGTTGTACTGGGCACATTTTTAACAGTAAGGGTTGCTTGTTTGTTTCACTCTTTATTTTAAACAATAAAAGGGGTTTGTTTTTCATAGTGTGTGCTTTTATAAGGATAAAAAAAAATGCACCGTAATTAGAATTATAATGGTAGATATTTCAAAGTTTTAAGTAAGTGTAAACGGCTGTTGTTATGTTCGTTTTCCCGGTTAAGAACCGGTACTGGTACCGTTTGGTCAGCTGGCCACCCATGGGTGTTGCAAAAGGTAACAAATTTTCCTTTAAAACCAGTATAAGAATAACGGCTCTTAAGTAGTCCGCTTAAGAGTTTAAATGCAATGCAAAATCTTTAATCCACCTGCTAAGTGGTTATGGAAATATGACATATAATTACCACCAGGTGTTAAGTGTGACGTGTGCAAGGTGTAACGTAATTTTCTTCAGGTGGATTTGTGCTTGCAAATGATTCAATCAAGAATAGAAATAACACCGGTTCATCAGAATGCAAAATCACTACAAGACCTACTTACTTGAATCTCAAAGCCTTCTTTATGCTATACATAAAGAAATCTAGAAGGACATAGTTCCCACACTAAGACCGAGAAAAATTGGTATTCAGCCTTAAACACTCACTTTCCAACGTATACTAGTGAGTGGTAGACATCGTGTAGTGTGTCAACGCACTAACTCAACCCTGAGCTGATACAGTATTGATGTCTTAAATACATTTTTACGTGTTTGGAAAAATTAGCAAGAACTTTATTTTATTATTTAAGACGAAACGCACGATACTGCATTGATGATAAAGGATTTTTTTTTTAAAGTTTCTGCAAACAGTTTTACACGTCAGTAATATTTAATACTTACTAGACGAGGAGTTTTCATTTCAAGTTTCTGAGTTCTTTCTCTACTTTTCATGAAAATTAAGTCGTGACGAAAAACGAAAAAAAAACATCGAAAAGCCAAAAATAACCTTCAAGTCGAAAAAATAATCTGACACTACAGCTTGTCAAATCACAAACGTTTCAAGTCTGCTAAAAATAGAACAGCACTGATTGATCTTCCTGCTTTAACTCTATTTTATAAAACGGGTTACTATACCGACTCGGCTCACTGCTACTGTTACGATCAGTAAATCCTGTTGTATAACTGTCCATAGTAAATTTTATTTATATCATACCGGTCGATGAGTTTGAGGTTTGAGATCAGATGGCCAATTCCCGTAATTAAAAACGTTTAAAATCAAGTCGCAATCTCATCTCAGCGACAGTCAAATGTCAAAAATGTAGGTAAACGCCATACAATTTTTGACAGATTGTGACTGAGATTAGAATGCGAACGTTCTTAAAAATACGAGAATTGCCCCTCAGGTGACCGTAAGGAATCAGCATGTTTTCTTTTTGGTCCTTGTGTACTGTCCAGACTACTATAATAGAAAGAATGACAGACAGAATGATGGAATGGAAATGGTACTGCGTAAAGAAGAATATGATTAATTTAAATCGATATGAATGTACTACCGAAGGGGCTTGTCATGTCTTAGTTTTATTTCTATATAACATCATCTGCCTATGGAAGCCGACCCCAACAAAGCTAGGAAAAAGCTATCCTTTTCCTAGCTTTGTTGGGGTCGGCTTCCAGTCTACAGTACAGTTACATGGAGCGCCTGCCTATCTGACCTCCACAACTCAGTTACTGGGTAATACGATACCCCTTGGTAAGACTGGTTGTCAGACTTTCGGGCTTCTGACAACCCGTAACGACTGTCATAGATCCACGAATGACAGCCGGGACCAACGGCTAAACGTGCTTTCTGAGCCACGGAGGTGTCTTGGTATGTAAAGATGGTCACCCATCCACGGACCAACCGCGGAAACGTAGCTTAACCTGGTCGATCGAATTATGCGGGTTTTTTTTCCATAAATATGTTTTGATTGTCTTAGTTTATTTAGTATCAGTCTTTTTATGATGCGCCTGATGTTTACGTTCCGCAATGTTTATGAAAAGCGATTTTTAGTAAATGGTTATCATAAATAGATAGTACTAGTACAGGCTGATACAGTAGTACAGATTGATAAGTGGCGTACCCTTTTTTTAATTGGTTTTATTAATACTTTTACAATGTTTGTAAATATGTGCACACCATGTATCTATCACTTAATTAACTTATTTATCATTGCTACGTTTATTAAATTCTTTTTACCTTTTGTAGTAGGGTAATTTTTATTATAGGTGCATCGTCTTCACTTATAATTATGTAATTAATGTATTCAAAATATTGTAACACATTTTAAAAGAGTAACGGTGGAGTTTCTTGCCCATTCTTCTCCATACGAAACTACCCTTTGGAAGGGGCGACTAGAATCAATTCTATTTAAATGTAAATTTTGACGTTCAAAAGTGCCTGTTATGTGCCTATTTGAAATAAATGCTTTGACTTTAATTTTGTACCGGAAGGACCAAAAAGCCCCAAGCTGAATATACTACACTCAAATAATCAGTTCCAGCAAACTAGCTCTTTTTCGCATGCTTAACAAAGATGTTATAGATGAATAGTAACACCCCAACACAATATTTCGAGATCCTATTGAATATTCGATTCAAATCGGCGAATAGAGAAAATCTAATTGATGGACCTGACTGTTACAGACAAGCTTCTGACTAACGAAAGGAAATCAGATTTATCTGTCGTTTTGATTAAATCAGTCCAATTTATCAACGATTTCGATTAAATCAGTCAGATTTATTAACTTATGGAACTGACAGATCCTGGGATGAGTGGCTCGTTTTTCAGACCATTACTTTTATAGAATCAGGACCAATATAGAAACGAAAAATTGTGAAGTGCAATATTTCATTTGGAATCACCGGATTGACCCAGTTTTTTTGTTCTGATGACGTCAAATAAAATTTCAATGGAGTCAATTATTTGACTGCGTGTATTGGATTTTGAATTTCCTATTCTTCTCGCTATCGATATTGCCACGTAAAGAACACGTTCCCTATATCCAAAAATGTCTTATCTATGAACATAATGAATGACTGACAGCAATATTAAAAAGACGTGCGATTGCGTGTGATTTTCGTGGATGTGACGCATATTTTCCCCCAACTTGTTTTTTTTTTTTTTGTGTATGTGTTCGTTCTCTGCGTCACGTTTACCGCAAATTAACGAATTTTCTTTCTTTTCTTCTAGAACAAAATACTTACAACTTGAACAATAATTTGAAATCTTTGAAGGACGCTGTGGTTAAGCCGTTTAAACTTACCTTAAACTGAGTAGGTACTATGGGATGGTCTCATGGTATCCGTTGGCTGATGCGCACAGACTGTTGTAGCTGTGGTTGAAGAATTTGTGGTTGTGTGGGTAACTACTCCGTATCAACATATGGAGTCGTTGAATAGTCTTCGTTTTAACTTAGATTCTATTTTAATTATGTTGAATTAAGCAAAGATTAAGAGAAGTGGTGGCCCAGTGGTAACGGCCCCGACTTAAAAGTTGCAGAAAGTGGGTTTGAACCCAAGCAGGCCGCATTACTTTGTGTAAATTCTTTCATCACCACTGCTCTCAAAACGGTGAAGGAAACATCTTGAGGCCGGTATGTCCCAGAATCAAAAGTTCGAAGACATGTGACATCTACCGACACGCCGCACAGGGCCCGCGTGGTAGATTACGGCCCACTTCCTCTCACAGAGAGGAGGCCTGTATCCCAGCAGTGGAAACATTAAGGGCTGATTATGTAAGCAAAGATTCGTGCAAAATCTACGAGAACCTACTGCCAACAAGTTACTTCGTAGTTTGACAGATGTTATATTAAACTATGTATTAATACGGATTCAATAAATAAATTAATAAAAAATTCCATATTTAGCCGAATCTAGTAAAACGGTTAGCTAACCTAAATATGTATGTACAAAATGCAAAGCGGACTAAAGTAGAAATATATACAAACGTGCTGCAAAGCTTCAAAGTAGACTCTAGATTCAATTATCCGTTTTTATTCCTACGAATGAATCATACCGGCTTTAAGCCTTAATCGCAGTTATAGCAAATTGTCTTTTGTCAGTGACTGTATTTCAAAGGATGCCGCTGGCAAAAGTCAAGAATAATATTTTTAACAACCTCATGCACTTTTTAATGTAAAGGCAATTAGGACAGTCATCTACAGAATTTATTTCAGTTTTACGATCGTCTAATTGCAGCTAGGTTTGGCTCACAATTCATTTATATTTTCATAAAAATATATTTTTATGTTATGATTTTTAAAGTTTTAGTACACACTGCGAGCGACTTTACAAGGTAATTTATAATCTCTCGTGTACCAGGGTATCATAAACATAGACGCATACAAAAAATATAAAACCGTACACAAAGGCCACATAACAATTAAGAGATGCTCCATTTCTCAGACGTCAATAAAAAAAAGTTAAAGCGTGCACTTACTCAAGCGATGGTACTGCGCACAATTGATTTGATTACAAACTATAAAGAACACTCTCGCGTTCATGATTGCATGGTACTCGCAGATGCAGAAATAATTAGGAATCACTTTATCTTAACTAAGCTAAATTTTATTTTATGTAATTAAATTCTATAGGCAATATAGGTCTATTGAAAATTACGTCTACTGTTATTAGAGCAGGTTCTATTTGTTTTTTTTTTTGTACATAATAGGTCATTTTTAACCGACTTCAAAAAAGGAGGAGGTTCTCAATTCGACTGTATGTTTTTTTTATGTTTGTTACGCGATCATTCCGCCAATTATGAATCGATTGTGATGATTCTTTTTTTGTTTGGTAGGTCATACTTCAGAGGTGGTCCCATATAAATTTTATCGAAAACGGTCGTGCGATTTAAAAAAAGTCAACAATATTTATTTTTAAATAAAAAAAAACCGCCTTCAAACGGACGTGGACGTGTAAGACGATGGTTTTCGAATTGGAGTGTGGGGTAGGTACCATAGCTAGCATAGTGAAAAATACAAAACTTTTTTCAAAAAAAAAAACGCTACAAAGTCAAAAATAATTTTAATTTCGGATGTCGGTGGACAAATTAAAACACAGATGCAAAGACTTCCGAAATTAAAGTTATTTTTACCTTTTTTTTTCAAAATATGACATAACATCACACATCACCATCAAACATCGTTACACCCGAAGGGTAAGGCAGAGGTTTGTTTTTTGTACAACATTTTGCCTATTCAGTTCAAGACCCATGTAATAGAGGGCGAGCCTATTGCCAATCACCAACCACAAATCCAGACGCCCTCCTTGGCCGGGCTGCTAGTAAGAAATTTCTAATGGAAAAACTCAATAACGCTGCCTCAACTAGGAATCGAAACCAGGACCTAAATGTTGGTCTTTAATTTTCGTATTTTCTCTAATTTAATCCTCATCAGAGTGACTAATTTTAAAGTAGATGTAGAAACATCTACTTTAGGCTATGCGACTACCAGGCAATCATGAACGCGAGAGTGCTCTATAAAGAACAGGCTAGTTCAATATTAAGAACTTGACCCCAATCAGACCCTTTTGACTGCAGCTGCATACATTGCAGGCTACCAATAGGGATATGACCCAATTCGAGCTCTCAAGGGCGAGAGTACGCTCTGCACTATCTATGATCGCCTAGTTACATAGATAATAGATAAATGTGTTTTGTATCTTTGGATTGGTCGTAGAATAAAATTATAAGTATGACGAGAATTTAGGGTACAACTTAAGTATTGAAGTAATCCATTGGGTTCATTAGGATTCCTTGATAATTCAAAAGTGCCTGTAATTGGTTAAATTGAAATAAATGCTTTGAGTTTGATTCATTGCAGTAAAGTAATTTTACATAATTATCATATAAATTGAATATTGCTATCGATACATTACTTATTAGCATTGCATGTAATACAATAGCTAAGAGTTACTAGTCTTAAAATTTATATAATTTCGGATATTTAAGGAATATTTGCTCAATAATTAAGATTTAAAAAACTGTAGTACTAATCGACTTTTGTTGTTTATTTATTTATTTAAACTTTTCGCACAAAAGGTACAAAGGCGGACTTAATGCCTTAGGCGTTCTCTACCAGTCAACCAAGGGCGGTGAAGAGATTAGATGGCAGGTGCTGTGTTGTTGAACGTACTAAGAAGAGAAGGAGCATTTTTTATAAATATTGACCTTAGCTATTTTCTTGCTGAGCACGCCAAAATTGCGGCGATAAGTCCCCTCTTTGAGGAGTGGCTAGAAAGGCGCCACAGCGTCCTCACCTTCCGCCTGACGCAGGTCCTCACCGAACACGGTTGTTTCGGGAGGTTCCTGTTCCGGATAAGGCGGGAGGAAACGCCCGGGTGTCACCATTGTGTGGATCGCCCGGAGGACACGGTGGAGCATACAGTGGAGGTCTGCTCGGCTTGGGCGGAGCACCGCCGTATCCTTGTGGAAGCGATTGGCGGTGGCGATCTCTCGCGTCCGGCTCTGGTCCAAGCCATGGTATGGAGCGAGAGGGCTTGGGAAGCCGTCATCTCCTTTTGCGAAGCAGTAATGTTCGCGAAGGAGGAGGCGGAACGCGTGAGGGAGAGGCAAAATTCGCGCCCTCACGCCCCTAGCCGCCGCAGGAAACGCCCTGGGCGTCGGAAATCGCAAGCTGATTCTCGGCCACCAGAGGCGCGGGCTTGCGAACGGCGAGCAATGGGCAGCTCACCGTTCGATAAGGACTAGGCCCGGGTCGATGGCGCGATGTGTTCCACGCGCGCCTTAAAGAGATGTCAGCATCAATGACGGGGTCCGCTAGGACCGATGCCTGCCAGGGTTGCGGAAAAGTCCGAGAGGGATACCGTGGCCCCTGGCACAGGCAACTGAAGGAACACGGGTGGGTTTTAATCAGCAAGAGTCTGACATGCCCTCCCGCTCTGCCCAGAGCGGGAGAAGTTATTTAATGAAAAAAAGGTATTTTCTTGCAACTCTGGGTCTCAAAGATAAGAGAACAATTCAACAAATTTAAAAAAAATCGTGCGTTCTTTCTAATGCACGTGGTTGCATAACGATATGAGGATATGAAATTAGTTTAAAATAATAAGGTGAGGTTAACCAATTATTTACAGAAATGGAAATAAACAGATTTCAAAACTTCAAATCGCTCTACTAAAATAGGTTTTTTTTTTATTAAAGAAGAGCGTAATTAAAGAGAAATAAACTAAGCTAAAGTAATACTGATCGTATTCCGAAATAATTGGCAAGTTTTATACAATCTCTACAGTATTTTCATATTGAATCATTTTCTGATCGTATTCAACATGGTTTGCAGTCTCATCGTATAAATGGATAATTTACTTTTACTATAAGTAACAGTGTAATAGAGGCTGCTACAGACAGGCGCGACGCGACTCTTGTAAAACAATTTCCATAAAATGTTCATAGAAATTGTTCTACTACGGTCGGGTCTCCCTTGTTTCACCGAAAAGAAATTGCCAAATTATCACTTCCCAAACAATTTCCCGCATAGTTTCATTTGCCAAAATTATTACTTAGCAAAAAATCTCTTCACAAATGATTGTAACGCAAACCTAATGTTTGGCAAGTGAACGTTTAAACAATAACTTGTTTACCAACTAGTACTTTTACCAATTTTTATGTAGTCAAATATTTCTGTTGGAATAACTCATTTTACGCAAAATAAAATTTGCCAAATAACAATATTCATAAGTAGCATTTTTTATAATAATTAATCTTGTTAACTGGTTCAGTTTCGGGTAGCCTGTTTTTTTCCATATTTTTTTTTTCTATGTAATCAAGTCGTTTCTGGCACTCGCCGGCCGCTGCCGCGGCACCGCTCGCTTCGCTCGCTCGGCTCGTGCGTAGGGGGTCACAGTTTTAACCTAACCTAACAATTTTTTTTTAAATAATTAACCTTATCTAACTAGTTCCTTAAGTAACCATAAATTTGACTTGTTTCAGACAAATCCAAGCACATAAACTTACAAAGAAGTACACAAATGACATCAAATTTTTGTCTAAAGATTGTTTGCTGTAATAAATCAGATTAAAGACCAAATGCCTAAATGACATTATCCTTGATAATATCCTGCCAAGTAAAAATTTGACCAAATGAAAATGTGCGTACTGAAATCATTCCAAATATTGCATTGGTGTAAAAAAAGGTTGCTATTTGTTTGGGTAGTGGAATTTTGGCAAAATCTTTTCGGCAAAACGGCAGGATCCCACTACGGTCGCGTCGCGTTGTCGCACCTGTTTGCGGGAAGCCTTACGTGACTTTTGCAATTTTCCTATACTTTATTACTGGTGCCGTTTTCTATGTCTAGCTATTGATTACTGATTGATTTTTCTCGAGTGTTTTCTCTTAGGAGTTGACATGCTCTCTAGCCGGTTAGTAGTATTTCATACTAGCTTTCGACCGCGGCATCGGTCGCGTGGAGGTCGAAATTAAATCCTATAAATTCTTAGCGATTAAAATCCTGTAAATTCTTCTCCATCAAAATCCTGTAAATTCGTCTCCATTAAGATTCTGTAAGTAAATTCTTCTCCATTAAAATCCTGTGAATTCTTCTCCATTAAAATCCTGTAAAATCTTCTCCGTTAAAATTCTGTAAGTAAATTCTTCTCCATTAAAATCCTGTAAATTCTTCTAAATTAAAATTCTGTAAATTCGTCTTCATTAAAATCCAGTAAATTCTTCTCCATTAAAATCCTGTAAATTCTTCTACATTAAAATTCTGTAAATTCTTTTCCATTAAAATCCTGTAAATTCTTCTACATTAAAATTCTGTAAATTCGTCTCCATTGAAATCCAGTAAATTCATCTCCATTAAAATTACATAATATACAGGGTGGCAGGGACATCGACGCACAACCCTTTACCATGGATTCAGAATTCTGAACCCCCTGCGTTGAAATTTCTCGTCGGTTATGAACTTTTCTATGAAACAGCCCATTTCTTTTTTGATAACTGTCAAAAAATTTCAGCATGAATTCACGGTAGAATCTTGTGCTGAATTCGTAGTTTCAGTTTGCGTGTCGATGTACCTGCAACCCTGTATATTTACTTACATATGTGTCAACCTTCACCGTGATGGAGTTCACTCTATACTTACAAAATGTATTAATTATATATATTTTTTAACTAACTCTTACCACACTACTAAATTTTCCAATAACAATTCAATCATGATTCGAAAGACACGTAGCGCCATCTAGCGTCCTAAAGCAACTGTGACCGTTAAAAGTTATTGTTTTTCTCTCAGGAACATTACTATTTTTCTGGATGAAACCCATAGGTAATTTTCTGTACAACGTATATGCAAAATGTAATGATCGGTTCATTGGTTTAGACCTGAAAGGTAACAAACAAACAAACTTACGTTCTCATTTATAATATTAGTTAGGATATCTACTAGCTTCAGTATGCTCAGCTCTACTATTCCAAATATTTTGTAAAATTTTGCATATATTATTTGATTGGTCTTGATTCGGGATTGGCTTTAATTATTTCACGAAGTACCTTTTTTAAATTAGTTTACTTAGCAGTACATGGATGTTTTTTTTTCGTTTCCACAATACTCAATATATTTATCGTATTCCACAATGTGAACTTAGATGGTAGGTTTACAAAGACAATAACTAGCGGTTGATTTTTTTTTAATAGAAAGCACACGTAATCGTACAAAAAGATCATCAGTTTTGGTGCTACAGTAAAATATAAGCAAAGCTGTTGCTTCGCTTATATTTTACTGAACTGACATGTGAAACGGACTGAAACGGACATGTCCGTTTTATTATGTAAATAGTGTGATTTGAATGCGATCAAAGCGGGAATGTTGCATAAATACGGAAAGTTATTTATTTCTAATCTATAACAGAAACTATCCACTAGGTACTGTTGAATCCACGAATCTATGTATCTATAAAATAAAACAAAACAGCATCTATCACGGCACATATATGCACAAAACAGCAAAATCCTTTCCTTTTTACCCTAACATTTTTATGCAACAAGGTTATCTACTAAGATAAGTGCGGGTGTCGGTCCGCGGTTTGTGCTAATGGACTTCCCTAGTCACGGGCGAGCCCGCGGCGACTTGCTAGCTGTGGGTATGGCTATTAAGCGAGCGGGTTGAGAAAATATCGAGAAAGGTTTTGTGTTACGGTTTTCAGGGTGTCGGGTTCTCGTGACTATATTAAAGGATGGATTTTTGAGAAATATACGAATTATGATTGACGTAGCTATGAAATAGCCGGTTTTTGTGACATGCAAGAGCTATTTCGATTTAATTGAAAACAAACCCGAGTTGTGCCTGATCAGCAGCAATGTATCGTTTAGAATTAGAAGATTGATATGAATAAAATTTATCCTAAATATATAAAAAAAATATATATGGCTGGTTTTGGCTGTAGTCAATCAACACAATCATGTTGTTGGCAGATGTTATTTTTAAATACTTCACTAGTCGAATCACCAAATATTTTCTGTCTCAGCCGTATGTGTCCTAATATATCCACAGTCCTTTCAGTTATTTTTGCTCTGATTTTGCATCAGTGTCAAAATCACAATGATATTTATATTCTTGTTACCATCTTTTCATCAATTAATACGTTTTTGGGGTCAGGAACTTGCCGAAACTGATTAAAATATAGTAAACTCCTCAGATTTTAGTATGTTTTTTTTGGGCTTTTTGATAAAATCTACGAATTATGTTGAACGTGAAAATATTTTCACCTTTATGCCTATTGAGCAGCAATGAAACGCGATTGGTTTAGAATTAGATGACAGACTTTATTAAAATGATCGTAGGCGGTAAAATATTTTTCCGGCTTTGGCTGATTTAATTGTGCATTATGAATCACTAAATACTTGCTATCTTAGCTAAATGTGCCCGAATTTTTCTACAGTCCTTTCACAGTTATAAACCGACTTCTTTTACCTCTGAGTTTGCATGAATGTCAAAATAGCAATGATCCATATTCTCGTTGCCATAAGGTTGCTGATGGGCTTAATGTTGCTTTTGTTTTTGTCAGAGGTACAATAACTGTGTAAATGGAATGAATCTCGAAATGTGCTTAACTGGTAGAATTTGTAAGAAGTTTTATTTCTGAAACAGGCTGTGGTATCTCTACACTCCCTTTACTGAAATACTTTACTAGAAACGTTAACTTAGGGTAACTTTACTTCAATGCAAGAAATTTAATATTTTTTGTTCCTGCAGTGTGCATTACTGCAATATCTCCTGGCCCCACAATGCATCTCGTATTTTATATCCACCGCGTCTTATCCGAGTGTTGTATTGTGGAGATTCAGTTTAGTCTCCTATCTAGAGAATTTCAACGGGCCTTTAATTTATTTTGTGCACCCCAACACTGTGGAGATTTTAACACAGAATTTTGTACTGCTGGATTTCTTATTAGAAACTTTTGAGTGTTATTTAATTTAGAAACCTACTTTTATCACAAATGTGAAGTGTGTATATTGAAGATTGACAAATTATCATGTATATTATTAATGTGTTCGCTATCAACTACTTTATTTACTGCAATACCGCAACAATGTACGAGAAACAAGGTCATGTTCTGCTTATATCAGATAACATAGAGGGACTGATAAAACTAAACATTGACTTACGTGAGTGGCTTTTTCCCTTACGACACATCCTTTTATTTGGAGAGGATAAGAATACCTTATATAATAAGACGGGGAAAAAGTTTTTTCGTATTTTATAGGTATAAAGTTGTAGAAAAACCTCTTTGGCTGTACTGTTTGTAACTGGCTGGTTTTGATATCATTGAATAGGTGTTATTAATAAAAAAGTTAATTAAGAAGAAAAAACGATTTCCCGCCATTTTTCAATTGTTTTTGTGCGCCAAAATGAGTGAATCTAAAGCTACAGTTTCATGAAAGAGCGGTGACCGACCACGTAGGGTACGCAATTTACCAGTGAATGACGTCACTGAAATGTAGCTCGCACATTGTTATAATAATTATAGTGAGTCTCAGAGGTGTTAAAACGAAACAGAGACGCGACTGTCTTTTGACGCGGTAGGACGTATCTAACGATTTTAATGGTTGCCGCTGTCATCGTTTTCATAAAAACCGTCACTGCGGCCATTATCTGCGGTCACCGCTTTTCTAGAAAACTGTAGCTTTACGAAGAAATTCGAAACATTTTGGAGTTTTATTACAAAAAAAAAAAACCGGCCAAGAGCGTGTCGGGCCACGCTCAGTGTAGGGTTCCGTAGTTTCCCGTCCGTCACAATAAGTGTTCCCACTTATGAGTTTAAAGGTGGGTATCCATACTATCCATTATGTTCGCGATCCAGCAGCGCTCCGCGCTCCTGCAACAGCTCCCGGTAGTGGGTACGTGCGCGAACACGGAGCGTGCAATATTGCACGCTCCGCGGCAGTCGTTCCGACTCGTGACGGTTTTTAGCGCGAACACAAAAGGGAGCGCAGTGTGTCAAAGGGGAGCGCATGTAAAGGGCGCGCGACAGATCCATTGGATCAGTTGCAGGAGCGCGGAGCGCTGCTGGAGCATGAACATAGTGGTAACCCAACTTAAAAAGGCTATTTGTTACGGAACTCTAATAATTACGGAACACTAAAAACGGGCCCACAAAGGACGGTGATAACTAAAAAAAGAGTTATAGATTCCAACCACACATGGAAAGTTCGAGAAAATGTTGTCTATTTGAGTCCCACCACGAGTAGTGGGTAGGGGTTGTAACATGGAGTGATAACCAGCGTCATTTAGTAATTTAAATACTGCAGTATGGCTGTTACTAAGGTAGTCTTCGTTAAAATCTCCAAATATAATGCAAGAACTATTATGCGACAATAAATTATTTATAAAACCCACTGCGACGCTGTTGGGGCATTTGCATGATCTATAAGACTACCTCTCCTAAGACTACGACTAGCTGTGCCCGCGACTTCGTTCGCGTGGTTATCGAAAACTAAAATGCGTCTAAAATAAGTCCTTTAGAACCTTTACTACCTCGTACGTGCTCGTACTTCAAAATTTTCAATCAAAGTTCGAATTGTTCGAAACCAAATCTTCCAACCAAACGATTAACGATCAAGACTTTTAACGACACTTTTAATACTTTCAATTTCAACACTCTATCTAACCCGCTTTGATTTCAAACATGGGAGAGGGTCATTCAGTCACGGAGAATCTTAACACCGCGATTCAGGAAAATGACGTCAGATGCACAACGCCATCTATCGAAAGAGACAACAGACAGCCATTCCAAGAATGCTGAAAATGCGTCTGTTGGTCATTGTCTGTTGGTTATACTTTAAGTAGCACCCTTACAATTTCTTTTTAAATATTTTCGATTTACTAAAACCATTTCTACCTTTTGCTATCACAACTTTTAAAAGTTATCTTGTGTTGGCATTTATTAATAAGTACCAAGTACCATATTCCTTTGATAGATGTCGTTGCATGTCTCATTCTTGATCATAATGATAAAGTTCTTGAAAACTATAAATTCATGAATTGGGTTACTAATTAATACATAGACGTGCCAGAAGTTTTCGATGGTAATTTTGAATTGCGAGAACCTATTTTAATAATTATTTTTTTGTTTGAAAAAAGATACGTTCAGGATAATAAAATATTATGTAAACGAAGTTAAAAAAAAAATACGGGCAAATGAAACTTGACCTCTGGATTGTATAGGCGCTCATACGATTCAGGGACCAAATTATATTGGTTAACTGCAGTTTCCATCTGTTGTTTCCATCCAAGTTCAAAATAATTTTCCTAGAAAGTCCTTATAAAGTTCTACTTTTCAGATTTTTTTCGTATTTTCTAAACTTATGGTTCAAAAGTTAGAGGGGGGGGGACGCTTTGTTTTTTACTTTTGGAGCGATTATTTCCGAAATTATTGACATTATCAAAAAATGATTTTAGTAAACCCCTATTCATTTTTAAATACCTTTCCAACAATATATCACACATTAGGGTTAAAATTAAAAAAAAAAACACTTCCCACTTTACATATAGGGGGGCTACCCTAATAAAACATTTTTTTCCAATTTTTATTTTAGCACTTTGTCGGCGTGATTGATACACATATTGGTCCCAAATTTCAGCTTTCTAGTGCTAACGGTCACAGAGATTAAGCGAGGACGGACAGACGGACAGACAGACAGACAGACAGACAGACATGGCGAAACTATAAGGGTTCCTAGTTGACTACGGAACCCTAATTAAGAATGTGACGAGCCGCGAAAAAGATATGAGACGTTTATGAGAGTAGCACAACGTTTTTTCAAGCGTTTTCAGTCCGGGAATTTTTGTATCAAAGATGCAGATACTTTTTAAAGTGGAGCAGAATCAGCATATTAGTATTTACGATATAGCTGAAGTATTAGGAGTTGACCACAAAACAGTTTTGACCCATTTGGAAAGGTTCATAAAAGCTCGATATTTGGTTGCCAAGTCTTGAATTTGTTTAGAAAACACGAAAAAACTAATTCCCCGACCTAATATTTTCAGTCGTAGACCAAAGAGATTTAAAATACTATAGATAGGCTGTCAGAAGAAATATCAAAAAAAACTGTGATCCTATGTCTCAGCGACGCCACTTAGCATAATATAGCAAAATTACATAATAGGCAAGTTTAACACGATACACTTTTATCGACACTGACCCTTGATTATCGACCCTAAATACTCGGAAAGAACACGAGATTGTCGTCATATTTTAGGACATTTTCACTGCTGTAAGCCGGTGACCAATATGGCTACGATCGGCATTAACGAGAATATGGTGGGAGTCATCATGGCCTAACAAAAAACCGTGCACATTATCTCTCCTGCAGTTGATTCACATCACTAGCCTCATCATGTTTTCATAACCATCTTTATCCTTACTTTCTATTGCTCACCTTCTCATTTCTTTGTTATAGCCGCATCATGGTGCGAGGGTGCCCGCGACGCCACCTGTCCCAGGATCTGTGGGCCCTCACTGCAAAGTGAACCGGTCTGTGCTACTGACGGGTACATCTACCCTTCACTCTGTGAGATGAGGAAGAAGACTTGTGGGAAAGGTACGACGAATTTCTTTTATATTACCAACATTTTGCCATGCACTGTCTGGTGTTGCAAGTAGATGGTGCAGTTGAGTCCCTTCGAATAGTCGGAAGTATGCTTATGATTGGGCGTTAAAACGAGTCATAGCTGTATGGAAGCTTCAAAAGTATAACATATTGCACGCCAGTTTGATACCCTTGTCGAGTTACATTCAAACTCGATTGATTATTACTTGGCATAATATTAAAGTATGCTGTGTACTAACTCATAGATTTATAAAATACAAAAAAACTTTTTACAAAAAAAAAAACAACCGACTTCCAAAAAAAACTACGAAGTGAAAAATAACTTATTATATATAATATAATACATAATATTTTTTTTCTTTGTACGGTTTTTTCTGGAAGTCAGTTGTTTTTTTTCTGTAAAAAGTTTTTTATTTTTCACTTTTTAGTTATGGTACCTACCCCACGCCAATTCGAAAACGATCGTCTTACACGTCCACGTCGGTTTGAAGGCGGTTCTTTTTTAATTTAAAAAAAAAAACGATTTTTTTAAGCCGCTCTACCGATTTCGATAAAATTTTAATGGATCCACCTGGGAAGAAATGGATCCCTATGAAACAAAAAAATAATTTTCGTGTTCGAGTAATCGGTGAACATACATAAAAGAAAGCTTTCGACGAATTGAGAACCTCCTCCTTTATTGAAGTCTGTTAAAAATGACTGCAGTACCAAATATTTAAAAAAAACGTGCCATAAAAGTCTCATCTTTCACAGCAAACCACCAACCAAACTAATCAATAAAGTTGATTCAGACTAGACAGATTTGAACTTCAAGAGAGACTTGTTTCAGTGTTTCCTATCTGACTACTTTGAGGAGAAACACCAACGAATTTCCTCACCTCGTCGGTTTCTAAAGTAATAACAGAAATGATAAAATTCCTTCCCCATATTTTCAGGTGTTCGCCTAGCCCAGGACCAGGCATCTTGCTCCCGAGCCCAGGGGTCTAAATGCGATCATCGGTGTACGTCGGAGCGGGACCCGGTGTGCGGGACCAATGGCAGGACTTACCTCAATAGATGCATGTTACAAGTCGAGATTTGCAGGTAAGTTGTCAATATAATAATTATGCTATAACTACAGTTATAAGGAGAAACTACGTGCTCCCTTTCACCGGCTTCATAAGGTCCATAACTCATTTGTTGGACTTGGTATAAACTTTTATAACAAGCTTCCCTCTTCTTTGTTAGAATTGCCTTTTAATGCGTTTAAAGCTAAAGTAAAATCCAACCTTTGTTCAAAGGCATACTATTCAATCAACGATTACTTAAACGATAAAAATAGCTGGTCGCTGTAATTAACTCAAGACAATGTTTATGTTCTTTCTCCAAAATTAGCTTACCTACTGACAAGTTATACGAGTTCATATAATTGTTTATTTTATTTGACTATATTAGTCATTTTAGTTTAATTTAATTTTTATTTATTATTGACATAATCTACTCATTTCAATGTTTTTTAATGAGTTGTATTGCAATATATGGTTAGCTAGCGACCTCGACAGTTCATCATAATAATTATTCTTTTGAGCAACCGGCAGCAAGTTCGTCATGCTCCCTTAGATGTCAATGCTTGCGGTAGCGTCGGGGGTCGGGTTGCCTCCTTCCCTCAAATATGGCGAGGGGGGTAATGACTGATCTTTGCGTTATGCTCGTGAACGGGTGCTGCTTGTGGTGACAGGCCAGCTTGCTGACTATGGTTTTGTTATTGTTATTAGAAATTAATGTTTCTTTATTTTACTTCGAAGGTCCTAGTTTATCATTTGTGGCTACAAGTTACAGCTATATACAATGCAGCATTGCATATGTAAGCGGGCACGCCCTTTATGCCAGGAGGCTTTTTATTATGTATTAAGTTCTGTTTGCGTTTTTGTTTTTATTATTTATTTCTGCTTGAGTATAGTTTTAAATATTGGCGTGTGCTAGCTGACATTTGGCAAATAATTTTAATATTTTTGTGTTTCTTAATGTTAATAACTTATTACTATATGTATAGAATCCAGTTCTTCTAACTGAACAGACAGCAGTGCTGCTGGGGAGTTTGTTCCGCCACTTCTTCTTCCCAGCTAAAGCACTAGGAAGTGGTGAAGGGTGGGCGTTTTGGGGGGACTGTCTTATGTGATTTTGACGTTCAAAAAGTGCTGATTCTCAGCCTAATTTGAATAAATGACTTTTGATTTTGATTTTATACCAAAAAAATTATGTGCTTTGGTAATCTTCGTGTTTCCGAATAAGCACGAACGTCACGCCGCAAAGTAAACCATAATATCTAAGATTTGTACTACCGTGCTTTGTAGTAGTAGTGTAGTTATAATTTCATGTTTGTATGAAGTTTTCTCTAAGTTGGGTTACCGATTCCGGCCGCAGATCGTCATTTGTCACTCAAAAGTTTTTTTTTAACATTGCATAGTGGCTTAAATCTATAATTTTGTCATCATGATAATACAAAATAGAATAGGCAAATACTTCCATGGTTGTAACAGCTCTATATTAGATTTGATCACCGCGCGTTCTTATTTTTGAAGATAGACGAACTCCCGCAGTGCATTATTTTCTTGGGATATATGTATAAAGGAAGACATAAATAATAAATACATCGCATCATCATCTGCCTATATTTTTGGCCAACTACATATGTTGGGGTCAGCACTTATTATGTAAAATAAAACTACAAAATTGATTATATGGTTCCAATTTTTATCAAAAAAATCTGCTGCTTCGATTAGGATTCTTGTTTGCGACAAAAACATTCATGTGTTATTTTATCTTGATTTTTCTTCGTATCTTCAACCGATTTTACTTCTTGTTTTTCAGAGTCGGCATTGGTCTCTCCCATTTGGGCGCTTGCAATAACATCAGTGCTCATCGAGAAAATTGCCCTGTCGACTGTTCCCAGGCTCCCCTCGATGGTCCTATCTGCGGTTCTGATGGAAACGTGTATAAAAGCACTTGTCAGATGAAACTGTTAACTTGTGGGTGAGTGTCTTTGTTTTATGAAGCCCTGGTGGTACCTGATTCAGGTAGCTTTAAAACAATTAGCAGAAAATAGAACCCTTAAATGAGAAGTCTGGAAAAATAGGGGAGGGTACTTTCCTAAATAAGTTATCGTTTCTGGTGCTCATCATTTATCAGAAAATTGTGCTGGGTAGACTCTTGGTTTTTCATGGAATGGTTCTTATCTGGCACAAGTTTTTGATTATATACGAGCAAAATTACGTCTTTGTTGGTATAATATTATCTGATTATTTATTTTATCATTAAAATGCTTATAAAGAATATATAACACAAGTACATATTTACATGAGGTACTAAATTAAATGATTAACTAAATAACTATATAAATAAATACAAAAACAAAAGGACACTTAGGCGTCAAAGTATTATCTATGATAATCGAGATTATCAATATAATTAATTGTTTGTACAATGAGGTTTTATTATGATAATTTCCCTGCCTGCATTTCAGCAGGCGCTCCAACATGCGCACGGGCGTTGAAATCAGCAAAATTCAATGTGCTTTATTCAAAAGGAACAACAAACAGCTACAATGTAGAACATAGAAACAAGAAATACACCAAACATGTTTATATTTTTTATGGTACCTGTTTGTTGTTCCGTGTTGAAATAAAAATAAAAATTTTGAGCCCATCAATCCACATTGAATAAGCAAATTTTTCTAAATTAATCCTTTGAAACATAACATTTTCAGGCAAGGTGTAGTACGAACGAATAAAAAGCATTGCCAGACTACCCGTCATTGTCGCGAATCTTGTTGGCGCGTCGCCAGACCGACGTGTGGGTCCGATGGAAAGCTGTATGCCAATGCTTGCAGGATGAAGGCTAGCAATTGCGGGTATGTACTTTGAAAGTGTAGAAAGAAGAGAAACATTTTGAATGGTCGTTTTCCTTTTACAGAAGAGTAAACTGTATCCGCCTTATTTCAAAAGAAGGTTTTTCATTCGCCATTCGACATTTTCGAATTTTGAACTTTATGGTGATATATTAATAAGTTCTAACTAAATACAAAATGTGTTTTTAAACCCGAGCCTCAGTTGTCAATTTTGTTTTAAAATAAGAACAAGGAACACAGTTAGGAATAAGGTTTGAAATATGAAAACTTGCGCAAAGGTTTTTAAGCTAGGAATAAAGCTAGAATTCATTTTGAATGAGGCGGGATAAGTTTGGTCTTTGTTAAAAATGAGTCATTTCGGTTGTGGAGGAGATTAAACTGTATCCCTTTTATCCCATTATGTTTAAAGACCAAAGTATTTTTTCGACTCTGTCTCTGTCACTACTAACTTAGACTAGAGTCAAGAGCAAACCCATTTTAAATTTATAAAAAAATAAGGGTCTTTGAACATAATGAAATATCATAGGTAGGAAAATAAATTTATAATGGGAGAGAAACGGAGTTTAATTTCTTCAATTGATTATTAACTTAATGGAATAGAATTTATTTGTTTTTCAAACAATAAATGGCACTCATTTTAAATTTTAAACCGCTAGTTCAGTTAGTTTTACTCATGACTAAAAGGCCCAATTTAAGAAGCCTAAGTGAAGATGACTTAAGAAAATTCAGATGACCTCTACGTTACGACAGTTTTCTAAGAGTTTTCTGACAGTAGCCATGTTTGAAACTTTATTACAATTGGGTCGGCCATCTTATTAATTATAATATCTTTTACATTTCCAGAAAGCACGTATTCGAAGTACCAATGGCATTCTGTGTATCACAAGAGAGAACATCAGGCGGGGAGTCATGTCCTAAGGATTGTATAGGACAGAAAGAGAAGCTGGTCTGCGGCTCCGATGAAATGGTGTACAGAAACGAGTGTGAGATGAAGATGTTGAATTGTGGGTAAGTGTTGAAGAGAGAGAGAGAAAGGGAGAAAGCGAAAACGTGTTCCAACGCTATACCGGGTTAGTTTTCAAAGACCTGCCAAATTTACAGAGATGATGTAAATATGTAGGAAAGGGTAAAAAATTTAGGTGCACAAAAACCGCTTCATAAATACTCAAAAAGATGTACACAGGTTATGTAGGAAAGGGTAAAAAATTTTGGTGCACAAAAACAGCTTCATAAATACTCAAAAAGATGTACACAGGTTGGTCCAAATATTGTCTTTGGGGGAAACCTTCAAAAGGCACCAGACCTCCGGTGAGGTTCCAATTCCGGAACCCACCTATGCAACGCCCGTAAGGCACATCTCTGGGGAGATTATAAAAGGGACTTCCCTGAGCCTCGCTATGCTCGGCAGCACGTGACCACTGTGCCACCGTCTCCTCTGGGGTCACTCGGTGGACGGACAGAGTCCCCAATCTGTGCGCCCGCGACCCCAAAGGTCCCTCTACTTTACCTAGGCACTACCCCAAGAGATATAGGCAAGTGCGTTGGTCGGTACTATAAATAAATAGCCAATCTTACTACAATACTGAGGAAAGCAGTACTTACTCATTGTACCACCCATCCGGCAAGTTGCAACAGGGATATAAGGGCAACCAATCAAATAACCTGAAAAGAAAACAGAAGTAGGTATTAAATAAGTCAAAAGCGCTTGCTCACATTGTGTTGGCTACTTCTCTATACAATTATATTATTGAGGTTACAATAGTGTTAGTCATTCTGAAATCAACTGTATTTAAATTTTTAGTAAAGTTGATATTTAATTAAGTGGACGTCATTAATGAATTGATTCAGGATTTCAGATTCTTGTTTCCAATTATTGCAAATAAGGATTTGAAATTCGGAATCACAAAAAACTGAGACGCCTCGTTGCCGATGCTAGAGGCGGCATTGTCAATACTTTCCATACAAACCAAGTGTGTCGGCGTTTACTCGCACTGCGACGCTAATGCCGTATAAAAACTGACGGCTTTGAAGGCGGTCTGTTACAGAAGTTGCGCACGCAACGCACTTTCGAACCCAGGAATTGCATTAGTGATGCCGTCTCTAGCCGCTGTCGGTGCGGCGATTCCGTGTTCTGGTGTCTGTATAGAATTAAGTTTGTCCAAGTTCTTCGGAGGTTAGCCTCTATAATCTTAACATTTCAATATCTTCAACAGGAGTGTAAGCAACCGAAAGATTGTGAAGAAGGTGGACATGGAGAAGTGTCGCGGCAAAATGAACAGATGTATGAAGGTCAAGTGTCCCGTCGACCTTGACCCCGTCTGCGGTACCGACCAAAAGGTGTACACCAACCCCTGCTTCTTGAAGGTTGCTACTTGCCTGTGAGTATTGAGTTTTATTTATTATGTTTATTTTAGGTTTCGCAAATAATGGAATCAGGCGGGATGTGCAGGATTATGCATTAAATTCATGGAAAAAAAATTGTATTCTCATCAGGCCCTCATCTTTCCTCTCGCTTTCCTGCAATCTGTGGGAGTGATTTCATGAAATGCGACGGAAGTGTGTAACGGGAAGCTGGAGAAGCGCGCGCTATTTTATTTGACCAATAAGCGCGCGCGGTGGTAGAGTTGGCCGTCAGACGGTACCAACCCATTTTCCGAGAGGTTGGTACTGTCAGCCAACAGTTGCGTGTGTGTGACGAGAAAGGTAAATAGAGAAGGTGAACGCTTCAGCTGTGCGCTTAACCTCAAATAATCATTTCAAATAATACCTGAATATTTTTTTTTACGATATAATGTAACTTTTTTGCTTATCACCAAGGTGAGAGTCAGATGTTACACATCATATGCGACTACTTGTAAGGCTCGCTCGTTTTTTTTTGGAATTTGTGTTAATTGCTAGGAATTCCTTGTGTGTTGCGTACCACGGCTCATAACATAAGCTGAACAGATATTTTAAGTCTGTATGCAACGAAAACATTAAATTCTACAGTCTGACATTTTAGTGTCTTCCACTTACTAGATCAATGCCAACTTAACTGAATTACAAGGTTATTTTAAAGAATCAACACCATAAGAATCTTCAATCTTTAGAGTTTAGAGGATCAACTTTTATTACATCTTAAAGACATCTTCCCTCCAATTTAACATTCTATTGCAATCACTATCATTTACCATTTATCACCATCTCTATAATCTTTTACCACCTTCTTTTACAAAAACTTGTGTTTAATTACAGTAAAGGAATTCAACTGGCGCACTTCGGCAATTGCACATTACTGCCTCGGTTCAAGGAGGACTGTCCCGACACTTGCGAGAATGTGGTGGATCAACCCGTCTGCGGCTCCGATGGAAATGTTTATAAGTTAGTATCGCTTTATCCCAATTTAGTTGTGGTTGGCGCAGTACCTATGTCTTTTTCTTCTCAACTTCGCTATCAGAATTCATTGAAATGGCATGAGATCTGTGCTTGTAAGTTCCAAATCCACTGAAGAGAAATTCGTCTCGATAGTTATAATTTTAATGTAACTGGAGATTTACAAAACTTTATTTGGTAGAGTTTCAAACGTAAATTAAATCTATGTACACAAATCAGCTCTTCAGAAAGATAAGCTAAAATCCAACGAAAAAACGTAGGTAAAATACGAAATCGCTTACTCAATCAGACGTCTTTCCCAAACTAATAACCCAATTTCTGACTCTAATATATTCCTACCAAATGAAATGAAATAAAATGAAATGTTTATTTCTGTAAGTAGATCTTTAAGACACTTTTACACGTCAATATTTTAAAACTAGATGGCGCCGGCATTTCCTAGCTGACTGATCCCTGAGAAGAAATGCCGAAACAAACTCAGAGGTCATGGTCTCTTCTAAAGTCCAAATATTGTATTATGAGGATACTCACATAAAGTATAACAATGCAGGGCCATGTCTAACAAAACAAACTAACCCCCCTGTACCACCAGATCGGAGTGCGAGCTCCGGCGCGCGACGTGCGGGCAGCACGTGGTGCCGGTGGCGGCGGCGCACTGCCGCACGACGGCGCTGTGCCACGAGGACTGCCCCAACACTCCCGCCTTCATCTGCGGCTCCGACAACCGGTTCTATAAGAACGAGTGTTTGATGAAGAAGGAGAATTGCGGGTGAGTACTATCGTTTTTTTTTCTGTTGGTTGCGTGATGCACAAGCCCGGTTGATGTGGTGACAATTGGCGGGGAGGGGGAGGGGGGCTATGTCCAGCAATGGGCGTCATTTGACTGAAATATCGATGATGATGATACTACTTTTAAAAGTGAAATGTTTGGCAATCGTCATGGCCATTGACCAGTCCAAATCTCGAAAACCAACCATTTTGAGTTTGAACTTGGTTACAAATAATTTGTCTTTGACTTCCAAGCAAATGATGGTCAACCGTATTCTCATTAAATATGCTAAACGCCTAGACCCAGTCCAGGCAGTCCGGTCATAACACGTCGTGTGAAGATTAAAAAAATACTATACTGAGTCTCGTGTCATCTCGCTCCCGCGTTTTATAACTGCACCTAAAATGAACGCTGACACGATGGTAATGTTGTGGTTCAACTAGAAGACGTCAAACGACCTTAGCATTCCATTCTTTACATACTAAAATAAAGAAATTTCAATCAATCATCAAACTTCATAGATTGTCACAAAGTTGTTTCTAAAAAAAATGTATCCTTAGCACACAAGAAACCGGATACCAGGCGCACATACTAAACAAAGAGTGCTATTCTCTATTCACAGCAAACATGTGTTCGTGGTACCTCTGAAGCGTTGCCTCGCGCGCTTCCAGTACTCCGGCTGCGCGCGGGTGTGCCCGCCTGAGTACGATCCCGTCTGCGGTACCGACAACAAGACCTACTCCAACAAATGCTTCCTGGAGATGGAAAACTGCCGGTCTAGGTGAGTTGTTTGGGTTTATGGGAGGCTGGTACTTTCACTTTCATCAAAAACCATAGTTCCATTTCTGTCAAACGTTTGAACATGTTAGCGACAGAATTATGTTTAAAATACGTTTAGCGTTAAATGCATTAAGTGGGGGGGCTAAAACGTATTCGACCAAAATGCTTGTTGGAGATGCAAAACTGTCGGACTAGGTGAGTTCTTTCTTAACTTATGGGGTCCTGGTATTTTACTTATAATCATGCCAACTTTGGGTGGTTAATTTTTCTTAATAATATTTAATTTTTTGACCAATCCTTACTAATAATTGATCAAAAAACACATTTTGCCAATAAAGTTAACCATTCCTAAAGCATGATCTATTTAAGCAAAATAATGGTTTTTGGAGAAGAACTGTCTAGTCTAGGTCAAGTTCTTTGGGCTTATGGAAGCCCGATACTTTCGTTTTATATCGTTAGCATACGTTTTATAAAAAGATCAAGAGAATCATCAGGAGATCAGAAGAAGAGATATAGAAGAAGATCTACACGAGTTCTTTCAACTTATGGGAGCCTGGTACTTTCAGCATCATGTTACTTTCTAGGCATGAATTACTTAACTGGGCTTCTATAGTGCGACACTGAATGAAAAAAACCAAGGATTTTTTTTTTATGGAATCTTGGCAACAGTCATTCAGTCATTCTTCTATCAGTAGGTATTTCCAACTGCATAGTTCCCGCCAATGGCTAGACCAAGATAGCAAATCAAATTGACAACAGGCAATCCCCGAGACGAATATTGTAGGGATTGCCTTTTACGTCATGGCTATTCTTCTGCAGTAATGACAACTGTGAACACTAATCCTTGGCAAGCATTTGCTTTTACCAGTGACTTTTTTCGAATTTGTATAGAATGAGGCCCTAGGCCGAACGGGGTCTTCTATCAGCTCTGTTAGCCGTAATTTCAGTAGGTGATTTTTCTAGCCTTATTTATCATCTTTCACACAATTCATCCAGCGTGTCTTTGGTCTTTCTGTACTCACTCATCTTCACGACATGTTCTTCATTCGTCCACGTCATAATTATTTCATGCCCATTGATGCTCATGATTAAATGATTTCCAAACAATTTCATGGTCACCGCCACTTTTTAGCTTTCTATCTTATTTGACTAGATCTTTAAAACTTCCTATGTTCTTAATGAGCTGATGCAATACCGGCTTGAAATATAAATATGTATTTATAATGTTAGTTTTAGAATACAGAAACCACCTGCTTTATACAAACACATAGTAACTGGTTACCTAACTCGGCTATCTTTTAAACACATAAATACATCTTTAATAAGACGACATTATTTGCGTTCGTTATCTTTCGTAATCGACGTAGGCAAACATGTGATTACTGTGTAAATAATTTAATTATGCCATTCCCATGATTTTTCTTTGTGCTATTTACTTTTGACGGTTGTTTATTGCCTTTGTAGGTTGTTCATAGACAAAAAGGCGCAATTATTCTTGTTCGTTTACCCGAATTCGGATGCTTCGGATGCTTGTAGAATACAGGCAAGGTCGCCCAGCGTTGTCGTCCGATTCCAAAGACCCTCGAATTCGTCAAGGTTATCAGAGTGTTCAATTATCGTATCGGACACCCTAATTAGGGCTAAGCGCCCAAAAATAATTTCCATCTCAGCTTCGTCACTCAATATTTTCTAAGCAACATTAATTTTGAGTTTCTACTCCATGCGGATGAATTTAGACTAATAGGTGTTTTTTTTCTTTCTTTTCAGGAGTCTGGTACAACTGAAACACCTGGGCACATGCACAGACCCCATCGCGGAAGAACCGAAAAACTATCTTTATCGATAAACTAATCGATTATCACAGTCATATCGATATATCGCTTTCTTTCCATAATCATACTCTCGGGGAGTGGAGTCCCACTCTTAGTGCCAACTTTTATATAAGTAAAAATATACTGTAAAATAATGTAAGCGACCAATCTTCGTCTTCCAGTAATCGATAAATTTAAGTATCACTTAATTTATGTTCATAGTTTAATCGATTAAAAATCTTTAGAGTTCCACACTAATCAAATCGCAAATATACTTCCTCATATTGGGTTTTTAATAGTAACGGTATTTGGATCTTTCTGCTTCGTATAAATTAGTGTGGCGATTCTTATTCGTCTTATATCGATACCAAAAATCGATTAAATTATGCAATTCAATAAGAACATTTACATTTTTTAAATAGATCAGTACAAACATTCGAACTCAAATTCCCAAGATGGCGGACAAAATGGCCGACCTTACTAAATACTCTTTAGTTAATGTTTAGTGATTTTAGAATTAATACTTGACTGTTTATTTATTCTATTTATTATCTGTGCGTAGATATTAAGTAAGATCATTCTTTATTGTAAATAATTAGTGAATTTTTCGACGTATTTATTGTTTTTTCATAAGAATCGATGCATTTAGAAGAAGACTTTATTATTTAACGATTATGACAATAAGAATTTTAAATCGAATTGGAGACTACTGTGTGCGTAGGCCGCATATTTAAAAAAAAAAAGGTTTATAGCATTCCACTATTTCAATAACTGTTTCATATTTTTGTTTGATGTTTGAACAAATCGCTCAAACACACATACAAGGGTGTTACATATAAGGGTGTGTATGCACATACGCGTTACATACCACTGTGTATCATTCGCGCATCAATTTGGCATAAAATCGTTGAAGCGCTTTCGAAGATTATGCAACACGTATTATGTGTACACACCCTTACATTACATTTATGTTAAAATGACTATGAATAATAACTTTATGTTTTAATGAACACACTTCAAACGCCAAACGAAGATACAAATTGTATTAAACGAATCAGTTATTTTCATAGCATACTGAATGATTTTATTAACGATTTTAATCGACATAAAAATAACATAGATTTACGTATTTATTTTTTAATTTTTAGCCTAATAATAATTGAACAAAAACTGTACTTTTTAGTCAATTGAAACTGCATTTTTTCAATGTATCTAAAAATATTTAATATACTACATTTCAATAACATTTTTTATACTCTATAATCATAGTCTACCGTGTATTGCCAGGTGTAATAACAAATCAATAAAAAGATTTTACAATTCTTCTTATTTCATTTATATAGTCATTTTCACATATTTTTATTAATTTTATAAGACTAACCTTTTTGACAGACTTTACCAACAAAAAAAACATTATTATGTTTTTGGGCTGACAAACACGGGATTTAAAAATAGTCCTTTAAAATTATTTACACAGTCATCAATATTTTAACGCGATTGCAGTGGTTGCAATGAGAAAATCAACTGAGCAAATTTCAAAAGAACAACGTACAAATCAACAAAGTTTTAAATAACGATGGTCATTTTATTGGACGGCACGGTTGGCGCAGTGGTTAAGCGATTGACTGCTGCGTTACGTGTCGCGGGTTCGATCCCCGCACGGAACAAATATTTGTATGACCTGCAAGTAGTTGTTCCAGGTCTGGCTGTTTGTGTATGTGAGTTTAAATGTTTGTAAACGCACCCACGATACAGGAGAAATTCCTAGTGTGGGGCAACGCTTTTTAAGAAAAAAAAAAAAAAAAAAAAGATCAGCTGACCAAAGTCTGGAATATTTACGTCTAGGGGCGTTTACTGTCCGCCAACGTGTTAAATTATTTATTACACTATTGACCTAATCGTTTAAAGGTCAAAATGGATTACTGGTTTATTTATTAATTATCAAATGTATTTACTGAAAAAGGTAAAAATAATATTATATTAGCGAATAGCGCCTGTCTGTTAAAATAAAGCCTTTGGTGAAAATGGTCAAAATACCTAAAATGATGCATCACCTGCGAGCTATTTGTATGAACCCCGAGCGTAAGCGAGGGGCCACCCAGGGTATCAAGAACCTAGCTGAAACAAAGGAGCGAGCGCACGATAGCGCGAGCGGCGACATGGCTGACAGAAAACGAGAGACAATTCAAATGCGAGCGAAGCGAGCGCGAGCGCGACGAGCGGAGCGAGGAGCCAGAAATAAATATTATTTTATTAAACTATAATCTCAAATCTTGTCAGGCGTAAGTGATGTAGTATAGTTTGGAAGCAAGTTGAGATATATATAGATTTGGTAGGTACTTATATTTACATCTAGCAAATTTATTCAGTCGTCATTTGTGATTATGTAATTTGATTATTAATGATTTGATATTTTAAAATTACATCTAGCAACTTTTGATCAGTCGTTCATTTGATGTCACATACATTGGGATTTTCAAATTTTTCTAAATAAAACATTTGGTCATTTAAATTTTGTTATTTCGTTTATTGTTCTTTTGAAATTTGCTCAGGAAAGTTTTGATTTTCTAATATGTAACCATTGCAGTTGTATGATTGCCAATGCTAAGAAGCTTTGTGTAAATAGCATTAACTTATACCGATGGATTATGTGCCATCTTCCGCAAAACCAGCCTCACTGCTGAAGGCTGTGGTAGCAGATTCATCCTCCGCTATAATAAGGTAATTTGTGAAGAATATATATAGTATTTTAAGTGTAAACCTCCTACTAAACTTTTATGGATCTCTTAGTTGTCCGAAATAAAGTGATTTGATTTGATTTGAAGATCCTGAAGTATTTATTTATTTAACACTTTAAGCACACAAATGTACAGAGGCGGACTTAATGCCATAGGCATTTTCTACCAGTCAACCTTTGGCTGATGCAGAGACAAACAGTGGCAGGTGCAGATTATAATGTTATTTTAGGATTAAATAATTTTTAATATATAGACACGTATAAACTTATTTAGTCTATAAATACATATAATACATATAACTAATTATATATAAATATAAAAAATGTACATAAATACACGAATATGCTAAAAACAAATAGGACAAACAAAGAGAAAACATTACCGCTGTGATGATACTGCCAGCTTCTTACGAATGTGCTCGCGAACTTTAGTTTTAAAGGATAATCGGTTGGTTGCCATCCTGATTTCCTGGGGGAGTGCATTCCACAGAGAGATAGATTGAACAAAGAAGGAAGAGTGAATGAAGTCTTTGCGTGCGTGTGTGTGTGTGTGTGTGTGTGTGTGTTTAAATTAAATTTTCTTAATTTCATATTAGAATCTCGATAAAGTATTGTGGAAACCAAAAGCATTTTTTTTTATCTGAAAACAGCAGCAACATACACTTGTAACTCTTTCCAAATCTCTCCAAAAATAAGAATTTTAAACCAAATCATTAATGAAAGGTCATGCTAAAGAGTAAAGGAGAACCTTGTCAAATGGTGGAGTATGTTGGGGTAAGTTCAGCGCTGAGGTAAGATAGTAGGAATCAAGTTCGCGGCTAATTACTTTTTTTTTAATGTTGACAACATTGTGTTCTGTGGCATTTTATTTCTGCCTCGACTTTCGGGTCAGAATAAAATAAAATGGTGCAGAATTTGATTCGTACGGTCTTATACCAGCGTCAAACTTATCTTCACATACCTTAGGCCCACATACCAACTCGAGCTTCGAAGGTTTCAGGGAAAAGTTGGTGACTTAAATATACCGACAAAATACAGTAGGTTTTTACTTTAATTGAATAATGTCAACCAATCGTTGAGCTCCTTGAGTCTAAGTTGAGTTGCACGATTACTGACAATTGCGTGCACTGACTGGACAGGTCCACTCAATCTGTGTGGTTCTTTCCTCAAAAGACCATTGCAGACACCGATCTACATAGCCTTCACATGATCTGACCAAGATTTTGTCTGGACTTTAAAAGAGACTGTGACCTCTGAGTTTGTTTCGTCCTTTCTTCTCAGAGTAGTCAGATAGGAAACGCCGACCTCATCTAGGTTAAAAAAAAAATATGATTGACGTGTAAAAGTGTTTGTTCAAACCTACTTACAGAAATAAAATCATTTATAATTTGAACGAAATAATTTACCTGTAGTTACCGACGTTCACGGGACGTTTGCTTTGAAGATAAAAGTCTGTTTTTTTTTTGTCTTTAACTACTTATAAAAAGCACGGTTCAGAAGCGAAATGAAGTCAATACCAGCTGTGTGGGTTACCTTTGAGTCCCAACATTCCTATAAGCCAGACTCATTACATTCGTCGCAATAGTGTTCGTTGTACTGTGCGATAATTTACGGTAAAATTTTGGGATCATGGGGCCTACTCTCTAAGTCCGTTAACGAAGATACGGGCCCGTCCGAAACTAGTTCGATACTTAAAAGTGAACCCTGCTCCCAATTAGTTTTTCCGGGTGAGCAAAAACACATCGGTAGTTAGGGCAACTATCAAATCGTTTTGACATCTATTTTTAGTCCAGGCCCCGGACTAATCCGTAAGTGATACGGAGTAGGAAATGTCCGTAACTTCGGCCGAAACTACGGAGTTCGTGGTTATGGAATAGGCCCCCAGACGTCAACACACTCCGTGGTTCATATATCCGTGGTCAACACACACCGTGGTTCATACGGCTAAAAACAAAATGCATTGTATACACTGCATTGTATACATTGATCAACGCCGTCTGTACGTGGACCTATGGTTATTAGCGACTAAAGGATTTTCTGGTCAAAATCGGTTAGCCGCCTTTTACGACACTATATAGAAGACTGGGCTATTTAGACTCACGCTATTCTTTACCGTACACCACGGTACAATCGATTACCGTTGAAATTATGTCTGCAATTTGTCCATACACAACCTGGTGACCAGGTCGTAGGGGTAGTTCATTGGTTTGAAGTTAACCGCTAGCTCTTCCACCAGGATCTTGAATTTTGCTGTGAATTCTTCTAAAGCTTCCATCCTGAAATCGTCGTTATAGGCCATTATTGCACCTGTGGATGAAAGACGTGTTAGAGTTATATGCAGGTATTTGTCTTCTCTATCTATTCATGGTTTAAAACACAGTCGATGTTCATGCCTGTCTGTGTGATGGCTTAGTTCTCTTTGGGAATAGACAGTGAATTTTGTTGTGATTTCACCATCATTGAGAGATTTTTTCGGAACTTCTATGTGTATAATACATTTATATCGGGCGGAGGTGGTAGGCATTTCACGTTGTTTGCCACCCAAAAACAAAATACTGCTCGATACAGACCTCCCCTAAAAGTCACCACAACTGCCAGTCCTGGGCAGTCCACATGCAGCAGTGTCACGCAACCTCTACTTTGTTGGGACAGGTTGGTACCCGATGTAGAACATTTGATACCAGCAATGACACATCCAAAGGGCCAATATTGGTACAAAAAGAGGAATAAAGAGAGCTCCTGTATATAATATTTCAGACAAGATAATTCAGCTTACAATGGCAGTGTCTTTCATTTTGAAGATTCAACAACATTCATTGCATTATTTACGTTATCGAGCCGATGAATTTCTCAACCATAAGAAGCAATGTATTAGGAATTTCCTTCAATATCCTTTAGATTGTGATAGAAAGCGTGTCGCAATTAGGGTGCTGGTCCCGATACAACATCAATATTATTATGTTCATAGAACTTACTTGCAATCATAGCATAGGAAGCTATCCACATCCAGTATCCCATTTTATGTCAGCTACTTAGAGCTATCTGTTGAAAAAAATATTGTATATATTTTTATTTGTTGCATGAAAGATTGACGTCAATAACGCTGAACTGTTGAGTGGGCTTTTGCAGTAATAGGCCCTGGTAGACCCAAACTCAAAGACCAATTCGATTCAATTCAACCATTTACAGACACTTCTGAATTGTTCAAGGAGTCGGTCAGTCTGAAAGATGAAGCTAGTTGCCTTTTCCAAAGTATAGTAGGTTTCTAAGGAGAAGAACGGGCAAAAAACTCCATGGACATTCTTTTGAATCAAAAAAATATTAACTCATCATCATATTAGCCCAGAGGTGGGCTAAGGCCTCCCCAAAGACCGCTGCTGCACTGTTCTCACCCAGGAAATTCCTTCCTAGTTCACCGTTGTTGCCATTTCTGAAAAAGCGCTGGTGAAGTGGTGGTGGTGGTGGTGCGGAGATGAGATGTTTTGGAAATATCTCGGAATCCTGAGGTCGTGCACTTTTGGAAGGCATACGAGAGACTGAAGTAATGATAAGTAATGGTAAGTAATGATAATTAAAACGGTTAAGTACCACGTAATAGGGGGCGAGCCTGGTTGTTATTAACCAGGCGCGATCCAAAGAACGTTAATCAAAAATAATACTGACCAAGAGAGGTTTGCGTGAATTCGTATGTGTACTTATATATCTTTGGCCTGAATTAAATCCGTATTTCTTCATTTTGGCGCATAATGTTTTAGAATTTGAGTTTATGGAAACTATTGACAGCCGATGTCATAATAGTTATTCTGACGCTTCTGTCAGCAGATCAAAGATTTTCAAAAGCGAAAAAGTTTCGAGGGAGAAGGTTGTATTTTATAATAATACGATAAATAAAACTACTTACTAACGGTGGATAGCTTCGTGTAAAAACTAAGGTTCACACATAACACATAAAACATAATATCATATTTCGCGAGTTGTGTTTAAGTCCCATCATGTAATAGGGGGCGACCCTATTGCCATCGTCCGGGTACAAATCCAAACACCGGGCGGTTACTAAGAAATTCCTGGTGGAAAATCCGAATAACACTGCCCGACCTGGGAACTAAGATTCAATAATAAGGAATAACTAACGAGAAGTAATAGAGAGTATCTACTTGTTCCACCTTTTTAAGGGTCTCCGAAACGAATTACAATAGTCAATGTACGAAACGTGTTTATTATCAATCGCTTGAATTGCATTTTGTAGACGCTCATTTTGCGCATCAAAGAAAGAAAGAAAGAATAAAGTTTATTCGGACACAGATCGTGAAACACAAAATACAAATAACAAATTAAATTGTGAAACCAATGTTTTAACAACAATAGTGTGTGCCGCACGACGACACTGGTTTTCTAATGAACCTTTAGAGACAAGTGTCCGGGAGTACAAACAGATTCAACATAACTAATACATCATTTGTATACTTATAAATATCGAATATAATTACAAAAACAAGAAAACAACAGGAACTATCTCAGCAAAAACTGTCATAAGCGATTTGCTAGATTGATTCGTGCACGATGCACTCACAAAGCGCTACAGGGCGCCGAGCGCGGCGGACAATAAACCGATAGTTATTTAGTTTAACGACAAGAAAAAAATCCAATCAATCACGTAAAATCACTATTGCAATTGATCCGGGGGACCCCTTGCGATAAAATGGCGACTACCCTGCAGCAGAAAAGTTACTGAATGGTTACAATATAACGTGACCACCGACAGTATAATCCTTCCAATTTCAAAGCTTACAAAGATTTTACGTTACTGGTCTCGACTATTACATCATTATATAAACGTGGTAAAATCACGGTTTCTTTTTTTTCTGTTGACCGAGTTATTTTAGACAATCTAACGTTTACTATTAACAAATATAGCCGATACAGACGAGTAAACAAAAAAAAAATTAAACATATATTTAATTATGTATACATCTCTGTTTACTTCTAAAAGGCGTCAATGTGGCACGTGATTACGACTAAAACCAGAGAAACAAATATTTCACTAATGCCGTAGCAGTAGCTAAAGACTTCTACATCCTGTCAGACTAACGTATTAAACACATAAAAAAACCCCCTGACCCTTGCTCAAGCCAGCCTGCACCAATGAGCCTGTGTCTTTGAATTCGTCCCTAAATAATCACGATCCAGTCCCTTGCTGACCCCCCCCCGCGACGCACTAAGCTGAGGTCCGTACCCCACAGGGGGTGCTCTTTGCGTGTAGTTGCTTAGTTCATCAAGTTTTACAACCTGGCTGGAAGCCTTAATTTATCAAGGCATCCTCAGGATAATCCGGTTAAGCAGCCGATAACCTCCTTTTTTCTATTTTTTTTTTTTGTTTCTGGGTTGGAAAATCCTCATGGATATCCGCCGCCCTGGGGCAGGCGGCGGGGTCTGTCAGACTATTACTGACTAAAAACCACCCCGGTGTTCCATATCACACCTACGCTGGGGGTCACGGGAACGTACGATCCTTCCGCAACCCCCGACTGGGGCCGATAACCTTCTAGGTTGACCTGCGAGCTGCCACACACAAAAGAAAAAAATTATCTAAAATTATGGTGAAATACGCATCCAAATACATTGTGTAGTTTAGGAGATGTAAGCGGTCACACAGCATACACTAAAAGCGGGTTTGTTTTATACTACGTATGTATACTGTATTATGACGTTTTGATAGTGTTTTGTTATTTGCACATACACATTCTGTTACCATCAGCATTTGATACCTTGATAAGTAATTGATCTTTAACACAAATGAAACGTCTACTTATATCAAAGAGCTTCCTTGTATCTTAACTCAGTTTAGAACTGACCGCGAAAGCTGAACGACGAGCAGGTCACATATTGTGAAAACTATTCTAATAATAGATTTCAGTAAAAATGGGTTGCAAATAAACCTTTTCTGTTTTAAAGCGTGAAAACTATTCTAATTATCAGTGAAAATGGGTTGCAAATAAACCAATTTTTTGTTAAGGACAGCTGTTTTAGGTTGCCACTTTTATTTTAATGTAATTATTAATTTAGCAGTGATTATTGTAAAGTGATATTATTTAGGACCATTATTTATTTTTAATATAAGATAGTGTTTTAAGTTGACGTAAAAATTTAAGAAAAATTTAGTATTTTTAATAGTTTTACGTAGTATTCAACAATGACGAAATATTACTTTATTTTCAACGAGGGGAGCAAGATCAACCAAATATTATGTGCTGTGCTTAGTAAGTATATTTTTTATTATTTTCATTAACAACAGCCACTCTATGTAGGTGGTTGCTTCACCACAATCACAATGTTATTATTTCTTATTGTGGCAAGTCAAACCAAGTCCCTTATGTTGAAGTGTCGAAAGTGTCCCTACACAAGCACTTCTGAGGACCTAAAAAAACGCCACTGATTCCGCGATCGACGTAGCCACCTGCTGGGCCTAAATTATTTAACTTAATACATATATGAAGAATAATATACCTATGGGAAATTTATCGAGTGAAGTAGTATTAAACAATATTTTATGTAACTAGTTAATTAGTTTTTTTCTTTTTCTACGAATGTATATTCAGTATTCCCTGGTTAGTATGAACACACGTTGTATTCCTTAAATCAGGGACCGAAAACCTTTATAAATTACGGTACAAGTATCGAAGAATTTTGGTCCCTTCTACGACTAAGGTTACCGCTATCTGGGTAACCAAGAAGGAGAAATATGTTAGGTACCTCGATTTATGTTACCGTTTTAATACCGGTTACCCAAAACTGACCTTGATTACGAGAAAGAAACAGAATATCGCAATGCCGACAATTTGCTGGCATTAGAAAATTCTTTTTAAACAATATTAGACAAATCGACGTGCTGTGCTGTTTACGTTTATTTGGTTTGTCTTTTTGCGGAGAATTTAAGTTGAAGTAAAAAAAAGGAAATGAATAATGGTAAGACAATATTACATTATTAAATTGTAAATTGGTAGAATGCCATTCGTTTAAATCTTTTTCTCTTACCATAGAAATCAATCAATCAATTTGGGTTTGCATAATTTGCGGAGAAACGTACGCGCCCGTTTTTCTAATAGTGGGCAGCACTTCTTCGTAAACAAAGCTCATAAACTTATCTGCTTGCATTTTTTTGAGAGCGCAAGAAGAGCGTAGATTAGTCTGCCTAAAATTTAAAATTTCTCCCTCAAATTGGTTTGTAGATCCTAATTTCAATAATTTGTAAAATATCCTCGTAAATGATACCTCAAAGAAAAGAGCGATTATCACGCATGTTTTCAAAAATATTTGAACAAAAAAAGCACCCTTCATTTTTTTTTAAAATAAGGTTTTTAAAATGATTTATGATTTTTTTTAATTTATATGAACTTTAAATGTCTGTAAAAAAAATGTCTAACGACACAGAGGCCTAAAACATGTTTTGCTAGATTGCTTACACATTACTTTAATTAAATAAAATAAAAATGAAAATAAAAATCATTTATCATTCAATTTAGTTATAAATAACCAGTTTAGTTAAAATTTTGGCAATTTTCGAAAAAAATCTTAAAAATTAGGTTAAAAAAAATGGTAAGACTTCGTCTAAGACAACCATGGGTTAAATTGTTCTAAACTGTCTGTACTATCTTCGCCTTAAAGCTTTGCACCCATCTTCCAATCACCTTGTATAATTTAAACCTTTCACACGTTAAATGTTAAAAAGACCGCATATCTATGGGGTAATTCTGTGGACGTCGCTAAGTCTATTATAAACATTGTAGCACTCCCTTTAGCTGTTACTTTTAATAATTGTATAGACCGTGGTGAGTTTCCTGATCTTATGAAAAACAGTAAAATAATAAATCGGGTAGTACACCAGACCCAACTAATTATAGACCTATTTCAGTGCTACCTTTAGTAAAATTTTAGAAAAAACTTATTTTAAATCAAATGCAAAGATTGTTTAACGTAAGTACCTAAATTACTGCATAACAAACAGTTCGGTTTTACAAGGGGTCGTTCAACTACTGATATGCACTGATATGCCGGGATATGAACTTTTAGGACATGTGTATAATGCATGGGAAGACAATGCGATTCGTTGGGCATCTTTTGCGATTTGTCCAAGGGATTCGATTGAGTTCTTCATGAAACATTAATCAGGAAACTGCACCACTACGGAATCCGGAACGCCTCTCTGGATCTTCTTACTTAAGTGATAGGATTCTGAGAGTTGATGTTAACGGAAAAAGATCACCCGGATCGGTAGTAAGAATGAGGGTCCCTCAAGGCTCAATTCTTGGTCCATTTTTATTTCTTAATATTTATATAAATGAGTTGCCTTACCTCATAAAGGATAAACATGATATAGTGTTGTTTGCAGACGACACTTCACTTTTATTTAAACTTAAACATCAGCAGCTGGTTACTGACAATGTAAATAGCGCCCTCGCAAAAGTATTTAACTGGTTTAATGTTAATAACCATCTTCTTAATGAGAAAAAAACTAAATGTATTAAGTTTACGATACCTCATGTTGGACAAATAAAAACAAGTGTTCTCTTAATGGGTGAAGAGTTGAATCCCGAAAATACCACAGCATTCTTAGGCATAACTTTGGATTTCAAGCTTCAATGGGGCTCCATATAGATAAATGGTCAAAAAAGCTTAGCTTATGCTGTTGTGGGGAAATGCCGCCGATATTCAGACAAGTTTTGTTTTACAAAAAAGGGCAATTCGTTGAATTTATAAATTAAGTCCCAGACATTCTCTCAGAGACAAATTTAAAGAGATTATTATAATGACTGTGCCTTCTCAGTATAATTATGAAAATCTTTTGTATGCACATAAACATATTATTCTGTATAAAAAATACAGTGATATCTATAATATAAATACTTGGAACAAACACAAATTTGTTGTTCCTACAACCAGGCTAAAGAAAATAAGTGGCTCGTTTAGATGCCAATGTATACCTATTTATAAAAACTTCCTAGCCACATTCAAGAACTAAGCCTTAATAAATTCAAATCTTTTATAAAGAGGAAACTATGCCAGAAAGCCTACTGCACGGTTACTGACAATTGCGTGCACTTACTGGACAGGTCCACTGAATCTGTGTGGTTCTTTCCTCAAAAGACTATTTTAGATACCGATCTACATAGCCTTCACATGATGTGACCAAGATTTTGTCTGAACTTTAAAAGAGACTGTCACCTCTGAGTTTGTTTCGGCCTTTCTTCTCAGAGTAGTCAGATAGGAAATGCCGACCTCATCTAGTAATTTTTAAAATACGATTGACGTGTAAAAGTGTTTGTTCAAACCTACTTACAGAAATAAAATCATTTATCATTTAAATAAACATGATTTTCTTTTTATGTAATTATTTTCATTAATCAATCAAACTATGTACCATTGTTATCTATGCACTTTCGCCATTTTATCGGTAGTTCATTGATTCCTTTGCTGAATTAATTGTGGGAACGAGAATCAATAAAATCATTGAAGGCGGTTTTGACAGCCTCATCGGAATTGAATTTTATTCCTTGTAAGAAGTTGTCCAAATTCCGGAAAAAGTGCTAATCTGTTGGAGCAAGGTCCGGGGAGTGGGGTGGGTGTCGGAGACGTTCCAATCGCAGCTCCTTTAATTAAGCGACCATCTGTTGTGCAGTGTGTGGTCTAGCGTTGTCCTGAAGCAACAGTGGGCTAGAGTAATTGGCCAGTTTCGGTTGTTTAACGGCTAGCTTTTCCATCATGGTTTGCAATTGTTGACAATACAGATCTGCCGTAATCTTCTGGCCAGATCTTAGGAAGCTGTACTGGATGACACCAGCACTGGTCAACCAGACACTTACCAGTACCTTTTTCTGAGACAACTCCAGATTTATCTTTTGATATGTCATCAAAAGAAGTTTAGGAAAAGGGAATCCTGCCAAACTCAGTACCAATTATGGAATATTAAAATTTCAATGGCGAAACCATTGTGTAAATTAGATGACGAAATACTCTACGAATGTATCCATAAAATAGTTCACATTATCACGATATATCACTCAGGAACAAAAGTTCAAACTCAACACCAACAGCCGTAATGTACTTACATTATAATATATATGTAGTAGATATATTTTAGGACGCATTGTATATCATAACATTTTTAATAAGCTTATTATGCTTATGGCCAAATATTCAATCGGTACTCGATTTTATGATTCCGTGTGGTGTCACAGTAACGTTGACGTAAAGTGATACTACACAGCACGAGACTTCACGGCATCTTAAAGTTGAGTAGCGTTTTAATATTGTGGTATTCGGTGTAAAAGCTTAATAAAACTAAAATCCAAAAATCACAATAAAAATAATTTATTTCATAAGTTTAATTTTCTTTCCAATTTAGAGATCAACGTGATTAGTTTGACTAAATTTATTTATTTATTTAAATAACATGGGAGACTTACAGCTAAAACAAACAGATTAAGGACAGTACATTAGTCTGAAAGCCAATTACAGGTCTCCACTTATAAAATACAGAGAAGAAAAAATAAATTCTAAGGACATTCACACCAAACTACTATACTCGCGTATACTACAGCATTATATTATGTTGCTCGAACTGCTTAGCAATCATCATAACAAGATAAATTCATGAAAAAGTTACGGCTTAAGCACTTCCTGGCTGACGACACACTAGTTAGGAACGGATCTATATCGTACTGTTTACAAAGCTTGTTAAAATTTCTGCTTGTACGCACAATGTTTAAATACAAAGAAACTCTTTGACACATACACAGGCGAAGCGCGCCGTTTGACGAATGCCGACGGCACGTGTTAGGTAGAGGTAATTTTTATTCCGGTAACCGGTAGTAATACTGGTTGCATTCAATTAAAAAAATAAGGTAACCTTTAAAAATACCTGTAAAAAACATAAATGTTGTAACCGAAAAAATACCCGTACCGATCATACTGGTTTCGGTCCCTGCCTTAAATACATCCAATTAGAGTTCATGGTCATATTAAATCATTGAATAGCTATTGACGTTTTGCGTTTGCAATTAAGGAACGAAAAACATTAGGTGCCTACATGAACGAGACGGGGCGAATTTATATGGGCAGTGGTAAAAGGACCAATAGCAATACGGTTCATATTGCTGTGTAGGAATCCCTCATCTATACGTTTGTGCCAAGGGGCATCAACAGCAGACCTGGCAAATTTTAACTTTTAGAATTTACAGGATTTACAACACTTCTTTCGCCATTTTAAACCTAGAACCTTTTTGTGGCTGATAATGCAGACATATCAAAGACGTGTTGTAGGTAAATCTTGAATTTCTGACAATTTAATTCAATCTGTGTTACATGCCAGGAATGGCCTGAGGCTAACTGGAGCCAACTTCGTAGGACTGCAGCTGATAGTAGCTGAGAATTGAGTTAAATAGAGTGCGTTTTTTAAGGCCTAACTCCTTACTGTTACTGATGTCATGGAGTGTCGTAAACCGCAATTAAAAACTTCTATTATTAAAAAATTATTAAAAAACTACCGTTTGTGTATTGTTTTTTTAGTTTAGGGGATACTGTATTTTCTAGAAACTGTTGGTAGATTTTGTTTTTCCCGGTGATGATAGACCTACTAAATCGTCTTTTGTTTTCTACAGTAAACCTGCCAGTATTCGCATACGGCGCTTGTATCGGATGGATGTCTCCAATGACACTGCTACTACAATCCAAAGACTCACCGAGAGGGATCCCACTTACAGATTATGAGGTCAGTGTTAATTAATTACTAATTAGACTTAAACTCAAACTCAAAGCATTTATTTCAAATAAACCAATTACAAGCACTTTTTAATTGTCAAGGGGAACGGTCAGTCAGCAAGATGAAACTAGTTACCCATTCCAGGTAGTAGTAGGATATTCCAGAAGCGTAGTAGGTACCTATGGAGAAGAACGGGCAAGAGTGCAAAGAGTATTAAAAAATCACATACATATGATGTTTCGAAATTCGAGTCGAAATACCGCAGGCGTAATCTTAGACTGTATCGATATAAAGTATAAAACAAAACTTGTGTTAATAAATATAGCTTAAAACTATGTTAGTAGCAATTCACTTCACTAGCTTGTCTTTGTGCTGTCCTGTGGTCCGCGGAAGCGACGGAACACCACATCTTGCGGCCAAAAGAATTCTTCCATGACGACGGGCAGATAACCATTCGGTACTCGGTACTGCAATATGGCAGGAAAAGTATAAAATACGAAGGTGACAACTGTATAATAATCTACCAGCAGATATCAGGAGCACATCCTCTTTTAACATATTTAAAGCCAAACTCAAGCAGTACGTCACTAGCAACACAAAAATATTAAGTTGCACATAAAATGAGACAACGTGCTTAACTACATTTAAAAAATATCTATATATAGCTAATGGACTACCTACAATTACCTTATAAATTTATCCGCTAAGTGAACAATGTATGTTCTTTTAGAATAAATAAAGAATCTTTAAACCGACTCGCACCACGAACGCCTTGAAGTTGACGTTACGGTGCGACTCCAGTAACTGCACCCTCGGCGTGTACCTAGTCTTCTGGTGCACGTACTCTATGATGTCCTCCGCCTTAGTGGTGTAGTGTAGGCGGGAGATGCACATACACCGGTATGTTTGGTATTGTGGGGCGTAATCTCACTTCGAGCTCCGTGGGAGCTTTGCCGCAGCGGTTCTTGTACGTTCGCGATCGGCGCTGAAATATCCGAGTTTTCGTAAAAGTAGCAAGTGCTGAATATTTTTTATTTATTCTCAGATCTCATGGATAGCAGCGGTGCCGTACTTAATATGCATACCAGCTGATTATCTAATGGCAATACTAAGTGATAAGATTGGGAGAAAACTAACTTTATTCTTCATGTCTGCTGTAGCATTCGTAAGTATAGAACAAATACATAGTATTTAGCTTAAGCACTAGTTCAATACTCAGCCAAGCCTCTGATGTTTCCCTTTCGACTTAATATGTACTGTTTGTCTCTGCATCACCCAAAGGTTGACTGGTAGAAAATGCCTATGGCATTAAGTCCGCCTCTGTACATTTGTGTGCTTAAAGTGTTAAATAAATAAGTGAATGTACTACGATCATCACCCGTTATAACTTTTTTTCTTGTCGCAGTCTATTCTTTCTAAAAACGTATGTGAGCGTATAAAGTCTGTTCCAAAAACATCTGAAGAAAGTGTACTGTTAGGATTTAATTCTGACCTACTAATGGGAATTTAATACATTCATTTCAACGACAAAAATTGAGGTTTCAAAACCAACCTCGATTGTCAAATGAAAAACATCTTTGGAGATTGATGATTTAAAATAAGTACTCAAATAATGAAATCAAACACGGCACGGCACGGTTGGCGCAGTGGTTAAAGCGATTGACTGCTGCGTTGCGTGTCGAGGGTTCGATTCCTGCACGGAACAAATAATTGTATGACCTACAAGCAGTTGTTCCGGGTCTGGCTGTTTGTGTATATGAGTTTAAATGTTTGTAAACGCACCCACAATACAGGAGAAATTCCTAGTGTGCGGCAAAGTATTTTAGAAAAAATACAATTATATAAATACAAATTGGCATCCGCACGTACGTTCACCATTATTTTGTCAACATTTTAATTAGATACTTTTGGAACAGACCACACACACCGCGAGCTCTTGTTTGTAAAGCCAATTAGCGAGACATGGTGAACTAGGTATCTCTTAATGTGTCATTAAACTACATGACAACATGAAAACATTAATCATGGCCGTTTTGTAGACTTGCTGGACAATCAAACTGGCATCCATGGAAGTGTGGGCTTTCATCCTAGCCAGAGCAATGTTTGGTCTCACAATGGCGGGCGCTTACGTCACATGCCCACTGTATACTAAAGAGATTAGTTCAGCCAACGTTAGAGGCATGCTTGGCACATTGGTAAGTTGCTCATAAAAAATATTTTAATAGTTTCTAAATTTTATTTCATAAATATGGTTAAAACCGGTGGAAAAAAAATCAGACTGTCTAGTTGTCCAGTGATCCGTAATACGATTGCTGAAAGCACATTTGGGTTCAGGTTATGCTTTAATAATAAAGCCTTTTATTCCAAAACCAGACAATTACACTAACAATAATGGTCAAAACAAAAATAACAAGATGTCTCGAATTTCGGTGTGCCTCGTGGCATAGGCCTCCTAAAACAATTTCTATTGACGTCAGTCGTGAGGTACTCTCCTCCAGAGTGGACCTGCTGTCAGCTTTATGACTTTCTCCCAGCGGGTAGGCTACCTTCCCCGATTCCTTTTGCCGTCCCTTGGATACCATTCGGTCAGTACCTTGCTCCACTTGCCTTTAGCGTCTCGCATCATGTCTAAAGGCAGGTAATGCTTTAAATCCCTGCGTCGGGAGCCGCGTGACGACTCCCGGCCACCGTAGGCGCGGGCCTGCGGGCGGTGAGTAATGGGTAGCTCACCGTCCGATCAGGATCAGGCCCGTGCCGGACGGCGCGTACGTGTTCCACGCGCGCCTCAAAGAGATGTCAGCATCGAAGAGGGGGCCCACTAGGGCCTAAGCCTGCCGGGAAAGCGGGATCATCCATAAGGGGTACCGCTGACCCGGAACATAAAGGGCCAAGGAAGGAACACGGGTGGGTTTTAGTCAGTAAGAGTCTGACACTCCCTTCCGCTCCACCCAGAGCGGGAGGGGTCATTAAATTTGATGATTTCCCATCCTCAAAAAAAAAAAAAAAAAAAATGCTTTAAATCCCTTGTAATAGAAGCGACTCGACTCCGTTGCCATTCAACATCAGCAAATCAACCCAACCTATCGCAATTTATTGCCGGACAATAGTCTTCTCCCAAGCTGTGCCACAACACCTTGTCCTCCACCTTTGCGATTCAGTTTGTCCCAACCTCCTTTTTAAGGTCGTCGGGTCATCTAGCAAGGGTGCGCCCCACACTTGCCGATACGCGGTCACCACTCCAGGGCTCATTTGCTCTGTTGTTGATATTAAAATGGCACAAATCTGGACTTGGGGCTGCTGCTGACTACTGCACATTTTCCTAACCCGGGGACCCAACCCAAACTCCACTCTCAGCAGGCGAACTTGCGACCACTAATAAAGCAAAATATGAAGATATTTTATTAGATTTATTTTTAATCGAATCTAATCTACATCTACTTTTCCAGGTAATCCTATTCCACACAACGGGTAACTTGTTCCTCTACGTCATTGGTGACATACTAAGCTACCGTACTATCCTGTGGATTTGTCTGTCACTACCAACAATACACTTGGTACTCTTCATAATGATGCCTGAGTCACCGTCCTACCTGATTAAGAGAGGAGAAATAGAGGTAAGAGCATTTGGTTTTTTAATAGCAAATATGGAGCATAAATAAAGTAAATTGAAGGAAATCCTTTGATAAGATGCTCTTCTAATTTTCCTTCCATTTAACTGGTGCTCTTCATAATGATGCCCGAGTCACCTCTGTGCCTGATTAAAAAAAGGAGATACTAAGGTAATAGATTATGAATTCCATTATTTCTATGTACGTTATGTATTCTATTCCGGTCGGCATGTGTTTATTATTATTGGGTTTTACTGTGTAAACCCGCGTGTTACCTTAATTATCAAAGAAAAACGGAGATAAAAATATTGACATAATATCATTTATTATTTAAGGACATTATGTATAGTCAACAACATTGATAGAAGCAATCACAATATTTGAATAGTTGATAAAACGAAATTTCCGAAGATCCGCAAACGTACTGTTTATATTGGAACAAGAGAATCTCTTTCAATAAAATAGGCTTTGTCAAACAGATAACGTGGTATAATTTTTAAACAAATACACACTGCATCATCTTTACACCTCCATACCACGAAGACGGTAGGCCACATTTTCGTCAGTAGTGCTCCAATTTAGTAGGTAAAATTCTGACTACGGTCTGTGTCTGAAAACCCTAAAGAGAAAATTTTAATTAATATTCATCTCAAAAAAAAAACATGATTTTTAGTCAAGAAGTTCGACATTCATTCTTAATCGGTGTATTTATTAAATTAATTATTAAAACCATACAATGTCAAGGATAAGGAAAACGTTAACTACTATCAAATACAATGTCAAGGATAAAAACTAAAATATATTATTAAAAGGAGTCCCTTTACGCAAGGTTCCGAAGATACTGGCAGCGTTCCCCCTTTGAATAGCTAGACTAATTCTTTGTCCGAGGTAGCTGCCAGCTCTTCGGTCTCCTGTGATGTCGACTAATATTTGTATAAAATATATAATATATATATATAATATCGGTGTATTTATATTTGGATAAAATGCTTTGCAGGAAGCAATCAGGTCCGTGGCATGGCTCAGATGCAGAAAAGAGGATGACCCTAAAGTGATAAGTGAAATAAACCAAATCAAGAAAGAACAAATGAAAGATGATGATAGCGACCGCTTCGTTATTAAGGCTATATGTAAGTTAACTTTAAAATTATTTTAAAGTAGATGTAAATAAGATAGACAACGGAGGTAAATACAGATATCCTAAGAAAAGTATACGCTTTATGCATGCATCATCGTCTGTCTTCGGAAATATGAATGCGTGATGATGAGATCTAATATAGAGCTGTTACAACTCAGGAAGTATTTGCCTATTTTGTGTTAGTATAATTACAAAATTTAAGATTTAACAACTCTATGCAATTCCAAAAAACTTTCTCAACCCGACTGCGTGAAAACTTCATACATACGCATAATGATAGCTGCACAAAACGCGCCAGTACAGAACTAAGAAGCTATTCCTCTGTGGGTGGTTACTTCGTAGTGCGCCGTTCGTGCTAATTTAGAAACACGAAGATTACCTAAACTTTTGTGGTTTACCTGTATACTAGATTATATATACAGACATAAGAACACGCATGTATTCCTTTGAGAGAATAAACATAATTATGCATCAGTGCTGGGTACTTTCCCTACAACAAACCGCGGTGGTTGAAGTAATTTGTAGTAATGAAAATGGGTGATAAATGAAAAATGGTGAAATTATAGCAATTTCACCAAACTTACGTATAACGTTGACGTATAGTTTTTACATGTTGTCCCCTGTTGCGAGTAAGCAGTGTATTCAAAAAATTATACACCGTTACATTTTGATCGTTTTTCTCCTTATAAGGGGTTATTGTACGCATACGCATCATTATGAACAACTTTAACTATGGGACCAACACAGAAATCGTGAATAAAAATCAGCTAATCCTTACCTTATGTCGAGGTATGCGAACATAGATGTATGGATCAGCAGATTTTTTTTCACGATATAAGTTTTTAAAGAAATAGACATCTAAATACTCCATTCGTCTGCTAACGTTTGTTTTGATTCATTCAATGTTATTTTGGTTGCTAACAACTCTAATAATTTCAATCAAGCTCGTTGAGAGATACCTACTGAAGCATTCAATTGTATCTCATTGCGGGTATAGAGCTGTTTATCAGACGGCACAAATTTTTGTTACAAAAAAAAATTATGTCATCGTATTTCTTGTCATCATCACGCGTGTAACCTCTGAGAGGTAAGTTCTGGCCACCGAGAGAATGCGTTTCTATCACCTGTAAGTTGGAAAGGATTAGGAACTAATAAAGTTCAAATTGAGTTAAGCCTATTTTTTTCTGTTTGTAATATTGCATAATGTAGCTGTTTGTTGTTCCTATTTAATCAAATAAAATAAATTCGTAAAACCCGTATTCTTTTGTACTTATCGTTTGCAGTCCTTTCACTGGTATTCTACTCAAAATCACAGTGATTTTTATTGTCTTTGCTATAAATTTCCCGCAAAATAATTGTCTTTAACTGACAGGTATTAGGAACGCATTCTCTCATCGAAAGGCGTGCAGGTAGAAGGGTATGTATAGTACTTTTTTTTTTTTTTTTTTGAGGATGGGAAATCATCAAATGACCCCTCCCGCTCTGGGTGGAGCGGAAGGGAGTGTCAGACTCTTACTGACTAAAACCCACCCGTGTTCCTTCCTTGGCCCTTTATGTTCCGGGTCAGCGGTACCCCTTATGGATGATCCCGCTTTCCCGGCAGGCTTGGGCCCCAGTGGGCCCCCTCTTCGATGCTGACATCTCTTTGAGGCGCGCGTGGAACACGTACACGCCGTCCAGCACGGGCCTGGTCCTGATCGGACGGTGAGCTACCCATTGCTCACCGCCCGCAGGCCCGCGCCTACGGTGGCCGGGAGTCGTCACGTGGCTCCCGACGCCCGGAGCATCCACCGCGGCGGCTTGGACGGGAGACTCTCTCCCTCTCCCGTCCCGCCACCTCCTTCGCTAGCATGACTGCTTCGCAGAAGGAGGCGACTGCCTCCCACTCCCCCTCGCCCCGGACCATGGCTTGATCCAAGGCCGGGCGTGAGAGGTCGCCGCCGCTGCCGATCGCCTCTACGAGGACACGGCGGTGCTCCGCCCATGCAGGGCAGGCCCCCACCGTATGCTCCACCGTGTCCTCGGGGCGATCATCGCAGTGGTGACACCCGGGCGTTTCCTCCCGCCTGATGATGTGCAGGAACCTCCCGAAAGTATGTATAGTACTGCAGTAGTGTCTCGTAAAATAGAGGGCAAGCCTATTTTTATTAATTTTACCGGGTACAAATGCAGACTACGAGCTGTTACTGAGAATTTCCTAATAGAAAACTCCAATGACACTGTCCGAACCTGGGATAAAACCACACCCTCAGCAGTCGCACTTTCGACGACTTAAATAACGACAATGACTATAAATTCTAATAATTTAAATATCAATATCCAGCCAACCTTAAGAGCGTTTATACCTTATGAGTGGCAACGTCGCAATTTAGTGTCATATTTCGTGGTTTTCAATTTTTATCATTTAATCGGAGCTATATTTTAAAAATCTGTTTAATTATCTTTTGACCTGCGAGATACCATTTATAAAAAAATATAAAAAATACCGCTATTGCCATGTTAAAACGCAACAACTATCGTATTTATCTAGATTACTTTAGCACAGTACTCGTAGGTGGCCACGTCCATCGCGGCTTAAGTAGCGTTCTTTAGGACCTCAAATGTGCAGGAGTAGGGACACTTTAGATTTGCACTGGTATCGGAAGGATCTATATCCATTTTTCCAGACTACTAACTAAGCCAATTAATCAAGGACACTTAAAAAAATACAAAGGTAGTGTAGGTTTCGGTTTTCCCCTTTATCTTTGTCGAAAGAACTTTAATTAAGTGTTGTATAAATAATCATAATTTGTATTTAAATCTTTATGATAGCAGTCTGCTGTTTTTGCGACAACGACATGTTTGTTTAGCGGATTAGAATGATTGACTACTATTACTATTACTACTTTATTATTATATTTTTCTCTATAAAGGAGATTGTTCTGCATCCATACATCTTTCGCCCCAGAACCAACAGCGAAGGAAACGCAGAATGTCCGTTTCATACAGATACTCACAATTAGTGTAATAAAATATAGTTATCATTATTATGTACGTCAGATGTTTGTTGGTCCTAGGGCCAGTACAATGTCCTTTTGTTAACTCTCTTATCATTATTATTTTCAGATAACTTTCCTATGATTTTAAGACTCGTATATTCATATAATAAATAACTAGGAATCACATTTTTTCAATGATTTGTTATACATATATTTCATCAAATTCATGTTCTTTCTTTTAAATACTACACAGGGTTATTTTAAATTGGCTAACTCAACTCCGTGCATGCAATGGGTATCGCGATAAATTAAAAATTATAACATTTAATGGATTTTGGGGGGTCAACGACCACTGTTAGTGTTGTTGCGTAAAGTATGAGTTTAGAAAAGATGTTTTCTTGTGTTTTATAGTGTTTAGATATCCTCTGTGAAGTATGCACAAAAAAAAAAGTTTGTTAACTGATATTTCAATTGACTACAACTAACTGCAGTCGACGATCCCACAAAAAAGTCTTCAAATTGATTTCTTTTTTGTTTAATCATGTTTAGATATCGATACCTATCGCATCTGCGGAGTTTAGCTAGCCAATTTAAAATAACCCTGTATTCAGCTGCTTTCGGTTTGATTGGAAGCCGACCCATAGTTGGGTACAAGCTAGGCAGAAAATGAAATTCTAGTTACTTCTGTATTTTCCTATCGCCAAACTTCTTCTTTATACACGGTGACATTTGAATCAGTTTTGCTAGAACAAACGTTGTTCAGACCATGGTCTACAACCATTCTATAGCATCCAATAGAAAAAAGTCATTGTTTAAAAAAAAAAACACAATAAAGGCAATGTTAAAAATGTCGGGATTATCGTTACACAGACACTGCGGCTGCGACGCGCGGCGCTCGCGCCTTGAATGCAATAACGCTACCTTGATGAGTACTTTGATGTTACGGTTAATGTTCCAAACATTATTACACGTTTGAGCAACATAAGACTAATTTGAGAACTCCTAGATTAGATTATTTTAATAACATATTTGATGCTGTAGAATGGTAGTAGACCATGGTCTAAACAACGTTTGTTCTAGCAAAACTGTGATTCAAATGTCACCGTGTATGTTGTGTCTTCAAACATAGATACTACTACACTTTGTTAATTTTACCATTTTCTTTTACAGTACAAGACAAAATCCTGATCAGAGCATTCACAATAGCTATGGTATTAGCTTTAGCGAGAGAAATGTGTGGTTCTATCCCAGTTTTAAACTTCGCTGGGGAGATATTCTTGAATTCTTCGGAAGGTTCAGGCATAATCCTAACTCCTAACCAACAGGCTATGGCTTTGGGAGCTGTACAAGTACTTGGAGCATCCTTGGCATCTTTTCCAGTAGAAAAAGCAGGGAGAAAGGTGAGATTTATAGAGCTTTTTCTTTTCTTTCCTCGCGCAGAAATCATTACTTTTCTATCTTTTCCTTGTCAAAGATGACCAGCACATTTGTGCATATTGTCCTCCACGTATCCACTTCCAGATTTCACTTCCCTAGTTTGAAGCCTTAGTTATTGACACAGGAAGCAGCTGTAAGACGTATTGGACTCTAAAGATGGTTCAGTGCCTTAAGTCTACGTGTAGCACCGAATGTGCATTATCTTTCTTATCCACAGGCACTCTTCATAGCCACAGCCCTTGTGTCAGGTTTGAGCATGTGCGCCCTGGCCTCCTGGTACGTCGCTCGAGACTACAACGTTTTCGCCCCATCCTGGTTGCCAGTCGTCGCTCTCTGCTTGTGCATCTTCTGTGACGCACTTGGGTTGCAGCCTGTCTCTGTTATTGTTACTGGAGAGATCTTTTCGTTTAAGGTAGGTGTCATTGACAACTCTACACGTAATTATTTTAAGATTTTGTCATAATTTCATGTTGAAGGTAGAAGCATAAGCAGCAGCGTCATCTTATCTGCAGCCTGATTACATAAAACTGGGAACCAATCGTTTGATTAACGTTTTGTTTGTGGCCATTTCAACTTTGATAATCCATTTTGATCGCTTTTGATCAATGACAAGCATTTGCGTAGTATTCGCCAAATAATCATTTGGCAAACCAAATAATGTTCTTCGTAAAAGGCAATTTATTAAATTAATCTTCATCACTTGCCTGGTCAACATAAATCAATAAATAGTCTATTTAAATCCATCTCTTCTTCTTTACTCAACTTATGGCTGAGGAACTTGGTTACTTCGACCTAAGCAAACATGAACCTTTCAAGTTATAATAATGTTTGCTTACAACAAAAGCTCATCAAGTCTATTTTCTTTTCAGTACCGAGGTTCAGTAATGGCGATGGCGATGTCAACAGCGTCAGTAGCTTCCTTCCTAGAAACATTGTTCTTCAAGCCTCTAGTAAATGCAGTGGGAGCCCATGTCGCATTCTACTTCTTCGGAGCAGTTTGTCTGTGCACAACCGTCTATGTGTATATTTATGTGCCAGAGACAAAACAAAGGATCTTGGAAGAGATTTATGAAGACTTGAAGACAAAAAAAGAGAAGAGAATAGAGAGAGAAGAAGCATTAGCTATTGAGGCAGGGAAAATGGATGCCTAAAGAGTTGCGGTTATATTTGTAGCATTTATTATTTAATTAAACTTTAGTAAAACTAATGATTTGTTTTTTTGGTTTTAAGTCTTCAACCAAAGTTAATCTAGTAAAAAAACTGGATTTATTTTATACGAAACTATAGTTCCAACACTGACAAATATAACATTGTTGTTTTGTAAAGAATTGTTGCTATTAATAATCATTGTTACTCTTTTAGATTGGCACATAATAAAACAAAAGATCGTTTGTCTAAGCCAAGTTTTTAAAGTTACATTTTATTTTTTACAGCTCCGTGCTATTAATCCGACTTAATAAAAGTTTTAACTTTTGTGATCGTCAGAAATATTAAGTAGATACTGGGTTAAAATCATTGTAGGTTACCATTTCATTGGATTATTCATCATTCATCTCTTGCAAGCATCATTTTAAATTACATAAAGATGTATGCTGCTCCTATAGAAGCGGCGCAATGCGTCACATCGTTTCAAACGTGCTTCAAGCAACGATAGGTAGCTCAGAATAAGTATATAAATTATCAGTGCAACGAGTGTTAGGAGAAATGGGCACACACTCAAACCTGACTATGATCTATGAAGAGTGGCTGTGAATAAGAGAAATATTATTAATTAAAAAAAAACTTAATTTATTCCCCTTTTTTTTTAAAGGTGTGGTGTGGGCTCTGTGGTTAATTTACATTTTACTGAAAAAACTTCCAAGAGTCACTTCAAGTATTGCAGCATGCAGTTGTGCACGTTGCACTATAACGATTAAATTATTAAATAACTCAATCACCATTATTTTATGAGTACTACTGAAACTAGAATTATTGTTTTAAGTTGTTTGCCAAAAACCAATGTTTCCCGGGTGTGGCGAGTCATGTGAATTAATACAGTTTCGGAAGAAATCTGAAACTTTTCTTTAAAATATCAGGTTAACGAATTTTATTTACTCATAAAGAACAATACAATTCACTTAATAATGAGCTTAAGTAAAAATAAAGTAATGTAGGTAATGTAGGTACAGCGATCGAGCAATTCTAATAGATGTTGACACAAATGTATTTTTTTAATATTGATTTAACACACTGCAAGCGATTTGTTGTATAATTGTGCTCCTTCATATGTGATAGTCTTTTTACCATAGTTAGTCCTATTTCTTCGCAATTTATTTTATTTATTTATTTAACACTTTAAGCACACAAATGTACAGAGGCGGACTTAATGCCATAGGCATTTTCTACCAGTCAACCTTTGGGTGATGCAGAGACAAACAGTGGCAGGTGCAAATTATAATGATATTTTAGGTTAAATAATTTTAAATAATATATAGACACGTATAAACTTATTTAGTCTATAAATACATATAATACATATAACTAATTATATATAAATATAAGCACAAATAAATGTACATAAATACACGAGTATGTTAAAAACAAATTGGACAAACAATGAGAAAACATTACCGCTGTGATGATACCGCTAGCTTCTTACGAATGCGCTCGCGAACTTTAGTTTTAAAGGATAATCGGTTGGTTGCCATCCTGATTTCCTGGGGGAGTGCATTCCACAGAGAGATAGATTGAACAAAGAAGGAAGAATGAATGAAGTCTGTGCGGTGAGTGGGACATTGAAGAAGACGATTGTGTGAAGAACGTAGATTAATAGATTAATCTGGTTAGTGTTTCATAAGTTATGGTAATATCATGTTTTAACAAGTTTTATATCAGATTTTAATTGACCAGTCATTATTTTTCGTACTAGTATGCACATTGTGCAAGTGTATGTTTGTGTTATATTAAATATCTTCGTGTTACGGTATAGTGTACGTGACTCTGTCAACCGATCTTAAATAATGCTTTTATCACTTTGTTTTGTGAAATTTGTAAATCCCTTAAGATTAGACTTTAAAACACTCCCCATACTTCAATTAAATACTCCAGGTGTGATTTCACCAGAGAGTTGTATGTAGCCATTCGTACTCTATGTGGAATCCATCTTGCCGCTCTCTTTAGAATAATATTTGTGCAGAATCAGGTTTGTTCGTCCAAATGAAGCGATTTGAGTAGTTACAAAGTTCGTATATTGTAAAAATATTCGAATAACAAAAGTTTGCCGTGTCGGTTTGCCGGTTAGCAAGAGAAGACAGTACATATTTTGAAGGAGGCGCGATTGAACGAGATATCAAACATGAGGACCGAAGGAATGACCGCATTCCAAATTGATCGAGATAATTATCTTCTTCCTTTCACCGATTAATGGCAGCTCTGCCGTGTCCGATTAATTATCTTCGTAGTATATAGTGTGTAGATGGCGTGGACAATATTTTTCTACCACTTTACTTACTGCTTCACCATACTTTCCTTTGTCTGGAACAAACAAAATACAGTCTAAAAACAAATTGCTAATGTAAGTACCTGGTATCAATGCGCCCAACCTAGTAGTCGATCCCAGGACCTATAACGTAGGTGTGGTTATCTATATCTTTCTAAATAGTGTAAGAAAAAGTCGCGTTCACTGTCTGCGTGTGTGCAATTAATTTTATTAAATGCCACAAAGGATTTAGATGCGATTTTCATCATTGAGACAATTTATTCTGGAAGGTTAATGTGGTTAGCTCACCGTCCGATCAGGACCAGGCCCGTGCTGGACGGCGCGTACGTGTTCCACGCGCGCCTTAAAGAGATGTCAGCATCGAAGAGGGGGCCCACTAGGGCCCAAGCCTGCCGGGAAAGCGGGATCATCCGAAAGGGGTACCGCTGACCCGGAACATAAAGGGCCAAGGAAGGAACACGGGTGGGTTTTAGTCAGTAAGAGTCTGACACTCCCTTCCGCTCAACCCAGAGCGGGAGGGGTCATTTGATGATTTCCCATCCTTAAAAAAAAATATAGTTAATGTGTATAAATTTATATTTAATTCAGATAACAAAGCACAGAAATCCCAGTGTTTTGACCATGTCTCCTCATCAGTAGATCGCACTTGCGGTAAGCTAGGGCAGATATATAAAAATCGACAAGGCAAAACTTTAAGGGCGAATTTCACCAATGCAATTGAACACGATCACATAAACCATGTTTAAGAGCTGTCAGTGTCATTAGTTTCTGTGGAATAATAACGCGGTTTAGATGTGCTGATCGCGTTCAGTTTCGTTGGTGAAATTCGCACTTAAACAAAAGCAGACTCTAAAACAAACCAGTAACTACGAGTATGTGATAGTACTTACCATAATTGTTCCTATTTCTATAGCAGAGTGACAATAACAGCCGTGTTGAAGTCAAAATATTTAACCAAAACCCATTTGTATGTACGAGTATATCAACATTCAACTGTTCCGTATACAAACCACTAAGTAACAAGATGCATATATCAAGAAATATAGCCACAGCCAGCCGGCCTTGGTAAATTAATCGATATTTACAGCTTGTATTGCAATCAACGAAATAACACTTGGGTGTCACCATAAAGCTTTGGGTCTCGGCAACGATTGGAGAAGGTGAAATGAGGACAGAATCAGGGAACCCAGTAACCCAACTCAATTCAGGCTAAAAAGCAAGAAATATACAAAATACCAACTGAAATCTCAAAGAACTGTTAATGACTGAATCTGTCAACATTACTTGACATTTACTGTCTAAGATGGGTGGAAAAGTACCTTTAACAAATACTTCGAAATCATATTATATAGTTAAACAAACATGAGCAAAATAAATGTAACACGGTATCATCACTATTGACCGAGTCATTTTACACAATCTTACGCTTCATAGTAAAGATACAGCGGATCAAGTTACTACATTTTACTAATACAATAATCAAAAATTAAATTAAACAAATATTTTTATTTTAAAACACTTACCTTTTGCCCGCGGTTTCGCCCGCGTGGTGGGCGGAAATTACTCAATGGCCAGAACCAGAAATACGAGCGCCGCGCCGCCGCCTAGCTAGCCGTGACGTCAACATCGGACCACCGCTGCTCGTGGTAGGGAGGAGACCGGCTCGCGCGGAATCGCTCGCGCGGACTCGCTTTGCGCGCCGGGTCTTTTTGCTTTTGGACCGTACGACGGAACCACGGACTAGTATGGACGGAACACTCAGTTTTTTATAGCTCCATTATTCGGAACTGATTATTATTATTTATTTGTTTAATCTGACGGTCGATTTAACTAATTAGTTCGTACACTCAATTTACTTTTCTAAGAGCGTTTGTTTTACTATAAATGTTTGCTGAATGATAAGCTAATAGTTTGATTTATTTTCTCAATAATAGCTAAAGTGTATATCATTTAAAAATACCTACATCTATGCATTTATGAATTGATAGTTGTGTATTAATATTGTAATAATGTTAAAACTATCCGTGTCAAATTTCATTTAAATCTGTTTATCCGATTAGGCGTGAAAAGGTAACAGACAGACCGACACGCAGGCAAAGTAACTTTTTCATTTGCAACTTGCATTGCACTTTTTCATTTGCACTTTTTCTAAAGCGTAGTAGGTACCTATGGAGAAGAACGGGCAGGAAACTCCATGGACACTCTTTTAAATCAAAATATTGTTACAAAAAAGTGGTTACACCATTCATGCTGAAATTATACATGTGACAACAACGTAGAAAAACGTGCACGTTAAAAGTGTCCGTAATAAAAATGATAAAAACAATTCAGGAATTAAAATAAGCCGTGGCAGCTAAGAAATGACCAGTGCCTACTGACGGCGCCTGTTCACGAACATGACGTATGGATCAGCACCTTTCAGCTCAACCATTTTGAAGGGAACTTAATGATCCAACACACACGCCACCAGCGAGACAGATGAGTGAATATGACATACTCTCAGCCGCCAGGGCAGATTCCAGTCAGTGAAAACAAACCCTGTAAGCTTTATAGGCTTTATAGTAGGTACATTATAGTGCTCACACATGTGCTATGCAATTATACAATACTAAGATATTGAATTTAAACAATGATGATGATAGTATATAATATGTCTCTTTACATAGAATAATCTAATGTCTAATGTAGGTATTATAGTTGTGACTAAAACCACAGAAACTAATATTGTTTTTATAATATTAATCTTTCTAACCTGACCTTTCCGAATAAATTATTAAATTGGTGGTGAAAACTGCATCAGAATCTATTGTGTAATTAAGATCTCAGCCGTCACACAGACAGATATTAAAAGCAAAATTGTTTTATAGAGGTACGAGGAACAGGGTGTAAAGTTCACTCATTCCTCCATAGAAAAGGGAGGATCATCCGACCAGACGGGTGTCGTGTCTGGTGGGCAACTGCCCAACGATTGATGTCGGGTCGTTGTATATATGGTAGTTGCGCGGTAAACTTTGCTTGCGCGATGCCGGATTTTGCGTGACGTCAGTGTGATGCGTGGTTCGCATGTGGTGATGTAGATACCGCTATAGTTTTATAAAATGTGCTACTTAGCGACCTGCCGCTGGTAGTACGATTTATAAGACTTGACAAATGATTGAGTTTTCTTTATTACATGTAAGATAACATACATAATCAGACACGAAAAGCGACTTTAATTTATAAAATGTACATTTAATAATAATAATATGAGAACATCCACACAAGATCTTCAGGTCCCAAACTAGGTAGAGCCTGTACTACGGTAACCTGATTTCTGATATACATACTGATATACATATTACACACCCAGACACAGGTTTTGTTTATTCAAAGAAACATTCTATTACCATCAGCCTTTGTTTCCATGATAAGTAATTGATCTCTAACGCAAATATAAAATCTAGACATATCAAAGACCTGCCTTATGGCTAAACTCAGTTTATAAGTGAACGCGAAAGCTGAACGACGGGTAGTATTGTAGTTCTTGGATTAAATGTGAAAACAATTTCAATAATAGTTTACAGTGAAAATGAGTATAACCTCTTTTGGTTACCGTTTATTTTAATGTAATTATTCCGTAGTGATTAATGAAAAGTGATATTATATAGCCACAAATTATTTCTGGTCTATGTTCATGTAAATATTTAAGGAGGATTTAGTAATTTTATTAGTTTTACGTATAATGACAGCAATGACGAAATATTACTTTATTTTCAACGAGGGGAGCAAGATCAACCAAATATTATGTGCTGTGCTTAGTAAGTACCAACCTTTTTAATTATTTTCGTCTTGCATCAAGTGCCAATAATTTGTTTTTTTTCTGAAATTTCCTGTAGTTGGAATGAAAAGTGAGTACCAAGGCAACTGACTTAAACTTTCTGACCAACTGACCCATACATTGTCAACTTAAAAGTGCCTATGAAACGTTAAATTAAATAAATGCTTTCAGTTTGAGTTTGAGATGAGGAAATTCTATTAAATTACTTTTATAACATTATGTACAAAGATGATGTTGTGTGTTTTCATTACATAGCTATAAAAATTCAGTTCCGACTGCTCCAGTTACTGAATTTCGTAACGAACAATTAATAACAATAAATATTTAATTTCTAATTCCTGTTTTATAGCTTTTTTTTAAATGTCTTTTCCCTGGTTAGTAAAAGGCGCGCAAAATAAGTCTGTGCGCGGCTGAAATCCGAAATAACCGTTTGCCGTCATCTTGACTTTTATATCAGAACGCTAATTCTCGTAATTAAAACGTCCAAAATCTAGTCGCTATTTCATCTCGCCGACCATCAATGTCGAAAACTTGTCAAAAATTTACGGAAATTAGAGATTCATTTTTTACAGACGAGACTGTGATTAGAGATTAGATTACGTTCTTAAAAGTTCTGTGTTTTCCAGACTAAATAATCGCCATCATTATGCCGAAAGTAATTGAAAGGTCTGACAGGGATTTAGTCTTCACGATCAAACACGCGCGCAGACTTATATTGCTCGCCCTCTATGTAGATAGTTACGTTATTCGTTGTTTACTTTTCAATAGAAGTTCACAACCATATTAATATCAATGAATGGTCATTAATGTTTTGCGCCTGCAAGTATCGACCGAAGACAGTCTTAATAGGTCTTGATTTTTTCTGTAGCTCTGAATGCAAAGAGAGAAAATTGTGTTGTTGGTGAATCTTGAAACTGGATACCTTCAATAATTTATGTATGGTCGCTGGGAAGCCGAAAATCGAGTTAAACGGCAGGCGATTGGAAATAACTGTGTCCAGCAGTCATGTAGTGTATTAATATTGTGAATAACCGAAATCGTTAGTCAAAAGTGCTACTTTATAAAATTCTCCTTTAAACGACCGTTCGTCTAGCAGTGATATGCAGATAATACTGTTTTATTTAGAAACCTAATCCGTCTTATTACAAAGCAAGGTATTATTTCAGACTCTGGTTCGGTATAGTTCTTAATATAAAACTGACTTTTGTATAGATAGCCGTATTTGTTGCGTTTCTGTTACAAAAACGGGCTCGATGGTTTAAGCTATACATCTATGATCTATTTACTTTTATATGGCGTACATAAAAAAGAGTATTCTATTCTATTCTATGTAGAAATCTAAGGTTTCAGCCATATTATCAAAAAAAAAAAACTGCTTTTTTAATAAGGCCGTTTAAGGTTTTCCCAAAAATTATTAATGTTTCTAAATCATCGTTTGTTGTCTGCAGTAAACTTGCCAGTATTTGCTTACGGCACCGGTATTGGATGGGTGTCTCCGATGTCACTGCTTCTTCAGTCCAAAAACTCGCCTCGGACCCCACTAACAGATTATGAGGTAAAGCTATCATTAATCAATGTTACACCATTATGTACTCCGAGACATTGAATAGGGGACAATTATTTTCATTGGATAATTTCTAAATTCTAGATATTCAATTACAATCTAGCTAATAAGTAATTTACATATAAACTGCTATACTTCTTTCTATGAGCCAACTATGCGGTATTTATCGAATTAATTGACTGACCGGTTGGTGCAGTTGGTAGCGAGTCTACCTTCTGAGCCGCTGGTCCGGTCGATCCCCGGAAAAGTCAAATATTTGTGTGCATGTGTGTGTGTGTGTGTGTTTGACCTGTGGCTGGGTGTGTATATGTATATAAGTAGATATGTATATCAGTCATCAGGTTACCGTAGTACAGGTTCTACTTGACCTGACGACCTTGTGTGGATGTTGTGGCATATTTATTACTATTATTTTTATTAATTAAAGAAATAAGGATGGAAGATGGATGAGAAGGAGGAAGGATTAAGCACTAAGCACACCGTCGTACCTTTTTTGAGTGCGAAAAGTTTAAGTAGTTAAATAATTAGAAAAATCTCGTTGATCTAGTCAACGAGAAAGAATTTGCAATAGCAATGTGGCAGTCGCAAGCGCAGCCCGCGAAATTCTAATTTTCTTCGGTTATACAACCACTTAAGAAAATTTAAATTTCTCGGGCTATCGGCACTTTCGCCCTCTGACAGGTTAATGCTTAGTAGAAGCCCAGGCTATCGTATCTGTAAAAGTCTTGCCCGCTATAACATGAGATTCAAAACTGGCCATATATGGCCTGGATTTGTCCATCCATTTTTGTGTATCACAGTGACATATTATGATAATGTGACGAATTAATATTCTTAATTTCTTCTCAGATTTCATGGATAGCAGCGGCTCCGTACTTAACATGTGTACCAGCAAATTACTTAATGGCGATACTAAGTGACAAGTTCGGAAGAAAATTTACTTTATTCTTCATATCTGGTATTACATTCGTAAGTATTAAATTATTTAGTTAGCTTGATGTCAACTTGACACTGGTCAAAGGTGCATACTATTTTGATATTTTTGTTGTCAAGAAATTAAATTCAGTTTTCTGTATACGATAGTCTGCCCAACTTCAAAAGGTATTATGTGTCGTGACTTGATAAAGAAAATAATTTGAAAACTGACGAAAACATAAAAGAATTGACTAAAATAGGCATGTAGCGGTATCTACATCGCCACATGTGAACTACGCATCACACTGACGGCACGCAAAACCCTACATCGCGCAAGCAGAGTTTACCGCGCAACTAGCATATATACAACGTCCCGACATCAATCGTCGGGCAGTTGCCCACCAGACACGACACCCGTCTGCTCGGAGGATCCTCCCTTATCCATAGAGTATGAGTGAACTTGACACCCTGTTCCTCATAACTCTATAGGCACACACCGCGAGCCTTTGTTTGGAAGGTCAACGTGCGGGGCATAATGCAGTATCTCATAATTATTAGGACCGGGTAGGGACTGTGTGATTTATAGGTAGATTATCATGAAACCATTAAATCGATTCCTGTTATGTCGATTCTTAAAACAAAAGACAGTTGCCCTAAATAGGTTCACGCTTGACCTCGCATGTATTCAGCGAAAGATATGGTATGTCATGTTGGAGGTCGTGTATTCAAACACCACCCGTTGAAGTAAGGCTTTAAGTTTATGCCCAGCAAAAGCATCTTTAGCTGATTAGGAGGAGAAAACTGGAATTGCAATTTGTGACAAACCAAATAAGCATTTTTAGGAAATAATAAGAATGTGATTGGTACCAATACGGTCATTTTAGTAATGCCAGTAAATAAACAATTTATTTATTCGTTTTATATAGTCTTATAGCTGAAGTGTCGAGTTGGATGGGTCGGTCATATTAGCCGTAGAACCGATGACCGTTGGGCTAGACGTATTCTTGAGTGGGGACCGCGAATTGACAAACGTAAAGTAGGACGCCCTCAGGCTAGGTGATGCGACGATATTCGCAGGGTGGTTGGTAGCAGCTGGATGATAGTTGCCAAGAATTGTGCTGAATGGCGTGCAGACGGAGAGGCCAATGTCAAGCAGTGGACTGCTGTAGGCTGATGATGATGATGGTGATATAGTTTTCTTCCCCGTAAACTTGATCTACAAGTGCATCAACAAATTATCATGACCGGTCTTCCACTGCTAATTAGGTTTTGTCTTATTGATGCAATGACACACTAATTAAAACCACATAATCTTTTTTTTATAAAATCAAAATATTCATGATACTAATTTTCCAGGCGAGCTGGGCAATTAAACTGTCATCCATGGAAGTGTGGGCTTTCATCCTGGCCAGAGCATTGTTTGGTCTCACAATGGCGGGTGCTTACGTTACGTGTCCACTGTATACTAAGGAGATTAGTTCAGCTAACATTAGAGGAATGCTTGGCACATTGGTAAGTGTATGCCCGTTTTCTCTAACTCTAAGGCAAATCGTAAATGTAATGCCTATTATTGCACGTTGGATTTTCAACTCTTGAAACTGAACCTATAGTTGAAAATAAAAGAGTGCGCTTTGGTTTTACAGATATCGTGGCAAAGTAATTAAAAAAAAATCTGCTCATCTATTAATGTTCGTATAACTCGTCAAAATCTAGGCTATATACATAAGTAAAAGTTGATCATTTTCATGAGCACTGCTACAATCCTTTTTTTTTGGGCTGGGTAACCATCAATTATCTTCTCCCGCTCTGGGAGGAGCGGGAGGGCGTGTCAGACTCTTACTGGCTAAAACCCACCCGTGTTCAGTTGCCTCTGAAAGTTCTCTTACTCCAGCATAAGTTGTTTCATAAAGTTCGTGTTGATTTCAAAGAAGGAGCTCAATGTCTTCAAAGTACTAATTACTTTAATGTAGCTTCATATATTTGTCTTATTCATAAAGTTCCTCATACTCTCTCAAGCTATTTGTGAGACGACATAATGCTGCAATGATCGCCTCCCGATGAAGAGCACATTTAAGGATTACTCTGACCCATCTTATGGAAATTACTTTGTTTATTCCTTTCTAGGTAATCCTATTCCACACAACGGGTAACTTGTTCCTCTACGTCATTGGTGACATACTAAGCTACCGTACTATCCTGTGGATTTGTCTGTCACTACCAACAATACACTTGGTACTCTTCATAATGATGCCCGAGTCACCGTCCTACCTGATTAAGAGAGGAGAAACAGAGGTAAGATCATTTGGTTTTTTGATACCAAATATGCAACACAAAAAACGAAATGGAAGGAAATCGTTTGATGCCGCTCTTCTAATTTTCCTTCCGTTTAACTGGTGCTCTTCATAACAATGCCTGAGTCACCTTCATGCCTGATTAAAAAGGAGATACTGAGGCAAGAGATCCAAAATTTCATTATTTCTATGTACGTTATGTATTCTATTCCGTTTGGCATGTGTTTATTATTGGCTTTCACCTTGTCAAAAACGTGTATTACATTATGTATAAAAAAAAATAGAGATAAAAATATTGACATAACGACATTTGTTATTTAAGGACATTGTAATATATTTTGGGAACCATTATCTTTGCTATCAATACATAATTTAATGAACAGATCATAGGACTCGCCCTTTTATGGAAAAGAAGCTTAGGTGTAGTCAAATTAAGGTTGTATTCCCCGAACGAATGGAGGTGTATGCCATTCTTGCCATATAGAAGGAGAAGAGCCTAATGTAGTTTCAAGGGCACAACTCCATGCTCCAGGCTGTTACTTGAAATTAACAAATTACACTGTCCTGCGGGGGAAATTGCGTAATACACTAACAATGGCAATGCCATTCATTTCAACAATTTAACAACATTCATTACTTCATTTAAGTTGTCGACAAGACATTTTTTTCCAACATAATAATATGAAGCATTTGATTAGCAATTTCCTTCAAAAGTGCGGTGCTGGACCAACTATGAAATCTCGATAGTGATAACCAAGCCTGAAAAATAAGAAATTCAACTTGCTAGGACTCATTCCAAACATAGAAAATTGTATTGACGGGAGCAATATTTGAGCAGTAAGATATAAAAATATAAATTTCAAACGTGCTGTTTGTATTTGAACAAATAATCTCCTCATTAAAATACGCTTTGTAAAATAGATAACGTCCTTAGAGTTGACTGATAACAACAAAGGTTTCGTTCTGAAACTAATTACGCATTGCATCATCTTCACGCCTGTATTAAGAGCGTTTATACCTTATAAGTGGCAACGTCGCAATTTAGTGTCATATTTCGTGGTTTTCAATTTTTATCATTTAATCGGAGCTATATTTTAAAAATCTGTTTAATTAACTTTTTAGAATTACGTGAAAGTGTTTAAGAAATAAGTAACCGTAATGCTGACAGTTATTTTACAATGAAAAGAACGCCCTGCAAGTTTCCAATGTATTATTTGCATATAAATAGAACTGTAAACGCAACGATTTCTCACCTTTTACACAGTTTTCACATAATTCTAAAAAGTTAATTAAACAGATTTTTAAAATATAGCTCCGATTAAATGATAAAAATTGAAAACCACGAAATATGACACTAAATTGCGACGTTGCCACTCATAAGGTATACACGCTCTTAAATGAAGGGGTAAGCCACATTTCGTCAGTTACTATATGCTATAATTCCAGTCTCAAATCTAGACCTCGGACAGCCACTGACTTAAAAACTGAATTCAATATCTAGACCCGGAGAAACCCCTACCTATATTCAGCGATCATGCTTGCATTCCGAAAACATTGTTGATGGCAAACTTTTGAACAATACAGCCCCACGGGTCAATTGAAGGTTAAACTACGTTTGCCGAGCTCAGTCCGTAGATGGGTATCATTCATTACTTATCAAGCCCCACCGTGCCTCGAAAAACACGTTTAACCGTTGGCCCTTATTTATTTATTTTCGAGGTTGGGAAATCATCAAATAACTTCTCCCGCTCTGGGTAGAGCGGGAGGGCGTGTCAGACTCTTACTGACTAAAACCCACCCGTGTTCCTTCAGTTGCCTGTGCCAGGGGCCACGGTATCCCTCTCGGACTTTCCCGAAACCCTGGCAGGCATCGGCCCTAGCGGACCCCATCATTAATGCTGATATCTAGGCTGATGATGATGATACTTTTGAATAATACTAATTATGTCCTACTAATCTGTGACAGTCAATAAATAAACTCGCAGTCCAATCTGTGGATTTATATTTTAATCAAATGTTTGGCAGGAAGCAATCAGGTCAATGGCATGGCTCAGATGCAGAAAAGAAGATGACCCTAATGTAATAAGTGAAGTAAACCAGATCAAGAAAGAACAAATGAAAGATGAAGACAGCAACCGATTCGTTATAAAGGCTATTCGTAAGTTTATTCCTAATATTATGTTAATTTGATGAAGTTTGATAAAAATCTAGCAATATATATGAATGTTATCGCAAATAATAATATACGGAACGGTGAAGGTAGAAGCTAGCTTGATTACATAGAATAGAATAAATACCCTTATGTACACCATGCGAATTACAGATATAAATGTAGAAATTGTACAAATGGTGACACAGTTAAAATATCGCTATCTACGATAAGACCGCCCGGTCTTATCGTTGATAGCGATATTTTAAAGACAACCTTTGGATGGATTTAAAGGGATAAGGAGAGAAAATACTGCAGGTTGTCTGTGGTGTACCAATTACCTAAACAATAAACGAATACATAAAGCATATACTTATCTATATAATAATAACATTCACGAAACAAGAGCTAATACTGATGAAGGTTAACGAGAGAGCAAGTGTTTCTTTACCATCAATTTAAAAGTGGACAAAGATTGAGGATGCCTTGCCGGCATGGGCAAAGCGTTCCATAACCGTGCTGCTTGAACAGTAAAAAAATTGTCATTAAAGCTCGTGGAATGCATGGGCATCTCTATTTATACTAATTCCCAAAGATTTTTGCTTACCCCTGAGAGGTATGGGAGTGCTATACACCTCACAGTTCATTAAAAGCATAATTAAGCTTAAATGCTTTCGTGCTGACCTTGTGTCAAAGTTTACCGATAAGGTATTTTCCTAAATTCAAACCACGAATGCTAAAGTAATAAGTTCAATGTGAGGACATTGTCTAGATTAATTTTTAGCGTTTTATTAATAGGAATGACTATGATATCAATTCCGCTAAACTTTAAGACGTTTTTACTAAAAATATAATGTTGGAAATAGCCACAAAAATATAACGCCATCAATTATCAGACTGTATTGATTCGCCCAATGATATTATTTTGGTTGCTGACGTCTTTAATCATTTTGATCAAGGTCATTTAACGTTGAGATACGTCCAAGCATGCTATTCAATTGATTCTGATTGCTCAAATACAGCTGTTTGACAGCGCGCATATTCAATGTTGTTACTGTCCGTTTACAGTTATTTTACCTCTGACAGCAGCCACCTAACAGCAACCTTATAGCGACGAGAATAAAGATTAATATGATTTTGACAGTGATGCAATTCAGAGTTAAAATAACTGTGAATGGACTGTACAAGGATCTTGTGGCGCGTGGGCACCCACCTCCAGAACGAACACCGCCATCTTGTTTTTCAATACAATTTTTGTGACAATTTCATAAATGTTTACCAACAATTATTATTCTGTAAATGAGGTTCAGGCGCCAAAAGATCCCAGTAGCAGTGTAATATCCAATTGTATCTCATTTCATAACATTACATAACATCACGCCTGTAACCTCCAGAGAGGTACTTATGTAGAGGTGTATTGCATTTTTCTTACAAACTTACTTATCGCCAAACCTCTTCTTAAATTCTTCAAGAATGAGTAAATCAACTCTGTTTTTTTTTTGTTCTCACTATACCATTTTCTTTTACAGTACAAGACAAAATCCTTATCCGAGCTTTCACAATAGCTATGGTATTAGCTTTAGCGAGAGAAATGTGTGGTTCTATCCCGGTTTTAAACTTTGCTGGGGAGATATTTTTGAAGTCTTCAGAAGGTTCAGGCATAGTCCTAACTCCTAACCAACAGGCTATGGCTTTGGGAGCTGTGCAAGTACTTGGAGCATCCTTGGCATCTTTTCCGGTAGAAAAAGCAGGGAGAAAGGTGAGATTTGTAGAGTTTTATATTTTACTTCCTTATAACAACGCAGAGATCCTTACTTTTCTATCTTTTTCTTGTCAAAGATGACCAGCACATTTGCGTACATTGTCTTCCACATAACCACTTTCAGATTTCACTTGCCTTCTTTGAAGCCTTCGTTATTGACAAAAGAAGCAACTGTAAGACGGATTGGACTCTAAAGATGGTTCAGTGTTCCTTGGCAAAGGAATTACTTTCAAATCTTTGCCATGTGTCTACGTGTAGCGACGAATGTGTATTATCTCTCTTATCCACAGGCACTCTTCATAGCCACAGCCCTTGTGTCAGGTTTGAGCATGTGCGCCCTGGCCTCCTGGTACGTCGCTCGAGACTACAACGTTTTCGCCCCATCCTGGTTGCCAGTCGTCGCTCTCTGCTTGTGCATCTTCTGTGACGCACTTGGGTTGCAGCCTGTCTCCGTCATTGTTACCGGAGAGATCTTTTCTTTTAAGGTAACTCCACACGTAATACATTTTTAGTTTTTGTAATCATTTCATATAATAAGATGGAAGATAGGCAGCAGTGTTTTCTAATCCGTTGCCAACGTTCAACGTTTTGTTTGTGGTTATTTCAACTTTGATAATTTACTGCGATTGCTTTTGGTCAATGAAAAGCTGTTGTCCAGCATTCGTCAATTAATTATTTGGAGAAAACCAAATAATATTCTTTGTACCAGACAACTTATTAAATTAATCTTCATTTGCTTGGTCAATAAGTACCAAGCTGAATATCAATAGTATATGTAAAACTATCTGTAGGCCAATTCTCGTACTTAAAAAACGTTCAAATTCAAGTCGCAATCTCATCTCAGCGACAATCAATGTCAAAAACCTGTCAAAAATGTATGAAAATTGATTGTAATTTTGACAGATTGAGACTGAGATTAGAATGCGAACGGTCTTAAAAATACGGGAATTGCCCCTCTGTTCTTCTTTACTCAACTTATGACTGAGTGACTGCGTTACATCGACCTAAGCAGACAGGCACCTTTCAAGTTATAACAATGTTCATTTACAACAAAAGCACATCAACTCTATATACCTCTATATTCTTTTCAGTATCGCGGCTCAGTAATGGCAACGACAATGTCAGTAGCGTCAACTACTGCCTTCCTACAGACGTTGTTCTTCAGGCCTCTAGTAAATGCGGTAGGAGCTCATGTGGCATTCTACTTCTACGGTGCTGTTTGTCTATGCACAACCGTCTATGTGTTTATTTGTGTGCCAGAGACAAAACAAAGGATCTTGGAAGAGATTTATGAAGACTTGAAGACTAAGAAAGAGAAGAGGATAGAGAGAGAAAATGCAGTAGCCATTAAGGCAGGCAAGGTGGATGCTTAAAGAGTTGCGGTGTTTTGTATTGATAATTTAATTAAACTTTGGTGGAACTAATGATTTGTATTTTGGTTTGAACTCTTCAACCTTCTTATATTGGATTTACTTGTAGGTACGATTAAATTGGTATCATTATAGGTACTTGTTCCAACAATAATAAGTGTAGGTATATACATATATCAATACTGCCTAGGGATACTTCAGGTTTAGTATCTTAAATATGATTGACGTGTAAAAATGTTTGTACAAACCTACTTACAGTAATAAAATCATTTATCATTTAACTTTAAAAGTACTGGCCATATAAAAAAGATTAAAACGTCGATTTGTTCCTGGCATATTTCTCTAGAAAAATTCAAATTAAATTAAGTTTATCTCGATGTTCGTCTGTGTGTTTTAAAGACTAAATGATTTATCATCGAAATTTTAATTTTCTCCCAATTTTGATAATTAAATTCATACTGTTTGGGTTTACTGGTTTTTCCTATACCCCACACATACGGCGCGAGTGCTCTGTGGCTGCAGCAACTTTATTTGACTACCCTGGAATGACCTGCACGGTCTCCGGATTTTAATCCAACTGAGCACGCGTGGGATATGCTCGAACGAAGGGCTTTACAATATTTTCGCGTAAATTTTGACACAGTGAAATTTTCATGCATCTCCTTCGAACCTAGAACCCTATCCCACAAGGAGATATCGATATCTTTATTTTGAGTGTAGTCGTCGCAGATGCGCTAGTGACATCCGAGGTGCTTTTACAGATTATTAATGTTTATTTTGTAATAAACCACCAAAAACAGAAGTACGTTTTTTATACATTGTACTTTTTTTTAAATTTCTACTAGAAAAGTCATTTATTTAAAAAAAGTTAGATTATTTAATTTCCTATAGAGTATAAAATACTGCGCATTTTGTTAAAAGTATGTTATAAGATTTCTTTTCAATACATGAATAACTAAAATATCGTAAATTTGTGTTGATGTATTATGCTTATTGTTATTTTGTACAAAAAATAACTGCCTTGTTTTGAAAGATTTGAGTTTAGGTTTAAAAGGACATTGATTTTGCGTGGTTTCATTTCATTTAATTGAATAAAGTATACCAACATCACTGTTCATTAAAGTATGAATGTGTTTGTCTATAACGATACTATCTACATTTATGTTTATCGATTCTAGTTTAAATTGTGTAACCTACATCATTCCCTATGTCCAAGCAACCATTAAGAAATTAATAAAAAAGTCGAAACATACTTTATTGTTTGCAGACTTTGTATAAATTGACCTAGCTTTTAAGATAATTGCTTAGTAAGTATTATAGGGAAAAATACCAGCGCATCATTAGCGATGATCGACAGACCACGATATAATATATACCCCACTTACTCTAATAGAATTGCTTTTAACGATCACTTTTTTGCTATGTATCGCTTCAGTAATAGAAACATGTTCTGCAACAATATGCATCAGAGAAAAGTTTACATAAACAAAGAGTTTTTGAGCATTTTCTATCCATTCTACTACGTCAATACTATCTGGTGTATGCGGAAATATAATATAAATAATAATTATGTAGGAAATGTTACGAGAAAAAATTTTGTGTACTCTGTAATCATGATTTCTGCTATGATTGGTTTTTATCACGGAGTCATGGAGTTCACCAAGTTTAACATAAAAACATACGGGAGTATTTACAACATTATATATTTGGAGTATTTGTTAAACTTTGCAGGAGTGTGTGCGATCAATTTGTACTACAGCACAACAACCGTGCGTTTACTTGCACTTCTTCATGAGCTTAGCAAATGTCTTTACAGCAGCAATGATACAAAAAATTTCAAGACTATGTCCTGTTCTTTAACAGTTACACTCCTATTATTTTGTTTTATCCTGGTAGTTTTTAAAATCACTTACGACCCTTCTTGGACATTGTTAAGAGGAATTTATGTATCTACATCGATACTCTTAGATTTAGAGATAATTCAAATAATGCTTTACACCCATATTCTGACTTGTAAAACTATTAGATGGAATTATAATATAAAGAATATTAATTTTGAAAATGGCAATGATGTAATAGGTGTGGAAAGTGAAATAGTAGTGGAAGAAATGCTAAATTCACTGATATCAATTTATGATGCTTGGGATCTAACCTTGACAGCTTCTGGAATTAGTGTAATTATCATTACTGTTGTTTTAAGTAGAGCAAAATGAGAAGTATATGCTTTTTGCCAAATAATGTCCAAATGTTACGTAATAAATTTGCCGTTATCAGCATAGCCATTTGGGATAGAAGTTCTTCATTAGAAACATTCAAATAATAATACTGGTACTTTTTTAAACATACTTGCTGTAAAAAATATATTTACATGCATAACTCTTTTTCAGATTTTGTTCCATTTCATAACCACCTTTGTGCAGACCCTGGTTTACGTAGGTGTTCTGATAATATGGTCTAAAGCGCATTTTGTGAGTATTCTTGTATTATTGTTAATAGTAAGGATAACTTTTGTATCCTCAGTAACCATGATTAGTTTCGTGTATTCTTTATAGTACAGTTAACGACCAAAATCGATTAACAGCTTCTTAATTATTGAGCTAAATCGGAACAGAAGTAAAAGTACAAAGTGGGGCTAAAGTTATGTCATAATGTGAATTGGCTGCCAAATGGTTGGATATGAAAAAAAAATGGGCACTGTTTTCACGGAAAAAGTGTGTGTGTGTGTGGTGTTTTAAAGGTGTGAAATTTATGACATTAAGTCTATAAATGGATAAAACTTAATGGATAAAACTCCATCTTCATCCTCTTCCTTATCTTTTTCCACCACCATCATCATCATGTTACCCGAAAAAACGACAACTGCTGAACCTCCCTCCTCAGGCCTCTCCTAAGAATTGTCACAACGACTGGTCTTTCCGACATCCAGTGAGTTCCCACGACCTTTACGAGGGCTAGACAAGTGGCACTTGCTTTCAGCGGGATTGACATAAGCTTTTCGGTAGCTTATGTATGTCAATCCAATACGTTTTTTTTCCATCAGCGTTATTGCTGATAGAATGTCACTTTGTCTGGCACTCAGGTCCTATCTACCTTGTAGGCCACACGTGTAGTGTAGAGCCATAATTAGAAGTAAATAATTATAAGGGCAGATTCCTTAACGATTATTCTAAAATTAATAAGTTATTTCAGGAGAATTTTGAAGTTATCATTAGTCATACATTTGGAGTAATTCTGTGGTTAACCAAGGTGTTCTTTGTGGAATTGGGGCTATGTCTCGCTTGCGAAGCATTTTATGAAGAACTTGGAAAAGCACGGAGTAATGCTGTGAGAAAAGTATCACAGGACTGTGAGTATAAGACCAGAACTATCAAAATCTAAATGATTATACTGATTTAAGAATGTCTGCTTAGTGGGAAGGTAGAAACGCATCACATATGAAAAGCGTCGTCTCTAACGTCTTTGCCAGTTACACACGACGACCTTGCTTAGGTTGTTATGTCAGACACTTTTAGTTTTCTCTTTCAACACTTAGATTGCTTAGTTTATATTATAATATTCGTAGCATTGATTCATCTTGTTCATTTCAGTGCCATCAAAAAAAGTCTGGAAGAATATCTTCCGGGTGTTACACAAAGATTTCGAGAAGATGAGCGCCTGCGGATTTTTTGCCGTTGACGCGGCGACCCTACTAAACTTCTGCAACGTTGTAGCTAATTACACAATTGTTTTACTACAATTTGCTTTTCTATAATATGCTCTCAAATAATGGGTCTTATGAAAGTAGCTGTGTCAAGAAGCTCTATTCTAGATTTTGAAAATATTTAAAATATGGTCACCAATGAAATTCGGATTCACTTGGGTCTTAGTCAAGAACAATTCTTCGAAATTATGGAACAAACGCCTTCTTTGTCTAGTGGGCATTCCAAAACTGCTCTAGCCACTTATTTGATGAAGTTGCGGAGTGGCGAAAGCAACGAAAGACTTGCCACGCTGTTTCAAATGAGTAAAAGAACTAGAAAGATATTTAAAAACAGCAAGAGATTGTTTATTGGTTTCAACCACGTCGACAGAAGAATGCTTGCTGAACGCAATCTCTACCTACCGAACGCTTTGTTTGGAAACCTCAATTCAACATCAGAAGATAGATATGCAATAGCGATAATGGACGGAACGTATATCCAGAAGAGTTCCAATTATTCTTAACAAAGAAAAACGTATAGTTTACACAAGTTTTACAACCTTTTAAACCCGTTCGTTATACTATAACGAATGGTTTTTAAAAGTCCGATGGTTATATTTTAGATGTTTGCGGATCATACGCGGCTACTGATTCAGACGCAACTATATTAAATAAATAAATACATTTTTATTTATTTTCTCATCACAAATGTTGCAGGTAGGTACAGAAAGTGCTTAACTAGTATAAAAATAGAACATAAAAAAACATCTGTGAGAGACTGGAGCCTGAAGAAGGTATTGAAAACCTGTGTTACGGTTAAAAATAATGTTATATAACGATGAAGGTTAATTGGTTATCTCGTAGTAGCGATATTTTTATACTAGATCATGGGTTTAGAGACGCCATTCCCGATTTGACACAATTCAATTACTCGCTTATATGCCTGAAAGTAAAAACCGTGCTGTAGATCAGCTCACAACTGAACAAGCGAATAGGTCTAGATTGGTTACCATATGCCACTGGGTGGTAGAAGTAATAAATGGCCGATTCAAGCGCGACTTCAAATAGTTCCGCCAGACTTATTTTAATCGGGCTTTAAATAATATGTTTGAAGAATTTTTTTTTTTTAAACGTTGCCCCACACTAGGAATTTCTCCTGTATCGTTGGTGCGTTTACAAACATTTAAACTCACATACATAAACAGCCAGACCCGAAAAAAATAGCAGCTTCACTAATTAACGCTTTCCAGGAGTCGGTGCATGATAGCGTACATGCAGCCATGTGGACATTATAAATGTCCGCTTGAATTGACCAAATCACCTGGCGGACTATGCTGTAATAATATAAACAGACGAAGAGCAACGTTCCAAAGCGTCACTGGTGATCAGCCTATTTTTGTCGATTTCCCAAATCTTACAGAAGATGAGCTTATTCTGTTTGCTCTCGGTACATATCAAATCAAGCTAGCCCGCAGTTATTATGCTGAACGCCTAGTACAGGGCTTGTATAGCAATAAATAAGAGGTATTAGCGACTAAATCACAGAGCAAGACGTTCGTTTATTACGCGTCGAAATCCAGTCTTGACATGTAAGATCTAGGGTGTATTATTCGTATATTGTTATTGATCGACAAATTAACGGACGAGAAGCTATCGCCAATATTATTATTATTGTCTGAGTGGAAGGTGCACGGTCGGATGCTGCGCACATGTTATGTGCGTGGTATGATATGTAGGCTGGGAAAGAAATCAAACCGAGGATATTCGATTACCAGCAGCGGAATTCAATGCGATTATAGGTCATGAAGAGTAGGCACAATTATTATAGGTAGATACTATTTGATGCCCGCAGCTTAGCTTGCATGATTTGTCGATAAAAGGTATCCTATGTTGGTCTCCGTCTCTCGGGTTTTGTAAAAAAAGCAGATTAATCCGTTCTATCCTATTGTGATACCTAAATATTATGGTAATTGAGCATACTAATAATGTAATATGTTCATAATTATATAATAAATATCTGTGAGACTATCTTGGATTGTTATTTCACTTTCCTTCTCTATTTTTGCATTGCACACGTACTCATAATACTTGATAAACCTACACAAAGTGTTCCGAAAAAAAAAGTATTTTATCAGTTTTTGAAGTACACCACAGTGATAAATCTTCTACACAGTAATTGTAGGACTAAACCACATCAATTAATAACAAAATAATTCTTGGCCGTGGACCGCCCAGGCGCCATACAAATTCGCCCATTCTCCTTTTCGAGTGATTTCGGTCATTGACAGGTGACCGCCGTTAGCTGTTGTCGGCCCCTTAGGCTAAGCGCGCACTACGAATTTTAATCGTTGCGGATAATAATCGCAAATCTGTGAACAATACCAATGTACTAGAGGCCGCGCACTGCCGGTAAAAAATCGTTTGAGAATTCGCTTGAAAAAATATTTTCTTTTGCGATTTTATTACGCAGTTTAAAAATCGCAACGATTAAAATCGTAGTGCGCGCTTAGCCTTAAAATTGCTTTAAAAAATATCCACTTTATTACTATATCGTAATAAAGTGGAAAAAAAACGCCTCAATTTGTGAAAGGACACAACAATATGCATGTGACATTGTTATCCAGTGATTATTGTGACAATTTGTGAAGATTCAATTAAATGTTCTGAATTGAGCTGCACGATTACTGACAAATGCGTAAACTGACTGGACAGGTCCACTCAATCTGGATGGTTTTTCCTCACCAGACCGTTTCATACACTAATCTACATGGTCTTCCATTGATCTGACCAAGATTTATCTGGACTTTAAAAAAGAGACTGACATCTGAGTTTGTTTCGGCCTTTCTTCTCAGAGTAATCAGATAGGAAACGCCGACCTCATCTAGTTTATAAAATATGATTGAAGTTTATAAGTGTTTGTACTTACAAAAAAAAATAAGGTAAATATTTAAAACCGGACTAAAGTTTAAATTATCTTCTATAGTGTGTGTGATAAGTGTAATAACTCATAAACTAAATTTTTACTCTTGCTTTGAGAGCAATATTGGTGAAAAGGCGAATTCATCAAAGACAATGGTGAATTATTGTTTTTCTTCAACCGTCATTTGTATCAACGAAAGAACAAAGAAATGACCTTTGGACTATTACTCGACACATCAACCAAGTATGATCAAGGTGCAGTCAACAATTTTACGCTTAGCCTAGCGGTGAGACCACTGCGTTCGATAGGCAATACCTGTTGGTCGCAAGTTCGGTCCCCGCTAAGTGATATACATTTTCCTTTACATTTTTTAAATTCTTATCCCATACTATTCAATTGTGTTTCTGTGTTGGTCCAAGACGTCCTATAATTATTCTTGACTTATAGTAGACGCATCGTGTCGCCCTTCACCACGTATATTTGAAGCTAAGTTAAAAAATGAAACGCTTCTTACGTAGACTGGAACGTGCCCAGGCTCATCTGTCAGGCTTCGTTCACACGGCATTGTCCTGCACGTTTTTTTCGTATTCGTTTTTTTAACGTACAATCATCCGGGTCTTCACACGGTAAATTATCATTCGTGTAAAAGACGAATAGCCGCAGTCTTCACACAGTTGTCACAGCGAGTAGACGTCACTGATGGATCCACGCGTGGTTGTACTTTTATATTGGTATCGTAGGCGCCAACGGTCTCGCCGCCGACAAAACAGAAGGTTTTGGGTACATCCTATTAATCAAGAATCTGTGCGAACGATCACATTTGAAAAATTATTCGAAAATCTTAGAAACGATGAAAAAAAGTTTTTTAATTACTTTCGAATGTCTGTTGAAAGTTTTGAAAAGTTATTAACTCGACTGGAAAATTCAAGCCTACCAAAATCAAATACGAATATGCGGAAATGCATTAGTACTAAAATGAAATTAGCCATCTGTTTAAGGTAAGTACACAAATAAAAATACACAGGTTGTGATTATTTAACTTTTATTAATGTTAATTATTATAATTAAAAAAATATAAAAAATTTACCAATTTTACTATGGTATATTCGTGTTTCGTATTAAAAGACATTGTAATCAATATCCGTGTAGTTAGAATAGCAGGATTCGACAGAAGACGGACCTTGAAGAGAAGCTGCTGTAGTTAATTCTACAGAGGCTGGACTTTGAAGAGAAGTCGTTGTAGTCATGTTTGTACTAATAGAATTTGTAGCTTCTTGTATATTACTATTTTGGTATTGTTGTGTAAAATATCCTCTGTGAACTGATGACAGATTGAAAGACGACGATTCACGAATTTGGCGACTGTTTTTAATTTTTTTCATTAACTGTAACACACCCATTTGGAATTCAAGGACTTCATCATCGTCATACTTATCTAATGATGGTAATATCCCATTAAAAAATGAAAGATGCCGATTCATTGTTTTAGGTTCGTTATTCGAATAAGAATCCATAAATTTCATCATCTTCGCATCTACAGGATTAATCATATTCTTTGGAGATCTTTTAGGTACACGATTAGGTATTGGGCTCTTTGCCGCCATTGTGTCATGTGTCTCTATAGAGTTTGTTTCCAATGTTTCATTTCCCCCCTCAGAATTTTTTTTCTCGTTTTCGGATTCTGTGTTATTATTGGATTCCGTGTTGTTATTTTCGGTAGTAGCATTATTTACTGTCTTTTTAGGTTCTATTACTTTCTGCAGAAAAGATAACTGTTTACTATATACATAAGGCTTTGCTGTTTTGGCGCCACTTCCTGAGCTTTTCTGATCTTTTATCTTTTTATACGATCGATTATAATTATCTCTTATATGAGTCCACCGTTGAATAATCATTTTAGCTGTAAAAGACAAACAAAAACGGTAAACAAAAAAGTAATACGGTACAGACAATAGCACGTCCCTCTTTACACTTCCATTATAAACTGATCTTGTCAAACCAGTCTGTGTAATGATGCCGCGTGTCAGTTTATATTGGATCTGTATAGAGGGACGTGCTGTTGACTGTACATTTACATTTTTTTTCAGGTATTTAGCATCGGGGTGCTCCATGAAAGATTTACACTATTCATACAAAGTTGGAGTATCGACTATAAGTGGTATCATCTGGGATGTTTGCTGGACTCTATGGCATGTCCTTCAGGGAGAATATCTTCAAATGCCTTCTACAGAAAGTGAATGGATAAAAATAGTGGAAGGTTTTGAAAGAAAGACTAATTTCCCTCATTGTTTAGGTGCAATTGACGGAAAACACATAAAAATCTTAAAGCCTCCTCATAGTGGATCCATGTACTTCAATTATAAAGATTATTTTTCAATTGTGCTACTTGCGGTGGTTGATTCGGAATACAGATTTATATATGTAGACATAGGATCATACGGAAAAGATTGTGACTCATCCATTTTGAAAAATTCCGTCTTGTGGAAAAAACTTAATGATGGTTCGTTGAATATACCCAAACCAAAGCCATTATTAGAAGGTGGAGAAAGTACACCCTACGTATTTATTGGTGATGAGGGATTTGCTCTACATAATAATTTACTACGCCCTTTTGGAGGAACACATTTAGATTTACGTAAAAAAATCTTCAATTACCGCCTGAGCAGAGCACACTCCACGTACCTCCTACGTGGAGTGTGCTTTTGGTATCTTAGCGGGAAAATGGAGAATTCTACATAAGGCTATTGATGTTTCACCAAGTTTATTGACAGAAATCATAAAAGCATGCATTGTATTACACAATTATGTTCGTGAAAATGATGGACACAATTTTGAAGATGTGGCAAATCCTTCATTATTTGAAAATATTCAAAGTACGGCAGTTCGAAATGTTCAAGCAAACAGCGTAAGGTCCATTTTTAGTCACTATTTTTTATCAAACGAAGGAGCAGTCCCATGGCAAAACGAATACATTTAGAACTAAGCAGAGCAAGTTAAAATATGTTGTAACTCAATTTTTATTATTAGTAATAAAATATACATACCTAAGGCTTGTCTTGTTTTTTCTTCCTTTGTCTCAAAATTAGGATCAATTATTACCATGATTCCCTTCCAAGCCGCTTGAGTTGCGACGCGATTTTTATAAAGTTCCAAAGTTTTATCCCATAAAACGGGACATTGTTCCACTAAAGAAATTAATAGTTCGTTGTCTATAGAAGATTCCTCAACCATTTTGAATATCAAACCAAATCTAACATAAAATACGTGCCACCCGTCCAAAAGACGCTCAGGTACTAAACGCTTCTTCGGTTGCTATTCGATAAAAAACGTGTGAACATCGTGCCGTGTGAACGAGACAGAGCTATATTATGTGCCACTGCGAACCGAATACGTCAAAGTTCATTCGATTTGCTTGACAAGTCCGTTGAGTATGCGTTTAAACGTATAAGCGGTACATGTTTTTTTGCAGTACAATCGACGTGTGAATGGATATATGTACGTTGTATGGTCACTATTTATACGTTAAGACGTATACTGCAAAAAAACGTGCAGGACAATGCCGTGTGAACGAAGCCTCATTCGACTTATTCGTGCGCGTCAAAAAACCACGTTTTTTTCTCTTGCTCCTTTAAAAAGTTATTTCAGGTAAATTTAATTACTAAAAATAAATATTTATTATGGGAAAACATAAAAAGAAAAGGAGGAACGAAGATGAAGAATTATTTTCATTATTTAAAAAGTTTAAGAAACGAATGAGAGAAAGACACTCTTCCACTTCGAGCGAAATCGAAGTACAGGACGATATTCAAGGTAAATACAAGAATTCTCAAACATACAAATACTTCATAAACTCTTTCCTGATCATAGTTATCACATAAGTGCCTATCCGTTATTCTCACGCACGCGGTGCTTGTTGGCAAAAAACAAAGTACCTACATACTTGTAAAATCCGGTGTTTGGGCTAATTAAAATCTTAATAATTACACAATCTGTGGCTAATTCTTTAGAGGAATATTACAATGGTACGAGGATATACTCGTGTGGTAGCACTGCGAGTGCTATTCGTGAGGTATATCCCGACCGAAAATAAAGGTTAGAGGTTATGCCCGTGTGGTGGTACTGCGAGTCCCATTCGTGTGGCATATCCCGACCGTAACCTCATAAGGTTTGCGGATCTACTCGTGTGATGGCACTGCTGGTGCTATTCGTGTGGTATATCTCTCACCTCAATAAAATACTCATCTAGTAAGAGAGTACTATTAAATAAATATATTTTTTTAGTCCCAGAGAGTGTAGAAGAGTTTCAAGAGGAAATAATTTTAGCCGAACAGGCTACAGTCGAGTTGGCTTCTGAGAATCAGCTTTCTGAGCTTCCTGCCACTGAAACTTTACAAGAAAATTCCTCAGAGACCTTGCCGTTAGATGAGGACATACTTAGTATTTTAGGAGAGGACCCTAATAAAAAGACTTATGCAGAAGCAATTCACAAAGACATCACTTTAAGATGGAATCATATAATTACCAATGGACTAGAGAAGGATAGCAAAACAGAACTCCTGAAGTTGTATCCAATCCCTGACAACTGTCTTTTTTTGGAGGCCCCCAAAATAAATCCGGAGATTAAGGCAGCTGTCTCAGAGCAGGTCTTAAAAAGAGACCGGGCAATGGAGCAGCAACAAAACTGCCTTGGCCAAGCTACGGCTTGCATCGGGAAGGCGCTTGACATTTTGATTAAAAGTAAAGAGTGCAAAGAAGCTACCAAAATTGTAAGCGACTCTGGACGTATGCTGTGTGATTTATTCCACTCCGAGTCAATATCTCGCAGATACCTTTTACAATTTGCACTCAATAAAGACACAAAGGATATTGTTACTCAAACAAAAGTGGGTAAATACATATTTGGTGAAAACCTTCATGAGGATTTAAAAGCTGGAAAAGCTATTAACAAGACTGGATCAGAGATCAAATATAACCAACCACAATCATCAAAACAAGCCAAACCTACCAATTTAAACTCACAGGGCCCGCCTCGGAAGTACCAACCTCAACATACACCGAGTGCGGGCAGACAGCTCAACCCCAGGCCTCGACCAGCACCTCAGAGGTGGCCAGCACCTCAGCGGTGGCCAGCTCCACAGCGGTGGCCAGCTCCTCAGCAGAGAAGTGGCCCACCACACAGAAAAACTTAGAGGTAAAACTCCTGTCATCTCACTATAATAACTGGTTAGCCATTACCAAAGATAATAACAACAACGTCCATGCCGTCCTGATTTCTGAAACTTGGCTAAAACCTGAACTTTTATCCACCTCCTACTCTCTCCCAGGGTTCGTTCTGTTGCGGAATGACCGAGTGGGTAGGAGAGGGGGTGGTGTAGCTATATATCTCTGTGCTGATCTTCCTTTTAAAGTTCTTTTTACTTCTTCCTGTAATGCTTCGGCTGAGTTTCTTTTTCTTGAGGTCTGTGTCAAAGGAGCTAAAACCGTTCTTGGCGTTGTGTATTGTCCCCCCTCACTTGATTACTTCACCGAATTCGAATCGGTCTTAGAATCTTTAGGTTCGGAGTATGCACATCACATAGTCATGGGGGATTTCAACACCAATCTCCTTGCCCACAACTCCCATCGATCCCGTAAACTTCTACACCTGGTCGAGTCAGCTAGTCTGCATCTGTTGCCTCTCCAACCAACTCATCATAACGCTGCCGGTGATGATACTTGGCTCGACTTGATCCTCACCTCAAATCCTACCCTAGTCTCCTCACATGGTCAACATGACGCTCCTGGTTTTTCCCATCACGACCTTATTTTCCTGTCTTATGTCCTTAAAGCCCCTAAACCCAAACCTACATTCCAGTACAGGCGTGCCTTTGCGAGGATGAATTGTGAAAAGCTTACTCAAGATGCTTCTATTGTTGACTGGACAGACATGGAGGAAGCCGCTACAGTTGACGATAAAGTAGCGTGTTTCAACAATATTATAGTTAAGCTGTACGACACCCACGCTCCTATCAGGAGAGTCAAGCTAAAGCGGCCACCTGCGCCATGGATGAATGTGGGAGTTCGGATGGCGATGCGACGAAGGGACCGCGCGTTTCGGAAGTTTAAAAAGGATCGGTCAGATGATAATTGGGGCCTCTTCAAAACTGCTCGCAATCGTTGTAATCAGATGATACGCAACGCTAAACGCCGCCACATTCTTAGTAACATCACTTCTTCTTCTCCTGCTGATATCTGGAAATTCCTTGGAACTCTAGGTATCGGCAAGTCGCGACATTCAGACCTTCCTAGCACATTTGGTTTGGACGATCTAAATCGTCATTTCTCTACTGTTCCCACCCTTGATAATCCAACCAAATGTCAAACTCTTGACTACCTTGCTGGTCTGACGCGACCCAATATTACCCCCTTCACCTTCAGCCCAGTCGACCCGGGAGAGATCAAAAAGATTATCCTATCCATCAAATCCAAAGCCGTTGGTTGTGATAACATCAGTCGACACATGATCGTGACAGTGGTTGATCAGCTCCTTCCTGCAATTTCCCATATAGTTAACTTCTCCCTTTTCTCCGGTGTTTTCCCTTCCCTGTGGCGGAAAGCCCATGTTCGACCACTACCAAAAATCCCTAATCCCACTCTTCTTAGTCACTTTCGTCCAATTTCCATCCTTCCCTTTTTGTCCAAAGTACTTGAGGCCTGTGTACATAAACAATTCTCCAACTTCATTCACAAAAACTCTCTCATCAGTCCGCTCCAATCTGGGTTCAGACCCGGGCACAGTACCGTTTCTGCTCTCCTCAAAGTGACTGACGATATAAGGCGAGGAATGGAAGACACTAAAGTTACGGTTCTAGTGTTGAGCGATTTTTCAAATGCTTTTAATACCGTCAGTCATGAAGTCCTTTTATCCATCCTCTCCTATCGCATGGTCTCTCCCGAGTGTTTGGAATGGTTTTCTTCCTATCTTCGGGGGCGTCAGCAATCAGTTCTTGCTGGTGACTCTAACTCCAGCTGGTGCGATCTGGAAACTGGCGTCCCACAAGGCGGCATTTTATCTCCACTTCTGTTCTCTATCTTTATAGATCTCATAACTTCCCTGCTTCAGTGTGCGTATCATCTCTACGCTGATGACTTACAGCTTTACTGTCAGGCAGGTGTTGACAGCTTAACCCGTGCGGTCGAGGATCTAAATCGGGATTTACGTGTTGTCAAAAACTGGTCTGATCGTTTTGGGGTGGCGGTTAACCCAAGCAAGTGTCAGGCTATCATTGTGGGGAGCCCCTATAGCTTGAGGAGGCTGCATGGTTTAGCGGTGCCACCTGTTACTTTTGATGGCACTGTGATTCCGTTTAGCTCTGACGTCAAGGATCTGGGTTTGCATGTTGACACTTGCCTCGACTGGCGTAAGCAGGTCGCGATTGTGAGCAAGAAGGTCACTGGAACGTTGCGGTCGCTCTATCGCTTAAAAAATATTCTCCCATCACACATTAAGGCAATGCTTGTACAGTCCCTAATCTTCCCCATAATTGACTATGGTGATATGTGCTACTATGACCTGAATGCAGATCTCCTCAATAAACTTGACCGACTTCTTAATAGCTGCATTCGATTCGTTTTCAATCTCCGCAAGTACGATCATGTATCCGCACATCGATCGCTTTTAAAGTGGTTACCCATCCGGCAGCGCAGAGCGTTGAGGGCTTTGACAACCCTGTTTGCTATCCTTCACAAACCTACTTCTCCTTCTTATCTGACCTCTCTCTGTCAATATTTATGCTCTGCACATAGCAAGAATCTTCGGTCTGAAAATAATCGTCTTCTTCGTTGTCCTTCTCATCGCTCTGGTTTTATAAAGTCTTCTTTCTTTGTCCAGGCGGTTTTCCTTTGGAATGCGCTCCCTCAGAATATCAGGACGGTAACCAATCAGTTCACATTTAAAGTGAAAGTTCGAGAACACATACGCAAGAAGTTGGCAGATTCGTCTCTGAATTAAGTTGTTGTTGGTTTTCTTGTTAACTCTCATAATATTTTTAGTTTATTTTTTTGTTGTATGTATGTATATATGTATTTATTCTTATTATTATTTTTTTTAGTTATAAATATTTTCTAAGTTATTTTTGCACCTACTACGTATTGTCTCTGCATCACCCTAAGGTAGACTGGTAGAAAATGCCCAAGGCATTAAGTCCGCCTTTGTACAGTTGTTACTTGTGCATAAAGTTTTAATAAATAAAATAAGACCATTTTGTCCTGGGTTGCGGGTTACAAATTGCCTTTTTTAACTATACCTAATCAAACACTTGCACCAACAAATAAATTGAAAGGTAAGGAGGCTCAAGAAATGCAACAATCAATATCCCGTCTACTTACCATAAAAGCTATAAGGAAATGTGAGCCATGTAATAATCAGTTTCTTTCACATATTTTTTTGGCCCCAAAACCTAATGGTGGTAAAAGATTCATTTTAAACTTAAAGAAGCTCAATAAGTTTATGAGTACATCCCATTTCAAACTTGAAGACATTAGAACTGCCACAAAATTACTGTCAGCTGGTTCCTTTATGGCAAAAATCGATCTTAAAGAGGCATATTACTCTGTGCAGATACATGAGCATTATAGAAAGTACCTTCGTTTTCAATGGCAGGATAAGCTATATGAGTTTAATGTATTAGCGTTTGGTCTCTGCACAGCGCCATATGTTTTCACAAAAGTTATGAAACCTGTCATTGAACACCTCCGGTGTCAAGGAATTTTGTGTTCTGTGTATCTCGATGATATACTCTTAATTTTTGACAACATGTTAGAGGCAAAAGATGGTATTGACAAAGTATGTAGCCTTTTACAGCACCTAGGGTTTACAATTAATTATGACAAGTGTATACTTTTACCCCAACAGAAATGCAATTTTTTAGGTTTTGTGTTAAATTCACTAGACATGACAATAGAATTACCACCTGAAAAATGCTTAATGATTCAGCAAGAACTATTATCTTTTTATAATAAGAAAAACTGCAAAATAAGGGAATTTGCCCATTTGCTAGGATTACTCACTTCCATTTGCCCCGCTGTTAAGTATGGCTGGGTATATACCAAAGCTTTTGAAAGACTGAAATACCTGAGTTTGCTTAGTAATAATGACAATTACAATAAAATTATGAAATTGCCCAGCTATTTAAAATCAGATTTTGATTGGTGGTTTAGAAACTTAAAAGCACCTAGTAACAACATTCGGTCAGACTGCTATGCATTAGAAATATTTTCAGATTCGTCTTTAACAGGTTGGGGCGTGGCGTGCAATGATAACTCTTTGGGAGGGTCATGGTCAATTGAAGAGTCTAAGAAACACATTAATTACTTAGAACTCCTTGCTTCTTTTATTGGACTAAACACTTATGCAACTAACCTCAGGTATTGTCAAATACTTCTCAGAATAGACAACACAACGGCTATATCATACATAAATCGTATGGGAGGAGTACAGTTCAATCATCTCAACACATTGGCAAGGGACATTTGGCAATGGTGTGAGTCTAGGAACATTTTTGTATTTGCTTCTTATATCCAGTCAAAAGACAACTTTATAGCAGATGCAGAATCTAGAAAGATTCAAGCTAACATAGAATTTGAATTAGCAGATTACGCATTTCAGCGGATAATTACAGCTTTTGGCAGACCCAATATAGACTTATTTGCCTCTAGAGCCAATACAAAATGTAACAAGTTTATATCTTGGCACAGGGACCCAGAAGCTTATGCTATAGACGCTTTTACCGTTTCATGGTCTCAGTATTTTTTTTATGCCTTTCCGCCATTCTCAATGTTACTGAAAACTCTCCGAAAAATTGCTAATGACGAGGCTACTGGTATTATTGTTGCACCCCATTGGCCCACCCAACCTTGGTATCCTCTATACCAAAAATTACTATGTTCAGAGCCAATCTATTTCCAACCTAATAAGTCATTATTAACTTCTATCAACAGCAGGCCGCATCCTCTTCACGAGCGGCTTACCCTGGTTGCAGGGGTCTTATCAGGAAAGCTCTAGAGAGCCGAGGTGTTCCTGATATGTCAATTGACGTCATGCTAGCTTCCTTAGCAGATAATACTATGTCGCAGTATAACACATGTTTAAAATCATGGTGGACTTATTGTTTAGATAATTCAATAGATTGTTACAGTGCTGGTATCCCAGATATATTGAAGTTTTTAACCGGGATGTACAACAATGGCTCAAAATATGGAAGTCTCAACTCATGTCGATCTGCAATTTCGCTTTTAGTAGGACCACAAGTTGGTACCAACGAGCTAATAAAAAGGTTCTTTAAAGGAGTTTTTCGGCTAAGACCAAATAACCCAAAGTATGATGTTACCTGGGATACCTACCCTGTGTTGAATTACTTAAGTAATTTATATCCTAATAACAAGATTTCATTGGAAATGTTATCAAAAAAATTAGTCACTATTTTAGCCTTAATAACTGCACACAGGGTCCAAACCTTAAGTCTGATTAGATTAGAAAATATTAAATGTTGTAAAGAAAAAATTATCATAAAAATTACTGATCTCATTAAAACATCTCGAGTAGGTGCCACTCAACCTGCCCTAATCATTCCTTTTTTTTCTCGAAAGGCCCGAAATCTGCCCTGCGCAGTCACTAGTTGACTACATCAAAATAACTGAAAAATTACGCTTCAGTAATTCAGGACAGCTTCTTTTAAGTTTCAAAAAACCATATAAAGTTATAGGATCATAAACTATAAGCCGTTGGATCAAAGATATGATGACCAAGAGCGGCATAGACACCACCATGTTCACAGCACATAGCACGCGACATGCATCTTCATCCAAGGCGAAAGCTCTAGGAATCAATCTAGATATCATTCGCAAAACGGCAGGTTGGGGTGAAACCTCTTCGGTGTTTGCCAGGTTCTACAACAGACCTATTGTACAATCAGAGACTTTATTCGCAGAAACTATTTTGAATTCAAGTGCCTAACTTTACTCCCAATTTTTGTTTTAATTAAGACTAATTAGTTGATAAAAATTAAAATTTAAGTTTTGTTTCTGTTTGAATGATTAATTCAAACTTTATTGATTTTATTAATACACTATATAAAAAATAAACTATTTGTTGTATTTCACGACTCTTTGAACATCCTACAAGTCAAGAATAATTATAGGACGTCTTGGACCAACACAGAAACACAATTAGAAATCAAACGAACTTACCAAGTGAAGTTCGATGTTAATTTGTGTGAAGGTGTTGGTCCAAGACGTCCAAGACTCCCACCCTGACCCTGATGCTAGTGCATGAGTACCCTAAGTTACAGGTCGTGAAATAGGAACTTCAAACTAAATGACAGATGAGCCTGGGCACGTTCCAGTCTACGTAAGAAGCGTTTCATTTTTTAACTTAGCTTCAAATATACGTGGTGAAGGGCGACACGATGCGTCTACTACAAGTCAAGAATAATTATAGGACGTCTTGGACCAACACCTTCACACAATTAACATCGAACTTCACTTGGTAAGTTCGTTTGATTTCTAATTTGTATGCATAGTGAACTTTTTTGAGAATATCACTCTACGAAGATCACGAACTCAGTCATTAGCGGAGACTACATTCGAAGAATCAATTACTAATAACTTGACGTTAGATGGCAGCGCAAGTAGTCTACCCAACATAGCTGACGATGTAAGTGACGTAACCGAAGCTTTAAAATGTCAAATTGAAAATATAAATTGTAGCTATTATTGGCCCATGAAGAAATAAACACACTGGCCATTGATAACAGTAATTTAAAATCAACACTGTTTAAAGCCACTAATAAATGTGAGAAAGTCAAGGAAGTCATCAACTCCGTTAAAGCAATCAACTCAACAAAGGGCTGTTGAAGATATAAGTTTCCTGGGAAAATGTAGATCTAGTTCGGGAAGTCAGGCTACAAATGATAACACAAATATGAAAACTCAATCACAAATACCAGTACCGAACAGCAACACGGCTAAGACGAGGCCGAAAATATGCATAATAAGTAGTAATAATAAACACAATGATGGTTAACTGCTGATAATCTGAAATATGACGACAGCATGTTTCATATATTCACAGGGACTATCAATAATCTTGGACTACGTAAGTACGTACAATATTTAACGATCTATGGGAATTGTTTGCTGAAATTACTCATAACTACGCTGACATACAACAAAATGGTATCGACAAAAACGAAGGACGTATGACAATTTTTTTCGTCACTAAACATTTACATATCATGCACCAAAAAATCGCAGGCTTGCTGGCGAAATGTGACGCCCTTGCAGCCTGAATGTATTCTTAGATAGATAGAGAGATAGTAACATAAGCGTGGACGTTCTATGCATTACGGAGCATTTCATGATAGAAGGCTAAGAAAACACCTTATCTTAATTAATTACTGCTTGGCGGCTTCTTTCAGTACAAAATAAAGTAAGAGAGGTGGTGCATGCATACTGTGATGTCAGGCCATCAATGGAGAGAGTTGCCTAAAATCAACGGGTTTCTTTGAATGCTGTGCCATTGAACTTGTTGCTCATAGGATTGTTTGTGTTTGTATTTATAGAGTAACTGATGCTAAAAAAATCAACAAATGTATTATTGAATTGGAAATAATATTACAGACTATAGTGAAAAATAATTATAAAAATATTGTTTTAGGAGGTGATTATTATAGATGTTCTTAAGAGAAATAGGCCTTCAACAGAATTTGAAAATATGTTATTGGGCTTTAACTTAAAACTAGCTTTTCATCAACCGACTCCTCTTACCTGCGCAAGTAGTAATGAAATGTAGCTAACTGTCTATATAAATGAGATGATTAAAATATTATGCAGTTTCTAAAACTTACCCAGATAAAAATTGGTTGGAAATATAATATGCAATAGAACGAAATTGTGTCACTGTAGTTCCTATTGAAAAAAGAAAACAGCAATACCGGGATCCCGGAATTGGATATTTCCTTACCGGTATTGAATAAAGCCCAAAAATGTCCGGTATCCCGGTATTGGAAGCCCTAGTACTGATGGACGCCAAGCAGCTTACAAACACATCGATCGAATGGATGTTCGTTCTTTACAATTCTGTTAAATGCTTTGATTGAGAGGATCATACAGGAATTATTACGATAAATTGCGCAAGCGTACGGAGCAAGGAGAAAATTTCTATAACGAGAAAGTCAAGGTGGAACATCCAGAGACAACTTAGAAAGAAGTTCAGGACATTAAATCCTTGATTGTGCTATTTTCACTCAGAACCGTATGTCAGATATATTTCTCCGAGCTACAAGTGAAAGTAGGTAAGTGGAATCGAGCGCGTCGTTCATTGAAACTCAGATAAGGGATTTTAATTTTGTAACCTAAATAACTCGTGAATATTCTTTGTATTCGTTCGGTACATCGGCCTCACCACTGAAACCTCTGTTTTCTTCGGGGGAAAACAGGCGTTATTTTATAATTTAATATGGGATTATAAGCACTGTTAATTTGGATTCCAAATTTGACTACCATATTTGAGATGACTGCGGTTGTAAGCAAAATACAGAATTTTAAAGTTTTTTATGTTATTAAACGAACTAGCATTATGGATAATGAACCCCAGGGGTTTGGATACTTTTTTGGCGATATGGTCGACATGACATTCAAAACTGAGCTTACTGTCCAGAAGTATACCAAGACCTCTGTTGAAGGTACTAAGCATTTAGATATGTTAAGATCTAGTTTATTTATCCTACAATAGCTTACTAATACAGAAAAATCCGCCTGCAAACGTCTAGCGTCATTTAAACATTTAACTGATATATATATTTTCATGTCATCTGCAAATATTAGGTATTTAGAATGTTTGAAACACTCGCCGATATCATTAATAAAAATTACAATTATTAACGGCCCCAGCAAGGAGCGCTGTAGTACACCAGATGAAATAGTAGACCAGGAGGATATAAAGCCACTGAGAGCCACTGCCTTTGTCCTATTTTGCCCATAAGACGAGAACCATCTATATAGGTCTCCCATAGTGCGCAAGTAAAAAACCCTTGCTATAATCAGTATAGATTGCGGCGACCCTGGATCAATTATCCATTTGCTCAGAAATATAATACGTGAACAGAACCAGGTTGGAAAATGTAGACCTTGCTTTCAGAAAACCATGTTGTTGAGGACTCAAGCTAGCAGCAACACCGCTGTACAACAGATTGTAAGCTATGCATCATGTTAGCATGTTCAAATTTGGAAATAATGTGTTTAGATGCGTTGGTCATGTCAAGAGCATGAATAAAAGGCGACTGACAAAAGGTATTCAGGCAACAAGGCAGATGTGAGTGGAAATGCTGGCAGAGAATGCTCTAGAAGGACATAATATAGTGACCTTAGGAGTTTGTAAGAATCGTAGCAGGTGGCGTTCTGAAGTTTCTCCCTACCCGAAGAAAGCGTGACTTTATGTATGTACGGTGGGCTGCATCAATCGGGTACCCCAGTTGTATTAAAATTAACTTTGGAGAGGGGTACCCACATCGTGACGCTGACTGTACGTATGTATGATTTTTTTGTAGCCATCACCGACATTTTCTATCGCATTAGAATGAAAAAGCATTATTTATATTTAAATTAATAATCCTAATGTTTCTTCTTATCATTAAATATCCTCACCACTTATAAATGATGAGTTGGTAACACGGAGTTTTGATGACTCACTAGTGCTAGTGTGTTCATAAACTAAGTAAAATGAAGTTTATAAGAAGCAAACAGTTCAGAAAAAGAAAAAGTTGCCGTGTGACAGCCACGTTCGACAACATCGTCGACAAAGATGTGCAGTCGCTGCTTCTGCCTCTAAACCTAATGCATACCATTTTGTTGTGTCCCAAGTATCGTATTAAGGATAACTCCATATATGCAAACAATCTTACAGTTAAGTTGGTGTCATGTTGTGGACTGATAACATTCAGTTTCTGTTGCTTATATCGCGTTACTGCCAACCATTTTATAAAGGAAAAATATGTGCCGTCGATGTACATCTACTCTTACGTATGCTTTGTCTGTTATAGTATCGGATTCGCAATTAATTATGTCACCAATGTGTTGCAAACTAAAATAAATATATCTTTTGTCTTGAAAATACAAGAAATTCAAAGATTTCTTAACAAACATTACAGTTTTAGGGGCTTCATTATTTGGAATTGGATCAGTGTTGTTCTAACTATAGGTTTTAATATTTGCATGCATATTTATATCCACGTAGAACTAAACCAGAACATATCCTATCTCATATGTGCGTTACCTGCGTTGTGTTTTGATGTAAACATTGTGTACGCTATCAGACTTATTAAGTTGTTGAGGGAGCAAGTTCACTTATGGAATATCAAATCTCAAAACTTGCAACAGATAGATCCTATCGACATTGAAGCTAATTGTAATATAATGTTTGAAGTATACGTAAATATTTTGGAGTGTTATAACATCTACAGGACTTCCTATCAGCAAATGGTTAGTACAATAACACATTAACATAACAAAGCTACGAATAACATTAAAACAGTCGAGAGGTGTCGAGGGACACCCGGTTGGAACGAAGTTATTTTCACTTTTGAACACTTGGCGAATGACAGATAGTCCGGAAAAAGTGTAACATCGTGACGGTCAAAATGTTACACTTTTTCCGGTCTAGATCTCATTCGCCAAGTGTGCAAAGTATAACGTGCGATAAGGAATGTCGTACCAAAAGCTAAGTAACAAAAAAAACATTGGATTTTCAGATCGTGTTTTACACGGTAGAGTTCTTCTGTCTTACTTTGATCAAATTGCAACAAATACTCGAAATGCTTAAATTAACTGCACTTGGCGGACATGAGTTGGTGAGTATCTCTTTCTTCATCTTGATTCTGCTTTAGTAATATAGTAGGTACCTTATGCTAGGTACATTTGCAGCGGCTTTGACCGCCAGCGACGTGTAGGCAATTTCAAAATCTCATGTCCACATACTGATTTTGACATTGCTATTGACAAATCGGCTTTCAAAATATGTGTTTTTATTTAATTCAGTAGATTAATATTCACTTACACACCTGTTCGGTGCCATTCTGTAAAAATTTAGGTGAAGTGAGCTAGCTGTCAATCCCTAGCATCAGTATGTCTATTCTGTAAAAATGTGACCGTGAAGTGAACACATAGGTGAAATGAGCCAGAAGTGAGCTGTCAGTGCCATCCCACTGATGCTAGGGATTGACCAAGCATTACATTTACAACCATAATCGAGATTTTAATTATGTGTTAGTTCTGTTGATCATTTCATATTATTTCAAAGCTAGTATATAAGTGTATAAGTAGTTATTATTCATAGTCATGTACTATTATTATTGAATTTATCCGTTAGATATTCTTGTACTGTGTAATAGCTTGTTTTAATTAGGTATCGCTTTGGTTTATTTAAAAATATAGTGGTTTTATTTTGTTGTTTTATGTCTTCTGGTAATTTATTATATATTTTTATTGACATTGAACATGAACTAGATGAATATAGTTTAAAAGAAAGAAAGAAAGAAAAAGTGTTTATTGCGACTCGTACAGGAAGTGCACAAACTAAATTATAAAATAAAAAACCAAACTATATAAAAACAAAAAGTAACAAAAGAAAAAGGAAACAGAAATTCCTATACGAGGCCAAAAGGCTCCTATCTCAGCATGTTTAAGGCGGGAGGGGGGCAAATTTAGTCTATTTTGATGGCGAATAGAATCATTTGTTTGTATGTCTCCCCGTGTGCTGTAAGAATCTGGATATTTACGGACTAATTTACATAATTCTAAGACATAAATACCAACTAAGGTGAGAATCTTGTGTTTTTGAAAGTAAGGTTTGCAACTATCTGTTGGTTCTATATTGGTAATTATTTGTATTAGCTTTCTTTAGAGGGTAAAAAAGGACGGAGCGTCTGTGCTATTTCCCCGTAAGATAATGCCTTAGCGTGGGCATACGCGTTGTATGTGACTAGTGCGGTTTGTAGGTTTGTAGTCTTTTTTATTTCGTGGAGAGCATATGAAAACTATGTCTTTCAGGCTTAAGAACTTTATTTTTTCATAAGAATTAACAAAATTGACTTACTGAGAAACAAGATTTACAATTTATGTTGAAATAACAAGCGCACAGAAAAAAAAATTTGCGGGTAGGCACGTAACACAATGAAATCACCAATCGAGCAAACACCACAGGACAGTTCAAGGACAAGCTAGTGAAGTGCTACTAACATAGTTTTAAGCTATTATTAACACAAGTTTTGTTTTATTTAAGTACTTTATATATGTTAGTTTGTAAGGTATATGTCTATGGGCCATTGTAGCCTGAAATAATTGTTTTATTATTATTATTATAATGTTTTCAGGTTTCAGCGATTTTTTCCATCATATTTTTATACATTTGGGCGATAAAGGATTTAACGCTTCACACTGTTTTAAGCGTGTACTGCGAACAATTTTACACTGCAATGAATAACGTTCAAAGTTCATGCGCGTTTATTTCAACATCAAATTGCACAGGTAATTTTATCGAATTTATTTTTAAAAGTCCTAATAATTCTTGGAGAAAAGGTGGGAGGATGACATCAGATAGGTCGCTGGAACAACATGGGGCAGAGTGCCCAGTGAGAGACAGAACTGCAGATGGTTCGAGGACGCCTTTGCCACTGAAAAACGGGCACTAAATATATAAAAAAAACGCCAAATAAGAGACTGACGACTACATTTTATGTTTGTCTGACTAAAAGACTAATAATGTAAAAATAGAAAAGAAAGAAAGACAGAAAAAGTGTTCAAGAATTATTATAACTACGGGGTTATAAGTATAACAGAGTGATTGAAAGAGTGCCTATCGTAGTTATTCAAATCAATTAAGATTTAATTCGTCAAATGAATGTCGTTTGTTCTAATATTACAGATGCCGAGAGGAAGCTAAGCAAGAATATAAAACGCCTACATCGAGCTAAATTCGATAGGATGAATGTCTGTGGAATGTTCTACATTGATGCTACCTTTCCGTTAAAAATTATGGCTTTACTTACTAACTATACCATCGCATTACTGCAGTTTGCGTTGTTATAATTCTAGTAACAGTTTGTTAATATGTACAATGTTTGATACTATGAAATTCGGGTGTTACCTATAGTATTTGGTTGAGTAAAAATTAATTAAGTATTTTCGAACATATTTGATTAAAAAGTATTTATCGAAAAACCAAACACTTGCGTTTGAAAATGTATATATGTGTTTCTTTTATCATACCTTTAAGATGGAGGGCCAGGTATCAATAAATCATCTAAGTATAGTAAGTAAAGTAGTAGTAGTAAGTAAAGGTCGCATGTTACTGAAGCATAATAATCTTGTTATTAGAACTATACATACAATTTGTCATTACTATACTCGTATATATACTATACTCGTGCAAAGCGATGGTGAAGTATATCGGACTATTAAGCACGGTCACGGGAACAATCGGCGACTCCCGCATTCCCCTTAAACGTAAGGGGAAGATTAATGAAACAATGATTAGGCCTGCTGTCTTATGCTGCTGTGTATGAATGCTGGGCTACAAAAGGGAAGGCAGTCGCAAGCAGCTTTGATGAGAATACTAAGAGGGGTGTGTAGAACCTAGTACGCGAACAGATATAATATACAATGTTTGGGGTACACTGGTGGACAAAATAGATGGGCTGTTTATTAGGCACTGGGCTGGGAGACATGTGCGTACAGACGAACATGTGCACTTTTTTTTAAAATTGTGACGTCACTTTTGATTTAATAAATTTTTCACTTACAATACGGCAATACTAACACAATTATGGATCATGTAATCTGAAATAAAGAGTTATTATTATTATTATAATAAGAAATGAGTTTATAAGAGGAAGTCTGAAAGTGGCAACAGTGACAGAAAAGTTGTGTGGAAATCAGTGGTCATGGTATGGCCATGTAATGCGGAGGAGTGAAGAAAATGTCGTGAGAAAAGTTTTGAGTATGAATGTGGATGACTATAGGAGTAGGGGAAGACTAAAGAAACGATGGATGGACTGTGTATAAAATGTCTAGAAAGGGGTGAATACCGAGATGACGACTAATAAAGAACTATGGAAGAAACCGACCCCAAATAAATTAGGATAAGGGTAGGAGAATGATGGTGTATGTATCTAAGTGAACTCCTTATTTTTTTTATGTATTATACAATGGCATCTCACCGGTCGACCTAGGAGGTTGTCGGCTGGTCGTGCGATCCATGGCCCTGTATGGGGCCCCGGTGTGGGCCTCTGACCTGACGGCCGGCAGCATCGCTGTTTTGCGAAAGCCGCAGAGGGCTATGGCCGTCAGAGTCATCAGGGGGTATCGCACGATCTCCTACGAGGCGGCTTGCGTACTGGCCGGATCCCCGCCCTGGGACCTCGAGGCGAAAGTACTCGCGTCGTTGTATCGGTGGCGCGAGGAAGCGAGGGCGCGGGGCGAGGGACCGATGCAGCGACACATAGAGCTGCGTCGGTCTCAGCTTCGCGAGGTCCTGGTGGCGGAATGGCGGTACAGGCTTTCACGCCCTACGGCCGGCCTCGTCACCATCGAGGCGGTCCGGCCGGTGCTCGAGCGCTGGCTCGGGAGGAGGCACGGCTCCCTGTCGTTTCGGGTGACGCAGGTGCTCTCGGGGCATGGCTGCTTCGGGAAGTACCTGTGTCGCATAAACAGGGAGCCGGACGCCCGGTGTCACCACTGCGTCGACTGCCGGGAGGACACGGCGCGGCATACGCTGGCAGAGTGTGCCGCTTGGGAGGAGCCGCGCCGTGCCCTCATCTCAGAAGTAGGCAGTGACTTGTCGCTGCCGGCCGTAGTCGAGTCGATGGTCGGCAGCGACGAGTCCTGGGACGCGGTGGTTTCCTTCTGTGAGACAGTCGTCTCGCAGAAGGAGGCTGCGGAAAGGGAGAGGGAGATCTCGTCCACTCACCCGGCCCGCAGAAGGCGCACCGGGCGTCGGCGGAGGGCGGACAACGCCCTCTTCCAGCCCCCCTAAATGGGTCCAGGGGCGACGGACTCGGGGACGTCTGTCGCCCCCCACACACCAGGACCCGAGGTGGCGGCGCGTAGTGCTCCACGCGCGCCCCTCTTAGACGTCGCGGGGGGAGTCAAACCCCTCACTCCCCCCCAGACCCGAAGTGGCCCGCAGTGGCGGGCCGGCACCAGTCGGGGGTTGCGGAAGGATCGTACGTTCCCGCGACCCACCCCGGCGTAGGTGTGAGATGGAACACCGGGTTGGTTTTTAGTCAGTAAGAGTCTGACAGACCCCGCCGTCCGCCGCAGGTCGGCGGACATCCATGAGGATTTTCCACCCCGGAAACAAAAAAAAAAAAAAGGTTAAGTTAGAATTGCGACCCCCTGCACTAGAGCGAAGCGAGCGGTGCCACGGCAGCGGTCGGCGAGTGCCAGAGCCGAATTCTACCTATTTTACTTGGTTAGGGAAGCGTGTATTTTAGGTTAGGTTATATTATGGATATGAAATGTATGCCAAAAGACGATTCTGACTGTGAACTTTCTGCGATATGATGGTTCTACTTTTTAAATATTATGGATATGAAATTTATGACTATAGATGCTACTAACTTACAAAATTATGAGTTTCGAATGTATGCTATATGAGCGTGTGCCAATTAATGATTTTCTGCGAACTGAAGTTTATGCTATTTGCTGTTATCGAAAATAATATTATGACATAAAAAGTTCTGCTATAAAGGGTAGAATAATCCTTAAAATAATACCCTTCAAATAATAATAATTCTTTACTCTATTTTCACATTTGTTATTCTGAATATTGATAAAGACAACTAATATTGTTAATGGACTATTCGTCAAATAATAAATTAATTTAATTTTCATCAACCTCTTTTCTACTTATTGTTCAGTAAATCAATTTCTACCGTTACAATAATAGTTCATTCGTGTCTACATAATCTAAGTAAAATGAAGTCTACACAAGGACAACAACAGTATCACAAAAGAAAAAATATCCGAATCGCATTAGACAATATGGTGGATGAAGATGTTCAGTCGATGCTTTTGCCTTTAAACTTTATGCAAAACATTCTGTTCTGTCCCAAGTATCGCATTAAAGATAACTTCATATATCCAAATAGTCTTACTTCAGAATTGGTATCATTGTGTGGCATGATGATATTTATTTTTCCGTTCTTCTATCGCGTCTTTAAGCTGTGTTTAGATGAAGATACAAGAAAAGATGTGAATTTAATATACATCACCTCTTACTTCGATTTTCTTACGTTTGCTATCGGATTCATTATGAATTACGTCGCCAATGTGCTTCAAGCGAAAAGAAACACTTCGTTTGTCTTGAAAATTCAAGAAGTGCACAGATTTCTCAACGAGAAGGTTTTCTTCAAGCGCTTTATTATTTGGAATTGGATCAGTGTCTTCTTAACGTCAGGGTTTTATTTGTGCATTATCACATTTTCTAACATAATGCTTTTGCTTCCTACTTATGAATTCTTTTGTGGCTTAGTTTTATTGAGTTTTGAAATTAATTTCGTGTACGCTATCAGACTAATTCAGCTCTTAAGCAGTAAAGTTGATTTATGGAACATTCAAGCTCAACATTTGCAACAGATGGATCACAGTGACCATAAAACGTATTGCAAAAGATTGTTTCAAGCTTACGTTAATATTTTGGAGTGTTATAAGATCTACGGGACATATTTCCAGTATGCGGTACGGAAATTTGCTATTTTTGAAGAAGTTAGGTGGTTATGAGGTTCTGTCCGAACTTAAGATTTTTATTTTCAGATTGTCTATCACACGTTTGAGTTATTTGTTCACGTTATAATCAAATTTCAAATATCGCTTGACATTTTTGATGTTGCAGCCCGTAGTGGTACGTATGTGAGTATTACGCTAACCTACATAATAACGCTATTCTTGAATCCCATACGTCATTTCAACATAATAGTTAAAACAGTCGTTAATAACAACCAGTAATAGGATCCTTTTTATCTTAGCTTAGAAAGTATTTTCAAATCGAAATCAACTCGAAATCATACAATAATTAAACATAAATATGGCCTGTGCGTGTAGCTCCCTAAATATAAACTCCAGTCTAAAACAGTACACCCTGATAGAGAAATTTTTTTTCTCAAGCCTCGGTTTTGTCGACGCGGTACGACTTTTATCTTCCTTCTTCTATTAGCCTTTGTCTCAGTGTTTACTTCAGCTATATAACCCTTCATATAGTCCATATTTTTATACTATCGTCAACAAAAATTAAAGAGTAAGACCAAAGCAAAATAATAGGTAACGGTATTCAGCTTCATCCGGTAAGACTAGAAATCGACCCTATTATAGTTGGGAAAAGACTTGGCAGATTATGATGATGGAAAAAGAAGAATAATTAAGAAATAAATTAACAAAAATGAACACAATTTTAATTTTTACAGCACACAGCATATTTAACGATTACCTGTTTGTACATGTGGACAATCAAGAGTTGGATATTTGAAATTATTTTGAGCTTGTACTGTGAAAAGTTCTACATAGCGATGAATTATGTTCAAAACTCATGCGCGCTCATTTCGAAATCAAATTGTTCTGGTAATTGTATTAAAATTAATTTTCGCTTAGCATTTCTTTTGAGACATGGTGCTATTTTCAAAATTACATTTGTCATAACATTCCTGACTATGAATAAAAATAAGTACCTATGTAATTAAAATATAATTTTCAGATGCTGAGAAAAAGCTTTGCAAGAATATTAAACGCTTACATCGAGCGACATTCGATAAGATGGATATCTGTAGAATGTTCCACATAGATGCAACTTTTCCGTTAAAAATTATGGCTTTAATTTCTAACTATGCTATTGTATTGCTACAGTTTGCGTTACATTAACCTCTGTCCCCAAAACGATTTGTAATCCGAAAAGTAATCTTACATTAATATATTGGATTTAAATAAATCACAGAGTTACTAGAATCACGTGTTTAAATCATCATCCTTTTAATGTGGTTTTTGTATAATAATGAAATTGTAAATGCTTATTAAAGACAGAGAAACGAATATAGTTTTATTATTTTTATACGTTTATAATATTGGGCAAAAGTGAATTATAGGATTAGGTGGTCCCATTACAGTTTCAGTAGACAACAATAATTAATATTGCCAAACGACAGTCTCTGTTTTTATAAAATTAAAAGTGGCAGAGCAAGAATAATTAATTAATTCCTAATGGACTTTTCTTTACATTGAAATTGCAACCTCTAATTGATTGCATGGCATTTATAGATTCAATGGCACATTTGTTTCAGTGTACGAGTAACTCAACTGAAATTATGTCGATAAGAGGAAAAAATTCTAAAAAAAGAAAAAGTTATCGTGTGACAGTCACGGCAGACAACTTGATTGATAAAGATGTACAGTCGATGCTTTTGCCTTTGAACTTCATGCAAAACATTTTATTAAGTCCAAAGTATCGAATTAAGGATAACTTCATATATCCAAACAGCTTTACATTAAGCTTGGTGTCTTTATGCGGCACAATAATATTCAGCTCTCTTTTCTTATATCGCATCTACGAGCTGTATCACGACGAATTTAGAACGAAATACAATAACATCATGTACATCTTTTCCTACTTTGACTTCGTTTTGTTCTGTACCGGATCCGGCATCAATTATGTCGTTAATGTGATAAATACGAAAAGGAATATTTCGTTTGTCTTGAAAATCCAAGACGTTCACAGATTTCTTAACGAAAAGAAGAATTTTAAGCACTTCATCATTCTGAATTGGCTCAGTATCATTTCGGCCTCAGGTTTTTATATATTAAGTATCGCTTATACTTGCATGAGAATCAAGCTTCCTGTCTACGATTTCCTTTGTGGGGTGGTGTCAGTATTGTTTGTCGTGAACATTGTGTACGCTACCAGACTAATCGGGCTGTTACGCTGCAAAGTTAATTGGTGGAATATACAAGCTCGGCATTTGCAACTGATTGATCATAGCGACAATGAAACTTATTGCGAAAGAATGTTTCAAGCTTACGCTAATATTTTGGAGTGTTATGACATCTACAAGTCTTGTTTTCAGCAAATGGTAAGCCTGAATACTTTATTTGAATACAGTGTCAAATTAAATTAACTGGTGACAATACACTGATCTAACGATAACTAATGACGATGAAACAGCAAAAAAGTAACTCTTAACTCATCATTTCAAGTAACAATAATTGATTACGAGATTAACGGCCGGTGGTAGTGTATTTTAGTGACCTTGTGAGTTTAGACAATCATTTTTTTTTTTGTTTTATTGTGATTAGATAGATAGCCAGCACATCTGTGAGGTTCGCCACCTAATTTAAATCAACCTTGTAGATGAATGAGCGATCAATGAATATACAGATAATGCAACAAAAGCAAAAGTTTTATTTATTTTTTCAGTTTGTGTATCACACTGTGGGCTTCTTTTGTCACGCTTTGATCAAATTACAAATAACTATTGAAGTTTTTAAATCAGCAGCATTCAATGGCGAGTATGTGAGTGTTCATTTCAGATATTGTCTAACTGATGGTGAATTTAATCATGTAATGTATTTTGTTGAAGTATAAGTGTGCTTGCATAAAGAAGTGGGTTATCGGGTCAGACTCCCAGTACAGGTCGCTGCAGGTTGATTTTCGGAAGGAAATGGTTAGGTACATGTTTAAGCTGCTTCTTTATGTGTGGACCACAGAAATATTAAAATGATATCTATGGCGTGGACGCATAAGTTAACACGGGACTATTTGACCCACACTTATCGTTAAAGACTTTTCTTTACCAGGAACTCGCTACTTTATGCAAGCACCGTAAGCCAGTAGGCACTGTATGCACGACACATCAAGCTAAACATTCCCAGTATAAGCTGAGTTCTCATTGTACGGAAATTCAATATAATGTGAAGTCAGCGTATACTGTACACGTATAGCTTGATATGTTGTAGCGTAGATTTGCCATGACTGAAGAGACGACATGAATAGGCGAATCGGCAATAAGCATATAAATCTAGGTAAATTTTGTATTTTTCAGGTTGTAGTATGTTTCACGCTCATATCTTTATACTTCTGGGTTATTAAGAGTTTGATACTAGAAATTGTTTTGAGCTCGTACTGTGAAAAGTTCTACGTATCCATGAATTATGTTTCCGACACATGTGCTATCATATTAAATGCAAACTGTTCAGGTACTTAAAATGGTCTTTATTATTTTCCAAGGTATAGTTAAAAACTTGAAAGGGGGTCATTATGCTCATCATTATTAACAGCTTTTACTATAGAACCAACCCTTAAATCATGAAAAATACAGCTTTTCCCTACATTTTGTCGAGTTATGCGGACATAAATGTATGGAGCAGCAGATTTTTTATTTCGATTTCTTGTAGTATAAATGTTGTTCATTATAATAACCCATTTTCAAGTTTACAGTTATTGTAATTACAACTTGTATATTTTGCTGCGGAAATAAAATATAATTACAGGTATATTCATATCGATAATGATTTTAATGCTCATTTTCATTTCTATGATCAAAATAAGACGCTTATACAAAATATTACAGATGCTGAGAAAAAGTTGTGTAAGAATATTAATCGCTTGCATCGAGCAACATTCGACAAAGTGAATGCCTGTGGGATCTTCTACGTCGATGCTACTTTCCCATTGAAGATGATGGCGTTACTTACCAACTATACTGTTGTATTATTACAGTTTGCGATTTATGATCCTTTTTCCTTTCTAAATATTGCAAATTATTAGGTTGATGGGTCTTATTTGTATACTGAAGCGAATATTTAAAAAAAAAATGCAAAAATTAACTTAATATTTCTGCTGATTACAGATTTGAATTTAGATAATGGGGAGTAAAACAAAACTGTCGTTGTATGTAGCTTAAGATTTTTATTTAAAATAGGTACATAACAATACATTTTAATAAAGAAGGGGGAAGAAAAAGCTGTCGGTAAAAGAGAAAAGTTTAATAAAAAATAACAATAAATTTGAAAGGAGTTAATTCTGAATACGTTCCCTTCACAAGACACTTACAATTATAGTTTCTACCTTTAATCGAATACCTACTTACTCGAAATTTCTAGGCTCATGTCATTAAGCAATATTACTAGTAAATTTTGGAGATAGTAACAAACAGTAATGGATAACATCAACATAGATAAAGTTACACAAACACCCTCTTCAAATTCCGCTAAGCCTTGAGTAAAGTGTATCTGTGCTCCATTATTCACTTCTTATAGTACATTTGGTTTGAAGCTTTCAATCAAAATGAATCTTTCAGAACTAAAGGGAGATTGACGACCCAAGAAAAATATCCGAGAAGACTCGTTTCTCATGTTATGCCTCGAAACATGGTTGATAAAGATGTGTAGTCGATCTTTCACCCTCTAAACCTGATGCAAATACTGGTGCTCATTCCTAAATATTACATCAAGCACAATTTCAATCATCCATATAAGCGTTTCAATGTGTTTATATCATTGTGTGGGACAGCACTGTATTGCACGGCTTACTTGTATCGACACTTTGGTTTGATACTAGACGAACATTTACAAACATATAGTTTGACAAATTTTCTGTACTTTGCTTCTATCTTCTACTTAATCTTCTACTGTGCGGGTTTTGTCATGAACTCCATAATGAATATTGTTCAAACGAAGAAGAAGAAAAATTAATGTGACATCATTTTGAAATTTCAAGAAGTGCACAGGTATTTTAATGATGCGACAATTTTGAAGCGGACAGACATTAGAAGTTAGTTTCATCCTGTTATTATTTTCAATATTGCTGTTGTAAATAATAATAATGTTATAAGTTTCATTATTTAACTAACAAATGCTTCCTCTCACCTAACTCACTTATTTCGCTGTGCCCGACAGGGTCCATATGATCTAATTATAAGTTTACCACCTAAGAATACCCACATGTGGAATGCAATAAAAGTATTGAGTAAATAATTACTTTGGCTTGCTTCTTTGTCAAACATTCGTCTACATGTTTAGTAGAGCATTTATTCACCAGCCCGAAATCAATCCCTCTTGAGTAAACGCGGTGATCAAAGCCCGTGCCTTATCTGTACAAGAGGAGGCCTTTGTCCTGCAGTAGGACAGTAAGAGGCTGGTATTATTTGAAAATTATTCATTTTGAAATGAAAATTGTTTATTTTGAAATGAAAATTATTCATTTTGAAATGGAAATTATTCATTTTAAAATAAGTGTCCTTTTGTTTTTGTATTTATTTGTATTGTAAGAGCCCTCGTCCACGGCGACTTTTTGTAGCGATGCTGTCGCGCGTTTACGAAACGCATACGCATCGCTACTAACGCGTGTTGGTCGCATTTGCAACGCGCTACAGAAGCGATGCCAACGCGCTACTAACGCGCTACAGCATCGCGATTGTATCGATGCAAACGCGCAACCATGTCGGACGACATCGGGGAGAGAACGGAGGAAGGGTGGCCGCGTGAGTGGAGAACCGAGAATCAGTGCAACACAGACAGGGCGACCGTTTGGAATAAAAGGAATCCAACATTTTTTTTTTTTAATTATATTTTAACGTAAAAAGGTTGTGTACGTTACCCTAGCAGGAAAAGGTTCCTACAGTGATATGAGTGAAACGTATAATTAGTGCAAAATCTGTTGTGTATGTGCACCACATAAAAAAAATTTGCCCTTTGTCGTTTCGGAAAAAAACGGAAAAAACGATTCCTGCTAGAGTAACGTTTTTCCAGTAGGAAAATTCTAAACGAATGATCGGAGAGAGAAATATTGAGCATGGCCAGAGACCTTATATTTGTATAAAATAGTGCACCGAAAATATAACTTGTGCGTCTTCAGGTTTTCGAGATAATGCATTTCCTGCTGGAGTAACGTTTCGCAGAACCGTGTACTTCTAAAACCTTTGCACGTGCGCCTGTAGAATGAACATTGTCTCATCACTGTATTTCTGCGTGTCAACTCTGGTTTTACAATGGAAAGCAATTCACAAAACGTCGAATATGACATTCTATAACAACTTCTGAATTTGAGATCATAGTTTTTTAGTATTTTAAACGTTGTTACATGATGTACACAAAGTAATCTCTCTTTATTAAATGGGTGCATCCAATATTGACGCTGCATTCGTTGCCTACACTTCGGCTGCTTACGTAAAAGCAGCACCAAAGACAGCGTGACTAATGTTGCCTCAACAGAGTCCATCTTGCAACTGTAGCGATCGCAGGTATTTTTGTGCCGTTACTGAATCACGTTTGCCTCGTGACAGAAGTGCGACAGTATCGCGTTTGCATCGCGACTGAATCTGGGCCAGTGGGCGAGGGCACACAGCTAGAGACCGCTTCGCGACTGTATTGAAGCGGACGAGCGACAGCATCGCTACAAAAAGTTGCCGTGGGCGAGGGGCCGTTATTTAGTACCTAGTGTAAATATGTAGTTAACAGTAATTATTAATCCATTATTTCATTTATTTTTTATTTTTAATATAAAATTATTCATTTTGAAATGAAAAGGAGATTGCCACGGAGCAGGTCCCTTTTGTGGTATCGTGTGCCTGATTTTAATAATAACCTAAAAATATTACGATATTTTTTTTGTGTACAGGGTATTTTTTATACGATTTCTTTCACCCTGGGAATAAAGTTAAAGTTAATTAATAGTTGTTAAACATTACGTCGACATCCGTTTGATTCAACGTAGTCTGTGGTTTGTATGGTAAAAAAAAGTTGCCGGGTATCAAAGAATTAAATAACGAATGCCATCTTTTAATCAATTGAGTAATCGATATAAAAATAAAACGATAAAACAATAAAAAAACAATTATTTTTATTTAAGTTTATACATGGGGCACACTAAAAGTTTTGCACTTCTAGCTAATCGGAACTATTTGAATTTCGAATGTTATATTTTTTTAAACGTTGCAACCTTCTTAGTAATAAAAAAACAATTGGCGGGAAATCATTAGACAATTGTTTTTTATCACACATCAAAGTTCTACGTACGCAACGAAAATGGAATTAAGTTGAAAAGATTTTAGACCGATGATTTTTTATGATTTTAAAAGTTCTCTCTCTCCGCAAGACTGTGCCGCTCGTCTTCAAAATGCTTTTGGGAGAGAAGCACCTTGTTTGAGCACCGTGAGGCGATGGTTTGCTGAATTTGAGAGAGGTCGAGTTTCTTTACATGACGAATTTCGTGAAGGGCGGCCTTCAACTGCCGTCAACGAAAATAATGTGGCTACTGTTAAGCGGCTAATTGAAGAAAACCCGCGGATTACCTATGAGACAATTCGAGGACTATTGGGGATTGCTATGAGCCAAATTCAGAAAATTTTACACATAGAATTGAAAGTTCGGAAACTTTGTTGTCGTTGGATCCCTCATGAACTGACAGCGGAGCAGAAGCGAGCTCGCGTGGAATGGTGCTCACATATGCTACTGAAGTACGACCACGGACATTCCAATGCTGTTTATGACATTGTCACAGGAGACGAAACGTGGATTTATTGTTTTGAACCCGAAAAAAAACAGCAATCTTGTGAATGGGTGTTTGAAAATGAGAACAGGCCAACAAAAGTAAGGCAGGCGAGAAACGTTGGTAAAAAAATTATCGCGTTTTTTTTTTCAGCTACGGGTCCCATCTGTACAATTCCACTAGAATACCTCGACCAATGATAGTTTTACGACCGTAGTAAATAGAAAAAACAAATATAGAAACATAAGAAAAATAAACCGAAATCAACAAGGAAAGGCAGTGCTGACGTCGAGTAAAATTAAGATAGTGCCTAGACAGTCGTTTATTTACGCTTCCCGATTCGTCACGGAGACAACCGAAGACGATATTAAAGAATTCATTAATGACTGCGGACACACGGTCGTGAAGGTTGAAAAACTAACTCAGTTCAAGGAGACGACATTTTCTTCGTTTAAAATTACTGTTGAACAGGAGCAAGAAAAAACCTTCCTTGATGCTAATTTCTGGCCTTGTGGCATAGTCTATAGGAGGTACACGGAAAGGAGAATTTCAACTGGAACCATTAGTCGTCCGCGAGAAAATAATGAAAATCAGCCTAGTATCATTTAATTGTCGATCAATAAAACGTTCGTGTAATCATGTCACTGATTTCTGTAAAACACATGATGTAATTGTACTTCAAGAACATTGGTTGATTCCTGATGATCTCGGTTACTTAGGTAAAATACATCCCGATTTTACCTATCATGGAATATCAGCTGTGGACACGTCTGCTGGCGTGCTTAAAGGAAGACCGTATGGAGGGGTAGCAATTTTATGGCGGACTTCCCTATTCAATCGGGTAATTCCCATTGACACCGGATCGACACGCGTGGCAGCCGTGTGTGTGCAGGTCAGCGACAGTCGCAGTTTTATCGTTATGTCGGTCTACATGCCGACACAAGATGCGGATAATCTACCCTTATTTATGGAATGCCTCGGTGTTATCGATGCGATTATCGAAAATAGTGATGTGGAAAGTGTGTTAGTGCTTGGTGACTTCAACGCAGACGTTTCACGTCCAAATAGTTTATTTGGTAATGAACTACTGGAATACTGTGATGATCAACACTGGTTGTGTGCGGACATGAATATACTCGGTATGTCATCAAATACCTACACATATTTAAGTGACTCACATGGCACCACGAGTTGGCTCGACCACTGCGTTACCACTTCCGCGGGTCTTAGTATGATTGATAACATTTAATTTTGTGTGCTAAACGATGTTTACTATTCGGATCATTTTCCATTGTTGGTCGAATGTAATATTGATGTTGTGTTACCAAAGATTGATACAAAGCACAGACAGTTAGTAAATAAGGTAATTTGGGGAAACAGAACATATGAACAAAACTGTAAGTATGCAAAGCTTTGTAATGAATTCACACACTTATATAACTGGTCTGAGTTTTCCTGTGATGGAACCACTTGTAAAGATTCTGGTCACTGTAGCTTAATTGATGAGTATTATATGCAAATTGTAAGTATAAGTTCTAGGGCTGCCAAGCTTTCATTTCAGGGTAAATCGTACATTAAAAACAAAACGGTTATTGGTTGGAACTATCATGTGGAGGCTCGGCAGTGTTATACATTGTGGATTTTTTTATGGACGCCCCTCACAGGGTAAAATATATGATGATATGATTCGCAGTAAAAAAGTTTTTAAAAATTAAATAAAATGGTGTCAGTGTGGTGAAATAAAATAAAAATGGATGTTATAGCCACACATAGATATAATAAAGAGTTCGGAAAATTTTGGAAGGAGACAAATAAATTGAATTATAAAGCTAGTGTGCCAATTAATGTAAATGGTAGTGGCGAGCCAGATATTATTGCAAATATGTTTGCAAAACAATTTAACCCTACATCCCTGTCGAGTATAATGCCAGCAAGCAGGGCGAGTGTGCCGCGTGGGGCCCATGGTGAGCCGGTGACGCAAACGCCTCCGCCGCGGTCGATTGAAACAAAGGATCACGATACCAGCGTATTGCACGTCACTGCGGACGAGCTGTATCGTTGTGTGAAAGGTATGAAACGAGGCAAGTCGCCGGGCCACGATGGGCTTAGTGTCGAGCACCTTATGTACGCTCCTAAATCGGTATTTATCAGAATCTCTCAATTGTACAATGCATGTATTGACCACAGTTATATACCTGATATTTTCATGAGAACCTTAGTCGTACCAATTGTAAAGAATAGAACTGGCGATGTGTCGTCTATGTCTAATTACCGGCCTATATCATTAGCGACCATTTTCTCAAAAGTTTTGGAACGTTTAATTAGTACTCATTTAAGTGAAAAGAATTTCCCAATAAATAATGCACCATTTGGTTTCCGAAAGGGCCTGTCTACTGATTTGGCTATCTTTGCCTTGAAGAACACAGTACATACATACGTACAAAGAAACACTAGTGTGTATGCGTGTTACCTAGATCCAAGCCACGCGTTTGATAGTATCAATTATGAATTATTATGGTATAAGTTGAGAAATTCAAAAGTGCCATCCAAAATTGTAGACATTTTGGAATACTGGTATGCGAATCAATGCAATCAAGTGAAATGGAATAATGCCCTATCGGAAACATATAAGTTATCGTATGGCGTGAGACAGGGTGGACTCACTTCGCCGATTTCTTTCGATAAGTTTCTTTCTTTCTTTCTATTTTATTTAACATGTATATTAATGAGTTGATTGAGGAACTGAGCAGTACCAGAGTCGGTTGTCGTATTGGTGATGTAAGTTTGAACAATCTTAGCTATGCCGATGACATGGTGCTGCTCAGTCCCTCAGCCAACGGTTTAAGGAGACTTGTTGCGATCTGCGAGAAATATGCAGCTGAACATGGTCTCACCTTTAATGTTAAGAAATCGGAGGTTATGATATTTAAATACGGTAAAGGTCCTGATCATACTTTACCGATCAATTTGTGTGGAACTGCCCTAAACATTGTTAGTAAGTTTAAATATCTTGGTCACATAATTAAGAATGACTTAGCAGATGATGCTGATCTAGAACGACAGAGGCGTAGTATTGCATGTCGAAGTAACATGTTAGCTAGACGCTTTTTTCAGTGCTCCGACCAAGTTAAAATAACTCTGTTCAAGGCTTACTGTCAGTCGTTCTACACCAGTCAACTCTGGTACAGGTACACGAGGAGTGCTTATAACACTCTTCGTGTTCAATATAATAACGCCTTTAGAGCTATATTAAAGCTGCCCTGGCGGTGTAGTGCGACTGGCATGTTCGCTGAGAACAGAGTTACTGATTTTTACGGGCTTTTGAGGAGACTCAAGGCATCTTTCCTGACTCGATTATGTACATGTTGTTACATTTGCGCTTTTATCCCTCTAGAGGTAATGGAACTCAAGCCCAGATGCAAGGTGGTTAGGTATTGTAAAGGTAAGGAAACTACAAACTGTTGGAAACAACATATATTTATAAAAATATAAAATTAAAACCCTAAATACATTAGGTGGGTGACGATAAATGTCACCCAATATGCCAGCCAGCTTAAGGTTCGGTAATAGAACTAGGGTCGTGGGGGGTTGGAGATAAACCCAGTACTGTTCCTATTTTTTTTTTAAATTAAAAACTTATACTAGAATCTTCCAGTTATGATGTGTAGTTGAATTAGTAAATGAATGGGCGCCAGGGACTATAAGTCCCAGATCCCGGAGCCGACGAAGATGTTGAATTGACTTCCAGATAAGCCGGTAGGCAGGTGTCGAACCCGGGGTCTTATATTAGATATTGAACACTGGCTTCCTACTAGGGAAACCTGTCTGGTAATAAACCGGTTCTGACCGGAACCGTTTATAAATTAAAATGATATATATCAAAATAAAAACCGTCCCGCCTGCGCTATCGCTAGACGGACTCTGCCAGCCGCACAGTCGCTTCCGCTCGAGGCTTCTGGTCGACTCGAGGAATGGGTCTCGCGTCCAGGCTCCAGACACTCCTCTAGATCCTGGCGGCGAGACGAATCTCGCGAGGTGCCTCTCCTGGAATCGACAATACGGAGACCTCATAATACAAGGGGAAACTAAATTACTTTTCTTGACGTTTTAGACAAGGGACTGAGCTTGGAAATCTAGGAGGATAAAACATTAGCCGGTTATCATGGCGTGGTGGAAAAATAAGAATGAGGATAACCCACGTGGCGTCTACCAACTCCGTAACAAAGGCTCATTGGGTTCCCTTGAACTATACTTTAATACCGAGGTCAACACTGAGGAATTTTCCATGGCCTATCTATGGTAAATAGTCAGCGGTTCCAATACTCACGGTTGATGAAGGAGGGAATCACTTGACTGCAAGACTCTCGACTGGCTAGATATCAATGCGGCTCTGCGCAATTTGGAATCCTGTAATAAATATCCATAGATCACGTCAGTATTGTTTTAACAACAAGGGAAGACCACTCACAGACTCTAATAGACCAAACTCCTCACCTTTTAAAACATGGAATAAGGTTTGTATTAACCTCAAGCGTGTTCACATCACCGGCAATTAGACGCCATCTCCCATCAATCATTCAGTCATAGATCACAACCGATATTGGACGGAACATTCATAAAATCTCCCTTGACTCGGGTAAAATTCATCTAAGATCACGGACGTTAAATATTGAACTTAAGACACAAACTTCTTGAAAATCACCGACAACTGTCCAACATGACGTTTAAACGCTGAAACAATCCGAACTTCCAAGACTCAGACCAAATAACAAATGATTAACGTAATTTCTAATACTAAAAATTATCCTGTTGGCTAATTTTCCCAGGTTTGCTAATTATCTCAGCAAAATAAAAAAACACAGCTTACCACACTGGATCCCAGTCAATCCACAGATTAATTATGGATTTTGGGACAGAACTTTCTAGAGAAAAGTCTATATTGAAAAAATTATTTAATTTCCGTTATCCGGTTAATTAGTTTATTATGAACTTTTACCAAAAGAAAAGCTGAAAATTATTAAGGATTGGACTTTACAATATTATTTCGATGGTTACCAATCAAATGTTAAAATTAACTCATATCGATTAAAACTACAACTGTGAATCGGCGACCACTAGGTGTCGCCTCTAACTGTCAAAACTGACGTTCAACCGAATGACATTTGGAAGGTAAACATTCAAAACGCTATTACTATTTTTGATCTAATTTAATAAGTAAACCTATTTAATAAGGTTTTGAAAAGTGTTTTATCGTGAAAGTGTTACCAAAGAGTTCTGTGACGAAATACAGTTGAAGGAATGAATCCTTCTATCAATTGCAAGTCAAAGACAGTTGCACAAATTACAATGAAATATTTTACTTGGAAACAACACAATTTACTACGTATGTTTACAGGCAATTGCTTTTTTATTTATTAGGTAAGTAGCTGTGTAATACCAACCAGTGGTAGCTACAAAAAATACAACGTAACAATGTACTAATCAAATAGTGTCAGAAATATTTCGATGTGTGCACCTGTTAAGACGCTAATATGAAATCTTGTAATCATATATTTATTTAATTTTAATTCAATTTTAATAATGTAATTTATTTTAATTGTAATTTTAATTTTTAATTTAATTTATTTTAATGTAAGAATTTTATTTATTTATTTTAATTTATTGTAATGTTGATATGGGTTAATACCGGAAATAAACGATAATAATAATAATAAGCTGGCAACACCAACGTCAACACGTCACGAAATTTTTCAGTTATATTTATTTTAGACGCAGTTTTTATATTGGGGTTTTATATTTTATGATGAGAAACCATACAACAAGACTGAAAAACAGAATAAATACTCCCCACATAATTCAAGAAAAGCAAAATTAACCAGAATTCTATAAACTTTCGTCAAAAACTACCGAATCTGAAGTGACATCTGTCATGCCACCTCCGAAAATGCCTTACAATAATAATTCAAATTACTTGCATAAAAACTGAAAAATGTTGACGAGGTCAGCTTCAAGACGAGCACGCCTAGCACCTCCGGACTCTTCGCTCGGCTCCGCCTCGCCGCCGCCGGTACCCAGCCCCACCGTGAGCGCTGTGACGACACCGGCCGCGGTAGTTGCGTCGAGCTCGAGCGACGAGTATTTTTCTCCGCTGACGTCGCCAACACCTGTACGTCGGCAGGGTAGAGGCCGGCCACCGAGGAGCTTGGGACTTAGGGGCCATCCGGCCCCGAGCCGGGTCCCCGATGCCGGTGGTTGTGTGCAGCGCATGAGATGGACTCAATCTATGAACGAGAACGTCATGCGCGCATATTACAGGTCTACAGAGGGGGGAACTAACCTCACTGCGTACCGTGATAGGATGCTGTCTCTGTTTTAGGAACTAGAGCCAACCGTCAACGTCTCGGCCCAACGACTGTCGGATCAGGCCATCCAACGTAATCATAGGTTGGACGATGCTGCACTTGATAGGCTGCGCTCAGAGCTGTGCAACCATATCGTCTCGGCTCCGGCACAGACCGCGGTACAAGCTTCAACCATTGAAGCAGTCCCGCCGCGGTCCAATCATGGTGTTGAAGAAGACGATGATAGGGTTACCACAGTAAGTAGCCAGTACAACGCCCGATTGAGTAGCGCACTGGAGGATGCGTTTCGCGAGTATAGATCCACATCGATCGAACTTAGACCCCGATTACCACGCCTACCTATGCACAAAAAAAATAGGGCGCTGGTATGTGCCCTCGACTCGCAACTGAAGAATGTGTTCGAGAGCAGCAAGGATCTCGTTGATACACACTCGATTCTGTATTGTGCGGCTGTTGCGGCATGTCGTTTAGCTAATGTCAAGTTTCCAAACTATGACGCCTTTATGTTTATTTTACCTTCCTATTTTCCTATTCCTTTTACCTATTTAAATGTAAATGTTGACACATTTACATTTAAATAGAATTGATTCTAGGCGCCTCTTCCAAAAGGTAGTTTCGTATGGAGAAGAATGGGCAACACACTCCACCGTTACTCTTTTAAAATATGTTACAATATTTTGTATACATTAATTATATTATTATACATATATGTGAAGACGATGCACCTATAATAAAAATTACCCTACCACAATAGGTAAAAGGAATTTAATAAATGTAGCAATGATAAATAAGTTAATTAAGTGGTAGATACATGGTGTTCACATATTTACAAACATTGTAAAAGTATACGATTTTCCAAATTATGTAAACAAGTAATATGTCAGTGTGTGAGTTAAAGTAATCACAGAATGTAAATCAACGCCATAAAAATAATAAACTATACAATTAAAGTAGCAACAAGTTTAATTTTGTCTAGACCCTAGATTGTCCTATGGAGCTGAACCAGCATGTTCCAAGCATTCTTGTCTTGGATATAATCCTCTAATTTGTAATATGCGTGTTTACTCCTAATACAAGCAATTCCTTGCTTAAAAGGAGATGAAAATGTAAGGAGAAAAATATGTATCTAAATGCCCATAAAAAAAATCTACGCGCTTTAAAAATGTTAGGGGAACCCATTGAGTATTGGGATACTTTGCTAATTTATATCATTGTGTCTAAGTTTGATGCGGCCATAGATAAGGACTGGCAGCAGTACAAGATTAATTTTATTAAAACTACTAACGCATCCATAACATTTGACACGTTGATTACCTTTCTAAAAGAAAACGCTGAAGTCTTAGACTTGGTCTAACCAAATCATTTCAATAATTGGAATGGCAAGGTATCGCAAGATAACAATAGAAAACAGGCATCAAAGGTTCAAACTTTTGTGTCTACACAAAGTAATCAGTCTTCGAATGATAATAGGAAAAATAGATCTAAGCGCAAATGTGCTAAGTGTGCGGGTAAGCATCCCGTTTATGCTTGTAGTCAGTTCTTAAGTTTATCCCCGCAAGATAAACTAAACCTAGTTGAGTGTAAAAATCTGTGCTTAAACTGTTTACGGGTGGGTCATCCCAGTAAAGACTGTTTTTTCAGACCTTGTAGGCAGTGTAATGAAAAACACAACTCGTTGTTGCATGAGGTTCTCAACAATGGAGACACCGTTTCTGCCGTATCTCATGCTGCCTCTGATCTTCAGTCACAACCTGCAGATCATAATTCTGCAGCTAGCTTGCACTCTAGTATAATACAGACCACTTTAGAACCGGTTTTGCTGTCGACCGCTGTGGTAGAAATCGCTGCAGATGATAATACACAATATGTCAGAGCTCGTGCTTTACTGGACAGCGGTAGCCAGCACTGCCTCATAACAAGTTCATTTTGTAAAAAAAAATCGCGCTAAAACATTACAGTCCACTTATAAAATCAGTGGTATACTAATAAGCTAATAGGTGCTAGATTACAATCTAAAATAGTAAAATCTATGCACATTCATTTTGACATGGTCAAAACATGACATGGACATAACGTGGACTGATTCAACAATAGTCTTAGGTTGGCTAAGGATGTCACCGCACATCCCCGCCCTGGGACCTCCCCGCCCTGGGACCTTGAGGCGAAAGTACTCGCGTCATTGTATCAGTGGCGCGAGGAAGCGAGGGCGCGAGGCGAGGGACCGATGCAGCGACACATGGAGCTGCGTCGGTCTCAGCTTCGCGAGGTCCTGGTGGCGGAATGGCGGGACAGGCTTTCACGCCCTACCGCCGGCCTCGTCACCATCGAGGCGGTCCGGCCGGTGCTCGAGCGTTGGCTTGGGAGGAGGCACGGCTCCCTGTCGTTTCGGGCGACGCAGGTGCTCTCGGGGCATGGTTGCTTCGGGAAGTACCTGTGTCGCATAAACAGGGAGCCGGACGCCCGGTGTCACCACTGCGTCGACTGCCGGGAGGACACGGCGTGGCATACGCTGGCAGAGTGTGCCGCTTGGGAGGAGCCGCGGCGTGCCCTCATCTCAGAAGTAGGCAGTGACTTGTCGCTGCCGGCCGTAGTCGAATCGATGGTCAGCAGCGCCGAGTCCTGGGACGCGGTGGTCTCCTTCTGCGAAACAGTCGTCTCGCAGAAGGAGGCTGCGGAAAGGGAGAGGGAGATCTCATCCACTCACCCGGCCCGCAGAAGGCGCACCGGGCGTCGGCGGAGGGCGGACAACGCCCTCTTCCAGCCCCCCTAAATGGGTCCAGGGGCGACGGACACGGGGACGTCCGTCGCTACCCACACACCAGGACCCGAGGTGGCGGCGCGTAGTGTTCCACGCGCGCCCCTCTTAGGCGTCACGGGGGGAGTCAAACACCTCACTCCCCCCCACAGACCCGAAGAGACCCGCAGTGGCGGGCCGGCACCAGTCGGGGGTTGCGGAAGGATCGTACGTTCCCGCGACCCCCGGCGTAGGTGTGAGATGGAACACCGGGGTGGTTTTTAGTCAGTAAGAGTCTGACAGACCCCGCCGCCCGCCCCAGGGCGGCGGACATCCATGAGGATTTTCCACCCCGGAAACAAAAAAAAAAAAAAAAAAAAAGGATGTCACCGCATTCCTTAAAGGTTTTCGGCAAAAACCGAATAATAGAATTGAATGACCTGATGGCAGGTTAAGGAATTTGGTGTCATGTTGATGGCAAGTCCAATCCTGCGGCCTTGTTATCGCGTGGTACTTCTCTGACTGAACATGGTAGGTCAAATCTGTGGGGGCGTGGACCAGAATTTTAATTGAATGCGGTTGCCAACTGGGATCCACAATGTGATGTTCCACTTTGTGATAACTTGCCAGAACTTAAATTGAATACAGTTTGTATGCTTAATCTTAATAACAATATAATTAATTTCAATCGATATTTTACATTTATAAAAATACAACGCGCTTATGCATATCGCACCTACGCAGCTACGGTGCGAAAACGTCACTTATGCAATTTTTGTCAAAATTTATCTGAGTATGAGAAAAACTAGCTAATGTACCCCTTTACCTGGTGAGTAATTGTCATTTGTGTAGTGCGTATACTTTCCGCGAGAGGGCAGTTGTGTCGTTATTCTTTTGGCGCGAATCAAGCCGCTACTAGGAGTAAGAACGTTTCATTGGCCAGTTGCGCGCGGCCCCCCGCACGAGTAGCAATCTCTTGGAGCTACAACGCTACTAAGGTAATAGTGACAATTAATTTTTATGGTTTTGGAGCAATAACGACACATAAGTTAGTTGTGATATTTGTTTTTTGAAATAACAATGACACTTAAGTATGTAGTGACATTGTTTCCCCAACTCTTATATTGTATTTTGTAAAGCTTACGTTCGAATAACAATTGTGACAATGTTTCTCCAGTATAGTAAGGGGTAATGTTATTATTTTGTACAAAAAATGACTTAATACTACTAATGACGTTATTGCTTTAAGATGCTTTTAATTTCGCATAGAAATATAATTTTGATGCGGCGTGTGATTCCTTTTAAGATATAGATAAAGGATCTCGGTTATACTGTGGTTCTTTTTAAATGTTAGCTTTTCTTTTATGCTTTGAGGGTTTTTTAAATTTCATAAAAATTGTCTTGTTATAATACTTTTTGTTTCAGGCCTTAAAATGAACCAACGTAGCAAAAACCTTGTGCAACTGGCACTTTCAAGCGGTAGTCAAAACTCTGTTGAAGTGCAAGCTTTAGCGAGCAATGTTACAAGGATCGAGCAACACACGCAACATTCAGAACCAAACAATACAGTGTCTCATCCTACAAACTCCGCGAATCAAGCAGCACCAGCAAACCCAGGTCAACCAATAACAACTACTTTAGAGCAGGATAATACGCCTTTAGAGAATCCCAGTAACACTCTGTCTACTCTAGTTGATACTAATGAATCGAATGAACGAGATAATATTGACTTCCCAACAGGCGATTTCTCCGGCACTGATTCCGGTGATGAATACAGGCCTGGCGTCCGTGCAAGATCGTCTTCATCCAGTAGCAGTTCCAGTAGTTCTTCCAGTAGTAGTTCCAGTGGCAGCTCAAGTAGCAGTTCTAGTGATTCTCCTACCGAAAATGATAATTCTAATATTGACGGCCTTGTTCACGACCATAACCAACCTATAACTAAATCAAGAGGCAAAAAGCGAACTCGTAATCCAACAACCTGGAAAACGAATGTTGCTAAGCGATTAAAAAATACTGGTCAAGCTTATATCTCAGTAAAAACTAAAAATTTATTTCAAGGCAAAACAATGAGACCTACATGTACATCTAAATGTCGATTGACTAGTGCTTCAAAATTTACTGCAGAAAAGAGGACAGAAATATTTGAGTCTTACTGGAAGTTGGAAAGTGTAGAAAGGCAACGAAGTTTTTTGAATGCTTGCACAAGAACTCTAAAATGTGCTTACCGCCGCATAAAGACCAACAAATAGTACGACCGAAAAGAAAACACTGCATATTACTTGATTAATAACAATAAAGCATGCATGCTATGGCATTAAGTCCGCCTCTGTACATTTGTGTGCTTAAAGTGTTAAATAAATAAATAAATAAATAAATAAAGATATCCGTGTGTGTAAAACTTTTCTGATCAACACTTTGGGTATCACACAACGGATTATACGTATTGTTATCGATGGCAAGGCACGAAATGATGGTTTTATTCCAGTTGACAGACGAGGAAAACACGGCAAACAATGCAAATTGCAACCTGAAGTCATACAAGCAGTAAAGGATCATGTCGAATCAATTCCAAGGGTTGAAAGTCATTATCTCAGGGCTAGTACCAGAAGAGAATTCATTGATGGAGGTTTGACAGTTGCAGAATTGCACAGAAATTATTCGGAAATTCAGGAGCAACAAAACAAGCCTACTGTAAACTACGATGCCAACTCACGGATTTTTAACCAAGACTTTAATATTGGATTCTTAAACCCAAAAAAGATCGGTGTGATGAGTGTGAAGCATACGAAAATGCGCCAAATGAAGAAAATAATAAATTACGTGAAAACTTCAGGTTACACCAGGAAAAAAAACCTTAAGTAGACTTGAAAAAGACTGTCGTGAACCAACACGATTGTTTTCACCTATGACTTACAAGCAGTGTTACCCTGTCCTGTTGGCAAATCAAGCTCATTTTACTACAAATCGAGACTTAATTGTTATAATTTAACAATATCAAATGCAAACAAGCAAGAAACTACCTGTTTTTTTTGGCACGAAGGTTTGGGCAATAGCCGCTGAAATATGATCGTGTGTGTATAAACAGAGTGTTCTTGAAAATCCTGGCAGCGATATAATTATTTATTCGGACAATTGCTGTGGCCAACAAAAGAACAGGTTCGTGTTTGCGATGTACTTTTATGCTGTCAGTAAGTTTAATATAAATTCCATTCTACATAACTTTTTAATTCGAGGTCACACGCAGAACGAAGGCGATGTAGCGCATTCGGTTATTGAAAAAGCGGTAACAAGAGCTAAAAATGCTGGATCTATTTATATGCCCGATCAATACATATCCCTGATTCGTGGGGCGAAAAAGACTGGTAAACCATTTGTTGTAAAAGAAATGAATTACGATGATTTCTTTGATTTGAAATCACTTGAGGAAAACATAAAATTCAATGTGGCGAAAAATTTAAACGGAGATGTAATCAAAACCGGTGACATTAAAAGCATTAAATTTACAAAGAATTGTGAAAATTACCATTATCGAACCACTTACAAAACGGAAAATTGGGAAGAAGCAAAAGCCTTAATTGAACCAAGAGGAAAACAATTACGCGGAAATAGAGGCAAGTCTCGTAGAATAGACGAAATCCCATTGAAGTACACTTACACTGCAAAAATACCAATTAAAGAACGCAAAAAGCGTGATTTATTACAATTATTGGAGGCAAATATAGTGCCAAGATATTATGAAAGTTTTTACAATGATTTGATTTAATTTTTTGTATTTTTAATACTATTTAAAGCCAACTGCCACTTGCAGGAAACAAGTTTCTTGAAACCACAGACTCGCTTAGTGTCCTGGAAATGTGGCAATTCTTTTAAGTTATTTTATTACTTAAAAGTGTTTACCAAATTAGTGGGAACGTTCTGATGATTAGAGATAAGTAAAAGAATTTGTATTTGTTTGATACTGTTGATTATTTCGTAATTATGTTATTTAAATACCAAAGACTGGTTTGTCTCATTCATAATTAAGAAGATAACTGTGATCAAAAGTCTGATTAATTGTACAGTACTATGTAGAATTAAGTAAATTTGTTATAATTGTTTTTAATTTCATGAATAAAACTTAAAAAAGTGTGATTTCGTATATTGATTGTTATGACACAATTGCCCGGTTAATTCTTTTCTAGTGCCACAACGTCACTACTGGGAGGGTTGTAAATTTTAAACGTTATTACATCATTTGCATAAGTGACGTTTTTGCACCGTAGGTGCGATATGTCGGCGTCGCATTGTAAACAACACGTGCATTGAGCTACGCGGTAGCGCCGTAGCGCGCTACGTCATTCTCCTACCTCTTCGCTGCTGGGCGGAGTTAGTGCGCGCTACGTCGTTGCCCCACCTGCAATACTACCGTATAAAAGGGTCCGCACAGCGGCGAAATGGCATCCATGCTCGATGCTCGCGCTGTACGCAGATGACGCCGCGTACATTACTACCTCGCTCAACGCGAAGTACGCGGCGGTCAAGATGCAGCGCGCCATAAATCTGCTCCCCGAGTGGCTGTCGAAGTGGCGGCTGTCGGTGAACGTGGGTAAGACGCAGGCGATGGTCACCGGCTTCGCGCGCCTCCCACCACCCTTGAAACTTCAAGGAGCCGACATCGAGTGGTCGCCCCGGGTCAAGTACCTGGGTGTCACCATCGACCGTCGGCTCACGATGGGGCTGCACGTCCGCAAGGTCGCCGCACAGGATAGGGTCGCCCGCAACCTCCTCAAACCAGTGCTCTCGTCCCGCCTCCCGGCGCGCGTCAAGTTGGGCGTGTACAAACAGTACGTACGCCCAATCTTGACGTACGCCGCCCCCGCTTGGTTCGCCCTCACGAGCGAGTCGAACCTAAAGCTGCTCCGCACGCAACACAATAAAGCGTTGCGGACAATAATGGACGCCCCTCGCTTCGTGAGGAACGACGTGTTCCAGCGGGACCTCGGGATTGAGGGCCTGGATGAGTTTGTGCGGCGCCTCGCGAAAGGAATGTTCGCGCGTGCCGACGCATCTGCTTGGCCCCATGTCAAGCAGATAGCGCCCTGGCATGCGCGCCCCCCTGACGCGAGACCCCTACCCCGCGACCTGGTAGCGGACGACGACCCCATCCCACCGGACTGACTCCCGAGTAAGCCGCATCCAGGTTACACGCGGCTTACTCGAAACAACTGAACTCCACAACACCACATACATCCGTTGCGTAGCGTGTGCTAGGTTAATATAGGCACGTTACGTAAACGAAATACAGACACCCACCTCTATACAGGCGCCTAAACACACACGTGAATGCGCGGCGCGGGCGGCGATTCACGTAGACACTGAGCGGTGTTACACAATACAATACCGCTCACACGCACACGACGGCTTCTTAGCCCGGACCGTGACCGGCTAGCTCTGGAAGCGGGACGGGCGGGAGCCACACACCCTACTCTGTAGGAGCGTCGAGTCAGCACCTTCGTCGCTGGTCGTCCCCCGCCGGGCCTCCCCCAGGTAACTGGGGGTCTCACCTGGCGGGGACAGACCGCCGAGGTGTCGTGAAGATAGCGGCGCTGTGAAACAACGCCGTGGCGCGCCTACAGAAAAACACATAGCAACCATTCACACGGGCGCGTGTAACAAACACGCGCCCGACCGCGGCTAACAAGCCACTGTAGCAGACCTACTGAGAGGCCCGTATTTACGGGCCGCCGTACTGCATCCGCGGCCGGGGGGCGAAGCCCTGGAACCGCTAGCCGCGCCCTCTTACGGGGACGCAGCGACTTCCCAACGAAATGGCATCCATTCAGATCCAGCCTGTCCCCAACTTGCTGTCCCCCCCAGCGACGCCCTAAGCCGAGGTTCGTACCTTAGGTGATGGTCGCTTAGTTTATAATTAATATTGTGCCCCTTTTTTTTTTTTTTGTGGGTGGGAAATCATCAAATAACTTCTCCCGCTCTGGGCAGAGCAGGAGGGCGTGTCAGACTCTTACTGACTAAAACCCACCCGTGTTCCTTCAGTTGCCTGTGCCGGGGCCACGGTAACCCTCTTGGACTTTTCCGCAGCCCTAGCAGGCATCGGTCCTAGCAACCCCGTCATTGGTGCTGACATCTCTTTGAGCCCCTGGCTGGAGGCTTTGAGCTAGCTCGAAGGCACCACAGGATTGACCGGTTAAGCAGTCACGGCCTCTCAAGGCCAACTGCGAGATGCCATACATAAAAAAAAAGCGAAATGGCATTCTGACTTCAGGCGTCGCCCGGTGCACAGGTTGTATTGCTCTCAATTGTTGTTACTCTGCCTAGAGAGGCAGAGTAACAACAACTCATTTCATCAACTACTCTCAACAATGTACAGAGGTACATTGTTGCTCTTTTGTGTGAACTAAGCTGTTACTATATTACTGGGTGTCATGGCTATTTTTGAAAGGTGTTAAATTAATTATTTCTTGAAACTGATTAAGTGTAGTTTCTTGTAAAATTGATTGATTAAATAAATTGTAGTTCCTTACTATTGAAAGAACCTCTTTTATTATACAATATGTCTGATCCTGTGCCGTCACATTATGTATTTCGATTTGTAAACAATCTATGTGCAAAAAATAAATCGGAGCGCACCACGGGCACGTTATCAGTCGCGAAATTGAATAGGTCACTTAATATGTTTATAGCTAGAATTGCGTAACTAAAAGCCTTTCCAAGTGCCTTAATTAATACAAAATTATTTACATTATTACATTTAACATAAAATTAAATCGTCTAGTAAACTGTGTTCATTAAACATTTTTTTGGATGAAAATAGTATAATGAGAGTGGGGGCATAACCTATGCAATTCAGACTAAAAGTATAGTAAACATCAGTTCACTATACTTTTATTTAGGCATAACCATCGTGATGGTTATGTAAGTGTTGTCATATAAGACAAATGTGGTGGATAAAAGGCGGTAGGAATCTAGCTATGAAGGTCGTGCATCAGTGTGTCAGACGTCGTCGAATGAAGGCAAAGTCCATACAACCTATAATGGGTAATCTACCCCGGGAACTTTTCGAATCAGGTTTTCCATTTATTAAATGTGGAGTTGATTACGCAGGGCCTATGTGTATTTTGAACAAAGAGGGCCGAGGTTCTAGGTTAGAGAAATGCTACCTATGTTTATTTGTTTGATTGTCAACACGAGCATTACACTTGCAACTTGTGACGTCACTATCATCAGAAAGTTATATCCTAGCTTTAAAAAGATTTATTTCCCGTAGAGGGAAACCTTCCCTCATTTTCTCTGATCATGGTAGAAACTTTGTGGATGTAGCCAGGAAAATTTCTGATTTTACAAAACAGCTGTCAAGGTATTACACTTCAAATAATCAAATAGAATTTAAATTTAAACCTCCCTACGCACCTCACTTTGGCGGTTAGTGGGAAGCTGGAGTCAAATCCTGCAAGCACCATATAACGCGCGTGACAGGGAAGGCTCATTTAACCTATGAGGAGTTCAACACGGTTTTAGTACAAATAGAGAACAGAACGATGTCAAAGCAAAATCAAACAGAGCAAAAACAAATGAATCACTAAATTGGAAACACAACACACAAGCCTAAATTTGAATTTGGAAATCCTAACCAAACGCCATGAGATCAAAGTGGCCAGTTTGACAAAACGCCAATTTCGTGTGTAAGGACCTAATATTTCCTCTCGTTTGTGTTTCACCGACGATATAATTTATGATAAATCCAATGGAGTATAATTACAAGTCGCAGTAAGAAAAAAGGTACATTGCACTGACATATTTTATTTAGATTTGGAGAAATGCAGCTCGTGGACAAGACGAGAGAATACAAAAAAAGCATATTATCATGCCACACAATGACACCGAGTTTGATGTAAGGCTATTTGGATATAAGAAGTTATTCTTATATCTATATTTCAGCCACAACAAAATGTTTTGCATGAGGATTTTAATTAAGTTTGTCAACTAAGTTATCCAACGGAACTGTCGGGCGATATCGTCTATTTTTGACAAAAAGTTTCAGTTGGACTTCATTTCGTTCTAGTTATGCGAACATAAATGAGTAATTCAGTACATAAATAAACTGTTATTCCAAGGAACCAATGAATATGAGGTGGACTCAATTAAATGTAAATAATAGTCTTTTAAAATAATTTGTCTGTAACGACCACTATTGTATAAACAAAGGTCAAAAAACAACCATTAGCGCGTGATGTAATTAATGGTTTCTGTGTCAAATATTGTAACATCAAGGTTCCTTAGGTAGGTTCAAGATAGGAACATTTATTAATTGTCTTATTTAGCCAAGAAACACAAAGAAAATGTGTGTATGTGTGTGTGTGTGTATTGTCCATAGCACACAAATTCTTTTCACCAATTATGAGACATAATATAATGTATAAAAGATTGACGTAATGTTAACGGTGGTCCATAAAAAATTTTAGTCTGCCAATAGAATGATGAAACAATTTTATTTTATTTTATAGGAACAATAAACAGCTACATTATGCAATATTACAAACAAAAAAAAATATAAGTTACTTTAATAATAATGTAGGCCACAGCGCTGCTTACAGATTACCAACAGTAAAATAAAACTTTAATGTCAACTGTAACTGTTCGTGCAAGACAGTTACACTCTATAAAAGTACTTTAAAAACAACAACAAACAATGATTAGTCTAAAAGCTCAAGTGTCTCATACAAAAGGCTACGAAACCTTTTCAAAGAGCATGTAAATATGTCTTTGTGTTCGAAAGCTTATTTTTAGGTTGCTGCCATTCGCCGAACTGGTGAATGTAGACGACAGGTACCTACCTACTGCAAAGACTTTGCCTACCGGCCGTCTATGGACAGTTCTGGGGACTGGATAGCACAGTACATTAATTAAGCCAATACAAATTAAATTGCAGTTAACAATGTTATACAATGTCATTGCTTCTAATTGTTTACGTCTAGAGCTGAGCGTCAAAAGCCAGTATTTACTGAGCAACTGGTTATACAAGGTGGGCCAAAAGAAATCACCCTATTGGAAGATGCTCTCATTTTTGCAAAAGACCGCCAATATCAAATCTGTTTTGACATTTGTGGACTAGACAGATGCAGAATACAAGTGAACAAGCCATGGAGCGATACACTCCCCAAGAACGAGGAATAATCGTGTCTATTTTTTTGCGTAAACCGACTGCGCAAACACTGCACCGTTTGGCCACCAACCTTGAAGAGTATGAGACCACACGAGACGTTGTCAAGAGTGGCCGGCCGCGGAACGCCCGTTCTGCCGAGAATATCGCCGCTGTTGCCGAGGATGTTGAGCTGTCGCCGGAAACATCGACCAGACGCCGTGCCACGCAATTAGCCATCAGCCGGACGTCCCTAAGGCGAAAAATGGTCAAGGACCTGCGCATGTTCCCGTACAAAGTCCAGTCCGTGCATCAGCTGCTGCCTGCCGACCGCCAAACGCGCGTAACTTACGCCCAAGCCATCCTCAATGTCGAGGAAGAAGTGGACGATTTTTCGAACAAAATCATAATGAGCGATGAGGCTCGTTTTCACCTCAGCATGAACATGAACAAGTAAAACTATCGCTTCTGGGGCACCGAAAATCCACGACTGATGCACGAGGAGCCATTACAACCGCTCAAAGTGATTGCACGGTGCGCTGTTCACGCTGGAGGAGTCATCGGGCCATTTTTTTCGAGAATGCCGCTGGCCAAACGACAACATTGGACGGTGCGCGCTATAGGGCCATGTTGACCGAGTTTTTTCTGCCGCAATTGGACGAATTAGGACTGAGGGACATGTGGTTTCAACAGGACGGAGCAACGTCACACACTGCACGCAGTGTGTGACGTTGCTCCGTCCTGTTGAGCCACAACCGATATTCTGAAGGCAGCGTTTCCGGGTCGCCTCATCTCTCGTTTTGGCGATTTGCACTGGCCCGCAAGATCGCCCGATTTAAGCGTTCCAGACTTTTATTTGTGGGGTTTTTTGAAGTCCCATGTTTACGTGAACAAGCCCGAGACTCTGGAAGCCCTCAAGGACAACATTCGACAATCTGTCGCCAATGTGCGAGAATCTGTCGCCCGAAGATTTCGCCGAAATGATGAAAAATGCCATAAAATAAGCCCGTATGGTAATCAATTGTGACGGCGCCCATTTGGCCGATATAATCTTCTCGACTTGACCAATAAAATTCTAAAGGTTCAAATAAACATAATCTTATAACACAATCGAAGTTTTTCATTTCGAAAAAAAAGAGAGCCAAACAACATCGGATGACTTCTTTTGGCCCACCTTGTATATGGTAGATACATTTTGAGACACCTTTATTGCATCGCACGAAGAAATCAACGTTAGACATTTTCTATCATGTCAACGTATTTGCCATAGTAAAAGTTCCAGATGGATACGGCTGTTATATTATAAGTAACTAAATAATCTGTGGTAAGAACTTAAATGTATATTCATCTGTGGACTGCATAGTCTTATACATATTAAAAGTTAGTTGATTCCTAACCACCATTGTTTTAATAGGTTATGGGCCCAGTCCAAGTTATCGAAAGTTATCAGTGTGAAAATCTAGTGATCCGAACGAAATATGTCTGCGAGCTATTCAGTAAATGTACCTAAATTACGGGGACGTGAAAATTATGATGATTGGGCTTTTGCTGTCGAAAATTACATGATCTTGGAAGGCGTGGGTCTAAATGACGCCACTGAACTAGCCACTATTGAAGACAAGAAAGCCAGGGCGAAGATCATCATGACGATAGATCCATCACTTTACACTCATATCAAGAGCGAAGCTACAGTACGAGGTTTATGGAGCAAGTTGAAATCTCTGTTCGATGATTCGGGTTTTACGCGGAAGATCAGCCTCCTTAGAAGTTTGATATCAATCCGTTTAGAGACCAGTGACTCCATGACCAGCTACGTGACCCAGCTCGTGGAAACCGCCCAGAAGTTAAAAGGTACCGGTTTCGAAATAAACGATGAATGGATCGGCTCGTTATTGCTGGCAGGACTTCCTGAAAAGTTTAGTCCAATGATAATGGCTATAGAGCATTCTGGTATGAAAATAAGTTCAGATGCAATAAAAACAAAATTATTGGACATGAGTTCGGAATTTGAGGTTAGTTCGGAGAAGGCATTTATTGCTAAACAAAAGCGCGAGAAAACGCATAGCAATATTAGAAAAAACGGAACGCAGCCATCAGCGAGTAATGTCAATGATAACCTCAAATATAAGAAAAAAGTTATTCGTTGCTACAACTGCAAAAAAGTTGGTCATTATAAAAATCAGTGTACAAATCAGAGTCCGAATACTGAAAAAGAAAAAACTAATGCTTTTAGTGCAGTGTTTATGTCTAGTGAATTCAATAGAAACGACTGGTATGTGGATTCCGGTGCCAGTTGCCATCTAGTAGCAAACGAAAATATGTTGTCGAACATTACATATCAGCCGATAACCAAGGAAATCATAGTGGCGAACCAGACAAGCGTACGAGTTCTATGCTCTGGAGATTTAAACCTTACTACAGTAGTTAAAGGGACAGAGTATGAGATAAAAGTAAATAATGTTTTATGCATACCTAATCTTACAACAAATTTGTTGTCAGTGAGCAGAATGGTTGAAAATGGTAACAGAGTATCCTTCAACAAACGTGGATGTTACATTTACAACGCTCGAAATGACTGCATTGGTGAAGCTAGTTTAGAGAATAATATGTACAGATTAAACATTGTGAAGTCTGAGCTAATATTAGCAGCAGCAGTACAGACTTCATGTACGACTTGGCATAGACGGTTAGGTCATATAAACTCAAATGACTTAGAGAAAATGAGACAAGGAACTGTTGAAGGTGTGACTTACCAAGACAAATGTGATATTAGCAAGATGAGTTGTGTCGTGTGTTGTGAGGGCAAGCAATCTAGACTACCATTCCCTAACAGCTCAAGTAAGACCAACAGTGTACTTGAATTGGTCCATGCAGACTTATGCGGGCCAATGGAAAATAAATCACTAGCTAAATCTCAATATTATTTGTTATTGGTAGATGACTACAGCCGAATGTGTTTTGTCTATTTCCTAAAAACAAAAGATGAAACCTTCAAGTATTTCAAAGAATTTAAAGAACTAGTAGAGAATCAGAAATCCACTAAAATAAAAATATTTAGATCTGACAATGGAGGGGAGTTCTGTTCTGTAGAAATGGAGAACTACATGAAGAAGAATGGCATAGTACATCAGAAAAGTACCGCCTACTCACCTGAACAAAATGGGTTATGTGAGCGATATAACAGATCAATAGTTGAAAAAGCGAGATGTCTCCTGTTTGATGCCCAGTTTGATAAACAGTTATGGGCAGAAGCTGTAAACACAGCGGTCTATTTAAAAAATCGATCACCAGCTGCAGGCCTAGATCAGAATACTACTCCGTACGAAATATGGACAGGCAGAAAGCCAGATGCGAGAAATCTACGGATCTTCGGCAGTCCAGCAATGGTCCATATCCCGAAAGAAAAACGCAGAAAATGGGATAAGAAAGCGAAGAAAATGTACCTAGTTGGATATTCTGAGAATGTCAAGGGCTATCGCTTGTATGATCCTGTTTCGCGAGATGTTATTGTAGCCAGAGATGTTGTTATCATGGAGAATACAGATGACAGTTTGACAACATCTATTGTGATTGAAGAGAACAAGCAACCTGATAGGTCAGCCGATGTGGTTCCAGTGAGCAATTCAGATGAAGAAAAACAAAATGATAAGACTTATGTCCCTGATAGTTCATCAAGTGACACAGATGACAGTTTTGTTGACACTTTGTCTTTGTCGCCAGAAGAAAAGAATCTCATCTCTAGGCAGCGTGACATGAATCTACCAGAAAAACGTGTTAGACGCAAACCAGATTTCTACCATGCAAACATGTGTGTGGAAATGTCAGCTGAACAGATTTCTCTTAGTGAAGCAATAAGTGGATCTGAAAAAGATCAATGGCAGCAGGCAATGAAAGAAGAATTGAAATCTTTTCATGATAGTGATTCATGGGATCTAGTGGATAGGCCAAAAGAAGGTACGATTGTGCAAAATAAGTGGGTGTTTAAAAAAAAATATAACAGTGAAGGTGAAGTGCGTTTTAGGGCCAGACTTGTTGCAAAGGGTTTTACCCAGAAAGAAGGCATAGACTTTAATGAGACCTTCTCACCAGTTTTGAGATATTCTACTTTTAGATTATTGTTAGCTTTAAGTGTTGAACAAGGTCTGAAAATGAACCACCTTGATGTACCCACTGCATTCCTTAATGGATTTCTTCATGAAACAGTGTACATGGAAATACCAGAATGTTCTGATTTTGAAAATTTTAATAACAAAGTTCTTAAATTAAAGAAAGCTGTCTATGGCCTCAAGCAGTCAGCTAGAGCCTGGTACACTCGTGTAGAAGAATGTTTATTAAAGTTAGAGTTTAAAAAGTCAAAATATGAACCGTGTCTCTTTATAAAGAACAATAATAATGTGAAAATTTATGTAGCATTATTTGTAGACGATTTTTTTGTTTTTTATAATTGTCAGAATACCTATGAAGAGTTAATAAATGAGTTACTAGCAAAATTTAGAATAAAAGACTTGGGTCAGATCAAACAGTGTCTGGGAATGCATGTAAATGTTTATAAAGATAGTATTACTGTTGACCAAAAACAATTTGTAAAGACTATTCTAAAGAAATTTAATATGTTGGATTGTTCTCACTCAAATACACCAATGGAAATTAACTTGAAATTAGAAAAAGATGTAAACAATAAATTAGTTAAAAAATATCCTTATCAACAATTAATTGGCAGCTTGATGTACTTGTCTGTACTCACCAGGCCAGATATTACCTATAGTGTAAGTTTTCTGAGTCAATATAATAATAGCTTTAATGAAACTCATTGGAAACATTTGAAACATTTGTTAAAATACCTAAAGAAAACTATTAATTATGGTCTAGAATATAGGAAGACTGGATGTAATCTATATGGTTTTGTTGATGCTGATTGGGCATCCTGTACATTAGATAGACGGTCATATACTGGGTTTTGTTTCATAATGTCAGGATCAGTTATCTCTTATGAATCTAAAAAACAAAAAACTGTAGCACTCTCTAGTACAGAAGCAGAGTACATGGCCCTATCTGAATCCTGTAAAGAGGCAATGTATCTAAGGAATATATTAGGTGAATTGATTGTGTTAAATGAAAGTGTGCCACTTTGTTTGTATAGTGATAACCAAAGTTCAATTAAATTAGCGATATATCCATTGTGTCATAATAAGCGTACCAAACATATTGACATAAAGCATCACTTTGTAAGAGAATGTGTTTCAGTAAAGAAAGTAGAAATTAAATATGTGTCAACCTTAGAAATGCCAGCAGATATATTTACAAAAGGTTTAGGTGCCAAGAAACATTATAAGTTTTTAGAATTAATTGGATTGTCGGAAGTATAGTTATGGGTAGTATAAAACTTTATTTGGGGTTGTATTTATTGTAATTTTTTTATGAAAGTTGAGATTATTTTGTTAGGTCAGGATGTTATATTATAAGTAACTAAATAATCTGTGGTAAGAACTTAAATGTATATTCATCTGTGGACTGCATAGTCTTATACATATTAAAAGTTAGTTGATTCCTAACCACCATTGTTTTAATAACGGCATATTCGAGCTGGGAACGGACTAGGGTTTTAAACAGGTAGAGGTCGTTGAGGCTCAGAATGTCAACTTTCCAAAATGTCCCCTGGTACCAAAATGTCAACTTCCCATAATGTCCCTTTCCCAAAATGTCACTTTCCCAAAATGTCCCTTTCCCAAAATGTCCCTTTCCCAAAATGCCGCTTTCCCAAAATGTCCCCCATTCTTAGAATTAAGCGTTATAACCCAACTAAAAAATAAATAACAATATAATAATCAAATTTTTTATTTTAATTACTTTGTATCAACTCTTTCGTCAATTTTTTATTAGAAAAGGAATATGAAATGAAATATAGTTATATATTATCAACATACTATAAAAATAACTTTAATTAGAACTAATACGTTCAAGTACACAGTAATTCAATAGGATTTCAATAGTCAGATACAGACTGATAATTAAGCGTTAAACTATTATCAAATTTAGAAAGAAATTCAATTAAATAAAGCAAGTCTCAAAAATATCAATTTCTTTAAAAATTGTTGAATTGTGAGATGATTTCCTTGTAATTGTTTTAAATATCTTGCATATTTTCTATCGAACTCAATATCTCTGAACCTTCTTCTGCGGTTGATGTGCTTAAATAGTGAATCCTGTATACGGCCATCCCAGTATTTGCTTTCTTTTTTTATCTTATATAAAAAATAATACAAATTTGGATTCTTTGGTATAAGGCTATTTACACGTCGGTGCCATCCTTCTAGAGCATTGGTGGTTCTATGGCGTTGGCCAGCGCAGCTTAATATTAACGGTGATTTTCTGGGATACCAGGTAGACTCGAAATAACTGCGGAAACGCCTCATCTCTGATGTATTTGGCGCTGTCAAAATATAATTCCATGCGCCTGGTATATGATTTGCCGGCACCAAAGGAAGAATGGCACTCATTCTAGTCACGTTACGACCAGCTCTTGATTTATTCAATTTTGTTTTTTTTGATTATTTCCAAATCGCTGCATTGAAGTGACGGTAACAACCAGTCACTCTAGCCTGCGGAAAAACCGCCGAAACTGCGTTCATGATGGCAATTTCATAATCCGATTTGAAAGTTTTAATTTGGATCTGTAAATTCTCTTTTATGAGACTAAATAGGCGCATATATGTTTGTTCCGTTTTGTTTGGTAAGAGGGCGTATATAACCGGTATATATACTATTTTTGTAGTATTTTCATCCGATGCAAAATCCATGTGCAAAACAAACATTTGATAAAAAGGTTTTGGAGCTGATTTAAACGTCCCATCGGCATAGTATGAACCTGGCGTTCTCATTATTTTTTTAGCGATAGTGCTGGCAAAAATTATAATTTTTTCCGTACTGCCATCTTCACATACTAAAAACTTTTTTGCTAAACTTTGTGGTATTTGAACTGTTTCAGTATTATTATGTACTAGCAAGTCTGTATTCAAATATTTTTTTCGCTCTCGGTAAAGAGAGCTTTTTAAGAAATGTTGGTATCAAGTCTCGATCATCACGATTCTCATTGCTTAGGTCTGCCAAAGTAGATTCGCAAATTTTTTGAATCGGCCCTAAATTATCACATACTTCCTTCTTCAACCTGATTTTTTCTTTTTTAATATTGATGGCAACAATATTAAGTTCACAAGTATGCGTTGATTCTCATAAAACAATTTTCCTGCTTTTATCTAATGTCAATGATGTATTACATACGGTTCTATTAATACATCGCCATAACGTACTGTCTTTGTTAGTTTTGTTTTTGTTGTACTGAAATCCCTTCCATATTAGTGTTTGATTTCCTTTTTGGTTCCATATAAAGTCTAATTCCTCACTCATTTTCAAGTTATTAATAAAAACACGTCACAAACAACAAAATTAAACTGTCTCACTGTTTGTGTATTTGTATACACAATACCATTGAATAGAATAAAATGTCAATAAAATACATATTTTTTCAAAAGTACCCACTTTTGTGAGATAAATATTTTTCTTGATAGTTTCGTTTAGTTTATGCAACATGTTTCAAAAAAAATTATTTTTAAAGGCTTTCTTTATTTATTTAAATTTCTTTTTAACTTGATAATATAAAATTTAATTACATAATATGTCGGAGGAAATGGTCAAGAACGAATAGATAATAATCTAGTTCAATTAATTTAGTTAAGTTAATGTCAATTAGTTCAATTAATTTCTGGACGAACAAGATCGTCTAAATGTGACCAACATAATACACACACCAAAAGTGTCTAGGGACCAAGCACGTTTTTGCTAGTTACTAAAAATCTAGTTTTTTAATTATATTTTTTGTAACTCCTAAGGATACGTTTTTAGTAAATTTCATCATTTGAGAATGGAGTAGTTTTTGAATGTCGGTCAAAAGATGAAAATCTTCGGTCAAGTCGTATTTTATTTTATTCCTATATAATCCTGCAACGAGTTTGAGGCCAAATGAGTAAAATTGCTGCGCTGCAATACTTCAGAGTGGAATGAATACAAAAGAACGTTATTATGGAGAGAAGACGTCATTTGAGCCGAGAAGAAATGATTAGAGCCGTGGGAATGTTGAAAGCTGGTTCTCGGCAACGAGAACGTGCTGTGACAATCGCTCTGGGCACTACGTAGAGTATTATAAGTTGACTTTGGATACGTTACCGCATCACTGGCAGTGTGGCAGAGTGTCATAGGGGACGAGCTCGCATCACCACACGTAGACAAGATCGTTACGTACAAATTACTGCTTGACGAAATCGTACAATAACCGCAATGATGTTGGTTACGAGGCTTCATAGCTCTTTAAGGATGTTAATAAGCTATCAAACCATAAGAAATCGCTTGCATGAAGCCAATCTCCGTTCTCTAAGGCCGCTAGGTGTACCACCTATTGAGTCCCACAATCGCAGAGCCCGTTTACAATGGGCTCGTGAACACATAAAGTGGACAGAAGAATAGTGGCGCTTTGTGTGTTTTTCTGACGAATCTCGCTTTTGTATGAGGCCAGGTACTAGACGTACACGGTATTGGAGGACCGTGGACGCCAAGAAAGTTTAAAATCATGTCAGGAAGTCCATGCATACAATGGTGGAACAATCATGATATGGGCGGGTATTTGGATCGGTGGAAGAACCGAACTGATTTCGATCAGAGGCAATCTATGATCAAATTTACACTGAAACGATTGTATCAGATGTGGTCATTACTTTGTGGACCTAATTTTGTGCTTCATTTCTAGTTATGCATGATAATTGATAATGCACGTCCACTCACTGCCCGTCGTTGCAAACACACTTGCCGCAGCTAACATCAACGTCCTACCATCAATCATGCTCAATCGCCAGACTTAAATCCCATTGAGGACGCATGGGATATGCTTTAAAGAAGAGCTTTGCCAAATATGGATGCCGTGCAGACGGCATCCATATTTATTTGGCAAAGCTCTTCAAGATTGTCTGGTGTGTACACCAGAAAATCTTTTTCGCCTGGTGCAACGAACGTGGGCGGCCATTCCGCAACGTGATTTGGATGAACTCATATTGAGTAAGTATAATAATAGTCGCTGCGGTTGTGTTATACGCGTTATCAGCGGAAATACAGACCACTAATTGTTCATTTTACGCAATAAAAACTTTTATCATTATCTTTTAATAATTTTTTAAATGACAGGATTAAGTAATGTGAAAAATCCAGCATAAGCAAAAATCGCGAAAAGTATTTACTAATGCAAAAGCAAAGAGTACGTCTTCGTCGAGTCGATCTACACATACGAAAACATTTTATTTAATAAATCTAAATAGACATTTCTATTTAATTTCAATAGGGCAATATTTAAATAATTAAAAAAATACCTTGATCCCTAGACACTTTTGATGTGTGTACATTCTAACAGTTATGATGTTGGTAGTTACATTTCTTTACATCATCGTCCTCGCTTGTGATTGGATATCACAAGCGAGGACGATTATAATTATTGTTTTTTTTATTTTTTAGTTGAGTTATAACGCTTAATTCTAAGAATGGGGGACATTTTGGGAAAGCGGCATTTTGGGAAAGGTACATTTTGGGAAAAGGACATTTTGGGAAAGAGACATTTTGGGAAAGGGATATTTTTGGAAAAGGACATTATAGGAAGTTGTCATTTTGGTACCAGGGGACATTTTGGGAAGTTGACATTCTGAGCCTCAACGAAACCGATTACAGGCATTTTTGAATTGTCAAGGGGTCGTTCAGTCAGAAACATGAAGCTAGTTGCCTGTTCCAAAGCGTAGTACGAGTAGGTACCTATGGAGGGGGTGCATGTTGAAGAGCCTCCTCGTGGCGCACCCTGGGCAACGTCGGCTCCAATTGCCCACCAAGTTTTGGTGGACAATTGGGGCTGGCGGCTAATCTTTAACAAACGGGGAAAGGTCATGGTTCCAATCACCGATCATGCTTGATGGTCGGTGAAGGGAACCGGGCTATAGAGGGTCAATACGTCCACTCCTCCTCTGCTTACAGAGGAAGTTGAGTGGGCGTAGACTGAGAAGGGCCGCCGCTGCGGTGCAGGCGCACCAAAGCGGCACGTGTTTCTCTCCTTGAGGAGAGAATTTTCGGCGGGTTCGCTGAGTCGGGTCGGCCGGACAGCGAACGGAGGCATGCCTAATGCCGCCGTCGGGGGCTTGGCTTAATTGCCTGGCCCAGAGGAAGGCTACCTCTAAGATAAAAAACCACCCAATCCTAAGCTTCGAAGCGCGGTGAGAGGATGAATGGCTGGAGGGAGTCCAGTCGTTAGCGCTTCCCCTGCAGAGCACCTGCCGCACTCTGCAGTATGTAGGCTTACCGGGCATCTAGGCTCTGCCCGGTGGACATCAAAACCTATATCTACTCGTGGGATTAAAAATGGAACAAATAAATTATCATAACATAAATAAAAATGACGAAGAGGAGAGGAGTGATGCGGGGTCGGAGTCCGACGCCGCATCTGGCGCGGAGGGCTCATGCCAGGGCTCGGGGCGCGAAGTGGCGGGGGCTGCTGATAGGAACCGAAGGTTCTACCAGAAGCGCCCCAGATCGGGGGAGGGCCAGGGGTCATCCTCCGAAGAGTGCACCTCGGGGCCCAAAAAAATCCACTCCAGCCGGCGGGGTGGAGCCCGGGAGAAGGGTTTGGGCAGAGGGCTCGCCACCCAGGAGACTAATGAGCTGCGCTCTGTCAGCCCAGCCGAGCCGGCTCAGCAAACTGGGAGACTCGCCTTGGAAGGGAACCAGCCTGGAAGGACCAGCTGCAAGGCGGGTCTCTCAGAGTCCTCGAGTGGCGAGCCGGACGCCGCTGGCGGCTTCAACTCGGATCGAGCGGCCAGGTTTGCGGAGATCGTGGTCGCCGCAATAAAGGATGTGGCCTTGAAGAGGAATAAATCCTCTAAAGACAAGGCCATAGCCGCGGCCACGGCCTCCATTATGGCGGCAGCGGAGGCCAATCAACCTGGGTCTCCGTCAGACGCAATGTCTGAAATGCGGGCGGAGGTAGCCCGCTTGACAGCCGCCATGGAGCTTCTCCGGAAGGAGAATGAGGAGCTCCGAGCAGACCTGGCCGGGCTTCGAGCAGCCGGCCCCAGGGAGGTACCGCAGGCGGGGGCGCAGCAGCATGGGCAGGGACGGCCCGTGCCTGCGCAAGACCAGGTTCTGACCCTGGTGCGGCAGGAGCTGGCTGCCTTCCAGAGCCGGTTTTCCGCCCTGGAGGCCATTGTCCTGCGCCCCCCACTAGCGGCGAGCCAGCCGGCCGCGGGCCGGCAGAAGGCGGTGTCATTTGCCACCGTCGCAGCTGCCGCGGCCAAACCTGGCTCGTCGAGTCAGAGGAGGGTCCCCCCCGTGCCGAAACCCGCGGGGCCGCCCATGCCCAGGGCGGGCGGGATGGCTACACAGACGGCGAGGGCACCGGCCCTGGCTGCAAGACGGACGCCCCCACCTCCTCCTCCTATATCTCCTCCGGCTGGTGCTGGATGGCAAGTAGCCGGGGAGAAGAGGAAGGCCAGGCAGGCGGCAAGGGCGGCCAAAAGGAAGGAGAGGCAGCAGCAGCGCAAAGAGCGAAGCGTCGCGGCTAGGCTCCGTGCCCCGAAGTCCGCAGCTGTAGTGATTACACTACAGCCGGAAGCGGTGAAGAAGGGCGTGTCCTACCGTGACGTGCTAGCCAAGGTGGGAAAGGCGGTGAGCCTAGAGGAGATCGGCGCCACCGAAGGCATCCGGGTAAGGCTCACGGCGACTGGGGCCCGGATGCTGGAGATCCCCGGTGCGGCCAGCGGCCCGGCCGCCGACGCTCTGGCCGAAAGGCTTAGGGCGTCCTTAAATGCGGACGAGGCCCGAGTGTCCAGGCCCAACAAATGCGCTGACTTGCGCATCCTGGGCCTGGACGACTCTGTGACGGAGGGAGATGTGATGGCCGCCGTCGTTAGGACTGGGGGGTGCTCTGCCGAGCAGGTGAGGGCAGGCACCATCCGTCCTGACTTTAAGGGGATGCGAGCCGTTACGGTAAGCTGCCCCGTGTCGGCGGCCAAAAAAATAGCCGAGGGCCGAAGGCTACTGGTGGGCTGGGTTTCCGCGCAGGTGAAACTGCTGGAACCCAGACCTCTGAGGTGCTTCCGCTGCCAGGTGGGCAACCACGTGGGAGCTCAATGCACCTCGGAGGTGGACCGCAGCCACCATTGCTTCCGCTGTGGTCAGCCCGGTCACAAGGCCGGCTCTTGCAATGCCGCGCCGCACTGCACCGTATGTGCGGCAGCTGGCAAGCCGGCCGATCACCGGATGGGGAGCAAGGCCTGCGCTCCACCCGCCACAGCCAGGGGCAGGGGCAAGCCCTCCGCCACCGCCGTCACTGCCGCAGCCGCCGACACTGCCGCCGCCGCTGCCGCCTTGACCGCCGTCGTCGCCGCCGTCACCACCGCGGCGGGGCCCTCACAGAGGGCTCGGGAAGAGGCTGACATGGAGTGCCAATAACGGCCCCATTACGCCTCCTCCAGGCGAACATCAACCACTGCGCCTCCGCTCAGGATCTGTTGCTCCAGAGCATGGCGCAGTGGTCGATTAACATCGCCGTGGTCGCTGAGCCGTACTTTGTCCCGCCCAGGGATGACTGGGTGGAGGACCTGAGCGGCTCAGTGACCCTAATTTCGTCGGCCGCCGCCGGTACTCCGTCCCTCGAGTCTGTCACGAGGGGACGGGGTTGCGTGGCAGCACGGTTCGGGGAGATCGTAGTGGTTGGGGTATACTTCTCCCCGAACCGAACTCTTGCCGAGTTCCACAACTCCCTTGCAGGGTTGAAAGTCGTCGTCATCGGGTTCCGTTCCCTCCCCGTGCTCCTCCTCGGGGATTTCAATGCCAAGAATGTGGCTTGGGGTTCCCGGTATACGGACACACGGGGCAGGATGGTGGAGGACTGGGCTCTGGAGACAGGCCTGGTCGTCCTAAATCGGGGTTCTGTCCCCACGTGTCTGCGGATGCGGGGTGAATCGGTGGTGGACATCTCGTTCGCCAGCCCCGCTCTGTCACCGCGTGTCCTTGACTGGCGCGTCATAGAGGGGGTGGAGACCTATTCCGACCACCGGTACATCCGGTTTGACGTCTCCGCCCAGACCTCGAGCGCGCTGGTCCGACAGGCCCCGAGTGGTCCGCGGTGGGCGCTGAAACAGCTGGACCGGGAGCTCCTCCTGGAAGCCTCGATCGTGCAGGCCTGGGTGTCATCACCGGACAGGCCTGCTGACATCAACGTCGAGGCGGAGTGGTTCCGGGAGGCCATGTCCGAAATATGTGACGTGGCAATGCCCCGGGCCCAGCCCGGACGCGCTCAGCGCCAGGTGTGCTGGTGGTCGCCAGAGTTGACGACTTTACGCAGTGCGTGTGTCGCTGCGCGACGCCGGTACACCAGGCACCGCAGGCTCCGTATTCGCCCTCCGGATACGGAAGCCATTCAGGCGGAGCTGTACGAGGGGTACAGAGCGGCGAAGACCGCCCTCCAAGCGGAGATCCTGCGGGCCAAGGGACTGGCCCGCGAGGAGTCGCTGGAGACTCTGAACAGGGACCCGTGGGGACGCCCCTACAAATTGGTGCGTGAGAAGCTCCGCCCATGGGCTCCCCCGCTGACGCAGAGTCTCCGGCCCCAGCTCGTGGAGGACGTGGTGAGCACTCTGTTCCCTTCTAGAGGGGACCATATCTCCCCGCCCATGGCTCCGCCTAATGCGGTGCTGAATGCGGACCACACCGCCGACGACGACGACGATGCTCCGGAGGTGACCGAGGTAGAGCTGCGAGTGGCGGTACGTAGGCTGAGTGCTAAAAATACCGCCCCAGGTCCCGACGGCTTACCTGGGAAAGCCTGGGTCCTGGCCTCGGAGGCTCTCGGGCCTCTACTAAGGGGGCTCCTAAGCGCATGCATGGAGAGGGGCCAGTTCCCACTTCGTTGGAAGACGGGGAAACTGGTCCTCATCAAGAAGCCGGGGCGCCCAGCGGACTCTCCGTCCGCTTACCGGCCCATCGTGCTGCTCGACGAGGTGGGCAAGCTCTTTGAGAGAGTCATTGCAGACCGCCTCGTCGGGCGGCTGGTGCGGGTGGGGCCGGATTTGGCGGAGAGCCAGTTTGGCTTCCGCAGGGGGCGCTCTACGGTGGACGCCATCATGCGCGTGCGGGCCCTCACGACGGGGGATGCTGTGGCCCGGGGTGGGGTCGTCTTGGCGGTGTCTCTGGACATCGCCAATGCCTTCAATACCCTGCCCTGGAGTTGCATCAGGGAGGCACTCCGGTATCACCGGATGCCGACCTACCTCTGTCGTGTGGTCGAGGCCTATTTGACGGACAGGGCCGTCATCTACCCCGGTCACCAGGGAGTATGGAACCGGCAAGAGATGTCGTGCGGTGTCCCACAGGGATCGGTCCTGGGGCCGCATCTGTGGGATATCGGCTACGACTGGGTGCTGCGCGCCGACCTCCCCAGTGGCGTCAGCGTGGTTTGTTACGCTGACGACACGCTGGTCCTGGCGCAGGGGAAGGCGCACCAAGCGGCGGCAGAACTAGCGACACGCGGGGTTGCGACAATCGTCGAGAGGATCCGGCAATTGGGACTCGAGGTGGCCCTGCACAAGTCCGAGGCCATGTGTTTTCATGGTCCTCGGAACACGCCACCGTCGGGTTCACAAATAACGGTAGGAGGGGTTCACATCGGCGTCGAGTCGACGAAAGTTATTTAGATTTTTGCCATAGAATACAGCGGATGAGAAGTGTTTTATTCGCTAAAATATCAGAAACTATCATTGATGACTCTCTACGTAAGGCAAAGCAAATAATTTATAGTAACAGAGCAATGAATGTTTTCTTGTTTAATTTACCGCCATTCCTAGTTAGATTAGTTCGTTTGCGGGACATTACAACATTAGAGGATGCGTTAAAAATAGTCTTAGAAGAACAAAACTTCCAGGCAGTCTATGATTGTAAAACAAACGATAGGCGCAATTTTAGTAGAACTAATAGACCTAATTTGCCTAATTACCAAAATGCATCGGAATCTAATAATCAAACGAAAGATTCGCAAAGCGTATCAAGTACACATGTACCGAATAATGCCACAAACAGCACATCTACACCGAACAATTCGCATCAGTCCAGGCATTATAAGCAGCATAATAATATTCAAAAGAATCAAAATAGTTTGAATCGTACAAACAACAATAATTCGTCACCGCAGTCAAGTAGGTCATCTTTTCCGGTTGCACAACAGAGCCAACAGTTCGCGACACATGCACCGGGCACGTCGAATTTTGCAGCGCAAGCATCTACGTCGGGTACGAATACTGATGTCACCATGCGTACTGCGAGTTCGCGACGTGTTAATTACATAAATAATTCTAGTTATGATGAACAGAGTTCAAATAATTCGTATAACGAGTGTCAGGAATTTTCTCCTGAAGATCCCGGGGCGGGAAATTTTTGCGTAATGGCCTCTACCCTAGAGAACGAATAAAAATAAACTGCAATAAACGCTTAAATTTACCACATATAGCTATACCAGAATTAAAAGCAGTTTTTATGATAGATACAGGGAGTGTTAGGTCGTTTATAAGTCCTTATATAGCGAATAAATATTTTAAAAATTATTTACAGTATGAACCCTTCGAAGTTGTTAGTACTCACGCATCGAGCGTTCATAGTGAAACGGCAGTTATTCCATTACCGGTTACGTTTGGAAATAAAGAGTTCCATAAGTTTTATGTCTATAGTGTTGACGATAGGTATGATGGATTAATAGGTAGCAATTTGCTAAAGCAATTACAGGCAAAGATTAATATGGAAAGTCAGATATTACATTTAAAAAATACTGACATTCCAATCGTATATTCACCGCCTATGAGAGAGGTATATAATCTACCATCTCGTAGTGAACTTAGAGTAAGGCTCCCGGTCAACTTATTGGACGGGGAAGCTGTATTAGAATTTAAAAGGTTTACGGAAGGGATTCGAATGCCCGCCGCATTGGTTACGTGTGTTAAAGGTTATGCAACAACTGTTATTCAGAATTATAGTCATCAAAATAGAACTTTAGTAGTTACAGGACCTTTTCAAGTAGAACAATACATACAGAACCCATCTGTTAATGTTAATTTCATGGATAATAATATAGAAGTGGACAGATTGCTAACAAAGAATTTAGAAAAATTACAGTTAGATCATATGAACTCAGAAGAACGTACGGTTATTGAGGGAATTTGTAGAGAATACAAAGATATATTTTATTGTGAAAATATTCCATTAACCTTCACAAATCAGGTTAAACATAGAATAAGAACAAAGAATGAAGACCCAATAAACATTAAGGCACATAGGTTACCCCCTATTCAAACAAAAGAAATTAAGAGTCAAGTTGAGAAGATGTTAAGGGATAACATTATCCAGGAATCGCATTCTCCCTGGAGTGCTCCCGTACATTTGGTGCCAAAAAAGTTAGACGCATCAGGCCAACAAAAATGGAGGATGGTAGTTGACTATAGACGGCTCAATGAAATCACAACGGATGACAAATACCCCTTGCCCCACATTAACGATTTATTTGACATGCTAGGTAATAGTACCTACTTTACAACCCTTGATTTAGCTAGCGGGTACCATCAATTAGAGGTCCAGGAGCAGGATAGAGCTAAAACCGCATTTAGCACACCTTCAGGGCATTACGAATTTAACAGGATGCCGTTTGGCTTAAAGACAGCACCCGCAACCTTTCAGCGAGCAATGGATAACGTCTTACGAGGCCTTCAAGGCTTACATTGCCTAGTATACCTTGATGACGTCATAATTTTTTCAAAAAGTTTGCCTGAACATGTAGAAAAACTTAGAGCAGTTTTTGACCGCTTCCGTCAAACAAATTTAAAAGTTCAATTAGATAAGTCGCATTTTCTTAGAAAGGAAGTACTCTATTTAGGGCATACTATTACGAATGAGGGTTTGAAGCCAAATAATGATAAAATAGATGCTATTCTTAGGTATCCCATACCAGAAACGGTTACACAGATTAAAAGCTTTTTAGGACTTATCGGATATTATAGGAAATTCATAAAAGATTTTGCTAAAATAACTAGACCATTAACAGCTTGTTTAAAGAAAGGTCGCAAAATTGTTATTAATGAAGAATATAAAGAATGCTTTGAGACATGCAAAAAGCTTTTAACTAATGCACCTTTGTTACAGTTTCCTGATTTTAGTAAAACTTTTATCTTAACCACCGATGCATCAAATTTTGCAATCGGGGCTGTATTGTCACAAGGAACAATAGGTTCAGATAAGCCTGTAGCATATGCCAGTAGAACTTTGAGTGACACAGAATCAAGATATAGCACTATCGAGAAAGAACTATTAGCCATAATATGGGCAGTTAAGCACTTTCGACCGTATTTGTATGGTAATAAGTTTACCATATTTACAGACCATAGACCATTAGCATGGCTGTATTCATTGAAAGAGCCCAATAGTAAACTCACGCGATGGCGATTAAGGTTAGAAGAATACGATTTCGAAATAAAATATATGAAGGGCCCTCAAAACACGAACGCAGATGCATTATCCAGGATTAAGATTAATGCAATTGACGACGATTTAGATTCAATATTTGTAAATGTAGGAGATAGGCAAGAAAGAATACAAAAAATTATAAAAAACGAATTGCAAGACCTCGAAACTCCAATAGAGACGATAGAACTTTCGGATTCTGATGATGGGGTCACTGCCAATTCAGTTTCAAATAGAGAAAACGAAGGCATTCCTATTTTAAACGAAGCTGTCGATACTAAACCAAAACAGATTTTAATTCATTCATGGTTTAAAGATAAATTGGTCGTAAAAGATATTTCTAATAATAAACAAAAAATTCTTGAAGTTCACTTACCGACAAATAACGATAAATTAGTTAAAGACTTCTTGAAAGAGTATATAGACCCAAAACATAAGTACTTTATATACTTTGAACATCCATCATTTAGAAAAACTTTTTCAAACATGGTAATTAAATTATTTAAAAAGGATTCAGTTAAGTTAACAGAATGCACGGAAAGAGTTACGAATTTGACAGAATCGGAAGAAGATCAAAAAGAAGTTATTTTGAAATACCACGAAGGGAAAACGTGTCATAGAGGTATTAAAGAAACTTTAGCCAAACTTAAAAGACATTATTGGTGGGCAAACATGAAAGAGACAGTTACGGCAATCATAAACGCTTGCGAAACATGTAAACGCATGAAATATGACAGAAAGCCGATGAAACCTCACATTCAGTTAACACAAACGCAGGTTAGCCCATTTCAGGAAGCTTTTATGGATTTATTATATATAGAGGGGAAATATTATTTAACTGTAGTAGATGCATTTAGTAAGTTAGCCCAAGCCATAGAGGTACCAAATAGGAGTACACCAGAGATAGTTAGGGCATTGATTAAGTATTTTAGCATGTATGGTCTGCCTAGGAAAATTAGTTGTGATTCCGGTACAGAATTCAATAATGCTTTGATTAAAGAAATGTTAAGCTTGTACAAAATTGAACTCCATATTGGGACTCCAAACAATCCCAGTTCAATGGCAATAGTAGAAAGGTTTCATTCTACCATTATTGAAATTTACCGCTTAGCAAAATACGATAAAAGCGATTTAGATGCAGCATCTGTTATGACATATGCCATCATGGCTTATAACAACACCATTCATTCAGCGACAGATTTTACGCCTTTTGAATTGGTATTTGGTCATACTTATTCAGATAATGTATTTAACGTGGATAGAGAAAAGAATTTAACTCAGAAACTATTATTGGATCACAGAAAACGCCTTAAAATACTTTATGAATTCATAACAGAAAAAATTGAATCCGACAAAATTAAAGTGATAAATAAAAAAGGTGGTGAAACACCACCGGTACTTGAGCCAGACGATAATATTTATATGAAAGATACTAGGATTAGAAAAGCTAAAGAAAAGCCGCGATACGAAAAAGCAAAAGTAATTGGCGAAGTTGAAAGAAATATAGTGCCGGTAGAAATAAAGAAAAGGAAAACTAGAGTAGCTTTAAAAAATGTAAAACGTCCTCCACAGATCGTGCCTGGTACTTCTGGTACTAGTGGTATCAACATTCACGCTGGACCTCCAAAACCTCGGTCAGAATCCGGGGATAGCAGCGATAAAGCGGGGAGCAGCAGTGAAGAGGAATAGTTATTGGACAATATATAAAACGGTAGACTTAGAATCATTAGGCTTACAAATAGATAATAACATTCGGGATTTTAGTGATTTAAAAATAAAAATTAAGGAAAACAGAGTTAGTAACGAAACCGTAGGAATAGAAAGTCAAATAGAATATCTAATTAAACTAACTAAGGATAGATTTTTTCAAATATTACCTTTTCATTACAGAAATAAACGAGCTTTGTTCAACCCATTAGGCTCACTTGTAAAAGCTATTTCTGGAAATTTAGATGAAGATGATGCAATTAAATATGATAGAGAAATTCTAATGATTCAGAACAAAGAGCATGTAGTCGAACGTAAAGTATCATCAATGCAAAAGGCTTTTGATAAATTAGTAAATAACTCTGAAATAATAAATTCAAATATTAAAAACTTGGGTTTACATACCAATGAAATGGGAAAATTAGTTGAACAGGAGTTCCGGTTTAACAAACTTTTCCAAATATTGAATACTATGTATCAAATTTTAAATAACTTTCGAACTTGTTACGAAAACATACAAGAGATTGAGACGGCAATAGCCTTTAGCAAATTAAATACATTGATTTAGAAGTAGAGTTATTCCTGAATTGTAGCAATATAGATATTCTTTGTATGACAGAACATTGGCTTAAAAGCCACCAGTTCATGTTCAATTTTAGTAATCACCAGGTTGGTAGTTCGTTCAGCAGAGTAAATGCTGTACATGGTGGCTCTTTAATTCTAGTAAATAAACAGCTAAAATTTAAAGACCGCAAGGATATTGTGAGCCTCTCTGTTGAGCGGACAATTGAAATAGCCTGTGTAGAATTGGAGCAGCTCATTATATTAAGTGTGTACAGACCACCTTCAGGATTGTATGATTGTTTTGAAAAGGTTATGGATGAAGTGTTGCACAAAATCTGTAATTCAAACAAATCTGTCATCACTTGTGGTGATTTTAATGTTAATTTGTTAGAGAATTCTGGGTTAAGTACTAAAATTATAAGTCTATTTCAGTCATACAATCTTGCTAACCAATTCTTGGAGCCCACTAGAATAACTTCCACTAGTGCCACATGCCTAGATAACATTTATACAGATGTTATACCAACCCACAAAGAAATTATTAACTTGATAGACTCAGATCATTGCGGACAATTGATTACTATTTCTAATTTAAACAAAAGAGTTACTAAAAAAGATATCACTGCTAACCCTAAAACTACTAATCGCTTGGAAACATTTAAATCTAAACTTTTAAATAAATTACCACTTCTGTTGACTAATGATGACCCTAATCAACAATATAATGATTTTTTTAAAATATATTGCACACAATTCAATACCACATTCATTCCAAAGACGTTCTCAGTTAATAGTAATGCTTCCTTCAGTGACTGGGCCACCATTGGTATACATACAAGTAGGAAAAGACTTTATGAATTGTATGATGAACGGGCATGTATAAACACTGCTGAATTTAATTTATATGTCAAGAATTATTCAAAATTATTTAAAAAAGTTTGTAGTATAGCCAAGTCACGTTATTTGAGTTCAAAAATTAAAAATAGTGGTAATGTAATTAAAATGACATGGAGTATCATTAATAGCGAAACGGGAAGGTCATGCAACCGATGTAGTGACTACAGCCTAGCTATTGATGACAATATAATTAAATCAGATTCTCAAGTCGCCGCGGCCTTTGAAAATTTCTTTGCAGAGATTCCCGTATCGACTACTAAATCTCTTAACTCTTCACCCACTGCTTCAGAGTCTTTACTTAAAGAAAACGTTCCAGTTTGTGATTCTGAATTTTATTTCCAATATGTCACGTGTAAAGATATAATTAAAACCTTTCACACGTTAAATGTTAAAAAGACCGCAGATCTATGGGGTAATTCTGTGGACGTTGTTAAGTCGATTATAAACATTGTAGCACCAACTTTAGCTGTTATTTTTAATAATTGTATTGACCGTGGTGAGTTTCCTGATCTTATGAAAAGCAGTAAAATAATACCGTTGTTTAAATCGGGTAGTACATCAGACCCTACTAATTATAGACCTATATCAGTGCTACCTACCTTTAGTAAATTTTTTGAAAAGCTTATTCTAAATCAAATGCAAAGATTTTTCAACGTACATAAATTACTGCATAACAAACAGTTCGGTTTTACAAGGGGTCGTTCAACTACCGATGCCGGAGTTGAACTTCTAGGGCATGTATATAATGCATGGGAGGACAAATGCGATGCGTTGGGCATCTTTTGCGATTTGTCCAAGGCATTCGATTGTGTTCTTCATGAAACATTAATCAGGAAACTGCACCACTACGGAATCCGGAACGCCTCTCTGGATCTTCTTACTTCTTATTTAAGTGATAGGATTCAGAGAGTTGATGTTAACGGGAAAAGATCTCCCGGATCGGTAGTAAGAATGGGGGTCCCTCAAGGCTCAATTCTAGGTCCATTTTTATTTCTTATTTATATAAATGACTTGCCTTACCTCATAAAGGATAAACATGATATAGTGCTGTTTGCAGACGACACTTCACTTTTATTTAAACTCAAACGTCAGCAGCTGGTTACTGACAATGTAAATAGCGCCCTCGCAAAAGTAGTTAACTGGTTTAACGTTAATAACCTTCTTCTTAACGAGAAAAAAACTAAATGTATTAAGTTTACGTTACCACATGTTAGACAGGTAGAAACAAGTGTTCTCATAAAGGGGGAAGAGTTGAAACCCGAAAATACCACAGTATTCTTAGGCATAACTTTAGACGCCAAGCTGCAATGGGGCCCCCATATAGATAAAATGTCAAAAAAGCTTAGCTCTGCAGCATACGCTGTTAGAAAAATTCGTGGTTTAACAGATTTAGAGACAGCCCGTTTAGTATACTTCAGTTATTTTCATAGTGTAATGTCGTACGGTATTCTGCTGTGGGGAAATGCCGCCGATATTCAGACGATTTTTGTTTTACAAAAAAGGGCAATTCGTTCAATTTATAAATTAAGTCCCAGACACTCCCTCAGAGAAAAATTTAAAGAGATTAATATAATGACTGTGCCTTCTCAGTATATTTATGAAAATCTTTTGTATGCACATAAAAATATTAATCTGTTTAAAAAATACAGTGATATCCATAGTATAAATACTAGGAACAAATACAAATTTGTTGTTCCTACAACCAGGCTCAAGAAAATAGGTGGCTCGTTTAGATGTCAATGTATACATTTTTATAATAAACTTCCTAGCCACATTCAAGAACTAAGCCTTAATAAATTCAAATCTTTTATAAAAAGGAAACTATGCCAGAAAGCCTATTATACTGTCAAATACTTTATTGAGGACAAAAAGGCTTGGGAGTGAGCTGTTCCAATAAATTTACACAGGGAATGTTGATTTATTTTATTGTTTTTTTTACTAACTATTGTACTTTTAATCTTTGCTATAAGTATCTATAATTTTTTACATATACAATGACATGAATATTTACTGTATAAAGTATTATATTATTTTAATTGTTGTGAATGTGAGGACTATGTGGGTTATTATTCCAGTTTTAATCATGTTCTGGCAGTTTGAGTAGTTTATGTGGCCTACCCAAATGTCCTTTCTTTGGTATTGTTCGTCGAATCGTTGAGCTCCTTAAGTTCTGAGTCGAGCTGCACGGTTACTGACAAATGCGTGCACTGTCTGGACAGGTCCACTCAATCTGTGTGGTTCTTTTCTCAAAAGTCCATTTCAGACACCAATCTGCATGGTCCTCAATGATTATGTCCGGATTTTATATACACATTGACATTAATGAATTTTATATACATATACTATGACAAGAGTATTTACTTTGTAAAGTATTATGCTATTATTTTAACTATTGTGAATGTGAGAACTATGTTGGTCATTGCTTTTTTTTTTTTGTATTTTTACTCTTAGTGTAATCATGATCTGGCAGTTTGAGTAACTTGTGCGGCCTACTCAAATGTCCTTTCTTTGGTATTGTTCGTCGAATCGTTGAGCTCCTTAAGTTCTGAGTTGAGCTGCACGATTGCTGACAATTGCGTGCACTGACTGGACAGGTCCACTCAATCTGTGGGGTTCTTTCCTCAAAAGACCATTTCAGACACCGATCTACATAGCCTTCACATGATCTGACCAAGATTCTGTCTGGACTTTAAAAGAGACTGTGACCTCTGAGTTTGTTTCGGCCTTTCTTCTCAGAGTAGTCAGATAGGAAACGCCGACCTCATCTAGTTTAAAAAAAAATATGATTGACGTGTAAAAGTGTTTGTAAAAACCTACTTACAGAAATAAAATCATTTATCATTTATCATTTATTTATCATTGCACCAATCCATTATAAATAGTACAGAATTATATAATACGTTAGAAGTCATTGCTAAACATGCTAGAACTATATACCCAGTAAGCTAAACGTAATTTAATAAAATTAGAACGTAATATCATACTTAAATCATATATAAATAACAACATGTTAGTTTTTGTTTTAGAAGTCCCCCTAATAGATAACGAAACATATAATTATTACAAGGTTATACCCATTCCTATATTCCATTCTCCAAATACTTTTACTATTATACCCAAATACCCTTACCTTATGGTGAATAGATTGAAATACATGCCCGTGGTAAGCCCATGTGCTGAGATTGAAAATGGCAAATTTCTTTGCGCTGAAACTAATCTAGCCCAGTATCCAACTGAGACCTGCATTGAACAAATAATGTTAATGAAGAACAACTACAAAAGCTGCATACAGAACCATATTGAAATAGAGAAAACTAAGATACAAAAAGTAACCGACAACCAATGGTTGGTTTACTCAGAAGAAAATCTCATCATCACCGAGAATTGCAATACAGAAATTATGAAATACACTGTGCTTGGGACCTACATCGTGTCGCCTGGCCAACAATGCGAGACACAAATAGGCGAAGTCATCGTTGCCGCTACCACAAACACTACAGTTTCTAGTCTCCAGCTGCCATTGATCCAGATGCCAGAGCTACAACAGGACATCCAGAGAAGATCAAAGAAAGTGGATCTAAGAAATGTGGACTTTAGTGATGTGAAAGAAGTGTTACAAAGTGCAAAATTTTGTGAAATAGACGACACGACCCAAACGGTGACAATAGGAATTAGTGTGTGGACTATCTGCGAGTATGTAATTATTGTAATAGCAATAGTTATCTTTATAATGTATAAATTTCAGTTTCTGTTCTTTTGTCGAAATTCTCCGAAACCGTCTGCGACACCTTCGGATAATTTCTCTCTTGGGGAGGGAGGAGTTAAGGAACCCCAATCTACCAATATTAGCTTCGTCAGCTAATAAGTAAATAATAAAGGTATTATTTCCTAAGATTCCACCGCTTGATCAGCATCCTTGATTATCTAGGACATGCGTCATACCTGATCACGCCATGCATGTACTACGTTAGCAATAAAGAAAGTATATAAGATCAATATTGTATTAGATTAAGGTAATTACTGTTTAGCTGTAACTCTGTCGGAATAAAGTTATTTTTTAAATACTTCCGTTGTCGCTTACTTAATTCGCACGTTTGGGAGTGGCGCGAGGAGGCGAAACGCCGGGGCGTAGCTCCGCTGCCGCGAGAAATCACGGTACAGCGGACAGAGCTCCGGCGGGATCTCAGGGCGGCATGGAGAGTGCGATTGTCGCAACCCAGCGCTGGGCACGCCACAATTGCGGCGATAAGTCTCCTCTTTGAGGAGTGGCTTGAGAGGCGCCACGGCGTCCTCACCTTCCGCCTGACGCAGGTCCTCACCGGACACGGTTGTTTTGGGAGGTTCCTGTTCCGGATAAGGCGGGAGGAAACGCCCGGGTGTCACCATTGTGTGGATCGCCCGGAGGACACGGTGGAGCATACGGTGGAGGTCTGCCCGGCTTGGGCGGAGCACCGCCGTGTCCTCGTGGAGGCGATTGGCGGTGGCGATCTCTCGCGTCCGGCCTTGGTCCAGGCCATGGTACGGAGCGAGAGGGCTTGGGAAGCCGTCACCTCCTTCTGCGAAGCAGTAATGTTCGCGAAGGAGGAGGCGGAACGCGTGAGGGAGAGGCAAAGTTTGCGCCCTCACGCCCCTAGCCGCCGCAGGAGACGCCCTGGGCGTCGGGAATCGCAGGCCGATTCCCGGCCACCGTAGGCGCGGGCTTGCGAACGGCGAGCAATGGGCAGCTCGCCGTTCGATAAGGACCAGGCCCGGGTCGACGGCGCGTTGTGTTCCACGCGCGCCTCAAAGAGATGTCAGCACCAATGATGGGGTTTGCTAGGACCGATGCCTGCTAGGGTTGCGGAAAAGTCCAAGAGGGTTACCGTGGCCCCTGGCACAGGCAACTGAAGGAACACGGGTGGGTTTTAGTCAGTAAGAGTCTGACACGCCCTCCTGCTCTGCCCAGAGCGGGAGAAGTTATTTGATGATTTCCGACCCACAAAAAAAAAAAGGTACCTATGGAGAAGAATGGTCATGAAACTCCATGGACACTCTTTTAAATCAAAATATTCTTACCAAAAAGTGGTTACATCATTCATGTTGAAATTATGCATGTGAGAACGATGTAGAAAGACGTGCACGTTAAAAGCGTCCGTAATAAAAAGATAAAAACAATTCAGGAATTTAAGTAAGCCGTGGCAGCTAAGAAATAACCAATGCTTACTGACGGCGCCCGTTCACGAACATGACGCATGGATCTCCAATACACAGGCTACCACCAGCGACACATTTGAGAGAGCATGACATATTCTCAGCCGCCGGGGCACATTAAAATTAATGAAAGACGAATCCAGTATGCTTTATAGTAGGTACATAGTGCTCACACATGTGCTATGCAATTATACAATACTAAGAGATTGAATTTATACAATGCAAAAATAGTTTTTACAATCTTAATCAGCTCCAACAGAATTTTCGAATGCTAATCAATTCGTTTAAGCGCCCTTGTGGAGCCGGGCCAGCACTAAGCCAAGCATTTTTGTCAGTGATGTAATCCCCCAACTTATAATATGCTTGGCTGTATAGTGGGCGTTTTATACAAGATTTGTTTAATTCAGTTGGACTATGTAGGGAGGTATTTTATTGTAATATTTAAAACAGTAACCCATGAAGGATGAGTCTACTTTAGCCAGTCCGAAACCTGGTTGAACTAATAGGACCCTATTTCTAGTCCTATAGTTCTTTTACCTCTTTTACTGAAAATATTTAAATTTTCCTTACGTTCATGATGTTTGATAAATGATAAATGATTTTATTTCTGTAAGTAGGTTTGAACAAACACTTTTACACGTCAATCATATTTTTTTAAACTAGATGGGGTCGGCGTTTCCTATCTGACTACTCTGAGAAGAAAGGCCGAAACAAACTCAGAGGTCACAGTCTCTTTTAAAGTCCAGACAAAATCTTGGTCAGGTCATGTGAAAGCTATGTAGATCGGTGTCTGCAATGGTCTTTTTAGGAAAGAACCACACAGATTGAGTGGACCTGTCCAGTCAGTGCACGCAATTGTCAGTAATCGTGCAGCTCAACTTAGACTCAAGGAGCTCAACGATTCGACGAACAATACCAAAGAAAGGACATTTAAGTAGGCCGCATAAATTACTCAAACTGCCAGATCATGATTACGTTGAGAAAAATAAATATAAATAAATCAATGACTGACATAGTTCTCACATTCACAATAATTATAATAATATTATAATAATCTTTGAGGACCATGTAGATTTGTGTCTGAAATGGTCTTATGAGGAAAGAACCACACAGATTGAGTGGACCTGTCCAGTCAGTGCACGCATTTGTCAGTACCCGTGTAGCTCAACTCAGAACTTAAGGAGCTCAACGATTCGACGAACAATACCAAAGAAAGGACATTTGGGTAGGCCGCATCAGCTACTCAAACTGCCAGAACATGATTAAAACTGCAACAAAAACACACATAGTCCTCACATTCACAATAATTTAAAATAATATAATACTTTATACAGTAAATATTAGTGTCATTGTATATGTAAACAAGTATAGATACTTATAGCAAAGATTAAAAGTAAAAAAGGTTAGCGAAATAAAATAAATTAACATTGCCTGTGCTTTATTGGAGCAACTCAATCCCAAGCCTTTTTGTCCTCAATATAGTCTTTGACAGTATAATAGGCATTCTGGCATAGTTTCCTTTTTATAAAAGATTTCATACATACTCGTATATTGACAAGGTACCGTCATGATGTTAATGTCTTTAAACAGTTCCCTTAGAGAATCGCGCTTGCGGAGGCTGTATATTGCTCTGATGGCTCTTTTTTGTAGAATAAAAATAGACTTAATATCGCCAGCCCGTCCCCATAATAAAATACCGTAAGACATGAACGATATTATGAAAATAACTGAAATAGACTAGCCTCGCGGTATCTACATTAGTGAATTGACGGATTTTTACTACAGCATATGCTGCTGAACTTATCCGTCCTGCAAGACATGTTAAATAAAGACCCCATTGCAGCCTTGAGTTGAGAGTTATCCTCAAGATAATAGTTTTATCGACAAATTCTAGTATCTCTTTATTCAATACTATGTCACAATCACTTTTAACATTTTTGGTAAAGCAAATTTTATGCATTTAGTTTATTTCCCATGTAATACTAAATTATTAGCATTGAACCAATTGTGTATATCTCATTATAAATCCGTACATTTTATCCGCTTTATTTACAATTTGTTCAATGTGCAAATCCAACCAGAGTTTTGAGCCAAACAATATGCCAGGACCACGAACTGCGTTTACTTTATTTAATAAAGCATGACATAATGAGTATGGAAAACTTATAATGTTTATATTTGTGAAGATTTAGGTCGTTGCAACCATAGTTCGTCAGTCGATCCAAGTCCTCTTGAAGAAGATATCAATTCTGAATGTTACGAATAGGTCTGTATACTTTGAGATCATCAGCCTATAACAAAAATGTAGAAATATGAAAACAGTTACCAATAATATTTATAAATAAAGAATAAAAGAGGACCGAAAATAGAGCCTTGTGGAACACCAGATGTAACCCGAGTAGTATGAGAGTGCGGTCCGTTAATAACAACCCGTTGACAACAGTTAGTGATGTATGAAATGAACCATCGCAACAAGTTACCAAGAATACCACTGAAAACTATTCGGTTCAGCAACAATTCATGATCTACCATGTCAAAAGCTTTTTGAAAGTCCGTGTACACTGAATCCACCTGTACACGATTGTCGATGTTATCAAATAGGTGACCGAAAAATACCAATAAATTAGTTCCATTGACCATCAAAGTTTATTTTTAGGTCGGCGACTAGCCTGGAATGGCAATTACAGGTATCGTTTACTAAAACACAGAGAGAGAAAGACGCGATGTCGTTTAAAGTTACCGTCGAATAAAAAAAAATTGTTGGTGCTGATTTGGCAGTACATATTTATTATATATTTTTTTACTTAAATAATTATAATCATGGTAAAATAAATTGCAAAGAATAAGCGTTATTATTATTAAGAAATCGTATTCTAATCGTAATAGTAACATTGTTTCCTTCAATATTCACACATAAGACAAAATTGTTTAGATATAAGAAATAGAGAGGTTAAGCTTTAAAATCTGGTACAAAAAAGACTTAACATTTAAGTTACAATGATGGCAATCTCATCGCTTAGGCACTTGTCTCACCGCCGACGAGGAAGCGACTAGCTATCAACGATTTTTTCGCTCAAGAAACGTACAAAAGACTGTACCTAACTGTTCGCACAACCAGCGAGTACTCGTTTGTCGCAGCGACAAGAGCTATCAAAGAGAGTACTAGCGACGCTTGCTTGGCGGGAGAACACTCGCTGAAAAACTCTCGCTTGTTACATACGCATACCAGCTAGTAATCGCTCGTTGACGTCGCGAACCCACTGCTCGTTGTTCGCCAACTCGTTTTTAGTTGGTTGTCGTTATTTGCGTGGGATTTGGGTGGGATAGGTGCCTTATACAGAATTAAAATATAAATATATGTACAAGAAAATATTTGAAGTTGTAGCGCAAACTGAACTTTATGTGTGGGTAATAAACTAGTTTTGCCAAAAACACATTTGTTTACATTATTGGAAACTAAATCGTAAACGCAGTATAGACAAGGACACCATAACAATGTACCCACGATTATAAAAACGCAAACTGCAGCAGTACGAAAATATAGTTAGTAAGTAAAGCCATAAATTTCAATGGAAAAGTAGCATCAACGTAAACCGTTCCACAGACATTCATCTTGTCAAATGACGCTAGATGTAGGCGTTGAATATTTCTGCACAACTTTTTTTCAGCATCTGTAACATAATTATTCTTAATTATTAAAACATTCCTGAACAGTACCTACGCGGCCGTTCATCAAGTTTTAGAAAAAATTGGCTTTGAAGCGTCGCGTCGTCCCCGTCTCTCATACTTGTGTGCTCTCCTCTTTCTAAAGCTCGATGTGTTCTGTTAACGGCCGGGTACTGTAGCATATTTGTTACTTTTTATGCAAATAGTTTATAACGGAATATAATGTTTTTATTTGTCTAGTTCATTATATTGTAATATTTATTTTGATTACCATTGCATATAATCAAAAGATCATAAAACTGTACGGACAGAATAGATGACGTGTTGCTTAGGAGTTAATTACGCCACTTTTTCTTTCCTACTAAAGCATTGAAAGGTGGCGACTTTGGGGGTTGTCTTTTGAAACTTAAACGAAAATTTATTTACGATTACCTGTGCAATTTGATTTCAAAATAAGCACACAAGAGGTTTGAATTTTTTCCATCGCTGTGTAAAACTTTTCACAATACAAGCTCAAAACAGTTTCACATATCAAACTCTTTATCCCCCAGATATACAAATATATCATTGAAAACCACACCGCATACTGAAAAAAAAAATATGAATCTAACGTATAGAGTCATATTCAAAAGATTCATTGAAATAATATATATTATATAAGGTGTATCTATTCATGCACGAAATATTTTAAGAGTTATATCTATCTGTAGCTGGTACAGAAACTAGTAACACGAAAAATAAAAAAATTTCTCAATCTTTTTTATTATAAGTAATTATTATAATTTTAAAACTGCTTGAGACATTTTGCATAAAACTTTTATTCCCTATTCTATGAATGACCCGCCCAACGCGGTGAGGGAGGTGACGCGCCGCCGCGCGCCGCATCGAGGTGTCTCGCTCTCGTCTATTTTGTGTCGAGCAGCGTGTTGGTGACGTTGTGTTCGGATGCATGTCTGCGCGACCGCGTACGCATGATAGTTGTTTCGCGTCTTGACGGTTATCGCACTCTACAGTCTGTCTGCTGCCGGACGCAATCACCTGCTTTGCAACAATCAACCTCCTGTTACATGGGACCTAACAATATCACTGGTGAACTGTAGTGGACGTACGAAAATATACCTCTGCCTATCTCTACGGAGAATGCAGGCGTGATGATGTTTAAAATAAACCAACCTAGGTAGACTCCGTAACTCGATCTAGTGTTATTGCGATAGTAGATTATCGCTTACAATAATAATGAATGTGAATTTAAAATACAATACCACCTAAGCCTAAATAGGTAAATTATTAAAGGAGGATGCAAATTCTGGTCCCACCTTCCAATAGCTATGTGTGTTACATCGTTGGATAGGTATTTTTGAGCTGAATAAAAGTTACTATGGCGCCAAGTTCCAAACCTTAGTCCGTTCAGAGTTATTCTTTATTAAACATGGTAGTTTTATCAGTAGCCAAGTAATGCTATTTTTACATAATAATTACATTTGTGCTATATACACGTAGTGTAGATACTAATCTACGGTTATCAATTGCGTCACTGAGTCGCAAACCTTATGACAAAAAGTTAAACAGTGGTCAACATTGACAAAATGCTTTTTTTTACAAAAAATACACGATAGCGTATTTTAAACATATACATTTATTTAATCATCGTTGTCTACAATGACGTTATTTAAAAATAAGGCTGGGCCTACAAATCCCTCATGCCTGGCGTGCCCTAGGTACCAAACGATTGAAACGATATGCGCACAGGTGTGCGACAAGGTGTGCGCATATCGTCACACAAACGCCGTCGTCGTACAGTACGTCGTCCCGTCATGCAGGTACAATATCTTTGGATAATATCATTATTGCGAACTAATAAGTAACAGTAGTACTTTCTAGCTCTCACGTGTCGCGACTGTATACGACCACGTAACAGCCAAGCATCTTCATCAATGCCAAAATCAGGTAAATCCTCATACATCGTTGGATAGGTATTTTTGAGCTGAATAAAAGTTACTATGGCGCCATGTTCCAAATCGTTCGTCATTGTAGACAACGATGATAAAATAAATGTATAGGTTTAAAATACGCTATCGTGTATTATTTGTAAAAAAAAGCATTTTGTCAATGTTGACCACTGTTTAACTTTTTGTCATAAGGTTTGCGACTCAGTGACGCAATTGATAACCGTAGGTTAGTATCTACACTACGTGTATATAGCACAAATGTAATTATTACGTAAAAATAGCATTACTTGGCTACTGATAAAACTACCATGTTTAATAAAGAATAACTCTGAACGGACTAAGGTTTGGAACTTGGCGCCATAGTAACTTTTATTCAGCTCAAAATTACCTACCCAACGATGTAACACACATAGCTATTGGAAGGTGGGACCAGATTTTATAGAAACTCTGGCATCGTCCTTTCCTCCTTTAAAATTCTACGAAAAGGCACATAGATGCGATTAAAACAAATTTTAATCCTAATCTACAGTAGGTACACATCTGTAAACTAGGTAAATACGAATAAACAGCTGATAGGTGCAACTCGATCTCGCATATTCGCATATTTCTGACTGACCGACCACTTGACAATTCAAAAGTGCCTGTAAATGGTTTAATTGAAATAAATGCTTTGAGTTTGAGTTCATGTTAATGACCTCTGTGAGGTTACAAGTACGTCGGCCGTCGAGTCGTATCCGTCAGCTGATTGTTAGTTGCCTACCTACCTATAGACTTATACGGATGTGAACGTTAAGATGACTAAGTGGGTAGCGCGGATTTATTTGATCAAAAATCGTACCAGAGATTAGCAGACGTGGACATTTATGTACCAGGTACACGCGGTTTGTCGCTTCGCAGTAGTCGAGTGATAAACGGGATAAATGGCTTGTCATGTTATCGTCACACCGTGGAATAACATACGGTATGATTCATAAAAACCTATTTGACGATTAAATAACTACATTACGGCTAGATTATAAGTTTTATTGACTAGTCTTTTTGTGGGCAAAAAACACTGTTACTGTTAGTAGTTAAATGATGGCTATTTAACTCAAGATGATTGGTAATGTTTAACTTAATGTATTAATACCTACAGATCGTTGATTCAGGTTTCGGGTCTCGGTGTTCATACATAATATGAAATTAGTGTTTGTAGACGTGCGCACGACACACGAAATATCTTCCGTGGCGGCAACGTTTTTATAACAAAAAAAAACATAGGTAGCTATTGATTCTAATTCCCCATCACACTTCATCAGGCTTTGGACTGGCGAGTTATGGATACAATCATTTGTTTAGGTAGTTACCTACCACGGTAACGCTGTCAATAATTAATAATACTTTTTATTCTACGTTATTTATTATTGTAATGTTTTTATGTCGCTTTATGTAGTTAATCGGAAACGTGTCTATTTTACACGAAATTCTGTTACTTATTTACAATAATTTAAAATGTACATACCTAATGCCTACGTAGTTTTTATTTACACTATTTACACCAATTGTTGTACATATTCGCCTTGTTGTTGGACGCAGACGGCTGCACGTTTTAGTATGTATCCTTGCACTTTTAATAATGTGTCTCTATCACTAGCCATCACTGCGAAAGCGTTCACAGTTCGTATTTTTAATTGTTCCGCACTAGATATGGTAAGGCCGTCATTACCATAAACCAGGTATTTAGCCCTACCACGCTCTACCCAATACATAAAAGTTCAACGACGTAAGATCAGACGAGCGAGCTGGCCAGTCGACCGGTCCATCTCGACCACACAAACGACCACGACAACAGTCTATCGCCTATTAACCCAGCCCACACATTAACACTGAACTGGGTCTGGAAATGATCCGGCCTAACAACACGTGGATTTCCAGCCTCATTGTAGTACACCACCATGTTCTGAAGCTGGTACTCCTGGTTGGTATACCTGTAGTTAGGCATTGTTGCGTTTCTTGCCCGAGTGAGCCCGACGCGTGTCGGCTAAGGCGCGCGCGAACGACACAACACAACACGCGGATTGTGTGGGACTAGACAGGTGAGGCGCGGGCGCCGGGCGGAGAAGGTAGGCCCCCACGCGGCGCGAGCACGTGTTTCGCTTTGATCATTCATAAAAGCCGCGTGCCGCCGCGCCGTCTCAATTTTTCAAATACCGCGTAAACTAGCGTAATGTATGTTGTAAAATAAGAAGGAACCAGTATTTATTATGTGTGTCAAGTAATATTTAATGATTTAATTTTTTAAATAATATACCAAGTTTTTTTTTTTGCTATGGTTTATTTACCAGCTATAGGTATATCTCTTAAATATTTCGTGTATGAATAGATACACCTTCTATATACACGCTGCAAAATAACTTGTAATGAGACTCTGTTATTTTAAATTACATCAAAAATAAACGAATGAATGGTTTAAGGAACTTCGTACTCACATACACATTATTATTTCTACTAGTTGATTTAAGAAAACCCAGTGTCATTTGCAATTTCATTAAAACGCGAAGAAAGAACTCCACTTGGTGATAAACGATCTGAAAATCAAAATCTTTGGTTCAGTTAAGATTGTTTTACTTAATATTAAAAAAAAGTATGATCGTACCTTATGCTGAAAAGAAGTCCTAAGTACATATATCATAACACTCCAAAATATAAACGTACGCTTGAAAAATTATTTTGCAGTAAGTTTCATTATCCCTATGGTTCATGTGTTGCAATCTTTGAGCTCGAATATTCCATAAATCAACTTTATTACTTAACAGCTTCAAAAGTCTGATGGCGTAAACAATGTTTGTATCAAAACACATGATAGTTAACCCACAAACGCAATTATTGTTGATGGAAGTATTATATTTCATGTAACAATAACCGATCGTTGAAATATAAAAACCAGGGATTAAGATGACACTGATCCAGTTCCGAATGATGAAGCGCTTGGATTCGGTCTTTTCGTTGAGAAATCTGTGAACTTCTTGAATTTTCAATACAAATAATACATCCCTTTTCGTTTGCGACACACTGACGACATAATTTATGAAGAATCCAATAGAATACAAGAACAACGCGCAGTAAGAGAATATGTACACGAAATTGTTTTTATTTCTTATTGATTCGGTGAAATGAAACTCGTAGACGTGACAAGAGAATATAAAAATGGATATTATCATGCCACACAATGACACAAAATTCGTTGTTAAGCTATTTGGATGTATGAAGTTATTCTGAATACGATACATCGGACACAACAAAGTGTTTTGCATGACGTTTAAAGGTAAAAGCATCGACTTAATATCTTTATCAACTATGTTACCCAACGGAACTGCCACATGATAACTTATATTTTTTACAAAAGGTTTTATTAAGGACTTCATTTTATTAAGACTTTGCTAACACAAATGAGAAATTGTTTCCATAGAACAACATTAAACCCGAAAAAACACAATAAATTAGAAATTGATGGATTAAATGTGAAGACTTCCATTACGAATATTATTATGTATTGAGTAACCCTGGAGTATAATAAAAACAATACTACGTATACCGTCAGACTTTTCTCACGATTCTGGCGTTTGTAGTTCTATGTAGGGACTTAACTTAAATAAGTGTACCTATTGCTGATGACGTGAGATCGAATAACACTTGCTCGAAAACGTTAACTCGATAGTAAATGAAATCGATGAATTATGAGTGCAACAGTTCACTACCTCGATGCATCAAAATCTCGAATAACTATAAGCTCGGATCATCGGCAGCGCAAAGGCCCATTATCTTGAAACATCATTTCTCGAACGACCATCTAATCGATTGACAGAATAGTTTTATGGATTTTTATTTGAGTACAATATAATGAAACAATATATGCGTAGAAATAATATAAATCAACTGTTATCATGATAAGAAAATATCATATTAGCTACTCGATATAGGTAATATGGTTAAAGGTTAATATTTTTTCTGGCTAAACAAAAATATGTATGAAGGTAGTACAAAACAGATTGTTTACAACGTAGTTATGTTCCAAACCTAACGCTGTGGTAGCGCTCTAATGTCTAGACGTTGATCTAGCACTTTTGCTATCAGTCGTACGTGACGGTATGCGCGGGGGCCACCTGCAAGCGTGCGACCACCAGCTTCTAGATAAGTTTAGAATGTTAAGACAATATAATTAAGATAGAATAAGTAGTCTTACATCGAACTCTGTAAACGCGGGTCGTTCATGCTAATAAACTCTTAGTTAAACGAGTCCCAAGGTTTTATTTTTTAATCATCGCTTCGCTCCCGAAATCTAACTGGCGCAGCCGGTAGGATTGCCGCAGATTGTTTCCGCCGCGAAAAGTCAAGTGTGAAAAACTGTGAAAAGCATTAAAAAAACGTAGACTGTGCTTCGCGAGTGGTTACTGACTATATATAGTGTCGTCGTGCTTAAAATCAGTGAGGCGTTCTATATTGGGCAATCTTCGAACCAAATAAATAAGTTTAGATAACCCGTATAAAATAAATTACGTGGGTGAGCAGAGATGGCGATAATATATCAGACGGTTGGCATGTGAGTAACCTTCTACATCCTTCCTACCTTATTCCCTATACTATTTTTGTGATAGAAGTAATTAGTAACTTAATTAATCTATTGACTTAGTTTTTAAAGAGTAACATTAATGTTTCCATGTGTATCTTTTTATTCTATTGTGTGATTTTACATATAAATTGTGGTTTATCTTTTGTTTTTACAATTTTATTGCATCGTAAGTTTTGATTTTATTTAAAATGGATCAAGGTCAAATTCCTTTAACCGCGACGGCCGGGGCAGCCGCTTCAGTTCATTCTGAAACGCAGTTTTCGACGCAATCACCAGACTGCTCTATACCTCACGATGTTATAAGATTAATTCCCGAATTTAATGGTGAAACTAACATACTTAGTTTATTTTTACGGAAATGCGAATACGTTATCAGAAAATATCAAGGGACCTCAGAGCGAAATGAATTTTTAATGCAGAATATTACGAGTAAATTAAAGGGTAAAGCAGCGGCTCTATTAAGTGAAAGAGGTGACCTTGAAACTTATTCTGAATTAAAATCTTTATTGACCCAACATTTTGGTGATCCCAGAAGTGAGGAATGCGTGGCAATTGAACTCGAAACCCTAAAAATTAAATCAAATGAGTCATATTTAGAATTTTGCAGCCGTATACAAGACATTCGTGCTGTATTAATATCTAAAGTTAATCAGAACAGCTCCGCTGAGTTAAGAGAATCTAAGCAAGTGATTTATAATAATACTTCACTTAACGTCTTTATGTACAATTTACCAGAACATATGGTACGGATTGTTCGAATTAAAAATCCTAGTAACCTGGAAGAAGCCTTATAAATTGTCCTCGAAGAAGTTAACTTCCAGGAACAATATAATTTACGCAGCAAAATGTTGCAACATCGGCCGCAAGGTCATCAGATATTATCATCACGCGACAAAGGGATTATTTTTAATTCAAATGATCTGAAACCTACAATTACAGCACCTCAATTGCAACATAATGGTTACAGGCCTAGTACAAATCAAACTCAATTTAAATTCGGTATACCTAATCAAGTTTTTGTGCGTCCGATTATGCCTAATCAGCAAATAGGTTTCCGATCGCAATTGCCGCAATTTGGAATTAAACCACCAGTTAACCTTTATAATAAACAACCTCAATTATTCGGTTATAGACCCCAAGCTGGACAATTTGGCTATAGACCCCCTCAACCTTCGGGCTACCGTCATCCCAACAATGTATTGAACGACCGTGATGTGACAATGAGAACTGCTCCAGCACCTGCTAAGCAGCCACAAGGTTTTCCTGTAAATGAGCTTTATATTGGTGATGAACAGTACTATTACGACCCAACTTACAATGATTACGGCACATGTTTCATGATACCCTGTAATTATGACGATACAAATATGTACATTAATGACGCTTGCGTGGATCAGAACACAAATGCTGAAATTCTGAAAACTGCTGAAAAGGTTGATGATTCGCATTCAACTGAAAATAAAGGTAGTTCGACAGACGTCCCAAATTTTCAAATAAATTTGATTCGAGTCCGTTCGAAATGATAGAACTTATGTTTGACGCTAATCTTAAACATCCTTATATATACATTCCTGATATAGACGGTAAATTTATGTTAGATACAGGAAGCACTAGATCTTTCATAAGTCCTAGAAAAGTTGATGAATATTTCCCTCAATCAAAATTCTATGAACCATTCACAGTTACAAGTACACATGCTACTAGCGAACATAGTGAAGTAGCTAACATTCCCCTTTTTTCAATTTTTAATGTAAACGGTTATCATAAGTTTTATATTTATGATGTGGACAATAGATATGACGGGTTGATTGGAATGGACTTTATGTCTCAACTTAGTGCTAATATATGTTTCAAGGACAGGACTCTAAAGATAAACGACGTCAATATTCCTATAAATTATAATACTGACCTTGAACTTAAACTTGAACCGCGCACCGAACATCGAGTGAGGCTGCCCGTAAATCAGAAAGACGGCTTTGCCGTATTAGATTACACACAGTTTCATGAAAGTGTTCGAATGCCAGCTGCAATTGTCAAGTGTGAAAATTATTTAGCTTCAACTGTAATTCAGAACGCAACTGAATTTGAGATAAAGTTAACTATAACTTCTCCTTTCAAGGTTATCCACTTCTCTGAAGAATGTATAGTAAATAACACAACTGGTTTAACTGACGTTGACATTGACTCGTTACTTACAGAGAACTTACAGAAATTGAGACTTGACCATCTTAACGAAGAAGAAAATGACCTGATTAGTAAATTATGCTACGAGTACAAGGACATATTTTACTGCGAAGATTTGCCCTTGACTTTAACAAATCAAGTTAAACATCATATACGGACTACTAATGAAGATCCAATTTATATTAAACCTTACAGGCAAGCGCCAGCACAGGCTGAAGAAATCAAACGACAGGTCGAAAAACTTCTCAAGGATAATGTGATCCGAGAATCACATTCACCCTGGAGTGCACCTGTTCATTTGGTACCAAAAAAGGCAGATGCTTCCGGTCAGGTGAAATATAGAATGGTTATAGACTATCGCCGACTGAATGACATAACGATCGACGATAAGTACCCACTTCCCAATATATGCGACTTATTTGACAAACTTGGCAAAAGCAATTACTTCACCACATTAGATTTAGCGTCCGGTTATCATCAAATTGAGATTTCTGACAGTGAAAAAACAGCCTTTTCTACGCAAAATGGACATTACGAATTCCTCCGTATGCCATTTGGCCTCAAAACGGCTCCGGCAACTTTTCAAAGGACACTTGACAATGTTTTAAGAGGTCTACAGGGTATACATTGCCTGGTTTATTTAGATGATATTCTTATATATTCAAATGGCATAGTAGAGCATATTCAAAAATTACGTTCTGTCTTCGATAGACTGCGTCAAACTAACCTTAAGGTTCAGTTAGACAAATCTGAATTTTTGCGCAGGGAAGTGCAGTACTTGGGACACACGTTGACAAAAAACGGACTACGACCGAACAACGACAAAATACAAGCAGTTCTTAAATACCCCTTACCACGAACACAGACCGAAATCAAGCGATTCTTAGGTTTTGTGGGTTATTACAGGCGATTTATTAAAGATTTCTCCAAAATTACACAACCACTGACAGCTTGTTTAAAAAAGGGTAAGAGAGTAGTAATAGATCAAAAGTTTACTGAGGCCTTTGAAAAATGTAAGGAGCTCCTGATTAACGCACCAATATTGCAATATCCGGACATGAATAAACCGTTTGTATTAACGACCGACGCCTCTGAAGTCGCAATTGGCGCGGTTTTGTCACAAGGCCGTATAGGTAGTGACAAACCGATCGCATATGCCAGCCGGACCTTGACAGATACAGAAAAAAGGTACAGTACGATTGAACGCGAGTTATTGTCAATCGTGTGGGCCGTAAAACACTTCAGACCCTACTTGTACGGACATAAATTCGACATTTATACTGATCATAGACCACTAGTCTGGTTGTATCAACTTAAAGAACCAAATAGCAAGCTGACTCGTTGGCGATTGCGGTTACAAGAATACGATTTTAATGTCATATATAAAAATGGTAAACAAAACGTCACCGCAGACGCGCTATCTCGAATTCAACTTAATGCACTAGGTGGAGCTAATGATTCCGATGACATTTCAATGATTGTTAATATAGACGAAAAAGAAAGGAGAATTCAAAATTATTTAGAAGACGTGACCAGACTAAATTCTGACGACTCCAGAACTATTTCTATTACCGACTCTGAAAGAACCGCGACAGCTAGTCCAATTACTATTAATCTAGACACTGATACTGACTCGGAACAATCACCCAATAATTATCCTGTACCATCTGAATCTTCTACCATACAAACAGTTCATTCAGCCAAAGATCTCGAATGCCATGGAATACCGATACTAAATGAAGCAATAGATACCAAGCCTAACCAAATACTAGTTTTTGGCTGGTTCCGTAATGAGCTCCAAGTAAGAAACTTGTCGAGGAACAAACAAAAAGTGTTAGAAGTATTTTTGCCTCTTCACAGTCACGAACACATTAAACAGTTTTTGAAAGACTACATAAAACCAAAAACGAAGTATTTTATTTATTTTGAGTATCCGGAACATAGAAAAGATTTTAGTAATATTATAGTTACACTATTTAAGAAAGATATGGTTAATTTCTATGAATGTACCGAGCGCGTTATTTACGTCGAAGATGAGCAGGAACAAAAAGCTATTGTGATTAAGTTACACGAAGGCAAGACCTGTCATCGCGGTATTACAGAAACAGTTAAAAGAATCCGTCGTAATTATCATTGGCCAAATTTATCCGAAACCGTTTCCGCCATTATTAATTCATGTGATCTCTGTAAAACCTCTAAGTATGATAGAAAACCAATTAAACCTGTATTACAGCTCACACAAACCCAGAACACACCCTTTCAGGAAATATTTATCGATCTGTTTAGTATAGAATCAAAATACTATTTAACATTAATCGATGCTTTTAGCAAATTGGGGCAAGCCATAGAAATTGCATCTCGCTCTACACCCGAAGTGGTTAGAGCATTAATGAAATACTTCTCTTTTTACGGCATACCGCAGAAAATAAGTTCCGATCCGGGAACAGAATTTAATAACGAATTATTAAAAGAACTGACGGATTTGCATAAAATTAAACTACACATAGGTACACCCAATAATCCGAATTCTATGGGATTGATAGAGCGTTTTCACTCTACAATAATAGAAATATATCGATTAGCAAAATATGAAAAGAAGTTTACTGACGCGGCATCAGTTATGACCTATGCTGTTATGGCTTACAATAACACTATCCATAGTACCACTGATTTAACGCCGTTCGAAGCTGCGTTTGGTCATACTGAATTAAACTCCACCTTTAACTCCGAATTTGATAAAGCATACAATCAGCAACTAATTAGGGATCATAAGAAAAGAACACAGGCAATTTATAAATACATATCCGAAAAGGTAAATAGTCACAAAAAAAAAAATTATAGCCAAGCGGGGAGGCGAATCAGGACCAGCCTTAGAAATAGGACAACCGGTCTTCGCTAAAGCCGTAAATAAAAGACAAGCTAAAGATAAACCTAGGTTTCAAAAAGTCATGGTTACAGGTCAGATAGAACGTAACATTGTACCGATTAAGGCTAAAAATAGAGATACTAAAGTTCCAGTTAAAAACATAAAACGTCCTCCGCAGGTGGTGTTTGATCCTGGTGGTATGGACAACGACCACTTGGACTCTCCCAAGCCAGGCCCTTCAAGCAGTAAAGATTAACCAAAACCCTGGTATTCTCCCGGTGAAGTTGGGTACAGCGTTTATACAATATGATAAATGGGCCATTATTAAAATAATCAACCTTCAAGGCATAAGTACTGATCTTTCTTTTAATATTCAAAAATACTCAGAATTTAACCAAATGTTACACCCAAACAAATCGTATGAGTTCATGAGTCTTAAAACGCAGGTGGAGTATATTCGAAATGAGACTGTAGAAAAATTACAGCAGTTAATTCCATTTAAAAGATTTAGACGTGGTATTGTAAACCCTCTAGGGTCTATCATCAAAATTATAACAGGTAATCTTGACCACGAAGATGCAGTTAGATATGATAACTTAATTAATAATATGCAGACTCAAGAACAAGCCATATCTAATAAATTTACTGTGATATCTAAAATGTTGGATCACTTTCTGAACTCTACTGAATTATTGAATGAAAATACAAAAAAAATAAACGAACGTATTAAATTAATTGAAAGCCTTGTAGCTAATCTCACTACAAAAGATAATCACTCAATTTATATGACCTATGTATTTAGATTACTTAATCAGTTTATTGTAAACTTTAGGACACTCTATTTAAAACTTAGTGAACTTGAAACGACCATTGGATTCAGCAAATTATCTGTTTTACATAAGGCCGTAGTTAATCCCAATGAAATGTTGAATGTGTTAAAACATATAAGCAAATATGATAATTTGATGTACCCTGTAAATGAACAAAATTTAATTAATATAGAAGAATCATTGTCTGTAAAAGCTTATCTTAAAAATGAAGAAATAACATTTATTATCGAAGTTCCACTAATTTATAATGCTACTTATAGTTACTACAAACTGTATTCCCTTCCTATGTCTGACGATTCCTTAAACCTTACTTTTGTTGTTATCCCTGAATTTCCTTATCTACTAGTAGAAGGGTCAAAGTATCGTCCAATTGAACAACCATGCCGAGAGATAACAGCTAAAGAATACCTCTGCTCTGAAGACAAACTAGTCCAGTATATGGAAGAAACATGTATCGAACAGCTAATGGAATACCACCATAATCCGTCACGCTGTTTCCCACGTAAGATACAATCTGAGTTCCTAAAACTTCAAAGAATTAGTCCCAATAGTTGGATAGTGTATTCAAAACACAACCAAGTCATATCGCAGACTTGTCACAATGATGAAACGAAGGAACGCATACGAGGAACATACCTAATAACCATAGAAGAGCAATGTGATGTCTTTATAGATAACATCCACATTCATGGACGACGCCCTTACTCACTACAAGCGGATTATATGCCTATTCCCATATTAAACTTACCTGACTTACGAGAACTAACTCTTGACGCAGCAAAGATCGAACCTCTAAACCTAAAGGGGGTTAATTTGGATGACATACGTCAATTAAATTATATTATGAAGAATAGTGCTAATAACGTAAAAATTGAAATCAAAAGTGATAGTGTTAGTGCCGCTCTTTATGTATTGTACGCGGTCGTCATTTTATTGTCAGTAGCTATAATTATCTATAAGTATTTAGATGCTATAAAAAAAATGTGTAAAAAGCAGGATCGTCGTCCGAGAGGTATAGAAGACAATCCCGCTCAACCGGAGGAAGGTAGAGTTAATCAAAGACCTATACTATTAGTGTAATTGACTCTATTATTTTCAGGTTACGATTATTATGTTCATTTTAATATTTTACAGTATAATTATGCCAAGTTCTCGGAAAATCCCTGATTTTTCCGATAACTTCGGTCCAAGAGGGGAGGAGTTATGTTCCAAACCTAACGCTGTGGTAGCGCTCTAATGTCTAGACGTTGATCTAGCACTTTTGCTATCAGTCGTACGTGACGGTATGCGCGGGGGCCACCTGCAAGCGTGCGACCACCAGCTTCTAGATAAGTTTAGAATGTTAAGACAATATAATTAAGATAGAATAAGTAGTCTTACATCGAACTCTGTAAACGCGGGTCGTTCATGCTAATAAACTCTTAGTTAAACGAGTCCCAAGGTTTTATTTTTTAATCATCGCTTCGCTCCCGAAATCTAACTACGTAGGTAAGAAATTGACAGTACGTGGTAGTTTGTTTGTATTCACTGTTGTGTAGTGACAATATTCCTAAAAACTTCCAAAACAATTAGTGTTCAAACTTTAAAATTGCAAAAAGGGATAGACACTTTGATTGATAAATGATTTTATTTCTGTAAGTAGGTTAGTACAAACACCTTTACACGTCAATCATATTTTAAAAACTAGATAAGGTCGGCGTTTCCTATCTGACTACTCTGAGAAGAAAGGCTGAAACAAACTCAGAGGTCACAGTCTCTTTTAAAGTCCAGACATAATCTTGGTCAGATCATGTGAAGACCATGTAGATTGGTGTCTGAAACGGTCTTTTGAGGAAAAACCATACAGATTGAGCGGAGCTGTCCAGTCAGTGCACGCATTTGTCAGTAACCGTGCAGCTCAACTAGAAAACTTCAGCAGCTTAACGATTTTATATGGTTACGTGATGGCAATCAATAAACAATGATCGGTGAAAAATATTATTGATACTGTGTACATAAAAAACAAAAGCAATGCAATAGTATGACCATTAGTCAATCACCAGAAGGAAACGGTGTGCATTACATGATAAAAGAAATGAGTGCTAATGGTCATGCGCGTAATCGGGGTATAAAAAATATAGTACTATTAAAAAATGATATATAAAAACATGCTATAATCAATTTTGTCTCAGCATCTGCAATATTAACATTATAACATATGCGACTGTTTTATACTGAGAGAAAACAATATACAATCATTGTCGTTAGACATAGACGACTATATATTATTGTCTATGTCTACAGGTGTAAACAACGCTTAACGAAGCCGAGAGAGACGTCTTGTTCTTCCCGACTTTGTGATTTTTATTTTTGTACCGGGGCCCTGGTACCTGGGAACCTTCTTGAGTCTGGGAACCTTCAAACAAGTTTAATTTGAAATTCTATAACTTAACTTTAACTATCCCCACGAGAAGGTTTTCGTTACGTGTATCGCACATGAGCACAATAATTTGCGTGCTGTTATAACCCTTGTAACAAGGCAATAAAGCCTAAGTTAGCTTTTACTTACAAACACTGTACTTTTCCTTGCATTTTTACCCAGTGCATAGAAATAATATGTGTAATTTAGTTAGTTAGATTCTGGACGCCGTCGCGTAATCTAGTGTGCCCAAATTAAGGGAGCAATTAAGAGGGACATTGCCAAAATATATGTACCTAAGAAGTTGTGTATCTGTGTTTTTGTACTGTGGTTTATTAAAGTGGTTCCAGTAGAATTATTGCCTTTTTTTTTAAATGACAAACGAGTTCGGCTTAGTAACAAATTGGTGTCAGAAGTGGGATACCAGAGACGAAGTCTTACGACGTTGAGTCAAACAGACACTGGTATTCCGAATCTACAGCCCCCTGTTCAATTGACCGACAGTGAGTCTTGACCCAAGGTCAAGCCTGCGTCACTACTTGGACGACGGTCAGCCTCAGCTCTTCAGCTTGAGCCCGCTCCAGCCACATCAGTAATTGGACGACGGTCAGCCTCAGCTCTGCAGCTTGAGCCCGCTCCAGCCACATCGACACTTGGACGACAGCCAGCCTCCATACAGTGGAGGCTGGCTGTCGTGAATCCGCTCCAGACGGCATCAAAATCACCAGCGGCTCCAGGTCTAACTCACCAACCTTCAAACTCAAGAAATTCCACAGTCAACCAACCGTGTGAAAATTCTACTCCGATACGTCACAGCGCAACGTGACTCCGGACTCCGAGTTCCCACTGCGCACCCGATAATGCAGGTGTCAACAATTATCGTGTTACTGTGAGTGTTTCTTGTGTAATACCATTTTTTCTAATTCAAAGTGTCTCTGAATTCGTGTTTCTGTATTTGATATTCATATATTTTAAATAATTTAACACTATAAGTACTGCTTTTCTATCTTCACTGACTTCAATTGTTTTGTCTTTTCTATTTCTTGTTATTCTAACATTGTTATTTAACTGTTAACTTAATTTTGTCCAACACATCATAATCTTTTATGTCCGTTAAACGAGAGTTACCTAAATCAAAGGAAATGTCTGACAAAATTACACTATCTTTTATAACCAAATTTATTAAACCATATAATGGTGACAGGGAAACCCTCCCTGCATTTTTTACGAATTGCGAGAATGCCATGTCCTTGGCTTCTCTAGACCAACAAACTGTGCTATGTAAATTTGTCATTTCACAGCTAGAAGGTAAAGCACAGGTCGCATGTAGCCTTAAGTCATTTTCATTGTGGTCAGAGCTAAAGATCTTCCTGAAGGCTACTTTCGGGGAGAAAAAGCATGCCACACATTTATTATCAGATCTGCAACACTGTAAGCAATTATCCAATGAGGATGTCACTATTTATTCTTTAAGGGTGGAGTCAATATTGACTCGTATACAGTCAGACATACATTATAGTTGCAAACGTGACAAAGAACTGCCTGGCAGAATAGCACCCATGGAGGACCTTGCCCTAAACACCTTTATGTTAGGGTTAAACGCTTCCATATCGACTATTGTCCGTTGCAAAAATCCCTCTAATCTCAATGAAGCTATACAGTATGCTATTGATGAAGAAAAGTTATACAACTTATCTAGATCTAATCTAAAATTTCCTAAACAGTGTTCTATTTGCAACAAGCTGGGTCATAATCCATCAGAATGTTTTAAGAATAAAACATATGATCGAGATTCTAAAATTCACACCGTCTCCTAATTCTAATACTAATCTCGAAGGTAATCCTAAATCTTGCAATTATTGTAAAAATGCTGGTCACGTGATCAAAGAGTGTCGCAAGCTTCAATATAATATGAAGCGACGGCAAGCCGCTGACTATGCACAACGTGACCGTAACTCGGCACCTACTAACTCTAATGACGCACCTACACACACGTGTGAAAGGACAGCTAAAATTAATGATGATAATTTAAACTAAGCGAGATTTTGGTACCGTGTCTGCCGAAATCGAACAGAGCTATAAATGACACGACCTATGCTAATTTTTAAACTAATTCTACTAAATTCGCATCTCATCCAAAAGAGATGAGTTCTGCTAAATTCGCATCTCATCCAAAAGAGATGAGTTCTATTAAATTCGCATCTCATCCAAAAGAGATGAGTCCTACCAAATCTTCATCTCAGTCAATTAAACTGAGTTCTAGTACGCCTAGTGATAAAACAAAATGTCACTTATGTACCGAATAATTACAACCATCTTATACTTATTCTAAACCTATCTACGAAATTAATGACTACTGTAAAAAGGTAGCTTTACCTCATACTTACCTACATACTAACCACGCTCGTGAACAGTTATGTTTCCTTATTGATACAGGATCAACTATTAGTATCGTTAAAGAGTCATGCTTACAAAAACTTCCAAGACTATCTACCGAAACTGTCAAATTAAAGGGCATTAATAGTTCTGAAACTCCAGTTGAAACTCTAGGTACCTTCCAAATGGAGTTCAACTTATCGGGTAGTATATATAAGTACAAGTTTCATGTCACTAAAGATGACATCAATCTTATTAATTATGATGGAATAATCGGTAGTGATTTTTGCAGTTATTTTAAAACAAACATCGATTACTCTTCAAAATCAATTTCCATATTAAATCGCTCTATTCCTATTATTTATACTCAACCTTCATATAATATTCCAGCTCGATCTGAAGTAGTTATCGAGTGCACTGTACTCGTATAAAATTACTCTCCTAAACTTTATCACAACAATGAAGCTCTCATACTAGATCATATCTTACGTGAAGGCGTTTATGTCGCTAATTGCCTTGTCTCAATTAAACCAAATGGGAAAACAAACGTGACCATTTTAAACACTACAGACTGTGACATTGAAATAAAAGATTATCACGTAACAGCGACGCCACTTGAACTTGATTGTTCATTTATTGATTCTTATAATATTAATGCTATTTCTTGTTCGAAAAGTGATCGCATAAATAAAGTACTAAATCTTATACGTTGTTCTCATCTAAATGATGAAGAGAAAAAGACCCTTTTAGAATGTTGTTCCCACTATACAGATATTTTTCATGTAGAAGGTGAACCCTTAACCTTCACGAATGCTATTGAGCATACTATTAACACAGGTGATGCCCCACCTATTAATGTCAAATCATATCGTTTCCCTGAATGCCACAAGGAGGAAGTCGATTCCCAAATTCGTAAAATGCTAAACCAAAATATTATTCAACATTCAACTTCGCCTTGGAGCGCCCCTGTTTGGGTAGTCCCGCAAAAATGGACGCTTCCGGCAAACAAAACTAGAGGATAGTCATTGACTATCGCCGTCTTAATGACGTCACTGTTTCCGAATCTTATCCACTGCCTCTTATCACTGATATTTTAGATCAATTAGGTCACTCTAAATATTTTAGCATGCTAGACCTCACAAGTGGCTTCCACCAACTGAAAACTTGTCCCAAGGACGCGCCTAAAACTGGTTTCACAGTTAACACAAATTCAGACATGTCTAGTCATTACGAATTTCCCAGAATGCCTTTCGGGCTGAAAAATGCCCCTGCCACGTTTCAGCGTCTTATGAACACTGTGTTATCAGGCTTACAAGCCCTTCATTTCTATATTTATCTTGATGATTGTAAAGTTTATAGTCAAAATCTAGAGGATCATATACAAAAATTGCAACTAGTATTCGACAAATTTCGTGAATACAATTTAAAACTCCAACCGGACAAGTGCGAGTTCTTAAGGCATGAAGTAACTTACCTTGGCCATATTATCACCGATAAAGGTGTATCTCCAAATCCTGAAAAGGTCAGCGCTGTATCGCAATTTCCAGTTCCTAAAAATTCTAAAATTATTAAGTCATTTCTAGGCCTAATAGGCTATTATCGCAGATTCATTGAAAAATTTTCTAAATTAACTAAACCACTTACGTCTCTATTAAAAAAGGATGCAGTGTTCCACTGGGACACAGAACAACAACATGCATTCGATATTCCAAAAGAAAAATTAATCAAAGAGAAGAGGGGCAGCCTCTTCTACAGTACCCTGACTTCTCACAGCCTTTTAATGTTACTACTGATGCAAATAACTTTGCCATTGGCGCAATACTGTCTCAGGGTCCCGTCGGCAAAGATAACCCGATCGCTTATGCGTCGCGCACTCTAAATAAGCCTAAACGTAATTACTCAACTACGGAAAAAGAGTTATTGGCAATTATATTCGCCGTTAAAACATTTCGGCCATATTTATATGGTAATAGATTTAAAATAATAACAGATCATAGGCCCCTCGTGTGGCTATTTAATGTAAAAGATCCGGGTAGTAGACTCATTCGCTGGCGCCTCAAACTCGAGGAATACGATTATGAAATCGTTTATAAACAAGGTCGTCTCAATTCTAACGCGGATGCGCTATCCCGTTGCCCTATCAATGCTATTGACGTAAACAATTTAAATAATTTTTCTTACGAACAGTATTTCAAAGCTCAATTTACGAATCAAATTCCAGTCCCAAATACTATCATCGATGAGTGTATTCAAGGACTACACTTATCTAAGTTAAACACAATTGCTTGTCCAGTCTCTTTAGACTTTGACTACTCTATGCCTCATTGCGAAGAAATATTATCGCAGCTCGATAATTCTGCTGATCTACTAAACTCCGAACGCGAGCCACTTACAATACAATGTGTAAGTAAATGACAAAAATAAAACCTACTTTTTTCTATTTACAAAAGTACATCGCTATGAAGAAACTAGTTATAAAGATGTTTATAACTTACTAATTAAGCTTAGAAACTCACTAATTGATAGCCAAAATATTACCAACCTCGCACTACCAGATATCACGGACCCATTTTCAAAGCTTACGTATACTTAAATCTATAATATGATTTCCTATATTTTCAACGGTTGCATATTAGAAAATCAAAACTTTCCTGAGCAAATTTCAAAAGAACAATAAACCAAATAACAAAATTTAAATGACCAAATGTTTTATTTAGAAAAATTTTAAAATCCCAAGGTATGTGACATCAAATGAACGACTGATCAAAAGTTGCTAGATGTAATTTTAAAATATCAAAACATTACTAATCAAATTACATAATCACAAATGACGACTGAATAAATTTGCTAGATGTAACTATAAGTACCTACCAAATCTATATATATCTCAACGGTTGCATATTAGAAAATCAAAACTTTCCTGAGCAAATTTCAAAAGAACAATAAACCAAATAACAAAATTTAAATGACCAAATGTTTTATTTAGAAAAATTTTAAAATCCCAAGGTATGTGACATCAAATGAAAGACTGATCAAAAGTTGCTAGATGTAATTTTAAAATATCAAATCATTACTAATCAAACTACATAATCACAAATGACGACTGAATAAATTTGCTAGATGTAAATATAAGTACCTACCAAATCTATATATATATTATATATATCTCAACTTGCTTCCAAACTATACTACATCACTTACGCCTGACAAGATTTGAGATTATAGTTTAATAAAATAATATTTATTTCTGGCTCCTCGCTCCGCTCGTCGCGCTCGCGCTCGCTTCGCTCGCATTTGAATTGTCTCTCGTTTTCTGCCAGCCATGTCGCCGCTCGCGCTATCCTGCGCTCGCTCCTTTCTGTCAGCTAGTTTCTGGATACCCTGGGTGGCCCCTCGCTTGCGCTCGGGGTTCATACAAATAGCTCGCAGGTGATGCATCATTTTAGGTATTTTGACCATTTTGACCAAAGGCTTTCTGTATCAGACAGGCGCTATTCGCTAATATTAATATTATTTTTACCTTTTTCAGTTAATCCATTTGATAATTAATCATTAAACTACTTGACCGTCACTGGAAGCTTTATATTGAGAGAGCATATCCGTTTCCGTCGATTTCTTATAATTATTAGTACTTGTTTAACCTATTCAGTGGCGCCACCTGGCGTTTGCTTGTCATTTCAGTTTCTTAAAATGTAACGAGCTACTTCGTGTTCATTGGCGTTTCGTCCTCCGCCGAAGCAAATTGTACGCATCGGCTCACGACCGATGCCAAAAAATAACACTATTTTTATTTATAATTCAAATATTTTATTTCGTAGAAAAGTACGTGATCATACTTTTAACGGTTTGTTCCGTTCGGATCACTTTCTTGTGTGTTTATGTAAATACAGCTAAAGTAAATTAAATATTTCATTTGAATTTTAAAAATATAGTGCTGTTTTATGGTGAGATAATTTCTGAAGAAAAATTGTAAGTACCCTACTTTATTAAAGTAAGTGATCATTACTTTGAATGGTTTTTTTCTGTTCAGATCACTACTTACATTGATATTTACCAGTTATTTTCAATATATACAATATGTAACAAAAACCCTGTTGTTCCTTTTAGGGACGTATACATTTACCTACAAGAACAACATTGATGAAATTATAATTAAAAAAAATGAGCATTGGCCAGTCGAGAGGTCAATACCAAATAACTATTAAAATCGGCACATTCAAAAAAATGTTTAGAGTATCTGATTTTACAAGTACATCTTTGTTTCGCTAAATAGCCTACGAGTTCGGCGACTTTCTTTGAACCGATAGAAGATGCCGCCAAAAGCTACCGCGGCGCACGTGCGTGCCTACCTACCCCGCGACCCCGCCACCCGCCGGCGCCGCCCGGCGAATCACTTCATTTATCCTTTAGTCTCCCGCGCAACCTAGTTTTGAACGGATGTTATTGTTGACCTACGTAGTGAGTGACTTGTGATTTGTTTACGTTTACCATGTCCTATTCTAACGTAGAATATTTGAATATGCTGATGAGCACGCAGACTCTACCAAGAACGTTTAGCGAGTCTACCATTACCATCGGTGATTGCATTCTAACGTTTGCACGTACGTACAATACCGGAAGTGTGCCCGGACGAGAGCAACATCGAGCTGACGCAGGAAGAGGCAGACCGAGGACTGGAGACATTGACACCGAGGAGCAAATGTTGGACTTGCAAGATCACTGATCTGACGCCTTTAGATTCTTTCCTCTGGGGCAGTGTAAAGCAACAGCTGTTCAAAAACACGTGCGATACGGAGTTCGAAATGCGTTCACAGATAGTAGCAGCATTTGACCACATCAAGTCCGATACCTCCGTTCTGCGGAGCGTACGTAGGCGTTGCAACAAAGGTGGTCATATCGAAGAGCATCTCCGAGTCGTCAAATAGACATCATAATAAATTAATGCATTCAAATAAACATAAGGTTTTATGTGACAGACGCGGCGACTTTGTTTTTTTTTAATGTAGTGAAGTGTTAAATGTAGTTTTAACAATTATCAATTGTGCAAAATACCGTGTAAACCAACATTTTCAAACATTCATTCGTTAAAGTGAAAAACAACAGCTGACAAGGTCACGAACTTTTGTAGCAAAATATGTAGGTAAGTGGCGCCGGTGTACCGGCCGGCGGCACAGATCAAAGAGTGGGCGGGAACGTTCTATTTTTTTCTGGTTCGCGTCATCGCTTCATGCAGAATTGCAGAGGTAAGAAATCAGTTAAACATTACAAATATTAATTATTAAATATTTATTTTAATAATTTTTTTGAACAGTTTTTTATAAATGACTTGCTGTATTACGTATTTAGACCGATTCTTAAAACGTAGGTAAAAGAAACAACAGGGTTTTTGTTACATATTGTATGTGTGTGTTTAGATTTTTAGTGTGAGTCAAGAAGGCGTATAATTGTTACAGTCTGTCTAACGTAAATTTTATTGCGATAATGGATGACCACATAAATGGCTGCCGAGCCACAAGCTGTGGCCGGCCCGAGTGGAATGACCCGCAAAAGGAACTTTAGCTGCTCTAGCAGCAGCAAAACGAGCAGCAGCTCTTCAAGCTCGTCTTCTCAAAAATGTGGTAAGCGGTCGCGCCGCGCACGCCGCAAAAAGCATAAGCGCGCCCAACAGTCTAACCCGACATTGGACAAGCTTATAAAGGAAGTCAGTGAGCTACGCCAACAAGTTTTTGCAAATAATATGCATACTGCTTGCCATGATGGGGTATCAGTTTGTTCTGGGGTCAGTGGGGAACTATATGACCAGCATAATATTGATGAACAGTGCCCTGATGTTGAAGGTCCAAATTCAAATTTAGACTTCACTTTTGATATCGAGACAAAGCTTAAGGAACCATCAGTTCCGAAAACTCCTGATACTTTTTTAAAAATGCTACTAGAGGTCCAGGTAGTACATATTGGTCCGAGGTAAGGTATTCTGTTACTCAAAAGCTGTACAATCATACCCCAGGTTTCATAGACTTAGACACAAACGAAGAGATAAAAATGTATCATACCTTACGTCACTTAGCACATGCTGCTAAATCATATGCAGGGATTACTTTTTGCATCCTAAAACAAAAAGAATCATTACAAGAAGCTATTCGTAATCTCCTTTTGTGGGCTAAAAATACAGAAGTCAATTTTGATAATTTAAGCGGGAAGTTTGAAGAATTGTTTCAAAAAGGTGATTTGCATAAAATCTCTTCAGACCTGTTACAATTAGTTTGTGGCCATCGAGCCGAAAGTATAGAAATGCGTCGAGAGACAATTACTAGTCAAATTCGAGATCCATTAGTAAAAGCATCTTTGAACAGAATTCCCCCATCATCTTCTTATTTATTTAGTCCCGAGTCTTTCACGACAGCATTAGAAATGGCAGGCGGTGTACGCAAAGCCTTTTGGCCTTTTTTAGATCTAATCAATCTAACCGCCGCCCCTCGCGGGGGCAAGGCAATAAACCAGTAGCTTCATCGCGTGAAGCTCAATATTTTGGCCATGAACCAGACATACCGATGCATTCACATGGATATAACCACTCACCCTCGCGGGGTGGCCATTTTCGCACACATTACCCAAAGAAAGGTAAGGGTTTACCATCCTTTCAACCTGATCAATATACCAACAATAGAGGTTCATTTCACAACCGAGGCTCGCGGCCCGATCGTGGAAACAACCGAGGTCGAGGACGTTCAGTTAACCCTCCAAAAACCTCTAGAGCAAACCAAAACCGATACAAACAATGACTCGAATCGTTTTCGAGCAGGTCAGTTGGCGCACTACCACTCGAAATGGAAGGAAATGGGGGCGCCAGAAATTGTTTTAAAATTAATTCAAGGGTATCGCATACCATTTACCCACAAACCTCCTCTGATATACCCCAATGGTCCCTTTCAAACGCCTGTCTCAAAAGAAATGTCTGCAATAATAAACAAAATGAAATCTCAAGGCATTCTAAAAGTTGTTCAACTCTCACCGAGTTTCATCTCCCCTCTATTTTTGATACCAAAACCCGACGGATCAGCCCGTCCCATATTCAACCTGAAAGCTTTAAACGAATTTGTGAAGACCCAACTATTTCACTTAATAAACATGTATCGCATCCCGGACTTCCTACAACCACAAGACTGGATGTGCAAAGTGGATCTCTCACAGGCATATTTCCACTTAAAAATTTCGAAGGCACAGGCGCTTCCTTCGCCTTGTATACAACCAAGAACTGTTAGAGATGACCTGCCTTCCATTCGGTCTAAGCACCGCACCGAAAACCTTTTCAATACTAACGAATTGGGTTGCCCAAATATTACGAGAACGCTGGAACATTCGAATCATCGTCTATCTCGACGATTATTTAATAGTACATCAAAATGTACACGTTCTTCGGGATCATGTCGAGCTCACATTAGACACATTACCAAATCTTGGTTGGAAAGTAAATTTTGAGAAATCTGTTCTTTGTCCTCAAAAGACTATTACATATTTAGGGATATTGTGGAGTCCCTGGGACAATTCAAAATTCTTGCCAGAAGCAAAGACTTTTTCATTAATCAAAAAAGTGAGTCAAGTTCTCGAACGAGGAATAATAACTCTAAAGGAATTACAGAGAATAAATAGGACTCCTGAACTTTGCCAGTTATGTTGTTCCTCGAGGCCGCCTCAATCACCGGCATTTATTAATGTTCATGAACTCTCTACCAGACCTTTTACCGAAATCCTACCCACTACCACAAAATGTTCGAAAGGAACTGGAATGGTGGACGCTGAATTGTCAGTCATCAACACCTTTACATTACCCTCCGCCAGTAAACTTCCTGACAACAGATGCATCAAATCAGGGTTGGGGAGCGCAATTGAACAATCTGGCTGTATCGGGCAGTTGGTCACAAGAGGAACGGGCACTGCACTGCAATCAGAAAGAAATGTTAGCCATATTTCGCGCCCTTCGAGACAACGTTCACCTGCTCTGCAACAGCTCGATCCTGATACAATGCGACAACAGGACTGCTGTCAGTTACTTAAGGAACGAAGGAGGTACGAAATCATTACCCCTAATAGAACTAACCTATCAAATTCTGAATTTACTGGACCAATTTCAAATACACTTCAGCATACACCATCTCCCGGGCAAGTACAACATTCATGCCGACCACTTATCACGCTTTCGTCAACCTCCGGAGTGGCACCTAATGCCAGCGTGTACGGAAATAGTATTTGCAAAGTGGGGAACCCCAATAATAGATTTGTTTGCCTCGGCAACAGCTCACATAGTTTACAAGTATGTATCCCGAGACCTGAGAGACCGACAAGCACTATTTCACAACGCATTCAGTGTCCCATGGAACTATCCACTCGCATGGGTGTTCCCACCTCCGTTCTTAATCCCAAAAGTCCTAACACACCTCAATCAATCAACGGGAATATTTTTAATAGTAGTACCTCGATGGGAGAAGGTATTTTGGCGTGCAGACCTCAAAGTCCGAGCGCTAGCACCACCTCTAACTCTGAAAAACTTACAGATGCACCTGGTCGATACATCGACGGGGCTCCCACCACCACAAGTGGAGAAAATCATCCTCGAAGTCTGGAAATGTGGGGGTGGTCCAAGGCGATAGAAACATGGAACACTGAACAACAGTTACTGCTCAAAAATACCTGGCGCAAGTCTACCTTGAAAACATACAAGGTGGCTTGGAAACGTTGGACTTCCTGGTCTATATCAAAAAACATTGACACGAATAATCCTACAGGTACGCAATTAGCCCAATTTTTATCTGATTTGCATCTACTTCATAAATTATCATACAATACAATTCTCTTACATAAATCTGTCGTTTCCACTTTGTGTAATGTTGAAAGATCAAGTGAATTAAGTTCACATGTTCTTGTAAAACATATTTTGAAGTCAATTGCTCTGGAAAATCTTAAGTCTTCTAAGCCACCAATATGGGATGTTAGTAAATTGATTACCTTTCTAAGCAATTACACTGTAGACATAGACAATCCCTTTCAAATATCACGCCATACTGCAACTATTTACTGCTTTGCTCAGATAGACGCATACATGACTTAACGCTGCTTAGAGTTGATTCTGACCATTATATTAGATCAGATGATAGTGTTATATTATGGCCTGAATTTGGTTCGAAAACAGATTGCAGCAATCACAGACAGTCTGGCTGGAAACTTCTTGTAAATCCCAACAATTGTAACCTAAATCCTATATGTTGGCTAGAAAAAACTACACAATTATTAAATGAAAGACGTAATGCTACAAAATCATTTAATTTGTTTATTACAGTCAGAGGTGTGCCAAAGCCCGCTTCACGCACCGTCATCGCAGGCTGGGTAAAAACCCTACTAAATGAAGCTGGCATCACAGCAACTCCAGGAAGTACACGATCTGCAGTAGCCTCTAAAAGTTGGCTAGAAAATCATCCCCTTGACGAAATCCTATCTCGAGGAAATTGGAAATCAGCTAATACATTCCAAAATTTCTACAGAAGAGAAGTCATAAGAAGTATTGATTCTAATCTAAATGTTACACAATTGTTCAATCCGATTAATTAACTCTGATTAAGAATTATAATTATTTGTAATTTTTTAAAAGTTAATTAAACAGATTTTTAAAATATAGCTCCGATTAAATGATAAAAATTGAAAACCACGAAATATGACACTAAATTGCGACGTTGCCACTCATAACGTATAAACGCTCTTAAGGCTTTGTTTATTAAGCTAGTTATCATGTAGGATAAAAATAAAAGAAGAATTATCAATTAAAAGTTTCTGAATTAAACGTTGTTAACGTAATGACTACATTACGTTAACAGGACGGAAACATTTAATTCGGGAAAGTAATTGATTATTGATTCTACCAATATTATCAAAATGAGTTTTATATGCTTAGCTGAAACATTTACTGTCGATTGTTGTATCAGGAACTACTATCAGAATCGTAATAAAAATGAAGACATTTCAAAATATTAGACATAAACGTGTAACCACTTATAAGAACAATACAGTGGATAAAGATGTGCAGTCGACGCTTTTGCCTCTCAATCTGATGCAATTTTATATGTGCTGTCCTAAATATCGCATTAAAAATGATTGTATTACTCCTAACGGTTTCGTCTCTAATTTTGTTTCACTGATTGCAACACTAGTTTTAATTTTTGTATTCTTTTGCAGCATGTGTATGCTGAATTCTTACCAAGATAATATAAAGCTTACTACTTTTATGTATCTTACAGCTTACTTTGACGGTTTCTATTATTCCTTAGGATTTACTATGAACTTCATTTTTGGCATAATTCAAACCAAAAAGTCTATCAAGTTTGTTCATACTTTCCAAAATCTGCACAGAGTTCTCAAAAATGAAACCAGTTTAAAGAACTTCATTGTATGGAATTGGATTATTATAATCGTGGCACTGGGTGGTCATGTCTTTGTTTTCACAACTTTTTGCATACTGACTCGTTTACCCTATAGTTCGTATTTTTTTTGCTACGTTTTGATTATTTCTGATTTTAATGTAATTTATACCGTTAGAGTAATTAAATTATTAGAAAATAATGTTGTACTCTGGACTATTTGGGTGTTAAACTCTCAAAACATAAGAGACACGTACAGAATAAATGATAGCAAAAAAGCATTTCAGGCTTACGTTGATATATTAGACTGTTATGCCACCCATAAGGATTGTTATCAGCATTTCGTAAGTACCTTCCAATCTGTACATGGCATTGGTAAAGAAAACTAAAAGTTTAATTAATTCTGTTTCTTTCAGATACTTTACTACATTATAGGGTTATTCTGCCATGCTTTGATTTACGTCCAAGGATCAATCGAATCGTTTAAGATTGGCTTCGTATTTAATGACAAAGTAAGTATCATTTTGTGTATCTACTTTTTACATTCTATTTTTAAGGACTGATCACACCACACGTTAAGCTCATTTACAAGCGGACGTTACCGTCAGTAGTTGGCGGCTGATGTTGACATTTCATATTATACTTTCAACTTTAGGGTCAACGCAGACAGACCAACAAGATGAATTGACAATGAAACATAATACAACTGGAATAGAGTTAAGAATAGTAAGAAAAATATAATATGCAGCCTCGTGTGTTCGCGTATATGTAATATATAAACCCTAGCATGCTTGACCATCCGGTGCGTTCACCAAGCTATCGCGGCAGATTTTGCGCGAGCAGGCTAGACCATTTTGCGGTTACGTCTGCGATGATCCTTACACTTACAGTCACCGGCTGACTTTACCTACCTTTTATCGTTAACATGTTGTTTTGTAACAGGACGTATCAACTATTGGAGCGCTGTCCGCAGTTGTCTGGATTACAAAAAATTTGATGTTCAAAACAATGTTGACCCAGCAATGCGAGAAATTCTATTTATCTACTCAACGTGTTCAAGATTCTTGCGCACAGATTTTAATGTCTAATTGTTCAGGTAATATTATCAAAAATAATAATCCGTCAAAATCTACTTACTATCCTGTAAACAGTACGATTCATCCATCTATGAAAGCACTGTTTATTGTAATTTTAAAAGTCTTTTCAAATAATTTTGATCATTCTGACTTACAATATCTATTAATATTTCCTTTGTTTCATTTGAAGATATATGTATACATAGCTTTTAGGAAAAACATTAAAATATAAAATTAGTAGCTCACCGGTATCGGGAACAGGGTCCAAACTACCAGTTGTAGGGCTCCTGAGAGAGGAACCTTCTAACTATACGTACCGTGTCCAGACGTACCGCTTTCTGGATCAAGCCCTTGATCCAGCTGCCTTACGAGAACCTCTTCGGGTGTCGGTCGAGGCTCTTGGATGTTATGCCATTGGCCACCACGACTATCGCCACAATGACTGCTGTATCCACATCCCACCTCCCACATGTTGATAACCTTGCGAGCCAGGTTAAGATACTTAATCTGCTTATCTCTCTCAGCTTTCACGACGTTCTCGTCATGTGGGACCGCTATATCAACATGTAAGGCTTATCGACAGCACTATCCCTGTCAGTGATGAAAGGTAGATTGATACAACGTGTTATTTCCATTTGACAACAAGGTCGGGCACATAATTATCTTTAGTACGGTAATAATGTAATAAATCCAAGAATAATGTATCGGATTGGTTCCCCCGAATAATGAGATGCCCGACAGATGTCAACCATGCCGTCCTTATATCTCCGGTAGTGGTTCGTCATAATAGATTCATCCATAATCGCAAAGATAAAATCTTCGGTTTCCCCAAGAATCATAACCAGAACACGAGACGCGAAGAAGTCAACATCAGGCCCATATATGACCCGGTAAAAGCGCCCGTAAAGCTCTTTGCACTACCATACCTCACTGCAATCATTAGTATCTAATACTATGGGTTTGCGGCAGTTAAGTCTGGTTAGTCAAGGAGAGCGGAGTGAGGCCCTTTGCCACTAAGGCCACATCTAGGCATTTCCACGTTGGCTTCTAGGAAGTATTTCCTGAGACTGCATGCCTAGTCCAATCTCTTTCACTGTGATTGACAGGCACCGACAAGATACTTTGCCAGAACGAAAATGTCATCATCCGGCAGGCGCGTATCAGCAATACCTCGGTGCGGTGGCTCCCAAGCCCTATAAACCGACCTTACATCGCTCTGGCATTGGCGGTTCTGATACGGTCCATGCACAGATCTTTTGCTTCAGAAAGTCGATACGCTCTGTGACACGGGTCAAATAATCTCGATAACTAATATTAACAAAGTGCATTACCCTTCTTTTTCTTTTGTTAATGGTGGGATATTATCATATAACTTCTTCCGCTCTGGGCGAAGCGGGAGGGCGTGTCAGACTGGCGGGCCACGGTAAAGGCGACTATTACCCTCCCTGAAGCAGATTAGCTTGCCGATGAGTGCTCTAGCCTCACCGATACGATGCTTAATCCTGCACTGCCAGGCTGGTATAGCTGGTTTTGGTCGTGGAGCTCTGTCACGGTTGGGAAGTTTAACATAAGTTCTACGACATGCCGCGGCAGCTGCAAGCAACAGCAGCGCTGACAGTGCAAGATCGAAGGGGTGTCGATTAGGTCTTTGCTGCCGTCAAAACAATTCGGCAGCTGCAAGTCTAGATCACACACCAGCGCCTAGTTTTTCAAGTGCATGGGCAAATGAGGTAAACGTGGTTTAAGCCAAGGCGGAGTGAAGCGGTACTACCGGAAACCATCCTCCAAACCGCTCCTCAAACGTACATTGCATTGGGAACTCACGGGTATAGCTCCATCAACATATTTTTCACCAACGCGGTCGGGTTGCGGTGAAGCACTGGGTGAGTTTTGCAGTTGCTCCGCGACCAGTTGCACAGCAGGCGTAAAATGGCCACTCCCTGATTCGAGGCGTACTTGATCAAGTTCGGCGTCATCCAAAATATGGTTCATTTGGATGACCTGCACCTGATCCGACAGTCGTTGCGCCGACACGTTGACAGCTGGCTCAAGCACCCGAAACAGGTACGGTACGAAGTCAAAACACATCCCTCTCTACAAACCATGACATTTTTATTGACAGTTTATATGCACCTCATGCGCTGCACACTTAATTATTATTCCATTTTTTTATTTTTTATTATAACAAACCTGGAATGTCCCGCTACAGGGCAAAGGCATCCCTACTCTCCTTCCACTTATCTCTGCCTAGTACTACTAAGGACCAGTCTTTATCGAAGGAGTCCAATTACTCATGCCGCCATCTCCGTCTGGACCTACCGCAATGTTGTTTGCCATTTAGAGAGACCCATTGGTTCGTGAGTTTGGCTAATTGTTTGTCTGACATGGGGCAGATGTGTCCAGATCGGTTCCATTTTAACGTGGCGTTGGGTCACAATATGTAATCTAATAATTAAAATATTCAACAGATGGACAGAGAAAACTTTGTAAGAACGTACTCCGCTTGCATCGAGCATCATTCACCAAGATACGTGTGTGTGGCCTGTTCTACGTAGACGCTGCGTTACAATTGAGTCTGATGAGTCTTCTTACGAACTACATTATTGTGTTGCTACAGTTCGCATTTTTGTAATCTTGACTTCAATAAAACGATTTCAGCGTTTTTTTTTTCTTTCGAAATATAATTATGTACTATACTATATAGACATGGTATTATGCCTTCGGGTAATACAGACATGTTATATTTATAAGCGTGCTCTTTATCTATGCATACATATAAATAACAACGAAATGCTTTTCGTTTGGAAACGCATCACTTGAAAACGGCTGGACTGATTTGGCAATTGTTTTTTTTAATGTTTGTAATAGTCCGAATTAAGTTTTAATGGAAAGGAAAATTGGGAAAAATTTCAAATTTGGGAAAATCTGAACGTCCTATTTTCTACGGGATTTTTTTAGGAACACAATAAAACATTATCACTCTATAATTCGTTTTTTTTGTCTCATTTTTACCTTTTTCCTACGGCTTTTCACGAAAATATATATGAATTACAAGGCTCTCTGAAAAATGGGATGTAGTGACATAAATAAACGATAATCCAAGTGTATCGCAATATCGCCGGTTATGTTCAATAAAGCAAGACGCCTGCGTATCTCATCGATAGAATTTTATAATCTATATTTATCTATTTATGCATATCTATCTATACAAAGTATTAAACAACATCGCTTTTCGTGTTTGTCTCTGTGACCGTTTAGGTATTCTGAACACAATGGGTTTTGATGTGATTTTCACCATCTTTTAGAATATTTATTCCAAAAGGTTTATGTCTACATGTGTACTGGTCATATTCAAAATAATTGTATATTTACTACTGTCCTAATGTCCAACCCAATTATTTTTATAATGAGATACAACTGGCTAGAATTTCATAAACAAACAGATTAAATGTTTCTTTGAGCTTAATAAAAAGCAATTATACATTTGATACAGCTAAACATTCATAAAAAAAAATTAAAGCAGACATTGCGTAGGTTCCGTTTCATAGGTCCACGTCTTCGACGGTAAACAAAAAAATAATAATATTACTAACCATTACATAAAAAAGGAACTATATTCAGAGAATATTGTTTAAGCTTTCATCACTTCACTAACCAAAATATAAAATGCCATTTAATGTTCTTCAAATTTAATATAATAATGAGTCTCCTGATTTATTAACACATATCTGTTATTTTTCTCTGTTACTGCTATTTGCTATTTTATGCTGCTTTAACACTATTTCCACGGAGATAAAGAAATTTGATATACTGGCAACTTTAGCTCGCTGGCTGACACTGCACGACGTAAGACTAAATGCTCGGCCATTTTGTTCAATATAGCTGTATTTCAGCACGTTTCGTTGTCGAAGAAAATTAGACTTTTAAAAGTAAATATTCAATGTGAGTCGTTTAAAATAGCGGTAACTACTTACAGTTCTATTACTTATACTAGTAAATGGCTATGTATTGTGATATTTGGTATAAATATAAAATGTTTGTATATCATGTGAATTGGTGTGGAAACAAATATATTTGTAGGTTAGACACGTGCAATTAATACATATACGTAATTATATCTGTCACTATTTTCTGTTACGTAACAGATATGAAGGATTAGGCTTGTCTCGTGTATTAACTAAAGAAAATATATCAATATATATCAATACATACTGCACCGCAGGTTAGCCAAAACATTTTTTTTAAAGGACAATGGGAAATGAATGTATGGAGTCTGGGCCCACCCTTCAATAGTAACATCTGATATACCGTTGGATAGGGCTTTTTAAGTGGAACATTAGTTACTAATATAACTATGGTCAAATGTTAGTACTTTCGGAGATACGACGTCTTAAAGTCGTCAGTCTAACATATTCTTTATGGATACTTATAAGGTAAAATAGTAATAATAAGTACACTTTAAAACAAAAGAGATTTATTATTCGTCTTGGACATCAAAGACAATTACATCATTTAAAAAACCCACGGGGGCCACGAATGGTTGATGTCTCCCAACTCCTAGGTACCAAATCAAAGAAATAGTGTGAGCGCAACTTCCTACAGTTCGCCGTCCGGTCAAGCAAGAGCAATAATATTGTGATATCGCGTTTCTTCCAACTTGGTTTCGATCAATTAATATATAGCAATAGTATATTCTTGCTCTTACGTGGCGTGACTGTATCCTACCACGCAGCAACCACACATTCTCTGCTGGTATATTATATTCTATTAAATCATGTAAATCGTTTTGTCTGTACATTTTTCTATAACGTATAAACCGTCTCGAAGATGTTCACTGCAATATGACTGATCGCCATTTGCAAATGCGCCCGGGCAAGCGGCGGGCGCAGCGGGTAGGGTGGGGGCGCAGGTAAGGAGCAAGCAGATAGGTGCCGTCCGTTTTGAGTCTGGCCATAGTTTATCTTATAACGAAGTAAACTACGGTCACTTTTATGGCAGTATAATAAGTAGTATAACTCCGAAAGTACTGACTTTTGACCTTAGTCGTAATAATAAGTTTTATTCTGCATAAACATACCTATTCATTTATGAGTGTCTTATTCCTATTGAGAGGTGGGCCCATCATTACTCATTCTCCTTTATATGAAGTATGTAAAGTTTGCGTATTATACTAAAATACGATCACCAAAATGTTGTTTAATTATAAACCCACCTAGCGACCCGCCCCGGCTTTGCACTCGTAGCCTGTTATACCTAACTAAATTGTTAATACTGTAAATGCTTAGTCAGCTAGCAAAAAAGTTGGCTACCGTATGAAAAGTAACATTCACACAGAACTCTAATTATTAAAATCATGCAGTTTAAACTGCTTTACGAATTGTTCATTGATTTAGGTTTAAAGAATGTTATTGTCATAAGAACTTAATTATTAACAGTTCACTTAAAATGAGATACAGAGTGCTTATATCTAAATAGATAATAATATACATAATAATATTTGCCTCCAGGGTGTTCGCGACGTTACAGGGTACACACATGTTTTTTGAGCTTTTTTTAAAATATGTTGAAACTAACACACTTCTTTAAATTCTCCGGTAAATTATTCAATATTGTTGTCTTGCCGTAATTAGTCCGTGCACGTGTAGTCGTTAGTTGAAACTTGTTTTTACTTCTTGTGTTGTATATAGGTGTTTTATTATGTAGTTGTAGGTTTGATTGCAATTATACAAAATACGATCACCAAAATGTTGTATTATTATGTACCCACCTAAAGACCCGCCCCGGCTTCGCACTCGTAGCCTGTTAGTAGGTGAACAGACTGTACTATGTATGTATAGGTAGTGATAGTGATGATGGTATTCCACTATTCCAGATGTTTTAATTAGCTCAACTTTAATTAGTTATTTTACAAACGTGTGCTATTTAATCTTACTCTAACAATTCCTTTGTTATTTTTCTGTTACAAATCAAAACAAATAATATTCTTATTACTCCTATCCGTAACTTAAAATTATTTTGAATATGACCCCTATAACACATTTATATTTAACTAAGATAAAGCACAGAAAAATCGAGAATAATTCATCAGCGAACAAATGCTTATACACCTCAGCAGAATGGACTCAAAGGTTCAATCGCATTTTATGTTTTCTTTTTAGTTTTCAATTATGTTTTCATGTAGTTTTTTTTTTGTCTCTATGTAATATTATAAAAATTTAGATATATAAGTGCTGTGCACTCCTGTAAGTGACAAATTCACTCTAGATTTTAAGTTTAATTATTACAGTACCCAAAAAATGTATTAGTGGATAAGTCTGAAAGTAAAAGTCAAATTACCAACGTAAACGTATTCTAAAATGAAGACACGTAAATGTCGTGTGGAAATAATTTTGATTAATAATGAGCAATCGATCCTTTTGCCAATAAATTTGATGCAAAATATTACGTTCTGTCCTAAATACCACGTTAAAAATAATCTAATAACTCCAAGTGGTTTCATCTTCAATTCCATTTCAATGATTGCAATACTAGTACTTTGTATCAATTGTGTTCTAGTTAGTGTGTAGTAGTTTGTATCAATTGTGACTTAGGAAGTGATCAGACCCCAGATCATATAATTTTTGAATGCCCTGCATATGATTTACAAAAAATTCCTATATTTGATAAATTACTGGAAATGTTTAGAACGCCAGCAAGCATCCCGCGCGACACTCAAGGTTTGCTGGAAAATTACAGTACATACACAGCACTGTATACATTTATTGACAGCACTGGATGGGCAATTTGACCGTTCGGGCGATTTAATAGAAGGATATGACCCGGACATGACCTTACGTCACAACATGATTATGACGAATACACGGATATGACACCTTAATATTATGATTTTGACTAATGAATACGGAAAACGTGACTCTGGCCTAAAATAAATTTTAAACAAGATATAAACTACTAAGGACGAGACTGTGGCCTTATTTATTTTTGGACAAGAAGGATGAAACTGAAGACGAGGCTTCGGCCTTACTTACTTTTGAACAAGAAGGACAATAAGCACTGAAGACGAGGCGGTATGGTCCAAGACCTTAGCCTGCCCAAGTAGGGCGAAGAGAAAAAAAATTATGAGTGATATTTTATGAGTTTTTATATAATGTCACACTAAATGTAGATAAGAGAACACCAGTCTGTGCCATATTCTGCGATATGACACAGGCCTTTGACTGCGTCCATTTTGTATCCCTGGCAGAGAAACTTGAAGCCTATGGTGTTAGAGGCAACGTTTTAGAATTAATTAAATCATATCTTCATAACCGTAAACAAGTTACAGAAATCAGTAAAATAAATAAAAAAAGTAAACGTGAAGAAGCTTCAAGATCAGAGGAACGCGAAGTTATGTACGGAGTACCTCAAGGCAGTGTATTGGGGCCTCTGTTGTTCACTCTGTATATAAATGACTTGCCTAAAGTAACTGAACAACCGATGACACTTTTTGCTGACGATTGTACTATGACAATAGCTTGTAATGACATAAACACATATAATAATAATAATAATACTTTTATTTCAGACCATGGTGTCCATTTTGTTAGTAACAATGTTCTTAAAGACTAGTGTTAGTAATACTCGTACTTAAAACTACCCACCACAAAACTGTACAGTATCGACCTGTGCTTTCCAGTCAAAATGTTCGTCAATTACTACTCCTAAAAACCTAGTTTGTGCCGCTTGTTTAATCTTGGGAATGTCCATTTTAAAATTAAATGTATTATTATAAGATTGATTAAATTGTATATATATTGATTTGTTAAGATTAATAGATAAATTATTATTATTTAACCAGTTTATTAGATTGTCTATTGTTTTATTTGTGTCCGCTTCATGATCCGTAATTGATTTATATTTTTTATCGGTAGTCACGATTATGGAAATGTCATCGGCAAAAAGAAAGCATTTATGATTAGTTACATTAACAATGTCGTTTATGTAGAGTAGAAATAAGATTGGGCCCAGTATGCTACCCTGGGGGACGCAGCGTTTTATACTTATATATATATATATATATAATCAGACAAATATTCTGTAATGTCCCAACTTTCATTAAGTTTAGTGATAGTGACTATCTGTTGTCTGTTAGTTAAATACGACGATATCCACTGAAGTGGCAGTCCGCTAATACCGATAGTCTCTAGTTTTTGTAATAATATTTCATGTGTAACCAAATCAAATGCCTTTGACAGATCAAGAAATAGCCCTGTCGTTAGCTGTTTGTTGTTAATATTGGTCAATATTTCTTTCAAAAGTGAAAACATGGCTAAGGATGTGGACTTATGTTTTTGAAAGCCGAATTGCTCTTTTTTTATAATATTAAATTTCTCAGAGTAGTTAACTATTTTTTGATACATGTGTTGCAGGTGTTAGGAAGAAAGTTGATGATCAATGATATAAATAATGACTTACAACTTTTATATTGTTACCAGTCCAGCGACACGTACAGAAAAAGAGACCAAAAATAAAGTTACACAAACTTTTATAACATTTCAAATGACAGTTGTCTACCCTTACTACATAACTAACATGAACATTGCAACAGATGAAATAGACTGAACTACTATTACAAAACAAATACTTTTAAACTAAAAATTGTAACAATGCCTTCACAAAAATATAATTGATAAGTAAATTAATCTCTTGGTATATTCATAACAAAATAATTGAATGGAACTTACAAGGTCAATCATTTAGTATTTATACATAGTTACAACAAGTCATTCAAATGGCAACCACAGATAAATTGGTCAGTGTGACCATAAACAAACCTAATATACTACGATAACATCTATATACGATAACATTCGGCCGTCCTGACTAAAGCCGTGTCCCACGGCGATCTTGTTTACTGGCATCAACTGGTGTAGAAGAAGTCATCACGGAGGAAGAAGAAACGCCGCCTGTCGCGCTGGTCAACCACGAAGTAGCCCTTGGCGGTGTTCTGTCGATCTGAGCAGCAGCAGCAGTGGTCGGTAGAGATCTCCCCATCTGTAACGTGAATTTAGTCTACCAATCAATGGGTCCATGTATGTAAACAGATTGCAAATTCCTAGATAGGTAAATAATATTATGACATTAGGATTGCACACAGCATCTAAATGAATATCATTCCTATAGCTAGTTAAATGAATTTCGTAGCTAGGTAAATGTATAGCACATAGCTCAGTAAATAGGTAGTACATAGCTCAGTAAATAGGTAGCACACAGCTCAGTAAATAGGTAGCACATAGCTCAGTAAATAAGTAGCACAAAACTTTATACTTAGATAGCACAAAGCTTTATACTTAGATAGCACAAAGCTTTATACTTAGATAGCACAAAGCTTTATACTTAGATAGCACAAAGCTTTATACTTAGATAGCACAAAGCTTTATACTTAGATAGCACACAGCTCAGTAAATAGGTAGCACACAGCTCAGTAAATAGGTAGCACATAGCTCAGTAAATAGGTAGCACATAGCTCAATAAATGGGTAGCACACAGCTCAATAAATGGGTAGCACATAGCTCAATAAATGGGTAGCACACAGCTCAATAAATGGGTAGCACACAGCTCAGTAAATAGGTAGCACATGGCTTTATACTTAGATAGCACATAGCTCAATAAATGGGTAGCACATAGCTCAATCAATAGGTAGCACAAAGCTTTATATTTAGTTGGCACCTAGCTCAATAAATATGTAGCACAAAGCTTTATATTTAGTTGGCACCTAGCTCAATAAATATGTAGCACATAGCTTTATTCTTAGAAAGCTCATCGCTCAATAAATGGGTAGCACATAGCTTTATACTTAGAAAGCTCATCGCTCAATAAATGGGTAGCACATAGCTTTATACTTAGAAAGCTCGTCGCTCAATAAATAGGTAGCACATAGCTTTATACTTAGATAGCACATAGCTCAATAAATGAGTAGCACTTAGCTAATTAGATTTATACGTGGATAGTGAGAATTAAACAGCATTATTACCAAGCGGAATTTCATATTGTTTGTAATCTAAAAACATTTCAATTGCTTCCCGAAGTATATTCTTAATTGAATGGTAGTATGTGAGCCAAAAGACCGAAATGTTCTGGAGTGGTGACTGCGTGAGTGTGTAGATAATTATTGTTGTACAATCGTTTTGTTAAAAGTATACTATGTATACATATAGACTTGAGTAATTGCGAATACAACAAAGTTCTAGTCATGTTTAAGTCAATGTTAACTTTAGCTTACTTATTCCTAGAAATTAGATGTCTCCTTTCTTCGTTGTTTATCTGCGGTGAAGATTGTGGCACTGGCAAACGATTATTCTGATGTGCAAATAATAAGTAATGCTGCCACTTATCACCGAGTGTATTGTATTATTAATGTCCCAAACTATATTTATCAATTTTGAATCCCGTCTACATTCCTGTACGACTGGTGTACCTAACCCGTCTAGAATTGTTCTATTCACACGTTCAGTTATGGGATGCAATTCCCCTCGCATCGACCGTAACCTGATTTACCATACGCACATTGGAGACAGCTTCTAATATATTTCCTAATAAATCTAGACATATTTGGAAACCAATAAGAAGATTTTATTAGTTTTTCAGCCCTTTCAAAAGCTGGATGCCCAATCTGGTCATGGAACTTTTGCAATATACTGTATTGGCCAGTTTTGGAATAAAAAAACGTTCACCTGTTAACGTTTTTCTGTACCTATAACCTGCCGTTAGTTATGGTATAATTATTAGTGATAATCTCGATTTTCCGTACTCCCCTGTAGCTGTCTATTAATTTGTTGGATACCGTCATCCTGAAGTTGAACCGAGAGCGCCCGGGCGGTTTTGTCAATCATGGCAATATCTACTGTGTTGACGCTTACTGGATTTCGACTCAGTGCTTCTGCATGCCGCATTTTATCACAAGCCTATAATCAATCTATATTTCAAAATCCTAAATAATTAACCATCATCGTGCAATGCGTGGTATAAGGTCCTTTTTTTTTGTTAAAGAAGTATGAATGGCTGCACAGTCTGTGACGACCTTTACCGGTATACATACAAGATAGATTCGAAATATTTTTAGAGACTGCACACCACAGCGACTGTTTCTAACTCGTAGCTGTGGTAGAATTGATCCTCTTTACTGGTGACTCTACTGAAGTACGCTACAGGTTTTAGTGTATTATCAGGTCTGATTTTGCCTACTATCCGTATGTAACTCTGATATCGTGTTACGATTGTAAATAGTAAGTACCTACAGGACTTTCAGTTAATAATCTTTTAATGGTAATAAAAGCTATTTCGTTTATCGCCCCAGCACCAAAGAATTTTTTTTTTGTCAATTCGTTTAAAGGGGGAGCTATGAATGCAAAATCTCTAATAAACTTTCGAAAATATGGTGCCAAATCTTTGAAATGACGTATTTCATGAACATTGGTTGGCGTTTTAAATACACAATACAATTTAGTACGAGTACACAATCAATTTTATGTTGAACTGGTCTAATAGTCTCCGCTGTAATTTTATGGCCCAAGTAATCAGTTGTTAAGTCTTAATTTCGCACGTTTTAGCCGTTCTAGAACTGTTTCTAATAATATAAAGTCCTGTTGAACGGTGACTGTAGGAAATTAATGGCGACTACTTCTTGTTTACCGGTACCGTTAACATCCTTATTACTTATTTACTACTTTTATTAGCCAGTGTACCCAAAGAAAGTTTTAGAGCTCCATAGAATACAGCCGGTGTATTAGCTAGGCCAAACGGCATCCTAACAAACTCATATTGCCCAGATGGTGTTACGAACGCAGTTTTAGGAATAGATGTGGGGAAATCGGTACTTAGAATTGACCAGATAGCAAGCTTACAAGGTCATCTTTGTGGTAAAGGGAAACGATCCTTTACCGTTCATGAATTAAAAGGTTGATAGACTATACACAGCCTATATTCTCCATAATACCACAAAGCTCGCGTACGGGGAATTTGATACTCTTGCTGTTCTAGAATTTAATTGCTCTTGTACTTTTTCATCTACTATTTCCCTCTCCTTCAGTGATAACCTATACGGCTTACAAAATGCCGGTTTGCCAGTCAAAAAGTCTATCGACATTTCTATTAGATCCGTGCAACCTAAACTAGCCGTGCTGTTAGCAAACGATTCAGAATATTTACGATGTAATTTAACCAATGCCTTTTGTTCACTATTATTTCGCGAAAGTTTTCGGAATACATTCCATTTTCCGCTTGATTACTATTAAAATTTGGATTATATATGTAGCATATTTAATATTCACAATACGCTTCTCATTACAGCCTTTGGTCAGTGGGTCGACTTTTAGGCCTAGTTGATAAACGTCCAGCCCACCAGGTTATAGATTCATTTCCTAAATTAATTATATTAATTGCTTCTGTCGTAGCGATTACAACAGCGCCCGGTATAAAACACGTAGCTTCTGAATTGTATACTGGGAGCGTAGTATAAGTTGTATCCAAACAATCACTATTTATAAAAATATGAACAAGCGTTTCACAACGTGGAGGTATAACCGCAACTTTCAACCGTAAAGAATATTCATGTTCAAAGTCATCGCTATGCAGATTATATTGCGTTAAAAAAACTATCACAGGGGTCACATTTTATTAAAGTAGCACTAGTCGAAGTAGTTAACAAGCTAATGTTATTTTGACAGATAATAGGTTGAACTACAATCATGTCATTATCACCCATATAAATTGTGGCTACTTCCCATTTGGTAAACTTCCCATTTCGTAAACCTCAAACTGTACCTACTAAAAAGTTGCGTTTGGTAAACATTATACATTTCATACATTTAGTCCCATTTCGAAAACATTTCAATATTTTTTTGTGTTATATCCCATTTGGTAAACTTTCAGATGAAATGGGTACAGTCAAGTAAAAAAAGAAAAACGAAACTAATGATAACATTGTCATTTATTTTGTTAAATATTTTTAATCACAGGTACAATAGTCGGATTATGTGTACGTATGCCATTTACACATATTGATATTTAAAAACAGAAATAAAAAGTGGGGTGTACAAATAACTTTCAAAAAATTTAAGAAAAATCACAGTTCGATTTGACTATTTCGATGACAAGTTTTATTTTTTTAATAACATAAGTCAATCTAGATGCGAAATCAACTTATATAAAAAAACAATAATCACAGATTTGGTACTATCTTTTTATGTTAATGTACATTAACATAAAAAAATACATACGAAATCAACTACTTATAAAATATAAAAATAAACAGTCACTGATTTGGTACGTTAACGTAAAAAAATACATACTAAATCAACTATAAAATATAAAAACAATAATAATCACAGATTTGGTACAATAACATAAAAAATACATGCAAAATCAACTTTTAAATATAAAAACAAATAATAATCACAGATTTGGTACATTAACATTAAAAATTACACACATAAAAAAATTTTTTACAAAAAAATAAAACCGACTTCAAAAAAACCCTACAAGCACTAAAAAGTTAAAAATAATACTATCACCTAACTATGCTAATAAACCTAACCTAACCTACGATTAACCTATAATAAAATTTTACAATTTTTTGGAGTCGGTGCCAAACTAAGTAATGAAACGACTAGTAATTTCAGAGTATTTATCCGTTTTAGTACAACAAAACTCGATAGATGGCGTTATCATTTCTGAATCGCGCTATGGTTACGTTACCGGCATTTCTATAAGTAAGGTTGCTACACAACTGGTATTTATGTTCACGTGACTCTAAATTTAGAAGTTAATCGTCGAACTCCTTGCTTTTCTTGCGTTGTTAGTGTTACATTGTGTAAACTGTGTTAATTCTGATTTTATTTTTATTGATTTGTATGTAATTTACGTAATAATATACCATTATTATTAAGCATTAACGTTAGTTTATTTTTGCTATTTGTCTAATTATTAGTTATATGTAATTTATCTTAAACTATTTTTGTTGTTTTCTATTTGATTGAATACTTAGTAACTGTAAGATTTATGTTTTATTTTTCTTGTTTTAGTCTGTAGGTGTAGGTACTGTTTGGCACCGACTCCAAAAAATTGTAAAATTTTATTATAGGTTAATCGTAGGTTAGGTTAGGTTTATTAGCATAGTTAGGTGATAGTATTATTTTTAACTTTTTAGTGCTTGTAGGGTTTTTTTGAAGTCGGTTTTATTTTTTTGTAAAAAATTTTTTTATTTGTTAATTTTTAGTGACATAAATTAATCTTATAAAACATGGGTAGGCCTAGTAAAGATGCTTCTCGTATGAGAAACCTACGTCGAAATGAAACTGAGAAACAAAAAAGTAAACGATTGAAAGAAATTAGAGAGAGAAATGCTCAACGCATTTCGAATGAGAACCCTGACCAACGTGAAAATAGACTTGAAAAGCAGAGGACCTATATGTCACGTAGGTTGAATAAGGAGAGTCAAGAAGATCATAATCGTCGACTTAGTTTGATTCGTACTCGATTGGCCACTGAAAGCCAAGAAGATTACGATCATCGTATATCTTTAATTCGTAATCGATTATCTAATGAGAGCCAAGAAGATTACGATCATCGTCTATCTTTAATTCGCCATCGATTATCTAATGAGAGTCAAGAAGATTACGATCACCGTCTATCTTTAATACATACTCGATTGGCTAATGAAAGTCGAGAAGAATACCACCATCGTCTTTCTATAATACACGCTCGACTAGCAAATGAAACTGAAGAGGAACGGTCACAACGATTGAGTGGCGTACGTATTCGTATTAGTCAGAGGCTGCTTAATGAAACGCCAGAAGCCAGAGTCGAAAGATTAAATGTCGTTCGAGAAACAGCCAGAATTAGAAGAAATATGTTAAGTATCGAACAATTTCGGGAGGCGATCAATATTTTTGCAGACGTACCATGTACAGTATGTAATAAGGCTTTGTATCCACAACAGCGTGTAAATTTGCAAACAACGATTTACAGCTCAATTTTGCCACCAGAATTAGTAGGTAATATAATTATAACTTGCTGTCGCTGCTCCAATAATATAAGAAAACGCAAAACACCACCCCAAGCGTATTGGAATAAGTTAACTGTTAGTTCTGTACCGCAGGAATTAGCTGATTTAACGGAAATCGAAAGACGGTTTTTGTGTAGAGTAGTACCCTTCCTTAAAATAATAAAGCTACAAAACCGTTTCAGTCAATATTGGTGCAAAGGGCAAGCAATATTATTTGCTCAAGATGTTGTTGAGCTTGCGGAACAATTGCCACTTCGGCCTGACCAGGCTGGATTAATTTTAGTGGTGGAAAGCTTAGAAAACGTTCAGCGTTCCAAAGAGTTCATAATAGATTCTGATAGATTAAACAGAGCTTTAAATTGGTTGATGACAAATAATATTTTATATAGAGACGTGCGTCCATATTTTAACAGAAACATAGACATTACTGAAATTGTACAAGTAGTTGACGAACCAACAACAAACCGAAATTCTGGAACAATTACGACTGTTTGTCATTACACCAGTTTAAACGAAAATGTGGCTATTCTTCGCGGTTCATTTCATCAAGGAGATGAAAGATTTAGTTCTGAATCACGTGGTAGGCAATGCACTGCAATTGCAACTATTTCTTGTATAGCTTTTTGTAGTCATGATCCCAATTTATTGTGCAGAAGCGACATCGACTACATAGTTATTGTAGGAGATAACTATTATCATGACTGCATCAACACTCGACCACATCTTAGCACTGGCGAAGTCAATCCGGAATATCTTGCTGCTACTGAACTTCTATCACGGGTTGTTTATAACAGACAAACATTTCATATAAGCTGCTACGAACAACCTATTTACAATGGCCATATAACTAATGACGACAGTGAAAACGGTTTCCCTAACTTAAAAAATGCGTTAGCAATTTTTTTCAGAGAACATTCTTTCGGTTTGTTAACAATAAATTCTTCTACAGTAGCTGTGCATCGTAGAAGTCAGTCTACATCTGATACATATTGGCTGTTTGATTCCCATGCACGCGGTGCTAAAGGTGTTAAAGCACCATTAAGAGGCACTTCCTGTTGCATGCGGTTTAACAATATTGATAAACTACACGCTATTATATGCCGAAATTTGGTTGTCAAAAAGTCCGTGAACCGTGACTATACATTAAATGTTTACTCATTAACATCTTTACAAATTACTCCAGAAATGCCCCTTGCAGGAACGTCCCTTCAAGATAATAATATACCAAGCGCAACTAATGGACAAGCGGATCCAGAACATACCCCAACTGTTAACGAGCATCGAGCACTAGTCGAGACAAGGACTATAGAAACTACTAGTATGCTTCGTAATATTGACGAAGTAGTACCAAATTTAGATAGTGTTATAGACTTGTCTAATTCTGACTCAGAACCCCAATTAAGACTGGCAGAAATCACGAGAAAAACAGCACCACCCTTAAATTTAGAACGAGAGCGCAGAATAGAAGAACTTGCATGGTACTTTCTTTTCCCGGATGGCAGAAATGGGTATCAGGAGCAAAGAGAAGTATATATAACACCATTGGATTACTTTCAAAGCCGCGTAATGGGTACTGATAAACGTTTTCATAGAAACGATTATTTATTTTATGCCTTATCAGTGGTCGAGTACTTTCGAGCGAAGTCTAGTGTTTCGGTATCCTGTCGAATGCGCCAAGGCCAAGGAGAACATACTCCTCGAGGTCTTGTTGACAACATGCATTTAACGATGAGGAATATAAGAGGATCCGCTTCATATTGGCAAAGATGCTGTTCAGAGCTTATTGCGATGGTCAGGACATTGGGTCCTCCTACATGGTTTTTGACATTTTCTTGCAATGATTTACACTGGCCTGATATGATGAAAGCATTGCTATTAGCAGATAATCAAGATTCAAGCAAAGAGGGTCAGCTCACATTCCAACAGCGCTTAGACTTGGTTCAAAAATATCCAGTAGTCGTTGCTCGACAATTTTCAGTTCGGGTCAATGCTCTAATGCGATTCTTAAAATCTAATAATGATTGCTTATCAGGTCCAGTTGTAGATTATTGGTACAGAATCGAATTCCAAAACAGAGGAAGCCCTCATCTTCATCTGTTGATTTGGTGTAGCAATGTTCCCGATTTTGCAACCCCAGAAGGTATCAGAGTTATTGAAAGAGTAGTATCATGCAGTGCAAACCCGGAAAATCCTGAATTAAAAGACCTTGTAAATAATGTGCAGATTCATAAGCATACTAGCACTTGCTACAAGAACCGTGATAATCAAACATGTCGGTTTGGTTTTCCAAGGGCACCTAATGACTCTACAACTTGTTTAGGCCCTGATGAAGCCTTGGCAAACCATGGTCGTTTTTGCATTTTAAAAAGGACTTCAGATGAAACTATGATTAACAATTATAATTCAGAACTTTTATTTCTATGGGAGGGAAATATAGACGTACAACCTTGTGGCAACGTCACGGCTGTCTCATATTATGTTGCAAAATACGTAAGCAAATGTGAACCCCATGACACGGGGGAGGTTATACGAGCATCTATAACTAAAGCTAAGAGACAAGGTGGTACCGTGTGGAACCAGTTGTTCTCGGTAGCTATGGCCATTTTGTCTCAACGCTTGGTGAGTGCTCCTGAATGTGCGTATAGGCTTTGTCATCTGCCTCTCAAAATGAGCTCTCGTAAAACCGTTTTCATTAATAGCTGCAGGCCAAATGAAAGATTTCGGCTTTTGCGATTTGAAAGTAACGAAACGTCGGTATATAACAACATCTTTGACAGGTATATACAAAGACCTAACGACTTAGAAAATTTAAGCTTAGCCGAATTTGCTGTGCGTTTTGAAACAGTGTCAAATACGACGTGGAGTGAGGAGGACGGCGATGCAGAATTGAGACAATTAGACAGCGAGCCAACACGGTATATTAAATTACGAGACAATACCAGAATGCGCATTAGAAACAAAGCGGCTGTTTTACGAACTCGTTACTACACACTGAATAGTGATAAAGAAGGATATTATTACAATTTAATAGTGTGCCATGTTCCATTTAGGGATGAAGCCGAGCTTTTATTAGATCAAGAAACGGCAGAGGCGTGCTTCTTACGACGGCAAAATGAGTTAAGGCCATTGCAATCCAATGTTAGTGCAGAACAGTTTGCTCATGCTGAACAGATTATTCAACAAGCTCTTGCTCAAGCAACAGCATTGAATGCTGCTCGTAATATACATGTGCAAGAGAATGCTCCAATTATTTGTGCCGATGAGCAAATTATAGAAGATCTGGATAATTTTTGTGAAGACGTCCCAGATGATCGAGCAGCATTACCTGATGATGTGTTCTTAGCGAATATACGTGGCCTTAACATACAGCAGAGCGAGCTCTTTCAAAAGGTTTCTAGGGCAATAGAAAGTGATCTAAGCGGTGAGGTACATCAGTTACTACTTTTTATCACTGGAGGTGCTGGGAGTGGTAAATCATACCTCTTAAAATTACTAGTCCAACATATTAAACGTTGCTATGCACCAACAGTCGACGTTCTCCTGAAACCCAGTTTTGTTGAAGTTGCTTCGTTGACAGGAGTGGCTGCTCGCCAAATATTTGGCAAGACATTACATTCCCTATTTTCGCTTCCTATTGAAAAAAAAGGAAATACTATGACCCATAAGCGTTTGACGGGACAAAAACTCGAACAGGAAAGACGCAAGTGGCGTAACATGAATTGGCTTGTAATAGACGAGATTTCGATGGTTTCTTATGAAAATTTAAGGATCATTCATTTACGTCTACAAGAATTTAAAAACAACGATAAATTGTTTGGTGGGGTAAACATTATTTTATTTGGTGACATAATGCAGCTACCTCCTGTCAAAGGCCACTGGTGCTTTTTGCAACCCCTGTGGTTGGCGGCTGAAGTGGACTTATGGAAAAAATTCTCATTTTGTGAATTAACCATAAATATGCGTCAGCAAAACGATAGTGAGTTCATTGAACTACTAAATAATTTACGTGTTGGGGAAATGACAACGGCTCAACTGGAGTTACTCTGCGAACGTCGACGAGTACCTTTGACTGGAGAATTTGCTGATGGAGTGGCAGTTCGTATTTATCCTACTGTCCGCCAAGTAGACGCTTATAATGCACATATGATAGCTGACAACGCGAAAACACAGCGTATTTACACGATAAATGCAGTCGATGAATCCCGCGAAATTGCTACTTACGGAAATTTACCTCCCACTAATGTTATTCCTAAAGATGTGAATAATTGTGGAGGTCTTTTATCAACAGTACAATTAGGTATAGGGTCACGAGTTATGCTAAGGCGAAACATTTCTGTTTCCGAAGGGCTCGTAAATGGGGTTATGGGCATTGTGCAAAAATTTAAATGGCCAGCTTTACGAAGAGAGCAGATAGAGGATGGTGAATTACCTGAAGCTGTCATTATAAAATTTGATGACGATACTGTTGGCAATAGGTTAAAAGATTTGGATGGCTGTATTCCAATAACCCCAGTTACAGCTACGTTCCAGGCAACCAGAGGGTACGGCAATGTAGAGCGAAGGATGTTGCCTTTAATCTTGAGCTGGGCAGTCACAGTACACAAGCTACAGGGCACAACGCTGGATAGAGCTGTGATTGACTTAGGGAAGAAAAATTTCGCCAAAGGGCAAGTATATGTAGCTCTAAGTCGCGTGAAAACCTTAGATGGTATTGCATTGTGTGACTTAGACGCTAATAAATTATTAAACAGGCCACATGATGAAAGAGCATTGGCAGAAATGGCAAGATTACGTGAATTATCGTCAGCCCAGACCAATTCACAAAATCAATGAGCTGACATCCTTTCATCATCATCATCATCATTTCCGTCAAACGAAATTCACTGCCGCGCATCTCCCATCCAACGAATTCCAGCTAAAATCACGAGGTCATCTGCCTTCCACTTATTAAAAAGTTATGTTGCCTATCCCTGAACCCATCAACAAATCATCAACCAAAATCCATCCATAAATGACGAAGTTATACCCGTACAAACATTAATATATCCGGAGAATGATATTTTTAATGAAGGAAAAGAAAAACTTTTTTGATTTTATTTTTTATAAATTATCATTGGTTCACTTGGAAAGTGCATACCATTACAATTCCAACAAGCCCAAACACGGCTAGGATACATTGTCTTATTATGGAGTTTCGGTGCCTGTCTCTTGGCTTCATCATTAGATCTGATGGTAGAATGGTTCCTATTGAACGATTAGTTCCTTCCATAATCAGCTCACCTAGATAACCTGAAAAAATACAACGATATATACGTCTCCATAATATTTTATTAAAGAATTATCCTCCAACTCCTGACCGTTGAGGAGTTGTACCTTCCATCATCAGCGCAGCCACATGAGATTATGATTATCAGCCAAAAATACTTAAACAGCTTTAGAAAATATATGAAAAAACCTATGTGTGCCTATAAAATTCGAGGGTTGCCCTCGATTTCTCAGGGTTTCCATCATCAGATCCTGACTTGATGACAATGGGACCATTTGGGAAGTATACCCTTTCCAACAAAAAAAGATTTTTTCAAATCGGTTAGCAAGCGACGGAGTTATGCCCGAACAAACATAAAAAAAAAAAAAAAAAAAACAAACATCCGAATTGAGAACCTCCTTCTTTTTTTAGAAGTCGGTTAAAAATCAACTATAAAATATAATCACAGATTTGGAATATTAACATAAAAAATTTACTACCTACACTACAAAGTTAAAAATCAATAAATAAATTATAAAGTGATACAAGCAATTCTTGATAATTCGTTCAAACAATTTTCCAATGATATTTTTCCACTTTTGTAATCGCCGAGAATATTGTTAATTCGTATATCATTTTGGATAGATTTTTTTCTTCGTTTTGATATACTTTCTCCATTATTATAAAAGCTGTAAAAAATTGTTATGATTAATTAAAGTAATAATGTATAATTTTTATCATATGTGTCGCCTAAAAATACAGGTCATTGAAACAAAAATAATATGTACCTTTTCAGAAGATTTTCATAATGTTTAATATTGCCTGATATCGTTTCGAAAAATAAAAGAATTGATGGCCTTTTTCCAATTTCACTATTGAAACTCCAATTCCAAGATTCCATGAGGTTTGTAGTGCGGTGTCTTTGTGCGTAGCAGCACCAAATATTCATCATATCTTCATTTTCCAACCACTGATCCACAAAGTAATCATTGAATTCAGTTATAGCTTTTTCTTCAAAACTGTAACAGAATTAATTCGTTGAAGATTATGATACGAAAAACCATATATTACCTAGTTTCTAACGCATAAAAATGGCTGTAGAAAATGGCGGTAGAAGAAATATCCAGAACTAAACGCGTTCATTTCAATACTGCAAAATTAATTTACCTTTGACTCATAACGTATAGCCATCCATCGTTTATGTCTTCTTTTGGTAAATGTGCCAGAGCCATACATAGTTTGACGTGATAGTGAGATTCTTCATGTTGTAATAAGCCAAGAGATTTTGCCTTTCTTAATAGCGCTCTGCCAAAGTGAACAAAACACCCCTTAACAATTATGTTTGGAAATGTCTTTTTAATTGCATTTATTGGAGCTTTTTCGAAATCCAAGGTAATAATATCGGCTGTCCACTCTGGTAAATGAAATTTTAGTTTGTAAAACAGTCTTTCATATGTAGTTTCTTCTTTGTTTGTCAACACTGCATAAAAAAATGGTACAATATTTGTCCCAGTTTCTGTACTTCCTATGTCTCCGTGTACAACGTATAGTTGAAGAAACGGCTTTGCACAACATTTGAACGTTCCGTCCGCAAAGTAGTGACGGACGTCATTTAAATGTGCAATTGCACTCTTTGAACCAAACACAATCATTCTATTTTCACCGTCAATCTCATCAAACAATAAATTGTCTTTAAAACGGTCAGGAATCACGATTTCTGTAGAGTTAGAGTGCTGAGATTTTGTGATTCCTAGTTGTCTATTTCTGTGTCTATACAAACTGCTTTTAACTTTGTCAAAATTTGGTAATTCTTTAATAATTTCATAACCATTATCTTTCAGCTTTTTAGTACATTTCCTGTATGTAGCTGGAATCGGCTTCAGATCTTCACATATAGTTTGTTTACATTTTTCGATGGCTACTTTCACTTCATTTTTTTCAAAATTCGGAATACAAGAACTGCAGTGAGCATTTTCTCTTAATACATGGCTTCGATTTGAATTCAAAGTTACACTTGCTGAACATCCATCTTTTCTATTAACACAGCGCCACCAACTTGAGTCCTTATTATTTTTCTGTTTATAATATTGATGCCCAGCGCGTAATAAAATTTCACCGCCTCGTGTACTATTAATAATTTTTAAATTCACTGCACCACTAGAAGATCCCTCACCCGACATTGCAACGACCTTGCACTATGCATAAAACGAGTGAACTGATAAGTTAAACCCGGTAATAGATATAATTTACGTATACTTACTTATGTCTATCTCATTCACACCTTTTGTTTAAAACGATGGTAAGGACAATAAATCCCTACCTGAGAACCCGCTCGGTGCTTCTTTTGCGGGAAAAGCACGTGGTATTTTTAGTAGCATCGTGGTATTTTTACAGACTTTAATACGTTTTTTTTACTTCTTCTTGATCAGCCATTCTTTTTGATGGTCGAGATACTATCTCAAGACTGAAGCATTTAAAAATATATACATCTCTAATTTAATACTAATTTGACACTGACTGTACCGTACAAAAATAACAATACTAACAAAGTTTACCAAATGGGATTAAATGTATGAAGTAACGAAATGTTTACCAAACGCAACTTTTTAGTAGGTACAGTTTGAGGTTTACGAAATGGGAAGTTTACCAAATGGGAAGTAGCCTAAATTGTTACTTCTGCATAACTGGGTATCCGTAATTTATCAATGTCTACCGTGAAGTGAACTATTCCCAAGGAATTTATACAACTACCCTCAAACCCACTCAGAACTATTGCAGAAACCCTAAAACCTAAAACCCTTACGAAAGATTTAATCTTTTAACCACGTTCATTCGTAAAATATTAACTGTACTACCAGTGTCTATGTATACACTTGTACAACAGTTATCAATGAAAACCTTTAATTATTTTTTTTTTAAATAGTCACTATTAGCATTAATGTACTCAAAAGTGTACATCACCTTAGCTGCTGTGCTCCAACAGGTGGCGGCTTCGTAGCCCCGGTCCTTTAACTCATGGCCAGGCCTCCGGCAGACGTTGATGCACAGCTTCACCGACGGCTGCGTCGTACCTCAATGCCACGTGGTTGACGTAGTCTTGGCAGGATGGCTAGCTTCTTTGGTCTTCACAGCGCCGCTGTCCAGCCTCCTTTAATTTTTCAACGAAGACAAATACCCGTAGTACAGTTCTTCAGCAGTAGGTATCACATCCGAAAGCTTTTGAATTAGGTCTAAGTTCAACTGAAAGACACCTGATTAAACACGAGATCGTCGCTGCTTCATCTAGTTAGCATTTCTTAGATAACGATAGTTTATCATAAAAATGTGCGGTCACGGTTCCCTCCAAACTTTTCTTACGTGCCAACATTGAGTTTGAGAGCTTATACTTATCAAAATGTTCATACCATTCCCTTTCCATTGCAGAGCCACGTAACCTCATGTGCTTAATATAGGAATTATCAGCGGCACTCCAATCGTAAATGACTCAATTGATGAATTCACTCAAAGAATTGGGTCCCGGGTTGAATTTGGAGATTAACTCTGTATCCTTGTGGGTAGTTTTCCTTTTCTTCGCAGTATTCGGACAGCAGTTGGAAGGGAAAAAAAAAACAGAATATTTTCAGTTACCTCGGCACTAGTACTTTCTGCATTCTCCGTTTTTTCTTTTCTTACCTAGTCCGCCGATGAGGGTTTCAAAACCCGCCATTATTACCTTGTTACCTTGTGAAGCGGTAAGTAGGCCCTTATCCCACTTCTGAAATGTTGCAGGTGTTAGGAAGAAGGTTGATGATCAATGATATAAATAATGACTTACAACTTTTATATTGTTACCAGTCCAGCGACACGTACAGAAAAAGAGACCAAAAATAAAGTTACACAAACTTTTATAACATTTCAAATGACAGTTGTCTACCCTTACTACATAACTAACATGAACATTGCAACAGATGAAATAGACTGAACTACTATTACAAAACAAATACTTTTAAACTAAAAATTGTAACAATGCCTTCACAAAAATATAATTGATAAGTAAATTAATCTCTTGGTATATTCATAACAAAATAATTGAATGGAACTTACAAGGTCAATCATTTAGTATTTATACATAGTTACAACAAGTCATTCAAATGGCAACCACAGATAAATTGGTCAGTGTGACCATAAACAAACCTAATATACTACGATAACATCTATATACGATAACACATGCATTTCTCATAGATTTTTGACATGATGGGTATCAGCGTTATGGGGCGATAATTATTTATGTCACACTTTACTTACCCAGAGTACACACCTTCGCCGATCATAGTCCCGTTAGTATAACTTTATCTTTGACGTATGTGACGTCGCTTAACTCGAAAAACAATAACGTTATTAAATTATAGTCACAGCCCGTATCTATTAACGTATCAACAGTAACATCGCACATTTTAACAATTTTCACAGATTTGTTTGTTTTGTTGTTGTTTATGTTTAAAACGTCAAAGTGATTTTGACAGCTACAGCTTCTTTGACAACTGCCAACAGTAGTACCAACCTCACAAGTGTCTCTGGTCGATCCATTCGGTCTGTCGTCATTCAACTCGTTCAGTCGTTCGGTGTTGTCGCTGCTACCAACATTATCGGTCACACACATTGCATTTACACTTAGAGCATTAAACCAACCGGAGTGGCCATTGACAGGCGTTCCCCTCTGCCAAAGGTACGAGACCGCCGGTCATAGCGGTTATATAAAACTAGTTGACGCGCGCTCCGCGCCATTCAGCGAATCATAGTGAGCGCAGAATGACGTGAGCTTAAAATGCCGAATTGCAACGTGTTCTCGTGTAATAAGAGATCGGAAACATCTAGTGTACAAAAGGACAACGTTACTTTTCATCTGTAAGTATTATTACGTTTAAATATTATCAAATAGTGCATTAAATTTGCAAAAAACTAAAAAATATTGTCAATCTAAAAGTGTTGTCACTTAATGGTACTAGATCTACTTTAGGGTAATTTTTAAAGTTGACTGTATATATATTTAATTATAAGTTCTACTTTACATTCGTTATTATTAACACAATTTATCCAATAAAAAATAGTACTAACCATAAATAACGTGAAATATAATTGTCGATGCTTAATGAATTAATGATGGATTACTGTTTGCAAATTCATTTATTCTTTTATTTTCAACATGTATTTTTATTTAATGTTTTAAATATAATATGTTTAGGTTGTACTTTATTAATTATAAGGAATTTACGATCGTCACTCTTGTTCCGTAAATAGGCACTTTTAATTTGTTACTCTGGCAACACTGTACTAGGAAAGTTAGTGATGGGACAGCACAAAAACAAATGTCGATATAAACATTATAATGTTATTCTTATAATTTATTTTTCAGATTCCCAAAAGATGTAATGATTAGGGATGTCTGGATCCGAGCTTGTGGAAATCATGTTTTATGGACTCCTAAACGTAGTAGCATTATTTGCTCCCAGCATTTTGAAACTACCTGTTTTATAACACAATCTAATAAAAGAGGAGATTAAATCAAGGTGCCTTGCCAACTTTGAAATTAGGTACCAAAGGTGAATCTTATAATGTTATTTACTAGTTTTTGCTTGTGACATTTTTCATGTGGAACTGGTCGCCTTAAAACTTTATCTCGCTTTTTTCAAGGTAGCTTACCTAATGAAAATGAATTTACCTAGTCCAAATTAAATGTGGAAGCTTGCTGATAAAATGAGGCTCAACCTTAGGCGCCTAACCCTAACTTTTGAAGTAACTTATTATACTTTTTTATTCATGTTTTATTTTAAACACGTGTCGCCTTCGAGAACAAACTGACCCTAAGAAATGTATTAGGCACATATACACAAAACTAATTCATTTTAAGAATCAATAGTGTTTCCAAAATCATTAATTAACATTTTGCTAATGCGCGCTATGAAGCTGCAATAACTGTAAATAACGCGTAATTTTTACAAATAAACTATTTTATACAAGTTGTTCTCTGGTTCTTTTTTTATGTTAAATCTCCAAAAGATACAGTGTAAATCTGTCGTGCGTGAACCGAAAATCAGACCAGTCATTCACGTGGGAAAAAAAAACCTGTTATCCTTTGACCGTCTGTCCAAAGATCGTATATTACGTGCATAAAAAGAATCCCTTTTAATAAGAACGTATCATGACATTTCATGTTGTATATACATATATCCAAACCATTCGATACCTCTTATATGATATACTATGGCCGCTTTCCATCTCCATCATCAGATGAGCTCGATGGTACTCGGATGGTATAATGCATTGCCATCCGAACTAAACCAACATGTAAAAATTCAACTAATAAACTGATAATGGAAAGTGATTCTAAATCAGTTTGCGTGATTTGTCCTAAACATAGATATACTAACATACGTACCAATACAATCATTGCAAGTTAGTAAAATGCTGGTACAGAAACTTGATATTTAATTATTATTATAATTGGCACAAAACAAAATTCATCGACCATGAGATATCGATAAGTTTATTATTTATTATTGACATGTTCCTCGCACTATCGATGTTTACTTTGAGATGACGTCATCTCTTTCACGGACAGGTTGTCTGTACATATGTGTTAGTACACGTTGTACTTGTGTGAGTATAGTTTATGCTGGTGTTTGATAATTTTGTCGTGTGCGTGTATAGTGACGTTATCTGAAAAATGCATTGGTGTGAACACTATTTGTGTGCGTTGCCTCGTCCCCCGCGCCGAAAACGGCAGACTTTTTTAGATAGAAAAGTGTGCGCGTGTCGTCTCCCGTTGGTTTAATGCTCTAAGCATTTACAGTTCCGCTTAGGTACTTTGTTTTCAATTTTGACGCTTCACTAAGAACAACATGGCCGCTACAATGTTAGCTAAGGTGACCGAACTTATTGCACCGAAAACATTTCACTCCATTCGGACACTGACTGGCCACATTATCCTTTTCGCCACACTTATAACACATACGACCGGATGGTGATGACCGCTTTTCGCCTATTGATGATGCTTTCTGCTTACTGTCACCGCTTTGCTTACTCGCACTAGCCGCACCCTGTTTGCTTTCGTTGCCACTTTTCATCTTTGACTTCATTGTCTCATAAATTGAGAGTTTTTCTTTCAGCACGCTGTACGATGTGATTCCATATAATATCGCCTTATTGTTTTCGTGCTTGCAGCTATGAAAGCAACTATTAGTACCTAGCACCAATACTATTCAAACTCGCAAAAACGGCGAGAGAGGAGACCACGCCACGTGAAAAAGATGAGAAATGAGAGTGGCATGAAAAAAGAATGGCACCCAGTCTTTGGAGGAAGAATATATATTGGAAATAAAACATAATGAATTTACAACAAAATGTAGCTTTATTATGTATAAAAATAAATTGTTTTGTATAAAATGTCTCTTGTTATTCGTATGTGACTGCCACAACGTGGCTTTGCTTTAGTTTTGGGCCTTAGAACTGGCGTCATAAGATGAGGGGCAAATGAGATAACAAATTGGATAATGACTATCTCCGATAGCTTCCTCAAGAACTCATTCTCTTGAAACCTCCTGAGCACCTACTGAGCCTCTTCTTGTTGAACTTTCCCTATAAATCCTTTCATAATGATGTGTACTTCGCAAGAAGAATACGTAATAGGTAATCATTCTCTTAGCGGATTTAAACGAGATTTGTAAGCCTTCTCCCTTCTACTTCCCGCCAACAGCGGCCTTTCAAAATTATTTAATTCGTCTGCGTCGTTCTGAAATCCCGTAAAAGATTGTCCAAATCCATATGTACTAAGGCACAACTCGATATTGGGAACAAAATGACTTCGAAGCACAAACTCAAACTCAAAGCATTTATTTCAATAAACCATTTACAGGCACTTTTGAATTGTCAAGTGGTCGGTCAGTCAGAAATATGAAGCTAGTTGCCCATTCCAAAGCGTAAAGCACGTAGCATAATAATCCTATTGAATCGATCAGCTGCTTCAAATAAAATCCGCCATCTTATCTCTTAGTTCCTCTTAGCAAGCACCGGTGGTGTTTAATTTTGACAACTACTAATCAATTAATAATAAATAATAATAATAAATTTTATTTCTTTCCAAAAGTTACAGACTTAATTTAATGGTTAACAAAAAGGATCGTATTACAGCTAGTGGTAGGAAGAAATACAAAGCACGTGATCTATGCTGCAGAAATCTGAATACAATAATTGGTGAGGCCTGCCTCTTAAACTAGGGTTACCTGTATTTTAAGAGACAGTGTTCAGCTATGGTTGGTTGGTGGTTGGTACAATATGATTTATACAAATTGTGTGTGGTTTCGATCTACCAACCGATAAAGAATCCAGCTTACTTTATAATTTATAATTTTTAGAATCAAAAGCGAAATAAAAACTAAATAAAATAAAAAAATATAAAAAGGGAAAACAATTCAAGGCATGCCTGTGTGAGTGCGTGTGTGTTTGTGTGTGTGTGTGTGCATGTGTTGGTGGTGTTGTGATGTTGTGTTAATGCGATTTATGAGATATTGGGCGAGGGTTGCTTGCGAGGGTACCCTGATATATTACTATTAAGCAATGTATGTAAGCAGTGATTCTGTTTGAGAGTAATCCTGTTGGAGTAGCCATTTTGTCACCTTAGACTTAAGGTCATGTTTATTTAGGTCAAGTATGTTAAGTGCTTTATGAGTTTTTTTGTAAGTGTGTGTACATAATGTATAATATTGGTGTCTGGCAAAAGAAGTTTTGTGCCGAGTACCTGGGGGAATGTTGGTTCGTCTTTTGGGATTAGACTGGGGAACGCTGGCGTGTCTTCGAAGAACAGATTGAAGCACAAAGAGCTGTCGTACTGTCAGTACCTTGCAATCCGCGTATAGTTGCTTTGTAGGATAGTGATATGGTTTCCGCAACATCACTTTAAGTATAGCTCTCTGTGCTCTTTCCACCCTGATTAGGCTAGTTTTAGTTGCACCACCCCATAAGGTAGTGCAATATCCAATAACGGATTGACATAGTGCATAAAAAAACCATTTTTAGAGTATTAGGATTTGCCCACTCTCTAAGAGACCTAAAGATATGTATCAATCTCATAGTTCTAGAGGTGAGGGCGTTAAGTTGTATATCCCATCGTAATCCCTCGTCTATTTTTTTTTTTTTTTTTTTAAATCTTTATTGAATTAATTGAGGTTTTTATCCCAATGGATACGCCAACCTCATCATGCCTTATACATACTACTTACTACGAAACAATGCTTTAAATTTAAATTAAAAGGAGAATCTTAATCGATATGGTACACCAACTCGCTAAATCTTTTCGCCACATTTGACGTCGGTTGTGCTAAAATCGATTGAATTAAACCTACTTGGGATATATTTAAATTAAACTCATTGATTAAAATTCTCCTTTCCTCTTGGTTCTTGACGCAATCCATCAGCAAATGATGTACATCCTCAAGTACATTGCATGTGTTGCAGTTCGGAGAACTTACTTTCCTCATGAGGAATGCAAACTTTGCCGATGGATAGTGTCCAGACCGTAATCTTAGAGCTAACTTCACATAACTTCTACTTTACCTGCTACTGTCGAACCAGGGCACTTGAGGAAGCTCATTTTGAATTGTTTTGTACCATATCCCTTTGTCTACTGACTTACTGTTAAAATGTTGTTTCCAGTTATTAAAACTTTTTATTTTGAATTTCGAAACATATTCTACGTAATCTGGTACAAAATTCAGCTCGACACCTTCCTTCGCTGCCAATTTAGATGAATAATCAGCTTCCTCATTACCTCGTAAACCTACATGCGCTGGAACCCATTGCAACTTCAACTCTATGCTATTTCCAATTAACTTGAAAATATGTTTACAAATGTCGTAAGCTATCGATGTACCTCTGAATCCAGAGGCGCATCGAGCTACTTGGTGCAGTACATTTTTGCTGTCCGTAAATATAACAACCTTATCAAATTTTTTCTCTATTGCATAGGACAAGGCTTGCAAAATTGCAATGAGTTCCAACGTCATGACGGATACATCTGACATTATTTTAAAACCTGCTCTATAATTACAACTTGGATCGTAAAACGCTGCACCTAATCCATGCGCACCCTTAGACCCATCAGAATATAATTTCTGCCACCCACGATAATTGATATCCAATTCTCTCACCACTTCATTAACTAAGGTATTAGCCTCGTGTCTTGATTTAGCTAGTGATATACATTCCAAATCCATAATTAAGCATTTACGAAAATCAACAGCTGATAACCAAATTTCGAAAGTAAACATTGTAAGAATATCCACAGAAACACCGTCCATTTGTTTTACATCCTCGATTGTTTGTGTGAGTAACGGCTTCTTTTTTTTATCCCAATAACTAATGTGCGTAAGAGCTCTCATTTCAGAAATTAAATTAATATTACTATTATTTGACCAAGCACTGATTTTTAATAAATACTTATAGGCTAGATATTGTCTTCTAATAAATAAAGGGGCAATGTGTAACTCGCTCTCCATGACGTGAATCGGAGTACTTTTGATAAATCCGCCTACTACTCTCAAGGCTTGATTCTGAATTTTATCAAGTTTACTAATATGAGTTTTAGCACTACTATCGTATAAAACCGATGCGTAATCAATACGGCTTCTAATTAAAGTCATGTATAATCTTCGTAAATGTGTCATGTGCACCCCCCAAGCCCTTCCTGCTAATAACTTTAATATATTTAAGAATTTTGAGCATTTGTTGACCGTTTCGTTAATGTGTTTTCCCCAATTTAACCTTCTGTCTAGCCATATGCCTAAATACTTTATATTTTCGGAATAAACTAAAGGCTTTTCTAACCTTAAAACAGGTAGATTTTTTCTACGACCTCTACTGAACAGACAATATTGTGTTTTGTTTAAAGATACCACCAACCCTAGTTCGTCTAATGACTCCACAACTAAGTTTAAACTATTTTGAATATATCGTTCACATATTTGAATATCCTTATTACTGACATATATTACAAAATCATCCGCGTATTGCAAAACTGACACATTTTGAAGTCTATGACATATTTTGTAGGCAATTAAGTTAAAAAGTAGCGGAGAGAGAGGGTCTCCTTGTGCTAGACCTTTATTTGTGAACCTGCTTATTACATTACCGTCACACAACTTAATCTTCAAATGCCGCTCATTGAGAAACCTCCACAGGTACTTACAAAGTTTGGCACCGATTCCTAGACTATCCAGCACATATGCCGCGGCATTGATTGAAACATTGTTATAAGCGTTTTCGATATCCAAAAAACAAGCTAATGTTGGCATATTCTTGGAGAATCCAATCTGGATATAAGTAGCTATGTGGGTCAAACAGTCCAAACAGGACTGTGATTTTCTGAAACCTACTGTGAATGGAGACAGTATCTTTTCCTTTTCGGTATACCATTCTAAGCGTTTAAAGAGCATTAAATGAAAAGTTTTACAGATACATGATATTAAGGATATGGGTCTTAGTTTAACGTCACTGTTATTATTGCTGCTGCTCTTGGGAATAGGGACTATTTGAATGTTCCTCCACTGAGAAGGAATAACACCATATTGATAAATGTTATTATATAAATTAAGCAAATATTTTTTAGCTATGTCTGGTAAATAATAAAGCATTGTATATGATATATCGTCTTCACCCGGGGATGAAACCTTTTTTTTTAAAACGTTGTTAAGCTCGTGGATTGAAAACTTAGTTTCTAGCAGTACATTTTTCGATGTGAAAACTGGTTCTGTGTTAGACGCATAATCTGCAGTAAGAGAACATAATAAATCGTGAGATTTTTCAATGGATGGATATACTTTTGGTTGCCTATAACCTTTGACCCATTTCATACGCTGCCAGATATAAGAAGCCGAAACTTTTTCATCAAAGGAATCGCAAAGCTTATGCCAAGCATCGGTTCTTGCATCTTGTTTCTTGAAGAATGTAATGATTGCTTTGTTTATGTTTTTATATTTAATATGATCAATACCTGTAATGTTTTGGGATCTTAACAACTTAGCCATCGCAATTTGTTTAGGCAAACCTTCTAAAGCAGTGATGCAAACTTGGTGATTCTCCGCAATTTCTACTTCATCGTTCATTTTTCCTCCATCTACCCTCACATTTGTTTGTGTATCCAAAGAATCACTCCTGATCAACCGTTTCGGTTTTCTTCTAGTAACCGTAATAAAACCTTCTTCATCACTCTTTAAAACATCTCCGTCACTACTTTCGTCCCTTTCTTTTCTTTTTGTCACCTTCTTTTCCAACCTTTCACCTCCCTTTGTTTTTGTATTTTCACCCACTGATAAGCCTAGCTCTCGTTCAACATTCACTGAAAACTCCGAATCACTCATGTCCTCCTCACTCTTACTCTCCTCCATCTCGAAGTCGGAACTTCAAATGGAAGAAATAGGTACCGTTAATCGCTGCGGAACTAGGTAAATGTACGTGTACGTGTCAACAGTACGACCACTCGCGCGCGACGCTCGTCTATTTGTACGCCGAGATATTTTATATGTTTAGTTCTAGTGAGTGCTGGGCATAGACACGAAGATGACAGCTGTGAGCCAGTGTGCGCTAGTATCGAGAAAGTGTGATCTGGTGCGGTGTAAGAGCGGATGGAGAATGGGATGTAAGATGTCTTAATAAAGTTGAGAGTAAGCAGATTTGAGTTGAGCCATTTTATTACATTGCTTAGAGCTGATTCTGCGATAAGTTTAACACTATCCCACGTTGGTCCGTAAGCTACAATCACGGTGTCGTCAGCATAGGCAAATAACTTAGTGTTAGGGAGGGTCATTCTGCACAGGTCGTTAACATATATTTGGAACAATATGGGGCCTAGAATGCTTTCCTGTGGTACTCCGTAAGACACTGACTCCTCGTCACTAAAGAGAATATAATTTTTAACTGTTTGGGTACGGTTACTGAGATAATCTTTAAAGATTTGAAGAGCAATACCTCTTATACCAAGTAGTTCCAGTTTGGCGATAAGTTTGGGGATAGAAACTGTGTCGAAAGCCTTAGAAAGGTCTAGAAATATACCTAGAGATTTTGTTTTAGACAATTGCTTTGCAATTGAATTAAAATTTAAGAAACGTTTATAAATAACACTGTATTGTATACTGCTGTGTTGCTACAGTTCGCAGTTTTCCAATGCTGATTGCTTTGATTGATTTTCTGTTTCTTTTCTATTCTTATTTTTTGGTCTTCTTCCTGACCTTACGGCAAGTGACATTTTATCAGGGATAACGATAATAGAGAAGTCAAAAATGACGTATTGAATTATCATAAACTACCAAAAAGCTTATCTATGTCAATTTTGTAGAAATACACAATTCTTTGAAAGCAATTGCCACTTGCCTAGACTCTGTATTATTTTAAACTAGCTTCTGCCCATGACTTCGTTCGCGTCAAAGTTGTAAGAAACCACAATATACTACACTAACAGCCACATTTTATATAACTTCCTTGTAGATTTGGTCGTAGCAGCCAAAATATACAGAGTCAGAACTGGTGACATGGGAGGGAGCAAGCGAAGCTGACGTACTATTGCCCGTGTGAGAGGCAGCTCGTCCTGAGGTTGTAAGTATTTTGAACAAAATACTTATCGCGTTAATAATGAACGCCTGCGTTCCGGCGTATACTCAATCAAACATCCACAGACCGACGTCGGCCAGCATAGCTAAACCTACGGTCGACCCGTACGGCAGTCATTATATATCATAATTATACATTAAAGCGTGTCTATGTTGTTCTGCATATAAACGATTTGAATAATAATATTGCCAAGAATTGCGGGTAAGACACAGGGAAGTATGGACCAAGAAAAATGAGGGATATGCTCAGCAGCGGGTGAAACGGGGCTGCCACTAATTGTGATGATGATGATAGCCGAGACGGTGATATAATAATAAATAAAAAGGCAATGTATTTCATGAAACCGTTTAATTTAAAGAAAATAGAACTGCACGTGCATGATAACGTAATGACAGATAACTCCCATCAGATACATTGGTAGCGTAGCATCTACATAGAACAGGCCACACGCGGTCATCTTACTGAACAATCGATTAGCCTGTATCACGTTCTTATAGAGACGGCCATGACACTCTAAAATACATTTTAAACTTATTTTCATTTGTTTAGACTTTTGAATCGAATATTGCAAATTAACATCTCGTGGATCCATCGAGCTACTAAAACAAATTGTGATTTTAAAAATGCATACTTAGATAGTTCCTGTTCTTCATAAACTGTATACATGCCATCTCCGCTTCCTCTACAGTAATATAGAACTTCTCACAGTATATGCAATGTATAATTACTAATACTATATCCTTTGTCAGAAATAAAATCAGACCAAGACTGCGAATCAGAGCCTGGAAAATGAAATAACGAGGCAGAAACTAGTAAAAGATCACACACAAAAAATATTAAACTCAATTTAAGGACATCTCTCCAACAACAGCCCCATTTTATGTCCAGGAAAATCTCTGTCCATTCCAAGGTTGCCTGGAAGAGATCGCAGAAAGCGATAAGGCCGCCCATTGTATATTAAGTAGTGTTCAGTTTAATTTTTGTTGTTAATTTTTTTGTGGTGTACAATAAAGAATATATAAATAAATAAATAAATAAATCTCTGAATCGGATTAATCGCAAAAACTTTTATTACTTACTCCGTTTCCCAATTCAGCAGGTTTGTTCATCACATAAATCATAAAGTTGACATAGCACAAAGCCCGTTGAAATGCGACAAATGTGTGAAATAACACCTGGAAATACAAATATGTAATGTTCTTTTTTTGTTACGTGATAACTTTCGAACAAAAGCAGAAAGTGTACAGGCCGACCGCCTTAACTGAGACAGTGCCTAAAGACAAGTTTATTGCAAGTTTATTGTCTGTGGCATAACATAAAATTGATGCAACAATTGACTGTCACCGTCTAAACAACACGTAAAATAGTTGCACGATACAGGCAAGTCAGTTGCCGTTCAAAATTGGTGTAAACAGTGCGTAGAATAAAATTGTACGTACAATAAAATTTTACGTACAATAAAATCGCATTCAATTATGACATGAATTTTAACAATAATCCCACCAAGAGGTTCAATAAAATGAATATATATTATATACATATATTTGAATCAATTTGTACAAGGACGTGCAACTCTCATGTTTAGACGAGGCAAAACTTTCATGCAATAATTGCCTCGGTGCAAACAGAAGTCGCATACAAGTATTGAATGGCAAAATTCGCATTCAATTATTGTATGCCATTTTAGGGAAATCGCACGCGTATAAACACTTGCATAAAATTCTTGAATGGCAATAAATGAACGTGCTGTTTGGCATGCGATTACTCCTCTTGTATCTTCAAGAAACTTGCACCGTGTAAATGGGGCTTCATGCAGCTCACGGTGCATGAGGGGTGTGGTGACGTGTCGCGAGAGCTTATGTGCCCACTGACGGGCATCAACACCCCTGCCGTGCAGACGTGCACCCCTGCAGTTAGTACATACAGAGTTGTTATGACAGAGGGGCATTAAATTACACTACGTATACTATACGTGTTTAGTATTAATTCAATACGGTGTAAAAATAAAAAGCACCAAAAATGAGTTTTTTTTTTTCAAACAAACTAAATACATAGCTTACAAATCAGAGTAAAACGCAACCACCCTTTGTAATGAAAGTGCAAGTGTGTGTGTATTTACTGCCATCTTTTTAGCGAAAATATTTGGTTGTACTTGTGACTTAAGCGTGAGCGGCAATAACGCATCGTAGGTTATACTCAGATTTATCGTTTTAAGGTGCATGACCTATGCGTATAGACATAATCAGCTGTTAGGAAAGATACATATAATATACCCTGCCTTCTGAGCCGCTGGTCCCGGGTTCGATCCCCGGACAAGTCAAACATTTGTGTGCATGAGCATGTCTGTTTGACCTGTGTCTGGGTGTGTATATGTATATAAGTATGTATATCAGTCATCAGGTTACCGTAGTACAGGCTCTGCCTAGTTCGGGACCTGAAGACCTTGTGTGGATGTTGTCTCATAAATAAATAAATAATTAAATACATCGTGTTCAAACGGGACAAAAAATTAAAAAATCATTTGCGACTAAACTGCTGTTCCTATTTAATTGATTTTTGGTACAGAGCTTGAAAATGGTACCTAGTATAGGCAGTTTAAAGGAAAGCCCCTCTGTCGTATCAACTCTGTATAAAAATGTACTTACACCTACACCTACACCGTTAATAAATATTCCCATAATGTGAAACATTAAGCGAACGCGAGCAAGCGTAGTGTAGAACACTCCCCAGCCAGATGGACGAATGACCTCAATAAGCCGGGCCAGACTGTATGCGGAAGGCAGGTATTGTGACACCTTGAGAGCGGCCTATGTCCAACAGTGGACTGCTATATGGTGAGTTGATTAATTTATTGAAAATAGCGTCAGTCATCTGTCACTAGGACATAATTGAGCATTAACACCATCAACGGAATGATGGTACTAATACTTCTAACGTTAGCAGAAATAATTATGGCTCAGTCTTTTCTCTTTCCGAAAATCATGGCTTGTTTTTGTGTTCCTCTGGGAAATCTTCAGTTTGCTCTAGTTGGTTAGACTTAAACTCAGTTCAATAACTTTAACAGTCATTTTTATTATAAATTATTATTATGTTTGCCCGATCTCAAACTCATTTGTGCGTCATGGCACTATATTGACAACACGGTTGGCGCAGTGGTTAAGCGATTGACTGCTGCGTTACGTGTCGCGGGTTCGATCCCCGCACGGAACAAATATTTGTATGACCTGCAAGTAGTTGTTCAAGGCCTGGCTGTTTGTGTATGTGAGTTTAAGTGTTTGTAAACGCACCCACGATACAAGAGAAATCTCTAGTGAGATGAAACGTTTTTAAAAAAAAAAGTAAAAAAAAAAACAATTGTCATTTACACTTAAGTGTCATAAGTGTAATAAAGTTTCGAACTTACCAATACCTGGAAAATTTCTTTGTACAGATTGTAAGTTTTTAATATATTTTCATGTATCCTGAACAGTTTGAGACATTGAACATCATTGTCGTTTTCATTATACATCATCATGACTTCATTGATCCACTTTTCTACATTTTTCTTTAACAATATTATAATTCGGATGGCTATTACAAAATTAAGATCCAATGGGATACACATTATGTCGCAAATATCATCGATAATAAACCCAATGTCAAAAGAAATCAAAGGTCCATAATAGAACATATTGAGAGAAATATGAATACATATAGTGGTTGTAGTTGAGATCCAGTTACAAATAATAAAACTCCGGATACTCTTACTGAAACCAATGCTCCTGTAAATAGTTTGGATGTTCAATATAAGTAAGAAGTTGTTGTTTTTATGCACTAGATCCAAAACAAACATCATCGTGAACCCAACCGAGCAGCAAATGAAATGGATAATAGTAGAAAGTGAGAAGATGTCGTATTTGAATTGTGTCTTATTCACTTTCGCATCTTCTACTATGAAAATCCTAAAGAGGCACAAAACATTTAAAAAGAACATTAAACAAAACGCGATTACGCGATATTTTTGTCCACTTGCATAAATTTGATTATTTTGTACATAATATTTTGAGGTTAGAAAAAGATTAAGTGGAAAATTAAGTGAGTACACTATTGCTTTTATTTCTTCATCCAGTCTGTTATTGTGCAGTGAAACGTGTAAAGAAGCCTCTGGAGTGATTGTTCCTGTTTGAGACATTATGTTAGTATCGACTCACACTGACCGCCACTCTATACCTAAGTAATAGCTGACTCGGTTATACTTACTTAACACAATGAGTCAATCAAACGATTAGATCTATAAAAAGAATAAGGTAAGGAGGTATTTAATATTAATGGTCTTAATACATTAAAATCAGCCAAGTATGGCGAAATTATTCGAGTGTCATCTAGATAACAAAATAATATATCACGTGTGACGAATATGAATTGTTCGAGTTCCTGGAAAGTGACTTTTCTCATCAAAATAGTGAGTCAAGGAACAAAAGCAGATGACTTCGTGATGAATTTAATGCGTTCGACATGGATGATTCAACGACATCGACTTAGCAAAGATTTGGTACTGAATCTTTGTGGGGAGCTAAGGCCTCACATGTCAGGGCTTGGGCAGATTTATTGTACCCAATGGCCACTTCTTTGTGGGAACATAAAAACTCCCACAATGTTTCCAGCTGAGCATAAGTTACGCTCCGACGAGTGCGAGAACTCTCATCCACTGAACTATAATAATTACAATTGTAATATTATATCGTGTTAAAAACTGAATAATAATTAAATACACTCAATAACACTTACGCCATATTTAAATAAACAATAAGATAGTGTTCTTATTAGTTTGTAAAACAATACTTCCATTGCAGTTGTCGAATTCCCCGCTGAACTTCAAGTGGAGTACGTTCGGAAACTTAATCTCGCGTTACAATTTACAAACAGAAAATTATTATAATGTGAGTTTAAAATAGCACAATATACATTCCGTTCATATTTGCACCTACTTTTATACTAGAGTAACTAGATTAATATATATTTATCATAAAATACGTGATATAATAAAAACGTAACTTACCGATAAATATTTAAATCTGTTTCTGAACGTTACGGCTGAGAATTATAAACCAGCCATAAACAAACTACCCAGCGTGAAGTCGGTCAGAATTAGAAACGTCATAATACGAAATTTAACCAGCCAGTAAAATGAATTGCCTGGAACTTGCCTGGTTTTTTAAAAGTTCGTAATAGGCACCCTGAAACTCACACAAAAACAAACGAAATAGATACAGCATACAAGATGCTTTCTTCACACAAACTCAAGAAAATTAAAAATAATTTCTTATTTAGAACAACTAACAATTATCGATATCCGTAACTCAGCGCTGCGCACCACTAATACATCATTTTGACTTGCATCAGTCAAAAATATTTCACAACTAGATAATTTGTAAAATCCTTAAATATTATAATTAATGCAATGATTTTTAACTTACCGGTCGTAGGACACGCCACTTGTCCTAAGGTTTGTTGTTATTGCTCTATTTTTACAAAAAAGGACGGAACAATTCGGCATTTCGTAAAAATACGAAATGACTAAACGGTGCTCATCGCCGTCGCCCGTTTTATAATATCTTTTAATCTTTTTATAATTTTTAGCAGTATAAATTTAACTGTTTAAGTGAAATTAAGATCTCCTTGATTCCGGAAGTTGGTTCGGTTGTGATTTAAATGATATAATAATTGTTAAAACCACTTGTACACTATTTATTTATTACATTATTTATTTTGTAACACAATTACAGTTACAGTTTATTCGATACATTTATATTGCTTTAATTAAGTAAAGAGTAGTTTAATTGATCAGTTTCATACACGTGATCTCTGTACTGACGGCTCTATGACGTCAGTTGTTTGTGACTGTCTATAAAAGCGAGAGCCCAACGAGCCCAACGCCTTGTGCATTACGAGAAGCCCTTCTGGCCCCGCTGACGCTAGGTTACGCAGAGGAGGTTCCTCGGAGCTACCTGCAATAGACCCGTATTAAAAAAAAAAAAAAAAACCTTGTGCATTCTGAGTCAAACCGAGCGGATTGCCAGTTAAGTACTTTTCCTGTTTCATATATTATTATTAGTATGAAATAAATTATTAAATGTATAACTATGAATATAGTACAGTTATGTTGTGTTTTCCTTAAAATGTTATGTGAAGTTAATAAACAATGATATCAATGATTAATTATGAATTTAAATAATAATTATTCTAAAGAGTAATATTAATCATACTTTTAATATAATTATTTATTTGTTATTTCGTTGTTAAATTGATGCATTATGATTTACCTTCTTGGACAATAAAGTTCTAGTAATTATGTTAATGAAGCTTTCTTTGATTAAAATGGTTTATTAAAATAAATACTTGCCATATACTTGCTTGAATCTTATATTTAGTAATTTCCCTATTTTAAATCTTACACGCGTATATAAGGTCAGTTTGAAGGCATGGAGGCGACATGTGCCACGGGCCCAAGCCATATCCCTCGATATCCGTTACAGTCACATAACCATAGATATTTATTTTTATTATAACCAAAGATGACAGAGACACATAAATAAACTACAATGACGAAAAGTATACAACTACTCGACAGTCATACGCTTACCTCACAATACTGTTACGGCTATAATATACATTATGGGGTGCTTAATTGTTGCAAATGGACCACCACCACGCTACCACGTCTTGGAAGGAAAACGCCAAATTACTAGTCAGCCTGTATAGTCTACTAGGGTGAGTAGGTTAGTATTTACTGATCTTTTTGCTCTGAAACCATGTTGTTCGATAAACAGATACTTTTCGACTTGGGAATAAAAATTATAACATAATTATGTAGTATGCTTTCAAAAACTTCAGCTGGTGATGACAAAATGGCATTGGAACGGAGTTCTTCGAGCGAGAGGATGTTTAGCAAAGTCAATATAGCTTAACCCAAAATTTACAACGACCAGCCCGGTCGATCGACGCCCTTTTGTTTGTGATGTCGTTAAAGAAATCAAATCACAAAATTGTGGTAAATTTTTGCTACGTGATGATATGCGACGTCATATTAATGCCATGAACGATGGAGCGTCTGTGGTTTCTATCGAATAGTTAATCATTTTGAGGAGTGGGGATAAAAACTGCCATTTGCTTGTCACTAAAAGACACTTCAGATGTCGTCACTATCCCGTGTCCAAGAATTTGACAGCTAGCTGTCACTCTATTTTTTTTTGTTGTTTTTATTTTTTTATCAATGACATCTCACAGTTCAACCTAGCTGCTTAACCGGGCTTGCCTGTGGTTGCCTTAATAAATTTAGGCCTCCAGCCAGGGCTTAAAAAACGTATAAACTAGGCGGCTACACGCTAGGGGCACCCTCTGTGTGGTACGGACCACGGTTAAGGCGTCGCTGGGGGAGGGCAGCAAGGGACAGGCTGGATCGGAATTATTATAAAGGGGTGAATTTAAAGCTACTGGCTTAGCGGCGCGGACTGGCTCGAACAAGGGTCGGGGCGGATATTTTTTTTTTGTAAATTAATATGCCCCGTTGCGCAGCTATTGACTGCAAAATTACGAGGACCCATGTATTTGCCAAAGATTTTAGAAGACGAAAACTGTGGGAGAACGCTCTGCGAAAGAACATTGGAAACCCGATATTTCATCCAGACTATGCGCTATCCCTTTTAAACCGGAAGCCTTTTATGGGACAAATTCGTATACAGGTGATGGTTTCCAGAGAACTAAGTCTGTTTGCATTGCCTATAGGCAGTCGTGGTATGATATTATGTAAATTAAGTGATGCAGCATCAAATTCATGCAATGGAAAATTTAATAGTTTTCAAAAGAAAAAGCATATTACCGGGTGGAATAAATATGTGAAAACGGCTCATGGAGACGCTCGACTTAGGTTTCAGGAATGGGTTGTAAATGGAAAGCCCACATCTGGCCCACTCTTTGAAAGTATGCGCAGGTCACGTGCTACATTTAAATCTAAACTTAAATGGTGTCAGAACAACCAGACGCAAATAAAAATGAATATTTTAGCGACGCAGCATACGAGTAAAAACTTCGTTCAATTTTGGAAACAAACCGGTAAACTGAGTCCGAGGTCGGGCGTGCCAGTGAGCGTCGAGGGTAATAGCGAGCCCGACGTGATTGCCAACTTATTTAGGGAACACTTTAGGGTACGAACGCCTTTGGTTTCCAGTAGTGGAACCGAGTCACATGAGGCTCGTGTCGGGAACAAGATTATGCGTATCACATCTAAGGAGGTTGCACAGGCGGTGAAAGGCATGAAAAGAGGAAAATCCCCTGGCCATGACTCATTGAGTATTGAACACTTGCAACATGCAGGAGACCATTTGCCAAGGGTGCTCGCCATGCTTTTCACCTTCTGTGTAGGGCACTCATACCTGCCTGATGCGATGATGAGGACTGTGGTTGTCCCAATTACGAAGAATAAGACAGGTGATGCGTCCAGTTTGACTAACTACAGGCCTATATCTCTCGCAACTGTGATAGCAAAGATATTGGATAGTGTGATTGATAAACATTAAGACAAGCATGTTAAATTACATGACGCTCAGTTTGGTTTCCGAACTGGGTTGTCTACTGAAACAGCAATACTGAGTCTCAAGCACACTATCCAGTATTACACCAGCAGAAACACGCCTGTTTATGCATGTTTCTTGGATTTATCAAAGGCGTTCGACCCCGTTGTGTATGACAAGCTGTGGCAGAAGTTATCGAGTGAGACTGAGCTTCCCGACGAGCTCACAGCGCTTCTCGAATATTGGTATGGCAATCAGTATAACAATGTCAGGTGGGCGGGGTCGCTATCGGACACGTATAGGCTGGAGTGTGGAGTGAGGCAGGGGGGCCTGACTTCACCTAAGCTCTTTAATTTATATGTGGATCGGCTGGTACGTGAGCTCAGCAGTACTGGGGTAGGCTGTTCGATTGATGGGGTTTTTGTTAACAATATCAGCTACGCCGATGATATGGTGCTGCTGAGCCCATCGATCAGTGCCCTCAGGCGCCTAATAAAAGTGTGTGAGTGCTATGCGGAGGCCCATGGACTCAGGTACAATACGAGCAAGAGCGAGATGATGGTTTTCAAATCCGGTACAAAGAGCTATGACATCGTCCCGCAAATTACACTAAGCGGTAGCGCTCTTAAGAGAGTGCCGAAGTTCAAGTACCTGGGCCACTGGGTCACCGAGTCCCTCACAGACGATGTGGATGTAGAGAGGGAACGTAGGGCATTATTAGTCAGAGCTAATATGCTAGCTCGTAGGTTTGCGCGCTGCACTGCACAGGTGAAAATAACCCTATTTCAAGCATACTGTCAGTCTTTTTATACATGCAGCCTATGGGTGAAGCATACGCAGAGGACTTATAATGCCCTGCGTGTCCAATATAATAACGCGTTCAGGATGCTGATGGGACTGCCACGCGCTTGTAGCGCATCAGGCATGTTTGCAGACGCACAAGTGGATGGCTTTACAGCAATACATCGTAAGAGAATAGCGTCCCTGATGCGCCGATTGCGGGGCAGTCCCAACAGCTTCCTGCAACTTATAGCGGGGAGAATGGACACTGACTGTTGTTTCATGGAGTACTGGACAAAACGGCATGCCAGGCGTGCCTCTTCCATGAAATAATCTTAATCTTAGTGTAATAAAGTTGTATTGTTTTTATATTATTTAAAATTATTGACATTTTATGAATTAATTATTGTGTTTTTAATGTTTGAATTGATGTTTAATTATTATTATTTATTTCTAATTTTATTGTGTATTTCTATTTGCTGTTATATGTTCTTGTTTATTCTAAATGAAATTGTATTGCAGTATGGACTATGTGTCTGAATCAAATAAATAAATAAATAAAAATAAATTATAGTAACGGTGTCTGTGTTTATATTAACATATCAGTGCTAGAAGTTTTTAAATCAGAAAGATCATCCTCGAGTTGGATTTCAACTCCAATCAGGTTATTCCTGTCGTACGCTGGATCTTAAACAAAAATGGAACTTTTCAACAAACACAAAATAACCAATTAATTATAAAATGTTCATATTTTATTTACATTTCCACTACAGCTGCTTTTTTACCAGTGGTATTCGCTTACCTTTTCCTGAACTCCTCTTTTAATAGTGCTTCACTCCAAGTCGCATACATATTTAACTAGTTTTCGTTTAATTTGTGTTCGACACAAAAGTAAAAATAAACAAAACAATGGCGGTTTGTGGACGGGATCAGTGCTTCCACATATGACGAGCTCTCAGTTTTTAACCCCAATCGATAGTATCTTATTTCCTTCCATAGACAATTATTTCCTGAGGCTGTTTCTAGTCTGTCGCAATAACAATATTGCTAATAGTTGATTAACCACTATCTGCCCGACAGACGTTACCATTTTACTGCCATAGTTTTCCAATTGTTCTTTCTATAAAAAATTCTATAATTCGAACAATTACGACCAAATTACAGCAAATGTTTTTTTCTTATTGAACACATGTTTTCTATCTGCCTATAAGTATTACACAGGAAAGGCCCACTCTCTTACAAAGTCCAGAAAAAAAATTTATAGCCCTGATAGTTTTTTTTTTTTATTTAAGGACTATGCGAAGTGAAAAACACAAACATGGGTCATAACTATTGAACTATAAAAAAATGCCTCACCGATCTCAGTAAATCAAAAAAACAATTGTGAATGACCTTGCCCACGCCCCGATTCGATTTGATTCATCCTTCCAGGGACATCCTTTATAGAAGACTAGCTTCTGCCCGCTTGTGAAATTTCTTGTTTTAACATTAAATTTATCTGTGCCTATTTAGTTGTGTCTGCCGTTGTCACTTCGTTTTCGCTTTGCGTTCTTTTCTTTGTCTTTTTTCTTTTTGCTCGACTCCTAAAGATCTTAGCGAGGATGTTTAGTAGTCTATAACATTTCTCAAGAGTGACTATCAAATGCAAGGGTTTTTTTCAAATCCATCTGAAACTTCCAGAGAGTAGCGCGTTCAAACAAACTTTTCAGCTTTTTTATTAGTATATAGATAATAATCAACATTGTAATTGCACTAGCTCTTATAGTAATCATGTTAACGACATAGTGTTCAGGAAATAAATTTCAAAATGATATATTGTATGCTATATCATCACTCCTGTAGCCTATTGCCACCAACCGGGTAAAACTCCAGAGTCCGGGCTGCTACTGATAATTTCGTGATGGGAACACCAAAAAACAAAGTATCCCGACGTGAGAATCAAACCCAAGGCCTCATGTAGCGCTTGCGAACACTAAACCAACGGGGCAGTCACGAACAAATATTTGTTAATTATACAACACAGCCCATCCAACCTATATGCTCCAATTATAGAAGCAGTTCTTTTGAAATTCGCTATATGGCGCAGATATAAATAATACTATTCAGATTATAATTCACTTTTTGAAATAAATATCTATTACATCTGGCTGCCTTTTAAACAAATTTTAGAAGAAAAATATTCATCATAGGTAATGTAATACTCAAAATTAACCAGGTTTTGTTAATTATAATTTAGCGTTTTATCTTTTCGGAAGTACAGGCACGAAGCTTTGTATGTTAGTTGTCATTAATGTGTCAATGCAATTAGAAATATTAACTGCGCCTCATAACGTCGATGCGATCAGCACATAAATAATAAATATTACAATTACCACGTCATATCTTCATTGATTGTCACATTTAATTTCCGAGTAAGTCACCACGCGACAAACAAATGTAGTTGATATTAAAAATAATGTCCCGTAAGCAAATTTCATTACAAGTGTTACTTAATAGTAGACTTGAGAAAGATATACAAAGAATAGTGCATTCTTTTAACTTAGCACTTAAATTTTTTTTGGTATCAAAATATAATGTGCGAAATAATCATATTTATCCAAGTGGGAATAAATATCACATATTTGCGTTCTGCTTTATGATATTCATAAATGCATTGTATATCTATCGAATGCTCATCGTAAAAATCGTAGATCGAAATATGACATATTCAGAAAGTGATCTATTTTCGTGCTTTTCTATACTCTACGGCATCACCGTATTGTTCGGGTTCACAATGATGTTCATCCTGGACTTTGCGCATAAAGAAAACAACGTATTACTTATTTTGAAGATCCAAACTATACATAGAAGCATCGATTTTAGTAAAGATATCCGGCGTTACATCGTTTGGAACTGGATCTCAACCATAACAATTATCTTTGCTAATATTATCATCAATGCTGTATATTATGAAACTTTTGGATTGTATGACATCGGTACCATACTTGACTTCATTGCTGACACAATGTGGGTCGCACTAGATATAAATTTTGTTATAGTCATCCGAATTATACTTTTGTTAAAGAAATATCTACAAAAGTGGATTAAAAATGTTCTGATAATGAATGATGAATTCGACAATGATGAGCAGTGTCTCAAACTGCTTAAGATATACCAGAATATTTTGGAGGCTTATAATCTGTACAAGAAAATTTTCCAGATGTTGGTAAGTTTATCCTTAGTATATTCTTCGACTCCTCACTTATTATATTTATTTTATTTATTAAAACTTTATGCACAAGTAAAAAAAAATACTGTAGAAAGGCGGCGCTAAATATATTTTTGTGTTATGTCTTGTGGTTTAAGTGTACCGTGCCGACATAATATTGTTTAGCTATACATTTTCATTATAAGCTAACATCTAATTGTACGGAAAGCTTATAATAAAATGCATGGTTAGCTTATAATGGAAATTTATGGCATGATTTACCGCGCTGTGTACAAATAATTACATATCGCAGTGAGATATCATATAAAACGATGTTTTTTTGCAGGTTTTATGTCGTACATTTGCCGCATTTTGCCGCACTATATGTCACGTTAACTACGTATTTTATTTAATAAAAGTAACTGGAGAGTTGGAAAAAGAAGTAAGTGTAAAACTGATATGTTTCTAATTGAGGGTGCGGAGATAATGAAACGAGTGTCTTCGCAAAGCGTTGTCAGTTCGGGCGAATATGTTGGCGCGCAGATTCTCCCGGTGTACAGACGCAGTTAAAATTACCTTATTTAATGCATATTGCACCTCACTGTACAGGGGGAGTCTGTGGGCTAGCTACACAGAACAAAAGTACAATGCTCTGCGGGTCCAATTTAATAATGCGTTCAGGGCGCTGTTGCGGCTTCCACGTTTCTGTAGCGCATCAGCAATGTTAGCTGATGCACACACAGATGGCTTTGCAGCTGTATGGCGCAAAAAGACCGCGTCATTCATTAGCCGGTTGCGTGGAAGTCGCCACAGCATCTTGAGTGCCATTGCTGCTAGGCACGATTGTCCCCTGACATGGATGTTAGTGCAGCGGACCAAGTCTCTTCTTACTATTTTGTTCTAGTTGTATGTCTCATGTATGGATCAAAGTTATCTGAATAAATACATGTATTATTATTATTGAACGCTGGTTTATTACTAACTGTAACATGGGTCCACTCACACATTCACAATATAAATGAACTATGCGTGAGTGGCAAGCGCATACACATCATTCCTCCTCACTAATTTTGAAACCTGTTGACGAATAACATAATAATATGAAACTTAACAAAATCAGTAAGTACCAACTAAAACTATGAATAACATTACTTAATAGCTATAACTATCTATTTGTAAAATACATAATAATAATCTATATAATTCCTGGCACGCTTAGAACGTGCACGTGTGTTACATGGCTATTGAATCCTGCGCGGCGGCCGAGGCTTGAGGAGACTGGGTCTCCTTTGCGTCACCTGTAGACTGCCTTGCATTTTTCCGGCTCAGAATATCTGCTATTACCGTCCGATTTCTATTAGCTGCAACGTTAGTTACAGCCACAGTGACCGGAGCTATACACTCTTCCATCTCCACCGGTTTATAAGAAACAGCACTCATTTCAGTGCTTACTGAATTTGTTTCACCGGCCGGCCCAAGCATTATTGGTGAAGTGATCGGAACCGGTGAAGTTGAAAGACTAAAAACAAACTGAGCATCCGATGGTATTGATTCGGCACAATCGACTGTTATCTATGTACCTTTTTCACTCTTACAGTTTAACAGTTGATCAATATGTCAGATCAAGTGTCAGGCTATCACAGTGGGGAGCTCCTACAGCATGAAGAAGCTGAACGGCTTAACTGTGCCACCTGTAATCTTCGACAACTCAGTCATCCCGTTTAGCTCAGATGTTAAAAATCTTGGTCTGCATGTCGACACTTGTCTCGACTGGCGAAAGCAAGTCACGACGGTAAGTCAGAAAGTCACCGGAACGTTGCGGTCGCTCTATCATTGAAAAATCTTCTCCCATCACACATAAAAGCAATGCTTGTACAGGCCCTTATATTTCCTATAATTGACTATGGGGATGTGTGTTACTATGACCTGAATGCAGATCTCCTCAATAAACGTGACCGCCTTCTCAATAACTGCATTCGATTCGTTTTCAATCTTCGTAAGTATGACATGTCTACATTGTTCTCTATTCTAGACAAACCCACTACTCCTTCTTAACTGACGTCCCAAATTCAATATTTATGCACTGCCCATAGTAAAAATCTTCGTTCCACCAACAATCGTCTTCTACGATGTCCTTCTCACCGTTCCGGCTTCATTCATGCTTCTTTCTTTGTCCAGGCGGTTTTTCTTTGGAATGCGCTCCTTCTGAATATTAGGACAGCAACCAGTCGGTTATCTTTTAAAGTGAAGACACGTGAACATATCCGTCAGAAGTTGGCCGAAACATCCCAGCGCTGAGTTGTTGGATTCGTTTTCTCCTCTTCCGATCGTTATTTCTCCTGACCAAGGTTTATTCTGTTAATATGTATGTATTTATGTATTAGTATTTATTCTTGTATTTTAAAGTCATTTCCGTGCTATCTATCCCGTATGTTGCACCTGCCATGGTATATCTCTGCATCACCCTAAGGTTGACTGGTAGAAAATGCCTGAGGCATTTTAAGTCCGCCTTTGTACAGTATTTTTTTTTACTTGTGCATAAAGTTTTAATAAATAAATAAATATGTCTCATACAAAATAAGCCTTGATCTACAACTAATACTTTATACATTCATTTCCATATCGTATCATTTATTACTCCTAACTTCCATGTTTCCTTTTTACCACTGTAACATCGGACCCATACCCTGTCGCCTGCTTTGAATACTCTTTTGCTACTCTCATCCTCCCTCGATGATGTTTTGCGTGATTTATTTCTTTTAGGTAGTATTGAGTCAAGCCGTGATTTTAAATCTCTGCCAAACATTAGCTTAGCAGGTGAATGCCCAGATTGCCCAGTAAAACAATGTACTGTGTTTCTACATTCAAATAAATATCCTAATAATTTATCATTTTGTGCTATAATTTCACTTAATATATTCTTTAGCATTTTTTTTACATGTCCTCACTGAGTTTTCAGCTTGTCCGTTGCTACATGGATGGTAAATTGGTGACGTCATGTAGTTAATACCATTATTGGAACAGAACAAATTAAACTCCTTAGACTTTATCTTAACGTCATTATCGGAGACTAAGTTAGCAGGTAAACCAAATACTGAAAAAATTTGATTCAACTTTTTGATTAAAGATTGTGTGGTTACATCATTCCGCATATAAATACACTCCAACCATTTAGAGTAGGCATCAATCACTACTAAGTAAGTTTATTGCCGCATAGATAAGTAGTCGATACTCCCTAATCCTGAATCCAAGTAAGTCCAAGTATATTGTGATGGGATCTAGGGATTTCCTGAACAAAATGCTTGCTTGTAACTTGGACCTCAGGGTTGACGGTTGTGGTGTGGAGAGGGTTCTGGAGGCTCGTAACCTTGGGGTAATATTTGATGGACAGCTGCATTTCGAAACTCACATATTGGAGGCTGTGCGCAACTGCTTCTACCGACTCAAGCTCTTGTATCGTGTACGTCCCTACTTAAGTGTGGATATGCGTGTCATGCTGTGTGAGTCTCTTGTTCTATCCAAGCTGAATTACGCTGACACTGTGTATGGGGCGTGCATACTCGGTAGAAGCGAAAAACTGATCCAGCGGGTGCAGAGTGCTTGTGCAAGATTCTGCTACAATGTCCCGCCACGCTCCCACATCACTCCATTTTTAAACAAGGGTAATTTGATGAGAATGTCAGCACGCAGAAAGCTTCACCTGGCTACCCTACTCTTTGGCACTATTCTCACAAAGAAACCAGACTATCTATATAAGAAAACGTCTTGGTCGCGCGATGTTAACAAGATTAAAACTAGAGCATCTTCGTACCTCATGTTAGCCACATCGCACAGAACTGCTGCATTTCGTGGAAGTTTCAAATTCGCTGCCTCCCGCTGCTGGAATGACTTGCCACCTCCTTTTCGTGCTATAAAAACAGTAGGTACTTTTAGATATAAATATAAACAACACTTGCTTCAATTACAAAAGGAAACCAGTCACTAAACTCACCCTGGGATTGCACGCAATTGGTATTGGTGAATCTTTTTCCTCCGACTCACACAACACAACACAGCCACACAACAACGCACAACAACGATACATTTTATTATCTATTTGCGCCACTTTCTTGTCTTAACTTATAATATTCACTCGACTCTAAAGTATTATTTATTTTGATGCTGTATTTGTTGTCCATTGTTAAAAAGAAAACTATAACATTCTATCAATAATAGGTACTTTGCGTTGCAGACTATTGCATAATTACTTTACTCTTTGATCGCCTGCGCTCGCGTCCCTTCGTTTGTCATACACCATAGCCAATAGTCTGTCTGTAGCATGGACAAGCGATGTTGGAGCGTCGGGTGTGGGTCGATCGTAATATTCGACTATATCTTGGGAAATATTTCATATAGCAAATCCGCACGACATAAAAAATATGGGCGAATAGACTCACCAACAATTTTTCGCGGCCAACCTACATTTGTATATTTAACAACAGTTTATAATATAGTCTTGTCACTACAAGTAGTATTCTTCACATCTGTGAACAAAACAGCTGGCGCACTCGTATCTAAAAAATTTAAGTGAGCAATATGCGTCATATCCGCCATCTCCTTCATACACAGTTTCAGGTACAGGTGCACGGGAAATATAATCGGCAACCAAGTTATTCTCACTTGATATATACCTACTATACAATATATTTAAATGCTGATAATATAATAAGCGTATCTTTGCAAACGTAACGCTGTGGTTATCGAAATGCCCGTTTTATTATTAACTACTGACACTAAAGGACGGTCTGTTTTAAGAATAAACGGTTCACTTCTGCCGTATAGGTACTGATGGAAGTGTTTGACTCCAAAAATGATTGCTGTCGCCTCCTTCTGAATTTGACTGTAATTATGAGGCATATGGTATTATCACTTCACTGTAATTGGATAGACTTTTAAACGTTTTACACTGCTTCAAACTGCAAATTGTCTCGTCGATCTTTAAGTCAGAACAAAGATTAGGTCGTCGACGCCTTATGAAAGGACCACCTCTCTGTCCATAGGCTCCCGGTTCGCCTCACGAATCCACTGCAAATGACATTTCTTGTACTGCTTCCACAAAAAGCAAACCACGCCGATTTACATTACATTACGATTACTGGTATTGTAGGATACTTTATTTAGGCACTGATATTGTTCATTCTATTTTCAATTTTATTAAGTCACGTTGCGTATTTGAAGCCACAACACTAGATAGATATCCGGTGACGGTATCGTCACGGCCCTAAATATGAAAGGGTCGCCATGTAAGGATGGGACTTGGAAAACAAGTGAATCACACGAGGTCTTAGTAGATACTGAATAAATTGAGATTAACTACAAGTAATAGGTATACATACACATATATAGTTACTACATGTCACCATGTCGAGGTTGTAGTTTACTAGTTAAACGCATCTAACAAAAGGGTTATGAATATAAATTTTGAGGGATGGAGAAAGAGAGGAAGACCAATGAACAGAAGGATATTTTGTATGAAGGATGATATGCAAGAAAGAGAAGTGAATGATAGAGTGACGGCTGACAGGGGCGAATGGAAGAAAATAACGTATTGCGCCGACCTCAAGTGATATGGGACAAAGGCAGAAAGATGAAGAGTTTACTAGACGGTTAAAGTTCTAGATATTTTCCTCATCATCATTAAGTAGAAAGTTTGCTTTTCATTATGTCTGCTTCGATGCTTCCCGCAACCAGTGACTTCCAGTGACCGATAGTCGAGTGACGAAGGTATACCTTGAGAGCTTAGTTTACCTAGCTGGTTTTTGTCATTGATATTTTGATATATGTAGATAACTAAATACTTGTAACTGTTCTATGAATTCAGCTTTGTTAGTTTACTAGCTGTTGCCCACTACTTCGTCTGCAATCCTGTATAAAAAGTAGACTATGTCCTTATCTAGGTCGTGGTCTATCTGTGTGCCAAATTTCATCCAAATCCTTTTAGCCGTTTTAGTTTGAGAGCGTAACAAACAAACTTACTTTCGCATTTATAACATTATTTAGGATACATGTGACTTTTTCTGGTTATTTCCAAATAATAATATTCATTAAATTTTCCAGACTTTGCTTCAGAGTTTCGCGTTTATTTTATGGATATTAAAGGATATCATACTAGTTATTATACATAGTATATACTGTGAGAGATTCTATATAACTGTTGAAGAAGCTGAGACAGCGTGTATGCAGCTTATGCAGAACAGGAACTGTCCAAGTAAGAACAAAAAGACACTATAGGCCTGATCTTTGTGGGTCAATTGAAATAACTATTGCCCGTTTTATCTAAGACGCCTAGTCATAGATAAACCTTAATAATCCCCTAAATAAAGGAGCTCTCAATGTTCGGTTCAGCGCTTACAGTTGAAAATCGAAAAGCGCACTTTTATTCAGGCTTTCATTTAATTGTCGCCTAGTGTTAGGAAAAACGAGCATATGGGTGTCGGGTCACGCTCGCATTCTTAATTTAACTCTCAATAACTGTTGATTCGACATTATCACTCGGTCGACATAAGCAATTAAAGTTATTTGAACTAAGTATTAAGAAACGCAAACTGGAAAATAATCGAATGAATACTACTTACTATCTGATTGAATTTGAGTAGTACTCTTTCTTTACAGAGGGTCAAGAACAACTGTTCAAGAATTTGATACAAGAAAATCGAACTTTCTACAAGATGTCCGCGTGTGGCCTGTTCTATGTAGACGCTACGCTACCAATGTGTTTGGTCGGAGTTATTAGCCATTACGTTATTATGCAGCTACAATTCTTTTTTGTGAAATAATATAATTAAGTTACTGAGAAATAGACCTGATTTATTTATTATTTCTGTCACCGTCTAGACTAAATTATAAACGTATGTTTAAAAAAAGAAACAATAATACAGGATAGGCCAATAGTCTCTTAACATTTGTATAGGACGCTGCTTCCATGCGAGCGGGTGTATTGGAGTGCGGAGGGTATCAAACGCGAGAGCGGCCATTAGGGATTTAGTGTCTTGGCGTCATTCAGCGGAGCACAATGTTCGCTTTGCGTTCGCGAATACCATCGAAACAATGATTCTGCGACCAAAGCTAGACGACAATTTTGTTCCTATTACAAACAACTTATTTAATTTGAACGCAAATCAAGTTCAAGACGACGACGCTCAGCTTTAACTCACTGACCCTGGACATTCAGAGAACCGCAAAAAGAGAGTCTGTTCTGGAGCAACCTGGCCTGTCCACTCGAAAACGGCCAAGCGTATTAAAATTGCCTAGAATATCATTAAATCGCATTCTACACAATAATTTACATTTACACCCATAAAATATTCAAATTATACAGGCATTGAAGCCTCGTGACCATGCTATGAGACTGCAGTAGGTTGACGAAATGCTGGAGAGCTTTACGACCTTCCACATACTTCAACTGAATGAGACGAAATTCAAAGTTTGTATAAAACGCACACTATGAAGCCAGGCATATTATAAGTCGGGGGATCATATCGCTGATAAAAATGCCTGGCTCAATGCTGGCCCTGCTCCACAACCACAACTAATTGATTAACATTTGAAAATACTGTTGGAGCTGCTGAAGATTGTAAGACTACCTTTGCTTTGTATAAACTCAATCTCCTTTGTATTATATAATTGCATAGGACAAGTGTGAGTACTATGTATTCTCGAGCTACCATTTACCGGGTAATGTCTTTCATTGACTTGAATGTGCCCTAGCGGCTGATAGATGTCATGCTCACTCATATGTTTCGCTGACGGTGGCGCGTGTGTTGGATCAATTAGCTCCCTTCAAAATGGTTGAGCTGAATGATGCTGATCCATGCGCTGTCAGTTGGGACTGGTCATCTCTTAGCCACCACGGCTTATTTTAATTATTTTATTATGGATTGTTTTGTTTAAATTTATATTTGCTGTACACTGGACACTCAACGTGGACGTCTTATTTACATCGTTCTCACATATAATTATACCTATATTCAACATTAATGATGTAACTAATATTTATGTAACAATATAATTTAAGAGTGTCCATGGAGTTTCTTGCCCGTTCTTCTCCATAGGTACCTACTACGCTTTGGAATGGGCAACTAGCTTCATATTTCTGACTGACCGACCACTTGACAATTCAAAAGTGTCTGTAAATGGTTTAATTGAAATAAATGCTTTGAGTTTGAGTTTAACCTACGAGAGAGTTAAGCCTTTTGTAAGAACTAGGTAGTAAGAACAGTTGTTATAAATTATTGTGTCTCGGGTTGTTTTGAATAAACCTTATTGCCCTAAGTGAGCACAACCATAATAGGTCGATACTTATTCGATTGAGATATAAGCAGTTCATCTCACGGACTCACTAAAGCGACTCGTGAGTTATTGTTTTAGTCTCATTGCAGGTGTTAACCCCCGAGACGAATAGGAACAACTACAACACATATGTGTGTGGGCATGGTTTGGTTAGTGGCTCGCCACAGTTGATGTTTTTGTACCTTGATTTTCTGTGTATTACAATAAACTTTTTACTGTGTAAGAAGGTACTTGTTTAATTGAATCTTTTCCGTACAGCTTATACCCTATAAATTTACTTTAGCACGGTGGTAAGTATTAGCACGGTGGTAACAAGATGTTGATAGTTTCACTATCAACATCTTGTTTTCAAAAGATATAAAACCATAAATTTCGGGTTTTTAGACTTCAGCCAACATATTATATTTGTTTTATAATTGTCACACGATATCGAGCCCGTTAGAGTTAAATTAAATTTCAATGTTATTGTTTGTCAACTTGACACGTTACCCTAATTAATAACAAAATATCCTATTTCCTTCAAGTTGTAAAACAATATTGAACCTGTCAGAAACCCATTCCATTTGTATTTTATGGCTGGCACTTATGCCAGCCTTTAGTCGAAAGGCAATTTTTTACGTCAGATAAAATGCAATGTTTTCTACAAATTCTAAAGAAACAAAAAATATCTTTAATACTTAAGAATTAGTATGTAAGTTCAGTTTTCACTACCATTTGAACATTTTTTATGACTTCTCCCATAGTAGTCGTCATCTTCATGCCGGAATCTTCTCAGAGGACTTCAACATACGCATCTCCAAACCATTGGGGGTCCATAACACAGTGTTCCAGGCCGAATGCATGGGTATTTCTCTATCCGCCTCAGTCATCATGGCCAGAGAAGTTAAAGAACACTCGCTCCGCATACTTTTAGACAGCATGGCCGTTCTGCAAGCGCTGAACAGTCACACAGTTGATTCTGGGCTAATATACGAGTGCCACCAGCGCCTCAACCAGGTGGGTAACCTCAATAACATAACCGTTCAATAGATCAAAGGACACAGCGGTTCGCTAAGCAACGATGCAGCCAACGAACTTGCCAGAAGAGAGTCGAACGTTGCACCAGTGGGTGCCGAACCCATCGTGCCACTCCCCTTCGGGTACTTACGCACTCTAGTAAGGAAACGCACCAGGGACTAACATCACAAACTATGGGTGGACCTAGGTGAGTGCAGGCAGGCTAGGGAAACACTCCCTACAATCGATGGCCGCTTCACGAAACTTGTTCTCCGACTAACCAAGCAACAGCTGCGTACAGTCACAGCAGCCGTAACTGGCCACGGGTCATTTAATAAACACCTCTTTGTCTTAGGAGTGACAGAGAGTCCGCTGTGCAGGGCCTGCATGGAGGACGATGAGACAGCAGGTCATGTGCTTCTAAACTGCCCGGTGGTCGCCACATACAGGGCAAAGTACTTCGGTAACCCAGGTACCCTACGTGAGATTGTCAGCAACACCAAGGTGTTGCTGGCCTTCCTCGAGGAGCTGGGGTAGATCGAATAATCGATTTTCCCACCCGTACGCAAAATACGCGCATTGACGTGGAGTTGCGGAGACCAGCCCGTATTACCTATTACCTAGTAGTCATCATTCCAAAATCGACTTAATATACACAACAATAAAGTTGATATTTTGTTTAGGAAATAATTTCAATTGGAAACAAGGATTCGACCTTAGTTTAGTATACTTACTTACTTAGTTTATATTACTTTCATTAAAGTAATTCACTATTGATTATGTCCATATTATATTACTGTAAGTTTGATGTTATCTACACATCAAACTTACAGGACATAATATAATATGGACAGAATACTTTTATAAAAGAAAAAACGGTATATACCTAAGTAGAATAAAATAGACTTTTAGTCATTAGCATTCATTACGTAAGATTCCTAATTGGTTTATATTTAAAACACCTTGATAAATGGCTGGATAGGAAGTTACTATAGAAACATTTCAAATTACATCAATATTTACAAACATGTTCCATTACTCGATCAGTCATTACTGTGATGAATAATCGATGTAAATGCGCTTAGTAACAATACTATTGATGTATAGATTGAATGGTACCATAATTAAAAATATTATCAATTGCAGAATAACAGCCGCTCGGGTCGATCGATGGTTAACTTGTTATTCCTAGATCTTTGAAAGTCGATACAGGTCGCCAGAAGCCCGAAAGTCTGACTACAAGTTTTACCAAGGGGCAGGGTGTTACCCAGTCAGGCTTTTTCGCCCTACCACCGGCCTCGTCACCATCGAGGCGGTCCGGCCGGTGCTCGAGCGCTGGCTCGGGAGGAGGCATGGCTCCCTGTCGTTTCGGGTGACGCAGGTGCTCTCGGGGCATGGCTGCTTCGGGAAGTGCCTGTGTCGCATAAACAGGGAGCCGGACGCCCGGTGTCACCACTGCGTCGACTGCCGGGAGGACACGGCGCGGCATACGCTGGCAGAGTGTGCCGCTTGGGATGAGCCGCGCCGTGCCCTCATCTCAGAAGTAGGCAGTGATTTGTCGCTGCCGGCCGTAGTCGAGTCGATGGTCGGCAGCGACGAGTCCTGGGACGCGGTGGTTTCCTTCTGCGGAAAGGGAGAGGGAGATCTCGTCCACTCACCCGGCCCGCAGAAGGCGCACCGGGCGTCAGCGGAGGGCGGACAACGCCCTCTTCCAGCCCCCCCCTAAATGGGTCCAGGGGCGACGGACTCGGGGACGTCCGTCGCCCCCCCACACACCAGGACCCGAGGTGGCAGCGCGTAGTGTTCCACGCGCGCCCCTCTTAGACGTCGCGGGGGGAGTCAAACACAACACACACACCACAGCCGTTTTTTTTTTGTTCCCCGACAGGAACAAAAAAAAAAAAGGGTGTTACCCAGTGGGGATACCGTACGATCTCCGGTGAGGCGGCGAGCCTCCTTGCCGGATTACCGCCATGGGATCTGGAGGCAAAAGTCCTCGCGCACATATGGGAGTGGCGCGAGGAGGCGAAACACCGAGGCGTAACTCCACTGCCGCGAGAAATCACGGCACAGCGAACAGAGCTCCGGCGGGATCTCAGGGCGGCATGGAGAGTGTGACTGTCGCAATCCAGCGCTGGGCTCGCCACAATTGCGGCGATAAATCCCCTCTTTGAGGAGTGGCTAGAGAGGCGCCACGGCGTCCTCACCTTTTGCCTGACGCAGGTCCTCACCGGACACGGTTGTTTCAGGAGGTTCCTGTTCTAGATAAGGCGGAAGGAAACTGTGTGGATCGCCCGGAGGACACGGTGGAGCATACAGTGGAGGTCTGTCCGGCTTGGGCATTGCACCGCTGTAGCCTCGTGTAGGCGATTGGCGGTGGCGATCTCTCGCGTCCCGCCCTGGTCCAAGCCACGGTACCTATTATAGACAGTCTATGCACCCTTTCTTGCCTACCAGTCGTCCTCCTTTTTGCATGCTCAGCACTCCTCATCCATAGCCTGTGATCCCATACATTCAGTCACCAGTCTCATACCAACCTCCAAGCTAGACGGCTGTCTTACCTCAGCAAATAGATTTTGTTTTTTAAAAACCGTTTTCCTTCGAGCCTCATAACATTTGGTGGCAGCGTAAAGGGATTCAATAAAGAGTCCCCGGTACGTCTCAAAAGTTTCTAAAATCAAATATCAACGCGCGTGTGTTTGTGTGTTCGAGTGTAAGTGCCGACTCCACTGTGTGAACTTTCATTACCTCACCGAGTTCCGGCCCGGCCCAGGACATTCCAGCGTTCGTGACAAAGTTCCTGAAAGGCATACTGCTGCGTATCACATATACTGCAGCCGGTCTCCATCAAGAACAGCGAGTTGCCCACTGTCGCGTACGAGTTTGTGCTGTTTCCGGTGAACAATTTACCTAGCGACGCGACGACCCGAGGCTTATCTTCACGCAGACATTTCGTCGAAAGCAGCGCGACTTCCAAGAAATGATCGTCCTTATCGCGCTATCCGCATTTCAGTAAGTGACTTGGTCATTGCTATCGTCCGATTCTAACTATTGTAATACTTATTTTATTTTGTGTGTTATTTTAAATCGTCTTATAAATTAGTAGAATTTTAGCCGCGATCCCATTATAGTAATTGGTTAATCTTGTTCTTTTGTTAGTTAAATTGTATTAAAATGACCGAGAGATCAAACAGTCCTAAGTTCGAAAGGCCTGAAGTCGTTCTTACCGACGTCGATGAGGAAGGCCAAGACCAGTATCTACCCCCTCCGGGACCTTCTACCAGGTCCCAATCGAAGAGGAAAGTGGCAATAGTAAAACCAGAAGTCGAATTATCCACATTACTTAAATTCATTAAGCCGTACGACGGTTCTTGTGAACAATTAAACTCATTTTTGGTAAACTGTAACAACGCGTATGAATTAGCATCGGAATTCCAGAGGGATCCTTTGCCAACTGGGGGGCAAGGCTGCAGCAGTCTGCTCCATCAAAGAGTTCACCAATTGGCAACAATTAGAGGAACTCCTCAAAACTCGGTTTAGTGAGAGGAAGCACTATGCGCACCTCCTAACAGACCTGCAAGATTGTAAACAACAGCCGACGGAGCCGGTAAGTCAATATGCTCTAAGAATTGAAACATGTCTGTCTCAACGGCTAACGGAGATTTCGATATCTCACGGTCACAAAAGCAGAGAAATGATAGGAAGAACTGCGGCCATGGAGGAACTAGCCCTCCATCATTTCTAGATGGGGCTGTCATCCCGTCTTTCGAACTTCGTTAGGTGCAAATTAGCAAAATCTTTAAATTAAGCAATTAATATCGCAATCTCAGAGGAGCGAATCCAACAAGCACTATCCAAAACAAGTCTAAGCAAGTCTAGCAACCAATATTCACGACAAGATAAATCTGACACGTCAAGGTCTATTTCTGTATTTCCGTTTACAGGTACCGGTATTGAACAAACTGAAGATTTTATTCGTTCCGTTACACAGGATTGTTACCATGGTTTCCGTTGAAACGTGTGGATTGTCATACTTCGGTTAACCACTCAATGCTGATAGTGTTTTATAATATAATATGCTGTGTTGTGATGCAATATAAATAATATCTTTGTAAAACTAATATAAAACATACAATACTCTTTTATTTCTTCCCTATAAATACATTTTTAACCCGAGTTTTATTCCAATTCTTTAAGTAGTTGTAGTTAGTATCCTGTAGTGTGTGTTTGGTGTGTGAATGTGTTAGGCGTCGTGACTAAGGTAAGCTTATTTTCGCACGGTTGTATTGCTAGATTCTTTAGATTTCTTTTTTTTTCTCATTGAATTCTTAGCCCGGCCGGTCCTGTATTGTCACGTCGTCGTACCGTTTCTCTATCAGCCATATTATCCCATATCTAACACTTTTACATGTTACGTGGAATCTGACTTGTATATTTTTTGGGTTTGTCTTTACTATGGCAGTTGAAGGTTAGATTATTTTGGTTGCCTGACTGCCTTGGTTTGCTTTTGGTCATCAGTTTTGCTGTTCCTTTTGTGTTCGTTTGTTAGGGTCTGTTTTTCAACTAATTATCTATTCTTTGCTTTTATGCTAATCACTTAATTTTAAACTCGTACCAACTACATACTTAACCGATTTGTGTATTTGATTTCTTTTGTCCTTTTTAGGGTTCCGTAGTCAACTAGGAACCCTTATAGTTTCGCCATGTCTGTCTGTCCGTCAGTCTGTCTGTCCTCGCTTAATCTCTGTGACCGTTAGCACTAGAAAGCTGAAATTTGGTATCAATATGTATATCAATCACGCCGACAAAGTGGTAAAATAAAAATTGGAAAAAAATGTTTTATTAGGGTAGCCCCCCTATATGTAAAGTGGGAAGTGATTTTTTTTTTAAATTTCAACCCTAACGTGTGATATATTGTTGGAAAGGTATTTAAGAATGAATAGGGGTTTACTAAAATAATTTTTTGATAATGTCAATAATTTCGGAAATAATCGCTCCAAAAGTAAAAAAACAATGTGCCCCCCTCCCCCCTCTAACTTTTGAACCATAAGTTTAGAAAATATTAAAAAAATCTGAAAAGTAGAACTTTATAAGGACTTTCTAGGAAAATCATTTTGAACTTGATGGAAACAACAGTTTTTGTACAAAAAAGACAAAAAGTTGTACAAAATAATTTCTGGACTAAGTTTGTAGTATAATCGTATATGCAAGCATTTTTTTAACTTCATTTACATATTTTATTATCCATAACGTATCTTTTTTCAAACAAAAAAGAATTATTAAAATCGGTTCTCGCAATCCAAAATTACCACCGAAAACTTCTGGCACGTCTATGTATTAATTAGTAACCCAATCCCCGAGAGATGGCGCTGTATGTACTTATTACATTGGGTCGGGTATTATCGAATTGTTCGGTTGGTCTCTCCTTGGCATTGGTGGTATCTTGTAACTACATAAAACTTCTATCAGGAACATGCTAAGGCAATTTAGAACAAAACTAAAATTCATTTTTTTAACGCCATCAAAATGTTAAGTTAAAAACCAGTTCGTAAATGGTTCAATAGATGGCGTTGCACAATGATGTAATTTTTTTAAAAGTCAATGTTAAGATTTTCCATGCTTTCATGACCTACCGTGGTAAAGTAAGTTGCACTTAAACATATTCGTAAAGAAGAACGGCAGTGTCAGTGTCGCTATATTTGAGAAACGAGCCTAAACTAAATTATATGCATTTTATAGATCTAGTTCAGTAGTTTATTTTCCTGATTAAAGTTTTTTTTTATTTTGTGGGAAAAGAGAAAAAAATGTAAATAGATATTTTTGTTAAATCAGAAGTAAAAGTAGCAATTACTAAACGTAAAATAGCGTTGTTGAAGTAGTCATTGCCATTTTCAGTAGAATAATACATATTAGTAGAATGTGATTGTTGGCTGGATGGTTAAAAACTAAAAATCGTTTTATAATAACATTATGAACACATTTTTTCTTTTTATATTATTAGAAATGAATGAGATTGCAATATTCCAATCTTAACTGTAAACCGTATTCTTAAGTAATTAAAGAAAACATAACATAATCGTTCGTTTTTACAGTTAATACCTGGCAACATTGAACAATGTATTTCTGACAAGTGACAACTGTCATCAGTGATCTGTCACAGTCGTCGTAACTCGTAGGTACGTATCTTCCGATTTGTTTGGCGTCTGTTATTTGTTTACTTTCCAACTCATTATTGTTTACTTGCATTGTTTATTCCGCGTTCAGTTGAGCCCAGTATTATAAGGTGCTCTGTGAGTTGAGCTTTCGAGTTCCTGCGTGTTGAGTACTTGTGATAGTGAACACTTTTTTTGAGACAGGACTCTATTTGTTATTATAAACATGTCTCGTTCTAACATTCGGTGTATTAACTGCGAACTTCGGTTGACGAGACCACGACATCGTCTTTCAAACGAAAACGAAGACCTTGTTAATGTTATAAGCCGGAGTAATGTTATTAGTAAAAACTCGTATATAGCAAATCATTTATATGGCAGACCTGATCTCCCCCTGGAAAGACAAAATACAATTGTTATCTGTGATGGCACCTATGTTTATGCCCAAAAAAGCTCAAATTATTTATTTCAAAAAGAGACTAATTCTTTGCATAAGTATCGAAATCTCATAAAGCCATTCATGATTGTATGTTGCAATGGATACATCCTGGATGTTGCAGGGCCATATTCTGCCACTACTAACGATGCGTCGATAATGATAGGTTTGATAAATAAAGACAGTTTTTTGGATTTTTTTAGAGAAGACGATGTGTTTATTCTCGATAGAGGCTTCCGAGATAGTGTAGACTCCATACAACAGCGTGGCTTCCTCGCCCATCTACCAGAAACCCTGTCACCAGGTCAGTTTCAATTAACTACACTGGAAGGCAACAGGACGCGCTGTGTGACAATAAAATACATGGGTTGTGGAAGCCGTTAATGGCAGAATCAAAAGAGACTAAAATATTCAGACATGAATATTTTAATCGTGCTTGCCCTCACATGATGAAAGACTTCTCCATTGCAGCAGCACTGCATAATGCATTTGCCACAATGTTTGTGGATCCAAGTAATGCGGAACAAATAGTCAATATTATAAATGAAAGGCTTTTCGCAGACAACACATTAGCAGAAATAGTACAAGAAGAGAATTTGAGTAGAAGGAACTCTATGTTGATAACGAGTGCAAATATTGTGTTCCCTAACCTGTCTATAGAAGAATTGGTCCTCTTTGCTTGTGGCACTTACCAAATCCGACAAGCTAGGTCTTATATAGGTGAACAGTTGCGTTTCCATGGCCTTTTCACAATAGAGGTTTGCAGAGAGGACCATGTCAATTTAAGCAGGTTAGGGGGAGTAAGCTCTTATTTGATTCGAGCAAAAGTAAAGTCCTATGTGTCACGAAAAACTTACTATGTTTTTATAACAATAGATCGGCAACAAGTAGGTAGGAATGCCATCATCAGATATTGTTGCAATTGCATTATTGGTTTGCGCACTGTGGGATGTTGCTCTCACGTAATGAGCATAGTGTGGTACCTGGGTTATGCGCGTCACCAGGATAATATAACTCCACCTGCACAATTCCTTGACCAAGTTTTACTCAGGATAGATACATGACTGATAAGTAATAAATAGGTGCATATTTTAAATATTTGGAAAAGTGTGTAGTTTCATTTCATATTATAACATCCTTTATTATCTACCTACCTACCTTATTGCTGGACCTAGGCTTCTCCTAAAGCTTGGGAATGCCAAGCTTACATATACATACATATATATGTATGTACACTTGTTTGCCATCTCTGTATATTATATAATATACAGAGATGGCAAACAAGTGTAGGTATGGTTCGCATGATGTTCCAGCAACATCAATAGGCATACCTAACCTTTTGGTGTAGGTTACATGTACATCCTATCCGTTTCGCCTCAAAGGAAAAACGCTATTATACTTATGACATGTACCTACGTTTTATTCTTAAATGAAATAATCTGCTCATTAATACACTTCACAACACACATAACCTCACCTACATGGTAAATCTTTGAAACGATTTTCTGTCAAAATCCCATTACAAAAAAATATGCTATGATTACACTTTATGTTAGTAGGCCTTAGATCTATCTCTTTCGGGTGTTTTTACTAATGCACGCGAAGTATAAAGGCGACACTCAAAGTACATGGGGTTTTGCCAATCTTCTTTATGAGTGCACAATCTAATCTAAAAAATTAACTTATTTTGCGGATATTGTTCATATTAATTTTGTATGTACGCACAGTACGCAGTTACTTGATACGTACAACTAACTCCTAGCTAATTACGATTTGAAGTAGGTTTGTTAAAATACATAGTGTTGCCTATACAGTATAGTTACAGTGAACACTTGTGTATAATTACTTATTGTCCGGTATTTTAAATTTCGATCTGGCTTGCAAATAGAGCTGTTTGAAGGAAAGAAAGAAACAAATGAATACATTGGCGCGGAGTAAAATTATTGTTGTTCTTCATTGATTCTGGAATTAATAATTAATTTATTTAGCTTAAATTTCCACGCGTTGTTTGAGAAAAGTACTATACAAGCCTTGGCCACAACTAGGCATTGATGGATTTACGTATGTGTGCCTCGGCTTCGCCTCGGCCCACATTTACACGTTCGTCCATCAATGCCTCTGTTGCTGGCCGCTGCAGTAATGTACTATTTTTAAGTCGGGTTACCACTATATTCGCGCTCCAGCAGCGCTCCGCGCTCCTGCAACTGCTCCAATGGATACGTAGCGCGCACTTCTACATGCGCTTCCCTTTGACACACTGCGCTCCCCTTTGTGTTCGCGCTAAAAACCGTCACGAGTCGGAGCGCCTGCCGCGGAGCGTGCAATGTTGCACGCTCCGTGTTCGCGCACGTACCCACTACCGGGAGCAGTTGAAGGAGCGCGGAGCGCTGCTGGAGCGCGAACATAATGGATACCCACCTTTAAACTCATAAGTGGGAACACTTACTGTGACAGACGGGAAACTACGGAACGCTACACTGAGCGTGGCCCGACACGCTCTTGGCCGGTTTTTTGTGTACTAACGTGGCAGAGGAGGGTTACTCAATTGGCGAGACGACGCAACGTCAGAGTTCCATTATCTCTAGGCCTCCTCCGATACCTCCTAGGACATCACGTGGCTCATCTCAATCAATGATCTCTTCCCCGATTAAAGCTGAAGAAGGTCCTCAATATTTCAGAAAACAATTTTCTCCTATGAAGTGGAAGGTCAATTATTCTGGCGATAGATGTACTCGTGATTTTTTCACTACACTCGATGAACACAAGGAAGCAGGTGATATAACTGATAGTTATCTTTTGAAACGCTTTCATGAGGTTCTATCTGGTATTGCCTTACAATATTTTAGGTCAATTCGGCGACCTGATTTGACTTACCTTGAAGTCAGACAGGCCTTTATAAATACGTTCGGGTCTTCTGATTTCGAATTCAAAACAGAGCAAGAGGTCCGGAACCTAAAACAAAAACCTGATCAATCCGTGCGAGAGTTCATTATTCGCGTTACTTACTTGAACGAAACGTTACGGCAAGCCTACTGACGAGTCGAGTCTTTTAAATATTATCACCCATAACATGCATCATAGGTATTTTCCTTGTTTATCCATTCACAGATTTACAGATTTTCAAACACTTATCGATACTGTTACTCATTTTGAGAGTTATTTACAAAAATCTACTAAAACCGTGTCGAGTGTGAATAACCAATCTCAACAAAGCTCAATTACAAATCAAACCCAACAATGTTGGAAGTGCAATAAAACCGGTCATTCCTATCGTCTTTGCCCAGATTTTCCTGGATTATTGTGTTATAGATGCCGTACCCCTGGCTTTAGTACTCGTGATTGCCCAAGATACAATCCAAAAAATTTATACAGTGTCACCAGTGATTAAATCCGATTCAACCGATAAACGACCATTTAATTAAATTTTATTGCGTGATCGTTTAGTGAAGGCTCTTCTTGACTCAGGTGCTCCAATTTCTCTTATTAGTGATAATTTGATTCGGGAGTTAGGTATCTCTTTGAAGTCCGATGATTCGCATCCTCGAGTTATTTCTGCTAATAACTCACCAATTGATATTATAGGAACAGTTTATCTCCCTGTTAAGTTTAACGGTACTACGTTTGTGCATTAATTTTTAGTAGCCCGTTATATGTCTTCTGCTGTTATCTTAGGGATTGAATTCTGGAACAAATTTGGTTTAACCTCAGTTTTTAATAAAGCTTTCAATGAAAATATTAAAGGTAACATGTATCTTCCTTCTGTAAATCATTCTCCATCTCAACCTCCCTGTATAAGCGAGGTACGTTACACAAATCCTCGCAATGCTCTAACACCTAACCAAGAGCAAGGTTTACAACAGGTTATTGATGAGTTTGAGGAAATCTCATCACACAGAATTGGCCTTGACAAGACTACTTGGGTCTCACCTAGAATAAATACAACTGGACAGCCAATTAGACAGAGATTTTACCCTCTTTCACCAGTTAAATTAAAGATACTCAACGAAGAGATTGATAAGATGTTAGATGTCGGGGTTATTCGTCCCTCGCGTTCTCCGTGGGCTAGTCCTGGGGTTATGGTTACCAAGAAAGGTGGTTCAGTTCGCTTTTGCGTCGACAGCAGGAAATTGAACAGCGTTACGATCAGGGATTCCTATCCTCTCCCTCGTATACAGGATATTCTTGGTAATCTTCGTGGTGCTAGATACATTAGTTCGCTCGATTTTCGGAGTGCTTTTTGGCAAATTCCTCTTGCGGATAAAGAGAGTTGTGAAAAGACTGCTTCCATAGTTCCTCAACGAAGTTTGTTTGAATTGGTTAGGGTGCCATTCGGACTCACAAATGCAGCCTCAGAGTTGCAACGCCTTACAGACATGATTGTTAATTTTGAATTTACCTCTACTAGAGAGCGAAAATTAATACGCACATTGACAGTAATATGATGGATGGAACAAAATGGATATAGAAACGGGTCCCGCGATACTAAGGAGCTACTCCTCATTGACATGGCCATTAGCCAACAGGTTCGTCGATCCCGCAAGGATCTGTCGACATGCTGGATAGATTATAAGAAGGCCTACGACTCGGTGCCACTTACATGGCTCATGAGGGTGCTGGAATTGTACAAGATAGATGCAACACTACGCATCTTCCTAGAGTCGTGTATGGGGTCAATGGAGGACGGTTCTTCGCTATCCAGGATGTCAACAGATCCAGGGGAATGATGGGCCTGTATGGATTAAACGGGGAATATTCCAGGGCGACAGTTTGAGTCCACTTTGGTTCTGCTTAGCCCTGAATCCTCTAAGCACACTACTGGAGGATTCAGGTCTAGGTAATCGGTTTAAAACAGAGGTGGTCAGGTCATATCTCACCTCCTCTACATGGATGACTTGAAACTGTTTGCCCCCAACAAATTGCGACTGATGGAGCTACTGAAGGTAACTGAAACTTCCAGTAGCGCCATCAGGATGGAATTTGGTGTGGACAAATGTGCAGTCATGCATGTAAAGCGAGGTGAGATTATGGAATTCGAAGAAATTCATCTTTCGGATTCCATACACCTTAGATACCTCTCCTCATCCGTAAGCTATAAATATTTGGGTATGTCGGAAGCGTTAAGCATCAACGTTGCTGACTAGAAGCAATCGTTGAAGGAGCACTTCTTCGGTCGCCTGAAGAAGATATTACTTAGTCTTTTTTCAGACGGAAACAAGGTGCATGCCTTCAACGGTTGTGTCATGCCGGTTTTGATGTACTCTTTCGGCAACGCAAAACGCATTTTCTTTCTTTCTTTCTTCTTATCCAGTCGTTGGAAATGCGCGCGAAAAAAAAAAGACTGGGCTGAATGCCAGATGCGTCACCGGCGCGCGCGGCGCGGCGGGGCGCCGCTCGGCCGCCCGATAATGTAAACAAAGCATTTTTACGACTTGGGTTTGTTTGAATGGTGCTAACACTTGTTTTTTGTTATGGTAAGGAACGGGGCTTTAAGATAGCGGAGTTTCGTTTGAAATAGGATAGTATTTAAGTTATACTCAAATGGACTCAGACCAAACTCGACGCCCTGGATAGGAGGGTCTGTACACTACTGACCGCAAATTGGATGCATCAACCACGTTCTTTGGCGATCAGACTGTACATCCCGCAGAAGTGCCGGGGTCGAGGCTTTTTAAATGCGAAGACCCTCCACAACCGCGAGGTCTGCAATCTTTTTTTTTTTTTTTTGAGGATGGGAAATCATCAAATGACTCCTCCCGCTCTGGGTGGAGCGGAAGGGAGTGTCAGACTCTTACTGACTAAACCCCACCCGTGTTCTTTCCTTGGCCCTTTATGTTCCGGGTCAGCGGTACCCCTTTCGGATGATCCCGCTTTCCCGGCAGGCTTGGGCCCTCTTCGATGCTGACATCTCTTTGAGGCGCGCGTGGAACACGTACGCGCCGTCCAGCACGGGCCTGGTTCTGATCGGACGGTGAGCTACCCATTACTCACCGCCCGCAGGCCCGCGCCTACGGTGGCCGGGAGTCGTCACGCGGCTCCCGACGCCCGGAGCGTCCACCGCGGCGGCTTGGACGGGAGACTCTCTCCCTCTCCCGTCCCGCCACCTCCTTCGCTAGCATGACTGCTTCGCAGAAGGAGGCGACTGCCTCCCACTCCCCCTCGCCCCGGACCATGGCTTGAACCAAGGCCGGGCGTGAAAGGTCGCCGCCGCTGCCGATCGCCTCTACGAGGACACGGCGGTGCTCTACCCATGCAGGGCAGGCCCCACCGTATGCTCCACCGTGTCCTCGGGGCGATCATCGCAGTGGTGACACCCGGGCGTTTCCTCCCGCCTGATGATGTGCAGGAACCTCCCGAAACTTCCGTGTCCGGTGAGGACCTGCGTCAGGCGGTAGGTGAGGACGCCGTGACGCCTCTCTAGCCACTCCTCAAAGAGGGGTCTTACCGCCGCTATCGTGGCGTGCCCTGCGCTGGGTTGCGACAGTCGCTCTTTCCATGCCGCCATGAGATCGCGCCGGAGGTACGTCCGCTCCGCCGCGATTTGCCGCGGAAGCGGGGTTTCCCCCCGGTGTAGTGCCTCCGCGCGCCACTCATACAGGCGCGCGAGGACTATCGCCTCCAGATCCCACGGCGGCAGTCCGGCAAGGAGGCTTGCCGCCTCGCCCGAGATCGTGCGGTAGCCCCGGATCAGCCTTATGGCTACCACCTTTTGGGGTACGTTCAGATAGTGGGCGGCTCTCCGCCGCAGTGAACGCGCCCACACCGGCGCCCCATATGTAGCCATGGACCGCACGACCCCCGCGTAAAGCCTCCGGCAGCAGGCGTTTGGACCCCTAGGTCTGCAATCTCAGGTAACATTTTTTATAAGCTGAAATGGGTATGCACCTTGATGTGGTCGCAGTAAACAACGGGCTCACCCCGCTCTCAATGGCTAAAGAGAACTGGCGCAAACCTGTAGTACTTACTACCGATGACCGCAAGGAGGTATGGCAAAGCAAGGAGCTTCACGGGCGCTTCTACTGGGTTCTTCATCAGCCCGGTGTAGACTTCTTAGCGTCCGTATTCTGGCTACGTTTTGGTGACCTTTTTGGGGAATCTGAAGGTTTCGTCTGTGCAATAATGGACAAAGTTATCTTGAGGAATAACTACAGGAGACATATTATGAAAGACGGGACGGTTGACGTATGTCGGGCATGCCACCGTACAGGTGAATCCATCAGACATATTATCTCTGGTTGTTCTCGTCTTGCTAACCGCGAGTACTTGCACAGGCATAACGAAGTAGCCAGGATTATTCACCAGCAACTTGCATTAAAATATAAGCTTGTGGATACCGAGGTACCGTATTACAAGTATGCGCCCGACCCAGTTCTCGAAAATGACCATGTCACGTTGGGAATCGGTCTATCATTACTGACAGGACTATTGTCGCCAATAAGCGTGATATAGTGGTGATAGATCGATTAGCGCGCCGCACAATGAAACAAACAACCTCGTGAAAGCTGAGAAAGAGAAACAAATTAAATATCTCGACTTAGCACACGAGGGTGTTGACATGTGGAATGTGAGCTCGGCTGTCACTGTGCCGATTGTCGTATCGGCCAATGGCCTGATGGCGGGCCTCTTCGGGTCTGGGGGGGGAGTGAGGTGTTTGACTCCCCCCGCGACGTCTAAGAGGGGCGCGCGTGGAACACTACGCGCCACTACCTCGGGTCCTGATGTGAAGGTGAAGTGGTATTTTGACTCACCTAAATAATATGTCATTCTCAGCCGGAACTTTTCCTGAGAATCTAAAGCTATCGATCATAAAGCCAATATTCAATAAGGGAGATACGTGTGAAATCAGTAATTACAGGCCTATTACCTTAATACCAATCTTGTCTAAAATATATGAAAAATGCATGTACAAAAGACTTATTGATTTCTGAAACAAATTTCATATAATAAGTAACGAACAATTTGGATTCCAAAAAAAGAAATCCACTTCATTGGCCGTCTTCTCTCTTATAAAGTCAATACTTACAAATATCAACAATAATAATCTAACTACTGGGCTTTTACAAAAACTGGGATTTAACAAAAGCCTTTGATGTAGTATCACATGACATATTGATAGGTAAATTAGAGTCAATCGGGATTAGAGGACCTGCTCTTCAGTGGATAGCATCCTAATTAGTAACAGGCAACAATGTGTGGTTATCAATAAATTTAACAAAAATAAAGATGTGATACCCTACACATCAGAGTATCGGCATAATAAATATGACGTTCCGCAAGGAAGCGTATTAGGCCCAATATTATTTCTTACATACATAAATGACATCATAAACATAACCAAACATAAATTATTATTATTTGCCGACGATATATCCATTATAGTGACATCAGATAACAAGAAAAATACCATTGCAGATCATGAGCTTGAAGTTAATAACACAATAGATACACTACTGAATTGGCTGAACGAATACTGTTTAAAAGTGAATCTTGAGAATATCTTGTCTATATTCAGTTTAATCAATCGAATAATTATAATAATAACGTCAGTCTAAATATTAATAAAATTAAACAGGTTACACATACAAGGTTTTTAGGCGTTATAATAGACATAGATATCAACTGGAAAGAATACGTAGATAATGTAAGCACTAGGATTAATAAGTTTGTATATGCGCTCAAACAACTTAAAAATGTTACTAAGATAAAAACTGCAGTAACATCGTACCATGCATACGTGGAATCGTTTCTACGCTGTGGCCTTGTAATGTGGGGTAATAGTGTTGATCTAAGTAGAGCATTTGTGGACCAAAAAAAGTGCATTTGGGCTATGTATGGTCTACAACCGGACGACTCGTGTCGACCTATGTTTCAAAAACTTGACTTGCTACCGTTGTCCTCTCTATATATTTAAAAGACATGTATATTCGTACCTAGGAATAAAAATCTTTGCAAGACAGCAAATGAGGTATGCCCTCGCAACAGACGAGATCCCTATAAATTGGTTCTTCATGATTTGCCAAGAATAACCAAGTAAAATATAAACTGCCTAGCAATGTGTGTGCGTATTTATAACCACATGCCAAGCCACTTTAAGTCTCTAGGTATAAGGTTGCTAAAGCTTAAATTGTATAGGTGGTAAGTGAACGTAGTTATTATGATTTAAAAGAGTTTATGGATACCAAATGTTGATAAGTTTCGTTATTATTTGGCAAAAATTTTTGCATGCTTTATCATAGCAAAACATGTTTGTACTTTTTATTTTATTGAACACCATTTTATAGCATGTTTTATGCAAATAAATGAATTATTATTATTTCCTTTATTTCATTTACATACATATGAATTACATTTTTAAATATTTTTATAAACAAAAAGATACCAAAAACATTTAAAAATATAAAAAATAGTAGCCCACCGGTATCGGGAACAGGGTCCAAGCTACCGGCGGTCAGGGCTCCAGAGAGAGAAACTTCCTAACAATGCGGGCCGTGTCCAGAAGTACCGCTTTCTGAATCAAGCCCTTGATCCAGCTGCCTAACGAGAGCCTCCTTAGGTGTTGGTCGAGGCTCTTGGATATTAGCCCATTGGCTGTCACGACTATCGGCACAATGACCGCTGAGTCCACATCCCAAATGTCGACAACCTCGTGAGCCAAGTCAAGATACTTGATTTGTTTATCTTGCTCGGCTTTCACGAGGTTCTCATCATGCGGGATGGTTATGTCAACAATCATTGCGCGTCGCTCCAATCGATCCACCACCACTATATCAGGCTTATTGGCAACAATAGTCCTGTCAGTGATGATGGATCGATCCCAGTACAATGTGATATTACCATTTTCGAGAACTGGGTCGGGCACATACCTGTAGTACGGTACCTCCGATTCCACAAGGTTGTATTTCAGAGCAAGCTGCTGATGGATTATCCTGGCTACAAGGTTGTGTCTATGCAAGTACTCTCCGTTAGCTAGACAAGAACACCCGGAGATGATATGCCTGATTGATTCTCCCGGCCGGTGGCATGCCCGACAGATGTCAACCGTGCCGTCTTTCACAATAAATCTCCGGTAATTGTTCGTCATCATAACTTCGTCCATAATTGCACAGACAAAACCTTCGGTTTCTCCAAAGAGGTCACCGAAACGCAGCCAGGCAACGGACGCTAGTAGATCTACATCCGGTCCATGTAGGGCCCGGAAAAAGCGTCCGTGGAGCTCCTTACTCTGCCATACCTCCATGCGATCATTAGTGTCAAGCACTACAGGTTTGCGCCAGTTCTCTTTAGCCAAGGAGAGCGGGGTGAGGCCCTTGTCCACCGTGACTACATCTCGATGCATACCCACGTCGGTTTCTAGGAAATATTCCCTGAGACTGCATATCTCGCGATTGTGGAGGGTCTTAGCGTTTAAAAAGCCTCGACCTCCACACTTTCGCGGGATATACAGCCTCATTACCGATGATCGTGGGTGATGCATTCGATTTGCAGTCAGCAGCGTACGGACCCTCCTATCCAGGGCGTCGAGTTCGGTCTGAGTCCATTTGAGTATGCCGAAAGAGTACATCAAAACTGGCATGACCCAACCGTTGAAGGCGCGCACCTTGTTTCCGCCTGATAGAAGACTATTAAGTACTTTTTTCAGGCGGCCAAAGAAGCGTTCCCTCAACGACTGCTTCATGTCAGTAACATTGATGCCTAACGTTTCCGACATACCCAAATACTTATAGGTTTCGGATGCGGAGAGGGCTCTAAGGTTTGTGGAATCCGAGAGTTGGGTTCCCACGGATTCAACAATCTCCCCTCGCTTTACATGCATGACCGCACATTTGTCCACACCAAATTCCATCCTGATGGCGCTACTGAAAGTTTGAGTTACTTTCAGTAGCTCCATCAGTTGCAAATTGTTGGGGGCAAAGAGTTTTAGGTCATCCATGTAGAGGAGGTGCGATATAACTTGACCACCTCTCCTCAACCGATAGCCTAGACCTGAATCCTCCAGCAATGTGCTTAGAGGATTCAAGGCTAAGCAGAACCAAAGCGGACTTAAACTATCGCCCTGAAATATGCCTCGCTCGATCCTTATCGGTTCGCTATTCCCATGAATATTTCGACATCCTGGATAGTGAAGGACCGTCCTCCATTGCCGCATACATGACATTAGGAAGGTGCGAAGAGTTGTATCTACTTTATACAACTCCAACACCCTCACGAGCCATGTATGCGGCACCGAGTCATAGGCCTTCTTATAATCTATCCAACATGTCGACAGATCCTTTCGGGAACGACGAACCTGTTGGCTAATGGTCATATCAATGAGGAGTAGCTCCTTAGTACCGCGGGCCCTATTCCTACATCCATTTTGAGAGGCAGACATGATGGAGTTGGTGTCTATATGTTTGTTAATTTTAGCTCTCAAAATGGATGTAAGAACTTTATAGACCGTCGGTAAACACGTGACCGGCCTATAGTTCTTGGGTTCCGCGGTGCTACCTGATTTATGGAGCAGGTGGGTAATTCCTGTCGTTAGGAATTGGGGTAGCGAACCAGATTCCAAAGTAGTCTGAAACTGAGATGCCAAGCGAGCGTGCGATCTTGTGAACCATTTAATCCAAAAGTTGTGCAGTCCATCCGGCCCTGGAGACTTCCAGTTGGGTAGTGGACGGACTGCACGAGCTACATCTTGAGGGCAGATGGTAATAGCCCCCATTTCTGGTATCGGATCGCAGGCTCGCTCGACTTCCCGAGTCCAATCACCTTCGGTGTGACTGACAGGTACCGACCAGATGCTGCGCCAGAAGGAACACATGGCATCATCATCCGGTAGGCACGTCTCAGCCACACCATGGTCCGGTCGCTCCCAACCCCTATAAACCCACCTTTCATCGCTCTGGAAGGTGCGATTCTGAGTGTATCGCTCTACTCGCCGCCTATACCGACGAATACGGTTTGCCCATGCATACACTTTCTGCTTCAGGAAGTCGATGCGCTCTGTGACACAAGACATATAGTCTTGGGGAATGATATCAGTCCCTGAGAATGCCCGTCTCACAAAGCGCATCACTCTAGGGCGAGTATTGCCCTCCTTGAAGCAGATTAGTTTGCCGATGAGCGTCCTGGCCCCACCAATACGGCGTTCAATTCTGCACTGCCAAGCTGGTCCGTTTGGTTTCGGTCGTGTAGCTCTAGTGTCATTTGCAAATTTGACGTGAGCTACACGACATGCTGCTACTGCCGCGCAGTACAGAATTGAATGAATATCGGTGAGGTCTTCGCAGGTATCAAAATAGTTTGATAACTGCGAATCCAGGACCGCCACCAGCGCCCTATTTTTGTTATGCATGGGCAAACGAGGTAAGCGTGGCCTAAGTTCGGGCGGCATGAAGCGATATTCCTGAATCGCGTACTCTTATTATTATTATTATTACAACAAGAAAAAAAAGCTCTTCCATTAAAAAAAATAAAAGGCACGAGCTTAAACAAAATCTTGACTTATATACTTTATTCCTAACTTAAACTTTTGAGAATTCACGGCATGGCACGGTTGGCGCAGTGGTTAAGCGATTGACTGCTGCGCTGCGTGTCGCGGGTTCGATTCCCGCACGGAACAAATACTTGTATGACTTACAAGTAGTTGCTCCGGGTCTGGCTGTTTGTGCATGTGACTTTAAATGTTTGTAAACGCACCCACAATACAAGAGAAATTCCTAGTATGGGGCAACGATTAAAAAATAAAAAAACCCAATGAACTTCGTTTATTATGCGGATTGTTCGGATGAGGGGGTTTTGGCCAGAGGATTGGTCCTAGTTACCGGCAAGGCTAGCAGTAGCGGGCGCCGCGCCGCCTCCGCACCTATCGGCCCGGCATGCGGCACGCACTTTATTGATAAATGATTTTATTTCTGTAAGTAGGTTTGTACAAACACTTTTACACTTCAATCATATTTTTAAACTAGATGAGGTCGGCGTTTCCTATCTGACTACTCTGAGAAGAAAGGCCGAAACAAACTCAGAGGTCACGTTCTCTTTTAATTGGATTTACACGCCATATTATACTCTCGCCAAGTACATACGTGGCGAGAGTAAATTCGCGGCCCACCCTGAGCTCATTTTACCCCACCATATCCAGTATAAATACTGTACTGTACATCAGTAGGTAGAACGGATGTACCCCGTACAGCTAAAACTACAAGTGCTGTACGGGCATCGCCACATGATATTAATTGTTTTAGGTTTTACCTGAATAAGCATTGACCCACTCATCGATTACTTGTGTATAGTCGCTGACTAGGCTATTGCACCCACCACAAGTAACCTACTTTATGTTTATATAATTTAATGTTTTTACGAATAAACCGTCAATCATTTACGGACACAAAACAGTGATTTTATTTCCTGTACACATCCCGTGTGATTCGTCCATCTACATACTACATCTACGTGTACGGAGTTACTGCCCGTACAAGTGCCTTGTGAATTTATTTTGGATCCGCTCCAGCATGACACTGTATTTCGCTTCATGTGGAGACCAAATTACTGCACTATGCTCACAGATGCATCATACATTTATATATTTGTGACTTTAATGACATAGTAAGAACAGTAGTAAGGTTTATTAATTATAATAAATAAAAAGTAAAGTTATCCGTAAACACGATTTAATAAAGTCTAAATTACAAATAAGCAAACTGTAGCAACACAACAATATAGTTGGTGAGAAGACTTAGTAGAACTAATTGTAACGCAGCGTCTACGTAGAACAAGCCACACACACACATCTTGCTGAAAGATGCTCGATGGAAGCGCAGTACGTTCTTGCACAGTCTTTTCTCATCACCTGTCGATTGTTGTATAAAGAGGCTATCATCGTATATATTTTATTTATACATATAAAGGTTTACCAACAAACTACATACACAGCATTAACCAAAAAGTGTTTGTAACCAAATAAAAAAGAAACACTAAACAATTTCTAAACATCAAAAATGAAAATAAAACAATTTAAAAGTAATAATAATTGAATACTACGTTATAGCTTACAAATTCTGGGTTTTTTATAATTACACTTTACATTTTACTAAAGATATTTTTCTTAAATATACCTACATATTTTACAACCGAAAACATCAAGATCACAACTGTGGAACAAGTCATTGCATTTTCTGAGGATATAGGAAAGAGGCGTATTGTATCCGTGTTTGTTTCAAATAGATTTGATCGAGAAAGGTCTGAACTCAGGCGGACGGTCTAGGCACATTCATGCTCAGCTGACTTACAAAATCTGGGCAATCCACATCCTGATTTACAACTTTAAATAAGAAAGTTAAATCTAAGAGATCTCTATGCCTATGACTCAGTCTACCATCACAGTGCCTAATTGTGCGTATAAGAGTATTTTTCATATGGCACCTGTCGATTATAATAAATTGCCAAAGGACCTAAAAAAGTATAATAGTAATTTGTTTAAGGAAAAATTAAAAACAATGCTATGTCATAAATGTTATTATAGTATCTCAGATATTTTAACAGATAAATCTTGACATTATGAATTAAAAAAAATATTTAATATTATTTAAAGAAATTGTTTTAAATATTTCCAACTTGACTTCATGATAAAATTCTAAAATAATTAGGTCTACTATTAGCGAAATTCTGACTGAAGTATTTATTTTGACATTGATTTTTTAGATAGTTTTTTTTTTTTTTTTAAGAATTTGTTTTTATTTACTGTTGACATTTCTGTGCTGAATTCACTTTAATTTAATGATATTGACTTGAAATTAATTATTAATAATCTTAACTATTCATATTTGCACGCCATAATGCGTATTTCCCTTTCCGTTTTCAACTGGCGACACCGGTCTTGCGAAATCCACACGCTTTTGTTTTACTACGGAATCCTACGATCCCGTGTTCAATTCGCGTCAACTGAGCACGCCTTTGTGATCAAGTGGCGCTGGGTAAGGTTTAACAAAATCGTGTGCAGTTGAACTGAACACTTTTTTGACTTGACTCTTAGACTGTTTGAGTCTTCAAAAGCGTGTTGAATCAGCGACGGTATTATTTTACCTAATTGCAATCTGGACTTTAGGGCACCCCGACTCGGATAGGTTAGGTTAGAAGGGGATGGCGGGGTCGTGTGAGCGAGCGAAGCGAGCGAAAAGACCCCGCCATCCCCTTCGTGGTTATTTTTTTATAAACCACCCAGAAGTAGGAGTGTTAAGTGCCATTTGAGTAAGGCTAGAACTGTGCCCATTAAACATGAATTTTAGGTCAAAAGAATATTAGGACAAATGAACGTTATATTAAAAGAATATTATACATTACTGAAAACCCTTTTAAACTCTTCCATTATGCACTATGTAAACAAAACATAACCTTGAACGCACAGTAACAAACTGCAATGAGAAGCGCGCGAATCCAACTTCGGGCGCTCTCGCCTGCTTCGGCCCGCACGATTTATCCCGAACATTTACGAACGCGCTAAATCAGTACGGATTTGTTTCGAATAGACAGGTTAAAAAACCGTGTTCAATTCAATTACACACTGTTTGGTAAAACTTCTTTTAACGTTGCTTGATCACAAAAGCGTGCTCAGTTGACGCGAATTGAACACGGGATCGTAGGATTCCGTAGTAAAACAAAAGCGTGTGGATTTCGCGAGACCGGTGTCGCCAGTTGAACACGGAAAGGGAAATACGCCGCCATAATATGTGGCAAACATGTCCCAATTTTTTTCTGATTACAAAAAAAACACATGTTTATGCAAATAAATATCTTATCTTATCATAACAGCGGCTATTGCCAAGAGCCTTCCAACAAACCTCTTCTGTATGGTTTCTAGGCGTTGAATATTGTTTTGGTTCAGGTACGAGCTACGCTGTACATATAACTAACTCGACCTACTAACAGTGAAACGTTGGTGTTTCTTTAACTAATTTATTGTACATTATTAACATGTTATATTTAGTAGCATTAAGACCATTATTCCAATAGGTTGTCTACTCATTCAACATCTACTAAACAACATTCCAATACACAAACATCAACATATCATTTTCACTGTTGGGAGTTACGCCCCAACATTTGGTCCTCCGAGCAATTTAGTGGTGTGTGATTTATACCTTTTACGGTCGCGAATCGGTTGGCCTGGTCTCTCACAAGCGAGTCGCCCCAGTAACAAATTGAGAAGGCGCATATCGTAGAAGGGAAGGGTTGCACAACACCAAGAACCAGGAGTGTGGAGCAACAGTCGACGCTCGGAACAGAAGAGTTTATCTTGAAGTCAACAAGAAAAACAACATAAACAACATGTCGTCAGCTGATTTATACCAGAATCAGAACGAACTCTACGACAGCATAAAGAAGATCGGAATAAACATCAAGAAAGAATGGTTGGGACAAAAAAAACGCCGACTATTTCAAACGCCGTAAGGTTATGTTGGAAAAGATGTGGTCAGAATACCTATTCAATCATGACCGCCTGTCTACGGAACAAAGTGCAAGTCATCCCTACTTTACGAAGGACTGCTATAATCTAACGCTGCCACAATGAAGTAAAGGAGCTTATTCTTCAACAACACCAACAACTCACGTCTCTCGCTCGTTCTCCAAGGGAGCAATCGGTACGAACAAAAACATCGGGAGGTGCCAACCAACAAACAGGGGAGGGTTCCTTAGATCAGACAAGACAGGAACAAGAAGCCTTGAAGAGTGAGGTGGCAGAACAAGCTAGGGATGCCAATCAAGATAATCAAAACTGAGAACCATCACCTCCTCCTACTCGCCAAGAACAACAAAACACTGCGTAAAAGGATACGGGATCCAATAGCAAGCTGGACGACTTGATGCGCAAACAGACGGCAAACTTCAAAGCCTTCATGAGAGCAGTTGCAAACATACACGTGGAGTTTCTATCTGAAAAATGGAAATTTTAAGACGTTCTGCAAACACTACAAACGCGCTGGTCAGCAATTGACAACCTTCACGAGGAAATCGAACATACATACAGAAGCGACCCACTACAAAGGGAAATTGCGGAGATGAAGATTGAGTGGCATTTTAATGCCCCTGCTTGGCCATCAGCGGGAGGATTGTAAGAACGAGCAGTCAGAAGCCTAAAATATCACTTAAAACGAGTAGTCGGAGAACAAAAACTAACGTTTGAGGAGTTTACCACAATCCTAACAAAACTGGAGGCCTGTCTGAACTCCAGACCTGTGTCCACTAAGTGAAAACACAGACGATCTAGACTGTCTGACGCCAGCACACTTTTTATCGGGTAGACCGGGGCTGACAGTCATCAAAACAAAGGAAGATGCAAGAACTAGATGGGAACTAACAAGAAAGATCTTTGTAGAAATCTGGAAGAGATGGAGGAACGAATACTTGTGCCAACTAGTGGCCAGATCAAAGTAGCAGGAACCACAGACAAATATCTGAAGATAGACGATCTGGTGATTATTCATGATGATCACATACCAGTCGGAAAATGGCTCATGGGGAGAATAACAGAGCTTCACCCTGGGAACGATGGATTATAACTTTGGATGCTAAGCTTCAGTGGGGCCCACACATAGATAAATTATCAAAAAAGCTTAGCTCCGCAGCATACGCTGTTAGAAAAATTCGTAATTTAACTGACATAGAGACAGCCCGTTTAGTGTACTTTAGCTATTTTCATAGTGTAATGTCGTATGGTATTCTGTTGTGGGGAAATGCCGCCGACATTGAGACTATCTTTGTTTTGCAGAAAAGAGCTGTTCGATCAATTTATAAGTTAAGCCCGAGACACACTCTCAGAGAGAAATTTAAGGAGATTAATGTAATGACTGTGCCTTCACAGTATATTTTTGAAAATCTTTTATATGCCCATAAAAATATAAACATGTTTAAAAAATACAGTGATATCCATAATATAAATACTAGGAACAAACACAGCTTCGTTGTACCTACAACAAGGCTCAAGAAAATAGGTGGCTCCTTCAGATGTCAATGTATACGCTTTTATAATAAAATTCCAAGCCACGTTCAAGATCTAAGCCTTAAAAAATTCAAATCATTCATTAAACGTAAGTTGTGCCAGAAAGGCTTTTATACCGTTAAGGATTATATTGAGGACAAAAAGGCTTGGGATTGAGTTGTTCCAATTTTCTGCATACTGAATGTTTTCTTTTATTTCTGTTACATACACTGATAAATTGATAATTATTATAACAGAACGACTTGAATACTTACCTTGAGAAGTACAATTTATTGTTTTAATAATATTGTGAATTTGAGGACTATGTGGGTCATTGTTTCAGTTTTAATCATGATCTGGCAGTTTAAGTAGTTCATGCGGCCTACCCAAATGTCCTTTCTTTGGTATTGTTCGTCGAATCGTTGAGCTCCTAAAGTTCTGAGTTGAGCTGCACGGTTACTGACAAATGCGTGCACTGACTGGACAGGTCCTCTTAATCTGCGTGGTTCTTTCCTCAGAAGACCATTTCAGATACTAATCTACATGGTCCTCAGAGATTATGTTCGAATATTTATATACACATTGACATTGATGAATTTTATACATACAATGACATGAGTAATTACTTTGTAAAGTATTATATTATTTAAATTATTGTGAATGTGAAGATTATGTGGATTATTACTTTTTTTATTTTATTTCTTAGTTAGTTTCACGATCTGGCAGCTTGAGTAATTTATGCGGCCTACCCGAATGTCCTTTCTTTGGTATTGTTCGTCGAATCGTTGTGCTCCTTAAGTTCTCAGTTGAGCGGCAAGATTACTGACAAATGCGTGCACTGACTGGACAGGTACGCTCAATCTGTATGGTTTTTCCTCAAAAGACCGTTTCAGACACCAATCTACATGGTCTTCACATGATCTGACCAAGATTATGTCTGGACTTTAAAAGAGACTGTGACCTCTGAGTTTGTTTCGGCCTTTCTTCTCAGAGTAGTCAGTTAAGAAACGCCGACCTCATCTAGTTTTAAAAATATGATTGACGTGTAAAAGTGTTTGTAACAAACCTACTTACAGAAATAAAATCATTTATCATTTATGTTCGGGTCGATAGCCTAAAAACAAAAAATGGACACATGAAAATACCTGTTAAAAACTATCCTAGTTAACTATTAACGGTGACGAAACTGCCGAACAGCAAAACACTTCAAAAACAAACGAAAATAAGTCATACCTACAGACAAACAGCGAGTCGCAAAGTTCGCGACGAGGCAAAACAACAAACAGAAAAACAAACTTCTTTGAACTGGTCATGGCACTACTGTATTTGATAAATCCTGTCGCGGCCGCTAACACAACAAACATTGTCGAGCTTCAGCAAGGTCTATACTTTGATAAATTGACCAATATGCAACTAATACGCGATGAATGGAAGATTATCGTGTACTATGACGTCAAGCCTTACTGGCACGGTATAGCAGTATCCAGTAAGTTCACCAACCATCTCGAAAGCGTCTGCGAGAAAATAAAACAGAAAACACAATGTAACGTAATTTTAACACAACTACAACACTCGACCGACGAAATAGGATACTACAACCATATGTTGCTAAATCCGCAAGGCCGAGTGAATACGAGAAACAAACGTGGGCTTATCAACGGTGTCGGTTCCATCGCGCGGTGACGTGGCATCAACAGTGACGTGGATATGGTCACCCTAATACCTATTGCTGAAATATTAGCAATAACATTCAAAAGGATTCGTACATACGAGTACCAATGATGGAATCCGAAATATATCAATGCATGCAAAATGACGCGGCAAGTCGATTGTGTCCTCTACAGAATCCCGTATACCGCATGAAGTCTGACGAGAGCCTCTGCATGAAGAATAAGGAAACTCTTCGCTGCAAAACCAAACATATGTATATACATAACATATATATATATATAACATAATTACCTATATTTTTGCTGTCAACAATGCAAAATACGTATTATTTGTGGACATCAAGTTTCAACGCAGCTATTACACAAGGCCGGTGTTATAACAATAAATGACGATTGTATAATTAGTAGTGAAACTCTTGCCGTTTATCCTCAAAGGATAAAAATTAACAAAATCCAAGCCCAGGTCGACGCAGGTCCTGCAGAAATCCCTTCAATCAACAATATCATAAACCTACCTGTACCGTTTTTAAAACCTTTTCACGATAATGAGACGGTAACAGAGCAGAAAGCATTACTGCAAGAGCTTGGCAAACAAGTAGAGCAAATGAAAGCCGCAACATCAGAAGGCATCCTGTCAGATCATGCAACGTACCACGATGTCCACCAATACGTTGTCATCTAATATACGCTTACAACCGCCTACGAAAGCATTGGGCAAGTCGACGGAAACCAGAAGCTCCATTTGTTCCCAACCCGATGCCCCGAAGAAGATCAACAGCGAACATCGTGGACAACGCCTTATTTGACGTCACAGACGACAGTAGCGGAGCGCAATTATCGAGTGCACGCACACTCAATAAAGCAGCGTCGCCTATTGCGCGTTGTGAATTACCATAATAAATTATGACTTTGTTTGTATATACTTTTTCATATTTTAACTTGATTTTAAAACAATTTCCGATGTACATTTAGGTTATCTTTGTGACCTACTTATAGTGAAACGTTGCAGTTTCTTTGACTAATTATATTATTCCATTCGCATTAAAACCTTTATTCCAATCGGTTGTCCACTCATTCAACATAACATTCTAATAAACAACATTCAACATAACATTCCAATACACAAACATCAACATAACATTTTCACTGTTGGGAGTTACACACCAACAGGTAGGATACCAAATAATTGAGCAGTATTATATGTACACCTAATCTTGATCCTCATCCGCTTATAATCAATATTTATATTGGGAGATGATCTAACAGTAGACTTGGGATAAATATGGGAAGAATGTATTTAAAAAAAGTTACCACAGGAAGTTGTCTTCAAGACAAGTGCGCATGTATCTTGAACACTTTGTATGGCTATGTAGAATTTCTCGCATCGCTGGGTCATCATTGTTTGCAAGAGCAATTCCTTTGTCATCCAAAAACCTAAGGAAATCGTCGACAAAGAAGCTGCTTTCTGTAACAAAAGGAACTTTGACGCTAATCACACATGATGAGAAATAAAATTAGATAAATATGTACATATAAAAGTACAATGGGCTATGGCTAGAGTGAGGGTGACTACCGCTATGACGACTAATAGAGAAGTATGGAACAAAAAGACCCCAAATATATTGGGATAAGGGAGGAGAATGATGGTATACCTATTAAAATAATACTTACTTCGTCATTAAGGACCACGCCTGCTTTCAGCACGTCAATTGCCACTTGAATGTAAATTAGAGAGTGGACGAATACTTCTATAATGTAATAAAGCACCTGAAAAGTGTACAAATTGAATACAAACTTTATTCAGTTCCAAATACGACATTTATTGGGACAATTTGACTCACTTCATTAGGTACTTACAAATTGTTGAACACAGACTTTATGGATTTCATAACATTCTAATAAATCAACATAAGCTTGGAACAGTTTGTTACTATAACTTGGATCAAACGCCATTTCTATTTCTTGAGAACATAAAACTTGAATATTCCACAAAATTACTTTATTTTCCAACAAATTAAAAATTCTTATGGCACAAACTACATTTAAATCGAAAAATACCAGAAGATAAGCATTAAACATATATTCAAAGGATATCTGTGTGCAAAAGTATGTGTAAACAATGACATAGCCACCTAATGTCACTATTACAAAGGTCCAATTTAACATGACGAAGCGTCTAAAATCGGTGTCGTCATTGAGAATTCTGTGCACTTTTTGAAAGGTCAAGACGAATTTTATACTTTTTTTGGTGTAAATTAACCCGACCACGAAATTCATGGCGAATCCACAACTGTAATAGATGCAGTCAAAATAAGAGATGACATACATGAAAGTAGTCATCCCGATATAATCTTGAAACATAAAGACCATGTAGCATCGATATCCAAATAAAGATATGAATATTAATGTTGCAACTGTAGAAATAATGTCAGAGAAGGGGCTATTTGGAATTATACAATTATTTTTTATGCGATACTTAGGGCAAAACATGATATATTGCATCAGATTCAAAGGCAAAAGCATCGATTGCACATCTTCATCCACCGTATTGTTTGAAATATAATTCACAGGATGTTTTTTTGTAATAAAACTGAATTTCTTCATCATTAATAGATCATTGGTCTTCAAGCACACGAGTGTTACTATAATCGTTACATAGAAAGTACAATATGAAAATAAGGATGGAATTAATTTGATATTAATCACTTAGGTGCTAAAAATAAAGTTGTTAATAACAACTAGTAATAAAAGGAGGACAGATCGATGTTTCAAATTAATCGCGTTCATAATTTTGATATTGTCCGCAGGTACATTTTAATGTAAATATAATTATTTTAATATCCACTTAGTTCATTACTACTTGTTCGATAAAGGGCAGAATTTCAACACAAAACAGAAACACAAAGGTACATACAGTATAATATTTTTTTTTTTACTTTTGCATGCCGTCAGGTAGAGTGTGTTGGAACTATTATTTATTAAAATATCGACATCTTATTTTGTATACCCACATTTTTCGCAAAATAAATGAAACTAACTTTCTTTCACAAAAATCGCATATAATAAGTCCGATTTTTGTGAAAGTTGTATTATCTCTCAAATTTGTAATGAGTGTAATGCTAGGACTCAAAATAATGCATCCGATTTAATTCGAGGATTTTTTGACAGTCTGCCGAAAGTAGAGTCCCATTATTGCAGATCGTCTTCCTCAAAATTATATTTCGAACCAATCTTGAAGTGTTCATGGTGATCTGTACGCGGAATATAAAAAGTTTTATTCAAATAACAATAAGAGACGATATTGTGTTGCGACGTTCGAGAGGAAGTACCGCGAGCTTAATTTCTCTATTTTTAAACCCGGGAAAGACCAGTGCAAGAAGTGCTTAGCCTACAAGAATGGTAATATTAATGAAGATGAGTACAGGAGTCACTTGAAGAAAAAAGAAACAGCAAGACTAAGTAAGGATAATGACAAAAACAATACTGAAGATGATGTATTAGTATACATTATGGATGTCCAAGCGGTACTTCTATGCCCAAGAATCCAGACATCAGCTGTTTACTATAAAACAAAACTTAAAGATCATAATTACACACACTATCATTTAAAAACAAAAGAAGTGATTTGCTATCTATGGCACGAGGGAAGCGGTGGCTTAGACAGTGATGTATTTACGTCTATCATGATGAAACACCTAAAGGCAGAACTAGAAAAGGCACCAAATACCAAAAAAAATATTCTGTGGAGAGACGGGTGTTATTACCAAAACCGATCCTTGAATAATTTGTCTAATGCTCTAATTGAATTATCAGTCGAAAATATCATAATTATCGAACAAAAATACCTCGAAGTTGGGCACACCCAGATGGAGGTCGACTCGATACATAGCAGCATCGAAAGAAAGTTGCAACCTCATCGAGATATTTTCATACCTGGAGACTACATCAATATAATAAAGAACGCAAGAACCAAACCTGAACCGTATAAAGTAGTTTGTCTAAGCTACAGTGATTTCAGCAGGTGTGAAGGTGGTAGATACTCCAGCATTCGACCAGGAAACAAAAAGGGTGATCCACTTGTAGTCGACATTGTAGTCTGCAATATAATCCAGATGGGATCATACGGTATAAGTTAGACTTTAACGACTTCAAAGAGTTACAGCAACGCTCAAACAAAAACTACACACGAACTGATAATACTGCCCTTTATCAATCATTTCTCCCTATTTACACCACAAAGTTTATACATTTACAAGAATGAAAACCACTGATTCCTAAAGATTATCACCCTTTTTATGACTTGGAACATAATTATTCAGATCCTGATGCCTGTCCTGTGTGATGTGTGTACGAAATAATTACAATGCAATGGTCCCATTGCATACTAATTATTACATTCGTTACATCACCTTCTTCATTTTACCCTGCCATTTAAGTATAATTCGTGAATTTTTAAATAATTTCAATTTAATTTTGTTACAAGAAATTTACGTCAATTTTGTTGTTTATTTTTCTTAACTATTATTTTTGATTGTTCCTACTTTAATTATAAATAACTTGAATAAATATTTTACCTGTTATTTGAAACTATCTGTGTATTATTTCATACAAATAAACTATCAATATGTTACATGTCACAAATTGTGACGTACAATTTGTGACATGAATTGTAGTTACAAATAGGTTCTATGTCAAATTTCTAACAAAATATAATTATTTACGGAAATTTCAAATTGCACATTTAATAGAACACAATAGTTAGGAAACATTAGTTAAAAAACATTTTGGTGTCATAAAAGTTTTGGTAAGTAATTAAGTCACTTGTCTTTAATGTTGTGTTAAGCAATAGTTTATTTGAACGGCCAAGCCATACATTTTCACCAAAATGTAAGCTTTGTTGAGTTGGGCCTTGTAGAGTAGTTAAGGGCTTGGCTCTACATTAGATCTGATTGCCAATTCCCGTAATCAAAACGTCCAAAATCTAGTCGTAATCGCATCTCTGCAATAATCAATGTAGGTCATGTATTGTACCTATGGACGCTTTTACCTTTGGACATTGATTATAATAAAAAAACTGGCAGTACTAAAAATATAATATTGCAACACTGTGGTAGCATTTTTATTTTCTAGCAACACCAGTGAGTGGTGTGACGCTATCGATGTTGTGTGCAGTGTGAGGCCCTTTTGGAGATTTTTGTGTTGAAAAGCAAGTTTTCGCAGATCCTTTTTGATTGTTTACTTAAATAATGCATGGATATATTTTCCAATTTGATATTTTTATATAATCTGTAGCTAGTTTTATTTACAAATCAGAGAGGAAACAAAACAGTTTGTAACCTAAAAAGCAAAACAATAACGTTTTTTTTTAAATGTTGTATTGGTTGTACCTTTTGACATGTCTTTGTTTGTACCTGTGGACACGTCCAAAGGTACAAACAATGTTTTTACCTATGGACACTGCTTAATAACACCTTGGTTATATTGTCCATAGTGCCAAGGAGTAAGGCTGGTGTGAAGAGAGTTGCCGTAAGTCCGGAGAGATTAAAACTGGCAATAGATTCAGTAAAAAATGGAGGGAAAATAAGAACTGCTGCGAGAGAATTTGGGTTGAAAAAATCAACTTTACATAAATATGTCAAAACCATTCGCAGCAGTGTTGCACCAGATTTAATTTCTTTTACACCAAACTACGCAGTAAAAAAGGTATTTTCTGACGAGGAAGAAAAGCTTTTATTAGAATATTTAATAAAAGCAGCCAAAATGAATTACGGATTATCTGCAAGACCAACATGTATCTTAGCCTATCAGTTTGCCGTTGGAAGAAAACTGAGTTACATTCCTGAGGCCTGGGTAAGAGATGGAATGGCTGGTCGCCAATGGTTATACAGATATCGCAGCAAATATACGGAGCTATCATTGCGCAAACCAGAAGCAACTAGTTTAGCGAGAGCAATATGCTTTAATAAAGTTCATGTTCAGAAGTTTTACGATAACTTAAAAGAACTGTATCAACGCAATGAATTTGCCCCACAAAACATTTTTAACCTGGACGAAACCGGATGTTCCACAGTGCATAAGCCCGAGAAAGTTTTAGCGCCAAAATCCTTAAAATTGCTAGGTAAAATGACACCAGGGGAAAGAGGCGAAAATGTTACTATGATTGGTTGTATAAACGCCGCAGGAAACTCTATACCACCAATGATTATATTCCCAAGAGTTCATTTTAAGGATAACATGATGAAAAATGCACCTCCTGGATCTATTGGCGAAGCAAATCGTTCAGGCTGGTCTACAGAGCCTATTTTCCGGAAATATTTAGACCATTTTATCCATTGCGTGAAACCGTCACTTGAACAACCAGTGGTTCTTATTTTAGACAATCACGAGACCCACATATCATACGAAATTATCATAAAGGCCAAAGAAAACGGGATTCATATGTTGACATTACCTCCACATACGTCTCATAAATTACAACCACTAGATAAAACCGTTTTTGGCCCTTTTAAAACTGCATATAACAAAGCAGCTGACCTGCATATGGTTAACCATCCTGGTGTGCCAATAACAATTTATGATTCAGCGGAATTGATCAGCAAGGCGTATGCAGCATCTTTTACACCAAAAAATATTATAAACGGATTCGTATCAACCGGGATTTATCCATTCGACGACGACCTGTTTTCGGAGGATGATTTTGCACCATCGTCAGTCACCGAGCGTACAGAAACACCAAATATAATAACAGATGATAAAAATCTTGAACAAACAGATAATTTAGAAATACAACCAACTACACTCGAGAGCAATGAATCCGGGTCACTTAAAGAATCCTAAAAATCTCGGAAACTGAAAATGCTAGGTTAATGCAATAAATTGTATTTAATAGACAATGTAATACTCCTTAAATGAAGGTATTAAAACTTCTTAGTTATTGTAAAGTTATATCATAAAAAAATCAAATTTGAAAAAGGGCCACTTTCGAAGATGGAACTACGAAATTACAGCATTTGGTTTTGCTTTTGTTTGTAATCTGTCATTTATGTGGGTACCTAAACCATGTTGATAGTGCTCTATATTCATTATTCAAGCTGAAATTATGTCGCTTACGCCTGAAGAATGCACCAGAATACTTACAATGCTGGAAACCGGCCGGAGTCAGCGCGATACAGCCAGGACTGTCGGTGTGTCGCTGTCAACAGTACAAAGAGTTCTCCGACGTTACGAAGAAACTGGTTCTAACCTACGCAGACCAGGAACGGGCAGAACCAGGTGTACCACAGCACGAGAAGACCGATACTTGGTGAACACCATGCTTCGAAATCGCTTTCTCACAGGAACTGAACTCACCAATCAGTTTCGACGCCTCGGAGGAAGTAACCCAAGTGCATGGACAGTAAGACGTCGGCTTGCTGAATCTAACTTAAAACCCCTTAGACCTGCAAACGGCCCTAAACTGGAGCGTGGGCATCGTATTTCAAGACTAAGATATGCCCAGAGCCACGTAAATTGGAGTATTGAAGATTGGTCAAAAGTTATGTTCTCCGACGAATCAAAATTTATGCTCTACAAGCACGATGGAAGACACAGAGTGTATCGAAGACCAGGGGAAAGATTCAAGCAAGCATGCATCGAAGAAAAAGTAGCCTACGGTGGTGGGTCTGTACTTGTGTGGGCCGGAATTTCTTCTGAAAGTCGCACAGAGCTGGTGATCATAGAAAACGGCTCTTTAACTAGCGTAAGATATGTGGAAGAAATCCTCAATGATCACGTTGGTCCATTTATGGTCAATTTAGGTGAGGATGCTATATTTATGCATGACAATGCCCGACCTCATACAGGTAGGATTGTGAATGACTACCTTCAAGAGATGAACATTACTCGTATGGAGTGGCCAGCGCGCAGCCCGGATATCAACCCGATCGAGCATGCTTGGGACGAGCTAGGCAGATGCGTAAAACAACGAAACCCTCCCCCAATCACGCTTCGTGAGCTCAAAATTGCTCTCACAGAGGAATGGGAGAATATTCCCCAAAATCGTATAAGGAACTTGGTGTACAGCATGCCAAACCGCGTAAACGCAGTAATGGAAGCACGAGGAGGCAATACGAAGTATTAAAATTCAAGAAAATCGTAATAAAGTTCAAAAATTTCATGTTTCCTATTTTTGTTTTAAGGAGAGATCAGCAGTTTTTTTCTTTATGTAATTTTGTGTTAATAAAATGTATTTTTTTTTACTTTCATTTAAGGAGTATTACATTGTCTATTAAATACAATTTATTGCATTAACCTATCATTTTTAGTTTCCGAGATTTTTAACATTCTTTAAGTGACCCGGATTCATTGCTCTCGAGTGTAGTTCTGATATTCATCTTATCCATAAAGCTTTGATTCATCCTGAAAATAAGCCATCCACTTCTCAAGCATTTGAATCTAATACAGAAGAAAATATTGCATGCAAAAACTCAATTACTCCAGAAATGATTCGACCATTTCCGAAATTAATAAGAAAAGAAAGTAAAAGAGGTAGAAAAAAAGGAAGTTCCCGTATTTTAACCAATACACCAGAAAAGGAGGCTCTTTTGCAACAAATGTTAGAAAAGGAAAACAAGGGGAAAGGGAAAGGGAAAGGAAAAGGAAAAAGCACGCCCAAGCTAAATTTCTGATTCTAAATTCCTGCTGAAAAGCGGATTTTAGTTTTAAGCCAGACAATTTTTGTTACTTGCCAATCTTGTAATAGAACCGATTTAAAAGAAAATGTTCTTCAGTGCAGTTCATGCAAATTTTACTACCACAAAAAGTGTTGTCCCAAAAAGTTTCTAGAGCATATTCCAGATAAAGAGGATTCTGAACTGCTTATGTGTTCGGACTGTTTTTCATTAGATGACAGTGATAATGACCTTTCTGCTGAAGATTTATTTGATATGGTTCGTGCATCCAAATAAAACTCGCAAAATACACTGATCTCATTTAGGTGTAGAATACCTGCTTACCTGTTTAACTAAAATGTTCCTACTTGATACTTAAGATTATAATAATAATAATCATTTATTCGCAGACTTAGAAATCCATAGAATTAAAATTAGTAAATATTGACATCAAAAACATAACCATTAATTACAAATAAGCATAATAACAAAAAATAACATAATCAAAATGAATCACAAATAACATAAAAAATAACACAATACACAACACAAAAATCACAAATAGGCATAATAATAATAATAACATAAAATAAAATGCACTTACAGCTAACTAGAGCCAATCTGTGTGTGCAGTCTTACCCATCGACCAAGCATCGGGCAGTCCCACCGGTCACTCAATGCTCTCAACATGCCGTGGGTACTGATATCTGTTCTGCGCCGGAGAGAAGCGCATCGTTTTCGTAAAATGGCATAAAAATCATCCACTCTCGCATCGGCAAACATCCCCGAAGCGCTACAATACCGCGGCAGCCCCACAAGCATCCTGAAAGCATTGTTAAACTGTACACGCAGAGCGCTGTATGCCTTCTGCGTATACTTGACCCAAAGGCTGCAGGTGTAAAAAGTCTGACAGTAGGCTCGAAAAAGCGTCATTTTAACGTCGTAAGAACACCGTGCAAACCTACGGGCCAGCATATTACTTCGAACAGACAGCGCCCTACGCTCTCTCTCAATATCTAAATCGTCGCACAGGTCCTCAGTGACCCAGTGACCCAGATATTTAAATTTAGAGACTCTCTTCAAGGGTGTACCTGCTAATGAGATGCATGGAACATTTGAGTATCTTTTGGCACCACCATTGAAAACAAGTAACTCACTCTTAGTGACATTATAGCGAAGCCCCTGAGTCACCGCATAGTTCTCACAGACCTTCAGCAAACGTCTTAATGCACTGATTGATGGGCTCAGCAAGACCATATCGTCTGCATAGCTGATGTTGTTCATAGCAACTCCGTCAATATGACAGCCGACACCAGTATTGCTGAGCTCAACAATCAGTTGATTTATATATAAATTGAAAAGGCGAGGGGAGGTGATTCCCCCCTGCCTCACCCCACATTTCAATTTATATTCTTCGGACATAGTCCCTGCCCACCTAACATTGTTTATTTGGTTCTCATACCAGAACCTCAACAATGACGTGACCTCAAAATCTACTTTTTCCACACTCCTTAGCTTATCCCACAGCTGGTCATAAGGCACAAGGTCGAATGCCTTGGACAGATCTAAGAAACACGCATTAACAGGTGTTTTCCTATCCGTATAATACCGGACAGTCCGCTTTAAACACATAATGGCACTTTCAGTCGACAGCCCACGCCTGAAGCCAAACTGTGCATCATGCAAGTCAATCCTGGGGGCCATGTATGTATCCAGCAGACTATCCAGCACCTTTGCTATGATCGTAGCCAGGGATATTGGTCTGTAATTACTGGGATCAGCAGCATCACCGGTTTTATTTTTTATGACAGGTACAACTATCGTTCGCATAAGTGCACTGGGCAGATAAGAATGACTCACACACAGTCTAAAAAACATCGACAATACCCTTGGCAAGTGTACACCTGCATACTTAAGGTGCTCGACACTAAGGTGATCATGTCCCGGGGACTTGCCTCTAACCATATTTTTTATTACTTTCTTGATATCTTTAGCAGATAAATTCAATCCCCGCGGCATGTTCACATCAGTGCCAGTCACCTCCTGCGTCACATAACCAGCAGAGGAATTTGCCAAGGGCTTCACTTTAAATTGGTCTACAAACATATTAGCAATTTGTGTGGGATTATGTTTACCACCAACACTTACAGGGAGGGTCGACCTAGGATTTAGTTTATTCGAGTTTCTCCAAAAATTTACAAAGTCCTTAGATTTATGATTTTCAGCTATTAAATTTAGTTTAATTTGTTTTTCATTATTACGACACCATTTTAATTTACTTTTGAAATTTCTCCGCGTATCACGCATTTTATTATATTCAATACCTGTATCTGGTTTACCACATAACTGCCAACCGTGAAAAGCTAAGCGAGCCACCTCGTAAGCTATTTTTACATGTTTATTCCACCCTGGTACAGATTTATACGCTCGGGGCTTATTCGCCGCCGCACTACACTCAGCAGACTGTTGGAGTATACCTATTATGTTACTGTATAAAACATCCAGAACAATATTATGGTTCACATCCCTACAATGAATGTCTGCACAGTGTCTGAATGCGTGCGGAAAATCTAATTCCCGTAAACCCACATTACACATTTCCTCATACATACTTGTCTGAGTCGAGTCACGTTGCCCCCAGACAATGTTATTACTGTAAGGTTTAGGTAATACTATATTCGGTGTAATTAACTTCAGATTACATTCTAACTCTATAGGCATATGATCCGACCAATATACATCGTACAGTACCTTAACATTTACGAGTGTCCGTTGTGCGGCCTGTGTCGTAATACAGTGGTCAAGCCAGCGCCTACACCCGTGCACGTCACTCACAAAAGTGTATGAGTCACTCGGCAAGCACTCAATATCAGCACATAACCATTGTTGTTCCTCACAGACCTTAAGTAGTTCACTATGGAATAGCTCGCCAGTATGTGCATTATAGTCACCTAACATAAATACAGTTTCTATACTATTGCTGTCGATTATAGCTGCGATTTCACTCAAGCAGTCAGTAAACTCGGCGAGATTGTCACTGGAGTTGGTAGGCATATAAACCGAAAAAACTAGCATATCTTTGTCGCACAAACTCACTTTTATTGCCGCGATACGAACACTGCTGCACTTTATAACACTAACCATCGAGAACAGACTCTTCCGCCACAGCAGTGCTACACCTCCATAGGGACGACCACGAAGTACACCCGCTGCCGTATCCACTGCTGAGTTTCCGGTGTATGCAAAGTCGCTGTGTATGCTTCCTAAAAATGCCAGATCATGCGGCAACAACCACGTCTCCTGCAGTGCGATAACATCCGCAGTGTCGCACAGTCGTCTGATACAATCAACTGAAGTCGTAACACTTTTACAATTAAAACTTATTAGCTTAACAGGCTTATCCATTCAAGGTTTTTTAAATTCAATAAATTGCCGGAAAGACACACCTTCTGGCCATATATTTTCATCCATAAAAACTGGTAGTTTCATTTTAGGAATTAAAAATTTGTATGCCTCATATCCCTTGCGTTTCTTCATATTAATTTTCTCAGGTGATATCATTACTTGTGTCCTACTTAATACATAATCAGCTATGTCTTTGGTGGTAGCTGCCATATCCACAATAATTATATACACATAATTATATTATGAAGAAATTATTTTGTTACTCAATAAGAGCTTTATGGTTGTTAATTCTACGTGTTATGTTAATAATAAGCGTTAACTTATGATGATTACAAGACTGATTTAAATTAAAAATGTTCTGTTTTATTTTGTCCAAAGGTACACACAGGGTTGTCCAGAGGTACAAACATGTAACGTACTTTTGGACAAAACCACACATATAAATAATTATTTTTATTAAATAAAATGTTAACATTAGAGCTAATACAAAAAATACAGTAACTTTAGATTGTATGGCGTACAAAATAAAGTCACTTTCATATAGATACCTTGAATATATACAGAGAGAGTTTGTTCGAAAGTTCAGGTAGTCTGAAATGTCCATAGGTACAATACATGACCCTACACGAGGATCCGAATGTACACATTTTAAAACTGGTTTCGAATCGGCCTCCACTCAGCCCCTAGCCTCTAGCGAGGAAAAAAACATTCGTAAAATTGTATTGAAAAGCAATATTGCGGCGCTACTTCAGATTTTGGACACGCGCCAATAGATCCTAGTATATTGCTTATCATTACGATGACGCACATAGTAGTGTGACGGTTCACGAAAATGATCCTGGTCACGGCACCACATGTGACGGTTCACGAAAATGATCCTGGTCACGGCACCACATGTGACGGTTCACGAAAATGATCCTTGTCACGGCACCACATGTGACGGTTCACGAAAAGATGTGATCCTGGTTACGGGACGACATGTGGCGGTCCGTAAAAATGATCTTTGGCTGATAAAATTTTCGGTTTTCCTAATTACGTTAAAAGTAGTGTTATGGTCGGTTTCCCCCTTAGGGGAAAAGGCCGCACTCCACCCCGTACGGCCCTGTAGAGCTCGTCTCCAGACTGGACACTCTCCCACCGATAGTAATTAAATGCATTCCCAAATATGAAGAAGTCTAATGCCTTGTCCTTTTATATTTATTATATTATTAAGGCAAGGTAATTATTGAATGGAATGATAAATAAGAATTAGGGATTCATAGTTATGAAAATACATCTGATGTGATTTTAGAAAGCTATAAATAATACTGGGATGCAAAGTATAAACTTGTGAGCAACCTATACGCTAGCGTAACAGGTATTTGGTCAGTCGTTACACTCACACGATATCTCACATCTACACTCGGAGTACTTAGAGCAACGCTTCCATAAAGTGACGCAAGCGGCTTTTCAGCAGCATTGCGTCGGCATCATGCTCTTTTGGAGACATGGTCCCTAGCAGTTCTTTCGAACTGATAACGTGACGAAGCGGCTTTCCCTGCGACAACCGTGCGACCGTCCTTGTCTAGCAATGGAGCGGCTAGTTCCAGCGGCATTGCGTCGGCATCATGCTCTTAAGGAGACATGGTCCCTACCAGTCCTTAGACTGGATATGATATATATGTGGTCACCCAAACACCTGGAAGTTCACTCTTCGCGCAACAAGTATATCTGCAAGACACGTGTTCATGTCAGTCTGACCGAATTATTGGTCTGAGATAAAGAATACAACATTCTAGTATTACTTGATAGTAGAGTTGAGATATGGAAACTCAACAATAATTATTTAATATAGTTTAAAGTCCCTAGTATTGGTTGAAGGCAAATAATACAAAATTCAAGAATCACTAGATATTAGAGTTGTGGATCAACTCTCTTGAAAGTCTAAAGACAGCCCCAAAGAGCATACCCTACACCACTTCCTAGTGTTTAAGCTGGGGAGAAGAAGTGGAGCAACAAACTCCCCAGCAACACGTCTCTGTCTAATTAGTTATAAAACCTGATAACTCATTCAGCCTAGGGTGATCATTATAATGAAGGACTTTCCCAGTCGCAGCAACAAACGCTCACACACATACTACCTTAAATACTAGATTAGTCTAATCTGGGCTTCAACCCAACTGTATTTAACTTCTTTATTAATTGATTGCCTACAATAGCCCACTTGGACATGGCCCTCGGCATTCACCAGTTCTCCTAACTTCACTACGCGGGTGAAAGCTAACATCTGCAATAGATCTCAATAGTGTGAAGGGGCTAAAGGAATCGTTACGCTTGCGCTTTAATAAATAATTTATAGCTACGTTAATTTATCCGATTACAATGTACCCAAACAGTGAGACTTGGAACCGTTTACCAACGCGAACGTTTGTCTCAGTATACGTGTCCTGCTAGACTTATCATAGAACCGTTAAAGACACTAATACGATTCTAACTGAACACGTTCCCTATGCACTAAATAAATGTCTTACTCAATCCTAGAGGCAGAGTACTGCGAAGTCCAACTGTCATTGAGGAAGACCAGTTTGAGTAGTACTAAACGCGAACTAATGTTAATTATACCCTTACGGTAGGTTAGCCCTCTTTTACTAAGACAACAGAAAACTAGCACAAGCGTACCGTAGACTCAGTCTGTAGCAAAACTCATTGCGATCGTACTAGGTGCACACCGAAGTGGTATTTCGTCACTTCACATTTCCTTAATCTTCCCCGTTTAGAGGATACAGTGCAGCTATTAGCCGCAAAGCATCCATATTGTCGTGTCTCGATAAATTGTGTCGATTCAGTAATTGGCCTACCAGCGGCCGGGTGTGGGTTTTATCGAGATACGGTCCCTAGCAGTTCTTTCGAACGACTACCAATCCAGTTTATGATTGTGTGTGAAGCCTACCCCCTCTCCCGGAAATGTGCATGCATGAAGCCTCACGCAGCAGGTTCTGTGGCCAGGCCTTTTTGGAAACAGTAATCATCACGAACGTTTGATTGTTATAATGTAATTATAGGTCGGCTTTATAGCCTAGTTTGGTTTAGATGATTGATTATTTACGGTTTTGCCTTCCATATGTGGTGCGTCAGTTAAGGGTCAACAGTCATCAAGAGTCAGGAGCGTTGGTGCTCAGTGTCAAGTATAGCGGAAGGCCTTCGCCGTATCCCTAGATCAAACGCTGGTGACAAATATCTGTCATGGTATGGATTAGGAGGTGGTCTCGTAGTATAAGAGAAACTAGCGTTAATTAGAAACTACTATACTAAATAAGAGTAGTTTCGCCGTGCGGGAATAAATAATCATTAATAGCTCGACAGCTATATCACCTAACTGTTGCCTATACATCACAATACAAATCAATCTGTCAGAACATTATAATGGAGAAGTCCGTAATTACGATTTAGTCACTATTACTAAAGATTAAAGTTGACACTTACCAAATATCTCCTCGGTGGTGATTAGATCATTACTAACTTACGAAATACAGCACGCGCAGTTTCACCTCGGACACAGCTCCTCACACTTCACAAAACTAAACTATCTAGCTTAGACTACGTCACCCGTTACGCTAACTAACGTGGTCTTTAACCCACTATCAACTTACGGCCATTCCCAATATCCTATCTATCTTCGGTTTGACACTACTAGAGATAGAAAATGCTATCTATCTTTTGTTTTCGCGTCCCAATAACCTTACTAGCGATAGGCTATCCTATCTCTGACCGCTATCTATCGTCCGGAGGACTAACTGCTTACTAGTGGTAGATTTCTCTATGAATTTGTCAATTTGAGCGTCTCAATAACGTTTTGACAGCTGTCGGTCAGTAAGTTTTGCCATCTCTAGTAATCGATCGTGCTATCCTCCGATTTTGAGGGATAAGACTACCAGCTAGGTATTGTATTTATTACGTATTTTTCGTTTCTGTATAATAAAGTGTTCATCTATCTATCTAAAATATGTCGGAATCAAGTGAAAGTGATCTAGAATTATTGGACCAATTGTCAGACTGGGATAATGACGACGATATGCAAATTAGCGGCCGAATTTGATCATATAAAGATAGAGTGAATTACATGATACATGATAAATGATTTTATTTCTGTAAGTAGGTTTGTTACAAACACTTTTACACGTCAATCATATTTTTAAAACTAGATGAGGTCGGCGTTTCATAACTGACTACTCTGAGAAGAAAGGCCGAAACAAACTCAGAGGTCACAGTCTCTTTTAAAGTCCAGACATAATCTTGGTCAGATCATGTGAAGACCATGTAGATTGGTGTCTGAAACGGTCTTTTGAGGAAAAACCATACAGATTGAGCGGACCTGTCCAGTCAGTGCACGCATTTGTCAGTAATCTTGCCGCTCAACTGAGAACTTAAGGAGCACAACGATTCGACGAACAATACCAAAGAAAGGACATTTGGGTAGGCCGCATAAATTACTCAAGCTGCCAGATCGTGAAACTAACTAAGAAATAAAATAAAAAAAGTAATAATCCACATAATCTTCACATTCACAATAATTTAAATAATATAATACTTTACAAAGTAATTGGACAGAGTACATGGACAGTTATCTAGGTGATGATTTTATATACAGATTTAGATTAAACAAAAGCGCCGTAAATGATTTGCTGTCTGAAATATATCCATTTTTAAGAGTAACCTCAAAAAGGTTAGTGCACATAAAATAATGTTTTCGCTGGTTACTTATAGAAAGAATTTCTATTTTTAAATACTATCTACTTATTATTCATACTGTGCCCCTGTGTAATAGTCATTCCTTTCATTTTGCAGAAATCATGGAGTTTCACCCCTGCACCAACTGCTCCTAACCCCTAAGGTTTTATGCCTTGGGCACAATGTTGGTGTCTGTAGCCGACTATATAGGTGTCTCGAAATCCACGGCAGGACGAATTAATTAATAGAAAGGTGTTTTGGGGTTTGGACAAAAAGATTTCCTGTCCTCTCTTTGAAAATACGGTTTTCCCTAGAAACTACCCAATCAGTAATAATTGCCACGCTGTACTTCATAACATCTGCAGACAAAGGAATTTACAGGATGTTGAGCCTGAGGTAGATATACCTAACCACAATATATCATTTGAGGTGCAAACCATCCCTATCTCTCATAATGATATTCAGGTGCGACAAGATTTAATTAATAATTATTTTAGTGAGTAGGTTAATATTAAGCAAATTTGTCTAATTTTATCATAATAAAAACTTGTGATATTAAAACCCAAAGTTTTTTTTTCTGAGAAAAATATGCATACCTATTACAAATATTTAAATTGTGATATTAGAATATAAATTACTTCTTCCATTGACTCAACAACCCAACTTTATTATTTCTTTATTACTTAAGAACAAAAATATACCGACTGCGAAATCGAGCGCATCACTGCATCTGAGCCAATGCCAAAGCGTCGTCGTTCGTCGCAGATTGAATATGAAAAGAGACTAGAAAAGCACTTATCCCTAAAGAGTGAGATGAGCATAGAAAGTTTCTTAGGTGGGCTAGCTCACATCATGTACATCAAAAATCATTAATATAACACATAACTGGTAGATTTTTTTTTTCAAAATTGATTGTTTTCTAACATGTTTTTTATGATTGTGCAGTTTGCAACCTTTATTTTTGTGATTTACCATTTAATTATAAAAATAATCAAATTTGCTGTTTTATTATTTTCTTTACATTTATTTTTATTGAATTACTAAGATAAACGCATGAAAATAGCAGTTAATGCAATTTAATCGATGTCTGTCAAAATTGTCCAAGCGAGAAACTAAAGACAATTATTTTGGATAGGCGGTGTAAGAAAAGGTGTTTTCGATGCAAACTGCTATCGATAAAGGATTATTTAGTTCAAGCGTGTTCCGGCGAACCATGACATCGGCAAATCTTGGTATCGGCCAACCATTCATTCTATGTAGCGTTATTCGGCGAAACGTGCTGTCGCTAAATAATGGTATCGACTAATAGTTTTCTCGTATTACCGTTCGTCGGTGAACCATGCTTTCTGTAGACAGTTATATCGTTCAAGGGTAATTCGATATACTGTACGGGACTCAGTCAGATACGTAAAGTAACTAGCCTGGACCACGTCTGCCGCTTCTCACGGTACAAGATCCACTGTCCAACTTATTCGTTCTCATCCCCAGTTCCATCTCCCAAGGATCACTTAATCACTCTTCAACGCAGCCCCCGACCGTACCATCAGTACACGTGGCGCCGTGCGGAACCGGGGCATCGTCGTTTAAAAAAACGTCGTCTTCGTTGTATTTTAGTATTTTAAAGTCCCACTTACTTTTCTAGTTCTGACATTAATGTTTGAAACTCGATGGTGAGACTTAAGGAAGTCTCCAATAAAGGTGCGTCCAGACACAACGAGGCATATGCTTTGAATCGTAAACCACGCATATGACACATGCCTCAGTCTGAAACATCAAAACATGCATCTGATATATAAAATAATTAGTTGTTTTTTACAAGTTTCCGTTTCAGTTTGTTTTTCAAACCTGCTCGTGGGTGCTTACAATTGGTGTTTTTGCAATTTCCATAACGAATTGTTATGATTAAAACATTTATATTAAGTCAAAGTCAAAGCATTTATTTCAGATAGGCACATAAAAGGCACTTTTGAACGTCAACATTTACATTTAAATAGAATTGATTCTAGTCGCCCCTTCCAAAAGGTAGTTTCGTATAGAGAAGAATGGGCAAGAAACTCCACCGTTACTCTTTTAAAATGTGTTACAATATTTTGTATACATTAATTATATAATTATATGTGAAGACGATGCACCTATAATAAAAATTACCCTACCAAAATATGTAAAAAGAATTTAATAAACGTAGCAATGATAAGTTAATTAAGTGATAGATACACGGTGTTCACATATTTCCAAACATTGTAAAAGTATACGATTTCCCAAATTATGTAAACAATTAATATGTCAGTGTGTGAGTTAAAGTAATTACAGAATGTAAATCAATGTCATAAAAATAATAAACTATACAATTAAAGTAACAACAAGTTTAATTTTGTCTAGACCCTATATTGTCCTATGGAGCTGGACCAGCATGTTTCCAAGCATTCTTATCTTGGATATAATTCTCTAATTTGTAATATGCTTGTTTACACAGTGAATTTTTTATATGAGTTTAAAATTTTCTTTCATTTAATTGCAATATATTACAAGGTCTTTTGTTGTAGCATTTAACACAATACCCCATAAAAGATGTATGTACTTTAGCTAATCTGAAAAATGGTTGATCTATTTATTTCTTGTATTAAAATTATGTCTATCACTTATTTTATTAAAAAGATGTAGATTTTTTCTTACGTACATAATATTTTCATAAATGAATTGGCAAGGTACCGTCATAATATTAATCCTTTTAAATAGTTCCCTGAGAGATTCGCGTTGACGTAGATTACAAATGGCTCTGACAGCTCTCTATTGCAAAATAAATATGGATTCAATGTCAGCAGCCCGACCCCACAGTAAAATGCCATACGACATAATGCTGTGGAAGTAGCTAAAATAGACCAAAAATAGACTAAATAGACCAATTAATTTAACTAATGTATTACAGCAATTAATAACTTCAACTGAGTCCAAACTATTGATACGATCAGTCCATAAATATTTAAACGAGATTTTATATCGGTGCCGTGTTGTCTCTTTATTATCATAATATATATAGAATCATTAGCCATCCAACAATGGACAGGGTCAAGTCAAAAGTTTTTTTGTATTCAAAAATCTATCCAGAGAACTCTTTCAAAGTGTTACTCAACAATCGACTGGAACACGATATTCAACAAATAGTGTATTCTTTTAACTTTGCACTCAGTCTGTTATTAAATCCAAAATATAATGTACGATGTAGTTATATTTATCCAAATGGTAAAATAAGCCGTATACTTTCCTTATGCTGTGTGTTATTTTTGAATACCTCGTGTATGTATCGAATGGTCATCGTAGATGTCAGGGATATAAATAAGAATATGTCCAGTTTAGAAAACGACTTTTTTACACTGTTGACTGTTGTCTACTTTATCGTATTTTTGGTCTGGTATACAACTATGTTCATTTTGGACATAGTGCATAAAGACAACAACGTCTTACTTATTTTAAAAATCCAAACCATACACAGGAGTATTAATTTGAGTAAAAGTGTCCTGAGTTTTATCGTCTGGAATTGGATCTCAATACTTACTATTATCTTTATTAATATTTGTTCGCACACTATGTATTATTTAACATGTTACTACCCCCATGTCCTCGACTTAATTCTCGACAGTATTTGTGGCATACTTTACTACGCTTTGGAAATTAATTTAGTGATATCCACCCGAATTATAATACTGTTAAGAAAATACCTAGACGAATGGATTAAAGAAGTTCTAACTATGAATGATGAACAGAAAAGCGATGATCACAGTCTGAAATTACTTGAGATATACGAAAGTATTTTGGAAGCTTACAATTTGTATAAGAGAATTTTCCAAGTATTGGTATGTTCGTGAATATTTTACTTGAATATTTACGCAAAAAAGCGATGAATAATATACAGGGTGTGGCGTAAGTAGTGGTCCACCGTTCAGGATTCGATAAACGAGATAATTAACTATAACAATTAAAACTTTTAACCATTTTTACCAAAGGGTTTCGAAAATATTTCCTTTTTGTCTTTTATTTACGAAATTTGTAGTTTCTTTGTAGTTTCAACAAAAACCATTATTTTTTCATTTTGATTTCTGTTAATTACTGCTGAATACGAGAGCTATCATGATAAATTGTTTTTTTTATGTAAATTCATCTCTTTTGAAGAAAAGTTGGTTCTTCTCTAATTTATGACGACACGGTTGGCGCAGTGGTTAAGCGATTGACTGCTGCGTTACGTGTCGCGGGTTCGATCCCCGCACGGAACAAATATTTGTTTGACCTGGAAGTAGTTGTTCCGGGTCTGGCCGTTTGTGTATGTGAGTTTAAATGTTTGTAAACGCACCCACGATACAGGAGAAATTCCTAGTGTGGGGCAACGTTTGAAAAAAAAAAAATAATAATAATATCCCTAATTTTTAACACGCCATCAAGTTCAAGAGAGATTTATCTAAAAAAAACTTACTTCTAAAAATGGTTAATTTTTTTAATTATTTTATTTAATTATCTGGTTCATCAAATCCTGAACGGTGGACCACTACTTACGCCACACCCTGTATAGCAACTGGCCTTTTTAGCTCTCTAAGTATGCATGGAACTAACTTTATCGTCACAAAGTTAAACAATATTTTCTTTTTCATAGGAATTATGTCACACGTTTGGCATATTTTACCGTAATCTCTATTATTTCAACATTATATGCTCTGCGCTGAAAATATCTACAGAGTTGAAATACCAAGTAAGTATACCTATAAAATACTTAAGATGTGACATGCAGTTCTTTTTTTTATATTTTTTTGTGGGTGGGAAATCATGAAATAACTTCTCCCGCTCTGGGCACAGCAGGAGGGCGTGTCAGACTCTTACTGTCTAAAACCCACCCGTGTTCCTTCAGTTGCCTGTGCCAGTGGCCACGGTAACCCTCTTGGACTTTTCCGCAACCCTAGCAGGCATCGGTCCTAGCAAACCCCGTCATTGGTGCTGACATCTCTTTGAGGCGCGCGTGGAACACAACGCGCCGTCGACCCGGGCATGGTCCTTATCGAACACCGAGCTGCCCATTGCTCGCCGTTCGCAAGCCCGCGCCTACGGCGGCCGGGAATCGGCCTGCGATTCCCGACGCCCAGGGCGTCTCCTGCGGCGGCTAGGGGCGTGAGGGCGCAAATTTTGCCTCTCCCTCACGCGTTCCGCCTCCTCCTTCGCCTCTCTAGCCACTCCTAAAAGAGGGGTCTTATCGCCGCAATTGTGGCGTGCCCAGCGCTGGGTTGCGACAATCGCACTCTCCATGCCGCCCTGAGATTCCGCCGGAGCTCTGTCCGCTGTACCGTGATTTCTCGCGGCAGCGGAGCTACGCCCCGGCGTTTCGCCTTCTCGCGCCACTCCCAAATGTGCGCGAGGACTTTTGCCTCCAGATCCCATGGCGGTAATCCGGCAAAGAGGCTCGCCGCCTCACCGGAGACCGTACGGTATCCCCGGAACAGCCGGGTGGCCATGACCCTCTGGGGCGCGTTCAACCAGCGGGCTGGCCGCCGCCTCAAGGAACGCGCCCACACCGGTGCCCCGTAAAGGGCCATGGACCGCACGACCCCCGCGTAGAGCCTCCGGCAGGAGGCGTTTGGCCCCCCTAGATTGAGCAGGAGCCGCTTTAAGGCAGCCCCGGCCCTTTCCAGTCTGGGAGCCAAACGTCGGAAATGCTCCACGAAGTTCCACCAGCTGTCGAGGACGAGTCCCAGGTACTTCATCGTCGACTCGACCCCGATGTGAACCCCTCCTACCGTTATTTGGGAACCCGACGGTGGCGTGTTCCGAGGACCATGAAAACACATGGCTTCGGACTTGTGCAGGGCCACCTCGAGTCCCAATTGCCGGATCCTCTCGACGATTATCGCAACCCCGCGTGTCGCTAGTTCGGCCGCCGCCTGGTGCGACCTCCCCTGCGCCAGGACCAGCGTGTCTTCAGCGTAACAAACCACGCTGACGCCGCTAGGGAGGTCGGCGCGCAGCACCCAGTCGTATCCGATGTCCCACAGATGCGGCCCCAGGAACGATCCCTGTGGGACACCGCACGACATCTCTTGCCGGTTCCATTCTCCCTGGTGACCGGGGTAGATGACGGCTCTGTCCGTCAAATAGGCCTCGACCACACGACAGAGGTAGGTCGGCATCCGGTGATACCGGAGTGCCTCCCTGATGCAACTCCAGGGCAGGGTATTGAAGGCATTGGCGATGTCTAAAGACACCGCCAAGACGACCCCACCCTGGGCCACAGCATCCCCCGTTTGAGGGCCCGCACGCGCATGATGGCGTCCACCGTCGAGCGCCCCCTGCGGAAGCCAAACTGGCTCCTTGCCAAATCCGGCCCCACCCGCACCAGCCGCCCGACGAGGCGGTCTGCAATGACTCTCTGCATGACATGACATGCATGCATGCATGGCGTGACATGCAGTTCTGAAATCATGATTTCGATTTTTAATATATATTGTGACTGTTATGTACCTAAATTACCCTAAGCGATACAATTTTCGTTTTTTATTTATTATGTTAATATAAGTCTTAAGATCGGGTTTCCTTTGAGGGAAAGGGACCGCGCCCATCTATCCGTGCGTTCTTGTAGGGCTCGTCACCAAACCTGGGCACACTTCCATCATTATATAAATTAATTCCCATAAATTAAACTGTCTTGTCCCGACTTAGAAAGGTAGGGGACAAGGAGAGGACACAAGGTGATGTTAATATTGGGAATTCACAGTTAGGAAACATAAGTATTATAATTATTAATACAATATGTAACAAAAACCCTGTTGTTCCTTTTACCTACGTTTTAAGAATCGGTATATATACGTAATAAAGCAAGTAATTTATAACAAAAACTGATCAAAAAAATATTTAAAATAAATATTTAATTATTAATATTTGTAATGTTTAACTGATTTCTTACCTCTGCAATTCTGCATGAAGCGATGACGCGAAACCAGAAAAAATAGAACGTTTCCACCCACTGTCTTTGATCGGTGCCGCTGCGCCGGTACACCGCCGCCACTTACCTACCTATTTTGCTACACAAGTTCGTGACCTTGTCAGCTGTTGTTTTTCACTTTAAGGCTCCGTGCACATAAAAAAACCCTATTTTGTCAATTTCTTATCTAATTGTGACAAAGCTGAAAATAATTGAAACATTATGTCTGTGTGACTACAAGAGTACAGTTTTCATGGCGCTAAACCATTCGTGTCAGTCACAGCACCTGTTAATAGTTTCATCACTTTTGCGCTCTCGAAAATATAGTTTTTTTTTGCCTTTGATTTACTATATGAAAATATTGTATAATCATAAAATGAAGTTTTAATTTTATTTTAAGATTAGCTGAAGATTAATGTGTGATTTTTAATTTTCTTGAAACGGCTTGCTCAATAATAGGAAAAAATACATTACTACCAGGGTTTGTTTAAAAAATAGGTTTTTTCAACATTATTTTTCTGCTATATTTTGTATCGTAGTTGAGAAAAGTGGTCCAGTCCAGTGGTGCAAGTAGACCATATAATGATGTTGATGATAATTTTTAATATTCAAAATCAAACGTAGTTTCTAGTAAAAAAATGATCAAACGTCAGTCACACGTCATTTTTTGGAAAACTTGTTGCGAATATTAGTGATTTCCCATGAATACTTAACTTATTTGAAAAATCCCTTTCATCTACATGCAAAACAAAGAACTCAAGTTTTCGAATCACAAATAATTTTGTTTAAATAATGTTTTCCTTTCCTACAAATAATGCACAAAATTGATCAAAATCAGTCGAATTCGTGCACGGCCCCTTAACGAATTAATGTTTGTAAAATTTGGTTTACATGGTATTTTTATGCACTATTGGTAATTGATATAACTACATTTAACACTTCACTACATTAAAAAAAAAGTCACCTCGACACATTTGTTGCAATGCATACGTACGCTCCGCAGAACGGAGTTATCGGACTTGATGTGGTCAAATGCTGCTACTAACTGCGAACGCATTTCGAACTCCGTATCGCACTTATTTTTCAACACCTGTTGCTTTACACTGCTCCAGAGGAAAAAATCTAAAGGCGTCAGATCAGGTGATCTTGCAAGTCCAACACTTGCTCCTCGTTGTCAATGTCTCGAGTCCTCGGTCTGCCTGCATCAGCTCAATGTTGGTCTCATCCGGGCACACTTCCGCTATTGTACGTACGTGCAAACGTTAGAATGCAATCGCCGATGGTAGTGGTAGACTCGCAAAACGTTCTTGGTAGTCTGCGTGCTTCAGCGTACACAAATCAACATATTAAAATATTCTATGTTAGAATAGGACATGGTAAATATTTAACTACGTAAACAAATCACAAGTCACTCACTACGTAGGTCAACAATAACATCCGTTCAAAACTAAGTTGCGCGGGAGACTAAGGAAGTGATTCGCAGGGCGGCGGGTGGTGGGGTGGCTAGGTGGCGGGGTGGGTAGGCACGTGGTACCGACACGGGGCCCGTGCGCCGCGGTAGCTTTTGGCGGCATCTTCTGTCGGCTTAAAGAAAGCCGCCGATCTCGTAGGCTATTTAGCTAAATAAAGATGTACTTGTAAAATAAGATGCTCTAAACATTTTTTTGAATGTGCCGATTTTAATAGTTATTTGATATTGACCTCTCGACTAGCCAATACTCAATTTTTTAAAATTATAATTTTTCAATGTTGTGCTTGTAGGTAAATGTATACGTCCCTAAAAGGAACAACAGGGTTTTTGTTACATATTGTATATGAAGCTAAGAAGATATTATGAGTTAGTATTTTATATGTCGTATGCCGACGTCCCGCCAGGCCTCCGTCACTCCATGTACTTGCGCGCTATAATTACCTACCGCTCGAGCGAGCGCTCTCGGACCGCTTGCGGTCCAAATTCGGTTCCCTGCGATTGCTGTAGGATCGCGCGGTGCGAAGCAATCACAACTGTACGCTTGAGCATTTAGGCACATTTTAGCATGCAGTGGTTGTTGAGGCGACGGAGTAGGCTATTATCTCAATAGGTATTGGAAATTTTCTACTGAGTGAAGTATCTGTTACGTAGTAACTATTTAGTAATCTGTGGTCCCGCTTCATGAGCGCTAATATATGAAATAGGGCCTTGAAAATATAAAGGGATCGTGACGCTTGCACTTAAATTAATCACTTATAGCTACGTTATTTGATCTCTTTACGATGCACCCACTTCAGGAAGACCGGGAACAGTGTTAGAACGTTTGCCTCATTGTACGTTTCCTGCTAGACCTAACGCATAGAACCTCTGAGGACACTAACACGACAAGTATTGAGTAGTTCTAAACACGAACTAATGTGAATGTCACCACTACGGTGGCATAGTCCCTTTTACTAGGATACCAGCAAACCAGCTCAAGCACACTGTAAGCTCAGTCTGTAGCAAAACTCATTGCGATCGTACTTGGTTCACACCGAAGTGGTATTTCGCCACATCAAATTTCCCTACTCATCCCCTTCTAAAGGATGAAATGCGGCTATCAGCGGCAAAGCATCCAAATTGTCGTATCTCTAAAGATAGTGTCAATTCAGTAATTGACCTATAAACAGCAGATTTTTATCGAGATAAGGTCCCTAGCGTTCTTAGAACGGCTACCGATCCAGTTTGTGACGCTATGTGTACGCGGTTTCGGATTTACGGTTCTGCCTTCCAGATGTGGTGCATCACTTAAGAGTCAACAGTCGTCAAGAGTCAGGAGGGTTGGTGCTCAGAATCAAGTATATCGGTAGGCCTTCTCCGTTTCCCTATAACCAAACGCAAATTACAAATATGTGTCAAAGTACGCATTAGCAGGTGGTCACGTAATACAATAGAAAATAGCGTTGATTATAAACTACGATATAAGAGTAATTTCACACATTTTACACCTCTGAATCGGATCTTACAACATTATCCACATCTACGCACGATGATAAACTCAGAAAAAAAGAAAACGGGAAAACGATGAATTGGAGCGTATGGAAAACATGATGACAGAAATGAAGACTATGATTGCTGAGCTAGTTTTGAAACAAACGCATCAAAGTGATAAAATGGATACCTTGCAGTCCGTATAGACGATATTAGCTCTCAAAACCTGGCCATTAGAACACAAAATTCAGAAATTAGATTGCAAAATGAGGGAATTATGACGACAATGGCATTTTTATCTGATAAATATAATGAGCTATTGTGGATATAACTAACTTTCAGGCAGAGTGTAGCAAAAACCAGACAGGAACAAACACGCTGGAACAGAAAATTTACTTTTGGAAAATAGTCGTAAAGTGAGTTCGATTGAAATAAAAACATTCCTACCTCATAGCCTGAAATCAGTGCAACCCTCACAAACACAGTCCAGAATTCGGTAACGTTTTCAGCCGGCCTTTGCAGAAGAATTATATTAAAATATCATCCACCTGAAGAGCGAGACAGAGTCAACTGGTATGGTTATTGTGGAATTTTCATCCCCTGCAGTGAAGGAAAAAATTCTGACGTATACTAAAAATTACAACAAGAAAAACAATGAAAATTGTCGCAACAATACGCATCTGCACGAAAAGTGCCCTAATCATCCGTTGCACATTTCTGAAGTCTGACCGCCATGACAATACGACTTCATTACCTAGCACGAGAATTTATAAAGAATAGCGACTGTGAACAATGCTGAACGTGCCCTGCGCCGGTGCGCGAGAAGCAGGGTATGCCCAGTCGATTAATCAAATCAGAAGACGATCTGAAAAAAATGCGTAAACAAAAGTGACTAAGCTCCTCCATTTCATTACACTTTATCTTGTTTAAATTACCAAAATAAAAAACTGTTTTGTTTAGAATTTATATAATTAATTAAAATATTACTAACCAGAGAGGGCGCTGCTGTGCCACTGTTAATATCGGGTCCGTGTTTTTAAGTGAATATTAATTATAATCCGAAATGAATAGTTACAAAAAGTGTGTATACATCTATACAGTGACTAAATTCACCAAATAATAAAAAAACTGAGTGTAGAAAAGAAGTGTTAGTGGATAAAACAGACAAAAATAACAACCATCGTCATATTACGCATTGAACATTCTTTTTGCCACAGTTCGTACACCGTGAACGTGAAAAGACAGTGAACTGTGTTTTAACTAATCTTCTATGTCCAACACAATACGGCTTTCGGTCTCGCAAATCAACTTCCGTCGCAGTACACGATTTGACAAACTATGTTGTCACCAACCTGGACAAGGGGGAAAAGGTACTAGGCATATTTTTAGACCTTGCTAAGGCATTTGACATAGTTTCTGTGCCTATTCTCTCCCAAAAAATGGAGAATTAGGCATTAAGGGGGACACTACTTCAGTTCGTTAAAATAAATGAACATATTAGTGACGAACGAACAGCCTCATATGGCATACCTCAAGGAAGCGTGTTGTGTCCCACTCTGTTCCTTATATATATTAATGAGCTGGGTATGCTCACACTCCCCAAGAGTACGGTCATAACATTTGCAGATGCTCCTCAAGGCGCTCCTCTTTAGCGCTGATACATGAGACAAAGTTTTTTCATACGTGCAATTGTGCTTTAATACTGTGTCAAATTAGTTACGCAGTAATGTTCTAACACTCAACGTGGAGAAAACCAATTATATGACCTTCTCTCTTAGAGCCAATGGTAGCGTCCCAAACTCCTCAGCGCCTTACACAATAATAACACACAATTCTCAAGAACCTTCACGGCACTAGACATGTTGAATATCTGGGAGTTATAATCGATGGTACCCTTAGATTCCGGGAACACATTGATACACTTAAAACCAGGTTAAGCAAGCTAATATATATTTTCAAAACATTGAGACGAGTAGCTGATGATCAGTTAAAAAAAACGAGCCAGCCTTACAGTAGTCGCATATGTGTAACATCTGACATCTCACCTTGGTAATAAGCAAAACATTAACATTATATCCTAAAAAAAAAGATTCGGTATTATTTGAAATGATTATTTGAGGTTTAGCGCAGAGCTGATGCGTTCACCTTCTCTATTTCTCTTTCTCGTGACACACACGCAACTCTTGGCTGAGAGTACCAAATAGCGCTCGCTTCCCCGGCTTCCTCTTACATACTTCCGTCTCATTTCACGAAATCACTCCCACAGATTGCAGATAAGTTAGAGGATAGATATTACACCTCAAAAATAAGTCTACTTCGCCCTTGCTCAGTCGCTGTTAACCTATTGTAACTCTGTCTGGGGAGGTACTCCGAAAACTACTTTTTATTTTATTTTATTAATAAATATTATTAATAGAAGAGAGCCCAGAGAGTTCTTAAAAGTGTCCTCATTCCTGCCTTACAGCTATCCCACAGCGCTCCTATACAAGGAGGCTAAAGTTTTGACAGTGCGTCAACTTTTTATTCTATACAACATATTCAAACAGCACTTATTACTTAACCATCATCCCACGGCCTCACATCGCAAAAGACGGCACAACCCCTTAGACCGCCGCCTAATACAGCAATCTACCACCCACTATTTAAAACAGTTTTTTTGCCACCTAGTTGGTTTTCTATTTAACAAAATAAACAGGATGTCACCTATAGTTAAGCTCACTAAATCTATGTGTAAAAAGAAAGTTACTGCCTTGCTACAACAACTGAATTTTGAGGATAATAAAAACCTACTTACCTCTATGGTGTAATATCACAGCTATAGCAATGACCTTACAAAATATAAACCTATTAATTCATAATTCTAAAGTCTTAAAGTTAGTATTAAGTCATATAATAACAATATCATTCTGTCAAGCACGCCCAAACACACGCCTAACACATATACACACAGGTCGCTCGCACGGACCAACACCACTCCACACACACTCACAGACTTCCACACACAAATGACCTAATTAATTATGTAAAGTTTAAAATTTCCACTCGAGCCACCAATCCTTTTATAATGTTGATTTTCATATTTTAAGTTGTCAGTCAGTATACGTCCATAACAAAATAAAATGTACCTTTTGTAAAAGGGCGGAGACCTGCCGAGCTATTCTGTAACAATCTCACCGTGATAACTTAGGTGAAGTGAGCTTGAAGTGAGTTGTCGATAGTATCAATCCCTAGCATCGGGTGGATAGTGCATAGTGGTGATAGCTCACTTTACCTAAGTTATCACGGTGAGATTGTTACATAATCGACCAGCTAGTGTTCTGAAATACAGGCCTAGAGCTTAGTTTAGGCACCATTCTCCCACTATATTAAAATGCTGTCTGACTCTGATACCGTGTAATATGTATTCTGTAATGTAATGTGGTGAGAAAAATAAATCGTATCTTATCTTAATTTCGCCATGCTGAAATAAAAGAAATCATAAAAAAAATTGCTAAAATTAAAAATCATTAATAGCTCGTCAGCGATATCACCTAACTGTTACACAATATAAATCAACCGGCAAGAATAATATAATGGAAAAGTTCGAAACTACGATGTACACGCTATTACTAATGAATAAAGTAGACACTTTCCAAATATCTCCTTGGAGAGAATTAGAACAACAACAACACACAATACACTTTACATTGTGTGTACAAACAATTTACATTGTGTCGAACATCACATGTGATAATTTTATTTAATATATGATGTTCAACACCATGTAAATTGTTTATGAATAATAAATGAACGAATGAATGAACACACAACACAACACTGTATTATACAACTCACTTACGAAATACTGCACGTATTACCTACCAGTTTCACCGTGGGCACAGCTCCTCATAGCTCACAAAACTAAATTGTCTAGCTTTGAGTACGTCATCCGCTACCTATCATGGTCTTAGACCTACTATCAACTACATAAATAAATGATACTCAGTCCCTTATGACAACACACGGACATGACCGACTTGGTATTCCCCAAGTCTCCTAACTCCAATAGGGGTCCTAAGTCAACTGCCTCCACATTTTTGTTATAATTCCCATATAATAATAATAATATAATAATATGAGACAACATCCACACAAGGTCTTCAGGTCCCGAACTAGGCAGAGCCTGTACTACGGTAACCTGATGACTGATATACATATACCTACACACATGATATACATATACATACACACACCCAGACACAGGTCAAACAGACATGTTCATGCACACAAATGTTTGACTTGTCCGGGGATCGAACCCGGGACCAGCGGCTCAGAAGGCAGGGTCCCTACCAATTGCGCCAACCGGTCAGTCAACCCTAACATCCTATGTCGGTCCTAACATCACCACGCTCAGCTACCAGCCCCTATTTTTTTTTGTAACATAGACCCAAAACGCTTTTGTACAGTTTCTCAATTGTTTTAAGAGTTTGTTTAGGTATCAACTTAGGGCCGCCAGATGCGGCATTTAGAATTTTTTATTCTCGATTTTAAATTCATTCTGCATTCACATTAATGCACAAATTATACCGACGGAGAATATTGTTATTTATTTTTCTAATTAAATCACTGTCCGTTGCTAAGCACTTTAATTTGTGAAATGCTAAAATAATCCAATTTTTTAGTTCAACAATTGTATTTACCTCTGAGGCATACACTTCACCCTTAATGTACCCCCACAAAAAGAAATCCATGGGAGTGAGGTCTTAAACTTATTTAGTGTCCTATCACAATAACAAAACAAAATCACAATTGTCAGCGCGGTGCTCGACAAAACAAAAGCAACATACGTTCCGAAAGGCTAGCGTCGGCGCCACTTACCGATCGCAAGGATCTAGGATACAATAGCAACACACTGACCTATTTCTATTTCTTTTACGCGCGGGATGTTTTGCTATGATTGTCACTCTCGTAATGAAAGTGCAAGTGTGTATTTATTGCTTCCTTGTTTGCATTGTCATCTTTTTAGCGAAAATATTTGGTTGTACTTATGACTTGCGTCAGAGCGGCAACCACGCATCGTAGGTTATACTCAGATTTATCGTTTTAAGGTGCATGACCTATGCGTATAGACATAATCAGCTGTTAGGAAAGATACATCGTGTTCAAACGGGGCAAAAAATTAAAAAATCATTTGCGTCTAAACTCAGTAACATCAGTATTCGTGCGTACGTCACACAGCGCGGTTGTGGCATTGCGTGTACTGATGACTCATCGTGGAGGACAATGACCTCGAATACTGTGAAGTGCGCGAATTGCAATATTGTGATTAATGAAGTTCTGGCATTCCTGCGAAATGTCTTGGGCTTCATGGATGAACAGAGTATACACCAGCTGTGTACTACGTCTTTTTCGGCTGATGATATTCTGAAGGCTAAAACCCTGCTGTTCGAGTCGGTACCTAATTCTAAGAAGATGCCAATTCGACGAAAGGACGGAAAGAAAAAAGTGCTACGTGATCTGGAAGATATAACTTATGAAAACCACAGATCAGGAATTGTTCCCAATCTTTGTAGCGAAGGAATTACACAAGGTCCCACCGGTCACTTTTGATCACGTCGATGTGACGCGGCTACTTAAGGACATATTAAAACTGCAAAACCAATTCAATGCGCTGGAAGAGAAAACCGTTACAACGGAAAAGTTTGATTTACTCAAGCAGGAGGTGGATAATATGAAGCATGCATCAATATTAGACCACGTCTCTTATGTTAATGTAAATAGAAGAAGAGGGGCCTGTTTGCAAAATAGTCAACATGATAGTGGTCCCATAGGTCTCCAATACGTGCCTATAATAGCGTCAAAATTATCAGCTGATAGTGAGGTCGGTGACCTCCCAGCGCACGTAAGCCACTCATCAACGCTAACATCAAACGGTGAGGACGATTTTGTCTCTTTCTTACGGACACAAAAAGGCGCGACAGAGACTCATGGACACGTGGAGGCGCAATCTTGCACTGTGGTTTCGGATCAAGCGAGCGGGACGACAGGCGGACATACTCAAGGACGCGGCGGCTGTGATGGTTCAAGCGAGACAGCGCTACGAACAGAATGTGTTGAGGCCGCGGTGAGTACCGCGGTTTCGCGCATGCCAGTCAACACATCGCCGCTTGCCTCTGCGCGAGCGCACACCTCAGTTGAGCCAGCGACCAGTGGAGAACGGTCGATACACGCAGCTGCAGTTTTACCTAGTGATAGTATGAATGCGCTCCAAATACCTAAAGCGAGTATGTGTATGCGACAGTCTAGCACAAAATGTGAACAAGCGGCAAACAAGTGTAGTGATACAGAATGGACGTTAGTGCGGGGCAAAGCATCCAAACGGTACAAACTAATTGGTCAGAAAGGTTGTGCTACTAACGCACCGAATAGTAGGTTTAAAGCGGCTGACGTTAAGGTGCCTTTGTTTATTTCGAACGTAAGCAAGGAAACGAGTGAGCAGGACATAATTAGCTATATACTAGAAAAAACGAATGAGAGTGTTACCCTCAAAACGATAAATATAAAAGCTACAAAAAAATATAATGCTTATAAGTTGTATGTCCCTAAAACGAAACTTAACTTGTTTTTAAATAATGAATTGTGGCCAGATGGCATAACTTTTAGGCGTTTCGTGCGTTTTACGTATCAAAAGAATGAGGAAGGACATCGGTAACCGATGTCCTTCCTCATTCTTTCACTAGTGTTAGTATCTTTACATGGTTAATACACAGTAATAAGTAAAACTAACCTAGACCACAGTAACCAGTCAGTTACTGGTTTTTAGCTTAAAAAAATATAATTTAATAAATTATATTCTTATTTTATAACACATTATCTAATTTTATTAATTATACAACAGTAATATTATATATATATATATATACAGAATTAAAGCTTTAACTATTTTCTATCATTAAGAAATGATTTTTTCAACCTAACTTATATAGTTTGTTCATAACAAAACGATTTAACAATTAAACTTTAACCGCGTTTTTTACAAAACGTGATTTTCGAAGTTACTGTGTTTTCAATTACGAGGGCAGGGTTATAGTCGTTTAATGATATATACTATGAACAATAACCAAAATAAGTGTTGTAAATTAGTTAGCTTTAATTGTAAGTCTGTTAAACGCTCAATTGACTGTGTAAGGAACATTTGTGAGATGTCAGATATAGTAGCCCTCCAAGAGACGTGGCTTCTCCCTCATGACATTCCTTTGTTAGGAACCATCTGTGATGAATTTGAGTATACCGGTAAATCGGCTATTGACACGTCTGCGAGTTTACTCGTAGGGAGGCCGTATGGGGGGGTGGCCATTCTCTGGAGGAAGGGAATATTTCAATCTGTGTCCATAATAGAATGCACGAGCCCTCGTCTAGCAGCTATAAAAGCTATTTCTGGCGGTCGCTCCGTTATTATAGTTACAGTCTACATGCCAACTGACTCTTCCGACAACTTGCCTACGTTCACGGAAGTCCTAGGTGAGATCAGCGCAATTGTTGAGAGTGAAGGTGTTGAAACCGTTTTTATTCTGGGTGACTATAATGCGCATCCACATGAGCTGTTTTTTAGGGAACTCATAAGTTTCTGTGCTGATCAAACCTGGCTCTGTGCGGATATAGAGAAGCTGGGCTATGCAGCCAGCAACTACACTTTTGTTAGCGAAGCACACGGGTGCAGAAGATGGCTGGACCACTGTGTTGTGTCTTTATCAGCGTGGCAAACTATTGTTAGGGTAGGCATAGAAGAGGATGTATTTTTATCTGACCACCTACCACTATATATTGAGTGTGACCTGAATTTAGTTAGACCGAAGATAATGATGCAACATTTTCGCTATTGTGATGTGACTTGGGGTGAGAGGGATGACTCGCAAATTACAAAATATCGTAATTTATGCAATGACAGGCTGCGCGACATCGGTCTTCCTCATGAATTTCAAAAGTGTAGTTATGGGTCTTGCAATGTGGTCGAACATAAATGTATCCTGGATGATTTATATAAAACTATAGTAGATATTTTAAGTGACGCAGCTGTAATGACGAGCGAGAAGGTTAGGTCCAAGCCTAGGAGAGGCAGAGTGTTGTGTGGCTGGAACAAGCATGTTCGAGACGCTTACCGAGAGGCCAGGCTTAAATTCAGAGAATGGGTAATACATAATAGACCGACCTCTGGAGTAATATATGAAGAAATGTGGGTGACCCGGAAAATATTTAAGGGTCGTCATAAATGGTGCCAAAAAAATTGTGAACAGTTGGAAATGGATTTTTTAGCCGAGCAAAGAGCTGCAAACAACTTTAAAAAGTTCTGGAATGCCACAGGTAAGCTGGATACCAAGCCTGGGCTGCCGGTGAGCGTCGGTGGAATAAATGATCCAAAACAAATTGCAGATATGTTCATGGAACATTTCAAAATGCGATCACCCCTTGGCCCCTCAGATTCGATGATCGGTGCTGGGTCCTTCCGTGGGGGAGTAGAACCGGTAATGTATTTCTCGACGAAACAGGTCAGGGCGGTAGTGAAAAACATGACTAGAGGTAAATCACCCGGACACGATGGACTCAGCATCGAGCATTTTAAGTATGCTGGTATTCACCTGCCGAGGGTCCTGTCTCTGTTTTATTCAATGTGCATTAGTCACTCGTACCTACCGGCAGAGCTAATGAGAACGATTGTGGTACCGATTGTCAAAAACAGGACAGGGGATATCTCGGACAAAGGAAACTACCGGCCAATCTCTCTTGCAACTACCATTGCTAAAATATTGGACAGTATGCTTGATTCATGCTTGAAGAAACATCTGGACCTGCACGACTCACAGTTTGGGTTTCAACCTGGGCTGTCCACTGAAAGTGCAATCCTAAGTCTCAAGAATACTGTCCAATATTATACAGATCGTAAAACGCCGGTGTATGCCTGTTTCCTGGATCTTTCCAGGGCTTTTGACCTTGTGTCATATGATGTGCTCTGGAGGAAGTTGGGGGACAGGAATGTACCGGTGGAAGTTCGTAAGGTTCTGCAATTTTGGTATGCTAACCAAACGAATCAGGTGAAGTGGTCCAACATTCTCTCTGAGGCTTATGGGTTGGAGTGCGGGGTGAGGCAGGGAGGGTTGACCTCACCCAGGCTCTTCAACCTATATGTGAATGACCTCATGGTCGAGCTCAGCAGTATGCGTGTTGGCTGTCGGGTGGGTGGTGTTAATATTAACAGCATCAGCTATGCAGACGACATGGTGCTGCTGGGCCCGACTGCAGGTTCTATTGGAGAGATGTTGAAAGTTTGCGAGGACTACGTGGCTAGACATGGGCTCGTGTATAACGTGAAGAAATGTGAGTACATGGTCTTTGGGGTCGCCGGGAGGTGTACAGATTATTCACCTAACTTTACCCTAAATGGCTTGAGCATAAGAAGAGTAAAACAACTCACATATCTGGGACATATGCTTGCCGACGACCTGAAGGACAATGTGGATATCGAGAGGGAGCGCAGGGCTTTGGCGGTCCGCGGTAATATGTTGGCTCGAAGATTCGCCCGCTGCACGGACCAGGTACAAATAACGCTTTTCAAAGCGTATTGTCAGGGTCTGTACACGGGTGGTCTGTGGATCAACTACACCAAAAGGTCGCTAGATGTCCTGCGTGTCCAGTACAACAATGTTTTTAGAATGCTCTTGAGACTGCCCCGGTTCTGTAGTGCGTCAGAGATGTTTACGCAGAACCGTACTGACGGCTTCCACGCAATTGTGCGGAAGAAAATAGCGTCGGTGGCAGCTAGAACTCGGGCCAGTGGCAACAGCATTCTGGAAACAGTGTCTGAGAATGTGTTTTCCCTTTTTATGAGGCATTTTGTGGAGAAGATGACCGGTTGAGAAACTGGTTACGTCTTCTTTACAAAGTGAATCAAAACCCTGAAATTGCTATAATAATTTATGTATATACTAACACTAGGTATAAGGTACTTTACTAACACTACGGATCTCTGTTATCTGATTATTTGAAATAAATTAAATTAAATGAAACTACTGCTCCTATTTAATTGATTTTTGGTACAGAGCTTGAAAATGGTACCTAGTATAGGCAGTTTAAAGGAAAGCCCCTCTGTCGTATAAACTCTGTATAGATTTTTTTTGTCAGTATGGGCGGCTGTGGCTACAATTTTTTTTTATCCTCATTATATTTTTAATTTTCAGACAGTGCTTCACATTTTTGCGATATTGTTTTGGCTAACAAAGAATATGGCTCTAATATTCACTCACAGTGTACACTGTGAAAAGTTCTATGCTACTGTTGACGATGCAGAGACTGCGTGTTTACAGCTTATGAAGAACAGACACTGCCCAAGTAAGAATCAATGTTTTAATAGGTAAGGAACAGAGTGGGAACTTCCTCCATCCCCCACTGAAAAAGAAGGATGTTCTGATCTGACGTTTGTTGTATCTGATGGGTTACTGCCACATTTATGATATCGGGGATGTATATAGGTATAAACAGATTTCGCGGTGAACTTAAATTAGGCGATGTTAGTCTTGTGTGAATTCAGATATCAGGCGCAGTTTGTATGTGGCAGTATAATAGATGTCGCCACATCTTCAAAGTTTATCATACCCAAAAGAAGGTTTGTCACCAATTTTTAATCAGATTTTGTTTTGTTTTTACAGAAAGTCAAAAATGTCTTTGCAAGAACGTTATACGGACAAATCAAACGTTAAATAGGATGACTACTTGTGGCTTGTTCTACACAGACGCAACGTTACCAATATCTTTCATGAAACTCAGCACTGATTATGTGATCGTTCTGCTGCAATGTAATTTTCTGTAAAATAGTAATTATGAGATATGTCATGACTTTTTGTTTGTTCTTTCCCAACTGTCTGACCGCACCTGCACTGTTGACGATTTGGAGATCGCTACCGGTAATAAGAAATAAGAACGTTTTATTTAAGTACCGTCGACGCAAAAAGATAATAAAAAAGGGGTGTGGCTGTGTCGTAGACACGGCTGTGTGCTTTACGTGAATGTAACGAGTAACGTGCACTAGCTGTCCAATGTGTCTTCATGATCGGCGATTGCACACAATCGATGTCTCTAAAGTCCGGCGTTGATATAGAAGTTATTACATTATCCACTTGCATCGGCTCGGCCGCCTCAGCTGCTGATGTACTGGCGACGTCGTTTATCCGTTCGGACGACTTTATTTTTTATTTCTTTTTATTTTTTATTATTCAAAAAATTGTTTACATGCATTTTTTTTACATTAAACATACCACACAAACCATCGCGGGCTTAACAGCGGTATGGCCAGACACGGCAACTCGGTGCCACTACATCTTAATTATTAGGTACTGTTACACCACACTGCCTCAGCCGATGACAGCGCGCCACTCTAGCCAGCCAATCACAGCCAAGCCAAGCCACTGCCATAGCTACCGGACGCCTCCGGTGGGGGAAAGCATATATAATGCCGTGCAAGCTCATTTTCGCCCCTTTTTTCGTTACTGCGATTACATTCCTATGTGGAAGCTCTGTCCAATTGTATTGAAATTAATTAATTATTAAATCAAGTGTGATTTATAGCAGTCTGCCTTTTTATTTATGCCCTTCTGTTTCATCTCAGAAGTGGGATAAATAGGAAAAGCTATGAAGCGTAATCGCGCCGATGCGAGAAATGTAGAACTTAGGGCAGGTAGGCGTGAATCCCAATGTGAAGAAGCATCCGGAACAAGCGGCAATGAAGATGATGTCACAGCACCAGACACACCTCCGGCCCGGAAAATCCTTAAAAGGCTTTTAGAAACCGAGGTACAAAAAGCCATGCGTGAGTTAAGCGAAGAGATACCCTCCATCACCACAAGAAAAGAACTCCGCGCGGCCTCACTGATACCAGAGTTTGACCCCGACAGTGAAGAATGCACTACTGCGTCAGCATGGCTTAAAAAGATTGATCAACTCGGCGATATTCATGGCTGGAGCGAAACTACGAAGTCATTTTACCTGCAAGACAGATTAAGAGGCCAAGCTAGAAGGTGGTACAATCGTCTTGATGAATACGATTTTTCCTGGGAAGATTGGAAGCAGATGTTGATGCGTGCGTTTCCCAGACATCGCGATTTCGGGAACTTGTTAGAAGAGATGATGAACAGGAAGAAACAAGCTACGGAATCGATGACAAAATACTACCAAGAGAAAGTGGCCATGTGCTTCCGGTGTAAGTTGTCCGATAACGCGACTGTTTCACTTCAAGCGAATGCGAGAGCTTACCAGTGCGAGCGACCAGAAGAACTTTATGAAGGCTTTCTTTGTGCGCTGGATGATTACCAACCGCCGTCAACGTCAACCGGAACACGTGCGCCTAATAAAGATACCAACTATCGACAAGGTAACGAAAAAAAATATACCCCTATTAACCCGGAAATCGACCCGTGTCCGCGCTGTAAAAAAACTGGCCACATACTACGCAACTGCCCATATCCAGATTCGCGAACATGCTTCAAATGTGGTAAGCAAGGCCACATTGCTACGCGTTGCGTTAACGCCCCGAAGCCTGCGACACAAGCCAATGATACAGTTAAAGAAATCAGGCTTCTACAAAACTATAACAAGATTTACGAAAAAACGGTAAAAATCAATGGCATACACGTTAAATCTTACATTGATACCGGCAGTCAAGTCAACGTGCTCTCTGTTCACGTGTCAAAACTGCTGGATCTCGAAATCAAGCCTTCTAACACCGTCCTCAAAAGCTTCTCTGGAGAACATTTATCCAGCTGCGGAGAAGTAGCTTTCCAGCTGGAAATCGATGGTATACTTATCAACTGCAAGGCTCATTTATCAAACGTGGATATGGGGAACATGAATCTATTGGTTGGGCAGCCGATTATCAACAGTGACGGTATGACTTTGGTGGTCAGCGAAGGAAGAGCCACCCTCAAACAAGACATCGACTTTACAAGACACATGGATGTAATTGAAGAGCGCACTCGCTTCAAGGTCGTCTCCGCAGAAAAAGAGTGCCTACTGCCCGGACTTTCCATCATCAAAGTTAACGTGCTGGACAATGATGGAGATAACGATGTCGTCACTACGCCACAACATTATGAACTGCGAGGTGTAACCTACTCAATTCCTGCCACCCTGCTACGAGGCCCCGTCGGGTATGTCAAAATCATCAACAATGGCGCTCAAAACATTAGCTGGGAGCCTGGCGAAGTGCTGACCAGAGCTGACAGCTGCACCAATTCGCCATTACCCGATGTTCAGGTTAGTCTACAAAATTATACTTTGCCATTAACTTCTGCAGCCAAAGCCAATAATGACTTTATCCACCCTATTGCGTCTCTATTGCACACTAGCGTAGCCAATGTAAGCACTATTGGGGGAGTTAACGTAGATGATATCAGGTCGGGTAAATTGAATAAAAATGATCACGATAGTTTAATCACTTTATTGACGAATTACAGTGACTGTTTTGCGAATAAAACACAAGACTTAGGATGTACAGATTTATTACAAATGAGAATAACATTAACAAATGAACAGCCTATATACCGTCAACCTTACCGTCTGTCTCATAGTGAGCAGGACATAGTTAGGTCCAAAGTCTCTGAGTTATTAGATGCAGGTATAATCCGAGAGTCCGAATCATGTTTTGCTTCTCCAGTTATCCTTGTAAAGAAAAAAGAACGGCGACAGTAGGCTCTGTGTCGACTTTCGGGCGCTTAACGCTATTACAGTAAAAGATAGGTATCCGTTGCCCAACATCGATGATCAGGTCTCAAAGTTAGCCGGCAAGAATTTCTTCACAAGTCTTGATTTAGCACAAAGTTACCATCAAGTTAGAATCGCCCCTGAAGACATACACAAAACAGCTTTTATAACACCGCAGGGGCACTTTGAATATACTCGTGTTCCATTTGGTCTGGCTAACGCACCGTCTGTTTTTATGCGACTCATAAACAAGATCGTAGATTCTATAAGAAATTCTAATAACGTTTCTAAAGGCGGTAGTATGAAAACTCTTAACAACATTTCGAACGAATATGAGGTATTAGCGTTTTTAGACGATTTGTTGTTACCTTCTGTCGATGTGCAGTCCGGATTAGATATTTTAGAGAAAGTTCTTCATAAATTAAAATCAGAAAATTTAAAGCTAAATATCCGCTCGGGCGCAGAGCGCGGGAAAAATAATCGAGCCAGATGAATGCCAGATGCGTCACCGGCGCGCGCGGCGCGGCGGGGCGCCGCTCGGCCGCCCGATAATGTAAATAAAGCATTTTTACGACTTGGGTTTGTTTGAATGGTGCTAACACTTGTGTTTTTTGTTATGGTAAGGAACGGGGCTTTAAGATAGCGGAGTTTCGTTTGAAATAGGATAGTATTTACGCAAACACTACGTACGATACGTACGTACGATAGTATTTACGTAACTTTGTTTTCAAATAAATGGTTATAGTTCGAAAAAACGAGCGTTGACCTATATTGTTTAAGGTTTTAAATACATTATGTGTATATACTTAACGCAAAACACTAATAAAACCACATAGCATTAGTACAATATGTACTATTTACGAGCGTGCAAAGTTGAAAATATTTGCCGACGGCAAAAAAATAACAATGGCCGCCAAGACAATGGAAACAAAATGTTGTTTTATAAATATAAATCTGATACGTAGAATAAAAATATTGGTACCTGTGGAAAGCTTATTTAATGCTTCAACTTTGTTATAAAAGTAGTGGTATTAGAATAACACACTGTACTAAAATAAGGATCTGAAAACACATACACGTAATAACAATAAACATGAATCGGTCAGCGCCGGTTGTGGAATAAAACCGAAATTACGTAATATTTTTTCACTCACCGACCTTGAAATCCTGCAGTAATTCACTTCACTATAATATTTATCACACACTTAACAGGCCATAGCACTTCAAACACTTGAAAACCCACTTAAAACACAAATTATTTATCATGTAAACAAAACACGCGCGAGTCCGTACGTCACTGACAAGACGCCATATTTTTTTAATTATTTGATTTTTTTGGTTGAATGCTTGTAGTGTTGTCATACATCTGAATACGCGGCTTTTAAGCACGAAATCGACTAAGCAATCGGATACAGTGTGCCACAGATCTTTTAAAAATGAAAAATTGAATAAAGTTTATCGGATTTCGATTAATTAAAAGGTTACGCGAGTGGACGCTAACGTGTGGCGCCACTTTCTATGCGGCGACTTTGGTCACCTCATCCACTCCAGCGGATATGAGTAAATGTTCATTTTTACAAAATAAAATCACTTATTTAGGACATGAAATTTCATCGAATGGCATTCAACCGGGTGAGTCGAAATTGGCAGCAGTGTCGCAGTTTCCCATCCCTAGTAATATAATAATAATAATAATATAAGATTTATTTCTCACCACAATATTACAAAAATACAATTATTTCATGATATCAAAGTCGGATAACATTTTAATATTGTGGGAGACTGGTGCCTAAACTAAGCTCTAGGCCTGTATTTCAGGACACCAGGTCTCCGCCCTTTTACAAAATAATACATTTTACTTTGTCATGTTCTTGTACACTGACAACCTAAAAAATAAAAAATAAAACAAAGAAACAAAACATTCTAGAAACATTGGTGGCTCGAGTGGAATTTAAAAACTTACATAAGCTAATGTATTGTTAATTAGGTTATTTGTGTGCGGAAGTGTGTGTCTGTGTGTGGAGTGGTGTTTGTCCGTGCGAGGGACGTGAGGGTGTGTGTATGTGTGTTAGGCGCTTTGTTGGGTGTGCGCGACTGAATGATAGTGTTGTATATTATTATGTGGCATGTGGCTTAAAGTAATGTTCACGAGATACGTCAATTTATTGGTTTATGTAGCTATTTCCGTAAGTTTATTAAAAATTTCGCAATAATTGCTCGCCCAATAACGGATTTAACAAAGAAAAATGCTGTGTGGAATTGGGGCAGTGAACAATCTAATAGTTTTGAACAATTAAAACAGTGTTTGTGTACAAAACGCATACTTGCTTTATACGACCCTGTACTGCCAACGGAGATTCACACGGATGCATGCAAATCAGGTATCGCTGGCATTTTGTTACAAAAACAGACCGATAATTCACTACGCCCCGTTATGTATTTTAGTAGGGTAACTAGTAAGGAAGAAAGTATGTATCACAGTTACGAACTTGAAACGCTCGCCGTGGTCGAATCGTTGCGCAGATTTAGAGTGTACATTGTAGGTAAACACGTTAGGATCGTGACTGACTGCACGGCGGTTCGTGCCACCCTAACCAAACGTGACATTATCCCGCGTATAGCCAGGTGGTGGTTGTCAATCCAAGATTTTGATATGAGTATAGAGTATAGACCCGGAGAAAGAATGAAACATGTAGACGCGTTAAGTAGGAACCCAGTCGATACCATGAATGTCAATCGCCTTGAAGTGTCAGACTGGTTCTATACCGTCCAGTACCAGGATGACAAATTAAAGCGAATCATTGATTAGCTTAAGGATAGCTCAGCTGTTACTGAAATTATCAACAATTATGTGTTCTTAAATGATAGGTTATATAGAAAGACATTGCATGGTAATCGCCTTGTAGTGCCAACATTAGCTCGATGGAGGCTGGTCCAAATGCACCATGATGATATTGGGCATGTGGGTATCCAAAGATGTATGGATTTGATTAAAAAAGATTACTGGTTTCCCAAAATGACTCGCTTTATTCAAAAGTATGTTAATGCATGTCTTCATTGTGCTTATGGTAAAGGTGATCATGGAAAGAAAGAAGTAAAATTGTTCCCTATTCCCAAACCCAAAGAGCCTATGCTCATGGTACATGTTGACCATTTAGGCCCCTTTTGCAAAACAGTGAAAGGTTATCAGTATATGCTAGTCATGACAGATGCTTTTTCAAAATTTGTTATTGCTGAGCCCACTCGAACAGTCAATTCAATAGAAACTATTAGAACACTAAAAAAAATATTTAGCTTATTTGGATACCCTGATAAACTTGTAAGTGATCATGGGAAGGCTTTCACTAGTAGATATTTTAAAAAGTTTACTACTGACAGACAGTTTAGGCATATCTTGACCTCAGTGGCATGTCCACGAGCCAACGGTCAAGTGGAACGCACCAACCGAACCATATTGAATGCATTGCGTGCCACAGACCCTAGCGAAGCTGCAAATAATTGGGCCAACAGCTTACCTGACATTCTCTGGGGCATCAACAATACCACAAATGAAAGTACAACCTATAGGCCCTACGATTTGATGTTTGCCAAAATTTCTAGGTCACGTTGCGATGTTATTACTAATGAAAGTATTAGTGAGCCTGTGGAGGTTAGGCGCAACAAAGCTAGTGCTCAGTTAAAGGTAGCAAGCAATAGGATGAAACATAACTTTGACAAGAAACGCAAAACAAGCCATATCTATAAAAAGGGTGATTTAGTTCTTTGGCGGCAAGCACCGACAAGCAGTGCCACAAAAGTTAACACTAAGCTAGATGACATTTACTCAGGCCCATACATCATAACCAAGGTGGTGGGCAATGACAGATATAGGATCCGAAGTATCAAAGGGCTCCGAGGTTACAAGGCCTTTACAGGCTTAGTTGCAGTGGATTCCTTAAGGCCTTATTGCAGTACAGTCCCTGTATCTGACAGCGCCAGTAGCTCTGATGAACAACTTGAAACTGAAGACCTTATAGACCTACTTGAAAGCTAACCACGTTCTCCCATTGCGGGAGCAATAATTGTTTCAGGACGGCCGAATGTTACACCACACTGCCTCAGCCGATGACAGCGCGCCACTCTAGCCAGCCAATCACAGCCAAGCCAAGCCACTGCCATAGCTACCGGACGCCTCCGGTGGGGGAAAGCATATATAATGCCGTGCAAGCTCATTTTCGCCCCTTTTTTCGTTACTGCGATTACATTCCTATGTGGAAGCTCTGTCCAATTGTATTGAAATTAATTAATTATTAAATCAAGTGTGATTTATAGCAGTCTGCCTTTTTATTTATGCCCTTCTGTTTCAGTACACAAAACTTTTTTTTTTCTTTTCTATAACGCAAGTCAATCTAGGAAGTATCTTTTTAAAACCTTTGAGCAGTTCTTCGCATTTATTACATTGCAGATTTCCATAGGTAAATCATTCATATACGGTGGTAACATGCATTCCAACGTCCGCGCTCCATAAGCATTATTAGATTTAGGTTCGATAAATGTGGGTAAGTAGGTCACACGACGCAACGACTTTAGTCTTACGTATTTACGAATATTACTTAAACTATGGTAATTCTCACTTATAACACGTAAACGTACCTTGTCAAAAACATTTACAATTTGGCAGTGCTTAAATAAACCAGTGTCATTATCTTGGAACTCATTTTTTATTCTTGTACAATCGTTTTTAAAATGCGTAACTGTAACTTGTAAATATGTCCTCGACGTAAGTCTTGTATGTACGCCCGTAGCTATTTAGGTCGTTATCAATTACGGAGTCGGCCAGTGCCAAATACAATGTTCTAAGTGTTCTATAGGGTAGTTTATATTTAAGTATCGATAACTTTGCCAATATTGACTTTTTTTTTTTTTTGTGGGTGGCAAATCATCAAATAACTTCTCCCGCTCTGGGCAGAGCAGGAGGGCGTGTCAGACTCTTACTGACTAAAACCCACCCGTGTTCCTTCAGTTGCCTGTGCCAGGGGCCACGGTAACCCTCTTGGACTTTTCCGCAACCCTAGCAGGCATCGGTCCTAGCAAACCCCGTCATTGGTGCTGACATCTCTTTGAGGCGCGCGTGGAACACAACGCGCCGTCGACCCGGGCCTGGTCCTTATCGAACGGCGAGCTGCCCATTGCTCGCCGTTCGCAAGCCCGCGCCTACGGTGGCCGGGAATCGGCCTGCGATTCCCGACGCCCAGGGCGTCTCCTGCGGCGGCTAGGGGCGTGAGGGCGCAAACTTTGCCTCTCCCTCACGCGTTCCGCCTCCTCCTTCGCGAACATTACTGCTTCGCAGAAGGAGGTGACGGCTTCCCAAGCCCTCTCGCTCCGTACCATGGCCTGGACCAAGGCCGGACGCGAGAGATCGCCACCGCCAATCGCCTCCACGAGGACACGGCGGTGCTCCGCCCAAGCCGGGCAGACCTCCACCGTATGCTCCACCGTGTCCTCCGGGCGATCCACACAATGGTGACACCCGGGCGTTTCCTCCCGCCTTATCCGGAACAGGAACCTCCCGAAACAACCGTGTCCGGTGAGGACCTGCGTCAGGCGGAAGGTGAGGACGCCGTGGCGCCTCTCTAGCCACTCCTCAAAGTGGGGACTTATCGCCGCAATTTTGGCGTGCCCAGCGCTGGGTTGCGACAATCGCACTCTCCATGCCGCCCTGAGATCCCGCCGGAGCTCTGTACCGTGATTTCTCGCGGCAGCGGAGCTACGCCCCGGCGTTTCGCCTCCTCGCGCCACTCCCAAACGTGCGCGAGGACTTTTTCCTCCAGATCCCATGGCGGTAATCCGGCAAGGAGGCTCGCCGCCTCACCGGAGACCGTAAGGTATCCCCGGACCAGCCGGATGGCCATGACCCTTTGGGGCGCGTTCAACCAGCGGGCTGGCCGCCGCCTCAAGGAACGCGCCCACACCGGTGCCCCGTAAAGGGCCATGGACCGCACGACCCCCGCGTAGAGCCTCCAGTAGGAGGCGTTTGGCCCCCCTAGATTGGGCAGGAGCCGCTTTATGGCAGCCCCGGCCCTTTCCAGTCTGGGAGCCAAACGTCGGAAATGCTCCACGAAGTTCCACCGGCTGTCGAGGACGAGTCCCAGGTACTTCATCGTCGACTCGACGCCGATGTGTACCTCTCCTACCGTTATTTGCGGTGGCGTGTTCCGAGGACCATGAAAACACATGGCCTCGGACTTGTGCAGGGCCACCTCGAGTCCCAATTGCCGGATCCTCTCGACGATTGTCGCAACCCCGCGTGTCGCTAGTTCGGCCGCCGCCTGGTGCGACCTCCCCTGCGCCAGGACTAGCGTGTCATCAGCGTAACAAACCACGCTGACGCCGCTGGGGAGGTCGGCGCGCAGCACCCAGTCGTAGCCGATATCCCACAGATTCGGCCCCAGGACCGATCCCTGTGGGACACCGCACGACATCTCTTGCCGGTTCCATACTCCCTGGTGACCGGGGTAGATGACGGCCCTGTCCGTCAAATAGGCCTCGACCACACGACAGAGGTAGGTCGGCATCCGGTGATACCGGAGTGCCTCCCTGATGCAACTCCAGGGCAGGGTATTGAAGGCATTGGCGATGTCTAGAGACACCGCCAAGACGACCCCACCCCGGGCCACAGCATCCCCCGTCGTGAGGGCCCGCACGCGCATGAAAGAAGAAAGAAAGAAAGAAAATGCGTTTATTTGCGGTAAACATGACGCAAAAAATAACACAAACACAGAAAATATGAAAAGGTTGGGGGAAACATGCGTCACATCTACGTAAAACGGCTATCGCTCAGCATTATGCCGCGACCCTATACAAGACAGAGCCCCAGCGCTGGTTTTCAGCGACAGCCGGCGCTGACGTAGTGACGTCGTCCGGTGAGGCAAACAATAGTTAGGACGCTGTACCAGTACAGCGTACTTATGAACGTTGCACTTAAATAAAAATAATATAAATGTTATAGAATATACTAAACAGGCATGTAAAAGGAAATAGACATGCTACGAGAATATCATCCTCAATAACGTTTTACGCTTTATGGCAACATTTCAAAGCGTCTTATTTGACGTACACCCAACATACATACACCAAAGAAACGCTATGATGTAAGGAATTACAAAATGGCCAATGATGTAATGTGTTACTAATATTATGCAAAAGTTATGTGTCAGTGCTACAAGCGTTGGTGTGTGAATGTGAAAGATGAGATGAGATGGACCCAGTAAAAATACCAAAACCTTGGAAACTGGAGGGTGGAGGGTGACCCGACATGCCAAACATTTCCTTAAAGAGAGCTTTGGAGCTCCAAAAACAGGAAGTTATGAGAAAATAATGTAAGTCAGAGTCACGAATAGAATTAGTACAACATAGAAAAACATAACTTAAATAAATCATACGATTGTTGGAATTAAATTTGAAATCTGATTATAAATGAATGAATAGAGAAATAATTATTTAGCATTATACATGAACAAGCAAAGATCAAAATGTATTTCAATAAATAGGCTGTCAACACAGAATTAATGTGGACAAGGGAAACGCCGCCAGCAGTCCCGGCAAACGGGACTGAATGCCATGCTGCAGCGCTGCTGGAGATCCAAAACCAAGCACCGCAGGCCATGACCCATGAGGTGAGCAAAGAATAAAAATAATAGAATTAAAAACTCATTGTTCAGAGAGTTTTACATGCAACAATAACTTCCTAAGTTGAAATTTAAATGACTGTTTTGTTTTTAGGCCTCGCATTGGCGGTGGAAGGTCGTTCCAGCAGCGCGTGGCCGCAAACCTGAAGCTACCTCTGAAAGCTGCGGTTTTATGTTGCTGCATGTTTAGCGGGCCAACTACAGAACGAAGACCATATTTGTAATGAGCTTGTCGCCAAGTGAGTTTTTCATATAAGTAGTGCGGCTTATGGGTTGTTACAATCCCGAACATTAAATTCGCCAAATGAAGTTTCCGCCTGGCAGCCATTTTTAGTGTCTTGAGTTGATTTATGTACGGTGTCACATGATGCCTGCGAGGGACAGAAACACAGAAACGAACACAGGCATTCTGGATTCGCTGAATTGACCTATCTGTCCTACCAAGCAGGCAGGGCCCATAGACAGTGTCACAGTAATTGAGCTTAGATAGGATCAGACTGTCAACCAGTTGTTTTCTAAGTGGTACGCTAAGAAAATTTCGTATACCATATAATACCTTAAGCCTATAAAAACAATTCCTGAATACGTTTTTTAAATGAGCCTCGAAACGCAGCTCTGGATCTAGGATTAGTCCCAGACTACATGCCTGTTCTACTGGCTCAATGATCTCACCCTTAATCAGAATCTCTGGTTTGGCAGACAGTATTGCAGCAACTTGTTTTTTTGTACCCAGCACCATGAACTTGGACTTCAGGGGGTTCAGAACTAAAGAGTTCTCTTCAGACCAGGTCACCACTCTATGCAGGTCCTCATTTAACTTTTGCACTGCCAACGCTGTATCATCCCCTTTAAAGGATATGTACAACTGGATATCATCAGCATATATGTGATACTTGCAGTTTACAAAGGATCCGGTAACATCAGCACTGTAGAGGATGTACAGCAAAGGCCCCAAAATCGATCCCTGAGGGACTCCCCTAGACACCTGGAGTGGAGGGAATGACACAGTCGATCCGTCTTCCCTGTGGATCTGCACGTACTGCGACCTGCCAGTCAAATAGCTATTAAACCAATCCACAGCATCACGGTCAAAGCCATAGTATGTTAGCTTAGACAGCAGTAGACTGGTATTAATAGCATCGAAAGCCCGTGAGAAATCCAGCAGGACCAGGATCGACCCCTCCCCTCTATCACGCGCCTCCAGGATATTGCCCACTACATCTATCAGAGCCGTTGCAGTGCCTCTTCCCTTACGGAAACCTGACTGAAGTTCAGGGAGAATGTTGTTAGCCTCCAAGTATTCAATCATCTGTAGATACACTACACGCTCCAGAATCTTTGACGGGCAGGGCAGTATACTAATTGGCCTGAGATCCTTCAAATTGGCCGGATCACTAATTTTAGGGATAGGGCGAACAATTGCGTGTCGCCAGAGGCCAGGGAAAGTGCGCGATTCTATTGACCTGTTGATGATATCAGTGATGACTTGTAGGGTAGTTGGGAATGTGAGTGTTAACATTTCCAAACTGATACCATCAACACCCTGAGCGTTAGATCGTAGACTCTTGACTATCTTCAGAATTGTCTCCTGGTTGGTTGTAGTGAGCGAGAACTCGGCTGGACTGTCTCTGCGAGAATAGAAGCATGATGGCGTCCACCGTAGAGCGCCCCCTGCGGAAGCCAAACTGGCTCTCCGCCAAATCCGGCCCCACCCGCACCAGCCGCCCGACGAGGCGGTCTGCAATGACTCTCTCAAAGAGCTTGCCCACCTCGTCGAGCAGCACGATGGGCCGGTAAGCGGACGGAGAGTCCGCTGGGCGCCCCGGCTTCTTGATGAGGACCAGTTTCCCCGTCTTCCAACGAAGTGGGAACTGGCCCCTCTCCATGCACGCGCTTAGGAGCCCCCTTAGTCGAGGCCCGAGAGCCTCCGAGGCCAGGACCCAGGCTTTCCCAGGTAAGCCATCGGGTCCTGGGGCGGTATTTTTAGCACTCAGCCTACGTACCGCCACTCGCAGCTCTACCTCGGTCACCTCCGGAGCATCGTCGTCGTCGTCGGCGGTGTGGTCCGCATTCAACACCGCAGTAGGCGGAGCCATGGGCGGGGAGATATGGTCCCCTCTAGAAGGGAACAGAGTGCTCACCACGTCCTCCACGAGCTGGGGCCGGAGACTCTGCGTCAGCGGGGGAGCCCATGGGCGGAGCTTCTCACGCACCAATTTGTAGGGGCGTCCCCACGGGTCCCTTTTCAGAGTCTCCAGCGACTCCTCGCGGGCCAGTCCCTTGGCCCGCAGGATCTCCGCTTGGAGGGCGATCTTCGCCGCTCTGTACCCCTCGTACAGCTCCGCCTGAATGGCTTCCGTATCCGGAGGGCGAATACGGAGCCTGCGGTGCCTGGTGTACCGGCGTCGCGCAGCGACGCACGCACTGCGTAAAGTCGTCAACTCTGGCGATCACCAGCACACCTGGCGCTGAGCGCGTCCGGGCTGGGCCCGGGGCATTGCCACGTCACATATTTCGGACATGGCCTCCCGGAACCACTCCGCCTCGACGTTGATGTCAGCAAGCCTGTCCGGTGATGACACCCAGGCCTGCACGATCGAGGCTCCCAGGAGGAGCTCCCGGTCCAGCTGCTTCAGCGCCCACCGCGGACCACTCGGGGCCTGTCGGACCAGCGCGCTCGAGGTCTGGGCGGAGACGTCAAACCGGATGTACCGGTGGTCGGAATAGGTCTCCACCCCCTCTATGACGCGCCAGTCAAGGACACGCGGTGACAGAGCGGGGCTGGCGAACGAGATGTCCACCACCGATTCACCCCGCATCCGCACATACGTGGGGACAGAACCCCGATTTAGGACGAGCCAATATTGACCTAAGCTTATTACATACATGATCAATGTGCGGCCGCCAGTGGAAATTACAATCAAGTATCACACCAAGATACATATGTTGGGTCACCAACTCCAGTTTCTGGCATCTACACGCTGTGACCGGTCGGTGAAGACACAGATGCTCATGGGCAACGACAGAAGGCACATAAGACGCCGTCAAGTAAGGCGAGTGTATATGCAATAGTTTGTTTTTTTTTTCGTTAATTACAAGACGAACGTCGTGAGCCCACTTACATAAGAGGTCGACGTTACTCTGCATCACTCTCTGTGCCTCCCGTATGTCTTTGTGTGCCGTAACCAAACAAGTGTCGTCAGCAAATTGGTACACGGAGCCTTCTGTGAAAATATTACACATAATTCTTTTACGTTCCCAGCACCGTTTCACTTTGTCATAATTATGGTATTTTAAGAGTATCATTGGGTAGCTCTTGAGAAGCCCTTTCCAACCGTATATGAACCCTTTATTTTGACTTGGCTTTTTGACGAGTTTATGCTGACATACATTATATTATTTAGTTATTCTTTTAACTTTTGTACCGTATATATTTACTTTAACTATTTTACACTAATATTTTATATACTCAATCGATAGGATCTTGACGAGAGCTGACGATTGAAACTCAAACGAGCGTCGTAACTTCACTGAGTCAAAATGTATACTAAACTCAAATTATGTAATACAGCGAAGTTACCTCAAAATGGCGGCGCCTCCTCTTCCAGTGGTCCCAGTCCTGACCATCAAGATGAAAATTTTTTTGATTCTTTAGCTATCGGGTGATGTAATTATATTTTGGATGTAGATGATAGAAATGTAGCTGCAACACCAAAATGTATCCCCCGATTTGGTCATCATCAGTTTTTTTAATTGCCTTTGCTATAATATGCTTTTAGCGAAAGAAACATTTTTAATTGATGCTTGAATGCCTCATTATTTAGCTCCTTCCAACGTGTTTCGGCAATATGTTAAAAATAGTAGACGCCATGCAGACGATAATAAACGCATGAGTGCCGTTTTTGCTAGATAGACTCGAAGAATCGTCATATTCCGTCTGTTACTCGGTACGCACGGTTACAGATCAAGCTATACCTTTTCAGTATAAGCTGATCTCGCATTGTATAGGATTTCCTTACAATGAGAGGTCAGTGTAAACTGGAAATGTATAGCTTGATGTGTAGCCGTGTGTACAACGTTCTGTAGACGTGGAAACATATTGGGGTTTGTTTTAACAAACATTGCGGTTTCGAGGATATACAGACAAGGAAGAGTTAATATCCTGTACCTTTTAAAATATGCTTTACAAGTATCAACCGTTTTTAGCTCAAACATAGATCTAATGCATCTCTTTTGGGCCTTAAATGCCGTGTTAGCGTCAGTAGAATAGGGCACGCCACGATAGCGGCGGTAAGACCCCTCTTTGAGGAGTGGCTAGAGAGGCGTCACGGCGTCCTCACCTACCGCCTGACGTAGGTCCTCACCGGACACGGATGTTTCGGGAGGTTCCTGCACATCATCAGGCGGGAGGAAACGCCCGGGTGTCACCACTGCGATGATCGCCCCGAGGACACGGTGGAGCATACGATGGGGGCCTGCCCTGCATGGGCGGAGCACCGCCGTGTCCTCGTAGAGGCGATCGGCAGCGGCGGCGACCTCTCACGCCCGGCCCTGGTTCAAGCCATGGTCCGGGGCGAGGGGGAGTGGGAGGCAGTCGCCTCCTTCTGCGAAGCAGTCATGCTAGCTAAGGAGGTGGCGGGACGGGAGAGGGAGAGAGTCTCCCGTCCAAGCCGCCGCGGTGGACGCTCCGGGCGTCGGGAGCCGCGTGACGACTCCCGGCCACCGTAGGCGCGGGCCTGCGGGCGGTGAGTAATGGGTAGCTCACCGTCTGATCAGGACCAGGCCCGTGCTGGAAGGCGCGTACGTGTTCCACGCGCGCCTCAAAGAGATGTCAGCATCGAAGAGGGGGCCCACTAGGGCCCAAGCCTGCCGGGAAAGCGGGATCATCCAAAAGGGGTACCGCTGACCCGGAACATAAAGGGCCAAGGAAGGAACACGGGTGGGTTTTAGTCAGTAAGAGTCTGACACTCCCTTCCGCTCCACCCAGAGCGGGAGGGGTCATTTGATGATTTCCCATCCTCAAAAAAAAAAAAAAAAAAAAGCGTCAGTAGAATTTCCCCAAAATATGATGCCGTATCTTAGGTGAGACGCAACTAAGCCATAGTAGGCGGATATCAAGGTATCTACATTCTACAACTGCAGTTAGAGAGTGCAATGCAAATGCAGAACTAAATTTTTTTGCAGAGGTTCTCGTTTTGTGTTTTCCAGTCAAGTCTTTTGCCAATTATTAGTCCAAGGAATTTAGTAGTATTTACGATTTCAACAATTTTGTTATTTATATGGATTGACTATTATGACGTTGGTTAAAACAATGATTTTGGCGCCATCGCGATAAACCGCGCGAGTTTAAATGCCCCCGCCACCCCGCGCGGGCGCTTCAGGCGTCTGCCACCTCGTTTTAGTTGACGCAAATCGTGAGCAAGTTCGTACGTGCTTAGTGTTTTGTGGGAGCTGCGCAGAGCATTTGTCGTCAATTTTGGATTTTGTGGTGAGTTTATTACATTTTGAAGCTACACATTGATTATTAAGTAACTGGGAGTCATTACACTTTACTTGTACGATGATAATAATTATTAAGTTAGTAAGTAACTGAAGAATTAAAACTGGGAAAGATCCGAAAGTCTATTAAATACATGCAAGTGACAGGTGCAAGTTTTATAGATTATAAGGTAAATTTGCCGGTTTCGAAAAGAATTACCCCATTTCTTTCCTGTAAAAGTATTTCTAACATTTATGAGTAGAATTGACCTCGAAATTTTGCAAACGGGTAAAAAAATAACTCCTAATTTAACAGGTTACTTAATTTTATTTTAATAGATTTAATATTATCCTAACTATTTTACAGTTTGACACCTAATAATGGAACCAGAACGACGGAAATTATTTAAAAATACAATTAAAATTTATTCGGAACCTGAAACACGAGAAAAAGTAAAAAGAAAGGAAACGGTTGAGCGAAATAAACACCAAAGTGATTCTACCAGTCTGCGACCAAAAATATTTTTAAAAAACATGCCTAAAACAGTAGGTAACAGTTTTAGGTAGTCATTCCTACATGGAACAAAACAAAGATCTGCTCGTGCTGCAACCATTAGAGGGAGAAAAATTATCGCATAATGAAGAAAATATCCTGCAAACTAAAGATGAAGATCAGTTGCAGAATAAAAATGTACCTTTAGATATTATTGCAAACATGAACTATAAAACTCCGAAAAAATCACCACCAGCAAAGAAAGATAAGGAGGTGAGTAAATTACTTACGTTCTGTTGTATGATCTAGATCCAAAGGTAGTGGGTTCGATTTCCACGAGAGTTACCAAAGTTATAATTTAACTTTGTTTGAGACAGTTTAAAAATACAAAACACAATTTAAAAAATACAGGGTGTTTGGTGCATCGCGTGCCAAATTGAAATGGTCGACTGAAGGAGTCATCCGCTAGCCTTTCAGACCCTTTAACACCCCTCATGCTCTGTGGATTTTTTTATCGACTTTTTATTGTTTTCCAAAAAAAAGACCCAAATTTTACATTCAAATACAGATTTAAAAAAAAATTTAAGACGCAGACTCTGAATTTTAATTTTATTTCGATGTGCATTGTTTAAGAATACTTTTAAATACAAAATTAGTGATATTAGTCACCTAGTTCTTTTTTAATTCACTCGCAAAAGTAAAACTTAAATTAAAGCTGTACATGTTACAGCTGTTTATAAGGCTACAAAAAAAAAATCAAAAGCGACCGGGATCTTCCAACTCCCTCATTAATTCTCCAGTCTATCCTCTTTCTAATGATGTGCCACATGCCATAAAAGTATTTTAACAACTTTGTGAATTTGCTAGAATTTTGAATCGAGTCACCTAAGGCTAATATTCAAAATTATGATTTAAAAAAAATCTCTTAAATGATACCTGTCAAACCTATAAATCTGCTATCTCATTCTTATGGTTAGGTAAATTCGTGTCTCATATCTGTATCTTTCGTGGGATTTACTTGAAATAAAAAAACAAAATTGCATTTTTTACATTTATTTAATCCTTGTTACAAATCTTGCTCAAATTGTTGGCCTCTGTTGCGAATGCAGGCCCGACACCTGTTTCGTATTTCAACAGTTGTTGTACGAAGTCGTATTTCCTCCTTAATAGTATTGAATGCCGCTTCTATGCGTTGGACTAATACCTCCCTAGTTGGAACCTCCGTGGCATATACCAACTCTTTGGCACGTCCCCAGACATAAAAGTCTAACGGAGTTAGATCTGGGGAACGTGGCGGCCTTGGAATAGGGCCATCGCGTCCAATCCATGCATTGGGGAACACATTGTCGAGATATTCCCTCACAGTCAATCGCCAATGCGCGGGACAGCCGTCAATGATGTTTTGCAGCAAAAACAGATAGAATTTTATAAATGAAAAATATTTTCCAAAACCAATATTAATAATTTCTTGGAAAACATTGTCAACAATGGCTTCAACAAGCACCTCAATGGATATAGATGTAGGGAAAGAGAGGGATGAGGAAATTATAAAATTAATAAAAATAACCAACATTATAATAGATGAGGCAGGATTAACTGAGAAAGTTGGAAGAGATATACAAATTGGCATCATCGATGTTGATATCTCTGACGAACTATCGTGTGTTTTGATGACCGTTTACACTTGCTTAAGAAAAGAAGAAAATGATCAGACTGGGCACCAAAGATATCTTGGTTATATAGCAACAATAAATAAAATGGAAGTGAGCATTCAAACAATTGTAGATAAAACAAAAACTTCAGGAATTAAAATAAATTTCATGATTGCCACACCAATTGTAGAGATAATGACTCTATTTAAGGGGATGTTTGATGAAGTCAGGACAGGTGTAACAAGATTCAAAGTTAGGAAAACAGTACCTTGATAAGAGAGGGTTGAAGAGAGATGCATCAGGTAAATCGATAGGCAGGAATGGTGGTGAAAAGGAGACAACTCAAAATATAACACAATATGGGTTAGTAAATCATCATATTCCTTTATTACAAGGGATAACATTGCCTCCAGAGGAGAACTGGGGTGTTAAGAAGTTTAGGACCTTTGGCTCAAGCAATATTGATGGTTATGGAAGACAAGTATTATACAAAACTCAATAGTGCTTTAAGTACTAGTCTTCAAATGTTACCAATGGCTTCTGAAATTATTGCTTGTTTGAAGGAAGCCAACAGTCCAGGAAGTGTCTCAGGTGTACTAAAGGAATTGGGAGATATATTACTGATAACAACGGCTAGGGCTACACAGAAGATTTATTATCCATTACTTTTGTGCCTTTACATGTGGGATCATAAACCTTCAGGATTTCAATGGAGTTTTTCTGGAGCACCAATGTTAAAATTGTATAGTTCCTTATCAAAGAAATTAAGGTTTAGGATTAGAACTGGAGCAGCATCCCTTCTTACCTCAGAAGTAATATTCCATGCTATGTTTGGCACTTACTTAGAAGATCTGAGTATTCTTCAGCAAATTACTACTCATCCAAAATTCCACCAAAGGAAAGATATGAACAGTGTCTTAGTTAAGAGGGGGGATAAAACTCCTATATTGGTGACTCCAATACAATTTAAATACGTTTCAAAAATGGCTCAAGCACTTTTGACCAAAAGTTTGGGTAATATTGACCCTGTATCAACCAGTAGACCTTCATTCTCAGGGTTCAGGAAAAGAACATTTACTCAAGAATTTTTGTCCTACCTTTCAACTGGTAAAAGTGCCATAAACTACAGTTCTGATCCGATGCAGCTCCAATATGCATTGCAGAAAATTAAAGACACATTTATAGAAGACAAAGATTCTGACATGGTTTTGAAAGCTGGTACTAAAGGATGGGAAACGTATAATGGATCGGAGTGGATAGAAAGCGATTTTGTTCCTGTGGAAGAAAACCTCAAGTTCTTTGGAATTAACACATAGAATTAAGTTTTTTATCAATTAATTATAATTTCTTACTAACACATATTGTTTAATTTTGAGTCTTGATATTTGTAATTAAAAAAAAAAATTAAATACAATGGGCACACGTTCATTAAATACGGGCACATCGGTCACTAATTCGGGCAGGTCATTTTGTAGGAATTCCAGGTAGTCTTCGCCATTGAGATTATCGGGCATTCTGATTCCCAATCACTCCTGCCCAAACGTTTACACTAAACCTTCTTTGAGAAGATTTCTGTCTTTTAACACGTGGGTTTTGCGTTTTCGTTGTCCAGTGGTGCAAATTGTGTAAATTGAGGATCCCATCCTTGGTAAATTTGGATTCATCCGTCCACAGTATTCTTTTAAAAAAATCAGGATCATCCACATCCGTGTGTAAAAGAAACCGACAAAAGGCTACTCGTCTCTCAAAGACGCCACCCTCAAGACCTGCAACAAACAAAAAACTCTTTTAAATTTCTCTTGGGCAATAAGTAATTGCACAAGAAAGGACCCGCTGTTCGTGCTAATAGATTCACTACCTGGAAGTGACGCCATGCCATACCCATTACCTGCTAAACAAAGGCAAGGTCAAACAAAGCTTGCACGGGTTTAAAGTTAGTTTAAAATTACGTACCTTGCACCGGAGTGTAGTGGAATGGATGCTTTTTGTTTTGACGAAGTACTTTCCACACTTTCGATATTGAAATATCAAGATGTGATGCCACATTTCTAATGCTTCTTGTAGGGTCTTCCTCAAAAAGTGCCAGTATTCTCTCGTCTACTTCAACATTATGTCGCACAATATGGCCCCTTGGTTAATTAAAAGTAACACTGCCAGTCTCGCGTATGCGTCGGTATGTGTCTTGGAAGACTCTGCGGCCAGGTAATCGTCTACCAGGAAAGCGTTCCTGGTATAGTCGTTGCGCTGCACGAGCGACGCCATTAGCGGCTCCGTAAGCCATCATGATGTCCGCATATTCTTCGTTAGAGAATGTGATACATATGTATGTATACAGGGAGTCTTCATGTCTGTAACCGTTTCGTAGTATAAACAGACTCTTCCAAATACTAAAATATCTGATAACCCCAAAGAGAAAATGGAAGTAGACAACCCACTTGCTGGTCCAAGCAGAAAACGAACAGTGGACGCTGACAACAACGAAGCGGAAGTGTCGGATCCCAAAAGGCCTAGAATAAACCTAGACAATGACACAAAGGCTAGAATACTCAAGTACATAGTGAACAGTGGGCTCGCTTTGTATGAGAGACTGAAAATTTGCAACTTGTTGAGCAACATAACGGTGAGCCATCAAGTGATGAGCATTTTACAAGGGGCTCACAATATATTACGCAAGATGGCAAACTATAAGATGTCTACTCATCCAAATCTGCACATTCACAGCTACAATAACAGTGGGCCAGAACACATATAACATAACATCTTATATAAGGATGTCGCTGAAATCATGAAAAGGATAGCTTCAAGCTTAAATCTTGAGTACACTCTTTCAAATCGGACAGATAACAACCATTGGTACGGTATAGCTAATCCATTGTTTAATATCCTGTCAGCCTTTAAAATGAGGTACGATGAAATCCGCATTGGAGTGTCTAGGATTCCCGTAGGAAAGAAAGGGAATGTTACTTATTATGTGGATATATCCCAATATGGCCTGACCCCTGCACACCATGTCCTACTTGAGGGATCAACCTACAAACCTGAGAGACGCTCTGCAATGGCACAAACACTAGGACCCCTGACAGCGGTGTTGGCTGCTTACAAATCAAAAGATCCTTACCGAGGAAAATGGATTGAGGCGGTGAAAAGGGACTTGATTCATGTACCCAATGCTATAAACTTATGCAACGCCATGCAGGGGAAGAGAGCAGAAGAAATTGCACCTGCGTTGAGTGCCTTTGCTGATGTAGTTCTGATAGCAGGTTTAAGGAATGCACAGAGAGCATTTTTCCCGTTGAACTTCATAATTTATTCAATTGCTACCATAGAGCAACTGAAAATGTGTGGAGTAACCAGGCAATGCGCTGAGCTCAAGCCTGAGGAGGTTGATTTTTCGGGTAAAGGCATGTGGAGGATCTACAAAGAGTGCTCTAAGGTGCCCTGGACTCTTGAAACAGCAATATCAGAATACCAGCGTTGCGGCATTTATTTATTTTTTAAATGTCGCAGCATCATGCTGAGATAGGAGCCTTTTGGCCTCGTATAGGAATTTCTGTTTCCTTTTTCTTTTGTTACTGTTCGGGCGCCTCCGACCACTCGGCAATCTTCGGCAGCTGTCGTGAGACAGTGGAAGACGGCGAGCGGCGGCGAGAGGAGCGGCGTGCGGGACATCGGCACTTCGCTACCGATCTCGGACGACGGCACGCGCGCGCACTCCATACGCTTACCAACATCGATAATATTGTACCTATTTGGATTACACTCTTTTAAATTACAGTCCATTGCATTTTAGTTTAGTCCTTAGTTAGGTCCCTAACATATGGTCCTTCGAGCCTCCATAAAGTCGCGTTTTGGTAGGAACCAATTTCGTCGGCTACTGGCATTACGACTCGACGTTGGTGAACTTTGGACTCCTAGCAAATTTGAACTCGCTACGTCACCGGAGCAACGGTTTTTTCTACCGAAGTCGTTTGAACACGAGAAGAACAAGAACTGGACTATACTACATTTCACCAAGTCTTGATAACGACGCCGGCGCTTATTACATCGACTGGATTGTACGATTTACGCCGAGTCATCGCTTGGAAGCATTTTAGTCAGGTTTCTTGTGGATAAAGATTCGGTATTGGGTGAGTTCGTTCCAATTGTTTCCTTCCATATCCTTTTCAAACAAATATTCAGTGTTTCATTCTGTTAAATTCAAATTCTTTTCCGTTTTCACGTTCATATTTGAGTCAATACGTGTTAACATTATAGTCATCTCTTTCTTATGCACTGCTTGCGCTTGTGCACTGCTAAATCCCGAGGCCATTTACCGTTAATTGGGTGCATAATCGGCTGTGTGCTTATAGTAATAATTGTAACAGCTGATCACGTTGACCGGTGTAGCTCGCCGGCTCCTGTGACATTCATCAAGGTCACGCGGCTATTCATTTGTTTTGTTTAACTTAACTGCCAACTTCTGTACGAAACTTTGCTACGCTTAATCAATTAGTGTTAATATTACTTATTACTTTTCTTACTGGAATACGCTATGGCCTCTTTAGACTTATTGCTGAGAAAGCGAAGTGCCGTTAAGGCAAAACTTACAAATTTCACAAATTACATGAATGTGCTTCTTAGTTGCAAAATTATTTCCGACATTCAAAGCTTAGAGTTGGAGAGCCGTTTTAAAAAATTTGAGGTTACATACGATGACTTTGACAAATTACAGACGGACATCGAGGTGCTTTCGGATGATCCTGGCGAAGCGTATGCAGAGAGAGCAAAGTTCGAGGACCGTTACCACGCACTTGCAGCGCAGGCGCAGGGCCTGCTTGCCAGTAACGAGAGCGGTGACGGCGGGTCTGTAACAGGCTCGATAAACAAACACTCAGGTGAATCGTTCCAACAACGTAACTTTATACGCTTACCTAAAATTGATTTGCCTAAGTTTGATGGTGGTTATCAGTACTGGCTTGAGTATAGAGATACATATTTGTCACTAATTCATAATAGTAGTTGCATAGATGCCATTAGTAAGTTCCACTACCTCCGTGCGTCACTTAAAGGCGATGCTTTGGAAATAATAAAAAATATTGATTTCAAAGGTGATAACTATCAAATGGCGTGGAAGTTACTATGCGACCGCTTTGATAACAGTAGGCTTTTAGTAGATACCCATGTTAAGGCCTTGTTCAATGTAGACTGTATTACACAAGAATCATCCACTTCTTTGCGTCGTTTAATTGATCTAATTAATAAGAATATCAGAGCCCTCAATACAATGAACGAGCCTACGGACAGTTGGGACACGTTGATTATTTATATGATGGCAATTAAACTAGATCCTATCACCAGCAGGGAATGGGAAGCTCATCGCAATACCATACCAACAAATCCAACAGTTTCACAATTTTGTTCTTATATTAGTAAAAAAGCAGATTTATTGGAGACATTAGAACATAACAAACTCGCACTTAATATAGAAAATAACACTAACACTCATAACAATCAAGTAGGAAGCAAACATAAATCATTAATAATAGCAACTAATCAAACCGATAATTCAAATCAAAAATATGTAACAAAATGTCCCTTATGTAATCAAAATCATCTATTATACACTTGTGAAGGGTTCCGAAAATTTAACTTAGAACAACGTATATTAAAAGTTAAAGAATTTAAAGTTAGTTTCAACTGTTTGCGTAGTGGTCATGTAACAAAACGATGTAGATTGGCAGGTTGTAAATATTGTAAAGGTAAATGATAAATGATTTTATTTCTGTAAGTAGGTTTGTTACAAACACTTTTACACGTCAATCATATTTTTAAAACTAGATGAGGTCGGCGTTTCATAACTGACTACTCTGAGAAGAAAGGCCGAAACAAACTCAGAGGTCACAGTCTCTTTTAAAGTCCAGACATAATCTTGGTCAGATCATGTGAAGACCATGTAGATTGGTGTCTGAAACGGTCTTTTGAGGAAAAACCATACAGATTGAGCGGACCTGTCCAGTCAGTGCACGCATTTGTCAGTAATCTTGCCGCTCAACTGAGAACTTAAGGAGCACAACGATTCGACGAACAATACCAAAGAAAGGACATTTGGGTAGGCCGCATAAATTACTCAAGCTGCCAGATCGTGAAACTAACTAAGAAATAAAATAAAAAAAGTAATAATCCACATAATCTTCACATTCACAATAATTTAAATAATATAATACTTTACAAAGTAAATACTCATGTCATTGTATGTATAAAATTCATCAATGTCAATGTGTATATAAATATTCGAACATAATCTTTGAGGACCATGTAGATTAGTATCTGAAATGGTCTTCTGAGGAAAGAACCACGCAGATTAAGAGGACCTGTCCAGTCAGTGCACGCATTTGTCAGTAACCGTGCAGCTCAACTCAGAACTTTAGGAGCTCAACGATTCGACGAACAATACCAAAGAAAGGACATTTGGGTAGGCCGCATGAACTACTTAAACTGCCAGATCATGATTAAAACTGAAACAATGACCCACATAGTCCTCACATTCACAATAATTGATCGTTCTGTTATAATAATTATCAATTTATCAGTGTATGTAACAGAAATAAAAGAAAACATTCAGTATGCAGAAAATTGGAACAACTCAATCCCAAGCCTTTTTGTCCTCAATATAATCCTTAACGGTATAAAAGCCTTTCTGGCACAACTTACGTTTAATGAATGATTTGAATTTATTAAGGCTTAGATCTTGAACGTGGCTTGGAAGTTTATTATAAAAGCGTATACATTGACATCTGAACGAGCCACCTATTTTCTTGAGCCTTGTTGTAGGTACAACGAAGCTGTGTTTGTTCCTAGTATTTATATTATGGATATCACTGTATTTTTTAAACAAGTTTATATTTTTATGGGCATATAAAAGATTTTCAAAAATATACTGTGAAGGCACAGTCATTACATTAATCTCCTTAAATTTCTCTCTGAGAGTGTGTCTCGGGCTTAATTTATAAATTGATCGAACAGCTCTTTTCTGCAAAACAAAGATAGTCTGAATGTCGGCGGCATTTCCCCACAACAGAATACCATACGACATTACACTATGAAAATAGCTAAAGTACACTAAACGGGCTGTCTCTATGTCAGTTAAATTACGAATTTTTCTAACAGCGTATGCTGCGGAGCTAAGCTTTTTTGATAATTTATCTATGTGTGGGCCCCACTGAAGCTTAGCATCCAAAGTTAAGCCCAAGAATACTGTGCTATCTTCAGGATTCAATTCTCTGCCCTTTATCAATACATTAGTTAACACCTGTCTAACGTGAGGCAACGTAAACTTAATGCATTTGGTTTTTTTTTCATTAAGTAGTAAATTATTAACATTGAACCAGTGAACTACTTTTGAGATCGCGCTATTTACATCGTCAGTAACCAGCTGCTGACGTTTAAGTTTAAACAAAAGTGAAGTATCGTCCGCAAACAACACTATATCATGATTATCCTTTATGAGGTAAGGCAAGTCATTAATATAAATAAGAAACAAAAAAGGACCAAGAATTGAGCCCTGTGGGACTCCCATTGTTACTATAGATCCGGGAGATCTTTTACCATTAACGTCAACGCTCTGAACCCTATTATTCAAGTATGAAGTAAGAAGATCCAGAGCGGTGTTCCGGATCCCGTAGTGGCGGAGTTTCCTGATTAGCGTTTCATGAAGAACGCAATCGAACGCCTTGGACAAATCACAAAAAATGCCCAAGGCATCGCATTTATCTTCCCATGCATTATAGATATGTCCTAAAAGTTCAACACCGGCATCAGTAGTTGAACGACCCCTTGTAAAACCGAACTGTTTACTATGTAATAATTTATGTTTATTAAAAAATCTTTGCAATTGGGCTAAAATTAATTTCTCAAAAATTTTACTAAAGGTAGGTAGTACTGAAATAGGTCTATAATTTGTGGGGTCTGTAGTACTACCTGATTTAAACAAAGGTATTATTTTACTATTTTTCATGAGGTCAGGAAACTCTCCACAGTCGATACAATTGTTAAAAATAAGAGCTAAAGTAGGTGCTACAATGTCAATAATAGACTTAGCAACTTCTACAGAATTACCCCACAGATCTGCAGTCTTTTTTACGTTTAAAGTGTGAAAGGTTTTAATTATATCTCTACAAGTAATATGTTCAAAATGAAATTCCGAATCGCAAACATTAACATTTTCTTTAAGCAAATACTCAGCAACAGAAGGTGATGAGTTTAGTGATTTAGTAGTTGAAACGGGAATATCTGAAAAGAAATTTTCAAATTCCGCGGCGACTTGTGAGTCAGATTTTATTATGTTGTCTTTAATGGACAGGCTGTAGTCAGTATTTCGGTTACTAGACCTTCCCGTTTCACTATTAACAATATTCCAAGTCGTTTTAATTACATTACTACTGTTTTTAATCTTCGAACTCAAATAACGGGACTTGGCCATACAACAAACTTTTTTAAATAATTTTGAATAATTTCTAACATATAAATTAAATTCAGCAGTGTTTAAAACGGTCCTTTCATTGTACAGTTCATAAAGCCGTGTCCTACTTTTATGAATACTAATGGTAGCCCAATCACTGAAAGATGCGTTGCTATTAACCGAGATAGTCTTGGGAACAAAGGTGGAATTAAATTGTTTACAGTATATATTAAAAAAATCATCATATAGATGATTAGGATCAAAATTAATAGATAAAACTGGTAATTTATTAATGAGTTTAACTTTAAAAGCTTCCAAGCGACTTGCAGTTTTGGGGTTGACAGTGATATCCTTTTTAGCCACTTTCTTGATTTGGTTTTGGATAGTAATCCTTTGCCCGCAATTATCAGAATCTAGTAAATTTATTATTTCTTTGTGGCTTGGTATAACATCTGTATAAATATTATCTAGGCATGTTGCACTAGTAGGGGTTATTCTAGTGGGCTCCAAAAATAGGTTTACAAGATTGTAGGACTGAAACAGACTTAATATTTTACTACAAGAACCTGAGTTTTCTAATAAATTAACATTAAAATCACCGCAAGTGATAATGGACTTGTTCGAGTTACAAATCTTGTTTAACACTTCATCCATTACCTTTTCAAAGCAGTCATACAATCCTGAAGGGGGTCTGTACACACTTAATACAATAAACTGCTCCAATTCTATACAGGCTATTTCTATTGTCCGCTCAACAGATAGGCTCCCAATATCCTTACGTTCTTTAAATTTAAGCTGGTTGCTTACTAAAATTAAGGAGCCACCATGTATAGCATTTACTCTGCTGAACGAACTACCAACCTGGTGATTATTAAAATTGAACAAGAACTGGTGGATTTTAAGCCAATGTTCAGTTATACAAAGAATATCTATACTGTTACAGTTCATAAATAATTCTACTTCTAAATCTTTGTTCATAAATCCTTGAATGTTTTGATGCACCAGGTTGATACTATTTACTGATTTCAAGCTTTTACTTGAATTATTCTTACAATTCTGTACATTATTGCTAGAGGTTGCCTCTATTGTCTTATTTTTTAATTTAAATGATTAGCAATGTCAATGTGTGATACCAAATTATTGGCTGAATTATTTGATATGTTAGTATAGCTTTGCTCAATAGAAGCAATTTGTTTAGCCAAATTCTTGGCTGTAATACAAAAGTAATATGATAGCGACACAGCTATCTGTCTTTTACAATATTTTGACAAATAGTACCTATCCACAAAATATCTATCTTTAGTCAAATATAAATGATTACCAACATAATTGTTAGTGTCAATTAGATGGAATAAATTGTTATTATTTGTCAAATTATGCAATGTCATATTAATTTCATACCTAAACTTGTTTTCTTCCTGTGGCAAACTTTGGTTATATGGGAATGTGAACATAACAATTTTTCTTAACTTCAGGTTGCATAATGAAGTATAATATTGGAGTAATTCTCCTTTGTTCACATTACCTCTATTACCAATAAATATTAATAATGTAGTATCCTGGTTAAAATTGCATTTCATAATTTTATTCATTATGTCCAATAAAGAACAACCAGGCATACAGTGGTTCATAATTGAGTGTCCCGGATATTTATTTGTCAACAAGTGGCCTAAATCCTTCCCAATTTCATCACAAAAAAGTAAAATTTCTTGATTTACACTCTGTTTAGGGAGACAGAATGGCAATGAATGTTCCGGTGTGGGTTCAATAGGTGGTGGTTGACAATGATCACATTTATTTGTTTGTGAGCTTACCAGCTCATTCATTGCCAATACATATTCCCTCATTTGATTTTCAGAGGCTGTATATTTGATGGTCATAGAAGTAAGTTTCTCCTGTAGCTGGTCAAGCTCATACTGCAAGTCTTCTGTGTCAATTTGGTATTTCCTAGTACTCTTTTCTAGGTTAAATGAATACATATCTAATTGTTTCAGTAGATGTAACCTCTCTCTATTTAGTTTTACATTTTTGATGAAGAACTTTTGTTTTTTGACCATTTTCTTAGTTTTAGCTATGTATTTATTAATTTTTATGTATTTTTTAAGTTTATTTTTACTTGTAACTACCCTCACTGATTTACTTAATTTTGAATCATCACCTGTTAAATCTATTGTGTAAGAGGGGTTTATTGCAGAAACCATTGATGGGACAATAGGCACCAATTCATTGAATAGACTTTGATTCAACGAGGCAGTGATGTTTAGATTTGTGGTCTCTAGTTGTTCAATCTGACTTTGAGCCTCATGCAGCTGCTGTTGTAGAAAATATTTGTGGCTAAGAGTTTGTTCATACTCATTGCTACACTGGCTGAACCCGTCCACAACAACTTGGAGCCTGTCCCGGGCTGCTATGGCATCAGTGTGTTGAATATGTAACTGAGCCATTTCTGTTTTCAACTTGCTATTCTTTTCAAGGATACCAAGGAACTCTATTTCATTTTCATCTCTTTCCCTAATCAGTTGGGCACAGTGCTCCTTAGACGCCTTTAATTCGCTCAAAGCCTGCGTGAGTTTGGACTCTTCAAGGCGAGCCCGCGCGCTACGAGTCATAATCATGATTAGGTAAAGAGAAAAAGAAGATATTGGAAAAAAAGACTAGTGGATTGAGTAAGAGATGATTAGTTAAACAGAAAATGAAATTTAGATCGTATAGAAAGAAGTTCTGTCACCAACTAATCAAGGTTATGTTTACGTTTTTAAGGTCATTGGCCTATACTATATGCCAATTGGCCTATATGTTTTTAGTTTATTTTTTTGTTGTATGTATGTATATATGTATTTATTCTTATTATTTTTTTTTAGTTATAAATATTTTCTAAGTTATTTTTGCACCTACTACGTATTGTCTCTGCATCACCCTAAGGTAGACTGGTAGAAAATGCCCAAGGCATTAAGTCCGCCTTTGTACAGTTGTTACTTGTGCATAAAGTTTTAATAAATAAATAAATATACTTGTAGCCGTACTAAAAGTGATCTAATTAATTGTAGGCAAAATATTAGAACTTAAACAATCTACTACAAAGTAAAATATATAGTATTGTACCTGCTAAGAGATGAAAATGCAATATTCGCTTGAGCCGGTAACTGTCAACGGATCACAATGAAATTTTTACACATAATTTGCACATAATGCGTAAATTTAACACATAAAACACTTAACTACGCTATAAACTAGTTAATAAATTGGAAATAGGCCTTATTTAAGAAGGAAATCTATTATTTAAAATTAAAATTAAAAGGACAAATTCAGATCAGCTGTTAGCTTTAGTGTTGCCACAGGAAAAAAAAAGGTAGGTAGACATAATACCCTTTTACATGTTGAACAGTCCACCCATTACCAAGATCCTATGCCCAGTAGTGTAGCATTGCCCACTGATGTTTCTGGAGGTGCCGCTCCACACAATGGCACCTCAGAAAATATCTCCTTGTCGAGTGACGCTCGGTCACAACATACTACCTCTCATATTTTACTGTCCACAGCGTTGGTGAGAGTGGTGAACCATCAAGGCATCAAGGCCGACGCCAGGATCCTGCTCGATAATGGTAGCATAGCTAATTTTATTACGCAGAAACTATGTGATCAGCTAGGACTTCCTCGACGTAACACGAGTTCCACGGTGACAGGTATAAACAGTCATACTACGTTAAGTACACGGTCTTGCAAACTAACTATTGAATCATGCAGCGGCAGCTATAAGACGGACATAAATTGTTTCATATTACCTACAATTACCAAATTACTGCCGTCTACTTTAGTCGACATAAGTAGCATTCCCATACCGTTAGATTTAAATTTGGCCGATCCGTCATTCAACGTTCCATCAGAGATTGACATACTAGTTGGTGCTGAAATATTTTGGAATATTCTAGGCAGTGCATCTATCAATTTAGGAAAAAATCAGCCCAAGTTACACGAGACAAAGCTCGGATGGATAGTATCAGGCTCTGTGGCTCTTCCAAAACATCCAATCAAAAATATATATTCACATTTTTGTAACATCTCCATGAACGATTTAAATAACAGCCTAAATAAGTTTTGGGAGCTCGATTTCGTTTCTTCTGAGCATTCCTTGTCACAGGAAGAACGAGCCTGCGAAGAAAGTTTTCGCGTTAACACTGTGCGTGATCAAAACGGGCATTTTATAGTTACAATGCCTCTTAAAAATGATCCCAGTGAGTTAGGTGAGTCTTATGAAATGGCTAAACGTCGATTTTTAGCATTAGAACGCCGTTTCCGACGTGATCCTGTTTTTAAGGAAAGATATGTTGCATTCATCGAGGAGTACGTGAGCCTATGACTGTGAATAACTCATCAAGGAAACCTCATTCAGGCAATAAAAATGAGTATTTTTTGCCACATCATGGAGTCATCCGAGAATCAAGTACCACAACTAAGCTCAGGGTTGTCTTCGATGCATCAGCAGCGACTACTTCTGGAGTGTCGTTTAATGACATCCAAATGGTGGGGCCCACTGTCCAAGATGATCTCTTTTCTATATTGCTGCGTTTCCGTCAGCACAAGTTTGTTATTTCTGGTGACATAGAGAAGATGTATAGGGCCATTCAGGTAACACCATCACAACGTAACTTACAACAAATAATCTTTCGCGCTGACCCTAAGCTACCACTTCAAACGTACAGTCTTAATACTGTTACTTATGGTACAGCTTCCGCCCCTTATTTAGCCACAAAGAGCTTAGTCAGTTTAGCAACAACTGCCTCTAATGACGTTGTAAAATCGTCCATTCAACGAGATTTTTACGTCGACGATTATCTGAGTGGTTGTGACTCGGTTTCCGAGGTGGTCCAGATGGCTAAAGAAGTTGCATCCATTTTAGCGTCAGCTAACTTTCATTTGAGAAAGTGGCAATCTAATAGTTTAGATATTTTAACAGAAATAGCTGGTGTTTCAGGGCATTCTGGTAGGTTGAACTTGTCTGAGGATAGAAACGTGTCATCTAAAACGTTAGGCCTATATTGGCTATGTAAATCTGATTCTCTCGAGTTTTCAATATCGGTCGATACCAGCAAACCAATCACAAAGCGCCACATTTTATCTGTGATTAGTCAAATATTTGACCCATTAGGTCTGGTAGGTCCTTGCATTATCGAGGCTAAAATTATCATCCAAAGTCTATGGATGGCTAAGTGTGACTGGGACGAGCGAGTACCAGATAATATACATACCTCCTGGTTAATGTTCGTGAATAGTCTACCATGTTTAAATACCCTTAACATAAGCCGGTGGATTTCATGTGACAATTCAACTATAAATGAAATTCATGTGTTTACAGATGCATCCGAAAAGGCCTACGGTGCATGTATTTATATAAAGTCTAGTACTAAAGATGGGTTGGTAAAAGTACAGCTGTTGGTCTCTAAAAATCGTGTTGCACCGATCAAATCAACAACCATCCCTAGACTTGAGTTATGTGGAGCTTTATTAGGAGCAAGACTGTGTGTTAATGTACGGAATTCCTTCACCAAACCCGTTAGTAAATGCTACTTTTGGTGCAATTCGACCATAGTGTTAAGTTGGCTCTCCATGACACCTAATTTATTAAAACCTTTTGTTCGTAATCGCATTAACGAGATACAAGAATGCACTATAGGGCAAACGTGGAGCTACGTGCCGTCGAAGGAAAATCCGGCGGATCTTGTTTCTCGCGGGCTGAAGGCTAACCTTATCAGCGAGTGCTCCTTATGGTGGTCAGGTCCTCAATTTCTGTTAAATGATGAAATATATTGGCCAAAAATGCCCAATGGGAACTTGAAACAAGATCTACCTGAAGTTGTATTATCACACTTTACTGATCACTCATCCCATCATCAATCATACAATAATTTAACTTCAAAGCATTTGTCACATCATAATGATAATCATTCATTCATTATATCACTAATTCACAAATATTCCAATTATAATCACTTACAGAGAATCGTCGCTTATATACTAAGATATATTTACAATTTAAAGCATACACATAATAAATTCCTTGGTTCCCTTTCCTGTGAAGAACTTACAAATTCTACAAATTTTATTTTACGTCACGCTCAAATGGATATGTTTCCTGTTGAGTTTAATTTACTGCAATCAGGAAAGTCTTTACCAAAAAAAAATAGGCTTATTTCTTTGAGTCCTTTTACAGATTCGAATGGTCTCATACGCGTAGGAGGGAGACTTGACAATTCACCTTATGATTATAATGTCAAGCACCCCGTACTATTATGCGGTAAGCACCATATAACTAAAATAATATTTCATAAATATCATCTCGACTGCTTACACGCTGGCCCTCAGCTGCTCTTGGCAAATATACGCCAAATGTATTAGCCTCTGGGTGGTAGAAATCTTTCCAAATGTATTGTTAAAAAATGCATCAAATGTTATAAATACAAGTGTCAAACTATGCAACCTACAATGGGTCAGTTGCCCTCTTCAAGGACACATTTAGAACACCCATTTTTAAATTGTAGTGTGGATTATGCGGGGCCAGTGCTGATAGCTGATCGCAAAGGGCGAGGGTGCAGGCTTATAAAGGCGTACCTGTGTATTTTTGTTTGCCTTGCCGTTAAGGCAGTTCACATCGAGCTTGTTACAGACCTTACGAAAGAAGCCTACATGGCTGCTTTGAACCGTTTCGTGGCTCGTCGTGGTAAGCCCGAAAGCATCTTGTCCGATAATGGGACAAACTTTATAGGTACCTGCAATGAGCTACGTAAGTTTTTACAAGACTCGAATCTCGTGTCTGAAGTCGCTCAACAAGGCATCAGATTTTCTTTTACGCCTCCATACTCTCCCCACTTCAACGGCATTGCTGAAGCTGCCGTCAAATCTACGAAACATCACCTAAAGAGACTTTTAGGCTTAACGCACTTCACCTACGAAGAGATGGCCACGTGCTTGACTCAAATAGAGGCCGTCTTAAATTCCCGTCCTCTTACCCCTCTTTCCACTGATCCTCTAGATTTTTCCGTTCTTACTCCTGGACATTTCATAATTGGGCGACCACTAATATCTGTTCCGCATCAGTAGGGTATAATTGGGGGTTCTGCATCACTTGCTCTCGCGTGCGCTCGAACTGCGCGATGCAGAAGCCCCCCAATTATACCCTACTAGTGCAGGTCATCAAGTGCATATCATAATCAATCACAAAAATGCTGTGAACATGCTCTGACCATGACACATCCTGATAGTGCCAGTCCATGAGTCCACTACCGCAGAAGTAACAAGCTGCTACATCACATAAAGTGGACAAGACTCGGAACCGGTTTAAAAATTACCGGTTGATACCGGTTTATTTCGGGTTTCCTCCGAACTTTTCTTAAGAACGCGAACGTTTTAAGAACCTTAGATTAACCTAAATAAACCGGTTTATTCAACGAGCGGCATGTCGGTAAACGCGTTGCAACTTGTGACTACTTGTAAGGATGCCACGCATAGCGGCGCGCTACGTAGATGTACTAACCGGTTTTTATTGCTCTAAACCGTTTAATCAAAATAAACCTTTTTGTAAATGCTCTTTCAAATACCGGCTAGAAAAAAAAAACATGCGATACATATATAATAACGGTTTGAAAATTTAACCGGTATCTGAGCCTTGATAGCGGACCCGCCTACCACCCCAACCTTGGATACGGATACATTTTATTTAGCTTATTTCATTAACAGCGATGGCATAAGTACATACAACTTCCTTTTTAGAATTTCATCTCAGGTATCCGCGACGGTGTGGCGCCATTGACCAAATTGGGATGGGAAGGAATTTGATTCCACGTGTAAGCCGCAATAAATCAATTTGAACTCTATGTACCGAGTACATAGAATTTATTTGATAGCAAGCTTTTCTTGTTTCTATAAGGAATAAAATTGAACTTTAATGACATGCTGCTAGTTCATATATAAGAGTGAAATTAATATAAAAATACATTTAATTTGAAACAATTCGTGAGAGCATTTCTGTAAGATAAATCTAAATAAAATGTCGGTGAGTATATTTTTCTTTTAAATATTTATAATCATTCTGTTATCGTAAAATATTATCTTATGTTTTTTATTTGTTTCAGGACTCTGAAGATCTTTTTAATTTTATTGCAATTCCCCCAAAAGAGCCAATTGCAAGCGAGTCAGCTAAGCTCAATTTAAAAAGAAAAGGGGAAATCTCATCACCCCCGCAAAAGCAAAAGCGGATCCAAGCATACTCATATACCAAAACGAGGGCTCAAAATACATTTTCTACGCGGTCAAGGACGATCAAAATTGAAATTTATGAGGCTGACAATCACCCTGATAAACCTTGCGAGTGCAACGCAAATAAATGTGTGCAATATGTAATAGACAATATGACAAGTAGTGATATTTACTTAGATTTAGAAAATATAATTGGAAAAATTCACGAAAACATATAGATAAAAAAATATGTATGATTTCATAAACTTTTACAATTGTATGGAAAAGTATTTTTTTTTATGTTATTATCTGATTTTATAGGTTTGTAGCATAAGATTGTATCTGTATAATTATACTGTACCTACACATAGATAAGTAATAATATTATAAACTTAATAATATATTATAAGTTCTTGCATTAAAATATAACTAAATCCAAAATATTCGATAATAAAATACTAAAAGTAATGGTTTCAAACGACTTATAATTATTCTTATAAATGTTAAAAATATACATAGGTAATATTATGCGAACTTTGCAAAAATAATTAATATTTGTTTTAATAGTGCTTTAATAAAATGCCTTGTTTGTTTGTATTACAAATAATTTGGTTTTATTCATAATCCTCTATTGCTGTCGGTTCGTTGTCCATACATTTGTGAGGTCTCATTGAACTGGTTTAATAAATGTTTATTGTTGATAACCGGAGTTAGTTGGCCCCTCATTCCATTAAGGGCCTGGTAAATGCTGGTGACCTTGGCCATATAAATGCGTAACGAAAATATGAATATTTGAAAAAATCGCAGATAAAATTATGGATAATAAAATAGTCTGTTCATACAAAAAATATCATGAATATATCTTAACTAGTTTGAAAGTAATATCACTTTTAATCCTTTGGGCAGACATTACTTCCGGAATTTATTTCATAAAGTATTTACTACAATACTAAAAAACACACAAATACATAGAATTTATGTTTATTTTAAACACATATTTTTTGCATAACTTACTTGCATTATTTGAAGGTGTAATAACAGAGTTAAATAGTCCCTAAAATCATATATCTGCGCCTTAACGATTTTCGTCTCGAATTGCTTGTTGCAGCGCTATTATGGATAAAATGATGAGTAAACATAATTCCTAATATGTATCATCCGGGAGTGTTCATACATGAGATTAGTAAGAGAAATTAGTATAAATAAAAGTATGCTTTGAGAGCATTTGTCATAGGGACCAAATTGCATGAGCAATATTTATCATATATATTTTTTACAGTAACTTCTTACATCGAATTTGCATAATGAACACGGCTTAACTTTAAAGGTGTATAAATGCAGGTCTCCCACGACTGTGCTATTACTTTTAACGTTACGCTTGAGAGCACATAGTTAATTGCTTTCGCATTTTGTCGTTATTGTGACAAAAACTACATTGTGATATTCTGTGCTAGAATCCTGCAGTAGCAAAGTATGTAAGTACCTATTAATATATATATATATATAATTTTTTTAAAGTTACAATTTCACATCTGAGTTCTACATTCTCCACCGCCTAATTATTAGTACTTAACTTATCATCATATTAAGTAGTCTGAAAAAAAAGTAGTGTGTTATTTTATTTTATAAAAAGCATTGATGCAAGCCAAGCATATTATTATTATTATTTGACTTACTTACATTGTTATCAGTTTATTATATTTTTAATTATTAGTGCTCGCCACTCATACACATTGGTCTACCGATCGCAAGCTCGGTTGCTGAGAGTAAGGTTCTGGCTTTGAACTCCAGATCGTATAGTTATTGGGTTTAGTTAGGAAATTTCCAGTAGCAGCCTGGAGTTTGGATTGTGTCCGGTTTATGGCAATAGGCGAAATGTGGGTGTGTGGGTGTGCGCTATGTTATAATTAGTGGTTACAACCACCAAACAGAGGCTCTGGGGTCAATTTCTAGTGTTATAGATGAAGTTAGAATTTTTTTAGTAGCCTTTAGTTTGGAATCATGCCTAATCATTTAATCACGAGGGTTAAGTACACGTGTGCTTTATCCTTTAGTTACAAGTGTGACATTATATTGATATTATTATAATTATTTTTCAGGGCTAACAATCCGTTTTGGTCGCATGAAGAGGACTTGGAGCAACCTTCGACAGCAGGTAACAGCGGTGGTTCTAAGAAGAAAGCTGTACCGGCGAAGCGGGCTAAAAAAATTCTGAAGAAAAAAGATCTGCCGGTGAAAAATCCATTTGCAGAGCAATCAGATTCCGACAGCGACGCGAAGTCTACTACCGCACCAGCTGTCAAACGAAAGAAAATTGCTGTGCTTCCTGACTCTGAGGTAAGTTTTTGCTATTCCTAGTTTAAAGTTGGTTAGCTTCAATTTCCAAAAATCTATCAATTAACTCAGCTTATCACAGTCCTGGACATAGGCCTCTCCCATAAAAGTACAATTAAATAAGAAATTGTCAGAAAGTCTTTGTTTATAATAAATTATTTTTACTTTGATATGTAAGAGTGGTGAATACACATCCTACATACACAGCCTTGAACTTGGGTGGTACTTAGACTCGACATGCGCTATTACACACTAGATGATACATTGTAATTTAATTATATTCCAGGATGAATTACCGCAACAGCCAATTCGAGCTGCGACTCTGAGAAGTGCATTCTCTCAGCGCGTAGCTTCGGGATACTCATACCAGTCTGACCCGGTGAAAACAGGACAATACTACTTCGAATTGCGAGTGTACAACACTCGTGAAGTTGAGCGACTACAATACAACGAGCGCTGGAAACAAGCACTCATAACTTTGAAGCTTGCTACTGACCAGAACACAGGTGTTTGGGCTGCATTAACTGGTCTAGTCAATGCTGGTCGGGATGAAATGAGGGAAATTCGCCCGGTACTGTATACTAATCCGCAATAAATTGTGTGTTGACTGCAACTTTTTTCGTACAGAATTATATAACTTTTTATATTTTAATATTAGGTATAATTTAATCACGTTTTTTCATAAGTTGGTTATCATTTAGTTTTATAAATTCAAAAGATAACTAGCAAATATGTTATCTCTTAATATTCGTTATTTGTCATAGGTACAGCTCTCATATTATTTTTTATCATTTGATTTAAAAATATAAGTCTTCTAATCTTATTAATGTGTCTTGTCCTACAGCCATTTTACACAAGAGAAATGAAAACTGAATAAATTACAAATGAGATAATAAACTGATTAAAATTACACATGAGAAATTAAAGCAGAATAATTTTGTTTTAATCTTATTAACGTGTCTTGTCCGACAGGCATTTTACACAAGAGAAATGAAAACTGAATAAATTAGAAATGAGATAATAAACTGATTAAAATTACACATGAGAAATTAAAGCAGAATAATTTAGTTTTAATCTTATTAACGTGTCTTGTCCAACAGGCATTTTACACAAGAGAAATGAAAACTGAATAAATTACAAATGAGATAATAAATTGATTAAAATTACACATGAGAAAATAAGCAGAATAATTTTGTTTTAATCTTATTAACGTGTCTTGTCCGACAGGCATTTTACACAAGAGAAATGAAAACTGAATAAATTACAAATGAGATAATAAATTGATTAAAATTACACATGAGAAATTAAAGCAGAATAATTTTGTTTTAATCTTATTAACGTGTCTTGTCCGACAGGCATTTTACACAAGAGAAATGAAAACTGAATAAATAACAAATTATATAATAAACTGATTAAAATTACACATGAGAAATTAAAGCAGAATAAATTTGTTTAATGAAAAATTAGAGTTTTGTTAAATAATATTTTTATTTAAAAATTGAATTGAATATATTTTAGAAATGTTTTTTTGTAAAGACTGTAATATTTATGTTTCAAAGTTGGCATCGCATAATAGAACGAATATTCATAAATCAAATCGCTTGGCGAGTTCTGAGTTTGACCATGTTCAAGTCATTGCTTCTGCATTTAAAAACAGGATTATAAGTTATAAAATAAATTCGATTGTTTTCACTATTACTCCTGAGACGTTTTTAAGGCAAATTACGAGAACTGTGTATGATATCATAGAAAATGCTATTAAAAAACATAAAGCAATCAAAGTAAATTTTGAATTGTTTGTTTCATACATTTTGCCCAAAAATAATGAAATATCTATGAAATCTTTTAACACAAAATTTAATATTTTAGTGCAGAGCACTGACATTGCTGATATTTACTTAAAATGTTCTGAAAAACTAATATCTAAATGTTCAGAGTTTGAACTTTCAGAATCAGGTTAGACGATTAATTTTATAAGTCATTTGGAAATAAATATAAATAAGTACAATCCTCTAAGAGCTGGAACTTACTTACAATTACCTGCAGTCATAAGAAATACAAAGTCATGTTTAAACATACATAACAATGATAATCACTGTTTTTTGTGGTGTATTGCAGCCCATATGTATCCGACTACACAGAATCCTAATCGTATAAAATCATATCCGCACTATACGACGCTCTTTAATATAAATAATTTAACATTTCCTCCGAGTTTTAACGACATTAAAATATTTGAAATAAATAATCAATTTATTAGCGTGAATGTTTATGGCCTTGAAGCTAATAATCAAGTAACTGGTCCTTTATATGTGACAAGTAAACGAAAGCTTATCCATGCTAACCTATTATACATTTATAAAAACGGAAAAGCGCATTTTTGTTTAATAAAAGACTTTAGCCGCCTTCTGCATCGTCAATTAACTAAACACAAGTCCAAAGTATTTTTATGCGATGAATGTTTTTTATATTACAACCATATAGATAAACTGATGAATCACGGGTGCGGTAAAAAACAAACGGTTTTACCTGAAGAAAATAGCAAATTACATTTTATGAATTTTCAAAGAACTCAAAAAATACCTATTGTGATATATGGCGATTTTGAAAGTTTACTTTGTGTATACTCAGACAAAAATAAATCTCTTTTTACTGAAAATGTTCAAGCTCATAAAGCATCCTCGTTTGCCTATTACATTTGCTGCAAATCTAACCCTGAACTGAATGATTTTGTTAGTTATAGAGGTCCAAATTGTGCGCAAAGATTTGTTGAAACAATAAAAAGTGATATAAAAAGGCTTTATAAAATTTTACTAGATGATAAGCCAATGTTACCACTTACCCCCGAGGAGTTAACTGTCCATAATGAAGCTACAACCTGTCATATATGTAAAACTGAGTTTGTTATGAATGATATAATAGTTAAAGACCATGACCATTTTACGGGTAAATATAGAGGTCCTGCCCATAATACTTGTAATTTAAATTTGAAAAAATGTCAGTTTATACCAATAATTTTTCATAATTTATCTGGTTACGATTGTCATTTATTTATTAAAGAATTATCTGGTATTTTTGGTAGAATTAATTTGATTCCAAAATCAAAAGAAAAATATATATCGTTTACAAAGTTCATACCGATTGATAAAACTAATACAGCACAGTTAAAATTTATAGATTCATTTAATTTTTTGAGTACTAGTTTAGATAAATTGGCTAACACTTTACATTCGAACGATTTTCATAACATGCGATTGTATTTTCCAAATGAGGAATTTTTTAAATTGGTTCGTAGAAAAGGTGTATACTGTTATGACTATATAGATACATGGGAAAAATATAATGAAACTCAACTACCTGAGCAATCAAAATTTTTTAACAAACTTACCGGAGAAAATATTTCTACAGATGATTATCAACATGCTGTAACAGTGTGGAACGCATTTAAAATAAAAAATTTGGGAGAGTATACGGATCTTTATTTGAAATGTGACGTTCTTTTACTATGTGACATTTTTGAAAAATTTCGAGACATGAGTTTAGTTTATTATAGTTTGGATCCATGTTTTTATGTTTCATCCCCATCCTTAAGTTGGGATGCTATGCTTTTATACACTAAAGTTGAACTTGATTTAATTTCGGATGTGGACATGTATCAAATGTTAGAAGAAGGAATTCGTGGAGGCCTCGCTCAATGCTCAATGAGATATGCTAAAGCTAATAATAAATATTTATCAACTTACAACAATGAAAAACCTAGCACCTATCTAATTTATCTAGACTGTGTTAATTTATATGGATTTGCTATGATGCAAAAACTGCCTATGCGAAATTTTAAATTTCTGAATGAAAATGAAATAATCGATTTCAATATCAAGAATGTATGTAAAATGAGTGATCAAGGGTACATTCTTGACGTAGACTTATGTTACCCAACCAACATTCATAATGCTCATTCAGACTTACCTTTTGCAGCTGAAAAGTTTTCCCCTTTACAAAATCAATGTAAAAAATTAATAGCAAATCTGTATAACAAACATCGCTTTGTAATCCATTATGTGCATTTACAAGAATGTTTGAAAAATGGTTTAATTTTACTTAAAATACATAGAATACTATCATTCCATCAAGATAACTTTTTAGAGCCATATATTTCTTTAAATACTTATCTAAGACAAAAGGCTAAATCAGATTTCGAAAGAGACTTTTTCAAAAAGCAAAACAACTCCATTTTTGGGAAAACGATTGAAAACAAACGTAAACAAGTTGATGTTCGACTTGTACAATTATGGAAAGATGCGTTAAATACAACTAACAGATTATGTGGGGCAGAAAAATATATAAGTGCTCCAAACTTTAAAGACTTAGCAATTTTCTCGGAAAATCTAGTTGCTATTCAGTTAAATAAGACAAAAGTTATTTTAGATCGTCCCATTTACATTGGTTTTTCTATTCTTGAGATTTCCAAAACACATTTATATAATTTTCATTATTCTGTTATGAAAAATATTTATAAAGATAATATAAAATTATGTTATACGGATACCGATAGTCTTCTTTACCATATAAAAACTGGTGATTTTTACGCTGATATGAAAAAAAATATTAAGTATTTTGATACAAACAATTTTGGGGAAAATAATAAGTATGGTATACCAAAAGCTAACGGGCAAATACCAGGTTATTTTAAAGATGAAATGGGAGGAGAAGTAATTTCAGAATTTGTTGGTTTACGTGCTAAGTTGTATTGTATAAATTCTGAGAAAAATACTATTAAAAAAGCAAAAGGAGTTACAAAGCCAATAACAAAAAAACTGGACATTGAAAAATATAAAAGAGCTTTAAATTATAAAGAAAACCTAAGAGATGACATGTATGTTATACGATCGAAAAATCATCAGATTTTTACTCAAAAATTAAATAAGCTGATACTTAACAGAGATGATGATAAAAGACAACTGATAAAAAATAGTTTTGAGACTGTACCATGGGGGCACTATAGCACCATACTTTAATTAAGTTTTATAATTATGTTCTATTGTGTTAATGTAACAAAAAAAAAAGATTATTTTTACAACTAATAAATACCTATGTTAAATTTTTGTTTGTTTGTTTTTAATTATAAATTACCCTATCCTAACTTTATTATGAACTGAAAGGTAAATAAAAGTAGATATGATATGTAATAATATATTTTTATTCAACTAAGTAATAGAACACAGAATTATATAAAATTGAACATTGTCTTAGAAATAAGATTCACAATTGATTAGCTACACTTATTTTTTTTACTATTTTACTAATCAAATATTCAGTTTCATCCATAATATAATCACAAGTGTCCCTGACTAGGTACTGAACACAAGTACTATCATTTTCACTGCCACTCGTTCCGATTAGATTGTTGCTACTTAGATCATTAATAGATATATTTATCACATGATGTGCTTTTCCTGGTTCATTCCGGATAACATAAGATGAAGAGGATGTAGCAAATGGTTTTGGTATCATATTTTTTAAAGAAAGCTGAGATTTTTTCCTTTTTTTAATATTCATATTTTTCTTTTCCTTCTTATTATTTTTTTCCGGTTCACGTTTCTGAGGCGCATTTTCAACCGCATTGGATTTATTCATATCTTGTGAAAAATATAATGATTTAACAATATCACCATTATCTTCCACAAGATAAGGATTGTTCATTTTCTGTAAATATAAAGAATTACATTAAATTAACTATACCTAATGGATTAACCATAAGCATTTTTTTTTTATTTCACAAAAATAATACATACCTCACAAAAAAAATACGGGCTTATTACCGGATCGCCATCATTGAGATTTGCAGAGTTCCCCTGTAAAAATAAATAAATAGTAAATAAAAGAAAAAATCAAATCAGCTATAAATACATACAATTACTTATAGTTAAATACTACATACCTCACGTAATCGGAATTGTTCGTGTTCTTCAGAAATCACGTTATCATTGCTCAAAATGTGGGGGCTATAGCATGGCGAAAGAGACATAATTCTGAAAAAATAAAATTGTATATAAAGTCAGAAGTACTTACCGAAATTATTTTTAATTTGGTTAATTTAATACTAAAACTTACCTTCACTATAAAAAAATATATTATTACAACTTGAAATAAGTAAGTGACTGCTTTTGCTAGCTGCAACAATTATATAAACTGTTTAATTACTCTGACGTGCTGATTGTCTCAACAGGTTGTTTAGAAACTATATTTGCGTTCCAATATATGCATTATACTTATATTTAAATATATATATATATATATATATATATATATATATATATATAGAAGGATAGTGGTTTTTGCAAGTAGTAGGCAAGATGAAGTTGATCAAACAACCCATATCCCTGAATGTGAAAAATATAAATTTTAATGACTCTAGTTGTCAGATCAGACACAGCGCTTTATTGCCTAATACAATTCGTTGCATAATATGTGGACCCTCAAACTGTGGTAAAACAAACGCTATGATCAGTTTACTGCTGCATGAAAATGGGCTTAAATTTAAAAATCTTTATCTTTACTCGAAAACTACTTTCCAACCAAAATATCGTTTTTTAAGTGAAGTATTAAGAAGAGTACCTCAGATAAAGTTCAATGAGTTCAATGACGACAAAGATGTTATAGCTCCATATGAAGCTTTAACGAATTCAGTTTTTATTTTTGATGATGTTGTGTGTGAAAAGCAAATAAACATTCGTAATTACTTCTCTATGGGAAGACATAAGCAAATTGACTGCTTTTACTTATCGCAAACCTACTCGAAAATTCCGAAACAGTTGCTACGTGATAATGCAAATTTTCTTATAATATTTAAACAAGATGATGTGAACTTAAAGCATATCTATGATGAACATGTGAATTCTGATCTACCGTGGAATCAGTTTAAAGACATTTGTAAAACTGTTTGGAGTAACCCTTATAATTTTCTACTTATTAACAAAGAGTCACCATTAAACAATGGAAGGTACAGACAGAATTTTGATATTTTTTTAAACTTTGAATGAAGGCTCATTCTTATAAATGAATTACATACATAAATGTTGTTAGTATTATTCCTTTCTTACCTGAATACAGTTGTTATTTATTGTAAGATGGAAAAAAATATTAAAATGGAATTAGTGAAGTCTGTCGACTCCATAAAGAATAAAATTAAACAAATGAAAAATCAGGAGCATTCAATGAACTTGTCACTTGATAAAATACTAAAACCTGTCACAGATCCTCTAAAAACTCTAGTTGATTCTAATAGATATGCAGAAAAATATAATAACATTGAAAATACAACTCTGAATAATTCTGAAGGAATTGAGTCCCATGAAAATAATACTAGCTCATCTTCAAAGATCAATGACTATTACGATCCAAAACCTAATTCTACACAATTCGTCGAACAAAATGCTAAAAAGGAATCGATAGATAATTTAGAAATGTCATTAGAGGGTGATGATATCTTTGGTATTTATGATGGTATTAGTATACCGTTTGGAATTAGAAGTGAAAATAAAACTTTATTAATGGGTAACTCAGCAATATCTTTTTCTAAAATTGATAGTGTGAATAACGATAGTACCATTTTAATTAAAATCGGCGACAAGGCTTACAATTTAACGGCTGGTCTAAAAGAACTTTTACTCCGAAGAAAACCTGATTTAAAGTTAATATCGGGCGAAGATAAACTTGTCTATAAGGATATATTACATTATACAAATGCCCATAAAAGAGATTTTAATCCTAAAGGTCAAATAAGGGGTGACAAAGGCATAAAATATTGTAAAATAATCAAACCCCTATTTTCCGAATCGTCAAACCATGATAAACTTGCGCACGCTAAACTTGGAGGAAACTTACCAACGCTAAAAAAATACAAAAACAACACCGACTTGGTATATTGGGATGATCCTAACGAATTAGTCGAGAGATTGAAACTATTAGTAGCTTCAAGAGATGCTGGCAACACAAACCATGATAATGAAATTTTATCGATAGTTGAAGAACTGAAAGAAGCTGGGATAATTAAAGAATAAATAGTCATAATAATATGCTTTGCATTCAGTATTATACATAAATTCAAGACAGTTGTGCTGAATTCTGAACATGAGCAAAGCCGACGTGGTAAACGAAATTCATAAAAATGCAAGAGTAAACTTTCCACGAAGACATGTTATTATGAAAGATATAGACGACCTGTGGCAAGCAGATTTAATTGATATGCAATCAATTTCAAAAGAAAATAAAAATTACCGATTTATTCTTGCTGTTATTGATACTTTTTCGAAATATGCTTGGGCCTTTCCTCTGAAAAGTAAAACCAAAGATGATGTATGTAACTGTTTCAAAATTTTCCTAGCTATAGGACGTGTTCCTAAAAATCTGCAAACGGATAATGGAGCAGAATTTTATAATAATAAATTCCAAAAGCTTATGAAATCTTATCAAATTAACCACTATTCAACCTTCTCAACAAAAAAGGCTTCGATAGTTGAACGATTTATCAGAACTTTGAAATCTAAACTTTATAAGGGATTTAGTTTAAAAGGCAACTATAATTGGGTAGCTAATACCCTTAATGACGTTATTTATAAATATAATCACACTTACCATCGGACAATTGATGAAATCCCCGCTAACGTGGATAACATTAATAAAAAACGAATATTAGAAAGATACTTAAGGTTGGTAAAAAATGATAGTACAAGAAGCAAAATTAAAGTAGGTGATTATGTGCGTATCAGTAAGTACAAAGGAACATTTGAAAAAGGATATACCCCCAACTGGTCATCGGAAATATTTAAAATTCGAAAAATACAAAATACAACTCCTATCACCTACTTAATTGAAGATACAATCAGAGGTCAACCTATTTTAGGAGCATTTTATGGGCAAGAGCTTCAAAAGACAAAACATCATAATGTATATCTAGTCGAGAAAGTTCTGAGAAGAAAAGGAAACAGGGTTTTAGTAAAATGGTTAGGTTTGTCTTCTACTGAAAACAGTTGGATTGATAAATCGAATATATTAATTTAAATAAAAATAACATAACAAATAACTCAACAACAAAGTCGATGATGAAGCGTGTAAGTATTTATTATAGTGCTCGATTCAGATTCATTAGTCTTATGATGTGTATTGGAGAGAGTAGTCTTCTCAATTGGCTTATAAACAATTTACCATTTGAATTACACTTACCAGGATACAATTATTGTGGGCCTGGTACAAAATTAATTAAAAGGCTTACACATGGAGATAAAGGCATTAATCAATTAGACGAATATTGCAAAGAACACGATATTGCTTATCACAAATCATCAAACTTAAAGGATCGTCACAAAGCTGACTTAATTTTGTTAAAAAGGGCAAAAGAGCGAGCAGTTGCTTCGGATGCGAGTGTATGCGAAAAAATCATGGCACGTTTAGTAAGCAAGGCAATGTCTACAAAAATTAAAACCGGCTCTGGCCTAAAAAAAAACCACAAAGAGTGTTCTCGGAAAGTTACATCGGGAAAAGGCTTAAAAAATAAATTTAAAAATGTTATTAATAAAACTAAAAGACATATGAAAAAATTAAAACCAAAATGCAAAAAAGTGGCAATAGAATTAGCTATGGCCGCAGCTAGAGAATTAGCTGATGATTCATCCATTAAACTTCCTAGGGTTATTCCTATACCAAAAACTGGTGGGGTATTACCTTTGATTCCTATTTTTGCTGGATTATCAGCGGCGGGAGCGTTAGCAGGCGGTGCAGCTGGTATTGCCAAAACCATAAATGAATTCAAGTTAGCTAAAAAGCTCTTGGCTGAATCGAAGAGACACAATGAAAAAATGGAAGCTCTTTGCATTGGAAAAGGATTACACCTTAAACCGCATAAAAATGGGCTTGGAATTTTTGTATCAAATAAAAAAAACTAAGATATCGGCTACCCAAACGAGCCTTAACTAACTTTGACATTTTGAAGTATGGAAATAATATTCCTTATTTTCGAGGTGTATTTATGAGAGATGAGCTCCCTAAACAATCTTTTAAAAAAGAGTGTGGAGTGGTTAATTTAGATAGTTCAAAAAATCCAGGTTCTCATTGGGTAGCCTATGCTAAAAATAATGATTATATTGAATATTTTGATAGTTATGGAAATCTTAAACCTCCAAAGGAATTTATAAAATACTTAGGTGCTAAAGTACGCTATAATTATGATAATATACAACGCGACCACCCTTATAATTGCGGACACCTATGTTTACATTTTTTAAATAATTTTTGGTGTAGTCAAGGAATAAAATAACAGGATCTTCTAAATGTATTCAGTCTGCAAGCATGTCTATAGCGGTAACCATCTCTGGAAATAAATCAGAATTGGATACGTTCTTTCAACCACCTTTGGATTTATCTGGTCAATATGAGTGTGGTTTGTTATACTTTTCAGTATTAAATTCAATACCAAATGCGCGTATTAATAACGACATTTTTCCTATGATCAGAATCGAATGTGATCTTGTACACGGTTCATATTCTAACGGGCTACCAACTCATATTATTCATGAATTTGTATCTAATACTGCTACAGGTCACCGAATCATATAAATACCGCAAAACGTTATTTACTTTCCAGTGAACAAAAATACTATTACATCAATATCTATTAAGATAGTTGATCAATTTGGTTTCTGTATTAAATTTAGAGAAGAACATAAAAATATTGAACTACGCCTACATTTAAGAAAAACAAAATGATATTATATTATAAAAACCCTGTTGTTAACAAAAAGCGCCCTATTTCTTGTACAACCACTAAGGTGCAAAGACGTAAGAAAAAAGTTATAAAGTTAACAAAAGCAAATAAAGATTTTCTTAAATCCCTAGGTTTTAAAGTATGAATATACTACAGATTACTGAATTACCGCACTTCGATACTTCGATTGAAAGTTATGAAGTCCATTCGTACAATCCCTACAACAACAGCTTTAGAGAAAACGATGAAATCAGAATTCCCATACACCAGCAAGACATATATGTGTTACCGTCAGCCAGCTCAATTTACGTCGAAGGACAAGCTAAGTTCTTGGGTAAAGATGGTAATCCTATTAAGAAAACTATTACGTTCAGTAACAACCCTGTTATGTTTTTGTTTCAAGATATCAGATACGAAATAAATGGTATAGAAATAGATCGCATTAAAAATTCTGGAATAACATCGACAATAAAGTCATACGTTTCACTGAATGAAGGAGAAAATAAAGTTGCTGCCTTGTGGGGTTGGAACATAGATGGATTTAAAAGCGATGGTAATTTTAGTGCTATTGTACCTCTTAATAAGATTTTAGGATTTGCAGAGGATTACAATAAAATTGTGATAAATTGTAAACATGAACTTATTCTGAATAGAAGTAACTCCAACTTAAACAGTCTTATAGTAACTGACGATGTTGCACATTTTCAAATAGATATACAAAAAGTGCAATGGCGGGTGCCGCATATAAAAGTATCAGATCGCGAACGACTGATACTTCTTAAACATTTAGAAAGAGACAAATCTATTCAGATAGCCTTTAGAAATTGGGATTTATACGAGTATCCTTTGCTTCCTAAAACTACAAAACATTGTTGGTCTGTTAAGACTACTTCGCAATTAGAGAAACCTCGTTATGTCATTTTTTGCTTGCAAACCAATAGAAAAAATAATAAAATCAAAGACAGTTCTCTGTTCGATCACTGCGCGGTTACTAACTTAACTTTGTTTTTGAATTCACAATATTATCCTTACGAGCCTCTAAGCTTAAATTTTACCGAGAACAAATACAATATATTATATGAAATGTATGTGAAATTTCGTCAGTCGTATTACAACTGTCCTGCAGACCCGTTGCTTGACTTTATCGGTTTCAAGGAGAAGGCTCCTCTGTTTATCATAGACTGTTCAAGGCAAAACGATAGTTTGAAAACAGGTCCCGTAGATGTGCGATTGGAGATTGAATGTTCAGCACCAATACCAGATAACACAACTGGATATTGTTTAATTATTAACGATCGACTTGTGGAATATAAACCTTTGAGTAACATTGTGCGCAGGTTATCATGAATGCCATTGTAGATGTTCAAGGTTTTAAAACAGAAGCAAATGAATTCATAGTGAAAGAAATTGCAATATTGTGCGATAATAAAATACAGGTGCTTTTGATTAAACCACCTTTTCCATATCACGAATTGACAAAACAAGAAAGGAGGCAAGTAAATTGGATTGAGCGTAATAGAAAGATATATTGGAGTGAAGGATTTGTGACTTACTCAAATCATCAGAATTTGATTGTAGATATTTTAAGAGATAAAAGTGTTTACACCAAAGGTTTAGAAAAAGTGTTGTGGTTAAAAAATATTTCGAATAATAATAATATAAATAATTTAGAAGACAAAGGCTGCCCTAGTTTGTTAAATCTTTATGATCAATATTTATATTCTCAAGATTTGTATAATTGTATTTATCATGAAAAAGTATGTGCTTTAAAAAATGTTCTGTGTTTAAAAAAATGGTGTTATGAGAATAAATGTTTTAAATAAAATGTTTTATTTTTTTTGCTTCAAATCATTATGTCACTATAGTTACCATACTTACTCCCCCCTCCCCTCCTAGAACATCTAATGAATGTCTATATAATGCTAGCAACATAATACGATTTCATTATATTTTTATTAATATTTGTTTGAAGTACTTATTGCATGACGAAAATGTTAAAAGAAAACTACAATCCTCGTTATGACATGTATCATACGCAAAAAATGCGTTTACATTCATTTAATTATTATTGGGCAACAACTGACTCTCAGAAAAGGTTAGTGATGGAAATGGCTGACGCGGGATTATTTTATTGCGGTAATGGAATTAATGATAGAACTGTATGTTTCTCATGTGGAGGTGTTATTGAAGAATGGGAGATTTACGACGATCCTTGGATGCAACATGCTATAAACTTTCCTCATTGTTTTTATTTGACCGCTGTGAAAGGAAGGGATTATATCAATAAGTGCCAGAACCAGAAATATTAGCTACAATGCAAGATTCAATTAAATATACTTCTGAAGGCTTAATATTAGCCACAGTGCAAGATTCAGTGAAATTTACTTCTGAATGTAAAAAAGATGTAAAATATGATATTATGTACTTGATGACCTACATCAGACACCCACTCGGACCGGTAAAAATAATTGAAAATCCTGTATCAAGCGCTCCACTGTGAATAAAACACACAATACGAAAAAATGAAATGAAATGAAGTATTATGAACTATATCGCAGATCTGTGAATAAAACACACAATACGAAATAATGAAATGAAATGAAGTATTATGAACTATATCGCAGATCACGATAGGTATAATTGGGGCTTCTGCATCGCACAGCTCGAGCGCACGCGAGAGCAAGTGATGCAGAACCCCCAATTATACCCTACTCGCATCCACAGGTTACTGATCTCAACATCGGGCGACTGGAGCGCTACCAAAGAGTGGAGCACATAAAGCAACATTTTTGGAACCGTTTTCAATTAGAATATGTTTCTCTGCTCCAGAAAAAAACTAAATGGGCAGCGTCAACAGGCCAACTTTCAGTAGGAGCACTGGTTCTCATCAAAGAGAAAGGCCAACCGCCCTTGGTGTGGCCACTGGGGCGAGTCATCAAGGTCTTCCCTGGCTGCGACGGGACCACACGGGTAGTGGAGCTGAAGACGAAGAGAGGAACGGTGCTGCGGGCTTACAACAACGTCTGCCCACTTCCTCTCACTTGAATGCTTCAACCCGGGGAGGATGTTCGATCGCCTCCGACCAATCGGCAATCTTCGGCAGCTGTCGTGAGACAGTGGAAGACGGCGAGCGGCGGCGAGAGGAGCGGCGTGCGGGACATCGGCACTTCGCTACCGATCTCGGACGACGGCACGCGCGCGCACTCCATACGCTTACCAACATCGATAATATTGTACCTATTTGGATTACACTCTTTTAAATTACAGTCCATTGCATTTTAGTTTAGTCCTTAGTTAGGTCCCTAACAGTTACTTTTTGTTTTTATGTAGTTTGGTTTTTTATTTTATAATTTAGTTTGTGCACTTCCTGTACGAGTCACAATAAACACTTTTTCTTTCTTTCTTTCAATGGATGATATCTCAGCGTCACAAGTTGTATACCATGCTATCTTTGGAACACAAAACGAGGACCTGGGGGTACTCCAAACGATTACAGACATGAAGACTCCCTGGAAGTTGCGTTCTGAAATAGCAGATAAGTTTAGGAGTGCAGGGAAAAGTTCAAAGGTTATGAGACTCCCACAGCAAAAGCTCTACGCAAAGATGGCTCAGGCGAATATGACCGGCCTGTTAACTGAGTCAGCCTTCCAGATCCGCTGCAAACAGGTCTTCGCAGGAAAAAGGACAGTGAACTATATAGAGGCGTTTTATAAACACATGAGCTCTGATGGGCCACAAGCTATTCAGGGAGGCCTCACCTTACATGCTCTAGCTGCCTTCTACAGAAGTTTGAAAGTAGAGTTAATGACCAAGAAAGATGAAAACACAACACACGGAACAGTAGAGTGGCGAGAAATTTCAGGGTTAGGTGCTGAACATGGGCCTGTTTCGAGCGAAGTAATAAGAGAGAGTGGAAGGTATTTCTGCGGAAGGGCCTAGTAAAACTTTTCATCGTTGGTTCCAACTTGCAGTTTTTATTTACCTATTATTCTATATTGTATGTTTTTATTAAAGGTCATATTGTATTGGACCTCTTTAATTAAGTGGTATATAAGCTAAGGTTTCATTAAAAAAAAAGAAACGATCGACTTGCTTGAACACTAGTATATTACTGCCACAGCTTATTTTAATTCCATAATGGTTTTTAGCTTTTTATTACGGACGCTTTTAATGTGCACGTCTTTCTACATCGTACTCACATGTATAATTACAACATGAATGATGTAACCACTTTTTTTGTAACAATATTTTGATTTAAAAGAGTGTCCATGGAGTTTCTTGCCCGTTCTTCTCCATAGGTACCTACTAAGCTTTGGAATGGGCAACTAGCTTCATCTTTCTGACTGACCAACTCCCTTTTTTTTTGTTGAGGGTGGGAAATCATCAAATGACCCCTCCCGCTCTGGGTGGAGCGGAAGGGAGTGTCAGACTCTTACTGACTAAAACCGACTCGTGTTCCTTCCTTGGCCCTTTATGTTCCGGGTCAGCGGTACCCCTTTCGGATGATCCCGCTTTCCCAGCAGGCTTGGGCCCTAGTGGGCCCCTCTTCGATGCTGACATCTCTTTGAGGCGCGCGTGGAACACGTACGCGCCGTCCAGCACGGGCCTGGTCCTGATCGGACGGTGAGCTACCCATTACTCACCGCCCGCAGGCCCGCGCCTTCGTTGGCCGGGAGTCGTCACGCGGCTCCCGACGCCCGGAGCGTCCACCGCGACGGCTTGGACGGGAGAGGGAGAGAGTGACATGACCCCTTGACAATCCAAAAGTGCCTGTAATTGGTTTATTTGAAATAAATGCTTTGAGTTTGAATTTTGTGGGCTAATTTGACTTTGTATCTTTCTGTTCCTAAATTGAATATAATATTAGAATTAATATGTCTCAACAGTAGGCTCAACATTTTGAAATTGATTGGATGTAAGTACATTGTATAATCAAATGGAGCTGTGGCTGAGCGATTGGTTAGCAACTCCCAAACGAAACAAATAGCAGTATGATGTTGAATCCGGTTCTAAATCATAATAATTGAGAATAGTATTCTAGAAGAATAGTATTCTAGAACCATGTACAAATATGAATTACGAGTCATATTCAGGATAACAGAGACAGTTACTAATCTAAACGCAAATCTATAATTTAAATCAAGGAATATGTTTGAGCATCTAAACTATTCTTGATGAAATTGTTCTAGAATGTGGACTTAGTACATTAGTATAAGTAACCGAATAATTCGTTTACAGTCGTGATGTCTTTTATCGTGAACAAGCGTAAACATATCAATCATACGTATTAGTTAGAGTACCTTTTGATTATTTTAATATAAACGAGTTTTTAGTGATCGACCATCGATTGTTATATTATCAGTTCAAGTATTAAAAAGCTACTGAAAACAATGTTCATAGTCATGCCGAATAAAAGTGATATCAGGGAAAATCGACTAAAAATTCCTTCGAATAACTTGGTTGACAAAGACGTGCAGTCGATGCTACTGCCTTTGAATCTGATGCAAAATATAATGTTCTGTCCAAAATATCGTATCAAAAACAATTTTATTGGTCCAGTTGGCCTCTTACATAATTTTGTGTCGTTTATCGGAACTGGCATATTTATATATGCATTTTTTTATCGTCTTTACATTATATATATTCATAAAGCGGAAGACTCCCTTTTTGTACAGTTTGTGCTCTCTTTCTTTGATTGCGGCTACTACAGCCTTGGCCTTTCCATGAACTTCATCAGTGGCGTTTTCAATACGAAAAGATACATTTCATTCGTCTTAGTTTTTCAAAACATTCACAGGTTCCTTAATAATAGAATAAGCTCCAAACGCTTCACTTTTTGGAACTGGTTCAGTATTATTATGGCCGGTAGTTTCTTTGCCATCATTTTAATCAGTTGCAGTTTAAAACTATATTTGCCATACTTCTATATTTTGAGTTGTTATTCTTTGGTTAGTTTTGATTTCAATTACATATATGCCATTCGACTACTGAAACTTTTGGGAGATAAAGTCAATTTATGGAATACTCGTGCAATGAATTTGCAAGGAATTGAAGATATGGATGAAATCAAACGAATGTTTGATGCTTACATTGATATATTTGAATGTTATGAAATCTACAAAACGTGTTTTCAAAAAATAGTAAGTACATGGTCAATTTAAATCTTATCCGTTCCGACCTAGAAGTAACATTTGGAGTAAATATGTATTATATACTTCTTCTAAAAAAAAACGTGATTAACAAATTATTCAAAAACGCGAAAACGAACTCAAGATTTTCTAATATGATATTATTGCTTTATCAATTTCAGATACTTTTTTATACCCTAGAAGTTTCCATTCGCTTTTTAGTTAATTTTCAAGTAGTACTTGAAATTATAAAAGATGGTATGAAAAATCAAGATTTTGTAAGTATTTTATAAATTGTGTGTTCCACTTCTTTGGTGCCGGCACGAGTTACAATATCGATGGTGCCTCGTGCAGGTTTTTTTCTCGCGCTTTTATTTTTGGTTTAATACAACTAACTAGAAAATATGTTTAGTATGGAGTTCATGAAAAATAAAATACTGTGTTTTCATAGAGAAAAATTATTTAGGATCATCATTATCATCACCAGCCACGTGGTAGATTATGGCCCACTCCCACTCACAGAGAGGAGGCGTGTGTCCCAGTATGCAGTAGGAATATTATAGGCTGATTACCTTTTCAATATTTATGCTACTACCATCACACGCGGTTTCAATGGGTTGTTGATTTCATTAAACTCGCGTGAGTATCAACATAATTGTGGGTTTATGTACTTTCTGAATTTTGTTATAGGAAATTTCGATGCTCACATCGTTATACGTATATCTTTGGTCGATGAAGAATTTTACGATGCAAGTAATATTATGTCATTATTGTGAGAAATTATACAGGGCTATGGAAAAGGTTCAAGATTGTTGCGCTATTATTTTGAACTCAGATTGTACAGGTATTATTAATTGATTTTTTTATGTAGGTAAGTAAAAGTGAAAGGTAATATTTTACTCTGTATGCTAATTTACGTTTGTATTAGTTAAGTAGCAAGTTCAGTCCCTTGGCGTCTATACGAGACACTTCACAATAAAAAACTGACACTTTTGGACTGACGTTTGGGCACATACCTTGCTATCTAAAACAAATAAATGCAAATATAAATCAGCTATCGTCCACGACGCAACTCAATAGTAACCAGTTACAAACTCAAATCCCCAATGAGTGGCCAGAATGTCACAAAACTAGTATTTCAATCTTGGTTTGCACACGAAACAACCAATCACTAACTAGATAACAGTTTGTAATACGATAAATTAATTTATAATCACGTGTTTTCTCAGGTGAAGAGAAAAGGCTGTTCCGTAATGTACAGCGATTATATCGAGCTACATTCAGAAAGATACGTGTGTGCGGTTTGTTCGACGTAGACGCTCCGTTAGTATTAAACCTGATGAGTGTTCTCACTAATTATATCGTTGTGCTGCTCTCCTATGCCTTTTTGTAATCAATAACGTAACTTCAACGGTCTTGCTTCACTTTGTTTCCCAAAAAAAAGTTAAATAAACTTTCTACCAATAAACAATGTTGTGAAAATGATATTTATTTTATTCTGTATACAATTATCGATAAAATGTTGTCTTGATTAATTTTATAGGTCAGGAGATTCTTAGATAGGAATGGAGATTGATCGTCAAGTCAGAACAAAATCTTAAAAAAACGATTTCTACGGCAACAGATGAACTCATTAATTAAGCTGTTAAACGATCGTTCATCTGTGTGTTAAAAAGTTAACATGTTTTGATGTTTTTTATTTTATTTTTTCTGACATTACGAACCAATATTTTTTTTAAAATTATTTATTCAAGTTTTAATTGTTGAATATTTCAATAGATATTGATAGTTATCTTTTCTTTTTGATAGCAAAATTTTATTCAGTGGCACTCCCGCATCGTCTGAGTGGAGGGGGACTGGGAATCCGGCAGAGCCTTTTCATCCAGCTCCCCGCCGACGACCGCCCAACTTTACGGCGGGCCCGGCACGCCCCTCCCGTCGGGGAGGGGCCCAGGAATTACTGACGACGCGGGTGGTGAACAGTGCAATGCAGGAGAAGGCGCCCCCGCGCCTGTCTCCCGCTGTTCACCACCTGGAGGCGGATGACGACGATCATACAACAGCCGTCTCACGCCCCGTCTTCGCCTGCGGAGCGGCGCCGCGAGAGGGTCGGCCTCTCGCACGCGCTCCGCCGCCTCCTTCTGTGACATTACTTCTTCGCAGAAGGAGGCGACCGCTGCCCAAGCCCCCTCGCTTTCCAGCATCGAGTTGACGACGCCGGGAAGCGAGAGGTCCAGCCTGACCGCTGCGGCCAGTGTACGGCGCAGCTCGGACCAGGCTGGGCACACCTCGAGGGTGTGCTGTGCCGTGTCCTCCGCCGTGCCACAGTCGTGGCGCGACGGGGTCTCTTCCCTTTGAATCCGGTGCAGGTGCGATCCGAAGCACCCGTGGCCGGACAACACCTGCACCAGACGGAAAGAGAGGAAACCGTGGGACCGCTCGAGCCAATCCTTCAGGACTGGCCCGAGCGCGTCCAGTGTTCGGCGGCCAAATGCGGCAGTGGCAAGGTCCTCCGTCCAATGATGGACGATTGCGTCCTTCGCCTCTTGCCGCACGACCTCCCGCTCTTCTGCGGCGGGAGGCTCCCCGAGCGCCTTACTAACGTTGATACAGCTCGGCTAGTCTATTTCAGTTATTTTCATAGCGTCATGTCCTACGGCATTCTGCTGTGGGGCAAAGCCGCTGATATTCAAAATATATTTGTTCTTCAAAAACGAGCTGTACGAGCAAGCTAGGTGCTAGAGTTACTCTGAGAGATTTTTTTTAAAGAGATTGGTATTCTCACGGTGGCCTCACAATTCATCTTCGCCAACATCTTATATATATTAGGCAAAATATACACTTATACACAAAAAACAGTGATATTCATAATATTAACACTAGAAACAAGGACAAACTACGTGCTCCCTTTCACCGGCTTCATAAGGTCCATAACTCATTTGTTGGGCTTGGTATAAACTTTTATAACAAGCTTCCCTCTTCTTTGTTAGAATAGCCTTTTAATGCGTTTAAAGCTAAAGTAAAATCCAACCTTTGTTCAAAGGCATACTATTCAATCAACGATTACTTAAACGATAAAAATATTTGGTCGCTGTGATTAACTCAAGACAATGTTTATGTTCTTTCTCCAAAATTAGCTTACCTACTGAGAAGTTATACGAGTTCATATAATTGTTTATTTTATTTGACTATATTAGTCAATTTAGTTTAATTTAATTTTTATTTATTATTGACACAATCTACTTATTTCAATGTTTTTTAATGAGTTGTATTGCAATATATGGTTAGCTAGCGACCTCGACAGTTGATCATATTATTCTTTTGAGCAACCGGCAGCAAGTTCGTCATGCTCCCTTAGATGTAGATTTATTATTTATTTCTGCTTGAGTATAGTTTTAAATATTGGCGTGTGCTACTCGTAGCTGACATATGGCAAATAATTTTAATATTTATGTGTTTCGTAATGTTAATTACTTATTACTATATAGAATCCAGTTCTTCTAACTGAACAGACAGCAGTGCTGCTGGGGAGTTTGTTCCGCCACTTCTTCATCCCAGCTAAAGCACTAGGAAGTTGATGGCGCGAAGGGCTAATTTAAGTGGACTGTATGCGATGCGGAACTAAACGATTGTACTAAACGATTGACAAACACTTGGCGAAGGTAGTTCGAGTTGCGGTGGATAAAGGACAATAAATAGATTACAACCCGAAATAATTAGGAAGGGACGCACAAACCTTTTACTGGAGCCTGCACGTGCTCGCGTCGTCGTCGGAGCACCGGTTCACTTGCAGGTTCAGGAGCAGTTGGGCTTCAAGTTAATGTCCTCACAAGGTAAACACAGACACAAACTCTTGATTATAAGTCTTATTACATGCGAAAGTGCGGTAATTCCAAAGTTATCAATAATTTTAAGTCGAGCGAAGTTACGCCATTGCGCACGCGGTGCGGTACGATCCGGAAGTAATTTTGCGACCAATGGCGAGGCGAATCTTCTTACTCACTCGCGAGGTATGTGCGGGAAAGGGATGGGTCTAAGGAAAGCGGATGTCAATCGAATCTTGAATGTTGGCGTAACCAGAAGTGGTGAAGGGTGGGCGTTTTGGGGGGACTGTCTTATGTGATTTTGACGTTCAAATAGTGCTGATTCTCAGCCTAATTTGAATAAATGACTTTTGATTTGATTTCACTCCCCCCCTCCAGACCCGAAGAGGCCCGCGGAGGCAGGCCGGCACTAGTCGGGGGTTGCGGAAGGATCGTACGTTCCCGCGACCCCCGGCGTAGGTGTGAGATGGCACACCGGGGTGTTTTTAGTCAGTAAGAGTCTGACAGACCCCGCCGCCCGCCCCAGGGCGGCGGACATCCATGAGGATTTTCCACCCCGAAAAAAAAAATGGGTGCACTTGCATAGAGCATACAGGGATAATCGTCGGTTGGTCCTTATTCCATTTAAAATTGTCTAAGAGGCCTCTGCAAGTTGGCTTTGGCCCCTCGTACGCCTTCCAAAGGACCGGGACTCAACATATGGTCCCGAGGTACGTAAACATATAGAATAATAAATAATAATAAAAAAACACATTGCACTGTATACATTGTAGATTATACATTGTTTGTTACAAATTAGGCACAATTATATAGACTCTATCCCTTAAACTAGGTCTAGCCTGTACGTTAAGAGATAGGGTTCAGCCGTATGAGTACAGAAATGATATTTTGTAACAAGTGAAGCAGCGTCGAGTTTACATGAGCTAAGCTATTTTATTAAATAAGTGTTAGTTAGTGGGTTGTGTATGTGAGTGAGTTCGCGTGTGTAGGTGTGAGTGTGTGTGTATCTGTGTATCTGTGCGTGCATGTGCGTGGATTTTGCGATTGCATTTTTACGAGATGTATGTTGGAAGATTTTCCGTTGTTAGGTAGTCCTGTTGTAGTAGCCATTGAGTGATTTTGTGTTTTAGCGTGTGTCTGTTTAAATCAAGTATGTTTAGTATTTTATCTAGTTTCTTATACACATAGGTACCTATGACGTAATATTGGCGTTTGGCAAATGTAGTTTTATGTCTTACACCTGATGGGACATTTGTGCGTTTTATAGGGTTGGATCTGGGCATGGATCTATGAGTTCTGAGCACAGGCTGCAAGATGAAAAGCTGTCTAACAGTTAATACCTTACATTCACTATAAAGTTGTTTGGTTGGATATAGGTACGGTTTCTTAGACATAACTTTAAGAACGGCTCTTTGAGCTCGCTCTGCTCTCAGGCAATTTGTTTTAATAGCACCACCCCATTCAGTAATGCAATGTCCAATAATCGACTGACACAGTGCAAAATAAACCATTTTTAATGTATCTATCTCAGCCGACTCTCTAAGGGATTTAAAGACATAAATAAGACGCATAGTCCTGCTGGTTATGACTTCTAGCTTTTTGTCCCACCGTAAGTCGTCATGAATTTGCTACTTGCATACTTTACACAGTCGCTTCTAGCTAGTGTAGGATATAAACACGGTATTGACGAGTTCAGGAAGGAGTGAGCAGTTACCACAAAAGTTTGTGGTGGCTTGGTGTTTCATCGGATTGGGTATCATTTAAGCTATTTACCAATTTAATTAGTTTTGTGTTTCTTAAATAATAGGGTTTGTCCTCCAAATAGTAGATCTGTCACCAAAATGTAGTCACCAAACAATGCAAAATCAGTTCCACAATAAATCACCTAAAATCCTGAGATATAAGGTCTAGTACCAAATAAATGTTTTTGTATGTATTATAATAGGTGTGTCCTAATAGGTATTTAAGCAAACTAATTTAAAGAGATCACCAATAGTAGTAGTTTTCTTATTCACCACGGATCGATTGATATACATAATATGTCGACGGTAGGGCTTGGTCGACGGAACCCCGCTTCGCGGGGCTCCTACTTCTGGGTGGTTTATAAAAAAATAACCACGAAGGGGATGGCGGGGTCTCTCGACCCCGCCATCCCCTTCTAACCTAACCTGTCCGAGTCGGGGTGCCCTAAAGTCCAGATTGCATCCAGTTTCTCCTGGTAATTTGTCTCGGGTATCATTTAAGCTATTACCAATTTAATTAGTTTTGTGTTTCTTAAATAATAGGGTTTGTCCTCCAAATAGTAGATCTGTCACCAAAATGTAGTCACCAAACAATGCCAAATCAGTTCCACAATAAATCACCTAAAATCCTGAGATATCAACCTGGGAACAATTTTTGTTTATCTGAGAACGAAAATATTTCGTGGCGATAGATCTATTTATTAGGTGATACAACTTGATGACAAATATAAATTTTGGTGATAGAAAATATAGTTCCCCATCGGATTGCATAGGAATGTAGCAAGATTTATCCAAGTGTAATGTAAGTAGATTTGCGTGGAACCAGTTCATGATACTATTTAGTGCTATTTCTGCCTTAATTTTAACCTCTTCCCATGTCTATTATTAATAATAATTATTATGTATACTTGTAAACATGGCAGTTGAGAGTAATGTCACTTTAATGTCTTACTGCTGGTGGCGCGTGTGTTGGATCATTAGGTTCCCTACAATACGATTGAGCTGGATGATGCTGATCCACGTGTCATGTTCGTGAACAGGCACCGTCGGTTGAGACTGGTCATGTGTCAGCTCAAAAGCTTTTAAAAATTATACTAGATAGTGCTGTATTAAATACCACGTCTCTAAATAGATCGGACAGTGACTGCAAGCATAAGAAGTATCGGAGAAAAAAGTTAAATGTCTTCTTTTTAAAGTCATTGTGAATTATTCGCAAGTGGTCGAGTGCTGCGTGTTTACGATGTAACAACAATTTATTTAATAACAAAATGTAGTAGTGTATATCAAAACAATTCTCAAGATTCATGCTGTCAGAATAATATATAAACTTGTCATAGTGTCCGAAGTCTGTTTATGGCGATATAATTTGCGATCAGGCGATTGTCGCCTGACATTTCACGAGCACATCTCCTTAGTGGCCACCGAGTCATACAAACGGCTGGGCTTTGTCTTGCGTAATGCACGTGACTTCCGTAACCCTAGCATCATCAAAATATTGTATGATTCCCTTATTAGAAGTAAATTAGAATTTGCAGCTTGTGTTTGGAGTTCAAATGAATCAACATACACCCTTGTAATTGAAAAAGTTCAAAAGGTCTTCCTACGCTACTTGAATAAGAGGAACGATGGGTACTATCTATTTATGTACCCCACAGATTTTTTTCTAGGTATTCTAGGATATAGGTAACTCCTTAGCAGTCCGGTGGTCTCGAACGCAGATCATCACCGCTCTGAAAATTATACGGAATGTAATTGACTCCCCAGAATTGCACAACATACTATGCACATTTTAAGACAATTAGCTACGCCACCGCACAGACTATTCGCGACTGCACAGTGCCGCACGATGTCCCATGCGCATTCCCCGCTGTGGCGCATGAGCAGCGCAATCAATGCCCTTATTTGTGACCTACCCGATTGTGACGTGTTGACCGACAGATTCAACCAAATCATGTTATTGTGCTCGAGATTTTGTGAAAGACATTGCATATGAATAATTGCATGTTCTAACAATTTGTAACGTAATGATTTTTTTATTTTTATTTATTTAATATTAACGCTGTACGCAATTATGAACTAATTAATTACTGTTACTGGTTTATAACCGTTGTAATTAATAATAATCGTCATGGAAATAGGGTTCTTAATAGAACTTAAACACACCAAGATAATAAAAATACAACGAAATTATCGTAGAATACTTATTACTTTCGACGGCGAACAGTATCGAAGGCGGCATCAAATTATAAGGAAATGGATTGTTTTTTTTTCGTTTATTGTGCTACACAGAACATTACAAGTAATGACACATGGGCATAAAAAAAATACTTATTTAGTCTAGTTTAATAATATTATATAGGTTTTACTGACCGGTTGGTGCAGTTGGTAGCGACCCTGCCTTCTGAGCCGCTGGTCCCGGGTTCGATCCCCGGACAAGTCAAACATTTGTGTGCATGAACATGTCTGTTTGACCTGTGTCTGGGTGTGTATATGTATATAAGTAAGTATATCAGTCATCAGGTTACCGTAGTACAGGTTCTATTTAGTTCGGGGCCAGAAGACCTTGTGTGGATGTTGTCTCATATTATTATTATTATTATTGACACTAAATACAAAATGTTTCACCAGTATACGGATGCCAAGAAATCAATACCAAAACCGCCAATGACCGCAAGGAGATATGGCAAAGCAAAGGCTTTGCCATACCTCCTTGCGGTCATCGGTAGTAAGTACTAAAGGTTTGCGCCAGTTCTCTTTAGCCATGGAGAGTGGGGTCAGCCCGTGGTCCACTGCGACAACATCACGGTGCATACCCATTTAGCTTTAGACTTTTTGAGACTGCAACCTCGCGGTTGTAAAGGGTCATCGCATTTAATAAGCCTCGACCCCCGCACTTCCGCGGTATGTACAGTCTCACCACCGAAGATCGTGGGTGATGCATCCAGTTTGCGGTTAGCAGTGTACGGACGCTCCTATCCAGGGTGTCGAGTTTGGTCTGAGTCCATTTGAGTATGCCGAAAGAGTACATCAAAACCGGCATGACCCAACCGTTGTTTCCGCCTGAAAGAAGACTAAGTAATATCTTCTTCAGGCGACCGAAGAAGCGCTCCTTTAACGATTGCTTCATGTCAGCAACGTTGATGCCTAACGCTTCCGACATACCCAAATATTTATAGCTTTCGGATGAGGAGAGTGTATGGTGTACATCTAAGGTGTATAGAATCCGAAAGATGAATTCCTTCGAATTCCATAATCTCACCCCGCTTTACGTGCATGACTGCACATTAGTCCACACCAAATTCCATCCTGATGGCACTACTGAAAGTTTCAGTCACCTTCAGTAGCTCCATCACTCGCAATTTGTTGTGGGCAAAGAGTTTTAAGTCATCCATGTAGAGGAGGTGAGATATGATCTAACCACCTCTCTTCAACCGATAACCTAGACCTGAATCCTCCAGTAGTGTGCTTAGAGGATTCAGGGCTAAGCAGAACCAAAGTGGACTCAAACTGTCGCCCTGAAATATTCCCCGTTTAATCCATACAGGATCATCATTCCTCTGTATCTGTCGACATCCTGGATAGCGAAGAACCGTCCTTCATTGCCCCATACACGACTCAAAGAAGATGCCTAGAGTTGCGTCTATCTTGTTCAACTCCAGCACCCTCATGAGCCATGTATGTGCCACCGAGTTGTAGGCCTTCTTATAAGCTATCCAGCATGTCGACAGATCCTTGCGAGATCGACGAACCTGTTGGCTAATGGCCATGTCGATGAGGAGTAGCTCCTTAGTACCGCGGGACCCGTTTCTGGGCTGTGTCTAACAGTGGACTGCGATGTACTCAGTTGATTGATTAAATAGCCTGAAGCGATTGGATTAAAGGAAGGTATTGGATTCTAAATTGCAATGGGGCGATCACATTAGAGCTCTTTCAGGTAGATTAAGTTCAGCTGCATATGCAATAAGAAAAATAAGTTGACTGATATAGCCATAATACTGTAGAAATAACCTAGCTGAGGTTATTTCTACAGTATTATGTCCCAACGGGTTCTGCTGTGGGGATCGGCAGCTGATGTAGATTCAATTTTTATTTTAAAACAGAGGGCCGCGTGACCTATAAAATGGGTCCTCGCGAGTCTCTTAGAAACAAATTCAAAGAAATTGATTTACTAACTCTGCCTTCTCTTTATATCTTAGAAAGAATTTTGCATCTTCGCAAAAACTTAGGACTTTTCAAAATAAGAAGCGATTTGCATAATATAAATACAAGTAGTAAAAATGAAATTGTGATACCCAAATTTAGGTTCACTAAAACAAGCAAGTCATTTCTTATAAACAGTATCCGCTTTTATAACCAGTTGCCAATGTCGGTAACAGAACTTAGCGATGGAAAGTTCAAAAAAGCATATTGTAATATTAAAGACTACGTCGAAGACAAGGAAGTTTGGTTTATTTCCTTCTGCACATGTGGCTTCCCTGATACCTCATTAACGGCATCACTTTGTAAATGTTTATTATACTTCGTAAAAGATAGCTTGATCTCTGCGACAGCTGTCAGTAAAATCACGCCTATGAAGTTCTGAATTTCATAGTAGTACAGACGGGTGCGCCAAAGTTCACCTAAATTTTCAACTCCGATAATTGGAAATCCGAAAATGTTCTTCCTAACATTTTTCATCCTAACAATCACAATTCCTAACTACTCTGTATCTAATGTTCATAATACCAAAGCATTCAACTTCATAATGTCAGTAGCAATAAACATCTATTATACTTTTATTTGTTTCCCTATATTTTCTCAACATAACCATCTTTTATACTATTATTCAAAGTCATATATTTTTTGTTTAGATTTCTTTTTATTCATAATAATCAGTATTATATACATTAATCATTGTAAGCCCTAATTATCACATGCCATAATTATGATATGCCATAACATAATTTGCCATCGACATCGGGTGTGTAACGGTTGTTTATATCAAGAGAAATTGGATGCAATTGGGACTTTAGGGCACCCCGACTCGGACAGGTTAGGTTAGAAGGGGATGGCGGGGTCGTGTGAGTGAGCGTAGCGAGCGAATAGACCCCGCCATCCCCTTCGTGGTTATATTTTTATAAACCACACAGAAGTAGGAGCCCCGCGAAGCGGGGCTCCGTCGACCTAGCCCATCAACCATGCACAGAAAAAAAAACCTAAAACTATAAATATCATCTTCTACCCACATATATTTTTTATAACACTTGGTAAATGTTTCTTTCTGAGTATGAGTGAAAATATTATGGTAATTATGTTTAGGGATAAAAGCGTTATGATAAAAACAGTAGGAGTTTAAATATATTTACATTAATGATATTATTAATTACAATTTTCGGAAACATGAGTGTTATGAACATCGCCGGTAGCACTACAAATAGTATGAATGAAAACTTTAGGATGAAAAATTTTAGGAAGAGTGATCATTCGGATTACAAATCGTTAGGAAGAACAATTTCGGGTAAAGAACTTTAGTTGAGCCAATATGGACCCAGTACAGACAGTACCTGTAAATGTCATACTTTATGGGCATGCCGACCTACTTAGTGATGGGCGATGAATCAACGTGACCACAGACTATAAACTATCGATATTTTAAATAAAGCTTAATTTGAAAATTATTTTTTTAATTTTATTGTATATTTGATAATATTTGCGAACAAGAGTTTATAATAAAACAAGATTGTTCTAGCGATTCAGAAACTGATTCAGATATGGATTTGGGGTGTACTCCTTTACGAGAATAAATGTATTTTATATTCAAATATTCGTTTAATTTAGTAACGTTTGTAATTAAATTAAACCCAATTAAATGTTACATTAGCATCGATAATAGTAAGAAAATTCGATAATTTCTATCCACAATTTTTTATATCATGACAACCCTAGGAATGTCTGTTTGACTTATGTCGCAGAGATCAAGCTATCTTTTACGTAGTATAACTGCTCCCAAATTACAATGTTATTTTTTTACATATTTGACAATTTTATTTAATTCTTTGACATAACCTTCTCATTATTTGACATTATACAGGGTGGCCCAAAAGTCGTGGATCAAACGCAACTAGGGGTTAGGTGGGGTCATCAGCTGCAAAAAGTTGTTCTACGGGAGGTCCTTAAGGTCAACCCCTGCAGAGTATAATTTATTTTGAGTTTTTATGACAAAATACACTTTTTTTAACTAATTCTTATAAAAATTCGAAAAAATCTACATCCTGTATCTTTTTTATAATTTTCACTAGATTGGTACTGATGAGTCTTTGCCTTAGACATGCTATTTACGGTTGTTTATTGGGTGTGTTGAAGATAATATTAAGTTTTACGAATTTTTTTTTCTCAAATCATAACTTTTAATTTACTTTGGACCCCACTGTGAAAAAAAAATACTCTACCGAAAAGTGACCCTGTGTTACAAGTTTTGGCGCATTTAATAGGGATTCCGAAAAGGTATTACACATGGCCATGAGTGGCTCTAATATCTTTCAAGGACGATTATTCGTAGCAAGGCCAAAGTTAATCCAACCATAAAACTCGGTTAGGCTTATTTAAAAATAAACTGGAACTAATACAATTAATGACAAAGACTCTCTACCTCTCTTTTACACTAACCATTTAATCCTTTGTCAATAAAAGGCCGGTGTGCCCGTCATTTCAGGTACCGATATCTTTTCTAGGAAACAAAAGGCCGGGCCGGCCGAGGCGGGGTCGGGGGATGCGCGTGAGCATGTTTCTTTAGAATGTTTAGTGTTCTTTAGTGACTCGCTTCCTGCCTATGAGTACGCACGTGTTCTTTTTCTCGGTTTTACGACGACTTGTGATCAGTTTCTTTCCTTTGACCTACGCTTTGTTTTTCGGACTTGTGATAGATTGCCTACCTGTGACCAGTGCTGTGTGAATCGGACTAGATTCGGAATCGGACGGATTGGCTACAAAAGTGGACAGATGGCTGCTGCGAGGAGAGAATACACCCAACGGGAGTATGCAGAAATGCATTACCTGTATGGCTTTTGCGACGGTAATGCCCGGGCTGCTGCCAGGGAATATCGTCAACGCTACCCTAACCGTGATCGTTTTCCGGACTACAGAGTCTTTATGCGCGTACATAATTCGTACATGGAGGGAGTCTTACCCGGTCAGCATGCTCCGAGAGCAGGCAGACCAGTGGGGCAATTTGAAAATGAAGATCAAGTGCTGAGAGAATTAAGATTGGATCCTAGTATAAGTCAACGCCAAATATCCCGTAATCTCGGGATTCCAAGATCGACGGTGCAACGTGTCATTAACAGAAACAAATTACACGCCTACCACGTGCAAAGGGTGCAAGCTTTGCTGCCCAGTGACTATGAACCCAGAGTGCGGTTTTGCAGAGAGATGCTAAGATACCACAGAGAGGATCCGCAGTTCTTCAACAAGGTTTTATGGACGGATGAGTCAACTTTTAGAAGAATGGGAGTATTCAATATCCACAATCTACATTTTTACTCCAGAGTAAACGCCCATATCATAAGAAATGATAGATTCCAGCATCTGTTTGGTATTAACATGTGGGCTGGTATAATTGGCCAGCAGTTGGTGCTGCATGAAATGCCAGCAAGGCTGAATGGTGCTCAGTATTTAAATTTTTTGCAAAATAATTTAAACCATATCCTTAACGAAGCTGAAGTTCCAGAAGAAAGAATAGCAGAAATGTGGCTGCAACATGATGGCGCCCCGCCTCACTACGCTCGAGCAGTTAGAGATCATTTGAACGAGCGCTTCCCCAACCAGTGGATTGGTCGAGGCGGACATATTGCGTGGCCACCCCGGTCGCCCGATTTAAATCCATTAGATTTTTTTCTTTGGGGCTATTTTAAAGAAATAGTTTACCAAGGAGAGAACAATAGCGAACAAGAACTACGACAAAAGCTCGAATTTGCTAGGTTACAAGTTACTAACAACAGAGGTGCATTCCGTAAGTTACGGAGGAATTTTATTAGACGGTGCAGATTATGTATTATGGTCAGAGGCAGGAATTTTGAGCATTTATTGTAAAATGTTTTGCTTAATAAAACAATTATTTCACAATCGTTGTCTTGTTTTTTCGTCCTAGAAAGATATTAGAGCCACTCATGGCCATGTGTAATACCTTTTCGGAATCCCTATTAAATGCGCCAAAACTTGTAACACAGGGTCACTTTTCGGTAGAGTATTCTTTTTTCACAGTGGGGTCCAAAATAAATGAAAAGTTATGATTTGAGAAATTTTTTTTCGTAAAACTTAATATTATCTTCTCCACACCCAATAAACAACCATAAATAGCATGTCTAAGGCAAGTACTCATCAGTACCAATCTAGTGAAAATTATAAAAAAGATACAGGATGTAGATTTTTTCGAATTTCAATAAGAATTAGTTAAAAAAAGTCAATTTTCTCATAAAAACTCAAAATAAATTATACTCTGCAGGGGTTGACCTTAAGGACCTCCCGTAGAACAACTTTTTGCAGCTGATGACCCCACCTAACCCCTAGTTGCGTTTGATCCACGACTTTTGGGCCACCCTGTTCTAATTTCAACTCTTTACTAATAGAGATCGCCACCGCCAATTGCCTGCACGAGGACCTGGACTGGCTTCGTGATTGCAAACGTGTGTGGCTTGGCTGCCGTCCTTTAAACCCAAGGGGTGGACTACGTTCCATTTCCTGTAAACTCAATTCCTTGGCGACAACATACTGTATCAATAATATATTATGATTTACCCACGGGTTTCAAACAATAATATGAACGATATACAATTAAGAACAGGAAAAATAATATTTGGCCTTTATGCTTTGAAATAAAATGCAATTTATCTGTACCGTTTCACTTATCGTACCTACATGATACTAAAATAAAACGGGCCAGCAACAAACAAAACTTACGAGGAGAAAATCAATTTGTTAATTAGTTGCAAGAGTCTTACACTTTTACCAAAACAAAGTATATTTTGTTTTAGATGCTTACGGTGTAAGCATCCCACATAATTTAAATAACCATTGTTTATTCCGATGAAATTCGTAATCAAGCCCATTTTTTTTAAACACTGGCGAGGTAGTTATTAAAAAAACTAAAGTTGACTCAATATTTCAAATAAAACACTCAAGGTATAATACATCAAATATATTTAAAAACTTCCACTTGGAGCACCTTGGTCTTCACAGCAGGGGGGGGACACTGCCGTACTTGATGTAGGCGTCCAATTTTTCACAAAGATACTGGCACCATCTTTTACGAAATCCGCGTAAACTTGAGAGATTTAGTACGAAAAAATGACATAGATGGTGCTTACGCCAATTATCGACAGTGTGCCTAGCTCTCTAGAGTATATATGTTCTGTGGTGCATAGTTACGCCTTGTTGATAATGAAAATTTGGTCAAAATAATAAATGTACATTCTAAACCAGTATAAATATTTATTTATTCGGTTCTATTAAAGCTCCAGAAAGTGCGGTTGAGTTGAGTGGTAGTCCTAGTAGTATATTATTTTAATAAACATCGCCATAATAAGACAAATAAATGACTTAAATATTAACACATTCATCATTTTTATTTTGTGCTGGCTTTGTAAAACATTCAATTTTGTAAACATTAACTGTATTTGTTTTTTTTTTTTTTTGTAAATTCTTATTTCATAAGTTAATCAATAACTATGCACGAATTGCTATGGAACAAATACAAAATGTTTATAAAACTGATTTTTATATGGCCTACATTGCAAATTACCCGCCTACCCGTAGAAAACCTATTCAGAGTATAGTAAATATATAGATAAATACGTACCTATGTACGCACCTATAGTTTTTGGGATTAGTTCAGCGGATATAGTACCAGATGGCGACACTGTCTAATATAGGTGACAAAAATTCTAGAGAGAGGGCTCTCTATTCCATCTATATTACTATACTCTTTGCTTCACAGGCTGAACGATAACTGACTATCTAACATTTCCATTACGACACGAAACTATGTACTTACTATGATAAAGTAGTTAGGAACATCAAGCGCCATCTGTTAGTGGACGATATAATTATGCACTGCTTTACCTTAGTGAGTCATATATATTCATCTGAATAATTATGTAAAATGTAATAACTATTTAAAATATAACAAGTGCTTAAATTAATTATTTATGTAAGGACAACATTTATAAAACAATAATTAAGGTGAAACGTAATTTTAATAACAGACACAATAAATCAGTGAATCAATAACATTAATTATTAACGAGTGGTCTTACAAATGTCATTAACAAAAACATTAATTTAATAAAGCATCAATAAATAATTACAAAAATGCGAACTGTAACAACACAATCGTGTAGCTGGTAAAATTACCCATTATACTTAATTGTAACTCGGCATCTACGTAGAACAGGCCCCACGCACGTATCTTGCTGAATGATGTTTGATGCAACCGTTGTATGTTCTTGCATAGTTTTTTCGCGTCATCTGTTAATAGTGATAATATTTTTAGTAAAACCGTGGGTCTAACGTCAATAAATGATAAATGATTTTATTTTTGTAAGTAGGTTTGTACGAACACTTTTACACGTCAATCATATTTTAAAAACTAGATGAGGTCGGCGTTTCCTATCTGACTACTCTGAGAAAAAAGGCCGAAACAAACTCAGAGGTCACAGTATCTTTTAAAGTCCAGACATAATCTTGGTCAGATCATGTGAAGACCATGTAGATTGGTGTCTGAAACGGTCTTTTGAGGAAAAACCATACAGATTGAGCGGACCTGTCCAGTCAGTGCACGCATTTGTCAGTAATCTTGCCGGTCAACTCAGAACTTAAGGAGCACAACGATTCGACGAACAATACCAAAGAAAGGAATAACAATGCCACATAGAATAGGATATCGTTAATTGTTGTTGTAGGTTTTTATTTTTATTTTTTCCGATTCTGTCTGTGTCACCACTGACCTAGACTAGCGTCAAGAGCAAACCCATCTTAAATAATAATAAAAAGGTGGTTAACAAGTAAAGTTGATTAAAATAAAAAAAAAATACATTCCTCTAGGGTATACAAGAACTATTCTAAGAAATACAGGGAAAGGTATAAATTATGTGTGGTGTGTGAGTGCGCCTGCGCCGTCCGTGTGGGTGTGTCACAGGTGTCACTGTACTGCTTTTGTGAAAATGTCGAGTTCAAAAACTGTTAAGTGTACGACGTGTAATATCATATTAAAATAATTATGAACTTTTGGCATTTGTGCAAAACAAATAAGAAATAATTGACAATGAAAGCATGATCCAGATCTGTGCAACAGGTTTTTAAACAGATGATATCGACGGTGCTAAGTCATTGTTATTTGAAACCTTGTCGTGTAGCAAGGAGAAAAGATCTCGAAGAAAAGATAATCGACATAAGGACCTGCAGGAAATTATAACGTTGCTGTTGATGTGTCGGGATTGTTAAAGGATTTAGTGGTACTAACAACTGAAATCAGGGATATTAAATGTTCATAAGCAACTATGAAGCAGCTGGAGGAAATAAAAGAGAGAGCTACTTAATTGTAATTACGGGTCAATCTTGGCAGTAGATGAGGGTAATATAAATAAGCTTCGACGCGGAGCATTTTGTATGGATAGTGGGTGGGTAGGTATATCACCTATGTTAAACCAAACCACAGTGCCAACACAGCGAACACTAGACAGCAAGAGCACACCGTATCGGCTATCTCTTTCACACCGATACACCGACGATGACTCAGTGAGTGAGACCGGCAAGTCTGAGCCGGAACAGATTAAAATTCAATTTTATTTATTTGCCAGAATGTAAAGTAATTTCACCGCTATCCTCTTGCATTGGGGTGCCTGTCACTGATCCAGAAAACTTGTTAGGTTTTTTCAGTAAAGACGTGAAAAACGTTGTTAAAAACATGATTAGAGGAAAAGCCCCGGGCAATGACGGTCTCAGTATTGAGCACTTGCAGTTTGCAGTCAAGCATATGTTTAGGGTCTTGGCCATGCTATTTAACTTCTGCATACGACATTCTTACATACCGGCAAAACTGCTGGAAACTATTGTTGTACTGATTCCGAAAATTGTTACTGGGGACGTCACAGAAAAAAGCTACCATAGGCCTATCTCTCTGGCGACTATAATTACGAAGATCTTCGAAAGTCTACTTGACGCTCAACTAGCAAACACAATGAGCTTAATGACGCACAGTTTTGCTTCCCAGAGACAGTGTCGACTGAAAGTGCTATCTTGACATTGAAACAAACTGTGAACTACTGCTTAAACAGAAAAACACCTGTTTATGCTTGCTTACTCGACTTATCGAAGGCCTTTGGACTACAACAGATTCCGGGCCAAGCTTAGAAAGGTAAGGGCTTGCCATGAACTCATCAACATCTTGTTCTTCTGGTACAAAAAACAGAAGAACTTCCAAAAGTGGGTGAACGTTTTGTCGGATGAGTATGCACTGGAGTGAGGTGTGAGGCAGGGAGGCCTGTCCTCTCCAAGACTTTTTAACTTGTACGTTAATCAGCTTATCGATGAGCTCAATAACAGCCTTGTTGGTTGTCATATAGATAAAGTCTATGTTAATAAAATCAGTTACGGTGACGACATGGTGTTGCTGAGCCCATCGGTCAGTGGTTTAAGAAAACAGAAAAAAAAAGAAAACATATTTGGTAGTCATAATGCTGTGGCTCACTGTCTGAGGTGAAACGAGAAGAAGAGTGTGTGTTTGGTCATTAGGGGTAGGAATAAACAACCGGAGCGTATATATATAGAGCGTTTTAACGCTCTTCGCATTTGTATGCTATTCGCGTTTGTCGCCTCACCAGAATCCTAAAGGCTTAATTGTATTGTTACAATTAAGCCTTTAGGATTCCGGTGAGGCTCTCTCGATTCTGCAGTGCATCAGGGATGTTTGCTGACGCAAGAGTCGTTGACTTTTATGCCATTATGCGTACGAAAACAGTTTCTCTAATGCGCGGGATTCGGGGGAGCGCCAACGGAATATTAAGGATGACCTCTGAGAGGCCACAGTCTGCAGTGCTAGGAAGATTCATCCAGCTTCGTGTGACTAGATGATACTAGGATTTTTTGACGTGACGTTTGACACAATTTTTCGACATGAGTGATTTTTTATTTTATTTTGAAGTTTATGAAGGATGATGATTTGATTTTGATGTTAGTATTGACTAACATAGTTTTAAGACCTTTGTAACTAACAATCATGGACAAATAATTAGTCTGAAATAAAAGTCCAAATAGAGACGTCAATAAACGAAAATTAGATTCCTCATACCTAGAGGTATCCCAAAATACCCCATGTATGTTCCGGGATTTTTGATAGTTTGTTGAAAAGAAAGAAAGTAGAAAACATCACAATTAACGTATTAAATGTTGACCATATCTGCGTAATTATTTAACGAGTTACGCGTCGACGCGACGCAGGAGTAGCAGGAGGATGATGAAATAAAGAATTTGTGTATTGTAAAGTACCTGAACAATTTGACTTCAAAATGAGTGTGCAAGTATCTTGGACATTTTGAATAGCTAAGTAGAATCTCTCACATTGAAAGCTCAACATTGCTTGCCAAGATAAATCCTTTATCATCCAACAGTAAATGGAAAGCGATGCCAAAGATGCTGCATCCTGTAAGAAAATAAATGTTTAACCCTACGATTTTAATAGTGTTTATTCATTGTCTATTACAATTCATTCTTCTTCTTCTTCGTCGTATCGATGATTTTATTACCACATTTTAAATAATCTTCGACACTAAGAGCACGATAAGAGGTGATGCATTGTTTATGATGTGACTCCATAGTGACATTGTGGCTCAGAGTACTCCTAAGTTGTACTCGTAACTGCAGCAGCCCACCTGACTTGCGCAGATGCATTGAAAATATTTCAAGAAACTTACTGATTCATGAATCAAAGCGCCTCTTTTTAATATCTCAATTGTCACTTGAATGTAAATCAGAGTGTGGATCAATGCTTCTGCGATGTAATATAATATCTAAAAATAGAAAAGTTTGAGTAAAATGATAATATTTTATTAAAATATTTCCGTTTTTATTTTCAGTTTTCACCGTTGCCCGATGTTTTGCTTTAGAAAAAGATCTCTAGAATATAACTTGTTTTTTATTTTGTGGAGCACCAGTTTGTATAAATGAAATAGGATGAACTACTTACGAATTGCTGAGTACAAACTTGCTGGATGTCATAGCACTCTAATATATGAACGTAAGTCTGAAACATTTTTTTTATATATTTTTCTCCGTTGATATCTTCTGTTTCTAGAGTATTTGTAGCTTGAACATTCCATAGAACAACCTTGTGTTCCAACAATTTAAATATTCGAATGGCATAAATTATATTAAAATCGAAAAATATAAAGAAATATGTAACTAATATATGATAGAATGGTGTACTTATCGCTAGGCAAAAAGAAGTGAAAACTGCAATATATCCGCAAATAGACAGGATTACAATAATCCAATTCCAAATAATGAAGCTTTTGGTACTGGTTTCATTATAAAGGAATCTATGAACATTTTGAAAAGTTAAAACAAACTTTATACATTTTTTGGTTTGAATTATCCCGACCGCGAAATTCATAGCGAATCCAGCACTGTAGAAAACGCAGTCAAAATAGGAGACAAAATACGTAAAACTCGTAGGTCCCATAAAATCTTTAAAAAAGAACAGCGTGTAGTTGCGATACAGGAATAAAACTGTAAAAAGTAGTGTGGCGAGCAATGAAACAAAATAGGAGATAAAATTGTTTGGAATTATAAGATCATTTTTGATGCGATATTTCGGACAAAACATAATATACTGCATTAGATTTAAAGGCAAAAGCATTAACTGCACATCATCGTCCACTATATTGTTCAAAACAAAATTCACAGAATAAATTCGATCAATATTTAGTAATGCCTTCATTCTTAACAGATCAGTAACAGTAGTAACCTTACCAACAAGTGGCACAACAATCGATGGTAAATGTATTAACCACACACAACTAACTTTTATGATATTATGGATAGTATCAATAGGGAAATACTTACTACGTGTTAATAAACAAATAACTCTGACAGGACAATCAATCATAGTCAGTCTTTATATATAAAAAGAGAACTGACTGAATTAATGACTGACTGACATATTAACGCACAGCCGAAACTACTAGGACTAGGAACGTGAAATTTTGGACAAGGCTTCCTTTCACAATGTACTAAGAAGGGATTGCAAGCCATTAAAGAAATGCCAGTTTGTAACATGAGTGAAAACAGCGAGTGGGGATGAACTTTGCAGAAATGTTGAGTAAATTAGGTTTAGGATGCACTTCCGACGTTTGGCCCCCAAACTGGAACGGACTGGGGCCGCCCTCAAGCGGCTCCTGCCCAACCTGAAGGGTCCAAACGCCTCCTGCCGGAGGCTTTACGCGGGGGTCGTGCGGTCCATGGCTACATATAGGGCCCCAGTGTGGGCGCGTTCACTGCGGCGGAGAGCCGCCCACTATCTGAACGCGCCCCAAAAGGTGGTAGCCGTAAGGCTGATCCGGGGCTACCGCACGATCTCGGGCGAGGCGGCAAGTCTCCTTGCCGGACTGCCGCCGTGGGATCTGGAGGCGATAGTCCTCGCGCGCCTGTATGAGTGGCGCGCGGAGGCACTACGCCGGGGGGAAACCCCGCTTCCGCGGCAAATCGCGGCGGAGCGGACGGACCTCCGGCGCGATCTCATGGCGGCATGGAAAGAGCGACTGTCGCAACCCAGCGCAGGGCACGCCACGATAGCGGCGGTAAGACCCCTCTTTGAGGAGTGGCTAGAGAGGCTTCACGGCGTCCTCACCTACAGCCTGACGCAGGTCCTCACCGGACACGGATGTTTCGGGAGGTTCCTGCACATCATCAGGCGGGAGGAAACGCCCGGGTGTCACCACTGCGATGATCGCCCCGAGGACACGGTGGAGCATACGGTGGGGGCCTGCCCTGCATGGGCGGAGCACCGCCGTGTCCTCGTAGAGGCGATCGGCAGCGGCGGCGACCTCTCACGCCCGGCCCTGGTTCAAGCCATGGTCCGGGGCGAGGGGGAGTGGGAGGCAGTCGCCTCCTTTTGCGAAGCAGTCATGCTAGCTAAGGAGGTGGCGGGACGGGAGAGGGAGAGAGTCTCCCGCCCAAGCCGCCGCGGTGGACGCTCCGGGCGTCGGGAGCCGCGTGACGACTCCCGGCCACCGTAGGCGCGGGCCTGCGGGCGGTGAGTAATGGGTAGCTCACCGTCCGATCAGGACCAGGCCCGTGCTGGACGGCGCGTACGTGTTCCACGCGCGCCTCAAAGAGATGTCAGCATCGAAGAGGGGGCCCACTAGGGCCCAAGCCTGCCGGGAAAGCGGGATCATCCAAAAGGGGTACCGCTGACCCGGAACATAAAGGGCCAAGGAAGGAACACGGGTGGGTTTTAGTCAGTAAGAGTCTGACACTCCCTTCCGCTCCACCCAGAGCGGTAGGGGTCATTTAATGATTTCCCATCCTCAAAAAAAAAAAATAGGTTTAGGATGAATGTACGACGTACAAAAGACTAATTGAAGCACTAAATCGACCTATCAAAGATATCAAGAGAAACCCAGGTATCACGGAAGGGATGGTTAGATTTAGAGCGAGGATCTTAGTTTGCTGGTGATAACTAGGGACACCCCTGGAGGAGTATCTTCCAGTAGACAATGTCATGGACACCGAACAGGCAGCATCGTACCCTGTCAACTATTTTAAATCTTTAGAGTTGAGAAAGGACTGCCTTTCCACAAGATTCAGGCTAAAAGTTGTTGTTAATTCGTAATCCTTATGCGCCTAGATTATTTAATGGCACTCGGGTACAAATGGCACCTGGGGTAAAATGTTGTTAAAGCAATAATTGTGTCAGGAGAACATGTTTTGATTCCCCGTATCCCCATCATTCCGATAGATTTACCATTCCAATTTAAAATAGCGCAGTCATACGAAAGAAGAAAAAAAGAAAGAAAAATATTTGATTTGGGAAACGCACAGGCAAAACAAACAGAAAAAAAAATAAAAGAACATTCAAAACTAACAAAATTAACATTAAACATAACAAGAAAATATAAAATAAAAGGCATATGCGAGACCAAAAAGGCTCTTATCTCAGCATAATGCTGCAATATTTAAAAATAAATACCGCAGAGCTGGTATTCTGTAAGGGCCCGCTGTGATGCCACGGACACACCTACGGACATCTATGAATCCCACCCACTAAGGGAATACAAAAAGAAAACAAAATATAATAATAGGAAATAAAAACCATAAATAAGTATGTACATGAGTCATCGACCCACGCCCGACGCTCCAACATCACTTGTCAATGGTACAGACTATTGTTAGTCTATGACAAGCGATGAGACGCGGGCGCAGCCCGTTTCGTCATTGCGCGTCCCCCACCGTTAGTCCACCCCGCGCCGGCGACGCGCACGTACGTCTTGGAGTTTTGGCGCCAACCCGATGCGTGAGACCGGGGTTACAGACTACGTAAGTCAAATAGCCATAGTTTAATTTTTGAATTGTTACTTTTTGATATGTTTATGTACTTATTTTGATAGTATAATTATTGTGATTATTATTATTCTGTAATCAGTAAACTTTTTGCATAATTTTATCAATTTCTCACTAAAATACTTAGTATTTTAGGTATTTATTTTCTAATTTATAACTTTGTTTAAGCATGTCTTACGACCGCGAAACTAGTCGGCTTGAAGCTCTTCTACCAGAAGAACTGTCTGATGACGACGTAGCACAAACATTATCGGACAGTGAAGCTGGTAGTGATAGCGAACCCAAAAATCCACCTCCAGAACAAATACAAATTTCGGGTAGCGAAGAGGATTTGAGCGATCGCGAACCGTCAGGTAACAACAACTCCTTGTTTTATTTGGGAAAGGACAAATCTACAAAATGAAGTAAAGAACCTCATCGTCAATCTGGCCGGACTAGAAGTTGCAATATTATATCTCAGTTACCAGGACCTAAACGGTCTATCCTAGGTGAAAGGGATCCTCTTGGAATTTGGAGACACTTCCATAATAGATGTTATTGTTACGTATACCAACCAATACATTGACACCGTCAAACATAAATATAACAAACAAACATATGCCCGACAGACTAATGTCATTGAGATATAATGCTTTATAGGTTTGATTCTATTAGCCGGAGTCAAAAAATCGAATCATCTAAATGTTGTCGAGTTGTTTCGATCGGATGGTGGTTCGATAGAAATTTTTCGGCTTGCTATGTCTGCCCAAAGGTTTAACTTTATTCTTCGAGTTTTGAGATTTGATGATGTCACGACGAGGCAACAAAGAAAAGCACATGACAAGATTTGCCATTTCAAAGAAATATTTGAGAGATTTGTCCAAAATTGCAAGGATAATATTACACCTTATCTGCTTTTGTGACTATTGACGAAAAATTGGAAGCCTTTCGTGGAAGGTGTTCATTTAGACAATACATTCCGAATAAACCAAATCCTTATGGTATCAAGGTTCAAGCTCTCTGTGATGCTAAAATGTTTTACACATTTAGTATGGAAATTTATCCTGGAAAACAGCCAAATGAAGGTCCATACAATCTTGACAATTCTGGTCTAGCTGTTGTGCAAAGATTATGCGAGCCTATTTACAATACTGGTCGTAACGTCACCACTGACAATTGGTACACCAGTGTACCCTTGGCTGAAGCATTGCTACAGAAAGGGCTAACAACAATTGGAACAATCAGGAAGAACAAGAAAGAAATACCTCCTGAATTCAATATATTGCGTGGTCGAAATGTGAAGTCAAGTATGTTTGGTTTTCGCGACAACATGGTTTTGGTTTCACACGTCCCAAAAGCAAAAAATAATGTTTTTCTGATAAGCACTATGCATAATGATGGTACAATCGATGCAGAAACTCAAAAACCCGATATAATTTTGAGCTACAAGGATACTAAGGGCGGGGTCGATGTCGTTGATCGTTTATGCGTAGATTACAATTGTGCCCGAGCAACAAGGCGCTGGCCTATGGTTATCTTTTACACCATGCTCAATGTCAGTACTATAAATAGTCAGGTCATACATACGGCTAATAATTCAAACTCAAATCTTCAACGCCGTAACATTATTGAAAATTTGGCTATGAAACTAATAGAACCTCATATCAGAGAACGACAGGTTCAGTCAAACTTGCCTCGATTAATGAGGCAAAGACTTGCCGAAATTTTGAAGATAGATGAGGTACCTGGGACAGCCGGTCCTTCTAGAAATGGTCGGTGTTATGAGTGTGGATGGCAGAAAAACCGAAAAACAAGGTATACTTGCTACCATTGCAAGAAATATTTATGTTTAGAGCATGTAGTGCCAACATGCACTGGCTGCTTGGCTCTTGAAACAGACTAATTTTTGAGGGGACTTTTTTGTATTTTTTTGTCGGCGGGATTTTGTTTTTTATTTAATTTTTAGAGATCCTAATGTCATAAGACTGCCAAAGGCTGATTTAGCAATAAAAAAAATATTTTTGTTACAATTTCTATATTTTAACGTAAGTCTAGAAAAAAATTCGATAATTTTCAGTGTTTCAAACTCAAACTCAAAGCATTTATTTCAAATAAACCAATTACAGGCACTTTTGAATTGTCAAGGGGTCGGTCAGTCAGAAAGATGAAGCTAGTTGCCCATTCCAAAGCGTAGTAGGTACCTATGGAGAAGAACGGGCAAGAAACTCCATGGACACTCTTTTAAATCAAAATATTGTTACAATAAAGTGGTTACATCATTCATGTTGTAATTATACATGTGAGAACGATGTAGAAAGACGGGCACGTTAAAAGCGTCCGTAATAAAAAGATAAAAAAAATTATGGAATTAAAATAAGCCGTGGCAGCTGAGAAATGACCAGTGCCTAATGACGACGCCCGTTCACGAACATGACGTATGGATCAGCACCATTCAGCTCAACCATTTTGAAGGGAACTCAATGATCCAATACACACGCCACCACCAGCGACACATTTGAGTGAGCATGACATACTCTCAGCCGCCAGGGCACATTCAAGTCAATGAAAGACGAACCCAGTAAGCTTTATAGTGGGTACATAGTGCTCACACGTGTGCTATGCAATTATACAATACTAAGAGATTAATAATAATAATATAATAATAAAAATATTTTATTGACGTAAAAATACAGGTATTACATACTCTTTTGAAGCCCTGGCTCCTGAGCTAGGTAGAGACCTGTGTTACAGGAGCCAGTGTCTTCGCCCATTTGTGGTACTAATCTATTTACTGTGCAATAAAATAAAAAAATAGAAAACAGTAATTTAAAAATAAATTAATCTTGCGCACATGCTCTTTTGGTGTGCAGTATCTTTGCGCGTGCATGGGGTTGTGGTTATGCGTGTGTGTGTGTGTGGGGGGGGGTGTGGGTGTAGATGTGAATGTGGGTGTAGGTGTGGGGGTGGGTGTGTGAGTGTGGGGGTGGGGGTGTGTGTACGTGTTCATTATTTCATGAGTGCTGAATTTTAATAGGTCTTCCGTCTGATGGTAATCCAGTGTTTGCAGCCACGCAGAGATTTTCCTTTTCGTTTCCTTCGTTGTTAATGGGTTTATGTTAAGGGTATTGTTCAGTTTATTGTAAATGTATGTAGTCATGTAATAATACCGGTCTACAAACGTTCGTACGAGTAATAGTTCTCTTTACTTTGGTGGCGCGATTTACTGGTGTATGTTGATGTTGTTGTATTGAGAGATTAAGAAGGTACAACTGTCTCACGGTGAGTACTTTACAATTTTCATAAAGGTCCCTTGTGGGAAACCGATACGGTCTGTAGGTCATAACCTTTAGCAGAGATCTTTGAGCTCTTTCGAGGTGGATCATAAATGTCTTGCAAGCGCCTCCCCAGGCCGTGATACAGTAGCCTATGTTTGACTGTGCCAGCGCAAGATATACTGTGCGAAGCAGCTTAAACTTAGCCACGTGTCGTAGCCTCTTAAACGCCCATATAAGTTTTCTAACACGAGAGGTAGTCAAGTCGATATGGGGACGCCAGCTAAGTCTATCATCCAGAACAACACCTTGGCACTTCATTGTCTGTTTTTGTGAGATTGGGAGACATGAGCATTTTTGACCACTAAAATTATTGCAGGAGTGCGCTTTGAGATTTATTACCATAGGTTTAGTATTGGCGAAAGTAAATTGTAAATATGAGGTCTTTGAGATATTCAAGGTTAGTAGGTTACTTTCAAGCCAATGTGTTATTTTACGTAAGCCCAGCTCTGCTGTTTGTTGTACTGCTTCCCAATTATCACCGTGAAATATTAGTACGGTATCATCTGCATAACTAAATATTTTACCACTACTAAGAGACTGCTGGCACGGGTCATTAACATAGACCAAGAAAAGACTCGGGGATAGGCAACTTCCTTGTGGTACACCATAATCAATTTTAGCTTCATTGCTAATCACTTCACCAATCTTAATTTTTTGTGTTCGGTCAGTAAGAAAGTCAGTAAAAATGCGGAGAGCCCTTCCCCTGATTCCGGCATGCTCTAGTTTCTTCACAAGGGTCGGAATACAGACAGTATCAAACGCCTTTGCCAGGTCTAGAAAAACACCCAAACATTTCTGTTTTGCATCGACTTTTTCTGTAACGTAATCAACAAGTTGATTAACTGCGTCTACGGTGCTTTTCCCAGACCTAAAACCAAATTGTGAGTCTGATATAGAGATTGAATTTATACAATGCAAAGATAGGTTGTACATTCTTTATCAGCTCCAATATTATTTTCGAATGCTAATTAATTAGTTTACGCGCCCTTGTGGAGCAGGACCAGCCCTGAGCCAAGCATTTTTGTCAGCGATATAATCCCCCAACTTATAATATGCTTGGCTGTATAGTGTGCGTTTTATACAAGATTTAAATTTCGTTTCATTCAGTTGGAGTACGTGGGGAGGTAATTTATTGTAACATTTTAAACAGTACCCCATGAAGGATGAGTCTACTTAAGCCAGTCTGAAACCAGGTTGAACTAATTGGTCCCTATTTCTAGTCCTATAGTTGTGTCTTTCACCTCTTTTACAGAAAATATTTAAATTTTTCCTTACGTACATGATGTTTTCATAAATATATTGACAAGGTATCGTCATGATGTCAATGTCTTTAAACAGTTCCCTTAGAGAATCGCGCCTGCGGAGGCTGTATATTGCACTGATAGCTCTTTTCTGGAGAATAAAAATAGACTCAATATCGGCAGCCCGTCCCCATAATAAAATACCGTAAGACATGATACTATGAAAATAGCTGAAATAGACTAGCCTCGCGGTATCTACATTAGTAAATTGACGGATTTTTCTTACAGCATATGCTGCTGAACTTAGCCGTCCTGCAAGAGATGTTAAATGAGGACCCCATTGCAGCCTTGAGTCTAGCGTTATACCCAGGAAAACAGTTTCATCGACAAATTCTAGTTTCTCGTTATTCAATACTATGTCACAATCACTACTTTTAACATTCGGTAAAGCAAATCTTATGCATTTCGTTTTTTTCCCATTTAATACTAAATTATTAGCAGTGAACCAATTATGTACCTGCAGTAGGGCATTATTTACGTCGTCAAGATTTAATGCACGTCTAAGTTATAAGTGTAATAAAGTAAAGATTAATAAACGTTATTTTTTTATGATACTTCTTTGTTTTATTGATAAAAAAAAACATGTCTTTTTAATATTTGACCGAGTAAAAGTAGCAAAGAGTATTGCTTAAAAAAAACCTTAGGTTGAAAAACCCGGTGCCTAGGACCGGCGTCACCAAAGAAGTAAGTCAAATTCACGTCACAAGTGGCGGGTTAAGATCCACAAGCCTCTTTTACTATCATTAAATTTGGTCTCCTTGGCTACTGATAAATTCATGCTGCGACGGCTAATCAGTAGCTAATGACATGTATTTTATTGTAGTAGCTATGCATGTTATTAGTGAAGCTATTTATGAAATCACTAATCAAGCAGATGGTGAAATCGATAACACGGCTCAACCAAGCGAACAAGTGAAAATCATTATGATCACTTTAAGAGATGCACAAAATAATCAAATTATGCATACAAAACACTCCGATAAAATAGTAAAAATAAGTATAAGCTGAGATAATGGTATCTCAAATAGAATACTTCGGGCAGAAGAAAAGACTGCATCAGATTCAACAGTCTTAGTACTGATTGCAAATCTTCTTCAATCACGTTATTAAGAACGATTTCGTTAGATACATTCATCGTTACAACTATTCTCTTGGAATGAGAACAGTTTTTGAAATACGAAAACATATTTGCTACCCTAAGCAGTTTTATGTTGATTGATGACGAACGTAGGTGAATCGATAGGGATGTAATATACTTTTAGTTTAGTAAACAGAATTTAATATCAAGTATCCTGTTATTAGATGATTAAATTCTTATCTATATTTTATTTTTGTTACTTTAAGCAAAATTCAGTAATTAGATATTACAATACCAATAGCTCTTTCTAGAGAAAGATCACAAAGCTGTGTGTTAAATACCGGATGGTATTTGGAGAAAGTTGACCTGATGTTACACTAGCAATAAATAAAACCACTGTGTACTGATCTGATATGATAGCTGCTTTATTAAAAAAAAAACTGTTACTTACATACTATTCGCGGTAACGAAACCATAGCGACTTCTAATTTGACGCCAACGCCATCTATCGAGCACGCAAGAAGGTTTACAAATAATCAGGTCGTAAACATACCGCCCACCAAGGACGTTACTGACGGAATGTCCTTCTAAACTGAACGAAAGTGGCACGTCGCAAAGGCTAGTTGAACTAAATATTTGTATGTACAACATGAGAAAATAATTTGAACTAAAATCGCTATGGTTCATATATACATATAACTACAACACTCAATTCGTTATGGCTAACAAGAATGTTACAATAACATAGAGCTAAACATGACTCATTCTAGGTTGTAAAAATGTACTTTAAACAAATTTATATAAAAATTGTAAACAGGGTAAAATAAAATAAAAACTTAAAATATGTGTATTATTTGATTTTCAGTTGATCTAAAGTTTACAGGCGTAAAAATGGTTGTATAAATTGATTCTAACAAGACAAAAGTGTAAATTAGTTGTAAAAATTATGGTCAAATAAAGTGTGTAAACAATAAATACAATACAACTTTCTTATTCGACTACGGGTAAAATACATATTTTGGATGTTGGCCTTTTGATTGTTGAGGACTTGGTGCGTAACGTGACGACACGGGTGATGTTATCATCCCCAGGATGTTTTTGTACAATCCTACCCATCAACCAACGACTTGGCGGCAAGTAGCACAATGTCTCCAATGTTTGGCTCAGCAACTTGGGAAGACCATTTGTAACGATTCGTCAAAGTAACGAGATATTCGTGAGACCAACGTCTCCAAAACGACTGAAGCATTCGTTGAATGAATTGCCAGCGTGATAAATAATTAATATTTGAGTCTTCGTACTTGTTGTCTGGTACATTCACTAAAGGCTCTCCGATTAGAAAATGTCCAGGTGTTAACGGTAACGGTTCACCAGGGTCATCAACCTTAATTGTGCTCATAGGTCGCGAGTTCAAGCACGCTTCTACCTGACTGAGGAGTGTAGTCAGTTCTTCAAAGGTGAGAGTCGCTTCACCGATCACTCGTTTCAAATGGAACTTTGTGGACTTCACTCCTGCCTCCCAAAGTCCGCCAAAGTTAGGACTGTGAGGAGGAATGAAGTGCCATTCCGTACCATTTGCTTCGAGGTGTTCGGCTAAGGACGATTGGATAGCTGCCAACTGCTGCAACTCCCTGGAGGCACCAACAAACGTGGTGCCATTGTCACTCCACAGTTTGGCACAATGACCTCGTCTCGAGACAAAACGTCTAAACGCCGCCAAAAAGGCTTTAGTGCTCATGTCACTCACTGCTTCTAAATGCAGTGCACGAGTAGCCATGCATACAAACAGGCATATATAGCCTTTGTATGATCGGTGGCCACGACCTTTCGTTGTCCTCACATTAATTGGACCAGCATAATCAACCCCGCTATGCAAAAATGCCCGAGCTGGGGTGCACCGAACAGCTGGCAGTGAACCCATAAATGGAGTTTTAGTACTGGCTCTTTGCCTGGCACATGTCACACACTTGATGACATGGTGTTTGACCACATTTCTGACCCCTATAATCCAGTAGGCTGTCCTCAAATAATTTATCATGAGCTGAGGACCCCCGTGAAGGGTTTTATGGTGTGCGTCAGCTATGATTAGCCGAGTTAGATGACCGGAGTGAGGCAGGACTATCGGATGTTTCATTTGTTCGCTTAGCTCTGATTTCTCCAGCCTACCTCTAACTCTCATTATGTCCTTATCATCGAGGTAGGGGCAGAGTGACCTTAAAGGACTTGTTTTTGATTGTATATAGCCTTTGTCCTTTAATTCCTTATATTCTGTTGTAAATAGTTCTTCCTGTGTTTTCCTAATACAACATTCGAGTGCAGCGTCTAATTCAGATTTTTGTAAATACTGATTTCTGTATGGTTTGTTCTCCTTTAAAAATCTTCGACAGTATGCAACAATCCTAACCAATCTTCGTAACATAGAAAATTTATCGAAGAAGGAACAGTTTGGAATGATCGCTACATATGCCTTTGGTGACTCTTCTAAATCTGTACTGCAATAATTAATTGGCCTATTGTAAATTACGTTTTGTAATTTAAGAAACGATGGTCCAGAAAACCATAAATCGTTTTGTAGCAGGGAACTGGGAAGTATCCCTCTAGAGGCGCAGTCTGCTGGATTCTCTTTAGTTGGGACGTGAAACCATTGCGACGCTTTCATCGAGGTCAATATTGCAGACGTCCTATTGGCCACAAACGTCTTCCATTTACTTGGGTGGCTGTTTATCCAGGCCAACACCACAGTGGAATCCGTCCACGCCTTGACCTTGTCTTGGGATATACTCAAGACTTCAGATGTTTGAGACAGTATCTGTGACAGCAAAACTGCTCCGCAGAGCTCTAACCGCGGAATACTTATCTGTTTTACTGGCGCAACCCTGGTCTTAGCAACCAGCAACGACACTTGTACATTGCCATCAGCGTCTGCAATCCGCAAGTAAATCGCAGCTGAGTACGCTGTTTTGGAGGCGTCACTAAAACCATGAAGTTCCAGATAATCGTTCGACTTGGTGCCAAGCCAACGTGGAATCCGAACCTTGGTGAGTAATATTAATTCCTCGCGATATGATCTCCATTCATTTACTAAGTCGTTGGTTAGCTCCTCATCCCAACCCACACCTGCAAGCCACAATTTCTGGATAAATACTTTCGCTAAAACCACACTAGGGGCTAACCAGCCTAATGGATCAAAAAGTCGTGCTATCACAGAAATAATGGATCGTTTAGTCACAGGTGCGGTAGTCGGCGACGGGAGATTCACCGTGTACTGGAAGGTGTCTGCGGTGCGGTTCCAGGTAAGTCCTAGAATTTTGATGGTACTATCTAATTTTATTTCTACTTCCTTTTCTTTGTGTTCTGGTTTCTTTGCTTGTTTTATTTCATGTGTGATTTTTTGCTTATTTGTGTTGTCCTTTGTCCTAATTTGATCTATTTGTCCTTTCAATGTATTACTTTCTATTTCCTGTATTGTGTCTAATATTTCTTGGTTGTTACTGTTCCATTTTTGGAGCGTGAATCCACCCTTTCCTAATAACGCTGTCATTTGCCTGTAGATTTCCAGGCCTGCTTCTACGTTATTACAACCGGTCATCAAGTCATCCATGTAGAAGCACTTCAGAACCATCTCGGCAGCCAGATTATAATTTTTACCTTCATCGTAGGCAACTTGATGTAGAGTTCTAACTGCTTGGTATGGTGCTGATGCCGTACCAAAGGTAACCGTCACCAGCTCGTAGTCCTTGATTTCGGTTTCACGACTGTCTCGCCATAATATGCGCTGAAACATTGCGTCTTCTTCCAAAATCCTGACCTGGCGGTACATTTTGACGATGTCCGCTACCAGTGCTATTGGATGAAGTCTCCATCTTAACACTGTGTGTCTTAAATCAGACTGCAATGTTGGTCCCACCATCAACGTGTCATTGAGTGAGACTCCATTAATATTCTTCTCGGACGCGTTGAACACAACACGTACCTTCGAGGTAGTTTTGTCTTCCCGGATTACAGCATGGTGAGGTAAGTATACCGCCATTTCCTTATTCTTATCATTCTTGTCTATCTGCCTCATGTGTCCTAGTTGTAAATATTCTTCTATTACCTGCTTGTACTTTTCCTTTAGATCTGTATTTCCTTCTAGCCTTTTTTCTAACGACTTAAATCTTTTTTCAGCAATAGCACGAGAGCTTCCACCTTTACACGACGGATTTTCATCGCGGAAAGGTAGTCTCACTATGTACCTTCCACTGGTATCCCTTACTGTAGTTTTAGTATAAAACTCTTCACATTTGATTTCTTCAGGTGTTAGTATTTTCTTTGAACTATTTTGCTCTTCAATTTCCCAAAATTTTCTTAATATTTCGTCTTCATTAACTTTTGCATGCAACGCATTAATTTTAGGTGAACTTTTAGATGTGTGCCTACTAACTGCACCGGAGAGGACCCACCCTAAGGTAGTGCTCTGAGCAACCAGAGTGCCTGACGGACTCTTTACCATGCCTGCCTTAATAATGCCACTGTAAGCATCAGCACCCAGTAAAATATCTATTTTATTGGGAGTGTTGAACTCTGGATCTGCAAGCAGCAGCGTGTTAACGTTTAACCAATCTAAGGTAGTGTCGACTCTGCACTCAGGTAAGTAAGATGTAATTTTACTTAGTACGTAAGCATTAACTTTAAGATTAAAATTTGAATCTATCCGAGATTGGATATTCAAATGTACCATGTACGTTGCCATGGTTGAACTATTACCACCAAGGCCTGAAATAGTTCCTTGAATAGGGCTTTTTTTCAGGTTGAGTAGCTGAACTACGGCTTCTGTTACAAAACATGCCTGCGAACCCTGATCGAGCAAGGCTCGAACAGCCTGAAATTCACCAGAGCGTGACTCGGCTTTTATTAGCGCTGTGGCTAATAAAACCTGTCTGGGCTTGGGAATATTACCTGTCGACAGGCATGAAACAATCGGACTAGTATTAGGTGAACTAACACTGTCGATAGCCAATGATGTCGCAGGTTGGTCCCTTTTGTCCGACTCCTGACCTAAATGTAACAGCGAATGATGGCGCCTTTTACAAACCTTACATGTGGTTGGTTTTCTACATTCAGAAACAATGTGATTGCCGCCTAAACAGTTGAAGCAAATTTTATGTTTTGCTACAAAATCACGTCTGACTTCAACTGTCTGCTTTGAGAATTTCTTGCAGAAACAAAGTTTGTGTCCTTCTGAGCAGAATTCACATTGTATTGATGAACTCGTAGCCAACATTGCCTTTGGAGTATGAGCAAATGAACCTTTATTATTGTTGTTGCCCTCATGAACTGGTGCCCTTTTAGGCTCTAGACACTCTAACGCACGAAACCGATTTTCAATAAAAGTTTTAAATTGCTTGAACGTTGGCAAGTCATTGTTGGAGTCATTGTTGCAAATACTAAGCTCCCTTGTTTACGCGTTTCGTGGTCTAATTTAAAGGTAACAATGTGTATGATAATGACATCCCATGTACTCACGTTTATCGCTAAATTACTCAACGCATTAAGACAATCGCACGTGGTATCAAGCAACTCCTTCAAAGCTGTAGCTGATTCCACCTGCATACGTTTTTGACCGAACAACCTCCTAAGAATACAATTTGTTAGGTATTTTTTATTGTTATATCGATTCTGTAGCTGCGTCCTGCACTGAATATAATTCGCATCAGTTATAGGAGTATGACGTATTAATTGTTCTGCTTCGCCAGAAAGGTGACCTTTTAAATAATGGAGCCTTTGCACATTATCTAAAGTATCATTTTTGTGTACTAATGATGTAAAAAGATCATGGAATGTTGTCCATTCATCATATTTTCCTGAGAATGTTGGAATGGATATTTTGGGCAACTTAACAAAGGAATTATTTGATTTATTTATATTAGTTGAAGCATTATCGGTTTGATGTACAGAATCCTTATCTAACCGAATTTTATTAAGTGCTGTTTTCATCAAACTTTTATAAATAACATAAGTGTCCTCTGTGGCGTCATATATATCAACCACTTTCTTTACTATATCTTCAGCTTTATAACGTTCATATAATTTAGTGTTATTTTCTTTAAACAATGCCCAATCCCCTTCCAAAAGTTCTTGCCTTGTTTCTATGTATTCTGGCGTTAATCTATCCTTACTACATTTTTTAAAATTTGTCAATCCCTTTGTGATAACATTCTGTTGATCTCTTAAAACGTTAATTAATCCTTCCATTTTTATGGTTGATTTATGTACTTGAATAAAAAATAAAAACACAACAAATGTATAAGTTGATAAAATCAATATAAATATACAAATGAACAACAACTTTCTCAAAAGAGATAAATTATGCAAAATTTTTCAGTGTTGCAAACTTAAGCAGTAAACTTAGTTCATAAAAACCGACTAAAATTTTCTAAGTTGTACAATTTTATCAAACAAAATAATACAAGTGCCAAATCACTACTTAAAATTTTACAAGTGTTTTGGAAACACACAAATCTGGTAGAAATCGGGTATAGATTCCCCGTTCCCCCGTTTTCTATAAAATATTCTAAGTCCTAATTCTAACATGCACACAAATTGGTAATAAAATAACGAAGATTTTCTAAGTCTAAAAATGTTGTTATAATTTTACAAGTCCAAGATTAAGAAATAATTTTCTAAGTCGAACTTCTTCACTATTTCCTCAAGTTTAACTTCTCGTTGGAATAGAGTTCAAAATCGTTTGACTGGACCTGTTTGCCCAATGAAAAGATAAATGTATAAAATGTACTCACAAAACTGCACTTTACACAAACACCGTTTTCAACCTGCAAGTGGCGCCCTCTGTGGTCGCTATTTGAAGTGCGCGTGACGTCAGCTGTGACGTCGCGTTAATGCTGCGCCTGCGTCACCTCGCCGTCATCCAGTGAAGTGTTGATCTGAGAGTGGCGCCCTCTGTGGCCACTCCTTGAACTAGTCCGCCAATGCTGACTGCTCACCGCCAATGCGGGATGAAGCTGTCGCCGCTAGTGCGGAGAACCGTGTACCTTGCTGCAGCGACCCACTGCAAGTATACGGACGGAGAAGCGGGCCAACGGTGGCTCCACTTTTTATCAAAAAAACTGTCCAAATGACCCGGCTCGATTGGACCAATGTTAAATACCGGATGGTATTTGGAGAAAGTTGACCTGATGTTACACTAGCAATAAATAAAACCACTGTGTACTGATCTGATATGATAGCTGCTTTATTAAAAAAAAACTGTTACTTACATACTATTCGCGGTAACGAAACCATAGCGACTTCTAATTTGACGCCAACGCCATCTATCGAGCACGCAAGAAGGTTTACAAATAATCAGGTCGTAAACACTGTGATAGCTTTGTATACGAAAATGGTATCTGGTGGTGGTTCAAAAAAAAGAAGAAAATGGTGTATGTCAGACATACGCCATTTTCTCAATTTCAGCTTGTCTGTGAATTTCCAAATAATTATAAATATGCATTACATAACGGATTATACGAAAATTGGTTTATATGAAGAGTGGCTGACATAAGAAAAGATGAATGTATGGATGAAAAATGATATATCTATAAAGTTGATGATGGTGATGAAGGTGTTGGAAATGATCTTACTTATTCAAATACTAGGATGGTTAGAGTTAAAAAATGTTTATTAATTAAGAGCGAACAGGATAAATACTTAGACTAACTACTTTTTAACACGAACTGTATCAAAACAATAGTGTAAGAAACGATGAAGCTTGAGAACTGCAGAGGTAGCTCAGCGTCTATAATGAACAAGCCGCAAGCGCTCATCTTCTTAAATGACGACCGTTGAATACGCTGGATGTTCTTGCAAACCCGTATTTCCGGATCTTAAAAAAAAATTGTTCGTTATAATCAGGGTTTACAAATATTGTAGAAAACACAAGCATGAAGTAAATATAAATGTCATCAAGATGGGTACATACCAGAACAGTGTCTTGACTTCATGCGCATTACACAGGTACTTTGAACAGCTCTCATTGCTGCATAGAATCTCTCAAACTCCACGCTCAAGCAAATAAATATGATGATACTCTTCATATTCCAGATTTGCATTACTGATAGTAGCATGATATACTAAAAAAGTAACATGCATAATATTACATTATTTTAGCTTTACTCATTAAGATCCTGGTTCAGCGAAGTATTTTTAGTATGTCTATATTAGGGCGAGTATTACATGCTGCCATAGTGATTTATCTTCATAAGCCAAATTGCTGTTCATCAATGAAGGACCATGCGTGCACTGACTGGACAGGTCTGCGTGGTTCTTTCCTCAGAAGACCACTTCAGACACCAATCTACATGGTCCTCATTGATTATGTTCGAACTTTTATATACACATTGACATTGATGAATTTTATACATACAATGACGTGAGTATTTACTTTGTAAAGTATTATATTATTTTAATTATTGTAAATGTGAAGATTATGTGGTTTATTACTTTTTTTTTATTTCTTAGTTAGTTTCACGGTCTGGCAGCTTGAGTAATTTATGCGGCCTACCCAAATGTCTTTTCTTTGGTATTATTCGTCGAATCGTTGTGCTCCTTAAGTTCTGAGTTGAGCGGCACGATTACTGACAAATGCGTGCACTGACTGGACAGGTCCACTCAATCTGTATGGTTTTTCCTCAAAATACCGTTTCAGACATCAATCTACATGGTCTTCACATGATCTGACCAAGATTATGTCTGGACTTTAAAAGAGACTGTGACCTCTGAGTTTGTTTCGGCCTTTTCTTTTCAGAGTAGTCAGATAGGAAACGCCGACCTCATCTAGTTTTTAAAATATGATTGATGTGTAAAAGTGTTTGTACAAACTTACTTACAGAAATAAAATCATTTATCATTTATGTCAGTTTATGGTCGAAACTTGCTTTGGCTTAACATTAATTCATGTCATTGTTACGCAACTGCCAAACTACAAGTGCAAGAAATGACAAATAAATGAGCCAAAGCGTGTGTCTTTTGCCTGTCAGTGTGACGTAACAAAACGACTGCTTTAGGCCTACATTTTTTTTAAATCCTGACGACATATTGATTGATCCGTTTACTTACTCTAATGTCACCTCTTGCTATACAATTTCTTAAAGACAATACTGAAGCCATGTTACGCAAACACCCGTAAGCCGCTTCAAATGTATACAAGAAAATCTGAAATAAAAAAAAAATGTATAAGTCTGCCTCCTCAAGTGGTTATGGCATGATTTGATTGTATGCAGTGAGCGTTAATTACACAAAATAAAAATCGTTACTACACAGTCATAATTAAAATCTCACCCTTTCTCTTATGGGCGGGCGCATCATACGAGTACTAGGACACTACAAGATGCGCTCGCCTAAGTACTTACATATTACAACGTATCACGACACATAAAGTGGTCGCCGTCCTAGAGAGCATATTATTAATGTTGTTAAAAGTACAAATGTGGAAGATCACACTGAATGAGTGAAAATCAATTCATATTGACTTCACTAGCAAACACTGCGATTACCACCCAATCTATATAAAGGGCATGCAAGTGCCTTATGCTAATACAGCCAAATACCTTGACATAACTCTAGACGCCAAACTGCGTTGGAAATCTCGCGTCGAAAAGAAAAGACAGGAACTAGATATACGTTGTAATAGTATGTATTGGTTACTCGGAAGGAAATCCTGCCTATCAATACATAATAACATTATATTGTACAAGCATATTCTTATGTCAATTTGGACGTATGGCGTCGAACGTTAAAATACTCCAACAATTACATAATAAAGTACTCAGGAATGCTGTAAATGCACCATGGTACATTAGAAATGAGGACCTTCACCATCATTAAAATGTAACTCGTCACCACCGTCATCGAACAAATTGCTGAAACCCCCGAACACAGACTTCACCAATATGTGAATGTCGAGACAATTCCGCTGCTAGACAGCACGGACTTAGTGCGTAGGCTAAAGAGAACTAAACTATTTCAGTTAGTGTAGCATATACATAGTGAATGAATAATAGTACCTAACAATGCTATGCTATACATGTAACACATGAACAAAGTGTTTTTATTAATTATCAGACTCTAAGAAACTGCTACGGAATTGTATAAAACTGCAAATTGACACTGTTCTTAGTTATAACGTAAGCTATCAAAAAAAAAAAAAAAAACGTAAGCTATCACGTAAAAATAATTAGTCAAAGTTATGTTGCATATTAGTCTATTAGGCTAGATTGTAATAAATTATTAATAAGTTTAGATGTCATTTATAAAGGGAAAAAAAATATAATTATTACATAGAATCCTTGTAAGATTTCAATCTTTATTCAAAATAAAACTTACAATTTGTTGAAATGTTTTCTCTATTAACATGTAAACCTCCTGTATAGTACAGTATCCATCAAACATTACATTCCAATACTCTTCTCTTTCTGAATGCTCGGTGCTTCTAACTTTTTCGATCCAGACATACAGCATTTTCACTATTATTTTCATTAGTATTAAGGTATACACAACGTTAAAATCAGAAGCTATGAAAACGTAAAGTTTTATAATGTCGACCATTTCTGAGACCATCAAAATGAAATGAAATGCAAAAATAATACAAAAAACACTTAGGATGATAACACAAGTCCAACTGCAGGCAGTGAAATATCTGAACTCCTTTTTATTTACGTGTAGGACTCTGAGTACGTGTTGGATTTTCACGATCAACAAGATATTATAACTACTTTGCATGGTGTTTGATAAATTGAATACTAAATCGTAGCTCAAAAATACGATAAAGTCAGAAACACTACCCAAACAATACAATAAAGTGTCAGACTCCCATTTATTACAAAATAGGCGGATCATAGTAATCAAATCGTGGAAAAGGACGCAATAATATATAAACATGCAAAACACTTTCATAAAGTTGTAAATATAAGTGTTGGCAGTAATAATGTTGTCACGGTTAGAATACTTAGCGCAGAAGAAAATACGTAGCATCAGATTCAACGGTCTTAGTACTGACTGTAAACCTTCTTCAATTACGTTATTAGGTAATATTACATGAGATGAGACTGTTGGTACATCTACAATTATAGCATCGGTCCTGTCTGACTTGAAACAGTTCTTAATATTCGAAAACATACTGTCTGTCTGTTACGCTTGGCAGTTTGAGGTTCACTGACGTAGAAAACAAAAGTCAATCGATAGGCGAGTAATTTACTAATAGTAACTTACCTACTTACTTTTTAGTAAACTGTCAAGCCATGGCTCACTACCTATGACTCCACCATGACCCCGCTCGCATAAAATGGTCTACTCAAGTTTTTACTGCCTCTACCTACTTCGAGTAAATTATTTTAGGTTCTTGATTAAACAGACCGTACTCTAAAATATAAACAGTATTCATATTACGAGAATTGTATTTTGTAAATAAATAACGTCATAATAATAACAACTATGACTACTAACTCTTTGTTTACGTAAAAAAGTTTTGCCCAGAAACAAGTACAATATGAAGTGTTTTCGTGCAAATAATTATCTACAACGATGTAATAATTATTTATACATGAATATTCTTCCACTCACCGTCTATAAGACATAGAAACACTTATTTTCACAAAAAAAATTAGAAGCACTAACTCACAGACCACCCACGACCACAGCATGCCGTTTTCTAAATTTTTTTTGCAAAATTGCCAGGCGAAGTTGTTGATTTTTAATTATTTATTCGACTAGAATATCCATCTGCCCATAGAGTGAAATGTCCATAGATGACATTAGACCTTGTTTATAAGTAACAATAGACAGGGCCGGATTTAGAGGTCTGCAGGCCTCGGGACAATAAAGGAGTGGAGGCCCCCTTAGCCCCAAATTATTTTCCAAATAAAATGAAAAAAAAAAAAAACTGTCGAGTTTTCCAATAAATAATTTATTGTGAAAACAAGTATAGATTATTTTGTTATTTAACGAACATATAAGGTGCTATAAAAATATCTGCCACGGCTTTAATGGGAGGTAGTATTGTGTTTATAGATTACAATAGTGAAGAAATTTCGTACCCCGGAACAGTTAATTCAATTTGAGAAAATAAAGTAGTTAAAATAACATTGACTCTACTCTGCATAATGTGGTTCACAAATTACGCGCGATGGGTCGCTTCGTCAATGAAAACAACTGCTATCTCTTTCCATCTGGTCTTTGAATGAAAACTGATATCAGCTGACTAGTTCGTCACTACCTAATCTACTAGGTACGCAATAATACGCCAAGTGTTTTAAAAGTGCAATTACTTACCAGCTACCGCATTCTTCCAAAAAACTGACGTAACTATGATGATAAACTTCCCATCACACTTAAAACAGGCTTTGGACTGTCAAGTTAGTGTAAGAATCGCAATTTTTTTCTTATTATTTTTAAACAATAGGTTGTTGTTGTTGTTGTGGTCCTAAGGCACCCCGCTGGTGCTGAGGGCCCCAACAATAGGTACTTAGATTAATATCAAATAACGATAAATTACAGTAACTTGGCGTGTTTAAAAGTTAATCATCTTATTTACAACAATTGCACTGTATTTATAGTTATTTACACACTCCCTACCTACTTATCTACAAAACTGTTGCACAAGTCCGCCTTCGCGTTGCACATAAATGAAGGCACGCTTACGTACATGTCTCTTCACTTTATCTAATGTGTCCGTTTCACTTTTAACTTGCCTAAATGCGCGTTTGATGCGCCTTTTTAGTTCTTCCACACTTCTAATGTCATGTCCGGTTTGGCCGTACACAAGGTCCTTTACACGACCCCACAAAAAAAAGTCTAGAGGGGTTAAACCCGTGAGCGAGGAGGCCACGGCACTGGCCCTCCTCGGCCTATCCACCTTTCACCGCCGTACCACACACCGTTTAAAAAGTCCCGTACGCTGATGGCGACTGGCGACGGCGCGTGCGACGAACGGGGTAGTGCGGGTGAGCGTGGGGGCGCGCGGGGGCCGACTGGCGACCGCCCGGTCGCGTCTCGGCTGGCGCTTGCGACGAACGGGGTAGTGCGGGTGGGGGTAGGGGCGCGCGGGGCCGATCAGAATGGCAACAGTTTATGCATGTCGTCGCCGGCGTTTTTGATTGAATTCGGTGCGGTGCGGCAACAGCTTATAAGTGTACGGGATGGTTTTATGCTAAAAAATCAATTCAATTTTATACGTAATTATTTTTGTATGAAAAAAAACGTGACAAATAATCAATAATTTATCTTTACTTTTGTAATCTATAAACACAATACTGTCTCCCATTGCAGCCGTGGCAGATATTTTTATAGCACCTTATATAAATATAATCGGAAACAAGAATTATCTAAAATTAAATGTTTGCGTTAACGAACGGAACCTTCCCAGCATTTTTCGCCGAAAAATCTTTGATGATTTCGCTGAAATCCAGTTCCCGAAGCAAATCACTTTCAATGCTCAGGAGAGAAAGCTTTGATAGACGGTTTCGTCCCATCGTGGTTCGAAGACTATTTTTTATAATTTTTATTTTTGAAAATGAGGGCTCTACAGTGCAATTTGATACTTGTTTGGGAATTTAGCTCTGAAATTTTGATCTTCGAGAATTTGGTATTAAAATATTTCCGGAGATTGGTCTTTTCCATAGTCCTTTTTGTATGAGTCGATCAAAGATACAAATTGAACCAACTCATTACCAAGACTAGGTTCTAAATCATCCTGATAAACTTTCACCAATGCCTCTGCTGCAGCGTGCAATTTTTCAGCATCCATCTTCTCGATGTGATTAAGAAATCCAAATCTCGAACGTACAGCTTCATAGGCATGCAATCTTTCGGTAAGAGAAACACATAGCTGGTCGACCACTGGGATAAGGCGGATACTTTGTATTTTTCTCTTTTTTTTGTTTTTTTTTGACAGATTTGCGTCTTGTGCTATCCCGTGATCGAGCGGATTCAGCCTCACGTTTCTCGTTCTGGTGCGTGATTGTACGTATTCGTCAGTCTGAGATATTTTTTTGGCAGCTTCCTCGTATTTATCAAAATTGTTTCTTTTTGATTCCACAAATGATTTCAATGACTACCAGTAACACTGTTGTCAATCATTTTGTGTTTGTGTGGTGAAATAATACAAAACGAGTGGGTTCGGCCTGTAGTTTTCATTCCTTTTCCAGCTGTTCATGCTCCATAAGCTACCGTACGTTTGGAAAAAGTTACAGACTCATCAAATCTTACGAACTGAAGCTGCATATCCAACAGGATAAGAGTAAAAAAAATGGACTGGGTGTTGCAGCCAAGGTTGGTCTATTAAGTACACATTATTATAATAATATACCGAGATATTATTGATTGACATACAACAAGGCAACTACGAGTACCTAAATTCTAAGCATCTTCGTCATCACCGTATCTACTTATCTCGGTCCTGATAACTTCCTGCGTTTTGCACGAGTAGCTATATTCCTTCAGATCCCCAGCCGTGTCGCAAGCCACACTGGCCCTGGACCACCCATGTATACACATGTACACTTCCGTCATGTGACAAGAAAAACGCGACAATAAGCTGAAAGTGTGACGGTTATCTTAAAAATTATGCGAGATGAATAACAGAATTTCTTTGTCAATTCACTATCAAGATACCTAATATTATGTCTTCTTTTTAGATTCCATACATTTAAATTACCTACGTGTCACACATTTCTGCTTCATAAGACCATTTGATAACTATGAGGAGTAACAATATCCTCCAGAAGGCCCGACCGAATTGCAGTCACGGCAGCCGATTTCAACGGAGACAGCCAAAGTATACAGGAGGTACTATGGAGAACAAGACAATTACCTATGTGCATAGGTGCACCTCCTCTTCCCTCACTCTCATAGTCTGATGAGAAGGCAACATGATGTAACCGGGAAGAGATTAGGCACAGTACCAGCGGCTTTACATGCTTTCCTAGGCACGGGGGTGTCATAAATGATAAATGATAAATGATTTTATTTCTGTAAGTAGGTTTTTACAAACACTTTTACACGTCAATCATATTTTTTTTTTAAACTAGATGAGGTCGGCGTTTCCTATCTGACTACTCTGAGAAGAAAGGCCGAAACAAACTCAGAGGTCACAGTCTCTTTTAAAGTCCAGACAGAATCTTGGTCAGATCATGTGAAGGCTATGTAGATCGGTGTCTGAAATGGTCTTTTGAGGAAAGAACCCCACAGATTGAGTGGACCTGTCCAGTCAGTGCACGCAATTGTCAGCAATCGTGCAGCTCAACTCAGAACTTAAGGAGCTCAACGATTCGACGAACAATACCAAAGAAAGGACATTTGAGTAGGCCGCACAAGTTACTCAAACTGCCAGATCATGATTACACTAAGAGTAAAAATACAAAAAAAAAAAAGCAATGACCAACATAGTTCTCACATTCACAATAGTTAAAATAATAGCATAATACTTTACAAAGTAAATACTCTTGTCATAGTATATGTATATAAAATTCATTAATGTCAATGTGTATATAAAATCCGGACATAATCATTGAGGACCATGCAGATTGGTGTCTGAAATGGACTTTTGAGAAAAGAACCACACAGATTGAGTGGACCTGTCCAGACAGTGCACGCATTTGTCAGTAACCGTGCAGCTCGACTCAGAACTTAAGGAGCTCAACGATTCGACGAACAATACCAAAGAAAGGACATTTGGGTAGGCCACATAAACTACTCAAACTGCCAGAACATGATTAAAACTGGAATAATAACCCACATAGTCCTCACATTCACAACAATTAAAATAATATAATACTTTATACAGTAAATATTCATGTCATTGTATATGTAAAAAAATATAGATACTTATAGCAAAGATTAAAAGTACAATAGTTAGCAAAAAAAAACAATAAAATAAATCAACATTCCCTGTGTAAATTTATTGGAACAGCTCACTCCCAAGCCTTTTTGTCCTCAATAAAGTATTTGACAGTATAATAGGCTTTCTGGCATAGTTTCCTTTTTATAAAAGATTTGAATTTATTAAGGCTTAGTTCTTGAATGTGGCTAGGCAGTTTATTATAAAAATGTATACATTGACATCTAAACGAGCCACCTATTTTCTTGAGCCTGGTTGTAGGAACAACCAATTTGTGTTTGTTCCTAGTATTTATACTATGGATATCACTGTATTTTTTAAACAGATTAATATTTTTATGTGCATACAAAAGATTTTCATAAATATACTGAGAAGGCACAGTCATTATATTAATCTCTTTAAATTTTTCTCTGAGGGAGTGTCTGGGACTTAATTTATAAATTGAACGAATTGCCCTTTTTTGTAAAACAAAAATCGTCTGAATATCGGCGGCATTTCCCCACAGCAGAATACCGTACGACATTACACTATGAAAATAACTGAAGTATACTAAACGGGCTGTCTCTAAATCTGTTAAACCACGAATTTTTCTAACAGCGTATGCTGCAGAGCTAAGCTTTTTTGACATTTTATCTATATGGGGGCCCCATTGCAGCTTGGCGTCTAAAGTTATGCCTAAGAATACTGTGGTATTTTCGGGTTTCAACTCTTCCCCCTTTATGAGAACACTTGTTTCTACCTGTCTAACATGTGGTAACGTAAACTTAATACATTTAGTTTTTTTCTCGTTAAGAAGAAGGTTATTAACGTTAAACCAGTTAACTACTTTTGCGAGGGCGCTATTTACATTGTCAGTAACCAGCTGCTGACGTTTGAGTTTAAATAAAAGTGAAGTGTCGTCTGCAAACAGCACTATATCATGTTTATCCTTTATGAGGTAAGGCAAGTCATTTATATAAATAAGAAATAAAAATGGACCTAGAATTGAGCCTTGAGGGACCCCCATTCTTACTACCGATCCGGGAGATCTTTTCCCGTTAACATCAACTCTCTGAATCCTATCACTTAAATAAGAAGTAAGAAGATCCAGAGAGGCGTTCCGGATTCCGTAGTGGTGCAGTTTCCTGATTAATGTTTCATGAAGAACACAATCGAATGCCTTGGACAAATCGCAAAAGATGCCCAACGCATCGCATTTGTCCTCCCATGCATTATATACATGCCCTAGAAGTTCAACTCCGGCATCGGTAGTTGAACGACCCCTTGTAAAACCGAACTGTTTGTTATGCAGTAATTTATGTACGTTGAAAAATCTTTGCATTTGATTTAGAATAAGCTTTTCAAAAATTTTACTAAAGGTAGGTAGCACTGATATAGGTCTATAATTAGTAGGGTCTGATGTACTACCCGATTTAAACAACGGTATTATTTTACTGCTTTTCATAAGATCAGGAAACTCACCACGGTCAATACAATTGTTAAAAATAACAGCTAAAGTTGGTGCTACAATGTTTATAATCGACTTAACAACGTCCACAGAATTACCCCATAGATCTGCGGTCTTTTTAACATTTAACGTGTGAAAGGTTTTAATTATATCTTTACACGTGACATATTGGAAATAAAATTCAGAATCACAAGCTGGAACGTTTTCTTTAAGTAAAGACTCTGAAGCAGTGGGTGAAGAGTTAAGAGATTTAGTAGTCGATACGGGAATCTCTGCAAAGAAATTTTCAAAGGCCGCGGCGACTTGAGAATCTGATTTAATTATATTGTCATCAATAGCTAGGCTGTAGTCACTACATCGGTTGCATGACCTTCCCGTTTCGCTATTAATGATACTCCATGTCATTTTAATTACATTACCACTATTTTTAATTTTTGAACTCAAATAACGTGACTTGGCTATACTACAAACTTTTTTAAATAATTTTGAATAATTCTTGACATATAAATTAAATTCAGCAGTGTTTATACATGCCCGTTCATCATACAATTCATAAAGTCTTTTCCTACTTGTATGTATACCAATGGTGGCCCAGTCACTGAAGGAAGCATTACTATTAACTGAGAACGTCTTTGGAATGAATGTGGTATTGAATTGTGTGCAATATATTTTAAAAAAATCATTATATTGTTGATTAGGGTCATCATTAGTCAACAGAAGTGGTAATTTATTTAAAAGTTTAGATTTAAATGTTTCCAAGCGATTAGTAGTTTTAGGGTTAGCAGTGATATCTTTTTTAGTAACTCTTTTGTTTAAATTAGAAATAGTAATCAATTGTCCGCAATGATCTGAGTCTATCAAGTTAATAATTTCTTTGTGGGTTGGTATAACATCTGTATAAATGTTATCTAGGCATGTGGCACTAGTGGAAGTTATTCTAGTGGGCTCCAAGAATTGGTTAGCAAGATTGTATGACTGAAATAGACTTATAATTTTAGTACTTAACCCAGAATTCTCTAACAAATTAACATTAAAATCACCACAAGTGATGACAGATTTGTTTGAATTACAGATTTTGTGCAACACTTCATCCATAACCTTTTCAAAACAATCATACAATCCTGAAGGTGGTCTGTACACACTTAATATAATGAGCTGCTCCAATTCTACACAGGCTATTTCAATTGTCCGCTCAACAGAGAGGCTCACAATATCCTTGCGGTCTTTAAATTTAAGCTGTTTATTTACTAGAATTAAAGAGCCACCATGTACAGCATTTACTCTGCTGAACGAACTACCAACCTGGTGATTATTAAAATTGAACATGAACTGGTGGCTTTTAAGCCAATGTTCTGTCATACAAAGAATATCTATATTGCTACAATTCAGGAATAACTCTACTTCTAAATCTTTGTTCAAAAACCCTTGAATGTTTTGATGCACCAGGTTGATACTATTTACTTTTTGTACACTTTCATATGATTTATTATTTGCCTTAGTTATATTTTTGCAAGAGACTGACTCTTTTGTCTTAATTTCTAATTTAAATGATGACCATTGTCATTAATTTTGACCAAATTATTGGCAGAATAATTAAAAAGGTCATTGCATTGCTCAAAAGAAGCAAGTTGTTTAGCCAAATTTTTGGCTGAAATAGAAAAATAATATGATAGCGACACAGCTATCTGTCTTTTGTGATAGTTAGAAAGATAGTACTTAACAATATTGTATCTATCTTTTGTCAAATACAAATTATTACCAACATAATTGTTAGTGTCAACTAAATGGAACAGATTGTCATTATAAGTCAAATTGTGCAATGTCATGTTAATGTCAAATCTTAAGGTATTTTCTTCCTGTGGCAAACTGTTACTATAGGGGAAAGTAAACAACACAATTTTCCTTAAACTAAGGTTGCACAATGTTCTATGATATTGGAGCAATTCTCCTTTGTTCACATTTCCCCTATTTCCCATAAAAATCAATAATGTTGTTTCCTGCTTAAAGTTACATTTAATAATTTCATTCATGATATCAAATAGCGAACAACCAGGCATACAGTAATTAATTATTGAGTGTCCGGGATATTCATCTGTCAACAAGTGCCCTAAGTCCTTTCCAATTTCGTCACAAAATAACACAATGTCATTATTTAGCATTTGTTTACATTGTTTAATGGAACTATTTACAGCAGGAGTTGTCAAATCAACACAAGGATGCGGTAAGGTGGTATTGCATGTTGACAATGAATGGGCAGGCAGGCAAATGGTAGGTACATTGGTTGGTGGTTGACAAAGCTCACAGCTGTTTGTTTGTGAGTTTACTAGCTCATTCATTGCCAACACATATTCCCTCATTAGTTCTTCAGAGGTATTATATTTGATAGTCATTGAACCAAGTTTCTCTTGCAGATGGTCAAGTTGAGATTGCAAGTCCTGTGTATCAATGTTGTACTTCCTAGTACTTTGATCCAAATTAAAAGAATACATATCTAATTGTTTTAGCAAATTTAACCTTTCTCTATTAAGTTTAACATTTTTGATAAAGAACCTTTGTCTTTTAATCATTTTTTGTGTTTTAACTATGTATTTATTGATTTTAATGTATTTTTTCAGTTTCATACTTTTACATTACTATTTAAGAGGGATCACAGGGACGCTACACAGCGGCGGGAAAAATGAGCAGGGTGGTTATTCTGATTGCTGGATGTGCTATAGTATAAGAGCGAAAATCACGGTCTATGTCTGGTAAAAAAGCTTTTAAAAGCGCCATGACAAAATGCCGCCAAATACATGAGTGTTACTTCCATTGAAATGTGCAAGACTACAAATGTACAGAAATAGACCAGAATATATATATATATGCTTCGGGCATACAGAAATACAATAAACTATCTGAAAATATACGGTCCATGAGAACACTATGTGTATTTAAAGCTAGGTTAAAGGCATTGCAATTCTTCGTCGTGGAGCGCGCGATTACCGATTGTTTGATCAGGCATCAAACCGGACAAACGCAGGTAAACGTGCGCCCCTTCAGCGTCTCACGCAAATGTACAATAAACATTTCATAGATATTGATATATTTATGCTTAATAAAAATTGTTTTCGAAGTGAAGTTATCAATGTACTGAACAACTTAGATAATTATATCCAGTGGTTAATACTTGTTTATTGGTTTGTAACGATTAACATGTTTCGTAGAATGTGAATAGCAACTAAGTGGCTTACCGATAAGTCCTGATCTTAAGGCGCGGTGTTATCTCAATATTCCCAAAAATTGGTTTCTTAGAACGTCGAGTATGACGTAATGTAATAAAAATAAGTAACGCGAAAAATACAGTGAACAGAGAAGGGTATAAAGAAGAATTTAAACCGAACAGAATAATAAATAATAGTTTGATATTCCCAATAAAAAATTGGGAAGTTGTAGCACAAAAATAAACTTTGACGTCGAAGATCTCTGTATTTCCAGCGATAACAACAGTTTTTTTTTTAAGAATTTAGTAGGTTTTCCATTTTTTTAAAACTTTAACCAAACCATTATTTAATTTTATGTCTATATTTTAAATAATCTAAAGAAAAGCAGTAAAATAAATGCCCATTCGCAGCTTACGTCACATTTCAACACAAATATCATTTTCAATTTTCAATCTTATTGACGCTCCATAGTGGTGACAATAGTTTACGCGGTCATACTTTAGTCGTCGGGCAGCGCTCGACTTGGATGGTTGGCACCGGACGCTCTGTGCATAATTCGATTGTAGTTCTCAAGTAATTTATGACTGAAAACAGTGTGTGAATTGAACTAAAGTTCTGTGGCGGACTACTAAGGCTACACACTGCCTAATATTGAAGTGAAAATTCAGTCTCAGTGGAAATATGGGCAATAAAAATAAAATGTTGCGAAAGAGTTTTACAAGAAAAAGACGAAAAACTCGAAAAAATGATGGAATGTTTGGGTAAGTAGGATGATTACGGTATTGTATCATAATAACATTTGAAATTTGTATTTAGTTTAGTATACTTACGAAACTGTATAAATCTATAGAAACGGTATTGACAATTTTTCTACAAACATTTTGTTAAATCCAAAAACAAATAGGTGCACTCTATTTTGATGTCTATAGAATGCATATTTGAATGCGCCTAGTGCAAACGTCTCTGGTCGAAGCAACCATCGAGGCGATAGCCATATTGCAATAGTAGGTATAAGTAACAAAAACAAACTTGCAGATAAATCAGAGTGCGTTCGTAATTATTATAATAATATAAATATTGCACTAGTTATATAAAAAGCATTTTGATTCTTTTGTAAGATTATTTTTATAATATTTATTGAGTCATTAGACCAGTGCCGATAATTTTTGAAAACGAAAAAAGTCACAGTAGGCTGAAACCCATTGGAAAAGAAAGAGAATATAACAAAAATGAATGGAAAAATAATTTACGGGCGATCCGAGGTCGGGAAGTGGGGGTTATCTCGATTTCCGGCAAAACTACAAGTCTTATGGAAAAAAGTGTAATAGCAAAGTTGTAGGTAATAAAAAGATCTACAACTTTTGTATTCACACTTTTTTCAAGTAACCTCAAAATTTATGTGAAAAATTCAAATAACCAAGTTTTTGGTTTTATATTTTTATCTTTTACACAGCATTTTTTTTTTTCGCGAAAGGTAATGGCCCATTTAGTGTGAAAAATATACCCACGGCGTACAGAAATAAAATATGGCGGGAATCAAAGACAAATGATTATACTTTTCAATGATAAGTGGCGCATTGCTGTGGCTCATGGGGATCATGAAAGAATAATAATAAAAAAATGTAATCTACCTAGTATGAAAACATCGAAAACCGATCGAAAAAAAAAAAAACCGATCGGTTACACGTTACACAGCTATTAAGTCTTTCCATGTCAACAAAATCCAAATCGAGAAGCAAACAATCACTCAAGTAAACACGCCAAAGTAGTTAATTGTATCGGAATAATATAGAAACACGGAGAAAGCACAGATCACAACGACGAATGACGAAGGACTGCGAAGGGCGAGGTCAGGGAGGCGCCGCTGATGTTTTATTACCTGCTGTGGATGTGTGCATTATATTATTGCGTGAGCGCAACAAAGCTGGTTATCAACTCGGGTAAGACAGAGACAGCAATATACGTGTATTATATTACCTGACCGAACGAGTTTGCTTTATGTGTGATGATATTTTTATTTAACAAAACAATGGCAAGATAAGTTTGTTTGTTTCATTTTCAAGTCTAAACCACTGAACCGATTTTGATTAAATTGCCGTGTATATATATATTTTTTGATTTGGAGTCGGACATAGTATACTTTTTACCCAAGTGACATGTTTCCATGGATAAAATAATTTACAGACAGGCGAAACCGCTAATTATTATCCAATTTTTATTGGTCTGCTGCAAGATTTCTCCAACGAATTATTTTTTTCTTTTTACATATAATGAAAAGTGGGATATGCTTGCATTATTTACCACCATTTTCGTTTTTGTACAAAAACATTTTTGAACCGGGTCGGATTATGGGCCATGACCTTTGCTGAATACTTACCTTTTTATGTTTCAAGCACACTGTATTTTTATTGATTTAAAATATTTATTTTTTTCACCTTATTTTGACCTAATATCGAAAAAGCACCCTAATTTTCAATCGAAAATTCTCACGTGAAAATATCTGCTTTTTTAAAAACTCGGTAAAAAAAATAATTGCTGTGTAAAAGATAAAAATAAAAAACCAAGAACTTGGTTATTTGAATTTTTCACATAAATTTTGAGGTTACTTGAAAAAAGTGTGAATACAAAAGTTGTAGATCTTTTTATTACCTACAACTTTGCTATTACACTTTTTTCCATAAGACTTGTAGTTTTGCCGGAAATCGAGATGAACCGCTTTTTACCCTTAAACCCCCACTTCCCGACCTCGGATCGCCCGTAAATTATTTTTCCTTTCATTTTTGTTATATTCTCTTTCTTTTCCAATGGGTTTCAGCCTACTGTGACTTTTTTCGTTTTCAAAAATTATCGGCACTGGTCTAATGACTCAATAAATATTATTAAAATAATCTTACAAAAGAATCAAAATGCTTTATATATAACTAGTGTGCAATATTTATATTATTATAATAATTACGAACGCACTCTGATTTATCTGCAAGTTTGTTTTTGTTACTTATACCTACTATTGCAATATGGCTATCGCCTCGATGGTTGCTTCGACCAGAGACGTTTGCACTAGGCGCATTCAAATATGCATTCTATAGACATCAAAATAGAGTGCACCTATTTGTTTTTGGATTTAGCAAAATGTTTGTAGAAATTGTCAATACCGTTTCTATAGATTTATACAATTTCGTAAGTAAACTAAACTAAATACAAATTTCAAATGTTATGATACAATACCGTAATCATCCTACTTACCCAAACATTCCATCATTTTTTCGAGTTTTTCGTCTTTTTCTTGTAAAACTCTTTCGCAACATTTTATTTTTATTGCCCATATTTCCACTGAGACTGAATTTTCACTTCAATATTAGGCAGTGAGTAGCCTTAGTAGTCCGCCACAGAACTTTAGTTCAATTCACGCACTGTTTTACCAATTTTAGCAAATACCAACTAATATTCAGCCAGCAGCAGCTTCCATTCCCGTGGATGATCCCTCTATCGTCTAAATTTTTCAGAATTCTAGCTTCCGTCCCGGCTCCGCATTTTCTTAGAAACATTATGGCATTTGTCACTTTGGAGCTGTGATATTATTGCATTTATTTAGAGTTTATGTGATTTTTAAGTGGTCCGAGGGCCTTTATGTTGGTTTTGTTTTCTATTTTTTTACCGCACCCACTAAGTACCTATCTAAAACACAAACATTAGTTTGAAATGGCATAACTACCCATTTAATTAACCCTTCCATCCCTGATACTGACTTACACCCGAAAAGCATAATTACCCTTCTAGAGCAGTCGGGTAAAATTCGGAATGTTTATATTTGACCTGTTTATCATGTACTGTAATAAAAATAAACAGTAGTGATTTAATTGTTTTTTTTTAAATTGTTATGTGTAATTATTTATTGTATCATATTATGAACCGACACTGTAATTACATCGAATTTTAGAACGCACGTCATAAGTAAGTATATTCAACAGAAAACATCTGATTTCCTTACGTATACTATGCAACTTTCCTTGAGCACACAAACGCCCGTGTTAGCGTTTGCGAGTGTGTGCATAATTACCGTAAAACGCGCAGATGCGGTTGTGTGAGTGCGGTAATAGCGATTAAAATCGTAGTCAGTCTGCGCCTTAATATACTTCTTTGTTAATAAGTGGAAAATGTTGTGGTTATTACATTGATTTGGTTTTATATAAGTACCTTACTGATATATTTAATGTAATATCGTTTTTTTCCCAAATAAGATAAAATAAAATTGCTCTTAGAAAAATGTTACTACAGAATCCAAGAATATAAGGAAGATTAAATATTAAAATAGAGTTCAAATATATATCTGTGTGTTAATTATAATATAACTATAATCTTTTTTTATGTTTCTATCTAGATAAAGTTTAATTAATATAATATTTTTTATTGTAAAAGTTGTTGGTTACAATTTTAAGACTTCCCTCTGGACACTATCCATCAGCCAAGTTTGCATTCCTTATGAAAAAAAGTGATTCACCGAATTGCAGAGAATGTAGATTATAGTCAGTATTATAGTCAGTCAGATTAGTATGTCAGATTGAGGACGTTCAGCATTTGCTGATGGATTGTGTCCGCAACAGGAGCGAGAGGGAGTTACTTTTGAGAGAATTAGACTTAAATAGGCTTAACGTGGGATTAATACAATCAATTTTATCCCAACCAACTTCAGAAGGTGGCAAAAAATTATGTCATTAAATAACAGTCCTTCATCGGTGACCTATTAAATTATCACCTGTTTTATATACTACTTGACTGTTTAGTATGGTTTATGGGTTAATTAACGCTATATTGGTAAGAGGCACGATGGGGTTGACTTATCTGTTTAGATAAAAACCCCAAAACAAATAAAGACAAAAAAAAAAATATAGGGTAAAAATACTATTATTACATTCAGATAAAGTTATATTTACTTAGGTAGTATTATTACAAAGACTTATTTAATAAGAGGTCGTATTTTAGGATAACAAATATTTTAATAAAGAGATTAGTTTTACGTTTACGTTGTTACGTTTCACTTTAGTAGTAACTTCATTTTTCTGGTCACTTCACTTCTGTGAAGCATGGAACCCGTCAATGTGGCGACGCTTGAAGGAGGCCTATGTTCAACAGTGAACGTCTTTCGTCTGAAGTTATGATGACGACTCCATCCGTCCATTTGTCACAGGGTCTGTATCTATAGAATCGTAATAGGTAGACACTTGAAATTGTCACCTAGTGTGTACCTACTACTACAACACTACTACTATAACAACAAATAATAAAATAAAGGGAGTAACCATACAAGAAATGTGTTTTTGCATCACAACTTGCAAGAGTAAGCAAGCTGCAGAGGCCATCGATTTATCGGTCCGGACCCAGCTACTACGGAACAGACCGATCGTTTTGCCTTGCGAACGAGCAAGAGTTCATAATAAACGACGAATTCGACTGACCAGTTGGCGCAGTTTGTAGCGACCCTGCCTTCTGAGCTGCTGGTCTCGGGTTCGATCCCCGGACAAGTCAAAAATTTGTGTGCATGTCTGTTTGACCTGTGTCTGGGTGTGTATATGTGTATATAAGTTTGTATATCAGTCATCAGGTTACCGTAGTACAGGCTCTGCCTAGTTGGGGACCTGAAGACCTATTGCGGATGTTGTCTCATAAAAAAAAAAATAATAATAAAGAAATAAAAAGGCCAAATGAAAAATATACTTTTATATTGGTTGGGGAAAAAGTATCTTCGCATTTTTTAAGAAAATTCAAAACATTTTTTTATATAGTTTATTTACATTTAACTAAAGTATGTAGGTACCATTTTGTTCGACAACTTTTTGCCATTTTGTAGGTAGGGACATGATTTCATTGCTATAGAGATTTTGGGACTTCTGATCAAAATACCTCGACAAGTGGTTTTGGCAGTCCTCTCGTGATGTTAACCTGACACTGCCTAAAGAATTCTGAAGAGACCGAAACAGGTAAAAATCTGAAGGTGCAAGGTCAGGACTATACGGCGGATGCATTAACACCTTCCAGCCAAACTCTCTTAATTTTTGCTGAGTGGCTAAAGATTTCTAGTCCCGTGCAAGATTCTAATAATGGTGATTATGATTCTGATGACTCTGTCAAAGATAAAGACTACGAACCCATTGGCGATGATCAAAGAAGTGACGATACAGATGAAGATACTGTCACAGAAAAAGCCAAACCTGCAAGAAAACGAGAAAAAAAAATAATTGCTTCAAAATTCATTGCTAGGAAGACAAAACCTCTTCGACGTCACTCAATGGAAACCATGACACCAAATAACCTGCCTTTACGGAAACGACGTATGACCATCGATGCGAACCTTTGTGTTGCTTTTTCAACACATATTGCTTCAGAACAGAGGGGTAATTCTCGTAATTTTAAGAACGTTCACAGTCTAATCTCAGTGTCAATATGTCAAAAATACATCTAATTTCCCTACATATTTGACAAGATTCTGACATTGACTGTCGCTGAGATGAGATTGTGACTAGATTTTGAACGTTTTTAATTACGGGAATTGCCCTTCAGGCTACCCAAGAATCAAACAACGTACCACCTAAACGAAAAAAACATAGCACGAGCCTTAAACAACGAAAATTAGAGAAGCAGTATCAGAAGCAATGTCAGTATAAAATAAAAAATGCCTGTGACAACAAATGCCTTAAAAAATGTTCTTCTATTTTTACTACTGATGAACGTGAACAAGTAAACAGAAAATATTGGAACATGACACGTTCAGAGATGAGGGTGTTTCTAAGATCAAATTATACGGTAGCCATTCCGAAAAGAAAATATACTACTGAACCAAAAAGAAACCCGAAAAGGTGTTTTCATAAAACTCCAAAATTTGATCGTGAAGTTATTACAAAACATGTCGAATCTTTTAATCCATCCGCGCCGCATTATCGTCGTGAGCATGCCCCAAATCGTCTCTATTTGCCAAGCGAAATAAACATTAATTTCTTTTGTACAAAGCACCCCGACCTAAAAATTGGATACGAAATGTATAGAACACATTTGAAAACCACGAATGTATCGTTTGCTCGTCTTGGTAATGAGGAATGTGAACAATGTGAATCTTATACATTGCACACACGTAATACTAATTATAATGCTCGCAAAGAAATAATATCCAATTGCATAGCTTGCGAGGAGTGGGCTGTTCACCACGAAAAATACACGAATGCCAGACAGTTATATGATTCCCATAAAAATATAGAACAAAATGAAAACCAGATATATTATAGCAGTGACTTGGAAAAGGTAATAATGCTGCCAAGGCTCGAAACATTCAAAGCGGTTATATTTTGTCCAAGACTAACAGCATTTAATCAAACTTTTGCTCCAGTTGGAAAAATCACCAAGGACTCTAAACCACTTGCGGCTATTTGGCACGATGGTATCGGTGGTAGAAAGCAAGAAGACATAATGAGTGCTTATTACAACTTTTTCTTACGTTTCCGTGATATCAAAACTACATATTTGGATGGACAATTGCACGGCTCAGAATAAGAACTGGCTGTTATTTTCCATGTTAGCTGACCTTGTCAATAGTGATGTGATTGCTACAGAACGTATAATATTGCACTATTTTGAACCAGGACATACCTTTATGAGTTGCGACCAATTCCATCACCAAGTTGAACTTTCAATGAAAAAAAAAAGTAAAATTTACGACTTTACTGATTTCGAAGACACCGTGGCCTCGGCTAATAAAGGAAAAGTTATTTTGAAGTCTTTGCAACCTCAAGTCAAGACTTTATCAACTATCCAAACAATTATAATATTGCATATAATATATTGAATAGAATACATATATAGTATATATATAATATAATAGAATATATTGCATATAAGTATATATAGTGCATTTAATTACTTTGAACTCAAACTTTGAGTTAATTATTTAGTGCAAACGTTTATTTTCGTAACTGTGTAATCGATTACTCAATCGATAATCTCACAAAAACTATCTTTCTCATATTTCTCCGCTTCCAGATTGAGAATTGAGGTGATTTTTCATATTCTAAGATAGAAAAATATGACTAATTTTTTAGCTCATATCTCAACTTATTACATTTGGGCCCACTATTTTCCATTCCCTTTACTTTAGCATGGTGGTAAGTAGTATAATACTATATTGAAACCAGCAACATCTATGTTTTCTAAATATAATAAACATTTTTTACCGGGTTACGTGGGACACCGTCAAATGCATAAATGTTAGAATCGCCTAGTACGGACATTTTTTATACAGAAACTTCGAATCAAAGCTAACCATTTCAACTCCAAAATAAAATTAATAACAGCCTTTTTCGAACGAAGACAACAGATGTAACAAAGATATTATAAAATATATAAAAAGTGTGGACTTATCTGAAAAGTGGTAAAATAATAGTTAGTACGTTTTAATAATACTAAGCTTTTTAGTTTAAGTACTATGGTTTTTAAAAACACATAAAATGTGCTTGTCGTAAAATGCTATAAATTTTTAAAGATGTCCCCGAAGAATTTCACCAAAAATTAAAAAAAAATATTCATAACTTTATAGTATCAAAAATCGCGGAACATAAGAGTACATGGGGAACTTTCGCAATTTTTTTTTTATTGAATTCACTATTTGGACCTGCCTGTATAGTATGGAAGTATGGATTATACAGGGTGGCCGATGCACAACCTGTTACCATGGATTCAGGATATTGATGAAAATTAAAAAAAAACTGTTTTCTACAAAAGTGTAATACATACGCGGTCAAAATGTATGGAACAACAGATTTTTAGTTTAATAACCGACAAAACATTTCAACGCTGGGGTGTCCAGCATCGTGTACTGAATCCATGGTGACAGGTTGTGGCTGTCCCTGCCACCCTGTATAATTACTTGGCCATCGAAGCCAATCAATAGGCAAGTAATTACATAAAATTTTACGCTACGCTACTTCTCTGTACAAACACATTAAGCACTATTGCCTGAGTATTAGTAAATTACTTGTTTATCGAGACTTTAGTATTTTAGATCCATCGACTTCTAACAGCCTTGATAGTCAACTGCCTGGTAACAGACATGTTTTCGTGTTTAAGAAACTGTTTCAAATTAAATAGAAACGCTGTTATAATTGGAAATATACCAACAGTCTCTAACGAAATATTCCGTAATAACGTGATTGAAAATGATTTTCAATCAGTACTAAGACCGTTGAATCTGATGCAAAGCCTTTTTATCTGCTCAAAGTATATGACGGCGTCGGCGGTGGCTGAGCGATAGACCCGTCATCATGAGGATTCGGTGGTATAGGGTCCATTTTATAAGCGTTTGTAAAATAATAACACCACGTGTAATTATAACCTCACTTTTTAATCACAAACGCAATACACAATTCAAATAGCACTTTATCACTACACACAGTATAACTAGGTACTTAATTACGCTAGGCAAACCGACAGTTTCATATTAGACAAGTGCCTCGACCTGTGTCTCAAAGTGAACTGCCAACTTTTCGCTCCGCACTTTCCAACACGACTCTGTCCACGTACCGTCATTCAAAAAAATAACAAATGACGTTACGGCGTTTGCCCTACTACTACAGTAATCAATTGAGTGACTTTTATTAAAATGATATCGTTATCCACGACACGGCCAGCCTGACATGTTACACGTCCTCGTGTATTCCAGTATCTGTAACAAAATAACCAACTTAAAAGCGTCCGCGCACACTCGGCCAACCTGACCGTGCCGTTACATTACATCAACTACAAGTACGTTTTTATAACCAAATAAACTTCTAAATAGTCTAAGCTAAACACAAAAGGTTCCTCTAAGTCTCATAATTATCGAATCTCAATTCATCACATCATCAACGCAATAGATCACATACATCAATAGCCCGGCTGCCCCAGCAGCTAGTGACAATTCACTATTGTCACCCATATCGTCATCACCTCATGTGATACGACCAACACTTCATCTAGAGTCCCAGACTCCCAGGTCAATACATGACCACACAATAGTCTCTTCCGAGACCCGGGTCCTCGCCACACCACTAGCTGCCCATCGCTCCCTGAATAACTACCAATAGTCACAGTTACGACTACAGACTAGTGCGTGCAGTGCGACCTAGCTATCGTATGTGTTCTATTTGCTGGTGGAGGCACCCTCCTCACCATCTTCTACATCAGGCAAATCTAACTCAACTGGTACATCACTTAGAGGAATCCTTCGTACGCGATCATGGGCGTACTTGTATGTTCGATTTCCAGTCAAAGACTTCAATAGGTAACGATCACCATCAAGCAACTCTACAATTTTTAATGGTCCCTTGTATTTTGGGTCCAACTTAGTTTGATTTCATTCTTCATTTTGAATTAAAACCAAATCACCAACATCAAATTTAACTAATTTAGCTTTACTCTTATCAAATCTAGATTTTTCATAATTAGCACTCTTTTCCATATTCGTTACCGCTTGCTCTCTTGTCTTATTAATATCAACCTCGCATTCTGAATCGTCTAAAGTTAAAAGATTTAATGGTCTAGCTACACGTCCTATCAAAAGCTCAAGTGGGCTCGCCCCTGTTACGCGATGGACAGAGGAGTTTAAGGCTAGTTGAACGTCTCCTAGCGCTTCTTGCCAAGACCTATCAGACGTTTCTACGGCCGTAAGCATACTTTTCAAAGTACTCATTGTCCTTTCAACTTGGCCATTTGCACGACTTGAACCCGTAGCGATTAAATGTAGAGAAACACCATGAGACTCACAAAAATCTTTAAATTCTTTACTCGCGAAGCATCTACCCTGGTCTGCAATAATTTGAGCAGGAGCTCCAAACAGAGACACACTAGATTTAATAGCTTTAATTGCGTTGGTTGAATCTATTCTGAGAGTATGGTACATAAGAACAAATTTAGTGAACGCATCAATCAAAACTATTACGTACTCCTTGGAATCATTTTTGCCGCTAAGTTTTCCGGTTATGTCGACGTGCACAGTATGCCACGGGACACTAATCTTGGGGATTGGATGAAGGCTGTACGTTCAATACTATCAGGATCTCGGATTGGAATTTGATTAAAACCGCTAGCACAGTCCAAACACGTGTAAAAGTTCGCACCAGATAACCTAGCCACTTGATCTGCTATAAGAGGTAACGGGAACCTATCAGGTACAGTATTAGAGTTCAACTCGCGATAATCTACCACCATACGATCAGAACCGTCACGCTTCTTTACAAGTAAGATTGGACTTGCAAATGGAGACTGACTAGGGCGAATGATATTAGCATCCATCAATTCCCTAACCTTAGAACGTACCACCTGCCTCTCGTCTGGACTAAGTTTGTAAGGTCTACGATATACAGTGCGGTTCGGATCTTGAAGTCTGATTTTTAGTTCACCAGTTGTGACACGAGTGCGGGGTAAACTATCAATAAAAGCGTGAGAAAATTCTTTAAGCAAAGTTAAAAGAGAGTCTTTGTTTAGAATATCTGTATCTACATCATTAAGATTATACACAGGTATAGGCTCATAACTACAAGCTGCAATAGACTTTTGTTTCGAAATTATCAAAGACGAATCAGACATGTTGATTGTACAACCCTGTTTTAAAATTTCACGCCCAATCATTACATCATATTTTAAACAATCGTCAGGTAAAACGTGAAATAAAATTGACAAATTATTATCATTAATAAGCACGTCGCAAAGAATTTGTTCAGTACACACTAGGTTAGCGAAACCTATGCCTTGTATACGAATAATTGCGTGTGTACGTTCACCATTAAAACTACTGCTAACAGATTGTTTAACAAGAGAGCATTCGGCACCGGAATCAAAATAAAAATAGTACGACTCACCAGATAGTTCAAATTGACCACAAACACCTGCCACCTGGCAGCTATCGACGCGTCGCACGGTGCCGGTACTGGTTCCGCTGCTATAGGCCACATGACCTGCAGACGATGGGCCACCAGCGCCCTGGTTGTCACGATGACACTTGGATGCAATATGACCGCTTTCACCGCAACGGTAACATATCACTTGTTTACTGGTTCCAGGCGCAGCCGTCGACACCGATTGTCCCTTATTGTTGTTAGCGATAGACACCGGTTTTATAAACTTTGAGCGGCAATCAACCGCTTTATGTCCTGGTTTACCGCAATTATGACACTTGAACACAGAGTTTTGCATTTTAAAACGTTTCACATCCGGTCCATCTGCTCGTCCAGTAGATCCGTTGCTACGGTCAAACTTCCGCTTCAAACTAGCACTAGCCTTCACTTCTTGCAGCAATTTATTACGGGTCTTAATTTCACTCGTAAATGCCAGACGATAAAGCCTCGAATCAAATTGAGCAATGTGAGCGAGTACATAAGAAGAGGCAATTTCTTTATGGCTCAGATTCTTCCATTTAGTCAACAGCGACGTCATTATTCGACTCGCGTATGCTGCCAGACATTCACCTTCCTTTGGTTTGCCGTTATTCAGATTAATATGCGCCGCCGCGAGCGTCTCCGACGAATCATAGCGTGCAAGAAACAACTCACGAAAATGATGCCACGTCATACCCACGTGTGAGATTTGCGACAGCCATGACGAGGCGCCACCCTTGAGTGCCTTACTGAGAGCTATGATGAGCGATGCTCCCTCCAGTGGGCGTTCATCCATGCAGATGTCAACTGTAGCGCACCAAGCACGTGGATCAGAATCCGGTTGCTCTGGATTAATCTCCGGCAGAGCTATCTTGGACGACGAGGCTGGGGTTTTAATAGCCTCGATCAACTGCATCATATTCCTCTGCTGAAGGTCAAACATAGTACGCCAGTGTAATTCAGATCCCACTTCTGATGACGGCGTCGGCGGTGGCTGAGCGATAGACCCGTCATCATGAGGATTCGGTGGTATAGGGTCCATTTTATAAGCGTTTGTAAAATAATAACACCACGTGTAATTATAACCTCACTTTTTAATCACAAACGCAATACACAATTCAAATAGCACTTTATCACTACACACAGTATAACTAGGTACTTAATTACGCTAGGCAAACCGACAGTTTCATATTAGACAAGTGCCTCGACCTGTGTCTCAAAGTGAACTGCCAACTTTTCGCTCCGCACTTTCCAACACGACTCTGTCCACGTACCGTCATTCAAAAAAATAACAAATGACGTTACGGCGTTTGCCCTACTACTACAGTAATCAATTGAGTGACTTTTATTAAAATGATATCGTTATCCACGACATATAGAATACGTGACAACACTATTTCTTCTAATACTTATTTTTACAACTTTATGCGAGTATTGTGCATGTTAACATATCGCGGTATCCTTTTGTATGAATGGATTATTTTTATCACCGATCATTGTTATCATATTTGGGGGGATTACAGTTTATATTTTTCTTCGAACGTTGTCATTGACTATATTATCATCTTATTTGGGGATTTGATGAACACTGTCTTAAACATCATGCTGAGCTACTACAATATCTTGTTGGTCTTGAAGATTCAACATTTTCTCAAAGTTCTACAAATAAATAGCAACGAACTCAAAGAATTAATTATCTGCAACTGGATTTGGGTTTTTATTTTAAACATTTTATATATAGGATTTACCATATGTTTCCATTTTGTTTTCGACTTGGATATTTTCGATATGATATCGGTTTACGTCTACATCGTTTATGATGTTAACATTGTATATTCTTTGCAATTTTTGAAAATAATTGAGAAAATGCTTCGTGTTTGGATTAAAAACATTAAAAACTCACGAAATACCGAAGACTCAGAAAGAGAAGAATATTGGAAAATAATGTTTGATATATACCTGAATATACAGGACGTCTACATAATTATAGAGACGACCTTTCGACATATGGTACGTATATTATTTAAATGGAGAATAAAGATTGAAGAAATTAAATTCATAAATGAAAACAGACATATTATTCAATCTATCATATTTTCTTGTATTTTCAGATTATATTTTATATAATAACAACAACTTTCTTTAGTTTGAAGAACCTAGCATTGGTATCAATTTTGTTAAAGGACTTTATTGCAAGAGGTGAAATTAAAGTAAGTCGGATTACTAAATATTTTATCCAAAATCAAACAAGTAGGTACAATGTACGGCCGCCTTCCTTTCGTGCCGTACCTCCCTGTTCTTTGCTCAGTCCTCAAAATCAAACTATTTTTTTCAAGTAGGCCACCTTTAAGGTACTTTTGAACCTCAACATTTACATGAAAAAATAGAACTAGAATCAATTCTACTTTGTCTCCCTATCAAACGATAGTTTCGTATGGAGAAGAATGGGCAAGAAATTCCAAAGTTACCTTTACTATATTTTTAACCGACTTAAATAAAGGAAGAGGTTATTCATTCGGTGTGTTTTTTTTTTCACGTTTGATACCGATTTTTTCGTTTATTGATTACCTAGTAGAGGATACTCGCGCGGTGGTCCTATATAGATTGTATTAACTCTACTTCGGTAGCCTTTACTCTACTTAGTTAGCTTCAATACTACGTATTTCTGCACTTATTATATGTTGTTGATGTTATAAAACTTCCTGTCACTGTTGTTTAAACAGTTCATACATTTGGAACTTGTATATACTTAGCCTCTGTAGTTCTACCGCTTGTCGCAAACCATGCATTTACGGTTCTGCTTCACCTGTCATCATTACATTTTGCCATGTGGCCTACTTACCTCCATTGTAGATTTGATTATGACATCCAGACCGAAGTAGTGGTCAGAAGTATAGACAAGGCCTATTAAAACTAAATGAAAATAAAAACTCACCGATTTGCCTGTAATAATTTCTATAATTATATGTTACCATTGCAGCAAATCTTTGTACTAGTTGCAACTCAAATTAATTACATCAAGAATATGTTCATAATTATATGCTTGAGCGTGGACTGTGAGAGATTCTATGCAGCAATGAGAGATGTTCAGAGTACCTGTGTAATGCGCATGAAGTCAAGACACTGTTCCGGTTAGTAGTATATCTGTGCTATATTATAACGTGTTTCAAAAATTGTTTTAATCCCTTGCTTGAGGACTTTAGCCATATTTCTTATAACACGGTAATGAAGGGACAAAACTTGGTAGATGCACTCATAATAAATAATGTAATATGTTATGTTCTTTTAAAATGTTTCACAATATTTTGTATACGTACTGTAATTATAATTATATGTGAAGATGATGTATGTAGACTAAAATTACTATACTCAATAGGTACAAAGCTTAACCAGACTATCCTGTGGCTGCCTCAAGCGTACTTAAAGCCAGCCAGGGGCGATTACTTATATCACTAAGCGACTGCACGCTAAGGGTACGAAATTCGTCTTAGGGCGTCGCTGTGGGGTTGGAGGAGGCATAACTGGCGGCCTCGACATCCAGTGGGTTGCGATGTTTGGTGGAGGTATCGAAGAAACGTGTGGAATTGCGTTTCATGAATTCATGGATAGTGGGGATTTTGAGGTCAAGGTGGAGGATTTCGTTTCGAACGAAACAAGGGGATCCCGTAGCCTCACGGAGGAAATGGTGCAGTGAAGCAATAACAGATAAATTAGTTATATTGATAGATACAGTCATGGTGCTCATATATTTCGACAAGTCCTATGTATACTAGTGCAAGTGCAAAAACACAACTTTACAGGAGTGCGATTCAAAGGGTCTAAAGCTTGTAACGTTGACATTACTTGACAGATATATTTGAAATGTTGATATATTTTACTTAAATATTTAAAAATGTGATTACGTAATTAATTTTCAAAGTATTTTTATACTTTAGAAAATAGCGTCACTTGCATTTGTATAGTTTTTTTTTCCAATAAGTATTAAAACACGCAAACAAGCGACAAAGCGCATACTAGTACAAGCGAACACTTGTATCGGTTTAGTGTAGGTACTGGTTGTTTTTGACGATTTGGAGAAAAGGAAGGACAATACTTTACTTAACAAAAAAATTCGGTAGGTATATTAATAATTTTTAAAGATTGTTCTACTAGAAAAAAAAAACATTTATTTACTTTAACGCTTGCACCAATTTCCTAAGTACTAAAAAGTACTTGTACCTGTTATCTATGTATTACTCTCATAAACTTGATTAGTTTTATGGTCACTCACTATGTTATTAATCATTTTTATTAAAATACAATACCTACCAAATAATCTATAAATATAGTACTGATAAATGATAAATGATTTTATTTCTGTAAGTAGGTTTGTACAAACACTATTACACGTCAATCACATTTTTTTTAAACTAGATGAGGTCGGCGTTTCCTATCTGACTACTCTGAGAAGAAAGGCCGAAACAAACTCAGAGGTCAGTCTCTTTTAAAGTTCAGACAGAATCTTGGTCAGATCATGTGAAGGCTATGTAGATCGGTGTCTGAACTGGTCTTTTGAGGAAAACCACCAAAAACCAAAGAAAGGACAATTGGGTAGGCCACATAAACTACTCAAACTGCCAGAGCATGATTAAAACTGGAACATAGTCCTCACATTCACAGTAATTAAACTGTAAAATTATTGATTGATTAACTAATAAAATAAGCAAATTTATCCATCGTTAATTATTGCAATCGATGTCTTCTCAGTCCGTCGGCCGCATCCACACCAGTCTTGTCTTGGTAGTAGGGCTGCTCCATCGTCGAAGCCGAATAACTTGGCTATTGGTTTATTTTATTATTGATTGATTTTGCCTTGTGCCGCGAATGCACATGCTAGTGTCACGGATTATTGAGATGGTCTTGATCTTAGCCAACCCATCACTACGCTAAAGGACCTATTCCAGCGGTCAGCGATTGCAGCTACAATATGTTTTACGAAAGCAGACGTATGTGGAGCGTATACTCCGTTAACGGATGTAACAAGGAGGTGAATGCAGTATGTCGTATTTCACAAACTTTGAATATTTCCTTTTTTTTTCTTCGGCGGATTTTAGTACAGAGGCGACAGGGCGTGAAATATAAGAAGAAGCGTCAGTATCTACGACACGGGTATCAAATAACGCCTCCCTCTGTGCATCCCAAATACCCAAGCAAGAGAGGTCCCCACGTAGTCCGCAGTCTCTTTCGAAGATGATGGGTTCTTTGACTATGTTTCTCCATGCATGTTGATTAAAGTCACAGAATAAATCTCTAATTACAATAGAACGACGTGTTATTAGACCACATTTTTTACAACATAGAGCATGATCAAATGAAATGAATTCTTCGCAGCCACAGCCATCACATTATCTTGGCATAGAGACTGTTAATCTTTGGTAACGTAATGCAAGTGCGTCTCTGAATTCTAATGGGGATAGATCGAAATAGCCTTTCTTAGTCGGTATGTCAAAATTGATTGCTCAATCGCTCTTCTCTTGATAGGGGAGAGTTTGTCATCGAGAGTGTCTTTCTCTTTGCAGCTTTCTTTCTGTGCATCTTTAAGGGATTTATGGTGTTGAGAGAGGTTCATATGTGTATTTTCTATCAAAGCACTTGAGAGGACTAAACAACCTTTTTTGACGTGATAACGTCTTATAAATCGATGAACACCCGCTGCATGCAAGAAAAAGTGTAACGTTCCGTAACGTTTCTTGTCAAACTCGCACTTATCGATGTTAAGACTGACGCCGTAGGCATTTAGGCGTTCGAGTACTAATTCTAAGTGGCGGCGGCAGCGGTGTTCTTCCTTATTTCTCGATTTCGAATTTCCTAAACCGAACGTCATGCAGGTAAATTCGAAAAGTACGAAAGGTGTTGCTGTTGCTGTTTTTTTACGAAAAAATCTGTGTTTCTCTACGGTAAGTGGATGAATATATTTATATAAGTGTACAATAGAACTTTGTAGGTAGTTGTTGGCATGAAACAATATTATGAAACTGGTTTTTCGAGCAAACAATCTTTACATAGTATCAAATTCGCCGTCAGCATTTTTGTTCTATCAATTCTGAAGATTTTGCAATGAATTTAGTACCTTTCTGGTGTTATATAAAACGTAAAAACTACTGGTAATTCATAATTTCATGTATCCGCGTCGTATAACAACAATATTATTCATATTTCAAAGAATATTTTATGAACTGTCGAGGTCCTCAATGTCGCCATTAGTTTGTGTATGAATTTGATGAAAATGACTATTTTGCCATGAAGGCATTAAGCCTTCGTGATATTAGTAATATTACCGATAATTCATAATTTTAATTTTATTTTTTGACGTGATAACGTCTTATAAATGAACACCGGCTGCATGCACGAAAAAGAGTAACGTTCCGTCTGAGCCTGAGCGTGCAAACGAGAGCGCGGAACAAGCGATAGAAAGACACGATCAGCCCTTTCGTTAGCGATAGCTTGTGTCACATGTATCCTGTATAATTTACGTAAAAAAATATTTGAATTAGCGAGTGTAAATAAATGTTAATTTATCGAAAAAAAGTTAATTTTCAATTAACTCCTTCGTTGTATTATACAAAATAATGATAATTCAGTGACAATAATTCAATTCAATTCATAAAAGTATGCAATTTTTCATCGATGTTTCTTTATGACGTTATCACGTAAAACTATCGTCCGTAAACCAACTTTACGGACAACCAATGTTTTGAACATACTAAGTTTATATTTGTTATTTTTGATAGAGCGGAGATTACTGGACCACTTTTGTGAACGGGTAGAGAGAATGAGTCAGTTTGCAAGGGTGAGATATCGCCTCCCAATAGAGTGGGTATACAATTGGTGCGCAGTGTGTTTGTCAGTGGTTCGAAGAATTGGTTTACGCTATCTTAGACTCTTAATAGGAATGACGACGGCGACCCCGCTTTCCATAGCTAAAGAAAACTGGCGCAAACCTATAGTAGGTAGTAGTTGCAAGGAGGTATGGCAAAGCAAGGAGCTTTACAGGCGCTTTTATCAGGCTATTCACCGGCCCGGTGTAGATTTCTTAGCGTCCGTATCATGGCTACGTTTTGGTGACGTTTTTGAAGAAACTGAAGGTTTCATCTGTGCAATTATTGACGAAAGTATCTCGACGAATAACTACCGCGTTCGTTTAATTTGTTTCAGATACAGATCGGAGATTTTGCAAGAACATCCAACGTTTACAGAAGGCATCATTCAAGAAGATGAGCGCGTGGGGGTTGTTTATCATAGACGCCGAGCTACCTCTACAACTGTCGAGCTTTATTACTTCTTATACTATTGTTATATTACAGTTTGTGTTTTTATAAAAATAAAAACATTGTCGATGTTGCTCTTTATTTAGTTCGTGTTCGCTTCTTTGCAATATACAAATAACCATGGCCAGACGTCTATATCATAACCAAAGTGATCAAAAGCTACACAATGGTGCATTTAGAAGCACATTTGACATATATTTTGAATTACTTTCCCGTTGTTAATTCAATTTTTAGTTTCATGCAGCAGATTTTTGTATATTTGATAACCGAAATACAAATTTGCCTAGAACAAAGCTCATCCATTACACGCCAAACTATTAATTGCTAATCATGGTCTGTCAGTGTGAGTTACACACAATTCTTTCGATATCGAATTTACCTGCGTGACCTAGTACCTTCATTTGTTATACGCTTACTCCAAACGGAAACACATACGATACTTTAGTACTAAACTTTGAAAATATTGTGTTTTTCGCCTTACCAACCATGATCGAACTCCGATTGCACTTAATATTGTCCCGAACAGTGCATTTATTTGTATTGTTTTGCAAAGCTGAGGGCCCGTGAAAGCGTTTAAAAATGCACGCTTCTTTTTTTTTTAACGACGGATTTCCGTAACGAGTATTGTCGAGAAGTTTTGTCATTGCTCTAAGTTTTAGTCACTTTGGGTGATGATCTGGTAAACACCTGGATGCAGGACGCACGGAACCGGGAAGTATGTTGAAAATACAGAAAAAATAATGTTTTTTGAAAGCAAAAATGCTGTAAAAATGTAACACGCTTGCAAAATTCCAATTCCAATCGGAATAAAATTATTTATTTATTTATACAGGATGTTTGGTAGAACGTTGAACATACGAAAATGGTGGTTAGTTGGGGTCATCTGCTACCCACTTGGCCCAAATTATTTGACCTTGGCCCCACCGATTTTTAAAAAAAAAAAATTTCTTTATTTTACAGAAAATAACCAGATTTTTAACTTTAAATTCGAATATCTTTTTTTGCGATCGGTAAAATTGGCAGGATGTTGTTTTGTATTAATGTTTAATAGTAGCAGACTCTCATAAAATTACTTTTTGGTACAGATGTTATTAGGAAAAAAAGTTATGAGTCTTTAAAGGTACAAAAAGATGTAAAAAAATGCTTAGAGCATAACTTTGACTTGCATTAAAAAAAAAACTAAAAGTGATCGAGAACTTAGGATTACATCAAAACATCTCTGCTGTATGAGCTTTCTAACGGTATGTAATTTACATTTACTAAATCAAAAAGTCAGGACTTATTTGACAATTTTATCAAGTTAGAAGGTTGTTGACGAAACAGAAAATTAAAATGTTTTGCGAAAAAAACTGTAAAGTTGTCAAAAAATGTAGCATTCAATTTAAATGAGAGAAATACTTAAATACCCATTCAAAGGGCCTTTTTCTGTTACCTAAATGTCAGTGGGTAATAAAACAATTAAATTACATTTAAATGAATTTATTCAATTAAGTAATTGCTCAAATTGACGCCCTCCATTTTGAATGCACGCGCGACATCTGCGTCTTATTTCAACGGTTGTCGTCCGCAGCAGCATCTCTCCCCTCATCACTTCGAATGCAGCATTAATTCTGTTGATTAATTCTTCACGCGTTTCTACTACCGTGAAGTAGACAAGTTCTTTGGCTCTTCCCCACACGTGAAAGTCGAGCGGAGTGAGGTCGGGTGATCGCGGAGGCCATGGGATTGGTCCCCCTCTGCCAATCCATGAATTGGGGAAACAATTGTTTAGTAGCTCGCGTACGCTCAGACTCCAGTGAGCTGGGCAGCCATCATGCTGGAACACGATAGGCCTGTCTTCATCAAATGCTTCTTGTAGCAATGGTGGTAGATCGTTGATCAAAAACTCGAAATAATTGCTCCCATTAAGATGTTCCGGCAAAAAATGGGGCCCTATAAGCCTGTTTCCAATCACTCCGGCCCAGACATTGACTGAAAATCTTCTTTGGAACCCCTTTCGTCTCTTCGTATGTGGGTTTTGACCTTTAGGGGCCCAATGATGCAAATTATGCAAGTTGGTAATCCCTTCTTTATCGAACTTAGATTCGTCCGTCCACAGTATGCTCCGCAAAAAGTTGACATCTTCTACATCAGTATGCAGCAAATGGCGACAGAACTGCATTCGCCTCCCAAAGTCATTATCTTCAAGATCTGTAATACCCCAAACAAGTCTTAGAACAATAAAAAAATTTACCTAATGGGTTAATTCTTAAAGATCTAAAACTACATTCACAAAAGGGAATGCAATGCAGTGCAGTGCAAAGATGCCTGATTGATACATAGCATAAGACACAAATAAAAAACTGGCGAAGTCAAGGTCAAACTAATTTAAAATTTTCTTTTTTATTTAATTCTAGAAACTTACCCATGCCACAATTTTGTTTCGGATCAAAACAAATGCTTCAATGTGTAAAAATCTTACCTTGCACTGGAGTGTGGTGAAAAGCATGCCTCCCATCTGCCCGGAGAACAGACCACACTTTCCAAATGGACAAGCCAAGTCGTCTAGCTATCACCCTTATGCTAGTGTTAGGGTCTGCCTCAAACTCAGCTAGAATTTGCTCGTCAACGGCGACATCGTGAATTCCCCGGTTCACTCTTGGCTCTTGAAAATTTAGATTACCGGTAGTTCGTAAACGTCGGTAAGTGCTGGCAAAAGTTTGATGACTTGGTACTCGCCGGTTAGGATAAGTTTCCTGGTAAATCCTTCGCGCATCACGCGAATTAGTGTTGGCGCGTCCATACGCTAACAACATGTCAGCGTATTCTTCACTGGTAAAGGTAGCCATTTTTCACCAAGAAAAACGTAATAGCGCACAGTAACAAGAAACTTAACAGTAGGTACAGTAACGTAACATAAAACTTAACAGACAGATAACACAACAAGTAATTAACAAAACGACTTGGAACGAAAACAGAAGTGACGGGCACAAACAATCGCAGAGGCAGTTAAGTCTCGACTGATTCAAATTATTCAAAATCATCGTTTTGGCCTCTTCAGCGGGCCCCGCCGGGAGCGAAAGAGAAAAAAACATGCCTTATGACTGCGCACGAGTGAGACAAAATGTTTACCTCCTTAGTGCTCCAGACCCCAGGTAAAAAAATGTAAGTGGTTTAGTTTTCCTAGAAATTTCGCAACAAAGGAGTCTGTGCAGTGACTGGTAACAGAAAAAGGCCCTTTGAATGGGTACTTTAAGTACTCCTCTCATTTAAATTGATTGCTACATTTTTGACAACTTGACAGTTTCAAATTTCGCAAAACATTTTAATTTTATGTTTCGTCAAAAACCTCCTACTTGATAAAATTGTCAAATAAGTCCTGACTTTTTAATTTAGTAAATGTAAATTACATACCGTTAGAAAGCTCATACAGCAGAGATGTTTTGATGTAATCCTAAGTTCTCGATCACTTTTAGTTTTTTTTTAAATGCAAGTCAAAGTTACGCTCTAAGTATTTTTTTACATCTTTTTGTACCTTTAAAGACTCATAACTTTTTTTCCTACTAACATTTTTACCAAACAATAATTTTATGAGAGTCTGCTACTATTAAACATTAATACAAAACAACATCCTGCCAATTTTACCGATCGCAAAAAAAGATATTCGAATTTAAAGTTAAAAATCTGGTTATTTTCTGTAAAATAAAGAAAAATTAAAAAAAAAAAAACGGTTGGGCCAAGGTCAAATAATTTGGGCCAAGTGGGTAGCAGATGATCCCAACTAACCACCATTTTCGTATGTTCAACGTTCTACCAAACACCCTGTATACTATGGATGACTTACAGCTAAAACAAACGGAATAAAAAAAAATTGCATGTGAGACTGACAACCAAATACAAGTCACCGCTTCTAAAAACAGATTATAAAAAAGAAAGAGAAAAAAAAACAGTATAACATTCAAGCTTAAACTAAATTCACATTTCATATTCAATACAAGAATAAAAACCTCAACATATAAAATCTTAATTAAAAAAGCTAAGGCTAAGGCACTTTCTGGCCGAGGATACTCTCGTTGTGAATGTATCAAAATCATGCTGTTTACAAATGTCATTATAGTTTCTACTTGCACGCACTATAAATGAATTTTGCCTATAATTTGTAGCGCTAAATGGAACACGCAACGGTGCGTTCCATCGCTTCGACCTTCCAGGAACGTTAAAATAAAATTTGGATAGAATTTCGGAGTTATTAATAGAATTATTGAAAATTTTAAATAATGAAATACAGTCAGAGATTGCCAATATATTTTATATATTTAATTGGGCAATATATTATACTTCTTACAAAGGTTGAGGTAATCTTCAGACCGGTAGGGCACTTTCTGATGATAACACAAATACTTGATGAACCTTTTCTGGGTGCTCTTTATACGATCAATGTCCTTGTGATAACACGGATTCCAGACTTCAGACGCGTATTCCAAGTGGCTTCTAACAAAGGTACAGTAGAGAATCTTTAATGTTTTGGTTTGAGTGAAGCCCTTGGATATGCCATTATGAAGCCTAGTGCTTTAGATGCTTTAGTGACTATGACATCGACATGAGATTCAAATGTAAGCTTAGAATCGTGATATACCCCCAGATCTCGGATGCAATTCGTTTTAGGTAATACTTTATCCCCTAAGATATACGATGAGGGTATGGTTGAGCGCTTTCGAGAATATGTTAGAACCGAACATTTAGCAGGGTTAAGATCAAGTTTACTCCCACGACAATAAGCCTCCAGACGATGTAAATCATCCTAAAGTGCAATCACGTCCGCATGTGATAAAATTGAGGCATAGATTTTCATATCGTCAGCAAAACATAACAGTCTGGACGAAATCAAGCAAGAGTTGATGTCGTTTATATAGATTATGAAAAGTATTGGGCCAAGCAATGAACCCTGGGGCACGCCACTGGGGGACAGGCACCCAACCCGATATGTAATTGCTTAATACTACTGCTTGGGACCTGTTCTCCAGATAAGAAGAAAACCATCTAAGTAAATCACCCCGTACCATATAACTTTGATAGTAGGATCTCATGGTCAATCCGATCAAAAGCTTTACTGTAATCAGTATAAACGACATCAACCTGCTTACCGTTATCCATGGCATCAGTAATAAAATCATTGAGCAGAATTAAGTTGGTGACCGTAGACCTTCCTTTTAAAAAACCATGTTGAAAGGAACTGAACGAGTTTTTAAGAGCACTATACATCTGGTTATAGATGATTCTTATACAGATACAATACAGTGCTTGGATATCGGCCTATAATAATTCACAATTTCGGTTTTGACTCCTTTTTTGTGGATAGGTAGGTGTTATTAAAGCCGATTTCCAAAGTTCAGCTACAACGCAAGTATCCAAGGATTTCCTGAAAAGAATCGATCTCGATTCTTTTCAGGAAATCTTCGATTGCTCAACCTATCTAGGTTGAGCAATCGAAGATGAACATCGCACAAGAAATTTGGATGAAATATTATCTGGGCCAGCCGCTTTAGAAGTATCCAGTTTGCAAAGCAAATTAGAGACCTCTTCAACGTTCACTACGATGCTACATATGTCAGATATGCTGGAAGATTCAGTAAAAAGAGGGGGTGAAGAAATTCCATGACTAGGGCTAGTATCTAGAAATGTAGAATGAAAGTACGTAGAAAATGCTTCGCATATTGTTTCTCCGGTACGCAACGCTTCGCTATTATAGTTTAAAGTGCTCGGAACTGCATTTGATTTGTGTCGTTTTTTAACGAAAGTCCAAAAATATTTAGGGTTTTCTTTAATAGATTTTTCAGTTAAATTCCAGTAGTTTTCATAACATTGCGCTTCCAATACCTTGACCCTTTCACGAAGAAGCTTAAATGGAGTCAACATTTAAGCTTCTGCCATATTGCCGTAAGTCTTAAACTTTTTTAAATATTTGTATTTTTCCTTGATTGTTTTAATTAATACCGAGTCATACCAAGCTGGATATTGTTTGCTACGATGTAATTTTTGTGGAATGTATTTTGTGTGTAAATTGAGAATAACTTGGTTAAAAAAGTTTAATGATTCATCAATTGATCGTGTCGCAAACTCGGATTCCCAGTCAGTCATGGAAATTTCTCTGTTGATAGATTTATAGTCACCTTTGTCGAACAGATATTGCGTCCGTGGCGCGCACTCTAATAGAGGAGCTTCAACAAAATCCATATTAATTAATAGTGCTGGATGGTAGGCGTCGATGGGAACCAGCGGACTTGAACATTCAACCACATAAACCAATTGGTTTGAGAGTACCAGGTCTAAAATTTGTCACCAAGTAAAACTTCGTCAGTACCATTCGGGATCATTGGAACGAGCGATAGATTGTCAGATAGGACCCAGTTAATGCCACTCATGTTAAAATCACCAATGACGAGAAAGGTATTAGAAGAGTTACTCATAACTGTTTGGTTTAATTTTGTGAGGTAATTGCGAAGTTGTAAAGAAAAAGAAAGGCCTAAGTTTTGCTGTTATGTCAGCAAAACTTAGGCCTTTCTTTTTCTTTAAACAACACAAATATGAAAGGTGATATATTTGCGTGTATTGGAATTTCTCAGTCGTATGCTGAGCCATAAATCCTCTGCTGTAGAATGGAAGGTAGGTTGGCATATAACTGAAAGTTCCCTACGTGTAGCAATAAGCACACCCCCACCACGCGATTGCCCGGTCAAAACATAATCCCGATCACGACGCCACACAATGTACCGCTCATCAAAAAATTCGGAACTTAAAATTCCATCTAATAACCACGTCTCTGCAAGAACAATAATATCATACGAGTTTAATAATAATTCACGGTAAAAAGTATAACTTTTAGTTCTCAGCCCGCGAACATTCTGATAAAATATATTTAACTTAGTAGCCATTGAAAGTCAAGCCTAATAATTGTGTATAAATCTGTCTATTACATTAAAATAAAGCATTTCATTAAATAACATTTTAAAATAATGTATTATGTAATAAAATAAGTATAATGAAGGTAAAAGGCAATAACATTTGCGCGAGCGCAAGAATCATACGATGTTAAGTTGTAAACAGCTGTGCGAAAAAGCAAGCAATAGTGCGTGGTGCGTGCAAGTGCGAGAGAGTAAAACATATTGTAAATGATAAATGATAAATGAATAAATGATAAATGATAAATGATTTTATTTCTGTAAGTAGGTTTGAACAAACACTTTTACACGTCAATCATATTTTTTTTAAACTAGATGGGGTCGGCGTTTCCTATCTGACTACTCTGAGAAGAAAGGCCGAAACAAACTCAGAGGTCACAGTCTCTTTTAAAGTCCAGACAAAATCTTGGTCAGGTCATGTGAAAGCTATGTAGATCGGTGTCTGCAATGGTCTTTTGAGGAAAGAACCACACAGATTGAGTGGACCTGTCCAGTCAGTGCACGCAATTGTCAGTAATCGTGCAGCTCAACTTAGACTCATGTAGTGCAGTAAAGCTTTAAAGTAAACAGCGCGATAACGAACACAAAGCATACAAGTAACTAAACAAAAGAGAGGTGGCAAGGTCATTAGAACGGCAGAGGTGTTAAACATTTGGCAAAAAGTTATTGTAACACAAACGGTATTAAACATTAGGAGCCCTTGAAGCAAAATATAATAGCAAGATAGGAAACTATATGTCAAAATTAAGAGGCACATTAGACAATCTTGTTTAAATCTGACTCCTTCCTTATAATAAAAACTTTCGAATTAAGTATATGAATTTTACAATGTTTAACCCATACGTACTCATAATGTTTATCCTTGGCGATGATTTTAACTTTGGTTAAAAGCTTTTTGTACTCCACGCTTAGGTGATCGTTAACATACACACGCTGAGATGAGCCTTGAAACCCGATGTCACAGGTGGATAGGTCCTTCTTGGCACGCGCAGCCGCAATGAAATCTTCCTTTACATACCGGTTTAAAAAACTCACTATTATCAGCTTTTCATTGGAACCAAAAATAGGGACCCTTGAAATATAGTTCACCTGGGCTTTAGGACAGCTGTAGTTAACTTCACGGCCGATAGCGTCGATAATTGAGTACAAATTCTCATCCTTCTTCATAGGAACCCCCTTAATTTCAACGTTGTTTAGCCCGGATCTCTGTTCATAAGTCGATAGTAGATATTTCGTGCTCGCCAAGTCAGTCTGTAAGCTATTTACTGACTCCTGAAGCTTTTCAAATCCAGACACTTTTGTTTCAAGTTCCACGAGTCTTGTGTCAAAATTGTCAAGTCTCCCACCAGTGCCCTCACACGTCAACTTAAGCTCAGCCAACTCATCCTTGATGACGCGAATGTCATCTACCAAGGTCGGCAAGTTAAGTAGCTGCCGCTTCATGTCACGTATCTCGCTTAATATGGTATCCAACGACGCAGGTTCAGTGGCAGGCACAACTGGCGATGAGCTTCTGCAAGATGGGCATTTCCACTGTGCCATCCTATTGGCTCCCAGCTTTCTCCATCCAGCTTCTGAGATATTTGCACATCCAAAATCCAGATTTTTCTTGCAACTGCCTCGTTGAACTGCACGTTACAAACTGCGCACGATTTCATTTTCAAAATTCTATAGTTTGAACTGAACTAAAACGTAAAAAGGTTGGCGATCTATTTCCTTTGAGTGGCGCGTACTGTGCGTATGAGTGTCCACACACGAGTGATTATGTTTAACTTTTTAGTTCCTTTTAAATAACTACTAATAAAAGCAAAACATTTTTTTGCCTTTATTTATATTTACTTTTTAGTGGTGTATCTGATGATAAATAACTAGTTTTGTCATTTGTGTCTAATGTACATGTATTTTTTCGTTTATTATTATTAAATACATTTTTAATTTTTTTAAATTTTTTTTTAACCAGAGTACCTACTTACTTACAAGTGTGTTACTTACAAGGCGAATCAAACGAGCCAAAACTCGATGGGGTTGCGTCATTTTATTACAGAAATCTCTTCAGGCCCATCATCACATTCAGCTTCATGTCCTAATAATATTGCATTGTCAACCGATTTACAGCGATTATCAACTCAATTGGAAACCGGGAAGTGGGTCAAATTTAACTTGCAAGATTTCATTACAGACAGGTGAACTTAAGTAAAAGCTTGTAAAAAGGGGAGCCCTATATCCAGCAGTGGATTAATCCGGGCTGAAATGATGATGATGATGGGTGATGATTAGATAGACAGTACTTTTATCGTTCGTAGACCATAATTTAAGGATTTATTTTCAAAAATGCGACACATAGAGATTCTATGTCGGTCATCTCATGAGTTATTTTATTCGAAAGTGTAGCAAATGGGTCAGTATAAATAATAGGCGAGTCTCTCTTTAGTTTGACAAGGTATATTATTCAACAAGTTAGACATTAATTAAGTAATTAAATTATTAGTGACGCGATGCGTGACAGCGTATACGCACGCGCTCTAGCTAGGTGACCCGAGAAGACTGTCGGCGGTTGGCAGGCGGCGACGCGTCACGGCCGCTCGGGCCCCCGTCCCCCGCGTCCCCTCGTAGGAGCTCAGTGGGTTCGCCGTAGTGACACGCACAATGTGCGCGTTAACAGCCTCCCACACCTTGACAGCTCAGCTATCTATCTTCTCTTCATTTGGTTTCATGCAGTCCTGTCACGGTCGCCACTTGTTGCAAATGGGTCAGTATAAATAATAGGCGAGTCTCTCTTTAGTTTGACAAGGTATATTACTCAACAAGTTAGACATTAATTAAGTAATTAAATTATTAGTGACGCGATGCGTGACAGCGTATACGCACGCGCTCTAGCTAGGTGACCCGAGAAGACTGTCGGCGGTTGGCAGGCGGCGACGCGACGCGGCCGCTCGGGCCCCCGACCCCCGCGTCCCCTCGTAGGAGCACAGTGGGTTCGCCGTAGTGACACGCACAATGTGCGCGTTAACAGCCTCCCACACCTTGACAGCTCAGCTATCTATCTTCTCTTCATTTGGTTTCATGCAGTCCTGTCACGGTCGCCACTTGTTGCAAATGGGTCAGTATAAATAATAGGCGAGTCTCTCTTTAGTTTGACAAGGTATATTACTCAACAAGTTAGACATTAATTAAGTAATTAAATTATTAGTGACGCGATGCGTGACAGCGTATACGCACGCGCTCTAGCTAGGTGACCCGAGAAGACTGTCGGCGGTTGGCAGGCGGCGACGCGACGCGGCCGCTCGGGCCCCCGACCCCCGCGTCCCCTCGTAGGAGCACAGTGGGTTCGCCGTAGTGACACGCACAATGTGCGCGTTAACAGCCTCCCACACCTTGACAGCTCAGCTATCTATCTTCTCTTCATTTGGTTTCATGCAGTCCTGTCACGGTCGCCACTTGTTGCAAATGGGTCAGTATAAATAATAGGCGAGTCTCTCTTTAGTTTGACAAGGTATATTACTCAACAAGTTAGACATTAATTAAGTAATTAAATTATTAGTGACGCGATGCGTGACAGCGTATACGCACGCGCTCTAGCTAGGTGACCCGAGAAGACTGTCGGCGGTTGGCAGGCGGCGACGCGACGCGGCCGCTCGGGCCCCCGACCCCCGCGTCCCCTCGTAGGAGCACAGTGGGTTCGCCGTAGTGACACGCACAGTGTGCGCGTTAACAGAAAGAAAAGAAAGAAAGAAAATTGCGTTTGTTTTCGTTACAGCAAAATAAATACACCTTAAAACTATAAAACAGAACTAACTATAAGACACAACATGTGTGAGTGTGTGTATGTTGTACTGAGTGTAACCCGTATGTTGTATCTTTGAAACAAGATGTTGCTGGTTTCAATATAGTATTATACTATTCACCACCGTGCTTAAGTAAATTTATAGGGTATAAGCTGTACGGGAAAGATTCAATTGATCAAGTACACAATACAAAGTTTATTGTAATTTGTAATACACAGAAATTGAACAACCGCATCGTCTGTCGCCGTCGCGTCGTGGCTCTCGCGTAGAGTTGGCGGTGCAGCGGTGGTGCGCTTCGAGAGTTCCGCTTTCATGCCACCGCCGAAGCCAGAAGTAAACTGTTTTTTTCTGGAACGAAACAAATAGCTATAGTTTATTTGCACATGATTACTCAATAGGCTACTTATATGATTCCTTACAATAATTGCTAGCTTATTAATTTTAAATTACTTATTATTTACACACAAACATCACTAAAAAGGCTTTATCTCTACATTGTTTCAACAGACAAAAAGAACTGCGCAGTTGCGTATTTACTTTAAAATCCAACAAGCAGTACCGACTTTAAAAAAATAACAATGGCGCTTGGAATAGCGCGCAGCTAAAAAGCAGCAGTTAAAAACTTACAATACCGGGAACTCATTAGGAAATAACCAAAGAACACATGAAAGAAACCTACCGATAGGTTGTTATGGCGAGACAGACATGGGTGTTTCTCGTATTTCGTGCATATTCCATGATATTTTTAAGTTTGAAATTGATTGCCGAATAACGTTGTTTTTTTTCTAATATCTATACTTCTATACTAATATTATAAAGAGGTAAAGTTTGTGAGGTTGTGAGGTTGTAGGGGGTAATCTCTTGAGCTACTGGACGGATTTTGAAAATTATTTTACCAATAGAAGGCTACGTTATTTGTGAATGTCATAGGCTATATATTAACCCGAATAATGAAAAGATTTTTTGTGGTAGTCGGATTTGCAAAGTAAGTCTGAGAAAAAACGGTCGAATTTTTTTACCGCCCAACGAAGTGGGCACGGGTCAGCTAGTTATTAATATATAGATAATCTTACAACATTTTGTCAATTTTACCTTCCTTCTCCAAATAACAAAGAAATTATTATCATATAAAAATCGGAATACGACGGTAATGAGAACGGTAGGGATTTAGCAATCAAGAGGAATAAAACAATCTAAAAATACACTCACAAGCTTGTTTTAATAAAAAAAAAAGGATTTCACGGGCCGACCTACGTGGGCAGTATGGAGTGTGGATTTATATACACATAACTTCCTCTTGAATTACTCTATCTATTGCTGAAAACTGCATTAAAATCCGTTGCGAAGTTTAAAAGATCTAAGCGTATAGACAGCGGGAGTGGCTTGTTTTATACTATGCAGCTATGTAAAGAAAAAGATAACTAGCGACTTTCCTCGGCTTCGCACGTGTGCTATGTAGATAGTTATGTGGGGCATTGTGGAGTAATTTATATACATATAAACCTTCCTCTTGAATCGCTCTATCTATTGCTGAAAACTCCATTAAAATCCGTTGCGAAGTTTTAAAGATCTTAGCGTACAGACAGCGGGAGCTACTTTGTTTTTTTTTAATAAAAAGGTTTTTGATCTGGACGTGTAATATGCACGAAAATTGAGAAACACCCTTATTCGTAGGATACGGTAGGCACAAAGTTAATAAAATATTATGGTTCAGACCATACCCGCCGCTAGAAGCAGCATATGAATATTCAATAAAATTGGTTACAGTTTTATCACCAAAAACGGTAACACTTTAATTTAATATCACTCAAATAACATAAATCGTTTACTTATTTAGAAAGTTCTCTAGAAAAACATCAATGACACACTTTTTCAGGATTAGCTATTGTTTATTTAAATTTATAAATTATAATTATATAAAAAATTTACTCACCGTTATGCCCGTCTGCCGACAAATATCGATTATCCGGCATCCACTCAATCGGAGAGCTATGATGCGCTCCCTTTCTATTTGCGTCAATTGAGGCGCCATAATAAAGTTAATAAAATATGTCACACGTCACACTTGGACTAACTACCGGCCGAACCACGAATTTTGTAACACGGGCGTAATGGAGCATGAATAAGCAAACACTGACGTTCGGGGTAGTTGACTAGTTGCGCAGGGGCATGGGGGTGTGGCCTATTCCTAGTAAGGCATGAATTATTGGCTGGTAATTGTTAGTATGCGCAACCATTGGTAAATTTTGGAAACGTTGAAAATTCCACCAATCATGCCAAGGATACTTTCTTTCTAACATGCCATGCCGCGTCGTAGCTATACTTATGTTGAGGGTGTATCTTGACGTGCTGGCGACTGTACATATTATCCTAATACATTACAACTTTATGGATCTTATGAGTGTGCCTTATTGCATTTCTCAACATTTAATTCAATTCCAAACATTGACGAAACGAATAATAAGTTATATTACGGCTCTAACGAAGTTCTTGAAATACCTGAAGGCACCTATGAATTACAAGATATCAGCGATTATTTAAAATCGGAAATAAAAGATTGTTCAATAAAAGTACAGTGTAATAACAATACTCTAAAAACTTTGATATACTGTACCAAAGATATCAATTTTACTAAAGAAGGAACATTTAGGAGATTATTAGGGTTTAATAAACAGATTTTAAAAGCCAATAAATGGCATGTGTCTGAGTTACCAGTCAACATTCTGCCTACGACTGTGATCAGGATAGAATGTGACATTGTAAGTGGTTCGTACATAAACGGAAAACCCAGTCACATTGTGCACGAATTCGCACTCAATGTGCCACCTGGATATAGAATTATAGAAATTCCGAAAAACGCCATATACTTTCCAATCAATCAAAACAACATAAGCTGTATACATATCAGGCTATTAGATATAAACAATCGATTAATAAACTTACGTGGTGAAGAAGTGCAGCTATATTTACATCTTAGAAGAAAAAGTGATTGACTACAATAAATATGTGCATCAACAAATTGGGAACGTCAGTTCAACTAAAGTGATCAAGCAAATAAGACCTCGGTCTAAGAAAAAAATAAAATTAACAAGAGACAATAAGGAATTTCTTAAAGCAATTGGTTTGCTAAAATGAATATCTTAGATGTTTTATCTGCTCCAACTTACGACAGCACTGTTGAGGGAATTGAATTTCATTCTTACAAACCCTACGTAACAAGCTTCAACAGGAACGATGAAATCCGTATACCTATTAATCAACAGGATCTGTATATATTACCGTCAGCAAGCACTTTGTATTTGGAAGGAACTATAATCGTTAGCAAAAAAGATTCAAAAGATAAAGCGAGTAGTGTTTCTTTAACAAATAATTTTCTGCTCTACTTGTTTCAAGATATAAGATACGAATTAAATGGAGTGGAAATTGATAAAATAAAAAACGCTGGTGTGACTACTACGATGAAATCATTAGTGTCTATGAATGAGAGTGAATCGAAGATATCTTATGCATGGGGTTGGAATATCGATGGTATAAAAAATATTAATGGAGGTAATTTTTCTGCTTCCATACCCCTTTGTAACATTCTCGGATTTTTGCAGAAGATTTTAAGAAAGTAGTGATAAATAGTAGACACGAATTGATATTGTTACGAAGCAATACTAACCTCAACGCTGTAAAACTGAATACCGGTGAAGTCGTAGATGATGTTCAGATAAATAAAATTGTTTGGCGTGTACCGCATGTTAAAGTGTCAGATAAAGAGAAAATTAGTTTGTTAAAACTGCTAGAGAAAGACCGACCGCTCCAGATGATTTTTAGAAATTGGGATCTGTACGAATATCCCACTTTACCTAAAACAACGAAACATACTTGGTCGATTAAAACTTCATCGCAAATAGAGAAACCGAGATATGTCATTATCGGTTTACAGACAAACAGAAAAAACAATGCAAACTCTGATATGTCTCTGTTCGATCACTGTCATATTCGTGATGTTAAAGTGTACCTCAATTCAAACTACTTCCCATATGAAAATCTTAATGTGAATTTTGCTGATAACAGAATTGCTTTATTATACGAGCAATACACTAGATTTCAGCAGTCATATTACGGACGCCGCGCGGAGCCTTTGTTAAGCGAAAAACAATTTAAGGACTTGGCTCCGCTCTTCGTTATTGACTGCTCCAGGCAAGCAGATAACTTGAAAGCAGGCCCTGTTGTGGATGTAAGAGTGGAAATTGAAACTGATTCGGTTATACCTGATCAAACTTCGGCATACTGCCTTATATTAAACGACTGCATAATTGAGTATAAACCGTTAAGCAATACCGTGAGGAAAATATCATGAATCCTGAAACTATAATAGTAGACGTTCAAGGCTTTAAGGACCTCTTCAACAATTTTATAGTAAAAGAATTAGCTTTGGCCACTCGTGATTACACCCAAACCTTCTTAGTTAAGCCTCCATACTTGTTCAGATACTTAACAAGCAATGAACAGAAACAAGTCAAATGGCTAGAAAGAAACAGAGGCATTTATTGGAATGAGGGAAATGTTGACTATAGGGAATTCCGTCGTATTATCGTTCCATACTTACAAAATAAAGAAATTCTTGTCAAAGGCTTGGAGAAGGTGCAGTGGATAAAGGAGCTATGTGAAAATTGTAAAGTATCAGAACTTGATGAGAGTCTGTGTCCTAATTTATCTATTTTGCATAAAAAATACTGTAATATAGATTCGAATTTAAATTGTAACAATCATTTAAAGCAAATGTGCACTTAAAAATGTATTATGTTTAAAAAAATATTTAGAGTGGTAATGGTAATTAATATGTAACTAACATAAAAGGTTATTGTTGTTTTTTAAATAAAACATGTTTCTCTGGGTTGTATAACAAGTACTGTGGAGGAAAAATAAATAAATTGCAGTAATCTTTTTTCATTGTGCTCGAAAAATGTGTTGTGTATTAAAAAAAATGGATTTTAATGAAAATGTATTTCAGGTTTATTAAATAAAAAAATAATTTAATCTTAAATATGTGTTTATTTCATTAGTTGACCTGTCTAATTACATTGTTCCACAATAAAAATAGTTAAATTAAAAGAGTTTATCAAAAATAACTTGAATTACATAACCATAAAGATTCAGCATAAATTTATACACATATAATTAAAAATACTCCGCCCCCTAAGACTACCCACTGACCTAACAATCAGTAAACCCAAAAAATATAAAATTAAAAATCACTGTCTATCAAAGTTTTGAAATTTTTTTAACTAACGATTCCGTCTCGTCCATAACACTATCAATAGCATCTTTAACAATGTATTGTGCATTTATTATCACGTTCTCACTTTCACTATCACTGTCACTAGTGTTGTTATTGCTAAGATCAACAACTGATATTTTTATCAGTTTTATCCCGCGTCGATGCAGTTTACTCATCACGAAAGATTTTGTTGGTTGTTTCTTATGGGAAGGCTTTTCCCGACGTTGTCGCCGGGACTTCTTTTCTTTTGTTATTTGACTGCAGTGAGGGGGTTCGTTGCAAATCATCTCAGAAAGTCCTTCGTAAGGATTCTGAGCGTACTGGCTGAACTGAACTTCTGAGTCGCAAATCTGAAACAAAATGATTAACATCTTAATCAGTGAAAATATTTGGTATCTACATTAAGATTTTAAATTAGTTTTAAAATTTAAATATATACATATTTTACTTACCGATGACATGATTATGACGTACACTGATAGACCAAATAACTATAATATTGTACACAAGTACTCGGTGAGAGTAATATTTTATAAATAACCTAAATATGTACTCTGATGGTTTTAATTATATTGTGAATGTAGCACATTATGATCATAACACATATTGTTGAAAGTAAATCTTACCCACATACGAATAAAGGCGAAGCTTTGTGGAAGCATGTATAAACTTGAACATCAACAAAATAGCAAGCTTGCATTTATAAATATTATTAAAAGTAAATCTTATCTACATACCCATAAGGTTAAGCTTTGTTGCAGCATGTATAAACTCGAACCTCAACAAATAGCAAGCTTGCATTTATAGTGTTATTACATGCTATGTGTGCTGTGTGTGTTTGTGTTAGTTTATACATGCTGCAACAAAGGTTAACCTTATGAGTATGTAGATAAGATTTACTTTCAATAATATTTTACAACTGATATTTAAATAAATAATGACGAACGTCGAAACGGATGTTGTGATCATATTACATTCTGGATGAAGAAACTTCAACGAGTCGAGGTTTCATTACCTATTATTTAACCAACTTAAAAAAGGAGGATGATGTTTTTGAACAAGTTTCTGATAAATAAAACAAGTACATGGTCACACATTTTATTTATATTTCTGCAATCAGTAACTTAGTAAAAATATACTTAAGTATAATATATATGTATACACTATACATACATAAGTTGACATTTATTTATATTTTCAAACAATTATTAAAATTAAAGTATACAATTTTATCTAATTTAAATCTAACACTAAACTTAATCATATTTAGGTAAATATTTACCTTATTTACAATTGCTTCAAATTAGTTGAGTGGCCCCAGGCCTGCGTTGATATTTTGTTTGCAGATATCGCTCGTTTGTCGTCGTTGTTTGATAAGGCAATTTTATTAATACTTTGGGTAAAAATTTCGTGCTTGATAGATTTAAAAATTATATTTTTTTTTACGAATCATTCCACCATTAAATAAAATATGTTTGTAGTTCGTATTGTCTAAATCTCTCACTACGCATGCTTTTACTCCCTTTGCTTTTTTAACAATTTTATCTGGGGTTTTTATAGAATATAGTTTTGATCTTAAACCAACAAATTCAGAAATATATTGTCCACCCATTTCATCTTTGAATAGCCCCGGAACTTTTTTGTTATTGAGAGGGATATTAAAAACGTTTTGTTTTTGATAATTGCTGGTATCAAAATACTGCAAAAAATTCAACTTGAGATCGGTATAAAAATCATCAGTATATATTTTGTAGACAAACGAATCGGTATCTGTATAACACAACTGTACTCGTTCTTCATAAAAGGGTTTAATAATATTGTAATGATAGTTGTACATAACTATGTGATTTAGAAAGCTCTAATACAGTGAAACCGATATAAATTGGTTTATCTAGAATAATTTGGTCTGGTTTCATTTGTATTGCAAAAAAATTTTCGGATAGAATAGATACACTATGGAAATAGGGGTTGGCTATAAGTCTCTCAGCGGATTTAAATTTCTTAGTTCGATTAAATGTGTCATTCCATTGATTAACTAAATGAACGCTTACTCGGTTTTCAGTATTTTCTAATGTTTTGCCGAATACGCTGTTGTTTAACAACTTAAAAAAGTCCTGTTCGAAGGAACTTTTAGCGTTTTGTCTTAACTGTGTATTTAGTTCTATATACTGTTTTAAGTAAGGACTTTGTCTAAACGTAATAACCCTATGAATCTTACGAAGTATTAAACCGTGCTCAAGACACTTTTTTAAATGAACATAATGTATAACGTACCTATACTTATTATATAAATTAGCAATCAGTTTTTTTGTTGTACCTCCAGGCGGTATACATTTTTCAGGACAAAACGGCAGCTCATTGTGAGACTTATGTAAATGTTCAGGATACAAAAGATCGACTTCCAATATATACCCCCATTCAGCGTTGTCCTCAACATGCTCTACACATAATTGATCTATTTCATTTTGGATGAGAAATCTAAAACTAGAATACGGTAAATATTGACACATGCTAAACCCATACAGATTATTACAGTCTAAGTATACTATGAAAGATTGAGGTTCTGTTGCATTACACTCAGGCATATATTTATGATTCGCTTTTGCATATCGATGGGAACACATACACAACCCACCACGTATACCGCTTTGAATCATTAGAACCATGGCTAAATCCGACATGAGTTCTAACTGAACCCCTGTCTTTTAAGCAACATTGCGTCGAACGACAAACTAGGAGCAGTTATGTAAAACGCCGGATCTAGTTTATAATGCTGTTTACATGTTTTTCGGAATTGTTCGAATATATCAGTTAATAAAAGCACATCTGTTTTTAAATATAAATCTGTATAGTCACCCAAATCGTTAATACTGAACATATTCCAAACGGTTTGAGCATGATTGTAATCGTCATCGCTAATATCTTCGTTGCTTAAAGAATTATGAAAATAACATTTAGGTGGTAACGATTTCTGATCGTAACATTTCCAATCTGACATGTAATCATAAGGATATATGCCTTTCCTTGTTAATAAACTAAATTGTCTTTCATCAGGAAATTGTGATTTTAGATAAACGAAATCTGGTGACTGTAAAGTTTTAGCGAGTTTGTCTAAACTTGCGCCTAAAAAGTTAAACGAATCTAAAAATCTTAATTGTATATACTCATTACTAGCAATAGGAATAAACTTTGTAAACGTTGTGTATTTTTCCTTTGTCTTTGGTATAATTCTAATTTGCCCAGGAATTTGACCTAATTGTTTTATAAATAAATGACAATCATAACCAGATAAATTATGAAAAAATATTGGCACAAATTTAGGTACTTTATTTTGTAAGTTGCAATGTCGATGTGCTGCACCACGATAACATCCTGAAATATGACAGTGATCCCTTACCCGATCGCTTAAGAGCAAATTTTCACATATATGACAGACAACTGCGTGTCTAAAATCATAAGAATCATTTGTAGTAAACATAGGTTCGTTTTTTTGTTAAAATGGTATGTAGTGCTTTAAGATCGTCAGTTAAAAATTGTATGAATTTGGAAACACAATCAGTACCTCGATAACATCTATACCCATTATTGGTATTATTAGTAGATGATACGATATTGTAAGCGAACGCAGCAGGCACATGGCGCTGCAAGTTTGATGTCTTGGCGTTTTCGGACTCGTTGTAAGAAATCGGATACAGTAATGTTTCGAAATCAGCGTATATTTATTTATTTATAACTTTTCGCACAAAAAGTACAAAGGCGGACTTAATGCCTTAGGCATTCTCTACCAGTCAACCAAGGGTGGTGAAGAGATTAGATGGCAGGTGCTTTAATTGAAAGGAAAGGAAAGCATTGATTTGACGATGTTTAACAATGATAAAAAAAATAAACTATCAAAATAACGTACACAAATATATAAATAAGTCCTATACACATACATACTATTTACTATACTATATACTTACATAAATATATATATATATAAATATATATATACAAATTCCAGGAAGAGAGATGTTGATATGACTCTACTCTATTTGTTTCGAAAATAACTCTGCAATTTCCGCTTAAATGCATACCGACTGGTAGCCGTCCTGATATCAAGAGGAAGCGCATTCCAAAGAAGACTGGACTGAATATGAAAGGAAGAATGAACAAAGTCAGAAGTATGAGAAGGACAGAGTAGAAGAAGATTGTTAGAAGAACGTAGATTCTTAGCGTGAGCAGAACATAGGTATTGGAAGTGAGACACGAGATAAGAAGGAGGAGTGGGAGAGTTGAGAAGGGAGAAAAGCGTGGTCAAAGCACGCAAACTTCTTCTTTGGCGAATGGACATCCATTTGAGCTCAGACCTATAGCTCGACACATGATCATATTTTCTGAGGTTGAATATGAACCGGATACCATAGTTAAGCAATCTGTCGAGCTTATCCAGCAAAACCGCATTCAAGTCAAAGTAACACACGTCACCATAGTCGATCACAGGGAAAATCAAAGTCTGCACAAGCATGGTTTTCGTCTTAGCGGGCAAAAAATTCATCAGACGATACAGGGATCGCAGAGTACCGTTGACCCTTTGACTAACACTAGAGACCTGGTGTTGCCAGCTGAGTGTAGAGTCGAGATGCAAACCGAGATCTTTCACAGTAGGGGTAATGGGTATGACGGTACCATTAAAAATAAGAGGAGGAAGAGAGCTAAGCGTCACCCTACCTATCATGCGTGAGCTTCCAATTACTATGGCCTGACACTTCGAGGGGTTTACAGACACCCCGAAACTATCAGACCACTTTTTGATAGCATCTAAGTCTCGGTTTACATCTGCTATAGCGTCTGACAAATCCTCAACCCGCTCAGCTGTATACAATTGAAGATCATCGGCATATAGATGATACGAACATCGAAGACAGTGAGTTATAAAATTAATGAAGATGGAGAATAACAATGGGGAAAGAATACCGCCTTGTGGAACACCAGCATCCAGATCACGCCAACTCGATGAGCTCTCATCAACGCGAACCGACTGCTGACGTCCCCGAAGATAAGAAGAGAACCATTCCCGCACCTCGGACGAAACCATAAGGTGGGAGAGGATAGAAAGGAGAATATCGTGGCTGACGGCGTTAAAGGCATTGGAGAAATCAATTAATACCAAAACGATAACTTTGGTATCCTCCATGGCTTTCCTAATGTCACCAGTCACTTTAAGGAGAGCGGAGGCTGTACTATGCCCAGGCCTGAACCCAGACTGAAAAGAGCTAACAAGGTTGTTCCGATGAACAAACCCCGCAAACTGCTTGTGTACGCAGGCCTCAAGCACTTTAGACAGGAATGGGAGAATGGAAATGGGTCGAAAATGACTGGGAAGGGAGGGATTTGAAGTTTTAGGGAGTGGGCGGACATAGGCCATACGCCACAGGGATGGGAATTGTCCGGAATCAAGGGAAAAGTTAATGATGTGGGTAATTGGAGGGAGAAGGCTATCAAGGATCCAAACGACCATAGTACGACTGATGCCGTCGTAACCCACAGCCTTGGATTTGATAGACAGGATGATCTTTTTAATTTCGTCCAAGGTCACCGGAAAGAAGTGAAATGGTTCTATGAAGGGACTCGCTAGGCCATTAATGAAATCAACCGTCTGGGACAATATTTGGGAATCCAAATGACAAGTGGTTGTGAAGTGACGGTTGATATCATCAAGGCCAATTGTATTAGGAAAATCCACATGCCGTGGTCTGCCGATACCAAGAGTACCAAGGAACTTCCAGATATCAGCAGGTGAAGAAGAAGATATATTCTCGAGAATATGGCGGCGTTTAGCGTTGCGTATCATCTGATTACACCGATTTCTAGCAGCTTTGAAGAAGTTCCGATTTTCTTCACTGCGATCCCTTTTAAATTTACGAAAGGCCCGATCCCTGCTCCTCATCGCCATACGAACACCTGTCGTCATCCAAGGAGCAGGAGGACGGACGTATATGACAAATGGAACGTCTTGTTTTTTTTCATAATTTTTGAATTTTAAAAATGAACCCTCATTGGGTAATATTGTAACAACACCACCACACGAATGCGTTTCAATTTGATTTAAATTAGGAAAAAATAATAAGCACGTCTCGCAAAAATATAATTTACTGTGGTGTCTGGTTATCTGGTTTCTAACTAATCGCGGTAAATCTTTAATTAGACAATAATGAGTGTTTGTATTATTTTCTAAAAATAAGAGATGGATGCTCTTAGATTTCTTATTAGTAGTTGTGTAAAACGGTCCAACAATCGTGTTATTATTTTTTAATCCATAAACAAAAATATTTAAGACAGGGTTATTTTTCTCAAATACGACTATATCAGAAAATGTGATTAGAAATGAATTCGGACGCCGTCCTTCGCGCTATTCCCGCCTCGCATCGAGCTTCGTCAGATCTCGAGATTGATAAGGATGTGCATGACAAAGTTCTGGGTACACATTGGGACAAATCCGATGACGTTTTCAAATTCAAGGTCGTAAAGCCAGACTCAAGCTGTACTAAGCGCAGTATCTTGTCCGTCGTAGCGCGCTTATGGGACAATCTAGGGCTGGTGGCCCCCGTTATACTTTATGCCAAGCTCCTTATTCAGGAGCTCTGGTTATTGAAGTGCGACTGGGACGATGCCCCCCCGCAACGCATCGTAAACCTTTCGAGGCAGTTCTGTAGCGAACTTCCCGCACTCAACGAGATACGTGTTCCGCGGCATTTCGGGGTAGTGAAGCGTTGTGTAGCAAACCTCTTAGGATTCGCTGATGCAAGTGAGCGTGCTTACGGCGCCGTTGTCTACTTGCAAGTCAAAGATAACGCTAATACGACCGTTAGGCTTGTGTGTTCAAAGTCGAAAGTTTCGCCGCTTAAAACTATTTCAATCGCTCGCTTAGAATTGTGTGCTACAGTTTTATTATCTACGCTTATGCGTAATGTGCTGAACAATTTTGAGCCAAGGTACAAGATTTCGAAGGTATTCGCGTTTACCGACTCGAAAGTAGTTCTTTGTTGGATTAATTCTTCCCCGCACCGCTGGCAAACTTTTGTGGCAAATCGCGTCGCAAAGGTTGTTGATAACATTCCCGCAAGTTGTTTTCATCACGTGGCAGGCATTGAAAACCCTGCTGATTGTTTATCGCGAGGTTTATCACCCACGCTGCTTGTCAATCACCCTCTGTGGTTTACTGGACCTCCATGGGCATCTGAGCATTCATCAGAGTGGCCTATTTCTGAATTCGATCGCGAAAACGTTAGTGAAGTGCCGGAACTGAAGCCCTCTGCGCACGCTGTAACAGTTGGTGAACCAAAATCACCTATTTATGAGTTCGCTCAACGTGTCTCTTCGTGGTCGAAGTTACTTCGCATAATTGTGTATATGTACCGCTTTTCAAAATTATTGCCGCGCAGATCTTACATAAACAAATCTGATTTAGATTTTGCTGAAATTAAAATAATATCCGCATTACAACAAGTTTACTTTATTGACGATATAAATAAATTAAAAAAACAGTGAGAACTGTTCTTCCACCATGCAAAAACTTAAAGCGTTTTTAGACGCGAACGGTGTTATCCGCGTCGGTGGTCGGTTGACTCACGCAGAAACCAATTACGCACAGAAACACCCTTATGTATTACCTAGGCACGATCACGTGATTAATATCTTAATCGATTATTACCATCGAAAACATTTACACGCCGGCCCCGAATTGCTTATGTCCTTACTTAGGAATCAGTATTGGATACTGGCAGCGCGACGCGTTATTCGTCATCGTATCCACAAGTGCAATACGTGCTTCAGAGCGAAACCGCGTCCGTCTTTCCCAATCATGTCAGACTTGCCCGAGTTCCGCGTCACCCAAGTTGATAAGCCATTCACGCATACTGGTTGTGATTATGCTGGCCCTCTCCAGTATACACCGGTTCGTGGAAGAGGTATTAGAAGCCCAAGGCTTGGCTCTGTATTTTTACGTGTTTGACAACCAGGTGTTTGCATATAGAGATCGCTTCTGAGTTAAGTACCGACAATTTCCTTGCTGCTTTGAAACGATTTCTGGCACGTCGCGGTCCTGTGCAGTGTATATACACTGATAACGGTACTAACTTTGTCGGGTGTAGTTCTTACCTTCGCGATCTTTATAAGTTCCTCGATGAGCATCGCCCGCAATTTGAGCACGAGCTTTCAGAAAGTCGTATAGAGATGAAACGCATAACACCCCAGTCGCCTCATATGGGAGGTTGCTGGGAAAGCATGGTAAAGGTGGTAAGATCTCATTTATTTAAGATTATCGGACAACAAATATTATCCTATGAAGAGCTGTTGACGGTACTAACGCAAATCGAGGCACTTGTAAATTCGCGTCCGCTGACCGCTATGAGTAGTGACCCTTCAGAGCCATCGGCTCTAACGCCTGCTCATTTTCTTAACACTGCGCCCCTCCGCTCTCTGCCTGCTCCCCATGTAGAGAGCGTAAGTTTGCTGGACAGACATTCGGTTTTGCACAAGATGGTGCAGTCTTTCTGGCAGCGATGGCGAGTAGAATATTTGCATCAATTGCAATCTAGATCCAAGTGGAATACTCCATCCACTCCGATCCCACTGGGATCAGTAGTCATACTGATTGTCGATAATGCTCCACCATTTGCCTGGCCTCTAGGTGTGGTGGAGGCTGTTCATACCTCGAAGGACGGTACAACGCGATCTCTTACCGTTAGAACTTCTAAGGGTAGTCTAGTCCGCCCCGTTGTCCGTGTGTGCCCTTTACCGACCCAGTAAGATTATAGCTCTGTTGGGTATACTAAAGCGGAACTTGAACGCTCCAAAGTTGGCTGACGCTTGTAACACTCGCCACTTCATCGGGGAGTGTATGGCTACGAACTTCCTGCGGAGCGCAGTTAACCCGGACAAGGCGTGGTTGCTGGACGTATACCGCGACGACCCGATCGACCTAAGTCCCGCTCTTGTTACAAAATGGTTAGAAACACAGAAACCGCAAGTGTCCCAGCAGGCTCAGTCGGAAAAGGGTTTAGACGCTAGGAGTTTTAACACTTTCTCCTACATGGTAAAAGCCGACTTGAAACCTCCTTTAGAGGCAGCTGCACAACATGAGTACGCAAGCGTACAGACAATAGCGTACAACACGAAGGACGTCAATGTGGTGTTTTGTACTATCTTCCCAGAGGTACGCGATAGACTGCTGCGCATATTACTACCGAAGCTACAGATACTCACGGGCATGTCGCCGGACGCTTTCGTGGAGCACTTAATTTATTAATTTATTTACAATTGTGAACGCCGGATTCCTAATGCGGTGTTACGCAGTCGAGGACGACATGCGTAAGTATGACAAGTCTCAGGATGCCGCGGTGTTACAGTTTGAATGTACGATAATGCGTAGTATGGGTGTAGCGGAGCACTTGATAGAAATATGGTACAATTCTCATGCGGAGAGTAAATTCATCGACAAGCATAACGGTATTGCCGCAGACGTCAGGTTCCAGCGCCGTTCAGGTGATGCAAGTACGTTCTTGGGAAACACGCTTTTCTGTATGGCTGTGGTGCTCGCGACGTACGATGTCGATGATGTGGTGCTGGGCCTCTTTGCAGGAGACGACTCCCTGCTATATATGCGCTCGCGGTTCGCCGCGAGTGTGGACAATTCAGGAAAGCTGGCTGCTCTCTTTAACCTCGAGTCAAAGTTACTAACGGGTTTCAGACACGCTTATTTCTGCTCAAAGTTCCTGCTGCTGGGTGAGCACAGGTTACAACTTGTGCCCGACCCGATGAAAACGTTGTGCAAACTCGGTCGGCGCGACCTGAGAGACGAGAACCATGTTGAGGAGTACAGACGTTCCATCGCAGACAACCTGGCATCACTGGGAAACGCCGAGTGGCACCAAGTGTTGTCTGACGCTGTAGTAGAGAGATACAAACTGAGGCACTTAGACCTGGAGAAGTTCTTCTGCGTATTGCATTCGGTGCTGAACTCGCCGGAGGAGTTCGCGAGCTTGTATCGTTTGCCCGAGCACGGAAAGTTGCTTAGTGATCCTTCACGCGAAACTTTCAAGTCTAAAGCTCGCGTGACAACGAACAATGCGCTTAACATGTACGTTGCTGGTACGTTGGACTAGCAAATCTTTGCGGTATAGTATAGCCGCGAGGGCCTCGAAGTCGAGTGGCGCTGCGATCGCGTCTACCCTGGAGAGGGCATCTGCGACTCTGATGTTGTTGATGACGCTGTCGGAAAATTTGTCACCGATGCGATGAGTGCCTCGGACTCGTTGTTGTATGAGTACAACATGAAGCATGCAGTGGCGAGCGGTGACAAAGCGACGGTGGACAGGATGAAGAGTAAGACCGTAGTTAGTGAGACGCCGCGCCCACACCATCGGGCAGTGGTGCCTGCAGTGTCAGAGAATGTTGCATTTGAACCTGGGAAAACTCTCGTGTTTACGAGCAGCAAACATTCTGTCACCGGGAGCTTGCACTCCATCTTGCCGCAGAGCTTGTTGATACCTGAAGCGGGACCCGTCATTGTCCCCGACGAGACCGTGCGAAGACAGTGCAGCGTGCCGAAGAGTTTCAACGAGTCGGTCGAGTCTGTGGACGGGGCAGAAGCCGACGTGGAAGGAAAGAGCAATAACCTGGACGATGCTACCCAGTCACCAACTCACTCAGAGTTGGTGACTGGGTTCGTGAGGTTACACCTTGCGAGGTCTGGCGGTGTAGTAGCGTTGGGCGACCTGCTCGACGCGGCTACTACCGCTTTCTCGTCGGTGGGTGTACCTCGAGAGAAGTTGGAAGAGTGCGTGAGAGCGTCGACACACGTGCGGGTGACGGATGACCCTGTAGTGGGCGCAACCGTACAGCTCAGGTTGAGCGGAGGTTATCTCGCACAGACTGAGGTGTTCGGTGTGCGCCGTAGACTAGAGGAAGACTTGGTGGCGACAGCGCTGTTGCGCGGTTTACCCGCGTTAGCCCACAGATTGAACGATTACTATGTGGCGTGGAGGGCTTCCGAGACGGCACCCGTGCCGCACCGGAAGCCATCCACAGACAGGGACATACCGTACCTGCGAAGCGTGTACGATCTACCTTTCCCAGACCACGCAGATATACTGTACGAGAGTGACCAGATGTGCGTTGACGCTAGTGACTTATCACTGGGCGTAGACAGACTAACAATCGAGCCGTACAGATCGTTTTTACGCCCAAAAACGTATGCAACGATGCAGCCTGTACTTAAAACTATGATGCCGAACCGGCGTCTCAACAGTCAGAAAGAGGCAGTGTTGGGTATACTAAAGCGGAACTTGAACGCTCCAAAGTTGGCTGACGCTTGTAACACTCGCCACTTCATCGGGGAGTGTATGGCTACGAACTTCCTGCGGAGCGCTGTTGACCCGGACAAGGCGTGGTTGCTGGACGTATACCGCGACGACCCGATCGACCTAAGTCCCGCTCTTGTTACAAAATGGTTGGAAACACAGAAACCGCAAGTGTCCCAGCAGGCTCAGTCGGAAAAGGGTTTAGACGCTAGGAGTTTTAACACTTTCTCCTACATGGTAAAAGCCGACTTGAAACCTCCTTTAGAGGCAGCTGCACAACATGAGTACGCAAGCGTACAGACAATAGCGTACAACACGAAGGACGTCAATGTGGTGTTTTGTACTATCTTCCCAGAGGTACGCGATAGACTGCTGCGCATATTACTACCGAAGCTACAGATACTCACGGGCATGTCGCCGGACGCTTTCGTGGAGCACTTAATTTATTTATTTATTTACAATTGTGAACGCCGGACTCCTAATGCGGTGTTACGCAGTCGAGAACGACATGCGTAAGTATGACAAGTCTCAGGATGCCGCGGTGTTACAGTTTGAATGTACGATAATGCGTAGTATGGGTGTAGCGGAGCACTTGATAGAAATATGGTACAATTCTCATGCGGAGAGTAAATTCATCGACAAGCATAACGGTATTGCCGCAGACGTCAGGTTCCAGCGCCGTTCAGGTGATGCAAGTACGTTCTTGGGAAACACGCTTTTCTGTATGGCTGTGGTGCTCGCGACGTACGATGTCGATGATGTGGTGCTGGGCCTCTTTGCAGGAGACGACTCCCTGCTATATATGCGCTCGCGGTTCGCCGCGAGTGTGGACAATTCAGGAAAGCTGGCTGCTCTCTTTAACCTCGAGTCAAAGTTACTAACGGGTTTCAGACACGCTTATTTCTGCTCAAAGTTCCTGCTGCTGGGTGAGCACAGGTTACAACTTGTGCCCGACCCGATGAAAACGTTGTGCAAACTCGGTCGGCGCGACCTGAGAGACGAGAACCATGTTGAGGAGTACAGACGTTCCATCGCAGACAACCTGGCATCACTGGGAAACGCCGAGTGGCACCAAGTGTTGTCTGACGCTGAAGTAGAGAGATACAAACTGAGGCACTTAGACCTGGAGAAGTTCTTCTGCGTATTGCATTCGGTGCTGAACTCGCCGGAGGAGTTCGCGAGCTTGTATCGTTTGCCCGAGCACGGAAAGTTGCTTAGTGATCCTTCACGCGAAACTTTCAAGTCTAAAGCTCGCGTGACAACGAACAATGCGCTTAACATGTACGTTGCTGGTACGTTGGACTAGCAAATCTTTGCGGTATAGTATAGCCGCGAGGGCCTCGAAGTCGAGTGGCGCTGCGATCGCGTCTACCCTGGAGAGGGCATCTGCGACTCTGATGTTGTTGATGACGCTGTCGGAAAATTTGTCACCGATGCGATGAGTGCCTCGGACTCGTTGTTGTATGAGTACAACATGAAGCATGCAGTGGCGAGCGGTGACAAAGCGACGGTGGACAGGATGAAGAGTAAGACCGTAGTTAGTGAGACGCCGCGCCCACACCATCGGGCAGTGGTGCCTGCAGTGTCAGAGAATGTTGCATTTGAACCTGGGAAAACTCTCGTGTTTACGAGCAGCAAACATTCTGTCACCGGGAGCTTGCACTCCATCTTGCCGCAAAGCTTGTTGATACCTGAAGCGGGACCCGTCATTGTCCCCGACGAGACCGTGCGAAGAGAGTGCAGCGTGCCGAAGAGTTTCAACGAGTCGGTCGAGTCTGTGGACGGGGCAGAAGCCGACGTGGAAGGAAAGAGCAATAACCTGGACGATGCTACCCAGTCACCAACTCACTCAGAGTTGGTGACTGGGTTCGTGAGGTTACACCTTGCGAGGTCTGGCGGTGTAGTAGCGTTGGGCGACCTGCTCGACGCGGCTACTACCGCTTTCTCGTCGGTGGGTGTACCTCGAGAGAAGTTGGAAGAGTGCGTGAGAGCGTCGACACACGTGCGGGTGACGGATGACCCTGTAGTGGGCGCAACCGTACAGCTCAGGTTGAGCGGAGGTTATCTCGCACAGACTGAGGTGTTCGGTGTGCGCCGTAGACTAGAGGAAGACTTGGTGGCGACAGCGCTGTTGCGCGGTTTACCCGCGTTAGCCCACAGATTGAACGATTACTATGTGGCGTGGAGGGCTTCCGAGACGGCACCCGTGCCGCACCGGAAGCCATCCACAGACAGGGACATACCGTACCTGCGAAGCGTGTACGATCTACCTTTCCCAGACCACGCAGATATACTGTACGAGAATGACCAGATGTGCGTTGACGCTAGTGACTTATCACTGGGCGTAGACAGACTAACAATCGAGCCGTACAGATCGTTTTTACGCCCAAAAACGTATGCAACGATGCAGCCTGTACTTAAAACTATGATGCCGAACCGGCGTCTCAACAGTCAGAAAGAGGCAGTGTTGGGTATACTAAAGCGGAACTTGAACGCTCCAAAGTTGGCTGACGCTTGTAACACTCGCCACTTCATCGGGGAGTGTATGGCTACGAACTTCCTGCGGAGCGCTGTTGACCCGGACAAGGCGTGGTTGCTGGACGTATACCGCGACGACCCGATCGACCTAAGTCCCGCTCTTGTTAAAAAATGGTTGGAAACACAGAAACCGCAAGTGTCCCAGCAGGCTCAGTCGGAAAAGGGTTTAGACGCTAGGAGTTTTAACACTTTCTCCTACATGGTAAAAGCCGACTTGAAACCTCCTTTAGAGGCAGCTGCACAACATGAGTACGCAAGCGTACAGACAATAGCGTACAACACGAAGGACGTCAATGTGGTGTTTTGTACTATCTTCCCAGAGGTACGCGATAGACTGCTGCGCATATTACTACCGAAGCTACAGATACTCACGGGCATGTCGCCGGACGCTTTCGTGGAGCACTTAATTTATTTATTTATTTACAATTGTGAACGCCGGACTCCTAATGCGGTGTTACGCAGTCGAGAACGACATGCGTAAGTATGACAAGTCTCAGGATGCCGCGGTGTTACAGTTTGAATGTACGATAATGCGTATTATGGGTGTAGCGGAGCACTTGATAGAAATATGGTACAATTCTCATGCGGAGAGTAAATTCATCGACAAGCATAACGGTATTGCCGCAGACGTCAGGTTCCAGCGCCGTTCAGGTGATGCAAGTACGTTCTTGGGAAACACGCTTTTCTGTATGGCTGTGGTGCTCGCGACGTACGATGTCGATGATGTGGTGCTGGGCCTCTTTGCAGGAGACGACTCCCTGCTATATATGCGCTCGCGGTTCGCCGCGAGTGTGGACAATTCAGGAAAGCTGGCTGCTCTCTTTAACCTCGAGTCAAAGTTACTAACGGGTTTCAGACACGCTTATTTCTGCTCAAAGTTCCTGTTGCTGGGTGAGCACAGGTTACAACTTGTGCCCGACCCGATGAAAACGTTGTGCAAACTCGGTCGGCGCGACCTGAGAGACGAGAACCATGTTGAGGAGTACAGACGTTCCATCGCAGACAACCTGGCATCACTGGGAAACGCCGAGTGGCACCAAGACGTGTTGTCTGACGCTGTAGTAGAGAGATACAAACTGAGGGACTTAGACCTGGAGAAGTTCTTCTGCGTATTGCATTCGGTGCTGAACTCGCCGGAGGAGTTCGCGAGCTTGTATCGTTTGCCCGAGCACGGAAAGTTGCTTAGTGATCCTTCACGCGAAACTTTCAAGTCTAAAGCTCGCGTGACAACGAACAATGCGCTTAACATGTACGTTGCTGGTACGTTGGACTAGCAAATCTTTGCGGTATAGTATAGCCGCGAGGGCCTCGAAGTCGAGTGGCGCTGCGATCGCGTCTACCCTGGAGAGGGCATCTGCGACTCTGATGTTGTTGATGACGCTGTCGGAAAATTTGTCACCGATGCGATGAGTGCCTCGGACTCGTTGTTGTATGAGTACAACATGAAGCATGCAGTGGCGAGCGGTGACAAAGCGACGGTGGACAGGATGAAGAGTAAGACCGTAGTTAGTGAGACGCCGCGCCCACACCATCGGGCAGTGGTGCCTGCAGTGTCAGAGAATGTTGCATTTGAACCTGGGAAAACTCTCGTGTTTACGAGCAGCAAACATTCTGTCACCGGGAGCTTGCACTCCATCTTGCCGCAGAGCTTGTTGATACCTGAAGCGGGACCCGTCATTGTCCCCGACGAGACCGTGCGAAGAGAGTGCAGCGTGCCGAAGAGTTTCAACGAGTCGGTCGAGTCTGTGGACGGGGCAGAAGCCGACGTGGAAGGAAAGAGCAATAACCTGGACGATGCTACCCAGTCACCAACTCACTCAGAGTTGGTGACTGGGTTCGTGAGGTTACACCTTGCGAGGTCTGGCGGTGTAGTAGCGTTGGGCGACCTGCTCGACGCGGCTACTACCGCTTTCTCGTCGGTGGGTGTACCTCGAGAGAAGTTGGAAGAGTGCGTGAGAGCGTCGACACACGTGCGGGTGACGGATGACCCTGTAGTGGGCGCAACCGTACAGCTCAGGTTGAGCGGAGGTTATCTCGCACAGACTGAGGTGTTCGGTGTGCGCCGTAGACTAGAGGAAGACTTGGTGGCGACAGCGCTGTTGCGCGGTTTACCCGCGTTAGCCCACAGATTGAACGATTACTATGTGGCGTGGAGGGCTTCCGAGACGGCACCCGTGCCGCACCGGAAGCCATCCACAGACAGGGACATACCGTACCTGCAAAGCGTGTACGATCTAGCTTTCCCAGACCACGCAGATATACTGTACGAGAATGACCAGATGTGCGTTGACGCTAGTGACTTATCACTGGGCGTAGACAGACTAACAATCGAGCCGTGCAGATCGTTTTTACGCCCAAAAACGTATGCAACGATGCAGCCTGTACTTAAAACTATGATGCCGAACCGGCGTCTCAACAGTCAGAAAGAGGCAGTGTTGGGTATACTAAAGCGGAACTTGAACGCTCCAAAGTTGGCTGACGCTTGTAACACTCGCCACTTCATCGGGGAGTGTATGGTTACGAACTTCCTGCGGAGCGCTGTTGACCCGGACAAGGCGTGGTTGCTGGACGTATACCGCGACGACCCGATCGACCTAAGTCCCGCTCTTGTTACAAAATGGTTGGAAACACAGAAACCGCAAGTGTCCCAGCAGGCTCAGTCGGAAAAGGGTTTAGACGCTAGGAGTTTTAACACTTTCTCCTACATGGTAAAAGCCGACTTGAAACCTCCTTTAGAGGCAGCTGCACAACATGAGTACGCAAGCGTACAGACAATAGCGTACAACACGAAGGACGTCAATGTGGTGTTTTGTACTATCTTCCCAGAGGTACGCGATAGACTGCTGCGCATATTACTACCGAAGCTACAGATACTCACGGGCATGTCGCCGGACGCTTTCGTGGAGCACTTAATTTATTTATTTATTTACAATTGTGAACGCCGGACTCCTAATGCGGTGTTACGCAGTCGAGAACGACATGCGTAAGTATGACAAGTCTCAGGATGCCGCGGTGTTACAGTTTGAATGTACGATAATGCGTAGTATGGGTGTAGCGGAGCACTTGATAGAAATATGGTACAATTCTCATGCGGAGAGTAAATTCATCGACAAGCATAACGGTATTGCCGTAGACGTCAGGTTCCAGCGCCGTTCAGGTGATGCAAGTACGTTCTTGGGAAACACGCTTTTCTGTATGGCTGTGGTGCTCGCGACGTACGATGTCGATGATGTGGTGCTGGGCCTCTTTGCAGGAGACGACTCCCTGCTATATATGCGCTCGCGGTTCGCCGCGAGTGTGGACAATTCAGGAAAGCTGGCTGCCCTCTTTAATAGAACGGGAATATTTTAATAAAACGACGTGAATTCTGTGAACGCTAATGACAGACAAGTTTTATTCTGGAACTTACATAGATCATAGATAATACACAATATTCTATACAGCCAACCATCAAACCATAGTTTATTTGGTGTTGCCATGATACACCGATGCAAACGACTTTCTAACACCCCAACTACAGCAAATAAACAAACATTTCTATAAAACAATAATAGTTACACTTATTATTAACACTATGACTCTATCTGACTAATCCCCAAACCTTCAATACATTTATAATGTGTCACAGGACTTAAAGATTTAGTTAGAACATCAGCTGGCATAGCAGTTGTTGGCAAATATTCCAATCTAATAATTTTATTATTAACAGCATCCTTTACAAAATGATATCTAATATCAATGTGTTTACTTTTTCTATGATACACATCATTTGCCACCAACTTCTGTGCACTTTGACTATCATTATATATTAGCAATGTGCCTAAATTACCAGTCAATTCATATAGCAAGGATCTTAAATATATAGCCTCTTTACTGGCTTCTGCTATGGCCATATATTCCGCTTCCATGCTAGATAAAGCCACAGTTCTCTGCTTTTTGCTTTCCCAAGAAACAGCTGACCCTGACATAGTAAAACAATAACCAGTATATGACCTGCGGTCTACAGTGTTACTAGCCCAGTCGGCATCAACAAATCCAACAAGCTCAGCTTTTTCTTTTACATATTTTAAACAATAATTCTTTGTTTTCTTTAAATATCTGAGTATTCTTTTTGCATAATTCCAATGTACATTTGTATGACATTTATTAAACTGACTGAGAAAGCTGACACAAAAAGAAATATCAGGTCTGGTAAGGACCGACAGATACATTATACTACCAATTAATTGTTGATAAGGAATTTCATGATCGCAAATCTCACACTTATCAATATCTAATTTACATTCCATTGGAGTACTAGCTACTTTACAATTTAACATATTAAATGTATCTAGCAACCGCTCTATGTATTGTTCCTGATCCAGAGTAATAACATTCAATTCTTTATCAATTTTAACTCTTACACCTATACATTGCTGAACCTGTCCTAAATTTTTTATCTTAAAATTAGAACTCAACACAGAGATTAATTTTTCAGTCTCTATTTTGCAATTTGAATAAACAAAAAAAATCATCTACATACAGGGCAATAATTATTTTAACATCATTATACATTTTTGTGAAAACACAAGGCTCCAGTTTACTCCTTTTGAAACCTTGTTCACAAAGACATTGCTCTACTCTCTCATACCATGAGCGAGAGGACTGCTTCAAACCGTAAATTGCTTTATTCAATTTTACAATAACCTTTTTCTTATTATCACAATTAATATCTGGTTGAACCATATAAATGTCCTCTTTGAGATAACCATTCAAGAAATCTGTTTTTACATCTAAATGAGTAATTTCAAAATTTAGCTGTACAGACAGTGCAAATAACAATTTAATAGTAGAATGCCTGACCACAGGCGAAAAAGTCTCATCATAATCGATACCTGGCCTCTGCGTGAAGCCTTTTGCCACTAAACGCGCTCTATATCGGACACTTATATCACTATTTGCTTTCTTTTTAAACACCCACTTACACTGCACTAAAGTTTTGTTAGAAGGTAACTCTTCAACTGGAGTCCATGCATCATTCTCTTCAAATGCTTGCAACTCGTCCTTCATTGCCTCAATCCATTTGTCTCGATCTGTACTCTCCAGTGCCTCTCGGACACTAACAGGATCACTGGATAGCCCTGAACTGGATGTTGTGCATATGTTTGTATACCCATACCGCTCCGGCTGCTTCCTCACACATTTGGAAATTACTGGTTCTGGCAACATTGGTTCCTCCTCTTCTTCAGATTCTTGCTGCAAGGTTAAATCTGGATCAGTTAAACCGTCAGCATACTCTGATTCTGAAGAAGTGCTAAGACTTATTACAGATTCATCATGAGACTTTTCATTACTTTCAGCAAGATTTACAGGACTCTTAATGACTTTCAACTTTTCATCATCTGCAATATCCCCAACTGAAACTGATACATTTGAATCTAATGCACAGTTTCCTTCTGTATCCTCATGAATGACAACATCTCTACTAGTTGTGACACATTGTTTAATTGTGTCACAAACTCTGTATCCCTTCACATTCTCGGAAAAACCAACTAGTATATGTTTTTTCGATTTACTGTCCCACTTTAGTCGTTTCTCTTTAGGTACGTGTACCATCACCGGACTGCCAAATATTCGAACATGACTTATGTAAGGGCAAACCTTACAGTTAATGTGGAATGTTAATAAAATGAATGTTAATGTTCAAAAAGGTATTTTAATACGAAAATGCACTAAAATAATATAATAAGAAAATAATAAAAAATGTTATAAAAAAAATGTTTAAATGTTAAATGTTGCGCGAGCTCGATATTACATCGAAGACTGACGTTGTTGCGTACGTGACTATATTGCATTTTATAAATTAACAAAATTTGCAGTATTCTAACTAGGCCAAAGTAAAGTACAATGTGCGGTTGCTTAACCGTACATCTTGGCGGGGCAAAAAGTAATCACTTAAGATAACTTATTAAAGAATATTCTATCAATTTATATAAATTCATAGAAAAAAAAATGTAAATAAAATGATTAAAATGTAAATAAAGTTAAATGTTAAAAGAATGAGGTGTCGCGTAGGTGGATGCTGTAGCTCTTGGTGGCTTCTGTGGCGGTAATCTGGTTGGCGCGTCGGCGGCGCTGACGGCGAGCTTGCCACAGCGTTTGCAGTACACGTAGGCTCCTCCCGCGACGAAAATTGATATGATTAGAAGTCCCATCGTAGAGTACGAAATGATGTATTGATGGACATCGTGTTGCGACATTTCAGTCTGTTTGGTCTGATCTTCCAATTCTTTCAACGAATTATGAAGTTTTTCATAATCGTTTTTCACAAAATGCGTGTTATGTTGGCTTGTTGATAAATCAAGCGGTTGTACCGATGTTAAATTGTTGATGTCATCCAGGTTTATCAGCGCTATTTCCGGGTTGACATAAATTTTGTTTGTGTAGTAAACTTGTGTATAATATGTTTCTTCGTTGTTTCTAATTATGCATCCTTCTTTGGCTTCTAAAATTCCCGTTGACCGTATTGCCTTCGTGCTCATACGACCTTCACAGATGATTTGCGGTTGACAATCCGTGCAGCAGACATAGAGCCAGGTATTTGGTTTTTGTAATGGTGTCCATTTGTTGTTGCAGGACTCTGATGTGTAGATACATTTTGATAATGTAATGTTTGTTATTGCGCCGATTTCGCATGGAATTTGATGATTTCGCATATTGCGTGTTGGTTTGTTTAGTGAGCATACATATGTCCTTGGTTCTATTTTAATACAATGTTCCAGGTCATTGTGTGTTAGCTGCATGTATGTCTCTTTTCTCACATTTACTGCAACATATTCTGAGTTTGTTTTCATTGTAATTGACTGGTTGTTATTTTTGATCATCGGAATGGGAACTGTTTTATATATAGTGAATGGAGTGTCACCCGTTAGTGGCAATGTTATTTCGATGATGAAATAATTTTCAAACAATCTAGATTTTACTTCTAGTAGTTTGTAAATATCAGCTAATTGGTTTTGAATGTTGTCAACGGGTAGCGATAATTGTTGTGGCAATTGTCCAGAGATAATGTTAAGCTCCTGAAAGAGTTGGTTCTGCGGTAAAAGTCTGGTGTCTACATGACCATGGTGAATGTTAATAGCTGTGTCTAAAAGCATCTGTTGTATGTGGCGGAGTTTGGATAGAATTGTTGAACTTGTCAGAGCCATGATGTTAAAGTAGTTCAACGCTTCGTCTTGTAGAACAGCTTCGTCCAATTTCTTTAGATAATTATCTGTAGCATTAAGGTGTTGCTCTAATAGATTGAACTCAGTGTTCATCGCTTCTTCGTTTCTCTTTAAAATGTTATTGTGTGCCTCAACGATTGAGGTTTGACCTTTGATCAGATTTAATAGATGGTCTCTGTTATTATGTAATGTTTCTATGTCTTTTTTATATTGTGTTGCGAACCTTTCATCTAGCACGCCGAATAGGCTGTTTGCAAGGTAACCTACTCCATCGACGAGGCCTCGGGTAACGCGCCCCCTTGTCTGCCCATGATGAGTTTCCAACATGTAGTTGTTATGATCAAGTTCATTGAGTTCCTGTTCGAATTCAGTCATGATGGTTTTGCACAATGTTTGGTATGCAAATTGCTCACACCTTTCTCCTAGATGTTTCACAACTCTATGTATATTTTCCATGCCTTGCCAGTAGGTTGTCATGTTATAATATGTTACAATCTTCCAGTCATCATGTACGGTTTGCAAATTGCCGATTTTGTCAAAATACACTCCTCTATTTGGTTCAAACGGTGTAACGTTTATGCCGTCACTGCTCTGCCTTGTGGGTTGAAATAACGTAAGTAACGTTACGAGGATACATAGCAGGCTGGAACTTATCTTGCTTGATTTAAAACGTTGTTTCCTGTTAGTATTATTTGTTGTAGCCTTTTGTTTTTCAGTGCAGTTTTTGTCATTGGAGGTGGTGGTGTCAGGTACTTCTATAGGAGATTCTGGTATTGGGAGTTTCACTAATTTTGTTATTGGTCTTGTTAGTAGCCCTGTTTTAGTTTTTAACGTCACAACTCTGACTAGATTGTCTCTCCCCGGGTGAACTTCCTGTATTCTGCCAAGTGCCCATTTCGCAGGCGGAAGGCAGTCTTCTTTAATTAAGACAATATCCCCTGTTGTTAAATTATTTGTTTGGTTTAGCCATTTACTACGCTGATTAACTTGAAGTTGTTGCAGGTATTCTGATGACCATCTGCTCCAAAACCCTTGTTTCATTTTGTCTAATAACTGCCACCTATGTCGAATGTTGATGTTTTGATTTTCGATATTTTCCGTTGGTAAGAATGTTAAAGGTCGGCCAATTAAAAAATGTGCAGGTGTAAGGTAATCAATATCGTCCACGTCCTCTGTTAAAGGGCAAAGTGGTCTAGAGTTCATACAGGCTTCTATTTGTGTAAGCAGTGTTAAAAACTCTTCATATGTCAACCTTTGCTCTCCTAGGACACGCTTTAGGTGATATTTCATTGACTTAACTGCAGCCTCCCAAAGTCCTCCCGCAGTCGGCCAGCTTGGGGCGTTGAAATGCCATTCTATCCCCATCTCGTTACTCTTTTTCGATAAGGTGTCGTTGTTCAATGTTTGTGAGATATGCAGTTGTTTGGCTAACTCCCTTTCGGCTCCAACAAAGTTTGTTCCATTGTCAGAATAAATATGCTTCGGACAGCCTCGTCGTCCAATCATGCGGTTGAGAGCCAGTATAAATGTTTGAGATGATAAATCTGATGCAAGTTCTAAATGCACCGCCTTTGTTGTCATGCATACGAATACAACGACGTATCCTTTGCTCGTTCTGACGCCCCGGCCCTTGTTTAATTTAACATTAACAAACCCTGTGAAGTCCACTCCTGTGTGATAGAATGGTGGTGATTGTGTTATTCTCTCCCTGGGTAGGTCAGCCATCAATTGGTATTGTTTCGATGGTTTGAAGCGACAACATTTTACACAGTCCTGCAGGTATTTTTTAACAATATTATTTCCTCCTGTGATCCAGTATTTCTGTCTCAATGTAGCCATAGTTAGTCTCGCTCCACCATGTAGTGTTGTAGCATGCGCACGGGCAATTAAGAGATACGCCAGTTTGCTGTTTTTTGGGATGATAGCTGGGTGTTTTGTTTCTTCTGGTAAATTTGAATAATGTAGTCTCCCTCCGACACGTAATATGTTATTTTCATCCAGGTAAGGGCACAGTTTCTGGAGTCCTCTATTTTTGCTTACCCTTCCTTTAGTCTTTAATTCATGGATGTCTTGTTCGTAATATTCATTTTGTACATGTTTTATTATTATGTTAGTGGCGCATCGAATATCAGCGAGTGTTAAGTTGCATTGTTTTGACGCGGGCGGGTCATTCATGTTTGGATGATTCATAGCTGCGTCTTCCCCGAGCCGATTGCTTTGCGACGTCTTTGTTATGAAACGCGACACCCAAGCTACGATGCGTATTATAGTCATAATACAGCTGTTCTTGTTAAGTAGTTCTGTTACAAGGTTGATGTTTTTGTTTTCCGTAGTTTGTGACGTAACTGCATGCACCTTTTTAACTTCTATTTCAGGCATCTTTATCGTGTCATGTGTATCAGGAATGAATTCACTGTTAAGCCATTCAGGTCCATTAAACCACAGAGGAAAGTTGTGTAACTGAGACGGCAGTAGTCCACGTGACGCGCAGTCAGCCGGGTTTTGCTCCGATCTCACGTGCTTCCAACTCCCTGCGGGCACTACAGATATGATCTCTTGCACTCTGTGTCCGACGAAGGCTTTCCATTGCGAGACATCTCCATTCAGCCAGCCAAGTACGATCATCGAGTCCGTCCATGCTGTTACTTTAATGTTAGGCTTATCATGGCAATGTTTTATTTTCTTTACCAGTTGAGCTAACAGCTGAGCACCGCATAACTCAAGTCTGGGAAGTGTTTGTTGTTTTTGTATTGGAGCGACCTTTGTTTTTGCCGCAACCAATGCAATCTGTTGCTGTTTTCCCTCTGTAATCTTACTGTACACTACACACGAGAACGCTTTTTCTGATGCGTCACAAAATGCGTGTAATTCCCAATTCTTGTTTGCTTCTAATCCAAGCCATCGGTTAATTTTGAACGGTTGCATGTTTGTTAATTCTGTCTTTAATGTTCTCCATTCCTTTTCTATTCCATCTGGAACTGTATCATCCCAGTCGATTTTGTACTTCCAGATCTGTTGGAATAAGATTTTTGCCTTGATCGTTATTGGGGATAGTAACCCCAATGGATCAAAAATTGTTGATATGTCGCTTAAGATTTGCCGTTTGGACGAATTCTTGTTGGTTTCAGTGTTGGTTTTGTTTTTTAGTGTGGTTGAAAATATAAATTCATCTTGTTTCGGATCCCATGCCAAGCCTAACGTCTTGGACGCTGATGCCTCTGTAAAGTTTAAACTGACTGGACTAATCATATGTTCTGGCAGATCTTCTAGCAGTTGACCTTCGTTACTCGACCATTTTCTGAGATTGAACCCTCCTTCCTTCAATAACTGTATAAGTTGGTCTCTTGTATCTCGGGCCTCATCTATGGTATCCTTTCCGAATAACGCATCATCTACAAAAAATTGGTTGAGTAGGATGTTTTTAGCTTCCGGGTACTTGTCACCTTCGTCCCTTGCTAGTTGTTGAAGTGTTCGGAGTGCTAAGAATGGAGCAGCCTTGGTACCATAGGTAACTGTACATAGTTGATATTCTCTTAGCAGTTGCTGTTGACAATCCCTCCACACTATTTTCTGTAGAGGTTGATGTTCTGGATGCACCATTATAAATCGGTACATTTTCTCAATGTCTGATGTTAAGACATATTTGTATTGTCTCCATTTCAGCAAGATACTAAAGATGTCTTTTTGTAGATTCGGTCCTGCCTCCATCAAGTCATTAAGACTGCGTTTTGAACTTGTTTTTGCCGATGCATTGAACACAACTCTGAGTTTCGTTGTGATAGCACCTGGCCGCACTACCCCATGGTGTGGAAGATAATTCCATAGATATAGATATAGATATAGATAATTCCAAATTCCATGTTTTTGTTCCCAGTGTTGTTTTCAACTTTCTCCATGTGACCCATTTCTTCATATTCTTCCATAAAGGCTTTATAATCCCTTGCAAACGCATGGTTTTTAACCATCCTTCGCTCTAGTTGCTGAAATTGAGCGATTGCCTGTGGTTTCGATGTTCCTAATTGTTCAATAAAATTGTCCTTGAGGGGGAGACGAACTTGGTATCGTCCATCAGGAAGTCGTGTTGTTGTCTCTTTGTACAGCTGTTCGCACTTGTTGTCTGGGTCGACATCTTCTTTCTCTTCTTGCAAAGACTCCTGTTCCCAGAATTGTGCAATATCCTGAATGTTGTTGACAATTACATGGCAATTGAATGTTTTGTAATTACCACATACTATCCAGCCTAAATGTGTTTGTTGTGCTATAACGGATGACGTGTTTGCTTTTATTAGCCCCTCTGACAATATTTCAGAATACACCTCGGCTCCCAATAGTAAATCTATATCCTGAAAATGTTAAAATCTGGATCAGCGAGTTGCAAATGTTGCAAGTGTTCAAAACTATCTTTATTTATTGTCTTACTTGGCAGTTTGTTTGTTATTTTCTTCATAATAATTGCATTAATGTTCATGTTAAAATTGTTGTATATCGCTTGGCACTTAAGATGGAGCAGTCCTTTACAGTTGGTGGTGGCCGAAATCCCAACACCTGACACCACCGCGCTCATCCTTTCTCGCTTTAATTGCAATTTTTGTGCAGCATTTTCTGTAATGAGGCTGACCTGAGAGCCCTGGTCCAATAGAGCGCGTAAAATGACCATAGTTCCGTCATTGGCCATTGCTTTGACCTGGGCCGTGGCTAGTAGTACCTCATTTGAGTTGTCATGAGCTAAATGCGTGTTTACTTGTTGACCTACATTAGCTCTGTTGGTTCTCGATTTCGCAACTCCAATCGCGTCATGCAAAATGCTGCTATGCGGCTCATCGCAGTGCTTGCACTTTTTTTCCGACGTGCATTTTTCGCCGTTATGACTAAACAGGCAATTTAGACATACATGTAGGTTGTTGGCGGTTTTTAACCTTTCGTCTGGTGACATACTTAAGAATTCTCTGCAATTATAGAGACCATGTTGCTTATTACATTTAGGACAAGTTATAAAATAATGATGAGATGTTTGCTTGTAATGGAATGTTCTCGGCGTGTTCTTAGTTCCACCTGGACTGGTCTGTTGCTGCGCCTTAGGCTTGCTGTATGTTGCATTATGTACTGTTTTCGGCTGAGTGTTTTGCTGTTGACTGTTAACGTTCCGCGGGCGGTTCGGGTTTGTACCCGATTCCATTGACATGAACTTGGTTTCGATGAATTTCAGGAACTCGTTTAATGATGGCATTTCCCTTGGATTTTCCATGGATTCTTTGAAGGACTGGCATGTGTCTGCGTCTAGCTTTTGCATCAAAATGTGAACCACTAAAGGATCCCAACTAGAAGTATCGTATTTCAGATTTTGAATAGCCTGGAGGCACTCAATGGTCGTATCATGCATTCTTTTCAGTAGTGATGCCGTTGGGGTTTGTATGCTGGGTAGACTCAGTAACGTGTTGGCTTGGTAGGTAAATAACAGCCTCTTATTGTCGTACCTCTGCTGAAGTATCCGCCAACTGGCTTCGTAGTTGTCAGCACTAATGTTCATGTGCTGTATTAATCGCTCGGGCTCTCCCTTTAACTTCGCCTTTAAATGTTGCATTTTTTGAGCGTTCGAGATAAAAGTGTTACGATGCACGATTTCCACGAACAAGTCCTTAAATGTTGTCCACTGGGCATAGCTGCCACTGAAAATCGGAAGTTCAATTTGAGGCGTGGATTTTTCCTGGTGTTTGTTATCCCAGATCTTCTTGTTAATTTGTTCCTTACTGAATTCATACAACCTTTCTAGTCTGTTATAATCACTTTCAAATGCTTGCATGTTGACTAACATGTTGTCCAGCTTCCAATACGTGGTATCGACTTTTTCCCAACGTTGCGTAACTGACCTCAATTTATCTTCAAGTTGCCACTTTTCTTTCAAATTTTCAATATCCATGTTACGTACTGTTCGCTCAAACGCCTTGATGTTTGACCGCTGCTCATTTATCATATCTTTAGTCCGTTGATCAACGACTAACTCTTCATTTGACGTCGTGTTCCTCACATCATCCGCGACCTCGTCTCTTTCCCGTTGTTCTATAATAACCTCTTGAGCACTTGACCTTTCTTCTTGTTGTTGAGACTGAGTAAACGTAGTAAATTTGTCGTCTTCGATTTTCGCCAATAATCTTTGTTTCGACTTATTTATCATACTCTTCGTCTCTTCGTATATTTGTTCCAAACGCTCGTAAATGCGATTCTCATAGTAAGGTCCAGACTTCTTGCCTTCAAATAAGGCTAATTGGATGTCGTTGTTTTTAAATTCACTCCAATACTCCTCCAGGTTTTGAAGTCTTTCATCGTGATACTCAAGAGTGGTTTTACGAGTTGAACTATCTTTCTTAAAGTTTTCATTTATACGTTTGATAGAGTTAAGATTGGCAGATTGAGATTCAAGTAAAGCATCGTAAGAAGACATTGTTGTTTCTTGGTACACAAATCCAAAATTTCAGAAAAGTAGGTAATATGGAACGTGCTCACCGGATTCGCTGCTTACGCCTGCTGCTTATACTTCACCTCGTTCTATGTAATCTAACTGATTATCACTGTTCACACTGTTTTTTAATGTTCCGATTAATGTGTGTGAGTTAGTGTAATGTTCAAAATAAATGTTCCCATCGAGTGAAAACGTACCACGGCACTGATTTTACACTTAATGGCTCGAAGGACCAAAATGTAAGGGCAAACCTTACAGTTAATGTGGAATGTTAATAAAATGAATGTTAATGTTCAAAAAGGTATTTTAATACGAAAATGCACTAAAATAATATAATAAGAAAATAATAAAAAATGTTATAAAAAAAATGTTTAAATGTTAAATGTTGCGCGAGCTCGATATTACATCGAAGACTGACGTTGTTGCGTACGTGACTATATTGCATTTTATAAATTAACAAAATTTGCAGTATTCTAACTAGGCCAAAGTAAAGTACAATGTGCGGTTGCTTAACCGTACAACTTAAATCTGGTTTTTTCTTTGTCCAGAGCTCATAAGGAGTTTTATTATTTAATCCAGATGCAACAGATCTATTCTTAAGATAGACAGCGGTGTTTGTCGCCTCTGCCCAAAACTTCTTATCTAAACCCGCATCAAATAATAAGCATCGAGCTCTTTCAACAATGGTTCGATTAACACGTTCACTCAAACCATTTTGCTCAGGAGTGTAGGTATTGGTCTTTTGATGTATAATGCCACTATCCTTCAGAAAATTTTCAAAAAAATTGCTACAAAACTCTAAGCCATTGTCAGTTCTAAATATTTTAATCTTTCTACTTTGCTGGTTCTCCACCATTGATTTAAACTCCTTGAAGTACTTGAAAACTTCACTTTTCTCTCTGAGAAAATAAACAAACACCATACGAGTAAAGTCATCAACAAAGATAAGAAAATACCTTGCTCCGCCCAATGAGGTAACCTCCATGGGGCCGCAGACGTCAGCATGGACAACATCCAATTGCTCGCTGCTCCTCGTTCCTGCATGACCAAATGGCAAGCGTGACTGCTTTCCCTCACAACACACGGTGCATGTTTTCTTGCTGATCACTGACTTATCACTGTATGATATTCCTGTGACTGCTCCATCTTTCATCTTTTTCTGGTCATTGATATTCAAATGGCCAAGTCTCCGGTGCCAAACTTCACTGCTAGCTGCTGAAGAAGTTGATGTAAACAAACACTGTTTCTGTTCCAGGACCATCTTGTAAACACCATCAATTTTTGTTGCTACAGCAACTAAACTGTTTTGTCTGTTGTAAACATAACAACAATTCTCTTTAAACTCGACTTTATTGCCATTCCTGATGAGTTCACTGATTGAAATTAAGTTTGTGGTAAGATTAGGCACACACAAAACGTCTTTCAAAGTAACTTCATACAGACAATCTGGAGTAACGGTCATGATATCAACATCACCCGAGCACAATACTGGCATTGCGCTCTGATTAGCTGCAATAATCTCCTTGATACTCGTATTAAAAGATGCATTCTGTATCATGTTTACGTCTGTAATCATGTGAACACTCGCGCCGCTATCCAAGTAAAAGTCTTGTTTACTGTAATTTCCGCTCAAGAAACCTGCCGAAAAAGCGTTCGTCTTCTTTATCTGAGGCTGATTACTTTGTTTACATTGCGATTTATAATGTCCAAACTGCTTACAACGATAACATTTCACATTCGACTTGTCAGACTTGTCATTGTCAGATTTGACATTTGATGAGCCGGACATAGACGTTCCGCCGCCATGACGTTGGCTGGAGTTGTCACTCTTTCCAGTACTGCCAACTTTCGAATTTTGACGACTGTGCCCTCTACTCAAGAATGCGTTTCCCGCCTCGCAATCGTTACCTGTCAAATCTATTAGCTTGGTTTTCACTACGTCGGCTGTAATGGCGATTCCGGAATGTTCTATTGCCATCAACATAGGGAAGTATTTTTCAGGCAAACCAGCTAACATTAAACAGCCAATCCACTCGTCGTTCACGGAAAAACCTGTTCCTGACAATTTTTGAGCCGTCTCGATGATCTGTGTAACGTAACTCGTCATTGACTCACAGTTATCAAGGCGAATCGATATCAGATTCTTCAACAATGTTATTCGTCGTGAAAATCCAGAATCGTCAAACATGGTCTTCACTTTCAGCCACAAATCTTTTGTGCTTGTAGCTTCCTTGATGTGAACGTATAGTGACGGGTCTATTGTTAAAATTTGCTTCGCCATCGCCTTTCTGTCTTCTGTAGCCCTGGCTGCTGAACTTTCTTGCTTGATGCAGTCAGACATGCCCTCTAAGACTAGCAAGTTCTCCGCTGCAAACGCCCATTCGTGATAATTTTCACGACCCAACAGCTTAGGCACGTTGGTCAAGAATGCGTTCGACATTTTTATTTTCACTAGGTAGTACACCACACACCTATTCTAGCTAAAACAATGTATTTACTAGTACTTAGACTTCCTATATGGGGTTTCTGGGCCCATAACCTAATAGAACGGGAATATTTTAATAAAACGACGTGAATTCTGTGAACGCTAATGACAGACAAGTTTTATTCTGGAACTTATCATAGATAATACACAATATTCTATACAGCCAACCATCAAACCATAGTTTATTTGGTGTTGCCATGATACACCGATGCAAACGACTTTCTAACACTCTTTAACCTCGAGTCAAAGTTACTAACAGGTTTCAGACACGCTTATTTCTGCTCAAAGTTCCTGCTGCTGGGTGAGCACAGGTTACAACTTGTGCCCGACCCGATGAAAACGTTGTGCAAACTCGGTCGGCGCGACCTGAGAGACGAGAACCATGTTGAGGAGTACAGACGTTCCATCGCAGACAACCTGGCATCACTGGGAAACGCCGAGTGGCACCAAGTGTTGTCTGACGCTGTAGTAGAGAGATACAAACTGAGGGACTTAGACCTGGAGAAGTTCTTCTGCGTATTGCATTCGGTGCTGAACTCGCCGGAGGAGTTCGCGAGCTTGTATCGTTTGCCCGAGCACGGAAAGTTGCTTAGTGATCCTTCACGCGAAACTTTCAAGTCTAAAGCTCGCGTGACAACGAACAATGCGCTTAACATGTACGTTGCTGGTACGTTGGACTAGCAAATCTTTGCGGTATAGTATAGCCGCGAGGGCCTCGAAGTCGAGTGGCGCTGCGATCGCGTCTACCCTGGAGAGGGCATCTGCGACTCTGATGTTGTTGATGACGCTGTCGGAAAATTTGTCACCGATGCGATGAGTGCCTCGGACTCGTTGTTGTATGAGTACAACATGAAGCATGCAGTGGCGAGCGGTGACAAAGCGACGGTGGACAGGATGAAGAGTAAGACCGTAGTTAGTGAGACGCCGCGCCCACACCATCGGGCAGTGGTGCCTGCAGTGTCAGAGAATGTTGCATTTGAACCTGGGAAAACTCTCGTGTTTACGAGCAGCAAACATTCTGTCACCGGGAGCTTGCACTCCATCTTGCCGCAGAGCTTGTTGATACCTGAAGCGGGACCCGTCATTGTCCCCGACGAGACCGTGCGAAGAGAGTGCAGCGTGCCGAAGAGTTTCAACGAGTCGGTCGAGTCTGTGGACGGGGCAGAAGCCGACGTGGAAGGAAAGAGCAATAACCTGGACGATGCTACCCAGTCACCAACTCACTCAGAGTTGGTGACTGGGTTCGTGAGGTTACACCTTGCGAGGTCTGGCGGTGTAGTAGCGTTGGGCGACCTGCTCGACGCGGCTACTACCGCTTTCTCGTCGGTGGGTGTACCTCGAGAGAAGTTGGAAGAGTGCGTGAGAGCGTCGACACACGTGCGGGTGACGGATGACCCTGTAGTGGGCGCAACCGTACAGCTCAGGTTGAGCGGAGGTAATCTCGCACAGACTGAGGTGTTCGGTGTGCGCCGTAGACTAGAGGAAGACTTGGTGGCGACAGCGCTGTTGCGCGGTTTACCCGCGTTAGCCCACAGATTGAACGATTACTATGTGGCGTGGAGGGCTTCCGAGACGGCACCCGTGCCGCACCGGAAGCCATCCACAGACAGGGACATACCGTACCTGCGAAGCGTGTACGATCTACCTTTCCCAGACCACGCAGATATACTGTACGAGAATGACCAGATGTGCGTTGACGCTAGTGACTTATCACTGGGCGTAGACAGACTAACAATCGAGCCGTACAGATCGTTTTTACGCCCAAAAACGTATGCAACGATGCAGCCTGTACTTAAAACTATGATGCCGAACCGGCGTCTCAACAGTCAGAAAGAGGCAGTGTTGGGTATACTAAAGCGGAACTTGAACGCTCCAAAGTTGGCTGACGCTTGTAACACTCGCCACTTCATCGGGGAGTGTATGGTTACGAACTTCCTGCGGAGCGCTGTTGACCCGGACAAGGCGTGGTTGCTGGACGTATACCGCGACGACCCGATCGACCTAAGTCCCGCTCTTGTTACAAAATGGTTGGAAACACAGAAACCGCAAGTGTCCCAGCAGGCTCAGTCGGAAAAGGGTTTAGACGCTAGGAGTTTTAACACTTTCTCCTACATGGTAAAAGCCGACTTGAAACCTCCTTTAGAGGCAGCTGCACAACATGAGTACGCAAGCGTACAGACAATAGCGTACAACACGAAGGACGTCAATGTGGTGTTTTGTACTATCTTCCCAGAGGTACGCGATAGACTGCTGCGCATATTACTACCGAAGCTACAGATACTCACGGGCATGTCGCCGGACGCTTTCGTGGAGCACTTAATTTATTTATTTATTTACAATTGTGAACGCCGGACTCCTAATGCGGTGTTACGCAGTCGAGAACGACATGCGTAAGTATGACAAGTCTCAGGATGCCGCGGTGTTACAGTTTGAATGTACGATAATGCGTAGTATGGGTGTAGCGGAGCACTTGATAGAAATATGGTACAATTCTCATGCGGAGAGTAAATTCATCGACAAGCATAACGGTATTGCCGCAGACGTCAGGTTCCAGCGCCGTTCAGGTGATAAACCCGCCGAACCCCGTCGTGTAATGAGACGAATTACTTTTTATTGTCCTTTCTACTTTTCGTTTATTTTTTTAATATTGGGTCCTTTTTTTAGTATATAAATTAAACGTGTTCAGTGGCGAAGAGAATCTGTGTTTTTCTTTTTTTTCGCTACAATATATACTGCAAGGAATTACTATGTAACTATATATTTACATAGTTTAACTGGAATGCTTACAAGCACCGACAACTCGGGTTTGAAAGAGAAAACACTGTGTGTCCTTTTTACCCGACTGCCCCAGAATGAGGATTACCCTCATTCTGGGGCAGTCGTCAGTTTTTTTAATAAGATGAACATACGTTTACTTGAAAAGTAGGACACGATGGAAAAGTTAAGAGTATTGCGTTATTGACGGAATGTATGCAATAGTAGGTACGAAGTGAAAAGAATATCTTGTTTGTCATTTACCAAGCTACTGTATGGTCCTCGGTGAAACGGTGTTCCATATAAACATATTTTTTTTTTATGTTGTTCCACACTAGAAATTTCTCATGTATTGTGGGTGCGTATAATGTTCTCTCTGTACATTCTGAAAGTTGGCGAAGTCGCAAATAGCTGCCCAATTTTCAGCTGTTCTGCTTATTCTATCAATAATACTGAATAAAGTTGTGAAATGTTCGCTCTGTACTGGACTGCTATCGATTACAATTGAGTATATTGTTTATTATCGAGTCATCATTCTAGCGTTAGTGACACAAACAACAAGATAACGAAATCGGTACTCGTATTTCACATACTTTACCAACCACTCAGAAGCTATTAAAGACTTTTAACATCATAACGTCTTTGATAGAGCGTCATAAAATGATTGCCCTCAAGAGATATTTGGAAAAGGCAAAAATAAATTTGATAGATAATGATTTTATGATCATTTACTTTCCCTTATTCTTTATCGGAAAAATCATATGCAAGCCAGAATTTAACATCAGTGATAAGATTCTAGAAAAAGTTTGTAAAAAGAAAATCATGTACGCTGTCCTCGGTAACGGTGTATATTTTTATTTGTTATGGACAACTATCATATACAATCCTTTTCGTTACTTCTTGTTCAAAATGTTCTACTTATTTGTTTACTTATTATTTAGTTTTAACTTAGCAGCTTTGTGTTATATCAACCTATACAGGCGCTATTCAATTGTGTGCATAACATCGTCTCTCCAAGAAATAAATAATTGTCTTTACAGCACCAGCGATATGAAAAGGTTCAAGTTATTTTTTTGGGCGTATTTTTCTTTATTAATTTTTCTTTGGTTAACTAATGTGTCTGGAAAAATGGTTTTCGACTTACACTGGACGTGGGTCAGGTCCTTTTATGCTTCTTTATCCATAATTTTTGATTTAGGAATGGCACATACAGTAATGGTCATTTATATTTTGACTCGCAAACTTGAAAAATGGAATAATATCGTAGAAAACATGAATTTAGGCAATGAAGACGAAGAAATAACAATAGAGAGAGAAGCAAAAGTGATGATTAAGCATCAAGTTATAAAGCTAACCTGCAAAGCGTGGAAACTGTCAAACGAAATATCTGGATTCAAAGTACACACATCAAAAGTGTCTAGGGATCAACATATATTTTTGCAATAACTTTTCTCCTGATTGATATTAATTAAAATTTTCTTTAAGGATTCATAAAATAAAGTGTTTTCGTTTGTCACAGTAACGATAAACCAAGTCACCTTTGCATTAATAAAGAAATTTGCCATTTTCCTAATAAAGGGATTTTTGACATTTGAACCACTAACACAAAAGTTCGAAAAAAAGACTGAAATAACAGTTTTCTTTAAAATTTTATTGGGTAACTTAAACAATTAATAATCCGTGTTTCTACCGCGAACACTAACAACACAAGAACATCGGTTTGGCATACTCAAAATGAGTTCATCCAAATCACGCTGTGGAATGGCCGCCCATGTTCGTTGCAACAACAAAAAAAGGTCTTCTTGCGACTGGATACCCTCCATATTCGGCAGAGCTCTTCTCTGTAGCATATCCCATGCATGCTCAATCGGGTTCAAGTCTGGCGACTGAGCAGGCCAGGGCAGGACATTGATGTTAGCTGCGGCGAGAGTCTGTCTTACAACTCTTGCGGTGTGCGGTCGTGCATTATCATGCATTAACTGAAATAAGGGACCGATTTGCACTTGTAGAGGAACGATGACGTCTGATACAATCGTCTCAGCATAAATTTGAGCGTTGAGGTTGCCTCTGATCCAAATCAACTCAGTTCTTCCGCCGATCCAAATACCCGCCCATACCATGATGGTTCCACCACTATAAGGATGGACTTCCTGGCAGGATTTTAATCGCTGTTGGCGTCCAGGGGTTCTCCAGTGTCGTATACGTCTTGTATCCGGTCTCATACCAAAACGAGACTCATCAGAAAAGCACACGAAACGCCATTGTTCTTCTGCCCAATTTCTGTGTTCAAGAGCCCATTGATATCGAATCCTACGATTGTGCATTGCTATAGGTGGTACCCGTAGCGGTCTTCGGGAATGAAGGTTCACTTCATGCAAGCGGTTTCTGACTGTTTGGTCGCTAATTAAGTTCCCTGAAGAGTGATGAAGCCTCACGGCTAACATCATGGCGGTTATTGTTGGAGCTCTTCGAGTTAAGATTTGAATGTATCGGTCTTGTCTCCGTGTGGTGCAGCGATACCGTCCTCCATGGCGCTCAGCCACGGTACCAGTGCTTCGGTAACGTGTCCAAAGTCGACTGATAACACTCTGACTTGTATTCAGAGCTAAAGCCACAGTACGTTGCCGGGAACCAGCTTCTATCATTCCCACGGCTCTGAGCATTTCTTCCCTGCTTAAATGACGTCGCCGCTCCATAATAACGTTGGTTTTAATCAGTAGTAGGGAAACAGTAGCACTAATAATGTCTTCAATGCGTTGTATGTTTTTATAGGGAAAATATTGACAGCTGATTTTCATCTTTTACTCGAATTTGATTCACAGTTCCTGATTCAAATTATGAAATGCACCAAAAAGGATCCATATAAATTTATAAAATCATAAATTTATTACAAAGCCACATCTTAATCTCAAGAAATCCGCATAAAAATGCTTGATCCCTAGACACTTTTGATGTGTGTAAATAACATTTTTATTATTTTAGTTACAACTGATTATCAAAAAGAGATCTTAAAAGACTGCAACATGAATACAGCTTCTCTAAACAGTATAATATAAAACTTCGATGTTTTGACACCATGTTGCCACATGTTAAACTTAGTATCCGTGCGAAGCAGAGGCGGGTCGATAATACCGCATACTTGGTAGACCGTCACATATTTTCGTTCGTTATGTGATGAGTCAATCTATTTGATTTCAGATTTTGCTCCATTTCGTCTCTACATTTATTATGTGTGTCATGTATATTATGATGATATTAATATGTTCGTGTACAAATAAGGTAAGTATTAATTTTATTTACTGATGATATTATCTACAGCCGTACCTTCTGCTATTCATCTTATAATCAGCCTGTAGCAATCTACTGCTGGATTAAGGGTTTTCCATTCGCAGATTCATTCAGCTGCTACTGCTGCCAGCAGAGGAAATATTACAAATGATTGTGTTCTTATTATATTTTATAAATTTCAATTAAGTGCAATGAAAAACTTTACACGCTTGCGCCATAATGTACTATTTTAGATGGATATAAAGGATATTGCCTAGATATGGCCCACGTCAAACACGTTTAGAACGATAATCAAAAAATATAAGTATTTAAAATAGGAAATTTCCGTTTAAGTTCTATCTCTAACTATGACGCCGTGATTTTAGCAAATTAATAAGTAATTTAACTATTATATCAATGCGAGTTTCATTCACTGTCAGACGAAGTTTAGTGTTGCCATTATATGTTCAATTTATTTCGATTCATATATATAAGAAAAACAATTATGTTCATAAACACCTCAGATCAGAAATCATTGTCCACACAAACATAAACATAAAAAGGTAAAATCACTGAATTCTGCAGGCTTCGTAGTTAGATAAAAATTGAATTGATCAAGACGCACAATCAATGCAACTAATCGATTATATTTTAAAATATGGCAACATTATTCTTTGACAGATGATAGATTTGACAGTATAACTAGGTACTCATCATTAGCGCGCTCGCTATCGTGGTTTGTGTATCGCTATCGTAGTTTTCTTTTGCCGTGGTTTGTGCTCTTTTGTGACCTTTTTTTACGACAATGGACTCCGATCTACCTCACCCGAATGATGACCCTCGCGCGAACTTGGACCCTGGCACCTCTTTGAATGACAACCCTGATGTGAATGTGGAAACTTCTGGCCCCGCATCTAATGACGACCCTTGCACGCTTTTGGACTCTCGCCCCGCTTTTATAAATGATTACTCCGGCGCGAATCTGAACCTGAGCAGCTCTGCTGTCCCGAGCACGTCGTTGCAGAGATTAACCGGCGCAAGTAACGTTCGCTGTGCGAATTGTAGAGTGGATATGAGGCGCTTGCGATCTCATCAATTGGAAATAGTGGAAGTACGATCAATTGTACAGCAATGGGTTCTTCCACAACAGGTACCTAAGCCTTATATTACTCACCTACATTACAAACAATACCTTTAGAAAACTATGATAACAATAGCCAGCACATAAGCAAGCAAGCTCTTTTATTTTAATGCGAAACTAACAAAATCATACAGCATAATTATGTACTATTTTATGCTGCTTTTTTCATTCTTCCTCATCATTTACTGTGTAATTAATATTAAATAATAATCAATTGCATTTTCAGGTGCATATCTCAAGCAATGATTTTGTTTGTCATTCATGTTGGACATGTTGTCATGCATGGAATGAAATAAGACATCCAGCAGAAAGCATCTCACCTTCCGCTGCTCGCCTCATTTGTGTTGGCTGTGGTCGCTCACTCCGTAGACAAAGAAGTCACCTATTGTCTCAGGATTCTCCTCGAGAAAATCATATAAGAGAAAATATTTCTAGACAAATTGATCCACGTCAGGTAAAGTTCCAAATAATTAATAATTCTTATATTTCAGTTTATGGTGTGAAATATTTAGATTTATAATATTATTCAATAACTCATTGGTCTAGTCTGTAGTGCTTTTACTTACTAGACTAAGATGTATAGCTTCATTCCCTCCCTGGACAAACATTATTACACATTTTAAGCTGGCTGGAAGCTGTACTTAAAAGACAGAAGATATTATATTACTTTTATTACTTTGTTTCAGTTGCTGAGCTCGTCTCGCATCTGCCACCCTTGCTGGCAGAGAAGTGATAGAGCAATTACACGCTCCCGTTCTATTAGTTCTAGTACCCAATCAGTGGATTTAGATGAAGAGACAGTAGACCTCGACAGTACTGAAACAAATGAGTCTACACAAGGGATAGAGTCCACAGTATTTTTACCAAATTATGTCAGAGCACCTGATACTCAGCGCTGCTGCTTTTTCCCTGGATGTACAGGTACTGATCGCCCTCGCCTTACCGTTCCGGAATCACTACGAGTAAGACTTTTCTGTGATTATAAATATTATGTACCCGCACAATGCAGAATTTGCAATTATCATTTAATAAGCAACTCATGGGACCTATTAGGAGATTTTACACAAAACCCAATACAAACTTTTAGTTCAGCCCATGTCGAAGAGTTTGCTTCTCTGCTGCAGCGGAATATGTATGCACATTTAGATTTTCAAAATATAGACGAAATCCCAGAACATATAGTGCACTATTATCTTGGGATAACAAAAGCACAATTTAACCAATTACTTGCTGAAGTCCCCAGCCTGTCAAACAAGTATAAAGGAAGGTTTGCCCTAGCGGCATATCTAATCAAATTAAGAACTGGAGAGAGCGACGAACGTATTTCTTCTTTGTTAAGTGTACCACGAAGTACTTTAGAACGTTTAATGAACATGGCCCGAGAGATACTACACCAAGTTTTTGTGCCCCGAAACCTGGGGTTAAATCATTTGAGTAGGACAGACATCTCTCAGAGAAACTTGTTAATACCAAATGGTCTATTTGGAACAGAGGAACGTCATCCAATTGTTATTGCCGATGGGACTTACATTTATATAGAAAAAAGCTCGAATTATTTATACCAGAAAAACACCTATTCCCTACACAAATATCGCAACTTGGTAAAACCATTTTTACTTGTTTGCTCAGATGGGTACATTATAGATGTGCTAGACCCCTATCCAGCAACAACATCAGATGCCGATATTATACGAAATGAATTTTCTGATGAAAATGGTCCATATAGGCAGTTTTTTCAAAGTGGAGATGTGTTTATACTGGATAGGGGCTTTAGGGATTCCATTTCATTATTAGAGAGATATAATTATAGTGTACATGTACCCCAGTCCCTACAACCAGGTGAAACACAGCTATCTACCATTAATGCCAATAAATCTAGAATAGTAACGATGTGCCGATGGGTAGTTGAAACAACTAATGGAATTTAAAAAAAATCTTTTAAATTATATCGTCAAACTTTTTTCAATAGAGCTTCACGACATTTAATGGTAGATTTTTCTGTGGCTGCTTCTTTAATTAATAGGTTTCACCTTCGGTATAGGGACAGGGATGACGCAGTACAAATATTACAGATGGTGCGTGAAAATCGGCACAGAAATAATGATCTGGCAGACTTTATTGAAGAAAGGAATTTAAATAGAGTAAGAGTTAATTTTTCAAGTATTGAAGTAATAACCGAGAATGTAAGAGAATTCCCACAGTTAACTGAAAGTGATTTGATTATGTTTGCATGTGGGACATATCAATTAAAACAAGCCAGATCTTACTATGGAGAGCACATTAGATCAAATGGATGTTATCGTATTGAGGTTTCTAATGATAGGAGAACTAGTATTTTGGAAGGTTCGTTGTTTCAAAATGATTGCTCTTTATTAAGGGCCCGAATCCAAAGCAGGCATATTAGCCGAAAGACATACTTTGTCTATATTTTAATAAGAAATAATGCCACTAGAAGAGCAGCCATTTACCAGTACTGCTGTAATTGTATTGTGGGCCGAAGGACTGTAGAATGCTGTGCCCACGTCATGTCTGTTGTCTGGTATCTTGGGTGGGCACGGCATCAAACCAATATAGTTCCTCCAGCACAGTTTTTAGACAGTGTCTTATTGGTTTATGATGCTGATGATAGTACAGAATAAATATATTTTTGACGCCTTCACCGTTTGGCCATTGTCATCTGATATTTATTAAGTACTAACATCAGCATACTTTCATTAGCTGAAATATATCTATACAGGGTTATTGGAAAAAAACCAACATCCTCTTAAGAGGTCATTGTACTCATCATTATGAACAACTTTTACTATGGGAACAAACCTGAAATCGCGAAAAAAAATCAGCTGTTCCCTACATTTTGACGAGTTAAATACGAACATAAAATGTAGGGAACAGCAGATTTTTTTTCGCGATATCAGGTTTGTTCTCATAGCAAAAGTTGTTCATAATGATGAGTACAATGACCTCTTAAGAGGTTATTGGTGTTTTCCCAATAACCCTGTATATATGTTAGCTTTTTATATTGAGATTGATTTTTATATTGAGCGGTGGTGGTGTTTGGGACAAATGATTAGCATTCATTAATAAATAAATAAAAAATATACAATAACTCCAAAATCTTTTGAGCTATCCATTAGTATATAAGGTGCTATAAAAATATCTGCCACGGCTGCAATGGGAGACAGTATTGTGTTTATAGATTACAAAAGTAAAGATAAATTATTGATTATTTGTCATATTTTTTTTCATACAAAAATAATTACGTATAAATTTGAATTGATTTTTTAGCATAAAACCATCCCGTAGACTTATAAGCTGTTGCCGCACCGCACCGAATTCATTCAAAAACGCCGGCGACGACATGCAGAAACTGTTGCCATTCTGATCGGCCCCGCGCGCCCCTACCCTCACCCGCACTACCCCGTTCGTCGCACGCGCCAGCCGACGCGACCACCCGCTCGCCAGTCGCCGCCCGCGCGCCCCCACGCTCACCCGCACTACCCCGTTCGTCGCACGCGCCAGCCGACCGCCCGCTCGCTAGTCGCCATCAGCGTACGGGACTTTTTTTTTAAACGGTGTGTGGTACGGCGGTGAAAGGTGGATAGGCCGAGGAGGGCCAGTGCCGTGGCCTCCTCGCTCACGGGTTTAACCCCTCTAGACTTTTTTTTGTGGGGTCGTGTAAAGGACCTTGTGTACGGCCAAACCGGACATGACATTAGAAGTGTGGAAGAACTAAAAAGGCGCATCAAACGCGCATTTAGGCAAGTTAAAAGTGAAACGGACACATTAGATAAAGTGAAGAGACATGTACGTAAGCGTGCCTACTTGTGCAACAGTTTTGTAGATAAGTAGGTAGGGAGTGTGTAAATAACTGTAAATACAGTGCAATTGTTGTAAATAAGATGATTAACTTTTAAACACGCCAAGTTACTGTAATTTATCGTTATTTGATATTAATCTAAGTACCTATTGTTGGGGCCCTCAGCACCAGCGGGGTGCCTTAGGACCACAACAACAACCTATTGTTTAAAAATAATAAGAAAAAAATTGCGATTCTCACACTAACTTGACAGTCCAAAGCCTGTTTTAAGTGTGATGGGAAGTTTATCATCATAGTTACGTCAGTTTTTTGGAAGAATGCGGTAGCTGGTAAGTAATTGCACTTTTAAAACACTTGGCGTATTATTGCGTACCTAGTAGATTAGGTAGTGACGAACTAGTCAGCTGATATCAGTTTTCATTCAAAGAACAGATGGAAAGAGATAGCAGTTGTTTTCATTGAAGAAGCGACCCATCGCGCGTAATTTGTGAACCACATTATGCAGAGTAGAGTCAATGTTATTTTAACTACTTTATTTTCTCAAATTGAATTAACTGTTCCGGGGTACGAAATTTCTTCACTATTGTAATCTATAAACACAATACTACCTCCCATTAAAGCCGTGGCAGATATTTTTATAGCACCTTATATAACTGTACCGATTTTTATTGTATAAAATGGAACCCATAGCTGTTTAAATTAGAAGGTGACTATTATTCAAAAGGTTAAAATGAGTAAAAAATTATGTACTTTCCATTCAAAAGTTATTGTAAATGTATATACACACATCAAAAGTGTCTAGGGATCAAGCATTTTTATGCGGATTTCTTGAGATTAAGATGTGGCTTTGTAATAAATTTATGATTTTATACATTTATATGGATCCTTTTTGGTGCATTTCATAATTTGAATCAGGAACTGTGAATCAAATTCGAGTAAAAGATGAAAATCAGCTGTCAATATTTTCCCTATAAAAACATACAACGCATTGAAGACATTATTAGTGCTACTGTTTCCCTACCCGCTGGAGTGGATGAGGTGACCAAAGTCGCCGCATAGAAAGTGGCGCCGCACGCTAGCGTCCACTCGCGTAACCTTTTAATTAATCGAAATCCGATAAACTTTATTCAATTTTTCATTTTTAAAAGATCTGTGGCACACTGTATCCGATTGCTTAGTCGATTTCGTGCTTAAAAGCCGCGTATTCAGATGTATGACAAAACTACAAGCGTTCAACCAAAAAAATCAAATAATTAAAAAAATATGGCGTCTTGTCAGTGACGTACGGACTCGCGCGTGTTTTGTTTACATGATAAATAATTTGTGTTTTAAGTGCGTTTTCAAGTGTTTGAAGTGCTATGGCCTGTTAAGTGTGTGATAAATATTATAGTGAAGTGAATTACTGCAGGATTTCAAGGTCGGTGAGTGAAAAAATAGTACGTAATTTCGGTTTTATTCCACAACCGGCGCTGACCGATTCATGTTTATTGTTATTACGTGTATGTGTTTTCAGATCCTTATTTTAGTACAGTGTGTTATTCTAATACCACTACTTTTATAACAAAGTTGAAGCATTAAATAAGCTTTCCACAGGTACCAATATTTTTATTCTACGTATCAGATTTATATTTATAAAACAACATTTTGTTTCCATTGTCTTGGCGGCCATTGTTATTTTTTTGCCGTCGGCAAATTTTTTCAACTTTGCACGCTCGTAAATAGTACATATTGTACTAATGCTATGTGGTTTTATTAGTGTTTTGCGTTAAGTATATACACATAATGTATTTAAAACCTTAAACAATATAGGTCAACGCTCGTTTTTTCGAACTATAACCATTTATTTGAAAACAAAGTTACGTAAATACTATCGTACGTACGTATCGTACGTAGTGTTTGCGTAAATACTATCCTATTTCAAACGAAACTCCGCTATCTTAAAGCCCCGTTCCTTACCATAACAAAAAACACAAGTGTTAGCACCATTCAAACAAACCCAAGTCGTAAAAATGCTTTATTTACATTATCGGGCGGCCGAGCGGCGCCCCGCCGCGCCGCGCGCGCCGGTGACGCATCTGGCATTCATCTGGCTCGATTATTTTTCCCGCGCTCTGCGTCCGAGCGGCTACTACTGATTAAAACCAACGTTATTATGGAGCGGCGACGTCATTTAAGCAGGGAAGAAATGCTCAGAGCCGTGGGAATGATAGAAGCTGGTTCCCGGCAACGTACTGTGGCTTTAGCTCTGAATACAAGTCAGAGTGTTATCAGTCGACTTTGGACACGTTACCGAAGCACTGGTACCGTGGCTGAGCGCCATGGAGGACGGTATCGCTGCACCACACGGAGACAAGACCGATACATTCAAATCTTAACTCGAAGAGCTCCAACAATAACCGCCATGATGTTAGCCGTGAGGCTTCATCACTCTTCAGGGAACTTAATTAGCGACCAAACAGTCAGAAACCGCTTGCATGAAGTGAACCTTCATTCCCGAAGACCGCTACGGGTACCACCTATAGCAATGCACAATCGTAGGATTCGATATCAATGGGCTCTTGAACACAGAAATTGGGCAGAAGAACAATGGCGTTTCGTGTGCTTTTCTGATGAGTCTCGTTTTGGTATGAGACCGGATACAAGACGTATACGACACTGGAGAACCCCTGGACGCCAACAGCGATTAAAATCCTGCCAGGAAGTCCATCCTTATAGTGGTGGAACCATCATGGTATGGGCGGGTATTTGGATCGGCGGAAGAACTGAGTTGATTTGGATCAGAGGCAACCTCAACGCTCAAATTTATGCTGAGACGATTGTATCAGACGTCATCGTTCCTCTACAAGTGCAAATCGGTCCCTTATTTCAGTTAATGCATGATAATGCACGACCGCACACCGCAAGAGTTGTAAGACAGACTCTCGCCGCAGCTAACATCAATGTCCTGCCCTGGCCTGCTCAGTCGCCAGACTTGAACCCGATTGAGCATGCATGGGATATGCTACAGAGAAGAGCTCTGCCGAATATGGAGGGTATCCAGTCGCAAGAAGACCTTTTTTTGTTGTTGCAACGAACATGGGCGGCCATTCCACAGCGTGATTTGGATGAACTCATTTTGAGTATGCCAAACCGATGTTCTTGTGTTGTTAGTGTTCGCGGTAGAAACACGGATTATTAATTGTTTAAGTTACCCAATAAAATTTTAAAGAAAACTGTTATTTCAGTCTTTTTTTCGAACTTTTGTGTTAGTGGTTCAAATGTCAAAAATCCCTTTATTAGTAAAATGGCAAATTTCTTTATTAATGCAAAGGTGACTTGGTTTATCGTTACTGTGACAAACGAAAACACTTTATTTTATGAATCCTTAAAGAAAATTTGAATTAATATCAATCAGGAGAAAAGTTATTGCAAAAATATATGTTGATCCCTAGACACTTTTGATGTGTGTAATATGTCTGTGCTTATGAAAAAATAAATGTTATAAAAAAAATTAAAACTGTTTTATTTCCAAATGGCGACTTATTTTCTTAACTGATAAGTACTAGAAGGTGTTCATAACAACTTAAACTATAATTGCATAAACTATTTATCAGTGTTCACTGCAGGCCACGGTTGTTCTAACATGTTGGCATTGTCCTTTCATAACCAGTCACACATTTGGAGTAGCCATGTGCCTGAGCAAGTTGATCATAGTAGAGGGGACGATGTGCAACACCTGTGAAGAGTTTAATAGAGGAGCAGCAAGAGCCAGATGTAACGCTATTTTGAAATTGTCACGAGACAGTAAGTTTTCCACAGTTATTAAACGTCCTTTTTCGTTCACTATCTCATTGGTCTAGTGGTCGCAAGCAAGACTGCTAGATAAAGTCCTCCGTAGGGCAAGATTTACGGATCACACTTGGCTTAGAAACGTGAGCATCGATACGAATATGAACATTTTACGTGTGAGCAGCTTCATATTCGTATGACCACTAGGCACAAACACTTGGTTACACAGGGACACTAGGATCTTATCACTGCGTCAACGAACGGGGTTCGCGTGGCTGAATTTTGGGTTAAACATAATATTTGAATGTTCCACATTTTCTCATTTGCCACCGATACGCTAAAAAGAAAGATAAAACCACGCTGTTGGATTTTAAATTTTTGGCGCTGAGCCGAGCCTTAAAAATTTAACAGTGCCCTTTCTTAGCATGTATCTCTACGATCCAGTAAAAAAAAATCCGATGTATCTCAATAATTATCTGACAGTGATCAACAGTTAATAGTCTCAATAGTTATCTGATTAGTAATATCGAAAAGACTCTGGAAGAACATAAAACGAATGATGGATGTAAATATAGTAAAATTGAATGCGTCCGGACTGTTTACTATCGACGCAGTGACAATGATACATTTTTGTTCTATTATCACAAGCCACATTATTGTATTACTGCAATTTGCTTTTCTGTAAACCATGTTTAAGCCCTGGATCACACAGGGTCTATTAAGATGTATCCGTAATAGGGATAATATGCATATGGACCACAAAAAATCACCCGATAATTATATTTTTAAAATCACGTATCTCCGGTACCGTAATTTTTGTAATAAACTCCTAAACAGACTTAAAACTGAACATGAGAAAAATCAATTTTTTAAAGCAAAAAATAATCCCAAAGCGACTTGGAAAGTAATAAATGATATAATGAGTAAACAAAATTCTAAAAATCCTCCCACAGACCTGTTATCCATTTCTGGTGTCGACGACAAGAGCTCAGTTAATTTGGTTAATGAATTTTTCGCGAATATTGGCAAAAATCTCGCGGCCAAACACACAATTACATCCACTAAACATGTTCCACATCTCCAAGACGAAGCACAGTCAAACTCTCTCGTGCTCCTGACTCCTGATGAGGCTGAAGTAGAAAGAACTATAATGAATCTTCGTACTGATTCTGCGGCGGGTTGGGATGGAATTACCACCAGAATGTTAAAGGTGAACAAAGATACCCTAGTTCCTCTCATCACATACATTTGTGAACTATGTTTCTCGAAAGGTGTCTTTCCAAGGGTTTTAAAGAAAGCGATTGTGCATCCAATACACAAGGGTGGAGACAGAGGCAGTGTAGATAATTACAGACCTATATCGGTACTACCGGCATTGTCAAAAATTTTAGAAAAGGTTCTTAACAATCGCGTCATCAACTTCATGGAAGCACATAATATTTTATCAGAAAATCAATATGGCTTCCGTAGAGCGAAATCTTGTGAGGAGGCTGTTGCTGCCTTTGTTGACAAGGCCGTTAGGATGCTTGATATAAAATCTAAATGTCTGGGTATATTTTTGGACTTGTCTAAAGCATTTGACACTGTCTCTGTCCCTACTCTAATACTAAAAATGGAGAGAATAGGGGTGAGGGGTTCTGCACTGGAAATATTCAAGAGCTACCTCTCTGAGCGGACACAATGTGTTAAAATTGGTTCATGTGTTAGTGACGAACACATGTTATCTTTTGGAGTTCCTCAGGGCTCCATCTTAGGACCCACTCTCTTTTTAATCTATGTAAACAGTCTTTGTAATCTGTCCATCCCAAATAGCAACATATACACATACGCGGACGATACGGCTCTTCTCGTATATGGTCAAGATTGGAAGGAAGTCCATGAGAGAGCAGAATCGGCGCTTGGTATCGTCATGGCATGGTTATCTGCAAACACCCTTACTTTAAACGTAAACAAGACAAACTTTATCCCTTTCTCAATTAAACCATCTTCGCAACCCGATGAGTCGTTTGCCATCAGAGCTCATATCTGTAATCAACAATCAGACCAATGCTCCTGCCTTCCCCTGACCAGAACAGCCCACGTCAGATATCTAGGCATTGTGATAGACTATCTTATGTCGTGGAGTATGCAGATGAAGACGTTGTCTGGCAGAGTGAGGAAGCTTATCTCAATCTTTAAAAATCTACGATGTAGCGCAGATTTTGATACCCTGCGAATGGTATATTTTTCGCTGTGCCAGTCAGTGCTATCGTTTGGTGTTACGGTTTGGGGCGGCGCTCCAAAAACAAACATGTTACAATTGGAAAGAGCGCAAAGAGCTGTCCTTAAAGTTATGACTTATAAACACTTTCGGTACAGCACTAAACAATTGTATAAAGACTGTCAAGTCATGAACGTTAGACAGCTCTTTGTGCTTAATACCATTTTGCGCAAACATGCATCTTTAGAATATAGTACCGATCATATAGCAAAACGAAGATCTACTGATGTCTGTCCTATAGAAAGCCATAGAACCAAATTTGCTGAAAGAAATTTCCGAATTCTAGGAGGTCGCGCAGTAAACAAATACTGCCGAATCTATACTAAAAACAAATTTGAATGTAAAAAGATAGCGAGTAAATGGATCATGACTCTTATGTATGAGGAGACAGAAAAGCTGTTAGGAAAGACAATCTAAAAGAACCGACTTATTTATTCTTGCACTCAACATTATAAGTTCACAAAATAGCGCAAACACATACAGTGAGCCCGCGCATACACACACACTCACACTCACGCATACACACACACCCACACACACACACACTCAGAGAATGGCTACAGTTTATAGTTTTTATTTTTTATTTTTATACTTTTTTGTATGTTTTTATTCTATTCTTTTGTTTTTGAACGACCTAAATCACTATGTAACTCCGAATTTGTTTATTATCTAGGTAAATGTTTAAAGAGAGAGCCCTGACACCCATAACACAAGTTTAATCTTAGCTTGGGTGCCAGTGGTTTAAACTCAGTGGTATTCTTACAATTTTTAGGTTTATTATAGTCTGTTCTATGTATGTACATAGTGCTATTCTGCTAAATTGTAAACTTGGAAATAAAGCATTATTATTATATTATTATTATAATACTTTGTCTCAAGTAACTCTTAGGACCCTTCACACAGTTATATATAACACATATTTCACACATTTTCATATATTTTATTGTATAATTTTGAGATAACACGGACATTTCAAACTGCATTTTTTTTAACCATATGAACAGTTGTCATGTTGACGGGTGATTCCAACTTTTACCGCAAAATATAGAAAGAAGAAAAAAAAATAAAGAAATATTGACTATTCTGGACAAAAAAAAAACAAAATACATATTTACAAAGAAGCCAAAAGCGTCGTACCAAATAATTAAAAATGAAAGGTATGAAAATTGTGTCCATTGCTTGATATCAGGGTGGATCACAATTTGATGGTCACACCAAGACCAAAGACAATACACATTGCTTAATTACTCTTGGTTGCGACACTGGCAAATGAAAACAAAGAAACATATAAATTTAATATCATACTGTCATCGCCGTGTGAACGGGTCCTTAAACTCTTACGAGTATGACTACGCAACTTTTTTGTAAAATGTACCAATAGGAATGAATTCATCAAAACAATTTATTTTTTGTTTTTATAGCTTTAAAGCAGAGTGTTTTAATTCGATGTGAGAATAATTTATTAGATATTGGAAACTGTGTATGTTCACGACTTGTTCGTGACATATTTTGTGTGACTAGAAATAATTGTTATTGGTCTAAGCGCAAATCTATGTTAGATTTTTATCACGACGATTAAAACTAATGATACTTAAATGATAATAAATATGTTACCAGAAAACTAAGTAAGATGCTCAAGGTTTTACAATTATTTTGATAAAAACAAGTAAACAAAATTATATTTTGAGATTTTAATTTCTTCCAGTAATTTTAATCCGGTATAAGCTGGCCTCTTATTCAACTGAAATGTCGTACAACGCTAGGCCAGCTCTATGCAAGGCTCATAATATGTTAACTTGGATGTGCGGAAATAAGTAAACGAGTGTCTTAGTTGAACGCTGGTTTATTCCTGACTTTACCATGGGGCTATCCACACATTCACAATATAAGAACTATGTGTAAGTGGCAAGCGCAAACACATCATTCCTCCACATTAATTTCGAAACCCGTTGACAAATAAACATTACACAGTTTTTATTTTTTACTTAATAAATCAGTATTAATTACAACTTATTATTATAAAGATCTATTTGTAAAATCTGGTATAATCTACTTTCTTTCTTGTGCGCTGAGAACGTGCACGTAACACTTGCATACCTGCACAATCCTGCGCAGCAGCCGAGGCTGGAGGAGTATGGGTATCCGCTGCTTCAATTATGGATGGCCGTGCCTTTCTCGGCTCACAGTATCTGTTACTATAGTTTTATTCCTGTCAACATCAACACTAGTTACAGCCGTTCTAACCGGCTCTATACTCTGTTCCACCACCATTGATTTCTCTGAAACTGCACTCACTACGGTGCTAACTGAACTTGAATCAACGGCCGGGACGGACACTAGTGCCGGTGACATAAACGGAGCCGCCGAAATCGATGGACTAGGAACTAGTGGGGAACCTGAAGACATTGATTCAACGCAATCAAATGTCTTCGCAATTTTAATGCCTTTTTTTCCTTTTACAATTTAACAATTGATCAAGATGTCTTTTATAAAATATATTTCGATACTAGCACCGCTGGAATGACTGAGGCGACTTAAGTCGCCGCATAGAAAGTGGCGCCGCATGTTTGCGCCCACTTAAGTAACCTTTTAATTAATCGAAATCCGATAAACTTTATTCAATTTTTCATTTTTAAAAGATCTATGGCACACTGTATCCGATTGCTTAGTCGATTTCGTGCTTAAAAGCCGCGTATTCAGATGTATGACAACACTACAAGCGTTCAACCAAAAAAATCAAATAATTAAAAAAATATGGCGTCTTGTCAGTGGCGTCCGAACTCGCGGCGTGTTTTGTTTACATGATAAATAATTTGTGTTTTAAGTGGGTTTTCAAGTGTTTGAAGTGCTATGGCCTGTTTAAGTGTGTGATAAATATTATAGTGAAGTGAATTACTGCAGGATTTCAAGGTCAGTGAGTGAAAAAATATTACGTAATTTCGGTTTTATTCCACAACCGGCGCTGACCGATTCATGTTTATTGTTATTACGTGTATGTGTTTTCAGATCCTTATTTTAGTACAGTGTGTTATTCTAATACCACTACTTTTATAACAAAGTTGAAGCATTAAATAAGCTTTCCACAGGTACCAATATTTTTATTCTACGTATCAGATTTATATTTATAAAACAACATTTTGTTTCCATTGTCTTGGCGGCCATTGTTATTTTTTTGCCGTCGGCAAATTTTTTCAACTTTGGACGCTCGTAAATAGTACATATTGTACTAATGCTATGTGGTTTTATTAGTGTTTTGCGTTAAGTACATACACATAATGTATTTAAAACCTTAAACAATATAGGTCAACGCTCGTTTTTTCGAACTATAACCATTTATTTGAAAACAAAGTTATGATTTACGGTTGCGTCATACTAACGAACGATTTGTTTACGTAAATACTATCCTATTTCAAACGAAACTCCGCTATCTTAAAGCCCCGTTCCTTACCATAACAAAAAACACGGGTCCATATTGGCTCAACTAAAGTTCTTTACCCGAAATTGTTCTTCCTAACGATTTGTAATCCGAATGATCACTTCCTAAAATTTTTCATCCTAAAGTTTTCATTCATACTAGTATTTGTAGTGCTACCGGCGATGTTCATAACACTCATGTTTCCGAAAATTGTAATTAATAATATTGTCACGTAGATCCTAACGCCACCTGTTATCGAATAGAAGAACTACACGTTAGACGCTAACGCCATCTGTTATCGAATAGAAGAACTACACTGGACCATTCCCGTAAGTACAGTCGCCAGCACATCAAGCTACCCCACATTGACCTTGAACGCGTTATGAGCAGAAACAGCGAGAATCGTGCGAAAGAGATAAATATCTTTTTGTCTGTTTTTGCTTGTAATGTTTCGTGCTGCAGTGCGTGCGTGAGGGTGTGTGCGTATGCGCGTCGTGGTGTAGAATAACAGAACTGTTCTATGCAAAAAAACTAGTTTAGCAGGTTGAATACCTACTTGAATCGAACCGAAAGAATGGCATGGTAATAAAAATAAGTTGGCCGTCACGGGACGCCCGGCAAATTTGAAACATCTATGTAATAGTAGAAAAGGGATGATTCCTGAGTAAAAAAAATATGGTTCAGTTAGATTATTATCGAAAAATATTGGACACGTATTTTTATTTTATCAAATCAATAAAAAATATACGAAGATATAAAACGTATTAAAGATCATGAGTGGGGGCTTTTGACGTCACTTTCCCGTAAAAAGTGTACTGAATTGTGACGTCACTCGAGTTTTCGACGCGCTGTATCGTCTTCATTTTTTGTTTACCTACGTGAAAAAAGAAAAAATACGTGTCCAATATTTTGCACTTTCATGTGTATTCAGTAAAAAGCTGTATTTTGAAATTAAAAACAAACACTCAGATTTATTTATTTGAAGGTAAATAGAATATAAAATATGTTAGTATTTTTAATAGAGACTGTTTTTACAGTGTAGCTACGGGATATTATTTGACGTATCTTCTGGTTTCTGTAATAGTGGCTGTGGTGTTAGTAAGTAGCAAGGTGTATTGGACTGTATTAAAGATTGACCAATGATAACTGAACTAGGATGTAAAATTGTAATCACCTTAACATTGTATCAACTGCAGCAGGAACGTTGATTATTTGTCCATCTAATTATATTCCAAATTGCGTATGAACATGCCTCAATCTACTTATTTGCTTGAAATAAATACGATCAAAATGCACTTCAAATAAAAAAAATCGTTTAGTTGGTCGTTTTAATTTTAGTCACAACTAGCATAAGTCACAGATTCTACATTTTATTTTGCTAAAGGCCAGAAAAAAATACGAAGTTTTGTAATCTGAAATTCAAAATCAAACTAAAACCGATTGACGAGTAAATTCCGCTACTTACACACGAAATGACTTGCTAGCCAATGCAACCTCTCAAACATTATTAAAATTATAAGAATTATGTAAAAAAAATATTCCATATTGGCTACAGGCAACTCTTAAAATAAATTTAGTGTATGAATGTTACGATCTTTGTATTGTAATGTTAAAAATTAAATGTATTCTTTTATCGATATCTATCGATCAAATCTGCATCCGACCTAACTAGTTGAGTGGGGTCGTGGCGTGGTATTTTTCAAAAATGAAATACTTAGATCAACAATCGGTCCAAAACAAACTTCATTTTAATGGTAAAAGGTTGATTTGACTTAGCATAGAGGGGGCATCACGCCATGACAGTGTCGTGCCATTTCCCGTCGGTTTTACTGCCTAGGCGCGCATGTAGATGTTTCACATCAAAAACAGGCAGCCCGCGTAATGGCTAACCTATAAAAACTTACAATCGATTTAATATATCAGAAAAGGACATAGGATAGGTTCCTACGAGAACACGTGTGAAATCGCGGGAAAAATCTATACCATTATTACCTATAAAGCTGAAGAAATTGTTTGGTTGAACGCGCTAATGACAGGAACTGCTGGTTCGAATTGAATAATTATTTTAGTGTTGGATAGCCCATTTATCGAGGAAGGCTATAGGCTATAATATAACATCACGCTACGACCAGAAGGAGCGGAGCATCAATGGCAAATGTTCTAAAAACGGGGAAAATTTATTCCTTTTGAGAGCTTTCTTTGCGTAAACGGTTAAAGTTAAGCAACAATCATTTTGACGGATTGGTTTCTTTCATTAAGTTTAAAAAAAAACTCCGCGATAGCATGTCTATCTTTTAAGGTGGACTCACTATAACCTTTTCTATGGTAATCTAATTTCTTCTAAAATAATGCATTTTAAACAACAAGCGCGTGTCATTTACGCCAAACGACACAAATATGTGACAAAATGGAAGGTGAAATAAAATTGTGGCTTGCCGTGGAGGGCACGCGTGTGTGTTTATACTCTGGCAGCCAAAAGGTAAAAAAATGGTATTAATCCTTATACAAATAAATACGTTTTTCATCACAAGTACTTAATTTTGAACAAAATCTCGCTTATATCATTTGATTTTAATGATTATCTTAAGAGATGTCACAGAAGCGGTTCGTGGATAAAACAAAGAAAGTTCAGTTACCTTTAGAATTGTATTATAAGTAAGTGCCTAAGAGCCTCTGTCTCTTATGTAAGTGACGCAACGAAGTTGCGCGGGTCAGCTAGTATCAAAATAAAATGCGGAACAACAATCTTTATCTTTTAATTTTTTAACATTAAAATTATTATAACAAGAAACTTAAAACAAATACAATACTCTAAATTAAAATATATATAAAACTAAACTACACAAACAATAGAAAATATGAAACTTAACTATACCATACATTAAAAGCAACATGATTATTACAAACTTTTTATTATTTATATTTGTAATAGATACAGTTAAATGGGCGCCAAGCAGAGTTAAATACTGCCGCCAAGCAAAAGTAAGCTTTTACCTAGATTAGTATAACTTGACTGGGCCGTCTACGGCCGCGCGCCCACTGGAGGCACGGCACGACAAGGCATTTTTATAATACTTACAGATGATTTCGAATCTTATCTAACACTGTTAGACATTCACATTTCATTATACAGCACAGCCTGCTGTGTGTGAAATGTCGGTCACATTTCACACACAGCAGGCTGTGCTGTGTGCTAAGCATGATAAAATAAGATTTCAAATCACTAAAATTTGCGTTTACTAAAATAACTTGTCGGCCATATGTAGGATATGGAGGAAGCCAGTTTATTATGACACAACATCAACAAACGACATGTCTGGCGTCTTTACCAAATCGAGCAATGGAAGAATTTATAAGCGTTTGAGAAACAGTGGTTGGAAATACCGAAATACCTTTATTTTGATAAATAAAATAATAACAATTTTAGATGAATTGAATTGTAAAACTGTGCTACTATTTAATGTGAAGGTTTGTGAAAATGGATGGATAAACACAAAGGATAGGTTTCTACGGAAACCCGGGCGAATGAAGTGCATTATTTACTATTGCCATCGGAGTTCGTCATCTGAGTTAAATTCAGGCTACGACACTATACGCCGTGCAGTCAGTGTCCGACACCGAGTGTCTTTGTGTGTGAATGAATACACGTTGTCAGACATTGACTGTACGGCCTATAGTATTGTAGACTAAACTTAAGACTAAGTTCACTCGGGTGTTATTAGCGATAAAGAATATGCCATGACCTAAAAGAGCCCTAACTTGACCTCAGAAATACGCAACAAGATCGGCCTTTTAGTTGGTAATAAATGTAAACTACAAAGGAGCGTAAAGCGTTGCCAAGACAATATATTATTAAATGATAAATAAAATGTCACTTACATAAATAAAACTCTAATAGCTATAGATACTGTAAAATTTTAATAACAGACAAATAGAAGCAAATTTAGGTATTTTTTTTAAATATTATTATAAAAAGATTGTTTGATATTAATTTGAAATAAAAAAGTATATTCTACACAATATAATTATGTGTTACAGATTGTCCGACAATGGACTTGCCCGAATATTTAATATTTGGTCGGACCACCTTGCGCATCTAGAACAGCGTCCAGCCTGTCTTTCATGCCGGCCACCATGTTCCAGCAGGTGTCCGTGCCTCGGAAATGCTCCCATGTAGTATGGGCTTCTTGCCGCAAGTTTTCGTTGTTGCGGATTTCTGAGGCATCCTAATCGAGAACCATGAGACCCATAGATTCTCGATTGGATTTAGGTCAGGGCTCTTTGCAGGCCATGGCAGGCAGATGACGTCATCTTGTGCCGCGAACCACTCCTGCACCACTCTGCAGGTGTGCACGCGGCAGTTATCTTGGCACAAGTAAATAATGCCCTCTGGATAGTGCAGGCGTACGGTGGGGATCATCACGTCACGTAAAATTTCGACGTACTGATCCCTAGTCATGCGCCCGCTAACCTCCACCAGTTCACCCGGTCCCATTGAGCTCATCCACCCCCAAAAATTGAGAGATATTCTTCCACTTGCTCGATTTGGTAAAGTATTCACCTCCACATAGCGCTCATTGCTGTTGCGCCATAATATTTTTCTTGCGTCCGTATCCGACCGGAAGCTTTTCTCGTCCACAAAAATGACGATATTGTTTGCCCAGTCAAAATTATAATATTCCAGGCAAAAACTTACTCTTGCCTCCTTATGCGCCTGGTTCATTAGAATCTTCTTAGCAGGGCGGCTGCATTTCTTTCCGGCGTCCCTTAGGCGCCTTCTAACGGTGTCCATTGAAATCTAAAACAAACAAAAAAATACTTACATAAGATTCTTAATTATGACAAAATAATGGTACGGGCCAACTTAACTATATGAGTATGGGTCAGTTAAAAATTATTCCTCAAAATATAAACATATAAATAATCCGCCGAATTGAAAATTCCACCTTTGTTAAGATAGGTGCTAAAGAACTAAATATTTATCTATTATCTAGTAATACTAACAATAATAACATTCACTGAGTCCAATACGGACGTATTGCTGCTATAGCTGGAGGAATTATTAGGTATCGCTAGAACGTCCTAGCTAGGCCGCGCGGTGCGCTTGACGCGACTATGACGAAGTACAAAAATTTATGAATAAGATAGAGTGATATGTGTGATAACAAGGTATACCTGGACTCACACTGTATGAAGTTGAGGTCACTCTTGTGCTCAAAAACGGGTCGGCAGTGTGCAGCGACCATAGCCGCATCGTCTGCCGCCGTCGTGGCTCTCGCGTAGAGTTGGCGGTGGTGCGCTTCGAGAGTTCCGCTTTCATGCCACCGCCGAAGCCAGAAGTAAACTGTTTTTTTTCTGGAACGAATCAAATAGCTATAGTTTATTTGCACATGATTACTCAATAGGCTACTTATATGATTCCTTACAATAATTGCTAGCTTATTAATTTTAAATTACTTATTATTTACACACAAACATGACTAAAAAGGCCTTATCTCTACATTGTTTCAACAGACAAAAAGAACTGCGCAGTTGCGTATTTACTTTAAAATCCAACAAGCAGTACCGACTTTAAAAAAATAACAATGGCGCTTGGAATAGCGCGCAGCGTTAAAAACTTACAATACCGGGAACTCATTAGGAAAGAACCAAAGAACACATGAAAGAAACCTACCGATAGGTTGTTATGGCGAGACAGACATTTATGGGTGTTTCTCGTATTTCGTGCATATTCCATGATATTTTTAAGTTTGAAATTCATTGCCGAATAACGTTGTTTTTTTCTAATATCTATACTTCTATACTACTCGTAATATTATAAAGAGGTAAAGTTTGTGAGGTTGTGAGGTTGTAGGGGGTAATCTCTTGAACTACTGAACGGATTTTGAAAATTATTTTCCCAATAGAAAGCCACGTTATTTGTGAATGTCATAGGCTATATGTTAACCCGAATAATGAAAAGATTTTTTGTGGTAGTCGGATTTGCAAAGTAAGTCTGAGAAAAAACGGTCGAATTTTTTTACCGCCCAACGAAGTGGGCACGGGTCAGCTAGTCATTAATATATACTTAGATAATCTTACAATATTTTGTCAATTTTACCTTCCTTCTCCAAATAACAAAGAAATTATTATCATATAAAAATCGGAATACGACGGTAATGAGAACGGTAGGGATTTAGCAATCAAGAGGAATAAAACAATCTAAAAATACACTCACAAGCTTGTTTTAATAAAAAAAAAGGATTTCACGGGCCGACCTACGTGGGCAGTATGGAGTGTGGATTTATATAAACATAACTTCCTCTTGAATTACTCTGTCTATTGCTGAAAACTGCATTAAAATCCGTTGCGAAGTTTAAAAGATCTAAGCGTATAGACAGCGGGAGTGGCTTGTTTTATACTATGCAGCTATGTAAAGAAAAAGATAACTAGCGACTTTCCTCGGCTTCGCACGTGTGCTATGTAGATAGTTATGTGGGGCATTGTGGAGTAATTTATATACATATAAACCTTCCTCTTGAATCGCTCTATCTATTGCTGAAAACTCCATTAAAATCCGTTGCGAAGTTTTAAAGATCTTAGCGTACAGACAGCGGGAGCGACTTTGTTTTTTTTTTTTTATAAAAAGATTTTGGATCTGGACGTGTAATATGCACGAAAATTGAGAAACACCCTTATTCGTAGGATACGGTAGGCACAAAGTTAATAAAATATTATGGTTCAGACCATACCCGCCGCTAGAAGCAGCATATGAATATTCAATAAAATTTATTACAGTTTTATCACCAAAAACGGTAACACTTTAATTTAATATCACTCAAATAACATAAATCGTTTACTTATTTAGAAAGTTCTCTAGATTTTTCTAGAAAAATTGTGTAAACTGTGTAAAAATAAGTAAATTATTTGAGTGACACATTTTTTCATCAATGACACATTTTTTCAGGATTAGCTATTATTTATTTAAATTTATAAATTATACTTAATTATAAAAAAAAATTACTCACCGTTATGCCCGTCTGCCGACAAATATCGATTATCCACTCAATCGGAGAGCTATGATGCGCTCCCTTTCTATTTGCGTCAATTGAGGCGCCATAGTAAAGTTAATAAAATATGTCACACGTCACACTTGGACTAACTACCGGCCGAACCACGAATTTTGTAACACGGGCGTAATGGAGCATGAATAAGCAAACACTGACGTTCGGGGTAGTTGACTAGTTGCGCAGGGGCATGGGGGTGTGGCCTATTCCTAGTAAGGCATGAATTATTGGCTGTTAATTGTTAGTATGCGCAACCATTGGTTAATTTTGGAAACGTTGAAAATTCCACCAATCATGCCAAGGATACTTTCTTTCTAACATGCCATGCCGCGTCGTAGCTATACTTATGTTGAGGGTGTATCTTGACGTGCTGGCGTCTGTACTAGAATGTTCTCGAATTATGTTAGAACATTCTAGTAACTTACACTCGTCATATAAATAAGGGGTTGACAGCATTGTAGGACAGTTCAGCTTAGAATGCGAAACAGTGAAGAACAGCTAACAACAGTGAAAGCGGACTAATAGTGAACTACAAGTGATTGTGTTTAAAGTTTCTGATTACTGTATTTGTGATTTTTAATTATAGTGTGTTTTTCGTGTAAATTGGTATAAATTTATTTATCCCGAACCCCAGCTCGTAACATTTGGTGTCAGAAGTGGGATAAATTATGCCAGTTTTTCCGAAGGACGACACGAAGGGTATCCGTACCCGGAGTCAGCGCCAGCAGGAAGTGGACCAGAGGCGGTTTGAAGGTTCTCCGATACAGACACCTGGTGGTAATCAGCCGACGACGGGGCCAATCTCCGAAGTACCATCTGGAGTTCCTACAGCATCACCAGCCATGGATCTTTCCGCTCTGATGGTGATGCTGCAGGAACAGGCCCACCGGCTGGAGGAACAGCTTCAGCGTGACAAGGAGGAACAGGCCCGCCGACAAGAGGAACAGGCCCGCCGACAAGAGGAACAGGCCCGCCGACAAGAGGAACAGGCCCGCCGGCTGGAGGAACAGCTTTGGCGTGACAAAGAGGAGCAGACCCACCGCCAGGAAGAGCAGATCCTCCTCATTAAAGATTTACGCGCGAAGTTTGGCAAGGACATCACAGCCGTGAAGGAGAAGGTTCAGCTGCACGAAAATCGTATCTCCGACGCCGAAATCCAGATCGCTGACATGAGAAAAGCGTTGGGGAACCTGAAAGCTGGAGACGGGACTGCGACTTCTGTAGTTGCTGCACCTTCGGTGCGCGGGTTTAAAGTGCCACCCTTCGATGGAACATCTTCGTGGTCGGCATACAAAATCCAGTTTGAAGCTGTCAAGGAAGCAAATGGGTGGACAAAAGGGCAGGCCATGACCGCACTTACTTTGGGCCTTCGCGACCAGGCCTTAACCATATTGGAAGCTCTCGGTAAGAATGTGACTTACGAGCAGCTGCTTGAGGCGTTAGAAGCCAGATACGGTGACGCACACTTGGAACACGTATTTCGAGCCCAGTTAAAAGAACGTGTGCAACGCAGTGGTGAAAACCTGCAGCAGTGGGCCCTGGAAATTGAAAAGCTGGTTCGAAAGGCGTACCAGTCTGCGCCTGCACCCATCGAAGGGATTCTAGTTCAAGCATTCATCGATGGTATACGGGACCTGGAAGTTAGAGCTGCGGTTAGACTTGGGCACCAGGAGACGCTGAAGGACGCCTTGGCCCATGCATTGGAGGTGGAGGCAGTAAGGCACGATCATCGAGCCCACCGCATCAGGGAGGTTGCGGAGTTACCAGGACGTGACCGTACTAGGTACAGCCCTAGATGCTACACTTGTGGAGAAAACGGCCACCTCAAGTCGAGTTGCCCGAAGCGAAGCACTGTCTGCGAAGATCACACCCAGGAAAGAAGGGCGGCTGATGTCACCGCCCAGCAACACCAACGAGTAAACGCCAGGACTGCGGGGCGGGTGCTGGCTGGTGTTAAAAGAGCCCCAAGGATTTCGATCTCACAAGCCCATGATGGGAACAGCCTTATCATCAAAGGTGAAGTGAATGGAAGACCATGTAAGCTGACATTGGATACTGGAGCTTCTCGCACGGTTGTCAGTTGCCAACTAGCGAATCATTTTCTTGGGGACTTCTTCGGTAAGCATGACCGCGTAAATTTAGTAACAGCTACCGGTCATCACATACCCGTCCGAGGAGAGAAAGAGGTGGAGTTAAAACTGGGTAACACAATTTACCGGCATAAGGTCATCATGGCTGACATAGTAGATGACTGCATCCTAGGTTTGGACTTCATGCGACAGCACTATTGTGAGATCGACGTGAATCAAGGAGTCTTGAAATGTGGTTCAGAAGAAGTGTTCATGGAAGGTGCACCATCGGGCGAAGTGTACTGTTTAAAGAGGATTGTTCTTCCTCCCCGGTCGGAAACAATAGTTCCAGTTAGTCTTCCACATAATTCTGGACAGAAAAATCGATGTATTCTCATTGAAAGATTGGACGAAAACCTTCCATGGAAGATGGCGCGGACCTTGGTTAGGGCAATCAACGTTGCAGCCGTACGCATACTGAACCCAAGTGAAAGGGAACAAGTAATCAAGAAGGGTACGTTGATGGGTACCTGTGAAGAAGTGGCTTGGATGCGTAAATGCCAACATCAGCCTTCTCGGAATAATGTCCAAAGTGCAAGATTTAACATGTCAAATCTTTTGGAAGACTGTCGCAAAGATTTATCAGAAGGAGAAATGGAGAAGGCTAAGAAGACGCTACTTCAGTACGCCGACATTTTCTCTGCAAATGATGCTGACATAGGGAAGACTGGATTGGTTCAGCACAGAATTAATACGGGAAACGAGTTACCAATTCGTCAGCGACCAAGAAGAATACCAGTGGCAAGAGAAAAGGAAATGGATAAGATGATTGAAGACATGGTAAAGGATGGAGTTATAGAGCCTTCATCTAGTCCATGGTGTTCTCCTGTGGTCCTGGTGAAAAAGAAGGATGGCAGCATGCGGTTTTGTGTGGACTATCGTCGACTGAATGCCGTTACAAAGAAAGACCGCTATCCACTACCCAGGATCGACGACACATTGGACACGCTGTCAGGAATGAAGTGGTTTACCACGTTAGACCTAAAAAGTGGCTACTGGCAAGTGGAGATAGATCCTAAGGACAAGGAAAAAACCGCATCCTCTACGGGAAAGGGACTATGGCAATTTAACGTCATGCCATTTGGATTGTGCAATGCTCCTGCAACTTTCGAAAGGCTTATGGAGCTAGTACTCACCGGATTAATTGGAGACGCCTGTCTTGTCTATTTAGATGACATCGTCATCGTAGGCCGCACATTCGAAGACCACCTCCGAAACTTGGAACGTGTACTGTCAAAAATCCGAGGAGCCAATCTTAAGTTAAGTCCGAAAAAGTGCTCATTCTTCAAGAAGCAAGTAAGCTTTTTGGGACACGTGGTCTCGGAAGAGGGAGTACAAACTGATCCAGAGGAAATCGTCGCCGTCAAGGATTGGCCAGTTCCGAAAGACAAGACGCAAGTCAGAGCATTTCTGGGTTTGTGCTCGTACTATCGACGGTTTGTCAAGAATTTTGCTGATATTGCCAAACCTCTACACAAGCTTACTGAAGAGAAGAGACAGTTCTGTTGGGATGAGAGCTGTGACATGGCTTTCCAGGACTTAAAGAAACGTTTGTGCAATACCCCAAATTTGGGCTACCCTGACTCAGAAAATGAATTCATAGTTGACACGGACGCTAGTAATACTGGAATTGGCGGTGTGTTATCCCAACGGAAAGGAGATCATGAAGTTGTGATAGCTTATTTCAGCAAATCTTTATCAAAACCAGAGAGAAATTATTGCGTCACGAGGCGCGAGCTACTTGCTGTAGTGAAGACATTACAGGATTTCAGCAAGTACTTGTTGGGACGTAAATTCCACCTGCGAACTGACCATGCTGCATTGAAGTGGTTGTTGCAGTTTAAGAATCCAGAAGGACAAGTAGCGAGATGGATTGAATTGCTACAAGAATTCGACTTCGCAATTTAACATCGCAGTGGGAAATCCCACGGTAACGCGGACGCTTTATCAAGAAGGCCTTGTCCTGAAGACTGCAAGTATTGTATCAGACAAGAAGCTAAGGAAGCGGTACCTGTCAGGATGGTAAGAACGGACCTTAGCGACGAATGGAAGAAAACTCTACAGCATGCTCAGCGAAGCGATACAGATATCAAGCCAATTCTCGAGTGGATTGAAGCTAATGCTCCTAAACCAAAATGGTGTGATGTTGCAGCGATGAGTACAACCACAAAGAGTTATTGGGCACAGTGGGAGAGCTTGGTAATCCAGGACGGTGTCTTGTGCCGCAAATGGGAAAATGCTCGAGGGGACAGCTGCCACCTGCAAATGATCGTACCTAAAGCAAAGGTACCAGAGGTTCTACAGCTCTACCACAATGGATGTTCGGGAGGTCATATGGGAGTAAAAAGGACTCTATTGAAGATCAGAGACCGGTTCTACTGGATCCATTGTCGAGAGGATGTTGAGGATTGGTGTCGCAAATGCACTAGTTGTGCTGCGGTAAAAGGACCTCACACACGCAGCAGGGGTGCATTGAAAGTGTACAACGTAGGAGCCCCCTGGGAACGGATAGCACTAGACGTCGCAGGCCCTTTCCCTGAAAGTGAAAGTGGAAACAAATATTTCATGGTTGTCATGGATTACTTCACTAAGTGGCCGGAAGTCTTCGCCATTCCTAATCAAGAAGCTACGACAGTTGCTGATAAATTAGTCCACGAAGTCTTCTGTCGGTTTGGGGTACCTCTAGAAATCCACAGCGATCAAGGACGAAATTTCGAGTCTCAAGTGTTTCAGGAAACATGTCGGGTGATGGGTACTCACAAAACCAGAACTACTTCATACCACCCACAATCTGATGGAATGGTGGAAAGATTTAATCTGACGTTGGAAAGATATCTGGCAAAAGTTGTAGCAAGCAAACAAAAGGATTGGGACAAGCACATACAACCGTTTCTCCTGTCATACCGAAGTGCAGTTCACGAGAGTACGACTGTGACACCAGCCTTCGCGAACTTCGGAAGGGAGTTAAGGCTATCAGCAGATTTAATTACCGGCATCCCCCCTGATACTCCACGCAGTTTAACAGATTATGCGAATGACCTGCGCAACAAGATGAATGACGTGTATGAGCATGTCAGACAATCAGGCCAACAGATGTCCGAGAAAATGAAAACTCGTTATGACCGGAAGATGAACAATAGTGGTTTCGACGAAGGTTCGCTAGTATGGTTGCATAACCCAGCCCGCAGCAAAGGGAAGTCCCCTAAGCTACAGGCAAAATGGGACGGACCGTACAGAATCGTGACCAAGATCAACGATGTCACCTACCGAATTCAAAGGAATACGCGAACTACTCCTAAAATTGTTCATGTCGATCGATTGGCACGATATTACGGGAATAATGATGCTCGGGACGAGCATGTCTTAGGAGGGGGCAGTGTCACGTAGATCCTAACGCCACCTGTTATCGAATAGAAGAACTACACGTTAGACGCTAACGCCATCTGTTATCGAATAGAAGAACTACACTGGACCATTCCCGTAAGTACTAGAATGTTCTCGAATTATGTTAGAACATTCTAGTAACTTACACTCGTCATATAAATAAGGGGTTGACAGCATTGTAGGACAGTTCAGCTTAGAATGCGAAACAGTGAAGAACAGCTAACAACAGTGAAAGCGGACTAATAGTGAACTACAAGTGATTGTGTTTAAAGTTTCTGATTACTGTATTTGTGATTTTTAATTATAGTGTGTTTTTCGTGTAAATTGGTATAAATTTATTTATCCCGAACCCCAGCTCGTAACAATATCATTAATGTAAATATATTTAAACTCCTACTGTTTTTTATCATAACGCTTTTATCCCTAAACATAATTACCATAATATTTTCACTCATACTCAGAAAGAAACATTTAGCAAGTGTTATAAAAAATATATGTGGGTAGAAGATGATATTTATAGTTTTAGGTTTTTTTTTCTGTGCATGGTTGATGGTGGGCTAGGTCGACGGAGCCCCTATTCGCGGGGCTCCTACTTCTGTGTGGTTTATAAAAAAATAACCACGAAGGGGATGGCGGGGTCTATTCGCTCGCTTCGCTCGCTCACACGACCCCGCCATCCCCTTCTAACCTAACCTGTCCGAGTCGGGGTGCCCTAAAGTCCCAATTGCATCCAATTTCTCTTGATATAAACAACCGTTACACACCCGATGTCGATGGCAAATTATGTTATGGCATATCATAATTATGGCATGTGATAATTAGGGCTTACAATGATTAATGTATATAATACTGATTATTATGAATAAAAAGAAATAGAACAAAAAAGATATGACTTTGATTAATAGTATAAAAGATGGTTATGTTGAGAAAATATAGGGAAACAAATAAAAGTATAATAGATGTTTATTGCTACTGACATTATGAAGTTGAATGCTTCGGAATTATGAACATTAGAGACAGAGTAGTTAGGAATTGTGATTGTTAGGATGAAAAATGTTAGGAAGAACATTTTCGGATTTCCAATTATCGGAGTTGAAAATTTAGGTGAACTTTGGCGCACCCCAAAAAACACAAGTGTTACAAGTGTTAGCACCATTCAAAGAAGCCCAAGTCGTAAAAATGCTTTGTTTACATTATCGGGCGGCCGAGCGGCGCCGCCCGCCGCACCGGTAACGCATCTCGCATTCATCCCACTTGATTCGATATAAATTTAATCGAAACGGTCGAGCGGTCCTATTACTTTATTTATTACTCCTAACTTCCAATTCTCTTTTCTACCACTGTACAACCGAACCCTGTACCCTGTCACCTTCTTCAAAAGCTCTTGTGCGACATTCATTCTCCCCTGACAGTGTTGCACTAGGTTTATTTTCTTTGGGTAGTATTAAATCAAGACGTGATCGTAATGCCCTGCCAAACATTAACTTTGCAGGCGAATGTCCTGTAGTACAGTGCTCTGTGTTTCTATATACAAATAAATTTTATATCCTAATTATTTTTCGTGTAACTCATTTTGAGCTACATTTTGACTTAAAATACTCTTTACAATCTTTTTACACGTCCTCACAGTATTTTCGGCATGTCCGTTACTACATGGATGGTAAATTAGAGACGTCATGTACATATCTAATACCATAATTGGAACAGAATAATTTAAATTCTTTTTAATTTATCTTAACGTCATTATCCGCATTATAAATTATATGCAGATAGTATAATTGCGTATCTTTGGAAATGTAATGCTGTGGTTATTGATATGCCCGTTTTATTATTAAATATTGACACTAAGGGACGGTGATCGGTTTTAGGAATAAAAGGATCACTTCTGCCGTATAGGTATTGATGGAAGTGTTTGACCCCAAAAATAATCGAATTAGCCTCTTTTTGGATTTGGCTATAATTGCGTTCACTCGCCGACAACGACCTTGAGGCATACGCCAACAGTCGTTCGCGGCCATCGCTATCCCTTCGTGCAAAACTGCCCTGAGACCGAACGGACCCGTGTCCACCGACAACACTAGCTGTGCGCTCGGCTCGAAATGTGCCAGCACACGCTCGGAGGCGAGTTCAACGCACACACGCCGCGCTGCACGGCGCTGCCTCGGGCCCCACGCCCATCGTGCACCGCTGCGCAATAATTCGTGGAGCGGGCTCATTATGCTTGATGCATTTGGAAAAAAGTTACGGTAATAGTTTACTTTATGTTTTTCGGTTCCGGTGCGTTTAATGAGGCTTTTACTTTATCGCGGTTAGTACGTTATCCGCTTTTATCGATAACGCAACCCAAGTAAGTTACATACTCCTTAAAAAACTCACATTTGTCCTTCTGAAGGCGCAAACCAGCTTCATTTAACCTGCTTAAAACCTGGGCTAATCTCGTCATTTGAAGTGTTTTCGTTGGCGCAGTCAAACAAATATCGTCTAACCATATACTGAGTCCTTCGATACTAGACAGCAGTACTTCCATTGCCTTTTGGAACAAGGCAGGAGCATTTGCGATACCATAAGCTAGGCGCGTATATTTAAATAATCCTTTTGTGTGTTAATAGTAGTAAATTCTTGGAAATCTTCGGACAAAACAAATTGATTATAGGCGTTTTTTAAATCAATTTTTGAATAATGTTGACCACCACCAAGTTTCACGAACGCTTCCTGAATGCAATTGATATTTATCTATTATAAGGTACTTGTGTAGTTTTTTTTTTTTTTTTTAAGTGTGCCTGAAATCACCTGCAATCTTAACCGTTCCGTTATCTTTCAGAACGGGTACTATGGGGGTTACGTAACGCGTATTACTAAATGGAACTAGTATGCCCAAACTGACCAGCAGGCTTAGCACGAGAACCGTAGAGAAGCGTGTTGTCGACGGAAGAATAGACAAAAATTACGTTTCTGTGTAGACAGTAGAAAGTTTTTAGCATGGCGATTACAAAATCAAATGTAAAGACAAGTGTCTTCACTACCCTAGACAATTGTCTACAACGTCAAGCACGACGTACAATTTTTCTCCGATTTTGACAGTTCGGGATAGAAATCTTTCTTCCGAAATCACGGAAAAGAAAAAACCGTGGAAGTGCAAAGTAGGCGTGGCACGCGTGTCACAAATAAGCGCTGTTACGCTTACTTGGTCCCAGTCGTCTTCTAACATCGCGTCGAGTTGGTAGTCTCGTGTCAAATTTATTTTACTGTAGCTATGCCGTATTGTTCCATTTTCGAGTGTTCATAGTTCAGAGATCTGACCCGATGTACTTATTGTAATAATTATGTTTGACTATTATTTTGTTTTATCTTTATTTCAGGTCTGAGTCTGAGTGCGAGTACTTTCAACAAGCTCCAATCATCGATCAAAAAACGAAACCCAGCCGCAAGCCGTCTGCAGACAACAATAGGAAACGCAAGTCGTACCCACCATAAACGAATTTAATTCGTACGAGGTAAACAAACTATTCAATAATTTAGTTCACCATACCAGTTAAAAATAATCAGTTATTCGTATAATGTTACAAGTCTGCTCACTATGAGGTATGAGCGGCGAGCAGCGAGCATCAACGGAGAGTACTACATCGACTGCAAGGTGTACAAGGCTGACGACGCGCGCCGCGCCGACCCCCTGGAGCTGTGGAAGAAGGCGCTTGTGCGACTCAAGTTCTAGACCGACGCGAATTCGCCTCAGTGGCGAAAACTACAAAAGTTCGTGCAATCGGTAGATACGTTATTTCTAGAAAAACCAATGTTTTACGAAAAATAAACCTACCTAATATGTACCTACTTACCTTGTTTATTATGCAAATCCACTTCAAAGCAGTGAGTTATAAGAAGTCGTTTCTAATATTGAACCGCATGTCAAAAACACCAAGTCGTTTCGACCCACGAAACGCATTACGAAAACAACAAGTCGTTTCCACCGTTGAAGCGCAAAACAAAATCATCAAGTCGTTTCTAACCACGAAACACATGTCAAAATGAATAAGTTAAATATTAATCATTAATCGTGTCGATAGTTGTCACCACTGTCCAAAGCATTGAGCTAGGAAAAAACATAAGTCAATGGTCCAAAGCGAATCAAACTCGTCTAGCTACTGGCAGCCAGTCGTGTAACTTGCATGTTCTTTGTACAAGTACAGTAATACCAGTCGTTTCTAATACTGAAATACGTGCCAAATTCATCAAGTCGTTTCCATTATTGAAGCGCATTACAAAAACCAACAAGTCGTTTCCACCATTTGAAACGAATATCAAAATCATTAAATCGTTCCTAACAACGAAACGCATGTCAAAATGATCCATACCATCATCCGCAGCAAGGCGAACTCGCCCTGCTATTGGCGGGCAGTGGTATAACTCGCAAGATCTCTAGTTGAGTACAGTAATTTACTCTACAGTCGAGTCGATTGTTCAATATTGGGCATACTATGCCACTGTCGTGTAGCGAGGCGCACTAGCCGAGCTACTTGCCGACAGTGGCATAGAATGCCCAATATTACCCTACGGATATCAATCTCTTGTTAATTATCTAGTTCTTAAATTGGTTAACAACAGTATGAGCCTTGTAGCATTTAAGTATTACTTGAAACTTGTAGACTGATGAATAGTTGTGATGATTATTACGTACAAAACATTTTAGTAAAAAAAATAAAAATATCCTTTAATAGGAGAAATTATTTTATTTATTGGTTCACTATTGGCTCAACGTCTGGTCTATTGCTGGTACAATCGGGTCAACCTTAGGCATATTGCGACTTTCCACATTGATTGTTAAATAAAAAGAAACCTAACAGCTATTAAGAAAATTGGAATAAGCTACATGATTCTATGGTAGACAAGGAGTACGTAATTCTTTTTTTGCAATGATTGTTGTAATAATTGAGTCACAATATCAAAATTACTTTCAAACTGTCGCTTAATCGGTTTGTTACTGGTACACCCATGTAATAAAAGAGGTGTATTAGGTTGCATAGATTACATTTTTCATATAAAGAGCAAAAATGTAATCAAACTTTTACATAATAAAGTAATTTTTATAATTTTAATAATGCTTGAGACGTTGCATTGCATTGACCAGCCGGTGATTTCAGTGTGTAAACCGCCATGCCTGTTGCCGCCTCAAGGACAGCACAACAAATATTTCAACGCCACTCCAGTGCCACTGGACAGTTCACCGTTTTCGCTCAACGCCAGTGGTTTGGGCTTTTAAGTGGATAAAATAATATCAATTTAATCTTACTATCTTATTTTATCTTACTTCTTACTATAATTATAAATGTGAAAGTTTGTATGAATATTTGTTACTCTATCACGCCAGAACGGCTGAACGGATCTGGATGAAATTTGGCGCAGATATAGATTAAAGTCTGGGTTAGCACTTAAGTTACTTTTTTTTAATCTGGTAGTACTTTCCCGTGAGTTAATTTTCGACATCCACGCGGGCGAAGCCGCTGGCAAGAGCTAGTTTCATTTAAAAACATAAGTATAATTAGGTATTTTCCCCTTTGTATGGCATCTTTACCACCTCTTAAAATATGTATTTCGTGTATGAATGTAAGGACCATAAAAATATAAAATCAAATGTTTCCAAACAAATTGTAGGTATCCTGCATTGCATACGAAATTATTATTACAATGATCGTTAGTCTAGCAATTTCTTGAAAACACTAAAGGGACATCAATAACTGTAAGACCTCTAAAAAGATTTGTGCAGAAATATGTTTATTCGTTGTTTCGTAGTTTACTTTTAAATTACCGTCAAATGGGGTTACTTTGATACTACGGGGTTACTTTGATAACAACTTTAGGCTTATGAAAAACTTAATTTTATAATAACTACAACGCTATAATACAAAGAAACTATCAGTAGTGCCAAGTACTGATAGTTTATTTTTTAACTGGTGTTGTAGATATTATAAAATTAAGTTTTTCATAAGCCTAAAGTTGTTATCAAAGTAACCCCGTAGTATCAAAGTAACCCCATTTGACCGTAGTTAGTTCGTTAGATTTAATCATTATTTTACAAAATTCTTCTTTATTTTTTATGAATTATAAAACGTATCCTAAGTTTATCATTGTTTCATTATGTTTACCTACACTAAATATATCAACTCTGGCGGGAAGCGCCGGCGATGCTGGTAGTTAACAAAACAGTGCCGATAACATTGTGTTATTTGCGTAAATCCTATTGGTTTACCTGACATTGGTGCCGATTCCCTTGTTCACAAACTAAACTAAATTTAAGTTGAGTGCATCTTTTTCTTTCTATTTCATTATGAAAAGGACAGAAGATAAATATTAGTTTATTCCTGTCAAATTAGTCAGCATTTGACGTAATTTGATGTAATTTTAGTTGTCAACTTTTTAATCACGTCTAAACTTGTATGGAGTAGTGTCAGGCGCTGATTAATTTGACAGGACTAAACTAAAATTTATCTTCTAGAAAGAAAAAGATGCAATGAACTTAAATTTGGTTTAGTTTGTAAACAAGGGAATCGGCACCACTCTCTCCCTTTCCTATCCTTAAATTAGACCGGTCGGGTTAGTGTTGACAAAACAATGAAAGTGCACGGGTGTTAATGTAATAATATGTAAAGAAATTACATTTCTTTATTCCCGTTGATCTAAACGCGCCTCCTTTGTACTGTAAACATATTTTAGAAAAGACGATGCCACTTGTCTACGGAAGTACTAATGTCAATGTTTTGACTTTTTTCAAGATAGAGGGAGTGATAAGTGAAAAGCTATAATATTATAAAAATTAACGTATGCAGGGAATCGACAAACTAATTAAAATACTTTAAATTTCGTTTCTTTGTCTTTTCAGGTATGATATTAAAACTAAAGTGTGATTGTACGTAGCGTAAAATTGTAAACTTATGTTAAAATAAATACTTTGTCTTTTCAGAGCAACACATTTGTTTAATTTGCCGGTTCCTAATAAACTAGGACGAAATTGTCTTATAAATATATATTCGACACGAGTTTTGCGGAAAACTACTGATGTAAGTACCTACATTTTTGTAAGTTACAAATCTTAGAATAATAACGCATTATTATTCTAAGTTACAAATATTATTAGATTGTTTATAGTCAATACTATATTGTCTCATGTCTTATTAATGTATGCTAATAATATACGGTATCAATATTTGTATTCAATTTTAGTATACACATATTATTAAATATCATTCTAAAATTATATTAATAAGTGTGTAATTATTGTCTCCTGTTTTTTAGAGCTCAACAATGTCACAAGAAGCGCATCCTGGTCCCTCGGTAGTAGGGGAGAGTGTGTATGAAAGAGCCATGTTTTGAAACAGCCGATGCGATTATCTCCCACTTAACAAAATCCTACCAAAATTAAAATTTACTCTTTATATGGCAACACTGGATGGCAGCCACCCACAGACATTTGACAGTTTTAGGAAATCAAATGGCGTCGTAGGACTGCATTGAAAAAATTGAAGCTAAAATGTAAGTATTTTTGGGTTTACTTAAGTTTTTATGACAAGACGTGTAAAACATAACAAAATGAACATGTTGTATTGTTATGCATATATTTGTCATTATTTTACGCAAATATTATCGTTATGATGTTAAGGTAAATTTGCTGTAGTTCGAGGTTATATTTTTTATTACAACATGTTTTGAAAGAGCCAATTGTCGAGTCTATGAAAGAGCCGGCTCTTTCATGGCACATATATTGGCTCTTTCAATACACTACTAGATTTTAGCTTAGCATTGCCGTCTTTTTAATACCAATTAAATACTGTTAATCTTTCAGACTACAAAAAACATGTCTTCGCGAGCCTCAGCACCGAAAAAACGGCAAAGGCCCACAACTGCAGTAATAGAAGAGGCTGTACGAGAAGTGACTGCGGAAAATCAATCCATAAATAAAACAGCATTATCATTTGGTATATCAAGGGCCTATTTGGCGAAAATTATTAAGAAGGCTAAGAATTCTGAGCAGGAGTATGTGCATCGCCCAAACATAGGTAACAAACGCATTTTTTCTAATGTTCAAGAAGATTTATTGGTTTCATATCTAAAAACTGCATCTAAAATGTGTCACGGTTTGACGAAAAAACAAACAAGAGAATTAGCTTTCCAGTATGCAGAGGCAAATGCTATCTGTCCAGAAAAATGGAATACTGACAAAATTGCATCTGTGGAATGGCTCCGAGGCTTCATGTCGAGACACAAAGTTTTGTCAGTCAGAAAACCTGAGAGCACTTCTTTATCCAGGGCAACAAGTTTTAATAAGACAAATGTTGGCATATTCTTTGAAAAGCTGACCAGCATTTACGTAAAGTAATTTCCCACCACACATGATTTTTAATACAGATGAAACAGGAAGCAGCACCGTTTCAGCCCCTCCTAAAATCATCGCTGAAAAAGGCTCGAAACAAATTGGGCAGGTTACTTCAGCCGAGCGTGGTACGCTCGTAACCACTCTGTTTTTTATTAATGCTGCAGGTGGCACTATACCCCCCGTCTTTATTTTTCCGCGCGTGAATTTTAAAGACCATATTATGTTAAATAATGGGCCTTCAGGAGCACTAGGCTTAGCTCATGTTTCAGGGTGGATGACTGAAAATAATTTCATGAAGGCTATGGAACATTTTGTAAGCCATGTTAAACCGTCGGAAGAAAATGCTGCATTGATTTTATTGGATAACCATGCCTCCCATGTTAATCTTCGTGTAATAGAATTTGCCAGACAAAATTTTATAAAAATGCTGACTTTTCCACCACACTGCAGCCATAGGCTACAACCTCTGGACGTAACGGTGTATGGGCCATTCAAAACCAGATATCGAATAGCTATGAATGAGTGGATGCTTTCAAATCCTGGTAAAACTGTTACTATCTACCAAGTTGCGCAGTTTGCTAGAGATGCATATTTAGCAGCTTTTAGTCTGCAAAATGTTACACAAGGATTCATCAAAACTGGCATTTATCCTTTAAATTCTAATACATTTTCCGATGATGACTTTCTTGCATCACACGTGACCGACAGACCTAATCCAGTTTCTTTTGATGATTCTACGCTAGAAAACGCGAGACCAGCAACACCAGAGTGCAGCACATTCCATATTAACACTTCAGAAGCTCCTACAAGTCCAAATGTTGAATTCATACCCACAGATAGTTTGATTGAAAACATCCCATTGCCAGAAAGTTTGCAGCCATCAACATCGGTATTACAACAAATTGCAAGTCCCGAAATTGTAAGACCTTTCCTAAAATCAGGACCCAGAAAGAATTCTAAGACTAACAATCGTAAAATGACATCAGCTATAATCACGGATACTCCTGAAAAAAACAAAATAGAAGAAAGAGAAAGTAAAAACAAATCTAAAAAAACTATTGTTAAGAAAATGACTACAAAACAAAATATCAGAAAACTAAATTCTAAAAAACAGGATGATTCCAGTGACACTAGCGCCAACATATCTTTGCACGATGATACATCATTAACAAGCTCAGATGATGAAATAAACTTATTACAATTCAAAAAAAAAGAATATTAGTTTACAGCAAGATAAAAATGATTGTATTGTGTGTAATGGACACTATTCTCAGAGCAAAGAAGAATGGTACCAGTGCAAAATATGTGGAGGATGGACACATGAGTCTTGTGGTAACAAAGGAGTGATTAATTTCTTCTGCCAAAAATGTTTTTAATTGCTTTATATCTGTGGTTCAACATTGTTTGAGACTGATTTTTATAAATGATTAAGATTATTGTAAGATGATTATTTGAGACTGATCAAAAGCTGTGATTTTCGCTTGTGTTTAATTTTGGTTACATTTTTGAGTATTTTAAGAGATAATAAATTGCTAAAAAGCTAGTATGATTCAACGAAGTGGAATCTGGCTCTTTCATAGCACAGGGTAGCTCTTTCATTGACAGGTTGTTTTGAAAGAGCCAATTTCTCATTCTTTTTTAAGTTGCTATATTTTATATTTCTTACATTGTTACCTATTTTTTTTTATATGAGTACCATAACTATTAAACTGTTTATTGAAAAAAAGTATTTTTATTTTAAAACAATCAGCCTATAATGTTTTTTTTTACACTTTTTAAAACTGGCTCTTTCATGCACACTCTCCTCCTACAGGAAGCTGTTTGCAGTATATACAAAGAAAAGGTGGAATCGTGCTTCTGCGTGCTGGATACCAATTTTTAAGGAAAAGGCAAAACAAAAGTAGAGCTGTTGTATGGGAATGTCATATTAGAAGAAAGAATAAGTGCAGTGGGACCTTAACTATAAAAGTAAGTACCTACATTTTTGGCTTCTTTTTTCATGCAAAATCAGACAGTGGGTAAATAAATTATGCACGTTTATTGCAGAATGATCAAATTTTGAAAGAAACCACACACACATCCTGTACACCGGACTTCAATAAAAACATAATAGACATCTATATTGATGAATGCAAGAAAAATATAACTTCTGATGATGTACCTTGCGTACCAGCCGCCTTTCATTCAACAACTTCGAAAATGTTGGACGAAGGAATTGATAAAGTAACTTTACCTAAAGATATTCCTAAGTTTGCAAACATCAAAAGCACTTTGTATCGCCATCGAAATAGCACTTATAATATGAGTAAAATCACTTTCATTAACGTTAAAACGGCTGAGGTTTCTCAAAAATATCAATCATTTTTGTTGCCAGATTACTGTTACGGTAACACACGCTTACTCATGTTTTGTTACCAAGAAGCTAAAGAAAAATTGATAGTTTTAAAAAATATATTTGGTGACGGTACATTTAAGAGTTGTCCACCTCCATGGCAACAGCTCTACACCGTTCATGGTGATTTAGGAAGTAATAATCAAAGCACAGCTATGACGCCATTATTGTACGCTTTAATGTCAAACCGTAAAAAAGAAACATACGAGATACTTTTCAGACTTGTTAAATCTGAAATCAACGATTGGAATCCTACATCCTTTACCAGTGATTTTGATGAAGCACCTATGTCTGCTATGCGTACAATTTTTCCAGAGATAAGTATCCACGGCTGTTATTACCATTTTAATAATGCTATTTGGAACAAAGGCCGTGAATTCAATCTAACAAAAAATAAAACTTTAAGACGTCAAGTAGCCCTAAGTGCGGTGCTTCCATTATTACCAGAGGACCGTATTTTTGAAGGCTGGTTTTATATCGCTAGCGAAAGCCCTGATGATAGCCAAAGTGAAAAATTTCGGCAATACATGCTATCGCAGTGGCTTCAACCGAATTTCGTAAAAGTGTGGTGCAGTTTTATAAAACGACACCGTACTTATAACTTTGCCGAAGGGTAGCATTTTAAATTAAATAGTGCCATAGGCAAAAAAAAAACTTAATATTTTAAAATTGGTTACGGTGTTACATCAAGACTCTAACTTAAACAGCGTAAAAGCAAAACAAAATCCAAAACGGCGTAAGCTACATTCAATCTTGACAGACCAATATATTATGGATTGCCAAATGCAACTTCTTAATTCAGAAATAACTGTAGGACATTTTTTAGAAAAACTTACGTAGGTATTAATCATAATAAGTAAAGTGCTCGATGGTTGTGTACGTTGATTTAATCTCTAGGCTTTGTGTGCAATAATTATTACTGCCTACTGTTATGACCTCGACTACTTTCTTCAATACTTGTGAATTTTTTATTGTTGTTACCCTTTATGATGTTTTGTGTTCACGTTTTTTCACTTTGATTTTGTATATGTTTTTTATTTTGATTTTGAAATTGTGCTAATTTATTGAAGCTATTTATGTGTAACCTGTTCTGATTCCTTATAAAATATGTAATACAAAAATGTGACACCGTATACCTATACATATAAGCAAATGTGACTTTTTTAAAATTAGGACGATAAGTTTTTTGTTGTTATTTTTACCTTGATTTCGTGATATTTTGGGTATTTTATTTAATTTTGATTTTGAAAGTGTGATAATTTACTGACCCTATTTATGTGTTAAAATAATGAGTAAACTTTTCTAATCACTTACATAATGTAAAACGTAAAATCTTGCCACCATACACATAAGCAACTGTGACTACAAAAAATAGTGACTTATATTTCAAAAGGAAACCACATGAATGGTAAAAAGTCTGTTTGCAGTGTTTAATTGTAATATAATACAGACTTTTTATTATAAGCTCTATACACTGATTTTTTAATCATAATTTTTAGTTATAAGGAGAATTTTATTCTTAATTAAAAAAATATTATATATAAAAATATTGCGAGTTATCGCAAAGTTGATCCTGTGATTTTTACTGTGATTTTTATTCCTTAATAAATGCCTGATTTTTATTTCAAATTTGTTTTTTTTACCAATTAAAACCACCAGTCTTATATTATTTGGTGGTAGCAATAGACCTAAAAAAAAGAATTACTAAATTATTCCCATTCGTCCCCCCAAAAAATAAATAACGAATTCCCGAGGGGACGAACGGGAATACACGCACAAAAACGCTTGCAATCGAAAAATCTAAGGCTTAAAAAGAAAATAAATAATATTTATGAAGTATTATTGAGATTGGAAGAAAAATTTGCCACGGCCAAGGAAAGCTTGGATTGCCTCAAAAACACTAATTTAGAGGTTTGTTTTCATTATTTTACATTTTACTCGTGATAAATATTGGTAGAATCAAGTGCGAATATATAAAAATTTGAGATGTGCCGAACAGTGGTTTCACCGAATAACCGAATACCAAATAATATTCGGTTAAGTTCTAACGACCCGAATATACTGCCGGATAATTCGGTTCCCTGTTCCATAGTTTTGCCACGCAAACAAGTTTATACACGCTAGATTTCCAAAGCACGGTGCGCGAACGGAGTGAGTACCTTGCCCCCCGCTACCCGCTGCACCCCGCCACTGTCATTGCGTAAGAAAACACAATACGGGTGCCAGATTTTAGTGCAATTCTTGACTCAGCAGCGAGACCTCTACAAGATGTTAATAACTACCTCGAAGAAACCCACGTCGCTTTTTGGGATTGCTACGAAGAACTCGCATCAAGCAAGCCCGTACAGATTGAAAACTCTAATCGATAAAGTAATATATAATAATCCGCTGCTTGATTATAAATATTAAATTTTAATTACAAATATTTTTGATTCATCTATGTTTAAATTTATTAATGCCATAGTTGAGAAAACATAATTCATTATGCATTCATTTGCTAGTAGGATTATTGCAATTAAAAATTACTGTTCTTTTAAGATACTTGATTTTATGTAACTATTAATGCTAGATTGTATTTGATTACGGCTTATTTTAATTCCTGAATTGTTTATTTTTATCTTTTTTATTTCGGACGCTTTTAACGTGCAAGTCTTTCTACATCGTTCTTCAAGTATAATTTCAACATGAATGATGTAACAACTTTTTGTAACAATATTTTGATTTAAAAGAGTGTCCATAGAGTTTCTTGCCCGTTCTTCTACATAGGTACCTACTACGCATTGGAATGGGCAACTAATTAGCTTCATGTTTCTGACTGACCAACCCCTTGACAATTCAAAAGTGCCTGTAATTGGTTTATTTGAAATAAATGCTTTGAGTTTGAGTTGTGGAGGTCAGATAGGCAGTCGCTCCATGTAAAATACTGGTATTCAGCTGTATCCGGTTAGGCTGGAAGCCGACCTCAACATATTTGGGAAAAGGTTAGGCTGATTGATTGAAAGATGATTTTCACAATTCATTTAGTATTGCACAGAAATTCTGAAAACATTTAGCAAGAAGGTAAGTATTTATTTATTTGGGATTTATTAATGTATGTAAAACACATTTATATAAAGCAAGTAATTTATTATCCAAACCAGCCAGGCACTGCTGGTACCTACATAATATAATGTACCATCCAAAACCAATACCACCAGGCACCGCTGCTGGTACGAATATGTACCAGCACGAACAAGCTAAAAAATACTCTTTAGAGTCGATTTCACCAACGCAGCATAAGTCTTATTCCAAGAATAAATCGTTAATTACTCGCGAGTAAGCCCATTTTACATTTCACCAACATTTAACCTAAGGATAAAATCGCTATACTAGAGTAAATTCTTATACCACCGATTTCGGCCGAGTAAACTGTTATTCGTAGATTAAGTTGACAGCTTGTGTCTGTAACTGTCAAGTCGATTGCATTGCAACCGTTATAAGCTGTAACATTGATCGTAAGATTATACAAACAAATATACGAAGGTAATAAAGCTGTGAATCAAACCAAAAATGACGCGTCGTTTAAGTATGTTAATAAATGAAACCGATAGTGATGATGGCGATTATGAATTTCCTCGCCCACGGTGGTATAAGGAGAGGAGCCAATACTTCGAAAATTATGACGACCTCGATTTCGTTTTAAGATTTCGTTTATCTAAGGAGGCAGCATTAAGCTTATTGGCAAAAATCGAGCATCGTTTAGAGTACCCAACAGATAGGTGAGTGTCCTAGATAATAATTTTGTTAGTATTCCTTGTTATCATTGATAAGCTGATTCCGGCACTGTTTGTTATGTTTCAGAAATAAGTCAATATCGCCTGTTAACCAATTATTAGCTACGTTAAGATTTTATGCAACAAATAACACCCAAATGAGTATTGGTGACTTTGGCGGAATGAGTACACCAACAACACACCGAATTATTCACCGAGTCAGTGCAGCGATAGCATCGTTGCACAAAGAATATATAAGATTTCCTACCACAAACCAGAAAATACGAAAGGCACAGGACGCATTCTTTCAAATAGCAAGTTTTCCACGTGTCATTGGTGCTATGGATTGTACCCACATTCGTATAACCTCACCAGGTGGAGATCATGCAGAGCTATTTCGCAACAGAAAGGGTTACATTTCTATCAATGTGCAAACAATATGCAATACCAACCTAGAGATCACTGACATAGTGGCCAGGTGGCCAGGTTCATCTCACGATAGCACTATATTCAATAATAGTTCCATAAAGGCTAAATTTGAGTCTGGTCAATATGGAAATGCATTGCTGTTAGTAGATGGCGGTTATGCTTCCACGTCATACACAATGACTCCTTTAGAGAATCCGAGGACCCCAGTGGAACAACTCTATAATGAGTCACAAATACGGACACGTAACCCTATTGAAAGGTCCTATGGAGTATGGAAGAGACGTTTTCCTGCATTAGCTTTTGGGCTGCGAACTGAAAGTTAACTTAAAGTTAAAGTTAAACTGAAGGTTAACCAAAACGTCAAGCTAACGTATTACCCGAACAAATACAGTAATACGCAGCATTATTGTTCAAGCATGCGACAAACTACCTATCCTCTGGGGTGCTTAATGTTTTCATTCTTTTCATTCGTTCACCATCACAGAGTAACTATGCGAGAGTAAGATATCCATAGATTAGTGTGGTGAAACAAAATTGAAGTTATCCATCGAGTAAATCGTTGGAGTAAAGTTATACTAGGATAGCTACTCTCGTGTAAATTCAACGTTGGTGAAATCGGGTCTTAGTAGTAGAAAAAAGGTATTCTTTACTGATACATATTCGTACCAGAGCGGTGCCTGACGGTTATCGTCTTTGGGTCCGACTGTTGACTGACGTAGTTACTCGTATATTTGTTTTTTAAATAATACCCGTCGTTGTTCCTACAGTTTTACTGAAATAAACAAGAAATTGGGTATCTATCGATATCGATAATGTAATTAATAATATAATATAATATGAGACAACATCCACACAAGGTCTTCAGGTCCCGAACTAGGTAAGAACCTGTACAACGGTAACCTGATGACTGATATACATACTTATATACATATACACACCCAGACACAGGTCAATTCAAAATTCAATGAACTGCACTGGTGTAGCCTTGGTCGAGTAGCAATAGATATCGACCTATGACGCGAATGTCAATCTTATATCTAACGTAATAATATTTATAATTGAGACCACAGAGAATACTGCCATCTATGGTTGAGTAGCGGAATTTACTCGTCAATCGAATCTGATTACAAAACGTTGTAAATACTTTCTACAATAAAGCAAAATAAATCCTACCCATAGAGCATGATGGTTTATTTTCAGATGTATGATAACTGACATACGCTAGTTTTTACTAATATTAAAACGACAAATCAAACGAATGGTTTATTTGTAGTGCATTATAAGATTATCGGTTTATTTGTGTGAGTTTAGCGACAACGGTTCCTATAGTAAGTTTGTTGCATTGCACTTCCACTGCTTTTTTCTGTTCCGTGTCCGAAATAGTCTACATAAAAAAGGACCTAGACAAAGATTAGTTAGTCGTTTTTTCGTTAATGCGAGTAATTTTAGGCGGTGCTTTGTTGCTTCTTTTATCACATAATAGGCAGAAATAAACATGTTGGGTTCAAATCGCCGATATTATTTAAGTTTTTATAGAGAAAAACTTGAGCGAAGATGGGAAAGAAATACAATTAGAGAGCTCGCCGGAGCCTTCGACCTCCCGGAAAGTGAGTTCCTGCAAAATTATAAAATTAGCAAGGAGATGGTGCAATATTTATGCGAGGAACTCGGCCAAGACCTGTCGCCCAAATCTTCACAGGGTCTTCCAGTGGTTGTTAAAGTAAGTTTTATTTAGTTACATACTTATGTAGCAAAACAAACCTTCGCAAGTGTACCGCATTTTCTATGGCTTTAGATAAAACTACAAAAAGCTGAATCATTGTAGAGATTAGGTACCTAGGCACAGCTTATACATATACCGTCTTATTACAAAACACGATCTAACTTTGGCCGGAGCCTAAACCTTTGAGCCATTTTTTTGTATTTCGAACTTTATGCCGACTTTAGTAAAGTTCATAATTCAAAATTGACAACCTAAGACCGGCCTAAGTTGTCAGTTTTGTAAAAGGAACTGTGTTTCGATTTCTGTTAGGTTCTTATTTCAAAAACAGGCTTGATGGTTGAAACCATGTCTAAAGAAAAACCTTGTTTTGTAATAAGACCGATAGGGTCTAAATGTTACCTGCAATAAATCTATGCAATTTGTCAGTGGATATCTGAATCTACATTTCAAAATTATGCCTAATTGCAGGTTCTCTGTTCACCGAAAGAACGTAGTAACGAAGTAACATTAACGTGCAAACATTTTATTCAATTTTATTTTGACACTACCCTCAATATGGTTATATTCACAACCTTAATTGCAAATCGTAATTTTAGGTAACGAAGATCTTGAGGTGGCCATAGGCAACAATATTGAAACCTTTACGGACCAGAGAGGTCAATCTCATGACGTGAAAGAACATCCTGCAGACCTTCCATAGAGGCACAGAAGGTCTACTAAGGGTCCTGCTCGAGGAAGCAGGGGCGGCAGTGTACGACAACGTCACTTCTCAAGTCATCAAAGGGGAAATGACGCTGTAGCGCGAAGAGCGGTTTCGTGGCCCTGGACGAGAAGGAGACGGAGAGCTCAGGCAAATTAAAATTCATCGCAGCCGACGACGACCCGATACTGGTTACCGCCAAATGTACCAAAATCATGCCGGACAACAAGATCCTTGAAATGGCACAATCCATTTTGGGGACTTCAGACAGTCCAGCATCGCAGGAAATTTGGGCGGTGACCAGTATCAGGTGGGTAAACGGAGTTCCGGGTTGTGGCAAGACTACCTGGGTGGTAAGGAACTTCGACGAGGAGAAGGACGTTGTAGCCACCACGACGACCGAAGCTGCCAAAGATCTCCGGCAGAAGCTTGCGCGCCGCTTAGGAGACCGAGTACAGAAAAAGGTGCGCACTATGGCCTCAATCTTAGCCAACGGGTTCAAGCCGAAAGAGAAGTGCTACCGCCTCACGGTAGACGAGGCTCTTATGAACCATTTTGGGGCCGTAGTCATGGCAGCAAAGTTGTCTGGGGCAAGCGAGATTGTCCTCATCGGAGACGGAAACCAGCTTCCATTTTAGGACAGAGAGAACCTTTTCGAGTTAAGGTATACCCGTCCAAACCTGGTGGCTGGTATCACCCAGGAGCTGCTTTGCACACACCGCAGCCCGATGGACGTGGCGTTCGCACTGAGCGAGATATACTCCAGTATATACTCCTCCAAGTCGTCGCTGTCGCGGATCCATTCCCTGGGGGTGAAAGGTTACACAGGAGCGCAAATACCGAGCATCGCCCTAAACACCCTGTTCCTGGTTCATACGCAGGAGGAAAAAGCTTCTCTTGGGAACCAAGGATATGGGTCCGGCGAAGGGTCGCGCCTGTTGACCATACGCGAAGCTCAGGGCCTGACCTATGACAGCGTCGTCATCATCAACACCAAGTCCAGGAGGATCCGAGTTCACGACAGCATCTCCCACGCGGTAGTGGCGGTGTCGCGACATACAGCCAGTTGCGTCTACTACACCGACGACGCCGATGACGCCATAGGCCGCTTCGCAAAGAAGGCAATGGGTGCGCCGACTAAAACGGTCGTCGATTACAATCTTAAGACGGCCATGCAGCACCGAGACGCAGCTGTCGTGAATGCTCTCCTCGAGCTAGCGAAATCCTTGGTCAGAAAACCTCACCAAAACACCACCTAAAAGTCCCATCCAAACTCCCAACAAAACCCAATCCAAAAACCTAACCCCCTGTGAAATCCCTTCATGTAAACTAATAAATAGATAAGTGAACAGCTATGTGAAGCTGTATGGCAGAGCGAGTCCATCATACTCGCGTAAGTGCCCTGCCAACGGTGGCGCTACACGGCCGGTCGTTAAGTTCCCTCAGATATGGTTGAGCTAAGCGGCGCGGGTAGGTACGTCACGTCCGTGAACGGAGGCCGTTGGTCGGGGCTGGTCGCCTCGCACTGCCATGCAGCTTCTCCCCGGAGAAGTGTGTCAAAAAATAAAAATAAGTGTAACCTCATAAATGAAATAAAATAAGACAGTATAAAAAAGAATAGTAGTGAAACGTTTGTGTAATATAATTATAGTCAAATAATGTACACATAAGTAATATACCATAGAAAATAATAACAAGTAGCATGATAGTAGTTGCGTTTGCGAACTCGTTTCGTGCGGGCGTGTATAAATACGCTGCTTAAGTAGTTTCGCGATCAGTGTCAGTCATAAATAAGTTTATTCTATTTATTTATATTACCAATTATGGAGACCGAAGAAGAAGAAAGTGGTGGTGATGTGGAAATATTACGTACAGAAGGAGATGTTGATAAATCTTTGGAACCAGCAATAATACGCCGAATAAATCAAGTTATCGAAGAAAATGAGAAGAAAGCAACTGAGAAGAGAAAAGAGAGAGAGAGTGAAATGAGCAATGATGATGATGACTTTATTACTGTTAATAGAAGGAGACCTAAACGATTAAATAGAAGTTTATCAGTGGAGGCACAAAATAATAAGAGGGTAGATGAAGAAAAAGATAACGGAGTAAATAATACCATACGACATGAAATATGTGTAACTTCGTTAGAAAGCATACCTAAACAAATGGCATTAGCTAAATTGTTAAGATCGGAAAACATAAAAAATGTAATACGTATAAAATACAAAAGTTTTAATAAAGTTCTCATTCAGTTTAAAGAAAAAAGTGATGCAATCAAATTATTAGAATGCCAAAAATTTAAAGATATGGGGTGTAGATGTCAGCTAATAGATGAGTTGTTCCTATCCTATGGTGTTGTCAAAGGGGTGGATTTGGACTTAACTGAAACTGAGCTATTGGATATATTGGAATGTAGTACCGAGGTGATATCTGTGAAGAGATTAAGACGGGTAGACTCTGAAGGTAAATGGGTTGACAGCGAATCCGTGAGAATCTGTTTTAGCAACAATAGTCTGCCGGCTTATATATATGCATATGATTGCCGATTTAAGGTGGAACCGTACGTTTTTCCTGTGACACAATGTTCCGGTTGTTGGCAATTTGGACACATAATGAAGTACTGCCCAACAAAGAAAAAAATATGTCCAAAATGTGGGGGTAGCCATGATAATTGTGATACAATTAAAATATCATGCCTTAATTGCAAGGGGAATCACTTTGTTTTAGATAAACAATGTCCTATGTTCTTAAAAGAAAAGAATATAAGGAAAATTATGAGTACCAAACAAGTCACATATAGAAAAGCCCTTCAGCTATTTATACAACAACAACATGATACTGGTTTTCATAATAACTCGAAAACTTCAATTGAAACGGACTTAAGAAGCGAGTCGGAAACATTCAGCACTGTGCTCACAAAATCATTAAATAAACATAGCGCAAACCCCAATTTTTCGGTCATACGGGAAGAAAACAAAGAGCGTTCTAGACAAACAGAAGCGAGTCAACAGCAAGAAGAGCCGTCTCAGAAAATATTTTTTAGTAATAATAACAATAAAAAAGAAAGAAAATCTACGAGGAAGAGGCAGAATAGGAATGGAACACCGATAGAAGAAGATCCAGATTATTTTGATTCCCAAAAGGAAGAACTAAATTATCAGAGAGATGAACAGTTACTTCACAAATTTGAATTTAAGAAATTTTTAATTAAACTAAATAGAACATTTATATCAGAAGGAACATTTGAAGATAAAATATTATTGTTGTTTAAAATTGTATGTGAAGAACTAAAGAAAATCGTAGTAAGTTGTTTTATGAAAGGAAATTTTCTAGACAAAATCATTAATTTTATAAATGGATAATTCAAGTAAAAATATTAATATCAATATAATTCAATGGAATTCACAAAGTCTTTTGCCAAAATTAAGTTCATTCACAGACATATTACATAAACAAAATATTCACATAGCAATCATAAGTGAAACATGGTTAGACAGTGAATCTGACCTTCATGTAAGTGGATATAACATATACCGAAAAGACAGGTTCGATTCATATGGAGGGGTTGCAATTTTTGTACATAAATCCATACAATCACATTGTAATTCATATCAACTTTTAAATACAGGTATAGAGGTAGTAAGTGTTAAATTAATTAATTGTAAAGACTTAGAAAACGTGGTCTCACTTTATTGTCCTTCTTCGGTATCTACCCAGCCTTCAGACTGGGAACAGGTATTTTCTCTATTTTCAAAAAAGGCTTTAATTGCTGGCGATTTCAATGGTCACCATGTTAACTGGTCAACTAAAACTGACACGAGAGGGACTCATATAATGGATGCATCCCTTGAAAGTTCTTTTGTTTATCTTAATGATTGTAGTCACACAAGAATTAAATTAGTTAGCGGGAATATACAGAAAACATCACCAGATATATCCTTTGTTTCCTCTGATATTGCTATAGAACTTAACTGGAAAGTGATTAATGAAAACCTGGGTAGTGACCACCTTATGATTAAAATGACAATCAATATTACTGATGATTTCACTGTTTCTAAAAAAAGAAATTACAAAAAAGCCAATTGGAAGAAATATCGGGACCTTCTATCAAAAATGTCACTTCCGGAAGGCAGTAGTGTACAGGATATGTACAATTTTTTCTTAGATAATATAAATAAAGCCGCTGATAAATATATTCCCTTTATTAAAAGCTGTTCTAAACCCGCACAAGAATTTAAACCAAAAAGTTATTGGACGCCTGAATTATCCCATATAATCGCACAACGAAGATTAGCTTTATCAAAATTTCGACGCAACCCCACTCCTGATAATTTAACTAAATTAGAAAGTAAAATTGCAGAATCTCATAAAATGATACAAAAAGTGAAATCATTAGGGTGGCAAAGATTTTGTGATTCCCTTGATGAGACAGTGTCAGCTTCTGACATGTGGCGGCGTATGCGATGGATGAAGGGATATAAACAATCAGTTACTCATCCTCCGATTGAAAAACAAAAAGAACTACTACGGTCCTTAACACCTGACTATGTTCCAAATAAAATACCAGTATTTATGTCCCAAAATGTTGTGTTAGAATGTGATTTTAATATGGAGGAGTTGGAAAATTGTTTAAAGAAAAAAGATACCGCACCTGGTGAGGACGGGGTCTCGTATTCAATGATCTATCATCTACCCAACATAGCTAAGAACTATTTACTCAACCTATATAATAATATTTTTAGATCCGGTATTTTACCTACTCAGTGGCGTAACATTCAAATAATTCCGATACCCAAAGCTAACAACACTACAGAAAATCCTAAGTTGAGGCCCATATCCTTGATATCGTGCTTGTGTAAAATCTTCCACTTAATGTTGGCAAAACGTTTGGAATGGTTTGTCGAAAAAAACAAAATATTATCACCATACACCGTAGGCTTTAGAAAATCGTTGTCCTGTCTTGATTCCCTGGTGCGTTTAATTAACTATATACAGATAGGCTTTTCTAAAAACATTCCAACACTAGCGTGCTTCTTGGACATTCAGAACGCATACAATAATGTCTCAATTGATGCAGCAGTTAATATTTTGGATGAGCTTCAAATAGGATCAAAGATTTGTTCCTACATTTATGCCTTTTTAAATGAAAGATATCTAAAAATTAAATCAAACAATAGTGATGTTTTATCGGTTCGATGTACTAACAAGGGATTGGCCCAAGGAGATCCGTTATCTCCGTTACTTTTTAATTTAATTACATATAAAATTTTCCAACTTCCTCTTAATATAGTAATATCACAATACGCAGACGACTTTGTAATTTATATAAAAGATAAAGATATAAAGAAATGTGAAAATTATGTACAAAATTCCTTAGATTATATTGTTGTAAATTTGGCTGGTCTTGGTCTAGAACTATCTTCAACCAAGTCTACATATTGTGTGTTTAGTAGGGGCAGACGTAGAATATTGCCATCTCTTAAAATTAATGAACAGACACTTAGTTTTTCAGAATGTACAAAATATTTAGGAATGTGGTTGGATCGTAGTTTACGTTGGGGAAAACATATTAATGAAATTTCAAGTAAGTGCTTAAGGTATTTGAATATATTAAAAATATTAACAGGGAGTTCATGGGGTGTTCATACAAAACATATACGTCGATTATACATCTCTTTAATTCGGAGTCGATTGGATTATGGTTCTTTTATTTATGATTGCAGTGCAAAATGTCACATTTCAAAATTGGATAAATTACAAAACCAAGCCTTACGTATCATAGGTGGTTATATAAAGAGTACCCCTATTCACGTCATGGAGTCTGATTTATGTATTCCCCCACTATTTTTAAGAAGAGAATATTTAGCTTATAAATATTGTGTCAAATTAATGTCATGGTCAAATAGTATTACAGTTGGTCTTTTGTCGGAATTGGGTGCGCTTTGTCTAACCTCCTATTGGGAAAATAAAAAAAAACCTTTGTTAGTAAAAACATATAATGATACTAAACATTTAGAAATTATATCTTCAAGTACTCTTAGAATGTTTAGTTTAGAAATTTGGACAACTCGTATAAATACAAATATAATTAAAATTGATCTTGATTGTTTGCGCAGTGCTAAATCAAACTATAACCCAAACATCCTGTTGAATGAGGTCCTCATGGAATTAAATAATAATTATAATCAATGCCACAAAATATTTACAGATGGATCGAAAAGCAGTCAGGGCTTAGGAGCGGGTTTTTATCATCAGAATTTAGGTATAAAATTAGGTTTTAGAGTGACTTGTAATATATCAATCATGTCACTGGAGCTTATTGCAATTTATCAAGCAGTGGATTATATATTAAATCAACATATCAATGGAGTGGTAATCTTTTCAGACAGTAAGAGTGCACTGCAACATATAGCTCGATGTGCCTCTGGTCATAGCAGAGGTGCAGCGATAGCGTATGATATCTTGAACAAGTTAACTACTCTGATAAATAATAACACTGACATTAAGTTGCAATGGGTTCCAGCACACATCGGCCTACATGGCAATGAGGAGGCCGACCTGTTATCGAAATCAGCCGCAGTTGAGGGTACCCTTATTAACTATATACCCGATCATTGGGAACATTTAACACAAATTAAAACAATATGTTTTGATTCTTGGACACAACATTTCAACAATATTTCAGAGAATAAAGGTCTTTGGTATCGAAGTATTCAAAGTCGGCCATCTCGGTTGCCGTGGTTTGATAGTATTAGTTTGAATAAAAAATATGTAAAATTAATTTTAAGACTCCGCTCCGGACACTACCCATCGGCAAAGTTTGCATTTCTTATGAAGAAGAGTGATTCTCCAAACTGCACAGTGTGCAATAAAGTCGAGGATGTACAGCATTTGCTGATGGATTGTGTCCGAAATAAGAGTGAACGTGAATCACTCATGTTGGAGTTGAATCTGAATGTGACGGACGTGGGATTAATACAAACAATTTTATCTGAACCATGTTCGGAGTTAACTAGAAGGTTTTGTGAGATAATGAACTATCACTAACTCACGGAATCTTTTACAAGTGAGTGATTCGCCTTCCTTGCTTTTAATAGTTATAAGTTATTTTAATGGATAATAAGCTGATTAAGCAGAATAATATTGTAAAACAGTAGTTACTTTATAAAAGGGTATGATGGGGTTGTCATATCTCTGATAAAAACCCCAAAATAAAATAAGATTAAAAAAAAAAAAAAAAAAAGTAGCATGATAGTATTAAATTGTATTGCCTGTATAAGTAGTAATAATAGTAATATAAAAAATAAAATTACATAATATAAATATACACACACATTATACATACATATACAACGTGTAACGGAGTAAGCGCAATACCTCAGACACCCCAATTAGAATATGAAATTATAAGTCTAAAACAACACCTGTAGTTAAATAAATTTAAACCAAACCTGGTCGTTTTTTATAAAATAGTTATCCTTACTAAACGCAAAACGTATGTGCAGCAACATGCCTACACACACCCTAATGCAATGTTAGCAGCCGACGCGACACGCACATTCGAGCGCCCGCCAGCTGACCATAGCTGTAGGCATTAGATGTGCGTTAGTTCAATGAACGAATTTTACTTGCATCAGGTGAGATTGTGGTCAAACGCGCGCCTATCAATAGTAAAAAAAGAAAACGTACCTAAAATGTCACAGACTGATATTATGAATGAATAACTTTTGATACTTAATTGAGTTTACAGTGTAATGATTGATAATTTTCTAGCAAGTGAAATTATCAACATGAATCTAAGACATAGGAAGAAGTAGGTACTTACAGAACTGGACTATTTACACTTAACACTTAGGTTATTAATTTGCACTATTTTTGCGATCCACTTTGATTAAAGTTTCAAAATGACCGCCGCCTTGATCTATGCACTTATTAGCACGCTTTCTTAAATTGTATTTCAATTTTGTAAGCACTTCAGTATCATTTTTCACCGTCATAAATGCTTGTTGAATTTTTGTTTTTAGCTCCTCGACACTTGTAGATTGACTGACGTACACGAGCGATTTTATGCGACCTCACAAAAAAAACGCACGCAGATACGCACAACCGCTATTAAATTGTGACGTTAAGAATGAGAGTAAGGACGATTTAAAAGGGTCAAATACAATAATCTGGTTAGCGATACAATATTGCCACCAAAGCTTAAGTGTTGTATTGTGTTGCTGAATAGTGCTGTTAGAAAAGGATGATAGCATCAGTGTAGCCGAGTCTTCACAGGCACCCCGTCGGCTGAACGCCTGCCGGAGAGCCTCGCGACACCCAGAGTAAGGTTCTTGTGCAAAGGGTAGCAGTCTCTGAAATGAGATTGCAAGAGGTTTTTATTGGGGTTTAAATAAACAATTGTTACGTTGTATTTTTTGTAGCTACCACTGGTTGGTATTACACAGCTACTTACCTACCTAATAAATAAAAGAGCAATTGCCTGTAAACATACGTAGTAAATTGTGTTGTTTCCAAGTAAAATATTTCATTGTAATTTGTGCAACTGTCTTTGACTTGCAATTGATAGAAGGATTCATTCCTTCAACTGTATTTCGTCACAGAACTCTTTGGTACTTAACACTTTCACGATAAAACACTTTTCAAAACCTTATTAAATAGGTTTACTTATTAATTAAATTAAATCAAAAATGGTAAAAGCGTTCTGATTGTTTACATTCCAAATGTCATTCGGTTGAACGTCAGTTTTGACAGTTAGAGGCGACACCTAGTGGTCGCCGATTCACAGTTGTAGTTTTAATCGATATGAGTTAATTTTAACATTTGATTGGTAACCATCGAAATAATATTGTAAAGTCCAATCCTTAATAATTTTCAGCTTTTGGTAAAAGTTCATAATAAAGTAATTAACCGGATAACGGAAATTAAATACACTTCTGGACACATCTATTGGCCCACCTTAGAGTTTAGGTTTCGATGGCCCCTACCAAAATATGATTGCTAGATTGAACAAAAACTGTTGATGCAGTTTTAAACCTGATACAGTTTACCATCTTTTTCGATCGTATTGTTTTAAATTTGAATTCAGAATACCATACGACATGGAGCTACGCCTAACAAGTCGGATATGCGCCTTGTTAAAGGCAATTGATTTTTGAATAAAAAACATGTTTTATCAAATAAAGGTTTAATTTAATAACGCGTGTTGCCTCCATGGGCATCTACCACAGCTCTCATACGATTAGGCATAGAGTTTATCAACCGCTCTATGAAATTTTGAGGGATCATCTCCCATTCCTCTTCTATGGCAGTTTTCAACTCCTGCATCGTCTAGGCAACTGGCTGACGAGCCCTAACACGTCTTTTTAGCTCGTCCCACATGTGCTCAATGGGGTTCATGTCTGGGCTTCTGGCTGGCCAGTCCATAACTGTGATGTTCACATCCCGAAGATATTCCCTGACGATGCCGGCCGCATGAGCTCTTGCATTATCATGCATAAAAAGGAAATTTGGGCCCACATAGTCCGCGTATGGTATCACGTGAGGTTCTAAGCACTCACGAATGTACCTTTCAGCATTTAATGTTGGCAGCCGTGGTCCTGTAACTACCTCAAGTTGAGTTTTGCCGCTCGCGGATATACCGCCCCAGACAGTCCATGAGCCACCGCCATAAGCAACCCTCTCTTCAAAGCAGCATTGTGCGAAACGCTCTCCCTTACGTCGGTAGACCTTCTTCCTTCCATCATTGCCATGTAACACAATTTTAGACTCATCAGAAAAGAGTACACGGCTCCAATCTTGCTGTGTCCAATTTAAATGACTGCGTGCGAAATGAAGGCGCGCTGTTCGGTGGGCTCGCGTTAGTTTGGGCCCATTAGCTGGCTTGTGTGGTACCATATCGCGTTCTTTTAACCTTCTCCGAACAGTTCGAGCGCTCACAGATACTCCGTGGAAGTCGCGAAGTTGGTTTTGTATCTCAATGGAGGTAAGGTGACGATTTCTCAAGCTGGTCGTCACGATGAATCGATCCTGCCTTTCAGTTGTGACCCGAGATCGTGGCCTTCCTTGGCGACGAACAAAGCCGCCAGTCTCTAGGTACCTCCGATAAACATTTCGGACCGCAGATCGACTTAAATTAAGTTGAGCACTCACGTTTCTTTGGCTGTGTCCGGCCTGAATATGTGCAACAGCTTGGGCGGCGACTTCAGGTGAAGTATCCATAGATTATTGATAGAACCTCACCTTAATGTTAAAAATAAGTAATGTTTGTTGCAAAACCAAAGATGTCAATCACTTTTTCAAGAATTAAATCCAAGTAAACCGATAAAACCAAGTTTTCTTAGTATTCGATTGTTTGATATCAATAAACAGGCTCCAAATTGTCTTTTGTTTCTTTAAATTCTGTGTTCGAAATTCAAAAAAAGACTATTGAATGAAATTGTGAATGTGCCAGGTTCAAAACTGCATAAAAACTTTTTGCTCGACCTAATATAAAATTTTAGCTAGGACCAAACGAAACTGAAAATACAAGGTGGGCCAATAGATGTGTCCAGAAGTGTAATTTTTTCAATATACACTTTTCTCTAGAAAGTTCGGTCTCAAAATCCATATTGTCTTTGTTCCAGTGTGGTAAGCTGTGTTTTTTTTATTTTGCCGGGATAATTAGCAAACCTGGGAAAATGAGCCAACATGATAATTTTTTGTATTAGAAATTACGTTAATAATTTGTTAATTAGTCTGGGTCTTGGAAGTTCGGATTGTTTCAGCGTTTAAACGTCATGTTGGACAGTTGTCGGTGATTTTCAAGAAGTTTGTGTCATAAGTTCAATATTTAACTTCCGTGATCTTAGATGAATTTTACCCGAGTCAAGGGAGATTTTATGAATGTTCCATCCAATATCGGTTGTGATCTATGACAGGATGATTGATGGGAGATGGCGTCTAATTGCCCGTGATGTGAACACGCTTGAGGTTAATACAAACCTTATTCCATGTTTTTAAAAGGTGAGGAGTTTGGTCTATTAGTGTCTGTGAGTGGTCTTCCCTTGTTGTTAAAACAATACTGACGTGATCTATGGATATTTATTACAGGATTCCAAATTGCGCTGAGCCGCATTGATATCTAGCCAGTCGAGAGTCTTGCAGTCAAGTGATTCCCTCCTTCATCAACCGTGAGTATTGGAACCGCTGACTATTTACCATAGATAGGCCATGGAAAATTCCTCAGTGTTGACCTCGGTATTAAATTATAGTTCAAGGGAACCCAATGAGCCCTTGTTACGGAGTTGGTAGACGCCACGTGGGTAATCCTCATTCTTATTTTTCCACCACACCATGATAACCGACTAATGTTTTAGCCTCCTAGATTTCCAAGCTCGATCACCTCTCTTAAACGTCAAGGAAAGTAATTTAGTTTCCCCTTATATTATGAGGTCTCCGTATTGTCGATTCCAGGAGAGGCACCTCGCGAGATTCGTCTCGCCGCCAGGATCTAGAGGAGTGTCTGGAGCCTGGACGCGAGACCCATTCCTCGAGTCGGCCAGAAGCCTCGAGCGGAAGCGACTGTGCGGCTGGCAGAGTCCGTCTAGCGATAGCGCAGGCGGGACGGTTTTTTTTTAATATATATCATTTTAATTTATCCAAACGGTTCCGGTCAGAACCGGTTTATTACCGGACAGGTTTCCCTAGTGGGAAGCCGGTGTTCAATGCCTAATAAAAGACCCCGGGTTCGACACCTGCCTACCGGCTTATCTGGAAGTGAATTCAACATCTTCGTCGGCTCCGGGATCCGGGACTTATAGTCCCTGGCGCCCTTTCATTTAATTTAACAACACGTCATAACTGGAAGATTCTAGTTTAAGTTTTTTTAGTTAGTTAGTTTAACTGCTGTGGTCAGTGGCAGACGTGTTTTTTGTTGTTATTTTATTTTGCTTAATTCTTTTAGAGCATTAATTTGTGCAATATTGACTCATAATGTGTCTTGACAATAAGTACAACAAGGACTAAAGTGCTGTGAATTGTTCTGGTGAAAATAATACGCGAGCGCGACATCGCGCCGTCCGAGTACGCCGAGGTAGGCTCCTCTTCACCTTGAGTGAAAGAGACGGGCTGCGAAAAATAAATAATTCATCTCTGTCGCGCCGCTGTGAACTGCGAAGTGCTTGGCGGTTTGATCATCAAGATTTGAATTTTTGTTCGCGATACAATAACAATGTCTAATTGCGGCGCTTGTAGTTCGCCCGTTATTAGTGATGATTACATGGAATGTGCCAATGCTAATTGCATGAAAAGGTATGATATAGCGTGTCTCGAAATAAACAAAGATGCGTTTAAGACGTACACCCAAACATATATAAAGAAATGGTTATGTCCGGAATGTATCTGTGCTAAGCCAAAAGGACGCAATAATGAAACCCCGGTCCGCATTAACATACCTGGCTTTAATGCTACCACTCCGGTAAACAATGTAAACAGTCAGCGCGGAAGTCAGACTCAGTATTCACCCATGACTATGGGTTCTGATTCCCTACTACTCGAGGAATTGAGAGAATTTAAAGCTGATATAATAGCTCGCATGGATAGCCAGGCAAATGCGATATCGCTTCTACTAAATGAATTTTCTCAAACAAAAACCGAGTTGGGCAACATAATTAAAATGATGGGGGTGCTCGAAGAAAAAGTAGAAGCTAAGTTAACTCAGAACAACCAAACCCACGAAATAGCAGCGGATGTTCCCCGAGATCCTCCTTCTACAACTTCTTTTGCCAAGGTCGTAAGTCGACAGAATAATTCCAATGTTTCTAAGAAAACTCTTCATACCTACATCAAAACGCAAACGGTAAACAAATGTGGGGCCACGAAGTCTACCGAAATTTTACCGGAACAAACTTTGTGCAGTAGTACTAGCCCACTGAAGACTAGTGAACCACCTAATGATGACGCGGAGAAGAACGAATCAGGATGGACGACTGTTCGCAATAAAAAAAATAACAGGCAACCTAAAGAGGTCAGGGTGGGAACAAATACGGAGTTGAAGGCAATTCAAGTAAGTGATCGCAAAAAATATCTGCATGTCTGGCGACTGCATACAGATACCACTCTTGAAGCCATAGCCGATCACGTGAAAAAGGTATGTGGCGCAGATGTCCAAATTAAGATTGACAAAATCAAACACAAAATCGAGAGAGATTATTCGTCTTTTGTTATTGGAGTACCGGAAAAGTGTTATGATCAGTTGAACCAGGCCGAAATCTGGCCAATGAATGCAGAGTTCAGTGAGTGGATTTGGTTTCGGAACTCAAACAGAACAAAACCAAACATATTATAGCCATAACATCGATATATTGTATCAAAATGTACGAGGTCTGCGAACTAAATTAGATGAGTTCCGAACCAACATTGAAGCATTCAATTTTGATTTATTGGCGGTAACGGAATCTGGTTGCAACAATTCCATAGAAGATAGTGAAATAATTCCTCACGGATATCAAATACTACGTTGCGATCGATCGGATGGTCGGAAGCAGGGAGGAGCGTTTTTAGTGGCCACACACCGATATGAGCTGCGACAAGTACAAATCGCGAACACATCGATAGACGCCTGCGTCTTTGAAATGGTTAGTGCAACGGTTTATTTTAAAAATAGATTTTTATTTTTATGTTGTGTTGTGTACATACCACCAGGGAGTTCTGAGAACGACTACTTGACTTTATTTAGATTAATAGAAAATTTTTGTGATAGATACGGAGAAATAATTGTTATTGGTGACTTTAATTTGTATTCGTGTCCTGTAAATGTTAAAAATTATTATGAATGTTTTGTGTCCTATTGCGAATTCACTCAGAAAAACACAGTACCAAACTATCGAGGTCGTCAGTTAGATTTGGTTCTGAGCACAGGTATTAGTGGGGAGGTGTCGGTAGTGGCGGCCGGCGATGCACTCGTGCCTGTCGACGCGCATCACCCACCGCTCGCGGTCAGCGTACACTGCTGTACGCGCCCGCAGCCCGCCGTGTCCGCCCCGCCGGCGCCCTCTGCCGGCGGCAGCAACGCAGCGCGTAGTGTTGGGCCGCAGTGGAACTTCTATAGAGCCAACTACGAGTTGTTATACTCTATGCTGACTTCCACTGATTGGAGTATAATTCACGACATGCGGGATTTAGAGGATATGTTGGATATTTTTTATGATAAGTTAAGTGATATTTTAGATAGATGTGTACCCCGGAAAAAGCTTAAACGTGAAAACTCTCGATACGTTTATCCCGAATGGTACACAGCAGACATTATAAAAGATATAAAGAATAAAGCTAGATTCCATAAAACATTCAAAAAAACAAGGCTGGATAGCGATTACTCCGAATTTTCTAAGTACAGAGCTCGTATTAAAATATCCATAGAAATAGCACACAAAGAACACAAGTTTAAAATACAAAATCAATTTAAAAAAGATCCCAAATCATTCTGGCAGTATATTAGGTCTAAACGAAGTAGGTTAAACAAGCAAATTATCATAAAGAATGGTCAACATCTTTCGGACGAGGAGTGTGCTCGACAATTTGCGTCATTTTTTGAATCGGTGTATAATAAAGAGCGACCGCGGCTGGAGGCGCGGGTGGCGGGGACGGATGCGGAGGCGAATAGTGCGCGAGTGCACATCGAAACCCTCAGTCTCCAAGACGTAAGGGAAGCGCTCATAAGGCTCAAGCCCAAGCGCTCATCTGGCCCCGATGGTATTCCGGCTTTTCTGTTCCGAGACTGTGGCAGGGTGCTGGCCGAGCCCCTGCATCATATCTTTAATACTTGTCTAAAACAAACAACGTTTCCGTCGAGGTGGAAAATCACGCGAGTGATTCCGGTTCCCAAGGGTAAGTCAGGTCCGGATGTCAGTGGCTACAGACCGGTGGCAGTGTTGTCGACACCTGCAAAAGTGTTCGAGTCTGCCATCCAACGCTGCGTGCAGGCTCAAGTGAGCGCACAGCTATCGGACGCGCAGCACGGGTTCAGGCCGGCACGCAGCACTGCCACTAATCTGCTTAACTTCATGGCGAGGGTGGTGCCGGCGGTCGATGCTGGTGTGCAGGTAGATGTGGCATATTTTGATTTTAAGAAGGCGTTTGATACCGTCGACAATGATGTACTGCTAATGAAGCTGGCAAACATTGGCTGCACTCCGACCCTCTTACAGTTCTTCGCCAGTTACTTAAAAGACCGACAGCAGTACGTTGACTACAACGGGATCGAATCCGAGCCATACTACACCAGGTCAGGCGTGAGCCAGGGCAGCAATTTGGGTCCTCTCGAATTTATTTTAATGATAAATGACTTACCAGAAGTAGTCAAACATAGTTTATGTTTATTGTTTGCAGATGACCTCAAATTGCTGCTCGAGGTCAGGGGTGAGTCGGACTGTGAGAAATTGCAGGAAGACATAGATAGAGTGGTAAAATGGAGCCATGAAAATAAACTCTATTTCAATACAGCGAAATGCTCAGTGATGACATTTACGCGAGCGAAGACTGCCTTAGCCTACGAATATAAAGTAGAGGAAGTGCTGATGCAGCGAGTGTCTCAGATACGAGATCTAGGAGTACTGCTTACCCCGGATCTAACTTTCCGGGATCATATAGTTAAAACTTGCAAGAAGGCGTACAGGAACCTGGGTTTCGTGCTGAGACAGTCGCAGGGATTCACCAACATTACCACGCTCAGAGTGCTGTATGACGCTTTGGTAAGGAGTCACTTGGAACACAGTGCGGTGATTTGGGCTCCCCATGAAGCGAAATACAATGTCATGCTGGAGCGAGTGCAGAATAAATTTACAAGACACTTGTACTTCAAAATTTATGGGGTTTACCCATTTTACCCGCTGATGTATCCTACACTGTTTGTACTGGGTATGGTGGGGTACAACGAACTAAGAGTGCGCAGAGAATTTACTCTCGCGGCGTATGCGCTAAAGCTCCTCCGTGGAGTAGCACATAACCCGGGTGTACTGCGTCATCTGAAGCTGTGCGTGCCAGACCAGTACGTGTGGAGGCGGCGGCGACCGCCACTGCTGGCTATACCTGCAGCCAAAACCAACCTGCTGGCTAAAACACCTCTCACCCGGACAATACGGGTTCTAAACGAAGTGCATGAGAGGATTGACATATTTTCGTGCAATCTGAGTGAATTCGCAAGAATTTTGTTGAATTTTGTTAGTTATATTTAAATAGGTTAGGTTTATTATTTTAAATTTATTATTGTGTGTACATAAATAGTAAAGTAAATAACTTTATATATATTTTGAAAGTTCAGTTCGCAAACCACTATTGTATTGGGTCTTCCTGTAATGATAGTGTGTAAGTTTAATAATAAATAAATAAATAAATAAGTTTTTAATTTAAAAAATAGGAACAGTACTGGGTTTATCTCCAACCCCCCACGACCATAGTTCTATTACCGAACCTTAAGCTGGCTGGCATATTGGGTGACATTTATCGTCACCCACCTAATGTATTTAGGGTTTTATTTTATTTTTATAAATATATGTTGTTACCAACAGTTTGTATTTTCCTTACCTTCTAATACCTAACCACCTTGCATCTGGGCTTGAGTTCCATTACCTCTAGAGGGATAAAAGCTCAAATGTAACACAATGTCGGAGACTATAAGGTTTTGCAATAGTGGAAACCATGGTTGTGATGGCCAGTTGGGATATATTAATATGCCGTATGCATTGTCATCGATAATTTTTCTAAGGCATTTTAATATTAGGGAAAATGGTGGAAAAGCGTAGAAGTAATAGGTATGCCAGTCTGCCGTGAATGCATCTACGGAAACTGCGTCATGGTCTGGTTTTCATGAGATAAATCTGGTACACTTCGCATTATCGCGAGACGCAAATAAGTCTATTTCAGGATGGCCAAAATGTTTTACGATTTCTTGGAATGCTTCATCGGATAGTGAGCATTCAGTATCCGGATTGACTATTCTAGACGCGGCGTCTGCCTGGTTTTCTTTGGTATTCACGTATGATGCATACACCCAAAGGTTGCGCTGTTCACACCATTTCCAAAGGGACCTAGTCAAGTCATTTAAGTGGGGGTATTGAATACCCCCCATACGATTCACATAACTAAACGCAAAAGTGTTGTCCATGCGAAGTAATGTTGCACAGTTGGTTATATCGCTAGCAAATGACTTCAGGCCCAAAAAGGTTGCCATCAGGTCTAAATAGTTAATATGAAATGCTTTTTCTGATGACTTCCATTTACCTTGTACTTGAGCGTTCATACAGACAGAACTCCAACCTGACCTCGACGCATCGGTATAGATTTCGATATCAAAGTTTGGCTGTCGCATAAAATTGCGTGTTGTATCAATATTTGACAACCACCAGTACAAATCCTGTAATATAGTATTAGGGAGCTTAATTTTCGAAGAGGGGGCCCACAAGGGCCCAAGCCTGCCGGGAAAGCGGGATCATCCAAAAGGGGTACCGCTGACCCGGAACATAAAGGGCCAAGGAAGGAACACGGGTGGGTTTTAGTCAGTAAGAGTCTGACACTCCCTTCCGCTCCACCCAGAGCGGGAGGGGTCATTTGATGATTTCCCATCCTCTAAAAAAAAAAAAAAAAGGTGCTTAATTTTGGCTTCATAATCATAATTATACTTAAGTAACGCTAGAAACTTCTGTCGCTCTAAGGCCTTAGTGTATGTCCAGGCGTATTTAACGGCTGGGCAAGCAGCAACTAGTATACCGATTAGACGAGCTAATTCGCAAATGGAGCATTGCTGTAATTTTGTAAATTTAGTAACCAACTCGGCAATGATTTGGTATTATGGCATCTGTTTTTAGAGTTTTGAAGAAACCAATGCTGTTGCAGCCACACAAAGCGCAAATAGTTTTGATGGCCATTGCACATTTGCATAATTTTTTGAGAGAAAAATCTGAATTGTATCATACATTATGTCCGAACGAGACCGAAGAGTATACTCGTTCCTGGTTGCCACTTCGCCCTATGGCAACAAGAAATATTACAACACCCAAAGAATTAAGACATGAACTCTCCGATTACTTTATGAAAGAAGGCAAACTTCAGTAGCAAAATAAATACTGTTAATTTAACTTACAAAATCGAACTGTGTGCATTGCGCAGAATCTCGCCGATTTCGTGGTTTATCACGATCCATCAAAAAAGAACCACAAGCATACCATTTACTTTTATAAACTTCAGATGCTCCTTTAAAAAAGAAAAATCAAAAATGAGTGTATTAATTACCTACTACTAATAGTAACATTATAATATAACTACCTACTTATGTGATAACTAATAAGTACAAAAAAAAATTACCTTTTCCAGTACCTTTGCCTTTCTTGGTTTTATTTTTCTCCCTTCTAAAAGCGCTGAGAAGTGAGGTCATTTTATGTTTGCAACTTTCCACATTTGTGTTCAAACATTTTGCTATTTCTGACCAGGCATCATTTTTCAAGTCATTTTTATAATAATTTATATCAGTCGGATCCCATAATATTGGCTTTTGTTTATAACAATCTATAAACAAAATTGTGTTCTCCACGTTCCACTGAAAATTTTCTTCGTCGGCCATGACTGGGAAACTTAGGGATGTTTTTAATAATAAACATAGCACGCGAATAACCTTGACGGCTACTCGTCGAGAACGACCGACGTACGGGTAGGACCTCTGCCGCCCGCCCGCACCCCGCCCAGATCTAGGTATACGAACAGTTTTGTTGCGTAACATTTATTAAAGCTCTTCGAACACCGTCCATACAGAACACACTACAAGGATCGCCGCGAACATGTTTGACGAACAGAGTGTTCGATGTTCGATAGTGGTACGCACGTGCGAACCAAGTTGCTGCGTATCATGTAACGCAACAAATTTGTTCGTACGTGCGTACGCGGCTATACGCAACGTCCACCGGTCGAAAGTTCAGTCAACCACGAGAGCTCGGAGAGTGGTCACGTCTCATCGGGGAGCGACACGCCGCTAACGATACTTCGCGATCTATACCTTGCCAAACGCAAACGCAAACGGTTGAATAAGGTAAGTCATATTTTTTGTTTTTTTGAGTTGATAATGACTTTGTGCGTATCTAATATTTACTGTTTATTTTTTTTTTACTTTTCAGTACATTTTTTTGTAACATTTTTTTTTTTAATGTAAGTATTTTTGTTTTAGTTTACTAAAACAAAAATACTTACATTAACTTACATTACTTTCTTCTTGTAATATCTTTCCTTATGCTTTCCCATTTTAATGGGAAAGCATAAGGAAAGATATTACAAGAAGAAAGTTGGCGCTAATTTCCGAAAAAAAAACTGTTCTCTCAGAAAGTACGTGTTTCTATTTTTTTGTTATATTATTTCCTTTTACCCAACATAATGGCGGATGTAATCTTTTCTTAAATTTTTTCTCAAACATTCGATATGGGTATCACGTAATATGTTTTTGGGGGTGGCGATTGCAAATCTGACATTAATTTTAAAATCCAAGATGGCGGATGCTAGTTTTTGTCAAACATTCGATATGGGTATCATGTAATAGGTTTTTGGGGGTGGCGATTGCAAATCTGACATTAATTTTAAAATCCAAGATGGCGGATGCTAGTTTTTGTCAAACATTCGATATGGATATCATGTAATAGGTTTTTGGGGGTGGCGATTGCAAATCTGACATTAATTTTAAAATCCAAGAGGGCGGATACAAGTTTTTCTCAATCATTCGATATGGGTATCGTGTAATAGGTTTTTGTTTTGATTGCTTACTGCCTGAAATCCTTGATTCTCGGTTAGATAGGCAAATGAGTATCAGGGAACCTAAATATATTCTCGATGCAATCAATCAAAAAGATAAACAAAAAGATTCAAAACGAAAATTAGAATCTAAAGATGTAACAAAACGCAAAAGAAAGGCGTCATAAATCACATGAACACATTCTTCCATTATACACCAAAATTCGTAAGTTCAAGTTCAGTCTTCAGTCCGAGATGCAAATGTGCATTTTTTTTTTGTATAACGTATAGTTAATCTTTGTGGTTGGAAATAACTATTATGTTTTTGTATCTTCGAAGTTAGAAAAATACTCAAAAAATACCCAAAATATGCTTCAGTACGAAATTTTTGATTTATTTCGTAAAGCGGACAGTGGATATTACGAATATTATAATAATAATTATGGTCGTAGTTATGGATATAACTCAAGGAACGTAACCGATTCACACGCTACTGAAGAACAAAATCGAATAAGTGAAGTACAGACTGAAGTTTCGACACGAGTTGGTAGTTCAAATTATTCACCCCAACAACGTTCCGACGAGGATAGTGTTTCAACTATTCAAAATATCAACAGTGATACTGATACTAATGATTCGTTTGATGATTTATTCCCATTATAAGTTTCTCGTTTAAGAATTCTTAAATTACTCTAAGTGATAGAAATAAATGTTTGATTACCTTTATGTTGCTTTTCAATTCTGCTACCAGTGCTTCACACACCTCCGGAATAATGGAACTGAGTGCTTGTTTCGATATTTTAAATAAATATTGCAAACTAGTATACGAATCACCACTATTCAGAAAGCGCAAGGTCACTGCCAAACGATTTTGCACAGATATGGATTCTCTCATTGTCGTATTCTTTTTAACGATTCTTGGCCCAACTAGGTTTAATAGACATTCAAAATCTGTACTTGACATTTTTAGCAGAGTTTTGTAGTGTCCACTTATTTCTTGTGATTTTAAGTCTAAAAGTAATGTATTTTCATTTCGTTTTTTGTACAATACTGTTTCCCACCATCTAGGATCCGCTTTAGGAAACAACATTTCGTGAATCACTGCGAACATCAAAAAATTCTCCGCTACTTCACAATCGACCACTTCCAACGGCGCCGTCATGGCTACTAAGATAGAGTTCACGACTGTTGTTCGCGAACTCGACTCGAACTATGTTTGCGTTCGTGTTCGAATATGCCGTCCATACGTACGAACCAAATGTTCGGGTCTGGTGTTTGTGTTCGCTATGTTCGTGTTCGTACGTGCGTACGCGCCTTTAGATTCAAAACAGCGCGCGCAGCGACTCAATTTTAAACAAAATAATGTCTAAAATAACCAAGCGACATTTTCGAAAATATTAAAACGACAAATTGTAGTATGATTATTAAAGATTGATATGAATTAAAGTTCGTGAAAAAATTCAACGGTTTACTATCAAAAATCAACTAAATACGATCATGCTATTTTAAGATTTTTGCCCATCTTTACGTAATTTTGTTATTTAAACTAGACAATAATTATAATTTTTGCCAACGAAGAATTGTTAACACATTCATTGTGGTGCTCAAAAGATATTTTTTATGGTAATTATGGTAATAGTTTTGATGATATCCCTTTAACCGTGGCGGCCGTTTCGTATTATTTTGCTCTACGCAGTCTTAATAACATTTTCTATTTTCAGGTCTAAGTACAACGCAGATCAGCTTTTCCCGTCTGATGATGAGTCAGCACCGGAAACCGTGATGGCGAAGGCAAAGCCGGAGAAAAAGAAGCGCAAGTCGGCGCAGGGGTCAACCGAGTGCCAGCCGTCAACCAGTAAGAAGCCGAAGCCAACCACCAGACCAACCGCCCGCGATTCATTCGGAAGCGATTCCGATGACGACAACTTGGAGACAGCAACTGGTAAAAAACATCAACCAATCTACTCTTATATTACACGTAGATTGGCGAACGGGTTTTCGAGGCAGATGGATGAAAAGAAACCAGGCAGTTATTACGCAGAGTTAAAGATATATAAATGCGATGACATTGAACGAGTGTCACCGGTAAATAGGTGGCGCCACTCAATCATAACAATTAAAAATAAGTGTGAAACGGAATCTCCGATTCCGTTTCACACTTCTTGGAAACACTTACGGCCGAAATTAATAACCAATCTAATCCAATATCTCTAGATTTAAGATTGAAAATTTAATCCAGATTTGTAGTAAAGTGTAGCTAAAAACGATCCACGGATTGCAATAGCAATCTTTTCAACCAATCGATCTTTGAGAGAACGGATTATAGACTACAGATTGCCCTCTGTTCGAAAATGACAGTTTGAGTGTGTCAATAACCTATCCGTTGAATTTGACGTCTGTTTTGATCGGTGTAAACAATCCAAATCTTAATCTTAGAATTTCGTAAGATATCAGATTAACTTCACAGATTTTATTTGAAAAATGGCACTGTCGATATTCTCCAGTGATAGTGACAGTGATATGGAAGTTCTGGCTCAATTATCGGATTGGGATAGTACTGATAGTGACGGTGGTGAAAAAATAAGACGTCAACGCGCTTCTTCGCGGAGAATTAAAAGGGGGAACTACATGCAAAGTCTGGATGATGCGGAGTTTACCTTTAGGTTTAGGCTGTTATGCCTAATATATAAATTATGCCTCTCGTACGTGTAACTTCATCAAGGTAAGTTGCAAATAGTACTTTAGAAAAACAGCTAGGTAAGTAGGTACTACCTACCTACCAAAGAACTTTGTTTTTAAAGTATGTATAATATTTTTTCAGAAATAATGGAGTGCACTGCTACATCAACTAAAAAAAATGCTTTCAAAAAAATCTAGTTTCTTTGGCGGCAGCGACTTTTCGCTTTCGCTTGTTTGACAACAAAAAATACCACGCCACAGATAATAAAACGCATCCTAGCTTTAGCCGTTTCGTGACATTCCTTTTTAACCAACACTTTTATAATTTTATCACGTCTTTTTTGTATTAATAGAATTATTACGTCTTCGGTAAATATATGTATTAAAAGTCCTTAAAAGTAAATTGTAAAGCCTATTTCTGCTTAGTTTTTTGATTATTACAAATAAACGAACCATGTCTATTTTTATACATTTTGCTTACAACGGAATTACGAAGAGGGAAAGGATTTCAAAATATCTGCGGATTGAGCGACCGCAGGATCGTCTTTTTTCGTTATTGGGACGCGGTTTGGAGATCGATCCATAGATTGGTATATATCGACGATCGATTTATATCTTGGATCATGGATTCAATATTAATTTCGGCCATTAAACGAGTATGTTAAGAGTGTTAGAAAAGAGTTTAATGACTGCCCGCGTACGTTTATTAGTTCGTATCAATATTAATCAATAGTATTTGACTATCGACCTACGAACTTATATTTTAAAAGTATGAATATAGTGATACTTATTTGTAAGTAAGTAAGTAAGTCTTTATTTGCCTTAAACATGGTATAAAAGGTGTTACAGTTTGGTAATATAATATAGTCCACATGTTTAGCTATACAACATCGTGTATCAATTGCATGCAAAATACTTAGAATTAATTAGTAATAAGTAGAAATAAAATGTCAAAGCTATAAAACATTCTCCACAATACAATCATCATAACATAATATTATTTAATGTCAGAAATTAATCTCCACGAACAAAATCAAGAATTGACAATAAAAGAAAACATAATAAAAGTAAACATTATTCGCAACAGTTCCATAACATTACATAACATAACTTAAATTAAAAAAAAAGGAAATCAATAAAATCAATAATTATAAAATTAAAAATGTCAATATTATAAACATTATCGACGATCCGTATCCGACGATCAGTAAGTCATTATTTGTGAATTATAATTTAATGTCAAAAAAATCCTTAATGTCATAAAAATTATGTTCATAGAGTCTGTTTTTAAAAGAATTAATATTAAATAATAATTTTAATTCGCGTACACACATCACCAGAAAACTTTTAGAGTACTTGGCTGATTTAGGAGTATCCTGCAATACAAGTCTACATGGATCCCTATTACGAGAGTATATTTGATCGACTTTCTTGAATAATTCCTTATTATTATATACAAAATTATATTGTATTACTTAAAATAAATATACTCTGTTATATACCTAACCATTATATAATCAAATCATTATTGTTTAATCACTATATTCTGTATTGTTATATTTTTAAAGCTTTTTTATCCAATAAATATTCCAAGTTATTGTATTTTTTTTTTCAGTTGAACCACCTGTTAATTCATCATCAAGCACTAATATTAACTGTGATAAATGTAAAATTGAGATCCCAGTACACGAATATAGATATCATAATAGAACTAATATTCATAAATCAAATTGTTTAATAAAGTCAAAATTTTCGAATGTTGATATAATAGCCACAGCATTTAAAAACAGAATAATGACTTATCGCTTAAATCCATCTCAAGAAGACGAGTACCTTCTAGCGGAGGCGTTCTTAGATGGAAAGCGAGACGATGTTTTGAAAATTATTGAATTGACATTATTGAAACATGCTTGTATCAAAGTAAACTTCGAGTTGTTTGCTTACTTTGTGTTACCCATATCAGGTGAGCAGCAACTTAAGTCCTTTAATACAAAATATGAAACCATGTACAAAAATACTGATTATGATGAGTTATATTCAAATGTAAGAGATATTTATACAATGAAATTAACTGAATTTGAGCATTACAAATCAGGATGGGCATTTATGTCTGTAAGCCATTTAGAAATTAATATTAATAAGTAGGTACTCACCCATGCGTGGCGGATCTTACATCGACTTGCCTGCTAAAATTAACAATACAAAGAGCTGTTTAAACATACGAAATACTGATAATTACTGTTTTTTGTGGAGCATAGCAGCAGCGTTATATCCAGCTAAAAATAACGTCTGTAGACCAAGCTCGTACCCGAACGTAAATTCAATATTTAATACACAGGGTATGTAATTTCCACCGTCACATAAAAGATATTCAGTTGTTTGAAAAAAAATAATGGTGAAATTAGTGTAAATATTTACGGATTGGATAAGCATCATACTGTTACTGGCCCCTTATATGTTACCAGTAGCAAGAGAATTAAACACGTTAACTTGCTTTATTTAGAACAGAACAGCAACGCCCATTACTGTTTGATTAAAGACCTTATGCGTCTAGTCAAACGACAGGTTTCACGTCATAAAGGTCAAATGTATTTATGTGAAACATGTCTACAATTTTATACCAGCGAAACAAAATACGCTTCACATTTTTTATTTATTAATTTTATTTATTTATTTATATAATACATAATTAACACATAATTGTTCTAAGGTTATAACGTTATTACCAGAAAGGGACAGTTTTTTGAAATTCAAACATTATGAAAGACAGCAAAAAATTAACTTTGTTATATATGCTGATTTTGAATGTTTGTTATCTGATTTTAATGAACCAAGTCCCGATAAAAGTACCATAAGAAATAAATGTCATCAAACATCTTGTTTTGCATATTATATATGTTGTTCCCATGACAGAAGCTTGAATAAGTTTGTTTCATACAGAGGAATAGATTGTGTACAAGTATTTATCAAAAAAATTGTAAAGGGCGCACAGTTAATTCATAAGATTGTAATTACAAAAAAAGTCTATGAAAGCAATGACTAAAGAACAAATTGACGATTATCGTAGTGCAACTATATGTCACATATGCAAGCAATTACTATTTGACGACAAAGTCCGTGACCATGACCATATTACTTCTGAATATAGAGGCGCAGCTCATTCACATTGTAATACCTATATCATTTAAAGTATGTTCATTCATACCTGTTATATTTCATAATTTATCTGGTTATGATGCCCACATTTTTATCACAGAATTGTCTTACGAAGGTGAAATAAAAGTTATTCCTAAAACAAAAGAAAAGTATTTGTCCGTAACAAAAATTATAAAATCAGATAATGATGGAATGCCTGTACAAATTAAATTCATAGATTCTTTTCAGTTTCTTAGTTCAAGTATTGATACATTGACTAAAAGTTTATCTGACAAAGATTTCATGCATTTGTCCTCCCATTTTTCTTGTAAGGACCAATTCGATTTAATAAAAAGAAAAGGTATATATCCGTATGCATATATTAATTCATGGCAGAAGTATAATGAAACCGAACTTCCATCAAAAGATTGTTTTTATAACAGCTTGCTTATGAAAAATATTTTATTTTATTTATTAGGGAAAACAAACAATTACACATTAAGAAAAACAGAAAGATAGGATACAGAAATGATACAAATGTGAAATCAACCACGTTCTCCACAGATACACAGTGAGACAATTAGGTAAATTTAAAGACTAGCGTTGTAAACAATAAATAAGAGGAAAATTAATATTAAAGTACCAACAAAACAAAGCCGCTAAAGATGCCGCATATAAGCGGAACAAATTTTCACATTATTTTTTAAATATATTAAGTAACATGAGTTTAAACTTACTATGTGGCAAAGCAAACAAATCCAAACTGCAGAAATTCTTATTAAAATTGCTCGTAAGGCGACGAAGAGGTGCACGCAAGCCTGCGTTTGTACGACAGGAAGTAGTGGCGAATACAGGTCGTGAGCGCACCTCGCGTCCCTGGCATGTTCTAGGAACTATATAATATAACAGATCATGAGTATAAACATGCACACACCGTTTGGAAATATTTTAATATTGGGTCCATTGGCGAATACACTGACTTATATTTAACCCTTTAAGTATTTTCGTATCTAATTATGCACAAAACATTTAAATGCCCTTACACAAAATTCAGAAGTCGCGCGATCGCACTCCTCTTGCCATTCGAGTTATCAACCTACAACAAAACGAGAAGGCAATACGTCACGCTTCGCGTACTATCTCTTTCTCTCCAATAACATAATGAACTTTTGAAAAAATAAAATCTGCATTGTGAGCAGTGAAACATCTGACAGGATTTATAAAATGAGTGAAAGAACTCAGCTCGCTAACTATAGTAGGTGTCATTATCGCACTCCACGATGTGGTTTAAAGCATGTCTTATGTAATATTCATGAAAAAGTTCGTAATTTCACTTTCTTTGACTACTGTATTATAGTTATTAGCGAAGAAGATTTCAGACAAACTAATAACTATATGGAACTTGTTTCATATATCCGGGAAACACTACTCCCATTAAACCATACTAATTTCATTATAAGTCTTCCAACATTTAAATATATGGAGAACAATGCTAATTTAATGTTTAATAGTAGAATAGATATTTTTAATAATTTGATTTACATGGACGCCGAGACGCATAAATATGCGTATATTCTAAAGAAGAAGAAAGAAGAAAAAAATGTTTATTCTGCACAAACAAAACGCACATTACAAATAAAAATAATAATAAAAAAGAGACAAGTATACACATCCAACGTTGTCAAAGCCTCATATTCAAGCATACATATTGCCGACAATTTTGTCCATTGCTTGATGTGTCAGTGCCAGAGACCAAAGACAAGACACCTTAGTTGACATCTCTAAGTAGTATGTGACATTGACAATACAAATCAATCCAGATCACTGACGTATAAATATTATTTATACGTCAGTGATCCAGATGCGTTCTAGACACAAACCTCAATCTGCCGTATTCATACGACTCATATAACCAACGGTCCGGCAGTATAAATAACAAAGCTCTAAATATTATTGTAACAAACCTAGAGACCTTTATTTTAAACCTAAACGCACTGAATACTACCTACCAAGATATTGATTGTATACCAAATCTTAGCACGGGTAAAATCATAACACAAAATGATATTTCTGTTATAAATGACACAAAGCACTGTGATGAGGATAGTTTTTTTCGTGTATAAAAATCTCAATATTATGCATCAAAATATAAATGGCCTCTTAAATAAATTCAATGTATTTACTGTACTGCTAGAGGAACTACATAATTCAGGGAAAATGGTGGATGTTTTATGCTTTTCTGAGCACAATATGATATTGTCGGATGTAAACCTATTACATATACCTAATTTTACTTTAGCCACACATTTCACTAGAGAATCCAGACATGGAGGCACATGTATAAGAAACGGTATTAAATATAGAACTTTGGAGTCTGTTGCGAAATATGGTGTATCCAATATTTTTGAATGCTGTGCAGTGGAACTCACCGACCACAATATTATTATAATATGTTTATACAGGGTGGCAGGGAAACGCTTCCGAAAACGAAGACAGGTGATAGGGCTAGTGATTCTCGATACGATACCATAAAAAAACAGTTTTTTTTTTTACAATTTTACTCATTTTTTTAGCTTTTTCGTACACTATGCTGTGAGAACAGTTAAATGAAACCATTATTTGCGATTAAACACATTTTTTTTCTTTACAACTCTATCAAGCAATGTATTCGTAAATAAATATCAGCTGACAATCGCGCATAACCCCGAGTTCAAAGTGCGCGAGCGCTTGCCGACAGCAGCACGGCCAACGACCCCTTTGTTCACACGATTGATGTGCGTCAAAGTTGAAGCAAATATCTTTTCAGTTCACTATTACCTTCTGGGATATCTACTTTCGGATTCCATTCATGCAAGGTTCGTAATGATTTTCCCCTTGAACCGGGTTACAATTTTGATCCGAATGTTCGCAAATTATGCTCACAAATCAGAAAAATCCAGATGTTTATGCTTAACCTTGAGATCCATGTCGAATAGAGATAATAAGATACCTACTGTGATTGGGAAAGAGCACTTTCGTTAATTCGTTCAATAAAATTTTGCACAGTAAGAAAATTGAAATGTTTACCTACCTACATCATGGTCAGATTATCTCTAGATCTGGAGTCGACGACTTCATATCGGCAAACTTAACAATAACTATCCAAAATCAAAACAATAATAATACAAAAATTAGCAAAATAACGAGACGCGTATAAGTAACGAAGAGGCTCACCGTACTGAGGCGACGAGTCACGCGACGAGGTTAACATGGGGAGGTGAAGGGAGAAGCGAGATGGACCATTCCAGCAAGGTACAGAGATAATTATGACCTTCGGTCGAATTCTGATAATCAAGGTAAATGATTACAAAAGTCATTGGTATTTGGCCGAGATTTGAACCCGGGTCACTTCACTTGACAGAGAGAAGCTTCGACAACTATTGCGCGGCGCGGCGGCAACCTAGACATCCTTTGTAAAGCGCCGCCAAAATAAAGAAAAATAAACATTACAGAGGCTCCAAATGTTTTAAATTAATAGGCCGTGTCGTGCACTTAATAACAGTTTTGTATGTAAGTCGTTAATCGATAGTGAATGAAATAAAGTAAAAAATCGCCGACTTTACCTGTGAATGACTAAAAAAATTTCATCACGTGCACCGTTTCAAGCAAATAGCGTGCGTGAATCAATTAAATTTGAACTTTATGTCAATGTAATTACGGGTCACACGACGCGCACTCGTTTATTGCTATAACTGTATCCTTCATTAAGTAGGTATGTAATACCAATCAATTGAAAGTGGATAATTTAATTAATTTAATCTAAAAAAACCCGTTAAAACTAATTTAAAAGTTAGAAAATGAAAACAGCTTGTAATAAAGCGTAAGTACAATTTCATATCAATTAAAATTAATTGGTTTCTGGTTATCATTAAGACATTATTCTTCTAACATTTTCTGTAATTTGTTGATCTTTGCACATGAAAAGACACCGCTATGTGATTCCCCGTCCACGCACACACGCGATGGCGCGCGGCGGTACGTTTGTCGGCCGGCGCCGCCGCACGTAGGCCAGGCGGCATGTTTGATGTTCTTAGTACTTCTTAGTAATCTAGTTAGTTCCTTTCAGACTCAGTTCGTGAGCGAACGCGCGTTACGTTTAATCGGTCGATAGGTATTGAACCGTATTTAATACTGTTTTGTTAGTTTTAAATTTGTATTTAGTTATTATTGTTACGTTTTTAGTGTTGTTTTATTGTTTTTTAGTTATAGTACAGTTTTGTTGTGTTTAACAATGCCTGATGCATAATTACGTGTACAGTGCTCGTGAATACGGCAACATGTTGATGTGTTTAGGAGAAGCCCGTGGCAATGCTTCTCTTGCGTTGAGAATTTACCGAGACAGATTTCCGAACGTCCAGCATCCGTCTGATTCTCGCATGATAACGGCAGCTTTTCAGCGAGTTTTAGAAAATCGACCGATTGCTCCGATAGCGGTAGGTGGTGGACAACAAGTGAATGTTCAGACAGAGGAGCGTATTTTAAATGTGATTCGCCAAAATCCTCGCCTGGGCACACGAAGTGCAGCGAAATTATTGCGGCGCCGGGGCGAACCGACAGTCTCTCACTGGACAGTTCACAAAGTCTTGCGCCGGAACAGAATGCGGCCCTACAAAATACACAAAGTACAAGCTTTACTACCTAACGATCACGTTCGTCGTCGTGCGTATTGTCGTTGGCTGCTAGATCAACAACAACGTGCGCCTGGCTTTATTGAGCACATTATCTGGACGGACGAGTCCTCCTTCACGAGGAACGGGATGTGGAACAGGAGGAATGCTCATGTATGGTCAGACGTGAACCCGTCCGCCACTCAAGAAACCGGCCATCAGACCCGATGGTCCGTCAACGTATGGGCTGGTGTTTTTAATGGACGAATTCTAGGACCAGTGTTTCTACCGCAGCGCCTCAATGGATCAGAATATCTTATTTTTTTAAACGAACATTTAGATGATATGCTAGATAATGTATCGTTGGCTGAATTTCGTCGAGCATGGTTCCAGCACGATGGTGCTCCACCGCATGTTACGCGCCCTGTCCGCGAGCGTCTCACTGAGCTATTTAATGACCGCTGGATCGGAAGAATGGGGCCGCACGCCTGGCCGGCTCGTTCACCTGACCTAACACCTTTGGACTTCTTTTTGTGGGGTTATGTGAAAGAAAGAGTTTTTAAGCGGGAATGTGACAGTGCTGATGAAATGCGGGGCAGAATAGTTAGTGTTTTCGATAGACTTCGTGCAGAATGTGTTGAGGATCCTACACTATTGCCTCGTGTTCACGGGTCGACACAACGACGGGCCCGACTTTGTATTGAAAGGGATGGAGCGCAGTTCGAGCCAAACCTCATAAGGTCGCAAAGGATTTAGACAGGTACGTAAAATGCCTCTGTCAGCTTTAATGTTTAACAGTGGGCTACGAATAATGCGATTAAAATTCATAATTTTGTGAAGTGTTGTATATAAAAACAAACATAATTTACCAAATCAATCCACAATGAGAGAATGAGAATGGCGCCTCGAGGCGCCCTGCGTGGGCCTCCGAGCGGCGGGTCCTGGTTGCCAAGATCGGGCGGAACCTGTCTTTGCCGGCAGTAGTGAGGGCTATGCTGGCAGAGACAGAGAATTGGGCAGCAGTAGCTTTCTTCTGTGAGACCGTGATGGTCCAGAAGGAGGCCGCCGAGCGGGATCGGGAGAGGGCTGATCCTGCTCGGATAAGGAGGCGTCGGGGAGGCAACCGCCTTGGCGCCTGATACGCCTAGGTCTGCTTACCAATCAAGGTAAGCGGACCTTTGGGGTCGCGGGTGCACAGAGAGGGGACTCTGTCCGCCCACCAAGTAACCCCAGGGAGGACGGTGGCACAGTGGTCATGTGCTGCCGAACATAGCGAGGCTCAGGGGAGGCCCCTTTACAGTCTCCCCAGGGATGTGCCTTACAGGCATTGCACAGGGGTGGTTCCGGAATTGGTCTTTTAAGAGGAACCGGGACCGCCCCTATGTGCTGATGGTGATCACCGGGGTGGTTTTAGTGAGGTAAAAATCCCACACTCCCCGACCTCCCTCCCCGGAGGTCGGGTGCCTTTTGAAGGTTTCCCCCCGAAAACAAAAAAACATTAAATAGCTCAGTGAGACGCTCGCGGACAGGGCGCGTAACATGCGGTGGAGCACCATCATGCTGGAACCATGCTCGACGAAATTCAGCCAACGATACATTATCTGTCAATCTGGGTATTCCATTTTAATGTGCTTTCAATATTTAATCCCAGAAATTTTGTCACATTCGTCTCATCAATCCTTTTATCATTATATCTAAATTTAAATTCTGATTTACTGTTTGTTGAAATTTCATTATTACTGTCTTGTCTAAGTTTATTACCAAATTATTATTCTCTAGCCAATTTATAACTGATTTTATGTTAGAGTTAATGTCTGATTCTAATGTATCTAATTGGTCACTGTTGAAAAGTAGAGTGCTGTCATCTGCAAACATTGTCATGGGATAGGTGGATGCTTTTGGGAAGTCATTTATATATATAATAAATAGGAGAGGTCCAAGTATGCTACCTTGTGGAACTCCATACATCACTGTTCTCGGGCTAGATTTAAATGTTGTTTCATGTTTTTTACATATTCTATTAATAACTTTTATTGACTGTCTATCTTGTAGGTATGATTTAATTAATTAAAGATATGTTACCTCTAATCCCGTATGCGTCAAGTTTATTAATTAATATTCTATGGTCTACGCGGTCAAAGGCTTTCGACATGTCCATATATAGAGCCAGAGCCGGTTTTCTATTATCTACTCTGTTGCTAACGAGTTTTAAGAAATCATAGATTGCCATGTCAATGGACTTATTTTTCCGGAAGCCCTTTTGGCTATCGACAAATAATTTATTTTTCTCGAAATATGAATAGATTTGATTGTATATTACTCTTTCAAATATTTTTGACAAAATAGGTATCAGTGCTATAGGTCTATATATCTTTATTTATATATAGATAGAAAAGATAAAGATATAAAAATAATAATTGAATTGTGTTGTATTTTACTGGGTCTTTTTTTGCAGTTATATGAAAAATGGGAAACAAGAAAAAACAAAGCCGGAGAAAACCAGGAGCTCGCAATTATGCAGATTACTCAAAGGAAATGTTGGAAGTTGCTGCAGATCTCGTGCGAAATAAAAATATTTCTTCTTACGAAGCTGAAAAACAATTTGGGATACCGCGTCGGACCATTGTAAACAAAGCTAAAAATATTCATCTCAAATCATTTGGTCGACCTACACAGCTGTCACCTGAGGAAGAAGTACACATCGCAGAAGTAGTCAATCTTTCAGCTGAATTTGGTTGTCCTCTCACTCTCTTAGATTTACGTATTGTAGTACACAACTACACATTGAAAATCGAAAAATCACATCTTTTTAATGGAAAAATGCCAGGGGAACGCTGGGCCCGTGCCTTCTTAGAAAGACACAATTTTTCCCAAAGGGCAACACAGAATATTAAAAAAAGTCGTGCTGCAAAAACAGTTGAGGAAATGAATGAATTTTACAAGAATCTCAATCCAATTCTCAATTTCCGCCAGCAATATTCTCAATTTCGATGAGACAAATTTAAGCGACGACCCCGGATCTAAAAAGTGTATTTTTAAAAGAGGGACAAAACACCCTGAAAGGGTCATTAATGCTAGCAAAAGTGCTGTATCAATAATGTTCAGCGGAACTGCTGACGGACATTGCTTACCCCCTTATGTGGTTTACAAGGCAGAACATTTGTGGACCAGGTGGTGCGAAAATGGTCCAAAAAATGCCCGATATAACCGAACCAAATCTGGATGGTTCGATATGATGTGTTTTGATGACTGGTTTAAGACTATAGTTTTGCCATGGGCTACGTTCCGAGACGGCATTAAACTAGTTATCGGTGATAACTTGGCATCGCACCTATGCGTTGATACAATTCAATTATGTCAAAGTCAAAACATCAGATTTGTTTTTCTTCCAAAAAAATGCTACACACCTAACTCAACCGCTAGATGTTGCATTTTTTGGACCGATGAAGCGACTTTGGCGTGAAATTTTAACAAATTATAAAGCTACATACAGCACTGCAAGCACAATTAATAAATGTCATTTCCCACAACTACTGCAGGAGCTAATGACTAAAATAGATATGACAAAAGAGACCAACATTTGTAAAGGATTTGAAGGATCTGGAATATTTCCGTTCAATCCCTCAAGAGTGATATTAAAAATACCAACAATTCAAGAAGAAAATACTCGTCAGTTTGATGCCAGCCTTCTGGAGTTCTTACAACGAAACAGACGGTCACAGCCAATGAAAACAGGCCAAAACAGCAAACTTACTGTCGTACCTGGTAAATCTATATCGACTGAAGAAGCAGATGAGCTAGCAAAAGCTAAAAAGATGAAGAAGGATACAAAAAAAAGTAAACAAAAAGAGAAAAAAGATTCAATGTTACCAGGACCATCGAAAATAACTACTGTCAAAAAGAAAATAAAGTACGCTGAAACTCAAAACCCCGGATTAATTGATACCTACGAACTAGACCAAGGTGCTATCTTGGAAGACAACTCGACGCAATTACATAGTTCGTCGTTGATGCTTAAAAATCCTGAAAGCCTACGTAGGCTTTGCATAACTGCCATAAACGTGTAGCACACTTCAGCGGCAGATTCAAATGAATACGTACATCGGTTGAAGAATTTGCCAAAAAATTCCATAATAAATACTCCATTTTGCGTAGACGCACCAGAATGCCTGCAGTCAAAAGAAGTTAATCCAGAACAATTTAAAAACCCGAACCAGAATAAGAAACCCAAGATAATAATTACGTCTAATATAGTTGTAAAAGAAGCTTCCCCTGAAAATAGAATCGTTCTAGAGGATATAACAAAAACACAAATAAATAAACGAAAAAGAAGATAAGCTGGTACGTCACAACGACAGTCATCAACAACAAAAAAAAAAATTGTTTACCAAAGCGACTCAAGCCTGACATCGGAAACTTCTTTTCATGCTGCAGACGACTCCGATTACGAAAATTTTGATAATTACATTGCGTCATGTTTACAAGAACAGGAAGAACAGGAAAACATTGCACAAGAAAACAGATGCCCTTTCGGACTAAGTGATATAAATTTTTATGAAGAAGGTACTCCTAGACTTGCTCGCGACGCACCGAGTCATGAGTTCGATTCTTGCGAAGCTCCGTACGAAAAATATTTAAAAATAGTTATATCAATCTTTTTGAAGTAAACTAAGTGTTTAAGTGCAAAAAAAAAAAGTGAAGACATAACTTAATAACAGTGACATAAAATAATAATGAACAAATACAACAAAAGTGAATATCTACAATAAAGAATGAATAGTCATAAATAAGTGTTATATAATTAAAAATATGTGGTTGTAAAACTATGAATCACCATCTAAATCTTAAAGTGCAAGCAATAAGTGGCAATAAACCCGTAATTATAAACAAAAACCTAATATTCTACATCAAAAATTATGCGAACAAACTACAAAAACAAAAGTGAACGAAGTGTTTCTAAGCAAAAACCAACTGTTACCTGTCAATTAATTATCAACAATCACAAAAAGGTAACAAACCATCTTAAAATACATTAAAAACAAATTATGTGGTATAATAAAGTGAACAAAGAAACAGTGCAAAAAATTCCTAACACATGAGTCATAATAACCGCCAGTCAACTTTTAAAACAACGAAATATACATTAAGAACCATATATTCGACACTGAAAACATTACCCAAGTAGTCCAGTGGTAACGCCTCCTACTCTGAATCACTGTACGTGGCAAGCCCCGAGTGCGATTCCAGCGACCAGGATTTCTTTTAGAATCTTTATTTGGGACCAATAATAACTATGGATGACATCATTACTTTCCGAAACCAAAAATTATTTAAATCGAGCTCTGTCAATGACATCAGTCAAGAAAATTCACTTCTTTTCGACACAACTATGATGAGTCTGCCAAATACATCAATAAACTCGAGTCAAACAGTTATTGATCTTCAAGAAAAAGTTAAACTATTATCAAACGATTTACAGAGCGCCCACAATGAAATCGAAAATTTAAACACCGAAAATTTTAAATTCAAAACAGACTTGCAAAAATACATAAATATAATAAATGCTTATAAAGACATACATTCTCCAAATAAAACAAATTTGACGCCACGCTCAGAAAACAAACATAAATCTACCACAAACAAAAATAAAACGCCTGCAACAAATAAAAAGCAATTACACATATCACAAGAAATAATTGAAACGCCTGTTATAGAAAAAAGGCAATCAGACGCATTGACGATACAAGAAACAAATTGCAATGGACAGGTAAACAACACGAAATCTACTGTAATTAACTTAGAATGTACTGATATTATAACATCGGAAATGAATCACAATTTGAACAAGAACGTCTTGGAGGATAGTGTATTAATGCAAAATCAACAGAAAAACGCCCAAGAAAAGTCCTATGTCAAAAAACAGAACTCTGTAGAAAATAAATCATCAATGCCCATCAACGGAAATCAATCTACAAACGCGGTACGCCACAATGTTAAAAATAAGGTCATTATTATTGCTGATCAGCAGGGACGCTTTGTCCAAAGAATCCTTCAAAAACTATTAGGAGACAAATTATTAGTTACATGTTTTTGGAAGCGAGGGGCAACATTGAAACAAGTCATAGACACCGAAAAATCTGAAATAAGTTTATTGGACAAAAATGACTTTGTAATTGTACTAGGGGGAGTTAACGATAGAAACCCAGTTGAAACTCAAATTAATTTGATAAATTTCTTAAGCAATACACAAAATACTAATGTAATCGTTTCTGAAGTTTTGTATAATATTAATTTGAATGTAAAAAAGTTAAATTGTGAATTTAAACTTATGTGTTCTCAATACATTCACGCAACATACATTAGCATGAATTATTCAATGTTTATTCCAGATTATAGTTCTTTGGCATTACATATATCTCAGTTGACACTAAGGGAAATATTACGGATTGCTTATAAACAAAATTTTAATAAGTATTCGATGGAAAGGCTCAGCGTTGATACTGCTCCAATGTACACCATCAAAAGTGTCTAGGGATCAACATATATTTTTGCAATAACTTTTCTCCTGATTGATATTAATTAAAATTTTCTTTAAGGATTCATAAAATAAGTGTTTTCGTTTGTCACAGTAACGATAAACCAAGTCACCTTTGCATTAATAAAGAAATTTGCCATTTTCCTAATAAAGGGATTTTTGACATTTGAACCACTAACACAAAAGTTCGAAAAAAAGACTGAAATAACAGTTTTCTTTAAAATTTTATTGGGTAACTTAAACAATTAATAATCCGTGTTTCTACCGCGAACACTAACAACACAAGAACATCGGTTTGGCATACTCAAAATGAGTTCATCCAAATCACGCTGTGGAATGGCCGCCCATGTTCGTTGCAACAACAAAAAAAGGTCTTCTTGCGACTGGATACCCTCCATATTCGGCAGAGCTCTTCTCTGTAGCATATCCCATGCATGCTCAATCGGGTTCAAGTCTGGCGACTGAGCAGGCCAGGGCAGGACATTGATGTTAGCTGCGGCGAGAGTCTGTCTTACAACTCTTGCGGTGTGCGGTCGTGCATTATCATGCATTAACTGAAATAAGGGACCGATTTGCACTTGTAGAGGAACGATGACGTCTGATACAATCGTCTCAGCATAAATTTGAGCGTTGAGGTTGCCTCTGATCCAAATCAACTCAGTTCTTCCGCCGATCCAAATACCCGCCCATACCATGATGGTTCCACCACTATAAGGATGGACTTCCTGGCAGGATTTTAATCGCTGTTGGCGTCCAGGGGTTCTCCAGTGTCGTATACGTCTTGTATCCGGTCTCATACCAAAACGAGACTCATCAGAAAAGCACACGAAACGCCATTGTTCTTCTGCCCAATTTCTGTGTTCAAGAGCCCATTGATATCGAATCCTACGATTGTGCATTGCTATAGGTGGTACCCGTAGCGGTCTTCGGGAATGAAGGTTCACTTCATGCAAGCGGTTTCTGACTGTTTGGTCGCTAATTAAGTTCCCTGAAGAGTGATGAAGCCTCACGGCTAACATCATGGCGGTTATTGTTGGAGCTCTTCGAGTTAAGATTTGAATGTATCGGTCTTGTCTCCGTGTGGTGCAGCGATACCGTCCTCCATGGCGCTCAGCCACGGTACCAGTGCTTCGGTAACGTGTCCAAAGTCGACTGATAACACTCTGACTTGTATTCAGAGCTAAAGCCACAGTACGTTGCCGGGAACCAGCTTCTATCATTCCCACGGCTCTGAGCATTTCTTCCCTGCTTAAATGACGTCGCCGCTCCATAATAACGTTGGTTTTAATCAGTAGTAGGGAAACAGTAGCACTAATAATGTCTTCAATGCGTTGTATGTTTTTATAGGGAAAATATTGACAGCTGATTTTCATCTTTTACTCGAATTTGATTCACAGTTCCTGATTCAAATTATGAAATGCACCAAAAAGGATCCATATAAATTTATAAAATCATAAATTTATTACAAAGCCACATCTTAATCTCAAGAAATCCGCATAAAAATGCTTGATCCCTAGACACTTTTGATGTGTGTATATTGACAAATGTACACAAACAGAAAATAATGAAAATTCAAATCATCAAAATGAGAGTTCTCCTACTAATAAAGTTTTTTTTCGAGTATAAAAATATAAACATTCTGCATCAAAATATGAATGGCCTCATTACTAAATTAGATGAGCTAAATGTACACTTATACTCATTAAGTAAAAACAATAATGAAAATCCTATTGACATTTTATGCATTACCGAGCACAATATGACCCCGGAAGATACCAAAATACTTAAACTACACAATTTTATTTTAGGAGATTTCTTTTCACGTAAAACCCGGAATGGGGGATCATGTATAATGATAAGAACAAACCACAAATTTAAAATTATTACAGAAGCTAGAGACTTAAGTATAACTAATGTTTTCGAATGTAGTGGTATTGAATTGACTGACCACAAAATTATAATATTATGCATTTACAGACCACCTAAAAATAAACGAGACATAATGGATCAATTTTTTTCTAGGCTAGCAGAATTATTAAGTAAAATATCGTACAGAAATAAAAAAGTTATATTATGTGGTGACTTTAATATTAACAGACTTGAGAAAAACAATATATCCAGACAATTTGAACAATTACTATCAAGCTTTAACCTAACATTGTCAATAAATCAACCTACCAGACTAAATAGCATTACGTGTATTGATAATATAGCACATAATATTAGAGGCTCAAAAACAAAAGTAGTGGAACTTTCACTCTCTGACCATACAGCACAAATATTGGCTTGCCCAGTAAAGAAAAGTTACTACATCACACACTGGTATAAAACTAAACGTGACTATTCCGAAGAAAATATATTAAAAATTATAAATTGTCTTAAAAATCTCAGCTTTTCCGAATGCTACACTAATGATGACCCTGAAAAAAACTTTGACACTTTTTATGGTTTATTTTGTCTTTTCTATGACTTATGTTTCCCAGATACACGTGTGAAAATACCAATTTCCAAGAAGCCTGCATGGTTAAGTAAGGGTATAAAAATTTGCTCGAAGCGAAAACGCCAATTATTGTGGAAGTATAGGTTGACGTCAAATCCTAACGATAAAACAAAATTTAAAAACTATTCAAAAAGATTTAGAATTATAATTAAAAAAACGCAAAAGGCTCAAAACAGTTATTATATTAATTCAGCAACAAACAAGGGAAAGGCAATGTGGAAGATCATAAATAATAATAAAACAGTAATTCCAAAAGAAAATATTGCACAAATAAAAGTAAAAGATCAACTAGTTACAAATCCTAAGGAAATAGCACAACTATTCAACAACTACTTCATTGATGAAATACAGTCTACTTCTACCTCTAGCGGCTCAGTTACAAAAACGTACAATACAAATTCAAATTCTATTTTTTTAAAGCCAACCAATCCACATGAAATAGATCAAATTATAGAAGGATTAAACAATACGAATAGTACAGGGTACGACAACATAAGTACGAACATTATAAAACGAGTGTCTAGTCACATAGCTCCAGTAATTAGTAACATTATCAATCAGTGTCTAGAACGAGGTGTTTTTCCTTCAAAATCAAAATCAAAAAATCCAAAGTCATTTATTCAAATTAGGCTGAGAATCAGCACTTTTTGAACGTCAAAATCACATAAGACAGTCCCCCCAAAACGCCCACCCTTCACCACTTCCTAGTGCTTTAGCTGGGAAGAAGAAGTGGCGGAACAAACTCCCCAGCAGAAATTGAAAACTACGATCGTAAATCCATTATTTAAAAAAGAAGATAGAGAGGATATGCGTTTTTACAGACCAATTGCGTTAATACCAGTGATGGCAAAAATTTTCGAAAAGGTTATATATAATAATTTATATAATTTCTTTGAACTCAATAATTTATTTACTAATGAACAATTTGGCTTTCGTAAAGGAAGATCCACCAGTGATGCTCTTATTAATTTTCTTAAGAAAGTAATGACTGGATTGGATAGCAAGCAACAAATAACCGCTATTTTTATGGATATGACTAAGGCTTTTGACCATGTTGACCATAATATCCTACTTAACAAATTAGAGAAATATGGGATAAGAGGGAATGCCTTGGAACTTATTAAGTCGTACTTAACTGATCGTTTTCAAATAACACGAATAACGAAAATAGAAATAGACACAAAATTCGAACGCATCTATATGTCGGACCCTAAAATTGTAAAATTTGGCGTTCCCCAAGGAAGTATCCTTGGGCCTCTTTTATTCGTTATATATATTAATGACCTACCAAGGTCTATAGACCAGGACATTATATTGTTTGCGGATGATAGCACAGCCATTTTTGCAGATACCGGTCAAGAAAATTTTGAAGCTCAGGTTAATAAATCTCTCGAAGATATTATAAACTGGTTAATAATTAATAATTTAAAAATAAATATTGATAAAACAAACTATATGACCTTCACAAATAAAAATACAAAATCAAATAAAATCAATGTTAATTATAATGGTAATTCAATAAATCAGGTCAGTAACACTAAATTTCTAGGAGTCCATATCGACTCAAAACTTGACTGGAAAATGCATGTGGATGGTGTCTGCAAAAAACTTAATCAGTATTCATATGCTCTCTATTTACTTCGAAAAATTGTAAATGAAAACGTATTACTCAATGTTTATCATGCATATGTGGGTTCTATAACAGAGAATTTGCATTCAAAGCCCAAAAAAATGTATCCGAAGTATATGTGGGCATAAACAGACCGATTCATGCAGAGCAGAATTCAGAAGACTAAAAATCTTAACCCTAGCGTCAATGTATATATTGGAAGCAGCCTCAATGACAAAGCGAGATATCAGTAATTATGAGACAATGGGAAGTACAAGATATAAAAATGACCTTAAGGCATCTAAGAGTAGAACAGTTAAGTTTAAATCAAGCATATTTGGTATGGGTGTGAAAATTTATAATAAATTGCCAGACTTTATTAAAACCACTGAGACATTAGCTACTTTTAAATACAAACTTAAAAAACTACTGATACAGAAAGTATATTATACAATTAATGAATTCTTTAATGACAAATGTCTAGACTGAAATTTATTTAATGGTATTATGATAATGCATAATTATGAAAAGTGTTAGTTATTGTTTAATTTATTTATCTGTAATGTAGTGGTAATGAATATTATATTGCCTTGACTATTTTGTATACTTGTTATGACGGTTTATATTATTTTTTTTTGTTTTTCTTTCTTTGGACATCAATTAAGTCAGTGACAAATGTTTTTACTAAAATTTATTTAATATGACGTTAATGATGCAATAATTATGACAAATACCAATTGATATTTATACTTACATTATTTTCTCTAATGGTTATTATGTTACTTGAATGATTTTATTTTGTTTTTCTTTTGATATGTAATTGTAAATTTTAAAGATTGTACACCCCATGGGTATGTTACAGTGATACTTTGTTATAATACTAATTTTAAGAGCTGAATTTCCACCTGTGACAAACAATAAATAAATCTTGAATCTTGAATCTAGACTTCAAGAAAACAGCTGGATAATAGCAAAATTCGCTTCGAAAAAAAGTGTTTAACATTTTATAGGCAATGTTTTATCAATAAATGACCAAATTCCCACGGTGAAATTTGTTCGAAGAGTCAAAATTCTAAAAGTGATAAGGGAACAGTCTTCACCTACCCTAACATTGAAGACATATGTGCTGTACATGATTTAAATGATGTTATTGCAGTATTACCTGATCCCCAAATTTCCCGACGAGGACATTTCATATTTAATTTCGATTTTGATAAGTATAACATACAATAAGTAAAAATGTTATTACCTACATAACAGGACCTAACTAACAATCACACGAACATTTTAATTAATTTTCAATCTTGGTCAGTGGTCACATTTAGAATGTTTTCAATATAGTCCATTGAAATGTTACATTTAGCGTGCATTTCTTAGAGGACGCAATTTTTTTTTTTAGATATCATGGGGGAGTCAGTTTAAAGTAAAATCCAAGTTTGTGGGGTTGCAACCCTTGTCCCACGGCCGCCATCTTGCAGTAGTAGATTTTTTTTACTAAAAAGTTTCATAGATTTTTGCTCATAACTTTATTATTTTTGGTTCTACGACTAAAAGTTACTGAATAAATGTTGTAGATAATCTTATTTGCAACAAAAACTGGGAACTCATTTTTGTTGTGAGACCTATGGTTCGTCAGATAAATCACAAAAACCATTTGAACCACCCCTTTTTCCAAGATGGCGGCCGTGGGACAAGGGGCCGTGGGACAACCCCACAAACTTGGATTTTACTTTAAACTGACCTAGACATCTAAAAAAAAAACTGCATCCTCTAAGAAATGCACGCTAAATGTAACATTTCAATGGACTAATAATTTTCTATTTTTGTTTGAGATTATTTTTAAGTGTTTTTTTTATATTTTGAGTAACTACGTATGTATGCTCCAAAATATTTGTTTTTATATTACGTACCTACAGTTCTTATATTGAAGTATTTTTTTTTATAATTATGTTACTTTAATTCGTAATAATTATGTTCCTATTCATAAATAGTTTGATTAAACTGATTTTGACAACTAAAAATAGTACCTGAATTAGATTTTTTAAGAGCGCATTGTTTTTTTTTATAAGGTGTTTCTAGAAGTAGGTATACAAGATTTTGGATAAACGGGTAGCTATTATTAGCATTTATTTTTCTATAGATGTTTGTTTAATACCAAAGCTTTGAAATTTGTTACTACGTTGTGTACCTGACAGTTGTATATCATTTATTTTTAGAGAGAAAAGACTTACCTATACTTGAATTAGTAATTGTTACTCACATAATTTACGATATTTTTATTTTATTTAAAAATACCTAAGTATTTTGTGACAAAAAGTTAAATTTTCTAGTAAAGTCATGCTAAAAAAATTGATTGTTTGTTATTTGTAACTATGAGAAATTATTGCCAAAAAACCATTGCATTTGTGATTTAATTTTATTCTCGTAAGTAACAATCTGTAAAATTTTTGAAAACAAGTAAATAAAAGTATTATTTAAAAAAAAGTTTTTTTGTAGTTTGAGACAACCCTACAGTCAACGATATTTTCTATGGAATGTTTGAGGTACCTGCTACAACTTTGCCTATTAGCTTTGAAAAAAAGAATAATGCCTTTAGGGCAATCATATGACTGCCGGGACCAGCTCGGTGTCGTATGCACCCAGAAAAAAAAACTGAAAATGATAACGCTTTTATTCATTGGGATATTCTTCTAGGCAAAGTTGCGTCTTTCACCTACAACTTTGCCTACGGCTTTGAGTGCTTGTAATTCGGAAAAACAGCATGATTCAAACAAATGTGGGTTCTACTTGGCTAGATATAAGGCCCGTTTTCCGTCTTAAACTCATTAAAAGGCATAATAATAAAAAGGTTCAGACATACGAACAAAAAACTTCAAAATCCAGGCAAAGTTGCAGCATTTTACGTACCTAGTGAATTTGATCGACATTATTGTTTTAAATGTATCGTACATTCCAAGTAAAGTTTTCTAGTAACTATGATAAATGGAGCGACCTTGAAAAGGATGCGAAGGCGCCGCGCGCAACCGTGCAGCTGCGGAACAAAAGCGCAGATAACAATGTTTTTGTCTAGCTCTCATTGGCTCATGCAAAATCCCACTCCAGAATTCGGCAAAGGGATCTATTTAGTTACTTGTGAACTTCATATTGAGAACTGGTGGTGTTATAAAAGTGAAAGTGTAAATGGGAGCACATGTAAGTAGTTTCTTTTTAATAAAACTATAATATTTTCTGTACAGCATTTATAAAATGTTTAGAATTAGACATGAGTGATAAATAACGTCACAGTGAAAAAATCACCGTGATCTGCCAACTGTGAATATCACAGTGACTTATTAAGCATTATAGTCGTTCCAAAATAACGTTGTTCCTTTCCGTCGCATTTACTCCGTCTCACTCCCGTCACTGCGGTCACTGTCTCACTGACGCTGCGAATGCTGCGATATGGAACGAGATTATAGGAACGTCCGCTCGGCCGCTCGCGCGGCCCGCGCGCCCGCTTTCGGAGTACTTCGGTAAAAGTCGTATATTTTCGTGAGGTTGTCAATGCGCGAGCGGAGAGGGATAATAGTCGCGTGCGTGACGTCGACTTTTGACTGTTTACTCATTGTAATTTGCTAAGTGCACTTATTTTATTTGGCGCCATTATTTTCTTCCGTTTAAATTATACCATAATTTTGATAAGCGTATGCAAATTACGACGTGCAAATTAACATCGTGTTAGTAATTAGTTTATGTTTGATTATTCGTTGTGTAAATAGTGATTAGTTCAGTGTAAATAGTGATTAGTTCAGTGTAAATAGTGACTAGTTTAATGTACTAAAATTAAAACTGCTCTCAACCATTATGGCGGATTCCCGAAAAATGAAAACTAGCCATTTATGGAATTGTTTTGAAGATTTTGGGGACAATGTAAATAAGGTCGCAATTTGTAAATTATGTAAAGTTAAGTTAAGTTATAAATCATCAACATCCAATTTAAAAAAAACACTTGGACCGGAAACACCCAACTGTGCAGTTTGTCTCTTCAAAACAGCAGTCTGTTCCTGTTTCACCAACACCAACTACGTCAGAATCAAACCCGCAAATCCTGCAATCACCGTCGGTCTCAACGATGCCTTCCACCTCCAGTGCGAATGTGCACCAGCAACTACAAAAGTCAAATGTGCCGGCAAATGCTTTAGAGAATACCAACATACAAAACTTGAATAATATAGTATTACAGAATCAACCTATGGCCAAATATTTAAAAAGAAAACTAACACCAAACGAAAAAAAAGGTTAGATGATCTGTTGATGCTGCTATTCATATATGATTATCAGCCTTTTTCAATAGTCGAAGACAGAGGATTCAAGGCCTTTGTTGAAGGATTGAATCCCTCGTACACCTTACCGAACAGGAAAGTACTCTCCAACAATTACCTACCTGCACTTTACGAGACATGTTTATCAGAAACAAAAGAGAAAATTGAGCGCGAAGCACTTAGTGTTTGTTTGACTTCCGATATTTGGACATCTAGCAACAACGATGCGTATTTAGGACTCACAGCCCACTATATTGATGAGGAGTTTAGTTTAAAGTCAGTCTTATTAGAATGCGCACCTCTGAGTGGTTCACATACGGCTGAAAATATCAAGGAAAATGTGCTACGTATTCTTCAAAATTGGAAACTGAAGGATAAAGTTCTAATCGCTGTCACAGACAACGCCAGTAACATGAAATGTGCAGTCGAAAAAATGGGCTTCAAGCATTTCGGCTGTTATGCCCATTCAATAAATTTAATAGTGAGAAGTTGTACCACCGAAAGCACTGCAAACGAAACAATATCAGGAGTAATCACGAAAGTGAAAAGTATTGTCGCACGTTACAAACGAAGTGTAAAAGCCACTGAAAAATTAATAATCTACCAAAAACAAAATGATATTGCAATCCCGAGAAAGGTACTGCAGGATGTATTCTACTAGGTGGAATCACACGCACGCAACGCTTTGTGGATCTGGAAGAAGCTATTAAAGTAACAATGGCTTTGACTGACGAGGAATGGGAAACCTTGTCAGCCGAAGAATGGCGTTTATGTCGCGAGTTATGCACTGTACTCAAGCCATTTGAACAGGTAACTGAAGCGATGAGCGGCGAAAAATATGTATCTGGGAGTCAAATACTCATTTTAACTAGAGGTCTAATTTCGGCACTGAATAAAATGCTTCAGATTACTGAAGACCCAATGGAGGAAGATTTTGTGGACAGTCTTCACGAAATATCTAAAAACCTGATACGATCTTTGAGATCGGAGACTGAAAGAAGATTCGCTAATATCGAGGCTAGTAAGACGATTGGTGTTTCGACAATGCTAGACCCACGATTTAAACTACATGTGTTTAGAAACCAGGTTTACGCTGCTGATATTAAAAAAACAGTAATTGACCTTGTCACTAACAATATAAATAAAAATTTGCCAGTTCAGCAAAGAGAAGATATGGAAGCCCCTGAAGAACCCATAACAAAAAAAACTAGGTTTGATATTTGGGACGAATATGATAACATAGTTAACACAGTGCGCCCTGAAGGTACGCCTAGATCGCAGGCAGTGCTAGAAGTACAGAGATACCTAGAGTTACCTGTTACGGGGAGACAGCAAGACCCATTAAAATGGTGGAAGACTTTCAAGCACAGCTTTCCCAATTTAGCAGTTTTGGCCAGAAAAAAAAAAAAATTTATGGCTACTTCTGTACCCTGTGAGAGACTCTTTTCCAAAGCAGGAAGTATCATGAATGAAAGACGTACAAGGCTTGGCGTTAGAAAGTTGCAGCAGCTTTTATTTTTGAACTCAAACTACAAAAACAAATAAAAATTTAAAATATCCCTATTGCAATAATGTAAATAATATAAATAATGTACAACTAAAACCTACTTAACCCTTAACTTGGCAGGAAGTAAAAAACTTGAAAAAATGTACTTTATTGTTATATTTGGCCTTAATTATGATTAAAAGACACGAAAAAAATAAAAATAAAAATCTAGATGTCCTAGGTTTCGAGAAAATCTATGTACATCACAATGTACACTGCCAATTATGCCGAAATGTTGACATTATATTGTTTGTACATTGTGATGCACATTGCCAGGTTGATAATGAAATACATTTTTAATATTTATTATGTATTTATTTGAATGAAAATGAGAAAATACAAAAAAACTTAATTATTTTGTGTGAAAATTACGGAAGCAATTACGCTTTTGTTTTCCCACAACAAAACATAAATGTACGTTACATTTTATACAGAAGACAGTTGTCCTACCACTTTTGCAATACTTGCAACGCATTGTTTCATCCCCTGCTTCTGGGAGATGACCCTTATCATCGAATCGGACGCTGTCTGTTGGACGAACAGAGACTGGTTTATGGATTTTCAGATCCTCGCCTATGTCTTCTGTTACGTTTATATTTTTTACTGTTTTATTTGATTTAGTCAATCCTTCGAACAATTGAAATCTAAAATCCTTCAACATAATATTTTTTCCATCCCGTCTATGCAAAAGCCAAGCGTTATTGATACACATGTCAATAAGTTGTGAAAATATTCCCAAGTACCAACGATGACTTTTGAAGGGGGTTCTATATAAAGATATTAACATGTCCGCCAAATCCACCCCTCCCATGTGTTTATTGTAATGTTTTACAATTTGAGGACATTCTACGTGTACCTTCTTTTTCTCATCTTTATCGTAACGCTTGATAGTTTCGATGGGGTGCGAGTCTATATACGAGCTTATAAGTGTGACGACCTTATTGTCGTTCCACTTTACCACCGCCAACTTATTTTTATTACAGACAGCTTGAGCGCTAGAACCACGTTTCTTCTTCTTCATTTGTTGGTCAGTTGGCAATAACTCCTGACAGCCTCGTAGACGATTAGTCCTTATTGTACCGAGACTTAGAATCCCGTACTCTTCACGCAGTATATACGTTAGTTCAGGTGACATAAAAAAGTTATCAGCGTAAACAATGGCCGGTTTTTGCGTTATAGTTTGGCACAATGCAATCACTACCTTGCCCCCCAAACCAATTGAAGCTTCGTTGTCCCTAAATTTCAGTCCGCGAAAGGTGTCATCGCCACCATATAGAAGAAAATCGTATATAATACCCGAGACACCCGCACGCACGAAATTCTTGAAACCCCATTTTTTAGGTTTCATTTTTACATACTGCTTTCTTTTACCTGCTTTACGACCTTTATAAGGTATCATCATCTCGTCAATCGAATATTTTCCTTCTTCTTCGACTTTCAAAAAGTTTTGCCGTATTCTTTCCATTACGGGACGTATTTTGAAGTAACGGTCTGAGTCTTCTAAGGTGTTATCAGCAAAGTGAATATACCGACGTATTTGTTGATACCTTTTGAGAGGCATAAGATCAACTATGAGAGGGTATCTTGTCCTTTTAGCCCAATAATCTGTATAGGCTGGCATCTGCACTATACCCATCAACATTTGGATGGCTAAGAAGTTCTTTATCTCGTCATCTGTCAAATGTACAGATCGCCCTAGTTGTTGCACTGAGTATAAATTTGTATTAAGAACAATGTCAGTAATTATGTCAGGTGAAAAAAAGTAATAAAAGTAATCCAGTGCTGTATCAATATCTGTTTGATGTAGGTCGTATAAGTTTTCTTCAAGACAAGCACTATGACAAAATACTGCTTTGGACCAATGATAATCAAGAACAAAGGAGAATGGGCAAAATCGTACGGCACTTGGTCTATCAGCGGCCAGGAACATTTTATTTTTTTTTGGTTTAATATCACCCTACAATAACGGGTTCAAGAAGTTTTATATCTGTAGTGTCATTATTAATGGAACTAAATACATTTTTATTTTAGATATGTAAGCCTGTGATTTAGCGTATTAATTACTAAGATTTAGTCTTAAAAATAAGGAAATAAAATAAAATGACTTGTTTACTTCAATACATTTATTTTACATACATTTACATACATAAACTCACGCCCTTTTCCCATGGGGGTAGGCAGAAACCACAGAACGCCACTTGCTACGATCCTTACATACTCCTTTTGCCTCGTCCACATTCATACATTTAATGTACAATAATAGCACTGAGTTCTGATGCCGGTAATAAAATATCCTCGTCTTGATGTCTAGCCCATGCCAGATACCACACTACACACATAACGTGTGCGCAACAACCGATTGTGCGCCTTCCACTCAAACAACTGCAATAATAATGAGCAATTGCTTCTCTATTTTGTCTTTGTCGGTTAATTACAATATAAGAATAATATATTCTGGACCTTACATGTCTAGATTGTATTCGCACACGTAATAACCAAATATCTTCTTCTTCAATAAAATCTCTGAGCTGACTTATTTGTCGCTCCCGGTATACTTCGATATTGTATAAGCCTTCAATTAAGTGTTCAGCGTAGTAGCTGCGAGCCAACTTGATTTGGTATGTGCCAAGTGCAAACAGAATTAGGTCTTCTTCAGAAAAAACCGGAAAGTCTTCAAAAATAGGTTGGTCGCTGCTGAGTCTTTCAAATGATGCCCTCTGTCTATTTATGTTATGACGGATAACATAGTCCGCTAAGAGGTTCGGTATTTCAAAACGTTCATTAATTATATTTACGAACGATGATGCATGAATACTATCTTGTATTGGTGTTTGGAACGCATTGATGAGTGCCGCTGCGTTTTGAAAGTCCTCAAACATGTGACTTAAGGCGCGATTAAAATATTCTTGCCTAAACAATTTGAAATCTCGCTTGAACCTGCCATTTATAACTTCCACTACCCAGCGGCATAGAGTTACCAGCCTAGTTCTATTGGCCTGTTCAGTAGTAAGCTGGTCTGCACCGCGGTCTTTGGTTTCTGGCATATAGGCACTGTAGTTGCATCGCTCCAAATCGCCACAGACGTCTCTAAACCCACGATCTAAAATGAATATGTCGCCAGCCCGGTAAAACCAGTGAAATGTGCCTTCTTCGTCATTTATAATTCTTTCCAAAATACTGGCATCTGAGTCGGTAGCAGCATAGGGCCCGCAAACATCAATTATATGCCCATCGGAACACACCATTAAGAACGGTTTTAATAGATTTTCGTATTTGTGTAGACTGTAGGTCTGTCGCTGGAACGAAAAGTTGGAGCTCTTCTGTATATAAATATATGTTCCATCCATGATTGTTACTGCCTTCCTTTCTTCTGGAGAAGACTCGGGATTTCCAAATAACGCGTTTGGTACAATAAGATTACGGTCAGCGACCATTCTTCTATTTAAATGGTCGAGTCCCAGGTGTCGTGGCTTAAAATCCAGAGATATAGCATCACGCGCGGTTTTTAAATGCCTTTCTAGAGTCCTTCTACTTATGTTAAAGAGCGTGGCTAATCTCTCGTTGCTATCACCAGTTCGCAACTTCATTAAATAAATGGCTAGTTTTGTTTTGGCGTTTGACTCAGACAAAGAAGGCGTTTGTTCCAAGATTGTATTGAATTGATCTCTGCTAACGCCCAATCGAATATGAATCTCATTAGGATCCATATTTGCAATATCTTCAAAGTCCAGAATATTTTTATTTAAAACAGCTTTTTTAAAAAGCTCTAGTATTTGCACAAAATGAGAGCTGTTAAAATCATGTCTGAGATTTGGACTATCAATGAGCTCTTCCCAATCATTTGATGTTAAATGTGCATCACATATTCTGGCACTGTCTGGTATGAATAAGTTAGAATGTAACATAAGAGTAATCCTTACATTCTCAGGCATTCGACGACGTGAAACACTACGGCATCTGTCAAACATACAGTTTGCCGAGGTGCTAGGCACTCGTGAATATTCTTCCACTTGAAGAACACATTCGTGCGGGGCAGGGTTATTGTTTGGCTGCACAGCCCGTTGAGCTCGTTGCCAACAGGGTCGACAAACGTATTCTCGGCCGTTGTATTCAACCTGAAAAGGAAAATAGTTTATAACATAGTATTTAAAACTCACAGCAGTTTCAGTTAAATCATGTGTTGTATAGTAGAACATGCCGAGCTCTTTTTCAACGTGACGAATGAGTCATGCTCATACGCATTGTTAATGAGTGGTTGGCCTCTATTATATTTCGAAGCTAGATAACGTTGGCTCTGTTTCCATATGCACCATGTGTGTAAAAGAGAGAGAAGATCTGTTTTGACTATAACTTAAGTATTGTTAGAAAAGAACCATACGCTTAAGGAAATAACATAATTCACTAAAAGGACGTACATAAAAATACAATCAAAACTGTAACGTGGACTTTCAATAAAGAGCCCACACTTCACCCAACGATGTGTCGCATATGCACATCGTGACACAATATTATGAGGCCATCACCGCTATAGGGTGCGTACATACGGGTAAAAACAACCAAAAAATAGTCTAAAAATACTTACTTGCTGTGGAGCTATAGCTTCAATAATATATTGAGCATTGGCAGCATTTTCCTCAAAAAGAGCATGGGTTATTTCTAACCTTCTTCTATTAACCACTGATCGATTGCACAAAACACATATAGGTCGATTTTCTGCCATTTTTCAATAATGTTCCGTTGGCGTACACAAGTCCAGAGTCCAAGTACACAAGCACAAACGTACAGAAGTTCAGAGTTAATAGCCAGGTTATCAGGTTAGGAAGAAACACAGTCCAGAGGGTAGCCAGGGTCAAAACGTTTGAAAAAGAATCCGTAGATGAGCGCACAGTACACAACGTCACAAGGGTAAGCGAAGGACTGCGCCGAGTGACGCACACGCACCCCACACCTCGGCTCTTTTGTTTGCACTCGAAGCTGATTGGGCCGTTCGAACTCAGGTAGTCCATGTAGTAAACCCATTGTTGAGCTGAGTCTTGTAAACGGTATGCTGACAACGTTTTGAAATACTTTTGAAGACATAAACTAATGTTAATAAGTATTTTATAAAATGGGTTTGCACATTTTCTTGCACTTATTATCTAAGTATTTTACCTATATGTATTTTTTTTTCTAAATGAGCTGCAATGTTACGTTCATAGTAAAAGTTAGTCCTTAGTAATAGTACTTTCATTTAATACCTATTTCGTTGTTGGCCGCTCATAGACCATTTTGCTCTTTCTCCTTTATTGACTTTAACTTTTTTGGTCACTGCATTCTTTGTTGTCTTTTTACGCTTAGATCTGGTAAGTGGCTGCTGCTGTCGGCTTGTGCCGGGCTGAGGAGACGGTTGTTGAACGGTAGGGGTTGGTAAAGACTGTATGGAGTTCAGTGTAGGTAAAATGTTGTAGTTGGTCGTAGTCGGTGATGGAAAAACTTCATCGAATATTGGTGTTAGTGGTACACTTATAGAGACTTCATTCTGCTCTTTATTGGAGTCCGTCGAACTATCTAGTAAATTGAGGGCTTCAAGCGAAGATGCTAGCGAAGGTGGATCAGAGGAATCTGGAGAAGGTGGTATATAAACATTGGTTTCTTCATCGGACGAAGAACTACCCTCAGAACATGCATTTTTTGCAGGAACCAAAGCCAAGATTTTGTGCGAGCGAGTTAGTTTTAAATTCTGCAGGCAAAACAAAAAACAAAAGTCAACACAAACACCTTCTATCAAAGCGTTACAAAAACAAACGAGCAAATACCGCCAAAACAATCGAAAACCCAATACTTCGTAAACCTGGCAATGTACAGTGTGGTTACCATAGTTTACGGTCAGTACTTTAGCGTATCATTGGCAGCGTGCAGTGCGATGTACATTCATTTATTTCAATCAAAAGCGTGAGTTAGTATTTAGGTAGCTACGTAAAAATGCACTAATTGAATTTTGAATATACTTTACATCAAAGCACACACAAAACATTGCCAAGTTTCGAGACAAAAAGTTTAATAAAAAATAAAACACTTACTCGTGTCACACGATCAGCTTGTTGCTTTGCGGACATTTTGATTTTGACATGTGTTTTATTGTGTTGTCACAGTGAAATAATTTTCTACCAATTCTACTATAATTGATAATATATTGGTAAAAAACAGAACGATTTTTTTTCCCAGTAGTAACGAGTTTTTTTTTTTTTTAATGTATGTACAGCACGATGTACGCTGTCAAGTTAAGGGTTAAAGATATTTAATATTAAAAAAGGATGTAAATAATGTACCTACCTACAAAATCAATGTAAATAGTTGATCAAAATAAAAAACACGCCGCATAGTCTTCAAAATTATGCGACAGTCCTAAGCCTGTGTAAAGTGTGAAGGATATTTATGATCAACTAACTGTAAGTACAATATAATTATGCAGTTTTGCACGTAATTTTTCACATTACAAGTTACAAGACGTTCCAAGTATTCGACGTAATAGTGTACTATAAATATCCGACGTGATCGAAGTGACAAAGTCACGGTGATTTTTCACTGTGATTTTTTTGTAACCGGAACAACAGTAACGGTGATTAAAATATAACGACTTTGTCCATGTCTATTTAGAATGCTAAAAAATAATTAAGTATGCACTTGCACAAAAACTAGTAACCATTAGGGTAGAGAGAAAAAATATTTGGAAGTCGTCAATTTAAAATCAATTTAATGTTTCGTTTATTCCAATAGTGATCAACAATGTCCGGAAACTCTCAGCCAGGTCCTTCAGGAGGAATTAGTGAATTAAAACGTATACATAGAAAGGGAGGCACAATACTTCTACATGCTGGACACCAATACACAAAAAAGTCTACGTGTAAAAGTGGAGCAGAAGTGTGGGAATGTCACTTGCGAAAGAAAAATAAGTGTCCTGGAACTATAAAGATTAAAGTAAGTAATTTCAAAAAGTAAATCAGAATATCGAATTAACTTCTAAGTTACAATTAGGAGGTACCCAATCAATAGCAACCACTTAGATCAAATCAAAAATGAAATCATCCGTTCTAAAAAAACAAAACTCGTTCCTATTGATTGCGAGCAACCCCGAAGTATCGTATCTAGAAGTAGAAGATTTTTATTTGTAGCATTAATCCTGCTTTATTTTTTTTTTCGATATTCGCAAAAGTATTATATGTCTTTATACAAATATTATACATTTTTTATTTCTTTGCTAGCATTATCATAGACTTATGTTCGATGGTTAAAATTATGTTTTTTTTTATATTTATAGGATAGTCAGGTTTTAAGGGAGACTTCCCACGCTTGCACTCCAAATTTCAATAAAAACCTGCTTGATTGTTACATGGAAGACTGCAAGAAAAAAATCATCACAGCTGATGTACCTGCCATACCCATAGCTTTCAGTGAAACAATATCAGAAATTAAAGACTTAGGACTAGACAAGGTAATTTCAATTCCTACATTTGAAAGTAAGAAAACTTCTTTGTATGGTCACAGAAATTCAGCTTTTGGCGTTGATAAAACTGTTTTTGATGAGGTGAAAAATGTTAAAATACCTCCAAAATTTGAAAAATTTGTGCTGGCGGACTATTGTGAGGGTAATAGACGAATCATCCTAGTTTGTTCCGAAGAGGCATGCAATAAAATGACAGTTTTTAAGGATTATTTTGGTGATGGAACCTTCAAAAGTTGTCCAAATTTATTTAACCAGATTTTTACAATTCATGCCGATTTAGGAAGCAATAGTAACAGCACTTCACTAACTCCCTTAGTGTATGCCTTCATGACAGACAGAAAAAAAGAGAGCTATAAAATTCTTTACAGTCTAATTAAGTCTCAAATTCCCGACTGGAATCCATCTTCTTTCACTTGTGATTTTGAAGAAGCAACCATGTCTGCAATAATGGAAATTTTTCCAGAGGTAGACTTCCATGGTTGTTATTACCATTTTAATAAAGCTGTATGGAAGGGACGTGATTTAGGCCTTACTAAATCTAAAATCCTGCGCCGTCAGGTCGCACTTAGTGCAGTTACTTCCGTTACTGCCCGAGAACAAAATAATTGAAGGGTGGTTTTATATTACCGATCAAAGTCCTGATGACAGTAAAAGTGCTCAATTTAGGAAATACATGCTGTCACAATGGCTTCGACCGAAGTTCATTAAAGTATGGTGCAGTTTTGGCAAACGTCACCGAACTAACAACTTCGCAGAAGGTTGGCACCATAAATTAAATAGCGCAGTAGGCAGAAAAAACCCCACCATACTGAAACTCCTTACAGTTTTACATCGAGATGCCAATATATTCAGCGTTAAAGCTGACCAGCCACCAAAACGCCGCACCCAAGATTCGATTAAAATCGACGATTTTATTATGGAGTGCCAAATGAAACTTATTAACCGCGAAATTACTGTAGGACATTATCTTGAAATAATGCGCTAATACATTCTTCAATTATTTGTTTAAAAGTACCATGTTGATTATATTGGAGTATAAGTAAATTATTGTAACATATTTTGGAGTTAAGAAACTATTTACTGTGTTGATTATTTTTTAGACAAGTGTCCTTCAAGGGGTTAAAAAAAAAATATCACAATTTTTTTTTAAGATGCATATAGCTACTTACCATGTTGATTATTTTTAGACAAACTATTGTGATATTTTTTGTAATAACATAATATGTAGCTATGTATTTCTATGATCATTATTTTTAGGCAAGTGATTGTGACATATTTAGTAATTACTTACATATGTAGCTATTTACTATGATTATTATTTTTAGGCAAGTGATTGTGATATTTTTTATAATTACATAATATGTATCTATGTATTTCTATGATCGATCAACATTTTCGTAATGGCTCCAAAATTATACAATAAATTGCCAAAGTGTATCTATCAGAAGTGAGGAAAATGTCAGCCATTTAAAAAAAAAGTTGTTCCGTTTCTAGTTGAAAAGACGTATTACTCGATTGAAGACTTTTTTAATGACAAATTATGACTAAATTTAATTTTCTCTGACATTCTAAATAATTAATAATATAATGCAATTACTTTATTTTATGCGGCTCATGACATTTTTCAATTGCTTCATTTCTTTTATCCTAGACTTTATTAATTATGATAGTAAAAATAACCTGCTTACTAATATTATATGTGAGTCTTTATAATGTGCTCATATCGAAATGACGGAATCTATGCTTAATTTTATCGACGGAAAAAATATTTAAAAAAATCTTAACATTTTTTTATATTTTTTATGGAATTTAAAAATATTTTGTCCGCTACTGTGACCCCAGTGTAAACAAAACGGTGTAACTTTTAAACCGAATTATCTATCGCGATGAAACAAACTGCATAATGATTGGAAGTAATTAGGCGTCCTCATAAAATGAAAATTGTGGGAAAAAAACTACCCTCAATTGAAAATAAACATCTTTTTTTTAGCAAAAATCTGTTTTTTCTTCATAAATTTTTACAATAATCGTAAAATTTATTAATAAGACGCCCCCATTACCTACCTTTTTTATTACTTTACGTTATTTTTCATCGTATTAGCCACGTAATGGTAAAAATTGCATGTTTTTAACTTAATCCCAACATTTCTTATCAACTGTTAAAGAAAGGCCCAGCGCACGGCTACGCACTATTGTTTAGCAGGTAGACAGCATTTTCTGTGAATTTTATTATTAATGTGCGCGGGTCGGGGTGCGGGGAGGTAGGGCTAGCCGATAGGACCTTCAATTATGACAGACAGACAGTCGCTCCGAATTATTCGCCGCTGCTACATGTGTTTCGTTACTTTCGTTCGCTGCTACCTGAGTTTCTTAACTTTCGTTCGCTTTTACATAAGCCGCGTTTAAGTGAATTTTCCCCGGCACACATTGCCGACATTCGTTTTTATTATGGAGTGGGACGAGGAAGCGCCAGAGCTGCGCGCGCAGCTTACATAGCTGCGTTTCCTAACAGGCAACCAGTGCCATCTGCCCGCAACTTTCAGGAAGTTCACAGAAGGTTGTCGATCACTGAACTTAGATCAAGTAGAGATCGTCGCGAGCCGCCTCCAGTAATTATCGATGTAGCTACTGAACAAGCAGTTCTGAGTGTGATTTGTTTGCTGATCCATCCATAAGTACTAGACGACTAGCTCTTCGTCACGGAATAAGCCAAAAATCAGCGTGGCGCATTTTAAAGAAAGAAGGATTGCATCCTTATCACTACCAAAGGGTGCAACATCTACATGAAGACGTAGACTGCCGTCCAAGGTGTGTAATGTCCACTTGGATACAAAGAAAAACTAGAGCAAACCCAAACTTTCCAAAAAACCATATTATGGATGGACGAAGCGACATTCACTAGAGACGGTATTACTAACTGTCGAAATTTACACAGATGGTGCCGTGCACGTGAAAACCCGAGATTGAACCGTTCATCAACTTTTCAAGTAAGATTTTCAGTAAATGTTTGGGCTGGTCTTATCGATGATATGTTGATTGGACCAGTCATATTGCCGAGAACGTTGACCGGTGCAAGATTTTTAAGTCTATTGACTAATGATCTACCTGAATTATTGGAGGATGTACCACTGGCTTTGCGTCGAAGGATGTTTTTGCAGATGGACGGATGCCCAGCTCATTATGCTGCAAATGTTAGATCATTTTTAAACGATAATTATCGTGATAAATGGATCGGCCGGCAAGGACCTGTAGGGTGGCCTCCGCGTTCACCCGATTTGACGCCCCTTCATTACTTTATATGGGGGACCATGAAACAACGCGTCTACAGTACCCCCCTCAACAGTGAGGCCGATTTGCGTGACCGCATAATTAACTGTGCGAATGATATTCGCAATGATCCCGAAATGATTAAATTATGTGTCAAATAATAAATGGTTTTTAATTGAACTCTTTTGTATTAATTATCATCCCAAATAAACCATCCTTAAGAGAACAATAAATGGCGCGTTCGGAGTGCCATCTTTTAACATTTGATATAAAATGTTGTGTTTGAGTTATCCGCTAGGGCGCAGAGCGCAGCAGAGCGCGGGAAAAATAATCGAGTGGGGTGAATGCCAGATGCGTCACCAGCGTGCCGGCGCCGCTCGGCCGCCCGATAATGTAAACAAAGCATTTTTACGACTTGGGTTTCATTGAATGGTGCTAACACTTGTGTTTTTTGTTATGGTAAGGAACGGGGCTTTAAGATAGCGGAGTTTCGTTTGAAATAGGATAGTATTCATGTAATCAAATCGTTCGTTAGTATGACGCAACCATAAATCATAACTTTGTTTTCAAATAAATGGTTATAGTTCGAAAAAACGAGCGATGACCTATATTGTTTAAGGTTTTAAATACATTATGTGTATATACTTAACGCAAAACTAATAAAACCACATAGCATTAGTACAATATGTACTATTTACGAGCGCCCAAAGTTGAAAAAATTTGCCGACGGCAAAAAAATAACAATGGCCGCCAAGACAATGGAAACAAAATGTTGTTTTATAAATATAAATCTGATACGTAGAATAAAAATATTGGTACCTGTGGAAAGCTTATTTAATGCTTCAACTTTGTTATAAAAGTAGTCGTATTAGAATAACACACTGTACTAAAATAAGGATCTGAAAACACATACACGTAATAACAATAAACATGAATCGGTCAGCGCCGGTTGTGGAATAAAACCGAAATTACGTAATATTTTTTCACTCACCGACCTTGAAATCCTGCAGTAATTCACTTCACTATAATATTTATCACATACTTAAACAGGCCATAGCACTTCAAACACTTGAAAACCCACTTAAAACACAAATTATTTATCATGTAAACAAAACACGCGCGAGTCCGTACGTCACTGACAAGACGCCATATTTTTTTAATTATTTGATTTTTTTGGTTGAACGCTTGTAGTGTTGTCATACATCTGAGTAAGCGGCCTTTAAGCACAAAATCGACTAAGCAATCGGATACAGTGTGCCACAGATCTTTTAAAAATGAAAAATTGAATAAAGTTTATCGGATTTCGATTAATTAAAGGGTTACTTAGGTGAGAGCGTGCATTCCGCATTACTTTTTATGCGGCGACTTTGGTCACCTCATCCACTCCAGCATGTCATTTTTACTATTGGGTAGCTAATACGATGAAAAATACGTTAAAGTAATAAAAAAGGTAGGTAATGGGTCTTATTGAGAAATTTTACAATTATTGTAAAAATTTATGACAAAAAAACAGATTTTTGCCAAAAAAAGATGTTTATTTTCAATTGAGGGTAGTTTTTTTCCAGAATTTTATTAGGAAGCTTAATTACTTCCAATCATTATGGAGTTTGTTTCATCGCGATAGATAATTCAGTTTAAAAGTTACACCGTTTTGTTTACACTGGGGTCACAGTAGTGGACAATTTTTTTTTAAATTCCATTAAAATATAAAAAAAAATATTTAGATTTTTTTAAATATTTTTCCCATCGATAAAATTAAGCATAGATTCTCTCATTTCGGTATGTGCACATTATAAAGACTCACACTGTATTTGTATGCCGATTATTGGCCGAACATACAGATCAGCTAAAATGTATAAATAACACCTTTTTGTACTTATGATCACAAATAAAGATTGATTTGATTTGATACTCGGTAGTGATGAAGCTACGCCTGTCCCATCGCCTTCTTCTCAGAATGACTTTTGCACTGAAACAGGACAGTCTGAGGAACTTGGCAACATTTTGAGTGTGAATTCGTTGATAACTGAATCTGAAAATGAAAATCTTTCTCCGAATGTGTCTTCCACGCGTAAACGTAAATCTACTTTCAAAACTGATCCTGGTTGAAAACGAAAGCGACACTTTGAGCAATGGACAGATGTTCGAATAAAGTTACTAACTAATTCCGGTAAGCGTTATGTTTCAAAAAGAGGAAAGAATGTTGCAGTTAAGAGCTTAAAACAAGCGTGTTCCTGTAAGCTCTGTAGTGTGTAAGCAAATACTAAGCATGTATGTACACAGCCTTATTTAAAGTGCTTCCTTAGCAATACTGTTTTGTATTAAATTGTAAGTTATTTTAAGACACATTAAACCGGACCATGAAACCAATCAGACGTTTCTTTTCAACTCTACCAACCTAGCGACCTGATAACACTACATGGCGACCCTGCCAGTCCTCATTTCACTGTAATTGCCGTACTGCAACCCTGCCAGTCCTCATGCCACTCTACCATACTGCAACGGCTCTGCCAGTCCACGTGCCACCATACCATACTGCAACGGCCTTCAACCATCTTCAATTTTTGGAACGTCGCACCGAGCTTCGACATAATATATATGCAATTAAAGACTTCGAAAGACTATGGGATCTACGCAAAGCAAGGAGCAAGTGGTTATTGCACAGTCTGCAGCAGGAAGCAACCACGCTAAAGCGACGGCGGAACACCTTCAGACGAACAACATTCTTCTGTCCATAATATGCACCTGTATGCTGTTGGCGGTATTGATTGGATTCTTCTGCCTGTACAAGCGATGCCACACTAACTGGATGCAGAAGCAGCTGAGGAGTGATGCTTTGGAGCGAGTCCTGTCCCGTGTCAGCTATCGACGTCGCAGGGATTTCAGAGAGCGCGAGAATCCAAAAACTAATGCGTAAGCGAGACCAACAAGTAAGTTGTAATCAATACCCACGCGCATCTCAAAATCTTTTATAAAATAAAATAATGTTTTATTGAGTGAATTTACCTACTTGTTTTGTGTAATTTTAGAGTAAAATTGAGGAATATACGAGGGCGGGTCAATAAGTCCGTGACTTTTGGAATAAAACACAGATTTTTTGATAAATAAATCATTTTATTTTTCAACGTAGTCTCCCTTGAGCTCTATACACTTTGTCCAACGCTTCTCCAATTTTTTTATTTCTTCCAAAAAATATGATTTGTCGAGGTCCTCAAAATAGGCCTTTGTTTGCGAGATGACTTCATCATTGGAGTCAAATCTTTTTCCACCAAGCCATTTCTTCAGGTTTGGGAACAAGAAGTAGTCACTCGGAGCCAAATCTGGAGAATAGGGCGGATGAGGGAGCAATTCATAGCCCAATTCATGGATTTTTGCCATGGCAACTGCACATGTGTGCACCTTTGCATTGTCTTGGTGGAAAAGAACTTTTTTCTTGGCCAAATGAGGTCGGTTTTTTTTCAAATCGTCATTGAAGCGGTCCAATAATTTGGCATAATATTCCCCATTGATTGTTCTTCCCCTTTGAAGGTAGTCAATGTAGATTATCCCACGTGCATCCCAAAAAACAGTCGCCATAACTTTATTGGCTGACAAACCCACCTTGGCCTTCTTTAGCGCCGATTCACCCTTAGAAACCCACTGTTTTGACTGCTGTTTGGTCTCTGGTGTGTTGTGATGGATCCATGTTTCGTCCACGGTTACAAAACGGCGCCAAAACTCCTCCATATTACGATTAAACAACTCCAAACCTTCCTGTGAAGTTGTTACACGATTGTGTTTGTGGTCGACTGTGAGCAAACGCGGCACCCATCTTGCGGAAAGCTTTCTCATGCCCAAGTGATCATTCAAAATTGAAACCACTGAGCCATGCGAGATCCTTACGGCTTCCACAATCTCTTGCACTTTCAATCTTCGGTCGGCCAACACCATATCGTGATTTTTTTCGATTGTTTCGGGTGTAGAGACCTCAACTGGGCGTCCAGGACGTTCGGCATCTTCAGTGCTTGTACGGCCACAACGAAATTCAGTAAACCACTTTTTTACCATTGAAATCGATGGTGCAGAGTCCCCATAATATTTATCAAGCTTAACCTTGGTCTCGGTAATGGTTTTTTTTCGCAAAAAATAATGCTTAATAAGCACACGAAATTCACTTTTTTGCATTTTTTCCTCAAATTACTGGGTACTCTGATAAAGATAGCTGTCAAACACGAACTAACTGACGCAGCAAGTTCAAATTTTGATAGGAGTCAACTGACAGATGCCTGTTGACAGGAGTAGTGTTGCTTTTTCAGTGAAGAGGTCAGAAATTCAAAAAGTCACGGACTTATTGACCCGCCCTCGTAATATCTAATTATTGGATTATGAGTATTGAATTAGAATTATCAGATATTTATAAGCAAATAAAACATTGTACGGATTATATTTCTAAGTTAGGTCCTGCAAGGAGAGTAGGTAGTAATTATGAAAATAAGATTTTAGAAGCTAAGAACTTATATGTGTCGTTTAAAGTTATTTTAAATAGTTTGCCTAAAGAAGTGTCTAAAGAATTATTATTTCTGTGTTCATGTATAAACAAATGCTATGATAAAACTTTGAAATTTGAGGTAGAATCTAGTACGAGTAGTGGTCAAAGTCAAAATAAATCAGCAACAATGTCAGTATCAGGTGAAAAGTTTAATTTAAAGATAGCTGTAAGCCTATTGCCAAAAATGACTGGTGATGAGGAGGTGACCAGCGAATTAATGTCAGCGATTGAATTGTATGACTCAATGCTTGATGATGGTGATAGGGCGACTTTAATAAATTTTGTTTTAAAGAGTCGATTAACAAGTGGAGCAAAAATTCGGTTAGCTACTTCTTATACTTCTGTTGAGTTGCTATTAGAAGATATGCGTAAATATTTACTTACCCGTAGGTCAGATACTGCTTTACAGTCTAGATTACAAAAAGCTAGGCAAGGTGAAAAGTCAGTAACAGAGTTTGACCAGGAGTTAGAAAAGTTGTTTGTAGACTTAACAATAACCCAGGCTAATGGAAATGATAAAGCGTACGAAGTGTTGCGACCTCTCAATGAAAGGAACGCTATTAGATGTTTTTCCGAAGGTTTAAGGAGCCAAAAGATAGGGACAATTATTTCTGCACGAAATCTGACCTCATTAAAGGATGCCATTAGAGTAGCCGAAGATGAGACTAGCTCATCATCGGACCGTCAGGCCGTTATGTCATATAATCGCCAGCCTACTCGAAATAACAAATTTGCATTTCGTGGATTTCGTAGTCGATATACCTACATCGAGATATTTTCGAGGTAGTAACCATAATGGTAGGCAACCACATGTTGCGCATCAAAATTCTGCTGCGCCAAGGAACACGTGGCGAGACAGCCGCGGCACCTATGTACATCGCCGTGGAGCGTCAAGTAACGGTGCCAGAATGTTCGCGGAAATCGCGGCTATTGCGCAAACCGTTCTAATAATAGAAATTTAAATCATTTTATTGCGAATGAACTACATGGTTTACCAACATCGGAAAATAGTCGTAATGATCTTTCTTCGGATCAGAATTTGGGACAATTTTTTCGTTCCTAATCAAGTTTTTGCTTGTGATAGCATTAATTGGGTAAATTTAAGTTTAAATAAGTTACATTTAGACCCCACAAATTATAGATTTAGTACTATATTTAGTAAAATTTTTGAGAAATTAATTTTAGCCCAATTGCAAAGATTTTTTAATAAACATAAATTATTACATAGTAAACAGTTCGGTTTTACAAGGGGTCGTTCAACTACTGATGAACTGAAAATGTTGAACTTTTAGGACACATCTATAATGCATGGGAAGATAAATGCGATGCCTTGGGCATTTTTTGTGATTTGTCCAAGGCGTTCGATTGCGTTCTTCATGAAACGCTAATAAGGAAACTCCGCCACTACGGGATCCGGAACACCGCTCTGGATCTTCTTACTTCATACTTGAATAATAGGGTTCAGAGCGTTGACGTTAATGGTAAAAGATCTCCCGGATCTATAGTAACAATGGGAGTCCCACAGGGCTCAATTCTTGGTCCTTTTTTGTTTCTTATTTATATTAATGACTTGCCTTACCTCATAAAGGATAATCATGATATAGTGTTGTTTGCGGACGATACATCACTTTTGTTTAAACTTAAACGTCAGCAGCTGGTTACTGACGATGTAAATAGCGCGATCTCAAAAGTAGTTCACTGGTTCAATGTTAATAATTTACTACTTAATGAAAAAAAAACCAAATGCATTAAGTTTACGCTGCCTCACGTTAGACAGGTGTTAACTAATGTATTGATAAAGGGCAGAGAATTGAATCCTGAAGATAGCACAGTATTCTTGGGCTTAACTTTGGATGCTAAGCTTCAGTGGGGCCCACACATAGATAAATTATCAAAAAAGCTTAGCTCCGCAGCATACGCTGTTAGAAAAATTCGTAATTTAACTGACATAGAGACAGCCCGTTTAGTGTACTTTAGCTATTTTCATAGTGTAATGTCGTATGGTATTCTGTTGTGGGGAAATGCCGCCGACATTCAGACTATCTTTGTTTTGCAGAAAAGAGCTGTTCGATCAATTTATAAATTAAGCCCGAGACACACTCTCAGAGAGAAATTTAAGGAGATTAATGTAATGACTGTGCCTTCACAGTATATTTTTGAAAATCTTTTATATGCCCATAAAAATATAAACTTGTTTAAAAAAATACAGTGATATCCATAATATAAATACTAGGAACAAACACAGCTTCGTTGTACCTACAACAAGGCTCAAGAAAATAGGTGGCTCGTTCAGATGTCAATGTATACGCTTTTATAATAAACTTCCAAGCCACGTTCAAGATCTAAGCCTTAATAAATTCAAATCATTCATTAAACGTAAGTTGTGCCAGAAAGGCTTTTATACCGTTAAGGATTATATTGAGGACAAAAAGGCTTGGGATTGAGTTGTTCCAATTTTCAGCATACTGAATGTTTTCTTTTATTTCTGTTACATACACTGATAAATTGATAATTATTATAACAGAACGACTTGAATACTTACCTTGAGAAGTACAATTTATTGTTTCAATTATTGTGAATGTGAGGACTATGTGGGTCATTGTTTCAGTTTTAATCATGATCTGGCAGTTTAAGTAGTTCATGCGGCCTACCCAAATTTCCTTTCTTTGGTATTGTTCGTCGAATCGTTGAGCTCCTAAAGTTCTGAGTTGAGCTGCACGGTTACTGACAAATGCGTGCACTGGCTGGACAGGCCCTCTTAATCTGCGTGGTTATTTCCTCAGAAGACCATTTCAGATACTAATCTACATGGTCCTCAAAGATTATGTTCGAATATTTATATACACATTGACATTGATGAATTTTATACATACAATGACATGAGTATTTACTTTGTAAAGTATTATATTATTTAAATTATTGTGAATGTGAAGATTAAGTGGATTATTACTTTTTTTATTTTATTTCTTAGTTAGTTTCACGATCTGGCAGCTTGAGTAATTTATGCGGCCTACCCAAATGTCCTTTCTTTGGTACCTATTGTTCGTCGAATCGTTGTGCTCCTTAAGTTCTGAGTTGAGCGGCAAGATTACTGACAAATGCGTGCACTGACTGGACAGGTCCGCTCAATCTGTATGGTTTTTTCCTCAAAAGACCGTTTCAGACACCAATCTACATGGTCTTCACATGATCTGACCAAGATTATGTCTGGACTTTAAAAGAGACTGTGACCTCTGAGTTTGTTTCGGCCTTTCTTCTCAGAGTAGTCAGTTATGAAACGCCGACCTCATCTAGTTTTAAAAATATGATTGACGTGTAAAAGTGTTTGTAACAAACCTACTTACAGAAATGAAATCATTTATCATTTACAGCTAGAATTTTTAGTAGATACAGGGGCCTCTTTATCATGTATTGATTATGAAATTTTAAATTTAGCTAGACTAGAGTTGCATAAATGCGATTTAACTATCCATGGTATTGGTGGAAGTACAAAACCTATAGGATTTGTTTACTTGACTCTAGAATCCAAGAATATAATTTTTAAGCATAAGTTTTACATATTTAGGAAGTTATCATGTAAGTCAACAGGAATATTGGGTCAAGATTTTATTAAACTATACTACGGTGTTATAGATTACGACTCATATACTTTATCTCTCAAAGTGGGAGACAGTAAAGTGACATTACCTTTACATTGTTATAACTATAATTTAACCATCGCACCGCGATGTGAGGTTATTAAGGAAATTATTCCAGGTATTTTTTTGGCTAGTATAGTAGCTAGGCCAAAAAATGGAAAGATTCCTGTGAGACTACTGAATACCACAGACGAGGAAGTGAGTCTACGTTTGAATGACATCGAGGTTGATGATACATTAGAAAACTACGAATTTTGTAATTTTGAAAGGCCAGATGTTAATATAGAGAGAATTCGAAATTTGTTTTCGTTACTTAATCTAGGTTCATACTTAAATAAGGAGGAAGAGCTGTCTATCGAGCAAATTTGTGCCAAATATTCGGACATATTTCATTTACCAGGTGATAAATTAAGTGTTACTAACGTTTATGAGCAATCAATTCATTTGAAAGATAATGCTACGCCTGTGTATAGAAAACAATACCGAATTCCGTTCACGCAGAAAGAGGAACTTAATAGGCAGATCGATGACATGTTACGAGATGGTATTATAGAAAAAACTAGCAGTGAGTGGTCCAGCCCTTTGTTGCTAGTGCCTAAGAAGTTAGATAGAAGCGGTAAACGTCAATGGAGAGTAGTGATAGACTACAGACAATTAAATGAGAGAGTACAGGATGACAAATTCCCTCTCCCGAATATTACAGACATTTTAGAGTCTTTATCGGGTGCTTTTTATTTCAGCCATTGCGATTTAAGTCGTAGTTATTATCAGTGTAATTTATCAAAAGAATCTAGGAAGTATACTGCATTCACTACTGATAAAGGCCAATTCCAAATGTATAGATTACCTATGGGATTAAAAATTTGCCCATCTGCATTTAGTAGATTAATGACAGTTGCAATGTCAGGTCTGAATTACGAAAAATGCATTATTAACATAATAAAAATCTCATGACAGTTTTTGAAAGATTACGAAAAGTAAAATTAAAGTTAAATCCTTCTAAATGTGAATTTTTAAAGCGACAAATTCTTTACTTAGGGCATGTAATATCATCCTCAGGTATTTTGCCTGACCCTGAAAAGATCCGAGTAATTGAAAGTTATCCGACACTGACATGTGCCGATGACGTCAAGCGTTTTGTTGCATTTATTAATTATTATAGGAAATTTATTCGCAACTTTGCAGCTATTGCTTTACCACTAAACAAGTTATGTAGAAAGAAGGTTCAATTTGAATGGACAACAGAATGTCAGAATGCCTTTGAAACTCTTAAACAGTTACTTTCTAGTCCACCTGTCTTAGATTATCCAAATTTTACAACAGAAATTGAGTTTATTTTACAAACAGATAGTTCTGGTTTTGCTATTGGAAGTGTGTAAAGTAATTCTAACGGAAAACCTGTTAGATACGCTAGTAGAGGTTTAAATAAAGCAGAGCTAAATTAAAGCAACAATAGAAAAGGAACTTCTGGCAATAATTTGGTCAATAAAGTATTTTAGGCCATATCTATATGGAAAGAAATTTGTAATTAGCACCGACCATAGACCTTTGCTTTATCTTTTTAACATGTCAAATCCATCTAGTCGTTTAACAAAATTTCGCCTATTACTAGAGGAATACGACTTTAAGGTAGAATACGTAAGAGGAAAGGAAAATGTAGTTGCTGATGCGCTTTCTAGAGTTATTTTAACTTCAGACGAGTTGAAACAAATGAATAACAATTTGGTAAATGTAATGACTAGAGCACAATTGAGAAAAGCTCAGCAAATAACTGATTTGACAACTAGTACTGAGACTTCGAATGACAACAACAGGTCTGATCAACCAAAAGTCGCTGAAGTACTTAAAAAATGTGACATGGATGTGGAATTAATTATTTTACCGGAAAGAAATCTGCGCAGATTACTTAAATCATTGAATAATAACGATTCGTTATTTTTCTAAAAAAATAGGACTTTCGTTTATTGTAAAAATAAAAATAATTTGTTTGCAAGTTCATCTTCTTTATCAGTAAACTCGCGAGACGATTTATTGGAAGAGATGTCAATATTTTGCAAAGAAAAAAATGTAGAAGAAATAATAATTATGAAAACGCGAAAAAATATAGAACTCATCGAAAGTATAGATAAATATATTGCTAAAAATAAATCGAGTGACTTACCTCGAATATGTGTTAAAGGACGTCCAAAGAATCAATGATGATGACGAAAAGAAAGTAATAATTAATGACTTTCACTTATTACCTAGTAGTGGTCATGTAGGAATTAGGAGAATGATAAGTAAAATTAAAAAATATTATTATTGGCCATCAATAGAAAAAGACGTTAGGTGCTATGTACAAAAATGCGGCAAGTGTCCAAAACAAAATATACTAAAATCCATAAGCAACCATTAACAATTACATCTACAGCATCTTCATCCTTTGAGAAAATTTACTTAGATATTGTAGGTCCATTAGATAAAGATGATTTAGGCTACAGTTACATTCTAACATTACAGTGCGAGCTTAGCAAATATGTTGAAGCATACCCTTTAAAAACTAAAACTACAACAGAGGTTGCTAAAGTATTCGCAGAAAACTTTATTTTACGATATGGAATTCCAAATGAAATAGCAAGTGATAGAGGTACTGAATTTATTTCTAAATTAATGTCAGAATTATGCAAAATTTTAAATATAAAACAAACAATTGCGACTGCTTACCACCATCAAAGTATCGGGTCATTAGAAAATTCACATAATGTATTAGGTAGCTATTTGCGAATCCAAACAGATAATCATTCCTCAAATTGGAGTTCATGGTTACAGTATTGGTGTTTTTCATATAACACTACTGTACATACAGAGACTAAGGGCGGCGTTGCGTTTGCGTGAAATGCGTTTATCTTGCTAAATATGTTTAGCCTAAATACAATTAAAAAGGTCTTGTTCACGTCCGTTTGGATGGTAATTTAACTAATCGTAGTTAGAGAGTCGGTAAAGCAGTTTCATGCGTTCCTTTTTACGTTTTCGTGCGTTGTACACTTGACTTAGAGCAAAATGGTTGCATTTCTTAAAAAAAAAAATGCGTGATATGGACCGACGAGCTTTTAACTGTCACATCAAGTCAACCGAGCTGTTAAGTCACACAATCACAAATTGTGTTGTTGTGATTTGTGAAGTGTTCTCGTGCTATTTCTCGTGGTAATTTTTGGTGGTTAGATTACAAAAACTGTCACTGGAAATGGAAATAGAACATAAACAAAAAATATATGAAATAGATATGGATAATTTAATGAAAAAAAGGAATTTAATGAACAAATGTACAAAAAAGAACTTTTACTTAAGGATTTAGAAATAAAAAAGAAACAATCAGAGCTGTAATATTTATTTTTTATTTTTTTTACTGATGATTTTATAATGATGCAAAATATCCCTCTATTAGTAGTCTTCGTTGCAAATTAGCGCTTCCTCTTCCATACCGTTCTGGTGCAACATCATCATCCCTACCTTCCATAATAACAGGAAACTCTTGATCTTCAGGGGGTATGTTTTCCCTTCGTAATATAGCTAAATTATGAAGTACAGCTGTTGCTAGGATTATGCCAGGTACTCTATGAAGGTGAATACTTATGCCCCTGGATAATATAGGGAATCTCCTCTTCCATATACCAAATGCCCGTTCAACCACATTCCTCGTCTTTATTTGTGACTCTTGGTAAAGTGTCTCTCCTCGTGTATTCACATTATTTTCTGACAGAGGTGTCATCATAAAGTTAGTTTGGGCATAGCCACTGTCACCTAGCAACAATTTATCATTATATTTGCCCTGCAAAAAATTGCGTTTTAATGCACAGTTATCCCAAATGTTGGAATCATGTGCTGATCCATGCCACCTTGCCACAACATCTAAAAACATAAGGGTTGCAGCAGCTACACATTGGGTGTTTATTGAAAAATATCCTTTCCTATTTCTATATATTTCAGCGTTATCACCACCTGGAGATAATATTCTCACATGAGTGCAATCTAACGCACCAATTACTCTAGGGAACTTTGCAATTCTATAAAAATCAATCGCTGTTTTATTTAGCTCTTCTGTTGTGCTTGGAAATTTTATATACCTACATCTTATACAATAATGCAATGGCATGAGTAACACGATGCACTATTCAACAAGCTGTGCTTTCATGTACACCATATGTCACCACAAGTTATTAGCTGACTTCCTGTCGCATAAAATCTCAGCGTACATAAAAGTTGGTTCATAGGAGTGACTGATTTGATCCTGCAAAACAAACAAAAATAGCTAATTAGCTACCTATCTATTTATTGCATATTCATTAATAATGAGTACATTTCCTTACTTGTTGCTGGTTTTTAAATGTGGGGCTATTTGCTGTAACAAAATTATAGTGGTTTCTTTCGTTAGACGAAACCTTCTGAAGAATTTGCCGTCTGAATACATTCCAAATAAGTCTGCTCTCTCAAACAATTCCCTCGGTCTGTTGATATATTCTATAATCTCCTCATCGTCGTCAGAATACAATTCCCACAAATCCATCTTACAAACGTCCTACAGAACTCTTTACAATCTTTTATAAAATAATAGTAAAATTTCTATAACCTCAAAATGATGACGCGCGATTGCTAATAAACGTATTTAGCGACGCTAAATAGCCATCTTTGGGTATTTAACTTTGACAGTTCGTTAAACGTGATTAGTGCCTAAATTTTTGTTGTGCAAGACGCGAATTATAATTAGCAGACTAAATGCGTTTACGTCGCTCTTAAACTGTATTTAACTACGATGCGCAAGCCGCCCTAAATGCGTTTACGTTGCTCTTAAACTGTATTTAACGACGATGCGCAAGCCGCCCTAAATATACACCTTACGAGTTGGTGTTTGGACAAGTGTGTAGATTGCCTAATAATCTATGTAATATTGTAGAACCACTGTATAACTTTGAAAATTATGTTTTGGAATTTAAGTACAGATTACAAAAAGCAAAAAGAGATGCAAGAAATAATTTAATTTTAAGTAAAGAACGTAGAAAAATAAATTATGATAAGTCAATAAATCCTATTATATACAAATCAGGTGATGCACTGTTGTTGAAAAATGAGATAGGAAATAGATTGGATACTTTGTACACCGGCCCATATATTGTAATAGAAGACCTTAACCCTAATGTTAAAATAAATATTAATGGAAAAAGATCATAGTTCATAAGAATAGAACAAAATTGTATACGGAACCATAGTTAAGTTAATTTTAAGTGGGTTGAATATAAAAAAATGTTTCTAATGTTCATTTTTTTTTTCAAATAACGGGGATGATGTAGTGTGTAAGCAAATACTAAGCATGTATGTAGACAGCCTTATTTAAAGTGCTTCCTTAGCAATACTGTTTTGTATTAAATTGTAAGTTATTTTAAGACACATTAAACCGGACCATGAAACCAATCAGACGTTTCTTTTCAACTCTACCAACCTAGCGACCTGATAACACTACAGCTCAATTGTTCAGATAAATTTACAGATGATATCCGAACAACAATTTTGAATCAGTACTGGCAACTAGCAGATCACACAAAACAATGGGAGTACATAAACAAATTTACTAAAAGAGTAGAAAAAAAACAGGAAAACCACCGAAGGACCGTCTAGGCGTAATTACACTACTAAATACTACCTACCTTTGCCTGTTGATAGTTCCAAATATGAAAATCACCAAGTTTGTTTAAAAATGTTTTGTGCTACTCTTTCCATAACAGACCAAATAATTCGCACTGCACATGACAAACTAGATGCTAGTGGTATTACCAGTACTGACAATAGAGGGAAACACTCAAACCACGTAAGAAAAATTGATGAGGAAATGATTTGAAGTGTGTGCGACCATGTTAAATCTTTCAGACCTGTTGAGTCTCACTATACTAGAAAAAATACCAGCAAATTGTATTTGGACAACTCTTTGAGTTTTAATATGTTCTTAATGTATAAAGATTGGTCAGAGTTGCATAAGTATAGCAACACAGCAGAAACCGAACGGCAATACGGGAATATAGTAAATGATCAAATGAACATTGCCTTCTTTATGCCCAAAAAAGACTTGTGCGATAAGTGCCATTCATTTTCCAATGAAATTAACCCGACTAAAGAACAAATGTTTGCTCATGATAAACACTTTTCGGATAAGGAGACTGCCCGTAAATATAAATCCAAAGATAAAGATGAAGCGACACAAAGTTCTTCCAAGATCGTATGTGCAACATACGATTTTCAAAAATTGCCCTGCTGGAGAAGTATCTGTATTTTATTACAAGCGAAAACTGTCACTTATGCATTTCACTGTTTTTGACTGTGGTAATAAAGAAGCATTTTGTTATTTGTGGCCAGAAAATGTAGCCAAGAGGGGTGCAAATGAGGTGGGCAGTTGTTTACTGGATTTTATTGAAAAAAAAAGTGGCGACTAATGCAGAAGAAATAAGGTTCTGGTCTGACAATTGCACTGGAGAAAATCGGAATAGAGTGGTATATAGCCTTTACATGTATGCTAGCAGGAAATACAATATCAATATTGTACACCGATTATTATGGCCATACCCAACAAGAAGCTGACAGTGTACACGCCCTGATAGAACGATCAGCTAAAGGGAAGATTATTTACACACCAGACCAGTGGTACGCTTTGGTTCGCTGGGCTAAAACCAATGATGTCCCATACAATGTAACAGAAGTTTCACAAGATATGTTATATGATTTAAAGAACTTATTAATTAACAGAAACTATAAGAAGAACATTTAAAATCAGGTTGTAAACTGGAATATTTTTTTTTTTTTTTTTTTAAACGTTGCCCCACTAGAAATTTCTCCTGTATCGTGGGTGCGTTTACAAACATTTAAACTCACATACACAAACGGCCAGACCCGGAACAACTACTTGCAGGTCATACAAATATTTGTTCCGTGCGGGGATCGAACCCGCGACACGTAACGCAGCAGTCAATCGCTTAACCACTGCGCCAACCGTGTCGTCAAATCGTTATAATATAAAAGAAATCTGTATAAATAAATGTGACCCTAACGCTATTTTATACAAGTATGATTTGGATTCCGATTATTTAACATTGAATACGTTAGTCCAGACCCGACGCAACCGGCAATCTGTAGCTGATATTTCCAGTGATGTGTTGAAACCACTTTATTCGAATAGTTTACCGATTACAGAGGCAAAATACAAAGATTTAGTATCTTTGTGTGAAGCAGGACTTATACCAAAACAGTATCATATTTTTTTTAAGAACCTTAGCACAGTACATGAGAATTTGCCAGAAAGTGATGATGATGATTAGATTAAAGTAAGATTATTAATTCCAGTCAGTAAAATGATATTTATTGCCTTTATATAAATAAAAATATGTAATTTACAGGCCTAAAGGGCCCAACCGGCAAAGGTCGACGCCTAATAATTTCACATATATTATAGGCAGTGATGAAGGTTTTGTAGAAGCCGGTTTACTTATTTTTGAATCGAAGAAAAATAGTATGTACTATCATGAAGAAATTAACTCGGAGTGTTTTGAGGAATGGAAACGCCACATTGCCGCCAACAATGAAACGCCACTTCAAACTGGCGGAAGGCTGATATTATTCAGTGGTTGGATGAAAAACAAATTCAATATCAACCTACAATGATAAAGGCTGAATTAATAGAAATAGTAAAATTACAAAAATCTAATTACGAACGCTATGCTGTGGAAGAGTTGGCCGCTGAATACGGTGTCACAATCCTGCGTCTGCCCCCTTATCACTGTGAGCTCAACCCAATAGAGTTAGTTTGGGCTCAAGCAAAGGGGTACGTCGCCAGGAACAATAAAACTTTTAAAATAAAAGAAAAAGAGGAAAGGAAGTGACGCCTGAAAATTGGAGACAGTGCATCAACCATGCCATAAAAGTCGAAGACAAAATGTGTCAACTCGACCACATCATAGATGAATATGTGGATTCATTCATTATAAATGTAACTGATTCCGATTCCGATTCTGAATATACCGATTCAGAATCGGAGTCGTCATTGATGAAAAAATGTGTCACTCAAATAATTTACTTATTTTTACACAATTTACACAATTTTTCTAGAAAAATCTAGAGAACTTTCTAAATAAGTAAACGATTTATGTTATTTGAGTGATATTAAATTAAAGTGTTACCGTTTTTGGTGATAAAACTGTAATCAATTTTATTGAATATTCATATGATGCTTCTAGCGGCGGGTATGGTCTGAACCATAATATTTTATTAACTTTGTGCCTACCGTATCCTACGAATAAGGGTGTTTCTCAATTTTCAAGCATATTACACGTCCAGATCAAAAACCTTTTTATAAAAAAAAAACAAAGTCGCTCCCGCTGTCTGTACGCTAAGATCTTTAAAACTTCGCAACGGATTTTAATGCAGTTTTCAGCAATAGATAGAGTAATTCAAGAGGAAGTTATGTGTATATAAATCCACACTCCATACTGCCCACGTAGGTCGGCCCGTGAAATCCTTTTTTTTTATTAAAACAAGCTTGTGAGTGTATTTTTAGATTGTTTTATTCCTCTTGATTGCTAAATCCCTACCGTTCTCATTACCGTCGTATTCCGATTTTTATATGATAATAATTTCTTTGTTATTTGGAGAAGGAAGGTAAAATTGCCAAAATGTTGTAAGATTATCTATATATTATTGACTAGCTGACCCGTGCCCACTTCGTTGGGCGGTAAAAAAATTCGACCGTTTTTTCTCAGACTTACTTTGCAAATCCGACTACCACAAAAAATCTTTTCATTATTCGGGTTAATATATAGCCTATGACATTCACAAATAACGTGGCTTTCTATTGGTAAAATAATTTTCAAAATCCGTTCAGTAGCTCAAGAGATTACTCCCTACAACCTCACAACCTCACAAACTTACCTCTTTATAATATTACGAGTAGTATAGAAGTATAGATATTAGAAAAAAACAACGTTATTCGGCAATGAATTTCAAACTTAAAAATATCATGGAATATGCACGAAATACGAGAAACACCCATAAATGTCTGTCTCGCCATAACAACCTATCGGTAGGTTTCTTTCATGTGTTCTTTGGTTCTTTCCTAATGAGTTCCCGGTATTGTAAGTTTTTAACGCTGCGCGCTATTCCAAGCGCCATTGTTATTTTTTTTTAAGTCGGTACTGCTTGTTGGATTTAAAAGTAAATACGCAACTGCGCAGTTCTTTTTGTCTGTTGAAACAATGTAGAGATAAGGCCTTTTTAGTGATGTTTGTGTGTAAATAATAAGTAATTTAAAATTAATAAGCTAGCAATTATTGTAAAGAATCATATTATTATAAGTAGCCTATTGAGTAATCATGTGCAAATAAACTATAGCTATTTGATTCGTTCCAGAAAAAAACAGTTTACTTCTGGCTTCGGCGGTGGCATGAAAGCGGAACTCTCGAAGCGCACCACCGCCAACTCTACGCGAGAGCCACGACGGCGGCAGACGATGCGGTTATGGTCGCTGCACACTCTGCCGACCCGTTTTTGAGCACAAGAGTGACCTCAACTTCATACAGTGTGAGTCCATGTATACCTTGTTATCACACATATCACTCTATCTTATTCATAAATTTTTATACTTAGTCATAGTCGCGTCAAGCGCACCGCGCGGCCTAGCTAGGACGTTCTAGCGATACCTAATAATTCCTCCAGCTATAGCAGCAATACGTCCGTATTGGACTCAGTGAATGTTATTATTGTTAGTATTACTAGATAATAGATAAATATTTAGTTCTTTAGCACCTATCTTAACAAAGGTGGAATTTTCAATTCGGCGGATTATTTATATGTTTATATTTTGAGGAATAATTTTTAATATTAAGCCATACTCATATAGTTAAGTTGGCCCGTACCATTATTTTGTCATAATTAAGAATCTTATGTATTTTTTTGTTTGTTTTAGATTTCAATGGACACCGTTAGAAGGCGCCTAAGGGACGCCGGAAAGAAATGCTGCCGCCCTGCTAAGAAGATTCTAATGAACCAGGCGCATAAGGAGGCAAGAGTAAGTTTTTGCCCGGAATATTATAATTTTGACTGGGCAAACAATATCGTCATTTTTGTGGACAAGAAAAGCTTCCGGTCGGATACGGACGGAAGAAAAATATTATGGCGCAACAGCAATGAGCGCTATGTGGAGGTGAATACTTTACCAAATCGAGCAAGTGGAAGAATATCTTTCAATTTTTGGGGGTGGATGAGCTCAATGGGACCGGGTGAACTGGTGGAGGTTAGCGGGCGCATGACTGGGGATCAGTACGTCGAAATTTTACGTGACGTGATGATCCCCACCGTGCGCCTGCACTATCCAGAGGGCATTATTTACTTGTGCCAAGATAACTGCCGCGTGCACACCTGCAGAGTAGTGCAGGAGTGGTTCGCGGCACAGGATGACGTCATCTGCCTGCCATGGCCTGCAAAGAGCCCTGACCTAAATCCAATCGAGAATCTATGGGGTCTCATGGTTCTCGATTAGGATGCCTCAGAAATCCGCAACAACGAAAACTTGCGGCAAGAAGCCCATACTACATGGGAGCATTTCCGAGGCACGGACACCTGCTGGAACATGGTGGCCGGCATGAAAGACAGGCTGGACGCTGTTCTAGATGCGCAAGGTGGTCGGACCAAATATTAAATATTCGGGCAAGTCCATTGTCGGACAATCTGTAACACATAATTATATTGTTTAGAATATACTTTTTTATTTCAAATTAATATCAAACAATCTTTATATAATAATATTTAAAAAAAAAATACCTAAATTGGCTTCTATTTGTCTGTTATTAAAATTTTACAGTATCTATAGCTATTAGAGTTTTATTTATGTAAGTGACATTTTATTTATCATTTAATAATATATTGTCTTGGCAACGCTTTACGCTCCTTTGTAGTTTACATTTATTACCAACTAAAAGGCCGATCTTGTTGCGTATTTCTGAGGTCAAGTTAGGGCTCTTTTAGGTCATGGCATATTCTTTATCGCTAATAACACCCGAGTGAACTTAGTCTTAAGTTTAGTCTACAATACTATAGGCCGTACAGTCAATGTCTGACAACGTGTATTTATTCACACACAAAGACACTCGGTGTCGGACACTGACTGCACGGCGTATAGTGTCGTAGCCTGAATTTAACTTCAGATGACGAACTCCGATGGCAATAGTAAATAATGCACTTCATTCGCCCGGGTTTCCGTAGAAACCTATCCTTTGTGTTTATCCATCCATTTTCACAAACCTTCACATTAAATAGTAGCACAGTTTTACAATTCAATTCATCTAAAACTGTTATTATTTTATTTATCAAAATAAAAGTATTTCGGTATTTCCAACCACTGTTTCTCAAACGCTTATAAATTCTTCCATTGCTCGATTTGGTAAAGACGCCAGACATGTCGTTTGTTGATGTTGTGTCATAATAAACTGGCTTCCTTCATATCCTACATATGGCCGACAAGTTGTTTTAGTAAACGCAAATTTTAATGATTTGAAATCTTATTTTATCATACTTAGCGGTCACATTTCACACACAGCAGGCTGTGCTGTATAATGAAATGTGAATGTCTAACAGTATTAGATAAGATTCGAAATCATCTGTAAGTATTATAAAAATGCCTTGTCGTGCCGTGCCTCCCGTGGGCGCGCGGCCGTAGACGGCCCAGTCAAGTTATACTAATCTAGGTAAAAGCTTACTTTTGCTTGGCGGCAGCATTTAACTCTGCTTGGCGCCCATTTAACTGTATCTATTACAAATATAAATAAAAAAAAGTTTGTAAAAATTAATATAATCTTATTGTTTTTAATGTATGGTATAGTTAAGTTTCATATTTTCTATTGTTTGTGTAGTTTAGTTTTATATATAATTTAATTTAGAGTATTGTATTTGTTTTAAGTTTCTTGTTATAATAATTTTAATGTTAAAAAATAAAAAGATAAAGATTGTTGTTCCGCATTTTATTTTGATACTAGCTGACCCGCGCAACTTCGTTGCGTCACTTACATAAGAGACAGAGGCTCTTAGGCACTTACTTATAATACAATTCTAAAGGTAACTGAACTTTCTTTGTTTTATCCACGAACCGCTTCTGTGACATCTCTTAAGATAATCATTAAAATCAAATGATATAAGCGAGATTTTGTTCAAAATTAAGTACTTGTGATGAAAAACGTATTTATTTGTATAAGGATTAATACCATTTTTTTACCTTTTGGCTGCCAGAGTATAAACGCACACGCGTGCCCTCCACGGCAAGCCACAATTTTATTTCACCTTCCATTTTGTCACATATTTGTGTCGTTTGGCGTAAAGGACACGCGCTTGTTGTTTAAAATGCATTATTTTAGAAGAAATTAGATTACCATAGAAAAGGTTATAGTGAGTCCACCTTATAAGATAGACATGCTATCGCGGAGTTTTTTTTAAACTTAATTAAAGAAACAAATCCGTCAAAATGATTGTTGCTTAACTTTAACCGTTTACGAAAAGAAAGCTCTCAAAAGGAATAAATTTTCCCCGTTTTTAGAACATTTGGCATTGATGCTCCGCTCCTTCTGGTCGTAGCGTGATGTAATGATTATAGCCTATAGCCTTCCTCGATAAATGGGCTATCCAACACTAAAATAATTATTCAATTCGAACCAGCAGTTCCTGGCATTAGCGCGTTCAACCAAACAATTTATTCAGCTTTATAATAATGGTATAGATTTTTCCTACCTAACCTTTAACCTAACCTAACCTATCCTACGTCCTTTTCTGATATATTAAATCGATTGTAAGTTTTTATAGGTTAGCCATTACGCGGGCTGCCTGTTTTTGATGTGAAACATCTACATGCGCGCCTAGGCAGTAAAACCGACGGGAAATGGCATGACACTGTCATGGCGTGATGCCCCCTCTATGCTAAGTCAAATCAACCTTTTACCATTAAAATGAAGTTTGTTTTGGACCGATTGTTGATCTAAGTATTTCATTTTTGAAAAATACCACGCCACGACCCCACTCAACTAGTTAGGTCGGATGCAGATTTGATCGATAGATATCGATAAAAGAATACATTTAATTTTTAACATTACAATACAAAGATCGTAACATTCATACACTAAATTTATTTTAAGAGTTGCCTGTAGCCAATATGGAATATTTTTTTTACATAATTCTTATAATTTTAATAATGTTTGAGAGGTTGCATTGGCTAGCAAGTCATTTCGTGTGTAAGTAGCGGAATTTACTCGTCAATCGGTTTTAGTTTGATTTTTGATTTCAGATTACAAAACTTCGTATTTTTTTCTGTCCTTTAGCAAAATAAAATGTAGAATCTGTGGCTTATGCTAGTTGTGACTAAAATTAAAACGACCAATTAAACGATTGTTTTTATTTGAAGTGCATTTTGATCGTATTCCTTTCAAGCAAATAAGTAGATTGAGGCATGTTCATACGCAATTTGGAATATAATTAGATGGACAAATAATCAACGTTCCTGCTGCAGTTGATACAATGTTAAGGTGATTACAATTTTACATCCTAGTTCAGTTATCATTGGTCAATCTTTAATACAGTCCAATACACCTTGCTACTTACTAACACCACAGCCACTATTACAGAAACCAGAAGATACGTCAAATAATATCCCGTAGCTCCACTGTAAAAACAGTATCTATTAAAAATACATATAAATACATACATACATATAAATATATATTATTATTCTATTTACCTTCAAATAAATAAAATTGAGTGTTTGTTTTTAATTTCAAAATACAGCTTTTTACTGAATACACATCGATGGCAGCAAAGTAGAAACGGACATCTACATTTTTGTGAAAATGCATTTTTTTACAAAAATGAGCCTATAATCGCCCTATCTATAAGTCCGTATTCAAATTATTTTCAAATTTCAAAATAATGAAGATATTCTGGCACGTAAATGAAGACATCTACATTCGATTTTAATAAATAAAACATAGTAATATGTATATTGCATTTTTATTAAAAAATATATATTTTACGTGGTTTGGGAACTAAATAAATTAGTTTACCTGATAGACATAGATAGAGTTTTGTGGTAGATAACTCATTTATTGATAGTGTATAAAATGTTAAATGCAAAGTAAGTAAAGACATCTACAAAATTTCGTAAAAAAAAGAGAAATACTGTTTACATGTGGCTTAGATTTTCTTTAAATATCCTTAAAAGTATTACTGGAGATTATTATCTTAGTTTATTAGATATTTTAAATGTAATAGGCGCTTTTTTATCACAACATATAGCAGGCAGGTGTCTTCTTCTACGTCAAAGTTCTTTCAGAGTAAAAAAGACATCTACATTATTTAAATAAAACAACGACATAGCGATAAAACCTGTTACACAATTCATAGAGAAGGTTATTTTAACGCATCATAGAAAATTTCATGTTTATTGGTCCATAACACTCAAAATGACAATAATGTTTTACTAAATCTGCTCTCCTGTAAAATTGCGATTTTGTAGATGACCGTTTCTACTTTGCTGCCATCGACATGAAAGTGCAAAATATTGGACACGTATTTTTTCTTTTTCCACGTAGGTAAACTAAAAATGAAGACGATACAGCGCGTCGAAAACTCGTGTGACGTCACATTTCGGTACACTTTTTACGGGAAAGTGACGTCAAAAGCCCCCACTCATGATCTTTAATACGTTTTATATCTTCGTATATTTTTATTGATTTGATAAAATAAAAATACGTGTCCAATATTTTAATAATCTAATTGAACCATATGTTTTTTACTCAGGAATCATCCCTTTTCTACTATTACATAGATGTTTCAAATTTGCCGGGCGTCCCGTGACGGCCAACTTATTTTTATTACCATGCCATTCTTTCGGTTCGATTCAAGTAGGTATTCATCCTGCTAAACTAGTTTTTTTGCATAGAACAGTTATTCTACACCACGACGCGCATACGCACACACACTCACGCACGCACTGCAGCACGAAACATTACAAGCAAAAACAGACAAAAAGATATTTATCTCTTTCGCACGATTCTCGCTGTTTCTGCTCATAACGCGTTCAAGGTCAATGTGGGGTAGCTTGATGTGCTGGCGACTGTACATGACGCAGGCAATATGTAGTCAAGAAATAGTACAGTCGCCAGCACGTCAAGAAGATACACCCTCAACATAAGTATAGCTACGACGCGGCATGGCATGTTAGAAAGAAAGTATCCTTGGCATGATTGGTGGAATTTTCAACGTTTCCAAAATTTACCAATGGTTGCGCATACTAACAATTACCAGCCAATAATTCATGCCTTACTAGGAATAGGCCACACCCCCATGCCCCTGCGCAACTAGTCAACTACCCCGAACGTCAGTGTTTGCTTATTCATGCTCCATTACGCCCGTGTTACAAAATTCGTGGTTCGGCAGATAGTTAGTCCAAGTGTGACGTGTGACATATTTTATTAACTTTATTATGGCGCCTCAATTGACGCAAATAGAAAGGGAGCGCATCATAGCTCTCCGATTGAGTGGATGCCGGATAATCGATATTTGTCGGCAGACGGGCATAACAGTGAGTAAATTTTTTTTATAATTATAATTTATAAATTTAAATAAACAATAGCTAATCCTGAAAAAATGTGTCATTGAGGTTTTTCTAGAGAACTTTCTAAATAAGTAAACGATTTATGTTATTAGAGTGATATTAAATTAAAGTGTTACCGTTTTTGGTGATAAAACTGTAACCAATTTTATTGAATATTCATATGCTGCTTTTAGCGGCGGGTATGGTCTGAACCATAATATTTTATTAACTTTGTGCCTACCGTATCCTACGAATAAGGGTGTTTCTCAATTTTCGTGCATATTACACGTCCAGATCAAAAACCTTTTTATAAAAAAAAAACAAAGTCGCTCCCGCTGTCTGTACGCTAAGATCTTTAAAACTTCGCAACGGATTTTAATGGAGTTTTCAGCAATAGATAGAGCGATTCAAGAGGAAGGTTTATATGTATATAAATTACTCCACAATGCCCCACATAACTATCTACATAGCACACGTGCGAAGCCGAGGAAAGTCGCTAGTTATCTTTTTCTTTACATAGCTGCATAGTAAAAAACAAGCCACTCCCGCTGTCTATACGCTTAGATCTTTTAAACTTCGCAACGGATTTTAATGCAGTTTTCAGCAATAGATAGAGTAATTCAAGAGGAAGTTATGTGTATATAAATCCACACTCCATACTGCCCACGTAGGTCGGCCCGTGAAATCCTTTTTTTTTATTAAAACAAGCTTGTGAGTGTATTTTTAGATTGATTTTTTATTTATTTTTTATTCCTCTTGATTGCTAAATCCCTACCGTTCTCATTACCGTCGTATTCCGATTTTTGTATGATAATAATTTCTTTGTTATTTGGAGAAGGAAGGTAAAATTGACAAAATGTTGTAAGATTATCTATATATTAATGACTAGCTGACCCGTGCCCACTTCGTTGGGCGGTAAAAAAATTCGACCGTTTTTTCTCAGACTTACTTTGCAAATCCGACTACCACAAAAAATCTTTTCATTATTCGGGTTAATATATAGCCTATGACATTCACAAATAACGTGGCTTTCTATTGGTAAAATAATTTTCAAAATCCGTTCAGTAGCTCAAGAGATTACCCCTACAACCTCACAACGTCACAAACTTTACCTCTTTATAATATTAGTATAGAAGTATAGTTATTAGAAAAAAACAACGTTATTCGGCAATCAATTTCAAACTTAAAAATATCATGGAATATGCACGAAATAAGAGAAACACCCATAAATGTCTGTCTCGCCATAATAACCTATCGGTAGGTTTCTTTCATGTGTTCTTTGGTTCTTTCCTAATGAGTTCCCGGTATTGTAAGTTTTTAACGCTGCGCGCTATTCCAAGCGCCATTGTTATTTTTTTTAAGTCGGTACTGCTTGTTGGATTTTAAAGTAAATACGCAACAGCGCAGTTCTTTTTGTCTGTTGAAACAATGTAGAGATAAGGCCTTTTTAGTGATGTTTGTGTGGAAATAATAAGTAATTTAAAATTAATAAGCTAGCAATTATTGTAATTGTAAGGAATCATATAAGTAGCCTATTGAGTAATCATGTGCAAATAAACTATAGCTATTTGTTTCGTTCCAGAAAAAACAGTTTACTTCTGGCTTCGGCGGTGGCATGAAAGCGGAACTCTCGAAGCGCACCACCGCCAACTCTACGCGAGAGCCACGACGGCGGCAGACGATGCGGCTATGGTCGCTGCACACTCTGCCGACCCGTTTTTGAGCACAAGAGTGACCTCAACTTCATACAGTGTGAGTCCATGTATACCTTGTTATCACACATATCACTCTATCTTATTCATCAATTTTTATACTTAGTCATAGTCGCGTCAAGCGCACCGCGCGGCCTAGCTAGGACGTTCTAGCGATACCTAATAATTCCTCCAGCTATAGCAGCAATACGTCCGTATTTGGACTCAGTGAATGTTATTATTGTTAGAATTACTAGATAATAGATAAATACACTCGAGAGCAATGAATCCGGGTCACTTAAAGAATGTTAAAAATCTCGGAAACTAAAAATGATAGGTTAATGCAATAAATTGTATTTAATAGACAATGTAATACTCCTTAAATGAAAGTAAAAAAAAATACATTTTATTAACACAAAATTACATACAGAAAAAAACTGCTGATCTCTCCTTAAAACAAAAATAGGAAACATGAAATTTTTGAACTTTATTACGATTTTCTTGAATTTTAATACTTCGTATTGCCTCCTCGTGCTTCCATTACTGCGTTTACGCGGTTTGGCATGCTGTACACCAAGTTCCATATACGATTTTGGGGAATATTCTCCCATTCCTCTGTGAGAGCAATTTTGAGCTCACGAAGCGTGATTGGGGGAGGGTTTCGTTGTTTTACGCATCTGCCTAGCTCGTCCCAAGCATGCTCGATCGGGTTGATATCCGGGCTGCGCGCTGGCCACTCCATACGAGTAATGTTCATCTCTTGAAGGTAGTCATTCACAATCCTACCTGTATGAGGTCGGGCATTGTCATGCATAAATATAGCATCCTCACCTAAATTGACCATAAATGGACCAACGTGATCATTGAGGATTTCTTCCACATATCTTACGCTAGTTAAAGAGCCGTTTTCTATGATCACCAGCTCTGTGCGACTTTCAGAAGAAATTCCGGCCCACACAAGTACAGACCCACCACCGTAGGCTACTTTTTCTTCGATGCATGCTTGCTTGAATCTTTCCCCTGGTCTTCGATACACTCTGTGTCTTCCATCGTGCTTGTAGAGCATAAATTTTGATTCGTCGGAGAACATAACTTTTGACCAATCTTCAATACTCCAATTTACGTGGCTCTGGGCATATCTTAGTCTTGAAATACGATGCCCACGCTCCAGTTTAGGGCCGTTTGCAGGTCTAAGGGGTTTTAAGTTAGATTCAGCAAGCCGACGTCTTACTGTCCATGCACTTGGGTTACTTCCTCCGAGGCGTCGAAACTGATTGGTGAGTTCAGTTCCTGTGAGAAAGCGATTTCGAAGCATGGTGTTCACCAAGTATCGGTCTTCTCGTGCTGTGGTACACCTGGTTCTGCCCGTTCCTGGTCTGCGTAGGTTAGAACCAGTTTCTTCGTAACGTCGGAGAACTCTTTGTACTGTTGACAGCGACACACCGACAGTCCTGGCTGTATCGCGCTGACTCCGGCCGGTTTCCAGCATTGTAAGTATTCTGGTGCATTCTTCAGGCGTAAGCGACATAATTTCAGCTTGAATAATGAATATAGAGCACTATCAACATGGTTTATGTACCCACATAAATGACAGATTACAAACAAAAGCAAAACCAAATGCTGTAATTTCGTAGTTCCATCTTCGAAAGTGGCCCTTTTTCAAAGGATGATGAGACATTTTGGTACCCGGTCCAATAACAATAATTATTGTATTATTGAATTGGTCTAACCTATAGGAGAAAAAAAATGTATAGCGACGAAACCTGAATGTTAGTATCTTCAGAGATATTGATATATGAATATGTTTCTTTGTTCAACATAACAATATAAGTATCATATTAAAAACTTAAGCGTTCTAGGACTTATTATTGTTATATTATGATAAAATGTAACCTAGGTCAAAACAACAATATATTATTATTACATTATTATTGCACATGCCTAACTGGGCGACGTACAATGGGCACTTGCGCGCATATTATTTCTATTATATGGTACTTAGGATATGCCAGACGCGAAGGGTTCCTTGCTCCAGCAGCATTTCTCAATGATGTCATTGTAGACAACGAAAACAGTCTATAATTGTAAAACTATAAAAAATAAAGTTGTTTCTGATTTATACTTGTATTTTTTTACTCAAATAAATAACTAACATGAGCCTAAAATGACTTTGAGTCATGCGTTTTTGTCATACGTGCCTGATTTAAAAAAATAAACGTGTATTTTTATTCTTAGGGACTACTCACACCCGCATGTTAAAGCAAAAACGCATGACACAAAAATCGCTCTAACTCCTTAAATACTAATATTTGAGACAAGCGCTCAAGTTTACATTATTCTACACAAAAATACCTTTTCAATGATGTATAACATGTTTCTATTGGAGCGGGTACCAGATTCCATACATTTTGCCCGTCATCCTTTGATTTTTTTATGATATAACTTTACAATAACTAAGAAGTTTTAATACCTTCATTTAAGGAGTATTACATTGTCTATTAAATACAATTTATTGCATTAACCTAGCATTTTCAGTTTCCGAGATTTTTAGGATTCTTTAAGTGACCCGGATTCATTGCTCTCGAGTGTATTTAGTTCTTTAGCACCTATACTTAACAAAGGTGGAATTTTCAATTCGGCGGATTATTTATGTTTATATTTTGAGGAATAATTTTTAACTGACCCACACTCATATAGTTAAGTTGGCCCGTACGATTATTTTGTGATAATTAAGAATCTTATGTAAGTATTTTTTTGTTTGTTTTAGATTTCAATGGACACCGTTAGAAGGCGCCTAAGGGACGCCGGAAAGAAATGCTGCCGCCCTGCTAAGAAGATTCTAATGAACCAGGCGCATAAAGAGGCAAGAGTAAGTTTTTGCCTGGAATATTATAATTTTGACTGGGCAAACAATATCGTCATTTTTGTGGACGAGAAAAGCTTCCGGTCGGATACGGACGGAAGAAAAATATTATGGCGCAACAGCAATGAGCGCTATGTGGAGGTGAATACTTTACCAAATCGAGCAAGTGGAAGAATATTTCTCAATTTTTGGGGGTGGATGAGCTCAATGGGACCGGATGAACTGGTGGAGGTTAGCGGGCGCATGACTGGGGATCAGTACGTCGAAATTTTACGTGACGTGATGATCCCCACCGTGCGCCTGCACTATCCAGAGGGCATTATTTACTTGTGCCAAGATAACTGCCGCGTGCACACCTGCAGAGTGGTGCAGGAGTGGTTCGCGGCACAGGATGACGTCATCTGCCTGCCATGGCCTGCAAAGAGCCCTGACCTAAATCCAATCGAGAATCTATGGGGTCTCATGGTTCTCGATTAGGATGCCTCAGAAATCCGCAACAACGAAAACTTGCGGCAAGAAGCCCATACTACATGGGAGCATTTCCGAGGCACGGACACCTGCTGGAACATGGTGGCCGGCATGAAAGACAGGCTGGACGCTGTTCTAGATGCGCAAGGTGGTCCGACCAAATATTAAATATTCGGGCAAGTCCATTGTCGGACAATCTGGAACACATAATTATATTGATTAGAATATAATTTTTTATTTCAAATTAATATCAAACCATCTTTTTATAATAATATTTAAAATAAAATACCTAAATTGGCTTCTATTTGTCTGTTATTAAAAATTTTACAGTATCTATAGCTATTAGAGTTTTATTTATGTAAGTGACATTTTATTTATCATTTAATAATATATTGTCTTGGCAACGCTTTACGCTCCTTTGTAGTTTACATTTATTACCAACTAAAAGGCCGATCTTGTTGCGTATTTCTGAGGTCAAGCTAGGGCTCTTTTAGGTCATGGCATATTCTTTATCGCTAATAACACCCGAGTGAACTTAGTCTTAAGTTTAGTCTACAATACTATAGGCCGTACAGTCAATGTCTGACAACGTGTATTCATTCACACACAAAGACACTCGGTGTCGGACACTGACTGCACGGCGGCGGCGGCGTATAGTGTCGTAGCCTGAATTTAATTTCAGATGACGAACTCCGATGGCAATAGTAAATAATGCACTTCATTCGCCCGGGTTTCCGTAGAAACCTATCCTTTGTGTTTATCCATCCATTTTCACAAACCTTCACATTAAATAGTAGCACAGTTTTACAATTCAATTCATCTAAAATTGTTATTATTTTATTTATCAAAATAAAGGTATTTCGGTATTTCCAACCACTGTTTCTCAAACGCTTATAAATTCTTCCATTGCTCGATTTGGGAAAGACGCCAGACATGTCGTTTGTTGATGTTGTGTCATAATAAACTGGCTTCCTCCATATCCTACATATGGCCGACAAGTTATTTTAGTAAACGCAAATTTTAATGATTTGAAATCTTATTTTATCATGCTTAGCGGTCACATTTCACACACAGCAGGCTGTGCTGTATAATGAAATGTGAATGTCTAACAGTGTTAGATAAGATTCGAAATCATCTGTAAGTATTATAAAAATGCCTTGTCGTGCCGTGCCTCCAGTGGGCGCGCGGCCGTAGACGGCCCAGTCAAGTTATACTAATCTAGGTAAAAGCTTACTTTTGCTTGGCGGCAGCATTTAACTCTGCTTGGCGCCCATTTAACTGTATCTATTACAAATATAAATAAAAAAAGTTTGTAAAAATTAATATAATCTTGTTGTTTTTAATGTATGGTATACTTAGTTAAGTTTCATATTTTCTATTGTTTGTGTAGTTTAGTTTTATATATATTTTAATTTAGAGTATTGTATTTGTTTTAAGTTTCTTATTATAATAATTTTAATGTTAAAAAATAAAAAGATAAAGATTGTTGTTCCGCATTTTATTTTGATACTAGCTGACCCGCGCAACTTCGTTGCGTCACTTACATAAGAGACAGAGGCTCTTAGGCACTTACTTATAATACAATTCTAAAGGTAACTGAACTTTCTTTGTTTTATCCACGAACCGCTTCTGTGACATCTCTTAAGATAATCATTAAAATCAAATGATATAGGTAAGCGAGATTTTGTTCAAAATTAAGTAGTTGTGATGAAAAACGTATTTATTTGTATAAGGATTAATACCTACCATTTTTTTACCTTTTGGCTGCCAGAGTATAAACGCACACGCGTGCCCTCCACGGCAAGCCACAATTTCACCTTCCATTTTGTCACATATTTGTGTCGTTTGGCGTAAAGGACACGCGCTTGTTGTTTAAAATGCATTATTTTAGAAGAAATTAGATTACCATAGAAAAGGTTATAGTGAGTCCACCTTTAAAGATAGACATGCTATCGCGGAGTTTTTTTTAAACTTAATGAAAGAAACAAATCCGCCAAAATGATTGTTGCTTAACTTTAACCGTTTACGCAAAGAAAGCTCTCAAAAGAAATAAATTTTCCCCGTTTTTAGAACATTTGTCATTGATGCTCCGCTCCTTCTGGTCGTAGCGTGATGTTATATTATAGCCTATAGCCTTCCTCGATAAATGGGCTATCCAACACTAAAATAATTATTCAATTCGAACCAGCAGTTCCTGGCATTAGCGCGTTCAACCAAACAATTTCTTCAGCTTTATAATAATGGTATAGATTTTTCCCGCGATTTCACACGTGTTCTCGTAGGAACCTATCCTATGTCCTTTTCTGATATATTAAATCGATTGTAAATTTTTATAGGTTAGCCATTACGCGGACTGCCTGTTTTTGATGTGAAACATCTACATGCGCGCCTAGGCAGTAAAACCGACGGGAAATGGCATGACGCTGTCATGGCGTGATGCCCCCTCTATGCTAAGTCAAATCAACCTTTTACCATTAAAATGAAGTTTGTTTTGGACCGATTGTTGATCTAAGTATTTCATTTTTGAAAAATACCACGCCACGACCCCACTCAACTAGTTAGGTCGGATGCAGATTTGATCGATAGATATCGATAAAAGAATACATTTAATTTTTAACATTACAATACAAAGATCGTAACATTCATACACTAAATTTATTTTAAGAGTTGCCTGTAGCTAATATGGAATATTTTTTTTACATAATTCTTATAATTTTAATAATGTTTGAGAGGTTGCATTGGCTAGCAAGTCATTTCGTGTGTAAGTAGCGGAATTTACTCGTCAATCGGTTTTAGTTTGATTTTTGATTTCAGATTACAAAACTTCGTATTTTTTTCTGTCCTTTAGCAAAATAAAATGTAGGATCTGTGACTTATGCTAGTTGTGACTAAAATTAAAACGACCAATTAAACGGTTTTTTTATTTGAAGTGCATTTTGATCGTATTCCTTTCAAGCAAATAAGTAGATTGAGGCATGTTCATACGCAATTTGGAATATAATTAGATGGACAAATAATCAACGTTCCTGCTGCAGTTGATACAATGTTAAGGTGATTACAATTTTACATCCTAGTTCAGTTATCATTGGTCAATCTTTAATACAGTCCAATACACCTTGCTACTTACTAACACCACAGCCACTATTACAGAAACCAGAAGATACGTCAAATAATATCCCGTAGCTCCACTGTAAAAACAGTCTCTATTAAAAATACTAACATATTTTATATTCTATTTACCTTCAAATAAATAAAATTGAGTATTTGTTTTTAATTTCAAAATACAGCTTTTTACCGAATACACATGAAAGTGCAAAATATTGGACACGTATTTTTTCTTTTTTCACGTAGGTAAACAAAAAATGAAGACGATACAGCGCGTCGAAAACTCGTGTGACGTCACATTTCGGTACACTTTTTACGGGAAAGTGACGTCAAAAGCCCGCCGTAGAAGCCGTGAAGCCGTTTTATATCTTCGTATATTTTTATTGATTTGATAAAATAAAAATACGTGTCTAATATTTTTCGATAATAATCTAACTGAACCATATTTTTTTTACTCGGGAATCATCCCTTTTCTACTATTACATAGATGTTTCAAATTTGCCGGGCGTCCCGTGACGGCCAACTTATTTTAATTACCATGCCATTCTTTCGGTTCGATTCAAGTAGGTATTCAACCTGCTAAACTAGTTTTTTTGCATAGAACAGTTATTCTACACCACGACGCGCATACGCACACACCCTCACGCACGCACTGCAGCACGAAACATTACATGCAAAAACAGACAAAAAGATATTTATCTCTTTCGCACGATTCTCGCTGTTTCTGCTCATAACGCGTTCAAGGTCAATGTGGGGTAACTTGATGTGCTGGCGACTGTACATAAACATACTCAATTTTACAATTAAAAGGGGTTCCCCTTTTAATTGTAAAATTGTAGTTTTGTGGGGCAGACTATTTTGACAATATTAGTGAGGTATTTTATGGAATTAATAAATATTTTCAGAAAGCAATAATGGCTACTGGCGGAGGAACTTTTATACCGCAATTGAGTGAAGTTGGTGCACAAATGTTGGCATTGATGGGAGATCAGTTGAGACCGCTGTCCAACAACTGTGACAGTGCAACTAATTACTTTTGCGACAAGGACGAAAATAAAACTGCAAATGATGAAAATTGTAATGAAAATAACAAGGACATTATAATTGACATAATACAAGAGTTTGGTGAGTAACTTTCTGTATATATTCTTTTTTAAATATGTATGGTTCCCCGTTACGAATAAAGCCATCCCAACTCATTGCTAGTGTTAGTTGTCTGCTCAACCGGACTATGGAAATAAGATATTTTCCATAGTACAGTTGACCATGGAATTACTGTCCTGTATAGAGGCATTGTGTAAATGGATTATAAGACAGTGCTAATTTCATACTTAAACAGCAATATCTATCAACCAAAATTTCCAAATTAGATACATTTCATCTCTTTTTAAAGCGTTCTCATAGTTTACATGTCATATCGGCTATTTATTATGATTTTTCAAATATTTTCCTACGAAGTCCAGTATTTCTACAGGTTATTGATGGTTCTTAAATAATGTAAATATCAAAAAAAGGCACATATAATGGATGGACAATACATTTATTTCAGATAATCATGAAAATGATGTTTCCATGGAGCTGCCACTGGAGGAAATTGAAATAACCGAAGAACCACCAGTGGAGGAAAAAAGACCACCAAAATTGCAGAAAAAGAAAATTAATCCTTTATCATCAATACCATGTTCTTCGCACAGCCGTAATATTCATCTGAAAAAACAGAAAAACATAGAGACCACTACCTCCATCAAAAGAAAATTTTATCAGAAAAAACTCGAATGTGCATTATTAGAGAAAAGAACCCAATTAAAAAATTATAAAATATCAATGAAAAAGAAAAACTAATTGATTTAGAAATTAAAATTAAAGAATTAGAATATAGTTCTAAAACAAATAGTATGTAATAATGAGAAACTGAATATAAACTACAAATGTCTTTTAATGTAACTGTTTTTTAATTAATCTAAATAAAGGAGACCCCTATGTACTTACTGGTTGAAGTGAGTTATAAGTAAAGCAGATCGAACTGAAAAATTTTCATTTCCTCCTCCAGATTGGGGAAGAATTGGTACCACTTCTGTTGGAAAATCCATATCTGCCAGGTCTTCAATAACATCATTGTGGCGTAGGGCAATGTTATGCAGGACAGCACAGGCAACCACAATAGACATAGAGGTGTCCAATTTCACGCGTAACCCCATAGACAGACAGGGGAAGCGTCTCTTTAATACTCCGAAACACCTTTCTATAGGGTTTCTTGTTGCAATTTGTGCATGATTATATGCTTCTTCACCGGCTGTTCCTGGCTGTATAAATGGGGTCAACAGGTATTTACGACAGGGGTAACCACTGTCTCCCAGTAAGACATTGTTGCCATACACTCCCATCTCAAAATCAGCGCAGATGTGCGAATCATTAAAAATGGTGGTATCATGTACAGATCCCGGCCACCTACATATTATGTCCATGATGTATAATTCTGCATCACAAACCGCCTGAACATTAAGTGAAAAATAACCTTTTCTATTGCGGAACAGTTCTGCAGATGGCCCGCCAGGCGACTGAATTTTTATATGTGTACAGTCAACAGCTCCGATCACATTGGGAAACCCACTGATGGCATAAAATCCATTCCGGACCCTAGCCTGTTCTGCACTAGTTAGTGGCATTTTAATAAATTGGGGCCTTAATTTAGCAATTTCAGTCGACACCTTCTTAATTATGCGGCAAGCTGTTGATTTATGTACTCTAACATTATCTGCCACACATATTTGGAATCCTCCAGAGGCATAAAAATTAATAGCCAACAAAACTTGCTCCGCGGCGCTGATGGCGTGATTACGCTGGGTCAGGGGTTCCAGGTGCATCAGTGACTCCATCAATTCAAAGAAAACAGGTTTTGAAATTCTGTATCGGTCCTTAAATTCTTTATCATTGTAATGGTTTACTGGATGCATTCGCTCTCGAAACAGGCGAGTTTGCACCAGATCTTCCTCTTCACTAGATAAGGATATATCATCATCAGATAAATCAGACAACATTTTTATTGGGCACCTGTTAAAATTCACTGAAATATTGAAGTACATACATACATACATAAACTCACGCCTTTTTCCCATGGGGGTAGGCAGAAACCACAGAACGCCACCTGCTACGATCCTTACATACTCCTTTCGCCTCATCTACGTTCATACATCTCGTCATACAAGCACGCCGAATATTGAAGTAATAAGTATAATTTGATTTGACACTCTGTTAATTGATCGATTTTCGCTAATTAACTGTCGATTAATAACTAGACATTGACGCGAAGTTAACATGAGAAAAACGCCCGGTTTCTGAAACGTACGTCAAATAATCAGTTAGTTAACAAATTGTCAAAATTAACAATCTGTTAAACAACTACGGGTTTCTGAAAAGCCATTTACCGTAAAATTAGCGAATCAACTGTTAACAGGTGATTTACTTTTTTGTCTGGCCACCCTTGCTAAAATCAGTCAACTTCATTCACTCATTTATGTTTTGTTTCTGTCTAGCGCATAGCTTTGTCTCTACCTTTTGACACCAAATGTCAAATTCAACTTTACAGGTTATCTATTTTATCTATATTATTTTCGTGTTTAATGTTCTCTGATATTGTGGTCTGTTTGTTGTTATAAAACTCGGTATAAAAGTTCACACTCACCAAATTTCCGATAATATGTCACGAAAAAACTATACGGAGAGAGAAAAGAAAGAGCTCTTAACAATAGTGGATAAGTAAGTACCTTTTGTTCAAATATAACATTCCAATCTATACTTGAAATGTGTTTTTCTCAAACATGCTCGGAAAAGATCGTATTATGTTTGAAATTTGAACACGAAACACTTTCCAATTATATGAGTAAAATCATAATCAACGAGAGGGACCGGTTAGAGGCGGCCTGCATCCAGCGGCTTCCCACCACCTTTATGAGGTCATCTGTCCACCTTGTTGAATAAAAGAATATGGAGATAAATGGTAATTAAACAATTTTTTTAACACGCTGCTATTATTTCCTCGCATTACTTGAGAAAAGCACTATACCTGCCTCAGCGGAAACAGATATTGCCTGAACTCGGCTAACTGCCAGCCTCGCTCTGCTCGGCTGTCAATCTCGTTTCGTCAGGCAATGCCTTACTTTCCGCACCGATTTTTAAGGCTCTTAAAAATATCTTCATAGTTACATTGATCGAAGTGATAGACTTTTTGGAATGTTCGTACGAATAAAACTACCGTCTTGCTCCAAAGCTAGTTTATTACTGTCCGGTAGTACCCTCACTACCAAACATATAGCTCATTAGGTTAGTACTTATACCTATAACTGTGCACATACAGTACATCTCCCTCCAACATTAATTTGAACACCTGTAACAATAACAAATAAAACATTCATACTAAAAGTATACTTAATTACTTAATGTTCTTATAACTACCTACTAACCTACTTATAGTATTTCTTATAACAAACATGTTTTATGGGCCTCTTAGAACGTCCGACCGGAGCAGTGTTTACAACATCAGGATTAATATCCTCATTTGGACCGGTACACTGTTCATCCGGTCGTATTCTGTCTTCCATGACTTCGCAAGCCTCCACCCAATCCTCATCGTCCGAAACCTTCTGATCCCTCACATTATCGGTGCTTATTGCTACGGTATTCCTATCTCGGCTAGCCGTGACCTGCACCTCCCTCTCCTCTATAGTGCTAGCTGGAGCTGGAGACGCGGAAAATCGCTCATTAGAAAGCGATGCGGTGGATGGAGACTGCAGTGGCGATGACGATGGAGCGCCCGGCGCCGACACTGGCAGTGGATTGCAATCTGATTCATTGTGGACACCAGGCGTTACCTCTGACGACGGACTAACAACTGCTACATCACTATTATTTGAAGTAGTATATTTTCTTATTTGATCTACGTGTCTGTTACAGCTAGTTCTGTAATTGTTAAAATAAATTTCATACATCCTATTACCTATATTCTTTTTAACGACACCTAAACTCCATATACATTTTCTTGCGATAAACCATTTCGCCCATACAGTTTCTCCTATTTGAAAACACCTCTTACACTTTAATACTGTTTGTTCGGTGTTTTTATCTAAATTTTTGGTTTGTGGTAAAATCAAATCCAACCTACATCTTAAATTACGTCCTAACATTAACATAGCTGGCGTGTGACCAGTCGCGCAATGAATAGTATTCCTAAAATCAAACAGAAAACCCTGTAATTTTTCGTGAATATCCTTAAGACATAATCTATCTTCTGCAAACATGCATTTGATCATTTTCTTACAAGTTTTAACAGAGTTTTCTGCCTGCCCGTTACTAGCAGGGTGATAAATAGGCGAATTAAGATATTCAATTCCATTCACTCGACAAAATGTATGAAACTCCGCTGAGCTAATTTTTACATCATTATCTGATACAATAACACAAGGCACACCGAATCTAGAAAACATGTCTTTCAATTTTTGAATAAGAGCATTGGTAGAAGTGCCGCGATCCATATGAACACATTCCAGCCATTTGGAATACGCATCAACAACAATAAGGTACACTGCCTGCCCTATAGACATATAGTCAATATGTATGCGGTGCCAGGCGGACGGGGGGCGCGGCCAGGGCGCGGGCGGCGCGCGCGGCGGCGAACTGCGCACGCTGGCGCACGCGCCGCATGCTCCCACCCATCGCTCAATATCGGCATCGATTCCCGGCCACCACATTCGACTACGAGCCGCACTCTTGGTCTTAACAATTCCAAAATGTGCTGAATGCAATTCTTTTAACATTTTGTCCCTATAAATAGCTGGAATTATTATTCTATGTCCGCGAAACAAACAACCATCTATGACTTCTAAATCCGTTTTGCAATGAAAGTACGGCGATATATATTTACATTGTATTTTCCTAGGCCAACCGTTATTCATATATTTTATAACTGTTTTCAATACACTGTCGGCAGCAGTAGCGCGTCTAATATCATTGAACAAAACCGGTTCTGCGCTGGCGTCTAAGAAAAGAAAGTACTTTGAGGACCCGTCCTCCTGCTTATCGTTATCACTGACCGCTACTGATAACGGCGACCGAGAAAAATAATCCGCTATTTGATTATTTTTAGCGTCTACGTACTGTACCGTATAGTTGTATGCACCTAAAATTATGGCATACCTTTGTAGACGCAGGGCGGCCGTGACAGATATAAGATTACGTTTGCCAAAAATTGATAACAATGGCTTATGGTCCGTCTTCAAAATAAATGGCTCTTGACGGCCATAAAGATATTGGTGAAAATGTTTCACCCCGTATATAATAGCTGTCGCCTCTTTTTGGATTTGGCTATAGTTCTTTTCACTTGCCGTCAGTGATCGTGATGCGAACGCGATTGGCCGCTCCCGGCCGTCTGCGTCCCGGTGCGCGAGCACAGCCCCGAGCCCACACGGCCCTGCGTCCACCGTTAGTACCAGCGGTGCCTCCGGCTGGAAGTGCGCCAGCACCCGCTCGCTGGCCAGCTCGCTTTTAACGCTATTGAATGCCGCTTGCTGTCGCTCGCCCCACTGCCACTCTGCGCCCGTACGCAGCAATTCATTCAGTGGGCTCAGTACAGAAGATGCACATGGAATGAAATTCCTGTAATAATTGACTACGCCTAGAAATCGTTTCACTCCTAATGCGTTGGTAGGCGCAGGTGCATCTAGAATTGCCTCGACTTTACTTGGACACGTTCTCAACCCGTTCTTATCGATTACGTAACCTAGATAAGTCACACTACTCTTAAAAAATACACATTTGTCTTTTTGAAGACGCAAACCTGCTTCTTGTATTCTCCTTAATACCTCTCGTAATCTAGTCAAATGGATTTCTTTTGTTTTTCCCGTGATACAGATGTCATCCAGCCAAATACTTACTCCCTCTATACCGGACAGCAATGTTTCCATTGTTCTTTGAAACAAGGCTGGAGCATTGGCCAAACCATAGACTAAACGAGTATAGGCAAACAAACCCTTATGTGTATTAATGGTTGTCAATTTTTTTGATTGCTCCGACAGGCTAAATTGGTTATATGCGTTACTCAAATCAATTTTGCTGTACGCTTCCCCTCCACCTAACTTTGAAAACACTTCCTCTATCCGTGGTAAAGGATACTTGTCTACTTTTAGGTCTTTATTTAGAGTACAAGAAAAATCACCAGCTATTTTTAATTTGCCGTCTTGTTTTAAAACCGGTACTATGGGTGTAGCATATTCTGAATAATTAACCGACACGAGCACCCCTAAACTAACTAATCTATCCAGTTCTGCACTGACTTTGTCTTTCAGAGCAAATGGCACGGGCCGTGGCTTAAAAAATTTTGGTGTGGCATTGTCTTTCAAATGCAAATCGACTTTAAACTTATTAAAACATCCTAGTTCGTCTTTCCATATCTCTGGGTATTGGTCCAACAACCTTTGCACTTCCTCAATGCTCTCATTCTTAATACATACTATGCTGTTATTTGCTGTTGCAAAGTACATCCGGAATTTGGTCATGAAATCACGGCCCAACAGAGGTGGTCCACCGTTTCCTATAACATATATTTTTATCTCATCGGATAAACCTAAGTATGATATTTTAGCTATAAAATATCCTAGGGGCGTGATTTTATGACCATTGTATAAACACATCGTAAGATCACTTTTATGCAACAACAAATGTGGAAAGTTAAGTAAATACAACGCCTTAGAAATAACCGTTGTTCCTGACCCGGTATCTAACTCCATGTCCATATATATATTGTTCACATTAATTGTAATTTTAATTGGATTATAGTCAACGTACCTCAAGTTATAAAGTTCACACTCTTTGCAAACGCTTTCTTGAGACGTCTCCGCTTCATCCGTGTCAATTTTATTCAAATTTGACTTCTTTACCACACATAACCTTTTTAAATGACCTTTTTGCCCACAAATAAGACACTTGTAATTCTTAAATCTACACTGAGACGCATTATGATTTTTTAAACCACACACTGCACAACATGATTGCTCGCTGTCATCCGTTTTTCGCCCAGGCGCGGCACCGGCGGTGCCAGCCACGTGGCTTCCGCCCGTACCAGCACCGGCACTGCGCGCGTTGCGACGTCCACCTGCATGCGCATAAAACACCTGCTCCTCCTTAACCACGACGTCGGTGCGTGCCTGCCGTGCACACGCAGCCTTCTGAGCGACTTCTAGGGCCTGTCCAAAGGTCCAAGGTCCAAGTGTCCAGGGTCTTTGAGTCACTCTCGAATAATCGGTCACGCTCCGGTCCCATTCTGAAGCCTAGAACGAACCGGTCACGCAGAAGCGTGTCCAGCTCTGAACCAAAATCGCAGTACACGGCCAGCCCTCGCAGCCGCGCAGCCCACTCTTCGATGCTCTCACCGTCGGTTTTAGTTGCTTCATAGAACTTCGCCCTGTCGGCGAATGTTGACCTCTTTGGCGTGAAATGATTATTGAGTACATTCACTAGCTCATTATAGGTGATTCCTTCGAGCTTATTCGGATGCACAAGGTTCCGAACCAAACGGTAGGATTCGTCCGACAAATGTGTTAACAACACTGCACTTTTGTTGACGTCCGAAATATTGTTCAACTTGATGAACTGCGTCAATCTGCCGTGAAAAACTTCCCATTCATGGAGTTTATGGTCGAAAATGCTCAAAATTCCTATGGAATTCGTCATTTTTATAAACACGCGGTAGATACCAACTCGTCGCCAAATGGAATTTTCGTACGAATAAAACTACCGTCTTGCTCCAAAGCTAGTTTATTACTGTCCGGTAGTACCCTCACTACCAAACATATAGCTCATTAAGTTAGTACTTATACCTATAACTGTGCACATACAGTACACTTTTACGAAAAGGATGTAAAATTTAACATTATTATTTTCGAAAGAGAGGAAGGAATGTAATGTTCTTTCTTCTTTTAGGATATCTTTTGGTTCCTGAAGATTATCGATGACTTCCGAAATATAGTGATTTGACTCGTCGAGGTCAATGGAAGTCGGTATAATAATAGTTTTTAATTTTGTTTTTAATAAGTTTTCACTATGTTCATGAATTATAGTATCAAATTAATTTAATTTGTTGTTTATTTCTTTCAGGCATTTAGTATATGTGTCGTCGTCATTTTGGATTTCAGGTGGTGTTGGGATGTCAAAATCTTCAGGGAGTTCGAGGTCATCGGGTAACTCAAGGTTTTCAGGTAAGTCTACAAAGTCAGGTAAGTCGGGAATTTCAGGTATTCCGGGACTTCCAGGATTAGCAGGAGGAATTTCCGGCTGTTGAGGTGGAGGTGGAATACTGACTGGTGGTACTTTGTCGGTAAGTACGTGAGCAGTGTTTGGTAAGTTAATGGATTTTACAGGGTAGCGGGAAAGAGCATCAGCGTTGCTGTTGATCTTACCCTTTTTATATTCGATCTCATAGTCGATTTCCTCAAGTCTTAGTCTCCATCTTACTAGTTTGGAGCCTGGTTCTTTACAGTTGAATAGCCACCTAAGTGGTCTATGATCGGTTATGATTTTAAATTTGTGACCATAAAGATATGGGCGAAATATTTTTGTTCCAAAAATAATTGCCAGACATTCTTTTTCGGTTACGCTGTAATTAGTTTCAGCTTTATTTAATGTGCGTGAGGCAAACGCGATTGGGCGGTCTTTTCCTACCTCGCCTTGAGAGAGTATTGCTGAGATAGCGTAATTTGACGCATCACACGTCAGGATGAAAGGTTTAGTAAAATCGGGGTATATTAAGACGGGTGCTGAGGTTAAATTATTTTTTAATGTTTCAAAAGCAAGTTGTTGACTATTAGTCCAGTCAAATGGTATATCCTTTTTTAACAAGGATGTAAGAGGTTTGGCTAGCTTAGAAAAATCGTGTAGGAAGCGACGATAATAGGACACCAACCCTAAGAATGATTTTACGTCTTTTGCGCATTTTGGGGCAGGGAATTCGCTTACAGCTTTTATTTTCTCGGGGTTAGGTTTTAAGCCTGCTTCACTAATAGTATGGCCAAGATAAGTAACTTCTTTGCGGAGAAACTCGCACTTGTCTGGTTGCAGTTTGAGGTTGAATTTCCTCAATCTGTCAAATGTGTAGGATAATTTCTGGACATGGGATGTGAGGTCGTAGGAGTATATAACAATATCATCTAGGTAGACATAGCAATGTATACCTTGCAGCCCTGAAAGGACTGTGTTCATGAGTCTCTGAAAGGTTGCAGGGGCGTTTTTGAGACCAAAGGGCATTCTAATAAATTCGTAGTGACCTTCGGGTACGCTGAAAGCAGTTTTAGGGACATCTTCATCTGAAATTTCTATCTGATGGAAACCTGACGCTAAATCGAGAGTTGTAAAGTATTTGCTATTACCAAGCTGGTCTAGAATTTCGTTGATTTGGGGAATTGGATAGCTTTCTCCAATAGTTACGTCATTGAGTTTGCGATAGTCAATCACTATGCGCCATTTTCTTTTTCCTGATGCATCCACTTTTTTGGGCACTATCCAAATGGGGGATGACCATGGAGAGGTAGATGGTTTAATGATATTTTGTTCCAGCATCTTACTGATCTGGGTTCTGACCTAATCTTTATGAACCTCTGGAAATCTATAAGATTTTACATTTATAGGTTGCGAGGAACTTGTTTTGATTTCGTGCTTGATTGCACTGGTTGAAGTGAGTTCATCGTCGGGAAGGTGGAATATATCTGCATATTGACTGCAGATGTCATAAAGGACTTCAGATTCTTCGGAGTTTAAATGGGAAGTTCGTAGCTGTTTAAGGACCTCGTTTGTTCTCTCGTAACAATTGGTGTTAGGTTGAGATAGGCATATTTCATTATTAGTCATAGGTGTTAAGGTCAAAGTTAGGTTAGGATCTATTGAAATAGGTTTTTCAGATACATTTAGGATCGATACATTTATTCGATTATTACTTTTTACTTTAACTATCGAATTAGCTACTAGCAATTTATCACAAATATGTTGGTCCAAAATTATACCCTCTTTAGGGTTTTGAACTAAACATTCTATGATGGTTTCGGTTCGTGGTTCTATAGTGTAGGATGGATGATTGAATGATAATTTTATATGATGGTGTGCGATTTCCAGCATACCAGAATCATAATTTATTCGGCAGCCATTTTTTACGAATAGGTCATTACCTATAATACCATCATAAGGAAAGCCTAGGTTATCAAATATATGAAATTTGTGTGATACTTTGTATCCAGGGGATAGACTTAGGTCTAGAGTAAGGTTACCGTGACTCGTAATCGGGTCCTTTGAGTCTATGCCTTTTATTCTGACATCAACTCTTAATTCAGGAGGTTTGATTATGCATGATTTCTTTAGGATACACAAGGAGGCTCCAGTGTCTATCAAAAGGGTAAGTGGTTTCTCGCTGACAGACGTCTGGGCGACGACATAGGGTAAGTATGTTTTTAAGTTAGTATTTACTTCATACACTTTGTAATCATCACTGTTTTCTTTTCTAGGGATGCACATGGATTGAGGAGGATTGGAGATGTCTTCAGTTTGGGGCTGGTTACCCTGTCGTATAGCTCTAGATGATAAATGGTGATTAGGATCAGGAATGTCTTCAGTTTGGGGCTGGTTACCCTGTCGCGTGATATTATGAGAGCTGCCAATTTGGGGCTGGTTACCTTGTCGTATAGCTCTAGAGGATAAATGGTGATTGGATATAGAATTAACGGCATCGTCTTTTAAAGTTCGTCTCGTGCGACACCCTGTCGAGACGTTTAGTAATTTAAAGTATTCTGATCAGATTCTAAAATATTTGTAATGGAGTCTTCTTCATTATTCACAAGGTTTACATGAGGATTTTTGGGCTTAGAAGAATATTGTTGCGCGGGATAATTGAATTTATTGTTATATTTTTTATTATTAAATTCGCGCAATTTACATTCGGCTAAGGTATGGCCCTCCTTCTTGCAGTATCTGCACACTGACGAATCCCTAAAGGAAGAAGGTTGATTGTTATTATTAGGTAGAAGTGGCTTAGGTGGAGGTCTATTGTGTTCTTTCTTAGAATTAACATTCTGTCGGAATGTGTGTTGTTGAATTTTTTCCTCAGAGATCGCATAGTTGACGGCCTCGTTCAGGTTTTTAGGATCTCTACATCTTACAATGTTAGCTATGCGAGGGTGTAACCCTATATTAAATGTATGAAGGGCTAGTACCTCCATCGCAGCCACTTTTCCTACAAGTTTACTTTTCTTTGTATTGGAAATTGTCACTTCTGTAAGTAGTTTGGATAGGCAAGTTTCGATTCGCAGATGGAATTGGTTAACCGTCTCCTGGTTAGTTTGGTGACATTCTTGGAGCTCGGTAAGTAAATGGGCGTAATGTTTCCTCTCACCGAATTGATTTTTGAGGAATTCTTTGAGAGATGACCAATTGTCAAAGTCTTTGATGGAGCACGCGCTTTGCGCTTTGCCATCTAGCTGGCTGATAATAAATTTAAGTATAATATTTTCCTGTGATGATGACGACAAAGATATTGCATTATCGCAATTTACTATGAAAGCATTTAATTTATCTCGAGAGCCGTCAAATGGCTAGATAAATTTTAAAATAACGTTAAGGGGCATTTCTTCATCTTTCACCTCCCTGAGGTCTTTTTTCGAATCGGATTTGGTCATTTTTTTTTAGTAAATAAAATAACTGGCTCTTAAATAAAATACAAGTACAATAACTATTATAAGGTCGCAATATAAAATTTCTGCCAACTGGTTCTAGACGGCTTTTCAGTATTCTGAGTACTGAGTTACCGAATACGTGGGCGAAGGATGTTTAGACTACGGTCTGGGCACAATGTTATCTACAGATACAAAGTAACTTACGATTTGTAAATATGGCAAATCTATAAATAGGATTAAAATTAAGATCACTGAACTAACTCACAGAACACAGAAACACTTCATTTTGCGGAGACACGGAGGACGTCTGATCCTGGTCGGTGCTGGATACGAGCAGGTCCGTAGAATGCGCCTGCAGCGCACTGCCCAGTACCACTGCACAGTAGACAGGTGACGACTCGGATGAACCTCGAAAGAGCCCTGGATTTGGCCCCTCGAGCTGGAGCTAACCTCTCGAAGGCTACTAGAGATGGCCTATTTTAGCCAAGGTTGGCCTCTCTTAGGCCGCAGGTAGGTCGTGGTGAGTTCGGGTCGTAGGATTTGGAGCACACAAGATACACTTGGCACAGAGACACTTTTCACTGGATAACACTTCACGGGGCGTTCCACGGGATACAACAATCCCTTTACCGCTGCCACCAATGTTAGGACACGATTTAATAATCCCTTTTAAAAAAAAACAATTATTCGAGCTTAATGATTATATTGATTAAAATCACAAAAGAAAGGGAAACTTGGTCAATACTTTGACATGCGACCTATCCGGTAGGAGTCTCAACCCGAACTGGCTCTATTATCTGACTAATGCATTAGGTCTCGACCAGGATGATGACAAGCGCTTATTAGGCTGTCGTGTGTATGTAAGCACCTTTATATTATTAAGTCATGTACGTGTTTCACAATATAAAAGATGTGACATTACTTAAATAAAGACAGTATTTACTCATCACTTGCCGTGTTATCATTTCGATCCGATTCCCAACATCATATGGCGACCGTGACGTAAGTGTCCCGTGGACTTTGTTTACAATTCCTTTCACCGTATAAGGATACCGTTCCACGATGAAACTCAAGTGTAGTCGCATACAAAGTCTTGTGAGAATAAGTGTTTTTTGTGGCAACTGTATAGAACAATATTATCATGGGGAAAACTCAGAGTAAGGAAGAAGTCATAATAGCGCAAACAGCATCTGGCGGTAATAACAAGGCAGATTTGGAGCAGCTGAAATACCACACCAGCACGACGAATGTGGTTTTAATGGTAATATTAATTCTCCTGCTGCTGGGATTCGTGTACCTCATATTCAGGATTTACAAGAACTGTCACACAAAGTGGATGACCAATGAAATAAATCGACACGCTTTGCGAAAATCAATTTCCTACTTGCGGCGAAACCCCAAAATTGAAATGAATACGGAGAACATATAGCAGAGATTTAATGGATAAAACTATTCGATAAGGCAGCGACAACAACGCATAACATATACCTACCTACATATTGAATGACACCCTTGACAATATAACCATGGCTATGAGCTTGATATAAGAAGACAACTACGTGCTGATACCATCATTCTGGCTCCGAAGTAAGAAAACAAAATTTAGTGAAGTGAGAAGAAAAAAAAAAAAAAAAAGTAAATAAAAAGTGACAATAAAGTGAGTGAGTGCCCGCAATTTGTGAAGTTATAAGTTCGGTTCGTCGGCATCCCGAAGTAGAACTTTAGACATTATTACTTAGCCCTAAGTAGTGAAATCTCGTAGATACGTGTAATCTCGTAAAAGTATACATACGCCTAGATAAGTGTATAAAATAATAATCAATAGCGCAAGGTGAAATGTTCCTGCATTGGATACGTACGTATAATAAGTAGGGAAATATAAATACACCTCATAATTATGCCTTAAGGCTCGGGAACTGTCAGATTTACTTGTAAAAATAAAAGAATTGAGAACGTATTTAGTGAAGATAGGCCCAACGCGGCGAGTAGGTAAAATAATTAAAGTAAAGGGAGAGGAAGCTAACCACTTGTATGAAGAATATCAAAATATTTTAGGAAAATTAGAAGTTATTAAAGGTAGCATTAAGGAAGAAGAATACTTGTTAGTAAAAAAAAAATTGTGAAAAATTTAATATAATATATAAGGAAATAATAAGTTTATGTACTGTAAAAACTGAGGAAAGCCCAAAAATGGCCAAATTTGATTTAAAGATAGCTATGAATTTATTGCCTGTTTCAGCCAATGATGAATCCAGTATTCATCGCCTTATAGATGGTATTGAATATTACAGCTCAGAGCTCGACGACGACTCCCAGAAAAGGTTAGTAAACTTTGTTTTAAAAAATAGATTAACTCGGGAAGCGAAATTGAAATTATCCGAAACTTATTCCAGTACTGATGCACTTGTTAATGACATGAAAAACCAGCTTTTACCGAAAAAATCGGCAACTGCTATTCAACGCAAAATGCAAGGTTTTAGACAAGATAATCTGTCAATTGATGAATTTGGTAAGCAAATTACAGAAATGTTCGTTGACCTAACCATTTCTCAATCGGAAGGTAAGAACCACGCATACGAGGTTTTACGTCCACTAAACGAAAAACTCGCTATAAAATGTTTTTCAGATGGCTTGAGAAATCGTAGACTCAGTACAATTATCACAGCAAGGAACTATACCTCGTTAAAGGATGCTGTCCAAGCGGCTTTAGATGAAGAAATAACACGACCAACCGATCCAGAACTTTTATATTTCAATCGCAATAACAATCATAATAACAATTACAGGGGTTTCGGGAATCGTCGAGCCAGTATGAGGGCCAGAGGTACGTCACACACAACTGCGGAAGAGCAGAACAGCGAGAATTATGGTTACCAGCAGGGCACAGGGCGCGGCTGGCGAGGTCAACGGAGCTCGGCGCGCGGTGCAACGCGGTCACCTTTCAGGAGCAGAGGTAGATCTTATTATAATCGCCAAGCACAATTACATACTTTGACAAACTCAGACTCAACACCGGTACAGACAACCGAAGCTTCTTTGCAAACGGCCGAATCTTCCTTGCCAACCAACGAAAATAATGAGTTTTTTCGTGACTAAAAGAGCAATACTTTTTACAAATAATAATTCAAGTACCATTTATTTAAATGGTCGTAATAGTTACCCATATAATTGGTTAATTGACACCGGTGCCTCCATATCGGCAATAAAATATAAACATGTAATGAAACAAAACATTCCAATCCATAAACAGAACATTGACGTATTTGGAATGGGAGGCAAAGTTCAATCTATTGGATATGTTTATCTAGATCTGAGTTCTAAGAACCAGATATTGAAACATAAGTTCTATGTTTTCAATTCCTTGCCTTGTAAGACCAGTGGCATAATAGGACACGACTTCTTAAACAGATACAAATCTATTCTAAACCTAGGTAACAATACTTTGTTGCTATGGAATAATAATGTTCAAATTTCTTTCCCGTTGTGTTTTCCACGTAAAAATATAACTATACCAGCGAGGTGTGAATCAATACATTTCATAAATGTCCAGCCGAGGTATGCATTTGAAGAAATCGTAATTTGCGCATCAGAACTGCAAAACGGAGTTTTTATTGCTAGCGCATTGGTTAAACCTATGAACGGAAAGTTTCCGATTCGAGTCCTTAACACAACGGATAAAGATTTAACCTTAAATGAAATTAATCCCATTATACAAAAATCGACTGAATACGATATTTGCTCCTTTGAGAAAACAATTAGCAACGCGGAAAGGGTTAAAAAACTTTTTTCTATACTAGATTTAAAACACCTTAACAAAGAGGAACAACTAACAATAGAAAGAATATGTGCGAAGTATTCAGACATTTTTTGCCTACCAGGGGACAAAATGACGACAACAGACTTATATAAGCACAAAATTAACTTAAAACCTAACGTAGCGCCGGTATATTCGAAGCCATATAGACTACCATACTCACAGAAAGGAGAAATAAACAAACAAATAGAAAATCTACTTCAGCAAGGTATTATAGAAAAATGTAACAGCGAATGGTCAAGCCCAATATTACTAGTACCCAAAAAACCAGACTCAACTGGAAATAAAAAATGGCGATTAGTTGTCGACTATCGCAAACTAAACAGCTGCATTCGAGATGATAAGTTTCCACTACCTAATATAAATGAAATATTAGACTCATTATCAGGGTGCATTTACTTCAGCCATTTAGATTTAAACCAAGGTTTCTATAATGTAGATTTACATGAAGATAGCCGCAAATATACAGCATTGGCTTCAGGGCAATACCAAATGACGCGTATGCCCATGGGTTTAAAAACCAGCCCCAGTTCCTTCTCACGCATGATGACAATGGCTATGGCCGGTTTAACATATGATAAGTGCTTAGTATATCTCGACGATCTGATAGTCCTCGGAAAGTCTCTTTCTCACCACAATAAAAACCTCATAGACATACTTGATCGCTTACGCAAAGTTAACTTAAAACTAAACCCAGAGAAATGCAATTTCCTAAGGAAAGAGATGCTTTATTTAGGCCATATAGTATCAAGTGAAGGTGTTCTACCCGATCCCGCAAAAATAAGCGTTATCAAGGATTACCCAATCCCCAAAAACATAGAAGACGTAAAACGATTTGTCGCTTTTGCGAACTACTATCGCAAATTTATTCCCAATTTTGCCGATAAAGCTTATTATCTAAATTTATTGTGTAGGAAAAATGTAGTATTTAATTGGGATGACAACTGTCAGAAATCATTTGACATACTTAAAGAGACTATGATAACACCGCCACTATTGCAATATCCTAATTTTTCTCAAGACAATAAATTTATACTACAAACAGACGCATCAGGCTATGCAATTGGAGCTATTTTATCAAATGCTGACAGGCGTCCAGTTGCTTACGCTAGCAGAGGCCTAAATAAATCAGAGAAAAACTATCCCACCATAGAAAAAGAATTATTAGCTATAGTGTGGGGGGTGAAACATTTTAGACCGTATTTATTTGGCCGTCATTTTAAAATTATAACTGATCACAAACCATTAATTTACTTATTTAATCTCAAAGATCCATCCAGCAGGCTACTTAAATTTAAATTGATACTTGAGGAATACGATTATGAAATTGAGTACGTCAAAGGTCGAGACAATGCAGCAGCGGACGCACTATCTCGATTAACTTCCAAAGAATTGCAGGAAATGAACAATAATTTATGTGTAATGACGCGAGCGCAGAAACTGAAAATGGAAGCCAACCCATCAACAGGCGAGGCAGCTGCGCCAAGCGATTATTATGAAAAACCAACTCTCGTGGAGACACAGAATAGACCACAAGAAGTAGTTGAATTGAGATTTATAGACAATTCAGGGTTAGGAAAGTTAAGGAAAGAAAACGAATTAAATAACGAAAACAAAGTTTTCATCTATTCAAGAAATAAAAATACAATCTTTATACAACCAGCGGCTCACTCGCAAATGACTCGAGCAGAATTTGTGAAAGCGCTGAGTAATTTTTGTAGTGAGATATGTGTAGAGGAAGTGTACTTTATGAACGCTGACGACACGCTGGTCGCTGACGACACGCTGGTCCTGGCGCAGGGGAGGTCGCATCAGGCGGCGGCCGACGCGATGACACGCGGGGTTGCGATAGTCGTGGAGAGGATCCGGCAGTTGGGTCTCGAGGTGGCTTTGCACAAGTCCGAGGCCATGTCTTTCCATGGGCCCCGGAACAGGCCACCATCGGGATCCCAACTAACGGCAGGAGGGGTTCACATCGGCGTCGAGTCCACGATGAAATACTTAGGACTCGTGCTCGATAGCCGGTGGAACTTCGTGGAGCACTTCCGACGTTTGGCCCCCAAACTGGAACGGACTGGGGCCGCCCTCAAGCGGCTCCTGCCCAACCTGAGGGGTCCAAACGCTTCCTGCCGGAGGCTTTACGCGGGGGTCGTGCGGTCAATGGCTACATATGGGGCCCCGGTGTGGGCGCGTTCACTGCGGCGGAGAGCCGCCCACTATCTGAACGCGCCCCAAAAGGTGGTAGCCGTAAGGCTGATCCGGGGCTACCGCACGATCTCGGGCGAGGCGGCAAGCCTCCTTGCCGGACTGCCGCCGTGGGATCTGGAGGCGATAGTCCTCGCGCGCCTGTATGAGTGGCGCGCGGAGGCACTACGCCGGGGGGAAACCCCGCTTCCGCGGCAAATCGCGGCGGAGCGGACGGACCTCCGGCGCGATCTCATGGCGGCATGGAAAGAGCGACTGTCGCAACCCAGCGCAGGGCACGCCACGATAGCGGCGGTAAGACCCCTCTTTGAGGAGTGGCTAGAGAGGCGTCACGGCGTCCTCACCTACCGCCTGACGCAGGTCCTCACCGGACACGGAAGTTTCGGGAGGTTCCTGCACATCATCAGGCGGGAGGAAACGCCCGGGTGTCACCACTGCGATGATCGCCCCGAGGACACGGTGGAGCATACGGTGGGGGCCTGCCCTGCATGGGCGGAGCACCGCCGTGTCCTCGTAGAGGCGATCGGCAGCGGCGGCGATCTCTCACGCCCGGCCTTGGTTCAAGCCATGGTCCGGGGCGAGGGGGAGTGGGAGGCAGTCGCCTCGTTCTGCGAAGCAGTCATGCTAGCGAAGGAGGTGGCGGGACGGGAGAGAGAGAGAGTCTCCCGTCCAAGCCGCCGCGGTGGACGCTCCGGGCGTCGGGAGCCGCGTGACGACTCCCGGCCACCGTAGGCGCGGGCCTGCGGGCGGTGAGTAATGGGTAGCTCACCGTCCGATCAGGACCAGGCCCGTGCTGGACGGCGCGTACGTGTTCCACGCGCGCCTCAAAGAGATGTCAGCATCATAGAGGGGGCCCACTAGGGCCCAAGCCTGCCGGGAAAGCGGGATCATCCAAAAGGGGTACCGCTGACCCGGAACATAAAGGGCCAAGGAAGGAACACGGGTGGGTTTTAGTCAGTAAGAGTCTGACACTCCCTTCCGCTCCACCCAGAGCGGGAGGAGTCATTTGATGATTTCCCATCCTCAAAAAAAAAAAAAAAAAAGTGTACTTTATGAAAAATAAAAATAATAAAATATTTGTTGAAAAATTAATTAACCAAATCAAAGACAGCGAAAATTGGTCAGGGCCAAGACTAATCATAATACAAGACGTAGAACGCGTAGAAAATAAAGACGATAGGAAGATAATACTTAATGATTTTCATCTTTTACCGACAAGTGGCCATGCGGGTATAAGACGAATGGTAAATAAGATTCGGAAATATTATTTTTGGCCCGGCTTAGAAACTGATGTAAAAAATTATGTGATGAAATGCTCAGAGTGCCAGAAACAAAAGTACACAGTGCAGGTAAAGGAACCCATGGCCATCACCTCTACGGCACACACTGCTTTCGAAAAGATTTTCCTAGATTTAGTAGGGCCTTTAGATAAGGACAATAATGCATATTCATATATTCTAACAATACAGTGCGAGTTGTCAAAATATGTATGTGCTTATCCGCTTAAAACAAAAACAGCAGCAGAAGTGGCACGTTCTTTTGTGGACAACTTCATATTGCAACATGGTGTACCGAAGGAAATCGCCACCGACAGGGGTACTGAGTTTATGGCAGATACGGTAAAGGAGGTATGTGCTTTGCTTAATATTAAAAAACTAAACTCAACTGCATATCACCATCAAAGCATAGGAGCATTAGAAAACTCACATAAAAGCTTGTCCGCATTTCTTCGTATACAAACAGAACAAAAATCAGAATCCTGGAGTACCTGGTTACCCTACTGGTGTTTCGCCTACAATACTTCTGTAAATACGTCTACTAAATACACCCCGTTTGAATTAGTTTACGGTAAGACATGCATTTTGCCAAGCAACCTCACTCAAAAACTAGAGCCGCTTTATAACTATGACAGTTACCCTCTGGAACTAAAATACAGGTTACAGGTGACACAAACACAAGCTCGCAAAAATTTAATTAACAGTAAGTTGGTGACAAAACGCAGGTACGACACATACGTTAACCCCGCACATTACAACCCAAATGACAAAGTATTAGTAAAAAACGAAACAGGCAATAAACTCACAAGCTTATACTCAGGACCCTACAAAGTTATCAGAGACATTTCACCAAATGTAGAAATCGAAATTAATGGTAAAACTGATGTTATACATAAAAATAGAACAAAGCTCTATTATGAATGATGTATTTAATGAACCTAAATAACACTTTAACCACTCTTACATAAGTAATTATTATAAGCACTTAGAAAATAGTACTGTAACAAAACCAACCTGTCGTTGTCCTATAGGATAGTTATAATTACTAAACTAAATGTACTATGTACTAGTATAATTATGTATACAATATTATGTGCTTAACCTATTTAAATAAGTAAACTAACCATAATTATAGAAAAAAAAAGATAATAATAACAAAAAAAAAAAAAAAACATACATTTAGTTAATTTATTTTTTTTTTCTCCCCCCCGGGGAGGTGTCGTGTGTATGTAAGCACCTTTATATTATTAAGTCATGTACGTGTTTCACAATATAAAAGATGTGACATTACTTAAATAAAGACAGTATTTACTCATCACTTGCCGTGTTATCATTTCGATCCGATTCCCAACATCATAAGGCAATAATGGGTGCATTCTGGGGATGTAACAGTACGTAGGCGTCAAAGACATCATAATAAATTAATGCATTCAAATAAACATAAGGTTTTAAGTGACAGACGCGGCGACTTTGTTTTTTTTAAATGTAGTGAAGTGTTAAATGTAGTTTTAACAATTATCAATTGTGCAAAATACCGTGTAAACCAACATTTTCAAACATTCATTCGTTACAGTGAAACACAACAGCTGACAAGGTCACGAACTTTTGTAGTAAAATAATTATGTAGGTAAGTGGCGGCGGTGTACCGGCCGGCGGCGGCACGGCACCGATCAAAGAGAGTGGGCGGGAACATTCTATTTTTTTTCTGGTTTCGCGTCATCGCTTCATGCAGAATTGCAGAGGTAAGAAATCAGTTAAACATTACAAATATTAATAATTAAATATTTATTTTAATTATTTTTTTGAACAGTTTTTTATAAATGACTTGCTTTATTACGTATGTATACCGATTCTTAAAACGTAGGTAAAAGGAACAACAGGGTTTTTGTTACATTGTAGAGAAGGAGGTAAATGGAAATCACAATTGAATTGATCAAGTTACATTTATTTGTACGCATAAATACAATTATGTCAATTTTTACCTTTATCGCCGCAAATTATCGTTGCTATAAACAATTGACACCACATTCACTTTTCACTGCACTTCATACTTGACGAAAACATGTAAATGTATTATTGTATAGCAGCTGTCCACGCGGACGCATCGCTCTCTCAAGTAGGAGAGAGACAGATGTCGAACGCTGCCGAACGCGGAGGCCGATTGTGCCTCTTTGTCGCTCGTTCCGCGCTCTCGCTTGCACTTCAAGCCTTAAATGGAACGCCTCAGAGCGAGGTAACGCTGCATGAGTCATGTTTTTTCGTGCGGCGAGGTAACGCCGCATGAGTCATGTTTTTTCGTGAGTGCAGCCGGCTCCATCGAATTATAAGACGTTGTCACGTCAAAACTACGTGTTGGTATAATGTGTTACTTGTAATCAGTGATCCTAGAATCGTATGTCGTATTATCTGTATTTTGTATAATGAATGGCGTTACCATAACCAACGCTGCCGACCCTCGAGGTGTTACTTAATTATTGCAGGGCGGACGTTTTGGTAAACACCCTTAATATAATATATATACAATGTCGCCCATGTGCATGTGACCGCCCGTAATATTCTGAATATTCATGAAAAAATGTCGAAAATAAACTTCAAAAGGGGGGGTCTATCTATAACATTTTTCATGTTATTCAATTTTTAATTTTTTAAGTAGAGTTTGTACATTTGCTTTCTATTTTTTGACACATCACCGAAGTTTATGGGTCGATTTCGATTCTGTTTATTATTTCCAAAAGCTTATGAGTTATTTTAACAGGTGAATTAACATTTTTACTAAAAATTATCGACTACGAAAAAAAAGACGGAATCGAAGTAATTTTTTCGGTAAAAAATTGTGTATTTATTAAAAAATAACTAGTGTAAGTCCATAAATTATCCCCATAGGACGACTTTTTTAATCATTATTTGTAATTATACTACATAACAGCTAAAAATTCACAGAACATTACTTAAGGTACCTATCTCTAAAAAAAAAACCAGCAAACAACTTGTTGAAAATTTGCAACTATTCAAATAAAAAGGGTCGCTCAGGTAGAAACCGGTTCCTAGAAAAAGTTTTTTAACAATTGCGTCCGTACCACGTGCACACCAAGCAAGCGTTACTTCATTCAGTCGCTTGATTACTGACCCCGTGACGCTACGTGTTTTGTGATTTGTGCACTACTTAATCTTATGTGGAAAGTTTGTTTAAGCAAACTTAACTACTCGTATCATTGCAATGGTACGAGGAAGTACCGCTGGAAACAAGAAGGCGGATGTATCTGCAATTAGATGGAGCTCCAGCACACTTCGCACGACTAGTTCGTGATTATTTAAATCAACATTATCCGCGATGGATTGGCAGAGTAGGTCCCATTGCTTGGCCGCCGCGATCTCCCGACCTTACACCCTTAGATTTTTATCTTTGGGGCTACATGAAACAAAAAGTGTATGCCGTGCCCATTGAAAGGCGCGAGCAATTAACGACTAGGATTTTTGCTGATGCTGCGGAAATGAAAGAAAACCGTGAAGAATTACGTCGTACAATAAAAAGTGTTGCCATGAGGGCTTTAGTTTGTTTACAGGAGGGTCGAATTAATTAAAATTCTTGTATTTTTATTTTTTTTTAAGTAAAAATCTGGCTATTGCTTGTTTGTTTTTATTTCCATTATCATCCTCCTTATTAGTTTAACCTTTTAGTACTCACTGCTAAGAGCGGGGACATTTAATTGACTTTCACATTTTCTTTTCCTAAATTTGACTCTTAGAGTTTTACTTTGGATTTAGTTACAGTTTGGTTTAATAATGATCTGTGAATTTTTAGCTGTTATGTAGTAGATTACAAATAATGATTAAAAAAGTCGTCCTATGGGGATAATTTATGGACTTACACTAGTTTTTTTTTAATAAATACACAATTTTTTACCGAAAAAATTACTTCGATTCCGTCTTTTTTTTCGTAGTCGATAATTTTTAGTAAAAATGTTAATTCACCTGTTAAAATAACTCATAAGCTTTTGGAAATAATAAACAGAATCCAAATCGACCCATAAACTTCGGAGATGTGTCAAAAAATAGAAAGCAGATCTACAAACTCTACTTAAAAAATTAAAAATTGAATAACATGAAAAATGTTATAGATAGACCCCCCCTTTTGAAGTTTATTTTCAACATTTTTTCATGAATATTCAGAATATTACGGGCGGTCACATGCGCATGGGCGACATTGTATATATATATTTTTTTTACGTTGCCCCACACTAGGAATTTCTCCTGTATCGTGGGTGCGTTTACAAACATTTAAACTCACATACACAAACAGCCAGACCCGGAACAACTACTTGCAGGTCGTACAAATATTTGTTCCGTGCGGGGATCGAACCCGCGACACGTAACGCAGCAGTCAACCGCTTAACCACTGCGCCAACCGTGTCGTCGAGAATATCTATCATGTGAAATTGATGATGAAAAATAGAGAATTTATATCATATGTATAATTTCAAGTCGGTTCGGAGCTCAAGAAACGATGAGACCGCCAACATGTTAGATAATAAGGAGTTTAAGATCTATTTAAGCGACAGAATTAAAACAATAGGCAGCAATTAACTGTTGGAATTGCTGACAGGGATAGAATATTAGCGTGAGCAATATTGTAAGCTTAGAGTTTTATTGTAACTCCTGAGTACGGTAATAGTGATGTAAGTATGTGGTTTTACTATGTTAAAAATAGATATAAAAAAAAAAAAAATTGAAAATTATTTTTAAGAAAAATGGGGGGTGTGATGTGGCGGCTTACGAATCGCGATTTGCTGAGTTGCATTCTTGACGAAATATGGGAGAGCGGGCGATCGGCTTGCCAGTCACCTACCGCCCTGTTTTAACGCATATCTAGTACGTAGTTAGTTATAACGAAGTACCTATTGTGGAACTAAAATAAAATACATTTTCTTCTGGAAAGTCACGTCTCTTTTAATCATCTCACCATACACAGAACACGCACAACACTCTGTCTCTTTTATTTCGGTTTCGGTTTAAAGAAACTTTATTCCCAATAAAGACATAAGTCACTTACTTGAGAACCGTACTAAAAATATAGATTACAATCTGTTCGTCATCAGTATTACAATTTAATAGTTACCCATCCAATGCATTCATTTCTCCAGAAGTGATCGATCCGCAAGTATGTGCTGGCTAAGTTGAGTTTTGAATGCATTGTAAGAGTGTATATTTCTTATACAGGACGGTAATTTGTTATAAAGCTGTGCTCCTTCAAAAGTTAGCATTTTTTTGCCATAGTTAGTTCTTGTTTTTGGTAAAACTAGCAAGCTTGCTCGCCGTGTGCTACGTTGACTAACTTGTTTATATTGAGTGAGTGTTATGTTTGAGTGAACGCTTTTGTTGAGAATATTTCCGATGAAAATGCATGTGTTGTAAATATAAAGTTGTTTTATGTTCATTATTTTTATGTCTTGATAAATTTTGCTGGTAGATGTTAGATATGGGTAGTTGAATATTATTTTTATGATTTTATTTTGGGTAATTTGAAGTTCTGATAATTTTGTTTTAGCAGCACTTTTCGATTAAATTAAGTAGATGTGGCTTTACTAGGGAGTTGTAAATAGTATATCGCAATTTTGGTGGAATATAACGAACAATGTTACGTTAATTTACAAGCATCATGCATATATTTTTGTTTTTCTTGTGTAAGTGAGATAGAAGATGATATAGTTTTCTCTGTCTACGGTTCCAACCGATGCGCGCGGTCTGTTTTTACCTTAAAATAAAGGCTAATATTGTTTGTGGGCTTTTCACTCTATGGGCCGATGTACTTTCTTTAGCCATACATAATATTGTTTGTGGGCATTTCACTCTATGGGCCGATGTACTTTCTTTAGCCATACATCATTTAAAAATAAAAATATGTTCTGACCACATTATAAAAATTTTTAAAATAGACGCTTCAAAATTCAGTGGTCGTGATTGCGTGCTCCCGGAGTATTATTTAATTTTGGAAGGAAAAAAAAGCGCGGGACCCTTGAAACGAACAAGGCGTTAAATCTCATATAATTTAAAATTAATTTGTTATTTATTGTTGAATTACCTCAAAATTAGTTGTAATTAAAAAATAGTAGTTGTATATATTTGTAAATAGTGGAATAAACAACGGGGGGAAGTGGTAAGAAGAGAAAAAAAGCGGAGCCTCCTGATGGTCGAGCACTACGGGACACCATGGAGATTTCTTCCGACTCCGATGATTCAGTAGACAACAGCAGGAAGTATCAAGTATTTAAAGTCCCCGGATACTCAAGGAAGTATCCTGAAAATAGCAAGAAAACAGAATACATAGTATTTCTATCTCATCAGACTGAACGCCAATTTTATGACAAAGACAGACTGGCTATTTCGCATGCTATACGCAAATATTGCGTCACTGGCGTATTACATTTAAAATCTATAAATAAGTACAAAATAGGTATAACATTTGACCTATCCAACAATGCCAATGTATTCCTTCAAAATAAAAAACTTCTAAATGAAATGGGCTTAAACGCAACCATACCAGCTGTCGACACCGAGGTGACCGGGGTTCTTGTGGTATACGTGTATACATGTGTGTGTGTAGAATCATAGACTAATATATATAAACTGAGATAGACTGGCAACTGTCAGTTTGATCATTTCTTAGCGTTGAGCGACATCTGTACGCTACACAGAGAACTAAACGAAATATATCAATAGCTACGTATAGATAGGTTCATAGATAGTTCACAAAATATCAAATGTAATGATTCGACCAATTTGCAATAAAAAATTAAATACTTTATCACAGAAAATAAAGCAGATAATTCCTCATACAAATCAGTCAAATCAGTACATTTAATATCTCTAGAACTGTTCATCAAAATAATATTTAGTTAGGAATAGGTTGAGATGAACAGTCAGGAAATAATACAAAATTATGTTAAAAATGTATTTATTTTCCTAAACATTTAGTACTACTCCAGTTTGCCTTTCTCGTTTCCTTCCCTTTCTTTTATTAAAATGCTCTCGAGCCTGTAGAATAATGCAGCCCATCTCATTACAATCCGCTTCAGTAAAATTATAAAAGCTCTTGCCAGTGAGAACATTGCTGACTTCACTGCACCAATTCATAATGAAGAATGCGACACTTTTATTCAATAAATACTTATTTAATGTATTTTTATGTTCTTTCCATGTAAGAAAATTAAAGTCAATAGCCGCTGGAGTGGATGAGGTGACCAAAGTCGCCGCATAGAAAGTGGCGCCGCACGCTAGCGTCCACTCGCGTAACCTTTTAATTAATCGAAATCCGATAAACTTTATTCAATTTTTCATTTTTAAAAGATCTGTGGCACACTGTATCCGATTGCTTAGTCGATTTCGTGCTTAAAAGCCGCGTATTCAGATGTCTGACAACACTACAAGCGTTCAACCAAAAAAATCTAATAATTAAAAAAATATGGCGTCTTGTCAGTGACGTACGGACTCGCGCGTGTTTTGTTTACATGATAAATAATTTGTGTTTTAAGTGGGTTTTCAAGTGTTTGAAGTGCTATGGCCTGTTAAGTCTGTGATAAATATTATAGTGAAGTGAATTACTGCAGGATTTCAAGGTCGGTGAGTGAAAAAATATTACGTAATTTCGGTTTTATTCCACAACCGGCGCTGACCGATTCATGTTTATTGTTATTACGTGTATGTGTTTTCAGATCCTTATTTTAGTACAGTGTGTTATTCTAATACCACTACTTTTATAACAAAGTTGAAGCATTAAATAAGCTTTCCACAGGTACCAATATTTTTATTCTACGTATCAGATTTATATTTATAAAACAACATTTTGTTTCCATTGTCTTGGCGGCCATTGTTATTTTTTTGCCGTCGGCAAATTTTTTCAACTTTGCACGCTCGTAAATAGTACATATTGTACTAATGCTATGTGGTTTTATTAGTGTTTTGCGTTAAGTATATACACATAATGTATTTAAAACCTTAAACAATATAGGTCAACGCTCGTTTTTTCGAACTATAACCATTTATTTGAAAACAAAGTTACGTAAATACTATCGTACGTACGTATCGTACGTAGTGTTTGCGTAAATACTATCCTATTTCAAACGAAACTCCGCTATCTTAAAGCCCCGTTCCTTACCATAACAAAAAACACAAGTGTTAGCACCATTCAAACAAACCCAAGTCGTAAAAATGCTTTATTTACATTATCGGGCGGCCGAGCGGCGCCCCGCCGCGCCGCGCGCGCCGGTGACGCATCTGGCATTCATCTGGCTCGATTATTTTTCCCGCGCTCTGCGACCGAGCGGATATGTAGAGTTACTATTAAATTTACATATTGTACAATTTGCTTTAAATGTGCATCAGTTTTTAACACCTCTAAAGTGATGTGTTTCACTTGGGCAAAGTAGTCAAACAATGATCGAGAAGGATAGCACAACCATTTCAAATGAAGAGATGGAACGGCCAATTTACAAAGTCTGTTTTTTGGGTACAGAAACATATCTTGAAAGTGTCGACCACAGATTCTTTGAGGTCTGTAGACAAGGTTGCTATCCAGACTCGCAATACTACCTCCAATACTCTTGATCCAATTCTGAAACTTTACTGCCTCGTTCTCAGGATTTGGAAAGTAATGTAGAGGTATGCCTGAAAATAAAGTAAAATGACTTTACTTGGACTGACTGATATGTGATTTATAGTCTGCTACTATTTTCTGGTATGGTGCTGGTATGAACTACATGAAAAAAGCATGTCATGGTAAAAGGAACCGGTCAAGTGCAACTCGAGCATAACAACTTATAAAAGTTGCAAAACTTAAATTTGCGTGCTTAAGCACTTACTTTGTATGAAATTAACTACAAATATAAGCATGTATCGGTTTATTCTGTGATATAACTATAGATTACCAATTTTCGGACTTTTTCCGTAATTTGTACTGTTAGTTCCTACTTCTTGCCAAATTTTATGATGATGGATAAAATTCCATCCAAATCGATTCAATGTTATACTGAGAGACATGATTGAGGTTGAAATTATTATAACATAATTATATGTAGTTTCGCTTACCATATTTTGCTACGACTGGGCACCCAGGAACACAGCAGACGTTTTGAGGCATTGTGAAAAATGTAAAATAACACTATACTGAGATATATGGTCCGTAAGGAGGGCCTATCTACTATAGATCACAAACACTTTCACAAAGTACAGTTTATGCTGAAATTTCGGTATTTCTGGAATATATGGAGGAACTAAAGCTCAACTCAAATATATATTAGTCTACAACTCAACGTTATAGCACAAAAACACCAAAAATTACAAGAAAAATGCGCACGGGCATGTAAACACACCAGTGAGAAAATTCTTGTGACGTAAATACTTAGTGTTGCTAACGTTTAGGATCAGAAAACTACTCTTATGATTCTATCATCGTAAAAATATCATATAAAATACAAAATTATAGTTATTTATTTTATGAATAAATTCCACTAGGTTGCTAAATCATATATTAGGTGCAACTAGACTAATTAAAGAAAAATAGCAAAATCAACAATTACTGTAAAGTACCAAATATTTCAAGCAAAAAAAAGTGGTAACACTGTAATAAAAAGTTTTAAGTGTAGCAGATAGATGGCACTTTTCACAATAAAAAAAAAATGTTCTAAGTTACCAGGGCATGTGTAGAATCTAGTTATAAGGACAAACCACGCATTCAATAAATCAGTTAAGCATAAGTCACTGCGTTGTTACTTACTCCCTCCACTTAGCTAGTACCATATCGAACATTGGCGACGAGGAGGTTCAAAATGGCGAACAATACACGTGCAAGCGCAATCGGAAATATAAAAGAATTTAACTTGAATACAGATACTTGGAAGAGTTACATCAAGCGAGTGCGAGCATTCTTCTTGGTGAACGACATAAAGGTTGAGGTTCAAACATCGTTTCTTATCACACTGGTGGGAAATGAAACATACGACCTCATGACGGTACTGTGTAGCCCGGAAGAACCAGAAAAAAAAACATTCGATGAGCTAGTTGACATCGTGGACAACCATGTAAATCCGAAAGCTAGTGATATGGCAGAACGTATGAAGTTGAGAGCGTGTTTACAAAATCAAAGTGAAACAGTGAGCGAATACTTGTTACGTTTAATAAAACTGGCGATGACGTGCAAGTTTATAGGACAAGAATCGTTGGAGGAAAACCTTAGAGATCAATTCACGTACGGGTTGAGAAGCGAGAAGTACAGGCAACGATTATTAACTGAGCGGGAGCTTAGTTTCACAAGGGCGGTGACGATAGCTACGTCGTTGGAGGCGGCGGAGCTGGAAGCAAAGCTAGGCGGTAGCAAAAGCAGTGGAACCGGAGAGGCATCTCACGGTGGCGTACGCAGTACGCGGCGGCGGCGCCGCCGGGAGCGCGCGTGGAGGCCGAGCAGGCGGCGGCGGCGGGGCCGGGAGCGCGCGTGGAGGCCGAGCAGGCGGCGGCGGCGGGGCCGGGAGCGCGCGTGGAGGCCGAGCAGGCGGCGGCGGCGGGGCCGGGAGCGCGCGTGGAGGCCGAGCAGGCGGCGGCGGCGGGGCCGGGCGCGCGCGTGGAGGCCGAGCAGGCGGCGGCGGCGGGGCCGGGAGCGCGCGTGGAGGCCGAGCAGGCGGCGGCGGCGGGGCCGGGAGCGCGCGTGGAGGCCGAGCAGGCGGCGGCGGTGGGGCCGGGAGCGCGAGTGGAGGCCGAGCAGGCGGCGGCGGCGGGGCTGGCACGCAGCGCGCTGGCAGCAGCGGCGACAGGTGCTATCGGTGTGGATCGCGGCAGCATTCATCCGATAAGTACAAATACAAATACAAAAAGTTTATTTTCTCTCTCACATAGAAATATTCAAGGTATAATATACATAATTCAAAGAGTACATAAGCGAATTATAATCTATGTGGGAGACTGGTTTCTGTACTAGGAGACCTGTATGACAGATTACCAGCCTCTCCAGACTCCGGAAGTGGGTAACAGGTTCTTGGTGTACATCATTCCAGGTAAGTGATATTTAAATACGTAAAACTGGGTGAAGTTTGACTGTTGTGAGGATTAAGTAAATGAGGGTGTGAGAATCGGGTGTGTGAATGTGTATATGAGGGTGTGTGTGTTTTGTGGGTGTATATGTGTGTGTGTGGGGTGGGTATATGTGGGTGTATGTGTGGGTGCATGAGTATGTGTGAGGTGGGTATATGAGGGTGTATGTGTGGGTGTGGGTGTATGTGTGGATGTGGGTGTATGTGTGGTGTGGGTGTATGAGTGTATGTGGATGTGAATGAGTGTGTAGGTGTTGTCAAGTCATACGTAGTAAGTCTAGGATGGGACTTTAAGCAAATTTTCTGTTTCATCGTAACTGAGGGACTTTAACCAAGTGGTTAAAGCCCTTTTACATTTGACTCGTGTAAGTGGGTAAATTGCAAGCTTCTTATTTATTTTATTGTAAAGATATCCACCTAAAAATCCAAAAAAATTGCGAGAGAAAGCAGTGTTTCGCTTGGTAAGCGTTTGGCAAACCCTGTGTTTGGCTCTCTTGTTATTGTTCAACAAAGGATCATACCCTATTAGTGAGTGTTGTTTTAGAACTGTGCACAATATAAACAGTTGGCGTACTGTCAACACATCAGAGAGCAAGTAAAGATCCTTAGTAGGAAAGAAAAAAGGTAGTGACAAACTTACTTTTAAGACCGCTCTTTGGGCTCTTTCCAGTTTTAGTATGTGTGTCCTACAGGAGCCACCCCATATAGTAACACAGTAGCTCAAGATGGATTGGCATAATGCCATATATACCATTTTAATGACTTCTTTGTCAGCTATGTGCCTCAGACTTTTAAAGAAGTAAATTAGTTTCCTGGTTCTAGAGGATAGTAAGTCAAGGTGATGTTTGAAGCTTAGATTACTATCAATCATGACTCCAAGATACTTTATACTAGGAGCTATTTCTAAATTTCGACAGGAACAGAGATGGTTGGAGGAGCAGTAGTGAGCTTTTAAGGAGTAGTTTTTGTGAATTGCAGTTGTAGAATTTTTGATGAAAAAAGGTATATATTTGGTTTTGTCAACGTTAAGTGTAAGGCCGTTGTCATTGAGCCATTGTATTACTGAGTTGAATCCAGTTTGAGCAAAGCCGTAAACATCATTCCAAGTGTCACCATGGAAGATCAGTGCTGTGTCATCCGCAAACGTCACGATTTTGCCATTTTATAGAGGAAGATTACACAGATCATTAATGAAGATGAGGAAAAGTGTGGGACCCAAAACACTGCCCTGAGGGACACCGTAGGATATAGGTAAGTCCTCACTGGTGGCTTCACCTACTCTAACTCTCTGATGTCTATCAGTAAGGTAATCCCTAAACAATTCGAGCTGCGTATCGCGAATTCCCATGGTATGTAATTTAGCTAACAGGAGTGGAACAGAGACCGTGTCAAAAGCCTTTGCTAAGTCCAGGAATATTGTTATTACTTTATTTTTATGGTCAAGTTTATTAACAATGTGATCAGTTAATTCGTGAACTGCATCATTTGTCGAGATTCCAGCTCTAAATCCAAATTGAGATCTCGACAGTAGGGTTTTGGTCTCAAGATATTTTATTAGACGTTTGTTAATGAGTTTTTCGACAAGTTTTGATAGTGTAGGAAGTATAGAGATGGGGCGATAGTTATTGACACAGCCTCTGTCACCACTCTTGTGTATTGGGATCACTTCCGCAAGTTTGAATTCCCCCGGTAAAACACCTGTGCGGAACATTAAGTTGAAAATATACGTTAAGGGGGGTACAGTCACGAGCAATAATATATATACATTGTCACATTTTCTAAAATATCTTAACTTCTACCATTAAAAAAATATGTGTACGATATTTTCTTCTAAATTACCTAACCATCAAACTGTGTCAAAACTGGGTATACATTGGTTTCACAGTAATGTAAACGAAACAAAATCAATAAAAGTTTACACTTCCAATGTCATTTTTAACTATCCATGACAATTTCTATAACATATATACACGTAATACAAACTGTATACGTGTTATTGGAATTGTCATGTATACATTAAAATGATATTGAAAGTGTATACCTACTTTTTCCTATTATTATTTATTTATTTATTTAAACTTCATGCACAAGAGTGGTACATAGGCGGACTTAATGTCACAAGGCATTCTCAGGGCATTTTTTTTGTATTTGGGGTTTTTGTTAAGTTTATTACAGTAATAATTACAGTTTTATAAATAAACAGGGGTTGGTTACTGCAATAAAACAAGGGCTTACGAAATCAGTGTTGTAATTCGTTACCAAACGTAATGATTAATAATAAAGCCTATTAAATATAATAGCGTAGTTATAATCATTTATTTTAAATCACAATTTAATCAAGTAAGTCACTAACGCTACACATAACTATTGTTCATTTTAAATACGAGGTATCGGTACTTACCGTCGCGCGGGACTGCGGGTCCCGTCGGGGCTACGGGTTGTTCGAAAGAGATACCGCGGCCTCGGCACAAGGGCTAAGAAGGAACGTGGGTGGTTTTTAGTCAGTAGAAGTCTGACACTCTCACACACACTGGTTATTCGATGATTTTCCACCCGCGAAAAAAAAAAGAAAAAGTATCGGTACTTAAAATAATTAAAATCTTGTGTAGCCACCTTCAGCGTTTATTACATCTTGCAACCTTTCCTGCATTGACGAAACCATATTGTTACTTACGTTATTGCCTCTAAAACTATCCCATATCTCATGGACGTGTCTGACCAAGGCTTCTCTGGTTCTAGCTTGGTTGCTGTCCCACTCTTGGACCATCAGCCCCCACAAATTCTCAATAGGATTGAGGTCTGGGCTTTTAGGCGGCCACGGCAACGAATTCACGCAATTTCGGTTACGACTAAACCAGGCCTGAGTGTATCGAGAATTATGGACCCCTGAATTGTCCTGTACAAAATCAATAGGCGTCAGCTCGGGAAAGTATACCTCCAGACTAGGCAGTAAAACTTCGTCTAAAATACTGGTATATTGCTCGCTATTCATTCGTCCACTGATCTCTACCAATTCACCGCAGAAGAAATAAACACTTTTTCATCAGAAAAGATGGCTCTGCTGAAATCGTAGTTCAGATATTCTCGAACAAATTGTAGTCGCTGTTGTTTATGGCGTGCAGTTAAAAGCGGTTTTCGCGCCGGAACCCTGTGCTGTGACGTGTGCCAGCTGTGCGTAGGCGACGTCGAATCGTTGAAGATGATACGCAATGTGATGACGATATGTCCTGAATTCGCACAAATCCATCACTAATCACAATATTCACGATCTGCCTGTCCTGCGCCGCGGAAGTTTTTCGTGGACGACCACTACTTTTAAAACTAACAACGTCACCGTTATCTTCCCACCGCTTGAGCCACAAATACACGGTTTTTCTCTGAAAAAAAAAAATGCATCTTAGTAAACTGTTACTTATTAATTTAATAAAGAATCCTAAAAACTATACATAGCTTATATTGAAATAATAATGAATTCAAATTTAAAGTGATATTATCATTAATTTGAACTTTTTGTTAATTAAAAAGCCTATAAAATAAAAATAAAACAACAAAAAATTGCAAACTCACCGTAATTCCCAATTCATTTGCAATGCCTGTTATTGAAAGTCCCTGTTCTTTAAGGACAATGATTTTGTGTTGGTCATATGTAGAAATACGATATGGCACGTTGTTACTATTCATTTTACAGCGATTTCAATAATAATCACAATAACACAGGAAATATTTATCTAGCTGTACTGTACGACAACAAAAAACAACCGTAATGCGCGCTTATCCCTTCTGTTTGATTTGCAATGTTGCCGTAGGAATCTAATAGCACAATAGTTTTAGGACGGTACACGGAAATAAAAACAGTCGACGGGCGAGTCGATGCCACTCGATAATTGGCTACTTTTACCTTACTATGACACAATATGTAGGTATAACGCAAATTAATGATAAAACATCGTAAATTAAATAATCCAATAAGATCCTATAACTATTTATGTACACTGATTTTGTCAATTAGGTAAAATCACTATTTGAGTTCCTTGAACCCAAATTGCGACTTATTTCCGAGCTCAAGCTGCTCGAAACTGCTGCTTTGTAATTGTTTACATAATTTTGAAACTGTACTGTAAACATGTTTTTGAAATTTCCTTGGGTTCATCATTACGGAACTAAAAGTTAATATATTTTTTTGGAAATCTATTGTTTGCGAAAATTTGACAAAAATGTGTAGTTAATTTTGACACAATTTAACGTTTACATAATTTTTGGACACAATTAGCATACTTATTTTTTGCGATTTAATGTTGCTACATGAATTAGAATTTTAAGGGCGTTTCTATGTTATTCCTCATGACTGTACTAGAATGGTGACGTATCTTTTTAGAAAAGCTCCCGAAATATAGTCACGTCCAGCAGTATTAACCTTCTTTAAATTCAAAATACACAGATGAATCTCTGTTTCATCAGTGGGATACAAGGCGAAGGAGAAAGGAGAGGAGTTAGCATACGATGTACTGTTAGGTGGACTGCCGTGATGAATGCTCTCTGCAAGGTTCTTCCCAATAGACACAAAAAATCTGTTTATGTTATTGGCTGAGGTGGTAGGGTTTGTCGGAGATATAAGATCCATAGCTGGGTTTGTTTTTTTATTGGAGTGTGTTATCTGCTTTATAGCGTCCCATAGATTTTTGTTGGTAGTTTTAGCTGCTTCATTTATTAGACTTTTTCATATTCTCTTTTTAATTTTTTTAATAACCCGTTGCAAAAATTTCTGTACCTTTTATAAGTGATATTGATAATTTCATTATTTGGGTTTTTTTGCATTTTATATGGAGTTTATCAAAAAGTGCGGTTATAAAAGTGCTACCTGTTATAAGTGCGATAAAGTGGGCCACATAAGTCATATGTGTCGTAATAAAAGAGGTCAGTAGAGGCTGTTCCAAGTGGACGGAAGTGAGTCGGAAGAAGATATCGAATCTCTTACGCTGGATCGGTTAGGTGACTCAGATGAGTCAGATGGGCCCTGGTATTGTAAGTTGAAAGTGGAAGGAGAAGTCATTTTGGACATGCAAGTCGACAGCGGTTCTTCGGTAAGCGCAATTTCCAAAAAATACTTATAATAAACTGTATAAAGGCAGACCGTTGATCGAGTCCGACAAAGTGTTAACCGTTTACAGCGGCGAGAAAATTAAGCCAGTAGGTATTTTGCCAGTCAACGTCGTTAACAACGATCAGCTGTTTACCTCCAAATTGTACGTCATAGATAACGGTGATTGCCCTCCTATTCTAGGAAGAAAATGGATGCGCGAATTACAAATATCATTACCAATCGTGGCAAACATTTCGTGTGATGAGAGCAATGCCATTATGAACGAAATAATGTGCAAATACAAAAATGTATTCGAGCCAGGTATAGGTACTTTTAATCGCGGTACCATTAGCTTAAGTGTATGTGCGGACGCAGTGCCAGTGTGGCGGCGCGCGCGAGTAGTGCCGCACGCGCTTCGGCCGGCTGTTGACGCTGAGCTGGCGCGGCTACAGGCCGAGGGCATTATAAGCCCGGTGGAAGATGTAGGTGGTTGGGAAACACCCATAGTACCTACCAGTAAAAAAACAGTCGGGGGACATCAGAATCTGTGGCGATTTCAAGGTAACGGTGAATCCGGTGTTACGCGATGATAAGTATCCTCTTCCGCGGATTGAGGATTTATTTTCAGCTTTGAGAGGGGGACAGACGTTCAGTAAAATCGATTTAAAAAGCGCCTATCAGCAATTTTTATTGGACGAGGAATCCAAGAAGCTGTGCACTATTGTAACGCACAAGGGGAATTTTGTCTATAACAGGATACCGTTCGGAATAAAAACCGCATCAAACAAGTTTCAAAGGATTATGGATTCATTATTCAAGTTACCTCATGTAACCGTATTTGTAGATGATTTGATTATCACGGGGGAGAGACAGGGCAAGAACATAAAGAGAACTTGGATAAAGTTTTTAAAATATAAAATGATTGCGGTTTACGAATCAGTAAGGAAAAGTGTTGTTTTTTCAAAAAGCAGGTGTCGTATTTAGGTCATTTAATTGATGCGGAAGGTTTACACACGGAAACAAAGAAGGTAGATGCCGTTATCGCAGCGGAACGGCCCTGTAACGTAGGCGAACTGAGAGCGTTTCTAGGCCTCATAAATTATTACTCAAAGTTTGTTAATAATGTTAGCACTATAATCGCACCTTTGTATGCTTTGTTGAAGAAAAATAAAACATGGCTATGGTCAGAGGAATGTGAAACGGGATTTTTAAACGTAAAAGATTTATTAAAAAAATCGGATGTGCTGGTCCATTTCAACCCCGAGCTCCCCTTGGTGTTGTCATGCGACGCATCACCGCGCGGAGTGGGCGCGTGGCTCGGGCACGAGATGCCGGACGGAGGACGGGTACGCGCTGTGGCGCACGTCAGCAGGACAACTCTCCCCTGCCGAGCAGAACTATAGCCAGATATGTAGGGAAGGTTTGGCCATCATCTTTGGAGTACAACGTTTCCATGAATATGTGTATGGCAGACATTTTATTCTGGTTAGTGATTGTAAGCCTTTATGTTCCATTATTGGACCTAAAACGGGTATTCCCTTAATGATGGCCGGCAGATTACAGCGTTGGTCGATAATTTTGAGCGAGTACAACTACTCGATTAAATGCGTGAAATCAGAGGACAACTGTGTTGCTGATTGTTTGTCGAGAACGGCCACAATTAAATTAGATAAAGCACTAAAAGATGTTAGTCGTAGTAGCAAGGAGTAAAAATTAAGGTCGGCTTCACTTTTTACAAGTATGTGTTTCAACCCTTCACATTGACGTAGGAAAATTTTCCCATTTGAAGTCCAGCAGAAATTAAGGCCGTTGTCGGTAGCAAAACGAGCCAGGTAGAACAAACGCTGTGATTTCAGTGTCAGGCACGCAGATAGATATATTGGTTTTGTCTCACCTTTTATGTTGATATGAGCGGTGTTCAGCTTGTGTTGGTTATTCTTGCGATTGTACTGGCGGACTTTATCCAGCATATTTTCTTTTGTAGTGACTGAGCCGAAGTCGAAGATAATAGATGGAGTTCCATCCTTTTTATAAACTCGGAAAATATCTTTAATATCCTGGCGCTCAAGTGAGACTTGGAGAACACTAATTGCTGTCTCCGTAATAATCTGACGAAGACACACACACCTCGTCACTCAGCACTGCGTAGTGACGCTGACGTGGGCGGGGCCTGGCGTGACTGAGATAGTGATGTAGCGGGTACTAGGAGCGCAGGCAGTCAGCGACGATGCGTGGTGTGTGAGTGAGTAAGCAGAGCACTACGTACTCGGAGCTGCTCACTCACAGGCTCGTGACTCGACTTTGTATGGCGTTGGCGCGCGTACTAATTTACGTTATGCACTCCTATTTTTGAGATCGATTTAATTTAGTTAAATTACTTCAAATTGTATTTAAAATAAAACTGTACAAACTCCATGGCACGTCTACTCGTGTTCGAGGTCCGGAGGGAAGGGAACATTGAATGAAAATTACTCAGACTTGACCCAAGATTTTGTGGAATAACAAATAAACATGGATTTTATTGAAATAAACTGAAGACTTAATACGGATTAACTTTACATGGAAAATAAGAAACCGATGAAGTTACCTGGATTTGATTACCTATGGATAAATACTAATGACACCTCTAGAGCCCCAGCGGCACAAAAACGTGCCGGTAAACAAGTATTACCGTTGAGCCCCGCTGGCACAAATTTGTGCCACTACACCCCGAGCGATTTAAAACTGCATTTTGTAGTAAAGATAAGTCTTAAAATCGTTTCTCAACGAATGTTCTCGGCGGCAGATAATATTTTCCAACCATAGACAAAGATAGAAACTAAAAATATTGTAGCCAAATACACAAAAAAAAGTGTGAAGTTAGTACAAAAAATTCGTGTTCGCGGTTACGTCGCGCGCCAGTGAATTCATGTGTTTTCGAGATTTTTCGGTGATTTTGTACGGTAAGTGGGTGAATATTCATTTATAAGTGTTTCTCGCAACTTTGTAGATAGTTTTTTGCATGAAATAATATCAAAAACTTGTTTTATTGAGCTAACAAAATTTACATCGTTCCGGGTTCGTCGAACTCGCTATTGTTATTGTACGATTTTTAGAGATAATTCAACGAAATTTCATCTTTGTAATGTCAGAAGTAACGTAAAATCTATTGATAATTCATAATTACACGTATTCCATGCATATTTCAATAATTTATTCATATTATGATGAAAATTCCAATAGTAGAAATCCTGCACTAATTCACTTCACTACAACATTTATCACACAATTAAACAGGCCATGGCACTTCAAACACTTAAAAAACCACTTAAAAAACTATTTATATCTCACGGAAAGATAACGTAAACAACACGCGCAAGTTCGGACGCCACTGATGGACGGATGGACGGAGGCCCAAGATGCCATAGGGATCTTTTGTGACCTCTCCAAGGCATTTGACTGCGTTGATCACGAAACCTTGCTCTTAAAACTTGAGCATTACGGACTAGATAAACTCGCGCTTAGTTTAGTACAATCTTATTTAAATGATAGACAACAAAAAGTGCAAATAAATGGTGTCAATTCGCCTCATTTAAAAGTACAAATGGGTGTTCCACAAGCATCGATATTAGGTCCCTTCCTCTTTTTAGTATATATTAATGATCTACCCCATTTATTTAAAAACCAACCACAAATGGTGTTATTTGCTGACGATACTTCTTTAATCTTTAAAATAAATAGACGTGCATCAAATCTTGACGACGTAAATAATGCCCTACTGCAGGTACATAATTGGTTCACTGCTAATAATTTAGTATTAAATGGGAAAAAAACGAAATGCATAAGATTTGCTTTACCGAATGTTAAAAGTAGTGATTGTGACATAGTATTGAATAACGAGAAACTAGAATTTCTCGATGAAACTGTTTTCCCGGGGATAACGCTCGACTCAAGGCTGCAATGGGGTCCTCATTTGACATCTCTTGCAGGACGGCTAAGTTCAGCAGCTTATGCTGTAAGGAAAATCCGTCAATTTACTAATGTAGATACCGCGAGGCTAGTCTATTTCAGCTATTTTCATAGTATCATGTCTTACGGTATTTTATTATGGGGACGGGCTGCCGATATTGAGTCTATTTTTATTCTGCAGAAAAGAGCTATCAGAGCAATATACAGCCTCCGCAGGCGCGATTCTTTAAGGGAACTGTTTAAAGGCATTAACATCATGACGGTACCTTGTCAATATATTTATGAAAACATCATGTACGTAAGGAAAAATTTAAATATTTTCAGTAAAAGAGGTGAAAGACACAATTATAGGACTAGAAATAGGGACCAATTAGATCAACCAGGTTTCAGACTGGCTAAAGTAGACTCATCCTTCATGGGGTACTGTTTAAAATGTTACAATAAAATACCTCCCCACATACTCCAACTGAATGAAACGAAATTTAAATCTTGTATAAAACGCACACTATACAGCCAAGCATATTATAAGTTGGGGGATTATATCGCTGACAAAAATGCTTGGCTCAGGGCTGGTCCTGCTCCGCAAGGGCGCGTAAACTAATTAATTAGCATTCGAAAATAATGTTGGAGCTGATGAAGATTGTACAACCTATCTTTGCATTGTATAAATTCAATCTCTTAGTATTGTATAATTGCATAGCACATGTGTGAGCACTATGTACCCACTATAAAGCTTACTGGGTTCGTCTTTCATTGACTTGAATGTGCCCTGGCGGCTGAGAGTATGTCATGCTCACTCAAATGTGTCGCTGGTGGTGGCGTGTGTATTGGATCATTGAGTTCCCTTCAAAATGGTTGAGCTGAATGGTGCTGATCCATACGTCATGTTCGTGAACGGGCGCCGTCAGTAGGCACTGGTCATTTCTTAGCTGCCACGGCTTATTTTAAATAATTGTTTTTATCTTTTTATTACGGACGCTTTTAACGTGCACGTGTTTCTACATCGTTCTCACATGTATAATTACAACATGAATGATGTAACCACTTTTTTGTAACAATATTTTGATTTAAAAGAGTGTCCATGGAGTTTCTTGCCCGTTCTTCTCCATAGGTACCTACTACGCTTTGGAATGGGCAACTAGCTTCATCTATCTGACTGACCGACCCCTTGACAATTCAAAAGTGCCTGTAATTGGTTTATTTGAAATAAATGCTTTGAGTTTGAGTTTGAGTTTGACTGACATCAATCATATGTTTTTAAATTTTTTGTCTATGTCATCTATAATGTTGTCATATCGCCTTTCCTCTAAAAAACTGTCGTAACATAAGAAAAAGTAGAAACACAGATTTAAATACAGTTATATTAAGTTTTTCATTCTATATCGATCAATAAAACCGCCACAATTGTAGTACAAAAAAAACTAACTAGATGGCGTAAGTGACGGTTTTTTACGGAGCGATATTGCGCGCTCCCGCCTCAACAATAGTGACGTATCGGAGCTTGTGTCGTGTGAACGTGTGTCAGTGCTCTTGAAAATCGCCATAAGCTGTCTTGTGCCCATATTTTGGGTAAGTTTTTTCACAATACTTGTAAATTTAAGAGTGAAAACTGCAGTATCACAATATAGTACTGTTTTTTCGATCGTAATTTGAAAATATGTAATTTTTCACTCTAAAAAAGTGTCATAACATAGGTTATGATACTATTTCACTCAACATTGTGTTATATTTTTACGTTTTAACTGGGTAAAAAACGGTTGTATTTTGTTTTGTGGCACTTTTTTATAATTGTTTTGCAAAATTTAGTTACCGAATGTTTATAAAAGTAGCCATGAATAGGTTATGACTGTTTTTTACATTTTTTTTATTCTACTTTGAACTATCGGGTACTACAATTTTGTCACATCACTATGTTATGGCCGTTTTGAACTGATTTTAGTATTACTCTTTACTGTAGTGCTACATAACTTTATTGTATAATTTACCTACATTAACATCAATACTTACGGAAATGTTGTTCTGTTCATATTAAACTTGTATTTATTTATTTCAGAATAAAAATAAAAATGTGTGACAGATTTAAGGATAGCAGGGGCAAAAAGTTACTACAACTTTTAAATTCTGAACGTGATGAAAATAAAGAAAATTGTGACCGCAATCTGAACAAAGGTAAATTTAACTAGCTGCACGACTTAATTAATCATTAATATGTTATGTAGGTGGGTACCAACAGTTGTTCTAATAAGTATGTTTATGGTGAGTTTATTTTTTATTTTTTTTACAGAAGATTCCGAGGATATAGTACAAAATAATATTCCCAATGATGATAATACCAAAGAATGTTTCAGTAAGTTTTTTTATATAAACTTTTAATGTTAACTTTAATTTGAAAGTTATTATTATTGCTTAGTTTATGAATTTGTTTTATTTCAGAAAATTCAGATAATGTTACAACTTTTGAAGCTTGGAAAGAAGCTGAGCCTATTGCCCATTGCAGTTACAATCCGCCTGAAAATAAATCTTCATATAACGAGCCACCACCCGCTGCATACGAATCGTATTCGGAAGATGACGATGATTCAGTAAAAGATCCTAACTACAAGTCTAGTTCCTCCAGTAGGTCATCTAGTTCTTCTAGCAGTTCTTCGAGCACTTCTACATCAACTGCGATTACGAATAATGTACAAGTATTACCAACTAACGGTCAAGTGGAACCAATTTCGATCCAGACTTCTGCTGAAACAAATAACGAAGAAATACAAGAAGCAGTACAAAATGAGAATGAATCAATAAACCAAGATGAAATAGTCGAACAGAATATTTCCATGAACGAAATAGAAGAAAATAGTAATGTTAAGAAAAGTAGAAAGCGCGTTGCAAGAGTTGAGGAGTGGCTTAGTAATAAAGCGAAAAAATTACGAAATACTGGCAAATGTTACATTTCCAGATCTAAAACCAAGAAAATTATACCTGCACGTTCTTTGAAACCACCTTGTGGCGATAAATGCAAAATGGAATGTTCTACTAAAATTGACGAGGACTGCAGGAAGAAGATTTTTGCTAATTATTGGGGATTAGGAGATATTACCCTTCAAAGAAACTTTATTAACTCCTCTACCAAAGCTATAGTGCCCGCATTCCGTTTTTCGGGAAAAGAAAAACCTCGAGGTTATAATAATGCTTACTATTTTGACATTGACAATGAAAAGATACGGGTTTGTAAGAAGTTTTTTATGAATACGTTAGATGTAAATGATGGCGTTATAAGAACAGTTTTTCAGAAAAGAGATCTAGGTTTTATAGAAATAGAAAAGAGAGGTAAACATGGCAATCATAAAAAAGTTGATGAATCAATTAAGCAAGCAGTCAGAGATCACATTAATTCGATTCCACGGATTGAAAGCCATTACATCAGGAAAAATTCTAGCCGAGAATATATCGACGGTGGTAAATGTTTAGCAGACTTACATGCAGACTATAAAGCACAATGTTTGGAGCAAGGAGTTAGTGCAGCACACTACGAAATGTATGCAAAAATCTTTAATTATGAGTTTAATATAAGTTTTTTTACTCCTAAAAAGGACCGTTGTGAGTTGTGTGTAAGCTACGAAAATGCAACTGGATCTGCAAAAGAGGAACTACAAGAAAAGTACATGTTACATCAGGAAGAAAAGGATTTATCTAGAATAGAAAAAGAGAGTGATAAAAATAAAGCGTGCAATGATTACATCGTAGCTGTCTATGACCTTCAGGCTGTTCTTCAAACTCCAAGAGGAGATGTATCAGTATTCTATTATAAATCGAAATTAAATAACTTCAATTTCACTATAAGTGAAATTGGTTCCCCTGATCACACCGAATGCTACCTCTGGCACGAAGGGGAGGCCAATCGAGGGGCAGATGAGATTGGGTCTTGTGTCCTGAACTTTATTGACAAAGTAATGGAAAATTATGCTGGTTCAGGCATTGAATTTGTATTTTACTCCGACAATTGCTGCGGCCAGCAGAAAAACAAATTTCTTTTTTCCATGTATACAGGGTGTCCAAGAACCTGGCGTCCAACTGGATTCCCACGATGCCCCAAGTTCTAACAGTACTCAGAAAAATATTTTAAAAAATCCACCCCATGTACTTACAGAATTATACTGATTTCAAAAAAAAAGGGGAAATGAGCACCCTGTGACATACTTTTGAATGCTGTGACTGCTAATGCTGATAATTTCGATATTTCTTGGAGGTTTTGTAATCTAGGGTATTGCTGTGTCTAAATAGAATGTAAAAATAATGTACTTATTGTACCATTTTAAAATAAAATATTATTTTAACTAAAGGTGATATGGAAAACTATTGAATTTCGCAACTTTGACCGACTGTAGTGTAAAAAAAATGTACCAAAATAGTATGGCAAGTGACGTCAAATTTTGACGCGTTTATTCCTCTTTTTAAAAAGGTATAATACTTACACATTAATTTGAAAAAAAAAATTTTGATAATATTTTTACTCAACAACCCAATTTTTACGAAGTGCCTACCTACTAACGGTAACTGTCGGACCCTTTCTTATCTTAGAAACTGTTATGTTACTACTATTATTTACTTCGGTTCCAAGAGTGAGCAAGAAGGAAATACACACAGGTAGATGGGTTCCCAGTAGAATAAAAGCAAAGAATGTTAGTTTAAAGATATTTTATTACAATAAATGTTCAAAATGTTGACCACCCGCGGCAATACAAGCTCTCACTCTCCTTAAAAAGGACCGCTTTATGTTTCGCGAGTAACTTTTTTGACGTATCACCTGCACTGCTTGTGTTATCTTCTCACGAAGGTCAGCGATGTCATTAATGGGCTTCGCATAAACGAGCTCCTTCATAGTTCCCCAGAAAAAAAAATCCAGCGGATTTAAGTCAGGTGAGCGGGCTGGCCACGGGATTGTTCCTGATCGCCCAATCCACCTGTTCGGGTATTGCTCGTCCAAAAACTCTCTAACGGATACGCGAAAATGTGCTGGACAGCCGTCGTGTTGGAACCACATATCTGGTGGGGTCTCTTCTAGTAAGTTTGGCAAATCATTTTGAAGAAAATTTAAATATGATTCGCCAGTCAAATTCTCGGGCATCTCAAATGGACCAATAATATTCCCACAGAGAATACCGGTCCACATGTTCACTTTGAACCGGTACTGGGATCTATCTTCTCGCATCAAGTGCGGATTTTCCACATGCCACTCGTGCAAGTTGTGTAGGTTCATGTAGCCATCCTTCTTAAATGTTGATTCATCTGACCACAAAATTTTGTCGATAAAGTTTTCGTCTTCTCGATGTTTTTGCAGGATTGTTTCACAAAACGCGACTCGGCTCGGATAGTCTCGAGGTAAAAGACTTTGCACTCGCTGTACGTGGTACGGATGATATTCTTCTTTTTGGAGAATACTGTGTGCTGTGCTCTTCGGTATCCCCGTATCAGCTTCTATTCCTCGCACAGAGATGCTTGGATTTGCCGACACCGCCTCTAAAACTTCATCGCGTATGAAGTCATTTACGGGTCGTCCTTCACCAGCTACTTGATTGGGGAACCGCCCGTCACATAGTGATCTGTGCACATTAATGAAAACTCGATGGTCGGGATATCGCGTAGCCCTCGGATACCTTTCTCTGTAAAGTCTCGCTGCAGCTCGTCCATTACCTCTACATTCTCCATAAATGTAGTGCATATTTGCGTATTCTTGCGGAGTGTAGGTCGCCATGGTAGCACACACAAAACACAAACTGTCCAAACACAGGCAAAGGTCGTCGTAAAGAGTTCGTTTCAAAGTCCAGAGCACAAAGAGTAATCGAGTCCAATAAACAAAGCTTTAAATCGTAGTACGTGATCAATGGTAACAATAAGAGAGAGGTGCGTAGTAACGGCAGGAGGCAGTGACGCGTACTGACCGTACTGTTATCCTAAATAGCACGATCCCAGATAGCGTCACTATCTATCTCACTCGCACCTCTAACCTTTTTCTCCCTCACTCTTACCTGAATAATGGGGTACCATAAAGAAGAACCAGCAAATCGCAAAGATAGTTTCTGTCTTGCTCCCTCCTGTTGTAATAACGAATCACTATGGTGAGATGCATGCACATACCGTCCCTTACGGTCTAACCTGTTTTTTGAGAGGCCTGTTGTTATTTTTATGAGCATACAATAGTAATTCTTTAGAGGTTAGATTCAATTCGTCGTAAATTTTTCTTTCTAAGAATTCTGTAAGACATCGTAAAAATTGGGTTGTTGAGTAAAAATATTATCAAAAATTTTTTTTTTCAAATTAATGTGTAAGTATTATACCTTTTTAAAAAGAGGAATAAACGCGTCAAAATTTGACGTCACTTGCCATACTATTTTGGTACATTTTTTTTACACTACAGTCGGTCAAAGTTGCGAAATTCAATAGTTTTCCATATCACCTTTAGTTAAAATAATATTTTATTTTAAAATGGTACAATAAGTACATTATTTTTACATTCTATTTAGACACAGCAATACCCTAGATTACAAAACCTCCAAGAAATATCGAAATTATCAGCATTAGCAGTCACAGCATTCAAAAGTATGTCACAGGGTGCTCATTTCCCCTTTTTTTTTTGAAATCAGTATAATTCTGTAAGTACATGGGGTGGATTTTTTAAAATATTTTTCTGAGTACTGTTAGAACTTGGGGCATCGTGGGAATCCAGTTGGACGCCAGGTTCTTGGACACCCTGTATATACGCGTTGATGAAACATTCTAAAATTAAATCTATAACACATAAATACCTTATTACTGGCCATACACAAAATGAAGGAGATAGCGTACATTCCGTGATAGAAAAAGCTATCAAAAAGAACCTCCGCTCCGGTCCCATCTATGTTCCTAGCCAATATGCTCAAATTATAAGGAACGCCAAAAAGAAGGGCAACCCGTATAGAGTAAATGAGATGAGCTTCAGAGAATTTTATTCTATGAAAAGCCTATCGGAAACTATTGGTTTCAATGCTAAAAATTTTAAAACCTCTGAAATAAAGGTTTTAAAAGTGATTCAGGGCGAATTTAAGAAAGTGTACTATAAATATTCTTTTAAAGAAATTGATTTTAAAGAAGCAGAAATCACAAGAAAGCAATTGCCCGTTCAAATAATATCACTAAAAAAAGCTTATAGGACGAAACCAAAAATTAAAGAAAATAAAAAGAGAGACCTCTTAAGTCTGGTACAGAGTAATCACATACCTAATTTCTACAGCGAATTTTACACAAATTTGTAATCCTTAAGTTTTAAGTACTAACAATTTTTAGTGTGTTTTTTAACTTTGCCTTTAGACTGATTATGATAATTATGAAAGTTCCTAAAGTTACTCCAAAGATTAGATTTAATGTTAAGAAGAACCATAAATAAAAATATTTTTTGTGTTACGATATTATTTTTTTATTTCATAAATTTTTATTTTGCTACCATGATAATGTAAAAAAGTGTCATAAGTTGGGTAATTTTTAATTTATTTACTTTTTAAACAAATTTCATTTAATTTTTTAATATACTCTGATATTTTGCAAATAGCTTGATAAATTCTTTGTTAGTTAAAACAGTAAACAGGTAAAAATTTGTAACCTAAAAGTCACAATAGCATTAATTTATCGAAAAATAATTTAAATCGTTTTTTTCTCAAAACTAGCTTTCAGCGTCTTATGACAGTTTTTCAGAGGAAAGTCGATATGTTGAAATACGCGGATTTTAAGCATGGTATCGATCGATTAGACATCGTATACAGTATGCTAAAGATACTATGCGAAGAAAAACTGGAATGCAATTTAATTTAATAAATTTAATGAACGGCTACTTAAGTGGGCGCCTTGCATCGGGCGCCCATGTGGGAGGCGCCCTCTTGCGGTTACTCAGGTGGCCAGCGTTCTGTCTAACGGAATCTGTCTGACTGAAAGTATTTTTTTTTCGTATTTTATAGTTTTATTTCCGTTTAGTGTAGTTTGAATGTCGGTGTTTTTTTTATTATAGTAATTTATTTTAGTTTTTTTATGTTTTGTTTTGTAAATTATGTGTACGGTATTCTAATAGATTTGAGATGGCTGCGAGGTGAAACTGGTGCGTTGGACGCGAGGATGCCCCGGAGGACTTTGATGAGCTCCTCCGGGTCACCGACTCGGAGGACGAGGGTGACGAGGGCGAAGCCGAGTACCTCCTGGAGGAAGAACCCGAGAAGCAGGAGGCGGAATTTTATGACGAGCCAGAATACCTGGACCAGGAATTTTTGGGGCCGGATCCTGAGGTAATCATTATATTCTCTTTTATGAATAATGAATAAATCACTCGCCTTGTTGTGATGAGGCTAAGCACAAAGCTAGCCTAAAACTTGAAGAAGGGCATTGTTTCTATTGGCATACATGATGAATCATCATCACTTGTTGTTTTTTTTTTCAGTAATAATAATATATCTTTTTTGTTTTTTAGTAACCTGAATGGATAATATTTTATTCATAGGTATGTAGTAACTATATGTGATTGAATTAGGTGCGGGTATTGCTTATGTGTTTTTTTTTGGGAAGGGTGACGGTCTGGAATTGTATGTGAATGTGAACCTCGCATGAAAAACTCATCTGAACTTGTAATTGTTTGTGAGGCGTTAGGTTTATAAATGTGTTTTTTTTTCAGTATGTTGAGCCGCTACCGACTATCCTCGGGTTATATACCCAGGAGGGAGTCGAAGTCTCACTAGCTCCGAGTGCTTCGTCACCTATCTTTATGTAAGTCAATGTTTTCATCAAGATGTTTTTTTTTTGTAATGTTGTTTAGGAGTCTTTTTTAAACCGAAAACCTTTTTTGATAGGGCAAATCCATCGACATCGACTTCGCGTGTGCCGCACTCTTCCTCGAGTGCGCCAGCAGTCATTCAGGCGTAAGTAATAAAACAAGTTTTCATCAAAATAATTGTTTTTGAGCTTCATCAGGAATAACGCAAATCTTTTTTTACAGATCAAGCCCGCTGCACGCTCAGCCCTCGCCATTTGAACTTCACCCAGAGTAATTATATTTTCATCCTTGTCTTTTTACCTATTCTTCTTGAATACGTAGATTAATGATGTTACTGTTTATTTTTCGCAGGCACGTTGTCATAACGCTAGAGGAAGGTGACATCGATGCTCTGGGCGATCAATTCCATCTCGCTGACGAACACCTACAGTTTGCGCAAGAGGCTGAGCCTGTGCGAGGAAGGGGGTGCGCACGTGGAGCACGAGCACGGAGAGGACGCGGCCAGGGCAGGGGTGGGGGACAGGCAGGTGAGCCCCAGTGGCTGAAAGGCGATAGGTGGATAGAGGTACACATGAATGATGATGATGTGCCTGAGGATTTGAGAGCGAAAGTAATGAGAATGATGAATGCTAGACTAGCTACGAGAGATCGGGCGTTAGCGAGAGCAAGGAGGCAAGTGATGGCACATGGTGAAGTGCATGAGGAAGAGGAATGGTTGGATGCAGATGACGGCCAGGATGAGGTCTTGTTTGCTGGCGGAGAAATTTCACCTCGCTTTGAATGGTTGCCTATGGATAACCGTAGAGGCGAGCGAGAACCATTTCTGCCTCAGGAAACAGGGCCAGTTGTTGCATCTGAAAACGCGTATGGGGCGTTTAGGCAGTACTGGGATGATGGCGTTTTGTCACATATTGTGACGGAGACCAACCGTTATGGCCAGTGGCTTGCTGAATCATCCGTCAGCTTTCGCCGGGATTGGTATGACACGAACATTCACGAGCTTTTGGTCCTATTTTCCTTCTGGATGATGCTCGGAATCATCCGGATGCCCTCCTTGAAATCTTGCTTTACTCTGAACCCTCTCCTCCAAACGAACATCTTTAGAAAGTTGTTCTCCCGTAGACGATACGAAATTCTTTGCCGCGCTCTCCATTTTAACGACAACAGCAACAGACCCATTGATAATTCCGACCGTTTGTTTTCATTTGGCCCCATTTTAGACCATTTAAATTCTCGCTTTAAGGAAGCCTATGTCCCATCCCAATGATGGTGATGAATGATCTTGACAACTCAAAAGTACCTGTAAATAGTCGAATTGAAATAAAATTCAGGTTTGCTGTATTTATAAAATTTTCTATAATACCAGTGTAAATGTAGTAAAGTACTTTTATGATACAAATGGGAATACAAAACTTTTTTGGATGGGTATTCGTCAAAGATTCCACGACCCTAGAACTAAAGCCGGCTTTTGACTATGGGATGTAATATTCCTTCAAATGACCTCTACATATCGCTCAGTCGGTCGAAAAAATATTTTACAGTTTGGGATGTAATATGGGTACATTACAACACAGTGTGAACGGTAACGTATAAAATGTATGGCGAGCGATAAAATATTACATCTCAAGATGTAATATAATATATTACATTACATCCCATAGTCAAAAGCCGGCTTAACCTTGACAACTCAAAAGTACCTGTAAATGATTGATTTGAAATAAATTCATGATTGCTGTATTTATACATTTTAGTATTATTCATGTAAATCTAGTAAATTACAATTATAAGAAAAGCTAGCAGTTCTATCTAGGCTTATTGGAATGGCCGCTCGGTCTGCCTAGTGTTTCCGCAGTTCCCCGAGTATTTTGTAAATAAATAAATAAATAGTACTTATTATTATATTACTAATATGCATAATAAGTAAAGAAAAGTACTTATGTCAATCTAAATTGTTTTTTATTTTCCTTCCTGAACTCAGTCAAACTTATCGATACTATACAGGAAAAGTTTTTAACCAGTGCGCAAATTTTTTTTGGTGGTTCAATATCAGTAATAGAACACATTTCCATTATTTATTCAATACTTTTTTTTTAATTTATATCCTGCTTTAAATCAGCAAAATATGAACACAATCTATTCGTAATAATATCAATGGGCGCGCGCGGCGGCCGGCGCAAGCGGCGGTCTTGCACGGGGGTAAAACCCCCAACCCGGCGCCGCGGCCGTCCGAGCGCTGTGGCCGACAGTTCGCTCATCGCACGCGCTGTCTTGTGACGTCGCGTCTAATCACTTTACCGCGCAAGCGCCGCGTCGCACGTGTGCCGTGCTTGTACCTACCGGTCACGATGTCGGACTTCAGTAACCGCGAGTTTTACGAGATGGTGCGAGTGTATGTACTGAGTGGTGAAAGTTTGAGAGCAGCTCGCAGAATGTATGCGACGGAGAGCATACCTCGAATGCGAGCCCATGGAATCCTTCACCCCGCGGTCCCTAATGAAAGGACCATTTTAGCGGCCACTCAAAGGCTCACTCAAAGGCTGCTTGATCACGGACAGTTCACAACCCCGAATCATGCACGAGGGTCTGGCAGACCCCGACTGGCGATCGAAATCGAAGAAAGCATTTTTGATTTCTTTGAGCGAGATCCAAGAGCCAGTACCTACGATGCATCACGTCGTTTCGGTGTGAGCCAGCGCGCGATATGGAAGTTGCTAAATACAGCCGGACTCCATCCATACCACTTTCAGCCCGTACAGCAGCTCCATGACCCAGACCCAATACCACGTCGAGCCTGGTGCGAGTGGCTTCTAAATCACCGCGAAGTCAACATCTTGTAGACGGATGAGGCATTGTTCACACGTGTAGGACTGTACAATGTACATAATGAACATTGGTGGTCATCCAACAATCCCCATTTGGTGCGAGAGACGCATCACCAAGTGCGTTTTAGCGCCAATGTATGGGCTGGGGTTATTAAAAATAAAATAATAGGGCCCGTTTTTATTGACGGCACCATTGACCGGTCCAAGGTATTTAGAAATGCTGCAAACGACCATCGAAAATTTAATTGAAGAAGTTCCAGTGTCCTACCTTAATAACTTTTACTATCAGCACGATGGCGCTCCACCTCATTACGCCATACATGTACGGAACTATCTTAATGAAAAATATGGGGAAAATTGCATCGGTCGTGGTGGCCCCGTACCGTGGCCGGCGAGGTCCCCGGATCTTACTCCCTGTGATTTTTTTCTTTGGGGAGAAGTCAAACGCCGAGTTTATGTAGAGGAGGCCCAAAACCTAGATGACTTAAAGTTCAAAATAATTAACGCTTTTGATGAAGTGAAAAGTGACATTAGTGTTCTCAACAAACTAAATGGCAATTTAATCAAACGTGCACGTTTATGCCTAGAAAGAGGAGGACTTCATTTTGAACAATTATTAAAATACAGTGATTAGTGACATTTAGGGGTAAGCAATTTATGACATTAACAATTTTAGCGAATTATTTTTGATTGAACATTATTGTAAATACTTAGTTGATTCCAATTTTTTAAATACGCCTTAATGCAGAAGTAGTTACCTATGCACAATGTATTATGTAATGTAAATGTAATTGATAATAATGCTTTATTTTCTGTATTTTGATGGTCCTAAGCCCATTAAAGTATGAAGGAAAAATTGGAATTACTCTTCAAATAACTTCAGGTCACGGCCTAAACATAAAAAAGTCTAGTTCGAACCTGATAAAATTAGCGATCAGTACATTGTAACCCACGTAAATACCTACGCCGGCGAATCGAGCGAGCGCACAGCTGATAGTAGGTACTTTCGCGCGTTCCGCTTCGCCGCGCGCCGCGCGCTGGGTAGCCATACAACCACTTTTAAAGTAAACATCTTTCGTTAACGATATTTTTTTTTTATTGTACTAAGACGTATTAAAATAAAAAAATATATTTTTAATAAAACTCATTTAAGTTTAATTTGTCAAAATTTGCGCAGTGGATAAAAACTTTTCCTGTAGTGGTGTGGTCCCAACCCTACGGAATGTTAGAATTTCATACATTTTTATGACCACTTCAGAGGGTGATAATTTTGGTTTTTTCTATGAAAGATAAGGTAAGTATGGGTAGAAATCGATAGACTAATTTGTTCTTGTTCATTTTCAAGTAACTTTCAAATTCAAACGCCTAAATTACCTTGTAAAAAAAAAGCTTACAAAAAAGTTATCAGATTTGTTCCCTAACCTAGGTTATTTTGAGATTTTACAATTATAGTGGCATATTTTAACGATTTATTGTTACTAATGAGTCGATGAATATATAAGTAGTATTCTAGAAACATTTATAAAGGGCATGTTTGTTATACCTCGGATGATCGTTAGCAAAAAAGTGTATCGAACAATGCAAATTCATGAAAACTGCACCGCGCGTAATGAAGTTCGAGTTTGAATATTGCAGGAATCGGATACAGAACTCGCAAAATAACATTATCTTTAGATTACCAGTCTATTCATGAGTCAGTTCCCAAAATTTCGTGTAAATTGATCACACAGTCTAATTAGAAATCAACATAATACAGCAACATAACTATATTCGGCAAGTACTCCGATTCCAATAGGATATGTTTATTTCTTGAGTTCTAATTAGAATCTTGTTTACATTGTATTTCATAGCCACATCATTGAACAACCCGACACCGTTTAGAGTGAGTGAATAGAAGCAACAGAAACGGAGCAATAACAGTTTTTGTGACCGGGGCAGATTACGCTTACGATAAGAGCTCGCCCGCGGTACTTGACGGATGGTTGACGTAATTAATGGCGGCTTACTCAAGGATAAATATAAAACTAATGAATTTTATTGGATATCCCTATATCATGGATTTAGACACTGATGAATTGAACTGGATCTACCCAACTCAAGAAAAATGCTAGCTGAAGACTAGGCAGCATGGTCTCAGACCTTAGCCTGTTCCGTCAGGACAGGAACTAATAAAAAAACAATAAAAAAATTGGAAGTGTTTTTGTGGCTATTTGAAGGTAAGTGGGCGAATATTCATTTATAAGTAGTTATTACATCGTTGTATATAATATTTGCACGAAATAACATCATAAATACTTTTTTTTGGGCGAAAAAATATTACGTGAATAAACCGTTAATGACGAATTTTGTCTGTTTTACAATGAATTGAGTGTATCTGTACGATTTTTTTATTTTTTTTTATAACTTCTCTTGATCTCTCTCTAGATCTTGGTCATTCGAGGTGTGTTTCATACTTTACTAATCATATTTCAATGATTTGCATGGTGATTACCTTAGCGTGGCCTTGACCGCTACTTTTGACATTTGGTATGACGGCTACCTGACGCAACTATGCTGTCCATTCGTATCGATAGACGTTATCGATAAAATCGATGTGTTTGTGAATTTTTGTGTTTCAAAATAAAAAATATTTTGCTTGTTGGAAAATTTTACCGACATATTGTGTATACTTTTATAGTGTATTTTATATTTTTTTATCGAGCTTTTGACTAACGGACGACAATTGAATTTTAGATGACAAGTTGGCCTGCTGGTAGGGAGGACGCCCCTCCTAACTTCTACGACATCCTTAACGAGGAGGACGAGGAGGATGTCGTAGAAGAGTTGGAGGCGCCCCAGCAGTACCATGCTGCTTCTGAGGAGGAGGAGGAGGAGGAAGAGCACGACGAGGAGGAGGAGGAGGAGCAAAAGTTGCTGCTTGAAATGGTGGAAGAGTAGCTCGAAGAGGGTTGTTTCGATGACGACTCAAACTTCGAGGTAATTATGTACTACTATTTATTTATTTATTTATTTAACCATTTATGTACACACTTATATAAACAGACAAGAAGAAAATAACAGAAAAATAGGTACAAAGGCTATGTATTAAAAAAAAAAGCTCGCCGCCCGTTCTTGTGCCGTAAGTGTTCAAACTTGTATTCATTAGTCTTGTACCTTTTCTTGTTCAGTTATTTACACGTAATTATATGTACTATTTTTATCTTAGGTCTGATGTCGTCGTCAGGGCCCCCCCCGCTCGACCTCGAAATCACGATGGAGGTGGACCACGTCTTCCACCTTGCTAGTGAACATCGGCTGTTCCAGCGGGTGGAAAATATGGTAGAGGACGTGGTGGCAGAGCAGCCGCAGCAGCAGCGTCCTCCACGGCGCGGCGTTGCAGCGGGGCAGCGCGACGCGGCGGTACAGCGCGGCGCGGTGGTGCAGCGCAGCGTGGCCGAGGAAGGTGGCGTGGGCCTCGGAGCCAGGGTGCAGCTGCTGGTGACCCCCACTGGGTAAGAGGAGATAGAATGGTCGAAGTAAACGTGGATGACGATGATGTGTCTGAGGAATTGAAAGAGAAGATAATGCGTGTGGTGAGACAGAGAGAAGTTACGAGAGCACGGGTGGTGAATAGAGCAAGGCGATTGAGAGAACGGAATGAGGAAGAATGGGCTGATGCGGATGACGAGGTTGAGTCCTTTTTTGATGCGTAAGGAACTTCCAGCAACTTTGATTGGTCACCCATGGGTGACTATCAAGGTGCGAGGGAGCAATTTCTTCCTCAGCAAACTGGGGCGGTTGTCGCATCAGAAAACGCGTATGGGGCGTTTAGGCAGTACTGGGATGACGGCATAATGTCGCACATTGCGACAGAAACGAACCGGCATGCCGAAAGGGTTGCCGAGTCGTCCGCCAGCTTCGCCCGGTATTGGTATGACACGAATGTTCATGAACTTTTTGTCCTATTTTCTTTCTGTATGATGCTCGGAATTATCAGAATGACCTCTATAAAGTCTTGTTTTTCCACAAATCCCCTTTTGCAGACCAACATCTTCAGAAAGATGTTCTCCCGTACTCGCTACAGTAATCTTTGCCGCGTATTCCATTTGTATGACTCTAGTAGCACACCGACAGACACGACTGACCTTTTACTTTCTCTTGGTCCGATCTTAGATCACCTAAATTCCCGCTTCAAAGAAACCTACATCCCTTCCCAAGAAATTTGCATTGACGAATCCATGACTATGTGGAAAGGTAGCATGCCGAGGAAGGTGGCGTGGGCCTCGGAGCCAGGGTGCAGCTGCTGGTGACCCCCACTGGGTAAGAGGAGATAGAATGGTCGAGGTAAACGTGGATGACGAATATGTGTCTGAGGAATTGAAAGAGAAGATAATGCGTGTGGTGAGACAGAGAGAAGTTACGAGAGCGCGGGTGGTGAATAGAGCAAGGCGATTGAGAGAACGGAATGAGGAAGAATGGGCAGATGCGGATGACGAGGTTGAGTCCTTTTTTGATGCGGAAGGAACTTCCAGCAACTTTGATTGGTCACCCATGGGTGACTATCAAGTTGCGAGGGAGCAATTTCTTCCTCAGCAAAATGTGGCGGTTGTCGCATCAGAAAACGCGTATGGGGCCGTTTAGGCAGTACTGGGATGACGGCATAATGTCACACATTGCGACAGAAACGAACCGGCATGCCGCAAGGGTTGCCGAGTCGTCCGCCAGCTTCGCCCGGGATTGGTATGACACGAATGTTCATGAACTTTTTGTTCTATTTTCTTTCTGGATGATGGTCGGAATTATCTGAATGACCTCTATAAAGTCTTGTTTTTCCACAAATCCCCTTTTGCAGACCAACATCTTCAGAAAGATGTTCTCCCGTACTCGCTACAGTAATCTTTGCCGCGTATTCCATTTGTATGACTCTAGTAGCACACCGACAGACACGACTGACCTTTTACTTTCTCTTGGTCCGATCTTAGATCACCTAAATTCCCGCTTCAAAGAAACCTACATCCCTTCCCAAGAAATTTGCATTGACGAATCCATGACTATGTGGAAAGGTAGCATGCCGAGGAAGGTGGCGTGGGCCTCGGAGCCAGGGTGCAGCTGCTGGTGACCCCCACTGGGTAAGAGGAGATAGAATGGTCGAGGTAAACGTGGATGACGAATATGTGTCTGAGGAATTGAAAGAGAAGATAATGCGTCTGGTGAGACAGAGAGAAGTTACGAGACTGCGCGGGTGGTGAATAGAGCAAGGCGATTGAGAGAACGGAATGAGGAAAAATGGGCAGATGCGGATGACGAGGTTGAGTCCTTTTTTGATGCGGAAGGAACTTCCAGCAACTTTGATTGGTCACCCATGGGTGACTATCAAGTTGCGAGGGAGCAATTTCTTCCTCAGCAAAATGGGGCGGTTGTCGCATCAGAAAACGCGTATGGGGCGTTTAGGCAGTACTGGGATGACGGCATAATGTCACACATTGCGACAGAAACGAACCGGCATGCCGCAAGGGTTGCCGAGTCGTCCGCCAGCTTCGCCCGGGATTGGTATGACACGAATGTTCATGAACTTTTTGTTCTATTTTCTTTCTGGATGATGGTCGGAATTATCTGAATGACCTCTATAAAGTCTTGTTTTTCCACAAATCCCCTTTTGCAGACCAACATGTTCAGAAAGATGTTCTCCCGTACTCGCTACAGTAATCTTTGCCGCGTATTCCATTTGTATGACTCTAGTAGCACACCGACAGACACGACTGACCTTTTACTTTCTCTTGGTCCGATCTTAGATCACCTAAATTCCCGCTTCAAAGAAACCTACATCCCTTCCCAAGAAATTTGCATCGACGAATCCATGACTATGTGGAAAGGTAGCATGCCGAGGAAGGTGGCGTGAGCCTCGGAGCCAGGGTGCAGCTGCTGGTGACCCCCACTGAGTAAGAGGAGACAGAATGGTCGAGGTAAACGTGGATGACGATGATGTGTCTGAGGAATTGAAAGAGAAGACAATGCGTGTGGTGAGTTAGAATGAAGTTACGAGAGCGCGGGTGGTGAATAGAGCAAGGAGATTGAGAGAACGAAATGAGGAAGAATGGGCAGATGCGGATGACGAGGTTGAGTCCTTTTTTGATGCGGAAGGAACTTCCAGCAACTTTGATTGGTCACCCATGGGTGACTATCAAGTTGCGAGGGAGCAATTTCTTCCTCAGCAAACTGGGGCGGTTGTCGCATCAGAAAACGCGTATGGGGCGTTTAGGCAGTACTGGGATGACGGCATAATGTCACACATTGCGACAGAAACGAACCGGCATGCCGCAAGGGTTGCCGAGTCGTCCGCCAGCTTCGCCCGGGATTGGTATGACACGAATGTTCATGAACTTTTTGTTCTATTTTCTTTCTGGATGATGGTCGGAATTATCTGAATGACCTCAAAAAAGTCTTGTTTTTCCACAAATCCCCTTTTGCAGACCAACATCTTCAGAAAGATGTTCTCCCGTACTCGCTACAGTAATCTTTGCCGCTTATTCCATTTGTATGACTCTAGTAGCACACCGACAGACACGACTGACCTTTTACGTTCCCTTGGTCCGATCTTAGATCACCTAAATTCCCGCTTCAAAGAAACCTACATCCCTTCCCAAGAAATAAGCATTGACGAATCCTTGACTATGTGGAAAGGTAGCGTGGCCGAGGAAGATGGCGTGAGGCTCGGAGCCAGGGTGCAGCTGCTGGTGACCCCCACTGGGTAAGAGGAAATAGAATGGTCGAGGTAAACGTGGATGACGATGATGTGTCTGAGGAATTGAAAGAGAAGATAATGCGTGTGGTGAGACAGAGAGAAGTTACGAGAGCGCGGGTGGTGAATAGAGCAAGGCGATTGAGAGAACGGAATGAGGAAGAATGGGCTGATGCGGATGACGAGGTTGAGTCCTTTTTTGATGCGTAAGGAACTTCCAGCAACTTTGATTGGTCACCCATGGGTGACTATCAAGGTGCGAGGGAGCAATTTCTTCCTCAGCAAACTGGGGCGGTTGTCGCATCAGAAAACGCGTATGGGGCGTTTAGGCAGTACTGGGATGACGGCATAATGTCGCACATTGCGACAGAAACGAACCGGCATGCCGAAAGGGTTGCCGAGTCGTCCGCCAGCTTCGCCCGGTATTGGTATGACACGAATGTTCATGAACTTTTTGTCCTATTTTCTTTCTGGATATGTAGGTATGATCGACCACACTCCCATAACGTCATCCTTTGACCGAGCGGCGCGCGCGCAAGATGGCCGCCGATGATCTACTGTCTTATGTTGACGCCCCCTCATTAGGAGCTCATTAGGACACGGTCAAGCCCGAACCGTTTATGCAAAGGTGGTGTGATCCATAATTATTATTAAATATGTTTGTGTATAAACCGTGCTAATTAAACTAACGATTTATTCCTCTATTAATTCTAAGGAATTCATAAAATATTTAGAAGACGAAAATATTTCACTAATTTTTTACAGCAGTGAATTCACCCTTCTCGAATTGTTTGAATGAGAGATTAAATCAAACATTAGTTACTACCTACTACGCTTTGGAATGGGCAACTAGCTTCATCTTTCTGACTGACCGACCCCTTGACAATTCAAAAGTGCCTGTAATTGGTTTATTTGAAATAAATGCTTTGAGTTTGAGTTTAGAATTCGATGCAAAATTAACGAAAATGATACCAAAGTAGCATCATATCACAAGTCATATCACAAAATTGTGTATAAAAATACAATGAAACGGAGCAAAATGTCACTGGATACGCTCTTTCGTATTTACTAAATGGTATCGATGTTACGCTTTTGCCAAATGAGCTAAAACCAAAGACAGAGACCGATTGGCCCTATCAGAATACCAGCGTTTCGGCATTTATTTATTTTTTAAATGTCGCAGCATCATGCTGAGATAGGAGCCTTTTGGCCTCGTATAGGAATTTCTGTTTCCTTTTTCTTTTGTTACTTTTTGTTTTTATATAGTTTGGTTTTTTATTTTATAATTTAGTTTGTGCACTTCCTGTACGAGTCGCAATAAACACTTTTTCTTTCTTTCTTTCTTTTCTATTGGTTTCAAGACAGGAAAAAAGCTCTAACCAATACACTTTAGTCCAATGATATATAAACTATAGATACGTTGCCCGCGCTCTGTAGTGGCAACATTAATGCAAGGCAATTGCCATACTTCCATTTAGTCGCGTACCAACCGGTGCCGCGGCAGTACGTGACATTAAAATAACTTTTGTGTATAACTTCCTCAAACAACGTTAAAAAAATGCCGTCCTGTTTTTTAGGACATGTAAAAACTATACGTTAACCGTGAAAGATAGAAAAGTATCATTTCATGCGTAAGTATCAAGAAAAATGTATTTTATTTTATATTTTTCGATGCCTTCTAATGGCGGCTGACGCCTGAGGTAAGTCACGTGCCGTTAAGGGAAGATGGGGTACTTTGCATTAGTGTTTATGTTTTATAACATTGTTGTTATTTTGATGAATTATATTGTTTGAATATAATATTATATGTTATGAAACCTAATGATCAATATTATAATTAGGTTACCTAAAGATGGGCTTATGAGGGCAAAGTGGTTAAGCGTTATAAGGGCTCAACGACGTGAAGACGATTGGCTATCCACCAAATTCTCTACGGTCTGTTCGGAACATTTTCTAGCCAGCGACATATACACAACGAAGAATAATATTCGAAGAATAAAAAAGACAGCAGTTCCTGTAATTATGGTAAAGTTATACTTAATTTTATTACTATGCCTGCTCATTTGAAATGGTTCTTTGTTAGTTTTTGTATATTTAGACTTCAATATTTCTTCTTTATGGTTCCGTATATGGTTCTAATTGGTAATATTGTTATAAATAAAATATAAAAAATTAACTTTTAACTAATTATTATTATATCGTAATTAAGAATATTGTTATTGTTAAGTTAAATAATACACTTTTGATTGCAATTACGAAAATGAAAACTACACTATAATACTTGTTATTGTTATGTTTAAGTAATTAAACATTGATATTGATTTAAATTATCTTTTTTTAGCAAGAAGCACAAAATATTATACTTTCACCAACAAGCTTAGAGCATGTTCAAGTGTCTGAAGAAGGTTCTATTTTTGAGACTCCAAGGAAAGCATTTTTGAAGACAAAAATTAGAAAAATGTCTGTAGACAAATGCAAACTGCAATTAAAAAATTATAATTTGCAAAGAAAAAATAAAAGACTAAAAGAAAAGTGCAACAATTTAAAACAATTTGTGTCAGACATCAAAAAAAAAAAATTTTTTACTATTGACCAGTTCAATGAATTGAATTTGAAAGCAGAAGCGGTAGAGTTTATTAACAGGCTAATTAAAAAAAGCAAGAAAAAGGGATATCGCCAAAAATACAGGGTGGCCCAAAAGTCGTGGATCAAACGCAACTAGGGGTTAGGTGGGGTCATCAGCTGCAAAAAGATGTTCTACGGGAGGTCCTTAAGGTCAACCCCTGCAGAGTATAATTTATTTTGAGTTTTTATGAGAAAATTGACTTTTTTTAACTAATTCTTATTGAAATTCGAAAAATCTACATCCTGTATCTTTTTTATAATTTTCACTAGATTGGTACTGATGAGTACTTGCCTTAGACATGCTATTTATGGTTGTTTATTGGGTGTGTTGAAGATAATATTAAGTTTTACGATTTTTTTTTTCTCAAATCGTAACTTTTCATTTACTTTGGACCCCACTGTGAAAAAAAAATACTCTACCGAAAAGTGACCCTGTGTTACAAGTTTTGGCGCATTTAATAGGGATTCCGAAAAGGTATTACACATGGCCATGAGTGGCTCTAATATCTTTCTAGGACGAAAAAACAAGACAACGATTGTGAAATAATTGTTTTATTAAGCAAAACATTTTACAATAAATGCTCAAAATTCCTGCCTCTGACCATAATACATAATCTGCACCGTCTAATAAAATTCCTCCGTAACTTACGGAATGCACCTCTGTTGTTAGTAACTTGTAACCTAGCATATTCGAGCTTTTGTCGTAGTTCTTGTTCGCTATTGTTCTCTCCTTGGTAAACTATTTCTTTAAAATAGCCCCAAAGAAAAAAATCTAATGGATTTAAATCGGGCGACCGGGGTGGCCACGCAATATGTCCGCCTCGACCAATCCACCGGTTGGGGAAGCGCTCGTTCAAATGATCTCTAACTGCTCGAGCGTAGTGAGGCGGGGCGCCATCATGTTGCAGCCACATTTCTGCTATTCTTTCTTCTGGAACTTCAGCTTCGTTAAGGATATGGTTTAAATTATTTTGCAAAAAATTTAAATACTGAGCACCATTCAGCCTTGCTGGCATTTCATGCAGCACCAACTGCTGGCCAATTATACCAGCCCACATGTTAATACCAAACAGATGCTGGAATCTATCATTTCTTATGATATGGGGGTTTACTCTGGAGTAAAAATGTAGATTGTGGATATTGAATACTCCCATTCTTCTAAAAGTTGACTCATCCGTCCATAAAACCTTGTTGAAGAACTGCGGATCCTCTCTGTGGTATCTTAGCATCTCTCTGCAAAACCGCACTCTGGGTTCATAGTCACTGGGCAGCAAAGCTTGCACCCTTTGCACGTGGTAGGCGTGTAATTTGTTTCTGTTAATGACACGTTGCACCTGATCTTGGAATCCCGAGATTACGGGATATTTGGCGTTGACTTATACTAGGATCCAATCTTAATTCTCTCAGCACTTGATCTTCATTTTCAAATTGCCCCACTGGTCTGCCTGCTCTCGGAGCATGCTGACCGGGTAAGACTCCCTCCATGTACGAATTATGTACGCGCATAAAGACTCTGTAGTCCGGAAAACGATCACGGTTAGGGTAGCGTTGACGATATTCCCTGGCAGCAGCCCGGGCATTACCGTCGCAAAAGCCATACAGGTAATGCATTTCTGCATACTCCCGTTGGGTGTATTCTCTCCTCGCAGCAGCCATCTGTCCACTTTTGTAGCCAATCCGTCCGATTCCGAATCTAGTCCGATTCACACAGCACTGGTCACAGGTAGGCAATCTATCACAAGTCCGAAAAACAAAGCGTAGGTCAAAGGAAAGAAACTAATCACAAGTCGTCGTAAAACCGAGAAAAAGAACACGTGCGTACTCATAGGCAGGAAGCGAGTCACTAAAGAACACTAAACATTCTAAAGAAACATGCTCACGCGCATCTCCCGACCCCGCCTCGGCCGGCCCGGCCTTTTGTTTCCTAGAAAAGATATCGGTACCTGAAATGACGGGCACACCGGCCTTTTATTGACAAAGGATTCAATGGTTAGTGTAAAAAAGAGGTAGAGAGTCTTTGTCATTAATTGTATTAGTACCAGTTTATTTTTAAATAAGCCTAACCGAGTTTTATGGTTGGATTAACTTTGGCCTTGCTACGAATAATCGTCCTAGACAGATATAAGAGCCACTCATGGCCATGTGTAATACCTTTTCGGAATCCCTATTAAATGCGCCAAAACTTGTAACACAGGGTCACTTTTCGGTAGAGTATTTTTTTTTCACAGTGGGGTCCAAAGTAAACGAAAAGTTATGATTTGAGAAAAAAAAATTCGTAAAACTTAATATTATCTTCAACACACCCAATAAACAACCGTAAATAGCATGTCTAAGGCAAAGACTCATCAGTACCAATCTAGTGAAAATTATAAAAAAGATACAGGATGTAGATTTTTTCGAATTTTTATAAGAATTAGTTAAAAAAAGTGTTTTTGTCATAAAAACTCAAAATAAATTATACTCTGCAGGGGTTGACCTTAAGGACCTCCCGTAGAACAACTTTTTGCAGCTGATGACCCCACCTAACCCCTAGTTGCGTTTGATCCACGACTTTTGGGCCACCCTGTATAATGTCAAATAATGAGAAGGTTATGTCAAAGAATTAAATAAAATTGTCAAATATGTAAAAAAATAACATTGTAATTTGGGAGCAGTTATACTACGTAAAAGATAGCTTGATCTCTGCGACATAAGTCAAACAGACATTCCTAGGGTTGTCATGATATAAAAAATTGTGGATAGAAATTATCGAATTTTCTTACTATTATCGATGCTAATGTAACATTTAATTGGGTTTAATTTAATTACAAACGTTACTAAATTAAACGAATATTTGAATATAAAATACATTTATTCTCGTAAAGGAGTACACCCCAAATCCATATCTGAATCAGTTTCTGAATCGCTAGAACAATCTTGTAAATTTATTATAAACTCTTGTTCGCAAATATTATCAAATATACAATAAAATTAAAAAAATAATTTTCAAATTAAGCTTTATTTAAAATATCGATAGTTTATAGTCTGTGGTCACGTTGATTCATCGCCCATCACTAAGTAGGTCGGCATGCCCATAAAGTATGACATTTACAGGTACTGTCTGTACTGGGTCCATATTGGCTCAACTAAAGTTCTTTACCCGAAATTGTTCTTCCTAACGATTTGTAATCCGAATGATCACTCTTCCTAAAATTTTTCATCCTAAAGTTTTCATTCATACTATTTGTAGTGCTACCGGCGATGTTCATAACACTCATGTTTCCGAAAATTGTAATTAATAATATCATTAATGTAAATATATTTAAACTCCTACTGTTTTTTATCATAACGCTTTTATCCCTAAACATAATTACCATAATATTTTCACTCATACTCAGAAAGAAACATTTACCAAGTGTTATAAAAATATATGTGGGTAGAAGATGATATTTATAGTTTTAGGTTTTTTTTTCTGTGCATGGTTGATGGGCTCGCCGTTCGATAAGGACCAGGCCCGGGTCGACGGCGCGTTGTGTTCCACGCGCGCCTCAAAGAGATGTCAGCACCAATGACGGGGTTTGCTAGGACCGATGCCTGCTAGGGTTGCGGAAAAGTCCAAGAGGGTTACCGTGGCCCCTGGCACAGGCAACTGAAGGAACACGGGTGGGTTTTAGTCAGTAAGAGTCTGACACTCCCTTCCGCTCCACCCAGAGCGGGAGGGGTCATTTGATGATTTCCCATCCTCAAAAAAAAAAAAAAAAAAAAACCGAGAAAAAGAACACGTGCGTACTCATAGGCAGGAAGCGAGTCACTAAAGAACACTAAACATTCTAAAGAAACATGCTCACGCGCATCTCCCGACCCCGCCTCGGCCGGCCCGGCCTTTTGTTTCCTAGAAAAGATATCGGTACCTGAAATGACGGGCACACCGGCCTTTTATTGACAAAGGATTCAATGGTTAGTGTAAAAAAGAGGTAGAGAGTCTTTGTCATTAATTGTATTAGTACCAGTTTATTTTTAAATAAGCCTAACCGAGTTTTATGGTTGGATTAACTTTGGCCTTGCTACGAATAATCGTCCTTGAAAGATATTAGAGCCACTCATGGCCATGTGTAATACCTTTTCGGAATCCCTATTAAATGCGCCAAAACTTGTAACACAGGGTCACTTTTCGGTAGAGTATTTTTTTTTCACAGTGGGGTCCAAAGTAAATGAAAAGTTATGATTTGAGAAAAAAAAATTCGTAAAACTTAATATTATCTTCAACACACCCAATAAACAACCGTAAATAGCATGTCTAAGGCAAAGACTCATCAGTACCAATCTAGTGAAAATTATAAAAAAGATACAGGATGTAGATTTTTTCGAATTTTTATAAGAATTAGTTAAAAAAAGTGTAGTTTGTCATAAAAACTCAAAATAAGTTATACTCTGCAGGGGTTGACCTTAAGGACCTCCCGTAGAACAACTTTTTGCAGCTGATGACCCCACCTAACCCCTAGTTGCGTTTGATCCACGACTTTTGGGCCACCCTGTATACACCAGCGTTGAGAAAATTTGCTGTCACTCTGCACTATTACTCAGTAGCTGCCTATAAATATGTCAGACAAATATTTAATGGATCTTTGCCACACCCTCGCGTCATAGGAAAATGGTACGAGAACAGTTCGGGTGATCCTGGCCTTAATAAACAAGCGCTAGAGGTTTTAGAAAAAAAATATAAAAATAGTGGCCAGCGAATATTGTGCACGTTAATTGCTGACGAGGTGGCTCTCCGCCACCAAACTACGTGGACTGGAAAGAAGACTGCAGGCGTCGTAGATTTCGGTGCTGGCTCGGTAAAATCGTGCGAAATAGCGACTCAGGCGTATGTATTAATACTAGTATGTATGAACGAAAGCTGGAAAATCCCAGTGGCATATTTTTTAGTTAACGGACTGTCAGCTGAAACTCGGGCTTTATTGAAAACATGTTTGAGTGAATGCTACCGTGTGGGGGTTGATATTATTGCTATAACTTTTGATGGCTGTGCGGCTAACATAAATGCAGCCAATTTACTAGGTTGTGATCTAAAACAACCATCACATTTAAAAACAACATTCAAACATCCTGAATGTCATTTAGAAGTAGCTATCATGCTTGATCCTTGTCACACGATTAAACTGGTTCGTAACTCCTTCGAATCCAAAAGGCTTATTTATGATGGGTGTGGAAGGGAGATTCATTGGCAGTTGTTGGAAAATTTAGTGAAACTACAAAAAAACGTGGGGCTTCATTTTGCCAACAAAATTACTTCGCGTCACATTCGTTTTAGAAATGAAGTAATGAAAGTTAAATTGGCTACACAATTAATGAGCATGAGTGTTGCAAATGCACTCAAGTTGTGCAATAAGATTTTGACGTCTTCACTTTTTGTTGACACTACAGGGACGGTAGATTTTATAGTATTTTTTAATAACTTATTTGACATATTCAACTCCAAGTCATCTGATTTTTACGGCTTCAAAAAGCCGTTATTCACAAGAAATGCCGAAGAAGTTTTAGGATATCTCGAAAAAGCCAAACAGTACATATTAGGTCTTAATATATTTGTTAAATACAGGCGTGAATATCGCCAACGAATCACTTTAAAACTGATTAAGAAAAATCTTGTAGAATCTAAAAACAAAACAGGATTTTTGGGGTTCCTTATTTGTATAGAAAGTTTAAAACATCTTTTTTCCACGTTAGTTGTAGGACAACGGTTGCGATATATTGCAACTTATAGGTTGTCTCAAGACCATATAGAAATGTTATTTGGTGCTATCAGGAGACATGGAGGTTATAATAATAATCCGAAAGTTGTGCAGTTTAAGAGAATCTTTAAAAAAATTCTTCAACACCTGGAAATGAAATCTTCGTTTTTAGGAAATTGCATACCTCTAGAAGACATTTCCGTATTAACGTGTTCGTCTGCAGTCCAGAACATTAATTCTACAGTAAGCAGAAGAGGTATCGATGAGGAGATAGACTCAATTGAAAATCATGAGCAAATAGATCCCAACGCTGTAGAAGGGGATCGTTTGATAGACGCAAATGTTGAAGTTTTTTCGACGCTTTTGAATCGGGAAAGCGTCAAAAAGACTACTGAACAGATTATTGGTTATGTTTCAGGATGGGTATCGATGAAACTAGCTAAATTAATAAAATGTGAAACATGCATCGGTTGTCTGTTTTGTGATATCAAATTATGGTTTCATAAATTGATTATTTTAAAAAATATGGGGGGACTATGTTTCCCAAGCGAGGACGTGTTTTTAAAATTTGTCTGGAGTCAGAAGTTATAATTAAAAATCATATCAAAGAAAAGGGCCACATTATCCTTCCCGATCCTAAAGATATCGCAATTTAAAAAAACCGAATTTTAGAATCATTTATTGGTTGCAATAACGTATTTGCGTCTTTGCGTCCCCATTCTCTAGAGCAACATCCGACTTTTGATCATAGGATACACCTTATCCGCTCGGTCATAGATAAATTTATCAATGTTCGCCTACATTTTGCACGCAAAAGTTCTGATCTAAAATCTGATTATAAGAGACAAAAAAGAAATAAGTTAAGTTTGTTTGAAGGAATTTGAAACTAGTGAGCCTTTTTCAGTTACATTTCGTGATTGCCTGGCAATTTGAGTGCTTAATGCGGTCTACCCAAACATCCTTTCTTTGATATTGTTAGTATTTTAGTTGAGCTACCTGATTACTGACATATGCGTGCATCTTATCTCATCTTGAGGTCACCACAGACATTTACATAAGAGATTCTAACTTCATTTGACCGTTATAAGTATGCATTGAAAAACTGACTTCTGATTAACTTAAATACAAGAAATAGGAACACATTAGATCAACCACGTTTCAGATTAGCAAAAGTAGGTAAATGTTTACTTTATGGGGTACTGTGTAAAATGTCCAACTAAATGAGAGGTAATTTAATTTAAACGATCGTTGTACCTACTTTTTATTTTCAATTTTTAATTATTCACATTTTTTTTAATAAAGATTTTTATGTTTATAATATTACATTTTGTTTTATTAATAAGGTAACAATAATCACTCTTGCAAAATACTGCATTCATTTTTTTAAGGATCGAAAATAATATTATTTTACCCGTAAATCTACTACCTATATCAACACAAGAAAATCGAGTGTCCATTTTTCCCCACATGCCTCCTTTTGTTCGCGCTCGGCCAATGAGCATGCACCACAGAAGGACAACGGAGTTAAAGAAATATATTTATCTCTCTCTAACAACAAACATTCCGTAGATGACATTTAATTTTCTTTCCCTTTCTTCGTGCGTCTAAGTAGCTATCTAGCTACCGACAGTATTTACGCTGTTTTCGACAGCCGTGATGTTCATGCATGACGCGTCTATTTATAATACGTCATTGCTTTAGTCTCACAATTACAACAAGACACTTTATGACAAAAATCGTAAACACTTCGATTTCAAAGTGGGTGATATTGTATTTGTTGACAATGGTAACAAGCTGAATAGGAAAAAGCTGGACTAATTAAGAATCGGACCATACAGAATCGTGGAAAAATTGTCAAACACGATTTACAGAAATCAGAAATATTTTATTTCTGATACATAGGTAGGTACAGTGGTTGGACATGTTTTAGGTTAATGTGCGCTATGATCAGCCTATTATAGGCGTACAAAAAGAATTAATTACAATTTTTCACATGCAAATAAAGAGTTTACTCGTACTAAACTACAAATCAACTACATAAATGACTGTATTATTTGATTAATAAAGGAACAAAAGTCAAAATAATTTGTTAGGTAAATGTCAAAATATTTTTTTAGGTAAACATCAAAACAGGACACACAGGGGGTACAGGATCAACACTGGCCATAAAAAACCAGAGTCAAACTTTTTCCACATCTAGAAATTGGCTCTAGCCCCAACGCATGACGAAGAAAACTAAGAATATTTTAAAATAGGTAGAGTAAGTTAACTGACTAATTAATAGATTTTCGTTATAATTTGTAAGTGTTAGCTTTCCCAGGGGAGGTTCCGGTTTGACGTCTCCGCCCAGACCTCGAGCGCGCTGGTCCGTCAGGCCCCGAGTGGTCCGCGGTGGGCGCTGAAGCAGCTGGACCGGGAGCTCCTCCTGGAAGCCTCGATCGTGCAGGCCTGGGTGTCATCACCGGACAGGCCTGCTGACATCAACGTCGAGGCGGAGTGGTTCCGGGAGGCCATGTCCGAAATATATGACGTGGCAATGCCCCGGGCCCAGCCCGGACGCGCTCAGCGCCAGGTGTGCTGGTGGTCGCCAGAGTTGACGACTTTACACCAGACACCGCAGGCTCCGTATTCGCCCTCCGGATACGGAAGCCATTCAGGCGGAGCTGTACGAGGGGTACACAGCGGCGAAGACCGCCCTCCAAGCGGAGATCCTGCGGGCCAGGGGACTGGCCCGCGAGGAGTCGCTGGAGACTCTGAACAGGGACCCGTGGGGACGCCCCTACAAATTGGTGCGTGAGAAGCTTCGCCCATGGGCTCCCCCGCTGACGCAGAGTCTCCGGCCCCAGCTCGTGGAGAGCACTCTGTTCCCTTCTAGAGGGGACCATATCTCCCCGCCCATGGCTCCGCCTACTGCGGTGCTGAATGCGGACCACACCGCCGACGACGACGATGATGCTCCGGAGGTGACCGAGGTAGAGCTGCGAGTGGCGGTACGTAGGCTGAGTGCTAAAAATAACGCCCCAGGACCCGATGGCTTACCTGGGAAAGCCTGGGTCCTGGCCTCGGAGGCTCTCGGGCCTCGACTAAGGGGGCTCCTAAGCGCGTGCATGGAGAGGGGCCAGTTCCCACTTCGTTGGAAGACGGGGAAACTGGTCCTCATCAAGAAGCCGGGGCGCCCAGCGGACTCTCCGTCCGCTTACCGGCCCATCGTGCTGCTCGACGAGGTGGGCAAGCTCTTTGAGAGAGTCATTGCAGACCGCCTCGTCGGGCGGCTGGTGCGGGTGGGGCCGGATTTGGCGGAGAGCCAGTTTGGCTTCCGCAGGGGACGCTCTACGGTGGACGCCATCATGCGCGTGCGGGCCCTCACGACGGGGGATGCTGTGGCCCGGGGTGGTGTCATCTTGGCGGTGTCTTTAGACATCGCCAATGCCTTCAATACCCTGCCCTGGAGTTGCATCAGGGAGGCACTCCGGTATCACCGGATATCGACCTACCTCTGTCGTGTGGTCGAGGCCTATTTGACGGACAGGGCCGTCATCTACCCCGGTCACCAGGGAGTATGGAACCGACAAGACATGTCGTGCGGTGTCCCACAGGGATCGGTCCTGGGGCCGCATCTGTGGGACATCGGATACGACTGGGTGCTGCGCGCCGACCTCCCTACCGGCGTCAGCGTGGTTTGTAACGCTGACGACACGCTGGTCCTAGCGCAGGGGAGGTCACACCAGGCGGCGGCCGAACTAGGGACACGCGGGGTTGCGACAATAGTCGAGAGGATCCGGCAATTGGGACTCGAGGTGGCCCTGCACAAGTCCGAGGCCATGTGTTTTCATGGTCCTCGGAACACGCCACCGTCGGGTTCCCAAATAACGGTAGGAGGGGTTCACATCGGCGTCGAGGCGACGATGAAGTACCTGGGACTCGTCCTCGACAGCCGGTGGAACTTCGTGGAGCATTTCCGGCGTTTGGCTCCCAGGCTGGAAAGGGCCGGGGCTGCCTTAAAGCGGCTCCTGCCCAATCTAGGGGGGCCAAACGCCTCCTGCCGGAGGCTCTACGCGGGGGTCGTGCGGTCCATGGCCCTTTGCGGGGCACCGGTGTGGGCGCGTTCCTTGAGGCGGCGGCCAGCCCGCTGGTTGAACGCGCCCCAAAGGGTCATGGCCACCCGGCTGGTCCGGGGATACCGTCGGTCTCCGGTGAGGCGGCGAGCCTCCTTGCCGGATTACCGCCATGGGATCTGGAGGCAAAAGTCCTCGCGCACATTTGGGAGTGGCGCGAGGAGGCGAAACGCCGGGGCGTAGCTCCGCTGCCGCGAGAAATCACGGTACAGCGGACAGAGCTCCGGCGGGATCTCAGGGCGGCATGGAGAGTGCGATTGTCGCAACCCAGCGGTGGGCACGCCACAATTGCGGCGATAAGTCCCCTCTTTGAGGAGTGGCTAGAGAGGCGCCACGGCGTCCTCACCTTCCGCCTGACGCAGGTCCTCACCGGACACGGTTGTTTCGGGAGGTTCCTGTTCCGGATAAGGCGGGAGGAAACGCCCGGGTGTCACCATTGTGTGGATCGCCCGGAGGACACGGTGGAGCATATGGTGGAGGTCTGCCCGGCTTGGGCGGAGCACCGCCGTGTCCTCGTGGAGGCGATTGGCGGTGGCGATCTCTCGCGTCCGGCCTTGGTCCAGGCCATGGTACGGAGCGAGAGGGCTTGGGAAGCCGTCACCTCCTTCTGCGAAGCAGTAATGTTCGCGAAGGAGGAGGCGGAACGCGTGAGGGAGAGGCAAAATTTGCGCCCTCACGCACCTAGCCGCCGCAGGAGACGCCCTGGGCGTCGGGAATCGCAGGCCGATTCCCGGCCACCGTAGGCGCGGGCTTGCGAACGGCGAGCAATGGGCAGCTCGCCGTTCGATAAGGACCAGGCCCGGGTCGACGGCGCGTTGTGTTCCACGCGCGCCTCAATGAGATGTCAGCACCAATGACGGGGTTTGCTAGGACTGATGCCTGCTAGGGTTGCGGAAAAGTCCAAGAGGGTTACCGTGGCCCCTGGCACAGGCAACTGAAGGAACACGGGTGGGTTTTAGTCAGTAAGAGTCTGACACGCCCTCCTGCTCTGCCCAGAGCGGGAGAAGTTATTTGATGATTTCCCACCAACAAAAAAAAAAAAAGGGTGTGATGTAAAGAAAATCTATTTATCTTTAATAGAAGGCCTTAATTTAGGGCCGTGCTACTACCGCCATTACAGTGGTAGACCGCAATGTCGTTAGCCTATATTTAATCCGAGGTCGAACGTGAGCTATCGTGAAAAATATAATGTTTGGTACTTGTTTGTAAGGAGTCGTTTCTTTTATTACAGGTAAGGTTTTTACAGTTAATTGAATGTTATATTTTGTAATTAGTGCTAAGCAAACATGTAATTTATAACAAACATAAAACTTTTATTACAGAGTAACTCAATTGTGTTTGATTGACGGTGTCACCTCACCTAACTACTGAACAAATACCCTTATATATGACAGATTCTACATATGACAGATTCGACATATGACAGATTCTATATTTGACAGATTCTACTATCAACCTATAACACTCCTAAACGAAACCAGATAGCTAATCAATAACATCCGCTAAATCGTTTCGTGTTCACTTCTAATGAAAAAGTATAATTTCTATCCAGTATTTCACGACAAAGGCCAAGTTTCCTATGCCATGTTATTAGAACAAACAGAGAAAAAAGGAAAATTATTAATAAATTGTGGTTATTAAAAAAAAATCGTAACAGTACTTTATTCGATCTCTTTCTGTGACTGCTAATCTAGTTTAGTTTTGGTGTTTTCATGACAATTCTTAAAGTTTGGTACCTTTCTGTATGTATTTTTCAGAATAAGGCGGAAGAAAGGGAATTTGTTGTTGAAAAAAACAAAAAAGGTTTTGACTCAATCTTGTACGAAGGATACCGTTTTAACAAAATCAAACGAGTGAATCAAGATTAAAGTACGCGTTGGCGCTGGGTGAAGAGAAGTGAGTGCAGTGCATCTATAACAGTGGATGTTATTTTAATGAAAATTCTTCGTAAATCTAGACATACATGTCAGGCTGATTATCTCGGAAACAAGTTGTTTATAAAAACTAACATGATGAAGAGGGAAGTGTGTAAAAACTTGGGTCCGATTAAAATTATTTTTGGACAATGCTCATTAAGGTACGGATTCTGGTACAACCTGGGGGAGCTGTATAAATTCTTTATTTTTGGAAAGGTATTTTCGATTGGAACTACTTTTACTATGGCGAGTTTTTTCCATTAATTGTCGATTCGGAGTTACAGATCGTTCATTCTGTTATTTTTAACGATTTATTATTTCATTTTATAATTAAAAAACACGACGATATAAAAACAATAGTTATTTTAATACTATTCACTTAAGTATAGTAATCAAATGTTATACTAGAATGTCATTATTATTTAAATGTTTTAAGGCTGATCTATTATTACATCACTTTAAAAGGCTGGAGCAGTAAATCCTACATGTCTTGCATACCCTAGATACCAAATAATTGACAATAGACGCGCAAGTGCCTATGGTACGTCGTCCTGTCAAGTATGTACAACAATGATGTATTATTTATTTTCAATATTAATTTTTATTTTTTTAAATTTAATAATAATTATTGGAGCCTGATAGAAAAATACAATTTCGATGCAACTACAATATATAATATGGACGAGACCGGAATAAAGAGTAGTACGTCTAAACCACCCAAGGTTTTGTCTATCAAAGGCAAAAGGCAAGTCGGAGTAATATGTAGTACAGAAAGGGGTCAATTAACCACTTTCATATGTTGTTGTAATGCAGCTGGAACGTTTGTTCCACCCTTTTTCATATTTGCTCGCAAACGTATGCAAGAACGACTTCTAGATAATGCCGCACCAGGCTCACAAGCCACCGTAACTGACAGCGGTTGGATACACGGAGAAGGTTTTTTGAATTGGTTGCAATTTTTTGTTGAGAAGGTTCGTCCAAGTGAGGCCAGAAAAGTGTTACTATTGCTCGATAATCATGAGTCGCATAAATTTTATCCGGACTTGGAATTTGCAACCAAAAATCACATCATCTTTTTGTCATTTGCCCCACACACAACTGACCGGATGCAACCTCTAGATGTGGCTGTGTATGGACCCATTAAAAAATATTTTGAACAAGAGTTGAACACGTTTCAAAAAACGCACCCAGGCCGAATCGTAAACCAGTACGATATGGCAAAACTATTTGGGGGAGCGTATGCCCAAAGTGCGTCGGTTCAGAACGCAGTTAATGGGTTTAAAAAACCGGGAATCTGGTCTTATGATACAAATGTTTTTGGAGAAGAAGATTACGCTTCTTCAACTATGACCGACCGTCCTTTTCCTGACACACCGTCTACTATGACTGAAGATCCTGTAAATGATGCACCGTCGACAATAGCCATAGATTTGAATGGCACATCATCTACTATAACCGACTGTGCTTTCAATAATTGTCCAGCAGCAACAATGACGACTAACCCGGTTCTACTTGAAATTGCATCTGTTACCGCAGAGGCGGCAGTAGCTGAATCTTCCATACAGTCCGTTATAATTTCTGAAATAGAGACTGAAAGGCCTACTACACCTTTACCTGATTCCAATTCGCTGGAAGAAAGATCAGCTCATTCACTAGGAGAAAAACATCCACCGCCAGCAGCGAGTCTTACGCCATTTCAAATTAGACCTGTTCCAACTATGACTGCTCCTAAAACAGGCCGCAAACACAAGAGGCAGAAATCAGAGGTGTTGACGTCTACTCCTGTCAAAGCTGAGCAAGCATTAAAATTTGAGAAGGCCAATATTAAAAAGACCAAGATTTCTGAGTTAGCAGGCCCCAGCAAAACTAAAACTAAAATATCCTCAGTCAAAAACAAAACAAAATCCGAAACCAGTTTTTACTGTTTAGTGTGCGCTGACAAATACACTGAACCACCAACGGAAGATTGGATTCAGCGTAATCAGTGCAAAAGTTGGGCGCATGAAGACTGCACTTCTTATGTAGCAGTTGGCAGCTACTTCTGTGATGAATGCGAAGACTGATCTAAACTAATTCTACATATCCTTTTTGCCCTTGGCGCGTATCCGTTTTGCCCAACCCTACCGGGCAAAACGGATAATTGATACTTTTTGCTAATGCTCATAATTATTATAGAAATTGTTCAAGTTTTTTTTAATTTTATTGCTTATTTTCCAAAGATGATTAAACATAGTACAAAAAAGTACAAAGGGTTCTATTGATTCATTGTGGTTTATACGCGTTACTGCCCAAATAAGTCCCAAGCTACATACATTCGACTATTTGAAATTATTAATAATTTGGGATTTAGTGTCCGTAATTTCAAATGCGACTATGAAGTAGGCATTATGAGGCAGTTTTCCCGGAATCAAATGTAAGTGGATGCTACTACCACTATCAAAGAGCTGTGTGGAAGAGAGCCAAAGAAATAAAAGTAAATAGGGCTAGTGAAGCAAGACGAATTAGAAGATTGGCTGCTATCCTACCTTTACTACCAGCCCAGTACCTACATTTCAGAGGGGCGTCAATTGATTTTGGACAAAATGGAATCTGTTCATACCGTTAAAATACAAGATTCAGTAATTATTACAAGAGGCAATAGTTCCGTTTGAGTCCTTCAATTTTAAGTTGTGCCAACCAACGTCATCGAACGAACAATGCATTAGAAAGCTAGCATCACAGAATTAACGTCCTATTCCCAAAGCGACCTACCCTGTTCAATGGTATCCAAAAGTTGCGTAAAGAAGCCCACCACTGCAATATTAGGCACCGTACACTGCCCACACAACACACGTCCACTTCCAATCTGTGCGAAAAAATCGTCGCCGGTACCGCGACATTAATTATAACAAAAAATACAGCAAAATGGTCAAGAAACTTCAAAGCGATGAAATATCGGTCGATATTCTATCAACGATTACTTAAACGACAAAAATAGTTGGTCACTGTGATGAACTCAAGACAATGTTTATGTTCTTTCTCCAGAATTAGCTTACCTACTGACAAGTTAGTTAAATGCGTTCATATAATTGTTTATTTTATTTGACTATATTAATCAATTTAGTTAAATAAATTTTTATTTATTATTCACATAATCTACTCGTTTCAATGTTTTTAATGAGTTGTATTGCAATATATGGTTAGTTAGCGACCTCGAAAATTGATCATATTATTCTTTTGAGCAACCGGCAGCAAGTTCGTCATACTCCCTTAGATGTCAATGCTTGCGGTAGCGTCGGGGGTCGGGTTGCCTCCTTATCTGAAATATGGGGAGGGGGGTAATGGCTGATCTTTGCGTTATGCTCGTTAACGGATGCTGCTTGTGGTGACAGGTCATCTTGCTGACTATGGTTTTGTTATTGTTATAAGTAATTAACTGTTTCTTTAATTTACTTCGAAGGTCCTAGTTTATCATTTACAGCTACATACACACATCAAAAGTGTCTAGGGATCAACATATATTTTTGCAATAACTTTTCTCCTGATTGATATTAATTAAAATTTTCTTTAAGGATTCATAAAATAAAGTGTTTTCGTTTGTCACAGTAACGATAAACCAAGTCACCTTTGCATTAATAAAGAAATTTGCCATTTTCCTAATAAAGGGATTTTTGACATTTGAACCACTAACACAAAAGTACGAAAAAAAGACTGAAATAACAGTTTTCTTTAAAATTTTATTGGGTAACTTAAACAATTAATAATCCGTGTTTCTACCGCGAACACTAACAACACAAGAACATCGGTTTGGCATACTCAAAATGAGTTCATCCAAATCACGCTGTGGAATGGCCGCCCATGTTCGTTGCAACAACAAAAAAAGGTCTTCTTGCGACTGGATACCCTCCATATTCGGCAGAGCTCTTCTCTGTAGCATATCCCATGCATGCTCAATCGGGTTCAAGTCTGGCGACTGAGCAGGCCAGGGCAGGACATTGATGTTAGCTGCGGCGAGAGTCTGTCTTACAACTCTTGCGGTGTGCGGTCGTGCATTATCATGCATTAACTGAAATAAGGGACCGATTTGCACTTGTAGAGGAACGATGACGTCTGATACAATCGTCTCAGCATAAATTTGAGCGTTGAGGTTGCCTCTGATCCAAATCAACTCAGTTCTTCCGCCGATCCAAATACCCGCCCATACCATGATGGTTCCACCACTATAAGGATGGACTTCCTGGCAGGATTTTAATCGCTGTTGGCGTCCAGGGGTTCTCCAGTGTCGTATACGTCTTGTATCCGGTCTCATACCAAAACGAGACTCATCAGAAAAGCACACGAAACGCCATTGTTCTTCTGCCCAATTTCTGTGTTCAAGAGCCCATTGATATCGAATCCTACGATTGTGCATTGTTATAGGTGGTACCCGTAGCGGTCTTCGGGAATGAAGGTTCACTTCATGCAAGCGGTTTCTGACTGTTTGGTCGCTAATTAAGTTCCCTGAAGAGTGATGAAGCCTCACGGCTAACATCATGGCGGTTATTGTTGGAGCTCTTCGAGTTAAGATTTGAATGTATCGGTCTTGTCTCCGTGTGGTGCAGCGATACCGTCCTCCATGGCGCTCAGCCACGGTACCAGTGCTTCGGTAACGTGTCCAAAGTCGACTGATAACACTCTGACTTGTATTCAGAGCTAAAGCCACAGTACGTTGCCGGGAACCAGCTTCTATCATTCCCACGGCTCTGAGAATTTCTTCCCTGCTTAAATGACGTCGCCGCTCCATAATAACGTTGGTTTTAATCAGTAGTAGGGAAACAGTAGCACTAATAATGTCTTCAATGCGTTGTATGTTTTTATAGGGAAAATATTGACAGCTGATTTTCATCTTTTACTCGAATTTGATTCACAGTTCCTGATTCAAATTATGAAATGCACCAAAAAGGATCCATATAAATTTATAAAATCATAAATTTATTACAAAGCCACATCTTAATCTCAAGAAATCCGCATAAAAATGCTTGATCCCTAGACACTTTTGATGTGTGTATATAAACATAATGCAGCATTGCATATGTAAGCGGGCACGCCCTTTATGCCTGGAGGCTTTTTATTATGTATTAAGTTCTGTTTACGTCTTTATTATTTATTTCTGCTTGAGTATAGTTTTAAATATTGGCATGGGCTAGCTGACATATGGCAAATAATTTTAAAGTTTTTGTGTTTCGTAATGTTAATTACTTATTACTGTATAGAATCCAGTTCTTCTAACTGAACAGACAGCAGTGCTGCTGTGGAGTTTGTTCCGCTACTTCTTCTTCCCAGCTAAAGCACTAGGAAGTGGTGAAGGGCGTTTTGGGGAGACTGTCTTATGTAATTTTGACGTTCAAAAAGTACTGATTTTCAGCCTAGTTTGAATAAATGACTTTTGATTTTGATTTTAATGATTGTGACTGTTTCGAAAAATATTAGTTACTATAATACAAACATTTAATACTAGTTATAAAACAAATTATGCTTATCAATAAATATAGTGATTATTAAATAACAGTATTATTTTTGATCAATCAATCAATCAAATTAATTTTCTCATCACAATACATAGTACAAGTTGTTTTACATTGGTCAGATTCGACAATGATACATAGTTCAGGTAAGTATACATAAATATTGTGGGAGACTGGTGCCTAAGCTAGGCTCGTGGCCTGTGTTGCAGGACACCAGGATCCCACCCCTTTACATTTTCATTTTTATAACTTATGTACTAAGCGCGCTGACAGAATGTAATAAGGTACCTATTATACAACATTTGATAGTTTTATTTATTTTGACTAATATCTAGGTTAAGTATGCGAGACGAATGTTAGTAGATGTGTAGTGTGGGTGATTGTGTGGGTGTGTGAGAGTGTATGATTGTGCGTTTAGGACTTTATAAGGATGTTTTCAGTATCATTATAGTTTAATTTTAGTAGCCATTCAGTTAGCCTCTTTTTGCATTTATTCTTTGTGAGACTAAATATATGTAACACCTTATTATGAGTTTTATTGTATAAGTAGCCACCTAAATTTTAATTTTATTCATGTTTAATGTTGATAACGTGGATACATTTTGTCTGTCTAATGTAAATGTTTTCATAAATGTTGCAGTTTTACGGTATATTATTCTCATGCTATCCGTAACCTATTTTTGCTTTTCCAATATTATACTATACGTGCATCTTCCACACTTACTATTCTATGTAAAAGAGAGTTTTAACAATTTTACTTTAAATTTATTGCTAATTATGATGATACTTGACTTCAAGTTGTACTTCTTAAAATTATCTATTTGCCACTGTCTGGCAGGATATGCTTCTAAACTTGCTCTGACTTATTTAATATTACTGCTTCGATTATATACCTACGATTATGGCTGATAAATTAATAATATACTATCAAAATTGTAGGGGGCTTCGCACTAAACTGCATGTACTATTTATGAATATTTTATCCAACTGCTACGATATCGTAATACTTACGGAGACTTGGTTAACCCCTGAAATATTCGACTCGGAGTTTGTGGATCAGCGGTATTCCGTATACAGATGTGATCGGGATCGAAAGGCTACTCAAAAGAAAGATGGTGGTGGCACCCTTATAGCGATACTGAAGGGACTGGGATCAGTCTCAATTGAGTGCACTATCTTATTAAACCAATACATTGAGCATGTCATTCTGCGTATCCCAAGCGCAACGAAAGGAAAGTACGATATCATATGTTCAGCATACATTCCACCAAAAACACCCGAAAGTGTTTATGTTGCATATTTGGAGCTTTTGCAAGCAGTTGTTGAGAGTGGAAGTGTTCAAAATTTCTATCTGTTTGGTGATTACAATCTTCCCGATATTGATTGGTTAGCTGCTAGAGGTTCATGTTCTACCACACTAGATTTAAATAGCAGCAACTCTCCAATTTGTAGACACTTAAGCATCTTTATGTCCATTTTTAATGCCTACCAGTATAATAATATAAAAAATTCGACAGGAAAGATTTTGGACTTGGTGATCAGTAATACTGAGTGTTCTGTTGTAACACCCACTGACGCACTATTAACCTCAGACCCTTATCACCCACCCTTATGTATACTGGCTTCTTTCAATCTAGGTAACCGAGCCATGACACGTAAATTTACACAGAGGTACAATTACTTTAAGGCTGATTACGAAAAAATTAATGGTGATTTGGACAAAGTTAACTGGGACGAATTGTTACTTGGACAATCTGCAGAAGATGCAGTAAATTTATTTTATGAAGTTATTTATAGAGTTATTAAAGCTCATGTTCCCTTAACATCGGTCAAGTCTTCCAAATATCTGGTCTGGTTTTCACCTTCTTTGATACACATATTTAAAAATAAAACTAAGGCGTGGTGTAAATGGAAGGCGTATCAAAATTTATCAGATTATGAACAATTTTCACTATATAGGTCGAGATTTCATACTGAATCTAAAACTTGTTACTGCCGATACATGAAGTCAGTTGAGGATAGCATAAAAGTTAACACTAAATATTTTTGGACTTTTATATCCAACCGTAAATCCACAGCTTCCATTCCTTCAACAATGCATTACGCGGGACAGTCATCCAATAATTCAGATGAAATCTGTGATCTCTTTTTAAAGTTCTTCCATTCTGTTTATGAGCCTTCCACTCTCAGCAATGTGCAGCAGCAGACCTTCGGCGATGCTAAGAATAGTCGTCTCGTTAGCAATCTTGTGATCAGTATTGAGCAAGTACACAGTGTTTTGAAATCCGTAGATTGTTCTAAAGGTCCAGGTCCTGATGGTATCCCGCCACTCTTCCTTAAAAATACCGCTGACACTTTATGTCTCCCACTGTATATTATTTATAAGAAATGTTTGAGCCAAGGAATTTTCCCAGAAGTGTGGAAACGAGCCAATATCACCCCTGTCCATAAATCTGGTCCTAAATGTGAAATTGAGAACTACCGTCCTATTTCCATTCTGTCGATTTTGTCAAAGCTTTTCGAGAGGCTTGTCCACAATCAGCTATATCCAATTATTCATGATCAGATTATTAAGCAACAGCATGGTTTCGTCAAGAAAAGATCTACAACTACTAATTTGATTGAATATACTGATTATTTATTCAATAATATGGACACACGTGTACAGGTGGACTCTATTTATACTGATTTCCGTAAAGCCTTTGACAAGGTCGACCATAATTTACTTTTAGGCAAATTAGCATTTAATGGCATTCGTGGCGATTTGTTCCGTTGGTTTAGTTCCTATATTACGAATAGAACGCAAAAAGTGGTAGTTAATGGTTTCCATTCCAAATCCATAACTGTGTCATCAGGGGTACCTCAAGGCTCGATATTGGGGCCTTTGTTATTTATTATATTTATGAATGATATTGACATGTGCTTTCTTAATTCTAAATTCTTACTTTACGCAGATGATCTTAAAGTCTTTAGGCCCATCAAAACTATGCTTGACTGTCAACTACTTCAACAAGACCTCAATCGTCTTGCAAATTATTGCACTAAAAACAAACTCCAACTCAGTATTTCTAAATGTTGCTGTATTAGCTTCACTAAAAATAAAAATATTTTTAAATATCCCTATGCAATACACAGTGAATTACTGGCAAGGAAGAGTTTGATCCGCGACCTGGGAATATTACTTGACGATAAACTGCACTTAGACACACATGTTAATAAAATTGTTAATAATGCTTATCGCATGTACGGCTTTGTGATGAGATCAGCCATAGAATTTATGAACCCAAGTACATATTTATATCTCTATCGATCACTAGTTAGGTCTCAATTAGAATATGCAGTACCTGTGTGGAACCCCTACTACAATAAATATATTGAGTGTATAGAAAGCATACAACGTAAATTTTTGAAGTCTATGCATTATCGCTGCTTTAAAAGTTGTTACCTCTCTTATAGTGAGTTACTTAAAAAATATAATTTACTTCCTTTGAGTTCAAGGCGTACTTTTCTTGAAACCACATTTTTGTATGACTTATGCAATAATTCGTATGATTGTTTAGACATGAGTAATAAGTTGTGTTATATAGTTCCTAGAACATGCCAGGGACGCGAGGTGCGCTCACGACCTGTATTCGCCACTACTTCCTGTCGTACAAACGCAGGCTTGCGTGCACCTCTTCGTCGCCTTACGAGCAATTTTAATAAGAATTTCTGCAGTTTGGATCTGTTTGCTCTGCCACATAGTAAGTTTAAACTCATGTTACTTAATATATTGAAAAATTAATGTGAAACTTTTGTTCCGCTTATATGCGCCATCTTTGGGGCTTTGTTTTGTTGGTACTTTAATATTAATTTTCCTCTTATGTATTGTTTACAACGCTAGTCTTTAAATTTACCAAATTGTCTCACTGTGTATCTGTGGAGAACGTGGTTGATTTCACATTTGTATCATTTCTGTATTCTATCTTTCTGTTTTTCTTAATGTGTAATTGTTTGTTTTCCCTAATAAATAAAATAAAAAAATAAAAATAAAATAGCAAAAGAAACGCCTTGCAAAAATAGTTTTATAACGTAGATGATGGCGTTCCACTGGGTCAAATCGTCTTTTACCAATGGACAGCGTTGGATTATAAACCAAGAGAGTATGCTGTTTCAACAGAATGTGCAATATAAATAGTTGACGCACTGTCAGAACTTTATTTTCTTTGTATAACTGTTCAGTGGGGTAACGATACGGTCGAAAAGACGACACTTTCAGTATAGCTCTTTGGGCTCTGTCAATTTCTATTAGGGTAGTTTTTGGAGCACCACCCCAAGAGGTGATGCAGTAGCATATTATAGATTGTGCAACATGTGATGTTTAATTTTAATTTCAAATTCTACAATGTTCCTTAATTGTCACTTTTTTCAAAATCTGTCAAACATAGAATCTGTCATATATAGAATCTGTCATATGTAGAATCTGTCATATGTAGAATCTGTCATACATAGACTATGGTGTCAAAAGTAGAATCTGTCAAATGTCGACTAAACGATTTCGCTATTGTAGTGCGTCCGATATGTTCGCATTTGCGCATACCGATGATTTTTAGGCCATAATGCGCAAAAAAACCAAATCCATCTTGTCAAGAGTGCGGATTAGTTCTAACGGTATCCTAAGTATGTTTATAGAAAAATGGGACGCACTTTGGCTGTCGCACGCTGTGGAGGTGCTGGTCAGAAGACCTTAAAATTTTCTTTTTGTTTGTTTTTGTTGCTGTGTTTGTTTAATAAAAATAGTTTTTAAGAACAATGTTACTAACATTGGGCCTAGTTGCCATAAATAAACAAATATAAAATGTCTATGGGCGGTGGTAGTTCAATATCCAATTCAAATTCAGTTACTATATAGGGGAAGGTGGTACAAAATGATCCCTCGAGGTAAAACAATCCCTGACTCCTTTACCGACTTAATAGCGCCATCTAGTTTATGTGAATTTCTGGTTCCTACGGCCTAGCTGTACAATCTGTGTTAGTGTCATGGCGTTGTTCGCGGTAGAAAAGTTTTTATCACAAAAAAATTAAAATTCCTGTGTTCAATCTAAGGTAAGCTGTTATTTGACATTATGTAGCTTTAGTCTATGTACATATTATGTGATAGGTATGTATGTCTCGGGTTTTGCTGTCAATTAGCTATCGACTTAACCGTCTTTCATTTCATTATTTAAAAATCATAGGTTATGTTTCGATATTTTTCGTTAATGAGGCATTTGGGACAAAATGATGCCTACATTGGGTGGGCAAAATGATCCCAGGATCATTTAACCCCGTGCCAATTGTGTTCAGTTAACTTTTCTATAAATGGGTGTATAGTATACATTTTAAATAGGGACACAATCATGACGAATATCTTTCTGGGTAGATTTTGGTTTTGAAATGTTTGTCGTAGTTCAAGGAAGGTTTGAACTGTGAGAAAAAAAGTAGGTATGTAGGTAGTAAGTAGTGTAGTGTCGATTTATATGTTGCAGTGTAGGTTAGGGTAGTGTAGTGTAAAGTAGAGTAAAGTAATATAATGGTAGTGTGTAGGGTAGGTTAGTGTAGGGAGGGGTAGTGAAGGGTAGGGTAAGATAGGGTAGCGCGTACGGTAGTGTAGAATAGATTAGTGCAGGGCAGTGTAGTAGTTTATATTCTGAAGTGGTACGGAGTTCCCGAGGGGGCAGCTAGTATATGAATATAAATCATGCATTTAATAATCTGATAAGTTTTTTGAGACCCCTTATTTTCTTGCTAAAACTAAGCCGGACTAATTCAACATTATTTGCTTTTAGAAATCATGCCACGAAATTATATTCGAAAAACCGCACGTCAAAACTGGAATGAAAATGCCATGTTTAACGCCATAAATGCCGTAAAAGAGGGCATGCCATATAAAACCGCCTCCAAACAATTCTCAGTTCCACTTATGGCACTTAAAAGAAGAGTTAAAGGAAAAAACATTTACGCTGTGGGTGCTTCTAAAGTGTTAGGGAGCATAAAAAAAGTATTTACAGATGAACAAGAGTTGGAATTTGTACAACATATTCAAGATAATGAAGAGACTATGTACGGATTTACAGTTGATGATGTCCTTAAGTTTGCTTTTGAGTTAGCTGAAAGAAATAACATAAAACACCCGTTTTCTACTACATCTCGAAAAGCTGGCAAAGATTGGCTAAGGGGGTTTCGGCAAAGACATCCGAATATCACTCTACGTGCACCGGAATCAACTTCAGCAGCACGAGCGCGAGCTTTTAATAAGCCGATTGTTGATAAATTTTATGACAATTTACGGAAAGTTCATGAGAAGCATCTCTTTCCACCTCATCGCATTTTTAATGTCGATGAGACCAGTTTGAACACTGTCCCGACAAAAAATACTAAAATTTTTGCTAAAAAAGGGCGCAAACTAGTAGCTCGTATAACGTCTGCTGAAAGAGGCGAATCAACTACAGCAGTAATTTGTGGATCAGCTGGAGGGAACTTCATTCCACCAATGTTAATTTTTCGTCGCTTGAGAATGAAAATAGAATTGATGGATGGGACTCCGCCAGGTTCAGTTTATGCGTGCAATCCAACCGGTTGGATGAATATTGAGGTGTTTTCACAATGGTTTGAACATTTTTTGTCACATACTAAACCATCTTCAGAAGACCCCATACTTCTGATACTAGACGGCCATCTTTCACACACCAGAAATTTAGACGTCATACTAAAAGCGAGAGAAAACAACGTCACAATTTTGTGCTTGCCTCCACACTGCACGCACAAACTTCAGCCACTCGATGTTGCCGTAATGTTTCCACTGAGCGTGTACCATAATCAGGCTTTAGAAAAATGGATGAATAATAATGCGGGTCGTGTAGTTACAGTATTTCAAATAGGTAAAATTTTTGGAGAAGCATATTTAAAAGCTGCAGTACCCTTAAACATTATAAAAGGATTTGAAAAATGTGGAATATGGCCACTCAATCCAGACGTTTTCAGTGATGTAGACTTCGTTGCTGCCAACACTACTGATCAAGAATTGAGAAGCGAAATCGTGGAGCCCCATCCGACAACAACTGCAATGCCTTATAGAACCCAAGTTACCGATGAAAGCATCCATAGTAACTTACCAGGTCAAATTTCAGGGCTCTCATTCTTCATGCGGATCCATCGACAAGTGTACCAGTTGAAGAAATAACAAGCCAAGGCTCTGTGTCGCCTTCTATTCTTTTGTCCTGTGTAGCGTATGATGAAACAGAGAACAGCCAATCTCTTGAACCACCACCTTTCATAAGTGTTCCACCTGATACCGATGAACGTATGGATCGCATCCTGACAGCAGCCGTTATGGATCTCGGTTTAAGTACCATTTCATTGCCATGCACACCAGTTAAAAAACCTTCACCGTCACCTTCAACATCTATGGAAGCAACACGATCGCTTATATCACCAAGACCATCTCATACAGCTTTTGAAAATGTAACACCATCTGTTGCAGAAGCCGCCGTAACGTCTTGTAATATTTTCTGTAGAGACAATAGCTGCCCTTTGACATCACCAATAGCGTCCACGTCTTTTAGCATCCCTCCAAGCCAGATTCGACCTTTGCCAAAAATGACAGGAGTACGTCAAAAAACCAACAAAGCTCGGGTCTCCACAGCGATTCTTGCAAGCACACCTTATAAAAGTTTCTTAGAAGAAGAAATGAATAAAAAAAATGAGAAGATATGCAAGAAAAACAAACGCAACGACAACAAGAAAACAACTAAATTAAATTCTAAAATAACAAATACAAAAGTTTCTTTAAAAGGAAAAGGAAAGGAAAATGTGACAAAAAATATTAAGGGACCAAAACCTAAAAAAAGGAGGTGTGAAATAAATGAATCATCTTCAGAAGATGAAGATGATGCAGAATGTTTGTTCTGTAATGAGCTGTTTTCAAATAATAATACAGGTGAAGGATGGATCCAATGCTGTGTTTGCTTAAGATGGGGCCACGATGCTTGCGCTGGAGTTGATCCCGATGATGCTGACGAATTCACTTGTGATTTTTGTGCTGATAATCCCTTTGCTAGAGCTCGAAAACAATTAAAACTGTAAAACCTGGGACCATAGTCATGACAGCGTAAATTGAACTATTATTATAATGATCAAGACGGTAAATTATACTGGTAACTAAGAGAACTTTATTAAAAAATACTTTACATTTTGAAGTAATTTAAGACTGTACTTACACTAGTTAATAAGAGAGAATATAGCACTATTGATTGAGATTATATTAAAACTGTTAAAGTCGATGTTAATAGTTATAAGAGCTTTGATTACTTAAAATTCTATTTTGGAAACACTATTAAGGCCGTAACGGCAGTTGATATTATTTGCTAAGACATCATTTTTTGTTTTTTTTTTTTTATTTGAATATAATTTTTAAGGTTAGTATACCAATGATACTAGTTCTATCGAGTTGTACTTCAGAATGGTTATGCTATAGTAAAAATAATATAGATACGATAAAACTGGAGTTACTGTTATAGAGGTTTACGAAAATTAAACAATATTATTTGTTTTTGATACTAAAACTGATTTTACAATAAAACTGTTCGAAACTTATACTTATTTGACTTTTATTTAACTAATGTTTCATTTCTTGCTTGAATTTTAAATGATGGGAGTAAAATGATCCCCGGATCATTTTACCCGCACACTGGGGATCGTTTTGGACACAGGGGTGTACAAAATGATCATTACGTAGACCTTTACGAAAATATTAATAAGAATTATTCCTTATAGCTTAAGCGACTCAACGCATACTTAATTTGTAGTTCGATTAAATAGCTTCTCATTTAATGTTTTAAGTTTATCTTAAAGTTGTAAACACTAGTTATAGAGCTGTTTTCCCTTAAGGGGATCATTTTGTACCACCTTCCCCTACAGGGTGTTTGGCGCATGGACCGACACAATGTTTCCAGGGATTTGGGGGGTCATTAGCTAGGTTCTACCCATACACCCTTTGTCCCAATTTTTTTTAACGTCTTTAGAAGTTGTAAAATTTCATACAGAAATAAACTTTGGAAGCTTGTAAGGAATTTTCTTGAAACCAGTTGTATCACTACACCCACAAACAAATAACTTACTATTTCTAATAAAAGGAAATATTTTGGGTGTTTTTTCATTAAAAAAAAATCATATGTAACCAACCGTGACGTTTGGGACAAAGGGTGTATGGGTAGAACCTAGCTAATGACCTCCCAAATCCCTGGAAAAATAGTGTCGGTCCATGCGCCAAACACCCTGTATATATAGAAATAGTTAGTCAAAATGTATAGCAAGCAATATCTACTATAAAGTGACTCCAGAAAAAAGTATAGCCCTAAAAACGAATAAGTGTTATAAAAATGGCGTGATAACTATTATTGATTATGACTTTGCTCAAAAACTTTCATACTTTTATGTAAGTACCAAAACCTTTTCTAACATTAATCTTTTTTCCGCGTCCTTGCGTGTCATCGTATCAATCCGATCAGTTTTAAAAACGTTTTTTAATGTCTTTTTACACAGTCATGTTAGTCAGGTACTCATAAAGATACGGACTGTTGAAGTAGTTACTAAACACCATGTCACAAACAAGAAAAAAGTTACTCATTAATCGACTGGACGGAGATATACAAAGAATAGCATATTCTTTAAATCTTCCTCTTAATCTTTTTTTAACTTCAAAATATTATATAAGAAAAAGTCTTATTTACACAAGTGGACAAAAATATCATGGATTTGCGTTTTGTTTAATGTGCTTTTTAAATACGTTGTGTGTCGTTAGAATTTTTACCGTAGAAGACATAGAAGTGAATAAGACACAATTCAAATACGATTTATTCTCACTTTCTACTGTTATCAATTTCATCTCCTGCGCAATCGGGTTCACTGTGATATTTACTCTGGATTTTGTGCACAAAGAAAACAACGTTTTACTCGTTTTGAAGATCCAAAGTATACATAGGAGCATTGATTTTAGTAAGAGTATTCGGAGTTATATTATTTGGAACTGGAGCGCAGCTACAACAACTATCATTATTCATATTTTAATGAATGTCATGTATTTTAATCCCTTAATTTCTGTTGAAAGCGGTTTTATTATTTCCGAAATTTGCGACTTAATGTGTATCCCACTGGATTTGAATTTTGTAATAGCCATTAGAATCATCATATTGTTAAAGACATATCTAGATAAGTGGATCAATGACGTCATGATGATGAATGATGAAAACGACAATAATGATCAGTGTCTCAAACTGTTCAAGATATATGAAAATATATTGAAAACCTACAATCTGTACAACGAAATTTTCCAGGTATTGGTAAGTGCGAGAATTAATTAGGGTACACATAATAAATCAATACATACTCGTGAACGAAGTTTGTGTGATGATGTATAGATGAGTTTGGCTCAGGAAAACATAAAAAACTTTAGATGACTCTTAAAGCTGCTGAACACAATAAACAAAATTGAAAGAACTATATTCTAACTAACTAACAGAGAATCACCGGTGGAATTTGAACACAAAGACACGCCATGACAATCGGCAGCGGATAGGGTAGACTGGGTACGGTTGTGACAGGGTACGGTTGTGACAATCGCAATATTAAAGAAACTTTATGGAATACCGGGGAGGCGTAAGGGGAGAGAGGAGCGCCATGCGGGTCTGAACGTGTTTCACAGTATTGCGTCAGCCAACGCGCGACGTTGACGTTAGCAGAGGCCCTCATTACTTTTTAACGGTCAAAAGTAAGTATTTTTATTAGATTTTTTTTAATGATTGCTGTTATATGTGTACAGATACAATAATGAATGCTCTTTTTTATTATTATTTAAACATTAGTGGTTAAATAGCAGTGCTTACATTGTGCGTACGTTATTTCATATTGCCATAGTGATTGTTTTTTTTGCGAAGGAGTGCTTTGGGTACGGTTGTGACCATTTTTTAAATTTTATTTTTGCTTTTAGTTGCCAAGAAAACACATAAGACGGAAAGAGGTCAATGTGAAATAGGAAAATATGAAGAAGCTTATACAGAAGTGAAACGAGGAACATCATTGCGAAGAGCTGCAGAAATGCACGAAGTTAATCGCATGTCTTTGTTGCCATACATTCGAAAACGCGATAAAGCCGGCGCGGACCACAATAAAGACAGCATCAGCATGGGGTATGTTGCTCATAATAAAGTTTTATCTGAGGAGCAAGAACAGCAGCTGTCAAGATACACGTTAACACGTTTTGCTGAAATATATTTTGGCCTGTCTCCGAAAGAGGTACGGAAGTTAGCTTTTGAGCTTCCAAATAAATATAATCTCAAGCGACCTGCTACTTGGCTTGAGAATGAGATGGCTGGTGAGGAATGGTTTCGTTCATTCATGAATAGAAATCCTTCACTGTCTGTTCGTGTAGCTCAAGCTACTAGCCTTTCAAGAGCAACGAGCTTTAATAAAACAAATGTAGAAGCTTTTTACGACAATTTGCAAATTGTTTTGGACAGACATACCTATGAGCCAGAGGATATACACGGTCAATTTTAGGTCGTTCTGGAGCCGAAAGCCATATACTTGATCATCGAACTCGAAACGATTGGGACTATTATTTTCAATAAGTTACAATAAAACAAAATCACGAAAAATCTAATTTATTGTTTTTTTTGTGTAATAGTGAGAACTCGTAGTAACGCTTCCTTGCATCAATGCATCCTAATTTCTTATTCCTTTCTAGTATTGTCTCGCGTTTCGTTGTATTAGGTCACGCACGCGCAACCTAATTACGCGCCAAAAATTAGATTTTTATGTGACATGGCGAACCATAACTTAGAAGAGGCCAGACGTTTGTATGCTCAGCCGGAACACCTGAACTCACTGCGCGCACGTGGAATCACTGACCCTCAAGTTCCCTTCACCTCCACCATCCTGGCTGTAACCCAGCGCCTCCTCGATCATGGACAGTTTCGAGCGCCCACACACGCGCAGGGCCGCGGTAGACTACCATACTCGGCGGAATTGGAGGAAGACATACAGGAATACTTCGAACGCGACCCACGCGGCCACGACGTAGTACCATAATGGCGACCAGGCGATTAAATGTTAGCCAATATTATGTATCTCTCTGGCACATTAACGCGGTCTGTTCTATCAGCATGATGGATGCCCTGCTCATTATGCTACTTCAGTGCGTGCGTATTTAAACAGTGTGTTTGGTGAGCAGTGGATAGGTCGTGGTGGCCCTGTGGCTTGGCCCGCAAGGAGCCCTGACTTAACACCACTGGATTTTTATTTGTGGTTCAAGATAAAAAGACTAGTTTCTTCCGATTAGCGTACTACTCGAGATGACTTAAGAAGTGCGACAGTGGACGCTTTTAATATTGTGAAAAGTGAAGTGAATAAAAGAGTACCTACAAGTAAGTAAGTACTTACCTACTAAGGTCCGGTTGTTCGTACATTACAGTAAAGTAAAAGTTAAAATTCAACTGTTGTCAATTTTGACCACGGTTAAAAAAATAACGTCGGTTATCTTTGCATTCAGTTGCCCAGAAATATTTTACGCGGCGGTTATATTTGACGAGGGTTAAAAGTGTTGTTAGTACAATTTCGTGTACCTTCCCTTATTTTTTGATGGGTAATATTTTTTCGACTGCCAACATTGTGTTACCTGTCAAGTTGTCATTGTTGTTTCAGTATTTTTTTAATTCTCTTGCGGTTTCTTATCAATCGACATAGATTTTTGTTAATACGGAAGCAAAATACCATTTTACACCTACTAACTACAAGTGTATTCGCCAGAATGGACGTTAAATCAAAGTAAGTGAATATTATTTTTCAGCAACCGTGGTGTTTTTATAACTTTTCAAGTAATGAACTTGAACTGTTTAAACGTTTAATTGATGAAAACAAACACATACTGCTGTGTAAGAAAACAGATGCCGTTTCTCAGGCACAGAAAGAAAAAACATGGGTTAACCTTCACCTGGAATTTAACGCAAGTAGCTCGAGACACAGAACACTAAAACAATTAAAATATAAATTTGATAATATGAAAAAGTGTGCACGGAAAGTAAGTAAAAGATTTTTTATGTTGTGGTGTTGTAAAAATTACCAGTTATACATGCCTAGTTGATTCACGAGTTTTACCAGTAACCTTCCTCTAAGCAGGTCGAATGCCAAAGCATTAAATATACGCATTGTATTATTTGTAGGAAGCAAGTAAGGAACGTCAAGAAAGACGAAGGACTGGAGGAGGTCAAATACCAGGTACATCAAACAGTGACCACCCCGACAAAGACTGGATGACATCTTTGATGGTTTTATCTGCAGAAGGTCTGGAATCAACATATGATGATGACGCCCTACCCGTGGTATGCACCTCTATCTGTACTAAATGTGTGAATATTTTTAGTTTTTCAATCTGTTATTAATATCAAAAGAAAGCAACAAAATTACAATTATTTTCCTATGTATGTTGGACAGATGTAGACTTTGGAAACTCTCATCATAACTATAATCAATTAACATATCGAGGGGTGAAAGGCTATTTGTTTGAAGCGACATTTTGGACGATATTGACTTATATACATATTCGGATTCAGCGAATTATTCTGCGTCGGCTGAGCCGGGTTTCGTACAATTCTGAGCAGTTTTATGGCGCTTAAAACAATGCAATTTTAGTGCAAATTTCTCAAACATGATGTATGATCCGACATCAAATTTGCCATATTTTTTTAGTATTTCATTTAAGCTGTACACAAAAACAGAGAATCGAAGCATAAGCCGTTATTCTCGTCCTAAAATTTCAGTTCGATGGCAGATCAATCGTTTTTCGATATAGCTAACTTTAGATGAAAAGTCTCTTCATACATTTTGCTTACGACTACTTACACTATGCAATGTCGCTTCAACCAATTTGCCGTCAGCCAAATTCATTAAGACATGTCGGTTCAACCCTTTTCACTGCAACTGTTTTGCACTCTGTTTGGAGCTTCAAACATTATTTGTGTTGTGATTTTGATTAAACTTACGATCTCATTAAGACTGATTGTTAATTAAGTAAAATATAAGTAATAAAAAAATCTAATTAACACAACTTTTTTTTCATTCCTGATAATTATAGTAATTATTCACCCATTTCAATACTACAACCTCTTAAAACTTACTATAAATCTGTCATTATTATCTTGTATCAACAACCAAGTTATATAAAATCCTTTCAAACCCTGAGACATCAAACAACTCATTATGTTCATCGTTGCTTAAGCCAACTTGCCTGTATCGTTAATAAAACCCAATTGGTAGTTAAACAAAATAGCCTATTCCTATTATTATTGAGTAACGTCGATTCAATCATTTTGCTTTCTCCTGCATAAGTACTGTAAAGTCACATAAACCATTTTGCCTGCTGCTGATTAGTGACAATGTTGGAAGTTGAATCATTTTTCCTTACTCTAAAAATAAGGCGATACAGATCATTTTGTATTAAGCGACATTTATCTTTGAACTCATAACTGTTTTTTTATTGAAAATTATACAAAAACATTAAGGGATTTTTTTGCAATGAAGTTTTGCGATCCCCATTAAAGTAAGAGCAGTAGTTTTTTCATAACGATTTTTTTTCCAAATTTTGAATCTTTAAATGGCTCTCCTGTAAAGTTCTTAAAATGTCGCTTCAAACAAATAGCCTTTCACCCCTCGATTATGTTTTACTTTTTATTAGAATGTTGAACCTACTGGTGGTGAAGGAAACCTGGCACCCCTAGCTCATGTGGTAAAGTTGACTTTTTATTTGTATTCTGTACCTTTGCTGGTATAAAAACCTTTGCTCAAATCTTTGTGAATTATGCAATGTACATTTTGTTTTATTTTGTAGAATGTTGATGAAATAATAGAATCATGTGTGATGACACCGCCAGCAAAAAAGAAATTGGAGTGCATAAAAAACTCTCAGGTGATCCCTATAATTATTCAAGTTTCACACATTCACAAAACAATTTATTTGTGTATGCAATGTAGAAGTACCTATTACACAAAATAATATTTGTTTGTATGACAATCCACTTTTTGTTAATGAAGATAAAATAATGTACAAAAAAATAGAACATTTATTTATTATTCAAATATGTGCTTTCCTTTTTTGTGTAATAAAGGGATATTTAAGTTTTTATTTATTTGTTTTAGGATGTGCTGCTACTGCCTCATGATATGATTGTCACACAACCATCACGTACACCAAGCCCATCAAGCCAATTAAAAATTCCTAATACTGATGTGGTAACATTAATCCCATCTGGTGAATTGGAGAATGTTGTGAGTATCAAGGTGATTAATTTCTTGCGTGCTTAATGGAATATCTCTGCATTTTATATTATTTCACAAATTTATTCTGTTTCAGAAATCCTTAATAAAAGATACTGGTGCACCTGGGTGTTTATTAAGACAGCCAGTGTCATCACCCTTAAAATGTAAGTAGACATAATAGCCACACTCGACAAGTGTCAGTTGTGGTGGGATGATGAAAATAAGTGTTTTTTTTAGGTCGGAAAAGAAATTTCGGAGCTACTCCTGTGTCAGTAAGGAGATCTATAAAGATGCTGAGTGAAGAGAAATTTCACTGCACAAAAGAAAAGGAAAGAGTCATTGAAGAATCGAATAGACGTGCAGAAGTCGAGCACCGAGAAAAATTAAGACAGTCACAAGACCTGCATGAACAAGTTATAAAACACAATGAGGAACGCCACCAAAAAGAAATTCAACTATTAGATTTAAAAATAAAAATTCAAGAGGCACAGTTAAAAAGATTGGTTTAAGGTTTATTTATTTAAGTATAATGTAGCATCCCGGATCCCTGTTACAATTAATCTTTTATATTTTAATTAACCCTAAATATAAGTAATTAGTTTAAGTTTAGTTTAGTACTTTGTAATTGATGAACTTTTATATCAATAATTATAGTACAAAATAAAAAAAATTGATAAATGAATATTTTTTATTTTAAATTTTGTTTACATAGTAATAAAACATTTGTCATGTATAAGTAGCAGCTAATCTGTAAAAATATGTTGATATCAATTCTCCTCTAGTACTATCTTGATAGTTCGGAGCAGTCTCATGAACTATGTCCATCTACTCGTGAATATCAACTAAATCTGGAGGTGGTTCCATTCCATTCTACCTTTGATATTGCTTGAATCAAAAATGTGACTATCGTGACTTCCTCCGGGCCATCTTGCAACAATATTTTTGATATAACAATTAGCATCAGCAACAACTTGGACATTTAGTGAAAATGAGTCTTTTCTATTGCGGTAATACTCTGCATTATTGCCACCAGGTGATTGTATATAGACATGTGTGCAATCTATAGCACCTATAACTTTTGCAAAGCGGCTAATAGTGTAAAAGTTGTTTACTGTGGCTTTCCTCTCATCTTCATTTCTTGGCATATAAATAAAATGGGATCTAAGTTTAGCTAACTCCTTGCTCACAGTGTGAATAGCTCTACATACTGTCGATTTGTGCACTCCTTTTGAATCCCCAACACATCTGAGAAATGATCCAGATGCGTAAAACTGTAGAGTTAACAAGATTTGATCTGTAGATGTAATTGTATTGTGTCTGAAAAAACTGAATGAACATACATCATTAGTTGTTAGGTATTTTAGAGGTTTTACTATGAAACTAAAAAAATGTTTCTAACAACCATACCTATTAATTTATATGGATAAAAATTTACTCACCTCTTGGTAAAACGTTTGAGACGCGAATCTAATAAATTTACAAGCACTCTAGCCAAATTCCTCGACACTCAGTAGCGTGCTCTAAAATCTGTTTCCTCCCATAAAAAAAAATCAGTTCGTGGCCGAAAATTTCTCTGTCTTTGTCGGACTACTTGTCCAAATATGAATTCGTCATCCGAAGAACTGTCATCATTAATTAAATCCAAAAGAAAACGCTCCTATCCCATTTTACACGGTATTCGCAAAGAAATATTTTGTAAATAACCTAATAACTGTTACAGTTAACTTCAAATTCTACTAACGTCAAAATTTAAACCACCCCCACTCTGTCGGTAATTTTGACCGCCGTTAAATCGGTAATTTGACCGCTCGTTAAAGTAACCGCTCCTTCAACAACGCTTTTTAAATTTGTCCCCGGGTCAACTTTACTTTAACCAAAACTTAACCCTAAAGTTGACGTAACCGAGCTTCGAGCAACCGGACCTTAGATACGAAACATGTACTTAGTTATTACTGACGCGACAGTCCTAAGGCCGGTTACAGTGCTCCACCGACCGTCGGTGCGTACATCGGTCGCGCTTCTCAATTTTATGAAAATTCACAAGTCGTCACAGTGCTCGACCGACCGTACGCACGCGTATATTGCTACGCACTGCGTACGAGGACCGTCGGTCGAGCGCGTCCGCATGCGTGCCGTCGGTCGACCGACGCGCTATGGAAACATATGAACGCGTTCAGTGCTGCACCGACCGGTGGACCGACCGCACGGATGTGCGTATCATCGTCGACGAAAAATTATTTCGTAGGTACTCAAAATGAACAAATTTATCGACACCGAACGATTAATCACCGAAGTTCGGCTTCGTGAACCACTCTGGAACATAAGCCACGTTTTGTATAAAGACCGTGATGCAAAGTTAAAGGCTTGGCAAGAAGTGTGTGAAGCATTGTTTCCTAATTTCGATGAAATGACTCCTACTGAACAAAAAGATATAGGTAAGTAAAGAACAAACTATCTTCATCTTTTTTTATTTATTTCGAGACATACAAATAATTTAAAAAATACTATTATTTTGCCAAGACACAGCACCCTCTGGAGATATAAAATAATTAGCAAACTTTTCTCTCAACATGTCCCCTGATCTGATATTATGTCTTTGACTGTCACTGCCGTGGGTAAGCGGTTCAAATCCTGCAATTGTTAATGTATCCTCTATTTTGTAACCATCTCGTTCTCTGATGTAATTATGTAAAATACAACAAGCTTTGATTATTGTAATTGTGTTTTCCAAGGAAGTGTTCATAGGTCTGTGGAATATTCTGAATTTGTTACTCATTATGCCGAATGTAGACTCGATATATCTCCTTGCACGACTAAGTCTGTAGTTTAATATTTTCTTTTTGTAAGTCATGTTACTACGTGCATAAGGTCGTAACACTTGTTTTGAAATACCGAATGCCGCATCCCCGACAATAACGTATGGCAGTGGTTCGGTCGTATGGGGCAATGGTTTGGGGGGAGGAAAACACATTTCTTCGTTTTGTAGTTTTTGAAACAAATTACTGTTTTTGAATATGGTAGAATCAGAGTCGGTTCCACATGAACCGACGTTAATGTATATAAAACGATAGTTACAATCACATATAGCAAGTAAAACAACTGAAAAAAAATTCTTGTAATTGGAATAAATACTTCCACTGTGTTCAGGATTGATTATTCTCACATGTTTGCCATCTATACATCCAACACAATTTGGAAAGTTTGCTATTTCGTTAAATTCATTGATGATATGAAGCCACCCCTCAGGCGATGCTGGCAATGTAAGACATTCTTCATGAAGAATCTCCCAAATTATTTTGCACACCTCCTTAACGATAAAACTGATTGTTGACACCCCAAGACGATAACTGTAATGCAAGTCTGTGAATGTATGACCAGTAGCTAAGTACCTGAAAGAAAGAAATAAGCTTAGTTACTTTTATGTTACAGATAAAACTATACAACAGAGATGGAGAACAGCTCGGGATGCGTATACAAGGTCTAAAGCTGCAATTATTAATACGAAGTCCGGATCTGGCGGCGGAGCGATAAAAAAAAAGTATATATATTACGATCACATGAGATTTCTCGACAAGAAACACACAGTCCAAGTCGAGGACTCCCTAATGGCAGATGATTCCCAGACAAATATTTCGGTGCCCGACTTTGAGCCCGAGCCCCAGCCCGAGCCACAACCTTCGACAAGCACTATTTTCGACACTAGAGTTTTCGAACAAAAAAATACTGAGCCTGCATCCCAGACAAGTCAAAATAAAAAAAATAGACGAATTACAAAATCTAAAAGGTCTATAAATAAAGAAGAATTTGAGTTTGACAAACAGATGCTGCAAATGTTTAAAGAGAATAGTACAATACTACAAAATGATGACATGGCATTTTTCACATCGCTGTTACCAATTACTAACTCATTTTCTATTAGTCAAAAGTTGACTTTTCGTTCTGAAGTACTAAAAATAGCTACGAAGATTCATGATGGTGACAATGCTCTTAGTCGTCCCCAGTCCCAGTCTTCCAGTACGACATACTTCGTCACGTCACCAGAGTCCTATTCATCTCATTCACAAACATCAAACAATATTACTGCACAAGAATCGGAACAGCTTCTCACAAATATTTATCCTAACATGCTGCCTGTTATGGTTTCCAATTCCAACGTAGAGCAAACAGATTTTTCTGACCTTGTTGTATTTAAACAAAACTGAATTTTTATTTTTAAATAATAATACACTCGAGAGCAATGAATCCGGGTCACTTAAAGAATCCTAAAAATCTCGGAAACTGAAAATGCTAGGTTAATGCAATAAATTGTATTTAATAGACAATGTAATACTTCTTAAATGAAGGTATTAAAACTTCTTAGTTATTGTAAAGTTATATCATAAAAAAATCAAATTTGAAAAAGGGCCACTTTCGAAGATGGAACTACGAAATTACAGCATTTGGTTTTGCTTTTGTTTGTAATCTGTCATTTATGTGGGTACATAAACCATGTTGATAGTGCTCTATATTCATTATTCAAGCTGAAATTATGTCGCTTACGCCTGAAGAATGCACCAGAATACTTACAATGCTGGAAACCGGCCGGAGTCAGCGCGATACAGCCAGGACTGTCGGTGTGTCGCTGTCAACAGTACAAAGAGTTCTCTGACGTTACGAAGAAACTGGTTCTAACCTACGCAGACCAGGAACGGGCAGAACCAGGTGTACCACAGCACGAGAAGACCGATACTTGGTGAACACCATGCTTCGAAATCGCTTTCTCACAGGAACTGAACTCACCAATCAGTTTCGACGCCTCGGAGGAAGTAACCCAAGTGCATGGACAGTAAGACGTCGGCTTGCTGAATCTAACTTAAAACCCCTTAGACCTGCAAACGGCCCTAAACTGGAGCGTGGGCATCGTATTTCAAGACTAAGATATGCCCAGAGCCACGTAAATTGGAGTATTGAAGATTGGTCAAAAGTTATGTTCTCCGACGAATCAAAATTTATGCTCTACAAGCACGATGGAAGACACAGAGTGTATCGAAGACCAGGGGAAAGATTCAAGCAAGCATGCATCGAAGAAAAAGTAGCCTACGGTGGTGGGTCTGTACTTGTGTGGGCCGGAATTTCTTCTGAAAGTCGCACAGAGCTGGTGATCATAGAAAACGGCTCTTTAACTAGCGTAAGATATGTGGAAGAAATCCTCAATGATCACGTTGGTCCATTTATGGTCAATTTAGGTGAGGATGCTATATTTATGCATGACAATGCCCGACCTCATACAGGTAGGATTGTGAATGACTACCTTCAAGAGATGAACATTACTCGTATGGAGTGGCCAGCGCGCAGCCCGGATATCAACCCGATCGAGCATGCTTGGGACGAGCTAGGCAGATGCGTAAAACAACGAAACCCTCCCCCAATCACGCTTCGTGAGCTCAAAATTGCTCTCACAGAGGAATGGGAGAATATTCCCCAAAATCGTATAAGGAACTTGGTGTACAGCATGCCAAACCGCGTAAACGCAGTAATGGAAGCACGAGGAGGCAATACGAAGTATTAAAATTCAAGAAAATCGTAATAAAGTTCAAAAATTTCATGTTTCCTATTTTTGTTTTAAGGAGAGATCAGCAGTTTTTTTCTTTATGTAATTTTGTGTAAATAAAATGTATTTTTTTTTACTTTCATTTAAGGAGTATTACATTGTCTATTAAATACAATTTATTGCATTAACCTATCATTTTTAGTTTCCGAGATTTTTAACATTCTTTAAGTGACCCGGATTCATTGCTCTCGAGTGTAGTTAAACAAGAAACTGTGATTTTATTGAAATTAAGGTATTTTAAAATCATGATTATTTTAAACATTATTTTGTCATTGAGTCCCATATATCTCTATCATACTAGTGGGATGGGATTAATAGGGTTAGTAATTAGTGGAATGGGATTAATATATTTAAATTGATATCTACATTTATGTAATCTGTAATATAGACATAGTTACATACCTTAAAGTGACTGCAAGTCTTTCCACCGGTGATACAGGAGCTCGAAATAAGTTTACATGTTTTAAGTAGTCTTGTAACTTCGCTGATAATTCATCAAAACTTTTGATCGACATTCTGAAGTAATTAAAAAACTTTTCTTCATCTTCGCGCAATAATGAATATATAGTAGTGAATTCCCCTTGTAATGTTCTTTGGGCGACGATAGGGTGTACATGATATCTACGTCTTCTTCTATTCTTAAAACGTCTACGAAGATAATAAGCAGCAATTAAACAACTCGTAAACGGTTCCATTGCGTGCGACTGTACCAGTCCGGTCAGTTTGTTGGTCAGGAGAGCACTGAATGATAGAAACTGACGGTCGGTTCAAGCGTATCGTCAGGACGGACCGTACGTACTGACGGTCGGTGGAGCACTGTAACCGGCCTAAGCCCGTAGAAATTATGAAGGAAAAATTTGAGTTATTTAACTGATAGGTATGTAGATAAACGCAATTTAAATCAAACAATGGTTATGAATGCGGAATCAAACGATTTGTTATTGTCGCTGGTACTTAGGTATCTACAGCAACAAAGTGCAAGTAGGTACTGATGACCGCGACTGGTGACTGAACACCACAGTGAAAGGTGAACTTCGTGTTCATTGTGTACCTACCTACATCAAAACAATATTTTTTGACCGTGGGAGGACAAGGAGGTTCCTCAATAATATCCTTGCTAGCAAATTTCTAATACTAATGTACCCACTGAAAAAAAAATGATTACATTAAAATTCCTACTTGCCATTTGGACGTACCGCCACTATTTAAGCGGATTTAAACTTATTTATACTCTAAACATATGGCTGTAGTACTATGTCTATTTTATTTATGCGTAGGTACCTAGTTCACAGAGGTCGCCGATCGCCGTACCTTTGCCTACGCGCCGGCTTCTTTAAACATAAATAAAAACACATACGCAATAGATAAATAGGTACACAAATAAAAATACGAAAAGCGAATTCAGACTTTATTTCTTAACCGTAAACGGTAACAAATAGAAATTTCACCAAACTAGGTACAAGCAACGTAGGTACGCAGTTTACTAAAATTATTCTTAGAAGCCACAGAATTGATGCACAACCGAATTCAGCGGTTAACTTTATAAAAATAAGGTCTTAAGTAGGTCCAATATTTTCATAGAAAAGGGCACCACCACCTTATAATGAACTCTATTTGACAGATAAAACAATTCATTTTTTTGTTTGAATTTGCCTGCCTTTGTAGAAGCCGCCGCACCGCGGCCGCAAGCAAACATTGTAAAAATTGGTTGTTGGCAGTATTATTTTTATTCATCATAATTTTCTTATGGTAGGTAGTTGTATGCTTATTAAGTACCTACTAGCTCGATTGGTCGACCCTCGATTCAAGGCCTTGAATACAACTCACAAGCGTACTCGTCATGTCTAGTTGAGGTAATAGACCGTACGATTAGTGATTTCGTGATGCGAGAGTAGTGAATGAAATTTCAATTAATTTCTCTCGTTTACGAGATGTGATAGTGGTAAACACCGTGCCGTGCGTCCAATTAGGTTCCAATACAAACGAGACATAACGGAGGTAAATTAACTTACACCAACCTAAATCGTACCCTACCTGAAATAAAATACCTACTTGCAGCAGGTTATTCGTCCAACGTCCGTTGACCCACCACGAGCGCGCTATCGCACAGCTGTTCCGCGCTACGTCATCACCGAGTGGATCGCGTACGATCTTGCGTTTATGAATGAAATAGTGGAAGGGCTACTAAGATTTAACTCGAATGACAGAATAAAAGTGATAAATTTCTAACTTCTGCAATATGTAACAAAAACCCTGTTGTTCCTTTTAGGGACGTATATATTTACCTACAAGAACAACATTGATGAAATTATAATTTAAAAAAAATGAGCATTGGCCAGTCGAGAGGTCAAAACCAAATAACTATTAAAATCGGCACATTCAAAAAAATGTTTAGAGTATCTGATTTTACAAGTACATCTTTGTTTCGCTAAATAGCCTACGAGTTCGGCGACTTTCTTTGAACCGATAGAAGATGCCGCCAAAAGCTACCGCGGCGCACGTGCGTGCCTACCTACCCCGCGACCCCGCCACCCGCCGGCGCCGCCCGGCGAATCACTTCATTTATCCTTTAGTCTCCCGCGCAACCTAGTTTTGAACGGATGTTATTGTTGACCTACGTAGTGAGTGACTTGTGATTTGTTTACGTTTACCATGTCCTATTCTAACGTAGAATATTTGAATATGCTGATGAGCACGCAGACTCTACCAAGAACGTTTAGCGAGTCTACCATTACCATCGGTGATTGCATTCTAACGTTTGCACGTACGTACAATACCGGAAGTGTGCCCGGACGAGAGCAACATCGAGCTGACGCAGGAAGAGGCAGACCGAGGACTGGAGACATTGACACCGAGGAGCAAATGTTGGACTTGCAAGATCACTGATCTGACGCCTTTAGATTCTTTCCTCTGGGGCAGTGTAAAGCAACAGCTGTTCAAAAACACGTGCGATACGGAGTTCGAAATGCGTTCACAGATAGTAGCAGCATTTGACCACATCAAGTCCGATACCTCCGTTCTGCGGAGCGTACGTAGGCGTTGCAACAAAGGTGGTCATATCGAAGAGCATCTCCGAGTCGTCAAATAGACATCATAATAAATTAATGCATTCAAATAAACATAAGGTTTTATGTGACAGACGCGGCGACTTTGTTTTTTTTTAATGTAGTGAAGTGTTAAATGTAGTTTTAACAATTATCAATTGTGCAAAATACCGTGTAAACCAACATTTTCAAACATTCATTCGTTAAAGTGAAAAACAACAGCTGACAAGGTCACGAACTTTTGTAGCAAAATATGTAGGTAAGTGGCGCCGGTGTACCGGCCGGCGGCACAGATCAAAGAGTGGGCGGGAACGTTCTATTTTTTTCTGGTTCGCGTCATCGCTTCATGCAGAATTGCAGAGGTAAGAAATCAGTTAAACATTACAAATATTAATTATTAAATATTTATTTTAATAATTTTTTTGAACAGTTTTTTATAAATGACTTGCTTTATTACGTATTTAGACCGATTCTTAAAACGTAGGTAAAAGGAACAACAGGGTTTTTGTTACATATTGTATATTTTATGTCTTAAAAAAATTATAACAATGCCAATAGTAACTATTAATCGTCTGGAGTTACTGTGTTTCGGCTCCAGAACGATGTAAAATTATTCGTGTATACAATGTTGATGAAACAGGCGTCACTACCGTCCGAAAACCCGATAAAGTAGTAGCAAGACGTGGCATACGGCAAGTGGGAGCTCTTACTTCGGCTGAACGAGGCACATTGGTCACTGTTACATTTGCAGTAAATGCCTTGGGCAATACTATTCGTCCTTTATTTATATTTCCTCGGGTTCGTTATCATGATCATTTTGTTAGAGACGGGCCTGTAGGATCGATAGGAACTGCAAATCCTTCAGGCTGGATGCAAGATGCGTCATTCTTAGTTTTTCTCGAACATTTTAAGAAATTTTCAAATGCTTCTCTAACGCATAGAATCTTACTAGTGCTAGATAAATCATTCCGCACATATCCACATTAATACATTGGTTTTTTGTTAAGAAAATGGGATCACGTTGCTTTCATTTCCTCCACACTGCTCGCACAAACTGCAGCCCCTGGGTAGATCTGTCTTCGGACCCTTAAAAAAAGCTACAAACACTGCTTGTGACGGGTGGATGCGAAGTCACCCTGGAAGAACAATGTCAATCTACGACATACCAGGTATTGTAAAAACTGCAATGCCTCTAGCCTTCACACAAGCGAATATTCAGGCTGGTTTTTGTTTATTTACCCATATAATCGTTATCTATTCAATGATATTGACTTTGCTCCATCTTTTGTAACGGACCGACCAAATCCAGACACTGAACTGAACAATCCTGTAACATCATCTTTATTATTATTAATAATAATAATTATTATTATTCTATACTCTATTCTACTATAGTAGCCCCAGTCACAGGAGTTTTAGAGGAGTTATTGATAGGCAAACTCCTGTGACTGGGGCTACTAATAATATCGAATCATCTTTTGTAACGAACAGACCAGACCCTGACATTGAAGAAAACAATCCTGCTCATAACAGTGAAATACCGCCGGTATCACCACTATTAGACTTTTCGTTAGAGGAGAACGATCCTGGACCTAATGATGAAACACCACCACTTTCACCTTCCGTATTGGGCGAGTCCTCAATTCGAAATCATAGCAATGATCAGCCAACTGCGTCAATCTCAGCCACACAACTTGTGTTTTCCCCTGATACTGTTCGGCCTTTTCCAAAGGCAGCCAAATGCGTCAATCTCAGCCACACAACTTGTGTTTTCCCCTGATACTGTTCGGCCTTTTCCAAAGGCTCCCCCAAAGGAAATCAAGAGGTCCCAGAACCAAAAAGTCAACCATTTATACAGACACTCCAGAAAAAGAGTCAGTAAGGCAGGAATATGAAGAAAGAGAAAAACGAGCTAAACAGGTAAAGAAAAATCTTAATGAACCAAAAGGAAAAAACAAAGCGAACAAACGGAAGACATCACCACCGTCATCAGATGAAGAAGAGTATTTTTGTCTTGTGTGTATAAGCAAATATTCCGATAGTAGGCCTGGCGAAAAATGGATAAAGTGTCACGGAAAATGTGAGCTTTGGGCACACTTAGAGTGCACAGATGGTAGTCGCCATTATACTCGTATATGTCATAATTGTGATGTGATGTAGTAGTTGTAAGGTATATAGTAAGGTATCTTTATTCCATTATAGTCAGTGTATTCTCGAACCTCATTTGTTTCATTTGTCTCCTAAACACCCGACCTTACATGGCGACCCTGCCAGTAACAGTAGTCGGCACAGGCCCGCGCGCGTGTGTACCATAAAAGGACAAAATATTATAAACAGTCAGTGCAGTTAATGTGGACTTTAAAATGAAGCAGAAATACACTGGGCTCCCTTACCGCAAGGCGTGTTTTATTGTTGCGTATTCGTGCAAGATTTATAACTTTGAAAAATGGGAACCACAAACAGCAAGGAAGACGTAGTGATTGCTCAAACCGCAGGAGTCGGTAGTAATTCGGCTCGTACGCAGCAGCTGCAGGAGACCTCAAATACAATTTTGGTGGTAATATGTGCTATATTAGCGTTCGGACTTTTAATAATAGTATACAAGCTGTATAAACGTTGTCACAAAAAGCAAATACAGCGTCACATAGATGAGGTGACATTGAAGCGATACTCCAGTATTCTACGCAGGCAGCAGGCATACATGGGTGCTGTACCGCAGCCTGGCAAGTCAGAAGTTCTCGACATATAATTACGACGGCGAAATCCATGGCATCTTCAAGGCTCGTAATTCTACGTTCTACGTGTTAGTGTTGTGTTGGTGTGAAAAAGTAGGCAGTGATGTGATCATTCCTAATATCATCAGATCAGTGGCAAAAGTAGTAGTAAAGTGAATCAAGGTAAAAATTATTAAGGTTTAATTTACAACCTATTTTGTGAATTTTAAGAACTACCTGTCTCTTGATGATGGTATTTAAGTTTCATATTTTTACATATATATTTTATTTAAAGAGAATTTTCTAAGTAGGTAATTAACAGTTTCTGCAGTTTTTTATTATGTGCATTTTCTTGAAACTACAAATAAATGAAATACGTACTCTGACTAGATCTTCGATATATTATTTTTCAGAATTAAAAGGACAATGGGAAATTAATGTATGGAGTCTGGGCCCACCCTTCAATAGTAACATCTGATATACCGTTGGATAGGGCTTTTTAAGTGGAACATTAGTTACTAATATAACTATGGTCAAATGTTAGTACTTTCGGAGATACGACGTCTTAAAGTCGTCAGTCTAACATATTCTTTATGGATACTTATAAGGTAAAATAGTAATAATAAGTACACTTTAAAACAAAAGAGATTTATTATTCGTCTTGGACATCAAAGACAATTACATCATTTAAAAAACCCACGGGGGCCACGAATGGTTGATGTCTCCCAACTCCTAGGTACCAAATCAAAGAAATAGTGTGAGCGCAACTTCCTACAGTTCGCCGTCCGGTCAAGCAAGAGCAATAATATTGTGATATCGCGTTTCTTCCAACTTGGTTTCGATCAATTAATATATAGCAATAGTATATTCTTGCTCTTACGTGGCGTGACTGTATCCTACCACGCAGCAACCACACATTCTCTGCTGGTATATTATATTCTATTAAATCATGTAAATCGTTTTGTCTGTACATTTCTATAACGTATAAACCGTCTCGAAGATGTTCACTGCAATATGACTGATCGCCATTTGCAAATGCGCCCGGGCAAGCGGCGGGCGCAGCGGGTAGGGTGGGGGCGCAGGTAAGGAGCAAGCAGATAGGTGCCGGCCGTTTTGAGTCTGGCCATAGTTTATCTTATAACGAAGTAAACTACGGTCACTTTTATGGCAGTATAATAAGTAGTATAACTCCGAAAGTACTGACTTTTGACCTTAGTCGTAATAATAAGTTTTATTCTGCATAAACATACCTATTCATTTATGAGTGTCTTATTCCTATTGAGAGGTGGGCCCATCATTACTCATTCTCCTTTAAAATGAACATTATTTTCTTCTATTTTTTTTATGCTGTATGTTGATACAATAAACAAAATGTTAGATTTTTTTAAAGAAGTTGGTTGTGATATAACATTTATTAGTGATTTAATTTGTATTTTGACATTGTTACCGTATTGTATTAGGATTCTTTGGTTATTACTTGCTTACATAATTTAGGAAATCTTATACTTTTACAATGTTTGTAAATATGTGAACACCATGTATCTATCACTTAATTAACTTATTTATCATTGCTACGTTTATTAAATTCTTTTTACCTATTGTGGTAGGGTAATTTTTTATTATAGGTGCATCGTCTTCACATAAAATTATATAATTAATGTATACAAAATATTGTAACAAATTTTAAAAGAGTAACGGTGGAGTTTCTTGCCCATTCTTCTCCATACGAAACTACCTTTTGGAAGGGGCGACTAGAATCAATTCTATTTAAATGTAAATGTTGACGTTCAAAAGTGCCTTTTATGGTGCCTATTTGAAATAAATGCTTTGACTTTGAGCTTTTTGGACTGATTGTAATTTAAGACTGATTAAAGTACTAGTTATAAGCAATCAGACTGCTATATTGTATTGTTATTTGTTATAATAGCTATAGATGCTAAAGTCCATATTTTAATTGTTCTTGTGTTACGTAAACGTTAATTATTTCGAGAAGAATCGATATTTTGTGCAATAAAAGTGATTGATGACCATTTTGGTGTATTTTTGAACCTGTCACTACCGACCCCAAGTACTGTCACAACCGCCCCTCGGGTGTGGTCGGTTGTGACATATTCTCTTTTTTTTTCTAAGTTGCTCCTGTGAGTTAACCATAGTAATTAGACATACAATTTTAGTATTTATACGTAGACAAAATAATGTACTCTTCACAAAAAAAAAAAATATTTTGTACAGCTAACTGCCACACTTAACAAAATTATTTGTCGTCAAATGAAAATTGTCACATCCGTACCCAGTCTACCATACGTATTACAATACCGAAATCTAAAAGACGGTCTTTTAAAATACCTATGGACGAAATCCCGAAAAATTAAACGCCGAATCATTGTTTGGTCGAAAGTTTTAAATCCCAGTTCATTTGCCCGAAAGCTTAAAACCCCGAAGATCCATATCCCGAAGTTCAAAATCCCGAAATTACACCCCAAAGCCTATAATCTCTAAGACAATGACAAAAAAGGAGCCTAACATAAAAGGTATGTATGATACCAATAACATGTAGTTAAAACAAAAGTTTAAATGATTATCATAATTAAGGAAAAAAAGAAGCACGTTATTACAAAAAATATACCAAATTTTTTGTCCTAACACCAGCCACTGTGTTAGGTTCATCATAGGGATCCACTTTCTCTATGGGACCTATTTCAAAATGTAAAAAAAAATTGTCTTCCTATTGAAAATGAAAATTGAAAATACCTAAGCATAAAATGTCTCACATTGAAATGCCGAGTGATAAAAATATCTATAGTCATTATACCTAAGTTCAAAATGTCAACATTTAATAGTCAATTATATTTACGTTAAAAATACAGTTATTGGATATTTCAACAATGTTTGAAATACCTAATAGACAACGCGCCTACAGTTTATTAATACTGTGTATTCTAGTCGTTTTTGGCACTCGCCGGACGCTGCCGCGGCACGCTCGCTTCGCTCGCTCGGCTCGCGTGCGGTTTGTCACAGTTTTAGCCTAACCTAATCGTATTGTATGATTTTTCTTTTATCCTTATCTTATCTTCTCCTTGTGCTTATCTATCTTATCTATTCTTTATCGTATGATTCGTAATTTTGAACTGGGTGAAATAGGTTAGGTTAGAACTGTGAGCAATCGCAAGCGAGCCGAGCGGGCGAAGCGAGCGGTGCCGCGGCAGCGGCCGGCGAGCGCTACTTCCAAGATTCTCACAGAAATGTTTTCACATGATATTTAGGACATTAGATACTCTGGACTTCGATATTTAAGCCTTTCGATGTCACGTTTGTCGGTCATCCATCGGTATTTCGTCCATTCGGGGTTTCATCCTTTCGGGCATTTGGACACCGGTATTTTATGTTTCGATATAACGGCTCGATAGCCGAAATTCAAAAAACTATTCAAAATAACTTTCGGTATTTTGTATTTCGCTGTTTTGGACGTCGGTATTTCAGTCATAGTTATAAAGAAATTTCGGGATTTTAATACGTACCCTTGGCAGCAGGTATAAGTTGAGCTATACTCAATTCTGCAACCAAGCACTGATTCTTGTTCTGTTTGACTTGACTACTTAGTTATCATCTAGCACTTAGATGGTAACTGAGTAGACTACTCCAATTTTTATTTTTAGGTGCTATATCACACATTCTGCGTATTTCAACGTAGCTTATGTTATGTCACCTATATGATTTACGTGATGAAAAACTCTGCTGAGTTGGGAAATGAAGTAAGTGTGAAATGTGTATTAATAAAACATGATTTGTTTTTGGGCTGATAAGTTAAATTTTAACGATGTCTCTGTGTTTTGACTTTGATCGGTTTTTGCCAAGGACACATCTCGGCTGTGCAATTTCAAAACCTAGTATCTGACAAATTAAAAAAAAAGCGCGTTTTTGCATTTTTCGACCTTATAGACCACTTTCCACATACTAGGATAGCAAAAACTCCCAAAAATAAGTCAAAAACGAAGTTACACAAAGTCCAAAACCTAGTATCTACAGCAAACGTTTTCAAAATGCAAAAATTACAAGATTAAAACATAGTATCTAACATCAACCATTTTAAAAATCTAGTAAGTGCTTGTAGTTACTTGGATATAAAATGGTTCATGTAGATACTAAGTGAATGAAATGGTTGAAATAAACGTCAAAACTCCCGCGCAACTTTAGTAAGTGAGAAAAAGTCGTTGCAAGTGCGTGTTTTTGTCTCTAAAAATGAGTAAATGAAGACTTAAAGTAAATGAAGGTGCTGACATTCCAGAGGATGTTAAAACTGCATACGAGGATCATAAAGCTAAAGCAAGTAAAGCAATACAAAAGTATCAAGAAGATGCCTCCTTAGAAAATACTTCCTCTGTGAGATACTATTCGATAGATTTACAAAAAGTTATGCTGTTACCCGACATGCCTAAAGTCAAAGAATCCTTTTTCTTGAGTAGAATGATAACTTTCAACTTGACATTTGCACCGATTAGAAAGAAAACTAATGTTAATAGTATTTGTGTTCTATGGCATGAAGCCTATTCTGGACGAGACGCTAATGACATTGTTAATGCAATTGCAGCAATGATCGAAAAAGAAAGAGATATTAATCATTTGATTTTGTGGTGTGATAATTGTACAGCTCAAAATAAAAATTGGATCCTCTTTACATCACTTGTTACTATAATAAACTCTGGGTTTTGCAATTTAGAAAGTTTGACTTTGAAATACCTTACTAAAGGACACACTCATATGTCGGCTGATGGAGTTCATGGCAATATAGAGAAGCAGATTAAAAAAAAAGATGCTGTGTACGATTTTGAAGACTATAAGAATGTAATTTTGGGTTGCAGATCGAATATAGAAGTTATCGAAGTCCAAAAATCGTATGAGTGGGTAAAAAAGAAACGCATACCGCGACGCAATGATGACCTTGATCCCATGAATAATTTTTTGCTTAGTTCTTTGGTTGAAGTAAAATTTGTAAACGGATGCCGCAATATGTTTTATAAGAATGATTATTTTGAATCTCATTATTCCGAATTGGATTTTCTTGTGAAAAAACACAATCCCTTGACCATGCCAACCTTAAAAAATATTCCAAGAGGCATTAAAGAAAGTAAAAAGGAAGGCATAATAAGAACTTTATTACAGCTTATGCCAATGAACAGAAGGGAGTTTTGGCGAAGTTTACCTACTAATAATAATTCAGTTGATTTAGTTTCTGGTGGACAATTATTAATAAGCGAATAATTTATTTTTATTTGACTGTTTTTGAAATATTTTGAATGATTATTTTTTGATTTTTTACTGTGAACAAATAGTGTTTGGTTTCCGATTATCTGTTTTTTTTAAATATTTTTCATTAAAACTGCTTATTACTGGCCATATATTTTATGTTGTTTTATTCTGTTGTTTCTTACTAGGTTTAATAAATTGCATTTAGTTCCTACTCAGTAAATTAAAACCTAAATGAAAACAATGCAAGTGATCTTACTAGGCCTATTAATTTGCGTTTAGTCCCCACTCAGTATACTTAAAACCAGATGAAAACAAAGCAAGTGATCTTACTAGGTTTTGAAATTGTCACACGCACAAAGTTAGGTCTAAGAATACAATGTTTTTATTAGTAACTGCTCCTCTACGTACATATTTTGTAATAGACGCATTAAAACTATTTTCTTTTAAAGCCTGTTATGTACCTCAAATTTTGCAACCACTCCCAAGAAGATACGACTAATATCATTGAAACGGCAAGCTGTCAAAGATATGAAATCGTTTTTCGGCTCTCCTGTAAAATTTGGTTCTATGCAGATACTGGGTTTTGATATTTCACAGCCGATCTAATCAATCTTCTTTTCCAGGCTAGGCTTCGGAGTATAGGTCTTATTTTATTTCTGACAAAGGATATAGTACTAGTAATATTACATTGTATTTGTTGTGAAAAGTTCTATATAACTGTTGAGGAAGCTATGACGGTGTGTATACAGCTGGTGATGAACAGGGCCTATCCAAGTAAGAATTTGAACAATCGCAATTTTAATCTAGTAGTTCGGTGGGTCTGAGGGACAGCTCAGTCATTAATTATCAACCTGACAACTGTTTTTGTAAGTTTAACTTGCCCTACATTTAGTACGTCTAATAATCTTTTTTTTATATCAAACACAGATAATTCTCTTTTGTCTTCATTGGATATATCCTAAACCAATTATTTTTTCTTTGCAGTTTGTCAAGAACTTCTTTACAAGAACGTGCTACAGACAAATCGAACGTTTAGTAAGATGACGGCCTGTGGCCTGTTCTATGTAGACGCTACGCTACCAATATGTTTGTTGGGGGTTATCATTCATTACGCTATCATAGAGTTGCAATTCTACTTTCTGTAAACTAAATGCTAATATATATGTCTACGACACAATCGCTCAAGTATTCGTTCGATTTAACTTTCATTCACATATTCTTGCCTACCGTTCGTTCAATCTTCATCTTACAAAAAAAGTCTCCGTTCATTACTATAAAAATTATTAAAAATTGTAAAAACCTAAGTAAACCTATTTTTATCAAGAAATCTTTGTTTAATTTATCATAAACAAAAGTGGCGACCGTGACAGGACCTACAATCATCGGATCGAAGCTAAATATCCACGCATATTGTTCCCGTACCGTATCAAGGGCACTTGAAGGACATCGTCGACACCGGACGAAATCTACCAGTACCAACGGGAGGCCGTGTTGAGAATCCAAGATCACCGTGCCTGTGGACTGGCATCCTACTTTTACCTGGGTCGAGCAACCTTACCTTCGCCAAGCCATTCTGGGAACTCTGCTGGGACTACGGAACTCCGATCGAGCAAGGTCCACCCTAAGAACGAGTCAGAGGAATCACTATATACGTATTTACGTGCTCCTGCCTACAAAAGGACTGCTGGGATTAGTTGCCTGCCTATTTAAAGTGAGCTCGTTCCATCTTACTAACATACCTATTGTGTTATCCTTTAGTCTGTGCATTTAGCGGATTTAGTGATTCGAAGTCAAGTGAAGTTCCTACCTTTCTATTTGTGTCTATTGTGCCTAATCATAATTATTTTCGAAAGAAATCTAAATAGGATAGGCAAAGCACAAATTACTCGTAGCCTAATTAATTTCACTTATTTGTAGACATATCACCACCTTAAGTTAATGCACATTTAACCATCTACAACTTAATAGTTCTCTTACCGTACCTACTCACACCTAGTAATCTTTGTAAAACTTTTCCACTATTATCGATTATTTATCCCTTCTATCACTCAATTCAACCTTTAAATCACTTATATCCTAAATATTCCCCGATTTAACTGTAAACTTACGAACCGTCGTCGTTTCGTCATACGAGTAGGTAATTAGTTGTTATCAGTTTACTAAGACGCACGGAATTGATCTAATTCCAGTGACACGGCATCGCCTGCGCATCGCTGTTACCTGACTGTACCTGACTGCCGGCACGTCCCCACCTGCATAGCTCACCATTGTATGCAACCTACGTGAGCCGCGGGCATCAGCTGATCAACAGAGCGAGGAGCGTATCGTGTGCTATATACCTATTTCGTTATCTCTTTAACATCTGTTTGTGTTAGCTCATTACGAGTTTATTACAATGTCCGAAACTTTAAAGTTAAAGGAACTAGTAGGTAAGCAAACGCGGTTCTATTAGAGGACGCATAACGAAATTTAAGTTAAGTCTCGATAGTTTAGCTTTATTAGAATCCATTTCAGAAATAGAAATAAGTAAACTCGCATTGAAGCTATCAAAAATTGAGGCATTGTTCATTGAATTCGATGAGGTGCAGAATCTGATAGAAATTAACAACGCAGATAGTCAAAGTACCGAGTTAGTTACTAGAGATTTAATAGAAAACGATTTTTACCATTGTATCGCGTTAGCTCAAAATTTAATTAAGAAAAATTCAATGGTTCAAGATAATGAGAATAATTCTCAAAATAAATCTTCTATGGCTACGTGTCATCATAAAGATCACAGTAATTCTAATGCGTTAACTTTTAAATTACCAGTGATTAAGATCCCAAACTTCGACGGCACATATTTTAAGTGGTTGGAGTTTAAGGAAACATTTGTTTCGCTAGTTCACAATAATGACAAGATCGAAAATATTCATAAATATCACTATTTACAATCTTATCTTAATGGCGAAGCCACTCGGGTGATCGCTAATTTGGAGGTTTCTCATAGTAATTATTCCGAAGCATGGAAACTTTTATGCGAACGTTACGACAATAAGCGTCAATTGATAAATAATCATCTTAAATCTTTGTTCAACATTAATTCCGTTCAAGAAAATGACAAGTCTTTAAGATATGTTATTGACCACGTCACTATAAACTTACGCGCACTCAATTCACTCGGGCTGCCTACTGACAAATGGGATGTTTTACTTGTATATATTATTGCAGGTAAATTAAATAGTAGTACATATTTCAAGTGGAAAGAACATAGAAATAGTTTGAGTGACATACCTTCGCTTAATGATTTCTTCAGTTTCCTTAAATGTCGCGCTGATGTATTGGAGACCGTTTATCGCCATAAACATGATAATCAAGACAATAAACAAAAACAATTCTCTAGTAATCAAAACAAAAATAATAGTACCAAGTCTTTAGTGGCTGTACCAAACGAAGGCAACACTTCTACTTATATAACACCAGAATGTTTGTTCTGTAAGAATAGTCATCGCATGTATGAGTGTCCGTCTTTTAAGTCAAGCTCATTAGAGGATAGGTTAGCCTTTGTTGCTTCTAACAAATTATGTGAGAATTGTTTGAGATCTGGTCACATAGCTAAACGTTGTCGTCTCTCAGCTACATGTCGTCATTGCAAATTACGACATAATTCTCTTCTTCATAAATCAGATGAAACTGAAAATTCTAATTCAGTTAATTCCGTCACTATGTCCTCAATGTCCTCCTCAGAAGTACTTTTGTGTACGGCTCGAGTAAAGGTTACCAACCCAGCCACCAACGAGACTATGATAGTGCGAGCGTTGCTCGACAGCGGGAGTCAGTCGACAATTATCACACAAGCCGTAAAGTGCCACCTAAACCTGATTCCTCAGCCATCAGACACTGCCATAGTAGGCATTGGTAACACTAAGTTAAATACTAACACAGAACGCTGTATTCTACGCATTCATTCTGAAACAAGTTCTTTTAATGTAACAGTTTCATGTTTAGTTTTGCCTCAAATTACCGGCAACTTACCTAAATCATATTTTAATTTACAAAAATTAAATATTCATGGATTTCAGTTAGCGGATCCCACTTTAAATGAACCATCCCCAGTAAATATTTTGATCGGTGCTGACTTATTCTGGGACATCATAAGCGCCCAGCAGCATTCGTTAGGACATGGTTATCCTAAGCTTCAGGCGTCAAAATTCGGATGGCTCGTTACGGGATCATTGCCTTGTGTTAATAAGAATAAAGTAAACTCAGTCATGTGCAATTTTGTCTCAAATGAAGACACTTCTAGTAACATACATGACGAGTTGTCTAGATTCTGGGATCTTGAAAATTTTCCTCAAAAAAAGCCCCCCGAGTATGAAGAAAAATTGTGTGAGCAACATTATCTCACCAACACTACTCGCACTAGTAATGGTCAATTTTGTGTAGGGTTGCCACTTCGTGATAACATAGATTGTTTAGGCAATTCCTATAATCTAGCCAAAAAAAGGCTTTTTAATTTAGAGGCTCGTTTCCGAAAACAACCCGAATTAAAACAACAATACTGTCGATTCATAAACGAATACGAAGCATTAGGTCACCTATCTGAATCCCCGGAGCCTAGACCGTTAAATGCCTACTTCTTGCCGCACCACCCCGTGATACGGGAACAAAGCGAGTCGACTAAGTTACGTGTTGTGTTTGATGCCTCGGCTCGTACTTCTTCTAGTGTTTCTGTTAACGACTTACAAATGGTGGGACCAGTAGTGCAAGAACCATTATTTAATATATTAGTTCGTTTTCGACAGCATAAGTATGTTCTAACAGGAGACATAGAGAGAATGTTTCGCTCCGTGCTTCTCAAAGAATCTGATCGCAATCTTCAACTGATACTGTGGCGTGATAGAGAAGATAAGCCTTTAAGGACACTTCGTTTAAATACGGTTACTTACGGGTTCGCTAGTGCCTCTTTTCTCACTACTCGTTCTCTTTGGCAGATAGGCGAAGAGTGTTCAGATCAGAAGATCAAAACTATAATACAAAATGATTTATATTGTGATGATCTACTTACCGGGGCAAGCAGCGATGAGGAGTTACGTCATATCCGTCTTTCAGTCTCTTCTGAGTTAGCAAAAGGATGTTTTCATCTGCGTAAATATCGTTCAAACTTACCTGAGTTACTCGCAGACTCTGTTAACCTGGAAAGTGGTAATCTCATGATTAGTAATGCGACTAGTACTCTGGGTATAGGTTGGACGCCGTCTTCGGATGAACTTCACTTTCAGCATGATGTTTCGACTTCTGAAAATGTCACGAAGAGATCTATACTCTCCTCAACATTTAAAATATTTGATCCTCTTGGTCTTCTGTCTATTTTCACAATTAAACCTAAAATTATACTACAAGAATTATGGAGTCACAAAATTGATTGGGATGAACCTGTTCCTCCAGAAATAAGGTCTTCCTGGTTAATTTTTTCTAATAAATCTTCATGTTTGTCTTCTTTAAGGATACCTAGATACATTTTAATTGAAAATGCTTCCTCTGTACAAATACATTGTTTTTGTGACGCTTCGCAGCGTGCCTACGGCAGCTGTATATATTTGAGGTCTGTTTCTACTAGCGGAGCTACTCAAGTTAGCCTGGTATGTGCAAAGTCACGGGTTGCACCTATTAAACCCACGACAATACCACGGCTCGAACTCTGCGCTGCCCTATTAGGAGCTCAACTAACTGCTACCTTAGTTAGTTTCACGATCTGGCAGCTTGAGTAATTTATGCGGCCTACCCAAATGTCCTTTCTTTGGTATTGTTCGTCGAATCGTTGTGCTCCTTAAGTTCTCAGTTGAGCGGCAAGATTACTGACAAATGCGTGCACTGACTGGACAGGTCCGCTCAATCTGTATGGTTTTTCCTCAAAAGACCGTTTCAGACACCAATCTACATGGTCTTCACATGATCTGACCAAGATTATGTCTGGACTTTAAAAGAGACTGTGACCTCTGAGTTTGTTTCGGCCTTTCTTCTCAGAGTTGTCAGTTATGAAACGCCGACCTCATCTAGTTTTAAAAATATGATTGACGTGTAAAAGTGTTTGTAACAAACCTACTTACAGAAATAAAATCATTTATCATTTATCATTTACCGTTTTAGCCGCATTACGTTGCCCTATTGAACGTCAGGTGTATTGGACAGATGCTAAAGTAGTATTAGGTTGGCTCAAATCTAATAAAACTAAAACATTTGTTGCCCACAGAGTAGCTGCCATAAATGAGCTGTCAAATCCCACAGACTGGCGTTATGTTCCTACTTCTATCAACCCGGCTGATTTAGTCTCGCGTGGTGTTGATCCAGACCAAGTGGGTCTCTCTATATGGTGGAATGGTCCATCGTTCCTTTTAGAATCCGAGGATTCCTGGCCCGCCTATACTGCGGACTCTATAGAATTGCCAGAGCTTAAGACCCACCATACTTTAGGGCGGGAGGAGGCATCTCCCATGCCAGATTTGTCTGTGGATTTAGCAAAATATTCTAATTTAACTACTGCCATTCGGGTTCTAGCTACAGTTTTAAGGTTCGCCAACAATTGTAGGTCACACAAAAGGTCAGACAGATTACTAGGCCCACTTCAAGTTTCCGAGTTAGAAAACGCTCGAAACGTTTCTATAAAGTTAGCCCAGAAAGATTCCTTTCTTATAGAATTAGGACTACTACAAAAAGGTAAATCTTTTAATTCTAAAGCCGCTCTTTCGTCTCTTAATCCATTTTTAGATGAAAATGGGATTCTTTGAGTCGGAGGGCGCATCGATTCATTTACTTACCATTATGACAAACGTCATCCTATCTTGTTGCATTCCAGTCATTATTTAACAAAGTTAATATTCAAACAGGACCATCTACGCCTGTTGCACGCCGGTCCTCGGCACCTCCTAGCATCTATAAGGGAACACTATTGGCCTGTAGGAGGCAGGGCACTAGCTAGACGTGCAGCGCGCGAGTGCGTTACCTGTCGTCGTTTCAATGCTCGTACTATGGATAATATTATGGGAAACTTACCGGCAGATCGCGTAATAGCTGACTTTCCTTTCTCCACGATAGGTACCGACTTTGCCGGTCCATTTCTTATTAAAAGGCTGTAAAATAACTAAAAGCTATCTGTGTCTTTTTATTTGCTTTCGGTACAAATGCGTTCATTTAGAGTTAGTCAGTGACTTGACGATGGATGCATTTGTGCTGACACTGAAAAGATTTATAGCCCGCAGAGGTAAACCAAAAGTCATCTACTGCGACAATGGTAGAAATTTTGTTGCAGCAGCAAAAGAAATAAATTCGTTCCTTAACTCCAATAGCGACTCTATTATTGACTCTGCATCTCGCGAAGGCATTGAATTCCGCTTCTCGCCAGCATACGCTCCTCACTTTGGAGGTCGCTGGGAAGCCGGGGTCAAGTCCGCGAAATTTCACTTATACAGAGTTCTTAAAAATATTCACTTGACTTTCGAGGAGCTGAGTTCGTTGTTTGCTCAGATCGAGGCGATACTTAATAGCCGACCTTTATGTCCTTTAAGTCCTTCACCTCAAGACCTATCTCCACTCACCCCGGGTCACTTTATAATTCGTAGGCCGCTGACGTCTTTACCATCGCCGTACTTGCTGGACTATAGCACAAACCGTCTTGATCGTTTTCAGCGATTGGAACAAGCTCGCCAACACTTTTGGAAGCGGTGGTCGACAGAGTACGTCACGGAGCTCCAGCAGCGCACAAAGTGGAAGGTGCGGTGCCAAGAATTAAAGATAAACGATCTAGTCCTAATCAAAGATGATAGGACTCCTCCACTATGCTGGCGCCTTGGAAGAGTCTCGAAGCTGTATCCCGGCACTGATGGTGTGCCACGAGTCGCCGACCTATCTACCTCACAAGGCACCATACGGAGAGCCATCAACAGATTGTGTCTGCTACCTTCACCAATTAACAACACGGACAACTGATCTTGAAAGCTTCATCTAAAACTTTCAAGGCCCCCGAGGATGTCTACGACACATTCGCTCAAGTATTCGTTCGATTTAACTTTCATTCACATATTCTTGCCTACCGTTCGTTCAATCTTCATTTTACAAAAAAAGTCTCCGTTCATTACTATAAAAATTATTAAAAATTTTAAAAACCTAAGTAAACCTATTTTTATCAAGAAATCTTTGTTTAATTTATCATAAACACTATACATATAATAAAACCGTAGTGAAGTCTAAACTGTACAATGTTTTTTTTTAATAATTTTTGCGAGGTCTGGGAATGATTCTTAGGACGAAAATATAATTTTGTCGGAACGGTTGAACGGGTGAACGGTTTGTCTGAATGTACATCTGTTCCAGCATCACGCAAAAACTACCGGATAGATTTTATACAGTCTGTAGACTATAAGTTATAGCGCTACTTGCTATGGCTTAAGCTAATAATAGCCGCATTTTTGTAAAACTTTCCTGTATACGGAAAGTTATCTAAAAATGCTGCTGTTATTTAAGTAAATTGTGGTGTCTTACGACTTCCACGCGAACGAAGTCGCGGGCAGAACTTAGTAGGAAATATAATACTTATTCACAAAAAAATTTTTAGCCATACTACGCAAGTTCTTCATTTTAACACGTTAAACGCCGTGGGGGACAACATATGGGCCTCACTTATTTAGTAAAAGGAGCCAGGTCAAAAATGCCCGATTGTTAAATTTTACGTAGGGTAAGTCCGGTAGAGTTGGCCATACGGGAGAGATGACCCGCGGTCGTAGTTTGAGCTAGTAATCACAGATGGCACCGTACGCACGCTAGTAGGGTAAAGCCACCAAAGAGTACGCGCTACCAAAGAGTACGCAGACTCTTTTTGTAGGTTTATTTTTTCTCGAAATGTCAACACCACTGCCACATGTCAGTGGCATCTGTTATGTCAAGGTGAAGGACGACAAATTGCATCGCTAAGGTATTTATTATGAATTTTATAGCTAAAAATAGATTTTTGAGGTGTTTGATCTTAATTTTCAACATTTTAAACCATGATTTGTAAGGGTTGTGATTAATTTGCATCCATCGACTGTTATTTTACTAGACATTTGTGTTTCTAACTTTGATGACAGGTCAGCTTGCTGACTATGGTTTTGTTATTGTTATTAGAAATTAATGTTTCTTTATTTTACTTCGAAGGTCCTAGTTTATCATTTGTGGCTACTAGTTACAGCTATATACATATAAACATAATGCAGCATTGCATATGTAAGCGGGCACGCCCTTTATGCCAGGAGGCTTTTTATTATGTATTAAGTTCTGTTTGCGTTTTTGTTTTTATTATTTATTTATGCTTGAGTATAGTTTTAAATATTGGCGTGTGCTAGCTGACATATGGCAATTAATTTTAATATTTTTGTGTTTCGTAATGTTAATTTATTTATTACTATATGTATAGAATCCAGTTCTTCTAACTGAACAGACAGCAGTGCTGCTGGGGAGTTTGTTCCGCCACTTCTTCTTCCCAGCTAAAGCACTAGGAAGTGGTGAAGGGTGGGCGTTTTGGGGGGACTGTCTTATGTGATTTTGACGTTCAAAAAGTGCTGATTCTCAGCCTAATTTGAATAAATGACTTTTGATTTTGATGCTTTTGCGAGGTTATGTCGCCATTATACGTGCTTTTTAAAATAATACGGTCCATGCCCAATAATGCGTATTAGCTAAGAGTACGCACCTAAAGAGTACGCATGCGTACTCTTAGCTTGTATGAAGCTAAAATAAACAGCATGCTTGGGTTATTAGATTTTTAATTTTTATTTTACAGAACGAACAAGATGGGGAAATATAAAAGAAAATCTGACAGAAAATTAGTTTTTACTGAGGAAATCTTAAAAGAAATAAAAGAAAAAATAGCAAGAGGTCAAAGCAAGAGGTCTGTTGCGGAATCATTGAATATTCCGGAAGCAACATTAAGAAAAAGATTAAAAGCCGACACCGTTCCCGAGTCCCTCGGTAGATTCAAGAGCGTGTTTGGCCCCGACTTAGAAAACAGCTTGGCAGACCATTGCCGAAAATTAGACGCATGTTTCTATGGACTCACGAAAAAAGAATTAGGAAGAATTGCATACGATCTGGCGGAAAAAAATGGTCTTGATCATAGATTTAATAGAGAAAAGAAACAGGCCAGCAAGCAGTGGGTGGAAGGATTTGCAACAAAACACCAACTTAGTCTTCGTCAACCAGAAAAGACCAGTTTGGCACGTGCTGCTGGCTTTAACCGTGTTCAAGTACAGCGGTTTTATGACAATTTAAAGGAGGTTATGAATAAATATAAATTCGTTGGCAGACAAATTTTCAATATGGATGAAACTGGTTTACAAACGGTTCCTAACAAACTACCCAAAGTTTATGCCACCAAGGGGATGAAAATAGTTGGGAAAATAGTGTCTGCTGAAAGAGGACAGACAGTGACTGCTGTATGCTGTATGGGCGCCACTGGATCATTTGTGCCGCCAGCATTAATATTTCCTAGAAAGCGACAAAAGCAAGAACTGCTTGATGGAGCACCAGAAGACTCTTTGCTACTTGTTTCAGATTCAGGATATATGAATTCTGATTTATTTGTTTTGTGGCTGAAGCACTTTATTGAGATGGTGAAAGCATCTAACGACACGCCAGTTCTTTTAATTTTGGACAATCATTCGTCCCATTTGAGTTTAGCTGCAATTGAATTAGCACGTGCAAATGGAGTAGTTCTCCTAAGTTTGGCACCACATACGAGCCATCGCATGCAATCTCTGGATACAGGATTTTTTGGTCCACTAAAAAAAGCCTATGCTGTTGCTTGCGACAACTGGCAAGTTTCTAATCCTGGGTGCGCTATTACGCAATTTCAAGTAGCCAGGTTATTCGGCACAGCATATTTAAAGGTTGCTTCAATTCAAAGAGCCCAAAAGTCATTTGAATCCTGTGGTATTTGGCCATTTAATGATCAAGTGTTCACTGATGAAGATTTTGCTCCAGCAGATGTAACTGATCGCCCATATTTAAATGCAGAAACAGTTGAAAGCCATGCCCTGCATTTGGAAATTCCAAGACCATCGGAAACATCAGGTGTTCAAGATATTGAAGAACCGACTGAAACTATTGATATCCAAGCTCCTGAAGCACAATTATCTCCATCGTTGCTACGTACACTCTCTGTTGAAGGCTTAGAAGAATTCGTACATCGCACTCAAAAAACTCCAGACCTTCCTGATGATGTTAATGATACTAATGATGTTTTGCAAAATATGTCTGCAGATGAGCCGGCATCGTCTACATCAGGTGTTTGTCAAAATATATTAACTGATGAGCCAACACCTTCCACATCAGGTTTTCGTCGAAATGTACCAGTTAATGAGCCAACACCATCCACATCAGGATTAACAAAACCTTCTGACATTCGGCCTCTGCCAAAGGCAACCCATCAGTCAAAGAGAAATGTGAAACGGAAGAAATCTGAAATTTTAACGAGCACACCGTATAAAAAACAATTAGAAGAAGAAAAACAGAAAGCAGAAAGAAATAAAAATAAGACAGCAGCAGATAAGAGAAACAAAATAAACAGGACTACTAGAAATAATCCACAACTGTTGAATACAAATACAGGTCAAGAAATTATAAGATGTCCCCTTTGTCTTGAAGTCTACGTGGAGCCGCCGCCAGAAGATTGGATTCAGTGTGGCCGATGTACTGCTTGGTGGCATGATGAATGCACAGACTACATGGGATTTGGGGCCTTCACTTGTGATAATTGTCAGGGTTGATGTCTTAACTTCGCTCTCTTGCGCACTCTTAGCTTGTATGAAGGGTTGTCAGTGCGTACTCTTTGCAACAGAGCACCCTAAGAGTGCGCACGGGACGAGTATTATGTTTGAGACTATTTAAAATTATTTGAGACTGGTTACCTTAGATTAAAGTTTAAAATTGTATTCCTGAATGACCAAAGCTTAAAATTAATAAGAAGTACAAAGTGTAATTTTTAAGTTGATTTTTTAATAAATAAAAGTTTATAAAATGCGCACTCTTTGGTGGCTCTACCCTACGTCGCTCTGTGTTGACAAGGTCAAACGTAAGCTCGTGTCGTCCCGATAAAAAAACAAAAAAGTGAGTAATTAAGACTTTTATTTTGTGTGACACTATATTATAGTCAATTCTAGTTACCAGGCATCTAGTTTACCATATATTTTTGTAAAGTGCGTGTGTTTTAACCACTTTTTGTGAACCTGTATAGTTTGTAGTGTTTCTAACCTAAAAATTGACAGCGTCGTTGAAATATTTGATTGAATTATAAGGATGGCCATCTCTCCCGTACAATCAGGTGAGATGGCCCACTTTTTTCAAGGTGTGATGGCCATAGTTGATTTATCATTATTTTGTCCTTTTTGCAACTATAATATTATTTTTTCTTTTATTAGATGCCTAACACATACAAACGCATATCTTTGGATCTTCGTGGTAAATGGACGGAGGACCAGTTACGATCTGCAATGAATGCTGTTCAGAACGACAAGATTTCCGTACGTATGGCTGCAACCACATTCAGTATTCCCAGAAAATCATTAGAAAGGAGACTCAAATCTAACAATGACAAGAAAGGTAGCATGGGACCTTCTTGTGTTCTTGGCAACGATAATGAACTGCGCCTGGTTAAATACATTAAAAAGATGCAATCACATGGGTTTCCATTGACAATTGATGATGTTCGGAGTATTGCCTATCGATTTGCAATTCAACTCGGAATAAAGCACAAGTTTAATACCACTACTGAAAAAGCTGGCTATGACTGGCTAAATAAGTTTTTAACTAGGAACCCCACTATATCACTAAGAAAGCCAGAAGGTGTTTCCTTAGCCAGAGCACAAGGCATGAATCACGTAGAGGTAAATAATTACTTTCAACTGATGGAAAATATCATGCAGGAGCATAATCTGTTTGACAAACCGGGAAATATTTTTAATATGGATGAGACCGGCCTTCAACTCAACAATCGACCGAGTCACGTGCTTGCTGAGAAGGGGTCAAAAGCTGTATCAACTATCACCTCTACGGAAAAGGGTGAAACCATTACTGTCATTGCCTGTTGCAACGCAGAAGGTGTCTTCATACCCCCAGCAAGCATTATGAAAGGCATAAGGAAGAAACCCGAATTCCAAGATGGTATGCCACCCGGCTCCTGTCTATTCATGTCGCAAAAGTCGGCATACATAAACTCAGAAATCTTCTTCGAATGGCTTAAAGATCATTTTTACCCACGAAAACCTTCAGGAAAAACATTATTACTCCTGGACGGTCATTCAACTCATTGTAATTCCGTTGAAATGCTAGAATTTGCCATCACTCATGACATTATTCTTGTCTCCATGCCAAGTCACACTTCCCACTATTTGCAGCCGTTAGATAGAGCTGTTTTTAAATCACTGAAAAGCTACTTCTATGAAACTTGCAGAATGTGGCTGAAGCGAAACCCTGGACGTCGTATAACAAGATTGCAATTTGGCGAACTGCTTACTGAAGGTTGGGGCAAAGCGGCAACCCCACAAAACGCAATTTCAGCGTTTAAAGCAACGGGAGTATTCCCATTAAACCCTTCTGTAATACCCGAGTACGCATTTTCTTTGTCATCTGGCTCACACGACGAAAATCAACCCCCTTCGTCTGCAATGTCAAATAATCAAACACCAGTTACTCCTGTACCGTCAGTCAACCTGCTTAGCATCTCAAACAGCCCATTTATTACTTCAGCAACAAATATGGAACTGTCTAGCAACTCGCAAAGCCCACATGAATCAAACAATATGAAAGCTGTTCCTCCAGAATTATCAAGACCTGATACCTCGCAAGACTTGCTTGAAGACACTGCGCAACCCAGCACTTCGGTGGCATCCGAAGGCAATTTTAAAGAAACACCATCCAAGATATTATATGAGCTTAAACCTATTCCACTTCAAGCATCTCAGTTACGAAAGAGAGCTAAACAAGTTGGTATTTTGTTAACATCTCCTGTTCACCTGGAAAAAAGAAAACAAAAAGAAAAAGAAAAAGTACAAAAAGAAGAGAAGAAAGTAAAAGTAAAAGTTGAAGGACGTCAAAAGTGGGCAAAATTACCATTAAAAAGAACCCAGAAAACCAGTAGAAAAAGAAAATTGCATGAAAACGTTGAATCGACATCTAGTAGCGAAGCTGATTTTATTCCTGACAGTGGCGAATCTGATTTGGATGGCTACAGTGACGATATTGATTGCAAAAACAACTGCAAAGGATGTGGAGAAAATTACTATGAAACTCAAAAAACTGAAGACTGGATACAATGCAAGTTGTGCCACAATTGGTTGCATGAAAATTGCACAGAATTTCCGGATATGTGCCACCCATGCGGCCGTAAGGACTTGGCATTACAACGAAAAAGAAAAGAAAACGATAAAGTGAATACTACGCCAGCAAACGTCGTAATGTCACTTTGCAGTGGCTTGTTGAACAAGGGTCACACGTTGTATACTGACAATTGGTATACGAGTATTGATTTAGCAAGGAATCTGTTGGAAAATGAAACACATCTAGTGGGTACTATAAGAAAAAAAAAGAAGGAATATACCAAAAGAGGTTGCTAATGCTAAACTGAAGACAGGTGAATATATAGCTCGAGAGAGCGAAGATGGAATTACTATCATGAAGTGGAAAGATAAAAGAGACGTACATGTTCTTTCTACCAAACATTCCGACCGTTTCCAGACAATTACAAAGCGAGGAAAAGCGGTATCGAAGGCGAAAATCGTGCTAGACTATAATAGGGCAAAAGGAGCTGTCGATTTGCTCGACCAAATATCGGTAAAATGGTACAAAAAAGTTGCCATAAACTTACTGTTGAACACTGCAGTTATCAATGCACTAGTATTATATCAAGCAGTAACCGGGACAAAAATCCAAATTGTTCAATTTAGGAAACAGGTGTTGAAGGGCCTGTTAATGAGAAGTGAAACCTCAAGTCAGGTTTCAAGACCAATAAGAATGAAGCATAAGCTTGCGAAGAAAGACGGCACAAGCAAAAACAGTCGACGAACATGTCAGCAATGCTACAAAGATAATACTAAAGTAATGGGACGAGTTTTAGCCAAAAAAAGACGAAAAAAGTTGTAACTTTTTGTGAAACCTGCCCTAACAAACCATTTCTTTGTTTTGATTGTTTCCATAAAATTCATTAAAAACTATAATAAATAATTATTATATTTCTGATTTACGAACATGTAGATACTTTAAATCATCAAACTATCCCCGAAAAATTAAACCCTAACAGCTATGTAGTACAACTTTAACCAGATTTTAACTACATAAGTAAATAGTAACAGTATACAGTATTTTACAACACATTATAAGTAGTAATTGTATGGAAAAATATAAAATAACACACTATCATACACACTTTTTCTTTTAGAACTTTCAAACAAGTCGTTTCCCGAAATTATTTGTGATATTTTTCTAAATCATATTTTTTTACTAAAAACCAAATACAATCTGTTTTTCTGCAGGGCCGTGGGGGTCACGTCAAATACATATTAGCTTCATATCTGTGCCCGACGGCCCAATGAAGACGCTTAAAATCGCCTCTGAGTCGCGGTCACATGTTGTCCCCCGCGGCCCCAACTGGGGCCTTATTCTTCAAACTAATTTCAATTCCAATCTAAAGCCAATACGATTCCAATGTTAATTTTGCAGTCACGTGATTCGGTACTCTTGAATACAATATTGTCAACATTGGATTGAAATTGGGATTGCCCCGCGATTGTTTTGTTACACGTGAAGTTAGCTACGTTACGAGCCGCAATAGTGTTGTTCAACTCATTACGATAAACCAGTAATAGGGCTTTAAAACGCTTTATCCTCTATATAACAAGGCTAAAAAATAAATATGATATAAATAGACGTTTAATTGAATAATTGTAACGTATTAAGTGCATTTGGGCGTACAAAACTGATTTAAATCATAAAGTTGGCCATGACTTTGGCTTTATGCGGTAGGATCGTTGCCAAAACTAGATACTCAAAACAAAAGACGGCGTAAAAGTTCTCCAATTTCAAAAATAAAGTCAAGTGGTTTTAGAAGTGAAATCGAAATGCAAGTTTATTTCGAACATTAACTAAAATATATTGTTCGCGTTTGGTTCCTTATTAGTAAGAAATAATTATTATCCGTTACTCAATCCCAATTTCAATCCAATGTTGACAATATTGTATTCAAGAGTACCGAATCACGTGACTGCAAAACACTGCTCCCCGACATATGATTTTGCTTGCTTTATTTGGTATGTACCCAGAGCGATTAGTTCTAGGTCATCTGTTGTCAATTCAGGGAATTCTATATTTGAATGTGTAACATTTTGGAACATAGTATGCCTCATATTTAAGTTATTATGTTGAACAATTTGAGCGAGTTATTTTTTTTCAAATATGTTTTTCCTGGCAAAGAATTTCTCGTGCCTGCTGCATATATTCTTCAAGTGTCCGTCTGGGTATTTGAAATAATGCTGAGATTCTTTCTTCACTATCTCCAGTCCGCATTTTACACAGCAATGCACTAAAACCGATTTTTATTTTATGGTTGTTTAATCGCGGTACCTCTACTAATATCTCGTTATATTCATCTTTTGTCCGTCGAAACCAGTACTTAAAAAGATGGTCATCAATATTTTCAGGATTCAGAAAATCCAGTTTTGAATCATCTGCTAGTAAATACACTATTTCTTCTATATGTGCAACACTAAATGTTGATATAGCATTTTCATTAGCATACAATTCATGAAATAAGTTGGCACCCAAGTGAAAATTGCAAGTTCTGGCATTTCTGGGTATATAGAAATTGAAATCCTTAACAATGTGTTTTCTCAGTCCATCAGGCACACGTCGTTTTTCACTGTCATTGCACTCCAAAAACAAGCAACGACGTGCTGTATCAGCTGCTCTTCTTAATGTAGGCAACATAATTTGTTCAGCAGATGTTACCTGCAATGCAGGTCTGGTGATTGACAGACCAACCTCTTCAATTTCTGTTGTGTCAGCTGCTTGTGTCGTGGGCAATATTTGTTCAGCAGAAGTTTCATTAATTGGATATCTAGATGTCGACGGAATGACCTCTACAACTTGCTACATCTGTTGCAAAGATATAGGCTGTGCACTACCTCCCACACTAGATGTGGAAGGTGCGACAGGGGCAGAACTTTGTGAGAGCTATCAAATACTCTCTGTGCACGTAAATAGTAAGGCACACATATTTCATCACTGTTGGTTAACTGAAACAATAAAAATGAGTTTATATAAAACAATTACAAAAATAATAAAAATACAGATCTTTTGAGTATGCACGTAATTATTAGTCTTTTTTTTATTACAAACCTGGCGAGGTCTTATCCATTCAGACAACGTTTCCTATTTGTAGTTCTCTTTCAGACATCTCTGGTCTGAGGACCATTCTGCTCCTGATTCTCAAAATAGATCTTCCACACCCAGCGGCCAGCACACACTTTAGATGGCCAAGTTGCTGTCGGGTGTTACGAGTAGGTATGTTCAGGATCTTCATTTGGGTTATGGTTTATCAACTCCCAACAGGAATGACAAATAAATTCGTCTCCAGTCATCTAAAAACAATTAAATACAACAAATTAATGTTATAATCATGTCAGTGGTTCAAAATCAAGAATGTGACCACATCTTATCATCCTGTGGGTGACGGTTATATTTTATACTTTTAGGTTCCATGTAATAGAGGGCGAGTCTTGCAATCAAACGGAAAGAAAACCACGCCACGGGATGCTACTGAAGTAAATGAGCTTAAGTACCAATTTATGTATAGGTAATACATACATCACGCGGATAAACCCATCTCTGAACTCTCTCAACTACCTGAACACTTTCTTCACACAAACGATGTCTCCGTAATCGGGCAATGCGCAATTGACAATTAACACAACGCATTTTAACGGGTAACTAAGTCCAAACCACTTGCAAATCGGAATCCAAAGGTAAAAGCGGTTGTCTAAGTCGGTATGTAGAATAGTCAGTTTAAAAGTAAAGCCAAGTCGTCAAGAATCCACAAAATCGCATAGAAAATAATAGATATACCACGTTAGCCGTTGAATATAAACAATGGAATCGAGTTTTATTTAATTGGTTTTGACACTGACAGCGAACTCCTATTGACAGCATCTGCATAACGTTCTATTCTACGGTATCAAAAATAATCGTAATAATTATAATGCTGTACATTTTTGTATTAAAAATGTCAATACATTTTTAATATTAACTTTTATATGTTTTATTTTTTATTTTAGGTACTACTTATGTTTATAAAAAAAAAAATTGACAAGCGTAAATGTCTACAAGTGTAAGAACGTTAATCATGTAATGAGTACGTTGGAATGCAATACGAAACACGGTGCGTTTAGTAGCTGCATGATGACTTATTTTTAAGTAAATAAAAATATTTTCTAACTTTTAATTCCCATCTCCTAGTGACTCAGTATTTTTTATATAATCCTCTTACAAACTCTTAATTATAGTAAGTATGAACTTGCAAGTGAATGACACTTAGTTAATTTATTAATAATGTGGGTCCACATTCGCCATCCTCCTTTATTATATATAATGCTAAAATTCACAGTGATCGACTAGTCTAAGTGGCAGATTGAATACTTTACTTTGGTACAAATTTATTGTAATGTTAAAATTCACAGTGATCAACTAGCTTAAGTGGCAGATTGTATATTTTACCTTGGTACAAATTTATTGCAATGCTAAAATTCAGTGATCAACCAGCATAAGTGGCAGATTAAATACTTTACTTTTGTTCTTTAAACAATTGGTAATTTTTTCACACTGATCTAGTAACATAACTGACCCATTAAATAAATTTAAATTGATTTTACAAGTAATATAACGTAAATATAATAAACATACAAATAAAAACCTAATATACTTAAATATACAATTTAACTATACTCTGATTTTTAATTAGATAGACTACTTAGCGTTTAAGGAAATGAGTAACGATGAAAAGAGCAAACATCATGATACTCATACATTACAAGTACATTACATTTAGCTCGGAAAAGTGAAGCAAGACAATGTAATCCAAGGTTGCCTGGAAGAGATCGCAGAAAGCGATAAGGCCGCCCATTGTATATTAAGTAGTGTTCAGTTTAATTTTTGTTGTTATGTTTTTTGTGGTGTACAATAAAGAATATATAATGTAGAGATGAAGATAAAGAGATAGCTCAAAGTGATGACAAAATACTCTCCTTTAATTTTGATTTGGAAGCTGTTCTCAATACGCCCAAAGGAGCAGCTGGGCCTTTTTTTATGTGCGTAAGTTAGCGGTGTACAATTTGACCGTCTACAATTTGGGCAATCAAGATGTAGAATGTTATATGTGGGATGAGACGGAAGGGAAGCGTGGTAGTATTGAGATATCAACCTGCATTCATATCTACGTACATTATGGCACATCATAACATTAAACACGCCAGGATGATGTCGGATGGCTGGTGGAGGTCAGCAAAAAATTATCATTTTAACTCCATGTGTTTATTAACTCTTCACGCCTGTAGCACACCTCCGCTGCGAAACTCAAAGGGCGAAACCGCCATAGTTTCGCTATGAGTTGTGAGTTGTTGGGCGGCGAAACAATAGCGAAATTCCCTGCTCTAACGTACAAAACAGACTATGATGTTGTCTCTTTCTAACATGATTTCGCTCGTTTGCTTAGGCGCCGTCTACATCTCCGCCCGTTGTCCGCCATTTTGGAGCGGTTCCGCGTGTAGCTCGGACGCGTCTGTAGCAATCGACAATTTTTATGAGCGAAATAGGAACAATGGATTTGGAATTTACTGAAAAACTTATACAAGCAGTGAGAAATAGACCTGTTTTGTACTTACTAAATCACCCTGACTACAAAAATAACACAAAAAACTACAAGCATGGAGGGATATCCAGAGAGAATTAAACGAAGAAGGTAAGTATAATTATTTATTATTTAAAAGGTACCTATATATGGGCGCCAAACCATTATTTGATTTTAATTTTAAGCTTGTTTCGATTATTTTGTACTTAATCTGACTTGTATGTTATTTATTGAATTAATATTTGTATTTCCGGTTAAGTCTATGTTAAGTTTTTATTTTGATGTATTTAAAATATTGAGATTTCCGGTTCAATTTATATAAAGTTTCTATTCGTAAACTTCCTTTTGATTTATTTAAAACGTTGTGCGTTTCCGGTTGACTTTATTTTTATTAAGTTTCTATGTTGGTATTATGGTTTTATCTTGACACATCCGCTTGAATTGTTTAAAATATAAATTCTTTTAGAGTTAATATTATTAAGGATTTATCTTGACTTGAATGATTTAAAATGTAACTTCCTGTAAATAATTATTTTGACATATCCGCTTGATTTATATAAATTCTTTTTGGCGGTAAAGTTTGGCGGTAATTTTGTGTATAAAAACTGTTGTAGTGCGAATAAAAGGACATTCTTTGTGAGCTGCTCGTGGAATAAACACCCTGATTTGAAGTAAGGTATCTTCTTTGTACTCTTTTAAATAGTTTCCTGCCATTTCCTATTACTGTGTATTTGTGTGATATATTGGTGTAAACAAATACACACATCAAAAGTGTCTAGGGATCAAGCATTTTTATGCGGATTTCTTGAGATTAAGATGTGGCTTTGTAAAATTTATGATTTTATAAATTTATATGGATCCTTTTTGGTGCATTTCATAATTTGAATCAGGAACTGTGAATCAAATTCGAGTAAAAGATGAAAATCAGCTGTCAATATTTTCCCTATAAAAACATACAACGCATTGAAGACATTATTAGTGCTACTGTTTCCCTACTACTGATTAAAACCAACGTTATTATGGAGCGGCGACGTCATTTAAGCAGGGAAGAAATGCTCAGAGCCGTGGGAATGATAGAAGCTGGTTCCCGGCAACGTACTGTGGCTTTAGCTCTGAATACAAGTCAGAGTGTTATCAGTCGACTTTGGACACGTTACCGAAGCACTGGTACCGTGGCTGAGCGCCATGGAGGACGGTATCGCTGCACCACACGGAGACAAGACCGATACATTCAAATCTTAACTCGAAGAGCTCCAACAATAACCGCCATGATGTTAGCCGTGAGGCTTCATCACTCTTCAGGGAACTTAATTAGCGACCAAACAGTCAGAAACCGCTTGCATGAAGTGAACCTTCATTCCCGAAGACCGCTACGGGTACCACCTATAGCAATGCACAATCGTAGGATTCGATATCAATGGGCTCTTGAACACAGAAATTGGGCAGAAGAACAATGGCGTTTCGTGTGCTTTTCTGATGAGTCTCGTTTTGGTATGAGACCGGATACAAGACGTATACGACACTGGAGAACCCCTGGACGCCAACAGCGATTAAAATCCTGCCAGGAAGTCCATCCTTATAGTGGTGGAACCATCATGGTATGGGCGGGTATTTGGATCGGCGGAAGAACTGAGTTGATTTGGATCAGAGGCAACCTCAACGCTCAAATTTATGCTGAGACGATTGTATCAGACGTCATCGTTCCTCTACAAGTGCAAATCGGTCCCTTATTTCAGTTAATGCATGATAATGCACGACCGCACACCGCAAGAGTTGTAAGACAGACTCTCGCCGCAGCTAACATCAATGTCCTGCCCTGGCCTGCTCAGTCGCCAGACTTGAACCCGATTGAGCATGCATGGGATATGCTACAGAGAAGAGCTCTGCCGAATATGGAGGGTATCCAGTCGCAAGAAGACCTTTATTTGTTGTTGCAACGAACATGGGCGGCCATTCCACAGCGTGATTTGGATGAACTCATTTTGAGTATGCCAAACCGATGTTCTTGTGTTGTTAGTGTTCGCGGTAGAAACACGGATTATTAATTGTTTAAGTTACCCAATAAAATTTTAAAGAAAACTGTTATTTCAGTCTTTTTTTCGAACTTTTGTGTTAGTGGTTCAAATGTCAAAAATCCCTTTATTAGGAAAATGGCAAATTTCTTTATTAATGCAAAGGTGACTTGGTTTATCGTTACTGTGACAAACGAAAACACTTTATTTTATGAATCCTTAAAGAAAATTTTAATTAATATCAATCAGGACAAAAGTTATTGCAAAAATATATGTTGATCCCTAGACACGATAAAAAGGGGCATGTAGAGAAAACTTGTTTCCGTAAGCAGAATGACGAAAAATCAAAGTCGACCGATCAAAAATCCGTTAATTTTTGTGGTCCTCTAAATCGTTGCATGACTACCGTCAAAATTGGAGCTAATTCATATTCTTGCCTATTTGATTCCGGCGCGGATTGTTCATTAGTACGTAAAAGCATTTCTGGTTCAATTGCGGGCAAAAGAAAGACTGTCAATACAGTTTTTAAGGGAATAGGTGGCGTGAATGTCACGTGTTCCCAGAGTATCTCGGCTATCGTCGAGATCGATCAAGTTAGTGTAGAATTAGAACTATTTGTTGTAGAAGATCACCAAACCCAGTTTAATATTTTAATTGGCTATGATTTAGTGCAAATTCCGGGTCTTACTATCACATTAATAGATAGAAATATGACTGTCTCGAGAAATATGATTATTAACGAATGTTCTTTAGCTGAGTCGGAAATAAAACTAAATACCGACCTTGCTGACCCTACCATGTTAGAAAAATTAAATTCAATTTTAAACAATTTTAAAGACAATTTTACTTCTGGTAATAAAGTTTCTGAGGTAAAAACTGGCCAATTGACTATTAGATTAAAGAATAAAGATAAAATTGTTCAACGTAGACCCTACAGATTGTCGCCAATGGAACGCGAAAAAGTCAAAGACATTCTAAATGATCTTAAACAAAACGATATAATCCGAGACAGCTCATCCCCTTTTAGCAGTCCCATTTTATTAGTTAAAAAAAAAGATGGAACTGACCGATTATGCGTTGACTTTCGGGAGTTAAATTCAAACACAGTTAGGGATAATTTTCCATTACCATTGATTGCAGATCAGATTGATAGGTTAGGTAAAGCGCGTTATTTCACTTGTTTAGATATGACTGCAGGGTTCTATCAAATACCAATCTCAGTAGATTCTATAGAAAAGACTGCCTTCGTTACACCTGACGGTCAATTCGAATTTTTACGCATGCCTTTTGGGTTGTGCAATGCGCCGTCTGTTTATCAACGCGCCATTAATAAAGCTTTGGGTGACTATAAAGATAAGGTTGCTCTAGTTTATATTGATGATGTCCTTGTAATGTCTGCAACTATAGAAGAAGGGTTAACTAACTTGGAATTCGTTATAGAGAGATTAACTAATGCAGGCTTTTCACTAAAATAAAAAAATGCTCATTTCTAAAAAAATCGGTTGAGTATTTGGGAAATATAATAGAAAACGGAACTGTTAAGCCAAGTCCCAGAAAATTAGATGCCCTCTCCAAGTCCGCTGTACCAAAAAACATCAAAGAATTACGGCAATTTAATGGCCTAGCTGGTTATTTTAGGAAATTCGTACCAAATTTTTCCAAAATCATGGCCCCTTTATATGAATTAACTAAATCTGGCATAGCTTGGAGGTGGACTGAAAAGCAGGAAAATGCCCGAAAGGAAGTAATTAGTAGATTAACATCTTCCCCACTCTTGACAATCTTTGACCCTGATTTACCATGTGAACTCCATACAGACGCTAGTTCTCTAGGTTATGGTGCAGTTTTGATTCAACGACATGATAAGAATCCTCATGTCGTTGGTTATTTTAGTATGCGAACGACCAAAGCTGAAAGCAAATACCATTCATATGAGCTCGAAACATTGGCTGTCGTCAAGGCTATTAAACATTTCCGCCACTTTTTGTATGGTAGATGCTTTAAAGTAATAACGGATTGCAATTCACTGAAAGCATCCAGAACCAAAAAAGAACTAACGCCAAGAGTCCACCGCTGGTGGGCATTTTTGCAAACTTTCCAGACTTTTTGCAGACTTTCTCATGCCGATTTTTTTAGTCGTAATCCCGTAGCTAGCCCCTGTGAAATTCATAGAGATAATATCTCGTTGCAATTTTCAGTAAACTCTTCTACACTTGATCATAACTGGCTCCTAATAGAACAAAAACGTGATCCAGTTCTTAAAAACATAGTTGAACAACTTAATTTAGATACAATCCCAAAAGAAATTGCTGACACTTACGTCATATCGCAAGATAAATTGCTTAGACGTAAAATACAAATAGAAAATAAAACTCGTAAACTTATTATTGTGCCACGAAATTATAGATGGAATCTGATTTCCCATTATCATAATAATCTTGAACACTTCAGTTGGGAAAAGGTTCTAGCTAAATTAAGAGAGCAATATTGGTTTCCCAATATGTCAAAAATTGTTCGAAGGTTTACTGAAAATTGTGTTGTAGAATTCGCAAAGGTATGTCGGGTGCTAAACAAGTTACCCTTCATCCTATAGAAAAAATTGCAATTCCCTTTCACACCGTACATGCTGACATAACTGGACGTATGAACGGTAAACGTAATAACGCTGAATATGCGTTTGTATTTATCGATGCCTTTACCAAATATACTCATTTAATTTATACGAATGATCGAACCTCTAACACAGCCATATCTTGTTTGCAAGAAGTAATTTCTATTTTCGGCACCCCTAATAGACTCATAACAGATCAGGACAAAAGTATGACATCATCTGATTTCAAGAATTTTTGTCATCGTTTCGGTATTGAACATCACGTAGTAGCTAAAGGCGCTAGTCGGGCAAACGGTCAGGTAGAACGTATTATGAAAATCATCAAAGATAATATGTCTGTTGTGGAGCTTAATACACAGTGGCACACTGCTATTCTAGATTTACAGTTGGCTATTAATTCTACCGTTTCTAAAAGTACAGGAAAACCTCCCATGGAGTTATTATTTGGGAAAAAATGTTCGCCACCGGGTATTAAGCTCTTACAAATCGATGATGATGAACCAATTGAAGATCTTAGTAGTGTTAGATCATTATGTAAATTAAGAATGGACGAGCGATCATTTCGGGACAAGTTAAGATTTGACAAGGGCAAAGCCCAAATCAAGCCCTTTGAAAAAGGAGATTTTGTCTTAATGCATAAACATGAAAGACATACGACTAAACTTGGTCCTAAATATGAAGGTCCTATGGAAGTTCTAGAAGTATTGCCTAATAATCGCTACAAAGTAAAGCATGTTAATTTAAGGGGATGTTCCGAAAAGATCGCTAGTCATGATTTTTTGAGACCGGCACCTCTGGCTCAAAATGACCCATTTATGGATGACAATGATAATGAACCGACCGTATGGGCGGATGATTTGTAAATTACCTTAGCTACTCCACCTACCTCCCTATTACACTGGCTGGCCACCATGTGTATCCTTTTTCCTGGTCTTAGGGCTATATCCCAGGCGGGTGACGCCATGACATATGGCTAGATCCAAGGCGGGTGATGCCGTGTTAGGGGGCTATATCCCAGGCGGGTGATGCCATGTGATATGGCTAGATCCAAGGCGGGTGATGCCGTGTTAGGGGGCTATATCCCAGGCGGGTGATGTCATGTGATATGGCTAGATCCAAGGCGGGTGATGCCGTGTATTTTTGGCTAAGCCCAAAGTGGGTGATGCCGTTTTGATACAAAATGTTTTACAGCGCAGAGAGCGCGCTGGATCAGAATGGCCGTATGGGCGCCAAACCATTATTTGATTTTAATTTTAAGCTTGTTTCGATTATTTTGTACTTAATCTGACTTGTATGTTATTTATTGAATTAATATTTGTATTTCCGGTTAAGTCTATGTTAAGTTTTTATTTTGATGTATTTAAAATATTGAGATTTCCGGTTCAATTTATATAAAGTTTCTATTCGTAAACTTTCTTTTGATTTATTTAAAACGTTGTGCGTTTCCGGTTGACTTTATTTTTATTAAGTTTCTATGTTGGTATTATGGTTTTATCTTGACACATCCGCTTGAATTGTTTAAAATATAAATTCTTTTAGAGATAATATTATTAAGGATTTATCTTGACTTGAATGATTTAAAATGTAACTTCCTGTAAATAATTATTTTGACATATCCGCTTGATTTATATAAATTCTTTTTGGCGGTAAAGTTTGGCGGTAATTTTGTGTATAAAAACTGTTGTAGTGCGAATAAAAGGACATTCTTTGTGAGCTGCTCGTGGAATAAACACCCTGATTTGAAGTAAGGTATCTTCTTTGTACTCTTTTAAATAGTTTCCTGCCATTTCCTATTACTGTGTATTTGTGTGATATATTGGTGTAAACAAATATGTGTGACTCCGGCAACGACGGTGATGATGCGCCGACATATACGTATCAATTATCTGTTCTGCGTTGTGCAAAGTATCGAACCAATTTGTCTCTGATCTCACATGCCGCAAATGATGATCGTGCGCGGTTTCCATTGAGTCTGTTTTGTGGAAGAAAGTTTCCCAGCTGTTCTGTTTCCAAACCAGAGCTTACACGTTCGGTTGACTCTTTTGTCTGTATACAGTTGTGTAAACAACAAGCTGCTTTCACAATTTTTATAGTATTTCTCAAATCTGTTTCAAAAGGTCTTAAGAATATCCTAAATTTTTGTGCCATTATTCCAAATGCATTTTCCACAACTACCCGTGCTGTACTAAGCGACTGATTAAATATCTTTTTATCTCTATCTTGCAAAGCTGCATCTCTTACAAAAGGTCTCATCAAAAAAGTTTCAAGTTTAAATCCACCATCGCCTAAAAAAATATAAGGCAAAGAATCTGTTTCTCCTTGTAATGGTTGTGGATTTGGTATATTAAGTTGGCCGCTCCTTAATAATCGAGCAAAAGATGTTGCTTCAAATATAGTATCTACTATCGGCATCTTTCCCATATGATCCAACATCTACAAAAATAAATTTATAATTGGCATCTATCACAGCCATTAAAACAATTGAATATTTACTTTTATAACAATAAAACAGTGACCCGCTACCCGGAGGACACTTTATGGTTATGTGTTTTCCATCTATGCTACCAAGGCAATGAGGAAATCCCCATTTTTGGAAAAAATCTTCTGCTATATTTGTAGCGAGTAGGCAAGTGGTAAGCAAGTACTCGCACACGACTCAACGCAGCACAGGATCGTATGATCGCCTACGTCACATGAGGTGATCAGGCGCCGTAAACAGATTAGACCACGCCTCCGTGACGTCACCTTTTGCACGTTGACGTCACGTGGCGCACGCGCAAGATGGCCGCCTAGGATCTTTTGTATTATGTTGACGCCCCCTCATTAGGACGGTCAAGTCCGAACCGTTTTTACAAAGTGGCGTGATCCTTAATTATTATTAAATGTTTGTTGTGTGCCTATATAAACCGTGGTAATTAAAGTAAGGAATCATTCCGCTACTTACTTCAACTTGCGTTTTTACTGCTCATATCCTCCTAGTTAAGAAGTGTACACCTAACCACTTCACTGGTGACCCCGGACGTCCAAGAACACCTGGAAAATGGTTGACAAGGTTCCGCAAGCAACCACAAAAGACGTCCTGCTGGGGGAAACGAACCGGGTCGGGGTGAGGACACCCTCGTTCAATCCTAGTGACCCAGAATTATGGTTCGCTCAACTCGAGGGACAATTCATCCTGTCCAACATAACCGTGGACGCGACAAAATTTTACTACGTCCTGGCGCAGCTAGAACCACAACATTCAGCAGAGGTTCGAGACCTGGTCGTAAACCCATCGAATACGAACAAGTATGAAACATTGAAGTCGGAATTAATACGAAGATTATCAGCATCTCAAGAGCGAAAAATCAAACAGCTGCTGATGCACGAAGAGATAGGAGATAGAAAACCTACACAATTCCTTCGGCACCTGCAACACCTGGCTGGAGATAACGTTCCTAAAGAATTCATCCGGACAATCTGGGCTAGTCGACTACCTACCCACCTGCAAACATGCATCGCTGCTCAACAGGCGAAGATGACCCTGGAAGACCTGGCCGATCTGGCAGACCGTGTCAACGACGTTGTTCCAGCGACCATGTTACTCACCAGCCCGGCACCCAATCAAGTAGCCAGTACATCAACACCAACAACAACAGCTGATAGTGCCATCGAACAGTTAACGCGCACAGTGGCAGAACTAAGCCGAAGATTGGAGACCATGAGCACAGAACTGCACAGACGCTCACGCTCGCATTCCAGAAGCAGGAGTGACTCCAACAGAAGGTCACGTTCAAGTTCACGCGCTAAAAATCATCCCTACTGCTGGTACCACTACCGATTCGGTGAGCGAGCGCGTAAATGCACCCAGCCCTGTTCGCACAAGATGTCGGAAAACACCCCAGGCAGCCATTAGTGGCGGCAAAAGACTGCCTATCTGTTAATAGCCGCCTGTTCATTACGACCGCAAAACCAAGGTGCAGTACCTTATCGACACGGGTTCAGACCTGTGCGTTTTTCCGCGATCCGCTGTTCAGGAACATCGCATCAAAACGAAATATGAACTTTTCGCAGCCAATGGATCAGTCATTGCTACATACGGCGACCTACCTCTCACGTTGGACTTAGGACTTCGACGTGCTTTCACCTGGCGATTCATCGTTGCAGACGTCTCCAAACCCATCATAGGCATCGACTTCTTAGGCTATTACAACCTACTTGTCGACTGCCGCAATCAACGTCTGGTAGATGGAATCACAGCACTGTCTATCTCTGAGCCTCATCAGACCTCCACAGAAGCAATTTCATCCGTCCGCACCATCGCAGATAATTCGGTCTACCACCACATATTGAGGGAGTACTCGGATATCACTCGACCAGCGGGACATACCACTATCATCAAGCACTCAACCGTTCATCATATACGCACAACTCCTGGACCTCCAGTGTACAGTCGCCCGCGTCGATTAGATTCAGAACGCCTGAAAATAGCAAAACAGGAATTTGAAGAGATGCTGCAGAATGGCACTGCACGTTTATCAGACAGTCCATGGTCCTCGCCACTCCACTTAGCGCGCAAGAAAAACGATGGATGGCGTCCGTGCGGGGACTACAGAGCCTTAAACGCCCGTACAATCCCAGACAGATACCCCGTCAGGCACATACAGGATTTCACGCATCAACTTACAGGGAGCGCAGTCTACTCAACAATTGATTTGATAAAGGCCTACAACCAGATTCCGGTATTTAAAGATGACATACCCAAAACGGCAATAACCACACCCATCGGGTTATATGAATTTCCGTTTATGAGCTTTGGCCTTCGGAATGCTTCCCAAACCTTCCAGCGATTTATGGACGAGGTTCTTCGTGGATTGGACTTCTGTTTTGGATATGCTGATGACATATTGGTGTTCAGCCCCAATAGCACTACACATGAACAGCACTTAAAAACCTTGTTCCAAAGACTATCTGAATATGGCATCTTAATTAACACCAACAAGTGCACATTTGGACAAGCTGAGGCCAACTTCCTGGGCTATAAAGTTTCAGCGGCAGGCATCCAACCATTGGACGTGAAGATTCAAGCCGTCAGAGACTTTCCACCGCCGAAAACTGTGAAAGAACTCAGACGCTTCCTCGGAATGCTAAATTTCTACCGCCGCCGCTTGATTCCGAGGGCAGCTTCTATCCAAGCTCCTCTGAACGAATTACTCACTGGTCCTAAAACAAAGGGATCACAAGCAATCAACTTGACACCAGCGCAACTGGAAAGCTTCAATCGTTGCAAAAACAGCCTATCAGAAGCAACACTCCTGGTACATCCAGACCCACAAGCGGAGCTCAGCATATTCACCGATGCGTCAGACACATCAATCGGAGCAGTCATACAACAACTACAGAACGGCGTGTGGAAACCATTGGCCTTCTTCTCCAGGAAGCTAAGTCCGAGTCAGAGGAAATACAGCCCTTACGATCGCGAGCTGCTGGCCATCTATGAGGCCATAATATACTTCCGTTTCATGGTCGAAGCAAGAACTTTTTCAGTCGTAACGGACCACAAACCTCTGACTTATGCCTTCAACGGACGACGTGAAAACTGCTCTCCACGACAATTCCGTTACTTGGATTTCATCAGCCAATTCACGACGGACATCAGATATATCTCCGGAACAGAGAACGTGGTTGCTGATGAACTGTCAAGGATTAACGAAATCGGTATGCCCGTGGACTACCCAGCGCTTGCCAGCGAACAAAAAACAGATGGCGAGTTGCTGGAACTGCTGAAGAACGGCTCCGCCTTACAATTAGAGAAACAAAAAACTTCAGAGTCAGGCCAAGACATATATTGTGACGTCTCCACTTCGTATTCACGGCCGTACATTACTCCTTCGTTTCGCAAGCAAGTCTTTGACGCATTACACAATTTAAGCCATCCAGGAGCAAAGGCCAGTGTCAAACTGGTCTCTCAAAGATTTGTTTGGCCAGGCATTAGACGAGATTGTCGAGTGGGCTAAAGAATGTCAACAATGCCAGCGTTCCAAGGTCACAAGACACACATCAGCACCACTAGAAGCCTTCAAACCGCCAACCGCCAGATTCAATCACATACACCTGGACTTAATTGGACCACTACCACCATGCTCTGGTCAAAAATACTGCCTCACGATAGTCGACCGCTACACACGTTGGCCTGAGGCATACCCCCTACCAGATATGACAGCTGAGACTTGCTACTGCCCTAATAAATGGATGGATCTCACGCTTTGGTTGTCCAGAACATATGACAACTGACCGCGGCGGACAGTTCCTATCACATACCTTCAAAGAACTGGCCGCGATCGTTAGTGCAACACACCACACCACTATGTCATACCATCCAGCAGCATATGGACTCGTAGAGAGGCTACACGGACAGCTTAAAGCCTCCATCAGCTGCCACACCTCAACAAACTGGGTTGAAGCACTACCATGGGTCTTGCTAGGTATAAGAAGCGCCTGGAAGGAAGACCTAGGAGCATCGGCAGCAGAACTGGTTTATGGTGAACCGCTGCGTTTACCAGGACAATTCTTCACTCCAAGGCTCGACGAAGAAGCTGACATGACGTCACTAACCAGCCGAATCCGTACCCAGATCAGCAGGTTAGCACCAAAACCAACATCTTGGCACGGAGGTTCCAGAAACTTCTACATTCCGAAAGACCTGAACACAACAACACACGTCTTCATCCGGCGCGGTCCTGCGCGAAGGCCACTTCAAGCACCATACACAGGTCCATTTAAGGTACTCCGACGTAGCCAGAAAACCTTCGACGGCGATATACAAGGAAGGTCACAACGGATCACAATCGACCGTCTGAAACCAGCATTCGTCGCCATAGAGAAACCAGATGCGACAACGCAACCCGAAAAGCCCGACAGTGAAACCAAAAAAAAAACAAGAAGTGGGCGCACAGTCAAATTTCCCGACTACTATCGCGCGTAGCTTCGGGCTCGCCGGGGGAGTGGTGTAGCGAGTAGGCAAGTGGTAAGCAAGTACTCGCACACGACTCAACGCAGCACAGGATCGTATGATCGCCTACGTCACATGAGGTGATCAGGCGCCGTAAACAGATTAGACCACGCCTCCGTGACGTCACCTTTTGTCCGAGCGGCGCACGCGCAAGATGGCCGCCTAGGATCTTTTGTATTATGTTGACGCCCCCTCATTAGGACGGTCAAGTCCGAACCGTTTTTACAAAGTGGCGTGATCCTTAATTATTATTATATGTTTGTTGTGTGCCTATATAAGGTGCTATAAAAATATCTGCCACGGCTGCAATGGGAGACAGTATTGTGTTTATAGATTACAAAAGTAAAGATAAATTATTGATTATTTGTCATATTTTTTTTCATACAAAAATAATTACGTATAAATTTGAATTGATTTTTTAGCATAAAACCATCCCGTAGACTTATAAGCTGTTGCCGCACCGCACCGAATTCATTCAAAAACGCCGGCGACGACATGCATAAACTGTTGCCATTCTGATCGGCCCCGCGCGCCCCTACCCTCACCCGCACTACCCCGTTCGTCGCACGCGCCAGCCTACCGCCCGCTCGCCAGTCACCCCCCGTGCGCCCCCACCCTCACCCGCACTACCCCGTTCGTCGCACGCGCCATCCGACCGCCCGCTCGCCAGTCGCCCCCCGTGCGCCACCACCCTCACCCGCACTACCCCGTTCGTCGCACGCGCCAGCCGACCGCCCGCTCGCCAGTCGCCCCCCGTGCGCCCCCACCCTCACCCGCACTACCCCGTTCGTCGCACGCGCCAGCCGACCGCCCGCTCGCCAGTCGCCCCCCGTGCGCCCCCACTACCCCATTCGTCGCACGCGCCAGCCGACCGCCCGCTCGCCAGTCGCCAGTCGCCATCAGCGTACGGGACTTTTTAAACGGTGTGTGGTACGGCGGTGAAAGGTGGATAGGCCGCGAAGGGCCAGTGCCGTGGCCTCCTCGCTCGCCGGATTTAACCCCTCTAGACTTTTTTTGTGGGGTCGTGTAAAGGACCTTGTCTACGGCCAAACCGGACATGAAATTAGAAGTGTGGAAGAACTAAAAAGGCGCATCAAACGCGCATTTAGGCAAGTTAAAAGTGAAACGTGAAGAGACATGTACGTAAGCGTGCCTACATTTGTGTGCAACGCGAAGGCGGACTTGTGCAACAGTTTTGTAGATAAGTAGGTAGGGAGTGTGTAAATAACTGTAAATACAGTGCAATTGTTGTAAACAAGATGATTAACTTTTAAACACGCCAAGTTACTGTAATTTATCGTTATTTGATATTAATCTAAGTACCTATTGTTGGGGCCCTCAGCACCAGCGGGGTGCCTTAGGACCACAACAACAACAACAACCTATTGTTTAAAAATAATAAGTAAAAAATTGCGATTCTTACACTAACTTGACAGTCCAAAGCCTTTTTTTTTTTTGTTTCCGGGGTGGAAAATCCTCATGGATGTCCGCCGCCCTGGGGCGGGCGGCGGGGTCTGTCAGACTCTTACTGACTAAAAACCACCCCGGTGTTCCATCTCACACCTACGCCGGGGGTCGCGGGAACGTACGATCCTTCCGCAACCCCCGACTGGTGCCGGCCCGCCGCTGCGGGCCTCTTCGGGTCTGGGGGGGGAGTGAGGTGTTTGGCAGTCCAAAGCCTGTTTTAAGTGTGATGGTAAGTTTATCATCTTATTTACGTCAGTTTTTTTGAAGAATGCGGTAGCTGGTAAGTAATTGCACTTTTAAAACACTTGGCGTTATATTGCGTACCTAGTAGATTAGGTAGTGACGAACTAGTCAGCTGATATCAGTTTTCATTCAAAGAACAGATGGAAAGAGATAGCAGTTGTTTTCATTGACGAAGCGACACATCGCGCGTAATTTGTGAACCACATTATGCAGAGTAGAGTCAATGTTATTTTAACTACTTTATTTCCTCAAATTGAATTAACTGTTCCGGGGTACGAAATTTCTTCACTATTGTAATCTATAAACACAATACTACCTCCCATTAAAGCCGTGGCAGATATTTTTATAGCACCTTATACAACGTGTAACAGAATAAACGCAATTCCTGAAAGTAGTTTGTTCAGAATCGGCTTCTGAATCGATTTCCGTCATCAAAAATAGGTGTTAAATTTTGACGGAAAAATCTTTTAAATGACTTAAATTAGAAACACAGTATCATGACAAATGAATACAATCCTTAATTCAAGGAAATTGCACCTTAACTCACAGCAATAAAGGCTACTTAAACGCACGACATTATTTGTATATCGCTTACAGGTCGTAATACACACACGTAAATAATATCAATGCATTTTACAATAAAAGTAGTGTGCGTCAAATTAAATAGGTAATTTAAAGGAATTTCAACTTTATCTCCAATGTGTAAGGCTTGTTTGAATGCACGACCAAACTTAGTGCGGTCATCAGAGTAGCCCTACACACACACAAACAGATTTTAGGCATTATTACAAAATAAAATTATTGAATTTGAAGAAATTTGAAACTTATTGCCAAGAAATAAAGCATTTGTCGGCAACCTCTTTGACGTTTTTGCGAAATGCCGACATACGCGCCGCCGCTACCGCCGAATAACATGAGTACCTAACATTAAAAGCTAGTCATCCGCCGGTAGCGACCTAGTGTAGTTGTTCTTCAGTTTACTTCCGTGACATTTTTGATTCCGTGCGCGATGGCTTTCCGGTACACCAACATACAATACACGGAGATGGTGAGAACCCTGGCTCGCTGTCTTGATAATGTCGCGTTAGCTTGTCGGGAGTTCAATGACCGTTTTGGCTGCAGTGTGAGCGCCAGGACGATGCTGGCTGCAACTCAGCGACTGAGGGACTCTGGGACGTTCCTTCCTAATACGGCTTTGGACAGAGGGACGAATGTGCGGACTACTCGTCTGCAAGAGCGTATTCTCGACCATTTCGATGAACATCCAGAGGACAGCTCGAGAGAAACAGCACCCCAGTTCGATTGCAGCCACATGTACGTGTGGCGAACGTTGCGTGCTGATGGTGAACACCCATATCATCTTCGACGGTGTCAAGACCTAACGCCGGCCGACAACTTGCCACGACTGGAATTCAGTAGGTGGTTGTTGGAGAACTGGCAACAGAACATTCTTTGGACGGACGAGAGTACCTTCACGCGTGTTGGCATGTACAACCAGCATAACCAGCATTTGTGGCGGCATGAGAATCCACATGCTTGCCGTGTGGATTCGTTCCAGCATAGGTTCTCCGTCAACGTGTGGGCTGGTATACTCGGAACATTCATACTCGGCCCCATTTTCCTTCCACGGTTGACCGGAGATACCTACCTGCGGTTCTTGCAGGAGACATTGCCGGACTTACTGGATGGCGTCCCTGTCGGTCTTTCACGTGACATGTATTACCAGCAAGACGGTGCTCCCGCGCATTTCACGTGGACCGTTCGACGGCATCTGGATGCGGAGTATGGCAGTCGCTGGATAGGTCGCGGAGGACCTGTGCCGTGGCCTCCCAGATCGCCAGACTTAACACCGCTAGACTTTTTTTTGTGGGGTCGCATAAAATCGCTCGTGTACGTCAGTCAATCTACAATTAGTGTCGAGGAGCTAAAAACAAAAATTCAACAAGCATTTGTGACGGTGAAAAGTGATACTGAAGTGCTTACAAAATTGAAATACAATTTAAGAAAGCGTGCTAATAAGTGCATAGATCAAGGCGGCGGTCATTTTGAAACTTTAATGAAAGTGGATCGCAGAAATAGTGCAAATTAGGTAATAACCTAAGTGTTAAGTGTAAATAGTCCAGTTCTGTAAGTACCTACCTACTTCTTCCTATCAATACGATTGTATTCTAATCACTGTAAACATTGTTATTATAATCTTTTAAACACGCCGTCTTTGCATATTTTTGTAGTACAAACAATAAACTGGACCTACCTAAACAAACGAACTTATCAGAGGGATCGCGGGATTCGCGGGGGTGCAATCTCGAAAGATAGGTAGGTACTTAGATAAAAACGGCAAGCAGCGGCGCGCGGCGCGGTGCGTAGAGACTAAATTCAAAGCCTGTGAAAGTTTGATAAAAAAATAATAATTTTACGCGGTGATATCGCGTATCAATATCACATCTAGCTAATGTTCGGTAATTTAATTATCGTTCATACGGCCATAGGTAGGTATCTAATGCCTACATTAGAACTAGGCACGCAGCGTAGGCGCGCGCGCCGCTACAATTGAACAAACATACCTAATTTTTAGGTCCATGATACACACGTGCACATGAATAATATCAAAGCTTTTTACATTTGGATTCGAGCGCGTTTAATAAAACAGTTGATGTAAGAGAATTTAATCCTTCCGTCCAAATAATAAGGCTTATTGAAATGCACGACCGATTTGTATTCCGCATTTCTCAGTAATCGATTTGTTGAAAAATGTCGAAATAGGTAGTAGACAATTTTCTGGTTCCTACGAGCTACGTCCTTTGCAAATGACCCTTTGAAATCGCGCGCGCGCGCTACCTCCGGGCTGCCGGCCGGCCATCTTCAAAGTAAGTAGGTATTTTTTCTTGCGCAGCAAAGTTTGCTGTTTGTGATTAAAATCTTGTAAGCACTGATTTTTGTTTCACGTAATTAGCAGTAAACACGCTTATCAGAGGTAGCTAATAATATCGCGAAAGTTACGCATCTGAGATAAATATTTTTTACCCGCGTGTGCCGCACGGAGTCCGGGCGCTTCGCCCTTCGTTAGTTTCGAAGTTCGGGTAAAATGTCGCTGTTTAAAATGCATCCCCGTTACTAAGCGTATCTAAAGTCTTAGATTCATGTTGATAATTTCACTTGCTAGAAAATTATCAATCATTACACTGTAAACTCAATTAAGTATCAAAAGTTATTCATTCATAATATCAGTCTGTGACATTTAAGGTACGTTTTTTTTTTTACCATTGATAGGCGCGCGTTTGACCACAATCTCACCTGATGTAAGTAAAATTCGTTCATTGAACTAACGCACATCTAATGCCTACAGCTATGGTCAGCTGGCGGGCGCTCGAATGTGCGTGTCGCGTCGGCTGCTAACATTGCATTAGTGTGTGTGTAGGCATATTGCTGCACATACGTTTTGCGTTTAGTAAGGATAACTATTTTATAAAAAACGACCAGGTTTGGTTTAAATTTATTTAATTACGGGTGTTGTTTTAGACTTATAATTTTATATTCTAATTGGGGTGTCTGAGGTATTGCGCTTAATCCGTTACACGTTGTATAAACCGTGGTAATTAAACTAAGGAATCATTCCGCTACTTACTTCAACTTGCGTTTTTACTGCTCATATCCTCCTAGTTAAGAAGTGTACACCTAACCACTTCATATTCAGCCAATTTTCCTCTGTGGGTATTGGAAGGACAAGTGGTCTTAACACATTCCACAATTCTTCACAAACTTCAGTCACTATTTTCGAAACTGTTGAATTACCCATACGATAAGAAAAAGATAGTGTCTTGTATGTGTCTCCAGTTGCCAGAAACCTGTAACAAAAAAAAATTGTTGGAAGAAAACTGTTGCTGGATATAATATACCAATTTTTTATACCACATAGGTGGCAAACAAGCACCAGTGGTTTGTATGCTTCCTCCACCAGTGGTGGCGGAAGTATACAAAGTAATCTACATCAAAGTGCATATGACTTTGATTTCCGCAAAGTAACGCCTAAATCAATTAATTGTCTTCTTTATTTCAGTTCCAGCTTTAAAAGCAAAATGGAAAAATTTAAAAGATAGGTACTTTCAGAAAATTCAAGCAATCAAAACACAGCTCTAGTGGTCAAGCAACAAAAAAACTACAGAATTGGGCCTGGGCTGAACAAATGTCATTTCTTGAATCATCTACTACCCCCAATCAAACGGAGAGCAGCATTATTCTGGATAATAAATCTTCTCAACACGAAGAAACAAATGAAGAGTCAGCCAATCAACCTACACCCTCCACTTCTTGCGACGCGACAACCGTACCAGAAAATACACAACAATCCGGTTCATCACATCAAATATACAGGCGAAAGCGAAGAATAAACATGAATCCTACAGACAGAATGGTTGAGTACTTAGAAAATAGAAGGAAACAAAACTTTAATGATGAGAAAGTCACGGTTAAATGTGACGGTATTGATTTGTTATTTTTGGGCTATGCAGACTCGTTTAAAAAACTAAGCAAACGCACTCAAGTAAACGTTAAATTCGATATCGCAAAAATATTGATGGAAGCTGAGCTTAATGATCTTGAGACTGCTGAAAGAAACACATCTTCACGTACTTCAAACTACTCAAATACAACAACATACTCAAGCATGCATGCTCCTATTCCTCAAAATGACAGTGAGGCAGCACATCAAGATTCTTACGACAGTAATACAACAAACATACATGCTGTTGGGTTTCTGTGTTCTTCAGGGTAAAATAAAGCGCAATCTTCCTGGTGTACTGATTAAGTATAATTTCTTTAAAAATGCTTCTAATTACAATAACTTCAAAAGTCGGAAAACCGTTATATTTTAAATAGTCAAGTTAGTTAATCTGATGTAACGGCAAGAAACGAGGATAGAGAGTCCCTTGTGTGGCGGCTTAACGCGTCTTTATAGCTGCGGGGCAGCGCCATCTCGTCCGTCTTCCTGGAACTGATGAGTCTTGATGTCGCTGTCAACCGTGTCAACCGCTATGCCGCGCGTATGCGTGCGCGCCGCTGCGTCACCCAGCCACCAGGTGGCGGTAAGTGTCGTTAACATGCCGGCGGGCCTTGAGAGCTCCTCAGTAGCTCTCAACGACCTTGAACAGGCTTTGTTGCTGTTGCGTTCTCATCGTTTGTGGAAGCTGGCAGAGGACAGATTTTTGAGAATGCCCTCTCGATGACCCCGTTTGCTGTCTGGATACTGGCCACCCGGGGTATGCCGTCCTTCCCTGGGAACACAGACAAAATTCTTCCCAAACGCCACTTTAGCGGTGGGAGGTTATCTTCTTTTATGAGCACCAAAGTGTTAGGTGCTAGAACTCCTTTAGTCGTCTTCCATTTTGTGCGGGTTTGCAGCTCTCCGATGTACTCTGCAGACCATCGCCTCCAGAAATGTTGCCTAAGTTGTTCCATGCGCTTGTAGCGTGATAATGCGTGTAGTGGTGTACTGGCGACATCTTCGCTCGCATGTGAGGTCAGTGGTCGGCCAATCAGGAAGTGTGCAGGTGTGAGGGGGGTATAATCTGATGGATCTGGGGACAGACAGTACATAGGACGGGAATTCAGGACAGCTTCTATTTGTGCCAGAACTGTACTGAACTCCTCGTAGGTTAAGTGACTATTGCCTAACACCCGTGTAATGTGATGTTTACAGGATTTTACCCCTGCTTCCCACAAACCGCCAAAATGAGGTGCATAAGGTGGTATAAACTTAAATTCTGTACCATTAGATGAAGCATAATCAACAATAGGTTGGGATTCTTTAGATAAGAAAGTTGTAAGTTCCCTTTTTGCCCCTACAAAATTCTTACCGTGGTCAGAAAATATACGATGTGGCTTTCCTCTACGGGAAATAAACCTCTTTAAAGCTAGAATATAATATTCTGATGTTAAATTAGTGACAAGTTCCAAGTGCAACGCCTTAGTGGCAAAGCAAACAAATAGGCATAGATAGCACTTCTCAAGTTTAGAGCCTCTTCCCTTTCGATTTAAAATATAAAGTGGTCCTGCATAATCAACACCGCTGTTTATGAATGGAAAATCAATGGTTATCCGTTCCCGTGGTAGGTTTCCCATAATTGGTTGTACTGTTTCACCTTTCATGCGGGTGCACATTTTGCACTGTTGTATAACTTTCCTAGCTAGGTTCCTACCACACAAGGGCCACCAGGTCTCTCTGATGTGAGCTAACAGCTGTTGAGGCCCAGCATGTAATAACCGCAAATGCCCTTGCTTGAAAATAAGTTGGGTGACATAATGCTTACCACACAATAACATGGGATGCTTCTTGTTATAAGAGAATTCAGGCGAATTAGACAATCGACCTCCCACTCGGATAATGCCTTTGTCATCTAAAAATAAAGTTAAACTTAGTAAATTACGAGTTGATTTTATTGGAAACTTATTTACGAAAGCGTTATGTTCGTCTGGAAATGATTCTAATTGAATCCTTTTAATTATGGAATTCAATGAGTTATTTAACTCTTTCACTGACAAGGGACCTGTCAAACGATCAAGCTTGTTTTCTAATTTAACATTGTAAATAAATCTTAGAACGAATGCGTAAGCACGTTGAAGTTTGCAAAATGAAGAAAACCTTTTAAAATCAACACAAGAACTATTACAAACCATGACAGTTGTTTGGTTTGTTCTTAATTCTGGCAAACTATCTTGAACATTATGCGGTGTGTCGAATGTTTGAAACTCCGTTACCTTTCCCCATAAGGAAGGGGGTCCATTCCACCACATTTTATTTTGTATTATGTCGTTTAAACTGGTGCCTCGAGACACTAAATCGGCTGGATTATGTTTTCCATCGACGTGCAGCCATTTTGTGTTGCTGCTAAATTCACTGATTTGCACTACACGATTTTGAACAAAGGGCTTTAGCTGTCGAGGCGACATTCTTAAACAGCCCAGCACAATAGTCGAGTCTGTCCAGCAAATTAGGCGCTGTACATAGTCAAAATAGCCTTCAAAAAACAGTTTTTTAGCCAAATGTAGGCATTTTAGAGCAGCAAAAAAAAAATATGTTATTCTTGATCATATTTATGGGGGAACCATTGTGTTCAAAACACGTTTTCGGTAAATTTTCTCGATAGAAAAAAATCATAAAATAACCATTAAAATTGAAATTGTAGCAATTGTAACTGTATTGTTTATAAACAAATCTTGATAAAATTAATAACAGTGATGTAATATGTAATAATAAAGGGAACTGTTGTTTTTATTTATCGATTGAAATAAAATATTTGTAAAGATTAATGTATCTAGTAGTAAATAACTCGAACGAGTCGAAAGAAATGTCGCGCCATCGCGGCGTCTTTTCGCTTCTCTTTCGTTTCTACGCGGAGCGACAGTGACCGCTGAGGCTCGCTGCTTGATGGACCTATGTCAGTTTGTTCCGCTCGGCTCTCAGAAAATAATCCTTCTCTGTTGATCAAAGCTTTTTATTATAAGTATTTTATTTTGTGATTCGTCTTTTCTAAGTTTTGTTGTTGGTGTAAATTTTTGTTCGGTTTCGGTTCTAGTCATAAGTTATGTAAATAAACAATTAGTTTTTTTTTAAGTTGTGCTGTAAGTTGGTGTAAATTTTTGTTCGTTTTCGGTTTTAGTATATGTTGTGTAAACTTGTGTAAATAAACAATCAGTGTACATTATAAAAAATGGGCAACAAAAAAAATAAACGCAGGGCAATAAAGAGATCCTATTCGACGAAACAAAAACACATGATGGAAGTTATAAAGTAAGTATTGGACCTACCTTTTTGTGTACACGTTATTTTGTTTGTATAGATTACCTAAAGATGCGTAATTTCGAAATCCATTTCCATAGCTCGAATAGTCTAGCGGTCTCATGCATGTTCACTGCATCAGTGATCACGGGTTCAATCCCCGCTATTATATGCACTTTTTTTGTTGACTTTATTATTTGAAATAAATGTTTTTTTTTTGTTATTATACTTTTTACCGATTTTCTTGTTTGAAAAAAATTTTCAGTAATTCATATTTTTGTTGATTTTCTTGTTTTTGTAACAATTATAATTCAATTTTATTGTTTTTCTTTGTAGTAAAAAGAAACGTTTGGCGAGCAATTCGTCAGCAGATGAACCATCGGAGAAAACTTTTCATGAGTAAGCTTATACATGGTGTTACAGAATATTGTAGTAACTAGTAATGCGACAGGAGGTCATTGAACTCATCATAATGAACAACTTTAGAAAAAATAAAAAGGTCATTCACCCGCGACAAAATGACCATAGTTTGTTGATTGGCGCCAACGTAAAAGTTGTCTATAATGATGACTGCAATGACCCCTTTTCGTATTTTTACACTCTTCTGTAAGACCTTTGTCTGTAAGAAATTTGTAAATTATCAACTTTAGTAGGTATTTATAACATAACACAACGGGCTAAGCGCCTATGGATCACTTCTCAAAATGGCTAAATGGGCTTGCGCAAAATAACAAATTCTCAAAATGTCCACAATACCCATACATATAAGGTGCTATAAAATATTTGCCAACCTCTTGAGGGGTCATTATGAACAACTTTTACTATGGGACCAAACCTGAAATCGCGAAAAAAAATCAGCTGTTCCCTACATTTTGACAAGTTATGCGAACACAAATGTATGGAACAGCTGATTTTTTTTTCGCGATTTCAGGTTTGGTACCATAGTAAGAGTTGTTCATAATGATGAGTAAATTGACCCCTCAAGAGGTTGGCAGATATTGTTATAGCACCTTTTATAGTGAATTTAATAAATTGAAATTGACATACGAGTCTCAAAATGGTAAATGCTAAAAATTCCTAATTCTCAAAATGGCAAATATTCTAAATGCCAATTGCAAATTACTCAAAATGCACATTGTGGAAATTTCTCACGTTCTCAAAAAAAATCACGACATAAAAATAATCATGTTGTTTCAATTTTAGATTACAAAAGGATTCTGAGCATGAAAACCCTGGGACATCACTTTCAATTGCAAGAGATGTAACTCCAGGAGCCAATCCAAAATCAAATTATGATGAGTAAGTATCAACAAATGGTTGAAGGTCGTCACACAATGGGAGCGGCCGGATAGGCGATGACTCCGCGGTCGACTTCCAAAGAGTTGGCATGACGAACTTGGCGACTTCCAGTCCAATTGTTCTGAATCACTGTCAACGACTGTCCAACCGTCTGTCTGTGCACGCATTGTATTCACCGCGGAATTGCCGTGATTTGGAATTATTTTGTTTCTTTTTGGTTATAATAAAATAAAAAATTACGTGTTTTTTTGTTACAGAGAAATCACTGAGGATGTGCTATTCGTTGAACCGTCGACCGAATATCAAGAAGATAATATATACCCAACAATTCATGGTCGAAGAGTCGTTGACATAATGCATTTTATCCAGCAGCTGCAAACTATATCCGGCTATAGTTCTTTGTTCAATTGCAATTTCTCACAAATGTCACTCATAGGAGAAAAAAGGATCGGCTTGATCTCCAAATTTAAGTTTAGATGCAGTATGTGTAAAGAGGAGTTTATTGTCACAAGCGAAGATTTAACAAGTACACATAATGTCAATGCTAACGTGGGTGCCGTTACAGGAATTACTTCTGCTGGTATCGGTTTTTCGCAATTTGAAGAAATTACAGCATGTATGGACGTACCCATATTTACGAAAACAACTTATGCTCAAGTTCAAAACATGGTTTACGAGAAATGGGAGTCAACATCTGTTGAATCCATGGCAGCAGCAGCTATGCGTGAGCGTGATGCAGCGATAGCTGATGGAACATTGAGCAAAGATGGCATACCTCTAATTGACGTATATGCCGACGCCTGTTGGTCATCGCGATCCTACGGCAATAATTATAAGGCATTGTCTGGCGCTGCAGCAATCGTAGGTCGCAGATATGGTGAAGTGTTGTTTTTAGGCATTAAAAACAAATACTGCCTTGTATGTGCTCGGGCAGAGAAAAAACAAATTGCTACACCAGAACACGTTTGCTTTAAAAACTACACGGGGTCATCTAGCGGAATGGAGTCCGAAATAATTTGTCAAGGATTCGAAACATCTGTATTGATGTACAATGTTATTTATGGCAGGTTAATTGCTGACGGCGACTCGGCTACCTACGCAAAAATCTTGGCACGCAATCCTCACCAGAATCATACGGTTCAAAAAGTTGAATGCCGAAACCACGTGCTGCGCAATATGTGCAATAAGTTGAGGGCTGTAGCCAAAGACACAAAATATGCCTTGGTGCACAGAAAAATGCTGACCGAATCGAAAATTCTGAGTATCCGAAAGGTTGTCATTGCATCAATAAAAGAGTACAAGTTAGAAAAGGACAAAACGGAAGCAGTAGCTGGTTTTAGGAACGAAATACAAAATTCTATTCTACATGCTTTTGGTAATCATGGAAATTGTAAGAACTATTACTGTTCCAAAGAAAAAACACAACAGAGTAATATGGAAATAATAAACACTACGTTTTGGTTCAGGATACAGACAATACTCCAGTCATTACTTGCAAAATCAAGAAGCATGCTTGAAGACGTGGATACCAATTCAGTAGAGCGCTTCAACAGTGTGATTGCAAAGATTGTGGGGGGAAAAAGAATTAATTTCTCTCTTCGTCGGGGTTACCGCGCGCGTTGCAATGCTGCAGTCGTTTCTTTTAATAACCCCCATCCGAGGCATCTCCTTCATAAAAAATTTTTAGGGAAAAGTCCCAAAAGTATCCTGAAGAAGTTTGAAGAACGAAGACTGATGAAAAGAGTATTAAACAAAGCAAAACCTCATAAAAAAAATCGGATGCTAAAGAAAGACAATGCTGTTCAACATGATTATGGGGCTAAGAGTACTACTCCAGATTTGACACCGGATGAATTAAATGCCGCTAAAGAATCATTCCTTCAAAATCTAAAACAACTAACTTCGGACAGAGAAAAAATACAAATATCTACTATAAATCAGAGAGATAGCGATGACTGGGTAGAACTAAGGAAAAATATGCTAACAGCATCAAATTTCGGATTAGTAGTGAAACGAAGAGAGAATACTAGCAAAGGAAAGTTAGTAGAAAATATTTTGTATAAAAGTAATCTCGGTAATATAGCGGCAATCGCACATGGCGTCGAAAATGAACATCTCGCTTTACAACAACTTGCCATCCAAGAAAATGTCACCATTGAGCCGTGCGGTTTGTTCGTGGACCACGAATTTTCCTTTATTGGAGCAACGCCCGATGGTTTGATAGGCCAAGACACAGTAGTGGAAGTGAAATGTCCTTTAGTGGCATTCAAAAAGGATCTAGAAGAATGTATAAAGGAAAACAAGATACAGATATGGAAGTACAATAAAAAAACTGAACTGATTGAAGTGAACAAAAATAGTAATTGGTACCATCAGATTCAAGGGCAGCTCCATGTAACGCGTAGAGAAAAGTGCTTGTTTGCTGTGTGGAGTGGTGAAAACAAGCCACTAAAAACAGAAATGATAAAAAAAGATGACGATTTTTGGGAAAAAAAGATGAAGGAAAAGCTGGTGTCGTTTTTCATGGACTGGCTTTTGCCTGAAATAGTCGATTCTCGGCGAGCTCGGGGGATGCCACTGCGTGAAAAAGAATCGTCATTATTCGTTACATCAAGTGACGAAAACAAAGAAAACGTCCCTTGTTGTAGTCGCAGACTAAATTTTGAAGAATTGTGACTTGAGTAATTTTTCTTTCTACAATTTATACATATTTTATTTATATTTTTTTTTATTTTTTTTTCTTATTTTTTTTATCTTTACATTTCGCTCCGCATACGTAAATATGTCAAAAATTATAAAATTAAATTAAATGATTAGCTTGTTTAAATTTTATGTATTTTTCCTGTTCGTTCACCTGTACATCCATCCACCCCGTCCGTATGTCCACCCTTTCATCCGTCTCTCCGCGCATCCGCCTGTCCACACGTTGTATTCTTATACACCGTAATTCGCGCAAATAAAAATCTTGAAAAAAGACTGCTGTATTATACAAATAGGTAAAAAATTATGAAACAGCTGTTTTTTGCGATTTTATAGCTGGCGCCATAGTAAAAGTTGTTCATAATGATGAGTACAATGACGTCCTTTGGTATTGCTACACTTTTTTGTAACACACTGTATATTATTTTTCTTCAGAATCAACCATCAAGCTTGCTTCACGTTTTTATTTTATTTTTATATTACTCTTGATTCTAAAGAAAAATGTACATACGGGGTGTAAGTGTAAACAGTGTCAACCTTTTAGGGGGTCATTGTACTCATCATTATGAACAACTTTTACTATGGGACCAATCCTGAAATCACAAAAAAAAAAAATCAACTGTTCCATACATTTATGTTCGCATAACTCGTCAAAATGTAGGGAACAGCTGATTTTTTTTTCCGCGATTTCAGGTTTTGGTCCCATAGTAAAAGTTGTTCATAATGATAAGTACAATGACCCCTTAAAAGGTTGCCACTGTTTACACTTACACCCCGTATAGGAATAAAAATGATTGTTTTTATTAAAATAACAATTACCTATCGAATTATTTTAAAAATAAGAAAACAAAAATATGTGATATATTTCAAAAATAACAACACGAAAATATGTAGGTACATAATATTTAAAAAATAAGAAAACAAAAATAACGCATTTATTGAGATTCGAACCTAGTGATCACCGCGGACGCGCAGTGTAAAGTCGGACAGCGGCGCGCTGGGCTATTTGTACATTTTACTGGAGCAGTGAAATTACGCTTTTAAATATAATGGAAGTTGCGCATCGCCGAAATTCGAGCGGTGCACCCCGCAGTAGGCGGGACTACCCGTCTCCCACTTCATCTGCTTCACCCCCTCGAATACATAAAATTCGTCTATTCACCGCGCCTTAAGTTTGAGTGCTTTTGTTATTCGTTGCAATAATGTTGCACCGACGAGCGCGCCACACAACTCTAAACGCGGTATGCTAACCGGTTTGACAGGAGCGACGCGGCTCTTCGAACAAATCAGTCTCACTGTGACGTCACCGGTCTCACTAAAGCTACGGGCGTATGCACACGCGCCGTATGCGATTTCACTTGCATCAGTGAATATATGTAACTCTGTTCGGACAGGGTTAGTACATGTTATATGGCGAGGGACTCGAATATCATGTAATGCGGATAATGAAGTAACAAGCATTTCCCACTTATCTTTAATGTCAAGTGGTACCTCGTCGTCCCAATCTAGTTTGCACAACCACAGTTTCTGTAGTAGTACCTTCGCTTTAATGATGACAGGGCTAAGTAAACCTAGTGGATCGTATACTTGCGAAACAACCGATAAGATTAAGCGTTTAGTTATCGGAGTTGAGATTTCTTTTATTTTTTAAGTGAAATGGAATTCATCTTCATTGTTCAACCAACCTAAGCCCAGAGTCTTATTAGAACAATTCTCCTTTAGTGTAAAATGTTTTGACTGACTGTCATCGGATTTAACGATTTCTTCCGCAACTTCGTCTGAATTAAATACCCACTTTCGTAACGGTAAACAACCTGACTTGCATACTTCAATAACACCTTTACAAATGCGTATTCCATCTTATCATCATTCCCGAAAATACAGTCATCAACGTACATGTCGTTTAAGAGTGTACGCGAAATATCTGCGTCAGTGCATTCATGTCCTAACTGTCTAATGCATCGCATGCTAAGATAGGGTGCAGACGCAGTACCATATGTCACGGTGTTGAGTTTAAATACAGAAAGTGGTTCAGAAGGGAACTCACGCCATATTATCATCTGTAACTGTCTTTGATCCTCCTGTATTAACACCTGCCTAAACATCTTTTCTATGTCGCCACACGCAACATAGTTATATTGACGGAAGCGTAAAAGAATTGTGAACAAATCATTTTGTAAAGGAGGGCCTGTCATCTGGAGATCGTTGAGTGACTTTCCCGATGACGTTGGTTGACTAGCATTAAACACTACCCGTAGCTTTGTTGTGACACTATCTTCACGGAATACACCATGGTGAGGTAGAAAATAATTAATTGGTGGGCAATGTTCAACGCGAGTCATGTGTCCTAGCCTTAGATATTCCTTCATGAAATCATTGTACATTTGTTTGTACTGACTTTTGCGTTCAAGTTTTCGTTCTAGTGACAGAAACCGACCTTTAGCGGTTTCATAACTATCACCGAGCTTATTTAACGAATCTTTAAGCGGTATGCGCACAGAGAACCGACCATCGGCTAAACGTTTAGTTGTGTCCATAAATAATTTTTCACAAGCTTGTTCTTCCTGTGAATAAAAGTTATTATTTTGGCATGAAACTTCCTCTATCTCCCAAAATTTTCTTAACTGTTCCCCAATTTCTAAAGTTTGAGTAACGTTACATTGAACAGGAATAATGCGCCTAGGTTCAAAGTGAATGGGGCCAGCGGCTATCCATCCTAGCTTGGTATTTTGGAGATAAGGTCCGTTACTTAAGCGAATTCTGCCTTCGAGTAATAAATCCCAAAAATGGTCAACTCCTAGCAATAAATCTATATCTGACGGAGTGCAGTAAGTAGGGTCTGCTAGAATTAATCCGTCAGGTATATTTAATGACTTAGAATTAATTTTAAAAGTAGGTATCATATTGGTTATAGTGGGTAGGAATAAACATTTAATATTTATATGATAATTATTGTCGTATAAAGATCTGAGTTTAATTTCACATAACTGAGCAGAATGTGAGACCGACTGTCCCACTCCTACGATCTGATAAGCGGACTGTATCGACTTCAAATTTAATTTATTGCGTAATGACTCAGAAATGATACTATGCTGACTGCCACTGTCAAGTAAAGCGCGTGCCTTATGATATTTGTCGTCATTGCCCGCGACTTCGATAATAGCAGTTGACAATAAAGCGGCATCTAATAACTCCGACTTTATTAGAGGACACTCGTTATTACGTTCTGAACATAAATAAGTTTGCGTATGTATAACTGCGGATGAGTCAGAAGGTTCAGATATTAATGCGCTGTTCTTCCTACCCTCATCGTGCAATAAATTGTTATGCTTGAGATTGCATTGCTTACACGGGCCAAAATAACAATCATTCGGGATGTGTCCCTTACGTAAACAATTTGCACACAAACTATTCTTGTTCACAATATCTAACCTATCTTTCACCGATAATTTCAAGAACTGGGTGCACGCATATAACGAATGATTACCGTTACACACCACACAATCACGAGTGCGCTTGTTCTTATGATTATTCAGATTGGAGTTATGAGTTGATGCAAAACTATGAGTTTTTTGCGACTTAAACTTATTATCAGGGACTGATTTATTCCCTGGAGGGTAAAGAGAATGATTAGCCTGCACCATCTCCAACATATTAGCTTTATCCGTTAGAAAATCCAATAAACAGGACAACTTTGATGATTTCTCAGTACCTAATATGGTTTTATGTTGTTCCCATTCTTTCTCCGTAGCTAAATCTAATTTAGAAACAATTATAAAAATAATGAGGGTATCCCACCACTCTGTGGGTTCTCCAAGTGTTTTTAACGCACGTAAATTCTTAAGCACTATATCGATTAATTTCCTAATAAGATAAGGTGATTCTTTTGACATCGATTGTGAAGAAAATAAAGCTTTCACATGATTATGCACTAATAAGTTGCTCAAACTCAAACTCAAAGCATTTATTTCAATTAAACCATTTACAGGCACTTTTGAATTGTCAAGTGGTCGGTCAGTCAGAAATATGAAGCTAGTTGCCCATTCCAAAGCGTAGTAGGTACCTATGGAGAAGAACGGGCAAGAAACTCCATGGACACTCTTTTAAATTATATTGTTACATAAATATTAGTTACATCATTAATCTTGTATATCCGCTAGGGCGCAGAGCGCAGCAGAACGCGGGAAAAATAATCGAGTGGGGTGAATGCCAGATGCGTCACCGGCGTGCCGGCGCCGCTCGGCCGCCCGATAATGTAAACAAAGCATTTTTACGACTTGGGTTTCATTGAATGGTGCTAACACTTGTGTTTTTTGTTATGGTAAGGAACGGGGCTTTAAGATAGCGGAGTTTCGTTTGAAATAGGATAGTATTCATGTAAACAAATCGTTCGTTAGTATGACGCAACCATAAATCATAACTTTGTTTTCAAATAAATGGTTATAGTTCGAAAAAACGAGCGATGACCTATATTGTTTAAGGTTTTAAATACAATCATTATGTGTATATACTTAACGCAAAACTAATAAAACCACATAGCATTAGTACAATATGTACTATTTACGAGCGCCCAAAGTTGAAAAAATTTGCCGACGGCAAAAAAATAACAATGGCCGCCAAGACAATGGAAACAAAATGTTGTTTTATAAATATAAATCTGATACGTAGAATAAAAATATTGGTACCTGTGGAAAGCTTATTTAATGCTTCAACTTTGTTATAAAAGTAGTCGTATTAGAATAACACACTGTACTAAAATAAGGATCTGAAAACACATACACGTAATAACAATAAACATGAATCGGTCAGCGCCGGTTGTGGAATAAAACCGAAATTACGTAATATTTTTTCACTCACCGACCTTGAAATCCTGTAGTAATTCACTTCACTATAATATTTATCACATACTTAAACAGGCCATAGCACTTAAAACACTTGAAAACCCACTTAAAACACAAATTATTTATCACGTAAACAAAACACGCGCGAGTCCGTACGTCACTGACAAGACGCCATATTTTTTTAATTATTTGATTTTTTTGGTTGAACGCTTGTAGTGTTGTCATACATCTGAGTAAGCGGCCTTTAAGCACAAAATCGACTAAGCAATCGGATACAGTGTGCCACAGATCTTTTAAAAATGAAAAATTGAATAAAGTTTATCGGATTTCGATTAATTAAAGGGTTACTTAGGTGAGAGCATGCACTCCGCATTACTTTTTATGCGGCGACTTTGGTCACCTCATCCACTCCAGCGGATATAGGTATAATTATATGTGAGAACGATGTAAATAAGACGTACACATTGAGTGTCCAGTGTACAGCAAATATAAATTCAAACAAAACAATCCATAATAAAATAATTAAAAATAAGCCGTGGTGGCTAAGAGATGACCAGTCCCAACTGACAGCGCCCGTTCACGAGCATGACGCATGGATCAGCACCATTCAGCTCAACCATTTTGAAGGGAGCTAAATGATCCAACACACGCGCCACCGTCAGCGAGACATTTGAGTGAGCATGACATCTATCAGCCGCCAGGACACATTCAAGTCAATAAAAGACATTACCCGGTAAATGGTAGCTCGATAGTACATAGTACTCACACTTGTCCTATGCAATTATATAATACAAAGGAGATTGAGTTTATACAAAGCAAAGGTAGTCTTACAATCTTCAGCAGCTCCAACAGTATTTTCAAATGTTAATCAATTAGTTGTGGTTGTGGAGCAGGACCAGCATTGAGCCAGGCATTTTTATCAGCGATATAATCCCCCAACTTATAATATGCCTGGCTGCATAGTGTGCGTTTTATACAAACTTTGAATTTCGTCTCATTCAGTTGAAGTATGTGGGGAGGTATTTTATTCTCTTTAGCCAGTCTGAAACCTGGTTGAACTAATAGGTCCCTATTTCTGGTACTATAATTATGTCTATCACCTCTTTTAGTAAAAAGATGTACATTTTTTCTTACGTACATGATGTTTTCATAGATATATTGGCAAGGTACCGTCAAGATCTTAATAACCTTAAACAGTTCCCTTAGAGAATCGCGCCTGCGGAGATTATATATGGCTCTGATGGCTCTTTTCTGCAGAATAAAAATAGAATCGACGTCTGCAGCCCGTCCCCAAAGTAAAATACCTTAAGACATGATACTATGAAAGTAACTAAAATAGACTAACCTCGCGGTATCTACATCGGTAAATTGACGGATTTTTCTGACAGCATATGCTGCTGAACTTAGCCGTCCCGCCAGAGATGTTAAATGAGAACCCCATTGAAGCCTCGAGTCGAGCGTGATCCCCAGGAAAACAGTTTTATCGACGAATTCTAGTTTCTCTTGATTCAATACTATCTCACAATCACTACTTTTGACATTAGGTAAAGAAAATCGTATACACTTAGTTTTTTTCCCATTTAATACTAAATTATTAGCAGTGAACCAATTATGGACCTGCATTAGGGCGTTATTAACGTCGTCAAAATTTGTAGCACTTCTTTCTACCTTAAAAATTAAAGAAGTATCGTCAGCAAATAACACCATTTGTGGTTGATTTTTTAATAAATGGAGTAGATCATTAATATACACTAAAAAGAGGAAAGGACCCAATATCGAGCCTTGTGGAACTCCCATTTCTACTTTTAAACTAAGTGAATTGACACCATTTATTTGAACTTGCTGCTGCCTATCCTTTAAATAAGATTTTACTAGACTGAGCGCAAGTATTCCAAGTCCATAATGCTCAAGTTTCAAGAGCAAGGTTTCGTGATCGACGCAATCAAATGCCTTGGAGAGGTCACAAAAGATTCCTATGGCGTCTTGGGCCTCTTCCCACGCCGTAAATATGTGTTTTAATAAGGTGACCCCAGCGTCAGTCGTACAACGTCCCTTGGTGAAACCATACTGTTGATTGTGTAAGATTTTATTTGTGTTAAAATGAATGAGCATTTGATTAAGCATTACCTTTTCAAATACCTTGCTGAAAACTGGCAACACGGATACGGGTCTATAATTATTGGTGTCTTTGCTGTCCCCGGATTTGAAAAGTGGTATTACCTTACTGTATTTCATTAAATCCGGGAAGACTCCTTGATCCACACACAAATTAAATATGAAGGCTAAGTAAGGCGCTATAGTGTCAATTATGGATGTACAGACTTTAATGGACATTCCCCAAAGATCTTCAGTCAATTTGATCTTGATTTGCTTAAAAGCTTTTATTACTGTTATGGGGTTAATATGCTTAAAGTTAAATTCAATCGGGCAGACCGAAACGTTCGCCCTTACTAAATCAAAAGCGAGCGTGGGCGAGGAATTTAAAGTGTCAGTAGTTTTAATTGGGATACTGGTAAAGAAATTTACAAATTCTTGAGCAACTTCTTTGCTATCGCAAATGAGACCACGTGTCGTCTCCAGTGTATAATCAGAATTATGCTTTTTGTTCCTGTTCGTTTCATTATTGATAATTTTCCAAACAGTCTTTATTTTATTGTCTGCTGATTTGACCTTGTTGCTAATGTACGAGGCTTTGGCTGCCTTACAAGTGTTCTTAAAAATTTTAGAGTAAGTAACTACATACTTATTAAAAGTTTCCGTGTTAATATAAGGCTTAAGGCCATATAGCTCAAAAAGTATTTCCCTACTTTTCCTAAGTCCTTTAGTTGCCCAGTCACTAAATAAAAACTTAGGGCAGATACTTTTAGTGCTCTTCTTAAAAGAATAATTGAACTCTGTTTGGACTACCGAAAAGAATTCTTTATACAAAATGTTAACATTGTTCATTGTAAGGTCCTGATTACTCAACTTACAAATTAAACTGTTATTAAAATTATTTAAATTAACAGATGTTATTGGTCTGGATTGTATCTGCAGTTTTTGTATTATGATGTTGGACTCAAAAGTTACGGTTTGACCGCTGTGATCGGAAGGGAGATAATTAACGATGGCTTTATCTAAATAGTCGCAGCAACAAAATACATTATCAATGCATGTAGCTGTAGTTGTAGTTATTCGGGTTGGTTCTACAAACACATTTGACAAATTAAATGATTTAAACAAATTTAATAATCTACTGGTATTTGAATTATGAAAAAAAAAAAAAAAAAAAATATTAATGTTAAAGTCACCACAGATAATTACTGATTTAATGCCAGTTGCAAGTTTTGCCAAAACATCTTCCATTACTGACTCAAATATAGAGTAGTTTTGATAATTTGGGGGTCTGTAAACGCACACTATAATATGCTTATCTAGCTCAACACAAGACAGTTCAATGCTATGTTCAACCGATAGTTCAACTATGTCTTTACGAGTTTTAGATTTAATACATCTTTTAATTAGGATTAGTGAACCACCACGCAGCATTGATTTTCGGGTAAAACAACTGGCCACACTATAATTCTCATAATTAATTAACATTTCAGAATCTTTTAACCAATGCTCAGATATACAAACAATGTCAAACATTGTTTTTTCCAAAAACAATTCAATTTCCAATTGTTTCGAAGAAAAACCTTGAATATTTTGATGAAATAATTTCAAGGATTTCTGCTTAGCCCCTTTTTTACAGATAGCTAGTTTAGTGCTAGAAAATACCTTTTTGTTATTTTGTATAACTACACTGTTAGTGGTACCTTCTGTTGTCTTACAAACTAGTGTGACGAATTCTCACAATTCAGGTTCAGGTGTATAATAAAACTGCTTGCTTCGTGACAACGATTATATTATTCCAATCAATCACTCTTGCTTATATTCTTACACAACTTTATTATAAAATAAATTAATAGTGTACAGCTATTAACACACTGATAATATTAAGACGTCTGTGTCGGTCGAGGTAGCCGATCAGAATGTCCCACTTTTTATTATAAATCACTGACCATGTGCATTTCGTTCCGGAAATCCAGACTGAACGAAATGTATCCATCAATCTGTTCGTTCTTCATAGACTAACAAAAGTGATGACATTTTGAATCGACTAACGTACTAATATCGATTAAACAAAACAAATAAAATCATCGAATTAATGAATGAAATGAAATGTAAATTCAATATGAATATTGATAAAAATAAACTTGATTTAACTGACAAATTTGTAGAATAATATTAAATAATCATAAATTCATTACATTCGGCCGTCCGACTACGTGCGATCTCCTGACGCACGGTATATAATCATGTAGAATAATTTTATGAATTCAAATAAATACTAACAAAATTATAAAGTTTCATGTAAATCAAAGGTAAACTAAACATATCTAAATATTTTATATCTATTAATAATTCATTACATTCGGCAATTATTTGGACTCAGATTGACTTTGTGGCAGTTCATTGTCACTTTTATTACTTTCGCTGTCAGACGTACTACTGTTAGCCATCGCATCAACATTATCATTTTGTTCGGACATATTTATATTGATCCATGGTCGAATCCTGTCTACTGCTACCACACTATCAAATTTATTCTTGCGGTTACTAAAACCAGGTATTTCGATAATTTTATACCTATCATTGCCCAAAACTTGTGCTATTTTGAAGGGGCCTATAAATTTTGACATCAGCTTAGTACTATTACCTTTATTATTAAAATTAGTTCTAGTTATTTTAATTAAATCCCCTTCCTTATAAGTTGGGGCAGGAACTCTATCTTGATCGTAGTTTTGTTTTTGTTTAATCTGACTAGATTCGATATTTGTACGAACTTCCTGCCTTACTTCTGTAAAATTAGGATTCGGCTCGTTAATGACATCTAACATATTACTTAGGCCATCTTTCAATCTGGTTCCAAATAATGCTTCAGTAGCTGTTTTCCGAGTGGTGGAATTTGTGGCATTATTTATTCCCCATTGGATTTTGCCTAGATACATGTCCCAGTTCCGTTCATCCTCACCGTCAGAATATTTTGCAAGTGAACTTAAGATCGTTTGGTTGTATCTTTCGGCTTGGCCGTTGGCTCTGGGACATGCGACAGCATTCAAAACATGTTTGATACCATGAGTATCGCAAAAGGATTTAAAAGTTGCTGAAGTGAAAGAGGTACCTCGGTCCGATATTATTCGGGATGGTACACCAAAGTCATAAAAAATATTTAATAATACTTTAACCGTTGTTTTAGTTTTTGTATCCTTAACAGCTCTTACAAATAAATATTTGGTAAATCCATCCACTATGGTGAGAATGTAAACATTGCCGTTCTTACTTTTGACAAACGGACCCAAGTGGTCAATGTGAATGGTGTGGAATGGAATGCTTACTTTCTCTATCGGGTACAACTGACCATTCTTATGTCGTGACGTATTATCCTTATTGTAGGCGCACTTAATACAAGACTTTACATACTTTTTAACAAATCTACGTAACTTAGGAAACCAGAAAACAGATTGAATTCTCTCGGTTGTCTTTGATACACCTAAATGACCAGCGTCATCGTGGTTAGATTTACATACTTGCCATCGAGCAGTGCGAGGGATTACTAGACAAAGCTTATCATCAACTCTCCTATACACTCTACTGTTCTTAACTACATATTTATTTTTAATTTCTTTAGCTTCTTCATCTGACTCAGGCTTAAGAATTTTATATATTCGGGATATATCAGGATCTGTCATTTGTAAAGTCAAGAGCCAGTTATCAGTTTCGATACTATAGACAGTGACTGTAGAATCATCGATATCATTGGGTGTTAATTTTGTGTTACGGCTCAGTGCGTCTACATGAGCCATACGGGTGCCTGGACGGTACTCTATACTAAAATTGAATTCGCTTATTAAAAGCCACCACCTAGCTATTCGGGGTATTAAGTCGCGTTTAGTTAATGTAGTTCGAAGGGCGTTACAGTCTGTCACAATTTTGAACTGTATACCCAACAAATATACTCTAAATTTCTTTAATGAACATACAATTGCAAGGGTCTCGAGTTCATAAGAATGCAAGTGGCGCTCCTCGGGAGTGGTTTGCCGGCTAAAATAAGCTATTGGTTTGAGAGCGCGCGGCTCTGGCTGCCATTGCATCAATATCCCACCCACGCCTAAAGAACTTGCATCCGTATGCAACTCAGTTTCGAAATTAGGGTTGTATAACGCTAAAATTGGTCGGTCTATTAGCTTGTCTTTTAGGGTAGTAAACGAATGGGATTCGGCATCTGTCCATTTAAAAACATAGCCCTTTTTGAGTAAGTTGGTTAGAGGCCTAGCTATTTCCCCGAAACTTTTGATAAATTTTCTAAAATATCCTGCTAGTCCCAAAAACTGACGGATTTCATGTACGTTCTGGGGAACAGGAAACTCTTTAACAGCTAAAATCTTATTTTCGTTAGGGCGTATGCCTTCAGCAGAAATCTCATAGCCTAAATAGTCAAGGGAATTATCGAAGAAACGGCATTTAGATAATTTTAAAGTAAGCCCATTCTGACGCAACAACCTCAAAACATTTTCCAACCTCTCAAATCCCTCCTCCAAGGTAACCGATGGCACAAGAATGTCATCCAAGTAAGCTAAAGCCGATTCATGACGTTTATTACCTAGCATCGCATTCATTAATCTCTGAAATACAGCTGGAGCATTCGCAAGACCAAAAGGCATCCTTTTAAATTCGTAATGCCCATCTGGCGTTACGAATGCAGTTAGCGGACGACACTCTTCTGCCACGGGCACCTGATAGTACCCAGAAGCCAGATCTAGGGATGTGAAGAATCTGTTGCCACTAAGGTTTGTCAACTGATCGTCGATTACCGGCAAAGGGAACCAATCCTTCTTAGTCTTATTATTGAGAGCCCTATAATCAACGCATAATCGCTGTTCCCCTGTCTTCTTTCTCACCAATAGAATAGGGCTAGCATAATTTGAATTAGACTCTTGTATAATGTTATTTTGCAACAAATCATCTATTATCTCCCTAACCTGACCTCTTTCCGAAAAAGATAATCTGTACGGTCGGTAAACTACGGGTTTATCATCTAATAAGTCTATTTTCATTTCAGTTGAGTTCACACAACCAATCTCTCCTAGATTGAATGCAAAGCAATCGCGATAACTGAGTAAAAGTGAATGAAGTCTACCTAACGTCTCTTTGTCAATTTGGGGACCAACCTTTATGTCGGATATTAGCAAAGGTTCATATTTCGAATTATCTTTCGTTACTCTATTTGTGTAGGTGGTACTTCTCTCAACAAAACAAGTTCCTTTAGCAAGAGGACATTTCTTGGATAATGTAAGGTTTTGACCAGATAAATTAGTCACAGGCAAATAACACTTCCCATCAACAACCCTATAAACCCCTTGGTGCAAATAATGCTCTTTCTTAGGCTCACAATTGTAGTAACCTTCAATATAAATATCTCCACTGAAGCCAACGTCGGACGTGGTAACTTCAACTAATCCTGACAATGTAATATCGGTATCGTTGTCAAAGTTTAGCTTTAAACGCTTCACCGGCTGTATTATGGTATCGGTATCGGGGCTCTGGTAAAACGTTAACTGATGGCTATTCTTAAATACTGTTACGCTGGAAAGTTCAGTAACATTTTGACCTATAAGTAAAGCTGTCTGAAGGAACTGTTCGCTAACTACTAATACCTCTACATTAACCTCAACTTCATCTAGTTTCAGATCAACATTGCTCCTATATACTGGAAAAACTTTTGAGTTCCCGAATCCCCTGATTACTGGCAACTCTGTTAAATTCTTAGTTAAATTCAGACTTTGAGCATCAGATTCTCTTATTAAACTACATTCGCTGCCAAAATCAATAAACGCAACTAAAGATTTATCGTTTACCGTAACGGTTCTGTAAAATTTGTCGCTGTTGTTATTGAAGGTAGATATAGTCAGAATTTTCCGACCCTGGATATCTGCCTGTTTAGGTTCGTTCCGTAAGATTAAAGGCTCCAGTTTACAATTATCATTGTTGTGGCCTACCCGTTGGCATTTTAAACATTTAGTAAGGGGTTTGGGGCATCGAAAGTAAGGGTGTCCCCTCGAGCGGCAATTGAAACAAATGATCGAACTTTCGCTTGAGGGTGTTGCAGCAGCATTACCCGGTTTAACTATCATAGTATCGTTACGTTTCCTATTCAATGTATTATTTTCTAAAATGGGGTGCTGGGAGCTTAAAAAATTCAATAAGTCTTCTGGTTCGCGAACAGTCAGTGCCTGTGCACTGCTTCTAATCGATTTATCTAGTATCCCGTGGATAATACAATCGACGGCCTTTTTGCCTCTTATTTCGCATCTGTTTAACAACGTTAACTTATCGTAGAAGTACTCACGCAAACTTTCGCTACTACGAGTAGTGCGAGCTAACATTTCCTCGAGCAGCCGACCATAATTTTGCTCATTCGGGAAAGCTCTTATGAGTTTGCCCTGCCACTCGGACCAACTGAAAACAACGCTAGGGAGGGCTTCAAACCACTTCTTTGCCATGCCAGAAAGCTTTTGTAGAGCAAAATGTATGGTCTGCTTCTCGTTCCATTCATAGATTACGGCACATTCGTTTACTTTCCTAACCCAACAATCAATATTCTGAGTTTTACTTGACGGATCAAATTCCGGTATCACATTGTTGAGAAGATTGTTATTTAAATTATTTGTCTTGCTCTTATGTTCTTGAAGGGTATTAAACATATCAAGTACCTGTTTAGTAGACCAACTGTTTCTCTCCTTGGATCGTCTCTTACTCGAACTCCGTGAACTGTGGGGTGACTCGCTGCTGGATGAGGAGGAGCTGGACGTCTGCTTACGTCTCTTCTTTGATCGCTTTTTGGCTCTCTTAGACTTAGCTGCTGCTTTGAAGGAGGATCGTTTCCGTTTTCTTAGGTGCTCAACTTTGCGAGTAGGCGAGCCTTCAGGAGTCATCGCTTCGTCTGAATTCATACCTCAAAAGAAAAAAATATCATTGTATTTATGTCAGTATTTCAATTTATTGTTTAAGTGTGTTAAAACATTCTGTAAGCATAGTTAGCTTCTTATTAAAGCACACTTCGTTTCCTATTTTAGGTGCACATGACCTTTAACAACTAAGCACACATCGCTCAATAGGCATACATAGCGTCTAGTAGCTAAAACACACTTGACTTCCTATTGTAGGTACACATAACCTCTAACAGTTAAGCACACATGGCTCAATAGCCATACATAGCCTTTAGTAACTAAAGCACACTTGGCTTCCTATTGTAGGCACACATAACCTCTAATAACTAAGCACACATGGCTCAATAGGCATACATAGCCTTTAGTAACTAAAGCACACTTGGCTTCCTATTGTAGGCACACATAACCTCTAACAACTAAGCACACATGGCTCAATAGGCATACATAGCCTTTAGTAACTAAAGCACACTTGGCTTCCTATTGTAGGCACACATAACCTCTAACAACTAAGCACACATGGCTCAATAGGCATACATAGCCTTTAGTAACTAAAGCACACTTGGCTTCCTATTGTAGGCACACATAACCTCTAACAACTAAGCGCACAGGGCTCAATAGGCATACATAGCCTTTAGTAACTAAAGCACACTTGGCTTCCTATTGTAGGCACACATAACCTCTAACAACTAAGCGCACATGGCTCAATAGCCTTTAGTAATTAAAGCAAACTTGTACGTACCTTAGATGGGTCCTGATCCCACTTCTGAACTGTGACGAATTCTCACAATTCAGGTTCAGGTGTATAATAAAACTGCTTGCTTCGTGACAACGATTATATTATTCCAATCAATCACTCTTGCTTATATTCTTACACAACTTTATTATAAAATAAATTAATAGTGTACAGCTATTAACACACTGATAATATTAAGACGTCTGTGTCGGTCGAGGTAGCCGATCAGAATGTCCCACTTTTTATTATAAATCACTGACCATGTGCATTTCGTTCCGGAAATCCAGACTGAACGAAATGTATCCATCAATCTGTTCGTTCTTCATAGACTAACAAAAGTGATGACATTTTGAATCGACTAACGTACTAATATCGATTAAACAAAACAAATAAAATCATCGAATTAATGAATGAAATGAAATGTAAATTCAATATGAATATTGATAAAAATAAACTTGATTTAACTGACAAATTTGTAGAATAATATTAAATAATCATAAATTCATTACACTAGTTTAAAATATTTGAGCTGCTGATTTGCTGTTGTTAAATCTATGGTTAAGCAAATCCCATGCTATTATGTAGTTTTCAGATGAGAATTCTAATGATTTTATCACCTGACTGGCATTCCCTGTTAGAGCAGATCTTAAATAATGAAACTTTTGAACATCATCAAGTTGTGTAGATTTATGGATTAAGGAAAGGTAGGTATCTCTAAACTCAAGCCACGCATTGTATGACCCATCAAATGAAGGCAAAGTTCTAGTCGGCAATTTAACTAACGGGTTTGAGTTGCACTTAGATTTATCACTAATAGCAGAGCTAGGATTACTAACGCTTTGCAATAAACAGTCAACTTCTGTAAAGACCGTATAATAGGAATTTTCAAAGGATTCACGAATATCTATTTGCTGAGATAATTCCTTTTCTGAAACTAATTCCTCTAATGAACTCTGAATATAGTTAAAATCTTGCATTAATGATTTAGCACTATCAGATCTTAACTTTAATTCCGTAAATTTTTTATTGTTTAACGGTTCACTGATCAGAGAAGTAACAAATTTCGTAAAAAGAAAAGTGTCAGTCTACCCTTTATTGTACCTCTTTTTAATTTAAATCTTGAATCTTATCGTTAGCATTTTGTAACACTGGTATGGGAGAACTACTACGTACTGATATTTTATCTAAATCTTCCGAACCTAGACTAATTTTGGCAATTTATGAAAATAAGGGTACTCACAGTTTTCCTGCTAACACCTTGGTGTGATTACGCGAACCAAAGGTGAATTACCTGTAATTAGTCACAGTTTTAGCACAAATAGAAGGGAAAAGGAAAGGAACGATACGGATGGCCAAACCACTGCTGCTTCTTCTATTCGGCTCGAAGGTCCAATGTTGGGTTTCTGTGTTCTTCAGGGTAAAATAAAGCGCAATCTTCCTGGTGTACTGATTAAGTATAATTTCTTTAAAAATGCTTCTAATTACAATAACTTCAAAAGTCGGAAAACCGTTATATTTTAAATAGTCAAGTTAGTTAATCTGATGTAACGGCAAGAAACGAGGATAGAGAGTCCCTTGTGTGGCGGCTTAACGCGTCTTTATAGCTGCGGGGCAGCGCCATCTCGTCCGTCTTCCTGGAACTGATGAGTCTTGATGTCGCTGTCAACCGTGTCAACCGCTATGCCGCGCGTATGCGTGCGCGCCGCTGCGTCACCCAGCCACCAGGTGGCGGTAAGTGTCGTTAACACATGCTGTTGTTATTCCGGGAAACCACTCCTTGATAAATAATGACAGTAATACCGTCGAACCTACTCATTTGAGTACATCTACATATTTTTCCCAATTTTCATCATTATAATTGTTTTAAATTTTAATTTTGTAACATTAATTATAATATAGGTACTTACCTCAAAGTTAATCCCAGTCTTTCTTTGCTAGAAATAGCATCTCTAAACCTTGTATCTTGTTTAGTAATACAAGGCTTTATAAGGTTATGTAACTCTTCAAAACTGTCTGGTGTCATTCTGAAGTAAGAATAAAAACGGTCTTCATGTGACTGTAACTCTTTACATAATATATTCTCTCCCAACTTCTTTCTTTTTTTATTGATATCATGCACCCAGGTACGACGCCTTTTTAAAGTAGTTGACCACAGTAAGATTAGTTCCTCCTCTGACTCCGAAAGCGACGACATTTTCTTTCGAGTCTTATTTCTCAACTGTTCTAGTTTTAGGTTTCGCTCTGTTTCGCTATTATAGTTTCGCGTAAGTGAAGTACTGTTGCACAGCGAAACTCACGCAGCGGTTTCGCAGTTGTTGTTTCGCAGCGGAGGTGTGATATAGGCGTCAACAACATGCTAGTTTGCAGGTTATCGATCACAAGTTTTTTGAAAGCGGCCATACGCACATGGAGTGTGACTCTATCCACTCCAAAATTTAAAAGAAATCAAAAAACCTGTATATACTCCAGATGGTTGGACTCAGATAGTTCGGCTAGCTAGAACTAACCCGCGACCTTTTTCCGTTACGTCATTACAGCACGACGATTTTAAGGATTTTGGAATGACAAACCAATTTCATAGCAAACCCTCAACCTCACAAGAAAAATATGGAATAAATGATGCCGTTTGGTTACAATACAGAAAAGAAATGCCTAGTACGATCTTACTGATAACCCAGTAACCGATTATACGTCGCAAAACAACATCAGCTCCGCGTAAAAAATTCATAAAAAATCGACGCGTTGAGTTAATTGCACGAAAAAGTAATCAGTGGAATTGTGCGGTGTCGACTCACCAGGAAACGTGTGGGCAAGTGTGTACCTCAACGGGTTTCGGAGCAGGGCCCCCTTAACTTCAGCAGCGAATAACGGAGAGAAGACCAGTGCAGCAGTGTTGCGCACATTACTCCAGGGAGACGCGGCAGTGGCTAATCCGGCAAGGCAAACATCATCAAAATCGGAGCACGGGTTTGGGAGTTATTAAGGCGCGAAAATCGCAAAAAAGCACGTGGTTTTAGGTTAGAATAACCTCACTTTGGCTCCACGTGCTTATACAACCACGAGGCGTGACGCGCGGTGTACCATCCCAGCCCTTACTGGAGACTTCGAAGCCGGCCGAGGAATCCCCCTGCAGACCAGCCATCAGCGTGGAGACTCCACAAACTGTTACAGAATATTTCGAATAACATTTAATTTTTAATCTTTTCTCAATTTCATACTAAAATAAATGAAAGAATAAATATTGTTTCACAAATGTTTTTATTTTATTTTATGTGTCATACAATAAACACTTACTTTCCTAAAATACCAACCTAAATATCTACAATTTCCTGCAAATATCACGAATATTGTTACTGTTGTAGACGTTGTAGTGCAGTTTGGCCACTTACCATCATCCAGCTCATTTTATATAGTAAATAATATCCATGGTAAACTAGACTAATTACCACATAGGCTACTTTATAACATAAGAATAGATAACTGAAATCTAAAGTGACCACGGTAAAGTCACCAATCTGCTTTATTTACATAAATAATAATAAATGAATATTTAATTTGACATACACTTTAAGACATTTATTTTTTAATACTAAATTTAAAATTACAGAAAGATACGTTAAGATTCCAATTTACAGGACCAATTTCAATATTCTTTTTGCTCTCCTGGAAAAAGTGGTTTTTGCAAATTGGCTACTTGACCACTGGACCGACGATATCTTCGGCAGGAGTATAATGCCTTGAAAAATTATTGTTCATGACCTCCAGTAGGTGTCTGACGCGATGTAACCTATCAGACTTGTGAGCATTGTCAAGCTGGGAAAAATGAAGCATTTGAAGACGCAGTTCAAAGCGATTACGGGACATAATTTTTGCTGCAAACGGGTGACCTGTTATTTCATCTTTAGACCAATAATCAGAAAGCTTAGGAAGTTTTACCAATTCCATAAAAATTATCAATGCAAAACCGCCTTTCATCTCATGCACGTTAGAAGGAGACTAGTTACGGATTCTTGCTGCTTTTGAAGCCATGCGCCCGGTGATTTTATCAATAGCAAACTGATTTGTATCTTCTACTATCTGCATAAAAACATCATCGGGAACCAAAAGGGAGTAAAAATCAGCAGGCGATTTCTTAGTCATTGCTAAGCGGAGATTAGTATGCAAACCAGGATTTTCTGTGAAAGTATAATTCGACGCCGGTTACCTGTTGGTAATGTCCATGTGCGTGTAAACGGCGTAGTGTTTCCCGAGGTATCTGGAACTGCATGATCTTCCGCATCACTCTCTTTACTGTCTATCGCCATAATACGACGACGTCTACGAGTAACTGGATGGATATTTATATCTTCTTCTTCTGAGCTTACATGGAAACTATTATTCAACAAGGTGAGTTCTAATTCTTCTATTTGTGATGATAAATCTTCCTGATTTATTTCGAAATTTTCGAACTCATCATCCATTATAATAAAGCAATGAATGAAATGCAATAAAAAACAATTCAATTTACGTAAACAAATCACAGAAAATTCTCGAATCGATACGTAATCAATGTAGGTAGCTAGGTAGTCCAAACAATCACTGCGCGGGTGCGCGGGAATCGCGTATCGAGACGGCCGGCGGCCGGCAGGACATGAGAGGGGATGACCGACACCCCGACCCCCGCGGCCCCCGCCAACGAACAACGCGATTTATTTCCGCGTGGGCAGTGGGGGGCAACTGTTGAGTGACAGTAGTATTTTGGTGAAATAAAGTCACAAATTACTTTTCTTCGATTTATTTCATGTGATTTGGCACATTTTCTAGCCCATAAAGCAATAAAAACTTATACGTAAAATTTTACAATCGGGCATTTTTGACCTGGCTCCTTTTACTAAATAAGTGAGGCCCATATGTTGTCCCCCACGGCGTTTAACGTGTTAAAATGAAGAACTTGTGTAGTATGGCTAAAAATTTTTTTGTGAATAAGTATTATATTTGCATATTCATGCATTCACGCACATGAACATGTGTGTTTTTATAATGACTTGTGTCATTCACTTGAGATAAAAAAAAATTCGCTGTGCAAACAACGTTTTTACTTCCATACCCAAGTTATCTAGTTTATTTCATCAAAAGGCCCAGTCACTAAATTTGCCATCAAGAACCTTTGCGGCCTAGATGACTACTCTACGTGGAAATTCGCAATAAAAATGATTCTCATACAAGAAAAGTTGTTCACATATACATCAAACTACCCGGATTCCAAAGACTCTACCGCCATCGAGAAGGACCAAGACGCACTAGCTTTGATTTGTCTACATGTGGAACCTACACTTTATGCGTATGTACAAGATTCAAATCATGCCAAAGATGCTTGGGATAGTTTAGCGAAAGCATTTGAGGACAAAGGCGTAAATCGCAGGATCACCCTCATGAACGCGTTGATGGATGAGAAGCTAGAGAGTCATTCGTCGATGCATGAATATGTTGCTACAGTTATGTCTCTTTCTCAAAATTTGAAGGATATTGCCACTGGATTTGACGATGATCTTGTAGCTGTCGTGTTACTGAGAGGACTATCTGAAGAGTACAGGCCTATGCGAATGGCTCTGGAACACTTTGGGATGAAGTTGACTTCAGAGAACGTACGGCAGAAGTTACTGCAGGAGGATTCACGTCAAGGTTGTAGTACATTGCCTTTAGCGGATTCGGCATTGGCTGTGAGTAAGAAGCGGAATGGGAACAAAAATTTTAATATGACCAAAGTTAAATGCTTCAAATGTGGAAAGAGTGGAAAGAAAACGAGTTCGATCTCCAAACTGAGTGACGTCGCGGTCGTGAGCCTGTATTCATTCAGCGCCGGGGACTCCTTCAATCCGACAGAGTGATACATCGACAGCGGGGCATCTTCACATATGTCTTTCCAGAAACATTGGTTTAAAGATTTGGTTATAAATGTTGGTATGAGTAATGTGACGAATGTGCGAATCATGATAAGATTGAATGCAAGGGTAAGGGTGATATCATGGTGAGTTTGAAAGGACGAATGCTTGCTGTGAGGGATGTCATGTATGTACCCGGTTTGCGTGTTAATCTGTTATCAGTGTCTAAATTAGTAGAGAAAGGATGGAAGGTAAGTTTTGACAGAGATGGGTGCAAGCTAATTCACCATTTGGTTCCAGTTCATTTCAAGGGAAAGCTTCTGGCTACCGCAAGTGAAGTCTCAGGGATCTACAAGCTTGAAGGTTGTCAAGCGGTTGTAGGTGGGACTGCGTAGGCGTCAGTGAAAGCAGGTAATCCTTTGATGTTGTGGCACCGGCGGCTTGGACATGTAAATGAGCAAGATTTACGTAAGCTTCCGGGTATGGATTTTGGAAAGAGCGTAATGGAGCCTTTTTTTTTTTTTGAGGATGGGAAATCATCAAATGACTCCTCCCGCTCTGGGTGGAGCGGAAGGGAGTGTCAGACTCTTACTGACTAAAACCCGCCCGTGTTCCTTCCTTGGCCCTTTATGTTCCGGGTCAGCGGTACCCCTTTTGGATGATCCCGCTTTCCCGGCAGGCTTGGGCCCTAGTGGACCCCCTCTATGATGCTGACATCTCTTTGAGGCGCGCGTGGAACACGTACGCGCCGTCCAGCACGGGCCTGGTCCTGATCGGACGGTGAGCTACCCATTACTCACCGCCCGCAGGCCCGCGCCTACGGTGGCCGGGAGTCGTCCCGCGGCTCCCGACGCCCGGAGCGTCCACCGCGGCGGCTTGGACGGGAGACTCTCTCCCTCTCCCGTCCCGCCACCTCCTTAGCTAGCATGACTGCTTCGCAGAAGGAGGCGACTGCCTCCCACTCCCCCTCGCCCCGGACCATGGCTTGAACCAAGGCCGGGCGTGAGAGATCGCCGCCGCTGCCGATCGCCTCTACGAGGACACGGCGGTGCTCCGCCCATGCAGGGCAGGCCCCCACCGTATGCTTCACCGTGTCCTCGGGGCGATCATCGCAGTGGTGACACCCGGGCGTTTCCTCCCGCCTGATGATGTGCAGGAACCTCCCGAAACTTCCGTGTCCAGTGAGGACCTGCGTCAGGCGGTAGGTGAGGACGCCGTGACGCCTCTCTAGCCACTCCTCAAAGAGGGGTCTTACCGCCGCTATCGTGGCGTGCCCTGCGCTGGGTTGCGACAGTCGCTCTTTCCATGCCGCCATGAGATCGCGCCGGAGGTCCGTCCGCTCCGCCGCGATTTGCCGCGGAAGCGGGGTTTCCCCCCGGCGTAGTGCCTCCGCGCGCCACTCATACAGGCGCGCGAGGACTATCGCCTCCAGATCCCACGGCGGCAGTCCGGCAAGGAGGCTTGCCGCCTCGCCCGAGATCGTGCGGTAGCCCCGGATCAGCCTTACGGCTACCACCTTTTGGGGCGCGTTCAGATAGTGGGCGGCTCTCCGCCGCAGTGAACGCGCCCACACCGGGGCCCCATATGTAGCCATGGACCGCACGACCCCCGCGTAAAGCCTCCGGCAGGAGGCGTTTGGACCCCTCAGGTTGGGCAGGAGCCGCTTGAGGGCGGCCCAGTCCGTTCCAGTTTGGGGGCCAAACGTCGGAAGTGCTCCACGAAGTTCCACCGGCTATCGAGCACGAGTCCTAAGTATTTCATCGTGGACTCGACGCCGATGTGAACCCCTCCTGCCGTTAGTTGGGATCCCGATGGTGGCCTGTTCCGGGGCCCATGGAAAGACATGGCCTCGGACTTGTGCAAAGCCACCTCGGGACCCAACTGCCGGATCCTCTCCACGACTATCGCAACCCCGCGTGTCATCGCGTCGGCCGCCGCCTGATGCGAGCTCCCCTGCTCCAGGACCAGCGTGTCGTCAGCGTAGCACACCACGCTGACGCCATCAGGGAGGTCGGCCCGCAGCACCCAGTCGTAACCGATGTCCCACAGGAGCGGCCCTAGAACCGATCCCTGTGGGACACCGCACGACATGCGTAATGGAGCCTTGTGTCGCCTGCATTAAGGGGAAGGCACATCGATTACCTTTTCCAGTTGGTGAAGCTGAGAGGGCAGTCGAGAGACTGCAACTGGTTCACGCAGATATCTGTGGTCCAATGTCTGAACCTACACGTACGGTGGATCTCGGTATATGCTAGTTATTTTAGATGATTTTACACGCAAATCTTTTGTATTTTTCCTTAAATCAAAAGATCAGGTTTTCGATCATTTTAAAGTTTTTCTAACTAGTGTAGAGGTTGAAACCGGGTTGAAGGTAAAGTGCATACGCACGGAAAATGGAACAGAATTTGTGAACAGGAAGTTTGATGTTTTTCTACACCAAAAGGGTATAAAACATCAGTTGACTGTTCCCTACACTCCAGAACAGAATGGCGTAGTGGAACGAGCAAACCGCACTATTGTGGAGATGGCTCGTGCTATGTTGGCGGAAAAGGGTCTGAGTGCGAGACTGTGGGCAGAGGCATGTTATACGGCTGTTTATACGAAGAACAGGCTGCCTCACAGTGGCAATAATGGTAAGATTCCTGGCGTGCGTTTGAATCAAGCACAATTACAAACCAAAATAGGTCTAATGTAACTAACTTGGAAACTGTTGTGGTGGAAGATCATGGAAGTGCCATTACGAGCCAAGACAGGTCTAATGTGATGAATTATGAAACTGTTGTGGTGGAAGATCGTGGAAGAGACATTACGAGCCAAGACAGGTCTAATGCGATGAATTATGAAACTGTTGTGGTGGAAGATCGTGGAAGAGCCATTACGAGCCAAGACAGGTCTAATGCGATTAATTATGAAACTGTTGTGGTGGAAGATCGTGGAAGAGACATTACGAGCCAAGACAGGTCTAATGCGATGAATTATGAAACTGTTGTAGTGGAAGATCGTGGAAGAGCCATTACGAGCCAAGACATGGCTAATGCGATTAACTATGAAACTGTTGTTATGGACAATAATTTAAATAACCGTATTGTACTCGTAAGATTCCAATAACAAATACACAATTAAGGGGTTCTACAATTCTTTCAAGCAAACATAAACCTAAGGTAGTATAAAATAATTTGATTATTATTTGTTGTTTTATTGACGCATACCTCAAACAGACTGCTAGACGTTCCCTTGGTGGTATAACTTTTCTCCAATGAGTATCTTGTTTTCTTAACTTTTCAGTAAGTTTAGATAAAAGTATGTCGAAACAATGTTTTGACATCCTGAAATACTCAAAAAACTATGATTCATCATCTATCAGGTGTTTATATAGGGTAGCGAACTCTCCTTCTTCTTCTCTTTTCCTCCACGCGTTATGAACCCATTTCCTACTTCTCACATGAATTTCTTCGTCTTCATTTAATATTAAAGCAACTGCTGCTAACTGTGATCTTGAATATCGAGGCATTTTACAAGCACTTCAAACTGCTGCAAGGTACTAAAAATCACTGCACGCGTCGCGTCGGTACTGACATGTATGAATAGCACGTCACGGAACGGTACGGTACGGAACTGTCTCACGTTTCGGCACTGTTGTGTGCGGATAGGCCTTAAAGTGGGTGATAGACGTGCGAGTAAGTACGCGGACTTGTGGCTCGACGACCTTTTTCGCCTGTGTGTCACCTTAAAAACGCGTACTTTAAAATTTCCGCGCAAGTTCGCCGGCGATCCAACCTGTTTGAAATCTTACTCGTAGCTCGTCTCGGCTCGTACGTGTGGCAGCGCTGCGAGCCGAGAGCCGCCATTTTGTTTTGCCTGTCCGTGGATGCACAACGCTTGTGGTGTTTGACGTTTGTGTAATTTTTATTAATATTGGTTTACTGCGCAAGTGCCTAATCATTTAGTTTAGAAAATTCTCAAAATGAGTGATTTCCGAACTTAGGCCCGCTTGTACCAAAACTTTGAGTTAAATAAATAACTCGAGGTTTACTAACTCAGTGTTAATGTTTTAAATTTTTAACTCACAGTATAAATTGCACCAGTAAAAATTAACCCAGAGTCAACTAACCCGAGTCTTGTCATGTTCATTTGTTATGTTCATTCATTCTTTTTACATCCGGCAAAATATGGTAGATCGAATGCTAAATGAATTAATATACTGCTCTCTCTCGCTCCACAGTACTTTGAATAAGTCTATTCCTTTATGTCAGATTAGAAATGACACATGGTTCTTTGTCGCGTTATATTGACTGTCGTGACTTTAGCGTGTTGCATTGTTGTTGTTATACTTATTATTTTGTGAAAATAAATTAGGCGGACGCGGAAGATCTTCAAATTGGAAAAAAAAACCTCGGTTACGCGGTTCATTCGACTTCATTCGCACATGAGTACAATCTATTGCCCCAATGATACGTGGAAATCGTGAAATCTGGTAAAATTCCAATGCCGCCTGCCTTTGCTCTTCACCGGTAGTTGGCATGAATATAAATTGCGGATATAACCGAGCTATAGCATCAGTGACCTTATGTATGATCCTGCATGCTGTTGACTCATGTACCCCAATGACATCTCCGCAAGTCAGTAATTGACTTCCAGTGGCGTAAAACCGTAATGTACATAGTAGTTGGTTCATAGGTGATACAGCCTCACTGGAAAAATAAAATTAAACAATACTTTATATAGGTACCTATTATTAGTTGTATTGTACCTAGATATGATAAACTAGCAGCGTAGCAACACATAGTAGGTCATTATCATTGCACTTAAATCCAATATATCCAGTTTATTTCACACTAATTCCTAAAAACGTAATGTCACGGTCACAAATGTAGGTACTTACTTTTTATTCGCATTTGTATATTGCAATCTATTTTCAATTTTATCCAATAAATAGAGAACAGTTTCTTTTTGTAGACGAAATCTTCTATGGAAATCTTTGTCTCTTTGTGAGTAAAAATGATCAGTCCGTTCCGCAATTCTTCTGTTTTAAAAGTCTGAACTAATGTATTCGATGATCTCTTCATCATCATCAGACAACAACCATTGATTTATCATTTTCAGGACAAAATAAAACCGATATCACTAAGGCCCGCTTGTACCAAAACTTTGAGTTAAATAAATAACTCGAGGTTTACTAACTCAGTGTTAATGTTTTAAATTTTTAACTCACAGTATAAATTGCACCAGTAAAAATTAACCCAGAGTCAACTAACCCGAGTCTTGTCATGTTCATTTGTTATGTTCATTCATTCTTTTTACATCCGGCAAAATATGGTAGATCGAATGCTAAATGAATTAGTATACTGCTCTCTCTCGCTCCACAGTACTTTGAATAAGTCTATTCCTTTATGTCAGATTAGAAATGACACATGGTTCTTTGTCGCGTTATATTGACTGTCGTGACTTGAGCGTGTTGCATTTGCATTGTTGTTTATATTTATTATTTTGTGAAAATAAATTAAGCGGACGCGGATGATCTTCAAAATGGAAAAAAACCCTCGGTCACGCGGTTCATTCGACTTCATTCGCACATGAGTACAATCTATTGCCCCAATAATACGTGGAAATCGTGCAATCTGGTAAAATTCCAATGCCGCCTGCCTTTGCTCTTCACCGGTAGTTGGCATAAATATAAATTGTGGATATAACCGAGCTATAGCATCAGTGACCTTATGTATGATCCTGCATGCTGTTGACTCATGTACCCCAATGACATATCCGCAAGTCAGTAATTGACTTCCAGTGGCGTAAAACCGTAATGTACATAGTAGTTGGTTCATAGGTGATACAGCCTTACTGGAAAAATAAAATTAAACAATACTTTATATAGGTACCTATTATTAGTTGTATTGTACCTACATATGATACACTAGCAGCGTAGCAACACATAGTAGGTCATTATCATTGCACTTAAATCCAATATCCACTCTATTTCACACTAATTACTAAAAACGTAATGTCGGTCACATGTAGGTACTTACTTTTTATTCGCATTTGTATATTGCAATCTATTTTAAATTTTATCCAATAAATAGAGAACAGTTTCTTTTTGTAGACGAAATCTTCTATGAAAATCTTTGTCTCTTTGTGAGTAAAAATGATCAGTCCGTTCCGCAATTCTTCTGTTATAAAAGTCTGAACTAATGTATTCGATGATCTCTTCATCATCATCAGACAACAACCATTGATTTATCATTTTCAGGACAAAATAAAACCGATATCACTAAATGCAACAAACACAAGACACAAACAAAGCAAATTTTGACATTACTAACCCAGAGTTAGTTGACTTAACCCTCCCACATCAGTCGGTTAAAAATTTAAAAATTAAACTCCTGGTTATCCCCTAACTCTTGATGGTGCAAGACATCATTAGAATTTAACTCCAAAGTAGCATTTACCTCCGAGTTAGCCGTGATAACCTAGCTTGGCGCAAGTGGGCCTAAATGCAACAAACACAAGACACAAACAAAGCAAATTTTGACATTACTAACCCAGAGTTAGTTGACTTAACCCTCCCACATCAGTCGGTTAAAAATTTAACAATTAAACCGATGGTTATCCCCTAACTCTCGATGGTGCAAGACATCATTAGAATTTAACTCCAAAGTAGCATTTACCTCCGAGTTAGCCGTAATAACCTAGCTTGGCGCAAGTGGGCCTTATTCGCATGAACTGCTAACAGAATTTATAGAAGGTTTTCGAAATAATCCTTGCCTTTGGAAAATTAGAAGCAATGATTACAGAGACAAAAATATGAAGTTTCAAGCATACAATAATTTATTAGAAATTATGCGTAAGGTGGAAAGAGATGCTACCATAGATAACGTCAAGAAAAAAATTAATTCATTGAGGGCTGGGTATCGTAAAGAACATAAAAAAGTGCGAGATAGCATGAGAACAGGTTCAGGAGCTGACCAGGTATATGTACCAAAATTATGGTACTATAGTCAGCTTGAATTTCTGAATGATCAAAGCCAAGGTAAGTATAATTATTTATAAATCAATTGCCAGCGGGGTGTCCAGCTTGTAGTGGTGTTGTTACAATACATAATGAAAGTGTGATGTTTTAAAATAAAACAAAAAGTACATAATATAATATTAGTCTTTTATTTACAGGTGAACAATCGGCTGACAATTTGGATAGCAGTGAACAGGAGACAATTAATGATGATGAAAGTACATTTGACGTTGAAAATGATACTCAGGTAAATTATATATTATTATTATAACATTCTGTGTTGCCATGGTACTGCACCACTAATACTAAAGTAGGTTTCATACTTCTCTCGGGTAATTTTTGCATTTTGAGTGGGATTACGATCATGTGTTTGTCGCAGTGACTGTAATTCTCCATTTCGTGGTCTCAGTCCCAAATCAATAGTTCCATTTTCATGATTTTCACTATCAAATTGCTGACGTGAACTGTAAGTTTGTTTTGCTTTTTTCCTTAAAAAAATGTGCAATACACAACATGCCAAAACCATTTTGTTAATATTGTGCACACTGGTATTTATAGGCGACCGAAAAATGTGGAATCTTCCCGCCAAAATTCCAAAAACATTTTCTATAATTCTTCTAGCCCTGCACACTCTATAATTATATATCCTCTTACTTGAGTTAGCCAGTGATTGCCTTTGTGGGTATGGTTTTATAAAATCTGTTCTCAAAGCAAAAGCCTCATCGCCAATAAATACATAAGGCAACTCTTCTGAATGTCCGCTTGGTTTTCTCGGGTTAGGAAGATTTAAACTCTTCGAATTCAATCTTTGAAAAAATTTAGTTTTTTGTAATACACCACCATCAGAAATACGTCCATTTGTTCCAATATCCACATAAATAAATTCATAATTTGCATTAGCAATTCCCATTAGAACGATACTATGATACCCTTTAATGTACCTAAAACTATAACAGACTGATCTCAATAAAATAAAATGTTACATTTACTTATTTAATGTTGATAACATAAATTAGTTTAAAAATTGCCTAATGTTAATTTATGTTTTGAATTTAATTTTTATTTTAAAAATTACCTATACTTTTTGCTGTGCCCTACAGGGTCCATAACTGTACCTTAGCTTTAAGCCATTGTAACATCTCTTAAACATTATGGAATGCAAATAAATATGAATATGAATATGAATACTATATACTTTACTATACTATAATACTTTATTTAAACTTTAATAATAATAATTATAATTCTTCGAATAAGAGGACGGTTCTTCGCTATCCAGGATGTCGACAGATCCAGGGGAATGATGAGCCTGTATGGATTAAACGGGGAATATTTCAGGGCGACAGTTTGAGTCCACTTTGGTTCTGCTTAGCCCTGAATCCTCTAAGTACACTACTGGAGGATTCAGGTCTAGGTTATCGGTTGAGGAGAGGTGGTCAGGTCATATCTCACCTCCTCTACATGGATGATTTGACACTCTTTGCCCCCAACAAATTGCGACTGATGGAGCTACTGAAGGAAGGAATTTGGTGTGGACAAATGTGCGGTCATGTATGTAAAGCGAGGGGAGATTGTTGAATCCGTGAGAACCCAACTCTCGGATTCCACAAACCTTAGAGCCCTCTCCGCATCCGAAACCTATAAGTATTTGGGTATGTCGGAAGCTTTAGGCATCAATGTTACTGACATGAAGCAATCGTTGAAGGAACGCTTCTTTGGCCGCCTGAAAAAAGTACTTAATAGTCTTCTTTCAGGCGGAAACAAGGTGCGTGCCTTCAACAGTTGGGTCATGCCGGTTTTGATGTACTCTTTCGGCATACTCAAATGGACTCAGACTGAACTCGACGCCCTGGATAGGAGGGTCCGTACACTACTGACCGCAAATCGGATGCATCACCCACGTTCTTCGGTGATGAGACTGTACATCCCGCGGAAGTGCGGGGGTCGAGGCTTTTTAAATGCGAAGACCCTCCACAACCGCGAGGTCTGCAGTCTCAGGGAATATTTTTAAAAAGCTGAAATGGGTATGCACCGTGATGTGGTAGCAGTAGACAAGGGACTCACCCCGCTCTCCATGGCTAAAGAGAACTGGCGCAAACCTGTAGTACTTACTACCGATGACCGCAGGGAGGTATGGCAAAGCAAGGAGCTTCACGGGCGCTTCTACCGGGCTCTTCACCAACCCGGTGTAGACTTCTTAGCGTCCGTATCCTGGCTACGTTTTGGTAACCTTTTCGGAGAAACTGAAGGTTTCGTCTGTGCAATTATGGACGAAGTTATCTTGACGAATAACTACCGGAGACATATTATGAAAGACGGGACGGTTGACGTGTGTCGGGCATGCCACCGTCCAGGTGAATCCATCAGACATATTATCTCTGGTTGTTCTCGTCTGGCTAACGGCGAGTACTTGCACAGGCATAACCAAGTAGCCAGGATTATTCACCAGCAACTTGCTTTAAAATATAAACTTGTGGATACCGAGGTACCGTATTACAAGTATGCGCCCGACCCAGTTCTCGAAAATGACCAAGTCACGTTGTACTGGGATCGGTCTATCATTACTGACAGGACTATTGTCGCCAATAAGCCTGATATAGTGGTGATAGATCGATTAGCGCGCCGCACAATGATTATCGATGTTACCATTCCACATGACGAGAACCTCGTGAAAGCTGAGAAAGAGAAACAAATTAAATATCTCGACTTAGCACACGAGGTTGTTGACATGTGGAATGTGAGCTCGGCTGTCATTGTGCCGATTGTCGTATCGGCCAATGGCCTGATGGCCGAAAGCCTCGATCAACATCTTTCGAGGCTCTCGTTAGGCGGTTGGATCAAGGGCCTGATTCAGAAGGCAGTACTCCTTGATACGGCTCGTATCGTGAGAAGGTTCCTGTCTCTGGAGCCCTAACCACCGGTAGCTTGGACCCTGCTCCTGACACCGGCGGATCACTATTTTTATATTTTTAAATGTTTTTTATAAAAATATTTAAAAATGTATTTATATGTATGAAAATAAATAAACGGAATAATAATTCAAAATAAATACAAATAACATAAAGTTACATTCTTAACATTAATGTGCCATAGATAAATAAAGTCTGATTACTAGATTATTTTGTATTATTTTATTTATAAAATAGATTTAAACTACGTACCTTCAAATATGTTTTGAGTGCAGAGCAAATTGCGTCGCATGTCTCAGGATCTATGTGCCCCAATGATTGTCTTGATATTGCTGACGAATACATTAAATCTTTGTATGTTCCACCAGTTATCAAAAATCGTAATGTTACACTTAAACGTTCATGCGGTGAAATAGCTTCTCTCATGCAAGTATCTTGTTTGGCTATAATTGGTGAAACTAAACGCAAAAGTTCTTCATACAGCGGTTCAGGCATTCTGAAATAATTATGGAAATCTTCCTTCTCTTCACGTAACTCTCTTACTAAATTCACATGCGATAAACGCTCTAAAACGGCGTGTGCTAGCTGACATATGGCAAATAATTGTAATATTTTTGTGTTTCGTAATGTTAATTACTTGTTACTATATGTATAGAATCCAGTTCTTCTAACTGAACAGACAGCAGTGCTGCTGGGGAGTTTGTTCCGCCACTTCTTCTTCCCAGCTAAAGCACTAGGAAGTGGTGAAGGGTGGGCGTTTTGGGGGGACTGTCTTATGTGATTTTGACGTTCAAAAAGTGCTGATTCTCAGCCTAATTTGAATAAATGACTTTTGATTTGATTTGATTTCTCTTTTCGTAATCCAGTGCTTTACCCATACTTGTCGATTTCGTCTTTTTTTATTAGTTTTTAAAATGTAGTTTGATATAATTCCCAAATAACACAAAGCTTCTTCTCTCGACGACATCGCGATATAGTATGAGCAAGCTTCACGTGTGTCACCGACGTCGAGCCGAGTCAGTTGACGATCTTAAAAACCGCGTGCTTTAAGTTCGTACGTCTATCACCCACTTAAGATGGACTTGAATTAAATCAAGGAGAAAGTCCAGTCAAACGCGGGGCTCAAGTTCCAGGAGCCAAAACCTCTGAACCCACTCGTCTGCATAAGGGGGGTACTGTCCAGCTACAGCGATGGCGAGATCGTCGATCTATTAAAGGCGCAGAACAAACACCTTCTGCAGAGCGTCGCTGTGGATGGGCAGACCCTAAAGGTGCGCTATAGGAAGCGCGCGAGGAACCCCAATGAGTGCCACCTTGTCCTTAAGCTCTCCCCGGAGCTCTGGAAATGTTATACGGCAGTTCAGAAAGTCCATGTGGGCATCAAGCGATGCTGGATTGAGGATCAGTCCCCCCTAGTACAGTGCAAAAAGTGCCTTGGATATGGGCACAACAAATCCATATGCAGGGCGCCAAAAGAAGCCTGCAGTTTCTGCGGCGGAGCGCACAACGGAAGGGACTGCCTTACTCGAGCTGACGGCAAACAGCCCACATGCGTAAACTGCAAGATAGCAAACAGGACGGGCAGCGACCTGGCACACACAGCGTTTAGCGAAGAATACCAGGAACGCCAAAAATGGGAAGGGGTAGCACGGTCGCGCGTTTCCTATTGCTAAAGGCGACCAAGACAGCACCACAACCAGCCAACCAGTCACCCCCGAAATCGCATGAAGACCGACAGCAAGATTGCGACTCATGCAAGTAAATCTTCAGCGCTCCAAGATGGCCACAGAAGAACTACACATGGTGGCCCAGGCAAGGGCAGTTTCAGTAGCACTAGTTCAAGAACCCTATGTAGGAAGCACTGGTGTGATGAAACAAATCCCCGGCACACAAGTCATCCAGTGCAGCCTGAATCGCCAAAAACCAGTCAAGGCAGCGATTGTTGTTTTCGGGAACAACCTGGAGGTTATCCACGACCCCCAGCTTGTGACCGAGAACATCGCCGCTGTCCTGCTGAGGGCGGGCCGGCTCAGCTTTAGGTTGCTATCGGTCTATTTTGAGGGTGACCTGGACATCGAACCGTACCTATCACAAACACAAAACACAACGCACAAACTACACACCCACAACATCCTGGTGGGAGGACGCGTAAACGCCTGGAGCCAGTGGTGCGGAAGTGTTTCCGAAAACCATCGCGGGGCAGCGTACAATGCTTTCCTCAATGAGCGGGATCTCCACATCCTGAACTCGGGACAAACACCGACTTTCGAGACCTACAGATGAGACAGGTGGTGCACGAGCGTCGTCGATGTGACGGCATGCAGCCTGCCGCTGCTAGGCAAGGTAGAAGAGCGGCGTGTAGAAAGAAGTCTAATAACTTCAGACCACAACATAATAACCTTCTCGATGCGTTTAGAAAAGGCCTTAGAACCCATGAGGCCAATCTCGACGCGCATCTATAACACCAAGAAGGCAAAGTGGTCCGACTTCAGCACGCACTTCAAGACCAGCCTGGCAGATGGAGAGATCACATCAGTCAAAGTCTCGAAAGTCTCGAACCCTGAGGATCTGGAGACATTTATTACATCATACACACTAAATATCCACCGCTCATGCGAGGTAGCGATTCCAAAACTGGGGTCGCCTAAGCACGACGCCAAGCCCCCATGGCGGCCCCTTCTCTAGACCGTCTCAAAAAAGACGCAATGACGAAGAAGAGAAGGATCCGGAACGCAGCCGCAAGCCGGAGACACTTCACCATCTAAGAATACACACTGGCAAAGCATAACTACACCACAGCAGCAACGGAAGCAGCCACAAGCAACTGGAAGGAGTTCTGCTCGAAGCAGGACCGAGAGAGCATGTGGGACGGCATCTACAGGGTACTAAGGAAGACAGCCAGAAGACAGGACGACGCGCTCCTGAGAAACACCGCAGGTGAGACGCTCATTCCAGAGCAATCCGCCGATCTTCTGGCAAAGACCTTTTACCCCGACGACTCAACAGATGCCGAACAGCCATAACACATGAATTTGAGGAGGCTGGCGGAGGTAAAGAACCCTCAAGATCTGTCTGCTGATAATCCGCCATTTACAACCGCGGAGCTGGAAATGTTTCTTCTGAACCAAAATCCGAAGAAAGCCCCCGGTCCCGACGGATTAACCGGTCCAGCCATATTGGAACCAAATGGTTCCGGTAATTTCCCCATACCGTCAAGCCATATTGGAACCGATCGGTTCCAGTGGCTCCGCGCGGTTTTAAATCTGTTTTCACCTTAAAATAAGAGCTAATATTGTTTGTGGGCATTTTAGTCTATGGGCTGTAGTATATCGTGTGCCATACATCCATTTTAAAATAAAAATACGACCTGACAACATTATAAAAAATGTTTAGAACAGACGCATCGCAAATGTCAAATCCCTGTGTGGTCGTGCTTACGTGCGCATATGTTTTTAATTGATTTTGCAGGTTTTTTTGTGACTAGTTGAAGGAAAGTGGGCGAATATTCATTTATAAGTGGTTGTTACATCGTTGTAGATAATATTTGCACGAAATAACATCGTAAATACTTTTTTGAGTCAAGAAATGTTACGTGAAAAAACCGTTATGCCAATGTCGTAATTATGATGACGAATTTTGTGTTTTACAATTAATTGAGTGTATCTATACGATTTGTGAGATTCTAAAACTAATAATAACAATATATTTTGGTCATTCGAGGCGTTTCGTACTTTACTATTCATATTTCAACGATTTACATAGTATACAAAATACCTAAACTATTTTACGTAATTGAGAGGTTGATATCTTTGTTTTTTTTCATAAACATGAGTAAGTATATAAAGTAATACGAAAATATAGTTCGTTCTTGTGAAGTTTTGACTAATATTCAAATTCTAAAACCAAAAATACAAAGTTAAATAGCAGTCACAAAAAAATGGCCGATTAGTTCCCTCTTCAAGAAATTCTTATCATTTTACAATTCAAAGTGGCATATTTTTATAACATATAGGTAGTTATCAGTCAATAAAGGTCTAACTAGTATCCTAATAACAAGTTTTTATTGAAACTACTCAATATAACTAAGATGAGCGTGTACAAAGTCGTGCGATAAACAATACGGAAATCAGAAAAACAGCTGCGCGCATTATCAAGTTTGAGTTTCAATATTATAAAAAATTAAGGTAGGACTCTCAAAAAAACGCTGCTGTTAGATAACTTGTCTATTCATAATGTAAAATGCAAAATTTCAGGCATATTGATACAGTAGTTTTATCAGAAATCGACATAACACAGGAACAAACACACTTTCAGCTAGTTCTGTTTATTTATCATTTGTTAACAATAACAAATCTCGATAGACGAGCATTGTTTACATTTTATGGCATGCTTTGTATATTCATGAACCCAAAACACTTTAGAATACGATAACAAAGGCCCTTGGTAACGTTTATTCCCATCTGCCCCCTTCGAGCTTGCCACCGGGGTGGTGGCTGGCACTAAGTAGTGGCGTTTACCACCCCGTGGCAGATGACACTTATTTAGTGTCATCTGCCCCCTTCATGATGATTGTAAGGTGGTCGATTCTCCACCGCGTTCTCATATTACGTACTGGACATTATCAATAGAAATTTAAATAAAACCATTGGATATCATTAGCAACAAAAATTAATCCCTCCACCGCCACAAACCGCTACAGTACTGTAGAGGCTTGTGTCTTCCGCCTTTAGCAGAAAACTCTGGCCGGAGATAATTTCCTATTCTAACATTCAAACGTGTCAAATATATTTTATATTGTTGTTATTAAAAATAATGTGTCAGATCTAGTATGACAGTTGAATTGTGAATTTGTCTAAGAAATAATATCGTCACCTCCACGGCAAACGAACGAATCTGCAGTTTTTGTAAATTTGACATTTCTATAAAAAACTACACCTTATGTTGTACTACATAAGGTGTAAAATTTTCAAATTTCTGTCTCTAACGGTTATAGAAATCCAATAGTACGAATCTCCATTTTTTGTTGATACGCCCAAATTAAACTTACGAAATTGATATCAGTTGTTTTGGCGTAGTCGAATATATGAAGTCCAAGAAAAATGCACCACGGTCAACCTACGAATCTGTCATATTCGTGAATTTACATCGTAGCACACTTTAGTAAATCGATTTAGCAACTCACGGCAAACATACGAATATGGGAGATTCGTAAGTTCACATTGGTAGAATACATTCTTCATGGGACTCAAGTAACCCATAGCAAACTTACGAATCGGGCATTTTCGTTAATTTACGTTGGTAGCTTGTTTGACAAAGAGGCTTAAATATCCCATAGCAAACTTCTGAATCGGGCATTTTCGTAAATTCGCATTGGGAGCTTTTTACAAAGAGGGTCTAATATCCCATAGCAAACTTACGAATCGGGCATTTTCGTAATTTTACATTGGTAGCTTGTTTAACAAAGAGGGTCAAAATATATCCCATAGTAACTTCTTAATATTCAAAGTTATAAGTATTACTACAATGAAATCATATTATTATTATAGGTACACAAAAAAAACTAATGCTATTAGTTCGAAGTTATGCATAACCGGGAACGCAACTGTGGTACTGTGTACTGGTGCAAGCGAGATATAGTATTTTATTATTGTCATTGAATTGAACAGAATTGGGCAACGGTCATTTTCAAAGACTACTATAGTATACTGGCTAGTCGTTATTGAAACAAACGTCGTAGAAGACGTACTTATCGTCGTCTTTGATTGTTAATAACCTTAAAAAATGGAAGCTAATGAAGACGTGAGTATTAAATGATTGAATAACATTTCTATTTATAGTCATTAGTTTTATCGAAAGACGACAAATTTAACAAGTAATTGTTATTTAATTTTACAGATTTTGTCATTAGAACAGTTGTTGGCTAAAAAACGGCGATTAATGGATATAAAAAAAAAAAAAATCTATCAAGGACAAATGGTTGATTTTGCAGACTCAAGAGGTATGTTAGAATTTTGTTATAATTGCGTAATATTTTTAGAAATCTTAGGGCGTGTTAACTTTTTATATTATCTTAATTTGATAGGTTTATTCCAATGCATCTTATCCATGCGAGCGGTCGACGAGTCAAGATTGAAAATGCTCCGCGAAGGAATGAATCGCGTCTCGTGTCAGAGATCAGTTTGGATTACATATTGCAATATGAATCATACAATATTCTGCATGTGTGAATGTTTTGTGGGTGCTTTGCTTTGTTAACGAGCATGATTCTAGTTTTCGGCGGGGCTATCACAAATATTAAAAACAATTTTATTAATTCCAATGAATACACGACTTACTCATGCCTGCTCGATTTATTAATGGTTATAATGTGATATGAAAAATTATCGAAATATTGCAATTAATAGCGGAAACCGCATGTCAGTTTGTATACATTGTTTTTTTTTTCAGCTGACTCCAATCCAGGTACGCCATATTCTAACACGCAGCCTTCAGTTTCTCCACCACCATATTCTCCCCTAACTCCACTAAATATGAATAAAAAAAGTAATGATAAAAAATTATCAGGTGAGATGATTCTATCTATATATATAGGTATAATAAAAATGGAATAGATCGATTTCTGTACAGACGCCAGCACATCAACCTACTACAATCTGTCAAATTTCTTTAATAGATTTTCAACTTTATCACATAATCATAAGGTTCAAAGTTGATTGGGAAAATCTGACAGTTTCGGGTAGGTTGATGTGCTGGCGTCTGTACATTATAGATATTGAAAAAAAACTTATATGGGGGGTCTTTATAAGAGCAACAGAAACCAAAACAACAGTTTCTAGATTATTTGTCTATTTTTCTGTTTATCTGTATGTCTTATGTCTGTATATATTTGTGCGTGCATCACGTAAAACTACTGCATGGAATTAAATGCAGTTTTCACCGATGTATTGCTACAGGTCTTACTTAAAACATAGGCTCCATTTTTTTCTTTTTGTACACGGGGGCGAAGACGCGGGCGGCAGCTAGTATAAATATTATAACCGTAATTTTTTTTAAATCCACACAACATGTCCATCCAGTCGCTGAGTGTGTGTGTGATTGTACGTTTGTTACTTCTTCACGCTTAAATGGCTAATCCAAGATTATGTATTGTATTTGTATAGATGTTGCCAAGTAATGTAAAGTAGTTCAAGTTATGGATAGGCAACTAAAGTAAATAAATGTGCATTGTTTTAGATATTTGTGATCCTGTCATTTTGCAAGAAATACAAGATGATTTTTCTCGTACACTATGCTCACCGTCTCGATTGTTAACAACGATGAACAACGTTTCGCCATTATCATCACCTGTTCCAGAAATGTCACCAGAAACACGCGAACTATTTAATGTATTAACTGAGCATGAAGCAATCTACGAAAATAATGATGTTTCAATACATGTAGAGGGACTTGATTATTGCGATAGTGATGACAGCGTTAAGGATCCGAATTACATCTCACATAGCAACGGAATACATATAGACGAGTCCACAACGTCTTGTTCATCTTTTAATGATAACGAAAATCATGAAATATCAACGGAACTTATTCTACCTACGGAAGACGAAGATTTACGATCTACTTTGGAAACCGGCAGACCTAACAAGGACCATAAGCGTATTAAAGCTACACAACAATTTAAAGTTTCCTCGAAACTACTAGAGAGGCGATGCTCAGAAAATGACTTGCAACAGAAGCAACCACCTGCAAAAATATTAGGAAGGCGTGCTTCTATATCCGGTGCTATATTATCAAAAATTAAGCCAAAGTCTAGCTCTCCGAAGAAAAAACATGTTTCTGATCCTAATAACTGGAAAAGACGTATTGAAAGGTCCAAACGTTTGAAAGGTGAAGTTTATAAAACGATCAAAGGAAAAATTGTTGCGGCTGCGCCTTTGAAGCAACCTAAGTGTCTGTCAAAAGGCAAACATAAATGCAACGCTAATATACCTGAAGATGCGAGGAAAAAAATTTATGACTCATTTCGAGCTATGGAATCATTACAAGAGCAGCGTCAATTTATAATTCAACACGTTACAAAAGAAGGTAAAAAACGATCTACAACAAGTGGTCCATCGCGGAAAGTAAGTACGCATCAATATTGTTTCACAATAAACAATGAAAAGCTTACTGTATGCAGAGAATTCTTTTTAGACACCTTAAACATCAAGGAAGGAATAGTAAGGGGTGCTCTAAAAAAGATTTCTGAAGAAGGAGTTCTTTTAGCTGATAGAAGAGGCAAAAAACCTCCATCTAATAAACTTTCTATTGAGAGACTTGATCGAATTAAAAAACATATTTTTTCGTTTCCTGCGATGGAGTCGCATTATTGCAGAAAGAATTCCGAGTTCAGGTATCTAGATTCTGGACTGAATGTGACCATAATGTATTCATTATACAAGAAAAAATGTGAAGACGAAGGCGCAATACCAGCAGGAATAGAGTCTTACCGGAAAGTCTTCAGGTCCTATAAATTAAGATTCCATGTGCCGAAAAAGGATCTCTGCAAAAAGTGCGTCGCTTACAAGGAATTAAAAACACATGACCCGAGCAGCCCTGAAGAGGAACATGATTCGAACCATCTTAAGCGACGCGACGATGCTTACCTGCGTCGAGACGCTGACAAAGCAGCAGCAAAGATTGATCCGAAGACTTTGGCATTTAATTTTGACCTAGAAGCCGTCCTCCAAACTCCTAAAGCTACATCTGGACCATTCTTTTACGTTCGAAAATTAGCTGTATACAATTTGACCTTTTATAAATTTGGCGATCAAGACGTAGACTGTTTTACATGGGACGAAACGGAAGGTAAACGGGGAAGTGCTGAAATTGCAACCTGTGTTTACAAATATATTTGTAGTCACAAACAAGGCATAACACATGTGAGAATGATGTCAGACAATTGTGGCGGCCAGCAAAAAAATTTTAGTTTTTGCTGTATGTTGCTGCACTTGGTGACAAATCATTCCACAGTAAACATAATTGATCATGTTTTCTATGAGTCTGGACATAGTCACATGGAATGTGACTCTATTCACTCCAAAATAGAACAGAAATGTAAAAATACAGCAATTTACACTCCGGACGGTTGGATTCAAGTTATGAGAATAGCCAGAACAAATCCTCGTCCATTTAATGTGAATGTCTTAGTTCATGACGATTTTTTAGATTTTAATCCCAATCATTGTCAGTTTGCGGAAGAAATTTCGAAAAAACAAGGTTCGAAAAAGAAAAGAACAAAAGAACAAGAAGACAATGGAGAACTAGACGAGACAAGACCAAAAGTGAAGATAAATTTCCAAGATGCTGTGTGGATTCAATACCGTAAAGACAACCCTAAATCAATCTTTATTAAAACTGACTACAATGACGAGACCTTTAAAGAATTTAAAATAAAATCAAAAAGAGGAAAGAGTACAGCAATAGTACCAAGTAATATGTATGCTGAAAGAATACCGATTTCCAAAGCAAAAAAAAGAGATTTATTAAAACTATGTAGAGATAATCAGATACCAAAATATTACCATTCTTTTTATGAAAACCTACCCGATTCGGAAGCAATTCAAGATCGCTTGCCTGAACCAGATGCTGAAGACGAAGAGGAACTGTAGGTAATTGAAAATTACAATTTTCAAGTACTTCCATTTACTCTTACTTTTATTGTAAGACTGTATTAGTTTGTAAGTTTTGATTTTGTGTCGTCTATCGTAAGCAAATGTTTTCATACAACATAAAACGTTTGCTTACGGTTCTATTCGCGTCATTACTTCGGGTTTGTCCGACTAGTGTCCATCTCATACGGAGATCTTAGTCATGAGCTCTTGTGTGAAAGTCGCAACTCCACAAAAGACGTGAGTAAAACCGTAAGGAAATATTTATTTGGAAAATTGTTGTTACTTATTATCTTTTATTTTGTTGTTTTACTCGTAAAAGCAGATTAGTTGATTTTTTTCTTAAATAAATACATTCATTTGAATACGTATTTTATTATTTTATTTTGTGTTCCTACTCCAAACATAATTTTGTGATTTCACTTGAATTATTTCTAAAACAATTTTAATTTAGGAACTTATTTTCCTTGAAAAGACGTGATATATCTCATGGTAAACTAACGAAAGTGGCACTTTCGTTAATTTACCAAAGTATATATTTGATACTTTTCATAAGTAACTTACGAAATTGCCACTTCCGTAAGTTTGCTACGGTGTAATATAATACCTATGAACTCTCATGTATGAAGGTGAAAAGTAACGAATATGCATTTATTTGTTATTTTTGTAATATAAAAATAATACATTCATGGTATATAAAAGCAGAGGAATTTTGAAAATCAAATGTATCGCAGAGTTTATTACATCTGTCTCTTGAAAAAAGTTATTGGCAATTTAATGTTTCAAAACGTTCCCCTGTAAAATGTGTTTTTTTCAGTTTCGTAAGTTTACCATAAAGGTGACGATATATTAGTTCCAAGTCCTCCGCGTTTCAATATACTTAATTCCCCCTATTTCTAGAGGTCCCCTCTGGTAGAGATCCAAAGGGGACCTCTAGAAATAGGGAGAATACCTAGTACCAGTACCTACTTAGTGCTTTACAGTATTTTTCCATAGATTACGGAAATTCCTTGTATGTCACAATTTGCAATAGATAATCAGAGACTGCGTGGTGCGCGCGCGCGCAAATATACCAATATGGCGGAACCACTAGCAAGTGGAAGTTCCCAAGAGTCTGATACGATTTTTTATATTAATAAAAACAATGGTAAAGTGCTATTACTTGCGGGACATCAATATATTATAAAAAAAACAATATAAAACCACTGGTCACGTGGTATGGGAGTGCTCAGGTAGAAGAAAAAATAAGTGTCGCGGTCTTTTAAGAATGAAAGTAAGTAGAAGTTTTTTTTATTACAGTTTAGTAAGTTTTTTAATCTGGTCTAGTTCAACAATTTATAACACTTAATATTATAAAGAGGAAAGATTTGTTTGTTTGTTTGTTTGTATTGAATAAACTCAAAAACTACTGAACCGATTTTCAAAATACTAACCGACAGAAAGCTACATTATCAGTGGGTAACATAGGCTATATTTTATTTTCAAAAAATGCTCTGCTATCGGGCTCCGGAATGGGTCGCTAGTTAGGTATAAGGTCAAAAATAACAAAGTTAGACATGAGTAACATAAGACATGTTGATCTAAACTGATCCAACGCGAGTCACAAATTAATAGATAAGTGCTAATATGCCAATCTGTATCTAAGTAAGTAGGTAGCTACTTATCTTTGACTTGCGTTGGGTCAGTCTTAAAGAATATTCACTTAATATGTGTTTCTTTTTATAGGGGAAGAATCTTGTAGATGAGAAGCCTGTATATATCTTGTAGAAACTGTACACCAGATTTCCCAAAAAATGAGACTGCAATATTATTGCAAAGAATAAAGGAGAAAATAACACAGCCAAACTTTCCCGCCGTGCCAACTATCTACAACAAAGCAATGGCAGAGATGAATAATTCCGACGTGAGTAATATTGTGCAACTTCCTCTATTTAATAACATCAAATCATCATTATATAGGCATAGAAATAAGACAGCAGAATTGCCAAAAATATCCTGTTGTGAAGCTGAAGAGGTGGAAATCCCAGCTAGATACCAAGAATTTTTGATGGCCGACTACAGACATGAAGGAGTACGTATCATTATATTCTGCTCCAAAAAATCCAGAGAATTAATTAGAAAGGTCACGGACTTCTTCAGCAATGGTACTTTTAAAAGTTGCCCAACATGTTTCAAACAATTGTACGTAATTCATGGAGATTTGGGGAGCGATAGAGAAGCCACTAACATCGTGCCGTTGTTGTACTGTCTTATGAATAAAATGACATGTAAAGCCTACGTCACTCTATTCGATTTAATAAAATCGCAGATTGCTGAGTGGGAACCATTGAAATTTAAGACAGACTTTGAAAATGCTGCGATCAAAGCTATAAAAAAATCTTTCCCAAATACAGAAATTTCCGGCTGTTATTATCATTATAATAAAAGTATTTGGAAGAAAGCAAAAGAACTTGGAGTGACACAAAGATACGAAAAAATTAAGAGACGAGAAATAGAACTTAGCGCAGTATTACCTTTATTGCCTCGTAATGAGTTATTAAATGGCTGGAAATATATAACGCGTCATGATACTGAAGACCCTCAATTACTGAAATTCAGGTCCTATATGAAAAAACAGTGGATAAAGTCTGATTCGCTAGAAATTTTGTCAGTGTATGGCCAACGCCACCGAACCAACAATTTTTTGGAAGGTTGGCACAACAAGCTAAACAAAGCTATGGGAAAAAAGAATCCAAATATTATGCATTTTTTTAATATCATTGAAGAAGACGCTTCGTTAGTCAACGTTAAAAAAACTCTAATACAAAACAAAATATTTAAAAAAAGGGATCAAAAATCTATGTCCAATGACGACTTCATTCAAGACGCTCAATTAGCGTAATTGGATGATCAAATAACAGTAGGCCACTTTTTGGAAATGGTGCGTACTTAATTTAAACTTTTCTTGAATTAATATGATTACATAAGCTTACAACTGTGATTTGAATTATTATTACTATTTTTTGTTACTAATGGGTACATTATTCTAATTTAAATAATATTGTGATTAAAACTGTAATCTTAGTTGGTAATTTAAAAAAACTTAATTTTTTTAAATAATCTTGTTTAAGTTTTCGTTAGTGTCGTTAGTTAAAAAAATATAAGTAAGCGATTGGTTTTCATGACACGTAGTCATGAAAACCAATCGCTTACTTATATTTTTTTTTTTTTTGTATAAATACTAGTCGATTATTGTAAATTATACTGTGATTAAAACTGTGATTGTGGCAATAGAACATTATTTAAAATTAAATGATTATTTTTCTGTAGCATAAGTTTTTGCTGATTATTCCATTTTGTGAAAATATTCATTACTTGTGTAAAAAAACTGTGACTATACCCAATAAAGAAACAGAAATGTATAAATCCTACTAATATTATAAACGCGAAAGTTTGTGAGGATGGATGGATGGATGTTTGTTACTCTTTCACGCAAAAACTACTGAACGGATTTTGATGAAACTTTACAGTAATGTAGCTAGACAGTTAGTTACAGTACAGTTAGTGACAGTAACAGCTAGTAACATCAGAATAACACATTGGCTACAATTTATAAAGATTTTATGTGATTTGGCCATAATACTGGGTGGCGCAAAAGTACTGGCACTAAAGAAAATACTTTTTTTTTTATTTGACATATCCTGTCATTCTGTTTTTGTAAATTGTGTAGTGAACAAATGTAAAATACACTGAAAATAAACATGAACCGCTTTACTCCCCAAGAACGTGGAATAATCGTGTCAATGTTCTTACGGAATAATTCATCAGTGATAAAAACACAACGTGAATTTCGTCGACGATTTTCCCACCGTCCAGCACCGATGGGTCGCACAATTCGACGCTTTGCCACACGCCTCGAAGCAACTGGCTCAACAAAGGATAGACCTAAGTCTGGGAGACCAAGAACAGGCCGTTCAACTGAAAATATCGATGCTGTGCGCGAAGATGTGGAAGAGTGTCCAGAGACATCAACGAGGCGACGTGCCACGCAATTGGGCATTTCCAGACGGACCCTGCAGCGTATTTTGGTGACAGACTTAAAGATGTTTCCGTATAAAACTCAAATGACTCATCAGTTGCTGCCTACTGACCACCGAGCTCGTCTAGAATACAGCCAGCGCGTCATAAACCTAAACCTTGAAGAGGATGATTTTTCTTCAAAATTGGTTATGAGTGACGAAGCGCATTTCCATCTCTCAGGGCATGTTAATAAGCAGAATACTCGGTTCTGGGGCACTGATAATCCGTGCATTATTCAAGAAACACCTTTACACCCACTAAAAGTTACTGTATGGTGTGGCATCTGTGTTGACAGAGTAATCGGACCCTATTTTTTTGAAGACGCTGGAGGCAATGCGATGACTGTCACTGGAGAACGCTACAGAACCATGTTACGTGAGTTTTTGATACCCAGTTTGGACGAATTGGGGCTAGAGCAGATCTGGTTTCAACAAGACGGCGCTACGGCACACACAGCGCGCGACACTATGGACTTACTGAGGGACGCTTTTCCAGGCCGAGTTATCTCTCGTTTTGGCGATTTGCCTTGGCCTGCAAGATCACCCGATCTGACCAGTCCAGACTTCTTTCTTTGGGGTTTTTTGAAATCTCGGGTGTATTTGAACAAGCCACAGACTCTCGCAGCTCTAAAAGAAAACATTTATCAAGAAATAAGGAACATAACGCAGGAAGTGTTACGGCTAGTTATGCAAAATGTCATAAATAGGGCTCAGATGTGCATCAACTCTAGAGGTCACCATTTAAAAGACATCATCTTTAAATCCTAATGGTACGAAATTTAATGGCACAAATATACATTTAAAATTACCTGAATCAAGTTTTCTAATTTAGAATTTTTTTTATAACTGAATCAAATTGAGTCTTTACTTTTGCGCCACCCGTTATAACGATAAGTATCAAGTAAGTCGGAAATAATCCTGCCCTCTGAGATCTATCTTTGCGTGCGCTGCCTAAACCGTTAGAATTACATGAAGAGAATGTATTGTGGGATTGTTTATCTTAAAGAGTTCTAAATAAAAGTCCGCGACAGCATACGACCTGATAAGGGAAAACATCCTCTCACCAAGTCACACCACCATCCTCTCACGAACTCCAAAAAAACTCCAAACAAACACCCACTCACCCTCACCCACCGGTCACCCCCACCATGCCGTACACCATTCCTGCACCCACCGCTCCCCTCACGCTCAGCAGCAATGAGCCCCTCCAATATATAACCAACTGGAGAGACTGCCACATTGCAGGGGGTGAGAGAACAGCCACGGGGGACAGATACTCTCGCGAGATGATTCTCTCTCTGGTTCTGTCATTCATTGCACCTTTTCGCACCCTGCATATAGATTCTGCCAGAGTGGCAGTACCTGTGGAGGCCGGTCCTGCAAAAACACCTGAGCGCATCGACCAAGAGATCCTGGCCACATCCCTTGCCTCCTACATGACTCTTGCCAAGCCAGTATCACAACAAAACGTGCCCGCCATTTACAAAAATAATGACAAGACTGATATAAAAAATTACAGGCCTATTGCAAAAATACCAGTCATTGCAAAAGTTATTGAAAAAATAATATATAATTCCATTTACACGTATTTCGAGAAGTTTCAGTTATTTTGCAATGAACAAAAAGGATTTAGGAAAAATACTAATATTAATATGGCACTATTTGACCTGCTGTCAAGTATAATGACATCTGTGGATAAAAAAAATCCTGTGTGCTCGATCTTCACGGATATGTCAAAAGCTTTTGACTTCGTAGATCATCAGATCTTGCTACAAAAGTTACACGGGTACGGCATTCGGGGAAACATTCATAAACTCCTAGAATCATACCTAAGTGATAGGACACAGTGTACTGAGATTTCCAGAATTTGTCCTATAAGCAAATTAGAAACTACATATGTCTCTGAAGCGAGATCCGTGAGGTATGGTGTGCCTCAGGGCACTGTACTCGGGCCCCTACTTTTCTTGATATACACTCGAGAGCAATGAATCCGGGTCACTTAAAGAATGTTAAAAATCTCGGAAACTAAAAATGATAGGTTAATGCAATAAATTGTATTTAATAGACAATGTAATACTCCTTAAATGAAAGTAAAAAAAAATACATTTTATTAACACAAAATTACATAAAGAAAAAAACTGCTGATCTCTCCTTAAAACAAAAATAGGAAACATGAAATTTTTGAACTTTATTACGATTTTCTTGAATTTTAATACTTCGTATTGCCTCCTCGTGCTTCCATTACTGCGTTTACGCGGTTTGGCATGCTGTACACCAAGTTCCTTATACGATTTTGGGGAATATTCTCCCATTCCTCTGTGAGAGCAATTTTGAGCTCACGAAGCGTGATTGGGGGAGGGTTTCGTTGTTTTACGCATCTGCCTAGCTCGTCCCAAGCATGCTCGATCGGGTTGATATCCGGGCTGCGCGCTGGCCACTCCATACGAGTAATGTTCATCTCTTGAAGGTAGTCGTTCACAATCCTACCTGTATGAGGTCGGGCATTGTCATGCATAAATATAGCATCCTCACCTAAATTGACCATAAATGGACCAACGTGATCATTGAGGATTTCTTCCACATATCTTACGCTAGTTAAAGAGCCGTTTTCTATGATCACCAGCTCTGTGCGACTTTCAGAAGAAATTCCGGCCCACACAAGTACAGACCCACCACCGTAGGCTACTTTTTCTTCGATGCATGCTTGCTTGAATCTTTCCCCTGGTCTTCGATACACTCTGTGTCTTCCATCGTGCTTGTAGAGCATAAATTTTGATTCGTCGGAGAACATAACTTTTGACCAATCTTCAATACTCCAATTTACGTGGCTCTGGGCATATCTTAGTCTTGAAATACGATGCCCACGCTCCAGTTTAGGGCCGTTTGCAGGTCTAAGGGGTTTTAAGTTAGATTCAGCAAGCCGACGTCTTACTGTCCATGCACTTGGGTTACTTCCTCCGAGGCGTCGAAACTGATTGGTGAGTTCAGTTCCTGTGAGAAAGCGATTTCGAAGCATGGTGTTCACCAAGTATCGGTCTTCTCGTGCTGTGGTACACCTGGTTCTGCCCGTTCCTGGTCTGCGTAGGTTAGAACCAGTTTCTTCGTAACGTCGGAGAACTCTTTGTACTGTTGACAGCGACACACCGACAGTCCTGGCTGTATCGCGCTGACTCCGGCCGGTTTCCAGCATTGTAAGTATTCTGGTGCATTCTTCAGGCGTAAGCGACATAATTTCAGCTTGAATAATGAATATAGAGCACTATCAACATGGTTTATGTACCCACATAAATGACAGATTACAAACAAAAGCAAAACCAAATGCTGTAATTTCGTAGTTCCATCTTCGAAAGTGGCCCTTTTTCAAATTTGATTTTTTTATGATATAACTTTACAATAACTAAGAAGTTTTAATACCTTCATTTAAGGAGTATTACATTGTCTATTAAATACAATTTATTGCATTAACCTAGCATTTTCAGTTTCCGAGATTTTTAGGATTCTTTAAGTGACCCGGATTCATTGCTCTCGAGTGTATATCAATGATCTCCCAAGAAATTTGAGAAACAAAATTGTACTTTTTGCAGATGACAGTACAGCTATCATAGAATGCACTGATCCAAACGAATATCGAAATGAGATCAATAACTTGCTAAATAACGTCATTAATTGGCTAAATAATAATAATCTTGTGATCAATTTGAGTAAGACTAAAATTGTACAGTTTCATCAACGACGTGAGAATCCACCCCTTAATATTACCTACGATGAGCGTAAAATAGAAGAAGTTACGAGTGCAAAATTCTTAGGCATAACTGTAGACCATAAGTTGACTTGGAAACCTCACCTGGAAGTGGTTTGTAATCGACTGAGTAAATCTGCGTATCTATTGTTTCAATTATCTAAGAGAGTTAATTCTGAAACACTGTTAACAGCCTATCATGGACTTGTAGCCTCTAATCTCCGTTATGGTGTTGTTTTCTGGGGGCAATCAACTAATAGGGAACTGGTATTCAGGATGCAAAGAAGGTGTGTAAGATCCATGTGTAATTTAAAGTCAACAGATAGTTGCGTTCCCTACTTTAAGAAATTAAAAATATTAACATTACCAGCTATATATATATTAGAAACTGCATTATTTATAAAATCAAATCCACATTTATTTACAAAATTTTCAACAGTTAAGAAGACCCCCATTCGGAGTCAATATGAAAATCAACTATGTACGTTGAAATGCAATACTGCGTTAATGAAAAAGAGCTTCTTTGGTGTTGCACCAAAAATTTTTAATAAAATACCTGATGCTATAAAATGTATGCCATTAAAGAAATTCAAAAAGTGTCTTCACAAGTTATTAGTTGAGAAATGTTATTATACCCTGGATGACTATTTTAATGATAATACTATTTGATTAAATTCTGTAATTTTATAAATTTATATTATTAATGTTGACTTGGATGACTATTTTAATTTTGGATGACTATTTGATTAAATTCTGTAATTTTATTAATTCATATTATTAATGTAACGAACGAATAATTTCTCGCATATTCTTTTGTCGTGATCTTCTTGTGTGAAATTGATTATTTTAATGTATTTTGTTAACGTAAAATTTTGTTAACTTTGACGAACCTGACTTTAATATTTGTATGTCAACAATGACAAAGCATAGTGCAACACTTATCTATTTAAGACCTTAACATGTATGATTAATGTATATATGTTCTTCACCTATGTTTAACAAATAAATAATTCTGATTCTGATTCATATATCTACCTTTTATGTGGAAGCCATTATAACCAAAATAGTGAGCTATAAAAACATTTAAATTGAATACTTTTTTTACATTGCATATTTTAGAGTATTTAGTTAATTCTTATCAAATTAAATACCTTCATCACTTTCGGTATTTAATGTAGATGAAGTTTGCCTTTTACACTAAGTAATTTGGACTAATAGTTTAAAAGTTATAACGATAAGAATGACCTGCGATGAGTCGACGGCGCGGCCAGCAGAACGAGGGTGGAGGGGCGGGCCAGGCAATGACGCGCCATGGCCGAGTAAGCGACCCGAACGCGGGCAGACGCGTGAGGGCAGACGTCGTTGACGGTTGTATAAATTCTGAGATTTTTTCACAGCGGATTCGACTCGAAGCGATTTATAATTTTTAATTAGGTTATAAGATTCGTTTTTATTTTAATTAGAATTGTTTTTTTGTTTGGTTATTTAGTTAAAGATTGTATTTTTGTAGTTTGTTTAATTTAAGAATAACGGTTTTTAATTAGTTTATAAGATTCGTTTTTATTTTAATTAGAATTGTTTTTTTGTTTGGTTATTTAGTTAAAGATTGTATTTTTTTAGTTTGTTTAATTTAAGAATAACGGTTAGTTTTAGGTATAGGTTGTGTTGTAAGTAGTAAGAAGACAGTTTTTTTATTTTTTATTATTCCCTATTTTGTGTTTTTTTTTTAATATTACGTGCAACAATGCCGCGAAAGCGTAAATCTAATATTTCACAAAGCTCTAATAAAGCTCGAACTATGAAAAGAGCTAGAAATAACGAGACGTTTCAACAAACCGAGTTGCGAAGGTCTGAGCAGGCGGTGCGTGAGGCAGTACACAGGGCTACTGAGACACCAGAACAGTCCCAAGATCGGCGTCAACAACACGCTGAGTATCTGGCATCTCAACGAGCTGCAGAGACACCAGAACAGACAGAAGCTCGACGTCAGCAGCAGGCGATTTATATGGCGTCCCAAAGAGCCACAGAAACCATTGAAGCGGCTGAATCTCGCAGACGCGCTGTTGCTGAAAGGGCAGCTCAGCGACGTCAAACATTCTCAAGAAACACGTGGGGGGTGTTTGATAAAGCTGCATTTGAGTATGACGAGACTCTTGATTATGAAAGTCACAAGGTTATAAAAATAGAAGCGATGAGCATAGATTGCAGATTTTGCGGGGCTCTTAAATGGAAAGAGGAAGCAGCAGGTATGTGTTGTTCCGGCGGAAAAGTAGCCATTCCTTCTATAGACGAGCCAGTTGAACCTTTGAGAGAACTTTTCTCTAATGAAACAGATGAGTCTCGCCGTTTTCTGAGAAGTATAAGAAAATACAATACGTGCTTTCATATGACTTCTTTTGGAGCGGATAAAATTATTTCAATGCCAGGATTTTGCCCGACATTCACAATACAAGGACAAGTATACCATCGAATCGGTTCTTTGCTTCCTGCAGCCAGTATGCAACCACAATTTTTACAAGTTTATTTCATGGGTGATGAAGAAGCACAAGTCAATAGGCGTACTGAGTATGTGCAAGACGTAGAAAGAAGCATTGTTCAAAAATTACAACGAGTACTTCACGATCACAATATTTTAGTGCATGAATTTAAAACGGCTAGAGACAGAATTGCAAATGACAATAATTTTAAAGTAGTGATCCACCCAGACCGTGTACCACGTGGTCAACATGAGAGACGGTTCAATGTCCCGACCACAAATGAAATAGCTGCCGTAATAGTTAGCAGTGAACAAACTACGTCTCGGGACATCATCATACAGGCAAACGATGGCATGCTCACTAGGGTTCCCGACACACACAGATTTTATGACGCTCTCGAGTACCCAATTATTTTTTGGAAAGGACAAGAGGGGTACAGTATTAACATTCCTCAGATAAATTCAGTTACCAAACGCCCCATGCCAAACAAAAAAGTATCTTGCAAAGATTTTTATGCTTATCACTTGATGATTCGTCGCGGCGATTTTAATTTACTGCTTAGGTGTAGGCTCCTCCTTCATCAGTTTTTGGTAGACACGTATGTAAAGATGGAGAGTGAGCGCTTAAGGTTTATTTCTTTAAATCAAAAAAAATTGCGCGCAGAGAACTACATTCACTTACAAGATGCGATAAGGAATGATGCGGAGTTGGATCCAAATAACTTGGGTCGGATGGTGATTCTCCCGTCATCATTTGTGAATAGCCCAAGATATCTTCACGAATACACACAGGATGCGTTCGCATACGTGCGTAATTACGGGAGGCCTGACTTATTTATTACAATGACGTGTAACCCCTCCTGGCCAGAAATCACTAAAGAGCTTATGCCTGGTCAGAATTCAACGGACAGGCATGACTTAACAGCAAGAGTATTTAAAATAAAAGTACAGAAGTTGGTTGCTCTGTTGACAAAAGGTAAAATATTTGGTGACATGCAGTGCTTCATGTACTCGATCGAGTGGCAAAAACGAGGTTTGCCTCACGTGCACTTACTGCTGTGGTTAAAGGAAAAATTGCGTCCCAACCAAATTGACGAAGTCATACGCGCTGAGATACCAAACCCTGAAACCGATCAAAAGCTCTATGATACGGTGACCAAGAATATGATTCACGGGCCCTGTGATGCACTAAATCCTTCATCCCCGTGCATGAAGGAAGGAAAATGTACAAAAAAATATCCGAGGCAGCTTTTAAAAGATACTCAAACCAATGACAAAGGCTATCCTCTGTACAGGCGCAGGGCACCAGAAGACGGTGGACGCACGACGACTCTAAAAATCAGAGGAGGAACACAGGAAATATTGGTGGACAATAGTTGGGTGGTCCCATACTCTCCCCTCCTGTCTAAAATTTTTAAATGTAGTTTTGTAATACGGTACAGGCGATAAAATATATATGTAAATATATTAACAAAGGTAGCGACCAGGCTATTTTTAACGTCCGCCAGCAAGGGAATGTAAACATTGACCCGATGGATGAGGTGCAAACATTCAGAGCCGGCCGATATGTTAGTAGCAACGAAGCAACGTGGCGGATCTTGGCTCTGCCTCTGCACGAGAGACACCCAACAGTCACTCACCTCGCTATTCATCTACCCAATGGTGAGAGGGTTTACTTCACTGAAAATAATTTTAGAGAGAGATTAGCAGCACCACCTAAAACGACACTAACTGCATTTTTCCTGTTATGCCAAAATGACGAATTTGCAAAAACATTACTTTACGTTGACGTACCTCGCTACTATACATGGAATGTGGCGCGAAAGGAATGGAAACGTCGTTTACAAGGAACCCCTGTCGACGGCTGGCCAGGTGTGAAGGCAGGAGACGCTCTTGGCCGCGTTTACACTGTGCACGTTAGCAATTTTGAATGCTATTGTTTGCGAATGCTGCTCAATGTAATACCCTACCCCTCCAATTTCTTGGATTTAAAAAAAGTTGATGGCCAAGAATTTGCAACGTTTCGACAGGTGTGTGAGAAGATGGGGTTGTTGGAAGATGACAACCACTGGGACGCCACCATAGACGAGGCCGTGCTGTGTCGCTCACCAGCGCAAGTAAGAGAGCTATTTGCCATATTGCTATGCACTTGCGGTTTATCCAATCCTCTGCAACTATGGGACAAGTACAAAACTGCGCTATCAGAGGATATCCTGCACAGACTTGAAAGAATTGATCAAGTCAACGATGATCTTTGTTTCAATGAGGCATTGGGACTTATCGAGGACAAAATAATTTCAATTTCCGGAAAGAAATTGTCCGATTTTGGTATGCCCACACCACAACGTAGAGGAGAGCTATCAAATAATTTAATCAGAGAGCTAAGCTACGATACCACCATATTAGACGCTCACGTGTGCGAAACAGAGCCACGTCTGCTACCCGAGCAAAAAGAGATTTATCTCAAAATATTACGGCGAGTTGAGAGTGGTGAAGGCGGACTTTTTTTCCTTGATGCCCCGGGTGGTACAGGCAAAACTTTTTTGCTTAATTTGCTTTTAGCAAAAATTCGCAGGGACCGTAATGTTGCATTAGCTGTGGCTTCCTCTGGAATCGCTGCAACATTGCTAAGCGGTGGACGGACGGCACATTCAGTCTTTAAATTACCTCTTAATCTGGCGAGCGAAGAAACCCCAACGTGCAACATCAGTAAGAGTAGCGCCCGTGGCACCCTGTTGCAACAGTGCAAGCTGATCGTGTGGGACGAGTGCACTATGTCACACAAACGCGCCATCGAGGCTCTTGATCGCTGTCTACAAGACATACACAGCAATCAAAAGTTAATGGGTGGTGTGGTGGTTTTACTGGCTGGCGACTTTAGGCAGACTTTGCCTGTGATCGAGCGAGGCACTGCAGCAGACGAAATTAACGCATGTCTGAAAGCATCATATATGTGGAGCAAAGTTGAAAAGCTGCATCTCACCACTAATATGCGTGTCCAGTTATTCAGTGATGTAGAGTCGGGTGCGTACGCTGAGAAACTGCTCGAGATAGGTGAAGGTCGACTAGAAACTGACGAAGAAGGTATGGTTCTATTCACCAACCAATTTTGTCATGTTGTGGCTTCGGAAGACGCGCTTATTGCGCAAGTTTTTCCAAATTTGCAACAAAACATACAGGATGAAAATTGGCTGTGTGAAAGAACCATTTTGGCACCAAAAAATGAGACTGTCACGAAAATTAATAAAAAAATATTGGACGAAATAACTAGCGATACAACAGTGTACAACTCCATCGACACAGTCATGTCATCCGATGACTGTACGAGCTACCCCGTTGAGTTTCTAAACTCTTTGGAGCTATCCGGGGTGCCATCCCATAAGCTGGAATTAAAGGTAGCTATACCCGTTTTGTTAATGCGCAACTTGGACGCACCAAGATTATTGATTAGGGATTAATTTTTATTGCTAATGATATCCAGTGGTTTTATTTAAATTTCTATTGATAATGTCCAGTACGTAATATGAGAACGCGGTGGAGAATCGACCACCTTACAATCATCATGAAGGGGGCAGATGACACTAAATAAGTGTCATCTGCCACGGGGTGGTAAACGCCACTACTTAGTACTACTACTGTAATCTTAAGACCTGTATGTAAAACCCATATTTGCGAAATAAAATACTATTACTATTAGTGCCAGCCACCACCCCGGTGGCAAGCTCGAAGGGGGCAGATAGGAATAAAGGCTTGGTAATACGAGTGGACCTTTTTTTGTGCGCAACCCAAACCGCTTATCGCACCGCCCCCCGCGGCGGTGCTTGACGGTTGATAAATCTGTCAACATGACGGGTGTCGCTTTTGAGAAAAGAACTTAGTTGTCCTTACTCAATAATATTAGTGACTGTGGCAGTCTAGTGTTAGAATTAAAATAACCATTATGTTTCAGTTCAACGAGTTGAAAATAATGTCAGCAACATGGCACTGTGTTGCATTACTGCTGTTGTATCATACGGTGCGGCCGAACCGAGATACAATGTCAGCAATTGTAACCATCTGGCCGTGATTAAGAAATATGTACGAATATCGCTATAGCTTAGGTTGCAACCTAGTAAGTTTGTAGTACTTTAGACTTAACCTATTTTTTTTATGATGAGATTTTATTGTAAATTTGATGTGTATTATTGCCGGATAAGCAAGTTGTGTAATATATAATAGCGGTAGCGACAGTGCGTAACCAGTTACTTGTGGAAATCAGCGGAAACTCCGCGATATTTTTATTATTGCATCATTTTAAGTTGTCATTATTTGTATCGTGTGTACGATGGGGTCGGGACCGAGCCAAGACAATACGTCCCAAAATAGTAATATCGCCATCGCCCAGGTCCAATCACTCTCCGGGCAAGTCGAAACTAAACTCAATTACGTCGGAATATGACTACTAGTCGTCGGAGTGGTCATATTGATCACATTTTTGCACGTGTTGCGCGCCAAATGTAAGCGCCATGTTAATAACTGGTTACGCAAGACAGTCGAATCGCTGCCGCCGCCCACGGCTATCCGAGACAACAATGTGCCGCCGCAGCAAATGCAGGCTGCACCGTCAGTGTATTAGTGTTGACAAGTGTGTAACTAGAATAAGTGATGGTTGTCTAAGGTAAAGGTCCCAAATGAGAGACCAATGTATTGTTTTTAATTGTTTATTTTTTTTTAAAGGGGGGGAATACTGTGGGAACACAGTTGCAAAGCGTTCTCACAACGTTGCAAATTCCTTCCCCCCGGGCGCGGGACGAGGCGGGCTGTGAGCCCAGCTAGCGTCCCCAGTACTTATAAACTGTTTGAATTGAACACATCTAAATATATTTTTTAATTGGAGTCAGAATTTTCATTTAACCAGGGTCACCACACAGGATAACCTTGTCCATAAGGACCGTTGCGACTAGATTCGCACACAGTCTTATAACGAATGACGTGGCGTGGGTGCCTCTAAGGAATGTTACTTCACACATATCACATAAATAACCTCGAGGGGAAGAATTTTCTAGTTTATAAGTTGAAGAACAGTTCTCAAACTGGCAAAAAACATCCATATTCATTTAACGATAAAATTTGTTCTGGTGTTCGATACTGCTTGGTGAAAGTCTTCGAAATCATAGATGTGTTTCTTTCTCTTCATGGATTCCTCCTTGATGATTGACTTGATGATTGAATTCGTCTGCTGCCATGTGCGTGTGGCCTACCTCTAAATATTGTAATATTATCGTTTCATAATTGACTTCAACTGAATTGACAAGATGGAGCAAATAGAATACAAAGTCCAGTTTTTATTCTGGGGTGCACAGTTATCTAACCAGATGACTATATTTTTTAGGTCTCTATTTACCAGCAAAAAAGCTCTGAAACAGCTTATTATGTCACTCATTTTGCAGCCAGCAATTGCTGCTTCATGCCATATCGCAGCGTAGGTTTGCAAAGCAGCATTGTTTTTTTTTTGTCACCTATTGGCACAAAACTTTCATTGAATACGATTACTCTTGGGCAAAACATAATAATTTTAAATTTGTCAATACGTGGGAGCATAATTTATTGGATGTATATTTTTCCCGGTGTCGTTCGTAATCTCGGCATTCTTGACAACTTCTGTCTATTCTCCTTGTACTCCTGATTGTGGATAAAATACTTTTTACACTCTTCATATACAAGTTTTGTAAAACATAATTATGTTTAATTTCTTCACATTTTTTCTGTAGTAGTCATAAGAAATTTGTTCGTGAACAGTCTTCATATTTTGTTGCTCGTAAAAGTCTCGATACATTCTGGTCACTGTTAGGTCAGACGGAAGATATTTTCTATTTGGAGCGTGCTCTCGTCTGTAGTGGGATATGGAAGGATTAAAAGATTTTATATTTTCTACAATTTTAGTGTCGTCAACTTTTTTGGATTCAAAATACAAAATACAAAAAATACAAAAATACAAAATGTTTATTTCTGTACCAACTAGTTTACATTAGTTTATGATTGGAGCCTCCTTTTAAGCATGATGACGCCTGTGTTAGGAGACTCCGCACTTCCATAGCTTCGGCTGTTTGTACACTTACAAAATTAAATTCTTATTAGTTACTTAAGTTACACTTTACATTAATGTGGGTGTGTTGGGTGTGCGGAGTGTGTGATGTGTGAGGGGTGTGTTTAGTGTGCCGAGTGTGTGTGGTGTGTGATGTGTTTGGGGTGTGAGAGGTGTGTGGTTGGTGTGGATGTGTGTATGATAGGATGTGCGTGCGGGTGTGGCGGTGTCAGTTAACTAATTTCCACTTATTGTAACAACCATTCAATATCTGCGTAGGTGCGTGATTTTAACCATTCTATTAGCATTTTCTTACCTTTATGAAGATGTTCAGTGTAAATATATACGTCTTTATTAATTTTATTATATAACCGTGCTGATTGAGTATTATATTGTGTAGCAGCAAAATTGGTTTTAGATTGTGGCACCTGCACAATAATATCCTTTCTTCTCTTTAACATTATGTTTTTGTCGTATGTAAGTGCCTTATGCTTTTTTAAGGTCGAGGCACAGATATATAATTTCCTAACAGATAGCAGGCCGCTAATCTCATATAGTCTTTCAGTAGGGAATCTCCGTTTCTTGAAGTACATTATTTTTATCAGACCTCTTTGCGCTCGTTCAACGTCTATAAATTTTGATTTCGCTGCCCCACCCCATACAGGTATACAGTAGACTATTACAGATTGTGCAAGGGCTGTATAGATTTCATTTAGAAGATTTCTCTTGGCGCCCACATTTGTGGCTATACTTGCAGGGGTCACATATCTTAGTGATTTAAATATCCATCCCAATTTGCGTATTCTATCAGCAACATGTTCAAGGTGGGAGTACCAACTCAAATGTTGGTCAATTATGACACCTAAATATTTTGTCTGTGTTACTTTATTAATTATAGGACATGTACAGGCATCATTCATGGCTCGTTTACAAGAATGTATTTTTATATTTAAATCTTGATCTGGTTGTGAGCGGTTTCTAATTGTAAAACACATATAGTTGGTTTTAGTTGCGTTTAACGTAAGGAGGTTTTCATTGAGCCAATTAGCAATTTGAGCCATACCTATTTCCGTTTTGAGCTTTACTTCGGACCAGTTATCACCATAAAAGACAATGGAAGTATCATCGGCGTAAGAAAATATTTTTGCGTTATCTACTTTTAAATTACATAGGTCATTTATATACATTAAGAAAAGTGTAGGTCCTAATACGCTTCCTTGAGGCACACCGAATGATACCTCCACGTCATCACTGATGTATGTCCCTATCTTAACCCTCTGTCTTCTGTTTGACAGATAATCTTTAAAAAACACAAGAGGGGTTCCCCTTATTCCAATTCCTTCTAGCTTGGACAAAAGGGTTGGAACAGCAACGGTGTCAAAGGCTTTTTTTAAATCAAGGAATACAGCCAGACACTTTTTCCCTGAGTCGACATAATCAGTTATCAGCGAGCTAAGCGCTGTAACTGCATCCTCAGTTGATATTCCCCGTCTAAAGCCAAATTGTGTAGGTGATAATATTTTAAATTTTTCTAGATATTGTGAGAGTCTTATATTAATAATTTTTTCTAAAACCTTGGATAAGCCTGGTAAGACAGAAATAGGTCTGTAGTTATTGACATCGTCGCTATTCCCTCCCTTGTGCACCGGTGTAATAATGGATTGCTTCAGTAGTGTCGGAAAGGTACCTTTCCTAAAACAGAGATTTACCAGATGAGTTATGACAGGGACAATTTCCTTGCTAACATATTTTAGGAATTTAGTGGGAATATTATCCCATCCTGGAGCACTGTCGGATTTCAAACTCATCAGAACACTTTCTACTTCTATGGGGTCAGTGTCCAAGAGACCAAAAGAATTAATTTGTGTTGGTGGAATGTTAGATCGGCCAAAGGTATTATTCATCGGAATTTGCTGGGCTAATTGCTTTCCAATATTAGCAAAAAAGTTATTAACAGAGTTCACTGATGCAGTTGGAGAGGGTAGGATATTTAATAATTCAGTGCTTTGATTTTTAGGTTTATTTGAGTAGGTGATTGATTTAATATTTTTCCATAATAATTTTGTATTTGTAACCGATTTAGCAAGTAATTCTCTTTCGAATTTTCTTTTTAATTTTTTTATAAGATTATTACAATAATTTCTGTACCGATTGTACGTTATTTTTAAAATGTCATTATACGAATCTGATTTATATTTTTTTTGTAATTTATTACGATTTTTAATGCATTTTAATAATCCTGGGGTGATCCACGGCTTAATTATTCGTTTGCTACTAGCGATAACTTTTGTGTTAGTGTTGTATTTAATAGAATCAATCAGTTTTTGAATGAGTTTGTCTGTTAGCAAATTCGGGTCGTCACAGAAAAGCAAGTCTGCAAGATTTTTTTCTTGCAAATATTTTAGTGCATTTTCAAAGTTTATGGTCGTGGTGATTTTACTAGCGGATTCCTTACTTTTTATTTTGGAAAGTGATAGAAATGTAGTACAGTGATCGGTAATTGTAGTTTTTAAGACAGCAATTGAAGCTGATGTCTTTTTTTTATGAATCCTCAACATGAAGTGGTCTAAGCAGTTCCGTTCTCTGGTCGGTAATGTATGACCAGGTAAAATACCATACGTAGACATGTTAAGATAGTTTAGTCGGTTTTTTTTATCATGAGACACTTCTAAATCCTTCGCTCTAATGTTGATATTTATGTCACCCGCTATTATTATGTTTCTTTGTGTGGGTAGCGTATCTAAGTGCTGACTGAGTGAATCTATAAAACTATCCAGGTTGGTGTTGCATGGAGACCGGTATATACACAGAAGAGTGTTATCTAGTATGTCTAATTGGAGACAGGTCGCCTGGTCTAGCCGAATTTCTTGAATTTTTGATTTTAACGTTTTTTTAACGAATACAACTACTCCATCATTTTGATTCATCTGCCGTGTTGATACAAAAGACTGATACTTGCTGAGTTGAGGTATATTTTTGTTCTTATTTAATATACATTCTGTTAATACTATCACATCTGTTTCGAATTCAAAAGTAGACATCATAACGACGAAATCATCAAAGTTGCAGTATATACTTCTTATGTTCTGGGATATAATAGTGAAATCGTTTTTTTTTACCTTTATATGATCAGAAAGATTTGAAGAATCACATGCAACTGCTGTCGAAATTTCAATGTTGTCTATGTCATTGATTGTTTGCAATGTGTTACTCATAAATGATACCAAATATTATTGAGGTCATCACAAAGCAGTCGTAAATATCACATTGATATTGTTCATAATAAAGGTAAACCATGAGATAAAGTAACGAGCTAATTATGTTAATATTTCCAAAGGTGTATTTTTTTTTATGAAAGAATGATTTCGAATATGTATTTTTATTTATAAGTTCTTTTGTATAATTGATATATTTATGAAACTGGTCCAATATTTTAATGTATATTTTCAAGTTCATATGTGTTATGTGAGAATTGGGTGCACGCTTGATAGATTGTTTCTGTGTTATGGTGTAGATAAATAACTTATGTTTTGTTTGTTTGTGTGAGTTTGTATTATTGAAAGGTATGTTTAGATCGTGTAGACTGAATGTAGGCATGTGTATAGTAAGCTTAGTGTGTTTGTGTAGGTTAGGATTACAAAAAGTTTTTAAAAATATAGAAAAAACATTAGATAAGTACCTTATTGCTACGCAGATACTGCTATAGTAGACTGATAAGAGATAACGCTTGATGAATGTTGCAGTCATCTACAAAAGTATATTGCAGTAAGTCATGTTTTCACTATAAGTTTATGAATTTGTTCTTCACTTCTTATAGTTATTTTTTGCGATTTATCGTCCTTTTTTATATATACTTTGCCATATGCAGTCCAGCAGTATTTATACTCTCCAGTTTTCTTTAGATCTCTGGCAAGGAAATACAGACGAGATCCCTTAGCCGTTAGATGCTCCGACAGAAAGATAGGGGTGTCTTCTTGGGACTTAAAACCGAGATGTTTGCAACATAGCTTGGACTGATGTTTTTTATTGAATGACTTTCCCTTTTTTAGTATCACATTTTTTATAAGAGTGGATCCAGTCTCTACAACAATGGGAGTATTTTGGATGTCATTTTTTCCCTGCACTCTATAAATGTCCTTTATATCTGATTTGGTTAGGGAACAGTCTATACCTTTTGAAAGGGTCATAACTAAGCCAATAAGTTCTTCTTTAGTTTCTGCAGGTAATTTCGGCACATTTTTTATCACAAAGTTGGCCTTACGGCTTCCTGTTTCCATTTCTTCTATTTTATTCTCCAAGAGCAAAATATATTTCTTGTCTTCTTTCGACTGATGTTCCAATAGAGATATTTTGTTTTCTAAGTCTTGATTTTGTGACGCAAGGTGTGTGATCGTATTTTCTATGTTAAGATTAGTTTGTTGTATTTCCTTTAAAGTTGAGGTGACTTCTTGTGTCTGTTGAGTCAACATAAAAGCCAACATTTCCTTCACTTCTTGTTTAAAGTTATCCAACTGTTCACCAATGAATAAGTCCTCTCGGCTCCTCTTAGATCTCTGGGTCACAAAAATAGGTGGCGTTCGATTTGCAGCCGTTTCCATTTGGTCAATCTCCGTCTCTGAGGATGATTTATTCATCAGCGAGGTCATCTTGTTAATTTCGTGTACCAAAGATGCAATACAAGTCCGTACGATTACAAAAATATTGAACTATTTTAAAGCTTAAGCGGCGTTTTGTGTGGTATCGCGTGCGTAGCAGATAAGCATCGGCAGTCGCGTCGCGCGTCGTAGCACTGTAGCAGCGTCGTAGCACTCAATATGGGACCGTAGCAGCGTGCGTGACGTAGATCAGTAATTGTTCGTAGGCAGGAGACTAATTTCGCGCGATGACGCACACGTTGACTCGGCGCAGTGGCTACGAACTCGATGCGACTCACGGCGCGGCCCGGGTTCAAATCTCACAAGTTGGCAGCGAATCTTTTCAAAGCTTCAATGTGATGGTTTATCCAGTTTTAGCAATCTCTTCGATGGCGCTCTCGTCGACAGTGCAGATTGTCAGAAAGAGATTTCCGACACAATCCAATATGGCCGCTGCACTCAATGGATGCTCCCGCAAGATAGACAAGGAGGGCCCGAGTTTAGAAGTGGAGTCGCTCGGTTTATAGAAATAATTAAATGAAATTTAAATTCAAGAAACAATCACACTACTAAAAACACCAAAATCAAAATCAAAAGTCATTTATTCAAATTAGGCTGAGAATCAGCACTTTTTGAACGTCAAAATCACATAAGACAGTCCCCCCAAAACGCCCACCCTTCACCACTTCCTAGTGCTTTAGCTGGGAAGAAGAAGTGGCGGAACAAACTCCCCAGCAGCACTGCTGTCTGTTCAGTTAGAAGAACTGGATTCTATACATATAGTAATAAATAAATTAACATTACGAAACACAAAAATATTAAAATTATTTGCCATGTCAGCTAGCACACGCCAATATTTAAAACTATACTCAAGCAGAAATAAATAATAAAAACAAAAACGCAAACAGAACTTAATACATAATAAAAAGCCTCCTGGCATAAAGGGCGTGCCCGCTTACATAATTCGATCCTTAAAACAACAAATGGCGTAAAAGCCATTTTGGCCAAAATGACTTATAAATGCCATTTTGTTCAGTTTTTGAAGCTCTATCGATCTGTATATTTGAAATGTTCAAATTCGCAAAAAAATGGCTCTTACATCCAATATTTTTTAAGAAAAAATTCCAATAATTTTATGATTTGTGTCGTTATAACCAATATTAAAATCGAAAACTGCAAATTTGGGGCGTAAAAGACTTAATTTCTTAGTGATGTGGTTAATATTACATTTTACGATTATATCGAAGTAAATAATATCAAAGACAACTTGTTTTAAAATGCAAGACTTTTAAAAATAGGCTTTTACTACAATTTAATAGAATTAAGTTTTACAAATATAAAACGTTAATAATGTCGTAAAAGACAATATTTTATTATAATTGGCTTATACGTCAATTTTTTAGCGTAATAATTAAAACCGAGTGTTTATCTCTTGATCGTAAAAACCAAGACGGTAGGAAAATGGTTTTCAATGTATTTTTTCATAAAAAAACTAGTAAAATTAATATTTTTTTATGATTTAATTGTTTGCGACATCTGATACGTCAAACCGCTACAAAAGATTACGCATCAGTGTGGCCACCGCACGTTCCAGCTTGTCGCGCCCGCCACGCATTCAGTGTGGACGCACACACACCGCGACGATTCGCGCGTACGCAAGTAGGTACTCACCATGCCGCGCGCGTTTAGTCTGCAAAATGAGTTTGAGCAAAGCAGATGTGTGACGTGTTTTGTACTAGTTATCTCTAGAAATATTAAAATGGATGATAAAAGCCGTCAACTAGATTCTTTACTACGTAGAAAACAATCGCTGGAATCAATACTGTCATCTCGTAAAAGTCGTAGATGTAACAAAAGGTAAGTGCCTATTAAGTTATTTTTTTATTTTTATATTAGATATTATTTTTATATTATTATGATTAGATACTTAGTAGCAAAGATTTAGCACATTAATATTATTATAAAGGTGAAAGTTTATTAGTTTGTATCTATGTGTATCTTTTTATCTCTTCACGCAAAAACTATTGCACTGGTTTCCATGGAACTTGGCAGGTAGGTATGTAGATTAGAAAGACGACGAATTAACACAGTTAGACTGCTTTATACCCCGAAATCCTCGCGGAAACAAGATTTACGAGGGCAAAACCACGGGGCGCAGCTAGTGTTATATACTGTCAATGTCCGAGGTTATGTACAACATTATTTTTAATTAAAACAAAAAGCGATTTTATCATAAATTATCGTACTGAAAGTAAAATGTAATTGCATTTTACTGCACAAAACTGTCTTAAATGTTACCTTTGTTTGGCTTTTACTACAAAATTTACATTTAATATTGTTTATTCTTTGGCTTTTAAAACAATGGTATCACAATATCTAGGTACAATAGGTTCATTACGTCATTATTCCGAAACATGTTAAAACTTAACATTGTGTTAACATGTCCGTAGCTTGTCCGTTCGTCTAGACCTCGATTTTTAGACCGCCTATACTTTGTTGTCGGACTATGATGTTAATATGCGCCCCTCATGGATGTCTCCAAATATCGGCGTCTGTTGAGCCAAACGGAAGTGTGTTGATGAAACATACGACTAAGTTAACTTGAGACCTAATTTCAATGCGTTGTCAACTAAACGAAGTTTTTAGTTAATTTCTTTCAACACACTTACTTTTCTCACATTAGTGTTTTTAAGAAAGTCTGAAGGAAGGACGAGGTCAGAGATCAAAAAGGCTTATGTTATGAATTTTGACCTTGATCTCGACCCTTTCCCTTTGAAAGTGATGATTAAAATAAACATTAGTTTTTGTAAAGAAATTGAGACTTCGTTCAGTTGACAGCGTATTGAACTCAGGTTTCAAGTTAACTTGGTCTTGTGTTACATCAACACGCATCCTGTTTAGGTGTTGTCCCCAAATGTTAAATGCCAATATTTGGGGAAACCTATGAAATGCTCATATTAACATTATAGTCTGACAACAAAGTAAAGACGGTCTAAAAGTCGAGATCTGGACGACGGACTATTAAAAACAATGTAGATAAAATAGTACTTAAAAAATTGTGATGTACCTACCCATTAATTGTTATAGTAGAAAGACGTACCTAGTTTTTGTACCTAAAATCTAGATATAGTATAACCTGCCTACCTATAATAATATTTCTTTGTATCAAAGGTACTACCTTTTTACCCATTTGTTTAGCCGTGGTGCATCAGTGCGTCGTCGTTCGTTGTTTGTACCTAGTTATAGTAGGTTACTATGAATATTATTCCTTACTACCTTTGATTACTTCGAATTAGTCTCAAAAATTAAACCGTTTGAGATCGACGTGTGACATCTTTTATATACGAACGCTACCTACCTATATTCCTCCATCCAGAAAAGTAGACTTTAAAGGCCATGATTACCAACAATTATTTTCATCGTTGCAGATCATTTCCTGAGGACGTACAACCGCCTGAATGTAGCAATATCCGTGTACCAGTCAATAAGGACAAATGTTCTATTTAAACACAAGCTATCAATTATTCAGAAGATAGCAGCATGGATGTCATAGAAAATAGCGACATTGATACACCAGTCAAAGTACAACAGAAACATTGTAATGTGCGGGTTGAAAACAGTGATTCTTCAGATGAAAGTATTAATACGTCTACGATAAGCTTATCACGATCTCACAATTTTTTTAAGAGTCCTGCCATTAGTCCGTATAAGTTCGCTGACAAAGAAATAATGTCTACAGAACGTGAAATAATCACTTCCATACCTGCTAAGTACATTACTAATTCTGCATTAACACCACCAGACTGCATCGGACCCAAAGTTAATACCGCTACACGGTCCGGTTCCTCGCGTCTTAGTCAAGGTGTTCACCAACATCCAACTTGCATTGGACTCGAAGCAGTACTAGTAAATTCACCTCCTCTTGAAGCTGTTTCATATAATACTCACCAACATCTGACCTGCATCGAACTCAACGCAGCACCGGCTAACTTTTCATCTGCTATTCCAGCTGCAGTGATTGATACTCATCAATATCATACCTATACCGAAGTCGATGTTAATGGGACAGAAGCTTACAACAATCTTCAGACTTTTGATCAACCTGTTGCGGAACATACTTACACCGGACCCGAAGAAACTCAGTTCAGCATCTCGCCTTCTGTATTATTATCTGACTTGAACAATACTCACCAATACCAGACCAGTGTCGAACTCAACGTGGCTCCGGTCAATTCCTCAACTCCGACTCAAGCTGTAGAGGATGATACTCACCAATATGATACCTATACTAAACTCGATGGTAGCAGGACCGAAGCAACCAACATCCCCCGGGGTCTTGATCAACCGGTTGCGGAAGATACTTACCAACAACATACGTACACCGAACCCGAGGATAACAGCAGCAATACAGAGCCAGTCACTTCTATTCAAGCAAGTCGTGAAAAACGGAAATCTACAAAAGCATCGAAAAAATCGTATCTGGATTGTAAATCCGACGAAGAACAAGGAGATTTTTCTGGTGGTAGTTCTGACATTTGGACTGGCAGTAGTACTTCTAACAGTGACGATGAACAAATTAAGAAAAAAGGGAAGAAGAAAAAAAGAACAAAGACTAAGTCCAGCGCTGAGATAGCTATAGTAAAAAAAGAGAAACGTATAAATACCTACAAATTAAATAGAAAACTTAAAGAAGAAGGTAAAGAATATGTCAGGAAAAAGGGCGACACAGTTCCAGCAAAATCTATGAAAAGGAATCCGTGTGTAGAAGGCATTTGTAAAAGAGGTTGTTATAATATAAGTGAAGAACGCAGACAATCGATTTTTAACTTTTATTGGAGTCTTGACCGTCAAAGACAACATGATTGGTTGGTTCGCTGTGCTCATACGGAAAACATACGGAGAAAAAGAGTTGAATCTAACAAAAGATCATTGACAATTGATTATTACATTAATGACGGTGAAGATCACAAAAAAATATGCCAAAAATTTCTACTTTGTACTTTGGATATAACGCAAAAAGTGTTGTTATACACTATAGCTAAGGCAGAAGAAGGCATGTCACTGAAAGAATCAAGAAAAAGACATGCTCCCAATAAATATTCAGAACCTGTGAAAATAATTGTACGAAAATACATAGAAAATCTTCCTGCTTGTCCCTCACATTACAATAGAAAGAACAGTAAACGGATGTATCTTCCACAAGAGTTGCGAAATTTATCAAATTTGTACAGACTGTACCTTGAACACTGCAAAAAACAAGGGCTAGAAATCGTGAGCGAAGTCACTTTTAGACATATCGACGGCCCCCACGTATACTATCGAAATTGCAAAAAAGCCATTTTCGTTTTATTGCACTAATTGCAAGTAGAGATTAAGATGTATAATTCTATATAAAAATTATGTACCAATTTTTATACCTTCAACTATTTTTCAATCGAACAAAATCGAAAATACATAAAATGAACATACTAAAACATCGAACTTGCCACTTTCGATATTATACGTGGTCAGCGGTGCGCGGGCGCGACACGAAACTACCTGTTTCGTCAGTGTTACCCGAATATGTGAGCGGAACGCACGCGTGGATTTTGAGGTTAGGTTTAGGTTAGTTTTTATAAGTTTCAGTTCAAAATGAATAGAAGAGGTTTACAAATGATAAATATGATAAAACAACGCAGTGAAGGTGCACCAGAACATATTACTTCCGAAACAAATGATAATCAACCCGGTAAGTTTTAAAGTTTTTCATTCTTTTACGCGTTTTTGTTTGTTTAAAATCTAAAATGTAAAAAAATATATAAATTTGTTATTAGAACCTGTGTAGTGACGGTCTATTTATGACAAAAATTAGTCAATTTTTTGTTGTTTTGGAATAATTGATTTTAAACTATTGAAAGTGGTAGATTCGATACTATACTGGTACAAAGAGTAAATTTGTTCCATCGAATGTACCACTTTCGATAGTTTTCCCTGGTATTTGTACTAGCAAATTTATCGAAAGTGGTACATCCGATACTTTTTTCTGCTATGAACACATCGAATGTACCACTTTCGATACTTTACTACGACAAAGTAATAGATTGCCCTGCATTTTCGATATTATGTTGTATTAATTTGTTTTTTTTTTTTGTATTTTCAGTATCTCCTATGCGGTGTCAATTCACCGACGAGGAGTGGAGATATTTAAATGACATTTATGATGAAAATGATGCGGTTGATGGGAATATTGTTCATAATGATTCTGATATCGTTATTTTTGATAGCAATGAATGTACTCCGGTTCCATCTCCTAACTCTATTCAAGATTTTGATTGCCCAATAAGCCAAACCGAACAATCTTGTACCAACAATGTTCAAGAACCTTGTGACATTCCAAGTGTAAATCCTATTCAAGATTTTGATTGCCCAATAAACCCAACCAAACAATCTTGTACCAACAATGTTCAAGAACCTTGTGACATTCCAAGTGTAAATTCTTTGATATCAACATCAGCATCTGAACCAGGAACACCCAATACCTACACTGTCAGCAGAAAAAGGACCCTCAAGCAAGATCCGGGTAAGAAAAGGAAGAGGCATGTAAACCAATGGACTGATGTTCGTAGGAAATTGCTGAAAAATTCTGGACAAAAACACATAAGCAAAAAAGGTAAGGAAATGCCAGCCAAAATACTGAAAAGTTCATGTCCATTGACTTGCAAGCTGAAATGCTCCATTAATATTAGGGAAGAAATAAGACAACTTATTTTCGATAAGTTTTGGAAACTTTCAGACCACTCTAAGCAATGGGAGTATATTAACAAATTCACTAAGAAAATTGAAAAAAAGAGGCAAACTAAGGAAGGACCATCGAGAAGGAAGTTCACTACTAATTATTACTTACCTGTTCCGAACGCAGATTCCAATATCTTTGAACCAATAAAAGTGTGCTTAAAAATGTTTTGTGCCACTCTAGCTATTACAGACCAATTCATACGTACAGCGCAAGAAAAGCTAGACATAAGTGGTGTAACTGGAACTGATAACAGGGGAAAACATCTTAATCACCCTAAAAAAATTGACACCGAGATGATCCGTAGTGTTTGTGATCACGTGAAGTCATTTCAGCCTGTTGAGTCCCATTATACCAGGAAAAGCAGCAGTAAATTGTACTTGGATAACAATCTAAGTTTTGCTAAGATGTTTGCGTTATACAAAGAATGGAATCAATTGCAAAACTACAACAATACAGCACAAACGGAAAGGCAATATCGCACTATTGTAAACGACAACATGAACGTTGCATTTTATATGCCGAAAAAAGATTTATGTGACAAGTGTCATGCGTTTGATAACATAGAAAATCCTACCGAAGAAGAAAAAGAATCTCACGCCAAGCATCTTTCTAACAAGCAAACTGCACGAAAATACAAAGCAGAGGATAAAGAACTAGCTATTCAAAATCCTAGTCAAATAGTATGTGCAACTTATGACTTTCAGAAGGTACTTAACTGCCCTAGTGGAGAGGTTTCTTTGTTTTATTATAAAAGGAAGTTGTCACTTATGCATTTGACAGTATTCGATGCTGGAAAGAAGGAAGCATCATGCTACATGTGGCCTGAAAATATCGCTAAACGTGGGGCTAACGAGGTTGCTAGTTGCTTGTTAGATTTTATTCAACTTAAAGTAACAGATGGAGCACAAGACTTCAGATTTTGGTCGGATAACTGCGCCGGACAAAACCGTAACAGAGTTGTCTACAGCCTCTATATGTACGCTAGCAGAAAATTCAACATCGACATCACACACCGATTTTTAGAGTCTGGTCACACTCAACAAGAAGCAGACAGTGTGCATGCTCTTGTTGAGAGATCTTCCAAAGGCAAAATAATTTATACCCCTGACCAATGGTACGCGTTAGTTCGTTGGGCGAAAACAAACAGTTCTCCTTACAAAGTTACTGAAGTGACTCAAGATATGTTATTTGATTTTAAAACCTTGTTAGACAACAGAAATTGGAAGAAAAACACTGAAAATCAAGATGTGAGGTGGAATAATATGAAGGAAATTCATGTTAAAAAAAATGACCCTAATACTATTCTTTACAAATATGACCTGGACTCAGACTACATGACACTAAATACTTTAGTTCGAACCCGTCGAAATAAAAAAACCTTGGTTAGAAATCAAGAAAGTGAATTGTCGCCATTATATTCTAGCAGCTTGCCGATATCGGAAGCAAAATATAAAGATTTATTGTCACTTTGTAATGCTGGACACATTCCAAAGCAATACCATAATTTTTACAAAACACTCCAAATTTCTCAAAGCAATGATGAAGAATTTAACGAAGAGGACTGAATAGTTTATTTTTACCATTATTTGTAGAATTTTAAGAACATTGGAACTGATTGTGACTGAGATTTAGAAGAATGTTAAAAAAACTAATAGCCTTGTTAATCAACTTCATGTTTAATTTGTTATTACCTAGAGTTTTAAGAAAAACAGATTGTGATTTTATTTGCTATTATTTATATAATAATCTAATTACTAAAAAAAAGGACGATCTCATTTAATACTCACTTTCTAGTGTAAGCTCAAAAAAGCTCAGTACCTAAATAATAATTACTATCTATTTACATTGATTGTTGATTAATACTAAAGCATGTTGAGTACCTAACTTAAGAAAGTTTAATAGTACATAAAGCAAATGTTGTGATAATCATCTCGTGATGATCTCTTTTATAATTAATATGATAATGATTGGTAAGTGTGTTAAGTTTTCTTTCTTTTTTTGTTACAAACGATTATGTAGATTGTAATTTCAAGAGCATAAGACTTACATAGACTCATATTCTTAGTATAGAGTTAGTACTATGTTTGTTGTATGTCTTTTTACTCTTAGAAAACGAATTATTTTGTAAAAATTCTAATAGATTAAAAACATTAAAATGTCATCTACAAGGTAAAAGCCGCTTTGTAACTAAGTATTTGTGTTTTTTAATTCTTTATTTTTAATACAAATTGTTTGATTAAATGTCTGATCGTGTTTTTCTTCATTTCCCAGAAAAAGCTTGACATAAATAAGTAGTAGGAAGGTATCTTAAATCGAATCTAGTGTTATGTTACCTTGGCTTGAGCAATTTAACAAAGAAAACAATCGAATCTACCACATTCAATAGTTTACTAGAAATTGTTGCCGCGGAAAAGTATCGAAACGGGCACATTCGATATTAGACTAGAATATTTTGTCATAGATAACTATCGAAATTGGCATATTCGATAAAAAAGTAACCAGCAGTAACCAAGTAAAGTATCGAATGTGTAATATTAGAAAAAGTATAATAATTATCAAAAACTATAGTAGACAGTATAAAACAGTCAAATTTTCCACATAAGATACATCGGTAATATAAAATTTTGGAATTTTATGTTTAACAAAAATCTAAATCTAAACTTAAAATCGCTCTCCTGTAAAGTAGAGGTTTTGCAGTTTCAATACTTTACGTGGGGGCCGTCGATATATTTAACACAGAATATGATTTAGGGTTTCACACTCCCAAAAAAGATAAGTGTGTTTTGTGTCTCAAAGCAGAAAATTTGTGTGATGAAATGACTGAAAGAGACAAAGAGATCTACAAAAAACATTTGGAAGAGAAAGTCGCTATGAAAAGAAGATATAAAGCACACCAAGCTCTAAATGATGGTAAAACCATGTGTAGTAGTTTCGATCTTCAAAAGGTTTTAAACACACCTTATGGTGAATCCATGTTATTATACTACGCAAGAAAATACGCTGTTTTCAATTTAACTGTGTACGAGAGCTTAACACGAAATGTTTACTGTTTCACATGGGGTGAGTGTGACGGAAGAAGAGGCAGTACGGAAATAGCTACTTGTTTATATTTATACCTTAAAGAGTTGGACAAGCAAGGTGTTGAAACTGCTCTTTTGTATTGTGATTCATGTACAGGTCAAAATAAAAATAAAGTCGTTCTATCCGTATTAAATTACTTTTTAGCAAAGTCTGTCAATTTACAGATTATACAAATAAATTACCTGCTTCCAGGGCACACGTACATGCCCGTTGATTCAGTACACGCCACAATTGAGAAGGAAGTTCGAAAAATTATAGTATGGAGTCCTACTCAATGGAGTTCCTATTTTGAAGCAGCAAGAAAAACAGTTAGACCGTATAATGTTCATGTTTTGGAGCACACAGATTTTATAAATTGGGAAGAAATTGCGTCAAAAACTTTTACGAAAGATACTTGTAAAAATATCAATTTCAAAGATATACGCATAGCTACTTTCAAGAAAAAGCATCTTAATAAAATTGATATAAAGTATTCCATGAAAGAAGATGCCGTAGCCAGGACAGTTATTTTATTTGAGAAACCAACAAAGAAAGGGAAAGGAAAGGGAAAGGCCAAGAGAGCGTCCGAAGCTAAAAATGAAGACCAAACTTACTTGGAAGAATTAAATACCTTTACTTTGCCAAAAGCTTATTCAGAAAAAATACAAATTTCTGCTCTGAAATATAAAGATTTGAAAAAATTATGTCTAGATGGGACAATACCGAAGAGGTTCCATAAAGACTACTTAGACTTACCTTACATCGGTGATAAGAAAGATACTCTGATTGAAACTGATGAAGAAGATGATAATGATGAAAATAATGATGTCGACTAATTATTAAACTTGTTACCTATTAGGTACCACAATTCTGTTACCTATTATATTTTTAACTACTTTTAAGCAGATAGTTTGGTAGAAAATACTCATTTATTTAAATATTTTATGCAGTAAGTAATTAATACTTAATTTTCTTGTACAACTGCATTCTAAGACTAATTAAAATTCTACCGCAAGGACTGATTATTTAGACTGATTCTAATAATAGTGGTATTTTAGTTAGTTTATATAAAATAATAATAATCGCAATTTAGTTATTAAAACTGTAATTGGTAAATTTAAGACTGATTTGTTTGTAAACATCAGTACGAGGTGAAAGTGTTTGATTAAGTTCGATCCAAATTTTAATAGTTGATGTTCAATTTTTTTTTATTTCGTCGTTAAAAAATAGCATTTATAGTACCGATTTAGAAAGTAAATTGATACGAAATTTCAAATTTTCTTATTTCTTTTAATTTTTTTCAAAATTTGTATTATTTTATTACAATATTTAATACTTTCGTTGATTTTTTTCAATTTCGTTGATGTTTGTTTAATTGATGTTGATGTTCATGTTGAATTTAATTTCTCAATTCATTCTTCGCTAAAAATAGCGTTCATGGCATAATTTAGATAACTACATTGATCCGAAATGTTAGATTTACTGGTACTTTTTCAAAATTTTGTGTTGTATTTATTGCAATAATTAATACATTCGGTAATTATATTTGTCTTTTATTTCTTCAAAAACCCAAACATAGATGTTCCCTAAGTCTTTTACTCCAAGTGCGCATAACCTGTTTAACTTGCAAAGTATAAAATTCACGGCGTAAAGGCCAGTTAGAGCAAAATTTTTTGTAGTAAAAGACATGCTATCTCGGAAACTAGCATAGGCCCTACAATATTAGGTTTTTATAATTATACACATGAAAATTCTAAGAAAATACAACTTTAATTGGTTATTATAGCTTTACTACTTTGAGAGATATTGAGGAAACAAAGTTACTCATTTTAGTTTTTTGGCTCTCCTGAAAAGTAGCTTTTTGGCTTTTACGCCATTTGTTGTTTTAAGGATCGAGCAATGCTGCATTATGTTTATATGTATATAGCTGTAACTAGTAGCCACAAATGATAAACTAGGACCTTCGAAGTAAAATAAAGAAACATTAATTTCTAATAACAATAACAAAACCATAGTCAGCAAGCTGACCTGTCACCACAAGCAGCCCCCGTTCACGAGCATAACGCAAAGATCAGCCATTACCCCCCTCGCCATATTTGAGGGAAGGAGGCAACCCGACCCCCGACGCTACCGCAAGCATTGACATCTAAGGGAGCATGACGAACTTGCTGCCGGTTGCTCAAAAGAATAATTAACGTCACTGGAAAGGCTAAAGTACTAAAGCGCCAAAACACCTAAAGTGCGTTTTTTATATGGTTGAGTTGGGTTTTTTCTTCTCTATACAATGGTCTAGGTCTTTTAGCAATCTGAGCATTAATTAAGGAGATAATGGCGCTTTAGCAGTGGCATTTTTCGTTTTTGTCGATGCGTCTATTTTACTTACCTAAAGAAAATAAAATAATTTTTATTGTTATTGTTGGTTAGTTTTTTTTCCTTACTGCCATGTGTCCTTCAAGGTAAGATTAGAAACCTAAAGTGCGTCATTCAGTTAATTGTTGTCGTTTAAGTATTATTGACTTGCCGCAAATGGTAACGAAAAGGTCGTTTAGTAAATTTGCCTTACGAGAAAATTGATGAACGTAAGCGCTTAGAACTTTTTGCCCGCCGAGATTTCTAAATGAAACTCTTTAAGTAACTTTGCTATAATGGTCTACATTTTTATATGAGTATTTAGCGTATTTATTGTTGTATTTATTTGATGAAAAAGTACTTTAGTTATAAATATTTTACGCCAAAAAACTGTGGTGGTACGTTAAGTATTGAAATTAATAAAAATTGTGATAAATTGACAGTTAAGTCTATTGCAGCTGTATTTTTCAAGCGATTTTGTTATGATAGGTACGTTTACGATCATACGTTCGAAACGTTGCGCAAAGTCATTGGCGCTTTAGTCGACTTCGCGCCGCGACACGAGACGGATGTTTTGTTTGTTGGTGTATCAGTGCGAGAGATAATCGAGAAAGTGATAAGTGATTTACGGTACCAATAGCTAGAACACCTACGTAAGTACATTTTATTCTTTATTATTGCTTGTACCACACTCTACTATATTAAACTTAAACTTTGCAAACTGTAAATAGTGAGTATTGGGTACTATTCATTTATTAATAAGTTATATTAAAATACCTAAATAATTATCTTTTCACGTGTTTTAAGCATGTTACAGTAGGATCTATTATAAGGAATATAAAATATAATGTACTTACCTAAACATACAGATCATTCATTACTAGACATTTGTTAACAAATTGGATATCTTTCGTGATTTATTAATTCCTTAACAGAATGTTTGTGTTGGTATGCCTATTTACTTTATTTTATAAACACAAGTCATTAATAAGTAGTAATATAAAACGATTATTGCTCACGGTGCTGAATGAATGGATTTCTTTCTTTTGATTGAACTTTAAGGTACGACTGTACGAGTGTTAGGTTCATAAGAGTTGGATTGGTACTTAGAGCTTCAAAAACGTTCAATGAATACTCTTTTAATTAAACATAGCATACATGACATCCCGCCTGTAATCCCCTAAGGGATAGGCAGAGGTGTACCTCATACAAAACCTACATTACGCCAGTTGTGTTTAAGTTCCATGTAATAGGGGACGAGCCTATTGCCATCAACCGGGAACAAATCCAGACTCCGTGACTGCTACTGAGAAATTACTGATGTAAAAACCTAATAACACTTTGGCCGATCCGGGAATCGAACCCAGGACCTCTTGCTCAGCAGTCGTGCTTGCAACCACTATACCAAGAGGCATTCTTTTAATTCAAGTTTTGTATATTTACAGAATAGGTATAAGGACATTATGGAAAATCGTAGATCATCATTTTTTTAAAAATACACAAGGGTGGGTCTCAGAAACGAGAAAAAGAAGTCCCATGTCGTTCGAAGAATACTTACCGAGGAAGAGAACAATCATGAAATCAATTCTGAATCCGATAGTTACGTCTGTAAATTGCGACATCCACGTAATGAAGAATACGACATTTTGAAACCAAATACAGGTAAGCATCGATATATACGTACCTACTGACATTAGGTAATGACTGCAGTGATAGCCCAATAGTCGTTGTATGTGTGTGCTTCGTGCTCCGAAAATTGGTCGAGAGGATATTATTTTTATAAATAATTATTATTACCCTAGATTTTTGATCTGAATAATGCCATTGTGGAATTTACTTTTGAGTTTGTGTTGGGGGTGTGAGGGGGGTGCATGTAGGTACATATGTGTGTGTGTGTGTGTAAATCGCGTAAGATAGCTAGTAGTTAAGATAACTAGTTACTTTTTGTTACTTACAGGTATAATGGAAGAACTAGACACACATCTTGGTCGGCCGGAGACGTCTATGTTTCAAATAGAATATCCCGCTGCAGTGACATACTTTGACCAATATAATAAAGATCCGTTACCGCTATCAATCTCACAGATAGACTATCATAATATTCAAACAATAACTTCCACTGGGCAAGACATAAAGGAATCAGAAAGATCAATCACTCAAACAGAAGACCAAACTCAATCAGGGACGTCACTGGACCAAGACATACTTCCGCTACAGGCATCGATTTCACAGATAAACTATCACTTTGCAACATGTACATCAACTGGCCAAGACATGAAGCAATCAGAAACATCAACCTCTGAAACAGAAGACCACGCTCAAGCAGGGACGACTTTTGAACAACAAATACTCCCATTACAGGCATCGATCTCACAGATTGACTATCACATTCCAACATGTGCATTAATTGGTCAAGACATGAAGCAATTAGAAACATCGATCTTGCAAAGAGAAGATCATGCTCAAGCAGGGACTTCCCTTGAACAAGAAATACTTCCATTACAGGCATCAATCTCTCAGATAGACATTCCAGATATACAGATAGACATTCCAACATGTACATCGGCTGGTCAAGATATGCAGCAATCAGAAACATTAATCTCTCAAACAGAAGACCACTCTCAACCAGAGACGTCCGTTGAACAAGATATACTTCCGATCCAGACATTAATATCACAGATAGACTATGTTATACATACGGACGTATCTCATAGTCAAGGCACACGTTCATTACAGGCGTCTATTTCACAATCAGAAAAGCACACTCCAGCAGGAATATCGTCATATGGATTGCAAACATCTCTTGCTCAGAAGGATTATGTAGAAGCGAGCACATCCAAAAAATCTCCTGAGATACCTCCAATACAACCCTATAAGAAAAGAAAATTAGACGCGAAGCAGTTGCAAGAAATAGAAATGTGCATGCAAGAAATCAGACAAGAAGAAGCTACAAGAGAAATCGAAACGACAATCAGTATTGAAATAGAACCAGAAGAAAATACCACTATTGAACAACAGAAAGAAAAGCGGAAGAGAGTTAATGTCTACAAGCATATTGACTTTTTATCTGACAGTGACGAATTCGTATATAGTTCAAGTTCTTGGCAAGATTCGGATGAAACCGATTGCAGTGAAAATAATGATACTACAGACAAAAAAAAGAAAAACACCAAAGTACGAAAACAAAAGAAATCTAAAAATACAAAAGATATTGTGCTAGATGATACTAAAGAGAACACAAAGCCTGAAAAGATAGAACGAAAAATTAACAAGAATAAAGTTAGGAGTAGTAATATGAATAGTGGAAAACAATACACTACTAAAACTGGCAAAGTTATTGCAGAAAAAAAAGTGAAGAGTTCTACATGCACACCAGAAAATTGTCATAATAACTGCTATGACATAAGCTCCGAGAAAAGACAGGCTATTTTTGATCATTATTGGAGCCTTTCTAGAGAACGACAAAAAGATTGGCTCGTAAGCAACTCTAAAAAGCAAGAAACTAAGAGAAAGCGTTGCCAAGATATCAATAGTCGTAGGCATTGGACTTTCGATTATTATATCAATGAAGGGGAGGGAAAGAGAAAAGTGTGTTTGAAATTTATGCTGAGTACACTAGACATTAAGCAAAAATTTCTTCACAATGTTATTTCTACAGCTATACAAGGTTCAGCTAAAAAAGATGGACGAGGTAAACATATTCCTGGTAACAAAACACCCGAAATAAACATAGAAGCAGTAAAGTGTTACATTAGAGATTTACCTTACTTACCGTCTCATTATTGTCGCAAAAACTCAAAGAGATTCTATCTTCCTCAAGAGTTTCGAAACTTGTCGAATTTGTACAAAATGTACAAAGAAAAAATGTTAAGTGAAGACAGAGCGGCGGTGGGGGAAAAAGTATTTCAAAATATTTTTGGTGAGTTTAATATAGGGTTTCACATCCCACGTAAGGACAAGTGTTCCAAATGTGTTCGCTTTGAAAAAGAGGACGGAGGAGAAGAAAAACTAGCTCATCTAAAAGACAAGGAGGAAACGTACGAACGATTTCAAGTACATCAGAAAATTCAAGATGAAAACATACTTTGCGTATCATTTGACTTACAAAAAGTTTTGAACACACCATACGGCCAAAGTATGCTACTATACTACAGTCGTAAATTGGCTGTTTATAACCTTACTTTTTATGAGTCTAAAACTAGAGAAGGCTATTGCTATTCTTGGAATGAGACTGAAGGAAAACGTGGAGCCAACGAAGTCTGCACAATCCTAGACAGATATATTAAGATGGTAGACGATCGTGGCTCAGTAAAGCACCTTCTATTATATAGTGATGCTTGCCCAGGACAAAACAAAAATAAAGTTGTTCTTGCAGCAATTCATTCCTGCTTGCAAAAATGTGATAATATTTCCAGCATCCAAATGAACTATCTCTTGCCTGGACACACCTATATGCCAGTCGATTCCATGCATTCAGTAATAGAAAAAAGTGTTACAAATACAATTGTCTGGGCGCCTTCTCAGTGGGCAACAGAATTTATGTTAGCACGAAAAAACCCGAAGCCGTACCACGTACAAATTTTGACTCACAAAGATTTTTGTGGTTGGGATGTTGTTGGAGATCGATATTTCAAAGGGAATCTGACAGGAAAAATATCAAAGGTAATATTAATAATTATTAAGTATGTTTCTGTCTTCATATCTCTGTGTGAGTTATATCTGTGTCCTTCAGGTAATGTAGTCTATATAATTATAAATAAATAAAAAAACGCTGCTGTTTGTTCGTAAGCACAAAACTTGAGAAAATTACTGAAGTGATCTAGCTATTTTTAATTATTATGTTTGTGGGGTCCAAATAAATTTATAGGAAAATAAAAATTGAAAAAGTTGCCACGAAAATTAGAAAGTAGTAGGACTGACATCACAGGCGCAACAAATTTATACTAATTATTTATTTTACAGGTGCGTACGGCAACATTCAAAAAATCAGACCCACAGAAAGTAACTGTGAAATACACAATGGCAGCTGACAGCCCAACTGAAGATATACCTATAATGGGTAAAAATGTGGAACTTAAGAAAATATATAAGTCTCGTTTGCCTATTTCAAATAAGAAATACCAAGATTTGTGGAAATTGTGTACATCGAAAGTCATACCTGATATTTTTCAAGATGAGTACAAAAATATGCCTAATGCTGTGAATGTCCAGGATACCCTGCAAGAAACCGACGTTGAAGACTAAAAACAAGAAAATGAAAAAGTTTAATTCTGTTAAATACTTGTTTGTTGATTATAACTCGTGCAATTACATTATGATAATTTGTCAGAAGCTCAATAAAAGTTGATTTACCGTGCAGAACATACTTTTATTTTCCCTGTTTTTGCTGCAATTGCCATAATTACTACTGAGTAGAAACGAAAACCAGCAAACTTCGTTTCGCTTCAGAATATAAATGATTACTTACACTTCACTACACTACGCTACTCATCGCTACACTACGCTACTCATCGCTACACTACGCTACTCATCGCTACTCTACGCTACGCTAAGCTACACTACCCTACTTGACATTAGATCAACTACACTACTACGTACTATTACACAAAAAGATGTCCTGCTATTCGGGACAGAGACAAATCCAAGAAATCAAAGATCAAAAGTAAGGTTAGTTAAATTAGTTGATGTCTTTAAATTCAGATATTACGTTTAAGTTACAATGACTAAAACTGTATTATTCTGTAATGCATATTAGTTGTTTTTCTTTTCCTAAATATCAATGGATGTTAGTGATTAATATTTATGCTTTACTGTGTCTGAATTATGTTTATGGAGATAAGCGCTTTTGGCTCACGTAGTTTTCAGAGCATTTATACTAAAGCGACACTATCTTCGAAAATACAACAGTAATACGCAATATGTTTATTTTAAATGGTAGATAGAATTTTTATAAAGATTTTTTGCCTTCAGCATTATTACATCGGAATACAAGAAAAAAAGTTATGCCTGTTTGAACAAAAAAAAAAACTTTAAGTCGCTCTCCTGTAAAATGCACTTTTGGCACTTTAGTAATTTAGCCTTTCCAGCGACTGATGAACTGTCGAGGTCGCTAGCTAACCATATATTGCAATACAACTCATTAAAAAACATTGAAATGAGTAGATTATGTCAATAATAAATAAAAATTAAATTAAACTAAGGTGACTAATATAGTCAAATAAAATAAACAATTATATGAACTCGTATAACTTGTCAGTAGGTAAGCTAATTTTGGAGAAAGAACATAAACATTGTCTTGAGTTAATCACTGCGACCAACTATTTTTATCGTTTAAGTAATCGTTGATTGAATAGTATGCCTTTGAACAAAGGTTGGTTGGATTAGGATTGGTCCCTCGCTTATCAACTGGAATGTTGTTTGTAGCAGCAGCGGTGAGGTTTGGTGAAAACTTAGGTGTTTTAAGTTCGTGTTGAGGATTTTGTAATAAAAAACGTTGCGTTACTTTTAACGAGCAAAACCGGTATATTAGCCATCTTACAATATTCAAGGAGCGAGGAGGAACAATATTTTTTAAAACCAATCACGGTCGAGAGTAGGTATGACGTAAATTTTGATTTTATATATCGGCCCGAGATGTCGCTATCAGTAGGAGTTTACAAGATGCCCCCCGGCCTTTGGTGGTGCCTTGCCACATTAGAGCATAGAGGGCGTCCTCGGTACCGCGCTGCGGCATGAACCCATACTGGTTTCTATTTAGTCTCGGGAGGAAATGCCACTGGAATTGACCCACTAGGAGTTTCTCTACTATTTTTCCGAGAACCGATAGTAGACCTATTGGCCTGTACGACTTTGGGCTGGTATAGTCGTCCTTGCCTGGCTTGCGGAAAATGCACACGTGAGCGACCTTCCACTGTTTCGGGAAGTGTGATAGCGACAGACACTTATTGGCTATCGCCAGGAACAACTCCCTGTCGCAGTTTATGGCCGCTATGCACATGTCTGCCGTTAAGTTTTCCTTACGACACATTAATATAACAAACACACAATATAATTATTAACGACCTTGACAAATATTCATGCTTAATGATAGACCTGTATTACCAACCTTCTGCGCAAAACAACAACTGGTTTCTTAACAACCCTTCCACTGCGCGTGGTCCGAGTTACCTGTCCAGGTGCAGGCGATGGTGTCGCAGCTGGCGACTCCTGTTCCCCCGCACTCGGAGACCTACTCTGGTTTTCTACATTATTACGCGCTGGCGCATCGTTGGTGTCCGCGTTTGTATTAAGTAGAAACGCTGGTTTTAATCTATCAATCGAGATGTGCGATTGCCTATTGGGGAGTTGGATCAAAAATACCTTAGCACCTCTTTCGATGACTCTGAAAGGTCCGTCGTAAGGTGGTTTTAAAGATCTACGTACTGTATCGTCTCGAACAAAAACATGTGTACAACTTAACAACTCCTCGTGTATAAAAATGGACCGATTCCTATACTCTCTTTTCGGCACGGGCTTCAAGCTAGTAATATTATCCCTAATTTTCTCTACTACGCTGTAAGGGTCGATAGGGTCTCTTTCGCGCGGCGTTTCATAAAACGCTCCTGGCAGTCGGTACGGGCGACCGAATGTCATTTCCGCTGCGCTTATGCCACTATCGCTTCTACCCGCCGTGCGTAATCCGAGCATTACGCTGGGCAAGAGATCTACCCAAGAGGTACCATCACCGAGTTTTGCCATGAGTGCGGCCTGCAGCCCTCGATGAAATCGTTCCAAAATTCCGTTTGAAACTGGATGGTAGGGTGTGGTCCGAATTTTGTCCACCCCCAACAACTTCATAAGCTCCGCAAACAATCGACTTTCGAACTGACGGCCTTGATCACTAGTTAGCCTTAACGGACAACCGTAGCGAACAATCCAACCTTCGTAAATAGTCTTAGCTATGATTTCAGCTGTTATTTCGGTTATTGGAAATGCTTCCGGCCATCGCGTATACCTATCTATGATGGTTAGCAAATACCTATACCCATTGGAAGTTGTTGGCAAGGGTCCGACAATATCGGTATGTATATGCTGGAAGGCAGCTGCATCTGGAAACGTACCAAGATCAGACACAATATGACGGTTGAACTTCGCCCTTTGGCATGGAATACACGACCGTGCCCAGTTACCTACATCCTTATTCATATCGGGCCAAAAATAATGTTTATTAACCATTTTCCTAGATGTTCTGATACCGGGATGGCTCAAGGAATGTATACTATCGAATACCTTACGACGAAATTCTAAAGGTAAATAAGGTCGAGCCTCGCGTGTCGACGTTTCGCATAGAATAGCCCTATTGCAAGTAGGTACCGTTATTAACTTTAGTTGCAATTTACTCGTATTGTTTATATGATCCGAATGCGACATTCGTAATGCATATTCATCTTACTCTGAGCAATGGCTAATTCTGTGAAATCTTTTATAGTAGGACTTTCTATAACTTCTACTCGTGAGAGCGTATCTGCGACTACATTGTCTTTTCCGCTAATGTGACGTAAGTCGGTCGTAAACTCACTAATAAACAGGAGTTGCCATGCCCGTCTAGGGCTTTCCTTGTTGTCATCGCCTACCTTGTTGAACACTGTACATAAGGGCTTATGATCGGTATACAGGGTCAACTGTCGACCCTCGAACGACTTTCGAAAATACCTAACAGACAAATATAGCGCAAGTAGCTCACGATCGTAGGTGCTGTATTTAACCTGTGCCGGAGACAATTTTTTTGAGAAAAAACCTAAGGGTTCCCAAGTATTTACCCTTTGTTGAAGCGCACTGCCCACAGCGGTGTCAGATGCGTCACACATTAGGGCTAAAACGGCGTCAGGTTTTGGATGTGCGAGTGTAGCAGCCTGTTGAAGACCTGCCTTACACTGCGCAAATGCTTCTTCCGCCTTTGCCGTCCACGCGACCTTGGACTTATCCCTTTTTTTGGCGTTAACCAAATACTTATCTAGTTCCGCTTGTCTCACAGCCGCATCCGAAATATGCCCTCTATAGAAATTGAGCATTCCTAAGAATCTGCAGAGGCCTTCGATCGTTTCCGGTTTCGGATAGTCGACTATGGCACTTACTTTGTCCTCGAGCGGCCTAATTCCTGCCGTCGATACATGATGCCCTAAAAATTCTACCGAAGGCTGTCCGAAACGACACTAATTGTCTATATTGATCGTTATGCCGAAATTCGTGAACCTTTCGAATACTAACGCCAGATGTCGTTCATGCTGCTCTAAAGTCATCGCTAGCTATGATAACATCATCCAAATAATTAAATAAAAATGCTAGACCTTGAAGTACCGAGTTGCTCATGAAGCGCTGGAAGGTCTGTGCAGCATTCCGGAGTCCAAAATTCATTCTCGGGAATTCAAATAAGCCAAAAGGTGTTATCACACTAGTTTTTTCAATGTCCTCGGGTGCTACACAAATACAGTGGTACGCGCGGTTAATGTCTAATTTAGTAAACACTTTTTTTCCTGCTAGTATGTAGGTAAAGTCGTGCAGTCTAGGAATAGGATATCTATCAGGCTTAGTAATGGCGTTAAGTCTACGATAGTCTCCACAAGGTCGAATGTCTCCGTTCTTTTTAACTACTACGTGCAGTGGAGTAGCCCACGCACCTTTCGACGGTCTACAGATTCCTAGTTCCTGCATTAATTCGAACTCTTTTTTAACCTTGAAATACCTATCTGGGGCTAGTGGCCTTGCGCGTGCAAAAACCGGCGGCCCTGTAGTCTCTGTCCCTGTAGTTTCAGCAGTTAAACGTCATGTTGGACAGTTGTCGGTGATTTTCAAGAAGTTTGTGTCATAAGTTCAATATTTAACTTCCGTGATCTTAGAAGAATTTTACCCGAGTCAAGGGAGATTTTATGAACGTTCTATACAATATCGGTTGTGATCTATGACAGGATGATTGATGGGAGATGGCGTCTGATAGCCCGTGATGTGAACACGCTTGAGGTTAATACAAACCTTATTCCATGTTTTAAAAGGTGAGGAGTTTGGTCTATTAGTGTCTGTGAGTGGTCTTCCCTTGTTGTTAAAACATTACTGACGTGATCTATGGATATTTATTACAGGATTCCAAATTGCGCAGAGCCGCATTGATATCTAGCCAGTCGAGAGTCTTGCAGTCAAGTGATTCCCTCCTTCATCAACCGTGAGTATTGGAACCGCTGACTATTTACCATAGATAGGCCATGGAAAATTCCTGTGTTGACCTCTGTATTAAATTATAGTTCAAGGGAACCCAATGAGCCCTTGTTACGGAGTTGGTAGACGCCACGTGGGTTATCCTCATTCTTATTTTTCCACCACGCCATGATAACCGGCTAATGTTTTAGCCCCCTAGATTTCCAAGCTCGGTCACCTCTCTTAAACGTCAAGTAAAGAAATGTAGTTTCCCCTTATATTATGAGGTCTCCGTATTGTCGATTCCAGGAGAGGCACCTCGCGAGATTCGTCTCGCCGCCAGGATCTAGAGGAGTGTCTGGAGCCTGGACGCGAGACCCATTCCTCGAGTCGGCCAGAAGCCTCGAGCGGAAGCGACTGTGCGGCTGGCAGAGTCCGTCTAGCGATAGCGCAGGCGGGACGTTTTTTTTTTTTATATATCATTTTAATAATTACAAACGGTTCCGGTCAGAACCGGTTTATTACCTGACAGGTTTCCATAGTTGGAAGCCGGTTCAAAATTTAATTTATAGACCCCGGGTTCGACACCTGCCTACCGGCTTATCAGGAAGAAAATTCCACATCTTCGTCGACTCCGGGATCCAGGACTTATAGTCCCTGGCGCCCTTTCATTTAGTTTAACTACACATCATAACTGGAAGATTCTAGTTTAAGTTTCTACTTTTAAAAAATAGGAACAGTACTGGGTTTATCTCCAACCCCCCACGACCATAGTTCTATTACCGAACTTTAAGCTGGCTGGCATATTGGGTGACATTTATCGTCACCCACCTAATGTATTTAGGGTTTTATTTTATTTTTATAAATATATGTTGTTACCAACAGTTTGTAGTTTCCTTACCTTCTAATACCTAACCACCTTGCATCTGGGCTTGGGTTCCATTACCTCTAGAGGGATAAACGCTCAAATGTAACACTATGCACAATGTATTATGTAATGACAATGTAATTGATAATAATGCTTTATTTTCTGTATTTTGATGGTCCTAAGCCCATTAAAGTATGAAGGAAAAATTGGAATTACTCTTCAAATAACTTCAGGTCACGGCCTAAACATAAAAAAGTCTAGTCCGAACCTGATAAAATTAGCGATCAGTACATTGTAACCCACGTAAATACCTACGCCGGCGAATCGAGCGAGCGCACAGCTGATAACTACTTTCGCGCGTTCCGCTTCGCCGCGCGCCGCGCGCTGGGTAGCCATACAACCACTTTTAAAGTAAACATCTTTCGTTAACGATATTTTTTTTTATTGTACTAAGACGTATTAAAATAAAAAATATATTTTTAATAAAACTCGTTTAAGTTTAATTTGTCAAAATTTGCGCAGTGGATAAAAACTTTTCCTGTATAATGCAACACACTATGCGGTGTCGACTCTTTGAACGAAGCAGGTTTCGTTATTTCAGGGAACTCGGACAACAACTTGCGGAAAGGATGTTTTTCGTCAACAGTAAAAATAGAAGGTTGATTCATACTCACGATTTCCGCCACGACCTTGAGGTCGGTCGTCTGGTCTACCAACCTACGTGCACTTAAATTAACGAGTAGCTTATGATGGGCCAGGAAATCGGCTCCTAAAATAGGCTGCTTCACCTCCGCCACGACGAATTCCCATTTATACGGTCTACGTAGATTAAGGTCCAACACTAAGGTCTTCGTTCCATAAGTCTTTATTTCACTTCTGTTCGCGGCGTAAAGTTTATAGTTCGTGCACTCGCGGTTATAAAATCTGCTTTTTGGAGGTAAAATCGAAACGTCTGCTCCCGTGTCCACCAAAAACCTCAGTCCACTTTTTTTGTCCGTAACACACAAACGATGACTAATTGTTGTGGTGCCGACCTCCGCCGTAGATAGCACCACCGCGCCTAGTTTTCCGAAGCAGATGATTCCCACGCACACGGTTGAAAGCATTTCTTGGCCTTCTCAGCGTACCGGAAGTGATAAAAGCAAAGCCAATTGGGGTTGTCCTTGGCACGGCTTTTCGAACGATTCCGGGACGTATTTCTCGTGCGCGATGTTGACCTCTCGTTGCGTTGACCTTGACGTCCCCGATTTGCTTGTCGACCTCCTGACCGCTCCACATTAGCCAAACGAACGCTGAGCTTTGCGATCTCTGCCAGAATGACGGCAGTATCCTTGGAAGTGGTTGGGGTGGTACCATGGGCCTGTAGTGTACTGTAGGAGTGTGCTGGCTGCCTGACCTCGGACACGTAGTTACGACGCGTTGCTTCGACGACATTGTCCGCGATGCTAGCCAGTCGGTCGAGGTCACTTGTTTCTGCAACGGCCAGGACTGCCGAACGTCGGCTGGTAAGCGACCTTGCCACAGGATCCGTAGAGTCTCGTCAGGGAAATTTCACCAGCTAGGTCTTTCATTCGATTTAATAACTGGCTCGGCTTCATTTCGCCTAGTTCCATGTCGCCGATCAACTTTTCTACTTGACGAATTCTCGTGTCTTCGTACAAGGACAGAAGCATGGCCTTTAGCGCGGCAAATTTACCTGTAGCCGGCGGTCGGGAAAGGAAATCCGTGAACTGCAAAATAACTTCTTTCGGCAGTTTCGCCACCACGAGGTCAAATCGGGCGTCGTCCCCTAACCTCTGTGGTGCTAGAATGGCCTCGATCCTTATGAACCATACTCGCAGCTGATCTACCCAAAATTCGGGTAACCTTGATGCCAGCGATATCGCCATAATGTCTGGTTTCATTTCCCCTTCATGCTGGGTTTGAGGCTGGGCGATGTGGGACGCTCCAGGGACCGTAGGAACTCTGCCCTGCTCTGAAGTTTGACCCTGAAGTCCGCCTTGCGCCTGACCTTGTGCGCCGGGTACACCGTGGAGAACGCCGTTGGTCATCTTCTCGAACCTGAGTCTTGTAACACTGGTGCCGATTCTGTTGTACACCGAACTAAACTAACTATCACTAAAATTCCTTACTTTTGGCTATGAGAATCTTAACGCTATTCTGCAAAATAAAATCTCTAAATTTAAAAATAATTTTGACACATCTAAAATCAAATTTGACAATTATTGCGACTCCACGTGGTACTTGTTTGCCGTACCACGTGATCTTTTTTTAGAGCCGTAGGCGCGCATTATGTGCGGCCTCGACTTGTTTTGTATGGAATTTTTTACTTTTTGTATGGAAAATATAAAAAAATATTACCAACACGTTGAGTTTTATAGGTTTACGGGTAGCAAAGGGGGTCGAAATTTTCATTATTTTTGCGATAGGACACACCGTTTTCGAGATATAAGCAAAAGAAAAGAAAAAAAGATACAGTACAGTTTTTGCATTTGAAGTCGAGGTGTTGGTGTGAATTTTAGTTCATGACAACTAATTTTATTCCACACCTTTTTAATCGCGATTAAAAATAGTCAGATTTAGTTAAGACAATCAAATTTTTTGGTGAAAAACGTAAAATTCAGAATAGCAAAATTGCCATTTTCACTAAATTATAATCTCAGTGCCATCTTAGTGCTGTCAAACTAAAATTTAGTTAAGTTGTGTCACTTTAGTCAATTTCAGAATGGGAAATCGTCGTTTGACAGGAAGAAACTAAATTTTGGTGATTTTTAGTCTAGTTTAGAGTATTTTGTGACAAGAGAATCGGCACCACTGTCTTCAAAATCACGTCGGGGTCACCACTGTGCGAATCTAGTCGCAACGGTCCTTATGGACAAGGTTATCCTGTGTGGTGACCCTGGTTAAACGAAAATTCTGACTCCAATTAAAAAATATATTAAGATGTGTTCAATTCAAACAGTTTACAAGTACTGGGGACGCTAGCTGGGCTCACAGCCCGCCTCGTCCCGCGCCCGGGGGGAAGGAATTTGCAGCGTTGTGAGAACGCTATGCAACTGTGTTCCCACAAAAATGCAAAAATGTGATCAATATGACCACTCCGACGACTAGTAGTCCTATTCCGACGTAATTGAGTTTAGTTTCGACTTGCCCGGAGAGTGATTGGACCTGGGCGATGGCGATATTACTATTTTGGGACGTATTGTCTTGGCTCGGTCCCGACCCAATACGGACACCACCTATCAGGTCACCACCCACTCTCTTACACCTCCCTCCAGAAACCTCTCATCAACACCCTCCAACACCATCATGCCATTCACAGTCCCCGCCCCCACCGAAACACTATCCCTGTGTAGTACCAGAAACCTACAGTACATCCACAACTGGAAAGCATGTCACCTCTCAGGGGGGGAACAAACTGAAGCGGGGGTGAGGTACACGGATGAAGTAGTTCTCTCGTTGGTGTTGTCCTTTATAGCCCCTTTTAGGACTAACAGCATCGACTCGGCTAGAACAGCAGCTGCAGGCCCAGCCGTGCAAGACAAGTCAGCAGAGTCGGTCAGCCAGGAAATACTGGCCATAACGTTGTCGTCTTATATGACACTTGCTAAGCCGGTGACTTACCAAAATGTCCCTGCCTTTACCAAGAGATGGAAGGCGGCTATGGCCTCCCAAAACATAACTGACCTCATCTCCGCTCCTGCATGGACCACCATCACTGCTCTTGCAGGAGTGTTCCATAAAATACTTACCGGCAGACCCGAGCTAAGAGTGGAGGTGGTCACCAGAATGCTTGAACTGCAAAAGACGGGGGCAGAAAACGCGATTCTGTCCCAGATCTTGTTGGTCTGGGAGTTCTCTTCTCTTAAGGCGGTACAGTACATGGACCTGTTTATCAAGTCTCACTGCAGGGCCTTGGAAATTCCTTCAGTGCTAGATCAAGCTGTATCCCTCCATGACAAGTGGGAGGCTGCTAAAGAAGCTGATCCACAGCTGTCATTCAGCAGAGTTAAGGATCCCAACAGCCATCCAAGCGCATTTTCCTGACCTGTACTATGCCGCAATCAGTTACGCGAAGGCTAACAAATTATTGGGAGAGAACTTCCAGATGTCCAGCTCCCACATGTCCACGAACACAGTCTTAATCGATAAATACATCAAGAGGATGGCATCTGCAGAGCTGGGAGACCTGTCAGAGGAGGCGAAGGCGAAGCTCATCCGTTTAGGTTATCCCGTATCCACCAGCAACAAAAGAAGAACACGCCAAGCCGAGTCTGAAGAAGATGAGGACGACGAGCCCCAAAAAAACAAAAAAAATATATTAAGTAAGATGTGTTCAATTCAAACAGTTTACAAGTACTGGGGACGCTAGCTGGGCTCACAGCCCGCCTCGTCCCGCGCCCGGGGGGAAGGAATTTGCAGCGTTGTGAGAACGCTTTGCAACTGTGTTCCCACAAAAATGTGATCAGTATGACCACTCCGACGACTAGTAGTCCTATTCCGACGTAATTGAGTTTAGTTTCGACTTGCCCGGAGAGTGATTGGACCTGGGCGATGGCGATATTACTATTTTGGGACGTATTGTCTTGGCTCGGTCCCGACCCAATACGGACACCACCTATCAGGTCACCACCCACTCTCTTACACCTTCCTCCAGAAACCTCTCATCAACACCCTCCAACACCATCATGCCATTCACAGTCCCCGCCCCCACCGAAACACTCTCCCTGTGTAGTACCAGAAACCTACAGTACATCCATAACTGGAAAGCATGTCACCTCTCAGGGGGGGAACAAACTGAAGCGGGGGTGAGGTACACGGATGAAGTAGTTCTCTCGTTGGTGTTGTCCTTTATAGCCCCTTTTAGAACTAACAGCATCGACTCGGCTAGAACAGCAACTGCAGGCCCAGCCGTGCAAGACAAGTCAGCAGAGCAGGTCAGCCAGGAAATACTGGCCATAACGTTGTCCTCTTATATGACACTTGCTAAGCCGGTGACTAACCAAAATGTCCCTGCCTTTACCAAGAGATGGAAGGCGGCTATGGCCTTCCAAAACATAACTGACCTCATCTCCGCTCCTGCATGGACCACCATCACTGCTCTTGCAGGAGTGTTCCATAAAATACTTACCGGCAGACCCGAGCTAAGAGTGGAGGTGGTCACCAGAATGCTTGAACTGCAAAAGACGGGGGCAGAAAACGCGATTCTGTCCCAGATCTTGTTGGTCTGGGAGTTCTCTACTCTTAAGGCGGTACAGTACATGGACCTGTTTATCATATCTCACTGCAGGGCCTTGGAAATTCCTTCAGTGCTAGATCAAGCTGTATCCCTCCATGACAAGTGGGAGGCTGCTAAAGAAGCTGATCCACAGCTGTCATTCAGCAGAGTTAAGGATCCCAACAGCCATGGCAGCTTCAACCAGGCGCATTTTCCTGACCTGTACTATGCCGCAATCAGTTACGCGAAGGCTAACAAATTATTGGGAGAGAACTTCCAGATGTCCAGCTCCCACATGTCCACGAACACAGTCTTTATCGATAAATACATCAAGAGGATCTGCATCTGCAGAGGCCTACGTGCCGAGATTGTTTGGAATTAAGTTGAGACGCCTACTGTGAAGGTGCAAGCAATAAGTTACGGTAAGAGCACACTTGTACTTGTGTGAACGGAATATAAATCAGAAAACCAACGTCTTCCATTACTAATTTACATCACGAAGGTAATGTAGACAACTAATCTGAAGAATTCCGGAAGATACCTAGTCTACTTTAAGTACGTACCAAAACAGTCTAAAGTGCAACCATTTTTAAGGTCCGGTCACGTTTACCTTTTCAAGCTCGCACTTTAGAAGCAGGAAAGTAATTTGAAAGACCTTGACCGACTCTTTTCGGAAATTGGGGATCCATTAGGGAGTACTTCCTAATTTCCAACGTATCTAGAGATTTATCTTATTCACACTTTCAGCTGGGATTTCCGTAAGGGTCTGTAGAATGTGGTGCTTTTCCTTAGAGAAGTAACTATAGTGAAGCTTAGATATAAAGTCGTTCCCTTCCTCTTCCTTCTTTAATATCTCCATTATATTAATATCCGCTTATCTTTTCTCCATAATCGGTAACACTTACCACAAAGACAAATTGATCTTTCTTGGATCAGAAGTAATCTCAAGAGATTGCCTTCTTACGTGTTAACATGAGATTTAATCTTAGTCAAAGGAAAAATTCTTTAAGCACTTTAGTATAAATAATTTTAATGTTTCGTAATGTTAATTACTTATTACTATATGTATAGAATCCAGTTCTTCTAACTGAACAGACAGCAGTGCTGCTGGGGAGTTTGTTCCGCCACTTCTTCTTCCCAGCTAAAGCACTAGGAAGTGGTGAAGGGTGGGCGTTTTGGGGGACTGTCTTATGTGATTTTGACGTTCAAAAAGTGCTGATTCTCAGCCTAATTTGAATAAATGACTTTTGATTTGATTTTGATTTTGACAAATATCCGTTCCATGGTAGGGGTGCGCAAGGTCTGGAAGAGCAAGATCCCCAAAGAAGAATACAGTTCTGCCGTTTCCTCCTCAACAGAGACATCAACGATGCGTGGTTCCTGGAATCAATCTTGTGGACGGATGAAAGCAAATTTTCTAGGGAGGGCATTACAAACTTTCATAACCTCCATGAATGGGCCGAAAGAGACAATAATCCACATTTTAAGAAGCGAGTGTCGTTTCAGGGAAAATTCTCTGTCAATGTATGGGCTGGAGTATTTGGCAGGACATTGATTGGGCCCCACTTCTTACCGGATAATTTAAACGGTGAAAATTATTTGCACTTTCTACAATTCGATTTACCAGTTCTGATAGAAGAAACCGGTGTCCCGATATTCGAAAGAGACCGAACAGTCGTCTTTCAGCAAGACGGCTGTCCAGCGCATTGGACGTTAAATGTAAGGGAACACTTAAATAATTGCTTCCCTGACAGCTGGATCGGCAGAGATGGACCCATCCCTTGGCCCGCTCGCTCACCAGATCTGACCCCGCTGGACTTTTTCGAGTGGGGCCGGGCCAAGGAACTGGTGTATACGAATGTTGAAATAAACACGAGAGAAGAATTGATGGAGAGAATTAATTCAGTGTTTGAAACGATGAAACTGGAGATGATGTTGAAAATAACAACAACAGAAGTGAGAAGACGTAGCCGTGCTTGTATTAGGAATCATGGCAGACATTTTGAACATGAACAATAAATAATTTAGATTCAAATGTTGTCATAATTACTCCGCCTAAAATTTAAAATTTCTCCCTCAAATTGGTTTGTAGATCCTAATTTCAATAATTTGTAAAATATCCTCGTAAATGATACCTCAAAGGAAAGAGCGATTATCACGCAAGTTTTCAAAAATATTTGAACAAAAAAAGCACACTTCGATTTTTTTTTAAATAAGGTTTTCAAAAATGATTTATGATTTTTTTTTAATTTATATGAACTTTAAATGTCTGTAAAAAAAATGTCTAACGACACAGAGGCCTAAAACATGTTTTGCTAGATTGCTTACACATTACTTTAATTAAATTAAATAAAAATGAATTCATTTATCATTCAATTTAGCTATAAATAACCAGTTTAGTTAAATTTTGGCAATTTTCGAAAAAAATCTTAAAAATTAGGTTAAAAAAATGGTAAGACTTCGTCTAAGACAACCATGGCTTAAATTGTTCTAAACTGTCTGTACTATCTTCGCCTTAAAGCTTTGCACCCATCTTCCAATCACCTTCTATAATCACTATGCACATGACGAATTCGAAACAAAGGATTAATCCAGTACCGTCTTTTTCGTTTTTTTACGCGACATCGATGGTGCCGACTGCCGAATGAGTAGTATCAAAAGCAGGAGCAACAATGTTTCACCGTCGGAATCCATTTTAGAAATGAAGTGCGCCACACTGAACTTAACTGCGGCGCGGCAGCGGCACTGCTAACGGGCGGCTGTTCTTATAATGTGAAGAAATGCGCTTCTGCCGCGCTACTGTTGCGCTGCTAACGTCCTAATGTGAAGTGGCACTTAGAGGAAACACAGCATCTCCTAGGAGAACATATGGAGCTTCGATATTTGAGCCCGGCAATACTTGTTCTTTCGGTATTTTTAGTCTTCCTTGTTCTATTGCACTTCGAAAGGGGCATTTATCAAAAACACCGGCGTCGTTTTCTTTTCCATAAGAACCGACATTTATCATTACAAACTTATAATTTGCATCAGTGACTGCTAACAACCCAATCGAAAAGAAGGATTTGTAGTTATAGTACATAGAACCAGTTTTATTTGGTTTTTAATGCGAATATGTTTTCCGTCAATACACCCGATGCAGTTAGGAAACTGCCTTCTGTCCCAAAAACATTGAGCTATGTTTTTAAAGTTATCTTCTGAAGGCTCGGACATATGCTTCGTAACTAATTGTGTCCATATAGCATTGCAAACTTGTGGTACGATTGTGGAAATAGCAGATGTTGAAATTCTGAACGAGTAAGCGAGTTGCCGGAACTGTATGCCCGTGGCTAAATACCTGAAATAATTGAAATATATTAATTAATTATTCATTTCATTTTTTTAGGTGAAATGGCGAAGAAACGACCACCGGAAGCGGAAGTATGCGTGCGCGCTACCGGGTATCAAGCGTTGTTCGCGATCGCTACTTAGTGCAACGACGAGTGAATAGGGTACCTACCTACTTCATAATGAGTGATAGGAACTATCGCTACTCGAATATCGAGTACTTACAAATGGTGCGCTTGTACGCATTATGTGGTGACAATTTACGGGAAGCAAGAAGATTATACGCTGCGCCTAATCATCTCGAAATGTTACGAAACCGAGGAGTGATCAACCCGCAAGTGCCAGGATTGCAAGTCATTTTAGCAGCAACATAACGGCTGCTTGATCACGGCCAGTTTCGCAGCCCATCGCATGCGCAAGCTCGGGGCCGCCCACGACATTCACCTGTTCTCGAAGAGAACATTTTAAACTATTTCGAACTACACCCGCGACGGAGTACTAGAGTGGCTGCCAGACATTTCGGAGTCAGCCAGTATTATGTTTGGAAAATATTACAAGCGGAAGGATTGCACCCGTACCACTACCGACGAGCACAGGCCTTATACGGGGCTGACCCTGAATACAGAATGGTATTGGCTGGTAATAACTGGCTTATGGAACATCCAACCACCAACATTCTCTGGACCGATGAATCCACATTCACCCGAGTTGGGATGTTCAATATCCACAACGAGCACTGGTGGTCAATAAACAACCCACATTTAATCCGAGAACATTCCCACCAAATCCGATTCAGTGTGAATGTGTGGGCTGGGATTATAGGCGACCGAATTATTGGCCCTATTTTTATTCAGGGTAACCTCAACGGTGGAACGTACCTAGACATGATACAGAACGTAATTCCAGAGTTACTGGAAGATGTACCTGTCAGCTATCTAAGTAATCTCAACTACCAAGACGATGGTTGTCCCGCTCATTATTTGCGATCAGTGCGAGAGTACCTAATCCGCGAGTTTGGTGACAGGTGGATCGGCCGAGGAGGTCCCGTAGCTTGCCCACCGCGAAGCCCGGATTTGACACCATTAGACTTTTTTTGTGGTCTGAAGTAAAGAGACTAGTGTGTACCGAAGAAGCACGCAGTGTAGAACAATTAAAACAGCAAATAATTGCTGCTTTTGACATTGTGAAACAAGACAGAGTGACTTTAAATAAATTAAAAGACAACATTCAAAAACGTGCCAGTTTGTGCATCGAGCAAAGTGGTAGGCAATTTGAACAGTTGCTGCAATACAGGTAAAGCCTACTTACCTACTTAATACATGTAAATAAAAAGTGATCATTTGTAAATACGAAATTAGTAATTAGTGTAAATAATTCAGTTGATTCCCATTCTTTAAATACGCCGGAAACAATTTAGGTACATACTACCAATTTCAATAACTATCTTTTTTGTGTTGGGTATTTGTCAGCTTAGAGATAGAAATTCAGGATTTATGTAGGTAAGTAGGACGTACATAAGGAACATCGAGTCAAATTTCCATCTTCATTAGGATCGAACTAAGACCAATTGATCAGTTATTGAAATCGGCCGTATGTTCGTTACCTAAATCGTACCTTTTTTTTTATTAATCTGCACTTTGGTTGTTTGTTTTTATTACGAATAATGTTTCTGACGGTCCTAAGCCCGTAAAAGTATGAAGGAAGAATTGGAATTAAGTGGATTTTAATACAAACTGCTACATACTGAGATTAAGATTGCAATAGTAAGAAGCCTATTTTGAGCTAGGGTGAATGAACTCTGATAATACGCCGCGCGCGCCGCTCCATTGATACAAGGCTCGGACCGCGCTCGCAACAGGGTGTTTCTAACGACGTCATGCGTCATAATTAATAATATTTTTCTTTTTAAATTATTCAAATTTCATAAATACCTATTTTTACTTTTATGAACGTTTAATAATCATTGTATACATGAAGTGGGCTGCCGTTGTAAGACGACTAAAAAGTCACGGTGTATACGTATATGGCATCAGCGACAAAAAAAGCAGCCTGGGTGCCGGTATACGTATAAGTACGTATACGTATAATTACGTAGATTCGGCATCCTTGGTACTTACCCACCCCGCACCCTTCCACTTCCCGCGAGTCACGCGCCGCGATCATAGCTTTTAAGCCTCGTTTACGGAGACGCGAGGCGTCGCGCGTCGCGTGCGGCGTGACGTCTCGCACCTCTCTCGCTCTCAACTACGCTGTATGAGACCGAGAGAGACGCCACGCCGCACTCGACGCGCGACGCCCCGCGTCTCCGTAAACGAGGCCTTAGTACTGTGCAAGCGATCGACGGGAGACCGCGCGTTGCATGCGAGTTCTCGCCGGTCAAAATGTCTCGTAATTCTCAACGGCGACGACGCACGTACGTCCTTTTTGGCAATCTACGTGCGCAAAAAGTTTTAATTTTAGTAGATGCGATCTATTTACAGTATTTTTTTTCAAACACCCAGATAGTCAGGCAACTCACAACACGCCGTGTTTTGACATTTTGCGCGCTACTGAACGAAAGAACAAACAAGTCGCAACATGTTTGCGCGTACACAGCGCTACGCAGCGTCGTCAGTCAGTCGGTCCACTTGTTTCGAGGCGACCAAACGGTTCTTTCGAATGTGAAGTGATCAACTGGTGCCATGGAACAAACGCGTAAAGGTATGTGCATTAACAGTATTTAACTTTTAATTAGATTTTTGCATGTAAAGTTACATAAAGGAACTATAGAACCAACTAGTAATTTAGTAAAAAAAAGTTATTATTTCATGATTATTGGACCGCAACTATTTTTGTTGGTAGTTGTTGGTCTTGAAATTATTATGTATGTGTAGAGTAACTAAGTGACATTCTGGTAAATTACGTTTTGGCTGCAGCAACTTGCAGTAACTATTTTTATGTGTCTTTTAGACCTGGCGGAAGGAGTAAAGCGGAGTGAGCTGTTCGACATCTGGCGAAATGAACCTGTTTCTTCATTAAAATTTGAAGCTGTATTGAAATATTTGACAGATACAACAAATTTACAAGACTTCGACGATGCATTAAGGGGCACATTCAAAAATAAAATATACAATTTTTGTGTGCAATTGCTCGCGAAATGGAAAAATTGTTATCGTACCAAGAAAACATTTTTGCAACAAAACAAAGAATGGTTAGATGGTCGCCTGACTGTCTATGTAGATTGAGAAGTAGTACGAGATGTAGTTGGTGATGGTGAACACGTGACTAGGAGGCGAGGACGCCCACGAAAATTGTTTGAAGAATGCAGTCGGTCATCGAAAAGGCGAAAGTTACAAAAGCTCGTTCGAGAGGCATCTAGCCAGGAACTATCACTAGCTACTCAAATGAGTCTGAGAGCAGATGGCAAAAGGGATACTGCAAGAGTTTTCAGGCATATTTCAAGTCCGACAGCATCACCTCATAGAGCCAATAAAATAAAAAAACGCCTTACTCCGTCAGAAAATTTACCAATCAAGATGACCAAAGAACGCGCTTTAGCCATGTACGTAGATAATAAGCTAACTAAAGATCAATACATAGATATCCAACAGACATCTAAAGAGTATAAGGCCAACATATTTCCATCCTACAATACACTTTTGGAAGCGAAGAAAGAGACATACCCTGTCGATATAGAAATCACTGAAATATCTGGCACAGTGACACTTCAGTCTCTGTTGAATCACACTATACAGAGACTCGCCTTTGCATTACAAGAAGTGTTGAAAGCTAACATAGACAAATATGACCCCAGTAACATCAACGTCATATTCAAGTGGGGCTGTGATGGTGCTTCGGGACAGAGTCGATATCATCAAGCTTTTGAAGACAACAGCAATGATGACGCGAGTTTGTTCTTAATAATGTTAGTACCTCTTCAAATCAAAGCTGGTAAAGACGTGGTTCTATGGCAAAATCCAGTACCCTCTTCGACAAAGTACTGTAGACCTATTAAAGTGATTTTTCATAAGGAGACTGCAGGCTTTGTTAAGCAGGAAGTTGACAATATCAAAGGACAGATCGATAAATTGGTTCCGACAAAAATAGATATTGAAGGACAGCAGTATACTTTTCACCCAATTTTGACGCTAACTATGATAGATGGCAAAACCTGCAGCACACTTTCAGGTACTGCCAATCAAAACTGCCATGTATGTGGAGCCACTCCAAGCATGATGAACAAAATGGACCTAGTTCGAGCGAGACCAACCAATAAAGATTCTCTGCAACTTGGCATGTCTAGCCTACATGCTTGGATAAAGTGTTTAGAATGCGTTTTGCATATCGCGTACAGGTTAGATATAAAAAAGTGGCAAATTTCTAAACAAAACAAGGCCTCCACAGATGCGAAAAAGAAACATATACAAGAGAGGATTCGAACAGAAATGAATCTCCTTGTCGACTTGCCTAAGCAAGGCTATGGCAGCTCAAACACAGGAAATGTGGCAAGAGAGTTTTTTAAAAATACAAAACTAGCTTCACAAATTACAGGCGTAAATGAGGAGCTAATAGATAGACTCGCTACGATTCTGCGAACTATATGTTCTGGTTTTGCTGTCAACCTCCCGGCATTTGAAGCATTTGCGGCGGACACAGCTGAATTGTATGTTAGAGACTACAGCTGGTTTTATATGCCTCAAAGCGTGCACAAGCTGCTGATCCACGGTACCTTAATAATGGAAAAAGCGATAATGCCGATAGGTTCGCTATCTGAAGAAGCCCAAGAGGCTCGAAACAAAGATGTAAGAAATTATCGCGAATTTCACGCGCGCAAGTTTTCAAGGAGACAAAATGTGGAAGATATTCTGCACATGCTGCTTATATCATCGGACCCTCTTATAGCGAGTTTACGAAGAGCTAGGTTTAAACACACTGGCTGCATACCTCAATCAGTTCTGGATTTGCTGGATGTGCCTGAGATAAATGCAGACTAAATAATTGCATTCTAAACACCTACTTCGTCATGTAAATAATTGTGAAAAATATACTACTTTCTTGTTCGCTACAATTTGTTTTATTTACCTATAAATGGACACATCTTAGGAAAATTAGAATTTTTAGATGGAAAATACAGAAGACGGAACCCCCACGTGCATGTCTAAACTTTCATTTGGCTTAAATTATATTGCTGATACTATAAGGTTTCTTAAATAGAATAATGGAATGCTTTTTGCGCGAAATATCATGTAAAATAATATTGAGCGCATAAATTGATGAAAAGGACGTACGTGCGACGTCCTGTACGTGATGAGCAAATTTTGCATATAATATCAGATTCAGATTCTGACAACGGTGATTTTTCTTCTGGTTCCGGCGAAGAATTTTGCCCAGGACGTGAAGAACATAGCAATTTGTCTACCTCTTCGTCAAGCTCTAGTGCCAATGAATCCTTGGTCGAAGCACTGTCATCTGAACTGGACCCAGAATATCAGTGGACGCAGGGATTTTCAAGACCGAGTCAGTTTGTTTTTACAGGTGAGCCAGGCATAAAAGTAAATACAAACTTCACACCGGCGTCATTAGCAGATTTATTCTTCTCAGAAGAGTTCGTCAAAACTTTAGTTGATGCTACTAATGACTATGCCAACCGAACAGCTCGACCTTTACAACAACATTCACGGTTCAAATATTGGAAAGATACCAATCCTCACGAAATGAGAAGGTTCATCGGGATGTTACTTTATATGGGCATTGTACAATTACCTGTGATTTCTTACTACTGGCGATTGGATAAACTTTACAATTTGCCTTTATTTCGATCCCTCATGAGTAGAAACAGATTTCAGTTGTTGCTACGATATTTTCACTTTTCGAAAGATGATGATAAAGCTACGAATAATCGCCTTCATAAAATAAATCCTATCTTGGAAAGACTCAATACTTTGATGCCGGAAATATATTACCCAGAGAAAGATCTTAGCATAGACGAATCTATGGTGTTATGGAGAGGGCGTTTGATTTTCAGGCAGTATATAAAAAACAAAAAACACAAATATGGTGTAAAGCTGTATGAATTATATGAGTCTTCTGGTTTAGTAATGAAAATTCGTGTCTATAGGGGCAAAAGTGAAAGACCACCACCCGGAACATTGCACAGTACAGAGGTTGTTCTTGATCTACTTGATGGGTACTTAGACAAAGGCCATGTCCTTTACGCAGATAATTTTTACAACTCTGTAGATTTGACAAGACGTCTTGGGCAGAAAAAGACGTATGTGTGTGGTACTTTACGTAGTAACCGAAAAGGCAATCCAGCAGCCGTGACTACAGCACGACTGAAAAAAGGTGAACTGGCTTTTCAGTCATGTGCTGACATAACTGTTTGCAAGTGGAGAGACAAGCGAGATGTTTTGGTTATTTCAAACAAACACAAGCTGGAAATGGTAAAAGTAAAGAACCAGAATGGGAGAATTTCAGATAAGCCAAACATAGTTGCTGATTATAATTTAGGCATGTCTGGAGTCGACCGAGGTGACCAAATCATCTCCTATTATTCTTTCCTGAGAAAAACATTGCGATGCAGATGGCATAAAAAGTTGGCTCTGCATATATTTGATGTTTACGTGCAAAATGCGCACAGGCTTCTTCGAAAACAAGATCGAACTTCCAAGATGAGGTTGCTAAAATTTCGTGAAGAATTTGTTACACGTCTGTTTGGAATGTCGAATATTGATACAGAAACTTCTACATCACGGACGTCCATGTCATCACAATCAATCCGTTCAGCAAATCAGATGTCTAGAGCTTCTCCAGATAATTTCCACTACTTGGAAAAGATACCTCCCACCGAAAAAAGACCCCCGGTAAACCATGCAGAGTTTGCACTAAACAAAAAAAACGCAAAGAAAGCTGTTACTTTTGCCCTGTATGCCCCGAAAAGCCGGCCTTATGCATTCTCGAATGCTTCAAAATATATCACACAGATCCTAGATTTATGTAGCCTGATTTTATTAGTTCTTTTTTATGTATTAGAGTCCCAAAATATATCTTACGAGTATTACAAAAGGCTGATTACAAATTACGATTCTGATTAATATTTCTGAGTTACTAAAATGTAAGATTGATTATTTGTTTTGTTCGGAAAAATAATTATGTAAGTTTTAAGTTTTTTTATTTTATTTTAGTGTTTGCGCCAATAATCAGCAAATGCAATCGATCTTTGATTTTTAGAACAAAAATTGAGGTTCTAAATTACAAAAAAAAGTATTACTATTAGGTCTAAAAATGTAAAAAAAAAGCTGTTGAATTTTTGTGTTTTCTTCTTACTTATAGTCAATAAAGTTACTCTTTTATTAAAGCTTGTTTTATTTGAGATGCCATCCTATATAATAATACCTTATCGGTGAGGCCAGCTACAGTAGATTCTATTGAAACTCGTATAGAAGACCTACGTATCTATCCGTAGTCGGCGTCCTGCACAGAAACCATATACGGATATATACGTAGTCGGCATTCAATGTGTTAAGAAATGAATTTTCCAATAATATTTGTTTCCGTCCGTCCATGACAAATGCACAGTGCCCACTGAACGGCGGCGTCGTCGGTGGCGGCTGTGCGAGACGATTCGCGTGCACGTAGGACATAGCCGCCGCGTCGCACCGCATCGCATTGAATTCGCGTGTCACCGCTTCATACTCGCGTTCGCTTTGAACCGCCCACCTAGGACGCCGCTTTAGCATAGGAACCATTATAATTTACCATATTTTACTTCTTGTACTAATTATAGCTACGTGCCGTTACAGATATGTACTATTGCGTAAGCTTAATCAAAATTATCAACCTGATAATGAACCTTCGGATTGTAGCGGTATCTACATCGCCACATGCGAGCTGCGCGTCATACTCACGTCACGCAAATCCTGCATCGCGCAAGCAGAGTTTACCGCGGGACTAGCATATATACAACTTCCCGACATCAATCCTCGGGCAGTTGCCCACCAGACACGACACCAGTCTGGTCGGAGGATCCTCCCTTTTCTATGGAGGTATGAGCGAGCTTTACATCCTGTTCTTCGTACCTCTATATTGGTGACCCCGACGTGATGAACAACAACAACAACAATCATCAACAACCAACAATCAAAAATCAACCAACAATCAAAAATCAACCAACAATCAAAATTCAACAATCAATCAACAACTCCGCCCACTATCGACCTCCGGTCTCCGGAGGGCAGTAATGTAGCGGTATCTACATCGCCACATGCGAGCTGCGCGTCATACTCACTTCACGCAAATCCTGCATAGGGCAAGCAGAGTTTACCGCGCGACTAGCATATTTACAACTTCCCGACATCAATCCTCGGGCAGTTGCCCACCAGACACGACACCAGTCTGGTCGGAGGATCCTCCCTTTTCTATGAAGGTATGAGCGAGCTTTACATCCTGTTCTTCGTACCTCTATATTGGTGACCCCGACGTGATGAACAACAACAACAACAATCATCAACAACCAACAATCAAAAATCAACCAACAATCAAAAATCAACAATCAATCAACAACTCCGCCCACTATCGACCTCCGGTCTCCGGAGGGCAGTAATGTAGCGGTATCTACATCGCCACATGCGAGTTGCGCGTCATACTCACTTCACGCAAATCCTGCATCGCGCTAGCAGAGTTTACCGCGCGACTAGCATATTTACAACTTCCCGACATCAATCCTCGGGCAGTTGCCCACCATACACGACACCCTTCTGATCGGAGAGGATCCTCCATTTTCTATGGAGGTATGAGCGAGCTTTACACCCCGTTCCTCATGCCTCTATAGGATAATGATTTTGCACTTACGGAGGGAGGAGTTATGCGTAGCCAACCCTTACCCCGTACTGTATTGGTAAACTAAGATCACACCATGCCGCCCATCTGTACCAGGTAGCCGTTATATCATGTGTCAAATTATCAATTACAATAAAATTAATGATGACCAAAACCATTAGATATAAGATCGACAGGCTGTTGCTGACTATCTGTGAGGTCCAGTCACAGAAACACATGTAAACCTTTCAGTAGTATGTAAGTCCATGTAATCTAGATATAGGGGTTCGATTGTATTATAAAGCTCATACTGAGCACACGTATCTCGTTTTTTTTTTTAACAAGTCTTGCGCTTTCATATTTGACTAGGTCAATATGACATACATAAGGGCTAAGGGCTGTTTTACCAAAGAAACTAAATGCGATCAGCACACCTAAACCGCGTTCAAGCACTGTCAGTGTCAATATTCCACAACAATGATAACACTGAGAGCTCTTGAACGCGGTTTAAGTGCGCTGATGTTTCTTTGTTGAAATTGGCCTTAATAGGTATCAATGTCTTTTGCTTTTGCTATCACAACAGAAAAATGCTAGTGATGGTGAAATATCGACAGTACGACACCGCTCACAATTCCCATTAGATAATAAAAAGTTATACATAAATGTTTAATCATTTATTATAAAATTAAATAATCACAATCAAAATGAACACCAATAAATAGGACGTAACAATTATAATTATTTTCGTCTAGCTAGATATAATAATTGTAATGCCGTGAACTAAGAGCATGAGTTAGTGGAGTCCTGTCGATCTATTCTGTAAAAAACATCACCGTGAAAACTTAGGTGAAGTGAGCTTGAAGAGAGCTGTCAATAGTGTCAATCCCTAGCACCAGGTAGAATGACAGCACATTTCACCTAAGTTTTCAGGGTGAGGTTTTACAGAATAGACCGGCTAGGTACGATCCCCAGGACAGGCAGTGTTGGTTTTGGTTTCCTAATTAAGACATTCTCAGGAGTATCGGTATACCTACTAATGAGAATTGCGGTCTGTAAATATTGCCATCAGACCCCGGTGAGTCTGATGGCAGCACAGGGTGGTAATTTAGTCACCTGCGTACCCCCACAAGGGGGTGATTCTAACCGTTATTTTAAACAATTTTATCCGATTCGTGAAAAAAACCTATACAACAGTAGACAGACTATTTCGATACAGGTATGTTTTCTTTTTTACAGTTATTCGGGTAGGTATAAGTTTCATTGCGAAAGTTGTCTAGAATGACGTGTAGAATCACCCCCTTGACGGATGCAGGTAACTAAATCGCCACCCTGTATTTACAAACCGCATTTTAGACTGTGCTTGGCTAAGTAAGCGTCTCGTTCGAATATAAACATTATTCGTATAACAGTAATGTTCACATTCGTATGATACGCTAGTTCACATTTGCTTGTACGTTTGTGATTATTTATTGTATGAAATAAGATTAACATTCATATGAAACGCTGACTGAACTTAGTGTGGTCTGTGAATCTTGCCCATAGATCTATAAAGCGTAGGTACTTAGGATTTTACTTTGCTAAGCTTTTCACAGAAATGTTCATATTTGTATGAAACGCTTACTAACATTCGCATATACGAATATGAAAATTGCAAGCAAAAGAATAAGGTTCATATTCGTATGGGTCGTTTACTTTGCAGAGTACCTATAGTCTAAGCACACTTAACTTATGCCATAGATTAGTTATAGATCATTCGAATCACCAATGTTATTTTTCTAGACACTTTCTAAATCTAAGTTTATATTACTATCTGTCGAATTACATTGCCCTTTCCTTAGGGCGCGTACATATGACACGAGCAGCCCGCTCTCTCTTCAGACTTTGGAATTCATAGTTTATGCCTATTAACATAACGTACATATTCGTAATGAACAAGCACACGCGTATGCGACGTGGTTGCTATTCGGCACTGAGCCTGCGTGCTTGATCATTTCGACAACCTATGTCGACAAGAATTAATTTGATTGTCTACAATTTGTGTTCCATAATACTGTATTAATGTGTATTATTGTGTGTGTCTACAATTAAGTAACCAGTGTGACCACATTTATACAATATTAATGCATTCTTGTATACATATTTTTAAGACTGTAGAAGACATAAAGTATGAATTTCAGTCTGGGGAGAGCGCCGCGTGCGTGACGTCAGCGTGGTGTCGCTCGTGTGAACGCACCCTTACACCAACTGGGCGTAATATAAGAAATTATAAAATGCGTACTCTTACATGAGCCATGCCAAACATTAAAAGAATTAAGCTAATACATAGTATACAAATATATAACAATAATAAAATCGAATGTAGGAACAAATAATGTCTTACCGGTAAAAACATCTATAATCTTTTGACTTGGAAGGCCTTATACAATATCAGGTAACGAGTTACATGTTACCCCCCACCAACCAATATAGACCAGAAAATAAACAAATTAAAGACAAATAACCATTATTTTTGTTTCAATTAAAACTATTTTCCCACAAATATTTTAGATTGGCTGCTATTAAGCTATTTTCATGAACGTAATGTAGTACTATACTACATTACGTTCATGAAAATAGCTTTCCAATACCAACCAATAAAAGAGCTTTCCAAACAAACATCAATAATGACCAGGCCAAATGATAATGTAGGGTGTGAGGACAATGACCCTTTCTGCCCCTCCACCTTTAACCGAAGTTTTATTTTAGAAGGCTACTAGTGTACTAAATGACAATCATCAAATTTTTTTTCTAATACCAATAAAAGAGCTTTCCGAATAAACAACAATAATGACCGTAGATTTTCTTGCCCATTCTTCTCCATTTGGAAGAATCACCTAGAATCAATGCTATTTTCGTGTAAATTTTGATGTTCAAAAGTGCCTTTTGATGGCCTACTTGAAATGAATGATTTTACTTTGACTGGACAAAATTATTGTGCCCAGTGTGGGGATATGTGTTTTTCTGCCTTCCTCCACCAACATTAATTCTTAAAAAAAATATATCCTAAATACATAAAAGCAAGCCCTAGAGCAGTCTAGCAGCTACGACGTCGACAATTACATAGAAACCTAACTTTTTATAATAATATAAATGATGTAAAACTGTTCTATTTAATTGAGCATCAAAGTGGTAGTTGTTGGGCCCAATCAACAATATCTAACAATATTTAACTTAGAAAAAAATACGTACCTACACCAATTCACCTCTTTATACCCAGAGAAAGGGTAGACCAAGATTTAGGTATAGTGCACCTAAAAAATAAGATACTCATGACAAATGCAGATGTATAACCCGCATAATCTATCCAAACCAAAGAAACCAAGACAACCTGATACCAAATTCAAGAGTTCAAATAACAAATTCAAGAGTTCAAATAACAAATTCAAGACTTCAAATAACAAATTCAAGACTTCAAATAACAAATTCAAGACTTCAAATACAAATTCAAGACTTCAAATAACAAATTCAAGAGTTCAAATAACAAATTCAAGAGTTCAAATAACAAATTCATGAGTTCAAATAACAATACCAATATTGCTTGAAAGAGATAGCAGAAAGCGATAAGGCATTGTATGTTTTGTAGTATTTACTTTCTCGTGTTATGTATTGTTCTGTTGTACATTATAGAGTACCTATATGAAAAGAAAATAAATAAATATAGACACATAAGTAGGTACTATCAACAAAGTTGACGCATGACCACCTTGAGGCTTATATTTCTTTACAGCACCTAGATTCTACCCCCCCATAACCAATTTGACCAACCAATCAAGGAAGGAACTACCAAATATTTTTTGTCCAGGCAAAAGGCTAAAACGTGTTTGTTTTAATAAAAAAAAACAATTCGTATTTTATCAATTTAATACAAAATTGTGAGCTGAGCATGGTCACTTTGTGCAAACGAATTTTTTTTTAAAGTGATCATGCATCGACTTTGTTTATGGTACATTAAAAAACAGTGCAAATCAAACCCACTCAATGTGGAAAGGAGATAAGTCCTAAATAAACAATTAACACTAACATATAAATAAATATTACCCTTTATATTATAACTAAATACCCTAAAATTTGGTAGTTATTATCTAGCAATGCCTAGCATTTTTATGTATTAACTAATTAATCAACTGGAATAATAATTGACATTTTGTGTATTCTAACACTATATAGTATAAAATATATAATAAATAGCCGCTAGCATCATAACTAGAAACGATGATATTGGTACCCAATACCTATTTAGGAATCCTCGGTCATCTTTACCAACCACCATTTTCTTTTCCTTATACTTCTTCTTCTTACCGCTTAGTTTCCACTCATACTCTGCTAACTCTTTGCGATTCTTTTCTTCCTCTAGCTTTTTCAATCTCTGTTTCTCTTTCTCTTGCTCTATTTTAGCAGCAGCTTTCTTAGCTTCACAGGTATTGTCACACAGTATTTTAATGTCCCCATTTCTGACTGAGTTGCAAGGAGCCTCCTTCTTTATACTACCACATGGACAGTGCACTTTAGTTTTCTTAGTGCATACTTGGTTGCCGCAATGTCCTGAATGGCACATGTTGCGGCAGCGATGGCCACAGTCTAAGTTCTTTGGACATTGTTGCTTGCATGACAGCATTTCTTCGGTAGCTGCAGACAATTCTCGGCAGCGTAAGTATATCTCTGTTACGCCGCAGTGGCAAGCTAAGCGTTCAAGTATCTCACATGGCCGGCAAGGACCAGGATGACAGGCTCTAATAGAGCATTTATGAGCACATTTTTGAGGGCGCTGAACTGAACATTCTCTATTACATTGCTTACAAGTTGAAGGCACATTTGGGTATTCTGGAACAGGGCTGTAAAGATGACAGAGTAAAGTGCACTTGTGGTTTCCACAAGCCAAAGGTTTTCCACATTCTCTTCCACAAGGCCTTCGTGAAGCTGTGTGACAAGGCTGCTGGTCCGTCTCATGCTCTCCAAAACAAACCATTGGTACAGGTGTTTCACATGGTGGACAATCTAAGGTCATAATCTTAGTCTTTGGTGGTTGTACCTCCCAAGGAGTAGCAGGTTTTTCAACTTGTTTGAACAGCACTGCAACATATTCATGGCATACCGCTTTACAATAGTGACTACACTTAGGATAGTGCTTGTCACAGATTGCTTTGCAAGGGGGACAGTCACCATAGTGACAGGAGTGTTTATTTTCTTCACTGTGACCACATTTATATTTAATTTTGCAGGGCAAGTTGCATTTTGGAGGTTTTGTCTGCCGTTCCCTTCCACATGGGACGCTTACATAAGTTTCTTTGCATCTGCATGTTACTTTCGATTCTAAAGGGCATGGATAGCATGGTCCACGATGACAGATATTTGTGCATTTATGCCGACCACAGTGGAGACCTTTGTCACATATTTTCTCACATGGAGGGCAATTCCCATTACAGCATTTTCTTCCACAACCATGTTTGCCACATAGCCTTATCCCACGACATTTAGAATCACATTTGAAGTCCTTGCTACAAGGAAGGGGCCTTGTATGTGTAGAACAGTGACATTTCTTCTCAATTAAAACTTGGCAAGGTGGACAGTTACCATTGTGGCACTTTTCTGGGCACTTATGCTCACAATCTTCATGCCTCTTACCACATGTACCTAGGCATGTTTCCATAACATCTGGACATTGGACAAAGCGCTGGTTAGCTCCACAGGGACATGATAAAGTTCCAGAGTTGGGGCAATCTCCACAGTTGCCAGAATGACAGATACTCTCACATTTATGGTAGCCACAGGAAAATTGCTTGTTACAAGGCTTCTTACACTGCCAGAATGGATCATTACATGGTCTTTTAGCTTTCTCTGAACCACATAGACATTGCTGAATACTAGTGTAGCTACATTGAGGACAATCACCAGCATGACAGACATTTTCACAATAATGAGACTTACACAAAAGAGTTTTCTTACAAAGTTGGCCACAGGACCATTTAGCAGTGCTGCATCTCACTCTCTTACATTCCTTCTCACAGAAACATTTGCCATTGACAGTTTGTGGGCACGGAGGGCAGGGACCAGGGTGGCATAGCAGCAAGCACTTGTGTTTACAATTTTCACCTGTAGACAACCTCTTTCCACAGACTTCACCACAGGTATGAGGAATGAGCCAGGGATGGTGTGATGGGTCATCAGTTTGGCCGCAGAAACAGCGATATTTACGGGGGATTTCTTCCTTATTATAAGAGTTTCGGCACTTAGGGCAACACCATTCGATTTTTTGTTGTTTTATAACAGCTATCGGGCCCGTACTTTCTTCACTGCGCAAGCTTATACTATCATTCGCCCATTTTTGAATGCAAGATAGATGGAAGTATGAAAAACAATGATCACAAGTCCATATAGCGTGAGATTTTTTTATCGATCCTATGCATATAAGACACGTAACCGAACGGCCGCTTATGGCTTCTTCAAGAAGGTTTTTGGTCCTGTTCAGCATTTGTGTGTCTCCGCCGCCGCGCCAGTAGCTCTGGAACATGCTTTCCAAGACATTGGATTCGCAAGGATCCTCATCTTCAGACGACGACAGTTCTTTCATTACTTTTAGATGTTTCTGGACGTTTTGCTGCAATTTTGCAGCTGCGTCTCGGTATCGGCGCTCCATGCTTATTATAACGTGAAATTTTGGGTAAAAGTTAACGTATTTTTAATTTTCCGGTGGAAATAGAGTTGAAAATATTAAATGACAGCCGACATTCTTTTCTCTTCCAAATTCCAATCACAGGTTCCAATAGGGTTAGAGCAACGAGCGTTGACGTTACGCGGTTACGCGGTAAAAAACAGACATTAGACAGACAAGTCGCGTTGTCAAAGGTTTGGGTTGGGACACGTCGTGTTTTTGGAGGTAAAAAAAGGTTGTAACAAACAAAAATTATTTAAAATATTTATATTCATGACACAATTTGAATATATATATGTATATATATATATATAATATAATAATATTTTAATGAATCGTACTAATAATTTTATTCACAATAATTACAAAAAACAACAATAATTGTTGTTTTTTGTAATTATTGTAAGTAAAAAAACGACAATACCACCTAGAATTATTCTAGGTGGTATTGTCGTTTTTTTAATGTTGGTAACATTGTCATAGTGGTAATATCAAAATTTCTTTGTTTAATTTCACAATGTACCAATAGTTCATCCTTAACATTATTCATCCTTAACACATAATTCATCCTTAACATTATTTTAAATGATTGGACAAGTGTTTTGGTTATTGGCAATGACTAAAGAATAAGAGAGGACATGAACTAAAAGATCTATATAAATTATACGTTATGGAAATATCATACGATTCTATACAGAAATAAAAAAATATACATGTTTCTTTCTAACTTATGCAATTCTGCAAGTGTCAAAAAGAGAAAACCGTATTTTGTCAGTTTTCTAAAATTGCAATATTGAAGTATGACGTCACGGAAGCCCTGCCCATCGGCCGGTTCGCCATTTTAGTTTCTGGTTTTGAGTACTTCTCAGAGTGTACATGAAGTGTCATTTGGCGTTATCGTGCGACTAAATATTAAGTTTTTTTCCATTTTGAGAACATTTTGAGTGCTGTAAATTTGACTGAGGCTGTCTGTGATAGAGGAAACCATGCCTAAGTGTTGTGTGAGGGGCTGTGGCTCGAATTACAGTAAAAAAGCGCCTCTGATATCCCTGCACAAGTAAGTCAAAAGAATTCATAGATTATTAAGTTTCCTATATAAATTTATACCAATTTCTAGTCTCAATTCATGTTTATTACTGTTCGGTCATAGATTATTGCCTATTCATAGTCTTTCGAACGATAATTTCCTTATTTTGGTTTTGTTTACTACGTATTTTTATTGACAAATATAGTGTTGTGATTGTGTAATTTGCACAACGAATCGATTTTGCATCGATAAAAACCAAATTTCGTTTGAATATTTAGCATGAAAGAATATACACATTTATGTTAGTTTGCGTGTTTTGTTTGTGTTTTTAGGTTACCAAAAAATGATAAACTTAAAAGTAAGTGGCTTGAATCATTGGGTCAAGAAAACATCGACTCCAGCCAGGAAAAAGTATTTGTTTGTTCACTACATTTCGAAGAGTCTTGTATTAATAGAAGTCTTGATATAATGAAACTTCACGACAATGCAATACCGACAAGGCTCCCTAAGGTAAATTATCACATTTTCATTGTAAGCCTACATTTACCCATATATTCGAAAATAATGTTGGAGCTGATGAAGATTGTACAACCTATCTTTGCATTGTATAAATTCAATCTCTTAGTATTGTATAATTGCATAGCACATGTATGAGCACTATGTACCCACTATAAAGGTTACTGGGTTCGTCTTTCATTGACTTGAATGTGCCCTGGCGGCTGAGAGTATGGCATGCTCACTCAAATGTGTCGCTGGTGGTGGCGTGTGTATTGGATCATTGAGTTCCCTTCAAAATGGTTGAGCTGAATGGTGCTGATCCATACGTCATGTTCGTGAACGGGCGCCGTCAGTAGGCACTGGTCATTTCTTAGCTGCCACGGCTTATTTTAATTCCATAATTGTTTTTATCTTTTTATTACGGACGCTTTTAACGTGCACGTGTTTCTACATCGTTCTCACATGTATAATTACAACATGAATGATGTAACCACTTTTTTGTAACAATATTTTGATTTAAAAGAGTGTCCATGGAGTTTCTTGCCCGTTCTTCTCCATAGGTACCTACTACGCTTTGGAATGGGCAACTAGCTTCATCTTTCTGACTGACCGACCCCTTGACAATTCAAAAGTGCCTGTAATTGGTTTATTTGAAATAAATGCTTTGAGTTTGAGTCATAATACATTATTATTTCCCTGTACATTTATTGTAGACAGGCAGACTTTATTGTTTTTCACATTATTGGTGTTACAAACTGATATTATTGTATCTATTTGAAATAAAACGGTTCTCCCATTAAATGCATAATATCGATTTCTGTTGTTTTATTTTGTAATCGGTGTAGTTTTGAATTCCTTGTTGCAGTTTAATTTACTCTTCTTCTAGCTTGATTATCACGAGCAACTATTAATCATAGAGTAAATAATATCAAGTACAATTAATTTTAAATGAACCGCCAAATTGATGATTTTTGCAATTTTTCAGTCAGATTACGCAACAACAGGCTTTTTTATACTTAATCCATAATGCGACGTCCTAGAATGAGAATCGAATAACACCCTACTTACCTACTATCTACTTAAAATCAAAAACCTTATTTTAATGTATGTGATTTCGATTAATCGATTTGTAATCAACACGATGAACAAAATCATTGCAAAGAATGAGCAGAGGGCAACACTAGGTAATGGGCGGAGCCTACGCCATTTTACTTTCCACGCGGGCACGCGATACGATCTTTTAGTTCATGTCCTCTCTTATTCTTTAGTCATTGGTTATTGGACCCTAATGGAGTCCAATAAATGTCTTTGCCAATAATAAACAGTGAATAAAAATATACAATAGCGCCATCTATATGTACATAGATTAACTTCGCAAAAGATGATGGACTCAGTGAGTCATTCTACTCGATAACAGATGGCACATGCAGTCTGTTTAAAAACTAACGACCCGCCCGCGCCCCGGCGCTTCGCACTGGCGATGGCGTGATCTAATCATCTAATATTAAGACCTAAGAGCTAAGATTATTAAATTATATACCTTTTTGTTTTACTTGTCGTTGGATGTGTGCAAGCTATGTTCAAAAGACCATTCTATTGCTCTTTGAATAGAAGTATTTTCTGTCTACGACTTTGTCTGTTATTGACAATCGGATTTGCCTTTATTCTTCCTTTTCATATTATATTATCTGTGGGTTAAGATGTTCCAAACGTTTTCTTTTTGCATTTCATACTACGAATTATTTTGTTCTACATGTCTTCTTTTTGCTTCGGAAGGAAAACTATTATAACAAAAAACAATCTGACAAAAATAAAAAGCAAATTGTAGGTACATTGTTCTGAGGTACATACACTTGCAATATTTGTTATGAAAACGTAAATCAATAAATTCTTTATTGAGAGTAACTATGAGACTCAATACAGTGTTAGTAACAATAAAATAAACTTACAACTATGTTAGTGATACAATTACAATAACAATTACACAAACACATAAACCCTATTAGTGCAAGTTTTACTTACAAATAAAACTTGTATTATTAAAAGCAGAGACGATGCACAGCATCTGTGAGATGGCGTTGTATACTTCCCGTTTGTTGTCAGCCAATCACAGCTCTAGTGACGTCACATCCTCGACCAATCAGCGCCCGTCTGGTAGTCACGTGGTCCCAGGTGGCGTGTTCACTAATGGCGGACCTTTACCTCATAGAAGTCTCTCACCAGGAGACCTTGAACGATGTTGTGCGTCGGCTCTGCATAAAATACAAGTTTAATTTTTATGTAAAATTGCACTATTATTCGGCATGTGACGATGCACAGCATCTGTGAGAGACGTGTTTATAACAATATAAAATGTGATGTGAGAATATGAAAATATTTACTGAAAAAATAAAACCATATAAATATGACAATATGTATTTATTATACAAATCAGGATATGTAACGCTAGCTGTACCATTAAATTTAGGTACCTAAAAATATTAATATTTTACATCACATAATAATCTTCAAAATAAGAATTAATCAAACTAACAACGATCAAGAGAATATCGATTGTATCTTATATATACAGGGTGACTTGTAATTAGAGCACAACCTTGTAAGGGGATATAGTACAGGTCATTTGCAACAACTTTTGTAGGAACACTCATATGCAAAAGTGCACCAACATTGAGTTATAATTTTTTTCGTGTTATTTTGAAAAACTCTTATGGGGTAACCTTAAAAAATTAATAAATAAAAAACTTGACATAATTTTGTTAATTTTCTTTTTATTATTTAGTCTATAACGTTCCAGTTACATGTCAGCATCATTAAATGTACATTATTGACATTATTCTAGACACAGTGCTCCAAAATCCAAAAAATAAAAAAATATACATGTTTCTTTCTAACTTATGCAATTCTGCAAGTGTCAAAAAGAGAAAACCGTATTTTGTCAGTTTTCTAAAATTGCAATATTGAAGTATGACGTCACGGAAGCCCTGCCCATCGGCCGGTTCGCCATTTTAGTTTCTGGTTTTGAGTACTTCTCAGAGTGTACATGAAGTGTCATTTGGCGTTATCGTGCGACTAAATATTAAGTTTTTTTCCATTTTGAGAACATTTTGAGTGCTGTAAATTTGACTGAGGCTGTCTGTGATAGAGGAAACCATGCCTAAGTGTTGTGTGAGGGGCTGTGGCTCGAATTACAGTAAAAAAGCGCCTCTGATATCCCTGCACAAGTAAGTCAAAAGAATTCATAGATTATTAAGTTTCCTATATAAATTTATACCAATTTCTAGTCTCAATTCATGTTTATTACTGTTCGGTCATAGATTATTGCCTATTCATAGTCTTTCGAACGATAATTTCCTTATTTTGGTTTTGTTTACTACGTATTTTTATTGACAAATATAGTGTTGTGATTGTGTAATTTGCACAACGAATCGATTTTGCATCGATAAAAACCAAATTTCGTTTGAATATTTAGCATGAAAGAATATACACATTTATGTTAGTTTGCGTGTTTTGTTTGTGTTTTTAGGTTACCAAAAAATGATAAACTTAAAAGTAAGTGGCTTGAATCATTGGGTCAAGAAAACATCGACTCCAGCCAGGAAAAAGTATTTGTTTGTTCACTACATTTCGAAGAGTCTTGTATTAATAGAAGTCTTGATATAATGAAACTTCACGACAATGCAATACCGACAAGGCTCCCTAAGGTAAATTATCACATTTTCATTGTAAGCCTACATTTACCCATATATTCGAAAATAATGTTGGAGCTGATGAAGATTGTACAACCTATCTTTGCATTGTATAAATTCAATCTCTTAGTATTGTATAATTGCATAGCACATGTATGAGCACTATGTACCCACTATAAAGGTTACTGGGTTCGTCTTTCATTGACTTGAATGTGCCCTGGCGGCTGAGAGTATGGCATGCTCACTCAAATGTGTCGCTGGTGGTGGCGTGTGTATTGGATCATTGAGTTCCCTTCAAAATGGTTGAGCTGAATGGTGCTGATCCATACGTCATGTTCGTGAACGGGCGCCGTCAGTAGGCACTGGTCATTTCTTAGCTGCCACGGCTTATTTTAATTCCATAATTGTTTTTATCTTTTTATTACGGACGCTTTTAACGTGCACGTGTTTCTACATCGTTCTCACATGTATAATTACAACATGAATGATGTAACCACTTTTTTGTAACAATATTTTGATTTAAAAGAGTGTCCATGGAGTTTCTTGCCCGTTCTTCTCCATAGGTACCTACTACGCTTTGGAATGGGCAACTAGCTTCATCTTTCTGACTGACCGACCCCTTGACAATTCAAAAGTGCCTGTAATTGGTTTATTTGAAATAAATGCTTTGAGTTTGAGTCATAATACATTATTATTTCCCTGTACATTTATTGTAGACAGGCAGACTTTATTGTTTTTCACATTATTGGTGTTACAAACTGATATTATTGTATCTATTTGAAATAAAACGGTTCTCCCATTAAATGCATAATATCGATTTCTGTTGTTTTATTTTGTAATCGGTGTAGTTTTGAATTCCTTGTTGCAGTTTAATTTACTCTTCTTCTAGCTTGATTATCACGAGCAACTATTAATCATAGAGTAAATAATATCAAGTACAATTAATTTTAAATGAACCGCCAAATTGATGATTTTTGCAATTTTTCAGTCAGATTACGCAACAACAGGCTTTTTTATACTTAATCCATAATGCGACGTCCTAGAATGAGAATCGAATAACACCCTACTTACCTACTATCTACTTAAAATCAAAAACCTTATTTTAATGTATGTGATTTCGATTAATCGATTTGTAATCAACACGATGAACAAAATCATTGCAAAGAATGAGCAGAGGGCAACACTAGGTAATGGGCGGAGCCTACGCCATTTTACTTTCCACGCGGGCACGCGATACGATCTTTTAGTTCATGTCCTCTCTTATTCTTTAGTCATTGGTTATTGGACCCTAATGGAGTCCAATAAATGTCTTTGCCAATAATAAACAGTGAATAAAAATATACAATAGCGCCATCTATATGTACATAGATTAACTTCGCAAAAGATGATGGACTCAGTGAGTCATTCTACTCGATAACAGATGGCACATGCAGTCTGTTTAAAAACTAACGACCCGCCCGCGCCCCGGCGCTTCGCACTGGCGATGGCGTGATCTAATCATCTAATATTAAGACCTAAGAGCTAAGATTATTAAATTATATACCTTTTTGTTTTACTTGTCGTTGGATGTGTGCAAGCTATGTTCAAAAGACCATTCTATTGCTCTTTGAATAGAAGTATTTTCTGTCTACGACTTTGTCTGTTATTGACAATCGGATTTGCCTTTATTCTTCCTTTTCATATTATATTATCTGTGGGTTAAGATGTTCCAAACGTTTTCTTTTTGCATTTCATACTACGAATTATTTTGTTCTACATGTCTTCTTTTTGCTTCGGAAGGAAAACTATTATAACAAAAAACAATCTGACAAAAATAAAAAGCAAATTGTAGGTACATTGTTCTGAGGTACATACACTTGCAATATTTGTTATGAAAACGTAAATCAATAAATTCTTTATTGAGAGTAACTATGAGACTCAATACAGTGTTAGTAACAATAAAATAAACTTACAACTATGTTAGTGATACAATTACAATAACAATTACACAAACACATAAACCCTATTAGTGCAAGTTTTACTTACAAATAAAACTTGTATTATTAAAAGCAGAGACGATGCACAGCATCTGTGAGATGGCGTTGTATACTTCCCGTTTGTTGTCAGCCAATCACAGCTCTAGTGACGTCACATCCTCGACCAATCAGCGCCCGTCTGGTAGTCACGTGGTCCCAGGTGGCGTGTTCACTAATGGCGGACCTTTACCTCATAGAAGTCTCTCACCAGGAGACCTTGAACGATGTTGTGCGTCGGCTCTGCATAAAATACAAGTTTAATTTTTATGTAAAATTGCACTATTATTCGGCATGTGACGATGCACAGCATCTGTGAGAGACGTGTTTATAACAATATAAAATGTGATGTGAGAATATGAAAATATTTACTGAAAAAATAAAACCATATAAATATGACAATATGTATTTATTATACAAATCAGGATATGTAACGCTAGCTGTACCATTAAATTTAGGTACCTAAAAATATTAATATTTTACATCACATAATAATCTTCAAAATAAGAATTAATCAAACTAACAACGATCAAGAGAATATCGATTGTATCTTATATATACAGGGTGACTTGTAATTAGAGCACAACCTTGTAAGGGGATATAGTACAGGTCATTTGCAACAACTTTTGTAGGAACACTCATATGCAAAAGTGCACCAACATTGAGTTATAATTTTTTTCGTGTTATTTTGAAAAACTCTTATGGGGTAACCTTAAAAAATTAATAAATAAAAAACTTGACATAATTTTGTTAATTTTCTTTTTATTATTTAGTCTATAACGTTCCAGTTACATGTCAGCATCATTAAATGTACATTATTGACATTATTCTAGACACAGTGCTCCAAAATCCAAAAAACTTAAACAAATTTTACTGGCATTATTACACAAAACAGCCTGTTTAAAAAAAAATCACTATGACACTTACTCTGCGTATTATTAAAAAACCATCTACATTTCATAAGCTATCAAATGAGATATAAAACCCTAACATAGCTAGTCCAATAGGGAAGATATTCGCATAACAAAGGCGCACGGCCAAAAAAAGGTCTGTTTCTACCTGCTCTACTAAGCAGGTAAAAACAGCCGGTCATTGTTTAATCTCTTTTGGGTTGTTTAGGTTAGTCCGTCCTTGTGATTCGTTGCGATCGGATGCTTTTGTGTGTGCTCTGCAGTTTTGTTTTATCTCTGACGACCCGGCTTGTGACTGTTTTTGTGATTGATTGCTCTCCTGACGACTTGGCTTTTCAACTGGTTTCCGTGTGTTATGCTCATCTGTGGTTTTGGCGCGTATCAAGGACTATGGCTCAAAGACAACGGGCAAATTTTACGAATGAAGAATATGCCGATATTCTGTACACTTACGGCGTAGCTAGAGGCAATGCTTTAGCTGCCCAGCGCGAATATCAACAGAGATACCCCAATCGCCGTTTACCTGATGTAGGCGTGTTTTCTCGAGTTTATCGACGAGCCCGGGAGACTGGACGCTTTCAAAGACGTCAAGGTATGTAATAAAAAATGTAATTTAATAAATAATTGCGATTAAATTGCAAGTTTACAGCCAACAGCTGCTTAAGCACTTTAGATTTTGTACCTTCTTAGAGAGTTAAACACAGTTCAACTGTCAATCGTGATTTGCTTCTGGCTGTACCTACTTACGTAGTACCGGAAAAAAAAAGATAGTTTTCTCCGAAATGTTTTTGTTATTGCAATTTAACTTCGTAAGCAAACAAAGGCCTGACTTGGGTTATCATTTTTAAAAAATTGTAAGTGCATTCAGTATTAGCTGCGTGTTTCCACTTAGACCGTCATTTCATTACCAATAACAATAGTATTAAATTGTGGCGGGTGACTTCTTTGTAAACACTTGCAAAGCAGGTGCGGTACGTACAGATACTTTCCCTATGTTATCTTCCTTCATTTTTAATAATTATTAATTTGTACAAAATAATTATAAAACCACGTATTTTTATTTATTATTTTAGAACAATTAAATAAATAAATTTTGTCATTGTATTTCAGTCAAAATGGCTTCTTGGCCGAAATGGCTCCTTTAAAACTGAATAGGCTTTGGTTTATTACCCCTATTGTTTACCGCAATTGATTATTTAAATTAGTTTTTTTTATCAGGCGATGCGGGCAGACCTCGAATATACCGTGCTGATGATGAAGAAGAAATCCTACGTCATTTTCAACGGGAACCTAACATCTCTACAAATTTTGTGGACCGACGAATCAAAATTTGACAAAGATGGAATCACAAATTACCATAACACTCATTTCTGGGAAGAAAAGGCGGTGGGAAATCCAAAAAAAAAACGACCGAAAGGATCGCAACGAAGATTTTCACTAAATGTGTGGATGGGAATTATTAACAATAATTTGATTGGGCCCTTTTTTCTGCCAGACAACTTAAACGGTGAATATTATGAACACTTTTTAAGAAATGTTTTACCTGAATTACTGGAGGACATACCTTTAGCCACCTTGCGTGCTATCAGGTTTCAACACGACGGGTGTCCAGCTCACTACAGACGACAAATCAGAGACTGGCTAGACGAAAATTATACCAATAATTGGATCGGTAGAGGAGGGCCCATACCTTGGCCAGCAAGAAGCCCAGATCTGACGCCAATGGACTATTACGTCTGGGGACATATGAAAACGTTGGTTTATGTCGATAATCAGCCTGTCCTAGATATTGACGAGTTAAGACGGCGAATCATTTTGGGAGCTGACCAAATTCGAGCAAATCTCAGCACTGCGGTGGTGAAAAGCGAATTGAGGAAAAGGATGCGAATTTGCGTGCGTAACGGTGGGAGTCATTTCGAAAATGAGATTTAAGTGAATGACTGAGGATGACTAGAGAACGTCAATTCTACAACACACTTTTAAAATTTCCTAATTTTAGATCTTTTTGTCTCTTTTAATAAGAGAAGTTTGAAGTAAGGACCAGCTACCCTAAAAATTTTAAAATTAAAATCAAGTTAAAATGTGTTGTAAAATTGTCACCACTAAGTGCGTGGATCACATTCTACTTAAATTTGTATTTATTGTGTTTTAAACATTATGGCCATTAATTTGCGAAACTTTCGATATTCCAGCCTGTTCTATTCTTTGGCTAATATCTTTAATGTTAAACTAGCTATGTCAGACTTTTACACCTCATTTGAAAGCTTATGAAATGTAGATGTTTTTTTAATAATACGCAGAGCAGGTGCCATAGTGAGTTTTTTTTAAACAGGCTGTTTTGTGTAATAATGCCAGTAAAATTTGTTGAAGGTTTTTGGATTTTGGAGCACTGTGTCTAGAATAATGTCAATAATGTACATTTGATGATGCTGACATGTAACTGGAACGTTATAGACTAAATAATAAAAAGAAAATTAACAAAATTATGTCAAGTATTTATTTATTAATTTTTTAAGGTTACCCCATAAGAGTTTTTCAAAATAACATCTAAAAAATTATAACTCAATGTTGGTGCACTTTTGCATATGAGTGTTCCTACAAAAGTTGTTGCAAATGACCTGTACTATATCCCCTTACAAGGTTGTGCTCTAATTACAAGTCACCCTGTATAATTTGCTTACAATAATATTTAGCAATAGTATTCGGTCTGCGCCAATTACCGCGAGAGAGGATATCTTCAATTGGGAAATTTTCGTACCGATCCCAAGAAGCTACAGCTGAGCGCATACTTCCAGGAGATGCAGAGATACCTGCATCTTGAAGTAAACTTTTTATCCAATTAGTTAGTACAGTCCGTGATGCACTTTGCATGGGACCACGAATTGATACGAACAATGAGCTTTCCTTAACCAATTAACTGGACATATATTTTCGTTGGTATATGACAAGGTAGTTTCCAGCCTGATTGCCTGTACGCAGCCGTATCCGTCTTTGACCCAAACACTGGGTACAGAATGATGTGATCACCCCGATCGATGTAGTTATTTGATGAGACCCTGAGTAGAGTAAGGTCATGGACTCTTCTTCCTGATGCTAATAACAAAAGACAAGCTAATCGAGGCGACGCTTTGAATAAAGTAATGTTATTAGGAGGATTCTGCATCCAGGCAATCAGTTCACTTGGGTCCCAAATACGGAGCTTCTCTGCTCTAGGAGATTGAAGGGAGATAGCTTTAAGAATATTATGATGATATAATAATGGCTGATCTTTGCGTTATACTCGTGAACGGGTGCTGCTTGTGGTGACAGGTCATCTTGCTGACTATGGTTTTGTTATTGTTATTAGTAATTAACTGTTTCTTTATTTTACTTCGAAGGGCCTAGTTTATCATTTGTGGCTACAAGTTACAGCTATATATAAGCATAATGCAGCATTGCATATGCATTGTATGTAATGCACGCCCTTTATGCCTGGAGGCTTTATATTATGTATTAAGTTCTTTATTTATTTTCTTTGGGAAAACAAACAATTACACAAAGTTTCTTAATTAATAAAACCTAAGAACCTAATGTTAGTGGTTTATGTGTAACTCAAAACGTTATCCACATGTTACCTATTGAATATTATTTATAAGAACTAAGTAAGTAGGCATGCGAGTGATTTTACATTACCTTATGTAATTTATTTACATTACAGTTAATAAATAAATTTAATTTGTAATTTTTTTGATTACATTGTTTCGAAATTTATTAGGTGTTAATGTAAACAGGTCTATGTCCGAGAAAATTGTGTTTTAATTATTTGCCATGCGACGTAGAGGGGCACGAACTCCAGCATTGGTGCGGTAAGATGGAATGGCAAATAGGTAGAGGGCGTGCGCGCACCTCGCGTCTTCCAACAGTTCTAGGTATGTACAACATGGTTGTCTATTGTTTACCCGAAGATTATATAGGTACCATAATCATCATATTCCCCAATTTCATTTGCCCGAATGTTTTGTTTGCCCTAAAAGACATATGACATACCTTTAATTGCCCGAAACTTAGATACCATAATTATGATACTACGAGTGCCATACGTATTGTTTTTCATATTTTTAATTGCTATAATAATGATTACATAATATTTAAACACCATAATGATTATTAGACATAATATTTAAATGCCATAATAATTATTAGACAAATATTTAAACGCCTTATTAATCATTACACATGATATTTGAGCGCCATAATAAATTGTTTTCGAATCTTTTTCCAAGCTAGGCATTTGCTCATGATATTTCTACAGGCGCTCTAAAATTATTTACAAACCTGTTAAAAATACATTGGTGGGTAAACGAAACATTTGTAAGCAATATTTCACAGTTCTAACTTAACTGAAATGGCACCTAACCAAAACCTTAAAATATTATATGCATGGTCGAGGGTGGGCTTGGTCGACGCTACACTTCTGGATGGTTTATAAAAAAAAAACCACGAAGGGGATGGCGGGGTCGTTTGAGCGAGCGAAGCGAGCGAATAGACCCCGCCATCCCCTTCTAACCTAACCTATCCGAGTCGGGGTGCCTAAGTCCCGATTGCATCCAGTTTCTCCTAATATAACAACCGTTACGTTACAATGTCGATGGCAAATGATGTTATGGCATAATTATGATAATTATGGCATGTGATAATTAGGGCGTGTGATAATTAGGGCGTGTGATAATTAGGGCACGTGATAATTAGGGCTTATAATGATTATGACAAATGATGTTATGGTAAGTGACTGCATGGGAAAGGGAACACTTAAATAATGCTTTCCTGAGCTGGATCGGCCGCGATGGACCTATCCCTTGGCCCGCTCGCTCACCAGATCTCAGATCTGGATCTTTCGTGTGGGGCCGGGCCAAGGAACTAGTGTATACGAATATTGAAATAAACACGAGAGAAGAATTAATTCAGCGTTTGAAACAATGAACCTGGAGATGATGTTGAAAATAACAACAACAGAAGTGAGAAGACGGAGCCGTGCTTGTATTAGGAATCACAGCAGACATTTTAACCCTTTGACCGCGCGTGTCGCATATATGCGACAAATATTTTCGTGTCCCTATCGCGCGTGTCGTATTTCTGCGACAGAAAACATGCATGATTTTTTCGTTCGTTATAAAGTTCGTCCTGTATAAAGACACTTTTCCGTCCACGTTAACGTTATAACGTGCTTGTATTTTTATACAGTTTGTGAAAAATCTCTTCAACCGTTGTTCAAAAGCTTGAAAAGATTTGAGTGAATTGCGTGAATGACTAGGGTAATTTAGGAGATGTTTTATTACTTATATGAAAAATCGAATAATTTTAAATGACAGAACACAAAATTATAATTAGACGTTTATTTATAAATCATTCAAGTTACTACAATCGAGCTTACATTAGGTTTTTCATGAAAATATTACAAACGGCATTTTGCTGGCTGTTAGCCGCCAATTTTGATTTCAAATCACAACAATACTCGACACTTAAGTTTTACTTAAAAGTATTAAAAATTATAAATCGAAAGAAAACTTAAAATATAAGAAAAATTAAATTAAAATTATTATGCACAGATATTTTCAATATCTTATTAGTAATAAAAGCATTTTACGTATTGATAAAAAAAAATAAGAAAATGGTAACATTATTGAATATAAAGTGGTCCATGGCACTGAGAAGTAACCACTAGATACTGTTATTTATGTATTCATATTTTACTACTGTAGCACCGCTGGTGAAAAGCAAGCTTTCTAGTCAATTTCGAGACTGATTTTCAGTCATGATGGACTTATGATATAAGGTAGGTACCTACTACAATACCTAAATTCTACTTATCTCATTGTGAGAACTCAAGCCAGGCAAGTTTCATCGCGCATATTGACTTTTTTACAGATTTAGTTAAATACTCACAAGTCGGCTTATAGAGCTTGTTAACACAAAGCAAATTGTTTAGTTTTGGAAGTCCACTTTCATTAATTGGGCAATGGATAGATAGCCTAGGCTAGACCAATATAACTTTATACCGAGAATCGTCTGATGCACATTTACAATAGTTTACGAGTATGGCACCAATTTCAGTGTCAAATTATTTTTAGGTATTGGTATTTTTAATATAAACATTTCTTTGACAGATTTTGTGATTTCAACAGTACACGTTAGTCACTGTAAACAGTAATTAAAAATTTATATAGAGTTCAACTTATTCAATCTATTCGAATAGTTAGTCGATTCCACTTGAAGAATATTGTTAGCGTACTCTAGTATTTACTTCTGGTTTCTTATTTTTGCTTGACAATTTGAACCAGCCTGCTTTTTTGTTATTATCTTTAGGCATTGAAATGGACCTTGAAACCCGTTCTCGATCACTTTCCCGACTAATCAACTCGCTCGATTGACTTTTCTTGCCATCTCTAGCAACTGACTTCCTTGGCGTAGTGTTGCTAGTATCTTTAATTCTTTTATCGGATTTTTTGTATAGTGTTGTACTAGAGCTTGTTAGTCGATTATTTTGTGGTCGGCGAGTCAGTGTTGTTTGGCTGTATGACTTATTTTTTTGTAGTGTTGCGGGTTTGTCTTCTGTTAAAGTTTTTGTTGACGATGCCTTCTTAACGATTTCTTTTGGTTTGGATTTCCTCGGTCGTTGTGCGTAGTGCACGTCATGTTGGTCGTTGTAATGTTTCGGGGTCCAGGGCGCGAATATTGAGAAGCTCTTCGTGGTGCTGCGTACTTGAAGGTTGGAAGAGTTGACGGAGGAGACATCGTCGCGGGAGCGGTTGCGCGTTATGCGGCCCGGATCCGGGATGTCACCAACTGAAATGGAAACGATTAATTAATCATATTGGATCCTTTATTCGCGATTGGTCCAATCCGCGGTTGGTCCAATTTGCGGTTGGTGGGTCTAATTAGCGATTGGTCCAATTCGCGGTTGATTCTTGTTTGGACTTGTTGGACTTTGTTCAATTTAAAGTATTTCTATATATATTATTTTCTGTACTATATTTATTCATTTATTCAAATATAACAAATAATATCTTGTGTTACTAGCTCATTCCCAAAACCCCATTCTCATTCACAACCATTCTCTTGTGTCTAAGCGGACCCGCCGCCGCCGTCCGCTGCGTGGCACCGCTCGGCTCGTCGAGTGCGTTGTGTTGTGTGGTCACAGTTCTAACCTTACCTACCTTTCAGCCATTCTCATTTGTGTCCATTTTGAAACAACTGCGAATTGGATTTTTTTTTGAACATTGGACCAATCGCGCCTAAACCCAACGTTGTTGATGAATCACAAACGTACCGATACCGAATAACAAGAGCAGTGCATCGTAACCCCCGTGGCACCGGCATTTTTTAACAAAAATCCAACAATGTGTTTTTGACGCGCTGTGATGCACTCTGTTGGTTTGTTGGTAAAAAATCCAGTGCGCGATAAAAAATCGCCGCATTCAAAAACTGCCCGTGGGCACAAATACTTAGAATTTTTGGCCCAATATTTGCCATGACATTTCGTCGTCCATCAAACCGCCGTCATAATTATGCTGAGCTTACCAGTAGTGGCATGTAGGTAGACGACACTGCGTTGTGATTGCTGGCTTGAGTCGCCTTCAGTGCTGCTCTCTCCGGAGTTGGTAGCTGGTGTCCTACGCCTGTGTCTACAGGAAGAAAAAAATAAGGTAAGTAAGGGATAGTAGGTAAGTATTGTTCACAATTCTTGGAATTAAAAAAATCGGTAAGTAGACTATATTGGTTTTAAAAATAACAATCATACAAATACCTACACACAATTTTTTTTTATATCAATTGCCGTGCCCCCAGCGCCCAGATCATAAATTACCTACGACGAATAGGATCTAGGGGAATAATAGGGTCGTGCAATGACATAAAAATCAAAGAACGAACATAGGTTCTCAGTCGCATAATTAATACGACTGAGACGGCACGGGCACGAATACATTTGTTGTATTAATCCGACCGGGCGATCAATAGCTTAAGGCATAAATGCGTTTAATGCTAAACATAATTATAACATTATTTTGCCTCTGTCATCTTCAGACGATTGGCAGAAACAGAGTGATGTTTTATAGCGTTAACATATTTGGTGATTGGTGGTACAAGCTGGCCCAAGTATTTAAATAGGCGATCTGAAATTCCAACTATTACTTTTTCGTTACTTCTACACAAACATGCTCAACGTTATGGTTGATAGTGGTCAAATGCAAATTCTAACAATGATCGGGACACGAGAAACACTGATTCATATTCTACTCACTTCATATCCCTGCTAAGCTCCTGCTTACTTCCTCTCAACTCAGACGAGCTTCCTCTTTCATCCTGCCTCCTCCTCACGTCTGTTTTAGAACCCTTCAAAGTCTTCGAACTGCTGTGACTTCTAGATCTCTCATACGGACTGATCGGTGGTTTGGCATTTACTTTTCGATCAAACTGGCTCTCGTTCTCCGAATTACTTTGTATTTCTGATATATTCTGAAGATTACGCTTATATTGTTTCCCATTTGGCGATTCGCTTTTGTTTTCCCGGTGTAAGTTGGACAGCGAGAAGCTTTTGTTTGTTAGTTCACTGTGGTCTACCTCATCAAGTCCTGTGCTCGAATTTGATATGGTTTTTCGTAGAGTTCCATGTTTCGTATGAGTGTATCGTTTAGTTTCGGTAGAGGGCTTGACGTTCGCGTCTGAGTCCGGATCTGTGTCGCCGAAGAAGCGAAGGTTTTTCGCTGGTGATGTTAGAGGTTTCGCGGGTTTAAGGTAGGTCTTGCGTGGTGCTTCGTCTTCTGTTGTTATGGTGCTTTCTTTTTCGACCTGAAAGTGAACAGAGTTTAGTAATGGTTATGTAGTGTTGGCTGTGTTTTGCTTCAGACCAAAAGGACTAGTATGAGATACATAAAAAAATCATGAACAGTCGAGGGAGTGACCTCAGACCAGTTAAAGACAGTATTATTCTGAACACGTAACACGTAACGACATGGACGAGACCGCGAAGGTGTTATAATTGTGAATTAAATAAATATACTTTATTTATTTATTTACGGATTACCAGCGAGATACATTACAATTATCTTTTGCAATAATAAAAAAACTGAGCCGTCGTGGGACGCCTGGCAGATGTGAAACATCGAAAACCATTCTTTCATATACTATACAAAATAGTATAGTAAATAAGTATGAAATAATAGTTTAATAAAAGAAAACAAATATAGCATAATCAAAAACCAAATATTCAGTTTTTTACAGAAATAAATTGTTCTATATTTAAAATATATCGTGCTTGCGTCGCCACGCCAGCAATCGGTTTTACTTGCGGCTATAGATGTATCACATCAAAAATTGCTAAGTGTTGTCGGTGAGTAGTAATACAGACCACCCCTTCTATACCTGCAACTGTTTTTAAAAGACTATCATCAAACTGGGATCCGTCTGGTAAACGTGGTGAATGTTATGATTTCACCTCTAATAGATCCACGAAATACCCCTGTTCAGTAGTTGTTAAAGTTCATGCTGGTGCGATGGAAGTCTTTATTTGTGTTACGATAACATAAAACAATAAGTTGTCCTACTGCAAGGCAAAAGCCTCTCTACTCTCTACCTTAACAAAGCAATACCTTTGTATTCTTCTCCTTCTTCCTGGTAAGCCTATCCAGGGATTTGAACCAGTTGCCACCGGCGGCGGGGGCGGGGGCGGTCTGTCGCCGCGGGGGGGAGGGCGTCGGGCTCGGGGTAGCCAGCCTGCGTCTCTCGCGGTAACGTTCAGCCTGGAAAGATGGGATCAGGTTTAGTGGAATTGTGCGAGTATCTGATGATGGACGAGTGAAGAGGGACGACCTGACCGTAAAATTAATGTAGTAGGAAAGACGTAATGTAGTAGGTAAGTGTGGCTGCGTGGCGCAAGCGCAGTGGGTTCAGGCTATGGACAAGGATGAAGAAAACGGGGTTCATCTATCCAGGCTGTTGATAGATTAACGTGATTCTCCCAAGACATGTCTAATATTTTGCCAAGATACCTACCTACTTGTTGAGTTCCAAATGCGCTCACATGGCTAAGAATTTTTTCACTAAAGTCGACGGCGGCGGCGATGTGATAACGGCTATCTACCGGTGGGGGTGCCATGTTTATTCTGTCACTTAATCAAGAAAGAACAACAATCAGCTTCCTTAGAAAAAGTGGGAAGTACCTACTCGATATATAATAAAAATACTTAAGTATTCGATGTATGTACACACTACATACACATAGTTTTTGTAGACTGAGATCACCTCATTATTTCTCACATACCCGCTACATGTTAGCATGTCTGTACAAGTTCATTGACACTACAAATAAATAAATATAACTTCTAGGGTTCCCGAGTGAGATAGACGAAAATCTCAAGTGTTTTTGTCCATAATTAGTGGAACAAAAAACGCGGTAGAATATTAATATTTATTTGACATGGAGAGGCTAACATCTGCTGACCTCTCAGTCAATACCGATAGACTATGTTGATAGATGAAAATTGAACTAATGGAAGAGAATTACAATGCCAATAACAGTTAATTCAACAGTATAGATTACGTTAAGTTAAGCCCCGTTTACACGTAAAAAATTCCTTGCCAGTCGCATAATTGAAGCTTCAAATGACTTGCATCGTCTAAACACTGTATAGACGGTAGAGTGCGCGCAAAATAAGTTATTTCATTATCAGTTTGCTGCCATCGCGACGTTTAGTCAAGAGAGTGTGCTGTGTTCCGTGTTTTCCAAAGTAAATAATCGCCATCATTATGCCGAAAGTGACTAAAAGTGCTGGTCGGGATATAGTCTTGAAGATGAAACACACTCTACAAGTTTTATGTTGCTTCAATTTATGGTATACCACAGGCAATTAAAATCACATTGTGTAGATGAGACTTTATTCACATTGTCGAGCAGACAACGTGAATAAATACTTCTATCGTGATTACGAAGCAATGGATTATGAATTTCCTTCAAAATCCTCCGGTTTGATTGTAAGCGTGTTACGTAACAGGGGTGCTGTTGTCGGACTATTCAGGGCTGCTGTCTACTTGTTACAACTGCCAAAAATATTCGTATGAATATAGAGGTACGAGGAACAGGGTGTAAAATTCACTCATACCTCCATAGAAAAGGGAGAATCCTCCGACCAGACGGGTGTCATGTCTGGTGGGCAACTGCCCAACGATTGATGTCGGGAAGTTGTATATATGCTAGTCGCGTGGTAAACTCTGCTTGCGCGATTCAGGATTTCCGTGACGTCAGTATGACGCGCAGCTCGCATGTGGCGATGTAGATACCGCTACATGAACACAAGAGACCGATATTTAACGTGAAGTCCGAGACACAAAAGAGTGTCGGTGTGTAAAGAATGGTCAACCAGCACAGCATAACCTCCTCGAAGATTAAAAGATCCAGTCGGATTTTATTTGTCTTCGAATTTCCATAAGACACACGTTAGGCAGTTTGCTATTAAATATCATATTAATTCGTTATACCCTGAGGCAGGCGGAACCATAAGATTGTACATAGTCAAGTAAGTAGGTATTTGCATTTGGTACAGCCGGCGACAAAAGTCAACTAACACTTCAGTTTTTGATATCATAATTTTTCAGCTAAATATTTAATTAAAATCAGAGCGGAACTAAAATTAAAAGAATATTAACTCTTAGTTATTATATGAACTGCTTAAATACAATCCACCGCATAATTTTCTGTCAATTTAGATGATGTGTAAAAGTAGCAGTGTTAACCGACATTTGTCGCTGAACATACCTATTATCTAATTTCTCCGGTATGATATTACAAAGCAAAAAGTAAAAAAAAAACTATTGATGAATACTGACAGTCTACGGCCAACAAAAAATAGCGTGATGATTGAATCTTGAATCATATGTTGATTTAAAAAAATGTGCACTCTTTCATACAATAAGGTTACTTTTTTACACAATTCTTTACATATCTGCTACAAAACTAAGGTTCAATCCACTCGTATGTTTTTGGTAATTCAAATACGATAAAGAACGTTAGTCTATGATAACGTCCTTCCGGGTTCAATGACCATAACGTCAGAAATAGAACACTGATAATATTCAAAAGATATAAATGGCACCCTAATTGCGAAACTCACTATCAATCAGAATCAAAATCATTTTGAAGGACATTGCTAATCCATTGCTTCATATGCTCGAAAAATTTGTCTGCTCAGAAACGTAAATAACTCAATGAATGTTGTTGAACTGTCAAAATGAAAGCCATTCTTACTGTTAGTGCAACGACCGCGCTAGCCTACGATTTTTAAAACTTGCAGGAGATTTCCTCCACAGGTGACAATACTTCAACGAACGATCCTTCGGCGTAGACTATCATTGAATATACTGTGCCCGGCAACCAACCTTCCTGACTGGCTATAGTTTTTTAAACAAATGATGTGACAAAAGTGTCTAATGGAAATGAAAACAAATGGAGCGGAAGAGAAGTTATTCCAAAGAGTATAGTAATATAGTGAGTTATTCGTAGTGAGTTACTGTACCTTCGTAGTTGTTCAGTGAGTACACTTCAAATGTACCTGTGGATGCCAATTTGTAGTGCCGCTTACAAATTGAGTGCTTCGATTTGATTATTTGTATCTTACTTAAAACTAAACCTACCTTTGTACTCAATTTATAATTATGTCATATCTCTTGTATTTTATTGTGTGTACATAAATAATAAATAAATAAAATTCTATAAATCGCTTTAAAGTTTTTCATCTGACAATTGAGATTAATTTTAAAACCTCAATTTTCATCGATGGTTGTTCAATTACAATTTAATAATGTTATTCAAAGTTTCAAACTATAATTGTTGGAAAAAGTGGTGAGATATGTATGAAATTGAAACCTTTAAAATACAGATTATTATTAAAGTGTTACCCTTTAGTAATTGATTGCGGAAGAATTAACCTGGACAGGGTTTGTTTACACTTTCACCGGATACCTTCTGAACAGACATTAGTAGATGTCGTAAATTCGTAAAGCTAGAAGAAGGAAATGTTCCTTGTAAATAAACTTCTATAACAAATTGTCAAGTATGTATTTTAGCTTATTGGCTAAACAGTAATTAAGTGTTGAACAGTAGACCATTTTATATTACTTTTATTTGCCAGTACCTACTTATTGCGCAATCTTTTTAGCCGATTTTAAATAAGATTGTGTTTGACTTATAGGGCTTGCTGTTAATCACACAAAAAGAGAGTAATGCCTGGAGCATGTCAAATGCCACTAATTATCACTCCTTTGTGAAACAGCATCCGGAACATTATGAGTAACTTATCAATGTGTGTGTTGTTGGCCTTAAGTCGCCCGCCATATGGTGTGTGGCCTTAACTGGCTTATTTTGGTACGATGAAGGTAAGACTTTACTAAAGCCAACGCATGAAAACGGGGCATTACTGTAATAACAACTTTAGGTGCTATGTATTAAGTTGATTTCAGAACGATAGTAATGATGATTGAAAGGTCATAAAACAGTTTTCGCTGTTATGTAAAAGATAATAAATTCTGTGGTTGCGTTTTATTTTACGACATTCACGGATTCGGAGAACATCACGCCTGTATTCGCTGAGGAGGTAGCCATGGGTATATAGTAAGTACACCTACATGTTGCCAGTTATTTTTAAGTCCCATATAATAGGGGGCGAGCCTATTCCCATAATATATTATATTGGAGCAGTGGTGGCCTAGTGGTAATGGCCGCGACTTACGAGTTGTAGGTCGTAGGGTCGAACCCAGACAGGCGCTTTACTTTGTGTAAATTATTTCATCACCACTGCTCTCAAAACGGTGAAGGAAAACTTCGTGAGGAAACCGGCATGTCCTAGAACCAAAAATTTCGAAGACATGATGTGACATCTACCAATCCGCACTGGGCCGGCGTGGTCGATTGCGACCCACTCCCTATCACCGAGAGGAGGCCTGTGTCCCAGCAGTGGGAACATTATAGGCTGATTATGTATTATATTGCCGCCGTTACCGGGCACAAATCCAAACTCTGGGCCGCTACTCAGAATTTCTAAGAAAATTTAAATTTAAACGCCTTCGACATACGACATGCACATTTTTGTGAGATTGTTGCTCAAAAAACAAAGCAAATATAATGATCGTGACATGTCGTGCTCTGTTTCGGTACCTTGCTCTGATTAACATGTGGAGGCTGTGCGTACTTAAATAAACAATAACGCAAACTTTCATTTGTTTAGGTGACATGTTTTGTACCCGGTCCTGCTTCAACAGCTGGAAGCATGAAACAAGGTGTTATTATATTATTTACTAGCGACCCGTCCCTGCTTGCACGGGTGCAATGTAGGACGGCACTGACGTGGCGACATGTCAGAACATCGAGATTTCTGTGCTATATCTAATTCAAACATTAATGAACATAATATTTATCAACATAATATTGTCCGGAATAAATTCTCTAAGTTATGGTGAAAGCCACATCAAATCCAGTGTGTTAATTGTGTATAGTCTGGTTTAGAAGAACTGCGCGGCTACACAGTAACTCACCAAATGCGGCTTTGTTTTGTACTATTTATAGATATAACTTACAGAACCTACTTTCAATTTTTTGTAATATATCATATAAATGATTTTAATTTTGGAAGTAGGTTTGTACAAACACTTTTACACGTCAATCATATTTTAAAAACTAGATGAGGTCGGCGTTTCCTATCTGACTACTCTGAGAAGAAAGGCCGAAACAAACTTAGAGGTCACAGTCTCTTTTAAAGTCCAGACCAAATCTTGGTCAGATCATGTGAAGGCTATGTAGATCTCTATAGATAAATACTGCACATTGGCCAGTTGTTATTATTCCTAAAAAAAATCAAATGAAACAAGTAAGTTTAGGAAAATCAGGCATCCAAAAATATGACGAGGCTTCCATGTTCTATGTTAGAGGGTTTTGGTTTTCGCACTTAGTCCTTCGGGTGGACCATTCTGCGTGGGCCATGGCGGCCGTTGGTGGTTATTCCAACCAGCCCACCTCCCTCCAGAAGTTGACTAGGTCACCTAGTCTGTTAAGAACATCTGTGTAAGTTCTGGGTGCCCCGAGGGTTTCTGTCCTAATTTGGGTAACGCTTGTGCACTCAAAGAGCACATGCTCAACGGTTCCCTGCAACAAGGGCATGCAAGCCCTACACAGAGGACTGTCCGTTATGCCTATTGTGGAAGTGTCTGTTTATATGACGAGGCTTATTATTCTGTAAGACTTTGCCTAGTCTAATCGTCCACAAACGTACTTAAACGTAACCAGTTACAAACATAAATCACCTACGAGTAGTCAGAATGTCAAATCACAGCACTAGCATTTCATGGCAGTCCGTACTTTGGAGGTTTTGAGTCACGTCGTGGATAGACTTAGCATTCAAATACTGATAGCATGTCTCTAAGTAAACCTAAAAATAACAGTCCCGTTTCCAGACATTTTTGCTAAGTAGGCAGCTGTTGAAAAACGGTAGTATTCGAGAACGATCTGAGAGTAAATTGTGATTGTTTAGCACGAACCGTCTAATTGGAGATGTGGTTTGCGGTGGAGTAAGGCAAGCATACCTTTTTTGACCTCAATAAGATAACTAGTATTCAAAATGTAGAAACAAATAATTGTGATGTCTAAGGAGTGAAAAGTAATTATATGTAATGCAACGAAAAATAGGAGAACATCGCCTATTTCCAAGTTCCTGGAGCAGCCGGTTTATTATGTAAGAACCTCACCGTGAGACTAAGCTTGAAGTAAACTATCATCCTACCCAACGCTAGGGAATCTAGGTATTGGCAGCTCACTTCACCTAAGTTTTCACAGTGTGATTTTTACAGAATTGCTGATTCCCATTTCTATTAGTGAAAAAAGGGTCATAGTCAGCGCTGGTGTGGAGTTATTGCGTTATTACTTACTTATGAACGGTGGTAGAAGGCGTAGGAAGGGAAGAGCGATGGTATGATGGGTCGATTACATAATTAAGCTCGTCGTCTCTCAGAGGCCTGCTGATCTATTCTGTAAAAATCTCACCGCGAAAACTTAGGTGAAGTGAGCTTAAGGTGAGCTGTCATTCCAAGGGATTGACACTATTGACAGCTAACTTCAAGTTCACATCGCCTAAGTTTTCACGGTGAACTTTTTTACGGAATAGATCGGCTGTTCTAGACCTCGACTCTACAACTCCACACACCGGAAACTTCAGGTGCCACTCTTCACATGGATCTCGGTACTTGTGAAGAGTGGCAATCGTAACTTGTGAGTAGAAATCTAGAACTTTGGACAGAACTGGCAAAAAAATTGTAGAATTGCATAAAAAGGACTTAAGTCCAGTCCAGTCCTGTCGGGACTAGATATTAGGTACGGTCAAATGGGGTTACTTTGATACTACGGGGTTACTTTGATAACAACTTTAGGCTTATGAAAAACTTAATTTTATAATATCTACAACACCAGATAAAAAATAAACTATCAGTACTTGGCACTACTGATAGTTTCTTTGTATTATAGCGTTGTAGTTATTATAAAATTAAGTTTTTCATAAGCCTAAAGTTGTTATCAAAGTAACCCCGTAGTATCAAAGTAACCCCATTTGACGGTACAAGAAGCTGTTGATGATCATTAAACATTTTACCCGAGGGCGTGCCTTTTATTGAGCATTAAGTATGAGCCTTCTTCGCATGCTTATTTTGCGAGCGAGACGTTGAATTCAAGCGCCTGTGAATATACGTATGACATCACTGTCGGTGTCAAATACACGACATTGAACTCGGGTCACTAACCCCGCTCGTTAAGGTGCTTCTCAGAGACTAATCGTTAATCTTTTGGATTCAGTATTAATACTTCAAGTCCCAGAAATCTTTTCAAGTTGGTGCTGTGTTATAAATGACATTTAGTATGATTGTTTTTTAAACAGTGCGCCTAACAACAATTAAAAGAAAACCATAAATTATGAGCCTCTACAGGGATTGATCCACCGCAGGGCAAAGGTTTAAGGAAGGAGGTTTATACTCAGCAAATTGATGATGAGGTCAAGCATAGGTCTCTTCATACAGAGAAGAAACGAGCATTGATCCCCACGCCTGCAGCGCAGCGTGCAATTAACCAATACAAATATTTTATTGGAACAAAAACATATTACAATTTTGTGTACGTTAATACTGCGTTAGTTCAGTAACTGTGTCGCAGTTATTAGCGCCCACCCCAGAGCGAAAGACCAACTGAGTTCCTTAACAACAATTTTGGTTATACTTATAGGTAAGAACTAGACATAACATCGCGGCATCGGTGGCAAGGGTGGCAGGGACATGACGCGCAAACTGTAACCATGAATTCAGCACATGAGTCTAGAGACCCTAGCGTAGACATTATTAGTCAATTAACAACAAAAAAAACAGTGTATCACAGAAAAGTGCAATACCTACGCGGTCAAAATTTATGGAGCAGCAATATTTTTTTAAATAACCGACGAGGCATTACAACTTACAACTCAGAGGGTTCAGAATCATGTAAGTACTTCATCCATGGTACCGGTTGCGCGCCATTGTCCCTGCCACTCTGTATGTATAACCAAACTTGGTGATCCAGCGGTATAGGGCCCCTTACTCAAGAACGAAGGCTCTGATACAGGTCGGAAACACCAAGTCTGTCAATCTCTAAAACAAAACTTTTCGATTCGCAGAAATTAGCGTGATTTTTTGTAATTCGGGCCATAATAAAGATACAGGCCAGACCTAGTTTAAGGCATAGAGTTTAATATTATTGTACTCCTATGCTATCCTATACGCTTTAATTAATTATTTATTATAATGCGTGTGTTTTATAGCATAAGTATAAGTAAAAACTGCGGACGTTTGCGGCTCAAATATAGGCCACCACTTATATCGACCAGGAGCGCCGGCTGTCACTTTACTTTCACTTTCATGTAGCCCTGGTACCTCAAGGCATGGAACGCAGCGTTTTCAATGCAGGAACTGTCACAGTTTTATAAGAAAAAAACGTTGAACTGTTATGTATAGAAAAAAATGGACTAAGAGACAGAACGGAGGCAATTTAACGAAGAGGAGGGGCACGGTTTCAGACAAAAACAAACATTTTAGCAGAACAGTTCATGATGTCCTGGAGGATTATGGATTGGTTCTTAAGCAAAGGGAAACGAACCCTGAAAAGGACCTAGACATTTTATAGTTAATTAAAACTACATCACTGGTAACTAAAACACTGACTGAGGCGAGGAGAAAATTGTGAGAATCTAACATGCAATCTGCAAATTTTCTGTGGAAGAAGAAACCTTTACTACAGTGATACTCAGACAGGCTAATAAGTATGTAACATGGAGTATAAGCAAATATTGCAGTCGCCTAGAAACAGTGTTGAAACATTCCTCCAGTTTAATTGTCGCATTGATTGCATTCGAAGTATCAACGACTAGCCATATTTTAATAACATTACGACTATCACATGCCTTGTTCGTTCCGGCATTAAATCTTTCTAACTCATTCAATATTCAAGATGGACTTAAATGAATGCTTTTTAAACGTCTTACAGAAAGACAAGGTCTTCAATATTGCCCTATCATTGTATTAAATGACACTTGGTCATATTAATGAGACTTTCATTTAAGCGCTCACCTCAAAGGTCTCATAAAAAGCGGTCGCAAAGCAACTATCGTTTGAAGTTTTGACAACACAAAAATCTGGAGGCATCATTAAACACCACTTACATAAAAGGAGCTTTTAAGTAAGAGGCTGCTAACTTCTGACACATTTATAAATGAATTGACCTTTTCTTCAAGACTCAGTCATTGGTTCGTCCTGTAAGCTTAACGTGGTAATAATGCAGGTGGTAATGCAGCATGAAAAAGCAGTAGAAAAAGGTAGCGTAATAGGAATGACTTGCCGTTGGGTTCAGGTTAATATGTTTATGGGTTCTTGAATACAGTTTGCTGTAGCGATCATATATATCCAGAAGTGGAGATACAGGCTATATTACTATTGTGATGACAAACGAAGACTACAATTAGCGCGTGTATGACAATTTGTTTGGGAATTCGGAAAAAATATAGCACGTTTTATCGTTTCTATAGGCAAAAGGTGCATGTTGCTGATGCGATTCAAATAAGAGGAATACTTCACATAACCATGGGTTATGGAACAAAGGCGTAATTTACCGGTGTAGTCTGTAGTGCAGGTATCAATCAATAGACTGCAAGTGACGGTCGAAGCACCGAGTTTAAGCGAACAGTTGTGTAATGACGCCCTTACTATTGCTACTCGAGTGATGACTGAATAGTAACCTCATCCGCATCACCAAGATTGAAGTCGACATTGAGTTTAATCAGATTCTGGAGCGCATGCTACCTGAACTCCTGAATCCAATGGGGCAATACTGATTGCTCCTGACGATGATCGCATTGTGGTTGATCACGATGACGCACATAACGCAATGTGTCGTCGGTGAGTTTGGTATTAGGCCCCAGAAGTTGAGTCAAAGATGCAGTATAGTTAAATATCGTGAGTTGACAACTTTACCATAAAAGATAAAACGCACTTTGTCATTTGTTCCAATCTATGCATTAGTCCACACAGTCATGATGCACGTCAATCAGTTATTCAAGAGCTGTGGCATAACACAAACCGAAAGTTGTTAGTACTTATAAACTAAGTACCCAAACAAAAATCATAGGAGGTTTTTTTGGCTGCGTCATATACATCAGTACTTACAATCAGTCTCACTAAAAGGGCGAGATTGATAAACATGAATGTATTCACTCGTTGAATCAAATTCGTCTTATTGCTTGTTTTATATTTTATGTTGCACTGCATATATTTGATAATGTTCGTTTCAACGTATGTTACGTTTACCCACCATTATTTAGAACCTGCGTTGGCTTAGGTTCCCGGGCCAACTAGTACTTGTAGTTTGAAAGTTGCGACAGTGACAGAAATAGTGCTAAGCCGACGTTCGTACTAAGTAACGTTTATTAATCTCGGTGAAGGTTTGAAGGGCCAAATTGGCCCAATGTGCAGAGTATTGGGTAGTGATGTAAATGCGAGTAAAATCATATTCAACCAGACGGTGAGAGACAAATAGTAATCTCTTGTCTTGAACCTCCGACCTTTAGCATCGATAGGTCAGCGCGAGAGTATTGTGCGATGACGACTCGCATTCTGTTCCGCATTGCACGCCGATTGCTTGGGCGAGGGCCCAATTAACACTTTACGCTGGCCAATTTATATGCTCTTCGTGAATCCTTGGTCTTTTCATGAAAGATAAGATGAAGAGGCAATAATTAGGTAGGTATTTACAGGAAGTTGAAGAGGGACAAAGTGAAATTTAAGGCACATGTCAATTTCTGAAGTGGAGAGAGTCTAAATTCGACAAATGCTTATCCTGAATACTAGATAGATAAATGTTAAGTGATCTTCAAAGATTACTTAAAAAAGCGTTAAAGTTTCTAAAGTTCATAAAGATCTTCAAAAATAGCCATTAGATTACTTAAAAGGATTTCATTCCAGTTGTAATAAGAAATATTATAATCACCGTTTGACGGCTAATCGGTTGATACGTTCGAATTTACTCGCACAGAATGGGCAAATCGACACTTTTAAATAATATTATCTTTCCTGTAGGCGATTCGCGCGAAATTAATTTATTTGCGGGCAAATCGACAACTCCACTAATACGTATTAGGCAATTGGCGCATTTTGAATTTTATGCAATAAAGTACACTAGCTCACAGAAGTGATAAGTATTGGTTATAGACACTATATTTATTTATGTGTATGAAGCAGCTACTTGAAGTAAATTTTGAATTTAAAATGAATATATTATGTTCTGATGTACTTTTGTCAAGTGCGGAAGTCTGCCACTCACAAAATTTTACGAATAACTTTTTCCACGATCTATTTCTAATAGTCGTTTCTTTTATCTTACATTGGCTAAGGGCCCAGGCACCGAGACACCCAAAGTACGAGACCCAGGGTGGACAGGGGTAGCGTGGATCCATTAAGAAGTCTGGAGAGTTAAGTAAGGAGTAACATTTATTTTTCAAGCAGCGAATTAATTTTTTGTACAAAGTAGCGACGATGAGCAATATGTTTAGAATCGAGCCCCTACACAAATAAAATTATGATAGTTGCGAATACAGGTGCAAGAGATCCTAATAAAAAATGATGGATGTATGCAAGTAGATGTACCAAAACCATTTGAAATTGGAGAAGCCAAGAATTGGGAAGCAGACGATGAAAAGCCAAAGCGGATCTAATATTGTCGATGTGTGGTAGTGAACTTAGCGTAGCGTATATTAGGAGCTGTAACACTTCTAAAGAGGTTTGGGTGAAATTGGAGTCTATTATATGCTTCGAAAGGACCTGCTAAGAAGGCTACACTTCTAAAGCGATTGATGTTGCACAAAATGTCAGAAACAGGGGTATATAAGAAATGGTAAGATAATGCAGGAACTTACCAAAGCGGGTGAGTCCAGCGGCCTAGACCTGGACTTCCTCAAGTCACTCTCTCCATCAGAAGGTCTTGACTGCCTGTCGCTCTCTCTGTCCGAAGAGTGATACCGTCTCTTTTCCTCTTTACGCTCCTTGTATTTTCTTTCTTCTTTTAGTGTCTTATCGTATCTAGGAAATATGAAACCTTTTCATGATAATAACAAATCAAATATAGTTAACAACAAACATTGTTTGCTTTCTTGTCATAATTTAATCAAGTAATTTCAAATATTTGGGTGACAAAAAACAAAAGGGCTACTAGGCCTTCCGTGTTGCAAAGTAAAGTAAAGTACAGGGCTAGGCAACAATAAGTTGCGCGTCATTGTGTATTAAGACGCAAAAATCTAATTGTTTGCGGATTAACGGTGTCTCTTCAACATCAGAGTACGTCATGCTGCATGGTGCGAACCATATTTTAAAAATTTAAAAATTATGACCCTTCTATCAGTTTATATCTATGAAGTTACAGTATTTGTAAAAATAAATAAAAATTTATTCGGTGAACTAAAATCAAAAAGATATGCACTTAAAATATCTAGTATACCACACAGAACTGCTCTTGTAGGCAAAAGTTTTTTTTTTTGAATAGCATCTAAAATTTACAATATAATACCTGTGGACATTTTAAACACCAAAGAACTCCCACTATTCAAATATAAATTGCGTAATTTTTTAATTGACAAAGCTCATTTATTTAACCATTTATGTACACACTTATATAAACAGACAAGAAGAAAATAACAGAAAAATAGGAGGTGATGCTTATGAAATAATGAAATCTCTTCCAGCATACCTACTACATGAGCTACACACATACATAGCTTACTACATGATCCAAGATTTTCGTAATAATTAGTACCTACTACAAGCTGCCACCAAACAAATAATTATTATTGCTATAAGACGTGATACATTATGATATTTTGTATCCTGCATTTTGACATTTTATTATTGTATGCCTACTAGGCAGGACATAATGCATCTCCAATTTACCTAACCTGTATAACCTATGCCCACAATAAAAAGATTTGATTTACACTCCATCTGGCAATATGAGTCTTCGTGTGCGACACGTTGTCAAAAATGTCGAGTGACGCATGTTACGCTTGCGCGTCAATATTGCCGAAATAATACCTTACTGTAGGATTTCTGCCATGAATCAATGCTCACCTTCCATCATACTCCTCCCGGTATTTCCTCTCAGGTTCAAACTTCCTCTCTGGCTCGTATTTCCTCTCAGCTTCATACTTCCTCTCTGGCTCGTACTTTCTCTCAGCCTCGTACTTCCTCTCAGCCTCATACTTTCTCTCAAGGTCGTACTTCCGCTCAGGGTCGCTGTCACGAGGGTCTGAGCTCCTGTACCTGTCCAAGTCTTCTCTGGAACTCCTGTATCTCCTCTCATCACCCTTGCATTCGTAGTCGATCTTCTTTACTACGATGTCACTGGGTTCTGGGTCGGTGTACCTAGATTAAGAAAGGAGGATTTAATAAATAAATGCGAATTTTTGGGTGATTTGGGTGCCTCCGTCTTTGAACAACTATCAACTATGTATTTAAGTTTAAACTTTTAGAGCATTCAAAACGTCCCTTCGTGTTACTTAAATCAATAATATAATAATAATAATATGAGACAACATCCACACAAGGTCTTCAGGTCCCGAACTAGGTAGAACCTGTACTACGGTAACCTGATGACTGATATACATACTTAAATACATATACACACCCAGACACAGGTCAAACAGACATGTTCATGCACACAAATGTTTGACTTGTCCGGGGATCGAACCCGGGACCAGCGGCTTAGAAGGCAGGGTCGCTACCAACTGCACCAACCGGTCAGTCAAATGTTGTCTAGGTAGATGGTTGTTAAATTAAAGTCTTATGTAGCTTACAGCAAGATGAGTGTTTCCACAATAATGTTTCGGTCAGTATTACCTACCATTAATTACCCTGAATACGTGAAAACTATGTATAAGCATAAAGTTATACCAAAAAACTTTGTAATACTTTATCATCACGGGAAATGTAATCTTATCCCTGTATACATCGTGATGATATTTTCATGCAATAGTTTTCCTGCTACAAAGTGATGCATTTCCTGTGACTTACTTACAATAACTAAGTTACTTATACTTGTATACGAATACAAACGGCTACTTAGTCTTTAGCTCATTCACTGTCCCACCAGCAAACATCGCGACGACGCTATGCCATTCGATGCGAATGACCAAAGTCAAATACTGTTACTACAATACCTCACTAATATGGTAGCAAAATGTATTTATTTAATATAATAATCAATAATATGGAATGCAATTATTAACACTGTGTTTCGTATAATTTATACTTGCTTTCTTACTAAGGCGAGGGAGACGGTAAGGGGAGTGGGTGAGGGAGTTATTTAAAAGTGGGTAGCATCTTTTCAATCTTTTGTTTTCCCAAAAAATATAGTTAAATAGGAGTTGGTACTGTTTGATAGCATAATGTCACCGAAGTCGATGGCTATTGACTCATCGGTATTGCTGCAGTCATGAAATGTACATATATATATAATGTGACACTAGCCGTGCGCCCGATGGGAGTTTCCGTCGGCAAAAATGACGAATTTCCACACCAACTTTCAAACGACCACACCAACTTTCTAACTTCCACACCAACTTTCAAACTTCCATACCAACTTTCTAGCTTCCACACCAACTTTCAAACTTCCATACCAACTTTCTAACTTCCACACCAACTTTCAAACTTCCATACCAACTGTCTAACTTCCACACCAACTTTCAAACTTCCATACCAACTTTCTGGCTTCCACACCAACTTTCAAACTTACATACCAACTTTCTAACTTCCACACCAACTTTCAAACTTCCATACCACCTGTCTAACTTCCACACCAACTTTCAAACTTCCATACCAACTTTCAAATTTCCATACCAACTTTCTGGCTTCCACACCAACTTTCAAACTTCCATACCAACTTTCAAAGTTCCACACCAACTTTCAAACTTCCATACCAACTGTCCTTCTTCCACACCAACTTTCAAACTTCCATACCAACTTTCAAACTTCCATACCAACTTTCAAACTTCCACACCAACTTTCAAACTTCCACACCAACTTACAAACTTCTACACCAACTTTCAAACTTCCATACCAACTTTATAACATCCACACCAACTTTCAGTAGTACACAACTTTCGGTAGTGATGCACGGCATGGACAAGCATTTTTAGTAATTGATTTTTATTTACACAGGGTTACTTCGACGTATATCCGTCAGGAGCGTATAAAACAATTTTTTTTTTACATGATTTTAATTATTTTATCGAATTAAGTACTTTTAATTATGTTCATAGCTTAAGTGCCAGCTAAAATATCATTTTTAATGGTACCCATTCCATATATCTTATTTTTATATTTGCAATTGCATGTAAAATTTTGGGTAAATATCGAAAAACCCGTAAAATTCAAATATCTCGAAAAATATTGAATTTCGGCCATGCTTAGGGGGTTCAATTTGTTGTATTTTGGCAATCCCCAATCAGCTCCTGGCGGATATACGTCAAATTACAAGCTATCCTGTACAGATTATTGTGACTTTACTTTGAATTTTGTGACATCACGTCCCGTTCTATCATTTTGTGTCGCATGGCATCGCAAAAGTCGCTCATCTAGGACGCGGGTAAGGAGCGGGCATGCGTCACGTGGGATTGTCATGTCACTCACAGTTTTATCAGATGAAAGTTGTGCCCTGATTCCATGTTGTGGTTTTAGTTTATCTAGTAATGTCTTGGAATAGACAATGTTTAGTATTATTCTAGAGAATGCTGTCAAAGAATATTGACTTAAAGAATGTGCCATACTAATAAACTCTCGTGTGTCATAAGTGACAAAATGGGCTTTAAAAGTTTGCCAATAATTACGTAACTTGGCCCGGTATTTGATTATGCCAATATTTCAGTGTGAGCATTGAGAGTGCATTGGGAGATCGTTGTTTATCAACGTAACTGGCAAGATACGCGATTAAAAAAATAATACTAACCATATAGCATAGAAGGTAACGCAGACGATGAACTGAGCGGTAGACCAAACTTACATATTTTATGTGACTTTTCGCACTTGTGATTCGCATTAATGATGACCGTCAGATACAATTAACAGAAATATAGAGGTACGAGGAACAGGGTGTAAAGTTCACTCATACCTCCATAGAAAAGGGTGGATCCTCAGGCCAGACGGGTGTGGTGTCTGGTGGGCAACTCCCCGACGATTGATGTTGGGACGTTGTATCTATGCTAGTTGCGTGGTAAACTCTGCTTGCGCGATGCAGGATTTTCGAGACGTAAGTGGGATGCGTAGTTCGCATGTGGCGACGTTGATACCGCTACAGAAATAATTATGATTCATACCTTCTATACTCGGAGTCGTCTCGGGCAAGATGTTCAGGGCTCTTGAGCACCCGTGTGCGTGTTTTAGGCTGGACTACTTCCTTCTCTTTCTTGCTCTTCTTAGAAGAGTCGCGAGAGAACAGCTGTTTCATCTAAGTAACAAAAATAATTTGAAATAACTCTATCATACACCAGGAAAAGTAATTAATATTAAAAATAAATGTGTTTGTACCTTTTCAAGTCCAGTTAACTTCTTCGCCTTCGGCGGTTTCGCACTGACTTTATCATCAAGTCTGCTAGGACTTTTATCGAATCTGTCAATTTTTGGCTCAAAATGTGATCCTTCGTCGGCGCTCCTATCTCGCCCCGCGTACTCCTTTCTATAACCTTCGTCCCTATAGTCCTTAAACCTTGCTAAATATTCTCCATTGGCATATATCTGCTCAGTAGGATAGTTATCCTCTGTATGTTGCCTTTCACTCGCCAAGAATAGAGATGTATCTCTGACGTCATCGTCACTCTCATGTCTCCTGTGTCTCGTTCTGTGTATCTCTCCACTCGAGTCTTTTCGGAAATCGTTCTCAATTCCCGAATCAACTAACCGGTTATCGATTTCGTAGCGACGTGGGGATCTATCATCTCGATAGTATTCCCGGCTGTCACCTGAATCGTGCCGCCTCATACCAAAGTCTTCTTTATACCTGTCCTTGTTCTTCACTCGTCGTAGTGAGTGATAAGAATCGGCATATTTTGTGAGATTAGCATAATCTTCTTCCCGTTCTTGAGCAATTTCAGGATTGGAGGAGTAATGTCCCTTTCTTTTACCAAAATATTCATCTTTTCCTTTGTATTTCTGTCCAGTTGTTTGAAGTACATCATGACTAGAGGTGAGTTGCTTTTTCGCTTTGTACTTTTTCTCTTTATATTGGTCTGGGCTGAGGAGTGGTTTACCTGTAATAGAGTCTAAGCTTGGAGGCTCATACTCAGGTTCAGGAGGGAAGTCTTTTTTATTGCCTTTGAATCTAGGCTCCAATCTGTCAATGAACTCGCGCCTATCAACTTCTCCCTTAGGAACTTTCTGGAATGTCCTACTTTCTGTATTATATTTGACTTTATGGTTATCTGAGTCGTATTTGCTGTAATCTTCAGTAACACTGCTTTCAGCAAAACCATCTCTTTCTAATGTATTTCTGTAGTAACGAACTGTTTCGTTCACGTATCGTTCTGTTGCTTGCATTCGCTTTTCTGCTTCGTATATAGGATCATCAGGTAAATACCTAGATATAGGCTCTTCAACATTTCTCTCACGATCAAGTCTACGGGCATTTAATCGTGATTCCAAAAGTTGACGTCTGTGACTTAGCTCATTGAAATCTAAGTCCACTTTCGTTGTTTCTGGTTCAAACGTTTTTTTCTTTGTGTCCATGCCATCGCCTCTTCCTCTATATTGATTACTTAAATCAGGTGACTTATCTTTTGGAGAATATTCGTTTGCATACGTAGGTTCAAATTCTTCGAAACTAGTCAATTTATATTCTCTGAACCTCGGTCTGATGGGTGAATCTGTGACGTTGTATGTTGGCTCAAATTTGTTGAAATGGTCATTTTCTTTGTTTTTATAATCATAGTCGTACATACGCGTTTTGGTGAACTTGTGTCTGTCTTCGTAACCTAATCCTTCGTCTTCATCGGAGAAGTTTCCATGTTTTTCTCTGGATGGTGAGTAGGTTTTGTGGACAGTCTGTTTGTTAAGTCTGTTGACATGAGAGTCGTGATCTCTAATCACATGAGCGTACACTACCCCCTTATCCATCTTGTTTGTAGGAGAAGGTACTCTATCAGGACTAGTATTTCTCACGAATAAATTAGGGTCAGGGCTAACACTTGGTTTGAGATAAGAAAATGGCTGATTTGAATTTGTCCCGTTTGGTGGAGAGATCAAATGAGATTTTGGTGGCGGTGCAGATTGGTCTTCCCTTAGGATCCTAACTAAATGATCGACAGTGTGCCCTCGAGTCAAAGGCGGCTTATCGGGAGGCTGCTGACTGCTGTGTATCATTTCTTTATCACCATAAACGTTCTCTTCAATTTTTCTTATGCTATCTTTTATTCTATCTTTGACTTCAACCGGATGTATGTCTTTATTCTTTGTTGAATTGATCTCATCCACAAGTAATGTTTTCTTTACCTCAGTTTTTCGTTTAGGTGTCTCGGTTATTTGAGGCGATTTCTCTTTTTCCTTTTCTTGTGACTTGCTCTTCTTAGCTCTTGTGGGTGCCTTTGGCTCTGGTTTGTCAGGAGTTTTATACCTAGGAGGCTTTTCGACGGGATTAACTTTCTTACTTTCAATTTTTGTATCCTCAGATTTACTTTCTTTTAGCGCAGACTTTTGTTTTTGATAAATGTCTAGTGGTGACGTTTTCTTGAAGTAATCTTCTCTTGGTGAGCTTTCTATGATGGGCGATAACTGAGTCTTCTTATTTCTCAATGACTTTAAGAACTCCTCAGTTTCGCTGCCAGATCTTTTACGAATTGGTTTGCTTTGCGTGTTGTTCAGGCTTGTATTAGACTTCAAGTCGGATACGTCACTTTTACTTCTTTTGACGATGGCCACTGGTTTTGTGGCAACAATGACTGGAGCGTCAGGAGTCTTGGTAGTTTGCGCTCGTCTGAACAGAGTAGACAGTGATGTTCTTTCTTTTCTCTTTTTGCCACTTACATCACTAGTAGATCGTCCGAGAGGAGTTTTCTCTGGTGTGCCTTCGTCACTATTCCTTCTGCCTATTCTATTGTCCTTTTTTTTTCTATGTGGTAGTGAGAAGAATTTCTCTGGTGGATGGTCTGAGGTGCATGTGATGCCCTCAGCTTGAGCCCGTACTTTGTTAGCTTCTTCTATTAATTCTTTTTCTGATAGATGTGTGAATGGTTCCTTTCTGATTGATTTAGGTTGGTCAGATGAGGCGGTCCGCGTCACACGCGGTTTATCTGAAAAAATAATTTATTTGTTTAGTCACATGTCTGTATCGAAAACTAAAATATTTTTTTAGCAAGTTAGCTTTTGTATAGAGGTTTAAAGAGTTATTCTTTCAGGGTACGTATATGAAACTAGGTATTTAGTTGAAGGTAGTATTTATAAGAATATTAAGTGTTATGTAATGTGTTAATAGTGAAACTTTATGTAATAAGAGTACAATATCACCAATGACTCAATATGGCGAAATCATAAATTATTGATGAAAATACGCTGATCATTTTAACATAACTAATAATTCCATGAGTTATTATGAAAAGCTGCTTGTATTACAAGTACCAATAAGTTAACATTATAAATATTATGATGTAAATAATTTTACCAATAAAATGAAATTTAACCTAACGGATACAAAGCTCACATTCTAATGGCAAAATAAACAATTTTGATAAGTTTTAGTAAAGCCACACAAACCAGGCAATTTAGGCTATTAATTAAACTGTCAGAGTTATTTTTAGTACTAAATAATAAAGGGAGAATAGAGGTACTTGTTTGGTCGTAAAAGATAAACATCAATCTTTTTTGTAAATCTGACATATTTTTTTAAGGATTTAAAGAACCATCCGTCTGTCACTCCACACAATATAATTAAAACAGTGAAATCCATCTATAATGAAAATATCTCGACATACCTACATAGTTTATGACTCTCGAGTTCCTCATTACATCCCGATTTTCCGTAATACAACTCGGGACCTAACATTCGGGTTAAGGGTCACAATATACAAGTGCGTTGGTTATAAAACACATAATTATATCAAATTGTTTGTAACTGTATATTTCCAAAACGACTAAACTGATTTGTAAACAGGCCATTATTTCCACATTTCTCTGATCGTTGTGGACCATGTATATTGTTTTATGTTCCGTCAAAACGTTCCGCACCACTGTATTAAGTTTGTTACACCTTACAGTAGATAAATAGTATATGCAATAAGAATACAAAACGGTGGCGTCATAATGTAACGGGTAGTTTCGCGTGCAAATAACTTATTTTTCGCCACCTACGCATGTTAGTAACCCCGCATCCCGAGTCTGCAGCAAAAACGAACAATAGCTAATGATTTAGAGATGATGCCTAATGCTCCATAATTTAAGGATATTGACACGGTGGATAAATGCTTGGCCTACCTAATGCGTTAGAGATCGTGGTTTCGATCAGAACAAAATATAGTATATTAATTATATATATATATATATTTATACACTTTTACATATTATTATTTTAAGACTTAGCTTTCTAAATTAAGTAAATATTAGTGCACGTTGGAATAAAAAAAAATAAGCAAAAAAAAATGTAGTATTGATCTGACAAATTAATATAAGATTGATCAGCAAAGTGAAGTGACTATCCCTGAATACCAAACTGTCGCAGATCAATGCTCACTAGAAGACCAACAATACTTATTAAAAAGACCACGAACGCTTAGTAAATAATGATTACGTAGATAGATGTTATGCTGAAGAGTATGTTGTCAGTAGCATACTCCTTTGCTCTAATCCGGTCTCATGTCTCTTCCATCCACTGGTTGTGTTGGAGAAATTGCTTTTAAATATAAGACCGTCGTTTATTTATATCGTACTTATGTAGGAAGTAGATATATTATCTAAACACTCTCGCAATATAGCGAGCGTCAGGATGGCGGGTGTAATGTTACAAATCCATTAGTTGTTTTCCATGCTTTCGAAAAAGGCAAGAAATCCCTCTTTACCCGACTACGGCAAAGCCAATAGGAAGGGTTATTATTTTAATAGTCTATGTGTATGTATGTACGTGTGTTGCACCGTTGAGCCAAAACTACTGAACCAATTTTGATGAATGAGTTAACAGTAGATTCGTAATAATGATCCGGGTGATATAGGCTATATAAATACTCCCTAAATTTAATATGGTGGACTTTACACGTAAATTTAACCACGAAAAAAAATCAATCTAGATAATCATGTCATGTTTGGTACAAAAGAAAGGTCTTGTCAAGCACGTATGTGTGTATATCATATTGTCTAAGGATATAAATATGTTTAAATTGTTAAAAACAAGCAAAAGTGAGACTGCGTTATGTAAGTACGGCGCGGCTGTACAATTAGTACCCATTATACAATAAACACGATCATTAAAATTATTTTTGTCAAGAGTACCACAGGCTTTACCTTAACCATTTTTTTACCTATGTCTTGATTTCTGTCTGAAATATTTTCTTGTTTCGTACCTTTTAGATGACTTTTATTTTTCCGTAGTCGGGTTACAGTTTTTTAAATATTATTTTTTACCTTCCTTGAACTTGACTAAGTAAAAAGTAACAACCCTTTTAAAACCAATACCAGTATAATAAAAGGACTAAACGGAATCCAAAAGTTGTTTGCACCAAAAGTCAGCGCTAAAAATAAGCGTGAACGCAGAAGCGTGACGTCACTGACTTTAATGCGCTTGCGACGATTCTGAATAAGTAGTATGCAGAAATGAACGTAATCGAATTGTATATTATGGCAGATTTTTTAAATCATTCTGCAATCTTTCCAGAAAAATATCATGATTGACATTATCTTCTTATCTTAAAAAAGTGGCAATGCAATCAATTAATTCGCTCATTGCACCTTGGAGCAGGTATTGGAAGGTTTGGCATTGGCAATGGTAACATCTTCCTGCTGCCCTTATCAGTATCACAATTTATTTGGGGTCGGCAAACGCATGTCTTCCTTTCATACGTTTCTGTGAGCAGTCACCCCTTTCTAATCATATCATCTTTCAAACAGTCCATCCATCGTTTTTCCTTTTCATACTCAAAACTTTCCGCCAACTATATGTATCTAACTCCCTCTCGTCACATACCCCTATCGTGACAATCGATAGAGTTAACATACCTACCCATAAGTTTGAAATCATCTTGACCAATTAATTTAGTTCCCAAGCGTCTACACTTTTTCTACGTCGAATTCGCCGGTGGTCTAAGCAGACATACGATACTTTAACTTCAAAGATGTTAATCGTATTGTTAATAATCCTTCATAAACTAAACGCGTATAACGGTGTTCTACTAAGAATTGGGTGTCAGGTTTAACATGTATTTATGGTGTTATTATCTTTGCATAGTCACACTAGCTTTGTTCAACTATGTTGGCTTCCAGTCCAACTAGGATGCTAGAAACCTTCTTATTAACAATACCTAGGTTTCGTTACAAGGATACTGTGTTTACCTTCTGTCTGTATGTCTATTGTGACATTTGGGATGCTCAAGGACTATAAATAGCAATAATAGATACCCTTTCTTTAGTATCTTGGAAAAATGTGTAAATCCGTGGTTACTATGCTGCCTTTCTTCAGAAAGAGAGCATCCTAATATTTTGACCCTTTTATTTATTTTCAGTTCTCAGTCAAGGAAAATCTTAATGATAAATGTTGATTTAGCGCTACGGCCATCAGAGCTTTACTAACGCTCCAACTATATGTTGACATACATAATCAGTATGAAACACGCTCGGTGACCGTGACAATGATGATCCGTTGTCTACACAAGACGTCGCGTCGGTATCAATAACTGTGAATACCAGTCAGACAAGGATATTATTATTGTGAATATACGGATTTTATTCTAATTTGTGTGTTTTAAGTACCGATAATTCCGAGAATTATTTTTCAAATATATTTTAGAAAAGTTGAGATAATCCTAAACCGCATAAAAAGGAACGTGACTTTTTAAATGACTTCATTGGATCTCGTGATTAGCTTAAACACTGTTGACTAACTGAAATGCCGAAACGCAGTCACTTAGTCGTTTGATCAATGCTAGTTTCGTCTCTATTTATGAAGAGGAACTGCCTTGAAGCTAAAATGAACAACACTAATTGTAAAAAATAGTCGTTTTTTTTTCATCTGATCTTGTGTTCAGCTGCATCTGGTTCGACGTGGAGCTGACCTAGTTGTCAATCAATCAATCAATTAAAGACCAGCAGTCAAACTTTCAGACTTCTTAACACCCGTAGGTACTAACCACTATCTACATACCTATGTGTATATAAGATCTGCAATGTCAATAGGCACTTAAACATTATTTTCGAGGCACTCAGTAAATTGAAATGAAATTAAATGAAATGTTTATTTCTTGTAGATCTTATAAGACACTTTTACACGTCAATATTTTAAAACTGGATGGCGCCGGCATTTCCTAGCTGACTGATCCCTGAGAAGAAATGCCGAAACAAACTCAGAGGTCATGGTCTCTTTTAAAGTCCAAACATTGTATTATTAGGATTTTATGCGAGTCTGACAATGCAGGGCCATGTATGGAAGAAACTTTTGAAGAAAGAGCCACTGCAGCTTTGAGTTGACCTGTCCTAACAGACGGCATGCATGCAGTCATTGTGTAGCTCAGGGAGCTTTTAGGGAGCTCAACGACCCGCCACACGACGCTACCAGATCTGCAGAACATTTGCGTAGGCCGTATACAAAATACTCAAAACCGCCAGACAGCTATAAAGTCATGTATTCTATCTAGCCTGCATGATACTCACATTCACAGTAATTTTTTCTTCCACCCGGTGTCAATAGTTATTATAACCTCGGCACCGAAATCCTCAATCGACCCTTAACTTTGAGATCTTTGTGTATTTCTGTCGCTACAATCCTCCATAGTAAAAAGAGATGATGATTTGACAGAGCCAAGCAGGTCGAAAAGTCACATAGGTACAGTCACGAGCAAAAACACCTAGCCAAATTCAAAAGCAATTTACTCCTAAAGTTTTTATGGTAATTTTGTTTTACTTTTTGTCAAACCTATTGAATTATCTAATATGAAATAGTTCGTATCTCAAAGTTGCAACCGTTATTACATAAGAAAATTGCTTTTGAATTTTGCCAAGTAAATACATATTTATGTTCGTGACTGTACATCGTTAAACACAGTTATTGATGTCAGTATTGCACTTGGTAGAAGGTAATGTCCTTGCTTGTGTGACCACCTGAGCTAACTATTAACATCTGGGCACATTGATACGTCACAAAGAACATGTTTGTCTAACGCGTAGTTTGTTTTCCATGTTTGTTAGTAGTCTGGAAAATACTAAGTTAGGTATGAAAATAAAAGAATTTTGTCAGTCGTTTTTATGAAACTAATTTTTATGTAACACATTATCAGTAGGAATTGCTTTCATTTTGACAGTTCGACAACATTCATTGCGTTATTTACGTTAATGAGCAGACAAATTTTTCGAACATGAAGCAATGGATTAGCAATATCCTTCAAAATTATTCAGATTGTGTGTGTCACATTGGATGTGTCAAATTAACATATCCAATGTCAGAATGCAAAGTTGAGAAAATATAGAGTGGCAAAATTATTTCTCCTCTTCTCAATGATGAATATTTATCCGATTACCATTCTGGAAAAGCACATCGTTTTAACCAAGGTTTCACCCTGAAATACTGACTAAAGACAAGCTGTCTTTTACTAAAGAATCAAAAGAGACGACCCCAGCCAAAGCAACCTCTCTTCTTTTCATTTCGTTTCGACGGTACCTACTTCTATATTTCTCATATTATGTGGTGGCCACATTTATTGCGGCGCCAAAGCGCCCTGTGCAGTCAGCACACTACCAACCTTACTGACAGGATAATCTGTTCTATCTCAGCCAAGCAAAACTACTACTATTGTAGTTTCGTATACCTCGTATCGACGAGAAAGAAGAGGGAGACCATTAAAGCGATGAACACACATAAAGTAGCTTAGTCACCTTCCGATCAAACATGATTGAAGTAGTCACCAATACAAATATCCGTGTAGATGATGACAAACAAACCTTGGCAGAGGATAATCCAGTTCTTACGTAGGCTTGTGAAATATGCGCACTTTGTATGTTGAATACTTGAAACATATTATTATTTTGTTAAAGCTAATATTTAATGTAGACAAAATATGCCCACAATGAATCTGTTATTATTATTTCATAATCCCACTGCTGGCACAAGGCCTTTTTTGTCAAATCTTCCTTTACTGTATCGACACGAACTACATGAAAATAGCTCATGAAGCAGTATTCATAATTTCCAGTCAGCCATACTGAGGGCACGCTACAATTTCACCACTCATTAATGTTAAGCAATACCAATTTATTTCAGAATTATTGATAATACATTTTTTTGCTCACGGCAAAAGGAAAGAAACAACCCAGAGAAGGAAAGTAAAGAAACAAAACCCAAAAAACCACTGCCCTTTAAATTTTCATTTTCATCTCACAAGGTCAGTGTTTCCTTTGAGTTTCCTTATTTTTTTAACACATTGTACTTAAAGCAGAGGTGCTAAACTGACGTGTCCGTGTTTAGGAGATTGATACACAAAGGCAGACAGTCATTAGTGGGCAGTGAACCTTGGAGGCTTCCGTTTTAACGTGGGCGAGTTTGTACACAAAAAAGATGTTCGCGAATTAAAGCTACATTCAGTTTTAGAAGAGTGTACTATGCGAGATCTGATCACTTTTTATAGGAAGCTATTTGTAGAAATGGAACAAAGATAATAATCTATCAGCCTTTTGTTTTACGAGTGCCTAAAACTTTTCATTTTATTGGTCTTGGTTGTAGTTCCAAGATGTTCTAGTTCTTTATAGAGTTGTTGATGGTCCTTCAAACTTATTACAATTGAAAGTCTTCCGCCTTGTAAATATGAAATGCTATGCATAATCACTCATCGCCGATAAGACTCATGTGCCAGTAACTTCACTTGCACTAAGCCCCATCAATCCAAAACAGAGCAATGCTGCTTACAAATAGGTTATAACAAAAACTGTATGTATTGCCTTGAACAAAGTTTTGCAAGGAACGATAACTCAATAACCTATATCCTCGTAAACCATTTGTCAAACCAATGTCAGATTTAACGTACACAGAATGCAATGTTTAGATTAAAGTGCTATACATAGAAACAATATACATTGTCTGTTTAAGAAAGATAACTCCTAACCAGTTATTTAATACTTCGCAACGGCGAAGTATTTACTATGTGGGATGACCAGATAGTAGAGTATATATATAAGTTTAGTTGACAAAGAGTTTCAAAACCTATCAAAGCCACGGAATTATAAAAACCCAAATTAATTTTAAGATAATCTCAGTGTGAACATGGGCTTCTACAAACACCAATAGTCAATACAAATAGTTACAATAGACATTAATTAAATAACTTGGCAGATAGATCAATGATCGTAGTTTATTGGCAAGTTTATTAGCGAGAGGATGTTACAGCCTATTCTTCAAACATCATTACAACACCCACTAGTGTGGCGGTATCATTGAGAAGAACCGAATGCTATACCATCACCAAAGAGTTTAACTAGTGTCATACTTTTGCCCTTATCCCTATTAATTTTGGGACGGCGCAGCATGTATTCTTAATCCATTAACCGTCATCTCCAAAGTCATCCCCTTTGATATATCCCATCCCATATGATATTTTACACAATCCATCATTCACACAATCAGTTTGACTAATAAAGTGTAATAACGGTAATATCAAGAAGTATAATAGAAAATAATAAGCTCTGACAGCAGTGTACAGACTGGTGGCAATGGCATTTGCAGATTAAAATCCTTGATGAGCCCACACGGATAACGATCAAATATTTAGCCAGATTGACCTACATTTTTAAAGAACAGGACCTAATGAAGGTGGAGAACGTAGGCAAATGTTAATAATAGTGTTAAGAAGATTCGAGGCTAAGATATCCAATCCATGAAAATCTTTTTTTTTTTTTTGACTGAAAATGTGTCAAGGCTTAGTATGCTATGCCCATTCCTCCTCTTATAAATCCCTTTTGTCTATCAGTGAAATAACTACAAGTTGATATTATTACAGAAAAAGAATAGTAATCATAATAAAATAGAAATAATAATAAATATTTACGGTTATCGTTCACGCCGCAGATATAAATGACTGCACTGATTTGAAAGGTTGCATGAGTAATCCGTATAATATCAATTTAATTATTATACCGTCGAATGTTGTGAGGAAGTAATTACAATTAATTAATCTACTGAAAACTTAATGGTCAAAGGAATCCAAATTATTAAACCTTGAAAAACATGCAAATTTAAAAGCAATTTTTTTACGGCATTTCACTTTTGGTACTAGCAATCATAAGTGCGAAGAAGCCATCGCTTAAACCCACATAAAGTCATTACACGTATGGTAAAGATTGAAATAAGCACAACAGTGACAGGTTGCCACTCCATCACCCACGCAATATTAAAACTCCAATATCAACTTATCTAACTTCAAACCAGCGATAAACCACTCATTTGTCAATCTAGCCACATCCATTACGCATATTAAATGTAATCGTTCGCAATAAACTAATAAAATGATTAATTATAACAAAATTCGCAATCTTAGCATTAACATTCATTGAAAATATTTCTGTTGGTGGCTTTCGCAACGGTTGACCACAAAAGGCTCCTTCGTTTAGGTCAATGCCGACTCAGAAACTGTCTTTATATGTCTTATATCGTCATCGCATGCCGTTTTCGGTGTGTCTGAGTATCGCCAGATTGCAGAGGACCCGCCCCCTACGCAAGACACAAATGGGTGCCTCAGGGTACAACTGTGGGCCCACTTATGTCGATATGATCGATTTTCGAGGTAATGAGTCTATTTGATTGTTTTTGATCTAAATGTTTTTCGTGTTCAGATTTTTTTCTTTAAATGTTAGTAAACATTAGGACGCTTTTGTGGATTAATAGTAGTAACAATAAGTAAATGACTTTATGCAGATGAACCATAAAGACTTTCCGGTCTGAGTGTTTCATTAATTTTTTTCCTTTGCTCTGAAAGTGACGTAGGCTTATTTATGTCAGTGCTTATCTTCTCATCAGGTATCTCAGACCCCTTACTCCAGAAACAAGTTAATGCCCAACACATACAAAAAGTGTAATTCTAAACACATTACATAAGATTTATTGCTAGTCACAATAAATTAGAAGAATCCAATCCAATTATCAAACGTAACGATTCTAGTTATGATTACTGACGACCAATGATTTATGATTTGTTGTGTTAGAATAACGCGTTGTCTTTGATGACGATAATTTGAAGCCTTTGGTTTGAAAGAGATGGATTAAATTGGTTTATAAAGGAGAGATGGCTAAACGTGACTTTGACTAGTACTGAGGTACTGAAATGCCGATGAAACATAAATAATGTTGTTACAGCTTTGAGGCAATTATTCTGCAAATATCTATAACATCATCTTTCATATGTATCAGTTTAGCGGTTTCGATACTCCCCTTACGTATGATCTCTCCTGTATATGGTATGTGGGTGAATTTCGCTGATATTCTATCAGCGATAACGATCGTGCAAAAGTCAAAAATGTATGGGACTGACATAAGCTACCGAAAAACTTATGTCAATCCTGTTGAAAGTTTTTGAAGAAGTCGAAACGCTTTTCAAGTAATTGCCACTAGTTTAGGCTCTCTGAACTGAAAGCAGTATTGATATAATAGTAAGTAACGTTGAACGTTTGTAAGTACGCTGTACTGGTACAGCGTCCTAACTATTGTTTGCCTCACCGGACTACGTCACTACGTCAGCGCCGGCTGTCGCTGAAAACCAGCGCTCTTGCATAGGGTCGCGGCATAATGCTGAGCGATAGCCGTTTTGCGTGGATGTGACGCATGTTTCCCCCAACCTTTTCATATTTTCAGTGTTTATGTTATTTTTTGCGTCATGTTTACCGCAAATAAACACATTTTCTTTCTTTCTTTCTTTCCTTTCTATATGGATTTTCACTAACGGAGTATCACTCAGTTTTGAGACAGGTTTAAACCTCACGAAACATAATGATACCCTGTTATTGAAAATAAATAAGATATTTTTTGTTGAAGCATTCCAATTGTTTAGACCAAAACAAGCGTAGTTACATAATATGCGGGCCTGCCGATGTATCAACAAGTGATTACAAACCAATAAATTAATTTGGCGATCCTGCCATATTTCGCAAACCCTTATCTCCTCACACAAGATCTACGAGTATGTAAGAATGTGGTAATGCTTTAATGTATTGTATAACAACCGGTCAAAGTAGCCCGAAGGCAGAGCGGGCACTTTTACTAGTGTGGGGAAGAAATTATGAACGTGTTTTGTTTTCTGTTGCTTAATGTACTCGTATGTGAATGGATTGGTATTAATTATTGGGTAATTGTGATTGGTGAAGAATAATTCTTGAGTAGTCAGAATAGAGAACCAGCATAATACAATCAATCAGCACTGTGAATATAATATAATATGCTACTAGGCACAAGGCACAAGGCATGTAAGTGTGCGTTGCTCAAAAACCAAAGGTTATCCAACTGTAGAGTTCTCAAATTAAGAAGTAAAAGTTGTATTTTCCCGCGTTTTAATTTCTGTGCTCCATATTTTGAGGCCTAGTCGAAAATGTTGAGGCGTTTATGATTGACCTACAGTGACCCGTTTTTCATCCATCTCATTTCTGTTTTTATCTGTAAAAGAATTCAGATCAAACATAATCTGCACCACTTTGGCTTATTACGATTCGCGACTGGATCGTCCAAACAATTGTTTCGCAAGTAGGATAAAAAATATTCCGAATAAGAATAACTAAAAACTTGACGTTTGGATTAATGTCTTAGCATCTTGACGTGTCTGGGAAATTTGGTGACGCATGTATGAATGTCCTTGCATTTACGTGGTGAGTAAGGTAAGGACACTATAAGGATAGAAGTCGAAAAAGTGATGCGAATACTTTGAGTTTTGCCTCTTTTGGACCAAAGTCATAGTTATGGAACTGGTTCATGGTGTATCCGATGTTAGGGCAAGTTTCTGTTTTGACAACTGCAATACCTCTAAGACCAAGTCCAAGAGTGCATACGCAAACGATGTAATTTCAACTGCATCTATAGTACTCTTTAAACGGAAAAATAATGAAAAATTTACACATTAAATTCTTTTACAAAGAGCTGCTATAAAACAAAGATCATATCTCTACTGTACAGTCAGTTGTCATACTTGCATGAATTAATTCCTCAACTTATTCGTGATGCCAATAATAATACCATAAAAAACTACAAAGCTTGTTTGTACAGATGACTATCTGTCAATCCCTACTGATTAAACTATTCTGTTACAAGCTCGATAGAGTATTAAACAATAAAGTTCATGTCACAGTTTTTGTTGAACTTAATGAGGATAAACATGACATGTTTGTTGATGAAGATGTTACAATGATTGCTGCAAAAACTGTTTGTATGTATTACGATGGTTGTGAAGATCTTGAAAATGAACGAACTCGATCAATTGGATTCAATACCGGAAAATAACCAATGTTCTAGGAGCGCTGAAATACAAAGATCTAAATAAGTCCTCAAACAAGGACCTAACAGCGTACTAGCTTATCTTCCTAGCGATTTCCAACAATTTTGGATTATCTTTTAATCTAACCTGATGTAGTTCAGTATTTTACACGAAGCGACCATCATCTGACCTCTGTTACCCAACTACGTAACATTGGTAAACAAAGGTTAGATCGGTGGTTACACTTTCGAGACTACCCGTAAAGATTTGATATCAACCGCAACCTACGTTTCTCCGCGTCAAGCAGAATTTGCGAATGCTTCTATTCGGCAACAAGGCAAAAAATTAAATGAACTAAGAAAAATCTCTCAAGAGAGGTATTTTGTTACATCCTTGTGACACTGATCATTATTCTGACCAGCATTCCTGCCGAATAAGTAGCATTGACACGAGGACAGATGTCTCGATAGTAAGCGAGCTTAGACGCCTTGACTCGCTACGGTATCTGTAAAACGGATATAATATGGATTTACATAACGGTGTTTTTCAATATCCAGTATTTGTGAAACCAACAAGCATGTCTTGTTGGTTTCACAAACCACCACACACCACACACACCACCACAGCTATTTACTAAGTACAATATCATTTTATAATTAATAATCAGGCCGAGCTGTTGGATGTTAAAGGCTGGACTACAATGAACATATCATGGAAAATCATTTTATTATCCGGCAAAATAAAATTAATACTGCATTTATTGTGTTATGATTCCGTTCTGTTTTATTCCTTGCCAGACGTAGATTTACCACTTCGTTCAGGTGTCATAATGGTTGCTGCTACGGCATAACATCTATAGGACTAGCACAAACATGTCATCTGTCAATAAGAAAAACGTTACTGACAAGGTTACGCTAAAAATACAAAGTTGTAAAAGTATAACCAATACGCCTGAATAAAATATAAATTTACGTTAAAATGTCCACCATACCGATCCGCAGCGGTCAAGGTCGATAGTGTCTACCTAAAAACCAGCTTTTAAGTACTTCAAAATATTCGTAAGAACCACACTTCGGAGAAACAATGTCACTAACACAAACAATGATGAAGGACCTACAAAAAATAATGCAGACATTTTGGACAGTCATGTTAAGTTAGTTTTTGATTATAACAAGAGCAGCAGCGTCCCCTTGGCTAGTAATAACAGCTACAATCCTATTTAACACTTTATCATTCATGAGGTGATCCACTTCATCAGGAGCAAAGTTATGAATGGTTACTTCCCTTACACGAAAGATTACACAATGACCCAGAGGTACTGCGATATCTACTAGTCCTTGGTATTAAAAATGCCTGGCTACATTTTAGAAATAAAAGAGTTTCTTACTCTTATGGGTCATGTTCGAAACTTCTCCTTTAAGAGGAAAAACTTTTGAAAGTGACTCCTCAATGTAATAATATCAGCTACTCAAAACAAAATCTTTTAGTACCAACAAGCAACGATTTCTTGCTTTATTTCGTCCTGCATCTATTTAATATTCCTGTTACACGAATTGATAAAAATCGTTCTTACAAAATAGATACAACAATTAAGCGTAGTGTTATATCTTTTTGTTATTTCGTTTTAAACTTTCGTCTCAATTTCACGAATGAACTGTTCCTATAAAAAATTAGTTTTATAAAACTAGTGATAGTCTGTGACCGCTCGTTAAAATATACCAATTATGATTCGCCACGTTCAATTGCAGACAATTATGATCAAATTATGTTTGTTTTGTTATTTTTTGTTTGTTATGGCCTCGTTTTTTGTATTGTCTTTATGTCTAGATTATGCAATTAAATATTCTGTCAAGTGCCGGTCGGTATATTGATGGCACACTTTGAAGTTTAACGTTTATATGCCAAAGATTAAGATGAATTTGATGAAGTGATTGGATGCCACATAATGGGTTTTCTAATAGCCCTTTTTCATCCATTTAATTATTAATCGTAATACGTATTGAAGAGCCACCAAGAGATACGTCGTGTGCTAGAGTAGTCAGTCACACTTAACCAAACTTGCTGACGAGTATTTATTTCCACCGCATGAGCTGTCCTATTTGAATCTTGTCACAAAGGAAGAATTTATTATGAAGTCTGTATTATTGCAATGAACCAAAACATCAATACACACATTCCACAATAATATACATAAACATATCGTATAATTTGTAGAAACCCAATCACAAAGACTTATCAAGGAAAAACGGCAATGTAAAACTAATAGATATATAGGATTTAAAATTAAAAATAACAAGCTTCGGCAGAGGATACACAAAATACAAAAAAGAGGAAACGTTGTTAAAATTAGTCTTATTAATTTGAACGTATTAGTTCCAAGGTGAATCGGTTATTATTCTGTTATTTACAACATCTTTTGTCCAGATTTCCGATACACAGATAAATGAAAAAATTAGTATGTTAAACGATAGAGTCCCCTCTCTAAAAGTAAGAGATGTAACCGAGTCAGTTATATATCGATATTCGTTGACTCACCGAATCTTTTGACGTGTACGTCCCTATTAAATGATACAGTTCTCGGCTTAGTTTCTTTCGTTTCCTTCGTTTCGGTATCGACTCTCGTATCTTTCGCTACCTTATCGCCATCTTCGGCATTATCCGACTTGACAATTTCATCAGTCATTGGGTAGATGAGGTACCCGGGACTTGGTACCTCGGTTACTGTTTGGTTTACCGTCAACTCGGCAGTTTTCGTTTCGGTATCATCGGTTTTGCTTTTATCTGTAAAAAGTTTACCGACTTAGACCCGGTGTATGAAATGGATAGAGTATTTTGATGTTTCCCCATTTCTACTTTATATGTCAGCAAACATAATATAGATTTAATAAAAGAATACATTGTAAATGATGATAGTGACAATTCTAATATAGGTGATTAAACAACACATCACTATAGAAAATTTAAAATAGAGCAATGAAATGTTTTTATAGTTAAAATAATGACGTTGTTTATTTAGAAAAAATGCAAACCTATTTGAAGACTAAAATGTTCATCGTTGCCTGTTCTATAAAGTTATACTAGTTAATTTAGGTTGTTCTAATAGGGACATCTTTCTAATTGCAGTAGCGTTTATATTGTAATAATTATGTTTGTTCATACCTTATCGTGTTATCGTACATCTGACCAGCTGCGTTGTTCACATCACCAACAACCGTGGCTTTGACCGCATTTTGAACCAAACTACCTGTAACAATAGAAAAAACACAAATAGTTAATAAAACAAAAGTCGTTATGATACTTTTTAAAACAAGTGATGGCGTTCTACTGCGAATGTATTTTGAGTAAAGCAAATTGTGGTGGCGACAATCCGACAAATATATTATAAGTTTCTTTCATACATTTTCTGCTTTATTGAGCAGCACCTGTCGTGAAAATGTGTTTTATCAGCTTTATTAATTAGCCCATCACAGTACTAAAACTTTAATTTCAGACCTTTTTTTTTTTGAGGGTGGAAAATCATCAAATAACTTCTCCCGCTCTGGGCAGAGCAGGAGGGCGTGTCAGACTCTTACTGACTAAAACCCACCCGTGTTCCTTCAGTTGCCTGTGCCAGGGGCCACGGTATCCCTCTCGGACTTCCCCACAACCCTAGCAGGCATCGGCCCTAGCGGACCCCGTCATTGGTGCTGACATCTCTTTGAGGCGCGCGTGGAACACAACGCGCCGTCGACCCGGGCCTGGTCCTTATCGAACGGCGAGCTGCCCATTGCTCGCCGTTCGCAAGCCCACGCCTACGGTGGCCGGGAATCGGCCTGCGATTCCCGACGCCCAGGGCGTCTCCTGCGTCGGCTAGGGGCGTGAGGGCGCGAATTATTTAATCATTTTTAATCACACGTAACGATTTCCCTGTAACTATGATCTTCTAAGTTAATCCTAAACACAAGTAACTCATGAAGCTTGAGGATCATCCAAATAGTGAGAACCATGTATGAAGCAAATTATTTCTGTATATGGCTGTCAATATTCCTACTAATATTTAATTAAAAAAAAAATATATCATTTATTTACTTAGTTCTACATTTTAATTGTAAATGGTATTTTGTGTATTGTTATTTGTATTTCCTATGGGTGGGTATACTTACCTGCAACAAATGATTCAATTTAATTTTAGGGGCTGACAACAGCTAAAGCGCGGTCACTGTCGGACTGCATAGAAAATAAAGAGGAGCGCGATGACAAAGCTGGTATTTTATTGCAAAATATGAAGCAATTCTCTATTTACAAAAAATCTATTGATGGACAAAAAAATTAAGTATTTAATTAAAACACTATCACGTTAATAAGTTGCTTGAAGAACAATCTGAAAAAAAAAACAGAATGATTGCATGTATATTAGTATGGTTTTTAATCGTTAAAATATTTTATTTTTGAGGTATCTTCGTGACTTTTTTCTATCGTACCAAATTAGTTGTATTACATTTTCAACACCCTATCTAACCAGCATATATCCTGAAGAATATCATATATTTTTCTGATGTCAGTTACTGCAGTGGATCATATACTTTTAGGCATTATAAAAGTTGCGTTTAGGTAATGTAGTCCCCTTAATTTAAAGTTCTGTTTTGAATGTGAACATACTGTTCGTACCAGACTCTATTGTTCTACTGCAAGGTTAAGGCCTCTTCTCGTAGAAAGAAGAAACTATTATTGGCCACCAGGCTGGCTCACCTTAGTGTTATCAGTGGTTTCATAATGTAAGTACACATTAAATGCTGTTCTGGTACCACACTTCACAAGCATCAGGCTACCATTATTAAATACTGCAATCTCGTCATACACAGGCCTAGTTCAAAGTTCAGATGATAATCTAAATCATGATATATGGACGACGCGATCATCAGGTAACCATCATTGTATGAGTAGTTGTGAAACCTAACGATTTTTTTACGATCCATCTATCAATATTTGATCTAGGCATATATTCTGCAGGTGATTATATCAATGCGTCGCTACGCCACCATTTGTGACGGAGACCGCACTTTGCTGTATTAGTTCATAAATATTCAAATAATTTTTCTTGTTTTTCAATTGTCAGCTGTAAAATTAATACGGGATTTATTGCATAAACAGTTACAGAGAAAAAATAATGCAATGCACGTGCAAGAATGCACATTTTTCACCTGACTATGTAAAAAAATGAAATACATCTTAAAATTCAGCTAATTGAATTGTTTAAGAAGTACGCTTATCACAATGTTAAAAGAAACGCTGGAAAAAATAATCTTTAATTTTTCTTTATGCGTTTTCTACGTCAAGGGTATATGTTACCATGTGAACGCATCTCAACTACCCTTTTTTTCGACGTTCCATTTACACATTATACAGGTATAGGAAGACACTATCTAACAATCGTTTTTTTACTAAAGATGTAATTGGTAAACGCACTTAAAAGAAGAGTAAAAAAAAGTTTTTTCGGTTCAGAAAAACACGGTACAATATAAAAACAAAACCTAGTGGCAGATTACAAGCCGTAGGTGCTAGGTTTTTACTAATGCCCAGGACCCCACACTAGGATTCCCTGACACAACAGCAATTAATGCTCGACACTCAATGTATAGTGACAATCATCGAGAGTCTAAGCAGTGACATAAGGGCAGTTGGTTTCAACAAATTCTTATAGTAAAAAAGTCGTTTTAGACCAGAGATATGTTAGTATTCCTATTTTAGACTAAACTTCGAGCGTTAATTTAGTTCTAGCACATTTATTTCTTTATTACATATTTAGTAACGGCAAATCCTAACCTAAAAAGTAACTTTAATATTTTCTGGTCGTCGTAGCGATAAAATCGTAAAAATGTCTTTATGACATTATTTTCTAAACTTACAGGTAGTCGGTCTACTATACCTTATAACTATACATAAACTTTAATTATCAGGTTTTTAAATGTATAGGAAGTGGGCATTGTTCTTTTCTGCTTAATCTGGAATTCACCCCATAACTGATGAAAGTGCTATCCTATGCCTCAAGCAGACTGTTCAGTACTACACCGCAAGAAAGACACCAATATACGCCTGTTACCTAGACTTGTCAAAGGCATTTGACCTAGTGTCATACAATATATTGTGGGACAAACTAATTAGGGAAACCTCGGTACCACCGGAAGTGATAGGCATATTTAAATTTTGGTATGGAAACCAAGTGAACCGTGTGAGGTGGGTGGACTCTTTGTCGGAAGAGTATAGGTTGGAGTGCGGGGTGAGACAAGGGGGCTTAACCTCCCCGGCGCTCTTCAACCTGTACATGAATAGTCTGATCGAGGAGCTCAGCGGCACCAGGATCGGATGTCATATTGATGACACATGTATTAATAATATCAGTTATGCCGACGATATGGTGCTGCTGAGTCCCTCGGTTGCAGCAATGCGGAGGATGCTAAGTCTTTGCGAATCCTATGCGGGGGCCCACGGGCTCAAGTACAATGCACTCAAGAGTGAACTGATGGTTTTCAAAGCTGGTAATAAAAGCTACTATAAAGTACCACTTATCACACTGGACGGCATACCATTAAAAAGAGTAACTAAATTTAAGTACTTGGGCCACTGGGTGACTGAAGACCTTAATGATAATTCAGATGTGGAAAGGGAGCGTAGGTCGCTGGCTGTCCGATGCTGTATGTTGGCCCGCAGGTTTGCCCGTTGTAGTGCTCGAGTTAAAGTAACGCTTTTTAAAGCCTTCTGCCAATCCTTTTACACGTGCAGCCTGTGGGTGAACTTCACGCAGAAGGCATATAGCGACCTGCGCATCCAATACAACAACGCTTTCCGGGTGTTGTTGGGGCTGCCGCGTTTTTGTAGCGCGTCTGGTATGTTTGCCGACGCAAATGTTGACAGCTTTTCAACCGTCATGCGCAAGAGATGCGCATCGTTATTATATCGGTTTCGCGCCAGCCCCAACACTATCCTGAGGACGTTGGCAGACCGCTGGGACTCTCCGATTCTAGGACGCTGGATACGACTCCATGCGGTGAAGTAGATTGGGATGGGAAAGTCTCTAGCGGGTGTACTTAGTTTAAGATTTGTATAATTACTTACCCGTTACTTTAGTTTATTTACTAACACTAGATATAAGGCATTTTATACTGGTACTAACAAACTATGGAACTTGATTCTGAAATAAATGTTTATTATTATTATTATTATAACTCATCAATTTAGCGGTGATTAGCTGAAAGATAGAAAGTAGAAACTCCTGTTTATAATATAGGAATAGTGTATCCGTAGTAGTAGAAGTGGGACTACGACTAATTATCACATTGTAAAATAAGCTGCTCAGGATTTTGTTGTAGGACGTTCTTTATAATTACAATTCCACTGCTGGCCTGTTGCTATGCCCGTCCCAAGTTAACCCACATCACGATTTTGTACCTTCCACATCCTAGCCCCAATTTTGGCACCTAAGTATCACCTCCTTAAAGCAAGAATAAGATAATGTTTAAGTATTTGGTGTGTCAATATGTCCCATATAGGCGCGCCGTTCGTGGCTACTGGACCGATTACGAAAGCAAATGGTCACTTGCCAGTAACATTACTTAGTTTGCGGTGCCACAAGTCAAATCCGAGTGGCGAGCTGGAAACAATTTTTTTCACAATGTTGATGTAAATATTTAAGACAGAGACTACGCTTGAAGGACCACACGGACCGAAATCGAAAAATAATGAGACTAAGAACGAATACACATTATTGAATAATTCGATAGCTTTGCCATTAAGTAGGGAAAGATAAATGGCAGCTCAAAAGAAAATTTCATTTTCCGCAATGTTTTGTGCATTCCCATATCATTATGTATAACCCATCAAAGACACCGTCTATGACACCAGCAATCATCATCTTCCTGCACTTGTCACGTGTTACTTGGGGTCAGCGCAACACGTTTTTCTCTATCATTCTCTCCTTTTTTCTTTCATAACATCCCTCACACAATCCCTTCATCTCTGCTTTGGTCTTCCTCTCCCTCTCCATCCATCAACATTTATATTCATCACTCTTTAAGTTACATGCATTACATCCGTCTATAAATCCAGCAATATGAAAAAGATATATTCTAAGTCGCCACCCGCTTCTCCCATACACCACTCAAAACTTTTACTCAACACAGCGAGCGGGTGTCATTATGATCCATCGAAGGTTTAATGACCTCATTACTTTTTATGTGTGTGATTTCTTACTAAAACTTTAATTAAGCATTATTAAAGCTTCCATTATAATCATTTTATTCGCATGAAAATGCTTTTTTGTGGCGAATAATCGCTACTAATGTATATTTAGTTTGACCCTGGTTTTGATATTAGAACCACATTATCTAGTGAAGCGTGATAGAGTAATAAAGATGTACTCATTATGTGTGTATAATGTTATAGGGGTATTATGCAAATGCAAAATATAACCCAGACAAATAAGCATCCAAGCTTTGAATGAGAGAGCTGAACTTTATTCATTTTCCTTCCTTTTGACCATCTTAACACTATCAAAAAAGCTAAATAGGTCACGTATCACATGACATACAAAGAAAAATATTTTTTTTTAATTGGGTTTTTGGCAATAAACTTTGTTTCAAAGTTACGTGGAAACTCGAAGAGCGTTAAAATCTCTACAATTTATGCAAAATCTCTATTTGATGACCCCATTAAAGACGAGTAAATGGATCTTGAATCGAAAGAATATTTTACAAAATGAATACGTGTCACAGCATTTCGTGTTGCATTGCAAATATTACGATAAGTCTGTACGTAATGGGTTGTTCTGCAAACAATGATACTTCGTACATTATTGTTTGTACGGTAACCTTTCGCTTGGTCCAGTGCACACGCAGTTATGTGAAACGTCTTGTTTTGTCACTCAATAAATATTATGTCTTTGAAATGTCACAAAAGTGTTAAATTACGAAGTTTATGGCAAATGTATTTGCGAAATTAATCATGACTGCAAATATTAGTGCAAATGTATTAATGGAGTTTAAAATGACACTATTCTTTTTAATCTGAGGCTAAACCCAAAATAATGATTTTCCAAGTTTCTAAACCCAGTTTTGCTCATATGGGACCAAATATCAGGAAATTGAGTATCATAGGACCAAAAATTATGACCAGGAGGAGGACAACTAATTATTTGCTACAAGAAACCTAACGATTATAAAACCCAAGAGTGTACTGGACTACCTTGATCATATTTTAATTAGTTGAAATTAAATTATAACAGAATTGCATATTTTCTGACCGACAGGTACCAAGAACACATAAATAACAAGGAAGATTTGCGACAGAACTGCAGAGGTCGGTTGCACCTTGAGGCCCACGTGAATTAAGCAATAGTTTATTTTAACGCCTACACTACATTTAAAATTCTCTGTTCAATGGTGTTTATTAAAATAATGGCCTTACACTGTGTGGATCGCACCAAACACTAAATTGAGATTAGCTTAATGTTAACGCCTGATCAATATTCAAGAGCTCAAGCAGTTTTTAAAGTAATATTTACTTATTATAAAGATTTAGTTCTTTGGACCGATCTTTTACCGACTCCAACCGTGGGTTTCCCTGTATTATAGTCGAAAACTTAATTCCCGAGTGGACTCATAATCCCTATTCTAAATAGGTACCTATTATTACTAAACACTGTCGCGAGTCGTGACGCCAAAATTCCTAAATAGATTTTTAGGAGAAGAAGAGAGGTAACTTCCCAAATTCCGATATTGAGTACTTTCCATAGAGGAAAACCATCTAAATATTTTATACGCAAGCACAGTCACATGTATACAGCTAGTATGCTACAGTAAATATGAATATAATATTCCTGTGCATCAGTGGTAATGCCTGAGGCGAACTCGTTTCTCATTGATAAGCTCGGAACGGATGGAACGTTTTTTGTGAAACTTTATTAAAAGTAATCCAAAACATCTATTGTACAGTCGCAAACAAAATGGCAGAACTACAATGTTACATTAAACTGTTTCTTGTCAGTAATACTAAGTAACGTTACATTTCAGTTCAGGAGCTTTCAATAATCCGCCTTGAATTTTTGTGAATGTCATAAATTATTCCCCCTGAAAGCGTTAAAACTCTTAAAACCGCCACGAATTTATGAACACCCTGGTCAGACTTCCCTGTTATCAACCTTTCTGTCCTGCAAATATTTTTACTATGGCGCTATAGTGTGAAGCCGCGAGCTTAATACTATATTTCTTCAACCACTTTTAGAAGTAACTGTACAAAAAATACCTGTTTATAGATAAGACTGGCGAATATATTATTCGTGGATGACATTTTAATTTAATCGATCGTGAACGAGATTTAAAGCTCATAGGAGTATTCTGATCCGATGGAATCAATAACGATTTATTACTAGAGCCAGTAATTATATGTATTATACGTGCTAAGTGCATGCAGCGAATGGTGGAAGATCGATTAAAGTTTCAGTTGTGCAATGAAGTGAATTATTGGAAGTTTTAATTGCGTAATCATCGTAATTTTGTAAGTTGCATGTTATTATATAATTATAAGTTCGTATATCTTGAACTCAGTATAGATCACTCTCAGGATATCTCCACTTGAGAAGATCAGAGGGGGCAATTCTCTTTTTTTTAAGAACGATCGCATATTAATCTCGGTCTCAATCAGCCAAAAAATGCTGCAGTATAAACATATTTTTGAAAAAAAAAATTACATTGATTCATTGCATGACGTTGGTTGTTGCTGAGATGAGATTGCGACTAGATTTAGAACGTTTTTAATTACACACTGATAAATCGCGCCACCACTAGAATGGGCTGTTTGGGCTTATACAATTTCATACGTGCCATCTCAGTAGACGTTAAAATAGACTATAAATGGTAGCTTGAAATTTGATGAATTTATTCATTCGGGCATAACCGTACTACTTCGTTGGTCTAGTGAACTCTTGTGGTTGCAAGCGTGACTGGTGTCCTGAGATTAGTTGGGATCAATCTTCGGATCGGCGAAAATAAATACAAAATATTTATTTATGCTTCAGATTTACAAAAAGGGTCATTTGTGTTTGGAGCCTCCTTTTAAGCAAATAATGCCTGTGTTAGGAGGTTCCGCTCTTCCATAATAAAGCATAGTTAACTAAAGAACATTTAACAGTGCTTCTTCTGCTTTAAAAGTAATTTAAGGTAAGTAATTTAATAATAAGTAAAAGCTTTTAAAAAGAATAGTGTGTGTATGTGTATTATGTGCAGTATGATGAATGTGGATGTGTGTGTGTGTGTGTAGGTGTGTGTATGTATGTTTGCGTGTGTATGTCTGTGTTTTATTGGTGCTATATTATATATTCCATGAGTGCCTCAGTTTCGTCGTATGTAAGTGATTTTATCCATTTTGTTACAGTTTTCCTACATTCGAAAATCGTTTTTGTGTATATACTTAATTTTTTGTTTATTTTGTTGTATAGGTTAGCTGATTGCTTTTTGAGTTGCCTACTTGCGAATATAGTTTTAGTGTGAGGTGTGATTGCAACAATGTCTTTCCTAGTTTTTGTTAGGTTAGATGATTCTAATGGAAGCTCTTTGTGTTTTTTTACAATGGTTTGAGTTATGATTGAATATGATGAAATATGAGAAATAATAATAAATATGAGAAAATGTTATCTTGATCCTTCAATAAGGATCTCTGAGTTATTGGATCTGTACCCGGATGTATTGACAATGGGCTCGCCCACATTACATGGAAATACTAGGGATACATGACTGCTTAATACCACTGTGCTATTACATACACCTTCGAGGACATACCTCATGTACATTCTCATAAAAACCCGCCTCTCAAAAGATGTACCTGCCTTCTGCCCTTAATACCAGCACCACATCGTGATTGTTGCAGCACAGTCTTCGTATAAGGTAGCAAGGACACACATTTTGGTACAACCACTGCACATAATATATGGTGACAAATCCAGAACAAGTTTAGGTTTTGTAAGTCTCGAGGTATTTTAATGTGAGGAGAAAGGTGGCTCGATGGCTATCATTATGATACCAAGTGTTGATGACCGTTTGCAGTGTGTGGTAATATTATGCTGTTGAGAATACTGATCGGTGATTAATAGGTTGGATTTGAGTAAGTCTTTATGCTTGATTTTGACCACTATCTTACTTTATAGTAGGCGATGGTGTATGTTTACTTACTGAAGACTTGTATACTCTTAGGTTATGGCTAGGTACAGATGCATAAAATACCCCTTTCGCATGACAGTGTACTTAACACAGGACGTAACATAATTTGTTCGGTGTTTAGCGCTAAATGATTAAAGAGTGTATTTAATCGAAAGTATCGAAACCCAATTAATTCACATTTGGGATTCTTAAAAATGTTAATGGACACACTAATATAATAAATGTGCCTTTTTTTGTGAGCCTCCCGTAATTTCTTCCTCATTTATTAGAAAAGCGTACATCATTAGAAGGTAATAAGTTTTTAGAGGATCAATTAAATATTTCCCAATGATCATTGTTGTCAGGCCTGTTGCACGAAAATCCACTCACGCAGTTAGCACCAATCATAATTAATTTAAACGTCTCTGTCAGTGTCAACTTTAAGCTGTTGTTAGAATTTAATGATGTTTTAATTTTAATTATGCTTACCTTCTAATATAGGTACGTATTTTGCGAGCTTCGTGGAAGCAGGCTCTATTTAGTAGGCGTTTTTTCAACAACTTTTATGTTTCAAAAGTTGGTATGTATTAAATAGCCACACTAGGTAGCCGTACTTTGGGTGATAAAATAATGTATTTATTGACTATAAACAATTTTAACAATTCCGCGCCAGAATCCAATACTGTTCTCATTTTTTTTTTTCAATTTCTTAAAACGAAAGATACAGAACGTAATAATCCGGACTGTATACGGCGAAACTTTTTGTTCCCGTCCGATTACCAAAACAAAGATGGTTGTGTTGTTAAAATTCAGCGGTCGTTCGGTCAACAACATTTGGCCATCGATCGGTACGATTGTCGTGCTTTTTCGACCATATTACCATATTTTGTGGAGGTTTTATTATTTAGATTTCGAATCAACTGCCTCCTGTTGTTTAAGCTCTCCGAATTATGAGCTTATGCTACCCTGAATCTTGCATTTTAAATTCTGTTATTGTAATGTTTAAATCCTTGAATAAATAAATGAGTTGAGATTGATATGGACTCTCTCTTTGGTTTTGTGTCTAAAAGGATGAAGAATGAATGTCAAAATAAAATAATGGTTACTACATGGATTTTATAGAACAATCGATCTTTATATCAACTATCCACGAGTGCTGGCAAGATCCTTAAATAAAATACAAAAACCAAGTATTTTGCACATAAAAATAAACAGTACCTCGTAGACTATAAACTTCCTCATTAATATTAACATCAATAAAGACAAACTTCTCGGTATTGTCGAGCTCCTTGTCAACGTCAATCCGTTGATATGCCGCCCGTAGTGATGTGCCATGTTAATGCGGGTTTATTTACAAATCAAACGCGGGCTATACAAAATATTTGTACACGACGATATAATTTATTTTTATAAAGGCTAAAGTTAGGTAAGCTTCGTTTAAAGAGCAATTAAGTTACTTAAAAATTACTTGCCATACTCAATTCTATTGGGTCAACGGTACTTGCCCTTTCCTGCATTTTTGCCTTTTGTGGTAATTCTTTGAGAAACCATAGTACCTAGGTAGTAACTGTCATTGAAGTTAACTAACTACTTAAATCTCAGTCAAAGAGCAGTGATTGTAATTTTCGTACTCGTGTCTGTATTATATTTTACTTCTCGCTCTTACAGCTATGTCGCGTCGCTTGAAAATTCACTCTCACCGAATATTTCCCATCCCTACACCATCGAACAGGCGCATGGCCCAAATATGGTCACGAGGTCCAACGAACCATTGCCCGGGGGCTCACCTTGTTCATTCGGAGGTCACCGAGAAAGTAAGGGTGTCTTTCTCGTTTATTTTCATTCGCTACCGATCGTAAAGGATTCGCGAAACAGCTTTTTGTGCGTGAGAAAAAAGTTTTTACTTTTAAGGGGTACTTTTGAGGCTCGGAGGCTCGGAGCCAAATTACTTTCGTTCTCATCGTATAATTCGATAGTGGGTTTTGTTGATACCCTTTTGTGGAAGTTAAAAAGGTGATTATGGGGCGACTGTAAATACTATGCAAGATAAAAGTGCAGTAAATAGCACTCGGTGAAATTGCAGGCACATAAAATTTCGGCGCTTTCTTAAAGGGATTCTTAGCCTTTTGAGGAATCAAAGGGATTGCTTCATTATTACGGCACCAATTTAAATTGTGCGCTCCACACATTACACTGAGCGAAATTAAAGGCACATGACGTTGTGAACGCATCGGCATTTTCCTTAGTGTTGCATGTGTTTTAGAGGGTGGGGCGATAGTTTGCCAAAAATCATTTAAAAAAAACGGAAATTAGCAAGTAAATTCAAATGGAAGCACCCACCTTACCGAACACACCTCACTACTTCGACCAATGACAAGCCAATTTGTAGGGATGCGCTTATAAAAAAAAGTTAACCGCATTCCCGTTTTAACCGCCACCCAAGTTGTAAGCCGAAGTTACCATATTATGTCAATTTGAAACAATTACTAGCCACAAGTCCTGGAAATGATTATAAGTGATTATTTATTTTGTTATTTATATAATTACATAGTCAGATTGGTTACTAACGAATGGCTATTATAGGCCATTGTGTAGCTTGTTTGTCGATCTGCTACAAGTGATTGAAATGTCAAGAAAACTTTGAAGTCTGTGGTTGTCCGACTAGATTATAATTATGTTTTATTGTCAAAAAAGTTGCTTAGTATGGTGGTTCTATATTTCTCAACGTTTGCATATTTTTTGGCCATTAAAGTAAATTAAGAGATGAAATATAAAATAAATTGATTCATGAACCTCTAAAATCTAACACATAGCAGGTAGTCACAGCAAAAAAAAATATTGCTAACATCGAATAGGCTTCCCGGACGCTCACAACACTAGTTAACATAAACGTCAAACTTTTTACTACCTCCTAATTACCTATTGACAAATATATCAACTGATCGAATCTATTCATTCCATTCAATCGTTCGCGCGTGTAAACACGTGACATTCAATTTTCAATCGCATTCAATAATAACGCCGTCGACCTTGACCAACAATAATTATCGAACGCTATACCTTATGTTATCCTAGTAGGTACTAATATGCCACGACGTATAATAGAAAACTCTAATTAAAAACAAACATCTGTGGAAACTGGTTTATAATAAAAAGTAGTATTTTTCAAATCACGTTTTATAAAATGTAATAAATAACAATAAGTGTTCTCTAATATTATATTATCAGATATAAATGTGTTAGAAATGATTATCCACCTGTGACGAATTATATTTATAGCCCCCGACGGAAAAATAATTCCATGTTATAAGTTAGTTTAACGTAGCTCCCAAACGGGGGAACCATTTAATTTTGATTTTATTTTGTTTGAAAAGTGACTTAATCGAGAGCGTCCTAAACTAAAAAAAATCTGTTTATCCGTTTTTTAATGTATTTTTTTTTGTGTCGGGGTTTTTTTTTCATTTTAATTATTAACAAAAAAAAACACCTTACACCTAACAACTTACTTTTATAATAAAAAAGCGATAATCGAACAAGTGTCTTTCGAAAAGAAGTCTCTGCCCTGGTTTTACCCAAGTTGCCTCTCTTGATGAACGGTCGGTCTATTCTGTAAACACATCACCGTGAAAACTTAGGTGAAATGAGCTGTCATTCCATCTGGTGCTAGGGACACTATTGACAGCTCACTTCACCAGTGTTCACGGTGAGACTTTAAGAGCAGAAAGTATCAGGACAAGTATCACCAGAAACACCGAAACATGTAAGTACCTGTAACGATTTAGCCGCCCTATAGGACAACTACAGGTGGGGTCTATTTGTTATCAGGCATACAGAACTAAATGGCAAACGCAACATAATCTTAATGCCAAGGCAACCTTTACATGAAATTGCCGTGAGCGCTTACCAAAATTACACACAAAATGTCCTTGAATTCACCATGGGTGTAATTTTCATTTCTATTCTAAAAGCCAAGCCGTTACTAATGAAATTATTCAATTTCACATCTGCACGTGTTCTTTTACGTTATTTTTTAAATGAATACTGTACCGTTTGATTCTTGCCAAATTGCTAGAAGGACGTGTCGGAAAAGATTTGTCATGCAGCAAAAAATTGTATAGGTGTTGAGCCCACGTTCAAATAAATATGGACTTAGGTGGCGGTAGAAGTCAGTAATCTATTTTGTATTCATGTTGAATGTATAAAGTGGAATTGTAGGTAGATACAGCTATCGACTTGAAAATGTTGATGAAACTGTAACGTCTTATCGATTTCGTAAAATTCTGGCTAGCAACAATCTTTGGGTTAAAGATAATCCTAGTACCTAATCCACAAGTAGAGAGTAAGGAATGAGAAGCTACCAGGAACATAACAGCGCAACGTTACCGCACCGCGCAACCTGTACAATTTGGTTAGGCGTTTCCGTGTGGCGTGATGCCAGTAGACCAGAGAGATGAAAGAGAAACTGCTACCATGCATTCAGCACATGGTTCTGAACCCCCTGCGCTGAAAAATTTCGTCAGTTATTTAAAAAAAAATTGCTGTTCCATACATTTTGACTGCACTTTTCTATGAAACAGCAGATCTTTTTGAATAACCTACGAATAATTTCTATGTTTGGGGTTCTAGAACCGTGTGCTGAATGTATGGTAACAGTTTGGGCGTTGATGTTCCTGCCACCCTGTATAACTTGTGTATTTAGCTTATCGATCAGGAAATGCAGACAATCAGACATGTCTAATGGAATCACGCCACACGGCATCGCCTTACCAAAATGTACAGCGAAACGTATTTGGAAAAAGCCCCATGTTCATCAGTACTTAAATAATATGTAGCGGTATCTACATCGTGCATCGCCACATGCGAGCTGCCCGTCATACTGACGTCACGCAAATCCTGCATCGCGCAAGCACAGTTTACCGCGCGACTAGCATGACATCAATCGTCGAGGATCCCGTCCGAGGATCCTCCCATTTCTATGGAGGTTTGAGCGAACTTTACACCCTGTTCCTCGTACCTCTATAAATGTGTTCCAATTCATACATCTAGTAATCCAGTGAATGATTGAACGAAATTGAATGATATCTTCGCATAGCTGAGCGAGGACCTCCCTTCATTCTTTGCATTTATAACGGGCTGTTGGTTGTTGTGGTACAATCTTTCAAGAGGCAGTCTAATTCATATAGCCATGTTCTCCTGGTCCTTCCATACTTTTCTTTAAAAGTTTGGGATGATCCATCATAAACTTTGCACTTTGCGTAGGTAATGCTCAAATAAACTTCCACAATGCAAACGGATTGACTCAATTAGGTTCAAGAAAATATTATTTATTCGTATGATTGGATTTTCCCGTACGTGAACCGAATTGTCGTCCAAATACAATGATGTGTTTGAACGAATCCCTGTGTCGCATACTTATAGAAATAGAAAAATATTATTTCAGACCGGATTCCCTAGCACGTTCTCATACATTACATTATGTATGAATTTTACTGGTGTCATGAAATATATCCCATTCAGCATTTCGGCTATGCATTTCACGTATGGGGAAAACCAATCATGAATATTTTATTTACTTCTGGTACGTTAAGGGCCCGTTTCAGTCTCCGAGTAGGCATTTGCCGCCAGAATAATTAAAAGAATCAATAGATATAATCAAGATAAATTATTCGGTAGTATCCGTGACTGGTGAAACTTACTCAAGTATTTATTATTAAAGAAATGACCGGCCATAGATCCCGACAAAACAGCGTGATTTTATGTAAAGCTACAAAAATACGTTCGTAACTTTGTAATACAAAATTCAAGGTCTACAACGGGTTCACTAACACGGTTTTATCTCAATAATTATACTGTTTACTTGCGCACGCGTCCATTTTGACTTTTTACTCATTAAGTACATGTTTGCGCGTTGCCAACACAAAAACTTGTATTTAGATCCCCCAGCCGATAGTTTGTGTATTAAACTGAGGTTGGATATCACTTTTAGAGTTCCTTGAATTACTTAGTTTCTGCTCAAAAATATGATACTTTTATATTTGAAATATTAAATATTCGCGTTGGGATCATTCTACGAGTACATACGTCTTATATCGCCCAAAAAAAAAAGGAAATTTTGATACTTACGGTAGTGTTTTTGGATCTCGGTAAACAACAAAATACAGTTCCAAAAACAGGGAATTCATATTGGATGTCAAACTGAAGTTAAGTGAGATTTTATAAACTACCATGTACTCTCGTAAGGGCCCTCACCTTACCGTTAGAAAGGATTATGTCAAAGGTACGACTTTCATTAAAATAACTTTTAAAAAAGCCGCTAAAGATACCTCTATTTACTAATGATCAGTCCATGATAATACCTGTCTGTATGAAAAAACAGTGAAATAATTTCAAAGTGCTAATTCACACAACCTTCATTGATGGATATCCTAACCTCGCTATAGCTCGCTCTCGCTAATAGATACATTTACTAATTCTCGTAGAGCAAACGATAAAAATTACTGTAATTAGGAACCAACACCTACCTACTGCATATAAATAGATCTTATTGCTTGATCTTGAGACGAAATCAGTGGCTCTTTTTTATGGATTGTTGTTTGAAAAGCAACGAGAATGCATATGAAAATACAGTCCTAAAAAAATCCTGTAACGTGTTGTAAGTGTAATTGTAATTATTGTATGCTTTGACAAAGCTTTTTCAATGAAAGACAACTATTGCATTATGCAATCTACGGAAATGGGCTGGCTGGTTCTAAGATTAGTTGAACGATAGTTTGCCTTTTGTTTCTTTTAGTTTAACATAAACATTTTATCGTGCATCCTGAAAATGCCAGTCGTTCTTACTACTTATCTAAAGTACCCACATTTCAGTCCCACAGCGCCAACAACCCTACGTGTACGTAGATAGGTTACATTTAAATTCTCAATATCTCACAAGTCGAGCAAGTATCCTTCTCAACACTTCCTGCTTTAATGTTAACCTCATTATGTAGTTGTAAAATGTTAATAGCTTCTCTATGTATAAATATATATAATTACATAGTAAGATAATGTGTTTCAATATTGTTCAGATGCAGTTTTTGCAACTACCTGCAAATTGCATTTAATCTAGTATTTGGTCTAGAGATAGATCGTATCGTTGTTGCAAATTTACTAAAATACATAGACAATTTCAACATAATTATAATTTGGAACTATATTTTCTATCACCAAAATTTATATTTGTCATCAAGTTGTATCACCTAATAAATAGATCTATCGCCACGAAATATTTTCGTTCTCAGATAAACAAAAATTGTTCTCAGGTTGATATCTCAGGATTTTAGGTGATTTATTGTGGAACTGATTTTGCATTGTTTGGTGACTACATTTTGGTGACAGATCTACTATTTGGAGGACAAACCCTATTATTTAAGAAACACAAAACTAATTAAATTGGTAATAGCTTAAATGATACCCGAGACAAATTACCAGGAGAAACTGGATGCAATCTGAACTTTAGGGCACCCCGACTCGGACAGGTTAGGTTAGAAGGGGATGGCGGGGTCGAGAGACCCCGCCATCCCCTTCGTGGTTATTTTTTTATAAACCACCCAGCAGTAGGAGCCCCGCGAAGCGGGGCTCCGTCGACCAAGCCCTACCGTCGACATATTATGTATATCAATCGATCCGTGGTGAATAAGAAAACTACTACTATTGGTGATCTCTTTAAATTAGTTTGCTTAGATACTTATTAGGACACACCTATTATAATACATACAAAAACATTTATTTGGTACTAGACCTTATATCTCAGGATTTTAGGAGATTTATTGTGGAACTGATTTTGCATTGTTTGGTGACTACACTTTGGTGACAGATCTACTATTTGGAGGACAAACCCTATTATTTAAGAAACACAAAACTAATTAAATTGGTAATAGCTTAAATGATACCCTTATAATTTTATGTTTCTTCCCGAATATAAGCTTTAATAATGTGCTATCTAAAAGTATACCATTGGACCATTATAATATCAGTCTATTACTGTGTCTCTTCACATGAAATGCTTTCGAAGAAATAAGCTTTTATCATCACGCTTGGTCACTCGTCTATTATAGTATTTTGTTCAGGTTTCCTTTAAGCCAGTTACAAGTCTTAGGTTAATTTAAAAAAACATATACTTAATAAATCTGATTTAGAAAAGTCACAATGTAGTAAACCAGAGAGTCCAACCTGATGCTTTGGATTTAAAAGAAAATTTTCAACCACAACATCATCAAAGTAAACTGCCAATAACTGCTCGTTCTCAAAGACAAATAGCCGTGTAAATGCAACATGTAGTGCTTACTATAGTACAAGCGTCTCGGTAAAGTGAAGGCGGCACAGACCGACCGACCTTGCGGCCGCTGCTCTAAATAATATATCTCTAATGTGTTGAAAAACTTACAACTGCTTGTATCCGGGAAAAAATACTGGTTTTAATATTATCTTGTGCTTTTTGGAGTTCTTTGAAAGGGCAGTGCGCAAAATGTTAAGACTCAAAAATGTCAGCCAGTCAATCAAAAATAGAACAGTGGTCAATTATGAACTTAGCAATCGCTTTTGAATCTACTACATATATCTTATCATCAGTTTCTTCTCGCTGTAAGTCTGTACATCTTCTGCCGTTGTAAAAAAAGTACGCCAGCAAGGTTAATAGTAAATTTTTGGAGACACTTCGTAGGTCGACCCCTTACGTGCATTTATTTCAAGCGTGAATGCATATTTCTTCATCTGGCAAATAACAGAATTGATTTTGGGCCGTCAAGCTTTCGGCCAAACTAAAGAACATAGTGGAACCAGTGCTGTGGCACATACGCTCTATAAGAAAAAAAATATTTATAAATAAAAAATCGATTTAATTAGAGATGGCATCTAAAGGACAGGCGACAGCGTCCTCCAGCCCTCTAGTCTAACAAGGACTAACAAAAAACTGAGAACGCGCCGGACCAGTGAAATAACACCACCTAACATTACCTAGTTATCAGCCATAGTTAACATTTCTCACTGAAACATGGCGGCCACGCTGTGTGTTTTTCTCTTTATTATGATAATCATAGTTGTTACCGCTGACCTTGAGACGGACAAATGCCGTCTAGAAGACATAGCTATGATTAATTTTGTACTTGAAATTGTTTGAAGAAATAATGTAGATTTAAAATTCTATACCATCTCTTTCAAAGGAGACTGCGAGTCAAAAGAACGAAAACAAGATGATGTAATAATTTACCATATAGATTTTGGAGATCGTAATCCTAATCTAAACTAATATTATAAAGAGAAAAGATTTGATTTTTTTGTTACGCTTTCACGCTTTAATGGCTAAACAGCTTTGGATGAAATTTGGCACATGGGTAGAACATGACCGGAATTAAGGCACGGATACTTTTATCCCGAAATTTCCATGGGATCGTGACTTATGCGGGTGAAACAGCGCGACGCAGCTAATTGTTAATGTAATATTAATGTTAATTATATTTTGAATAAAAGGTACTGCAAGCAGTAATCGGTTTGTAGAGCATTGACATAAAAGCGAGATTCTCTTAATATTTTCACCAAGAAGTTGAGGGAAGAAATCAAACAGAATATCTCACACCGACTTATACGAGAGGTTCAAGCCCTCAAAATGACATAGAACGAGTTACCGGCACACCATACATTTATTTCAAACAAGGCATTATGTTGACGTGGCCGATGACCCCTCTGATGTCAAGTAGTAACCTCTGCAATCATCTGCAGTATATCGACAGAACCGTCCACTAAGAACGTGCCTTACATGTTATTGCATTGAGCCCGTCGAACAAACAGAGTCGAAAACTCTTGTAACTTAACCAAACTACAATAGCAAAATAATAAGCCTATACAAACAATAATGAGGCCAGATATTTTGTTTAATTTAAACGATAACAGTGAATGTCACTGTCGCCAACTCGCCAAGGCTTGCATGCACCAAATCAGTCTTGCGACATGCAATATTTTAAGTAAACTGCTCTTTCGGTCAGGAAATTGACGTAAAATATGTGGGGATTTTGTTAAGTACAAACGATTTATTGCTTCGAGTCGTGGGGTCTTGGTACTAGGAACCTATAGCTATCAAAAACATATACTTACTGCTTTAAAGCAATTGCAAGCAATTGCTTTTGGCTCAGTGCCATCTTTGATGTGAGATGGACACACATGAGTTCCTCGCTAACACGCTTACCAATCTGTGTGGCAATCCCATTGGTGTTCGAAGAAAATTAATAAGTATTAGACTCAGTACGTAATATTGATAAACCAGAAGATTCTCAAGAAACTAGATTATTTGGGTTTTCTCCAAAAATCTTTTACCCGTATATTGGCATTAGCAGCCAGTTTAATATCCAGTTACGTAATTTGACAGTACCAGACATACAAGAATATAATACAAGTTTGCACATTGCTGATAACTTCAAATAGTTCTAGAGTCACGTTTATAATAAAATCAGTCGTGTTAGAGTATAATTATGTAGGTAGATTCAACTGTAACGTGGGACTGTAACCACAATGCGGCAGATGTACAACAAATATCGAGTACCTACCTGCTTGCAACAATAAATAATATTGGAAAAGTAAGATCGGAGGACCCCGGATTCCTATGACGGATATCCAAATTTCAAACGATTAGTTTATTTTGAGAGATATGGAAATCACTCTTTTTATTCGAGATTACTTGGAAGATCATCGCCATAGCTAACAAATTAAAAAATCACACACAGGCAGTTGATGGATAGATTTTAAAATTGAAAGTGATGAGAAGAGTAGACAAACGAAGTCCATTATAGACAGGTCAAACAGACTAGACACAGACAGAAAACCAGGTGTAATGGCACGTCTTAGAAGATGTTTATATCCAGATGTCATTTCTATTAAACTACACTAAAACAATGGCGGTGAGCATTACTAAGTAACATTATGCAGCCAACACAACCTTGACATCAGTCGCTAACTAGAAGCTATAAAACAGACGCGTCACGATATAGTAATTAAAATTAATAATGCTGAATAGTTGCGTTTAGATCACTAATCTATATCTGTTGGGTATTTTATTAATACAAACATCGGCTTAGCTAGTAAAGAAAAGCCAATTTTATTTCTACTTTGGCAATGCTTCTTTATTTTTTACCTTCAAACGACGGCGACGTTATTTAGCTCACTCTTTGGTAGGTATGAGTCCTTGCCAAACTCTACATGCAAGAACAAAGATCTCTAAGATCTACTTGATCTCAACAAATTAGTATCTAAGTGTCCAAAGTGATACTTGCATAACCCTCCGATTAGCACCAGTATCGACAATAATTTCCACATCATCGTCATAATCATCATTTAGGCGTAATACGACCGCAGCTAGAGCAGTGGTGGCCCAGTGGTAACTTACGCGTTGTAGGTCCTAGGTTTGAACCCAGACAGGCGCTTTACTTTGTGAAAATTATTTCATCACCACTGCTCTCAAAACGGTGAAGGAAAACATCGAGAGGAAACCGGCATGTCCTAAAACCAAAAATTTGAAAGACATGTGACATCTACCAACCCGCACTGGGCCCGCGTGGTGGATTACGGCCCACTCCGTCTCACCGAGAGGAGGCCTGTGTCCCAGCAGTGGGAACAGTATAGGCTGATGATGATGAACTCCCTCAAGCATCGCCACACATTTAAGTTAAGATTTAACATAACATATCATCACGTCTGAGTTCCGCGAGGTGTTCGGCAGAGGTGTACCTATAGTACACCCGCATTTCGCCAATAATGTTTAAGTCTTAGGGTGCAAGCCTATTGCCATCAACTGGGCTCAAATCCAGACACTGGGTTGCTGCTTAGAAATTCCAGATGGAAAAGATCCAATAACACTTTGCCCGTTTGCCCGACCCGGTAATCAAACCCAGGACCTCATACTCAGCAGGGGCGTTTGCGAACTCTAGACTAACGCAGTCCAGTCAAGTTAATATTTTATTTTTATTATTCTTACTAATAAATTACTACATGAAATTTGACACGTGCAGCATTAACCTACAGTTTTTACTGTGTAGTTACTTAAATATTTAAACAGCTGCAGTTTTTCGTGTTTTATTTATTTTAGTGTTATGTGGTTATAACATGCACACGTTAAACTTTATCATAATAAAAATATTTTATTTCAATGCATTAGAATGTACAGTAAATTTTTCAAGTTCAATGTTTTTCAGTCAGTTCTGAAGGCTAACTTCGAAATAAATGGCTGTACTATTAGCAAGGGCAGTACAGTTATGTTTTTAAATGATAAACAAGTAATTTCACGAATTTCAGCACCATGTCACTTACTTACGATTTTAAGTATGATTGAAAAAGCTAAAAAACCTCTTTCTAGTCTTTTTTTAGTTTTTCACCATCCAGTCTAACCAGATTGTCCACAAATGCAGTATGTTTGTCTAAGAAGTAGGTACTTAATGCTAAATATTATGAAAATTATTATATAATCTGACCTCTGACGTAATGACGTAACTTACCTATAACAACAGAGTGACCGCAGGCGCAAGCACGCCATTGCAAGGCCACATCGAACGCTGTCAATTGTCACATGTGTCATTCTTTGAGTAAACTGTAAACAATTATCAACAGTATCCCTTTGATATAAGTTTGAAATTAGATTACCATACAAAGTTGCATTTGAAGACCAAACGCACTGACCTTGTCAGGTGGTATAGGGATTAATATTTTTAATTATTAAATCGTGACGTGTCTGTCATATAACTAGTGGACTAGTGTTAAGGTCACATCGACTGCATAAAATTGTTTATTTTGATTTTATAACTACTCTTCCTTATTGCTGCTATCATTTTTGATGGGTTTGCAATAAGTAGTAGTATTTCATTAGCCATATTTCGACCTACAAATTAATGGTATTCGATGGTCAATTAGAGGCGCACCGCAAAATTCATATGTAAGTTATTGATGTCAACGAATTCATATGGTTGTGTAAAGAACGTTAGCGTGATGAAATTGCTTACTTGAGAGTTGAATAAAAAGTAATGTGTCTCTACCTCTTTACCTAGACCTACGCTATATTATTATGAGTCAATAGGAAACAAGATGGCGGGTGGGTGGAAGTAACACTGAAATGTCATTATTAATGATCTTGAGAGGGTTTTATGGCTCTGATTAAGTGACAATAAAGCAATCATTCAACAATTTACTCAAAAATCTTAGTTCTGATTATCTTCGCTATCGAAGCAATAGGAACTTATATTCTATATTATTATAAGAGAGGCAGTAAACATTTTTAATACACATGAGAAAAACAAAATGCATGGCTTGGCCGATCCATTGAACTATTGCATGATGAAAATTAAAGACCAGTGACTTAATTTCTTTCCATAAACATATGAGTGTCGAGGTAGGGGCTTCGCTTTACATTAGATCTGATAGCTTTTTAACAGTGAAAGCGAGTCTTGCCAACCTACATTACATGAAATGGTTTTGGTGGGTAAAATTTTTATCGTACCGAGCCCTCTCTAAGCGAGTTCAGCTCGCACATGTCCGGTTTTTCCTATTAATCCAAACAAATTTAGGCTGTTATTATATTTATCCTCAATAGCAAATATTGGCTTGTAATTCACAACAGTAGGTATATTAATTAAAATATCTTAAGAGCCTTTGCATGTCTAATTAACCTAAATAGATCAACGATTCAATCGAGACCAGGAAGCGTGGAGCGCTAATGACTGCTAATATTTAATGTTAATTAGATCACAAGAACGATCGTCACAAGGTCATTTCGTTCAGAAGCATGAAGTTTTTCATTGCCTCTTAACGTTGCAAATGACCTTTCATGGGTATGATACCTTAGTATGTTAGGTGGACCATGCTAACTTGCTGGCTGACTATTCACTCACACAGACATTCATTTCACACAGGAGTTGCACAAGTTAAACCCTATTGGGCAGTTACAAAACTTGGCAGGATTATTGCCCATTTATAGCGTTGGGAGACAAAACCTTGCTGAAGAACTATAGACCCATCTCGCTTCTGATCCACGTATACAAGCGGTTCTCGAGAGTCATCACGAACCGTCTCGCCAGGAGACTCGACTAGTCCAGCCACCAGAACAAGCCGGTTTTCGAAAAGGCTTCAGTACTGTAGACCACATTCATACTGTTCGGCAAATTGTACAGAAGACAGAGGAGTACAACCAGCAGCTGTGTATGGCATATGTGGACTACGAGAAAGCCTTAATAAAATGTTCTAATAAAGTGTCCTAATAATAAAATGTTTGGACTTTATCCACCATGACCATGACCATGACCTCTGAGTTTGTGTCGGTATTTCTTCTCAGGGATCAGTCAGCTAGGAAATTCAAGCACCATCTAAGATATTGACGTGTAAAAGTGTCTTAAAAGATCTACTTACAGAAATAAACATTTCATTTCATTTCTTCGACTCCGTCGAAATATGGGCAGTTCTGGCCTTTTTGCAACGATGTCGAATTGACTGGCGCTACATCGAAGGGTTGAGATGCTTGTATGACACTGCCACGATGACTGTCCAGATTCAGGATCAAAAAACCAGCCCCATCCAACTGCTCAGAGGAGTGAGCCAGGGGGATGCGATATTCCCGAAACTGTTTACCAATGCGTTGGAGGACGTTTAAAAGATGCTGGACTGGACTGGACGGCAAGTATATCTCACACTTTCGCTTTGCCAATGACATCAACACAATTTTGAGAAAGAAGCGGACAGAAGGATCCGATTGGGTTGAGCAGCGTTTGGGAAACTTCGTCAAGTCTTCTCGTCGCCTATCCCGCAATGTTTGAAGACTAAGGTATTCAACCAGTGCATCCTGCCCGTAATGACGTACGGTGGTGAATCGTGGACACTGACAGTTGGACTGGTTCACAAATTCAAAATCGCTCAGCGCGATATGGAGTGGGCTATGCTCGGAGTTTCTTTGAAGGATAAAATCTGAAATGAAATTGCCCGTGAAAGAACCGGAGTTACCGACATAGCTTGCAGAGTAAGCAAGCTGAAGTGGCAGTGGGCTGGCCATGTTTCTCTAAGGACCGATAGCCGGTGGAGCAGACGAGTCCTGGAGTGGAGGTACCACATATCGGCAAGCGTAGCGTGGGACGCCCGCCAGCTAGATGGACCGACGACCTTAAGAAAGTGGCTGGGACAGACTGCATGCGGAAGGCGGCGGACAGGCTGTTGTGGCGCGGCCTGGGAGAGGCCTATGTTCAACAGTGGACTGCGATCGACTGATTTGATTGATAACGTTGGTTATTACATTATTTTTATAAAAATCCTAGTCATAAGTTACTCGTAGTTTAAGTTTAGATGGAATGAAAACTGATTTCCAATCCCTTACTTGTGCTGTGCTAAAATAAGAAACTGCATTCCTCATCCAAATGCTAATTCTCTTAAGTTAATAGATTATCATTATTAACTAAAGGCATCTATCAATAGAGTAATACGTCATGTATAAATACCTCTGAATTGTCTTTATTGCGTATTTAACACCGTCGGATTTAATTGCGATTCTGCAGCGGTCGTGTCACATTTAAATGCGTGCGTGCATCGGAGGCCATTGAGCCGAGTGCGTTGTGATTGTGACAGTTGATACTTGTCATTACTTATGAGACCCTGGTAGATTGAATCTGCTGATGAAGTAACTGCTAATGACATAATTACTAACAAGTTCTCTGTATTTTTATAAATAAATGGAAGATTTACGTCTTATTAGACTAATAGACCCGTTCTTTGTATTCACAAGACATAACAAATCATAATTACTTATGAATGATGTAATAGATAGATGACCACCTGACTGACCTGCAACACCAAGGACAAATAAATCATCTTTTAAATCAGAACAGATAGTACTGCTTCACGCAGAAACTAGTAAATGATACCTATTACTTTCCTGGACGAACACTTTAACAGAAGGAAGAAAAATTATCTACTACTACTGAACATGTTTATTTTTTGGAAGCTGCTCCAAAAATACCTCTCCTCTCGCCACTCCTCACCAAATGCAGACACAAACATGTTTTGATGCAGTCGTCATCTTTACGACAGTAACATCCATTTTATTTTCTAGACGTGTAGGTGCCAAGTATGCGACGACACTAACACACTAGTCCAGGAACTAATCGAATCCACACAAAAGGCGCCAACACACGTCGGCATAACAATGCCAGTCCCCCGCCCGTTTCGGAATCCTTCATTAACTTGTGTGAACTGATTGTCATACATATTCATACAGTGTCATAAATAATGCAAGGACTTGTTAATCTTTGTTCGTATAAGTGTGGGACCAGCTTTATCCGGTTCTGAGTAACAGTCGTGGTTCATGTTTTTCAAATTCCAGGATATTGGAAAGTTTTATTTTGTAGTTTTGAGTTCAATATAAGCTTGTTTAAAAAAAGGGTTTTACTTCACTTTTTCCTAATACGAGGGGGCGTCTTTAAGTTCGCGGAATGGGGGGGAGGGCATAACAATAGTTCATTATCGGGATGGCCACAACTTCAGCCACTCAATATTAGTATAAATACCAGGTTTTATCTTAATTGGATCATTAGTCTTTGAACTATCGTCAAGCAAACAACTCAATTGGGAAGAAAGTGTGAATTATGGAAAAAATCGAGTACCGTGCCATAATAAAGTTCCTTACCAAGCAAGGAAAGTCAGTTCAAATTATACTGGAAGATGGAATCCGTTTACGGGGACTCTTGCCCGGGTAAAACCATGGTCTACAAGTGGCACAGTCTCTTTAAACAAGGCAGGACCTCACTTGAAGAAGAAAAATCAAGGCAACAGTGTTTTGGGATTCAGAAGGGATCCTGTTGACCGATTATATTATAAAGATAAAGGCGTTTCTATAACCGGAGAATACTATGCTTCTATCCTCGAGAGGTTGAAAGAAAGCATTAAAGAAAAAAGGAGGGGTAAATTGACCAAAGGTATAAGGATACCTTTGGTCAATTTACCCCTCCTTTTTTCTTCTGAAGGCTTCTGCACGACAACGCGCCTGTTCACAAGAGCCGTGTTGCGTTGGCTGCCCTGCATAAGGTGGGCTTCGATATTTTAGACCATCCACCCTAAAGCCCAGACCTGGCTCCCAGTGATTATTACCTCTTCCCAAAACTGAAAAAAGAACATCGTGGGAAGAAATTTTCAACTGATGAAGAAGTGAAGGACGCGGTTTCAGCTTATTTTTCGGACAAAGCCAAAGCATTTTTTTATGAAGGTATACATAAGCTAATTGAAAGATCTGAAAAATGTATAAGGGTAGCAGGTGAATATATTGAAAAAGAAAAATAATTTAGTATTTTTATTTTCACTTCTCACCCTCCATTCCGCGAACTCAAAAACGCCCCCTCGTACGTTGGGGTCTCTTTCCAGTCTAATCAGATATGGTCAAATGTCCGTATTTTCAGGAAGTCCAGTACATGCCTAGGGTTATGGACCTGGGAGTCCAACATAAAATTGCCTGCACCGCAAATCAGTAATGCGTTTAGCGCTAGGCGCTAGTATTTAGTGATTTGTGGTGCAAGCGTGCATAAGACTATTTCCTCCCATTGCTGACTGTAGCCTCTTTGTGCTATGCTTCCCTAGTTCTCGTGACCATTGAGCGTAAAAATTGGTCACCTATCAACTGATTGGTCACAGCAAATTCAGCTTAACCTCACAGACTAATATATTCACGGAGAAAAAATATTATAATTATCGTAGTTTAACTCCCTCATCAGAAATACTTGGCACACAGTGATCCCACGTAGCGCCATAGTTCACGTTTAATGCGGCAGGTGGCGCCTGATCCTTTGCGCCACGGGTCTACACGTACAGAACATAATTATGTACGTGTGGGCTTCTTCACAATGCTATTACTTGAAGTAATAGAATGTTGAATGTGTATTTAGGAGTACTTAGCGGGTTTACTCCCATAGTGTGATTAGCAAATGATAAGATGGGTCCTGATTGTGTCCAAAACGACTTAGTTGGATGCTCCTGATAAGAAGCTCTTCTTCTGCATCTCGTTTTGGCCACTCTCTGCGTTCGGTCGAGTAACCAAAACCTCACGTTTAAGTGCTTCGATGCTGTATGTGTTGGCAGAGAGTTGCAGGATTCAGTCAGGGTATTGAGCTTCCGAAAAGCAACTAAATTGCTGATTGCTGATGATAAAATTAGCATGTTTTCTATGGCCGTTACAGATACAGGTAGGTTTAGCAATATTCCGATTATAGGAAAACCACAGAATATAATTATCGTTTAGTATAGTACTGTCAAACAAACATTACACAAGAAACAACACAAATACAATAAATGAATAGAATAATAGACAGCTACTTCACTACATTAAAGTATGATCAACTTGTAAGTAAAGTACAGTCGTACGCGCAGGTTGCAATGACGTCACCGTGTCACCTTGCCGCGCCCACGCTCTACTGCAATAATTATTTATAACAACACAGCCTTACAAACACACTTAAAACAAACCACATCCAACCTTATCTCGACGACATAAAGCATGTTAATACAGCACAATCATAATTTATTACCGAACCGTATTTGTACTACCACTGTTACATTCGACTTTCGTCTTTATGAAAAGGTGATAAGATTGTTGGTGTGTGCGTTATTGTTTTGGGGATAGTAAAGTAGGTGTAGGAAGACGATCTATGAGGCATCTTCAGTTTTAACAGATCGTAACTTAAGTATTTAAGCAATAGATTGACCAACGCTTTGGAAACAATTATGAGCTATTTAATTTATTTTAATGTTATAAATAGCTTCTCGCCCACAAGAGAAGCAAAAAAGAACAGAAACAGAACCCCGGCTTCTCGCATCAGTCTACTCTATATAAACAGTAACGAAATAACTTTAGATGTACAGTCTCTCATGGTCTGGGGAAAACAATCTTGCTCTTTGTTATCGTGAACAAGTCAGTCCATTTCTGTAATTATCTTCTATCTTTTTCAGCCAACAGTGTTTACTACCGTCCATAAATCGTGCTAAATCGTTTTTCTACAAATTTATCTGTTTTCTCTTTTCTTAAAAACATCCACGTTTTGTAGCAGCCTGCCCTATCTTAATATGGTAGAGCGTCAACTATAACTAAGTATTAGAATTTAGAATAGCTATATCTTGTATCTACTAATGCTACAACAATGCTTACCATGGTCTCACTGCGATCATCCATTTCACACCATCCACATCATTAGAAGATTGAAAAGAAAAACTTTTCAATCTCCTTATTACATTTATTTTCGAATACAGAGTGTTTTGGTTTGTAATGTGCATTTTATTTGTGCAGAATAAACTATTTTTCTTTCTTCTTTCTTTCTTTCAATCGGCCAGCTTTACCAGCTTTCTGCTTGTCTGTCGTTGACCTTACAATTAATTACCATCAGCAAAATCTTCGAAACGAAACCCCTCTTAAAGTTCAGGGTACTTCATCTTCTGGTTAATATATGAATGTAATTCAACGTACAATGCCATCCGGTGACATTAAGAGTACACCTACTTAATCCGTTTTAGGAAATAGCATTTATTTACTGGGCCCTAAATAAAACAACTAAAATGAAGATCTACAATAAAATAACAAAATTCTGTGATTTCATGTAAATTAAATTTTCTACCAGTACTTTGCGCAAATAAAATGTGAAAACGAGAATAAACTTGACGTTTCAACCTCAGCTTAAATCAGTCACGCTGGATTCTTGATCCAGAATCAAGCACTGCAATACTTTGCCAAAGCTTCAATCAAACTTCTTTTCAAGGCTCCAATAATAATGAGCATAGAATCCTACAGAAGCAGACCATCCATAAAAGGCAAAGTAACGTAAATAATCTCAATAACCTGCATCATGGCATCCGTGTGTTCCGCGACTCATTCAATGCCTTTTAAAGAAAAAAAACTTAAGACAAAGAGAAATTCTGCGTACTCACCCACTTCCTCCAAGCAATCCAGCCTATAAACATACAAGAATACAGTAAAAAACTGAGGTAAATAACTTTATTCTGCGCGTGGGCACGCACGAGTCGAGGTGACAGACGCACGGACCAATCAGCAGCGGGTATTGCTCTGACGTCACTCGTCCGGCGCCCACTAGATTGAAATTAGAATGATTCGCATTTATGGTGAATGAAGTAGTTGTAAAGACTTTTATGGAATTAGGTTAGAACTTGTTTGATTGGGTAGGTTAACACGTAGAACAGCGCGCGGCTGGAAATAGCTGTTATTTTATTGCAGATTTGATGGACATGAGACTACTTCTCGTGGCTTCTTCAGAAGCAAATACCTTGGGGTTTTAAGTGTGGTTCCCTGCTAAAAATAGAAGTGTCTCCGTCTCGATAGATAACATGAAGAAAATAAAGTCTACCAAGATCAAGGCATTCTTTTTGTCATCTAAGATTTCAAAACTTAACTGATTTTACTTTGACTTTGCTTCTTTTAATGTGACTTATCTTCGTTGGCATCGCTACATCCGTAAACATACTATCAGGGAAGCTAATTTCGATTGGTAAACAAAGCAAAATAGATAGGAGGTCCAATAAGAAACGCCGGCCTCATCTAGTTTAAAAAAATATGATTGACGTGTAAAAGTGTTTGTACAAACCTACTTACAGAAATAAAATCATTTATCATTTAAACGGCTCGTTATTTATAAAGGCACCGACCGAACATATTATTGTTGAACTCAAACATTTGAACAAATTCTAACATAACAATATGATACGTAATATACAGTTTGATAACAATCCTACTTATTATTCCAGTGTCGGAATTTCGGACATTACAACAAACACTGCCAAAACATATGCGCGGCGTACGTGAATAGAATTACAAGTATGTACATATTTCAAAGTGCTAAAAATTCTGTAAAGGTATTATTATTTATATTATGTACTTAAATCATTATGTACATAGAATATTAACATGCTCCAAAGAGGCTATTAGATTTTAAAGGCGTCACAATGCCGCTTGAATGAACGGGTAAAAGCTAAATTACCTTTGTAATCACTCTCAGCAGACTGATAGGGATCAAGTAATGTGTTGTGCGATCAGCAATCGTGATTATGACGTTTCCTGTTAATTGAGTAATTTAATCATCATCATCATTTACTGCATTCATGTAGTGTATATGTTGTTACAAGTATATAGGTTTCATACATGATCCCTGCAAGGGCACAGCAATAAATAAATACATAAATAGTTTAATGTGCTACATACAGTGTCACAATATTAAATGTTTACCAGATGTCCATATTTTTTTATTTAAATAAGTAACTGTCATGATATAATATATAGGATATGGTAACAATAATCATGAAGCACCATAACATAACGTAGGTAGGTCATAGTAAGTCAAAATTGTTGGCGCTGTGTCTTATACATACAGGTATAAATTTCAATGTCAAGATTAACTTATAAGTAGTCAAAGAATTCCTTTAGAGTGTAATACGATTTTAATATAAGGTATATTTGGAGACTGTTTTTAAATTTACTTTCGTATTTATTAAAGCTGTCGAGGAGCCCATAGTTTGGCTCTAAAAGTAACGTGTAACAAACTCAAGTCACCAATGAGTAGCCAGAATGTCGCAGCAGTGGCATAACTGGCACAGCAGCTTTGAGTAGTGTCGTAGATGTTGAGCCTTATTGCCTTAATGCTAATGGCGGTTAAAATGTGTATAAGGTTTATTTTCCTTTGTTTCCTGAATTTTATCATTTGTCATATAAATACTACATTTTTGTTTTGTGCGCGTTATGTTTTGTTTTAAATCTGGTTACTTTTGATAAATAAAACGTTTACGATATTATTTTTTTGTATTACAATATTTGATTAGCAGAGTGAATTAATTACCTATCTACTCTTGTTTATCAGTCCGATACATAATCTGATTCTTTTCGCAGCCATGCTTTGGCTGTAAATTAACGTAATTGCAGGAAAGAAACCTGTAGGTATATTGAAATATCATATCAGCAATAAAAATCTCCATAAATACATCCTAGCTAGTAGGTAGGTATACGGGAAACGTAAAACTAATGTTTATTATTAAATACCGATAAAAGGCCCATTTATATCCGTAATCATTCATAAGTGATGCCCATAAAGGAAAAAATTGTGTAGAAATGATTATTAAAAATAATGACTGTTCAATTTCGCCTTACAATAAAGATCGAATAAAACTATGGCAAAAGTAGGTAACGTTAGTTTAAACACAGTAAAGTAATTAACGTTTAGTTTTACCACAGTCAAACTATCGTAATTCGTTAGTTTGTCACTCGAGTGAAAACATTTGGCCCGACAACAAAGCCAAACTGTTGCGGGAAAGTCCGGATGGGTTACCGTGGCCCCTGGCACAGGCAACTGAAGGAACACGGGTGGGTTTTAGTCAGTAAGAGTCTGACACGCGCTCCCGCTCCGTCCAGAGCGGGAGAAGTATTTGATGATTTCCCACCCTCAAAAAAAAAGGTAGTATCGCTCAGGTAATGTTTTAATTCAGTCATAACCAAAGTTTATTACCTGTCTAATAACTCAAACTCAAAACTCAAGTTCAAACTCAAACTCAAAGCATTTATTTCAAATAAACCAATTACAGGCACTTTTGAATTGTCAAGGGGTCGGTCAGTCAGAAAGATGAAGCTAGTAGCCCATTCCAAAGCGTAATAGGTACCTATGGAGAAAAACGGGCAAGAAACTCCATGGACACTTTTAAATCAAAATATTGTTACAAAATAGTGTTCATCATTCATGTTGAAATTATACAGTCATGTGAGAACGATGTAGAAACACATGCACGTTAAAAGCGTCCGTAATAAAAAGATAAAAACAATTCAGGAATCAAAATAAGCAGTGGCAGCTAAGACATGACCAGTGCCTACTGACGGCGCCCAATATAATATCTATTCATGTCCAAAAGCATACTTCCATTACGATAAAGTAATTAAAATTCATAATCATAATAAACCTATAAAGTTTACAACTCAATCAGCGAGATGAATCCTACAGAAATTAAACATATCAGACATAAATACCTTTTTTAGCCTAATGATAAACTAATGAGACGTGATAAATTAACCAAACATTAGTGGATAATAATATCGTTTAATAACTAGTTATTAAACGATATGTATAACTGTACCCAAAAACCGTTTATTGAACAAACGTTATAATGAGGTAACGTTTCCATGGTGGTTGTAACAAAGCAGAGTATTATGCCCGCCTCAGGTTTTGTTTGAGCTATGCTTATTGCTTTCCTATTATCACAGGATTTAGTATCTACTATACAAAAAAAAAAATGGGGGCCATAATCACCGATTGTAGTTTTGTGGTATAAACAGACAGGAAGACTTTCATTATATGCCAACAATAATAACTTGCATAATTAATTGTACAAACATTTGAGAATTATCAAATCCGCTTCATGCACCGGAATATATTAAGTCAAAATAAATAAAAACTACTAAAAACAGGTTATTTCAACAAGTCACTTTACTAGTTCTCACCTACATTTGAATACCATGCTACTGGAAGCGACACTGCATAAGCAAAAGTAGGTAACATTTATTTGACACCTGACGACGTGACGTTTGCACGACGCGACGTGCACACATTAGAGACAGAGCAAACAAAAACTGGACTAAATCGTTACTAAGCTATTGCGCTAGCGCACTTTATGTTACCGATTATTGGCAGGGTTGACACACAGGTCTTTTTAACTAAGATGATGAAAATACTGCTATTTAGATGTATTAACGCAAGGCTACCACGGTTAATCAGAAATTAAGTAGAGCATAATTTTTGTTTTAAATGGGATAATTGAAAATTCCGTGTGATGTGGTAAGTTGCTGACCGCTTAGAATATTGGAACCCTTTTATTTACTTACGACCTTTTATTTACTTATACTTAGGACTTCAATCAATGACCGACTAAAGTAGTCGATAGTGGCATGAACTGGAAAGCCCGAATTTCTTTACGTTTGAGAATAACCAAGATGTAAAAGGTTTCCGTAACCTGTCTTCCGGACTTTCGAAAAGAAAATTCTGCGTGTTTGTTTGTCATCATTTACATTAGAATGTCTAATAGGCATCAGAAAGAGCAACCCTATACTTCTGAAAGGATGTATCGTCACGAACATTAAAGACATGTTCTTTACAACTCTCTCAGTAAATGAATTATGTGTCGCATGGACAAGGTTTGTGCACGTCTTCAAAATGACAATGAAAGGTCACTGAAGGTCTGTTAACAAATGAAACCCTTTTGAAAGATGACCTCCTGGTATTTTAGTGGCATGGGAAAATAATGAACGAAGGTTTTCTCAGCAAAAGGTTGATTGATTACATCGGGTACTTAAAAAAAATATACTGCAAAATATGGCACTGCATGATGTGTGCAGTGTCATAGTAAAATGCTTACCATTATTTAGATTTAGACTGCTCAGCCTAAAACTAAATAATGATTCAAGAAATGTAGCTCTTCTTAACTGTTTAATTTTATGTTTTGCATGACAGAGCGTTATTAAAATTTTCTAAGTCTCAAAACTTCTGCCATTATTGTGTTTATGGTGCTTAGTCGTTTTATGCACAATTTTTATTAATTTTTTATGTTATAGGTTGCACCACCAAAGAGATAGTTGATGCGTTCCCGATTCTGGCCATTCGAAAATGAGCCTACAATATCAGCTTTCAAATCAGTGATATCGATACTTAATAACATCTCATAAATCAAGCTCCTCGACTAATAGATCTAAATTCTAACAGATAAGCGTCCACCTGCAGATCTTTACATCGAAGGTCGTGTGTCGACATCGACATGTTTGCAGCCCGCTCCACATACAGCGTTGTTGGCCAATTTCTGTTGTTTTAATACGCTGATTTGAATCTCTTTAGAATATATTAGGTGTGGCCGAGGATCTTGTTTGTGGTATAATCGAATGGCAGTTTGCGGTGCATGAATTGTTAGAACATAGCCCTGAGTTGCGTTGCCTTCTTTGTGAGTTTAAAGTAATTATTACAAACAAAGTATAGTAATAAAAATAGATTGTGATAACCACTATGCTAAAAATCTAATTATGGTAAAGTCCTGTCTCTGTAAGAGTCCTGTCTCTTTGTTTTCGTATTCTTGGACACGATAAAACGTAGGATTTCCGAGTAAGGTTTTCAGTCCATGAAAATTAAAATCAAAAGGGGTGAAACCCGAGTGAAGAAATTTAACATTGCCTCTACTCTTAATCTCGAGTACAATTCATCATTACCATCCTGCATAGTTCAAGAAATACCAGGACTGCATGAATGCAAGGAGTGCAACCGATCAAGGTCTGCAGATAAAAGTAAAGAGCACAAGAGAACACCCACATAATACACGAACGATGTGTAATGAGCAAAATGATCAATCTTATTTAGGTCATCAATTATTAATGAGACAGCATTGTTTATTATCACAGGAATTTAAAGGAAGATTTCTTTTATTTTCTCTATAATTCCAAATATTATGCACTTACAGGATTAAATTGGCTTTATAAGTTGACCTCATAACTTACATCTTAATACTGACGTAAAAGAAATACCAGGACTACATAAATGCAAGGAGCGCAACCGATCAAGGCTGCAGATAAAAAGTAAAGAGCACACCCACATACTCAGTGTAATGTGTAAAATGATTGACGCGCAGTGCAGCGCTCGTGCGGGGCTATTATTACACGTTTTGATATCTACATCTGATGGACGTGGTTTTTATATGCCTAGGAACTTATAGACGGAACATTGGGGAGTTATAATGTGTAATAAGAATATTACGGGGGAGGCTCCATGGAATTAAAGCCGATTAATTTTGATTGTGTTTTAAGATTGGTGTAAAAATTCCGCAACGTTACTGGGCTAAATACAGCCTTTTGCTTGTAACAAAATAGCTTCACAATCACAGTAAAAGACACCACCCACTCTTTTAATATCTCTAAAAACTGAAACTTACTGGCAAATGAAAACCTAGCAAAAACACACAATATAAAATAAATATAAATAATAATCGGCACAACAATACAAAATATAAAACACAACCTAATCACACGCCACAATCTTACAAAAATAATAAAACAGTACGGGAATAAAATCATAAAATTACCAGATGAGCTATTTTACCAAAATATGACATCATTGCCGCACTTTTGACCTTACAGGTGGTACCCACGAGGTCTCTGAACTCTTATAATGTATACCTACTCTGTGTTAATAATAATTATAATCAAATGTTGAATTAATGTTGTCTGGAACATATTTTTATTTAAAGGGTTCTTGGATTTTAGCTGATACGTAAGCTAAATCCGGTTAGACACGTTCTTAAAAATTAAGAAAGGAAATTATAATAAGAATGTCTACCTAGGCTCAACTTTTCACTAGCTTATATCCACCAGAGCCCCAATAGTTCTAAGGAGTAAGCCCGAGCGCCGTTTATACCTTATGAGTGGCAACGTCGCAATTTAGTGTCTTAATTCGTAGGTTTCAATTTTTCGGAGCTATATTTTAAAAATCTGTTTAATTAACTTTTTAGAATTACGTGAAAACTGTGTAAAAGGTAAGAAATCGTTGCGTTTACAGTTCTATTTATATGCAAATAATACATTGAAAACTTGCAGGGCGTTATTTTCATTGTAAAATAACTGTAAGCATTACGGTTACTTATTTTTTAAACACTTTCACGTAATTCTTTCTTTTAACCACGAAATATGACACTAAATTGCGACGTTGCCACTCATAAGGTATAAACGCTCTTAATACTGATAATTATGTGTGCTGGACCAAAACACAAGATATTTATGTCACATCTGTCATACACATTCGCGACAACAAATCATTACACAATGTAATTACGTTTGTATTGTCACTTGTTTTGGTGTGGAATGACAAAACATTGTCATTTCTAGCATCTTTATAACTCTGTGGACTCATGCTTCCCTGGTATTCTCACAGTAAACGTTGTTATTATTGTTAGCAAAACTCTCACGCGTAATTGTTATGTGTTCTGTTAATTTGAGTTATATTACTTTTATGATAATGAGATTCATTTACTGACAACAGTCTTTTGTTTGTAATTGATATCTTAATTACAGTTTTTATGAAAATGTAGATTTTATTTGTAATTCCACTGCGTAAGCGAGAAGCAAACCACCAGCTTAGAGCTTTCATTGACCTATTCCGATATGACAATTGAAATAAACATACTTGTTTATCAATAAAATAAAATCGATACCGGTAAAATCCTTCACATAAGTTGGTAAACAAGTAGCACTACTTACTTGTATAAAATTATTTGCCAGATGAATTGTCTAAATGAAACTGCACGTTAATTAACTCGTCTTCCAAATTACGAAAACTATAAAAATAACAACAGTTTCGGAAGAAAAAGCAAAAAAAGAATCGAATTAAACGAACCAAATTATGAAACTGTTTCACACGGATCTACTGAAATACAACGTGATCACGTGGATTGTACTAACAATGTGTTATGGTTTATTGTCAGTTTTTTGCTTTGAATTCAAGTTTATTAAATGTTATCGTCTATGCATTTTTTATTATTTATATAGCGACATGCCTCTGTTTCGCACGGTTTTTACGACTTGACAAAACATCGAGATTTCTTTATTATATGCAAGATTATTATTAATGTTTAATACAAACAAAGTTTCCGGAATAAATTCTCCAATTGATGGTCAAAAATAAGGAAAATCCGTTGCGAAGCTTAGAAGTACAACGCGGTCACACAGACAGACAAGAAAAAAAGACTTTCATTTATAATAATAACAAAATATATATAATAATTATGTAGGTACTTAAAATAGATTTTTTTAAATTGGTTTGTTCTGGTTTGTTATTTAAAAAAAAACCTATGTACACATCGTTGTATAACAGCGGATGCCAAAGTTATTTGCAATACGGAATACCTACAGCATGCTGCCTTGCATATTTTTTTTAATATTGAGTAAAGTCCGCCACACACTGCACTGGTCGGATATATCAAGGCTATTCACTTTCACTCTCGGAATGTTTCAGTACGTACATACGCAGGTACATCTGGTCTAAGTGGCTACTGCGCAGATCGATTGAGGTTAAGCAATTTTGGAGGATGGTTTTTGGATGGGTGTTCGGTGATATTTGGTGTTAAATGTTGATTTATGCTGAAAACTGGGTTTAAAGTTTGGCTAATGAACCAAAATTCGGCCGGATACCACAGACGCCACAGTTCGTCCCGTTAATTAGATAAGTAAATTGTAATATTTAATTGCTTAAACTGCTACTTAGCCCTCTTCCTCTCTCCTAATTTTGCTGTGCCCGACAGGGTCCATATTGATATTTTACGGGAACTATATTTTCTATCACCAAAATTTATATTTGTCATCAAGTTGTATCACCTAATAAATAGATCTATCGCCACGAAATATTTTCGTTCTCAGATAAACAAAAATTGTTCCCAGGTTGATATCTCAGGATTTTAGGTGATTTATTGTGGAACTGATTTTGCATTGTTTGGTGACTACATTTTGGTGACAGATCTACTATTTGGAGGACAAACCCTATTATTTAAGAAACACAAAACTAATTAAATTGGTAATAGCTTAAATGATACCCGAGACAAATTACCAGGAGAAACTGGATGCAATCTGGACTTTAGGGCACCCCGACTCGGACAGGTTAGGTTAGAAGGGGATGGCGGGGTCGAGAGACCCCGCCATCCCCTTCGTGGTTATTTTTTTATAAACCACCCAGAAGTAGGAGCCCCGCGAAGCGGGGCTCCGTCGACCAAGCCCTACCGTCGACATATTATGTATATCAATCGATCCGTGGTGAATAAGAAAACTACTACTATTGGTGATCTCTTTAAATTAGTTTGCTTAAATACTTATTAGGACACACCTATTATAATACATACAAAAACATTTATTTGGTACTAGACCTTATATCTCAGGATTTTAGGTGATTTATTGTGGAACTGATTTTGCATTGTTTGGTGACTACATTTTGGTGACAGATCTACTATTTGGAGGACAAACCCTATTATTTAAGAAACACAAAACTAATTAAATTGGTAATAGCTTAAATGATACCCATATTTTACTGTGTTATACGGCACCATCTATGTAATACAAATGGAATGCAATAATGATTTGAGTATTGTAATATTGAATGAAACTACTTTCATATAATCACCAATACCTACTCTCCACGCTAGGAGAAACTGTAAAATAAACGAACGATTCTGGAATATAGAAGCACGAAAATCTGATAAAAACGCACGTCAAATTATTAGATGGAATAGCATTCGCTTTATGTAAAGTTCTGTTATCTAGCTGCGTCTATTTACACTGAAAATGCAATTAAATAAATATGATATATCTCTCTTTCAAATATAATCACCGTGTGAATATTACAATAGGTTATTCAAACATTAATCTAATCTCTCACGACATTAATAACACTAACGCTTATTATGAGTGCACATGTATTAAACAAATGAATATCTATTGTAATATCACAAGGATAACCATAAACACACGAAGGAGAACATTATGTAAAGTCTGCACCACTCTTACGTACATTCTTATGTATTATCTTCCAAAAATTATTGAACACACATTCTATTAATGCCGATATAAAGCTTCCTTGAGTTCATACATTTAGTAGTACGTAAATAATGTTCATTCTATCCACATCCACTACCAAAACACTATTCCACGCCCCGAAGAACATACCCAAAAAAATCACAAAAAGTCGCTGTTTTTTGTTAATCATTAATTTTTTTTATAAAATACTACCTGAAAAGGAAATATAATTTCCTTTTAATGGCGTCACTGTCAACAACATAAGTCACGTTTCTCGCGTTGATGTCTTTCGTTCGTGACACTTGCAAGCCCATACAACTGACCGACTGATCTTGTTGATCATATTTATCTCTGACTCTCAGTGAGTCTTATGTGGTGACGTCACCAGGACACGCTCGGCTGCAGCTTCCAGCCCACGTTACGCCTGCGCACATCCACGGTTTTTGCTGAAGTGAGGTTAGGTCGTAATGGGAGCGGAAAGCGGGAAAGCTGAGATGGTTTATTTTTATTTTTATACTGGATGGTAATAATCATATTCCGATGCTGTTATTTTTTTTAATTTATCTAGTGAATTCTGCTTTTACGAAAACTATTGCACAAGCCCTTAGTATGCTGGCATCAATATGTTAGGCGGTTATCACAATGCACCGGACACCGCTCCTGTGTGACGTGCTGCGGTTTTTAACTTTGACTGTAAAATCTTGATTTGTTTACAAAACCCGCAGGTTATAACACACTGACGCCGAAACTACAGTCAAACTTAAATACCGCAGCACCGCACACCGGAGCGGTGTCCGGTGCAGTGTGATAGATAATCGACTTAGGGAGGAAAAAAATCTAGTCATAATGAGAAGGATTTGCAAAAAGGTCGAACCGATTTGAAGCAGTCTCACAGGGATAAAACTGTTTATGATTTGGTTTGCATTATATTATTTATTTGATTTAAATGAGTACACAAAGTTCATGATTTTGGTTCTAATTATAATATTTTTCTTGCTACTTATTAGCATAAAACGTATTACAAAGTAGCCATTTATTTTCAATAATTATTCTTAGAAATTAATTGATATCGATATCATTTGGTCACGTTTTACATTATAAATAATATCTTACATACCAAATCATAAACAGTTTTTATTAATTATATAATATTCTAATATCTTTTCATCTGTCGTTTTCCGCAACAAAGCGCATAGAATCGCTGCCAGCATGACCACAGCCTGTACCAACAAAAACTGGCTATTACTAATTAACAGTGTTCGACCACCGGCACCGATGATTCGCTTTTTGCGACCATTGCTAATATTATGACTATTGACGAAGCTGTGTGAAAGATGAAATGTGTTGTTTGATTGGTTTATTTTTAGCTTCACTCAACAAACCCGTCCTTTAAAAAGAATATTTGGTTGGTGATCGTTACCAAAGAGGCTTTTCTAAATAAACACATAATATGTGTTTCTTGGAAGACGAACATTTTGAAGTATGCGACCCAAAAGGTTAAAAGATGCCAAAGTTTGCTTTGAATTTTCTGGAATTCCTTTGCCATTAATTAGTTTGTTCAATACTTCAAGTACATAAAATGTACAGAGGCAGACCATTTTCTACCAGTCAACCTTTGGGTGATGCAGCGACAAACATTCTGTCATTCTCTAGTTTCAACCGCTCTTATTTCCATGTCCCTCTTTTTTCCTGTTTCAGGCTTTTCCAGAATCTAGGGAATAAATATGTGATGTTTTCTAACAATTTATATGGCACATCAATTAAACTATAATTTTATTATTATAACAAAAGAAAAGAACCTTACTTTTTGGAATATTTCTACGTAATGTTCCAAAAATACCCGGCACTTTCGCAACTTATTTATTTGCTCGCAAGAAAAATGTCTTCGAAACACGCGAACTTTAAAAAGTCATGACTCAACACTAAATTGGAGGCAAAAAATAGTATAATGTGCCTTAATTAACGTTCAAAGGTTCCCGTAGGGAATTAGGGAGGATCTTATTTGATTACCTGCCTCGGGAGGTGTTGCAAGCGCAAAAAAAAACGCTTTGATAGTAACGAACTACTAACGAGGTTCTGAAAGAGTATTTGGTAACGAAGGAATAAACTGGTAATCTGGATAGCGTATTTTCATTAGAATTTGGTACTAATAAGAATAAGTACTAGGCAAGCATGTATCAAAACGAGATGAACTCTGTAATGCACAAATCACAGAATATGCTTTAAGCTCGCGATTTGGTCCGATTTTTAAATTATGGAATCATCCAATAAATCTTATCAAACTAAGTTCTTTAAAATCTCCTAAATATTACATATACGGTCAGACTCCTTAAAATTCATTCCAAGGGTATCAATCAACCTGTTTTACCAATTCTGATTGAGACCACTTTAATTTGAAAACGAAATACTTATAATAGTATCATTTTAAAAGTTTAGCTTCTTTGCCGAAATTTTTTTCATGCCGTAGCTCAGTGGTTTAGCAATTTTGTTTCTGCAAGGTTCGACTCCCGCATGGTGCCATTTTGTTTAGAGTCAGGATGTGCACATAGGTCTAAGTATTGCAACTGGTGGGTATTTAATTAAGTGACTAATACGTTATTAAGTCAATAGTAAAGAAAGAATTAGATCTTAAGTCACCAGGGTACTAGGTGGGGTGAGCCAAATAAAAATGGCTCTACTTAATACTTTACAGAGTAAAAATCTGCTTTTTTCGCATAATTTATCCTTAAGTTGTCGTGTTCACCTCTTTGCTTGATATCAAGGCTAATTTACAAGTATTACGGTGTACATTCCAAGTAGTATCACACTTTTAAATTCCGATTAAGTTGTCTCCGTCCCACAAAACAAACCGTCGACAGTCGACTCCGGAACCAGAAGTCACTCGACGCTAAATAATGGTAATTTACAAACGAACGTGCTAAAAAGTTTAACATTGCCGCAGATAAATCTAAATAACCGACAAAGGTTGTAGAATGTCTCAAGTCTGCTCCAAAGGTCCGTTTGATTCGTTGTGCAACTACACGATACTAATAACAACAATGTACGAACAACGCGTTCACTACAAAAATCTAAACGCTCACCTATGTAGCAGACCAAATGTGGAATATTTCTCGTGTTTATTAGAGTGGCCAGTCGCAAGTGTCCTTGCAAAGTCCTTTTACGTCGATTACAGACGCTAATCGATATGTTAGAACACTCTTTATCTCGATCATAAGTATCCGGCGCAATTAGTCAGGACCTAAAACGATCTAATCGAGATAAAAACTTTTTTGTGCAAGATACAATGTTAAACAGGAAGCGAATCTGTATCAACATTTAGATCGCTCGTTAAAAAGCGACAATATAAATCAAAGCCAATAAAATTTAATTAAAACAAAAACATACCGAAAAATGTCCTTTCCGGGCACAAGCAGTGACAGTTCAAACGGTATCAAACAGAAGAAAAAAACATTAAACACAGCACTAATCACAGACCGAGATCTCAACCAATAGCTCTGAGATAAATAACACGAATAAAATCCAAAAATAAACGCACTTTTTTCAATAATGTTATTAATTTCACTACACTATTATCTATTTATTTTTTAATGGCAATTCGTGCTAACACAATCACAGAATCGGCGCGAAGTTTGACAGTTCAAAATACAAGATGGCGTACACCCGCTCTCGGCTGTACCTCGAGGTCGACTGAATGAGTTAAACCAAATTGGCGAGTGAGAGAGCACCTATTACGTAGCTAAAAGGCTTTGCCGCATATGCATGAGGCTGTTTGCAAGGAAAACGGCTTGGAGTTACTTTTGGGCGAACGAAGGTGTTTGTCATACTGCCAAATTGGTTAATGTTGAGATTAGAGACATGAGAGAATGATGTCATGTGTGGACGTTAGGAGTCATTAGTCGACAGGTTTAGTTTTTTGTGTATTGGCGCCCTGCGGTCAGTTCTCCGAAAGTCTTTTAAGAGCTTACAAGAATACCAATCTCACATTCATAAATACTATAATGTCTGCATGACAATCAATATTGAGCCATTATTAATTATTGTTATGAAATTACATACTTTATTTGATAATGCAGCTCTAATAAACTAAGTAAATGTTGATCAATTCTCGGTTATGTAGTCAGCATTCTGTTTACCTGATAAAATTGTTTTGGTCCATTGTTTTCGGTAATCTGTCCAAGTGCTTCCTTGAATACACCTGGAATACTTAATCGCAACAAATGCGTTGGTGAAAGGTTGTTCACTTGTTCAATGTTCAAGCATAAAGCCATATTTCTGAAGTATTTGGACACCTAGCAGCTTTTGGAAACCCCTCATTATGTGCTTCAATATTTTAGTTAGTAGAAGCAAATTAGTACCTAGCTAATTCTACATATTTTGTGGTTTTGGTAGACTGCCTACCAGTCTTTACCGGCAGCCTGCAGCACAGCGGTATAAATAAGAAAATTCTGCGAACTATATGACTGTATTGTTCAAAAATATAGATGAGAGATCTTTTGGATGGTTTTTACTATAATTTCTTAATATAGATATAACCGCAAAGTCCCACGCGTATTGCGAAGTGTTCCTTGATTCATAGCATGTTAGATAAGGTTAGGTTAGTGACCATCACTAACAATCACTAACAGTCCAATGCTGAGCATGAGCTGCTTCAATCGCAAGCCATTTAATTCGATCCTTAGCTACTCTTATCAAGCTGCTACCAGCCATCCTGCATCCTCATCCTGCATCCTGAACCGATTTGGAAATAGTAGATTATTAACCAAGGGGATAAATCGTCACCCGCGACAGAAGACACTGCTTTATCCCCTTGGTTAATAATCTACTATTTTGTTTCTTCTCAGGTGGTCCCATTCAAATTTTATCGAAATCGGTCGACCGGTTTAAAAAAAATCAACAATATCATTTTTAATTAAAAAAAACCGCCTTTAAACGGACGGGCACGTGTAAGACGGTCGTTTTCAAATTGGTGTGGGTTAGGTACTATAACTAAAAAGTGAAAACAAAAAAAAACTTTTTATTAAAGTATAAAAAATAAAACTAGAAAGTGAATAATTTCTTTAATTTCGGAAGTCGGTGGCAAAAGCTAAAATACAGATCCAAAGACACCGACTTCCGAACTTAAAGTTTTTTAGGCATTCTTTTTAAGGGTCATTGTACTCATCATTATGAACAACTTTTACACCCTGTATATCTGATAACTGTCTTATCTTTCTAACAGCATAAGCGGCCGAGCTTAGCCGCCCCGCAACTCGCAAGAGATGTTATATGAGGCTATTGTAATTTCTCGTCTAGCGTGATTCCTAGGAATACCGTCTGATTAATAAATTCTAGTTTTTCTCCATTCAATATGATGTCACGTACGCTACTTTTAGCATTAGGTAATTTAAATCTAATGCATTTGGTTTTATTTCATATAGTATCAAATTCTTTACCGTAAACCAATCTTGGACCTGAAGAATAGAGCTATTCACGTCGTCAAGATTTTGTGACCGTCGGTCTATCTTAAAGATCAATGATGTGTCATCTGCAAATAACACCATCTTCGGTTGATTTTGAAGTAATAGGTAACGAATATAGCAGATAGTTACAGATTTATCCCAATAAATGATTATCATCCCACTATACCTTTTCGGAGCTAAGTAGTTAATTATTTATGACATAATTTAAGAACGGCTATTTTAATCGCAAATCGCTTACGACGACTGGTTTGCAAACCTACTTAAGTTCGACAAAACCGCGTCTGTTTATTTATTTCTTTGCACGGTAGCACTCGACTCCTTGACTGTACCTTGTAGATAAGGCAACACGCACCCGGTGTCGTATTGTCACTGCTCCACCCACCTCGTGTCCACTAATACCTGATTATAACATAAAATATTACATTATTGACCGCATCTAGACGTTCGGTATCATTTTAGATCTAAGATAAGTAGGTACAGCGGGGTAATTGCGTAATACACAACAGTAGCAATGGCTTTCATATGGACAGTTCAACAACATTCATTGAGTTATTTACGTTGTTGAGCAGACAAATTTTTCGAACATATGAAGCAATGGATTAGCAATATCGTTCAAAATTTTTAAATTTGTGATTGAAAGTGTAATACGCAATTGGTTGCCGAGTTAGGGCTAAAGACAGTTGTACCATATTTCACCTAAACCATATCCAGTATACACACGCTGCGTTAGGTGTAGGTACTATTTCTAATTTAGGTACACCTACTTCTTCTCACTTAACAGCGCGAACTACGAGAATCACACGAGAATATTGTTTTTTGTGTAACATTTTGCCTCTCGCTTTAAATCCTGCAGTCTGTGGGTCTGATTTCGTGAAAAGGGACGGAAGTGTGTAACAGGAAGCCGGGGAAGCGCGCGTTATTTGATTCGACCATTGAGCGCGCGCGGTGCTAGAGTTGGCCGTTAGTTGGTACCAACCTATTTTCCGAGAGGTTGGTACTCAGATGTACATCATTTGCGACTAGTCCTCGCTCGCTCGTTTTTTTTTAATTATAAATATGGTGTTCTTTTGAAAATCCGATTACCCTACTAATATTATAAATGTGAAAGTTTGTATTTTTGGGTGTTTATTACTCATTCACGCATAAACGACAGAGCTGATTTGGATGAGATTAGGGATGAATCAATAGGTACCTCTACACATCTTGGCCGATACGATACCGATACCGATATTTATTAATACGTTTCGGAGATACCGATACCGATACGGATGGTTATAAGGACTGACTATTAATACAAACAAATTACTTATTAAATAATAATTAATAAATTTACAATCACAAAAATATTCTCAATTAATAATTAAAATTAGTTAACACTAGCATCTGCCCGCGACAGAATATTTTTGTCCCCCCGACCCACCCCGTCGCGTCGCATTGCAGCGCTTACCGTTCTTTCTGCCTTATCTTCCTTTGCTCGGCTCCTAAGGGTCGTAGCGTGATGTTAACAGCCTATAACCTACCTCAAGAATTGGACTATCAAATGCAAAAATAATTTTTAAATCGGTTTAGTAGATCCAGATATTACCTACCCCCTAACTAATCAGCCTATAATTTTCCCACTGCTGGGAAACAGACCTCCTCTCTGTGAGAGGGGGATTACCCCCTACAACCTCACAAACTTTACCTCTTTATAATATTAGTATAGATTAACAAGATTTCATTGAGGAATCAAATAATTCTTAAGTTATGCGGAGACAGGCGATTTCGCAAGTCCGTTTGAATGAAGCCTGTAGGAAAAAGTCTCTCGGATGCGACCGAACGCATTTGGAAACTAAAGTACTTTTGCGCCAATCTTTTTAAGGTTACAAAACCTCATTACGCCAAAAACGGAGAGGATCTACTTCTATCTCTTATTTTGAGAGATCGGTGATATTTATTTAATTGACACTTTAAGCACACAAATGTACAGAGGCGGGCTTAATGCCATAGGCATTTTCTACCAGTCAACCTTTGGGTGATGCAGAGACAAACAGTGGTAGGTGCAATTTTTAATGATAATTTAGGATTAAATAATTTTAAATATATAGACACGTATAAACTTTTTTAGTCTATAAATACATATAATATATATATACCTAATTATATATAAATATAAGCACAAATAAATGTACATAAATACACGAGTATGTTAAAAACAAATAGGACACACAATGAGAAAACATTACCACTGTGATGATACTGCCAGCTTCTTACGAATGTGCTCGCGAACTTTAGTTTTAAAGGATAATCGGTTGGTTGCCATCCTGATTACCTGGGGGAGTGCATTCCACAGAGATATAGATTAAACAAAGAAGGAAGAGTGAATGAAGTCTGTGCGGTGAGTGGGACATTGAAGAAAACGATTGTGTGAAGAACGTAGATTTCTATTGTGGTTGGCGCAAATGTACTGAAAGTGGGGGGCTAGATAACCAGGGGAAGAGGGAGAATCAAGAAATGAAAACAAGGTAGTCAGCGCCCTTTGCTCTCTGCGCTGACGTATGGGCAACCACTTTAGAAACGACCGATGCGCAGAGACGTGATCATATTTACGCAGATTGAAAACGAATCGAATGCAGTTATTCAGAAGACGGTCAAGTTTGTCGAGGAGATCTGCATTCAGGTCATAGTAGCACACGTCACCATAATCGAAGCATTGTCTTCGTACTTGATGGTAATAAATTTTTCAGTCTGTACAGACAACTTAATTATCAACTATACCAACGATACCGTCGATATTATATCAACTTCTTCTTTCACAGATTTTAAGTAAAATTTAGAGAAATGGTATTATCGGTATCGGTATCGGATGCACCCCTAGATGTGATTTGGCACACCTAAAGTTTATAACCCAGATTAACACATAGGACACTTTTTATTCCGGTAGAGCGTTCCCGTGTGATAATTTCCGACCTCCACGCGGGCGAAGCCGCGGCGCGGGCAGAAGCTAGTGCATTCATAATTCTTTTCGATGACAAAAAAACTTGAGTAAAATGTGCAACAAATCAACAAACTTTTACTGCTTGCCGCTATGCCATCTGTTGTCAAATAGTCATACTTTTAAATCAACGACATCTACTGTCGAGTAGATGTAATCGTTAACTTACTACTGGCGCCTTTAGTGTTATATTTTTAGGAAACTTGAATGTATGTTCCCGCGCATTATACTACAAAATTGGCGAAGTCTCCGGTACTAGGGTCGTGACAGGAATTCGGAACATTGTAAATCCGTCGGATAGCATGTTATTATGATCGCATTGACATTCAATTTAGATGAAAAAAAACACCTAGCTTCCGAAATGTGACATCGTTGACCCAATTAGTGTTAAATCTAGTCAATTTTATCGTTTAAATATAGAGCAATATTATAGTTTTGAGTAATAGTTATAAGAAAACATTTATTTTTATATTAATATTGTGTTAGTGAAGAGCATTAAATAATATTGTCATATATCCCTGTTAGAAATTGCCTAAAAGTGTTAAAAAAAAAATCTACCTTTAAGTGCCGTGTTAACATAATAATTATTCATAATAATGAAGTCATAAATTTTACACTATTTCTTCTATATTTCCCTGTTAAATAGTTACTATACTGTTGAATTTATATCGTTTAAAATGTCGTTCGTAAAATGCTGTTTTGAAGCTGGGGAGGGCCATGATTTTCTGGATTCGTTCGTTCAAAAATGTACGGATCCAGGCTGTAAGTATTTTGTTCAAATTAATATTTTATCTAGCCAAAGTCTTATATAATTTAATTATGCGTTTTTGGCGCACGTTCAAGAATGATCTTTTCATATTGCCATCTGAATTATTGATTACCTGCTTGTAATTGCCGCCAAGGGCGCAAAGTTGCGCTAACTTCACGCCGTCAAGCAATTTGGGTTGCGTTACGAAAATCCAAAGAGAAGAGACGGTAATTTTTATCAAAAATATTGGTATATTAACTTTAAACGTATTTTGAAATCTTCGTATAAAAATGTAATAACACAGGAACAACTGGTTTATTTAAATTAAAGTCTTTGAACAATAAAGTTTCCTAATTTGTCTAATAATTTCCTTCCTTCTTTGTCGACTACTCGTAAACAAACTTTGTTTCTGGAAAAACTGGAACGCGGCCGCAAAATAATCGATCGACTGACTCATAGACTTGGTCTTGTAATCTAGATTTTAGCTAGAAAGCTATTTTGTAGCAATATCCATAGCTTATAAGGCAAAAGGAAACAATGGCAGGTATGTCCTATATTAATTATTTGCTTATTTTACGGCAGATCTTGCGAGAATTTTGTTTACCAAACTGGACTTTGACATATGTTACGTTGGGTGGCGCCATCTTGCTCCTTTACCTGTCATCATTATTAGCGTGTTTTTCTGGCGTTTTTCCTCGTTTTAGAGTGAATTTCTTCCAAATTATCAAATAAACTGTGTCTAAATGTGATACAATGAACTAGAAATGTGATTTGGTTTACCATTACAAGAAGTTACATACCAAAACGGTTCAACAAGTGAAAGGTTCCGGATTACCAAAATGACTGCAACGACAGTGCAAAATTTGGCCAAAACGGCAACGACAACGCCTGCAAAGGCTCAGAAGACCTATGGGAAGATTCTTTTAACATTGTACAACTGCCTTTTGCCCGAAAATGTATTCAAGGAAACACCCTCACAGACTGACGGCCTTGACATCGAAACGGAGACTGATCTCCGTATTCTAGGATGTGAGATGATCCAAACCGCCGGAATCCTGCTCAAGCTGCCCCAAGTCGCTATGGCGACCGGACAAATCTACCTCCAGCGGTTCTACTACTCAAAATCATTTGTAAGATACCCTATGGAAACTATGGCTATGGGGAGCATTTATTTAGCATCGAAGGTTGAAGAAAAGCCGTGTAGGATAAGAGATGTGATCAATGTTTTCCATCACATCAAACAAGTAAGGGCTCAGAAGAATATTGCTCCACTCATTGTGGATCAAAATTACATTGAATTAAAGAACCAAGTTATCAAGGCTGAGCGGAGAATTCTGAAGGAATTGGGGTTCTGTGTGCATGTCAAGCATCCACACAAACTTATTGTGGTGTATCTTCAGCTGCTGCAGTATGAGAAGAACCGTCAGCTAATGCAAATGGCATGGAACTACATGAATGATGCCCTACGGACTGATGTCTTCATGAGGTTCCCACCGGAGACTATAGCTTGTGCTTGCATTTATCTAACATCACGCAAGATTGGTCTGCCTCTACCAAACAACCCACACTGGTTCCTGTTATTCAAAGTACCAGAAGAAGATATTAGAGAGGTCTGTGTTCGCATTCTGCAGTTGTACAAGAGAACTAAAGTCAACCCGGAGGAATTGGAGTGCAAAGTTGACATGTTACGTAAAGTGTACCAGGCTAACAAGCATATCCAAGCTCAAAAGGAACGAGATAACAAGGCAGAAGAGAAGAAAGTTGAGTCACCAACTGCGTCAACATCAAAAGAGAGCAATAGAAGAGATTCTAAAAAAGACAAGTCACCGAAAACTCCTCCTTTGTCTTCCAAGTACCATAGTAACCATAAATCTAAGAAGGACCGGAGATCTCGTTCTCCATATGAACGCAAAAGTTATTCTAGTAGTAGTAGCAAAAGGCACAAGTCTCGTTCAAGGGACAGGGAGATAGACCGGTCTCGTGAACGAAGCAGGATGGATGACAAGCGTGGCCGTGGAATGTCACGGAAGTATGATGACTATGAACGATCTAAGTCCAGCAGGGATGCTAGAGATGATAAGAGAAAACATTAGACTAGAAACTGACTTTAATATTGGAATAAATATATTTTTTTAATATTACTGTTTTTATTGCATTTTGCCATGGCAACTCATTTAACATAATTTGTATGTAAAGGAGCTTATATATGAACATGAATTTTGAAACAAGTTACTGCAAATAGACCTTACTATAAATGATTTAACAATGACTTATTGACATCAAATTGTTGATTAGATGCATGAATTCATTCAAATAAACAGTACATATTCTGTGCTGATATTCATATCAAAACATTTTTCTCTTCTAGGAATTGGATCATTATATTATTTAGATGATTCATTATTCATGAGAAATGTTCATTTTATTCCTGTAGATGTACCCGTGTGGTTTGTCTTGTTAAGCATGCAGACACATACTACACCAACCACAGCTCCTATTTACGCCTGCTTCCTGGAACTGTCCAAAGCATATGACCTGGTTTCTTATGATATCCTGCGGGATAAACTTGAAAAAGCACATGTTCCATCTGTAATAATCAGCATCTTCAGATTTTGGTATCTAAACCAGGTCAACAATGAGCTATGGGCAGGGGCTTTGTCTGATCCGTATGGGTTAGAGTGCGGGGTGAGACAGAGGGTTTGAGCTCTCCAACGGTAAAATTAAGATACTTTTTTTTAAATAATGTTGCCCCACTAGGAATTTCTCCTGTATTGTGGGTGTGTTTACAAACATTTAAACTCACATACACAAACAGCCAGACCCGGAACAACTATCTGCAGGTCATATAAATACTTGTACCGCGCGGGAATCGAACCCGCGACACGCAGTGCAGCAGTCAATCGCTTAACCACTGCGCCAACCGTGCCGTGAAATATATGTCGACGGGTTGATTGGCAGGCTCAGCAGCGTCAAGATCGGTTGTCATATAGAAGGAGTCTGCGTTAATAATATCAGCTACGCACACGACATGGTGCTGCTGAGTGCGTCAGTCTGTGGCCTCAGACAGAAAGCTTACGGTCATTTGTGAGGAGTATGCCGACTCACATGGCTTAATTTACAATTATTAAAAAACTGAATTCATGGTCTTTGGTTCCACGGGTAGGTATCCTTTTTATGTACCACCAGTTTACCTTAATGGTATGCCATTAGAGAGAGCATACAAGTTTAAATATCTTGGCCACATACTTAGCCCTGATCTCAGGAACGATGCCGATATTGAACGGGCGCGGAGGGCCTTGTCGGTTAGAGAGAACATGCTGGCTCGCAGGTTTGCTCGTTGTTCAGTAAGCGTTAAAATTACTCTTTTCAGAGCGTACTGCACTACGTTTTACACGAGCAGACTGTGGGCTAGATATACTTAAAAATCGTATGGTGCCCTCCGCGTGCAATACAACAACGCGTTCAGCGTGCTGTTGAGGCTGCCGCGCCACTGCAGCGCATCAGGTATGTTCGCGGACGCACATGTGGATTGTTTCTTTGCCACAATGCGTAAGCGCTTTCCGTCCCAGGTGCGGGTGTGGGGCGGCAACAACAGTAATTTGTCTCTAATTTCGAGCACGCTGGAGTGCCCGTACGTGGATCGCTGCTGTGCCATTTCCCATGAAATGGTGCAGCCGCGGTGAAGCGTTGCGCGTTAGACAGTACCTACCTACTGCCGCTGTGTATATTATACAGGAATTTGTTATGGAAGTAGATAAAAATCAACTTAATTACTAACATAGGATAAGTTTACTAACAAATGAGAAATGATTAAGTACTTGATTAAATAAATTGAATTGAATAAACACTTTTATTTTATTTAAGTACCTACAATAATCTCTTACAAGATAATAAATGGGAAGTCTGTATATAACTTAAATATTAATATCGATGAATTAATAAGATTATTAGCACACTTACTAACTAACTATACTATACTATATAACATAACTAACTTTATGGCGGCTCTGAAGCGCGCTGCTTGCTGCGCAGTACCTCACCCCTCACTACCGCTGACAGTTGAATTTGTTACTGCGCAGCGACTCGCCTCATGTTCCGGGCCGCCATCACATTTGAATCGGGTTTTATCTAATGACGATAACACCTGATCTGGGTGTACTATAGTCAGTTACAACTCTGCCTAACCTTTCGGGCTATACAGGATGATGGTTATGTTACTATTTAATTAGAGTTGCCAGAGTAACAAGAATGTGACACTTTACAAATTAGGGTTACCAGCGTAACAGAGAAGAATGACACGCTTCACAAATTAGGGTTAACCGCGCAACAGAGAAGAATGTCACGCTTCACAAATCGGTTTTTCGCATTAATTGGATAATACTTAATTATGGATTTGAGGTATTTTATGTGTAGGAGTATCTTTGTCTATCTGTCAACAGTTTGTCTGCTGAATTGGTGACTTTTAAATCGTTAGTGGAATTCTCAAGTCTAGATGTAGAAGATCGTTTATTCGTCATAACATTGCGCCTGGATTTTTTGAAGGGGTATGCAGAATTGTATAGTGCACCCACCCGCATTTCGCCTGTACTTAATTTCTACGTAGGGCGCGAGTCTTTTTTTATTCGCCATACTACCCACGTGAAGTTTGTAGGCAAAGTAATCTGTGGCTTTGAGCCGAATATATTATTGGAGGGTGACGCAGGCACACATAAGTGTAGAATTATGTCATGAGGGTCGTTATACCAGCTGTAAAACTAAGATATGCAAGAATTTGGCATCATCTATAAATGCACAGGGAATCAAAGCTTGATTACAATAGTAATTATTTAATTGGCCGCCAAAAAATAAATTGGTCCCTTCTTCCCTAAATAAGTTGCAAGTTCAAACTTGGTCTTTTAGTCCCCACGGAATGAGAGGGTATGTAACCACACGTACGTACTTATGATGTTCTATGTATAGAAAAAAGATCAACAAACTACAAATATGTCACATGTCACCCTTTAAGTCATCCCTTTCCAGCGGCCCATCTATTTTCGGTGAGTGGGCAATGATTTATATTTAGCTAGTCAGTTCTGAGCCCGCGACCCGAGCGCTGTGCGCTGCCGATTAGTGCCGATATTTATCTAAGGTTTATTAAAATCAATAGGTTTATTTTAGAGAATATCTTTTTGGAGTGTGTGCTTTGTGGCCCTGGTATTTCTGATTGGTTTTAGTTGCCAGAAAAAGCTTCAAAATACCTTCATTTATAATGGTTTGCTTGAATTCTAAAGGGGTAAGCAGATGCTGTAGTGGTTTTCGAATATTGTGGTGCTTATGTAGGTAATTTATAACTAAAATAAAATTGGTCCTTCTGGTGTTTGTAATTTTTTGAGATGGAAGAAAAGACCAGATTTTTCAAAACTTCAAAAATAATATTTTAGGCAATATCCATGTTAATAACGACTGAAGAAGTTATTTAGCAATTATCGCCTGTTCTAAAGTTAAAATATTAAAGGGTTTTCTCAATGTTTGCAGTATCATAGCTTAGATAATCTTGTCCTATAAACTCTGCGCCTACCAAGAAAAATGATTGATTTAATTTTTAAAGTCTGTTAAACTAAGGCGTCGTTCGCATGCTCTAATTTTCCCTAATATTTTTAAGCATAACCTACCTACCTATTTTTGTCTCCGTCATCTTATTAATGCTCTCTTTAAAAATAGCCAATTCAAACTTCAATAGTATTTAAGTAGGTAGATACCTAAACGACTCAGGTATTGGAAAATTATTCGATGGCCGGAAATGCACCTATAATGGTAACGTTCCGAGATTACTGGCCTGTTGAGCTATTTTCGTTAGTTTTAATAAGTTTCATATAATATGACTGAATGAATAGAAGCTGGACGTGATCAGTGCCAATATTACCGTCAATGTTTTTGTTTTTATTATTTATTTCTGCTTGAGTATAGTTTTAAATATTGGCGTGTGCTAGCTGACGTATGGCAAATAATTTTAATGTTTTTGTGTTTCGTAATGTTAATTACTTATTACTGTATAGAATCCAGTTTTTCTAACTGAACAGACAGCAGTGCTGCTGGGGAGTTTGTTCCGCCACTTCTTCTTCCCAGCTAAAGCACTAGGAAGTGGTGAAGGGCGGGCGTTTAGGGGAGACTGTCTTATGTGATTTTGTGTTTTGTTCAAAAAGTGCTGATTCTCAGCCCAGTTTGAATAAATTACTTTTGATTTTGATTTTGAATGTGCATAAACCTGGTCATGTCTAGATTTTTTACGCAATTTAGCTAGGAAGATCGTCTTAGCGACGCACGATGGAGATTTCTCTACGATATGATGACCTAATACTATCCATCCAAGTCATAATCCAGTCAAGACAAAACAAACCTATGTAGGTATCTAGAATATAAAGTACATATTGACTATCATTACTCCTAACCGAATTAGATAGTATCATGGTTTTTATTTTGCGATTAAATTTAAAATACAGTTTTAGTAAATAACAATAACGATCTTTTTTGGGCACAAGGACATTGTGATGCAGCTTAGTTAGATACAATATATTAGTATTTTTGATCCGGATTAGTTAAAGTAAATATATAAAGTGAACTTACCTTATCAGAGCTATCTAGATGGAATTTTGCCTAATATCGATGATATTCTTTAGTCCGTAAACAAACATGGGTCTTCATCTTCAAAGATCTGCCACAATTATTTGTCAGAGGGACAGAGGAAGTCCAACTGTCTAACTGATCCCGCTAAGATAGACTACAATTAACAGAGGTTTAGATATCACTAACTGATACAGTCATCGGTCACCCACAAGTGGTACCTAACTAGTTAGTTGCACTTTGCACTTGTGAACATCCCGTTATGTAGGTATTGTAGCTTTCTGATTCAAGCTGTGCAAGGGCATGATACTGCGTGATTTCTGCCCAATGTATTGAAAACTGGCGGGACTATACTGTTTATTTAGCAAGTGCTTTTTAAAATACCAAAAGAACCTACCTAATGCCGAGTATTTCAGTGTAATACGGTTGTTGTCTTGCAGTTCAGTAATGTGAGTGAGACTGAAACGATATAGCTATTCACCATTGGTGAAGGGTCTTATACATATAGTCCACTATGATCTCTTGCGGCTTACTTTTTTAAACATAGGAACTAGGTACCTACCTACTACATTTTCGAACCGGGTTCTTTTCCCAAAATTCTTCATACTTGTCACAGTTGAGCATGGTTAGATGATTAATAAAACTAAGGCAGACTGATCAGGTTTGAAAGAAGCAGATACATAATTCTCGTAGCCTGTCTGACCTCCACAATCCAGCTACTTGTTAACACGATAGCCCAGTTACTGGATAGCAGATACAGAGAGACCTAATTAATCACGCTAACGATACCGCTTTCTTTTTATAGCTGCAAATTGTCCACTGCGTTGATCTTATTGTCGAGAAGACTGATTCCTTGTTTAAATACACCGTGCAATGAATATTGCAGAACTGTCAGAATGAAGAAAGCCTTTGTTGGTGCACGTGAGTGATTTATTCGAATCGTAGTTAATTCGAGTAGTAGGTAGTCGTAGGTAGTACCAATATCTAGAGCTCTTTGTGAAGGAGCCACCACACCTATTTCTGTTCCCAAGTGGAGTTGCTGTGTTAAGTTTTCAAGGGAAGGAAATCTGCATGCCTGTCTGCGTCCGAACCGAACCCACGACCTACATCTCGTAAGTCGGGACCACTGCTCTTAAATTACGATTTCAATAACTTAGGTACATAATATTGTAAAAGGTCATATATAAATACTAGACGTCCTTGTAACATGGGAATATTCAATGAGGTTTTAAAGGCGTAACCACTAATCATTATTGATCATAGAATACTAAACTTTTCAATGAAAACGAATTAATCGACTTCTTAAAAAAGGAGGAGGTTCTCAATTCCCTTTTTTTTTTTTTTTTTTGAATAAACCTTACTCGATATCTCCGACAATTTTTTGTGTATCGATTTCGAAAATATTTTTTTTAATGGATAGGTTATGTCTCACGAGAGGTCCCATATTTATTCCACTTCAAAAATATTGTTTATATTGATTTGGATGATATAATAACTTCCTGTCACTGTTATTTACATAGCAAGTAGTTGTATACAAATGTGTGTGGGGTAGGTGTAGGTACCACAACTAAAAAGTGAAAAATCCATTTTGCAAAAACAAAAAAACTGACTTCCAAAAAAAAACACAAGGAAGTGAAAATTTACTTCCATTTCGGAAGTCGGTGGCAAAAAACGAAAATACAAAACCAAAGACACGGATTTCCGAAATTAAAGTGATTTTTCACTTTGTTGTGTATTTTTTGGAAGTTTGTTGTTTTTTTTTTTTTATTCCGATAACATACATTTTGTATTTCAGTGTGAAGTCGGCCCTAGTTCTGTTATCACGATAGTCTTATCACTAGAGCATGATCTCAGTGTTCGATGTTAAATCGTGTGACACAGTTGTGCCGTCCGAACAAATAATATTACGATAACGCTCGTAGTAAAAACTTCATAGAACTGAAAAAAAAGTGTGTAAATAAAGTGTTGTGATGACGTCATGTTTAAAAAAAGTGTAAATGTGTTTTTAAAATATGTTTTTTTAGTTAGATAGACTACTTAATTAGTTCCTGTGGTATTTATCGTCCGTCTGGAAAGTATAGTCAGTAATGTTCTTCACAAGAACATTACTGACTATACTTTCTGATAAAAATTATCCCGAAATTATTTAATAAAATAAATATGGCGTGCGTATTTATTTATTTATTGCATCCAAGAATGTGCTATCGGTGATAATAATATTAATGAGAGCATGCATAATTATATTCTACGTAATAATAACTTTTTCTCGTTAATTTATCGATATGGCGCTAAAATATCGGTAATTAATAATACACTTGTAAAAATATTATTTAGACGTATTATTTTAAAACCAGACCTTTAAAAAAAGCTTACCTTGTGTACTTTATTATTTAAATACCAGGGCCACATAAACTGCTAGGTAAATTATTATTTGAAACATTAAGAATGTGATTATTTGGACTACCTATAATATGTTCAGCTTCAATGTTCATCGTTAAAGGACAAAATGCTCTCCTAAAAGACCTAGTTGAATTAAATTAAAAGCCATATATTATATTCATTTAAATACTGTAGGTACTGGGCAAGTGGAATAGTATTCACAGTATGCTTCCGTGCTTGTATAAAAAAGCGTTCGGTTTTTACGACGTAATCATAGGATTTTGCCTTGATTATGAACCCCATGATGATCAAAGGACTAAGTAAACTCAAACTATAAGTATGGCTCCGCATTGAAAGCTGTTCATGATTGTCCAAAAATTAAATCGAAATCACTCCGAAACTTACCACGAATACCAGGATATCATAAGTGTAGATGGATTAAAAATAAGGGATGTACAACGTAAAGCAAAATTGGACTGTGAATCTCCCAAAAAGTGTGACATGTGATAAATAGTGCTGTGTTAGAAAAATTGTGCCATAAGTTAATGCCAAAATAATGATGCCAATGAGAAAGATAGCTCATCGAGCGTGTTTCATAGTCAGTAGGACGGTGTACATGACATGTAAGTATTGATATGATAAGGACTCAACAAGGGCCACTTATTGTCTGCGAATTGACAATAGATTGTTCAGCTTATCAGATTTTGTTGTAATTGATATTGGCTGATATTAAGAAATTATAAATGATTAGCTTTCGCCCGCGGCTTCGCTCGCGTTAATTTAAGGTATCAAGCAAACAAACTTGCTTTCGCATGTATAATAATTATTATAGTTAAAAGGATGAAAAACCGGTCTATCGACACTAGACTCACACAATGTAATAAGTATACTTACTTAAATGAAATAAAAAACGTACCTCACTACACTACACACTACACGTGGCGCCATCTATTATCATAAGAACGTTATTGTTGCTTTCCTCGGGAACAATACTTTTTTCGGGATGAAAGGTACCCTATGTCCGTTTCTGTACACCTGACAACGTATATGCAAAATGTCATGATGATCGGGTTCAGTGGTCTAGGCGTGAAAAGGTAACAAACAAACAAACATACTTTCGCATTTATAATATTAAGTAGGTAGTTAGGATTTGCAAAATTCCTCTGTCTTTGAGTCGTTCTGAACGTTAAAAATTTTATAATATGGAAATGGCTTCTGTTCTAAGCTGGCAATCTAGTCTGCGTGTTAAAGTTCAGCACGTTTATATGCGTATGGTGACACTCGCTCGAATTAATATGACTTCTTTAATTCCCTTTCTGAACTACATAAAAGTAATCTGTATGTTAAATTAATGCACTGTCCACATCTTTCAGTTCTAGTGTTTTTCAAATATGTACCTACACGAAAAAAATATGTTAAAAGAACGTGAGAAACAAGTAGGTACTTATCTTATGCCTTCGGTTTAAGGACATTTATTTCTCAAAAAAAAAGAATGTTACAGTTCACTTAACATATTATTGAGAAAAGTAAGAAAAAAATAAAAGTAAGTGCGATTCTCTGTGTTCACAATAAGAAAATTAAGAGTTAAAGGCGACAATCGGTACTGTTATTGTTGTTTTCTAAAGTGTTCTTCTAGGGTTTTTTTAAATGTATATATTATGGTGTCACTATTGGTTACATCATCAGGTAGATATTGGTTTCATTATACAGTTTTGCTCCCTCATACAGTATATTTTATAGAGAGTTATTAAGAGTTAATAACCCCTCTAAACGAGTCCTTTCTCTCTGCAGGCTGCTGCGGCTGCTGCTCCGCCCTCCGGCCGCGCTACAAGCGGCTAGTAGACAATATCTTCCCCGCCATACCGCAGGATGGCCTCGTCAAATCCAACATGGAGAAGCTCACGTTCTACTCGCTGTCGAGTCCCGAGAAACTCGACAGGATCGGCGAGTACCTGTTCCAGAAGGCGTCGAGAGATATTTATAGAAGACGACATGGGTAAGTCTTGAACAATAACGTTATTCTTTTCGATCAAAATATGCTTTCAAGCGTTCGTACAAGAATAAAATAATAAGAAACTAATAGAATTATAATATCTTATGTTACCTAAGTCATCGACCTATTGCTGAATGGCTTCAGGCCAGGACAGATTGCATTAAATAGAATAAGTTACAAAAAACATATATATTCAGATTTCTCGAAATTTATTTATCTAAAAAAGCCTAGCTTGTACCCCTTTTATCGGATAAAGAGAGCTATCCTATCTCCTAAACCTCTCTTCTCTGTGCGTTTTCTGGCAATGTTTGTAGATTTGATTTACCTACATCAACATTTAGAATCGTAGGACCATTTTTTCATCTTGCCATGATATTAACCTTAAACCTTATCTTCAGTTGACTTATCAGAACATTATCGTTTCCGTATTGCAGCTGTCTCGTTTAACTGTGCGACACATGATAAATACAATATGATCAAAACTGCCTCTCCAGAACCGAGTTCCTCACGGTTATGGAGAATTTCTTTCATCCAAAAAATTATCTTTTACTAATAATTCGTCGCTTATTCAGCGAATATTTTTTAAGGTGCGTGCAAACTGTGCGAGGCAGGCCTATGATTCGAATGGTAAGCCACGCATGTGACGTGGTTAGCCAAGAATGTAATGCGACATCTGACATTAAAAATGCATTTGCAGCTCATACCTCACACTGTCTGGACGCACCTTTAGAGATAGTGAAAAGAACGTTCATTTTCGGTAGTAGATATTAAAGAGCACGTCTGATTTAATACGTTTTTAATCCTTCAGGGATCCATATGCCTTTCCATTCGCGGATGTCTTAAAAATTAGTTAAGAAGTAGGGTCGATTGTCACAATATCAGGGATAGGCCTTTCGGGCTCAGTCACAAGAAAAATATTGCTTGAAATTGCAAGCAATATTTTACTCATGTGCGACGAATGAGGATAATAAATGAAGTACTGAAATAGTAATTCCATGTTATATATCACATAAAAGTACGGCTATTACATGTTACCCAATCTACAGTGCCTGGTCGACCAAAGAGCTAGATCAATCGCGGTTAAATCTACGTAGAGTGTATTGATTTCTACACGAGTTAGACTGCTGTAAATGTAAAGCTTTGTCCACACTGAAGCATTTGTAATTTTGGCTCCAATTCACTTTAAAAGTAGTGAAATTCATTTTGCCAAATATGTTTACTCGTTGTTATGTTAAACAGTTCACTTTAGGTGACATAGAGTCCAGAAGTCTGAGCTACCTGAAGACCCTCCATCATCATATATGTATAACCCTATAAATGTCTGCCGCTCAACAAAAATCGCCTAAAAATAGCAAAACGAATCTAAAATCACCACGCATGGTAAAAGAACAGATCTTTCCAGTATTTGGTTATCGGCGCAAAGAAGAATGTCAACTCTAATCATCCATTAATATAGCAAGAGGCTATATTAGCATTGTAAAAACCTCTCCTAATATTCATTACTTTCCCTCCAGGTTCGTGATAATAGCCATGGAGGCGATGGACCAGCTCCTCGTCGCGTGCCACTCGCAGACGCTCAACCTGTTCGTGGAGAGCTTCCTCAAGATGGTGCAGAAACTGCTGGAGTCCACCGACCCTCAGCTGCAGATCTTGGCCACGCAGAGTGTAAATAAATTAAATTAACTTAGAATTGAACCCAGGAGCTCTTACTCAGCAGTGGAGCATAGGCTAGTCCCTTAAATGCGACTTAGACATAACTAGTACAATTCGGGTGTATTTTAGCTGCACTGCACCTCTTCCCAAACCCTCGGGATATAATGCGTGAAAATACATATGTTATGTGTTAAATAATATATAAACCCTCTTTAAGATAAATACTTGAGATTAAAGAACAGTTTTAAAAGTACAGTCCTTTTCATTTGCATGTCAATAAAATGGACACCAACATATAAATGACAATTTTGATTCTGTATAATTATAGTTAAAAGCTAGTATGTGTTGTGTTATTATAATAGTTTTCAATTTTATGTTGGTAGGTATATTGGTGTGTGCTAACTGACATATGGCAAATAATTTAATTTAATGTTTTGTGTTTCGAAATGTTAATGGCTTACTATTGTATAGAATCCAGTTCATCTAACTGAACAGACAGCTGTGCTGCTGGGGAGTTTGTTCCGCCACTTCTTCCCAGCTAAAGCACTAGGAGGTGGTGAAGGGCGGGCGTTTTGCGGAACTGTCTTATGTCATTTTAACGTTCAAATATTGCTGATTCTCAGCCTAGCAACTGAAAAATAAAATACTATTGATTTTGATTTTTTTAAAGTATCATATGGTCCAAACGTGTCCAAAATTCCACTATGTTTACCCTACAGTTTCCAAGCGCGTGAAACACTAAATTTTGCTTTTATATGATTTTTTTATCTATGTCTAGATACTCACCATCAAACCTTTCTTCGTTTTCCCCAGTTCGTCCGCTTCGCCAACATAGAAGAAGACACGCCATCGTACCACCGCCGCTACGACTTCTTCGTGTCGAAGTTCTCCGCGATGTGCCACAGCAACCACATCGACAAGCTGACAAGGGACAACATCCGGCTCGCGGGCATACAGGGCTTACAGGTACGTTGTATTGTTAATACGATAGAACCACTTTTAATTCGTATGTGACATCAGCACTATAAAAGTGGGGAAACTAATAAACTACATTGATAACAAACAGGGCAACAAACAAGAAACAAACAGCGCAAAATTTGAGTTGGCATCCCTTAAAAAAGAAGTCCAACGGGGTCCAAGGTTTATACTTTTGTTGGTGGCTATGTGTTCAAAATTATTAAATTATTTTAATTGTTATTGGGTGAGTTTGACGTGCGTGAACGCACGGAAGAGTTACTCTCACACGTCATAACCAAGCAAAAGTAGTGCATATTCCTATCGCAGTGTGACTGTATTCTCTATATCTAAATGTCCAAAAAAATGTTTCGTAACTAGGTAATTTCGTATGGTTACGCATACAATTAACCTTTCTCGGTAAAATTACCTGCTGTTAAAATTACTGTGATTTATGGATAAGCAATATACTGCCGCACGTCCGGCCATTACACCCAAAATAACTATGAAATCCGTAATTTTTGCCGTTTATATCCCACTAAACATGTATTTCAGAGCCAAATTCGAAACCATATGCTATATTTAAGAAAAACTGTGTCGTTAAAAGTTTTTTGCATTATTTGTATTATATCTATTGATAATGATGTTAATAAAGATCATTTTGCCAAGAAATGCTATAATTATATTATGTCTTTACGCACTATTTGGGAGGGCGTAATTATAGCATTCGCATAGGGCGATGAGTTGAAATTGATACTATAAAGCTACTTTTGTTGCAGGGTGTGATTAGAAAAACCGTGTCGGATGACTTGGTGGAAAACATCTGGGAGGCACAACATATGGACAAGATCGTGCCATCTCTGCTCTATAACATGCAGGTAAACTATCAACCGTCAGAATTAGCAAAACGACAAAATTATTTTGCATATATCCGTTGTATAAAAAAAAAATAAAGACTGCCGACAGAAGTGAAAACTCAAAACAATGGAAATATTAACAAATCTTATTAAATACTAATAAATCCTTCTATCAGTGCACTTTATAATACCTATTCATTGCACGATGTATTGCAGATATCAAATATTAGAAAAATAAATTATATAAATTTTTTCAATGCAAATATCAATCAATGTTGGAAATATTCAACAATAAATACCTTGTTTTTTTCATTCATTTTTCTTCTAATACATATAAGTATATTAAGTACTCACTATTTAATTGTACTGCACAGTGATTCTTCAGTGAATCAATTCAAATAATGATTATCGAAAACACAAATAACAATGTACAAAATAAACTTTTCACTCCTCTTGCTCAAAAAGACCGTCATTGTGGCGTACCAGAGCGAAGAAAAAATAGCAATTCTTACTCTAGGGGAAAAAGTTTTTTTTTTAATTTTTGTGTGTCAAATGACAATGAGCCTACAAAAACGAAAAAGTCTTTAGTCATAAGTAGAATAATCATGAATATAGACTCGACTTATTACTGTTTCATAAAAAAAGAACTTCATTTTATTTTTGAAAATGGAACTAAAATCGGCGATCTCTTTGGTAGAATGCATGCAATGCGTTGCGGCTGCAGAAGAAAAAACAAAAAAAAGACATTGGCGCGAAATCTTTATAATTTTTCTCTAATTGCAAATTGAATTGGTAGTGACCGTAATTAATTTTACAATAGTGAAAATGTCATCATCTAGTGAGAATGGAGACCCTAATTTGCAAATAGAAGAGAAAGGAAAATAAATAATTTTAATAAAATAAACTACATATTTCATATTGTATTGGATTGTTTTATTTTCTCGCAATCGTAGTGAAAAGTAGAGTGTAACAAACGGCGCTAAACACCCATTAAAACTCGGTTTCTATTTACTCCCTCGCTACAGCTCGGGAGTAAAACTACCTCGTATATAATGGGTCATTTTAGCTCCTTGTATAACAATCTACTATTTCAAGTGGTCAACATTGCTTCACTTACTGCTACTACAGCATGTCGGTGACGCGAAATCACAAGATTGTACCCATCCAAAAAGTCAACACATATTTATGATACAGTCGAGTATATACAATGTATTAATGTACATAATATATTATGCGTATACGTGTACACAGGCCGCTATACTACGCGTCGCTAGTCTGGCGCGAGCGCAATACGTCACGAACATGTCGAGGTTATCGGTGACGCGAACCCATAAGTTTTTCCCCTATCAAAAATCGCTCAACGCGGCTAAATAAGTTTTCACTAAATAATAGTTTTAAAAAACTAAAAAAAAGCTTTTGTAGATAACCGAACTAAAAAGTAGAAAATAATTTTCAATAAATTTAAAATAAGAATAGAGTGAAATTTATTGTAAAAAAGCGTGGGTTACTTGAAATCAATAAAATTTTATAAATGTTTACAAAAATATTTACATATTTTTGTAAACATTTATAAAATTAGCGTCATCATGAAAATATCTGATAAAGCAACCCTCGCTTTTATACAATAAAATATATTTATCGTACCACTTGTTCAAAAAAGTGACATTCTATGCCACAAAAAGCGAACATAACAATAGTCATTTTTAATCTGTTAAAAACAGGGAAAGAAAATTGTACTGAATTTCATTCATCCTCTAGGGGGAGAATATGATTTAAATTTGGAATACTTACCGAAATTTATAATGAACTATATCTGTGTTTACACCATTGAGTTTGTATATAAAGCATACATCTTTTTGAAAAAGGAATACGCATTTATTATGCAGTTATGATTATTAATAAAATTACGAAAACCGACGAGGCCGTATGAGCTGGATGCCTTTGCTTTTCCGACAAAAAATATTAGTCTAGGAATTTGCCGCGTTTTTGTTTTCTTCAAATACATAAACGTTAAGTTTATTTTAATTTATTTTTATAAATAAGTTAATGTTCTAATAATACGTTTAATTGTCATTATTTTTAATAAATGCTTAACTCGTATTATTATTGTGTTAATATTTTCGCAAATGGTACGAAAAGTAGAGTATTTTCCTCGGTGATAAAGCTGTCTTAGTCTTGGGTGAACTTAAATCCCTCGCTACACTCAGGACTCGTCTTAAATCCCTCGCTTCGCTCGTGATTTAAGTTTTTAACACCCTCGCTACGCTCGGGAGTAACCCTCGAGTCCTTCATTACGCTCGCGATTTAAATCGTCACCCGCGACAGAAGACACTGCTTTATCCCCTTGGTTAATAATCTACTATTATTGTTATCACTATAATCTTATTTTAGGTTTATTGAAAATTATTTTCTACTTTTTAGTTCGGATATCTACAAAAGCATGTTTTTTAGTTTTCTTAAACTACAGATTATTTATTTTTAGTGCGGCTTACTGCAATAGCGTGTTTTTTTTTTTAACTGAGAAACTTTTAAGCGGCTTGCAGTAGACTGAACTGACAGAAATCGTCACGTAACGAAAAAGCGTTATGCCTTTTACGAGCGACCTTCCTCTCTTTCTCTTTCTTACTGTCTCTTTCTATTTTATATGGTTGTATGTGTGTGCGAGTGTGCGAGTTTTGATATTATATCGTTTGTGTACGGTCAACGATATAACCTCAATTCTATACACATGTAAATATAATTTGAACTATTGGAATAAATATTATTGTATTAGGTATCTTTTTTTCTTTTTCTTTTTACTATTGCCACAAAGGGAAAGGGTGGTTACAAAGGAAAAAATCGTTAATCCTGAAGATCCTGGCAAGGATAATGGGACAAACTATTTAAATTATGGCATTGTCATCGGTCCTTGATACAAGTCCTTGATAAATGTGCGAAGTTTCAAATCAATCCGACGTTTTGAAGTGTATTGGATCATTGAGTTCCCTTCAAAATGGTTGAGCTGAATGGTGCTGATCCATACGTCATGTTCGTGAACGGGCGCCGTCAGTAGGCACTGGTCATTTCTTAGCTGCCACGGCTTATTTAAATTCCATAATTGTTTTTATCTTTTTATTACGGACGCTTTTAACGTGCACGTCTTTCTACATCGTTCTCACATGTATAATTACAACATGAATGATGTAACCACTCTATTGTAACAATATTTTGATTTAAAAGAGTGTCCATGGAGTTTCTTGCCCGTTCTTCTCCATAGGTACCTACTACGCTTTGGAATGGGCAACTAGCTTCATCTTTCTGACTGACCGACCCCTTGACAATTCAAAAGTGCCTGTAATTGGTTTATTTGAACTAAATGCTTTGAGTTTGAGTTTGAAGTGGATCGTTGTTTTGAGAGTGGTGAGTGGAGAGTGCTCGTGATTGGGTGCTGCTTCTGGTGACAGGTCATCGTGCTGACTATGGTTTGTTATTGTTATTAGTAATTAATGTTTCTTTATTTTACTTCGAAGGTCCTAGTTTATCATTTGTGGCTACATGTTACAGCTATATACATATAAACATAATGCAGCATTGCATATGTAAGCGGGCACGCCCTTTATTCCAGGAGGCTTTTTATTATGTATTTAGTTCTGTTTGCGTTTTTGTTTTTATTATTTGTTTCTGCTTGAGTATAGTTTTAAATATTGGCGTGTGCTAGCTGACATATGGCAAATGATTTTAATATTTTTGTGTTTCGTAATGTTAATTACTTATTATATATAGAATCCAGTTCTTCTAACTGAACAGACAGCAGTGCTGCTGGGGAGTTTGTTCCGCCACTTCTTCTTCCCAGCTAAAGCACTAGGAAGTGGTGAAGGGCGGGTGTTTTGGGAGGAATGTTTTATGTGATTTTGACGTTCAAAAAGTGCTGATTCTCAGCCTAATTTGAATAAATGACTTTTGATTTGATTGGGATGAAAATCGATTAAAAAAAATCCGTTACATAGATACATCTATCCCTAAATACATACATACATACCAAGCTAATATAAGCGTGTTAATTACAAAAAATAATAATTGTATATCGTTTCCGATTTTCAAGTCTAGTCAGATTGGAGAGATAAATGGCGTCGATAGGTCCCTACTAAAAGTCCCAACTTTAGGTTCTTTATACGTTAATTTCCCTGCGATAACTTTCAGAGTTGCATTTTTTTTATTGGCTTTGAAGAAAAAACTACCTAGCTTTCCACCATTACTTACCACAATCCTGCGAATTTGAACTAAAACTAACTTTATACTAATCCCATTTTCCATTGTCCACAGACTGCCGAGAAATACGACACAGTACTATGCATGGAGGGAGGCGCAGGAGAAGAGGAGCCGGCGCGTCTTGCTGAGGCTTGCCTCCGGGAGCTCGTGGGCCGCGCCTCCTTCGGGCACATCCGCAGTGTGCTGCGGCCTGTGCTCACGTGAGTCACGCGTTGTAACTGTTGCGGCATCGTAGTATGGTCTAGAGCTGGAGCTCGTGGGCCGCGCCTCCTTCGGGCACATCCGCAGTGTGCTGCGGCCTGTGCTCACGTGAGTCACGCGTTGTAACTGTTGCGGCATCGTAGTATGGTCTAGAGCTGGAGCTCGTGGGCCGCGCCTCCTTCGGGCACATCCGCAGTGTGCTGCGGCCTGTGCTCACGTGAGTCACGCGTTGTAACTGTTGCGGCATCGTAGTATGGTCTAGAGCTGGGCTGTACAGATCTCGGGATAACTGTGTTAAAATGGACACTATTACCCATGCCCATTCATAAAAAAGGGTACAAAATTAGAAAGAGCAGTGGGTTGTAAACAGTGGTGGCCCAGTGGTAACGGCCGCGACTTACGAGTCGTAGGTCGTGAGTACGGACCCTGACAGGCGCTTTACTTTTCGTAAATTATTTCATCACCACTGGTCTCAAAGCGGCGAAGGAAAACATCGTTTGGAAACCGGCATGTCCTAGAAACAAATAATTCGAAGACATGTGCCATCCGCCAACCAGCACTGGGCCCTCGTGGTGGATTACGGCCCATTCCCTCTCACCGAGAGGAGGCCTGTGTCCCAGCTGTGGGAACAGTAGAGGCTGATTATGCTAATTATAGAAACTACCTACTTTCACATTTCCCGGTTGTAATAGATAGGGAGAATGTGATCCTCCCAGTTACAAAATCTCATTTGTTCCCGTTCGTTGAGTAAGACTTTACATTTTTGCTAACTTAGTTCATTTGCGTAAATATTACATCACTTGTACTTGTGCTGACCGCAGATTCTCTGATCAGTAACTCGATCAGGCTAGCATCATACGCAGGGGCATTTATTAAACATATTATTTTTCTCATTGTGCAGTCACTTCGACCGACACGAGCTGTGGATTCCGAACGACTTTGCCGTACACACCTTCAAGATTATCATGTTTTCTATTCAAGTAAGGTTGTTTTATTACGTTTTACTAATTTTAAGTTTATACTGTTGGGATTAATTAAGTGATATCAGAACCCGCGGAAATTACAAAAGGGAATATTATTTTATGAAAACAAAACGTTAATAAAAAACTTTTTAACTTTTTTTGTTAAAAACTTTTTTATTTTTCACTTTTAGCTATGGTACCTACCCCACACCAATTCGAAAACGATCGTCTTACACGTTCACGTCCGTCTGAAGGCGGTTTTTGTTTTTTTTTTATTTTTGTAAAACCGCTTGACCACGCGGGAAGCATCAGCTTTCAAATAAAATAAAAAAATCATTAAAATGGGTTCTCCCAGTCGAAAGTTCTGAGTTAACAAACATTGAGACCCTCCTCCTTTTTTGAAGTCTGTTAAAAATGACGATTATTTATGATTTTATTTACATAATTCTTTTTGAATATGTTATGTATAGAGATCGGATATTCGGATGCATATTTCACCTAAAGTTGAGATGTTGGCTATTATGGAATGCGCTTTTGTATCAATAAAAATCCCGCGGTTCCGGGATCGACAAATTAAGTTCTTAGAATCCGATGTATATTTACTTACTTTCAAATGTTGGCTTATATGGAATGCACTTTTGCATCGATCGTCAAAATCTCGCGATTCCGGGATCGACAAATTTAGTGTCTTTTTTAGAATCGGATGCATATCTACCTACCTAATATTGTAAAGTAGGTAGGTAGATACCAAACTGCCATAGCAAATAACGTCAAGATAAGATAACGGACTACATACACGGTGATTGGAAGATGGGTGCAAAGCTTTAGGGCGATGATAGTACAGACAATTTAGAACCATTTAAGCCATGGTTGTTTTAGACGAAGTCTTACCATTTTTTTTAACCTAATTTGTATTTTTCATCGAAGGTTCCCAAAGTTTTAACTAAACTGCTTATTTATGGCCAAATTTTATTTTATTTTAATAGGAATAACAAACAGCAATATATTACATAGTAGGCGCACATTAAAGACTATTCATAAAAGTAACAAATACACTACTCGAGACGTTATCCACAGATTACTATACAGAATAGCTAGCTGTTAGCAGAGCAAATTAAAAAGAGCTTATTAATTATTTGACAGGGTTATGATCTCTTAAAATAGTCGTAATTTCACGCTTAAATATAGCTTTGCTAAGAAACATAATGTCTGAAAAGCAAAACTGTTTATTATAGGTGTTAACGGCGAGTGAGCGCCAGAGTTAGTTCGACAAAAAGAAGTGAACGAACTTCTCGACAGAACACAGTACGAGGGATCAGGAAGCACAAACTGTTCACAAGATCAGTACAATCAAACTTATTGCGACATATACTATACAGAGTCATCATTTCAAGTAGGGTTCGACGGGATTGTAGGGTCATGAGATTATATTTTTGAAGCAATAATTGATATGACATTTTAGTTTTACAGCATCTGTAATGCATAGAGCGTGGGTACTTATGTTGGACCAACTCAATGACCTCAACGTATTTTTTGTATGGGGGTTCCAGATGGGTACTGCGTTTTCAAGTTGTGGCCGTTTTATTTATTTATTAAAACTTTATGCACAAGTAAAAAAAAATACTGTACAAAGGCGGACTTAATGCCTGAGGCATTTTCTACCAGTCAACCTTAGGGTGATGCAGAGATAAACCATGGCAGGTGCAACATACGGGATAGATAGCTCGGAAATGACTTTAAAATACAAGAATAAATACTAATACATAGATACATACATATTAACAAAATAAACCTTGGTCAGGAGAAATAACGATCGGTACCTATAGGAGAAAACGAATCCAGCAACTCAGCGCTGAGATGTTTCGGCCAACCTCTGACGGATATGTTCACGTGTCTTCACTTTAAAAGATAACCGACTGGTTGCTGTCCTGATATTCAAAGGGAGCGCATTCCAATGAAAAACCGGCTGGACAAAGAAAGAATAATTAATGAAGCCGGAACGGTGAGAAGGACATCGTAGAAGACGATTGTTGGTGGAAGGAAGATTTTTACTATGGGCAGTGCATAAATATTGAATTCGGGACGTCAGGGAAGAAGGAGAAGTGGGTTTGTTCAGAATAGAGAACAACGTAGACAGAGCCCTCAAATCTCTGCGCTGGCGAATGGGTAACCATTTCAATGGCTTGTAAAGGTGCAAGTAGATAGAAGGCCGATGAAATTCTCTAGACGCTCTCATTACAAAACCAGACATTTTATACGCCTTATTACCTATGTTGTCTACATGGGTGTCAAGATGGAGCTTTGAATCCAGATTTACGCCTAGGTCACGGAGGGAAAAAACCTTGTTTAGGGCAGTGTTTCCAAGAGAGTAATTGAAATTTATCACATGTTTTTTCTTAGTAAACGTAATGCCATATCATTTAGAGACACGTAACGTGAAGCTTATTAGCAGAACAGTATTCCGTGAAGAAGTCAAGTTCCTTCTGAAAATCTAATCAGTCGGTTTGGGTAGCAATAGTTTTGTAAATTTTCAAATTGTCCGCGTATAGTAGGAACTTGGAATTCTTAAAGCAATCTTTAATGTCATTGATAAATAAGATAAACAAAAGAGGCCCTAAAATTGAGCCCTGGGGGACTCCCGAAGTGACCTTTATTGTATGAGACTCAAACCCATTAATGACAACCTTTTGGGTCCTATTAGTAACATACACAAACCACAAATGACACGAACCAGCGCAGTAAATCACCTCTAATGCCGTTGAATGCGATTTTGTTGAGTATTAGTTTATGATCTACCCTATCGAACGCCTTTTGGAAGTCTGTATATACAGCATCGATTTGCTGCCTCTTGTCTAAGCCTTCAAACAAATGTGTTGAGAAAATAAGGAGATTACTTATACAGGACCTTCTATGAGAAACCCATGCTGTTCTTTTAATATTACACGATGAATGATAGGCTTATCTCACTATGCACTAATCTTTCAAAAAGTTTTGAAAGCCCGGACAGCAACGAGATTGGACGATATGTAGAAACATCATTCTTAGGGCCGCATTTATGGATTGGAACAATGTTTGCTCGTTTCCAGACATCAGGGAATACACCACAGGAAAGGTATTAATTATATAAACTAAACAAGGGAAAGCACAGTGTGTCACAAGTATTTTTTTTAAAGATCGAAGGAATACCATCTGGCCCTGGACCCTTAGAAGCATCCAATGACTTGAGTTCTTTTTGAATTTTGTATAAAGTAAATTACAAAGTTTAATATAATTTTCGGGATTAGCGGGAGGCGGTATCCATGACTTATCATCGAAAGTAGACGGTTCGTCAACGGATTGGAAAAAGGATAAAAATAAGTCTTAAGCAGTTGCTTTATTTATCCAATCCGAATACAACTGTATTCATTGTAATTGAACCATAAATTAATTCATTTTTATTTTACTTAATTAAAGTAATGTGTAAGCAATCTAGCAAAACTTGTTTTAGGCCTCTGTGTCGTCAAACATTTTTTTTTACAGACATTTAAAGTTCATAAAAATTTTAAAAATTCATAATACTTTTTGTAAACCTTATTTTAAAAAACGCGGAGGGTTGCTTATTTGTTGAACCCTTTTTGAAAAAATGCTTGATAATCGCTCTTTCTTTTGAGGTATCATTTACGCGGATTTCTCTCTCAAATTGGTTTGTAGGTCCTACTTTCAGGACCTACAAACCAGAGAGAAATTTTAGGCAGACTAAAACTAAACTTTTGCTTAAAAAATAACTTTGTCTTCGAAATTATAAATAAGTTGCAATTCTAAGAATTTCTTGCACATGCAAATTGAGGGGATTATCTAAACAATGCCGCAGCGCGCGGTGCGACGGCATTTCCAGGTAGAAAATAAAATAGAAGTGAAAATGAATGCCCAGTGAATAGAAAATGGCGATAAGTACGTTGGTTTATGACAGCAAAATGGTCTTAGTTACTGAGGCAACAAAGTCGTGTTTCTTTAGACAGTCAATACTATGTCACAATTACTACTTTTGACATTAGGTAAAGAAAATCGTATACACTTAGTTTTTTTTTCCATTTAATACTAAATTACTAGCAGTGAACCAATTATGGACCTGCAGTAGGGCGTTATTAACGTCGTCAAAATTTGTAGCATTTCTTTCTACCTTAAAAAATAAAGAAGTATCGTCAGCAAATAACAACATTTGTGGTAGATTTTTGTAATAAATGGAGTAGATCATTAATATCCCTGGGCCTGGTCTACCGGCGAGCGTAGGAGGGGCCAATAATCCGATGGGAATTGCAGATATGTTTATGAAACATTTCAAAGTGCAATCTCCACTGGGCCCGTCCGTTGAAGTGTCTGATGCTGAGTCTGGCAGTGGGGTGACGGAGCCACTCACTCTTTTCTCGGCTAAACAAGTCAGATCCATCATTCAAGGCATGAGCAGAGGTAAATCGCCCGGCCACGACGGACTCAGCATCGAGCATTTCAAATATGCGGGAGTTCACCTGCCGAGGGTCCTGTCCTTGTTTTACAGAATGTGCATCAGTCACTCTCATTTACCTGCTGAGCTGATGCAAACTATTGTAGTACCTATAGCAAAAAAACAGGACAGGGGATATCTCGGATAAGGGAAACTACCGTCCCATCTCCCTTGCAACCACAGCGGCTAAAATATTGGACAGTATACTTGATTCGTGCCTGAAAAAGTATTTGTATTTGCACGATGCACAGTTTGGTTTCCAACCCAAGCTTTCAACTGAGAGTGCTGTGCTGAGTTTGAAGAATACTGTCCAGTATTACACAGACCGAAAAACGCCGGTGTATGCCTGTTTCCTGGATCTCATCATATGACACCAGGGCCTGCGACCTGGTGTCATATGATGTGCTCTGGAGAAAACTGGGTGACAGGAATGTACCGGTACCAGTGCTTAAGCTCATGCAGTATTGGGTATGCGAACCAAACCAATTATGTAAAGTTTGCCGGAACGTTCTCTGAGTCATATGGGTTGGAGAGCGGTGTGGCAGTGTGTGAGGCAGGGGGGTTGACTTCTCCACGGCTCTTCAACCTTTATGTTAATGATCTCATAGTGGAGCTCAGCAGTATGCGTGTCGGATGCCGGTTGGTGGTGTTAGTATAAACAGCATCAGCTACGCGGACGACATGGTGCTGCTGGCCCCGACTGCGGGATCTATCGGAGAAATGCTGAAGGTCTGCGAAATATATGCTGCCTTGCACGGCTTTGTGTACAATGTCCGTAAATGCGAATACATGGTCTTTAAGGCCGCCGCGCCGGTAAGTGCCCTAATCATGAACCTAGCTTTATTCTGAATGGTATAAGCATAAATAAAGTCTACCAATTTAAGTACTTAGGGCACATACTTACCGATGACCTTAAAGATGATGTAGACATTGAAAGGGAACGTAGGGCACTAGCGGTCCGAGGTAACATGTTGGCCCGTCGATTCTCGCGTTTTGCGGACCAAGTCAAAATCACCTTGTTCAAGGCGTTTTGTCAAGGTCTGTACGCGGGGAGGATGTGGGTCAGCTGTACCAAAAGGTCGTAAGAAGTCTTACGCGTTCAGTACAACAATGTGTTTAGGATGTTGTTGGGACTGCCCCGTTTCTGTAGCGTATCGGAGATGTTCGCTCAGAATCGAACAGACGGCTTCCATGCAGTGATTCGTAAAAAAAGTCGCATCACTGATGCGTAGAACGCGGGGCAGTGACAATAGCATCCTGAAAACAGTTGTGGAGAGCCCTTACTCCCCGATTCTGAGGCACTATGTGGGGATAATGGTCGGGTAGCTCATTCCTCACTTTGTCGTTCTCTGCACATTCTTCCTCAGACACCTACTTTGTTGTTTGTTTCTTGGCTGTTTACTACTAACACTAGTTATAAGATATTTTTACTAACAAAATGGACTATATTGGTGTCCGAATCTAATATATAAATAAATAAAAATTAATATACACTAAAAAGAGGAAAGGACCCAATATCGAGCCTTGTGGGACTCCCATTTCTACTTTTAAACTAAGTGATTTGACACCATTTATTTGAACTTGCTGCTGCCTATCATTTAAATAAGATTTTACTAGACTGAGCGCAAGTATTCCAAGTCCATAATGCTCAAGTTTCAAGAGCAAGGTTTCGTGATCGACGCAATCAAATGCCTTGGAGAGGTCACAAAAGATTCCTATGGCGTCTTGGGCCTCTTCCCACGCCGTAAATATGTGTTATAATAAGGTGACACCGGCTTCAGTCGTACAACGTCCCTTGGTGAAACCATACTGTTGATTGTGTAAGATTTTATTGGGTGTTAAAATGAAAGAGCATTTGATTAAGCATGACCTTTTTAAATACCTTGCTGAAAACTGGCAACACGCATACGGGTCTATAATTATTGGTGTCTTTACTGTCCCCGGATTTGAAAAGTGGTATTACCTTACTGTATTTAATTAAATCCGGGAAGACTCCTTGATCCACACACAAATTAAATATGAAGGCTAAGTAAGGCGCTATAGTGTCAATTATGGATGTACAGACTTTAATGGACATACCCCAAAGATCTTCAGTAAATTTGCTCTTGATTTGCTTAAAAGCTTTTATTACTGTTATGGGGTTAATATGCTTAAAGTTAAATTCAATCGGGCAGACCGAAACGTTCGACCTTACTAAATCAAAAGCGAGCGTGGGTGAGGAATTTATGGTGTCAGTAGTTTTAATTGGGATACTGGTAAAGAAATTTACAAATTCTTGAGCAACTTCTTTGCCATCGCAAATGAGACCACGGGTCGTCTCCTAATCAGAATTATGCTTTTTGTCCCTGTTCGTTTAATTATTGATAATTTTAATGCGATCCATGAATCCCGGGTTTTTTTAATAAATGATATTTTAGAAGTCGCTTCCATACTATACACCCGAGTAGTTATGCATTCCCGGTGTTCCTGGCATCCCGGGCATTTTTGTGCAATAAAATATTTAAAACCAGCCATTCTGTACTTAGAAAAACACAGCCAAAAAATTACTTTAGGTAAATATGCATCCGAATATCCGATCACTGGTTATGTGGTATTATTGGTGATATTGGTATGATATAACGATACAATACAACATAGGAAATATAGAATTTCGCGGGCAACCTGATAGTCCCAACGTACGGTTACATTGTGCTCAAACGTTTTCCTCCCTTAAGGCGCAGTACTCGTACAGCGTGGTGGAGGCCCTGATGCAGCACCTGGACGCGGGCGCCAACAGCAGCACGCCGGGAGCCGCGCGCGACAACACGCGCGTGCGCGCCGCCCGCGCCACCGTGCTCAGCAATATTGTGGCCATAGCCGCGGGGGATAGTGTGGGTACGTACACACAGCACGCCGCGCGCGACAACACGCGCGTGCGCGCCGCCCGCGCCACCGTGCTCAGCAATATTGTGGCCATAGCCGCGGGGGATAGTGTGGGTACGTACACACAGCACGCCGCGCGCGACAACACGCGCGTGCGCGCCGCCCGCGCCACCGTGCTCAGCAATATTGTGGCCATAGCCGCGGGGGATAGTGTGGGTACGTACACACAGCACGCCGCGCGCGACAACACGCGCGTGCGCGCCGCCCGCGCCACCGTGCTCAGCAATATTGTGGCCATAGCCGCGGGGGATAGTGTGGGTACGTACACACAGCACGCCGCGCGCGACAACACGCGCGTGCGCGCCGCCCGCGCCACCGTGCTCAGCAATATTGTGGCCATAGCCGCGGGGGATAGTGTGGGTACGTACACACAGCACGCCGCGCGCGACAACACGCGCGTGCGCGCCGCCCGCGCCACCGTGCTCAGCAATATTGTGGCCATAGCCGCGGGGGATAGTGTGGGTACGTACACACAGCACGCCGCGCGCGACAACACGCGCGTGCGCGCCGCCCGCGCCACCGTGCTCAGCAATATTGTGGCCATAGCCGCGGGGGATAGTGTGGGTACGTACACACAGCACGCCGCGCGCGACAACACGCGCGTGCGCGCCGCCCGCGCCACCGTGCTCAGCAATATTGTGGCCATAGCCGCGGGGGATAGTGTGGGTACGTACACACAGCACGCCGCGCGCGACAACACGCGCGTGCGCGCCGCCCGCGCCACCGTGCTCAGCAATATTGTGGCCATAGCCGCGGGGGATAGTGTGGGTACGTACACACAGCACGCCGCGCGCGACAACACGCGCGTGCGCGCCGCCCGCGCCACCGTGCTCAGCAATATTGTGGCCATAGCCGCGGGGGATAGTGTGGGTACGTACACACAGCACGCCGCGCGCGACAACACGCGCGTGCGCGCCGCCCGCGCCACCGTGCTCAGCAATATTGTGGCCATAGCCGCGGGGGATAGTGTGGGTACGTACACACAGCACGCCGCGCGCGACAACACGCGCGTGCGCGCCGCCCGCGCCACCGTGCTCAGCAATATTGTGGCCATAGCCGCGGGGGATAGTGTGGGTACGTACACACAGCACGCCGCGCGCGACAACACGCGCGTGCGCGCCGCCCGCGCCACCGTGCTCAGCAATATTGTGGCCATAGCCGCGGGGGATAGTGTGGGTACGTACACACAGCACGCCGCGCGCGACAACACGCGCGTGCGCGCCGCCCGCGCCACCGTGCTCAGCAATATTGTGGCCATAGCCGCGGGGGATAGTGTGGGTACGTACACACAGCGGGTCGTTTTTATTTAGCCCGAAAGAAAATGTGAAATCTAACTCTCAACAAATTATCCATACAAAAAAATAACAGCGGTTCCATAATAAAAAATCATCTTTCTAGTAATTTCATATCATTTACAGTTATTTATCTTTTATAATTGCAGGACCCTCTGTATTGGAGATCATCAACAATCTGCTGACTAATTTGAGAGCATCAGTTGCTCGAGATTCTGAAGTAAGCACAATAAATATCCTCCTATTCTCTTAATTATTACCTGACATGAACCTTTTATATGGAATTACTTTAACGCTGCTTTAGAAATTAATCTCAATGGAAATCAAAGTGATCTTTTTAATCATAAATGCCAGATGCATATTCAAAATCCATTTGTACTTACTTTCAGCTCAAAATCTTCAAAACGCGACTAAATACAAAAAAATATAGAAAATGAATTGCCATTTCGTTTCTTACCACACATTTATTTCCTTTTACAGAAAGAGACCGACGAAAAGCTCTACCAGGAAGCCCTCATAAACGCTCTAGGAGAGTTCGCAGACCATCTCCCAGATTTCCAGAAGATAGACATCATGATGTTCATCATCAACAAGGTGCCTTCCAGCCAACGTTCCAACAAAGGAACCAAAGCCGACGCTATGCTGCAGAGCATTCTACTCAAGTCTTTACTGAAGGTACGACGTGGTAGAAACTTGCTAGACACCAGACCATCACCTTAATGTAGATGAAAACAAATAAATTGTAGTAATAATATCCATGTACGCGCTTTTGGAACGAAGTTCTATAACGCTTCTTACGGTAGGAGTGTACTGGTAGAAATCCTCACGTAACGAAAAACCGTTACGCCCCCTCCATGAGGCTTTCTCTCTCTCTCTGTCTCTTACTATTACATCTATATAATCATAAAAATTATATATAGTAGAAAGAGATACGTCTTCATGGTTTTCGAGGGTGCTAAAGCCAATAGTGAAGTCAAAATGAAAATCCAAGATGGCGACGACATTATGAGAGTTTCTAAGAACTTATACTAGATATATATATTTTTTGCGTTTTCGGTTTAAAGAAACTTTATTCCCAATAAAGACATAAGTAAGTCACTTACTTGAGAACAGTACTAAAAATATAGATTACAATATGTTCGTCATCAGTACTACAATTTAATAGTTACCCATCCAATTCATTCATTTCTCCAGAAGTGTTCCATCCCGCAAGTATGTGCTGGCTAAGTTGAGTTTTGAATGCATTGTAAGAGTGTATATTTCTTATACAGGACGGTAATTTGTTATTAAGCTGTGCTCCTTCAAAAGTTAGCATTTTTTTTTTGCCATAGTTAGTTCTTGTTTTTGGTAAAACTAGCAAGCTTGCTCGCCGTGTGCTACGTTGACTAACTTGTTTATATTGAGTGAGTGTTATGTTTGAGTGAACGCTTTTGTTGAGAATATTTCTGATGAAAATGCATGTATGTGTTGTAAATATAAAGTTGTTTTATGTTCATTATTTTTGTGTCTTGATAAATTTTGCTGGTAGATGTTAGATATGGGTAGTTGAATATTATTTTTATGATTTTATTTTGGGTAATTTGAAGTTCTGATAATTTTGTTTTAGCAGCACTGCCCCAAATTTCGATTAAATTAAGTAGATGTGGCTTTACTAGGGAGCTGTAAATAGTATACCGCAATTTTGGTGGAATACAACGAACAATGTTACGCATTGACCCGGAGAGTGCCGAGAGTTTACTTTTTATCAGCTCAATAACGTGGAATGCTCAATTCCACGTTATTGAGCTGTCCATTCGTAGACCGAGGTATTTTTCGCATGGTTTTTGCTGTAGAGGGATATCATTTATTGTTAGAGGGTCATATGAGGGAATTGATTTATTTTTAGCCTTAAATATTATATAACACGTTTTAGAGATATTTATTGTTAGGAGATTGAACTGAAACCATGCGAATAGGGTATTTAAATCTTCTTGTGCTTGTGAGATAATGTGATGGATGGAAGATCCGAAGTAAAATAAACAAGTGTCGTCGGCGTATAAGGTAAGGTGACCATGTAGTTTAATTTCGTTTATATTAGCGTTTGATCGGATCGACCACGATACAGGGTATCGTAATAAAGAAGCTAAGTTACATGGGCATCCGTGGGGACCTCTTGGGGTGGTTTTCTTCTTACATTGATAGCAGGTCACAAGCAGTAGTACTCAATAATTATATGTCTAGTTGGGTAAACGTGCCCAGCGGAGTGCCTCAGGGTTCGTTGCTCGGTCCTTTTTTATTTGTAGTCTATGTGAACGACATCGATCAGTGCCTCTATTCATCCAAACTGTTATGCTTTGCCGATGACATGAAAATCTTTGCCACTATTGCAACGCTCGAAGACAGACTAGCACTTCAGGCTGACTTGTATCGGCTTGAAGAGTATTGTCGGGCTAATAAACTTGGTATCAACCCATCCAAGTGTTCGGTGATCACTTACACTAGAAAACGTGCCATCCTAGCCACTACTTATACTTTGGCGGTCCAGATCTTGCCAAGGTGCAATACTATTCGTGACTTGGGCGTCCATCAAGACAGTAAGTTAGTTTTTGACACACATATTGATGCTATGGTCAAAAAAGCCTCTAAACTGCTTGGTTTTATAATACGTCTCTCTAAGTGTTTTACTGATGCTAAAACACTAAAAATTTTGTATTTCACTTTTGTGAGAAGTCAGCTAGAGTATGCGTCTCAGATATGGAATCCACGTTATCACAAATATATTGACCGCATGGAAAACATCCAAAGACGGTTCATAAAATATCTATGCTTTCATCAAAAGATTCCATATCAGTCAACCGGTTATCTCGGACTCTGTAAAAAGTATCATCTGCTATCACTGGTGGAGCGACGTAAAATTGCAGACTGTTTATTCTTATTGAAAATCCTCAATAACAATATTGATAATTCTGAGTTATTGTCAAAATTTTATTTTAATGTACCAATTAAGACACTTCGTTTTAATCCACCCATACGTGTACCTCATACATCTTCGAATTATAGGCAGAACAGCTACATTGTGCGCGCAAGCAGAAATTTCAATGATTTATGCAAGGAATATAATTTTGATCCATTCACTATTAGTGTGAATTCGGCCAGAAGGTGCTTAAGCCTCAATTTTTTCAAGTAGCGGTAGGTTTTATTATTTGTTTTAGTTTTTAATATTTTCTCTATTGTTTCAGTCTTATTATTGTAAACCAAGAATTTATAATATTTATTACGGCGATGTGTTTTTTGTTTTTGTGCTCACACCATAAATTACTATTATAACTCTATACGTGAGGATTTGTAATTGGCTTGCTGGTGACTATGGTGCCCCTTTTTTGTCTGTTTTTATTAGCTGTAAGTCCTCCATGTACTAAAATAAATAAATTATTTATATATATTAAAAAGAGTAAGGGACCCAGGATAGATCCCTGTGAGATGCCACATGTAATAGGTAATGCATCACTTTGGTGATTACCAAGTTTGACCACTTGCGAACGATTTTTTAAGTAAGACTCGAGCATTTTTAGAGCTTTTCTCGTGATTTTTAATGATTCCAGTTTTTTTTAGGAGTAGTTTGTGGCTAACCGTATCAAAGGCCTTTTTTAAATCAATAAAAATGCCCAGGGCTGTGTTTTTTCTGTCTATGTTTTGTTTAATTTTAGTTATGAGATCAATAGTGGCTGTAGTAGTATTACTTCGTTTTTGTTAAAGCTGGGATTGCTCTTGACTCTAGTCTAGGTCAGTGGTGACAGAGACAGAGTCGACGGTGGAGTGAGCTTACCCAGAAGAAGCCTGTTCACTCTCACTTTGAAGAGATTAGGGCTGATGTAGTTGATGTTGTGTGTGAGGGTAGATGCCTTTGTATTTAAAACACGTATTATAATCATACTCTCTCTCTCTCTGTGTCTCTTTCTATTATACGAGTGTGTGTGCGTGCGAGTATCGCGTCAGGAACTTAGTTCTTGACGGGGCACGCTTTTTTATAGTCGGTACTTTCTTGCAAAATTCTATCAATCATTCCTTCTTTCAGAAATCTTGCTTTTTGATACGCCTGCAAAGCTAGGTTTATTGCTGACATCATATGTCCCCACACCCAATATTTTTCATACATACATCCCTATACAGAAATTCTCCTCATTTATTCGCATCACTATTATTGGACCAGCTGTGTATCCGTAGGGTGCACACTATTTCCTATGATGTTAACCACTATTGTTCATTTAAACTTTTAGATGCTTATTTTATTTAATTTAAGACGAAAGCGTCAGGGTAACCCGTGAAATTCAAATTTCCCTACGTTTTTTGCAATTTGCAGTTCAGTTACAGGTTGTATGTTGATCTAAATATGATTCGCGGCCGTAAAAAATATTTATTTATAGAATTATAATCATAAAAATAATCAATACATCTCTCTAAGTTCATATTACACTATTGAGAGACTTATGAAGTTCTGAGGCCAATTAATGAGTTAAATTGCTGACTCTAATGATTCTAATTCTTTAAAGCCGTATTTGTACGGTCGCGAATCATATTTTAACCAACATACAACCTGCCACTGACCTGCAAATTACAAAAAAACGTAAGTAAAGGGGAATGCCAGGCCGCCATAGTGATTTAGGCCCTGAGTGCGCACGTGTAAGACCAAAATAAATGCTAATATTAGTATACACCACAAATAATTTGTTGACAAAAGAAACTTATTGAAAAAAGTCAGAGTTTCCAAATTATAAGGTTTTTTATTTTTTATGTGCCATACACGAGTGTTAAAAAGTTATTGCAAACTCTTCCTACATAACATAATTATTATAGCATTTATATTTTATATATGGTTAGAAACAAAACACCATATTACTAGTCAACATTTTATTCATCCAATGTATCATCAATCATCATACAGTATCGATCGGCGCATTATGTAGATCATTGAATTTATTATAATAAGTACTCTAAGTCGATTGTAAATCGCTATTATGGTTTAGGATTATATTTAAATGACACTGTGATTTTCTATTTACATAAAGACTAATTACGTAATTCCATTTTATTCAGTACAGCCACAGATACAGAATGAGACATAGATAATATCAAAATCTTAGGTAAGGTTCACAGGTAATAGACGTGAGCTTGACTAATTATCTTTTTAACATAAATTAGTTAAAATATGTAGTTACTTTTATTTATTTTTAAACGTTTCCAACTTCTATTGCGTCGTGAATAGCAGAGTTAATTACGTAAAATTTTTATAAGTTTTTTTAATAAAAACGAATTTCGTGGGCAGTCTTGGGCCTAAAATCGGCATTCCCCTTTGAATCTCGCGGGCTACCTTACCGCATCTCACACACAAATCTCACTTGACAGTTTAACAATACAGTATAATAGAATGCTCCTAGTACTGTTTTATAATATTAATTCTTCATTTGTATCCCCCACAGGTCGGCACAACATACCGTACCACAGAACTATCGAAGGCGTTCCCTGCCGCCTTCCTGGAGGCGCTCCTACGCGTGGCCTCCGCGGGCGAGCCGCGCGCTCGCACACTGTTGCAGCGCATCCTGCACACGCTGTTGGACAGGAGGGCTAATGCGCCGAGGTTGCTTAGAGCTACGTGAGTATAATGTGTTTATTCCGCACTAGCTTCCGCCCGCGGCTTCACCCCCGTGGTATGTCTTCTATAATGAGGTGTGTCGTCTATTTTGATGAAAAGTAGCCCCTGTCCTTCCTCGGGGTTCGAAGTATCGCCTTACCAAATTTCATCAAAATCGGTTTATTCGTTTCGGAGATTAGCCGGAACTCACAGGCTGACAGAGACAAACATTTTTTTTTAAATTTGTGTTTTTGTTATAAGTACCGTACATACTTTCATCTGGCAGTTTGAGTAATTTAAATATGCGACCTACCCAAACGTCCTTTCTTTTGTATTGTTCGTCGAATCGTTGAGCTCCTTAAGTTCTGAGTTGAGCTGCACGGTTACCGACACATGCGTGCACACAATCTGTGTGGTTTTTCCTCGAAAGACCATTTCAGACACCAATCTACATGGTCTTCACATGATCTGACCAATATTATGTCTGGACTTTAAAAGCGACTGTGACCTCTGGGTTTGTTTCGGCCTTTCTTCTCAGAGTAGACAGATAGGAAACGCCGACCTCATCTAGTTTTTAAAATATGATTGACGTGTAAAAGTGTTTGTAAAAACCTACTTACAGAAATAAAATCATTTATCAAATGCCTTTAGTAAAAAGCAGTGATTTTGACATTACAAACATTATAAAGATATAGATTTGGCTAAACTTCATAGACATAATCGGTAACCCATCATGGTGAAAACAAAATATTTCCTTTTTACGCTTGAGGTTTGCGCAGACTGCGGTGATCTTGCAGATTTGCCCACTGCTTTTTTACATTCGTATAAATTTGACACCTTTTTTCCCGACTGCGCCAGAAGGAGGGTTATGTTTTTCAAGTGTATGTATTTTCAGACAAATGACGGCATAAGTAAAAAAGTTAAGGCTACTAAAAGAATTTCCTGAGCTTAGGTATTTTAACGTTATTGACAATCTTTCCACTGGTGAAACTGCTTTTCTGTAATTTGTGTCTTGTTTAGCTATTTTGTGTCCAACAATATTCAGTAAATATTCAAAGTCGGTACTGGTTAATGACAGGAAAGTCTTAAAAGAAATGGGTTTGTATAGAACCAAGTCGTCTTCCTTTAAATCACTTAATCTTTGACAAGTACTGTATTTATTGCGACTCATTAAACTTGGCCTAACCCAACACTTTTGTGTGTTGAGGGATCCACCGATAATAACTCCACAAACTGCTATTATTAAATCACTGTTATCGTCCTCCTCCATGTCAATTAGGTACTGAAAATACTACTTCTGAATTATTCGAAACACACACGTCCAATCTCTACGACTATTTGGCAATTACTAGAACACCACATGCCGCGGCTGTCGTGCCGCCGGCATTGCCGCCGGCAAAGTCGTTCGGCTTGGACATTCTGAAGCCGCCGGGTTAACCCGCCGGCACTAAGCCGCCGGGCTGTGCCGCCGGGTCAGCGGCTTTGGTGTGTAGACCGCTTTAGGCTTGCCCGATAAGAACAATATATTTGAATTTCCCATTTATTACCTAAAAGGAACAAAGCCATAGCCATTTTCCTGCTGACCCAGGATCTAAACCTTACAGTTGCCATCACTCGATCAAGTAGCATCAAAGCATGATTTTCGTTGTAATTACAGCGTGGAGTATATCGAGCTCGGTCTGATAGTAGAGAAGTGTTCGCGACAGGACCTCATCTTCATCAGCAAGCACGGCTACGCACTGTTCAGCTCTCTGTACGAGGGTAAGTAGATACAATAAGGCACGTTTATCTTATACTAGCTCCTGTCCGCGGCTTCGTCCGCGTGGATGTCGGAAATTATCCCACTGGAACGTGCTAAATAGAACGAAGATAGAAGAGAAGAAATAGAACTGGATAAATACATAGTTCCTAATAGGAACTATGTATTTATCCCGTTCTATTCCTTCTATAGTATCATCCAAATCCATTCAGCCGTTGAAGCGTGAGATGCTGGTAACAGACAGACAGATAATAAATGCAAATAATCTTTTTTATTTTAATTAAACATGTTTTAATGATTCTGAATTTCTAACTTAAACATAATTATAACTCATTTTAATATCATCATCATTAATTTGAAACACTTGACCACGGCATATTACCTACATATTAGCTAATTTATTTTATACTTAAAATTGTTATAACTTTTAAGCGGGTGGACAGATTTAAATGAAATAAATAATATGTCAAGATACGGGTTCTGATTATATTTCCAACTCCTAAAATCTCTGAAAAAGTGGTACTCAAAAATTACAATAATCATGTGAATTTACAAAAACGCTGAAACAAATATTTGATTATTTCTTACCTTTTCATATCCCTAACTTAATAAATACTAAGTTTCTCATACAAATTTTCATCCCCTATATCGCCCCCTTTTAGGACAATTTTTGAGACAAAAAGTAGCCTAGGTCCTTCCCCAAGATGCCATCAACCTCATTTCCAAATTTTATCGAAATCCGTTCAGTGGTTTAGGCGTGAAAAGGTAACATACAGACAGACAACCAGACGGAGTTACTTTCGAATGTATAATATTAGTAGGTATATTAGTATGGACTATGGAGTATAGATTGTCATCATAGTCCTTCAAAACGTAAGCAAAAATTAAGTGCTGACGATTTAAATGTCATGTAATGTTGGGAGAAATTCACAGGAGCGTAGAATATATTATAAAAATGGGTGTTCCACAAGACTCGATATTGGGTCCTTACCTCTTTTTAGTATATATATGACGAGGACCAACAGCCCAAGGGAAGTAGTCTCCGACCAGTCTACGGTTTAATTCTTCGTTAATGGTAGATAGTAAGTTGGTTTTCAATCACACACAACACTTAACTCAAACTCAAAGCATTTATTTCAATTGAAACATTTACAGGCACTTTTGAATTTAGCCTGTAACAAGGAGTCTTTTAGTTTGAGTTTGTTAGTGAAGCTATTCTCCCATTCCAAGACGATGTAGGTTCCTTATAGAGAAGAACGAGCAAGAAACTCCACGGACACTTTTTTAAATCAAAACATTATGTTACAGAGGTTTCTTGTTTGACAATAACAATTTCAGTCCTTTTTACACAACTTTTATCGCGATACCACACCCCATTGTAAACGTGACTCTCTCTCCAATTGGGTGGACGTACTTGCTACCCAAGTACAGAATCTTATTACTACTAAGTAATAAGATTCTGTACTTGGGTAGCAAGTACGTCCACCCAATTGGAGCATTGCATTTTAGCATTGTTAGTAGATTTCATTAAACTAACTATAGTTTAATGAAATCTACTAACAATGCTAAAATGCTTATCAGTTAATTCTTTTATAACGTTTTAAGATGAAAGTTTAATTAGTAACATCATTACTTTTTAACACTCAATTATTGCTACATAACAACATTTCGGGTAGTTCAAGGAATATAATCAAACAACACTAGAAAAGGTTACATATTAGAACCATGCCATTAATTTCTACAGTACTAAGCAAGTCGTCGTAGCCATTGTTTTATAATGTTTCCTTGTCATCAGGTCTCCAACTCGAATCTAATACAATGGAGAACGTGGAGGCGATCTACACTACGTTAGCACTCATCTGTATCGAGCTGTCATCTGAGGAGACTGTGTGTGATATCATGCAGCTTATACTGGCGTAAGTAATTAATAACACTTGTAGCGGTATCTGAATCGCGACATGCGCACTACGCATCACAGCATCCTCATCAGCAAATCCTGCATCGCGCAAGCAGAGTTTACCGCGCAACTAGCATATATACAAGGTCCCGACATCAGTCGTCGGGCAGTTGCCCACCAGACACGACACCCGTCTGGTCGGAGGATCCTTCCTTTTCTATGGAGATATGAGGGAACTTTACACCCTGTTCCTCATACCTCTATACACTTACAATATTTTAGTTTTACAGTTCTTTGTTTGCCTGAATTAGGTACAGTATTTTTATCTCACGTAGCGACGCGCGTTTTACTTGTGGTTACCAAGTGTACAAACACGCTGTGAATGTATGTGTAAGCGCAGGAGCTCTCGGTGCCGTCCGAGACAATGGCGAAGACGGAAGTGTGCGTGCGTGTGTTATGTGCTGACGCTACTCGTCTTCACGCACTCATTCACAGCGTGTTGGTTACCACATGTAAACCGCGCGTCGCTTCGTGAGATAAAAAATACTGTATGTCGATTCTGTAAAAATGTCACCGTGAAGTGAACACTTAGGTGAAGTGAGCGTGGAGTGAGCTGTCAGTGTCATCCCACTGATGCTAGGGGATGCTAGGGACCAAGCATTACTTTTACAATCGTAATCGAGATGTTTATTATTTTTAATGCTACATATTTCTGTTGATCATTTTATATTATTTCAAGACTAGTATTAAGTGGCAAAAAATTACTATTTACGGGTTTTTTAAATAAAACAGCAAAACAGAAATTCAGTCAGAAACACAAATAAGTTATTTTATTATTTTTTTCCTAAACTAGTTTCTGACTGAATTTCTGTGTTGCTGTTTTATTAAAAAAAAACTCTAAATGATAATGTTTAGCCACTTAAATACTAGCCTTGAAATAATATAAAATTGTTGAGGTCGTTAGGTGGTTGTAGTGAGGAGAGTAAATAAAATGCACAAGTCCGTAAACCAGTCTATTGATATTCACGCTAACAGGGTTAATACAGTGTTACACAAGTTACCGTTTCGGCGCGGCGCAAACGACTGCCGGCTAAACCATATGCGCGGGGGAATTGACGGTATTGACAGCTCACTCCACGCTCACTTCACCTAAGTGTTCACGGTGAGATGGTTACAGAATCGCAATGCTGAACCTCATATTGTGAGTGATAGACTGAACAGGGTTTGTTTACACTTTAATCAAATACTTTTGGATCAGACATTAGATGAAATAACGGGACCTATCTAGTGCACTAAACGAGGACTATTAACCAAGTGATATTCTTTGCTGGGCTAGGCCAACCGGGCTATGGGGGTTTTCTCGTCGCCCTGTAAGGGAAAGGGGGGGGTCGTGATTTTTTGTTTTGGGGCAGTAATGTGTTAAGGTTCAAGTTTCTTGCCTGTGACATACAATAAAATTAAAACTGTTTAGACGGTGCAACATTTATGGCCGTTCCCAATATTCTAACTACAGTTATAGATAGACAGCTATCTCCGATAGCTGGGAAGATTCTATCTATCTTTTGTTGTCGTCCCAATAACGAAAGTAGCTTGCATCTATCTACAGTTGGGAGTAGGTAGGCCCGGCTGTCAATTTATGTTTGTTTTAATAATTATCTCATCAATCATCCATAAATATCAGAACTAAGTAATAAAGAAATAATAAAGTTGGGTTGTTGAGTCAATGGAAGAAGTAATTTATATTCTAATATCACAATTTAAATATTTGTAATAGGTATGCATATTTTTGTCAGAAAAAAAATCTTTGGGTTTTAATATCACAAGTTTTTATTATGATAAAATTAGACAAATTTGCTTAATATTAACCTACTCACTAAAATAATTATTAATTAAATCTTGTCGCACCTGAATATCATTATGAGAGATAGGGATGGTTTGCACCTCAAATGATATATTGTGGTTAGGTATATCTACCTCAGGCTCAACATCCTGTAAATTCCTTTGTCTGCAGATGTTATGCAGTACAGCGTGGCATTTATTACTGATTGAGTAGTTTCTAGGGAAAGCCGTATTTTCAAAGAGAGGACAGGAAATCTTTTTGTCCAAACCCCAAAACACCTTTCTATTAATTAATTCGTCCTGCCGTGGATTTCGAGACACCTATATAGTCGGCTACAGACACCAACATTGTGCCCAAGGTATAAAACCTTAGGGTTAGGAGCAGTTGGTGTAGGGGTGAAACTCCATGATTTCTGCAAAACGAAAGGAATGACTATTACACAGGGGCACAGTATGAATAATAAGTAGATAGTATTTAAAAATAGATATTCTTTCTATAAGCAACCAGCGAAAACATTATTTTATGTGCACTAACCTTTTTGAGGTTATTCTTAAAAATGGATATATTTCAGACAGCAAATCATTTACGGCGCTTTTGTTTAATCTAAATCTGTATATAAAATCATCACCTAGATAACTGTCCATGTAATTCACTCTATCTTTATATGATCAAATTCGGCCGCTAATTTGCATATCGTCGTCATTATCCCAGTCTGACAATTGGTCCAGTAATTCAAGATCACTTTCACTTGATTCCGACATATTTTAGATAGATAGATGAACACTTTATTGTACAGAAACGAAAAATACGTAATAAATACAATACCTAGCTAGTAGTCTTATCCCTCAAAATCGGAGGATAGCACGATCGATTACTAGAGATGGCAAAACTTACTGACCGACAGCTGTCAAAACGTTATTGAGACGCTCAAATTGACAAATTCATAGAGAAATCTACCACTAGTAAGCAGTTAGTCCTCCGGACGATAGATAGCGGTCAGAGATAGGTTAGCCTATCGCTAGTAAGGTTATTGGGACGCGAAAACAAAAGATAGATAGCATTTTCTATCTCTAGTAGTGTCAAACCGAAGATAGATAGGATATTGGGAATGGCCGTTAGGGGCACTTAAATCACACTTGTAAAATCACGCTTTTTGATGGCATCGTGTATTAGCGTACAATGCTCTGCGGGTCCAATTTAATAATGCGTTCAGGGTGCTGTTGCGGCTTCCACGTTTCTGTAGCGCATCAGCAATGTTTGCTGATGCACTCACAGATGGCGCAAAAAGACCGCGTCATTCATTAGCCGGTTGCGTGGAAGTCGCCACAGCATCTTGAGTGCCATTGCTGCTAGGCACGATTGTGCCCTGACATGGATCTTAGTGCAGCGGACCAAGTCCCTGGTTACTGTTTCGTACTAGTTTATGTGTCATGTATGGATCAAAGTTATCTGAATAAAAAAAAAATTATTATTATTAGATTTGTCATTTTATCAATTCCAAGCTAGTTGAAATAGATGTTGTTATTACATCTTACGTCCAAAATAATATTTTTTCTTTGATCAGTATCCAGCACTCCAGTGTATCGAACCCGGTCCTCACGGTGGCGCAACAGTGCCAACTGCAGGCCATCAGCTTATCTTTGGCAACGTTACTGGCGCACGTCATGTTGTTACCGCGCTTCGCCGAGTATATTAATAAGGTAATTATTGTCGCTAATCTATTTCTCACCAACATTAATGAACTGGGAATATCACTTATTTATACAAGGTGGCAGGGGCAATTCAGTCACAATTCTAGACTCCCCAAGCGTAGAAAATTTGTGTAGGTTTAAAAAAATCTGCTGTTTCATAAAAAAAAACTGCAATATCTACTCGGTCAAAATGTACGAGACAGCATTTTTTTTTAATTACTGACGAAAAATTTCAATGAAGAGTTTTTTTGTTTGTTTGAACATGCTAATCTCAGAAACTACAATTATGACTTGTCCCAATTCTTGAGGAAGGATATGGGCTACTTAACATTACGCTCGGGCTCTTAGGAGCCGAGGAAAAACAAAAAAAAGTTAGAGCGAACGCTACGCGAAAACGAATTAATAGCGCGGGTAGGGGATGCGGTGCGAAGGGGACGGAGAGGAGGAGCAAGAAAGTCGCGGGCAGCAGCTAGTGTTGTTATAAGCCTTAATGCGTCGGAACTGTTTGGTAAAGCAGAGCATTTGTGTTAAACATGTTAATCGTTAGTGCTTGCCTTCAAGTACAATCTAACAGAGAGACCATTGCCACTGAAAGGAATTGACGACATTTTTTGGAACCAAATTGTACAAAGCATAATGAAACTTTATGTCAATTGTGTAACGTACAAACTAAATACGAACTGCTAGCTGCGGGTTTTCTCGGCAATGCGCGAGAATTCTTTGGAAGACGCGCGATATGTTTTTTGGCTCGTATCTATATTGTACGTTACACAATTGACATAAAGTTCATTATGCTTTGTACAATTTCGTTGTAAAATTCGCTACCATTCCGTTCCGTGGCAATGTAAATTGATCCTTATCGTACCCGAGTCATAACCGAAAGCGAACATCGCGCGAGTACGCGATTGTTTGTATGAATTATATCGCGCGAGTTTGTCATAGTCATATAAAAGAACGCGTCGATCGCGTACTCGCGCGGTGATCGCTTTTGGTTAGGACGCGGCCGTAGGCACTGTTTCACTGCCGTTTTATGTTAAAGTAATAAGTCGACTTAGGGCGATAAAAGATATTTGACTTTGGTAAAATAGAGTACTAACTAACATAGCAATGCTTCAAAACATTTACGGACTGTTACAGATAATTGCGGCTCGTCGCGAGGAGGCCCCTCACCTGTTGCCTCCTCTGCTAGAAGACTACGACGAGTTGCCGCCCTCCAAGATGCCCAACAAGCTGCCGTACCTTATGATGGACCAGGTATACATAACAACACCATCTATATTATTAAGTACGACGCGCCCCGCCCCAGTCCACGGTTGCGATCCACTGAGGAGACATATATTATGACAAAATACCGAGTTCTCTGTGCTACAGCTCAGTTCTCGTGGCTCAATGGAAACAGTCGCACGGGTTGATCGAAGGTCTAGCTGCGCTTGCCGCGGTCGGTTCGTGGATGGGTGACCATTTATTACATATTGAGACCCCCCGTGCCCCCGAGAGCACGATAATAATAATAATAAATTCATTTAATTCAGAACTAGTCCTTACAACATCAGTTGTGTGAAATGATTAGATAAATATTACAAAAGTCATCAATCAAAATATTATAAATTACAATTTTACAACAAAAATATAAAAATACACTATTATGTTTAATTTTAGTCAAAATTTAGGTTTGGATCGGGTATGCTCAATATGCAGCCTGGTCCAGTACCGCATTGTTGGGCAATGCAGATACAGATCCATCCTCCATGCGAACAGCTGAAGGTAGCGGTTCGAACTACCTCGTATACAACGCATTAGGGACACAACTCTCTTGCGAATAATGGCCTCAAATCCATCTATATTTGCGGCCGCAAACATACCTGACGTGCTACAGTAACGAGCCAGTTTCATCAGCGCCCTGAAGGCATTCTTGTAGAGAACACGCAGGGTGTCATACGATTTTTAGAAAGATCTTAGATTTCATCTAAGTTGTGTCGAGCTGTAGCAAAAAGTTGGTTCAAGCGTTTTCAGTCAGGGCACGCCACGATAGCGGCGGTAAGACCCCTCTTTGAGGAGTGGCTAGAGAGGCGTCACGGCGTCCTCACCTACCGCCTGACGCAGGTCCTCACCGGACACGGATGTTTCGGGAGGTTTCTGCACATCATCAGGCGGGAGGAAACGCCCGGGTGTCATCACTGCGATGATCGCCCCGAGGACACGGTGGAGCATACGGTGGGGGACTGCCCTGCATGGGCGGAGCACCGCCGTGTCCTCGTAGAGGCGATCGGCAGCGGCGGCGATCTCTCACGCCCGGCCTTGGTTCAAGCCATGCTCCGGGGCGAGGGGGAGTGGGAGGCAGTCGCCTCCTTCTGCGAAGCAGTCATGCTAGCGAAGGAGGTGGCGGGACGGGAGAGGGAGAGAGTCTCCCGTCCAAGCCGCCGCGGTGGACGCTCCGGGCGTCGGGAGCCGCGTGACGACTCCCGGCCACCGTAGGCGCGGGCCTGCGGGCGGTGAGTAATGGGTAGCTCACCGTCCGATCAGGACCAGGCCCGTGCTGGACGGCGCGTACGTGTTCCACGCGCGCCTCAAAGAGATGTCAGCATCGAAGAGGGGGTCCACTAGGGCCCAAGCCTGCCGGGAAAGCGGGATCATCCGAAAGGGGTACCGCTGACCCGGAACATAAAGGGCCAAGGAAGGAACACGGGTGGGTTTTAGTCAGTAAGAGTCTGACACTCCCTTCCGCTCCACCCAGAGCGGGAGGGGTCATTTGATGATTTCCCATCCTCAAAAAAAAAAAAAAGCGTTTTCTGTCCGGGAATTTTGATTGAAAGGTGCAGCTTGCTCTGGTCACCCTGTTACGGATAAATTCGATGTCATTTTTTAAAAAGAAGAGCAATATTATAACATAAATATTAGTAGTTACGACTTAGCTGAAGAGTTAGGGGTTGACCACAAAACAGTTTTGATCCATTTGAAAAAGCACGATATTTGGGTGCCACACGAGCTCTAAGTCTTGAATTTGTATATAAGATACGACATAACTTTTTCCCAGACCTTATATTTATAACAAATGAGTAGTTCTATTCTAGTATGTACATTTTGTACATTCCAGATGGCCGTGTGCGAGCTGCTCAAGGCGCAGGGAGTGGACGTGAGCCGCCTGACGTCGACATCTCCGTACGCGGCCGGCAACGTCGCCCTGCCGCACCGGCACAGCTGGGTGGAAGCTGGTACGTAGGCAGGCACTACTGCGTGGCAGATACGTCAGGCTTCTTGGGAAGTCAGCCCGCTTGTACCGACTGGCTGACTGACTAATATTTTAAACACAGCTTGAACTGTTCTTATGATAGCAAAATTATAGTTCATGCCGATTATATTTTTTTTTTCTGAAATATTCATACAAATACTAAACTGTAGTCAAACTCAAAACTGTTTATTGCATTCATGTGTACATTTAGTTGTTACAATATTAGGTAAGTTGCAACATGAAGCATCGCTTTTACATTATGAAAATAGTTGCGCAAACTTAGTTATTCATTGATATTTTCACGTGTAAATAGATAACAATGAATAATGAAGTTTTTGCAACTAGTTTCGTAATGTAAATCCGCCTTTATTGTGCTGTAATATCAAAACGGGCGTATGATCATTTAGCGTGCATAGCTAGAACCTAACCATGGTTTTCCGCAACCGGAGGATTTTCTAAGTATTTTGGAGACTTTCATTTATTTAGTATTTATTTATATACTCTTTATTGTACACCACAAAATACATAATAAAAAAATAACTTGAACACGTACACATTTGTTACGTTTATACCACGGAGCAGAAACAAAGAGGAGGTGTTGTAAAGTCATTCTCCATACAAAAGTAGTGTCGCAGCCTCGCGGGGTGCGGGGGGAGCCCAAACAGCAGAAAGCCATCTAGTGGCTAGTAGCAAAATCAACTCATAGGCAAATTAGACAGATGTCCTAAGATGTCGTAAGAGTTCTGCTATGTTTCATTAAGTGTCACTTTTATTGTAAGGAGCCGGATTCAGGTTTAATAGTTTTATAATATACCGATATAGTTTTATTTCTATTATGTCCGACCGAAATACATTTTATGACTGAAACCGAAACCGAATTTCGGCAGCGGTTTCAGATTCGGCCGAAACCGAAACTTCCAGAAATTAACAAGTGTGGGGGAAAAATAAAGAAAACGTTTTTATAATCATAGTTTTATTTTTTTTATCTTTAAATCTTCTCCTCTTCTAAATTTTTCTTCCGAACTTAGTTACCGAAACTAAACCGAATTCCGTTTTTTGCCGAAACTCGACATCTATTTGACTTCACTTTTCATATAGCATATTTATGTAGGTATGTGCTTATCAAAAAAGTCTGAGTCCGGACCTGCAATTTGTCAGTACTTCCGCTACTTGCCGATAGGGGGCGGCAATTACCGAACATTCGAGAAGAAATAAATTACAAATTTAATTTTAATTTTACTTACGAGTGGAAAGATATCTTTATTCCGTTTGAATTTGATTGATCCGTATAACTTCTGCAAGATAAAACACAGCATTTCATGATAATGCAATGTATGGGTCGGGAATACTTTTTAATCGTTTAAAATACTAAACAAATACATGACAACCTATCCGCTTCACAACGACAGTTGTACTGACGAAAGCGCCGCCTGGTCGCAAGTAGTGCAACTACCGTGTGACGTAACGACTACATTGGTGGCTGATGGACTACTTTGATTGCAACACCTCCTCTTTGTTTCTGCTCCGTGGTTTATACGCCTTTTGTTTCGATGGGGGAATCAAACTCACTCCTCTTAATGAACTTTTATAAAAACCAATCTTTCGTCCATGCTCGCTCGTTTGTCTATAATTAAGACTAAATTCTGTCTAATTTTACAGGAGCCGCTCAAGGTCGCGACAGTCTCGCAGAGATCACAGCGTCCGGCACTGAACTGGACAGTGCTAACAGCTCGCCCGGCGTGCAGCGGGTCAGTATCTTTGTATTTACTACTACTCTCCTATCGTATGCCATCCTAGTACTTTATATGCAAATTGAATGAAATAGGCGTTAGAATATTATAAAAACGACTGTAACTCTGTTGTCTTGTCACCTTTTCGCGGCTTAACGGGCAAACGGATTTCGATGAAAATTGCCACACTGGAAAACCATTACCTGGGTTGGGACATAGGATCTGAATCTCGGTAGACGTTCCCGTGGGATGACTTCCGATCTCCACGCGGGTAAAGCCGCGGGCAATAGCAATCTTTTATAACACACTAATCCCCTATTTTATGCGATCCTAGTACTTTATACTTAATCTGAACAGAGTAAGTGTTTGAATATTATGTCCTATATCCTACTATCTCCTCATATGAAATCCTTCCCTGTCCACTCATACTTTTGAACCCCGCGTTTCCACTAACGCATAGAACATGTATTCTACATGTTGTGTCTACTAGTTTCGTTTATCATTTAGTAGTTGTAGTAGTTTAAAACTAGTTGTTAAGACTGTTAGGGCTGGTTCTACCAAAGTCAGATATCTTTTATGCGTGGAATAAAATTGACGTCTTACAGTTCTAGTGTGGAAAAATTATCAAAAATTCAAAATTTATTCTCAGCATAAGACTTATTCTAGGTATAAAAGTTTCGTGAAATTAGCCCATAGTTGTAAACAAAACTTGTTTTAAACTTGTCAAAAGTTTGACCAAAATAATTAACGAGACTGTTTAAAACATTGTCAATACATGTATGATACATGTTTTATACGCGACATGTTCTTAAGAGGGCTATCACAATTTTTCTTGTATTTGAGTGTGTGACTCTTCAACACACTCAAATACAAGAAAAAATTTGATATTTATATAGAGCACTCCCGAGAGAAATAATCAAAGTTTCTCAGGCATATTTTTTTTTAATTTTGTGGCCATATCTAAACCATAATCACACATCTAAACTGGGAGTTTTGATGTGTGAATATGGTTTAGATATGGCCTCTTCAAATACTCAAATACAAGAAAAATTGTGATAGCCCTCTTAACAAGCCTTGTTGAAAACAAGTATCACAACTTGTCTATGGGTGAAGACGCGGGGTGATGATGATTTTTACATAAATATAAAAACGATTTTCCAGCTTTTGTTACTACAGTGGTTAACCGCTCTCCATATGCCAGGATACACAGGGCATTGTATAGTTCAATAGTGATATAATAAAAGTAATTCACGTGGACCAGCAAACGCAGTACGATGATCTGGACGAGGAGTATCGCATGTTCATTGAGAAGTACAATCACAACCACCGACCTGCCATGCAGAACTTTGGCATTTATGTAAATATCTTTCATTTTGTGTAAAGCTTTTGTATAAATAGTGTTCTTTTTAGTGTTAGAAGCAGTAAACACAGGGCAATTCCCATATTTTAAGAACGCATTCCAATCTATGTCTCAATCTGTCAAAAATGCCTCGAATTTATGTACATTTTTGCCAAGTTTTTGACATTAATTTTGTCCCTGAGATGAAATACCGACTAGTTTTTTTTTTTTGTGAATTGGCCTTCTTGTTTGTTCAAGGCCTGCAGGCATTATACACAGGATAAATTAAAAAAAACAGGACATACATTTTGTATGTAATTATCTGCCGTATAAGTTTTCAGAACGGTATAATCTTGTGTATTTATTTATAATCAGTAGACCACTTTTATAGAATACAGATCTAACAGTTGGTAAAGAAATTAGTTGAAGGCAACCATGTTTTCAAAACATATTTATAATTTTAGTTTATGTTTTCCTGTTATGCAATAATCACTACGTAACTCACTCGTACTTCACACTGAAAATATCGCAATTTCCGACCCCCGAGATACAGGCAAATGCCTAGTTTGGGGGTCACTGTCGAATCTGATCTTGCAATCTTATTTTATTAATTAATAAATTTGAACACACCGAAGCGCCAAGACACTGTTTGAACAGATCGGTAACAAGTTAATTTCATACTTAACCAAGGAGTCTATTGAAATTAACACCTAATTGAATTGAACAATTATTTCCAAACAATCAATCCCTGTTGGTACCTAACGTGTTAATTTAATACTTAACTAAGGTGAGGGTTTTCTGAAATGACATTCACTAGGTGGCAGCACTGAGACGTCAGGTCCGGGCTCCTGTCAAAAGTGACAAAGCTCATAATTTTTCTTTAGTCGTGACTGAATTATAAACGAATGATCAAGTTCATTATATATTTTACATTCATTCTCGAAATGGGAGACCTCTTGTCAAAGTAGCGCCAACCGGTGGTGTGAATTTTCATAAAAACCCTCATTACGGTGAAAACAATTTCCCAATAAACTTCCCCTGCTATATCCTCATCCTGTTATGTAGTTCCTATACAGGGTTATTGGTAAAACACCATCAACCTCTTAAGGGGTCATTGTACTAATCATTATGAACAACTTCAACAATCTATCAACAAAAGAAAATCAGCTGGTCCCTACATTTAGATAAATGTAGGTAACAGGTATTTTTTTTTTTTTCGCGATTTATGTTTGTGCCCATAGTAAAAGTTGTTCATAATGATGAGTACAATGACCCCTTAAGAGGCTGATGGTGTTTTACCAATAACCCTGTATATGTCCACTTGATCCTCCCCTGTCCTCCTATAGCGCTGTAACAATGAGTTCTGGGACTGGGGACATGAAGACACGCGCAGCAGTGAACACGACATGCGACGCCCGCATGGGAAACGACCGGTAACCGCCGTGTCATATGTAGTACTGACAGTTGTTGAACACAATTGGTGTTATGGTCATGGTAGCCTGTACACGTGCAATGTTAAAAATAGATCTTATCGTTATCATAATTTGGATCCTAAACGTGTACAGATGTTTTATCTCACGAAAGCGGGTGACCCATACTTGTGTGTAAGTATACATGCACACTGTCTTGGTTCGCGCCAAAATTATTTATCGAATACCGTCAGCATGGAAGGTACGAAGAAACGGAGAAGTTATACGCAGTGAGGTAATGCAAATTAATGTTCATGTTTGGTGTGTATTTATGTTGTGTGTAACGAATTAATGTATTAGTTAGTTTAATAAGAACATGTTAAACGAAATTTTAATAATGTACTTATTGTTTATTTTAGGCTCGTCAAATGATTGCAAATATTTATAATTTTCTCAAAGAAGAATATGAATTCACGGAACTTCATCGGGGACCAAATTGTGATTTATCACATTTGCGTAATATCACAAAACGCACAGCAGCAGCGACGGGGGTAAGTGAAAGAACAGTGCAAAAAATATTAAAAGAAGGAAGAGATGTCGCAAGTACATCTTCGAATTTTATGTCACCCATGAAAACCGAAGAAAGAGATAAAATAAAGTAGACGTTGTTGGATTAACAGCTTACATTGTACGGAGCACAATCCAAAATGTCCATATCATACAAAAACAAATTCCAACATTGGCAAAACTAAGGTCAGTCTTGAATGAAAAAAATGGTTTTGATGGATGTCTCGCAACGCTACGTAAATTATTAAATAAATTATGCTACAAGTGGCGTAAAACCGATAACAATAGGAAAGTATTAGTTGAACGGCATGATATCCAGATGTGGAGAAAAAAATACTCAAAGAAAAATAACCGAATACCGCTCTCAAGGTCAGCGTATTGTCTTTATTGACGAAAGTTACGTATTGACAACACATGTGCGAGATAACACCTGGGACTAAAAAAGACAAACCATCTCCATTTAAAAAAATATCTTAGTCATGGTACTCGTTTTATTTAAGTAAAACGTAAAAAAAAAAAGTAGTAAAAGTAGTGTATCAACCATCTGGTATCCATAACACAAGCCTTGAGTGTTAAGTGCTTAACTTGGAACTAGATGGTGCTGTGTGCAATGTCAGACGATATTTATTATTATTTATTTATTATTTTATTTTAGTACACGCTGGAACCTATGCCGGATTTATTGACAACGCTTGTTTAATCTACAAAGCTAATTCCACAATTGGAGACTACCATTCCAACATGAGTTATGAAAATAACGTAAAATGGCTGAATGAAAAGTTGCTGCCAAATTTGCCAGATCGTTCCGTAATAGTATTAGATAATGCATCGTGCTGCTAAATTTGCCAGATCATTCCGTAATAGTCCTAGATAATGCATCGTGCTGCTACATTTGCCAGATCATTCCGTAATAGTCCTAGATAATGCATCGTGCTGCTACATTTGCCAGATCGTTCCGTAATAGTACTAGATAATGCATCGTGCTGCTAAATTTGCCAGATCGTTCCGTAATAGTCCTAGATAATGCATCGTGCTGCTACATTTGCCAGATCGTTCCGTAATAGTACTAGATAATGCATCGTGCTGCTAAATTTGCCAGATCGTTCCGTAATAGTCCTAGATAATGCATCGTGCTGCTACATTTGCCAGATCGTTCCGTAATAGTACTAGATAATGCATCGTGCTGCTAAATTTGCCAGATCGTTCCGTAATAGTACTAGATAAATGACAAGACTGCAGTTCTTTCCCCTGGAGTGGAAGGTTGCGCAAATTATAATGCTACTGAAACCAGACAAACAACCAGAAGAAGCAAAATCATATAGACCCCATAAGCCTGCTACCCATCCCATCCAAAATATTTGAAACTCTACTGCTGCAACGAATTCTACCTATACTCAAAGAAAAAGGACTAATTCCTGACCATCAGTTTGGGTTCCGCAATAAACATGCCACTGTCGACCAAGTGCACAGACTAGCAAATAAGATCATGGAATCACTGGAGACAAAGTCTTACTGTACCAGTGAATTTTTGGACATATCTCAAGCGTTTGACCGCGTTTGGCATGCAGGTCTGCTTTTTAAATTAAAAAAACGCCCTACCTGATCACCTGGGGCCGTACTATGACGTGTTAATTCCATCATTGTTCCAGCGTGGAAGAGAGACGAAGCTATACATGACCGATAGCACTATCTCTTTTTCTCAACGGAATCATGATGGCATTAGGCCGTACTATGACGTGTTAATTCCATCATTGTTCCAGCGTGGAAGAGAGACGGAGCTATACATGACCGATAGCACTATCTCTTTTTCTCAACTGAATCATGATGGCATTAACAGGTCATAGTACGGCCCCTGTACGGAATACTAAAATTATTTCTACAACAGCGCCACTTCTTAGTAAAAAGTGGGGAAGCACTGTCTGATCTTTGTCCCGTACAGGCAGGAGTGCCACAGGGTAGCGTACTGGGTCCATACTCTACTTACTGTTCACTGCAGACTTGCCGACATCCGAATCACTAACTACTAGGACCTTTGCCGACCATACCGCCATACTAGCTGCACATAGTGATCCAAAAATTGCCTCACAAATACTCCAAGAAGGACTAAATGACATATCAGACTGGCTTAAAAAGTGGCGGATAAAAGCCAACGAAACCAAATCAGTCAATGTTACGTTTAATTTAAGAAGAGGATCCTGTCCTCCAGTCACACTAAACAACATTGAAGTCCCACAAGCAGATCATGTGAGATATCTTGTATTGCATTTAGACAAAAGACTTACCTGGCAAAAACATATTTTCACTAAGAGGAAGCAACTTGGTATCCAAACACGAAAACTTTACTGGCTCATAGGGCGAAAGTCTCAGCTATCTCTCGAAAACAAAATACTCTTGTACAAGGCAATACTGAAGCCCATCTGGACGTACGGGATCCAATTATGGGGCACCGCATCTCACTCAAACATAGAAATCATATAGAGGTTTCAAAATAAAGCTCTGCGTATGATAACCAACGTGCCCTGGTTTGTACCCAACGAAATACTACACCGTGACCTACGAATGCCCACTGTGAAGCAGGAAATCTGAATGTCCCACGAAGGAGACAGATTGTAGTAAATAAAGAACATAATAAAAAAAAGTGATTTTATCACTTACAAAATCGATTACTACATAAAAAGTAAAGGATTTAAAATATTACGCCTCCCTCCTTACCACCCTGAGCTTAATGCCATAGAGAACATCTGGGGGGTCCTTAAAAACTACACTGCTGTAAGAAACGTTAAGCAAAATATGAACACACAGAAAAACTTATTCAAGAGAGTATTACAAAAATAACGAGTGAGACATGGCGTAATACTTGCAATAGTGTCATTAAAAAAGAAACTGAATATATGAAATATGTTGACACTGATTTTGAATGAATAATAAATTTACAAGATGACAGTGAAGAAGAAACTGACGAGTGTAGTTACGGTTCTACTTGAAATACTAATTTAAATAAAATATAAATTGTATTCAAAATATTGCTAAAATTAAATGTTTCTTGAATATAAGTTTCTATTTTATTGTACCATGCATATGCATGCATCTATTAGATGCATAGCAAAAATCTAATAACTTTATTATTTTGTTCATTAGCGATGAGTTAGATGACTACTTGTAGTTACGCACACAAGAGCGCTTGTCTCTACGCATTACAACTACAAGTATGGCTCACCCGCTTTCGTGAGATAAAACAACTGTACTACTGAATGTAGACTACTTCAAACCCCGTATTCATGGTAAACTTTTGTTGAGCAACAGTTGATCAACGTTGTTGATGAGCAACGACAAAGTTTATATCAATTTGTCTGGGTCACACGCCACTCTGCGTCAACATGTTGTCTGAGGAAGTAGTATTGTTGTGTTCTCTGTATCTAATGTATAAAATTTCTAAGATTTTTTTTTAAATAAAATGTTGGCGAAACTGCCTCCTGCTAAGAGAAAATTTGTATATTTTTTAATTATAATTTTTTTCTTGAAGTATCCTATAAGCCTATAATAATGATTTTATTGAAAGAGTTCTATTAACTGCAATATTATATTATTGTTCTACACTACTGTCATGTTTGTGAACTGGTTGCAAACACGTCCACACACGCCAACAATTGTTCATAAACAGATGTTGTCGCTCGTCGAGCGAGAACTTGTGTTGCCAGCAACTCAGCAACATGTTGATTAAACTTTGTTTATAAACAAAAGTTTGCCATGAATACGGGGCTTTATTAATAGACATCTTTCCCATCATGTTCTCAATATGCAAACAGATATCATATGCATAGCTATGGCAACCACGTATTCGTTAAGCAGAATCTGGAAGTAGTGAATAAAGCTGGATCAAGGCGTGCACACAATTCAGACCTGATGCAATCAGAAAAGTTTGCCCGATATCTTCTAGTAATTCTAGTGTGAATACGACTAAATTCAGTCGATTGACCTTGGGCAGTTGTAGTGTACACCAATGAAGGCGATGAAAAGAGTATATAATTATGATGAAACCATCACCCCCAGCCGGGCGGCGCCAGCTCGTGCGTGAGCCTGGAGGCCCTGCGGCGCGCGGCGGGCGGGCCGAGCGCGGCCGAGCGGCGCGACGCGGACCGGCGCCGCGCCACGCTCAACAACGCCTTCCGCACCGCGCCCTTCGGCCAGCTGCTGCACATCACGCAGCCGAAGGTAAGCCCTATACCTCTTCTTAATAAGTAATCTAGAAGAATCGTAGAATGATAAATTAATTTTTTTCATTAACACAACAATATTACCACTGGAAAACTACACTTGGTAAGTTGGTACTATAGTTCAGAGCCCTCAACAACGTGGTCTTCACTTTTATATAACGCTTAAAACATCTATTTTCATAATCAGAATCAGAACTTTATTTGCTATGAATGTAGGTACTGTTATGGTATAAAATGTTGTACATAAATTAATGAAATCGGCTACAGTCTACCATACGGCGTGCAAATCATTACATAAATTAAAATATTATTACGAACAAAACAAAACAGAAATTAATGTGTAGTCAATTAATCTCCAACTTACCACAATCTGTGTTTGATTCTGTACGCAATTTAATGACACTTTTCGACTAAAGACTAAAAGTATTTATACGAAATTCTCATTTATTTATTGGGCGACTCCAGCCGAGCTATTCTGTAACAATCTCACCGTGATGCCCAATGTGGTGGAGTGAGCTCAAAGTGAATTGTCGATAGTGTCAATCCCTAGCATCAGGTGGAATGATAACTCACTTCACCTAAGCTATCACGGTGAGATTGTTACAGAATCGACCGGCAGGTATTCGTAAAATCCGGTGATTTTTTTTTTAATTTTATGCCCTAAAGCAACTCTAGAATAATACAAACTTTGAACAGTATGTTGCAAAATATTCAAAAAATTTTAATAGTGTGTGCAATTTAGCTAAAGCCATAGCTATTAGCAATATTAGTAATTAACTGTTTATTTATTTTACTTCGAAGGTCCTAGTTTATCATTTGTGGCTACAAGTTACAGCTATATATATATAAACATAATGCACGGCGGCAGCGGGCACGCCCTTTATGCCTGGAGGCTTTTTATTATGTATTAAGTTCTGTTTACGTTTTTATTATTTATTTCTGCTTGAGCATAGTTTTAAATATTGGCGTGTGCTAGCTGACATATGGCAAATAATTTTAATGTTTTTGTGTTTCGTAATTTTAATTACTTCTTACTATAATTATAGAATCCAGTTCTTCTAACTGAACAGACAGACTGCTGTCTGTTCAGTTAGAAGTGGCGGAACAAACTCCCCAGCAGCACTGGCTGCTGGGAAGTTTGTTCCGCCACTTCTTCCCAGCTAAAGCACTAGGAAGTGGTGAAGGGCGGGCATTTTGGGGGGACTGTCTTATGTGATTTTGACGTTTAAAAAGTGCTGATTCTCAGCCCAGTTTGAATAAATGACTTTTGATTTTGAATAAAATAAAATCATTTGATGATAAAATAAAAACTACCTGGCAAATAATAAATAAGGAAACAGATAGGAAAAAACAGCGTAGGTAATTCAAACTCCTGAGCTATTTCTACATCTGAGCTGATGAGGCCATGTGCAGTCTCTAAATTAAATTAACTTTTTTGCTAATATTCCCCTCAAAACAACTGAAGCTTTAAATTCCTCACCCGCGCTTTCTGTTGTCTTACTTAGAACTAATGTAAAGGCATGCCCTATGGAGTTAAGGTTTCAGGATATAAACCCCCAAGCTGTTATAAAAGCTTCTAAAGATCTTAAAATTAAATCCACAGAAGATCTCTGGGGAATGACCGTAAAACGTTGTAGATCTATCATCGAAACCATTGCGTCCTATTTAGCATTCATATTTAACACTAGTGTAGATCAAGGAGTCTTTCCGGATCTCATGAAACATAGTAAAATAGTTCCTTTGTTCAAATCCGGTGGTAGTAAAGAACCCAGCAATTATAGGCCTCTGTCAATTCTGCCAGTTCTCAGTAAGGTGTTGATGCTCAATCAAACGTTACATCACTTTAATAAAAAAACATCTGTCATGAACAACAGTACGGTTTCAGCAAAGGGCATTGTACCACTGACGCTAGTGTCACCCTAATAAAGAACATTTTGAAAGCCTGGGAAGAAGCACAAGATGCCATTGAAATCTTTTGCAACCTCTCTAAGGCGTTCGATTGCGTAAACCTTCAGACACTTCTGCTGAAACTAGAGCACTATGGGATTAGAAATACAGCTCTTGATTTACTAAGATCATACCTGAAAGATAGAAAGTTTACAGTCCAAGTAAACGGCATAAACTCGTTAGGGTCTGAAATGGCAATGGGCGTTCCTCGAGGTTCGATATCGTGTCCGTTCCTCGTTTTAGTTTATATTAATGATTTACCCCAATTACTTCAAAATCAACCGAAAGTGGTGTTATTTGCAGATGGCTCATCATTGATCTTTAAGATAGACCGACGGTCACAAAATCTTGACGACGTGAATAGCTCTATTCTTCAGGTCCAAGATTGGTTTATGGTAAATAATTTGGTACTAAATGGAAAAAAAACCAAATGCCATAGATTTAAATAACCTAATGTTAGAATTAGCGAATGTGACATCATATTGAATGGAGAAAAACGGGAATTTATTAATCACCCGGTTTTCCTAGGAATCAGGCTAGCCGAGAAATTACAATGGGGACCTCATATAACATCTCTTGCGGGGCGGCTTAGCTCGGCCGCTTAAGCTGTTAGAAAGATCAGACAGTTAACAGATGTAGGAACCGCGCGTTTGGTCTATTTTAGCTACTTCCACAGCATTATGTCGTATGGCATTTTACTGTGTGGTCGGGCTGCTGACATTGAATCCATCTTTATTTTGCAAAAGAGAGCAGTCAGAGCTATTTATAATCTACGTCACCGCGAGTCTCTCAGGGAACTATTATACATAAAAGGATTAATATTATGACGGTACCTTGCCAATTCATTTATGAAAATATTATGTATGTAAGAAAAAATCTACATCTAAATAAAATAATAAAAAACTAAAAAAAACAATCTCTTCTTAATAAAATAAGTGATAGACATAATTTTCAATACTAGAAATAAAGATAAATTAGATCAACCATTTTTCAGATTATTTATAGTACATACATCTTTTATGGGGTACTGTGTTAAATGTTACAACAAAATACCTTGTCATTTATTGCAATTAAATGAAAGAAAATTTGAAACTCGTATAAAAAGTTCACTTTGTAAACAAGCATATTACAAATGAAAGGATGATATCCAAGATAAGAATGCTTGAAAACATGCTGGTCCAGGTCCATAGGATAATCTAGAGTCTAGATAAAATAAGACTTATTGTTGCTTTAATTTCATAATTTATTATTTTTATACACACTGACATATTACTTGATTAAGCAATTTGGAAAATCGTATAGTTTTACAATGATTGTAACTGTGTGAGCACCATGTATCTATCACATAATTAACTTATTTGTCATTGATATTTTTTTTAATTCTTTTTACCTATTGTGGTAGGGTAATTTTATTATAGGTGCATGCGTCTCGCATAAATATATAATCAATGTATGCAAAATATTGTAACACATTTTACGGTGGAGTTTCTTGCCCATTCTTCGCCATACGAAACTACCTTTTGGAAGGGGCGACTAGAATCAATTATATTTTAATGTAAATGTTGACGTTCAAAAGTGCCTTTTATGTGCCTTCTTGAAATAAATGCATTGACTTTGAATAATACACTCGAGAGCAATGAATCCGGGTCACTTAAAGAATCCTAAAAATCTCGGAAACTGAAAATGCTAGGTTAATGCAATAAATTGTATTTAATAGACAATGTAATACTCCTTAAATGAAGGTATTAAAACTTCTTAGTTATTGTAAAGTTATATCATAAAAAAATCAAATTTGAAAAAGGGCCACTTTCGAAGATGGAACTACGAAATTACAGCATTTGGTTTTGCTTTTGTTTGTAATCTGTCATTTATGTGGGTACATAAACCATGTTGATAGTGCTCTATATTCATTATTCAAGCTGAAATTATGTCGCTTACGCCTGAAGAATGCACCAGAATCACTGACCTCTATTAAAATACGCTGGACTGGCTATCGCTATCAATTTCATGTGCCTATTTGAAAATCGCCATTTTGGCGCTGACGGCAGCAGTGTGGGGGAATGGAACTAATACTAGTGATGTATAACAAAAGGTTTGTTATCGATAAAAACTTTTCTGATATCGACTACAATGATAGAAATATTACCAACGCTATTGTTACAGATTTCCTATAAATTAAATTGGTTTAGGTAATTATTAACATGTAACAATCTTGTCGTCTTTTATACGTAATATGTTTTTAAAAACGTGAAATACGTTTTATAACATATGTTTATATTTGTATGTAAGATTTACTAAAATTGTAGATAATTGATTTAAAACAATATAGGCATATATTTTGTTAAATGATACTAAAACACAGATAAAAAGACATGTCTGCACTAGTTGAGTACCTAACTAAACTAATGAACTTTAGATAGTCATAATAAGCAGATATTTTACGTAGAATACATAACTTGAAATAGCAGTATCTAGTACTGTTTATGGACTGTAATAATAAGTATCACTATGTCCGGTTGACCCCTTCCTTCCTTGTTCTCCTTAATCGGACAACAGTTCACTATAGGATCAATAAATAATAAAATTCTGTAAAATAGTAAATTACTAAGATAGAAATAGTAATTAATAAGATAATCCCTTCCTATAAAGAGTGCACAATAAGATATTATTACTAGTCAGATACCGCATGTTGCCATGTGATAAGAGACACAATAACTTTCTATTAGGTCTGTAATTACGGTAATTAACTTGTAACAACTTAATTACCGCAGGGGAGGGGGACAGGGAAATAAAAAAAGCATTCTCAAATCACAAATTTTATTAAATTAAAAATTACTGTCGAGCCATTTTTTCAACGTAGTCCGTGACTGATGTTTTAAGAAACAGGCTTCCGTGAAGTGTTTAGAACACAGATAATGATACATTGTCGGAGTCCAGTTGACAACCTTCATATTTTTTAAACCAAAGTTTGAGAGTGTAATCGGAGGGGAACCTGTAATTAAAGGAAACATTTTAGTAGGTATGGGTAAAAAATTATAAATTATATACATAATTATGTCTATAATTATATAGAACACTTAATGAGAATTATGAATCATAAGTGTTAAATTATTTTGTTATTGACTCTAATAATACTAAACCTTGAAGTGGTTTGCTATTATTAGAGATCATTGTAATGTGCGTATCATTATTTTAACAATGATGAGCATGACTTTTGTTTTACATCATAATATTACGAAAGTATCGATATGAATTTTGACATCCCTAACAAAAGTTATTGGTTATAAAAATGTTCGTAAAATCCCGTAAACTCGAATAGTTTACGTTTATTATTGTAAGAATACACTGTTTTAAGCGGTTTTCTAATAATTATTTATGTTTTAGATTCACTTACTTGTGAAAACTGACACCACTGCCGTTTTCGTATTGTGTTTTACAATATACGCACGATTTCATGTTGGACGAACAATTCAAGCTATGATACAATCACTGTCACGAATATAACACTTGAATTTATATCACAATCACAGTAAACACTTTAGAAAACTTTTTATTCCGCAGAGACACTTAACGTAAAATCAACAAACAACGGCCATTTGCAATCTTATTAGTTCTCAGAACTCTCACGTCTGTCACTGGGGGCGCTTTGAATCGGCACAGCAAATAGCTGTCATTTTGTATGGGATAGCCAGTCCAGCGTATTTTAATAGAGGTCAGTGACCAGAATACTTACAATGCTGGAAACCGGCCGGAGTCAGCGCGATACAGCCAGGACTGTCGGTGTGTCGCTGTCAACAGTACAAAGAGTTCTCCGACGTTACGAAGAAACTGGTTCTAACCTACGCAGACCAGGAACGGGCAGAACCAGGTGTACCACAGCACGAGAAGACCGATACTTGGTGAACACCATGCTTCGAAATCGCTTTCTCACAGGAACTGAACTCACCAATCAGTTTCGACGCCTCGGAGGAAGTAACCCAAGTGCATGGACAGTAAGACGTCGGCTTGCTGAATCTAACTTAAAACCCCTTAGACCTGCAAACGGCCCTAAACTGGAGCGTGGGCATCGTATTTCAAGACTAAGATATGCCCAGAGCCACGTAAATTGGAGTATTGAAGATTGGTCAAAAGTTATGTTCTCCGACGAATCAAAATTTATGCTCTACAAGCACGATGGAAGACAGAGTGTATCGAAGACCAGGGGAAAGATTCAAGCAAGCATGCATCGAAGAAAAAGTAGCCTACGGTGGTGGGTCTGTACTTGTGTGGGCCGGAATTTCTTCTGAAAGTCGCACAGAGCTGGTGATCATAGAAAACGGCTCTTTAACTAGCGTAAGATATGTGGAAGAAATCCTCAATGATCACGTTGGTCCATTTATGGTCAATTTAGGTGAGGATGCTATATTTATGCATGACAATGCCCGACCTCATACAGGTAGGATTGTGAATGACTACCTTCAAGAGATGAACATTACTCGTATGGAGTGGCCAGCGCGCAGCCCGGATATCAACCCGATCGAGCATGCTTGGGACGAGCTAGGCAGATGCGTAAAACAACGAAACCCTCCCCCAATCACGCTTCGTGAGCTCAAAATTGCTCTCACAGAGGAATGGGAGAATATTCCCCAAAATCGTATAAGGAACTTGGTGTACAGCATGCCAAACCGCGTAAACGCAGTAATGGAAGCACGAGGAGGCAATACGAAGTATTAAAATTCAAGAAAATCGTAATAAAGTTCAAAAATTTCATGTTTCCTATTTTTGTTTTAAGGAGAGATCAGCAGTTTTTTTCTTTATGTAATTTTTTACTTTCATTTAAGGAGTATTACATTGTCTATTAAATACAATTTATTGCATTAACCTATCATTTTTAGTTTCCGAGATTTTTAACATTCTTTAAGTGACCCGGATTCATTGCTCTCGAGTGTATTAAAGTCAGTTACATAAGTCGTACATTGTCAAATTTGCAAATAATTATAACAAACGCATATCATTTAGATAGTCTTCCACTAAGCAATTACATTTGCCTAAAAGTAGTGCATTTACCTTAAAATTTATTTAAAAATGTTTACAGAACAATCCTTAAAACCATTAGGTATTCTAATATAAATGACCATTGTCATAATACTTTTCCCTAACAGCGCTGTTTTGTAATGACCCGAATGTAGCAAGTTCTTGTATTGGAATCTCAAGGGGCCATTACGTGTTCTTATATTGTCTAGTGACGGAAATAAGTTTAGATTGGTTATTACAAAAGTTGCCACCTACACTGGTTGCCGCCATCCTATCTGCGGGAGCGTTTTTCCTACGCCCGACCTTCAGATGCGCCGTGCAGGTCGCATCTTAGAAACCTCCTTAAGTCCCCTCCCCACTCCACCGACTTTTACTCCTACTCCTTCACTGTGCACGCGGTGCGGTTGTGGAATTCACTTCCGCCTGACATTAGGGACTGACAAACTGTTGCAGTTTTTAAAAGAAGAGTGAAAGAACACTATCTTTCCACTTCGTCATAGTTGCGTATATATTAATATTCTAGTGTTATTTATTTTAGAAGTATGTATGTATGTTTGTATGTATGTATATTCTCATATTATTTGTTTTATTTTATTAAGTGAATTGTTTTTGATTTTATGTATTTTATTTTCTCTTTTACATTACACACGCTGTCTACATCTCTAAATCTACTATCCTATCGCAATGCTGGAAGAGATTTCATTAGAAATAAGCATCACCTTTGTACCTATTTTTCTGTTATTTTCTTCTTGTCTGTTTATATAAGTGTGTACATAAATTGTTAAATAAATAAATAAATAAAGTCAGTATCCTCAGAGACCGAAACACAGGTCCACAGCTGTCTGTGCTTTTGAGGTTTGATATAGCTCTAAAACACCGTTACTGGGCCTTAAAAATCTCCTCCGTCTCACTACAGTAACTTCAAAATAATTAATTTTGAAAACATGTGTTTTTGAATCAATTTTGGCTCCATCTGCTTCGCAAAGCCCTTTTCTCATACAAATAACGATTCCTCGTGATGTTTTACCCATAACTATAAAGCCTGATTTAGGCGGTGAGATGTAAGTGAAATATCGTTGATATAGGTACCTTAAGCTAAAGCAATAATAAAAGTTGTCAAGTCGTAAAAATTGCCAGTTTGTAACCCTTGTGTCGACGGGGTCTAAACTAGCAATATACTTTGATTATTATAAAAATAACCCGAGCGGTCGGGGGATCCCCGTCAGGAACGAAGTTACAAACGCGATACTCGCACGCACACACACTCGTATAGAATAGGGAGAGAGAGAGGGGGGGGGGGAGAGAGAGAGAGAGAGAAAGTCGCATGGAGGGAGCATAACGCTTTTTCGTTAGGTACGTGACGATTTCTACCAGTCAACTCCTACCGCAAGCCGCGCTAAAGAACTTCGTTCCAAAAACCAAACTGGTTACTAATCTGATTCTAATAACATCATTTCTCCCTCTTCCAGTACGAGATCAAAGACAAACTCGAAGAGATCTTCAACTCGATCAGCTCGGAGCCTCTGCTGCCGATATCCGGGTCCTGCTCGCCGGCCGGACACAAGTCCTACCAGCAAGCAGTACCACCCTACACCAAGTACTTCCCCGAGCTGTTCCTGTACTGAACAAGGTACATTATTATAGTATTTTGAAGTTCCAATAGCCCTACCTACGGTGAAGCGTAAGAAAGTACGTCACACGCCCACAGACTCGGCAGAGTAACGATCTTTGTTGGGTGGCCGAGAGTAGCCGAGAATCAACTACATTCAGAACTGGGTATTGGGTGTTTATTTTATTTCTTTTTTTTTGTTATGTTTATCTTTTTTGTGTGTTGCACCGGTTAACGTCACGCCGGCTGTCGCTAAAAACCAGCGCTGGGGCTCTGTGTCGCATGGGGTCGTAGCATTATGCTGAGCGATGGCCGTTCTGCGTGGATGTTGTTCTTTTTTGTGTTTGACTTTTTCTTTGCGTCATGTTTACCGCAAATAAACGTATTTTCTTTCTTTCTGTTCTTTAAATGGTGTGCTTTGGTTTGCCTATGTGCAGCAGTGAACTTCTGTAGGTGTTTGTTGATGGGCGTACTTCCATACCCCATCCTAGCATATTATGTTTACCTTATAGTCCAGTTAACCCAGTTGTAGAGAATGAGGACACTTTTTATTCTCCTATATGATGAGTTAGTTGACAAAAAACATCAGATTAATTTTTAAGAAAATTAATCCAGCAATTCTTATGAGTAGCATATTTTCCCAGATCTTTTAGTTTAGTTTTGTGTTTTTGACTTGATTTTATGTTGAATAATTTTAAATATGATTCTTTTCCAGATTTGTCACCGGTGAAGGACATATACTATCTTCATTAGTGAGCTGTAGCTGTAGTTTGGCTCGATATAATAGCATATATTTGTTAAATGGAAGTGATATGCAGGCGACATCGTTAATGTGTGTAATTATATTATGAGTCCATTAATTGTTTAGGCCTGTGGCTAAATGCCTGTTCCATTATGTTCGGAAAAGCTCTACCATCCCGATAAATAAAAAAATTAACATGGTGTATATAAATTGTGTACCAGATAATGTAACAAAAATAAATATTTTTATTAATAATAACGGTACCAAAAAATGTGTAGAAATTTCCGAGATCAGTTGATATTTATAGAGTGATGAAATTATTGATATAAATTAGCAATCGGTTTTTAAATAAAATAAACCATTCAATTCTGTATTTAAATACTTCAGACATTTATCCCTCTAGGCCTAAATAATAATAGCTCTTTAATAAAAAGGTGTTCAAAAAACATTATTTTTAGCTATGTCGCCTGATATTAAACAATTTTGACCTAAAATAATAATTGTTCGACTAAATCTGACTTTGGCTCCAAACTATGATAATAATATAATGTATAACAAGTTACATTCCCGTCGCTTTTACTGACTATTAATAATAATTATTATTGTTGTAGGTGAATCTCTAATTATGGTGGGTGTACTGTTGATATTAACCGTGACTATTATTAAGAACTAAGAGAAAAATAATAACTGTCCGAGATAAAATTATCCGTTCTACCCTAGCGCGAAAATATGAATCAATACATGCCTTAATAGTATGGTGTTCTTGACTCAGCATCCCCATACATTATGTCAAGCAAGACAATTCTTTAGTTTCAAATACGCTCACATGGCGCTGTTACGATTTCCATACAGTTGTCGATAGCGACACTAAAACTGTGAAGTTATACTATCTTTGTGCTATAGGTGGGCATCTACATTAAGAACAGAGTCTATTCTCCATACACCTCGGAAGATATGAAGCGAGAAACTAGCTCTGTCTCAATGAATCTTAGGGTGGGCACACATTTGACGGAAAATCGTCGCTTATCTTCGGTCGCGTAACGCCAGAACGGAGTGCGTCCAGCGTACTAACTTGGAATAAGGAACGAAGTTATGCCCAATGCATCTTCCGTCAGAAGTGCGACCACGCTTAGTGTAATTAAAAAAGTGCGATAATCGGCTGACGACTATCGCATATTCGTCATCGTGTAATTTATGAGCATTATGGGTGTCATGTCACGATTAATAACAATAATAAAGTTTCTTAAAGATAAATGATATTTAGTAGCGCAATAAGGAATGGTGTGGATGGTGAAGCAATATTCTGTTTTTATGATACACTGGTAGGGACCAACAAATCTTACGATATTATTGGGGATGTAAAAAAAAGGGTTCCGTACTACAAGGCAAAAACGTCGAAATAAAAAAACACGTTTCTTGTATATCCCCTCTTTAATTTTTAACTTTATTGATTTTTTTATTATTTCTTGCTATAGTGGCAATAGAAATACATACTCTGTGAAAATGTCAACTGTCTATCTATGACTGTTTATGAGATACAGCCCGCTGACAGACAGACGCACGGACAGCGGAGGCTTAGTAATAGGGGCGCCCTTTGAGTACGGAACCCGAAAAAGCAGTAAGTTTAATTGATTTGGGGTTAGTTGAGAAAACGAGAATGGCAATAAATCATAATAGTAATATGTGCACTATTGTTCTTGAAGCAAAATCTTACGAATAGAATTGTATAACTTTGTCGGTTTGATGGAACAACATAACGTCTTTATTAAAAGTGGAAGGTCAAAGAAAATTGTTTATGATAAAAGTGATACTTACTTGATTATGGATTACATAGTGAAATTAAAATTGCTTTCATTATAAAAGATGGCTTGTATTACGATTGTATTCATTATTTTGAAATTAGTTAGTAAATAATTATAATTAAAATAATATTTATTGTAATTTGTTATCTTATTTATCTGTGAATGTTAAAAGATATCTTACAGAACTGATGTATGTATCCATTGTTTAACTTACAACTTATAGTATACATTTGTTTTTATTTTTACAAAATTATTGTAGCCTCTTTAAATTACTTATGTACTACCGCAAAGGGCATAGACAAATATTAATACCTTTATTTTTGTTATGTTTATCTAAAATTTCCTACAAATTCTTTGTATAAAAACATTTAAGCATGGAAAGGCATTTTGTTTTGTAATAAAAACATGAATATTGCTGCAGGTAGCGGTGGGTGTGGTCGGTCAATGTATATAAACGATGCATTGTTCAATAAGTTGTACTTAATGTTATATTAATATGTCTGTTCAGTACTCGGTTGTGTACGCTAAATAAATTGTGGTTCTACATATGAGTTTTATTTAATTGTCTTTTAAATAAAATTGGGTGTACCTAGTTACTTAATGGCGGGTTATCCGAATTTGCCTGTTTTAGAATCACTGTTAAATGGGAAAATTAGTGTTTTTTACTCCTGAAAAAAAAATGTCATAGATACATCTTTGTTTTAGGGAAATTAACGGTTCCAAACAACTTTAATATGAAATAGTAATTCGCCGTATTTTAGAGCGAATTTAACGGTTAGATTTTTGAGTTAATAGATTTTTTTGCCACATGCACATTCGAGTACTCTCAGCCGCCAGGGCACATTCAAGTCAATGAACGAACCCAGTAAGCTTTATAGAGGGTACATAGTGCTCACACATGAGCTATGCAATTATACAATACTAAGAGATTTAATTTATACAATGCAAAGATAGATTTTACAACCTTGTGATAGACTCTTACTGACTAAAACCCACCCATGTTCCTTCAGTTGCCTGTGCCAAGGGCCACGATAACCCTTTCGGCCTTTCCCGCAACCCCGGCAGGCATCGGCCCTAGTGGACCCCGTCATTGTTGCTGAAATATCTTTGAGGCGGGCGTGGAACACAACGCGCTATCGATTTCGGCCCTTATCAGACGACGAGCTACCCATTGCTCACCGTCCGCAAGCCCGCGCCTACGGTGGCCGGGAATCAACCTGTCATTCCTGTCGCCCAGGGCGTCTCCTGCGGTATCCTGAGATAGGACATAGGCAAATTTTTGTCTCAAAATAATCAAAAAATTCTATCCAAAACATGTCGAGGCTGCACACCATGCGCGCTTCCGGCTCTAAAAAAAAATCACGCGGTATACCAAATTTGATTTTAGGTGTGTCAAAAGTATTTTTAAATTTAGAAATTTTATTTAGCAGAATGCCAAAAGTAAAGAATTTTAGCTTAATTTTAGTGATAGTTTAGTTCGGTGTACCTACAAGAGAATCGACACCAATATCCTCTTTAGATTAGACGTGGTTTTTTATTTGTAACCCGGTTTGAAGGACAAAAGTTCCAGCCGAAATTACTTGTTATTACACCTTCTTAGTGGCAGGGTGACATGACACTTAGGGCGGCATGGAGAGTGCGATTGTCGCAACCCAGGGCTGGGCACGCCACAATTGCGGCGATAAGTCCCCTCTTTGAGGAGTCGCTAGAGAGGCGCCACGGCATCCTCACATTCCGCCTGACGCAGGTTCTCACCGGACACGGTGGTTTCGGGAGGTTTCTGTTCCAGATAAGGCGGGAGGAAACACCCAGGTGTCACCATTGTGTGGATCGCCCGGAGGACACGGTGGAGCATACGTTGGAGGTCTGCCCGGCTTGGGTGGAGTACCGCCGTGTCCTCGTGCAGGCGATTGGCGGTGACGATCTCTCGCGTCCGGCCCTGGTCCAGGCCATGGTACGGAGCGAGAGGGCTTGGGAAGCCGTCTCCTCCTTCTGCGAAGCAGTAATGTTCGCGAAGGAGGAGGCGGAACGCGTGAGGGAGAGGCAAAATTCGCGCCCTCACGCCCCTAGCCGCCGCAGGAGACGCCCTGGGCGTCGGGAATCGCAGGCCGATTCCCGGCCACCGTAGGCGCGGGCTTGCGAACGGCGAGCAATGGGTAGCTCGCCGTTCGATAAGGACCAGGCCCGGGTCGACGGCGCGTGGTGATCCACGCGCGCCTCAAAGAGATGTCAGCATCAATGACGGGGTCCGCTAGGGCCGATGCCTGCCAGGGTTCCGGGAAAGTCCGAGAGGGATACCGTGGCCCCTGACACAGGCAACTGAAGGAACACGGGTGTATTTTAGTCAGTAAGAGTCTGACACGCCCTCCCACTCTGCCCAGAGCGGGAGAAGTTATATGATGATTTACAACCCTCAAAAAAAAAAGGTGACATGACACTTACCTTGGTCCCTGGTTTTACCGTGGCCCCGGGCACAGAAGGAACGAACACGGGTGGGTTTTAGTCAGTAAAAGTCTGTCTTACGATTTTATGAAAATCTGATATTGATGAAATAGTCATAGATATCATATTAGGGTACAAGTCTGAGCCATACTTCACCAGGTCTGGCGTGAGCCAGGGCAGCAATTTGGGGCCTCTGGAATTTATCATAATGATAAACAGCTTGCCGGATTTCGTTAGACATGGGACATGTTTATTGCAGATGACCTTAAGTTGCTGCTCGAGGTTACAGGTGAGACAGATTGTGAATGCCTGCGAGAGGATATAAACCAAGTAGTAAAGTGGAGCCAAGATAATAAACACCATTTCAATGTCTCCAAATGCTCGGTGATGACACTGATGACGTTCACTCGTTCGCGGAACCTGGTGTGCCACGAATATAAAATGACACATGCCACGAGTGACGCAGTGAGCAGGTAAGAGATCTAGGAGTTCATCTAACTCCGGACCTAACATTCCGCGAGAATATTATTAAAGTATGCAGAAAGGCATACCTACAGAAACCTAGGTTTTGTCCTAAGACAGACACAGGGGTTCACATTTGTCATTTGTTTGTTTTGTTGTGTTTTTACATCTACTATAAAAGTGTTGTATGATGCGCTGGTAAGGAGTCACCTCGAGCACAGTGCAGTCATTTGGGTTCCACATGAATTGAAATACAGCGTCATGGTGGAATGTGTTCAAAACAAATTCTTGAGACACTTGTATTTTAAATTAAAGGGAGTATATCCTTTCTACCCGCTGATGTACCCTACACTATTCGTATTGGGTACGGTAGGGTACAATCAGCTGGCTGTACGGCGGGAGTTCACTCTTGTTGAGTATATAATTAAACTACTCCGTGGAATTCAAACTAATCCGGGAGTACTACAGCGGTTTAGTATTTGTGTACCGGACCGCTACGTGTGGAGGCGGCGGCGCCCACCACTGTTCCTGGTACCGCCAGCGAGGACCAACTTACCGGCGAAAACACCTTTAACCAGAGCAATACACACTATCAATAAAATTCACATACAAATTGACGTATTTGCACGTACTAGGAGTGAACTCGCAAGGGTACCTACTATTATTTATATTAAGCTACACATAAGTTTTGATAGGTTAAGCAAAATATGTTTAGGTATATATTGTTTATAAATTTGTAGTAATAAGTATTAAATGTTAATAAGTTATAATTATTTATTAGTTGTTCTGTGTTACTCTTATGTATGAGATTTATATATAATTTAGGATAGGTAGTATGTTATAGAAGTTCCATAATAAGTTAATTTAATATTGTAAGTATATAAATACCACACCACCGCATTAGGTTAATCCTGTTATGATAGTTGTAAAGCTAAATAAATAAATAAAAAAAATCATGAATAATTGGGAAGGTAGTATGAAGAACAGCTGTATGTGGTTGAGCTGAATGGTGCTGATCCATGCGTCATGTTCGTGAACGGGCGCTGTCAGTTGGAACTGGTCATCTCTTAGCCACCACGGCTTATTTTTAATTATTTTATTATGGATTGTTTTGTTTGAATTTATATTTGCTGTACACTGGACACTCAATGTGTACGTCTTATTTACATCGTTCTCACATATAATTATACCTATATACAAGATTAATGATGTAACTAATATTTATGTAACAATATAATTTAAAAGAGTGTCCATGGAGTTTCTTGCCCGTTCTTCTCCATAGGTACCTACTACGCTTTGGAATGGGCAACTAGCTTCATATTTCTGACTGACCGACCACTTGACAATTCAAAAGTGCCTGTAAATGGTTTAATTGAAATAAATGCTTTGAGTTTGAGTTTGAGTTTGAACAAAATAAGATTTGTTAAGAACCTACTAATCATTTTATTAATAACAAAATAAAAGTAAATTAAAGAGTTATAAATATTTTATTAGTTCACGCCGTTGCCGGCAACCTACTGAAGTTGTGTTGTGGCCGACATCGACACAGCAGCGGGCACGTAATTAGCGCGCGCAAGTACATGGAGTGACAGAGGCCTGACAGGAGGCAAGGAACAATAAAAAAAAATCATATTTTTAACAACATTTATATTTTATAATAATATTTATCTACCTACATTACAATTTAAGTTAGTTTCCTATCTACCTTTGGACGAGTTATTGAGGTCGTTACAAATCAAATACAAGTTACAATATATTTGTGACAATTGTTATTAATAGTTAGGTACAATTCCGAGGCCAATGATGTCTACATCGATTAAATAAACGCATTGATGCTAAAATTCTGTATTCGTGAACTCCGCGAACATTAGAGCTACCGCAATGGCGTGTGTATATGATATGTTAATATTTAGTCCGCATTTGGTATATAAAAAGTAAAAATAATACAGAATAATAAATATAGACGGCATCCCATACTTGCGAAGTCACGATTTTTTCCGTGTATAGTGCCATATTATGGCCAAGGCAATTTGAAATAGCATCAATATTTTAATAAATTTATATCGATGTAGATATTCATTGGCTAGTAATATAAATGGCACGTATAAATATTAAGTAAACAAGTATATTCCGGTTAAATTTAAAGTAACAAGTAATATTATTTTAATAGTGCAATAAATATTAAATACACAAATAAAAATGTGCTTTGCACTATCAAAATAAGACTATACATAAAAAGCTCTGCTATGTAGGTTAACAATTACATCAAATGCAACTGTCATAACTTTTGTGTTGCTAAATAGTATGCGATGCCAAATTTTATGCATTGCTACAACATGTTTCGCAATCCATGTGGCCGGGACTTTAAAATGGCTACAGTAAAAATCTGGATTTCAATAAATTGAATACAAAATCTTGCTATATACATTGTTTGAGCACCTATTTTGTAGCAACTTTATTTACATTATTTACAGATCTGTTTACATTTTACAGTCTTGTAACGTTGTGACTTCTGGTGGGTATTAGTTCGAGACATCGTTTTACAATAATACAGATTTATTTCCACCCCGACAATTAAGTTTTAAAGGGTAAATTAAAAGTAATACATAGATAATTAACAAATGATATGGTTCTCTAAAAATAAACAACAGTTTTTTTTTTTCACAACTGGCAACATTTGTGAGAATTCTTGTCTTGACATATAAAAACAACAATAAAAATAGTAAAAATAAATACATTTTCACAATGCTAAAGACTACTTTTGTGCTTGAAATAAATTTTAAAAATCAATTTCTTATTCAAGACCTACTGACATTACATAGTATCGACGAAAAATTAAAAAGAAACTAAATAATTGCGAATATTGTATCAATTCCAATCGTTTTGCATTATTAGTCGTTATGAATTGACTTATTTAATTTTATGATGATCATAGATTTTGTAAATCGATTCGATAATCTAAAAATATAACGATTACAATAAAAATATTTATATTTTCAAATTAGGAACATTCCATAGGAACATTAAGTAAAGGTTCCTATAAATTTAATTTTTTTTGCGGTCCTAATAACACAGTATATGAAGCCCCATATTTAGGTGATTTGGTAGAAAAGGCATAACCTGAATTTCAGAAGTATTTTGCCAGTCGCATTATGTTTTTCCCTCGGCACAAAACTATATACTTAACGATTTTGATATTTGAGCGCTTAACGTCTCGCTAAGCTAGACGAAGGAGAGCAGTTTGTGCTGTAAATAATTTCGGGACATTTTATTTAGTCCGAATGCGATGAACCGCGCGTCAGAAGTAAGTAGCACTTGACCTTCTAAAACCACCCTTACTTCTACGACATAAATACCATGCCATGGACGTGCGGCTAACTGAACTCCTAGGAAGAACTTTTAGCACAATATTCACCAACACCGTCATTCGCCATCGACATTTGTGCATTGTTGGCGAGAAATACGTCAGGATAGCGTAACGGGGATCATTGTAAGTGCTAGGTGTACCGATGATGGCGCTCCCCTACCAGGGTAGCATGAAGTATTGAGATGTGGATTAGTACTAAGGGAATCGTATGACTGTGGTACCGATCGCGTCGTCGCTGCACGCATGAGCGAGTGCGCTCTCGAACTCTTGTGGGAGGTATACCTGCAATGCAAATTAAAATGTTTTATCAAGAGAGGCCCTTACCATTATAATGTTCAAAAGTGCCTTTAAATTGCCTACTTGAAATAAATTATTTGAGTTTAATAGTTTATATAATAACTTATTTACTTGCTCTCATACACATCACATATTTTACAATAGATTAACTGTTGGTTTTTGTACACGAACCTTGTCAGGGCACTTCAAAATACAATGTCGGTTTTCTGTTGCGTTAGTAAACATTAACATAAGTTAAGGGCAAACGAGTAAGAACTTAGTCGCAACTCTCACCTTATCAAGTATGGGCGCCATTGCTCCGCGGTCTACTAACTTAGTGAGCGTGTCCAGTCCGTCTCTCAGCCTGAACCTATCTTCTAGCCAGTCAGTATTAGAACCACAGCCTAGCAGCCACTATAAATACGAGCAACCATACAATTAATTGTCAATTTTAAATTTAATGAATTACAGTTTTCATAATGAGACATCTATGTTCATGACGAGATAATGTATTGTCATACACGAATGAGAAATAGTTTTAACTTAATCTGACAACATTGGGCGGATGATCTATTAAAAGATGCGCCTGTTAAACAGGTGAGCAACTAAATAAATTCAATAAAAAAATCTAAAAATTAACTCACTCTAAAGACCCTGTAAGTATAAAATGTAGTGGCAAAAATGATGGCGAAGGGCGTCGGTAGTCGGTCGGTGATCATCCGGCCTGGTCGGAGGTCCAGGAAAGCTCGGCGAGGCGCTGTGGCCCTGGTGGAAAATTAGGCTTTTCAGAACGACCAAAACGATTTTTTTTTTAATAAAGCGACGTGCTTGCTCACGTTGTTTTTGTCAGTTTTCAAAATAAGTTGGTCAAAGCATGCTAACTTACTTACAAGAAACATAAAACCATAAGTTTTTTAACATTGAGACATGTTACTAAGGCTACATACTTGAGCAGAGCAGGTTTGTTGGCGAGCGCGGGTGGCGGCACGTCGGCGGCGGCGCAGGCCAGCACGGCGTCCCACGGGCCCGAGCGTCGCGCGCGCGCCTCCAGGCTCGGCCACGCGCCCGACTCGCGGTTGCCCTCGATGTCCACGAAGTCCTGCGCGCCTGGTGACGCAATATATAAATCGTAAATGAAGGTTCTAAAAACTTTTGCCAACCGTTTGATATTGACCGAGACTGGATGATCAAAAATTATTGGCTCTGTTTTATAGTGCGAGTTGCCTGAATAAAGTGAGTCGGAGACAGACACTTCTTTGTATAGCAGCATTACCCAAGTCCTTCAAAGTAAGTGCAGCGTGCCTGGGCGCAACAACTGTGACGTGCACGCCCCACGTGCTCAGTAGCTGAACTAACGCGCAGCCCTCGCCGCTGGCCGCGCCGCATACTGCCACCCTGCAATACCACATGTTATGAATTATGTTATTCTGGTAACTGTAGGTCGAGTTTGTAGGAGACTGAATGAGAAATGAAACAAGGAAAAAAGACCCTGAAATAAAGTGCGACACGGGTCACAATGACCGTGGCCAAATTGAGATTTGAAATGTACGGGATTGACATGGTTTAAAAGTTTACATTTATATTGACATGGTTTACATCCAAAAGCGTATACTTTTGTAGTACCATCATCACGTTCTTCTTTGCTTTGTAGTCGGGGTACAAACATTGTAGGCGCTTACCGTTTTCCTTTGGAGTTCTCAGGTGTGTAGGACAGGTTCCGGAGCGCTATTAGGGCTTCGCCCCCCGCCCAGGGCAATGACGCCGCCGTGTCAGCTGCTAGATTGCGGGGACGCTTGCTCACCCGGGTACTAGGAGAACAAAGATAGATAGGACGTTTTCACCGCGACTCTTGAAATAATTAATGCATTGCTCAAGCGGGGCCGTCTATAGGGAACTTTCGAATTCATCATTGTTCCGAAGCAAAAAAGGTATGGCGCTTTACCTACGTCTCATCCTGTATAGTTCCATCTCTTTCTCGCACTGGAAAAATTATGACTTTGACAGTTATTCCTCTACGCGGTGTCATAAGAAATAGAAGACCTGCATAGACGTGGAATCCGTTTAGACATTACCAGGCTCGCATATGTCAACATGAAAAGTCTCATGAAGTGATATTGATCAGTTGCAAAAAAAGGATGGCGCTATTCGTCATGTGTTAACTCCATGTTTTTCTCGTGCTGGAACAACTTAGACATTACCAGGCTGGCATAGCTCTCCAAGAAGCAATTCTCACCTGCGTATAGTTAGCAGTTCGGTGGCCGCGCCGCCATTCCATTCTGAGACGCATCCCCATACTTCATCACCCATTTCTAGGTCTGTCACACCTTGACCGACATCTAGCACTACGCCTGGAACAAAATAATAATTACTTTTTGATTAGCTGTTCTAATTTTCGATAGGTTTTAGGAATTTTTCAGTATCTACTTTTAGAGATTTAGGCCCGCTTGCACCAAAAATCACGAAATAAATTTAACGATTTACATAATTATTTAAATCATGTTCATCTTCACGCGATTGAAAGCAACAGAACAATGTTTTAAATTCGTTTAGCGCTAAAAGCAGTTAGTAATTTGTAGTGCAATCGGACCTTATATCAGTGACGTGCAGGTAGGTAGGAAACAAGCTTTTATTTTGTTTACCAACTGTAGTTTAAAACAGCCCAAAAAAAAAATAAACCGTGCGGTCGGAGACCCCCGTCAAGAACGAAGTTCCTTACGCGATACTCGCACGAACACCCACTCGTATATAATAGAAAGAGACGGAGAGAGAGAGAGAAAGTGTAAATTTAATACGCGTTTTTAATCCAGAGCCATCTAGTATAAGTTTTTAGAAGCTCTCCTATGAGAGCTTCTAAAAATGCATTTAACAACTACAACTATTTGTCGCCATTTTGGATTTTCACTTTGACCTCACAATTGGCTTCAGCACCCTCGAAAACCATGAAAACGACAACCATAATGAAACATTTGAAAATAGCACTCTCAAAAACCCTGAAAACTAAACAAAGAAAGTCGCATGGAGGGTAGCATGACGCTTTTTCGTTACGTGACGATTTCTACCAGTTTACTCCTACCGCAAGCCGCGATAAAGGACATCGTTCCAAAAACCATATTTACCATGCGGGAGAAAAACCACCAGATTCAGAGACCATCAAACACTTAGCCTAATCCATTTTGTAGCAGAAATATTGTTTTGTAGCTCCACCCACATCTGCATTTCAATTAAAATACCAGGAGCCCATAAGCAACCAGGAGCTTACCCGCGAACCCTCTTCCCACGGTGACCTGACCGCGGTACACCAGCGACCGCAACAGATGTGCCCGACCGCGGAGCGCGCCGCGGTCTACCGTGCAGATACTGAACGCTTGCACACGGACTAAAACCTCGCCCGTACCCGCACCTAGGGAACGAAATTGAAACTGAATAACATACATATTTTTAAGGGAGCTTCTTTGTAATAGTTTCATGTGAGTTCCTTGCGGAATTAGAACTTAAGACGTAAAGGGCATTGGTCAAAAATGTATGAGACTTGGTTCAAATGACTATCATTAACAAGACCTATGTCACTGAACAGTCTACTATATTAGGAGTAACTTTAGGCGCCTATAAAAAAAATATGTCAATATAAAAAAAGGATATAGCTTTATTTGTCAACTATTTTACGGGTAAAATAATTAATAAAAAAAGTGATTGATTTGAACGAATGAGGTATCATTAGTTTTGTCACTTAAATTTAGGCCCTTTTGCTCCACAAATAATTAAATACGTTTAGCGCTAAAGAAATTTAAAACATCGTTTTGTTTCTGTCAATTGTTTAAAACTGACAGAGACATAATTATGTTTTAAATATGCTTAGCAGCTAAACGCATTTAGAGATTTGTGGTGAAAGTGGGCTAAGCCTTACCGGGTGCTACAGAATCCTCTACTAGGATAACAGACTGGTCAGCCTGCGAGTGTAGCGCACGCGCGTGCGGACCGCTGGGCAGGCGTCGCGCTACCTTCAGACCAATCAGCATGCCGGCACTTCCTCCCGCTACTACTCCACACGCAAAGATGAACATGCTGCGACGCCATACTGCAAGAGACAGATATATTTTAAGCAGTTTTCCAAGAGCAGATTTTTCAAAAGTCAGATAACTTTTATGCGAGGAATAAATATTGCGGTTGACAGCGTTTGTATAGAATATATTGAAACTAGAAGTATAACACTCATATTTTGCCGCACTCCGCGTGTAATTCATCGTAAATGCCTACATATTATACCAAGAACACACCTTGTTAAACGAGTTGTCTATCCTATCTACAGATTCAGCTCTCCTTATCTCAAGTTATTTGGGGACGGCGCAACATGTCTTTTTGTTCCCTATTTCACTATTAATTTAAAGTATATTACTTATACAACTTTTATGCGTGGAAAATAGATCTGTTCGTGCGTCAGGTTAATTCGGATCTTTATTGTTTTCCGATTTTGTATAAAAATTGTGTGTCTCTCGTCTCGACTTCTCGAAAGCTTTCTTCTTCTTAAGAGCGTTTATACCTTATGAGTGGCAACGTCGCAATTTAGTGTCATATTTCGTGGTTTTCAATTTTTATCATTTAATCGGAGCTATATTTTAAAAATCTGTTTAATTAAGTTTTTAGAATTATGTGAGTTGTCACGTGCGACGGCATCCCACAAAACCGACCATAGTTCGAATCGCGTCAGCCCGAAACAGACAGAAAATAAAATGTAGGTAATCCTGCCTCACACTTCGCTGTAGAAGAAATAGGTTTCGAGATCCTGTAGACACACTGATAAAGTGGCGTTTTCGTACAAACATACCTTGAAAGTCTGTGAAAAGCTTAGTTAGAGAAAATAGGGTTGCAGTTGGGGCGGCAATGCTGGTTTTGCACTCGAGCGCTGAAGGGGCTTGCGGGGGGCCTGAGCAGATTAAAGGCATCTCTCAAAAAGGAATGAGAACTCTGGAATAATGCTTTTTTATTGCGCATTTTGCGATTTCAGCAAATTGTAAAGATGTAACCAATGATGTTTAATGATGTAACAAATATTTTGTAACAATATAGGTCATTTAAAAGAGTGTCCGTGGAGGTTTTGCACGTTGTTCTCCATAGGAACCTATAATGCTTTGAAATGAGCTTCATCTTACTGACTGGCCGATACCTTTGACAATGCACTGTTGAAGAAAACACTTAGCTACGGCGGTCACCCGTCATTCATGAACTCTGCTTTGTTAAAGTGCATACTACTAATATATTTAGCTATTCTTAGACATAGCCATAGACGTGATCATTCGGTTTAAAGACATTTATTTCTCAAAAAAAAGAATGTTACAGTTCGCTTAACATATTGAGAAAAGTAAGACAAAAATAAAAGTAAGTAAGTGCTATTCTCTGTGTTCACAATAAGAAAATTAAGAGTTTCAATCGGTATTGTTGTTTTCTAACGTGTTCTTCTAGGGCTTTTTTAAAAGTAAGTATATATATGGTGTCACTATTGTCTACATCATCAGGTAGTTCATTATATAGTTTGTTTTGCTCCCTCATACAGTATATTTTTTCTTCCAGAGTTAGTTCTGGGTTGTCTCAATTCTAGTCTGCATACATTGCATAAAACAGCGACGCAACTAGCAAAAAACTTAAAAAGAAAATTGAATTTTGCGGACTACCTTGACGGATTCTCCTTAATAAATAATCATGGCATAATAAATGTATGGTTTCAATGTAGGGTCCTGGTCATCACATTATAAGCATGCTCACAACAAACCTCTATCATGCCACAAGGCCACCAGCTCCTCATACAGTAACACGGGAGACAGGGGAGGCGCCCCCTCTTTGATGCGTCGCACGGCCTCCCTCGTCCAGGCCGCCGCGCGCACACGACCTTCCGCGATCAGGTCGTTGTGCCAGATGTCGTGAAATGCGTCGCGAATCTACAGCAGACAATGAAGGTATTCTTTTAAAGGGTGTGAACATTATTATTCGCGGATTCTATTAAGAGGGCTATCACATTTTTTCTTGTATTTGAGTGTTTGAAGAGTCTCACACTCAAATACAAGAAAAAAAAATGATATGTATTTAGAACACTCCCGAGAGAAATGGTCAAACTTTCTCGGGCATATTTTTCTTTTAATTTTTTGGCATTAACTAAACCATAATCACACATCTAAACTGGGAGTTTTCATGTGTGATTATGGTTTAGATATGGCCAAAAAATAAAAAATAAATATCCCTTATAATGTTTGACTATTTCTCTCGGGACTGTTCTAAATAAATATCAAATTTTTTCTTGTATTTGAGTGTGAGACTCTTCAAACACTCAAATAGAAGAAAAAATGTGGTAGCCCTCTTAACGATATGTAACATTAATGTACCTATTACATACGCGAATAAATGTTTTGATTTGGTTCAATTTTAGGGCTGGCTAAGAAATCTGATGTTCTGTAGTTGAATAGGGAAGACTCATTGAATAATCGTCATTGTTTCGTTACAACAGCAATTTTTTTATTTTGTGGAATTTATTGCAACTTGCTTGTGTAGTAAGTATTTCTGTAAGTAGGAATTTCGAGACATGTTTACACATACATTTTTTGACAATATTTTAAAACCAGATGGCAGATGGCATAAATTTCCTAGCTGAATGAACCCTGAGAAAAAACGCCGAAACAAGCTCAGAGGACATGGTCTCTTTTAAAGTCCAAACATAATATTTTAATGATATTATGTGACTCCAATGATGCAGGATCATGTCTGGAAAGGCCTTTTGAAGAAAGAACCTATGTAGTACTGAAATTAATTTGTGTTTTTATGTATGCATAATTATGATTTACTCAACTGCACAATTTAGGCATACCAGAATAATTACAGATTCGCCTGGCCTGAAGTAACACCATTTTAGAAAAAAACTATAAAATATATTGATACATTAATTATTCATAAATTATACTAAACTAATTGTACTTATCTACAAAAGTTGTCCTATCTTACTAAGGGCTGACTTTTCAATAGTCAGATATCTTTTATCTGAGGAATAAATATTGTGGTTTGACAGCTTTTGTATGGAAAATATGTCAAACTGTCAGATTATTTCTTCAGATAAAAGTTATCTGACTATTGAAAAATCAGCCCTAAGTTTCATCCTACAAGACCTAGAATGACTTATCAGACAATGATCTTCGTCTGATTAGCCATATTATAGGATGACAATATTCTAGGAAGAAGCATAGTAAAATAAAGTAAATACCCTTTGATAAGCATCCAGTGTACTTTGGACGGCATCACTAACTCTTGACTTTCCATTGTCTGTGGCAGTTTTGGCAGCTACCTGATCAAATACATGTGAAATAAATGGTTATGATGATAGAAAAATGTAAGTCAGTAAATCATAGTATATTATGCAATTAGTGAATAAAGGACGGATTTAAAGCGAGGGCCATAGATGAATCACGAGCTAGTGAAGGATTCTAACGACTGATTCAAGTTTAGAATCCTGAGCTACGCGAGTATGTAGAGGAGGTGCGATATAACCTGACCACCTCTCCTTAACCGATAGCCTAGACCTGAATCCTCCAGCAGTGTGCTTAGAGGATTCAAGGCTAAGCAGAACCAAAGCGGACTCAAACTATCGCCCTGAAATATGCCTCGCTCGATCCTTATCGGTTCGCTATTCCCATGAATATTTCGACATCCTGGATAGTGAAGGACCGTCCTCCATTGCCGCATACATGACATTAGGAAGGTGCGAAGAATTGTATCTACTTTATACAACTCTAACACCCTCACGAGCCATGTATGCGGCACCGAGTCATAGGCCTTCTTATAATCTATCCAACATGTCGACAGATCTTTCGGGAACGACGAACCTATTGGCTAATGGTCATATCAATGAGGAGTAGCTCCTTAGTACCGCGGGACCTATTCCTACATCCATTTTGAGAGGCAGACATGATGGAGTTGGTGTCTATATGTTTGTTAATTTTAGTTCTCAAAATGGATGTAAGAACTTTATAGACCGTCGATAAACACGTGATCGGCCTATAATTCTTGGGTTCCGCGGTGCTACCTGATCTATGGAGCAGATGGGTAATTCCTGTCGTTAGGAATTGGGGTAGCGAACCAGATTCCAAAGTTGTCTGAAACTGAGATGCCAAGCGAGCGTGCGATCTTGTGAACCATTTAATCCAAAAGTTGTGCAGTCCATCCTGCCCTGGAGACTTCCAGTTGGGTAGTGGACGGACTGCACGAGCTACATCTTGGGGGCAGATGGTAATAGCCCCCATTTCTGGTATCGGATCGCAGGCTCGCTCGACTTTCCGAGTCCAATCACCTTCGGTGTGACTGACAGGTACCGACCAGATGCTGCGCCAGAAGGAACACATGGCATCATCATCCGGTAGGCACGTCTCAGTCACACCATGGCCCGGTCGCTCCCAACCCCTATAAACCCACCTTTCATCGCTCTGGAAGGTGCGATTCTGAGTGTATAGCTCTACTCGCCGCCTATACCGACGAATACGGTTTACCCATGCATACACTTTCTGCTTCAGGAAGTCGATGCGCTCTGTGACACAAGACATATAGTCTTGGGGACTGATATCAGTCCCTGAGAATGCCCGTCTCACAAAGCGCATCACTCTAGGGCGAGTATTGCCCTCCTTGAAGCAGATTAGTTTGCCGATGAGCGTCCTGGCCCCACCAATACGGCATTCAATTCTGCACTGCCAAGCTGGTACGTTTGGTTTCGGTCGTGTAGCTCTAGTGTCATTTGCAAATTTGATGTGAGCTACACGACATGCTGCTACTGCCGCGCAGTACAGAATCGAATGAATATCGGTGAGGTCTTCGCAGGTATCAAAATAGTTTGATAACTGCGAATCCAGGACCGCCACCAGCGCCCTATTTTTGTTATGCATGGGTAAACGAGGTAAGCGTGGCCTAAGTTCGGGTGGCATGAAGCGATATTCCTGAATCGCATCCTCCAAAGCACTCCTCAATTGCTCATTGCACTGACTACTTACATTTGTAGCCCTATCATTACTCCCTTCGTCAGCATGCATTATATTGGGCTGCGGATGTACAACAGTCTGCGACTGGGGGGCGATGATATGGCCACTCTGCATTTCATTTCGCAGGCGATCAAGTACAGAGTCATCCAACATATGATTACGCTGGATGACTCGCACCTGATCCGACAGGTAATCTAATTTTATCTAATTTTCTTGTTGTTATTATTATTAGGATGGTCAACTTGTGTAGCAATATAACAGTGAGTAAAAGTGCTTTTTATTTACTGTTTTCAGTGAATAAAATAAGCTTTTTAGAGGGGGAATGGTATAAAATATTGTATTTTATTACCACTTAGGTTGCATTCTACACCAGAGACTAGTTTTCATCCATTTCATGGTGCTTTTAGTTTTCTATCTTGACACTTTGTATTTCTGAACACTAATTTAAATGGATAAAGTAGAATACATTTTTGGGATAAGTATATTAATATCTATAATTTCAAAAATAGACCACAAACTATGCTTTTTTAATGTGCACAACAATAATAGCAAATACACAGATAGCAAGACTAATAACCATTGTTTTGCAAATTGTTTATAATATTGTGTTTGTAACAAACTGAAGTTAGATAAAAACATTGAATACCAAGCATTGTGTGCTATGTATATCAATAAATTAGGTATTTGATACAGGAAGTTAAAGGAATTTCCTGTGAATTAAAATTGACAGAATTTTGCATTGTATTTATAGCATAAAATGAGGTCATGAATCAAAACTTAATGTGGACTGGTGTTACAAACGACTGAAATAAACGAATTATATAAGTCCATGGTCGTTAGCAGAAAAAGTAGGGCAATGACATTTCATTGTCATAACAAAAACAAACAGATGGGCATTCGAAAACAAAACTTCTGTGGAAAAATTTCGATTTCTAAATTGTTTGCTGAATAAATGACGTGAATAACCGACGCACTTTCGCGCGAAACTACCAGGATATCATAAAATAGCAAGAGTTACTTACATGCAATGCTTCGAGTTTTTCACCAGCTCTGTGCTTCAGTTCATCCATGTCAGAGCGTCACGAGCCGAAGGAGGGTCAGCGTTAACCGCTCAAACTGTTAAATCATATCAAAACCTTAACCTTTGGACACAATTCGGCCTAATAGTTGCAGTCCCAAAATAGACTGAATGTCACAACAAACACTTACGCGACCACATTTTGTGAGAAAACTTTATAGTATAATTTACTTCTACTACAGTCTACCTTAATAGTCATGTCGGAAAACCGCTTAAAGTTACGTAAAATCAAAATTATTACCTTAACCAAACATAACCTCTATTTTTTATTGTTTGACAGTTGCATTTTGCATAATTGACAGATTGACATATGATTGTGACGTTTTTAACGTTACATTCTACGGAATGATGAATGCGTTACATTCATATTTTCATTATTCAAATAGAAAAACCCTATATCGATTGTTATCTAACTGCATCGTATGTTAATTGCCTAAGCAACCAGCGAGAAAGCAATTTGTTTTTAGGGAACAGCTCCTCTGTTTACTTTTGTACATAAACTTTTAACTTTACAGGTGACCTAAGCGGGCAATTCAATTACCTAAATCATAATTAAATAATCGTCTTTAACGGACAGCAAAAAACCAAACCAACCTATTGATGGTCTCTCCTTAGAATAGTCATACATAGCCAGTTAATGATAGGCTTTCGCAGTCATAATATGTGCTGTATGATAAGTGAGTTTCTTCCAAAGTCTTTCATTCATAGCATCACCCCATTCAGCATCCCACTCGGGTTAAAGTAGTAAGGCAGGTACTAGACGTTTTGTCTACAAAATTTTCATTGTAATGCCTATTCCTGTCCTAGTTGCTCCCATGTAGGTACCTACCAAAGATATTTTTGCAAAAGACGAGTTACATGTGGCTGTTTTCTGATTTATAACTATTTATTTGCTGTAGGCTCTGTACGCATTCTTTCAAACCATCCAATATTATACTACGTGTACATATTCTAGAACCTCTTGTGTAAGCAGATTAGAGAACATTTCTTGTTAGCCATCATCAGCTATCGTGTACAGGGGCCTTGAAAAATTATTTACACACGAAAAAATCAAAGCCAATAAAATCATGGACCTCCACTAGGACTAGGAGTAAAAATCTGTTCCGTTCTGTGTCATGGACTGATTGACGCGCGTTGACGCGTGAAGAAACAAAAACACTTTTTAAGCGAATTCTTTACTAAGTTTAACAAGTTAGTTTAGTCCTGGATGTCATTATCGAGTGGGATTATATTTTCTGTGCTATCGGCGCTGTCCGGCGCGTGTTCAGCCTCAGGTATCTCTGCAAGCACCTTGTCTATCCATAGTCGACTGTAGGCTACCTGAAAAAACATAGATCCAATTAGTTTACCTCTTACTTGTTATGAGCTCTTAGTACCAATATATACCTGACTCTTCTAGGTACTACCCTGAAATAGTGATTACCTACCCAATACTTGAAACTAGTTCTCCAGCGATTTTCTTCTATGTAAATGTCAGCACTTTTCCGCCTAACAAGGTTGGTTAGTGATTATAATGATAAAATAATTTGCATTTTCAGTTGTCCATTTCCAAGCTGATCAATATCGTGATCCACTTACTTTGGGAACTGAGGGCTAGAGCGGTAGCGGAAGACTGATTTGAAGCATTACCGCCTTTATTAATGTAATGACTGACTGAGCCATTCGGTAAATAAAAACTAGAAGTTAATAGAAGTTAATTAAGAAATTATAATGTTAAAATTACCTTAGCAAATACTCCTGGCTTGGACTTGTATGCACATTCTTCAGTGCCGGAAAACAGCGCTATGCCGTAAAGCGTGCCGGCGCGATTGAGTCCACTAAAAAGTACCGCTGGGTCACCTGTGTCACCCTGGTACCAAAACATTGAAACTGCTGTTACTTTCCTCGGTCAAGGTATCGCGGAATTTGGCAAGTACTGGCCAATCAAAACAGAGATTCAATCAAAAGCGCCGCGGTTTCAGAAATTCTTACAAAAGAAATCAAAGAAAAAGATTGTATTGTAAGAGAGGGAGAGAGTACGAAACATACTGCCAAGACGGTGTAAGCAGTATCTCAAGTATTGAACTGAAAATAAGACTGAATGTTAGGTGGTGAGTAAAATAAAATTAATTTAAAAAAATGCAGTACTAACAGCACACAACGCAACGCCTTTTATGATGCTCTGCAGGCAGAGATTATCGTGTTGCAAGTGGTAGTCATTCCCGTAGATACGGCGACATTCCGGTTTAGGTACCTCTCTTACAATCATCCGCCGCAACTCTTGATTCTCACCTTCGCGGATTTGTCCAGTCACCTGTCAAACCGTTTTGTACAACTTTATTAGACTAACTTCTTACTAGTTTCTAATGTCCTAGTACTATTAGATTAGAAGTAACGTAACACTTGATCCGTTTGACTCGTGCAGTGCAATGAATGGATCAAAGTCCCTTGAACTCTGTTCAAATTGAAAAGAAACTGATGTACCTTGTGTTTATAAAAGTACTAAACGGTATATCTTTCTCCTTCACATTATGAAGAAATCTATCGGCCTATCCATGGAATCGTAGTTCGAGTAACAAAGATAGATAGATTGTGTTAGATTTTTTCGCAGATAATGATGGGTTTAGCAACTAGGTGGCTTTGGCGAATTGCCAAAGCTAACGGATTAACGCTTTTCAATCATGGTTACCTGGTATCCGCGGAAGTAGAAACCAGATTGATGTTCCACAAACAAAAGAAAAAACTTTGCCTAAAACAAGCCTAAAACCTATTTATTATCTATCACCTACAAGTACCTCCAACCACGGTAATATTACCGTGCTCCAACTGTGTTATTATGATTTTCTGAAAATCAATTAATTTCACTCTTTGCTTTTCGGCGCTTACTTGTTCGTTACGTAAGAAATCACACAGGTTTTGATTAGTTTCCCCAGAAATTGTAAACTTATTATGAGTATGACCTACATAACACTCCTAAAGTAGGTGGTAACTGCCGTAACAGGTACATAAGTTTATCAGAATAATAATAGTTTATATTACCACCGAACCGTATCCAGTGACGACAGCCTCGCCAAACATCGGTGGCAAGTCAGCATCAGCGAGTGCTAGCGACACGGCCTGCATCCTGCTGTTTGGAGTTATCGGCAGATTTACCTGTAATACCAGGATAGCATATATTCGAGGTACCAGTTGCGTCGCACTTAGATTTTAGATAATATTTAGGTCACAGCTTAAGGCGGGGTGTTATCTCAATATTCCCAAAAATTGGTTTCTTAGAACGTCGAGTATGACGTAATGTAATAAAAATAAGTAACGCGAAAAATACAGTGAACAGAGAAGGGTATAAAGAAGAATTTAAACCGAACAGAATAATAAATAATAGTTTGATATTCCCAATAAAAAATTGGGAAGTTGTAGCACAAAAATAAACTTTGACGTCGAAGATCTCTGTATTTCCAGCGATAACAACAGTTTTTTTTTTAAGAATTTAGTAGGTTTTCCATTTTATTAAAACTTTAACCAAACCATTATTTAATTTTATGTCTATATTTTAAATAATCTAAAGAAAAGCAGTAAAATAAATGCCCATTCGCAGCTTACGTCACATTTCAACACAAATATCATTTTCAATTTTCAATCTTATTGACGCTCCATAGTGGTGACAATCGTTTACGCGGTCATACTTTAGTCGTCGGGCAGCGCTCGACTTGGATGGTTGGCACCGGACACTCTGTGCATAATTCGATTGTAGTTTTCAAGTAATTTATGACTGAAAACAGTGTGTGAATTGAACTAAAGTTCTGTGGCGGACTACTAAGGCTACTCACTGCCTAATATTGAAGTGAAAATTCAGTCTCAGTGGAAATATGGGCAATAAAAATAAAATGTTGCGAAAGAGTTTTACAAGAAAAAGACGAAAAACTCGAAAAAATGATGGAATGTTTGGGTAAGTAGGATGATTACGGTATTGTATCATAATAACATTTGAAATTTGTATTTAGTTTAGTATACTTACGAAACTGTATAAATCTATAGAAACGGTATTGACAATTTCTACAAACATTTTGCTAAATCCAAAAACAAATAGGTGCACTCTATTTTAATGTCTATAGAATGCATATTTGAATGCGCCTAGTGCAAACGTCTCTGGTCGAAGCAACCATCGAGGCGATAGCCATATTGCAATAGTAGGTATAAGTAACAAAAACAAACTTGCAGATAAATCAGAGTGCGTTCGTAATTATTATAATAATATAAATATTGCACTAGTTATATAAAAAGCATTTTGATTCTTTTGTAAGATTATTTTTATAATATTTATTGAGTCATTAGACCAGTGCCGATAATTTTTGAAAACGAAAAAAGTCACAGTAGGATTAAACCCATTGGAAAAGAAAGAGAATATAACAAAAATGAAAGGAAAAATAATTTACGGGCGATCCGAGGTCGGGAAGTGGGGGAAAGATAAAAATAAAAAACCAAGAACTTGGTTATTTGAATTTTTCACATAAATTTTGAGGTTACTTGAAAAAAGTGTGAATACAAAAGTTGTAGATCTTTTTATTACCTACAACTTTGCTATTACACTTTTTTCCATAAGACTTGTAGTTTTGCCGGAAATCGAGATAACCCCCACTTCCCGACCTCGGATCGCCCGTAAATTATTTTTCCTTTCATTTTTGTTATATTCTCTTTCTTTTCCAATGGGTTTAATCCTACTGTGACTTTTTTCGTTTTCAAAAATTATCGGCACTGGTCTAATGACTCAATAAATATTATAAAAATAATCTTACAAAAGAATCAAAATGCTTTATATATAACTAGTGTGCAGTATTTATATTATTATAATAATTACGAACGCACTCTGATTTATCTGCAAGTTTGTTTTTGTTACTTATACCTACTATTGCAATATGGCTATCGCCTCGATGGTTGCTTCGACCAGAGACGTTTGCACTAGGCGCATTCAAATATGCATTCTATAGACATCAAAATAGAGTGCACCTATTTGTTTTTGGATTTAGCAAAATGTTTGTAGAAATTGTCAATACCGTTTCTGTAGATTTATACAGTTTCGTAAGTATACTAAACTAAATACAAATTTCAAATGTTATTATGATACAATACCGTAATCATCCTACTTACCCAAACATTCCATCATTTTTTCGAGTTTTTCGTCTTTTTCTTGTAAAACTCTTTCGCAACATTTTATTTTTATTGCCCATATTTCCACTGAGACTGAATTTTCACTTCAATATTAGGCAGTGAGTAGCCTTAGTAGTCCGCCACAGAACTTTAGTTCAATTCACGCACTGTTTTACCAATTTTAGCAAATACCAACTAATATTCAGCCAGCAGCAGCTTCCATTCCCGTGGATGATCCCTCTATCGTCAAAATTTTTCAGAATTCTAGCTTCCGTCCCGGCTCCGCATTTTCTTAGAAACATTATGGCATTTGTCACTTTGGAGCTGTGATATTATTGCATTTATTTAGAGTTTATGTGATTTTTAAGTGGTCCGAGGGCCTTTATGTTGGTTTTGTTTTCTATTTTTTTACCGCACCCACTAAGTACCTATCTAAAACACAAACATTAGTTTGAAATGGCATAACTACCCATTTAATTAACCCTTCCATCCCTGATACTGACTTACACCCGAAAAGCATAATTCCCCTTCTAGAGCAGTCGGGTAAAATTCGGAATGTTTATATTTGACCTGTTTATCATGTACTGTAATAAAAATAAACAGTAGTGATGTTTTTTTTTAAATTGTTATGTGTAATTATTTATTGTATCATATTATGAACCGACACTGTAATTACATCGAATTTTAGAACGCACGTCATAAGTAAGTATATTCAACAGAAAACATCTGATTTCCTTACGTATACTATGCAACTTTCCTTGAGCACACAAACGCCCGTGTTAGCGTTTGCGAGTGTGTGCATAATTACCGTAAAACGCGCAGATGCGGTTGTGTGAGTGCGGTAATAGCGATTAAAATCGTAGTTGGTCCGCGTCTTAAGCGGTTCTTTTCTTAGTCGTCAAAAATGCCTTTGCTTAGGCGTTTAGAATATCCAAAGTCAAACAAATATAATTTTATCGTTTTTTTACATACCTTGACCATAGCCAGGTTGTGTTCAGGATAGTACTGGTCCATCCTATAGTCAGGATGTCTCTTGATGTCCATGACTGCCAGTATTCTTCCGCCGAAGTCTCTGAATACGGACCCCATTCGAATTGAAACTTCCTCCTTTGTTACACTGTTGGAAAACGAAAATGTACCTACGATTGTCAAGAGAGGTACCTATTCTGTAAATAGATTTGAAATGTTATAATAACGATTCCGTCGGTGGCAGACTGGCAGTTATTTCAGGTCAATTTCAGATTTGATGGCTTACTGGCTACTGCATCAGACTGCTTGAAAAGTGACCTTCTTGTTTTATGTTTGAACTGAAATCTTCTGTAAGCAAAACTTAAGGCTCCTGCAAACAGGCGCGACGCGACAACGCGATGCGACAGTAGTAGAACATATTATTATTAAGTACCTACATGACATGAATACTTACTTTGTGAAGTATATTGTTATTATTTTAATTATTGTGAATGTGAGAACTAAGTGGGTCATTACTTTTTTGTTTTTTTTTCTCAGTTCGTTTTAATCGTGATCTGGCAGTTTGAGTAATTTATGCGGCCTACTCAAATGCCCTTTCTTCGGTGTTGCTCGTCTAATCGTTTAAGTTCTGAGTTGACCTGCACGATTACTGACACATGCGTGCACTGACTGGACAGGTCCACTAATCTACATGGTCTTCACATGATCTGACCAAGATTTTGTCTGGACTTTAAAAGAGACTGTGACCTCTGAGTTTGTTTCGGCCTTTCTTCTCAGAGTAGTCAGAAAAAAAACCTTTGTCTTGTACTTTTCAAATTATAAGTAAGTATCAAAAAATAAATCGGTAAAACGATGTCTGTGATGATACTTTTTCATCCTTTTCCTGAACTACTAATACCTACCTACATAATTTCGCCCCCATTGGTTTTCCCTCCTTCTGGGGTAAGTCGGAAATAAACGAATAAACACCGTGTGGTTCTGACATAATGAACCTACATAATTATATCAGCTTTTAATACCTACATCATCGCCAGTCAGTCAGTCGGTCACTAAAGTCACCAAGCATCTTTTCGCGCCCAATTCCTCAAGCAACCTCTTCATCGTTTATGTTATCCTAAGACTAATTTAATAATAATCCTTTCGATTTGTAAAGAAACTTACTAATCGAAGCACTGCGCTGCTGTCAAAATCCATTGTTTTCCGACTATTGCTCCACCACACCAATGTTTTCCGTGTAATCTGAAAAAATAAAATCATTGACATAAAATTAAATAAATAAAATTACTTAAGATGATTAAAATGATCTTCTACGTTTAATCTGTGAATTATGAGATCCTACGTAGCTAAATGATAATTAATAATTGAGAGCTGCATTTTTAATGTTTTTCCTACCTCACGGACACAGTATAAGGATAGTCTTCAAGACAGACTAATCCAGTCTCAGTAGTTAGTCTTTTTCTTCTAACGTGTGTAAGATCTTCTTCCATCTTAGGTGGAAATTCACATTCTAAGTCTGTCCGCCTTGTGGTCGTACCTGAAACCACGGAATCAATTCTAACAGTAGGCCAATTCTCGTACTTAAAAAACGTTCAAATTCAAGTCGCAATCTCATCTCAGCGACAATCAATGTCAAAAACCTGTCAAAAATCTATGTAAATTGATTGTAATTTTGACAGATTGAGACTGAGATTAGAATGCGAACAGTCTTAAAAATACGGGAATTGCCCCTCAGTTTTCTCATCTCCTAGTACCCGTGAACTTACATTATAAACGTAAATAGTACCTACCATACAAAAATTAAATAGTTGAAATGCTTTAGAAAAAGTAAGTAGTTCTACATTCAACGAATTTAGGGATAAACGAGGAAAATGGACAAGCAATTCAATATTGCTGTGTAGAAATAATATTAATTTGATCAAATAGGCAAATGACAAAATGATTCTCTTCTCCCAAAATCAGTGCCATATATTGGAAAACTAGCTAACGCGGATTAGATTACACTGCAAATATTTTGAAACACAGCATTGTTTTTTTAAATTTTATTAAATAGGTATTATTTCAATATTCGCGCTTTGACGTGGTGATTCATACCTATTCAATTCATAATATTAATATAAGCAATTAAATGCATTCAAATAATATAGATACGTTGTATGCTGATTGTACAGTCATGGAAATCAATTGTTTAGCAGGATTATGCTCTTTCGGAAAATAGTCTTTCTCGGTTAAAATAAAACATAAGTGCAATAAAATAATGGATAACAATATTATTTTCGCATAAGCAATGTGTTTCAACAAAAATGTTCTTCTTACCGCTTTCTACGCATAAATTAAAATTAAAAACTAAAAAAGTTAAAAACTGAAAGCACTGCATTTCTTAGTACTAAAAATGTTCAAAATTTCACGTTATTTTATTTATCTATTCATATTAGTGTTTGAAACACGTTGAAAGTTCACGAAAGCGAATGAGAAACTAGACTAACGTTTCCGAACATTGTAATCACTAGTTTGAGAATAGTTTTTCAAAACAGTAATTGTAATTATGTAACAATGTAGTATTGTTCGTCGTACAATAGCGGAACTTTGCAAAACAAACTTAAAAATAGGTACTCCAAACCCCACTTGGAACTTAGTAGTTGGAACTCTTAATTTGTAATTATCTATGATCGTATTCAGCAGTAGATACCTAAACCTATGATTTTTTTTTATTTTTTATTTTTATTTATTTATTTATAACAGCTTAAACTACCATTACAGGGTTTACCCTAATGCGACAGTTAAGAACAACCTAAGCTATATAGATTAGGTAATTAGTTTAGTAGTTAAGTACTTACATAAACAAAATATAAAAACTACGCACAATGGTCCATTTGAAGGACTAAGTGCGGAAAATGACTAAGTGTTATTCATACACTGGTGCCGATTCTCTTGTCACAAAATTCTCTAAACTAGACTAAAAATCACCAAAATTTAGTTTATTCCTGTCAAACAATTTCCCATTCTGAAATTGACTAAAGTGACACAACTAAACTACTTATACTTACCTACATATTTTAGTTTAACAGCACTAAGATGGCACTGAGATACCTAATAATTTAGTGAATGGCAATTTTGATATTCTGAATTTGACGTTTTTCACCTAAAATTTTGGTTGTCTATCTAAATCTGACTATTTTTAATCGCGATTAAAAAGGTGTAGGTACAATAAAATTAGTTGTCATGAACTAAAATTCACACCAACACCTCGATTTCAGATGCAAAAACAGTCCTGTATATTTTTTTTCTTTTCTTTTGCTATAAGCTCGAAAACGGTTTGTCCTATCGCAAAAATAATGAAAATTTCGACACCCTTTAAGAACCCGTGTACCTCTAAAACTCAACATGTAGGTAATAATTTTCATATGTTCCTTACAAAAAGTGAAAAACTCCATACAAAACATGTCGAGGCTGCACAATCATAAGGATCGCCTCCGACTCAAAAAAACAAATCACGTGGGATAGCAAACAAGTAGGTACCACGTGGAGTCGCAATTGCCAAAGGATGATGAGACATTTTGGTACCCGGTCCAATAACAATAATTATTGTATTATTGAATTGGTCTAACCTATAGGAGAAAAAAAATGTATAGCGACGAAACCTGAATGTTAGTATCTTCAGAGATATTGATATATGAATATGTTTCTTTGTTCAACATAACAATATAAGTATCATATTAAAAACTTAAGCGATACAACTGAAAACTTGATTTACTGATACCAACCACCCTAGGAGGCACCACGGGATATATCGGGAGCGGAGTGGGGGGTGCAGTTCGCGTGATCGGCTGATACATCTCCATCTATCAGTCAGTCAGTCGCTCGTTCGTTCCGTTCGTGAGACTACGTTACGCTGCTTTCTACTACTTTATTTATCTTTCATATTGACCCGTGCTTTTCTTTTGGACTCCGTTACCCGCTAAAATCGTTGACTTCGGCTTGTTTTATGGACTTGATTTTCTACCAAAATGGAAGGAAATCACAATTGTGTGATGTGTCGGCGAGGTTTATATCATGAAAGATATCAGGAACATATTTTACGTGACGACTTACCTAGCTTGCGTCCTGAGTTAGCCGCTTATATTCAAGAAAATGCTGTTTTAGAGGTATGTAAAAGTTGTATTTCTTACTTTTGTTTAATACGAGTACATTATGTCTTAATATAGAGTTCTTTGCATTCATGTTAGTCGGTGTTCAATGAACCTTTTAACCAGCTATCATGTAAATGTGCACGTTTTATTAGTTTATAAATGGGTACCATTAATCAGTGATATTACATCATAAATAGTTAAATCATTCTCACTTATTAATATTAAACATACGGCGGATAGTTCATTTCAAATGAAATGGCAGGATTTTACTTGAGGCGGTAACAATAGGAGTGGTATTTCCAACAGATACTACCCGTGCGCGATAAGTTGGGACCTGAGCGCGGTGACGTCACAATGGCGTGTTCGATGCAAACGGTACAAAACAGGCGCCATCGGGGAAGTGCGGGGGAAGCGGGCGGGGGAGTCGCATTCCTAGAAGGTCCGAACTTATCGCGCACGGGTAGTACCTGGACAGATATTTTGTTGTAAGGCCCATGAAAGTGCTCAATAAACTGCATTTCTAAGAAATGTTTTGTATTGTTAAACACTTTTTAGGTCTGTTATACTTTTCCTCTTACCATCCAACTTCAACATTAAAACTATTTTTCTGTTGCTTTCCCATCTCTTTCTATCAAAGCCATTCGTATAGAAGCATCTAAGGACCGATATGAATTGTACACACGGAATATAATTATCTATCCCTCTAGCGCTAGAAGCTGGCGTAGTCTTTGCGCGTATTTGTATATTTTATTAGATTAACTAATGCATTCACTTAATATTGATATTATTTAATAAGCTTACGCCTTTATGTAGGTGGCTACAATGAATGAATGAACATTGTAAACGTAATGACCAAATAGTGGAATCGCTTCCCAGACCTATAAGTATTTATATAAAACTAATTAATATTATTACATGTTGGTTTCAGGTGGCATTTAACAATACGCAGCGTATGTGTCACCGTTGTTGGCAGAGAATCGAAAACGATTTAAGAAGACCTGCTGCACCCGAAAGAAGACTAAATGATGGGGAGATTCAGGTCCCAGGTTATATGCGAGCACCAAATACACCAAGACATTGTATCTTCAACAACTGTGTTCATGCAACCCGATGCCGAATACCAGCTTCTATCAAAACATATATTTTTTGTGCGTATTCGTTATACATTCCTGATAGTGCTCGAGTCTGTGCAGAACACCTTCAGGGCAATGCTTGGGATGATTTGCCTCAATTGTGCAATGTCTCTCACAGTTTTAATGCGCAGCAATTTACTGACATATGTGACATGTTGCGAACAGCTGTACAAAATGGAATAAAGTTAGATTTCAATGTAAGAGGTGCCTTATCTGAAGAGGAGATGCACTTTTGGACAGGGCGGAAACCAGGCCAGTTTGACGCTATACTAGACGAAACACCTTCTCTTAGTGTGAGATGCAAGGAACCCAGAAATGCGCTAGGTATCTATTTGACAAAATTAAGAACAGGGGATTCAAATAACAGGTTATCCACATTATTTAATATGTCCCGCAGACAGTTAGAGCGAATTTTGAAAATAGTTCGAGATTGCCTTAGTCTCGAATATGTTCCAAGACACCTAGGTTTTGACCACATAACTAGAAATAATATATTAGAGAGGAATCTCTCAATTCCAAAAGCTTTGTTCGGTAATGAGAATAACGATAAGGTAATTTTAATATTTGATGGAACTTATGTTTATATTAATAAAAGTTCGAATTTTTTATTTCAAAGACAATCTTACAGTTTACATAAGTTCCAAAACTTACTTAAACCTTTTTTAATCGTATGTTCAGATGGATACATTGTAGAAGTACTTGGCCCATATGCTGCAACAAAAACGGACGCGAATATTATGTCTAATCTAATGAATGATGGGGAGAATCCCATACATATTTTGTTACATCCGGAAGACGTATTTATTTTGGACAGGGGTTTCAGGGACAGCATAGGTGACATTGAAGCCAATGACTATGATCCCCACATGCCACCAACAAAAAATAGAAACGAGACACAATTAACCACTGAGCAAGCAAATGAGTCGCGCTCAGTTACGATTTGCAGATGGGTTGTCGAGGTGGTTAACGGGCGCTTTAAGCGCGATTTCAAACTTTTAAGACAAAAATACTTTAATAAAACGCTTCCAAACATGTTTGTTGACTTTAGAATTGCTGCAGCTATGTTAAATCATTTTCATATTCCTATTACCGACAACATACATGTAGAATCCTTTCTCAACATAATCGAGACTAAAATAGATACACCAAATATTTTATATACTTATGTCGAAAGAAAACGATTGAATGCGCGTAGAGCTAACTTTGAAAGAATAGAAGCTAATGATATTCAAAACTTCCCAGAATTAACTGAAGAGGAAGTTATTTTACTTTCGTTGGGTACTTATCAATTGAAACTCGCCCGTTCTTATTGCAACGAACATTTAACAAATGGACTCTATCTAATAGAAATATATCAACAACATAACCTTGATGACTTATCAGACTATGGTATAAATAATGCCGTCTGGCTATTACGCGGACGAATACAGTCGCGTCATGTACGTTCTAGGACTTATTATTGTTATATTATGATAAAATGTAACCTAGGTCAAAACAACAATATATTACATTATTATTGCACATGCCTAACTGGGCGACGTACAATGGGCACTTGCGCGCATATTATTTCTATTATATGGTACTTAGGATATGCCAGACGCGAAGGGTTCCTTGCTCCAGCAGCATTTCTCAATGATGTCATTGTAGACAACGAAAACAGTCTATAATTGTAAAACTATAAAAAATAAAGTTGTTTCTGATTTATACTTGTATTTTTTTACTCAAATAAATAACTAACATGAGCCTAAAATGACTTTGAGTCATGCGTTTTTGTCATACGTGCCTGATTTAAAAAAATAAACGTGTATTTTTATTCTTAGGGACTACTCACACCCGCATGTTAAAGCAAAAACGCATGACACAAAAATCGCTCTAACTCCTTAAATACTAATATTTGAGACAAGCGCTCAAGTTTACATTATTCTACACAAAAATACCTTTTCAATGATGTATAACATGTTTCTATTGGAGCGGGTACCAGATTCCATACATTTTGCCCGTCATCCTTTGATTTCAGTTGTGTCAAAATTATTTTTAAATTTAAATACCTACCTATTTTATTTTGCAGAATAGCTTTAAGATTCTCATCGCCAAAAGTAAGGAATTTTAGTGATAGTTTAGTTAGTTCGGTGTACAACATAATCGGCACCATGTCCAGCAGAAACTGTGGTTCGGTGAATTGTATATAGACGATGAATAAATCCATCCATACTATCCATATCCATACCTACTACTTAATATTATAAATTCGAAAGTAAAACTCTGTCTGTATGTTGCCTTTTCACGCCTCTAAACCACTGAACGGATTTCGATAAGATTCGGCTTGTAACTATGAGTCTCTCGGCACGTTTCTCGATAAACTATCAATTGCGATTGACAATAATTAGTACCAATACTCAAACTAGTAATTCTATTTTCGATAAGACGCTCAACACTTTTGCAATATTTTCGGTACTTAAAGGCAACGCTGAATGGTGCAGCGTCATAATTGTGTTTTCACACAACATTTTCGTGAGTCAACTAAGGTCAGACTTTACAAAACAGACCCAACTTTTTGTTATAAATCTAAAGGTCTATCCTCGGAATGAGTTTTCCTCCCAATTCCCATCACATTTCAGGGCCTGCATTGTGATTCTGTAACCATCTCACCGTGAAAACTTAGGTGAAGTGAGCGTGGAATGCACAGAACACTATTACTCCTAGCGGAGGTGGACTGGTGGAATGAGCTGCCAGTGTACTTAGTACTTAGTACTAGTCCCACTGATACTAGGGGTTGACCAAGCATTATTTATATTTACAATCATAATCGAGATTTTAATTACCTATATATTTTAAATGTTAGTTATATTATTTCAAGGCTAGTATATAAGTGGCAAAAAATTACTATTTACGGGTTTTTTTTTATAAAACAGTAAAACAGAAATTCAGTCAGAAACTCTCAGTCTCAGTCACTCACTCACTCACAACACTTTCTGTGTTGCTGTTTTATTAAAAAAAAAAACTCTAAATAATAATATTTAGACACTTAAATACTAGCCTTGAAATAATAAAAAATTATCAACTGAATTAGCATAAAAAAAAAAATTCAATCTCGATTATGATTGTAAATGTAATCCTTGGCCAATCCCTAGCATCAGTGGGATGACACTGACAGCTCACTCCACGTTCACTTCACCTAAGTGTTCACTTCACGGTGACATTTTTACAGAATCGACATACACTGGACTGAAAATAAACCTGTTGAATGTTGGTACATGTACGGAACCGACTCGCGCCTAGCTCGAGTTAGCAATATAACAGTTAATCCATTATCCAATCGATGTTACTTCTTGTATCGTGCTCATTGGATTGTTCTACCCCGTGGTTCTACCGTTCGAACAAGATGACGATGCATTGAATAATATACCTGTTAGTAGCGGCTATAACCGCTAGTTTCTAAAATACTACTAAACCTTCATCACTCGTATCTGCACGAACAATTGAAAATAATCACAGTGTAATTTTTCAAATTAATTTGTGAACCGTGTAAGTGTATTTTCATTACTCATAAACTCAAACTCAAAGCATTTATTTCAAATAAACCAATTATACAGGCACTTTTGAATTGTCAAGGGGTCGGTCAGTCAGAAAGATGAAGCTAGTTGCCCATTCCAAAGCGTAGTAGGTACTTAAGGAGAAGAACGAACAAGAAACTCCATGGACACTCTTTTAAATCAAAATATTGTTACAAAAAGTGGTTACATCATTAATGTTGAAATTATACATGTGAGAACGATGGCGATGTAGAAAGACGTGCACGTTAAAAGCGTCCGTAATAAAAAGATAAAAACAATTAAGGAATTAAACTAAGCCATGGCAGATAAGAAATGACCAGTGCCCACTGACGGCGCCCGTTCACGAATATGATGTATGGATCAGCACCATTCACTCAACCATTTTGAAGGGAACTCAAAAACTCAAACTCACGCCATCGCCACCACCAACCACCATACTCGGAAAGTAGGTCTGAAGTTGCCTGAGGAGCGGGTTGAAATTAATACTTTTCGTACCACTTGCTCAAAAAAGTGACATTCTATGCCACAAAAAGCGAACATAACAATAGTCATTTTTAATCTGTTAAAAACAGGGAAAGAAAATTGTACTGAATTTCATTCATCCTCTAGGGGGAGAAGGTGATTTAAATTTGGAATACTTACCGAAATTTATACTGAACTACATCTGTGTTTATACCATTGAGTTTGTATATAAAGCATTATACATCTTTTTGAAAAAGGAATACGCATTTATTATGCAGTTATGATTATTAAATAAAATTACGAAAACCGACGAGGCCGTATGAGCTTGATGCCTTTGCTTTTCCGACAAAAAAATATTAGTCTAGGAATTTGCCGCGTTTTTGTTTTCTTCAAATACATAAACGTTAAGTTTATTTTAATTTATTTTTATAAATAAGTTAATGTTCTAAAAATACGTTTAATTGTCATTATTTTTAATAAATGCTTATCTCATATTATTATTGTGTTAATTTTTTCGCAAATGGTACGAAAAGTAGAGTATTTTCCTCGGTGATATTATAGCTGTCTTAGTCTTGGGTGAACTTAAATCCCTCGCTACACTCAGGACTCGTCTTAAATCCCTCGCTTCGCTCGTGATTTAAGTTTTTAACACCCTCGCTAGTCGCTACGCTCGGGAGTAAACCTCGAATCCTTCATTACGCTCGCGATTTAAATCGTCACCCGCGACAGAAGACACTGCTTTATCCTCTTGGTTAATAATCTACTATTTCAGGCCTAGGGAGAACCGTTTTTAACTGACAGTGCTGTCAAACTATTTAAAAAAAAAACAGCCACTCAATTACAGCGCGATGTAAAATTTTATTAGGAAAAATTTTTCAATGACTTTCAACTATTTCTTTATAATAACATAGATTTGGGATTTTGGGCAAAATATTCAAGCCTTTTTTTCAATGATGGAAATTAAAAATAATGGCTGAAATAGCTAGTAGCCGGCCACAGAAATAAAAAATAGGCGGGAAAGCGGCAATCCGATCTTCATTTGTTTTTTCGAGCTGTAGAGTTTTGTTTACACCTACATCCGACGAGATTTGTGTTCATCTGATTCAGATATGGATTTAACGCCTGATTTCATAAGGGAAGAGGCTAAAGCAGTAGTGGAAAACCTTTTACCAACTAAATCAAAACAAAGATGCCTAAAAATATACGACGATTTTATGAAAAGGTGCGCTGAGAAAAAAGTGAAATCGTTATCAGAAAACGTTTTGCTACTAAATTTCAACGAATAATCAAAGACTTACAAACCTTCAACATTATGGAGTAAGTGAGTAAGTAGTAACAGTGCAGTGCTATGTTAAAAACAACATTAAGTATTAAACACAATAAACATCCAATTTAAATTATTTCGAGAGACTAACATCGTTTCTCAAAAGGCAGCCTGATGGATTTAAATCGAAAAAATTCAAAGTTTTCACTTCTGAAGAGGTAGAAACCTTCTTAAACCAAGCGCCTGATGAAGTATACATAGTAATGAAGGTAAGCTAATCTTTTTATTGTTATTCGCGTATAAGAAATTTGTTTCAAATTATAACTTTCTATTTATTTTATACACTTATTAAAGAGACATATATTATCTACTTTTCAGCTAGTGTTGATATTGGCAATAAGTGGCGCTTGCAGCGGGCGTACCATGACGCTTTCTATTTCTACGAAGAATAGACATACCTTTTTCTATACAAAGCAATGATACAAAGTGACATTTCGGTTCTTCATTTTTGACATCGCACCGTAGAAATCCTTGTACAATCTGTCATTTTGTCTTTCATTTCTAACGATTTTTGTCTGAGTCTTTAAAAGTAGACTACTTATTTCTGAAGAAAGTTTTCTATCCTTTATGTCAAAATCACACTAACAACTAACATTTGTGTAAGGTAGTGAAGACAATTTGATTTTGGAATCGCCAATAGAAAACTTATCTACAACAGTTATCTACAAAATCATGATTTTACAAGGGAGCGTTTTGCACGCAAAACTATGACAGAAGAACAAAGCTATCTTCTCCTATTTTACATCATTTAGTTAATAGGACATAAGTACCAAGGAAATACACTCGCGAGCAACTAAATCGACTCAACCCATACGTGCGCATAAATATATGTATTTCAAAAACATTCTTGTAACAGCTGAATAAAATAGACAAATATCAATGTCCCCAACATTCACCCAAGAATCCCTGGATACTGTAGAAACTCAAGTCTCCCAGAAAATATCAAATATCAACATAGGTACTGTAATCCGGAAAAAAAATATTTTTATACTACACCTGCTTGGAAAGTACCTTGATACTTTATCAAATTTACGGTAGAAAGTACGTCATTGCATATCGAACAAATATGCGGGGAGAAAACGCATCTGAGCGGGAGAGAAAAGTGTATGAAAATCCATTTCTTACGTGGTTTTTCTTTTTTAATTTTGGGTAAGACTATGCGCCGGTAACCTAAATATCAAAAGCCAAAAAGTTTTTACAGTGAGTTTTTATCTCCAAGTTCGCAAAATGACACTGGCCACTAGCTGTGTGTTGGATGGTGTCGGACTGGCAGTGCGACCCTGCGGCGGCAGGATAAACAATTTGAAAAAAGAACATGTGAAAATTGCAGACGCCATTTCAATTAGTAAAGATTTAGTTTTTTATTTTCCTCGTAGGTGTAGTATAAAGCACTAGGTATGTATCACTCGAGAGAAAGTGCGATTCCCGATCTAGGGTGTTTTAAAGCCCTCGCCTACGGCTCGGGCTTCAAACGACACCCTCGACGGTAATCGGTCACTTTCTCCTCTCGGTGAACAATGTACTATTGTTTGTTGTTACTATTCTTTATAACTACTTACCACCGTGCTAAAGTAAATTTATAGGGTATAAGCTGTACGGGAAAGATTCAATTAAACAAGTACCTTCTTACACAATACAATATTTATTGTAATTTATAATACACAGAAAATGAAGGTAGGTACAACAACATCACTTGTGGCGAGCCACTAACCAAACCCTTCCCACACACTTAGGTGTTCACTCCGACAAAACTAGGTCTCTGTTCCTAGTTGTGTCGGGGTACACACCTGCAATGAGACTAAGACAAGAACTCAGTCGTTTTAATGAGTAGGCTGCTTTATAACTTCTAGCTCAATCTAATACGTGTCGTCGACCTATTACGGTTGCGCTCTTATAGGGAAAATATCGCTTATGTAAAGCTAACCCGAGTCACAATAATTTATAACAACTGGGGCCGTACTATGACGTGTTAATTCCATCATTGTTCCAGCGTGAAAGAGAGACGGAGCTATACATGACCGATAGCACTATCTCTTTTTCGCAACGGAATCATGATGGTGTTAACACGTCATAGTACGGCCCCTGGTCTTACTACCTAGTTCTTACAAAATGCCTAACTCTCTCATAGGTTAAATTATAACAATTTAGTTTAAACTTGGTATTCTCTCAGTATATTTATTCTTCAATTCAATTGACGGAATCAAGACCCTTGGCATCGAACACAGGATAATACCTGCGTTCACACGATGCACGTGGCCTACGGGTGTGGACGGTGACGCTATGTTACCTGGAGTGGCGAACTTCCCTCATTTACCGTTATCCGGTTCAGTAAGGCCTTCTTCAATAACGGATGGCCACATCTCAAGGGTTAACCGCTAAATTGCCCGCACCCGGATCAACTTGAAATCATCTGACCACGGGGCTACACTAAGGCATCACGTCTATCCTCGCAATAGAGATCTTAACGAAAGAAGGCTAGCATAATCAGCCAGACAAGGATTAGGTTTGTTTAGACCTATATTTATTTATTTTATTAGGTCTACCAACAATTGTTTACACTAATTTTCAAACAGAGATAAAACATGCGTTTAAACTCCACACAGTGCAACAATTACTTAAAGGTAAACACCACATGGACAAAAAAGAAAACAATAAAAAGTAATTTCGTAAGCTACATATTGCACAAGTAGACTAAGTTAGATATACATATATCTATGTATAAATAACATAACTAAATGCAAAATATTAAAAGCATCGTTTCTTTAAGAAAAAATTAACTACAGTCACGAGCACCAACATGCCAACACTTGGCAATCTTCAACTGCGATTCCCTCATGAAATAACGAATGCAACGTTGAAATACGACACTTTACATAAACCTATGGATTCGAAAATACTATGTTCGTAATAACATATAATTTCATTCAAAAATATATAAAACCCATCGGGTTATTTGGACACGGTCTGATTATTCCAGAACTGGTCCCTCTGCCAAAGCGTGTTCCTCCTAGTCACGCCATGAGGGGAAAAAACCTTTCCTCCATTTTGACAGCTACCTTGATCAATCTTTTTTGACCAATCCATAGACTAAACATCTATTAGTCATTTTGAATTTAATATACATTTTATATCAGTAGAATGTGGGAAATTATGTCCTTATGTTTATTTAATTTAAATAACTAATAAATACGTATTTAGTTCGTATGACACAATTTCATAAAAATCATCATCCTACGAGCTTGAGCAGACCCACGAAAGGTGTTGCTACTAGTTGCTTTAATTATTGATTTTTGCAACGTCACAGTACCCGGAAAAAACCTTTCGGAAAAATGTCTCACCAAAGTTGTGGATTTATGTTAAATAAAATTCACTATTTTTTTCTTTAGCTAATTCATGTTTTTATTTTTATTTTCCATGTATTCGTAATGAAAAGCACATTGTTTACCTCGGGTTAAAGACTTATTTAGTCCCTCCAACTATTGGCGCCCTCGCTACGGTCGGGCGCCAGACCCCGTCTCGGGACTAAATAAGTTACTTTCACCCCTAGGGTAACAATGAACTATTTTCCTTCAGAGTCTTCAAGCGCCAATGCATCATAATTATACGGCTTTTTTGGAAGTGGGTCGTTAGCGAACTAGCCAGTTCCAATAAAAGTGTGGCCGACTAGCTACACCAACAGAACTCCATGTGCTACGCGAGTGCTACATTACAAGATAGAGCTTCTCGTTTCTTTTACTTTTTCTATATCATCTTTAATTGTATGTGTCCCTGGTGTGACACTACGAACAGCTGGCCTTTTTCATGATCTCAGTATTTTGAAGTACATAAGTATAATAATTTAAATAGACTATTCAAATATGTTTAGTTACTTAATTAAAAAGTCATTAATCAAAGTGTAGGGTCGGGCAAAAACCTGGAAACAAAATACTTAACTTTATTTTACAGTTGTGGCTAAGACTTCGACTATGATTACAATGTTATTGTTGGTTTCATAGACATCTTTTATTTTGTAGTTGAATAGGCGATTAAGCTTGTTATCATAGGTTTGTACTCTATTTTCTCTTCATTTTCACCATTGTATTTAACACCTGCATGTTGAAGATGAATCTAGGATTCGTACCTTTCGATTGTTCGCAGGTGATTTCATTTAGTTCACCTTCGAGTTTAAGATTAGTTACTTTAGTCGGCTCTTGTTAGAGTAATTGCTGTCATGAATCAATTGATCAATTTATCAAAAGTGATCTTAGTTTGTTTCGTAACTCAATGTTTTGCGCGTAGCAGCCAAGAACGTGATAGCAATGATCACAGTGATTATGATTCCAATAATGAAGTGACTCACGAGATTAATGATATCGAATCTTCCATAGAGCAAGCTGATATTAATTCTATTATTAGACGAAAATACAATGTACTCAAAGAGCGTGCTGAAAAAGGAAAAGAATATACGAATTCCTCTGAAACGGGTAAATATAAAATCCCTTAAAGTTGGTTCTAGATCCATAATATTATTGTTGGCTTTAATGTTACAAGGTTTATTTCAATTGGTCTGACAACATTATAAAAACTATGAGTGTAATGTCAACAACAAATAATTTAATAACTAAAATTGGATTCAATCTTCTTAACGTGTCGATGGCCATCTAAATGGACTCGGCCCAGAATTCGGCTACGTGTTTGGCGCCATCACTACCGTCCATTCAATCCTGTAACGTGCATTAGATTCAATGTAAACTCTTCTCTCCAAGTTCTAAGTACAATTGAAATAAAATGACTCCCCCTAACACGCTACAATTTGATAATTATGCAACTAAGTAAAAATGAAATTGATATTGATGCAGTTACCGAGGCCGCCACCATCAAGGACGTAACCTGCGGTTACCAACACTACAGCAGTATAGAAGAGGATGAGGATGATTATAAGAATACCCTGATCGACTATCCCTTTTCTGTATCAATACAAAAAAAAGGAGCGCATTACGTTTCTGGTGCCTTGATAGATAAAACGTGGATTCTGAGCGTAGCTGGAGAGTTCTTTCAGTAAGAATTTAATTTATTTGGTCTTTTTATTTTTCTTCTTGTCTTAAAATGAATTTCTTCATTTCACCTTAGCCGGCTGTCAAAGCCGTGGTTATGATGTGATGTGATTTCCACTCAATGTTTCCTAATTTCGTTGATACTAATTAATTATCTTCGAATTTACAGCGTAAGAGATTCCTTAAAGTTATTCAAAGCAAGACTAGGATCCGTGGACTGCAAAAGAGGTGGTACGGTGGTCCCCCTTAAGAAAATAGAAATCCATCCGTACTACATTTATGGGAAACCAAATTTTGACATCTCTCTATTGAGAATGGCGATACCCGTCGATTATTCTGAGGTCATAAAACCAATTGGAATTTCTATTATCAAGGGCAAGATGCTGAGTGCCAAGTTTATTACAACATACTGGCCGAGGATAGTGGTAAGTAACCATTAAGAGAACTGGTCAACTGTTCAGTATTATGTTTTTGAGAGATCTTTAGGTTAAATTAAGTCAGGTAACTTGATTGATAAGCAAATTAGGTAGGTACCTATGTAACTATATTATAACCCGTAATTCGCATGAAATGGCTAAACTCGGCAAATTTACGTAGTGCGCTGTGTACTCTGCGCAAAGGCGTTTAAAGTTTATTTTGGTTTTCAAATTAATTTATACATATACTAGCTCTCTGCCCGCGACTTCGTCCGCGTGACACCCCCCCCCCCCCCCCCCCACCCCCACCCCCACCCCGTAGCATCGCATCGCTTGCCCGCGCTATTACTTCGTTTTCGCTTAGCGTTCTCTCTGACTTTTTTCTTTTTGATCGTCCCCTTAGGGTCCTAGCGTGATGCTAAATAGCCTTCCTCAAGAATTAGGCTATCAAACGCAAAAAGAATTTTTCAAATCCGACTGGCAGTTCCACAGATAATCCCCTACATACAAACAAACAAATTTTACCTCTTTATAATACTCGTAATATGTCTTTATCTTTACGTTTCTCGGGACCATAGAGCCCCGGTCCTTTGGACGGCGTACGAGGGGCCGAAGCTAAATTGCAGAGGTACCTTAGGCAATTTTAAATTGAATGAGGCACCAAACGATGATTATCCCTGTATGCTCTATGCAAGTGCACCCAAGGACAACCCCCGGTTGGTGCAGGACTATGGCAGAACATGGGAACAAAACATATTGGGCTATGGGTTTGGGTGGCTGTAGTGTATTGGTTATCTAGAACTATGGAAGGACTATGGCCCCTGCCTGATCAATGTTTTATTATACATACACAGAAAAAATGACAGGGGGTGACTTGAACACTCAATAATGGGCCCCCGGGGCCATAGATACGGGCACCTCAGGATATGCTGCCCAAGGGGGCAGCATATCCTGAGGTGCTTGTGGAGTACAGAGGTATTCCACGACTATCAGGACCATCCCAGAACCCGGAAGATGGTCAATATCCCTACCAGCACTTACTGGAATACTTCCTTCCTCTGAGCACGTTCGCTCTTGCGAATCTCCACTCAAGCCGGTCAATAAAGGCAAGCCAGGGATGAGGAACGAGACTTCTCCCGGTAGGTAGGGTCGCTACTGCCCAACAGCTCCCCACAAGCTGCCCTGCGGGATTCTGTATCCCTCTTGGTCTGGCTCCTCGCCGTAGACCTGTTCCAGCAAAGTAAACTCTACCGGCACAGACCTAGAGTTCGGAGCGCTCAAGCCCCACCACGACGTCAACGTAGAGATACGGCGCGGGTAATATTATTAGTATTTGTACCTTTAATATATGAATTTGCGTGTTCCAGTTAAACGGGAAGACGCTACCAGAAAAAGCAAAGGAACGAACCAAATATAACAGCATGCGGGTGTCGACGCAGAAGCTAATTCCAGAGAATTTATGTAAAAAGGCAATGACGGCCACAAAACAATACACCCATGAATCCAGCTTGTGTTTAAAGCCAATAGTAAAGCATCATAGTGTTTGCATGGTAAGTGACGAGATTGTCCTAATTATTATGCATTCTATTTACTTCTGCGCGCCTAGTCTAAATGCCAGCCTGGTACTTAGTTTCCGCGTTTAACTTTCTCTACTATTCTATCCCATTTCGTGGAATCCAACCACTCACCCGCCACTTCTGTTTGACCACATTTTAGTTATGCTTGGCAATAAATGATTGTAATTATTCTACATTAACCTTAGTTTCTTCAATACCTGTACCTGCGATTGTATCCTCTTAGATATTATAATTCAATTACAACATCATCTTTCGTTAGGTAATGTACTGGCACAGACAGTCAAAGCTCGTTGACCAGGGAAAGTTGCTTCATGTCACTTGGGAAACTTGACTGGTTGATTAAATACCACACATTGTGCACAATGACATGCATGATAGATACTTACACAATAAAACCAGAATTTTCCGATAACTTTCACACTTTACGTTTCTTTCCAATCCTTGGCTTAGCTCCTTTATTACTTACTCTGAGAGCAATAATCCCAAAATCATTTTCCATAATTATTAATTCACAGCCCGACGCTGGGGCTCCAGTGATAGCAGAAGAGGTTCTTTGGGGCATCACGTCAGGCTGGATATCACCAACTTGCCCGGAATTCGCAGCTCCAACAATATTCACACGACTCTCTTCACCGTCCGTGCGGTCCTGGTTGAACACACAACTACTTAATCTTTAGGTTTAAAGGTTAACAACACCTCATCGACCGCGCCGCGCATACCACATTAATTCCTCACCGGTCAGTCGGCCACCGGCCACCACAATGGCATACCACAATGTCCGACAGGTTGTTACGACATTTTGAGACAAGGGTAACATAACGATGTAAGATAAGAAGCGAATACCTTAGCGTAGTTTTTGTCACGCTAATTATCTTCTTGGTTACATGAACTCCTAGTAGAGTGCACAGCTGATTTTGTTTCATCATTTCCAGCTGAATTAGTTTTTTGTTGCATTCAAATACGAAAATAGTTTATTAAATACTTACTTAGTAAGCTACATATTTATAAGTTGGGTACAAAACTACATGTAATAAGTAATGTGTTAGTTAGTACAATCAACTTTGTATCAGGGGTTCAGGGAGTCTACTCTCTAAGTCCGTCAACGAAGATACGCGCCCGTCCGAAAGTAATTGATCCATAAAAACAAGTGTCAAATTCAATTTTGCGGACAGGCAAAAATAAATCGGTAGTAGGACAACTGTCAAATCGTGTTGTCATTCATTCTTATTTCGGGCCCCAAACTAATCTTATATCCGTAGGTGATACGGAGTGGGAAACAGAAACTACGGACTTCGTGCTTAGGGAGTAGGCCCCCAGACATTTACTTGTACATATTTTTTGTATTTCTAATAGCAATCTTATCAGTCATATTTATGCATTCAGATTATTCAATTTTAAATAGAGAAAAATGTATATCTACGTCTGTTCTGCTATAAGCCGCTGTAATTTATTTGCGACCCGTATATATACTGTAGTCTTTGATTGCGACCCAGTAACTGGGTTAGTACATAGGTATTTAATTTTACATGTGAAATATACATTATTACCTACACAGAACAGATAAAACCTCTTTATCTGTTCTGTGATTACCTACATACCTACACATCAATAAGATAAATTATGTTATTATTTAATTATGTTATAAGGTCTTCGATCAATAATTATTTCGATTATATTTTTTATATGAAATGGGTTTATTAATTATATTATTTATAAAGGATTTATTCAGCTTAAAGAGTAATAATAGCCCAAAAACCATTCAATATAGCATTTGTCTTAGATCCCTACCTAAGTAGGTACCTACCTAATTAAGCTTTAAATTGCTTATTAGTTATTTTTATACTGTTATGTGGCTTATGTGTTGCCTGGGAACGGTCTTAGTAGAATGTTCTTAAGTTTTTGAAACATTTTGATATTATGCATTCACAGATTATGAAATAAATTACAGTCAGCAAGAAAATGGGCATTTTTCTACAGGAAAAAAATTATGCCAGTCGATCCTGTTTCTTATAAGAACCAAAAAACTCTATCAGCCTTACAAATAAAAATGTGTTATACCGCATCTATTCCATTCTTATAATAAGTAGGTGTATAGTTATACCAGTAATAAATTAAGAATATGTCGAGTATATTTTTTTACAAATAAAGCAGGTAGGTATATCTCGGGTATAACAATTCTTCCGTTACCTATGTCAAGATGCACCATTTGGCAACAACGGGACCAAAGAAAAACAAAGATAAAAATAGTTATTTGTTATACAAGAGTGCAAAGTTGCTTTTTAACCGCGTGTTCAATTTTGATGACCGAGCAAGCGAAGGATTCTAAAATTGAATCACGAGCGCAGCGAGTGATTCAAAATTAGAATCCTGAGCGTTAGCGAGGGAATCAAAAGAGCACGAGGTGAAAAATCTTTGCACTCGAGTGCAACACGTAACTTTTCATTCCACCTCAGCGAGGAAATGACTAAATGCAAAAAAAAAACGTTTACAATCACAAGATAGGTACACTTTTATTTCAGTTTAGGTATTAATTACTACATTATGACAGGTAAGTATTACAGAATAATCTTTAAATTATAACAAAATAATACTAAGGTATAATTAAGAAAATTTTAAAGTAACGTTGCTACAGTTACCTATTTAAATTGAGTGTAATATTTTTGTTTGGTACTGTAATATTGGTGTTAGTCACTTGTGTACTGTTTTTCGGTAAACTATCTGTCATACTTAATAGTTGTACCGATTCATCGAATTCCCTTGGCGTGAATGTTGGAGAGAGAGGGAGATGGTTAGGTGTTTCATAACGGCTTATTTTTGATGTAGAAGGGCCAGTCCAAGGATCCGATTGAGGCTCTTTCAGTGTAATGGCTCCTACGATGCCTTCACATATTTTAGACCTATTTTGGATGGAATCCTCTATGTATCCCTCTACAACTGCATTGGACTTCCAGCCTCCGTGGCGCTTAAGGGACAGGAGATCAGCTCCGGAATCAGCCAAAAGTGTGGCTGAAGTTCGTCGGAAACAATGACCCGTGTACAACAGGGGTTCTGGAAGTTCAAGAAATGTTGCTATTTCTCGTGGGATACTGCCAATTTTATTAGTACCCATAGGCTGTCTAACACACTTTCCATTGCGATACTGTAGAAAAAATCGATTGATTGGAGTGTTAGGCGGGCGTAAGGCTTGATATTTCTCAACAATCGTTACGTATTCCTTGCGAATGACGAAGTTGCGGTCTCTTTTTGTCTTTGTATTAGGTAAATTAATTAATAGTAAGTCATCTGAATGTTTCTCAATGTTTTTGACATTAAGTTGTGTTAGTTCATTAGTTCGACATGCTCCGTTTATTCCAATAATAAGAACAACCTGTAACGTAAAGAGTATTGTAGTAGATAAATGAATAAAATTGATATGAACGCATAATTATGCCTATCAACATCTACTAAGTATAAGTACTATTTAATTGAGATTAATATACTTAAGTAGATACTGAATGTGCAACTGACTTACTTTTGCCGCCAAATATACGGAATCGGGTGCTTCGTTAAGAAACTTTTCAATATCAGATACTGTGAAAACCTTCGATTTTTTTTGGTTGATGACCAGATGAGGCTCTTTTTAAAAATGCCACTAATTTAGGATAGGTATCGATATGTTTGTCTTTTTTCATCTTTATTGTTGCTTTTAGCATCGAATACGTACTCCATAGAGTGCTTGCTTTCTTGTTCTCGGATAATTCTACAAAATATGCCAGCAAAACGTTTTCTGAGAAAGTTTTGGCTCCTTTTGCTAGTCGCCACGTGTTGAACATATCGTACTGTTTTAAATACTTCTCGCGTGATTGTTGAGGGAGAAAGCTCATTTGCGCATTATTAACAGTTTCAGTCAATTCTGTTGGCGTCAAGCAAACTTCCTCGTCGCTAGAATCACTCATTTTAGTTTTTTCACTTGTTTTCAAGTTTCTTGTTTTTAATATAAGGTTTAACAATGACGTGAAAAAATGCCGCGTAAAGAACCGCGTACAAAGCAAATTGAAAAAAGAACACCAAGAAGGTTCCGAGTCTGAGTTTTTAACAAATTAAAAAAAAGTTGTAAGGTCGAGTCTTGTAATTGCAACTAAAAATATTGGAGGCCTTACGTCTCCGGTTGATAATTCTATATTCATAAGCAAAATACATTTTTTTAAAGATTCGTTATTAAGTAAATTTTATGTAGATTTATATCATCGTCATAAATAAAGGAAAGCTGTAAATAAAAAAAATCTATTAAATAAATTTCTGACACAGGCACAAATAGTTGCAATTACCCGTCCTGGCGGGTAATTGCAACTAATTACTTTTTTTTTCTTTTTTTCTGTGGGTACTGCTACCGTTATATTGAAAAAATATACCTTGTTCAATATTTCATAATATTTTGATATCTATGTCCAAGTAATAACGTTCAATTTTGCTTAAAATCACTTTTTAGACATGGGTCCGGTAATTGCAACTATTTACCTACAAATAGTGTTGTGAACCTTGTTGTGGTTTTATCGACTAGCATGGTAACAAAATTAAAAGTCAGGAATACAGTTTTATCGATGTTTATATTGAGCTTAATCAAAGGACGACATCGTACATTAATAATTATTTAAATTGAAGTAATTTAAAATACTTCAAGGTGTAATTACAATAGGTAATCTTTTAGTAATCAAATAGCCATTTCTACTTATCTTTGCAAAAAAAAAAACAGTCTTATCTCATAGACCTTTTTAGATATTAAAAAAGTAGTACTTAAAATAAAATAGGAAATCATTTACATTCAAATACCTCTACTTTAAAAGGAAATATGACTGTATCTTTTTGTTTATTTAACACGGCGTTGGGCAAATATGAAATCACATCTTCTATATCAATTATGGAAATGTCGTTTTCAACGAACTTGAATTCTCTATTATCTTTTTTAGATTTGAGTCCTTTGACTACAATTTTTTCTTGGTTAATATCCTCAATAAGACAAACGTATTTATACGTCCTTTTGCCTTTAGTCGACCGAAATCCAGCCAAAATGAAGTCACCCACGTCGAGATCTTCTTTTTTTTTTACCTCAGATGCTTGTGGTTGTGGCATTTTATTCTGAAAATAAAATCAAATTGTTATCCTTCCTGTACTACTATATTATAACTTAGAAAGTTTATGATATGTGTACTTACTTCCTTTTGTGTAAATATTTTCTTCTTGGCAGTGTAAGTCTTTCTTTCCTTCACTCTTTCGCTTTTTATTTTAGGTGTCTTTTGTTTTTGTCCTTTAGAAGTAGATGGTAACGGATCATCAAAATCTTCGTCAAACCTTTCTTCCAAAACAGTAGAATGTTCATATGAACTACCCGCCTTCTGAAAATTTGTACTTATTTTATTAACATAGAACATAGATTTCCCACGATTTTATGCCCCGGTGTACACTTAATAATATTAATAACTACCCTGAATCACTTACTTCATTCTGCTTTAATGTTTTTTTCTGCCCTTTATTCAATCTTTCACTTTTTATTTTAGGTCTATTTTCTTCTTGTCCTTGTCTAGTAGATAATGGTAATGGCTCCTGCAAACCTTCATCAATGCTTTCTTCCAAAATATTTTGAAAAAAAATTTCAGGGCCTTCATCTTCTGTAGAATTCATTGAAGTATATGAACAATCACTCTCACTGTCCGAGTCTAAGGTCTTTTTCCTTTTATTTTTCTTTGCTTTGGACTTATTTATCAGAGGTTTTTTGTTCTCATTATAACTTGCTCTTTTCAGTTTTTTTAGCCGTTTAGTTTCTTCTGCTTTTTCCTTTTTCATTTTTCCTTTAGAAGTAGATGGTAAAGGATCATCAGAATCTTCGTCAAACCTTTCTTCCAAAACAGTAGAATGTTCATATAAACTACCCGCCTTCTGAAAATTTGTACTTATTTTATTAACATAGAACATAGATTTCCCACGATTTTATGCCCCGGCACTTAACAATATTAATAACTACCCTGAATCACTTACTTCATTCTGCCTTAATGTTTTTTTCTGCCCTTTATTCCTGGGGCATAAAATCGTGGGAAATCTATGTTCTATACATAGATTTACCACGATTTTATGCCCCGGTGTACACTTAATAATATTAATAACTACCCTGAATCACTTACTTCATTCTGCTTTAATGTTTTTTTCTGCCCTTTATTCAATCTTTCACTTTTTATTTTAGGTCTATTTTCTTCTTGTCCTTGTCTCGTAGATAATGGTAATGGCTCCAGCAAATCTTCATCAATGCTTTCTTCCAAAATATTTTGAAAAAAAACTTCAGTGCCTTCATCTTCTGAAGAATTAATTGAAGTATATGAACAATCACTCTCACTGTCTGAGTCTAATATCTTTTTCCTTTTATTTTTCTTTGCTTTGGACTTATTTATCAGTGGTTTTTTGTTCTCATTATAACTTGCTCTTTTCAGTTTTTTTAGCCGTTTAGTTTCTTCTGCTTTTTCCTTTTTTTCTTTCTCATTTTTCAGACGATGAAGTGCATCTTTGTAAGTTAGTATTTCGCTTCCTTGACTTATCCGTTTCTTTGAAGTTTTAGGTATGTCGTTACGTGAAATAGTTTTTAATAGTAGCTCTTCGAATGAAACTCGTTCTTCTTCTTTGTTTTTATTTATTGTTGAGCTGACTAATACATTATCCAATATTTTTACTTTACAAGAATAACTGTTGGCATTGGTATTGGCATTATTAGGACGTGAAAGTATGAAAGTTTTAGGGTCCTTTACAGTCTCCCACTTTTGAAACTCAACCCGAGTACCTGAGTACGTGTTCATATCAGCCTTTGTACCATTTTCTGTCGGTAGCTTTTTCTTCATATCCCGTGTAATGTTTGCAATAGCCTTATCAATTTCGTCTGGCAATCGTCGTATCTCACTGTTAATTGTTTTAAGGCATACACTTATTAGTGTTGGTACTTTATGTTCTTTCTGACTGTTATCTTTCTTGGTGTGACTTCCTTCAACATTTTCTTCACCATTGTGATCAGTATCATTACGAAGCTGTTTTTTTTTCTGCTGGTGTTCTTCCCATCTTGACCATGCCAGACTGTCGAATTTTTCTTTTGGGATTGCATCTTTGTTCAAAGGGCATATGCCCGCTTTCCTGAAGCCATTTTGAATGATAACAGGATTTAAATCATCCCATATATTAGTTATGATTCTGGCAAATTCTTGTTTTGGGAGTTTTGCTCCCACATGGAGTCTTTGCCATTTCACAAGTTCGCTGTCCCATTTGTCTTTCATAGGTTTCATTGTACTACAGTCTAATGGCTGCAGTATGTGGGATGAGTGAGCCGGCAGTTTAAGAACCGTAATGTTTTCGGCAACTAGAAGGTCTATGACATTCAAATCTACATGTGTCTTATGACCATCATAGACCAATAAGACTGGTCGTTCTGCTCCGATAGCTGGCAAAAAAACGGCTTTGATGTATTGTTCGAAAATGGTGGTCTCCATCCACCCTTTTTTACTGACAGCGTAAGCTGTATGAATGTTATCATTTTTAAACAGCCACTCGCTCCACAGATGTTTCCCTTGAAATATTATTAAGGGTGGGATCTTTTTGCCAAGTGCATTCGTAGCTAAGAGCACAGTGGTGTTATTCCTCCCAGGAGAGCCTGTCGTTCTAGTAGAGGGAAACCCCATCAGACCCACAACTTTAGTTTTGGTGGGGTCACTACAAAAGCTGGTTTCATCCAAATTATATATACATTGCGGTTTGTCAGCCAAACCACACTCTTGTATTGTTCGTTGTAACATATCGAAATAATCGTTAACTATGAAAGGATCACATGCTTTTTTTCGAGCTATTTCTACAGACTGTGGCTTTTTCAAACTTAATTTGTTTTGTTTTTTAAATCCTCTAAACCATTCCTTCCCAGGATAGTTATCTTTAAATCTCGTAACGATTCCGTTCCTTCGAATATACTCAGATATCAATATTTTTACTTCCTTGGAGGTTAATGGATACCCACATTTTTCCATCACATGGAGATTAGAAGCTACTTTAGTTTCCCACTCTTTTGACAATTCAGTAGGTCTGCCAGGCGTTGGCTGTTTGGCACCGCGTGTTCCGTATAAACGGTGAATAATGGTTGACCTTGGTATTCCGTATTTTACGGAGGCTTGGTAGCTATTAATTTTTTTTTGTCGTACATTTTCGACAGCTTCTATTAGATCAGCTAATGAATACTTCGTCTCTTTTATTCGTTTATATTTTGGCATCTACAAAATAAAATAAAAAGATACTCAAAAACTAGAAAACAGGTCATAGAGGTAAAACGATATTGTTTGGTAGTACAGTAGTACAGACACCAGCACATCAAGCTACTACAATCTGTCAGATTTCTTTGATAGATTTTCAACTTTATTTCTAGAGCGTTAGGTTCAAGGTTCATTGGGAAAAATTTACAATTTCGAGTAGCTTGACCTGCTGGTGTCTGTACCTACATCAAATAAAATAAGGTGACCTAAATGCCAGGATTCCACTTATCAAATACTAAGATAAACTTTAACATTTGTGAATTTTAATATTTGACTCAAAGAGCGACACTAGCGCCAATAGTTTCAAATATATAGGTAAACGAACTATTCAACTACTGCTTAGTATGAATAGTATCCCTTTCGATAAAATATTTTTATCGTAGTAGTTATTTTCACTGTCGCATCACTAGCATTATCATACTTCATATAAAAGTGGTCAGATAAATGCAACTAACCTAAAAATTTAAAAATAGTTGCAATAACCTGACTTTTGATTTTTAGTCTGGTAAATGTAACTGAACCCATAAGTTGGGCTAGATTTATCTTGGAATGAAACAAATAAGTAAAAAACAACTTACCGTAGTAGATAATCACTTCCTTTATAAAGAAACCTACCAAAAACCACAAAAAACAGAATTAAATAACTATTGCGCTCCGCGTTTACGCCGCGTCACTCCGAACAAAATGGCGGTTTGACAAAAAGTCATGTCATTTACACAGTTCAATAGCTATCAGCGCCATCTTAATCTTTTCATTGGAACTTAGGATAGAAGAACAATATTACGCCTGTCGTTGTTCGAAATAGTGATGATAGATGGAGTTATTTAAATTAGTTGCAATAACCATATAGTTGCAATTACAAGACTCGACCTTATGATATATTCGGCACCATAGAGGTAGCAGTAAATAGGTTTAATGTTTTTTTTTATTCACAAACTTAGTGCACACGATGTTCTAAATTCAATTTACTTTATCCTCTAGAGAATAAAAACGGCTTTTCCACTCAGATATTGAAGATTAAAAATACTCTTTCCGAGATGGTGGGATGAAAAAGAATTTTTAGAACATTATCATATAACAGCTGATCGGTTGTTGCTGTGGCGCGGACCCCCACATACAAACGTTGGATGGAACATTCGTTAGAATGTTGGATTTGGGCGTCCTAAGGGGCTGACAACAGCTAAATCGCGGTCACTGTCGTACTACATAGAAAAGAAAGAGAAGCACGATGACACAAAGATGGTAATTTATTGCAAAATATGAGGCAATTCTCTATTTACAAAAAATCTATTGATTGGACTAAAAAATGAAAACACTATCAAATTAATATGTTGCTTAAAGAACCACCTGAAAAAAAAAATAGAATGAATGCATGTACTATCGAGGAAGTTCATATCTAAGCAGTTTTAGAACAAAATCCCGTGAACACGATGACCGCATCTGTTTTACGTTAGTTACTGTTAGCGCCCGAGCGCTACAGGGAAAAATAGTCCTAAAGGTGCATAGATATGAACTTCCTCGATAGTACCTATATTAGTATGGTTTTTAATCGTTAAAATAATTTTTAGAGGTATCTTCGTGACTTTTTTCTATCGTACCTACCAAATTTGTTGTACCTATTATATTTTCAACACACTAAGATCTAGCATATTACCTATACCTATCCTGAAGAATATCTATCATATTATATTTTTCTGATTTTGTTTACTGCAGTGAATCATATACTTTTAGGCATTATAAAACTTGCGTTTAGGTCATGTAGTCCCCTTAATTACGATATAATCTTAGAATATAGAAAGAACCAGAATCCGCGTTCAACTGTAATTGCAAGCTACACGCTGTGTCCAAAAACTAACAAGCATCCCGCGCCCCCTCACTTCTCACCTGCGTAATGTTGTTAGCTCAGACATTACTTACCCATTTTTGGGGTAAACGTTGAGAGTATTGGAGGAAAGATCATAATAAAATCAAAGTCGTCCTTAACTATACATCTAATATTTTAAGCCTATGTATAAGCAATTTATTTAAATAAAACAATGTTTATATAAAAAAAAACTTTTTTTTTCCTTTTTGCTGAGTAAGCTTTTAAAGTATGTCTTTTGGAGTTTGAAATAATTAACAAAGATTTACATCTAGACAAATTATGAAATCTTATGTCTAGATATTTTACAATCACATCCCTTAGGTATGAGATTGTTTCTGTGGAATAAACCATAATAAACAATATCTATTCCCAACTGGAAATATGCAACTTTTTCCGATAAAATCCTTGTAAATTTAATTAACGAATGCCAAACGTTGAGAATTGGAGCTTATAACGATATCTCATAAACAACAAACAAATACAACATGTCTTTTCAAACCACATTTTGTCTCATTTTATTTCTCCTCTAAATGCATCGAGCAAACTACGCCTACGCTTCGCTGTGAAGGCTTCCAAAACTCTTCCAGCCGTGCTCTTTGTATTATTTTTGTCCATTCCGTTTTCCTTTCTTCGTCAGCAGGGAAGCTAAAATTTGAGATAGATATAATGTTACATAGATACATAATTTTATACAACACAGAAATCCTAATAGAACTTAATACTAAAACGACTGTAAGCCTTCTGTAGGGAATAAAAACAAGGGAAACTTAAAACGTTTATATTGGCAAGACAACCAAGATGGATGCATCATTCTCTGAGTTTACATAGGTTTCTTACAACAGTGTACACCCCCTATGGTTTCAGAATCGTAAAGAAAAAAAAATCGAAGAGGATTTATCATGGGTGTAGATTAACGACCATGATAAAGTCTTTTAAACTGTATGAAACTGTACATAATAAATTAGGTATTAAAACAACAGTTGCTTAGTTATCTAATTACTTATTTTAAACAATTTAAATAAATAAAACAAAACGTCATGATACTAGGCTTCCATAATACTAAAAGAGTCAATTATTAGTGCTACTAACCTTAGCCCAATAATTGCCAGTTAATGATTTGCGATTAAAATGTGAGCATACATTTTTGTGTTGCCTACATCGATCACTAATAAACTTATTAATGATCGATGGATGGTTACTTAACATTACGGTATGTAGGTACTTACCTAATCAGTTTTCATGTTGATAAACCTTACCCAATATATTTTTGTTTCATAAATTAGGTAAATACATACACGTAAATAAGCATGTTCTATCGTACACAATAGAAATACAATCGGTAGGTATGTCGGTAATTACTAACTAAAGAAGTGGGCGTTGCTGTTCGCGGTTCGTCGTTGATGCAATATAATACAAGGTATACAAGTAGGTACATGGCTATGCGACCGCCTTTGCTTTATATTGCCCTAGTACTCAATCGAGGAACATGATGTTGCGAATACGACCGGGGAGATTTTAACGTCGCTTTCGGAACGGACTCCGGGACTCGGTACAAATGCTATTTTGCAACTTGTGCTAAATGAGCGTTAAATAAAAAGAGCACCACAACATCACAGCCATTTTCTTTTGTTTGACATCGGTAATCAGGCCCAAGCTGTACTTTTTTTTTTGTTTTGACTCAAGCTGTACTTATTTACCTTTAGAAAGCCTCACAGGGTAGGATAGACACTTCTTTTGGGAAATGGGATAGATATGGGAAGTTTGGGGCCAAAAATCCCCTTGGGAACATCAAACAAAGTTCTTGATTAAGTCAGAATAAGCAGTCATCATCTGCCTAGCCTTTTCCTAATCATGTTTAGGTCGGCTTCCAGTCTAATCCGCAGCTGAATACCTGAGTAACTGTGTTGTAGAGGTCAGATAGGCAAGCGTAGCTTGACCTGATCGATCGACCCGGGCGGCTGTTATTACTTAGGCACAAGCCTTGTACATAAATGATTGCAATTTTTTGCCGTGGGCACCTCTGAAAATACAGCTTTGCACTTTTTCTTTTCAATGACAAAATAAAATGGTAGACGTAATCAAAATAATTGTAGTCAGACAGAACAACTACAACATTATTCTCTAATCTTATGCTGTCTTGGTACAAATAGTCAAACTTGACGTAACAGTTGTGCGACGATAACTCCATTGTGTGACGAAGTCACCGTCCTCATGACCTTTAGTTAATAAATCAAATCACATTTTTTGTTCTTGTAGACAATGAAACTACCTAACTAATTAACTTAATACCTAATACTATTTGATAAGCACATATTTGTCTAATTAATTGATTTATTTAACTTATTAAATTGATGCACTGGTTAAAGATAACAATCATTATTTTCCCGAGATGCCGAGTGATGTCCGAAGTATCACATTCTAGGTAGGTCAAGGTTTTTATTTACTTAGTACATCTCGTACCCACACTTTTATTTGAATTATTCGTTTGCGTTGGGACAAACACTTAACATGTAATACAACGATAAAATAAGAAAATGTCGGCGCCCTCTATGTATCTTATTTGCAACTGCTATGGGACAGACCACAGACAGCCGCTATCAGACGTAGAGCGCCGCGGAGTTGTGTCACTATTCCACCAAAAGGCGCTTCGCGGTACCAGGCAAACATGACTTGGCGGAGCTTCGTTACGAATTCATAAAATAGCGAGGGGGAGGAGTGAATGGTGTAGTGACGCTTGCTATTTGTTTGCATTGGGTTGGGTCCTATTATGTTGTATCGTCACGTTATCGCGTATCATCGTTTTGTATTTGTAATTCAATTGTAGTTTGTTACTATTGTTTAAGATTAAATAAGTCTACCTAACCTACCGTTTAACGTATGTCGTGTGAGTGGTGTGAGTGAGATAAACAACTCGATTTTGGCATTTAAAAATTAAGCAAATTCACTACATAGGTATTGGAATTGGAATAATATTTACATAATAATATATACATAGGCTATAACATTTCATTCATTTCATTTATTTATCCAATAACAATTTCCATTGTGTCTGAATTTTTACAAAGAAAATAACACACACACTTAAAATAATAATATGTACCTACATGTATATAAAAAAGGGGAAATATTCATAGAGCATCAAAAAATTCGTCCGATTCGCTGTCAACAGGAAAGGTGTCCAAAAGGCTGGCAGCATTGCCACGCTTCCTCTGGCGATACTGATTCTTAGACCGAAAAGTCGACCAGCCGCTTGGCGAAGTCTCGAAAATCCTAGTGGGCACTTGGACCCCATAGCCCCATAGTTTTAACCCCAAACGGCTCGAGACGAACTCCCTTTCCGCACCCGCAGCAGCTGCCCCAGCACAGCCTCCCGTGCTATGAAGATGGGATGGCGCAAGAGTGTCGACACAATGTGTTGACACTCTTGCGCAAACAAACATTAAAAATGCAACAACAATGTCATAATATTTAAATGATATGACATACTTTATTGGAAACACCCTAAAATTCGAACACAATTTTGTGATTCCCACAAAATGCGAATTTCGTGTTAGGTCCATTTTATTCTCACGGTGCGACATAAGTATTGCTATGTATTAGATAGTTGTTTTTTAATAACTGATTATTACGGACATATAAGATACAGACTAGGTACCTACCTACTTCAGAGACTAGACATGAATTTAATAAAAGACATACCTACCTAACGAAACGTCTATGGAACTCTATTAATAATTTGAAATTGTTGGAGAGATAGGCAAATGCTCGGGCATTTTTGGCAAATTGGGAAAATTCTTAATAAGTGCCCATAAATTCCTGTCCTAGGGCATTTATCTGGGCATATATTTTTCGTTCCAAATTTAATTTACGAAATTTTGTTGATGTTGTCTTTGGAAGCTGGCCTAAAATGTTGAGTTTAGTAAATTGTTTAAAGGTGTTTTTTTATGTTTTACAAAACCCTGTTTACGAACATAAATGTTACGAATTACCCGGCGGCGCGGCGGCGTAGTGCGGCGCGCGGCGCGGCGACATGCGACAGCGTAAAAATAATTACATCGTCTGAAGGAAGCGGGACGAGGGATGCGCACACTATTACGGTTAGTGGTTTTAAATATGATTTATGAATTTTTCATTTTATTTAAAATATGCTTTAAAGAACCTTAATAATGGTATACCTAAATGTTACAAATGACGATATTAGGTATGTGCCAAGTTTGAAGTTAGTGCCAAAAGTTTTTTTTAATTAGGTATTTGTTTAGTTCTTTGTGTTGTGTTTTCAAAATCAAAATATTTTATTTCACATAAACCTATATGGGCATTTATGAAACGTCAGAACGTTTATTTTATGTAAATTAGCACATATTTTACTATTTTTCAGATACTTCAATTATGTTGTTTATTCTTGTATCCCGACTTTCGCTTGTAAAAGTATAGATATCAATGTTATTATTTTAAAATAAAAATGTGTTCAATAATTGATATTCCTTCTTTTATTTCTTTAATAAGTAAGTAGGTACTATTTTACATGAAGAACTACATCAAATCGCGTTTAACGACCCCATATTTTTATGCCCTGTTGATTACGCATAACTATATTGGGCAAAAATTAAATTATGGCCAAATTTTTGGGCCAAGGTTTTTACCGATTTTTCATGCCGGGCAGAAACATTGCCCATCCTTAGACAGATAAAACAATGTTTGCGTATTATCTGCGTCCGTATGTTGATAGATACTTTTTAATAACAGCTCTTGCCTATGTCTTTACACATAATATTTACAAAATAAGCTAGTTGCAGGTAAATTGAATTTTTAGATAGGTACCTCTGACCGAATCATCCCGTTTAAACGTCGACTTGCAATAAAATTTATACTGTGTGGCTCGCTCTCACGAGTCTCATGTGAGATCTTCGTTAGATACGTCTAAAGAGTCTAATAACTATGGTTACGCCATACGGTGAGAAGTAAGTACCTACCTACCTAAGTATGTAAAGAAGTTTTATGGAAGGTAGATAATAATGAAATACCTACGTGTGTAGGTACCTATGTGGCTTTTGTTTGTCCATGATCATAAATTACTTAATTACTATTATACCACGGTACCTAATACTTAACTGTAATTTTTATTAGTAATTTATAACGTTTATCTTTTCCATTGTTCTAATTTGTAGGTATGTTTCTTAGATAGCAAGTAGTGACCAAATTATGCAATTAATTTATAATTTTTTTGTGGCAATAACGGCTGACGACCGTGATGATATAAGTCTCAATGTGTGTAGGTTCTTAGCTGAAGAATAAAATTTACAGATAAAATCTACCAACGAAAAGGCAGGTACTTAGGTACCTATCTACTGCGAAAAATACTTAAATGAATTCGATTAATTTACGAGGAGCATTGTAGATTCTTATACCTACCTAGAATCTCGAACAAATTCTCTGAATTCAAGATCTGAATCTTGTACATATTGCTTAATAGGTACCACCCAGATTTTAAAGTAAAAGAAAAACATTTGAGATTGCACATTATTTACTTACCTACCTGCCTATTTGAATAAAGATTTAGTCTTTGATAATTTTAATATAAATAAAATGAACAACTATTCTAACTAAAATTATTTGAAGTGTAGTCTCAAGCATTTAAAGAAGTGTGTTTGTAATTTGTGTTTGAAAAATTATCTTCTATGGGTTAAAATTCGATTAAGTGATATAATTAAAACATCACAATGAACGGGGTTGTGGTACAGATATTAGTGTCCGTTTTATGTGAGTTTAATTATCATCCGATACCTATAACTGATTTGGGCGGCGCCTTCACTCATTAGTGGGGCAGTATTTATGCGGCCTACTCAAATTTCCTGTCTTTGGTATTGTTCGTCGAATCGTTGAGCTCCTTAAGTCTAAGTTGAGCTGCACGATTACTGACTATTGCGTGCACTGACTGGACAGGTCCACTCAATCTGTGTGGTTCTTACCTCAAACGACCATTTCAGACACCGATCTACATAGCCTTCACATGTTCTGACCAAGATTCTGTCTGGACTTTAAAAGAGACTGTGACCTCTGAGTTTGTTTCGGCCTTTCTTCTCAGAGTAGTCAGATAGGAATTCGGTATGTAAAGTAAAAATTAACCTAAGCCGATTCCAAAACCATTTCGAGATTTTAGGCTTCTAAGCCTTATTTTTCTATTAATAGGTCTTAAAATTTTAAGATCGTATTTATTTTCACAAAAATACTTAAAATCACTTGACTTTTATTTGACCTCTAAATGACGTCATAAAGTAGATTGAATTCAAAACTTTCAGTGCCTCTTCTAAATGAATAATTAAGTTGTTCTGTATGTGTCAAGCGTCAATGTCAACGTCAAAGGACTTCAAAAAAGACGTTTTGCTCCCGTATTATAGTGATGCGACTCGAGTCAAATTTTACCACTCGAGTCATTCGAGTCATTTTACAATCTCACTCGAATACCACTCGAGTAGTCGAGTCACTCGAGTGGTTATTTCACTCGAATACCACTCGGATGATCGAGTAGTACACATTTAGTTAAGGCAAAATAAAACAAGGTTGATTAATAAATGAGAGGTTTATTGCAAGTATTGCACCACTGCATAACCACCACAACCGACTCTGTCATTGTCACCACTGACCTAGACTAGAGGCGAACCCATGTAAAATAAAATTAAAACAAAAAAAAACCCGTCCCTTTTTTCGAAATCAGTATAAATAATAATAATATCATTCAAATAGTGGAAAAATAGAATATTCTATTAGGAATTAGGTACAACAAACTCAGTAATGTTGCACTATATACCTAATTTTATAGATAGGAAGTCTCGTGATAATCAATACTCAATTCTTTATTGCATTTTCACATTTGATGAATAATATTAGTTGAAGAATGCACTTACTAAACATAAATTAAAAAATCAAAAGGTTGCTCTACCTGTTTTGATTAATTTGATGTTTTGATTATATCTGTAACTTTTTGGTGTACTTATTAAAGAGTATTCTATTCTTTTCAGTTCTATATCTTTTAAAATAGTTCCACACTAGAGATTTTTTCGTTACCGAGTTTTGATCGTCACTCCTGGTAGATAACACATAAGACTACGTCTTTCTTTACTAATAAGTACTCAAGTACTCACTCTTTACCTCAACTCGACGTAACGTACGCCACGCCGCGTGCAGGTTGAAACCTGTTTGCCTAGGTGAGTGATGTGCGAGTGACTCGAGTCCAAGTGAAAAACCGAGTGAACTCGAGTCCGAGTGGACTCGAGTCAACAATTTTTTCACTCGAATACGATTTTATCCCATGTCACTCGAGTCACTCGAGTAAAATTGGACTCGAGTCGCATCACTACCGTATTATTATTATTCTTAAAGTTACATGCTCTGTGATTATTATAGTTATACTCTTTTGCGTTTATGCTTTCGTAAATAAAATCTTGGGCCTGGATGTAAAAACCCTTGCTTTCCCCTCGGACTTCGATACTTACTGCTAGGTATATTGACCATTTAGCTTGTTATACGGAACTGCTTGCCTACCATTTGGATTTGTTTTAAATAAGAACCTCACTATCTCAATATGGACCAGTTTGTGCGCGCCGACTCTACTAACTTGCCCAAGTTGGACATTGTTATGATCCTGGAGTACATGAATAACAATGATAAACATAACATTGCTGAAATCCGAGGAGCTAAGGCTCTAATGTAAGTAATAGTGTTGCTACAAAATTAAGTTCGTAATAAACTACAAAACAACAACATTGATTGATATTGTGTTGTTTCAGGTCATCTCGCGACTCTTATGTGGACACTGCTGTCGGTTATGTTGAAGTTAAAAGAAACCGAGTCGAGTGTATAATAAGAGCAAAAGTTGTTCAAGAGCACCGAGTTTCTTCTAAGCAGTATATTGTCGATGTTACAATCGACGAAAAGGATGTAATTTCAGATGATTTTATCATAGAAGTGAAATGCCCTTCTTCAAAAAAAAAAACGTTAAAAATTATGTCAATGATGGCATCATTCAAAATAAATATGTTGCTAAAATGCAAACCCAAATGCATGCAGCAAGTAAAAAAAAAGCAGTATTCTGTGTTGCTGATCCAAAATTTTGAAGAAAATAAAAAGATTACACTGTATTGGATAAATTATGACCCTGAATACACTAGCGATTTATTAAATAAAGCTATAATATTTTGGTATATTTACAGTAAGATTATTATTAGTGCAAGAACATAAAATAAAACAATTTATTTTAATCACTTTTTATTATTTCATTTTGTAAATTAATTAAAACACACTCAATCAACACTACATGGTCTAGATAACCAACATGTTTGTGGCTGACTACTGAATGAGGTTTAAGAAATCGAAACTCAAACCCTCCATATAACTCTTTCTATGTGCACCCTTAAGCTTGTATCTATCCCTTTATCTTTATCTTTACTGTATCTGATGTGCAGCCATAAAGTGATGGCACCGGTGTAATCTCACATGATGATGATGATGTTAAAGATGCAGGCAAAGGCAAAGACTTTATTGTTTTCATTAGGCCTTTAGTGGAAGTACTCTGGTCAATCACTTTGACAAAACATTGTGTAGCGGCATCAACCTGTAAGTAAAAATATACAAATATTCTTACCTAAAAGAATGAATTATTTAACCAAAAAATAACATTTAAAAGATCTATGTTTAATCACATGTCCCACACTAAGGTTGTGGTTCTTCAATTCATAGAATGAAATACAAACTACAGTATTCAACTGCTAAGAAGGCACTTGGGAGTTTCTGAAGGAGCCTTTCAAACCAGTGGCATAAACAATGCTCTACAAAACCAGTTTTTCTAAAATATTATCTGCCTTTTCAACAGCCGCTTATTATAATATATTATTATAGGAACCTTTGCAATATGACAGATATAATGCCACGATTTCTGAATTAGATTTAAATAAACAAATCTTACTTTCATGGGATGTGTTGATGCAGATGTCATAGTAGGTCTAAGTTGGGTTAAATCATATTCAGTCTGTCCCTTTCTAGGAATATCTTGCATCTGTAAGTTCTCAATAGGCTTCAGTAGGGGTGAATTCAAAGTCGGTAATGCCTCAGCAATAGTTTTCGTTTCCTGAAACAGTAGTTTAATTTTGATCTAACTTGAATTTGAACTAACTTAATAGAAATAACCCTTTCAAAGGGATGCTTACATCTTTACTGCATGATGGCAAATCTTGTGTCATACGTAGCTTAGCAGTAGCTTTCAATATACGTCTTCCCTTCATTATTTTACAATATTGATAGTTTTCTAAATCTTCTTCCAACTGCAAAAAAGGTTTAACATGGTAGTAAGAAAATTTGGTAGGTACTTAAAATTAGGAGTCGAAGGAGAAAGAAACGCATATTATTATATTCAGTTAAGTAAGTATGTAAATAGTGGTTTTTCACCAGCGACCGACAGTACGAATCGAATCACATGATGTACCTTCTCAGGAAAACTTAACTTACGTTCAAATGATCTTCACAACAAAACAGACGCCGCCCAGACTTGTACTCAACATTTACTTCCTCGCAACATTTCCTTTTTATGGTTTCTTTCACCAACACAAACAATTTGTGTCGGCTATTTGTTGTGGAGTTTTTACATGACGGTATGAAGCATTTAGCAGAAGTAGTCTATGATCGATTCATTTAACTATTAAGCTATAACTTACGGAAAATCGGAAATCGCTAAAGTATGAAATCAAAAAATTCAGAAATATCAAACAGTCTAATCTGACAGTTAATTTTGTCAGATTCAATGACTAAAGACTCTTATTCTTTAGTCATTGGGCAGATTAGACTGTTTGACATTTCTGAATTTTGGTTTTACATAAGTGTTATAGGTGGCAAAGTTCCTAAGCCATTCAGCCTACTTTATGACGTCAGCACGAACAAAACTTAAAAAAAATATATAAAAATAACTACGGCTTGGAAAAACAAAAACTTGAAATTATGTGTTTCAAATACTTATATCTTTATAATGAAAATATAAAAAACATACCTGAAAAATACTTTACATACCGAATTGCCGACCTCATCTAGTTTTTAAAATACGATTGACGTTTAAAAGTGTTTGTTCAAACCTACTTACAGAAATAAAATCATTTATCAGTAGAAATAAATAACTGATTACCTATATTATTAAATTGTAATATTTTTGTATATTAACATATGGGTACTTTCATTGACATTAAGTATTCAAGGAAGCTAAAGACATGTGGGGGCGATGAACCATTTATGCCACCAGTTTAGGTACCTACTTGATCAGTCATTTTAGATAAGCAAAGCGTGTTGGTAAGTGCAAACAAAACACTAACCACTTTTTAATAGATTACAATGGTTACAAAGAGTTAGTTACACAACGGCACATTTTACATAATATAACATCGCACCTTATTTTCTCGAAGGGTTAGGCAGAGGTGTATCTATACTTGCTAGGTACACCAGCCGGTCTATTCTGTAAGAATCGCACTGTGAAAACTTTAGTGAAGTGAGCTTGAAGTGAGCTGCCAAGCTATTCTGTAACAATACCACCGTACTTTGTAAGTAAAGTGATTAAGTACCAGGTACCAGGTGCTTTGCTATTCCTATTCATATTTACAAACCCCACTTTAAAAATAAATATCTTGTTTCAGTGTCAATACCAACTTTCATGGTAGCTGTTTGCAATACATGGACTTCGTATTCACTATCCATACTGGAAAGTGAGGATTCGCCACTGGGATACAGAATAACGAATAATGACGGCAATCTGTTAACATCAATTATTATGCTGGGTTCTTTAACATCCATTGGCATTGCGGGACATATTAACGACAAGATTGGTCGAAAAAGAACTGAAACACTAAGTGGACTTTGTTATGTGGTAAGTAATTAATGAAGTTGATTTTAATCATGGTTAGTTCACTTCGTTAACTAAGTGCCAATATCTCAGTGATTTCCCAAATACATAGGTACCTACACTCCCGGTCTCCTAAATCGAACTTCGATCATTCATTCATTTATTAATTCCCGAACATCCCGGACTCTTAAATCGAGCCACCGTGCAATTCCATGTGAAGTATACAAACCTGAAACAACAAAATAATGATGAGTCAAAGAAAAAGTTTTAATGCGGTTTTAACACCGACACCTACTGGCCATATCTACTATTGGTGTCGTCATTGTTTCGAATTTGAATTCACGCTCATTTAAAAAGGATAGGTAGGTATGGATTTCTATACAAAAAGTGCCTGGTGGCTCGGTTTAGGAGTTCGGGAGTACCTAAACCTACTTACAGAAATAAAATCATTTAACTATCATCTACTGTATATCTATTGTTATGTTTCTGCACGGCCCACGTCGAAGGAAGTATGTAGGTATGTATCCAGCATGATCACCAACTGCGCGTCCTATTGAGCGCTATAACAATTACCTGGTTATAATAAATTAAATTCCGTTTACGTTTTTGTTATTTAAGTACTTATTTCAGCTTGAGTGTAGTTTTCAATGTTTTTGTTGGCGTGTGCTAGCTGACATACCTATGGCAAATAATTTAATTTAATGTTTTGTGTTTCGTAATGTTAATTACTTACTATAGTAGGATAGAAGCCAGTTCTTCTAACTGTATCTACCTACAGATAGCTGTGCTGCTGGGGATTTTGTTGCGACACTTCTTCTTCCCAACGGATGCACTAGGAAGTGGTGAAGGGCGGCCGTTTCAGGCCTGTCTTATTCTTATGTCCTAATAATTTTGATTTGATGTCCAAAAAGTGCTGATTCTCAACCTAGTTTTAATAAATGACTTTTGATTTATCAATTACTAAGACAGATGATTACCTACAGAGTAGATCCCTACTTACTCTGTTTGCAAGTGTTTCGCATTTGAAGATATTCATTTACACTATAATTCCCATAAATATTATGAATTTATGATGGGTGGCCTATTTTCAGCAGAGAAGAGATTGAAACTGAAATGACGAAATCCCTTTAATTTTCAGCTAGCCTGGTCGATCATCACAACCGCAAAATCTGTAACACAACTCCTAATCGGCCGGTACTTGATAGGATTAGGCGCAGGACTGCATTACGTAACAGGAGTTGTTTACATTGGTGAAATAAGTCACAATTCTATCAGAGGAACACTCCTCAGCGTCATGACGTTCATGTATAACGTGGGGACACTTGTTTCGTATACAGAAGGATGGTTCTGCAGTTATAATGTTATCAATTACTTGAATCTGACTGTGGCTGTCGGTTTCGTACTAATACTGTTGTGTATGAAAGAAACACCTATTTATCTGCTGACTTTAGGAAAGGATAAGGTGAGTCAAATGTAGAAAACAGTTAAAACATAATTATTAATAGTTAAAAGTAACGTGAGGAAGAAAGATAAAAATGGTAGTAAGATAATTGTTATTTTGTCATAAACAATAAAGTTAGAGTAAAGTAATCCTAACGCGAAAGGAAGTTTGATTGTTCGTTACCCTTTCACGCCAAAGCTGGTGAACAAATTTGTATGAAATTTGGCAAAAAGATAGACCATGACCTGGGTAAGGACATAGACTACTTTTCATCCTGAATCGCATACGAAGTCACGGGCAACAGATAGTAAGAGCATCGAAAGAAATCATCAAAGTAAAATTGTAATATTCATTCAAGAAGATAAAGTTATCGAATTAACAATAAGACATTTTAACAGGAAGCAATAAAGTCCCTGACGTTTTACCGAGGCAAATCTACTGTAACTCAAGAAATATTAGACGAAATCGTTTACATGAAAAGCCAGCTAACGAATGATGCTAATTTCAACATAATTGGTAAGCAGATAATCATGTTGATAATAGGACCCCTCGCGCTCACCCCAAATAGTTATCTCTTTCTTCCGCTCATCACTAACTGTGTTGCAGAAAGAGACAAATACAATTATGAAAATGATACATTCAATGGGCGTGGCCTCGCGCTGCAAATCTTTCTAATGAATGACCACCACTGACCACTGTTCGGTGGCTAGAATAGATGCATTGAAAAGCAATATTTAAGGACCCATAATTTGACTACCTCAAAATAAATTTTATGAAGTAATAAAGTAGTAAATTTAATGTTATTAGTAAACTTTTAACTAGAAATACTTTACATTTCAGATTTAGAACCCTCTCTTTTAGGAAATGAAAAAGAAAAGTTAAGTCAAGACAAAGAAACTGTAAACACAGCACAGCACACACTGTGTACAGAGCATAAAAGTGTTTGGAGCACGTTGCGTAAGTTTTCCATCGTTTTATTATGCTGATAAAAGAAAATGAACACAATCATATAAAAATGACAAGCACAAGACGTAACTTATGTATCTATATATTTATTTTACAAGATAGAAAATCCATATTTGAGAGAGTCGTCGACTACCTGAGTAATTAATACGGAGACAGATTATTAATGAATGTATTTATAGTTCAATACTCTCTGTAGTATTACATAATAACCCCCTTCGCAGCTGATTGGTTTGGCGCGCTACTCGAGTGAGCCCGCTTTTGCAATAATGAAGTACTTTCGCACTTTATGTTTTCCTGGTTATGAGTCGATTGATTCGTCGTTGACGTCGACAAAATGCCGGATTGCGCATGGATTGCGCTGTCGTCGTCGTCAGTCGCGTGACATCTCGAAATGAAATTGGCGTTGGCGCAATATTCAAACAACCAACAATCTCTTGCTTTATATGTTTTCCTAGTACATTGAAACTTTTTGCTTTCCACATACGACACCGTTGCGAGGAGTTGCTGTTGCACAACACTTGCCTTTTGTGCCTGTTCCCGCTGAATGTGCCTACTCTGTAGCTGTAACGTTTTATGATGGCCTAGTAGAAAAGGAGCATTTGTTACAAAAGATTCAGTTAGATCATCCAAGCGAGCGCTGCCAACGATTTTCGCAACATGCTACCTTGCTAAGCTATACGCGACTGGCAAATCAAATAATAGTTATTTATGCAACTGTTGTATAATAAGGGGTATTATAACACGAATGTGGGTTTATCACATGAGTGTTTTAATACCATTTATATAATATAATAATGTTTATTAGACCCATGATATGAATCCTCTATAAAAGATTCTGAAACCATAGGGTGTTGTAAGTACCTACACTGTTGTAAGAACCATAATGTAAATTCATGGTAAGTTTAATTGCTGAGTATCTAATACAAACAAACTAAGAAATATCTGGTGGTGTGTTATCAAAGCTTGTATCACTCATTTATGTACAACAAAGTAATAATTTATTGCAATAGATACAGCTACTAATATCGAACAAAAATGGCGAGATACGCCGGGAATTCAAATAATCTATAAGTATTTTTTTTAATTATTAGCTGTTGTAGTGAAACGCGCGTGCATGATAATGTTCTTTTTTTGAAATTCACAATTGAGTACTTAGTGAGAATGTGGCTGTTTGATGAGTTCGAGTTGCATAATGAAATTTAGTACCTACAACCTACAACATTATAACACTCGTCGAGTAATCCAATAATAAATAATTGGGCTCGTATTTACATTTCTAACTTACAGACAGTTGATAAGTTTTTGATAAAATGCCTAATTATCTGCTATCGAATGGCCTCTCAGCAGTTCAGCATTAGGGGCCTGGGGCCAAGCTAATAGGAACACTATAGTGATCTATATCTATATCTATGAGCAAGCTGCCAAGGTTTTAGAATTTTGGTAATAAATGAACACATACAATGTAGGTATTTTATATGTTTCACATCTGCCCGACGACGACGTCCCGCGACGCGGCGATGACGAAGGCTCAATTTTTTTTCCCTTCCGTTCATGCGGCGCCTGCCATCCACCCACCGTGGAACGCAAAGATATCATTATGGTAACGCCAGGCGCCACCATCACAAATCCGATCACAAGATCGGCCCAAAAAGTTATCACTTTATTTTTTTCAGGCACTTTAAAATCGGCCCAACGAGCCTTAATAATACTGATAGTGAACATGAGCTTGGCAGTCTTTATGGGCATGATCGCAGTACAGGCGTACGCTGGACAGTTCTTTATGCAGGCGGCTCCGACTCTTTCACCACATCTCTGTTCTGTACTTCTGGCTGTGGTCGTGACAGTTATTAGTGGATTGTCTGTTGTGATAGTTGATTTAATTCCTAGACGGGTGAGTTAAGTTACATTCATATTTTGGATGAGGGGCTTGTGGATATACGTAATAACAGCCGCACGGGTCAATCGATCAGGTTAAGCTATGCTTGCCGCAGTTAGTCCGTGGATGGGTGACCATCTTTACATACCAAGGTCGTGCGTCGGAAAGCAGGTTAAGCCGTTGGTCCTGGCTGTTATTCGTGGATCTGACAGTCATTACGGTTCGTCAGAAGGCCGAAAGACGTAGACAGAGAAACCGAAAGACCAATAGTCATTGCGAAAGACTGACAACCAGTCTTACCAAGGAGTATCGTATTGCTCAGTAATTAGGTTGTGGAGGTCAGATAGAACTGGTATTCAGCCGGCCAGACTGGAACCGACCCCAACATAGTTGGGAAAAGGCTAGGCAGATTATGACATTCATATTTTGGATCGATTTTACATTTTACCTACAGTATTTTTACCCGATCACTCCAAAAGGAAGATAATATTCTTTTCTCTGTGGATGATGATCCAGTCTTTGTGGCAACATTAATTTAATGGGCGTATCCAAACGTCCTCATTAGTGTTGATAAAATATTGACCCTTCTTCGTCATCCACAGGTTCTAATGATGATCTCATGTCTCTTGGCTGCTAGCTGCATGGCTTGTTTGGCCACTATGCTGCGATGGGCCTGGGCACCTGAGTGGGGTATACCCCTAGTCATGGTGCTATATTGCATTGCTTACCACCTTGGCGGAGTAAATATACCGTTTATACAGATCGCTGAGTGTCTTCCTCCACAGGTAAACTTTATTTAAAAAATCTTGCTTTGTTTAGTGGTTCCGTAATAAAAATGTGACCGATTTTTTTCAATTTCTTGCAGATGAACAGTTTCGGTACAGGCGTCGTTATGTGCAGCATGTTTTTGGCGAATTTCGCAGTATTATTTGCGTTTAAACCAGCTGTAGACACTCTGGGTTTGGATGGTGTCTTCCTACTATTTGCTGTAATAGGCTTGATAACTGCTGTGGTAGCGTTTTTGATCATGAGAGAGACCAGAAGAGTACCTTTTGAAGAAGTACAAAATATGTTTGAACAACGATTTTTGTATCGGCGAAAAAAAAATTAAATAATAGAAAAATAACTGTGATATTTTTACGATGTTTTTTTGTTCTAAAAGACTATAATTTATGCCCCCTTATTCCTATCTTCCACTGACCTCTATTAAAATACGCCTATCTTCCTATCCGAGAACATTACGTCAATGTCAAACTGTCAAATTCAAGTGTCATTTACGGATAAACAATTAAACAAGCGATTGCAAGCGATGCGGTGCTTTTATTGATAAATTGTTCTGTTTTCTTGAAAATATAATGAATAATCCATTGTAAAATTGCTACACTTTCAAGTAATCTCCAAACTGTAACTAAAACTTAGCGTAGAAAGTTTCAAAATGGGTTTGTTATCAGACCCTGATGTTGGGTCTGTGAAATGGTTGAACATCCTGAAGAAGGTGCATGGTCCGCTCTGCTTCCTATGCTATGTTGGTGCCCTGGTATGGTTCGTGATGCTAGGAAACAAGGAGTTTAATAGCGAGACTTATTTCTCCGAAAACGCCTTACTTCCCGGCTTGGTGACCAATGAATTCAATGGGGAAAACTCTGCTAAACAGTTTTATAATGAATTCATACGGGAAATGGAGGTAAATCATTTATTTTATTGTATTGATAAGCTCTTGTAGATGCGAAAAATATGTGGTTAGACATGGAAGTGGTATGGTGACTGCAATCTGTAATAAACAACCATGAATGTAAGATCTCTGTCATGAATATTGACAATAATTTTTCACTGCAGAACATGCAAGCACACCCTCATTGCAATGACAAAAAAAAAGAGACTTGGTTTGGGCTTAGTCAGAGTCAGTTATTATTTTCACTATATATATATTTAACTAAAGATATCCATAATATAAATACTAGGAAGAAACAGAAATTTGTTGTTCCTACTACCAGGCTCAAGAAAATAGTTGGCTTGTTTAGATTCCAATGTATATGTTTTTATAATAAACTCCATAGCCACATACAAGAACTAAGCCTTAATAAATAAAAAAATCTTTTATAAAGAGGAACTATGCCAGAAATCCTATTCTACTGTCAAATACTATATTGACGACAAAAAGGCAGATTGAGCTGCTCCACTAAATTTTCATTTTTATTTTGCTAACTCTTTTACTTTTATTCTTTGCTATAAGTATACCTTTTTACATATACAATGACATGACTGTTTAAAGTATTATATTATATAAATTATTGTGAATGTGAGGACTAGGTGGCTCATTGTTCCAGTTTTAATCATGTTCTGGCAGTTTGAGTAGTTTTATGCGACCTACCCAAATTTCCTTTCATTGATATTGTTAGTCGACTCGTTGAGCTCCTTAAATTCTGAGGTGAGCTGCACAATTGCTGACAATTGCGTGCATTGACTGAACAGGTCCACTCAATCTGTGTGGTTCTTTCCTCAAAAGACCTACTCAGACACCAATCTACATAGTCTTCACATGATCTGACCATGATTTTGTCTGGACTTTAAAAGATACTTACCTCTGAGTTTGTTTAAGCCTTTCTTCTCAGAGTAGTCAGATAGGAAACGTGCGCCTCATCTAGTTTAAAAAAATATATGATTGATGTGTAAAAGGGTTTGTTCAAACCTACTTACAGAAATAAAATCATTTATCATTTGTAATAACACCTTAGGTCTGACATAATTTTTTGGAAACATACAAATTCCCTAAAAGCACGCCATAGGCATAGCATAGCAAGGCAGTATTCTAATCACACTATTCTACACAATATTTAATTTGTCAGTATTTTAATTAATTTATCCTCAAACATATGAATATTTTCAGGACAAATACGAGGATGTAGATGACATGCCGGTGCCATGGCTTGTAGGGAAGATGTCTCAGCTTCATCTTGATGTGTACACGCACAACTTCACACTCAACTACCCTATGGGGCAAGGGCAGGTGAGCTAGAACCTTGATCATAAACTGAATGTTTTGTTCATGTGTTATTTATAGCGGTATCTACATCGCCACATGCGAGCTGCGCGTCATACTGACGACACGCAAATCCTGCATCGCGCAAGCAGAGTTTACCGCGCGACTAGCATATATAAAACTTCACGACATAAATTATTGGGCAGTAGCCCACGAGACGACACCCATCTGGTTGGAGGTTCCTCCTTGAAGGAATAGGAGGAATGAGTGAACTTTACACCCTGTTCCTCGTACCTCTATTGAAAAAATAAATGCTTATCCTGCAAGCAATAAAGCTAAGCTTATTTTTAAATTTATATTTAATAGTCTTAAGGCTCCGTGCACATAAAAAACCCTCTTTTGTCAATTTCTTATCTAATTGTGAGAAAGCTGGAAATAATTGAAACATTATGTCTGTGTGACTACAAAAGTACAGTTTTCATGGCGCTAAACCATTCGTGTCAGTCACAGCACCTGTTAATAGTTTCATCACTTTTGCGTTCTCGAAAATATAGCTTTTTTTTGCCTTTGATTTACTAAATGAAAGTATTGTATAATCATAAAATGAAACTTTAATTTTATTTTAAGATTAGCTGAAGATTAATGTGTGATTTTTAAATTTCTTGAAACGGCTTGCTCAGTAATAGGAAAAAATACATTACTACCAGGGTTTGTTTCGAAAAATAGGTTCTCTAAATATATGTTCTATATGTTATCGGTCTGGTTTCCGCACTTAGTCCTTCAGTGGACCATTGTGCGTGGTAGGGTGCCATGGTGCATAGGTTTTTTCAACATTATTTTTTTGCTAAATTTTGTATCGAAGTTGAAAAAAGTGGTCCAGCTACATGCAAGTAGACCATATAATGATGTTGATGATAATTTTTAATATTCAAAATCAAACGTAGTTTCTAGTAAAAAAAAATGATCAAACGTCAGTCTCGCGTCATTTTTTGGAAAACTTGTTGCGAATATTAGTGATTTCCCATGAATACTTAACTTATTTGATAGATCCCTTTCAGCCACATGCAAAACAAAGAACTCAAGTTTTCGAATCACGAATAATTTTGTTTAAATAATGTTTCCCTTTCCTACAAATAATGCACAAAATTGATCAAAATCAGTCGATTTCGTGCACGGCCCCTTAGGAAAATTTTGTAAGTAACTTGCTTAAGGAAATAATGGGGCTGACATGACCTGTTAATGGTTGCAAGTCCCTAATAAATAAAGAGAAAAGGAGCCCCTCTTTTCTATAAAAGAGTATTTTACACCGAACATCTTGTCTTATTTCCAGTACACTGTTTATAAGAACCTAAAGCCAATAATCTTAATTGTTTTTGGAAAACATCCTCGGACTTGATACATGATATATATGTGGTGTACAATAATTCTTAATAAAATTATAAACTCACACATACACACTTGAACAACATTGAGTCAACTTGAGAATATTTTTAAGAAAGTACTAAAAATATCAAATTATTAACTGCTAGGTTACATGTTGCTTTAATATAGGAAAAGTGAATACTTAAAGTAAGAAAAGTCAAAAAATTTCTTTCCTTCCTCACACAAACATTGCATTAATATTTAAATAATATCTCCCACAGGTGTTCAAAGGCACTAATGTGTACGGCATACTGCGAGCTCCTCGCACATCATCATTAGAAGCCCTGGTAGTGACGGCGCCGTACAGAGCTCTGTCTACTCATCAGAAAGGAACTGCAGCTGGTATAGCACTTATGTTGGCCTTCGCCAAGTTTGCGAGACGTGAGTACCAAACTTTTTATGATGTCCTGATAGCAAAGATATCTCTGGAGGCACTAAAATTACATTCCACCAGTTTTTATGACAAGTTTTTTACAGCTCAAGCAGTACGATTATGTAATGCCTTGCCCGTGTCGATAAGGCGTGCTCAATCTTTGTCCACTTTTAAAATTCTCGTTAAAAAACACTTCCTCTCTCCTTAATAAACATCATCATTACATATGGTTTCCTTGCTCTTTTTTCATATTTATTATTGTATATATATATATGTAGATAAGTAGGTTTTATGTATATATGTATTTATTGTATATGTAATTGGGACACCACTGACTAGCTGCAGTGTTGTCTCTCCTTCTCCTTTTAATCCCGCCAAAGGTTGTCTGTAAAAGATCGCTTTTAGCGATAAGACCGCCCATTGTGTCACCCTGTGTAAAACTTCTACATTTATATCTGTAATTTTTTGGTGTACTTAATAAAGAGTATTCTATTCTATTCTAAAATAACATTGATATAATTTTTTCCATGATTGATTATTGCGGAGATCCATAAAAATAAAAATGATTGGAGCTTCACATCAGTCTGATGGTGTCAAAGTAAAAGCAACGTTTGGTTCCAAGTTTAAAACTTATGGAAAAATAAAATACATATTAAGAAAAAACTTATTTTCCTTTCAGCACAAAAATACTGGGCGAAAGACATAATATTCTTGGTCACAGAGCATGAACAACTAGGAATGCAAGCATGGTTAGAAGCCTACCACGGCTTGCAGAGTGATGCAGAAACATTCCACACTAGTCTCGGCAGTTTCTGGAAACCTGGTAGTCCCAGCTTGGATTTCGGAAGCTATTTACCTGGTTTTGGATCAGACGGGGAACATAAAAAGTGTTTGAATCCAGGGAAGCTAAAAGGGCGGTCTGGGTCTATCCAAGCTGCAATCAATTTGGAGTTTAGCACACCAAAAATAAGTAAGTGCTATATTTTCCCTAAGTTACGAGCAGCGTTCAATGTATTCTCGGTATTGCCATGAAAAAAAAAACACAAATTCAATAAAAATCATTTTTATTTTTTTATGTAATTTCTCATTACCTCAATGCATTTATTACATCTCGAAATTAACTTTTCAATACCCTGTAAAAATAACTTTCCTCTTACTCTGAAAAATGCGCATTTTTCCGCCTTGACCTCTTCATCGTTGAAAAATCGTTTCTCACGAAGGTCTTTTTTCAAGTTGGGAACAAATAATAATCACTTGGGGCTAGGTCCGGGCTATAGGGTGGGCGGTTAATTTCTTCGAAACCATAATCTCGCACAGCAGCCTTGGAAACACGCGCCGTGTGGACCGGGGCGTTGTCGTGAAGTAGCATCACACCGGTGGTCACTTTACCCCGTCTATTTTCTTTAATTGCTTCCCGTAAATTTCGTAAAGTGGATACGTAGGATGCTGTGTTTATGGTTTCACCTTTTTTTTGTGTACTCAAAATCAGCAAAACTCCCTTTGAGTCCCAAAACACTGTGGCCATGATTTTTTCGGCAGACGGAACCACTTTGAATTTCTTAGGGGGTGCAATAACCTTCTTGTGCCACTGCATGAACTCCTGCTTACTCTCAGGGTCATAATGATGGAATAATTGTTACTGGAGATGAAACGTGGGTGTTTCATCTCCAGTAACAATTCGTCGAAAATACTTGATGGAACTTCACCACAGAGCTCTGAAAATTCTACTGCACTCGATTCGCACTTGTTTTTTAGGCGCCGTGAGTATTCGCGGCTCCGATCTTGTACTGACTTTTCAATGAAGAAGGTCATGAAGAATAGTGTACACGGTACCAACGGAGAGGTGGGTCATCTCTGCTATCATTTTCATCTTCATTCGGGCATCCTCCAGTATAATCTTCTCAACTTTTTTCACGTGGCCTTCCGTGGAGGCAGTAACCGGGCCGCCCGAGCAAGTGTCGTTTTCAATACTCTCTCTGCCCCTTTTAAATTCACATGACCACTTTTGAACCTTAGATAACGAAGATGCCGAATCTTAGTAAACAGCCACTAGCTCTTCGTGAATCGTTTTTTGACTTTTTCCTTGTTTTGTAAGGAATTTAATAACAGCGCGGTGCTCGTTTTTCTTCCACATTATCACGTTAGCTATTCCAGTCGTCGTGGACTAAGGATAACTAGCAAACCAATGATCACAACTATATGAAATTTTACCTTTATACCCTTAGATAATGTAATTAATTATACAATTAGTCAAATTACCCACATCATTAGTAAATCACCCTCATACCGAGAATACAATTAACACCCCTCGTAGCTTAAACAAAACATTGTATCCAATTTTTCTGTTGGGGATTTCCACATCTTGCTTGATTTTATTTCCATAAATTGGTTGACTTTAAAATAATGACATATTACTAACACAACCAGTCTTATCAAGGGGTATCGTGTTACCAAGTAACTGGGTTGTGGAGGTCAGATAGGCAGTCGCTCCATGTAAAATACTGGTATTCAGCTGCATCCGGTTAGACTGAAAGCCGACCCCAACAGAGTAGGGAAAAGGTTAGGGACAGATTTGACTTACTACAAAACACAACACATATTCTATCTATTGATCTAACTAAAACCCAGTTTATTATTATGATACAAGCAGAAATCATGATTGTGACTAATTTTCAGAATTCGTTTTTTTTTTTTTTTGTTTTTTTTTTTTTTTTGATTTTTTTTTTCTTTGGAATAATACGATTTCCACGCTAGCAGCTTGTCGTCGCCGTCCTTTACCATAGAAATAACAAGAAATAATATGTACAAAAAGAAGCTCGATTATCACTCCGAACACGTTCAAAATTCCGCTGTTGTATCTCTTCAGTTACCTTCAAGGCGTACGATAAGCCCCGTTTTGAAATTCAGTAATTCTAAACACGCTATCTAAAAATTTCAGAGTACATCGAAGTGAAAATTGAAGGTCTCAACGGCCAGCTACCCAATTTAGATATGGTGAATCTAGTTCACAAACTATGTCTGAAGTCTGGAATACACCACTCTTATAGAAACAGGTAATTCTTTGATTGAATTAGAAAAAATACTATAAACGAATCTTCATCGTCATCGTTTCAGGCGAAAGACGTCCACTGCTGGACAAAGCCAAACGTCGCCACATCTACCGGTCCTGTGCTTCTCGTATCGTTACCGGTGCACCTTGAGGGAGGCCTTCCAACGGCTTCGTATAAAGGAATCGGGATATTTATTTTTCTTAAACATACTTGGAAATTTGAGCATTATTTTGACAACCTTCTTCGAGATAAATCGAAATTGCTGTAGTGGCCAAATACATATGCGAGCAGCGGCCGGCAAAAGTTGAAAATCCATATCTGTCGTTATGCGTCCATCCATATATGTCGTATATCCATGTAATTATGTCGTTTAGCGGGCAAATAAATTATAAAGTCATATCTATCGTGTAATTTAAAATGGAACGATCTTTTACTCCGAAACTTGGCAACCAAGGAGGTAACTTATCAAAGGTTTTAGAAAAATTTCGAACTGGCTTGCAAATGGAAAGCTGTTTATTGAAAAAAAAAAACACTTTAACGCGGGAAAAAATATTGTTGTTCGTTGTTCCTCATTGATTTTGAAAAGTAGTTGTATTTTGATTTCCTCGCATTATTTGAGAAAAGTACTATACAAGCTTTGGTCACAACTAGGCATTGATGGACTTATTGGACTTACGTATGTGTGCCTCGGCTTCTCCACGGCCCACAGTTACACGTTCGTCCATCAATGCCTCTTTTGCTGGCCACTGCAGTAATGTACTATATATACCTCTACGGAAAGCCACACAGAAGCTTAAAATACCTCAACTTCACCAACCTCCAATCAGAAGGCTTGATAGACATGGGCCAGCAGTGAGGCCGAAAAGGTTGAAGTTTTTGCTAACCATCTTGAAAGTGTCTATTCCCCACCCCGATGAAGGCTCAAGTAAACTGGACTATGTGGATGACACACTATCATCTGTTCACCAACTAGACCCACCACTGAGAAAATTAAATTAATTTAAATATGCCATCAGTAAATTTAAAAACTTGTGGTGTCTCAATTCATTGATGGCATATTTCTGCTTCAAGTTACGACATAATAACCGCGTCCGTTCTAAAGCAGCTACCCGAAGTCGCTATTATCATTTCTTACTTACCTTTTGAATGCTATACTACAGCGCACCTATGTCCCCAAACATTTAGTGTCATCATGATTTGAAAGCCTGGCAAGTCTGAAACGTCAAACCATAATCGTTCTATCAGCTTATTGCTTCGAAGTTGCTGGAAATATTATTTCAGAAGAGACTCATGAGGCTCCTGGTCGAAAGAAACCTTATTCCTGAACACCAATGTGGATTCAGGAAGGGCCACGGTACTATAGAACAGGTACAAAGAGTGGTGGCAAAAGCAACACCTCGTTTGAAAATAAGGTGTACTGCTCTGCAGTCTTTCCGGACATTTCGCAGGCTTTTGATCGTGTATGATACCAGTGTCTACTGACCAAAATAAAAATGGCTCTCCCAACAAATTTCTACCTGCTTCTGCCTCAGCTAGAGATTCTTCCTGGTTAAGCAGGGAGATGAGGTCAATGAGGTCATGAGGATTCAGGCCGTAGTACCTCACGGCAGTGTCCTGTATCCCACCCTGAACCTGTTATTTACTGCCAATTTGCCGTTAGATAGAAATGTCCTAAAAGGCACTTTTGCCGATGATACGGCCATACAGGATACTGATGTCTGCCCGAAAGAGGACTGCAAAACAGCCTCAAACTGATCTCCGAATGACTTAGAGATTGGAAGATAAAAGCCAACGAAACAGTCCGTCCAGGTCACTTTCACCACACGCAAAGAAACATACCCCACATGTGAAGAAGAAGTACCCCAAGCAGAGGTCACACGATGTTTTGTAATATATTTTGACAGATGCCTTACGTGGAGACACCACATATTTAACAAACGCAAAGCCGCAAAAACTCCGTAGCTTACACTGGATGCTCAACAAAATGTCTAAACTCAAACTCAACAAACGCATTCTCAAGCCTATCTGCTGCTTTGGTATCCAGCTTTTCCCAATGCTGGATACAATAGCACAGCATAGGCTTGCAGCGAAATCCAACATCGAAATCCTTCAAAGGTTTCAATCGAAATCACTGCGACAGATAGTAATTGCCCCCTGGTACGTCACAAATAAAATAATTAACAAGAATTTAAATAGGAAACTGTCAAAGAGGAAATCAAAGCTAATATCACCCAAATCAATTATTGGCAATGAAACTAATGACAAAATGACAAACCCAGTTACGTTCATATTGATCAAACTCAAACTCAAAGCGTTTATTTTAAATAAACCAATTACAGGCACTTTTGAATTGTCAAGGGGTCGGTCAATCAGAAAGATGAAGCTAGTTGCCCATTCCAAAGCGTAGTCGGTACCTATGGAGAAGAGCGGGCAAGAAACTCCATGGACACTCTTTTAAATCAAAATATTGTTACAAAAAAGTGGTTACATCATTCATGTTGTAATTATACACGTGAGAACGATGTGGAAAGACGTGCACGTTAAAAGCGTCCGTAAAAAAAAGATAAAAACAATTATGGAATTAAAATAAGCCGTGGCAGCTAAGAAATGACCAGTGCCTACTGACGGCGCCCGTTCACGAACATGACGTATGGATCAGCACCTTTCAGCTCAACCATTTTGAAGGGAACTCAATGATCCAATGATCTGTGACAAGACTGAAAAGAAGGGATCCTGAAGACTTACAACCAGCATGAATGAGCTGTAGTATCGATCGGATGTGACAGTGGCTCCATTCTGTGCGAGATCAGGAACCATCATCAACCTATTGCTGAATGTCCCAGGACAGACTGCATTAAACAGAAGGGGAATAAAAATTTTTTGCTCAATACAAAGGCGGACATTCCATTATTAATTCCTATTTTTATGACCACAAAATGTTTAGAATAATTACATAACAAGCGTAAAATATATTTTTTAGTTACTCGTGGATGAACGGGCGCAACAAGATGGACGACTGGTCGAACTCGTTCCGAACCATGTTCGACATGGTACTCTCGCAGATTGACGGGGTAAGTGACAGCGATATTAAAAACCGGCCAAGTGTGTGTCGGACCACTCACAATGGAGGGTTCCGTAGATGGGATGAATTTATCCCAACAAACTTAACATTGTAGTTGAAAAACCTGTTCTCCGATACATTGTGCTGTGAGACCTTTCTTCTTGCGAAATTTCATGATTCTATGTGAACGGGAAGTACCATATAAGTAGGTTTTGATTTATTTGCGAGTGTCAAAATAAAAAAAGGCCGTATTTTGTTATTGCGTTGACTTAGAAGCTTGGCTTTTTGTAGAGCTCCAAGGGACTGGTAGACCTACGTATTTGATATTAATTTCAAATTGATATCATAGTGGACGTGTAAGACGATCGTTTTCGAGTTTTTTTGAGATGGCTCTCTTCAGGGCCTAAATCCGAAACTACAAGAACATAGTGTTCTTTTAAACAAAGGTTAAATGTTGCCACTGAGGACTTACTAATCACTTTGATTTAAACTTTGAAAGAAAGGAACTACTTTGTGGGTTATCAATTTGTCTAAGTAAACGGTTTTCATATCTCATCCTAACATTCCTACCGTCATTTTCAAGCCTATCTGCGAGTCTATTCTGTAAACACACCGTATTTCTACACCGGAAACGGTAGTTTAAGTAAAGCTGTTTATTATTAAGATCTTAATGTACCATGTACTCAGAAATAAACTATATTGTATTCTATTTTAAACTCATATAAGTAAAAATTTGTATAAGTTTATTTATTTCTTAATTAACAGGTTTTAACAAATACATTTTAGCCTTCTTTTAAGTATGGAGATACCTGTAACAGGAGATCTCTCTATTTCATGTCTATGTGTACACATATAAAGCCTGTTAACGACAGAATAGTTACAATAAGAAAAATAAAACTAGAGAATTTACAGATAATTAGTTAGGTACTTGAATTCGTGATCTCAGATAATTTACACTTCATCCCCACATACAAACGAACCTGAGTAACACAGAAAAAAATTGGTTGCAATAGCATTTGAATCCTGTCGTGTATGTCATTGCGTTTTTTGTTTTGCATTTGATAATTATCTCAGATTCCAATTTCAAGTATAGTTATGTTATTCAAATGAATTGAATTAAATGCCTTTATTTCAATCAACAGATGGATCACATCTCAGATCATATCAACACAGAGATATGCTTTGTAAACAAAATATGTATTCCTGTTCCAATGTCTCCGCGTTTCTCCCACTTAATTCACTAACACAAAAGCAAAAACTATAAAAACGGCACACGAGCTCACATCTCTCTCGCACACAAATAAACTTTCAGCAACACTAATAAACTCACTAATAGAACACATGCAAACAGGGGGCGGCGCTTCTACATGTAGCTACGGACTCAGAATAAACACACATATGCAAGTTACGCAACTAGTGATATTAAGTTGTAATCGTAGAAAAAATTCGATTAAATTCAGTTAACTTTCTAAAGATTTTATTGACTGAAAATAAAACGATAGTACAGGAGATTCCCTCGAACATAGCTACTCTATACGAGTGAAGTTTGATCATAATTGGAGTATTAACTAACTAAAGTTAGTAAATTTTTGTCATAATAAACAATACATGATCTACAGCCTATAAAATACAATAACACAACTACATTAGATCTATGTCTGTGGTTTGACAAATGTCCAGTTAACTTCTAATATTAATCAGTGTAACTTCAAAACTGTACATTTTAACGGATATCTGATAAATCACGGATATTAGTCTCTAGAATTCTAATTATTTAATATTCAAATTAGGATTCAACTTCGTTTGTATGGAGCACGTTCGGGTGAAACGGAAACTCCTTTTAGGGTATGTGTCAGGACATGCTACAAAATCACAGCTATTCATCTTAGTATGCGAAAGTATGCATGGATGGATATATGGATGTTTGTTACTCAATCACGGCAGAACGGCTGAAAGGATGTGGATGAAATTTGGATATATATAAAGATAGATCTATTATAACCTGGAATAGGCGGAATAGCACATAGGCTACTTTTTATCCTGGAAAAATGTACGTTTCCCGTGGGATAATTTCCGACATCCACGCAGGCGAAGCCGTTGGCAAAAGCTAGTAAGATATACATAACAACTAATCTAAACTACCATGAATCTATTAGGATATCAACTTCTTGAATCTAGATTAGGAGAACATAAGTAAAACTTCAAGATATTTATTGATATGGATTTTATTGACCAGTAAAATGTAAATACGTATATATTTTGTTAAAACTTGCCGCTTTGACAGTTAAGGTGTTGTGTTCTTAGTTAAATAGTGGACCGACTATTCGAAGAACCGACGAACTTTCTTCAATGGCTCAAAGTGAGACGAACGTATTGTGTTATTTTTTGTTGGAAACCAGTTTGGACCCTTCCTGTCGCATTTATCCACTTTTCTTTTATTTTTAGATCCTTCGGATAGCTAAAATGTTAAAATAAAAGCAAGGTGTGACTGATGATGATGATATCAATGATACATGAGTAGTAAACAACAGCCATAAAATTCCATGCAACAAAAAAAGTTAAATTTTGTTCCCTTGTGAGTTACACAAGGGAACAAAATTTAACTTTTTTTTTCTTATTTAGTTATATAAATAAACTCGTTAAAAAGATCGTATAAAATATCGACAACCACAAACGTCACATCACATCTCTAACTAAGTCTAGTCGGCAGCGGCCGCTTCACGAAACTATCGTATGAGTGAGAATATCAGAAAAACACTTCTTATCCATTGCGCTATTAGACCAGCCGATTCATTGATCGATGTGTACTAAGCAAACAATGGTTTTTGTTCCAATTAAATAATTGCTTTTGGTACTTCATCGTGTTTCTAGTATCACAAAGTAATGTTTTAATAAATTTGATAAGAAAAACAATATATTATTAGTACTTACGTGTGAAATGAGATGCCATCTTTCATATAATGCACAATGCAGCTGTTACTTTTGCAAACAATCACTGATCAACGCGGCATTTAGACAAAAATCATGAGCAGCGAAGACGTTGCAAGTTGACATTCGACTAATGGCCGAAACTGGCATCATGACACTTTCCGGCCGGATGAGTTTGCAAGCGCCACGCCTCCTTGCCATATCTCCTGTGTTTATATGATCTGAGTACAGATACATTAAATAAAAGTTATAGAAAAATTAACCAAAAAAAAGACAAAACAACACACCATTTTTTATGTGTGGAGTGTAAGTGTGAGTGCAAGTGTGTGTTTGCGTGCGTGCGTGCGTGAGTGTGCGTGGGTGGGAGTGAGTGTGCGTGGGTGGGAGTGAGTGTGCGTGGGTGTGTGTGAGTGAGGATGAGAGAAAGGGAAACCAAAATAATATTTTTAGTGTGAAGGATGTGGTAGACAATTGATTAGTGAGCTTGAAGTAAGCTGTCAATAGTGTCAATCCCTAGGCATCGGATGGAATGACAGCTCACCTCACCTATGTTTTCCCGGTGGGATTTTTACAGATTATACTGGCAGATCAAAAAAAGATCTCCCCTTCGACCTTTAAAACTCATTTTCTCATTGTATGTTCTACCCCACACAGGTACCAGACGGCAACCATGGCCTGTTCCACCGCTTCGGCATCGAAGCCGTGACCCTGGAAGGCCGCGACGCTAACGACCCAGGCGGCGCCGCGCCCCGGGCACACGCGCTCTCTACAACGAACTTCTATAGGCTGGGAGTAGCCTTGGAGAGTATACTGCGCTCGCTGAACAACTTGTTGGAGAATTTCCATCAGAGTTACTTCTTCTATCTGTTAGCGGCTACGCATCGGTTTATTTCTATTGGTGAGTGGGGATTATTATTAGTAGATACCTATTGCCTACGGTATGGAGGATTTTGCCGCTACAGGCCATAAACTATGTAAAATAAAACTTTGTAATCTATCTGTAGGTAATATTTTAAGCTTCACATGTCGTCTCAACTTGTGTTAACCTGCTTACTGTATTACAACTGGACAGTAAACTATTTACCCGTCTGCCCCAGAAGGAGGGATCTTCTTAAGTTGAACAATAAAGACCTATTGCCTCCGAATGCATGAGATTGTACGGCTTAAGCTACGTTTTCCTAGAAGAGCGGTGGTCGGACTATTCTTTTTATGTTGGGAAATCATCAAAGAACTCCCGCTCTGGGCGGAGCGGGAGGGCGTGTCAGACTCCTACTGACTAAAACCCACCCGTGTTCCTTCAGTTACCTGTGCCAGGGGCCACGGTGACCCTTTCGGACCTTCCCGCAACCCTGGCAGGCATCGGCCCTAGCGGACCCCGTCATTGTCATTGAGGTGACGGCTTCCCAAGCCCTCTCGCTCCGTACCATGGCCTGGACCAGGGCCGGACGCGAGAGATCGCCACCGCCACTTGCCTGCACGAGAACACGGCGGTGCTCCGCCCAAAAAGGGCAGACTTCCACCGTATGCTCCACCGTGTCCTCCGGGCGATCCACACAATGGTGACACCCGGGCTTTTCCTCCCGCCTTATCCGGAACAGGGACCTCCCGAAACAACAGTGTCCGGTGAGGACCTGCGTCAGGCGGAAGGTGAGGACGCCGATGCGCGTCTCTAGCCACTCCTTAAAGAGGAATTAATTGTGGCGTGCCCAGCGCTGGGTTGCGACAATCGCACTCTCCATGCCGCCCTGAGATCCCGCCGGAGCTCTGTAAGATGTGCCGTGATTTCTCGCGGCAGCGGAGTTACGCTCCGGCGCCGGCGCTTCGCCTCCTCGCGCCGCTCGCATATGTGCGCGAGGACTTTTTAACTTTTTTAGGATTCGCCCTACCGCGTCAAGAAGATTTCAGCGATTCAGTTTAGTAATGACACTTTTAAATACACGGGACGCAGTGACGTGACTTGATTGTCACGGAAACGCTATTTAACAATATGTGACACTTTTTCGCGCGAATAAGATCGACGAGAGCAAATCTATCGATTTAAATCTATGGGCAGCGGGGTTTGACTTAATGTCAAATACTGGTGTAAATGACAGATTTTTATGACGGCCGTTATAATATTACGGAATCGCTTTTTTAGGAAACCTAAGCGTTAGGGTGTACTTTAGGGGTGTGTGGATTGTAGACAGAAATAGGTCATCTTGTTTCCATATTTTTTAAGTTCACTTTTTCATGCAGCCGTGTTTTTGATATTTCTAAATTAACTTTTTTTCTATATAACCAAACATACTTTCGTATTAACTTTTTCATATTAGATTTGTTAGATGCTGACTACTGTGAACTTATGACATCAAATATCCATTTTTCAGGTCAATACATGCCATCTTTATGCTTACTATGTGTGGCCATGCTCATCCGAGCATTATCTTTATGGGTAACCGCCATCCAACAAGATGGCAACGAGGAAACAGCAAAGCAAGTAAGCAAAAAGACAACCAAACAGAAACCGGAGAAAGAGAAAGATTCCGACACTGAAGAACCAGGCGACCAGAGAGTCGAAGAGGTGAAAAAAGTTGTTAAAACTAAAGGGAAGAAGAAAGTGGATGACTTGAGTATGAGCGTCGTGAAAATCGGTGCTAATTATCTCCTGGTGCATTTGATTGGATATGCTGTTATGAATTCGCCTTTCCTTTTGAGTTATATTGGTAAGAGAACATTATACAATCATTACAATGCATGCTGACTGTTGAGTGGGTCCTGGGTTATGAGTTTTTCTGTTGCGTAAATGCTCAGTATCAGTCCAGCCTTGAGTTTGGTCCCGATGATAGATTAGATAGACTCGCGCCCTATTTCATGGGACTTATAACACAACTGGCAAAATGAGCGTACTGAAAACCTCTACCTACCTATCCTGGAATATAGGCGGGTTTGAATTATCTTACTTTATTTTATTTTCAGGTAACTATTACAACAAACCATCTGAATTCTCAGTATACTACGGCTTGATCGCCATATCAGTATTCCTTACGATAGTCACGCCCTTCATGCCTCGGTTCCTAAGCAAGGGTCGCATAACTTATGAGGAGTTGTCTCTAGTCAACATACTACTTCTCATAGAACTGTCAACAGTATGCCTGAGTGTCGGCATGCATAACTTTTCCTTGGGATTCGCTATAGCGGTTGTGTATACGCCTTTGGCGCTGATGTGCTGCGTCGTTGTTAAAGGTGCAGGGAGGGGAAGGTGAGAGACTGTTTGTGGATTATGTTCTCCCGTGAATATGAATGATTTTTTGACCGTTTTATTATTTGGATGTAAATTTATTACTTTCTTTGTAACTTTTCTATAAAAGCAAGTTTCAGTTTCTAACTTGTGAACAATTTATAAAAATTGAAGTAACTACATGACGCAAATACACTTATTTATCTTTTCAAAAGTTTGTCGCGAAAGCTATAGTTTTTTCTCAATAAAAAATAATTACTATTCATTTTCGAATGTCAAAAAAATCAATTTTATTTCATTTCGCATCGCAAGCCCCTCTTCTGACTAATAAAACTGTCCTTGTAATCTGTTCCAGCAAGTTCTACCTATTGATAAAACGCACAGTCTGCCTCCTCGTGCACCCCCTGGTGGCTGTGTCCCTCAGCATGATCGCCTACAGCAAGTGTCTCTTCCCTGAGGAAGGCTTCTTAGGAATGCTGAGTCGCGGATCTGATGCCGCCATGCAGGCCACTATGTTCTCCATCGTTGATTCTATGGTATGTATTGAACTGCCTTTGCCTCATGCCATCCTGGTAGGTTCAATTCCCTGAGGAAAGTTTTCTCGGCATGTTGAATTGAGGGCCCGACGCAGCTTTGCAAGCCACTATGTTGCCCATCGCTGATCCTATGGTATCTCTCTTTGCCTCATGCCGTCCTGGTACTTGCTGTTCCCGGAGGAAGGGTTCTTCGGCATGCTGGGTGTCGGACGCAGAGTTATGCAATGCAAGCGACTATTCCATATTTGATTGTATTGTATTTATTAAACTTCTCCAGATTCATGTCAGCATGGTATTTATTATAAGATACACTGTACATTGACCTTTATGGTAGTTTGTACGTCACACTCATTTATGCACATGAATATTGTTTAGCTGTGCATTCCTCCAACATAGCATTTATGTAGGACAATTGTGTAATTATATTCAGCAGCAATAAATCAATCAAGGGAATCGTTCCTCTACTCATTTACATAACACAACATGCCTTACAAGTTTACATAACAAGTACATAACATTTTCACCGTTGGGCATTGCACTCCAACAAGTGAAGTTATTTTATTTCCTGATATTTGAAGCCTTTGAAAACAATGTCATTTGAATTGTTCTAATAAACAACAATATTATGACAATATTCCTCGTAGTAAAAATAATATATTATAAACTGTCCTGCTATAAACCAAGACGATGCTTTCTAAAGCCGAAAAACTCCCAGTTTTATGGCATATTTACAATAACTCTTGTGTAATAATTCAAGATCCACATTCGTTCTAAACAAGCATTCTTCTTTTCCAGCTGTACGGCAACTGGCTGTTCAACTTAACAGCTGCAGTAATCCTGCCCATCTGGATCATATTCTGGCAGATTCTTAGCATCAAGGTCAACGCGCCCTAGTATACCAAAATTGTACAATATTTAGTAGTAGGTAATTATAGTTATAATACAAGTATTTAGGGCACGCAATTGGCCGGTTATAAAAACCAGCCAATTGCGAGACGGACTCGCACACGAAATGTTGCGTACCACCGTATAATATTTATCACTACATATTAAAAACAAACAAGTCTCTTGTACGGCGATCCCCATTATTTTTAACCTTATTTAATTTTTATTATTTGTTGTTATAGCGACAATAGAAATACACAGTCTGTCAACATTTCAACTGTCTACCTAATACGGTTCATACAGAGATACAGCCCGCTGACAGACAGACGGATGGACGGACAGCAGAGGCTTTGTAATAGGGTTCCGTACCCAAAGAGTGCCACCCTTTGGGTACGGAACTGTAAAAAGGACAGGTTTAGTGGGTCGCTCACCGACTTTAACCACTAAGGACTAATCTTCCAACTCTGAATATCTTTCTCCAAGGAAAAAGTTTGGATTTTTGACAGTTTTTCCATACAAGAACTTAGGGGGTTGAAAGCAAAACCGCCACTGTCCAAGATTTATTTTTGGCGAATGGTAGGAAAAACTGTTTATCATTTACAGGGACTTCAAATTAGCAGAGAACTGATTTGTCTGATATCATAGATAATTTTAATTGCCATTAAAACACTCAAATCTTGTAAACAAGCGTGTTTTTATAGAAAAATTAAAATTTATGACAGGACAGTATTATTTTTGCATCTCAGCTTTGGAAAGTGTAAGATTTGCATCCAAACGCTTGGATAGTGTCACTTTTGCACCTAACACATTTTCATTGAATGTATGGTCACAGCTAGCAAAAAAGGAAACCAAATAAAATTATTTTGAACTAATTATTTATTCTAACAAAAAATATGGTTATCAAGGACATAGAATTTGACTACAATCAAATTTTTTAAATTACACGAATTATTTCGTTTGATCGTCTATTTTAAACTAAATTTGTCACACTAAACTCTCAAATCTGTTTCTGGTAATGCTGCATCACAAATCTCTTCTTCATACTCTGGGGTCTCATTTGCACCAGTAGCTTGGTTCAGAACTTCCTTGTAATAGTCAAGATCATCTCGGGTCTCCCATTCATCACCGAAATGTTTTTGGAGAAGTTTCCTTACATCTTCCAATTTTGCTCTGTTTATTACTACTTTTTTGTTTATTTTCTTGGCCATGGTTACATGGAGGCAAACCAGACAGTGATTTGGCAGAATATCTGCAAAACAAAAAGGTAACATTAAACACACACAAACCATGTTCTAAATAGGACAGACTGCGATATTTTTTGATAAAAAAACATGATTATTAAATAACCGTATTTTTCTGACTGACCTTACTAGCACTTTTGTTAAGAACAAAACACCTACCTTTGAACCTTCGCTTGTGCTCTTTTCCACTTCTCCGGAGCCCTGATTCTTTTTCTTGCCTTATTGGGGGGCACTTCTGATACGTTTTCTTCCATGGTTTTTTCGTTTAATACACCAATAACTATTCAAATTGATAAAAAAACACACGACTTTACTCACAAAAATCATCCACCGCCATTACAAAAGTGTCATGGCCGACCGTTCTGTGATTGCTGTGATTGGTCAATTTGGACAGTAGCGTATTTGCAATTAAGAGCGTTTATACCGTATGAGTGGCAACGGTGCAATTTAGTGTCATATTTCGTGGTTTTTAATTTTTATCATTTAATCGGAGCTATATTTAAAAAAATTGTTTAATTACCTTTTTAGAATTACGTGAAAGTGTTTAAAACGTAAGTAACCGTAATGCTTACAGTTATTTTACAATGAAAATAACGCCCTACAAGTTTCCAATGTATTATTTGCATATAAATAGAACTGGAAACGCAACGATTTCTTACCTTTTAAACAGTTTTCACATAATTCTAAAATTAACTTTTTAAAATATATAAATATATTAAACAGATTTTTAAAATATAGCTCCGATTAAATGATAAAAATTGAAAACCACGAAATATGACACTAAATTGCGACGTTGCCACTCATAAGGTATAAACGCTCTTAAACTATTGAGGACTGTATCGTTTTTGCTTCTCAACCGACTTTTTAAACTATTTTCTATGGGACAGTAGTAACATTGCATTCAAACGAGTTGAACCAACCGACACTCTACCAGATGGCGTTCTTTAGTTCAGTTTGAGCGAAAATGGACAGTGGCGCTTTTGCTTTTAGCCCCCTCAACTGTTTGTTCAATGTGAATTTTATTGCACGGATTTAAGCTAACTGACGTTGGATAAAAAAAATCTGCCCAAAGCACATTGCTACAAGGATCTTTTGGCGCGTGAACGACGTCGGCAGGGGCCGGATTTGATAAACATTTGTCAGACATTTGTGGAATTGTTTTGTAAAATGTATTGAAAAAACAAAATGTCGGGCGTTAGTTCCGATTTTGACTCCGCGCCAAAACAATTTGTAGCGATATAATTTAATTTTACATTACTTTGTACTAAAGGGAGTAAAGTTGTTTTATAATTTTTAAGTATTGAACTGTATACTTTTGCAGGATAATGCATTTAGAACAATCGTTGAACAATAATTATATATTTCATGGTTATAATAGCACGTGCATTGTGCAATTGTGCATTATTCGCATTTATGAATAGAATAATAAATAATAACCGTAAAATTTTGTTTTTAATATAAAACAGTACTGTACAATTTAAAATAAAGACCATGTTTGTTTTTATATTATTATTGTTTTATTTATCCCAGATCAGCCGGTCGATTCTGTAAAAATCTCACCGTGAAGTGAACACTTAGGTGAAGTGTGCGTGGAGTGAGCTGCCAGTGTCATCCCACTTGATGCTAGGGATTGACCAAGCATTACATTACAATCATAATCGAGATTTTAATTATATTTTTTAAATGTTAGTTCTGTTGATCATTTTATATTATTTAGCTCAAAAGCTAGTATTTAAGTGGCTAAACATTACTGTTTACGGTTTTTTTAAATAAAACTATTATTATTAAGAAAATCGTGTTGAAGCATTACTTTAAATTGAGTCGTAATGCCTTAATATGATTTAATTTTATTTGGTTCAATCGGCGGTCAGTATTGCAAAATATATAATTTTTGAAAAAAAAAATACCTATATTAATAGTTACTGAAATCAATTCAGTAGTCAATTATGAACAAACTACTTTCAGGACTTGCGCTTATTCTGTTACACCTTGTATAGCTATAGGAACTACAAAGACGTTTATATGTATAGCTAAAAGTTAGTAACATGCTGGTATAGAGAAGCAAGACATTGCTAAAACCCTTCAAATTCTCTAATGAAGCTAGAAGAAATTTCTGGTCTCTACTTTTTCCATTAGGTATATCGATTTTGTGTCACACGGGACTAGACCATCGAGAAAATACGATTGGCAACTCGTCTTGATAAAAAGATGTTGATAAGACGAGATCAGATGTTTTAAGACAATCCTTACTTTCATATTCTTCTTAGTAAGTACATACCTACATCATAGACCTACATAAACTTACTTACTTAGGTAGGTACTTTTTTAAGGAAATATTTAAGTTAAAAATTAAAACGCAACTACGACAAACACGCCAACTAAAAAGGTACCTATAAGTGAGACACCACAGACAGACAAATAAAAAATCCGGAGTCTGACGTCGTGTAATTAAGTTCTGGAGTGGCGACCGTGTAGGTACCAGAAGACGTAGCGTTGGTAAGCCTCCCGCAAGGTGGACCGATGACCTCGTGAAGGCAGCAGGAATCCGCTGGATGCGAAAACACAGAACCGGTCGAAGTGGCGGTGCTTGGCCTATGTCCAGCAGTGGACGTCTTTCGGCTGAAATGATGATGATGATGAGGTACCCTAGACCTGGAGAAGGACATTAGGCTTTTCAACTTGGATATTTGAATTTAAAAAATATAAATACAAAATACACGCAGACGATGTCGCTGGCAACACTACACACGCCATTGGTTGGAATATAAATGAATGTAGGGTGAAATTGTGTAACGTTAAACACCTACCGTCTACCGTAACGAATATCTTTCATGCCTGTTTTACGATACTAAGCGAATAAATAAGTAACTAAAGAGTTGTTCACACGGTAACTTATTTATGACCTACATACCTACTTACAATGTGTAGGAATAGTAGATTATTAACCAAGGGGATAAAGCAGTGTCTTCTGTCGCGGGTGACGATTTAAATCGCTAGCGTAATGAAGGACTCGAGGTTTACTCCCGAGCGTAGCGAGGGTGTTAAAAACTTAAATCACGAGCGAAGCGAGGGATTTAAGACGAGTCCTGAGTGTAGCGAGGGATTTAAGTTCACCCAAGACTAAGACAGCTTTATCACCGAGGAAAATACTCTACTTTTCGTACCATTTGCGAAAAAATTAACACAATAATAATATGAGATAAGCATTTATTAAAAATAATGACAATTAAACGTATTTTTAGAACATTAGGTATCTTATTTATAAAAATAAATTAAAATAAACTTAACGTTTATGTATTTGAAGAAAACAAAAACGCGGCAAATTCCTAGACTAATATTTTTTTGTCGGAAAAGCAAAGGCATCAAGCTCATACGGCCTCGTCGGTTTTCGTAATTTTATTTAATAATCATAACTGCATAATAAATGCGTATTCCTTTTTCAAAAGATGTATAATGCTTTATATACAAACTCAATGGTGTAAACACAGATGTAGTTCAGTATAAATTTCGGTAAGTATTCCAAATTTAAATCACATTCTCCCCCTAGAGGATGAATGAAATTCAGTACACTTTTCTTTCCCTGTTTTTAACAGATTAAAATGACTATTGTTATGTTCGCTTTTTGTGGCATAAAATGTCATTTTTTTGAGCAAGTGGTACGAAAATGATTATTATTAATAAAATCATATCCTGACTCTTAAGAATATTCACCAACTAAAATATGGCGTCGAAAAATTCATCGGCATCGCTGTCGACTGACTGGTGATGTATCCAAGAGACTGGCGGCACTATCAAGTTGTATGGCAATGCTTAGCCTCTGGCCAAGGGCTCTTTCCTTGGAAATATTATATTAGTTGAATTCTAGATCCAGGTTAAAAACGCGACGTTTGTTAGACTGATTTGAGCTGTTATGTTTTCGCATTTGGGTCAGTTCGATTACCGAGTGCACCAAGGGCCTCTAATAATTCTCTCTTTTATTCCACCCTGTACTATGTACGTTAGTGCTTTTATATGAAACAGGTACTCGTGCGCACACACACACTCGTATATAATAGAAAGAGACAGAGAGAGAAAAAAATATATATACGGTCGAAGACCGTATATAATTTTATCGTATTTTTTTTAACCGACTTCAAAAAATGAGGAGGTTTCTCAATTAGTTGAGAAACCTCCTCATTTTTTGAAGTCGGTTAAAAAGGCGACGATTTCTCTACCAGTCAACTGCACCAAGGAACTTCGTTCCAAAAAGTATCCTATGTCCTAACCGAGGTATAATTCGCTATCCGTATAATTCGTTCTGCCACTAAGAGCTGATTTTACCAAAGTCCGATAATTATCTTTATACTACACCTGCTTGGAAAGTAAGTACCTTGATACTTTATCAAATTTACGGTAGAAAGTACGTCATTGCATATCGAACAAATATGCGGGGAGAACACGCATCTGAGCGGGAGAGAAAAGTGTATGAAAATCCATTTCTTACGTGGTTTTTCTTTCTTAATTTTGGGTAAGACTATGCGCCGGTAACCTAAATATCAAAAGCCAAAAAGTTTTTACAGTGAGTTTTTATCTCCAAGTTCGCAAAATGACACTGGCCACTAGCTGTGTGTTGGATGGTGTCGGGCTGGCAGTGCGACCCTGCGGCGGCGGCGGCAGGATAAACAATTTGAAAAAAGAACATGTGAAAATTGCAGACCCAGTTATTCCTCCTACACACAGAGCATGTAACTTTAAGACTCCTACATTGTCGCAAACATCTCAAACAAACATTAATGGAAAAAGTGTTATTAAGCTTCACTAACTGCAACAATTTCAATATAAATTTCAATTAGTAAAGATTTAGTTTTTTATTTTCCTCGTAGGTGTAGTATAAAGCACTATGTATCACTCGAGAGAAAGTGCGATTCCCGATCTCGGGTGTTTTAAAGCCCTCGCCTACGGCTCGGGCTTCAAACGACACCCTCGACGGTAATCGGTCACTTTCTCCTCTCGGTGAACAATGTACTATTTATCCGTGGAATAAAATTGACAGTTCTAGTAGGTATGCTGTCAAACATTCAGAATTTTTTCTTAGGATAAGTCTTTAAAAGGTTGGTGAAATTCGCCCTTAAGCGGCAAAGGTAACATACAGACAGATATTATGAGTGTATATATGGATAGTACGCGTATGTGTGTATAGAACCTAAAGAGTATCAAATTATGCAGAGTAGCTCTAACAGCCTTTATCAAGCAGTACCTTTTGTGATTAGTGACTTGGGAAACACGTATTAGCAAAAATGTTAGCTACTGTTAATTGACTGTAAATAGGTGATAGGTATGTTAATATTATTAAATAAGTCTAGTGTTGGCCAAAAAATCATCATCTGATCACTATAATGCTACGGCTATATTGTCGCGATAAAGCGAATCGACACTTCGCGCGCCCTCGGTTGTACAGCGAGACGCGTCGAGCTAAAGTTGTATGTTTGGAAAAGGGATGATTGGTTTCTACTAATGCTACGGCTACACTGTCGCACAAAGATTCGTGTCACGTTGTCGCAATAAAACTTCGTGTTCCATCTGCGATGAACTATATTGGCCACATTGTTATGCTACGGCTACATTGTCTACACAGCTCGAAGTCTCGCTGTACGACAGAGAGCGCGCTAAGTGTAGTTTGCTTTATCGTGACAATGTAGCCGTAGCATTAAAACACTTCCCAGTTTTGGGCATTCGATTTCGCCTGAATGATTCGCGATGTGTCGAATTGCTTGTCCAGGCGTGTCGCGACACGATGTAGGCGTAGCATAAATTAGTGAATGTGAACAAATAACACATATTAAATAACGATGTTTTGAAATTTCGCAACTGTGTAATGTTAGTAGTTGATGTTTTACAGTGTAACCGTTTAGAAGTATCTAATACGAGAAACGTTATATTTTTATTAAATTGTTAGTAGTAATAGATATTTACACGATTATTATTTTACATTAATATATTCTAATCACTACAGTTCATACAACGTAATACAATAGGCACCGGCACGAGAAATTAAAGATATGGGTATCTTGTTTCAAGTTATTGGCACTATTCTACGTAAGTATCCTACTTTATATACGTAGTTTTATTTTGTTTGCGATAGGTATACCTAGGTAAGTACCTGCCTTTCTAAATATATAGACACTAGCTTCTCCCCGCAACATCGTCCGCGTGGTTCTTGTTCCCCCGCCCTACCCCGTCGCGTCGCATCGCATCGCCTGCCCGCGCTATTACTTCGTTTTCGCTTAGCGTTCGAGTTTTTTTCTTTTTGCTCGGCTGTTTTTCTTTTTGGCGGTCCTAGCGTGCTCATAAAGCCTAAAGCCTTCATCGAGAATTGGGCTATCAAATGCAAAAAATATTTTTCATTACTCATACTCGGAAAGTAGGTCTGAAGTTGCTTGAGGAGCGGGTTGAAAGTAATAGGTACCTTTCAGCCATAGGGAGAATCGTTTTCAACTGACACCTGTCAAATTATTAAAAAAAACTGGTTCTATTATCACATTTCTATTGAACCATGTTCCTACTTCCTATACAGTATAAAGACACTCAAATACAGCGCGATGTAAAATTAAAATATGTAGATAGATAATAGATAATACGGGCTGGTGTCCGCAACTCCACGACAATGCGCGTATTTTGCGTACGGAGGATAATTAAAATATGTATTACTTATAGTATTTTTTTTAAAGCAAATTAATTAATTCATTTATTTAAATAATATACTTTACTTTCAACTACATATTTCTATAAAATAACATAAGATTTGGGCAAAATATTTACCATTTTTTCAATGATGGAAATGAAAAATAATGGCTGAAAGCGGCAATCCGATTTTCATTTGTTTTTTCGAGTTGTAGAGTTTTGTTTATACTTCCGTATATTAGAGATTTGTATTAAACCACAATGAGTTCATCTGATTCAGATATGGATTTAACGCCTGATTTCATAAGAAAAGAGGCTCATTTTTTCGTTAGCTAATTCAAGCAGTGTCTTCTGTCGCGGGTGACGATTTAAATCGCTAGCGTAATGAAGGACTCGAGGTTTACTCCCGAGCGTAGCGAGGGTGTTAAAAACTTAAATCACGAGCGAAGCGAGGGATTTAAGACGAGTCCTGAGTGTAGCGAGGGATTTAAGTTCACCCAAGACTAAGACAGCTTTATCACCGAGGAAAATACTCTACTTTTCGTACCATTTGCGAAAAAATTAACACAATAATAATATGAGATAAGCATTTATTAAAAATAATGACAATTAAACGTATTTTTAGAACATTAGGTATCTTATTTATAAAAATAAATTAAAATAAACTTAACGTTTATGTATTTGAAGAAAACAAAAACGCGGCAAATTCCTAGACTAATATTTTTTTGTCGGAAAAGCAAAGGCATCAAGCTCATACGGCCTCGTCGGTTTTCGTAATTTTATTTAATAATCATAACTGCATAATAAATGCGTATTCCTTTTTCAAAAAGATGTATAATGCTTTATATACAAACTCAATGGTGTAAACACAGATGTAGTTCAGTATAAATTTCGGTAAGTATTCCAAATTTAAATCACATTCTCCCCCTAGAGGATGAATGAAATTCAGTACACTTTTCTTTCCCTGTTTTTAACAGATTAAAATGACTATTGTTATGTTCGCTTTTTGTGGCATAAAATGTCATTTTTTTGAGCAAGTGGTACGAAAATGATTATTATTAATAAAATCATATCCTGACACTTAAGAATATTCACCAACTAAAATATGGCGTCGAAAAATTCATCGGCATCGCTGTCGACTGACTGGTGATGTATCCAAGAGACTGGCGGCACTATCAAGTTGTATGGCAATGCTTAGCCTCTGGCCAAGGGCTCTTTCCTTGGAAATATTATATTAGTTGAATTCTAGATCCAGGTTAAAAACGCGACGTTTGTTAGACTGATTTGAGCTGTTATGTTTTCGCATTTGGGTCAGTTCGATTACCGAGTGCACCAAGGGCCTCTAATAATTCTCTCTTTTATTCCACCCTGTACTATGTACGTTAGTGCTTTTATATGAAACAGGTACTCGTGCGCACACACACACTCGTATATAATAGAAAGAGACAGAGAGAGAAAAAAATATATATACGGTCGAAGACCGTATATAATTTTATCGTATTTTTTTTAACCGACTTCAAAAAATGAGGAGGTTTCTCAATTAGTTGAGAAACCTCCTCATTTTTTGAAGTCGGTTAAAAAGGCGACGATTTCTCTACCAGTCAACTGCACCAAGGAACTTCGTTCCAAAAAGTATCCTATGTCCTAACCGAGGTATAATTCGCTATCCGTATAATTCGTTCTGCCACTAAGAGCTGATTTTACCAAAGTCCGATAATTATCTTTATACTACACCTGCTTGGAAAGTAAGTACCTTGATACTTTATCAAATTTACGGTAGAAAGTACGTCATTGCATATCGAACAAATATGCGGGGAGAACACGCATCTGAGCGGGAGAGAAAAGTGTATGAAAATCCATTTCTTACGTGGTTTTTCTTTCTTAATTTTGGGTAAGACTATGCGCCGGTAACCTAAATATCAAAAGCCAAAAAGTTTTTACAGTGAGTTTTTATCTCCAAGTTCGCAAAATGACACTGGCCACTAGCTGTGTGTTGGATGGTGTCGGGCTGGCAGTGCGACCCTGCGGCGGCGGCGGCAGGATAAACAATTTGAAAAAAGAACATGTGAAAATTGCAGACCCAGTTATTCCTCCTACACACAGAGCATGTAACTTTAAGACTCCTACATTGTCGCAAACATCTCAAACAAACATTAATGGAAAAAGTGTTATTAAGCTTCACTAACTGCAACAATTTCAATATAAATTTCAATTAGTAAAGATTTAGTTTTTTATTTTCCTCGTAGGTGTAGTATAAAGCACTATGTATCACTCGAGAGAAAGTGCGATTCCCGATCTCGGGTGTTTTAAAGCCCTCGCCTACGGCTCGGGCTTCAAACGACACCCTCGACGGTAATCGGTCACTTTCTCCTCTCGGTGAACAATGTACTATTTATCCGTGGAATAAAATTGACAGTTCTAGTAGGTATGCTGTCAAACATTCAGAATTTTTTCTTAGGATAAGTCTTTAAAAGGTTGGTGAAATTCGCCCTTAAGCGGCAAAGGTAACATACAGACAGATATTATGAGTGTATATATGGATAGTACGCGTATGTGTGTATAGAACCTAAAGAGTATCAAATTATGCAGAGTAGCTCTAACAGCCTTTATCAAGCAGTACCTTTTGTGATTAGTGACTTGGGAAACACGTATTAGCAAAAATGTTAGCTACTGTTAATTGACTGTAAATAGGTGATAGGTATGTTAATATTATTAAATAAGTCTAGTGTTGGCCAAAAAATCATCATCTGATCACTATAATGCTACGGCTATATTGTCGCGATAAAGCGAATCGACACTTCGCGCGCCCTCGGTTGTACAGCGAGACGCGTCGAGCTAAAGTTGTATGTTTGGAAAAGGGATGATTGGTTTCTACTAATGCTACGGCTACACTGTCGCACAAAGATTCGTGTCACGTTGTCGCAATAAAACTTCGTGTTCCATCTGCGATGAACTATATTGGCCACATTGTTATGCTACGGCTACATTGTCTACACAGCTCGAAGTCTCGCTGTACGACAGAGAGCGCGCTAAGTGTAGTTTGCTTTATCGTGACAATGTAGCCGTAGCATTAAAACACTTCCCAGTTTTGGGCATTCGATTTCGCCTGAATGATTCGCGATGTGTCGAATTGCTTGTCCAGGCGTGTCGCGACACGATGTAGGCGTAGCATAAATTAGTGAATGTGAACAAATAACACATATTAAATAACGATGTTTTGAAATTTCGCAACTGTGTAATGTTAGTAGTTGATGTTTTACAGTGTAACCGTTTAGAAGTATCTAATACGAGAAACGTTATATTTTTATTAAATTGTTAGTAGTAATAGATATTTACACGATTATTATTTTACATTAATATATTCTAATCACTACAGTTCATACAACGTAATACAATAGGCACCGGCACGAGAAATTAAAGATATGGGTATCTTGTTTCAAGTTATTGGCACTATTCTACGTAAGTATCCTACTTTATATACGTAGTTTTATTTTGTTTGCGATAGGTATACCTAGGTAAGTACCTGCCTTTCTAAATATATAGACACTAGCTTCTCCCCGCAACATCGTCCGCGTGGTTCTTGTTCCCCCGCCCCACCCCGTCGCGTCGCATCGCATCGCCTGCCCGCGCTATTACTTCGTTTTCGCTTAGCGTTCGAGTTTTTTTCTTTTTGCTCGGCTGTTTTTCTTTTTGGCGGTCCTAGCGTGCTCATAAAGCCTAAAGCCTTCATCGAGAATTGGGCTATCAAATGCAAAAAATATTTTTCATTACTCATACTCGGAAAGTAGGTCTGAAGTTGCTTGAGGAGCGGGTTGAAAGTAATAGGCATGGTATAATAATATGCTTCGCCTGGTATTCTCTTCCCGTGACAGCTGGGTCACGTGATTGGCCTAAGTATACGTCATCAGTTGCGATGCGGTTCTTAAAGTTTTTTAGTGGGGAAAAAGATAAAAATAATACAACGGGTACTCAATTTTTATCATTTTTAATATTTTAGATGAGCCCAAACGGCCTTGAAGACAGAGCCGTTAAACCTTATTTGAAAAAAAAAAACTATCTAGCAAGCTACGTCAACATCACTTGAAAAAGAAATACATCTGACTTGGCTGTATGGGCCAAGATCCCTTTGCCTGTCCTTAATTAGGACTAAAAGAACAACCAAAAAAAAATCACTACAAAATAAAATAATAACATGGACCAACTTAGTACACGACGAAAACCTAATAGGACGCAATTAACTCGACTTGAAAAATAAGTCAAAAACTAGTTAGGTTAGGTTATGTTCGGGCGTACAGCCGAATTAGCACAACTATGCCTTACCTATATGGAATTTGCATCTACAATATTGAAGCCACTTATTTGCTATCATCTCTTCTTTGGGAAAAGAAAAAAACCTTATTACTCCGCCTTTTTTACTTCTGTTTTTACAGTTTAGTACGGAACATTTAACCATTTTTTTTTTCTTGTGTATCTTTCAAACACAGTTTTTACACAGTTTTTATAGTACCTAACTAATGTTTGGGAACCACAGTATTTTGCTCACCGAGCGAAACAACGCTATAGATATGAGCGACACGACGATAGTGATGAAATGGGGAGCTGTCAGTATGTCACTTGTCAATCCGATGTGTGGCTACTGTGTGTGATTGAATTACCTGAGCAAAATGCATTTTACAACTTATCAAAGCAATTATGAACTAATAATTAAATATGTTAATTAATTTAAAACTAAAAAGATGAATCACAAGAGTTACTAAATAGTTAAGCTAGTTAGTAATTTATTTTATTTTATTACCTAATTAAGAAAGTCCCTAAATTTACTGAAACGGACAATCAATGGCAACACTTATCGTGACGTAGTCTTAGGCCATCGTGGGAAGAGAATACCAGGCGAAGCATATTATTATACCATGGTAATAGGTACCTTTCAGCCATAGGGAGAATCGTTTTCAACTGACACCTGTCAAATTATTAAAAAAAACTGGTTCTATTATCACATTTCTATTGAACCATGTTCCTACTTCCTATACAGTATAAAGACACTCAAATACAGCGCGATGTAAAATTAAAATATGTATTACTTATAGTATTTTTTTTAAAGCAAATTAATTAATTCATTTATTTAAATAATATACTTTACTTTCAACTACATATTTCTATAAAATAACATAAGATTTGGGCAAAATATTTACCATTTTTTCAATGATGGAAATGAAAAATAATGGCTGAAAGCGGCAATCCGATTTTCATTTGTTTTTTCGAGTTGTAGAGTTTTGTTTATACTTCCGTATATTAGAGATTTGTATTAAACCACAATGAGTTCATCTGATTCAGATATGGATTTAACGCCTGATTTCATAAGAAAAGAGGCTCATTTTTTCGTTAGCTAATTCATGTTTTTATTTTTACTTTCCTTGTATTCGTAATGAAAAGCACGGTGTTTACCTCGGGTTAAAGATTTATTTAGACCCACGAACTATTGGCACCCTCGCTTCTCGGGACTAAATAAGTTACTTTCACCCCTATGGTAATACTATTTCAAATCCGACCGTTATTTATTTTTATTTTTTTTGAGGATGGGAAATCATCAAATGACCCCTCCCGCTCTGGGTGGAGCGGAAGGGAGTGTCAGACTCTTACTGACTAAAACCCACCCGTGTTCCTTCCTTCCGTTAGTTCCAGAAATTACCCCCTACATACAATCTTACAAACAAACTAATTGTGCCTCTTTATAATATTATTTTTAGTTTTAGTATATAAATAGGTATAGATCGGCGACTACAATCAATTCAATTTTTTTATGTAAATGTTGACGTTCAAAAGTGCCTTAAAGGTGCCTACTTGAAATAAATGTTTTGACTTTGATGAATATCTGGTAATCCCAATAACTGTCCCAATAGGTGGCGTTCTGCAGTTTCTGCGTTTATCTATTTATGTATGTTGTCTCAATATTTCCAGTATGCTGTTCCTGCACGAACATGGGCATAATGATGGCATGGCCATCTTCCACCATCATCCTCTTCAAATCTGAGAACACCACACTGCACCGGCCTATGGGGGCAACAGAAGTATCGCTTTTTGGTAGTCTACCAGCCATAGGGTCGCTGATAGCCAATCCTATTGCTGGCCTGGTGCTAGACCGATTGGGGAGGAAGAAGTCCGTCATATTAACTTCTATGATTTTCGTGGTGAGTACGAGAGAAGCGTAAAGGCTCCCGCAAACAGGCGCCACGCGACAGCGCGACGCGACTCTAGTAGAACAATATCTATGAAAACTTCATAGAAATTGTTCTACAAGAGTCGAGTCGCGCTGTCGCGTCACGCCTGTTTGCGGGAGCCTTGATGTAGTAGGACTAGCAGTCGCAAGCACGACAGCTGAGCGTGGAGTCATGGGTTTGACACCCGTGTCGGCTAAAGTGTTTAAAATATGCACATCTTCTTCACCTGAATTTCCTAATAACACAATTTTGGAACTATTTCAGATCGCCTGGTCTATAATAGCGTTTACGAGCCAAGTGGAAGTGATCCTAACCGCAATGTTGATTGGAGGACTCGGGTTCGCTATTTTCCTCGAAACCACTATTTACATCAGTGAGATCTGCCAGGACTCCATAAGAGGTACGACCAACATCAAAACATATCTATAAACGTTGCTTAAACTCAAAAATGTATGGTTCAACAGTCGCTAATCATTATTTAGCTTTAAACAACGTTTGTAAACAACTAACGCGACGCGATTCTGGTAGAACAATTTCCATGAAGTTTTCACAGAAATTGTTTTACAAAAGTCATCATACCTGTAAAAGGATTTGGATCACATTGATAGGGCAAAGATTTGAACGCAAGCCCTCTCGCTTGCACGCCATTCCTAGGCTTTAGCCATTGAGCTATTGGATGTTATTGCTATTATTCCTTTTCGGGGGATCCCTCCGCTAGTAAATGATCCGGACTCTATATAAGTTATGAACAACGGTAGTGCTGACGACGCTTTATTGAATCGAGCGCCATTCAAATACCTAGTGACAAATCATAATTATCTTTCCATTTCTGTTCAGGAACAATGACTTCAGGACCGATGCAGTTCTACGGCTTCGGGATTCTGATCTCCTATTTCTTAGGTGGATATTTATCGTACCACCAGATGGTATACGCTTGCCTGTCCTTGTCTGTGGTTGGAGTTTTACTTCTTTCTGTGCTCAAGGAGTCGCCTTTGACTCTCATGGCGAAAGGCCAAGAGGAGGTAATTTGGGACTGATGAAGTGACTTGATCTTTTAGCTCCTGGGGTTTATTGCAACCCCGGTACCTATTGTTAATTTTTCACTGCTGAAAATTGTTGCTCTTCCCATTATTTCAGGACGCTGCAAAATCTATAGCATTTTACAGAAGGAAAAAGACTACATCCAAAGAAGTAGTGCAAGACTTGGATAAGTTACGACGGATTTTCAACTCTCATTCAGAAGGTAATTCTTACTACTTCTTTTCATTTAAGATTGATCAGTGGCCTTTAGCAAAAACATAGACAGCCCTTTAACCCTACGATGGTAACATGATTTAAATGAACACGCAAGGTAACTGGGGTGTCATGTCACCCCATAATAATAAATTGAATAAAAAACTTTTGTTTAATGAAAAATAAAACTTTTTATTCTTGATACAAACTAAAGGAACATTCTTCTTGAGATCAATGAGTAACTAAATTAAATAAGATTAAAAAAAAAAATGTTTTTGGAAATTTATATACAATTGCGACAAATTTCCACACGATGTTCAGGGCACACGGGTTTTTTGCATTTTGAACAAAAAATCATCACTTTTTTGTCGTTCTTTCGAGGACACAACGCACATCGAGCTTGCTTCTTCAATTTGGCGGGGGGTTCACTTGCTGGAACTTGTTCGGGGACATTTAGAATGGCCCTTATATTTCCCGTTAGTTGTTGAGGTAAGTTTGATTCCAGACGTCGTTTCATGTGCGGCTCGGCTAACTGCAATGCTAGTTTTTTTAGAAAATTACTTCTAAATTTATTAGCTGGCATGTTCGGATGCTTAGCTTCTAGATAGAGAATCATAGAGTTGATCCCTGCTTGATCTAACATACCAAAGAAAAATCTGAGATGCACAGAGAGGTTATCTTCATTTTCTGAAGCTTCCTCTTCCTCTAATGGCTCTGTTTCACTCTCAGCATCCTCAGCAATATTATTTAATTACCGCTCAAGCTCTTCATCATTACAAAACGCCATTATAAACTGATAATAACAAAATAATAAAATACACTAAAAATAAAAATACCTACGTAAATAGTAACAGGGGTGACGCAACACCCCACACATACCTGCAGAACGAAATCCACGTGTTGCAGCTCCCACCGCGCAACGGGTACTGATGGCTCACGGTCAAATAAAAGAATACACAAAATGCTGGAGCGAGACAGCAAATATTTTTCGATAAATCGGCGCGTGATTGCTCGCGTGGGGTGTTGGGGCACCCCTGTTACCATCGTAAGGTTAATAACCTATACTTAGATAGCTTCTGCCGCCAGGAAAATGCGGAATTGCTGTCTCTAAATCAATTTTTGTGCCTTCAGACGTTCAATCGTTGACAACTGCAGAAGAAAAATATGCACCGACAACATTGGAGAATAAGAAAATGTCATGCTGGCAATTTTTCAGTAAGTAGATCCATTATCAACGGAGTCTTTTTTATGAGAGGAAGATGTATGCTCTGTTGCAGGTATGGAGACTTTTATACCTCTAATACATCCGAAGGTTGTCTATAAAAAATCGCCTTTAGCGATAAGACCGCCCATAGAGTCGCCCTATGTAAAATTATTACATTTAGATCTGTAATGTATATGGTATACATAATAAAGAGTATTCTATTCTATTCTGGGATCGATCCATCATCACTGACAAGACTGTTGTTGCCAATAAGCTCGATATAGTGGTGGTGGATCGAATAGACCGGCGCGCGCGGTGACATACCGGTCCCGCATGACGCGAACCTCGTGAAAGCCGAGCAAAGTAATGCAAACAAATCAAGTATCTTGACTTGGATCGCGAGGTCATCGACAAGTGGGAAGTGGACTCAGCGATCTTTTTGCCGATAGCCGTAACGGCTCCCGTTGGGCAACTGGATTAAGGGCTTGATTCAGAAAGCGGTACTTCTGGAAACGGCTCGCATTGTTAGGAGGTAGCTCTCTCTGGAGTCCTGACCACCTTAAGCTTGGACCCTGTTCCCGATACCGGTGGGCTACTATTTTATATATAAGCACCAGGTTTCGAACTTATATCAACTACCAATGTTGCTGAACAGAATGTTACCACTTAGTTCATAGGTCTATCATACCTGACCATCAATTTGGCTTTCGGTAGACATACGCTACGACAAAACTAGTACACGGATCTATGACAAAATAAGAAAGTCTTTGGAAGATAAGGAATATTGCTTGGCTGCAGTTTTGGATATTCAGCAGGCCTTCGATAGGGTATGGCACCGAGGGTTACCCTGTAAGATCAAAACATCCTTACCCCACACGTACTACGAACTGCTTGAATCTTACCTCTCTGACAGAACTTTTCAAGTTAAGGAAAGATATGTTACCTCATGTTTATACAAAATAACTGCAGGAGTACCCCAGGGTTCTGTACTGGGACCGGTGTTGTACAACATATATACAGTACAGCAGATCTGCCACTTATTCCGGATATTTTAATTTAAATTTAATTAATTTTAATGTAATTTGATTGTGTATTGTTATTTTATATGGTTGTATTGCTCTAATGTGATGTGACGAAATGTATTAGCTTTTATCTAATCTAATTTTATATGATTATCTTATTAGGTAATTGTAATATGTTTTTTTTTAAATCTGTATTGTTCATATTGTAATGATTTAAAAAATTTATAGAATAGTTATTCACATATTAGTCAGAATGTTGTGCATGCCTATGTGATGTATTTACATAGTATTGAAGACTCATGATTATCAATTGTTATAATTTTGTAAATATGTCGTTGATGTGCCTTGCTCAATAACTAAATAAATAAATAGATATTACGTCAGCACTTACGCAGATGACACAGCCATTTTGGCCAGCCACAAAGACCCTAAAATTGCATTTAAAATACTTCACAGTGGTTCTGACGACATAAACAAATAATTATGTATCATCCCTTTTTTTTGATGTAGGGAAATCATCAAGTAATCGCTCTGGGCGGAGCGGAAAGGCGTGTCAGGCTCTTACTGACTAAAACCCACCCGTGTTCCTTCAGTTGCCTGTGCCAGGGGTCACGGTAACCCATTCGGACTTTCCCGCAACCCTGGCAGGTATCTGCCCTAGCGGACCCGTCGTTGATGCTGACATCACTTTGAGGCGCGCGTGGAATACAACGCGCCGTCGACCCGGGCCTGGTCCTTATCGGACGGCGAGCTACCCATAGCTCGCCGTCCGCAAGCCCGCGCCTACGGTGGCCGGAAATCGACTTGGGATTCCCGACGCCCAGGGCGTCTCATGCGGTGGCTAGGGGCGTGAGGGCGCGAATTTTGCCTGTCCCTCACGCGTTCCGCCTCCTCCTTCGCGAGCATTACTGGTTCGCAGAAGGAGGCTATAGGACTAGAAAAAGAGACCAATTAGTTCAACCAGGTTTCAGGCTGGCTAAAGTAGACTCATCTTTCATGGGGTACTGTTTAAAATGTTACAATAAAATATCTCCCCACATACTCCAACTGAATGAAACGAAATTTAAATCTTGTATAAAACACACACTATACAACCAAGCATATTATAAGTTGGGGGATTACATCGCTGACAAAAATGCTTGGCTCAGGGCTGGTCCTGCTCCACAAGGGCGCGTAAACTAATTAATTAGCATTCGAAGATATCGTTGGAGCTGATGAAGGTTGTACAATCTATCTTTGCATTGTATAAATTCAATCTCTTAGTAATGTGTAATTGCATAGCACATGTGTGAGCACTATGTACCTAATATAAAGGTTACTGGGTTCATCTTTCAATGACTTGAATGTGCCCTGGCGGCTATGAGTATGTCATGCTCACTCAAATGTGTCGCTGGTGGTGGCGTGTGTATTGGATCATTGAGTTCCCTTCAGAATGGTTGAGCTGAATGGTGCTGATGCATACGTCATGTTCGTGAACGGGCGCTGGTCATGTCTTAGCTGCCACGGCTTATTTTGATTCCTGAATTGTTTTTATCTTTTTATTACGGACGCTTTTAACGTGCACGTCTTTCTACATCGTTCTCACATGTATAATTTCAACATGACTGATGTAACCACTATTTTGTAACAATATTTTGATTTAAAAGAGTGTCCATGGAGTTTCTTGCCCGTTCTTCTCCATAGGTACCTACTACGCTTTGGAATGGGCAACTAGCTTCATCTTTCTGACTGACCGATCCCTTGACAATTCAAAAAAAAAATCTTTCTTTTTTCTTTTCTTAAAAGTGCCTGTAATTGCTTTATTTGAAATAAATGCTTTGAGTTTGACTTTTTGAGTTTGGAGGTGACGCATGCCCAATTGCCCATGCCCTCTCGCTCCGTACCATGGCCTGGACCAGGGCCGGACGCGAGAGATCGCCACCGCCAATCGCCTGCACGAGGACACGGCGGTGTTCCGCCCAAGCCGGGCAGACCTCCACCGTATGCTCCACCGGGTTCTCCAGGCGATCCATACAACGGTGACACCCGGGCCTTTCCTCCTGCCTTATCCGGAACAGGAACCTCCCGAAGCAACAGTGTCCGGTGAGGACCTGCGTCAGGCGGAAGGTGAGGACGCCGTGGCGCCTCTCTAGCCACTCCTAAAAACTATGTATCATCCCTGTAACAATAAATGGACTATTACTATTTATTATAGTTTTGATAACAGGATTATGTCTTTACAGAAAACTCGCCATCAACTCGACGCGAATTCTTTGTCATCATGATCCTGAAGGTGGCCTTCGTCTTCCAAGGTCTACCGGTAGTGATGGTGTATGCAGAACCATTATTCGCAGAGGCGTTACCTCCTGACGTCATCTCTCCTAACCTTTGCAGCATTTTGATGGGAGTCGTCATGATAATCTCCGGGTCTATTTCCGCCTATCTGACTGATGTGGTTGGGAGACGGGTGAGAGTTTTCTTTTATGTTCCTTTGGCTTTTTGATCTCCTGGTATCTGTAGTGCTAGCGTTAGATCGCCGTTTGATCTCCAATCGAACAAATGTGTAGTCTTGAAAGATAGGGTCAGAGGAGACGTGTGATTCTTGTGTACTATCTTTATGTTTCTTATCTCCTGGTTCCTTTCGTTCATTTCTGTGAGGAAAATTTGGTCGGGAAGACATTATTCATCTTTCCGAACCAGAAAATTTCCTCTACGGTGTCAGAAAGGGATGGATCTATACCAGATGAATAGCACCATCCCTATTTGATGAGGTGAAACTGATGTGGATGTAAGGCTAGTGAGATAGATTTATCCTCTATCTCAGTCCAGCTTCTTCAGAGTTTTGATCACGGTATATTGTTGTTGTACAGGTAATAAATGAAATTATTCATCCCATTGTTTTCTTTTTCAGCCGCTCCTTATTTACTCATCCGTCGCTGCTGGTTTCTGCTGCATAGTACTAGGAACCCAGATTCTGACGGAGTGGGGCCCAAAGTGGACGATACCAACGTTCATATACGTGTTCACGACTTTCTATACGTTTGGTGCAGGAACAGTGCCCGTCGTGGTTTTGGCTGAAGTATTTTTACCGGAGGTTAGTCATTATCACTATTATCGGTTTGAATATGAAATTTCGATTTTTTTCTCCCAACTTAGCCTAGTTAGTTTTTACCGTAGAGAGAGAAAACTATCTGTCTACGGTTTTTACAGACAGCTATAAAATAATTTGTGTTTCCCTGTAACAAAGCCTTCATTCAATCATGTTAACCTAGTACCAACCTATTTTCTTTTCAGGTAAAAAGCATTATGTCAATGTTAGCAGTGGAATGGGCGTGGATACTCAACTTTCTCATCCTATTCCTCTTCAACCTCCTAGTAACTTCTGTAGGCCTGCCCCCGGTCTTCTATTTCTTCTCTTTTGTTTGCTTCTCTACTGCTGTCTTCTTCTATTACTTCTTGCCGGAGACGAAAGGGTTGCCAGTTTATGCTATTCAAGAATTGTTTATGAAGGAAAAATGAATTTGTTGCTTTGTTTTAAAATATAACTGTTTTGTTAATAAATCACTAAACGGTTTTAAGTTATTTCCTATTATTATTAAGGAAAAATGCAAGACCCTGGCTTCGGTGAAAAATTCAAAGTAGTTAGCGCATGGCAACTTCCAGTCTTAGTTTACCAAATACGGCTGAATTGAATACCTACCTACAGTCCTACCAACTTATCTGTGAACTGAAAGAGGACGGCACCGTCGATTCAGTGTTGCTAATTAATATAAGGTGCCCAAAATTGAGTAAGTTTTCAAGAAGGAAATTTGACATTAGACATAATCGTTTAATAAGAATTACAAATTAAAACAATGATACCTGTATAAAAATAATAAAATAAATAAAAAGAAATTTATAATTTACAGTTACTTAGGTACGCTAACAGTTTAGTCTCTCAGCAATAAACAATGGATTTATCTAAAAAGTAATCCAATGAAGTGGAAATTCAGCAGATAATTTTTCCGAATTATTGCACCAGTTTCTTCTGCTGCGTGCCCTTCCTTAACTATTTTTTAAATTAGTCCTTGACTTACACCTAAAATAATAAGATAATAAAATAAATGTTAGTAGAAATTTGAAATCTGGCAGGTTAGTGGGCTCACTTAGCAGGTTACCTAATAGATGTACGTTACCGTTACGCTAACCTGCAGCAAGAATAGAAACGAATATTTCGTGGATAATTAGTTAAGTATCGGGTAATTTATAACAAGAAAGTTGACAACACTAACCTGTCGCTGCCGAAATTCGTTTGTATATTTGATTAAATGGAATAATCGGAGACCCCGCCCGAGCTTCTTCTTCAAAAGAGGTTTTAACCTTTAGAATAATGTTTCGAGCATCACTTTTAATAGCTTTCGGCATATTTAACTTTATAAATTCAGCAATATCACGACAAAACAACCAGAGAACCCGACCCGAATGTAGTAGACACTGACAATCGAATGACATTTCAACATGACGGCCGTAGTTCCAATTTTCGCTATTTCACAGATAAGTTGGTAGGAGTGTACTGCTGATTGACACTGCTGGATTATACTGAAATCCCTCGGATTACATAGGATATTATCACTTTCAAACGCTATAAAGAAGAAAGAAGCAGCATGGCTCACCACGCTTGCTAACAGCGAGTTGGTGATTTGTGGGCTTCCAGGTTTAGGTAGTATACATATGGAAAGGCAATGTCAATGGCAAATCAGACAATGTTGCCAGATGTAACAATCTAACAGGCTGTGGACTGTCTATAAATAGTATCAAATTAATATGTGATAATACCTAATGATTGAAGATCTGGTTGGCCATGGTAAGGTTGGCAACTTCTTTATGAATCGAATGTTTGAATAACAATGTGTCTAGCAGTATTACGAAACATACGTGCGTCTGCATCAGTCTGCATAGATAAGTCTATGGTTCTTTTAGATTGCATAAGCATGGCATAATCTTTAAGACCTTGAATAAATTATCTGCGGACCGGTTCCGTTCGGGAATTAAATTAGCAGCCGTGCCTCAGCTACGAGCTACGATATTCTGTGCACAGAGTACTTTTACTGTATGGGCTAGCGTGATGTTAAATAGCCTATATCCTTCCTCAAGAATTAGGCTATCAAATGCAAAAATAATTTTTCACATCCGACTAGTGGTTCCACAGATTATCTCCTACATACAAACAAACAAATTTTACCTCTTTATAATATTATGTCTTTATCTTTACGTTTCTCGGGACCATAGAGTCCCGGGCCTTTGGAGGGCGTACGAGGGGCCGAAGCCAAATTGCAGAGGTACCTTAGACAATTTTAAATGGAATGAGGCACCAACGGATGATTATCCCTGTATGCTCTATGCAAGTGCACCCAAGGATAACCCCTGGTTGGTGCAGGACTATTGCAGAACATGGGAACAAAACATATTGGGCTATGGGTTTGGGTGACTGTAGTGTATTGTTTATCTAGAACTATGGAAGGACTATGGAGCCTGCCCGATCAATGTTTTATTATACTCGGAAAAAATTACAGGGGGTGACTTGCACACTCAATAATGGGCCCCCGGAAATTGTCGCTAGCACATACTTAGTGACGTAGCGACAACGGGGCAACATATGCTGAGGTGCTTGAGGAGTAGAGAGGTATTCCACGACTATCAGGACAATCCCAGAGTCCGGAAGATGGTCACGATCCCTACCAGCACGTACTGGAATACTTAGTTCCTCCGAGCACGTTCGTTCTTGCGAATCTCCACTCAAGCCGGTCAATAAAGGCAAGAAACAGGTGGGAGCTCTGTTTGTCGTCAGTGTTCACTGAAGCCGGCGAATAAAGGCAAGCCAGGGATGAGGAACGAGACTTCTCCCGGGAAGTAGGTCCGTGGGGTCGCTACTGCCCAACAACTCCCCGCATGCTGCCCTGCGGGTTTCTGTATCCCTCTTGGTCTGGCTCCTCGCCGTAGACCTGTTCCAGCAAAGTAAACTCTACCGGCACAGACCTAGAGTTCGGAGCGCTCAAGCCCCACCACGACGTCAACGTAGAGATACGGCGCAGGTAATATTATTTGTATTAGTACCTATAATTAATAATACATGAATTTGCGTGTTCCAGTTAAACGGGAAGACGCTACCAGAAAAAGCAAAGGAACGAACCAAATATAACAGCATGCGGGTGTCGACGCAGAAGCTAATTCCAGAGAAGTTATGAAAAGGCAATGACGGCCACAAAACAATACATCCATGAATCCAGCTTGTGTTTAAAATAGTAAAGCATCATAGTGTTTGCATGATAAGTGACGAGGTTGACCTAATTATTATGCATTCTATTTACTTCTGCGCGCCTAGTCTAAATGCCAGCCTGGTACTAAGTTTCCGCATTTCACTTTTCTATTCTATCCCACTTCGTGGGATCCTACCACTTACTCACCCGCCACTTCTGTTTGACCACATTTTACTTATGGGGCGTCTAAACGGGCTATATTTTACGACAATTTGTGGCTGCAATTATTGGCAAACATTGCCCAGCCATCAAAAAAACATTTTAGTGCATTTTATGGCTGAGCAATCAATTGCAGGCAACATGTTGCAATATGGCTGCAATAGTATGGCCTTTGATTCAGAACCCTTTAATGAGCCACACAATCCAGCAACAATGGCCGACGAAATGACGCTCATCGCAGCCGCTTACATTGTTTTGGCAGAAAAACGAAAAAAAAAGGACACGAATGTGGATTCGACCCTACCTAAGTAGGCGTGACACTTTGGATTCCGTAGACAAGGAATTAATGCTGGATAAATACTTATTTAAAAATTTTACAAGAATGTCTAAGAGCGACTTCGAATTTCTTGTGAACAGAGAAAGAAAAAGGTTCTTGTGAAAGAGAGAGGGAACAGAGGAAAGCAGAGAAGCACAAGAATGACAGCTGCCGACAGCACAGAATATCGCCACACCACAGAGTTATACACGATGGACGTCGCAGCACTCGCAGCACACTTCACGTCGCGCAGAAAGTGAAACGCAAAGTACTTCACGTCGCAGGGAGAAAGGGACGCGCATATACAGTAAAACAGAACAACAATATAGATGGCCCAGATATATTGCAGTATTTTCGATTGCGTTGCGATCGTTCGGCCACACGCCGGCTACACATAAAAACATTTTGACATACCAAAAAATATGAGGCTATAATGCCGGGCCATCCTTAAAATATTGCATAGTGTGGCTGGTATTGCTAGCAATGTTGCCGGCCACAGTATTGCAGCCACAAATTGTCGTAAAATATAGCCCGTTTAGACGCCCCTTTATGCTTTGCAACAATGATTGTAATTATTCATCATTAACCTTAATTTCTTCAATACCTGTACATCAACCGTAATTAAACATCATTCATCGTTCGTTAGGTACTTTAGGGGTCTCGTGGGTTCACGTAGATGCTAAGCCCTATTTATAAGCACTGCTTCGTCTGGCCCTGGGGTCTCGGAATGTCAACGAAAGACTGATTTTTGATACCGAATTTATTTCCGCGTTCAAACCCCGTAAGAGAACCGTTCGCTCGGGCCAGTGCGCAGTAACTGCTGGTTTGTCCAATTTGTCCATACGTCTCGCTCACATATATTTTGCTTATCATGCACTCTGCCATAACGTATGGGCCATACCTGTTTTTAATATTTCTGTGGGCCATACGTACTTACATATATGTCCCTACAGTACTATGATTGGAGCACAGACTAACGTAGCTATGTACATCTATAGGTTATCTGGTAGTCAAAACTCGTTGTCCAGAGAAAGTAGTTTCATGTCACTACGGAAAGTTGACTGATAGATAAAATTCCATGCATTGTGCACAATGACATGCATGATACACATAAAACCAGAAGTTTCCGATGTTTCTTTCCAATCCTTGGCTTAGTGAGGTCTCTGTTATTTATTACTCCGAGAGCATTAATACCAAAATCGTTTTCCATATTCACAGCCCGACGCTGGGGCGCCAGTGGTAGCGAAGATGTTCTTTGGTGCATCAAGTCAGGCTGGATATCACCAACTTGCCCGGAATTCGCAGCTCCAACAATATTTACACGACTCTCTTCACCGTCCGTGCGGTCCTGGTTGAACACACAACTACTTAATCTAGGTTTAAAGGTTAACAACACTCCTTATCGACCACCGCGCATACCACAATGTCCGACAGGTTGTTACGACATTTTGAGACAAGGGTAACATAAGGATGTAAGATAAAAAGCGAATACTTTAGCATTGTTTTTGTCACGCTAATAACTTCTTCGTTACATGAACTCCTAGTAGAGTCCACAGCTGATTTTGTTTCATCATTTCCAGCCAAGTTAGATGTTTGTTGCATTCAAATAGGAAAATAGTTTAGTAATAAGCTACCTAATTATAAGTCGAGTACAAAACTACATGTAGGCATACGTAATGTATTAGTTAGTAGTACAATAGCTTTGTAACAGGGATTCAGGGAGTCTACTCTCTAAGTCCGTCAACGAAGATACGGGCCCGTCCGAAAGTAATTGATCCATAAAAACTAGTGTCAAATTCAATTTTGTGGACAGGAAAAATACATCGGTAGTAGGGACAACTGTCAAATCGTGTTGTCATTCATTCTTATTTCGGGATTTATTTTGGTAGTGGCTTGGTTCATTGGTTGGACTTGGTTGGTTGTTGAAAACACGTGGTTGAGTGATTTTTTTGTGAATTTTATGGTTTTTACTGTTTTGAGTGGTTAAATTTGTCTGTTTTTTGTGTGTGTGTCGTGCTTCCTGCTGTGTGTATTATTGTAAGTAGTTATTTTCCCATTTCCCTCATTTTAAATGAGGGAAATGGGAGACTATGATCCCCCTGATGGGGGGGGGGGGGGGGGGGGTGCCAATCCTATCACTATTAAAATGAACCCTTGCAGTCTCGGAAAAGACAGTCTGATGAACCGCTCAAATCGGTTGCTAAAAAAACTACCCCACCATCGGATTCCTATCAGTCAAAAGTCTGACTCAAAAATTTTATATAGTTCAAGTGAAATGGAGGGTCCATTTATTGTTCACGTTACGCGGTCGGAACGGATTTGTCTGCTGGACACTCAATAAGGTTATTCAACAACTCATCCATCAGAATAAAATCTTACATATTGTTGATGGTAGTATAAAAGCTCTGGGGAGAAACAGGGTCTGTTTAGAATTCATCTCAGCTGCTGCTGCCAATGACTTTAAAAATCATGCTTTTTTGGATAGCTACAAATTTGCTGCAGACATTCCTAAATTTCATGTGTCTCGGATGGGAGTGGTTCGTGATATCCCAACAGATTGGACTTTAGAGGAACTGGTAGAAGGTATCAGAACTCCTCCCAACTGTGGAGAAGTAATCAGGGCCCGTCGATTGAATGTCAAATCTAAAAAAGACGATACTGTTAACTGGATCCCTTCCACTACTGTTGTTTTAACCTTTGCCGGTCAAACTCTTCCGGAGAGAGTTTACTGTTATGAGAGTTCACTCCCTGTAAGCACATATCAGTTACCAACAATACAATGCAGAAATTGCTGCCGCTTTGGACACATCCGTACTCAATGCCGCTCAAAGCCTCGGTGCTTTAGATGTGGTCAGGAACATCCTGGTGATAGTTGCTCAGTCACTGACGATCTCTCAACTTGTATCTTATGCCGAGGAGCTCACAAGGCGACTGATGTTAAGTGCCCGGAAAATTCTCGACAAAAATCTATTAAAATAGTTATGTCTCAGGACAACATTAGCTATTCTGAGGCCGCACTAAGATTTCCCTATCCTAAGCGTCTATATGCTGACATCACTTCCTCTCCACTCTCCCCATCACAGCAAATGCAATTTTCTCAACAAACCTCATACTCTCTGCAATCTCCCCCACACTCCCCTGCTCAACCATACTCCCAATCTTACACAAAAACCGTATTCCGTACCCCCCGTCCAAGAACTCCATTAGGTAAGTCCTATGATGTGCAAGCTCATAGAGACATTATCAATACTCCATCCTTCTCTCAGCCGAATGGTTCTGCCTTGTTTTCTCCCGGGTCTCCCGCAAGGTTCTGTCTTATGTCCAATTTTATATAATCTATATACAGCTAGCCTTGACTTGACCGTTAATTCCTTCTGCGATATCCTGCAATATGCGGATGATATTGCCCTATACGTCAGTTGTTCTTCTTTGTCCAATGGTGCTCTTAAATTAAACTCTGCTCTTGGTTACTTGAATGATTGGCTCTCAGAACATGGACTGGAGCTTTCTATTCCTAAGTGTCAAGTCGTAGTATTTTCCCGTAAAAGAAATATTCCTCCAGTTAACATCTCTGTTGCTGGAGAATCAATTTTAATTCAAGATAAAGTTAAATTCTTGGGGGTTGTTCTTGACTCCAAAATGACAGGTATATCTCATTTACAATACATATTTAATAAAAGTGAGAAGTCCATAAATGTTCTGAGATCTTTATCTGGAGTCCGATGGGGTTCTCATCCGGCCTCACAAAAACTGCTTTATAACGCCATCGTTCGTAGTCACTTTGACTATGGATGTTTTATTCTAGAACCTTGCAATAAATTGGCTCTAAGTAAACTAGATAAGCTCCAATCTAAATGCTTACGCATTATTACTGGTGCAATGAAATCGTCTCCAATTAATGCACTCCAAGTGGAATGTGTAGAGCCTCCACTTCATCTTCGTAAACAATTTCTAGCGGATAGATATTTTTCGGTAGCGTCTCAATTTCCTTTACACCCTCTTCTTAGTATTCTTCGTCCCCTTTCTTGTTCCGTCAAATCCTCAACTTATTGGAGGAATAAATCACCTCCGCTATTAGTGAACAGTTTTAATAATAATAAGTCCCTTTCATCTCCAGTTATGCTACTAGATAATCATCCCCTTTTTCTAGTTCCTTATGACTCAGTGATCTTCCAACCCAGAGTGATACTAGATTTTGGTATACAGAAACATAGTCCCGATTCCAATAATCTTTTTAATAAAATTATAAATAAAAAATGGGCAAATTGGATTTTATTGTTCACAGATGCCTCAAAAATAGATGGTTCTCATCTAGGTTCAGCTGTGTTCATACCTAAGTTTAATGTTGTTTTAAGTTTTAAGAGCCCGCCTGAGTGTTCCACTTTTACAGGAGAATCTTTAGCGATATTAGAGGCAGCAAAATTCATTGATTCCAATCAACAACATTTTGATAAATCTTTGATTCTCACAGATTCTCTCAGCTCCCTCCAGGATTTATTGAAAATACCATTCCGCAGTAAAGACAACTTTATAATAATTCTGAAAATTAAGGAAATTCTTTATAGACTAAATCAATCTGGATTGGAAATTGTACTGGCATGGATTCCGGGACATACTGGTATATCGGGTAACGAAGAAGCTGATTTCTATGCTAAGCTATCTATCAAGATAGGTTGTATGTCTTTCTCTAACATACCGGCTCAGGACGTCCGCTCCCTGGCTAAACCACGTCTCATGAAATCTTGGGATGATCTGTGGCAAAGATCTAGGATAATTAAGGGCAAATATTATAGCAATATACAACCCAATATCCCCACTAAACCCTGGTTTGTCAAAAAAAAAAAGAAATTGAATAAATTAACCACATCTATTATTATTCGTCTCAGATTAGGACATGTTTGCTCTCCAGTGTTTTTAGCTAAACTACGCATTCGGAATCATTCCCTTTGTGAGTGTGGGGTAGAAGAGGGTACTCTTGAACACATATTTTTCTCTTGTCGTAATATTTTAGTCCCACTTTATGATATACTCCCCCCTAATTTCCCCCGACCTATTAACATCCCATTCCTCTTAACACTCGTTCATTCCCCCCTAATTAAAACACTTCAAAAATTTATATTATTAAATAACATCAAGCTTTAGCAAAATTTATCGGTGGTACATTGTGTTTGTAATTATAATTAATTTGTGTCTTTTTGTTGCTTTATGTGTGTTTCTTAGATGTGTTAATTTTTGTAAGAGTACAACATTGTGTTGTTGTTACAGACTACTCAAACAGAGTTTTAATTAAATTGTGCTAAAGGCAATATAACCGGTCATCCTCAGCGATACACTTTGTTTCCTCCAACCTTGACATTGGCAGAATCATCGATAAAACGATGGAGCCATTAATATAAAATTGGAATTGGTATTATTTCAATGAGTTTTTATCGAATCGAATCGATGTCGCAAGTACGTAACTTCTACTTTACCGATCGGTAGATAAACTCTAAAATTTTAACGAATTTATCGAAAATGCAAGTACGAAACGACCTTTTGACAGTTGAGATCGCCAATTTAAGCTGTCAAGCTCGGTAATTTATCGACACCTTGTAGAAGCCCGATAAGCTTATCGATCATTACATAATAGTGGATTTAGGACTCATGGCTTTATTGCTGGGTGATGAGGAAGAACGGCAGCAGCATCATAATGTGATGCGTATTCGGAGGCGGCATCTCAGAGACACGAACAATCCTCTGGAACTTCCAGAAGAAGATTTTGTTCGTCTCTTTCGGGTGACTCGGGAAGTGGCAGTAATTTTAACAGAAGGGATAGAGGTAGATGTGCGGAGGATAGGATCCACTGGACTCCCTGTCCATATCGTGGTAAGTACATAAGTACTGTTTTTTTTACTATAGTTACCTACCTACTTCATTCGAGATCTAGACAAAACATGATTTATTTTTTTACTATCCACCAGTTTCTAAATCAATTTAGATTAATTTTTACTTATACCTACCTATTAAAGACTATTTCGCCTTTTCTAGTACCTACAAATACCTAGATTTTGTAGTCCTGTCATCATTACCCTTTAATAATTTCTTTTCCACATAAAAAACCAGCTGCTTGCAATCTAACACCACGATTAAAGTATAGACTTCAAAATGCAGATTGAGATACATACAAAAATGATGTAGAAGAAAGAATTCATGGTTTAAGTAATTCCTTACAACTATATGATCCTCAGTTATTATCTAATCAAATAACAAGAATTTTAATAGAAGTGGCAGATAATACTTTCCCTATTAAGAATGGTGCTACAGGCAAAATTCCTTCACCACCTTGGTGGGATGCTGAGTGCACTCAGGCCATTAAAATAAGAAAAGAAGCAGAAAAAAGTTATGGTCATACTATGACTCGTCACAATTTTGAAATATACCTGTCTGTAAATGTCAACAACAAACTTTTTTTTGGCAAAGGTAAACAACTAAACACGACTTTAATTTAAGAAGATAGCATATTTTCTGTATTTTTACGAAAACAAACGGAAATTTTGGTAAATACTGGTAGCTTCTCTGAATTATACCCATAAATATTGTTTACAATGCCAAAAATGTATGAACAAAAAGGATTTTCTAAATATTTCGGACATTAGTCGTGCCACAGAAACCCCACCTTAAATGGTTTGTCTGTGAACGTCCTCAGTATTGCCATTTGACAAACGATCCTTATCGACTCGAATCGGCCCACGATAAATCTTATCGTCGCGTGTTACGTACTTCCCAATTTCGTTAACAAGATCGATAAAAATGCGAACCTTAGCGATCTCGATGTCTTATCGATGCAGAGTCCGTACTTGCACCGCTGATATGAGACACTGTAATTTAATTGCAACCGAGTAATTAAGTTAGTACCTTAATTTTACATGTGAACTAAATTAGTACACATCTAAAATGAGTTTCAATAACATAAATCATGTTATTAAATATTGTAGGTAGGTTCATGATTTTTTTATTATTTAAACTTACTTATTTATTACAAAGCACGATTACATGTTTTATATGAAATTGACTGTCGTTTATTAATTCTTTGTATATTTTTCACTTATCTGTTATAAAAATTCAATTACTTACGAATACAAAAATAAATTGTGGAAATATTTGAGTGATTTTCTTATTTGTTCTGTGGACATAACATAACATCACATCTGTATTACCCGAAGGCATCTATATTACTATACTCTTTGCCCGAAGGGTTAAGCAGAGGTGTACCTAGAGTACACCCACATTTCACCAGTTAAGTATGCTTATGTCCACGTAAAAGGAGGTGACCTAGTGCCATCAACCGGGCACGAATCCAGACTCCCGCCTGCTACTGGGAAATTCCAGTTGAAAAACCTAAAAATAAATTGATTGTATTTCTGACAGATCAAGACTGAGATTAGATTGCAAACGTTCTTAAAAATACGGGAATTGCCCATCTGGTCAGTTTTGGAGTCACTACAGCGATGCCAAGTCTACTGACGATACATTAAAGTGCTGAAACATCTTCATGAAAACGCGATAATGGCCGTCTAAACTCAAGACCAGCTAATTAAACATATCTCTCTGCGTCATCATTTGGTACCGGTACCCCTAGTGCTGGCGTTAGCTCGCCGTTAGATCTCCAACCGAACAAATGTGGTCGGCAGTCTTGAAAGATGGGGTCAGAGGAGACGTGTGATTCTCGTCTACTATCTTTGTTTCTTATCTCCTGGTTCCCTTCGTTCATTTCTGTGAGAAAAATTTGGTCGGAAAGACAGTAAGTAGCCTTATTCATCTCTCCGAACCAGAAAATTCCTCTACAGTGTCAGAAAAGGGATGGAACTATACCAGATGAATAGCGCCATCCCTATTTGACAAGGTGATACTGATGTGGTTGTAAGGCTGGTGAGATAGATCTATCTATCCTCTATATCAGTCCAGCTTCTTCAGAGTTCTGAAAGAATGTGGTTGTGATCACGTCTATTGTTGTTGTACAGGTAATAATAGTATATTATGCAATTAGTGAATAAAGGACGGATTTAAAGCGAGGGCCATAGATGAATCACGAGCTAGTGAAGGATTCTAACGACTGAATCACGACCGTAGGGAGTGATTCATGATGATTGAATCACGAGCGTAGCGAGTGATTCAAGTATAAGAATCCTGAGCGACGCGAGTGATTCATGGCCTTCGATATAAATCCGTTTAATTCAAGAGTTGCATACTATACTTCATACCATGACTACGAGAAAAAGAAAGATTTAAGCGAAAATAAACATTTAATAAAGAAAAAGGAAGCTTAAATTAATTAAAATGCACATTAAAATTGGAACAATTAGAGTAATTTTCTGTAGGTATTCAAAATAGCGCCAATTTAGGTACTAATGACAGCAAAGAACACAAAACTGTAGGCCAATTCTCGTACTTAAAAAACGTTCAAATTCAAGTCGCAATCTCATCTCAGCGACAATCAATGTCAAAAACCTGTCAAAAATGTATAATAATAATAATAATATGGGACAACATCCACACAAGGTCTTCAGGTCCCGAACTAGGCAGAGCCTGTACTACGGTAACCTGATGACTGATATACATACTTATATACATATACACACCCAGACACAGGTCAAACAGACATGTTCATGCACACAAATGTTTGACTTGTCCGGGGATCGAACCCGGAACCAGCGGCTCAGAAGGCAGGGTCGCTACCAACTGCTAGTGTAATTTTGACAGATTGAGACTGAGATTAGAATGCGAACGGTCTTAAAAATACGGAAATTGCCCCTCAGTTTTCATTTTAATGCTAAACTCCTTGTCGAAATTGTCGACCAATCAAATTGAATTTAGAACACATCAATATAGGTCGAATACAAAGATTACACTTACACTAGATACGGCAAGCCACGACCAAGCGTGCCCTGCATGTTCGACTGTTCGTACTAAAAAAAGTCTGTTAGCTCAGTGACGCTTAGCGATTGAAACAATTCTGTTTACTTTGAGCACATCACTAAATGGCTGGGGTGAAGCTATCGTAGGTATAAAAAAGATGACACGTTCGGTTTTCATACTATCTAATAACATGCCGTATCTAGCCTAGGTACTCTAAATCTGTGGTCGAATACATTGGTGTGTTCCATTTTCAAACATCAAAACAGTGAGTAAAAGTGCTTTTTATTCACTGTTTTCAGTGAATAAAATAAGCTTTTTAGAGGGGGAATGGTATAAAGAAAATAATGGGATGAATCATTTCTTTTATACCATTCCCCCCTCTAAAAAGCTTATTTTTTTGTGTTCTTTGCTGTCATTAGTACCTAAATTGGCGCTATTTTGAATACCTACAGAAAATTACTCTAATTGTTCCAATTTTAATGTGCATTTTAATTAATTTAAGCTTCCTTTTTCTTTATTAAATGTTTATTTTCGCTTAAATCTTTCTTTTTCTCGTAGTAATGGTATGAAGTATAGTATGCAACTCTTGAATAAAACGGATTTATATCGAGGGCCATGAATCACTCGCGTCGCTCAGGATTCTAATACGTGAATCACTCGCTACGCTCGTGATTCAATCATTATGAATCACTCCCTACGGTCGTGATTCAGTCGTTAGAATCCTTCACTAGCTCGTGATTCATCTATGGCCCTCGCTTTAAATCCGTCCTTTATTCACTAATTGCATAATATACTATTATACCATTCCCCCTCTAAAAAGCTTATTTTATTCACTGAAAACAGTGAATAAAAAGCACTTTTACTCACTGTTATATCGCTACACAAGTTGACCATCCTAATAATAATAACAAGAAAATTACTCTTAATTTTAGTAATTGTTCCAATTTTAATGTGCATTTTAATTAATTTAAGCTTCCTTTTTCTTTATTAAATGTTTATTTTCGCTTAAATCTTTCTTTTTCTCGTAGTCATGGTATAAAGTATAGTATGCAACTCTTGAATAAAACGGATTTATATCGAGGGCCATGAATCACTCGCGTCGCTCAGGATTCTAATAATCATGAATCACTCCCTACGGTCGTGATTCAGTCGATAGAATCCCTCACTAGCTCGTGATTCATCTATGGCCCTCGCTTTAAATCCGTCCTTTATTCACTAATTGCATAATATAATAAATACTATTTTCAGCCGCTCGTTATTTACTCATCGGTCGCTACTGGTTTCTGCTGCATAGTACTAGGAACCCAGATCCTGTCGGAGTGGGGCCCAAAGTGGACGATACCAACGTTCATATACGTGTACACGACTTTCTATATGTTTTGTGCAGGAACAGTGCCCGTCGTGGTTTTGGCTGAAGTATTTTTACCCGAGTTAGTTAGTTATTAGTCATTATCACTAGTATCGGTTGGAATATGAAATTTCGATTTTTCACCCATATTAACTTTAAATAACTGCCTCTTGCCTACTTAGTTCTTACAGACAGACAGCTATAAAATAATGGGTATCATTTAAGCTATTACCAATTTAATTAGTTTTGTGTTTCTTAAATAATAGGGTTTGTCCTCCAAATAGAAGATCTGTCACCAAAATGTAGTCACCAAACAATGCAAAATCAGTTCCACAATAAATCACCTAAAATCCTGAGATATAAGGTCTAGTACCAAATAAATGTTTTTGTATGTATTATAATAGGTGTGTCCTAATAAGTATTTAAGCAAACTAATTTAAAGAGATCACCAATAGTAGTAGTTTTCTTATTCACCACGGATCGATTGATATACATAATATGTGGACGGTAGGGCTTGGTCGACGGAGCCCCGCTTCGCGGGGCTCCTACTTCTGGGTGGTTTATAAAAAAATAACCACGAAGGGGATGGCGGGGTCTCTCGACCCCGCCATCCCCTTCTAACCTAACCTGTCCGAGTCGGGGTGCCCTAAAGTCCAGATTGCATCCAGTTTCTCCTGGTAATTTGTCTCGGGTATCATTTAAGCTATTACCAATTTAATTAGTTTTTTGTTTCTTAAATAATAGGGTTTGTCCTCCAAATAGTAGATCTGTCACCAAAATGTAGTCACCAAACAATGCAAAATCAGTTCCACAATAAATCACCTAAAATCCTGAGATATCAACCTGGGAACAATTTTTGTTTATCTGAGAACGAAAATATTTCGTGGCGATAGATCTATTTATTAGGTGATACAACTTGATGACAAATATAAATTTTGGTGATAGAAAATATAGTTCCCTAAAATAATTTGCGTTTCTCTGTAACAGAGCCTTCATTCAATCATGTTAACCTAGTACCTATCTTCTTTTCAGGTAAAAAGCGTCATGTCAATGTTAGCATGGGAATGGACAAGGCCTTAGTCTGAGGAATGGACGCAAATACTCAACTTTCTCAACCTATTCGTCTTCAACCTCCTAATAACTTCTGCAGGCCTGCCCCCGGTTTTCTATTTCTTCTCTTTTGTCTGCTTCTCTACTGCTGCCTTCTTCTATTACTTCTTGCCGGAGACGAAAGGGTTGCCAGTTTATGTATGCTATTCAAGGATTGTTTTTGAAGAAAAAATGATTTTGTTTCTTTGTTTTATAATATGTCTGTTTTGTTAATAAATTACTAAATTGTTTTATGTTCTTGCCTATTATTATTAAGGAAAAACATAAGAATTATTGTAATAGCTACTTTTTAGCCAGCCCCCCAGAAGTTGGGGTATGGCATCTTCCAGTCTTAGTTTACCAAATACGGCTGAATTGAATACCTACCTACTCGAAGTTATTGCAGATTGACAGTGCTTACTGGATTATGCTGAAATCCCTCGAATTATATAGGATATTATCACTTTCAAACGCTATAACTGGTCTGTTATTTTCGGAAAAACGCACTACTCTAGCAAATGCCTCTTCACATATATTCAATCAGTCGGGTCAGAAATAAGCAGCATGGATCACCACGCTTGCTAACAGTGAGTTGGTGATTTGTGGGCTTCCAGGTTTAGGTAGTATACTTATGGAAAGGCAATGTCAATGGCAAATCAGACAATGTTGCCAGATGTAACAATCTAACAGGCTGTGGACTGTCTATAAATAGTACCAAATTAATATGTGATAATACCTAATGATTGATGATCTGGCTGGTCATGGTGAGGTTGGCAACTTCTTTATGAACCGAATGTTTGAATAACAATGTGTCTAGCAGTGTTACGAAACATACGTGCATCTGCATAGATAAGTCTATGGTTCTTGTAGATTGCATAAGCATGGCATAATCTTTAAGGCCTTGAATAAATTGTCTGCGGACCGGTTCCGTTGGGGAATTAAATTAGCAGCCGTGCCTCAGCTACGAGCTACGATATTAGGTGCAACATTGCCATTTGGGTTATAGTTTCCGGGCTTAGGTAATTTATATAAATTGCGTGTAAGTGAAGCTGGCATCGATATCAGAAAGTTAGATCAGCCTGCCCCTTTTTGTTCTTTGTAGTTTGAGGCCTTAGAAATACTTTATTGATGTTCTTCAGAAGGTAATTTGGTGCAGCTACTAGGTCACAGAACCAGGTACTAAGTGCAAATTGTCATCAGTTAAACGCTACGGGGGATATAGTCTGATCTGCAGCTTGAAATTCTGCTTATTAGCGTGTCGATGGTAATCTAATTGATGTCTGCTCCAGAACGAGTAGGTAGGTAAGTAATGCATTATTAAGCGTAAATACATAACTCCCCTGTCTAGACATGACTGAAACCTGACCCTAGTTTATAAATAAATTATTTACAGTAAAATATAAAATTACCCCATAATAAAACTTTATCAAATCCATATTTACAAACAGTCGGCACACTTTATCTACGTCTGTCTGCTAGTAGCTAATTACCGGCCGTTGACTCCATGCAATGAGGTCAAGGTCCCCACTGATCAGACGATCAGACTGATCGACGAGATGACCGCATACGATCGATTGAGATGTTGCGAGATTACGATTAGATTATTTTTTACCTATTGTGGTAGGGTAATTTTTTATTATAGGTGCATCGTCTTCACATAAAATTATATAACTAATGTATACAAAATATTTTAACCAATTTTAAAAGAGTAACGGTGGAGTTTCTTGCCCATTCTTCTCCATACGAAACTACCTTTTGGAAGGGGCGACTAAAATCAATTCTATTTAAATGTAAATGTTGACGTTCAAAAGTGCCTTTTATGTGCCTATTTGAAATAAATGCTTTGACTTTGACTTTACGAATATTGAAGCCCGCATGTGTCTAAGAAATATCACGACGGCTGTATTCCCCGCTGGCTTAGATAGAGGTGTACTGGACCCACACGTTGTTTGTCAGTTTTATTATAGTAACGAAACAAAGTCAAATCATTTATTTCAAGTAGGCCATTAGAAGGCACTTTTGAATGTTAACATTTACAAGAAAATAGAAGTTGCCCTTTCCAAAAGATAGTATGAAGAAGAATGGGCAAGAAACTCCATAGTTAAATTTTGGACAAATAACAAGAAATTAGACTCCGGGTTTCTTATGAACATATCGCTACAATTTTTCACCCACCTCGAGGATAGGGTACGTAGATAATGTGGTTCATTACAAAATCTACTGTACGCTATAGTTTATCAGCCCCACCCAGTATTCGACTGTGCGTGGCATAAGTATTAATATAGTCACGGATAATCTGTTCGAAATTAGGTCCTCTGTAATGAAGGCCGAGCCTGCGTTTAGGGAATTTATTTAACAGTAGGTGCAAGTCCGACCCAACTTAGATGTAGCATTCATCTAGCATAGTATAACATCGAAGTTTTACGAATTTTGTCGAGGCTACATATTAGTTGTGTCAAGCCAGCTACATATAGCTATATAGCTTCATACAGATCTGTGTGGGATGAGGTGAAGGGTCTTCCTGTCTCTCTTTTGACTAGCTGATCAAAAGATGTAAGTGTTTAAGTACTGCGAAACAAAGTCAAAGCATTTATTTCAAATAGGTATGTAGCGGTATCTACATCGCCACATGCGAATTACGCATCACACTGACGTCACGAAAAATCCTGCATCGCGCAAGCAGAGTTTACCGTGTAACTAGCATATATACAACGTCCCGACATCAATCATCGGGCAGTTGCCCACCAGACACAAAACCTGTCTGGTTGGAGGATCCTCCCTATGCTATGGAGGTATGAGTGAACTTTGCTTCCAGTTCCTCATACTCTCTATACTGGTGACCCCGAACATGGATATTGACGCAGCCTTCGAACAGCTTTTTCAGCGTGACGTTGTCGCCATTGCTTCCTCAAGCTTTCGGGCAGCGAGTCTCAGCCAGCCAGCACCCACGGCTTCTAAGGGGTATCCTGACCACCAACATGCAGCGAATGAGCGCGCATTCCCGGTCATCACCCGTAGCCTCATCAGCAACCTTGGCACAGCACACTGTTCTTTCGGCCGGTCCACAATCAGAGCCCTTCACACCTCTCCTGGTCGACGCCAGCGGTCAGCCTCAACCCAGCGCTGTACCACGTCCGACGCACTGGAGCACAACGCAGCGCCATCCCGACTCACTGGGGAATCACCACGGAATAGAATAGAATAGAATAGAAAATCTATGCGGCACCCGGTCCGACACACTGGCACCTCAACTGGCACTGGCAAGCATCGCAAGAAGCACGACTCAGCCCACTAGCGACCTCCGGTCTCCGGAGGAGAGTAATGTAGCGGTATCTACATCGCCACATGCAAACTACGCATCACACTGAAGTCACGCAAAATCCTGCATCGCGCAAGCAGAGTTTTTATAGACATTATAATTGTATGTGAAGACGATGCACCTAGAATAAAATTACTATACCACAATTAGTCGAAATTTTTTAAAATGAATCATTGACAAATAAGTTGAACGGTTGTAAAAGTATACGAATATCCTATTTTTTTTAACAAGTAGAGGTCAGTGTGTGAGTTAAAGTAATCACAGAATGTAAATCAACGACATAAAAATAATAAATTATACAATTATATTAGCAAGCAGTTTGGTTTTGTCTAGACTCTAGATTGTCCTATAAATAAAAATAAAATAAATAAAATTCATTTAATTCAGGCAAGACCCATAATACATCCAATAAAATAAAATTAGCACAATGCCTGTAACTGTTAATAGCTGTAACTGAAATTTCAACTTCTTCAAAATGAAATAAATTAATGAATGAAAATTAAATAAAAAACGTCACAGAATTAAAATTAAAGTACAATGTCAGTGCAATTATAATGAAAGAAAATTAAAAGATAAAAATAGTCAAGGTTACAGAATTCAAAATTAAATCAACAGAAATTACAATAATAATTCAAATTATAAAAACAATACAACCACAAGTCACTATAAATTCAAAGTCAATGTTAATAATAAATTAAGTGCACCGGCTAAACATGTCTGCCACAGCATTTCCCAATGAAGGGGCAATCAAATCGCTCAGCGATCATCACCCAGTATTGGAGCTGGCCCGCACCCTGCGCACTAAGGACGCGCACCGCTTGCGCATGGTGCTATAGAGCTGGACGAGCAATGTTTCCTAGCATTCTTATCTTGAATAGTCCTCTAACTTGTAATATGCAAGAACATCTCTCTTGATTTGCTACCATCTATTGAGGAGTTCCATTCTCTAACTCCGAAGTTTTCATCAGATCGAGGGACCACTTATCTTCTGAATAAATCAAGAAGAAAATACTCATCCAAATCGTTTGAGATATGCAGGAGACAGACAGCACCTTACAACAAAAACACACACTCTTCATTGAGAACATCATCCTTGTTGAAGATGCTCAAAAAATTAATTAAGTGCAATTAAAATTCTGGCGGTTACGTGTAAAGATTGATTAGTGATTTATGATCGCATTGTGTCAATAGCACCCAGATAGACCTGTCTATTGTGTAGGTACACGCTGAATATGAATGAGTACTGTACTGGTTGTTTGTTACTTAAGTAATAAATAAAAACAATACCGAAAGGCGGTCGTATGTTATTTATTAAACGACTCTATAGAGATTAAGAATGACTGTCGCAAAAAAAGACGTAAGTGACTATATAGAGATTATTTTTATCGCGGTGTCCCCTGGCGGTTATAGTGTTGGGACAATGAAACGATAACGTTATTTTTATATAGTAAATGCTATTTTTATCTATGTGATTAGGCTGCTCACACTCTTCAAGGATTTTTGTTAAATTTGTTTATGATTTTAGAGAGAGAAGGTACAGAAAGTTATTTGTATTGCAGTTTACTAGTTAACTACAAAAACTAAGCATAATATTCTTGTGTTAGGAGTGGGTTTACGTTTATACGCAATATGAGTAATTTAATAATAGTTAAATAACATTTAAACCGACAAAACTAGTAAACAATAAGTTTGTCGGTATCAATGAATATAGGCTTGAAGGTTAGCTTATGAAACTGGTTGATAAAGGCTCCTTCAAACAAGCGCGACGCACAACGCGCGACGCTTTTCGCGTGCGACTCTCCGCTCGTCGTAAGACACGCGGTACATTTGTGTCGCGTGCGATTCATGTCGCGTGTCGCGCCTGTTTAAGGAGCCTGAAGACGTTCCTAGTATCTAAGTGGGTATTGACTGTTACAACTATGTATTTGTCTGTAGATAACTTTAACATTCTTCTTTCTTTCTTTCCTTCTTTTTTTTATACCCATAGACGAAGACAATAGGACTCTTATCTGTAATTTAAATTCGTTATGCCTCACTATTTTCTTAGCACTTAAAATTGTATCAGCTGTAACATGGTGTGCGAAATGATATCATTTGCTCACTGGCAATACAAAAAAACCCACTCCGTGGTTAAGAGTACCGACCTCTGTCTAAAATATTTGAAGTGGGGCTGACTGAATCCTATTAGACTGAATTGAAATCCTAATTTTCATCATCTTATCATTACTTGTTGACGACTCCCACAAAAAGACAGCTGCCAGTTCCTACACGAGCACCGCACTATCACGCAACATAAATAACGATAAAACCAGTTACGATATATACATACCAGTTACTTCGCTACAACGCTATTCGCTGATACATTACGTTCCCCCAGTTCACGGCCAGGCCAGTCCTGTACTACACTCAGCGCGAATCACACGCCCGTCACTATCCGCCGGGGTTTACTATACAATTTGTGACAGTTCGTGAACGACATTATATGTTCGGGTGAGTTTATTGCTAATATTTAGTTATTTTGTAAACTGTTTTTTAATGTCTGGCTGTTATTTGTATGTTTCTGGATCGATTTTCTTTATGCTTTTCTGGTTTTTGTTAGAGAGAGTGCTGTTGCAAATAATGAAGATGCTGTTGTGCTATTTTAACTGCATTTTAATTACTGCTGATAATATGAATTATATTCTATAGGAAGACACGTTCTGGAGACTTTCAAAGTAGTATAGTTAGCAGTTCCAGGGTGTGTACATTCGTGAAAATTCTTAATATTTGCACAAGTGCTCACACGGTTAACAGCATTGCGATTCTGTAACCATCTCACCGTGAAAACTTAGGTGAAGTGAGCGTGGAGTGAGCTACCAGTGTCATCCCACTGATGCTAGGGATTGACCAAGCATTATACTTACAATCATAATCGAGATTTTAATTATGTTTTCTAATGTTAGTTCTGTTGATAATTTTATATTATTTCAAACCTTGTATTTAAGTGGCAAAAAATTACTATTTACGGGTTTTTTACTGGCAGCTCACTCCACGCTCACTTCACGTAAGTGTTCACTTCACGGTCACATTTTTACAGAATCGACATACAGGCAACCGGAGGGATTTGCCATCTGCTTTCTTTGTAGGTACGACAGAATGTTTGCGGGTATTTTTAATTACTTCATTTAAATTCCTATAATGTGTTTGACGGACTACATGACATAAGTGCACCGTGGGAGTCTGTCGCCTGCGTAACATATTTCTGCTGCTATAGAGACAGTAATTCAAAGTGTTACCAATTCGTGCTACTGTCTCGACCAAGTAATTCATTCAGGTCAGTTATAAGGATAAATCAGTGTAACATTAGCATAGAAGAGATCGCTGACATCAGATTGTAATCTTCCACAGCTGAATTTGGCCACCCCATGGCCATAATCACGCAGCTTAACAGTTTGAATGGTGATCGCAGTAAACAGGAAGACGCTGATGTTCATCCTTCTTTAACCTACTTCATAACAAGGAGGAGCTTCTCAATTCGGTTGTATTTTTTTTAAATGTTTGTTACCTCAGTAGGCCAATTCTCGTACTTAAAAAATGTTCAAATTCAAGTCGCAATCTCATTTCAGCGACAATCAATGTCAAAAACTTGTCAAAAATGTATGTAAATTGATTCTCTTGGTCTTTAGTCATTGAAATTGATTGTAATTTTGACAGATTGAGACTGAGATTAGAATGCGAACGGTCTTAAAAATACGGGAATTGCCCCTCAGGTCTCCGTCATTTATAAATCGATTTCAAAAAATTTTTTGTTTGAACCACCCTTTTTTTTTTTTTTTGAGGATGCGAAATCATCAAATAACTTCTCCCGCTCTGGGCAGAGCAGGAGGGCGTGTCTCTTACTGACTAAAACCCACCCGTGTTCCTTCAGTTGCCTGTGCCAGGGGCCACGGTATCTCTCTCGGACTTTCCCACAACCCTGGCAGGCATCGGCCCTAGCGGACCCCGTCATTGGTGCTGACATCTCTTTGAGGCGCGCGTGGAACACAACGCGCCGTCAACCCGGGCCTGGTCCTTATCGAACGGCGAGCTGCCCATGCTGCGTGCTGCGCATGATGCGAGCTGCTGAGTTTGAACCACCCTATAAGCACATGAGTAGTTAAACGGAACAGAGGTAAAGCTTCATACAACCGCGCGAATCGGTTGCATTACTACAAGCACGCGGGGCATGTGTGCGTGACCACTGGCCGCTTGTCGCGTACGCGGCGAGACTGGAAAAAACCGGTTTACGCTGGCACAGCCAGTTGCCAATCCCAGGGTCAGTGCGACCTGCGTAACTTCGGTGACAATGCATTAATAAGATATAACCTCACGCTGCAGCCAGGATTGTCTCCTCACTAGGGAACTCTTCAACAGTTAGTAGCACGGTCACGGAATTTTATATGTTAGTTTAATTTCGATAATTCAACAAGATTTTTATCATGGACTGCTGCAGCCAGCAATGTCTCCTTATGAGGGAACTCTTTAACGATTAGGTTAGTAGCATGGTCTTGAAACTTGGTATTTTAATTTAATTTTGAACTAAACTGCTGATGCAGAGAGGATATTCTCCTCACGAGGGAACTCCTCAACGGCTATAGTAGCATTTTCATGAAAGCTTGACTATGCGTTTAAAAAACATTTTTAATGACAACTTACTACACAACTTACATCGTTCTTATTTCTCGCCACTAGTCGGTCTGTCTTTAAATTAAATAAATATTTAAAATACCTATTTTTTTAATATTTATTCATGTAATCTTTAAAATATAGGTAAGTACCTAAACTATTTTTTCGGTAAATCAAACTGATAGTCACTTGTTCCTACTGTTACTCAGGAGCAATAACTTCACTCGAGCAAAAGTTTCGCGAATATTTCGATCTTGACATAAATATTGTCAATGTTGGCCACGAAATACTAAAGCCTCGAATTCATGGTAAACATTTGTTTAGCAACAGTTGATCAACGTTGTTGATGAACGGCGATAATGTTGCTGGAAACTTTGTTTAAATCAGTATGGGTTGTCCACACGGCATCGGCAGTCCGCATTAAAATGTTGCCCGAGGAAGTAGTGTTGTGTTCTCTGTATCTGATGTATAGGATTTCTAATAAAAAAAGAGAAAAAGATGGTTGATTCTAAACTATCTTCTGCAAAGAGAAAATTTGATGAGTGACCTCAGAATGACAGATGGATCATTTATTAACTTTATGAGAATGTCGAAAAGTGATTTCGATCATCTTCTGGAAATGATTGGTCCGTCAATAGTCAAAAGGGAAACAAATATTCGTCAGCCAGTTTCACCTCAAACGTGGCTGGCTATTACATTACGGTATCTTGCAAATGGAGATTACCTTGGTGTTTACCATGAATACGGGGCTTTAAACGTATTACAGATTGTAAATTTGACATGCCATGTGATTGTTTCCCCTTAGATTACTTAAAAAAACTATACCTAGTTAGATTTAGAATTTACCACACAATTAAAAGAAACAATAAATTATTAAAAAACAAAAATTATAAAAAGAAAATTATTAAAGTAAGTAATTTGTAAAGTTTTTTATCATACTGAATAATAAAACTATTTCACTAATGTTTTATTTCATTTATTTTTACCTATTGTGACAGTGACAACCCTACCAAAATAGGTAACAATTTTGCACTTTCTTAAGAAGCTTTGCCTCTGTTCCGTTTAACTACTCATGTGCTAAAAGTATACCCTACTTATAGGGTGGTCCAATAATACGTATTTTATGTCCACTTAGTGTATGTTGATGATGTTATAATAACTTCCTGTCACTGTTATTAACTTAGCAAGTGAAGGTATAAGAATTTGTGTGCGGTTGGTTGTAACTATAAGGCTTGTATCGTTTTTGTAATAAAGTGTTTGCCTTATTCATCATACGATACGAGTGGGAAGGGAGAGCTCTATGTATTCTATTATCCATACCGTGTTAACACACACACACACAAGCACACACACATCACACACATATTTTTATTTTATTTAGGTTAACCAACAATTGTTTACACAATACATTCAAAATCATTTACTTAAAAATACGTTTATAAGTGCAACAATTACTTACAGGCTAACACAACGTGCACCATTTATGGTTTTACATAATATTATAAAACCAAAAATGATATTTACAATTAGAGTTATTCAATAATTTATGGTAATTAATGCGAAACAATAATAATAACAACAAAAAAATTAACATTAAAATAAAATAATAACCTTTAAGAGCGTTTATACCTTATGAGTGGCAACGTCGCAATTTAGTGTCATATTTCGTGGTTTTCAATTTTTATCATTTAATCGGAGCTATATTTTAAAAATCTGTTTAATTAACTTTTTAGAATTATGTGAAAACTGTGTAAAAGGTAAGAAATCGTTGCGTTTACAGTTCTATTTATATGCAAATAATACATTGGAAACTTGCAGGGCGTTATTTTCATTGTAAAATAACTGTAAGCATTACGGTTACTTACTTTTTAAACACTTTCACGTAATTCTAAAAAGTTAATTAAACAGATTTTTAAAATATAGCTCCGATTAAATGATAAAAATTGAAAACCACGAAATATGACACTAAATTGCGACGTTGCCACTCATAAGGTATAAACGCTCTTAAATTAAAAAATAAAAGTAACATTCAGTAGCGAGATCATTGGTTGTGAGAATAGCGCTCAATAATGCGCATTTCCCTTGGTCACGCATTTCACGTTTCGACGGTGGAAATTTCAAATGTCGTAAGGGGACAGAGATTTATATGTCCTTTACGAAATTTGCAATTTCGGCCGTCGATTTGTTTACTGCTGTTTGGATGCTGAATTTTGGATCATTCGTTCTTGCTTGGAAGAGGAAGATTTAATTTCAAACTATGGTATCCCAAAGGTTTGGCTTGAGTAAGATATCTCCCCCATGTTAGTGTTTCAGGTAGGTATCTACTTCTCTTGCTCTTTAGATAACGAGTTTGTGAGTGCACCTACATTGTCAAGGCAGACGTCTCGATATATTTGAATAAATGGTTCTTGCTCAGCCACTCAATCAAGGGCTTAAGAAAGTTGTTGGTTATTTGTGATCGGTATTTTAAAAACCACGACTTAGATTACAATGCTAGAAGAACAGAACTAAAGATATTACATAATATTGTAACAACTAGATGTACATATGAATGCAATAAACAGTTTTGAGTTTGAGTTTGAGTATTCAGGTCGGGAAAGGGGCCTCAAAATGTTCCGCCAGTGTGCATTGTGGGGTAGACGGTGAAGGTTGTGGAGAGGTTCAAGTACCCTGATGCCAGGCGTGAGTTTGTGTGTATGTTGTTTTTTTTTTTTATTCTATTTTTAATTAGGGACATTTACCGCAATGCGTATGACAGTCCCATCGTACCCTAAACACATACTATTACGGATCACATTTGGGACATGAACCCGAACAGACTCCTCGCATCATCGCCATTTGGTTGAGACAGAATGTTATGAAATGTGCCCATATCAAGCTGGTTCAAATTCAAAACCCCAAACAGATCCCTTCTACGTGACTCATATCGAACACATTCCATCAATAAGTGATGTAAGTCCTCCACAACTCCACACTCTAAACAATTAGGCGAGTTAGTTTTTTTCATCATAAAGGTAAACTTATTACCTACATGGAATGTGTCCCTATCTAAGTCTATGAGCTGTAACAACTAGTTTCCTACTTAACTGACTATTAATAAACCAGGGCACACGAAAAGGCTGACTGTCCGCCATTTTTTATTTCTTATTTTGTATTATCTTATTATTTATTGTGTTTTTTTATGGAACATGATCTGCAATAAAGATTTTTTTTTATTTATTATTATTGTTAATTCGCCAATCGCTAAATTTTTCTCGGCCAGCCTCTGCGCCGAATTCCGCCTACAGACACCTATATAATAACTGTGTGACCATCCTTGTTCACTTTTCCGAGATGATGTCTTTCATCATCACTTTATTCTGAATTAATAGATAGTAAACGTTCTGATTTTTTCTTTTTAGAATTCATATTACTATATTTAACACAACCAACTATTTACATCATCATCAGCCTATAATGTTCCCACTGCTGGGACATAGGCCTCCTCTCGGTGAGAGGGAGCCGTAATCCACCACGCGGGCCCATTGCGGGTTGGTAGATGTCACATATCTTTCGAATGTTTGGTTCTAGGACATGCCAGTTTCCTCTCGATGTTTTCCTTCATCGTTTTGAGAGCAGTGGTGATGAAATAATTTACACAAAGTAAAGCGCCTGTCTGGGTTCGAATCTACGACCTACAACTCGGTAAGTCACGGCCGTTACCACTGGGTCACCACTGCTCTCCTATCAAAACTCAAAAAAAAAACGATATCTTTAGCTATTTACACTAGGTACTAAATAAAGTGAACAACTAACTAACTATACAAATAAATAAAAAACAAAAGGAAAGTAAACCATAATAAAAAACAAAGTTCTATCTTTGCATTTATAAATAGAAAATTATCGATTACTGGTAGTAGTGACCTTCAATGAATTCGCATTACAACGCTAATTGACACGCAAGGGGCATGTGCCTTTTCCTTGTCATCCGCAGTGGGACTCATGTACAGGCACAGGTGGTGATAACGCAAGGTCTCGACACAGAATTCATTTGTTTCTGATGAGTCTTTACTTTTTTAGGTTCCTTTGGAGATAAGACTGAAGAATAGTCAGTAAGTGGCTTTACATTGCGGCTTGTGTTTGGCATAAGGGAAAAGAATTTGGTCTGTTCAAAACAAACCACAGACTTGTTTGTATCTGCTGGGGTTGCGGGAAAGTCCGAAAGGGTTACCGTGGACCCTGGCACAGGCAACTGAACTCGGGTGGGTTTTAGTCAGTAAGAGTCTGACATGCCCTCCCGCTCTGCCCAGAGCGGGAAAAGTTATTTGGTGATTTCCCACCCTCAAAAAAATAAAATAATAAAAGACTAGTTTGTATGGACATAATTCCTTTTTGCGTTTGCTTTTATAACTAGATAAGTCGTCCGCCGTGTGATTTCTTATCGATAAAATGTGGAGCTTTCATACAAAATTTCATTTCCTATTTAACCCCTTTAGGGGAAACATTTTAAAAAATCCGTCCTGATTGCTCACCTTCGTTACAAAAGGAGCTCTTGTGGCAAACTTCATGGTACTAGAAACAGCGGGCTGGGCTGCGGGTTGTCAGTCAGCTAATGAATTAATTTAAGATAATAATAGGGAAAATAAAAACTTTTTTACTGTTAATGTACACAATGGTTTTTTCCCTAATTCTAAGTGCAGACTAGTGAAAAATGTCGACATCACTTACTTTAGCATGCTCGCTCAGCCAACTTTAGTCCTCTTGGGTTTTTTCGACATCCTTTGGACCACCAGACCCTAGCACGAATGCGCGAAGTATACCTAACGAAAATTCGAACGATTTTTTTATTTGAAAATACAAGTTTAATGTAGCATTTTGGTTTAAATTTATGCGGTAAAAACACAATTAGTATCACCACGTGCTTATGAATGAAGTCTTTCAAAGTGAATAAAAATTGGGTGCGAAACGAGTGTTATCAATGATAAAATCGTTCATAATTACGTTATGTTTACTCCGTCCATTCGTGACAAGCCCACAGAGTTCTGTTTTACCCGAGTGCCCCAGAAGAAGGGCAATGTTTTTCACTAAGGTGAATAACGAGTTCACGACCAAAAGTAATCCTATGATCTACCCAGTAACGAGTTTTACTTTACACTTATAGTAATTCTGTAGTATCTTGGATTAACAGAAGATGCACTGATTAAAAGTGACGTTTGTGATTATAGGTGGGATTTGTAAAAACACAATATTATATTGTAAGTAATCAATAATCAATAAAATTATATCTAGGTATTTTTACGATGCAGTAGGCTTAAGTAATTTATTAAAAGGCATCTTAATTCTTCAAGACAGCAAGCAGCCTATAAAAGATTATTGATAATTTCTTTGAATGTATAATTTATTATACTCTAAAATATTAGAGTTGTAAAATTAGATAATGTTGAAATTATTTATCTACAACTTACTAATCTAATGTTTATGCACTCTAATTCACTAATTGACCACATCCCTTAAGGTCAGTTCCAAAAGTATGTGATGTAAGTGTAAAAAAGTCCTATTCATGTTAAATTCACTCAGTAAAGGGTTACTAACACAACACAGTCATATGTATTTATAATGTTAGTTTGAACTTTATGTCTCACCAGTTTTTCCAACAATAATTATTGTTTGAATAATATTATTCGCGTTTTTGCGTCTGTGTTTCCGAACGCATACACCCCTAATCTCTTCAAAGTGAGAGTGAACAGGCTTCTTCTAGGCTGAAGCTCACTCCATCGTCGACTCTGTCTCTGTCATCACTGACCTTGACTAGAGCCAAGAGCAAACCCATCATAAATAATTTAAAAAACAACTTTGATTGAAAGATCCTCGACGAAATAGAGGGCTATAAAATTTACCTCTATTGTCGTATGAAAAACATCTTTGGGGTGATATAACATTGGAATTTCAGGTTTAATAATAATAATAGCCTGGTAAAGATTTCTTAGCGTCCGAATTTTGGTTACGTTTTGGTGAACTTTTCGGGGAAACTGAAGGTCTGTGCAATTATGGACGAAATTATGAAAGACGGGACGGTTGACGTAAGTCGGGCATGCAACCATCCAGGTGAGTCCATCAGACATATTATCTCTGGTTGTTCTCGTCTGGATATCGGCGAGTACTTGCACAGGATAACTAAGTAGCCAGGATTATCCACCAGCAACTTGCTTTGAAATGTAAACTTGTGGATTCTGAGGTACCGTATTACAAGTATGTGCCCAACCTAGTTCTCGAAAATGACCAAGACACGTTGTACTGGGATCGGTCTATCATTACTGACTATTATCGCCAATAAGCCTGATATAGTGGTGATAGATCGATTAGCGCGCCGCATAATGATAATATAGATGTTACCATTTCACATGACGAGAACCTCGGGAAAGCTGATAAAGAGAAACAAATTCAATATCTCGACTTAGCACACGAGGTTGTTGACATGTGGAATGTGAGCTCGACTGTCATTGTGCCGATTGTCATATCGGCCAATGCCTGATGACCGAAAGCTTCGATCAACGTCTTCTCAGTGCTCCTCGATACGGCTCGTATCGTGAGGAGGTTTCTGTCTCTGGAGCCCTAACCACCGACAGCTTGGACCCTTGCTCCCAATCCCGGGGGACCTTAAATGCTTTTTATAAAAATATTTAAAAATGTATTTAATATGTATGAAAATAAATAAACTAAATAATAAAAATAAATCATGTAATTCAAGCTACAAATAACCATAACATAAACACCATAAAGACTAACATACATAATTATAAAAAAAAACTACAGAAACATAAGACACTACACTTGGGAGCTCTTGCGCTTGGTTTTGGTCACTTCCCTGTAAGGTCTGTACACAACTCTTGCCGGTCAAAAATCTGAGCTAAGGAAGACAGCCTTCTGCATTGCGGTAACCTTAAGGATGTAGGCCTTAAAATCTATAGTCTTTGTTGACTCCAACCCCGACAGCTTCAGCAACTTCCTCGACACCGATTTGATCTTGGCTCCTCCTGATGATATACTGGAGGAGCTTATCTCCCGATGTGTGTGGGTCCAACCGGGAAGTGTACAAGAGCATGGTGGGTAAGGTTGGTGGTGACATCCTGACTTGCAGGAGCGGTACCGCGTTTAAGTGCTATTACACATTGGCATCCACACTTCTACAGGCTCGTTTTCTGATTCGATTGTTGACGTCTTCATCTGATGCGTTTTCTTCCTGAGGTCTGTTGGAAAATTCATGGCTCCACCCTTTTTTATTGTTATTGAATTGGATTGCAGAAGGTTTTCTGTTTCGTTATTCGTTAAGTTTTCTAAAACAGTAGATTCGTTTTCCTAAGACACAGCTTTGTTGTCTGTAGGTACACTTTTTCTGATTGCTCACTTCTCTACATACTAGGAGTAAAAGTACTTGATCACAGTTGAAAAGAGTTGTGGTGGGGCTTATCGTAAAACAAAACTCATTTTATCATCGTTCGGCTCCAGACTTTACATGGTATAAAATGATTACTTGGATACTAACATTCGTTTTAAGTTTTCTTTACTAATACTACTGTAAGATTTTAGTCTAATAATATAGGCTTATTATCAGCAACAGACAAAATCAATTCGCCAATCCTTATCACGAAAGGAAAGAAAGAATTTGTTGCATAATTTAAACTGACAAGATTGTCACAAATAATAATAAGTCCATACGAGACAATTAGTAGTGTAAGAGTGATCAGTTAGTAGGTACCTGGATATATACAAATTCCTTAGTTTTGTAAAACAAAAGAAAGAAAAAAGAGCGTTAATTAGGAAAAGAAAATTAAAACGGAGTGTGATAAATTAACTTTCGCGAATGACATTCGTGTTAGCTGGTAGTTGCTAGGTGTTATTAAGGTGTGGCGGTCACAAGAGAATTTTATGATAGTTAGTAATTTCATAGTTCAGCAATCCGCAATGGACCCCCGTAGTGGGTTATGGCCCACTCCCTCTCACAGAGGGGAGGCCTATCCTATAGAAACCATCTGCAGGACAACTCAGAACGAATAAAGTATGGAAAACTAATAAAAATATTTGTCTAGTTTTTTTTTATTTGTTTCAGCCAAACAACTATGCACCACGACCAATGAAACTACCAGGATGACAGGAAAGACAGGAGTACGTTTTGAAGAGGCGGAGAGGTGCAAGGGGGTTATTCTGACATCAATAGCGGTGACATGTGCGGTATTAGGATGGCTGACACGGGGGTCCCCAACAACCATGGGAGCTGTGGCCCTGCTCGGCACGTTTTTCATGACGGGCGATAGATATCAATGGATTTATATATGGAAGAAGACGCATTACAGGGATTTTCTGTGAGTACCTAAGATATAATTTAATTTTGATATCTGAATGTTTGGTCCTTTTGCGCTTTATCTCTAAAACTATAAATAATTCAAGCTGGTTGGCGAAGATGCTATTGTTTTTCTGGCACACGCTAAGTCAGTAAATGCCTGATAAAAAGTAGCAGTTAGGGTGCATTACAATTCAATCAAATCAAATATATTTATCCCCGAGAGACATATATTATCATTTTGTTCTCAACGATAATTCAATTGGCTTCCATATGTGGTACTGTATGAAATACTTCCTGTACATTGCGACACTATTATATTTGACTGTGGTTAACACGGGAGCTGTTTCGCAGACCACAGAATGGGGTTTCTAATTTCACATAGACATATATACTTATCTCATTAATACGGAATAACACAATATGTAGCCCTAGGAACCAAAATAAAAGTGGAAAGCATTTTCCACTGGTTCATGTGTGTTGTTACTTCTTACCCAATTTTTTATTTTTTGTTTCATAATTTGATAACACGTAATTTAAAAACTAAACTAATTATGACTATTGGAAGAATGGTAGTATAGTGTGTTTAATACTGACGTTGGTAGCCGATACGTTTTCCAGGACTTCTCACTAAATACCAATATACCAAACTGTCAAGCCGCAGGTCATTAGCTTTCATCAACAATCCCTTGTTCGATTGCTCCGCAAAATTGACGGTGATGTCCGAGTGGAAGGACTAAAGATAGGTAATAACAGTGCTAGTAGTAAGTTTCTTTCATGTTTTCTTCTTTTTATGGTACTTGTTGTCATGCGTTCCTGTATTAATGCTGTGCCTACGTTTAACTTTTACTTTTTATACATATCGAACCCTGTACCAGTTTTTAGGTTCGAATTGTCTGGAAACCATTTATCTCGTTACATAAGACCTTGATGACTGCTCATCGCGATCTAATAGGGGCAATAGCCGTAAAATTTATTGTTGTATATGTTTATATTGAAACGTATACATTTATCAGGTTTATGGTGATAAAGACGAAGACTATCCTAAGCTGTGGTTCCGTCCTGTTTGTATGAAGTAAAGAAAAAAATCACTTTTAATGAATTTACTTTTGGCACGCATTAAATTAAGTACACTTTTTCTATTGTTTGATGTATAATTAAGAGACATTGACTGTACCTACGCAATAACGACATTTTGTTGTCGCGTTTTTCATTATCAGCATCAAAGAATGAAAGCACTTTTTCTATGCATTATTATTTGATTTCTCTGACCTACTAATTTTTTGGTTGCCCGGAAACGAATTATAATATAATAAAAATAAAAACTATTCAGGCAACATAACTTGTTGATGAACCTTAATCTGCGTACAAAAGGACCCCGTTAACAAAAGTTACAGAATAGCTCCGCAATTGCTTTCGCGCACGTTTGTTATTACACGTTATCAACGGTGCAAGGGTCAGTCCGGTGTCGCATGTCTTCGATGCTCTGTCCATTCATTGTCCCCTAGTATGTGTAAACGGTCCGAAGTTCACCATTCTTTCACATTTACTAACAAACAATGCCTGGGTTTTGTTGCATTATTTCTTCCCATAGAGGGAGATATAAACAGGCCTATTGATCAAAGTCTATCTACCTACTGTTTTCTTTGTGTATTAGCATTAGTTTTCTTGTGTGAATTAGTTTTTATTGTATATTCCTTTTCTAGTAGATTACGAGTTAATCGACTCGTATGAAATTAAGAAATTAATTGTATCGTATAATATACGGGGTTATTGGTAAAACACCATCCACCTCTTAAGGGGTCATTGTACTCATCATTATGAACAACTTTTACTATGGAGCCAAATATGAGTCATATTTGGCCCATTCAGACGACCATTTCAGACATCAATCTACATGGTCCTCAAAGATTATGTCCAAACTTTTATATACACATGGACCATGATGAATTTTATATATACAATGACATGGATATTTACTTTGTAAAGTATTATATTATTTTAATTATTGTGAATGTGAGGACTATGTGGGTCATTGTTTTTATTTGTTTTTTTTTTGCTTTGCTCAGTTAGTTTATACATGATCTGGCAGTTTGAGTAATTTATGCGGCCTACCCAAATGTCCTTTCTTTGGTATTGTTCCTCGAATCCTTGAGCTCCTTAATTAAGCTCTGAGTTGAGCTGCACGATTACTGACACATGCGTGCACCGACCGGACAGGTCCACTCAATCTGTGTGGTTTTTCCTCGAAAGACCATTTCAGACACTAATCTACATAGTCTTCACATGATCTGACCAAGATTATGTCTGGGCTTTAAAAGAGACTGTGACCTCTGAGTTTGTTTCGGCCTTTCTTCTCAGAGTAGTCCGATAGGAAACGCCGACCTCATCTAGCTTTTAAAATATGATTGACGTGTAAAAGTGTTGGTACAAACCTACTTACAGAAATAAAAATCATTTATCATTCATGAATTCGCGAAAAAAAAAATCTGCTGGTCCCTACATTTTGACGAGTTCTGCAAACATAAATGTAGAGAACAGCTGATTTTTTTTCGCGATATCATATTTGGTCCCAGTTATTCGTAATGATGAGTACAATGACCCCTTAAGAGGCTGATGGTGTTTTACCAATAACCCTGTATACCTATTACATGTATAGCGATAAATGTAAACGGAACGAAGGAGCCTGGATCTCACGACACGGGGAATCCTAGTGAGAGTTCCAAACCAACGAATTCGAATGAAATTTTTAAAACGAAAATTTTCTTTACTATCCCTTTCTGGCCTAGCCTCTTCTGCCTGCGGCTTTGCCCGCGTGGATGTCGGAAATTATCCCACATGATCGTGCTACTGGGACATCTATCTCCTTGACAAAATCTGTTCTAGTAGTTTACGCATGAAAAGATAACGTAAACCTTTCGTGAAAAAATATCCAACTGACAGTGAAGACCGCATCAGTCCGTTGCGCCGTTTAAAAGATTTAAGCATACATATAAAAAAGTGACTTTGTTTTATACTATGTTAATATTATAGTAAATATAGTATTGTTGTTTATACAATGAAACTGAAGGATTTCTTTTGAAAACATTGCGGATACACACAATCTAGGGAGCATGCTGACAGTTATAATTTTCTTTTCTTTCTTTTTTTAAATAACGTTGCCCCACACTAGGAATTTATCGTGTATTGTGAGTGCGTTTAAAAACATTTAAATTCACATACACAAACAGGCAGACCCGGAACAACTACTTGCAGGTCATACAAATATTTGTTCCGTGCGGGAATCCAACCCGCGACACGCAGCGCAACATTCAATCGCTTAACCACTGCGCCAACCGCGCCGTCAACAAGTCGGCAAATTTTTGTAACATAGTGTGAAGTAGAGAATGGGGATTTTTTTAAGAGATATAATCCTGCACTAGACAGACAGAGCGCTCAGTAATAAGGTCACTTGACATACTTTGGGTACGAAATCCTAAAGATACTCGTAGCTCACTTGTTCCGATCTTAGCCACAATTTTGCATTTTAGCAACTGTAATTGATGCTTAAGACGTGAAACTCCGATGAGACCTATATTGATACGTCCTTCAAAAATGACATTCTGAGTTAGTAAATTGGTTTGATAAAACACATTGTACTACACAATTATCAAGGTATATCAATTATGGTAACACACATTTATCAAGCATTCAACTTTAGACAGGTGCAGTCAAATGCAATTCTGACTTAGTAACGTGCCCTGGCAATTAATGTTGATTAATAACTTCGAGCAGTGGTGGCCCAGTGGCGTCGGCTCCTTTTGATTGTGGGAAATCGTCAAATAACTTCACCCGCTCTGGGCGGAGCGGGAGGGCGTGTCAGACTCTTACTAACTAGAACCCACCCGTGTTCCTTCAGTTGCCCGCAACCCTGGCCGAGTGATATCGACCCCGACTCACGAGCAGGCAGGCGCTTTACTTTGTGTAAATAATTCAAAACCGTGAAGGAAAACATTGTGAGCAAACCGGCATTTCCTAGAACCAAAAATCGAAGACATGTGACGACCACCAAACCACATTGGGTCCACGATTGGATGTGGATTATGGCCCACTCCCTTTCACAGAGAGGAGGCCTGTGTTCCAGCAGTGGGATGGATCATTGTAGGCTGATTATGCGTGTTATGCAATAGCATCCAGTAGTCCTATATATACATTCAAACAAGCTAGTGAATGACAAAATTATGCATTTCAAGTCAAACTAAGTCTAATATAGACAGAATGATAAGGCTTGGAGATAACAATGCGTATTAGTCTTGCCATCGTTAGATGCAGGAAAATTTTGAGGAAAACTGTCTGTTGCGAAATTCTAGTCATCCTATTAGCATAAAAATAAGTTGGAACTAGTAAAAAGATGCCAATTACCCCTGATTAAGTAAGATTAAGATTAGTTTTGCTCTTGTGAATTGCATAATATGATTAAAAAAATATTTTTTTGATAAACATTTCAAATGGAATGTAGAGGAGAATTTTATTTTGTTCCTGTCACTCCAAAAGTACTAGATGCACATAGCCCGTGCCGAGTAATGTGAACCACCGGACGCTGTTGATAGCTCTCCATTGTGCGGCCACAAGGTGTCTGCAGCAATTGCCCGTTGGACCTTGGCCTCTCCTGATGTCCTAGTACATAAACTGTTTACAAGGGGGCCGCGGTCGGTTGTCATTCCAATGCGAATCATTCTAGCATTTTCCAGTAAAATTTTGGAATCTATACTTACTAACATGGAATTAGGAATTTGAAGTGAAGTTATTTTTAATTACTTTAGGAATGAAACATTCGCAGAATAGCTCGGTCTTGAAATGGTAGAGTTTAGAGACACAAAATAAATGTTTACAGATCGAATGTTTTGGACCAAACTTTAAGGTATTTATTTATTAGGGTTTCATCACTTCGTTGACCGTCCATCCGTCCGTCCTTCTATCGGCTGTCAAAACCCTTTTTCTCAAAAACGTCTGGAGGTATCAAGTTGAAATTAATATCTAATACCTAGATATCTCCTATATTAGATATTAATTTCACCTTGATACCTCCACACGACCGTCCCACTCCGTAGACCTACGTCTACGGTCCTTTGGAGTTCTAAAAGTAAATTTTCTAAGTCAATGCAATAAAAAATACGACCATTTATGCGACATATTTTGATACTCGCAAATAAATCGACCCCTATATATAGGGTACTTTCCGTTCACCTAGAATCATGAAATTTGGCAAGAAGCAAGGTCTCACAGGTAATTTGTAGATAGTTTGTAAATAAATTGACCTTGACGTATATCGATGTACAGAAGAACGTTTGTAGATAATTTGTAAATAAATTAACCGTGACGTATATCGATGTACAGGAGAACGTTTGTAGATAATTTGTAAATAAATTGACCGTGACGTATATCGATGTACAGGAGAACGTTTGTAGATAATTTGTAAATAAATTGACCGTGACGTATATCGATGTACAGGAGAACGTTTGTAGATAATTTGTAAATAAATTGACCGTGACGTATATCGATGTACAGGAGAACATTTGTAGATAATTTGTAAATAAATTGACCGTCACGTATATCGATGTACAGGAGAACATTTGTAGATAATTTGTAAATAAATTGACCGTGACGTATATCGATGTACAGGAGAACATTTGTAGATAATTTGTAAATAAATTGACCGTGACGTATATCGATGTACAGGAGAACATTTGTAGATAATTTGTAAATAAATTGACCGTGACGTATATCGATGTACAGGAGAACATTTGTAGATAATTTGTAAATAAATTGACCGTCACGTATAACGATGTACAGGAGAACATTTGTAGATAATTTGTAAATAAATTGACCGTGACGTATATCGATGTACAGGAGAACATTTGTAGATAATTTGTAAATAAATTGACCGTGACGTATATCGATGTACAGGAGAACATTTTTTCAACTACAAAGTCAAGTTTATTCTTTGGATAAATTCATCCTAACTACAAAACCCTTCATTGTGCGTAGTCCGATACGCACTTAACCGGTTTTATTGAACGAATCTAAATTTGTGATAACATCGTTACCGTATTTTGAGAAAATATAATAACCCAACTTAATATGATTTCACAGACAGACATACCCTGAATTGTGCGTGGTCTGACACGTACTTGGCTGTTTTTTTTAAATCTTAGTTACCTAACTTATATATTATTTTCTAACATTAAACATAGTGACAATCCTTTTAGTTCGGAGCAATATTGAGCGATAGACATTAACTGAAATTGCCAGAGTGTAGTGTTACAATCTTAGAGCATTCTTAATGCTCTAAGGTTACAATAGTATTGCCAAAAGTATCTGACATTCCAGGTCATTTGACAATCCTGTCAACTGTGTTTTTAGGCACCTCTTGACTACTATGCTTACTATATGAATATGTTGAGCTTCATCAGGTTTTACATGCAAGAGGGGCTCGTGGCTAAGTAATAACAACCGCATGGGTCGATCGATCAGTTTAAGCTACGCTTGCCGCGGTCGGTTCGTGGATGGGTGACCATCTTTAGATACAAAAGATCCTTCCATGCCACGAAAAGCACGTTAAGCTGTTGGTCCCGGCTGTCATTCGTGCATCTTTAACAGTCGTTACGGGTCGTCAGAACCCCAAAAGTCTGACAACCATTCTTACCAAGGGGTATCGTGTTACCCAGTGACTGGGTTGTGGAGGTCAGATAAGCAGTGGCTAAGTGTAGTCAGCGAAACCAAATGGTCCTGGGTTCGAATCCCGGTAGGGGCAAATGTTTGTATGATGAATATGGATATTTGTACCCGAGTCATGGATGTATATTTATAATATGTATGTATTTACAAAAAAAAAAATGTATTTAAGTAGTGTATCAACCATCTGGTATCCATAACACAAGCCTTAATTAAGTGCTTAACTTGGAACTAGATGGTGCTGTGTGCAATGTCAGACGATATTTATTTATTTATTTATTATTCATCTGTTAGACTGGAAGCGGACCTCAAAAATAGTTGGGGAATGCCTTTTCAGATGATTGTATACAAATATCTATTACTAAATAATGTGGTCATTATTTTGACATCCTTCATTGAGCAAAGTCGACCTTACCGCGCTACTTGAATAGGCGCCAGCAAACTTGTATGGAATTTAATTGCTGGTGAGTTTTACCCACCAGCTTTGTAAAAAATTTGCACAAAATTGAGACTGATGAGCAAAGACAAGCTAGAGCTAGCACACTTAGGAAATATTTGCCCAACACTATTCAAACGAAATTAAAAGTTGTCAAACATAGCCCGAGGTATCAAGTCTGTATTTTTATACAACAATTTGCCTATATAATTCAAAACCGTATACTATGTTAACTTATATACATAGAGCAACACGGACCACCGGCGGACGGTGGTCTGTGTTGCTCTATGCTTATATAAAAACAAATTGAGGACCTATTTATCGTTTCTCTGTCTACGCTATTTATTGAGGAAATGCCATTATAGTATCAATGAATTCCTAGATGACACATGACATTGTGACATTTTACTACTTTGACATTTATTATTATCTAGTGTACTTACTTGAATTCGTAATTGACCGTTATTGTTTTTATTGACTTTTCTAAAGGTATTTAATGAATTGTATTTAATTGCAACTGTCTAATGTTATTTTTTTTAAATTTCAACACATGAAATTCTTATTCTAATTTCTATTGTTATGAAATAAATTACTTGAGTTATGACTTAACAATTTCCTTTGAAAATCCATTATTCTCGAGTTTTGTTTAAAAAATAGTCAGGTATTCAATACATTGTTCACCGAGGGGAGAAAGTGACCAATTACTAACGAGGGTGTAGTTTGAGGCCCGAGGCTCAGCCGAGGGAGGGCCTTTTTTTTTATAGGGCCGTAAGACACGAGTTGGGAACCGCATTTTCTTCCGAGTGATACATAGTGCTATATACCATACCTACAAGGAATATAAAAGATATTTTTTTAAGTGAAGTTTATTTTAAAATTGTTACAGTTATTAAAACTCAGTGTAATACTTTTGCCAGGGAGATTAATATTGGTTTGTGACGTTTGAGATAATGCAGAAGAGATATAACTTGCTGTGACTGTGCTACTTATTGGCATTGCGCTGGGGGAAGGCTGTGGTGCCAAAGGGGCAACTGGTTCCCGAGGTGCCACTGGCGATGCTGCGCTTGTTAATATGGTTGAAGAGATTAATCCTGGTGCAATGTAATCGATTCTGCTATTTCGTTATTTATTTGTATTTTGTTTTCATAAGAATTCTCGATGTAACTTCTGCAACAGCGGATGATTTCCAAACCACCGATAAAACGTCACTGAGCTGGTGTTATTTAAATTACTTGCATTGTTTGAGTACAGCAAAATACAAGCCTTGGTCCGCAATGACTGAGTTGCTGGCCACACTATGATGGCCTCGAGCTTAACTTAGCTACGCTCTCAGCCTACAAGCTTGGTCATCATTGTAGCCCTTGTTGTCCGAGCTATAAAGGCTATTCCAGCTTGTCCACCAAGGGCTGCAATGCTGACCGCGCTGTGTTGGCCTGGAACTGCGCTACGCTGCGCTACGCTGCGCTTTCAGCCATCATCAGCGCTGTCAGCAACGCAGTAATTACAGACGGCGGTAGTAATGTACTATTAAGATAAATCTGCAATTCATCGTCGCCATAAAGCTTACAAATTCATAGCCAACCTTGACATAAATTGTCAGTCACGTATTGTTTATTGTTGACCCATATTTTGGTTCTTAATTTGACATGTTTCTATCAAACCTATCAAAGATTTGACGAGTTATATGTAGCAAATAACTCTCAATTTAAGGTAAGCCGGATGTCCGCCATTAGATCAGGAGAGCAGCAAGATGTAGGTACTAGTAAGAGGTGTCAGTCCACTGTAGTTGCTTTCAATGATTGAATGATTGGCCAGCTCGAACATGCGAGTGCGCTCGTCATCGAAGTGTTATGTAATTCTATGATTGCCTGGTGGATTGCATGTGGGAATGTATATAACGTCACTTAATTGTGGGGTGAGCAGAGGTCCATGCGAATAAATATGGTCAGTCATATCCCGTCACGCTGCAATTCAAAATCTCCGAAGTGGACTGTATACATTTAGTGTAATTTTCCCTACCTACACTAGATACCTACCATTATATTTTTGGGCATAGTGATCAATATATTTTGATTCATTATGATAAAAATAATACCGTAGCTTATCAGTGAACTGATAGGTTGAGTTAATATGAGGCTTGTATAATCTACTTTGCACTTTCACTGCTAACGCCTGGTGCTTAGTTTAATTTACAAGTAGATAAAGACGGAAATATCTTTCATCACCTGCCTAGCCTTCTCTCAACTTGGTGGTTGGGGTCGACTTCCAGAATACCAGTATTCTATATGGAGCGATTTTCTGACATCCACAACCTACTGAGTAACAACACGATAGCTCTTGGTAAAACTTGTTGTCAGACTTTCGGGCTTCTGACTGCCTAGTCAGAAGAAAGAACTACTTCCGTGACACGGAGAGGTCTTTGTATGTAATGGATGGTCACTCATCCACGGACCAACCTCGGTAAGCATACCTTGATCGCTCGACCCATGTAGCTGTTATAACGTAGCCATGAGCTCCGCGAAAAATAGCTTTGGGGATGTTTAATTTGCTAAGTGACACCACCGAGTTCAATTCGATGTTTAACTGTGGAAGTTGACACTTACATTGGCGAAACGATACAATCATTGTTCTGGTCACCCAAAACCATTGCATTGGAAATTGTAACAATACCAGTTAAAGTACTAAATATTTGGAACAGTATCAAGGTTAAGAAAAATTTATATAGAATAGGGAGTTGCTATGGAGAACTTTTCAACAAGAATTGGTTACATGTACCTACTTATCGGAAGACCTGGATGAGACTCCTACAGACCAGGGAAGCATGGCACTAAAGCAATTGGCATTGGCATTGTTGCCAATGATTATGATGTTGATAAAGTACTTAAAGCGTATAAAGTATATCTGTGTATCGGGTATGGTACTACGGTGCTATACCTTTTTTTTTTTTTTCCGGGGTGGAAAATCCTCATGGATGTCCGCCGCCCTGGGGCGGACGGCGGGGTCTGTCAGACTCTTACTGACTAAAAACCACCCCGGTGTTCCATCTCACACCGGTGCTATACCTACTGCAACTCGATAGTTAGTGTGCAATAAAGACACTGATTTATTCCCTTGGTGCATAATCTACTATTTGAACCCTAGATACAAATTGTAAATGTTATAGATACTGTCATATTTTTTTCATTTACTTCCAGAGGTATTCGAGTGCTGCTATACACAATATTCAGAATAACGATGTGGGAGCGTCAGGGGAAGACAGTGGTCACGAGATGGGCCGAAGTAGTTCGGATGAATCCTGACAAAAATGTTTTTGTTATGGAAGACAGGGCGCTGTCTTTCCGCGAGGTAAGCCTTCTCTCTTATGATAACCTAGTGTTTAATACACGTGTTCTTCATTTGCTATTCAGCTCATCGGATCAAAAGCCTATTGTAGTCAAATAAATAAATAAGTTATTGTACCTACCCTATTCTAGAGCACTCGACTCGCAGGACCAATATTTAAATAAACATTTTTGTTTTTGCTCTGGGCAGGATTCAATAGTCCTGTTAGGACCCATTGAATCCATTGTATTTTTTTTATAAATCACATAACATGAATTATTTGTTCATGGGCGGGCAGTCATGATGACCTTACTGTTAGCAACAAAAGTTACTTTTAAAGCATTCATGGAAAAGTCAGTTGCTTTCCAAAAATGACTAACTCTACATTAAATTTCAGGGTGACGAATTCAGCAACCAAGTATCCTGGTACTTCAAACGTCAAGGCTACAAGCCAGGCGAAGTGATAGCCCTGTTCATGGAGACTCAGCCTGAGTATGTGTTCCTATGGCTGGGTCTAGCCAAGATCAGGCTCACCACTGCCCTAATAAATACTAATCTGAAGGGTGGTCAACTGATCCATTGTATCAGGGTAGCAGGATGCAAAGCTGTTGTGTTCGGAGACGAAATGAGTGCTGGTAAGTCAGTTTACTTTAGTAGCAGAAGGCGCATTTTTATTTAAATATTTCTGAACTCATTTACCTAATGAGGTAAATGAGTTCAGAAAATATAAAATATGATGAATGCATCATATTTTATATTTTGAAACTGAAAACAATAACGAACTTAAAAAGTCGTTGCATTAGTCCTGAAAAACGTGTAAGTACTTCGCTTTTATGTGATTATTTAAGATAATTATATATCATTTACATACAATGGAAAACATATACAATGGAACTCACAAAATAAATGATTAAGTTGAAATGTTAGTTATAAATTAAACGGAGAAAAACGTGTATAATACAAATAATTGTTATTGTATATGTATGTAAATGCTTGAAGGACTGGTTTTTAGACGAATTTAATCAGAATTAATGGCCGAATACTAGAATGTTAAATTTAATCTTCCTCTATGCGGTAATGATGTTGACGGCAGATAGAACCTGATGGAAGAAGACATGCTATAGCGACTCCAAATAAATTAGGATACGGGCACGAGTATGATGTTGATCTATACAGCCACAGACTAACACTTAAGTACATTTTTATGCAATTCCAGCTATAAAAGAGATCCAGCCAGAAATCCCGGACATCCCTCTCTTCCAGTACAATTCCGTGGACAGGGAGTCAACCCCAATTCTCCAGGATACAGTGCCTCTAACAGTCGAAGTGAGCGAAATGTCAATAGATCCTGTGGTCGACTGCGGGGAAGCAAAGCCAAGGGACACGCTACTGTATATTTATACCAGTGGAACCACTGGCTTCCCAAAGGCGGCTATCATTACTAATATTAGGTGAGCAAAGCTTTTGAAAATATGAGAACGTTGTTAGTAGGGGCCCCATTAAAACTTAATCAACATTATCGAGGCATGAGACTTCGTCTAAGGTAGAAACGGGGTTCAAAGCTTTGTGATACGACTGTCAGTTATGGTTAGAAGTATGTAGGTACCCTACTATACTACACTACTAGGTAGGTAGGTGGCTAGGTAGGTATACTTTGACAAACAAAATAGCGTTTCTTGGCGATGTGATGCGATTTAGTATCTTAAGGAACTAATTAAAGCGGCTTTTTCGTGTTACATACTGATTTCGAGTAAATAGTAAGATCAAACTGGGAACTATTATTTGAATACAATGGAACACACATAATTACTGCATTTAATGATTTTAGTAGTTCTCATATGGCGTTTTACCGTGCGCGGAAGCTATGAAAAAATATTAAAATGTCCTTTCGAGCATACCGCAGACCTTGTATGTAAGTGTACAAAATAAGTTATATTTTTATTTTCTTTACCAGGTACCTGCTAATTCCACTAGGAGTGCAGAGTTCGGCGCAGCTCAATTCTTCCGACGTGGTGTACGATCCTCTACCTCTTCATCACACGGCAGGTGGAGTACTAGGAGCAGGCCTTGGCATCGTCACTGGATGTACAGTCGTGTTGAGGAAAAAATTCTCTGCTTCAAATTACTGGAGCGATGCGGCGAAGTATGGATGCACTGTAAGTCTTCATAGCTTTTTTTGACTACCGTTTGTGTATTCAAAGATATTGTGAAAGACCGAAATCTTTCCCTTGCGGTGGGCTAAATAAAAATAATGACATTTAAGATTATAGAGCCTAATCGGGAGAGATATAAAGGATGAAAGTGAATAACTGCGCCAAATTAAAAATATAATTTAACATGTTATAATGAAATTTTAGAGCATGTCATTCGGCCGAGAGAAAGAAAAGGGATGCACATACGTGCGCTTAGGCAACGTCGTCGCGCGCCCTTTTTTCGTAGGAACGCGGAACGGTCAAAATTAGTTAAATGATTGCTAGCTCAACGCGTTGCCAACTTGCTTCATGTTGTGAACTCTGCGATGAATGGATTGCTCTTTGGGCGCCCGTTAAAATTAATACTTTTATTTTCTTGTTTTTTTTTTTATTGTTACGACGACAATGCGTATCTACTCGAAGGAAGAATTTTAATGATTTTTTTCAAGAATTTAGTTTTCAGATACTGAACAGTTACCTGACCTCCTTTATCGAGATGGCGTCATTTTTCAAATTCACTTGTATAGTAGCATCTCAACATTTCTTCTTTCTCCAAAAATATTTAAATCTTTGGACCACCACCCTATGATAACGATAACTTCTCTTCTCAGGCAACCCAATACATAGGTGAGATTTGCCGCTACCTTCTTGCTGTGCCCCCTGGTCCTAACGACCGCGCTCACAAAGTCAACGTGATCTTCGGCAATGGACTAAGGCCACAGATATGGCCGGAGTTCGTGGAGAGATTCGGCATCAAAAGGGTCATGGAGTTCTACGGAGCTACTGAGGGGAATAGCAATCTTGGTGAGTTACATTTTCTTTATTTTATTTTACATTTTCACGCAACTTAAGATAATTGCTTTATCACTTGATTGACCCCTTTGACTACACTTGTATAAATAAAATTGCACTTGAAAAGATAACCTGCCGTTACCAAATTAATGCATGCACTGATTGTGTATTTTCAGTAAACTTGGATTCAAAAGTGGGAGCCATTGGTTTCTTGACCAGAATATTCTCAAAAATTTACCCCCTCAGTTTAGTCAGGTAAGCACATAAAATAAAATCAATAAATGTACCGTGATTCATACAGATGGTAAGTGTGGACAAATCTGAAGCTACATATTTCTTTTTCTATTCTTCAGGTGTGACGAGATCACTGGCGAAATCCTGAGAGACGCTAATGGCAAATGTATAACTTGCGGTCCTCATGAACCAGGTATGCCTTGAACATTTGACATTCTTCATTTAATTCTAGACAGCTATAGAAATATACCCATATCTCTCTTTACAGGTCTTCTCCTAGGTAAAATAGATGCAAAGAAAGCTATCCTGACATTCTCGGGGTATGCCGACAAGACTGCTTCGGAGAAGAAGATGGTACGCAACGTAAGGGCCGAAGGAGATTGTTACTTCAATACTGGAGATGTTCTCGTTATGGACCACTATGGGTACTTCTATTTCAAGGATCGCACTGGAGACACGTTTAGGTGAGCTCCTTGCTTAAATATTACAATTATATTACAATTATTATATGGCTTTAATATTAGCTAAGTAGTTATAATACTCTCACCGTCCACTTATCTCTGTCCTAATGCCTTTAAGGTCGGTGTTAAAGTTTTCCTTCGATATAACAGCCAACTCCTCGCTGCTTACTTCCTTCCCAGCCATATAATCTTCTAATCACAACCCATTATTAATTAATTAAGTAATGTATTTGCAGGTGGCGTGGTGAAAATGTGTCGACAGCAGAAGTGGAAGGAGTGATCAGCACATTAGTTGGACTGAAGGATGCTGTTGTTTATGGAGTGAAGGTACATAAACCAATAAATTCAATGTTAATTTCCAACTTATTCTTTCTCATATTTCATTCAGTCTTATTATTGATAAATTGATCATTGTACGCCAGTGAAGCTAGGAAAAAACAATTAATTAAACTTTCAAGATTGACGATTTCCGCAGTTCATTTAGATTTACACTTACATAATATCTATGCTTGAGGGCTTTTGCAATCTTTTGCTAAATTCAAAACTCAGACGACATTATGTAATCGTTTTACATAGCGCGCTTGTAATTAGTTATAACAACTATTTTATTTGTACCTATGTTAACAAATGATTAAATTAATTATGAATTACAGATCCCAAACATCGAAGGCAAAGCAGGAATGGCGGCGATTGCCGACCCAGACAAGAACCTTGACCTTACCTCACTAGCCAAGGGTCTCCGCTCATCATTACCAGTATTCGCTCGACCACTGTTCATCAGGATCCTGCCAGCATCACCACTCACTGCCACATTCAAGCTCAAAAAGAAAGAGCTAATGGAACAAGGATTTGACGTAGAAATAATTAGTGATCCTTTGTACTTCTTGGATCAAAAGACCGGAGAATATGTTCCTCTAACTCAAAAACTATTTGATGATTTAATGCAGGGTTTTATTAGGATATGATTAAGTGAAGCCAAAGGATGATTGGTATAAATTTTAAGGAAATGTATTAGTGATACTATTTTAAATGTATTCTTCTGTAATTGTAAGAAAGGTGGTCTGTACCATAAACATTTTTTTTTGTGATTTTTTAGTCGTATGAGGCAAGCGGCGACTGTGATGCAGACTGAGATACGTCTTTTTGAATTTGGAATAATATTTTTTTCATCCCACCATCTCGGAAAGAGTATTTTTAATCTTCAAAAGCCGTTTTTATTCTCTAGAGGATAAAGTAAATTGAATTTAGAACATCGTGTGCACTAAGTTTGTGAATTAAAAAAAACATTAAACCTATTTACTGCTACCTCTATGGTGCCGAATATATCATACAACTTTTTTTTAATTTGTTAAAAACTCAGACTCGGAACCTTCTTGGTGTTCTTTTTTCAATTTGCTTTGTACGCGGTTCTTTACGCGGCATTTTTTCACGTCATTGTTAAACCTTATATTAAAAACAAGAAACTTGAAAACAAGTGAAAAAACTAAAATGAGTGATTCTAGCGACGAGGAAGTTTGCTTGACGCCAACAGAATTGACTGAAACTGTTAATAATGCGCAAATGAGCTTTCTCCCTCAACAATCACGCGAGAAGTATTTAAAACAGTACGATATGTTCAACACGTGGCGACTAGCAAAAGGAGCCAAAACTTTCTCAGAAAACGTTTTGCTGGCATATTTTATAGAATTATCCGAGAACAAGAAAGCAAGCACTCTATGGAGTACGTATTCGATGCTAAAAGCAACAATAAAGATGAAAAAAGACAAACATATCGATACCTATCCTAAATTAGTGGCATTTTTAAAAAGAGCCTCATCTGGTCATCAACCAAAAAAATCGAAGGTTTTCACAGTATCTGATATTGAAAAGTTTCTTAACGAAGCACCCGATTCCGTATATTTGGCGGCAAAAGTAAGTCAGTTGCACATTCAGTATCTACTTAAGTATATTAATCTCAATTAAATAGTATACTTAGTAGATGTTGATAGGCATAATTATGCGTTCATATCAATTTTATTCATTTATCTACTACAATACTCTTTACGTTACAGGTTGTTCTTATTATTGGAATAAACGGAGCATGTCGAACTAATGAACTAACACAACTTAATGTCAAAAACATTGAGAAACATTCAGATGACTTACTATTAATTAATTTACCTAATACAAAGACAAAAAGAGACCGCAACTTCGTCATTCGCAAGGAATACGTAACGATTGTTGAGAAATATCAAGCCTTACGCCCGCCTAACACTTCAATCAATCGATTTTTTCTACAGTATCGCAATGGAAAGTGTGTTAGACAGCCTATGGGTACTAATAAAATTGGCAGTATCCCACGAGAAATAGCAACATTTCTTGAACTTCCAGAACCCCTGTTGTACACGGGTCATTGTTTCCGACGAACTTCAGCCACACTTTTGGCTGATTCCGGAGCTGATCTCCTGTCCCTTAAGCGCCACGGAGGCTGGAAGTCCAATGCAGTTGTAGAGGGATACATAGAGGATTCCATCCAAAATAAGTCTAAAATATGTGAAGGCATCGTAGGAGCCATTACACTGAAAGAGCCTCAATCGGATCCTTGGACTGGCCCTTCTACATCAAAAATAAGCCGTTATGAAACACCTAACCATCTCCCTCTCTCTCCAACATTCACGCCAAGGGAATCCGATGAATCGGTACAACTATTAAGTATGACAGATAGTTTACCGAAAAACAGTACACAAGTGACTAACACCAATATTACAGTACCAAACAAAAATATTACACTCAATTTAAATAACTGTAGCAACGTTACTTTAAAATTTTCTTAATTATACCTTAGTATTATTTTGTTATAATTTAAAGATTATTCTGTAATACTTACCTGTCATAATGTAGTAATTAATACCTAAACTGAAATAAAAGTGTACCTATCTTGTGATTGTAAACGTTTTTTTTTTGCATTTAGTCATTTCCTCGCTGAGGTGGAATGAAAAGTTACGTGTTGCACTCGAGTGCAAAGATTTTTCACCTCGTGCTCTTTTGATTCCCTCGCTAACGCTCAGGATTCTAATTTTGAATCCTTCGCTTGCTCGGTCATCAAAATTGAACACGCGGTTAAAAAGCAACTTTGCACTCTTGTATAACAAATAACTATGAATTAATTCTTTTGACAATCAGTGTTTCAAAGATAAAAAATGTAATAGCATTAATTTTTTTTATTTTGTTTTCTCTGACTCGCGACTTGGGACCAGGATTTAATATTTACATCTATCATTGGGTAGTTCCTATTAGTTGGCAGTCCTTTTTGGTCCTTCCTGAGAATAATAAAAAAATAAACTCTAGAATAGTTATTTGTGCTTCAAGAGAGCAAAGTCGTTTTTTGCTGCGAGTGCTGATTTTGAATCCTGAGTGTGGCGAGGGATTCAAAGGCACGAGATGCAAAAACCTTTGCTCTCGTGTAACACACATAACTTTTCACTTCAGCAGCGAGAACACTTTAGGAGATAAAATAATAAAAATGAATAGATTGAAATAACTATTTATTGTGAATCAAAATAATTAACATTGTAGGTAAAGGTACCAATTCAATAAAATGGAACATTTTAAAAGTTAAAAGTAATATTACTGCAATTCTGCAAATTAAAAGTAACAGATTTATTTGGCAACGTTATAGTTGCATTGAGTTGAGTTTGATTATCTGGGGCAAAGGTTTCTGTTTCGGTGGCGGATTGAGAAGGAACAACGGTGAACTTTGGTGACTCTGATCGGCTTTCTGTATAAGTACACTGTGCGTCGTTGGAAGTGGATGGGCGTGGGTGAGACCAAGGATCCGAGGTCGGATTCAGACTTATTGTTTCCACTATACGCTTACAGATTTTCGACTTATTTTCTATTGAGTCTTCAATAAAGCCTTCTGCAACCGTATTGGACTTCCAACCGCCGTGACGTTTTAAAGTGGTGAGATTGGCTCCGGAATCAGCCAAGAGCGTTGCCGAAGTTCTCCGAAAGCAGTGACCCGTGTATAGCTGAGGCTCTTCCAGTTGTAGGAAAGTGGCAATTTCTCGCGGTATTGCACCTATTTTATTTACTCCCATCCTATAGGCTGTCTTGAGCATTTATTATTATGGTATTGTATGAAAAATCGGTCGGTTTTTATATTGGCTGGACGTAAATTTTGGTATTTTTCTACAATAGTTACATATTCTTCCCGTACGACAAAAGACCTGTCAAGGTTCGTCTTCGTATTTTTCAATTTTACTAACAGTAATTTATCTGAATGCTTTTCGATATTATTAACTGTTAAGTAGCTGTAATAGCTCGTTATTGCGACACGCTCCACTAATGCATATGATCAGTACAACCTGTAATGAAAATATTACATAATTAATATGCATAATTTAACATTTACAGCATCTTTTACATATCGTAATAAATATTTTAACAGTATTGGTAAGCCGGACTAGAACTCATTGCGCCTCCAAAAATTAGTAGGTAGTAGGCAATAAGTACCTTTATACATAACAGTCTACATACAAATTTTAATCTAACAACATAGATTCATAGGTACCACTTACTTTAGCGGCAAGAAAATTGCAGTCCGGAGCTTCATTAAGAAATTTTTCTATGTTAAGGGCCGTGAATATTTTGGACTTTTTAGCCTTATGCCCAACTGACATTCTTTTTAGAAAAGATACGAGTTTTGCGTATGTTTCAATATGCACGTTATATTTTGTTTTTCAAAGTCAAAGTCAAAGCATTTATTTCAAATAGGCACATAAAAGGCACTTTTGAACGTCAACATTTACATTTAAATAGAATTGATTCTAGTCGGCCCTTCCAAAAGGTAGTTTCGTATGGAGAAGAATGGGCAAGAAACTCCATAAATTAGTCCATTAGTAGTTAATCCATTTAAAGTAGCTTTCAACATTGAGTAAATACTCCACATTGTAGATGATCGCCTCGTCTGTGATTAATCTAAAAAATAAGATAGCAATACCGTCTCCGAAAAACTGCTTGCGCCCTTTGTAAGTATCCATTCATTGAAGACATGGTATGCTTTCAGATATTTCTCGCGAGACTTTTCAGGTAGGAAACTTAATTCTGCATTAATAACTTGTTGTTTTAACTCTACCGGTGTTAAAATACTGTTCTCGTCGCTAGTTTCACGCTTAATTTACGATTATTTTAATATTTTTTAACATAATCAACTCTTTACGCCAGCCACGAAATTTTATTCCCGCTCTTTTATTTAAATTAAGGCGTGTTCGGAAATAGCACCCATGATATTTTATTATTCAAAACATATTAAGTAACATTATTGAAACTAAAAATAAATATTTACAGGTTAAATATCAGTTTTATTTGCAGTAAATACTTATTTTCGTTTATACAACAATAAGTTAAAAATTCAATAAATTACATTAAAAGACATAATTATCTTTTTGCAAAATTTCTTTAGTTAGTACGAAATTCCGAACGTGTTTGTCTTTGAGGTCGAATTCAAAATCGGAACTTAGAAAGGGCTGGTCTTTGTCTCTCTCTCTTTCTAATGGCGGGAAATAGATAGAGTGTGAATGTTTCGGATTGTATGACTAACCCAAGGCTGAATAAGATACTCGCGGCTTTCTGAAAAAAAAATTAAAGTTACTTGGTCTCACTCAGTGAGCAAAATCGCATTTTGCTCACTGATTTCAGGCAGCAAAACCTACATGTTTGAGCTACTGAAGTGAAAAATATATTACACACAATAAACAAAGATTATATTCAAAGACAGTTAGAATAATTAGTCATTTTTACGAGGTATTTTGTATGATTTTAAGACGATCGTTTGGTAAAAAGTGAATATATCCATTTTTCTAAGAGATTGCAATGAATATAAATAATAAGAACTTTAAGGTGTAATTTAGAGAGATTTTGCAACGAAGAATCTCAAGATAGGAACTAGCTAATTTATACGCATTTATGTAAATTTATTATTGGAAATTAAAATGTTTATAAGAACTATCCGTTTTTTAATGACGATTAGGACCAATTGAGTTTATTCAAATTTCATTAATATACAATATGTAACAAAAACCCTGTTGTTCCCTTTACCTACGTTTTAAGAATCGGTCTAAATACGTAATAAAGCAAGTCATTTATAAAAAACTGTTCAAAAAAATTATTAAAATAAATATTTAATAATAAATATTTGTAATGTTTAACTTATTTCTTACCTCTGCAATTCTGCATGAAGCGATGACGCGAACCAGAAAAAAATAGAACGTCCCCGCCCACTCTTTGATCGGTGCCGCCGGCCGGTACACCGTCGCCACTTACCTACATATTTTGCTACAAAAGTTCGTGACCTTGTCAGCTGTTGTTTTTCACTTTAACGAATGAATGTTTGAAAATGTTGGTTTACACGGTATTTTGCACAATTGATAATTGTTAAAACTACATTTAACACTTCACTACATTAAAAAAAAACAAAGTCGCCGCGTCTGTCACATAAAACCTTATGTTTATTTGAATGCATTAATTTATTATGATGTCTATTTGACGGCTCGGAGATGCTCTTCGATATGACCACCTTTGTTGCAACGCCTACGTACGCTCCGCAGAACGGAGGTATCGGACTTGATGTGGTCAAATGCTGCTACTATCTGTGAACGCATTTCGAACTCCGTATCGCACGTGTTTTTGAACAGCTGTTGCTTTACACTGCCCCAGAGGAAAGAATCTAAAGGCGTCAGATCAGTGATCTTGCAAGTCCAACATTTGCTCCTCGGTGTCAATGTCTCCAGTCCTCGGTCTGCCTCTTCCTGCGTCAGCTCGATGTTGCTCTCGTCCGGGCACACTTCCGGTATTGTACGTACGTGCAAACGTTAGAATGCAATCACCGATGGTAATGGTAGACTCGCTAAACGTTCTTGGTAGAGTCTGCGTGCTCATCAGCATATTCAAATATTCTACGTTAGAATAGGACATGGTAAACGTAAACAAATCACAAGTCACTCACTACGTAGGTCAACAATAACATCCGTTCAAAACTAGGTTGCGCGGGAGACTAAAGGATAAATGAAGTCCAGAAGTGATTCGCCGGGCGGCGCCGGCGGGTGGCGGGGTCGCGGGGTAGGTAGGCACGCACGTGCGCCGCGGTAGCTTTTGGCGGCATCTTCTATCGGTTCAAAGAAAGTCGCCGAACTCGTAGGCTATTTAGCGAAACAAAGATGTACTTGTAAAATCAGATACTCTAAACATTTTTTTGAATGTGCCGATTTTAATAGTTATTTGGTATTGACCTCTCGACTGGCCAATGCTCATTTTTTTTAAATTATAATTTCATCAATGTTGTTCTTGTAGGTAAATGTATACGTCCCTAAAAGGAACAACAGGGTTTTTGTTACATATTGTATATTCCTTCCGCTGATATAAAATTATTACATTTATACTTTTACAAAGTAAAATATTAATTAAGTAACGCTTCGCACATTTAAAGCCATTTATTTAATCATCCATACAAAACGTAGTACTTACTTAATATCAACATTCAATTCCACAAATATTTTTATTTTTCGATAAAATTTGGCTAAAATCATGCTCGATCTATATTTCTTACTATCTTGAGCTATACTATACTATGTACGTTTATACATAATTTGTGCCGATTGAACAGTTTTTAACATAGTTGGGCACACTGAATTTTAGTATAATAATTGCTTAGAGTAATAATTATAATTATTTATAGTAATAAATGGGAGACTTCATAATTATTTCATGTAAACAAAAAATAGTCGCACAGTTGAAGAAGAATTTGTTTTTTTGGTACGATTTATGAACGTAAGTTTTTAAGTCTGAAGTAAGTAAATAACAAAAATAATTATTTATCAAAATAATTATAGGACATAAAATAATTTTTGGAACTAAATTGAAATAATTATTAAAAACATATTGGTGCCGATTCTGTTGTACACCGAACTAAACTAACTAAACTATCACTAAAATTCCTTACTTTTGGCTATGAGAATCTTAACACTATTCTGCAAAATAACATCTCTAAATTTAAAAATAAATTTGACACCTAAAATCAAATTTGGCAATTGCGACTCCACGTGATACTTGTTTGCCGTACCACGTGATTTTTTTTTAGAGCCGGATGCTCGCATTATTTGCAGCCTCGACATGTTTTGTATGGAATTTTTCACTTTTTGTATGGAAAATTTGAAAAATTATTCCCAAGACGTTGGATTTTAGAGGTTTAGGTGTTTTATAAAGGGGGTCGAAATTTTCATTATTTTTGCGATAGGACACCGTTTTCGAGATATAAGCAAAAGAAAAGAAAAAAAGATACAGTACTGTTTTTGCATCTAAAGTCGAGGTGTTGGTGTTTTAATTAATTTTAGTTCATGATAACTAATTTTATTCCACACCTTTTTAATCGCGAATAAAAATCGTCAGATTTAGTTAAGACAATCAAAATTTTAGGTGAAAAACGTAAAATTCTGAATTGCAAAATTACCATTTTCACTAAATTATAATCTCAATGCCATCTTAGTGCTGTCAAACTAAACTTAGTTAAGTTGTGTCACTTTAGTCAATTTCAGAATGGGAAATCGTTGATTGACAGGAATAAACAAAATTTTGGTGATGTTTAGTCTAGTCTAAAGAATTTTGTGACAAGAGAATCGGCACCATTGTTTCAATGATTAGTAGGTATAGTATAATTCTTATTTATATTCATTGATAAATAATTTGCCCAACTAAAATAACGAATGATTCGCTGACAAACATTTTATAGAATATTACTTTATTAAAATTCACTGAAACTATGTCCAATACAAACTTTGGTATTTTGTATTATAATTATAGTTTACATCGATAACGGGCAAGCAATTTGGTGTCAGAATAAATGTCTTTTTCATAATATTGTTTTGTAAATATCAGTGTAAAAATATTTATGCTAATTTCACTCTACAAACATCAATAATTTACAAAAACAGCTTTTCGAAGTGTGAACTTCTTTAGGCGCAATCAGTCGGTGACGCCGAGTCCCGGTTGGAGTCTAGCCTTAGGGGCGGATATGAAGCGAGGACTTAAAAAAACTTTTTCTCTTTTCCGAATGTTTACCAATTTTATTGCAGTATCGGGTTGTACTTGTCTATATAAACTATTTATCTTCTGAGAAGCATGGTCCTACAGCACACCGTTTCCGAGAAATAGGCCAGGATAAAAGACAGACATTTTTAAACATAAAACAGTTTTTTTTGTTAGCCGTTAGTTTCTTAATTTTGTTGTATATAACACCTAAATATAAGGCTAAAAGTGTCTCGGTGTTTTTATCTCCGACCAGTCGTTTGTCGTTAAAATGATGTCGAAGGGATCCTTTTAGAACTTAGGATGCTCTTGAGCGAGTCAAGCGCGCTCGGGGCTTGGGGCACCCCGACCTAGCGACCCGAGCGAACAAATACCCTCCCCACCCCACCACCACCCCCACCCCCTTCGTGGTTATTTTTTTAAACCATTCAAGCGAGGCTCCGTCGACTATGCCTTATTATTATTGCTTGGATGCAAATTGAAGTCCTTTTTTTCATAGTGCTCCTAACTCGGAAACGGTACGTCGTAGGGCCATGCTTTTCAGAACCGCAATAGTTTCTATGATCAAGGTTAAGCAGATATTGTAATAAAATTGGTGGATTTGAAAAGTTGATAATCGAAGTCCCAATATTTTTTTCCCAAAAATTTTTAATATTTTTTTCTTTGCTGCTCATAGTACCTCTAAGTGTATACTTCAACTCCTACAACTCCACCCCGAAGACGACCCACTGACCCAAATCGCGTAAACTCGGCTCCAGTCGTAAGTTTTCACTTCAATCGTGTGGTCATAACATTCTATTAAATGTTGTAAACATGTTTTATGTCAATAAATATATTTTTGTTTTGTTTTTTGTTTTATAACCCACTTTTTAATTAAATATTTTCTGGCAAAACAAATGTGCAAAACATGAACATCCACCAAATTACTAGCCCAATAATGATATACTTTTATCACAAACAGACTAATCGAAAAATATTATCACACCTATTTTAAAATATTGACATTGTGAGAGCAACATCTATTTTGGTAGTGTACATAACACACCTTTGCTACTATAAAAAAGTTATTTCTTATTTTGAAACGAATTTCCACTCTTTGCACTCAACATTGTTGGCAGTACGTTATAGTATTGCACTATGCTGATAACAATAAGAGTGGTGTATTTTGACAGCTGTCAAACTAAGTCACACTGTAGAGTTTGTATCACTAACTGATATCAGTATGAATAGAATAGACACCTAGCTTAGTAAACCTCCAATTTGGCCAGTCTTATTCTTATTGTGATCGCATAGTAAAGTCAGGGAATTAAGTTGCGCAAATTGACTTCATTCTTCATTCCTCATTTCTTCTGATCAATTTAAACTGTACGTATATTCAAACCACAACCGTCCTTCTTTGACAGTTGTATAAAATCACTAAACACGGCTTATTATTTTGGTTAACAATTTATTTCCCTGACTATTTTCAATACCATTGGTGCATTATATTTCATCAATTCCAATAATACATATATGACATTTTATCACAAATATTTGAATAGCCTTGTCGCCTATTCTGACATCAAACATTTTGAATATCCTTAAAATCTGACTAATTAATACATCTCATGCCGTTTTAGGCTACGGTAACTGTTTTTGTTTCCGACAACTATTTGTTACGGGCACGAGCTCTGATGACAAACCTGACTATACAGAGTGTAACAAAACGGTGAAATTGATCTTCATGACTTATTTTCTGTCAATCCGATGACAGGGTCTAAAATACAGTGCTAGCTGGTCAGACGCGCTCAAGAAGGCAGTTGGACGCAGCAACTACCGAGCGATCCACCCTGCAGAAGACCGCATACCTTGGAGACGCGTCGCATGTAGTCGCGATGCTCAGCATTGAGGAAACGACGTAGAAGAAGAAGAAACTACAGTGCTACAAGGATCTTTTGGCGCTCGAATGACGTTAACAGGGAGGCGTTTTTGGTAAACATTTGTGAAAGTTGTTATGTCAAATGTGTTGAAAAAATAAGATGGCGGCGCTAGTTCCGATTTTGGCCACGCAACAAAAGATCCTTGTACCGTTTTACAATTTACAAATACTTTATTTGAATGGCTATATTTAGTAGATCTATAAATATGAAGCCTTTAAAAATAAGTATATAACACAGACATTCCTTGTTTACAATATTTCTTCTGACAATGATCATGTAAATTCCTTTTCACCTTTTTGCTACCTCTGCTTGCTTAGTTGCATACAAAATAATTCCTCCATTCTCTTTTACAACTTAAACATCACCCAGAACACTCCTCGATATGTTTTATCAATCGCTACTACAATATTGAGCGACATTCTTTGGCAAAGTCCTCCCCTATCAGGGCACCATGAACTGACAGCTTATAACAATGAGAACACTGTGAAAACCTTAGGCAACCTCTGTCATCGTTGATCACGATCCTTCCTCTTGCGGTTCAGCACCAATAGGGGTCCATCAAGGTCTTCGTCGATTTGTTCCTGGGCCTTGCCTTTAGTCTCAGGTATAATGAAGAATATGTACAAGGAGCCCAGGAACGTGATGGAGGCGCATATGTAGTAAGTGCCGTGGAGGCCTACAGAGATGGCGATAGTACCGTAGTACCGCAGGATGAAGAAGCTGCTGAGCCACATCCATGATATTAGGAGACTGGATGCGAGGCTTCTTACCTGTGAACAAGAAGATTCACAGGATTAGTAATATAATTTTATTTGGGTCGGGGAAGAAAAAGAAAATAAATACTTTCAAATATTGAAGTGATTAAATAGCTCGTGAAACTCACATTGATGGTAAATAATTCCGATATAAGTACATAAGGCACGGATCCCAATCCAATATTGTACAAAAACAGCACCACTGACATTAAAGCCACAGGCGCCCATAGATTCTCCTCTGCCATTTCCACATCTTCACCATTTGTCACATTCTGGACTTTCCATTCTCCAGGAACACTATCATTACCCAGATTTTCTCTGTATCTGGTAATATCATTAGTGTAATTCTTCCATTCTGGATTAGTATTGATGGCTGTGAAGTTTTCAGTTAGTTGCAAACCCTTCTCTTTGAGGTTGTGCGTACGTTTGTAAGGCCACAAGCGGTGAGAATACAAGGAATGCAGACGTAGATTGGGGTCACAGTACGCCCCTAGGATTGCGAGGCAACAGGTTATACCAGAACAGGACCAGAGTAGCAGCATCTGAGGAAATTAAAAGACAATTAATTATTTCTGACAAAAAATAAGGTTTGAGGGTGGGATCGAAATGTTTTACCTTTCTGCCAAGTTTGTCTACGGACACAGTAGCCACCGCGGCTCCTAGGACCAGTGCTGTGCCGCATAGTATGGAGCCAGCCTCTGATGGCTCGAATAGTGGGCGAGGAGCAGTCCTAAAAAGACAATGCAGTTAAAGTACGTACTAGCAGATTCCTTCTTGATCGAAGAGAAGTCTAATGAAAAGATCTATGTCCAATTTTATCATATATATTAATACCTAATGGATGCCTTCAAATAAGAAGTAATTAAGACAAGAGCTTTTAAAAGATTTTACGAAAGTTTATCTTCACCTAAAAATATAGCTTGTTGCATTTGGGTGGCCATAAACCCAGTTCTTAAAAGCTCTGAATTAATTTAATTTTCAAGGCATCACAGTTCTCTGTTGGAAACTTTTTAATGTATTATGCTGAGTCACTTAAAAAGAAAAATATTAGTAAGGACCAATTTGCGACCAAGTTGCTCGGTGCTTTGGCCCGTTACCAGCTAGCTCTTACCCGTTATACATAGTATAGTTGTAAGCCGTCAGATTGAGATGTGGCACACTATGCGTGGAGTGTCGCAGCACGGCGGCCGCAAAGCTGTTGACTGCGCCGGCGCCGCTGCCCGCAGCAGCGCTCAGCACGACCAGGCAGGAGAATAACGCGCGACGTGAGCGTCGGTGGCGGACTGGGGATTGAAGATTAGGGTAGTTGGAACAATATAACAAATTAATTGCATTTCAGCTATTTCTAAACTTGAAAAAGCATTTGGAATCATTTGGGGTGTTGTGTTGGAGGTGCCTAGAGACGATGTTGGGAACTTTTCTTCAATTAGGTCGTCATAATGTTTGCTAGTCACACCAGAAAAGGTAATTGGAACAAAGTGCTTAGAGCTGCCTGATTGGAAAATAATAACTTCCAGAATTAGCCGTAACTATTAAAACCCATTGTTTTTCTACATGGTAAATAATTGTCATCACATCGCTAAACTCTATTTCATGATTTCCCTGCAAGTAAAAATATATTCTTAATTATAAAAATTTTGTAAGGTGTCTTAAAACCATCTGCAACTTACACAGCTCCCTACAAGCCGACTGCTCCCTTTTCTTCTCCGAGCTGGAGTCCAGTCCACTGCTCCTCTTCAGCATCGGCTGGAAGGTGTCGGAGTCCTGGCGACGGACGGGCTCGCGTCTCCCGTAGCAGTCTGAAGTCCTAATCTTTACTTCTTGCTGCTCTATCACGTCTGTTAAGTCTTCGCGGAAATCGGAGCCGTCAAACCAGCACATTATTTTTGCTGCATCCTGGAGTAACAATGTTACTGTTGTTAGGATATATTTTATAAGGTATTTTCATGAATGCTTTAGGGAATAATAAATACGGTTTTTATTACAGTATAAAAACCGTATTTATTATTCCCTAATAAAAAATACTCAATTTTATTTCTCTCTTAGGCCTGGTTGTATCTGGTTCTGTTTTTGTAAGTCGTTTGAAGATGACAGAAATAAACTTATGTTTTAAATACGTTTAACGTTAAATGTGTTTAGTAACTGTTGGAGCAAGCGTGCCTTAAAGAAAGAAAATGCGTTTATTTGCGATAACATGACGCAAAAAATAACACAAAACATAAGAAAAGGTTGGGGGAATCATGCGTCAGATCCACGCAAAACGGCTATCGCTCAGCATTATGCTGTGACCCTATAAAGGCAGAGCCCCAGCGCTGGTTTTCAGCGACAGCCGTGTGAATAAGAAAAATATCAATTCAGGGCAGGATCTCAAGTGGCTATCGTTTCGTCATGTCATTCAATGATAACGGCAATTTGATAGAGTAATATTGCTATTGCAGTTGTGACTATTTCATTGAAGAAATCTATGAACTTAAGTTTGTAGGCAGAAGCCTTTGAAATTCTCTTTTGACAAACCTGTATCCTTCCAACGCTGATGAGGAACGATGGTGTCTCCGGCAGCCAGATGAGTGACACCAGGAGCACAGCAGGTGCCATCGCCATTGATAAAGACAGCGCATGTGCTGACAGAACACCGCCAGCTGCGTACGCGAACAGAATGCCGCAACTGGAACGTGATTAAATATTGTTTTAGTTTTGGACTTAAATAGTAGATTATTAACCAAGGGGATAAAGCAGTGTCTTCTGTCGCGAGTGACGATTAAAATCGCGAGCGTAATGAAGGACTCGAGGTTTACAAACTTAAATCATGAGCGAAGCGAGGGATTTAAGTTCACCCAAGACTAAGACAGCTTTATCACCGAGGAAAATACTCTACTTTTCGTACCATTTGCGAAAAAATTAACACAATAATAATATGAGATAAGAATTTATTAAAATTAATGACAATTAAACGTATTTTTAGAACATTAACTTATTTATAAAAATAAATTAAAATAAACTTAACGTTTATGTATTTGAAGAAAACAAAAACGCGGCAAATTCCTAGACTAATATTTTTTGGTCGGAAAAGCAAAGGCATCAAGCTCATACGGCCTCGTCGGTTTTCGTAATTTTATTTAATAATCATCAACTGCATAATAAATGCGTACTCCTTTTTCAAAAAGATGTATAATGCTTTATATACAAACTCAATGGTGTAAACACAGATGTAGTTCAGTATAAATTTCGGTAAGTATTCCAAATTTAAATCACATTCTCCCCCTAGAGGATGAATGAAATTCAGTACAATTTTCTTTCCCGGTTTTTAACAGATTAAAAATGACTATTGTTATGTTCGCTTTTTGTGGCATAGAATGTCACATTTTTGAGCAAGTGGTACGAAAAATAAATTGCTAGGTCCTTTGTTTCATATTATCCTGGTAGAAACTACATAGTTCATCAGTCGGATATTGTCTTGAGCTGTCACTATGACAGTACCCAAAAAAGGTTTACGAATTCGATTCTTATTTATAAGCATGTCACGTCGATTACCTGCAAGCCAATGCTGGCATAGCTGCTAATCCTCTGGTCCTTGGAGCTATTTCCGCGCAGTAAACTGGTGCCAAAGCTAGTGCGCCTGCACCTCCTGCCCCCGCTGCTACTCTGGCCGCCCATACTCCTCGGGGACCACACCAGGCTGCAAGTGACCAGCTTAACTGGAACACCGTGGAACAGCGTTTTTAGTATCAAAAGTTCCATTTTTATTTTTACATTCTGATTACGTGGAATGAAAAGAAGTACCTTATTATTGACATGTGTATCAATTTCTATGATATCGAATAAATTCCAAATTTGTTTTACTGTCCAACTGCTTCAAGCCACCGCTAGAAAAACGCCTTGCAGTTACTTCGGTAGCGAGATAAGGTAAACTATTCCTTGTTGGTTTTCTCCAGCAGTCGTCCCACCACCTTTTACGTGGTTTAAAGTAAGCAGTGTAAATTTTCTGTTTCGGTTGGCCGATACTGTCGGTCGTCTAGTTGGAGAACCTGATATCAATTAATATTACAACATTTCATAGTACTCACAATAAAGCTAACGCAGATACAAAGCGCCCCAGCTTTGCGGCCTCTCGCATCAGCCAGCACTGCGAAGAAAGGCGCCGCTGGCAACGCGACCAAACACGGTAGCGCGGCTAACCACGCACCTCCAGTTAGTGCCTCATTCCCTAGTACCCCTGAGACCCAGCCTGTGCTACAGCCGTGAGTAAAGCAAGAAAGGTTATCTGGAAAAACAATAAACTTATGTTTTCACCTTTGCAAATTCCAAAAATCATTTCAAATGCTGGTCTTCCTATATAATATTCATAACATTCGTTGTCTAACAGCCAGATATGATACAAATATATGTGCAAATATCAAAGGGAATAATGATCCTGCCCCATCGTATTTACTTTCAGAAGGATCGACAATCACAAGGACAAAATACAAGTATCTATCTAAAAGCATTCCATCCACAAAAACCCAATATAATTCAAACATTCTACTTTGAATATTGCAAAATCAAATAGAAATTCAGTAACGGGTGGACTAGGAAAGCAGAGAATGCAAAAAGCACTGTTTATATTATCATCCGGAAATATTTAGAAATTCGTAACAGTTGTTGCGGATGCAGATTGTCGGCTTTTGTCCGTTTTTGTTGTATTTGTTAACATATTTCCTGAACATTGCTGACCTTGGTTACATTTTGGTGTCTATTTTTGTGTTTATTATTGTTTCGTAGTTTTGATATTGATTTAGGTACAGCTTTATAAGGATGGTAACGCCGTCAGCTTCATAAGATCGGTTATAGGTAATAATACCTATAGGTATCACCATGACATTGTATTGTCATCTAACCTACACGTGTATACGAAATTTCAATTCAATCGGATTACGAGAAGTGGGTGGAAATTGGATTATAAGATTCGATCGTTATAGGATAATAGGTAGGTATGCTTAATGTATGCCGTAGGAGGATAAAATGAAACGTCAAACGTGCAATATTATGTAATAAAAAACAGTTTAAAAAGCCACGGGTTTATACCCCGAAAGGTTATTACTGCAAAACATTGTTGTGCTCGGGTTTGAAGAGAAAATTATGCACATGAGACTTTTGATCGCACTTGCAGCGAAGTGACATAAACAACGAGATCTATTGACATTGGCTATGTCCTAGGTCCTAGTAGGTAACATCAGTAGTTTTGTCACAAATCAATATTACCGAGTTACGATACCTATGTTGCACGTCTGGCGCTCCCTATGTAGTCAGTCCCGATAAGTACCATCCCTGCTGATTGGCTTATCTTTTTATCACGATATGGCTTGCCGCGTTTGTCGTGCGGTGTCCCACAGGGATCGGTCCTGGGGCCGCATCTGTGGGACATCGGCTACGACTGGGTGCTGCGCGCCGATCTCCCTAGTGGCGTCAGCGTGGTTTGCTACGCTGACGACACGCTGGTCCTGGTGCAGGGGAGGTCGCACCAGGCGGCGGCCGAACTAGCGACACGCGGGGTTGCGACAATCGTCGAGAGGATCCGGCAATTAGGACTCGAGGGGGCCCTGCACAAGTCCGAGGCCATGTGTTTTCATGGTCTTCGGAACGTGCGACCGTCAGGTTCCCAAATAACGGTAGGAGGGGTTTACATCGGCGTCGAGTCGACGATGAAGTACCTGGGACTCGTCCTCGACAGCCGGTGGAACTTCGTGGAGCATTTCCGACGTTTGGCTCCCAGACTGGAAAGGGCCGTGGCTGCCTTGAAGCGGTTCCTGCCCAATCTAGTTGGTCCAAATGTCTCCTGCCGGAGGCTCTACGCGGGGGTCGTGCGGACCATGGCCCTTTACGGGGCACCAGTGTGGGCGCGTTCGGCCACCCGGCTGGTCCGGAGATCCGTACGGTCTCCGGTGAGGTGGCGAGCCTCCTTGCCGGATTACCGCCATGGGATCTGGAGGCAAAAGTCCTCGCGCACATATGGGAGTGGTGCGAGGAGGCGAAACGCGAGGGCGTAACTCCGCTGCCGAGAAAAATCACGGCACAACGGACAAAGCTCCGGCAGGGTCTCAGGGCGGCATGGAGAGTGCGACTGTCCCAACCCAGCGCTGGGCACGCCACAATTGCGGCGATAAGTCCCCTCTTTAAGGAGTGGCTAAAGAGGTTCCACGGCGTCCTCACCTTCCGCCTGACGCAAGTTCTCACTGGACACGGTTGCTTCGGGAAATTCCTGTTCCGGATAAGGCGGGAGGAAACGCCCGGGTGTCACCATTGTGTATATCGCCCGGAGAACACGGTGGAGCATACGGTGGAGGTCTGCCCTGCCTGGGCGGAGCACCGCCGTGTCCTCGTGCAGGCGATTGGCGGTGGCGATCACCCGCGTCTGGCCCTGGTCCAGGCCATGGTACGGAGCGAGAGGGCATGGGAAGCCGTCACCTACTTCTGCGAAGCAGTAATGCTCGCGAAATACGAGGCAGAACGTGTGAGGGAGAGGCAAAATTCGCGCCCTCACGCCCCTTGCCGCCGCAGGAGACGCCCTGAGCGTCGGGAATCGCCAGCTGATTCCCGGCCACCGTAGGCGCGGGCTTGCGGACGTTAAGCAATGAGTAGCTTGCCGTCCGATAAGGACCAGGCCCGGGTCGACGGTGCGTTGTGTTCCACGCACGCCTCAAAGAGATGTCAGCACCAATGACGGGGTCCGCTAGGGCCGATGCCTGCCAGGGTTGCGGGAAAGTCCGAAAGGGTAACCGTGGCCCCTGGCGCAGGCCACTGAAGGAACACGGGTGGATTTTAGTCAGTAAGAGTCTGACACGCCCTCCTGCTCCGAGAGCGGGAGAAGTTATTTGACAATTTCAAACCATCAATTCATTGTTCGTTTTTAAAGACAAGCAAGCCGTTTTTACGAAATGTGGAAATAATTTTATCAGTTTATTTAATCAAAAAGTTATTTGTATTTATTAATTCGTATTCATAAGTGCTTTCCAATGGTTTTTAAGTCACGGCCCGCTTTATGCAAAGATGGCTATAATTTCTTCCGATTCGCCGGATAACGAGGACGTGCGGCGTATATTAACTAGCTGATATGTTGTTACCATTAACTAATGCCAAGATCTTTTTGTCAAATAAAACCTTTTTTGAAGTCGATTCGCGGGATCTATCTCCAGCAAATAAAAAATAATCACGTATCGGTTTAGATATTGCGGAAAATTGGTGAATGGACATAATAAAAGAAGAATGAGTGTAATATATAAAAAAAAGACGACATTTTTAAATAACACCTCTTACATGGTCATTGTTCTCAACATTTTGAACTACTTGTACTGTGGGACCGAATGTGAAATCACGAAAAGAAAAATCTGCTTCTCCATACATAAATGTTCGCGTAAGTCGACCAAATGCGCGTAATTCAATCCTTTCAAGATTGCTACACATTCCTGTAGAGTGATTTCAAACTAAAATGAAACATAAACAATGTCAACTAATAAAACAACACTGTAAAAGTGAAGTGAGCAGCTTTACTCTAGGAAATCTATTTATAGTTTTATACAGAAAATGCTTTTGATCCTTGATACCAGCTTTTTAACCTGTTACCTGGTTACCACAAACCTGGCTGTTTGTGTATGTGAGTTTAAATGTTTGTAAACGCACCTACGATACAGGAGAAATTCCTAGTGTGGGGCAACGTTTAAAAAAAAAAAAACCGGCGATAAAAAAGAAAGGTTCTCAAGTCACGCGTTTTTTTAATACGTTATTTCTTTTTAAAATGCATTTTCAAGCGACAAGAATATGCACAAATCTAGATAATATTACAAAGTTTGGCATCAAAAACTTTAAATATTGCTACGGCGTAGCAGATTGTACGGTTACGCGCTACGCCAGCTACAATGTCGTAGCACATTACGAATCCACTACGCGTCGAACCAATCATCAAAACTTTGTAGTACATTTTGTTTTAAAATTCGGCGGTCACTAATTTTGTTTTAAAATTCGGCGGTCACTAAGTAATGCTGGACATTCACGGTCAAATTTAAATGCCGTAAATCATTAGTAAGTCATTGCAGTTTAACTATTATCACATTGCAATAAATTATAAATTAGAATGCTTGCCGTGAGTTTGATAAAACCTTCGGCAATCGTCTAATTATACCTAGTATGCCTCTAGTATTCCTTAACTTACCGAGATAAGAGTTACATTGCAATGATTTACAGGTTTTACGTCGATCGTAAATGTGCTACTTAAGCGGCAAGACGGGGCATGGCAAGGTATACATTTTTTCGCAGCATACCGCTGCTTCCCGCGGGATACTCTAGTAGGTACCCTTGAGAGATTATCAACGAAATTTGAGTGTTAAGAGAAATAAGATTCAAAATCATTTCTGCTTACGAAAATCCTTTTCCATGCCATTTTGCGGCGTGCGGCCAGATGAGCACCGGCCTTTTTTTTTTTTTTTGAGCATGGGAAATCATCAAATGACTCCTCCCGCTCTGGGTGGAGCGGAAGGGAGTGTCAGACTCTTACTCACTAAAACCCACCGGCCTTTAAAGTCCTTTTTTCTGATTAAAGTTAATTTCGGGCTCTTATGAAAGGTAAGAAGGCAAGTTGTAAGAATAGAAATAGTAAGGTCCTGTGGGCGAGCCGGCTAGAAACTTCAAGAATGTTTATAAAGAGTTGTTTTATCAGAAAACGAATTATGTTAGCATTACTGTGGCACTAACACGGAAGCTACAATAATAATAATTATAGTCAACGTCACTGTGTTTAACATTGACAAATAATAACAGCGGCAGGTCGTATTTAGAATCTAAACAACTATCGACACTAAGGTTAAACTTGGCGTTTGTACTAAAATAGTTAATTTTAATTTTAATTTGTCTTTTGTTTAATTACTTCAGTTTTATACTTAAGTAAGAGGTAACTTACAAACAGCGGCAGATACAACTCTTCGTACGGAACCCCGCCATCGTTTGGACGCAGTTCTCTCTATGCGGTTCCTGAAACGAAACACAGATTACACTCATTTGTATACCAAAAACTCCTGGCTTTTATGCTAGCCTGGTAGCAGGAAGTCGTTTTGTCAGAGATATTATTTATGAGAGCAAGTTCAAACGAAACTAGTGAAAAATTAAGTTACTGCAAAATATTTTTTTCGTAAGGTTTCCTTAATATTGTGTAGGTATGTATGTATGTTGGTGAATAAAATGAAGGACATCAGAAAATACTGTCTATCCACAGAATCTGCAAATCTAATAGTTATTATGCAACTGTTGTATATTAAGGGGTGTTTTAATACCTAATTATGTACAGTTACATATAAGACTTTATCTACACTCATGATATGAATCTTCTATAAAAGATCCTGAAACAGTTAGATAATGGGTGGATGGTTGGGTGTAGATAAATAAGTTTATCAAAGGAGTGGAATGTTATTATGTTCGGCAGACGAATCAATAAGCTAGACAGTATATTATTATGGAAATCTATGCAATACATTCACTCATTTCTACCCTTGATAAAGCTTATAACCAAAAACATAACGCATCTCGGCTTTCGATAAGAAAAAATTGTTGCTTCGGCTTTCGGCCACAAACTAAAATAATATTAATTCATCGATAAATTATAGTCTTTGGAAAGCAAACATTTCTAAAGTTTTACCGCGCAAAAATGCGCAAATTATCTCAAGGAAATTGGTCCCACGGTCATTAGCCTTTCATTAGAAAACGGACGACCATTTACTTCGTGAATCAGCGAATTTCAGTTTCGTGAAAGATTTTTTCAAGGATGTGTAAGGGTTGTATTAATTACCTACTTTAAGATCTGTATTACTATAATCTATGCACCTTTGTAACCATTTATATGCACTATCTTATGAAATATATCTCAGTATTATTCGGGCACTCGCTGGTTTCATTTACCATCAACACCGCACCTTACATGGCGACCCTGCCAGAGGAATTTATACGCGCTGCGCGAACTTGAGACGTTGAGTGTGACTTCATATACCTTTCGATGAGTAACGAAAAATAATAGTGATAATGGGACAAGTACTGATTTTTTGGACCTATGGACTAGACGTCAGCGGGACTGTACAAATCTTCCACGAAAATGGGCAAGCAGCAGTCTAAAGAGGAGACCCTGATCGTTCAAAACGCGGCGGCAGGCAATAACCAAGCAACAGCAGAGGAACTTCGCTTTCATATGTCCACATCTAATATTATTCTGTCCTGTATCCTGCTTATACTACTACTCGGCGTGTTGGGCTTCGTGTATCGGCTGTACAAAAGGTGCCATAAAAAATGGATCACCAATGAGATAAATAGGACGACTATGAGGAGATCTCTTTTCCGTCGACGCATGCGGATGGGGGCCACCGAGCCATCATCAAAAAACTACGAGGAAGAAATAGTGTGAAAAAGTGTTTAAAAGTGAATATAAAAAAAAAGTGCGTCATAAAAAGTGCTTGTGTCTACATTCCAACAAAATCATCTCTTACCAAATATGGACGGTGCGCTGATTGAACTTTGGACCTTAGTATTAATTGCGTGCAGTGTTCAGTCATAATACTTATACTAATGTTTAATAATGTATTGTAAGAACATTAATACTCCTCTACGTTATGGTGGTAATAAGGTATGGATGCTATTTTAAAATTGTATGATGATTTAAACAAGGTAAGAGTATACTTAATAAAGTTAGGACCGAAAAGAAGGTCAGGAAAAATATTAGAAAATAAATTAAATGAGGTTGATGTAATTTATGATCAGTATGAAACTTGGTTGATTGATTTTAAAGGAAAAAGTAAGAAAAAATTTTATAGTGCCCAAGATATTGAATTAATAGAAAATTATTGTCGTCAATTTATAGATTTACGTGAGGATATTTTGTTGTTGTGTGAAAGTGATATAATAGAGACATCGACAAAAATGAATTCATTTGATTTGAAAACCGCCTTAACTCTATTACCTATTATGACAAACGAGGAAACTAGTATAAAACAGCTAATTGATAACATCGAATACTATAACTCTCTACTGAAGGATAGCGCTTGTAAACAAAATTTAATTAATTTTGTGTTAAAAAGTAGGCTTACACAAGAAGCTAAGATAAAGTTGAACGCAAAGTATGATACTGTAAAAGACTTAATTGATGACATGAAAAACGTATTATTGTCTAAGAAAGCTGCAACGGCAATACAAAATAAATTAATGAAAATAAAACAAAATGAGTTGTCGATTGCTGATTACGGGAAAGAAATCACGGAGTTATTTGTGGATCTGACGATTACGCAAGCTAACGACAATGAACAGAACTTTACTATATTAAAACCAATTAATGAAAAGATAGCAATCAAACAATTTGCCGATGGTTTGCGAAATCGCAGATTAAGTACGATTATTTCTGCAAGAAATTACAGCTCATTGAAGGACGCAGTTCAAGCGGCACAAGACGAGGAGGTCTCGACTACAACTCCACATGGTGAAATTATGGGTATGTATAAAAGACCCCACAATAATTTTTATTATAACAGAAGCCGTTCAAATAATTATAGACGCCAACGTGGTGGAGGTAGAAACTTCTACGCAAACAGAGGCCAAGCGCGAGGGCAGCAGCAACGATACCGCCCTACTTCTCGTGGGCAGCCGGCTCGAGGAGGAACTAGCAGTCACAGATGGCAAAGAGGTAACTTTACTTATTCTAATAGAAGAAATCAAGGGATACCTAAAGAGCGTGACGTCAATGTTCTTAATAATTCGGAACAAAACACAGAATCGGGATTAACATTCAATCAGTTTTTTCGTGACTAATAGTGATAAATATATTTTAGCTAGTGATAGTAATTGTTATATTTCTTTATGTTCGTCATTACATAATCGTCATATTAAGAAACATTATTTTCTAGTAGATTCTGGAGCATCGGTGTCAGCATGTACATATAAACATGCTCTCGAATGCGGCATTCCAATCCATAACGAGCATGTAGCCATAAACGGTTTAGGTGGCAGAGTTCAAGCAATAGGATACTTATATTTACAATTTAATTTGAATGGTGAAACAATTAGTCAGAAGTTCTATGTATTTCATAACTTACCAATTAAGGGAAGTGGAATTTTAGGTCGTGACTTTTTAAATAAACATAAGGCTCAGTTAGATTTTAATAACAATGTAATAACTTTATCAACAGAAAAAACAACTATTTGTTTGCCATTACTAAGTAAATATAATGATACTTTAGATGTACCTGGTAGAAGTGAGTCTATACACTACATACAAACGAACTTCAATGAGGATTGTGTAGTATCTTCAAGAGAACTATCACCTGGTGTGTTTTTAGCAAGTTCAATAGGTACTCCTAAACATGGACTAATACCTATAAAGATATTAAACGTAAATGACCAAGATATATCGTTAACGGAAATAGAACCTAACATTAGAAAACTTAGTGAATTTAACGTCTGTCTCTATGAAAAAACGCAAAATGACGCAGACCGGGTTAAAAACTTATTTTCTCAATTAAAATTGCAACATTTAAATAACGAAGAACAAAAAACTATGGAAAATATTTGTGCTAAATATTCGGATATATTTTACCTCCCCAAAGACAAATTAACAACTACAAATATATACAGTCATACTATAACCGTAAAACCTAACACCACACCAGTATTTTCAAAACAATACCGTTTGCCACATTCTCAAAAAAGTGAAATAAAGCATCAGATTAATAAAATGCTAGAGGAAGGTATTATAGAGCCAAGTAAAAGCGACTGGTCCAGTCCAATATTATTGGTACCGAAAAAATCGGATTCCACTGGAGATAAGAAATGGAGGCTAGTAGTTGATTACCGAAAACTAAATAATTGCATAGAGGACGATAAATACCCATTGCCGGATATTACAGAAATTTTAGAATCTTTGTCAGGTAGCATTTATTTCACACATCTTGATTTGCACCAAGGCTATTATAATGTCAAATTAGAGGAAAACAGCAGAAAGTACACAGCTTTTCATTCCGGACAGTACCAGATGACACGTATGCCTATGGGACTGAAAACCAGTCCCAGTTCGTTTTCAAGAATGATAACAATAGCAATGGCCGGTTTAAAAAATGAAAAATGTTTGATATATTTAGATGATTTAATAGTGTTTGGACGTAACTTAGAACAACATAATAAAAAGGAGAATGAGTAATGATGGGCCCACCTCTCAATAGGAATAAGACACTCATAAATGAATAGGTATGTTTATGCAGAATAAAACTTATTATTACGACTAAGGTCAAAAGTCAGTACTTTCGGAGTTATACTACTTATTATACTGCCATAATCCATAAAAGTGATCGTAGTTTACTTCGTTATAAGATAAACTATGGCCAGACTCAAAACGGACGGCACCTATCTGCTTGCACCTTACCTGCGCCCCCACCCTACCCGCTGCGCCCGCCGCTTGCCCAGGCGCATTTGCAAATGGCGATCAGTCATATTGCAGTGAACATCTTCGAGACGGTTTATACGTTATAGAAATATACAGACAAAACGATTTACATGATTTAATAGAATAAAATATACCAACAGAGAATGTGTGGTTGCTGCGTGGTAGGATACAGTCACGCCACGTAAGAGCAAGAATATACTATTGCTATATATTAATTGATCGAAACCAAGTTGGAAGAAACGCGATATCACAATATTATTGCTCTTGCTTGACCGGACGGCGAACTGTAGGAAGTTGCGCTCACACTATTTCTTTGATTTGGTACCTAGGGGTTGGGAGACATCAGTACCATTCGTGGCCCCCGTGGGTTTTTTAAATGATGTAATTGTCTTTGATGTCCAAGACGAATAATAAATCTCTTTTGTTTTAAAGTGTACTTATTATTACTATTTTACCTTATAAGTATCCATAAAGAATATGTTAGACTGACGACTTTAAGACGTCGTATCTCCGAAAGTACTAACATTTGACCATAGTTATATTAGTAACTAATGTTCCACTTAAAAAGCCCTATCCAACGGTATATCAGATGTTACTATTGAAGGGTGGGCCCAGACTCCATACATTCATTTCCCATTGTCCTTTACAAGATATTTTTCAAAGATTACGAACCGTTAATTTAAAGTTAAATCCCACCAAGTGTGATTTCCTTAGGAAACAAATTTTGTACTTGGGACACGTTATTACAAGTGAAGGTATAATGCCTGACCCTGCAAAAATAACAGCAGTTCAAAATTATCCGTGTCCAGCAAGCACAGAAGAAGTAAAAAGATTCGTAGCTTTCACAAATTATTACAGAAAATTCATACCAAATTTTGCTGAAATTGCTCATCCTTTAAATACATTAACTAGAAAAGGCGTGCCATTCGAATGGAGTGAGGCATGTCAACAAGCATTTGAAACATTAAAACAACGTTTAATACAACCACCGGTGTTACAGTATCCTGATTTTTCAGAACGAAATCGTTTTATTGTTCACACTGATGCATCAAATAACGCTATTGGAGCCATTTTGTCAAATAATAACGGACGACCGGTAGCTTTCGCTAGCAGAAGTTTAAACAAAGCGGAAAAGAATTACCCTGTCATAGAAAAGGAACTTCTAGCGATTGTATGGGCTGTGAAATATTTCCGTCCATACTTGTATGGTCGACCTTTTATAATATTTACAGACCATAAACCATTAGTATACTTGTTCAATATGAAAGACCCATCAAGCAGACTAATGAAATTTAGAATGACTTTAGAAGAGTATAATTTCGAAGTACAATACATAAAAGGTTCTGACAATGCAGCTGCAGATGCACTGTCTAGAATTAGTATAAAAGCATTGAAGGAAATGCATGAAAGTTTAATGAACGTCATGACAAGAGCACAAGCTAAAAAATTAAATAAACCAGAATCAACGGTGGATATGGATGTTTCAGACTTGAGGCCTGATCAACCAAAAGTCGTAAGCACTCATATCAGACCAAGAGAATCTGTCGAATTAAAATTTATAGATATTAAAGAATTAAGAAACTTAAAACAAATGGGGATTATTTCAAAAGAAAATAAAATATTCTGTTATTTTGAAAATAAATCAACAATTTACGTGAAATTCCTAAGTTCTCAATCGCAAATGACGCGAGACGAATTTGTGAGAGAGTTAGATGAATTTTGCAAACTATTAAAATTAGAGGAAATATACATATTAAAAAATAAAGACAACGAGAATTTTATAAAAAAGTTATTAACGTCAATAAAAAATAATAAAAGTAGGTCCGGACCGCGTATATGTATTTTAAGTGACGTAAAAAGGATAGAGAATAAGGATGATAAGAAAGTAATTTTAAATGACTTCCATCTCTTACCTAGTAGTGGCCATGCTGGTATGAGACGGATGTCAAATAACATAAAGAAATACTATTATTGGCCAGGTATTGATAATGATGTTCGGGAATTTGTAAGGCGATGTGACAAATGTCAGCGGCAAAAGTATTCAATACCTAAGAAAGAACCCATGGTGATTACTAGTACAGCTAATACTGCGTTTGAAAAAGTATATTTAGATTTGGTTGGTCCATTGGAAACAGACAATGATAATTTCTCATACGTGCTAACATTACAATGCGAACTCACTAAATATGTAGAAGGTTATCCCTTAATTTCTAAAAAATCAGAAGAAGTGGCGAGAAGTTTTGTCAACAACTTCATTCTCAGATACGGTGTGCCGAAAGTAATAGCGACAGACCGAGGAAAGGAGTTTCTCTCAGAAATATTTCAACAGGTATGTAAACTATTAAACATAAAACAACTTAATTCTACAGCATACCATCATCAATCCATAGGAGCATTAGAAGTTACTCATAAACATTTAAATGCGTTTTTGCGTATTCAAACAGAGAATCATCCAGAGATGTGGAGTAAGTGGATTCCTTTTTGGTGTTTTGCATATAACACGGGCGTGCATACAGAAACAGGATTCACTCCATACGAGTTAGTTTTTGGTAAGAAATGTTCTCTTCCTAGCAATCTGACAACAGATCTAGAACCATTATATAACTTTGACAGCTATCCTCATGAATTAAAATACCGATTGCAACTTTCGCAAAAAGAGGCACGAAGTAACCTATTAAAAAGTAAGTTGAATAGAAAGATAGTATACGATAAAAATGTGAATCCTATAAACTATAAAGCGAATGACTTAATTTTAGTTAAAAATGATACTACATGTAAGAAATTAGACAACTTATATTCAGGTCCCTTCAAAGTTGTAAAAGATATACCACCAAACGTAGAAATAGTTAACCAAATTGGAAAAAAGGACATTGTTCATAAAAATCGAACAAAACCATACTATGTATCTTAATTTTATAAACCTAATGAAAAAAAAAAAGACATCTTCATGTATTTTTTTTTTCTATAAGTGCGGTGATGTAAGGGTTGTATTAATTACCTACTTTAAGATCTGTATTACTATAATCTATGCACCTTTGTAACCATTTATATGCACTATCTTATGAAATATATCTCAGTATTATTCGGGCACTCGCTGGTTTCATTTACCATCAACACCGCACCTTACAGATGCTCGGAGCTGAGATAATATGAGAAATAAATGGTAGTAGCTCTTTGCTCTTAACTTATAAAGATATAAGTGAAAAAAATACTTCTACTAATTTGTATGTCTTTTAAATCTATAATTGTATGATAGTGTCGATTTTTTTGTTGCAAAATCTAATGAATGCAATTCATTGGCAATGATAATGGGCTCGCTCTCTATTACGTGGGACTTAATATAACTGGCGCGATGTGTGTGTACTACATCGCTGCCTACCCCCCGGGGCAACCAGGTTCATGTTATGTGTTATGTTATCTAATGAATATGCCAGGTCGCCTAGCTTGGGCAGGTATAGTTTTTCCTCGATTTAAAGCCAACTTCGAAAACAGAGCAAGGATTTCATGCAGAGGTAAAGCTTGCGCTTGACAATAAGGAACACTATCATGACCTGACAGTAACCATCCAAGTTTATATTTAACTTACTCGCTTCGGCACTATAAGCAATTTCAACCATAACACTTAACAATATGTTTACGAAATTATCAAGTAAACGTCGAACGATCCTTGTCCACTGTCCATTGTGTACAGAGCCATTAGCGCATAAGTGGCCACACTCCGGTTTTAGCCGGCGGCCATTTTGTCTCTAGTTTATCACAGGCTAACGATAGTTAAGCGAGTTCGAGCTTCCAGTGTGCTAATAACTTTACTTCTGTTAAGGTGTGGTTCCAGAGAGGATCAGAGAGGTTTTTCAAACAATTCTTCACATAAAATAGTTTTCCTGAATCATTATATGATCTGTGGTGCGTACCTACCGATAGAGTTACAGTTACATAAATATGACATTTAAATATGTAAGTGACGGGCACAGATCAATGACTACGACTATTGCAATTGTAGTAGACGATTCAACATTCAACATCAACCAGTTTTACTTCGACGACCATTAGGTATTCAAATAAATGTTCCACAGACTATTTACGTTCGTAGTTTTCAAGTGGACATGCCAATTCTACGCAGCTTACACTTGCAAATTACTAGCGGATAACATAATCTATGGATGTAGCACACTATATCTATTTGTTGTTTTAACTAAATTACATACAAACTAACACTAAACCTAACAACATGCTAAATGGCGTCGAAAAATTCCTGCGCATCGCTGTCGACTGATAATGTTCCCAAGAGACTAGCGGCATTGCCACGTTGTAAGGCAACGCTTAGCCTCAAACCAAGATAAAAGTCACCCCTTGGGTCGCGGGAAGTGGCTCGTGGCTAAGTTATAACAGCCGAACGGGTCGATTGATCAGGTTAAGCTACGCTTGCCGCGGTCGGTCCGTGGATGGGTGACCGTCTTTACATATCCAGGCCCCTCCGTCCCGGCTGTCATTCGTAGATCTCTGGCAGTCGTTACGGGTCGTCAGAAGTCCAAAAGTCTGACAACCAGTCTTACCAAGGGGTATCGTATTACCTAGTAACTGGGTTGTGGAGGTCAGATAGGCAGTCACTCCATGTAACTGGTCCTCAACTGCATCCGGTTAGAGTGGAAGCCGACCTCAACATGCTAGGAAAAGGCTAGGCAGATAATGATGGGTCGCAAGAAGCAACCAACCGTTTAGTGATTGAACAGCATATGAGCACTTGGACTCCACGGTCTGAAGATTTCAACCCCAAATGGCTCAAAAATATAGTTGGCATGTGGAAAAGCGTCTCAGAAGAACTCCCATTTTTGTCTTATATCGCCTCGCTCTTGTCGAACGGAATTGCGGAATTTGGAATTGCGGAATTGCATTTTCATGAAAGAAAAAGCATCCGGCAGTTGACCTTGAAAGTTTATTGCCAATCCTGAGTCTTAACTAATCTCATATATGAAACTTTTTCCGAGCGTCGGAATGAATTGATTGGGACACGACTTCGGTCGGTCCGGACTTCTCGGGACCGGGAAAATGGACACGGATTTAATCTTGTTCTGCTGGTTAAATAGAAAGATATTTGACGATATCAAAATTACGATGAAAAACAAAGGTCTTTCTAAGATTTTAGAAAGAGAATTTTCTGAGTTTGTCTTATTCAAGTGAGTGCTGCAATAAAACCTTTTCGCACATAAATGTGCACACGGTATTGAATGTCGGCTTAGATGTTCATTTAAGGGCAAACAGAGCGTAGAAATATCCTTTTAAAGATTTAGGGATAGGTAGTGTGTGTAGATGTTGGTGGAGGTGGTAGTGGCGGGTTGGGGTGAGTTACAAATGGTCGCTTCTCATGTTTTTGCTTCGCATAAAAATGAGCTTATTCACAGAACATTTGTATATATATTATATACTAATTTCTCTCTTCATACCCAATCATATAAGTCAAAGTCAAAGCATTTATTTCAAATAGGCACATAAAAGGCACTTTTGAACGTCAACATTTACCTACATTTAAATAGAATTGATTCTAGTCGCCCCTTCCAAAAGGTAGTTTCGTATGGAGAAGAATGGGCAAGAAACTCCACCGTTACTCTTTTAAAATAATAATAATAATAAATTCATTTATTTCCGACATAATTACAAAATTGTCCATATAGTGTTAGTAACAGAGGTCTTAAAAACTATGTTAGTATACTAGTATTAATTCACATTATAAAAATTCAAATAGACATTAAAACACCACATAAAAATACAACAAAAATAACATTACATATATTAATTATGTCACGTGAAGCCGAATAAGCCTCCCCAGCACTGCAGACTCCGGCCTATCTGATATCATCCTCAGAATTCCGTTGGGGCTCCCACGGATCCTAAACATCAGAGATGCTGCTTTTTTACGCATTATGGCATAAAAATCGTCGACCCTAGCGTCAGCAAACATGCCTGATGCGCTGCAGAAACGTGGGAGCCCCACCAGAACTCTGAAGGCGTTGTTGTATTGTACGCGAAGAGCGTTGTAGGCCCGTTGCGTGTAGCTGGTCCATAGAGAACTGGTGTAAGCTTTGGCAATAGGCCCTGAACAGTGTCTTAAAATGTGTTACAATATTTTGTATAAGTACATCAATTATATAATTATATGTGAAGAAAGACGATGCACCTATAATAAAAATCACCCTACCACAATAGGTAAAAAGAATTTAATAAACGTAGCAATGATAAATAAGTTAATTAAGTGATAGATACATGGTGTTCACATATTTACAAACATTGTAAAAGTATACGATTTCCCAAATTATGTAAACAAGTAATACGTGGTAATATGTCAGTGTGTGAGTTAAAGTAATCACAGAATGTAAATCAATGTCATAAAAAATAATTAACTATACAGTTAAAGTAGCAACAAGTTTAATTTTGTCTAGACCCTAGATTGTCCTATGGAGCTGGACCAGCATGTTTACAAGCATTCTTATCTTGGATATAATCCTCTAATTTGTAATATGCAATACATTCAGTGATCCATTAAGATTATAACCTCTCGTTTCTTTAAACTAATATTTTACTGTTACGCCAAGCGTCTTTATCATCCCATCGAGCTCATTTAAAATTTTAAAAATCATTCCAACAACCATCACAGTCAGTTTCCATGACTGACGTGACCGTTGAAATCACTTACATTTTATATTTTTCAAGAACTTTCCTATACAGGGTTACTCATAACTCGAAGTATTCCTTGCACCACGTCATAGTAGGGTTAAAATGCAACAAATCAAGCTACCAAATGTTCTGCCGAAGTTCAGTAGTTTTTGAGTTACATTTTCTGTATTTTTATGAAACATCCCAGATTAAATCATTTGGAGCCAATTTAAAAATGATTTACAGCGCGACTGTACTGAAATTTAACTTAATATCATAGTTGATGCCGTAGCAGATCTTTGTTCATAATTAAAAGGTCAAAAAAGCCAGAAACCTTGGCAAATATCACTAAACAAACATTTAATTTTTGTGATTTTTGCTGTTACTTCATACAAAATGTTGTCTAGTGAACAAAAAAAAGAAAAATATTGACTTAATTTATTGCATTTTAACCCTACTATGACGTCCTGCAAGGAATATGTCGAGTAACGAACCAGTAACCCTGTATGTAGTCTGTTCCAAAAGTATCTGATGAAATGTAAACAAATGGATCAGATAAAGCCATGTCAATTTGTAGAGCCTCTTACATATTGAGTTCTTTTACTTGACTATTTAGTTAAGCCCGAAATTCAAATTTTCAATCACCTTAAAGTTGTAAGATGCTTTTCATTTGCCAATTGAGGTTAGTTTCATAGCCTCAATGTTCGTCCATGGTTTTTAAATTACAATTTAACAACGTTATTCAGGTGAGATACAGTTGAAACTTTCTAAATACAGATGAATGTGATACTAATTCCTTTTCGTGAGCGATTGCGTAATAATTTAGCCTGAGCACTTCGTTTACACTTTCATTAGATACTTTTGGAATAGACCATACAATCTTGGTAGAGCGGGAAAAGGGAGCGGCGCGTTTTTACAAAGTCACTTCGTGCGGTCGACCACGCGTGTTATTTATTCTTGATTATGAACAGAAACATGGATAAGAATAGAACGAAGTTCATAATATTACATTCAATCGTTGTAAACTGATGTATCTAAAGGCTGACAGTTTCTTGCAGGTAGGTATGGGATGCACTTAAATAGCCTCTGCGAGTGGCCATACATTGATGTTTGTCTAGCGTGCCCTGAACGTAGCCACCTTGCGGGGTGGCCAGTAATACAAGCACGTCATGAGCTATATATAGTTCGCAGCGATATGAGCGGAGAGAAAAAGTGACCAAGCTATCTGTACTATAATTTTATAAACAGGTAAAATTTGTTTGTTTGTTAGTAAGTTTGTATGTAAGGGGTAAAATCAGGAACTGGCGGCTGGATTTGAAAAAATATTTTAGGAGACGAGAAAAGAGAAAAATAGCGTGGAGTCGCAGGACCCCCGTCAGGAACGAAGTTCCAAATAATTTGAAAATGTTCCCATTCGGATTTTCATTCTGACTTCACTATCGGCTTCTGATTCACTTCAGTTCCCTCGAAAACCATGAAAACAACACGCATGTTTTTTTATTTTTTATTTTCGTACCCGTTAGCTTGGATTTTTATATTGGCCTCATTATCGGCTTCAGCACACTCTAAAACCATGAAAACGACGAAAACGAAGTTATAGCGCGGGCTGGCGAAGTGATGCGACGGGGTGGGGCGGGGGAACAAAAATTTCACGCCGACGAAGTCGCGGGCAGGAGCTACTGTCTTATATTTTTATAACTTTCTGAACACTTCACTCCTTTCTGGTACCTATCGACCTAAATATTTCAGACCACGTTGTCATAGTTTTCGTCCAAAACTCAAGCCTAACTTTGAAAAAGATTTATTTCTGAGCTAGTATGTCTAGACCGAAACAGAGTCTGAAATAGGCTGTAGGTCAGAGCTAAATTTAGTTTGTTGCAGGCACCGGGCGTGCAATTCTAGTGATGGGGTCAAATGTATAAATAGGTGAAGTCGATAGGGTTGCATACTTATTTCTGGATGATAGTTATGTGCCTCTCATCGTCATCATCATCAGCCTACAGCAGTCCACTGCTGGACATGGGCCTCTTCAATTGTACGCCATTCAGCTCGATTCTCAGCAACCCTTATCCTTCAGCTGCCAGCCACCCTGCAAAGATCGTCGCTCCACCTCGCCTGAGGGTGTCCTACCTTATGTTTGCCACTTCGCAGTTTCCACTCAGCAGCATGTCTACCCCAACGGTCATCGGTTCAACGGCTAATATGGCCGGCCCATTGCCACTTGAGCTTGCTAATTCAGTGAGCTATGTCGACGACTTTGGTTCTCTACCGGATCTCCTCATTTTGGATTCTATCCCTCAGAGAGACTTCAAGCATAGCGCGTTCCATAGCTCGCTGAGCGACCCTAAATTTATGGACCAGCCGTACCGTGAGTGTCCACGTTGCGGCTCCGCATGTCATAACAGGTAAGACGCACTGATTGAAGACTTTAGTCTTTAGGCTCTGTGGAAAACGCGACGAGAAGGCGAAGACGAAGCTTCCTAAACGCTGCCCAGCAACAGCTGGACTCTTCTGTTAGCCTCCTTCTCAAAGTTGTTCTTGCCAAACTGCAGAGTTTTCCCGAGGTAAACGTATTCTCGAACAACCTTGAGAGCACCGCCATTGACGACGCCGGAGTGACGTGATCGTTGAAAATAATCTTTGTTGTGTCCAAGTTCATCCGGAGACCAACGCGTACAGAAAAATAAACTAGGCCGTCCAGCATCTACTGCAAGTCATGCAGCAATTCAGCCAGTATGACGATGTCATCTGCAAATCTCAAGTGTGAGATGTAGTCGCCGTTGCCGTTCCTGCCGAGTCTGTCCCAACTCAGGGTCTTAAGCACATCTCTCAATGCGTTAGAGAACAATTCCGGGGAAATTATTCACCCCTTGTCTTACCCCCCGACGCGGGGGGATATTTTCAGTTCGTTGGTCCTGAGTTTTCATAAATACACTTCAGAACTTGGATGTATTTCCAGTCGACTAGGCATCGCTACAGATACTCCAAAACAGACCAGGTCTCGATAGAGTCAAACGCCTTCTCATAGTCTACAAACGCTTGACGCAAGATATGTATTGTGGGAGCGAGACAAAGCACTAAACACTGGATAATGATATTCCTGTGTAATTAATGTTTTGGGTGGGTACATTAATTGTGCGCGTACGGTAATATCTGCGGATTAATAATACATTTTATATCTAATAATATTTGTTCAAATATTTGGTTGTTTATGTACTTGCTTTGTACTCTAAGTGCTTACTGTTTGTTTTATTTTATTTTGTTATAAGTAGTACCAATCATTGAACCTGGCTTGGTTTCCGTACGTCCTTTTCGGGTAACCACTGAAAATCAGCGCTGTGCGGTGGGTCCCCCATAGCACAGCATCATACTGAGTGGAAGCCTTCTTGTCACAGTCATGACGTGCAGCTGTCGACGATTTCTGTTTTGTGCTCGTTATTAGAGATCTCTTTGTGATTTTTACTTTTTTCTTTCATTTTTTCTTAATTATTAGAGTTAATTATCTCTTTGTATGCACGTGTTTCTGTGACAAATAAATCTATTTTTCTTTCTTTCTTATATGTGCCTCTATGAAGATTGAATTTATGATATTTAATTAAAAGGTTAAGTAGGTAGATCAACTTGTCCTGAACAATTTTATAGAATCGTAGCACCTATGAGCAAATAAATCTACATTTTATTCAAGATTATTTAAAAAAAACTACAGTGTTTTTGCAAGTTCAACTAAATCGAAGATCCCAAAAAAGAAGAATAAAGAGAATTCACTTGACTACACAATCTTTTCAATAAAACATCATATTTCCAAACTCAACGAATTACATTATCTAGCCTCTATTTCCCACGGGACATCGATATCGACAGTCGATAAAGTCTCATAACTAATGCAGGCACTTCGGACGGTGAAAGTTTTCGTTGTTACATGCCACTCGTGGCACTTTCGGTACGTCAGCTGTTTGATAGATAAGCCCTTGCGCGTTATACCGCCCTCGTACCATGTTTTATGGTGCAAGGTTGTTTTAATCGGTTTGCAGTTTGTTGCATGGGTTTTTATTAGTGAAGTCAAGCAGTTTGTGCTTCTAAGATTACCTAAACCAATAACAAATAATCTAGTATCGTGTTCAATCGACGCCATCCATATTTAGGTAATATAAATGCTCTGTTTAAAAAAATAAGGTAGATACCTATTTTTACTTTGGATGGTATCTGTTATTTACTTGCTATTCAAAGCATTTTCCTGATATCACTATCAGATGGTAAACTTTTAAACAGGTTATCGCGGTTTACATTATGCATGAGCCGGTGGTCAGTGCCTTCATGCCAAGAATTTCTATTTTAAATGGTTTACGCCACATCTTTATGTGGGGTAAGTTATTCGCGCCTTCTGTGGCACGCGGCATGGACTTCTGTGTAAATAAAGCTGTTCTTTTTTATGGGGCCTTGGTAGATATTTCATTTCTTTGAAAATAAAATACGGTTTGAATTCATTGAGAATCTGAACTTTCGGGATTTTGGGTTGGCGGGACAAAAAGTCCCAGAATGACATTGAATGCAAAATGATAGTAACTACTACGGTACTACCTAGCAACTTATTGAAATCTGATAAAGACAACAATAAAACTTTCACGGTTATTTTAAGCAACTCATCACCGTATAGCATAGCAACAAGCATAAAGATCACCGTGATGCAGAATCCGAGGTTAGATAACCGTGCAAGGGCTGGAAATCATTATAGCGTTATGCCGAAATACCCATAGTGAACCATAGTAAAAACCATAAAATTGTTATTTTTCCTCTGATCAAGGCTAATAAAATTGTAAGAATTTAAAAATATGGATCCCCAGACGAGAATCCTTTATGAGGAAATAAGAAACTGTAGACCGTTTTACTAGCAAACTGACACACGACACGGGCTAACTAGGAAGCGACCCACTTATCTCGACTGTCGGTATTTTGTGGGAAGCCAAACAACGGATTGCTTCGGAGTCAACACCAATCTTACACACAGAAAGCAAGACAATTTCACAGTTTACACATTGTACAATTATTCGTTTTCATCTGACCAAGATTATGTCTCGACTTTAAAAGAGACTCACGAGTTTGTTTCAGTGTTTCTTCGCAGAGCAGTGAGGAAGGAAACGCCGAACTCATATAGTTTTTAAAATATTATTGGAAGTGTTTGTACAATCCTAATTACAGAAAAAAAAACATTTATAATTTATCATGACCTTCACTACATGCACGCTGGCATAGTGGTCGCAAGCGCGACTGTCTTAGTTCTGACTGACTGACTTCTGACTTCCTAAGTTGCATTCCCAATTCGAGAAAGTGTTTTTGCAGTTTTTCCATTAACATTTTCAGTAAGTTAAAGGCAATTTTATTTATATAGATGTTGAATAATATTCTCAAAAACTTCTTATACTAAATAAACCATCAAACTATTCAAATATAATAACCTTAACTAATTAGAACTATTAACAAATCAAACTATGGTGTCGAAAAAATCCGCCACATCGCTGTCGACCGGTAATGCACCCAAGAGACTGACTGACAAGTTAAAGTAGATGTGTTCCCAATTAATGTCACTACGTCCCCTAAATGAGACCCGTAATCCGTAACATCACTGATGAAATTTCACTACACTTCTCAGCCTACCCGCTTCAGGTAATACAGACGTGATGTTATATCACATCAACCTGCCTGTCTTGTGAAGTGGCAATTTAATGTTGGATGAGCGGTCAAGGGGCACTCAACGAGGGTATTAAGTGTGCATGTCGTAGACAAGCGTGAGTTGTAATAGAATCTATTAGAAACACGAAATATTAAACAGGAGTGCGGGTTATCGACAGCACGGTAGCGGGCTGTCGGTTGCTAAAGGCTCAATCGAAAGCAATCAATCTGAACAGACGAATTTGTGCCAGTTTGTTTGGACCGGATGGAAGTACATTCACCAAATGATGACACTGATGTCTTTTAACGATTCGCTTCTAGTCGTAGATGATTGATTTCGTGGCCATGACACCCACAGACGTTAGGACTGAACGTAGAACTGGCTATATTTAAGATAGCAATAACTTTTTTGGAGTACAAATTTATAGAATAAAAGCTTGCCGGCTGTCTTTAAATTAATTAGCATCCTTCCAGTAGATGGGAATAGAGTCGCTACTTTCAGCCCCTGAAAAGGTGCTAACGAAACCTTAAAAAGCACCTCTTCAGAGATGTAAGTAGGTACAATTATTTACGTTTGTTAGTCACGGTAAGTGGGCCACGACATGAAGGGTCCTTCTTTGTTGGTCCCATTTCCCAGAGCTGTGAGATTTCTCAGAAAAGGTAGGTAATAAATTCCCCATATATATAATTAGGCATGTATACCTTGAAGAGCACCTGCTGTCAAGTCTCTTATACTTTACTGGCAAAATGTGAGTGATCATACAGGTGTATTGAACACCCACATTTCGCCAGTCTCGTCCCATGTAAAATGGAGGCGAGGAATCAAGCAATAAAGATAAAAGGAATCAATCAATAAAGGCCAAAAATTAATTTCAATACTACTGAACATAGAAACAAATTCATGTTCCATAGCAGCTATAGCTGCTGCAAATTAATTATATTTTATCACTTGGCATTAAGCGCAGCTGTGCCTAAAGTTTTGGGTTAGGTCTTCGACTTACTAAAAAGTAAGGGTGGACGGACAATGCTGTTCAAAATATTTTTTGGGCAAAATTACTTGTGCCCGAGGCTGGTATGTAAAGTATTTAATTTAACAGGGATTAAGGTATTTTGGTACCTCGCTGACGCAAGGATACCCTGTTTTATCAGCCTTTCTGCTCTTAATCAAAATTACTGAGAGATAATATTCGTATTTCTAGTGTGGAGTGGACTAGGATAGCTTAGATTAGCTGCCTCGTTAGTCTAGGTGTCGGAAACACGATTGCTGATCATGGGGTCCTGGGTTCAATTTGCAGGTCAGGCAAACATTGAGATACGCTGGGGGGGGGGGGGGTCTAGAATCATGTGCTGTATTCAAGGTAACAGTTGGTGCGTCATGACAGTCTCTTTCCACACGTTGTAAGATCACTTAGGCGACAGAGGCGACGCTCTACAAAACCATTTTATTCAATTTTTTTTCCAAATCCTCAATGATTCATATTGACAGCCGGCCAATATACCGCAGATGATTCAGGCTCGTGTTCTATATTTCGTGTTGGTGAGGCTAAAGCGCGCACTACGATTTGTAAACTGCGAAATAAAATCGCTAATTTAAATAATTTTTGGAGCGAATTCTCAAGCGATTTTATACCGCAGTGCACGGACATTAGTATATTTATATTGACCACAGACTTGCGATAATTATCCGCAACAATTCAAATTCGTAGTGCACGCTTAGTCTTAAAATTATTTTATAGAAATAAATACACAAAAACAAAACTTGGCGTGGTCGGTGATTTCATTAACAACCTCGAGTCTGGGCTCGTGCCCAGATAATGGCACTTTTGCCAATTTCCGAGTCTATTATTATAGTCGCTTCTTTTAAATTGGTCTGTGACTGGTGTAATGTAGGTGTACCATAGATCTCTGCCTACATCATTGAGATATATAAGTCAATGGCCTACATCCTCAGCCTATAATGTTACCACTGCTGGGACACAAGCCTCCTCTCTGTGGGTGGGAGTGGGCCGTAATCTACCACGCAGGCCCAGTGCGTGTCGGTAGATGTCACATGTCTACGAATTTTTGATTCTAGGACATACCGGTTTCCTCACGATGATTTCCTTTACCGTTTTGAGAGCAGTGGTGATGAAAGAATTTACACAAAATAATGCGCCTGCTTGGGTTCGAACCCACGGCCTATAACTCGTAATTCGGTGCCGTTACCACTGGGCCACCACTGCTCTTACTACTCTCTTACTACGATCTCTGCCTACGCCTTTGTTGAATACAGGCGTAATTTAAAGATATCGGTACCTTTATAACGCCCTTATACGGCTCGACCTTCACTTTCTCATAAGCAGGTCATGGAGCTGGAGCTCAATAGAGAGAGCTAGAAGGTGCACTCACAAGAGCATAGCTCTAAAGCGTTTAAAGTATGACTAGTGAAAATCAGAAATGAAAACTATTCTGGAGGGGCGGGACATAGAATCTTGAGGTGTAATATCTGTGAAATTACTTGTTCCTCAACCCTTCAAGGACTATATTATAGTAGGTACCGTATGAATGTATATTGAGGGATCAAATTCAAATCGGGATTCTGTTGTCCAACAGCTTCCAGTCAAAACTGGAAAAATAACTGAAAAATACTGATATTCAGCTGATTTTACATGGAGCGACTGCCTATCTCATTAATTCTACTGGACTGGACTGGGCTGTCAAAGATCCACGAATGACAGCCAGGACCAACAGCTTGACACCGGCTTACTTTCCGAGGCCCAGAGAGGGCTCGGTATGTAAAAATGGCCACCCATCCACGGACCGACCGCGACAAGCGTAGCTTAACCTAATCGATCGACCCGTGCAGTAGTTATTACTTAGCCACGAGCCCTTATTAAGTTTAAATTGTGAGGCCACCAATATCCATCATATATAATGACAGTACATAATATATATGATTTCAACCTAACATATTATTACGCAAAAGTGAATTCCATCCAAAAACAACCAAAAACAGCCCGTAACGTCCAATTATATTTAATCCAATTTGTGCGTACATTGGTAAAATTACGCGATGTTCGTCATTATGTACCGTATACGTACATAACGTGTCCCAGTGGATGGACGACGCATTTAGACGGCAATTAAGTATTATTAAAATATTGTGTGTTAATCTTGTAATGGAGAATTGTCCGAGGGTTTTAGGCTGTGGAGGTCATCAAGTTTCATTTTGTTGTTTATTCCTGCATTATTAAGGCGTAATAACCAGTGGTTAAGGCGAGTGTGAGGTCATGAGTTCTATAGCTCCCCGTTGGACTATTGAACTGTCTGTCCATACGCACAAGCACTATAGTTGTTAATATCTTAACTAGCTATGCGCCCCTGCCTTGCACAGATTTTACGATTTGACAAAACATTGTGATTTCTTTATTATGGTTCACTAAAGTTTCACCAAAACTCCATTGACAAATTTTCATTTTACAACCAACGTTTCCTATACTTACTATTTATTTCGAAAACAACTTATTCCGCAAATGTTTTATTTTATAATCACTTCGGTCTCCGGTGAGGTGGCGAACCTCCTTGCCGAATTACCGCCATGGGATCTGGAAGCAAACGTCCTCGCGCACGTTTGGGAGTGGCGCGAGGAGGCAAAACGCTGGGGCGTACTCCGCTACCGCGAGAAATCACGGTACAGCGGACAGAGCTCCGGCGGGATCTCAGGACGGCATGGAGAGTGTGATTGTCGCAACCCAGCGCTGGGCACGCCACAATTGCGGCGATAAGTCCCCTGTTTGAGGAGTGGCTAGAGAGGCGCCACGGCGTCCTCACCTTACGCCTGACGCAGGTCCTCACTGGACACGGTTGTTTCGGGAGGTTCCTGTTCCGGATAAGGCGGGAGGAAACGCCCGGGTGTCACCATTGTGTGGATCGCCCGGAGGACACAGTGGAGCATACGATGGAAGTCTGCCCGGCTTGGGCGGAGCACCACCGTGTCCTCGTGGAGGCGATTGGCGGTGGCAGTCTCTCGCGTCCGGCCCTGGTCCAGGCCATGGTACGGAGCGAGAGGGCTTGGGAAGCCGTCACCTCCTTCTGCGAAGCAGCAATGCTCGCGAAGGAGGAGGCGGAATGCGTGAGGGAGAAGCAAAATTCGCGCCCTCACGCCCCTAGTCGCCGCAGGAGACGCCCTGGGCGTCGGGAATCGCCAGCTGACTCCCGGCCACCGTAGGCGCGGGCTTGCGAACGGCGAGTAATGGGCAGCTCGCCGTTCGATAAGGACCAGGCCCGGGTCGATGGCGCGTTGTGTTCCACGCGCGCCTCAAAGAGATGTCAGCATCAATGACGGGGTCTGCTAGGGCCGTTGCCTGCCAGGGTTGCGAGAAAGTCCGAAAGGGATACCGTGGCCCCTGGCACAGGCAACTGAAGTAACAGGGGTGGGTTTTAGTCAGTAAGAGTCTGACACGCCCTTCCGCTCTGCCCAGAGCGGGAGAAGTTATTTGATGATTTCCCACCCTCAAAAAAAATACAAAAAATAAAAAGGCAGCTCCAGATGAATTATTAAAGTCAATTTAAACGCTGCAAATAGTTGGTTTCTAATATAAAACTTTCACGTTAGCGCAATTATAAACTTGGCCAGCAGCAACCGTGACTATTTGTCGGCACTTTTTTAACGTTTCGTTACAGAAAAAATACTTGCAGCCGCGTTGGTTTATGAGTATGTTCAAATTTTGCCATAGCTTATTGGACGGTGTTTTAAGTTCAAAAAACATGTATGAAAAGAGACGCCCAAATCGAGCATTCTAACGCGGGGGTACGCGCCCCAGGGTAGGATAATTGGTCCGAGCGCCCCAGCAACCGATCAGCTGTTGCGATGAAATGTCGCCATTATCGCGATAGATAACGTAGAAAGAGCGGTTAGCCGCGTCGAATATGCAGATTATTAAATAATTTTAGACTTGCCTCTACACAGAAACCAATTGTTTTTATTGTTGTAATTATTTTTGAATCGTTTTAATTAATATACATTAATGTAACTTATTATTCCACTGTAACATCTCTATTAAATTTCTTTGTTTCATTATTTTGTTTGTTGACGGCAACTAAAACCTATGAAGTGAGAATATACAATACTTTAATAGAAAATGGTTTGTTATTTTTGGTAAAAGTTTTCATACAACATTTTTAGTCGAGGTACCAAATTCAAATCATATTATGTGGGTCATAATTAAATCCAGTACAATATTAATGCCCAGCTAGAGCGTAGTACTTTAATGACTTGCTTTAGGTTATAATAACAAATCATTTCACATTAGCGAACAGGTGGTGTGAAAATAATATCTATATGTTAGATCGTCATGATTAACTCTATTAGATTCAGACATCGTGTGGGCAGAATATGGGTATCGTGCAATGAAAACACTCTGGGTGCGATACACAGCGTTTATAAAAAGCACAAATTAATACAATAACAGCACAGCGAATTGAGAACAGCCGGTCGATTCTGTAACAATCTCACCGTGATAACTTAGGTGAAGTGAGCTATCATTCCACCTAATGCTAGGGATTGACACTATCGACGACTCACTTCACCTAAGTTTTCACGGTGAGATGGTTACAGAATCGCACTGCTGTTCCGTGGCGTCTTCACTCAGATGCGATCTGACACTGAAATGTCTTCCTCGCCGTTAGCTTAAAAACATCATGACTCTGTAGAAGCGCGCTGTAGGTGTAGGTAAATCACGTGATGTTGCCAGTGGCGCGCTTGCGATTCGTTTCGTGTCCGAACTAATGACCCATACACATAAAAATAAATAAAATGTAAGTGTGTGTTTGTAACGTTAAAATAACAGTTTTTTACTAAGTGCATATGAAACTAAATGCGGACATTACAACCAAAAAAAAATTGTCTGCCTGTCTGTCTGTGTGTTCCGGATAATCTCCGAAACGGCTACACAGATTTTGATGACATTTGGTATGGGGATACTTTGTAACATGGGGCCTTCCCCAGGTTACAAAGTATCCCCATACCAAATGCCAAATGCATAAAAAGTATAGCATATGTCCTTACATATGCTATACTTTTTAACGACATACCATGCAGGCAAAGCCGCGGGCGGGAGGGAGCTGGTAAAAATATGTTTGGTTGTGTGAATTAGCTCCGGAAACCTCACGTAGTCATGTCCTATTACCGAGACTACAGAGGCTGCATAAGATTAGATTCCTTACCAGCCATAAATAAGGAAAGCGGGTGAAGCGCCGACAGCCGTTAATTGACTTCGTTTAAACAAATTGGATCAGGAAGACCGCCGATCGATTGGTAGATTGCTGTGTTGGTTAAGATATTTTCTGCTTTAATAACAGTTTTTGTCTCGACCATTTTATTTCCGGTTCTGGTACAAATATTGCTTCCTTGTGAACTACAATTAACGCCACTCGTGGTGGCCATTTTAACTCAACCAAACCTAAATTGACAATCTCAATTTTGGTGTTTATATGTATGTATTTATAAGTATGTATATCAGTCATCAGGTTACCGTAGTGCAGGTTCTACCTAGTTCGGGACCTGAAGACCTTGTGTGGATGTTGTCTCATATTATTATTATTATCTCATTATATTCCACTGTGTATTTTTGTGTTTTCAAATGTTTTGTCAGACGCACTAGGTACTTCATTTGACGGTAAGCGATAGCGGTAGCGATATTGTCCTGATCCCATTCACTTGTAACTTGAACTTAATTACAAGTAGTTTGTAGATACGTAGTACCACAAGGTGAGAGTGAACAGGCTTCTTCTGGGTAAGCTCACTCCACCATCGACTCTGTCTCTGTCACCACTGACCTAGACTAGAGTCAAGTGCAACACATCTTAAATAAAATAAAAAACTACTGTACACACACATTCCCGAGTCCTAAAGAAATAACAAATAAGAAATTGTAGCGAAATCTATTAACGAAACAAAAAAAAATCAGCCAACAATTTGATAGCAACATTATCACAATTACACTATTTTTCCCACCTCATTCAAACTAACCCAATTTCTAGTGTTAAATAGCTACCGTGTGTAAGTGGTGGCCACTACTAAAGTCACCAGCGCGCTCGGCAGTAAACTCAATAAATATTGCACAGCACGCAACGCTAATGTTAGCTTCTACTTTAAAACGGCTTAGGAACTGAACGCATTTGCACGAAACGAGCTGAGGGAGGGGAATGTAGATAATGTATTTACATTGTTTTTATTCTTGCCAGATGCGGCCGAATATCAGTGTCTTAGATGGAGGGAGTTACTGCCATCTGAATCACAAACAAGCCTGTCACAAGTTGAAAACTTAATTACGGGGCAATACCGAGTTTTTACATCGTGAAAAACTTATACAACAATTCGAAGACACGTGAAATCTATCTACCTCACATTGGGCCCGTGTGGTGGATTACGATACGACCCTTTTACAAAGAGGAGGCCTGAGTTCTAGCAGTGGGAAAACTACTGACAGATTATTTACCGAAATACTATGGTTGGACAAGTTCGCAGCTTTTCGGGCTTCTTTACACTTTCTTCACACACACTTTCTTTTCTTTACCTTTAGCGACAGTCCAAGGCAGACTGACGGAGCTGTTATTCCTAAAGTTCCACATAGACGACCGAAAAAAAAACAAGACCCTATGAAGTCCCAACAGAGTTCATAACTGTCAACGTAACCCTATTTATTTAGAAAGGGTTAAATTGATCCCGGGTAATAAATTCAGGCTAACTGCTAGGTAATCCCGATTTACGAAGATTTATGTTTACTCTTGGGAAGACTGGCTGAATCTATACGCTTACATTTTATGTTAGCCTGGTAGCTAGTGGTTATTATTGTTGTTTTTAATGGCAGATTGGGAACGTTTTTCTTAGGGTTTCGTACCCATAAACGGTGCCAAATACGACCCTGTAAATTAACTAGCGATGTTTTTTTGTTTGCCAGAATAATAAAAGGTGTTGTTTTGATATGAAATCTTCGCAAATAATAAAATGGTACAGACCAAACTAGACTGTATTTTTTTTTCTATTAATTAACCGATCACTCAAAGCCTATTCAATTAAATCTTTGAATAGGCTTTGAGTGATGATTCGCTACTGTTATTCCGGTCAACTAATTTCCACAGCTAAATTGACATTTAAGTCATCAAGAGGCTTTTTAAAATCGGGTGTAAACTATGGAGTATACTAATTGATACAAAGTTTTAACTTTTATGAAATATTTTTGAATGTTCAGTACCTACCAACTAATTAAACTCTTAGCATGTATGTAAATTAAACCATTTACTTTTGAATTGTCAGGTCGTGAGAAAGATGGAGCTAGTTGCCAATTTGAAAACTTTGTAGGTTTCTATGCAGAAGAACGGGCAAGAAACTCTGTGGACACTCTTTTAAATAAAACTATATGTACTGGCTGGCTGGGCTGAGTGTTTTGCAAATTAGTCAATCGGAAATAATAGTATAGTTGCATTGCTTATGTTAAAAATCTTGCCATTAAATAGGCACATCTGATACATTTTAATGAGGTTCTAACCATGTGTATTGGTTCAGGTCGCGTGATCGCGCATATGCACGCACGCGATCTACGGTGCAGCAAATTCACGTTACAGTTACAATTTACAACACGAAGGGGTAAGCAGGGGGCTGGGTTAGGTTAGGTTCCATTTAACCCTTGGAATCTATGAGGATTTCCACAAGGAACAGGGTAGGTACTTTTATAATTATACATTTAAACCTTGTATAATATAATATGCACACTATGCCAAGCGTATTATTCGTTTGGGGATTACTTAAATGACAAAAATGCTTGGCTCAACGTTGGTCCTGCTCCAATGGCGCATACGGGGGTCAAACTGAAAGTTTTCAGAATAGGCCAGTAAGAAAAGCAGCCGATGATTTTTTTTAAATTTCGAATTAGGAACTCTTTAGGAATCCTTAAATATGTAATAAATTCATATGTCATTTGTTTTTACAGATTGGCAATTTAATAATTGTCTGTCGTGTGTCAAAATGGATCTGACTAGATAGATTTTTCCTTCAATGATTTATTACGAGTTTCGTTGCGTTCTTACTCAACAACAATGTTACGATAGACTTCGATTAGCATTTCATGACGAAGCACTATCCCTTGCCACTGTTTAAAACTGGTTTAATGCGTTTAAACGTGGTCGAAGCAAAGTCTCTTAAGGTTCGCGAGAAGGACGTCCCTCTACGGCGACTACTGAAAATACCATGAGTGCTGTGCAGCTAATGATAGAAGCTGATAGAAGGGTGACATATCAACAGATTCAGCCAGCTCTAGGCATTGGTATGAGTCAAGTACAAAAAGTTTTACATGAACATTAGAATGCGTTGTACTAGATGGATACCTCATAATTTGATGGAAGATAAAAAACGCCGTCGTTTGGATTGGTGCCGCACAACACAACGCTTGAAAAGTATGACGGAGGTGACTCGAACGCTGTATGTGACATCGTCACAGGTGATGAAAGCTGAATATATTGTTACGAACCCAAAACCAATAGACAATCTGCGCAATGGATGTTTCCATTCAAAGATTTGCCTAAAAAAGTAAAGTAGGGCAGAAGTCAAGGGAAAAAGATGATTGCCTCATTCTTTGGACGGACGGGTCATTTCGTAACAATTGTCCTAGTAGATAAAATACTGTTACTACAGATTGGCATGTCAGTCATTGTTTACCAGTTGTTTTAGAAAACGTTAGACATCAGCGCCCGAGAAGCAGGATCCTCGTCCAGCACGACAACGCTCCAGCTCACTCTGCCAGACGGACTATCGAATAGTTGTCTGTAGAAAGTGTGGAGTTAGTAAGTAATCCTCCTTACAGTCCTGAGCTAGCACCTTGAGACTTTTATTTATTTCCAAAAATAAAAGATACATTTAGAGCTCAGAACAATAACTATTTAGAGGAATTTGTTTTAGGAACCCTGAAGATGCTGTGGCTGCGTTTGAAAAAGGCGTGACAGAAATCCCTAAAGAAGAGTGTGCCCACTGCTTCAGTCGATGGTTCCATCGCATGCGACGGTGCTTAGAAAGGAACGGAGATTACTACGAAAAGCAATAAAAATATTAACAGGCTTCTACATCACTCCGTTTTTTATTTTCTAAAAACTTTCAGTGTGACCCACGTAAACTAATTGATAAGCATTCGAAAACATTGTTGAAGCTGCTGAAGATTGTATAATCTATCTTTGCATTGTAATAAATCCAATCTCTCAGTATTGTATAATTGCTCTATAATTGCACAGCTCATGTGTGAGCACAATGTACGGTCATGAGCACTAATATGTATACACTTAGCAACTTCAAAATGTGATTTCCTCCTACTGTATTAATGGTAGGTAATTGTATGTGGTTATGAACATAGTATTTTGGAACTTATACTGTTATGAAATAGGTCTTATTTCAAAGTTGCATTCAATATTCCACGATAAAATCGCTTTTAAATTTTGCTAAGTGTATACTTATTAGTGCTCGTGACTGTACATACTATAAAATCTACTTCTTAGGAATTAGGCGGCTGAGAGTATGTCATGCTCTATCAAATGTGTCGCTGGTGGTGGCGCGTGTGTTGGATCATTAAGTTCCCTTCAAAATGGTTGAGCTGAATGGTGCTGATCCATCCGCCATGTTCGTGAACGGGTGCCGTCAGTAAGGACTGGTGCTGGACTGCATCTCTTGGCTGGCACGGCATACTTTTAATTTAATTTAATAATTTAACTGTTTTTTACATATATAATTTCAACATGAATGGTGTAATCAATATCTTGTATCAATATTTTGGTTTAAAAGAGTGTCCGTGGAGTTTCTTGTCCGTTTTTCTCCAAAGGAACCTTCAACGCTTTGGAATGTGCAACTAGCTTCATCTTCCTGACTGACCGACCCCTTGACAGTTCAAAAGTGCCTGTAATTGGTTTATTTGAAATAAATGCTTTGAGTTTGAGTTTGAGACATTTGCCTTTATGTCTCTGATGACGACAAACAATAGACACATGTACAAAATGAAGACTAATAAGCTGACTTACTTTGATAAGTGAGCAAATGAATCATTCAATATATTAGTATTAGCAAATTAATCGACGAATCGGATTAAATTGAAGACATTTAGCTCTAATTGTAATAAGGATACGCTAGGCTGCTATCTCTTTCTGTTGTCATCAAAACTAGAGGGATTAGTTTCGGGCGCTAGTTACGAATCGTGAGGTTTATGCTCGTTGAGAGGTTCAAATCATGATGTCGACAGAGTCCCGAACCCGTCATAATTCCCATACAAAAGCTCGTATTTTGATCAGAAGCATTTTGATGAAAGCAGTTATTTTGAACACACAATATCTTATGGTTTAATCTAAGTTTCTATTGAATGTATAATTAAAAACTTTTTTGAGAAACAAATCCAGTAAAGACGAAAAGAAAGATGAAAAGAAAAGAAAATTAAGAAGAAAATCAGCTTTTTGCACAAAATAATGTTATCTGAACTTTGGCCGTTCATAATGTACTCATATATTGAAAAAGTAAAGAAAACATCATTATAGAAACCTCACACATGTAATAGAAATTATAAACGACAAACATTTTTTTCAAAACAAAAACACGTATATATCCTGGAACAAGTTTTGTGAAATCTCCGCGGCCCGCGCGCCAATTTTCGTTCGATACTATCGCGTTCTCACTCTTGCTTCTTTTTCAAACATTGCGTTGGATGAAACAACAATCTGTTCAATCATGTTCGCATTGACGATAGAGGGCCCGGGAAGGTCCCTCTTAAAGTCCGAAAGTCGTTGAGAAATCCCGAAACACAAACCGGAAATTATTATTAGGATGTCTCACAAAACTTATTAATATCGTTACTGCTGGTAGCTCTTCTATATAAATACATAGCTTATAGTATAAAACAAAATCACTTTCCGTATCTGTCTGTATGAACGCTTAGTTCTAAACTACACGATGCAAAATCAATGGATTTTGCATCGTGTAGTTTAGAACTAAGCGTTAAACAATGGTTTAGTTTATAAAATCTAAGCGTTATCACATGATAATTTAGATCACATATTCCGGAAGGACTATTGTGTGTAATCTATGGATTAATATTAAACTTACATATAATATAGTAATCTCAATGTTTTGTCAAGTCGTCAAAACGATGCGAAGCAAGGACGGGTTGTTAGTCAAAAACAATACTACGGCTACTCTATATATACATACCACATAGCCCGCCTGGGACCCTGACAGCTGCATCAAACGTACACTGCAGGCAGACAACGACTATGATTACCTATAGGTAATGTGTGCCTCCACCAACTATTACTGCATGACTAGATAATTAATATCCGAGTATCAACATAATGTATTAGAGCGAAGCTACACGATACGTTGTGACGACGCGCGGCGACGCAACGCGCGCTCTGCGGACAAGGGGATCAGACGAAGCGAGGAGGGATGTTGATATGCGATGCCGAACGTCAGAGCGGCACCGCAACGTAGCGCAGTATTGTTTGTGTTATAGAAGGCTGAGGCTCGTATTACCGAACCTAACTCAAAACGTAAGCATTACTTAATACTAGTATCAACTTATCAAATGTTTTTTAACCAGTTTTAAGTTATGCTTGAGTCTTGAGTGAGGTTCAGCAGTACCAGCACTAGTGTGGGGCTGCGGAAGAATTTCGATTCCCGCGGCCCCGCGCGCACGTGCGAGGAGACACCGGGGTGGTTTTAGCCGGTAAGAGTCCGGCACGCCCCTCCGCCTTTTACCCAGGCGGAGGTAATTTAATCCATGAGGATTTCCCCCCGTAAAAAAAAAAAAAAGTTTCAGCAGTTTTGGCCTGAAACACCCAACACCGCTTCGCGGTGAAGACGTAGTAATGCGATGTCACAACACAACGCCGCTTACTATGACGCCACAACGTCTCGGTGTTGGGTGTGTCAGTCTTTTATATAATACAAACAACACTGCGCTCCGCTGCGATGGCGCTCGGCGTCGCACCGCAACATCCCTCTCCACTTTAACTCTGTAGTCTCCTCTTACGTTGAGCGTGCGTTTTGTCGCCGCACGTCGTCGCAACGCTCCGTGTAGCATGTCACTGTGGTTTGTCTGTAGGATTATGTAGCGTCACCGGTCAGGCATCGCAAACCCCCGCAACGCGCTGCCACGCAGTTTGGCAGGTTTTTTAAATATGTACAATGTTTGGTCCAAATAAATTATTTATTTATTTATTGTATTTAATACAACGTGTGGTTTCGCTCTTACTCAACAATAATTAATAGTTGTTTCAACTAATCAAATGACTTTTAACTAGTTTTAAGTTTTGCTTGAGTCTTGAGTAATCAGTTGCGTCAAACCGGATGCATCTGAATACAAGTAGTTTGCTTGAGTCTTGAGTAAGGTTCACTAATACGGGCCTAACACACCCAACTCCGAAACGCAGCGGCAACGCCGCGTCGTAGTAAGCAGCGTTGCGTTGCGACACCGCGTTGCCAGCGTGGCAGTCAGAGCATTGAATTCATTGGTGGAACGACACAACACGGTGGCAATGCCCGTGTGGCCTCACTCTTAGTCTATCGCTTTGCGATTTTAGATCTCTGCTGGAAAATGCTCATGTGCAAATATACTCGTACCTAGACATTATACGAGGCAGGCTTCAATATAATTTGAAGTTTTTATTATGGTTTGAGTGGAAAAACAAGTGGTATCCATCGCACCGCAATTTCAACAGAAAAGACGACATACACAAAGCTGAAATGTATCGTAAAATGGACGGATAGATTTATGAAAGTGTTGTAAACTTTTATCTCATTTTATGATTTTATATTTTCTATTTTATGTGCATTTACATAAACTGTGCTTTTAATTTTTGTTACTGGTTCTAAACAGTTTTAATTAAAAAAACGAATAAAGGAGATTGCCCGATTTGTAAGGAAAGTTGGGTCCCAGTGAAAAATTGTTGTGCCCTGAACATTCTTATTTTAAATAACAGTAAAAACATAGTATTTTCATAATCAGAAACCATTTTTCATTTATTCACCCTGGGTTAAGAGATATCATTGTTTTTCTGTTGTAAAAATCTAGGTTATAATTAGAAATTGACATTGACATTTCCTCCTTATTCTATTTAGATTAAGTACCTACTTCTAATACCTATCTACTATACATCAATATGGGAATGGAATTATGTCTCAGCACAATAAAAAGTAGATAGGTACTCATAGATGGTGCAAAATCGCCGTTTAGATATGATAAAAAATGTATAATTAACAGTTTCAGCATTGGACTTTCATAATTAACGATATTGATAGGTAGTTCATGTCTAAGTACCAAAGGAAATAAAACAAATCAAAACTTGAATAAACCATTTATTCTTTTATTATTGATATATTTTATATCATCCAAGAATTGAGCTGGAGCACATACATCGTGTAACTCAAACACAAAGCATTTTTTTCAAATAAACCAATTACAGGCACTTTTGAATTGTCAAGGGGTCGGTCAGTCAGAAAGATGAAGCTAGTTGCCCATTCCAAAGCGTAGTAGGTACCTATGGAGAAGAACGGGCAAGAAACTCCATGGACACTCTTTTAAATCAAAATATTATTACAATAAAGTGGTTACATCATTCATTTTGTAATTATACATGTGAGAACGATGTAGAAAGACGTGTACGTTAAAAGCGTCTGTAATAAAAAGATAAAATCAATTACCTATGGAATTAAAATAAGCCGTGGCAGCTAAGAAATGACCAGTGCCTACTGACGGCGCCCGTTCACGAACATGACGTATGGATCAGCACCATTCAGCTCAACCATTTTGAAGGGAACTCAATGGTCCAATACACACGTAAGCGGCCCCAGCTCAGATACCATAATACTGTCATAGTATGAGCACAACACCCTACTGTACGGTTACCCACTAGACAGTTACAATAGCAAGCAATTACTATCTAAGGTATATGCCCGATTATCATCTTTACTAATCAATAAATAAGAGTAATAAGTTTTATTGCTCACATGGCGGGACTTAATTCTAGCCCTAATTAAATAATTATTTTGACCCAATATTAAGGGCAAATCCTCTTCCAAAATATCATTGCTTACTTCAATATTATAAGTACCATTAGTTCTTATGTGCTCCCCATAATAGGGTCTCGCCTGTTTTAGTTGGTAGGATCCCAATGCAAATCTTCTTATAGATGTAAACTGCCTATTACTACAACTAACTAGAACTAACTGGTTATATAAACTTAAATATAAATAATTGTTTTTTTTATTGTTTAATCGTATTATTTTATATCAATTAATCAATTGATTAAAAGATGGCATTAGTTATTTAATTATTTGATACCTGGCAACTTTTTTTTACCAATCAAACCACAGACTACATTGAATCAAACGGATGTCGACGTAATGTTTAACAACTATTAATTAACTTTAACTTTATTCCCAGGGTGAAAGAAATCGTATAAAAAATACCCTGTACACCAAAAAATTTGTAATATTTTTAGGTTATTACCTATTAAAAGTCAGGCACACGATACCACAAAAGGGACCTGCTCCGTGGCATTCTCCTTTAAAATAAATATACCTGTATTATGAGCAACACTGGTTGAATATAAAATAGTTATTGTGGATTTACTTCCCCAGACGTGCTCTTCCACATAAGTGTCTCCTTGATTTTACGAAATTATTTCAGTTTATTCACGTTTAATGTATATACTAACATTATCAACGGGCCCCTACCCGTAATACCTACCTAGTTTTCATTTTCCGAGGTCAGGACGTACCCAGAGTATTAAATTATCTCTCGCCAGGTACCAAGCTACGTTGGTGCCAAATTGCATTAAAACTGAGACGATGAAATTGTCGAACAGCTAGCAAGACTTTCACATTAATAATTTTGTTAATTTATTTAATTTACATAAATTATCTTTTACACCTATATTCATGAAAAGCAGAACTGCTAACGCTTAAAAAGTTTCGATTGGCTAAATAACCATCTAGCGACGGGCCAGTGATTGAGATCCCCATGTTAGCAATGGAAGGTTACACGATTAAGCAATGAAAATAATCCTAACTTTATTTTGCTTTCGCTTCATTACCCTTAATTTCATTTTACCCTTTTAAAGGAAAACATAAGGAAGGTCCCGGTTGCGGAGAAGCGAACCCACGACTATTCACGGGTCACTTGCCTTGAATAAATAATAGGAACGTTTAGTGCACGATCGATAGGTCCACTCGAAGCGACCGAATTAGCTCCTTACAGGAATGATTCTCTGGTACTCCACATACTACGAAAGGATTTTGGGCATAATGTTCCTCTTTAGTCTGTAGCTGGATTTGGGCATTCTTGCAAAGGGTCATGAGAGGATTATTGCCAAAATTGGGCATAGCACTTGGTGATTCGACTTGGTCATTCATTTTATTATTTTCGTTACGTAGGCAATCTTGAAATGAACATGCTTTTCACAAATTACCTATTGCTGCGTACGATGTTCTTTATCTAATGGGTTATCCCTGTATGTTTTTCATAAGTTTTTCGGGAATCAAATTATAAATATGAATGTTTTTTATCCCTTCTAGGACACTTAAGGGAAAAGAAATGGGTCTTCCCTATCTCATAAAAGATAAACTTTCCTTTTTTAAGAGTCTCATAAAAACAACCGATCTAAGTAAGATCTCGGTCTATGAAGAATATTCTAGTTATTCGCTTTCGGTCATCTTTATATTTCAACCAGCAACCCGCAATGGCGACATGTCATTTCTGTGTGTCATACACATAGACTTTCCGATAAAAAAAAAACTCTAAATGATGGTGAAAATCGCATCAAAATGCGTTGCGTGGTTTAGAAGAATAACGCGGTCACACAGACAGACACGAAAAGTGACTTTAATTTATAATAGTATATATACATATACAGGGTTACTTGTAATTTGAAGTATATCCGTCAGGAGCTCATAGGGGTCCCAAAATGCAACAAATTGAACCTCCACAATATGTATGGGCGAAATTCAATAGTTTTCGAGATATATGAAATTTAAGGGGCCCTCCTCCTCACCACCTCCACCTCATCATTGCAATAAAATGTCTATATCCATAATCAGTCTATAATTTTCCCACTGCTGGGACACACGCCTGCTCTCTGTACGAGGGAGTGGGTGTAGTCTACCACGCGGGCCCAGTGCGGGTTGGTGGATGTCACATTCACTCATTGTCATGTTATTTAACGAAATACTGTATGTGTAATATGTTTCCCAATGCAAAACTTTACTGTGGAATACATAGTTAAAGCGTCGGGTATCCTTAACTTCACTCTGCAATCACACTGTCACACACCAATTTATCTCGTTGGCTCAGCGTCCGTGTGTCACTCAGGGATCCAGCAGAATATCAGCGTCAGGTATATTTGCCTGACACATGCTGAGTTGGACTCCCATTTGGTGCAACCTTGAGACACGCACCGCACTGTGTACTTCCGTTAGATAGTAATTAGTTTTTAAGTATTTGTCAAAGTGTCACTTTTACTGCGCTATGTATGTTTTTCTTCTTGTTACTAAGTATATCGGCACCTAGTTTTTTTTTTTTTTTATAATTAGTAAGTATATTTATCTTCTGATTGTATTTTTGTGTGTTGTGCTGTTTTTTGTGTGCACCAAATAAATGGTTTATCTATCTATCTACATTTCTTTGATTTTTTGGTTCTACGACATGCCGGTTTCCTCACGATGTTTTCCTTCGCCGTTTTAAGAGCAGCGGTGATGAAATTATTTACACAAAGTCTGCCTGGGTTCAAACCCACGTCCTACAAGCTGTAAGTCGGGGCCGTTACCACTGGGCCACCACTACTGCATTGAAATATCTATATCAATAAAATACAATGCAACATTACACATGAAACATTTTAGTGTGGCTATAAAGTAATGTTATGACAACGTCTTTAAATCGACCTTAGGTCCATCCATAAAGTTAGTGGTCACTGGCGAATAAAGTCTGTCTGCACAAATGTGATTCAAAATAGTTAAAATGATCATGACTGCTGTTTTCGTTTCCCATGTCGGACAAAACTCTAAGCTTTTATTTGAATTAAACCAATTACAGGAACTTTTTATTTGTTAAGGAGTCGGTAAGTCAGAAAGGTGAAGCTAGTTGCCTATTCCAAAGCGGAATAGGTTCTTATGGAGAAGAACGGACAAGAAACTCCATGGAATACTCTTTTAAATCAAAATATTGTTACCAAGTGTTAATAAATTGGTCTGCCAATCAAAAGTGTGTCAGTAAACGCCTACTATTTTTTTTGAGGGTGGGAAATCATCATATAAGTACGCCCGCTCCGGGCGGAGCGGGAGGGCATGTCAGACTCTTACTGACTAAAACCCAGCCGTGTTCCTTCAGTTGCCTGTGCCAGGGGCCGCGGTATCCCTCTCGGACTTTTCCGCAACCCTGGCAGTTCAGTAACCGCTTGATGTCTGGATTTGTATCCGACTTATGGCAAAAGTCTCGCTTCCTGCTCCATGACACTTAATCATAACTGGCGAAATGTGTTTCCTCTAGTTCTCTTGAAGGCGGAGGCAGAGGTACCTACACCTCTGTATACATGATGAGTTAGAAATACTGAGACTGCAACAGTCATTATAGCTCATGTTTCATTATAGACTAAAAACACTACTCAAGAAAGCATAATTACACATAAAAATTATGAACACACAAGCCAGCCAACGCCAAGCAACTATAATAACAATGGTCATGAAAGAGAATCCACGCAATCACTCTCTGTGGCTCGCTGGGAACTCGTTAAACTGTCTTAAAAGCCACTGCGACATAAATCTCAAAATAAAATAGAAGAGAACGAAGTAGGTATGGTCGTCAATTTGACGGCACAGTGTTACTTGACAAGGTCATGTAGAAGACCTTGTTTGTCTGATGGAAGGCGACTTTGAGGATACCTATTACTTGTTCGCAGGCCTGCACTGTCCTTTCATACTTATTAAGTGTAATTTGAAAACATTGTAAAGCCAATTAGTTAGTTTCTTGCCGGCTCTTCTCCTCTATAAGATGATAAAGCGACTAATTGGAGCCGTGCCCCTCGCTTCTGACGTTTTGTAAGTGGCCAAGTAGGTTTATGTGTAATAAAATATTTCAAATTTTGAATTTCGACTTGTCATGTCATTCTTATGCGTTCACTAACACTAGGAAAAAACTAAATTAACTCCTAAATATTATTGCAATGTTGGATTTTCACCTCTCGGCGCTAAACCGAGCGTTGCAAATCCAACAGTGCGCTTTTGCACTCACACAGGTGTTATCAAGTGTTAGAGAAAACGGGCATTAGAATATAAATCTGTTCTGTGAACCGAATTCGCACTCATTTTCGCGGTTTCACCCTTACTGATGATACACTTTGAGTTAAAAACACACGCTGCCATAAAGCGTTTGGAGCAGAACTCGCGGGATTTTTACCTTAGTTTTTAAAATGTGTTGAAAATGTAGCCTATTTTTTCAGATCCCTGAACGTCCGAGCTTCGTCTTTACGGATTCGTAAAGTCAAAGTCAAAATAATTTATTTGTTCTTAATGTTAAGTACAAAAGATGGTACACAAATTAGTACAATGACACATTTTGCCATACTATTATATTATATTATGTTATATTATATTATGGCAAAATGTGTCATTGTACTACGTACTTATTAATAAACAAGATGCTAATTTCAGTAAACTACGAGTATATTACTAACAAATTAATGAAGTATTATTAAACAAAATTATTGAACATTAGGTATCTATTTAAAGTACATAGACTGAACATAAAACATAGTCAATAGACACAAAAAAAATTGCTACTATACACAATATTAAAAAAAATAAGCTCTTTCGTACAACTCTTGTAAGAAAGCAAAGCTACTTTGCTACTCCAGTTATCATCCAGACAGTCTATTGAAGTCTACATAGATAAATCTCTTATCTCTACTATATCTACGTTAACATCCGGGAAGTCGGGAACGAGGTTCCAATAAACTAGTTTCCACTAGTGACGATGTATCATGTACATCCGGTGCACCCTGGACCGTCAGAAGCTACCGTCTTGTTGATAGTTTTATTACGGCACAAGTATGCCCGAAGTGATCAGTCAACCCGTGAGTGCAACAGAGATAAAAAACATATTCCGCTACAAAAGCAAGTCTGACGCGGTGGGGCCAGTCTTAGTAGAATTCACGTCGGCAACCATTAAAGAACAGTTTCTAAAGTCGACCAAAGACTATAACAAGCACAACAAGGAAAATCGTCTGAACACAGCCCATCTTGTAGAAAACGGACCTAGACACCCCTTATACGTGAATGAGGTGCTCACGGCTATGACCAGACGCCTACATTATCACGCCCGAGAACTTACGAAGGAATTCGGTTACCATCAATGTTGGGTTGCAAACGGAAAGGTTTATATTCGTGAAAAAGACGGAATGTCAAGCCGCCTCATAAAAACTGACGAAGACCTCGAGAAACTCCGTAAGAAAAAATGACTAGTACTGTACCTACCACTACATGCTATATTTTTAATCACAGTCTTGTTAACCCTAGTTCAAACTTATACTATTCCATTAATAATTAACACTTACACTAAAATTAATCAATTGTACATACACTGTTCAATACGAATAAGCTTGTTACTAACATTAACTATACATACACAATACAATATACACAATAAATACTCAATCACGTTACTTGTACTCCACATCAAAAACGCACACAAACCTAACCGGCCGACATACTTTATAATGAAAAGGCAACTATATGTACTATCGTACCAGCTCTGTACCAGTATACTAAACTTTATTGTTATGCTATTATGCAGCACTCAAAACATAAATGTCAAAATGGAAAATTTTAATATTAACATTCGATAACACACAAAACAACCTAAACAACCTGGATGCTGTCTCGGTGTCGGATGCTTCGACTTGTGACCTGGAAAACTGTACTCCACCAAATTTTATACCTAACCAAACACTTAAAATCATTACACAGAACATAAGAAGTATTAAAAAAAACATAACAGGCTTTATGACTACACTTGCTCGGACAAAACTAGACTGGGACATAATCGCATTGACCGAGTGTTGGCTCCCTAATACCCACAATATTCCCGAGTTGACGAACTATAACTATTACCTTACCAACAATAATCATACACAAAATGAAGGTGTAGTCCTGTATGTCCATAAAAAACTGCAGCTAGTTGTAGAAGAGCCGTCATTCTTAGATGCTAACTGTCTCGAAGTAAAAATCGATAGAAATACTGTTCTCTTAGCAATATACCGCCCGCCAGGTTACAAAGACTTAGATAATTTTCTAAACTCCCTAAATATTACCCTAAGTAGGCTATCCAAATACAATACTATAATTATTACGGGAGACATAAATATAAATATACATGAGCACTCAAAGGATTCAGCTAAACATTCCTACCTAAACTTACTGGCTACCCATGGCCTTTTACCTGCTCATACAATACCTACGCGACAACAAGCTTGTCTTGACCACGTAATACTGAAAACTCGACTACCTGCTTCTACTTCAGTCGCACACTCTGCTTTAACTGATCATGAAACAGTAATGTTATTCTTGTCAAAACGGATGCCTAAAATAATTACAAAAAATTGCATTCGTTTTAATTATGCTAAGATAGATACAGACCTGAAACAACTAGACTTCAGTGAAATTTACAAGACCCAAGATCCTCATGTGGCCGGGGAAACAATAACTAGATTAATAAAACACGTGATAGACTCAAACTCCAGAACTAGTAAGACTCCGAACCGTAAACAAATATTAAAGCCGTGGATTACACCTGGTTTACTTCGCTGTATGCGACATCGAGATACATTGCATAGAAAATTTAAACAGGCGCCTAATAATGACATTTTAAAAATTACTTTTACTAGGTACAGAAATTATTGTAATAAATTATTAAGGAAATTAAAAACCGAATTTGAAACAAATGAGATCAGAAAAGCTGGAAAAAATACTAAACAGTTATGGTCGGCTATAAATAATATCTCAAGCCGGTCGACAAGGAAAGTCAACACATCATCACAATTATTAGCCTCCTCAAGTACACCACAAAATTCTATAAATAATGTCAATGACTTTTTTGCCAAAATAGGTGAAAAACTAGCTAAAAAGATAAAGAGTACACAAACAAACGCTACAAAGGGAAACTTAACTAATAGAACGCAATCCATGGTAATGCTCCCAACAGATGAGAAAGAGGTAACAGGAATATTAATGTCGCTCCGCAATAACTGTGCCGCGGGATGGGATGGGATATCCGGCGACCTCTTGAAAAAGCATGCGGCAGTAATTGTGCCTCCTTTAACGTACATATGTAACCTTGCTCTTTCCACAGGTAAATTTCCTAACGTGTTCAAAAAAGCCATAATTCATCCGATCTACAAGAGTGGGGACAGGAGCCGTGTTGATAACTACAGACCTATATCTGTGCTAACTGCTTTTTCCAAAATATTGGAACGAGTAATGAACAGCAGACTTGTGAACTACTTGGAAAGCAATAATCTTGTCGCACCAGCGCAATTTGGTTTTCGCTCAGGCAAATCCACCTCTGACGCGGTCCATGAGTTAACAGACTATGTGGTCACAAACATGGATAGTGGGGATAAGGTTATGGCCATATTTCTAGATCTTGCTAAGGCATTCGACACGGTTTCTGTCCCAATTCTTGTACGTAAGATGGAAAGCTTGGGAATCAGAGGACTTCCACTGGACCTCTTTAAAGACTATCTGAGTGAGCGTACCCAGAAAGTAAAGATAGATGAATTCATCAGTGAGGAACAAATAATTAACTACGGCACGCCCCAAGGTAGTGTCCTCGGACCTTCACTCTTCCTCATTTATATCAACGACCTGGGTACGCTCACTATTCCTAATGGCAAAATCATTAGCTTTGCTGATGACACTGCCCTCTTGTTCAGCGCGAGCTCGTGGGAGGATGTCTTTGAGTGTGCACAATTGGGCTTTAATACGGTATCCAGCTGGTTACGCGACAATCTGTTAACCCTGAATACAACAAAAACCAATTACATAGCTTTCTCCATGAAAAACAATGGATCCTCCCAAACATTACCTAATACTATTGTAGCTCATTCTTGCGCAAACCCACTCAACCGCAGTTGTAACTGCGAACCACTCACCAAGGCTGTGAATGTAAAATACCTGGGAATAACAATCGACAACAACCTAAAATTTCAAGACCATATAACCACCCTTAGTAACAGATTACGGAAACTAATATATGTGTTCAAAACGCTGAGACATGTAGTCGATAAAAATATTATGAAAACAGTGTACTATACCCTTGCACAATCTATAATATGCTACTGCATCACCTCTTGGGGTGGTGCTCCAAAAACTACCCTAATAGAAATTGAAAGAGCCCAAAGAGCTATACTGAAAGTGTCGTCTTTTCGACCGTATCGTTACCCCACTGAACAGTTATACAAAGAAAATAAAGTTCTGACAGTGCGTCAACTATTTATATTGCACATTCTGTTGAAACAGCATACTCTCTTGGTTTATAATCCAACGCTGTCCATTGGTAAAAGACGATATGACCCAGTGGAACGCCATCATCTACGTTATAAAACTATTTTTGCAAGGCGTTTCTTTTGCTATTTAGGTGGCTACTTATACAATAAAACTCATAATAAGGTGTTACATATATTTAGTCTCACAAAGAATAAATGCAAAAAGAGGCTAACTGAATGGCTACTAAAATTAAACTATAATGATACTGAAAACATCCTTATAAAGTCCTAAACGCACAATCATACACTCTCACACACCCACACACTCACACACCCACACAATCACCCACACTACACATCTACTAACATTCGTCTCGCATACTTAACCTAGATATTAGTCAAAATAAATAAAACTATCAAATGTAGTATAATAGGTACCTTATTACATTCTGTCAGCGCGCTTAGTACATAAGTTATAAAAATGAAAATGTAAAGGGGTGGGATCCTGGTGTCCTGCAACACAGGCCACGAGCCTAGCTTAGGCACCAGTCTCCCACAATATTTATGTATACTTACCTGAACTATGTATCATTGTCGAATCTGACCAATGTAAAACAACTTGTACTTACTATGTATTGTGGTGAGAAAATAAATTTGATTGATTGATTGATTGATTGATTCCTTATCAGCAAAAAGGCCAAACTTATAGAGGTATGAGGAATAGGGTGTAAAGTTCACTCATACCTCCGTAGAAAAGGGAGGATCCTCCGACCAGACGGGTGTCATGTACGGTGGGCAACAGCCCGACGATTGAAGTCGGGACGATGTATATATATCTTACTTGCGCGGTAAACTCTACTTGCGCGATGCAGGATTTTGCGTGACATCAGCATGTTGCGTAGTTTGCATGTGGCGCTGTAGATGCCGCCACAAACTTCCCTATAAACTCACAAAAACAACTCTTGCATTACATTTCATGCCCAGGGGTTTAGGCTGCGCGTTGTCTGTCAGTGAGTGAATGAATGAATGAATTTATGATTTTTATTACCTTAATATAACATTACGGCTGTATTCTCAGAAGGGTTCGGCAGAGGCACACACATTTTGCCAGTTCTGTTTAAGGGCGGGGGGGGGGGGGGGGGCGGTTGCAATAGGGTGGCGAAGGATTTTTATTAAGTTGAAGATAAACTATTTTCTTAATATTCGTGCCGATTATACTTTCCAATAAATGGATAGGTGATGTCCTGAGTTCCTAAAGGTATGGTTTTATTATCACAAAGTTGCTTTTAAAAATCAATGTTTTGATCACATATTATTATTGTATTGAAACAACAAATATATTTCTTTTAACCGCGTACAGTTTCTGCGAAAGGACGTCAACTAAAAATGTAACAGTCTCCGAGTTTTACGAGTTACGGAACGTTTAACAGTACATTTAATTTTATTATTCTTTACAACCCTGTCTCAGTGTGTGAGATATATCTTTTGGCTGGCTCAAACATTGGAGCCAACGTTTGAGGTAATAATAGAAGAAAAACGGTGTTCTGTCTAAATTGTTTGGTTTTGTGTGTCTACTTGTAATTTGGGTCTTATTTTGAAACCCTTTTATAAATCGTGGGGGAAACGTCATGCCTGTATTAAATGGTGGGCAGAGTTCTACAGTTGGTACTCCCACATTCCGACACAGTTAATACAGGTATTACGGTGGACAAAATTAAACGTAGAAAAGTTTTAATTATAAAAAAAATCTAACGATACAATTATCTATTCCTCCCTAAGGGTCCGTTTTCAAACATGTTTCAGAATGAAATAGTACCACCTCCTATGGTTAAAGTATGATTATAATGCTGTGTAAATTGAAATCGTATTTCCAACCCGATTTCGCTATTTAATGTTAGATAAATGCTAACCTAGACATAAGCAGCTATCTAACAATTATATGCCAAATTGCTAATCCCACTCTGCATCATTATGACTATTTTCCGATTCCAAATAAAATCGCTATAATCCATGTCTTTAAAAGCTTTCCAATTTTCCAATGAATATTTTCGATTGAATCGAACTTAACGGCTTTCCAAGCAACTTGTACATCAAACCACTGGTACTAGGCAATCATGAATTCGAGGCATTTGTAAAATATAGTCTCTATGAGCAAGATATGGGTGGAAATGTTCAACATTCCATATCCGTTCGCGCGCAGACGGAAATCATTTTGCGTTGGATGGGAAAATCCAACTGACGCTCGCCTTCCTGTCTAATAAACTGGTAGAAGAGGTTTCTATTTAATTTAAGCTAAATTTGGAGTTTGGGGCGGAAAGAGAGAAAGAGAAAGATATATAAGGGTCGATAAATATGTTTTTCGAAGAGGTCTCACTGAGAAAAACTTTGGTACTTTTTACGAGAGTTCTTTATTACTACCGCTGTTTTACAAAGGCACTTACTAACAATTTTCAATACTATATTTGATTTAAGAATCAAATTCAGGATAAAAGGTTTAACAGAAATGGCTCAATCAATAGAACTCACGATCAACCAGTTCTGTTAGCATAGCAATCATATTGAAACGATTGGTTTATAACTACACCACTTAAGTGAGTGTAGGACAGTTTTATATTAAGAAGTTGCTATACTAGAATTGAATCGATTTTAGACTAACTTATATAAAATATTTTGAGAGAATATCAAGATTTATCTCCGTTTTTATCTGTCTTCAGATGTTGGGGAAAATGCAGATAGTAATTTAAAAAGCAAAATAGCTTTTCTTTATTTTCCACCTACAGACAAACAAATTTAATCTCCAACACAATTTATCATTGAGCTAATTGCAAAATACAGTTAACTAAATTGGCAAATCTCCATGTTTAAATGTGGCGATATCTTATGGTGTCCAAAATGTTTATGGAAACAAAAGTTATGTCACAAGAATAAGATCTTATTAGGTATCCGTTTTTAAATTTTGAGGTAAGTTGTAAAATTAAGCGCAAACTTAAGGAACACTATAACAACTCATTAATAGTGTAATGTATTGATTATTCAACCTGTAACGATGCACTAATTATCCATAACATATATATATATATTTTTAATTTAAGTATTAAGGACAAAAAACAGTTACATGCTGCAGATTACAGAGAAATACTTAAACTAAGATTTAACAAACATGTAACCCACACCATTGTCCACATTTTACCTAAAGGTTAAATAAAATAAGTGTTGAAGACCATTGACAAAAGATAAAACAAAACAATAGTCGCTATCACAATAATGATGTGTTGCTAAGAACTAATTATTAATACAAATAGCGCGTTGATAAAATCTCAGACCATGGCAACGACTAAGACCGATCCCAGAGGTTTAATAGAGTGTAATAAACTTTATGAACAAAATTGTTTTGAATAAATACATCTCATCATCATCTTCCTGCCCTTATCCCATTTTACTTGGGGTCGGCGCAACACGTTTTCTTCTTCCATTCTTCCCTGTTAGACGTCAAGGCATCATCTACTCCCTTTTCACTCATATCATTTCTCACACAATCCATCCATCTTTTCTTTGGCCGTCCTCTTCCTCTCCATCCATCAACATTCATACCCATCACTCTCTTAGTCACATGAGTGTCATCCCTCCTCATCACATGTCCATACCAAGACAGTCGATTCCCTTTCACTTTTTCTGTCACAGGCGCTACTTTCAAACTTCCTCTTATATACTCATTCCTTACTTTATCCATTCTTGTCACTCCACACATCCATCTCAACATCCTCATCTCCGCTACATGTAATCGTTTTTCATCCATCTTCTTCACAGCCCAGCATTCCGATCCATACAATACGACAGGTCTAATCACAGATTTGTATATTTTCCCCTTTAACTTGAGGGGCATCTGTGGGTCACAAGAACTGAACTCAAATGTATTTCACTCTATAATGTCTACTTTTCTTATTTTATCCTGTCTAAACTTTAGATAAGTTATCCTGCGATAAGTAAGTTATCTCTAAAATAGCGCATCTTTATTATTTCGAAGGCATCTTAACAAACTTAAGAATGAAAAACATTAGGTTGAAATACGCAACATATTATATAGAGGCCATTTACCCTATATAAAACTTCTAAGAACTTTATCCAACTGCGTATATTAGATATTCGCGAATCTGCAATAAAAAACTTTTTATTGCTCAAAGATAAAGGTGAAAGCTCATAAAAGTCCTAGCAGTGTATTTCAATACACGAAAATACACAAACAAACACATTATTGTTGTATATGAATACCTAGAATATGTTTGATCTAGTCTGATGTTGAACCCTGCACCCCAAATGCGAACGTATATGAATGCTGATATAAAATATAAATACCATAAAAGCAAATGATACAATTTTTATTTAATATTTAATCTTTTTCTTAACAAAAAGCGCCTCCATCCTCTCTCTCCTATTAAACATTTTGCTGTGCCCGATAGGGTCCATAATTGATTCGATGTTTTAACATACCAACTGTTATAATGTACACATTATGGAATGCAATAAAGTATTGAGTACATAACGCACTGAACGCGACTGAACTGTTAAAATGACAGGCATTGCGGTCGGTAGCTATTTTATATGTGTTTCGCAATTACCCTGCTGGTCAGAAAACCGATAAGTAACTATTGTTTTTCCTCTTCAAACTTTTAAGTTGGAATTTTGCCCGATAGATCGGGAAGTTATGGCCCCATATCTTATTATAAATCTGTTGGAATGGTGGTGTTTATCATGTTACCTTTCAAGACTAGAAGTCTAAACGAAATTATACACAATTTAGAAGTTAGTGGTTTCTGCTTCTAAGAGTGTTGATGGCATAGGTATCTACACAGACTGTGCCAACCCAGAATATATCTAAAAGTGTAGCATGAGGTACCAGTATCCATCTGTAGCTATACAAAATATCAAATAAAGTCCTTCATCGTGTCTATCTGTGTGGGCGTTTAGTTCTTCTAAACTCCACAATGGAGTTTGATGCGGTTTTTACCACCATTTTGAGAATTTATTCCGAATATTTGTTATGTTTAATACATTCATTAAATTATTTTATTTTTATTAAAGTACGACGTTTATAAGTAAGCAGTACTGGTACAGCATCCTAATAGTTATTTGCTCCACCGCCACCGGACGACGTCATTACGTCAGCGCCGGCTGTCGCTAAAAACCAGCGCTGGGGCTCTGTCTTGCACAGGGTCGCAGCATAATGCTGAGCGATAGCCGTTTTGCGTGGAGGTGGCGCATGTTTCCCCCAACCTTTTCTTATTTTTTGTGTTTATGTTCTTTTCGTGTTTACCGCAAATAAACGCATTTTCTTTCTTTCTTTCTGTTAATATTAAACTAGCATAATTATAATAAAGAGATGTTTTGTCCAGTCGTTAGAACCGTGCGAAACAGGGTTCTAACGACTGGACAAAACATCTCTTCATCATTTTAAATATGAAACATAGTAAACAAAACAAAACCACCCGACAGCGTTGCAACATTGCCTCCGGTATGTGTAGCTCCTAACAAAAGAACAGAATTTCTAAAAACAAATTTAAGGCTTCGTCAGTCAATCAATCAACCCAGCATTGTCAATCAACTGTTAGATGTAAGCCTCTTTGCTTAGGTTACTGTAGTTCGGCGAAAAGCTTAAACTATGGCGTGGAAGGACCAATTTTTTTCATGGTAGCTGTGCCCCGCGGTTTCACTCGCATAAGTCTCGATCCTTTGAGATTATCAGGATAAAAAGTATTTTATGTCCTAATCTAGGTCATAGTCTACCCATGTGCAAAATTTCATTAAAATCCGTTCAGCCGTTTTAGCGTGAAATCCATTAAAACATACAAAAAATCTTAGTTTTTAAACTTATTTTAGATTAGCAATCCACCATGCGAGATCGGATAGTCAATCCCATTGCAGGGTTAAAACCCTTACTAAAACAGAGAAGCAACGAGCATGATCACCACGCATGTCAACGATTTAAGAGCATTCAAATACAGGTTTCCTCACAATATTTTTCTTATGTACGCAGCTGCAAAGCGGGTATGGGGTTACCTCCATTAGTGAGAACGGTGGTACCCAATTCAAATTACGTAATACCACAAAACTTCCAAAATAAATGCTCTAAATGGTGGTGAAAACCCCATCAAAATCCGTTGTCTAGTTTAGGAGATCTAAGCATTCACACTGACAGACACGAAAAGCAACTTTGTTTTATACTATGCATTAGAAATGTCACATCAGTATTTCCTATGTTTAATGGCGTAGGGTCGTAAACCTGCAAGCTACCTCGACACATTCATTATTTCAACGTTCTAATTAAATAACTTGGCCAAACAATATTTCATTGTGTCCCAACGGAACTGTTCAATATTTTGCCTAATGAAAATGATGTCGAGCGAGACGTTTTCTTACAATTCTCTCATAGCAATTTGTTTCTTTTTACTTTGTTCACCATTTTGTGATAAACAATACGAGAATGGTATTTTTGTTATGACTCTTTTGTTTCTGTTTACGGGTTTCAATTCTTCGAAAGGCCGGTGTTTTTTTGGTAGTGCTTTGATATCTTAATTAAAAGTTGAATGAGACTGTCCGAAAGTTTTTGTGAGCTCATAAATAAATAAAATAGCGGCCAAGTGCGAGTCGGACTCGCACATGAAGGGTTCCGTACCGGGATCGGACAAAAACGCCAAAAAACAACAACATTTCTTATATGGGGACCCTCTTTCATTTATTATCTGTAGCGGCCATAGTAGTACACTCTCTATTAAAATTTCAAGTGTCTACCAATTACAGTTAAAAAAATACCGCCCTGTGACAGACGGACGGATGGACAGCAGAGCTTTAGTAAAAGGATCCGGTTATCCTTTGGTTACGGAACCCTAAAAATAGTATGTTTTTCAAAGTTTTCTAGCTGTACCTGTAGGTTTTACATTCCAACTAAGCATAATATGTCTTTGCAAAGATTAGATTTCTAGTCAATCGTGCAACGGGTAGGAATCAAACTAACAACCTCTCTTTTACCAGTTGGCGCCAACACCATAGCGCTATAGACACTTAATTAAGGCACACTATATTTCACGGGACACATACTGTACTTTTTTCCGCGAACTGGCTGCGAATTTTACGGCGGGTATGTAGGACAGGAATGAAAACGTCGAGCATTACTGAAAGGCCTTTTAAGCGCTAAGAATAACTGAACATCTCTTGCTACGTCTATGTTCCTGGTATGTTGATCGGCGTGCGCCTGCATTGTGGCCGGATGTACCAAAGTTCTGACTAGTTTGTAGGTAAATCAATTACTGCGTAACCTGGCATCGCCTATATTGACACTTATTAGTAAAGTTAGGGGTTTCCTAACCCCGGCCGTCAGTTTCTTTTCCGATAACTATGTTAAAGTCTCTGTTAACTATGTTAAACTGCTCTCAAATTACGATGTTTTTTTTTTATACATATTTCATTATCATAATCTTCTCATTATTTGACATTATATACTTACCTACAATTCTAATTTCAACTCTTTTTTTGCGGTTGTAATGGCAATCATGTTATTTGGTTTAAATAGGTTTTTATTTTTATTGTTTTATTTATCTTTAATATATTTTGTGGATGTGAGAACGTTGTAGGCCTTGTAGACTCGCCATGGGATCTGGACAGAGCTCCGGCGGGATCTCAGGGCGGCATGGAGAGTGCGATTGTCGCAACCCAGCGCTGGGCACGCCACAATTGCGGCGATAAGTCCCCTCTTTGAGGAGTGGCTAGAGAGGCGCCACGGCGTCCTCACCTTCCGCCTGACGCAGGTCCTCACCGGACACGGTTGTTTCGGGAGGTTCCTGTTCCGGATAAGGCGGGAGGAAACGCCCGGGTGTCACCATTGTGTGGATCACCCGGAGGACACGGTGGAGCATACGGTGGAGGTCTGCCCGGCTTGGGCGGAGCACCGCCGTGTCCTCGTGGAGGCGATTGGCGGTGGCGATCTCTCGCGTCCGGCCTTGGTCCAGGCCATGGTACGGAGCGAGAGGGCTTGGGAAGCCGTCACCTCCTTCTGCGAAGCAGTAATGTTCGCGAAGGAGGAGGCGGAACGCGTGAGGGAGAGGCAAAATTTGCGCCCTCACGCCCCTAGCCGCCGCAGGAGACGCCCTGGGCGTCGGGAATCGCAGGCCGATTCCCGGCCATCGTAGGCGCGGGCTTGCGAACGGCGAGCAATGAGCAGCTCGCCGTTCGATAAGGAACAGGCCCGGGTCGACGGCGCGTTGTGTTCCACGCGCGCCTCAAAGAGATGTCAGCACCAATGACGGGGTTTGCTAGGACCGATGCCTGCTAGGGTTGCGGAAAAGTCCAAGAGGGTTACCGTGGCCCCTGGCACAGGCAACTGAAGGAACACGGGTGGGTTTTAGTCAGTAAGAGTCTGACACGCCCTCCTGCTCTGCCCAGAGCGGGAGAAGTTATTTGATGATTTCCCACCCACAAAAAAAAAAAGAAAAAGGCCTTGTAGACTGTAGATTTTAGACCATTTTCTATTTTATTAAATACCTCTACCTGGTACTTGTGGATAGGTCTACAGTCCTCCCATACCTATCAACACTGTAATTTGAAAACATTGTAAAAGCCAATTAGTTTTAAAAGAGTAAACCGTGGTGTTTCTTGCCTGCTCTTCTTTATAGGAAACGACCAATTGGAACCATTGAAACCATTGGATCCAGCTTCTGACGTTTCATAAGTGCCCATGTAGGTTTGTGTAATTTTTTTTTTGAAATTCGAACTAAAATTGCCAATAAACCACACGGTCAAAAACATACGTAAGTATCTAATCTTCACGCCAATATATCATATCGGAAGGAAACTTATTTGGATACCTTCCATATCTTAATGTTATATCAGTTAATACAAATGCCTTTGAGAGAGCGTAATTTATCAAACGAGTCGCAGGTGAGGGACAATCAATCAATACTGTATGTACTCGTATATTCGAATGTTATTTGAACTGAGCAAAGTTATATGTATACTTGTTTGTTTGTTATGGGGCCCTGGTACCGAGGTGTTTGAAGAGTTGTGTCAATAGTAATTAGTTCGATTGCATATCCCACGAAATATATTTTCACAATAACCATGCTTGTCAGAGAAATTGCCGATTGCATTTTATGTTTATAAATCTTAAATTCATTCATTAACTGACAGACAACGCACAGGCTTAACTGCCAGCTCCTGAATCATATTCTGCACAAGAGCTACTTAATAATGCAGCAAAAGTGAGCATTAAGGAAGGAATTTTGAAACTTCATACCCTAAACTACCCTAAAGACGCAAATATAAATAGGGGATGAAAGTTTGTAGATATGAACTCCCATTGGGCACTCGGCTTGTATTCATATCAGTAGAAAGGATAACTCCTCTGTTTATCCTGTTTGCTTAATCCTTAATACCGTTTCCATTTGCAAAGTTCTCGTATCTGTATGCGAAAAAGGATTTGTACCATTATCCCACTCATTTATGAATAAACGAGGTCTTTGAGTGCATTATTTAGCTGCTTGCGGGAGGCAAGAGTATTATCTTACTATCTTTTAAGGTGCGTTCGGAATGGTTGAGTTATTTTTATGTTATGATAGCAAAGAAAGAGGCGTTTCATCTGGACCCTACTTGGTACCTACAACTGAAAAAATCTTTTGACTGTATCTGTGCATATTGTTTATTACTGTTAAATGGACTAACGACGTCTAGACATGTACCTATTTTTTCTGAATTATGTTGTTTTGATAACTTTTATTTAGGTAAATACAATTTTTTAACTTTTTGTCTGCCTGTCTGTCTGTTTGTTCCGGCTTATCTCCGAAACGGCTGGACCGATTTTGATGAAATTTTGTACGGTAATACTTTGAACCCTGGAGCAGGACATACTTTTCGACATTACATGCGGGCGAACTACGGGCGGAAGCTAGTAAATAATAAAATGGAACCAGTCGACTGTTGGTTTTTATCAAAACAGGGCCTTGATGGTAAGTGGTCACAGAAACCTGGACATCTGCATTACCAGAGGATCAGCAAATGCGTTGCCATTCTAAAGATAAAGCTAAAATGTCTCTTGTGTCTGTCTATTGTGGGCTTGGGTTTAAATCCTTGTTTGCAATGGCAGTTTAATGTATGATCCATGTATACAGAGATTACAGTTCATATTTGCATATTCTATTAGCATCCCGATTGGGCACATGGAAATTCTACAAGATACTCTACAAGATGTAATTGAAATAATTGAAAAGGAATCATTGTACTCATCTACTTACTTTTTTATTTGCTACTAATAATAATACTACACGTACTACGTACGTACGCACTAATAATAATTATTACTTATTTTTTTATAAATACGAAATAAATCTACTTTTCCCAACATTTTGTCGAGATAAGCGAATACAAACGTATGGAACAAAAGCTCTTTTGAAATAAACCTTTTTCTTACTTCAAAAACTAAGTTCCTGTATCATAGTGTGTAATATATGCTACTAACTAGCACTCGTATTACGTTACCCACTCTCAATCACAATCTGAATCATTTTGACAGATATTGCTAATCTATTGCTTCAAATGTTCGAATTTTTTTACGGCTCAGCAATGTATATAGCGCAATGAATGTTGTTGAACTGTCAAAATAAAAGCCGATGCTATTGTTAGTGCAAGTAAAAACGAAACAACTGGTAAAAATAATATTTTAACCGACACCTATGGCGGCGGTGAAACAAGCCTTTCTTTTCTTTCTTTCTAATACTGCATGCGTTATGTTTTATTTCTATCTTCTGCTGAATTTCCAAGATTCACCTCCTATAGGACCGGTTGCTCTCCCAATATAAACGCGTCCTAAGCTCAGCAAGTTCGTGCAACACAGAGACACAAACGACACTAATACGCTTAATTTTGTTACGCCTCGGAAATACTCGGAATTGCTCGGGAATGTTCGGAATTAGAGCTGCTTAGTGCGAGAATGTTATCAGAGAGATAGCCGCTTATGTTTTGATTACAAGGATTTGAGTGGGTAGATTTCGTAGGGGAAAAGGACTGAGAATACTGAATGTTACCTGAGCGAATCGATAGTGTTGCGAGGTTAAAAAGGCCTGTTTCACTGGGTTCCAAGACGCATCTAGGTACCAGATAAATTCATAAATGGAACATTTGTCAAACTCAAAGCAATTATTTCGTTTGGGTAATTGGTTTCGATCCCCGCACGGAACAAATATTTGTATGACCTGCAAGTAGTTGTTCCGGGTCTGGCTGTTTGTGTATGTGAGTTTAAATGTTTGTAAACGCACCCACGATACAGGAGAAATTACTAGTGTAGGGCAACGTTTAAAAAAAAAACATTTAAACCACTAACTTTTGAACTATCAAGGAGTCGGTCAATCTAAAAGATGAAACTAGTTTCTATTCCAAAGTGTAGTAGGTTCCTGTGGAGAATAACGGACAAGAAAATCCATAAATTTGGGATATCATCAAAAAGCTTCTCCCTCTCTGGGCGTGTCAGACTCTTACTGACTAAAACCCACCCGTGTTCCTTCAGTTGCCTGTGCCAGGGGCCACGGTAACCCTTTCGAACTTTCCCGCAATCCTGGCAGTGCTATAATAGGCCTAATGCTACTTTTGTTGCAGGCAATTCAAAGATATACTTGAGACTTCTCTTCATGCCTCGGACAGATCGTAGTAACTATGTCACTTTAGCCTCAATCTTCTATTTGTCATACGACTCACTTGGGCACTGCATTTCATGATATATTTTTAATTAATTTCAGTCGTATTGACTGTCAAATTGCAATTTATTGATGTAGAAACGAAATTGGCGTCATACCGTACGCTATTAATCATTGTCGAATTGAAACCTGCAGCAGTCAGAGTTTCGCAGCTCGTCCGGGGATGTACTAACACCATACCTATTTCTGCTGCCAAATAGCGTTGCTGAATTCCGGTTTGAAAGATTTGGGTGCCGGTGTAACTACCACACGAGACATGAAACTTTTCAGCTTCGTCTGAAACGGTATTTGAATTAACGGCCTGCCACTGGCCATTCCAAAGTCTCATTCTTATTAATAATATTATAAATGCGAAAGTAAAATTATGTTTGTTTGTACGCTTTCACGCTAAAAGGACTGAACGGATTTGGATGAAATTTGGCACATGGGTAAACCATGACCTGGAGAAGGACATAGGCTTCTTTTCATCCTGGATCGCAGGCCAAGGCGCGGGCAACAGCAAGTAGCCTATAAAGCCATAGCAACTGCAAAGTGATCAAGCTCTCATAACTTTGAAGAACCCTTTCAGTCCGACGGTCAAGTTTGAGAGCTTCCGAAGTAATAACGACCTACTTGTATTATTTACTGACCTGTGAGTACTTTAGTTTCTCAATCACAACTTGGAAAGGTAATCGAGCTTGGAAACCTTAGACTTGTGTAGGTTAGGAAAAATTAGTTTTTAACTTTTAAACGTCAGTAGACTGGCGTAAGGCGCACGCTGTCGTGTCACTCACAACTCTCCTATCTTGAAAAACAGCATTTTGAGTAAATCGTCTTTGAAATGTTAAATAAGCTAATGTATGTTATTCCTTGTGTGAATTGTATAAAGTACTTAATTACTGTTGAACAAGTTTTTAAAAGAAGTAAAGAATATTCAGCCAATTTTTTTTTAATTTTGAATATTAAACGTTTTATTCTAATTAAAAGGGTTGGGCATAACCACTTTTTCATAGAAACGTGGTCACGTGTCATGTATTATCTTAAGTTAGAAGAGTTTTGAGCAATAGGGTATTACCACGTGATTCCAAGACCTATGTCTGCTAACTAGTAGGTGTGTGAGATGAGTGTAACTTGCCAGGATCGCCCATCTAATTTAAGGGAAAGTAATTGTCAAACCATGAAATATGACAAAACTATAGTTTTATTATTTATACTTAATGTAGTGGGTATTCAGACACTTTTATTAATTAAAAACATAAACAAATAATTTAGGCATGATTCATACATTAATAAATAAAGTTGAAAGAGATTGCCATTACAAATACTCGAAACTAACTACATATTTTAAAATTCTGTTTTAGTATGATAATAGTTTAAGGTGTATAAAACCATTTTGCAGTGGTTGGGCGAAACTCTATTATTTTAAGATAGCAGAGATGTGCGTGACACAGCAGCGCAGCCTGGTCAATAGTAATTGCAGTCGAATTTCTTAAAACAGTATTGTGAATGACTGATTGGCAGGACATAAACATGAAGTTTGGAGGGTATTTTTCTGAGAGAGTGCACAACGGAAGGATTCTTGTAAACTTCTTCCTTGGGAGAGTACGCAGCGTTGAAGTTTGAATGCTAACCGAGTTGCGTTGAAATAACATGTAGATATGAAGACTACTTCTTAACAGCAGTTGCTCTTTAAATATATGTTTTTTGAACTTAAAACACCGTCCAATAAGCTACGGCAAAATCTGAACAGCCCGGTCTACTCATAAACCAACGCGGCCGCAAGTATTTTTTCTGTAACGAAACGTTAAAAAAGTGCCGACAAATAGTCACGGTTGCTACTGGCCAAGTTTATAATTGCGCTAACGTGAAAGTTTTTATTAGAAACCAACTATTTGCAGCGTTTAAATTAACTTTAATAATTCATCTGGAGCTGCCTGGAGGCTTTTATTATGTATTAAGTTCTGTTTACGTTTTTATTTTTATTGTAATGTATTGACATTACAATAAAAATAAAAACGTAAACAGAACTTAAGTAATTGCAGTAGTAAGTAATTGTACTTACTACTGCATATAATCCCGTTCTTCAAAACTGAACAGACATCTGTGCTGCTGGGGAGTTTGTTCCGCCACTTCTTCTTTCCAGCTAAAGCACTAGGAAGTAGTGAAGGGCGGACGTTTTGGGGGACTGTCTTATGTGATTTTGACGTTCAAAAAGTGCTGATTACAGTCGAATCTTGAATGTATGATTTGTTACTTAAAATACTTAGAAGGTTACATTCCATAACACAAATATTACCCAACGCAACTAAATCACAGTATAATTATCAGTTAAAACTAAGCTTTTTGGTGTCAAGGACAATCCCTTTTGTTATAGTACGGTCAACCGCATGCTGGTAAATAGCACTTGACCTACGAAAACCTTTAAACTACCTACTACGCAATAGAGACAGGATCAAAGTCAAATTCTTACCGTGGACGTGCTTTTGACTCTATGGTGGTCATCTGTGACGCTCACTGCGACCATGCATAGCGGTATACCTGTCGCGTGGTTTTATGAAGCTATGTAGGTCTCCATTTACTATTTACTCATGTGCCACCGGTCCCCGTTATTACGTACGTGCGTCGTAAGTATTTAATAATATAATTGAACATAGGTCATATATGTAGATATCGCGGTTCGTGACGGATCGCATTAATATGTATGATTGGAGTTATGTACACTCTGTGTTTGATGGTAGATATTGTTTAAAGGTAAGTTAATTACTGATGGCGGCTGATACAGGAAAAGATAATACCTATTAGGTATGTGTGACTATTGTGATGGTGATTCTCACAATTATTGTGAGGGTAGATTGTAGACAAGAGAAGGGTACCCGGTTTGGATCTGGTACCCGAGGGATTTGACCCTTTTTCGGGACCTGGCCGGGGAATGGGTAATTTTACCGGGTCCCCGACAGTGCCAAGGAAAAATAATGACTAATAATATTAATAGTAACAATCCAACACACGCGTCACCGTCAGCACATATACAGATACATTTGAGTGAGCATGACACACTGTCAGCCGCCAGGGCACATTCCAGACAATGAAAGTCATTACCCGGTAATGTAGTAAAATGGTAGCTCGATACTACATATTACTCACACCTGTGTTAGTGCTAGTGCTCCAACAGTATTTTCGAGTGCTAATCAATTAGTTCTGGTTGTGGAGCAGGACCAGCATTGAGCCAGGCATTTTCATCAGCGACACAATCCCCCAACTTACAGTATGCCTGTCTGCATAGTGTGCGTTTTATACAAAATTTGAATTTCGTCTCATTCAGTTGAAGTATGTGGGGAGGTATTTTATTGTTACATTTTAAACAGTACCTCATGAAAGATGAGTCTACTTTAGCCAGTCTGAAACCTGGTTGAACTAATAGGTCCTTATTTCTAGTAACGTCTTACACTTCTTTTACTTAAAAGATGTAATTTTTTTCTTACGTACATGATGTTTTCATAGATATATTGACAAGGTACCGTCATGATGTTGATATCCTTAAACAGTACCCTTAGATAATCGCACCTGCGGAGATTATAGCTCTGTGCCATAGCTTTTCTGCTGAATAAAAATTTACTTGATATTTGCAGTCCGTCCCCACAGTAAAATACCGTAAACATGATACTATGAAAGTAACTTAAATAGATTAGCCTCGCGGTATCTTTCGGTCGGTCGGTATCGGTAGATTTTTCGGACAGCATAATATATGCTACTTAACTTAGCCGTCCTGCAAGAGTAGTTAAATTTTATTGTAGCCTTAAGTCAAGCGTGCTCACCAGGAAAACAGTTTTATCGACGAATTCTAGTTTCTCTTGATTCAATACTATCTCACAATCACTACCTACATTTGGCAAAGAAAATCTTATGCATTTAGTTTTTTTTTCCATTTAACACTTTATTCACGTGATCGATTTCAGAGTAAACCTTATAAAAAATAAAAAATAATAAATAGCATCGTTTAGAGGAAACAAACCCAACTTTATTTTGCAAAAATACCCACCAGCTGTACCTAAAGCTGTAATAGGTATAGTTAGGATCGTAATTGTTGATTAGTTATTCAATCAAACTAGGCTGAGAATCAGCACATTTTGAACGACAAAATCACATAAGATAGTCCCACCAAAACGCCCGCCCTTCACCACTTCCTAGTGCTTTAGCTGGGAAGAAGAAGTGGCGGAACAAACTCCCCAGCAGCACTGCTCTCTGTTCAGTTAGAAGAACTGGATTCTATACAGTAATAAGTAATTAACATTACGACACACAAAAACATTAAAATTATTTGCCATATGTCCGCTAGCACACGCCAATATTGAAAACTATTCCTACTCAACCAGAAATAAATACTATAAACGTAAACAGAACTTAATACATAATAAAAAGTCTCCAGGCATAAAGGGCGTGCCCGCTTACATATGCAATGCTGCATTACCCCCGTAAATGTAGCTGTAACTTGTAGTCACAAATGATAAACTAGGACCTTCGAAGTAAAATAAAGAAACGGTTAATTATTACCCCCTCGCCATATTTGAGGGAAGGAGGCAACCCGTGCCCCGACGCTACCGCAAGCATTGACATCTAAGGTAGCATGACGAATTTGCTGCCGGTTGCTCAAAAGAATAATATGATCAATTGTCGAGGTCGCTAGCTAACCATATAATGCAATACAACTCATTAAAAAAACATTGAAATGAGTAGATTATGCCAATAATAAATAAAAATTAAACTAAACTAAATTGACTAATATTGTCAAATAAAATAAACAATTATATGAACTCATATAACTTGTCAGTGGGTAAGCTAATTCTGGAGAAAGAACATAAACATTGTCTTGAGTTAATCACAGCGACCAACAATTTTTTTCGTTTAAGTAATCGTTGATATAATAGTATGCCTTTGAACAAAGGTTGGAATTTACTTTAACTTTAAACGCATATTATCCGTACCTATATCTAAAAGTGGTTCAATTTACCTTTTGTTCAAAGTAGTGGCTCCCACTAGAACGTTGCGGTTGCGTAGTCCTACGTTAAAGACGCCAAAGCCGTCCAGTGTACTTTGTAATGGATCGAGTGTATGTAATTACTCCGGCACTCATACCCTTCTAACAGGAACAAGCAGCGTTGATTGGCTACAGATTTAGGTTTGACTGCAGAATTTCCCGGAACGAACCCTTTCAAAAGCTCTAGATACTTGTACTCTGTTGTAATTGGATATATAATACGACCGCGACCCAGAGATTTTTCTCACGCGGTCAACGCCAGAAAACATCGTCTAGCTTATGGACCCTATGCCAGGCTAAACCTTACCGTTTTTAAATGACTCTCCCATTCATTGGGCTTTAACATTAATATCGAACATCATAATTCGACCAGTCAATTTGCGTTCGTTACCCGTAACCTGCGATGGGAATGAGCAAGTAGTTTGATCCCAAAGCGGTTAATTATGAATTGATTTCGGCTATTATATTAATATCAAACCCGACTGCTCTAATTATTACTCGTATTGTTATCCGAATGAATGAAAAACCTCGGCCCGCCCCCGCCCCCGCTCCCGCCGCCGCCTCTCTCTGCCCTTGGCCTTTGTTAGGCGCTTCACATTGTGCGCGGGATGAGAATGTGCTCGATACATTCTATATTTTGAACCAGGCAGACTGAATAACTGGAAAATGGAAGTCGTATTGTGTTTCATTTGCTGTGGATATTAAAAAACCTGCACGATACTTTAGTAGGTAGGTACCTACCTATAAACATTTGGCGAACCATTGGAAGTCAGAGCCCCTCTCGACCAACCAACAAGTTAAATATGCCTAATCTTTACCAGGACAGCAGAAAAATGGCGGAAGTCAAACTCAAACTCAAAGCATTTATTTCAAATAAACCAATTACAGGCACTTTTGAATTGTCAAGGGGTCGGTCAGTCAGAAAGATGAAGTTAGTTGCCCATTCCAAAGCGTAGTAGGCACCTATGGAGAAGAACGGGCAAGAAACTCCATGGACACTCTTTTAAATCAAAATATTGTTACAAAAAAAGTGGTTACATCATTAATGTTGTAATTATACATGTGAGAACGATGTAGAAACACGTGCACGTTAAAAGCGTCCGTAATAAAAAAAATAAAAAAAACAATTATGGAATTAAAATAAGCCGTGGCAGCTAAGAAATGACCAGTGCCTACTAACGGCGCCCGTTCACGAACATGACGTATGGATCAGCACCATTCAGCTCATGACGTATGGAGTCCGCGGAATTTCAAAAGTTTTCTTTGAAGACCTCGAGGTTAAGTCACAAATAATAATAGAGCCTTCTATCTGCGACGGTCAGTTGCGCTCGCCATGGTCAGTGCTTGGGTGGACCACTTTTTATGCGAGGCGACCCTTCCGTGCGTCGAATAGCATGATATCTATGATAGCTCTTACGAGTACTTAGTCATCATGTCGCTTTCTTTGTGGCAATATTCATTCAATCAACGCTGTATTATTTTCTAAGTTATTTTTCAGAGTTACATGAAACATTTCGTGGCTTAGCAATTACTGGCCACCCCCGAAATGTCCTGTCCTTGGCCCTTTAAGACGCACATTTTACAAATTACACGAGATGAGAAAGAGCCAACTGCTCCACAATTTCATTACAAAATCCGAAAGTGTCTCTGTCCCACTTTTTAAATGAATAACATATTTATATAGACACAGATAAAGACTAAATTAGAGGAACTGTCCCAAGTGTGGTTTTAGAATTATAGTACCTATTTATCTTAAACCATCAATCTTTTTCTTAATTAGAAACGTTCTAAGGGGATTTTAACGACCCAATTAACAATATGGGGTGAACAGTGGATAAACCTATAGTTTTCTCACATCGATGGACCGAATCCACGACCGAGTAAAATATACCTATCAAGCAATATCCTCACAATTATGCCAAGTCATAGTCAACAGAATAAGTGACAATAAGCCGGCCGTATTTGCTATAGAACCTATTGGCCGTTGGGTTTGACGTGTTCTTGAGCGGAGACCGCAAATCGGTAAGCGTTGGGCAGGACGCCCGATAGTACCAGTTATTAAACCTGACTTGGTTTCCGTACGTCCCTTTCGGTTAACCACTGAAAATCAGCGCTGTGCTATGGGTCAGCACATGCAGCATATACAGCATCATGCTGAGTGGAAGCCTTCTTGTCACAGTCATGACGTGCAGGTGTCGACTATTTCTGTTTTGTGCTCGTGATTATAGATCTATTATGTTTTTATTTTTCTTTATTATTCGAGTTAATTATCTTTTTGTATGCACGTGTTTCTGTGAAAAATTAACCTAGTTTTCTTTCTTTCTTTCCCTCAGAGTAGGTGGAGTGATGATCTTCGCAGGGTGGCTGGTAGCCTGGTATCAGCTGGATGGAAAGTAGCCGAGGACAGAGCCGAATGGCGTGGAATTCGTGATGTCTACGATCAGTAGAAGACTTCTATAGGCTGATGATGGTATTGACAACAAACATTACCAATATCTCTTTTCCTCAAAAGGTAATAACAGAGATTAAGAAAGAGAAAATCATATCTATCTTAACTTCCATTTTCTTCAATAAATCCAGGATGAATAACTCACAATACACTCTATTTAAATTCCCATATCGATGGTCCTGTGTAAGTAAAAAACGAGCTAAGACGATGAGTATGCGCGGACACGTAATACATTGCGCACCGGGCGATATTAATTGTGGATGACATTTGCATATAGCGAGCATTGGATGTGACTCGATGGAAAATATCGCGTAGCAATCGTAAGAAGATTGTTTTTGAAACGTGATGGTTCACGTTAGAATATCACCTTTGTTTAAGCTGTCCCATCTTCCGATGCAAACTTAGGTGCAGTGAGTTTGAAGAGTGCTGGCAATAGTGTTAATCCCTAGCATCAGGTGGAATGACACTCACTTCACGCTCAATTCATCTACGTGTTAACGGTGAGATTTTTATAGAAAAGACCGGCAGGCCACCTTCGATCAAGTTTTCATGTTATATACTCTATTTCACTGTGAAATGAAACGACTGATAAAATCAATTCACCCACTTGCTACTGTATATGTCGTAGGATAATTTGATACTTCGAATCTTCGCGAAAATCCTAGGGGTTTTGCGAAAACGCGGATAATTAGACATAGGCGAAAAATTATCAAATCTTACTGGACAAAGTCAGGATCTAACATAACCTAACCTAAATGATACAACAACAATAGAAGGGTATCTGGCGCTTGGCGGCCGCTGCCGCGGCACGCTCGCTTCGCTCGCTCGCCTTCGCGCGCTAATGGTCACTGTTCTAACATAACCTAACCTAAATTCTAATTATCCGCGTTTTCGCAAAACCCCTAGGATTTTCGCGAAGATTCGAAGTATCAAATTATCCTACGACATATATAACTAGAGTCGGTTTAGATTAAACCTAAAGCCCTGGTATATGATCAATAAACGTCGCAAGTATAATTAAAACGGCATGTCCTTGATTGATTATATATTAATAAGCCCGGCGCGAACTAGTTTTATAGGTTCCGATCTTTTTTAGTGGGAGACCAAACAAAGGCAGCTTGGACCCTGTACCCAATGCCGGTAGATAGCCTACCGGCATTGGGTACAGGGTCCAAGCTGCATGCAAGCAATTAAAATATCAAAAAATCTACCTAAATGACAATAGTGTCATTTAGGTAGATTTCTTGATATTTTAATTAAGGCATAATTTGTATTAAAGAGTATACAATCGTGTTGATTTAATTAAAAAAAGAGTAAACTCACACCTTCTTCCCATAGCGGTAGGCAGAATCTAAAGAACGTGGCTTGCTAAGATCTTTATATATTACTCTTTTTCCGTTTAAGGTGATACATCTGCGGCGTAATTGCGTAACCCACCAACAGAAGGAATGGATTTAATTTTGACATTCATTGCGTTATTTACGTTTCTGAGCAGACAAATTTTTCGAACATATGAAGCAATGGATTAGTAATATCCTTCAAAATGATTTAGATTGTGATTGAAAGTGTGTCACACAATTAGAGCACGCACGCCAATTGCCAGTAAACTATCATTCGCATTTAAATAAATGAATAAGATTCACAGAAAGTATTATGAAAACGAGAATAAATAGTAGGATTCCTAAAGAGTATATGTACTACATACCTAATTAAGATGTATTTTCATGCGAAATGGTGTGGCGAGATTAACGTATACCGGTCTAATAGAATAAAGTAGGTATTATACAGTAATTAAGCACTTAACTGCACACATACTATCTTAATTAGTTGCATCTACTACCGTTACTAATGGGATTCAAATTAGCTGAGATTCTATTGTATGTTCATGGTATAATACTGTGTCAGATTTAGGTATTTATTTACGAAGATGCGCCTTAAACTGTATCATTCTGTCAAATATTCCATATTATGCATATTTTAATAATTTTTTACCATAAGATTACGTACTCAAAACTATAGTGACATTTTAAACGTACCAAAGATATGAGAGAGATATGGGTTTTTATTTTTGTTATATTTCTACGAGGATAAGACCGTATCTAAGTATGAAGTTGCCAGCATCTTTCCTAGAGAAATCCCGCAATAAAAGTATACACCACGCATCATGATGATACCCTAGTCCCTCACGTATGTTTTATGTGGCGTGCAATAAAATACCGTTTCGGTTAATAAAACTCTGAGCTGCGAATTATTACTAGCCATGTTGGACAGAAGGCTCACGCGAACATGCTCGCAAGCCTTATTATTTTCTTACAGAATTACTTATGATAAATGATTTTATTTCTGTAAGTAGGTTTGTACAAACAATTTTACACGACAATCATATTTTTTTTAAACTAGATGAGGCCGGCGTTTCCAATCTGATTACTCTGAGAAGAAAGGCCGAAACAAACTCAGAGGTCACAGTCTCTAAGTCCAGACAGAATCTTGGTCAGATCATGTGAAGGCTATGTAGAAAGCTAAAGGCTAAAGGCATGTGAAGGCTATGGCTATGTATGTGTCTGAAATGGTATTTTGAGATAAGAACCACACAGATTGAGTGAGTGGACCTGTCCAGTCAGTGCACGCAATTATCAGCAATCGTGCAGCTCAACTCAGAACTTAAGGAGCTCAACAATTCGACGAACAATACAAAAGAAAGGACATTTGAGTAGGCTTACTTACAAAAATATTAAAATTTAATAATATAGGTAATCAGTTATTTATTTCTACTGATAAATGATTTTATTTCTGTAAGTAGGTTTGTTACAAACACTTTTACACGTCAATCATATTTTAAAAACTAGATGAGGTCGGCGTTTCCTATCTGACTACTCTGAGAAGAAAGGCCGAAACAAACTCAGAGGTCACAGTCTCTTTTAAAGTCCAGACATAATCTTGGTCAGATCATGTGAAGACCATGTAGATTGGTGTCTGAAACGCTCTTTTGAGGAAAAACCATACAGATTGAGCGGACCTGTCCAGTCAGTGCACGCAATTATCAGCAATCGTGCAGCTCAACTCAGAAATTAAGGAGCTCAACAATTCAACGAACAATACAAAAGAAAGGACATTTGAGTAGGCTTACTTAATTTACTTTAGAAACTAGGGCAAGAAATTTATGACAAATTACTAAGGATATTGCAGAGCAGAGGATAATTATTGCAGAGAGATTGAATGAGCAGTGGTGGCCCAGTGGTAACGGCCGCGACTTACGAGTTGTAGGTCGTAGGTTCGAACCCAGACAGGCGCTTTACTTTGTGTATTTTCATCACCACTGCTCTCAAAACTTTTAAGTTTGGTGTTTATCTGTGGAATCTTGTAAATGGCCTTCAGTTTCATATTGTTTAAGAGTTGTTGTGTTGTATTATAGCTGTAAGTTTCCAGAACAGAATTAAAAAAAAAGAAAAACAAAACGGTGAAGGAAACAATGTTATTGGATTTTTCCACCTGGAATTTCTCAATAGCAGGCCGGAGTCTGGAATTTGTGCCCGGTTGATGGCAATAGGCTCGCCCCCTATTGCATCAGACAAACACAACTGGTGAAATGTGTGTACTATGGGTACACCTCAGCCTTAGCCTTCGGGGAATCCAGGCATGATGTTATCTGCCGGGGTTGCGGGAAAGTCCCGAAAGGGTCACCGTGGCCCCTGGCACAGGTAACTGAAGGAACACGGGTGGGTTTTAGTCAGTAAGAGTCTGACACGCCCTCCCGCTCCGCCCAGAGCGGGGGAAGTTATTCGACGATTCCCCACCACAAAAAAAAGGCGTGATGTTATGGTGCCACCCATTTCTGCCAGTCATTTTAAAGGACCGATGTAAGCACAAATGTAAAAGGGGGAACCCTAGGGGTTAAAATCCAATAACACTGATCGATCTGGGAATAAAATCCAGGATCTTACGCTCAGCAGTTGCCTTTGCGTCCGATATAATTTAATAATTTATTTATTCACACTTCAAGGTCACAAAAATCTGTGTAGCTCTAACCCTTGTAATAGGAGTTCCTGTATCACAAGAGCCAGATACGGTCAATAAGGCGGTCAAGCCATGTTATGTAAGGTACTTAGATCAACAGGATTGTATGAAGCGTAGTCTCTGTCTACCTACGCTCCATGTATTCATGAGCGTTACTTGCTAAAGCCACACCGTAGCGGCTATTAATCTTTTCATTTCTGTGTCATTACGAGTGGATTTTCTTGCCTTCCTAAGTTGGTGTGGACGGATGCTTTTAGTACGGGCTGGCGTAACGTTCGGTTATGTAACTACTCAGAACTCATACGTCCAGTCCCTTCACGGGTCGAAGGTGGTATTCTCAGGGGATGAACGTCTGATTTGAACGTGTGGAGGACGCTGTTTATTTTAAGTTTGACCGAATGACGCCCGGTCACTTTGTCTACCAATATGCGGACCGTTTATTTTTGTCGTTTGCTTTTTCCAACCAAAAATAAGTTGATGCTTCTTATTGTCGTGTTTTTAATTGTAATCATGACAAACGTCCGTTTTATTAGTTACCCAGCCTGGCTTGCAACAAAGATACCTATTTATGTGCGAGTGAAGTGTACCAATTTGTTGATGACAATTTACATTATTTTTTAGTGAAAACGATCGACTGTCGTTACGATCTCCAGAAAAACCTATTGAATACTGAATCTCCTGAATTCTTGAATACTGCTAAATGAAAAATTCTGAATTTTGTAACAGATCTCGATAGTGCTATGTTTAAAGCCTGAACAAAAGTCATCATTCTTTTTTCTAACACCGTTAAAAGTTGAAGCCTTTTCTTGTCCTATTCCGATACCAAAGTAACATAAAGTGTCAGCGACTGCCACTACAAAGTTGTATAGGTTTCGTTAGTGTCCCGAATGTTGTAAACTTAGCACTTATCTAGTCCCCGGAGAAAAAGCAGAGGTCGAACATCAACGTGTTCTAATTTTGTTAGTATGTGCGATGAAATAGTTAGGTATGTGGGATAACATACACGTGGATCACAGGATCTGTCCAACCTGACAGATCTTAACGGATGAGCTTAACGAGATCAAATGGCTGATGGGTGACAACTTTAGACGTTATCTGGCTAGCCCTTTCCCAAATAGATTGAAACCAAACTAGAAAATAATGGATTTTCAAAGGAAATTGCTGGAGGCTAAAACTCACCAGCAATGAAATCCAATACAACTTTGCTGGCGCCTATTCAAGTAACGCGGAAAGATCGAGTTTGCTCAAAATAATGACCGCATTACTTGAAGCATTTTTGAGTAATATATATTTGTATACAAAACCTGGTCATCATCATCTGCCTAGGCTTTTCAAAACAATTTTTGGGGTCGGCTTCCAGATGCAGCTGAATAACAGTATTTTATATGGAGCGGCTGCCCATCTGTTGTCACACTTTCAGGCTTCTGACGACCCGTTACGACTGTCAAAGATCCACGAATAACCCGGAATAAGCCGGGGCGTACTTTCCGAGGCACGGAAGGTTCTTGGTCCGTGAAGATGGTCACCCATCCACGAACTAACCGCGGCAAGCGTAGCTTAACCCGATAGATCGACCTGTGCGGCTGTTACTACTTAGCCACAATTAAGCCCCTCAAGTAAACGTGAAGTGACAGTTTTAAGCATAACGTGAAAAAGTAGAATCGTCGTTGCAGCAAAGCAAACTAGAAGTAAAAGGAGACAACTTCAGGAGATCGGTATTGCCCAGTGACGGCTATGGGACTATATCGCATCGCTCCATGTAAAATATATTGATAGCATAGACTATAGACCTATACAGGACTGCAGGCAATATTGCCTCATCTGGTTAGGCTGGAAACCGTCTGTTGCAATCCTGCTGTTCAAGTTTATTAGAAAATGCTAGGCTGTAGCACTCTTCACAAACCTAATAGATTCTAAATCAAAATATTAAAGATTGTATTTAAAGAATGAATGAAAACCTGCATATTGGTGTATACTCGTTCTATCGTAGATCGAGGTCAAGAGTGGACCCATTCATAAATGAAGCCGAAACTTTGATGAACTCTCAAAACACATGACAATTATTAAAAGACAAACCGTGTGCAGATGAGATTTTTCCGTCGGCTAAATTGACCCTATATAATATTATAAACGCGGAAGTAAGTTTGTTTGTTACGCTTTCACTCTAAAATGGCTGAACGGATTTAGATGAAATTTGGCACATGGGTAGAACATGACCTGGATTAGGACATAGAATAGTTTTTATACCGATATTTCTAAGGGATCGAGACTTATGCGGGTGAAACTGTGGGGCACAGCTAGTGTGCAAAGTGTCGTGCTTCTAGACTTGCCGGCTTAGGATGTCCGTTGTCTGTCAGTGAACGAATTTAAGATATTTATTAAGGAGATCTGTGTTTATTTAAAACATGTAAAAAGAGAGGCACCTACACTAGGAGAGCAGACGTTACGGTTGGCAGCGTGGAACGGACACGAACTAGGAATTGGGAACCGCACTGAAGTTCCTGAAAAAGCTATTTAACGTTGACTGACATTTATTGAGTTTGGTAAACAGAGACCGTTTAATAGAGAATGAATGTTTAATTAAGTTGCTCTTTGCAGGAAACAGCGACGCCGCATAGAAAGTTCAATTATGTATGAACTCACTTTAGCCTGAAACGAACTGTTTCCGTGTATTTTGTATTTTAAGTATCATTTTTTTATACAAATATCCAAAAAGTAACTTAAGTTCTTCTTCAGTGCCCAGGCTCTACCGTCCAAGTGGACAGGTTTCGTGTACAGTCCTGAAATGTATTGTATTGTGTAAACTTAACAAGTTTTGACTCAATATGTTAATTTATAAACTCAACAGCAAACCGACATTGTGCTTTGCAGTGCCCTGACAGGGTCCATGTACAAAAACCTACTGTAATAAATTGTAAAATGTGTGATGTGCATGAGAGCAAATAAATAAATATATATAAATAAATACCTATCTGTCAAATGTCATAACGATCATTGATATATAGATATATAATGATATTTTGGCTAATCATTTTCAACTGCTAACTTGACATTTTAGAACTGATTTACTGCATAGCTATTCACAACCATTCGATACGATTCCGTGCCGGATTGAACGTCAATAAATTTATCGAAGAAGTCCTATAAGCGCTATTCACTTTGAAACCGAATAATTTTGACCGCTTAAATCAAACAGAAGACCGCTATTTTTAACCCCGACGGAAAAAATGGGTGTTATAAGTTTAACGTATGTATCTGTGTGTACGTGTGTCTTTCTGCAGCATCTTAGCTCCCAAACGACTGAACCGATTTTAACATTTATTTCGCCTGCTATGTGCTTTCGGGGGCAAGGTAAATCAGGTAACCGAAAATTGTATGTGGTTGTGAATAGTTATGCTAATCAGATTAGCTTCTATTGCAAGGCGAAGTTTCAGGGTTGCGACAGACTAACTTTACTTTGTGTAAATTATTTCATCACCATTGCTCTTAAAACGGTGACGGAAAACATCGTGAGGAAACCGGCATGTCCTAGAACCAACAATTCGAAGATATATGACATCCACCAACCCGCACTGGGCCCGCGTGGTGGATTACGACCCACTACCTCTCACCGAAAGGAGGCCTGTGTTCCAACAGTGCAGCAGTGGGGACATTATAGGCTGATTATGCAGACTTACTTGAGTATGTGGCTCGTGGAGGCTTTTTTGAATAATGTATCCTAGTCTCTAATGTAATTTATACTAATACTAGCTTCTACTCGCGGCTTTGCCCGTGTGGATGTCGGAAATTATCCCACAGGAACGTGCTACCGGGACATCTATCTCCTCGCCAAAATCTTGCGAAATCCGTTCAGTGGTTTACGCATGAAAAGATAACGTAATCCGTGAAAAAATATCTAAATGATGGTGAAAACCACATCAATCCGTTGCGCCTTTTAAAAGATCTAAGCGTACAAAGGGACAGGAGGGAGGACAGAGGCCAGCAGCGATTATGTTTTATACTAAGTAAAGCTACCTGTCCGGGAGAGCTCTCATCAACGCGTGCGACACGTTTTTTTTTTGTTTACTTTATTAATTACTAAGCGACTGCATGCTAAGGGCTAAGCTGCGGCCTAAGTCGATGTCAATACTTCACAGGTCGCTTAGTACTGTAAGAAATTCGCCCCTGGCTGGAGGATTTGAGTCCGCTTAAGGCAGCCACAGGATCGTCCGGCGTCCTCTCAAGGTCAACTGCGAGATGCCATATAAAAAAAAAACCCGCTGGCCGCTGCCACCCGGGACGGACGTATACGGCCCGAACGACCACTCTAGCCAGTCATTTTAAATCTGTGATATCTTCTAAGATATTGATTATATAAATACGCCGTAAAGGGCAATTTTGATCTACATCAAATGCACAATGTATCTGACGTATTTAATTGGATAAGGAATAATACTGTATTGTTTAAAATAGCTTCTTAAATAACCCATTATTTTTTTATAATATTATGTATTAGTTAAATATCGTTACTGTGTGTCTTCAGGAGATAGACATATACCATCGCGGACTTTATTGTGGACAAGTAATTTTACGCGGGCGATGTCGCGGGTAGATGCCAGTTTCAAACCTATACTGCTGTCATTATCAAGTGTGAGTGATTAAGAGCGTTTATACCTTATGAGTGGCAACGTCGCAATTTAGTGTCATACTTCGTGGTTTTAAATTTTTATCATTTAATCGGAGCTATATTTTAAAAATCTGTTTAATTAACTTTTAGAATTATGTGAAAACTGTGTAAAAGGTAAGAAATCGTTACGTCTACAGTTCTATTTATACGCAAATAATACATTGGAAACTTGCAGGGCGTTATTTTCATTGTAAAATAACTGTAAGCATTACGGTTACTTACTTTTTAAACAATTTCACGTTAAATCTAAAAAGTTAATTAAACAGATTTTTAAAATATAGCTCCGATTAAATGATAAAAATTGAAAACCACGAAATATGACACTAAATTGCGACGTTGCCACTCATAAGGTATAAACGCTCTTAACACTTTTGAGACGGTCGTACAGTCAACGTAACATGTAGCTAAGTATGTACATGATACTACTTGCTACATGTTACATGCTACCCAACTCACATTCTGTGTCAGTGCCCAACGGATGCGGCGTCATACTCGTAGTTGTGCCCAACTCGACTCGACACAATACGACGCAAGATATTTATCAACATCACTACACGACTGGTGATGGAGCAGTAGGTTAAGTTAGGCCTAAAGTTGTCTTAAAAATTGTTTGGTTTTTAATACATTTCCATTTTCTGAGAAGTAACGTGTTTTTTTTTTTAATAATAGTAATTGATTTATCACGCCTAATATATTCACGTGTCAGAAAAGAAAACCTTTTTGAAATGAATACTTCTTTAGCCGCGTTGAGCGATTTTTGGTAGAAGCAAAACTTATGTGTTCGCGTCTCAGACATGCTAATGTGACGTATTGCGCCAGATTGGGGACGCCCAGCGGCCTGTGTACAGTTTGGGGTTTTGACATATGGTGGCAGTCCCCATAACTGCCTATTTAAAAAAAATGTATTTTCGTCTTCACATTGCTACCTTTATCGAGATATACTTCAGGCCCCCATACCCAATTTCAGGTATCTAGCGTCTCAATTAATTATCTCATTTGACATCAATGAATATCACTATTAAGGATTCCATAACAAAATTGGCAAAAGTACCACTAATTAAATTACTCGGGTATCTACGTATATCTGTATGTTTGTCACATAAAATTTTCTCTAAAATTATTTCACAGATTTCTGATCTACGAACTAGATTCGCGCTTCCTATAAACGCTGTAGAATCATCATCATTCCATTACCCTTATCCCTATTTGTTATCCCTTGCTACGAGTATCTCTGGAATCTGTTGTTCTAAGGTTTAGGACGACTATCCGCTCGTGATACCATTTTATACTTGTACGAGGGGATAGGGCGAATCAGTCCAAAGACAACCAAATCATTTTTACAATCTACCGATTCACATTCTCCAACTGTTGACCTGCTTAAATTTTATTGTCAAAATAACTTTAAACGATTTTTGTCTATCCTGGGTTTATTATTACGTTACTCTGTATGGTTGTCTCATATTCATGAATAAAGAGAATTATTTGGCGCCGGCGCAGTATGTCTTCTTCCAAGTAGTCTCCCCCATTCTAGCTATTTCATCTTTCACACAGTCCATCTCTCCTTTCTTTGCTCTACCCTACTCTTACAGCCTTATCCATGCTCAATTATTTTCATGATATTATACTCATTCCTCCGCATGTTATAACCGATTTCCTACACCTGATAGTGTCTGTACCTTCTGCCTCGTCTCTGGCATATGATTACGTGGCAGTGTTGCCAGCGTCTGCGGCTGGGATGTGAAAACTTGTGTAATAGCTCGTCTGAGACAGCGAACGGCTCTGTCATTCATTAGTTGAAGGGAAGACAGATTAATGTACTTTGATGGCTTTCTAACGGGGATTTAAAATTAAAAAGAGGTATAATTGTTCGCTAAATGCTTTTTATACAATACAATGTTTCGTGTGTGTGCGTTCGAAGGTCTGAAAATATAGCGCTGGGCCACAGGCCTCGTCTCTGTGAGAGAAAGTGTTTTCCTTCATCGTTTTAAGGAGACCGGTGGACGATATAAGGCTCACTCCCGACTACACGGGGTTAAAATATCTGGCGAATTGTGCGTGAACAATAGGTACGCATATTTCGACCCCTTCGGAGAATGCAAGCTTAATGTAATTTTATTGTTTTTAAGACTTATCAAAACATTCATGAATTATGCATAATTATAAACCCTCCGGAATAAATTCTCTAAATAAGAGTGAAAGCCGATCAAAACCCGTAGCGATGTTAAAACGACGCGGTCAGACAGACAGACACGATTTTTGACGAAGAGACTTTAATTTTTAATATGTATAGATACTCGTAGATACAGAAGTCAATCCTAGATACTAAATAACTCTGTTAATTTAAATAAACCACTAACTCCTATTAATATTAGGGGGTGACTACCGAGATGACGCCTAACAGAAAAGTATCGAAGAAAAAGACACAAGGTCTTCAGGTCCTGAACTAGGTAGAGCCTGTACTACGGTAACCTGATGACTGATATACATACTTATATACATATACACACACAGACACAGGTCAAATGCACACGAATGTTCGACTTGTCCGCGGATCGAACCCGGGGCCAGCGGCTCAGAAGGCAGGGTCGCTACCAACTGCACCAACCGGTCAGTCAATAAGAACAGGAGACCGGTGATCATGTCCTAAATCAGGCACTGAAAATATATTCTAAATACATTCATTCTACATTTATTGTAGATCTCATGTTATCTCATGTATATTCGTTGTTCGTTGTCCAAAATACTAGTTACAATTCACTTAGAGAGAATAGAGAGAAAAAAATTAAAATAAATAGAAACAAAAACAAATTCACAATACGAGACTAGGGTATACATATATAGGGGATAGGGTAATTATGATAAACCATCAGAAATTCTTTAGGTACTTAAATCTTTATCGCGAAATGTAAAATTAATGGTACTTCGATTAAATGATAGCAGTTAATAACCATTTAGTATCGAGTAAAAATTTAAGGGAAATTAACTATATCGTTCTTCCTGAATGGATGACGAAGGTAACTAGTCATTGCTATCAAGAAGTAAAGATCTTAAAATCTAATTTCCTTTTAAATGATAACTCTTTGCACGTTGCCAATTGCTCTGCCCAATAGCAGCGGAATGCAAGTTTTGAATTTGAGGGTTCTTTAAAATTACAAGTGGGTCATGAATTAGGATTGGGGTAAAAATTGTCCCTGGCATTGAGCAAAAATCCGTTGTTTCCAGGATTATTAAAGATGATAAATCAAACTTAATTTAAAATATAGTGCTGTACAGAAACTCTGAGCCAGTTTAGCACGTAAAATATGAGAATTAAAAACTTTACGGCGTGTGTAACTGGCGCTATGACAAAACGAAAATAAAAGTTCTGAACGAATTTTTATAAAATGGTAGGTATAAGTTATAAGTTGAGCAGTTTTTATCACGAGTCAGTTTAATCTCTGAGGTTGAGCTGTGTTTATCGCGGTTGGGCCACTTTTTCCGGGTCTCGGAAAGCGCTTTAAAATGTCAGTCATGATTGTCATAATGTCGTGGTTACGGTCTGACAAATCGTGTTTGAATATATTTATTTATTTATTTTAGTACATGGAGGACTTACAGCTAATAAAAACAGACAAATAAAGGGACACCATAGTCACCAGCAAGCTAATTAAAAATCCTCACTTAAAGATTTATAATAATAATTTATGGTGTGAGAACAAAAACAAAAGACACATCGCCTTAATAAACAATATAAATACTTGGTTTACAATAATAAGACTGAAACAGTAGAGAAAATAATACAAAAACTAAAACAAATAATACAACCTACCGCTACTTGAAAAAATTGAGGCTTAAGCACCTTCTGGCCGAATTCACACGAATAGTGAATGGATCAAAATTATATTCCTTGCATAAAAATCATTGAAATTTCTGCCCAGGAATTTGGTTGTGCAGGTCGTGTGACCTCCTGGACCGTATCCGGATAGACTAATAGTAACAAAAAACTTGACTTTAAGAGACAAAATTGAAATGTCTCCTGTAAATTCACCGCCACTCATAACCTTACTGGATCACAATCTTAACCTACTCTACTCTAGGTGTATAAATATCCGCATCACAAACTGTCTCGGCCCCCATTGCGTAAAACTGTTTCATGGTCTAACTCCCCAGTCCCAAGACTTCAAGGACTTCTTAATTGAAGGGATTGATATCTGTTGCATTTCACTTCAATAATTCAAGCGCGAAGTCCACCAAAATAGATAACTATTTGATACAATTTTTATTTATTTATTTATTTGAACACACATACACTATCATCACAGGCTTACCTAATACAATAGTGTAGCAATATTAACTTACAATTGGGCTTACAATTATATATTATTATTATTAAGGGCTTACAGGACCTAAACGCAAACAAAAAAACAATAAAGGTATAAGTTATAACTATATTTGTATGTGTAATTTTTTATTTAATATTTTGTTTTTGTATGCTGTGTCTATCGTTTAATATTGTGCTCATGGCTTGTGGTAATTGGTTGAACAGTGTAACGATTGTAGATAGACCATTAAATAAAAACTTTATTAAAAAAAGCACAGTACACAAAACCACACAAAGAAAACAGTATAACGTGGCTTGGCGGCAGAAACGGGTATGATGGTAGTTTTTCTTCGGAGGAACTCTTTCACAAAAAGCTGTAGTATTAGCCAGCCGGAAATAAAACACCAGTGACCCGAAAACCGTTACTGTGACGAATGGGTATTTGGGCAATGTTCTACTTTGAAATTACCCATTATTCAAAGCCTACTTAAAATCACATTACTACATTACTGTTATCTGATTTTGGATGGAAATTCTACTGAAAGCTGGAGTAGTTCTGTCACTTTGAATTATTAGTTGGCCTCTCACTGTTTATAACTGCCTGGTACACGGGCTTGTTTATAATGCATGGTTGCTTGTCTAGCATGGTTTTAGGTGTCTATTTCAGAAATACCTACTATTTTTAATACTATAAATAGTTATTTGAGTAACATGAACATACCCAATATTGCTATAAAACCTGGTGCCTAGTAAGTAGTCTTTTGGTCATATTTCTAGCCAAACGTGCACCGCTTGTCATCTTCATCGCGAGATAGTTGTTTGCTACTCTTATGGAATATCTTCTTCTACAAACCAATTAGAGAGATATATGTATCCTAAATAGTGGACAACATTATAGGAGATTGGTAATTACTAAATGTAGTCAAAGCAATTTTAGTCAGCCTTTGAAAATCCGGCAGCGAAATGGCGTCCCATACTGTATTTAATAATTGCATACGATATATTTTATATTTTGAGGTTCGAGCGATTTTGACTGAGGCAACACAATTACCCTTTGTTCCACACGTCCGTCGGGATGAATTATTTTCTTCGGTACAGTACAACGTATCATGATCTAGCATTTTTTTCTCCAGTTCTTATGAAACTACATCACAATTTATTTAATACTCTTTCACTTTTCTTGTTTTATTTTTCACAAATTCGAGAACGCACCATAGCCTTTTCAGAAAGTTTGCACGCATTTTGCTCTTGGGCTAAGTAAACCTATCGAGTGTTCAGTGCTCAAACATTCAAGTCTGTCATGATTTAGGGGGTTGTGAGGTGGTCATAGAGAATGAGAACTCAAGTAGGATAAAGCTTAAAAAAACGCTGGACTTCTATCAATTAATTAGTCAAAGAATTAATCCCCGCAAGTTTTCATAAATGAGAAATTCTCCATTTGTGAAAAAGTTTAACTCTCTGATACTCAATGACGCATAATGGCTGGACAGGTTTGGATGATATTGATGTCTTGGAGACATCTTAACACAATCCATACTCCATAGTTATATAGCGGTGTACATCGTCACATGCGAACTACGCATCACACTGACGTCACGCAAAATCCTGCATCGCGCAAACAGAGTTTACCGCGCACCTAGCATATTTACAACGTCCAGACATCAATCGTCGGGCACTGCCCGCCAGACATGACACCCTTCTGGTCCGGGGATCCTCCTTTTTCTATGGAGGTATGAGTGAACTTTACACCCTGTTCCTCGTATCTCTATAGATACTAACATTATAAATGCGTAAGTACCTAACTCTGTCTGTCTGTTACCTTTTCACACCTTAACGGATTTCTATAAATTTGCACACAGCAGGTAGACCGAGACCAACGCAAATGATACTTTTTATCCCGGTAGTACGTTCCTGCGGGAAATTTTCCGGCATCTACGCGGGCGAAGCAGCGGGCAAAAGCTAGTATAGCATTTTAAGCTGCAATATGAATAGTTCCCAAATGATGCATTTGGCATTTGGCACTTGGGCAACAGCTACTTCTAGTATAAACTCTAGATAAAAGATCACCTCAGGATATGCTTCTGAAATTGAATTACAGCCATGAGATATATGAATAAATCAACTGGTTCCTGTTAAACGCTGTCATGGCTTCCTGCCAGAATGCCGTTGTGAGGAAAATTAACGCGCTCGTGAGCTGAGTGGACCAGTTGCTGCATAAATTTAAAATTAAGTCAAATAGCTGGATGGGCCTGTTGGTGTTATCAGCAAATAACTTCATCTTTAATTACATTAAATCAAGCCTATCTGTTAATGTACTCCTTTTGCATGACATGGGGATTGTACCACAAGGCTGGGACACCATATTCAGCAGCCGAGCTTGTGATGACTGTACCAATGAGACAATCGGATATAAAACCTAGAACCTACGTATTTTAAAAGTTAAAACATCGAAGCGAAAGCACTGACATGAAACGCGTATTTGTTACTTTCAAAGTGACGTAGTTAAACTGTACCCTAGAGCATAAGAGAATTACAACATACCTACTTAACAACGTGTCACTTACAGCCAAAACAATCACTTAATTGCATCATTCATTCAAGTAGACGTTAATTCCGTTACAATTCTGCTTCATTCCTGAATCATGGAGTTAACTGACAATAGATTGATCGTCTTCAGTGATTGACGAAGCGTTCCATCGGCTCTCTGAATAATTAGGTAGCTCACACTCTCAATTCAATTCAGTCTAGTCTTCTCGATTCTGGCTTAAATTTATGGTCGAAACGAGATTGCAACAATATAGGTAATGGAATGAATATGTTTTGATCTATTTTGATGACACGAATCGAACTACCTACTCTATTTGTATTAATAAACATAGCAAGTATCAATCTGAGTATGTGCTCCTTCTATATATTTATGAATTTTTTAGGACAGATTTTCTGATTCGCCGACCGTTATTAAATTCTGGAAAACTATTATTACTAAGTTTGGAAACGAAGACACATTGAACAAGCTTGGTGATTTAGGCTCGTATCTTCTCTGAATGAGAACAAGCTTGTATCCTGCAGTGTCACAAACATGCTTATATTTTCTATATAAAATACTAAGGTGAAAGTTATGACAAATGAAAAACAATAATTTTCACAAGAGAACACAGAAATCGATATCTACTTCGCACCACAGGGGTGAATTCACAGACCCAACTAGTTATTAGCTACTAGGAAACTATAAACTTGGAAGTGGTGTAATTTCGTGCAGCCTGAAAGCACAGAGTTGAAAGGGTGTTATTTACTGATAGCGATTGTTCGGAATCTTCCTGAAGATTCCAGCTCAGATTTCATCGAGGTTCAAGTAATATCCAAACACACTTTACGAGGCTATAAAGTCCTGATAAAATATTTTTAACGACACCAAACGATATTGAACTTTACTATTTTTTTTTGAATATCTGTTTTAGTAAAATCTGGTAAAATGTTATTTTTTCAACTGAATGCATACATATAGTCTATTTTAGCTACATATTAATAGCTACCAACTTTACAACTTTGTGGTTTTTAATATTTAGTCATAATGTAGTGTGATCAAACATAGCTCTTCCAATAATTCGTAATTCTTTGTCAACTGTAACAGAATTTTCCCGAAAATATTCGCTCATAAAACCGTTATTTACCGAATCTTTGACCTTTGGATAACTTTTCTTTGGGTCAGCATATTTTTTGACAAATGTAGGTGGGAATTCCCAAAAGGGTATGGAAGATATTATTCATATCTTATTCGTGCAAAAACTTGGACATTTATGAAATACAAATTCGACATTTAGAAACTAAGGAAATACCAAACATAAAACAACAACAAAACCTATATAAATACCTACATTTTAACATTGTATACCAATTTTGATAAAATCCAACGATGACATTGAAAAAGACCATCTCTTAATTTCCAATTTCTTAAGAAAGTGTCGAAGCATTTTCCGGCCTTAAAATACAGCCACTTGAGCCTAGTTGAGTCTGTTGTCTAGAGGCTTGTGAAAGAAAATCTTTTTATCTCAAAGGGTTTTGGCATGGGCTGAATAATTTACATATAGCAATATGGATACGGATATGGGAGAAAGAACGGTGCTGTCTATTCAATAACGTACGAATTTTGTTATTTTTCTCAACAAAGGTGACAAAACTTCGCCATAGGATTTCGTGTCACACACAACGCTGTACCATTTTAGGCGAATAAGTAAATAGTAATGTTTTGAAAGCCAACTCAACTTTACTTACTGCCCGATGTTCATTCTGATAGTTAATATAAAGCTCATTGCAACGAGTTGCTCCACATGTTTTTTATAAATCACATTTAAATAAATATATCTCCTCTCAACAGTGAAGCTATTTACTTATCAGTTGAACTGTCATAATAATGAAACTGATTGCGATAGTCACCGGGGAGGAGTCAGTATTGTTACCATATAAGGAATAATCAGCGCTTTGGGGCTGTAAAGCGTGAAATTGTGAAGTAATCTTCGTGGGATCAAAGTTACTTAATTTTTCCACAGAGACACAGATTATGAGCTCAACTCATTAAACTTTGTCGTTCGATTCGCTTATGTTCCATTCAATTTTTGAATGTAGAATAATTTTCTTAACTTGCCTTTTCCTTGTTATTAAGATTCGAATCGAGACTTATGTCTTACTTATATCACAGGGTATTTTAAAAATACCAAAAATCTAAAAGTGTTTGAAAATCAAGTGCGGGAAGTGGATCAAGGTTTCTACAAGAGGTTTCGTTGATAACACCGACAAGCACGTTCGAATCGTTCGCAAAATATCTAGCACAAGGGAGAATCGGATCAAAATATTTGAACTAAGTGACGGGAATAATTTATCCAATAGCAGAAGACGCGGACGACAGTAAAATGGAAGGAACAGCGGGAAACGTAAGTTCTGTCATTGGAACGGGTGTTCAAAATCGCCATCATAAACACTCATTCCAATTTTTTTTTAAATATTACTTTCGCCATCAAATCGACAAAGACAATACACGACAAAGACGCTACTCATCTAAAATATAAAACGTACATTCATTAATTACCGTGGACATCTAAACTTTGACATGACCGAAAAAGAATATATGGACATGACAAGGGTTTTTCACGCGGTGCGGGTAAAAGGAATATATATAAAAATAACAAATTTGGGTAACAGAACATCGTCCATAACAGCGACAAATGCGGTCAACTATGCAAACGCAAATTCACAAACGGCCATCGGAATATGGGAAAATATGAAAACATTAGCACCGGTAACTATGGTTAACAATGTAAGAGAGGAATCGTCATACGGAAAAATAGAAAAGTACGAAACGGGCACCGACAAAGACCCAGATCATTCGACGGCGCAGCCAAAAATCATAAACAATACTATAGAATATAAATTCAAATCAAACGGGTTAAACACTCGATATTTGGGTGTATCATGAGCTCTTGGTCTTGAATTTGTATATAAAATGGGAATGATCTTTTTTCCCGACTTATTATATAAATATTCTATCAGTGTGTATATCACTGAACTCCTCCTAAACGGATGGACCGATTTTGATGAAATTTATTGTGTGCGTTTGACTGGGTTACTGGACGGTTTAAATTCACATTTGGACCCGGTATGTGGTGTAGCGATCGAGTTCTAGGAAACAGGACAAACGTCTGTCCCGTCAGCTAGCATTTTATATTTTACGATATTACGTTAATAAAAATTACATTTTGGTTCGTTGTCCTTTTTCCTTTATTTCCTGTTATCACCACAACAAAACAACATGGCAACAAGCACGTGCTCATTACATTCAAATTCAAGCCATTTCATATAAAGCCGAACATCAGTCATTAATTCCTGTCCCTACCTTCTACAAAAACAAGCTATCTTCATAAAGCGACACCGTATTTGTAAAGCGGTTTTACAGCCACCAACATACCACGGACCGCTACCAGGCTCGCACGAAACCACAAGAGTACACTGAAGCTTTTGTAAAACGCTGAGAATGCTTTGTGGGCTTTTTTGAGTTCCATCCCTTTGAGAAAATGTTTTGAATAGTTAGCTAATTGTTTTAAATTTTAAAGGATACTTACTCAGGATCTTTATTTTGGTGATGTAATGTTTGAATTTTAGTTAGTAAATAATGGTTTGGTATAGTCTATGATCAGGGATCATTGAAAGGACGAGTGATTTCGTTCAGCACAATCTTTCGAGCACAAAATATTTTAGAACACAGAATATTTCGAGCTAAAGCCATGCTTAAACAAATGGATTACTCTTGTCACGATACAGGTGCGTTTACATACACAAATCACACAACACAATCAAAACTATTGTTGATCGAAGCTATGATGTGTTAGAACCATCATTGTTTCAGTGCGAGAGAGATGACAAATAGCTCTATTTCTTTTTCGCAACTACTATGGTGGCTAATTTAAAACACGACCCGCGTTGGCCACAGTTGGCCATACAAAGATACAAATGTTTGTTTCAAACGACAATAAAATCCACGAACCGAACTGCAAAAATCAAATCGCCTAGCCACTGTGCCCACCGCCCATTCGGCGTCGATTCAATCAAAGTCAAAGATTTGGGGAACGGAATCCAATTCTTACATCGTGATAGCAGTTTCAATAGATGCCTATCGGTCTCGACTACGTTGTAGATGTTAAGTGAAATTCTCACCTAGTGGGTGTTTATTTCTTTTCTGTAGCATTGATATGAAAATAGTGAATAATTGAATGGGGGGTCTGAAGATCGGCTCGAGGCTATTTAGCATGCTAACTGTCCGTGAAGTTGACACAATAGTTAATTAAACAATTGACATGTGTGCTATATTTAAGGCATCACTTAGGTATCATTCATCATCCGCCTAGCCTTTTCCCAATTATGGGAAAGTTGGGGTTGGCTTCCAGTCTAACCGGATGCATCTGAATATCAGAATTTTACACGGAGCAACTGCCTAACTGACCTTCACTGGCCAGCCCAGTTACTGAATAATACGATACCCCTTTGATAAGATTTGTTGTCAGCCTTTCGGGCTTCTGACGACTCGTAACGACTGTTAGATCCACGAATGACAGCCGGGACCAACGGCGTAACGTGCTTTCCGAGACACGGAGGGGTCTTGGTATGTTTCGACAGTTAGGTAAGTATCATTAACACTGTAACTTGAAAACATTGCAACATTTAATTATTTTTGAGTCATCATGGAGTTTCAGCTCTTCTCCATAAAAAACTAAAAATTACTTTTTCGTACCACTTGCTCAAAAAAGTGACATTCTATGCCACAAAAAGCGAACATAGCAATAGTAATTTTTAATCTGTTAAAAACAGGGAAAGAAAATTGTACTGAATTTCATTCATCCTCTAGGGGGAGAATGTGATTTAAATTTGGAATACTTACCGAAATTTATACTGAACTACATCTGTGTTTACACCATTGAGTTTGTATCTAGAGCATTATACATCTTTTTGAAAAAGGAATACGCATTTATTATGCAGTTATGATTATTAAATAAAATTACGAAAATCGACGAGGCCGTATGAGCTTGATGCCTTTGGTTTTCCGACAAAAAAATATTAGTCTAGGAATTTGCCGCGTTTTTGTTTTCTTCAAATACATAAACGTTAAGTTTATTTTAATTTATTTGTAATAAATGCTTATCTCATATTATTATTGTGTTATTTTTTCGCAAATGGTACGAAAAGTAGAGTATTTTCCTCGGTGATTTATTTATTTTATTTTATTTTATTAATTTTAGGAAAACTTACAGCTAATACATTTTAACATCAAGTACAATGTGTAAACAATGGCCAATTACAAGCTTCCACTAACGATTAATGTGAGTAACATTAACAAATACGCGAAAACAGCGACGTAAGAGATACGCACATGAATTATCACATGCTCAAAAAATACAATAAAATTGAGAGAAAAAAATAAATAAAAAAATGGTTATACATCGAAAAAACAATTGTTCAAACTTTTCTTTACTTCCTTAACGCTACTAGTAAATCAATCTAAATCAACCTCGACATCCTGACACACCATGTTAAAAGTACGACAAGCTCTTATCACGTACGAGTTCTGTCTGTAGATAGCTCTGACTTGAGGCACATGGAGAAGACGTGGTCTCCGAAGAAATGCGCCCGGTACACGAAGCCCGATCCTGCCCACCAACTCAGGAACGTCAGTAGATCCGTTCATGACGCTGAATAAGAAAGCAAGATCTGCAATTTACCTTCACTCGTGTAGCGGCAGAATATGAATTTTTTTACACCGACTTATATAATTAGGGAGATAGGTATTTGAGCGATATTGAGTGTACTTCAAAAATCGCCTTTGAATACCTTCCAGCCGATTAATGTATACATTATAATTTGGATTCCAAACCTGAGAAGCATATTCAAGGTGGCTACGGACAAACGCACAATATAGAATTTTCATTGTTTTGACATTCTTGAAATCTGAAGAAACCCTAAAAATAAAACCCAAGGCTTTAGAAGCCCGGTTAACTATATTATTAATATGTGCATCAAACAGAAGCTTAGAGTCAAAAGTAACTCCAAGATCCCTAATGACACTAACTCTGGCCACCAAGGCATTCGAAAGTCTATAATCAAATTGAACAGGGTTTGGCTTACGCGTAAATGTGCATACATAGCATTTGGATACATTTAAATAATAAAAAAGTGATAAAGCTGTCTTAGTCTTGGGTGAACTTAAATCCCTCGCTACACTCAGGACTCGTCTTAAATCCCTCGCTTCGCTCGTGATTTAAGTTTTTAACACCCTTGCTACGCTCGGGAGTAAACCTCGAGTCCTTCATTACGCTCGCGATTTAAATCGTCACCCGCGACAGAAGACACTGCTTTATCCCCTTGGTTAATAATCTACTATTCGTAAGTGGCCATGTAGGAATAAAATATCTTTTCTTCCCACTAAGTAGTTATGTTATCATTAATCACTACGAAACTGATCACAAAAAAAAATATTTTTTGCTTAGAACCAAAACAGTGCAAAAATTGTATATGAAATCATACATCATGAGTTGTACAGTTTTTCATTAATGCACTGTTTTTTATTTTTTATTATGATAAAAATTTACCACAGAGGTTTAATGTCTCCCATTCAGTTTAATATAAAATGTATGCATTAGATCCATTGAGCTAGCTATTATAAGTCAATGATTAGATCAAAAAGATACTGGCCGAAAATAAAGATCAGCTGAATAAACCCGACTTGCTGGATAAAAAAACAAATGGCGCGCATTTTGTACCATTGTAAAACATTAATACTTCATATTTAACAAGAAAAGTTTAAAAAAATGGAAATAGACAGCGATAGCGATATGAATTCAACTCCAGAATAATTGCAAAATACGGGGGAAACAAAATTTAGATCTCCGCGTAGGCCAAAAGAAATAAAAAAGAAAATACAAGTTGATGATTTCGATTTGGGAGTGATAAGGAGAAAAACAATCCAGTTTTATAGGGTTGAGAAGAAAATTCCAAGACTTCGAAAACTAAATGCTGTATTAAAAGAAGATAACATTTCACATTGCTGACTAACTTTTTTATGAGAACTTTTGCACAAACTGGGATATTTATTTAACGAATGTACATCGAAGAGATTCATTTTAATAGAGGCGAGTGAAATACTTGAGGGCCATAAGAAAATACAGAGCCGACAACCGAAATATATTCTTTTTGGACGAAACCCACGTCAACCGAAGTCACAATGATCAAAAATGTTGGCAATCTTCATTGGAGCCTGGAATATATGTATACCAACATAGGCAAAGAAAGGCGTTTAATAATAGTTCACGCTGGTAGTCGGAACGGGTTAGTCGACGCTGCTTTGCTGATTTTTAAATCAGATTCAAAAACGGGGGTTTATCACGGTGATATGAACTCTACTAATTTTTACAACTGTGTTGATCGAAAATTAATACCTAAACTTCCACGAAACTCAGTCGTAATTATGGATATTGCTGCTTATCATGGTGTGCAAGCAGAGAAGAAACCGACTATGTCCAGTTTGAAAACTATTATGCAGAACTGGTTGCGAAATCATAAAGTGCCATTTTCTCCCACAATGATCAAACCAGAACTCTTGAGGTTGATTAATACGACTCAATCAGAAACAATATATACGATTGATGAACTTCTTAAAGCTGCAGGTCATACTGTTCTAAGGCTACCTCCATACCATCCAGACCTCAACCCGATCGAGCTGTGTGTGGGCAAATATTAAAAAAATCCTGGCCAGAGATCACATTAATGCAACATTGGACGAAAAAAATACAATGCTAACAAGGTTATTTTCTGAATTCTTGGCCGATAAATGGCAGAATTGTGACCATGTACAATAAAAGAACGAGAATACTGGATGGAATCATGATATTAGACATCAAGCTGTGATAGACGATATCGTTATAAACTTACAAGATGATTTAGACTCAAATTCAGAAAGTCCAGAATCAAGTGATTTAGAACTTAGGTCAGAATAATTTCTTATAATTTGTTTTTGGTTTATTTTAAATGACTAAATATTTTTATTTATTTAGTGGAAAGCGAAACAAAGAAATACAATACATGTTACGTTATTAGGATATTACATTTGTGCTCAATTTGTGTGAATAATGACCCCGATGCTAGGAAAATCCACCACTACACACGACCACCGATCCGACTGGCCGGTCCGATCTACTATCCTATCGCAGGTATGCTGGAAGAGATTTCATTAGAAATAAGCATCACCTTTGTACCTATTTTTCTGTTATTTTCTTCTTGTCTGTTTATATAAGTGTGTACATAAATGGTTAAATAAATAAATAAATTAAATCCTGTGTTATAGAGGCCGTCCATTCGTCAGTTTATTTTACAAAATTTGGGACCTAAAACGTGTAACATCAGCAGTAGTGTGTGAGTAAGCGCGTGTAACGTAGTTTAATGGGGAAAGTGTATGCGTGTGTGATGCGTGATGTGTGTGTGAGTGTGTGATGCGTGTCGTGCGTGTTTAGAGAGGCGTGTAAGTGTTAGTGATACAATAAAAACTTCTAAAAGTTTAAGCGTATTTTAATTATTCTCTTCTATTGTTCACTTACTAGGGATGGAACATCTGTTTTCTATTTTATTAAGAGCAATATTTCGAGATAAGTCATCACTGTCTATAATTTCATGTGCGTTGCGAATACTAGGCAACCCGCCGCCTCACTAGCCTCGCCCCTGTCCCCACCTAAGGCGCGGCCAACTAGTTCCGCGCGGACTTATAATACTGCGACTTTTAACAGGGTGCTCTGTAATTAGTGAAGCAGCGGAAAAAAGAGGTAAATGACATGCAATTTGAGGGGCTTACCTAACCTATGTCCAACAATCAAAATGTTAAATTAAGTAAATCTTGGACGCGAAAGTAAAATATCGTGAGGAAACCAGTAGTGGTATTCTGTAGAAATTTCACCGTGAAAACTTAGGTGAAATGAGTTTGAAGTGAACTGTCATTCCCTAGATTCCCTAGCGGATCCTACCTGAGCATAAGAGTTCACTTCAAGTGCACTTCACTTAAAACACCGTGAGAATTTTACAGAATAGACTAGCTGGACTTAAATAATTAGTCTGAAATAAGCAACGCAGTGAGCATGCGTGGTGTTCAATGCTCGTTCTTTCTACGTATGAGAAGAGGTTTTTGCTCTATAGTAGGTCAAATAACAGACTCATATATTTGTGCAATGTGACATTTGTGTTACAATAGGTGTTATCTAAACGTAATTAAGTGTACCTAATTTGTAACTTATCTCGGTACGATAATACCGATTTATAATAATGTGAATGTCAATGAACCTCTCATAGTTGAGGTTAAAGTGTGAGTTTATTCCTAAATCTCATTCTAAAGTAGATTATTAAGTGTATTGATAGTACGTAGGATCCTTGAGTTCCCTTCAAAATGGTTGAGCTGAATGGTGCTGATTGATTCATCATGTTCGTGAACGGGCGCCGTCAGTAGGCACTGGTCATTTCTTAGCTGCCACGGCTTATTTTAATTCCATAATTGTTTTTATCTTTTTATTACGGACGCTTTTACCGTGCACGTCTTTCTACATCGTTCTCACATGTATAATTTCAACACGAATGATGTAACCACTTTTTTGTAACAATATTTTGATTTAAAAGAGTGTCCATGGAGTTTCTTGCCCGTTCTTCTCCATAGGTACCTACTACGCTTTGGAATGGGCAACTAGCTTCATCTTTCTGATTGACCGACCCCTTGACAATTCAAAAGTGCCTGTAATTGCTTTATTTGAAATAAATGCTTTGAGTTTGAGTACACTTCAGTTCGTATCAACAATACCCAATTTAGTACATAAGGTGACCTAAAGGGAGAGTGCTCTTAAGTGCATCTAATTAAAGACACCTATGCTCGCGGCGTTCTATGTGTAAATGATTTTCAAATAGATACCTAGATTAATTTCGCACATTATTTTAGGACACCTATTTCGAAAGTTTCGCCATGTATTTTGTATTATTCTATAAGATATACACACAGTACGTAATTTTGAAGGCTCTGCGTTGAAAAATTTCGTCGGTTATAAAAAAAATGTTTAACCCTTAAACACATTTTGACCGCGTAGGTATTGCTCTTTTCTATGAAACCGCTGTTTTTTTTTTGCTAACCAACCAACTGTTTATTATGCTGGAGGGTCTAGAATCGTGTGCTGAATTCATGATTGCAGTTTGAGCGACGATGTCGCTGCCACCCTGTATGTATGTTTAGAAAAATATGATTCACATACCAATAAGGTATGGTGAATGTGTACCCTGAGCATATTATAGTTTATTCATTCAAATGTAAATTGTACGAATCCGCACCAAATACCCACATCGTCTTCGTTTCTTGATAAGTGGATTTGTGGCCGCGTCACCACAATTTTGGCAATGTCACGTACCACTTAACACAATTAGAGGCATTCATTTTGTCCCTGTCAATTAAACCATTGACAGAAATACAATTATGTTGAACGCTAATTGGATTTAGTGAGTGGTCACGTAACGAGACATTTGAACAACTTAATGGACCTGTTTCAGTATGCTTTAAGCAGTCCATCTACAGGATGAATTGAAAAATAAACATTTTTTTTTTCTGAGTTACGACTTGTAGGTCGTGAGTTCGAACCCAGGCAGGCACTTTACTTTGTGTATCAAAACGGCGAAGGAAATCGTGGGCATTGTTTCAAAAAAGTTCGAAATTGTAGTTTTAGCCGTTTTCGATAAAACGGCAGGATATCGGGCCGGTTAAAATACTCATTCCACGAGGAAAGTCTTGACAGGTGAAGTTGTAAATAAGTTAGCTAAAATATTATTTTGAACTAATTGTGAAATATGGCCAATGTTTGAAGTGCTGTATCTCGAGTTCTATTAGACCTAAAGATATTAGCAAACTTTGTAAATTTGAAAATGTAAACGATGTTTTTTTCCGTAAGATGCACCTTTAAGAAGATATAAGCAAGAAACTGAAAGAAGACCTTGGCACAGGTATTTTGAATCTGGAATCTTTCAAATTTCTAAACTTGGTTTTACACTTGTATCCTTACAACATTCCAAAACATTAGTAAAGTGCCATATTTTGCGACCTCCGATGTTTTAAATTACTAGCTTAACTATAAATACATAGGTCCTAAATGTTTTTTTTTTTATTATATAACTAGCTTTAGCCCGCGGCTACACCGCGTGGAGGGCGGAAAAAAAATCCGGGATAAAAGTATGCTTTGTGTTAATCCAGATCTTAAGCTATCTGTGTCCCAAAATTCATCCAAATCCGTTAAGCCGTTTTTGCGTGATTGAGTAAAAAACATTCAAACATTCACATTTTATAACATTAAATATAACATATTACTATATTTAGATAGAAGAACCATACAATAAAACAGTAAAACTGTTGCGCACTATGAAAATGTCATAAAAATATTCACCGGCGCGTGTTTGAAATTACATTCCCGATATCTGAGATTGAATTCAAGCTGTCACAATATCACGTTTCGTTCTTTTAGCGTAGTAATAGTATTGTACAAGGAAAATATGGTTTAAAAGAGAAACTTGTTGGTAAGTGGGTTGTATTGCGCCTGCAGAAAATATAATAGCAACTTGTCAGGGATTAAGTGAAGTTGCAGTGTTTATTTTCTTTAACCCTGGGGCAGCGGTATCTGATTTTGCAGTATAAGTTTTTATTGTTTGAAAGCTTTTGTGGATGTTAGTGCAAGCTCTGTCTATGAGTTGTAACTTCGTTTTATTTCTATTAAGCTATGCAGTGCAGGAAACTGTTTTTGACATAGGTACACCAAAAACATACTAGTCCTGTACGTGAAGGTCAAAATCTGTACGTATAAAAATACATTACAGAAATAAGTCCATTTTTAAAGAATAAAATATTCATAATCAGACAAATTCAAATAGGTTAGTAATTAAATTATATTATAGCAATTCTGTAATAATTTATTTCAATTTTAAACAAACGTCTCGCTACGAGCTACGGCGTAGCGCCGTAGCGCGCACTTTGCTACGATCGCGTAGCTTCCTTGCCTCCGGAACTTGTAAGGAACCTTTCCTCTAGCTATAAATTTTACCACATTTTACATTTTGTTACTTTTTTAACCATTTACGAGCAAAATTCTACCATTACCCTTAATGTTGCCATGTCCAAAATAGATCTATGGCCTTAAATAGTCATATTAAGAAAATTTCATTGAAGGAATTTATAAGGCGGATGTAGATGTAGATGCGGGACGCCCTAGAAGGACAAACTTCGACCTCACTGGTTAAGTCCTTCAAAAAGGTCAGGTGCGTAGCACTCGCAACCGGCGCGTGTGTATGACATGAGGAAAATCAATGTGAACGAAGTAAAATCCTTAAAAGGGGTATTTAAGGAACCTGGGTGAATTAATATAGCCTCCACGAGTAGCAATACTTCAATGTACGGTCGGGGAAATTAATTATTTATCAAATGGACACACTACGTCAATGTGCCATGTCATACCCATATATCTACGGACAATTTACGTTGTCAATTTGATAAACAATAAACTTCCCCAACTTCACGTATTACCGGCACACTCTAGACCTGCTAACTTGCTGACTAATATTTTCAAATAGCGTATCGACTGCGATTCTACTGGTACCTACCTATGCGAAAACAAGTGGGATCGTAAGTAACGTGGCGTTCTAAAGTTTCTGATTATAATACCAATGGGAAAATATGTGAGTTAATCCATAACAAGGATGACTTATTGCTTATTTAACATCAAAGAATGGTATTCAGCTACAGCCGGTTATAATAATAATAAGGTATTGGTCAATGGCCTGATGGCCAAAAGCCTCGATCAACATCTCTCGAAGCTCTCGTTAGGCGGTTGCATCAACTCAACTCCTCGATACGGCTCGTATCGTGAGGAGGTTCCTGTCTCTGGAGCCCTAACCACCGGTAGCCTTGGACCCTGCTCCCGATACCGGCGGACTACTGTTTTTATATTTTGAAATGTTTTTATAAAAATGTATTTAATATGTATGAAAGTAAATAAACGAAATAATAATAAATTGTTATTCACAAAAATATAATCTGTGACAAATAAGTATGCAGCATTGTAAATAAACTAGACGTACAATTATAAAGATTGGGCCCAAGAGGTAGGTAGTGAGGTCGAAATTCCAATAAGAATAGGTACCCTGCCCCCCAAACTAGGAAAATCCTGTATCTTGGGCGGCAGTGTCTTCGCATAACATTAAGGTCAAACGAGTTATGTGAGCTTACAAGTTGTTTTTATTATTTTATATTTTTTATGCGTTGTGTAGAACAGTATATGTGTATGTTAGTGTGTGTAGGTGGTGTGGTGGTGTATGTATGTTGTGTATGTCTGTGGGGTGACATGGCATGTAATGAGTGTAGTGTGTACATGTGGGAAGTGTTGCGTATTCGTGTGTGCGTGGGGATGAGGGGGGTGCTGCCGTCGGGAGGAAGGAGAACTATATAATAGAATCAACAGATCCAGGTGATTAAATCTTCAACAGCCTCATACTCTTGTTCAATAATCTACTCCTCATTTTTAGCTTTTACCCCTAAGCATCAAATTGAATAATATTTATTTTATAATTAATTTTGGTGTATAAGTGTGAGCTAAGGAGTTAGACTGGAAGCTGACCCCAAAATAGTAGGGAAAATGCAGGCAGATAACGATGCTGATTAAATTAACATCAACTAAGTTTGAAATTATTCAACTTGACTTAACACAATTTACTGGATAGTATAAACTCTCACTAAAAAGCTTTATCATTCTAGTTGGTATCCTATTAGTGCCCATAAGGTTACTATGGGCAACTCGAGTAATCCCATACTTATGACCCCCCGGGGAAAGGACAAGCCTGTTAGTTACCCGAATCTAAGCAACAAATTAACTGCCTTACGTAGTTAATTTAAGCCTGGTTAAGTATAAAGGGTAAAAGGCAGTCCTGCGGAGTAATTGCATAACGAACTAACAGTAGGAATGGCTGTCATTTTGACAGTTCAGCAACATTCATTGCGTTACTTACGTTGTTGCGCAGACAATTTTTCGAACATATGAAGCAATGTATTAGCAATATCCTTCAAAATGATTCAGATTCTAATTGATAGTGTGTTTTTTTTATTTAAGTTGGGTTTGCTCTTGACTAGTCTAGGTCAGTGGTGACAGAGACAGAGTTGATGATGAAGTGAGCTTACCCAGAAGAAGCCTGTTCACCCTCACTTTGAAGAGATTAGGGTTGTATGCGTTCGGAAACACAGACGCAGGTAGAGAGTTCCACTCTTTTGCTGTGCGCCTAACAAGACATTTGGAGACGCTTAGTGCGAATTGGTGGAATTGTGTCACGCAATTAGGGTGCTGTTTGACACTGAGTTGAGTAAAAATGGTTAGTGCTGTCTTTTAACAGCTGCTTTTAACACAAGCTAACATCAAGTCAGTTGTTGGTCGCTTTTTTGGCAACACATTATTTTGAGGTGTCGTTTTTTAATGAAAATAGGTATATATTTATATCTCACCTAATCTTGTACTTTTCGCGTCTGCCTGTGTGAGCAGTTAGATATTCTAAACTCCACAATAGATTTTGATAAAGTTTTCACCATCTTGTAGAATTGTAGTACATTCATTCCAATAGGATTAGATGTTTTGAGATGTCGCTATTGCAGCCGTGCGAGACAGGGGCAGGTCACCACTAGTTACTATACAGTCTACTATAACAGTCGACTGACAAGACAACGCTAAGCACAATTAAAGCTAAAAGAATTTTGGAAATAATCTTTTAAGGTGGTTTCAAGGTGCGCCAGATAACTAAGAAAAAAAGCATAATTCTGATTACACACTGGAGACCTCACGGGGTCTCATTATAATGGGTCTCGATAGCAAAGAAGTTGGTCAAGTATTTGCAAATTTCTTTACCAGTATCCCAATTGAAATTACTGAAACCTTAAGTTCCTCGCCCTCGCTAGCTTTTGATTCAGTAAGGGCGTACGTTTCAGCCTGCCTGATTGAATTTAACTTTAAGCATACTAACCCCATAACAGTAATAAAAGCTTTTAAGCAAATCAAGATCAAATTGACCGAAGATCTTTGGGGAATGTCCATTAAATTCTGTACGTCCATAATGGATTGTTTTGTTCAAATTTATATTTTGCTGTAGGTACTGCTTTGCCACAATCAACGTGTCCGTCTTATTTACATTGTTCTCACATATAATTATATTTTCAACATTAATGATGTAACTAATATTTATGTCCCAATTTAAAAAAAATGTTCATGGAGTTTCCTGCCCGTTCTTCTCCCTATGGAGAAGAACGGGCAGGAAACTCCATGACTACGACCGACCGACCGACCGTACCGACTACGCTTTGGAATGGTCAACTAGCTACATATTTCTGACTGACCGATCACTTGACAATTCAAAAGTGCCTGTAATTGGTTTATTTGAAATAAATGCTTTGAGTTTCAGTTTGAAATTACTCCTAAAAGAGTAACACAGGGTGTTAACGTTTATAAGGAAATGGCGTTGAAAAATAACTTGAAACGTGCTAAAACCAGTAAAGTGCGAGTCGAACTCGTACACAAAGGATTTCGTACCACAAACCAAAAAGCGCTGAAAAAAACAAGTCTCTTGTATGGAGAGATTACATTTTATTCACTTCTTTTTATTTTTATTATTTGTTGTTATAGCGGAAATAGAAATACACGCTCTGTGAAAATTTCAACTGTCTACCTATTACGGTTCATGAGATACAGCCCGCTGACAGACAATCGGACGGTCGTGCTGACAGCGGAGGCTTAGTAGTAAGGTTCCGTTAAGCACCCTTTGGGTACAGAACTTCTACGCGTCAAGAGGTACCTAAGTTATTAAATATCAATATTCAAAATAGTAACTAGTGTTGACGCCGTATTTGTATCCGAACGTGTCAACCGTAGCAGGCAACAACCAATAGCTGTATTCTGCAGCCGCTGCCAATAGCGGCCCTTCACCATGACGTGATAATATGCATTAACCAATGACGTGACCGCTACATAACGCCATACTCGCTGCCCGCTGATGAACGACGGCCATGACGGCCATGGACACTTGCTCGACTGCCACCTCCCTAACAGCATATTTCTGTGCTCCCTATTTATATAGTTTAAATGAGTCTTAAGTTGTAATCCATAGTGTCTTTATCAATTTTAACGCTCATTAAACCAAGTCAATTAATGATCCTAGTCTGTTATTTTATTAAAGTGTGTTTCCTATATCGATCATCTAGAATGTCCCCGTATCATATGCACTGCATGCACTCTACAGAATATTCGAGAGCACAATGGGATTTTACTGAAAATATTCGATACATATGCGGAGCAATTTCTACGAGAGGCAATATTATAATGGTAGGTACCTACATGCAGAGCTTGGGCTATTTATGTATCTACGTTCTGTTTTGTTTATTTTTATGTAAGTAATTATTATTGCCTGCGGTTTCTTGAACGTACCTACCTAAAGATTTGAATTTTTCAGTTTGAAGAGAACTTCCCGGTAAGAACTTGTCAGAATGTACTTTATAACAGGTATGAAAGCCCGCGAAATTAAACATTTCTTCAGAAAATTGGTAAGAAATTTTGGATTTCGCACACTGGGCATTACTTAAGGTGATTGCTTCAATGTAGCCCTTGAAGAAATCACCTTAAGTAATGATAGAGTAGAGTTTGACAAGGTCTCAATTCCGATTTTTCTGTGACTCAATATGTCTCCTGATACCAAGTTAAAATAATCTCCAGTACCGCTAATCTATCTATATGAATAAAAACCGGCTAAGTGCGTGTTGGGCCACGCACAATGAAAGGTTCCGTAGTCGGGTTGAATTTATCTCAAGACGAAACTTAACTTTTTAGTTGAAACAATATTCTCCCATACATCGATATACGTCACGGTCAATCATCCAACTGCAATGTAAGTTTGTAATCACAAAAATATATTTTAGTAAGTATGTGACAAAACTACGAATTAACGATTTTCAGACTTTTTCCTTTACATGTGCTGTGATCCTTTGCTAAATTTCATAATTCTTATACGGAAAGTACTGTACTATAGGTTTTGATTTATTTGTGAGTATCAAAATATGTCACGTAAATGGCCGTATTTTTTTATCGTGTTGATTTAGAAGCTTGGTTTTTAGGAGCTCCAAGGGACCTGAGAAAAAGGTTCGTGACATTGTCAAAGAAGTATCCTCTAGGGGTTCCGTTTTTTCCATTTGAGGTACGGAACCCTATAAATGATAGCTTGTCGAGATCATACGGAATTCGATTTGATGTCCAGGTTTGAGCAAACTTTTGTCATTCAATAAAATAATCATAGCTATTGAGCTATCAGCCGTATAGTTCGTAGTTGCCATCAAAACATCGGTAGCACAATGAAAGTTTTACGACTAATTAACTAGAATTACAGTTTCCTCATAAAAAGGTAATTATTACGCATATAATGACTTCCCCGATAGTTGATTAGGACAAGTACAATCTGCAAACCAAGCAACGCAAGAAAATCGCCCTTATTGCCAGGTAATATAAGCACTGTCTGTGATAAATGTTAACCATGAAACGTGTGGATAGATGTGAAAAAAATATTTAAAAAAAACTTGCGATCCTTCTCTTTTTTGTTGAGGGTACAAAAACATAACGATTCTTTGCAGTAGGGTAAAAAGGACCCAAAGGACCTTGAAAACAAAACACGCTATTTGCAAACAATCATGTTGACACGGGTCCGAAACACGTCAAGATCTTTTACACGGTTTTTATCTAGGTACGTTATTGGTTTAATAAATGAATTTCTAAATTGTTATGTGCCCCAGTCACAATAGTTTGCTTATTCAGAGGAAAATGCACCAGTATTGTTCATGTTCAAATCCCAGTATCAGATAATACGTATAGTATTATATTTTGACTGGTTTTGGTCATCCATTGCCCTTCATTTGGAGTCTACGCGGCAAATCTTCTCATTGTTATATATTTTTTTTACATTTATAGAAGGCTCTAATAACATTATTAGTAACAATACTACACCACTAGGTTGCTAATTACAAGCCTTCACTGATAAATACAAAACTATTGATTAAGCTTTAAATAGTAACATAATTATACCTACCTACTCAAATCATTTATTTTTCGGCAACATGGGTAGCGGTATAGATGTTTTACACGTTTTGATAATGTTCTCCGTGCTCTGCCGTCACTTGGGCATGCAAAATTTACACTAAAATTACAACCTACTATTCAAATACCATGCTGAATAACAATCAATACCTATTACAAAATTAATCAATTGAAAAAAGAAAAAAAAATTAATGTTAGATTTTTTTTTGAGTAGGTATATTTAAATAGTGCCTTCTCTGAAGGAGAAGGCAGAAGGCTTTGCCCAGACAACAAAAATAATAAACGTTTTTTTTTAAATGTATGTTTATTTAAATCGTGCCTTCTCTGTATGTGAAGGCTGAAGGCTTTGCCCTGCAAGTGGCAGTTACACGCTGGTATTATTATTATTATAAGTTAATTCGGACTAATTTATAATTTTTTCTTAAATCTCTATCAGCCGTTATCTCAGGGTTTTTTTTTCAAGCCATAAATTATAATATCATCTTTCACAAAACATAATTATCTTTTTATTGTTCTGCCACTTTTTAATTTGGTATTTTTATCACTGTCAGTAAAATACATGTCATTTTGGTGTACAAGTACCGTAAACAATTCTAAAGTCATTTTACCCCTGACAACAACCTTATTGCAACGAAAACAAATGTTAAAATGATAAATGTTTTTATTTGTTAAATGTTTTTTTTGATAAATGGTTTTATTTGATAAATGCCTTTATTTGATAAATGATTTTATTTGATAAACGATAAATGATTTTATTACTGTAAGTAGGTTGTACAAACACTTTTACACGTCAGTCATATTTTTTAAAACTAAATGAGGCCGGCGTTTCCTATCTGAATACTTTGAAGAAAGGCCGAAACAAACTCAGAGGTCACAGTCTCTTTTAAAGTCCAGACAAAATCTTGGTCAGAATCAATCAGGTCAAATAAAGATCACTGTGATGTAAAATCCGAGGTAAAATAATTATGACAGGACTGTACGTATTTCAATCATTGTCATCACAAAGTCAATTGTTCCACATGATTACTTCAGAGCGTTTCAACCAATAGGTATGAACATCAATTTGTTTATATTGTCGGCAAATTCAATTACAATCAACCATCGCACATACCTCCCGCAAAATGACAATGTATGTAACGATTAATTAAATTCTGGAGGCAAATTGACAATGAAATAACTGGGTAAGATTGTATGTAGATTGTAGGTAACAACATGGTTTCCAACGATTTTATCATCAGTAACCCACGCTTTACTGAAAAGGTTAAAGGTTATATCGAATTTCATATTTGAGTAGATAGATATAAGTTCAATTTCAATGAAATAATAATAATTAATCGTTTCTGTGAAATTGTTTGAATCGAATTACATTTGTTTGCAAGATTCATTCCGAGAAAATGATATCGAACTTTTGTTTTTATCTCGAACGCCTTTGTTTCCAAAATGTTTCAAGCACAATTGAATTTGTTTTATTTCTCTTCTTGAGAAACTCAATACGCAGTTAATACCAAAATCGAAAAATTATCCCTAGGAACTCAAAGACGCAGACGTAAGCACAAATTCATCTCAATTCTCGACGAGACGTTCATCAAGATCACGAGTCTATTTTCAAAACACTTAACCGTATTGATGTATGCTCGTGTAGGTACTACTTAGAGGTTAAAGTGCTAAGCAAACATTCTAGGTGAGAATGTTTGTTTGTATGTTAGGAATAAATAATGTTGTCGTACCTGTGCATCTCCCGCGCTTGCTGGCGTCCTGGTACGCGTGTTAGTGCTCGCACGGTCGGGGGCACACTGTCGCCTGTTGGTTAGTTAAGGGTGGTCTAGGTGTGTATAGAGCTGTTAGTACCAACTTACCAAGTATGTTTATTGCACGTATTTTTAAAGGTAGGCGTCCGACATAACTGTCACGTAACTTTAACTGGATAGAACACGGGAATGGAAATATTACCACTATTATACTACCACTTGACAATTCTAAAGTGCCTGTAAATGGTTTAATTGAAATAAATGCTTTGAGTTGGAGTTTAAATTAATTAATTTAAAGGTAATATTTAAAGAAAAAGGTAAAGTGTTCTTGAGCTACTAAGGTATCTCATCGCATCAGGCGTTAGTTTCCATTGCAAATTACCTATAGTTTCATATTCATGCAGTGTCCACTGTTTATAAAATATGACAACGTTATCGCACCAAAAACTGTCTGTCATACAGTTTATAGACTGACCTAGCTGAAAGTGTGAAAGTAATAACAAAAGCTGATATAAGACGCTTCACTAGAGTGAATTTTCATTATTGGTGTCATTCCACGTTCACATGACACCGACAAAACTGCATAGGAATAAACGTTAATCTGCTCAAATTCTTTAAATTTTTCAGCAGTGTCGAAATTCTACATCATTGGATCGGTTACGTAAAGAGTTAAATTTTCAATTTTTGTGTTCAGACTTTCACTTCGAGTGAAATATGCCGAATGAAAGACAAAAATGAACATAAGTAAAGGTTCTGATATCTACTTAACTTTCAAGTCACGAGTGCATAGGTAACCAACCTACCTCTATAATATAATAATATGTAGTTTAACATCAGGTGAACTAGTATAGTACTACTTAACCGCGAGCGACACAGCTTTTCTTGCTCAAATATTGTCTAACAAAACCGATGTATATCTTGCGTACAGACAACAGCTCTATATATTTCCTTAGCATTCTCGCGGTGGGCGGGAGCGAGTCACTTGCCGCCCAGCAACAGTTTATACGGGGTTGCCACTCCAAAATGACTAGCCACGTCAAATATTCATTCATTACCAACAGTTTACTGAAGGACTTAAGTAGGCTACCTACTTGTTACTTACTGTACTTGTTACCAAAAACTACATGGATCACGTAGGTGAAGTTTCTAAAAAGTAACTACCAAAATGTGTGAAGCAAATCTTTCGCTGTCAGAAACTGCGTTGAATCTGCATAAGTTCATAGCTGAACTCCTCGACTGACTGCCTCGTTGGTCTTATGCTCGCAAGCGCTACCGCTGAGCACGAGGTCCTGGGTTGGAAACTGAGGTCGGGCAAAGTGTTATTTGGCTTTTCCACCAGGGATCTCTTAGAAGCAGCCCGGAGCCTGGAGGTTGTGCCCGATGGTGGCAATAAGCTCGCCCCCTACTTAAACATAACTGGCGACATGAGGGCCTGCCTCCTCGGCACAAGAAGGCGTAATGTTGTGTAATCATAGCTGAACATGGGAGTTTCAATAACGCTTACAGTTATGGGATGGTTTCAAATTAAGTTTACTTAAGAATATGAATAATTTATTTGCAGAAAATAATCATCACGCTGGGCTCCTCGTTATGGACCTCTGAGTTTGTTTCGGCATTTCTTCTCAGGGATCAGTCAGCTAGGAAATGCCGGCGCCATCTAGTTTTAAAATATTGACGTGTTTTAAAAGATCTACTTACAGAAATAAACATTTCATTTCATTGGCAATCACAGTTTAGAAGATGGATGGAGATGCTTCCAACCACTTAGAACCTTTAACGACAGTCGAAAGTGTGGCCTATTTCTTTTAATGGAAATCAGCGTTTATAAACGTATTATCAACGCTGAAAACCAGCGCTGGGGCTCTGTCTTGCATAGGGTCGCGCATAGGGTCGCGCATAATGCTGAGCGATAGCCGTTTTGCGTGGATGTGACGCATGTTTCCCCCAACCTTTTCATATTTTCAGTGTTTGTGTTATTTTTTGCGTCATGTTTACCGCAAATAAACGCATTTTCTTTCTTTCTTCTATCACGCCTTTATTACCTGAAGGTTTAGGCAGACATGTATATTCACCCAGATTTCACCAGTCTGTTATTTCAGTCACATGTAGTAGGGCCGACTCTTTGCCACTAACAGGACACAAATCTAGACTCCGGGCTGCAGCTGAATAATTAACTTATTTTTACCAAAAAACAAGGAATATTTTTTACGCCAGCAACCCGGCACTCGCAGCAAAAGCTCCTATTATCCGACCAATATAAATTGTCGCTCACACTTACACAATTATCTCTCAGCTAAAGGCGACTCATCTTCGTCGTATTACATTGGATGCTGCGGGGATACACACCATGTACAATTCAACTCTTGAAATTAAACTCTAATACAACGTAATAAGGGTCATGCTGGGTGAATTTAAAAAGTTTTTTCCAGCAACTGACCCATATAGGTTTGATGGGTTGTTTTAGAAACTCGTTTGATTGACGACATCGATTTACTTTTTTAATTGTCATGTCTGCTGCAAGGGTAAACTGAGTAGGTAGGTAATCTATTTTTATTTGTTAGGCTTACAGATGCATAGTTAGAACTATAATTATATCTATGGTTCAAACGATTGGATGGAACACTTTTCTGACTCGGGTGTTTGTGCATCTGAAATCGCCCTTATGAATCAATATGATACAGAAGAAAATATTATTCTTAGTTATCGGACTCTAGCAGACTTATCTGACCTACCGGAGGGCCTGATGAGCGTAATGTGCTCCGGCAGGGATGGATTTCGTGCAAGAAAGGAAAGGTAGGGACTACCAAAATAAAAGACCTGGGCGTGACCTTTGACACTGGTCTGACATTTAGAGATCACGTCTCCTCTCTTGCCAAGGAATCTTTTAGGCGCTTGGGTTTTGTTTTGAGAAATGCCCGTGATTTTCCCGACCCAAATGTAATTAAGCTTCTGTACGCCACTTTGGTTCGTAGTAAACATGGGGCTGGTGTCTGTATCTGGCATCCCTACACTGCGACTCAAACGTTAACGTTAGAAAAGGTACAAAAACTTTCCTGAGATTTTTGTATAAAAAAACGTATCACTTCTTTCCTTTCATGTACCCTACTAACTACCTCCTAGGAGTGTTGGGCTTCAACTCATTGGAGGTTAGACGTGGCTTTCAACAGCTCACAGTAGCCTTCAAAACTCTCAGAGGACGCATCGACAGTCCCGAACTCCATGATCTTTTCTGTCGGCTATTTGTTTCTGACATTTGTCACATCGGACAAATCGGTCATCGGTTTGTTTGTTTGTGACATCGGACATCGCCAAAGCCGTCTACACAATCACACAATCTGTTCGCACCGCCGTCATCTAAAAATGTCGTCAGAGCTGAGTCCACTGTATGTCATACATTAAGGATGCTTAATGCCCTCCTGACCACCATTCCTGAATGTGATCTGTTTGCCGATGAATGGAGTAGAGTTATGCGTGTATATCTGATGTTTTGTGAGAAGAAGTATGCTCTATTATATGTTAGTAGTTGAATTTTTTTTGTATACCTACCATACCCGTTTAAATCTTTATTTTAATCAATGTAATTGGTGTTGCCGTTTTAATTAACAATAATAAACAAACAATAATACCCTGCAGAAAACTGTGTACGTTGCGAGGTGCTCAGAACCCTATCTGACCTACCGGAGGACACGACGAGCGGGATATACTCCGGCAGGGATGGATTTCGTGCAGTAAAACAAGGGTGGGGATTACCACTTCGGAGAACTGTGTACGTTGCGAGGTGCTCAGAGCCTTACTGAACTAACTATCCTATACTATATTGTAGTCTGTGGAACTACCGGAGGGCCCGATGAGCGGGATGTGATCTGGCAGGGAGGGAATTCGTGCAGTAAAGCAAGGGTGGGGATTACCACTTCGGAGAACTGTGTACGTTGCGAGGTGCTCAGAGCCTTACTGAACTAACTATCCTATACTATATTGTAGTCTGTGGAACTACCGGAGGGCCCGATGAGCGGGATGTGATCTGGCAGGGAGGGAATTCGTGTAGTAAAGCAAGGGTGGGGATTACCACTTCGGAGAACTGTGTACGTTGCGAGGTGCTCAGAGCCCTACTGAACTAACTATCCTATACTATATTGTAGTCTGTGGAACTACCGGAGGGCCCGATGAGCGGGATGTGATCTGGCAGGGAGGGAATTCGTGTAGTAAAGCAAGGGTGGGGATTACCACTTCGGAGAACTGTGTACATTGCGAGGTGCTCAGAGCCCTACTGAACTAACTATCCTATACTATATTGTAGTCTGTGGAACTACCGGAGGGCCCGATGAGCGGGATGTGATCTGGCAGGGAGGGAATTCGTGTAGTAAAGCAAGGGTGGGGATTACCACTTCGGAGAACTGTGTACGTTGCGAGGTGCTCAGAGCCCTACTGAACTAACTATCCTATACTATATTGTAGTCTGTGGAACTACCGGAGGGCCCGATGAGCGGGATGTGATCTGGCAGGGAGGGAATTCGTGCAGTAAAGCAAGGGTGGGGATTACCACTTCGGAGAACTGTGTACGTTGCGAGGTGCTCAGAGCCTTACTGAACTAACTATCCTATACTATATTGTAGTCTGTGGAACTACCGGAGGGCCCGATGAGCGGGATGTGATCTGGCAGGGAGGGAATTCGTGTAGTAAAGCAAGGGTGGGGATTACCACTTCAGAGAACTGTGTACGTTGCGAGGTGCTCAGAGCCCTACTGAACTAACTATCCTATACTATATTGTAGTCTGTGGAACTACCGGAGGGCCCGATGAGCGGGATGTGATCTGGCAGGGAGGGAATTCGTGTAGTAAAGCAAGGGTGGGGATTACCACTTCGGAGAACTGTGTACGTTGCGAGGTGCTCAGAGCCCTACTGAACTAACTATCCTATACTATATTGTAGTCTGTGGAACTACCGGAGGGCCCGATGAGCGGGATGTGATCTGGCAGGGAGGGAATTCGTGTAGTAAAGCAAGGGTGGGGATTACCACTTCGGAGAACTGTGTACGTTGCGAGGTGCTCAGAGCCCTACTGAACTAACTATCCTATACTATATTGTAGTCTGTGGAACTACCGGAGGGCCCGATGAGCGGGATGTGATCTGGCAGGGAGGGAATTCGTGTAGTAAAGCAAGGGTGGGGATTACCACTTCGGAGAACTGTGTACGTTGCGAGGTGCTCAGAGCCTTACTGAACTAACTATCCTATACTATATTGTAGTCTGTGGAACTACCGGAGGGCCCGATGAGCGGGATGTGATCTGGCAGGGAGGGAATTCGTGTAGTAAAGCAAGGGTGGGGATTACCACTTCGGAGAACTGTGTACGTTGCGAGGTGCTCAGAGCCCTACTGAACTAACTATCCTATACTATATTGTAGTCTGTGGAACTACCGGAGGGCCCGATGAGCGGGATGTGATCTGGCAGGGAGGGAATTCGTGCAGTAAAGCAAGGGTGGGGATTACCACTTCGGAGAACTGTGTACGTTGCGAGGTGCTCAGAGCCTTACTGAACTAACTATCCTATACTATATTGTAGTCTGTGGAACTACCGGAGGGCCCGATGAGCGGGATGTGATCTGGCAGGGAGGGAATTCGTGTAGTAAAGCAAGGGTGGGGATTACCACTTCGGAGAACTGTGTACGTTGCGAGGTGCTCAGAGCCCTACTGAACTAACTATCCTATACTATATTGTAGTCTGTGGAACTACCGGAGGGCCCGATGAGCGGGATGTGATCCGGCAGGGAGGGAATTCTTGCAAGAAAAGAAGGGTGGGGATCACGGAGCAAATACAAAGAGGAGACGGCCTAAGCAACTGTGCACTGTGATTCTCAACTAGGTCCTGACGTCATCATGTAGGCGTGGCCTTAGTCAGTGTATTGTTGGCGTTCGTCCTGTGCACAGCTCTGTAAACGTTCCGTTTTTACAGCATATTTGCGCTAGAAGAAAAAAAGAATGAAGTGTGGTGTTTTATCTTGTAAAAACTACTCGGATAGACGTTCTGATGCTATGGATGGCATCACATTTCATTTGTCAGTAATTTGATGCGTAATTTATTAAAATAGTTCTTCATTCTGCATGTAGTGACATCTAGTGTGAGATAGTTACATAACTACAAAGTAAAATCAACAGGACGAGCGAATAGTTTTGCTATTGACCAGTAGATGTAAAATAAAGAAGTGGGCGGGATTTGATCACCCCTCACCCCGTAAAGTGTCACCCGTTGTTTCATACAGAAACCTTATTACAACATCTCCTCTTTGTATTTGCTCCGTGGTGGGGATACCCTGCAGAGAACTATGTACGTTGCGAGGTGCTCGAATACATTTTTAAGTTTTGTTGGCTTCTCATACAAAACCTGTCAGACATCCATTTTATTCCTCGGAGAAAATATATCTGACTTCGGTCAAATCAGCCCTTTGAGGTGTATTTTATTTATTTTTATTTTATTTATTAGGGAAAACAAACAATTACACATTAAGAAAAACAGAAAGATAGAATACAGAAATGATACAAATGTGAAATAAACCACGTTCTCCACAGATACACAGTGAGACAATTTGGTAAATTTAAAGACTAGCGTTGTAAACAATACATAAGAGGAAAATTAATATTAAAGTACCAACAAAACAAAGCCCCAAAGATGGCGCATATAAGTGGAACAAAAGTTTCACATTATTTTTTCAATATATTAAGTAACATGAGTTTAAACTTACTATGTGGCAAAGCAAACAGATCCAAACTGCAGACAACTGCTGTTATTATTTTGATATAAAAAAAAATCATAGCGGTAACTAGGTATATACAAGCATTAGAACCACCAACCTGTTGCTTTAAAAGCCGGTCTGTGATCCGCTGAGCCTTCGAGAACCACCGCTACATTCTGAATGAAGTACTAAAGATAAAGTACGTTTTAAATAAATAATTAAACTCTATTGAACTGTCTGGTTGTGTCTGAGTCTGATTTAAATTGGTATTTGTTTTATTCCAGTGTTGTTTCGTTGCGATAGCAGGTAATAAAAGTCAACTTTTTATTTAAATAAGGTACTTACATACAACCAAAATCACACAGATTGAAAGTTTTGTTCGATTTCTTCTTCATTTTGAATTGACAGTTTACTTTTATTTATCTTGCGTGCAATAGGAGTCCAAATAAATTGCAGCATCCATCGAGTTGGAAAAATATTAGGTAAGTACCTAGTTGTGTAAAATATCTGTCAAACATATCCGGAAGGGTTGGTACAGGTTTGTAAACGGTTCGGTTTCGTTATCAAAATATCTGCATCAAGGAACAGGAGACCATAAAAGCTAAACGGGTATTGTTTACACAGTGAATATCGCTCGTAATACTAATTGACAAGGGCCCACCCAGTGTAGCGTTACTTAGCCAATTTCCGGATCACTACCAGTCTTTTATGATGGCTTGGTAGGTACCAAGCTGTGTAGGTACATGACATCCTATTATTGACATTTCATTACATTATTGCACGCCTCATAACGCGAAGCGGTTGAGGTAGTTTTTAGTTTACTCCCGACTCGTCAAGGTCAAACAATTTTGTGATCTTCAAATGCCTCTATCACAACTATATTGCACTTATACAATAATATGAGTAGATGTACATCGAGAAAACACGTATATTAAACCATCTTATACTTTCTAAAAAGCATTGAATGTCGTTACTTTGAGAAAAAAACGGTTCGAAAAAAAAATTACGTGAACGTCCTGATGTCTATAAGCTGATTTTGTATGTACCAATGATAGCTCCCGAAAAAATTGATATCGAGACCGGGCATTTTTTATTAGTTCTAAAATTCGGTGAACTGGTTCCGTATTTCATATTAGTAGTAGGCTACAAAAAAAGGCTAGGCTATTAGGTAAATTAATTTGTAAAAAAACTACGTAAACTAGAGTTCACGTAGTTTTTTTACAAATTAATTTTTATTAAATACAAAAATATTATATGTATTTTGTGTGTGAGTGTTTTGTATTAAATAGTAGCACCACAATGAGCTTGACTTATATTTTTGAGAAAGTTCCATGAAATAGGCTAAAAACACACTTTCTGAAAATGAAATGCATCTTTGCTTGTTTTCCATAAGATTAAATTTTGATACGCTTGTAAGTATCTTTCGGTCGATTTTTCGGGTAAGAGGCTTAGAGTAGCCTTTTTCGCTGCCTCTGAGACTTCTGGCGGTGTCGAATTAATAAATTCATCATTGATAGGGCTTCGCACGGTTTGTGCATTTAGCCAATGTCACGTTTTACTTGACGACATTTTCAAATAAAGACAATACAACGAAAAGAAAAAGCGCGCGGAATAATTTTTACTTGTTCACAAATTAGCGATGCGCGCGCATCAGCGTTTTTTTTAAGGCAAAGGCGCAAAAACAGCCAGTATTACTAATAAAGTAATTTAATATTTTTTGTTTTTGTTACAGATAAATGTTGTAATTTATTGTCAAAATTAATTAAATTAAAGTATTAAATGTAATTTTTTTATATTTTATCTTCCAAAGTTAATTTTATTCATAAAATGTTGACAACTTTTCTGACAAAAAAACTCTTTGCTAAGATTTAAAAAAAGTACCGTTCGTTTTAGACGGAGCATCTTGATAAACCGTACGTTTTACCTTATTAAAAAGAAACTCGTGCGTTTTACATTACAATAACGCACAAGTACGTAATGACATACCTTACGATATTGAAATTGGTGAAATAAGAGACCCTTTACGAGCAAATCCTTATCTATAAAAATCAATGCCAGTTTTCGTTGTAATTTTATAACTCAAGAACGGATGGACCGATTTTGCTAGTTCTTTTTTTAGAATATTCCTTGAAGTATGGTGGTGGATGGTTCATACGGAGAAAACAACTAAAAAAAAAATGTTAGGCGGTACGAAGTTCGCGGGTTTTTTTTTTTTTTTTTTAGGATGGTTCGCGGAAGTTCGCGGGGTTAGCACTAGCTAACCCCGCGAACTTCCGCGAACTACTTCGTGTATAATTGATTTATAACACACTAGTGTTATAAATCAATTATACGATTTAATAGGGAATTAAAATAAATGACCGTCATGAGGCGTGCACTTTTGGATTTTCCAAACTTTTAATTAATTAATTTATTATTTATTTTCCCACTATGCAATTATCTTTACAGGTTTGACACATAACGCGATATTGTAGACAACTATTTATTTTAAGACCACCGCTACCTTAACTGGCGCAATGTGGATGTACGCACGGCTACAGATCAAGCTATACATTTCCAGTAGAAGCTGAGCTCGCATTGTATAGGATTTACTTACAATGAGAGGTCAGTGTAAACTGGAAATGAATAGCTTGATGTGTAGCCGTGTGTACTATCGGTACTGCCTAACTTTTCGGGGAAAACAGGCGTTATTATGTTTGTGTGTTATTAATTAAAACGGAACACTAAAACATAATCACAATGTTCATTATGTAAACATGATTTAACGCAATAAAGCCGTATTATGTAAACTAAGTAGGTGCTAGTATCTATGAGTTAGTTACATACCGAATAAGTATTGAAATAATTCTTATCTTAATGCTTATTTTCTTTTAAAATCGCTAGCTTTGCTTATTTCATTCGCGCCTGTTTTCAAAATATTACAAACTCATTTTTACAAAATAAACAATGGTTCATTGAGTACATTCATTCTAATTCATGTTTCATTTGTCTTAGTAAGAATAACGCGAAATTAGTCAGTCTGTTGGATGCGGAATGAATCCCTCTTTGAAGATGGAATTTATTCAGCTTTGAGACTGTTTTAAATAATGTATTCTAAAGCACTAGCAACGTGAGTTTATATAATATCGAAATTGTACAATCAGTATCACGAACATGAAAATAGGTAAGTATAGACTACGTAACGTTTACGTATGTGACGTGTTTGGCGATAGATATATGAGGCTTCAGAAAAGTCGACAAGACTATACCTACTTACATATTACTTCAAACAAATTTTGTTTATGATTTTTTTATTGATTGACTTCTTTGAATAAACATGTTAATCTATAATAAAGTCTGTAAAAATATCACTATTTCACATAAGCACAAACAGAAAACAAAACGAGGAAGCTCAAAAATTTAAGTACCAGGGCTGCAAAAATGGTGGCACAGTTGCTTTGGCCACAGCACAGATGGCAGACGAGCCACTCCAGACCTCTCTCCTCAGCTAAATTTACCAGGATACTATCAGCATTATAGAGTAAGTAATCTTGAATCGGCTTCCATGTGTAGAACAGGAATCCTTCTAACAATATTATTGATATTGGTATCTGAAAATAAGATTATGTGCAAAGGCTGAAACAGGAGGAGGCCAATATCATAGATTCATAGACATATCCATAGATTATTATTATTTATATCCATAGATTTGGAAAGAACTTACAGCCACCTAAAAAAACATGAACTCAGTAGGCGGTAGGTATTCAAAACGATCAGTAATTTTTTTGTCAACCTTTCAGTTTGTAGTCGTCATCACCGATTGCCTTGCTCCTTGCTCCACCCGCCTGTTGTGTTCAGGCCTACTTCCTTTCGTGTAGTGCTTCCCTGGTTTGTATGCGTCTCATCTATGTCTCACCTTTTTTTTTTTGAGGGTGGGAAATCATAAAATAACTTCTCCCGTTCTGGGCAGAGCGGGAGGGCGTGTCAGACTCTTACTGACTAAAACCCACCCGTGTTCCTTCAGTTGCCTGTGCTAGGGGCCACGGTATCCTTCTCGGACTTTCCCGAAACCTTGGCAGGATCTATGTCTCACCCGCGATTTATAGGTCATTCACCTCTTTGGTTGACAGAAGATAACAGGATACTGAACTTACCTCTAAACTAAAAAATAGTAAATTGCATTTTCTCGACACAAGCCGGGGGAAGAGATCAATCTGACGAAGAATTAGGCTTACGCTCAATAGGTAGACTAGATTAGAAGCGAAGAATTTATTTCTCAGTATTTTAGCTGAAACAAAAGATAATAAAAAAAATACGAGGAAGAAGGAAGAAATAAATGACTGATGCGCCGCGATTAGGAAACCAGATATAGATAGGAGAAAATAATAATAATTAACAACTACCTTTGGTTATACAGAAGAAGAGAAGAGAACAGAAGAGGTAATTAGTTTCATTAAGACGTCAAGTAGGTGACACGAATCTTGCCAGCAAATAAATTTGCAGTGCAGACAGTTCGTTGGAGATTCGTACTCATTTTCGAAAAAAAATTTTGCGAAGTCCATTTCTACAATGACAAATCATCGAAGCCCACACCTTGACCTCTGCTAGCAAATAGTTCAAGGTGATAGTCTGACCCCATTAGTTGTTGCTAGTTTTAGAAGTAGCTGAAGAAGTGTTGGCACCCCCTTGCCCCTAGGGCTTCAGGGTACAACCATCAACTACTACACTATTACAACAATTTACAGATACTTACAATCATACAGTATGTGTATTTCGTTAATTAGAAAAGATAAGGCAACCACAAGAGCAATAGGGCTTGTCATAGAACTGATATCTATGTTTTATTCATATTAACTAACAGGAAAAAATAAAACATTAATAATTATCTAAAAATAAAATGCTAAGAGAGAGTAAACAAAAGTGACAGTGACATCTTAAAGCTATTTATGGTGAAATTCGATTATTTCTACTTTCCCAATTTGATAGAAATATGATCTTTTTGGATAGAAATATTAACCGCTTTGCTCCAGAGGGAGAAAGTATAGTTTGTTGCAAAATAAAACTGCGATATTTTTCCATGTACTAGGAAAACATAACGTATTAGCTGGTTAAACACGAGTCGACTGTAAACTTTTACGACCTCGCGTACCTTGAAGTGGCCAGAGTACACGTAAATTGTATTGTGTAAGGCAAACCACGTTGATATTGAAGTGATCTACTGCTGCCTCGTTTTCCTCTGACTAGCGTATTTACGACTTCGTGAGCTATTAGGTATAGTATAAATCGTATCGACACAAGGAGAAAACTGCTTTTCAAACTTCGGTTTTCATACACCTACCGGCTAAATTAGAATGCACTAGATTCTCCACTCCAGGTAATTTCATTTGTTTGATTTGCTTTTCTTCTTCATTATACTTACCACCACTAATAAAGATGTTCAAGTAATAATAAGAAAACGGATAGTTCTTCTTTCCAGCTCAACTATAAAGCATTGAAGTGTGGGCTGTTTCACAAATTCAGTAAGTCAAAATATTGTACCTTGTGGCTAATCAAATAAATACATATCTGCTCTTACAATAATGACACCAGCAAGCTTCCCCCAATGTCTAATCTGAAGACTTTTACGAAGTTCAAATTCAAATTCATTTATTTGCCAGAATGTAGGTTTACAAAAGGCGGCCCCTTTATATTCTACCATTGCTGGTGTGCAAATATTTAATTAAATTATTTTAATTATAAGGTGCATTAAAACAGAATTAAAAAATAATAGACACAAACAACAAATAACATAATAATATCTCTTGCATAATAAGGGTTTAAAAGAACAAATTAATTACTTAGTTACTGGCCATACCACACGGAACTTTATATCAGGTAAAACAAATCAATACCACTTTTAACATATACACGCCTGGTCCAAAAATAATAACGCCTCGAAATAAATAAACTATTGCTATTGATTTAGGGCGTGTAGAACCTTTCCGTAATTATTGAATTATTTATATCTTTCTGCGATGAAAATAGAAATATAAAACCAATAAGTAAAGCCATAGAAAATTGAATTTCATTGATTCAATCCGTCTGTTAGAGTAGCCAGTCATCAGGGTTGGAAGCAAAGCTGGCTGCCCAGGGTCCGCCAACAGCACTTATGTATTCTTGGAGTTTCTTTTAAGATTATTTTCTAATCACGCTATTTTAGAAAGGCCTATTAATAATGCTATGCCATTAAGCAGTACATTGGTTCGAGCATTTAAAAATGACATTAATAATCAAAGGTCAATATAACATAGATGTAGAAGAGCGACGGCCTTAAAAAGAAGGTGGCTGGGACGGACTGGATGCGGAAGGTTGATAATAGGCTGTTGTGGCGCAGTCTGCGAGCCTATGTCCAGCAGTGGACTGTGATAGGTTGAGTTGGTTGATTGCAGAAGAGCGAAGTATTATATTAAAGAAGCCTTAATTCTAGTTCCTCTGAATCAATAGTATACACTGAGTATATATAGCAAATAATACAACCAACTGAACACATGGTTCTATAGCATCAACCCTATCTCTTCAAAGTGAGAGTGAACAGGCTTCTTCTGGCTAAGCTCACTCCATCGTCGACCCTGTCTCTGTCACCACTGACCTAGACTAGAGTCAAGAGCAAACGTATATTAGATAAAAAAAAAACAATAAAAGATTTTAGGAAAATACATGTTCTGCTCACTTTTATTTTCAACTAACTTTATACTTTTTGTTATTTGCTTGATTGAACATTCACGTTTTATTGGTTATTTTATGACTTTTCATTTAACTACAAGATTAACTTTTGACGAAAATTCATTTCTACAAGTGGTTTTAAACACAAACCTACGTTAAGAAGGTCTTCAAAGACCGTAAGAAAAATAAATACAAATAATACTCTTAGAAAACTGCTTTGAAAATACTGAATGAACCAAAATTCTGAAACACAAAGAGAAAAATCATAATATCCTTAGAAATACCATCTGTCTTTACGACGGCGCAGTCATAAAATGCAGACATAAAACATGTTATCGAAGTACACAGAAACTCATTACAAATGGAAATCAGAAACTTGGATTAAAATTTTAAGATGATTATACAAATTAACGCAGACATAATTAAAACTGTTGTTATTTCAATATTCCTGAAGAATTTGCTTCGAATAGAAGCTACAGATTTATCTTCAGAAGCTGACAAGTTGTTTACTCTAAATGAAGATGAGGATGGCATTAACATTTATGAAGAACCACCGCCCTATGCAGTGAAAAAAAGTATTTTAAGACAGAAAAATGATGAAAAGGAAGAAGATATAAAAGCCCTTTTGGAAGAGAAATATAAGTTTAGGAATGATGAGACTTCCACGAGGTTTAAGGTGGCCCGCGAAGAGAGAGGTGACTTTCCAGGTTTGTTTTTATATTTGTCTTCTTACCCCAAAATAACCCATATGAGCGTAGAAATTGAAACATTAAAGAAAAGCCAGCTCTATAAGGATTGCATTTAGTATATCTAATGAAATAAAGAAAAGAAAACAAGCGAATGTTATTATAGTTGCAGTGATAAGCCCCTGCATGAGTTTTGCAATTTCTTTCGATTCGTTGTTAAATAAATAAATAAATAAATATCGTCTGACCTTGCACACAGCACCATCTAGTTCCAAGTTAAGCACTTAAGGCTTGTGTTATGGATACCAGATGGTTGATACACTACTTAAATACATTTTTTTTTTTCGTAAATACATACATATTATAAATATACATCCATGACTCGGGTACAAATGTCCATATTCATCATACAAACATTTGCCCCTACCGGGATTCGAACCCAGGACCATTTGGTTTCGCTGACTACACTTAGCCACTGTAGCCACTACACCAAACGTGTCGTCAATCTAGTTTAGTTTAGAAAATAATATAGTCTGCACTTTTAGATAGTATTTTTGCGAAACCAATTTTGTATATAATTGTTTCCGGTCTTACTCACATGTTTGTTTCGGGGTTGCCCGATCAGTTTCGAAACCGAACGGATCCGTTTTATACGAGCTCGTCAATCGGCGGGGGACCGGGTCGAACTCCACACAAACATGTGAGTAATACTGTAAATGATATCGAACGCTTTACTTAGGTTCCTTTTATACCCCATAATCAATAAATAAATAATCCGTATGGTCCATCGTCTTCATTTTGCCGAAGACATCCACTGTTGGATATTGGGGTCTTGGGGTGGCCCAAGCTAGATTCTTCTATTAGCAAAATTACACGAAGTAAGACAACAAGATGTTGTAAAATAGGGTGCAATTTAATTAATCCTTTGGTCCAGTTCAGCAACGGTAGTAGCTCACCCTGGAACTGTTCAAGGATCTTCTCCCTAAAGAATTTAAGACCCAACGCTTTAAATTGTATAATCTCCTAATACATTCCTTATAAAATCATGATGAGAACTTGCAGTGCATCGATTGTCTGAATATTTCTCGTCGACCGTTCATGATTGCAGGCACACGAATAAGGAATCATACAGTAGAGACAGTAGTGAACTCTTTACATTTTATATCCTCCTAGTATTTCCCGAGAACCACGACGATCGCAACATAGCATGGGCTTTCCGGTCGTTTGCTGTGCGTCGCATCGTGGGTGGTATGGAGACCACCATCAGCATGTATCCATACAACGTGGCCATCTCCAGGAACGCTAAGCATTGGTGCGGAGGATCCATAATTGATGAACAGTGGGTCCTGACAGCAGGACATTGCTTGGAATCGTGAGTGGATCGGTTTACTAGAATATTAAATTCGAAACGAAAACCTAACCAAACCCGTAGTCTATCAATTAAAACGAAACAGGTGACTATAGATTTCTAAATCATTATTATTGATGCCTTTTACATTTATATTATAACCTCATTAACATCAAGTGAAAGCTATGCTCAATTTTCCACAAGCTTTCTTTACGGCCTGTGTACAACCTGCAAGACGACTGCGCTTACCCCATTTTTTTTTACATCGTTTTAGTATTCTGTATGTGCCAATTTTTTTTAAGCCAATAATCTACTGCAAAAACTGAAAGGGGAAAAACCAGCATTATTATTAATTGAACTTGGTTTTATAATATATATCGCCGGCAACAAAGGGGGGCAAACAAAAGTTACACCATATTTCAGGTTGTAGGTTGGTCCCCGCCTGCATTAAACTTACACAAAACAAAGTTCAATTGATAATGATGCTTGTTTTTCTCTATTCAGATAGGTCTGTGTTTTTGCAGTCGGGTTTTTTTTTTTTTATAATTTGCTTAATTCAAGCTCTTTAGTTTTGTAAATCTAGCTTTTCTCATTCCAAATTACATTTAAACATATAAGTTGTATATTTTTGTAAGCCATTTATAAAACCCTTTATTTTGATACCCTACTCGACAGGTTTTTTGGGAAAACAAATGATACAGACATAATTTGGCGCCGAAAAGAAGACATTTTAATTTTTGATATACCCAGCGGAGCGAGCACGGCTTACTGTGATAGGCTTGAGTAACACATTTTTATAACAGTATTGGAGCAATAACCGTGATAAAATGCGTGACTCTAGCCTATCACAGAGGCCGAGCTAGCCCCGCAGTGACACAACTAAGACGAATCTAACGACACCTCTCAAGCTAAAATATATCAAGCTGTTTAGGCTACAGAGCGTGCCAAAGAAATATATATACATACATACATACACTCGAAAAACATGACCCTCTTTCTGGCATAGTCGGGTAAAAACATAAGGTGATCTATTGCATTTGGCTCTGCCATATTATGTATTGCCTTTTCGGAAGTACATAATTAACCATTACCTAATTAAAACTTATATGTGAACTTTTAGAATCCCTAAACTACTTCATGCCTTTTACATCAATAGCGATGAGTAGTTTCGATTTAGGAAATCAAAATCGCAGACATAGGGTGTAATAAAAAGTCTGTATAATTTTTATAATAACTCGATGAACATTAGTTTTAGCCTTAGCTTGTCGTTTAATATTGTACGCGTTATACCCTTCTCATTTGTTAACTTACAGAGCCTATGACGGAGATAAGAAGAAGCTGCAGCCGTTCATCATTAGAGCGGGAAGCTCCTTCCACAACCGAGGAGGTTACCAAGCTCGGGTTAATAGGGTGAGAAAGTTTACATGTGATGAAAATCGTGCAACTTTAAACTTGGTTGTCTGCTTCATACCTGCATTAAATGGATTCAATACACAAACCCGACCAAAGGAGAAAATTGCTAAAGTGACCAGTTCTAAGCAAATAAATAATGTAGCCAAAGAAACTGCTGGACATAGGCCTCTTCCTAGAATCGGCCTGCACTCCCCGCATTCAGCGAATTCCCGCGACCTCCACCTAAATAAAAATATTCTTATTTTAATTATTAACAATGTCTTTGGCGCAATTTGAGTATACTCTTGTGACTAGGCAGGAGATTTTAAGAAGCCTTTCTATATTTGCAGGTATTCTTCCCTCACAAGTACGTGCCTGGTAACGCCGACTACGATTACTCGTTGCTGCGCCTAGACCGACCCATGCCAATAGGTAGGAACATCGCTGTTCTCAATCTACCCTCCAAGGATTACCTGATGAAAGAGAACGATATACTTATCGTCACAGGATGGGGGAGTACTGATGTAAGTGACATAGACTATACTTGACAAATTATGTACTATTGTAACTTCAATTCTTCATTAGTTGCTTTTGTAGACATTATATCCATTTAGATTTTATTACAATTGTTATCAAATATGTTGTTTTTTTTGCTATTCTTTTAAATGGATTGTTATCTATTTTTAGCCGACTTCAAAAATTTTTTTTTTTTTTTTTTGTTAACTCCTTATTTTTATATTTTATTTATATAAACCGATTGCAATCCCGATCGGTCTCATTTAAATTTAGTCTAGTTCTGATGAGTGGTTTTTGAGTCAGGGTTAACAATACGTTTTTTTTTCTGCACTGAGTGTATCATGTTGATGATGTTGTAATAATTGCTTGTCACAGTTATTTACATTGCAAGTAGTGGTATACGACTTTGTTTGAGGTAGGTAACACAGGGAAAATTACATTCTTTTTCACAAAAAAAAAAACCGGCGACTTCCAAACAACGAAAATACAAAAACCAAAGACACCGAATCCCGAAAATTTTACATTTTGTCGTTGTAGTGTGTTTTTTGGAAGTCGGTGGTTTTTGTTATGTACTACTTGCTGACAGCCCTATACTGTCCTCCCATGCCTATTAACAGTGCCATTTGAAAACATTTTAATGTCCAATTATCTATTTTTTACCCGAATAATAAATACCATAATCATCATATTCCCGAATTTCATTTGCCCGAATGTTTTGTTTGCCCTAAAAGACATATGACATACTTTTAATTGTCCGAAACTTAGATACCATAAGATACGAGTGCCATAAGTATTGTTTTTCATATTTTGAATTGCCATAATAATGATTAGACATAAATAATATTTAAACACCATAATGATTATTAGACATAATATTCAAATACCATAATAATTATTAGACAAATATTTAAACGCCCTAAAAATCATTACACATGATATTTAAGCGCCATAATAAATTGATTTCGAATCTTTTTCCAAGCTAGGCATTTCAAAATCAAAATCAAAAGTCATTTCTTCAAATTAGGCTGAGAATCAGCACTTTTTGAACGTCAAAATCACATAAGACAGTCCCCCCAAAACGCCCACCCTTCACCACTTCCTAGTGCCTTAGCTGGGAAGAAGAAGTGGCGGAAAAAACTCCCCAGCAGCACTGCTGTCTGTTCAGTTAGAAGAACTGGATTCTATACATATAGTAATAAGTAATTAACATTACGAAACACAAAAATATTAAAATTATTTGCCATATGTCAGCTAGCACACGCCAATATTTAAAACTATACTCAAGCAGAAATAAATAATAAAAACAAAAACGCAAACAGAACTTAATACATAATAAAAAGCCTCCTGGCATAAAGGGCGTGCCCGCTTACATATGCAATGCTGCATTACGTTTATATGTATATAGCTGTAACTTGTAGCCACAAATGATAAACTAGGACCTTCGAAGTAAAATAAAGAAACATTAATTTCTAATAACAATAACAAATCCATAGCTGCATAGTCAGCAAGCTGACCTGTCCCCACAAGCAGCACCCGTTCACGAGCATAACGCAAAGATCAGCTACCCCCCTCGCCATATTTGAGGGAAGGAGGCAACCCGACCCCCGACGCTACCGCAAGCATTGACATCTAAGGGAGCATGACGAACTTGCTGCCGGTTGCTCAAAAGAATAATATGATGAACTGTCGAGGTCGCTAGCTAACCATATATTGCAATACAACTCATTAAAAAGCATTGAAATGAGTAGATTATGTCAATAATAAATAAAAATTAAATTAAACTAAAATGACGAATATAGTCAAATAAAATAAACAATTATATGAACTCGTATAACTTGTCAGTAGGTAAGCTAATTTTGGAGAAAGAACATAACCATTGTCTTGAGTTAATCACAGCGACCAACTATTTTTATCGTTTATGTAATCGTTGATTGAATAGTATGCCTTTGAACACAGGTTGGATTTTACTTTAGCTTTAAACGCATTAAAAGGCAATTCTAACAAAGAAGAGGGAAGCTTGTTATAAAAGTTTATACCAAGCCCAACAAATGAGTTATGGACCTTATGAAGCCGGTGAAAGGGAGCACGTAGTTTCTCCATGTTTCTAGTGTTAATATTATGAATATCACTGTTTTTTGTGTATAAGTGTATATTTTGCCTATTAAATAAGATGTTGGCGAAGATGAATTGTGAGCCCACCGTGAGAATACCAATCTCTTTAAAAAAATCTCTCAGAGTAACTCTAGCACCTAGCTGGTGAATTGCTCGTACAGCTCGTTTTTGAAGAACAAATATATTTTGAATATCAGCGGCTTTGCCCCACAGCAGAATGCCGTAGGACATGACGCTATGAAAATAACTGAAATAGACTAGCCGAGCTGTATCAACGTCAGTGTATTGTCTTACTTTCCTGACGGCATAGGCGGCCGAACTGAGCCTTCCCGCTAGGCATGATATATGTGATCCCCACTGAAGCTTGGCATCAACTGTTATGCCCAGAAATACTGCCGAGTCTACAGTTTCAAGTACCTCTTTATCTAAGACGATGTTGGGTCCTAGATTTCTAACATTCGGTAAGGCGAACTTTACACATTTCGTTTTCTTGGAATTGAGAACTAGGTTATTTGTGGTAAACCAACCATTGACAGTGCACTGTTTACGTCGTCAACATTTTGTCTATTCCTGTCTACTTTAAAGACAAGAGAGGTATCATCAGCAAATAGTACAACGTCACAGATGCCCTTTAAATAGAATGGTAAGTCATTTATATACACCAAGAATAAAAATGGGCCCAGTTTGGCCCATTTGGTTTGGTTGTGGGCCTTGAGGTACACCTAACTGAACTGGTAGCCCGGAAGATTTCACACCATTAATATCTACTCATTGGTGCCTATTATGTAAATATGAATTTAATACGTTAAGAGCTTCGTTTTGAATACCGTAATGAATTAGTTTACGCAAAAGATCATTTGCTCATGATATTTCTACAGGCGCTCTAAAATGATTTACAAACCTGTTCTATAAACATTGGTGGGTAAACGAAACATTTGTAAGCGATATTTCACAGTTCTAACCTAACTGAAATGGCACCTAACCAAAACCTTAAAATGGTCGAGGGTGGGCTTGGTTGACGGAGCCCCGCTACGTGGGGCTCCTGCTTCTGGGTGGATTATAAAAAAAAAACCACGAATCGGATGGCGGGGTCTATTCGCTTGCTTCGCTCGCTCAAACGACCCCGCCATCCCCTTCTGACCTAACCTATCCGAGTCGGGGTGCCTTAAAGTCCCGATTGCATCCAGTTTCTCCTAATATAACAACCGTTACACACCCAATGTCGATGGCAAATGATGTTATGGCATATGATAATTATGGCATGTGATAATTAGGGCATGTGATAATTAGGGCATGTGATAATTAGGGCACGTGATAATTAGGGCTTACAATGATTATGACAAATTATGTTATGGTAAGTGACTTCATGGGAACATGACGATGGCAACTCCATCATAGTTGATAAATGTCTAGGCAGATCATGATGTTGTCCAGCCGTTTTTGTCTGTGTTTCAATGGGACTTGATTTTCATCACCATAATATCATTTCTATAGAGAACAACCCAATAAATGGGTGCTTCACTGGATGAGCTCCTGCTTGAAAGGATTTATTCAAGAAAAGTCTGCAATGCTAGGTTGATAGTGATGTCTATGTTGATATAGTCTCACCCCGTGTCCTATTTAAATGTGATCGGCGCGCGGATACGCGATCTTTGTCACTTTTTATTCGGAAAACTGCAAAGCAACCTGTAAGCGCGACCACGCATTCAGGTTCACCGAAAAAAAAGTGGCATACGGACGCGACGATCGCGTGTTCGCACGATTTTCGCTTTTAAATAGGACGCGGGGTAAGACTATATCAACATAGACATCACTATCAGCCTAGCACTGCAGACGTTTTTGTGGCCTTGTGGCCCATATTTTCATTTGTAAACAGGAATCCGGTTACGGCCACATCCCGGACCGGTTGCGGTTCGTCCCGGTGCCAGCTATGCGGCTGGATGACTGCCAGAACTCGTACCGGTTCTATATCACGCCACGGATGCTGTGTGCCGGATATGCTACCGGTGGAAAAGATGCCTGTAATGTAAGTAACGCTACATATGATTAGTGAAGTATTTATTTTGATAGGGTTGTTCTTTAAATCTTTAAAGTCTTTTGTGCATATAATTCAAGATTTTTGTTAATATGAAACTCCGAGCTTCAAAAGACACTGTCACGAAAGTAGCTATTAGTGACAGAGACTAAGCTCTACAAAGTCGAAATTTTGTTTAACTCGATGTACCCGATGTCCCTCTACCTAGTAATGTACATTCTTCTGTCACCAACTTCAGTTCTATCGTAATCTATCTTCTCCCAATATATCTTATATCTTAACATAAGGAGTGTTCAACTCCTTAGCACGATTCTGGCGGCCCAGCAGTGCGGGACGGCGTTCTCCTCGGTATAGTCTCCTTCGGTGGCAAGCAGTGTGGCGATCCTCGCTCACCGGGGGTCTACAGCCGAGTGTCCGAGGTCACGGAGTGGGTGGAAGACACCATCACAAATAACGAAGCGAACACCGTGCCAGAACTGAAGCCGAAGATACAGAAGGCAAGGCAAAGAGAGAAAGAGTTGCAGAAGTAAGTATAAGAACGCACGAAAACACATTCAAGCTATTCCGGTATATCCATATTTCCAGTTTAGGTTGACCTCTTATTATACGGAAAGTCTACACAATGCGAGGTTGGCTTATATTGGAAAAGCATAGCTTGATATGTCATCGCGTGAACAAGTAACTGACGTAGCTGTGTTTGAATTATTAGTCCTTCGAGCCGGATGCAAGGCGTAGAAGCAAGACGCCTGTCACGCGTTCCACCGATAGAAGAGGCAGCTTTGGCAGTGGAATATAGTATTTTTATCTAAGTACTTCCACCATGGTCCACCGTCCATTTTCACAGTGCCTAGTGTCCTATCGAATTTCCAACCTCCAATCCAGCAGGGCAACCCCCCGCGCAAGAGGCAATTTCAGTAAGGGCTAACCTAACATCATAACTGTTACAGATTCAAATCACGAGTAGAAGATAAGAAGAATAAAATCAAATCTTGGCTCCGTGAGACACTGAGGTCGCCAACATTCATAGAACTAGCCAAAAAGAAATTAATGGAAGCGGGGTTTCACACAAGAAGGACCAATGATTATGACGCGATAAATGTGAGTAATCTAGATGATAAAATGATTGATGAAATTAATCTAACAAATATGATTAATGATAGAATAATAGAGGATGGTGAAGGTACTGAATCTGATAAACTATTGAGAACTTTGGCTTTGCACGAGGTCATGATAAATGATGAGAGCAGAGAAATGTTTCCTCAGAGGGCTCAGTCAAACGAGAGTGACAGTATTGAGAGCTTCATAGCTTACATAGGTGCAGGTAGGAAATAAACATTGTTAATAAACTTGGATTTTTATTTTTGTTCGACAAGAATCTTATATGATTTTTTCTCGTTGAATAATATGTTCTTGAAGACAGCGCCATCTGTGATTTATATATGGAACTCATAAGAGACGAGCTCACTCTGGTTGCTAAAAATGTTGTTGGTCTTTAACTAATAACCAACAGATGCTAAGAGCTAAGAACTAAGCGCGATAACCAATTTAATATAATAATAAAAGTTCGTCATAATGTCTGCTTTGGGGCAGTGACCTACTTTGGTAACAATTTCAACGTCGAAATAAGTTTTGCCATTCGATAAGAGATGGCTCTATATTCATTAGTGTTGCTTTTCGATGCTAGATGGTGCAAAAGGTAGCAGTTTTTTTTTGTGTAAATTAAAAATCATTCCCCGACTTCTTTCGGGTCATACCAAAAAAATACTAACGCGACGTCTATGGCAATACAATGGTAATGGTAACAATATGGTAATGGTGGTGGCTGCTGTGAATTATTGAAGCGTTAGGAAGTACTTTCGTTACACTTTCAATTATAATGCTCTTCATCAATAATGGTCTGAAAAAAACCGTAATAGGTTCTATTCTAGGATAGGTATAGGTGTCTGTGCAATTACAGGTACATTCGACTTTTTAGGTCTGTCTCTGTAATGGCATCGTTCTTGCGATATCTCAGGCAGGACATTCCCCACCTGATAGGAAGTGGTAATCATAGCTTGCTTAACATAAAAAAAAAACCTAAAAAATCTGTACTGCTAAAGAACCTGTGTCTATCATCAAATAAGCATTATTAATATTATATTAAGATTATAAACGGTACAGGACAAGCCTGGCTTCAAGGGGCAGTTGCGGTCACAGCGCGTTTTAAGATCTATCAAGCAACGTCGCATGACCAGGAGTTATCCTTACTGGCGCACTAATGCTTAAATATGTATGTACAATGAAAATAAAGACGAAGAAGAAACACCAAAGAAACGATGGACCGGTTGTGAAATATGCGAAGACTTTATAGGAGTTTAACTATGAAGACCTGCTGACCCCAAATTAATTGCAAGGTTAATGCAGGAATATGGTATAAAGAGCTTGAAAATCTAGATAAAAACTTCAGATGTGCAGTACTTGCAACGGGCGCACGTGGATAACAAGATGTATTGAACGTAGACGAAACATATAAAGTACCTATGCGTAAGGATCGTAGCAGGAGACGTTCTGTAGTTTCTTCCTCCCCAAAAATCAGTCATTCTTCGGTGGAATAAAATTGAATATGATCAATAAAATGTTGGTTTTTATGGTGCTAGATTACGGTATCTGCACTTTGTGTTTATTGCATTTTAATTATGGTGTGGCAATCCATAATGACCACTGTACATTATAGATCTAGAATCTAAGTAGAATAGACGGGCACAAGTCGGTCTGTTCTTTCTTGGAAAGGGTACAGCTTCGTCATTAACTCTCACAATGATCATAATGTGAATGTCATCAAAACAAATATATTATTAATTACAATACAGGTGGTCCTAAACTGAGACCACACTTCCTATAGTTTAATCTTCTAAGGACTCGATGACTAACTTGCGTAATTTCGAACATGGATATGAATGCCGAGTTAATGTTTACTAATGATCCATTGTCGAATGCTAATTTACTGTACATTAATTAGTTTATTCTATGTATTGATAACAAACATAAGTTAGCAGCGACTATAAATTTATCTGAACGATTAAAATGACTGATAGTTGCGTCACGCTGGTACCAGGATCACAGTAGACGCGAGAAATGTGCGTAATGATGTTCGACGGATCATCATGATTATAGGCGAGGTAGGTGCAAACTTGACCTACCTTGATGTACTCTGGTTCGGTATAAATAAAGCTACCTGGGAAGACATTTCTAGTAAATTAGACGGCACGGTTGGCGCAGTGGTCAAGCGATTGACTGCTGCACAGCGTGTCGCGGGTTCGATTCCCGCACGGAATAAATATTTGTATGACCTACAAGTAGTGGTTCCGGGTCTGGCTGTTTGTGTATGTGAGTTTAAATGTTTGTAAACGCACCCACAATACAGGCGAAATTCCTAGTGTGGGGCAAAGTTAAAAAAAAAAAATTATGCATGATTTGACTTTTCTAGTATCCGTGTATGTATTGTCTTGCTAACTGACCGACCCCTTTACAGACACAACAGCATGCAATTGTTATAATTGAAATAAATTCTTTGAGTTTGTGTTTAACAGTGGCGGTGGTGGTGGTGGTGGTGGTTTGTGTTTGTGTTGGCTAAAACATTCGCCATTTTCTCTATAGCTCATGCGAGCTATAGAGAAAATGGCGAATGTTTTAGTTCGAGCCAGTCAGGTTGGGTTGGTTAGCTTACTCCAAGGTTTCTGTTCCATGCATGCTGTGGCCCAGATTGAAGTTATGGGGGTGCACGACAAAGACCTTACAGGCTCATGAGATGTGTCAACTTAGCCTCTAGGTTAAAGGTGCAATACTACTCGTACACGTACGTCAAATATTTTGGGATTAATGCAGAATTTATAAGGCTGAGAGTCAGCAATTTAACAATGCCAAAAGTTACAACAGAATCGACCATAAAAAGCCCACCCTTCATCATTTCATAGTGTTTGTTTTTATTTATGGATTGTTTTGTTTAAATTTCTATTTGCTGTTCTCTGGACACTCATCGTTCTCACATATTAATAAACCTTTATTCAACATTAATGATGTAACTAATATTTATGTACCATTAATAATAATAATAATAATAAATTTTATTTCAGAAACTTGTACAACTTTTACAGTAAATCTTACATAGGGACCTCCTTTTAAGTAAAAGATATACCTGTGCTAGGAGATCCCGCTCTTCGATGACAAATTTTGGAATGGTAAAAGTGGTGTACAGAGAGGAAACAGAATACAAACAAAAAAATCACAACATAAATCTAAAACTAAACGAGACTTGAACTATAATTAATAAAGAAAAATAAATAAAGAAAAATAAACTCAACTTAAACTTAAAGATATAATTATCCTAAAATAGTTTATGTGAGTATGTGTGTGTGAGTGTGTATGTGCCTGTGAGTGTGTGTGTGTGTGTGTGTATGTATGTGCATGTGTGTGTATGTGCGTGTGTGCATCTGTTAAACTTTATATTGACTATGCTTGAAGCAATAATTCAACATCATCAAAGGACTTTAGTTTTAACCATTGAACTATTGCCTTTTTGCAGTCTTTGGTACTCATAGGATAGATGTTATTAACTTTATTAATTTTATTATATAGAGCAGCTGAATTTGCGTTAAATTGTCTTTTGGCATAAGCAGTTTTAACGAATTTTGTTGGTGCAACATTGTATTTTCGTCTTCTTTTCTGATGGCGAGGGTCGTAGGGCAGGACTTTGTGTAATTTTAAGACAGCATGTAGTATGTAAAGTTTTCTTACTGTGAGAATGCCGCTTAGGGAGTACAACTCATTGGTTGGGAATCTGTATGGTTTGGTGTACATGACCTTGATAAGAGATCTCTGTGCTCGCTCTAATTCAAGAAACTTAGTTTTTGTTGTACCGCCCCATACGGGTATGCAGTAGGTAAGAATTGACTGAGCCAGAGCGACATAGATTTCATTTAACATTTTTTTAGTTATAACATGTCGTAGGTTCTTAAATATCCAGATAAGTTTTCTCACACGGGCCATGACCATATCTGTATGAGTATGCCAAGATAACCGCTGGTCAACAATTATACCTAGGTATTTTATATGAGTCACTTTTTCAATATTTTTACAAGAGCAGTTTGTGCTAGATATATTTTGGCAAGTGTGGATTTTGAGAGTTACATTAGATCCAGGTTGAGTGTTGTTGTAAATTGTAAATGCAATATATTTGGTCTTAGAGATGTTGAGTGTAAGAAGATGTGAGTTTAACCAGTTAGCAATCCTGGAAAGACCCTGTTCAGCAGATTGATATACAGATTCCCATGTATCTCCAGAGAAGACAATTGCAGTGTCATCTGCATATGAGAAAACGCGACCATTATCTAGCATCATTTTGCAGAGATGGTTTATATAAATTAAGAATAGAGTCGGGCCCAGTACGCTACCCTGCGGAACGCCGTAGGTCACGTAGGACTCCTTACTAATATACTCTCCTACCTTAACCTTTTGCCTACGATCCCGTAGATAATCTATTAGTAATGCTAACGGATTTCCTCTTACGCCTATACCTTCCAGACTGCGCACAAGAATGGGCACAGAAACGGTATCGGAAGCTTTTTTTAAATCAAGAAATACAGTTATACACTTTTTACCTGAATCTACTAGGGTAACAATATATGAGGTTAATGCTATGGCTGCGTCTTCCGTAGATAAATTTTGTCTAAAACCATATTGAGCTTGTGAAATAATGTTATATTTATTAGTGTAGCTGGTTAGTCTTACGTTAATTAGTTTTTCAATGATTTTAGATATTGCAGGCAAGACAGAGATAGGTCTGTAGTTGTTAACGTCATCTCTCTCTCCACCCTTGTGCACAGGAGTAATGATGGCTTGTTTCAGAGCTGGTGGAAATTTCCCTTGACTAAAACACAAGTTAACAAGATGCGAGATTATGGGTACAACTAATTCATGGGCAGTTTTTAAAAATTTTGTTGTAATATTATCCCAGCCTGGAGCGCTTTCTGATTTAAGACCCATTAGCACGTTATAGACTTCTCTAGGATCCGTTTCGAGAAGCACGAAGGAGGAAGCCTGTGAATTTATTATTTGCTCAGTTTCGTGTTGAGATTGCGATTGGTCTGCGGAGGTAATGTCTTCAGCCAGGGTTTTCCCAATGTTAGAAAAGTAATCGTTTATGTAGTCTACTGAGGCTTGAGGGGTGGGCTTTATCTCTAATAGTTCTGAGTTAAGATTTTTTTTAGGCTTGCGATGAGTTATATTGTTGATTGTGTTCCATACCTGTTTCGTATTCTTGTTTGCCTTTAGTAGTTGTTCCTTATCATATTTTCTTCTAAGCTTTTTAACTAAACTATTGCAATGGTTGCGATATCTTCTGAAAGTAATTTGTAATATATTGTTTTGTGGATCAGATCGTAGCTTTCTTTGAATATTATTTCTGTTTTGAATACACCGCAAAATTCCCAGAGTTATCCATGGTTTAATAATGCGATTATTTCTCGGGACTAAAGTAATAATTGTGTTTTGCTGAAGGCAATTTTGGAGTTTTTCTATTAATTGTACAGATAACGTGACTGGATCATTGATTAAATTTAGTTCAGAAAAATTACTTAGTTTTAAGGCTGTTATTGTTTTCTCAAAGTCAACATGTTTAATAGTTTTCGAGCATTTGTAAGAATTAACTAAATTTGATAACTTAAGAAAAATCATGGAGTGATCCGTGATAGTAGTATTTAATACAGCAACAGAAGCAACGTTTTTAGTGTTATCTACTTTCAAAATAAAGTGGTCCAAACAATTCTCCCCTCTGGTAGGTAAGGAATGTCCCGGTAACAAGGCATGCATTGCAAGCATATTAAGGTAGTTTAATCTGTTTGTGCGCTCATTCGTTTGTTCAGTAGGTTTATAGATTATATTAATGTTTATATCACCTGTTATAACAATATTTTTATATGATTTGAGAGAGTCTAGGTGAGTATTTAGCGAGTCTATAAAACTGTCAGCATTATTATTTGAGGGTGAACGATATATAGCAAGGACAACAAGATTAGGCATTATTATTTGTAAGCATGATGCGTGAGTTAGTACTATTTCCTTAACACTAGCCTTGTGATCACAGTTGATATACACTGCCACGCCATCGCACTGGTTTATATGGTTACTCGTGGTAAAAGCATAATAGTTTTTAATTTCAGGAGTAGGTTTATTTGCGTCTAATCTACATTCATTTAAGATCAAAAGGTCAACATTAAATTTAAATTGTGTTAAAGTGATTAGTAGATCATCTAAATTACTATAAATACTTCTAATATTTTGCGATATTATTGTAAGATCAGATTTATGTACATAAAATTGTTTTGAAAAATTATCAACCATTATAATGTAAAAGAGTGTCCATGGAGTTTCTTGCCCGCTCTTCTCCATAGGTACCTACTACGCTTTGGAATGGGCAACTAGCTTCATATTTCTGACTGACTGACCACTTGACAATTCAAAAGTGCCTGTAAATGGTTTAATTGAAATAAATGCTTTGAGTTTCAGCTCGAAGAAGAAGTAGCAAACTCCTCAGCAACACGGCTCTGACTGTTTATAACCCACTTCAAAAAAAGTAGGAGGTTCTCAATTCGGTTGTTTTTTTTTTTTTTTTTATGTTTGTTACCTCGGTACTCCGTTATTTATAAATCAATTAGATTTTTTATTTTTTTTATTTTAAAGCATATACTTTCAGAGTGGTCCCATATAAATTTGGTCAAGTTCGAATGAGTTGTTTTTGAGTTAGCTTCAATAATGCGTAGGTATTTTTTCTACTTCGTTTATGTTGATGATTATGTTATAATAACTTCCTGTCCCTGTTATTTACTTAGCAAGTGAAGGTTCTTATACGAATTTGTGTGCGGTAGGTACCACAACTAAAAAGGGAAAAATAAAAACTTTACATAATCTAATTGGTATTTTCACAAATTACTTTGGATGCTTCACAGTTGAATGAAGTTCGTCTATCGAAGTGTTATATTTATGAAATTTGCTTCCTGTGATTTGAAATTCGAAACTCGGAAATTGTTTCTATTGTAATAGAATGACAAATATTTATAATAAAAACTTTATTACAAAAAAAAACTGACTTCCAAAAAAAACACTGCAAAGTAAAAAATAACTAATCTCGGAAATCGGTGGCAAAACAAAAATATAAAACCAAAGAAACCGACTTCCGAAATAAGTAATTTTTCACATTGTAGTGTTTTTTTTTTGTTATAAAGTTTTTATTATAATTTTTTGTCATTCTAATGGAATCAATTTCCGAGTTCCGAATTTCAAATAAGTCATGGAAGCAAATTTCATAAATATAACACTTCGATAGACGAGCTTCATTCAACTGTGAAGCATCCAAAAGTAATTTGTGAAAATACCAATTAGATTATATAAAACTTTGACATAATAACCTTATCACTACCGACTAGGTACAGACAGCCTCAAAAAGATGTAATCATCGCTAATTCATTTACTAATGCTAATTTAAACACTACGAATGTAATGAATACCTACTTCAGATTTTAGAACAGAAGTCTTTTGATTTATCTGTACGCCTATTGAGAAATCTATACAATATACAATCTAACACTAGTATAGTATATACCATTATGTACAGTTTTATTTGGTTGTCTACAATCTGTGTTCCATAATACTTTATCAATGTGTAGCTACAATTAATTATCCAATGAGTTAGTAAATTTTTTAGATTCGGGTTTCTTTTAGTTCCTCATCGATGTGAAGGGCGGGCGTTTTGGGGGACTGGCTTGTGTAATTTTGACGTTCAAAAAGTGCTGATTCTCAGGCTACTATTGATTTAATTTAATGTTGTATTTTTGATATATATACAATTTGTTATTCTTGTCTTATTAATTTATGCTTTCCTTAAAAATACTTATGTGTGTTTAAGTACTAACTCAACCCGCTATTTAAGATTTCCACACCAGTTCCCTGGTAGAATATGACGGAAAATTACTTTGTATATTTGACAACTTATTGTACTTGTATTCTTGCAAATAAATAATATTTTTATTCCTATTCTAATGTGTAATATTTTGTGGCTACAATATTATGGAAAACTTAGATTGTAGACATTTAAAAATGTACTCTTGTCGGTGTAATCATATTTTAGAGGCTGACTGTACATGGCTAGTTGCATAATAACGTTTATGTAGAGTACCGAGAACTGGTCAGAAATAAATACGTCCTGAAGTTTAAGTTCGTTATGTCACTGATTTCGACACTTTGAGGATGTTTAGAAGAGGGGTAACACGACTGAAGAATCTAAGCGCCGTTTTACAGAACCTCACTCAACTCCTACAAAGTAAGCTCAAGTAAGTCAAGTAGGCTCGCCTTTTATATGGGATTTAAACATAACTGTTGAAATGTTGGTGTACTATAGGTCACTTCTGCCTCTCCCCAGGGATGTGCCTGATAGGCGCTGCACAGGGGGGGTTCTGGAGTTGGTATTTTAAGAGGAACCGGGACCCCCCTCCAGGTGCTGATGTTGGCCACAGGAGTTTTAGTGAGGTAAGTATCCCACACTCCCCGAGCTCTTACCTCGGGGGCGCCTTTTGAAAGTTTCCTCCTAAATAAAAAAGGTCACTTTTGCCTAGCCCTTCGAGGCAAAACCGTCATTGTTATGTTTGATTCACGTGGGTAATGCTTGAGTCTTGAGTGAGGATCTGTGATACGGGCCCGAGGTCTGTTTAAGAATAGCTTTAGCTGACACGGGTAAAGAATAAGAAAAATGGCAAAGTAGTGATATTGTGTGAGCAGCTAGGTTCAGCAGTTGGATCGAAGGAAAGAAATAAAAATAGTTTATTTTGTTCGAATAAAACTGATTAACTAGGTACATAATTTTGGTGATGATGCCATAAACAATGACTCCAAGAATAAAATTTATCAAGAACCAACAGGTTGCCAAGCTAAGAATTTCTTATAACTATGGCATTTATTGCAGCAGGTGCTACCTTAAAAAAAAAAACCTTTTCTTGGGTACTTATTTGCTCTAACATAGAAGATATAAATATAAAAATACAATGAACAAAAAAAAACAGAAGAAAATCTTTCAAAACTAAATAAATATTTACTTCAAATTTTTCAGATATTTCAAATTAGTGTAGCCACAATAAAAAAAAACAACAAAATGAAATAACTTGGTGCTGAAAAATACCACCTCTATATCAAATTTAGTTTTTATTCCATTATATAACATTTTATAACAGTTGACTTACCAAATTAGTTGTTACACAACTTGCTTTGATTCTGTAACCAATTCTTTTCATCTTTGAATCGATTTGACAAACCTCGCGTTGCGAAAAAATCTAGTCATTGTAATTATTTTTAGTAAGAAAAGTTAACAGGAAAAACTTTAAAGTGGTTTTTTTCATAGAAATTTGTACATTATGTAGAAGTATTATTTATTCAAGTTTATACACGAACAATTAAACATAAAAAATTAATCGATAAAAAAATCGAAAAACAGACTGTTTCGGAAGTCGGAGGCAAAAAGTGTAATGCCTACCTAACTCAAACCTTAATCTCTTCAAAGTGAGAGTGAACAGACTTCTTCTGGGTAAGCTAACTCCATCGTCGACTCTGTCTCTATCACCACTGACCTAGACTAGAGTCAAGAGCAAACCCATCTTAAATAAAATTTAAAAGGGATGGGTGGGTTCATTTTAAAGTAGGTACTAATATTATTTTTTTGAAATACTTTGAGTTTATAGACAGAAAGTTTGTTTTTAAATCACTCCTTTTTAATTCTGGAAGGTGAACACAAAACTATATGAGCCTCGCACAGTTTTAGAGACTTGAAAAAAAATCAGGATTTCTTTATTATTATGTACGTTTATTATCAATGTATTATATAATATATATAAAGAAAATAATATTATAAAGAGGTCAAATTTGTTTGTTTTGTTTGTATGTACCTAAGGGGTAATCTCTGGAACTGCCGGTCTGCTAAGAAAAGTTATTTTTGTATTTGATAGCTCAATTCTTGAGGAAGGTTAAATATTATTTAACATCACGCTACGACCCTTAGGAGCCGAGCAGAAAGAAAAGAAGTCAGAAGGAACGCTATGCGAAAACGAAGTAAGCGCGGGCGGGCGATTCTATCCGACGGGGTGGGTCAGGGGGTACAATAATATATAACGCGGACGAAGTCGCTGGCAGAAGCTAGTATGTTATACATTTAAATATACCTTCCGGAAGAAATTCTCTAAATGTTGGTCAAATACACGATTGGCGATGTGCGATCCTGTGAGAAGATGAATTTTGTAAAAATTTAACAGGGTTATTACAACCCTTACCTCTTCTTGGACTCTAACCCTTGAACTAGTTGTAATCAAGTCATTGCCAAGCGTTCAACGATATGAATTAAATTAATTGAATGTATGTATTTTACCATACGCCGCCATTACAGCTTACCCCATAAGAGATAAAGCATGAACGTAACGGAAAAATCCACTTAAACAATAAAGTAAATAGTATGTGATTCATTCATTTACATAAGTACGAACTACATCTAATTGACACAGTAACACTTCAACTTTGTTAAAAAATGCAAACATTCAAGTAAATGGCGCCCTTTTGTATTTATAATTTACACGTACTCACTGTGCGCACTCCACGAGCAAAATAGATGTGGCGCTGGCGGCTTGAAGGTATGTTTCGTTACATCGAAAACTAAATGAAACATATTAACAACATAGATTTTCTGTTTTCTCGCACGCAAGCGCCACGCTGCGCGCTGCCGCCTCCTTTCTTGGAATAATACCTTTAAAATCAAACTTACATTGCGTGTGTGGTCATAAAACCTATGTGATTTTGGGTGCACCCTCACCTTCATCAGCTCATGAACAGTAAGCCGCTGAGCAGACGATGGACAATTTGACCGCAACGATTAGGACGTTTGAAAAATCCAATAACGGACACGTAGGACAAGCCTCCCAGGATTTCCATACGATTCAATATTGTCAGCGGACAAATTGTCCAACGCTTAGCTATCAAAAGATGAACGCTCTTCGGTTAGCGCTGTCGTAGTCTTAGGTATGTACGTTGCCTAATTCTTCCTATTGTCAGCCTAGAACTTGAACATCGTTTAATTACGCAGGTAGGCGTAAAATCCTCAGACCAAACCTATTGTTTTCCCAGTGTAGCAGAAAACTATAAACTATTGTAGAGGACGCGTATGCTACACGGTAAATTAGACCTAAATTGCCACTACAACCTCATGTAAGCTAGTAGTTCCTGCGGCAACCAACCAGAAAAGAGCCGAGACAGACAGAAGTTCGACTAGTCCCAGATAAATTATTCAAGTGTCTTGGAAGTCACATTACCTAAGAAAAGAATATTGGAGTAGCGTTTATTGTGTTTAGATATCTACCCCAAAACAATGAAAGTAAATATCGTGAGGAACCTGACATGACGTAGAATAAAAAAATTAAAGACATTTGACTTCCACAAATTGGCACTGTGCTGCCTACGTGGTGGATTACGGCCCATTCTCTCTTACAGAGAGGAGGCCTGTGTACCAGCAGCGGGAATATTATAGACTGATATACTTCACCCAAGGTGCAAAGGAGAGGGCTATGTTTGGAGTATTCCTACGTGATCGAATCAGAAATGAAGAGATCCGCAGGAGATCCAAGGTAACCATAACATAGCACGAAGAACTGCCAATCTTAAGTGGCAGTGGGCAGGGCACATTGCTCGCAGAACAGATGGCCGATGGGGCCGGAAAGTTCTAGAGTGGCGACCACGTACCAGAAGATCTTGTTAAGACCGCAGGAATTCGCTGGATGTGAGAAAAACAGAACAGAAGCTGGGATAATCGTTCTAATTAGTTATGTATGTGATCTTTAGAACATTAAAAAACTAATTCATTCTGTACTTTCGTTCCTAGATCAGCTGGTACACGTATGCAGACTTTCAACTTGGTAATTTGCAAGTGCATTCATTTGTTCCTTGACTACATACTAATTGGGTGTGCTAATGTGGGTTTTTATGTTGAATTCAAATGCCAAGCAAGAATGTATGGGGTTTGTGGTGATGGTGATGCATATGAAAGGCACATGTCCAGCAGTGTTTCGGCTGGAGGTGATAGATAAAGAATCATTGCATCGTAGTAGAGGTTTGAAATTCAATCATCCTAGTTACCATAGGATTCGTGCGCACATGCCGTCTGCTAGGTACCTATAATTTTATTCTGCTAGCTAGCTTCTCAGCTTTTGCGACTTTCGTTGGAGGAGTACAACAAGAATCAGCTTCATTCAATAGCGTGCACACAGTACTACAACACAGCTCTCCGTTTCTGTATGAAAAGTGACTTGCAGAGGAATAGTGAGGCTATCGTAGTGGTATAATCCCACGGATTATAATCTACTTTAACTATCAAATCTGGAACCACAGCTTCTTGAAGTGCAGAGCCGGACTTACTTCCACTTACCTGTATTTATTCTGCAGACCAACCCGACGTTAGCAAGTGAAGTTAAATGACTTTGTGTGATCAGTATTAATTAACGTATTTCTTATGACGTAATTATCACTTGACCTTTTATGGAGGGAAAAAATCATTTTCTCATAGCCTATAAGTAAAGTCGGTGTTGTATTGAAAGCGATAGTGGTAGTGATATATAGAAATTGAAATAGAAATACTGGTATTCCAGGGATATCAGGACGATCCTGGAAGTACGGTCAAAATCCACCAGGAGCTTTACTTCCTTCCTCTGAGCACGTTTGCTCTTGCGAATATTCACTCAAGCCGGCCAATAAAAGCAAGAAGAGGGGGTACTCTGTTCCTCGTCTCTTTTCACTCCGGCTGGTCAATAAAGACAAACCTGATATGAGGTACTACTACGCTACTGCCCAACAGCTCGCCACATGCTGCCCTGAGAGTTTATGTATCTCTCTTGGTCTGGCTCCTCATTATAGACCTGTTGAGGCAAACTGAACTCTACCAGCACAGACCTAGAGTTCAGAGAACCGCGCCAGCCCCACCACTACGTCGACGTAGAGATACGGCTGTAGTTTATAATCCAGGTAATACATTATCATGTTTAATTTAAAATATTACCTACAGCTAGGTTACAAAGTATTATTTATCAGTGAGCCCCAAACAAGACAGTTTGTAATATTGGGCTGAATTCGGTGTTCGTGAAGAAACTTGGGTTTGGTTGTCATGATACTTAATTATGTTTGAAATTAATTATGTGATGATACATAAATATTTGTGATAATGTATATGCGTTTATGTCAGATTAATGATCAATAAATCTGGTTCACACATTTTCGACTCACATGGAATTTTGGATCAGTATGGATATAGATCATTCCAGAATGTATAGTTTAAGTTATTTGGCGATGTTATAGTTTACAAAGAAAAACTCTCAAACACAACTCAACAAACTCTCAAAGAAAAACTTTACAGAAGAATATGCAGCTGTTAAGTAGTACCCGTAAGTCAAAAAACATTGACAAAAATAAACTTTCATTTATTGGAACAAACAATACAATGAAATGATGTAGATACAACCAGTGTAAAATAATTTAAGTACCAAAATACTCAGTAAATTCTAAATTGCTCCTCGACATGGAAAAATAAATTGTAAGATTTTGTAAGCGAAAAAAATCTTACAGTGTAAAAAAGCACAAACACTGAGTCATAGTTCACATAGTTGTCCGTAATTACACGTATACAAACATTATATAAACAATCACTCAGTTATGATACTCTGGTACTGTTTAGGTATTACATTAGTTTCTTGTAGGTTACTAAGATGAACTGAGAAGAAATTGAAGAAAATTAAATGTTTGAGATACAATTTTGAACACGTAATTATGAACATAGGAAAAGTCAGAAATTCAGCTGCATACCTACTGCCTGTCAATATTCTAAATTGTTTTTCCGCAATCATTTCGTCCCTAACTTTTAGCTAACTTAGTTTTATGGAACTCTTGCTAACGCTCATCCCATGCAACTTCTTACAACATAATTTCTAGGAAGCGCAGAAATCTCTTAGAAACATTAATTTATCGCTGCCACGAAACAAGTTTCGCTTAACAAAACACAACAAGACGCAAAAGAAATCACATCAAAACCTTATCAGACTATTAAATAATTTACGAATTATAATAAAAAAGACACCTCGCTTCTGCGTCTACGCACTATCTATGCACACAGATACAGTTTGGTGTTACCACGAGACCACACACAAGTGTATGTCTGTGTGTGTAGCCCTCTGTTGCAATCCCTTAAATAGGTCAAGCAGATACTAATAGAAAGACGCAGGGCCGGCTTCAAAGATTTTTATCGATATTCATTGAGTTATGCGCATTTTGAACATCTCTTTTTAGCTTTGCGTTCCTGGTTGAATGCCCTGCGAATGCAAGTTTGTGCTATTTGGATTATACTGTTTGAGAGATGTTGTATAATAATGTTTTGCTGTTTTCGATTTCTACTGAGTAATTCTCATTGAAAAAGACAATTTTGTTTTGAATTTCTCAATAGGAGGAGTTTTCTATGAAACAACGTGTAAGAAGATAGGTGCTACACCGACAAAACTCCCATAAGCAGAATAGCAATCCCAAGTTTAACTTAACACACGTTGCATACGTTGCTGCTGTTGTTATCTCATGCACCTGTCTCTATCACTCTTAATAAATCCAAATCCAGCTCTGTTATAAAAACTTAAAAAGATTGTTTGCATCTTTTCGTTACATTTTTTAGGTCACATACCCTTTGGCGTCTGTGTGCGTTTGATAACATTGTATGTAACTACGGACGCAGCGAATTTATTGTGTTAGTCCAATGTTTATTTGTATCAGAATAGATTTTCTTGTTGTTGTTATGATTTTTTTTTCGGTAGTTTATATATTGAATTTTGTTTGGCCTGATACTAGGAGCGCATGAGTGAGTAGAGTGTGTCGGGTGTGCTGGGAAATCATGGAGAAAATCTCGAGGTTTTAGAATTATCGCACAAAGGTAAACAGATGATTGATGGCAATGGCGAGTAATAAAATTACGACTAGCCCTTGCTACAAGCGAATGATAATGATTAGAGTTTTGGAAAATAGAAGCAGAAAGGGAGAAAAGAAAACTCACATAAAATAAGGATGGCAGGCCTTCATGGCCTGCCATCCTTATTTTTATATTTAGAAGCTTAAAATGACATTGTTTCTGAAGAAAACCATTTTCTTTTAAATACCAGGCCGCATAAAGCAACAGCGATGTCACACTCGCTCCAGACTTGTCGTACTCGTCTTTGAGTTCTACCAAGATTTGTCGCTATTGGAGATGATGCGTCAAATGAAAACCATTTTCTTTCAGCTACCAGGCTGGTAGAACTTAACAGCAATGTCATTGCTCCAGACCCTTACTACGTCTTAACACATATAGCCAATCTGAATAGTACCAAGGTCGCTGACAATGGAGACGGCGGGTCAGTGTGTTCAGTGTTGACCAACTAATTATCTGTGACATATAAATATATTGTATGCTAATTAATGCCACTGTCTGCATGGTTGAACTCTAATGACTTAGTTCGATTTTGATTTAATTGTGTTTTTTTTTGTTGGCTGTGAGTTGTTCAGGGTGCATTGTCAGCTCAAGCTTAATTCATATAGAATTAGAGTGCCAAAACATTATTACAAACTTTAACCGTTGCGCTTCTCTGCTGGATATACGCTTGACCCAAGCTCTTCCATAAGTATTTTCTTGAACCAATTTTTTACTACAGTAAAAATACGTTTCCCCCATAAGCATTCTTTGTTTGGTTCTATTCAAATCATAATCAACATGTGCTCCAGTTGTCATGGTAATGGTAACCCAAATCCCTCAATTACTGCTACTTGTAGGATGATAAGAATTTGACAAACTAGCACAGATATAAAAATTGTTAGTATATTTATTATATATCAATGGAACAACTTTGTTCCAAACTTACATAAACACATCACGAAAACGTGTATCGCCATTTACAGCTTTTAATTCCGATCTATGGCCGGATCTGCAATTGATCGTGGCTATGCTTGCGAAGATCATTAATTTAACAATCATGTGTCCAAATTAGAGCATTTAAATCTAATAACCTATTATACTGTCTTCAACCCGAAAGTCTGACGTACCAGGAGGCATTGTGTTACCCAGTTACTACTCGTAGGTTGTGGAGGTCAGATAGGCAGTCGCTCCATGTAAAATATTGGTATCCAGCTGTATTCAGTTAGAATGGAACCTAACTTCAATAAAGTTGAGAAGAGGCATACATCATGACGACTTTCTTCATATCGAAGATGATAAAGCAATGCATTGCGCTCTGAAGGAACACCCGCATACTGGAGAATTTTTTTTAATACCCCGACAGAATAACACGTGATATCATTCTACTCACCTATCAACTGTCTAGTCTGCCTACTCAATTAACTCAAAACACCCACTGTCCTGCCTACACATTTAACTTCATTCATTGCTACCTAATGACATTAGGTTCATTCAAATTCGCCTCATTGTTTGCGTGAAGTGTCTTTCTCTTTTCGTAGAAGAGGAGTGAGAGGTCCTCTCTTAGAAGGTTAACGGTGGATACATTAGAATGTTATTATCGTCATCATCCCTAGCTCGACCTGATCTACTGCTGGGTACAGTCCACTCTTTGCCAGTGGCAATCCCCACGCTCCGTTTTTTTTCCGGGGTTGAAAATCCTCATGGATGTCTTCCACTCTGGGGAGGGCGGAAGGGTCTGTCAGGCTTTTACTGAATAAAGACCACCCCAGTGTTCGCTTCCTACACTTGCACCGGGGATCATGGGAACGTGTGCGCCTTCCACGATCCTCGGCCAGTGCCAGCCCGCTTCTGCGGGCCTGCTCAAGTCCGCGGGGGGAGTGAGGTGTAAGACTCCCCCCACGACGACCAATAGGGGCGCGCGTGGGACACTACGCACCGCCGTCTCGGGTCCTGTTAAATCCCTACGCTCCTGTGCAAGCCTTATTCAAGATCTACCCGTGATGGAAACAATAAGAATATAAGTCTTCTATGAAAGAAAAATGTAGACAATATTCCTGGTTGGACGACAACGTCAGAAAAACAGTAAGTCTCTAGTTCCACCACACAAGTGGCTGGGTTCATTAGACTTGTTCTTTATTACATAAGAATTATATGTATACCGGCAAAAAGTTGATGAATAGCTTCTGCTCTTTGGGGAATACAGACCTAGTGTTATGTTGGTGAGTACACCATACAACAAAGGTATTCGAGCAAGAATTTCACGCTCTTAATAACATAATTCTGAAAGATATCTGAAGACTTACTAAATGGTCCTTTCAGGCGAACTTGAAAAACTTACAACTGGAGATTGCGACAAACCATTTCCTTATGATTTTTAAGACTGCGGTTCTTTAAACATCGTCACGGGTCACAATAGGTCACAATCTTTGTGTGTCACATTAGACACCATAGAGCCGTACATTTTTCATCAATCAGCAGATAATGCTTATAAATGGAAATAGATTTCTCAATATTATGCAAGTTTCACTTTCCATTTCGACAAGTCAGAACCAGTCCCAATAAGGTGATTCAGTAACGTCATTTGTTGTCGAAATTTTCTCTTTATGGCTTATTCGTTGAATCTACGTGATCGTGAACGTCTATGTCAACGCCCAGTCAACATTATCTGTCTACACTTTGGTGATTGAGTGTATCGACAGATTACTCTTAATCTAGTGGTCAATAAATCTCCCAGAAGCGGAATTGTCATCTAATTGGACGTAGGTTGGTAAGTTTAGAGCCAGCTCTCTCACATTTGAAGTTACGGCTTAAACTGGTCCCTGATTCGTTAATGCAAGTTACGCGAATGTGAAATGATTCTTGAATATTACAAACAGACCTACAACAATACAATAAGAGAACAATGAAAGCCAACTAAGTTCAACTCAAAAATTTTCAACAGCAAGTTTGAATAGTACCTATATCAAAGGCTTTTCGTGTAAAATGCAGTCCATACTCTTCCCTCTGCCTTCCCGAAATCTTTATTCCCAACTGTCTTTATCAAGTCTAATATGCTTTCGTCCTGCCCTTTTACCAGGTTACTTGGGGACGGTGCAACACGTTTTTATCTTCCATTCTCCCTTGCCAACCTTTGCACATATCATTCACTCGTTTTACTTTTATATCGTTTCCTCACACAATCCTTCCATTTTTCCTTGATCTTCCTCTCCTTTTCCATAGATTAATATTTCAAGCGTATGGTGCTTTAGTATCTCCATTATCGCGAAATTTTTATGTACCCACATAATCCTTAGTACAACTTCAGCCAAAACCAGAAAAGGCAAGCCAAAGTCCATTATTTAATTCCTATCGTCTGTCTTATAATATTAAGGTAGTGGGAAATACCACATCCCTACTACTGCGCAGCGTGGGTATGAGGTATGACACACTTTCGCTTCAAACGAATCACGTTGCTGTGTACTATCATAAAATTTGAATATATATACCTCCTATATCGGTTGTATTGTTCAGATGTGACTTGATAATTAAAATTGATGTTCGGAAGATTTTTGCAGTTGGCCTCATGTCAGGAATGTTGGGATGGGTTTCCAGTAATGCTAGATGAGAATGAAATATCACAAGGACCATTCTGACATCGTATGATGAAAAAGACCAAGCAGGTCTAGTCATAAAAGATAATCCCTGGAAAAAGGAACCATTAAACGAAAAGAAGATTTGAAATAGTTGGCATGAAGGATAAAAGGGGGTAGATGGCAAAAAAAACTTTGTAAATTGGGTTGTGTAATTCATAAAGAAATATTAATACTTATTGAATAAGAAACCGTTATTTGAAATGTACATTGTAAAGCTACATTTTATTGAAAATTAATAACATAGATGCGATCATAGTTAAATTAATTAAAAGCATGGATTTGTTAAGTTATTAAAGCTGGCATATTGATTTAAGATAATCAGTTTGAAGTTGTCAAATTATAAAATATATCATTATTTGCATTAAAACTAAATGACGCGACGTATACTATTAATGACCATAATTTAACTAATAAATAAATACAGAAAAGCTAACAGATATACTTATTAATTGCCATTAATTTAACTATGAACGCAAATTGAAAATTATCTAATAATTTTGTGCAACGACTACGCACCAAATATTTAATTGAATTGATGATGGAAACGATAAATTGAATAAAATCAGTGACTGATTCAGAATGTCGGCCAATTGTTCCGATATTATCCAACAGTTCATTTATCGGTAAGTTAACTGTTGAGATGAAACCGGTAACACACTTTTTTTTTATTATTATTGCGAGGTAAGTAAAATACCAGGCGATCAGAGCATAGCAGTAGGTTGTTGATGATATTAGGACCGGCGAGGCGGCACAAAGCTCGGCACGGCCTCAGCTCGCGAAAGTGAGAGTGGGCCGGTTGCGTAACGCTGTTCGACTCATGACGCCCTAGTAGCCGGCGTGGTTACCTACATTCAGGTTCTTTTTGTCTAAAACTATTTCGATGTCTTACTGAATTTTTAAGTAAATTGGAACAATTATTTAGTTTCGCCAGTTCTTACGTATTTTGCTATTCTTTTCATCTCTTGCATTTTTTTCCTAAAATCTAAATGGAATCTTATTTGCTACATTTTTATTTACGTTAACGTTTTGTGTCGCGATATTTCTTGCGTGGCGAAGCCAAATACATGTAAACAATAATTTCTAAAGTCTTCCATAAGTAAGTAAATATTATGTATCAATTCCCAAAAAAGTTATGGTAAAACCCAAAAGGATCACTTTCTATAATTATTTCTGGCGATTACACAACTTGATGACGTGTGATGGTATCCGGTCAGGGGCTAAGACGAACCATCGAAGAACCACAATCATTAAGATCCGTCTTCATTTAAACTAGTTATTAATGAATCATTCAGCAGAAGCTGAAGATATAAGGAAAAATAACGCATACTGCTGGGATGTAAAGTTCCGATTCATTTATTGTTTTTAATTAAATATAGATAATATAATGGAACCTAGAGTCAGCCTCTATCAAACTACTACAGGAAAACTTTTCAGTATTTTTATGAAAGAAGAATAAATATCTCCTAAAGTCAATATATTATTTTCCATTTCCATCGCGTTAGTTATCCTTTTCGAAAACTTGACTGATACTACAATAAGTACACAAAAATACTTGTAGTGTCAAAGTCCTTTTCAGATGTTTGGCGTAAATATGAACTTTCTGTTAATAGGAATCATAATTACTAACTAATTATAGTTTGATTAACTTTTTGTTATAGAAGAAATCCTTGGAGTAAGAAAACATGATTTAGTAAAGCTATATCGTTTATGTCACAGGCCACGTAGGTATCGAATGTGAAAAGATCAAAAACACTGTAGTATTATTTGACGAAGAGAGGGATCGAGATGGAGCGATATGGAAACATACACACCAAATATTCGCAAGAGAGTTGTGTCCCTGATCCGCCATATACGAGGCAGATTGAACAGCAACCTTCAGCTGTTCGCATGGAGGATGGATCTGGATCTGGATTGCCCAATAATGCGATACTGGACCAGGCTGCATATTGAGCAGTCCGGGTCCAAACCTGAATTTAGACTAAGATTAAACATATTATAGTGAATTTTAATATTTTTGTTATTGCAAAATTGTAATTTATAATAATTTTATTGTAATGTTTATCTAATTGTCATCTTTTAATTAATTGTTTTAATTAAAATTCATGTATCTAATATTTTTAAGTTCACATGTATGCTTATGGGCTGGTTCTGAAATAAATGAAGTTACTATTATTATTATAAATGGGGATATGTCTACCCTCACGTCATCATGATAATTATCATCAGACAGCTAAAGACAAACAATTTAGAACATGTTCGTCATCTCTTCCAAATTCAAGTCACGCCCTTGAGTCACACACTTTCACAGAAGTTTAATATAATCTTCCTACGGATGCTATTTATAAAAATACTTTCCCATGAGTAGGACGTGACGGTGGTCACTGCTCTGTCATTTGGCGAAAGACAGAGAAAATGGCAAATGCTACCTTACAAATACATAAATGACAAAACATAATATCAAATAAGTAAGTAAAGATCACTGGTATGATCTAGTTGTATCAGATCGTTGACATGACTGTGACAAGAAGGCTTCCACTCAGTATGATGCTGAACTATGGGGGACCCACCGCACAGCGCTGATTTTCAGTGGTTACCCGAAAAGGACGTACGGAAACCAAGTCAGGTTATAAACGTTGCGTTATAAACGAGTTAGTGATCGCTATAAAATAAGAGTTTACGAACGTCCTAAATTAAAACAGATCCTAAAAATACTACTCTTCATTGGAAAGAATCTTTCTGCACCCCTCAGTTCTTTCTCGGACACAGTCCCCTCTTTGCAATTCTTAGGACCATATTAGCTAAAGATGGCATTAGCACCTATACGCTATTTTAGAAAGATTATCCTGTAGTCATCACGCGTAATAAACGAGCTAGTGACCGCAGTTACATAAGATTATTAGAACGTCCCCAATTTCAATAGACAGACCCCAAAAAGTCCCTTCTTCACACAAAAGGACCTTTCTGTACACTGGCTCTTCCTCGGTCGAAGACTCATCTTTGTGGTCTTTAGGACCATTTTAGCTACGGATGGTATTACCACCTCCTCTGGCACGTCGTGATGGTGGGCTCCATCGTCTGGTAAGGCACGGTGACTGGGTTACCGGCGCGGTTGCGTCACTGCAACCACTTTCTGCTGTCGCTCGCCTACTTATCCATTCACTGAGACGTTCGTGTTTAGAGTATTGGCCATTGTAAGATTTGCTGCGAATTGTTTGCGACGTGTAAAAGTGTTTTTTTTTAATCAATTTACAAAATTAAATACCCTTCATAGTTTATTTGGCGACGCTACGTTCAGCAGGGACGTCTTTCGGCTGAACTGATGATGATGAATGACATTTGAGTGATTTTTCCTTTCTGACTTTACTTTATTCATTCATTTTACGTACTATGCCATAATAATTGTTTGTATCATATTAAAGAATATGACTTTTTTAAGGGTTTTCCTTTTTATTTTTTTATAAATAACATAAAGTTGCTTGCCTTGTTAGTAATATATCTGATTCTGCTGCATACAATTACAATGATAAGAACATTGCTTAGCTTGACGGAGGGGAATGTTTAGACTGATTAAAGGTAATAAACATAACGTTTACATGTTTATCATTCACTTGATTTATAGGACATAACAGGGTGCGGTACGGTACCACCTAACACTGAAATCAATTTCGTCCTTGTTTATTCTGCAAGAAAAGGATTACTTACTTCGCGTATTAAAAACTTAGCTAATTTTCACACCTAATTCAAGGAATAAATACTTCTATAAATCTTCAAAACGTGTTCCACTTCCGATCGTACGCCACTCTGAAACAAACGCATTACATTGCGCGGGCGCAGAATTGCGTCACAGCAGTCGGGCCGCTCACCGCACCCCCCTCCACCCCCACCCTAGTGGAGGGGGGTTACTAGGGCTTTAGTATGCACTAGCTGTATCAAGGAAAATAACTGTCTAGGCGTATTATAAAATAATGTGTAATGCCATAATCAAGAGTCACTTATCCGCTTACCTGGATCCTTTATTGATTGCAAGTCGTAATCGAAATAACAATGGTTGTAAGTTGGTGTAATGCTGATTTGTGTATGTAATGGCGCCAGTTATACTTGTGGACGACAACTGAGGATTGAATAGAAACGCGGTAACAGGGGTGACACTTTGAGGGGCCTACCCCTAAGTCCCTTAAGTCTAGTGACTATGATTGACTATGAATCGATATAATTATGAAAAAAATACGCTTGCTATAAGATCCGTTGATAGGGAACCTAGACTTAGTCGATTCTAACATAATGATTGGAAAATGGCTGACCATAACAAAAAGGCGAGCAGGCTCCTCTTGTCTGCTTATAAACAATCTGCAATCTCTGTCCTCATAGAGTAGCAATAATGTCACATCCTTTTTTGCGCATTTTTTGAGCCAGTAAATAAAGCCGTCTACGGTTCTGGACTGCAACCAACTGCATCCAGTCTGTCCCGGCCGCCTTTTGAAGGTCACCGGTGCATCTAGCTGGAGGGCATTCGATATATACATTTTTTATTTCATTCTTTCTTTCACTATGTTTAGTGACTCCCAGTTTCCACTGAAGGACTCGTCTGCTAACTGTAGTGTACTGCTTTAAATCGGTAAGTATATTGAACCAACGCTTTTTCAACCGATATATTCTAAGGCTCAGAAGAAAACTGATTGTGTTAGTTAGGAGACAATGGCCTAGTGACTAGTTTTTACTTTCTGCTGTGTTGCGTTGGCGCTGTGTGAACGGCAATGACACGTGATGACATATATTACGTTTATCACAATCGGGTTAGCTATTAATATTTTTAAATATTTAACTTGAAATAAAAATTAGAACATTATTGAATATTTTCTAAAATATGTACTTAAAATTTATTTACATGCTCTGAACAGCCAAAATATAGATTGTACATACACCTACTTTTATGTCTGCTAAATCTTCTATTTTCTGCAAACAAATGATTCTTGATTCTATAAACTATGAGCTGCAAAAATACGAAATTAATAAAAAAGAAAATTAGTATTTTGTATAAGTATCAAACTTTTTTAACATAAACTTAATTATTATCCTCAAGCATATACAATTGACAGAAATTATACAATTATATACCAACATTCCATTAGTTTATTTCAAAGTACCGCTTAATAAACTTCAATCTTAATAACCCATTGTCAATAATCGGACAAAAATCGGAACACCGGACTGCTACAAAAAAATTCTTAATGGAAAATCGCACCACACCACACTTCACTACTCTGGTATCGAACTCAAACCCTACTCTCGGAACCCCTAGACCCACCCCCTTGCGTCGAACCAGAACTAGTTACTTACATTACGGTTACCTACGTTATTTTATTTTCAGTTTGTTCGAAACATGATTTTATTTAGTTAATGCGAAGTAAAAATACACCGTACCGTATGCTTGTAATATGAGTAACTAACTCAATTACAATTAGGTAGCTTCATTATATTTTCGCGAATAACTATCAAATTCTGCACCGTTTACAAAAAGTAAATATGTGCTAATATCAGCAGTTATGTAGTAGGTCAAGCAACGCATGTGGCTCTGAATAAACATTATATTTTAGAAATATATAATAACATAACAAAACATAACATCGCGCCGGTAACCCAAGAAGGGTTCGGCAGAGGTGTTACTATAGTACACTCTCAATTCGCCAAATATATTTAAGTCCCATGAAATAGAGGGCGTTTTTTTCTTCTTTTTGTACGGCCCTTGTCCAACTGATGGTAAAAGGCCACCGTTCAAAACCAAAAGTCATTTATTCAAACTAGGCTGAGAGGCACTTTTTGAACGTCAAAATTACATAAGACAGTCCCTTCAAAACGCCCGCCCTTCACCACTTCCTAGTGCTTTAGCTGGGATGAAGAAGTGGCGCAACAAACTCCCCATCAGAACTGCTGTCTGTTCAGTTAGAAGAACTGGATTCTATACAGTAGTAAGTAATTAATATCACGAAACATTAAATTAAAATATTTGCCATATGTCAGTTTTCAATATCGGTGTGTGCTACCGATATTGAAAACTATACCTACTCAAGCAGAAATAAATAATAAAAACGTAAACAGAACTTAATACATAACAAAAGCCTCCAGGCATAAAAGGCGTGCCCGCTTACATTTGCAATGCTGCATTATGTTTATATATGTAGCTGTAACTTGAAGTCACAAATGATAAACTAGGACCTTCTAAGTAAAATAGAGAAACAAATCAAATCAAATATTTTATTGGAACAAATCAAACATTTTATTGGAACAAAAAACAGGTTTACAAATTATTTGTGTTCGTTAACAGCTACATTAGTTAAAAAAAAAAAACTGTGTTGCAGCCATTAGCGCCCAACTCCGGAAGAGGAGATGTCGGCGTTCCAACATTAATATATAATATTAGAGCAAAGAAATAAAAATAAATTAAATAATTTAGGCTAGGATGATCCAGTTCTCTAGTGTGATATGTGATGTATGTATGTATAAACAGTTAATAACTAATATCAATAACAAAACCATAGTCAGCAAGATGATCTGTCGCCACAAGCAGCACCCGTTCACGAGCATAACGCAAAGATCAGCCATTACCCCCCTCGCCATATTTGCATTATCACCATCTTCATATTTCGATCCCGCTGCCTAAAGACATCTGCATTACCAGAGCATTCGTAGATGCTTTGCATCATACACTGAGCTCAAATGTCTCATGTGCCTGTAACCACACCGGCAACCATGACACCAAGGCTCGCCAATAGCGACAGATGTAGGTACTCGTACATCAAGCAATAGAGAAAATTGTAAAACCTTTAACGTTTTAATTTATCTTTTTTTGTTATTTTTATTTTTAAATATGAGGCTGTTAGCTACTTTGTATTAGTCTGTATATTTTATAATGCCCGTCCTATTTGTGCAAAATAAAGTTAAAATATTGTAGTATATATGAGCAGACGTATGAATATGTAAACGAAGCAAAAGCAGAATGTAGGGGATCTTAGTATATATGTGGCGTTTTTTAGTTTCTGCTTACCCCCCATGGGAAAGGAAATAGGAGGGAGTTTATGTATGTATGTCTATTTCTCCGCAAGAGCTCCTTCACAAAGAGCGAACTCAAGATGGCGCGTACAGCAGATAGTACATTTTGTTTCTCTGGAATTTCGAAATTCCTTTATCAATAAAAAACCGATTCTTGTGAATCGTTTCACATGTTACTTTAGACACGTGATGACGATTCCAGCAGAACGCAGCTATCGGCACGAACATCGATATCTACGCTACCGATTAATATCATCGAGATGTGACAATCGGTGGAACGTGGTCAATCGATTGTTTGTTTGATTTTGGCCCAAGATTGGGATAGCAGGGGCATGTAAGATAGTTCTGCAGTTTCAAGATTATAAAAATCTTTTTCTTTTGTAAGAAATGGCAGCTTTGAATTTAGGTACATTCTCGTTTACTCCGGGAGAAGAGTCGAAATGAAATTCAAAACTCAAAAAAATTTCGAACTGTTTTCCAGCACCCCAAGGCAATTTTTTTCTGGTACTGTTGTAAGTACGTTGTTGCATTGACTGTCACAAGGCGTATCGGAAAATCACCAGGAAGACTATTATTCTATCTGTATCTGTAGGTCATACTAATATTTGATGTGGAAATCGAAACTGGGAAATGACCACTAAATTAAACCTGGACGGTTTCCTTACCAACAAAGTTTTAAAAACAAAGATGTTTCATAAATAGTTTGTACTATAGAAACTTGTTTCAAAACTTCCAAGAGTTACGGAAAAGTTTAAAGTTTTTATAAACAACGTTTGCAATACTATATTAAAATATTGTCCTTAAATGAACTTAAATCAGTTATAAATAATGGAAACTTAACTTACAAGACTACAGTTGTTGAAACAACTATTTTTTATGACTTTTCAAGTCATAAAAAATAGTTGAATTTGAATTCACTAAATGAAAATGTTGGTCCTTTCGTCACATGAAAAGTTTTTAAATTACCAGCAAGTAGGAATAACTATTTAGTAAATATTATTATAACACATACGCAAGTTTTAAGAAACCGCGAGATATTAAACAATAAGGTAAAGCGGTACCTAGAAAGGTTTGTCTAACTTAAGAAGCAACTATAAACTACCTGTTTACATAATTAAACATAAAATAATTGTTAACGATCTACTAATTAAATTATCTTCAAAGTGCAACAGTAGTTATATAATTGCTGTACCTATTAAGTGCAATCGTTTTAAGTTATTCTAATGAATGAGTCCTGCTAACTTGTAACGACTTAAACTGTTACGATGGATTCGTTCAAAAATTTCGTAGTACGAGTTTAAATGTATCAAAGTTAAAACTTACAAGTAATTTTTGATAGGTACTCTTTAAGTTTAAAATACTAAATACTAAATTATGTGAAAAAGTAAGTGCAATAAAAATATGTTTGATTATTATCTCAGTCACATACAAAGTAGGATATAAATAAATACAACTATCATCTTATATACTCGCCTCAAAAAACCAAAAGAATAATCTAAAAATATAATATTAGCACACAAAAGTCAGTAGGGTAAACACCCAAATAGCCAGGCGGCCGCGCAAACTTTTACTCGCGAACTTTCAGCGGCAACTTCAGCGCTTCCTTCCGGGCAACCTTGCGTGCATTGCGCGGGCGGCGCGGCGCCGCAGTTAGCGCCCGACCGCCGACGCGCCCGCACGCGCGCCACTACCGCTCCGCACCTACACGTGATCAACGCGAACGCAACACGCAAAGGATTTAACTTGACGGTGCATGTGCTTTAGTGACGGCTTCTCAGTGCTTTGAAGTGGAGCCACGGGCTACCGGCGCCGCTGGGCCCTTGATTGGCCCGGGCGGCGGAATGGAGTCCCCGCAGATGTACGACCAGGCCGCAGCGCCACCGCCACCACCACAACCAGACCTCAAGAAGACAGTAGAGGATAAACGACAGACCTTCCCACCTCCGGACCTAGACGAGCTCAATGGACAGGAAATTAGTTTGGATTTACAACACCTCATTGAGGACCAGTTCCGAAGTGAGGAGAGTATGGCCTTATTCCAGGAAATTCTTCCTGGTGGCAAATCTCCTCAGCCAAGGTACAATCGGACCACATTGGCGTACATGCCACAGCCGGTTCACTCGGGGGCGTCTTACGCTCCCGTTCAGACGAACCAGGGGCACGAGCAGGCACCTCCCATAAAGGAAGAGCCACCCGAGCCCCATGATTATCGAAGATCGGTGTCATGTGCACAATATACTGGCCAATATAATCCTCAACCGACTGTCGGTGTCAGCGGACCGTACGGCGGAGGATTCACACCGCTACCTCCCCTAGGAGCACCTCTCCTCCCTCCGCTACTGAAACACAAGACTGCTCCTCCGCGACGCTCGTCGTCAGGGAAATTGCTAGACAAAGGTACAGATGAGTACAGAAGGCGACGCGAGCGGAACAACATAGCAGTGAGGAAGTCTCGCGAAAAGGCAAAAGTGCGTTCCCGGGAGGTAGAGGAAAAGGTGAAGACACTCCTCAGGGAGAAAGATGTGTTACTAAAGAGGCTGGAAGCGGTTTCAGGAGAACTGAGCCTGCACAAACAGATGTATGTGCATCTGATCAACTTGAACCACCCGGAGATCACCGAGCTGTGCCGATCGATGCTGCAGCTAGGAGCGCCGCAAGCGCAGGATCACTCACTTTGACCATTATAGGTGAGTATTCTACACACGTGTGTTCCAACTGCATTCGTGCCTGTGTTGTGTGCGATACAAAAATTGTGTGTGATTATTTTCGTGCAGAGCATGGAAAGTCGTAAATCACATAGTGAAAAGAAAAAGGTTTTTGTATTTTGTGAGAGCGTTACGCAATTTGTTTCTTGTAGTAGTTCTAAAGTGTCGTTCAGTTTGTATGAGTGTTTCTTTGATTGTAAAGCGACTGAATTTGGGGCATAGCTGTGAATGTGAATGGAAATGCGTGCGGTGTTTATTAGTTTTTATGATCACTCTTTCGTTATTTAATATCTTCACGTGAGGAAGAATTTTATTTGAGTTTCGGTTCATTCGGTTCAGAATTTTAACTTCTTCTAAATTATAATCAAGTTTTAGTTCATAATACTCTCTTTTTTTAATCATCATGACTAGTTTTCTGCGAAAATATAATTTGAGTAGAAAATCCAATTGCATTTAAAATTACATCATTAAATAACCATTCCTAAATCACTTCTGTGACAGTTCAAGCTTGCAAAGCATCTCAATTTTGAACCTAATTATAATTTAGCATCATTATATCTAATAGTTGTTTTTAAACTTTTAGCCATGTTCCAAAAATGCCTGCGCATTGCTGCATTATTAATCGTACATACCATTTTATTGTCTCGCTATTGAACTAAATATTTTAGTGAGTGAATCTGTCACCTTATCACACAATACCTATAGCTTCCAGTTCAAATTCTACTGATATATATTTTAGAGCTACGATAACTTTTTTGGTCCTTTGAGTATTTTTTTCTTAGCTATACAGTGTAGATTGCTGATAGCTTACTGCAACTGTATGTTGCAATATTGTCCCATGTCGTGTAAGCCTTAAGTGATAGATTGTCAATCATCTCTCAGGTGGCTTTTTTCCTACAGTTGACCGATAACTAGCACTTGCTTCTGCAAACGATGTACATTGGTTTTACTTTGAAATCGATTGATTGATTACTCTGACGGTCTCAATAATGTTAAAGTGTGTCAAATGTGGACAGAAGCCATTAATGATATTGATTTCTTCTGTTCAAAGATTAGCATACATTTGAATTTATATTTGTTCAGGAAATACTTCATCAACAACCATAAAATAGGTTCTTTGAGTCAGGATGTTATGGGTAAGTACGAGTACACCACAACTAACATAATTATTGCTAAGATTTTCTGCTCACGTGTTCTCAACCATAATTGTTTTTTCAAAACTCAATTTATAATAGTTCGTTTACAATTGTTACGTTGAATTGAACGTGATTTTCAATAATACGGTCACGTTTAATCTGAATCATTGTGAAAGTTATATGTTTGGCTAATACTCATTGAAGTCCCGTTGATGGATATTTATTTTATATTATTAACTGTGCCTTGCCTATCAGCTTTTTCGCTTGCATAATATTCGTGTGATGTAATACTAGGGTCTCATCAGTTCTCAGAAGTTGTCTTTGAACTTTAGTACAGTTTACGATCTCTGGTTTTGGCAGTACAGTACTGGATTTTAATCTGTAGGATTTATGACAGCTTGGTATGTTTCCTAACGGTAGTATGCTTACGTTACTGCTGCCAGCTACGATTCATGGAGTCCTGGTACTTGGTTTTCAAGAATAGATCAAGTTTAAAATGAAAATGTTTGTAATAGAAAAGTTTATCTAACGTTAACAGTCCAATTTAAGTTAGTTTATGGTTTTCCTTTCCGTAAAAAGCATCTTTGTCTAACTCACTACGGGAGAGAAAGACCAGTTTCAATTTAGTGAAAAGACCACGCGTCCCACTTCGTTTGTTTATTTTTTCAATTTACGTTGTGATGAAAATCACGCATCCCTTTAATTATTTATTTTGGTTCTTATTATCATATGGATTAAGGTTGAATATTAACTCGAATTGCGAGTCTAGTACGCGCTTTGCGAACCAAATGAAGTTACTGTCACTTTCGAAGCGACCATATGTTAGTGTATGTGATTAGGTTACGATATACGCATATTAGATTATTATCAACGTGAGACATAATGTATAGCTGGTAAGCATGAATTCAAAGACACCTCGTACCCGCTTGAACTTCTGTATGCCTGGTAGGATGCAAAGAAAGGTATTTAATTTTCGGGTTTTAAAAGGTATAGAGAGAGGAATGCGGAAAATTGCCAACCACTAGTAGGTAACTGAAAAATCGCTCCTCCAAAAAATTATAATTTACAAACTAATGTTAAATCTTCGAACCAGTATTTATCAAAATCAAAGTCATTATGATCGTATACAAAAATAAAAAAAATTACGTACATAGTTTTGATAAAAAAATAATCGCACTTCCTTCAAATTTGGCCTTAACCCTACATAGATAAGTTTTGCGGTATTATTACATAAATGATAACGTGAATATTTGCAAAAAAGATTATCTACACTGAAATGGCAATGGCCGAAGGATTTCAGATAATATGCGCTGTAAATGTTACTAACACGAAGGAAAGTTTGGTATGTATGTATGTTTGCTGTAAGATAACGTAAAAATAGCTTATTAAACCGGTATGAAATCTTTTTATTGGTCTTTCACGTCCAAATGGCCACTGATTTTACAAATTGAGATTCAAACATAATTTATTCTTTGGGTCAGAATTTTACATTCTCGAACGCCATAAATTACAATATGTTGTGTTGTTGCTCCTAAAACGCTCACCCTTCATCACTTTCTAGTGTTTTCAATTTAATATTTTTCTGCATTCTCAATTCCGAAAAGTTCCGGAAGAACATAGACTCTGTACAGACGGTCAAATAGATTTTTTATGTTCCAAAAAAAAGTAGGTAACACCGAAAACAAATGTGATAACTGATAACTGTACATTAATTATCATAAAATCTGCAATGACAATGCCTTCAACCGGTTAACATTGTAATTTATACGCATTTTAATATTCCGGTTTTGGTCAATTTGAATTCTAATTTCAGTTCCTTGCTACCTATAATATCCTGGTACATAGTCTTTATATTTGTAACCTAGCTAGTCTTTACGTGAATTTTCTGGGTGAAAATCTATTTTCCGCGTGACTTTTTTTGGTCTTTTTGCTAAAGATATTGTGGGCCCAAGATGGCCCAAAGCCAAAACAACTTGGGGGTATATTGGCATTGAATATTCACAAAAATTTACGGGTCCGTAACAGTAACCATAGGTGTCCCGCAGGGACCTATTCTAGGCCCCCTGTATTTGCAAAAAAGATATATATATGATACATAAAAGGAAATGGTATGAATATCGGTCTGTCCTTGGATTAATAGATTCGTTTGAACACATATAGTTTATATAGTAGATATAGTATTTGAAGTGTCTTGGGTCAGCTTTAATTTTCTTTTTGCGGTTGGTTAAAGGTATTCAAAATCATGGAAGATGTTAGATTATTTTGTAATTAAAACTACTCGACACGAATGTAGTAATAAGGTATGCTTATTTCACGTTTTTCTAATATTGACCGACTTATAAACTACAATGACGTCAAATGTGTGCTGATTATGTATTGTGTTAAATAAGCTCAATTACGATCTATTTTTAATTATGTACTTATAAGACACGATTCATATAACCGATGGCTGTTGGTTAACATTGAGATGATTATGTAGTTTTGGGGTGAAGTTCTGTCTTTATTGACTGTGATATCTAACTTACGTACGACGTAAGTGGTTGTGGGTACTCAGACGCCCTTAAGTCTGAAAACCAGTCTCACCAAGGGGTATCGTACCCAGTAACTGGGTTGTGAAGGTCAGAGGCTCCATGTAAAGTTATGGTATTAAAAGCCATCTGCTTAGAGTGGAAGTCAACTCCAATATAGTTAGGATAAGGCTATGCAGATGATGATGATTAGGATGATCTAACTTACGTACAGGAACATTTTGGGCATTTAAGTTCATAGTAATACGAGCCGTTGGTAACTAAACGATTCGTTTTTTTTATAATGAAACGGACAATAGTGGTGTGACTCTTTCGTTTAACGTCGAAGCGAATAAATTCTGTTGCTAAGAAAGTATCTAGGTTACAAAATACATTTATTTTGTTATTGTTCTCACCGTCTCTTTTTTCTATTTAGCTGTCGATGTCGTTTAGTTGCACTTAAGTTAAATGATCTAGTTGTAGTTTTATTAGCGAGATTAGGATCAACCCTTTAATTTATGATTTGCAAGTCATATATCTCTCTAGGCATTAATGTTATGTGATTTCAGAGACTCAGAGAGATCAGATTTTCGCTCCGTAATATTGCATTTGCTGTCTTTATCATCTCCTTGTGGTATATAAAATTCGTTTCGGATGTAGGAAGTAAACATAGCTACAGGGATTATACCGGATGTGTCATCTTTCAGGATATGTCAACTTTGCTCGGAATACCGTGAAAAATATGCCAGGCCTCTTGGAAAAGGAGCATAACTCTTTAGTGCCGGATCGAAATATTTAGTATTCAAATTCGTTTGTGCAAAACGTTGTCTGACGGTGACTTTCGTTTTCACCACTATGTCGTCGCCGCAAGAAACTGGACCTTATAGCCGACAAATTAAGTCACTTTTTCGACTGTCAAAGTTGAAATTTTCGCCTCTCGTGCCCTACTTAATGGCTTCCGTCGGTTTGACTTGTTGATTTTAACTATTTTATGTTTGCACGCTTATGGAACAATAGATCGCGAGGTACTGAATGTATTTGAAATTTAGAAACTGAACACTAGTAGCCAAATTCAGGTATGGATGCTAATTGCGTAGCATCAATTTGAAACTTCATTCTGCGTAAAAATTTGGCAAACCGGTTTCCATTCGGTGTCGGCGAAACTCTGTTTGAGTTATGCGCTCCTGGTACATGGCTTGCTGTCCTACGAAGCCTTGCCCCTTCGGTCATTGATCTTTGATAGGTTAATGGATGATGGTAAGCAAAGTTAGAGAGAGAGAGTTAGAGAGTCTTTTTAGTTAGAGTTAGTTAGTATATTTTTTTCTGAAATCATACTAGATTCTGAACAAAAACATGCTATTTAATTCGGTTTATATTTTTTTCGGTTTATTTTTATGAGCAGCATGTCCCATATAAATGAAATATTGTTTTTCAGGAATTTATTCAAGCTCAGTTTTTGTTTTATTTCAGGCTCTTAAAGAGACGGTTCCTTTTATAGGCACTCCAAGTCAAACTTTCTTCTAACTCGTCTTAGCCTATGTAATCCTGGTACTTTTAGCATTCGCGACCTTCTGCATACCGTTTTTTTTATTCTTTATTTTCACTTTCTTCCATAACGGGTTAGGATAGTGTCATTCATGAGTTGTATCAACGCATGCTTTTTATAAAGACGTGTTTGGTTAATGCCCAGTGTTCATGCCAGTTCTTAGCAAAATAATAGTAACAACACTATCAAACAAACGTCGAGGTTTATAGCGCGTGACAAGCAATATTAAGAAGAAAACTGTTGTGGTAGGTCAGCAAAGCCCAAAAACATTATGTATAGCTACAAAAGATCGTCGAAGTATCACTGAATGAAAATATTAGCAAAATAATACGTGGGCAGACTAAATAATAACGGGTTCTACTTCCGCAAATATTTATTACAGGTTTCGCTTTCTGCTAAATGTTTTTTTGATATGAGCTAGGGAGAATGCTTGAATTTTCAACCTTTAAGTTAAATTGAATTTCAATTATAGCATGTGGTTGCTAAGTCCCATTTATAAAATAATTCCGAAGTTAATTTAATTTATGTATAGTTAAACAGTGATAGCAATTAATTAACCAAGGAACTCCATTTAAAATGCTTATATTGAAATTAAAAAATAATTAACCCAAAAAGACAGGATTACAAAGATATTTTCGGATTATGTTTGCACTGTGATCGATTTCTCACACAATCTTTGTTCATTATCTATTCAAATTCAAATGTACGTACTTAACATATCTTTGTGGACATAATAAATAGTCTACCTACACTTCGATGAATCAACTTAGAGATTAACACTACTGCGTATACGCACGGTAGTGGGCGTGTTCCGTGCGAGTGTGCGTGGTTCACTTTCACTTTTTTTTCGTTAATATGCCTTTTGTGTTTTTGGACGACGTTATGTTGTATGAAATCATAATGTTCGAAGTTTTTTTTTTACCTTGTTAATATTGGTTGAATGGCAAATTGTGCATGGTATTTTATCGTGATTTTTGTTATTGCATAATGTAATTATTAAATGTAACAATAAAGTGATAACCATTCAGATTCTTACGGTGTAGTAAACAACTACCATTATCAACAAATATTTCCGAACATAATTACTTCCCAAAAAAAATTAGGTCTTAACTTTTTACTTAACTATAAAAATGAGTGATTAATTTTTTATGGCCAAATTAGATTCTAGAATCCACCAGACATCCGTTTCCAACTTACAAAATCCGCTAAGCAGAACAGAGGGCCGGTGCCAACCGGCGCGCGCGCCGCTTTGCGCAACCCAGCAGTATGTGTGTCAAACGATCGACGAACGACTTATGTCATGCAAGAGAATGTTGCCTTTATTTGTTTTGATTGTTTTACTATTATTTTTCATTATTTTTTAATATTTTTCTTCCTAAAAAGGAGTACCTAAAATTCAATTATTTTTGGACTTGGAGATTCACTGACCAAAATACTACACTTGGTTTAAGATAACTAAAGGTTATCCAATATATAAATAAGCCTATAAGATACTGACAAGCCTTTGGTTTACATGCAATCGCCTACGACTTATGAGTGCTGAGTAATATCTTATTCGAATACAAATTAAATTTACTTTGACGTCTAACAAGATTAGTGTCAAATCCACTGTCCTTACATTGTCTGTTTATACAGAATGCGATTGGATTGGTTACAAATTATGGGTACAATATAATTTGAATCGCTAATTAACAGTTTGGATTAATCTGGCTTATAATAAGGACCAAAGTAATTCAGTAACATCTTTTTTTTAAAGTACATAAAAGAAAAATAATCACAATAAAGAATTGCCCAAACTAGACTAAAAAAGTCATGGTTCAGTTATTGCATAAGTCGCTGCTCAGGCGCAGGAGCGGGCGGCGGCGGCCATGTTGGAAAGTTTTCGGCAATGTCCGGGGAAATCTGTGACGCGGCATACACGATTACATTTGTATACGCCTTTATGATGCGGGGTAGATAGAAATCGAAATTGTAGATGTGGAAAAGATAATGAACTTTTGAAGGATGATACGTATTTTATTCTGAGGCAAAATAAGGTCATTGTGATGTCGAGAATACTGAATTATTTTTTGTACGAGAGGAATCAGTGTCAAAAATCAAAAAGTCCATCCTGACAATCGCGAATTCGTAATATGAAATCGTGTAAGGTGAGGTGGACTCTTGCCAGGTACAATTGACAAAGCAGTTCAATACATTGAGTACAAAACTCTCTCGAATTTCAAAAGATTTACGCACAAGTTTACGATTTTTTTTAATATTTGCATAAAGAACTTAGTGACAAAGATATGGGTAAGCCTATTCAGAACATCATTAGCTAAATATATTACAAATTTACAATGTTAAAATCAGATGATTCAGAACTAATTATACGTTTGTCGCTTGAATGACCATTTGATAAATGATAACATACAGGAAGAACTGATAGGACAGTAGTATAAAATAGTTCTGTCACACGCGAATTTCAATGAGCCTTTAAAATAATATTATCTTGAATACAAAATTGATCTCAAAGATGGCGTAGAAGACGAAAAATTACAGCTGAAGTGAGTTTTGATTCTGGCGTTGCAGAAAAACGACAGCTGAAGTAACTTCTGATTCTGGCGTTGCAGAAAAATGACAGCTGAAGTAACTTTTGATTCTGGCGTTGCAGAAAAATGACAGCTGAAGTAACTTTTGATTCTGGCATTGCAGAAAAATGACAGCTGAAGTAACTTTTGATTCTGGCGTTGCAGAAAAATGACAGCTGAAGTAACTTGTGATTCTGGCGTTGCAGAAAAATGACAGCTGAAGTAACTTTTGATTCTGGCGTTGCAGAAAAATGACAGCTGAAGTAACTTTTGATTCTGACGTTGCAGAAAAATGACAGCTGAAGTAACTTTTGATTCTGGCGTTGCAGAAAAATGACAGCTGAAGTAACCTTTGATTCTGACGTTGCAGAAAAAAAAAAGAAATCGAATTTGTGATACAACATAACATCACGCCTGTATTCTCCGAAGCGTTAGGCAGAGGTGTACTTATAGTACGCCCACATTTCGCCTGTTTGTATATCTACATAAAAATTCAATCTTTTTTATGCGACGTATTTCGAAATCTTTAGCCAATAAACCACAAAACACAGCGCTTGATTTTACATCATAAACCAACAATTTTGTAAATAAGACCCTGTTCCAAAACAGGGCTTTTATTGTATACCACGTGTTCTTTAGTAGCTCGAAGAGAGTTCATAGTGTTAACACAATTGACTCCGAGCCCTTTCAAGGCCACTTAATATACAAAAATAGGTCATGAGATTGGATGCGATAGCCTATCAACTGGTCACTTCCCAGTAGGTTACATGCCTTTATTATTGTGAGCCTCATGTGCAGTAGGGTTCGTTATTTACCATTGTTTGTTTCTAGAATATTGCAATCTATATTTTTATTTCTGCTTGTGTTTGTAAAGTTCTGGTACCTCTTTTTTATTATTATTTCTTGTTCCACCGAACCACCCCGTCGCATCGCATCGCCCGCCCGCGACATTACATCGTTTTCGTTCTATCTATATCTAAGCGTTCTTTCTGATTTTTCTTCTTTTTGCTCAGCTCCTAAGGGTCGTAGCGTGATGTTAAATAGCCTATAACCTGCCTCGAGAATTGGGCTATCAAATGCAAAGTCCCAGAGATTAGCGCGTTCAAAGAACCAACTAACTCTTCAGCTTTACTAGCAGTATAGATTTATTTATTTTATTGCGAAGTGGGCCTGCCTTTGACCTCGATCTCGCCTGATGGAAAGTGATGCATGAAGACTACCATGAAACGAGTAAGCCCAGAAGATAGATGTCTGTTCACTCTACGTAAAACTTTGTAAGCTACTACCAACCGAATTTCCCCTAAAATATGGTATTCAAAGCGATAATTATAATAAAATGCGCCCTGAAAATGTTGGTAAAGGAAAACCTAACAAAGTAGAGTTTTTGAAGAAATCACGTTGACGTCTCGCTGGTCCGGGGTTCCATTTCAAGCAATTTTATATCGCAAAATATTATTGATTATGTTTTGAAGTTCTACAATTTTACTAACTAGTTGTTGCTCGCAGTTTCTTTCACATCCCACGGACTACTTGATGTACCCGGGCAAAAACTGTTCTATGAATGAATTCTCGTGAGCAGCGTCCTTTTAGTTGGTATGTGTGCCTTTCATCTTAATTCTTCAAGCCTTTAAAATGTTTGAATTTTTGTTAACATGATCTTCAACATCTTATACACATTTTTTTTTAAACGTTTCCTCACACTAGGAATTTCTCCTGTATCGTGGGTGCGTTTACAAACATTTAAACTCACATACACAAACAGCCGATTGTACGAGTAATAATGATAATCAAAAAGGTGTCCAGTTAAATCATTCTTTATGGTGGTCAAACTTCTATAAGAAATCATAAGGTTCATTCTCGAGTAACTGTTTCCGAAAAAAGCGGTTCCTAGAAATGTTACTCAAAAGGAACGATTTAGCTATTTTTACTTCTTTTTCTCTTCCCCTTTTCACAAACCAGCCACCTGTCTCGCCTGCTCAATATCCAAAACGTCACAACTACCGGCCACCTGTTTCAATCCACCTGGTTTGAAGGTGATCGCAAAGTTGGTCACGTGATCAAGCTTCTTCCCCTAAGTGCTATTGTTCCTCTTATGGAATAAAAAACGGCTCCAGCTCTCTGCTTGGATTTTTGGTGGTTTTCTGGCGAAGAATTATAGGTGTTTATTTTATGAAAAAACATTATAGTGGGTCACACTTTCGGTATCACGGGCCTGCTCTGCGCAACGTGTTCATCATTGTTTTGTCTTGTCTTTAAGAAATAACTGTTTTTCTCTTTCATTCTCCAAATGTCATACATTGATTTGATGATTGTCAGTTCTAATATTTTGACATTAAAAGGAATGACCGAGGATGTCGTAATCGACGAAATAAAATAATTAATTCCCTAAAACAAGATCTAGTCAAAAGCAAACCTTCGTATTATTAAGAGTAATTGCTCAATTGTAAACAATGTACTTACCATAAACCTTTCTCGAACATTATTTTAACGAAATAATTTCAGCAGCAGTGTGAGAAATATTTCGACATTTTTCTTCCAAACTTTTTGGTGGGTTTCGTTTTTGTTAACCAGAAAGTATATTTTCCTTTTAGCCACATTTTTTTGCACATTGAAAGTCACGAGGCTTTTTTTGACGCTGCGGAGCATGCTCCCCTAGCAAGTCACATGTTTTCGCTGTGGAATCGCAGTATGGCTTGTACACGTTTAAGAAAGTTTTGGTAACAAAATAATCTTTTCAATTCGTTCCAAGTTTAGGGAAACAATTAATGTCAGGTGGAGAAAATTTTAACCAAACAGGTGTTCGTAATTATTGTAACATCATTAGATAATTAGTATGAGCTAATTGAATCTAATAAAATGTTGTGTCGAATTATGTTTTCCCTTCTTTTATGATCATAAACTACCTACAATTTTAATTATGTCATCTAAAAGAAGAGTTTGTTCAAGCTTGGACTTCAGTATGAAAAGTTTTCTTTAACATATATTATATACTTTTAAGTATTGGTGTTCATTCATAAAATCAATATTACTAAATATATTCTTCAATGAATGGTTCATTTGTTTTAGCCAATATTTGTTTAGTAAGTAGTACAATTACCATTTTATTGGAACTTCTCCATGGCTGGCTTTCACTCGTGAGTACGCTGACATTTTTATGGTATTTATTCAAATCAAAGGATCAAATATTTTAACTATTTAGTAACGGATTTCTTCTAAGCTGAGTAAAAATATCTTCAGGTTTGCATTATATCAATTCATAATCTCCTGAACGCTCTGTATAATTGTTTGTGAGTGTATACTTGCCTTCTTACTATATTTAATAGACCAAGACACTTCAGCGGTATTTAGTTCGACAACAATTTGAAAAACCTTACTCCAACTCTAAGTACACACTCATTCATACCTAGTTGAGTATTTAGGGCACGCAGTGATAATAATGACATACATTCGTTATCAAATCGCTAAATAAACAAACAAACATATCTGATAGATCGTCGATAGATATTTGGGCTCAGTGAGTAAAGGTAGATTGCGTATGGAAGAACCAATAAAGAAATAGTAAACGAAAATAAATGAATGGCATAGGATAGTACTGAGGTTGACTAATACAACTTAAAAAAACAATTGTTAATAAATGGTTCCTAAGTCAAAAATTCTAAAGTCTAGTCCGAATTTGGTTTTTATGGAAAATATTCCCGGAAAATGTTTAAATTTGGGACTATAGAGATTCACTCGGGAGGATCCTCCGACCAGATAGATGTCGTGTCTGGTGGAAGCTTGCGGATCAGCAGTTCGGTACTCTTCTGATAGCAACGAATCTCACGGAGGGCCACAGTGCCGGGCCTGTAGCGATGGGATTTCTTAACGCAGCCGGTGGCCGGTGCGATCTTGCGCGCAGCCTTGGTGGCGAGCTGCTTCCTCGGCGCCTTACCACCGGTGGATTTACGAGAGGTCTGCTTAGTACGCGCCATTGTAAACTACGACACGGAGATAAATAATAATATCAATCAACTAACTGAAAATATTATACATACACGCAACGGACGCACGCGGACCTACATACTTCGAACGTACGAGAGAGAAGGATGTCTGGTGGGCAACTGTCCGACGATTTAAAACGAGACATGGTATATATGCTAGTTGCGCGGTAAATTCTGCTTGCGCGATGCAGGATTTTGCGTGAAGTAAGTGTGATGCGTAATTCGCATGTGTCGATGTAGATTCCGTCACAGGATTTTTGTATGAGCTAACTATGAACTAGCTTCACCTTTCTAACTGACCGACCCCTTGACAATTCAAAAGTGCCTGTAATTGTTTTATTTGGAATAAATGCTTTGAGTTTGAGTTTGAGCTCAAGATTCAAGGACAGGCCAACATCTATCGAGTCTGCTAGGCTAGTTATTAATAATATCGAAAATGACGATAGGCAGAAAACAACACAATCGCCACGATAGGTTGGAGAAAAAAAAGCGTTTGCTCTTGGCGAATGTCATGTACTAGGAGCATATAGCTTCGTAGTAGTCATGTTAAAAAAGAAGGCTTCTTTTTTGCTACGCGCGTTTAACTATTCTTCAATGAATGAGTTTCATCTTTGTTATGACACCCTAGTGTTAAGGCCGTTTATTAGTACCTACTTTTCTAATAGGTAGGCTTCATAAATAGTATGCCTTTCTTCTTTGGAATGAAAATAAAATTAAACCTGCCACGTAATCTTATTGCCAATCAATATTGTCCCATTTCACAAACGCATTCCATGAGAAAAAAAGAATCATTGATTGTGCGAGTTCCATTTAATACACCAGTATCTATCTTTGGTACTTATCTTTGAGATTACTTTAACTACTATTTTTATTGGCATCAAAACTGGTACTATTCTGCTTACAAGTGCTCTGTAAATAATATGTGAATGATTTCATGATGTTCATCATTTTCTTATTTTCCTATTCCTTTGCTAATCTTTCACTTTTGATGTCGAAGCCTTCCTAGGCTTCTGTGAATAGATACATCTCTATGTATGCTTTTAAATTCGTAATTTGAAAACTTGTTCCTCATTCTTCTTTCAAATGGTAATTCTATGAGGTTTACGATAACTGAATACAATTGAATGTCCCTCACTCAAATCTGACACAGAGGGTCCAATACCGTACGGAGAAATGCATCAGTGGATAGTGATGCTAGATATTGTTTAAGAAGCATTACGATGGACTATAATATTATATGCATTTGATTTGATATGCTTTGTTTTTGTCTCATTCACTGATATCTTATCAATAAATGATTTTTATGGAATTTGTCATTGGATAGTAGATCAATCACGCGTGAAACAATTTATTACTGAATCATAGTATTTGTAACGTATTATTTTAAAGTCGTCTTTTGTGTGTCATAAACAATTGGTTTGTTGTGTTTGGGATTACCCGATATTTCTTAAATTGATAGTCACTGTATTTTAGAATCGTTTTGTGCTTAACACGAATATAAAAATAAAAGTTTTAAGAGTGCTAGTTACAAATTCAAGTCTGTTAGGTAACGTAATAAATAGCCATTACATAATTTGAGCAGCATACTTCTATTCCCCCAAAACATTGACCTCTCAAATCATAACGTAATTATCAGCCGTGTGTCCGCTTCGACGGCCGCATTTAAAATGACAATCGGTTCGCTTTGAAGTTTGAACGGCGCAAGCGCCAGCCACCCGCGCCGGTCGGTCCAACGCACTTTCACTGCGCGCTCGTGTGCGTGAGCTACCGTAGTGGGCGTGGCCATGTTTTTTTTATTAATTTGGCCCACATTTGGGATTCTGTTACGTCAGCGTGCATCGCACTTGCATCGAACTGGATGTAGGAAGCGTCACGCGAATGCGCGTGCAGCCAATGTCATTATTGTATAAGTATCGTAATGTTTTGTAAGAATTGTAGCGTGGTCTCGGCGTCTCTGTGTTTATTTTAAGAAATGCATTATGTTCTGCATCTTCTCTTTCATAGTCTCCTAGTGGAACTGCATTGGTCGTCTACTTTCTTGTTGATTCATTACTAACTACTATTGCATATCTCTGTTTACATTTATTTATTTATACGTCAAACATTTATTGACCTTCAATTATTGAGTTTCAATTGATTTTTCTTCCTGCTTTCGGGTTGGTGATTATACATAGTAATAAATACTATCATATACTTACGTGGCTGACGGTGCCTGTTCTATTTTATTATTACTTTTCCACTTCTATTCTTGTAAATAAAACATCCATAGGTATATATATCCAGTTTTTTTGTTAGGTTGTGAAATCCAGTTTGGTCGTTTCATTTCACGTGGTCTTTCGAGTCGCAGCTGATACACCGCATATTACCAACTCCATTTCTATTGAAGTATACCTTATTGTTCGTTGTAGAGTTGAATGCATTGAAACGAAAATAATGCTTGCTCGCTCTTTATACGTTTTAAATCGTACTTATACGATAATCTATTGGAGTTAGGTTCTATGACTCGTTTATTTTTTTAACTAAATCATATGTTATGTTTGTTTACTGCTTAAATCTATACCTTTTTTATAGTGTATTCTTGAAACGAAAGCATATACTATCAATCGCGTACTATTCTACTCGAGTTGTGGGAGTAGAATGGCGGAAATGTATGACTATGATGCGTGCTACGATAGATTGGTATCAATTCCCGGTCCTTTCTTACTTATGTACCCCTGGTACGTCTTATTTAAGGTATTAGGTAGGTATATTTGCAGCTTTGATTGCTGAGTCTGGTTCTGTCTATGCACTCCTAGTGTCTCTCCAGTATTGTACCACTTGCCACGTTGGCTGCTGAGTGTGCTGTGCTTTTGGTACCAGAATCATACCCATAAGTAGGCACTTTCTTTGTCACATAATTATGCGTCCCTGTTACTGTTGCAGCCTCCACTCAAATGAGTGTAAAAAGCTTTGCCATGATTTCCTAAAAATCATGCTTGACAGATAGACTGGTATTGAAAAGAGAGGATATCCAAGATTCTTTTGTAATTTTTTTCTGTTTTAACTGTTAACTAACTGGTCCGCCTAGACTTAGTTTAAGGTCTTCGCTGTACAACGAATACACCGCATAATTTACTTTAATTACCAACTGAGAAAAAAACCGGGTGCTATATAGATTATGTAAAAAAAATCGATTCCCTAGAAAAGTCACACTCTAACCAGATGCGTTTAAATAATGACGACCTAATTTTATCCACGTGTGCGTATATTATGTCACACACACATCGCTCTACTTCACCGAACATAAAAAAAAACTCACAATCTATTTCCGAGGTCACATACGAACGAGTCCCAAGCTAGTATCATAAAAAAATCACACAGTAAGGTCAATGAACCGCCGCCGAAACGCATCGGGTAATGCACTCATACGCCGACGCGGGATACCACGATAGTACTTGGTACTTTGACTTTTGATTGCTTTAATCTTTTTATGATCGAATTGAACTGTTAAGATCTCTGTGTGCCTGGTACTTCGTTTGGAAGAAGAAGATGGTTTCTTTAATTAGGTCTCAAGATAAAATACTAAAAATAAACGAATATAAACCTTAAGGCTTAGTTCTCACGTTTTATGCTAATCTAAAATCAATTTCGAAGGCTTAATTTCTTCTCTTAAATTATTAGAGGTTATCTTATGTAGGTACTGAGGTAAACGAGTTGCGTCGGCTCCATGAATAACTAGTTATTCTGATTTCCCTACGGACAAAGACTCTTTACCAGAATCCAGTGATGAAGGAAATAATCAAGCTTTACTGAAGCCAATATGTTTTTAGAAACTCGATAGCAGAATATTAGTCTGCTTTTCTACCTTTGTAGATTTTTATTATTATTATTATTTTAACTTAACGTGTAATCTAATGTAACTAGCTGAGTTAATACGTAAGCTTGAAAAGAGTAAGGCTTTTTTTTAGATATCCATAAATACTCAAGATTTCAGTAATCGCTGTTGATTCTCTAACTTCCGCTGAAGAATTTCACTCTCTATCTACAATTTTTTTATCAATCCATGTCAATTTATCTGGGACTAACCACCGAATCGTCACATTTATCCTCTTCTCTTTATATCAATTCATTTGTGGTCTGGCCGGTAGTGTGTGTTCCTCTTCCATAGCCTCTTTTAGCATCCATCTTAGTATTCACCCCTTTCTAGACATGTCATCTTTGACACGATAAATCCGACATAATCAGCCTATAATGTTCCCACTGCTGGGACACTGGCCTCGTCATTTCGAGTGGGAGTGGGCTATAATCTACGACGCCAGCCCAGTGCAGGTTGATAGATGTCATATTTATGTCTTCGAATTGTTTGGTTCTAGGACATGCCGGTTTAGTAACAATGTTTTCTTTCACCGTTTTGAGAGCAGTGGTGATGAAATCATTTACACAATGTAAAGCGACTACCTGAGTTTGAACCCACGACCTAGGACTCGTCGGAGGCTGCTACCACTGTCCACTTCTACTACGTCGTATGAAAGAGCACACAAGATGTCAAAACCTTTATAATGATGTATCAGATAATGTATCCACACCGGTTTTTCTTTTCAATCCAACCGGTGCCATCATAGTTCTCACATTTATAAATGTCAGTGTATAGCCTTTTTCTATGACATAAGCTTCCTCAATGCAAAGTTTATCGTGGGCAGTTGTCTATTTGAGAAGATTAAGTAACAGGTAGACATCTGATGCCACTCCTGGGACAACATAAGTATGTTCTAAAACCTCAGTGGTGCGGCTGTTAGTCAGCATTTTGCTTATTGTGATATAAACTTTCCTAGAAAGTAAAAAGACCTGCAGTATTTAATTTTTTTGTGGGAAATTATGAAAATAACATAAAAGCATCTCGTCCCACCTATGTATATGTATATCTGAAGATCTTGTACATAGATGAATATAAACTAAGATTACTATGTGCAATGTTCTAACAAAGAAAGTGATTTCGTAGCTTTGTATACGAAGTAGGATTCTCCAGGAAACCGCATTACAAACATAGCAATGACTAATTGTTTTGTAAACAGACCTGTTCTTTCTATAAGTTTTTTTATGGCAATAAAGAAATTTATTTATTATGCTCTAACATATATATATAGTAATACGGAACCAATAAAACCAAATTTTCTATTCAAACTCTACCTGTATTTCAGAGAAGGTAGGGTTGGTACGCCTTTGATACTCCACAATAATGTATTTATCTTAAACTGGCCCTCAGAACCGAAAAGCTGTAATGGTCCTTCTGTCCTACGTCGATACTGTGACAGCACTCAAATTAGTAGTTATGTTACTAACACCAGACACCAAAAGGTTAAGTTAAAACAAGTAAGGAAACCCAGTGGCTCAAATTCTGTTCAATAGTGATGTCACAACATTGTTAAATATGCATGTATAATAATCTAAAAAAAATTACCCAAAACATGATGAACTAAAAAAATCCATGCCACTGTGAATAGACAAATTAGTGTTGACATTTCGCACGTCCTACTTTCTACTAACATTCAACTTCAAAAATTACCGTGACGTAACAATATTACTGGGACATTGGGTCTTGGGGTCTTATGTAAGTTGAATTTGGCGTTGCATAATCTGTGAAAGTCGGTCGACAAGCTTCCGTAGTGATGTAATGGTTCTCAAGTGCTGGCATACTTGTGTGGACCATGAAACTGTTTTTAAACGATTTGGTTGCGGTCATGTGAAGATTGAAAGTCGTTTTTAGGTTAGGAGTCGGTAGTTCAGTTCGGCTGGTGGTGATTGGTTTTTTTTTTCGTTAATTATTTTTTTTCGCCGTAATTTCTAGGACATGCATTAAGAGACACTGTACTTACTTAATATTTTCTTATTGTCATTATGTTTTCTGTTTCTTTTCAACACCATTTTAATGGGTTTTTTTTCTTTGTTACAGATCGAGTAAAAATCGACATACCGGAAGCCCGTGTGATACTGTGCATTAACTAAACTTATCAAAAACGTGACGCCTCTATTTAGTAAGTTTAGTTAGCGGAATTACTATGTGATTTTTACATTACTTTTTTATAAATATACACGGATAGTTTAGATTTTAAGCTAAATAACGTAAGATTAGAAGAATACGTAACAAAGCATAGATGCATACGATTGAACCAGTTCTCGTTTTTCCGTTGCGTTGTGATGTAATTCAGTAAATATTTAATTAGATGAGGGAATTACTTCGTTTTCGTGAAAAGTTTTAAATAAATACACGTTTTCTCAATCATGATGACAATGTTTTTAAAGTAAAAATAATACATCATTTTTGCAGGTAATGTACAACACTACCGCTCTTGGGATAGGGTTGTCATCTGTCAGTTTGATAAATGACATGTGTAATTTAAAAACTTCTATTATTTATTCAAGATAAAATAAATCTATGTTATTACGTGTTTTTATAGTCTTACGTGTAATATCTATCATCTGATGTTACTGGTGTGTCCCAGCCGTAAAGAAGTGATCTCAAACGTAGGCAGGGACCCGCTCAGAAAACATGATCACTGCCATTGTTGTCTCGAAAATGTACTCTAAAATCATAACAATAAAGTCTAAGTTTACAAAAAGGCTGCATCATAATTCTACGTCAATTCATTGTCATAATATTCCATCATTTGTCACGATTTTGTTAATATGACACCCCATTAATTGATGTCGTTCCAAAATTGTTGCAAAAAAGTAAAGTATTACTTTTAAAATGAAAACTATTGTCAATAATAATTGTTATTGCTTTTAAATGCATGAACTTGAATTATGATCGTTTTGATTTTAATCTAAGATTTTGTTGGTTTTTTCTTCCGCAAATAAACACTGTTTGAAAAAATAACATTTAGGGCCGAATTATACAAAGTTGTATAAATCATAAAAACGACATCTGGTTTCACGTAGCATTCATATTCATAAAAAAACTCATACAAATATGACTGATCAGATTTTATACCTTGAAGACAGTAAATAATTGATGTTTTTCTTACTTTTCGTTAACAATTATGATAGTTTACTGTAATATATAGAAAATAGTATAGTTATTTTAATGTAAATTGGTTGTATATAATTTTGAATCAGTAATCAAATGTCTAGAATTAATTGTAATTGTTTTTCGTAACTCCTTGAACGTAAGAGGACAGAAAAGGTAAATACTTTGTGGTAGCGTAAATAATCTTTAAAAATGATAAATGTTTGTTTGTATTTGCCCGTTCTGACGTAAGAAATTTTATTGATTGTTGAGAAAAACAACTATTTTCTTTCTTTTTAAAATATTTAATGTGTACATAATTCTACATAAGGCGTAGCGCTAAGCGTATAGGTTTAATGTTTCTTTGGGTTAATATTATTTTGTTGAGTCTAAAATTTTTATTCCTATTAAAGTACCTTTAACTTCTTTTTTGTTAGATATTTTTCTTGTCTGCTTACTTTAAGATTAAGTGCTGTTTTAAATGATAAAATCATGACCTATTATGGCGTCGCCAGATGGCAAGTACAAGGAGTTATTTATGTTAAAACTTAAAATACTTATTGATATAAATGTTATGCGCTACTTAATTTTGTTTTATGGTAGCTACAAGCACGGGTTTAGGCTGCTTAAAACAGATGTATATTATTTTAATAATAAAACAAAATGCAAATATTAACTTTGAGTGCCAGCCCTGATGGCATTGTTGTAAAAATAAAAATAATATTTTTGAATGTGGTTTTTTGCTGAAATTGGGGATGGCAGTCATTGTAAAACGGGTCTCGAAACAGATAGTTACCAGATTGAATCCTACAATGTAATAATGAATATAAGAGAAATGGCATCTACACACTAATAGAGTAAACGAAAAAGTTGTATATTTCGTATTTTATGAAACTTGTATTATAAAGTTATCACTATTTACATGCCTACTATTTTTATAATAAAACTTTTCCAGGAGTTTGTAAAAATATTGCACACAATTAACAGTCGTTTCATATGTTATTTTAATTAACATTAATTTCTAAGTATATTTATTTTTTACACAAGCCTATTTAATATTCGTCACAAAAACTATACCTTAATAAATCTTATTTATTAAAATAATATTTATATTTAAATACCTTGTGTGTAGACGTCATAATATACACTATACTCCGTCCCGTTTTTACCTGCTTTTATTTAAAAATATAGTCTAAAATTAGCACATGAAATATTTTCAACTACGTGTATAAAAATATAATAAGAAACTTAAGTGTTAAAAACTAAATAAAAATTGATTTGGCTTCAATTTATAAGTACTAAATAGGCGAATAAGTATTGCAATTTGCAAAAAAAATGCAAACGGCAGATAATTTTTCCCGCGTTCTGCGTGTCAAGGGCCTTTGATTTGACTTGTTTTCTTATGTTTTGATGTTTAAAAAATGTTGTTTTATTTTTAAAGTTTTGTTTTCTACGTCGTCCAGATGGTGCTACAAGATCAAATCTTTCTATACTTCTGAGCCAAAGACTATTATTTTTTTCCCTTAATATTGTGTTGTTATTTGCGAAAATATTAATTAAGATATTGATAGACATAAAAAAGAAAAATCAATGCAAGCAACTTTGCACAAAACAAGTACATATCGAAAAACACGTTATATTTGTCTATCAATATTAAAATATATTTTTTTGCTTTTTGGGAATGATTTTCTTATGAAATATATATTTTTTCGGTCCTACTTTATATATGTTGCTTTAGAAGTCCTATTTTGTAGGAACGAATGAGGCCTTGCTGATTTTCTCTGACAATAATGCTAGTGGTTAAACAACCACGTAACTTCGATGTTATAGGTGCAATTAAATTTAATATATACATATATAATAGAAAAATATACCTTTTGTTTTCTTTTGACAACCCTATGATACTTCATATTTTATTATTTCGAAAGCAGACCCGGCTTAGATAATTAACACCAGAAATTGATGCACAAAGCGCTAGAGTTGTAATAAGATGACGAACTACCAATTCTTCTATCTATTTTTTGAAATATCAGCACAATAACATTGTACTAATTTCTACTTAAAGTTAGGAGGTCTTCGCAGCAAAATTAGCTTCTCATGATTTAGAAGTTATTTCTATTAGTCTTTAGTGTGATAAATAGTCATATATCGTGTTAGGGGGGCTTCAGGATCCTATTCCGGATAAAGCGGGAGGAAACGCCCGGGTGTTACAATTGTGTGGATCGCCTAGAGGATACGGTGGAGCATACGGTGGACGTCTGCCCAGCTTGAGCAGAGCACTGCCACGCGCCCTGTTCTCGTGGAGGCGATCGGCGGTGGCGATGTCTCGAGTCCGGCCCTGATTCAGGCCATAGTACGGAGCAAGAGGGCATGGGAAGCCGTCACCTCCTTCTGCGAAGCAGTAATGCTCACAAAGGAGGAGGCGACACGCGTGAGCGAATGGCGAAATTCGCGCCCTCACGCCCCTGGGCCCCGCAGGAGACGCCCTGGGCGTCGGGAATTCCAGGCCAATTCCCGGCCACCATAGGCGCGCGCTTTCGGACGGCGAGCAATGGGTAGCTCGTCGTCCGATAAGGACCAGGCCCGGGTCGACGGCGCGTAGTGTTCTACGTGCGCCTCAAAGAGATGTCACCATCAATAACGGTGTCCGCTAGTGCCGAAGCCTGCCAGGGTTGCGGGAAAGACCGAAAGGGTTACCGTGGCCTCTGGCGCAGGCAACTGAAGGAACACGGGTGGGTTTTAGTCAGTAGCTGTCTGACACGCCCTCCCGCTCCCCCCAGAGCGGGAGATATCATTTGGAAAAAATGGGGGGGGTGCAGTAAATGCGAAATAGCATTTTACATCGATAGGCAATAAAAAAACAAAAAATCGAAAAAAGGTAGTTAGGAGGTATTGGGAGTTCATCGTCGAAATATTTTCAAGACCTGGCACCAATGTGAAGAAAAAGTATAGAAGCCAGGGATCAATGCTTGATGGTTAGTGCTTGTTCCTCTTCTAAGGAAACGAAATAGCATGGGTAGGAATAGGCCACAGGGCACGGAGACGCTTCGGCAACTGCTGCTAGAGGCAGTACTGTCATCACTTTTCATACAAATCTACGATACAAATTACGTGTAGTAACTGATGGCTTTGAAGGTGGAACGTGACAGCAGTTGGGCGCTCAACGCAATTTCTGCGGCTCCTATTATTTTAGTACCGCCGTCGGAAAAGCCACTGGAAGTACAGTTAAAGACTGACCTAATTAATACCAAAAATGGTAGCTGATGCACTAATCGCTAGAGTTGTGGGTGTTTTCAAGACAAATGGCAGAGTTCGTAACCTGGCACTCAATATTTTTGTCTACAAAGAAATGTGAAGAAATCTAGACTCAATTATGTCTTAAATATGTGAAAACGCAGTGAGCAAATGTTTTCATCATTGCTCATTCTTTTTCGATACGAGAAGAGGAAACAAATGGATGTTCCTGCCGAAAATGAATGAGCTAGGGAAACTCCTTACAGTGGGCAAGTACAGGCTGTTATGAAAATAAAAAGTCGTTTCAAAATCTAAGCTGTTCGAAGTTTGCTATAGCTCCAATAACTTGCATAGCTCAGTAACGAATAAGATCTGTCTGGATGTGTCGAATATCTTGGTATATCCGGTGCCAATTGCATGTTGGCCCAAACGGATAGGTTAACCAACATTGGCCCAAAGGTTGGAGGATAAATTTCTTATCTGTATTTGTAAATAAGGGTGAGGCAGTATGAAAAATACAATCTGAAGATAGAACAAGATGAAAACGATCGTAGAAGACGTAGATATGTATGTTATGAGCCTACATAAGTGACGGTGTTCAAATCCGGCGCACCCTACTTAGGCCAAGATTCAGACACCGCACTTTGATTTAACTTTGCTATGTAAAGTAATCGTCAATACGAACGTGAGCATTATTTGTTAGAGTCAAAGTGCGGTCTGTGAATCTTGCTTTCTGCTTCACTAACAACTTCACTGACTTGGTTATCTCTGCTGCCCTGTACTTGGTTTACTTGGTATTCGTCTTATTTATATCGTTCTCACATATAATTATACCTATATACAAGATTATTGATGTAACTAATATTTATGTAACAATATAATTTAAAAGAGTGTCCATGGAGTTTCTTGCACGTTCTTCTCCATAGGTACCTACTACGCTTTGGAATGGGCAACTAGCTTCATATTTCTGACTGACCGACCACTTGACAATTCAAAAGTGCCTGTAAATGGTTTATATAATTGAAATAAATGCTTTGAGTTTGAGTTTGAATTGTTCGTGTATCGTGGGTGTGTTAACAAGCACGAACCGCCAGACACAGAACTAGTCCATGTAGGAATTGAACCCCAGTTAGTAAGCATGGTAATATAATATGCATGTCTTGTTTATGAATGGAACAAGACCTTTACGCTGACGTCTGACTAAATATAATCAATCAATCAACTCAGCCTTTACCAGTCACCTGACCCATCTGATTCTCCGCTTTCCGTATCCAGTCTTTCCCAACCACCTCTTTAAGGCCATCGGACCATCGAGCTGGGGGGTGTCCCACTCTAGGCTTACCTATACGTGGTCTCCACTCCAGGCCTCGATCTGCTTCAACGACCATCGGTTCTTTGATAAACATGGCCAGCCCACTGCCTCGTCAACTTGATAACTCTGTAAGCTATGTCGGTAACTCTATTTCTTTTTCGTATAATTTCAATTTCGGATCTTATATGTATATACATATCCTGATTTAAGTTATTTTTTATCTACAAAATTTCTTATCAGTTACCCTGTGATTATTTTTTTGTCATGTTCCCAAGGCAGGTGGGCGTGTAACCGAGTCATCTTATGCAACGTTGGACCAAAGATTGGCCACACACCTGGCGCCAACAGTTGGCAGTAGACAGCTACTAAAATACCAGCATTGTATCCCTGGTCACCTTGACAGACATTATATTTATACTGTCAATTGGATTCAGTTGTAATTATAGACGTGTGATACTTTCTTCTATGCTTAGTCATTTACTGTTTTATGTAGGTACTATTTACATGTGGATTTAATTTGGCCTGAGTACGTCACACCTTCACACAGACCAGGGAAGCATGACACAAAAGGGAGGAAGCCGGTCAATGATGACGTCGCACCCGGGGCAGTTAGTCTCGCAAAAATCAACTCCCTAGTCTTTTTCCGTCCCGACGTTGTTGGGACGGTTTCCAGGTTAACCGGATGCAGCTGAATACCAGTATTTTACATGGACCGACTGCCTATCTGACCTCCAATCTCCACAACGCAGTATATAAGCAGTCCGCCCCACAACCAACCCATCTTCTGACCACGACCACGAGGTAAGAAAATCTTTTTTGAGACGTATTCCATACTGGGAGTCGGGTAATGTGCCTATTACTGCGATTTTTCATCCGGTAAATGGCAGTAACACCTCTTTTTACCCCCTCGGAAAATACTGGAGTCATGTTAAATAACCGAAATAAGTAAATTCCTGTTTGGACAACAACTAAGTATACTGTAAGTTGACACTAACACTTCGCATCAAATTATGTACCTACAAAACAGGCGATTTCTTCGAATTACCTACATCGACGAGTTTATAGTGCTTACACCTGCGGTGCTACGTCATCAACTTTGTGACCAGTCGGAATGTATGAAAATTGTAGTTTGAATATGTAGGTAGGTATTGTTTATTTTGATAGGCTCGCATTTGACCACGATCTCACCTGATGATAACTAAAAGTGTGGTAAATGAAGGTAAGTGCTTCCCTTTAGGATCCGTCCCCACCATCCTCCTTCCATTTGGGCTTCTCTCTATGATTAAAAAAAAACAGAGTCGTCGCAAAAATTGTATCAAGAGGGAGTCGTAGCACAACGTCATTAATTTTTCTCATCTTCCAGTACCCACAATAAATGGGCCAAGCGGTTCGCGTAGACTGGAAAGCTATGGATCATGATTTCGAGTACAGTCGCACTGCATACTTGGGTCCACTCTTAGCACACATGCATAGATGCATACTTAACCTGGAGAGTTGAGCAGGAATTGGTACTCAGATTGCGGATTGCCATCGAACACTACCGATCAGTGATTTTTAAAGGAAATTGTGAGGAATTAAAAAGTGAAATTGGAAAACGTCTGAAATCAGGAGCAGACAGCAAGCAAAAATGGTACTCCATGCTCGTTGCTTCAAGGTACAAAAAGAGGCCTTTGGCCTGCAATACAGAAACTAACATAATTATTCCATATTTTTCTATTCACTTCCACAACCTTACAACGACATTAGAATCGCGTGACGAGCCAAAGGAAAAAAACTCGAGTTTCTATTGTTTTAGTAGCATTCAATAATTTATAGGGCGTTATTATATTAATGAATAACCGAGGTTGTCAGGCTTCCGGGTGCTATGATCAGTCTTCTGTTTCCTGTTTCGTGAAGTACTGGTACTAGGGACTTAGGATTGCGAATGGATGACACACATTAATCAACTAAACGACTTGTGATGGAAATGGCGTAAACTCGCGCATTTTAGATATGAGTGATTTTTAGGTCAATTGTAGCCCAGAAATGCCGCCGGTAACTCCTGAATACGAGAAGCATAGGACCGTCGATGAGGCGACTCTTAATATGTCCAGCAGTGAATGTATTTCGGGTGAAATGATGTAGACAATATTTTGAAAGATGTACAGCTAGCTAAAATGTTTGACTGTTAAATCTTGCTGAAAAACTGTAGGCACTACTCGTAACAAATAGATACTGACGACGAGATAGTGTGTGTGAATCCAAAATTATACTGTGAAGAAGAAAAACACGAAGTAGAAACATTGGTACTCAAAGACGGAAAGAGTCGATCAGCAACTGACACAGGTTGAAAAACTGAATGAAAACTGTTAATAGTATTTTCTCGATATTTTATTGTGGTTCCTATTTGACGGCACTAACCTGCGAATAAAAAAAACTTTACATAAAAAATCTATCTATCTCAATCGATAGATAGATACGGAGTTTAATCGTCGCTATCTATCGATAAATCGTCGACAGGTACTAGGAGCACATAAACGGCAAGATGTATATGCGCGAGGGATAAGCAGGGCTGGCCCACAAACGCATCCCACTTTAGAATTTGGGCCGATATAAATACGCACTGCACTTGCACCGTCGCGTCAGGTAGGGTTGCCACAATTTAGTATAAAATACATTGTAGAGTAAAATAATTTTATTATAAACAATGTGGATTTATAGAACGTTGACATACCAGCAAAATGTACTAATGATGTGGAAATAAATTACATATGCGTGTCTGCTACTCAACTTAAGAATAAAGTTAATAATTGGCCACAGTGATGACTCAACTTGAAAGATGAGTTCACAGACTTAAGGCGAGCTTGTCACTTTAATATATGGTTGATTATATTAAAGTGACAAGCTCGCCTTAAGTTTGTGAACTCATAATAGTTTATTATTAATCAACTATTATTAACATCAGTCTTTTATGTCCCCGCGCAGAGCAAGGCCTTCCTTTCCCTCATTCGACGTATCCCTAACTATTACTGTCATGGCCAATCTGTAAGAAAAGAGTTGAGTTTGTCTCGCCATTTTCTAAAGTTATTGTGTAAAATTAGTATTACTTACTAATTTTAGGCAATTTTTTTTTTTTTTAAAGATTCTAGACGTATTTTCTTACCAATTAATCGCATCTCAATGTATGTCCTAATGTCCTAAATACAGAAATTACTCAAACTACATATATGTGAGTACATGCTAAAAGTTCACACACAGGCGGACTCGGGAGCACTAGACCACTAAAGAGTCCTTGCAAGAGCTTCTTAAGATTTTTGAGTCCCGAGCATCGAGCACATTTCACCTTGTGGCAGCCCTATACGCCAGCAGGCCGGACGTTACGCGTGCGGTAACCGTGCCGATCGTAATACATACTTATAACAGGTACATTATATTCATTGACATTATATTATGTAGTATTTATGCGTGATATTAGGTGATTTTATTATTTGTAGATTTTATTATTGACCCAGAGTTTTCAGCCAGAGATAAGAGATATCAAATATTGAATGAACAAATCTCGTTTAAAAGTAGCGAATACTCTAAGATTCCTAAACAAACGGAGTGAGTAAGAAATACTTTAATAGACAGTTCTAACAAACAGAAAATTAAAATTCACGTTTTTCAGGTGCTTTAATTGCCTGTTGGCACATCGTTTTTAAATGTTATGTATTATAAATGTACATGAGCTTGACAATTGCATAGTTTAAAATTGACCGTCGAAAGGGTTTAAGAGAAAGCAAGGTAGTGTATTCCTGAATCGAAAAGTGAGAATTCCTCGCCGCTGCACACAAAATCCAACATGGTCGACTAACTACAGGACTCTATTAGCTAATAAGCAACATGATCGCAACGTATATTTCCGTTGTCTCCTGTAGAAGACAACAGGAGGCAATACACGTTCGCAGATGATCGCAAAGATACCAGGAGCGAAGAGCTGTCAACAGGTTTAAAGGTACATTAGCCCTCTCAGTAAGAGGTCATAAATGATGCCCACATTCTACACCCTGAACCGATCAGGGTTAAACATTTGGCAAAAGCGGAGCGCTAACTGAGACGGGAATGTTAGCCGTTATTTTTAACTGGCCCAGTTAAACGACAACGTGCGGTTAGACGGAAACTAACCCGTCTGCATCACTTTCAGTTTTACCCAGATATTTTAATATATCAACTCTCAGCTTAACATGGACTCCTGATAGACCACCGGCGCTACAGTTAGCAGTTCTCAGAGATAGTGCAGCCACAGTCAAATGGCGTAAGATATTCTACCTATCGAGCGGGAATGGAAGCCATCCACTCCAACCGTTGTTTATCCGTCCGGTCATAACAGTTCGTCATGCTTGTACTCCTCGAAGGTAGGGAGACGTGTAGTATCTATTACAGTTCTTGTATCATAGGGGGCGAGCCTGTTTATCAAGGCAAATAAAAAAAAACAATAGGATGAAACCATCGTTCGTATTTTCGAGATTTCACTTATTCCCTTCTGAATTTTTCCTATAGAATATCTAGACCATAACATTTTGACAAGTAGCTAGCTCAGTAATGAGATGCAAACCAATAAAACAATTCGCAATAAAAATAAAATTTAATCTATACCGGTTTATTTCGCGGGCTGCGTATGCGCTGCCTGTGAACCAATTTACCTTATCGCTGCATGTAAGTAATGATAGCGTGGTACAGCTGAAGATTTAAGACCTTCTTGGGTTCTAGGTAGCAATTTCGTAACCTGGATGTATAATCAGGCAAATTAGTTACTTAACAAATTGACACACTACGTCAATGTGCCTTGTTATAGCCATCTCATACAACTGTCAGAGAATGACAGTTGTGATTTTAACGCGTACAATTAAGGTTGGTAGTTAATTTGTTAAACAATGAATTCCCAAAACTAATACTAGTACTTAAGACTAGAGCCGATACATTCCAACTGTTTTTAAGACAAGTCTTTTACAGTTCAAGCAGTACGTCATCATCGCGAAATTCTTGTACGCTGAAATAGTCATCGTGCTTCTCTTGACATTGCCTATCGCAAGTCCATCAAAATGGCAGAGGTTTTTCAAGTCAAAATTCCTCGCTTACAATAAGTGGTCAAGCTTCTATTTACTTCTTTACTTCTACGGTTATGGAATGCCTTGTCCGTGTGGATAAGGCCTGCTCAATGTTTGTTCACTTTAAAATTCTGGTAAAAAAACACTTCTCTCTCCTTAAACATCATTATAACTTATGGTTTCCTTGCTTTTGTTTCATATTTATTTTTGATTCATTATATGTAGATGTCAATGTATGTATTTATTGTATATGTAAATGGTACACCACTGACTACCTGCAGTATTGTCTCTCCTTCTCCCTTTAATTCATCCAATGGTTGTCTGTAAAATATCGCTTTTAGCGATAAGACCGTACATTGTGACACCCTATGTAAAATGTCTACATTTACATCTGTCATTTGTATGATGTACATAATAAAGAGTGTTATCCTCTTTTCTAATTCCCTGATTTTATCTACTAATGGTAAAGAATAACCGTGGAGATTTTCGCCCGTTCCTCTCCATAAAAATAAAAGCTTGCAAATAACAGCAATTTTCTGAAAGACTGCTCGACTTTGGCACTGCGCAAAAAAATGTGAAGGAAAACTTATTGGAAATATTGTCTTACAACCAAAAATTCAGAGACACGTGACATCCTTTTTTTCCGTGGAGTCATCTTAATGGATACCATGATGGAGAACAGAGGGTTATGTCGGACTCCTACCGACTAAAATCTCACTGTTCCTATTACTACCAAGAGTCGGGGGCCCGGGAGATACTTATGCATTCGCCGCACCCCCGACTGGAATGACTGCACTGGGCCCCAGTGGTGAATAACGGCCCGGTCCCTCTCACAGAGCAGGCAGATTATGTTATGAACATTATGTATGCGTAGACAACTTGAAATTGTTGTTTAATTTAATCCAAGTTTACATAACTTTCAACAGGCGCTTTATTTAAAAGTGAATCAAGCAAATGCCTACGCATATAATGTTGTGTAAAAACTACTTTAGAGGTTTTAGAAGCAAGACAGATATAATATTTAAAACTGTTTTGTTATGTGGGCAGAGCTTAATATAGGTTTTACAAATTAACATGAAGGAAAGCTGACCGGTTTCAAGCCATCAAGCATAAGCATATTCAGCCTATAATGTTCCCACTGGTGGGACACAGGCCTCCTCTCTGTGGGAGATAGCGGCCCGTAATCCACCACGCGGGTCACATGTCTTCGAATTTTTGGTTCTAGGACATGCCGGTTTCCTCACGATGTTTTCCCTCACCGTTTTGAAAGCAGTGGTAATGAAATGAAATACACTAAGTAAAGTGCCTGTTTGGGTTCGAACCTACGACCTACAACTCGTAAGTCGCAGCCGTTACCACTTTTTTTTTTTTTTTTGTTTCCGGGGTGGAAAATCCTCATGGATGTCCACCGCCCTGGGGCGGGCGGCGGGGTCTGTCAGACTCTTACTGACTAAAAACCACCCCGATGTTCCATCTCACACCTACGCCGGGGGTCGCGGGAACGTAAGATCCTTCCGCAACCCCCGACTGGTGCCGGCCCGCCACTGCGGGCCTCTTCAGGTCTGGGGGGGAGTGAGGTGTTTGACTCCCCCCCGCGACGTCTAAGAGGGGCGCGCGTGGAACACTACGCGCCGCCACCTCGGGTCCTGGTGTGTGGGGGGCGACAGACGTCCCCGAGTCCGTCGCCCCTGGACCCATTTAGGGGGGCTGGAAGAGGGCGTTGTCCACCCTCCGCCGACGCCCGGTGCGCCTTCTGCGGGCCGGGTGAGTTGACGAGATTTCCCGCTCCCTTTCCGCAGAAACCACCGCCGACCATCGACTCGACTACGGCCGGCAGCGACAAGTCACTGCCTACTTCTGTTCAAATTTTAAAAGTATTAGTTTCATCAAGAGTTTGGTCAATGTTTTCAAAACGAAAGACATTGACAGGACAAGCACGTTACATGTCAATAGGTCCCAGCTGTCATGAGCTGTCCAGCCATGCTTCGAAGCGTAGCTGCAGTTCAGTGGACTTCAAGTTTACGTAAGTAGGCCGGTCCTCACCGGACACGGTTGCTTCGGGAAGTTCCTGTTCCAGATAAGGCGAGAGGAAACGCCTGGGTGTCATCATTGTGTGGATCACCCGGAGGACACGGTGGAGCATACGGTGGAAGTCTGTCCGGCTTGGGCGGAGCACCGCCGTGTCCTCGGGTTGGCGGTGGCGATCACTAGCGTCCGGCCCTGGTCCAGGCCATGGTACGGAGCGAGAGGGCTTCGGAAGCCGTCACCTCCTTCTGCGAAGCAGTAATGCTCGCGAAGGAGGAGGCGGAACGCGTGAGGGCGAGGCAAAATTCGCACCCTCACGCCCCTAGCCACCGCAGGAGATGCCCTGGGCGTCGGGAATCCCAAGCCGATTCCCGGCCACCGTAGGTGCGGGCTTGTGGACGGCGACCAATGGGTAGCTCGCCGTCCGATAAGGACCAGGTCCGGGTCGATGGCGCGTTGTTTTACACGCGCACCTCAAAGAGATGTTAGCAGCACTGACGGGGTCCACTAGGGCCGATGCCTGCCAGGGTTGCGGGAAAGTCCGAAAGGGTTACCCTGGCCCCTGGCACAGGCAACTGAAGAAAAGTGGGTGGGTTTTAGTCAGTAAGTCTGACACGCCCTTCCGCTCCGCCCAGAGCGGGAGAAGTTATTAGATGATTTAACAGACAAATAAAAGGGGGTGTAGTGTACAGGTTACCACTGCTGGTTTTTAATTTTTTCCTTATTTCCACTCCAACTTCTAGCCAGAATATCACCTCATATTCTGGCTCACTATTTAGTTACCTTTGTGTCAAATAATATCTGTTCCCTTTGTGCAAGTTTGTCCTCCGTCTCTTAACGTGTTTTGTGTAATTTATAATAAGGAAGTACCGAGATAGGCAGTGATACAAGTGGTATAACTTTACTAGACTTTTATTGTACACTACCCCGTAACACTTCAAGACTATAAATCGCCCCTATTATGGCATGGAAACGGCAACACTGATGATCTATTAAAAATAGATCTTTCCAGTCAGACAACATAATAAAAAAAAAAAACATACAATACTCATATTGCTGTCAAATAAAAGTATCGGACACATAATGGATAGTAATTCGTGCGAACATTCATCAATGACACTACACAATACACTTCCCCTGGTTATCTAGCCCCCCACTTTCAGTACATTTGCGCCAACCACAATAGAAATCTACGTTCTTCACACAATCGTCTTCTTCAATGTCCCACTCACCGCACAGACTTCATTCACTCTTCCTTCTTTGTTCAATCTATATCTCTGTGGAATGCACTCCCCCAGGAAATCAGAATGGCAACCAACCGATTATCCTTTAAAACTAAAGTTCGCGAGCACATTCGCAAGAAGCTGGCAGTATCATCACAGCGGTAATGTTTTCTCATTGTTTGTCCTATTTGTTTTTAGCATATTCGTGTATTTATGTACATTTATTTGTGCTTATATTTATATATAATTAGGTATAAGTATTATATGTATTTATAGACTAAATAAGTTTATACGTGTCTATATATTTAACATTATTTATTCCTAAAATATCATTATAAATTGCACCTACCACTGTTTGTCTCTGCATCACCCAAATGTTGACTGGTAGAATATGCCTATGGCATTAAGTCCGCCTCTGTACATTTGTGTGCTTAAAGTGTTAAATAAATAAAAATAAATAAAATACACACTCATGCATAGCACTGCATTGTCAACATCCTAGTCGCGTATGAGTCCTTGTAGCGTCTATGTACTCGTACATCCATAGAAAAATGCACATGAGTTTGTACAAAGGAGATGTTCCAGAAATGTATGGAGCCTGGGCCAGCACTATGTACACTATATGTAAATATCGCTATGTATTACAGTAATCGTTTTTTATTGTTAATTTTCTGTAATTTCACTTCGTTTCAAAGTATACTCTAATTAACTTGGCCAAGGAGAGCAACACAACATAAAATTAAACATGGTGGATCAGATTAGCAGCATGCAAAAAAAAAATCATTTTGCAATGACATTTGATTGACGTGTTTTAGCTGCCATAAAACAAAACAATACGAATTTCGAAAATCTTGGGTTGGGTTTCGGTTTCGATAAAATAAGACTACAGGGTATTCTACTCTACTGCGGCAGCACACCTTCTATCACCTATTCGAGCAGTTAGATATTGGTTATATCGGTGTCAAGAGGAGCATGAAACGTAACAAAGGCTTGAACGTTTTGTTTATTAACAGTCCTACTGCTTCATTCTTTAGTGCCTATCAATATACTCTGGACTTCGATAATTCATAGGAGACGAGTGAGCTGTGCTTTAAACTGTCAAACGTCATGTCAAACACAACTGTCATGGCTGCCCTAAAAGTAGGGTTATCTTATTAAAAAACTTTTTAAATTATCATTTTTACTGTACCCTTCTTCAAATTATTTTTTTAGTATTTTTATGAAATTCCCCTATTTTTTTCCTATTTATCTATGTAGTGTACATATTGGTGGCCCAAAATCAAACATCTCCTTTGCAAAGATAATTTAATTTTCAGTAGAAGGCACATCTTTCAGGATTTTGCATTAAAATATTTTATGGTTTCTGGTGCTTTTACATTAACTATGAGAAGCATGCTAGCTGGCTTCTACCAATTCATGGCAATGAATGGATATGAGTGGTCGAGGATCAAGCGTAGCCACGTACCTGCTGCTTCGTTTGAAGATGGAGCACCGGAAACCACATCATCATCTGCCTAGCCTTTTGTCTACTATAGGGTTGGCTTCCAATCTAACCGGATGCAGCTGAACACCAGTATTTTACATTGAGCGACTGCCTTTCTGACCTTCACCACCCAAGTACTGGATACCCTTTGCAACCACATCATCGCTTTGTCAGATTGTCTATCAAAAACTGATATTCTTTTTTTAAAACTTCGGAGTATGCAGCGCGCTATGGAGCGGGCTATGCACGGAGTTTCTTTGAAGGATAAAATCAGAAATGAAATTGTCCGGAAAAGAACCGGAGTTACCGACATAGCTTGCAGAGTAAGCAAGTTGAAGTGGCAGTGGGCTGGCCATGTTTGTCAAAGGACCGATGGCCGGTGGAGCAGACGAGTCCTGGAGTGGAGAACGCGTATCGGCAAACGTAGCGTGGGACGCCCGCCAGCTAGATGGACCGACGACCTTAAGAAAGTGGCTGGGACAGACTGCATGCGGAAGGCGGAGGACAGGGTGTTGTGGCACAGCCTGGGAGATGCCTAATGTCTAGCAGTGGACTGCGATGGGCTCAGCTGAGTTGATTGATTGATTGATTAAAAAACGAATGGTAGTGTGTAGGTCTACACCTGCTGCTGCACTGCAGGAGGATATTATCATTGTTTAATGTGTTTGCACCTAAACTGCGATTCTCGCTTTAGATGACGCATTATTGCCCTTCTGAGATAATTCTATTTTTATCATCTACTGTGGGTTTTGATAATACCTACCTTAAGATAAGTGACTTGCAGTTAAATAAATACTATTATTAAGTATTCTTTTTTGATAATGTATTTTTTTTAGTTTTCTTTTTATGCAAGTTAACCTAGGTAAGTACTTACTTAGATGTTTTATTTACAACGCATTTTTTTGGAAGAAAGAAAAGACATTTGTACAGATTTTTCACTAAAAAGCATGAATAAGAAAATACAGCCGAGCCCACCGAACAGTCACAGTAATCCTAGATAAACGCACACATACAAGCTGTTTACTCCAAATTTGACGCACACACCGACGCTTGAATGCATACTAATGCATTACTGGTGTAAAGCTCTCAAACCCACGCACACACACATAGAAGAAAGTGTGCGTGTGTGCGTAAGTGGGTCACAGAGATAGAAGGGACACGTGTTGGAGGGCCGGCCCTTTATTAGTGTGGCGTTTTGGTAAACGTATAGTTTGAAAAAAAAACCGGCCAACTGAGTGTCGGACCACGCACAATGAAGGTTTCCGTAGCTGGGATGAATTTATCCAAAAACAAACTTAACATTGTAGTTGAAAAACATGTTCTCCCATACGTCGATGTACGTCACGGTCAATCCTCCAACTGCAGACGTAAGTTTGTAATCGCACTAAAAAAACAAATTAACGATTTTCAGACTTTTTCCTTTTTACTTATGCAGTGAGACTTTGCTTCTTGCCAAACATGGTTCCAGGTCAACGCTATGTACTTACCCTAAAGTTTTTGATTTATTTGCGAGTATCAAAATATGTCGCATAAAGGGCCGCTTGTTTTTAATGCGTTGACTTAGAAGCTTGATTTTAATAGAGCGTCGAGGGACCGTAGACCTACATGTTTGATAATAGTTTCAACTTTATACCTCTATGCGTTTCTTAGAAAAAGCGTCTTGACAGACGGACAGACGGACGGACAACGACGTCATCCTATAAGGGTTCCGTTTTTTCCTGTTGAGCTACCGTTATTTATTTATTTTTGATTTTTAATTCTGTATAAAGATTTTCACTGTAAAAACTTTACATTACAGACACTCAGTTAAGTAGGCATACTTTCCTCCTACAATGTAACATTATTTTTCCTTCAACGATTAGCAACATTAGTATGTTATTTTTATCGTCTGTGGTCTATAATTAATATACTTACCTACTTCCTTCTATTTATGCATTTCCTGTACAGTCCTGTTACTAAATCGATTCCTTTATCTACGTCCTTTCTTGTTCCTTTTTAATTCGTTCATTCACTGACAGCCAAGCCTAAACCGCTAAGCATGAAGTTTTGCACTAAAGTTCCATATAAAGCGAAATTGAATACGAAGGAAGGACTTTTGAAAATTCATTCCCTAATGGGGCCAAATAGCGGATGAAATTTTGTTTAATAGTTTGACAAATTTGCTAACGGAAAACCCCATCTGGCACACGGCTTATTTGTAATAAAAAACAAAAAAAAAAGTTCACATCGCACGCCCTTCGTGCACACTAATAAAGGCCGTTGCGCGCGCGCACCGCGGATGATAGCGTCGAATGGAGAGCGTTCACCCGCCGCTGCCTCGCCCCGCACTGCCGATGCCGCCGGAAAATTGGGTTTTCTCATAGGAATATTATATAATTTAGTGTTAAACAGGAAGAGGGATTTTAAAGTTGTGTAGGAAATCGCGGGATGGTAATTTAGCGACAGATATTTACTAAAAATACATCTTTTAATTTAATGATTTATGAGTTCATTGGTAAATGCTAACCCGATTACTGCTACTTCAGGTATGATTCCAGAATCATAGGTCTATTTATCTAATATGGAAGACATCCCAGTACATTATGAATGTCTAATTAAAAGTCCTAACTAAACTCTTTGAAAATGTAAAATACATACATCAATGTGTCTTTGCTTGCAAGCGGAAAATGTCGCTGCTTCTGCCTGGAAATATATAAGAATTAAGTTTGTGACAAAGAATCTTTTTTGTAACTATTAAAATTGAATCTCCCATGCACTGAAAGTCCTCGGGCTGTAAAAGTACACTCTCTCCTTTCGTGAACTCGGTAGCAGAGTAAACAATACATGGGCTACGGCATTGACTTATGCATTGATGATGTCATTCTGAATCAACCTACTAGCCCAACTTGCTTTATGGCATTATCGTCCTACGATTGTTAGTAGGCATGGGAACCAAATTAACAAGGTCTATGCAGAGTGTAGATAGAACACATGCTTTCTGTATAAACTTTTTAATAAAGATGGTTAAAATTGGAAACTAAATAGGAAATCGAAGGAAGAAAGGACTACGTGTCCCTGATCTAAACTCTCTAATCTAAAACAGGACTGTCTTGTCAGGCAGTCAGCTACGCTACCAGCCTTGCTGGTTGGCTACTATGGAATGGCTTGATTTGCGGAACTAGATTGCGAGAGAAGAAGACAGAATTCAAAGTATGGAACTTTATCATAGTCATACCATAGTTTACACGTAACTAGTATTATTACAGTAACTGTTTAGCTAGCTCGCGGACGGAAATAAGTAGCCTTTATGAATCATAATGCAGCTAGCAACCGGTATCAACTAATTTATGCATTTTGCGATCCTATCTATGCTTTATTGCCTGTTTCGAATGTAGCTATGGACACCATAAAGACACCTTAAAATGGCGCCTAGAAACACCCAAACATAATATAAAAATTAAAATTCGAACAACAACCCACTAGAAACATTATATTTTTTCTCGTCCCCATAAAAACGAAATTACCATTTTTCTAAGTAAACAAACCGGCGAGCCAGATTTTTTTTGTGCATACTAAGTGAAACAGAGTACTAGGCGAACAGAAAACGAAGGTACTGTACAATGGAAAGCGGCGTGAAGGCCGCCAGGTACGGCATAACGCCGAATTTCACTGCGGACAACGCCCTCTGTCGAACTTCTTGACTCCTAGTGACGTAGCCAGTTTTGGTTGACTTGCAGTTAAATTTTAACTGTCGGACCACATCTTACGGCTGATTAATATTTATAGTTTTAAGTGTTTTTGTTTGTTTAAACGAGTTTATCTCAAAAACTGGTTGGCTGCTTTTGATAAGATTTTCTTTATTCACAGAATTTAATATAAGCTTTTTATGCTTATGGATTGATGAAACGGGCTAAATTAATTGTTGTCTATCTAAAACCAAACAACACGTCCGTTTTTACTGAAAGAGGAAAAACGAAAAAGGGTGTAACTCATTTCCGTAGGTAGAAGTTATTTGACGTTAGTACCTATTTTTATGTTTATATAGTTTATTTGTAACTTTAAATACAATAGAATCAAATGGTATCCACTAACTACAAACTTGCTTACATAACTTAAACATTTCATTGGTATTATTTCTTCTATTCTCAACATAAGAAACCGGCCAAGTGCGTGCCGAACCACGCAGAATTTTATTATGGGTTCCGTAGTTGGGACGAATTTACCCATTGTAGTTGAAAAACATGTTCCCCATACAATCCAGCTGCAAATTTAAGTTGGTCGACTATTACTCGTTAATTTGTAAAGCCTATGTAGCTGTGATAGCTTTCCTTTTAACTTCGTTATACAGGGTTACTTGTAATTCGACGTATATTGAAAATATTGGTAAGATATTATTCTGAAATCGCTCATCATTTTAATTATTTTGTTGACTTAAGTACTTTTAATTATGTTCATAGCTTAATTGAAGTGCCAGTTTCAATATGATTTTAATGGTTCCCATTCGATATGTCGTTTTTTATTTATTTGGAATTAAATGAAAAATTTTGAGTAAATATAAAAAAAAACCCTTATAATTCAAATATCTCGAAAACTATTGAATTTCGGCCATGCATATAGGACACTTTGTTGCATTTTCGCCCCCCAAAATTGTTTTTTCAAGGTTTTATATTACCACTATGTCGGCGTGATAAATATGTAAGTATACTTACCCATGCCAAAAACCAGCTTTCTAGTACTGAGAGTCTCTGCGCTAAGCCGCAGACAGGCAGACGGACGGACATGGCAAAACTATAAGGGTTCCTTGTTGACTTCGAAACGCTAAAAACATAAGAAAAGTATATTACAAAATAGCGTTTATTACGCAAAATAAACCCATTATTAGTTATAAAAAGTGGATCAGGCTGCATAAACATTAAAACATTATAAATATTAATATTGTATTGCGCAACATGTTCTTACCCACTGACATTTCGTACTGACTTAAATTTGGACTCGCTTCTGCCCGAACCCGTCGCTTCGCATCGCCTGCCCGCGCTGTTACCTCGTTTTCGATTCGCGTTCATTCTGACTTTTTTTTCTTTTTTCACGGCTCCTAGGGGTCCAAGCGTGATGCTATACAGCCTATAACCTTTCTCAAGAATTGGTTTATCACAGGCAAAATATTTTTTCAAACCCGAGTGGTAGTTCCAGAGATTAGCTCGTTCAAACAAACAATCAAACAAAAATACAAACAAACTCTTCAGCTTTGTTATTAGTAGTAGTATACAAGGGATTGCTCGTCGGTTATTCAAAATATAATCTGCTGTTTTATTGAAAAGTACAACGTCTACCTACTAAAATACAATATGCGGTCAAAATGTATGGAACAGCAATATTTTTTTTAAATAAATGACGAAACTTTTCAACGTACCGCCCTGCCACCCTGTATAGATATAATTTAAACCTGTAGTTATAGCACTTCAACAAAAAACAAAACTTTAATCTTATTTTTACGTTTTTTTTTTAATGTATGTGTAATTTAATGTGTGTGTAATGTTGTTGTTGTTGCAGTACGTAATGTAATGTTGTTATTAATTTATGTATTAATGAATATAAGAAACGCAATCCTTAATTACTTCTGAAATTATCAAACAAAGAAAGAAAAATATTTTATTTGGGACAGGCACAGGAAATACAAATAATAATAATAAAAAAATTAAATAAAAAAAAGAACATTAAATCTAACAAAATCATGAAAATAATAAAAAAAAAGAATAAAGAGAAGACCTGTGCGAGGCCAAAAAGGATCCTATCTCAGCATGATGCTGCGATATAAGACAACAAAAGAGTAAAAAAAACAAAGATAATTGGAGATTTATTCCAAAAATAATTTAAAATAAAAAGTAAAAAGAACTGAAAGATCACAAAATGATAGACCGAAAAAATACTACGTGTATCACGTAACAAAACGGTAATTAGAAAAATGTGTATCAGACGCGCACGCGCATAACAATAATTATATTATAGCACAACTATTGCGCAACATCGCTCACCCACTGACACAGTAGTTAAACATTAATTTTAATTGTTATTTTGTTAGCATGTAAATATCTGATAATATTCGAAACATAGTTTATTTTACCGATTTTTTTTGGAAAGAAAATAAGCTAACGTATTCTCGTTCGTAAAAAAATCAAACTTTTTTTTTTTTTTTATTATTTTACCGCGGTGGACGCTCCGGGCGTCGGGAGCCGCGTGACGACTCCCGGCCACCGTAGGCGCGGGCCTGCGGGCGATGAGTAATGGGTAGCTCACCGTCCGATCAGGACCAGGCCCGTGCTGGACGGCGCGTACGTGTTCCACGTGCGCCTCAAAGAGATGTCAGCATCGAAGAGGGGGCCCACTAGGGCCCAAGCTTGCCGAGAAAGCGGGATCATCCGAAAGGGGTACCGCTGACCCGGAACATAAAGGGCCAAGGAAGGAACACGGGTGGGTTTTAGTCAGTAAGAGTCTGACACTCCCTTCCGCTCCACCCAGAGCGGGAGGGGTCATTTGATGATTTCCCATCCTCAAAAAAAACAAAAAATTACAGTAGTAATCGTGTAAATACCAATTTCTGCTCATATTCTTTTAAATGTACTTCGAAAGAAACTTTATTATTAATTCAAAACCGGCGTTTACAACCTGACCACCACTTTCCAAAAAAAAATCCTTAATTTATCATAACCTAAATCACAGTACGCACCCACAAACCATGACACTACACTTTTTTACTTGCACACAAAACCAAAAAAATAACATAAAATTACCATCACGTAACAGAGAGGTAAGTAATTAAAAAACTGTATCAGCACAATAATTGCGCAACTCTCTCACCTACTAACACACAAGTTTGTATCACTTCCCCCGTATCATTGATCTTAACAACTTATGCAACACATGGAACTACCATTTTATATTTTTATGTAATTTTATTTTCGTTGTTCTCACGAGAAAAAAATATCTTGTATTTTAGTTCAATGGCTTTTGGAACGTTTTACTTAATTATTTAAACTAGATCTGAGTCATGTAAGTCATGTAGGAAACAGTTCTTGAACTTAATTTGTGATTATTTCATGCTGAATATGCGCTTCAGGAAATGCATTCTTTAAGATTGTTACCTATATGGATTTATTATTAGGATTCCTTACCCAAAGACTGTCATTATTACCCTATTTCTAATCCTAAGCCGTATGTGTATCTCTGTCTGCATGTCACACGGCTGTTCTTTAGAACCGTAAGAACTAGCTAGTTGAAAATGTCATCGAAGAAATGTTGGAAAACGACGCATTTTTGTGTTCGAAAGCAAAAGCTAAGGTAATGCGGTGGTAGAAACACTTCCAGAAAGTACGAACAAAGTAAGAACAGGCTGAAAAGCGCGATTTTCATAAATAAAAAGAAAGAAAATATGTTTATTTGCGGTAAACATGACGCAGAAAAAGAACACATACGCAAAAAAGTTGGGGGAAAATATGCGTCACAACGACGCAAAACGGCCATCGCTCAGCATAATGCTACGACCCTATGCGAGACAGAGCCCCAGCGCTGGTTTTCAGTGACAGCCGACACTGACGTGATGTCGTCAACAGGTGTAGCAAACGCTAAAATAAAATATGTATACTTACATTAAGAAATAAAATAAATACACAATACCTAGTTCTAAGTCTTAAAAAAATAAAAATAAAAATTGTAAACAATATTTATAAAATCGTAACATTCCGGGCAACGACTCACGCGCCTTTAATAATCTGTGCGCGCAGCTGTCATAAAACTATGGAGGGTAGAGACAAGGAGAACTATCTCTTATCGGAAGAAAGCTGAAAAAGTGTCCTACTTCAACAGTAAATAATAGTTCAAAAACCCTCCAAAATGGCGCTAGCTTAGGCAAAATGTGTGGTATGAATGTAGCAGTTGTTATCGGACTGAAGTATGCCGAGTTAGAAAATTAACGGATTGAAATATGCCGAGTCAGAAAATTTAATATTTTTAGTGACTAGAGTAGTTTGTGATATTCCAGTATACCATACCTCAACTATTTACGAAGTCCAACATTATTTTGTAAACATAACCTAAACTTATTGCTTTTAAAATTTACCCGGTGGCTACTGTACCGCCACCCTTATGTAGCACATTTTGACGGACAGATTTCATACACAGAGATAGTTCTCCTTGTCTCTACCCTCCATACATAAAACTATAGGTTTGACGTTTTGACTGACATAGGTACTGATTGGTACGTATTAACATGGCGCATTATAATGAACATGATGGAATTATAAATAAGAAAAACAACAAAAACAAACAAAAGGATATATTGGGAGATTGTGTAGGTATGGTTTTTGTAAAAGTGTTAGAAGGTGCAGATGACAAACTCGGTGACTTAACGGAGAACCACAGTCCATGGACAAAATGGTAAGTGCGAAGTAATTAGATAATCATCATTGTGATTATAATGAATTTATAACTATTCAAATAAATTAAATTGGTTCGGTGAATAAATTCAGATAGATTTTTTTCATCTAGGGACTACACTTGGCAGTGTGGCAGTTGATTAATACGTTTTTTTTTATAGTAATATAAATTTTTATTTTTTTTATAATTACAGAAACGGAAACAAGATGGCGTTCCCAAGAGTAAGGGGTGAATACTGTAGCGAAACACATTTACAATTGGGCATTAAATACAGCCCCACTGACAGTAATTCAGGCCACTTTGCAAACCCAGTCAATAAAAATGATTCTATTTATTATTCTATCTGTCTTTGTTGACTTAATACGTTTGAAAGAAAAATAATGAAGTGTAATCGTGCAAAGGGGCCTTTAAATTTATTATTTTCCAATTTAATTAATAGTTATATAAGCAGCAATAAATTATGTAATACTATTAAAATAAATTATAATAGGAATAAATTAACAAAACAGATTAATCAGACCTTAATCTTAATTTAGACCTAAAATCCTCTCTCTCTTACATCGACGATCTGCTTATAAATTCCAATTTTATGCATAATGCGGGTATTATGCATGAAATTACAATCATTAAACTACCTTTTAACAAATTCTGCGAATAAATGAGTGCACAGCATCACGATTGGCTTGAAATTGCCGAAAATAGGAGGGGAACAAAGACTTTGGTGCAACCTACATACATCCCCCCTTTCGATCTCAACATTGTCCGCGGATGGCAGAAGCGAAAGTCGGTAGAATATCGCTATCTCAGTAAGGATTGAACTATGTAACTATTTCTGTGATGTTATGTAGCCCTAGTATGTTATACAAAAGTATTACAATGTAACGGGTACCAGGTGGAGTTCGCTAACGGTGTGGCTCAGCAATTTTATGATGTCCTAGTACTTTTCGTGACGCAACAATATGGACATTGTTGCCTTACTAACCAAATGATCAATGTCGGTGCCAAATAAACGAAAAATGCTCTGCTCTCTTATATTTAGAAAATTATGTTTTTCATAAAATCTGATGATTCTATAAGAACCTACGTGTGTAAACTATTCTTATCACACTGATCCATAGGTTTCTTCTTAATATGTAAAACATTTTATGGCTCGAATTTCCAAATCATTCTTTAACTATTTCCACCACGTAACTTTCATGATTTATCACTAATTTCTTTGACTACGTAATTAGAGATAATAATTAGTTACATAAGACAGATACTGCACGAACACTGCTTATCACTGCGCAATGGTCTACAAAATACGTGTCATTTACCAAACTATAGATAGTACTCGATTTTTGGAAGCATTCGTATTTTTTTATTAAAATTAGAGAAGCATTTTTAATCGCTACACCCGTAATTTTGCCATAATCTCAATCATTTGGTAAATGAATTTAATTATTGCAATTTGTTTGTTGTAGTTTTGCTTAACATACCTAATTTAAGTCAAGTCAAACCTAAGCTATATACCTATTAGCAGTTTTTCGTTTTATCTCTACTCAACCTATTTTGAATTTGAATTACCAACAATATTAATGATTCGTTTTAAATAGTCACAATCAAAACTCACAACATTTGTTTTTCGGGATCTTTGACTTTGATATAATACTGAGCAAAATCGAATGATACCAGTATCATTACTGGGGACTCAGATGCACCACTCCTTCCCAGCTGCTGGTGAAGGGCGGGCATTTTGGTGGTCAGTCCAATGTAATTTTGACGCTCAAAACTGCTGATTAGCAGCCAAATTTGATTAAATGAGTTTTGATTTTGACCGACCTTTATTTTTAAATTAGCTTTTGCCCGCTGCTTCGCCCGCGTAGATGTCGGATATCATCCCACGGAAACGTACTGCTACCCCAAATCATGGCTTATTCTTTCATCCCAATCCGTTGAGCCGTTAAGAACAGGTAAAAGATAGACAGATAATAAATGGTAATAACTTTTGACCCAATGGACCGATTTTAATGAAATAAAGAATAAATGTCATTTTAAGATGCGGACTATGACTATATTTCCAATCCCTTAACTTAAAAAAGGTACTACACAAATATTTCTATAAGTATTACATGTGAATTTTAAACTCATCCTATTTTACCTCCTTGGGAATGATTTTACAAAATAAAATTAATGTACGTAATTCTTTATTTCTTAAGTCAAGCATTTTGAATGTTCATATCCCTTACCTAACATAAGAAATGATGGGATTTCCATACCAACTTTTATTTTTAAGACAAAAAGTAGTCTATGTCCTTCCCCAGGATACCATCTATCTCCTTGTCAAATTTTCTCGAAATCCATTCAGAGATTTTGGCATGTCAAAGTCAAAGTCAAAGCATTTATTTCAAATAGGCACATAAAAGGCACTTTTGAACGTCAACATTTACATATATAGAATTGATTCTAGACGCCCCTTCCAAAAGGTAGTTTCGTATGGAGAAGAATGGGCAAGAAACTCCATCGTTACTCTTTTAAAATGTGTTACAATATTTTGTATACATTAATTATATAATTACATGTGAAGACGATGCACCTATAATAAAAATTACCCCACCACAATAGGTAAAAAGAATTTAATAAACGTAGCAATGATAAATAAGTTAATTAAGTGATAGATACATGGTGTTCACATATTTACAAACATTGTAAAAATAAACGATTTCCCAAATTATGTAAACAAGTAATATAGAATACCATGAATAGGTAACATACATACAGACAGATACAGTTACTTTCGAATTCATAATATTAAGTATGGATAAATAGTTAAGGTTTTTGCTGCCAAACGACGTCAATATTATATTTTGTATATTTAAGCAGGCTCCAAAATTACCATTGACGTTATAAATTCGTAGAAAATAGCATCATTTTAGCCAACTTCCTCTATCAAAGCCTCGTCGCGTCTACACCGCGCCTCGGGTCTGGCGCAAGAGCTTCATCTCACCTAAGCTGACTTATGCAACCTTTCACTATTGCACAACCGACTGACCGACATTCAACGATTTGCGAGAGGTTATGTAACACAATTGTCTTTTTATGCCACCCCTTTGGTGGAAGGAAGTCGTTTAAGTTCTGTGAGAACGTGTGGAATGCTATTTAGGATATATTTATTATTATATTTTAAGTGTAAAATTATAGATTCGTTAGAATACTTTAGTGAACTTAGATCTTAACACTAAAAAAGCTGATTCTTTTTACACCGGAACATAATGTTAAAGGTGACAATGGATTTGTGTGATTATGCAGTATTTTGTCAAATTGGACGAAAACAGTTAATATCTCTTTTATTTGTCTCCTAAACTCAGTAGAGACTATGCCAACTGCCCAAAAATACAATTTTGTACTTGTCCGTTATAACTACCATATCCTGTGATAGTAAAAAAAAGAGATCGATTTCCTTGAATTGTTTTAGGCTTTGGCAAACACACCGTGAGCTGATGACCTGGAACATATGTGACTTGGATGCCAACCAGCGCGGGACTGATGTGGATGGCACACTTAACAAAGAGAAGGACCAGCCAATCTATTCTGTTAAAGTCTCACCGTGAATTGAGCTGTCAAAGTTTTCAATCCCTTGCATCAGGTAGAACTACAGCTCACTTATAGCTCAGAGTTTTCATGATATTTTTACAGGATAGACCGGCTAGTCCCAGTAGTGAGATGGAGTAAGTTGACTACAGTTGTTTGACGAAATATTAACCTGAAAAACAGCCAGATTCGAGTCATGTCATGGATACATTAAAATAGCCAATACGAATGGCGAACCGAAGAGTGCTGTGAAAAAACGACAAATCAAACTTTTCTTTCTTTCTGTACAGTTCAATCCCTGTCAGCCACGCTACTACCTCGCTGACTGGCTAATATATACTTCATATAATAAATCTATACTTAATATAACAAATCTGTATTTATAATATAATAAATCTGTACTTATAATATAATAAAGCAGAAGAGTTTGTTTGTTTGTTTGAACGCGCTAATCTCTGGAACTTCCAAAAAGATTTGAAAAATATTTTTTGTATTTAAAAAGCCCAATTCTTGAGGAAGGTTTTGGGTTATTTAAAACTACGCTACGACTCTTAGGACGCGGTGGGTTGGGAAACTAGAAATTTCACGCGGACGAAATAGACAGAAGCTAGTATTTTATATAAAGCATGAGCTATTCTTATTCCAGTACCTGCCAATACAAGAGATAAAGTCGAGTCATCTAATAACATTACCAATATACCGCTACTATCACAGAATGCGTGTCAAGGTAAAAGTATGAACATTCAAACGAAAGCAAGAGTGAGAGATCCTGAATCCGCCATGATACATCCGCGAAACGGCGCGTACGCATGACAGCCGTGTGTCACACCGAAGCGGCATAGCATGCGAACAGCATGCGTGGACCATATTGTAATGTTTGTTCTACCTGTTTAGGTGTTTCTCCTCAATGGTGACGGTCGTCATCTATATCGAACACTTTTTTGTGGACTACGTGTCACGTGTCTAGCACTTTTGAGTTAAAAGGGTTTAGTATCGTTACAAACACTGCGAATTTGGGTCGTCATGATAATATTAACCCATCAATTAATGGTCTCAAAAATATATCATTAGCTCACGGGCCTAGTTGCCAAATCTATTGTTATTATCCCTTAGTTGCTTTTTGTGACTCTCTGACCAGCATACAGTGCTTGATTGACAGTTTCTTCACCAATGTCCAACAACCAGTGTTTCTAATTCTAAGTGAATAATTGTATTCTGTTTTTGAGAAATAAATGTCTTAAACCATAAGCATCTGGGTATGAATTATGTTTTAAATAAGCAAAATGTGAATAGTTTGGTGTTTATGATCACGAATGGCGCCCGTATATACGGGACTTAGACTTCTGATAACCTTTGAGGATATAGGCGTTATGTTGCTATGATTTGATATTTGGTGTTACACATCGGTGTGATAGTTATCTAAGTTATAACGGGTTTTTTTCTGACTCACCCTCAAGCCGTAAGTAGGACATCTTCGGTTTCCGTTTTAAAATTAACATTAATGCATGTCTGACTGACACCATTTTGATAAATATTTTTCCTTTGAAGATCCTGGAACTCCTTTTAGTTATAAATTACATAAAATCGTAACTGAAAGATGTTAAAAGTAGGTGTTTTCGTACTGAACCTTTGCTGTATTTCAGAAACGATTGTGTGGTGTTTGATGTCAGTTTAATAATAGTTAATAACTCCTAGTTCGTTTAATGGAAACTTGCTGAATAACTAACACAAAGTAAAACTGTAAATATAAACTCATTCATTAATATTTTATACCAAAACTACCTAGTAGTAGGTACTTGCATGACCAAACACTTAGATTCCTAAATATAATTTCAAAGGATAGTTGAAGAATTGATTTTTATCAGTAATATAGCAGAAAACTCTTTGGTTGGGGTAAGTTCATGGAAGCCCTCGGTTCCTCTCAAAGATTTAACAAATACCTTCATGAAACGCTGGCCTTTTATAATTATTACAGGAAGAAACAGATTTTCTGCATTTTCTTCTTATATAGGCCATTCAAGACGATAAATGGTGCAAGACCCCTTAATTGTAAATAAATGAGTTTGGAGGAAATAATACAAAAGTTCGTGTCAATTCTATTTCATAACACAAAACGTGGATCCGTCAAAGGCTCTGAATATCGGAACTCGCGCATCTTTTTAGCAAAACATCTTAAAATCAGCTCCACATCATCCAAAAAGCGACCTAAAAGTAACCGAGCAAGAATTACAATTCCTTTGAAATTGGAATCATCACTTTCGACTTTTGTCATTTGAATTCCCAGTTGTAACGGAGTTCCATAAACCAATCTAGACTCAAATGAAATCCAACTCTATTCTAAGTTGTCAAAGTTGAATGTACATCAACATGTAGGGGACCCCAACAACTTTGTCGCAGTAAAAGGATTGCCCTACAAATGAAAGTGAAAGTTTGTCTGCGCAAGCGCACAGTGGTGGGGAGGGAGCGCACGCGTCGCATGTAAATGCGGATTTAGGCGTTTGATGAAGCACCGCACGTAGTCGAGCCAGCCACTCATATTTATGTACTATTTTTGGACACTCAGATGAAAGTATCAAGATTAATTTGGAGTCATATTCATTATACGTCGCTCACATAGAGTTAAGTTCTCTTTTATGACCAGTTTTTTAAGACCAGTTTTTTTCCAGAAAATAACCTGTTTCTGGTTCTTTGTGGGAGAAAAGGCCTTTGCCCTTTACTCCCTACAAAGATTAAGTGAGGCCTCGTAACTTTTACCCACATTTCGCTTAGGACAATGTAAAGTGTACCTACCTATTGACACGATTTTGCGACTGGAGTTTCCCATTGAAAATCAAAGTAACGGCGTAACGAGTTAAAGAGTGGAGGGTTGGTGATCATGAAATAAACCTTACCTATTTTTTTTTGTATAACCTACCTCCTCCAGGTTACACAGCCTTGATAGTAATAGGCAATGGACAAAGGACCTTAGATCCGGTAAAGCTGAATAATTATACATACGAGTACCTACACTAATTAACGTAAGAAAATCTTGCTTGTCCGAGGCAAAAGCCTATTCTCATACAAAGAAGGAACGTAGGATGATGAATTGATGACACAGTAGCTCACTAGGTGTTAGCGATTCCCCACCATTAAATACAGGCTACCTCACGATCCTTACTTTCATCGATTGCCCCTCAGTGGTTAAGGTATATATTTGAAACATTGTTAAATAACTAACTACATGCATACATTTATTGAGCAATGAATAACTAAGTTATCAAATTTTCAGCTGATGCAATATTCAAATGTAATAAAGTCACTTTTTTACTTTGTCAGTTTCAAAACAAATGAGTACCAGTGGATTGATTGCCTGGTTATATAGCAATTTAAATCCATGTTTCATCATAAATTAATATAAAACTTAACATCTGGAATAATAAGAACCTCCTCCTTTAAGGTGTAGGTATTAAAAGTTGGTTAAAAACCACAAAGTACTGATAATGGAAAATCTGTTATAAGTATCAATCAAGTTCTCCACAAAAAGATCATCAAATAAACAATCATCATTGACCCCTCAATAATATCAATAAAGCCAATCACAGGTACCAGGGCTACATAATGACCGAAGAGCTCGTGCATCTCGAATTCGATACGTAGGCGATTTTACTTATCTAATGGATTTCAGGGGGCTTGGTCTTTAGGGAAATACATAAATGGGACTGGCCCACTTTGTTAGTCCCGATCTGATTTTCCTTTTAACTATTATTAAGACTGAATTAATTAAGTCCACATTAAGAAAGTTTAAAGTTTAGGTACATGACATCTTAAATGTCTTAAACACCCTATCGATCGACCTTACTGTATACATAGTGGTGAAATGCAGAAATCTGTGTCTCTACGACTTTTTTTGTCTACGTATATTTCTAGAATAGATCTGTGTAATATCTAAGTATGTAATTAATTAACTATCGTCGTTTACACAATGCACAAGATTTATTAATGAAAAAGTATGTTACGAGCAAGAATAATCGGATAATCCTAATTTATTAGATTGTGATAGCGAACTTTTAAATGTCGCTCTTTGTATAACTTGGCCCATTTTCGGAAAACCTGGATAAATTATAACCCATCAATGTATTCATTATAACCCGAAATACCTCAATTTGTCCATCAATATCCATCAGTAATTTGCAAGCCAACATGTCTTTATTAACCAAAATCATAAAGGCGAACTATTGCACATAAGTTGATAACAAACCACGAGTACTAGGTAAACATAATTGAATAGAAGTAACTAGTATACAACTCTATTACAATTATCTTCTGGGAACTATCCCACGAGATCGGCGTAGAGGCGATAGTATGGGGCAATACAGACAGACGTTCAACATCAAAACGAACCTTAGTAACTTAAGTTAAAGAAAGTAATTGCTTAGGAACAACATTTGTCTCATTTTTTTATGGAATTGGATCGGTTGTGAAGATTGAAAGATAAAATTAAATTAAGATTAAATGAAAGACAGTAGAGAGTAAAATTCTCTAAAAAAAAATGGCAACCAGAAATTGATCGCTACTGGTTATGAAAATTATATGCAAACGTTTAGTACTGAAGCACATAATTCTGTAGGACTTATATCCGTAAATAACCAACCAGTAGTAAGTAGATAAGGTTACGTGTTAAGTACTAACAACAATGCACTAATTAAATCTGATGCGTCACCAGCAAGGAAGAACATTGTTTCTAATTAGATAATTAGGATTCCTTGAGAAAAATGTTCTAAGTTCATCTCTACATTGTATAAAGTAAAGTCAGACGTCGCCTGTCGGTTTCTGAGCTGGTAACCCAAAAAGAATAACAGACTTCCAAAAAATACGGTAAAAAATGGAAAAATTCGTATCTTTGAAGCTAACTGAAAAACCACCTAAGCAAAGTTAATAAAATTTGGAACCATCCCTGAGGCATACACTATCTATTAAAAAGAATTTTAGAAATCGATCCACAAGAGCCGGAGATATCACGTAGCATAAAATATATATAACAAGAAAATTCAGACGAATTGGGAACCTTCTCTATTTTTAGAAGTCGGTAAAAAAAATGCTGAGTGGATTTTGTTGAGAGTTGTCAACAATAATCGGTTGATTAGAAGAATCGACTGAAGGTCGCATTAGTCGACAGCTCTTTTCGAAATTAGCAGTTTCATTATTAGGTAATATAATAAGAGAGCTTTTTGTGAAGGAGCCCGTCCCTCCCTCCATCGTCATCTCATCCCTCCCTTTGCCGTGTAGCGTTAGTATATTCCGGTTTGAAGGGTATGGTTGTCGGTGTACCTCATTACTTACAGGCAAATGAGACTTTCTAGCGTTGCCACTCATCAAGTGAGGTACCAGTTAAAACAAAAACCTCATACAGAACCCTTTATAAATACAATTTTACTCCCATCAACAATAATCCATCAATTAGTGACATAATTAGAATTATCTCTGAAATCATCTGGATCCTTGGGAGCCTATCACGCTCGAAAACGTGATGAAATAGTGATCATCATGATGTCGTTTGTATTGCTTGTTTCATCATTTTTCCGTGTTCTTTAGTGTCATTTGCATATTGTCATAGGAAAGGGAAATAGCAGACTGTCCGAGTCCTTTAGACCCACAACCGAACAGTAGTATTGTTTACAAACAAATACAAACTTTAATATCCTATTTAACCCCTTCAGGGAAGAATTTTCTAAAATTCTTCATTATTGCTCACTATTGTTATATAATGCCTCGCTAGTTTTATATAAACCTACTCTAGACTTACTTAAAGCCTAATCTTTAGACATCAATTTAAAGCTAAAACCAGACTTAAGTTAGACAAGTATAAAAGCCTTTGATCTTGAATAACTTAATCCCTATACAAGTGTCAATGACTCAACGAGTAGTGACAACAGATTAGAAGGTCATGGATTCAGATCTAGTCAATCTAGATCGACTTAAATCTAGCTTGAGTTTGTTTTAAGCGCAAGCTACAACAAGAGCTAAGCTAACTTAGCTTAGCTTAACTCAGGTAACTTCGGCGTCCTTTCATACTAGCCACTCAAATCGCAGTGGGAAGTAATGTTTGTGTTGTAGTTTGACAGGCCAAAGACTCTTTCTTATTTTAAGTTTTATTCAACCCACGATGAACCGTTTACTTCCCGGTTATTCTCTGAATAATTAGAAGATTAAGTACTTATTATCTAATAAATGTACAGTCTTTTATTAAGATTTCATTTCTTTTCCGCTGTTTTTCTTTTAGAATATAAAATATACACCAATACTGTATTTCCGTGTTTTCAAACTTAGCTGTTCGTTATAAATCACATGCACCCAAAAAACGATACCTACGAAGTTTTTCCTAATTTAAATCCACAACATCAGTGCACAAAGCAACTATTGTAGTTAAGTTTTTTATGACTTCTTTTCTTCCAAAAGAAATGCCCTGAAGGCATTGCACTCCCCCCCTCCACCTGGCAGGTAGGGGGGACGCGTAAGCACCTCAGAGCATTCCACTGTCGCTTTCCAAGCTTTCTTCCGCCTCTAGCAGCCTTGAAAATTTGGCGCAGGGCCGGCTGTGGAGACTTGTTAGTGTTATATTTTTTGAGAAAAATGTTTCTGGATTGGTTGAGAATGTAATGTACTATTTATAAACACCCATTTAAGCTGCAGAAATTCGGTCAGAAACGATTTTTTTTTTTCATAACTAAAGAAAATGCACATGGACATGGTTTGTTATTATGGACCCGTTCTTTACTGATTAAATAAATACAATCCCAACAAGACCCAATCGGGTGGCTGCTATGACAACGAGAATCGGGTGCAGTCCTTATACCAGGGTGGCAGGGCTTTTTTTTTTGTGGGTGGGAAATCATCAAATAACTTCTCCCGCTCTGGGCAGAGCAGGAGGGCGTGTCAGACTCTTACTGACTAAGACCCACCCGTGTTCCTTCAGTTACCTGCGCCAGGGGCCACGGTATCCCTCTCGGACTTTTCCGCAACCCTAGCAGGCATCGGTCCTAGCAAACCCCGTCATTGGTGGTGACATCTCTTTGAGGCGTGCGTGGAACACAACGCGCCGTCGACCCGGGCCTGGTCCTTATCGAACGGCGAGCTGCCCATTGCTCGCCGTTCGCATGCCCACGCCTACGGTGGCTGGGAATCGGCCTGCGATTCCCGACGCCCAGGGCGTCTCCTGCGGCGGCTAGGGGCGTGAGGGCGCAAATTTTGCCTCTCCCTCACGCGTTCCGCCTCCTCCTTCGCGAACATTACTGCTTCGCAGTAGGAGGTGATGGCTTCCCAAGCCCTCTCGCTCCGTACCATGGCCTGGACCAAGGCCGGACGCGAGAGATCGCCACCGCCAATCGCCTCCACGAGGACACGGCGGTGCTCCGCCCAAGCCGGGCAGACCTCCACCGTATGCTCCACCGTGTCCTCTGGGCGATCCACACAATGGTGACACCCGGGCGTTTCCTCCCGCCTTATCCGGAACAGGAACCTCTCGAAACAACCGTGTCCGGTGAGGACCTGCGTCAGGCGGAAGGTGAGGACGCCGTGGCGCCTCTCTAGCCACTCCTCAAAGAGGGGACTTATCACCGCAATTGTGGCGTGCCCAGCGCTGGGTTGCGACAATCGCACTCTCCATGCCGCCCTGAGATCCCGCCGGAGCTCTGTCCGCTGTACCGTGATTTCTCGCGGCAGCGGAGCTACGCCCCGGCGTTTCGCCTCCTCGCGCAGGGTGGCAGGGCTGCCACCCTGTATAAGGATTAGTCTAGCAAAAAAAAAACTAAATTGAGAGTCTGACTGAATTTCTGGTTTGCTATTTGAAATAATATAAAATGATCAATAGAATTAGCATACAAATATTATTAAAACCTTGGTTGTGATTGTAAAAGTAATGCTTGGTCAATCCCTAGCATCAGTGGGATGACACTGACAGCTCACTCCACGCTCACTTCACCTACGTTTTCACGGTGATATGGTTACAGATTAGCAATGCTGTACTCCTACATTATCAGCAGATACCATTCTATTCGTGTTGCTAAATGTAACAAGTACTTAATTGAAATTAAATACCAACCCAACCACCAATTACCAATTACCACCAATAATCACCAATTAGTCGCCAATTTATTACACTTTTATTATTAGTTATTGGAAGATGGTTTCGGCTTATAGAAGGTAGGTAGGTATATTTTTTTTTGTGAAAATAACAGTTTATATTTTTGCATCTAAGCTTAAGTAATTATGATGAATGTATGCTTATTTATAAGGCCATAAATAAGATTTTTCAGCACCATACTGTACAGAAACCAGTAAGTTTTCGTTCAGTTCAATTCAGAAAAAGAAAAAAAAATTAAGGACTTTTATTTTTCATATTAAAGGCAAAACAAAAGTGCTTAGTGAAAAAAAAATTGCCTAGCGACTCCACTCCCGTATTCCTTCCAGAGTGAATGAACTAAATAAGCGAGATGGTCTAAAGTCGTACTTTCACCGAGGTTAAGAGCCTGCTCTGAGGCCCTTGGCCCTTAGGCCGATGCACTTATCTGCAGGAGAAAAAAAACTTGCCTTTTTGGTACTAGCGCCGGAGGAACGTAGATAATTTGTGAAAATAGATTGATTCCGTGAGATTAAATTAATATAGGAGGTATTAGGAAACAGAGCCATATACCTATGTACAATAATTATAATGTCCTAAACTATTTATTCATACTGAATTATAAATGAGAAAGTCACTCTTGTCTGTTTGTAACCTTTTTACGCCTAAACGACTGAGCCGATCGTTATGAAAAACAGATATGTGTAGCCCCGACTTGAAGAATGACATAGGCTACTTTTCATCCTGGAAATTATTAGTCTAGTATTAAAAAAATACACAATTTTGTTACAAACAGTGACAGCTGCAAGCAATACCGAACACTAAATTAATTCCATTCCGAATTTTTCATTATTTTATTTCTTTTGGCTTCGAACGCCAAGGACACAATAAGTAACTTTTCTCTAGAATAAAATGTGACAGTATGACTAATTAAATAACTAAATAAGCGTAGATTAAATGAGTTTGTTAGTCCGTTTACGCACATTATGACCTACTTTTCTGTGTACCCATTTGAGGAGGAAGATAAGCAAATAAAATAGTGCCTTTTATTCTTGGAGTTATGGGTATTTATTCTAGGTACTAGGGGGTAAGATGGATTAAGAGCATTAAATTTTACTCGACCCATTTTCACTATTATCTGTTTAAAAAATTTGCAAATAGCTAACGTTACCTGCGTTATCCACAGTAATTGGAAATTTATTATCTTTGAAGAAAGAAACGCTTGCACCGTTTTGCAAACGATAACTTCCTATGGTCGTCGTTCCCGTTTTTAAGTTGATTAAACTAAATATGTTGCCTTATTTTTAACACCGGACGGAAAAATAAGGTTATTACAAGTTTAACGTGTGTATCTGTGTGTCTGTCTGCGGCATTGTATCTCCCAAACGGCTGAACCGATTTTGTTTTATTTGTTTTGTTTGAAAGGTGAGAAAAAAAACGAGAAAAATCAAAGAAAAAAGGAGAAAATCAGTTCAGCAATTTTTAGAGGTTTTTGTTTGTGTCGGGGGTTTTTTCATTTAATTTTTTTATCTATCATACCTTTGCCTTTCGATACTCCGAACACATCTTTTGCTACTCTCCTTACACAATCCGCCATCTCTTTCCAACATTCATTCACTGATTTTCCTTCCATATCCTCCATTTCCAGTAATGAATAAGCGCCTTATATTTTTTTGTTTAAATTAAAATCTCCTACACATTTGACAGACTTCCTGTCACTTGTAGCTAGGTCTTATTTAAGAATATTATTTGAAAATTCTGTCAATCTTTCACTCTGACCCGATACCCACTAAACGCACCCCTTTTTCCAGGATGATCAGGATACCATCAGTTTAAAGAGGTTTGGGCAAGTTAAAGTGCACGCGGTGTGTTGTTACCAAAACTGCATAGACTAGTGTCAACGCTCCGGTCGTTGTACGCGCCGGTACAGCCGAGCGACATTGCTGCATGTATTTTTAATAAGTAATTACTTACAATGCTGTTTTTTGTACTTAGGGCTGATTTTTCTAGCGCTATGTATGTTTATCCGAGGAATGATTTTGAAGCTTTGACAGTTTTATCGTACAAATACCGTCAATTTTATTCCGTGGATTTAAAATATATCTGACGTTGGAAAAATCAGCCCTTAATATTTACTTTATGTTTATGTTAAGAATACAATTTTTATGAAGAGTAAATTGAAAATTATTTTGCTCATATCTAGTTTACTATAAATATCTATTTATATACTTTTGTCATAATCTGCATAGTATCTATATTATAAGTTTTGTTATAATCTACATAGACCAATTTATATTCGTACAGCAGTATCTAAGGAGACAACACACTGCCGCGCCGCCACGATCCAGTCTGTCGCTGGGCTGTACAGTCGCACGTGCAAGGCCGCCGCGCGACGGGTCGCCGACCCACTCCCGCGCAGCCTCCGACACGCTCCCGAGGAAAACCCGCGTGGCGCTAGAAAGGGGAACTTTTTACCGACTTTAAAAAGACGGTACAGAAGCTGTACTATACAGGTCGCGGATTCAAGCCCCGAAGGTCCCAAAATGTTGTATGATGTATTATTAGATTATTATTATATTCTATTAGATTACCCTATTAATAAATAATAATAATAAATATCGTCTGACATTTCACACAGCACCATCTAGTTCCATGTTAAGCACTTAATTAAGGCTTGTGTTATGGATACCAGATGGTTGATACACTACTTAAATACATTTTTTTTTTTCGTAAATAGATATGGGCATAACTTTTATAAAGCGCAAGAACGTTTTAGTGACTAACTAGTGTTTACAACATAGCTACTTTAGTTAGGGTTACTCTTCTGTACGCGGTGTGACCTGGTTTTCAAGACCAAATTTGGTTTTGCTAGTTACCAGATAGCTCACGATAGGAAAGAAAAGTAGTCCGGGTCGCTGTCGCCGGATACGGTGAAGAAGATATATGCAGTTAGGTACTTGTACCTAGCTTCATCTAGGGCAGACTCCTTGACAATTCAAAAGTGCCTGCAAATGTTATATTATAATTAAATAAAAATGCTTTGATTTTGAGTACACAGGAAACGATAATTGCTGATTAGGTAAAGTATAAAAAATGTGGCATAATTCCCATAAACAGGTTTGTCATGATAATTTGCAAGACCACCATGAAATTCCACCCCAAACTTCAAACTAAATCCGCCAGGTGACTGGTGACTAATTTATAAAGAAAAACAATCGAATAATGACATTAATTAGAATCTTGAATTACTAAGAATACAACAATCGTTATTATCTTGTCAGCAAGGTGGTCGGGCATTCTGCTGGTGCAGCGATTTCGTTGATACATGAGTAGTTCATTCATTGTAATTTAAAACTGTGTTATGTACTTTTGACGATTATATTTTTATTTCATATTTTATTTTGTTGAATGCCTCGTTGGTCTAGCCGTTGTATCATGTTGATCACCGTTGATCATGGGTTCGATCCCCAGGTCGGGTAGAGTTATTGGTATAACAATAACAGCTCGAACTCTGGATTTGTGCCTGAATGTTGGCCATAGGCTCGACCCCTATTACAACACGGGAGTTAAACAAAACACTTTTGCCAGCGCCCCGGGCAAAATTTAGCGTGATGTTACGTTATTTATTAGTTCAGATTGCCACTTCGGAAACACGAGGCAGCGGGGTAGATTTTTAGGAATGTGACTTGTTCTAAGATTTTTGTCTTTACTTGGACAATCGATTCTGAAAGTCTGACTGTGGTCATCCATGCTTGATTCTTCTCAGTACGAGAAGACATCTTCACCATGCAGTGGGATATTATCAGGCTTATTTTATTCTTCTGATAAAATTAAATAAGCTCCATCTGACAATATGCATTGTCTATAGGCATCAATCATGACTGCTAAAAATCGACTTTATTATAACAAGAAACAGCTGATGACTATTTCCTCTTGGTACCAGGGCGGCATGAACTTAAGGTGTTTCAAATAGGCCCACGCTGCCTATTGAGAAAGGCCTCCTTATCACAGCATATCTATCACTCACGACTCACGGAGATTTTCGACTTTGACCTACAAGAAACAGCTGATCATAATGTCTGCAGGGTACCAAGGCAGCATAAGCTTGAGGTGCTTTCAATAGGCCAGTACCGCCTAGTGAGAGATCATCCCCTCCCTTTTCTCTATTTAAATGAGCTGCGAAAAGCCACAGCCTTCAATGAAACAGCTGATTATTATGTCTGCTAGTTACTAGGGTTCCATAAACCCAAAGTAGTTCCAATAGACCACAGACCGAATTAGTTGTAGATGGCGTAGTACCAATAAGAGTGTCTGGCGGTTGCTACAGGGTGTTACATAACGCGGCAACTCGCCGACAACTGGGCAAGTAGACCGGAACGGTGTAGTATACAGAATGATCATTTTTATAAAGAAATGGCATATAATATTTTGTGTTATATAGGTATAAGTTTTCCCAAGGCATGAGTAGGTGCAAAAATAAAAACTAAGTATATAATTTTTACTTAACATTGTAAAACTATTGTAAACGAAACGAAATGAAGAGTCAGATAAATATAAGTCACTTGACTATTTTATAAATAGGTCAAGTAAATACTTAGAAACAACACAAATTTTTGTTGATATTTATAGTTTTGTGTTTGTCAGTAGATACTGCATTAAAAATTTTATACGTTCCAAAAACATTACAGAGTGACGGATAGATCACGAGCTTACAAACAAGTTTGTTTATTTATTTACACATAGCATAACATCACGCATGTATTCCCAGAAGGGTTGGGCAGAGCTGCATCTATATATAGTACACCCACATTTCCCCAGTTATGTGTAAGTCCAGTCCGTAACAGACGGCGAGCCTATTGCCATAAACCGGGCTCAAATCCTGATCCTGGCTGCTATTGAGAAATTCCAGATTACAACCTTACTAACATTTTGCGCGACCCAAAAAATCGAACCCAGGACCTCGTGCTCAGCAGGAGCGCTAGCGACCGCTACACTAACAAATAAATAATATATATAAAATTGATGAAAACTTAGCATTTTACTACATTTATGAAAACCCGCTCAAAACCCAAAAGCCTACATTTCCCGTAAACAGAGCAGCCTGTACACAAAATCTTAAAGTTGCACCGAGATTGACGCAACGGCGTGCAAAATGAGAAGAACCGACTATTGTGATCGCTTCCTAGTGTTATGTCATACTAACCCAGTTTTATTATAAAAATATAACACCAGTTTAGAAAATTGTGCTCAAGACCGCGAATTGTTTAGTGGTTTGTGGGGAGGCAGTAGCTCAGTTGTTAAGATGATGTACGACGAGTGAGAGATCGTGAGTTCGATCCATACCCACCCGTTACTATATCAACGTATCCCTTTCCTAGTCGTTGATTGGTGTCAAAATAGATAACGAAAGCAGGTAATAGTACAGTAGGCACCTAGGCAGAAATAGTACTGATTCGTAAAAATATTATTTATTTATTTATTAGATAATAGTCTGCCGTTCAATTTCCACCTTTACTAGCTAGAGCAAAAATCGGTATTCGGTGAAAGAAAACTTATTGATGAAATCGGTATGTCTAAGAACTAAAAATACGGCCCACTCCCTCTCACAGAGAGGATGCCTGAGTCCCAGAAGTAGGAACGTTTTTTTTATTTTTTTTATTAATTAATTCAAAATCTGTATTAACAATAACAAACATAAAGTCTGCCAAACTGCCTAACAGTTTGTTGGCAGTTGTTATCGTCTAGCAATGTATCACAAATAAAAAAAAAAAACAATTATGCCAAGTCGAGATAAGAAATCACATATTTTACAAAAAGGGTTTTTCGCCAAAGTAAGGTTTGTTACAAACATAGCTATGGACATAATGAGAGATAATGTTATAATAAAAGCTGATTATGCTAGCCGGCGCGAAAGTGGAAAAATAGCAATGTCACGTAGTACACAGTGTACCAGGATATAAATAGCTTGGTCAATGTTTTAGGTACATCTTTCCGGACTTCCCAGGATAACAGCCAAAGAGGAGTTACTCATATTAAGTATAAAACTTGATGCGTAGATTAACATCCGTTCACCTTCAAGCAAATGACCTGTGAATAATAATATCGATTGAACGCACTGTTTACAGGATTACAATATTATGATGATAAGGATTCATAGAATATAGGTACAGGCTCCTACAAACAGGCGCGACACGCGACGCGACACAATCTATCACTAGCGACATCAGTATATTATTGTATGTAGTTTAGTAAGATTATTGGATTGTAATATTACTTACGCAGTTACGTTCAACACTATTTTGAACAACATCGAATCTAAGCTTTCCTGGAAAAGCCCATTTACATCATAAAACGTTTGAGTTGATAGATTTTTTTAAAATGTATTTTCACCGATTACTTAAAATTGCCTGAATCGATTTGGACAATTCTTTTTTTTTTGTTTCAAAGGGTATAACTTCCCAGGTGGTCCCATTAAAATTTTATCGAAATCAGTCTAGCGGTTTCAAAATAATCAACAAGAAATTATTTTTAGATAAAAAAAACCGCCTTCAAACGGACGTGTACGTGTAAGACAGTCGTTTTCGAAATGGTGTGGGGTAGGTACCATAACTAAAAAGTGAAATATAAAAACATTTTTACAAAAAAAAACATTACTTCCAAAAAAAAAATAACAAAGTGAAGAATAACCTTCATTTTGGAAGCCGGTGGAAAAAACAGTTTTTTTTTTGTAAAAAAGTTGTTTTGCCGAATACTATAAATATAGGCAGGAACTAAGGGTAGCATATAATACCCGTGGTAAAATTATATTCAATCAGCGAGGAAGCGGGGCTGCTTGTCGAGGAGCTAGATGATGCCGATCATAGCGTATCAAAATCAGCCTATACTGTTGTCACTGCTGGAACACAGGCTTCCTCTCGGTGAGAGGGAGTGGGCCGTAATCCACCACGTGGGCCCAGTGCTGGTTGGTAGATGTGAGAATGTGTGTAGAATGTTTTCGAATTTTTGGTTTTAGGTCACATCGGTTTTCTCACAATGTTTTCCTTCACCGTTTTGAGAACAGGGGTGAAGAAATAATTTAAACAAAGTAAAGTGCCTGACTGGGTTTTAACCTACGACCTACAACTCGGTAAGTCGCGCCCGCTACCACTGGGTCACCACTGCTGGTCGACGATGCCGATCGATTGTATGCTAGAACCACCGGCCCCCTTTTTCCATCGGTCATCTAGACGCACTGCAAGTTACCATCCTTACCTAGTTGCTATTCCACCAATTCGCACTAAGCGTTTCCAAATGTCTTCTGTTATGCGCACAGCACAAGGGTGGAACTCTCTACCTGCGTCTGTGTTTCCGGACGCATACAACCCTAATCTCTTCAAAGTGAGAGTAAACAGGCTTCTTCTGGCTAAGCTCACTCCATCGTCGACCATGTCTCTGTCACCACTGAACTAGACTAGAGTCAAGAGCAAACCCATCTTAAATAATAATAAAAATAAACTTAGTGAATAATATTCAAGTAAATGAGCCGTTTGGGGGGAAGAGGAAAAGTGGTCCCATTTTAAGGTTTTAATAATTTTATTTTGGCTCGAAGACTACTTGAGATACCTACTGTCCTATTCTTGACTGGAATCTGCGTTGACATATTCATCTAAGTACTAGGACCACATAACTGCCAACATCAGCCAACATGTCTCACGCAAATAATATAGTGTAAAAGCGAAATCAATTCCGACCTGCCTACGCGCGCGCCGCCTAGTCATTATGCGTAGGAGTCGATAATTTTTCGCGAAAGTCAATCTGAGTGACAAATGCTAAGCGACATCATGATTGATTATAATTAATGTTAGTTAATAAATAATTATTAAATGCAGTAAGGTATGGATAGACCGCATCATTTTCTCTCGTGTCGGCCCTACATATTCATATAATGGGCGAATTTATGTCGTGTCAGTCAGTTAGGTCGGTAGGATCTTGATTAGGTAAAAAACATTTTGTCAAAAAGGCCGGTAGCCACATGTCATGAGCCTCTCCACTAGACACTTCGGTTACCGAAATACGAGCTCAAAAAAAATTTTATACAACGCTTTATTTACAGGTTTTTCAACTTTTATTTAGAGGTGTTATGTGAAGGCTTCCTTAGTCAAGCGATATAGAGCGACTAAGTCGAGACTAAGCGCATATGGCGATTAAGTTAATAATTCAATAAAAATAAAATTGAAACATGGGTACCTCACACCCTGAGGCCATCAACCTTTCGCAAAGATAGCTCGTTGCAATTTTTATCAGACATTGCATTTTTTTATCGTACAACGATCTGGGTGCGCAGTTTTTTTCCTGAAAACGCATTTGCCATGATAACTTGTGTTTACTTAGTTAAACAAACAATACTCACAGACTCACTAGGGTCAGTGGACAGCTAAGAAAATATCAATATGTTCAATTTTATCGATGGAAATACATAGTTATTATTACTTACACAATAATGTTATGGATACTTAAATCTTGTACATTTGGTTCTTTTGTGGGATGTTTATAAAGAATGAGTTTCCTTACGTTCGCTAATAACGAAAATAACTTTTTTAGAGACTACTAACTAAGGCGAGTAGGTATAAGTATAGGTACACACCATCCGCATAACCTTTTCCCAACTATATTGTGGTTGGCTCCCAGTCTGCAGCTGAATACCAGTATTTTACATGGAGCGACTGCCTATCTGACGTCCACCACCCAGTTACTCGGTTATACGATACCTACCCCTTGGTAAGACTGGTTGACAGATTTTCGGTCTCCTGACGACCCATAATAACTGTCAAAGATCCACGAATGACAGCCGTGACCAACGGCTTAACGTGCTTTCCGTGGCACGGTGAGGTCTTGGTATGTAAAGATGGTCACCCATCCACAGACCAACCGCGGCATGCGTAGCTTAACCTGATCGATCATACACCCCCTTAATAAATCCGAATAGAAGAATGTTACTTCTTGACCTAATTGCTAGTCATTTTGTTTAGGCGCTGTTAAGCGTCGTTTGTGAGTCGTAATGATTTTTTCCATCTCGGGACCATGTACCACTAAATGTTATGTTTATTTTATTAATAATAATGATTCTATTTTAACCTGTGATTCGTCCTTAATCCTGAATATTGGGATGCGTTCACATCACATTCCACCCAATCTTAAAACTTGTTTAAAGTATTTTGTCCAGCACGGGAGTTTGCGTCAAATATTTTAATCTTCTACTTGTTTTGCAAGATTCCGCAAAACATCAGCACTAATAAAGATCAAGGAAACAAAAATTCAGCGTTGTTTTGATGAAATTTCAAACCGCTTCCGGCATCTAACGGCAAGTAGCATAGCTCTTAAGATGTTTCAGTAAATTTAACTATGTCTATTCGCTAATAGATGGCGCTTAGTTCATCATCTGTAAATTACAAAATAAGATTTTTGTAAATACCTAATAAAATATGTGCAATGATATAAACTCAAATCTAAATAATAGTGATAAAAAATAATAAATGTAGTAGGTACTTGATGAGTCTATCTGCAATTACTTGAATGAACATGAATAGAAGAAAATTGGTGAAATATATTAGATTTTAAATAGATCCCTCTAAACTAATGGAGTCAAGAAAGATTAAAGAAATAAGAGAAAATAAAAACAAATAAGAAAAACAACAACCAAAAAGCTATGTTTCCGCCCGGGATCGAACCGGGGGCCTTCTGCGTGTTAGGCAGATGTGATAACCGCTACACCACGGAAACTAATGATTAACAAGTTGAAAATACCTAACACGTTCAGACTTTATTAACCAACCTAATGACGTATATTTTGTTAAATATTGGTACGACTAATATCGGAGGAATTTCTTCAACGATTAGGACGTTATAAATTATCGGCACATTAGTAGTTGATAAGATCGCTGTCCATAACTGATCTACTTAATAAAATAATAAAATTCATTCACTGACAGACAAGACAGCCTTAACCGCTGGGTCTCAGCTGGGTCTAGCTAGACGCATGATGCACAAGTGTTCCTTTTGTAAATATGAAGAAAGGATTTTCGGAAATTCATATTTATTTTTATAAGTTACTTATTTTTAAAAAACCCATCGTACCGTGTGGCATGAAATAAATTCAAATTTTCAAATTCAAATTCTTTATTGCGAACTAAAAGTGTAGGACAGAATTTTGAAGATGTTAACAATCGGTAGGTTCTTAGAACTTAGTTGCCTGTTAAGGCATTGCAATTTAAATGTCTATACATATAACTATAAGAAAAGACAAAAATATGTATACATACGAGTACCTACTTACTCAATATTACAGTTAAGCAGTTTACATTATATTATATTAATTATCATTATTCATACAGTTTATATTATCTCATACTATTCTTATAAATTATATGACATTATAATATGTATCACAATAATTTTAATATAATAATTATTATTTATCTTCCAGGAATTCTTTTACAGAGTAATATGCCTTTTTAATTAGGAAGTCTTGTAGCTTCCTTTTAAAAATACCAATTGAATGTAGGTTCTTAATGTCTATGGGTAACTTATTATATATTTTTATGCCCATACAAAAAATACTATTGCTACAAACTGCAGTGTGGGATGTTTTATTGATTAATGTATTTTTAAGTCTAAATAATGTTGAAAATGTTTTAGGCCAGGCGCGGTGCGTCACGCCGCGGCCTGTACCTTTGTGTAGAGGTCCTAACCAGGAGGCCTACTATCTAAGTCCGTCAACGAAGAAACGGGCCAGTCCGAAAATAGTTCGATACTTAGAAGAAACCCTACTCCCGATTAATTAACTTTTACGGACGGACAAAAACACATCGGGATTAAGGACAACAATTATCAAATCGTTTTTTCATTAATTTTTAGTTCGGGCCCCGGACTATTCTTATGTTCGTAAGTGATACCTACGGGGTAGGAAACATCCGTAACATCGGCCGAAACGACAGACTTCGTGCTTAAGACTTAGGGAGACAAAGTCAGACTTAATTTATGTAAGTACTTACTACGCGAACACAGTGTGCACTCCGCGTTGGGAAAATATAACAGAGAGTCTAGTAACCAAATGTGTAAGTACCTAAGTAATACTGAGTGTTACATACACTCCTTGACTGACCTGGGAACCGAGCTCAACACCTCACGCTCAGCAGTCGAACGACCGCTTATAGGTAAAAGATGAGGTACAACTCCTTTACAATATTAAGCCAAAGACAAATGCCACACAGTGAAACTTACCTAGAGACCCTCCCAGTCCTAAGCATGTCCTTGTTATATGCCTATGTATGAAGTATCTCCTTTGTGTCTGTTCTATCATGACACGTGCGTCATTCGTGTCGTCAACAATCGTCAAGGCATTGACGTACGACCACGCACTATTGAGGCCGTCGATCATCAATGGCATTATATCAACAATGTTGATCATTAATATGGGCATTCGATGTATCCCGACCGACGCCGCGGCACGTAATGCGCCGCTCCACAGGTAGCCCACGCACGGCACGGCTAAGCTACAGCAGTGCGATTCTGTAATCATCTCACCGTGAAAACTTAGGTGAAGTGAGCGTGGAGTGAGCTGTCAGTGTAGTCCCAATGACATTGAGTTTCTAACTGAATTTCTGTTTTGCTATTTTATTTTAAAACCCCGAAAATAGTAATGTTTAGTCACTTAACTACATACTAGCTTTGAAATAATATAAAATGATCAATAGAATTTGGATAAAAAATAATAATAAAATCTCGATTACGATTGTAAATGTAACTTTGGTTAATCCCTAGCATCAGTGGGATGACACGGACAGCTCACTGCACGCAAGTGTTCACGGTGAGATTTTTACAGAATCGACCGGCAGATGTATTAAGAGCGTTTATACCTTATGAGTGGCAACGTCGCAATTTAGTGTCATATTTCGTGGTTTTCAATTTTTATCATTTAATCGGAGCTATATTTTAAAAATCTGTTTAATTAACTTTTTAGAATTATGTGAAAACTGTGTAAAAGGTAAGAAATCGTTGCGTTTACAGTTCTATTTATATGCAAATAATACATTGGACACTTGCAGGGCGTTATTTTCATTGTAAAATAACTGTAAGCATTACGGTTACTTACTTTTTAAACACTTTCACGTAATTCTAAAAAGTTAATTAAACAGATTTTTAAAATATAGCTCCGATAAAATGATAAAAATTGAAAACCACGAAATATGACACTAAATTGCGACGTTGCCACTCATAAGGTATCAACGCTCTTAAGTATACATCTGTAGCTGATATCAGACTCTCCACTCGAATTCATTTTTGTTTTATTCCATCGTACACAGGACACTAATAAAATCATGATCATAGAAATGAACGTTCATCAGCTCCTTGCATTAAATATTTCGATCATTCTGTAGAAAGATGCCGAGTGCCGAAATCCAAGATCGTTGGATTGGTTCATGAATTAATTTGTAAATTTTGGTTCATATTCTGTTCAGAGGCTTCACTTTGAGTGAAATATGCCAATTGAAAGGCTTAAATAAAGCGTCTGTTATCAGGTTTAGCTTCGCTTTGTATCAAAATCTAGGCGGGATCGTTCACTGGGCCCGCCATTTTCTCTCTAGTATCGTTAATATTATGCAGCAAGGTAATACGCCAATAGCCCACGCCGTGGCGAAAAATGAGTGCTCTCCAGCACTTTTGTATGTGAGGCTGGCTGTTCTGTTTGTGACAGCTCAAAAAGTAGTAGTACACGCCACACGTCAATGGTACCAGTACCTACATATAATCAGGGCTCAGTGACCTCTCATTCTATTAAGACTCCGTATTACGCTGGGCCAGCTCAGGGTCGAAATGTTACGGTCGTCATGCGGTCGACTGTACGACGGATGCACCGCACTCTCACTAAAACCGTCGCTATCTGGATTTATGCAAAGAGACTGCGGAATATTTGAACCTTAAAAACTCCGAAGATTCTCCTCTCTTTCTCTCTCTTTACGATATTGAGGTGTAATGTTGGCACCTCTAGAATCCTCAATTTATTTGTTTATGTTTAAAAACGGGTATGAACGCACAATGCACTCTATCTGTCAAACTCAAACTCAAAGCGTTATTTCAATTAAACCATTTACAGGCACTTTTGAATTGTCAAGGAGTCCGTCAGCCAGAAATATGAAGCCCATTCCAAAGCGTACGTAGTAGGTATCAACTCACTTATTAGATTATTATATTCGTCTCAATACCCAGTCTGCGCGTGCGTCACTAATGACGCCAGCAATCGTCAAGGTGTCGATTGGTGCCGACGCACGATCACGCACCGCTGACAGCCGTCATTTGTCAGCGTCAAATTGAGGAGTAGGTATTGGTAGGTATTGTGGTGTTATTATTTGGGTTGAGAGGATCTTTATGATTTTCTCTCTTCAATTTTTTCTCATCATTAATGAGCAGTTAGTAATGGCCATATTCGTGAATTTGTTTTTTATACTCCTAGAAATAAGATTAGAGTGGTTACAAACCAAGTAAATCACCGCTCATAAAATAAATAGTTGATAGAAGCGGATGCTCTTTCAACTCCTTAGATTTTCGTTATTTTTTTCACTAAGTTTAACACAAAACGGACATCGGATGATAATATTACTTAAAATATGGTTGGACCATTCTTTTGATAGTCTTACAAGCCCAAGAACTCGCATTTTGCAGACTGTTAAACATGCATTCATTTTGTTTATACTATGATACCTAGTTTAGTTTTTGGTCAAAACACACCTGAAAATGGCCCAGTGGGAACGGCCCGACTACCATCTGGTAGGCCGTGGGTTCGAACCATTAAATACCATAAAGTAAATCATTAAATTTCATCACCATTGCTCTCAAAACAGTGAAGGAAAACATCGTGAAAAAACCGGCATGTCCTAGAACCAAAAATTCGAAGTCATGTGACATCTACCAACCCGCACTGGGACCGCTTGGTGGATTACGGCCCACTTATTCTCGAATACAGGCAGCCTGTGTCCCAGCAACGGGATCATTATAGGCTGATTATAAACTTGAAAAAACATATTTTAGGGACTACATAAAAGTGTTGCTACTAGAGGAGTAGAGACCATTGCCATTAATATTTTCATTGCGATTAAAACCGTCTGGAGATCTTCCGATATCGGTCATTGTGTGGTCAAGTTGACAGCTTGATGGATAGATTCCATCGATGTTCGTCAATGGAATACCGATTCTGGTTTTTGTAGCGGTATTTTTTTATAATTTGGTGTCGTATTACCTTGTAATGGGGCCCGAGTTTGTGTATTTGGTATTCAAATCAATGTGACTTTGCAAAACGCAGATTGACGCGGAATGATTAATCTATTAATTTTGCTAAAATGTCCTTTTTATAAATAAATGTGATTCAATTACCCTTTGCCATTCATCGTTTTACTCTCCTGTCCTTTTCCCATTCATACTGTTAGAAATAAACTAATTTATTTAACCATTTATGTACACACATTATATATAAACAGACAAGAAGAAAATAACAGAAAAATAGGTACAAAAGCGGCCCCGCCGTACCGGCCGTAGCGGTTGCCGCCCGAGATTTCGTCTGCGTGTATTTTGTTTCATCGTTTTTTAAAACAAATATCCAAGAAGAAACATGTCCTTCTATCTGTCTATCATAAGAAGAAAGAAAGAAAATGCGTTTATTTGCGGTAAACATGACGCAAAAAATAACACAAACACTGAAAATATGAAAAGGTTGGGGGAAACATGCGTCACATAACGATTGGTTCAGTAGTTTAGGCGTGAACAGACAGACAGACAGAGTTACTTTCGCATTTATATTATTAGTATAGATGTTCCAAAGCTGAAACTCAGGCCTTCCCCTCTGTAAAAACAAGTGGGTCGTAATTCACCACGCAGACCAGGCGTGGGTTTGTGTAAGCTAACTATACCTAAGTATAATTGTATAATCAACCTTTTTCCTCATAAACCTGTGTACACAGTAGTCCAGCACAATAGGACAACTACGACCTACGTCCCAATTAGAAACAATTTGCTGTCTATTAACTAATCGATGTGTGCGGAACTTATTCACTGCCAGCTGACGCATGTTCTCCTGGTAATTCTGGTCACGTGTACTGGATTAAAGGGGTTTGAATCTTCGAGCTTGGTGGGCCTTCCTGAATAGGTTGGTCTTTGACCAGGAAACAAAAAAATACACTGCCTGCTAACTTATGGGGTTCTGGTAATAATATTGTTTAGGTGTAAGTACTGTAAGAACGGGGCTTTTATCTTCGCCTTTTTCCTATCTTGGGTAGGCTGAAGGCTTCTTCCCTTCATTGGGAAAGGCATTCGAGAAGCATTAGTGCACTGCTAGCTATAACTTTATGAGTTCCTGGTAAATGCTAGTCACAAACCTACAATAGACGACATTGTAGCTTCATGCTTTGTGCTCTTGCTGTGTAACCAGAATTCTATTTCTCTAGTTGAGGCAGTCAGGGCCAGGAACTATCATCTCCCGGTAGTTAGTTCCCGCTGGTCACCACTTATTTTGCCACTGAGACAGAACGGTTGTCATTGTCCCATTGTCCACCACCAGCCTAAGTTATTTAGAACATCATCAAACCATGTCATCTTCAAACAATTGACAGAAACTGAACGATGTTTTAAATACGTATAGCTCTAAACGCGTTAGTGATTGATATGTGTTGTAACCGGGCGTAAACCATTTTCTTTGAATTTGTATGCCTGCCTTTTTTGCTCAAAATGTAGGTTGGTGTTGTTATCGGGCCATCAGAACTGCAAAGAAGTAAGTACCTACCTATGTGATTTTCGTATCCGCGTGTGTAATATCAACCAATAGGTGTACGCTTGATTGGCGACAGCAAAGGTCTTGCACGCTCTGTCGCGCAACTATTTGTACCTATTTACTTACGTTGCATAGTAGGTAATGTATGAAGTGTGTATTATTTATTTTCGGCGCGCCTGTTACTCAGACAAAAAAGCGGATTCTTTAAATATTTTCTTAAAATTCTTTATTTAATTAGGCAGTTTTATGACCACAATGCGTATCGTCGTACCTTAAATACACACTGCTATAGATTACATTTGGTTGAGGCAGAATTGTATGGAATGTGCCCATATCAAGTCCGTTTAATCTCAAGACCCCAAACCGATGATTTCTCTGAGACTCTTATCGAACGCAACATCAATAAGTGATGTAAGTCTTCCACAACTCCATGCTCCACACAGTTAGGCGCGTTCGTTTTTTTTCATCATGAACTTGTTACGTGGAATGTGTCCAGATCTAATTATATGAGCTTTAACAACAGATTCTCTCATTTTTAAGTTACTATTGATAAACTAGGGCAGACGAAAAGGCTGACCCTGCATGGTTTTATCCCAGATCCCTTTTTCCAATGAACGTTTATCAGAATACTCCTTCCAATCACCATAACACAAGAAGTGTTAAAGCGGATTTTATTTTCTATACTTAAACTGAATATTTGATTATGCAAATACAATATTTAAATTAATTAGCAACGCAAATATTTTACTAAAGTTTAGAATGTGATGCAAAGCGCTTTACCGTAAGTTCCGTGGTAATTATATGACTATATTAATTCTTCTGTGCAGTCGCTTCAGCAAACGTATTAAGAATTTTTCAGCAGCGCGGCCCGGACTGTGGATTTGTGCCCTATTCTATGGGACTTAACCCTAACTGGAAAGAAAATACATTTACTTAGCACAGACTAAAAGGCACACAATATTATAGGTACATACAAAAATAAAATAAAAACACACTTTTACATGGATTATTGTTATTTCAGCAGCGCCATACCGAATTAGTAATGCTTTGCGGCATTCATTTAGTTTTTTCACGACTTTATCATTTTGTTTGCAGAATTTAACTACGGAACACTAATACACCCAGCCATCCATCATAATGTGACCGCTCCTTCTGTACATATTCACTTAACAAATTGCAGTTATTTATAATAGGTATAATACAATTATGATAATTTTTGCCAGTCAAAAATAACAATATTATTGACCATCATTAACTAATTAAAATAATGTGCCAATAATGTAAACGATGTGGTCATATGGATTTAAAAACGAATGAAAGAGAAAGAGAATATGAGATGCTATGTCCAGCAGCGGACTGCTGTTATGTAGACTGATGATGGTGACGACACTGAAGCACTCTCAAAGCGTAGATAGAGTACAAACGGATCTTTGAGAACCATTTAGAACTCATGATGGCCTTCGACACGGGGATACGCTCTCATGTTTACTTTAAAATAATGCTCTTGACAAGTATCCGAGACTCAAAGAAAGAGACAGCGAGCAGCATCTTTAATATTACATAGTATAAACCAAAGTCGCTTTTTTGTATGTATGCTTAGGTCTTTTAAACGCCGCAACAGATTTAATGCGATTTTCATCAACTGATAGAGTGGTTTAAAACGAAGGTTTTCATGTATATATACATATATACATGTATATATACATATACATTCAAAGTATAGTACAGAAAAGCCGAGAATTTCAAAGATTTGTAATGTGATGTCGACCAAGACCAAATATTTAAGAGTCTCCAAAGACCTTCATGAGCTGCCGTCTGATATTATCATTGACGATAACACCTTTGCCTATGTCAGCGAATTCGTGGGCTCCTTAGTGACGGACCAAAACGACATATCTTCTGAAACAAGCAACAGAATAATGGCGACCAATAAATGTTATTGCAGCCGGCTGAGGTCTTTTCGTTCAAAATTACTCTCAGGTAGCATTAATCTTCTCCTTTATAAGACCTTACTAAGACCAAAACTGACAAAAGGCTTGGAATGCTGGGTATACGAACCAAAAAGACGAGAACTCTCTGTTAGTATTTGAACGGAAAATCCTCAGGCGCATATTTGGTGCAGTACTGGAAAATGAGCTATGCGAATGTGGTACAACCATGAGCCTAAAGAGGTATGAGGGTGGTTAAAGAGGTAATAGGGTGTACAGTTCACTCATACTCCATAGAAAAGGAAGGATCCTCCGATCAGACGGGTGTCGTATCTGGTGGGCAATGATGTCAGAGCGTTCTTTATAATTATGCTAGTTGCGCGGTAAACTCTGCTTGCGCGATGCAGGATTTTGCGTGATGTCAGTTTGACGCGAAGTTCGCATGTGGCGTTGTAGATGCCACCACAAGCTCTACGATATGTACGACGAGCCTAATGTAATTAAAACCATCAAAATAGGACATCTTTGCCATCTTTGCTGGGCAGGACATGTGGCAAGAATGGACAAGACCAGAGCACCCAAACGTTTGAGCATAAGCATAATCAGCCTGTAATGTTCCCACTGCTGGGACACAGGCCTCCTCTCTGTGAGAGGGAGTGGGCCGTTATCCACCACGCGGGCCCAGTGTGGGTAGATAGATGTTACGTGTCTTCGAATTTTAGATTCTAGGACATGCCGGTTTCCTCACGATGTTTTTCTTCACCGTTTTGTTTTCCCAAACGTTTACTAGATGGTAAACCGGATGGCCGGAGAAGTTGAAGGTGGCTCAAGCTCAGATGGTTGGATGGCGTACACCCAGATTGTAGAACTGTTGGAGTGAGATATTTGAGAGAAAAAGCCGGAAATAGGTCACGTGGGAGAAATATAGTTTTTTTTTTTTTATTTTATTTTATTTGGGAAACAAACAATCATACACTGAGTGTTACATCTAGATAAACAGTATGCTGTAAGTAAATGTACAATCCACTACGTTTCCACATATTACTAGCTTATAGTAGATACAGTTTTGGTAAACTTAAGTAATAAAAATATAAAACAACAATACAATTTTTCGCTGTCTAATAGTTAAATAATGAAAAAAGGAAATAATTAAATTAAAGGTTTTGAGCAAGGCGCATAACAATCTGTTTTTTAAATTTATGTTTAGATAGGGCAAATACATCGACATCATTAAAGTTATTATTGTAAGCTTGAACCAATCTCTGGAGCGGCGCTCTCCTTCCTGCATTTGTACGACAGGGAGTTGTAGCAAACAGTGGATAAGAGCGCGCCTCTCGTCTCACTACTGTTCTAGGTACAATATAGTAAATTTTATGTATCAAATTAGAGCAGTCAAATTTATTGTGTACAAGTCCATGAAGCATCATTCCTTGGAGCAACAAGCGTCTAGAGTGCAGTGTTAACAGTTTAAACTTATTCAATGCGTCCTCATAGGATAAGCGTTCGATGCGACATTTGTACTGCATTGTACTGAGGAACTTACGCTGAACTCGCTCTATTGCATTCTCATATTTTATATAATAGGGATCCCAGATCATACAAGCATATTCAACTTGTGGGCGAACTAAAGAATTAAATAAATACAGATATGTGGTTGGTCGTTTAAAATCCGACGTGGTTCTCATAACAAAATTATACATTTGAAATGCTTTAGAAGTAATTTTAGCTACATGTAGGTTTAAGTGAAGTTTGCAATCAAGAAGAACGCCCAGGTCACAGATATAGGTTTCTTTATCTAGAGTCTTATTACAAAGTGAATAATCATACGTTATTACATTCTTATTTTTAGTAAAATTTATGTATTTGCACTTAGGGATACTTAGTATTAATTTATTTTCATTACAATAATCAGATAATCTATTCAGGTCTTCTTGCAATAGGCTGCTATCAACAGTGTTTTTTATTGTTCTAAATACCTTAAGATCATCAGCGTAAAGTAGGAAGTTACTATTTTGAAAACAGTTACAAATATCGTTAATGTATAAAATAAACATCAATGGGCCAAGAATAGATCCCTGGGGAACGCCTGAAGTCGCTAGAAATGAGTCTGATTTGTAACCATTGCTCACTACAGTTTGATTACGATTGCTGATATATGAACAGAACCAACGCAGTAAGTTGCCTCTGATGCCGTTAAAGGCTATTTTGTTTAATAAAATTGAATGGTCCACCCTATCAAAGGCCTTTTTAAAATCAGTATAAACAGCGTCGGTCTGATATCCTGCGTCCATATTATTAAACAAATACTCTGTAAAGATCATTAGGTTTGTCACTGTAGACCTATTTTTAACAAAACCGTGTTGCTCGGGTATTATATTGTGCCGCAAAAATGGATAAATGGCCTGATGAACGAGTTTTTCAAATAATTTTGCAAGAGTACTAAGTATCGATATAGGTCTATAGTTTTCTATGTTTTGTCTAGATCCACTTTTATGTACTGGTATTATATTTGTTTTTTTCCACGCAGACGGAAATGTACCACTTTCAATACATCTGTTAAACAACATGGAAAGAGGCGTACAAACTGTTTCAGCTGTCCTCTTTAGAAAATAGGGCGGTATACCGTCAGGGCCCGGGCCCTTGTTTATATCTAGCGATTTTAGTTGTCTGCAAACTTCATGGACCGTGAAATTCAGAGTACAGAGATAGCTGTTATTGTCATTACTTGAGTCGGAAGCTGGGGACCATCCGGGGTAAAGACTAGAGGGCTCATAAACTGACCGAAAAAAATCTGAAAACAAATTACAAATTTTAACTGGATTGCTAGAAGTTACGTTATCATAGGACATGCAGGTCGGTATACCGGACTTGCCTTGCCGATTAGCGACGTAAACCCAAAAGTGCTTAATGTCTTTGGGAATACCATCCTCGACACTATTTACGTAATTATGAAAACATTTGTCGCATTCCTCTTTAAAAATAGTTGACCAGGCTAATGCCCACCTGCGGCTGTACAGCCATGGATGATGATGATGAATGAAAGAGAAAGGTAACTTACTGACTGATTTTGAATTAATGACTCAAAATGGCCCCATTCACTCAAAATCAGTCAGTTTATTTTTGTCTTTCTTGGCAAAATGACAAGAGCCACATGCTTTTCCTGAATGGGGCTCTTCTAAAATTATTCACTAGACCAAAACTAGTCATGAGTAGTCTGAAACTAGCCATGACTAGTACGAAACTAGTCGTGGCTTGTCCGACACTAGTCGTAACTATTCATGACTAGTTCGAAGCGAGTTGAAAAAGACAGCAAAAATACGTAAGTTCTTCATGTGATATTTATCTAAATAAGAGATAGTACTCATATGACGGTACATTCCTCAAATATTTCCGTTTGGTCTGATAAGGACGTGCGTAGAAGCACTTGAAATGATTGATCGTTAATCAAAGTTGAGCAAAACTGTCATAGTTTTTTTTTGTTTACCGTTATTTTGATGTCTGATTTTGATAAGAGTAGGGCAAGACCAAAAAAACGTTGGATGGACTGCGTGAAAGATGATATGGCTAGAAACCGGGTGACTACCGAAATGAGGAATAATAGAGAACAATGGCAGAAAAAGACATGTTGCACCGTCACCAAATACATTGGGATGAGGGCAGAAGAATGATGCATTGAGTTATAATGTACGTACGTAATACATTATAACTCAATGGAATGATGATGGTTATTTTGAGGTCTGTTTTTGTTCGAAATTCATAATTTTCCCAGATTGATCGAGGAACAGGTACAACCTTACATGGGGACGCTCTTTCGTAATTAGGTACGTTCTAGTAATATGGATTAAATTAAACAAAATATGTAGCTAACCACCCGAATTCGGTGCCCTCGACGATGAAGCACGCATGCCTACAAGTAGCCTGTTCGCTCAAGACTTGGAGACTCCAGATTAAAGCTATTGTCATACACAGACTTCAGCTGCTCACGACTCCTTAGGGATACGCACAATGAAAGTGTTGATGGTGTAATATCCAGTATCTACCATATCTATATCGTTGGCGTATCGTATCGCTTTACGTCTGGTCTGGCGCTATGATGCATAATGTAGACTATTATTAGCTTCAGTTGATAAACAAAGCAATCAATAGCGATGAAATCTTGTAAATCATATCGTAACAATTCAAATGTGCGGTACATTTTCAACATCTGTTGTATGTCATAAGTCTGAGTCGTTAGTGCTCGTATGTAATCCTATACTATCCGCATAGTTCTCGCATAGGATGGGTGGTCAAAAACGAACATTCCTTCACCAATTTTAAGGTTTCATTTTAATGGGGAAAAGCCAGGATGCCCGCGAAATTCAAACATTCTTACGTTTTTTTGCAATTTGCAGGTCAGTGTCAGGTTGTACGTTGAATAAAATATGATATGATATCGATAGTCATCATGTCTGCCGACTTTCGCTAGTTAATTTAATTTGACCCTGTATAAACATACATTACAAGAATAGACTTACATACTTTTCCCGGACGAGTTCTTTCACTTGGAGCTCCATTCTACAAACTATTAAGGATAAACTTTACTAGCTGTGGCCGTGGCTTCGCTCACGTAATCATTTATTCTACTGGCATTATAAGTTTATCGGAACTTAGACATATTCTCTACAACATCGGTTGATTTTGTTGTTTGTTATTTTTTGTGTTTGTGTTATTTTTTGCGTCATGTTTACCGCAAATAAACGCATTTTCTTTCTTTTTTTTGTTCAATTATTTAAACTAAAACTTGTTATTACATATTTGGTTTAAGTAGGTATATATAACTGCAGAGCTCCTTGTAGATATAGCGTGATGATATTCAATTCAGAGGTTAAATGCGTATCTGTCTGCAAATTTAACAACATTTTTCTCGTTTAATTAACTGTTGAGGAATACGGACATAATGCAATATTGGTAAAAGAATCTGTTCAGTACTTTTTTGCGCCAATCAGGAACATACATTCAGACAAACAGACGAACGGACAAAAAATTAAAAAAAAACTACATTTTCGGCATCAGAATCGTTCCTCTCTCGTAGCAAATAGTTTCTTTTTTAATATTTAGTTACCGTTTTGACTTGCTAACTATTTTATTACCTATAAATGTCTACAAGATAAATAGCGTTCGAATCCTGACAGGCGCTTTACTTTGTGTAAATAATTTCATCACCACTGCTCTCAGACCGTTGAAGGAAAACAACGTGAGGAACACGGCAGAAAAACTGCCCATTAAGACTTGTGACATTTACCAACCCGCACTGGGCCCACGTGATACATTACAGCCCAGTAGTCCTCCCGAAGCGAGGAGTCTCAGCAGTGGGAACGTTATAGCCTTATAGACTGATTATGCTACAGAAGATGATTTTCAGGATTCCAAGTGATTTCGAATGATTTTTAAGTAGGCAGGCTTATTGCGTTGCGTCGTCTAAACGGTTCGTTATCTTACAAGATTTGTTTTGCGCTTAATTAAACAAATAATTTCATATTGTCATGTCGTACGATGTTATTATTTAATCTATTAATTGTCTAGTGATTAAGTCAGGATAATTAATTTGTAAGTTCGATAAAGGTTCCAATATTTTGCCGAATCCAAGGAATAGGAGGTTTTTGATTAGGGATTCTAAACTAAAATAGCTACCTCCAACATACTGTAATATGTAAGTAATCTTAAACACATCATAATCAATGTATCTTTCCCGGAAAGACAAGAACTGTCCACGATTTTCCCACGTACGAAATCATCAGCATATACCATAAAGTAATCAGCACTCGTATTGGGCACATACAAGACATAAATAATTCAATTCGAAGAACATGGACCCTCTGTAGGAACTGTGCAATTGCTTTCGAGCCACTAAATTATGCTCAAACATCCGTATAGCTGGTTTGTTTGTTCATATAACTGGCGTATGACCTGATACTCGTTTGTGGTATGTCTGGGAACTACTAAACTCCTATTTGCGTATGAGCTCTTAGTAATCAAATTTGTTTTCTGTCTGGAACTGGCTAGTTCTGGAACTTCTTATAGAAATCCATGGGATGTCTGGACCACAGGTCCAATTTTGCCCTTAACGTAGCAAGCCTCTTTACGCCGTTGAGGTCCTGGTACTTATTAAAGATTCTGGTTTGTTAGGTATCTCTAAGAATGCTGCATGAAGGAGTTAAAAAATAAAAACAGTGAGTATTATACATTGATAACATTAAAGATGGAACCCAACCGCGCGTTATTTACATACTTATTAGATCACATCAGTATTTCTTCTGTGATTGGCTGAATATAAAAACAACAACAGCCAATTAAATCATTGTTTATCTGCAAAAAAAAACACTGCCATAAATTCACTGCAATAAAACAAAATGTTAACATGTGAGTTATAAATAGATGTCATTTGATTCAAGACAGGTTCAATAAAATACTCAATTTATTTATTTGTTAACAAAACAAAGATCAATTTTATTTATTGCAGTGTTATTGTTTTCAGTTTAAGTAAACAAAATACCATAATGCGCCAATGCAAACATGTTGGTTTGAAACAAAAACATTTTTGAAGGCTATAAAATTAATACTACTATTTCTTATTCACTGTTTTTGCATGCTTGCGTATGATATTCTGTTGAGAGTAAAGTTCGGAAGTTTGTTGTGGTTAAAACAAAAACGGCCCCAAAGAAAGAACGACCTAATGATCCGCAAAAAAATTACAGTAGTGGAGGATAATGGTAAAGTAGTAGCTGACGTATTTGCAAAGGAGTTTGTCCGATGAAATACCTCCTAGGAACTACCATACGTAGGTATTTGTGCCAAGCAGCCGGCAGCCACTGTTTCAGTGTGAAAGTTATGGGTGTAACGTGAGACACATGAGACATGCCACCATTTACTCTAGAACGACTACGCAACTGCAATGATTGCAGCAGGGCCGCAATCACGCATGTAAAAAAAAATGGTTACGTACACTGGCAGCCAACAAACACATAGTCGGAAAAAGTCTTTACTAGCTCACTTCTCAATCTATCTCATTTACCAGCTGAACATAATTGTAAAATACAGCATAACATTTAGCAAGTTGACGGGGAACTCCTAAACTTAATACCGTATCATAAAAAAGTCAATTAAAATAAATTATTGCACAGATTAGCATAATCGAAATATAAAGCAAATAACATTAAACAGATAATTCGTTTAATTAATTACCTATAATATTGAGCAGCGCCATTAAACTAGTTGTAATCTATAAATACATTAGTACGATATCTACTTGAAAACAGGTCTAAATCTTGATTTGAAAGCGCCACTGGTAGGGGTTAGGTTTCATTGTGAGCGACGAATTTATTTATTTTATAAACTAGGTATCCTATGTAGCTTCGCTCGTGTATGCCCATTGATATACATTTTGTCTGATCGAAATAATAATACACTAACATCAATCAATCAATAATCAATTAACATAAAGCCTATAGCTTATTTAAACCCGAATAGATTATTGTAAAAAAAAACTAATAACTACTACTTATTCTTCTTATAATAATTTAAATGAAAGCATTAGATTATAATCAAATAGGTACCATTTAATTTATATTATTCATCCGGAATGTACTATCATCATTACCCGTTCGTTTTACAAAAGATATAGTACTTACCTAATTATCTTTGAGTCGAGTGACGCATGCGCGGTTTACGTCATTAAACCGCGAAGTCGCGCGTCTGTGGTGAATAAAATCTCAGCTGATAATAACTAGAGTTTCCCCGCGGCTTTAAAAATGATTTATGGATTTAATTTTGATATAATCCATACCAATTTTCCTTAAGGTAAAAGGTTTTATTAAGAAGATGGGCGACAACAATCATCTTTTACCTAAGTATCTAGTTTAATATGTAGGTACACACTATTGCATTGCATTTTGCAGCAGTGCATTTTAAAATGCACTTACTTGTTTACAGTCTACATTTTAAACTAGATAGTGCTAACATACAAAAACTCACAACTTCTTCGCACGGGGGTAGGCAGAAACTCCAAAACGCCACCTGCTACCATCCTCACATACTTCTTTAGCTTCGTTATAGTGCTAACGTTCCCCTTTTTACAATCCCAGAGGATGGTTCATTCCGTGGTCAAAAGCTTAAGCCGTTGAAATAAAATAATTTGCGTTTACTTTATTAAAATAGTTTCCAAGCAGTACCCCCCTGCTATCAGTCGCACCACACCCTTATAGAATTGCTCCGATTGTTTCTGATAGGACAGACTTTACCATCAAAACTCAATTGGTTTTCGCTTTCACTAATTAATTTCAACAAACGTCCATTGCTATGAAAACAGTCATTCAAACAACTTCTAAGAGTGATATTATTACTAGTTTGGGAGTAGGTACCAGAAATTCCTTCTCTTAAGATACTTGAGTGACATAGTCATGTGTATTGATCCAAACATTGGGGCAGTCAGCCTTGCTACTAGTTTTTTTCAAGTAAACGATATTGTTTTAGTAGCGACCTAATCGAAAATTGGGAAAAAAACATCAGAATTCAAATTATTTGAACAATAATTAGGAATAGAAAATGTAATCACTTAAATTAGGTGCTTTCTCTGAAATCAGCTTAGTGCGTAGAAATAACGTGAGTATTAAATGAGAAAATGCAAAATAGTAATCCGTCAGTCTACTCTATTGATATAACGCTGCTAAATAAAAATTGCTTGCAATAGCTATTGTTTTGAACAAACACTGGGCTATTACACATGGTCGGGTTGCCTCCCCTAGTCAGTCCGAACGTACTGAGAACATTTAGTATAATTTGAACAGTTTGAAACATGGACGTGAGTTATCGAAGTGACAGGCATTAATATAAAATTCATCGTAATTAATTATTTCTTAAAATAAATTAACTTTCGAAGTGATTGCATGAAGAAATATTTTTTGAGATAAATTTTTACCTATAAAAGTATCAAAATACAGAATACTTTATTTATTTCATAAATAACATATTGGTACCTATTAAGACACCTGCACCTAGCTAATATTTATAATTAAAGTTTGAGGATAATTTGTATACTTATAAATTTTCACAATACATCACGTATTAACTAGGTACTTAGGAATATTAAAAGCTCAATCATGTGCTAATAATAATAAAAAAAATCATAACGTAATCAAAATTAAATCGCAAGTGTCATAAATAACAAAAAACAGGTCCATTAGGTACCTATAAAATAATCAAAAAACATTCTTGAATAAATAATAATATAACAAGTTTCATAAAATACCGAATAAAAATAGCTGCCTTGCAAAAAATGTCGAGTTCGAGTTTGGGAGGTCTCGGAAATAGTTCCAATTTTGAAAAAGTGTTAAAAATAGTGAGGTGACAATGACGTGGACCAAGGAGTTGGACGAGGCCGCAATTCTGGCCACTAAGACTGGTCACTGGCATGTAGTGTTGTTCTATTTACTGTGTGGACTGGCGGCTATACCTACTTCGTTCCTGGTATTTTCGCAGGTAAGACCTTTGATGTAATTTTTAATGGGATAGGATCTCTCGTGGTTAACCATTGTCACACCTGATGTTAAGCGATCATGCGGTTGATGGAGGCACGCTGCCTTGAACTATTCACTTGACGACTTGAAGTTTTCTAGGTTGTAACTTTCGAGGACGAATTTCAGCCAGTAATGATTCTATTGCAAGGCAAAAGCCTCGTCTCATACAGAGACGGAACGACTATTGATCATCACGTTCATCAACTATTGATCATCACGTTCATCAACTATTGATCATCACATTCATCAACTAGTGATCATCACATTCATCAACTATTGATCATCACATTCATCAACTATTGATCGTCACATTCATCAACTATTGATCAGCACGTTCATCAACTATTGATCGTCACATTCATCAACTATTGATGATCACGATCATCAACTATTGATCATCACGTTCATCAACTATTGATCAGCACATTCATCACGCTTTGATAATTGCGCGTTGACTATTTCTGGTTGTCATAAGTTCTGAGGGGCCATTCCCGTATTTTTATTTATATAGTTATTTATTTAGGATCTCCAACAAAAGATGTACACAATACATGACACATAAATAAAGAGTTACATCAGGTAATAAGTAAGTGTACTCCTTCACTTATAGGAGACCACAACATGCACAAAGTTAAACAACCCAGCTAACAAAGTTAAAATTTGGAAAAGTTAATTAACAGACACAAAACGTAATAAAAAAAATTTTTAAGAACGTTCGCATTCAAATGCACGTCTCAATCTGTCAAAAATTGTATAGCGTTTACCTACATTTTTGACATTTGATTGTCGCTGAGATGAGACTGCGATTTGATTTTGAACGTTATTAATTACGGGAATTGGCCTTCAGGTTCTCACACGATGTTACTATGGATAAGAGTGTTCAAAAAGAATTATCAAAATCTAACTACCCTGTAAAAAGTTATGCGTGGTCATACATAAAAAAAAAAAAATATACGCGTCGACTTGAAAACCTCCTCCGTTTTTTTTCGTCGGTTAAAAATGAATTTACAATGTAACTACATTCACAATATTGAAAGAGTCACATGGGTCACATTTGGTTGTTTTCAATCCTCGCCGTTACCTAAGTTCTGGGTTCATGCATGAAGTGTGCATTGTTATAGCCTCCACGAGTGGCCATACATACTTAAATAAAGGTAGGTCTAGCGTGCTCTGGACTGTCAGCTCGTCTACCGTCCTGCTGGCTGGCTAACATTTTTACCCTGGCTATCTATTTAGCTGGTTGTCTTAATAGTTCGTATCGTACCGTGAGAAGTATTTAGTACAAGGTTGTGTACCCGCATATTCGTATTCAAGTACCAGAGGGCCTAGACAAAGTGACATTCTATTAGCGATAACGATGGTTGAAAAGTCATTATCATTAAATTTAAATAAAATAAAAAAAAAAAACGCGACACAAAACAAAAACCTCTAAAACAATTTTTTCTTAGCTTAGAACACTCTCCATCAAGTCAGCATTCAAACAAACACAAAAAAAAATCTGTTCAACCGTTTGGGAGCTACGATGACGCTTTGAAAGCGATTGAGTAATGAGTAAGCCCTCAGGTTCACAAACCACGGAGCTATCACGAAGACAGCATAAACCTGTTGAAGTAAAATAAACAACGATCGGACTAGAATATTTATTTTGGATTTATTTTCGTTTTTGGAAGCAACACAACAAATATTCATAGAAAGTTAAGTGACATTATCTTATTTCCGTTAAATAGCATGTTGTTTTGATGTCAAGTTTATTTCATTCTTGACATTGTCATACATTTAATTTCACTGACAGACAACGAACGCACAGAATGAACCGTTGGGTCTATAAATATGACATTTTGCACAAGGGTTCCTTATATGACGAAAGGGAGCAAGGAAGGATTTTGCAAAACTATTTCCCTAAAGGGGTTAAATAGGGGATGAAAGTTTGTATGACAGTTCGTAATTTTGTCCGATAGGAAATACCATAGGGTTCACAGCTTGTTTTATATAAATAGGTACTAGCTTCGCATCGCATCGCCCGCCCGAGCTATATCTTCATTTTCGCTGGCGTTCTTTCTGGCTTTAATTCTTTTTGCTCAGCTCCTAAGAGCCCTAGCGTGATTTTAAATAACCTATAGCCTTGTTCAAGAATTGGGCTATCGAATGCAATTTTTTTTTAAAATCCGACTGGCTGTTCCAGATATTACCCCCTACATACAAACTTACAAACAAACAAAGTATACCACTTTATAATATAAGTAAAGATAATATAAATAAAAAAACCTACAGTTTATTTAAAAAAGTTATATCCTACTGGTATCGGCGATACTCGCTTAAACCAGGGAAGCATGGGACAAAAGATTGGAGGCCTAAATACTCAGCAGTGGGTGGAATAAAGCTGCCAATGATAATGAAGATGGTGGTATCGGGCACAGGGTCTAACCTTAGAATGAAACCAAGAACCGCATGGCCCAGCAGTTGCTTGTGACAGCTATAACATAATGTACTCTGTGGCTATAACTATTGAGTCCATATTCCACACGTAAATTTATTGCCTTAGTTCCCAGAATAAAATGTCAATAGACTTATCTCATTAGCGCTGTTCTATTAAATAATATCTCCAATAGAAGTGAAGTTGTTATATTGACTGATCGGTATAGTACTAATTTTAGAGCCATATTTAGCCACGAGTACATCATTTTCCTTTCTGCAAACCATTTATGTAGAAATAAAAACCGGCCAAGTGCGAGTCGAACTCGCACAGGAAGGGTTCCATAACACCGTGCAATATTTAACACATTTTTTTACACTTGTTTTGTATGGAACCCTTTTTAATTTTTAAATTTATTTTGTTTAAATTATTTGTTGTTATAACGACAATAGAAATACACACTGTGAAAATTTCAACTGTCTTCCTATTACGGTTGATGAGATACAGCCCGCTGACAGACAGGGAGACGGACAGACGGACGGATAGTGGATGCTTAGGAATAGGGTTCCGTTGGCACCCTAAAAAGAAAACACATCAAAGACGTGATAACAATAAAATTTCTGAGTTTGCCTCGGTCTTATTAGAGGTCGAAATTAGGTAGAGTTATTTATGTACTTGCATCGAAATGTTGATATTAATATGGATCTCCCTAATAGACAATCCCGTGTGGCCAACAATATTAAGATAATATACTTTACTTTCTTTGCCAAAATGTTGATGTACAAAGTAGTATGATGTTATTATAAATGTGGCCCATTTACATTCAACCATAACATGTGGTGTGCAAATATTTAATTTCTAAATACATTAAAAAAACAACAAATAAATAATAATAAAAACCTCAGAGATAGACAAACAAATAAAACAAAAATAATTAACATACAATTTTTATTACTTAGTATTTAAATTAATTCACAATACAAATTATTAATAGTCTTGAGCAAATTCTCATACTTACACCTCGCCTTTTTTATAAATAAGAAAATACTTTTGCTTCTAGCCTAGACTCGTGAGGGTTTACGTATTCAAACGACCCATCAGAATCATTTTCCTTGTCCGATTAATTCAAACTACCACTAATATTTGACGTGTTCGCTTCCGACATACATAACTGTATAACATTTTTATTTAAAATCACGGGATTTTTCTGCTCTTTAAAATTAATCTCGGGATTTGAGGCATATCCACTTAATTTTTTCGCTGTGATAAATCAGTATAAGTACATAAATAACTCCACCTAATTCCGATCTCTGCTTATTAGTGATTAGTAAACGCGTTCTAACTTTATACCCAAGTTTAAACGATCGAGTTACTTTTTAATTTCGACCTTATCGTAATCATTAGAAGGATTGTGTCTCGTTTAGTTTCCCGGCAGGAAGATGATGAAACTTCGACGGGTGTACACGTTAGATGGTAGCAGGGTGCACTGGACATTCTCAAGTCGATACTTGTATGTAAAGAGCTTCCATGAATGCCGATGCATTCATGGAAGCTCTTTACATACTCTTTCAAATTATGAATGCCTAGTCATTTGCATGTGTTTACTGGTACTGTTTAGAGATGTAGACCATATTAGTTGCCTGTCACGTCGCGAAAGTGGTGAAAGTGATTTAGAGAAAGGATTATATGGTGGTTCTACCGATAGATCAGATAAATCGTACAATGGTGCCTTCGAGTAGATGTAAGTACATACTTAGATGGAGTTTCAAACGTACAGCGAAATGTTAATTAAGCATGATGAATGATCTTCCTCAGGCTAGGTACAAACTGATGTCTGTTCAAAAAGTATTTGGTGAATGTGTAAACAAACCCGCCTCATGTTAAATTGTTACGCGATCACTCACTAATGGGAATTAAAATAAAAAAAAACATTTTTATCTCACCACTTTTTGAACAGTTATTATTGTTTGAATAATTATTATTAAATTAACATACCATCACGCCTGGAATCATCGAACGGTTAGGCAGAGGTGAACCCACATTTCGCCTGATATATTATTTAAGTCCGATGTCAATGGTAATTGGAAAATCGTCGTCGAAAATTGAGGTTATAAATTAACCACGTTGGCAAATGAAAAACAACTTTAAGTTGATTAGAATTCGGGTGTAAATAATCAAGCACTTTATTTGTAAGTGGCACTACACATTGGCATTCACAGGTACTTTTTCCGATCCATTTGTTTACTTTATCATCAGATACTTTTAGAACAGACCATAGTTGTTTGTTGGTATCTTGGATTACCAAAAACGATTAACTAACTAGATAATGTAGGCAAACAGAACGAAGTTGATAGAAAAGAAAATTTAAACAATCTAGACTCAAAAGCACTACCTAATTTTATTTCACTCAAATGCCATTGTTGCAAAAGCCGGGCTCCTAAAATGGCCACTTTTCACCCATATTAGGTGAAGAAGATAGTGAGGTTAGCTATTATTTTGACAATTTTGGCACAAAATTGATTTTAAGTAGTTAACTAGCTTAAAAAATTACGTTTAGAAGTTGTTATAAATATCTCCACTCAAGAACTAGCTACTGATTGTTGAATGAAATATCTGCAATTGTTTTTTGAAGAGTTAAATATTGACACTCCACTACATCGTCACTACATATTATAACACATAGTCTCCCCGCCACCGCCGCGGCTGTCTGTCTGAACGCTATAAACTAAAAAACTAATGAACGGATTTATTTACATACGGTTTTCACCAAATGGATTAAGGAGAAAGGTTAAGGTGCATAATTCACTAAAGGTTTTGTGTAAATTGGCTGAAATAAGACGCAAATTTTTGAAAAAGAAAAATTCATGCTGACTGGAAGCTTTAATGACGAGCGTCACGTAAACCAATAGAGTTATATGAAAGCCCCGGTATTCGCAAGCGAAGCCGGCGGGCAAAAGCTAGTCTAAACTAAAATATAAGATTACGAGCGAGACAGTACGAATAATGAATATCACCACCACGCTAGTACAGCCACCGATTAACGTTTAACCATCAATATTTTATTGAAAATGAAGTAGCACCATGTATAGTCGACTATGTAATTGCTTTACTACCCTTATTTTTTTTTTTTTTTGTGGGTGGGAAATCATCAAATAACTTCTCCCGCTCTGGGCAGCGCAGGAGGGCGTGTCAGACTCTTACTGACTAAAACCCACCCGTGTTCCTTCAGTTGCCTGTGCCAGGGTCCACGGTAACCCTCTTGGACTTTTCCGCAACCCTAGCAGGCATCGGTCCTAGCAAACCCCGTCATTGGTGCTGACATCTCTCTGAAGGTGAGAACGCCGTGGCGCCTCTCTAGCCACTCCTCAAAGAGGGGACTTATCGCCGCAATTGTGGCATGCCCATGCTTTACTACCCTAAGGTTGAATGTCACTTGCATGTCATAGATCGAAAAGGTCTATTTTTCTATGTGACAGTCAGATGTTTAAACCGTAGTGAAGTTTCGATTAACTGGGAATATTTGTGAAACGAAATTACGAGGTCGGTCGGTCTATTCCTAATTTCAAGCCAATTTAATTTAAGGTTATTGTCGAGACGAAAGCTGTACGTTAGCACAAAATAATGAATAAAAAAAAACAAATCGCCGCCATCACGTATTTTTAATTTTAACGCTTGATGGAATAATTGGGGTATTATAAACTTATAAGTGTAACGTTTGTATCTGTGTTGTCTGCGGCATCGCAGCTCCCAAACGGCTGAGCCGATTTAGTATTTTTTTGTTTTTTTTGAAAAGTGACATCATCGAGAGTGTTCTTAGCTTAAAAAAAAGAAGAAAATCTGCTCAGCTGGTTTTAGAGGTTTTTGTTTGAATTTGGGGTTTTATTTTAATTTAACTTTTATTTCCATCCTTCCGTCCCAAACACTGATGCTGGAAATCGTACAAAAAACTTTCCTGAGGTGCCTCTTCCAAAGATTATACCACTTCTTTCCCTACATTTACCCTACCAACTATCTTTTAGGGACGTTGGGCTTTAACTAGCTGGAGGTGAGAAGAGGCCTTGATCAACTCAGCGTAGCCTGTAAGACCCTACGGGAACGTATCGACTGCACAGAGCTTTTTGGTTATAATTAAACTATTATTGATATATTAAATACATATATTAAACTACTATCGACTATTTGTGCCCGACAAATACATCGGACACCGTCAGAGCCGCCGGCACAATCTGTTTGCGCAACTGCCAGTCAAAACTGTAGCCAGAGCCGAATCCCCAGTCTGTCGTAGTGTAAAGGTGCTGAATGCCCTTCTGGCTGCCAACTCTGAATGGGATGTGTTAGCGGTTTAATGGATTAAAATGATTCGTATAATGTCTGGTGTTCTGTGAGAGACAGTATGCAAGGGAGTCTACTGTTCCATGTTATTTATATTAGTGTCAACGTAATTGTAATTTGTCTCTATGTTACTTAGTAATTGGTGTTGTACCGTTGTAAGTAACTATGAATAAATAAATAAATAAAATCCTTGACGAAAGTCATACGCTCAAGGCAAATCATAAAAAAAATAGCAGGTCTATCTGATAGCGTTTTTGGAACAAATCACTAAGTACCTATATCGAAAAATATACGGGAATTGAGAAGTCTAGCAAAAAAACTCGTAACAATAACAGTAACATTACGTAGGTACAAGTAAGGAGTGTCCGTGGCACCCATTACGTATGGATACGTCACATTGAATACGCGGTAAACAAAAGCACTCTTGTTCATAAATCATCATCTCAATCAAGATCAGCTTAACCTTTTATAAACTGGATTCCGACTCTATATTGCTAGGGTCAAATTCCAACCGACATCTTTAAATTATATTTGTTTATTATGAACTGGACTCATTTAACAAATATTAATCCTTGGTAGCTCTGGATAGAGAGAGGTGGAAGGAGAGTTTAGAGGTCATTGCCCTCAGTGGGATAATACGGGCCAAATTTTTTTTTTTTTAAATGTCACAGATAGTGATACTTTATTCACATTACAATCTAGCCTATTCGCTAATAAGTAATTTAAATATAACTTAAACTGCTAAGTAACTATAACATTAAGAAATCGTCCAATAAAGTCTTTCTTATTCACTTATATTAAGAGGAAGAAACCTAATTCACGTGTTCTTTAGTCAGCACTTGCACTGCAGTTTAAGTTCGCTCACACTACATTAGACTAACTAAGGTTTAACCCTTTTTAGCCTTCGCACTAATTCAGTGACGTCAAGCAGTTGGATCGCCTCGAGATTCGCGTGATGATGAAGTCTCTGTTCATGAGTTTCTGCATATGTTTTGATTACCAAGTTTACGACATCCATCTTGAGGTCCCGGAGGTCGCTGGTTCTTATGTACCAGGGCGCGTTTACTATATCCCTGAGCACTTTGTTTTGGAATCGTTGTATGACTTGACGATTGCTTTGGCTGGTGCAGCCCCGCAGCTGAATACCATAGGCCCATACAGGTTTTAAAACTTGTTTATTTATCAACAATTTGTTAGATATTGATAATGGCGACTGTCTACCAAGTAACCAATACATTTGTTTGTATCTAATATCTAATTCGGCTCTTTTCTTTTTGACATGCTCTTTCCATCGTAGTTTTGCATCCAGGGTCATGCCAAGATACTTAGCAGTATTCGCGTATGGTATTGGTTGATTATTCATGAACACCGGGAAGTATTGTGGGTTTTTATTGATGAAGTCAATGTGGATAGACTTGCTTTCATTCAGTTTTTTAAACCTTTTCTACGGCTTCCTCGTGACTATTTCCAACAGCCATGATAGCTGTGTCGTCTGCAAAGGTTGCAATGAAGTTATTTTCCAGCTCAGGAATATCGCAGGTGTATAGTAGGTACAGGACCGGACCAAGTACAAGGAGTGAATGCCGTTGGTATGAGAAATTATGGTCAAATGCTGATTTACGCAGGACTGTGCTGGTTTCAATAAGCTTATAAACATATTTAGATTTATGGGGAAACAGATCCGTAAGGTTATTTATATTTAAAAGCGTTACTATTAATCCACATAAAAAAGTATGGTGACTAATGCCGAGATCTATAAACGTTACTTAGTGCTTTCTAACTATCAAACTACACGTGCAGGATAAAGAATGTCTAAGCCAAAGCGTAAGGTTGGACGCCCTCGGGCTATGTGGAGCGACGATCTTCGCAGGGTGGCTGGCAGCAACTGGATGAGAGTTGCCGAGAATCGAGCTCAATGACGTGCAATTGGATAGGCCTGTGTTCAGCAGTGGATTGCTGTAGGCTGATGATGATGACGATGAAGCAAAAGCACGGGTCAAGTGATGTTTACACTGTTTATTACATCTACTTAAAAAGTGTAGATGTGCATTAAGAAAAAAAAAATAGAAAAAGTACTTCAACCTTGAGTGGGTCAAACGGTCAACTGCTAATAGATGTTTCCATTCATCAATATCGATACATTAACCTCATTTCTGCACAACGATAAGAAACAAACCAACATCAAGCTAGATAGTGCAACAAGGATCTTTTGGCGTCAGAATAGCATTGACAGGGGGGCGTTGTTGGTAAAATTTTTGGAAATTACTGTTTGAAATTGTCACAGAAATTCTATTGAAAGAAAAAAAGAAAGGAAATACGTTTATTTGCGGTAAACATTACGCAGAAAATGAACACATACACAAAAAAGAACAAGTTCGGGGAAAATATGCGTCTCATCCACGCAAAACGGCCATCGCTCAGCATAATACTAAGACCCTATGCGAGACAGAGCCCCAGCGCTGGTTTTCAGCGACAACCGACGTTAAAGGCAATGACATTATAAACACCGTAAATCCTTCGAAGTGAGACCAATTATACGAGTAGTACCCACAACAATACGTGGGTACTTACAGTGATAAGATAAGAGGTGCCTCCTAGCCGGTTACACTGACACATTTTGTAAACATCGCATATAAATCATTATCGGACTGTGTCGAAGATAAGGGACAGTAACGAGTTGCTAATTATTTTATTGTGGTAGCTCGGAGGTAAAGGTAAGGGTTTTGAGTTTGAAATTACTAGTGTGAAACTTCCAAGTGACTTTTTCCAACGTCATTATTTAAAGTCAGGGAAATATTTGTTAAGGTAATTGACTACAATTTAAATTGTCCGTATATTGAAATCACAACTGTCATACTTTAATAGTTTTTTTTAAACTTTAGTAGTGTAACAACAGAATTAAAAAAAATATATAAGTGAAATATATTAAATATATTTGTGAATCTAGAGTGGACCCCAACACCGTTTGACCAAACACTATGAAAGTTGGCACATAGCAACCTATGTACAAAAATCCTGTAAATCTTTCATGTATGGAGAAGGATTTAAGTACAGGACGACCTCAACGCGGGAGAAGCCGCGTGCAAAGCTTGTAATAAAATAATTTCCCTGACTGTACCTAATTTCCTAGCTGAAAACTAATGCATGCAAATCCTGGGCTCCATCCCCGGGTGAGATCGTTAACAATCGCACCCTATTATTTGGGACTAGCTGCTACCCGCAACTACGACCGCGTGTTTCTGGTTCCTCCACCCACCTCGTCGCATCGCATCGCCTTGCCCGCGTGTTTCTGGTTCCTCCACCCACCTCGTCGCATCGCATCGCCTTGCCCGCGTGTTTCTGGTTCCTCCACCCACCTCGTCGCATCGCATCGCCTTGCCCGCGTGTTTCTGGTTCCTCCACCCACCTCGTCGCATCGCATCGCCTTGCCCGCGTGTTTCTGGTTCCTCCACCCACCTCGTCGCATCGCATCGCCTTGCCCACGTGTTTCTGGTTCCTCCACCCACCTCGTCGCATCGCATCGCCTTGCCCGCGTGTTTCTGATTCCTCCACCCACCTCGTCGCATCGCATCGCCTTGCCCGCGCTAATACCCGTACTTCATTTTCGCTTCACGTTCTTACTGACTTTTATTCTTTTGTCTCGGCTCCTTAGGTTCCTAGCGTGATGTTAAATAGCCTATCTATCACCTTCCTCAAGAACTGGGCTATCAAATGCAGAAAATAAATAATCTTTAAAATCCGACTGGTAGTTCCAGTGATAACCCACTACATGCAAACTTACAAAGAAACAAACAAATTTTACCTGTGTAAAATATGATTAATTATTATAGTACATTTGTGAAGTTATCAGGCTAATGTATTGTGGATTTACTTAGTAGCTCTGTCTACCTTTTCGAGAAATAAGGTATACCGCCTCTGTCAGCAAACTAGCTTGGTGGTATTTGGTAAATGCAAATCCAAATCGACATGACGTGAGGTGTGGCAGGTATATGCAGTAACAGAAATTCTTATAATAGCGTGTGTTTATAAAGTGCTTATCTATGCACTAAGGTGCGCGCAAAATAAGTCTGCGCGCGGCAGAAATCGGAAATAATCGTTTGCCGCCATGTCGACGTTTATATTAGCCGAGCTATTCTGTAACAATCTCACCGTGATAACTTAGGTGAAGTGAGCTTGAAGTGAGTTGTAGATAGTGTCAATCCCCTAGCATCAGGTGAAATCTTCTTTATTATATATATGGGTGAAATGATAGCTCACTTCACCTAAGTAATCACGGCGAGATTGTTACTGAATCGACCGACTGGTGTCAAGAGAGTGTGCTCTGTTCCGTGTTTTCCAAAGTATAAATAATCGCCATCATTGTGCCGAAAGTGACTAAAAGGGCTGGCAGGAATGTAGTATTGAAGGTCAAACACGCGCGCAGACACTTATCCTGCATGAACTCTATCATAATATCTGTACTATAAAAGAAACCATGATCACTTTCTGAGTTTTTCCGCAATAATTGTGACTGCCTCGTTTGTCTAGTGGTCACAAGTGCTACTGCTGAGCATGAGGGTTCGACTCCCAGATCGGGCAAAGTATTACATCACCATTTCATTTCATACGCCATACATATTTCGGTTCCTCGTGAAAATAATATTAAAGTTACCTAATTAGTCATAGGTAGGTAGCTCTAAGTATATACTTACACAATCAAATTCAATAGTCTTTATCAGCAATAATGATTACAAATCACAGAAATAATAGCGTACACTACTTATTGATAGTGTTATCAATAAACCTAATTAGTGAAAAATTCGTTACGTTACGTAGAAATTAACGATTATTTAGATTTTCCTGCCTCTGGAATGGCGCAATAGAGTATTTGACTCCTATCAAAAATATACATTTATTAATACTTATTTTAAAGCTTCTACTAAAAAAAGACGATTTACAAAAAAAATATATATATAAAATCAGTAGAAAAATTTAGAAATTACTTATCCATTTTTGAAATTATTCTTCTACCCTTGTAAAATGACAATTTTTTTTTTGATATTGAATGGCGCGAAGTTCCTATGGCGTTCCTGTGTTGTGACGTCAGATGCGAATAATGCTGTCTCTGTCTAGTATCGACTTCAAAACGCATAGGATTTCGCCATTTTTTCAGATATTTTAACAACTTTGTTTTACTGTGGCTTAATATTTTACTAGGTTTCGAAAATCAAATAATAGTCTATTATACAAAGACAAGGTCGTGTGCCGCAAAAAGATGAACCTATAAAACTTTTATTCCCTATTTAAAGCCTTTATGGGATGAATTTTCAAATATCCTTCCTTAGTGCCTCCTTCGTTATTTATAAAACTCTTGTGCAAGATATCGTTATAGGTGAATTTAGGATTTTTATGTATTAAGTTGGGAGGCCCCCACAAGCTGGACCGATGACCTGGGGAAGGGCGTAGGAATCAGCTGGATGCGACAAGCACATAACCGGTGATGTGGTGGTGCTTCGGAGAGGCATGTTTTCGGCTGAAATGATGATAATGAAGATGTATGAAGTAGATTCGTTAGGTATAAGATATAGTTAGACTGGTATTTATAAAACAAAAATAAGTATGTGGAATTTAAATTTCTTTTTTTAATATGCAGATTAAAGACATTATAATATTTTAATGGCTGTAGGTTTTTGAGAGCTATTCTTTCGTTAGCAAACGAAATTTTTGTAGCATGATATCATTTTAAATGTTTTATTATTTAGTGCGGTCAATTACTATCGACAAGGCAGGAACCCGATTTTACATCTATCGTCCAAGCCGACCGTTTTCTTCACCTATGATGGGCCTAATCAGCCTATGAGGTTCCCACTGGTGGGAGGCTGGCCTCCTCTCTGAGAGGGAGGTGACCGTGAACTACCACGCGGGCCCAGTGTGGGTTGGTGGATGTCACATGTCTTCGAAAATTTGAGTTCGACATATCGGTTTCCTCGCGGTGTTTTTTTTTCTTCCAGAATACATCTACATACTTACTAATTATATCACATTGATCAAATTGGTGAAACTACACCCTAACTCAACGCATTACTGTCTGTTCTAAAAGTATCTGTTGAAAGTTTAAACAAACCCTGCTCATGTTAAATTCTTACGCAATCACTGACTACAACGAATGAGTAACACATTAAAGACGTTTTATCTTAATAATATCTCACCACTTTTTCAAACAATTATTGTTTGCGTAACATTATGCCTGCCTGCCTAAGTAGGAGTGTGTCGGAGGGCAGACGCACACACTTTGTGGCTGTAGTTTTGTGAACTAAGCTTTTTACTGTAGATGTCATCATTATTATTGTTGTTGCTAGTCATGTTGTGCGATTACGCTTTGGGTGATAATCAGGTGTTTGCGTAACATTATGCCTGCCTGCCTAAGTAGGAGTTTGTCGTAGGGCAGACGCACAGACTTTGTGGCTGTAATTTTGTGAACTAAGCTTTTTACTGTAGGTGTCATCATTATTATTGTTGTTGCTAGTCATGTTGTGCGATTACGCTTTGGGTGATAATCAGGTCGAAACCTATAATGTGAACCTAGTGATATGCTGTTATTGTTACCTGTTGTAGTTGCCTTGTGAATAAATAAATAAATAAATAAGTAATTGAAAAATCACTGACGAAAATTGAGGTAACATTAAACTCAATTGTCAAATGAAAAACATGTATAAGGTGATTAAAAATGAGAGGTTCTTTTCAGGTTAAAGTTTCTATTCAAATAACCAAATTAAAGCACTCTACAAATTGGCATCCACAGGTAAATACAGTTTCTGATTGATTTGTTTACATTTCAATCAGATACTTTTGGAACTTAGCACGTCATTCACTTTAGTCATGCACATAGCACACTCAAAAATGTCATCTCAACGTCTCAAGTATGCCGATTACCTCACCAAGCACTCACGATTCCTTTATACTTTACTGAGTAAAACTAGTCTCTCTATACCTAGTATTGTTTGACACGATCATGATTTAAACTATTGTCATACAAATTATTTTACGTAATGCTCTCAGTATTTGCATGAGTGGCGCTTCGTCGTAAATCTGTATGAAAAGATGACACACTTTAAAGTATTTGTATTATCAGGATTTTATTATAGCTTATGCCCGCGACTTCGCGTGGAAGTTGTCAGACACCACAATATACTAAAACGATCCACAGCGTTGCATCGCATCGCCAGCCCGCGTTCGTTATCGCCTAACGTTCTATCTACATAGTTCCTAAGGGCTGTAGCGTGATGTTAAATAGCCCTACAGAGATTAGCTCGTTGAAACAAATAAACTCTTGAGCTTTATTTTATTATATTTATGTTGATTGATGTCCAATAGTTGAGACGGCCGTAAGATCAACCCTGATTGACAAGTGGGTCGTTTAGTTTAATGTATCTACCTATTACTTTTAGCAAAAGTAATGCGAATTGATATAAAAATATTGATGCCAACCAATTGAAAGTCTGTTTCGTTTAGAGCAGCAAATTGCTTTCGATTGGTTGATGGAGTTAAAATAAAATTGAACTCCATCATCACTGTTTTTTTTGGCAAAAGGCCAATTGTGAACCAATCTTGTGGAATGAAAATCCTCATTTGAAAGCAAATGTTTATAGCAATTACCGTCAAATGGGGTTACTTTGATACTACGGGGTTACTTTGATAACAACTTTAGGCTTATGAAAAACTTAATTTTATAATAACTACAACGCTATAATACAAAGAAACTATCAGTAGTGCCAAGTACTGGTAGTTTATTTTTTAACTGGTGTTGTAGATATTATAAAATTAAGTTTTTCATAAGCCTAAAGTTGTTATCAAAGTAACCCCGTAGTATCAAAGTAACCCCATTTGACCGTACCTGTCTTTTATTTCCAGGTCTTCACCAACGCAACTCCAGAACACTGGTGTGCCCCGCCTCCAGAATTAGACAACCTAGGCCTTCCAGATGACCTGCTCCGTTCATTGACAGTACCAGGCGAGCATGGAACGTACGAGTCATGTCAAGCGTACGATATAGACCCAAAGGAGTTACGTGAGGCGTTGAGAGATTACGTTGAAGAAAGGTAACTTTAATCTATGTGAGCCTGATAGTTTTACTTATTTTGGTAGTATGGTTGAGCGCTAAAAGCGGACTCGATTACCTTTTACTTTTTTGCACAAAAGAACTTGTATTTTTTGCAAAGTGAGATAAATGATAAAATTTAGCTCGTTTCTACTGTATCGAGAAGGGAAAACGGAAGAACCGAAAGACAAAATGACAGATTGTAGAAAGATTTCTACAAAATATCGGGATAAAAAGGATCCTATGACCTAATTCAGGTCATGGTCTACCCGTGTGCTAAATTTCATCCAAATCCCTTTAGTCGTTTTAGAGTGAATGATTAACAAGCAAACATTTTTTTTAAACCTACTTATAATATTAGTTTCGACAAAGAGACAGAGTTAGAGAGGGAGAGAGAAAGTCGCAGGGAGGGGGCATAACGCTTTTTCCATACGTGACGATTTCTTTAACTCTTAGCGGAAGCCGCGGTTGGAACTTTGTTACAAAAAAATCACTTCTTCGAAGAGTACAGGGCCTGTACCCGTGTAGTAGTATTCTTGTGATATTAATGTCAGCATTCGGGCATGTTTACATTACTAGAAGCGGCAGTGCAATGCTCCAGACTGTTGGCACGCTATTCCATAGTTTTATTACTTCATATTTGGTTAAGTATTATTAGTTCTGCACTGTCCGAAATAATATTAGTTATTTTCAATTTACACGATCGATATTTTAATTTGACAACACTTTTTGTATGTATGATTTGATTTTTCCGACGATACTTTTTCAGTAAATCTAGTAAAGCACCTTCATCATTGTAACGCCAGCATGTATGTATACAAAAGCATCTTTTAAAGGGTCTTCGCGTACAGACACGAGCATTATTCCTCTCTACTCTCCACCATGAAGTGCCTAAATTGCCAAACTAGTAAAAACCCCTCCCGTGCTTATGTAGGTACAATTTTTTTCTATATCATCAGTCAGTGAAGAACATGATAGGTAGAACATAACCTCAGGCCTCTTTCCCATCTAGCTAAGTACCCAGCAACAACTAGAATCACGGCACGGTTGGCGCAGTAGTTATGTGATTGACTGCTGCGCTGCGTGTCGCGGGTTCGATTCCCGCACGGAACAAATATTTGTATAACCTACAAGTAATTGTTTCGGGTCTGGCTGTTTAAATGTTTGTAAATGCACCTACAATACGGGAGAAATTCCTAGTGTGAGGCAAACATTTAAAAATAATAATAATAAGAAAGAAAAATAATTGTCAATCCTTAGATTGACAGGTGACCTAGAAATTGGGAATGTCACACTGGTCCTTAGGTTTAATCCCTCGGCGTCGGGAATCCCAAGCCGATTCCCGGCCACCGTAGGCGCGGGCTTGCGGACGGCGAGCAATGGGTAGGTCGCCGTCCGATAAGGACCAGGCCCGGGTTGACGGCGCTTTGTGTTCCACGTGCGCCTCAAAGAGATGTCAGCAACAATGATGGGGTCCGCTAGTGCCGATGCCTGCCGGGGTTGCCGGAAAGTCTGAAAGGGTCACCGTGGCCCCTGGCACAGGCAACTGAAGGAACACGGGTGGGTTTTTGTCAGTAAGAGTCTGACACGCCCTCCCGCTCCGGCCAGAACGGGAGAAATTATTTGATGATTTCCCACCCTCAAAACGAAAAATACTTTAATCCGTGAGTCTTAGGCTCGTGTCTTAGCAGGCCTCCAGGACATGACGATTTATTGACATTCAATAATAAGATTAAAGCAACCAATTGATTGAATGGTAATGAAAACGTGTGAACATGTTGTATGTAAATGATATTTAGTTTTAAAACATGTGAACATGTTGTATGTAAATGATATTTAGTTTTAAAACATGTGAACATGTTGTATGTAAATGATATTTAGTTTTAAAACATGTGAACATGTTGTATGTAAATGATATTTAGTTTTAAAACATGGGAACATGTTGTATGTAAATGATATTTAGTTTTAAGCTTACTTGAAAGTAGAAACTCCAATGTCAAGTGCGTACTTGATACTCGTGCACCTTTGTATCGGATTATTGGTACCTACTTAATATCTTATTGTGGTAAGCCGTATATAATGGGGTACCGCAAATAGGTATTACAAGAAAATCTCAATAATTTAAAGCCATTCGCTTTAGGACTTACCTCATAAAAACCCTAAATACTCGTATGTCTGAAAATGTAGATTATGTTGACTGATATTATTTCCAAACAAAGATTGATGATACCTATCTTATAATAGGTTGGGGAAAAAGTATATTCGCATTTTTTCAGAAAATTCAAAACATATTTTAATATAGTTTATTTACATTTAACTGAAGTATGTAGGTACCATTTTGTTCGATATCTTTTTGCCATCTTGTAGGTAGGGACATGATCCCATTGCTATAGAAATTTTGGGACTTCTGATCAAAATACCGCGACAAGTGGTTTTGGCAGTCCTCTCGTGATGTTAACCTGACACTGTCTAAAGAATTCTGAAGAGACCGAAACAGGTGGAAATCTGAAGTTGCAAGGTCAGGACTATACGGCGGATGCATTAACACCTCCCAGCCAAACTCTCTTAATTTTTGCTGAGTGGCTAAAGATGTGTGAGGTTTAGCGTTATCATCATGGAAAACCACACCCCTTCTGTTGATTAATTCCGGCCGCGTTCTCTCAACTTCTTGCTTTAATCTCATCAGCTGTCCGCAATAAAGTTCAGAATCGATGGTCTTGCCTGGTGGTAACAGCTCATAATGAATATTGCCCTTCCAATCCCACCACACACACAGCATCACCTTGTCTGTGAAGCTTGACCGGCTTTTGACCACGACCTTCTTCGCACGTTCTTGTCGTACGTGATCCACTTTTCATCACCAGTTATCAGCTTCTTCAAAAATGGTTCAGTTTCATTACGTCGTAATAAAGAATCACAAATGAGTACACGGTTCATTAGGTTTCTTTCAGTGAGCTCGTGAGGTACCCAAATATAGAGCTTTTTCGTGTACCCAGTTTTTTTCAAATGCGCCAAAACTGTTTTGTGGTCAATTCCAAGTTGTTCAGCTACGTCGTAACTACTGATATGCCGATCATGCTCCACTTTTTCAAAAATTGCATCCATTTTATCTGTAATAGGGCGACCAGAGCGACGTGCATCTTTGGCATCAAAATTTCCGGATTGAAAACGCTTAAACCAAATTTGTGCTACTCTCACCGACACTGCACTAGGTCCATAAACGTCGCAAGTTTTTTTCGCGGCTTGCGTTGCATTTTTACCTTTTTTGTAGTAAAATTTTAAAATGTATCGAATTTCTTCATTAGATTTACTCATCTTGACGGTATGAAAAACAAATGAAAATCACACATTTACCTAATTTGAATTTGGAATTATGTTCTTTAAAATTTAAACTTTCAATGAAACCAGCCAGATACAAATAGTATAGCCAAAGAAATTTTATTACAAGTTCATACATACTATAATGCGAAAAGACTTTTTCCCCAAACTAATATTTATCTTTTATAGGGGACAAAAAATCCACAAATATTTTCTCTGCCGCCACGCCGCGCGCTGACCGCCTAAACCTCCGTTGTCGGGATCCCAGTCCTACCATAAAAATACTTATTGCCTTGGTAGGTGAGGCTAACATACGAGTAAATATTAGTAGGTATGCAAGACACCTTACTTGATCTTAAAAAAAATCTTCTGATCAATCGTGGCGATTTTGTGACCAGCCAGCGGCGCTACGAAAACGAAAATATTTGTGAATGTTTTGTCCACTTGAAAAGATTTAAGATATCATCAACGTTTATTTTAACCTTAAGTACCTACCCACCTATTCCATATAAACACAAAAATATATTTCAAACATCGTCATAACATCAACACTATAACTTGTCTGTACTAAATTAAGACATATTATTATTGTAAATATATTTACACGATCATTTATATTAATAATTATAATGTTATCGCTTTAACGAGCCGTTGAACAAGTCATCCATCAAGATGACAGAAACGTCAGACACATGGTTTTTAATTGAAGAAGCAGACTACTTGTAATTTAAGAATTTATCTTCAATGAATTTTTGGTGAAAAAAAAATAACGACTGTAATTGGCATAAGCTGTGTTATGATTAGACATCGGATATTCGGATGCATATATTCACCTAAAATTGAGATGTTGGCTAATATGGAATGCGCTTTTGTATTGAAAAAATCCCGCGGTTCCGGGATCGAGAAATCACAGTATAAACATGGAAATGTAGGTTTCTGATTATATAATAGTTTCTTACTTTCAAATGTCGGCTTATATGGAATGCACTTTTGTATAGATCGTAAAAATCGGTAAAGTAGGTAGGTAGATACCTAACTGCTAAAATTCCTCGCCCTCGCTCGCTTTTGATTTAGTAAGGGCGAACGTTTCAGTCTGCCCGATTGAATTTAACTTTAAGCCCTTATCAGTAATAAAAGCTTTTAAGCAAATCAAGATCAAATTGACTGAAGGTCTTTGGGGAATGTCCATTAAAATCTGTACATTCATAATTGAGACTATATTGCCTTATTTATTTATTTATTTATATATTCTTTATTGTACACCACAAAAAACATAACAACAAAAATAAAATTGAACACTACTTAATATACAGTGGGCGGCCTTATCGCTTTCTGCGATCTCTTCCAGGCAACCTTGGAATGGACTTTCCTGGACATAAAATGCCTTACTTAGCCTTAATATTGAATTTGTGTGTGTGGATCGAGGAGTCTTCCCGGAATTAATGAAATACAGTAAGGTAATATAATACCACTTTTCAAATCCGGGGACAGTAAAGACACCAATAATTATAGACCTGTATCTGTGTTGCCAGTTTTCAGCAAGGTATTTGTAAATGTAATGCTTAATCAAATGCACAATTATTTCAACACCTATAAAATCTTACACGATCAACAGTATGGTTCCACCAAGAGCCATTGTACGACTGACGCCGATGTCCAAAGGGACATCGGCGTCAGCGTACACACACACACACGTACACAGCGTACGATACAGCGTAGGAAGAGGCCCAAGATGCCATAGGAATCTTTTGTGACCTCTCCAAGGCATTTGATTGCGTCGATCACGAAACCTTGCTCTTGAAACATGAGCATTATGGACTTGAAATACTTGCGCTCAGTCTAGTACAATCTTATTTAAATGATAAGCAGCAGCAAGTTGAAATAAATAGTGTCAATTCACTTGGTTTAAAAGTAGAAATGGGAGTTCCACAAGGCTCGATATTTGGTCCTTTCCTCGTTTTTAGTGTATATTAATCATCTACTCCATTTATTAAAAAATCAACCACAAATGGTGCTAATTGCTGACGATACTTCATTAATTTTTAAGGTAGAAAGAAGTGCTACAAATTTTGACGACGTTAATAACGCCCTACTGCAGGTCCATAATTGGTTCACTGCAAATAATTTAGTATTAAATAGAAAAAAAAACTAAGTGTTTAAGATTTTCTTTACCAAATGTCAAAAGTAGTGATTGTGAGATATATTGAATCAAGAGAAACTAGAATTCGTCGATATAACTGTTTTCCTGGGGATCACGCTCAAGGCTACAATGGGGTCCTCATTTAACATCTCTGGCGAGACGGCTAAGTTCAGCAGCATATGCTGTCAGAAATATCCGTCAATTTACTGATGTAGATACCGCGAGGTTAGTCTATTTAGTTACTTTCATAGTATCATGTCTTACGGTATTTTACTTTGGGGACGGGCTGCAGACGTCGTGTCTATTTTTATTCTACAGAAAAGAGCCATCCGAGCCATATACTCCGCAGGCGCGTTTCTCTAAGGGAACTGTAAGGTTATTAAAATTAAAATCATGACGGTACCTTGTCAATTTAACTATGAAAACATCATGTACGTAAGAAAAAAATTACATATTTTTAGTAAAAGATGTGATATACATAATTATAGTACTAGAAATAGGGACCTATTAGTTCAACCCAGTTTCAGGCTGGCTAAAGTAGGCTTGTCTTTCATGGGGAACTGTTTAAAATGTTACAATAAAATACCTCCCCACATTCTTCAACATTCAGTTGAAGACATTCAGAGACGATATTAAAATTTTGTATAAAACGCACACTATGCAGACAGGCATATTGTAAGTTGGGGGATTATATCACTGATAAAAATGCCTGGCTCAATGCTGGTCCTGCCCCACAACCACAACTAATTGATTAACACTTGAAAATACTGTTGGAGCTGCTGAAGATTGTAAGACTACCTTTGCATTGTATAAACTCAATCTCCTTTGTATTATATAATTGCATAGGACAAGTGTGAGAACTATGTACTATCGAGCTACCATTTACCGGGTAATGTCTTTCATTGACTTGAATGTGCCCTGGCGGCTGATAGATTCACGCTCACTGAAATGTCTCGCTGACGGTGGCGCGTGTGTTGGATCATTTAGCTCCCTTCAAAATGGTTGAGCTGAATGGTGCTGAGACATGCGTCATGTTCGTGAACGGGTGCTGTCAGTTGGCACTAGTCATCTCTTAGCCGCCACGGCTTATTATTATTTTAGTAAAGCTTTGCCCCACACTAGGAATTTCTCCTGTATCGTGGGTGCGTTAACAAACATTTATACTCACATACACAAACAGCCAGACCTGGAACAACTACTTGCAGGTCATACAAATATTTGTTCCGTGCGGGGATCGAACCCGCGACACGTAACGCAGCAGTCAATCGCTTTACCATGGCGTCAACCGTGCCGTCATGCCGTCATGTTGTGACATACATGTGTGTGTGTGTGTGTATGTTGTATTGAAATTAATGAAAAACTAAAATAAATAACCATTATGTGCGTATTATGTGCGTATTACGTGCTCGGACATTTTCGAAATCTTTGATGGATGAAAATAAATTCTTTGAGAATTATTTCTTTAAGATTGTATGTCGTTTCATTATTAAGTATGACAAATCGTTTGAAAACGCACTTATTATTAAAACCATGTCTATAAGGCATTTTAATATTTCTATCCCACAGCCGCTAACTCTACAAACCGTACATTTCGGTTAAAAAGTACGATAAAGTGTTTAATGTTGTGTCGTGCAATAGTCCAATGGAACGGCCAAGCCATACATTATGACCAAGACGTAATATTTGTAAAGTTAGGGGCTTCGCTCTACATAAAGGTCTCTGCACACAGCGGGCGCGGCGCGGCGGGACGGGACGGCGACGCGACACTGAGCAGTTGTAATGTACTAGATATTACGGACGACGCCACACAGAGAGACGGTTACCGTCGCGTCGAGCGGGACGGCTCTGTGTGGCGTCGCGCGTCGTCCGTAATATCTAGTACATAACAACTGCTCAGTGTCGCGTCGCCGTCCCGTCCCGCCGCGCCGCGCCCGCTGTGTGCAGAGACCTTTAGATCTGATAATTTTTTACAATGAAAGCGTTACGTAAGTCTTGACAACTATACATGAAATGTTTTTGCTGGGATTTCGTTTATTTTAGCAGGGTGCTCTATTTATTTTTATGTTAACGGTTATATTGTACTGATATTACATGGTGAAATATGTATTAAATACATTGTGAAATCATAATCTTTACTTGTAGCGTAGTCGGGTAAACAAGGTTCTTGCACTTTATCAGTTACTTAGTACTAGTTACTTACTTCACAGTCAAAACTCTTTTTCATAGTACTTACATAGTAGTATAGATTTCATAACAAATGCAACTTGAAATACCGATTATCTGTAAGAAATACAGATTTGCACTTTAAGGGGGTTGGAGAGTCCCCTCTTTGAGGAGTGGCTACAGAGGCGCCACGGCGTCCTCGCCTTCCGCCTGACGCAGGTTCTCACCGGACACGGTTGTTTCGGGAGGTTCCTGTTCCGGATAAGGCGGGAGGAAACGCCCGGGTGTCACCATTGTGTGGATCGCCCGGAGGACACGGTGGAGCATACGGTGGAGGTCTGCCCGGCTTGGGCGGAGCACCGCCGTGTCCTCGTGGAGGCGATTGGCGGTGGCGATCTCTCGCGTCCGGCCCTGGTCCAGGCCATGGTACGGAGCGAGAGGTCTTGGGAAGCCGTCACCTCCTTCTGCGAAGCAGTAATGTTCGCGAAGGAGGAGGCGGAACGCGTGTGGGAGAGGCAAAATTCGCGCCCTCACGCCCCTAGTCGCCGCAGGAGACGCCCTGGGCATCGGGAATCACAGGTCGATTCCCGGCCACTGTAGGCGTGGGCTTGCGAACGGCGAGCAATGGGCAGCTCGCCGTTCGATAAGGACTAGGCCCGGGTCGATGGCGCGTTGTGTTCTACGCGCGCCTCAAAGAGATGTCAGCACCAATGACGGGGTCCGCTAGGGCCGATGCCTGCTAGGGTTGCGGGGAAGTCCGCGAGGGATACCGTGGCCCCTGGCACAGGCAACTGAAGGAACACGGGTGGGTTTAAGTCAGTAAGAGTCTGATACGCCCTCCCACTCTGCCCAGAGCGGGAGAAGTTATTTGACGATTTCTCACCCTCAAAAAAAAAATAAAGAAAGGGGTTTGGAGAGTGAAAGTTACAATTTTCTTCTTTTTTTTGTTTCGTAAATCCTAGCCTGCGTACCTAATCTCAGCAAAACTCAACTCAAAGCATTTATTTCAATTACACCATTTACAGGCACTTTTGAATTGTCAAGTGGTCGGTCAGTCAGAAATATGAAGCTAGTTGCCCATTCCAAAGCGTAGTAGGTACCTATGGAGAAGAACGGGCAAGAAACTCCATGGACACTCTTTTAAATTATATTGTTACATAAATATTAGTTACATCATTAATGTTGAATAGGTATAATTATATGTGAGAACGATGTAAATAAGACGTACACATTGAGTGTCCAGTGTACAGCAAATATAAATTTAAACAAAACAATCCATAATAAAATAATTAAAATAAGTCGTGGTGGATAGGAGATGACCAGTCCCAACTGACAGCGCCCGTTCACGAACATGACAGCTTTCTAGGACTTCGGGAAGTACCCTAGAAGTTATATCTAAACTAATATCATAAAGAGATAATTTATTAGATTTTTTGGATGTTGGTTTGTTACGTTTTCACGCACAAAGGCTAAAACAGATTTAAATGAAATTTAGCACATGGGTAGACCGGGGCTTAGATGAGGACATAGCATACTTTATATACCGATAATTCCACGGGATCGGGACATATGAGGGTGAAACTTACAGGTTTCTCAATGTTTTTGTGGTTTGTGTGCAAGTCCTAGCCTGCATATAAATTTTCAGCTTTCTAGGACTTCGGGAAGTGCCCTAGAGGTTTTGATGAGTGAGTGAGTCAGTCAGTCAGTGACGAAATCGACGTATTTTAGGTATTAATAAAATGCAAAGTATAAAACTAGACAACTGAAACTTAATGTGAGAACTGAGAATTTGAAGTCACTAGCATAATCCAGACCGAAGCTCGAGAAAAGGTAGGTAATGTAATGTAATGTACCTGCTTTTGTTTTTGGCTCGACTTGACGGGGCACAAACTTTTTATTACGGAAGTCATAGTTATAAAAAATATCTATCACAATAAGGGTATTACATTTTTTTCTTTTACGTTAAAACTATCTATGTTGTTGTTGTTTGTTTTATTGAGGGCTGCCACTTGGTACCCACCTAGATTAAAACTACAAAACTCTCCGTCTGTGAAATCCATTAAACTTTCAGTCTATAAAATAAACTACATACTACCAAAGCACCAACAATAACTGGCTCGCATACTGATATGAAAAATGTTTGGCAATTACTCAAAATTTGATTCTTTTGTGAGTACAAAGTACCATCCACTCCAGATTATTATTATAAGAGTAGCGCCGTTAATAAATGTTCCTTTGTTGTCAATTTTGAATAATGGACAGCTGTGGACTGATGTGTTGAAGGTCTCCCACGGGTGTAGACAAATTAAGTAATTACATCAGACATGGTTTTTAGCAAATAACCACTTAAGAGCGTTTATACCTTATGAGTGGTCGGTACGTCGCAATTTAGTGTCATATTTCGTGGTTTTAAATTTTTATAATTTAACCGGTCCGGCCATATTGGAACCAAATATAGGAGCTATATTTTAAAAATCTGTTTAATTAACTTTTTAGAATTATGTGGAAACTGTGTAAAAGGTAAGAAATCGTTGCGTTTACAGTTCTATTTATATGCAAATAATACATTGGAAACTTGTTCATTGTAAAATAACTGTAAGAATTACGGTTACTTACTTTTTAAACACTTTCACGTAATTCTAAAAAGTTAATTAAACAGATTTTTAAAATATAGCTCCGATTAAATGATAAAAATTGAAAACCACGAAATATGACACTAAATTGCGACGTTGCCACTCATAAGGTATAAACGCTCTTAAAGAGCCATTAGCTTATTGCATTTTGTTTATATTCGTTACATCAAATGAAACGGGTTGGATAATGGGGGGCGCCATTACGAAATTGGCAACAATCTATAATCTCCTCAATCCTTATGTCAACCTGGTACCGCAGAGAAAGGATTTACCCACATGGAGTAGTCATAATAATGAAGACGAAAATGTATGAGTTTTAACTCTCACCTCTTCATTCCGTATGTCAATTTCGGTGTCTCAGAAAGGCTTAAAATTGATAATAGTCTCATCTCTTTAATCCGTATGCCATCCTGGTAAAAGGCATACCTAAATTATCGGGTGATTTGATTATGTCAGGATTGAAGGGCTCGTGGTAATACAATGCGCACGGATAGATTGATGACCCAAGGGTTGCTGTGGTTTTAATATGGCATGTATTTTTTTTAAAGCTGATTGGACCTTTGTTTGCTAATTCCTATTTCGTTGTTCACAGAAAAGTGACAATTAAAGAAGGCAACGCATTTCATACGGTGAAAATATTTGACCTCGTGACAGTAAGTCCTGAACTGCAGAATGGTTTGGTGAGTAATGCAGAACTATGGTTTTATGTAATCATCATCAACTTCATTAGCAGCCTTGCTCCACCCAACGCAGAGAATAGGCTTCCTTCATTTTGGTTCTGCTTCCCTGGTGTGTGCGAGTCTCAGCATAGGCAATGATTAACCCCTTTTTTATGGTATCACACCGGAGTCCTGAAATACCTTGACGCTAATCTATTTGACGATTATAATTTTATTTTGAACTATTAATTCTCAATTTCCAGATAACAAACATAACGAATGCCGTGCTCTCAGTGCGGAGGAACACCACGTCACCATGTGCCTATGGCTGGCGGTTCAGTACAGACCAATACCAGGATACCTTAGTTACAGATGTAAGTATACTTTATATTTAATGCGATTACATTGTAGACAGTCAATTACAATACAACGCATTAATGTACAGCTTGGCGGAGGTTAGTAATAGATACAAGAAGAGTCCTGAAGGCCTAGACAAAGTGACATTTTATGATCGATAACGATAATGGAAAAGACAAAAACGTATAAGACTGACATAATATAATAAGCTACCAAAAAGCTTATGCCAGTCGCGTTGAAAGTCATTGCAGGAATACGAAACGCTTTGAACCCAATCGCCACTTGTCGAGGTCCTCTGCGGTGACTTCTAATTTCCGTCTTGTCAAAGCAAATCAGGGTATTGAAAATTCAAAGCATGTTTGCAATATTTTCTATGTTTACGATAAAGAATAATTAATGTTTTTCCAGTTCTCTTTGGTCTGCGACATGGACTGGCTACCTAGAATGTGCAACACCCTGTTCTGGGTCGGCTCTATATTCGGAAATCTGTTTTTTGGATGGATGTCGGATAGGTAAGCATTTTAAATTGGTTTTATAGAACTTTATTTCTCATAAGAACTTAAATAACAGTTCGCTTATAATGAGATACTTAAGTGATTATAATTAGTGCTATTAACATTAGTTACCTCTAGGGTGTTGGAGAAATTCAACATGAGGTTAGTAATTGTTGACTAACTGGGCTAGACCATCTAATAGAAAGTGGTGGTTACCGCAACCCATAGGCACTATAAACGAAATGAGTTTCACTAAGTGCTCAAACACACTAAGGCGAACACACTTCATGAAATGTCAAGTTTGATATAAAGATACAAAATTAAACAAATGGACGATATCTGTCTGGCGTCTTTAAACGGTAGCCTGTACTTGGAAGCCAATGATAAGAAAAACAAAACAACTTTTGCGATATGACAACATTTTATTTTTCCTCCCTACAGGTACGGCCGCCGCCCCACAATACTTCTGATGGTCTTTCTAGAGGTTCCTCTGGCTATAGCGTCATCATTCGCCAAATCCTTCTGGACTTATGTAGGCCTGCGAGTAGCTGGCGGACTGTTCTTCCCAGCATTGTATCAGCTGCCTTTTATATTAGCATTAGAACTAATGCCGCCTGGGCAGAGGAATCACACGGGTAAGCTTGTGTACGACTTTTTAGTATCGCGTTTGTGTTCCCCAAACGATTAGGCAGAGGTGTGGGTACCTATATTGTTTAAATTTTTGCCTGTATTCATTCCCATATAATTGGAACAGGCCCAAATCCAAACTCCAGACTTCTACTAAGAACATCCTAATGGAAAAACGCTTTCCTTTCTGCGGAGATCGAGAACCGCATGACCAGTATTAAACAAAACAGCCTGTTCAAATGTGGTATTCTTCTGTCATTTAATTATAATTCTATGATTCCAGGTATTGTTGTCGGAATGCTGTTCGCTGGTGGCATGTGTCTATTATCTATGCTGGCTTATGCCGTGCAGGACTGGTACCATCTATCCTTGGTTACCACATTCCCCTTCATACTGCTGTATGGGTAAGTTACCATTTGTTTGTTGTAATACTAAAATAGTAGTCGTGTCGTGTTTAACGAAGGACCCGAGTACTTCATTCCAAAGACCGATCTTTGGACCACTTCAGTGAAGTTCGTACAGTTTTACGTTACCGACCAAAAAAATAAAAATAAGTGCCACTACAGTAGCTAGGGAATGTTGCTACCGTTCGGATTTTAGTAGTCGTCAACAGTCGTTTATTTTATAAACATGATTTTGATTCTGATTTTTTTTGATTTTGATTTTTGTGTTTGTGTTATTTTTTGCGTCATGTTTACCGCAAATAAACGCATTTTCTTTCTTTTCTTTTCTTTCTATTCGTCTGACGCACAAATTACTAAGATCAAAATCCCCAACCACTTTGTTTCGAAGTGAGATTCAAGCAAATAAAGTTAAAATTGCTCGTGCAAACTGTAACCATTTGTACTGTACGATTTAAAACTATAACTTAAATGTGCGTGCATTGAGATTGACATTTGTTTCTGTAATTTAGGGTCCTCAACCGCCCAAAGGAATTTTCTAATGGATCTTGATTAATGTATCTAGGATAATAAAAGTCCACATGATATTTTTCAAACAACGGTTTGGATATCCTAGTAAAACTTTCCATGCTTGTAATCTAACCTTCCAGCCACGGAGTTCTTATGTAACATTGGTCTCTTAATAGGTCACGTGAGCATAGTTCTAGTGATTTGTAGCCATTTGGGCTCTGTTTGAAACGCCAGGCCATTTTCTTTTTAATTAAGTACATGCTTTAATTGCAATTCAAGAAATAAAGAAGAAAGAAGAATTATAGAATTGCAATTAAAGCATGTTTTTGGAAAGCATGTAAGTTTTCAATGATTACTGTACTCGCTACCATTGCTGAGCTTGATGCAACGTTTGCCCAGCAGAATTTCCCAAATTCATGCCCGAAATGGTTACCATCTGCTTCACTGTATTCCTTTTCTTAGAAGGCTTTCTTTTAATTACATCTGCAATGAAATAACGGCATTACAAGTGAACATTTTATTTTTTGAAAATTTGGCTTGTAAATTAAATATATATAAATATATACATATACGTACATATAAATATACGTCAGATAACTTAATTTTTAAACGCAAAAGTTGTGCAAAATGTTGAAAACGTGAAATAAAGTTGTCAGGCCCCTGATAATCATGCTGTTGGATTGTTAACTTCCGGTGCTGAGCTTAAGGGTTGAAAATTCATCAGGGCGTATTTACTTAGGTATTTGAAGTGTCGCTTAATGTTAGTGAAAGCGGGCATAAGTCCCAATCGTATTTGACAGCATCATTTGCGACGATGTATCATGTACTCATAGCCTATCACACTTTTGTTAAATATGTGGTTCTAATTTTACAGATACTACTGGCTTATACCAGAATCTCCAAGATGGTTAGTTGGCAGGGGAAGAATAGCTGAAGCTGAAAAAGTTCTTAGGAATCTCGCTAAAAGGAATGGTATACACCTGGAAAGAGGCTTCTTATTGGAATTGCATGTAAGTACTAAATAATTAACTCAATATGTTCTTCTTAAGGGTCTTAAATTGGCAAATAATAGAACCATGTCATGTGTGTGAACCATATGTATATGTATATCATAGCTTTATTATAACTTTTGCAGAAGAAAATAAAAGAAGAAGAAGACGCTATACAAGAAGAATTAGCAACGATGTCAAACATGAACGGCCACGTTGCAGGATACACGGAAGTACCCGAAAAAGATGAAAATCTAGACAGAAGAATAAGCAACATGCTAACATTCAAGCCAGACCTCTCCAAAATAACCGAAACAGAAGAATCTAATAAGAACTTAGAAAAAATAATAGCTCTAGAAGTAGCAGAAATTGTAAATAAAAAAATTAGACTGAAAATAGAAGAGGATGAAAAAGAGCAGTATATTACAGAAGCAACGAATCTGAATGCTGAACATCAACAGAAAGCAACACAGACTGAGTATACCAAATCACCAGCGAGTACTCTTAGAAGAAAATCTCTACAGTTAGTAAGTAAGATATTCATACAAGAAGATGGCGAAGAAGATATTGTCGAGAATAAAAGAATGGATGATCAGAATTCTGAAGGAGATTGCAAAGCTTCTCCATTAGATGTGTTCAGATATCCGAATATAAGGAAAAAGTTCTTCATTCTTACGTTCGATTGGGTTGCTCTTGGAGTTGTGTACAACAGTATGAGTTATAATACTCCTAATTTAGGAGTCAATGATTACTTGGCGTTTTTTATTGGTAAGATCAGATACACGTTTTTTTCACTCTATTAGCTCACATTTTGTATTTAAAACAAAATATTAGCCTCAGTTACTAACTAGTTTAATGCTTGTTGGTATTTTGGTCAAATTATTAATGAATTATGCGACCAGAGTCGGGACATAAATCAGTAGGTATATTTATTATTCTGAGACAATTTCAAGCTAGAATGCAGTATGCAACGCTCTCACCCGCAAAAATATGCACATACAGAAGGCATATATTATTCATACAAGCAACATTATATCACAAAGTAGTGTGGCCAATCTCGTGTCGAATACACGTGAGTTGCCCCACCATGAGGCATTCTTAACCCCGGAACTGGCGTTCCATCGTTTTGCAAGTCCATACTTCATCATTGTATTTGCATTTTGAAAGCCGCAATTTAAAACATAAATCTAAATTCAAGTGTTTTCTCCTTCCAGGTGGCGCCGTAGAAATACCATCGTATTTCATGGCGTGGCGCTGCATGGAGCGGTTCGGCCGTCGCTGGGTGCTTTGTGTCTTCATGTGTGTTGGAGGAGTGGCCTGTATTAGCTGTATTCTTGTTCCTGAATGTAAGTGAATTACGCTTGAAAAACTATGGCAGTGTCACCATTAACGAAATCAAAGAAAATATGACTAAGTTTGTTCAGTTGGACCAAAACCGTGCTCTAGCGTGTGGCTCTAGCTAATATTGATATAGATTTGGCTGATACTAGTTGTATAAGAATATGAGCCAGTAGAAGATAAAATATATAAAGAAAATAATTTTTTTTTAGCACAGACTTAAAATCATACAACATATCGGGAAATAAAACGTTAGTAGATCAGAAGAACAGAATGAGAAGTAGAATGAATACTTAAGTGAAAGCCGGTCCATCACACCTAATTTTGTCACTGATCATAAAACTGTATGAATGCGTTCCGGTTTAAAGGGTGTAACTGCTTGTAACATTATAGCCACACGAAACCATTCGTATTTGTCTCTAAAATTAGCAACGAATCTCCTGAGTGCGGTTTACTATTGCTAAAGTGGTCACATTCTAACAGATAGGGCTTATTTTATATATATTTTTAATTAATCAAAGCAGCTGTTCGATCGATTTAAAGTAAACAAAATCTATACTACCAATCTTTAAGTTTTAATATTATGTCCATTTCTTTCCAGCGTGGCCATGGATAACTGTGACTCTCTCGATGCTGGGGCGGTTGTTCGCTGCTTCATCGTTTGCAGTCTTCTACGTACTGATTGGAGAATTGTTACCTACTGTACTAAGAGCTCAGGCAATGGGAGCAGCCTCGTTTATATCTGGACTGGGGCTTCTGGCTGTTCCGTACATAGTGCATCTGGTAATTTACTCATAATCTTCTTTGCTTTAAGCGCCTGTTTCATCGCCTATTTTTCTCTTATTTTGCCGTATATTTTGTTTGCCTTATACTGTTCTAAATTAATGTATTTTCTTTTTTTCTCTTTGACCAGGGGCCGTACCATGACTTGTAAACACCATTATGATTCCGTTGCGAAAAAGAGATAGTGCTATCGGTCATGTATAGCTCCGTCTCTCTTTCACGCTGGAACAATGATTGATGGAATTAATACGTCTTATTACGGCCCCTGATGATTAAGCTATACTTTGAATAATAACAACTGTAAAACATTTTGTTAAACGTACTATTTTAGAGCTTTACATTTGCAGGCTGATTTTGTAGAATCAGTTAAAATATGTAGATGGTTTATTTAGGCTCATCGTCCTCGATGCTATTCAAAAGTAACCAACCTAAACTCTGATATTTAATTTGCTAGACTAAAATGATTAAAAAATTATGTTGATTTTAGTCTAGCAAATTAAGAATCTCAGTTTAATTGGTTTGTATTGGTTGCGTCGTGTTCGAACCGCCATTGACATACTAGTGCTGTAACAGTCTGGTTACTCATTAGTGATTTGATTTTGTAGCACGTTGTACTTTTGACAACCGTCGTGATGGAGCTTAGTGTATTTTTATTTTATTTTTGCTACTACTTTTCTTCATTTTAATCCATACTCAAGCCTTAATACTATTCACTTTCTATGTAACTTCCGAATAATATTCTGTTTTCTTTACCTTTTCAGGCAGTCTACTCCAGAGCATTACCACTGACTATAATGGGAGTTTTGAGTGTGATGGGAGGGATCACCTCACTGTTCCTACCCGAAACCCTGAACCAGTCATTACCACAGACTCTGGGTGATGGAGAAACCTTTGGCAGAGACTTTAAAATATTGAGCTGTGTTGAAAGACAAAGTGAAAAGTGAACATATTGACGTGAAAGTGTAATTATACGAACCGTGTAAATATTCAGTGTTATAACTTTTGACTATTTAGCGTCACAAATTATTAATCTGTTATTTTAAAGCTGATAACTATCAGACGCTTCAATTGAGTGAATGATCATTTTTGTTTCGCGTCTCGTTCATACGATACCGACCAAATTATATACGAATTAAAAGTCATCTGCTCATTTAATTTCATATTTAGATCATTCGGTAGATGAGTGAAAGATGAGTGTCCAACATTGTTGGATCAGTTCTCTAATGAATTCAATTCTCATTGTGATTCATTTTATGTTCAGACGTTTCACTTTGAATCAACAAAAGGTGAAGCATCTGATATCTGCATTAGGAGCATTCATCGGATTGGAAAAGAATAATTATATTATTTAGAAATAAGGCACACAATTTCTCATAAATATAAGATTTTGCGTCACAAATTATATTTTTTAAGGAACTTAGAAAGTCAATTCCTTGTTATTCGTGTCTTTGTATTGTTTGTGAATTCGATATTTATTAGTTTTCTTATAAGTAAAGTACAAACATAAATGTAAATAACACAAAAACATTGTAAATATTAAACTTTATTTTTATTTGTAATTTATTACCTTTTGTCTCGAATCATAAAAGAAAAACCATGTTACCACCATATGTCTTGTCCACTCTTATCTTTTAACTATAAATTCTAGAATCGGCAATTCTAAATTCTATTTCTGCATAAAGTATTGATTATCAAAAGTATCTACATAATAATCATCATCATGTCATTGTACCAATTTATTCGAGGTCGGCGCAGTATTTCTTCTACCAATCACCTGTATTATAGTCCGCGCGGAACTAGTTGGCCGCGCCTTGAGTGGCGGGACGGAGGGGCCATACTGAGTAACGACAGCAAGCGCCCCCTCCCCCACCGCTCACATACCTAAGGCGCGGCCAACTAGTTCCGCGCGGACTAAAGTCACCATTGACAAGATTGGCAGACTGAGTTAGCTTGGCCTTTGCCTACCTCCCCCGTCCCACCGCTCACATACCTAAGGCGCGGCCAACTAGTTCCGCGCGGACTATAGTCACCATTGACAAGATTGGCAGACTGAGTTAGCTTGGCCTTTGCCTACCTCCCCCTCCCCCACCGCTCACATACCTAAGGCGCGGCCAACTAGTTCCGCGCGGACTATAGTCACCATTGACAAGATTGGCAGACTGAGTTAGCTTGGCCTTTGCCTACCTCCCCCGTCCCACCGCTCACATACCTAAGGCGCGGCCAACTAGTTCCGCGCGGACTATAGTCACCATTGACAAGATTGGCAGACTGAGTTAGCTTGGCCTTTGCCTACCTCCCCCGTCCCACCGCTCACATACCTAAGGCGCGGCCTACTAGTTCCGCGCGGACTATAGTCACCATTGACAAGATTGGCAGACTGAGTTAGCTTGGCCTTTGCCTACCTCCCCCGTCCCACCGCTCACATACCTAAGGCGCGGCCAACTAGTTCCGCGCGGACTATAGTCACCATTGACAAGATTGGCAGACTGAGTTAGCTTGGCCTTTGCCTACCTCCCCCGTCCCACCGCTCACATACCTAAGGCGCGGCCTACTAGTTCCGCGCGGACTATAGTCACCATTGACAAGATTGGCAGACTGAGTTAGCTTGGCCTTTGCCTACCTCCCCCGTCCCACCGCTCACATACCTAAGGCGCGGCCAACTAGTTCCGCGCGGACTAAAGTCACCATTGACAAGATTGGCAGACTGAGTTAGCTTGGCCTTTGCCTACCTCCCCCGTCCCACCGCTCACATACCTAAGGCGCGGCCAACTAGTTCCGCGCGGACTATAGTCACCATTGACAAGATTGGCAGACTGAGTTAGCTTGGCCTTTGCCTACCTCCCCCGTCCCACCGCTCACATACCTAAGGCGCGGCCAGTTCCGCGCGGACTATAGTCACCATTGACAAGATTGGCAGACTGAGTTAGCTTGGCCTTTGCCTACCTCCCCCGTCCCACCGCTCACATACCTAAGGCGCGGCCAACTAGTTCCGCGCGGACTATAGTCACCATTGACAAGATTGGCAGACTGAGTTGGCTTGGCCTTTGCCTACCTCCCCCGTCCCACCGCTCACATACCTAAGGCGCGGCCTACTAGTTTCGCGCGGACTATAGTCACCATTGACAAGATTGGCAGACTGAGTTAGCTTGGCCTTTGCCTACCTCCCCCGTCCCACCGCTCACATACCTAAGGCGCGGCCTACTAGTTCCGCGCGGACTATAGTCACCATTGACAAGATTGGCAGACTGAGTTAGCTTGGCCTTTGCCTACCTCCCCCGTCCCACCGCTCACATACCTAAGGCGCGGCCTACTAGTTCCGCGCGGACTATAGTCACCATTGACAAGATTGGCAGACTGAGTTAGCTTGGCCTTTGCCTACCTCCCCCGTCCCACCGCTCACATACCTAAGGCGCGGCCAACTAGTTCCGCGCGGACTATAGTCACCATTGACAAGATTGGCAGACTGAGTTAGCTTGGCCTTTGCCTACCTCCCCCGTCCCACCGCTCACATACCTAAGGCGCGGCCTACTAGTTCCGCGCGGACTATAGTCACCATTGACAAGATTGGCAGACTGAGTTAGCTTGGCCTTTGCCTACCTCCCCCGTCCCACCTCTCACATACCTAAGGCGCGGCCAACTAGTTCCGCGCGGACTATAGTCACCATTGACAAGATTGGCAGACTGAGTTAGCTTGGCCTTTGCCTACCTCCCCCATCCCACCGCTCACATACCTAAGGCGCGGCCAACTAGTTCCGCGCGGACTGTAGTCACCATTGACAAGATTGGCAGACTGAGTTAGCTTGGCCTTTGCCTACCTCCCCCTCCCCCACCGCTCACATACCTCAGGCGGTGACTAGCGCTTGCGCGCGGACTATAGCCGTAATATCAGCAGTCATTTCCTTTCTAGCTATGTACATCAAAATTATCTTTTTACAAATCTATTGTCTAATAAAATAAGGTGATGTAAGAGAATACATATTAGAGTTACAATGATATTAAAGTCTATAGAAAAGTGGACTGCAGCATCACAACGATGTAGATAATAAGAATTACTATGAGTTGTATTGGTAGTGAGGCATCGATGTAGAACAGGCCACACGCGCTCATCTTACTGAAGGATGCTCGGTTTATCTGTATCACGTGGCTGCAGAGACTTTCTTCATAGTCTGTAAATAAATACATAGTTTTTAGGGTTCCTCCATACCTCAAAAGAAAAAAACGGTACACTTGTAGCATCGTTTTACTGTCCGTCTATCTGTTAGTCTGTCAATAAAGGCTGTTTGTGTATGTGAGTTTAAATGTATGTACCCACGATACAGGAGAAATTCCTAGTGTGGGGCAACGTTTAAAAAAAAAATAAACCATCTTTCACAGGAACGCGTGGAGGTATCAAGTTGAAATAAATATGAACGTAGATCTACGGTACTTTGAAAATCAACCTTCTAAGTCCACGTAATAAAAAAAACGGCCATATGTGCAACATATTTTAATACTCGCAAATAAATCAAAACCTACAGGGTACTTCCCGTTCACCTACAACCGTGAAAATTGGCAAAAAGCAAGGTCTCACAGCACAAGTTATGGAAAAAATCCGAAAATCGTTATTTTTGATATTTTATCACATTAAAAAAAATGATCTTGACGTACTTATACCGATGTAAGGGGAGAACATGTTTTTCAACTACAATGTTAAGTTTGTTTTTGGGATAAAATAATTCCAACTACGGAATGCGCGTGGTCCGACACGCACTTGACCGGTTTTTTTTTAATCACCATACCGATGTTTATTTAGAATATTATTCATCATCAATCTCCTGCCCATATCCCAACTTATTTGGGTCGGCCCACTAAGTGCTTTTCTTTCATACTTCTTTCTCTATTAGCCTTATTTATTATTTAAAAAAAATTAAACTGATTTATTAAATTAATTAAGCTAATTTTGAATGGATAATAATTATCCTTTCAAAATCAGTTTTGAAAGATTTGGAAATACCAATCATTTTTAATAGTGTTTGCAGATAAAATAATGTGCGTTGTAGCTATTCAGGGCGTCCCACGGATATACCACATGGAGGGAATGTACCCTGAATATAATTGTAGATGGAACATTTTAATGGAAGAAGACATTATTTGAATTAAAAAAAAACAGTTTCAACTGCATTCATAGATATTTAAATATTTATATGGTTGAACCGGAAATCGAACCCGTTACATGAGAAAAATAATCATCCTGTAGCTTTATCATGCCGATCGAAAGGCTTCATCATAAGGATTGTTTTTTGCTAAATAACATAGTGTCACAAATAAAAGGAAGACCATGAATTTTAACATTTGATGTGAAAATTTGTTCAGAAAAATGAAAAGTTGCCGTAAGGACATTATCATAAGTGGGTACCTATTACCTACTAATAAATGTACCCACTTGAGAAGTACGCATCATGTCCCTATTATAATTTAAGTGCATGATAAAAAGGTAAAGAGATACTTACGTAGGTACCTGGTTGTATGCAACAAATCCAAATAATCAAAAGAGTGCGACTTTTGATAAATTGATTAATTTTGTATTAAAAATGTTAAAATTAATGGTCTTTCTTTTATTTTTGACACTATGTTATTTAGCAAAAAGTAATCCTTATGGTGAAGCCTTTCGATCGGTATGATAAAGCTACAGGGTGATTATTTTTCTCGTGTAACGGGTTCGATTTCCGGTTCAACCATGTAATTTATTATTATTATTAAAATATCACCACCATACCATTATACCATTATTTAAATATCTGTGAATGCAGTTTAAATACTTTTTTAAATAAAAATAATGTTCTTTGAGTAAACTGTTCCATCTACAATATTCAAGGTACTTTCCTTCCATATTGCATTTATCCGTGGGACGCCCTGTATATCTGATTCGGTCAGGAGTTATTACAAAATAGCAAACAGGCTAGAATCAATAATATATTATTGATTCTAGCCTGTTTGCTATTACAAAATATTTGTTTGTATGAATTTATGAGCACTCAAACAGTAGAGAATTTATGCTCTACTGTTTGAAAAAAACCTAAAACAAAACTCAGTTTGTTTAATACAGTTAGGCCACATAATTTTGTTGACGGATCTGTAAACACAATCGACTCGTGCGCTCACCTAGATAGTTGTTATTCTTCAAACGTTGTATACAGGCTGTCTCAGCTTCCTCAATAGTTATATAGAACTTCTCGCAATGCACGCATTGTATTATTATTAAAAGTATATCCTTTGCCAGCCATATTGCTGCCAAAAATATGGTCAGTGAAAACTGCATCTCCTCCTTAAGGTTTAAAGAAAATACATTAAACCGCATTTTATACAGTTTGTTAATTAAAAAAAAGGTTTATTTAGTTTGTATGGATCCCGGTAGGTAATAAATAATTAAATATATTTTTGGGTTTTCTAATTACATGAAAGTATTAAAAAGAAAATGGGCAGGCCAATAAAAAAGATAGGAAGGAACGAAGTATGCTCTCTGATGGTGGCTGAAAGATATTGTATTTAAGAAAAAATTAAGGTACTTCTTCGCTCCAAATAAATTGGCTTAAAGGCAGCAAGACGATGAGAGTTAGCTTGGTTTATTTTAATACTTACTTCGTCATTAAGACCAGCGGACATTGTCAGGATATGCAGCAAAATACTAAAATAGCATAAACTTCTGAAAAACGTATCAATAGTATGAAATAATATCTGTGGAAGGAAATATAATCAATAAAATTTATGAATAATGAATGTTCCAATAGTAAAATAGACAATAGTTAATATGTAAGATTGTTTATAGAAATTGAAAGTTAAGACATAACACAATACACACAATACAGGTCATGTCATGATAGTAGTGTCTCTTTGAACGTATTAATGTAAATGAAAGAATATCAACAGATTCTTACCATTAATTGGAAAATATTCTTATATAAGTTATAAGCTTCCAAAATATTTCGATACACATCAAAAAAAGGAAATTTATCTTCACCATCGTTAGCTATGAGAACATCCGCGATCCATTTCTCGAGATACTTTCTCAGCAGTATAATAACCAGAATACTATAAGCTAAGTTGATATCAAAGCTAATGAACATATAATTTAAGATCATGTCACCTAAATAGAATTCATAATAAATTCCATCATACAAAAAATTAAGAAAGATGTTAACGCCAACAGCACTTAAAATTGAGATCCAGTTCCAACGAGTGACTTTCGTGAGACCTTCACTAAAGTCTAATCCTTTGTAAATTCTTTGAATCAATAAAATTATTGAAATGTTGATGTCACTGTGAATGATGTTAAGAACGAAGAGAATGGTAAACCCTACACAGTAGAAAAGGATAAAGAATGCAAACGAGATAACGACGATGTCATAATTGTTAGTTCCCATGGTGTCTTCCAATTCTCCGAAAAACATACGATTGATACTCAATCCATAAACACAGGCCACATAGACGAATGTCAAAATGTAAAACTTTTTCTCTTTTGGAGTAATATAATCATCTCTTATAGTATATTTTGATAAAAGAAAGAGTGAAAGCACCAAATTCACTGGATACAACATTGTTTGGATGTCTTTTTCAAGTCTATTATCAATTAATATTTCTGGTACGATAAATGTATTCTTTGGTTTGATTTTATTAATTATTAAAATCATTTTTTCAATTTACGACTTCTGCTGTCTTCATTTAGACGATGAATGAATGAAATTATCATAATACTAAAATGAAATAGTTTTGCATATGTAGGGCATTATTATTATAATCAATATAATGGCCGTTTTCAATTAAATTAAGCAATTCAATTCCAATGAATGTACATGGAGGAGTTATTGATATATAAACATAATGCATAATAAATTAGTAGATAGCAGTAAAATGTAAAAAAATAAACGGAAATAGAAATACAATGTGGGAACGGAAATAAGACACTACGAATGGGGGAATGTCTTATGTAATTTTGACGTTCAAGGAGTGCTGATTCTCAGCCTAGTTTGAATAAATGACTTTTGATTTTTGACACTCAATTAAAACACTGGCAATACCAATGCATAGGAGAGTTTTGAAACTGTCAAATAAATCCTAACATCAAAATAAAAAAAGTTAACTTTTCAAGCTTTCTTAATGGTACTGGAGAGCAGTTGTGATCCAGTGGTAACGGCCGCGACTTATAAGTCGTAGGTTGTTTGTTCGAACCCTGACAGGCGCTTTACTTGGAGTTAATTGTTTCATCACCACTGCTCTCAAAACGGTGAAGGAAAATCGTGAGTAAATCGGCTGGTCCTAGAATCAAAAATTCGAAGACCCAACCCGCACTGGACATCTGTGCTGGATTACGGCCCACTCCCTCTCACAGAGAGGAGGCCTGTGTTCCAGCAGTGAGAACATTAAAGGCTGATTATGCAATTGAACGTTCGGCCGACTATGGGTTTTGCTGATTTTTGACTAGCTATAGTGACTTAACTATTAGAAATATTTAAAAAAAAAACGTTCTTGCACCGACGTTGTTGATTGGTTGGTGCCGGTAGTCGATGCTGGTGTGCAGGTAGACGCGGCATATATTGATTTTTAAAAGGCGTTTCATACCTTCCACAATGATGTACCTACTGCTAATAAAGCTGGCAATAATTGGCTGCACTTCGCACCTACTACAGTTCTTTGCCAGCTACTTGAAATACCGACAGCAAAACGTTGACTACAACGGGTTCGAATCCAAGCCATACTACACCAGGCGTGAACCAGGGCAGCACTTTGGGTCCTCTCGAATTTATTGTAATGATAAATGACTTACCTGACGTAGTCAAACATAGTTTATGTTTATTGTTTGCAGATGACCTCATATTGCTGCTCGAGCTCAAGGGTAAGTCGGACTGTGAGAGATTGCAGGAAGACATAGATAGAGTGGGAGAGTGGATCCATAATAATAAACTCTATTTCAACACAGCGAATTGCTCAGTGATGACATTTGCGCGCGCGAAGACTGCCTTAGCCTAAGAATACAAAGTAGAGAAGCGCTGATGCAGCGAATGTCTCAGGTACGAGATCTAGGAGTACTGCTTACCGCGGATCTAAGTTTCCGGGATCATCTAGTTAAGATATGCAAGAAGGCATTTCCATCGTCGACTCTGTCTCTGTCACCACTGACCTAGACTAGAGTCAAGAGCAAACCTATATTAAATAAAAAAAGGCGTACACAAACCTGGGTTTCGTGCTGAGACAGTCGCAGGGATTCACAAACGTTACCTCGCTCAGGGTGCTGTAAGACGGTTTAGTAAGGAGTCACTTGGAACACAGTGCGGTGATTTGGGCTCCTCATGAAGCGCAATACAATGTCATGCTGGAGCGAGTACAGAATAAATTTACAAGACTTGTATTATAAACTTTATGGGGTTTATCCTTTTTCCCGCTGATGTATCCTACACTGTTTGTACTGGGTATGGTGGGGTACAACGAACTCAGAGTGCGCCGGGAATTTACACTTGCGGCGCGGCGTACGCGCTAAAGCTCCTGCGTGGAGTAGCTCATAACCCGGGTGTGCAGCGCGGCAGCGGCACCTGAACCTGTGCGTGCCAGACCGGTACGTGTGGAGGCGGCGGTGACCGCCACTGCTGGCCGTGCCTGCTGCCAAAACCAACATGCTGTCAAAAACACCCCTCACCCGCACAATATGTGTACTAAACGAAGTGCATGAGAGAATTGACATATTTTCGTGCAATCTGAGTGATTTTGCAAGAGTTTTGTTGAATGTTGTAAGTTATATTTAAATATTAATATTCTGTGTTAAGTCCGACTTGGTTTAAACAAAATAAAAATAAATTTAGTTTGATAATTAGTTATTTAATAATTAGTAGTTTAGTGTTGCTTCGTATTCTTATAGTTTAGATTTTTATGATGATTTTTCTATTTATTTGGTGTTATTTGTGAAACCACTATAGTATTGGGGTCATCCTGTAAAGATAGTGTGTAAGTTTAAAAAATAATAAATTAATTAATTTTGATTATCTGTAAGGAAAGAATCCGTATTAAAAAGCAATATTTTCGTAAGTACGTTAAGATAGGTCTTCCTTTATTGTCTTCTACACACTGTGTCTAAGTATCTTATGTGAGTCTGCTGTCGCGGGTCTGCTGGAAGAAATAAGCAGTACCTTTGTGATCTTCTATCTTTATGTATTTTTTTCTATTAAGTGTTTTGTATGTATATATAACAAATAGGTCCTTACCTATGAAGTTGCCGTTTTAAAATTCTGGCCATTTGAAAAGCAATTTATGTATGGAATTATATTTTAAAATTCAGTCATGTTTATTGATTACTGTTTTGTTTTTACTACATTTGTATCTTTTTCATCATTAGGGTAACATCAACACGATAAAAATACGAGTTCCGTCGCTGTAGTAATGCCGCACAAATGCTTCGCAACATTAATTACGTGTACAGAGTGAACACTACAAACGAACACACGACTCGCTAAAGGTTTGAACGCTTCCGACATGGAAATTTTGTTCTTAAAATGAAGCATGTGGTCGCCCGAAAACTAAATTTAACAACGACGTATTAAAGGCGATAGTGGAAGCTGACGATACTCAATCTACGGCTGAGTTAGCAGCTGCTTTCAACGTTAGCATCGAAACAATATTGGTCCATTTGCGTCAAATTGGCAAGGTAAAAAACTTGATAGATAGGTGCCGCACGAACTGAACGATCGCCAGAGCGACGAACACGTTGAGGTAAATTCCTAGTGTGGGGCAACGCTTAAAAAAAAAAACAAAGTTAAAAAAATATAAGTAATTCTTACAGTAAAAAGAATACCTTGCGTCGCTTAACAGGCACAGAAACGAATGGATTTTGAAACGCATTATCACTTGCGATGAAAATGGATTCTTTTTGATAATCGTAAGCGGTCATCATGTTGGTTAGACCCTGGTTCAGCGCCTAGGCAATGCTCTAAACGAAAACTTACCCCTAAAAAAATCATGCTCATGCATGTTTGGTGGTCTAGTGCCGGTATAATTCATCACAGTTTCTTGCCAAATGGCACCAGCATTACTGCGGATGTGTACTCTGAGGAACTGGACATAATGATGGAGAAGCTCGCAAATCTGCGGCCAGCCTTGGTTAATCGCTCGTCCCCGCTGCCCCTACACGACAACGTTCGACCTCATACGGCACAACAGACGGTATCAAAGCTACATGAGCTAGGGTTGAAAGTTTTGCGCTATCCACCGTACTCACCAGACCTTGCGCCGCGCCGACAGACTTCAACTTTTTCCAAAATTCGGACAATTTCTTGGCAGCGAAAAAAATAAATACCCGAGAGGCAATGCCTTTGAAGAGTTTGTTGGCTCCCGTACACCTGACTTCTTCCAGAAGGGCATTGAAAAATTACCACTGCGCTGGCAGAGATTCATCAATAGCATGGGTGCATATTTTGATTGATAGAAATTAAAAATATTTATATAAAAATTACTTTAACTTTCTGTATAGTAAACGGCAATTTCAAGTAAAGTCCTAATATTAATTAATGAATTCTTACAAGTTCTGGACAAATTACTCTTAGTTTATTTTCATCATCATCATTCAGCCAAAAGACACCCACTGTTGAACTTAGGCCAAGCGTCGCCACATCGACCGGTGATCTTCAAAAATTTCATTGACCCATCTTGGTTTAACAAACTGAAAAATTGTAAATCGTCCCATTTTGAGGCCAATACGTATGTATTGTCATTAAAGTCGGACGCTAGCTGCAGCATCAGGTCATCTTTCAAAATAAATATTTGGTAGAGATGCCTGATGCTACAGCAAGGATCACCTATACACCAGGAAACTCTTTAACAATTACTCGTATTGTCTTGTAATTTGACACGCATGTTGAGATTAGATAGAAAATTTCATTCATAGTAATGCTTGTAGTATTTTAATACTTACTACAGTTAACTCACTTGCATAGTTCCTCTTCTTCATTCGCTGTATACAACCCGTCTCAGCATTCTCGATGGCGATGTAGAACTTGTCAGAGTACACGTTCTGGGTGATAACAAGTAACTTGTCCTTCGCTAACCATAATATTGCCAGACTCCAAATTTTACAATTCGAAGGCTGAAAAGTAATTTTATACGTCTAGAAAAAGTTGCATTAGAACAGCTTCTTCAAGTAGTGGAGGAATAAATACACTCGAGAGCAATGAATCCGGGTCACTTAAAGAATGTTAAAAATCTCGGAAACTAAAAATGATAGGTTAATGCAATAAATTGTATTTAATAGACAATGTAATACTCCTTAAATTAAAGTAAAAAAAAATACATTTTATTAACACAAAATTACATAAAGAAAAAAACTGCTGATCTTAAAACAAAAATAGGAAACATGAAATTTTTGAACTTTATTACGATTTTCTTGAATTTTAATACTTCGTATTGCCTCCTCGTGCTTCCATTACTGCGTTTACGCGGTTTGGCATGCTGTACACCAAGTTCCTTATACGATTTTGGGGAATATTCTCCCATTCCTCTGTGAGAACAATTTTGAGCTCACGAAGCGTGATTGGGGGAGGGTTTCGTTGTTTTACGCATCTGCCTAGCTCGTCCCAAGCATGCTCGATCGGGTTGATATCCGGGCTGCGCGCTGGCCACTCCATACGAGTAATGTTCATCTCTTGAAGGTAGTCATTCACAATCCTACCTGTATGAGGTCGGGCATTGTCATGCATAAATATAGCATCCTCACCTAAATTGACCATAAATGGACCAACGTGATCATTGAGGATTTCTTCCACATATCTTACGCTAGTTAAAGAGCCGTTTTCTATGATCACCAGCTCTGTGCGACTTTCAGAAGAAATTCCGGCCCACACAAGTACAGACCCACCACCGTAGGCTACTTTTTCTTCGATGCATGCTTGCTTGAATCGTTCCCCTGGTCTTCGATACACTCTGTGTCTTCCATCGTGCTTGTAGAGCATAAATTTTGATTCGTCGGAGAACATAACTTTTGACCAATCTTCAATACTCCAATTTACGTGGCTCTGGGCATATCTTAGTCTTGAAATACGATGCCCACGCTCCAGTTTAGGGCCGTTTGCAGGTCTAAGGGGTTTTAAGTTAGATTCAGCAAGCCGACGTCTTACTGTCCATGCACTTGGGTTACTTCCTCCGAGGCGTCGAAACTGATTGGTGAGTTCAGTTCCTGTGAGAAAGCGATTTCGAAGCATGGTGTTCACCAAGTATCGGTCTTCTCGTGCTGTGGTACACCTGGTTCTGCCCGTTCCTGGTCTGCGTAGGTTAGAACCAGTTTCTTCGTAACGTCGGAGAACTCTTTGTACTGTTGACAGCGACACACCGACAGTCCTGGCTGTATCGCGCTGACTCCGGCCGGTTTCCAGCATTGTAAGTATTCTGGTGCATTCTTCAGGCGTAAGCGACATAATTTCAGCTTGAATAATGAATATAGAGCACTATCAACATGGTTTATGTACCCACATAAATGACAGATTACAAACAAAAGCAAAACCAAATGCTGTAATTTCGTAGTTCCATCTTCGAAAGTGGCCCTTTTTCAAATTTGATTTTTTTATGATATAACTTTACAATAACCTAAGAAGTTTTAATACCTTCATTTAAGGAGTATTACATTGTCTATTAAATACAATTTATTGCATTAACCTAGCATTTTCAGTTTCCGAGATTTTTAGGATTCTTTAAGTGACCCGGATTCATTGCTCTCGAGTGTATATACGTTTGGACACCATGGGCATTTAATGGCTAATATGCCATAGCTCATTATTATCTATGTATGTATATGTAAATTAATAGTATAAAACAAAGTCCCTTTTCGCGTCTGTCTGTGAGAGCTTAGATCTTGTAAACTTATATATTGTCCAAATAGATTAGCGTTTGTGTGTTGTGAGACTATAGATACATTTAAGTTGTAGCTATTTAAACATACAGCCCACTAAGACTAGTTGCGAATAAACCGGCACACAAACTACACGTCGTTTCTTTAAAAAAATTACGGCAAACAAAAATCAACCTTCAATATTGAAGATGTTGGTCCTTCGAGCCGGATAGTGTTAATTACCATCGATCCCGACCGACCCGCGAAAACAAAAGATTATTACCTGAGTGCGATAAGGAGTCGTCTGGTGACACGTGATCGTGATTTTTGAACATTAACAATTTATTTTTGAAGTTTGAACTGAGAAAATATTGCTGAGTGTGTCTTCGGTTTTCTTACATTGTCTTATAACGATGAATGTACTGAGTGCAAGTGTACTGGATAATACGATGTAGAACGGAATGGTTGTATGGTATAGGTATTCCGATGGTAAGGGTTGCACCCGTAAAGTAGGCTGTGACATTACTATTGAGCATCGTGAAGGTCACTCAGCAAGCTATGGAGCGGGCTATGCTCGGAGTTTCTTTGAAGGATAAAATCAGAAATGAAATTGTCCGGAAAAGAACCGGAGTTACCGACATAGCTTGCAGAGTAAGCGAGCTGAAGTGGCTGTGGGCTGGCCATGTTTGTCGAAGGACCGATGGCTGATGGAGCAGACGAGTCCTGCAGTGGAGACCGCATATCGGCAAGCGTAGCGTGGGACGCCCGCCAGCTAGATGGACCGATGACCTCAAGAAAGTGGCTGGGACAGACTGGATGCGGAAGGCGGAGGGCAGGGTGTTGTGACGCAGCCTGGGAGAGGCCTATGCCCAGCAGTGGACTGCGATAGGCTGAGTTGATGTTAATCGTGAAGTTCAGTAATATCAATCGTGTTGAGGTTGATTTGTACTGGTTCCGGGTGGGCTTCTGTGTTGTTTATCCTCGTGATTTTGATTGATTGTCCTTCCAAAAGATCATTGAGATTCGTGATGGTAAACTCTAGTGTTTACAGAAAGTAATTCACGGGTATGATGGCCAGGTAAATGCCATTCACTAGGGTGTAATCCTCTCGTCCACTTATGATATGTATACGCGTTGTATTGGGCAATGATGTGACGTAATGCTTCTCATCTAACTCTTCCATAGCTATTCTCGATAATGACGTGATTACAATTTCGCAGCTTCCATCGAGCGTCTGGTCCATAATAAGTTTCTGCATACAGTCTGGGTTTTCATGCAACCGGTGACTCATCGTTTTTCCGAAGAGGTACCAGTTGTAATACCTCAGAATCATAATGCTTTATTTGTAAACATAGATCAAATTACAACAATATGCGAGATGTTACAGATTGTAGATCTCTATGTTTTGCCCAGAGGCGTACAAATATATTTAATCAATATTGTCGATTTTCTTAATTTGTACACACAGACTATAATGTATACACATAACCCTTCCTGCTTGTTGCAATCAATGGATGTGGAGGAATAAAGGCTTACCTAAATTTATTGGGCGCTATTGACAGTTTATAGAGGTCGTATGTTTCTGTAGCAAATATTGAAAATTTAAATATAATTATCATTTGACTGCCTGAGTAATAATATCCTGGTTTAATAATTATCTCTTTCCTAGATTTTAACTAGTCTATCAATCATATTATGCCGTAAAAATTCTACGCTTATCATGGAATGGTGTACGCTTGAGCTGTGAATGAATGCCAGAATGTTCTCCACTCTCACTAATTCGTTTAGTACTTTATCTAGGTTTTCAGCTAATGTAGTACTGTAGTTCTGTACTGTGTGTAGTACTGTCCGAATTTTTCGAAAATCTTTGTGAGCATCTCTGTCTAGTAATAATTGCGACGCCAGGTAAAATCGATATTTTGCTAGGTGCAGAGGTTTATAGCGAAATATTACTTGATGGATGGCGTTATGAAGCATCCTGATTGTAATATAATAGCGCAAAATACAGTGTTTAGATGAATTTTGTCAGGAAGAATGTCATAGGGATCTCGGGAGTAAACAAAGGATAATCTCATTAGCATGCACATACAGGTAAAAGAGGATGAGTTACTTAAAAGGTTTTGGGAGATGGAAGATGAGCCTAATTTAATGAAGAAAGAGGTGACTGATAGCGAGAAGATATGCGAGGATTTGTTTGATTCATCTACAGAAGTGTCAATGTGGTAATACAGAAGAGAAAGCAGTGAAGAAAGCAGTTTAGAGAAAAATATATCGAAAGATTCAAGGTTGAAAGAATAATATAATAAAGTTATGAGTGAGTACTTGAGTATGAATCACATGAGACTGATTACTGAGAGTGAGTTGCAGAAGTCCAAGTCTGTCTATCTTCCTCACCATGCGGTGGTGAGAAAAGACAAAGACACTACTAAAGTGAGAGTCGTCTTTGACGCTTCGAGCAAAGGTGACAACAGTGTATCACTAAATGATGAGCTTCTTGTTAGACCAAGGATGCAACAAGATAAGGCACATCTTGATGAGATAGCGTCATCATAAAATCTGTATCGTAGCCGACATTGTCAAAGTGTATCGGATGGTGAGAGTGGCGGATAAGCACACCGCTTTCCAGAGTGTTGTATGGAGATTGGATCCGTCGGGGCCCATACAACGTAACAAATTGTTACGTTTAAAGTTCGATAAAGCATGCGAGATTGCGTGAAGATCAATGCCAAATCTGAGGACTCTTATAGAGCGATTGCTAGGCTTTTGTCGGAAAAACAATAACTTCGGCGTTCATACGAGAACAAACAGGCTCGACCAATACGAGTTGCAGTGAAAAATATGCACGTAGGTACATACGCACTGGGGATCAAGACTTACAAAACTTACATACTTAGGTAAGGGAAGGTAGCTCTTAATTGCAGTTAAAGACACACATTGTGTGAAGTTATGAGCACAGGCAAACTTACATACTGGCCCACTAACCACCAGAAAATACCGGACATTATAGACTTTTTTATAATCAAAAATATATCCACCAATTACGTTAATTTGGAGGAAGGTTTTCACATGAATTCGGATGATTTCCCGATTATTATACGCCTTAGTCAAAAAATCCCGCTAACAGAAGGCTATTTCACCTTGGTTAATAAGTCTACAGATTGGGACAATTATTCCCATGATCTAGATAATATTCTCGACGTAAAAACTCCGTTAGAAAATCAGGTTCAGCTGGACTCAGAAGGAGACAAATATGTCGTTAATATCCAACAATGTGCATGGAACAACACGCCACATTTAAAACGTAAACATAAGGGACATAGTTATCCCCAAGGAAATTGTGACATTATACATATTATCTGAGAAAAGAAAGCAAAGAAAGTGGTGGCAGCAAACAAGATGCCCGCGGGATAAACCATTATTAAATAATACTTTTAATAATGTTTTACTAAACGACTATGAGGAAAATTCTACAATTTGAAGATACACTTTTCAACCCGATGACAGCTCCATAGAAATAAATACAAGTGAAAGTTATCACACAGTCAAAGAGTTAGGCTTGTGACTTCTAATGAAGTTCTGAGAGAAATTCAAAACAACATAAGCTCGAGGAAATCCCCGGGTTACGACCTCATAACAGGAACTGTTCTAAAACACCTCACGCGCAAAGCCATAGTAAAGCTGACTAGACTTATTAATGCCACATGTATGCTACAACATGTGCCTGATCCCTTTTTCTTTTTGACGGTGGGAAATAGTCAAATAACTTCTCCCGCTCTAGGATGAGCGGGCGGACTTGTCAGACTCTTACTGACTAAAACCCACCTGTGTTCCTTCAGTTGCCTGTACCAGGGGAAACGGTAACCCTTTCGGACTTTCCCGCAACCCTGGCAGGCATGTGCCTGAGCCCTGGAAGGTTACTGAAGTCATTATGATTGCGAAACTTGGGAAACCACCCCATGAAGCATCATCATATAGACCCATTTCCCCGTTGCCAATATTAGCGAAACTGTTATTAAAACGGTTAAAAGCTATAATAAAAGAATAATACCTAATACCAAACCACCAATTTGGCTTCAGGGAAAAACCCTCTACGATAGACCAAGTACAGGTGTACTTGGTCTATCGTAGATGGTACTTACTCGTATGTAAGTATAATTGAAAAAAACACTCGAAAACAAGCAAGTCTGCGCCACCGTATTCCTAGATACCACGCAAGCTTTTGATAAAGTGTGCCATCCTCATGGCACACTTTATCAAAAGCTTGCTTGCTTGTTCTGGTATCTTTATCGACTGCACATCTTTATCGACCACATTGTCCGGTAAATCTACTGTTTGATTTCTAATATCAATAATTCTGTATTCCGAAAGAACTTCCCAAACAAAATGCTTAACCTCATTAGCTATAGGTAATTAAATTGTTTTAGTACTTGGACGTAATAAAACACATTAGTCATACAAGATAACACAATGTTACATTTATTTTATCATAAATACTGTAGTAAAATTCTAACGCAGACCAATCAAACAATCATTTAAACCTTTGCAATTACCAATCACTTAACAGTTTAATATGAAAATAACAAATGACAGTTAGAAAAACACTTGAAGAACTTTAATTACCACAAACGACAGTCGATTAAATAAGTGCATTCACAATAGCTTTTATGAACTTCCATACCACTTCATTAATAAACATCGACATGTTCGGTACTACATACGCGTTGCCAAAGTTTAGAGGGAAACGATACACAAATGAAGTTTTGCTTGACAATTTCATTGGAAATGATTTTCTGGTAGTTCTTAGGCCGTTGAATCTGATGCAATCCCTTCTTATTTGTTCAAAGTATTCTATCCGTGACAATTTCATTACTTCTAACAGTTGCCTTTACAACTGTATCGGAGTTTTTGGTTTTATGGTATCCCGGTGTCTAAGTTTTTATGGCCTGATCACGTCTATTAATAACTGGGAAACTCCAGCCTTGATATTTAACTGGATCAGTTTTTCCGACTTCTTCAGCTACTCTTTCGGTTTCATTATAAATTACTATACCAATATCAAGTGCAGTGACAGCAATATACTGTTGATATTAAAAATCCAACGTGTGATTAGAGCCCTCAAGATTACCAGCGAGGATCTCTTCATATTTACTGTTCAAAATTGGGTTTCTGTCATCACTATAACTGGTATCATAATTGGGTCTACCATCTATATGACATATATGTTCTATCCTTATACTAATATCATCGATGTGTCGTATTACTATTTTAGTATGACTTTTGATGTTAATGTGTTATATGCTAAGTTTGTGATAAAGTTGACCTGCAAGGCACTTTGTGTTTGGGCTGAAGATGCTCGGAAAGCAGGGAATTCTAAATCTGAGTCTTATTGGGAATATATGTTTGATGTGTATCTGAACATCTTACAGATCCACAGGACCGTAGAGAAAACTTTTAAACATTTGGTAAGATACTGTGATTTTATTTCTCTCTCTTTTTCTCTCTCCATTAAACCGTATCTATCCAATGCTGAGTGTAGGTTTGTGAACAATATTGTATAGATTATAACTATACTTTCAATATGTGAATCTAATTTTCAGATTCTATTCTATACTATATTCGCGGTTTCTCAGGGTCTAATGAACATAGCAGTTATAATACAAATGAAACGATTTACAGATGGCGGGGGACTTAGTGTAAGTAACTCAATCATATTAATTCTAAACGAGATCATTATCTATTTAATGTAACAGTCGCTGGCTCGAATAGGTATAGACGTTTCCTGGTTTTTACTTACGGCTTTGCCTTTCCTTCGTAAATCATCAGCCTAGCGTTTTACGGGCCGGGTCGGCCCAACCAAATACAGCTGCATACCAGTATTTTACATGGAGCGACTGGCCATCTGACCTCCACAACCCAGTTACTGGGTAAAACGATATTCCTTGGTAAGACTGGTAGTCAAACGTAACTACCTGCAACAACTGTCAAAGATCTACGAGTGCCAGCAGGGACCAACGGCTTAACGTGCTTTCCGAGGTACGAAGGGGTCTCGATATGCAATGGACGGTCACCCATTCACGAACCGGCCGCGGTAAGCGTAGATTAACCTTCGATCGACCCGTGCAGCTGTTATTATGTAGCCACGAGCCCCCCCCCCCCCCCCCCCGCTTCTCCGCAAATACAGTTATGACATTATCTTGATATGTTGTGTTATTATTCTTCCAGGTGACCATATTCATAGTAAGTACTCAGATATGGTTCGTGAAAAACATTATGATCCTAACATCTTTGAGCATTGAATGCGAGAGGTTTTATACAGCCACTAGAGAAGTTCAGAGTGCAATGATCATGTTCTCGATGAGACGAGGACTCTCAGGTAACACTTAATTATATTGACTCTAAAATTTTACTCATACAAACCCTCTACTTATGTAAAGTAATTTTGGTTTTGGTTTCGCCAAATAAGTGTAGAATCAATGTGATGACTATGAGAAAAAAAGCAGATAAACAGAAAGAGGTAGGATTGTGTGAAAGATGATATAGCTAGGAAGGAAGAGAACACCGGCATGACAGCTAAGGGACCAGAGGGGCAATTCTCGTACTTAAAAAACATTCAAATTCAAGTCGCAATCTCATCTCAGCGACAATCAATGTCAAAAACTTGTCAAAAATGTATGGAAATTGATTATATTTTTGACAGATTGAGACTGAGATCAGACTGTGAAAACATTCATAAAATTACGGGAATTGCCCCTCTGGTGTATGCAAGAAAAAGGCGTATGGCAACGACCTTAAAGAATAAGCAAAGAGACAGGAAGTTGATGATTATATGTGATGTAGTGTGCTAAATGCCTTTATTGAGACAGTAGAAATATTTTTTTTTAATTATTTCTGCAGAAACACAGAGACGAGTATGTAAGAACGTTCAACGTGTGCAGAACGCTGCCTTTAATAAAATGGATGCGTGCGGAGTATTCATCATAGATGCCATTCTCCCTTTGCGCCTGTTCAGTTTCATTACTACGCATACCGTAGTTTTACTGCAGTTCTCGATATGATGTACAAAACTGCGGGTATTGACTTGCAACAATGTTTATATATTTTTCTCTCAAATTCAATTTCTCTTAAATGTGTATATCGAAGGATGCCACTCATTGCAAACATAAAAAAGCTTGGTAAAATGTTACCATTTACAAAACAATACGATTGAGAAGTTTAAATGCTTGGGATTGAGCTGTTTCAATAAATTTACACTGTGAATGTAGATTTATTTTATTTTGATAACTATTTTTCATTCAATCTTTGCTATAAGTATCTCTACCTTATTTGCTTATACAAGGACATGAATATTTACTGTATAAAGTATTATATTATTTTAATTAATTTGAATGTGAGGACTATGTGGGTAGTTGTTCCAGTTTTAATCATGTTCTGCCAGTTTGAGTAGTTTATGCGGCCTAGCCAAATGTCCTTTCTTTGGTATTTTCATCGAATCGTTGAGCTCCTTAAGTTCTGAGTTGAGCTGCACGGTTACTGACAAATGCGTGCACTGACTGGACAGGTCCACTCAAACTGTGTGGTTCTTTCTTCAAAAGACCATTTTAGATACCGATCTACATAACCTTGACAGATATCTCTGACCAAGATTTTGTCTGGACTTTAAAAGAGACCGTGACCTCTGAGTTTGTTTCGGCATTTCTTCTCAGAGTAGTCAGATAAAAAACGCCGGCCTCGTGTAGTTTAAAAAAATATATGTTTGACGTGTAAAAGTGTTTGTACAAACCTACTTACAGAAATAAAATCTTTATCATTTGTAAGGAAATGTTTTAAGGCATAATCAATGATGTAAATAAAAATGTGGTAAATTGTTCATATTAGATAATTTATGACCCAATTGTTAGGATATTAGTAAACTCATTACACAATTATACCTAGTGGATGTAATAAGTACGTTTTACATTTAAGTTAAGCGCATTTATTTTATCAACTACCGCCTTCTTGTTAGATCACGTTTATTTAAACGACGAAACGGCCGTGCGCAGCTCAGTTGTTCCTGCGACGCCGAAGTGTATAGACCCTAAAAAGTCATAGTGTGTCACTACGTCAAAAGATATTGCTAACTGTTATAGCAAGGCCAGGTCAGTTAATTTTGGTTTTAGTATTTAAATATCTGTGTGTTTTTGGTTGTTAATATTACTTAAAATAATCAGCCGTGTAACACTTTAAACCTAAGGTGTACCTATTGTCATTTCCGGTGTTAAATATCCTGTGAAATAGTGTTTCCATTAAATGCTTATGAGATTATTCAATCTTTCATTTCATACACTACCTTACATAACCTAAAAGCTAATTAATAGTTCAGTACTTACACTATCTTATATAACCTAAAATCTAATTAATAGTTCAGTACTTACACAATATTGTAAACTTGTATTATTTATTAAACAAATAAGTAATACCTTTACAAAATAGTGAACTGCAATATAACAATGGCATAGTTAGTGATAAAACTCATCAACACTATTGCTAGCGTCGCGTCTACATTGAACAGGCCACACGCGGCCATCTTACTGAATGTTCTATTTGCTTGTAGCACGTTCTTGCAAAGATGTTTATGACTCTCTGTAAGAAAATATATCATAATTATAATACAGGCTGACTTTCAATTCATTAACAGTCTTTTAGGCGTAAAAGTCCTTATAAATATACAGGGTTGGTTTTCAAAGACCTGCCAAATTTTCAGAGATGATTCAGGCTCGATAGTATTTTAAATGTATGTTATATTTTTATTTCTTTTCAATATTTTTAGTCCTGTCCGCTTCTAAAAACAGAACGCGTGGCAATCAATTCAGCTGAACGGCCTAGACCGCGTGCGCTTATAAGTACTTGTAATATAATTCGTCAACACAAACACAAATATGAATCCGCATTATTGTATTGGTTCCCGTCCCGATAGGAAATTTTTCGGACATTTTCAATTTAATGTTTTTATTTATTTTTATTATTAATTGATTGTCATGTCAACACACAATAAATATTTAATTAAGAGATTAAAAATTTGGCAGGTCTTTGAAAACTAACCCTGTATTTAAAAAAAATATAATTGACGCAATTCCAACATATTAAAAAATATTGTCATAAACATTTTCATTATGTAAGTAGTAGTTCGGCTTACTTGGACAGTTCCGGTTCTGTATAAGCTGTATACACACTGTCTCAGCTTCCTCAACAGATAAATAAAACTTCTCGCAATGTATGATATACATTATAACAAGCACTATGTTCTTTGAAATCCAACTAACCGCATTCAGATTGCGAAAAATCGAGACCTTGAAATGAAAAGATAATTGTTACTTATTTGTAACTTTAGAGTTTGTAAACTTGTACACAAGTACTGGACCCGTACCATATGACCATATCCGTGCGAAGGGCAGTTTAAGCGGTCATAATCGCATCGCATATAGTTCAAAATTTCTTAACAATTCACATGATTTTCGCTTTTTGACACATTTGGTCTAGTGGTGCACGATCCGATCCGACACTTTAGATACAGTAAGCACAGTATATACAGAGTTGATACGACAGATAAGCTTTCCTTTAAACTGTCTATACTTTAATTGATTTTTGGTACAGAGCTTGAAAATGGTACCTCATTTTCAAGCTCTGTACCAAAAATCAATTAAATAGGAACAGTAGTTAAGTCGCAATGATTTTTTTAAATTTTTTGTCCCCTTTGAACACGATGTATCTTTCCTATCCGCTGATTCTGTCTATACGCATAGGCCATGCACCTTAAAACAATAAATCTGAGTATAACCTACAATGCGTTGTTGCCGCTCTGACGCAAGTCACAAGTACAACCAAATATTTTCGCTTAAAAGATGGCAATAAATACACACACACTTGCACTTTCATTACAAAGGCTGGTTGCGTTTTACTCTGATTTGTAAGCTATTTAGTTTGTTTGAAAATAAAAAACTGTTTTTTGGTGCTTTTTATTTTTATACCGTATTTAATTAATACTAAACACGTATAGTATACGTAGTGTAATTTAATGCCCCTCTGTCATATCAACTCTGTATACATCATGACAGATAAGTACTCTGATATTTGGGATCGTTATAAACAAATACCAATACACATGAGTAAAGAAACATGCTTGGACGGATACAAAAGTACCGGTATCGGAATCAATGTATCACATTATCATAAATGCATGATCAGGGAGGGAAAAAAATAAAAATAAATACGTCATGTTCGTTTTTACGAAATAGGTGCAATACATGCAAAATATAAAATACAATAAATATATACTTCACCACGAAATTTTGAAGAAAAACATTTTTAAACCTGCCATGGTCTAGCTCTGCATTACCCTAAGGTTGACTGGTAGAAAATACCTCAGACATTAAGTCCGACTTTGTACAGTATTTTTATTACTTGTGCATAAAGTTTTAATAAATAAACGCAACAATCCGTGACGAAGGTAACTAAAGAAGCGCGTCTCGCGCGCGTTGCCACCGCCCGCGTTTGTAATGTATGACTTTATTTTGTCAGTCTGTCATTCGAAATTGAGCGTGCGGGTACGTGTTCGTTTTGCTTTGTTTTGTGTCGTATTCAAGATGGGTCGCCTTAAAAAGGAATTATCTGATAGAGTAAACGACTTTCATCAGGATGGGTTGTATTTAAGTGATACTAACATTGTTATGTGCAAATATTGCAACGTGAGTCTAGAAGGCGATAAAACTGATACATTGAAGGAATATACGATGTCATCTATCCATTTCAAGAAAACAACTGATTTATACAAAGCCCAATCAACAGTGTGGACACTGAAATATATTTTAGTATCTACAATATTGTCATAGATGACCGAAGGAAAAGCTTTAAGTAGGTATGAAAACAAAACAACCACAATGTTAGCTTAAAGCGATTGTTTTTCAAAGTTATTTTATGTAATGATTATGCAAATAAACACGTGATTTTAGATTTAGTTTTTTTTTGGCGAATTAAAGCGAAATGCATTTTTTTAATCCGATATAATAATACGTAGGATATAAAGGATCCCATGGGATCAGTCAATTTAAAATATAATAGCGGCTCATGCTCTTGACAAATGCGCCAACTAAGAACTTGAGAAGTTTTATTATGAATACACAGGTATGTTGGAAATGTTTAGATATTCACTTTTATCATTATTTATTTGAACATAGTAGTTTTACTGTTATGAGTCTCACGTGTGTCTTTTAAATGTACTCCTACGGCGTTTTTCACAAAGTAGGAGACTTTGTACCTGTGGGTGAAAAACGCCGTACAAAATAATTCCTGGAATTTTGTCTAGACGCTACGAAACGATTCGATATATGGAGGATCGGATTGAAAACATTCGATCCTAGAATCGATACAAATGCAAATATCGTGCATTCCTAATTCTGACAAGTATTGGCCTGCCATAACGCCGCGTTCACACCAAACGTTTATTCGGCAGCCAACTGTGAGCGTCAAGTTCAAAATATGTGTAAAAACAACATCAGACGCGACTGACTGTCTGTTGTTTTTCATAAATCTTGACAGTCAGCAGCCGACTACACGTTTGGTGTGAACGTAGCCTAAGAGTGCATTTCACCCCCTGGCTCCTAGTATGTCAGCTACTTGCATAAAATAAAGACAAATAAAATGTTATCAAATGTGCTTACATCGTCTGTAAGTGATAATCGTTTAGACGTGAAGATAATCAGATAGAAGAAAAGTATACTGCGCAAACATGTGTCCAGTATGTAGCTCAACATCTGTAAATAATAAAAGATGGGGTTTATTTATAAACGTTGCTTAAAGTTATGTTATGGTTAGCGACTGTTGAACCATACATTTTTGACGTTTTTAAAACGTATTTTCTTAATATAAGCAACCTTTATAAATAAAGGAGATAATGCTTGGTATTTTCTGTAAAAGACTGTAGGATGAAGAAACTGATTATTATTTTATGTTTACCGTTTAGTTAAATATCAAATGTTATGGATATTGGTGATCTCCTTACGGTTTATGCCAGCCTGGTATTTATGTTCACATTTTTAGACAACTTTTCGAGATCAAATCAAACAAAAGAATCATAAACTTACCGATATTTGGAAAATTATTTTATACAGATTATAAGCTTTCATAATATTCTGGTATACCCCACGCAATTTGATACATTGTTCATTATTTTCCGGACTGTCATTCAACATCAGTATATCTTTATTCCATGCATCGAGATATTTTTTCAATAATATTATAACTAAGATGGCAACAACATAATTGACGTCAAATGCGATATACATTGTATCACAAATAAAGTCAAAGATAATCTCAACTAAGCTCATATCATCAAAAAACACGTAATAAATAGCAAATATGGTCATGCCACTAAAAATAACAATTGATATTGAGATCCAGTTCCATTTAATGTAACTCCGGATACTCTTACTAAAATCGATGTTCTTATGGATAGTTTGGATCTCCAAAATAAGAGTGACGATGTTGTTTTTGTGCACTATATCAAGAATGAATAAACTTGTAAAACAGATTGCATGAACTAGGTAGTATAGAACACAAAAGGTACAGGCGAAGAAATTTTCAGAACGGCTCATTTTAACATCTGAAACATCTACGGTTATCACGCGATAGATACACACCGCATTCATGAATAATGTGTAGCAGAACGACAAAAATAAATACTTTTTTCCTATTGGATAAATATGATCACGTTTAACATAATATTTTGAAAAGAAAAACAAATGAAATGCAAAATTAAAAGAATTCGCTATTCTTTGAACTTCCTTTTCGAGTTCATTATTTGTTAGCACTTGGATTGAGGATTTTGGAATAACTTCGAGTTTGTGTGACATTGTTATCATCCTCAACTGACCGCTGTTCGATAACGTCTGACTCTGCAATTACTAATATGGTTGACTACTATGTCTTACTAATGACTGATATTATTGAATGTATTGATAGCATCAATGTTTGCCTTGTTACATTAGTAAAGTTTTGTTGACTTATTTCAAACCTAAAAACTAATCATATATTTATATTAATATATGGCTACCTTCCGCTCGTACGAAGCTTCAAAATTTTATAGCGTATCCATGTCCTTAAATTAAACACTTTCGTAAAATATTAAATAAAATAAAACAACATTTATTTCAGACAAAAAAGTTCATAGGCAAGGGAAGGTTGTAAGTAACAAATACTGTTCATATAACTAATGTCAGTAATTAAAAAGTAAAAAAAATATGAAACTAGACACACTGTCTACCCCTGCACAGTATGCTCATCGGTCTCGCAACACATAGAGTTCAGTGAACGTACTGAGCAGAACAGTATCGGTTCTCTCGCCAATCATCCTTAGGACGCTATTCGGGCTTCCCCGTACTCGTCGCACCACCGACGCAATTTTTTTACGCATAACTGTGTAAAAGTCATCTACGCTGGCGTCAGCAGGATGCACTGCAATATCGACGGAGCCGAAACAGAGCCCTGATCACATTATTATACTCGCGCGAGGCATAGGCGGACGCACTCGCACGCAGGCGCTCGTGTAGAACGTCTGGCAGAATGCCTTGAACATTGTTATTTTAACAGGAGCAGTACACCGAGCGAACCTGTGTGCCAACATATTACCGCGCACCACAAGCCCTGCACAAATGTCGCAATGTCTAATTCGTCTCTCAAATTCTCAGTTACAATGTGTCCCAGATATTTAATTTGTCCAACATGACTTAGAGTAGCAAAAGATATCTTCCTATAGTTACTTCTATCAGAGATATCAGCAGTGACATTTCTCACTATTAGCACAACCACTGTTCTCATAAAATTAGATGGTATATTATTAAAGTGACGTTAACGTTTGACAGTTGTCAAATAACACATCTTGACTCAATAAAAAGGCGATCACAACTTAGGATGCAAGAGTGAGCCAAGCGAGCTCGGGACTTGGGGCACCCCGACTCGAACAGGTTAGGTTCGAATGGGGTGAAGGAATCTAGTGAGCGTGAAAAGTGAGCGAACAAAGATACCACCATCCCCTCGGTGGTTATTGTTTTAAACCACTCAGAAGTAGGAGCCCCGCCAAGCGGGGCTCCGTCAACTACGCCATACTAATATCATCATTCCGTGATCTTAGAGGAGGTATCCACTCTATGTGACTTACTCCCTCGACGTTTAGGTAGATATACTCTACCTATTCCGATCTGTGCTAATTAGATATGGACATTTTTTTCTAATGAGTTAAGTTACAGAAGAGCAAATTGTAGCAGTGCAACAACATAATTGGTTACAAGTCCCAGCAGAGATATCGTTAGCGCTGCGTCTACATAGAACAGGCCACACGCGGTCATCTTATTGATCGTTCGATTTGTCAGTATCACGTTCTTGCACAGACGTTGTTGACTCTCTGTAAGGAAAGTACACATATTAAGAAAACTATATTTTTGTTAGCACGTTAAGATAACTTCTTGCAAACTGATTTTGGACAAATTCGTCATCGTCATCATCATTCCGCCAAAAGACGTCCACTGCTGAACATAGGCTCGCCACATCAGCCGAGCAGGAACCAGATTCTGGACTTACAAGATCATCAAAATGTGATCGACGAAAAAAATTATTGAGTTAACTACGGATCAAAAAACCGGCCTCAAGACAGCAGTAAGATACAATTATTTTGAATATGACGCAAAAGTTTTTTTTTAGTTCACTGACTTGTATAGTTTCTCTTCTTCATTCGCTGTATACAAGCCGTCTCAGTCTCCTCGATAGCGATGTAGAACTTCTCAGAATACACGTTCTGAGTGATAAAAAGTACCATGTCCTTCGCTAGCCATAATATTATCACACTCACGACCTTCCAATTCGTAGGCTGAAAAGTATTTTTATACGTTAAGTAGTATATAGTGGAGGAATTAATTTATTTCCGCCACACCCTGGGCATTTAGCTCTACACTACACTGTTGATTGACTGATATTATTTCTTTTATATAAATAGTATAAAAAAGTCACTTTTCTTGTATGTGCACTTAGTTCTTGTAAACTACTTATTAGATTTTGATGCGGATTTAGATTTTGCCACAATTAAGAGCTATATATAATATAATACTTCCTGAAAGTTTAAGAGTATAATCCATTTATATTTATCTTACATGTAGCTCAGAAATACCTTTGTTTTGACATATTGCCACTTCAATAAGATCGTGCTACTAGGAGAGCAGAATATATTACATTACACATATTATAAAGAGTTTATATTAAGGTAAATTTGTAAACAAAGAACCGCTATCGTGCCATCCTTACCTCATGATGTTGTGCCGCAGTTTCTAATATAACTTCTACGTAACACAAGGTGCGTCCAAATACATTGAGAATACTATGCAGTACCTGCAAACAAAGACAGGTTAGTATGGTAGTTACATATTTAGTTCATCCTTCTGAAAGAAAGATAGATTTATTTGCCACAGAAAAACGTGCATATAAAAAGCAAGTTAACAAGTGCCTAACATTTAAGTTAGAAAATAATTTGAATAAAAAACAAAACAGATCTACTTATTAATCCCGAGCACAAAACAAATAATCAGCAGTTGCACGTCGGCGTATACCAATTTATTTGTGGTTGGCATTAATTATGTATTTTTTCTTCAAAACATTCTTAACAGTCGACGTCGTCGTTTTTTCCAGTTTATTATTAGCCAGTTACATTGTCTCAAGTGTTTCATAACCTTTCTTTTCTAAGAATAACGAATTGATATATGTTTCGGGTGTTATATTTATCTTATTTTATTTTACATCCTTACTCAGACCAAAATAAACTTACCATTACTTGCGACACTTTCTTGTACACATTGTAAGCTTTCAATATATTTTTATACGTCTCAAATAATTTGATACAATATATTTTGTCATTTTCCTGCCCACTATCATTCATTAGGTAGATATTTTTGATCCATTCACACAGAAACTTGTTTAACAATGTAAGAACTCGAATAGTATAAACGTACTGGAGATTGATAGTTATAAACATCACATCACAAATAAAATGCAAGAAATTGAATTGTTTAGACAAACTATAAACTGTGAAGAAAATTAAAATATTAACACTAAAAATTGTTAATACTGAGATCCAATTCCAAATAATACAACTACGGATACTCTTACTACAATCGATGCTCGTATGTATAGTTTGGATCATTACAACGAGCAAAATGTTGTCATTGCTGTGAACGATGTCAAGAATAGAAAACACTATAAGGCCGAAACTATAGTACACGAACAAGAATATTGAAATAAGCATAAGTACTGCATTAGTAACATTCCCCATATTTTGATTCATTTCATCTGAAATTAATCGACGGACATTAATAGCAAACAAGAAGGAAACGCAAAAGAAAGCAAGTATGTAATGCTTTTTCCCGCTGGGAGTTATATAATTGTCTCGAATATCGAATTTCGATGAGATCAACAGAGTCTGCAGTAAGTTGAAAGGGTAGAACATTCTTTGGACTTCTTTATCTAGTCTGTTATTGAGTAATACTTCTACTGGGTAAGATGAAATGTTTGGCATGACTTTGTAATTTAGAAACATTCTTACAGGATTAAAGCTTCGAAAAATTTATAATAAACTTATACAAAATACTACAGCGCTTTCACATGTATTGATCGTATCGAAGGCTAAGCTATTAGAATGCTTCAAATACATTAAAAGGCAAGGGCCTTTTCATTTACTAATAGGCTTATAATTTATTAGGTGGCTTAGGTACTCTAAATATCTAAACCGTAATCATTAAGTTGGTATTAATAATTTTAATACGGGTGTTTTTATTCTTTTTTACACAAGCTTCGCGCTGCCTTTACACTTTTTGCGTATAACGTAAAAAGCAACTAGTTAGTTTTTTAAACATTTTGAAATAGCGTACAGTCAGCAGCCGACTTTAAAATTAGATGAGCGTTATTAATTTGCTAAATGCTCAGATCAATAAAACTTCGTTTGTTTTCGAAAATTAAATAAAAAGGTAGAAGTTAATCGTAGCGTAGCGTTAACGGTCCGAACAGTTTGCAGGCTCTTCTAGCTATTACGTCAGTCATACTCAAAGGGATAGTCATGGGCCAAGTGAATTCAAATCGTTATGGTATTTGGACGTCTTTAAGTAAGCTTTTCGCAAATGTGCACCTATTCGAAAAGCTTGCCATGATTTAAACGGTCTAGACTAGTCCATTGCAAATATTCAGGAAATAGCATAGTTTCAAAGATTGATTTATTCTTTATTCTTATTTTTATAAATCCTTAGATAGAGTCCAACTTGCAACTGCCTATCAAGTTCTGAGTTGAGCGGCACGATTACTGACAAATGCGTGCGGATTTGTCAGTAATCGTGCCGCTCAACTCGGAACTTAAGGAGCACAACGATTCGACGAACAATACCAAAAAAAGGACATTTGGGTAGGCCACATAAACTACTTGTTTAAGTAGTTTATGTGGCCTACCCAAATGTCCTTTTTTTGGTATTGTTATTTGTTATTTTATTGATATGCCAGATCATGATTAAAACTGAAACAATGACCCACATAGTCCTCACATTCACAATAATTAAAATAATAAGTTGTACTTCTCAAGGTAAGTATTCAAGTCGTTGTGTTATAATAATCATCAGTTGTCAGTGTATGTAACAGAAAAAAAACAACATTCAGTATGCAGAAAAATTGGAGCAATTCAATCCCAAGCCTTTTTGGCGTCAATATAATCTTTAACGGTATAAAAGCCTTTCTGGTACAACTTACGTTTAATGAATGATTTGAATATATTAAGGCTTAGATCGTGAACGTAGCTTGGAAGTTTATTATAAAAGCAAATACATTGACATCTGAACGAGCCACCTATTTTCTTGAGCCTTGTTGTACGTACTACGAAGATGTGTTTGTTCCTAGTATTTATATTATGGATATCACTGTATTTTTTAAACAAGTTTATATTTTTATGGGCATATAAAAGATTTTCAAAAATATACTCTGTAGGCACAGTCATTACATTAATCTCCTTAAATTTCTCTCTGAGAGTGTGTCTCGGGCTCAATTTATAAATTGATCGAACAGCTCTTTTCTGCAAATCCAAGATAGTCTGAATGTCGGCGGCATTTCCCCACAACAGAATACCATTCGACATTACACTATGAAAATAGCTAAAGTACACTAAACGGGCTGTCTCTATGTCAGTTAAATTACGAATTTTTCTAACAGCGTATGCTGCGGAGCTAAGCTTTTTTGATAATTTATTTATTTATTTATTTAACCATTTATGTACACACTTATATAAACAGACAAGAAGAAAATAACAGAAAAATAGGTACAAAGGTGATGCTTATTTCTAATGAAATCTCTTCCAGCATACCTGCGATAGGATAGTCGATTGAGAGATGTAGACAGCGTGTGTAAGAGTAAAAGAGAAAATAAAATACATAAAATCAAAAACAATTCACTTAATAAAATAAAACAAATAATATGAGAATATACATACATACATACAAACATACATACATACTTCTAAAATAAATAACACTAGAATATTAATATATACGCAACTATGACGAAGTGGAAAGATAGTGTTCTTTCACTCTTCTTTTAAAAACTGCAACAGTTTGGCAGTCCCTAATGTCAGGCGGAAGTGAATTCCACAACCGCACCGCGTGCACAGTGAAGGAGTAGGAGTAAAAGTCGGTGGAGTGGGGAGGGGACTTAAGGAGGTTTCTAAGATGCGACCTGCACGGCGCATCTGAAGGTCGGGCGTAGGAAAAACGCTCCCGCTGATAGGATGGCGTTTTAGGGTTGTGAAGGAGGTTGAATAGCAGACACAATATCCGAGAGTTCCTGCGAAGTCGAATGGGGAGCCACTTGAGTATCTTGCGAAAGTTGGAAACGTGATCATACTTTTTAAGGTTGAAAACAAAACGAATACATATATTCTGCAAACGCTCAAGTTTATTTAAAAGCTCCTCGGTGGCATCCAAATAACAGGCATCGGCATAATCTATGATGGGCTGAATGAGAGTTTGAGCAAGAGAGATTTTGGTGTTCAAGGGCAAGACGCTCTGGAGACATTTCAACGAATGGAACGTGTAATGCACTTTGCGACTGACTTGAGCAACATGGGCAGTCCATGATAAATAGGAATCCATGGTCACCCCCAGATTTTTGACCGTATGTGCGTATTCAATCTGAACACCATTCAGACAGAGTGGAGACAGCGACGCAACATCGAGCCTATTCCGCATATACCTGCCGCCGATAATCAAGGCCTGGGATTTCTTAGGGTTGATTTGCAATCCAAAAGACCGCGACCACTCGCTAATCAAATCCAGGTCACTGTTCATGGCAGACACGGCTGCTTCTGCATCTTCCCTTAAAAAATGATTGTAGAGCTGCAGATCGTCGGCATAGAGATGGAAGCAGGAAGAGATGACACTGGTGATAGAGTTAATGAAAATAGAAAAGAGAAGAGGAGAGAGAACGCCGCCCTGAGGCACACCTGCGGAAAGAGAGCACCAATCAGAAGATGCCTCGCCGAGACGAACCCGCTGCGAGCGGCCCTTAAGATAGGAGTCAAACCAACTAATGGTGGAAGAGGAGAAATTTAAAGATTTAAGGATCCCTAGAAGGATGTCAAAATCAACAGAGTTAAAGGCACTGCTAAAGTCGAGAAGTACAAGTAAAGTAAGAGATTTGTGATCCATAGCCCAGCGGATGTCATCAGTAACTTTCAAAAGAGCCGTTATTGTGCTATGACCAGGTCGAAAACCAGATTGAAGAGGACTCAGTAGGTCATTTGTAGATAGAAAGGCAGAAAGTTGTTGATGAACGATATGTTCAAGAACTTTAGAGAGATATGGGAGAATAGAAATGGGGCGGAAATCGGTGGGTGAGACCGGCTTAGGAATTTTGGGTAAGGGGATGATATGAGCTTGTTTCCAGGCCTCAGGGACAGTACAAGAAAACAAGGAGAAATTAAAAATGTGGGTCAAGACGGGAAGTAGTGTGGAGAGGATAGGAGAAATCATTCTTGAGCAAAGATTATCGTTACCAACTGCAGTAGAGGAGATAGCACAAATGGACTTTTTGACCTCAATTTCACTCACTGGCCTTAACTCAAAAGAAGAACACTGCGGCACTGGCAAACAAGAAAGCTTATTTAACGTAGTTGATTTGACGTGCGGATCCAAAGTAACAGGGGGATGTGAGAAATGTTTGTTAAGAGCACACACGTCAGTGTCATTACAGGAAACGACTGGAGACTTGCCAATGCCGACAGTTTTAAGAAACTTCCAGACTTCAGAGGAGTTGCGGTTGTCGAGGGAATTATGGAAGTACCGTCTCTTTGCATCTCTACACATACGCCTGCAACGATTACGCAGCACTTTATACGCATTCAAGTTGCGCTCGGAAGAACAGCGTTTTAACCTCCTTTTGGCTCTGTCCCTACTTGCCATCGCATCCTTAATGGCAGGAGTAAGCCAAGGAGCCGGAACATATTTGACTTTGACTCGACGGATAGGGGCATGCCGGTCATAAAGGCTGAGAACAGAGCTGCAAAAATTGTGAATCATATCGTTGATACATGAGCTCTCCAAGACGTCCGTCCAGTCAATGATATCAGCATCACGCAGTAATGCCTCCAGGTCAATGCCCTTGTAGTTCCGAAGGAAAATATATTGCGGCTTACGCTTAGGAGGGCGAATCCTGTAGGACATAAAGATAAGGTCGTGGTAAGAAAAACAAGCGCTGAGCTGTCCGTGGACAGCTACATTATTAGAGTTAGAGACAATCATCAGATCCAACAGAGAAGGGGTGCAATTAGGGAAATGATGAGTAGCAGAAAGAGGTAGAATACTAAGGTTATAAGCAGATAAGAGAGATTGAAGTTTATGAGTACGACTGTCGTTTTTAAGAAGGCAAGTATTAAAATCGCCCATTAATACTACGTGGTCATAAGAGGGACAGAAATCATTTAAAAGCGAATCAAAAGAGTCAAAGTAATCAATACTGAGGTTGGGACTGTAAAGGACTCCGAGTAGCATTTTAGCGTGACGCAAGGAAATTTCTAGAAATAGATGCTCCGCTGATCCCGAGTAGGAAGATGGTGATGAGCTAATAATCTTGTAAGGAATATCAGTACGCAGGTAAATGGCAACACCACCACCACCCTTCCCAGTTCTATCATTACGGATAAGGACAAAGCCAGGAAGGGCATAATGAACAGATAAGAGTGTGGGTTTGAGGAAGGACTCAGAGATAAGCAAAGCATCTATATGAGCACAGTTAAAGGAAGCCAGAAGATCAGAATAATGGCCAGGAACACTCTGGGCATTAATGTGGGCGATGTTGAGGTTGTTGGGGAGGTGGGAGATCAAAGAGGAAATCTGATCGCCGAGAGTAAGAGGCGAGGAAGAACCACTCGCCGCACTAAGAAAACTGCTAGAAGAGGAGGAACAAGAGAAAAAATTACCATCAAGGTCGACATCAGTCATAGTTTGCAAAAATAAAAGTAATAATATATACCTATATGAATAAAAAAAAAACAATACAAACAATTTCAAAACTAACAGACAATACAATAATATTAACATAAAAAGTTTAACCAATAAAAACACCTATTCGCTGTTGTTGATAAAGATTTTAACACAACATTTATAATACTAGTAAAAATTTTACGTAAATAAAAATAAAAATGACTTAAAGTCTAACGATAGTGTAAGCCACAACATTCGGATACAAAACCAAAGTGGACTAACGCATAGTATAACGGAACGTAACGTCAATAAAAAATAAAAATGACACTGACACTTGACAGACGTCACGTCACTACATCACAACAGAAAAATAAAAACATCTACCGGCAAGCTAAACGTAGTGAGAAAAAAAAATAAAAAATTAAGTAAATGCTATGGGTAGACTAACAAAAGGAAAATCTAATTTTAAAGTGTACCGACATTACACGAACGTATTACAAACGGTCAATGTAAAACAAGCAAGAGGACATCTAACTCAGCGACGAGCCTTCCTCACAACCTTTCTTTTAGGGGTTGCGGTTACAGTCGATGCAGATGCCACTGCTGGCGAGGTAGAAGCGGCAGGCACGGGATCAGTGGGAGCGACAGCTCCGGCCGGAGCGGGGAATAACGCGATTAAAGATTCAAGCTCACCCATGGATGCTATCTTCCGGCGAGCCTTGTCAGGCGTTAAGACAATAACCCTTCCCTCTGCAGACCAGCAGCTATTGATGTTAAAGTGCTTGCGGGCAGCAATAAATACCTGGTGCCGTGTCTTAGTAAGAAACTCTGAAATGGTGATGCCGCTACCCTTGAGTATAGTTTTATTGTCCCAAACCAACCGACTATAACCACTATTTATCTATGTGTGGGCCCCACTAAAGCTTAGCACGCAAAGTTAAGCCCAAGAATACTGTGCTATCTTCAGGATTAAATTCTCTGCCCTTTATCAATACATTAGTTAACACCTGTCCAACGTGAGGTAGCGTAAACTTAAAGCATTTGTTTTTTTTTCATTAAGTTACAAATTATTAACATTGAACCAGTAAACTACTTTTGAGATTGCGCTATTTACATCGTCAGTAAAAAGTCTGCTGACGTTTAAGTTTAAACAAAAGTGAAGTATCGTCCGCCAACAACACTATATCATGATTATCCTTTATGAGGTAAGGCAAGTCATTAATATAAATAAGAAACAAAAAAGGACCAAGAATTCAGCCCTGTGGGACTTCCATTGTTACTATAGATCCGGGAGATCTTTTACCATTAACGTCAACGCTCTGAACCCTATTATTCAAGTATGAAGTAAGAAGATCCAGAGCGGTGTTCCGAATCCCGTAGTGGCGGAGGTTCATGATTAGCGTTTCATGAAGAACGCCATCGAACGCCTTGGACAAGTCACAAAAGATGCCCAAGGCATCGCATTTATCTTCCCATGCATTATAGATATGTCCTAAAAGTTCAACACTGGTATCAGTAGTTGAACGACCCCTTGTAAAACCGAACTGTTTACCATGTAATAATTTATGCTTATTAAAAAATCTTTGCAATTGGCCTAAAAATACTTTCTCACACATTTTACTAAAGGTAGGTAGTACTGAAATAGGTCTATAATTTGTGGGGTCTGTAGTACTACCTGATTTAAAGAAAGGTATTATTTTACTATTTTTCATAAGGTCAGGAAACTCTCCACAGTTGATACAATTGTTAAAAATAAGAGCTAAAGTAGGTGCTACAATGTCAATAATAGACTTAGCAACTTCTACAGAATTACCCCACAGACCTGCAGTCTTTTTTTACGTTTAAAGTGTGAGATGTTTTTATTATATCTCTACAAGTAATATGTTCAAAATGAAATTCCGAATCGCAAACATTAACATTTTCTTCGAGCCTTTTTTCTTGCCGGTCGGTAGTGTCGTGTCCTTGAAAATGGCTTCTAGTGTGGTGAAGTGTAACTCTTGCAATGTTGTTATAAACGAGGTGCTTACATTTATATGCAATAGATTGGACGTTATGGATGAGGAAGGCCTTAGTCGCGTATGTAAAACTGCTTTTTCGGAGGCGGAGATCGAAAATGCTAAAGATCTGCTATTCCATTCTATCTCTACGGCGAAGTGGAAGAAAACAAGGAAGAGGGACGGCAAAACGCTCCGTAACATTGATGATATACTCTGTTTGTTAAAAGAAACTGACCCTGAGGAAATTCCCATATATTTCAACGTACATTATATTTCATTCATATATTTCAACAATGATTGTTGAAATATCCAATATCTGTATTTTTAACGTTAAAAACATTTTGAACTTAGGTATATTGACTTTCGATATTTTTATTCATTTGATATTTTTATCTCTCGGCATTTCAATGTTAGACATTTTAAGCTTAGGTATAACAATTTTCGATATTATGATACAATCGATATTTACGTTTTCGATGTTTTAAACGTAGGTATTTTAATGTTCCACATTCAAATATGTACCCCATTAAAATCAATCTTGGGTCAAATCTGAGGTTCCACAACGGTACGTATTGCAATATCTAAAATTAATAGAACTAACGTAAAATAACCTACGTTCAAAATTCCTAAAATCTAAATACCTATTTTTTTAAATACCTAAGCAACTAACACCTTGTCTTGGGGTTGAACAGACTTGAAGTAGGCACATTCCATAAAATCCTACCTCAACCAAATGGTGATGATGCGAAGAGTCTGTTTAGGTTCATGGCCCAGATGTGACCTATGTGTATTTAGGGTACGATGGGACTGACATACGCATTGCGATTATAAATGTCCCTAAATAAATAAAGAAAAAAAAAACTAACACCTACCTACGAATTACCTAAGTTTCAAATACTGATTGGACTAAATAGCTATTGTTTAATATATCAACATTTATTACACCTAAGTTTGATACACCAACATTTGAAATACCAAATGGTCAAAATACCTGAATGATGCATCACTTGCGAGCTATTTCTATGAAGTAGTAGATCAGGTTCCGCGAGCGTAAAAGAGGGTACATTGATAAAATTTATCATTATCCTGTCTTCGTCTTCTAGATTTAAATCTTGACCATGTAGTAGCTTGCCTACGTTTCGATCACGCCGCACAAGTCTTTAGAGTATAAGAAAGAGAAAAAACATTGTCTCCGTCTTGTGGCGCGCCGTCCAGGCGACCTCATTCTTGTCCGTGCGCTCACGGCGTTTGCAAAAGCACCTACCTACAAAATACTAGGAAACGGATTTACGTTTTGTATCAAGGATTCCTAAGCGGAATCGTGATGAAACCAAAGAAGACAGATGGAGAAGGAAGATGAAAAAGTACGAAGATAAAATTCAAGGGAATCGACGCAGTGTTCGGAGGATCATATATTCGGATGACGATGATGATGTCTACCCTCAAGGTGATTTTTGTTTACCCTTTGTATTCTTTGGGATCACTATGCCTTTTAATCCGTTGTATTCTTCAGATGGTTTATTACCGTTTAGTAGGTAATAGTACGACCGTTGCATTCATCGGGAATCGTACATTTTGCAAAAATCCGTTGTATTCTTTGGATACCTACCAAGAAAACTTTTATGATTTTGTTCTGTGTGCATCAAAGGAACGTACGGCTATTGCCTACTGGAAAATAACGCTCATACATTACATGTCACACCACTTACATGGCATAAACAACATACCATCAGCTAGGTATAGCCGCATTTATTCGCTGTTGCTATAATAATCAAGTTTTTTTCAAACTCCCTTTTGCGTTGTTGCATTTCGGTATTTGCTGATTATAAGTAATGGTTTCCAGAACATCTCCAGCTGGATCCACCCGTCAACTTGTCGATTCCCACCGAATCTGAAGGCGTGCTTCAAAACAGGGACCACCCAAATGATATTGGAGATTGTATTATTACAACGGTCGTCGACGCGGCGGTTGCTGAGCCCTGTTTGACGCACATTGACACCACGATACCGTCGCCGGATAAAACAGCTGAGTCTGACAATTTTGACCCTCAATTATTAAAAGCCCTTGGTGATTCCGAGGCTGAAATCGTTGAGTACGGTAATGACCTTCAAGCAGATTTAGCCACTCGATTTCAAAAAAATTTTTCGTGTGGTTGAAAAAACGAAACTAAAGAGGAGATTTTAAAGAAACAGCTTTTTCCAAAAAATGTTCCCCTAGCTAAAAGTCCTTCTCTGAACTCGGAAATTGGCGCCATGCTAGTCGAGACCTGTAAATTAAGGGATATGCGGCTGCTTGCTAAGCAAGATCAGCTCGGCAAAGCCCTATCAGCTTTAGGTTATGCTATGACATGTCTCTTAAAGAAAAGTTCAGATATTCCAGATATCATTCGTACTCTGAACGATGTGGGTCAACTCCTGGCTGATTCCCACTACACTGAAACAGATACTCGTCGCTCAGTTATCATTCCATTGATTGATAAATCTTTAACAGATCCCTTTAAAGATAGGCAAAGAGATTCTCTTTTATTTGGGGAAAATCTAGGCGATTTAGTCAAGAACTCTAGAACTATTAAAAATACAAGTCAACTAATTCAAGCTAACACATTAACTGTCAATTTAAACGGAAAAGGCCCTTCGACCCGAGTGCGGTTCCAAAACCAGCGCAGCGGCCAGATATACCCATCCAGAGCCGGTGGGCCGAAACAAACGACGTCGTATGCGCAATACGCATACCCGGGCCGCAAGCAAGCGCCACTCCCGCCGCCACCCCCCATGCGTCGGGCGCCGCCGCCGTCCGCGCGCCGCCCATGGCCGCCGTCGCCACCTGCGCCGGCCCGAGCACCGCAGTACACAACGAACCATTGAATTTACAAGATCCGCTGCAAACCCAGGTACTCGCTGGTCAATTAAAACACTATTATTGTGAATGGCAATCGTTCACCAATGATAAATTCATTTTAGATGCGGTGGGTGGTTACATGATACCTTTTATTAAAAAGCCTAATCAGAAACCAGAAAATTACCCACGTCGTAGTTTTTCAAAATGTGAATCTGTAGCAATAGAAAATGAAATAGAACATCTTTTAAAAATTAAGGCTATTAGGAAGTGTAAACCACTCATTGGTCAATATGTTTCAGATATTTTCCTAATTCCTAAGAGTGACGGTGGCAGTAGGTTTATTTTAAATCTAAAGAAACTAAATGGATATGTACTTACCGAACATTTTAAAATGGAATATATAAAAACAGCTTCCAAACTCATTACTAAAGACTGTCACATGATTAATATCGATCTTAAAGAGGCCTACTTTTTAGTCCCCATTCACGATAGCCATACAAAATTTTTACCGTTTTATTTTAGAGAAGATTTATATGAATTTATAGTTTTGCCTTTTGGCTTGTGTTCGGCTCCTTATATTTATACAAAAATATTGCAACCGGTTATGACTCTCTTAGGTCTGATGGTTTTCTGTCAGTACGCTATCTTGATGACATTTTGTGTATTGGAAAATCCCCTAGTGATTGCATAATCGACGCAAATAAAACTATTAGTTGTTTAACAAAATTAGGTTTTATCATTAACTATAAAAAAAGCAATTTAATACAAACATTACTACATAACATTACTTGTCGTTGTGATCGTGTTCTCATAATTGTAATTAGCTATAGTCTTCATTTATTTTCCTTGCTTATAAATTTAGTATGTACGTATTTATGTACCTATTATTTAGGATATGTATATATGTGTATCTATTTTAGTGTATTGTATACATACTTATTATTTGCACCAACAACAGCCCCATTTTATGTCCAGGAAAATATCTGTCCATTCCAAGGTTGCCTGGAAGAGATCGCAGAAAGCGATAAGGCCGCCCATTGTATATTAAGTAGTGTTCAATTTAATTTTTGTTGTTATGTTTTTGTGGTGTACAATAAAGAATATATAAATAAATAAATATTTTATTTAAAGTTAACCCAATTCGTCACCATAAATACGATCTTGAGATTTTCACAGACGCCTCCTTAACAGGTTGGGGTGTGGCCTGTGGTTCTCAAAGATCGGGTGGGCATTGGAATGCCACAGAGCGTGATAATCATATAAACTACCTGGAATTGTTGGCAATTTATTTTGGCCTCAGATCGTTCGCAAAATATAGAAGAAACTGCGAAATTCTTTTACGCGTTGATACTCGTAATACTACCGCTATTTCGTACGTTAATAGAATGGGGGGAGTTCAATACCAGCACTTAAACGAGGTAGCCAACATGATTTGGAAGTGGTGTGAAGAAAGAAATATTTTCATTTTCGCATCATATATTGGTTCTTCATCCAATATAGAAGCTGATACCGAATCTAGAAAACTTAATATTGATACGGAGTGGGAACTAGGATCTAGAGAATTTAAACAAATTACTTATAAACTATATACTTACATACATTTATTTGCTTATCGCATAAACACGAAATGTTCTGTTTACGTATCATAAAAACAAGATCCTTTCGCTTACAATATCGATGCTTTCACGTTAGATTGGTCACCATTTTTCTTTTACGCTTTTCCACCGTTTTCTTTAATTTTAAAAACACTGAGAAAGATTATACTTGATGAAGCGACCGGCATATTAGTCGTTCCATTATGGCCGTTTCAGCCGTGGTACCCACTTTTCAGATCACTCTGTGTTAAAGAGATGATAGTATTTCCTCCAAGTAAATACCTACTTCTCTCTCCTTTCAGATCGGTACACCCCCTGCATCCTCATCTTTCCCTGGCAGTTTGTGTGTTATCCGGGAAGGTTTCGGTAGACAACACGTTCCCGAATCAGCTTTAGACGTTATGCTTTCATCCGTCTCACAGAATACTATTTCGCAATGCAGTTCAAGTCTCAAATTATGGTGGAATTATTGCATACAAGGAAATATTGATTTCTACAATGTTAACGTCTCTTCCGTAACAGACTTTCTGACCCTTTGCTTTAAAAATGGATCATCTTACGGTACTTTGAATAATCATAGATCAGCCATTTCTATGATATCTTCACACAAAATAGGCGAAGACAGTAGACTCAAACGATTTTTAAAGGCATTTTCAAATGAAAACCAGTATTTCCTCGTTATGATATTACATGGGATCCAAGTATAGTTTTAAATTATTTAGAACACATTCAAAATGAATCAGCTAGTTTAGAAATGCTAAGTAAAAAATTAACAACTCTATTAGCACTTGCTACTGGGCAAAGATTGCAAACTTTGTCTTTGATAAAATTGTCTGATATTAAAACATTCCAAGATCGCTTTATAATAACTATGATTAGTCTGATTAAAACATCAAGAATTGGTAAAAGTCAACCCCAATTAAATCTAACTTATCTCAATCAGAAACCTGGAGTTTGCCCAGCTTCTGTCTTACATAAGTATTTGGCGGTAACTTCGGAGATCAGACCAGATTACGAGGAGCGTCTGATTGTAACGTTTAAAAAATCACATATAGCAGCGTCTTCTCAGACCCTTGGACGCTGGGTTAAGCAGATATTATTGGAAAGCAGCATCGATACTTTCATTTTTAGTGCTCACAGTACGAGGCATGCCTCGACCTCGGCAGCCGCTCGTGCGGTCTTCCTAATGGCGTCAATACTTAATGTATTGACGCCATTAGGAAGACCGCGGGTTGGTCTGCTCAATCAGCAGTTTTCGCTAATTTCTATAATCGACTAATAGTCACTGACCAAACGTCAATTAGTACAAACTTGTTAGATTTCTTAACGTAGATTCCAAAATTAAGTAGGTATCTACAATCAAATGTATTGAATAGGAACAGAAATAGGAACATAATAAGTAATTAATTATTGGTAAAAGTGGGACAATATTTTTGTTAACATACCTAATTAAATTTTGTTGATTCATGTTTTTTGTCAAATCCATTGTATTGTTTATCAGTTTATGGATATCAATAATTATAAAACTTTTGTTTGATTTTTGCAACATAGATCATGTACCTCTAAACATCTACATGGTCAAGATTTAAATCTAGAAGACGAAGACAGGATATTAGAAGATCAAACGAACTTACCTGAAGTGAAGTTCGATCTTGATTATCCTGTCTTCGTCGAAGAGATTTATGGTCCCGCCCTAACCAAATAACCCAGTATCATCAATGTTGCTGCGGTTCTCTCTATTCTACTCTAAAGATAATGAGGTGTCACCTGGACGGCGCGCCACAAGACGGAGACAATGTTTTTCTCTTTCTTATACTCTAAAGACTTGAGCGGCGTGATCGAAACGTAGGCAAGCTACTATATGGTCAAGATTTAAATCTCTTCGACGAAGACAGGATAATCAAGATCGAACTTCACTTCAGGTAAGTTCGTTTGATCTTCTAATTGTCTATGTTTAAATGGGTACATATTTGAATGTCGAACATTTGTCAACGTTCAAAACATAGAAAATTTAAAAACCAAAAAAAATTTTATCTAACCATTCGACAATATAAACTTACGTTATTTTTATTTCCGGTTTTATGGTCGTTCGATATTAAAATTTTCAATGTATTGAAAATTGATATTTTAACCGTAGATATTTTAATTTTCTAAATTCAAATATGTACTCATTGAAATGTGTACATTTGCTTATACTTCCGTTGAAGTTGATATTGATGGGCATAATTATTGAGCCAGAATTAAATAAATTATACCTTGAAACATGTTGGCAAGGAATAAGGTTTTTATTTAATCTTTTGCTAGTAGTAAACAGATTCATGTTGTTTAGAGTAATTTAGAAGAAAGCATAATACAATTAGCACGATACCCAACAAATATTTGAATTCCCATAATTTTTTAAACTATTTTCGTACTAAATCGCCCAATCAATGTTTATGGGCCATGATGAATGCTTATTTCTTGTGTCGAAATATAATTTCATTCCAGAAATATGTTTTGCGTAGCATGCAGGTGTTTAATGGGTACTTAGATCGTTATTTTTTAATTTGTTCAATTAACGGTGAGGTAAACCAATTTAAGGAACTTTGTACATAGGGATTTCAAGTTTTAGCTTTATGAACTTCAGTAACATATCCAATAATATCCAATTGTCATTTTAAGCTTTCGGTATTTTGAATATATGTGAAACAATCATTAGGTATTTAGATTTAAGGGATTTTGAACGTAGGTTATTTTACGTTACTTCTTTTATTTTAGATATTGCAATACGTACACAACACTGATTTACACACGTTCGCACCCAATACTAGTATTCAGGAATGCGCTCACGGGCAATTTACAATAGAAAACGATATTTGCTATCTCTTTCACACCGCTTTTGCCTTGAATGAAAGAGATGACAAATAGCAACTCTTATATCATGTGAAAGAGATAGTAAATATTATTTTTTTCGCAAAATTTCCAGTGTGCTTCGCAAAATTTCCAGTGTCGCTTTACCAGCCTTTCTATCTTCTGTCCATAGTTCAGCAAATCTCATAAGTAAAATTTTAAGGGCATCCCCTTCTAACTTTGAGATTACTGGCTTGGAAGAAGCTAGAAACGCTTTCTTAATTGCATGCCCAGGTCAAAATTTTTCAGTTTCTCCAAATTCACAGAGGAGCTGGGACGACATAAACTGCAAATTGACTCACAACAATCTTTTGAGCTGTAGTACAGGTTCGGCGCGTGCTAGGCTTCTGGCCGTGGGTGCGCATGAGGCCGGCTACTGGCTTCACGCGTACCCTTCGTCAAATACAGGAACATTTCTTGAGCCTGACACGCTCCAAATCGCAACCTGTCTACGGCTTGGGGTTCCGGTCTGCGCTCCTCATAAATGTCCCTGTGGCAGTGATGTCGACAAGCTAGGACATCACGGACTATCATGCCAAAAAAGTGCAGGCCGCTTCTCGAGACATGCCGCACTTAACGATATCATACGCCGGTCCTTTGCCACCGTCAACGTGCCAAGTCTACTTGAGCCGACTGGTATTGCAAGAGACCGGACGGTATGAGTTTGATTCCATGGAAGATGGGCCGGGTGCTGGTATGGGATGCAACCTGTTCAGACACGCTAGCCCCATCCCATCTCCCATGGAACCAACAACAGAGCTGGTGCGGCTTGTGAAGCGGCTGAAAAAGCTAAAACATGCAAATACAGGGGTCTAGGCTCCGAATATGATTTTGTCCCATTCGGTGTCGAGACCCTTGGTCCGTGGGGTCCAAGCGCTATAAAGCTTTTTAAGGAAATAGCAAAAAGCTTAGTCGACATCACAGGAGACCGAAGAGCTGGCAGCTACCTCGGACAAAGAATTAGTCTAGCTATTCAAAGGGGGAACGCTGCCAGTATCTTCGGAACCTTGCCTAAAGGGACTCCTTTTAATAATATATTTTAGTTTTTATCCTTGACATTGTATTTGATAGTAGTTAACGTTTTCCTTATCCTTGACATTGTATGGTTTTAATAATTAATTTAATAATATATATTTAGATAGTGTGATTAGAAACAAATTCTAAATTAAGTGTTGTTTACGTTTTTATTATTAATTTCTGCTTGAGTATAGTTTTCAAAGTTTTTGTTGGTAAGTATATTGGCGATAGTAACTTGTATCACATTTTCATGTGTAACAAAATATATTTTGAGACAATAGAAACCGCCACCGCTACCTGGCTAAGAATAACCACATTTCTGTACAACAAAATGTGTGTAGGTATGTATTTAAAACACTAGTTTCAATTTCCCTAATATCTACTTTAACAAATAAACACATAAACCAGCCAACTTAATTTTATTATACCTACTTAAAACAAAACATTTGAATTTGACAAAAAATTTAGAAAGGAACCATATAAAATGTAATATGATTCTTCAAATCAATAATTTGTTACTATTTATAAGTATATAAAGTCCAATAAATTTTTCGTAATTTTGAAATCCCGAATTAAAACGTCATTATTTTTCCGGATATATTTTTTTTTTCTCGAAATTTAGGTAATTATACTCTACCTATTCCGATAGGTACTAATTAGACGTGGATACTTTATAATAATGACTTAATTTACAGAAGAGCAAATTGTAGCAGTGCAACAACATAATTGGTTACAAGTCCCAGCAGAGATATCGTTAGCGCTGCGTCTACATAGAACAGGCCACACGCGGTCATCTTATTGATCGTTCGATTTGTCATTATCACGTTCTTGCACAGACGTTGTTGACTCTCTGAAAGGAAAGTACACATATTAAGAAAACTATATTTTTGTTAGCACGTTGAGATAACTTCTTGCAAACTGATTTTGGACAAATTCGTCATCGTCATCATCATTCCGCCAAAAGACGTCCACTGCTGAACATAGGCACGCCACATCAGCCGAGCAGGAACCAGATTCTGGACTTACAAGATCATCAAAATATGACATTTTGATGATCTCGATGAGGTATTGATAAAGAAGACCTAATGCTGCTGCAAGGATAACCTCCAAACAAGGAAACTCTTTAACTCGTATTGTCTTGAGATTTGGCATGCATGATGAGATTCGAAAGCAAATTGCAGTCATGGTAATGCTTGCAGCATTTGAATAAAAGAGTCATATTCAAAATAATTGTAAGTTACGGATAGGAAACGAATTTGAATATTATAATATTGTAACAGAAAAATAACAGAAACGAACCATTAGGGCTAGTTTAAATAGCACACGTTTTTTTATATAAATAATTAAGTTGAGCTTATTAAAACATCTGGAATAGTAGATTACTATCATCGCTATCACTACCTATGCATACCAATTACAGTTCATCTAATTAGATAAGCAGTGCTACCAGTGCGAAATCGGGGTGGGTCGCTAGGAAGGTACAAAATGGAAGACATTTCGGTGATCATATTTTAGTATAATTGTCATAAATCATTGAACAATTCGGAAAGCAACTCAAATTTCTGCAAGATTATAATAATTATTATAGTTGTATGAATGTTATTTTTCGAACGGTAGTCAACTTTTTTGCTAGCTGACTGAGCATTTAGTATTACAGTAAGTAGAGTATTAGTATTATTATATTACTACAGTATTACAGTCTGGCCGTCGAGAGAATGCGTTCTTGACAGTTCATATCGGTGCCTGTCAGTTTCATACAAACGAATACGTGTTTCGCGAATTAGATCTCTATTGGCTACTAGAATGGTTGCACTGACAGGTTACAGGAACGCATTCTCTTGACGGCCGGACTGTAACAATTTAGATCTTTATGTTTATATATTTTACATTTCGGCGTTTGAATGAAAGAGAGTCACCCATCTCTAGCGGCTAGTCCAAAGGGTACCAGCGGCGGGGATACGCAGTAATACATGCACACACGGACAATACATGGCACAGCAATGCAATACATGACCAGTTATACGCAAACTTTACAAAGGTACTTCAAATAAATTTAATAAATGTTTTGCCTAACCTGCAGTGCAGTAAGTATTAAAATTGAAGTGTTACGGGGTAATTTTAAATAAAAGCGAATTAAACAGACGACTGCTTGTATTTCTGCCTACCTCGGCACTTCCTCAATTACAATCGTAATTTATAACAAATAAGGACGCGGAACAAATTATAACAAACAGAACATGAAATACACGAAACGAATTATATATCGAGAGGTCTAGAAAAATACCGGAGACAAGAATTCGGAGTAAAGCAGTGTGGTTCGCCCTTGATTGAAGGTTACACACTGAGGTCGTTGAACTTGTTTTTCAAAATCCCAATTTTGTTTTGCCTATCATCATGTGTGTTCCATTTCAAGTACCAACACACATTCGGTTTACTTACATAAGCGAGCATAATTTAATTTATAGATGTGGAGTGTAAATAATTATTGGCATGGTTAATTAAGACTATAAATATTATGTGTGCTCTAAATAGTGGATATGTAAATTGTTGTGAGTGTCTGTTTGTTAGTCATGGTTAGCTGTAATGGACAATGATGAATTGATGAATGTGGTTTATGACTAATGAGGTGACAGTGACAGTTGACATGTCGAACGTGAAAATATGTGAGAGGTTATGAAAATGTGCTTTTGTAATGTTTAATTGTGTAGTGTTTACAATTTTGATTTTAATACATTTATTTACAAAAACTAATAGTGGTAACCACCACATTATTATTTTCATTAATTTACACATAAGACAATGTGAATAACGCCTTATCATTCATATCTGTTATGCAACAAAAAAGTGACAGTTAAAATAACGCATATGATTGAATTGCACGTTTAAAACCTAGAAATCTATTTATTATCACATCAATTCACATGATATACGAATATTTTATATTTATGGCATATAATTATCACTATAGAAAGACATTTCCTAGTGTGAGTAATAAAACTTTAAGTACATTCCGCTATTTTAAACGTCTCACACTGAAAATTATACTTTTGAAAGTTATAACTTTCAAAGGTCTAATTTTCTTTACAAAAATACATTGAACAAAATGGCGGAGCATTTATTGTTCCGTCACGTAGTATGACAGCTATTGAACTAATGCTGTGAACTAATGGAAGCTAATGCTCCCAGTATATTACATTTCTTTATTTTCCTGGAAATAATGTTAAAATAGCATAACAGAGAAGTGTTAAATCAGGACACTCATTAATAAATTAAATTTGAAGAACAATAAATAATATGTAATACTTTATTTAGCAAAGTGATAACGTTTAAACAATTAATTAACTCTGTATAATATTTTTTTAAGCTTTTGTGTAATAGTTATAGTTAAATTATTATTTTTAGTTTACCGTCAAATACGTGGACATTGAATACTTGTATGAATTTATTAAATGTCTACTTTATTTTAATTAATTGTTTAGCCGCATCAAATGTTTCATTATTTTTTATTATGCTCAAAGAAACATTTAATCTGTTTGTTTACGAAATTCTAGTCTCATTATAAAAATAATTGCGTTGGACATTAAGAGCCGGTTTTTTGATCCGTAGTTATCTCAACCATTAGTTAAAAATAATAACTAATGGTTTAATTGACGACATCGACGAACTATCTGTATCAATTGACTACCTATACATGCGCACCTGAAAAAACACTGTCCATTGTGAAGTGTCTAATAACTTCATTAAAATCCTGACACAAAACATTCGCTCTGTAATCCGTAACTTTTTAAACTTGCAAACGCTTCTGCACCGAAATTATTTCGACTGCGATCTGGTTGTTTTAACTGCATGTTGGTTACCATGCTGTTGCAATAGCACCATCGCGATTCTGAATAATTACTCAGCGTTCATGACTACCCAACATATAAATCAAAATGATGGTGTAGTGGAGTATTCGAAATCGGACGTGTCTGTTACATGCGAAGAGCCAGATTTCCACCGATCTGCATCTGGTCTTATTATAAAACTTAACTTTAACTTGGCGATAATCTGTATTTATCGACCGCCGTCAATAGACAACATAAACAGCTTTCTCACAGTTCATAACAACATTCTTCCGTCGCTGCATAGATTTAAATCGGTAGTTATAACAGGTGACCTGAACGTGGACATCAAAGCTTCTACATCTGACATGCACTCCCACGAATACCTAAATTGCCTTGCCTCTCACGGTTATCTTCCTGCCCACATTCTACCGACGAGGGATGGCAATTGTTAGGACCACACGTTCCTCAAAACAGTTTCCCCCACCCACACATTTGTATTAAGCTCCACAATAACTGATCACTCCTCCTCCTTACTTTGCATTCGCGATAAATGTTTACGAACGGTCGCAAACTCCGAATAACAAACATTGACTATGAAGGGCTTGACAAATCAATGTCACAACTGGATTTCACCCCTATTTTCAGTATAAATGACGCAAATGTGGCTACCGATAAAACCCGCTTGTCGTTTACTAAAAGATTATTTTATTATTTAGGTCTGTCTATTTACAATAAAATAAACAAAAAATTGTCTTATCATAATTGTAAAAAGACTGTCCGCGCATTCCTTCAAAATAAAATCTACGACGAAACAGAAAGATATTTCATTTAATTAAGTTATGACAAGTTTGTATATTGTACCACTCACCCAAAACATAGACTAATCAAATCCCCTTGCACGCTTACACAGCCGCACGCTCACGCACATACACACACACACAGACCCGTATGGGTCTGTGTGTGTGTGCACACACAACACACACACGCACCACACAAATGCGCTCACGCACTAATATCTGTATTTAATTATTATTGTTTTTTTTTTTTTTTTTAACTTGTGAAAATAAAATTGCAGTAACACAATTAGAGGGCATCGGCACCGTTACTCCTTAATACAGGCTATTTAATAGCATAGCAAGGAGAACATGGAGAGATTTAAGACTACCCACTTTGTGAAAACTGTTGCATGTGCTGCAATCTGTTTTATATAAATAAAGATTATTATTATATTATTATTATTAATTTTGGCATCACGTTTTGATTTGATTAACACATTTTGCCAAAAAAATTTTTTGAAACTATTAGTTGAGTTAACTACTGATCAAAAAATCGGCCCTACGACAGGAGTTAAAATAAAATTATTTTGAATATGACCCAAAAGTTTTTTTTTTATAGTTCACTGACTTGTATTGGATCTCTTCTTCATTCGCTGTATACAAGCCGTCTCAGCCTCCTCGATAGCGGTGTAGAACTTCTCAGAATACACGTTCTGAGTGATAAAAAGTACCGTGTCCTTCACTAGCCAAAATATTGTCACAGTCATGACCTTCCAATTCATTGGCTGAAAAGTATTTTTATACATTAAGTAGTATAAAGTGGAGGAATAAATTTATGTCCGCCACACCATGGGCATTTAGCTCTACACTACACTGTTGATTGACTGATATTGTTTTTTCTAAATAAATAGTTTAATTAAGTAATTTTTCTTGAATGTCTGTACGTGCACTTAGTTCTTTTAAACTACACAATAGATTTTGATGCGGATTTAGATTTTGCCAAAATTTAGAGATGTATTCCTCAAAGTTTAAGAGTATAATCCATTTATATTTATCTTATATACAGGGTGTGGCGTAAGTAGTGGTCCACCATTCCGGATTCGATAAACCAGATAAATAACTATAAGAATTAAAATTTTTAACCATTTTTACCCAAGGGTTCTGAAAATATTTCCTTTTTGTCTTTTATTTAGGAAATTTCTACCTTTTATTACAAATTTGTTTGTAGTTTCAACAAAAAACCATTATTTTTTCATTTTGATTTCTGTTAATTACTGCTGAATACTAGAGCTATCATGATAAATTATGGTTTTTTATGTAAATTCAGCTCTTTTGAAGAAAAAGTTGGTTCTTCTCTAAGTTTAACCCAATTTTTTAACACACTATCAAGTTCAAGAGCGATTTTTGTAAAAAAAACTTACTACTAAAAATGGTTAAAATGTTTAATTACTATAGTTAATTAACTGGTTCATCGAATCCTAAACGGTGGACCACTACTTACGCCATACCCTGTATAGCTCAGAAATTTTGATTTTTTGACATGTCGCCATTTCAATAAATAACAACCGTACGAAGCAGGGGCGGGTTGTTAGTATACGTTTACTAAATCTTATTAGAATCTTGCTACTAGGAGAGCAGAATATAGAGTTATATTTAGTTAAGCTTGTGAACAACGAACCACTATTGTCATCCTTACCTCATGATGTTGTGCCTCAGTTTGTAATATATATTCTACGTAACACAAGGTGCGTCCAAATACATTGAAAATACTGTGCAGTACCTGCAAACAAAGATAAATATGTAGATGAAGTGTGTATATGGATGTGTATGTATGTAGTATGGTAGTTGTTAGTTAAATATTTAGTTCATCCTTCTGAAAGAAAGATAGATTTATTTGCCACAGAAAACGTGCATTTATAAAGCAAGTTAACGAATACCTAACATTTAAGTTAGAAAGTAATTTGAATAAAAAACAAAACAGAACTACATATAATCCCGAACACAAAACAAATAATCGGCAGCTGCACGTCAGCTTATACCAACTTATACTCGTATGTGGTTGGCACATTATGTATTTTTTCTTCAAAACATTTTACAGTCGACGTCGTCGTTTATTTTTTACTTTATTATTGGCCAGTTACATTAACTCTAGTGTTTCTTAAGCTTTCTTTTCTAAGAGTAACGTATTGATATGTTTTTTGGGTATAATATTATTGTGTTATTTTGTTTTTCTCAAACATGCTTAGAAATTTGAGAACTATTTTGACAACCTTCTTCGAGATAAATCGAAATTGCTGTACCTACTGACCAAATACATGCGAGCAGCGGCCGGCAAAAGTTGTATGAAAATCCATATCTGTCGTGTTTTAGCGGCCAAATAAATTACATAGTAAAGTCATATCTATCGTGTAATTTAAAAATGAAACGTTCTTTTACTCCGAAACATGGCAACCAAGGAGGTAACTTATCAAAGGTTTTATTTAAATTTCGAACTGGCTTGCAAATAGAAACCTGTTTATTGAAGAAAAAACAAATGAACACTTTAACGCGGGTTGTGGTTCGTTGTTCGTCATTGATTTTGAAAAGTATATTTATTATATACTTTTCAAAATCAATGACGCGCAGTATTTGAGAAAAGTACTATACCAGCCTTGGCCACAACTAGGCATTGATGGACTTACGTATGTGTGCCTCGGCTTCGCCTCGGCCCACATTTACAAGTTCGTCCATCAATGCCTCTTTTGCTGGCCGCTGCAGTAATGTACTATTACATCCTTACTCAGACCAAAATAAACTTACCATTACTTGCGACACTTTCTTGTACACATTGTAAGCTTTCAATATATTTTTATAAGTCTCAAACAATTTCATACAATATATTTTGTCATTTTCCTGCCCACCATCATGCATTATGTAGATGTTTTTGATCCATTCACCCAGAAACTTGTTTAACAATATAACGACTTGAATAGGATAAACGTACTGGAGATTAATACTTATAAACATAAAATCACAAATAAAATTCAAGAAATTGGAGTGTTTATACAAACTGTGAATTGCCAAGAAAAGTAAAAAATTAACACAAAAAATGGTTAATACTGAGATCCAATTCCAAATAATACAACTGCGGATACTCTTACTACAATCGATGCTCTTATGTATAATTTGGATCATTAAAACGAGCAAAATGTTGTCATTGCTGTGAACGATGTCAAGAATAGAAAACACAATAAGGCCGAAATTATAGTACACGAACAATAATATTGAAATAAGCGTAAGTACTGCATTATTAACATTATCCATATTTTGATTAATTTCATCAGAAATTAATCGGCGGAAATTAATAGCAAACAAGAAAGAAATGCAAAAGAAAGCAAGTATGTAATGCTTTTTGCCGCGTGGAGTTATATAATTGTCTCGAATATCGAATTTCGATATGAACAACAGAGTCTGCAGTAAGTTGAAAGGGTAGAACATTCTTTGGACTTCTTTATCTAGTCTGTTATTGAGTAATACTTCGGCTGGGTAAGATGAAATGTTTGGCATGACTTTGTAATTTAGAAACATTATTACAGCTTTATAGCTTAGTAATAAACTTATACAAAATACTACAGCGTTTTCACATATATTGATCGTATTGAAGGCTAAGCTACTATAATGTTTCGATTATATTAAAAGGTAAGGACCTTTTAATTTACTAATATGATTATTAATGGCGTGGCTTAGGTATTCTTAATATATAAACTGTAATCATTAAATTGGTATTAATATTTTAATGTGGGAGTTACTATTTTAAAAAACTAGTTTCGGGCCGCCTTCACACCAAAGCGTAAAGTGTAACGTATAAATGAGTCAGAGCAAATTATTTTTTATATGCTCTAGGTTAAGGTTTCTATGGGTCTATGCCACCCGAAATAAAGTTAGTATTATTATAAAGCAACTAGTTGGTTTTTCAAACATTTTGAACTATATGCTTACAGTCGCCAGCCGACTATAAGTTTTGGTAGGAACGCGGCCTTTTTCTATAAAATTTGATGAGCGATAGTAATTAGTTAAATTTCAGACGAATATAACGTTGGTTGTTTTCGAGAAATAGCGTAGCGTCAGCGGTTCGGATAATTTACAGGTTCTTCTAGCTATCATGTCAGTCATACTCAAAGGGATGGTGATGGGTCAAGCGAATCCAAATCGTTGTTGTATGTGGTAGCTGTTATGTAAGCTTTTCGCAAATGTAATATAGTAGTAATAGCTTTGCCATGGTTCAAATGGTCTACACTAGTCTATGCCAAATATTCAGGAAATAGCATAGTTTCAAAGAATGATTTGTTCATTCTTCTTAATTTTTAAAATCCTTAGAATATAGTCCAACTCGCAACTGGCCGGTCTGGTCGTTCAAGTTTTTTTTCTCTTTCTTCTTTTCTCTCTCATCTTTTCATTTTACTAATGTATTAAGACAATCAATAAACATTTACAGTAACATAACAAAACATATATCCAAACGTAACAGGTTCGTTCCTTGAGAGAGGCCATGGTAGAGCATACTGATTTGACCTTAAGCCTTGTCTCCCAATAGGGTGATGACAATCTAGTCTCTTTTAACACCACCAAAACACAGACGTGTCTTTTTACCGCTAAAGGAGTCGTTTTGACCAAACTCCTTCTTTTCGGCGTACATCTGTTCCTGTAACTGATCGGCTCGAGCTCCTAGGCATGAAGTTGACATCAGGTCTTAATTTCGGCGCTACCATCGAGTACAAAGCCAAAACAGCGGTCAAGAAACTGTGCATTCTAAATAGAGTGAAGCGATACTTTACGCCTGGACAGCTTTTGACCCTTTACAAAGCGCAAGTCCGATCCTGCATGGAGTATTTCAGCCACTTTTGGGATGGCTCAGCAAAGTACCAACTTGCCGCACTTGACTCGGTGGAACGCAGAGCTAAGAGGCTCATTGGCGACGTAAAACTGGTGGATGCCAATTGGCTCATCGCCGCAAGGTTGCCTGCTTGTCGGTCTTCTACGGATTGTACTTCGGTGAGTTCACCAAATAACTCCACGACCTCATTCCACCGGTCCCCTTCTTCCATCGGTCATCAAGACGCACTGCGAGTTACCATCCTTACCTAGATGCTATTCCACCAATTCGCACTAAGCGTTTCCAAATGTCTTTTGTAATGCGCACAGCAAAAGAGTGGAACTCTCTACCTGCGTCTGTGTTTCCGAACGCACACAATCCTAATCTCTTCAAAGTTAGAGTGAACAGGCTTCTTCTGGGTAAGCTCACTCCATCGTCGACTCTGTCTCTGTCACCACTGACCTAGACTAGAGTCAAGAGCAAACCCATATTAAATAAAAATAAAATTCTTCGATTATCGAATTTACTATAACAACATTTCGTCAACAATCGTCAACGAACAGCGTGCAGATGAACGTGATAAAAATATTTAAAAGACGTAAAACCAACCCACTGCCCACATTCCAAGTGCTACTGAGTAATAGACTCACAAAAGAAGTTCAAAGAATAGTGTTTTCTTTTATTTGTGCGTGTTTTAATGTATACGTTTTTATAATAAACTTCCTAACCACATTCAAGAACTAAGCCTTAATATATTTAAATCTTCTATGAAAAGGAAACTGTGCCAGAAAGCCTATTATACTATCAAAGATTATATTGAGGACAAAAAGGCTTGGGATTGAGCTGCTCTAATTTTACACAGGGAATGTTGCTTTTTTTTCTGCTATGTTATTTACTTTTATTATTTCTATAAGTATACAGGGTGTTTGGTAGGGAGCTGTACATACGCCTAGGGTAGAAACTAGGGATAGTCTGCTACCTACCCCCGCCCATTATATTGACCTTGGCCTCAAGGTTTTTTTTACCTTACTACCTTACCTTAAAATTATTTCTTTACCTTACTACGGTACTTCAGGCCCCATAACTTTTCTTCTCCACAATTTTCTGGTGTAAAATAATTTTTTGCAGGACCCTAAGACTCTAACGATTAAAACAAGACCATTAGCCGACCGGTCCCATGGATAGATTTTGAGCTACAGGTAGTTTTAGTCAAAAAATCACAAAAAAGTCAAATAAAAAATAAAAATAAATTAAAAAAAAACCTTGAGGCCAAGGTCAATATAATGGGCGGGGGTAGGTAGCAGACTATCCCTAGTTTCTACCCTAGGCGTATGTACAGCTCCCTACCAAACACCCTGTATATACCTTTTTACATAATATACAATGACATGATTTATTTACTGTATAAAGTAATATATTATTTTAATTATTGTGAATGTGAGGACTATGTGGGTCATTGTTTCAGTTTTAATCATGGTTTGGCAGTTTGAGTAGTTTATGCGGCCTACCCAAATGTCCTTTCTTTGGTATTGTTACAAATGCGTGCACTGACTGGACATATCCACTCAATCTGTGTAGTTATTTCCTCAAAAGATCATTTCAGACACTAATCTACATGACCCTCAAAGATTATGTCCGGATTTTATATACTTACACATTGACAGTGATGAGTTTTATATATATAAAAAATGTTATATATATAAAACTCATCACTTACCATTATTGTAAACATCATTATTGTAAAGAATTATATTATTTTAATTATTGTGAATGTGAGGACTGTGTGAGTCATTGTTTATTTGTTGTTTTTTTTCTCAGTTAGTTTTAATAATTATCTGGCAGTTTAAGTAATTTATGCGGCCTACCCAATTGTCATATCTTTGATATTGATCGAAATTGTATTTATATTATTATTATTTATATTGAATGTTTGGTATTGGTTTGTCGAATCGTTGAGCTCCTTAAGTTCTGGGTTGAGCTGCACGATTACCTACCATTGCGTGCACTGACTGGACAGGTATACTCAATCTGTGTAGTTCTTTCCTCAAAAAAACCATTTCAGGCACCAATCTCTCCAGTCCTCACTGATTTTATAAGTGACCCATCCCGGAGAGCTCCGATAAACGCGTGCGATCGCTGCAAATCATACAATGCAATAGGGCCAGTCGCGTTTTATTATGTTTATTGTGTTGCATCTCACAGTTGGCCTTGAGAGGTCGTTACTGCTTAACGGGACTATCCTGTGGCTGCCTTAAGCGGACTCAAAGCCCCCAGCCAGGGGTTCTTACATTACTAAGCGACTGCACGCTCAGAGCACCACCTGTGGGGTACGGCGTAGGGCGTTGCTGGGGAGAGGACAGCAAGGTGGGGCAGGCTGGGTCAAGTTTGGATAATTATTATTAACTGCGGAATTGAAAGCTACAGGCTCAGCTACGGTGCGGGCTGGCACTTCGTCGAGCTAGCGTTGGGGGGGACAATTACGGGCGTGGCGAGGTACCTCGGCGGCGAGGTCTGAATGACGGTTGGTGTTTCTTGTGCACTTTACTGGTGGCCCTACTGCTCTTCTGGAGGAGGGTTATGGGGTCAACAATGGTGACAACCAGAGGGTTGCGATGCTTGGCGGCGGTATCGAAGAAACGCTTGGAATTGCGTTTCGTGAATTGATGGATAGTAGGAATTTTGAGGTCAAGGTGGAGGATTTCGTTACGAACGAACCAAGGGGAGGCTGTTGCCCTACGGAGGAAACAGTTTTGGAGAGTCTGCATTCTATGGATGTGGTGGGGCTTTGCATGTGCATAGACTGCATAAGTGCGCAATTTACACTTGAGGGACAATTGGTTACGTGCAGAACGGAGTGGAGTCTACCAAAAGCGAAAGCGGTGCGCAAGCGGGCCTGCTTTAAGTGCTCTGGGAAAGACAGATGCTCATCGAGGAGCACACCTAGGTATTTGGCTCGCTTCTCCCAAGGGATCGGCTTGCTGAACATGGTGATCGGTCGATTGGGTGGGTTTTGACCAAAAGAAACAAACCGCTTGACTTTTGTCGGGATGACTTCGATTCTCCACTTTCCAAACCACGCGCCGAGCTTGTCGACTGCGGTTTGGAGAGTCTGAGCTATCAAGTCTTGGCCACAGCCGGTGTTGTAAATGGCCGTGTCGTCTGCGAACAGTGCCAACTGATCCTTTTTACTCTTGGGGATATCGCTGGTGTACAGCTTGAACATAAGTGGAGCAAGCAGAGCGCCCTGAGGGACTCCTGCATGTATGGGATGGGAGGAGAGCGCTCCTTAGTCGAAGAATACAGCACCCGTCATCGCACCACGTTGGAAACCAACCTGTTGTACGCAAGTGTGTTGGGTTCGAAGATGCTTATAAATAAGCCTCTCATAGACTTTACCGAGAACATTGAGCAGGTTGATAGGACGGTAACTCGTGGGATCGGACTTGGGCTTGCCGGACTTAGGGATACCGATGCCGGTGGCCATTTCCACGCTCGTGGGAAGATGTTATTGCTGAAGGTACCATTGAAAATGGTAGCCATTAGCATTATTAGGTAGGCAGGGAAGAGTTGGAACACCCGATTGGTGATTCGGTATAAGATTGGGTATAAGACCCTTGATGATATCATGTACTTCGCCTGGAGTGACTGGAGGCAGAGGATACTCAGGGTCTTACTTGCGGGGGAGAGAGGCTCTACGTTCGACTTTCGTGTCGACCTCAGAGAGATGAGCTTGGTCTACTGGTTGGGAGCTGGGTGAGCATTGGGCGTCAAGACTGTCGGCTAGGCATTCAGTATCGAAAGCGATGGTCTTATCGGGGAGGACGAGGTGCGGCCTTCGACGCCGTGTTTATAGGTACGCGCCACCCCCGCCAGCCGCTGCCACCCGGGACAGACGTACGGCCCGAACAGCCACGCTGCCCCCGCATTTTAAATATCTGATATACTATAATACTAAGATATTAATTTTAATGATATGCTGTAAAAGTTAATTTTGATCTATCTAAATGCGCAACGTATCTAACGTATTTGACTGGATAAGGAATAATACTGTATTGTTTAAAATAGCATCCTAAATAACCCATTATTTTTTGCGAAATATGTAAAAGATAAAAATCTTTACTGTGAGTTATCCATAAGAGATAGACATATACCATGGCGGATTTATTTGTAGATCTTTTTAAAATATACAATTCTGTAGTACATTATTTTGATCCATCTCGTAAGGTTTATGTTATATATGTGTGTGTGTGTGTGTCAAAATTGTGTATGTGTGCGTGGGCTGCGTCTCTAACCTGAGAATTAAACAGTGTGCTTTTAGCTGTCAGTAATTTCACTTGTGTCCCTGCGTACCTACCTAACAGTGGCGACGAGTTTACCCACAATCGTAAAAATAAATCCTGTGTTGAAAAATGGCCAGTCATTTTGTGGGATTTTATCAACTTTCGATCATAATGTCAATGATTGGAAGACACACAAAGGTCGTAAACGCAGTGGTTCGTCGCAAATAACATCGATGCGAAAAATTATGCGGCGGGAACCAGGAAGCAAGCTATGCTACTTAGCGCACTTGTGACGTTGCAAAAATAAATAATTATAGCAACTAGTAGCGACATCTTTCGTGGGTCTGCTCAAGCTCGTAGGATGATGGTTTTGTGAAATTGTGTCATGCGAACTAATTACATGTTTATTATGTATTTGAAATAAATAAACATAAGGACATAATTTCCCACATTATATATAAATAAAGAATGCTATTAAATACGAAATGACTACTAGGTGATGATTCTATTTAGTCTGTGGGAGAGAGAAGCATCGGTTGATGGTCCTGTCAAAACGTTGAAAGGTTTGTTCCCCTCATGGCGTGACTACGAGGGACACGTTTTGGGATAGGGACCAGTTCTGGGATAATCAGACTGTGTCCGAATAACCCGATGGGTTTTATATAAGTCTAATCAAACCTGATCCTTGTGAGTATAGAACCATTTTCTTAGTTCTCGTTTTTATAGCCTAGGTCTCAGTTGTGAGTTTTGACACGAGGATGTTGTTTCATGTCTAGCTGATTATGCTAGCTCTTAATTAATATCTCTAATGCGAGGATAGACGCGATGTCTTGGTGTAGCCCTGTGGTCAGATGATTTGGAATTGATCCGGGTGCAGGCAATTTAGAGATTAACCATTGAGGTGTGGCCATCTGTTATTGAAGAAAGCCTAACTGAACCGGATAACGGTAAATAAGGGAAGTTCGCCACTCCAGGTAACAATAGCGTCACCGTCTAAACCCGTAGGCCACGTTAATCGTGTGAACACAGGCATTATCTTGTGTTCGATGCCAAGGGTCTTGATTCCGTCAATTGAAAGGGAAATAAATATACTGAGAGAACACTGAGTTTAAACTAAATTGTTATAATTTAACCTATGAGAGAGTTAGGCCTTTTGTAAGAACTAGGTAGTAAGACCAGACCCGTTTTTATTAAACCAACCAGAGTGACAGCTTCTTCTGCCACTTGTATAGGTATCTAATACTTCTTTTTAATTGTAATTACTTACACAAATAAATTGTAAATAAGTTGCTATCTGATCACCAGAGGTCGGAATTAGGTAGAGTTATTTATGTACTTACACTGGTCTCATACAGCGAAAGAATACAGTGGATATGCCTCAAATCCCGAGATTAATTTTAAAGAGCAGAAAAATCCCGTGATCTATTTATTAAATAAAAAAGTTATACAGTAATGTCGGAAGCCGACACTTAGTTATCTTAGTGGTACTTTGAATGAATCGGACAAAGAAAATGATTCTGATGGGCCGTTTGAATAAGCAAACCCTCACGAGTCTAGGCTAGAAGCAAAAGTATTTTCTTATTTATAAAAAAATGCGAGGTATAAGTATACCACTGACGCTGGTGTCACTCTAATAAATAACACTTTTAACGCCTGGGAACAAGCACAAGATACCATTGGAATATTTTGAGGTCTCTCTAAGGCGTTCGATTGCGTAAAACATGAGACATTTCTGCTGAAACTAGACCATTATGGGATTAGGTTATATAGCTCGTGATTTACTAAGATCATACCTGAAAGATAGAAAGGTTAACGTTCAAGTAAAAGGCATAAACTCATTAAGGTCTGAAATGACAATGGGCTTTCCTCAAGGTTCGATTTTGGGTCCATTCCTCTTTTTAGTTTACATTAATGATGATAGTTTACTTTAGTGGATTGTGAAAGGCGCCTGAAACAGCTGGAACGAAATGTGAATAACTCGGCAGCCTCGACTGTTGAACTATTGGAAAGAAAGATCGATTCTTTGGAACAACAGGCGAGGCAGTGCAACGTTGAGATAGGAAATATGCCGGAAAGGCGCGGTGAGAATTTAATTACAATATTGCAGTCAATTGGTTCAGCGCTCAACATGTCTTTAACATCGAAAGATATAATTTCCATTCACCGTGTTCCACATGCACATTCGCAGAATAATCGTCCGAAGAATGTCATAGTAAAATTTACTTCTGAAATTACGCGTGATAATGTTCTCAGTGCATACCGGTTATCTAAAGGGCTGACTTCGGATCGTATAGGCCTGTCTGGTTCACCGTGTCGCATCTACATGAACGAACACCTAACTCTGCGCAACAAGGATATATTTCGAAAATGCCGTGCAAGTTCAAGTTCGTGTGGGTCCGGAATGCAACTGTCTTGGTCAAGGAATCTGAAGACTCCTCTACGTTCGCCATACGTACAGAAGATGACATATCTAAGAAGATCAAGCCAAATCACGTACCTACAACTACGGCTACGGAATAAGCGTGTTATACGGGTTCAGCCGCCTGTCCTTGCTAGGTATTTCAATATGTATTTACATGTCTATTATGTATTTTTATGTTTTTTTGGCTCATATATTCTGTAACACACTTTAAATGGTCTAAAACATTAATTAAGCGCCAAACACCTTGTGGCATTAGGTTTCTATTTTATTTTTGCCATTATTTGTGTCACACATTGATCTCTCTATTTTCAATCCTTGTTGCTTTATTTTTGCATACTTTTTGTATACTATTATTACAGTGCTTGTTAAATTTATATAAGAAATCTTCCAATTTACCACTTATAATGAATACTCAAATGTCTACTAAAATTCAAAATGTTGGATAATCTTTCCATTTATTATCAGAACTGTCGAGGGATCAGGACTAAACTGAACACATTGTACATGAATATATTATCGCATGCATACGATATCATAATTTTGACTGAAACTTGGTTGACGCCGGATATTTCCGAAAACGAATTCATTGACTCTCGATACACAGTTTTCAGACACGATCGCGATCGAGCAGTTTCAAATAAAAAAGACGGGGGAGGCGTCCTAATAGCTGTCTTCAAGGATCTTATTCCATCTTGTCTCACACTGTCACCCCCATTAATTCTACCAGAACATCAAATAATTAAAGTCCCCCTTTATGATTGTAAAAATCTACTTCTTTGTGCCACTTACATACCTCCAAACACCTCAGAAGAAATTTATGTAAACTTCATGAATTCGTTATCGTAATTATTTGATGATCCTTACATAGAACACATTATTTTAGCAGGCGACTTTAACCTACCAGAACTTAACTGGATTAATGCACCGTCATACATGGTGTGTGCCACGAATAACACCTATTCGGACACAAGTAGGCATTTACTAAACTTTTGCTCACGATTTGATTTGAATCAATTTAACAATTTTAATAATCGTAACGGACGTATTATCGACCTGTTTTTTTGCAATACACATGCTGTCGCTTGTAATGCTAATACTCCTCTCTTACCTATAGACACTCACCATCCTTCATTTTATATACAAATACCATTTAAAAAACCCTCACGAATGCCTAAACAGTCGAATATAAAACCACTAAATTATCACAAATCTAATTATAATGCAATAAATACAGACATTGAAAACGCTGATTGGAACATGTTACTCAATGATTTACCACCTGATGAAGCGGTCTCTACTTTCTACGAAAAATTATACGAAATTATTAAATTACATACTCCCACTCACAAAACCAAAAACTTTAAATTCCCACGCTGGTTCTCTAAATCACTTTTGCATTTATTTAAAATTTAATCTCGAACGTGGATTAAGTGGAAGAAATATGGAAACATTAGTGACTACGAACTATTTTCTATTTACAGAGCAAAATTCAAAAAACAGGCCGACATGTTATAAAAAATATATGAATTTTGTGGAGGACAGCGTGGAAAATAACGTTAAAGCATTTTGGACGTACGTTTCTAATCGTAACTCCAGTAATATTATCCCAGCTACAGTTCACTATCTCCAACAGTCTTCCAATGACCCTACTACTACTTGTGACTTGTTCTCAATGTTTTTCCAATCCGTTTATGAACCGTCTGCTTTCGATCATAAGTCATGGGTACCACCTCCCGCTAATCCTGATAACGATATTAATCTTTGTAATTTGCACTTTCCTGTATACAAAATTCAAAAAGAACTTAAATCATTGGATGCCTCTAAGGGTCCTGGGCCAGATGGTATTCCCTCGATCTTTTTAAAAAATACTTGTTACACATTGTGCTTTCCGTTGTTTATATTATATAATAAATGCCTTGCCTATGGCGTATTCCCTGATGTGTGGAAACGAGCAAATATTGTTCCAATCCATAAAGGCGGCTCCAAGAGTGATGTATCTACATATCGTCCAATCTCGTTGTTGTCGGGGCTTTCAAAACTTTTTGAATGATTAGTGCATAGTGAGATATATCCAATCATTCAGCGTGTAATATTGAAAGAACAACATGGGTTCGTCAGAGGAAGGTCCTGTATAAGTAACCACCTTATTTTCACAACACATCTGTTTGAAGGCTTAGACAAGAGGCAGCAAATTGATGCTGTTTATACAGACTTTCAAAAGGTGTTCGATAAGGTAGATCATAAGCTATTACTCAACAAAATCGCATTCAACGGTATTAGAGGAGATTTACTGGGTTGGTTCGTGTCGTATGTCACTAATAGGACTCAGAAGGTTGTCATTAATGGGTTTGAGTCTCATACAATAAAGGTCACTTCAGGAGTCCCCCAAGGCTCAATTTTAGGGCCCCTTCTGTTTGTCTTATTCATCAACGACATCAAAGATTGCTTTAAGAGTTCAAAGTTCCTACTATACGCGGACGATTTAAAAATTTACAAAAATATTACCGTTCCAACCGACTGTTTAGAATTTCAGAAGAATCTTAACTGTTTCTCGGAATACTGCACTGTTAATAAGCTTCACCTTAGTATCTCTAAATGTTACGGCATTACGTTTACTAAGAAAAAACATGTGCTGAATTTCAATTACTTTCTTGGAAACACTGCCCTAAACAAGGTTTCATCCCTCCGTGACCTAGGCGTAAATCTTGACTCAAAGCTCCATCTTGACACCCATGTGGACAACATAGTCAATAAGGCTTATAAAATGTTTGGTTTCGTAATGAGAGCGTCTAGAGAATTTCATCGGCCTTCTACCTACTTGCATCTATACAAATCAATAGTAAGGCCACAACTTGAATACGCAGTACCCATTTGGAACCCTTATTACAAAAAGTACATTGAGATCATTGAGTTGGTTCAACGTAAGTACCTCCGTTCCATGCATCACAGATGCTATAAAACCAAAATGTCCTATAAATGATTACTTGAAAAATATAACCTCATAACCCTACAATCCCGCCGCACCCTACTTGAAATGATGACTCTGTTTAGTATATGCCGTAATAAATTTGATTGTACTGATCTTGTGAACAGTTTGTGCTACCTGATCCCTTGTACTGTAATCGGTCGAGAGGTTCGTTCGAGACGCCTATTTGCTACTTCGTTTTGTCGAACGAACTCAGGCACTCGCTCACCGTTACATCGCTTGGTTGACTCCTATAATAAACAGTTTGGCTCTACTGATTGTAGCAGCTCATACTTACGATAAACAATATAGACATACCAACAGAGGAGCGCTTACAGCCGGTCGCCACCGGGCGTCCGCGCGCACTAATGTGAAAGGAATATTGACTCGCGCGCTGTATCATCGCGCTACTCCGAAGGGAGCTCGGCACATACTACCGACATTAACAAATTGTGTTAGTTATAAGTTTTTGTTAATGTACCCTATTTATTTTGATTTGTACGGAGTCGTACTGTATATAAGCAACGTCTTTTAATAAAATACACAGATCATTATTCGCCTTTTAACTCGCAACTAATACCTACCTAAAGTCTCTAAAGTGGTGACCCCGCGTTCGAAATGGCTACGCCCGTATCAAGAGAAGACAAGATTTCTGAAGGCGTCGAAACAATTAGTGTCCAGTCACGCATACCTAAATTCTGGTGCGACCGACCTAAGCTTTGGTTCGCCCAATTTGAGGTAATCATCTACAACCAGAAGCTCGGCGACGAAGGCAAGTTCGCACTCGTTGTGGCTCAGCTGGATATCAAGGACATCGACCAAATCAGCGATATCATCTTGTCACCGCCCAACTCCGGGCGATACGACGCAGTAAAAAGAAGACTAATGGAGGTATATGAAGATAGCGAAGGTATTCAGCTACAAAAACTGCTGAATGATATGGAACTCGGCGACCAGCGTCCATCGCAGTTGCTTCGCCGAATGAGAAACCTAGCTGGGAATAAGATGCCAGATGACACCCTAAAAATGTTGTGGCAAGGACACCTACCTGCTTCTACCCGCACAGTGTTGGCGGTGAGTGAAGAATCCAAGCTAGACTCGTTGGCTGCTATGGCAGACAGGATGCAAGAACAGCTGAAAGAGGTAAACGCCATGTGCTCCTGCCAGTGTCAACCTCCCTCGTCAAAAGCCGCGACAGCGACAGCGGCGACAGCCGAAATAGCGGCGACATCTCAACCTGCAGACCAGAAACTCTTCGGCATGATTGAAGCCCTGACCAAGGAAGTTGCAGCACTGAAAATCGATCGATCCCGCAAATTTCAACGCCGATCCCACAATTTCAGAAGCCATTCCCGCTCGAAATCACGGCACAGAAAAAATGCCGTGTGCTATTTCCATAAGAAATTCGGGAAAGCAGCATACCGATGTAGAAGTCCGTGCAGTTTCAAAGGAATTACAAGTGAGAAGCCGGAAAACTAAATAAGACTCAAGCCGTGGCGGTGGCCGAAGTCGACGATTTATCCACATACCGCCTATTTATAAACGACAAATCATCCGGGAAAACATTCCTTGTCGACACGGGTGCAAATGTCTCTGTTTTACCCGCCACTACTCGCGATAGACAGCGGACTCCAACCAACTACTTGTACGCAGCGAATGGTTCACAAATACCTACATACGGCGAGCGAACAATTGTTCTCAACATTGGATTGCGGCGTGCCTACAATTGGCGATTTATGGTTGCAACAGTCAGTCGGCCGATATTAGGCGCTGATTTTTTGCACCACCACGCACTTATGGTGGATCTCCACGGACGACGGCTGGTGGACAAAAGAACAAATTTATCGGCACGTGGTTTCCTGTCACCAGCAGCTGAGGGAAGCATCCGAACCATCGATGACAAGCAACCCTACCACGACCTATTGGCCAAATACCCAGACATTACGAGACCGAACTTAAAAAAACTGGGAAATAGTAAAGTCGAACATTATATTGAAACCACCGGCCCGCCGATATTTACGAAAGCAAGACCACTACCGCCGCATAAATACAACGCTGCGAAACAAGAATTTCAAATCATGATGAGCCAAGGAATTTGTCGACCGTCCAATAGCCCATGGGCTAGTCCATTGCACATGGTTTTGAAAAAGGATGGTACCTATAGATCCTGTGGTGATTACCGTAGGCTCAATGCAGTAACCACACCCGATCGATACCCAATACCACGTCTTCATGACTTCACACATAACCTCCAAGGCAAGAAGATATTTTCGAAAATTGATTTGCAGAAGGCATATTATCAGATTAAAAATAGAGAAGAGGACGTGAAGAAGACAGCCGTGATTACTCCTTTCGGTTTGTACGAATTCACTAGGATGTGTTTTGGTTTGATGAATGCAGGCCAGACATTCCAACGTCACATTGACAACGTGCTCCGCGGCCTACCCGTTTTTCCATTCGTCGACGACGTACTTGTTGCTTCTGAGAACCAAGAAGTACACAGAAGAGAGCTTCAAGAAGTATTTAAACGACTCAACGACAGTGGTTTAAAAATAAACGTCGCTAAGTGTATCTTTGGACAGTCAAAACTCGATTTCCTGGGATACACAATAAGCCCTGAAGGTATTACACCAACGGAAGAAAAGGTGCAAGCAATCCAGTCTTATCCATTGCCAAATACGATCCAAGAACTTCGTCGTTTCGTCGGAATGCTGAACTTTTATCGATCGAGTATACCCCACGCGGCTGAACATCAAAAAGAGTTGAACAAATACTTTCACAACGCCAAGAAAAACGATAAAAATAAAATACAGTGGACCGAAGAGGCAAAAGAAGCATTCAAACAATGTAAACAAGATATCACGAGCTGCGCGTTATTATCCTACCCGTCACTGAGCGAACCTTTCGCATTGATGACAGACGCCTCAAACACATGCGCTGGTGCCGTTATACAACAAATGATCAACGGCAAGTGGAGACCACTGGGATTTTTCTCTAAGAAGTTCAGTGACGCACAACGCAAATACAGCACGTACGACCGTGAGTTGCTATCAATCCACATGGCAATACGTCACTTCCGCCGTGTGTTTGAAGGACGACAGTTAATCGTTTACACGGACCACAAACCGCTGTGTAATGCATTAACATCAAACAGCAAGTCTGAGACGCCCCGCCGAACAAGATACCTTGAATATATCGGACAATTCACGACAAATATTCAACACGTGACCGGCGAGGACAACAAGGTCGCAGATGCACTATCACGAGTCGAAACAATAACATGCCCGACACCACTGGATTACACCGAGTTAGCAAGAAAACAAGACCAAGACGAAGAATTGAAAACAATAGCAAACAAAGAAAAATACCAATTCAAGAAAATCGTCATTCCCAACTCAACAGCCAAAGTTACCTGCGAGATGTCATCTAGCACTGCTCGTCCATATCTGCCTCCAGATTTTCGAAAAGCGGCATTCCAAGCAATTAAGCTGGCGGCTTCCAAGGAAGCTAGTCACTGCCCGCTACTGGTGGCCCGCCATGAATAGTGACGTAAATGAGTGGACTCGAACGTGCGACGCGTGCCAGCGTGCTAAGGTACAACAACACACGAAGACACCTATTGCGAGTTTCAAACAAGCAAACAGACTGGAGCATGTCCATATAGATATTGTAGGCCCGTTACCAATTTCTGACGGCTATCGATATCTATTGACCATGATAGATAGGGCTACCAAATGGCCTGAAGCATGTCCATTGGAAAACATAACCGCAGAAAAGGTTGCTAATGCATTTTATGACGGCTGGATAGCGAGGTTCGGTTGCCCAGTAACCATAACCACCGACCAAGGGAAGCAATTTGAGTCTGACCTATTTAATAAATTAATGCAACGCATGGGAATCCACCGCACCCGCACCACTGCCTACCACCCGCAGTGTAACGGCGTGATAGAACGATGGCATCGCTCACTCAAGACGTCACTTACCGCAAGACTCAAATCCACAACATGGTCACATGAGCTACCTACAGTGCTGCTGGGACTGCGCGCTTCGATAAAGGAAGATGTTGGTGCAAGTACCGCTGAACTACTTTATGGCCAAACGCTGCGATTACCCGGAGAATTCTATGAAGAATCTACAAAACATCGCGACACGGATTCAAACTTCATGAATAAGTTGAATGGAGCGTTAAAGAAGGCCCAGGCACAACGGAAATCTAACCAATCCCGAGCGACATTTATTCACGATGACTTACATAAATGCTCACATGTTTACCTACGCAATGACGCATCAAGCAAGCCTCTGACGCCGACGTATAACGGCCCGTACGAAGTGATAAGTCGTAACGACAAGTACTTCACTATCCAGTTATGCAATAGACGCACCAACATCACTGTTGACAGACTAAAGCCTGCTTTCCGGATGAACACCGAGTCAGAAGCACCAGCCACAGATACGTACGCATACGTCACAAAATCAGGAAGGACATCGAAGCCCTGTGTACGTTTCACTAGCGGGGGAATGATGTAGCAGCTCATACTTACGATAAACAATATAGACATACCAACAGAGGAGCGCTTACAGCCGGTCGCCACCGGGCGTCCGCGCGCACTAATGTGAAAGGAATATTGACTCGCGCGCTGTATCATCGCGCTACTCCGAAGGGAGCTCTGCACATACTACCGACATTAACAAATTGTGTTAGTTATAAGTTTTTGTTAATGTACCCTATTTATTTTGATTTGTACGGAGTCGTACTGTATATAAGCAACGTCTTTTAATAAAATACACAGATCATTATTCGCCTTTTAACTCGCAACTAATACCTACCTAAAGTCTCTAAATGATATTAATGTTTCTCAGCAAAGCTGTATTTAAGAGTGAGATTACAACTATTTTAAGAGATAGCCCTAGTATATAGTTAAGTGTTTTTTTAACTAGCTCTGCTAACAGCTAGCTATTCTGTATTGTAATCTGTGGATAACGTCTTGAGTAGAGTATTTGTTACTTTTATTGCAAGTTTTATATTGTATGCCTACTGTGTAATATACTGCTGTTTGTTATTCCTAACAAATAAAATAAAATAAAATTAATGGTTTACCCAATTACTTCAAAATCAACCGAATATGTTGTTATTTTGCAGATAGCACATCATTGATCTTTATCACAAAATCTTTATGACGTGAATATTCTTCAGGTCCAAGATTAGATTACGGTTAATAATTTGGTACTAAAGGAAAATAAACCAAATACATTAGATTTAAATGACATAATGTTAGAAGTAGCAAATGTGACATCATACTGAATGGATAAAAACTGGAATTTATTAATCAAACTGTTTTCCTAGAAATCACACTAAATGAGAAATTACAGTGACCTCATACAACATTCTTGCGGGCGGCCAACCTCGGCCGCTTATGCTGTTAGAAAGATAAGACAGTTAAAATATGTAAAAACCGTGCATTTGGTCTATCTTAGCTACTTTCACAGCATTATGTCGTATGGCACTTTACTGTGAGTTTGGGCTGCTGACATTGAATCCATTATTCATTATTAATTATTTTGCAAAAAGTCAGGGAACTATTTAAAAAGATTAATTTTATGACCGTACATTGCCAATTCATTAATGAAATCCAAGGATTATATCCAAGATAAGAATGCTTGGAAACATGCTGGTCCAGCTCCATAGGACAATCTAGGGTCTAACAAACAAACAATCAAACCAGTTGCTACTTTAATTGTATAGTTTATTATTTTTATGACATTGATTTATATTCTATGATTACTTTAACTCACATTCTGGCTTATTACTTTTTTTTTGTTGGAAAATCGTAATCTTTTACAAAGTTTGTAAATAATATGTGAGCACCATACTCAAACTCAAACTCAAAGCATTTATTTCAAATAAACCAATTACAGGCACTTTTGAATTGTCAAGGGGTCGGTCAGTCAGAAAGATGAAGCTAGTTGCCCATTCCAAAGCGTAGTAGGTACCTATGGAGAAGAACGGGCAAGAAACTCCATGGACACTCTTTTAAATCAAAATATAGTTACAATAGAGTGGTTACATCATTCATGTTGTAATTATACATGTGAGAACGATGTAGAAAGACGTGCACGTTAAAAGCGTCCGTAATAAAAGATAAAAACAATTATGGAATTAAAATAAGCTGTGGCAGCTAAGAAATGACCAGTGCCTACTGACGGCGTACTGCCATGTATCTATCACATAATTCATTTAATTGTCATTGCTTCATTTTTAATTATTTTTATCGACTGTGGTATAGTACGTTTATTCTAGGTGCATCGTGTTCACATATAACTATAATGAATGTAAACAAAATATCGTAAAATATATCAAAAGAGTAACGGTGAAGTTTTTTGCCCATTCTTCTCCTTACGAAACTACCTTTCGAAGGGGCGCCCGGGCGACTAGAATCAATTCTATTTTAATGCAAGTGTTGACGCTTAAAAGTGCTCATAACTCTTCTACGGTTTTGCCCTAGTGCAGTAAAAGGTCTGAGTTTGTAATAAATGTATCCGTGTAAAGGAAAGATAGTCCATTCTGTACCGGATACATTTATTTTAATTGTTGTTGTGAGTCAGTAACATCTTAAAAGCAGCACAGACCAACGACGAAAGCGTAGACTGGCGCATAAAAAGTCGTGAGGTTGGTACCCAAACGTTTGGACAATAGTCTTAACACACGTACATCTAGGTACTTCTACATAATATTGACCTTTGAGGCTTGAATGCAATACTGCTCGAAATAATCAACCAAGTGCCACAAGGCAGTGTCTTTGCTCTCTGGAAATTACATTCTTAATGCTTAAATATGCTTGATGATCACGGTACAGGCACACTAAACGAGACAAAAATCATTCTTGCCTCGAAACTTTCTATTCACACAAATTATTTTCGAAAAAAATAACAATGTTATTAAAAAGAGAACTGTAATAAAACGACAGTATATGTAGTGATGAGAGAGAAGAAATGCAGAGGTTGTGTGGCACCTATGATGAACAGTCCACAAACGTTAATTTTCTTGAAGGTAGCCCTGTGCACGCGTTGAATGTTCTTGTACACTCTTTTCTGTGTTACTGAGTAGCATACATGAAATAAAAAGTGAAAGTAAATCATTCATAATAATAAACAATACAACACCTGTTTTTACAACTACTTATATTTTTCAAATTAGAACTTTTTCTTTGACTTCTATGTCCTAAGTTCGAGTGCTAGTGAAACAGCTGCAGCTATAGAGTTTACCTGATACACTGCTTGACGTTTCCAGCCTCGAACATGTAAGCTTAACTTCACTCATGGCTGAATAAAATCTTTCAGATTCCACGCTCAAAGATATTTGTAAAATAATGCTTTTTAATAGCCAGGGTTGAGATGAAAGCACTTGAAGAACAAACTAGAACAACAAAAATAAAAATGCTTAATATCAGCTTGCTTTTATCTAATAGGTCTACTTTAAGAGCTATATTGTACTGGGACAACCACGTGGCGCAACCATGGTCGCGCTGTCATCAACATAATTATATGGTTAGTTGCGAAACTAATCTGACGCCCAGGTGATGCAGGTTGCGCCAGTATAAGCTGGTCTCTCATTGCACGGAAAGGCTATACAAATCCTTTTTTTTTTTTTTTTTTTGAGCGTGGGAAATCATCAAATAACTTCTCCCGCTCTGGGCAGAGCAGGAGGGCGTGTCAGACTCTTACTGACTAAAACCCACCCGTGTTCCTTCAGTTGCCTGTGCCAGGGGCCACGGTATCCCTCTCGGATTTTCCCGCAACCCTAGCAGGCATCGGCCCTAACGGACCCCGTCATTGGTGCTGACATCTCTTTGAGGCGCGCGTGGAACGCAACGCGCCGTCAACCCGGGCCTGGTCCTTATCTAACGGCGAGCTGCCCATTGCTCGCCGTTCGCAAGCCCACGCCTACGGTGGCCGGGAATCGGCCTGCGATTCCCGACGCCCAGGGCGTCTCCGGTGGTGGCTAGGGGTATGAGAGCGCGAATTTTGCCTCTCCCTCACGCGTTCCGCCTCCTCCTTCGCCCAAGCCCCTTCGCTTCGTACCACGGCCTGGACCAGGGCCAGACGCGAGAGATCGCCACCGCCAATCGCCTCCACGAGGACATGGCGGTGCTCCGCCCAAGCCGGGCAGACCTCCTCCGTATGCTCCAGCGTGTCCTCCGGGTGATCCACACAATGGTGACATCCGGGCGTTTCCTCCCGCCTTATCCGGCACAGGTACCTCCCGAAACAACCGTGTCCGGTGAGGACCTGCGTCAGGCGGAAGGTGAGGACGCTGTGGCGCCTCTCTAGCCACTCCTCAAAGAGGGAACTTATCGCCGCAATGGTGGCGTGCCCAAGGCTATACAAGTCCTGGTTAGCTTATACTGGAATTGTGTCGTCGTATGTATATACTTACATTAGCTTCACTATCTATTGTTATTTTTCGCGCCTGTATGTGAATTGCTAAATCCATGAGGGCGTTTGAAAATATGTATAGATTATAAAATAATATCTGAAAACATTACACAATATTATTTAATCAAAGAAAATTAGAATTATTAAAAATCTCAAACAGTAAGCTAACCAGATACTGGAAAGTCTTCTCTACTAGCTGGTAAGATTTCATTATTTCCATATAAGCTTTAAAGTAATTATTCCAAAAACTCTCGTCTTCGACAAATCTTGACTCAAGCACATTTTCGATCCATATCGTAACAGCTTTCCAATTCAACTGCATGATCCTCGCAGCATATAGGACATTAACGTCAAAGCAAACGTGAAGGCTGCTAGTAAAGATTTCGGTGAAACCCATATTATTAAAGATCGAGCAGTAATAAAACATCCAGAAAATATGGAAAAGGTTCAAAGTGATGATGTAAATCCAGTTACAGATGATGATCCGGCTAAAAATCATCCCGTTAATGTTGAGAATTCTATGCACGTTCTGAATGCTACAGACTAGAAACACGTTGTTAGTTTTCTGCATGACATTGGTGAAGTAACTAAGAAGGCTTCCAGTAAAAAAAACAACAACATCGTTCAAAAAGCCTGCGTATACGAAGTTGCAACCTTTTTCCCCGACGATTCTGAATGAGGAAGTGAACAAGAGGTAGAAGCTTCCCGAGACATAAATGACGTTGCCGAAGGCTGAAATGACATCGTAGCTCAAACTGTTTTGAGTGGTCACATCTTCTTCAATCTTATACTTAGCACAGAAGAATAATGCTTGCATCATGTTTAGTGGCTTTAAAATTGATTGTAAGTATTTTTCAATAACATTCTCTTGAATTTCATTATGTTCATAATTTGGTTTTGTTTTTATTCTAATAGTGGTAACTTTTAGATTATCTCTTAAGTTTGATAACATGTCTATTTCAGTAAACCGTAAAAATGGTACTAAATATACTGGCTGGTACTAAGTTGGTAAGCAATTAGTCCGATGGGCTGGAGTATTAATTAATTATTCATTTAATACGTTCGTTTCGTTTAAGGAAAGATTAATATCGTTCAATGTTAATTAATGTGAGAGGGGCTTGTGGCTTAGTAATAATAGCCATACGGGTCGATCCATCAGGTTAAGCTACGCTTACCGTGGTTTTCCGTGGATGGGTGACCATCTTTACATACCAAGACCCCTCCGTGCCGAGGAAAGTACGTTAAGCCGTTGGTCCCAACGTTAATTCGTGGATCTTTGACAGTCGTGACGGGTCGTCAGAAGCCCGAAAGTCTGACAACCAGTCTTACTAAGGGGTATCGTATTACCCAGTAATTGGGTTGTGGAGGTCAGATAGGCAGTCGGTCCATATAAAATACCGGTATTCAGCTGCATCCGGTTAGACTGGAAGCCAACCCAAACATAGTTGGAAAAGGCTAGGCAGATGATGAATGTTAATTAATGTGTCGGTAAAAAACTTAGATCATATAAACACAGGAGATATGGCAAGGAGGCGTGGCGCTTGCGAACGCATCTGGCCGGAAAGCGCCTTGATGCCAGTTTCGGTCATTAGTTGAATGTCAACTTGCGACGTCTTCGCTGCTCATGATTTTTGACAAAATACCGCGTTGCCCAGTGATTGTTTGCAAAAGTAACAGCTGTATTGTGAATTACATGAAAGATTGTTCTTTGAACGTGGTATATTCTGATATTCTGTCAAACTTAAATAACTAAAACAAACAAGTATGTATTCATTATTGAGCAAGAATCGTAATGTTAATTTGATTATTTATGTCTTTAATAACGGCCTACTGAAATTTGACGAGGATGCAAAACGACACATTGTATAGACGAACGAAAGTCACAGAAAGGGCAAAAGGGTCAAAGCGGGTGAGTCCTATCTCCAACAATGGTTGGTCCCATAAAAGTTTTTGATCAGTATTAGAAACAGGATCGATTGGCATCAAAAAATGTTTTTGTGTAAAATGGCTATTTTCTTGCTAACTGTAATTTTTTTTGAAAATCTGTGAATGGGGATCAAAATTCCATAAAAAAATATGGATAGTCTCCTAAGACCATTTTCGTGTAGCTGCAACGGGTAAGGTACTTCCCCTTACTGCCCCGCTGAAAGTTTCCACCCTGTATAATGAATTAATGTCTCTGTAACTTCATCATTGCTTGTCGGTAGATATTACATTATTTTTAATGTCAGGTACAGATTGGTGAAACGTAACATTTAATGTAACACAAATGAGCCAACCACTACAGCTAGGCTCATTTGTTTCAACATGTGTGTACATTTCATGTTACGTTTCACCAATCTGTACACAGCTTATCGTTTAGAAGATGCTTGTGCTCTTACTTTGCATTGCATTAAAACAATTTTTTTATTTTATTCTATTCGGGAAACCTACATCTATACCCACGGATTCCACAATCTCTCCTCGTTTTACATGCATGAAAATACATTTGTCCACGCCAAATTCCATCCTGATGGCACTGCTGAAAGTTTCAGTTACTTTCAGTAGCTCTATCAGTTGCAAATTGTTGTATAATATACAGTGTTCTTAAACAATATGAAACTGAAGGCCATTTACAAGTTTCCACAGATAAATATTGGAGCTTTCACACCTCTTTCCTAGCACATCTTCATCTTTGACAGCCTTGTTATAATCACTGTCGAATCCATCTCCGGAACCCTTTTGTGCCAAGACGTTTAATAAAATGGGGGAATTGGAAAGAAATAAAATGCGTTTATTGACATAAGAACTTTAGAGGAACGAAACACACATTCTTTATTTGTACCAGGATTATAGAAAAGCGAACTGTAACAGCACAACAGTGTAGTGAGTGAGGAGTGCCATCAGACGCAGTGGTAGACAGATATCGACGAAGAACAGGCCACATGCGGTCATCCTGCTATACGATGCATTGTGCACTCGCAGGATATTCTTGACTAACTTCTTTTGATCATCTGTAAACACAGAAAAGCCATCCTAAGGTTGAATGTCACTCACACGTCGTAAAACGACAAGGTCTTTATAAATATCTCAAGGTAGTTAAAACATATATTTTATTGCCCTACTGAAATTAAATAAAAATCTGTATTTAGGTTGATTTAAAAAAAATCGTATGTGTAGATCGACGAAGTACTCTCTGCTTTTGCATTAATAAAGACTTTCGCAATTTTTGCTTATGCAGGATTTTTCACAATCCTGACATTAAAAGGTGATAAAAATATAAGTTTTAAAGGTTTTAATTGCATAAAATAAACAATTAGTCATCTGTTTTTCCGCCGTTAACGCTTACACAATCGCAGTGATTATATAAATTAATAATAAATAATAATTATAATATACTCAATATGAGTTCATTCAAATCACGTTGCGAAATGGCCGCCCACGTCCGTTCTAGCAGGCAAAAAAGATTTTCTGGTGTGTGTACGGCATCGATATTTGGCAGAGCTCTAATTTGAAGCATATGCGTGCTCAATGGGATTCAAGCCTGGTGATTGAGCGGGCCATGGTAGGACGTTGAGGCAAGTGTGTTTGCAACGACCCTGGCAATGTGTGTGGCACCAAATTGGGTCCGCAAAGGAATGACAACATCTGATACCATCATTAAAATGTAAATCTGTGCATTGAGTTTGCCTCTGGTCGAAATCTGTTCGGTTCTTCCGCCGATCCAAATACCCGCCCATAATCATGATTGTTCCACCACTGTATGCATGGAATTTCTGGCATGATTTTAAACGCTCTTGGCGTCTAGGGGTCCTCCAATACCATGTACGTCTAGTATTTGGCCTCATACCAAAGCGAGATTTGTCAGAAAATACACAAAACGCCACTCTTTTCTGCCCAACTGCTGTATTCACGAGGCCATCGTAAACGAGCTCTGGGATTGTGGGGCTCAATAGGTGGTACACGTAGCGGTCTTCGGGAACGGAGATGGACTTCATGCAAGTGATTTCCGATGGTTTGATTGCTTATGAACATCCAACCGCTTATTAACTCGTAACCAACATCATTGAGGTCATTGTACAATTTCGTTGAATTTGTATGAAACGATCTTGTCTGCGTGTGGTGAGGTGAGCTCGTCCTCTATGTCATTCTGCCACGCTGCCAGTGATGCGGTAACGTCTCCAAAGTCGACTTACAACACTCTGCGTAGTCCCCAGAGCGATTGCCACAGCACGTTGCCGAGAACCAGCTTCCAACATTCGCACGGCGCTGATCATTTCTTCTCGGCTCAAACTACGTCTTCTCTCCATAATAACATGCTTTTGTATTGATTCTACTTAGAAGTATGGCAGAAATTTTACTGATTTGGCCTCAAACCCGTTGCAGGGTTATATAGGGATATGACTTGACAGAAGATTTATATCTTTGACGGAAATTCCAAAAAGTGTTCCATTTTCAAATGACGAAATTAACTAAAAAGGATGCAAAGATAATAAAGATTATTATTATTTTTATTATTATTATTATAAAGAAAGAAGATAAAAGAAGATAATTTATAAGACCAGACTTTAATTACTATCAAAAACGTGCTTGATCCCCAGACACTTTTGATGTGTGTAGTTATGTTATGATCCTTAGTGAAGTTTGAATTTAATTACGAGGTTGAATATACACGCCTAGCTGCAAGTTTTCCGTAGTTATCCGTAATAAATAGATTTGGTTATGCTGTTCAACCACACTCAAGAAAACGCAATATTATTATCGCTAAAATAGCAGATTATTCATTTGCCATTGACTGCCCCGTTGCGTTGTCGTGATGTGGTCGCGAGGAGTACTTCGCAATTGCTCCAAAATTTGGTAATTGATGTTTTAAAATCATTATACGCCTGGATCCCAGTTAATGACGATGAGTTCATGCCCATGAGCACATGCGTACGAGTAGATGGGGCTTACACCTAAAGGGAATCAAAGGTGCGATCACTTACACGGTGTGATGTTCATGAACTTCCGCCATCTTTTTCATGGGTACCCGTGCCATTAAAGAAACTGTTACACTAATGTAATATAAGTACGGTCTGCCTCAAGATTAGTTTTATTTAAGAAAACATATACACACAACCAGGTACGAATGTTACCATGGTGGCGATAATCATATGCGCCAATCGTCACATTACAATGTGCGAGAAAGAGGGCATAACGAGCTCCTTTGCTTGGCAGCCATTTTAAATTTGTTTTCAATACACTTGCTCGAAAAGTGGATCTGCCTGCAGCGCCTCGCCTGTAGGTTTACAATGCAGTGTATTTAACACGCTTACTTTTTACTACGAAATATTTATTCGCAAGTAAGTTGAAAAACGTCGTTTGATACGCGTGAGCATTTATCGTTTCATACTTGCATCAAAATGTTCACTTGGATCTGCATTGCGATTCTGTAACCATCTCACCGTGAAAACTTAGGTGAAGTGAGCGTGGAGTGAGCTGTCAGTGTCGTCCCACTGATTGTAGGGATTGACCAAGCCAATCCTTTACTATATTGTAGTCTGTGGACCAAGCATTACATTTACAATCATAATCGAGATTTTAATTATATTTTTTAATGTTATTTCTGTTGATCATTTTATATAATTTCAAAGCTGGTATCTAGCGCGCGCGCGTATTATCTAGTATCTAGTAGTAGCTAGCGTCTAAATATTGTTATTTAGAGTTTTATTTTTATAAAACAGCAACACAAAAAGTCAATTTTGTTTCTTTTTAAATGAAAATCAAAGATGACGGTAAGCCAACTTTGGTTTTCATTTTGACCTCACTTTCGGCTTTAGAAACCTCGAAAACCATGAAAACGACATCAATAGTCATATTAAACAATAGGTCCCTAATAACAAACAATGTCCATGCGCATTTTGTTTAGTAGCTACTTAGTTTAGGAAAAAAAAGAACTTATTTGAGTTTCTTACTGAATTTCTGTTTTATTTAAAAAACCCGCAAACAGTAATGTTTAGCCACTTAAATACCTACTAGCTTTGAAATAATGTAAAATGATCAACAGAACTAACATTAAAAAAATATAATTAAAATCTCGATTGTAAATGTAATGCTTGGTCCATCCCTATCATCAGCGGGATGACACTGGCAGCTCACTCCACGCTCACTTCACCTAAGTGTTCACTTCACGGTGAGATTTTTACAGAATCGACCGGCTGCATCAACTATTTAATGGAACGGCTTATTACCTATTTATTCGTCTTTCAAAAGCACTCACCTGTACAGTTTGATGCCAACATGCTTGAACAAGAGTCTTGGGCAAGTTTCACAGCCTCGTAGAACGTCTCGACTTGCACGCTGAGTACAAGCTGCAGAACCAAGGTTTTTATCACCCAGAAGTAAATGTATAGTGAAACTAGAGGAGTCGTCATCTGGAAAATAGCAATTATAGTAAAACATTTTATAAATATTATCAGCGTGGACCATTGTCGTGTGACCCCTGAATCACCAGATTTCGCACAAAATTTTCCTCAAGCAGTTGTCAAAACATGCCATGACACACAAGGGAGGAGGCCGGTACTCAGCAGTGAGTGGAACAAGGTTGCTTATGACGATGATGATGATATTGAAAATCGCACTAAAAGTTCAGAAATTTAGAAGAGGTCTTATTTATACACAGATAAAACGTTTGATTTCATACTATTTAGACAAAATTTTATACCAGCTGTTAGTTGAAAGTTGACAGTAGAACTGCCCCCGTAATTATTATTATGACATAAGTAACAGAACTATCACTAAGTACTTACAAAAAAAAGTTTCCGGAATTCAATCATCACTTGAACATTTATCAAACAACGGCAGAAAGTTTCTATTGTTTGATACAGAACCTGCAAAGGTTATATAACAGTAATAATTATTAGAGACTAAGTAGGGCTGGCCTTATGAAAGTGGAATACATATACGAGTAGACTGGACTTGAATCATCTTTCAAAAATCATGCTAATAAAAATGCAATCGGTGAAAATCAGCCTAAGCATCAGAAAATAACGCTGAGATTAATAAACGGCACTCAGTACGTGCTTTTTGTTTTCAGTCACTGTTTCACAACTGTAAAACTTCAAGTGCAAGATGAAAAGGGTAACATACTATGTGACGTGCTAAGTAACGTTAAATAACTTCGGCCTAAGATTATTATCTTCTACTATGAATGGGTGAATGATAGCATACAACGTTGTAACTTACCGGTTGTTGGAAAATATTCTTACAAATCTCATAACACTTTAAAATATTCACGTAAGCCTCGGACATAAGGTCGCATTCCATTTCATTATGTTCACCTTGTTCATTGCTACAGAACAGTAAAACTCGAACATTCCATAATTTAACTTTATCAGCCAATAGCTTAATCAAGCTCATCGCATAAATTAGATTGGTATCAAGACTTGACAAGAAAATTAAATTTAAAACAACGTACCAAAATGTCTGATATTGAGTTTGTGACACAAAGAGTAAAATTACGAAATTAAACCCGAAGACAGTGATAACACTGATCCGATTCCTAATGATGGACCACTTAAAACTTGCCTCATTGTTAAGAAATCTATGCACTTCTTGAAAGACCAAGACGAATTTGACAATTTTTTTTGTATGGATGCAATGAAGGATAACGTTTATGATAAATCCCGCGCTGTAGAACACGAAGTCGTAGTAGGAGGCGAAATACAGAAACTGAATAGAACCATATCGCTTCATATTGTCGTCTACCAATATTTCTGTAACTCTGTATAAGTAACCCGTAAGGTAAACCACGAGCCCGCAGAATAATATAAACTTATTGAAACGGTTATTCGGCTTTATAGAATTGTTCTTCATGCAGTACTTTGGATTCAACACTACGATTTGCATCAGGTTCAGAGGATATAGCATTGCCTGCACTTCTTTGTCGACAATGTTCCTCAAATCCTTGTCACCCTGGTGACTTATTCGGATTTCGACATTATTTCCCATAGATGTCATAGTGAAGTTTTGAATGCAAATGGACGCTATATAAAAACTATGATCTAAATATTTATAATACAGAACAGCAATTTATTATAATTGTGTTTCTTATGCATTCACTACTACGAGTATGTTGTGAAATTACACACATTAGAGAAATTAACAAACGATACTGCGTCACAGCTTGCATGCAAACGGGTTATGATAACTACTCATATACTGACATATACATAACTACAGAAACATATTGTCATTGAGTTTTTCATGTTGAAACGGAATTATTTTTCGACGAATTGGGTTTAACCTCATTTAGGTTTAAAGAATGTATTATCTGTCTACCTGGATCAGTTCTACTACCCGATTTGAAAATAGGGCTGACTTTGGCAACCTTAAGCGTATTCGGAAAAATGCCACGCATCAGGCATTCGTCTATGCACTTAGTTAGTTTCGGAACAATTATATTTTTAAGGCTTTTGATCGTCTTGGTGCTGATACCATCTAACCCTGTACTTGTATGGCTATCAAGACCGTCAACTATTTTAGAGATTTCGTCTTCAGTGCAAGAAATGAGTTTACTCAGGGTTACGTCGTGTGAGTGGGTGTGTTCGTACATAAGTGTTGCCGTCGTTTGCGTGATATATGTCGGGTATTTGGTTACCTAATTCCTCGCCAATTGATGAGAAAAATGAGTTGAATAGGTTACATATTCAGTTACCTTCAGTTACATGTCCCGAGCTTGACATTAGTTTCAGAGTGCTAGGTTAATAGTAAGTTCCCACATCTTTTTCGGTTGATTGTTGTTGTTGTAGAATAGATCGTGATAGTATTTTTTCTTGTGTGTCTTGATCAGGTTGGTCACGTGGTCTCGTTGTTTAGAAAAGGTTTTTTGTATGTTTCCGTATTTTCGGTGAGATTTTGTGTGTTGCCATAGGTTGTTAAGAAGGTATAATGAATCAAGAATACTGCGTTTATCCAGTCGTTTTGAGGTAGATTAAGAATTTTAGTTTTGTCGATTTTGTTATTATTTACATGTTTTGTGATAAAGCGCTCGAGGCGGTAGTCATTTTCTTCATTCACATAATTATCTGTTAGTGCGTCGCTGTATAACTGTTCATAGTTTATTGCTTTGTATTGTTTATTTGTGGCTCTAGACTGCCTATTTCCAAATACATATATTTGTTTATGGTCCGACAAACTTGACTCAATTATAGAAAAATTAAATGAGTGGTTAGTTATGTTTGTACAAACATGATCCTGTATTGATTTTGTAGTCGAAGTTTCACGAGTACTGTATTTCCAGATGAAAATGACTTAATTAATAAAACGTTAGATTTTACAATTTATTTAATATCATAATACCGACATCAAGTTAAGAGAGAGGGAATACCCAAGTAGCGCCTATGACAGAACAGTTGAAAGGAAATTGTAGGTATGTTATGAAGAAGGATAAATATTGACAAATGGAGAAGAAAACAATTAAAGGCATAAGAATAAATATCAGAGTTAATTAATACAAATGAAAAGAGAGTGAATGATAAGGAGACGGCAGACAGTTGGGAATGTAAGAGAAAACATATAATATAGGAAATGATGGTACCAGGAACAAAATTAGAAGAATACATTAAGTAATCTAGAATTATAGAAATTCGGTTTGAATCAGAACTATAGTGTAGGTGGTGATAAAACTGAACAAGCGCAGAGACATCATGGCGTCCACGCTGAACAGACCGCACGCGCTCATTTTCTTGAAAGAAGCGTTCTGCATACGTTGAATGTTCTTACACGAGGAGAGAATATGTTTATCTGTAATTAAAACAAGTAAATTAACCTCAGTAGCAGCACGCATTTCTGTTTTTTTTTTCGGTACTTGCATCCATTAACAGGTCATGTCAGCCCCATTCTGTATTTATGCTCAGTTAATGGTAATAAGCTCAACCCTTAGTGGGACTTATAGTAGATTGTTGCATCGAGCGCAAAGTGAGTAATTAATACATGAATGTTATGTTGGTGCACTAAATTAAATAACACGAGTGCATTAATTACTTAGGTACTTTAGCAAGATGATCTACTTTTCTTTCAACTACCAATCTACCTACCGTGATAAAACATACCTATTCAAAATAAAAACTCAAGTTAATCAAAACAAAGTTTAATTCATCTTCTCCTTAAACATTTAAACCTTACCAGTATTAAATGTGCAGATAATAAAAGTGAAATTTGCACTTTTACTTGGACCATTTATTCTAGTATTTGTTTGGTTTATTTGTGAATAATAATTATTCTGGAATTGAATTCATACCGTTATCGCTGTCTTTTTGCATTTTTTTTAACTTTTCTTGCTAAATATGAAGTATCAAAGTTTTAAAATGGTACAAAATGCGCGACATTTGTTTTTTTGTTTCACCTAGTCGGTTTTATTTTTCAGCCAGTATCTTTTTGATCTTTTTCTTTTATCCATAGCATGGTATAATAATATGCTTCACCTGGTATTCTCTTCCCACGATGGCCTAAGACTACGTCACGATAAGTGTTGCCATTGATTGTCCGTTTCAGTAAATTTAGGGACTTTCTTAATTAGGTAATAAAATAAAATAAATTACTAACTAGCTTAACTATTTAGTAACTCTTGTGATTCATCTTTTTAGTTTTAAATTAATTAACATATTTAATTATTAGTTCATAATTGCTTTGATAAGTTGTAAAATGCATTTTGCTCAGGTAATTCAATCGCACACAGTAGCCACACATCGGATTGACAAGTGTCATACTAACAGCTCCCCATTTCATCACTATCGTCGTGTCGCTCATACCTATAGCGTTGTTTCGCTCGGTGAGCAAAATACTGTGGTTCCCAAACATTAGTTAGGTACTATAAAAACTGTGTAAAAACTGTGTTTGAAAGATACACAAGAAAAAAAAAATGGGTAAATGTTCCGTACTAAACTGTAAAAACAGAAGTAAAAAAGGCGGAGTAATAAGGTTTTTTTCTTTTCCCAAAGAAGAGATGATAGCAAATAAGTGGCTTCAATATTGTAGACCAAAAACAACAATAAGAACTGGTAAGTATGTACCTTTCTACATATTATTTCATTTATCTACGGTTGCAAATTCCATATAAGGCATAGTTGTGCTAATTCGGCTGTACGCCCGAACATAACCTAACCTAACTAGTTTTTGACTTATTTTTCAAGTTGAGTTAATTGCGTCCTATTAGGTTTTCGTCGTGTACTAAGTTGGTCCATGTTATTATTTTATTTTGTAGTGATTTTTTTTTGGTTGTTCTTTTAGTCCTAATTAAGGACAGGCAAAGGGATCTTGGCCCATACAGCCAAGTCAGATGTATTTCTTTTTCAAGTGATGTTGACGTAGCTTGCTAGATAGGTTTTTTTTTTCAAATAAGGTTTAACGGCTCTGTATTCAAGGCCGTTTGGGCACATCTAAAATATTAAAAATGATAAAAATTGAGTACCCGTTGTATTATTTTTATCTTTTTCCCCACTAAAAAACTTTAAGAACCGCATCGCAACTGATGACGTATACTTAGGCCAATCACGTGACCCAGCTGTCACGGGAAGAGAATACCAGGCGAAGCATATTATTATACCATGATCCATAGCATACATTTTATATTAAACTTAATGGGAGACATTAAACCTCTGTGGTAAATTTAATCTAAATAAAAAATAAAAAGCAGTGCATTAATGAGAAACTGTGCAACCATGACATTACATATAACATTTCTGCACTGTTTTGGTTCTAAGCAAAAAATACGTCCTTTGTGATCGGTTTTGTAGTGATTAATGATAACAATACTACGTAGTTGAAAGAAAGGACATAAATGTAACGTAGTGTACTCTAGCACTCAAATACAGGCTGGTAGGGACATCGACGCGCAAGTTGAAACCATGAATTCAGCACATGACCCTAGACCACCTAGAGTAGAAACTTTTCGCTGGGTATAAAAAAACAGCCGTTTGATAAAAAAGTGCAATATCTACGCGGTAAAAATGTGTGGCACAGTATTTTTTTTTTAATAACCGATGCACCATTTCAACGGCTTCAGAATCATGTACTGAATTCATGGTAACAGGTCTATCTTAAAGGTACCCTATGAATTTTTGGTCTTTCTTTAATGAAAGTTACCAACTCCGACGGACAATTTCCGGATTGACAAAAATTTTGCAAGTAGTCATGGCGATACCTACTGGAGGTATCGCCTTGACAACTACTTACCGTCATGTGAGCCACCTATTTGCTTGCCATAATTTACCATCCAAAAACTTAAAACTACTTTACAATTTAAAGAAGAAGCAACAATGTTTACCGGAGCATCTAATTGAATACATCAGTGGCGTCACCGCATCCCCGACATCTATCATGGCTTTGTAGAATCTCTCGCAATGCACGCTCAAAGATATTCCAATAAGTATACTCTTTACCAACCATACTTGTGATAGAATTGTTAACAAAGCGAACTGTAAATAAGAAATACAATATGAAGCAGCAAGCATCATCAGCAAATGTAGCTTTTGGCATTTTTCCCGTATTGTGTATTAAAAAAAAAAAACCTCGTAGCCCAAAGTAGGCCGCAAAATGAATGAAATGAATGATGGTGAATGCTGTTCCAAGCGAGAATAGAATCCGCGGACACATTATGTTTTTAGACTTATGGGCAGGAACTAAACTACTTTACTTTACTTCTCCGATCTGTGGGTTAAGGCCGGAGCACATGTGTGAGCACTACGTACTAGCATGGAAGGAGCGACTGTCGCAACCCAGCGCAGGGCACGCCACGATAGCGGCGGTAAGACCCCTCTTTGAGGAGTGGCTAGAGAGGCGTCACGGCGTCCTCACCTACCGCCTGACGCAGGTCCTCACTGGACACGGATGTTTCGGGAGGTTCCTGCACATCATCAGGCGGGAGGAAACGCCCGGGTGTCACCACTGCGATGATCGCCCCGAGGACACGGTGGAGCATACGGTGGGGGCCTGCCCTGCATGGGCGGAGCACCGCCGTGTCCTCGTAGAGGCGATCGGCAGCGGCGGCGACCTCTCACGCCCGGCCCTGGTTCAAGCCATGGTCCGGGGCGAGGGAGAGTGGGAGGCAGTCGCCTCCTTCTGCGAAGCAGTCATGCTAGCTAAGGAGGTGGCGGGACGGGAGAGGGAGAGAGTCTCCCGTCCAAGCCGCCGCGGTGGACGCTCCGGGCGTCGGGAGCCGCGTGACGACTCCCGGCCACCGTAGGCGCGGGTCTGCGGGCGGTTAGCAATGGGTAGCTCACCGTCCGATCAGGACCAGGCCCGTACTGGACGGCGCGTACGTGTTCCACGCGCGCCTCAAAGAGATGTCAGCATCGAAGAGGGGGCCCACTAGGGCCCAAGCCTGCCGGGAAAGCGGGATCATCCAAAAGGGGTACCGCTGACCCGGAACATAAAGGGCCAAGGAAGGAACACGGGTGGGTTTTAGTCAGTAAGAGTCTGACACTCCCTTCCGCTCCACCCAGAGCGGGAGGGGTCATTTCATGATTTCTCATCCTCAAAAAAAAAAAAAAAAAAAAGCACTACGTACTAAGCAAAAAAGAAGAAAGAAAAATATTTTATTTATTGTACCTACTATGAAGCTACCATTTACTGGGTCAGTCTTTCATTGACTTGAATGTGCCCTGGCGGCTGAGAGTATGTCATGCTCACTCAAAGGGCTCGCTGGTGGTGGCGTGTGTGTTGTATATTTAAGTTCCCTTAAAAAGTTGTGCTGAATGATGATGACCCATACGCCATGTTCTTGAATGGGCGCCATGAGTAGAGAATGGTTATCTCTTAGCTGCCATGGCTTATTTTAATTTCTGAATAGTTTATTTATTTGTATTTTTTATTACGGAAGCTTTTAACGTGCACGTCTTTCTATATCGTTCTCACTTGCATAATTTCAACAAGAATGATGTATTCAAATTTTTGTATAAATATTTTGATTTAAAAGAGTGTCCATGGAGTTTCTTGCCCTTTCTTCTCTATAGGTACCTACTACACTTTGGAATGGGCAACTAGCTTCATCTTTCTGACTAATCGAGCCCTTGACAATTTAAGTGCCTGTAATTAGTTTATTTGAAATAAATGCTTTGAGTTTGAGTTTTTTTAAGTGCGTTATTTGCCTTAGATACGTTGTCAATTTTTCAAACATGAAGTAATGGATTATGAATTTCCTTCAAAATCGGATCGCATTGTGAAAGAAAGGCGGTTCTGATCATACACGCGCGCCCTTTTGCATTACGCACCTGACTTTTATGACGTCTCAAATAAGGTTGTATGATGTCCTTCAAGGGTGTCGCCCTACCGGCGTTTCCACTAATGACGGTCTCATAAACTGCCTTACTAAGTCTTATTAACGCTATGTAAATAAATGTAAGTGGGTGAAGCCTCAGCTATCTTATGTCCATGTAAAGGTTGTCTGCAGGAGGAATGGATTTTCTACGATGGCACAACTTGCTTTGGTTGTACAAATTGTTTTATGTTGTACAATAAAGTGTATTTATCTATAAATTATTGTTAGCTGAAGAAAATCGAGACGGAAGCACTTACTGTAAATTCATTTAACAACAGTTTTTGTAGCTCTAATACCGTGGCTATGTTTATCAGCCCAAGACACGCTGTATTTATTATATTGAATGCAATCTGAAAATATAATAAAATAATTATAGAGTCTGGATTTATCCCAAAAAGCTTGCTCCATAACTGGCAAAATGTGTACTTACAAGCAGACCAAAAGTTTTCTCAACGAGCCTATAAGCCTCCATTATGTCTACATACACATCATACTTGATTTGCCAATACGATTCTCTTTCAGAATCTGAAATATTTTCAGCCCTTCGAACGTCTTTAATCCAAACTATTAACAGTTTACACAACAGTTTCATGACAAATGAAGCATACATGACATTAATATCAAAAATGATGGTATTGTAAGCTAAAAGTATATTGATATAACCTATTTCAGGGAGGAAACTAAAACACATTACAAATGTAAAAATAAAAACACTATTAACACTTATAACTGAAATCCAACTGTAGATTTTCAAACTTCTGAGTTCTTTACCGTTCACTTTGAGGAGAGTGAGTGCGAGCTGGATCCTTGAAACTAATGATACATTTTTGTGACGATACTTGATATTGCTGTACTGATTTAAAACGGACCCGATCGAGTAGATGAAGTTGTTATAGATAGTAGACCAGGTAAGGAGCATGAAGAGGCCCTCACCGAAACCGACGAATGTGCTTAACCAACCATAAAAGACATAGGCGCGAAATATGACCATGCAGGAGATTCCAATAAAATTGTAGGTAAAACTGTTGACAGTAATGGTATTGTCGCGAATTTTGTACTTCGAACAGATGAAGAGCGATTGCATTAGGTTAAACGGCTTTAGAACCGACTGTAGATCATCTTCAATCTGGTTTTTGAACAAAACTTCACTGTAATACGGAACGATTGGTTCAATCTGGATTGACGCAGAATTTATTCCTAATTCTATTCTGTCCATTGTTGAAAACATGTTTGTAATCCAACTCAACTGTTATGTTTGATAAAGCCGTTGACAAATAAATTGTAGTCCGTTAAACGTAATCAATACTTTAATAATCTAATGGCTTTTGTTTTATCCTTTTGACATTAATTTCGATTGTCATCTTTGGGGCTCGTGGCTAAGTAATTACAGCCGCACGGGTCGACAAAAGGTTAAGCTACACTTGCCGCGGTCGATCCATCGATGGGTGACCATCCATTACATACGGAGACCTCTCCGTGTCTCGGCGAGCACAATAAGACGTTGGTTCCGGCTGACAACTCTGAAAGTGGTTACGGGGTTACCAAGGGATATCATGATACTCAGTAACTGGGTTGTGGAGGTCCGATTGGCAGTCGCTCCATGTAAATGCTCAATGCTAACCGTATTCAGCTGCATTCGGTAAGACTGGAAGCCGACCCCAATATAGTTGGGTAAAGGCTAGGCAGATGTTGTTATAATATCTTCACACACACACGTTCCGGCTACCGGCTAGTCGGCACCGGGTACCAATACGATTAGAAGCATCATCTGTTAACCTGTATCTGAAGTGCAAACAACAAAATTTCTTGGTCATACTGTGGATAACAAATTAAAATGGAAATCCCAGATTGAAACACTAAAGCAAAAGAATGAATAAATCAGTATATGCGCTACATGAATTATAACAGATTTCAAATAGGTACCAATACTTTGTTAACTGCATATCATGGTTTAGTTGCTCCAGTCCTGAGGTATGGAGTAATTTTTTGGGGAAATTCGACTGAAATTTACCTAATTTTTAAAGCACAAAAGCGGTGCAAAAGGGCTATGGGAAACCTGTAAACCGTTTTTTCAGGAGTACAAAATTCTAACTCTCCCAAGCCTATATATTTATGAGGTCTCGATGTTTTTTAAGGTCAGTCAAAACTTACCTATTTAAATTGGCCTCAAAAGTCAATAATAGGCAACAACGTGACGCACGTCGCCTCTATGTGCGCCGAACCTATACCACTTTAATGCACAAAAGTGTGTTTCGCATGGCTACTGTCATTTTCAATATATTACCTAACGAAATAAGGGCAATGAATACTTCCTTATTTAAGAAAAATCTAAACAGCATTTTAGTTAATAAATGATAAATAACCTGAATGACTAATTAAACGAAAATTTTTCCAAAGTCAAGACCTCGCAGTGACATCAAGTAAAAGAACAATTTTTATGCATATACTTCTAAATAATTAATCTGTTAATGTATTGTATGTATTCTAGGAACGACATTGAAATAATTTAATGACTATTATTATTAAATGATTAGCTAATCTGTAATAATATGACTTTAAGAAGGACACTCCATTAATTTAATATTTTAAAATACTTTTATCTAATTTTATATGTTTCAATGTCAATCTTGATTTTGATAAATGTTGCATTCCTTATGGTCGAATCACTTGAGACATGTACCTTTACTCAATAACACCATTGTAACAGTGTTTTCTGCAAAAATAAATAATTTGATTTGATGAATTTGCCTTCGGCATTTTGCAAACCGCAGATCGTTTATAAACAAATGAAGGCATTTGTAGAATGATGAGTCATAAAAAACTACCGACGAAACCCATATTTTATCAAGCCTCGGAAATGTCGGCGACATCAAATATTAAGTCGTCAAACATTAACTAACTAAGCACCTACTTACCATAATTGATTTGTATCGTTTTTTTTTCCATCTACTCCAATCTACTTTGAACTGCATCTTATAACAAAAATGTCGCCACACACAACATCAAAACGCTATTTAAATAATAGAATTGCTATCGTTATTGAAAGTTACGGATATTTATACCAACCCAATTGATCAAAAATTGAATAAATGAACTCAATGAAGAAACGCTACATGTAAAAGTAGTTTTAAAATACTTATAATCACTACTCAAACCAATTGATATGATGCAAGCTTTATTTGTCTGTGCCAAATACAAAATTCGGGATGACGTCATCAAAGAAGAAAGAATAACGTTTATTTGGACACAGTTCGTGAAACACAGAATACAAATATCACACATATCACTCCCAACAGTCACTGTTACAGTGTTATATCAGTCTGTGCTACTATAATCTTGATGGCTGTCAATTTCATGATCCCAAACACAACTGGACTGGAAGTTTTTGACTACTTCTTTGACAATATCTTAGACTTTGTTTTGTATTTTATCGGTGACTACTTAAATGCCTGCACCAACATCGAGCAGAGGCTCAACAATGAAGATCCAAAATGTGCATAGATTCCTCAAACTGAACGTAAGATCTTTCAATAATTTCACCATATCCAACTGGGTTTGCGTCGCGCTATTAATTGTTTTCATTTTTCCTGGATGTTTATGTATTTTTATATTTTCTATGAATAATTATTTTATTTCTGTAAGTAGGTTTGTACAAACACTTTTACACGTCAATCATATTTTAAAAACTAGATGAGGTCGGCGTTTCTTATCTGACTACTCTGAGAAGAAAGGCCGAAACAAACTCAGAGGTCACAGTCTCTTTTAAAGGTTAGACATAATCTTGGTCAGATCATGTGAAGACCATGTAGATTGGTGTCTGAAACGGTCTTTTGAGGAAAAACCATACAGATTGAGCGGACCTGTCCAGTCAGTGCACGCATTTGTCAGTAATCGTGCCGCTATGAATGTATGCAGCCTATTCACAATAGACGCTGTAATGCTGGTGAAAGTCAAAGTCAAAGTCAAAGCATTTATTTCAAATAGGCACATAAAAGGCACTTTTGAACGTCAACATTTACATTTAAATAGAATTGATTCTAGTCGCCCCTTCCAAAAGGTAGTTTCGTATGGAGAAGAATGGGCAAGAAACTCCATCGTTACTCTTTTAAAATGTGTTACAATACTTTGTATACATTAATTATATAATTATATGTGAAAGTGCTTGGTCTCATCACTGCTTACACCATAGTCCTATTATAGTTCGAGTTTTTTGTAAATTACGCTTATCTCAGTTATTGTCTAGTTCCTATCTATAGTAACAGATCATTATAGTTACCGATTGTACTGACTTACCAGTTTTGGAAAATGCTTACTTTTATGTAATTATTTGGTTTGAAATACTATTCGTTAAGGAAATAAGGTTATTTTAGTAAGCATCCTGTTTTCATTTTCATAAAATATTTAAGGAATGAGACTTCTTCGTTTTCTTTTACCTATTTTCGCGTTTGCATTTACTATTGTCACGTAGATCCTAACGCCATCTGTTAGCGAATAGAAGAACTACACGTTAGACGCTAACGCCATCTGTTATCGAATAGCCGAACTACACTGGACCGTTCCCGTAAGTACTAGAATGTTCTGGTATTATGCTAGAACATTCTAGTAACTTACACTCGTCATATAAATAAGGGGTTGACAGCGTTGTAGCACAGTTCAGCTTAGAATGCGATACAGTGAAGAACAGCTAATAACAGTAAAAGTGGACTAATAGTGAACTACAAGTGATTGTGTTAAAAGTTTCTGATTACTGTAATTGTGATTTTTAATTATAGTGTGTTTTTCGTGTAAATTGGTATAAATTTATTTATCCCGAACCCCAGCTCGTAACATTTGGTGTCAGAAGTAAGGGATAAATTATGCCAGTTTTTCCGAAGGACGACACGGAGGGTATCCGTACCCGGAGTCAGCGCCAGCAGGAGGTGGACCAGAGGCGGTTTGAAGGTTCTCCGATACAGACACCTGGTGGTAATCAGCCGACGACGGAGCCAATCTCCGAAGTACCATCTGGAGTTCCTACAGCATCACCAGCAATGGATCTTTCCGCTCTGATGGTGATGCTGCAGGAACAGGCCCGCCGACAGGAGGAACAGGCACGCCGACAGGAGGAACAGGCACGCCGACAGGAGGAACAGGCACGCCGACAGGAGGAACAGGCCCGCCGGCTGGAGGAACAGCTTCAGCGTGACAAAGAGGAACAGGCCCGCCGACAAGAGGAACAGGCCCGCCGACAAGAAGAGCAAATCCTCCTCATTAAAGATTTACGCGCGACGTTTGGCAAGGACATCACAGCCGTGAAGGAGAAGGTTCAGCTGCACGAAAATCGTATCTCCGAGGCCGAAATCCAGATCGCTGACATGAGAAAAGCGTTGGGGAACCTGAAAGCTGGAGACGGGACTGCGACTTCTGTAGTTGCTGCACCTTCGGTGCGCGGGTTTAAAGTGCCACCCTTCGATGGAACATCTTCGTGGTCGGCATACAAAATCCAGTTTGAAGCTGTCAAGGAAGCAAATGGGTGGACAAAAGGGCAGGCCATGACCGCACTTACTTTGGGCCTTCGCGACCAGGCCTTAACCATATTGGAAGCTCTCGGTAAGAATGTGACTTACGAGCAGCTGCTTGAGGCGTTAGAAGCCAGATACGGTGACGCACACTTGGAACACGTATTTCGAGCCCAGTTAAAAGATCGTGTGCAACGCAGTGGTGAAAACCTGCAGCAGTGGGCCCTGGAAATTGAAAAGCTGGTTCGAAAGGCGTACCAGTCTGCGCCTGCACCCATCGAAGGGATTCTGGTTCAAGCATTCATCGATGGTATACGGGACCTGGAAGTTAGAGCTGCTGTTAGACTTGGGCACCATGAGACGCTGAAGGACGCCTTGGCCCATGCATTGGAGGTGGAGGCAGTAAGGCACGATCATCGAGCCCACCGCATCAGGGAGGTTGCGGAGTTACCAGGACGTGACCGCACTAGGTACAGCCCTAGATGCTACACTTGTGGAGAAAAGGGCCACCTCAAGTCGAGTTGCCCGAAGCGAAGCACTGTCCGCGAAGATCACACCCAGGAAAGAAGGGCGGCTGATGTCACCGCCCAGCAGCAGGGAAACGAGTAAACGCCAGGACTGCGGGGCGGGTGCTGGCTGGTGTTAAAAGAGCCCCAAGGATTTCGATCTCACAAGCCCATGATGGGAACAGCCTTATCATCAAAGGTGAAGTGAATGGAAGACCATGTAAGCTGACATTGGATACTGGAGCTTCTCGCACGGTTGTCAGTTCCCAACTAGCGAATCATTTTCTTGGGGACTTCTTCGGTAAGCATGACCGCGTAAATTTAGTAACAGCTACCGGTCAGCACATACCCGTCCGAGGAGAGAAAGAGGTAGAGTTAAAACTGGGTAACACAATTTACCGGCATAAGGTCATCATGGCTGACATAGTAGATGACTGCATCCTAGGTTTGGACTTCATGCGACAGCACTGTTGTGAGATCGACGTGAATCAAGGAGTCTTGAAATGTGGTTCAGAAGAAGTGTTCATGGAAGGTGCACCATCGGGCGAAGTGTACTGTCTAAAGAGGATTGTTCTTCCTCCCCGGTCGGAAACAATAGTTCCAGTTATTCTTCCACATAATTCTGGACAGAAAAATCGATGTATTCTCATTGAAAGATTGGACGAAAACCTTCCATGGAAGATGGCGCGGACCTTGGTTAGGGCAATCAACGTAGGAGCCCCCTGGGAACGGATAGCACTAGACGTCGCTGGCCCTTTCCCTGAAAGTGAAAGTGGAAACAAATATTTCATGGTTGTCATGGATTACTTCACTAAGTGGCCGGAAGTCTTCGCCATTCCTAATCAAGAAGCTACGACAGTTGCTGATAAATTAGTCCACGAAGTCTTCTGTCGGTTTGGGGTACCTTTAGAAATCCACAGCGATCAAGGACGAAATTTCGAGTCTCAAGTGTTTCAGGAAATATGTCGGGTGATGGGTACTCACAAAACCAGAACTACTTCATACCACCCACAATCTGATGGAATGGTGGAAAGATTTAATCAGACGTTGGAAAAATATCTGGCAAAAGTTGTAGCAAGCAGACAAAAGGATTGGGACAAGCACATACAACCGTTTCTCCTGTCATACCGAAGTGCAGTTCACGAGAGTACGACTGTGACACCAGCCTTCGCGAACTTCGGAAGGGAGTTAAGGCTACCAGCAGATTTAATTACCGGCATCCCCCCTGATACTCCACGCAGTTTAACAGATTATGCGAATGACCTGCGCAACAAGATGAATGACGTATATGAGCATGTCAGACAATCAGGCCAACAGATGTCCGAGAAAATGAAAACTCGTTATGACCGGAAGATGAACAATAGTGGTTTCGACGAAGGTTCGCTAGTATGGTTGCATAACCCAGCCCGCAGCAAAGGGAAGTCCCCTAAGCTACAGGCAAAATGGGACGGACCGTACAGAATCGTGACCAAGATCAACGATGTCACCTACCGAATTCAAAGGAATACGCGAACTACTCCTAAAATTGTTCATGTCGATCGATTGGCACGATATTACGGGAATAATGATGCTCGGGACGAGCATGTCTTAGGAGGGGGCAGTGTCACGTAGATCCTAACGCCATCTGTTAGCGAATAGAAGAACTACACGTTAGACGCTAACGCCATCTGTTATCGAATAGCCGAACTACACTGGACCGTTCCCGTAAGTACTAGAATGTTCTGGTATTATGCTAGAACATTCTAGTAACTTACACTCGTCATATAAATAAGGGGTTGACAGCGTTGTAGCACAGTTCAGCTTAGAATGCGATACAGTGAAGAACAGCTAATAACAGTAAAAGTGGACTAATAGTGAACTACAAGTGATTGTGTTAAAAGTTTCTGATTACTGTAATTGTGATTTTTAATTATAGTGTGTTTTTCGTGTAAATTGGTATAAATTTATTTATCCCGAACCCCAGCTCGTAACACTATTCTTAAGAAAACTTTTTAATTAATTCCTAAAATGAGTTTGTCTTTTAATTAATCAACGCCAACGAGTAATTTCTGAATTAATTAATTGCTAGTCCACTAACGTCGTGAGTTTAAACTGTTAACTAACGTGAAACTGACGAATGCAACAAATATGCTTTCATTTCCGAGGAGCGTACGAAAATCGAAAATAAACGATGTAATAATCAAGAATATAACAACAGTACCAAACAAGGAAGTATTACTGAACAACGTGGTTAAAGAAGATTTACAATCAGTGCTAAAACCTTTGGATATGATGCAAAGTCTATTTATCTGCGCAAAGTATTCTATTCGGGACAACTTCATCACTTCGAACAGTAACAGATACAACTTTGTTGGTCTCTTCTGCGCTGTTATATTCCGTTCTCTAATATTCTATCAACTTCTTGTATCGAAGGATGTATCCACTTTTCTTGTTTGGTGCAACGGTTTCGACAATTTTTTCTTTTCGATTGGATTCATAATCAACTACTGTTCAAATATTATTAATTGCAACAACAATGTCTTATTAGTCTTAAAAATCCAACTCGTGCATAGAGTTCTCAAAATTAACAAAAATCATTTGCAAACGTTGGTTTTCTCCAACTGGGTTACTGTTATCGTCCTAAATTTAATTTACTTGATGGGCATTTTTTATTACTGGAAACATTTTTCTCTTGCCAATCTGTCGGATAGTATGTCAACCTATTCCAGCATTTCTTTTGATATTAATATTGTTTATGCTACATTTGCTATTAATTTGTTGCGGAAAACGCTTAGCGTTTGGATAAAGGAGGTGCAACTATCAGGAAACGTAGGAGGTTTAAGTAGTGAATCTCATTGGACAAAAATGCATCATTTGTACTTAAATATTTTAAATGCATATAAGATTTTCGAGAAAACGTTTCGTTTACTAGTGAGTTTAAATAACAAAACTATATGTTGTTGAATCTTTGATTGTATAGTATCCTCTTGACAGTCAGCCTTTCTTGCCGTTGGATCACAGTCCAATTTTACCCAGAAACGTGTATAGTATGTTACATACAAATAATAGTTTCTCTTTACTTTTAGGTTGTATACTACACAATACACACAGTCTGCCACGGACTAATGACCGTAGCAATATTACTACAAATGAAAAAAATTGTAATTAACAATGGCGAAGAAGTGAGTACCTACATTAATTTTTAACCGACTTCAAAAAAGGAGGAGGTTCTCAATTCGTCGGAATCTTTTGTTTTATGTATGTTCACCGATTACTCGAAGACGCCTGAACCGATTTGATTTTTTTTTTGTTTTTTTTCAAATGGATATACTTCCCTGTTGGTCCCAAATCTTGTCCCAAATTTGGTCAAGTTCTGATGAGTGGTATTTTGTCGGCTTCCATAATACTTTTTTTTTTTACTTAGTATTTGTTGATGATGTTGTAATAACTTTCTGTCACTGTTATTTACATTTCAAGTAGTGGTATACTTTGACTTTGTTTGGGGTAGGTACCACAAAAAAAAAACGTGAAAATATAAAAACATTTTCAAAACTTTTTAACCAATGAATTGAACATAATTATTACTTAGTACTTTTAGGTATATCGGCCAAACGAAGGTCAAACGCAAGGACTAAACCAGGGGGGGGACACTGCCGTACTTGATGTATGCGTCCAATTTTTCACAAAGATACTAGCACCATCTTTTACGATATCCGCGTAAACTTGAGAGATTTAGTACGAAAAAATTACATAGATGGTGCTTACGCCAATTATCGTCAGTGTGCATAGCTCTCTAGATTAAATATGTTCTGTGGTGCATAGTTACGCCTTGTTGATAATGAAAATTTTGTCAAAAATAATACATGTACATTCTAAACCAGAATAAATATTTAATTATTCGGTTCTATTAAAGCTCCAGAAAGTGCGGTTGAGTTGAGTGGTAGTCCTAGTAGTAGATTATTTTAATAAACATCGCCCTAATAAGACAAATAAATGACTTAAATATTAACACATTCATCATTTTTATTTAGTGCTGGCTTTGTAAAACATTCAATTTTGTAAACATTAACTGTATTTGTTTTTTTTTTATTTTGTAAATTCTTATTTCATAAGTTAATCAAGAATTAGGCACGAATTGCTATGGAACAAATACAAAATGTTTATAAAACTGATTTTTATATGGCCTACATTGCAAATTACCCGCCTACCCATAGAAAATCTATTCAGAGTATAGTAAATATATAGATAAATACGTACCTATGTACGCACATATAGTTTTCGGGATTAGTTCAGCGGATATAGTATCAGATGGCGACACTGTCTAATATAGGTGTCAAAAATTCTAGAGAGAGGGTTCTCTATTCCATCTATATTACTATACTCTTTGGACTAAACCAATAACCGTAATAAGGCAGGGAGGTATAATTCGTTAAGCCTGAACCTGTTTGATGTACCTTAACTGCCTCGTTAGACAAGACAACCTATCTTTCATTTCTGATCCTGGCTTCGATATCCGGTTCAAATGTGTTATATTGAGATCGTCTCTGATTAATGCCAATAGGCTCGAACCCTATCATGGCACTTATAACAATTCTAACCAAATCTCCATAAAGCAATAGATTTTCAAGTCTATTTTTAGAATTAGAAGCCTTGATGTTAGATTATGTGCCTGGATCGTCACCCAACTTTTTTTCTACTTTATAAACTTACGTTTTCTTTACAGTTCGCACTATTTGCAGTAATATCTCAATCGTGGCTCGTCAAGAGCACGGCTTTACAAATCTTGTTAAGCATTGAAAGCGAAAAATTCTATGCAACCATGACTGAAGTTCAAAGTGTTTGTACCCTGCTTAAGAAGTCAAGAGGATGTTCAGGTAATGGTTAGGTATCCATACTTCCATACTGATTTAATAAATACGAAAGTAAACTCTTGTCTATCTGTCTGTTTGTTACCTTTAACGCCTAAACGGCTGAACGGATTTCAATGAAATTTGGCTTAGGACTTGGGATAATTTTTGTCCCGGTAGTACGTTCCCATGGGATCATTTCTGACCTAAAGCTAAGCTAATAACGATACGATCTGCAACTTGTATTGTTTATCATCATCTTCCTGCGGTTACAGCAACATGTCATTTACCCGTACTATATATCTGTCAGTCGTTCAAATCAGATCATTTATTTCAACAAGAACATTTAATAATGTTGAACGTCATCTAAGTCACCCTCTTTCTAGCCATATTGTGCTTTCTCACACAGCACTGCTAGAAATCAGGCATAATTCATTAAACACTGCGCAATTAATACAATGTCATGTGAATATTGGAGTATGTTGAAGTACAAATCTAATTCAATTAAACTTACACTAAACCTAACAACAAACTAAATGGCGTCGAAAAATTCCCCGCATCACTGTCAACTGGTAATGAATCCAAGAGATTGGCGGCAATTCCACGTTGTTTGGCAATGCTTAGCCTCTGGCCAAGGTAAAAACCAGCCCTTGGATCACGGGAAGTGTCAATCAATTATTTAGTGTTAGGATATATTTTTTTAGATTAGTTTAATTGATAATTTAATTAATAATATAATATAATAATTAACAAAATCATTCTTTACCATTCTCAGATACACAAAGAAGAATATGCAAGAACATCCAACGACAACAGATAACATCGTTCGAAAAGTTGAACGCGTTCGGTTTTTTCATCATTGACGCCTCGTTACCCTTGGAAATATTCAGCGTCGTCACTACCTACACGCTTGCTCTGTTACAGTTCGATTTGTCTTAGTTTAATTGGGAACCGTTTTTATTGAAGTTGTGTACTAAAGGACATCACACACAGTAGTGGTCGCATTGACCAGAGCGCCAAACAAGTGGCAAACGCTTTCAAACCGTTTCGTATTTCTACGACTTTCAACAGGACGGATATAAGCTTTTCGATAGCTTATATACACAGACATACATAAGTGGACTAGTTCTCGTAAAGTGGGGCTACCTCGACGGAATGGCAGCAGGTGTGGATGAGGAACTGTGTTATAAACTATGCTCCACCTCGTATCCTGCTCTCTGTTTTGTTAGTTTTGTTGTTTTTTTTTAACGTGGCCCCACACTAGGAATTTCTCCTGTATTGTTCGTCGTTCGTTCGTTGTTGTGTCGTTTACAAACATTTAAACTCACATACACATACAGCCAGACCCGGAACAACTACTTGTAGGTCATGTTCGATGCAATCATTGCAATCGACCACGTTTTGCTTATCTAGCGATACGATACGGCCGCACTTAGTGCGCCGTGAGCTCGGTGCATAACGGACAGCAACCGGGTGCATTAATTTCCATCATTTTAGCGATTAGCCTAAATGTTACCTTAATAAACCCGTTAAAATTGTTTGAGTGTTTAACTTAGTAGCGTAGCGAATCCCACCAGGCACCACTTAGTCGCGTCCCCTAACAAGTCATACAAATATCCGTTCCGTGCGGGAATTGAACCCACGACACGCAACTCAGCAGTCAATCGCTTAACCACTGCGCCAACCGTGCCGTCAAAAACATGCAGCCAAAGTGACTTCTGTGCTGCCACCGATAACGCCGTGGAAGTGGCGAAGTTTTAGGCAAACAAAATTTGAATAAACTTCGAGCCAGTGACAATGTAGCGGTATCTACAGCGCCACATGCGAACTACCCATCACAGTGACCCACTGACCTCTATTAAAATACGCTGGACTGGCTATCGCTATCAATTTCATGTGCCTATTTGAAAATCGCCATTTTGGCGCTGACGGCAGCAGTGTGGGGGAATGGAACTAATACTAGTGATGTATAACAAAAGGTTTGTTATCGATAAAAACTTTTCTGATATCGACCACAATGATAGAAAATTGGTTTAGGTAATTATTAACATGTAACATTCGTGTTGTCTTACGTAATATGTTTTTAAAAACGTGAAATACGTTCTATGTTCTATGTTATTGGTCTGGTTTCCGCACTTAGTCCTTCAGTGGACCATTGTGCGTACGTGAAATACGTTTTATAACATATCGACTGTGAACTGGCAACCGGCCCTATCTCATATTTTCTGTTAATCTCAGATTTTTACATTTTGATGCAATTTTATACAATGTTTTATATTAGAAGGAAACGTGCAATGTTATATTTGTTTTTAATTACATACATAATTAAAATTATTATTATATTAAAACTACGTGTTTTTTATGCTATTTATTCGACGTATAAACAAGATTTTTCTTCATCCTGTTAAGTTGTCAAAATTCAGATAGTACCGGTTGCCAGTACACAGTCGATATGTTAATAAAATAAAACAAATAATATGAGAATATACATACATACATACTTCTAAAATAAATAATAATTATATCTTTACAGGTGATATTGAAAATAAAATTCAGAATCACAAACTGGAACGTTTTCTTTAAGTAGATTCTGCAGAAGTAGGTGAAGAGATTAGAGATTTAGTAGTCGATACGGGAATCTCTGCAAATAAATTTTTAAAGGCCGCGGCGACTCGAAAACCTGGTTATATTGTTATCAATAGCAAGGCTGTAGTCACTACTACGGTTGTATGACCTTCCCGTTTCGCTATTAATGCCCTTCATCCGATTTTCTAAATTGATTACAGTTACCATTATTGCCATACATCTCATCTGCAGCCAAACTTGATGACATAAGTAGACAAAATATGTACCCGACACAATAAAGTAAGTTCATTATGTTAAGAGGTGATTACGAATATTAAATTTTCCTTAATGCGATCAGGTACATCAATATTCAAACGATAGTTATTACTGTGATGGATCTTTTCATAACAATATCCGGCATTTCAAGTCTCAAAGATCATACATATTTTTATTTTTATTTTGTGGCCATATCTAAACCATACTCACATATGGCCACAAAATTAAAAAAAATATATATGCCCGTGAAAGTTTGATTATTTTTCTCGGGAGTGCTCTAAATAAATATCAAATTATTTCTTGTATTGAGTGTGTGAATCTTCAAACACTCAAATACAAGAAAAATTGAGATAGCCCTCTTAATGATGAATGATGAACAATGTCACAAACTGCTTGAGATACATTAACATATTTTTAAAGCTTTTAATCTGTATAAATCAATTCTCCAAGTATTGGTAAGTGGTACTGATGTAGGTAAGTAATGTTTGTTGTAAGTGGTCTCATCTCAAAGAGTCTTCTAGTTGCCTTACTTTTAAAAACAAAAAATTACTTAGTTTCAACCTATTTTAATTTACAGGTATTATTTCAAATACTTCAAGCATTTTTCCGTACTATAGCTATGTTCGACTTGATGTTAAATGCACTGAGTACACTTTCAGAATCAGAACAAAGGATGATATCGAAAAGCCAGGTAGATTTTATAGTTGTGTTCTATTATGTTTTATAGTTGTTGTAGTTTTGACGTGATAACGTCTTATTTATAAGACGTTATCACGTCAAAACTACAAAAAAAATATTTTTTTAATTTTTTTTGAGGGTGGGAAATCATCAAATAACTTCTCCCGCTCTGGGCAGAGCAGGAGGGCGTGTCAGACTCTTACTGACTAAAACCCACCCGTGTTCCTTCAGTTGCCTGTGCCAGGGGCCACGGTATGCCTCTCGGACTTCCCCGCAACCCTAGCAGGCATCGGCCCTAGCGGACCCCGTCATTGGTGCTGACATCTCTTTGAGGCGCGCGTGGAACACAACGCGCCGTCGACCCGGGCCTGGTCCTTATCGAACGACGAGCTGCCCATTGCTCGCCGTTCGCAACCCTACGCCTACGGTGGCCGGGAATCGGCCTGCGATTCCCGACGCCCAGGGCGTCTCCTGCGGCGGCTAGGGGCGTGAGGGCGCGAATTTTGCCTCTCCCTCACTCCTGGGAATCACGCTAGACGAGAAATTACAATGGGGACCTCATATAACATCTCTTGCGGGGCGGCTAAGCTCGGCCGCTTATGCTGTTAGAAAGATAAGACAGTTAACAGATGTAGAAACCGCGCGTTTGGTCTACTTTAGCTACTTCCACAGCATTATGTCGTATGGCATTTTACTGTGGGGTCGGGCTGCTGACATTGAATCCATCTTTATTTTGCAAAAGAGAGCTGTCAGAGCCATTTATAATCTACGTCACCGCGAATCTCTCAGGGAACTATTTAAAAGGATTAATATTATGACGGTACCTTGCCAATTCATTTATAAAAATATTATGTACGTAAGAAAAAATCTACATCTTTTTAATAAAATAAGTGATAGACATAATTTTAATACAAGAAATAAAGATAAAATAGATCAACCATTTTTCAGATTAGCTAAAGTACATACATCTTTTATGGGGTACTGTGTTAAATGCTACAACAAAATACCTTGTCATCTAGTGCAATTAAATGAAAGAAAATTTAAAACTTGTATAAAAAGTTCACTGTGTAAACAAGCGTATTACAAATTAGAGGATTATATTCAAGATAAGAATGCTTGGAAACATGCTGGTCCAGCTCCACAGGACAATCTAGGGTCTAGACAAAATTAAACTTGTTGCTACTTTAACTGTATACCTAGTTAATTATTTTTTATGACATTGATTTACATTCTGTGATTACTTTAACTCACATTCTGACATATTACTTGTGTACATAATTTGGGAAATGGTATACTTGTACAGTCTTACACTGTACACGTTTTGCTGACGCGGTGCCCCGCACCAAACATGCGTCATTTCGGCTATTACAAAACCACGCTCATTATATTTAATGGGTGAGTGCAATTACTGCAACGCGGTGACAAACATTAGAGAAAGGAATCGTCAACAGTTCGACTTGTATTTTATACGTAATAAATCTAGTGTGAACCAAGTGATCTTTTCTCTACGCACTTCATCTCAACAACAACTCTGCAAGTGTACGCACCGTACATTTTATGGTCCTTCGAGCCGGATGTTGGTGCTTTTGTGTCTCTTCACGGTAGCGGATCGGTTTAGCTGGTCTCCCAGAAGCGGGTCGCCCCAGTTAGATTGAGAAGTCGCATAATACCTTACACGAGGCGCAAGGGTGCTGAATTCCACTAACCATTTCAAATCAAGGAAGATAACGATTCCAAGACTTGAAACGGAGAAGACTACAAGCTACGCAGTAGGCTTCGTAACACATCGCATCGCTCTGCTGTCACCGTCAACGACGTGCCAGGTCTATTGAGCCATCTTACAACGATAACAACAAGAAGCATCAACATGGACAAACTAGAGCTGCAGTCAACATGCTTCGAGAATATCAAAACATTGTGCGTGAACTATCGCAAGGACTCCTCAGCACGAAAAACTGTGGACTACCTAAACAAACGCTTGTCTTCACTTGAAAACCAGTGGCAAGATTTCGAAACCAGACATCAACAACTGCTGCTGGAACTAGAAGACAAAAATATAGCATATTTCAAGGATGACGTCTATAGAAAAACTAAAGAAATGTTCGCTTCAACCAAAGCAGACATTACTAACAAATTAGTGACGTCGGAAAAACAACATGTGAAGTTCGACCTAGGTGAGACTTCACAAGATGACGACAGCAACAAAGTACAATTCTTGCTTAACAAGCAAGAATGCAACTTTAACGCAATATGCCGTGTCATGTCCAAAATTGACATAGGCGCCATCTCGGAAAGATGGGAACTGGAAGATCACTTAACGACACTGAAATCGAAATGGGAACCCATCGATAAACTTCACTGGGAAATAGATTTCCAACTGAAAGGATCTAACGAGCGCTACTGCCAGATGTTCACGGACATCGAAAAGAAATACGATGAGCTGAAGCAGAAAATCAATGCCAAGATCTGGTCCACCGTCCACTATCAGAAATCTACACCTAAGATCGAGATCCCAGAGTTTTCAGGAAACTACAGTCAGTGGATTTCATTCAAGGACCTGTTCCTGGAAGCAATACACCAAAATCCAATGATCAACAATGCGCAGAAAATGCAACACCTAAAGACCAAGTTGCGAGGAGAAGCCGAACGCTTAGTGCAGCATCTGACAATTAGCGCTGATAACTATGTCTCATGCTGGGATATCTTAAATCAGCGCTACGATAATCGTCGCCTGCAGTTCACTTTATATATGAACAACATGCTAAGCCTGCCGATCATACAACATGCAGATTCATCCAACTTGAAGAAGATGCATGACGTCATTACCGAATGCTTAAATGGCATCTCTAACATCGGAATCGATACATCGACCTGGGATCCGATCATTGTGCATATCATGTCACAAAAACTAGACTCCGACACTTTGGGTGACTACATGAAGGAACTCCATGATCACCGAGAACTACAAAAGCTGAACGACTTCCTGTATTTCCTCGAAACACAGTTCATGGCATATGAAACAATGAAGTCGGCAAAAAAGGCGAATACTACAACTTCAGAGAAATCATCCAACTGGAAACCATTCAATAAGCAAAACCAAATGAAGAAATACAACTATAACAAAACAAGCAACTATCACGCTTTACATGGAAAATGCCCATTCTGCAACGGAAGTCATGTATTGCGTCAATGTGACAAATTCCTTCAAATGGACTTCGGCAACCGAAATGACACAGTTTCGAAATTGCAGGTCTGCAAAAATTGTTTGTTCAGCCACGGAAACAACAATTGCAAATCAACGAAAACGTGCAAAGAATGCAACTTGAAACACCACACATTATTGCACAATTCGGACAAACAAACCATAACGTTATCACCTAGAAAAACTAACAATGAGCAACGCTCCTCATCATCAGCTCAACAACCAACATCAAACCATTTGTCTAAAGACAATATGGAAGTGTTACTAACTACGGTCCAGCTGAGAGTTAAATCCGTAGATGGAACATACGTAACACTGCGTGCGCTGCTCGATCAAGGCTCACAAGTGAACTTGATAACAGAAAACGCTGCACAAATACTACGTCTTCCTCGAATCGGGATCAACGCATCCGTTTCGGGAATCGGCTCTGTATCTAGAGGATGCAGGGGAAAACTAAAATTTACCTGTCAATCGATTCACTCCGATTATAGCTTTGAAACACAAGCACTTATCATGACGAAGCTAACAAATAACTTACCTACGAGAACGTTCGAGAAAGGAGACTGGACGCACCTAGGAAACGTGAAACTCGCGGATCCTGACTACAACGTTTCTCGGCAAATCGACCTGTTACTAGGAGCTGACGTATACTCAGAAATTATCCTCGACGGTGTACTGAAAAGCAATAACAGCTCTCCAGTTGCACAACACACGCAAATTGGATGGATTTTATGCGGGAAGATGAAACAAACCTTTAACTGCCACGTAACTTTAATTAACTTAGAAGATCTCACAAAATTTTGGGAGAATGAAGATATCCAAACCACTAAAGATATCCCCAAGGACGACCAGTGTGAACAATATTATAAAGAAACTGTGAGAAGATCACCTGACGGAATGTATATCGTCAAAATGCCTCTACTTCCCGACTACGCAGAGAACCTGGGCAAATCTAGAACAAATGCGGTTTCACAGTTTCTACAGCTGGAAAAACGCCTGGAAAAAAATGGAAAACTTTCATTAATGTACAAACAATTCATGGAAGAATATGCTGAACTAGGTCACATGAAACCTGCGTCACCGATATCAACTGACATCTACTTTTTACCACATCACGGTGTCCTGAGGGAAAACTCGACAACAACAAAGCTGAGAGTTGTATTTAACGCCTCGCAAAAAACAACGAGTGGCTACAGTCTGAATAATGTCATGGAAAAAGGCGCAAACTTGCAAAAAGATATTCAGGCTCTTATACATAAATGGCGAACCTACAGATACGCATTCACGGCCGACATTGAAAAGATGTACCGCTGCATTGGGATTTCAGAAGAGCAGCAACATCTACAAAGAATTGTCTGGCGGGACTCACGAGATCACCACTTGCGCGATTACCAGCTTTGCACCGTAACCTACGGTACCAAATGCGCACCATGGCTAGCCATGCGAACTTTGAAGCAACTAGCCATTGACGATGGCCACAAACATCCGAAGGCTGCTAAGATACTTGTAGAAGAATGCTACGTAGATGACGTCATTAGCGGTCATAACAATCTCACAGAAGCGAAAAATCTCCAACAATCCTTGATACAACTTTTAAGAGGAGGGGCATGAACTTACGAAAGTGGACAGGCAATCACCGAGTTATATTGGAAGGTTTACATGAAGATCAGATTTCAACTCAAAACATATTTGATTTTAAAGGTGAAGAATCAACTAAAACATTGGGACTTGGTTGGAACCCAAACAGCGACACTTTCCACTTCAACTGGCCTGTAGAAAATACAACACAGCTAACAAAGAGATCTCTACTCTCAGCTATATCAAAATTCTACGACCCACTGGGTTGGCTCTCCCCGGTGACGGTCAAGGCCAAACTAATATTCCAGAAACTCTGGATGAGTAAACTGAGCTGGGATGACGTAGTGCCCAGCAACATCGAATCGGAGTGGCTGAACCTAAAAACAGAACTGCCGTCGGTTAAGGAAATAACAATAAACAGATGGATTGGCGATACACAAAAATGTGTCGAGCTATTAGGCTTCTGTGACGCAAGTGAAAAGGCGTACGCTTGTGTCGTTTATAGCAGAGTCTTCAACGAACATGACCAACCCATCGTAACTCTACTAGGTGCTCGAACTAAAGTGGCTCCACTGACACAGAAAACCACATTACCTAGACTGGAACTATGTGGCGCGCAACTACTTGCTGCCTTGATGGAGAAAACCAAGCAAATTTTCTGTGGATATAACGTATCTATACAGGCTTGGTCGGATTCTCAAGTTGACCTCGCGTGGATCCAGGGAGAAACATCAAGATGGGAAACGTACGTAGCCAACAGAGTGGCAAAGATCAAAGGCGTCATCCCTGCAGCTCAGTGGCGTTATGTCAAATCAGAGCAGAATCCGGCAGACTGCGCATCAAGGGGGCTTTTGCCAAACAAATTGAAGAACTTCAATCTATGGTGGCAGGGCCCCGCATTTTTGACAAAACAAGATCCGTCGGAAGGCATTCCTTGCGCTTTCCAAACAAATTTTGGCTGCATAAATCATATTCAAGTCGAAAAAACTTCACAAGAAAATATCGACCACAATATAATAACAAAACTATTAAACAAATGCAGTTCAATGACACAAGTAAACAGGGTCATCGCATGGATACAACGCTTCATAACAAATACGCGCAACAAGACGAAATCGGAAACTACGTACCTAACAACAAGCGAACTAAGTGCAGCGCGTAGAAGTATCATAATTGAAGTACAGCGATTGCAGTTCAATTCTGAATACAAACAACTTGTTCACAATCAAACAGTACCAACAAAGAGCGCAATTTACAAGCTGAATCCCTATATGAACAAAACAGGAATCATCTGTGTCGGAGGTCGTCTTAAGCACTCAAGCTTACCCGGAGAGATGAAGAATCCAATCATCATACCACATAAGGGACGACTCACACAACTTCTAATAGAACAAGCCCATTCAAACACGCTACATGGAGGGGCTTGGCTGACGTTAACTTACATCAGACAGCGTTACTGGGTCGTTGGCGGTAACCGAGCCGTCAAAATGCAACTTCGAAGATGCGTACGCTGTCATCGCTTCAACAAAACAGATAGCCACCAACTGATGGGTGACCTACCACAACAAAGGATCACTCCATGCCGACCTTTCACACACACAGGAGTTGACTTTACTGGCCACGTCGACGTCAAACACAACAAGGGCAGAGGCGTGAAAACTTCAAAGGGATACATAGCCATGTTCATATGTATGGTAACGAAAGCCGTTCATATTGAACTCGTGTCAGACCTCAGCACAGAAACGTTTATTGCAGCTTTCCAAAGACTGTGCTCGAGGCGCGGAACTCCCAAGCACATGTACTCTGACTGTGGCACAAACTTCATCGGCGCCGCAAAGATACTTCGTCAAGAATTCGAAGCGTTCAAACAACTACTGAAACCAGATCTCTTCAACGAACTGGCCAAATTGGAGGTGGAATGGCATTTTAACGCTCCTGCCTGGCCTACTGCTGGCGGACTATGGGAGGCTGCCGTTAAGTCGATGAAGCACCATCTGCGACGAGTACTGGGGGACCAAAAACTTACATACGAAGAGTTCATTACGATCTTAACAAAAATAGAAGCCTGCTTGAACTCACGACCGCTGTGCCCGCTAACTGAAGATCCAGAAGAGTTTTACAACTGCCTTACTCCTGGACACTTCCTTACAGGAAGCCCAATATTGTCCATGCCGCTTTCGGATTACAATGACGTCAATAGCATTGACTTACGCCGCAGGTGGAAGCTTACCGAGCACATGTTTCAACAACATTGGAAAAACTGGTCAAACGATTACCTCACAACACTACAAACACGTAGTAAATGGAACAAACCTACAAAAAACGTCAAAGAGGGCGATGTAGTACTGGTGAAAGATAACAATCTACCGCCGGGAAAGTGGGCCTTAGGTCGTATACTGGAGACTCATCCAGGACCTGATGGATATGTTCGAGTTACTACTCTCAAAACTCAAGCAGGAATCATAAAACGCCCAATAACAAAACTATCGCCATTACCATTGAACTCTGAAATTGAGGATGCCGAGAAAAACGAAACACAAGAGAAGCCCCGACAGAGTTCGAAAAATGAACAGCGGAAGAGTTCAAAGAAACCAATTAACTCAACGATACTAATAACATTGTTATCATTGTTTACATTAGTAACGGGATCATATAGCGCCATTGACGGCACGCGCGCAGCGCCGGCGTCGACCGCTCAGATTACAAGCTTGGAACGCGAGCGGCCCATATACTATGACACCGTCGGCAAAATGCAAGTAGTGCACGACGAATGGATACTGATGATGTACTACAACCTAACAAACTATTGGGAAGGAACTCGTCGCACTCAAAATTACTTTGGAAATATCAAGAATTTATGCTATAAAACGCAACTGCAGCAATGCATATCGACTATGGAACAATTAAGTCATGAAATCGAACTTTTGAACTACTACAACACCATCCTGATAAATCCACACAAACACTTGAGCAACAGAAAGAAAAGAAGCTTAGTGGATGGAGTCGGTTATATAGCTAATAGTCTGTTTGGAATATTAGATCAACGATTTGCACAAAAATATCAAAACGATATACAATCTCTTCAGACTAACGAAAACTACCTACTGGAGTTAATCAAAAATCAAACAACTATTGTGGAGCTTGAGAATCAAGTACTGAAGCAAAGTGAAGACAACATTCAGCGTCAATTCCACTCAATCGACAACTTCATCAATCAGACCAACATGAACATAGCTTCCATTGAAACGGAAATGGGAATACTTTCTGCCACTACCTACATCAATTCTGCTTCGTTAACAACGTACCTGTTGATCAACAGCTTGAGGACATTCCAGGAAATGCTGTTCAACACTCTAACTAACATCTACCAAGGACATGTAGACGTACATATGATCACTCCGGTTCGACTGATACAAAAACTTACGGAAATATCCGGAAGCCTTCCGAAAACTTTATCGCTACCAGTTGAAAACTACAAGGAAAACATTAAGGATATTTACAAGCTTATAAACGTGAAAGCACGAGTTACTGAAAACTACTTTTTATTCGAAGCACATATCCCACTTGTATCCGACGAAGATTTCGTCATGTACAAAGCTATACCTTTACCAGTTGTCATAGCTGAGGACACCACATATGTGCGGCTATCAAACAACTACATCGCTGTCAACTTCAAGAAGAACGCTTACGTATCTTTATCAGAAGAAGACCTGAAACACTGCATGCAACAAAAATCGCAGAATTTCTTATGCAACAAAAACCTGCCGTCATTTGATCTGCACGGCAAAAGCGCTCCGTGTGAGGCAAAACTGCTATCACAGCAAAACACCAGACCGTGCGACGTCGAACGTGCGTCATGCAAGGACGTCTGGATAAAATTACAAACACTAAACAGCTGGCTGGCGATTTGCTGCGAAACATGTTCTTTACGAATCATATGCAGCAATGACGTCACATCACAGACCATCTCATCAGCGAGCATAGTGACATTGTCGCAAGGATGTGTACTGCAATCCGCCGACTTGACCATCACCGCTCAACGCCAATACAGCAGTCGTATGAAGATGGATTACGAGTTCACAGCTCCAACTTTCGATACATCTATTAACAAGATAGTGAACTTAACGTATCGCTACGCCCCAACCAGCTTTCAGTCAACGGCTACAAATCAAGAATTCGCGACAATTGAACAGAAAATTGCTACTCAAAGGAATAATGAAGCTTCACTGCCAACAATATCAAGTCATGACGTTCACCAATTTGCCGTCATTTATTCTTTGCTGGCGGTCGCAATCATAATTTTCCTGGTTGTGGTTGGGAGGAAACTTTGGCCTCACTACTGTACGAACAACGCCAATAACCAAACTTCTACTCAACCACCTCAAGGTATTGAACTTAAAATTATCCGGAAACCAGAACAACAGCAAGAAGCAGTCGCAGCGAAACCAACGAAGGACTTCATGCGGCTTGAACCTCAACTTGGGAGTAGGAATGTCGCTTTTCAATTTGATTAATCATTTACTTTATTACTTTGTAATGGCTTTTCCTTTCTCTTCTTGTTTCTTTCTCCTTTCGGGGTTGCCAAGATGTACAGTCTTACACTGTACACGTTTTGCTGACGCGGTGCCCCGCACGCCCGCACCAAACATGCGTCATTTCGGCTATTATAAAACCACGCTCATTATATTTAATGGGTGAGTGCAATTACTGCAACGCGGTGACAAACATTAGAGAAAGGAATCGTCAACAGTTCGACTTGTATTTTATACGTAATAAATATAGTGTGAACCAAGTGATCTTTTCTCTACGCACTTCATCTCAACAACAACTCTGCAAGTGTACGCACCGTACAATACTTTTACAATGTTTGTAAATATGTGAACACCATGTATCTATCACTTAATTAACTTATTTATCATTGCTACGTTTATTAAATTCTTTTTACCTATTGTGGTAGGGTAATTTTTATTATAGGTGCATCGTCTTCACATATAATTATATAATTAATGTATACAAAATATTGTAACACATTTTAAAAGAGTAACGATGGAGTTTCTTGCCCATTCTTCTCCATACGAAACTACCTTTTGGAAGGGGCGACTAAGTAGAATCAATTCTATTTAAATGTAAATGTTGACGTTCAAAAGTGCCTTTTACGAGTATGTGCCTATTTGAAATAAATGCTTTGACTTTGACTTTGTTCCGCCTCCTCCTTCGCGAACATTACTGCTTCGCAGAAAGAGGTGACGGCTTCCCAAGCCCTCTCGCTCCGTACCACGGCCTGGACCAGGGCCAGACGCGAGAGATCGCCACCGCCAACCGCCTCCACGAGGACACGGCGGTGCTCCGCCCAAGCCGGGCAGACCTCCACCGTGTCCTCCGGGCGATCCACACAATGGTGACACCCGGGCGTTTCCTCCCGCCTTATCCGGAACAGGAACCTCCCGAAACAACCGTGTCCGGTGAGGACCTGCGCCAGGCGGAAGGTGAGGACGCCGTGGCGCCTCTCTAGCCACTCCTCAAAGAGGGGACTTATCGCCGCAATTGTGGCGTGCCCAGCGCTGGGTTGCGACAATCGCACTCTCCATGCCGCCCTGAGATCTCGCCAGAGCTCTGTCCGCTGTACCGTGATTTTTAGCTACGCCCCAGCGTTTCGCCTCCTCGCGCCACTCCCAAATGTGCGCGAGGAGCTGAGCCTGAGCGTGCAAGCGAGAGCGCGGAACAAGCGATAGAGAGGCACGATCAGCGAAAGGGCTGCATTTTAAATAATAATAAACCAATTACAGGCACTTTTGAATTGCCAAGGGGTCGGTCAGTCAGAAAGATGAAGCTAGTTGCCCATTCCAAAGCGTAGTAGGTACCTATGGAGAAGAACGGGCAAGAAACTCCATGGACACTCTTTTAAATCAAAATATTGTTACAATAGAGTGGTTACATCATTCATGTTGTAATTATACATGTGAGAACGATGTAGAAAGACGTGCACGTTAAAAGCGTCCGTAATAAAAAGATAAAAACAATTATGGAATTAAAATAAGCCGTGGCAGCTAAGAAATGACCAGTGCCTACTGACGGCGCCCGTTCACGAACATGACGTATGGATCAGCACCATTCAGCTCAACCATTTTGAAGGGAACCAATGATCCAATACACACGCCACCACCAGCGACACATTTGAGTGAGCATGACATACTCTCAGCCGCCAGGGCACATTCAAGTCAATGAAAGACGAACCCAGTAAGCTTTATAGTGGGTACATAGTGCTCACACATGTGCTATGCAATTATACAATACTATGAGATTGAATTTATACAATGCAAAGATAGGTTGTACAATCTTCATCAGCTCCAACACTATTTTCGAATGCTAATTAATTAGTTTACGCGCCCTTGTGGAGCAGGACCAGCCCTGAGCCAAGCATTTTTGTCAGCGATATAATCCCCCAACTTATAATATGCTTGGCTGTATAGTGTGCGTTTTATACAGGATTTAAATTTCGTTTCATTCAGTTGGAGTATGTGGGGAGGTATTTTATTGTAACATTTTAAACAGTACCCCATGAAGGATGAGTCTACTTTAGCCAGTCTGAAACCTGGTTGAACTAATTGGTCCCTATTTCTAGTCCTATAATTGTGTCTTTCACCTCTTTTACTGAAAAGATTTAGATTTTTCCTTACGTACATGATGTTTTCATAAATATATTGACAAGGTACCGTCATGATGTTAATGTCTTTAAACAGTTCCCTTAGAGAATCGCGCCTGCGGAGGCTGTATATTGCTCTGATAGCTCTTTTCTGCAGAATAAAAATAGACTCAATATCGGCAGCCCGTCCCCATAATAAAATACCGTAAGACATGATACTATGAAAATAGCTGAAATAGACTAGCCTCGAGGTATCTACATTAGTAAATTGACGGATTTTTCTTACAGCATATGCTGCTGAACTTAGCCGTCCTGCAAGAGATGTTAAATGAGGACCCCATTGCAGCCTTGAGTCTAGCGTTATTCCCAGGAAAACAGTTTCATCGACAAATTCTAGTTTCTCGTTATTCAATACTATGTCACAATCACTACTTTTAACATTCGGTAAAGCAAATCTTATGCATTTAGTTTTTTTCCCATTTAATACTAAATTATTAGCAGTGAACCAATTATGTACCTGCAGTAGGGCATTATTTACGTCGTCAAGATTTGATGCACGTCTATTTATCTTAAAGATTAAAGAAGCATCGTCAGCAAATAATACCATTTGTGGTTGGTTTTTAAATAAATGGGGTAGATCATTAATATATACTAAAAAGAGGAAGGGACCTAATATCGATCCTTGTGGAACACCCATTTGTACTTTTAAATGAAGTGAATTGATACCATTTATTTGCACTTTTTGTTGTCTATCATTTAAATAAGAATGTACTAAACTAAGCGCGAGTTTACCTAGTCCGTAATGCTCAAGTTTTAAGAGCAAGGTTTCGTGATCAACGCAGTCAAATGCCTTGGAGAGGTCACAAAAGATCCCTATGGCATCTTGGGCCTCCTCCCACGCTGTAAATATGTGTTTTAATAAAGTGACACCGGCGTCAGTCGTACAACGTCCTTTGGTGAAACCATATTGCTGATCGTGTAAGATTTTGTTGGTGTTAAAATGATTAAGCATTTGATTGAGCATTACCTTTTCGAACACCTTGCTGATCGTGCCTTTCGTTAGCGTTAGCTTGTGTCACACTTATCTCTCTTCTTGCGTGACGTCAGAGCTAGTATTCCGAATAGTACAGTAGTAGTAGTAGTGGTTCATCGATGTTTCTTTATGACGTTATCACGTAAAACTGAGGAGCTGGCGAACAAAACCGGATTAGTCCACGAAAATAAATTTTACACGGTAGCTAAAAAACTAATATCAGTATATGAAGGAGACTAATAGTATTACATTGCATTAGGATATGTCGGTGGATTAGTTCTATTATTGCATGAGGTACCTATTTTTAATTTACTTCTATATTCTGGAACTTATTCAAGAAATAAAAATGGACTAAACCGGTTTTGTTTGAAAAAGGTGGACTTTGGTGTGGTGGTGGTGGTGTTTCGTTTTTGTTAGACATTTCCTGTTTTGATTGAAAATGTGTTGATGAAATAAATACATTACAGGACAAGTTCGCTTTAGAATGAAAAAATATATTTTTTTTAAATCTTTGTGTTGGATATTGGACTAGTCCGGTTTTGTATGAAAATTTAGTTTTTTAAGCCTTTTTTAGCCTACTTCTAGCCGGTTTTGGGTGAAAATATTAACAGGGATCGACGAAACTAGGTCAAGACATCACGATTCGAAAAAAAAACATCTTTTGAATAGTAGTGGACAAGTCCGGTTCTGTTCTCCAGCTCCTCAACTATCGTCCGTAAACCAACTTTTGACGTGATAACGTCTTATAAATCGATGAACACCGGCTGCATGCACGAAAAAAGTGTAACGTTCCGTCTGAGCCTGAGCGTGCGAGCGAGAGCGCGGAACAAGCGATAGAGAGGCACGATCAGCCCTTACCTATTCCCTTTCGTTAGCATTAGCTTGTGTCACATTTAACTCTCTTCTCGAGTGACGTCAGAGCTAGTATTCCGAATAGTACAGTAGTAGTAGTGGTTCATCGATGTTTCTACTCGTATGACGTTATCACATAAAACTATCGTCCGTAAACTGACTTTACAGACAACCAATTTTTTTATTATTGATTTTAGTCGATCGATATATCGGTCGATTGTTAAGTTTAACTTTTAAATACTACTGCAGTTGGATTTAGATTACGTGGTAAATAGTTAGGTTTTAAAACGGCTAGCTAGCCATCAAGCTCATCATAAAATCAAAATAAAATAAGAAAAATTAAAATGTCTATGTAAACTTAAAAATGCCAACTATTTATTTTTTCAAACGAAGATGATAACCGCGTGTTTTTTGACAAGATTCGGATTAAAATCATATTGATCACGTAGATTGAGTAAGAAGAATCGATGTTGCTTCATTGAACGAATTTGTACTAGGCTCGCATAACACGATGGATTTCTTTACAAGATGTTATCCGAGATCATTTTAGTAGAGCTATTCGCTAATAGATGGCGTGGGAAGTTGTTAGTTTTCCAAGAGTGATGAAAAAGTTTCCAAAAACAAGAAGAAAACGCTTGAACAACCTGAAATCTTAAAAAAAATTAAGCCCTCAGTTGACTCTTCTGATGGAATGTATATCGATCAATCAATACAACAACTATGTACACAGAGCAATGTTTACTTCAGCTAAGCCTCGCCGTGCGTCGGTATTAATTAAGGTAATATTGTAATAATAATAATTAAATTAATAATAATATTAATATTTTTTATAAGGTCATATTGCCATACATGTCACGGCGTCGTCGTCTATATTAGAATTTTGATACCACCTACTTTCAGACTTATCCACCCTTTTTTAGCTCAAAATGAATTTACAATAATTGAAAAAAAAATTAAAAAACATTTTGGGTTGGAATCGAATGCGCGAGAATCGCCCGATCGCACAGTGTAAATAATTATATTTATACTGTGCCGATCGGATGGACTTAACCGGTTTTGATTCCAACTCTGTTGAATGAGTACTGGGAATACATAAATTAATTGGATGCTTAAACAAAGTGTCGGACAAAAATAGTGGACGGAGTACCTACGTGGTTTTGATTTTACTTCGCCAAATGATTACTAAGAGTAAGAAAACATGCTAAACAAGAAGGATTACATTTTGTCACCGCCAATTCCAGAGCCAGAGCACAGAGGCTGGTTGTTGAGGTGACAGACTCAGTGGTGCCGATTCTGTTGTACACCGAACTAAACTAACTAAACCATCACTAAAATTCCTTACTTTTGGCTATGAGAATCTTAACGCTATTCTGCAAAATAAAATCTCTAAATTTAAAAATAATTTTGACACATCTAAAATCAAATTTGGCAATTGCGACTCCACGTGATACTTGTTTTGCCGTACCACGTGATTTTTTTTTAGAGCCAGAGTCGCGCATTATTTTGCAGCCTCGACATGTTTTGTATGGAATTTTTCACTTTTTGTATGGAAAATATGAAAAAAAAATTTTTTTTTTACCAACACGTTGGATTTTAGATGTTCCGGGATTTATAAAGGGGGTCGAAATTTTCATTATTTTTGCGATAGGATACACCGTTTTCGAGATATAAGCAAAAGAAAAGAAAAAAAGATACAGTACTGTTTTTGCATCTGAAGTCGAGGTGTTGGTATGAATTTTAGTTCATGACAACTAATTTTATTCCACACCTTTTTAATCGCGATTAAAAACAGGCAGCAAAATTTTTGGTGAAAAACGTAAAATTCAGAATAGCAAAATTGCCATTTTCACTAAATTATAATCTCAGTGCCATCTTAGTGCTGTCAAACTAAAATTTGGTTAAGTTGTGTCACTTTAGTCAATTTCAGAATGGGAAATCGTCGTTTGACAGGAATAAACTAAATTTTGGTGATTTTTAGTCTAGTTTAGAGAATTTTGTGACAAGAGAATCGGCACCAGTGGCTGCGCTGCGCCAAAGTTTCTTGATGTGGAAGACTGGCTGAACCAACTGACTAACGCGGTTTTGATTTTACTTCATTGAATGAGTACTAAGACAACATGGTTAAACAGGAGGCTAAAAAATGTTGTATTGTGTAATAAAAGGAGTTACGTGGTTTTGACTTTACTCCATTGAACGAGTACTAAGATGACTGATGACTGCGCTGCGTAGTAAGCTCAAACAGTTTACAGCTACTTTAAATAATATAGCACTACAACGTAGCCTTTGTGTTCCTAGTACAATTTGTTCCTAAAGAAGCGCGTTTCCATGAAATGCAGAGCTTTCTTGCAACACGCTTCCTCAACATTTGCTGTATTCTGATAGGTCACTTTTACTCTGTCCCTTTTCAACAGTAAACAGAATGAAAGACGTAGCACGTTACTCCCTCGCTCCGCATCGCCGTATCGGTGACTTATTGCGACTTCGCACGTAGCCCGATTTACTAGGAGAACATGTAAGTGCAGTTGTTGAATGCAGTAGTTGAATCCACCTAGAAACTGCAAACTGATGATGTGCATCTAGTATTATTTCATTCGCATTTTATCAGCAGGTCCATTCCTGAATACAATATGAAGGAAGCGATGCAGTTTCTACGCTGAAAGAAGCGAAGATTTGTGGAAGTGCCTGAAAATAAATGATCACAGGTGTTTTAAAACGAGGAAATTTATTAGGAACTTGTTTTTCAATTCAATGTCGTGCGCGCGCTGTTCTCTAAAGTAATTTTACTTCAAAGTTTTCAAACTCATGAAATTCGGTTAATAAAAAAAAAACTAAAGAAAAAAGTCTATGGGGCCTAGGTCAAATCATTTGGGCTGGGTACATAGCAGACGACCACAACTATCTGCCATTTTCGTATGTTCAACGTTCTGCCGAACTAGTCTTAAATTTGTATTTAAAATACGGAAGAACTTTTTACCTGACCTAATATTTTGTCAGAAGAGGTTCCTGTAATATTGTTTTAATTTTGGTGAGTGATTTTTGAGTAAACTTCAATAATACCTATTTAATATTTTAATGTTGATGACCTTATACCTATTATTATTATCACTACTTGCAATCATCATCACCTGTTTGCCCTTGTCTCATGTTACTTGGGGTCGGTTAGCCCAACATGTTTTCTTCATCCCATTCAACTGTCGCCCTATCATTTACTAACTTTTATTTATTTGCATTCTTCATACAATCCATTTTCCCTTTCTTGCCCTTCCTCTCCTACTATAACCATCAATATTTATCACTAACTTGCAATCTTTCAATACAACCGCAAATAATTTATACATGAATCACTTTGTACTTACCTGTTTTTGTATACCTATATCAATTATAATTTATTTTGAATTACCCGAGTAAAAGTAAAAAGAGCCTCCAATAGGTAGGTATGTCTGAGAACTTTATTATTCTTTACAAATAGGTACTTAAATACACCAAACCAAATATTTAAAGAAAGAAAAACTGCAAGAGTACGATAACGTAATTGATGATAACTCCCATCAAACTTATTGCTAGCGTCGCGTAAAATACTATATTGTAGTCTGTGGTCTCAACTAAATGAAACCGCCACTTAGGCCTGAGGTGGCTCCGCCAGCGAGGGGTGCTCCGAACGTGAATGAGAGAAAAGATGCGATATGACTGCGCGAGGGTGAAACAAAATTTTTACCTACTTAGTTGTAACTATCCCAGTTTACCAAAATGACCATTAACCATCAATACACTATCGCTATTTAATTTTTACCAAGCTTACATGATGATTTTGCAAAACTTTTTACATTTCACAAAAATCGAATTGCATCAAAATTCCCGTTTTGAACTAAAATTGGTCAATAAACCTTAAGTTGTTTTTTTTTAATTAAACAAATTACATACCGTTCGAAAGGCCATACACCAAGGACGTTTCGATGAAATCCTAAGTATTCAACCACTTTTTTTTTTAATGCAATGCAAAGAAAAGCTTAAAATCTTGTTTTACCCCTTTTAGTAATGTTTGAAGGCTCATAACTTTTGTCCAGCTGTTATACTTATGCACCAAACAATAATTTTAGAGGAATCTACCAACAATCGAGACAAAAACAAAAAAAAATGCCAGGTTCGTCTATCCTACATAAAGTAATCTTACTTCAAAGTTTTCAAACTCATGAAATTCGGTTATTAAAAAAGCTTTGGGCCTAGGTCAAATCGTTTGAGCTGGGTAGATAGCAGACGACCCCACCTATCTGCCATGTTCGTATGTTCAACGTTCTGCCGAACACCCTGTATATATTATATCAAAACCAGCCAGATACAAACAGTACAGCCAAAGAGATATTACAACACCTATAAAATAGTGATGCGACTCGAGTCCAATTTTACTCGAGTGACATGGGATAAAATCGGATTCGAGTGAAAAAATTGTTGACTCGAGTTCACTCGGTTTTTCACTCGGACTCGAGTCCCTCGCTCATCACTCACCTAGGCAAACAGGTTTCAACATGCACGCGGCGCGACCGCCGCGTGGCGTACGTTACGACGATTTGAGGTAAAGAGTGGGTACTTGAGTACTTATTTGTATAGAAAGACGTAGTCTTGTGTTATCTACCATGAGTGACGATCAAAACTCGGTAACGAAAAAATCTCTAAGTGTGGAACTATTTAGAAAGATTTAGAACTGAAAAGAATAGAATAGAATACTCTTTAATAAGTACACCAAAAAGTTACAGATATAATAAATGTAAACATTTTACATAGGGTGACATAATGGGCGGTCTTATCGCTAAAAGCGATCTTTTACAGACCACAAATTAATCAAAACAGGTAGAGCAACCTTTTGATTTTTTGATTTATGTTTAATAAGTGCATTCTTCAACTAATATTATTCATCAAATGTGAAAATGCAATAAATAATTGAGTATTGATTATCACGAGACTTCATATCCATAAAGTTAGGTAGGTATATAGTGCACCATTACTGAGTTTGTTGTACCTAATTCCTAATACAATATTCTATTTTTCCATTATTTGAATGATATTATTATTATTTATACTGATTTCGAAAAAAGGGACGAGTTTTTTTTGTTTTAATTTTATTTTACATGGGTTTGCTCTTGACTCTAGTCTAGGTCAGTGGTAACAGAGACAAAGTCGATTGTGGTGGTTATGCAGTGATGCAATACTTGCAATAAACCTCTCATTTATTAATCAACCTTGTTTTATGTACTACTCGATCATCCGAGTGGTATTCGAGTGAAATAACCACTCGAGTGACTCGACTACTCGAGTGGTATTCGAGTGAGATTGTAAAATGACTCGAATGACTCGAGTGGTAAAATTTGACTCGAGTCGCATCACTACTATAAAATACGGAAAATAATTCCCCGACCTACTAAACTATAACCGAACGAAACGAATTGAACTGACAATGTGTCAGTGTCAAACGCAAACGTGACAGTCGTGCCAAGCCAATTAACCGAGGTTGCGTTCCGAGTTGCGATGTATTCGATTTGAGCGCGCTTACACGCGTACCGAATTAGCGTGAGCGCGATAACGATGTCCCGTGAATCGTCATAGATGACGTCATGACACGCGCCATCTTGCGATAACGCCGACCATGCCCTAAATGAATATCACCGTGAGCGCTGTCAAAAATGATGGTAAACTAAAGCGGCATTTTCGAAATTATGCTGTAAAATCAAAGACGTAACAGAATACCAGAAATGAGTTATAAACTCATGCTCATTATGTTTAATTATTGTTGCATCTATGTTATTTGTAATTCTTGGTAACAACTATGAGTGTAATTGTAGTTTTATTAATTATTTTTAACATAGCCAATAATATCGACACACATATAAATAATGTGAACCCCATGGGTGTTTTAAAGTGATACAATAATGCGAACTGTAAGAACTGCCTTTTCACCTGTGACAAACAATAAATAAATGAATAATAATATGAACATGGTATTTTACTTCGGGGTAAATCTTTGCAGGGAGCATGTAAATACGCTAATATAAGTACTTCGATGTCCGTTTCATCCCTGGACGAATTGTCGTTCTCAAACTTAAATTCTGAGTTATCCGAGTAGATAGAGTAATCCAACAAAATAGAAGTGCCAATGCGTTAAACTTTAATTTGCAGACGAATAATCGGTCTTTTTTGTGCAAGGTTTGAGGTTGACGTTGAGCGACCACTGTGAGCGCGTTCACGAGCGTTCCGAATTGATGACAGTTTTAAACTGTCATAATCATGATATCTAACACGGAACGCAAAATATCGATGTGATCGCTGTGAGCGCTCACGTTCTAATTCGGAATGCAGCCCGAATAGAAACTAGAAAGACCGAAGACGTCAAAGTCAAACTTGTCCAAACTTGAACGAATACGAAAGGCATAATTTTTATTTTATAAATTTATTAAGTTTGTGAAAGAATGTAACAAACATTTATTCCGTTAAATAATAACTATTCATTAGAGGCAGTATGCTCGAACAATAACAAAACGTGGTGATGATAACTGGCATAGCGTTATCAAGAGAACTGATAACATTCATTGCGGTTACTGACTTGACTGTATAATGCTGGAAGCAATCGGTAAGCTTTTATGATATTACGCCAGTTTTAAACATGACGCGGGTAGCTACGTACGTGTTCATAGATTTAGAGACCACCAGTCTCCCGCAGTTTGAGTATAATAAGACGAGAATTACTGAATTAAGTATGGTGGTAGTGAGACGCAGGCATATTTTATACACAAGACCGGGAGCGGCGCCGCGCGTGCAAGAAAAGCTTACACTGTGCTTCAACCCTCGCAGAGCCATTCACCCTGATAGCTCTGATGTATCGGGCTTGAACAACGACCTACTGGAGTATCAAACACCCTTCAACATGAACGCATTTAACACTATAAACTCTTTCCTACAATGTTTTGAGAAGCCAGTGTGTTTAGTTGCACAGAATGGTCACGATTTTGACTTTCCAATACTAAAAAATCATTTTGAGAAGTTAGGAGTTAGTTTACCAGATGATATTTTGTGTGCCGATAGCCTTCACGGGTTTTATGATATTGAATCTGGAAGAAATCGGGATAATTCTTATAAAGCTGGTGTGTCTGTTGTTGATCATAAAACAAATGGTATAAAGGCTGATGAGTCATCTGGTGACCAAAAACAGAATAACCTAACATCTGATAAGTTAGTAGAAGAAAAATCCAGGTCAGACAAACAAATATGTAACGTTTCTGAACAAATATGTAAAGAGTATATGACAGAAGAATTGTTAAAAGATTTTGAAGAAAATAATGATTTGAATAGTCAGCAAACAATGCAACAGGAGAATGAAAGAACACCTGTACAGAAACAGGGTGTTCCTAAGGTAAAAATGAGTATAAATACAGTTAGACGAAATAAAGTTAGAAGAAATATATTCTATAACAAGCCTGGCACAGAGCTAAGCAAAAAGCCATGTAGTTCATACAAACTGAAAGACTTTTATGAGCGTGCTGTAGGACGACCTGCAATAGAAGCTCATCGGGCAGAGAATGACTGCATCATGGCCATGGAAGCTTCAGTTGCAATAGCTAAAGAGTTTGTGGAGTGGGTCGACAATGCTGACAACCAATGCAAATTCAGTGAAGTGAATGCTATGAAACTTGGTGTGCCACTCGGAGATTAATGTACTTATTATATTGATTCATTCATTCATTGAAATTCTTAAAGGTGAAATACTTGTGCTATTAAAAAGCATATTGGTGAATTATGCTCATCTTGGAATGTCAGTTATACTGTGGCAATTTTTTTGCACAACTGTTTTTTTTTTGCAATATTTTTTGAGTCTTATTAATAAGACAAATCATGTAAAAGCTAGATTTTAAAACTATTTCATATAATTTACTAAATTTTTGTTATGCCTTCTTATTTTATTTTATTCAATATTATTACTGTTTTGCATAATAGGGTTTGTTTGTATAGTGTAAATTGTACTTATTCTGTACAATTTGTGAGCAGTTTGTGATCTAAATTATTTTTGGTTATTACCACAAATTCTTTAATTTGAATGCCTTTCATTCTAGAATGATTTTTTGACATAAATCACAATTTGAAACCAAATTGGAGTTGATAAAATGAATTTATTCAGTAACCATTTTTACAAGTTTTTTATCATAAAACAAACTTAGCGGTTGAAGATTCTTTTAAAGTCCAGATGGGCATGTCTGGACTGGACTTTTGAGGACATTGTCATAATCACTTAGTTTGAATATAGGCTAATGTAAGTAAAAATTAGTGTGAGGCTTTAAAATACGGGCCCATTTATGATCTCTTTTTTTTGTGTTACTTTGAAAACTTTTGCGCTTTTTAAAGTATTTTGAAATAAAAAGAGGCACGCACAATAAAATGTATTTTTGATGTTTTTGTTATAGAATGAAAATTATATTATTACCCTAAAAAAAAAAAAAAAAATTATTAAGAATTTATTTTAGTCAGCATTAGTAGGTAGGTATCTAAGTAAATATTGGATGATATTTGTAATTATTTTAGATTATTAATTCAAAATATGATATCAAATATTAAGGTTCAATTGCTCAGTAAAAATAATTGATCTCTATTTTCAAAATTACCAAAATTATGTTTACCAGTAGTTTGTACCTAGGTACAGATTATTATTGCAATAATTAATTTTAAAAATATTACATTTGCTTCTTTATTTTTAAAGATAAGTAATTTAACAATAAGAAAAAGATTAAAAAAAAAGAATATCTAATCATTGTAATTAACAATTATGTTTATAATGTAAAGCATTTTAATTGTAAATAAAATTTTATATTTTTTATTATCTGACTTTTTTTCAACCTAGCCTAATTGGAAGTAGAACGCCTAGCCTAGCCTGATACGAAGTACAAGAAACTGAACACTTGGAGAAAGAGATATCAGATTCTTATCAATTAATTCAAACTCACAGCATTTACCTATTTAAATTAAACCATTTACAGGCACTTTTGAATTAAATTAGCTATCTAAGGGCAACATTCACAGGATGTCCTTTGACGCTAAAAGTTTCATACGAATATGAACTTTACTGGTATAATCATTAAAGTTCATACTCTTCTGAAACATATTTTGTTCCGATTTGCTTAATTTTTTTTTGTTTTTATTTGAATTTTGATTTGATTTGCTTGTTGAATCATAAGGTTCATATTCGTATGAATTGCTTACTTAGCAAAGCAATAACAAGGTACGGTCTGTGATTTTTGCTATCAGTAATTTTTCTGACCTACCTACCCCAAACCACATAAACCATCTCCAAACAGTACTGCAGGTCTAGAGTTATAGACTAGTACCTAATAGTAAGCATGACTGCTGAGCATGAGGTCATTGGTTCAATTTCCAGGTCGGGCAATCTCTACCAGGGTTGCGGGAAAGTCCGAGAGGGATACCGTGGCCCCTGGCACAGGCAACTGAAGGAACATGGGTGGGTTTTAGTCAGTAAGAGTCTGACACGCGCTCCCGCTCCGCCCAGAGCGGGAGAAGTTATTTGAAGATTTCCCAGCCTCAAAAAAAAAATGTCGGCAATCTGTTATTGAGTTTTTCCATAATATGGTTTTGTCAATGCGTATATTATGGGCACACCGCTTTTTTTTTTGTCCCGAATCCTTCAAAAGTCACCCGACCTCCGGAGAGGGAAGTCGGGGAGTGTGGGATTTTTACCTCACTAAAACCACCCCGGTGATCACCATCAGCACATAGAGGGGGTCCCGGTTCATCGTAAAAGACCAATTCTGGAACCCCCCCTGCAACGCCTGTAAGGCACATCCCTGGGATGTGCACAGCCCTGCTGACCGCTTCGAATACAAGCCTGACGTTATGTACTGTGGGATGGACCTACGCAAATTCAGAATATTTTGTTTCAGATAAACCCGCATGGGCACTTAACGTCAGCAGCTAGTAGGAATTGGTCGTTTCCTATGCAGAAGAGACGGGAAGAAACTTCACAATTACTCTTTTAAAAATAATTGGCTTTTTTTGTGTTGATGTGATGTTTTCAAATTACAGTGTCAATATAATCGGTATGGGAGAACCAACGAGTTACCTATCGCAACGATCAACTTGCATCCTAGAAAAAATTCGATGAAATTTAGTTACCTTTAATATCTGCTCTTTTTCCTAAAGATTTTGACGACTGTGAAAATAAAACGATACAGGAGTTTCCCTCGAACATAGCTACTCTATACGAGTGAAGTTTGATCATAATTGGAATATTAACTAACTAAAGTTAGTAACATTTTGTCTTATTAAACAATACATGATCTAGAGCCTATAAAATACAATAACACAACCACAATATATCTATGTCTGTGGTTTGACAAATTTCCAGTTAACTTCTAATATTAATCCGTGTAACTTCAAAACTTTATATGATAACGGATATCTGATAAATCACGGATATAGATATCAGTCTCTAGAATTCTAATTATTTAATATTCAAATTATGATCAAACTTCGTTTGTGTGGAGCACGTTCGGGGGAAACGGAAACTCAGGATGTGTCAGGACATGCTACAAAATCACAGCTATTCATCTTTCATCGTGAAAGTCTGGATGGGTGGATGGATGGATGGATGGATATATTGATTGAGTAACAAACATCCATATATATATGGATGTTTGTTACTCAATCACGCCAGAACGGCTGAACGCATGTGGATAAAATCTGGATATAATATAAAGATAGATAGGTATATTATAACCTGGAATATATTTTTATCCTGGTAAATATACGGTTTCCGTGGGATAATTTCTGACATCCACGCAGGCGAAGCCGCTGGCAAAAGCTAGTAAGATACACATAACAACTAATCTAAACTACCAAGAAACTATTAGGATATCAACTTCTCGAATCTAGATTAGGAGAACACAAGTAAAACTTCAATATATTTATTGATATGGATTTTATTGACCAGTAAAATGTAAATATGTTTATGTTAAAACTTGCCGCTTGGACAGTTTAGGTGTTGTGTTCTTAGTTAAATAGTGGACCGACTATTCGAAGAACCGACGAACTTTCTTCAATGGTTGAAAGCATTATGGGTCAAAGTGAGACGAACACATTGTGTTATTTTTTGTTGGTATCAACTTGGACTCCTTCTTGTCGCATTTATCCACTTTTCTTTTATTTTTGGATCCTTCGGATAGCTAAAATGTTAAAATAAAAGCAAGGTGTGACTGATGATGATGATATCAATGATACATGAGTAGTAAACAACAGCCATAAAATTCCAAGCAACAAACAAAGTTAAATTTTGTTCTCTTGTGTAACTAAATAAATAAACTCGTTAAAAAGATCGACAACCACAAATGTCACATCACATCTCTAACAAAGTCTAGTCGGCAGCGGCCGCTTCACGAAACTATCGTGTGAGTGAGAGTATCGTTACAACACTTATCAATTGCGCTATTAGACCAGCCGATTCATTGATCGATGTGTATTAAGCAAACAATGGTTTTTGTTCCAATGAAAATAATTGCTTTTGGTACTTCATCGTGTTTCTAGTATCACGAAGTAATGTTTTAGTAAATTTGATAAGAAAAACAATAATATTTTAGTACTTACGTGTGAAATGAGATGCCGTCTTTCATGTTATTCACGATACAGCTGTTACTTTTGCAAACAATCACTGATCAACGCGGCATTTTGACAAAAATCATGAGCAGCGAAGACGTTGCAAGTTGACATTCGACTAATGGCCGAAACTGGCATCATGACACTTTCCGGCCGGATGAGTTTGCAAGCGCCACGCCTACTTGCCATATCTCCTGTGTTTATATGATCTGAGGACGTGACAGTACCCAACTTTGCCCACAACAATATAGAACGGCACTTATGCGCAAGAGTGTCTTTTGCATGACTCCTAAAATTTATAATAAACTTCCACAAAACTGGAAGCAGTTAAATGATGTAGCATTCAAAAAGAGACATTTTTTTTTTTTTTTTGTAATTTTGTAATTAATTTTCTAGCAGATAAGGCTTATTAAAATTTGAATGAGTTTTTAGATGAGAAATTCTGATTATTTACTTATTTAACACTTTATGCACACAAATGTACAGAGGCGGACTTAATGCCATAGGCATTTTCTACCAGTCAACCTTTGGGTGATGCAGAGACAAACAGTGGTAGGTGCAATTTATAATGATAATTTAGGAATAAATATTTTCAAATATAAATACACGCATAAACTTATTATGTCTATAAATATAAGGTGCTATAAAAATATCTGCCACGGCTTTAATGGGAGGTAGTATTGTGTTTATAGATTACAATAGTGAAGAAATTTCGTACCCCGGAACAGTTAATTCAATTTGAGAAAATAAAGTAGTTAAAATAACATTGACTCTACTCTGCATAATGTGGTTCACAAATTACGCGCGATGGGTCGCTTCGTCAATGAAAACAACTGCTATCTCTTTCCATCTGTTCTTTGAATGAAAACTGATATCAGCTGACTAGTTCGTCACTACCTAATCTACTAGGTACGCAATAATACGCCAAGTGTTTTAAAAGTGCAATTACTTACCAGCTACCGCATTCTTCCAAAAAACTGACGTAACTATGATGATAAACTTCCCATCACACTTAAAACAGGCTTTGGACTGTCAAGTTAGTGTAAGAATCGCAATTTTTTTCTTATTATTTTTAAACAATAGGTTGTTGTTGTTGTTGTGGTCCTAAGGCACCCCGCTGGTGCTGAGGGCCCCAACAATAGGTACTTAGATTAATAGCAAATAACGATAAATTACAGTAACTTGGCGTGTTTAAAAGTTAATCATCTTATTTACAACAATTGCACTGTATTTACAGTTATTTACACACTCCCTACCTACTTATCTACTAAACTGTTGCACACAAATGTAGGCACGCTTACGTACACGTCTCTTCACTTTATCTAATGTGTCCGTTTCACTTTTAACTTGCCTAAATGCGCGTTGATGCGCCTTTTTAGTTCTTCCACACTTCTAATGTCATGTCCGGTTTGGCCGTACACAAGGTCCTTTACACGACCCCACAAAAAAAAGTCTAGAGGGGTTAAACCCGTGAGCGAGGAGGCCACGGCACTGGCCCTCCTCGGCCTATCCACCTTTCACCGCCGTACCACACACCGTTTTAAAAAAAAGTCCCGTACGCTGATGGCGACTGGCGGGCGCGTGGGGGGCGACTGGCGAGCGGGTGGTCGCGTCGGCTGGCGTTTGACGAACGGGGTAGTGCGGGTGAGGGTAGGGGCGCGCGGGGCCGATCAGAATGGCAACAGTTTATGCATGTCGTCGCCGGCGTTTTTGAATGAATTCCGTGCGGTGCGGCAACAGCTTATAAGTCTACGGGATGGTTTTATGCTAAAAAATCAATTCAAATTTATACGTAATTATTTTTGTATGAAAAAAAATATGACAAAAATAATCAATAATTTATCTTTACTTTTGTAATCTATAAACACAATACTGTCTCCCATTGCAGCCGTGGCAGATATTTTTATAGCACCTTATATAATACATATACCTAATTATGTATATATAAATAAAAGCACAAATAAATGTACCTACATACACGAATATGCTAAAAACAAATAGGACAAACAATGAGAAAACATTACCGCTGTGACGATAGGTACTGCCAACTTCTTGCGAATGTGCTCGCGAACTTTAGTTTTTAAGGATTATATTTTTACATATTATTATTTAAATAATCATACGTGTACTTTTTTTTTGAATAATTTGCTTTATTAATTATGATTATTACAGATTCAATTATGATTTTATTAAATACTTTTGACGTGACTGTGTACCTACGCTTTGACATGTATTATTAATTCATTTTTATTTTTATTGTGATTTATATTTTTTTTACTTTTGACATTCATTACATAGTTGCTAATTGTACAGCCATAGATTAAATTATGTTTTTGCAACATACATTTTTTTTTTTGTTAAATATTGCCTTCTTTTGGAGTGAAGGTTATATTAAAAATCAAAATTGTAATTCAAAACATTTGCACGCCATAGTAAGTCGCAAACATGTCTGAACTAACTTCCTTTAAGTTATCTTGCATGCACTTATTATTATTGTATGTATACCAAAGACTATTCTCTTTGATGTACACATGTTTGGGCAAATAAAGCTTATCTTATCTTACTGACAACAACACGGACCACCGGCGGACCGGAGTCCGTGTTGCTCTATGCTTACTGATAACTTCTGTCTTCAGTCTACTGATATCATACTACCAACTACCAACACCACTATTTTCATGGTTCCAGGTCTCTTGGTGTTGACCGGTGTGTTGTGGGGTTGCACCAACCCCTTCATACGGCAGGGTACGAAGGGTCTACGTGACGTCACCGCCACCACCGTGCGAGGACAGGTCTGGGCTGAAGTCACCTTCCTGCTCGGGAATTGGAAGGTAAGCAGTACCATTCTACTTCCTAGAAAGTTTGGATGTTTGTGACTCAATCACGCTTGGACGACTGAACGGATATTGACGGGCATACTGTGATCTGGATTGGCATGTAATAATATACTTTTTATCCGTATACATGAAGTAGTTTCTTTAAGATGAGAGTAAATCCGCGAACAGGAGCTAGTTTCATCAAATAATTAAGTAAGACCACAAAGGAACTGACGACACGGTACACCCGGTGGACTTAGTTATATGATATTCTCTGCCAGCCCACCAAGTCATTTTAAAAACTGGGTAGAATGTGCATTTAAATCTGTCGCATATAAAGCTGACATCAGACGCTTCAGTTTTGGCCGTCTGTGCCTTTGATTGGAAGCGAAACGTCAACACTCAATCAAAGAAGAATCAAAAGTGAAAAATGAATTCATTAGTGAACCGATACAACGATGCTGGCATATTTTACTCGCCTACCGAATTATCGAAAAATTTAATTAAAGGAGCGGATGAACGTGAACGTGGAATGAAACAAAAATGAAAAACCATATCGGCTTTAGCGAATGTCGACGGGACTAACACTTGATTAATTAACTTAAATTGCCGACTTTTTGGTAATAATCAGTCTATAATGTTAATGTTGCAGTACGTGCTACCATGGCTGGTGAACCAGGCTGGGTCGCTGAGTTACCTGGCCGCGGTACAGCGGGCGCCCCTATCGGTGGCGGTGCCCGTTGCCAACAGCCTGGCGTTTGTGTTCACCGCAGTCACTGGAGCAGGCATTGGCGCTGAAGAGCCGCTAGATTCAAGTATTTTGAAAAAATCTAATATACGTAGACATATTATGGTTTAGTAGTAGAATATCTAAGTATACGCGAATGCCAGTAGGTACATCTACATGCTATGCGATGCGCCTAGCGATTTTATTTCACAAACGTAGGTAGGTTATTTATTTATTTATAGGGAGGGGTATTTTTTAGGTATCTTATCTTTATATCGACCATTTAATTCCTAGATGAGATAAAGAATAAACTTCTAACAAGATAACATATATTGGCTAAAACCAAGCAAAAGCAAGCTTAAAAGCTTACGAGATATTCGCTATTATATTATAAGTTATTGGAAAATTTTGTCTTACTTGTTCTGAACTATGTTTAAATTAAATCATTAAAGGAGACCATTCACGGTTCATACAAAGTTCAGCCCAAAAGTCAAAGTACCGGCCAACGAAAAAAAAGGTGTCACCGCTATTGGGGAAGACTTAGTGAGACTAAGACTAGACTAAGACTAAGTCTCTACAACCATTCCTTCAGCTGATTTTTGGGTTGAATTATTGGACTTCCGTACGTTTTATTTGAAATAAAACTTTTCATCTGCTGGCAAAAAAGTGATATGAGCTGGTTGGGATGATGACCTTGAACAAGTATTATTATGTATTAGTATTATTATAACACCAAACCGCTTAGAATATTATTCAACCGTTGAAAAATGTACAAGGATTAAGTGTCGATATGTAGATTATAGTGAATCAACTTAGACTAGACCGTCTAATGACATACAACTTGTTACTGTAAGTACTTATGTGTTATTTATACGAGTACCTACGCTATTGCACTTGGCCTCCCTGCACTATACATCATGAGAAATGTCTACTTAATCTTAAGATTGAAACAAAGTTAAGGCGTAAATAAATATTTTTTATTAATTGCATCATACAACAAAGGCCCATTCAGACGGCTCCAATAAAATACGACTTAAACTAAAATACTTAATTGCTAACTAAAAGTTAACAGAACTAACCATCTGGTCGTTTATAGATGTCTTCTAAGAATAATGCCGGAGGGCTTTATGTGCAGCTCATGCCTTGCTTAAGGGCGTTTATACCTTATGAGTGGCAACGTCGCAATTTAGTGTCATATTTCGTGGTTTTCAATTTTTATCATATAATCGGAGCTATATTTTAAAAATCTGTTTAATTAACTTTTTAGAATTATGTGAAAACTGTGTAAAAGGTAAGAAATCGTTGCGTTTACAGTTCTATTTATATGCAAATAATACATTGGAAACTTGCAGGGCGTTATTTTCATTGTAAAATAACTGTAAGCATTACGGTTACTTACTTTTTAAACACTTTCACGTACTTTATTCTAAAAAGTTAATTAAACAGATTTTTGAAATATAGCTCCGATTATATGATAAAAATTGAAAACCACGAAATATGACACTAAATTGCGACGTTGCCACTCATAAGGTATAAACGCTCTTAAGTTATGTACCAAACAATGCACATTACGTGCGAACAACACCCTACCGTCCTTTTGCCAATATTACAAGTGCAGTAAGAATGACTGACAGCATGCCGACCGTTCAACGTCCTGTCAAAATCCACGTACAAGTAGTAACTTTTCGCTCTCACATGTCGGGATTGGGTTCGCCCTCGTATTAAGGATAAATCTCCTCCTTGTCCTTAGTAAGTCTATGGTAAACATTTAACAGTGCCGCAGAAGTTCTGAAATACTCAATCATGTGCTCTAAGAGAGGTTGATATAGATGTTTCGAAAACTCAAACTCAAACTCAAAGCATTTATTTCAATTAAACCATTTACAGGCATTTTTGAATTGTCAAGTGGTCGGTCAGTCAGAAATATGAAGCTAGTTGCCCATTCCAAAGCGTAGTAGGTACCTATGGAGAAGAACGAAATTTTTTTATAATAAAAACAAAAACGCAAACAGAACTTAATACATAATAAAAAGCCTCCTGGCATAAAGGGCGTGCCCGCTTACATATGCAATGCTGCATTATGTTTATATGTATATAGCTGTAACTTGTAGCCACAAATGATAAACTAGGACCTTCGAAGTAAAATAAAGAAACATTAATTTCTAATAACAATAACAAAACCATAGTCTATATAATATGACCATCACAACAGACGGTTAAAAAAGGATTGAGCAGGTTCCTGTATTTGTGATGGCTGTAAGATTCTCGCTGAATTAAGTAATTAGAGCTCTTTTGGATGTATACCTATACAGGGTTATTGGTAAAACAACATCAACCTCTTAAGGGGTCATTGTACTCATCATTATGAAAAACTTTTATACTATGGGACCAAATATAAAATCGCGAAATAAAAACAACATTTTGAGGAGTTCTGCAAACATAAATGGAAATAACAGGGAAAAGTGGATTAAAAAAAAAAAAAAAAAAAACGGACTTTCGGGATTTCCAAAAAGGGTTTCCGGCACAGTGATATTTCTTCGGACTACGTCTTCACGGTCCATATGACCAGAGCCCAAGTGTACCGGGACGAAGTCCTGCAAGAGGCATTCACGACTTTTTTTCAACATTCGCGAAATAGTTGCTTCGCTTGTTTTATCGCCAGTTCGTAGCTTTACCAAAAGAGCAGCTAAAATGGTCTTCTTTTTATTAACGTTGTCGAGATTTGGAGTATTTTGCAGCAAGTTTTGAAACTGGTCATAAGTGAGCCCAGTCCATGTATAGAATTCCTTCGGGTCAATGTTTTCGTATTATTCGAAGTTTAACCATAACAGTAAGGTAATACCACTTTTCAAATCCGGGGACAGTAAAGACACCAATAAATATAGACCCGTATCCGTGTTGCCAGTTTTCAGCAAGGTATTTGAAAAGGTAATGCTTAATCAAATGCTCATTAATTTTAACACCAATAAAATCTTACACAATCAACAGTATGGTTTCACCAAGGGACGTAGTACGACTGACGCCGGGGTCACCTTATTAAAACACATATTTACGGCGTGGGAAGAGGCCCAAGACGCCATAGGAATCTTTTGTGACCTCTCCAAAGCATTTGATTGCGTCGATCACGAAACCTTGCTCTTGAAACTTGAGCATTATAGACTTGGAATACTTGCGCTCAGTCTAGTAAAATCTTATTTAAATGATAGGCAGCAGCAAGTTCAAATAAATGGTGTCAATTCACTTAGTTTCAAAGTAGAAATGGGAGTTCCACAAGGCGCGATATTGGGTCCTTTCCTCTTTTTAGTGTATATTAATGATCTACTCCATTTATTAAAAAATCAACCACAAATGGTGTTATTTGCTGACGATACTTCTTTAATTTTTAAGGTAGAAAGAAGTGCTACAAATTTTGCCGACGTTAATAACGCCCTAATGCAGGTCCATAATCGGTTCACTGCTAATAATGTAGTATTAAATGGAAAAAAAACTAAGTGTATACGATTTTCTTTACCTAATGTCAAAAGTAGTGATTGTGAGATAGTATTGAATCAAGAGAAACTAGAATTCGTCGATAAAACTGTTTTCCTGGGGATCACGCTCGACTCGAGGCTACAATGGGGTCCTCATTTAACATCTCTGGCGGGACGGCTAAGTTCAGCAGCATATGCTGTCAGAAAAATCCGTCAATTTACCGATGTAGATACCGCGAGGCTAGTCTATTTTAGTTACTTTCATAGTATCATGTCTTACGGTATTTTACTTTGGGGACGGGCTGCAGATGTCGGTTCTATATTTATTCTGCAGAAAAGAGCCATCAGAGCCATATATAATCTCCGCAGGCGCGATTCTCTAAGGGAACTGTTTAAGGTTATTAAGATCTTGGCGGTACTTTGTCAATATATCTATGAAAACATCATGTACGTAAGAAAAAATTTACATCTTTTTACTAAAAGAGGTGGAGAGAGGAGGTACATAAATATAGTACCAGAAATAGGGACCTATTAGTTCAACCAGGTTTCAGACTGGCTAAAGTAGACTCATCTTTTATGGGGTACTGTTTAAAATGTTGCAATAAAATACCTCCCCACATACTTCAACTGAATGAGACGAAATTCAAAGTTTGTATAAAACGCACACTATGCAGCCAGGCATATTATAAGTTGGGGGATTATATCGCTGATAAAAATGCCTGGCTCAATGCTGGTCCTGCTCCACAACCACAACTAATTGATTAACATTTGAAAATACTGTTGGAGCTGCTGAAGATTGTAAGACTACCTTTGCTTTGTATAAACTCAATCTCATTTGTATTATATAATTGCATAGGACAAGTGTGAGTACTAAGCACCATCGAGCTACCATTTACCGGGTTATGTCTTTCATTGACTTGAATGTGCCCTGGCGGCTGATAGATGTCATGCTCACTCAAATGTCTCGCAGACGGTGGCGCGTGTGTTGGATCATTTAGCTCCCTTCAAAATGGTTGAGCTGAATGGTGCTGATCCATGCGTCATGTTCGTGAACGGTCGCTGTCAGTTGGGACTGGTCATCTCTTAGCCACCACGTCTTATTTTAATTATTTTATTATGGATTGTTTTGTTTAAATTTATTTTTGCTGTAGGTACACTGGACACTCAACGTGTACGTCTTATTTACATCGTTCTTACATATAATAATACCTATATTCAACATTAATGATGTAACTAATATTTATGTAACAATATAATTTAAAAGAGTGTCCATGGAGTTTCTTGCCCGTTCTTCTCCATAGGTACCTACTACGCTTTGGAATGGGCAACTAGCTTCATATTTCTGACTGACCGACCACATGACAATTCAAACGTGCCTGTAATTGATGTAATTGAAATAAATGCTTTGAGTTTGAGTTAAAAGGCCAACGCTAATGTGTTTCTTCATAACTTCAAAAGCCCGACAATGTGCGCAGCTGTAAATTCTTGCAAAAGATTATCTTGTAGTGCAAGTCTTGTTCTTTTTTAACTTAATAATCAGATAATGGTTAAATAATATTCACTGCAGTGGGTGTTATTATAATACTTGTTCAAGGTCATTATCCTAACAAGCTCATATCACTTTTTCGCCAGCAGATGAAATGATTTTAGTCAACTATAACGTATGGAAAACCAGATTTTTCAACCTAAAAAATCAGCTGTAGGAATGGTTGTAGAGACTTAGTGCCGTAGTAAAGAATACTCGGACTGACTTCCCCAACAGTGGTGACACGTTTTTTCTCTTTGGTTTTTGGGCCGAAAATTTATGATCTCCTTTAATTTAATTTACTAGCTATCCTTTTGATTTCCAGGGTCTATCGTAGGTGTCTAATATTTCGAATGTGCAAAAGTTTACCTGACGCTTCCCTAGATGGCGTTGGGATCGAAATAGATCGCGCTATGGTTTCGTTACCAAGCAAACCATATATAGTTTTGCTTTTTTTTTTGTAAGGGCGATTCCTTGTGAATTAAAGTAAGTTGAAATAGTTGGTGTGTTTCATTGGGTGATCTCGCCTTCAGACCTTGAAAACCTGTTCATGGTCCTTCGGAAGCCGGATTGGCGTGAAGGTGTTTTTTGTTAGTCATCGGTGGTGGTGGTGATTATCACCCCGCAACGTCAGTACTGGGCAGTGGATTGCTGTCCAGAGCATCCCTACAGTGAGGCGTCAGCGGTGACGTCATCGAAGCAGAGGATCCGGCTGGGTGCCGGAGGAGTGGCGTTGCGTGGAGGAGCCAGGCAGAGGAGTTCGCGAAGTAGCCACCAGAGGGCGCCACAAGTGCGGCGTCAGACGTCAAGTATCAGTGTCAGTGAGTGTATAGTGGAGAAATCGTGAGTACATTTTCGACCTTATTAACAGGAAGAACTTAACTTCAAATATTCAAGAAAGTGCATTGAAATTTGAATTTGAACCTTAAATTCATTAGTTAATTAACTTAGCCGTTGGTAATATTAATTTGGACTTGTACTAATATTAAGAAAAAAGTGGTTCAGGCGAGGAACCTATGCCCGATTTTACTCAGAAATACAAGTTTAAAACACTTGTAAAATTTTAAACGTTATCTGGGACTTAGAAAAATTATCGAAGTGCTTCAAAGAAACTTAAAACTGTTTGTGGTGTTATTGAATGTGTTTACTGGACAATAAGTTTATTAATTATAGTGTTATAGGTATCTAGTTGCAAGAAAATTGTGTATTTTATATTTTGTGACCTATCATTCTACTTGTGTTTTTCAATTTAAAATGGAGTCGCTTAACGACTTGCAGGAAGACATTAAAGCTAAGATGCTCAAGGCAAAATCTAACTTTAAAAAATGTCCTAAAGAGCGTCTAAATGTTTGTTATATAGAAACTAGGATTGAAAACTTAGAACAGCAATGGCAATTATTCAACAAAACACATGTAAAAATAATTAGTGAGGTAAAAAAGTCTGATTTATTTAATACAAATTATCATAAGAATGGCTTATATGATGAGGTCGAAGAGTTTTATATACAGTTTAAAAGCGAGCTGAAAGAAATATTAAACAGTATGAAAATGTCTAGTGAAACGTGTAATGTTTGTCCAGGAGCTAGCTGTGGTACAGGATTTAGGAACTTTAAGTTACCTGAGGTTAAGATACCTGCGTTCTCTGGAAATTATAGTGAGTGGCAGACGTTTAGGGATTTATTTGTAGGGTTAATACACAATAATAAAACTTTAGACGACGCGCAGAAATTATATTACCTTAAAGGGTACTTAACCGGAGATGCAGAGCACCTATTAAGAAACATTAATGTAACATCGGATAATTATACGGCTAGTTGGGCAAAATTAGAGACAATGTACAACAATAAAAGATTTTTAGCAAATGGAATTTTAAAACGTTTGTTTAATCAAAAGAGTTTAACAGTTGAATCAGCTACTGAAATAAAAAGATTACTTAGCACCACATCTGATTGTTTGGGTTCAATAAAAAATTTAGGGATAGATGTTACTTCTTGGGACATCCTAATAATACACATAGTTAGTGGCAAATTGGACAAAGACACCAGGAAAGCCTGGGAATTAAAAGTAGCTTCGGATGCTACGGATGATTTGCCTACTTTTACTCAATTTACTGATTTTTTAACTGGCCGCTTTCGAGGTCTAGAAAATTTAGAAAATAAACCTCATGTTCAAAAGAGTTCGCAATCGTTCCATGTGGTAGGGAAAGTAAAAGCGGAGTTGTCTTGCCCTTTTTGTTCTGCTGCTCATAAGTTAACTGCTTGTAAAGGTTTTGCTAAAGAAAATAACGATACTCGACGTGATTTCGTACAGAAATATGGGCTATGTTTCATTTGTTTGGGTAGTAACCACTCTGCCAGATTTTGTAGAAACACCGTCAAATGCCATTTATGTAAAAGACGCCACCATACTTTACTCCACCCTAGCGGTGGTTCTGGGTTTGTTGGTGAGGACACGGGCGTTGTTCAAAAGGAAGCAGCGTCAGCCGCTACAAGGAATAGTACCTCAATGGAGGAAACTCAAAGGGCCGCTGTACAAGCGGAGGGATCTACTAAGCCAATAGTTTCATGCCTTTCGACAGGAATTGGTAAGGATACGGTTTTAATACCTACGGCTTTAGTAAAAGCCAAGTCAAAGGACGGAACATATCGTGTGGTTCGCGCATTAGTAGATCAAGGGTCACAAGGATCTTTTATCACTGAGTCAATGGCTCAATATTTAGGGTTAAAGAAAACTTTAACAAAACACCGTGTAACCGGGGTAGGTGATAATAAAACAGTTATGTCTAATTCTTCCGTAGTTGTTGATATACGCTCGCGAGTGAATCCAGATTACGGCGTTCAAGTAAATGCATACGTTTTGAAGTCCATCACATCCCTTCTCCCAGTTGTAACAGCAACCAGGGTAGAATGGGTACAGTTGAATGAAGACGATTTGGCAGATCCTGAGTATCACCGGCCTAATAAAGTTGACATTTTATTAGGTGCAGAGATATTCAGCCAAATTATTCAAAATGGAATCAAAAAAAGTACTAGCGGATCGCTCGTAGCACAACAAACAGAATTCGGATGGATTCTTTCGGGTGTTATCGGTACAGAAAATTCTTCCGACATCAATTCATATCCTTGTATCACTGTCATGCATTCCAATGTTCAGGCTGATGACTTCTTACGTAAATTCTGGGAGCTAGAAGCGGAGCCAACGGGAACTGAAAAACTACTTAGTAAAGAGGAAGCGGAATGTGAGAATATTTTTACAAACACCACAAAGCGAGACGAAACTGGACGTTACATTGTAAGGTTGCCATTCCGGGATGGTAAGCAAAGTTGTAAGGATGGTGAATCTCGGTTCATATCTGAAAAAAGGTTAAAGAGTTTAGAATTTAAACTTTCAAAGAATCACATATTAAAGGCGGATTACACTGCGGTGATGCAGGAGTATAAAGAACTTAATCATATGGTAAAGATATCTCCAGAAGAAAATAATAAAGGGTTGTACTTACCTCATCACGCAATACTCCGGGAAGATAAGCAGACAACTAAGGTCCGGGTGGTATTTGACGCTTCCTGCAAGGGTATAAATGGGGTATCGTTAAACGATGACTTGATGGTTGGCCCGACATTGCAAGCAGAATTACGACATACGGTTATGCGTTGGAGAACACATCCAATTTGTATAGGTGCTGATATAATTAAAATGTATAGACAAGTTCTGGTCAATAGAGATGATACAACGTTTCAGAGGGTTCTTTGGAGAGATGATCCTGAAAAAGAAATTGAAGAATTTGAGTTAGTGACGGTTACATTTGGTACTTCATCGGCGCCATTTTTAGCAGTGCGTTCTTTACATCAGGTTGCTTATGATGAAGGGAAGGATTATCCATTAGCTGCAAAAATCATTCTTAATGATTTCTACATGGATGATTTAATGACAGGAGCAGAAAGTGTAGAGGAAGGATATAAAATTCATACAGAAATAACAAATATTCTAGCTAAAGGAGGATTTCCGTTGCAAAAATGGATAAGTAACAGCGAAGAATTACTACATAAGATAAGAGAAAGCAAAAGGGATAAGGCTGAGGAAGTAAAAATAAAAATAGATAATATTACAAAAATACTCGGACTTACCTGGGATCCTCGTGCTGATGTTTTCCAGTACTCTGTAGAACTGCCTCTCCCGACGGAACCTGTAAGTAAAAGGAAAATTATATCGGATATTTCTAGGCTTTTCGACCCGTTAGGTTGGTTGTCACCTAGTATCATTTTAGCAAAAATTTTGATACAAAGGCTGTGGTTAGCAGGTATAGGTTGGGACGAAGAAGTTCCCAGTAGTTTATTAAAAGAATGGATTACTTACCGTAAGGACCTATCTTCTTTAGTGAATGTTAAAATCCCACGTTGGCTTAATACTAAATCCAGCAATCTAAAGACGGAACTACACGGTTTTTCGGATGCTTCAAAAATGGCCTACGCTGCAGTGGTATACGTCAGAGTTATAGATGCAGATGGTAACATACAAGTTGCGTTAGTTACCTCGAAAACCAAAGTGTCTCCCATCAAACAGGTGTCTATACCTAGGTTAGAACTATGCGGAGCCGTTCTATTAGCTAAGTTGATGGTGGACGTTGCTAAAACTCTGGATGTAAACGTATTAGATGTGCACGCTTGGACGGATTCGGAAGTTGTTCTCGCATGGCTCAATAGTCATCCAAGCCGTTGGAAAACGTTTGTGGCCAATCGCACAGCAGAAATCTTAAATACATTGGATACACAATATTGGTCACACGTTCCATCCAAACAAAATCCAGCGGATTGCGCCTCTCGCGGCGTGGCTCCAGGGGAACTCGGCAATACTGCGATATGGTTCAATGGACCAGAGTTCTTAAGGCAATCAGTGATAGAATATAAAAAACCTAAACACTTGATTACTAAATTGGAGGAGGTGAAGGTCCATTCGGGTATTCTTGATGTTTCCTTTTGGGACCGATTTTCATCGCTTTCGAGGATGATCAGGGTAGTAGCCTACTGTAGGAAGTTCCTGCACTTAAGTATCAATTGTGCTAACCAGGAAAGAAATAAACAGCTGTCGACGACAGAACTCGAGGAGGCGATGGAAGTATGTATTAGGAAGGGTCAAGAAGAAGAGTTACCAGAAGAAATACAGGAGCTTAAGAAGACGGGATCTTTAGGTAAAAAAGGAAGAAAGTACAAATCGTTAAACTTATTTTTAGACTCAAAGGGAGTAATTAGGGTGGGAGGTAGATTAGAGATGTCTCAGTTAAGTTATGATCGTAAACATCCAATACTTATGCCTAAAGATTCCTTCCTCACGAAGCTTCTCATATGCGAGGCGCATCAAAAAACGATGCATGGAGGGCCTCAAGCGATGATCGCTTACTTGAGATCTCGGTATTGGGTTGTAGGGATTAAACCATTAGTAAAGGCCTATTTTAGAAAATGCGTTACCTGCATTAGGTATACAAACAAATCCAGAAGCCAACTAATGGGACAGCTACCATCTCGTCGTGCTACACCAAATAGAGTTTTTCTGTACAGTGGCGTCGATTACGCTGGCCCGATAAACGTCAGAGTGTCTAAAGGACGTGGTAATAAGTCGTACAAGGGTTACATTGCGCTCTTCATCTGTCTGTCTACTCGGGCGATTCATATCGAAGCAGTCAGTGATATGACGTCCAAAGGTTTCTTGGCTGCGTTTAAGAGGTTCGTGGCGAGGCGTGGACATTGTGCAGAACTACACAGTGACAACGGCACAAATTTTGTTGGCGCTGCGCGAGAGCTGCAGGAATTATTTAATGAAGAAAAATCTAAATTCATTCCCGAATTGGTTGAGTGCTTGGCAAATAATGGTACAAAGTGGAACTTTATTCCTCCTCACGCTCCAAACTTCGGCGGTTTATGGGAGGCAGGAATCAAGTCCACTAAATATCACCTCAGAAGGGTTATAGGAAACTCTACATTAACGTTTGAGGAACTAACGACGGTGTTGGCACAAATTGAGGCGTGCCTCAACTCAAGGCCGCTTTCCTGTGTGGATCAAAATGAGTTAACGGTGTTAACTCCGGGCCATTTTCTGGTTGGGGAGCCACTCGTCCTAGTACCTGATTCGAATTTCGAAAAGGCTAACATTTCTAGTCTCAGACGGTGGCAACTTACCCAAAGAATGTTACAGGACTATTGGCGGCGGTGGTCACAGGATTACTTAAATCAATTTTTACAACGCCATAAGTGGGCTCACAAAAATCCAGAACCCGCCATAGGTGGCATAGTTCTGATAAAAGAGGATGATTTACCTCCTGGTAAGTGGTTGCTGGGGAAGATTGAGTTAAAACATCCTGGCCCCGACGGAATCACTCGAGTCGTTACTGTTAGAACTAAAAATTCCCTGATAAAGAGACCTATTACTAAATTGGCTATTCTTCCTGTAGCAACTTAAAACTTGTGTTTGTAAGGTATAATTTAAGAATATGTATTGCTTATAATAGGATGCATCTAGTTTGTAAGAATTAAGAAATTGTTTGGTTTTGTCTTATATATAGTTTCGCCCAAGTTATTATTATATAAAAAAAAAAATTGTACCCGTGCACCCCAGGTTACTAGACATGTTGCACGGTGGGCGGTCTAGATTAAGATAAGGACATTCTGCAATATGTCCTTGGTGGGCGGTATGTCTAATATTTCGAATGTGCAAAAGTTTACCTGACGCTTCCCTAGATGGCGTTGGGATCGAAATAGATCGCGCTATGGTTTCGTTACCAAGCAAACCATATATAGTTTTGCTTTTTTTTTTGTAAGGGCGATTCCTTGTGAATTAAAGTAAGTTGAAATAGTTGGTGTGTTTCATTGGGTGATCTCGCCTTCAGACCTTGAAAACCTGTTCAGTAGGCATCGTGCTGATCATGACAGGAACAGCTCTTTGCTGTTTTGATGACTCCAGTTGAAAACACCGGCAGCAAATATTAGTTAAGCTAGAACTTATAAGGTATAATTTGGTATGACGCCACTTATTTATTAACCAACATGTATGAACACTTCTCACTGTGAACAATGGGGACCTTAATACCCATGCTCCTTAACACCAGTGGCTTCTTATAGAGGGTCAAATCAAATTAGCTGGCAAAACTTCACAGACGTAATGAGTACGTACCGATAGCTAATATAGATAAAATAAAAAGTTTTTCTAAACTCATAATTTCAAATACCTAATTACATCTCATACGTGGTTAACGGCCGCTGGTAGTGTAATTAATTGAAATAAAGTTTCACCAGCTTTACTTTTACCCTGTATTTAAGCATTTCTTTGTCCGAAGAGTCATGACTCATCTCATTTGTTTAATTTTTGTGTCTGCTTCTCGGACAGTTAAGTTATAAATACTTTTCTAATGACACAACCGCGCAGAGTGATGTTAAGTTAACCACAAAAATGTTTTATCATAATTAGCGGTTTGGCAGACAGGCTTATAACATCAGCCTATAATGTTCCCACTGCTGGGACACAGGCCTCCTCTCGTTGAGAGGGACCATTACAGACATAATGGCAGCAACATGTAATGTAAGATGGGTACACAGATAACCTACTTGCATTTATGATTTGACTGTTTTAGTAATCTTATTTTATTTGTAATAGGTATGATGTGTTAAGTATTATTTGAACATTGTATTAAAACAAGCTTTAAAATGTTGAGTATCTTTTTATTGTTTCATTACTAATATTAGTTTACGCAAAATGTATTTGATAATACATATTATAAAATAATCGGGATATTACAATCGATTTCATGGAAAGATTTATCAGAATACAGTACGTATATGAAACGGTTGGCATGTTATATTAAATGTAGGTATATCATAATATTACCATATAAAATAATCGGCAAATAGATTAGTTTGATTCTAATCAGAGTACTAGGTGAATGGAATAAATGTATTCAAAATATATATTTTATGACTATTTTATTATACAGTGATTATTATGGATTATACAAAAATTCGTGTTTAAATTTTCCTCCTACAGCTTGCCTAATATACAGGGTCAAGTTAAATTAGCTAGCGAAACTCCGCAGACGTGATGTGTATCGATATCTAAACATAAAAACAAAAAATTAATTAATTTCATGGTTTTTTTTTGTGGGGTCGTCGACCGCAGTTTTTGTAGTCACTTGAAATATCAGTTCAAAAAAAATCTGTAAGTATTTTCTTTTTGGAAACTTTAAAGACGTGACGGGTTCCGTTTTATAAACACGAAGAAAAAAATAAAACAAATTTTCTCAACTGAAACTTCAAGTAACAGACCCCAAAACAAAAACATGAAGTCCTTTTTTATTTTTATTTTGTCGTGTTTATACATATAACGATACAGATCACCCCTTCAAGAGTTTTGCTAGCTAATTTAATTTGACTCTGTATGTATTTTGACAGGTCGCAAAAGACCAACTTAACTTTATATGAGTTTAAAAAAATGGCGTTAAAAACAGTTTATAAAACGTCGTGAAGTTTTTGCGTTATTTTAATGATGACTTAATGTTTACAATAATAAATATTACTGACTAAAACTAAAATTAACTGACTAGTTATTTCTATTTACAGTTAAATTGACAAAAACATATTTCTAAAATGTTTGGTATAAATTAATATCATAAGGTTATACCTTAAGTTTCTAGTTTTTGAATGAATAAATAACGAAAACGAGACTAAAATATTTTGAATCCTTCATCGTGGGAGCTCCCATTTTCAGGTTTCATTGTATTGTACACTAATTCTATGTTTACACTTTTATTGGGTTCAATTATTTACAATTATCTTTAGATTAATGTGAATCACCTGTAGGCCGAAATATGTTCTAAATTATAATTATCTCATAGACATGTTTACTGGTAGGACATAGATGTATCTTCCTTTCTGCTTTATTCGTAAAGTTTGAAGCTGTCTTATGCCTGAGATTGATAGCACATCAGCGTAGTATTTCCATGAATGTCTTAATTAATTAGGTATTGCACTTTACGGCCCACAAGCTGGCTAGGCCATTTAAGTGATAATTAAAAGTAACTCAACATAACACCTAGGTATAGAATTTCAACAAATTACGAATCATCACCATCAATTCCAACTATATACTAAATTATTTACAAATTTTAACAGGTTCTTATCGCCCTAAATTATTATTACTAATTAATTCATTATTATTTTTAACTAAAGCTCAATAAAAACAAATGAGATAATATTAAAATGTTAATCTGTTGACAAAGTCTTACAGTTTGACCAGTGTATCTTATTATTACGCAGCGAATTAAAAATAAAATCCATGAATAAAGTGTACTGAGGTTGACATTCACGTTTGCAGACAGTTTGACAAGCGGTGTTGCTATAAGGGCCAAGATTTTCTAGGCGTCTCTATACGAGATCAGATAGAATCATTATCAAGTTTGCCAGGTGGACGCAATAATTCAGTACAATGAGCGAACTAGATAGTCTAGAAAATAGAGCCGTTTTTACGATAAAACGAAATATGTTTGCACGTAATGGCGTAACGCACTCGGATGGACAAATCCCTTGTATATTTGGATTGTATTGAAGTGTCAAAATGAAAGAGATTGTTAATCCGGAAGTGTCATGTAATTGAGAAGCTGTACTAATTAAGTAGGACTTACGTGCCCTGTCACCTATGTGTCTATGTGCGCGTGTGTCTTTGTGTATAGGGTGCTTAGTAGCAGAAACTGTAGGTACGTCGAAACGTTTTTAAATAACACCACCTCACTGAGCACCCTGTACTTATTATGAACTATCCGAAATTCTCGAGCCGCGTCCGTGTCTTGCACAAATCATACCTGGTCAACTTTGCTCGAGTACAGCTTTAACCACTCCACCTCCACCACTATCCTGCGTTGGCAATTTAATTTCCAAACATGTAAACAAATACCTACTTATACTCTAAAGGTTTAGGTAGTTAAAAAAAGGTAAAGAAATCGTAAAAAGGGTTTTTTATAGTTCACACTTTCTTGTTTAAAATAACGTTATAACAAAATTAAATTTATTTTCGATCATAGAATAGTTTCCTCTTTTATTATAGTATGTTAAACTTTATCATTTATTCTTAAACTACTCTTCGTAGATGTAACTGCTTGAGCACAATTTTTTTGTTAGATTTATTATAATGATATAATATTTTGTAATATGTCTATTGTATGTTCATCAGATTCAGATTCAGAATAGAAGCCTATTAATATGTGACTCTTTAGAATATTATTTTAACATTTGAAATAAAAGGTTCAGCATCTATGAGTCACGTGGTTTTTTTGTTTACCCTTTTTTAACTAGGTATCTAAACCTATGGAGTATAGGTTCGTGTTTTTATAAGAATTAATTTAACTTAAAGTTCATTTTGCACTACAACTGTATGCCATATTCGAAAGTTCTTTTCATTCTGAAATCGTCTTAATTTACAATGAGTAAAGTTCATATTTGCTTAAGTGGAAATAAAATCGATTGAAAACAAGCTTTTAAATTTAAAATAGTAAGTACTTTAGTAGTTCTTTATAACTTGGATGGCTTGTTGTATTCGCTGTAATGAAAGGCGGAGGTTATTTTCTTCGACGGAGAGGTTCTGTCGCTCGGCTAGCAGCGCACGCGCATGGTCGGAATCGCGAGAAGCTGAGCAGGTTATGTGTGCACCTTCTATTTTGAGGGTTGTGTTGCGTTTGTGTAGGTCAGCTATCTCTTTTCGGCGAGCTGGAATTAAATATTTAAAATTAATTTGTATATTGATTAGTGATTAGATTTCACGTATGTAGAAATTATCACGACCTCAAACTCTGAGTAAGCTTGTTAACCCTAAATCAAATGTACAGACCTTCTACATGATTTTATAGTTGTTTTGAAAACGTTATGGATGAAGTGTTGCACAAAATCTGTAACTCAAACAAGTCTATCATCACTTGTATTGTAGTGATTTTAATGTTAATTTGTTAAAAATTATGGGTTAAGTACAAAAATTATTATAAGTCTGTTTCAGTCATACAATCTTGCTAACCAATTTTTGGAGCCAACTAGAATAACTCCCACTAGTGCCACATGCCTAGATAACATTTATACAGATATTATACCAACCCACAAAGAAATTATTAATTTGATAGACTCAGATCATTGCGGATAATTGATTACTACTCCAAATTTTAACAAAAAAGTTACTCACCTTCCCTTACAGTACAACTCTACATAGTACAAAAGAATTTGGCAACCAAAAAGACATTAACTGCACAAATTAAAGAAAACTGTAATATTTCGGCTCATAATTTAGATTCAAAATTACAGACAGAGATATACCTCTTCAAGAGGTATATCCTATCTGGTCAAATCTAAGTTAGGGGAAGGTGACATTAGTGGAGCAGCCAGGATTCTTTCTAGTAATGATGTGGTGGCACCGTTCTGAGTTGAGCTGCACGATTGCTGACAATTGCGTGCACTGACTGGACAGGTCCACTCAATCTGTGTGGTTCTTTCCTCAAAAGACCATTTCAAATACCGATATATACCTTTAGCCTTCACATGATCTGATCAAGATTTTGTCTGGACTTTAAAAGAGACTGATTTTGTTTCGGCCTTTCTTCCCAGAGTAGTTAGATAGGAAACCTCATACAGTCTTATTACAAAAGAAGGTTTTTCTTCTGACGTGGTTTAAACCATCGAGCCTGTTTTTGAAATACGAACCTAACTGAAATCGAAATACAGTTCCTTTTACAAAACTGACAACTTAGACTGGTCTTAGATTGTCAATTTTGTATTAAGAACTTTACTAAAGTCGGCATAAAGTTCAAAATAGCAAAAACTGAATCGAAGGTTTAGGCTCGGGCTAAAGTTAGACCGTGTTTTGTAATAAGACGGATACGGTCTTATTACAAAACAAGGTTTTTCTTTTGACATGGTTTAAACCATCGAGCCTGTTTTTGAAATAAGAACCTAACAGAAATCGAAATACAGTTACTTTTACAAAACTGACAACTTAGTACGATCTTAGATTGTCAATTTTGTATTAAGAACTTTAATAAAGTTTTTTATAAAGTTGCATTTATAAAAACTGAGTCGAAGGGTTAGGCTCGGGCTAAAGTTAGATCGTGTTTTGTAATAAGACCGATATAGTTTAAAAAAAATATGATTGACGTGTAAAAGTGTTTGTACAAAACTACTTACTTACAGAAATAAAATAATTTATCGTTAGCGATGGGAAGTTCAAAACCCACATCAAACACATCCTTTTCAAAAAAGCATATTATAAGACTATAAACTACAATGAAGACAAGGAATTCTGGCAATAATTCCTTCTGCACATGTGGCTTCCCTAGTAGGTACCTACCTCATTAACGGCATCATTATGTAAATGTCTATTATCTACTCCCAAATTTCGATGTTTATTTATATTTTTTACATATTTCTTTGACATAATCCAGATTGTATTTTGTGAATGTGATAATGTTGTAGGCCTAACTTGTAAACTTAAGATTTGTAGACCATTTTCTATCCTGTTAAGTACCAGGTACTTGTTGACAGGCATACACTGTCCTCCCATACTTATAAACACTGTAATTTGAAAACATTGTAAAAGCTAATTATTTTTAAAAGAGTAACCGTGGAATTTCTTGCCGGCTCTTCTCCATAGGAAACGACCAATTGGAACCGGTCACCTACCTTCAGACGTTTCATAAGTGCCCATGTAGGTTTATGTGAAATAAAATATATTGATTTGAATTAGTACTTAAACAAAATTTCGAGCCTGAGCTGTTGACCGCTGAGCTCTCGTATGGAGCGAATCCTGGGCGTAAAATCAAGTCAAGCTTCATATAAATAATTCATTTTTAGTATAGAACTTCCTGGAGCTGACAGCCGTTGCATTTTTTACTGGAAAAGTTTAAGAAAGTTGTTGTTAAATTACCTGCATCATATTCATTATAACTCTTAACCAGAGCTTCAGGCTCTGGCCACGAGGGTTCGTCCACCTGACAGCACATGTCTCTCGTCTTCCCCGAAGACGATACCTCTTCAAACATCTCCGTCACCCCCGCCGCCGAATTCTGTGGCTCGTCCATAGATGTCGCTTGCGTCGACGTCGCAGGAGCACACTCCTGCGTCGATTTCAACGAAATTATCTTCGAAATACTAGGAATTCTAATCTTAGGATAATCTTGGTACGGCTGCTGAATCTTTATGCTTGGTTTTTTAATATTCTCACTGTCGAAACCAGGGGTTAAGTCTCTTTTTCTTGTATTTGGTGCCTTGAACAGTTTGACACTGTTGTCGGCCATTTTGGATAGGCGGTTCAGTTCGGAGAAGTTCTTTTCTGCTAGCACCTTTATGCTGTCATCGTTCGTGTCTCCATTGGAAGCCGAGTCTAATCTCTTTTTGATAAGGTTGTTATTCTCGTTGACGCATTTCTTGATTTCGGTCAGCAACCTGAGTTGGCAGTTAGGATCGAACCCGAGGCGCGCTTGGTTGTTATTATCTTCTCCATCTGGGTGGCTATTGCGACGCTTTCTTTCTTTTAATATTTCTTGCCATACCTTCTCGTATCCTGTAAAATAACACACCGGTTAAATTAATAGGTACTCATAAGTTCGCGTCGTAAGTATATGGGTTGTGGAGATAGTTTACAGATATATACATCTGCATTTATATCTACATATTTTTTAACAAATTCTCTTTTGTTCTTTCTTCTTTATGTGACTTAACTCAACTCAAACTCAAAGCATTTATTTCAAATAAACCAATTACAGGCACTTTTGAATTGTCAAGGGGTCGGTCAGTCAGAAAGATGAAGCTAGTTGCCCATTCCAAAGCGTAGTAGGTACCTATGGAGAAGAACGGGCAAGAAACTCCATGGACACTCTTTTAAATCAAAATATTGTTACAAAAAAGTGGTTACATCATTCATGTTGTAATAATTATACATGTGAGAACGATGTAAAAACACGTGCACGTTAAAACCGTAAAAAGATAAAAACAATTGTGGAATTAAAATAAGAGGTGGCAGCTAAGAAATGACCAGTGCCTACTGACGGCGCCCGTTCACGAACATGACGTATGGATCAGCACCATTCAGCTCAACCATTTTGAAGGGAACTCAATGATCCAATATACACGCCACCACCAGCGACACATTTGAGTGAGCATGACATACTCTCAGCCGCCAGGGCACATTCAAGTCAATGAAAGACGAACCCAGTAAGCTTTATAGTGGGTACATAGTGCTCACACATGTGCTATGCAATTATACAATACTAAGAGATTGAGTTTATACAATGCAAAGATAGGTTGTACAATCTTCATCAGCTCCAACATTATTTTCGAATGCTAATTAATTAGTTTACGCGCCCTTGTGGAGCAGGACCAGCCCTGAGCCAAGCATTTTTGTCAGCGATATAATCCCCCAACTTATAATATGTTCTCTATAACTCTGATCAATAGTTCTATTACAAGTATAACCAAAACACTGGTTTCATAAAAGTGGCTCTCTAATTTATATATTGGGAATTTTGGATTTACCTTCTTTATACTTCTGTGTGACTTGCGTAAGCTTCAATTTTGATAGGAACAGCTTCTTCCTCTGGGTCGCGGTCCTGGTCTCTTGTTGAATATCATCTAGTTGCTTATCTTTATCAGCCATGTCGCCAACGCTATCTGCTGCCTCCCCGGATGGTACATTGAGCAGCACGTCGAGACGACCCACTGCTGCGTATGCTGACGCCACTGAATCGTTTCTAAGTACCTTGTCTTGAAGTTCGAGGTCTTTTACTGTGAAAATTTTGGAAAAATAATAAATATCTGGTCTAATAAAGCTAAATCTACTGTACTGTAAGTTGCAAAGGTTGCATTGCATTGCATCTCTGTTACCTAGGTAATTAATATTTTTGTTCGATAATGGTGTATTTTTGGTTTGTTGTCGTTTGGTGCACCGTGGTAAAGTATGAATTTGGTGTACCGTGTCTACAACTAACTTACCTTTATAAGCTTCTGGTGTCGCTAATCTAAGACCAGTCATGAATTCAACCTTCCCTTTGTTGTTGTAATCTTTAGTGCCATACTCGTCGATAATATCTTCGTATATTCTCAATTCTTCCTCTCCATAATCATCAGAGTCACTTCCGCTGCTGCCTTCATCTGTTCCTACTTTGGTATTTGCAAATTCTTTATATATCTCGTTTTTTACCTTATCAGGTGTAATTACATTACGAATTTCAGTCTTTTCCATCTTCTTAGTATCAGCTTTAACGTCTTTAGTTTCACGATTAGACAGATATTTTAGTCGTCTCAAACGTTTTCTTTTCTCATAATTATCTAAAGAACTAATCTCATCAATATTATTTATTTTTGGTCGTATATTAGTTATTACTATTTTAGGCTGTAACTTTGAGTCCATTTGATAAGGGCATGCTATGTATAGTTTGTCGTTTGATTTCGGTGGATCAAATTTTTTGGGAACTTCCTTTTTTGGGGCGATTCTTGGGACGATTGGAGGAACAAATTTTGCAAAATCTCGTTTTTTTGCCGGTGGATTTATTTTTTCAGTTTCCACTATCGAGGAGATTGGCACTTGGTAAACGATCTTTGGGCTTACAATAACCGTTGGGTTTGCTTGAATCACTATGTCGGGCTTAGTTATGGTTGATAGATCTCGAGTTTGTATTACGTTGTTGCTAGGTTTTAAAACATGAATTTCCTTACTCGCTACTTCTATGCTCGGTGTTGAAGTTTTAATTTCTGAATTACTTTCTGTACTCGGTACAGTAGGTATTTCAGGTGCTATTCGACTACTTACTATTGGCGCTATTTTTGCTTTAAAAGCTTCAGGAGTCTGTGTTACTTTAGAAGTATTTTTAATCATCATGAAATTACCGGGAATCTGAACGTTGCTTAAATATACAAAGTTGTTGCATGGTTGTAAAACAACGCTTTTAGTCTCAGTTGTCGTGACTTTTTCAGTCCCCTTAATGTTTTTCAGATCTTGTTCCTGCAATGTGCCTTGAGATTTCTCCTTCACGACTATCTTGTTACCATATATTTGATTCTCAGTTATCAAATTCTCGAAATCGTTTTCGTCGCTATTTTCCTGGTGTAACCTTTTCAATGCAACAACTTTCGACGAAGTGCTTTCGTTCACTACGTCTTCCTTACATTTCTTACTTTGGTTTGACAGTCGTGAAGGAGCTTGCAGGTTTTTTGGCTCGAAACTAGTTCTTTGTAACAGTACTTGTGGGTTCTGCTGTAACGTAACCATCATCTTTGAGCTCGTACTGTTCTTGTTTTGAATGAATACTATTTGATTTTTTTGTTCATTATAAGATGTTTCAGGTGGCTTGCTAAAATTGGCCTTGCTTGTTTCAATATTGATTGGGTTGAATAAGGGTCTTGGTAATGTAGGAGAATCTTTCACTTCAGCTGGTGGGTCCGCTTTTGGTTCGGGCACACGAAACTGATTGTCCGTTTTATTAATAGCTTCAGCCGCATTAATTAAAGTACCTATATTGCTATTTGTTATCACACTGGGCTTTGCCTCTTTAACTTCGGGTTCTTTCGTTGCACTTTTTATGATAATATTACTCTGAATTTCCACTCTTGGCGACTCTTTGGAGAAAGCAGGACTGTAAGTTTTCTTTGCTAAAGAATTTTGGAAGGCAGTATCGGGTGGATTGACGACACATTTCATATCAATTTTACTTATAGGTATACTGGTTTTTAAACTGAACCTTGGTTCTGGTTTCTTTTTGAACTCTTTGTTTGTTATTTGGGATGGTATAGTGACCGTAGCTCCTGAACCCTGTGCTAACGATGTGATGCTCATCTTTGATTCAGTACTTTGTGTTGTACTGGCATCAGGTACTGATGTAGCTGTTATAATTTCTGGCGTGAAATGTTCTTCAAAGTCAGTCTGTGGTTTTAATGTCTCTTCGGGAGGTTCCATATCAGTACTTTGTTCTTCACCTTTAGGCGCTGGGAGATTTTCTTTGGGCATTTGTGGGAAGGGTGTGAATTCAGGGCTCAGTGGCTCGTTATGCATCGGAGGCGGAATGCTCGGCGGAGCTATTGGCGGGTAGTTTACTGAACTAATTGGCTGAAACGCCGAGTATCCCGGTATTGAATAAAGGTAACTTCCGAAGTTCGGGTACCCGCTATCCACTTGTTTCGGGGTCATCACGCTTGGGTTCGGGTTGGGAATAGATGATGGCGAGATCTTCGGAGAATGAGGGATAGGCTTCGCTGGAATGAAAGCTGGTTTTTCAAATATGACAGTTTCTTCATGCTTGAATGTCTCTGGGGGTTTAGGGGGAATAGGGTCCGGTGGGAGGGCTCTCTCCTGCTCCTGTGGTGCTATCGGGGTGATCGGCTTCACGGGAACAATCACTGTAACGTGAGAAATTCTATATTAGAATATTGTACGAATATTTACACAATTATACAGTAGGTATGTTACGTTAAACGAGGGACATACTTTAAGTGTAGCCAAATACTCATAAAAATGATAATTTATCATTGATAAAATGATAATTAAATTTGTTCATTTTGATAAGTAGGTACACTCCCTTAAAGTATGTTCCTCGCTTAACCTAATAAATTGTGTTTTGTGAATTGGTAAGTTTGCTTAGGTACAGAGTGTTGGTACTGTTTCAAGAACTTATTGATTTTAGTGTTACTAATGTCAAAAAAATATAGAAACTTATCTAATTAATTCATTGATTGCTAAGTTACGTTTTATAATTATACACTTTCGGTTAATTGATTAAGCTTAGACTGCGTGTAGCCTTTGACTGCATGTTTATACAGTATCTGAAATTTAAGACGTTCCCTGTATCGGTACCGGTATCATTTTGCTAGGTAGGTAAGTACAGATTCAGTCAGGAGACCTGCGCCTTCTTCCATTATATACCACTAGGACAATATTTTTTTGGTATACAGGGTTAATGGTAAAACACCATCAACCTCTTAAGGAGTCATTGTACTCATCATTATGAACAACGTTTACTATGGGACCAAATATGAAGTCGCGAAAAAAAAATCAGCTATTCCCTGCATTTATGTTTGCAGAACTCATCAAAATCACTTTGACTCTCTTGCTAAACAGAAAGCCACCCTGTACCGTTTACCGAGCAACCCCTAATCCAAGTCAATTATTATTATTATTGTTATCTTTTTAATTATAATACTTTTTCTTTTTAATACCGATGTTACCAATATGTCAATATTAGCGCTTATTACTAAGCAAGTTAGCTTATTTCTCCGACTTATTGTTTTATGCATGTTGTGTTTATCTTTAAGTAATTGATACACTGTTATTTCACTTTTTAAAATGTATTATGTGGTTTTATTGGTGTAATCAATTGTTGATGAACCTAATAAAAAATAAATAAAATGTCGGGACCAGCTGATTTTTTCTTGCGATTTCATATTTGGTCCCATAGTAAAAGTTGTTCATAATTATGAGTAGGTACAATGACCCCTTAAGAGGTTGATGATGTTTTACCAATAACCCTGTATAGTGGAACTGCCTTACGCTGAGCAGAAACCCAGTAGACGGCTCGTGAGTAAATTATATCATTTTGTACCTAGGTATCGGTTGCATGTTGCAGGGCGAGTGGTTTGCACCATGTTTGTTCTTAATACGTTTCTAATATTAAAATAAAATAATAAAAAGTTCATGCTAAGGACAGGAATTAGGGAGGTATGCAATCTAAACACACACTAAATACCTATAACGTGCACTGAATAAGATGCATTCGGTAGAGTCAGTGCTATGCATTACCTGACCCCTCTTACAAAGAAGAAGGGGAGGAAGAGGGGTCAGGTAATGCGGGACAGTATCTATTTAGCTTTTATTTACGACAACTCTAGATATGTGGCAGTTAGATTGAAGTTTCAAAAGAGGTCAACCGACGATGATATTTAAACTGACGACATGAATAAGAATTGCTATCTCTTAAGGCTGATTTACATTGATCCACTATTAGAATTAGAATACAGCGCTGGATTTTAATGACACTGAATCGATACTTGACCAATGTCAATACAGGCCATCGTCCAGTATACGGTGCTGGATTCGAATAAAGCAGCCGTTAAAAGGCCATTTTCTAAAATGCTAAACAAGTAGGTAAATAGATACTGTCCCGCATTACCTGACCCCTCTTCCTCCCCTTCTTCTTTGTAATGCGGGACAGTATCTATTTACCTACTTGTTTTGCATGCATGCATGAAGCGTAGCATGATAACAATCCTCTTTTTTTAAAGTTTATGTAGGTTTAGTCATACCTACCTAAACATCTCACTTATCCCAGTGCACGATAGGTTTCGAAATATGGCAAGCATTCTAAAAGCGTATTTATGATAAATGCTGTTATTGTGAATAGAGACTTACTTATGTGGTAGCTTGGTGACATGACTCGATAGTTAACAGCGACAAGCTACATTACACTGCTAGGGTAGCGGCTTCATTATAATGTTATACCAACCAGTAATTATCGGTGGAAAGTAAGAATAGGTAAAGTTTATTTATTTATTTATTTAGGATCTCCAACAAAAGATGATAATAATGACTTGTTGCCGGACCTACCTTCGTTCTATCTTATATTAAGAAAGGCACTCAGTCTTTTATTTGCTATGAAAGCAATTTATACGAATATAAACAATATTACCTACATAGTATGCGTACAATTTTCATATTTGTTTAAGCGTATGTGAGCAACCTTTCTTTTGAATATGAATATTAACGTTATTAAAAAAAGGTTCATATTTCTATGAGACGCTAAAGTGCGATATATACCCTTAAAATGCCATACTGATCAGAACATAGTAGATAGTAATCGCTAGAATCGGTCATACTCGCTGTAACTTATGAATATGGACATTTGTACCCGAGTCATGGATGTATATTTATAATATGTAGGTATGTATTTACGAAAAAGAAATGTATTTAAGTAGTGTATCAACCATCTGGTATCCATAACACAAGCCTTAAGCGTTAAGTGCTTAACTTGGAACTAGATGGTGCTGTGTGCAATGTCAGACGATATTTATTTATTTATTTATAACTTTTACATGTCTTGAATGTTTTTTATGGCTTCCGTTTTCAAACATGTTCTATAATATACTTTCTCTGACTTTTAATTTTGTCAGACGTTTCAACTCTCGTTCTTTTACCTATCGTTATTTTCATTGCTTAGACGATCTTTCTTTTCTTTGTAAAATTACCTCCAGATTCTTTATAAATGTAGATAGATAAAAATGCTACAATAAGGCCTAGTCATAATATAGGTAAGCGATCGTCACGCGATTAAGCGATCTTCTTCGGAATACCGGAACGCGCCCTCTGTCGGCGCGACGACCCGTAGGTAAGTACAGGTTCGCTGAATAAAATTATCGCGTCGATCGCGTATTCGTGCGATGATCACTTTCTATTAAGGCAACAGTAGAAGAACAAACTGAGCCCTACTCTCAAAGTGGCGACTTCTACTTTTCAAGTTTTCATACATTATTTGCAGTGGAGAATGGCCACCACTGACAGCTATTCGTCAGCCTACCAGTGACCACAACTGCAGCCGGCGCCAGCGCGGTGAAGCTCAGCCGAAACGTCGAAATTTATAGACCCCTAATTCTTACTTAAGTATGACCTACGATATCTGTATCTACAGTCGGCGGCTGACTATACGTTTGTTGAGACGTGGCCTTACACCTACTTAGATACAAATATAAACACAATACCTACTACCTATGCCTATTACAGCTTTTTCTATAGGTACCTACCTAGATTACGTGCACGTAGTAGGTTCGCGTAGATCTGCACTCCTCACTGGTTCCTATTTTAGCCTTGTTTTGCTCCTACTGCCGGAAAGAAGCTGGCGGCGATTAGGTACCTATTTACCTATATTCTGTATGTGGTGTGGTTCGATGCTGATTATCGATTACACAGAATTTTATTGAGAACCGGTTTCAGAATTGAGGACTTGACAAACTTTCCCACCTCAGGTGAATTCTTCAACGTAGCCCGCGAAACTCAAAAAACCCGAGAATTTTTGAATTTCGTGTACTATTCCAAGAAAATGCTAAAACTTCAAAATTTCAAATCTCAATTCAGTAAGCAGCGGGGCGAGCCCGGCACACACACACACACATCACACATTTTTATCAGAGTTTGGGAGCAAAAACCGTGATAAAATGCATGACTCAAGCCTATCACACGCCGAGCTCGCTGCCCTGGTGTGAATGTCTGGCTCAGCTTGCCTATAAGTAATCTAGGTATTCTTAATTTTTTGTTACCTACATGTTTATGGTTTTATTTTTTATTTCGTTCAAGCTAGCTAGCAACTAGCTCTACCCTAGGTACCTGTCTCGTGTGTCGAACGTGTTTTGTTACGTTTACAAACACCAATGGTCCTGTAGATCATATAACATAGCTATTTCGTGCAGGAATCGAACCCGCACCGCGGCCCAGTAGCCTGACGCTTTATCATTGCGCTTACCATGACATGATGTTCATGAATAAAAATATATTTGTGACCTAGCTAGTTCGGTACCTACTTTATAGTTTTCAGCAGGTTTGTACCTACGTCAAGATTTTATTGCAATAATTTTTTGAATACTTTCATCAGTTTCATAGTTATTCATAATCATAACATACTTACACACATACCTAACCAAAGTGGCGCTACGAAGAGGTACGGTCAGCAACGAAACTCGATAATTTTTTTTTTATTGGATTTTGAAAAAATAATTGAACACCATATCAAAAAAAAACTTGCTATATTCAGATAGTTCAGACTCTTAGATAATACATAAAATGTTGAACATTAGCGTTAGTGTATCAAATAATAGGGGTCTTCTGTTGCTGACCCTACAAGTTGTCAAGTTGTTGGCAAGTTTTCACATAGAAGAACTGGCTTAACGATTTGAACTGTTCAATGGGTGGCTTGTGACTTCTCGTTAAGAGTGCAGCAAAGTAGGGCTCGAACCTCGAAACCTCTCGAAGTCTCCGTCTTCAGTCATCCGCAACGTAGCTGCTTGGATTTACACGAAGGGCCGACGGCGCGTGAGTACCTACTTACCTACTTTCTACGTGCCTACCATTTCGGAAAATACAAGCGTGCTGTTAATGTTCGTGAGTACACACTGTGCTTCGCTGCGTGTACCTACTTGTAGGTACGCCTTCGAACGGTCGGCAACCTGTTGCTTCATTCCTCTGTAGTAGGTACTTACAATCTGTGCCCAAATATTTTGAATTGAGAGACAGCGCCTATACATAGTGTAAAAACTCTACGATAAACGTTAACTACATTATGATGTACTAAAGTAGAACAGAAAATCTGACTTAGCAGAAGGGTTAAGAAGTTTGTATCAAAACGGCTTTAAACAGTGTATCCACAGGTGGCTGCACCGTATTTTATAGATAGCCTGCACCGTTTGTAATATAGCAATAGACTAGACCAATATAAGTATTCAGTATTAAGTGGTGATGAATTCTCAGATGGCTCAGTGTTAGGTCCACAGCTGGATGAGGACCACTTCGTCTGTCCAGTCATTGCCATTGTTTTATTTTAAGATTTCGAATATTTATTTCTACCTCTCTAGGGTACCTTCCCCCTTGTCTAACCTTCCTTTATAGACTTGGATGTGACTCTTTGCCTGCACCGGCACGCGATTTGGTAACACTTACCGCAAATAGAATTTACAGAACCCCCAAACCCAAACAACCAAACCTCCCAACGTACTTTTACTTTTGTTACTTTTTGTGACATCAGATGTAAGCTATCAAATATGTAACCATGAACAGGTGGGCCAGCGATCCACTACCAAAAATCTATATTTTTTTGGCTTGTAGTGAGAAATAAACACTTTGTTATTTGTTTCTATTATTATTATAGGTATAATATGTTCAAATCAAATCAACCGATCCCAGTAAGAACGACACAGGCGCCTACCCAAATAAACAAACCAGAGGATATCTACTTATGTGTAGCAACAAATATAATAAGAGATTTATTGAATAATTATTATTACAATTTCACGGATTAAACATGATTTCATTACTTTTACCTAACATTACGTGGATGCCACGCCGAAGAAGAATCCTCCAAGGAAACCGACTGAAAAGCAGCTATTTCTCCTCACGAACTGGAGAAACTTATCCAGCCACTCCTGGCTTTCTCCTGCTGCCTCTTTAACCTTCTCCCAGTTGACATAGATGTATCCAAACTCTGCCGCGAAGTGGAGAAGAATGATCCCACCTCCAAGGCCGAAGGCGGCGATTCTCCCTACCCTGACGATGGACACGCCCGAAACCCAGCCCGTAGCAGTTCCTAGTATCAAATTCTTGGTCGTATTACTCTTTATCCCGTCTATTGTGACATCTAAGAACGATGGGGTTTTTCTTGGGGTGACAACTCCGTCACCCTGGTTGGCAAAGTTCTGAATCTCAGTGCTCAGTACGGGCCGGGCCATTGGCGTGCATTTTTTTTGTTTGTTAAGCAGCCTTAGGTACAGAATTGTTGCTTTTTGTTAAGAATTCACGTGCTAGTTACACGTCTACGTGTTGTGATGTGATAGTATTTGGTTGGATACTGTTTGACAGGTTCTGACAGCACTGAGCCATACATGCTCTGTGCACTGAGCTGACTTTTGTACAATATAGTGCCGTATTCGTATAGTAAAAGTACTCTGTCTGTGGCGTAGACAGAGAAATCTCTGTCTACGGTCTGTGGTATTTATTATCCACGGCTGACTTCTTTCCACTGACGTGTATTTATATATTTTGACAGTGCTTCTTTCACTTTGTAGTAGCATAGATACTTGTACATTTATTGTTTTATCTATGATAGAAAGCAACGGCTAGGTTATTTTTATGGAGGGTAGAGGTAAGGAGAACTATCTGCGTGTATAAAAAGTGTTCGTAAAAAGGTAGGTACTAGATAAGGGTGACGCTACAGTAGCCACCGGGTAAATTTTAAAAGCAATAATTTTACGTTGTTTACAAAATAATGTTGGACTACGTAAATTGTTGAGGTATGGTATACTGGACTGTCACTAACTACTCTAGTCACTAAAATTATTAAATTTTCTAACTCGGCATACTTCAATCCGATAATTTTTGAACTCGGCATACTTCAGTCCACGGAGCAAATACAAAGAGGAGACGGCCTAAGCAACTGTGCACTGTGATTCTCAACTAGGTCCTGACGTCATCATGTAGGCGTGGCCTTAGTCAGTGTATTGTTGGCATTCGTCCTGTGCACAGCTCTGTAAACGTTCCGTTTTTACAGCATATTTGCGCTAGAAGACAAAAAGAATGAAGTGTGGTGTTTTATCTTGTAAAAACTACTCGGATAGACGTTCTGATGCTATGGATGGCATCACATTTCATTTGTCAGTAATTTTATGCGTAATTTATTCAAATAGTTCTTCATTCTGCATGTAGTGACATCTAGTGTGAGATAGTTACATAACTACAAAGTAAAATCAACAGGACGAGCGAATAGTTTTGCTATTGACCAGTAGATGTAAAATAAAGAAGTGGGCGGGATCTGATCACCCCTCACCCCGTAAAGTGTCACCCGTTGTTTCATACAGAAACCTTATTACAACATCTCCTCTTTGTATTTGCTCCGTGCTTCAGTCCGTTATCAACTGCTACATTCATACCACACCATTTGCCTACGCTAGCGCCATTTTGGAGGGTTTTTGAACTATTATTTACTTTATGCTGCACACTTTTTCAACTTTCACCCCAGAGATAGTTCTCCTTACCTCTACCCTCCATAGTTATCTTGGCGCTCGAATGACGTTGGTAGGATTGCGGGTTAAACATTACCTACGAATAATATTCCAGTTCGTTCATAGTTATTTTATCTTTGAGTTTGCATCACTGTCCAAATCACAGTGATCTTTATTGCCGTTGTAATACGTTTGTTGTTGAGTTCCTGCCATTGACAAGTATATCAAATTCTTAATGATCTGTACAAAAGTTATAATAAGGTTGCTGCTGTTAGAGGTAAAATAAGGTGTGAATTCTTTACAGTTGTACAATTTTTTTGTGAAGTCATTGGAAATTTATTAAAAAAAACAAGATGGCGGCGTTAGTTCCCATTTTGGCCACGCGCCGAAATAGCCTTCTGGCGCTTATATTATTATCATGCTTCTTTCAGTTTGTCGTATCGTAGATAACTGTGTGAATCTATGTTCGGAACCCTTCGAGATAACCTAGTCCTCCGAAGGGAAAACGGATAGAAACATTGTCTAAGTCTTCGATTTTGGGGTTCGCAAATAAGTCCAAAAGGGAGTCGTTTTTGCGTATCGCTTAATTAACTGGTCTTTGGAAGAACTTAGTTAATTCTACCTGTAAATGATTGTTGAAATAGATCCCTATGTACGGTAAGTTATGAAGAGTATAGGTACTTTGATGTGCCAATCGACATCAGGCATAATTATTGAACACCTAGATAACCAATAAGTCTGCATTGGCTAAATAACAATGCGAGGACTTGTTCCTCCTGTTTGATATGATGCTCCAGTCTACTTATTAATATTGTACCTACTGCAAGAGTTGGGAGTCGAACCGAACTCATTTCGCACGGAAGAACTATTTTTTTACTTGGTCCATTATACACACATAACCCGTGGGTCCAATTCCATCTTTCTAGCCTATTCCACGTTTCAAATCGGGCAAGTATGATTTATAATTTATTAATGTTATACCCTTACGTGGTCAAAACTTAACAACGAAGGTGTTTTATTTTCTAAGACAAAATCCAGTTAACAGTTTGAACAGACGTTGACTCACAATCATATAACGTGTCTTGAAAGCGTTCTAAAACCTCATCCACACTACGACACACGTCGCGAAATATGTCGACTTGTACACACGACGACATATCAAGCTATACATTTCCAGTTTTAGCTGACCTCGCCTTGTATAGGCTTTTCGAACAATGAGAAGTCAGCTTATATAGTAAATGTATAGCTTGATATGTCGTCGCGTGTACCAGACTCATGAATCTGAAAAAATACTGTTGCTTGTTGAGAATGTACATCTCTTTTTCACTACGAAACAATAGTTTCACTATTGCTCTGCAATCAACGTCGCAGTTGTGTCAAAAAAAAATCTGATACGTGCCCGGTGCCTGATGTACAACATGTACTGCAACATGTTGCAACGTGCGAACAAAGAGGCAAGGCTTGTTTGGTTGCTAGTAATTTTTGTCGCTCAGTGTTCATAAATATTGCAAATACGGAGTGTTGCTGCGTTACCTAGAAGCTGCACAAATACTAACTACATGCTAACTCCAAGCTGTAGGAACGGGAGGGGTGGAAACAAAAATAAAAGTGACTACGCGAGCGGCGAGGACGCGATGCACCCAAGTATCGCTACCTCGCCAAATCGCTAGCATGCACACTATTAATTCCATTGAATGTATTTTTCAATAAAACCATATTTTTTCACTTGTTAGGTATTGTCCATATCATATCTAACTATTACATATAATATTTACATGACATATCGGACACTCGACACTTGGAATACGACAACACGCCGTCCGCCTAAATGCTGCTCGTGATCGAAAAAAAGATTGAAAAATATTGAACACCTATTAAAAGCTAAAATTAATAATAACTATCTAAGTTAACGTATAAAGAGGTTTTTTTGTTATAAAATTTCGTGTTTTTTTTAAAATTCCGTTTTCGTTAAACACTGCAGTCGTCGGTCGCGCGGGGTCGTGGTCGCGAATACTGCAACGGGAATCAAGTCTTATCACAAATGCAGTAGAGTTCAAATATTGCGAAGCAGATTGCACGCGCGGCCCGTTGGACACAACTTAGAGCTACTTAAGTTACGTTGACCCCGGACGAGCGAAATTACAAATAAAATAAGTCGATCGATATGTCGCGGGCAGCCGGCGCCGGTCAATAAGTACTAGCCGGCTCCGAACGACATACCACATACCTACGTATATAATTCGTGCATTATCGATCGATACATTTGTTTTTACATCTAGATGTATATATAATTTTAAATAACCGCACATCCTATCTAGTTACAGTCTGCGCCGGGCAGTCGTTTATTCGTCAGTTTGATCATAGCGGAGTTATAATTACAAAGTGTATTTTATCTTAGTGGCGACTTTAGTAAGCGTAGAGTATGTGCAACGTGTCGCCGCGTGCGCACTCACACTATACACTTGTACATACTATGCGTACATAGCAACGAGTTCGCTACATTGTTGCTGTAACATTCACTGCATAGAACGTTGCTGCAACAAAGTTATTTTACATACAATTTTAATAGGGAACATTCTGATTCAGCATAATATTATATTTCATCACATTCATAATTATTTTTTATTTACACAATATCTTACAATTATATAAGGTAGATGTTCGCGCGGCGACACTAAGTATATAATGTAGGAACTCGGCAGTTCTATCGTTTGGCTTCACTTTCGTCGTCTTTGACCTCTCTCACACACTGCTAAAGAAAGAGACAGTACTACAGCTGTTGCTACTCAATTTAACGCTTTCTATCATTAACATAAGGTTCAAATTTCGTCATAGTGAGAAGCAACACCTAGAGTGCACTTCTATCGAAACTGATCACTTGTATTTATATAAACTAGATTTAAAATAAGTTATAAACATTGTAAAGATCACATTAGCGTGACAAACTTCATCTTATTGCTACAGAAGACAGGAATTCAGCCTTTCGTTAAAAAAAAAACATATTGATTTTCATTTAAGAAGTGCGATAACATAATTATACCAGCAAAAGGTATACTACAAAAAAAAAACAGCACAAAAACAAAACTATTGTCTCACAATATCTAAAAAAAAGTTATTGTCAGTTTTATAATACCCATCAAAAGACAAAGTTTAATTTAATCTGACACGAAACTCAACATTATTATTCCTTCGGATATACAATTACTAATCGCCAGTTAGTAAATCAATTGATCTGATGCCGTACAGACTGGTACAAGTCAAAATTGTTTTAGTGCGAGAAAGAGATAAAGCTATGCAAGGCGTATAGGGCCTCCCCTTTCTTGAACTGGAACAAATTATGGCTTTAATTACAAGTTAGTAATAATCAACTATCCAATTAGAGCTTATTTAGAACAGTACTGAATTAAATCATTGAAATAATTACAGTACCTACGACGCAAAGACATGATCATAATTCGTTATAAGTTGTCAAGCTAATAAAGAACTGGTCGGAAGATACATAAATTAATTTTAAATACATATAAGTAACATTTATCAATCGGTTTCGATACAAGCACACATGTAACATTCTTTCAATCAATGAATTAAGTTTCTTGTTTTTGGAAGATACAATCGTGGAGTACAGATAAACCGTCGGTTTCAGTCAGAAAGATATCATTTGACCTTTTTACGTGAGGTTTAATACTATCCAAATGAGGATATCTGATATATTTTTTAAATACGTTCATTCTTTTAACAATCAATCGTTTAGGTTGACGTGAGATTTGAAGCTGAAAATAAATCATGTTTATTTACAGATTCAGAGATTAAAACAAAAAATACGTCTATACCAAGTTTTTAGGTTTTTGAGATACCTACATTTAAAATGCACCTATAGCACTGGGTTATTAAACACCCAACTTTAATTTAATATTCTTTTTATCTCCAATTAACTGGTTTTAAAACTCACTCACGTAAATCAACCCTAGTATACTAACATTTTGCGCGTATTCAATTTTCACTTGACTATATTTGATTAACTCCAGATTTCCGAAAGCCTAAATAAGACTGATTAATGAATCTCTTGTAAACTGTGATTGGTTAATCCAACACGAGAATAGACAGCAGATTTACTGATCCACATTTTAATGGGCTTTTAAAATAATAAAAGTTTTTTTTGATAAATTAAACAGGAGACTGAAATTGTATAACATGTTTAATATCTTAAACGACCAAGTTCTTGAAACGACCAACTTTACATTTGGATATTATTAATGTTTTACGCAAAAGGTAAATAATTGGAAGAGAGTGGATAGTACTTTTTGTCAATAGGGACTATTTTTGCAGTCACAGTAACAAAACCGACCATTCGATAAGGTTGTATAGCAGTCCGACACGATACAATGTGACTTGGTAAGTTACGAGCGACTGTCATATGACTTTTATAAAATATTGAAATTAGGTTTAAATTACAATTAATAAATTGAGTCCGTGAAATGCCATAACTATGTTGATAGTCCTTAGGCACCATAGTTATCGGTGTATTTAGCACTATAAGTATACAGGGTTGTTAAAAATCTTATAAGCATTTGTGAAAAAATTACTTTTTCTTAGCTTTTTTTATAAATCAACCTGGGAACTATTATTTGAATACAAGGAATGAATGCGTATAGGTTACACACGTAATTACTGCATTTTTAATGATTTTCATAGTTCTCATATGGCGATGTTTACCTCCAAATATGACATAAATTTTGTTTGTATAGCGTCCGTCCCCTTACCGATATATACTACATTCATCGTGCGCGGAAATTTTGAAAATGAATAAAATTTGCGGCGGGTGGATATGCCAGCTTCCATATAAAAATATTTTTGAACCTCTTTGATTGATAGTATTTAAGAGTTACCCAATATTTTTATAACAAGCCTGTATACTGAAATTTTACCATGTCGGACTGCTAAACATGGCTAACTCGCTATTGTCTTAGTATTTCCTAGTGGCAGTGATGTAAAGGCTTTTTGATCATAATGTGTCAAATATAGTTTTTTTTTTAAATATTTCTCTATTTTATAGCCTACACGCATACGTGTTAAGTTTCGATGTATCATAGTCTTTTGTGACCAGAAATATTATGCCGCTGGTTTAGTTGTATCTTTATAGGTAAAACTGTGACATAATAATTTCTTGTCGCGGTAAGAAGTCGGCTCGATACATGACATACCGGGATTAGAGATTTGAATTCGTATCACACGGCATTTGTACGTTGATGACCGCATGCGGGGACGGCATAGTGCACAAAACTTACAGAATATTTATTTTGTACAAAATTTTATATAGCTGTCAATTTAATTCTATTAAGCGTAATCATTTCTGTGGTCAAAAAATGTAGAAAAATGTCAACATTGTTTAGATCAAATTCTACAATTTTACTGCAGCGTGCGGTCCCCGCGTGCGGTCATTAGCAGCACAGAAGCCGTGGAACGCGAACGTTATATTTTTTATAAAATTTAGCGAGGAAAGACTTCGTAGCGGCAGCAGTATCGTCCGTTCGAGGAAGCACTGCTCGCGCGGCCGAGGGTCAGGCGGTCGCCTGCGCGCGCCGGCCGCGCGGTCAGGCGGCCGCGTCGTCACCTGCGGGCCGCGCGTCGGGCTCGTCGGGGGCGGGGGCGGGCGCGGGGGCGGGGGCGGGCGCGGGCGGCGCGTAGGGCCGGTAGGGGCGGTACAGCAGCGGCGGCAGCAGCGCGCGCGGCAGGTAGGCGGGCGGCGGCAGCAGGTGCGCGGCGTGCGCGGCGTGCGCGTGCGCGTGCGCGTGCGCGTGCGGTCCGTGCGCGTGCGCAGCGTGCGCGTGACCCGCGTGCGCGTGCGCCGCGTGCGGGTGCAGGGTCGCGGCGAGGGCTCTCTGTTCGTCTCGCGCCCTCTCTTTCTCTCTTAGCGTGCGCTCCCTCTCCCGCTGTTCTTTCTCCCGCTGTTCCCGCTCCCGTTCTCGTTCTCTGTGGATTTTGAATAGACTACGATTTAATTAATGAGGTGATTACTTTGATGGATGAGTGCTAATATTGGGAATGTTACAAAATTATGGTTACCACAACTATACTCTTTCTATTAATAGTACTCTATTATTATTACAATCTCTTTCTTGGGACAAGTCAAGCATATTTTATACTTTTTCATGCGTGTTGTACCAATATTCTTTCAATGTGCAATCTACATCTAAATAAATTAAAAATGAAATGCCATTCATTGGTAAACGCATCACTTAAGACCGCCTGAACCAATTTGGCTACTTTTTTATTTGAAAATTTTCGCAGTAGTCCAAATTAGAATCTAGTGGGAAAGATTATGAAAAAGCATCCCAGTAAATTTTTTTATTAGAGAAAAACTGAACTTTTTATGGTAATATTGTATGAATTATAAAAAATTGGACAGCACAACGTCTGTCAGGTAAGTTAGTAAAATAACATTGAAATTTGTATAACCTTCCTATTAATCGTGCTTAACCACGATCTTCCCCGATTAATTTTCATAATAAACGTATTTTACACAAGAAACATCGGTTATCACATAAAATTTACGGCGAAAACATCAACCCCAGTCTCACTTATATGAAACATTTACGGCGAAAACATCAACCCCAGTCTCACTTATATGAAAAATTTACGGCGAAAACATCAACCCCAGTCACACTTATATGAAAAATTTACGGCGAAAACATCAACCCCAGTCTCACTTATATGAAAAACAACTGTAAACCTACACAGCTGCACCTACAAAGACACACTTCACTTCGTTCACAGTAATTTTACCTCAAATTTTGCATCACTGTCAAAATCAGTGATGTTTATTACCTTTACTTTATAAGGTTGCTGTTGGGTAACTGCTGTCAGAGGTAAAATGACTGTCCCACAAAATCATAAATCGCTGATAATCCGCATGGTCCTCACATGATCTGACCAAGATAATGTCTGGACTTTAAAAAGAAACTGACGTCCGAGTTTATTTCGGTGTTTCCGCTCAGTGTCAGAAAACACCGATCTATATAGTTATGTCATGCTAACCTTAATTAAGTCATTACAGCCCTTACTCCCTGAGGTATAACCGGGCAATAATATGGTACTGAATTTCATTATAACCCGCTGGTCAATGATGTGATTTGAATGTGGAACCTCAAATTGTTGAAAAAACTATATTCGGTAATCGAATTGCTTTTTATTACCTCGCAGAAGGTGTGAAAATTAGAGTGTACTCCTCGGGGACAAAGGTGTCCTCGTCTTGGACGAAACTGAATCCCGAGCGTAATGAAGGACACTAGTGCTCACGACCGTAGCGAGGGAGTTACGACTAGAATCCTGAGTGCAGTAAGGATATGACGCCAGTGACATATGACACTTCTTTATCTATAATTACATTATTATTATATATATATATATATGATAATTCATATCATAGTGTATCACCTTTCTCTCTCGCGCTCGCGCTCGCGGTCCCGCTGCAGTGCGAGCTCCTTGTCCCGCTCGTCGTGCATGGCGTGCGACACGTGCGACACGAGCGGCAGCGGCGGCGCGAGCTGCGGGTACAGCGCGTAGGGGGGGAGCCAGCCCACTCCGACGCCGCTGCGGAATACCCGCTCCAGGTACATCTGCTCTTCTGCTGCTAGCCTGTAGGTGTGTTCGTTCCATGTGATAGTAACCGGTCGGATCATAACCACTGCAACATCTGTCTATGTTACTGTAAAAGCTCGATACTACGAAAACCAACATTTACTATAATCGTCATTGGTAAAATTTTGCACGTGGCAAACATTATTGGTGAAAGCATATACATATGTAATCGTATATCGTTGGTAAATATTAAGATTTATAAGTTTAACCTAAAATTTACTAATGTTCGGGCTTTTACAGTAACATCTATTCCCTAGCATGGAGTGTTAGGTACAGCAACATTTTAATTCTCAGGAAATTCCACTGTTACACGTGCTTAGCGCCATTTCCTATGCCTAGACAACTGCTTGTTAGACAATAACAGATGCGGCCTCTTGATCGTAAATAATTTTTAAATTTGTTGAGATCACTAAATGCGTTGAGATCACTAAATCTAAAAATGTGTTTGCACAATGAGGGTCACTAAATACGATATTTAAGTTTTTCATCGCAATATGTGACCTAGTTGTGCAAATACATTTTAATAACTTAAGACAAGGTTATTGCTGCATTGATATCACTTATGACAACCGGATATTTTATTTATTTTTATTGATTGATTGATTGTGTATAATTTGGCAAAATTACAATACAAAATTGATTGTTGTGTAATTTTATACTTATTCCTTTATGTCCGAGTCCCATGTAATAGGGGATTATAGGGGACTTGGACATAACTGGCGAAATGAAGGTGTACTAAAAGATTAGGAGCACCGCGCCAGACCCCCGGGGGCAAATGCGGGGTGTTATGTAGCTATGTAGTGCTTGAGGGATGTTATATACAGAAGCCTTTGGTGTACCTTTTTAGATAAATAAGGCTAGATTGATAATGTGTTGCTACCTGTACTGCAGGGCGGCGCTGGAGTAGATGCTGGGGTGCGCGTAGGGCGAGTACGCGGACGGCTCCAGCAGCGGGAACGACGCCGCCGGGTGCGACAGTCTACAACATACACGAGTCACGCATTACTTGCACGTACACACCACTCGAGTACTCTCGGAAAGTCTACTCTATGTCAGTCGTTACTGGTAGTCAGAAGCCCGAAAGTCTGACAACCAGTCCTAATAAGGGGTATGTTATGGGTATAGTATTTGTTCCATGTAAAATACTGGTATTCAGCTGCATCCGGTTAAACTGGAAGCTGACAGATGATGACACGGGTACTCTCGAATGTTAAGCGTGGGTTTCAGAAATCGTGGGTGACACAGTAACGTCAAACACTGCAGCCGGGTGAATGCCGCCATTTTGCAGCCGGCTTATGATGGCATCGCTTTCTGAAGAAACCCAAGTTTTAGCCTTATAACACGTAGCGTTCACGGTTCCTGATAATTCCTGGTGTACCTGGATTATACAGACGTAAAGCCAGTCTCCGCAGGAATGTACATTGTCCTGTGGACTGGTTTAGAGGACCTTAGACAACGCATGCAGTAAAAGCAAGTTCGTGGCATGCTCGCTTATTGCATGTTTATTTTAGAGCAGTCGCTAGAGGAGAGTCGCCAGAGCATTCAAACTCATGAGGATCATCATACGATATACATACCAATTTGTCATACCATCATCATCCATACGAGGAAGACTTTTTCTCCATGCAGTTCTTCCTCTTAGTCATATCATCTTTAACACAAGTTTTCATACAATTTTAACTAATGTTCAAAATAATTTGTTACCTTTCATCAGGTCTGTAGGGCTGGAAACCGCTGGTGGGCAGGTGATGCGGTGAGGCGCGTTTCGACGGCGCGGGCGCGGGCTTGTCTTTCCCGCCGTCGCGCTCCGTCGCTGCGGGCCCCGAGCCACCGCCTGCACACTGGTCAGTCAGCAGGGCCCCCGGCCCCCGGGCTGGGGGCCAGCTACATACGCGCATTTAGCTCTTACTATGCTAACCAAAATGTTATAGATAGAAAAGTAGAGAAACTAAGCTATAACTCCATTAGGGTCATTTTTGTTTTATATAACCTCCAAGATGTGATGCCGACTCAAAAGATACCTATATATTTTAGCTCGCAAGCTGTTACATCGTTGACCCCGAAATATGTCTGGCACAATTAGTCTAAGAACTATTATTGCTTGAACTAATCTAGTCCTTTAAACTGACTTTCCACAGACGTCTGTCCTATTATTCTTATCTGATATTGTAAGTACAAAAAATTGTCCGTAAACTTATTTCAAGAATTTAATCATGTGAATCACCCAGCTACAGTAGGTATAGGCTTTTAAATAATTATATTTGCAAAGCCTACTTTAAGAAGTAAGAATAAATGGAAAAATATATAAAAACCACACACTGTAAAGAGCTAAACGCAATAAAATCAATAAATAAAATTACAAGTTGAAATTGTTCAAAACATTAAATAACATCATCATATTCATATCACTTTTATATACAGGGTTAAAAACACTTAGAATATCTTAAACTTAGTTATAATACAATGATTTTGTATGAAACAAGCATTTTTCACAGATTGACTAGAGCAAAAGAAAAAGAAATAGAAATTTTCTACACAACACTAATAATTATGTTCCCTTACGCACATAAATCGGTCAAAATCAGCTGTTAAAAAAATCACATCCATTGTTCCACTTATACACCGAGGTATACAACAACGGACATGATTCAACACATCCGCCGGTCAATGTGCAACATACTCTGGTCAATCCTCACAATGTCTGAAGTAAGTAATAACTAAGTTCTAGCGAAGTAAGTAGTTGACAATTATTGGTACACGTATGGACAAGTTAACAACCCAACAAGTGCACGATGAAGCTGAAGGAAATAAAAGAAAATGGGATCAGCAGACTAGTAGGGCAGTGGACAGTGATATTGTTCAATAAGGGGCAGAGATTCGCTATTTTTGGTAAAAGAACGAATGTTGACCAATTTCTAAAGATTTATAATAATTTGATAAAAACAGAGTTTTAATATGATTGATGTTGAATATGATTTTTATTATTTTTCCTTACCGCCTTAGAGTAAGGTTGGGGCTAATGAAACTGAACGCGACCAGAACATCCCAAGCGCGTTTAAGAGCTGTCAGTGTCAACATTGTTACAGAATATTGACACTGACAGCCTCTGAACGCGGATTAGATGTGCTGATCGCCTTCAGTTTTTAATTTAGCAATAAAAAACATCCGTTTTGTAATAATTTGAATGCTCAATGCTACTACAAAATCAAATTAAAACTAATTCATAAACAAATGCCTGCAAAAAGTTTATGGTACCCTACACCCCATCGTCCCTTGCCACGTAAGGGTGACCTCGCACGGTCCACTACCCGTTGGTCCAAGGTAAAGGTGACTAGCTACGGGTCCACTCACCGTCCTTGACGTCGGGGCCCGCGTTCTTCGCGAGCGTTCGTAGCGCCGCCGCGAACGGGCCGCCTTTGTTGGGGGGGATCTCTGCGCGCTTCGGAATCTTGCTGGCACTCACACCTGTTGACAATGTGAAGAGGTTTATGTCACTATCTTTATGTGTGGTGCTATTTTGGAAGCTATGTTGGTAATTTCCATTTATATATAGTCGTGCCCAATGCGTAGGCAAACCTTCCGGACTACGGCATACTCATTTCCTTTTCCCAGATGGGACCACTCTGGGTTGAAACATTCGCGCGTAGTACTTCTATGGGCTAGTAACTTATGAAATAAAATAAAAGTTTATTGTTAAAAAAGGGCACCATTTACATTAATACACTGACAACTCACACTCTGCTTCCCTGTGTCTTGAGTACCAGGATCTTCCATAACAGAATATGGAGAGGTTTATGACATTATCTTTATATGGTGGTTTATTGGACGTGGTTACGGTGGCACTTTTCAGTTTCCTAAAAACGTGCCAAACGCGAAGGACGGGGGAACACTGGTGCGTTCTACCTGGGTATACTACCCAATTTCCCCCAGAAATAAATCAGGAACAGAAACAGAAACAGGAATGTGGGTTCCATCAAAGAATGAATGACCGATGAATGAATCAATGAATGGATGACCTAAATGGCAATTAAGAGGGGCAGCAACATCTTTATCGTTCATTTATCATTTATAACAATAACAAACTGCGATCACCAATGCATGTGGCAAGAGTATTGATTGTGACAATTCCGTTTTTACAGTCAATTATTTATTTCTAGTGAATGTTTATGAGGTATTTAAAACAATCCTGGAGAAAAATGCAATCAGAGTAACGTTAGCGACTAGAACTTACAACCCTCAAGGTTGATTTGACAATATTGCAAGATAACCAAAAAAGAAACACTACAAAGTAAAAAATTACTTTAATTTCGGAAGTCGGTGTCTTTGTATCTGTATTTTAGTTTTTGCCACCGACTTCCGAAATTAAAGTTGATTTTCACGTTGTAGTGTTATTTTTTTTTAAAATCACTTGATAAATAAGGGTGCCTACCACACCTATTCGAAAGCGATCGTCTTACACGTCCACGTCCGTTTGAAGGCAGTTTTTTTTTCCATTTAAAAATAATTTATTGTTGATTTCTTAAAAACCGCTCGACCGATTTCGATAAAATTTTAATGGGACCACCACCTGGGAAGTATACCCTATGAAACAAAAATAGAATTTTCCAAATCGGTTCAGGCGTCTTCGAGTAATCGGTGAACATACATTAAAAAAGGTTTCCGACGATTTGAGAGCCTCCTCCTTTTTTAAAGTCGGTTAAAAGGCAAGCTTTTAACTTAGCAAGACAATCTGCCTAGCCTTTTCCCAGCTATGTTGTCATCGGCTTCCACTCTCACCGAATGCAGCTGAATACCAGTATTTTATATACCAGTAAGTATTAAGAGACCTACATTACCAGTACTCGTTTAAATGTTCCCACTTGTATTCATAATGTTGCAACAAATCAATCTTATAGGTAGGGTCAGTTTGTATTTGTCTTACCTCTATCATTTCGTTGAACTGATCCATGGAGGGTTATATTAACTAAAGAAGTAAATAAAATAAATATTTTTTTTTTATCCTGGTCTTGCTAAATACTATCTTGCAAAGAAAATGCTTTGTCACTGTCTCTTGGAATCATCATTACGCCTTCAAATTGGGAAACTCAGCTTTCAGGCTTTTTCGATTCGATCAAAACGATCGAAGTCATGTTGATTAGGGACGGACAGCTGTCCCTAACGCCGTGACGAGAATGCCTTCCTACACCAATTACAAACTGTTCGTTTATAATTGCCACCAATGGGAAGGCGGCCAGCTGTCGAATGTTTGAACTCAGAACTGCCGTTTCATTGGCGTGTTTGTATATTTTTACGGCACGCGTCAACAGCAGGCAGCAGCGGGTGTGCTTCCAATCGCGTGTTAATAAAGTAAGGTGCAGAAGTCAAACTGCAAACCAACTCTAATTGAAATAAGCTAAATAACGCAATTACTATTTTTTAACGAATTGACTCACCGAAGCGATGATTTACTTATTTTGATCGCTAGGTACCTAGCGTAAACGTAATTTTTAGGGTCCCGACCTTAAAACAAAAATACGAAAATTTTATTAGATAGTTTCTTGTTTTCTCCTTCCGACAGTTGGATCATTAAAATCCAGTTGGTATCATCATCAATTTCTATTTAGATTTAGATCATAAAACATTATAGTATAGGATCCCGCTATACAACGACCTTCACCGAGATGCTTATTTAATGAGACGTATTTTTTATGTTATTAAATATGCCAATAAATATATCCTATATGGGTTGCCTAACAAATTTCAGTCCAGAGTATTTTTAATTAATAATTTAAAAAAATTTTTTTTTTAAACATTGCACCGGTGTGATTATTAAATAAATTTGATACCAACCGAAAGTTTGAAGCCCATAGAATATGCAAACGTTAGGTTGCCTATTTTTTTCCGGTCACAACCATGGGTTGCCAGGTGTAAACAGGTAAATCTATACTAGCATTTTGCAACGGTCTGATTATTGAATCAAACTTAGATAAAATGAAAGATTATTTCATAAGGAACACGGTGGTATAGGGTTGCCTGCGAAAAATCAGTCCCGAATTACGGTTGTCGAATTTTAAATAATAAAATATCGCTGCGAGTGAATGTGTGTGAGAGAGAGGTCCCAGACCAACCATCCCATGCGGTAGAAAAGGACGCAGCGTAGCAGCTGTTTAAAGTCCGCCCATTTAAAGAAGGAGAGTGCGCATGCTATTTGTGCTTGGAAATGAAAAGGATAGCGATAGACTCGTATATGCTGTGCATTATTTTGGAGTAGTTAATTATTAATATACAGAAATAGTTATTTAATTTTTTATTTTTTAATCAATTAATTATTTATCTATGTTTATTGTTTATGTGACACTAAAGTATATACACATCTTCAGTAAAAAAGACAGTTAGAGTAAAACATATATATTACTTATCTGACAAATTTTATCTTTATTATTAGGAGCCGAAATAAAAAACAACAATTAAAAGAATACTTCTGTTTATTGAAAAAAATTTAAATAACAAAAATTTTTAAAATTATTCAGGTTCCGAGTCATCGGACATATAACTGTGATCTCCAACTTCTGAATCTTCTTCGTCATCACTCTCCGTTTCAGTTTTTTCGACAATGTCTTCTATTTTTAAAGGTGTATGATCCCCAATGAATCCTACTGGTTTTAAATATTCATCTAAGAACCAACCGCAGTTCTCAGGCTGAAGTTTCACGCATATTGGATCCGTTGCATTAAGCCACATGGAATTTACGAAAATAGTTCGTAAAATTTTCTGAGTTAATGATATCCAGCATGGTGGAATGGAGTTGGAGTCGAAGCCTTTTATTTTTTAAAAGTAAGATTAACCAGCTTCTTTCCACATCTTTTTTGGTTGTGGTCACAAAAAAGACAAATAATTGTGCTTGATGTCGATGCTGTTGAAGTCGTTGCTGTTGATGTCGATGCTGTTGATGTCGTTGCTGTTGATGTCGATGCTGTTGATGTTGACTGCTCCTAAAAGAATTTAAATCATTCTTTGAGTAAAAATGGAAGAAAACAAATATAAATGAAAATACAAGTTCAATTAATAGATTTTCATGTCACTTTTTTAAAAAAGCTTAAAAAAAAAAAAAATTTTTATTACCTTGTCAAAGCCCCCAGAAGTTTGAGGCAGGTCTTCAACATTACTCGTTTCATCCTCAGCAACTGTAGCACAGGAATCGACACTAGGATTCAACTGTTGTGGTTCTTCTTCAGTAGTAGATACATCGGTATGCTCCTAAAAAAAAAACAATTTTTGCGATTAAATGAAAATGTTTGATTATAAATTTAAAAAATTTTTTGATAAGAATAGTTGATTTAAAACATCCTCATTTAATTATTCCAAAAAAAAAAGGGAAATCAGAACATTTTCTTGTTCAATTTCCAACTACCGTTTTTTAAGTAAATTACAAAAAAAATATGTGTGTCGAAAATTAACAAAACCATAAGTGAGTTTTACTAGCAATTACTTCAACATGACAAAAATATAGAAGATGTATTAGCTTAGATAATTTTAAAGATTCAATTATTATGTACTTACTTACTGTATGTATATTCAGCGATAAATTTAAGAAATTCTTCGTTATATTTTTTATTCAAAACAGTCACTTTTTTGTAGCACGTGGTATGATAACCTACAAATTGGAGTGACGCACTGGGTAGCTCAACAAAATTGTATTTAAAATTTTTTTTTTTACGAAAAGCTAACTTTAATGCACAGTTTTTAAAAGTTTCATATTCAAAATCAATTATTCCGTCATCCGAATCACACAAAAAACACTTTTTGGCCATTTTTTCCAACAATAAATAGCAGCACGTTTTTTCACTTGTATCTATAGCGACAATCTACTCCAAAATAATGCACAGCATATACGAGTCTATCGCTATCCTTTTCATTTCCAAGCACAAATAGCATGCGCACTCTCCTTCTTTAAATGGGCGGACTTTAAACAGCTGCTACGCTGCGTCCTTTTCTACCGCATGGGATGGTTGGTCTGGGACCTCTCTCTCACACACATTCACTCGCAGCGATATTTTATTATTTAAAATTCGACAACCGTAATTCGGGACTGATTTTTCGCAGGCAACCCTATACCACCGTGTTCCTTATGAAATAATCTTTCATTTTATCTAAGTTTGATTCAATAATCAGACCGTTGCAAAATGCTAGTATAGATTTACCTGTTTACACCTGGCAACCCATGGTTGTGACCGGAAAAAAATAGGCAACCTAACGTTTGCATATTCTATGGGCTTCAAACTTTCGATTGGTATTAAATTTATTTAATAATCACACCGGTGCAATGTATAAAAAAAAATTTTTTTTTAATTATTAATTAAAAATACTCTGGACTGAAATTTGTTAGGCAACCCATATAGGATATATTTATTGGCATATTTAATAACATAAAAAATACGTCTCATTAAATAAGCATCTCGGTGAAGGTCGTTGTATAGCGGGATCTTAGACTATTAGCCGTTATAGTCCCACAGCTAGGGAAAGGCTTGCCTAAATAGGTAATAAAAAAAATATATATAATGTTTGGTGAATCCGGTGATTGCCAAACGGAACAAGACTGTTTTATTTTTGGGGTCTACAAGTTACTGATCAGGGTCTGGCAGGGTGTTTGCCTACGTAATATATATAATACTTATCACAATGTGCACTTTTGTAACAATCGCAGTGGCCCACAGAAATCTTGGCTTTACGTGGATGTGAGATATAACGTCCGTCTACATAACGTGGCAACGTTCAATTATAACTTCTGCACATGTATATGTGTTGTGGTAACCACCGCAACGCTGTTTCCACCCTCCGGTAATTATGTTCACACTTAGTTAAATATGACGAGCCGTGGTATTGACGTGACGCTGAACATTGTACACAACGGCTGGATGCTATTTTTGTATTGGGTGATTTAAAAGTCTAAGTATGATTAAAAATAAATTGCCTTGTAGTGTTAATAATATCAGCCTGCATGTCTGGTCACTATTTCCATTGTAAAATAATGATGTTATACATATAGGGCCCATGCACACGGCGTCATGTTGTCGTGTCGTCGACGCGCGTATACAAATACATCCGTACTGCAAACGTAACAAGCGTTTGCAGTACGTATGATAACGCGCGTTACTTTTTCAAGGCAAAAAAAGGCGTAGGTGACGCGCATCACATGGCACGCGCGTATATAATAATATGTCGTGTGCATATTAAGCCCTTGGATTGACCAAAGATCTTAAAAAGGGATCTGTGACTGGATGCTAAAGGCGGAAAACTGGGAGTTGTAGCGTAATTTTAAAGAATGAATTGAAGAAAGTACTACGTCGGATTTTCTCTGCTCATAAAGTCCAAGGTGGGTCTATCTGCTGCAGAGCAAACGCCCTCTCCCTTTTCAACACACTTATGGTCTTGCCAATGTAGGCCATTCCTATAATAAGAGGTTATTAAACAACATTATAGCTACAAAAACTTGATATAACCTAGTCTACATATATGTCAGCCCAGCCACTTAGCTCCGTCCATGTATACTAAGCAATAGGTCCTGGCCGTCCGCGTCGCTCCAGTGGACCTCACAATTGACCCCGTGATCAATGTGCCCCAGCTCAATTGTTAGTTATGGCGCCACCGAGGCATACGCAATCAGATGTATCATAGTTCATCACTGGCGGAATATGAGATTTCCTCACGTGGTTTTGAATCTAGATTTGACGGTGACGAGTAGGGCTAACATTCTTACGTCGAATTGTAGCAGGGAATGTATATTATATTTTAACCGTCGCCACGACGTTAAGAAACTGAAAGGCTTTCCATTACCTACTCTCGTATGTTCTCTTATTTCCTTCGCAATTTTGCATCATTAGACAAATACAATGGTTGAATATTTCAAGCCGTTCCCTTCAAATATTGCCATCAATTGAATTGAAAGGGCTTAATAATTACGAAATCGTGACTGTCATTGGGACCAAACACAAACCATAATCTGCGAGTTACATGACCGGTACATTCCGCTTCGAAACAAGAAGCATAGAATACTTTCGAAAATGTCATCAAAATCTACACTCTAGTAAAAGATGGCTTCAACAATCAATTGCTAATATCTATCAAGTGCCAGGTACCACCCATTCCTGAACATAAAACACACAGCGCCATCGTCGAAACCGATATTAGATCCAAGCCTTTGTAAGTAATCCGGAACCGTACAGTTTCGCGAATCGGTCGTAATACTCCCGTTTGTATAGTCAACTGCACGTATATGGGAACAATACGTCAGGAAAACTGGTTCATTGCATGGGTCTATTAATATAAAATCGGCTGCCGGTCAATATCGTATACTGAAATGTTGGCTAGCTGACCAGCAAGCAGCGCTCCTATTGCGTACCACAATTTGTTTCACGATCCGAAATATTTAGAAGGAAATTCCTAACCTATAGCTTCATTTGTTTGAAAAATTCGTCTGCTCGACGACGTAAATAACGCAATGAATGTCGTCGAAATGTCAGAATGCAATTATTAGTGTAATTCGCTATTAGCCCGCTGCGCTGGCTTTAAATGAACTGAAATAACGATTTTACGTAATGGAATGTGTTTTGAAATATTTATTTATGATCAAAAGCTTTTATTTGTTTATTTTTGCTTGGGATTTCATAAATGATATTGTATGAATGACCAGTAATTATGATAATTAAATTACGCATTCCCGTTAAAACGACTGAACGGATTTGGATGAAATTTGGCACATGGGTAGACCATGACCTGGAGAGGGACATAGGCTTCTTTTCATCCTGGATCGCCGACGAAGTCGCAAGCAACAGCTTAGTCGTCTATATTTGGTAGTTCAATGTGTGACTACTCCGTGGTTGACCGTACTCGTAGCTCGGTGTATAGACGCGGAAACAGGCATGCCTATCAAGTTTATAGCCGATCGTATCCTGTGTAAGACGAAATTGTATGCCTTTTGTGTTATTGGCCTTCTTGGAACATGTTAGCAGTAGAGAGAAGTAGCGCGATTCAGCAGGCTGGTGTTATTGCCTTCCTTGGGATTTTGTTGTGCAGTGTGTTAATTACAGGCTGGAAATAAACGATTTTTTTTTTGTACCCTACTAAACTTTTGTATTGTCGCGACTACGGAAGTTTACCAAGATCAGCTACAGTAAACTAACACATACCTACACACGCAATCATGTGTTTACAGACACAAATTTGCATGAGTACACCAGTCAGATAAAGAACTATCTCAAATCCATACGAATATTTGCTCTAAACTACACGAATTCGGTTAAAAAAAGCAATAACTCGTACTTTGATAATCGAATACCAGATATTCTATAACCTGTCTATGTAATAGCTATCCTCACTCGGTTGTTTGCTAGATCCCACCTGAGCTGGGAACACATTAGGACGGCCATTCCAACGTGGCTGCGTCGTTAGGAAAATTAAACATCGACCGGGTTGAATTTCCATACTTTGTTAACGTTGCAGGTTGACTATTCGAATTCGGCATTCGTATTCTGGGTTCAATTACTACCTCAAGGTTTTGTATATTCATCACACCTAGTCTTTTAAAGAAATGTGTATATTTTTTCCCCAGTTACTTTGAAGAGTATGTATTAACAATCTGACGGTATGAACTCTAAAAAAAGTGGTTGTTTGTCAAATTATAAAGCAGTTGCAATTAATCATCACGGTTTGCGTGCATTAAAGTAGCCTCTACGAGTGAAAACTGTGTACAGTCACGATCACTAATATGTATACACTTAGCCACTTCTAAATGTGATTTTCTCCTATTGTATTGGTTGCAATTATAATTAAGTATGTTGTGGCTCAGGCCCTTTCTACACACACGTTTTTCTTGCCGTGGAATCCTAAGGGTTATACGCCGTGTGTAGGCACGGTCGTCAGTGTTGGATCACTGTGGTTGCTTGTTGACGGACACGTTTTTTTACGGCTAGGTTTATACGCCGTATTGTAAAGGAACCGTGCCGTGCGCAAAGGGCCTCAAAGCACCCTGGGAATTCTGCCCCGCTATCATTTTGCTGGCCGGCTGATATTTTTACCACAGTATAGGTACAGGGTTGACATTAAAATCACGAATCAATAATTATAATCATCAACAGAACCCTGTAAGTTTATATAATCCCATTGAACGACAATTTCATGAATTGTCATTCAATGCTATTATAAGAACTTAGAGGGTTGTATTGATGATTATAATGATTATAATTCTGTAAATACATACTTGTCACGGTCGCGAATCATGTTTTGTTCCACATACAACCAGACACTGGACTGCAAATTGCAAAAAACCTAAGAAAATTTGAATTTCGAAGGCTACACTGACGCTTCCCCCTTATGCTTTACATTTAAAAACTGAATACTACACCGATTTTATTTCTAAATTATTCTCTGAGCATATTTAGATATACAATATATAATGTTCGTTTAGTCGATGACGGCACTAGTACGCCGCGACCCTAAGCCGTGTAATAGGCTAGCGCGGGGCACATTAATCTCACATGTCAATTGAAGGGTCAATGGAGCTACGCGGAACATCACTAACCAGAATAGATGTTACATTTCGACCAATCTTGATCATAAAGCAAGCGACTTACTCTGGGCTGTGGCTTTTCAATCAAAAGACTTGAACATATTAAGTTTGAAGGTTTATAGCATGTGCACCACAGAAATAGCTGTGGATTCTTAGGCTATATCTTTACCATGCTTTAAAATGATGGAAAGTAGCGTCATTTTATGCTTACAGAATTCTGAGACAGAACTTCCTTTTGCGAGGCGTGATCATTATAAGCTAACTATAATCGTTGCTCACAACAGTCACAACTAAGCGAGGTATGCTCTTTAAACATTGAACCATAAATCTTTCGGAGTGGTTTTCGTGTTAGTCTACTATAGTAGATTCGTGAGCAAGTTGTCTAGTTTTCTCCTAAAACGACTTTGGAGATCGCTCCTATACATCGGTAACAAATAAATTCCTGAAGCATGATGGTTCGCGAGCTCGCGCTCGTCAGCTCGAACCATGATGTGAGTAAGTAAGTGGCGGGGGCACATTAATCCCGGGGGTCAATTGCGGTGAATGACGGCCACGCGGAACATCACTAACAGGAATAGAATTCACACTAACATCGTACAACTATGTCGATCCAGATCGTATTAATTTGATATTTGGTAACAACTGGTTTGGTACTACTGATTTATGTTTATTTGGAACGTAGCGCTACTAAACGATACAAAAGTACCGATAAATTGGTTTTATTGAAATACATTTTGCAATCGGCGTCTTATTCATTTATGACCAGTTCCTCCATGTCTAGATTAACTGGTTCAGAATCTGATCTCAAGCAGTGCTAGGAACTCCATTTAATGCTCATACTTATGGTAATTAAAATTGTTCGATTTTGTGTAGGTCCACCAAAAATTTTAAAAAAAAATGATTTCGACTGCGATAGGCCGAGTAAGTAAGTATATTGAAATATTTTTTTATAAAGTATCCTCAGTACCTTATAATTTTTTTCTCGTTTTAACTTTACCCGTATTAATATATCCTTGTAAACCAGCATTCTTACCTGTAACAAAAAAATATGAACATTAATTAATACGTTCAATAATTAAAATAACTACACAAAACAAGGGGCACTATAACATTATTTTAATAGCATATATAACATACGCCATCTATTCAAACCAGCACCCTAATTGGATAGTACACTTTCCATCACAATCCGAATCATTTTGAATGATATTGCTAATCCATTGCTTCATAAGTTGATAAAATTTGTCTGCTCAGCAACGTAAATAACGCAATGAATGTTGTTGAACTGTCAAAACGAAAGCAATTCCTACTGTCAGTGTGTTACGCAATTGACTGCTTGTGTTCCTAGACGAGCAACTCTACATAATTCATTAGTAGGTAGTCAAAATCGCTTGCGTTGAATCAACATCGTCTCAACAAGGCGACAGTGGAGCAGCCCTAGCAGAGGGTTGTCACCGAAGCGGCGAGCGGCAATTAATTTAGTCTGAAGCGCTAATTTGAGTAGCGAAGTCAACCTCCGGGGGCCGCGACACGTCTTCGTCATAGATTAGATCATAGGTCGCAGATAGGCGACGTTGGGTAGGTGTTGAAGACAGTGAGGTGTTTGATGTCTAGGTACTTAAATAACTTTTACTTATTAGAGATGTCCAACTAGTGGTAAAATAAATGCGACAATGTGGCACTGAATCTCTCTGCGAAGACTAAACGCTTTATAACGAGATAAGTCGTTGCAGGTGCTCTTAATGTCAACGCGAATCGGAAATCAAATATTTACGTGGCCTTAATATTCGCACAGATAAAAAATCTGCTAAATAAAAATCTTAAATTCAGTGACAGACAACGCATAGGATACACCATCTTTGTATTTACAAAATGTACGCGAAAAAAGAAACTCTACCGGACAGCGTCATAACGAAAAGGCAATTTGTTTAACTCAGTGTCAGTAGTAAGGGCAATTCGCCAGTTTTAAATTATTCATGACTCCACCTAATACCAGGACAAAGTTACCATTTAATTTATTTATCAAAATATACGCTAAAGTGGAGATTTCAGTTAACCGATATGATAATATGCAAAGCAAAACCAAGTTTTCTTTATCCTTTATCCACTTATTTAGAAACGTTTTGAATAACTTCCCGATTTAATTTTCAGTGGTTTCATATTCTTCGTAGGCTTATGTTACGACAAGTTAAAACACTGGAGATTATATCGATATCGACAGCCCTAGCTCGGATTCGACTCGCTAATTGGCTGGCGACGCGTTTGCATGTGTGTGAATGTTCATTAACACGTGAGTGCGTACGTGTAGATGCTAGGGTTGGCACTGTATTTTTCGATAAACAAAAGAATGAATTCTGATTTACTGCTTATTTTTAAGTGTGCAATAACTAATCGTTTTACTCTCGAGGCTAGGGAAAATAATGATTTACGCAGCTATTGTTGTAATTATACTCATAGAAAATAATCAAAATATCCAAAAACTAATTAATTTCCATAAAAAACCAGCATCACACCAAACATTTCTCCATCATAATAAATGATTCAAGAGTCACCGCGCTTTTAGTCACATCGCACTCATTTGGCTTCAAATCAAGTCGACATGTGGTTCTAATCACGCGTCAAGAAAAGCTCTAAAGAAACATTTTTATACGTTTTTTAATGCCTTTAGAACCGGTTGTTTTTAGAAGTAAAACGTCTTGGAGGGTGACGATGAACTAAATATACTTTTATTGTATCATTAGAGGACTGTTAAGGGTAAATGGTGGGGTAATTATTACTTGCCGATGACGTTGAAGAGGGGGAAACCTTCGAAAATTTTCAGCAGCGTTTTGACGATTTAATAAGACACGAAGATAACAGTGTTTTAGACTGGGGTTAGTCGTCGTTTATGACTGCATAACTAGGTTTCTTGCTTGATTATTTTGTAACTTAAAGCCAAATTGTGTAGGTAGGTATAATAATAAGGGTTTAATTCAAATTTGTAAGAACCGACTTTTAAGATTTTTATAGGGCATAATTTCATCAGATGGAAAAAATGAGAAGACCAATGGAAAAAAACTGCTTTTTAATGCTTGTAATTTCACCAAAATCCTTCAAACAGGAAACACGGAAATTTCTGCCACCAAGCTACATAAACAAGATGCATTTCGATTTGCCACAAGCTCTATTACTGCACACATACCGACAATTGTTTATGTAACGATCACTGTAGCAAAAAGAAAAGAAAAAAAGTATTTCATTTACCTAATAATCATTGTAACAGCCCTGAATAAGGAAATGTCCCTGTATGTATAACACAGTGGCACTACCACTGTACGAGCTATATTTCAACGTAGGTATAGGTAGTCTGCGAGATGCGGATCAATTAGTAGGTATTGCTGCACCCCTTTAATGTCCGGCTGTCTGATCAAATATACCACCACAGAGTATGGTGTAGACAGAATGACCACGCCGATAACGTAACGGTAAGTGTTGAATGATTTACCGTGAGCTATGAATACCACCTCAGCCATTTCACATAAACTGACAATAATAGTAGCCACATGCGTGATAAAATGGTAGTATAATGGGAACAGAATTGATGTGTTACTGCCATTGTCGTCTTGTTTATACTAAGAATATATTCTAAGGGTTAATACTGTCTCTTACGGGGGAAAGTAGTAATAATTCTCATTAGGGATGAGTTATTCGAATAGGCAGCCCCGTCTCCTTCTACCATTATCAGCATCATAAAATGCAATCAGACATTATTGGAATGAAGTTCGTCAACGCGGCATGCGGTAGGAGTTGACTGGTAGAAATGGTCACGCAAGGCAAAAGCGTTATGCCTCCTCCACGCGACTTTCTCTGTCAGTTTCTTTCTATTATATATATATACGAGTATGTGGGTGCGAGTATCACGTAAGGAACTTCGTTCCTGACGGAGGTCCCCCGACTGCACACGTGTACTTTTCCCCATGTGGTAATTATGCTCAGCTTCATGATCGTTTGTGCATCTACAGCAGAAAATGCCAGCATGCTTAAAGACAATCTGGAAACAATAGTTTCTAAAGATGTCCGATTTGTGGGGCACTGTTGAAGATGTAAAAACATCATGGTTTTTGTGATCCATATTTGTAGTAACAGTAGTGTGACTGTAAAAGTAGCTATCTACGGCAGCAGTAGGGGCGAGTGATAGAGCGGAGTCGGCGCTCTCGACCGGCCGGGGTTGTGCCCTGGCGTGCGAACGAGGTAAGAGCGGGGAGCGGGTAAAATTGCCGAACTTTCTGAGACCATTTCGGCATTAATAATTAGTTGTGGACAGGTTACACGTAAGCACATTGAAATCAACAATCTGTTTTTAACCATGGTAATTAAGGAATTAATGAATGTTTGTGCATCTTACAGAACAGTCTACGTGCATGTTTGATATGAAATCGGGACCCAGTTTTAAATGCTAGTTTTGAGACGCTCTTGTTATGCGAATGAACAGCAATTACGGCCATCCGTGGTGGTCTTTCTGATCCGTATTAACAGTACTGTGACTGTAGCTATCTGTGGCAGCAGCGAGTGATAGACGCAGAGTCGGTGCTCTGGACCGGTCGCGGTTGCGGCCTGCCATGAGACGCTAAGCTTTCTGAGAGCGTAACACGGGTTAATGCTTTTTGACCATTCAAACACAAAACAACTAGTAGTGGATATGGACAGGTTACACGTAAGCGTATGGCAATCAACAGTCTGCTTTTAAATATGGTAATTATTAATGTATGTATGTACGACGCGACGCTCGAGCGCGCTCGGGTCGCTCGCGGGCCTTGAAGCGCGGAGTGGCGGGGTGCATGGGGGCGGAGCTTGCGTGGAAATTATTTTAGAGTGCCTGGTCTTAAACTCATTTCGTGATTTGTGGCACAAGCACGCCTAAATCTATGATTGGATCGCCTACTCCGCTCCACCCTTTCCCTTGCACCACCGACTTGTGTATAACGTCTGCGGATTTCCATTACAGGCGCACCTCCCCGCGGCCCGCCCGTTCGACACATGTTACTGTTGCGTCACTGAAATTTTGGATGCCTATGAATATAGTGCCTCAGTGAGGATTGGGTTATGAAGGTAGGGAAGTTGATTGGTAAACTCTGGTAACATGGATGGATGGTCGATCCTCAAATCATCAAAGCCCACATTTGTATGCCATTTGAATTTTTTGTGTGTGAAAAGTGCCTAGCCTTTTCTCAACTATGTCGGGGTCGGCTTTCAGTCTAGCGGATGCAGCTGGATACGAGTACTTTACAAGGAGCGACTGCCTATCTGACCTCCGTAACCCAGTAACTGAGTAATACGATACCCCTTAGTAAGACTGGTTGTCAGACTTTCGGCCTTCTGACGACCCGTAACGACTGTCATGGATCCAGGAATGACCGCCGGGACCAACGGCCTAACGTGCTTTCCGAGGCACGGAGCTTGGGATGTAAAAATGGTCACCCATCCACGGACACCCCGCGGCAAGCGTAACTTAACCTGATCGATCGATCCGTGCGGCTGAAGCCCAAAAGTGTCTCTTTATCATGCCAAATTAATAATGACATCTTTCTGCATGAAATTCCGAAAGTAATACGAGGATACTATGTGATTTTCCGAGAATCTGCTTCCTGGAAGATATTGCGGCGAAATATCCATTTTGTATATTCAAGCACAAGACTGTCGTATCTGATCCTCACCTACTCTAAGGGCACAAGGCACGGCAGTCTGTTACCAACTTCATTGGGATCAAGGCGATTACTGTTAGTAATCGTACACCCTCGCCACTTCGGGAGTACCGAGCCCCTCACTACCGCAGCGTCATACATAGCTAACAAACGCCGGGAATCACCACTCTACCCGGAACTACCGCGGCCCCTGCAAACCTACTGTAACGCGCCACAGAGGGTGACCGATCCATCCGTCGAGGGGTCAACCTAAATTGGACGGTACACAAGCCACTTCCGACCTTACGTTTCGGGGCGAATCAATTTCCATTTGGGCGCCTCGCGTCGTCAGCCGCGGCGTCTCTTGAAAGTGAACTCAGTGGCAGCAACAATAAAGTATAATTTACACAGACACGGATTTCATCGAGATTTCTAAGGGTTGTTTGTTGAAGTAATACGTGATTTGCGGGGTCGACTTCAGAGTCGATTTTCGTGGTTGTGTGTTCCCATTGTTTGGGTGGTAAGGAGTATTTTAGATGTATTTTTATATAGATGGTGGTAATCCTTGGTGGCGCTTGTTCGTCAAACTTTAATTAAAAGTTCGGTGGGTGTCGCGGGGCTGAGTGGATAAATAATAAGCGTCACTGTATTATTAAATTGACGCGTCCGCTCAACTGTTTTGATTTGATGACACGGCGCTTTGCATCGGCACTATGATTTGATTGATAGAGGGGGGGAGCAGATTGAATTGAGACTCGCTTCGCTTGCGGGAGAGCGCTCTTTGTGTGTCTACAGGATCGATTTAAGTGAGGGATTGAATTGAGGGAAATAGTAGACAGATATCTAGACTTAATGGACAATAAATGGATCTATCAGTTATTAGCTTGGAGCATCTTTGGTCTTTCAAATTCTAAAGAATGAACCTCCTAAATTCTGGTCCTTCGAGTCGAAATCACAAGAAAGCACCAATATAGAATATTCAGAGGACGACAGATCGGTAATGGGGAGGGTATTCATTTCTAATTTAATGATTTTGAGGAGTCTCTTAAAATGACGCACTCAAATAGCCATCCAACTAGCTATCGTTCAAGCCAGTTATCTACCTACTGCAGATGGACCAACATCCTCGAATGAATCGTAATAGTTTATGGGACAATCATCAAGTCACCGCTTCGAATGCCCCTGCTAAGCCCGACCCCGGGGGATAGTTTTATACAACGGCCCTCGAACCGCGGGATAAGGATATCCGCACCAGTTTATAAGGTCAACCGAACAGGTTTAGCGAGCCGGGTAATATTATTGAAGTAAATGCCGGCTCAAGTGGGGAAACGGGCGACCTATATATAGAGGCTCGAAGCATGATTTGGATACTCATAGGTACATATTAAAGCAAATAGAAAAAAAATATATGAATTAAGTGTTCCAGATTAGTTTGAATTGCATTACTGAAACATCCTGGTTTACAATAGATACAGCCATTGGGATACCAATGGACTATTTATTCAATAAATGGTGGATCTAAGAGTCTCAACAAGTGACAATACTTTTTTTGAATGTTTAAACGACACTGATCCATATTATGTTAGTTCGTTAGGTACAAAATACTTAAAAGCTACGTTAGTGTGTTACATGACTAAGTAGTAAGCTCGCAGAGAAACAATATTTACATACATTCACTGGATGAGAAGAACTTATGTAACAGTCCTTGCTACTAACTTTGTTAACTAACCATCTTCTCATCACGGCATGCGGCACGAGCAGTCGTAAAGCTCCAGTGAAAAGCTATTTGAGGTAGACAATCAGCAGAGTATGTTCATTAATTCATTCATTAATGCTCTATGACTGCTTTATCATGACAACAAATGCATTGATAGTGATTTGAATCTATAATGGAATCTATATTTGAATCTATGGATGTACAACACATCAGACTAATCTGTCGAACAATGTTATACCAACAATAGATGCGTATCAGGGATTCCATTAAAACGGTGGGCGTACCGCAATATGATCGTTTCTCTATAAACGACATTTGTAAAGGTATGGAATTTCCAATTGTGGACAATGGAACATAATCTGTAGTATTTTTAGATGGCCTCGTTCCTTTGTGAAGGAAAGGAAGATACTATCGATTACGGGACGTGCTACTCACTTAAATCTTTCTTGCTGCTTCTCCTACAGTAATGCAGGGCTTGCTAGCTTCCTTTTTTTTCACAGTCTATTTCTCGGAGCTTGAATTAATCGATTAGTGTACTTGACGATTTAATCGGCAACAAACTTCAACTGAATGGTCGTCCTCGTGTCTAGTAATCACCCATTCAACATTAGCGCCATTGGAACATCCAAGACAGACCTACCGACATTATGTGTATTATTGGATGGAATCAAGATGACTGGAGATCATTAATATCACCAAGATTCTATAACGTTCACACCATTACTGCATCATAGCACCTCATTTCAACCCCTTTCGCAACTACCAGGACATACCTTCGCATCCACTTCTGCCAAAAGGTATAACAAACCCAGAAACTCCCATTTCCCGCAACATAATGATTGCGGTAGGTAGTAAAGTTACATATAAATTATCGCAGGGCGGTAATTGGCGGGCCGGCGGGGCGCGACAAATCTGACGGCCATTTCCGGCGGGTACCGTTCCACCCCGCCACCCAGCGGCGGGGGCCTGCACTGTTGTGTGGGGTGGGTGTTGAGAGGAAGCGGTATTAACAGGTTGTTAGAACGAGCGGGGAAATAGGTATCCATGAGCCATTTTCATGTTTCGCTATTATCATCCATTCATATCCTGCCATTCGATGAAATAAAAGTTTGACCTAGCATCCACTACACCAACCACCTTCGCTTTGTGTCAGCACCTGCGTCTCTGACCTCTGTTTAATTATGTGTATACGTCTTGCGTCTTTCTCGAGGAAAAAGGTAAAGAGTATTGCACAAACTTAAAGGGTTAGCAGAGCCTCATCAATCAGCTAAAATGGGCACTGCCATCAAAATCGTGTGTCAAATTTTTCCCAACTATGTAGAGGTCGGCTTCCAGTCTAACCGGGTGCAGCTGAATACCAGTACTTTGCATGGAGCGAATGTATCTTACCTCCACACCCATGCAGTTGGTGGGTACCACAATACCCCCCTGTATAAGGCACAAGGGACTTTATACGTAATTTTACGTATACGTCAAAAGCCTTTTCCAACCACGCTATCCGCTCATACCTCGGGCACGCGCAACAAGGAGTCGGGACGACGGCTTGCGCGCGCAGCTCTATAGGGTGACGATGGTATCGCGGGGTTGCGAGACAGTCCCGCTCCCGGCCGGGTCGCAACCCCCGCCGCAGATACTCACTATTTATTGCGAAACTCTACTTGTACGGGCACGAAACTGATGTTTGGGAGTTTTTAACAGGAAATCGGCTACTTCTTTTCTCGTTAAGATACCGAGGTAATGCCGTGGTCACAATAAAAGCAACGTGGCAAGTGTCTTTTAATACACCCCATTATTTTTCATTTTATGTCTAACAGGCAGATCTAAAAAAAGATGGCAAAGTACTGGCTCGAAATCGCAGTAGACCGGGAAAATTGAAACGGCCTAATCCCCAATTAAGGCCTTCGCCCACCTCTGCGACCGCATAGACACAATAATATGACTAACAGCGAATTCATTGACATACGAAGGAACTACAGAAACAGGGCTGTGATCTATAACAGAACAACGAACCCAATAACTTCAAGTAGCCAAACCCACTGACAAAAGCGATCAGCAAAGTCATAAGCTCCCTCTTCAACATCCTCTCAATCCGTACCCACCGTGGATGTGAACATTCCGTGGCACGTCATCCATCACCCGTCCGGTTGACATTTTGCTCTCGAGCCGCTCAATTAACCCGTCTGTGGCGACCCCCGGGGGGATCGCCCCGACCTTACGCGTATAATTATCTTTATAGCTACGGGTTCTCATTCTAAGAGCTGTTAGGAGTTTAATGATATGGAATTTATTTAAATTGACATAACGTGGCTTATTAGATTTATGTTTATTTTACACAAACTGTAAAGAATTTACTAAGCTATAACGTGATACGTTATTACCTATGTAAATAAATTAAGAAAATCAAAAGTAACGTTGAAAACTACAGCATTAAAAGTGGATGATTACCTGGATGTGGGAAGTACGGCGGGCCGACGTTCATCATGGGGGGTGGAGCCCGGTAATCCATCACGACACGACACACTAAACGCACATCACAGACACGACACTAGCGCTGTTCGCGCGAACATAACACTCAGCATTTCCTTTTCACCGTTCAATTTCCGAATGTTAAAAATGTTGAACTCTCCTGGAATACAAAGTAGTGATGCGAACGTACACGAAGGTATGGGCTATCGATATCGATACGCGGGCCATTGTGTCCGCATCAGAGCATTTTATCTCGGGCTGATGTCAATTGGCGCGTGATTTAGCGCGGCTGTCGGTCGACGCGCATTCTCCTTCAGTCTCGGTGGGAGCACTTTATACTCTCGACTCATAAATAATTAAGAGGGCGCCAGGAGCTCGACTGCTCGACGGATGAATCGAGCCGTGTTGTTCGGTGCGAGCATTAAACTAATTGATGTAAGTATTCTGAGGCGGACTGGTTTACAACGCACTTGTTGGACTATTCTGTATTTATGACGTCATTAATGTTAATAATGCGAGATAAGTTTTATTTAATAGTTCGAATAATTTAGGCAGAGCGCCGTTTATTTATTTTGATGACGTTACGGCCTTTTTTAGATTGATTAAAGTACATTGTAATACTTTAAGGTATTTAGGAGTTTGAAAGGTGCAACGATAATGTATACTATAGTCTGATCAGCTATTTTGGACACGTGATACCTACCAACCTAAACTACGCACACGCACATCGGAATTCGTAGTAATGAAAATCAATTTCGAAAACGAGAAAGTAGAAGACAAAAACAAACCAACTCATTAATTCATTCTACCAAATAGGGATAAGGAATTAAATTTCAAATGAAATATCGATAAAATTGTCACACTGATCACGTTCACAGAATCGGAATTTCAAATGTAACGTTAAAAAAGCGTCAATTACGTCGTTCGGTATAATTGAATGGGATCCGTCGAAGCAGCTGAGCCCGGCCCTGGCCGCTTGAAAAACTGCCCACTCGATAGGCCCCTCCATCTAGTGTTTATTTTTAAACAGAATCGATTTAAATTATTTGCAGAGTAATTTATAGGAATGATTGGATGATTTCATGTTAATTAGTTGATATGATGTTTTGGTAAACATCAATTAGTGCGATGAAACAGAATACACAGAATGTTGAAGTTTCGATCTATTAACCGAATCACGGTAATAACATCGATAGTAATTACTCTTCACGACACTATAAACGATTTTAATTATTTTTAATAATGCATGGGAGGACAAATGCGATGCGTTGGGTATCTTTTGCGATTTGTCCAAGGCATTCGATTGTGTTCTTCATGAAACATTAATCAGGAAACTGCACCACTACGGAATCCGTGGCACCTCTCTGGATCTTCTTACTTCTTACTTAAGTGATAGGATTCAGAGAGTTGATGTTAACGGAAAAAGATCACCCGGATCGGTAGTAAGAATGGGGGTCCCTCAAGGCTCAATTCTTGGTCCATTTTTATTTCTTATTTATATAAATGACTTGCCTTACCTCATAAAAGATAAACATGATATAGTGTTGTTTGCAGACGACACTTCACTTTTATTTAAACTCAAACGTCAGCAGCTGGTTACTGACAATGTAAATAGCGCCCTCGCAAAAGTAGTTAACTGGTTTAACGTTAATAACCTTCTTCTTAACGAGAAAAAAACTAAATGTATTAAGTTTACGTTACCACATGTTAGACAGGTAGAAACAAGTGTTCTCATAAAGGGGGAAGAGTTGAAACCCGAAAATACCACAGTATTCTTAGGCATAACTTTAGACGCCAAGCTGCAATGGGGCCCCCATATAGATAAAATGTCAAAAAAGCTTAGCTCTGCAGCATACGCTGTTAGAAAAATTCGTGGTTTAACAGATTTAGAGACAGCCCGTTTAGTATACTTTAGTTATTTTCATAGTGTAATGTCGTACAGTATTCTGCTGTGGGGAAATGCCGCCGATATTCAGACGATTTTTGTTTTACAAAAAAGGGCAATTCGTTCAATTTATAAATTAAGTCCCAGACACTCCCTCAGAGAAAAATTTAAAGAGATTAATATAATGACTGTGCCTTCTCAGTATATTTATGAAAATCTTTTGTATGCACATAAAAATATTAATCTGTTTAAAAAATACAGTGATATCCATAGTATAAATACTAGGAACAAACACAAATTTGTTGTTCCTACAACCAGGCTCAAGAAAATAGGTGGCTCGTTTAGATGTCAATGTATACATTTTTATAATAAACTTCCTAGCCACATTCAAGAACTAAGCCTTAATAAATTCAAATCTTTTATAAAAAGGAAACTATGCCAGAAAGCCTATTATACTGTCAAATACTTTATTGAGGACAAAAAGGCTTGGGAGTGAGCTGTTCCAATAAATTAACACAGGGAACGTTGATTTATTTTTTTTTGCTAACTATTGTACTTTTAATCTTTGCTATAACTATCTATAACGTTTTACATATACAATGACATGAATATTTACTGTATAAAGTATTATATTATTTTAATTGTTGTGAATGGGAGGACTATGTGGGTCATTGTTCCAGTTTGAATCATGTTCTGGCAGTTTGAGTAGTTTATGTGGCCTACCCAAATGTCCTTTCTTTGGTATTGTTCGTCGAATCGTTGAGCTCCTTAAGTTCTGAGTCGAGCTGCACGGTTACTGACAAATGCGTGCACTGTCTGGACAGGTCCACTCAATCTGTGTGGTTCTTTTCTCAAAAGTCCATTTCAGACACCAATCTGCATGGTCCTCAATGATTATGTCCGGATTTTATATACACAATGACATTAATGAATTTTATATACATATACTATGACAAGAGTATTTACTTTGTAAAGTATTATGCTATTATTCTAACTATTGTGAATGTGAGAACTATGTTGGTCATTGCTTTCTTTTTGTATTTTTACTCTTAGTGTAATCATGATCTGGCAGTTTGAGTAACTTGTGCGGCCTACTCAAATGTCCTTTCTTTGGTATTGTTCGTCGAATCGTTGAGCTCCTTAAGTTCTAAGTTGAGCTGCACGATTGCTGACAATTGCGTGCACTGACTGGACAGGTCCACTCAATCTGTGTGGTTCTTTCCTCAAAAGACCATTTCAGACACCGATCTACATAGCCTTCACATGATCTGACCAAGATTCTGTCTGGACTTTAAAAGAGACTGTGACCTCTGAGTTTGTTTCGGCCTTTCTTCTCAGAGTAGTCAGATAGGAAACGCCGACCTCATCTAGTTTAAAAAAAAATATATGATTGACGTGTAAAAGTGTTTGTAAAAACCTACTTACAGAAATAAAGTCATTTATCATTTATCATTTATCAATTAACAGATACCGCGCTATTCCGGTTTACTCGAAATGCATTTACCATATAATATTAAATATAAGAATAAAACCGCCCGCCAATTGTGAGAACGACAGATCAATTGGAAAAAGTAATAAACGATATTCGTTTTCATAGACATACGGGATATGGAATAAAAAAACTACGGATAAAACAGATATGGTATTCATACGATTGTATGTTTCATGTAGCTTTTTTGTTCTGTTGACATAATTTTATAGAGCCTGAATTTATGTTATCAAAGTTGACCTGCTTTTGCACTGGGTTGGATTTATGCCGAAAAACTGAGATCTTAATCACAATTAAGCGATACCCCATTAAATTACGCTTGATTTTTGAATTTTTAGGATTTGTCTTGTGATTCTATTACTCTTCTAGTCCCGTACGCAAAATCCGCGCATTGACGTGGAGTTGCGGACACCAGCCCGTATTACCTATTACCTACTCTTCTAGTCATCGCCAATCTATAAGATTTAACAGTCAAGGTTAGTAGCGGCCACAGGGGCTGATTGACTAGGGGTGCGCCATTGTTACACAACTGAAGGCCAATTCCCATAATTAAAAACGTTCAAAATCAAGTCACAATCTCATCTCAGCGACAATCAAATGTTAAAAATGTAGGTAAACGTTATACAATTTATGACAGATTGAGACTGAGATTAGAATGCGATCGTTCCTAAAAATACGAGAATTGCCTCTCAGATAACACCCACGGAAGCTCTTTTAATGCGGATTCTTTATATACATCAGTCGAAACAAATATTTTTTACTCCTACATAATTATATGGACCGAAAGTAACTACTGTAAAAAAAAATAATAAGGCAAGCTTGTGGGCTAAATATATTAAGGAGAACCACAAAAATAAAATACAACAATAGCGTGCAAACAGCCGTAGCAACCAACACGGTCCTTACAAAGAGCTCAGCACATTATAGGTGATCAGGGGACGATTAAAACGCAACAGGCGCGACCGCAACCGGGTTCTGTGTATTCCAAGCTCGATGGAGTGTGAGGGGGTTGCGGAGGGGTCATGGAAGAGGGGAGGTAGGTGGCAAATTAACAAACACGAAGCTCTTCGCCACGGCACGCACAGAAAGCCATAAAACCACGTATTGGACGGTCCGACGGAGTGTGGCGCTTTCAGCGAGAAGCTCAGCTGTATGCGACATTCTTTGTGCGGTTGCGGGAATATGAGAAGTGACATAGCTTTGGTTTATTTTATTTCTTGACGGAGTATGGAATTTTTGTTGCAGTGCAGCTGGTTTGAAGAGAAAATAGACGGGAAAAGAGCATTACTTAAGATTAAAATGATTAAATTGAGGACACTACACCGCAAAACGATGCAGAATGTAATTATAAACGCGACTTCTTACCAACACAAAATCCGCATCAGCGATTCTAGCCGGCTAGACGGATTAGTGAAAACAAAGCATGTAAAAAAGCGCTGCACCGCTAAATGTCGCCCGGTATATTTACAAACAGAACAAACATAGCTCCCGGGGGAGGTAAGGCAGCCCGCCTTAATGGAGATGTACGTTAAACTGGATTTTTAAGTGTTGTAATTAAAATACATTATTTCCAACGCCGTGGAGTACTGTAAGTGCTTGTTGTGGATAATGTACTGACTGCTATAACTGACCCAGAGGCACAATGTGGTGACGAAATTTTAGAGTGAATTTGAATTTTTAGGGAATGTATTTTACGCAATAAATGACAATACCTGACCTGAGAGTACATGAAACATCACTGAACACAACACAGAGCTATTTAATTCAAAATAATTGCTGATTCAACATTCTTCCCCCAAATAATTACAGGGGCAGACATCTGTTGCTACAACGGCAATGCTCAAAAACGACACCAAATAAATAAAGAATCATTCCAAATTGAACACAACCAACAAGCCCCCACTTATTCCTGCCGGAGGCATCAAATATGCATTTCTTAATCGTGCCGAGAAAATCAATAAGCATACTGTACAGTTTACAGCAGAAGTCCATTTAGAACTTCGCAAGTATAAACCACATCTGTAAAGCGTTGGAGACGAGCTCAGTTTGATAATACACACGAAACTTGTGGAATTTAATAACGCAAATCCTTGATACTGAAGTCTTGTGCGCCGGTAGACTTGAAAAGATTATAGCTTTGTATCGTCCTCGATAAAGTAATTTATAGAGTGCAAAACCTTAAAAGAAGACGACATGTCGATTGTCTATGGGCAGTATGACACACATACTCATGTTACGTAATGAAAGAAAGAATGTGGAAGTTGCTTTATTTAATGTAATGCTCTTGCCATTGTTTCTTTACACGAGAGCAGAATTACGATTAAAAACATAGACGATTTGGAAATGACAAAAAATTATATAACAGAAAACAATAAGGAATCGTCGCTTGTCCTGATTCTACGGATTATTGAGCTCAATGCCGATTTTAACAACTTCATCGATAACGTGCAAGCAAGTGATAAAATTCCCCATGCTGCTAGTATAATCGTTTAATAGTGCAATGCATTTGACATGAGAACTGGCGAAACTCCATCTGGATCTGTAACTGCAGCTCTAAAATACTTCACGAGCCGTTTTGCTAACATTTACTGCAATAGGCGATCAAACACTAATTTTAAACAATAGCAAGCACACCGGGGTTAGCACTGAGGTAGTAATATTTACAGGCTAAGCGGTGCCTGAGAACAACGTATTGACTCGAGCTGCAAGCCGCGACAAAGTCAGCGAAGTAAGATCAACAAACGCCTTTCAAAATGTGGTTTTAATTATTGTAATGCAAGCATTTTGTTGGTTCGTTAGTTGTAAACATTCTTAAATCGTATGTCTAGTGCTATTTTTCGACCGGAAGAATAATCATCATCGTCAATAATGCAAGGTCAACAAACGCCTTTTAAAATGATGATTGTAACTCTATAAAGTTAGTGCGTTTTCTTTATGTCTAGTACGTACTAGCTTTTGCCCGGGTCTTTGTCTATGTTGATTTCAGAAGACGGGTATCAGATCTTCTCGTGCAAACTTATTAGACTCGCTCCGGGGTTCTGTTTCTATCGTATATTACCTTTACACCCGCTAAAGAATCATACTTTCCGAATCCCATATTTCTAACTTCAGTGATAAATGGCTTTGGGTTGTCTTTCAGCATATCATTCATTCAATTAGTCCTTGAGCTGATTCATCCATATAGATGAATGGATATACTGTGTATATACCCAGGATAACGGATATGAAACACAATGTGCAGAAAGAAATAATATAGCTGAAGTGGTATGACCCATGGCGAGCGGAGCTAACGTTATTACTTTTGAATAGACTAGACATTGTGCAGCGCTACGGCATTTCATTTCAAGATGTAGCAGAGCTATTAAACGGTAAAGTGTAACAAGAGAGGATCATTTATTTTCATATAGGAGGTGCTTTTGCCCGTGGCTTCTCCTCGTCAGTAATTATTCCACGGGAACGTACTGCCCGGATAAAAAGTATTATAATGTCCTAACCCAAGTCATGATCTACCTGTGCCGAATTCATCCAAATCTGTTCAGTCCTTAAGGTGTGGATAGGTAACAAACAGACAAAGCTGCTTTCGCATTTATAATATTAGGTAAAGAGGATTCCGTTTTTCGCATTGACTAGAAGACTAGTCTATAGAAGTGGTATCTCGTTAAGAGTTACGACAAAGGATACATAAATATAGACCTGTACTGACTGCTGTGGGACATAGGCAGTCTAACGTAGACGAGTTATTTCTTGTGGAGTCAATATGTTACGGTTTAAACTAGCTTAGAGTTAGGAAAAATATGAAGACAAAACTTGGTCAATAGTTCAAATTTGATTTTACTCAAAAGTTTATAAAACGTCCGTACTTTAGGTACACGATTCCGACACTGTTACAATACAATACATATGAAGGATTACTTTACCGGATGTATGGTTAAGTACGCCAAAACAATCTGGATATTGATCCCATTATCCCTATTTCCCGTTATCATAGGACATTCCCACATTCATCCATCAAGCCGCCGTTCGCGCTTTTGGCATAAGTAGTTAGATTCATCTAAGATTTTTATTGTCCTGTATAAGTCTTGTCCCGTTTCTGGATTTTAGAAAATATAGCTTACGTTTTGGCTGTACAATAGGTTAACTAATTTTATCTAGACATTTCAGAATTATTTTAGTAATAGGAAATCAAAATACAGAGCGGATCCAGGATATCATGTTTGGTTTGCGACCTCACCAGGTGATTATTAGATCAATCACGATAAAATTCACATGTGAAGCCGATGATAAAAGATAGGTAGATATATCTAGCCAGTCAAGTGTTACAATTAATCAAGAACAATCCCATTTCGGTAGCGTATAACAACTTTCAAAGAATGACGACTGTCCGCGGTTTGTGTAAATCTTGGCGACAGTAGCAGCCGCGGAGTGTCGTCGTCGGGGGTGACAACCGCGACGCTAATATCTCCATTATTAAAACATAAACTGTGGCACTCGTGGGGACTGCCGCGATGCCGACGCGGCGTGGCCGCCCTACACTGTACTTATACGATACAATTTTATAATGTTAGTTGAGTAATATATTGCTTTTTTATATTAGTGCAATTATAAATAACCTTTGTATTCCATTAGAACTTCATCACAACAAAAAAAGAAATATTTTTTGATGAACTAACACTCTCGAACACTATCGCTCAAAAAAATACACAAACATATTTACATCGATGTTGCAACACGTCACATCACTAGTGCACAAAGAATCGCGCAGCACGTGCACTCATTAGTGCGCCCGACGCCCGACTGACGATGACGACTGACACAACACAAGCGTCCACCGTATTGCGCATGCGCTACAAATTAACTCTCTACCACTCAAAAATAGACTTTGCCGCGTCTTAAATAAGGGTTATTATTATAGGGTGGTGCAGTACAGACACCTGTATAAACGTGTAGGGGTCGGAAGTGCGCGGTGCAGTGTCATTTCCACTCTTTCCACGTTACTTCCCTAATAAAAATGAGATTTGCCCCGCGGCGGGCGCGCTTCGGTAACACGATTACGCTTGCATCGAACGGCTACTGGGCTTGGCTTAGAGCGGCGATGCAAAGTAGATATCGTATAAGTTAATCATCCGATAAACGAGGATACCTTATTTTAGTGAACAACTTTTTGATATTTTATAAACGCTAATCAGATATCAAGTCAATAAGTGTAAAAAAACTTTTCTCAAAAAGACTATACAGCATCCTGCATCAAATATAGGACTAAATAAAACGAAAAGCACAACCCTTAATTTTATCTTACGTTATTTTATTTCACGTTTAAAATAGATCGGCAAAGCTTTGACATCCGTCAACACATGAGCACAGTCAGGCGATAATTTATTATGAAGCGTTGCCTATAAAAATATTATCCGCCTGTCAGCCTCACCACATGAAATATATTAAACTTCCCAAAATATCACAACGTCGACAGAATCGCATGATTTATCTGGCGGAGTATTACGTAAATCTTTTAATTTAAGTACCTCATCAAATTAATAATTGGGTGGTACTTACTTAATTAATTAGAAACTGAAAGAAAGAATGAGGACACTAAGGAAGTATAAAAGTATGCTAATTCCGAACTTACTAAGATTTCTAGTAGGCTAAGTTTGTTTTTTCTCGAAACGTAGTGATGCACACAATAGCGACAAACACGAAAGAACTAATATTACTCCGCTGAGTGCGATACTAAACAGAATCACACAATACACAACATACACAATGTAGAAATATTAATGCAAAAGAATGACACCCAATCTGTACTTAAAAATACCATCGATAAAATCGCACCAGTTCGCATCACTAACGAACTCACAGACCTGTTATTGAGTTATAATGTTTCAATTACACAGTCTAGATTTATAGATCGCGCATTCGCCACCGTATACGGTTTATGTGCGATTGGTATACGTACGGCTTAGTGCGATCCGTAACGTTGCGATGCGAAAACATTATATTTGCAGAGCCGAGTCGCGTACTGCGCAATTACAGTGCTCCGTCATTAATGCTTTTTGAGCTTGTTAACCTGTGCTTTCATGCGCAATTTCAGTGATGTGGAGTGCGTTCAAATGATATAAAGGTAAAATGTAAATAAACATTATAAATTAAAGATGCTTTTCGTATCTGTGACCGCACTGTTCTTCTAAATTACTCAACACATTTTAATGCGGTTTTCATCATAATTTAGGAGATTTGTTCCGAAAGGTTTATGTGTATAACACATTAATATTAAAATTACGTATAGTATAGGATCCCGCTATACAACGACCTTCACCGAGATGCTTATTTAATGAGACGTATTTTTTATGTTATTAAATATGCCAATAAATATATCCTATATGGGTTGCCTAACAAATTTCAGTCCAGAGTATTTTTAATTAATAATTTAAAAAATTTTTTTTTTTAAACATTGCACCGGTGTGATTATTAAATAAATTTGATACCAACCGAAAGTTTGAAGCCCATAGAATATGCAAACGTTAGGTTGCCTATTTTTTTCCGGTCACAACCATGGGTTGCCAGGTGTAAACAGGTAAATCTATACTAGCATTTTGCAACGGTCTGATTATTGAATCAAACTTAGATAAAATGAAAGATTATTTCATAAGGAACACGGTGGTATAGGGTTGCCTGCGAAAAATCAGTCCCGAATTACGGTTGTCGAATTTTAAATAATAAAATATCGCTGCGAGTGAATGTGTGTGAGAGAGAGGTCCCAGACCAACCATCCCATGCGGTAGAAAAGGACGCAGCGTAGCAGCTGTTTAAAGTCCGCCCATTTAAAGAAGGAGAGTGCGCATGCTATTTGTGCTTGGAAATGAAAAGGATAGCGATAGACTCGTATATGCTGTGCATTATTTTGGAGTAGTTAATTATTAATATACAGAAATAGTTATTTAATTTTTTATTTTTTAATCAATTAATTATTTATCTATGTTTATTGTTTATGTGACACTAAAGTATATACACATCTTCAGTAAAAAAGACAGTTAGAGTAAAACATATATATTACTTATCTGACAAATTTTATCTTTATTATTAGGAGCCGAAATAAAAAACAACAATTAAAAGAATACTTCTGTTTATTGAAAAAAATTTAAAATACAAAAATTTTTAAAATTATTCAGGTTCCGAGTCATCGGACATATAACTGTGATCTCCAACTTCTGAATCTTCTTCGTCATCACTCTCCGTTTCAGTTTTTTCGACAATGTCTTCTATTTTTAAAGGTGTATGATCCCCAATGAATCCTACTGGTTTTAAATATTCATCTAAGAACCAACCGCAGTTCTCAGGCTGAAGTTTCACGCATATTGGATCCGTTGCATTAAGCCACATGGAATTTACGAAAATAGTTCGTAAAATTTTCTGAGTTAATGATATCCAGCATGGTGGAATGGAGTTGGAGTCGAAGCCTTTTATTTTTTTAAAGTAAGATTAACCAGCTTCTTTCCACATCTTTTTTGGTTGTGGTCACAAAAAAGACAAATAATTGTGCTTGATGTCGATGCTGTTGAAGTCGTTGCTGTTGATGTCGATGCTGTTGATGTCGTTGCTGTTGATGTCGATGCTGTTGATGTTGACTGCTCCTAAAAGAATTTAAATCATTCTTTGAGTAAAAATGGAAGAAAACAAATATAAATGAAAATACAAGTTCAATTAATAGATTTTCATGTCACTTTTTTAAAAAAGCTTAAAAAAAAAAAATTTTTTATTACCTTGTCAAAGCCCCCAGAAGTTTGAGGCAGGTCTTCAACATTACTCGTTTCATCCTCAGCAACTGTAGCACAGGAATCGACACTAGGATTCAACTGTTGTGGTTCTTCTTCAGTAGTAGATACATCGGTATGCTCCTAAAAAAAAAACAATTTTTGCGATTAAATGAAAATGTTTGATTATAAATTTAAAAAATTTTTTGATAAGAATAGTTGATTTAAAACATCCTCATTTAATTATTCCAAAAAAAAAAGGGAAATCAGAACATTTTCTTGTTCAATTTCCAACTACCGTTTTTTAAGTAAATTACAAAAAAAATATGTGTGTCGAAAATTAACAAAACCATAAGTGAGTTTTACTAGCAATTACTTCAACATGACAAAAATATAGAAGATGTATTAGCTTAGATAATTTTAAAGATTCAATTATTATGTACTTACTTACTGTATGTATATTCAGCGATAAATTTAAGAAATTCTTCGTTATATTTTTTATTCAAAACAGTCACTTTTTTGTAGCACGTGGTATGATAACCTACAAATTGGAGTGACGCACTGGGTAGCTCAACAAAATTGTATTTAAAATTTTTTTTTTTACGAAAAGCTAACTTTAATGCACAGTTTTTAAAAGTTTCATATTCAAAATCAATTATTCCGTCATCCGAATCACACAAAAAACACTTTTTGGCCATTTTTTCCAACAATAAATAGCAGCACGTTTTTTCACTTGTATCTATAGCGACAATCTACTCCAAAATAATGCACAGCATATACGAGTCTATCGCTATCCTTTTCATTTCCAAGCACAAATAGCATGCGCACTCTCCTTCTTTAAATGGGCGGACTTTAAACAGCTGCTACGCTGCGTCCTTTTCTACCGCATGGGATGGTTGGTCTGGGACCTCTCTCTCACACACATTCACTCGCAGCGATATTTTATTATTTAAAATTCGACAACCGTAATTCGGGACTGATTTTTCGCAGGCAACCCTATACCACCGTGTTCCTTATGAAATAATCTTTCATTTTATCTAAGTTTGATTCAATAATCAGACCGTTGCAAAATGCTAGTATAGATTTACCTGTTTACACCTGGCAACCCATGGTTGTGACCGGAAAAAAATAGGCAACCTAACGTTTGCATATTCTATGGGCTTCAAACTTTCGATTGGTATTAAATTTATTTAATAATCACACCGGTGCAATGTATAAAAAAAAATTTTTTTTTAATTATTAATTAAAAATACTCTGGACTGAAATTTGTTAGGCAACCCATATAGGATATATTTATTGGCATATTTAATAACATAAAAAATACGTCTCATTAAATAAGCATCTCGGTGAAGGTCGTTGTATAGCGGGATCTTAGACTAGTATGTATCATAAAGGGATCTCGAATTCTCGATGTTTTTTTCAAGTCTTAAAAACCGTGCGAAGCAGGGGCGGTTCGCTAGTGTTTTATAAAATGATTTTAAGCTTAGAATATAGTTCTTTCTATATTCTAAGATTTTAAGCAGTGTGAAAAAAAGAAAAATAGAACGTAGATTGTATGCTACTTCCAGGAAGTCGTTTTATGATAGGCAATGACGCGCTAGGACAGCTTGATATTTAATTTTAAAACAATGAACACATAGCTAGGTATTCCATAACAGGAAAAGATGTTACCTAAACAAACCTGTAAACAATTCTAGGAAGAGCCGAAAGCAATATATTTTTCAGGCAAAATTTAATAAATACAAGCCATCAAAAGTGAGTGTAGTTTCACGTCGAGCGCACGTTTCCGCGAAATTGTTCACTGTCAAACGAAGATATTTATGAATATTCACGAGTCTGGTTCCGAGTATAAGCTGAAAGGTCTCGTGCAATCTAGGCCGAATTTACGTTAACTTTCAACTGTGTGCGTATGGTATAGTTGTCTATGCGAGTTTTTATGTTATTAAGTAAAACATTATAATATTGGTTAGGCTTTGCTAACAGTTTTGATAAACTATGTGCAAAATTTTCACTTTTCAGTAATCTGTCAAAACATTACATACGAAATTATTCTTACATCATTAAATACTTATACTCCATTTATAATAGCATTAGACAGAAGTTAAAAAAGGTTATTTTTCATGCACACTTTATAACAAAAGTACAATAAACTTGTTACACTTACGATTGACGCCAAATTTATTAAAATCTATATACAGGGTGTCCAGTAAATAGCACGGCATACTGCAGGGGGTGATAGCTTGGGTCAATACCTACCAAAACAACACAATATAATAATATGTTCAGCCAAATCTTACGGATATGTGTTGTAAGCTGTTATTTTAAACAAAATATTGTTAAAAAATTTAATTTTATTTCATAAAAGTTAAATCATCATGTGATCGGTTGTTACATTCACTCGCTTTGTTGTAAATTTGTAATGTGAAAGATGTTTTTATAAATAAAGCAAGATTAAAAAAACTTATTTCGTTTATATAAGTATTTACAGTACTGTCTTAGATCTATATCAAAGAAATGTTAAAACAATTTTAATTGTAACAACTTAACTTTAAAATTAAATGTTTTGCACTCCTGCTTATACGAGCCTCTTATTTCTAACGCTATAATAAATGGAGTATAGTTATCGATAAAAAAAATCGGTATTTTAAATATTACCCTTCCCCCACAATTATTTAATTTTGCTAGTGTGTGTAACACAAATTACCAAAAAAATTAACATCGATACCTCGCTCACAACAATGTCCCATCCCTACACAATCCGACTTCAACACAGTACTCGTATCATCGCACCACTAGTGCTGCGACACGTACCTACAACACCGTATAACGCGTATAACATAGCCGGAGTACAAAGTGCGGGGCGGATCGCGCCCGGTCGCGGGGCCCCTGTGTAACTAGTGAGGATACGACCGCACTAACCGCTGCGGTGAGCGCATGCGTCCCGTGAGCACCATAGAGCTAGGAATGGCGTGGACGCTACGCGAGTTATTCGAAAAAAAAAGAACTTACTCTTTTAATCGAACTTTGTCGATTAAATATTTATTATTTATTTTATTTATTTATAACTTTTCGCACAAAAGGTACAAAGGCGGACTTAATGCCTTAGGCATTCTCTACCAGTCAACCAAGGGTGGTGAAGAGATTAGATGGCAGGTGCTTTAATTGAAAGGAAAGGAAAGCATTGATTTGAGCGATGTTTAACAATGATAAAATAAAATTAACTATCAAAATAACGTACACAAATATATAAATAAGTCCTATACACATACATACTATTTACTATACTATATACTTACATAAATATATATATATATATATATACAAATTCCAGGAAGAGAGATGTTGAGATGACTTTACTCTATTTGTCTCGAAAATAACTCTGCAATTTCCGCTTAAATGCATACCGACTGGTAGCCGTCCTGATATCAAGAGGAAGCGCATTCCAAAGAAGAATGGACTGAATATGAAAGGAAGAATGAACAAAGTCAGAAGTATGAGAAGGACAGAGTAGAAGAAGATTGTTAGAAGAACGTAGATTCTTAGCGTGAGAAGAACATAGGTATTGGAAGTGAGACACGAGATAAGAAGGAGGAGTGGGAGAGTTGAGAAGGGAGAAAAGCGTGGTCAAAGCACGCAAACTTCTTCTTTGGCGAATGGACATCCATTTGAGCTCAGACCTATAGCTCGACACATGATCATATTTTCTGAGGTTGAATATGAACCGGATACCATAGTTAAGCAATCTGTCGAGCTTATCCAGCAAAACCGCATTCAAGTCAAAGTAACACACGTCACCATAGTCGATCATAGGGAAAATCAAAGTCTGCACAAGCATGGTTTTCGTCTTAGCGGGCAAAAAATTCCTCAGACGATACAGGGATCGCAGAGTACCGTTGACCCTTTGACTAACACTAGAGACCTGGTGTTGCCAGCTGAGTGTAGAGTCGAGATGCAAACCGAGATCTTTCACAGTAGGGGTAATGGGTATGACGGTACCATTGAAAATAAGAGGAGGAAGAGAGCTAAGCGTCACCCTACCTATCATGCGTGAGCTTCCAATTACAATGGCCTGACACTTCGAGGGGTTTACAGACACCCCGAAACTATCAGACCACTTTTTGATAGCATCTAAGTCTCGGTTTACATCTGCTATAGCGTCTGACAAATCCTCAACCCGCTCAGCTGTATACAATTGAAGATCATCGGCATATAGATGATACGAACATCGAAGACAGTGAGTTATAAAATTAATGAAGATGGAGAATAACAATGGGGAAAGAATACCGCCTTGTGGAACACCAGCATCCAGATCACGCCAACTCGATGAGCTCTCATCAACGCGAACCGACTGCTGACGTCCCCGAAGATAAGAAGAGAACCATTCCCGCACCTCGGACGAAACCATAAGGTGGGAGAGGATAGAAAGGAGAATATCGTGGCTGACGGCGTTAAAGGCATTGGAGAAATCAATTAATACCAAAACGGTAACTTTGGTATCCTCCATGGCTTTCCTAATGTCACCAGTCACTTTAAGGAGAGCGGAGGCTGTACTATGCCCAGGCCTGAACCCAGACTGAAAAGAGCTAACAAGGTTGTTCCGATGAACAAACCCCGCAAACTGCTTGTGTACGCAGGCCTCAAGCACTTTAGACAGGAATGGGAGAATGGAAATGGGTCGAAAATGACTGGGAAGGGAGGGATTTGAAGTTTTAGGGAGTGGGCGGACATAGGCCATACGCCACAGGGATGGGAATTGTCCGGAATCAAGGGAAAAGTTAATGATGTGGGTAATTGGAGGGAGAAGGCTATCAAGGATCCAAACGACCATAGTACGACTGATGCCGTCGTAACCCACAGCCTTGGATTTGATAGACAGGATGATCTTTTTAATTTCGTCCAAGGTTACCGGAAAGAAGTGAAATGGTTCTATGAAGGGACTCGCTAGGCCATTAATGAAATCAACCGTCTGGGACAATATTTGGGAATCCAAATGACAAGTGGTTGTGAAGTGACGGTTGATATCATCAAGGCCAATTGTATTAGGAAAATCCACATGCCGTGGTCTGCCGATACCAAGAGTACCAAGGAACTTCCAGATATCAGCAGGTGAAGAAGAAGATATATTCTCGAGAATATGGCGGCGTTTAGCGTTGCGTATCATCTGATTACACCGATTTCTAGCAGCTTTGAAAAAGTTCCGATTTTCTTCACTGCGATCCCTTTTAAATTTACGAAAGGCCCGATCCCTGCTCCTCATCGCCATACGAACACCTGTCGTCATCCAAGGAGCAGGAGGACGCCGAAGCTTAATCTGCTTAACAGGTGCGTGTTTGTCATAGAGAGCAAGGACCGTCTGATTGAAAATACGCAGTTTTTCATCTACAGCTGTCGCCGCTGCCAAGTTTTCCCAACTGAGGTCTGACGCATCCTGACGAAGCTTCTCAACGTCCATGCGCGCAAAACACCGCATGTGCAGAACTTTTGGGATAGGTTTAGGCGGTTTTAGGACATATGAGAGGAAAATTAGGTCATGATGAGAAAATCCAGGCGCGGGACACTGACCATGAGAGGGAACAAGGGAGGGTGCGGATGTGAGGATTAAGTCGAGCCAAGTGTCATCGCCTGAGATGTTAAAATGGGTAGGTTGCAGTGAAAGTACATGGAGACTAACGGATTCAATGATGTGAAGGAGTTTACGGGATCGGGGAGTATGATGGGCAAGGTCAGTGTTGAAATCACCCATGATGACGCAATGTGCATACTCTGAACCTACGGATTCAAGTACCAATTCGAGGTTGGTAAAATAGTCAACGGCGGGTGGACAATAGACAGCACCAAGAAGGGTCTTGACGCCTCTGACGTAGACCTCCAAAAAGAGATACTCAGCGGAAGCATGGTATTGTGAGGGAGATGAGGCAATGATTTTAAAAGGAAAATCGCTACGAAGGTAGATAGCCACACCTCCCCCTCCCTTTCCAATTCTATCATTGCGGACGAGAGTGAAACCTGGGAGAGAGTAGGTGGTGGAGAGAAGATGAGGTTTGAGCCAACTCTCAGAAACCAGAACGGCATGGACATTGGTGTCAGTGAAGGTGTCCAGCAAATCACTGTAGTGACTTGGGACGCTTTGCGCGTTTATATGACAAACATTTAACAAATGACCTTTCTGTTGGCTGAAGCTTCGGCGCACAAAGTCACCAAGTGTGTCAGTCATAGAGCTGAAACTTGCATTAGCGGATGAGCTAGAGGAATCAATGGCAGAGTAAAAAGAATCATTATCAGATAACATAAAATAAAAATAATATAAATATAAAATATAACCAAGAAATATGCAAATTAACTATAGCTACGATTGCTTTTGCTTTAATTGCAAAACCACTATCTATCTATGCACCACCCACCAGCAGCACCAGTATAGTTGTACATGGATATCTTGGAGCGTGGCCAAAATCATAACTAATGTGACTTTTCATCAAAATCGTCAGTTATTCAAACTCCAAAAGATCCCTGTAGTACTGTACAGTAGTATTGATAATATAAAAAAAAAAAACAATAATAAACATCATAATGAGAAGAGGAAACAGCTTGACAAACAGTAAAACCAAGAAAAAACAAAAAATTATGAACAAGCAAAACGAAACATGACAAAGTTACACGAGCAGAAACGAAACGCAATTTACGAAGCACAACAAAACGTGTAACTAGGAAAATGGGACGTCAAACTTTATGCAAATTCAATATTGACAGGTGACAGTGACATGACAAACAATGACAAATTGTTTCTATTAAATTATTTTAACGATCAATTTTAGCAAATTACCAACATATTGTGATTGGAGTAGTTTTAACGGTTGAAATAAAAGAAATAGTAAGCAGGTAGATACGTACGATAAATACAAATATTACGTGAATTGACGTCCCAAGCTCAATAACTGATTATGTTGGAGAACCACAACACTACACTTCACGTACTCCACTGTCAGACTTGCCTCCAGTTCCAGATGATTCCCCGGGCTTCTTAGGGTACTTAGCCAACAATGGATTGAGTTCCTCTAAAGAACAAATCTTATGCCGTGTTCCATCGGGGGATCTGATGATAATAATCCCGTCCTGAGTCCAGCATGCCGGCATCCCGAAGTGCAGGCGCGCTCTGCTGAATACAGTTTGCCTAGACCGGGTTAAGAACTCCTTGACTGTGACCGTGGAGCCCTTCAATGCAGACTTTGCCTTCCAAACACTGGACTTCAGGTCAACATTGGAGAACCTTACCAATATAGGTCTGCTAGTGGTAGGACCTCTGCTGGTTGTTCCAAGTCTGTGACAAACTTTGATGGAGGATGCAGTGATGTCAGGCAGTGCAAGTTTGTTCTTCAGAACGTCCAACACAAGAGTCTTGCAATCCTCTTTCTCCGCTTCGGTAAACCCAGTGAAAATGAGAGCTTTCCGACGAGATCTTGTCTCCAGTGCATCTACCACTCTAGAGCACTCCAAAATCTGCTTCCTGAGAAGTCCCAGCACGCCGAACATTAGCTCTCGAAAGGACCGGAACTCTTCTGCAATCTTTGCAACGGTGTCTTTTGCGGGTCCCGCACATTGGATCTGTGCCTCAAGCTCACCCATCTTCTTGAGGAAGCACTCCTCGAGGTTCTTCTGGGCCGATTGGATATCATCCAGTTGAGATGACATTATGTAAGTAATGTGTACTAGTGAGAAACTGGCAGGTGGTGCAGTGAAGTGCTTGTGTTACATGGAATGTTTCACCAATGTAAGTGCTGCTTATTTAGCGGTTTATGCAACAAATAAAGTTCTCAAAAACAAATAAAATACTTAATAAATAATAAAATACTTAATAAATACAGCGTCCAAAAGCAGTAGAGATATTGCATTTCAACCGACGGAAAAGGAGAAGGTTCCCAAGTGTTTATGGATAGTGTTTGAATACTTACAGAAAAACGGAGGTACAAAACTTACCTGTAACAAAAAATGATGTTCGTTAGTGTTATGATGACTAGAAATTATATCAAAAGTTCAGATGCAAACAATGGCTCCACACCGGTCTGATATGTTTTGAAATCAAACTTTGATCGCAATTTATTTTTATTCTCATCAAAAGAAATCTTCTATGCGTATTATAAACTAAAGCTGCGTCTCGTGTTTGTCAGTGTGACCGATTTGTTCTTCTAAATATCGCAACGGATTGTGATGCGGTTTCATCATCATTTAGAGAATTTATTCCGGAAGAAAAAAAACATCAAGGTCAAGGTGCATAAACCGTGCGAAACAGGGGCAGGTCGCTAAGTAGTTATTCATAACTGTTGCCCGCGACTTTGTCAGCGATCCAGGATGAAAAATAGCATGTCCTTCTTTTATTTTATTTATTATTTATTTTTACAATTTTAAGAAAGCTTACAGACTAATACACGCAAATGGTAACGAAGTAGTAAAAAACTGACAATTGCTATTTACATGCTAGGTCTAGGTCATGGTCTACCCATGTGCCGAATTACATCCAAATCCGTTCAGCCATTTTAACATGAAAGCGTAACAAACAAACATACAAAAAAACAATTATTTTCTCTATAAAATATTAGTTCAGAAAACAACAACAACACCGAACGCCCTGCGACCTCATCCACCGAGGTTACTTCAATGTATCGCGCGTCCTCCGCCACAGTTATCATTGGCTTGCCACCCCCAACCGTTGTGTGCGATGTCTATACACTGCCTTATAGGTTGGCGTTTGGCTCGAGGACAAACGATGAGCGGATGTTATAAAGGCGCATTATGTATGTGACAAAAGTATGTAGTAGATCTTATAACCGACTCAATTATGTTACGCAAAGACATACATAGCTCATAGACGTTGATGTCTTTCAGTGTAATCAAAATCGTACTACAGACTCAACCACAAGTGTTCATAGTCGTCATAGATATAATTAGACACCAACATTATAATTTAAAAGCCCTTTAATTTCCCTTTTCAGTACGGTGAAATTGACAAACAATTTTAATGTTATTTGGGAACGGTAGGTAAGGTTTGTTCGAGAAGGAAAAGTGTAATATTTACACGTGATCGGAGCCACGTGGGCTGGGATTATTTACATATTGAGTTGAAACAAGCTAATGCTTGTTTCAACTCAATACAATTACTAGAAATCCATCCATAGTGATAAATGATTTTATTTCTGTAAGTAGGTTTGTACAAACACTGTTACACGTCAATCATATTTTAAAAACTAGATGAGGTCGGCGTTTCATATCTGACTACTCTGAGAAGAAAGGCCGAAACAAACTCAGAGGTCACAGTCTCTTTTAAATTCCAGACATAATATTGGTCAGATCATGTGAAGACCATGTAGATTGGTGTCTGAAACGGTATTTTGAGGAAAAACCATACAGATTGAGCGGACCTGTCCAGTCAGTGCACGCATTTGTCAGTAATCGTGCAGCTCAACTCATAACTTGAGGAGCACAACGATTCGACGAACAATACCAAAGAAAGGACATTTGGGTAGGCCGCACAAATTACTCAAGCTGCCAGATCGTGATTAAAAGTAACTGAGAAACAAAAAAAGTGAAAAGCTAACAGTTGGTAAACCTCTGAAATTGCGTCGCATCACAGTGACAGCGCGTCGAATAACCTACCAATAGCCGAATGTTGTTCCACGTATCTGCATTGTGTAGTACATGTGAGCACGTGCTAGTAATGTCCCGACGTCGATATCGATAGTTCGTTCGTTCGGCTCTGTTATTAATAAAGTGTTTATAGTCAGTCTGCAAATCGTCTGTAACTTACTATTCTATCTTATCTTCGCATCATAATAATTTTTGGAGGACGCAACCGTAACTTCATCGTAACTTCGGGTTTAAGAAAACAAAAGCATTGTGGTATTTTTATCAGAAATGTTCAGTAGCAGATCATCACGATGTTGAGTAAAGGTACCTGCGCGATGACGGCAGTCTGGGATATAATAACGCCGCTTTTGAATGAGTATATCCCGTAAAAGAGCTACAGTTTAAAAATGGATTAACTGAGTTTTGAAGCACGTAGTCAAAGTCTAGTCAAAGAGCGAACTGCTGTATCAAAGAGTGTCAATATAATTTAAGCTCTTTTCACTTATAATTCCCAGGTCTAGTGGCTCTGTAGGTGCTACAGCAATACATACACGTATACAGTACGCGAACGCGACAGCGCAGCTCTGCTAATCACGAGGAAACTTTGTCCCACCCTCGCCCCCCGGTAGTGGTGCGAGCGATATCGATATCAAAGTCCTTTTAGATTGCCTCTAGTATAGGTAGGCATCAATTTATAGTTGCTAATGTGTTTGTAATTTCGCGATCGTATCTGCCTGGAAATGTTTGGTGATTGATCAATAAACGAACGACGAGTAGTGGATGGATTGAATGGTGCAATGTATGTATTTTTGCAACGTGGCAATTCCAAAAAATACTTGAGTTTAAGGAGAATCTGCCTTCTTTTGGCTAAATGCTTTTGATAAATACTATACAAAGCTTAACAAAGTCATCATTGATCACATTATTTTAAATTGCGTAACTACCTCTCATCCATTTTTTTTTTCATAATCCATATAAATCCAAAATCCCTGAGTACATCACTAGCACCCAAAGAGGCAGTCGACAAAAAAGGTCGGAATAAAAACCGACAATCGAAATCCCCGCACTACACAACTACGGCGGGGAAGTATGCACTCCGTCAGAAAGTCTACGTGAATAATTCGAAACGGACGACCGGGCGTCGCGCCGAGGCACGGCCGTTGTACGTGTACCGCAAAACAAGTTACGGGACTACAGAAGGACTACTAACTATGTTTGGTCTGCTATTCAAGCGTATACAGTTACTGATACATACAAATGTGCAACATGCAGATGCAATTTGTGGGCACATTGTTGTAGCCTAGTCAATTAGAGGCTAATTCATAAATAGACTAGCTAGATATTTCGAAAGAAAAATAAAAAAGAGGCCCAAACAAAGTAACTGCTGTTTTAGTCCCATCACCATGGCTGCGCCTGCGTAAGTAGATGTATATTCAATTCTGCCATGACCGCCATGTTGCTGTCTGTAACCTCGTGCGTGGTGTGGATTGGCAGTGACGTCATTTGTGAAAAAAGACCTTCTGTCACCTTCTTATTCAGCGGTTATTGCCAACTCTGTAGCTAAATTACTAATGCGGCGTCAAGGGGCGCGTTTTATACATATTTACGATTCGAACCGCTGTAAAGGGATGCGGCTGGTCTAGCTATGCGTGGACTGGTCGAGTCTCAAATGGACTATGAACGATCTTATTTGGGTCGACGACAGGTCGCACTGGTCGGAGCCTTGAATATACAACCGTCGTAAAAGACACCATAACTGCTGTGCTTTTGTATTTACTCTTTACAATATTAAAAGTTCCAAACGACATTGTTAACATGTTTGAATATGTCGGGCCACATCTGCAGTAGCGAAACGACTGAAACATTATAATACGAGTATTTGCACGAATATTTTCATTGCGGAAGTTGGATATTTGAACAGTTGTTATGAAATAACTTTCTATGGATTTTAATGTAATTGCCATAGAGGATTTTATGTGGAAATAGGCCCAAACTAGAGCACGTACGTACTCCTCTTGTTACGTCTTCATGTATACTTGCAATAATCCCGGAAAAATTATACGTAAATGAAGAATCCCTTGCCAATCATAGTCAAAAACCGCTGCAGAAATGAAGAGGTCCCAGTCTATTCCTCCATTTAAAACCTTCCCTTCAACGGACCATTTTATAGCTAACGTTCGCGCAGACTTCCCCTTTCGCCACTAGTACTCTTCTACATTTCCTCAAGACCCCTCCGCACAAAATCCGGGCCACTTAACGTCTCAATCGCTACAATAACAGTCTGGAACGGCCCAATTAAAATCTGCCCCGACGTGTTTTCCAACTGTGTTGAAAAACTGCCCATTTCTCCTTAAGGTTCTGTGGTAATACTTATTTTTCTTATAGGAGTTTTAACTTTATTAGATAAAGTTGAAGGATGTTGTGTAACCAGTTTACGGCATTGATCTGTTGATATGTACCTAATAAAATTACTGTGGGTATCCTTATGCACGACTAGGGCTTGCAATCCGGATATCCGGATATTCGTATTATCCGGATATCCTCTGATTTTCAAATCCGGATTTTACTTGCATCACCATCCGGATTTTTCGGATGTTACGGGTAGTTGTATTTCTCTTTTAAATATTAAATAAAAAGCAGTCATCTGTAAAGTACATAATAATACATTAATATCAAAATAAATGTACAAGAAATTGAAGACTCCGATGGTGAAGAAGGTTTATTGTAGCTACAAGTAATGTACATGCAACTGGTCGTAAAACTGAAGTTTGTTTACAAGATTATAACGAAATAATAAAAAGAGTTAAAAAAAGTAGTCAATAATTCAAGATGTTTAAAAAATCACCGACCAAGTCTGCGGTGCTGTATAAATACACCGCAGAAGGAAAACAAAAGAATGTATGTAACCATTTAGGAACTTCCACGAAAGAAGATTCATTAGATTGTTTAAGCTTTTTAAGATCATATTTCCAGAATTTAAATAAACAATCATTAAAGAATTTCGTAATTTATATTACCTGTAAAGGGCAATTTGATTATTTTTTTCATTTTTGTTTTATTATATTTGATTTATACTATTGTTGTTTAATAATTGAGCTGATTTGCCAGGAAAAGAGATATTGTTATTTAATTATTATGTTTTCAATAGGTTGATTTGATTGGCATGTTGTTGATATGTAATAAATGTAAGCTCTAATTGATAATTAGAATTGTTTCTATAGAAGAAAACTAATGATTTTTGCGGTTTCGTTGTTTTATTGTATAATTTAAGAAAGTATACTATATTTTTTATGTGATTGTTACTTGAAATATTGGTATAGTTTATTATTTCTTTGTCATTTTGCTTGAGAGACTGAAAAACGTGTCACAAAAGCTTATCAGTATTATTTATAATACAAACTAAAAAATATCCGTATTATCCGCATTATCCGGATAGTAAAATATTAATATCCGCATTATCCGGATAGTAAAAATGAACGGATATTGCAAGCCCTATGCACGACCACAAAGCATGTGATCATACCTATACAAGACACTTCTATTGCTGGGTGGTCAGCCAACTACTAATTACGTAAAAACTATCATAGACCCAAGCTTCACGTGTTTGATACAAGCTGTCCTTGACACATCTCTAAACTAAAAACTTGTTTTCATGATTAAGGACTTCCGGACACCGATGTGTATTATACACATCATATATAATACACATCGGTGTTCCTCACAAACTGTAAAATCATTATTCAACAGCTTCACAATACCGTCCGATTCTCACATTATTTTCGGAATCTTAAAATTTTGGCTGACGGCGTTCATTACTGGCTTGGCCGTTGAGGGTTGAGAAAAAAACGAATTTGGCCCGTAATCTGATGAACGCATAATTTCATTAGACCGAGCCGGGTCGTAAAGCGGCCCGCATTAAATAAACCCCGAACAAGAGATCGTATTTTAAAGTAGGAGTACCAGTGGTTCGGATTTAGGTTAGATTTTATAGTGAATGGAGTTTTAGATCCTATTTATTCTTACCGAAGGGTTACAGTCATAATTTTAGATAATTTTGCAATACTTGGAATTGTGGTATCCCATCAAGGCATGAAAGGCTTCTCATTACACTGGACAATCTTTTAACTCGCAATAAAATGCATCATTCCAAAATTGGGTAGTTTGGAATTTTGTGACTTGGAATAAGTAGAACTGACGAAACATTTTTGTCCTTATGTCACGCAGTTTCTACTTTAATGAGCGTTCGACCGACTATCATAAACAGCAAGCCAACCAAGACAAAGAATAAGGGGATCTAAGCCGTAAATGATTTGCTACGCCAAAAAAGTCAGTACGGAGTCACATAGCAAGGTCCGTGCAGCTAGCGGACATCGCAACAGTCCGCGCCCCGCATCCGCACCGTTACGCGCATGCGTCGCACGAGCACGTGTCCATTGTACTCAGGATAAACGGACATTTTTTAGAATAGAATGGCGTATACATGGGAGGTGGTTTTAACCAGCGATGGTCCGATATGAGGTAACGTTTGCAAAAGCATTTTTTGTAATTTAAGAGTAAAAGAATTTTTGAAAATTAACCGTTTTACGGGGTGTTTTTTCAAAAATCGTTCCTTGTGCTCACTTTCGCTACATAAGGAACTCTTGGACAAAATTTCATGCTTCGACCCCCAGCGGTTTAAGCTGTGCGTTGTCTGTCAGTGAATGAATTTAAAATTTAATGAAAAAAAAAGAAAAAACGTGAGCGCTCGGGGGACCCCCGTCAAGAACGAGGTTCCTTACGCTGTACTCGCACGCGCACACACACTCGTAAATAATAGAAAGAGACACAGAGTAAGAGAAAGTCGCATCGAGGGGACATAACGCTTTTTCGTTGCGTGACTATTTCTACCAGTCAACGCCGACCGCAAGCCGAGTCAAAGCTTTAAAGAACTTCTTTCCAAAAATTTAACATTCCCAGTGGAGTATTCGCCATTACACCTGCAACAGAGTTTTTGATTCTTGGTTTTTTACCATTTCGACGTAAAAATCCCGTGCCGTACGTGCAACGAAAACGCAATACCACTACACATAGCGACCTGGGGATTAAGCGCTCGTAAAAAGGGGGTAGCACGGTAATAACGTCTTGATGCACAAACTCGATTTAACCGCCAACCCCCACCCCAACTAAAACGAACCTTAGAACGTTGAAATAAGGTTTAAATATCGCGCGTAATGATTCTTGGCAATGTTTCAACGATAGTATGACACATGTCCATTTAGTAAGACCTTCAGCAGTTCCGTTTGTTTGGCATCATTTCTTCTGTTATTGAGGGGAGAGTCCAAATTGTTCGTATAATTTACCGCGTTAGTGTCCCAGTGTTTACATTAGGGGAAGTGTTGGGTAAAGTGGACTATCTCGGAGTGCACACGACCGTATCGGTTACGTTGTCGTAGGGGCAGCAAACCGTGATGTATCGTTGTAATATTGATGATATATAACAGCATATATATTTATGAAAACAGTTTTTCTACTAAAATACTTTTGATATGCAATATGGATAAACGATAATTGTTAATAAACCAATCAGTCAATCTTGTGGCAAAAATCCTGTTTAGAGAAACCTCATCTACCATTAACACTACATTAAGCAACAAACTTCCCATTATTTCTTCCCTGTAAACTGTTGATATCAGCATTGCACCCCTGTATTCATAAGCCAACCCCTGTGAATACGTATATAATGGCTCGGATCGCTAATTATTCTGAGATAGGTCTTGCTCTACTTACTGACTACAATAAAACCTTTCATTATTGGAAAAAAAAAACCAATGTCTAAATCATACATTGAATAGATGAAGGAAAGAGGAGAACAAAGTAATTATATCGAAAAGGTAACTTTCCAAAAAAGGACTGGTGTCAATACTGAAAAAACGATCCCATTAGGAAAGGCTTTCACTGATATTAGACCCTACCAGTAAACTAGACCGAGCCTTAGTGAAAAATAAGTACGTCTTGCAACTTCTGAGAATATTAAAAACAGACTTCTTTCAGCATTCAGAAAATGTAGATTTAACGAGATTCCCCCCAACAAGTTTCTTGAGCTAATAACAATTTCCCGACGCTGGTCGACTCACAAAGAAAGCTCTCGAGCTAGTGTAGCTACTCGCACTGCTGTCGGTACACAGAGCAGTAAATACTTGGCGGCGAGTCGACACGCCAGCGGAATACTGAGTGGAGTGCCTTTGAGTGGGAGAGTTACTTGTACCAGTGCGCGGGCTAGTGGGGAATTTAAATGAGGGAGTTAGTTGTTAGTTTTGTAGACTAGCTATTAGTAGGTACAGGTCATCTTGAGGGCAAGACACCTTAATTAGAATAGAAAGAAAGTTCCAGCTATCGCGATCGTAAATATCGTATCGTATCGAAGGATTGGTCCTTCGATGTTTTTATTGCAAACAAATTGTCTGAACATTTTATGTTAATTCCCATCTCTATTACGCGATACGAGACGGCAGTCATTTTTGTCCAAATTAAATGTCAAACACAATCGAGTCTGATTAAATGCAGTTGCACAATTAGCTCATCATTACATACGGTGTACAAACAACTTTGAAGTCCATTTGTCGTGTCATGGACGAGACGAGAGACACGCGTTGGGCGCCAACGATACGTTGGCTGAATACCGAGTGAAATGTATACGTTTCGTAATTATTGTTACTTATGGAAATTCGTTACATGTTAGTGTATTGTTAATTATCTTTAAATGTTCAGTGATATGTGGAGAATAAAAACATATAGATAACTAGCACTAGATTATAAATTGGTTAGTGAAGAAACTACTCCATTTATTTGTGGGTCTCTCTGTTAGAAACGTTACCCTTGTAAATGATGTTTCGAAATTTTAATTTGCTCTCTTGGTCTTTGTCCCATGTAATTTGCCTTTAGCATATTACAAGCTTATATTTATTAATTGAAACGCCCATCACTACTACCACTCGCCAAAAAGCAATTACTTAACGCTAGTAACAAAACTCGTCAACAGCTTCCACTATTCAAAATTCGAATCGCGTTAAAACGCGGCAGCTAACGGCCTCCCCTCTTGTTAAAAGGGTAAACTGTACAAACTCCAACTACCCACCCTCATACGTCGCGAGGTTCTGTTGGCATACGTCGCAAACTGAAGATAACCGTCGGTTTAATGTGCTGCGCTGGTAATCTTTACATTGTGCGAGCTCTATCTGGAGGTTTAATGTCGTCGTGTTTATGTAAGCGATGTCATAAGCTCCGTTGGTCTGAACAAGACGGCATATTTTGAGTTGTATTGTAGTCTTAAATAAAAACGGATAGATAATTACTGTAGTAAGTCTTTTTTTAGGTGCTGCCAGAAATTTTCTTCATTCTTCTAATCGGTTTTAAAATAGCACATCTTAGGAAATTACCAAGGCGAAGTACAGAAAAGGACCAATAAACAAGCCGTGGTTCCTATACCAAAAATTCAAAATACCAATCACATATCAAAGCCAATCTCAAAATAGGAAACACGAGCCAGCTCTTGTTGCTCGGCATCGATCGATGCTTCAACTGTATGCATACATATAATAGTACGGCGGCATAATGCCATCGCAAAATAAATATGTACAGAAGAACGGCTCCAAACAAAATATAAAAATGCACGCACACTTAAAGACTCGCTTCACGTACAGCCGAGTGCAAGATCACTCGCTACTGGTATTCGACCGAGATTACCGTACGTACGCGTCTTTGTGTGCGTGCGCCTGGTTTTCGCTCGTTGTATGGAGCCGACCTTTTGTACCTATCCATTTTGTGGTCCCATGTTGGGCGCCAGTTCCCGGAATAGTAGACAAGCCGAGGCAGAGAATGCAACTCGACACTGTTTCGCCCGTCACTGAGGCTGAGAGCTGAAGCTCTACCGTGAATCGAATTGGAATTCGTCAATTCTGTCTACTTATAAAATTCTGGGAACAAAATGTAGTAAGTATTTTAATTTCATTTCAAGTGATAGCTGTTTTAATTGTTTATAGCAATTTTATTGTAACTTTGCTACTAAATTACTAAACTATATATATGTTCTAGTTATTATATAAAGATCGCTTTTAGCGATATAATCGCCCGTTATGTCACCCTATGTAAATTGTCTACATTTATATTATGTAATTTTTGGTGTACATAATAAAGAGTATTCTATTCTATATGCATCGCAGAAAAATAACAAACTAATTTGAATCTAGGTATGTCTACTCTCCCTGGTTCAAAGTGCGACGAAAGTGCGAACATGCGACAGTACGCAAAGGCATTACACTCCTATATCGTCCGTATCTGCGAGTGTTTAGCACTAATGCGAGCTTGTGGTTAGCGCTCGACTCGTGACAGCACCGCTAATGGGCTCCGGGATGTACGTACGCGGGCATACGGTGGGTAGGTACGTGTTGAAGAGATCTTTATCTCTGTTTTCTAACTACCCACTGTTAGCTGTCACGATGTACGACATTCTAGCACAATACTACGGACTACAGACATTTTGTTTACAGGAAATTACAGGTTTGTTTTGAGACAGAAAGGTAATGTACGTAGTGACTTTGAACCCTTTAGTTTCTACACTCAGTTTAACAATAGATTGTCATATCGCAATTTATGTTTCAGTGCAGTAAGAGTCGTGAAAGGGCCGCTAATGGGCGCTATGTACAACTCTTGTAAAAGAGAACAGAGCCCGAGCTAGTGTGCGAGTCGAAAACAGTGATTTAATAGTGATGCAAAAAAATAACTAGAGAAGTTAATTACTTTTGGGTATAACCGTGAAGGATGAGTGTTTGCATACTCAATTAACGATTGTACAGATACTAGTTCTGATGTAAGTCAGACTGCTTCACGAATGTATCAGACAGACATGTGAAAAAGTAGGTACTCGTAATTTATTAATCCACTTTACCCATAAATATCACGATGCATAAATACAAACAGGATCGTTAAACAAAAGGCCAATATGATGGGAATCAAAACAATTAAGTCGCGAGGCTGCATGATGAATGAGGCAGCGGGGCGGAGGCTCGGAGCGAGCCATAAAAATAAACAAGTCGCCGCCGTTACGACAAATAACCCCCAGACTTGTGCTGATCATGCGCTCTGCGAAGCTGAGAGCTAGGATGCCATGCTATTAAAGGTAGTCAAGATTGAAATTGAAAATATTTTCTGTACCTACCTTATTTCCTTAAATAAGGTTCACTGTAATCGAAAATGAAGCTTCGAGTTATAAATATAACAAACATCAAAAAAGTATTTAAGATGATTCCTAGAAGCAGTAGTGGCCCAGAAGTAAGGGCTCCGACTAACGATATGTAGGCCGTGGGTTCGAACCTAGGCAGGCGTTTTACTTTGTGTAAATAATTTCATCACCACTGCTCTCAACACGGTGAAGGAAAACATCGTGAGGAAACCGGCATGTTCTAGAACCAAAAATTCAAAGACATATGACATCTATCAACCCGCACTGGGCCAACGTGTTAGACTACAGCCCACTTCCTCTCGAAGAGAGGATACCTGCGTCTCAGCAGTGGGAATATTATAGGCTGGTTATGCTTATGGCCAGGAGGTTTACTTACTAGAAACACAAGTTCTAATAATATAAAATAGAAAAATAAAAAGAAGTCCCACTCTGGGTGCCAACAAAGGTTACTGGCGCCCAACAAGGGTCGAGCCCAAAGGCTTTATTGCAATTTTCATCTTCCCAGAATAAAAAATGCATCAGTTAAAACTTTTAATTACCAAACGTAAATATACGTAGCATGCCTGTCAATACGAGTGAGTTAATGGATGGTCAATCATTTCAATTCTGGATATTATGATAAAAGATATTATGTGATATTATACAGTCAAATGAATATCGTGTGGTGTTGTAAGTAGATGATTGCGATGATCATGTATGCGGAACTAAAATACAATTATTCACTCTTCAACAGCACAAACCTAGAGTATATTTAGTCGGGTCATGTAATGTAATATAATTATTTTACAAAATAAACAACAGATCTCATCTCTCCTTTCATAACGTTTATCTTTTGGGGGATACTTTCTTTGCAGAAAGACATTTTACGTTGACGTCCAGACTTCAAAGAAAAGTACGCGACAAGTGGTTGCGACTTGCGACAAAGCGTGGACGCTATCACAAACATCGGCGGCCGAGTGGTGGCGGTACAAAGGCGACACTCCACATGGAAAGGCTCATACAAGACTTTTAACTCTACAGTTGTAGCTTGTATTTTATAAGAGAGTAGTCAGAGTTTTATACGTAATGCTGGGTTGCAGCGATCAGATGGACGTGTATTTATGCTAACCACTAATATTCAGTGAGTATGTATGACACGGAAGCATTGCTTGTGTTAAAGTTGCATAATTGTGTTCATTAGCAATTGATACTTTAGATATTGACTGGTATCAATCTGTCATGACATGACAATTACAATTTCCAAGTAAAATATTATTCTAATTGCAACGTACTTTGTTGCAATTCACTAATTAGCCTACTTCAATACTCATTTTACTGAAGCGAACTATCAAACAAGCATCGCACGTGAACTATCAGGCAACAGGAGTTACTCTTCAAGTAAGTGTGGGTGGAAGCAAAAACACATGGCAGCTGCCCCACGCTGGGCGCCAGTATGGTTTCGTACGAGTTCGTGTATTGGAATGGCCACTTTGTCGGAAAGTTTAACATTGTTGTGCGGTTAGTTTCTTTATAAATTTTCAGACTTTTATTTTATTGTATGTAGGTATACCTCAATTAGAACAGAGCTTAGAATATAGTTTTTAAAGCAATTAATATTCCTGCTGGACAAAGACTTTTTCGTTCTAATAGTGTAATCTGCTTTTGAAAAGGCTAGACAGAAGATGACGTACAATCTGCTTTAGTCAAGAAACCCTGCTTAAATAAAACAACCGTTCTCTCTTTTATTTAACTTAAACATTGAAAGCCAATATTACATAACATCTTTACTATACAAGGACAGCAGAGTCGTAACGTTCAGTATTCAACTAATGGCCGTAATACTTGACACGATTGTTTTCCCGCCCAGCAGAGGTTACAGACGCGGCATTAATATCGACGACTTTCTGCAGTAAATAACAGCTTCTTTTGGTTTGCAGTTATTTACAGTATTCATAACCGGTTTATATTGTAAATGATAAATGATTTTATTCCTGTAAGTAGGTTTGTACAAACACTTTTACACGTCAATCATATTTTAAAAACTAGATGAGGTCGGCGTTTCCTATCTGACTACTCTGAGAAGAAAGGCCGAAACAAACACAGAGGTCATAGTCTCTTTTAAAGTCCAGACATAATCTTGGTCAGATCATGTGAACACCATGTAGATTGGTGTCTGAAACGGTCTTTTGAAGAAAAACCATTCAGATTGAGCGGACCTGTCCAGTCAGTGCACGCATTTGTCAGTAATCGTGCAGCTCAACTCAGAACTTATGGAGCACAACGATTCGACGAACAATAACAAAGAAAGGACATTTGGTTAGGCCGCATAAATTACTCAAGCTGCCAGATCGTGATTAAAACTAACAAAGAAAACAAAAAAAGTAATGAACCACATAATCTCCACATTCACAATAATAAAAATAATATAATACTTTACAAAGTAAATACTCATGTCACTGTATGTATAAAATTCATCAATGTAGTAGTTCTAGTTTATGACATAGCTTTTCGAGCAAAAAACCTTGACCCTTGAAAAAACCTTATGTAACAAAATATTTATTGTTATTAGACGTAACTAATTGACTTTCAAAGAAATTTTCTCGTTATTAACTGAACAAATAGTCTTTGGTTTTCTTTAGGACGTTAATTAACAGTAAGGACTGAAAACAAACTTTTCAATAGTTCAAGGATAATTGAAACAGATATAAAGAGGCATTAGAAAAAGTATAGTTTCTTTAATAGAAATCCAGTTTAGTCAAGCTTTCATAAAATAGTCAAATATTTTTGAACTCTGCAGGTAAAAAAAAAACATTTTATAACGTCAAAAACGCAGCGGATCAGCTTACCGATAAGCCGCAGTATGTTTCAACGGAGCACAAGTCACGTCAACTACCCAGCCGTTGTTGTTCCAACTCGCTGAGTGTTACTCACCGGTAGGTGACGCCACTGGCGTAACAAATGGACTGGGTTAGGGGTGTTACATAAAAGACTCGGAGTCACGTGACTACAATATTTCAATTACTGGCGAAAACAAAGCGCTATCGCTGTTCATCTACAGCTGCATTGAGCCTTTTAAAATTGAGGGTAGTCTGAAATTAGCTTGATGTGAATACGCTTTGACAACCACATAATATAGACCACAGTCTTGACAGAAATCATAGTCTTCAGTCACAGTCAGAATAGTCACTTTTTGACTGCGACACAGTTTTACTGCCTCGTTAGTCAAGCGCTACTGCTAAGCAGGAAGTCCTGATATCCCAAGTCGGGAAATTTTATTGAGTTTTTCCATCAGAAATTACTCACTAGGAGCCCGGAGTCTTTATTCGTGCCTAGTTGATGGCAATAAGCTCGCCCCCTTTTACATGGGACTTGAACATAACTGGCGAAATGTGAGTTCTATAGGTACACCTCTGCCCAACCCGTCGGGGGTTACAGGCGTGATGTTATGTTATGATAGAATAGTCATTTAAATCTATTGACCTTTACAGCACACAAAGCAGCATCAATGAATATACGTATACGTGGAAAGAGCTTTGTAAGCATCTTTCAAAGCTACATACATATATTCTAGCTGTAGCGGTATTTACATCGCCACATGAGAGCAGCACGTCATACTGACGTCACGCAAATCCTCCATCGCGCAAGCTGAGTTTACCGCGCGACTAGCATATATACAACTTCCCGACAGCAATCGTCGGGCAGTTGCCCACCAGACACGACACCCGTATGGTCGGAGGATCCTCCCTTTTCTATGGAGGTATGAGAGAACTTTCCACCCCGTTCCTCGTGTCTCTATATAGCCACACTGAATTAGGGTTGCCTTTCATGCAACGTTTCTGCAATTCCAAGTTGTCGAAGGCATAGCCCGCCACACTAATAACATGTCTCTAATGTCCCTTGCATGCTTGGAAGTGGTCAATAAACGGTTGCTCACTAAATAATGTACGCATACGAAGAAGCTCGGGTTCTACGGGCCGTGGGAAGCCACACGTGGGGACGTTTAAGAACATAAGCCGGTGGTAAGTAGGTACGGGAAAATCCAAGTACCCGTCTCTCATTATAGTTGCAACTAATGATAGAGCGGAGTTCAAATGGTTAACAAGTTCCATTGAGTAACTTAGGACAGCAAAAGTTAAATCGTTGAAAGAAAAAAAAAATAACCAGACTATTTTTACCCCATATTATAAACCGTGGAAAATAAAAAAGCGGCCAAGTGCTAGTCGATCTCGCACAAGACGGTGTCCGTACCACTTGATTTTTATTATTTGTTGTGTTAGCGGCCATATTAATACACACCCTGTGAAAAATTCAAATAATACAGCCCTGGACCCCCCCTAAATGGTCCAGGGGCGACGGACTCGGGGATGTCCGTCGCTACCCATACATTAGGACCCGTGGTGGACTCTTAGATGTCGCGGGGGAGTCAACCCCCCCCCCCCCCCCCCCCCGGACCCGCAGAGACCCGCAGAGGCGGGCCGGCACCAGTCGGGGGTTGCGGAAGGATCGTACGTTCCCGCGACCCCCGGCGTAGGTGTGAGATGGAATACCGGGTTTTTAGTAAGCAAGAGTCTGACAGACCCCGCCATACCCCCCAGGGCGGCGGACATCCATGAGGATTTTCCACCCCGGAAACAAAAAAAAATAAAAATGTGGTCGGACGGACAGCATAGCCTTATTAGGGTCCCGTTGGCACCCTTAGGTACACAACCAAAAACGCAACCTACTAAAGCTATTTCTTCTTAAACTTTATCTGACAAGACCATCCCACATACTAAACTTTTACAATAGTACAAATACACAACAAACTAAAAGGCACTAACTTCGCACCACAAAAGAAGCGTACTAATTTATTAACACTAACTTCTCTGTCTAAATCTACTGGGACGAGTTGAACTACCGTTGTATATTAGCGCAAGTAACTGGCTTATTCTAGATCGAGAGAGATTTGGGTTTTGGTCAAATGATCACTGCCTAAGTTAGAAAGCGTCTTAAATTTTGCATTGTTAACCATGCCATCGCAATAGATGAGGTAGGTAGTAGATTTGGTTTCATGAATAAGTTATGTTTCAATTATACGCTCCCATGACAGTTCTCCACCTCATCGATAACGACAGTAGCTCGCGCGAGTAGTTCGCGACTATAACTCACAGCAGTAGCTCGCGCCAGTAGCTCGCGCCAGTAGCTCGCGCCAGTAGCTCGCGCCAGTTCCTCGCGCCCGTAGCAAGGCGAGTCGAATAGAGTCGCGTTAAGTTGTTTTCAGTGTGTATCGCTATGTTCGCGCCCGGAATGATTGCGGATACCGTTACTGGTCTGTGGCTACGTGACTGGGGGTGGAATATCGTTTAAGTGACACATTTTCCGTTGAAAATTATTTTGTGATGATGTTGAAGATTTCGTAGGAGGGGCTTGTGGCTAAGTAATAACAGCAGCACGGGTCAATCGGTAAGGTTAAGCTACGCTTGCCGCGGTTAGTCCGTGGATGGGTGACCATATTTACATACAAAGACCCCTCCGAGCGTCGGAATGCACGATAAGCCGTTGGTCCCGGCTATCATTCGTGGACCTTTTCAATCGTTACGGGTCGTCAGAAGCCCGAAAGTCTGACAACCAGTGTTACCAAGTAACTGGGTTGTGGAGGTCAGATAGGCAGTCGCTCCATGTAAAATACTGGTATTCAGCTGCATCCGATTAAGACTGGAAGCCGAGCCCAACATAATTGGGAAAAGGGTAGGCAGATGTTGCTGAAGATTTCGTAGAACAAAAACGCGGTTTGAATGAAATGGCGAGCGAGAAAGAAGCAAAGTAAGATTAAACTAGGAAAGAGAGAGAAATCAGTTTTAGTTTCAGGATTATGTATAACAAAAGGACAGATTGTATTGTAGTGGTAGCTTATTACTGTCGCTTTGTCATTAATCGTGAATACTATTACAATTTCTGGAATCGATAATCAAACTTTCCTACCAAAACAATAATTACCTAAGATTTTCCGACGAATCATTCGATAAATAAAGGACAACAATGTTTTGTCCCGAAAATCCTGATATGCTGCCTAATTAACAATATCTTGTATAATCACAGCTGTGTGGGAGCGCAAAGAAAATACGGGAGCTTCCAATCGCCACTTCTATTGTCTACAGCTCAGTTGAAGAGACGAGGAGCGTGTTATAGCGGCGGCGGCGCTATATGCGTAGCGGAGAGTGGCAAAATTGTGTATAGGTATTTGTGGGGAAACGTTTCGGTGTACAGACGTGATTGGAAGAGTTTTCTTAGCCTAACTATTTTTGAACGCCCGACGGAGAGTGCTGTTATAAGTTCAACGTGTGTATCTGTGTGTCTGTCTGCGGCATCGCAGGTAACTCCCAAGCCGCTGAACCGATTTTGGTTTTGTTTTGTTTTAACTTTTAAATGTGACTCGAGTGATCGAGAGTACTTTAAACTAAAACAAAAAGAGAAAGAAGAAAATCTGTTGGTGGTTTTTGTTTCGGTCGGGTGTTTTTTTATTATTATTTATAATTAAATTTGTTTGTATTTGTTTAAATTGTTATTATTAAATGACTTTTGGTATTTTGTTGTGCTTATGCCAAAAAACCCATTTTCTCTCTTTCTTTATTACATTCGATGTACTTACATCGAATACGTACTTAAATTGTACATAAATACGTACGTAAATATATATATATATAAATACGTACGTAAACGTACATAAATAAGTACATAAATTGGAGCGTTATTCCAATTCTCTGTTGAATTTTAACGTACCATAAACCTTTTTGCGAAAGGGAGGTTTTTGCCCTGCAGTTGGTGAATACAGGCTAGGTAGATTAGATTATATACCTTTTTTCTGCTAACACTGCGATATCGTAAAACGTATGCATCAATAACTCCAGAAAAAGTAAGATTCAAATATATTTCATAAAATAGGACAGATTCTGATCACGTAGTTAGTCGCTCCATGAGCACTGGCTTGAAACCAAATGATCGCTATTACTAAAACCGCACCCGACCTCCCTTACAAAACTACTCTCCTTTCTCAAGGCTCTCAGTCACTGAGGCCACACCTCACCAGGCCTGTTCGCAGCGCCACAAATGGCTTTCCAATAATCCGGGCTTTGACGCGCCTCCGTCCGCCAGACCCTCAAATTAGTACTCGACGCTATTGTCCAATGTCCTGTTGAATGGCGCTAATCCTCGTGGCTTATTGGTAAGTTTGATTAATAATTTCGATTCGAATTTGTACCTTCTACTTTGAGGTCTACGTAATATAACTTACAACTTGCAATCCCGAGGATTAGGCATAATATAACAGAGGTCAAGAACAGAGAGAGAGAGGGTATGAGATATGAGTCGTCATTTTTAAACCGCCTATTGCCTGGTTTCACTAATGGTAGCAAACCCTTCTGGAGCATTTGCTAACCTAAGTTCGATCCCCATGCTGGGAAAGCTATTTCTCGATTTTTTCCATTTAGACATTTTACGTAGAGCCTGAATTAGTTCCAGAATAACAGCAACAGGCTCGACTTCTATTACAAACATTTATTTGGATATATTTATATATTATGGATTTAAACAATATTGGCGAAATGTGCCAAACAACTTTCCCTCCCCCTTCGGTAACGATCGTATACAGTGTACTCGTAGCCAGTTTGTATATTCAACCGTTTACACCTCAAAGCAGACATTGTCGTTGACGCGGATCAATTCCGTCCGCGCCGCGTCACTTCCGCGACGGAATAAGTCATAGCGGTGAGCGGCTCGTTGGAGGCTGTTGATGTGCTGAGCGGTTAGAACACAGAGCACGGAGCATTGTCAACATTTACAATACAAGCGTGTCACCGTCTACTCACACTGCATTACAAATGACAAATATAAACTGACGGCTTTACAGAACTTTTGAGCTCGTCGCACTTTCGGCGCCACAATTTTTATTAGTACTGCCGTCTGTATACGCTGATGGAGCAGTGATTCCGTGCTCTCTTGGTTAGATCCACATGTGATCTAGCTTACGTGTGTAGTTTTCCATGTCTTGGTACAAAAACCCTGTCAGAACACTATACAAACAAAAAAGCCTAGTCCACAATAAAGGCTTCTTCCAGAAATTGTAACATAAAATCGCTATAAGCTTATGGTTAACACCAATCCAAACACAATATACGCGAAATACCAATATGTCACGTTATCCAGACTTCCTCCCGTCATCACTACACTTGATACATACACAGGGCGTTTATGTCACAACGGCCACAAGATAAAACAGACCGTTTTACACACGAGTTAAGGTTGAAATTGGAACTAGTGAAAGAGAGATATCTATGTATTGTGTTGAAACATGGTTGCATAGGGAAAAAGCTTTTTGTTTGTTGTATTTAAATGATTATATTGTAGTCAATGTGTTTGATCAAAAAGATATGCGATGAGACATGTTTCATTGAACATCAGAATAGCACTTCCCATCTACATTCTATTGGGGTAGTCAGATACGTCATTGGCTCATGCTATACTGAGAAAATTTGTCGGTCAAAAAGGTTCGAAAGCCTATTGAAATAAATAATCTGTTGGTAAATCGGAAGTCTAGCAATCACAGCAGTTAACATAAGATTCGGATAACGTGTTAGTAAATTTTTGGGTTTACCAGCCTTTCAAAAACTAGGTGTGACAGTATCGTCACGCGTGGAAGTCCTTACGAATCCTAATGTAAGGCTAGAAATACTGAATAACTGTTGAGATGGAAGTAGGCTTCGTCTGTTTCAAAATCCTATATAAAATTCCACTGAGTAATCACACGAAACCGGATTGCAAAACACAAACAACTTTTCTTTCAACCTTCCGAACTTTCGTAACTCGAAAAAAAATCTTGGAGAGAATTAAGTAATTTCCCTATTCCATGAACAAAGGGTAATAAAGTGCGCGCTCGGAACTCTTACAAAAGACGGTGGTACGGGATGACGTCACGAGGTGGGGGGTGAGGGATGGGACGCCGTCAGCGATACCCCGCGCGCACTTCTGATGGTGTATTGTTACCGGATGGGTGGTTAGGGGGATAGGGTACGTTGGGGACAGATAGGGCAATCGTGGGAGGGTTAGAGTTCTGTGCCTACAGGGCCGGATGTTGTTGAAATAGGGGGTTAACGGTAATAAGGAAAGGAATCATGAAAACACACACAAATGGTACTAACACGTTTTCGCAAAATCGTGTTAGTACCATATTTCACACATCCAAATAATTAAAACATATTCAGCAGTTTGGGTAGGAACAAATCGCTGGATATATTTTAATTGATCGAGGCAATAAATAATACCAGATTCGTTACACACATACATACGAAAAACCTCTTTCTTCTATGTAGCCGGTCGATAAAGATGTATTGAGCCTTACACGCATTTTAATATTATTTCAAAACAATCTGGGTAAAAGGAGTATGTAAGGATCATAGCAGGTGGCGTTCTGTAGTTTCTGCGTACCCCCATGGGATGGCGTGAGTGTGTGTATCAAAATCGGGGTAAAATGACAGTCTAATAAATGGATATGTGTTCTGCCTCCAAGAGGCAACCTCAACGTAGGTACAAAACATCAAACAAAGTTCTTCCTACTTACTCCTAAGTGAATCTTGGTGAGGAGGGTAAGCACTTTATGGACATCCACAGGTGGTTAGCCATTTTAGCGGCTTCGTTGTTATGCGCCATATTAGAGGCTTGCGCCTTTAAGAGGTTTCGAGATGAGAAGACGGAATTGGGCTGAATGCAGGTTTTATAATTATTTAGATGTATTTGTTTTGAGTATTCACTTTGAATATGCGGTTTATGATTTTGTTTTACGACACTGGTAATATTTACCTGTAATTGTTAGTGAAAATAAAAAAAAAAGATTGTGAGTGACATGGAGCCAAATTTTTGAACGATATATATGTTTTCTACGATATAAATATGTTTGTGTATAAATGTCCTACAGGCATTCAATTGTATTTAGCCCGTAAGGACCAAAGCTGAAGCAAACAGCTACTTAATTTACGCGCCACAAGTAAACCTAGTTTGTTTAACGTGCGTGACAACGGTTGGCCGATGGAAAGACCGCTCTTCCATTTCCTTTTGTAATGGGAATCGGGCCTTTTTGTAAATAGGTTTTCACAAAAACTTTTACACGTCTATACTATTTTAAAACTACATGCGGTATGTTGTTATTACTAGTAAAAAGTGGTGTTTACGTGTATGTGGGACATACCTTGGTCAGGCTTCTCGATCTTGTTCGGCGTTAGCCTCCGGTCCGCGAGCGCTGAACTCGGCTGCTTCGGGCTATTCCGTTTCGAACTGCTGCGAGACATCACCAGTGATTGAGGTATCTGTGAGAGGGTGGTCATGTTAAGAAGGTTGTAGTTGGGACGAACCTAATAATTTTTGAACAATTTTTTGAAAATGATAAGCAGACAATAAAACAATGGCAATGATGACCAATTTTTAAAATAAAAAATATTGCACTGAGAACCACTGCAATTAATTTCTCAAATGGTAATCGAAATCAAAAGTCATTTATTCGAACTAGTGTAAGAATCAGCATTTTTTTAATGATATAAGACGGTCCCCCGGCACGCCCGCCCTTCACCACTTCCTGGTACTTTAGCTAGGGAGAAGAAGTGGCGGAACAAACTCCCCAGCAAAGATGATACTTGTGTTTCAAGTTTTTTCTCTGTATACTGTCGCGACACTCACCAGTTTGTCGGAGCGGTCCCCGGACGGCAGGCGCGCGATGGTGACGTCGGCGGAGTCCTCTGGCGGCGGCGGCTGCTGCAGCCAGTTGTACTCGCGCTTGTCCACTGCGCGTTCTGTATACTGTCGCGACACTCACCAGTTTGTCGGAGCGGTCCCCGGACGGCAGGCGCGCGATGGTGACGTCGGCGGAGTCCTCTGGCGGCGGCGGCTGCTGCAGCCAGTTGTACTCGCGCTTGTCCACTGCGCGTTCTGTATACTGTCGCGACACTCACCAGTTTGTCGGAGCGGTCCCCGGACGGCAGGCGCGCGATGGTGACGTCGGCGGAGTCCTCTGGCGGCGGCGGCTGCTGCAGCCAGTTGTACTCGCGCTTGTCCACTGCGCGTTCTGTATACTGTCGCGACACTCACCAGTTTGTCGGAGCGGTCCCCGGACGGCAGGCGCGCGATGGTGACGTCGGCGGAGTCCTCTGGCGGCGGCGGCTGCTGCAGCCAGTTGTACTCGCGCTTGTCCACTGCGCGTTCTGTATACTGTCGCGACACTCACCAGTTTGTCGGAGCGGTCCCCGGACGGCAGGCGCGCGATGGTGACGTCGGCGGAGTCCTCTGGCGGCGGCGGCTGCTGCAGCCAGTTGTACTCGCGCTTGTCCACTGCGCGTTCTGTATACTGTCGCGACACTCACCAGTTTGTCGGAGCGGTCCCCGGACGGCAGGCGCGCGATGGTGACGTCGGCGGAGTCCTCTGGCGGCGGCGGCTGCTGCAGCCAGTTGTACTCGCGCTTGTCCACTGCGCGTTCTGTATACTGTCGCGACACTCACCAGTTTGTCGGAGCGGTCCCCGGACGGCAGGCGCGCGATGGTGACGTCGGCGGAGTCCTCTGGCGGCGGCGGCTGCTGCAGCCAGTTGTACTCGCGCTTGTCCACTGCGCGTTCTGTATACTGTCGCGACACTCACCAGTTTGTCGGAGCGGTCCCCGGACGGCAGGCGCGCGATGGTGACGTCGGCGGAGTCCTCTGGCGGCGGCGGCTGCTGCAGCCAGTTGTACTCGCGCTTGTCCACTGCGCGTTCTGTATACTGTCGCGACACTCACCAGTTTGTCGGAGCGGTCCCCGGACGGCAGGCGCGCGATGGTGACGTCGGCGGAGTCCTCTGGCGGCGGCGGCTGCTGCAGCCAGTTGTACTCGCGCTTGTCCACTGCGCGTTCTGTATACTGTCGCGACACTCACCAGTTTGTCGGAGCGGTCCCCGGACGGCAGGCGCGCGATGGTGACGTCGGCGGAGTCCTCTGGCGGCGGCGGCTGCTGCAGCCAGTTGTACTCGCGCTTGTCCACTGCGCGTTCTGTATACTGTCGCGACACTCACCAGTTTGTCGGAGCGGTCCCCGGACGGCAGGCGCGCGATGGTGACGTCGGCGGAGTCCTCTGGCGGCGGCGGCTGCTGCAGCCAGTTGTACTCGCGCTTGTCCACCGGCACGCCGCGCCGCTCGTAGTCCTGCGCCTGCGTTCTGACACAACACAGCTCGTTAGCCCTAGCACTACAGGACAACGAGGGTGCTTTAATTGTCTTGGTATGTGATGCGGAGGAATGAGGGAAATTTCGATAGGAAACTTTAGAGTACCTATAAATGTGGATAAGAGTAGGGGAAGACCAAAGAAACGATGAATGGACTGTGTGTAAGATGATTTGGCTAGAAAGGGGGTAACTACCGAAATGATAACTAATAGAGAAGCATGGAAGAACAAAAATGATACGCCGACAACTAATATATTGGGATAAGGGTAAGAGAATGATGATTACAGGACAACTTTATAGCACATGTTTGTGGTGAATTTTCATCTCTAAAACGCTCGATTACAACAGCGCGTGATATAAAGTGGATCACACACTACAACGCGCCACGCGACGTGGTGCGGGAATCGGAGCCAAATTCCCCGCGCGTAAGCGCGTTTTTATTGAATTTGTAAAAAAGAAATCACGCGCGGGGACGCGTCATCTGCGCCCCGTCGCACAGTGGGCTGAAAATCGACAGTCATAGACATGTAACACTTTTTTCCCAAATGTCCACTTTTATGACTTGAAAATGTTGGACAGAGACTAAATACATGCCTAAAAATATCAACATTATGGAATAGCATTTCAAACAATACAAACAGAATTTTTTCTTTAAAAATTACTATGGAGCTGGCATGAAAAAGTCTTATATCTCCGCTATCGTTCAATTGGCCCTAATTCTTTTGCAGGTGATTAAACCTTGAATTATTTAGAATTTTTTGACATACTCTCCGAACCGGCCAATGCCTCGACCATTTTTTTGTAAATCGATTTCGATTTAATATTTTCAAAAAATATTTTTTATCATATATGGTTAACTTAATTTAAGCTTTAAATCCACACTATGTAACTGGTACTATGTCTGCAACAGTCCACAAAGTTCTTCTTCATGGAACTGATATCATTGCTTCCAACGCAATTGTCCCAATTGGGAGTCTTTCGGAAGAGGCAACGGAAGCCCGGAACAAGGATTTCAGAAGATTCAAGGAACACCACTCCCGTAAGAAGAGTAGAGTGAGTTCTAATGAAAATATTTTAAAAAAAAAATTCTTTGAGGAAACGCTGAGACTGTTAAAACTTCAAGAAACTGAATTCGAGTTTAAGGATGTTTCTCAGTTAGACTCCGACCCGTGAGTTAGATTCAGATGACAGTCATTCAGAATAGGTTTAGTTAGTTCTTTTTTCCTTTATTTTTGTTGATATTTCTTATTATGTATTAGGTTTATCTTTTGTATTCGTAAATTTTAATTTTTTTAACAGTGTAAATTGTTGCTATAGTTTACTTTTTCCGTAGTTCTTCTTTTGTTTTTTTTGCCTTTATGTTTGTAAATATATTTTTAATTAGAATTGCTGATTTAAATATATAAATTATTACATTATACATTCAGCCTTTCCCACTGTGTACTTAGAAATTAAATTAGTGTGATCTGTAAACTAATTTATTCACTACCTACATTAGCTAACTCATAAAATAGATATGAATAACAATATTACTTAAACTCATAAAATAATGACGATAATTAAGATCTTTACATAATTAGGTCTTTGAAACTATTTTTTTCATGATCATGGTGTGTTTATACTAAGTAGTGGTCGGGTTCATCGTTTCAGTAGTCCGTGTAGATTTTAAGCTTAAATTAAGTTAAACATATGATAAAAAATATATTTTTTAAATATTATATCGAAATCGATTTAAAAAAAAAGGTCGAGGCATTGGCCGGTTCGGAGAGTATGTCATTTTTTTTTAAATAATTCAAGGTTTAATCACCTGCAAGGGAATTAGGGCCAATTGAACGATGACGGAGATGTAAGACTTTTTCATGCCAGCTCCATAGTATTTTTAATGAAAAAAATATGTTTCCGTTGTTTGCAATGCAATTCCATAATGTTGATATTTTTAGGCATGTATTTAGTCTCCCAAAACATTTTCAAATCATAAAAGTGTATATTTGGGAAAAAAAAGTATTATATGTCTATGAGAGCCGATTTTCAGCCCACTGTGCGTCGCCGCGTCGCGTGGCGCGTTGTAGTGTGTGATCCGCCTAAACGACCAACGCCCACTCGAACCATACCGTTCCCACGAACGGGCCACCAAGCGCCTGATCGGACGCTTGTGAGTGATACTCTTCCTACGTGTGAGTTTAAATATACGTACTAATAAATTTTCCTTTAAATTTATATGATCCATTCCCAGAAACAAACCTTGAAAACGGTTTTGAGGGTAGTTTTAAGTACAAGACTACTGTACTTACACTCTTTATAAATAAATAACGCAACTCGTGTTGTAACGTGAACGGTAAGACACTGTACGCCCAGGTTCACATAGCGTTAAACTCTATAATGTCGGAGACATACGGCAGTTTTATACAACATCTGGTTTCCATAAAGACAGTAGGATTTTAAGGGGATTACATGACCTAAACGCAAGTTTTATACTGCCTAAAAGTATATGATATTGTACAGTTAACAAAATGAGAAAAATATATGATATTCTTCAGGATATATGCTAGTTAGATAGTATGTTGAAAAAATAATACAACTAATTTGGTACGATTGAAAAAAGTCACGAAGATACCTCTAAAAATTTCTTTTACCTTATTTTTTTTTTATTTTTTTATTTCGATTAAAAACCATACTATTATACATGCAATCATTCTGTTTTTTTTCAGATTGTTCTTCATGCAACATATTAACGTGATAGTGTTTTCATTTTTTAATCCAGTCAATAGATTTTGCTTCATATTTTGCAATAAATTACCAGCTTTGTGTCATCGCGCTTCTCTTTCTTTTCTATGCAGTCTGACAGTGACGGCGATTTAGCTGTTGTCAGCCCCTTAACGTTTGATCCTAACATTTTACAGTTAAATATTAGTACAGCGCCGGATGAATGATGAAATGAAGTATTATTTGCGAATAATCATTAAATTTTTTCGAGTGCGGTAAAGACCGCGGAACAAGAAATCATATGTATTTTGAAGTAAATAAATAAAATGTGACAAACCTTAAGCTTTCATAACAATCTAAACATACTACGGCATAATCGCCATTTTCTAATAATAATGAATTTTCAGTCCGCCTTTGCACTAAGAATGGGAATTCCTGAAACAAAAAAAAACATTATTTAATTACTCATTTCAAGCTCGTTTACTCTAAAAGTTGCGGTTCCACGTCATATTATGCTTAAAATATATATCCTACCAAATTTATCGCACATTCTTCAATAAACATATTATACTCATTGGCAGTTTTTCCATCTTTGAACTCAAAAGTTATTTGATTGCAACTTTTTGGTCTAGCAAATTAAAAATCAGAGTGTAAAGTAAGCCCAACGAGACGAGATAAAGAATTTAAACAAACTTTCAGATGTTCATGACATTTCTATTTAAAGAAAGTTGTTTTCGTAGTGAATTGATCTTTTAAAGGTTGTCTAGAGCTGCCAGTCTGTGATTCTATAATTAAAATCATCAACTACACACAATAACAGTAAAAATTTACATAAATTACGGATTAATAACAATAAAAAAGTAAACGAATACGGAAACGAAAAAATTCGTATCACTTCGAACCCAACTCAAACAGGACCAAATGTTGATAACTGCTGTACCGAACGCTTTCTTGTACCCCAAACCACACGTCGACCAACTGACGCCATTATTGCGTGCAAGAGATAAGGGCGGAGACAATAATCGCTCGCTATCGTAATGTAACTCAGTAAAGGTTGACATATTTTATCTCGTCTCGTTGGCTTTACTTTCAAGTGAATGTAACGTTTGAACCTTAGGATCAAATTCATTCCATGCTCCTTCACTTCGTCTATTATGAACTTTATAGGCTAATTATCCGATGCTTTACTCACTTTAATAGGTAGCGCCCTCACTCGTTTCCTGTACGTCTTGATGCCGCACAGATGGCAGTGGTAGTCGTGAGTGTTATACACTCTTCTCTCGGGAGGGTAGCCGCCTAACGCTTCGTACCTGCAACAAGCGGGGTCTTATAGCGAATAGGACAGAAGGTTGGAGAGAACGAAATGAACAGAAGCACAAAATCGCCTGTGCATAAAGTGGCGCTACACGAGGAAAGTTTAAAGGTAAGGTCAAAAGTGTTACGTACAATAGTCGCCTGTAGAAAGGCGGAAATGACCTGGCTAGTCAAAATAGACTCTTTCAGGATTTTTTAAATTAGATTTTTCGAAACCTAAAAAATATTAAGCAAAGGTGTAAAAAAAAATATGGCGATGTGTTCTATGCATTTTAAAGTATGCTAGACAGAGACAGCATTATTAGCATCTGACATCACAACACAGGAACGCCATAGTAACTTCGTGCCATTCAGTACAATGATCGTTTTGCGTGACAAGGATAGAAGAATAATTTCAAAAGTGGGTAACTTCACTTTTTTTTTTTCAAATCGTCTATTTTTAGTGACATCTTTAAAAGAAGTATTTGTGATAGTAGTCAAATACTCTATATGGAAGTACCCGAGTAAGCAAAGAGAAAAGGTATTCGAGTTATCAAATCACAGTTCCACAGAATCGCATAGCCAGTCTTGTAGGCAAATGTTTACATTTTTAGAACAAAAACGTAGTTATTTTTTTCTTACTATTGTTTAAAAAAATATATTTTTCTTTTCACTTAAGATTTTCTTTAGATGTTACCAAATATTTCATTAATTGTTTTGTAGTATTTATGATGTGGATAACGTCGTGAGCTACACATATGTTATCTCTATTCTTCCTCAATCTCTGTTTACTAAGATATTTGTGTAACTGCTTGTTTCCCGAATTACTACATATTATAAAACAAAGTCCCCCCAACGCGTCTATCTGTCTGTCTGTTTGAACGCGATATACTCAAAAACTGCCGAACGGATTTTGATACGGTTTTTACCAATGGACGGAGTGATTCATTAGGAAGGTTTAGGTGTATAATTAATTATGGTATTGTGTAAATTGGCTGAATTATTAAGATGATTGATGAAGATAACAGAAAAATTCATGCGGTCCGGGAGAGCTGTAATATACTGCGCCGCGTAAACATTGGATGAAATTTGGCACACAGATAGTTTATCACCTGGATTAAAACATAGGGTACTTTAAATCCCAAAGTATGTTCCCGTGCGAACATCAACGTAGGCGAAGCCGCGTGCAAAAGCAAGTAAAATAAATAAAGAAAATTGTTACGTCTCTTGCTTGCGTGCTTAGTAGTTGCATTAATCACCTGGCCAGTCTAACCTCTGAGACTCGAAGCAAAGAAACTCTCTTCGAGTAAATAAGTTTGTTAAATATTAACGGTACAGCTCGAAACGTTTTGTAGTATGAACTATAAGAACTTGGGCCCATTTGCACCACTAATCACTAAATGCATTTAGCGTTAAGCGAATTTAAACATTTTCTGTTTGTCTGAAGATGACAGACAGAATGATGTTTCAAATAACAGGTGTAACAAAACATAGAAGTAAATTAAAAAACACCCGACACCACGGAACAGAAAAAACAGTGGAAGTGCAAAGTAGGCGTGGCACGCGTGCCACAAATAAGCACTGTTACGCTTACTTGGTCCCAGTTGTGTTCTAACATCGCGTCGAGTTGCTAGTCTCGCGACAAATTTATTTTTCCGTAGCTATGCCGTATTGTTCCATTTTGGAGTGCAAAAATGATAGTAGGAGAAAAAATCTTAAAAATGGAGGTGTTTCGTACCATCGGTAAGTACCATTTTATTTGTTTTCTAATAAAATCTTAATTAATTTCAATTTACTAATAATTTTATAGAACGTCTAGTTAAAATCAACCTTATACGATTACAATAAAGTTTATTTTGGATTGATTGTATTCACAATTTATTCTCGAAAGTTCTTCGCTACTCAATTAGTGATGTGGTCGGGTCGGATGTTGGTTTTATCGATAAATATCGATTAAAGAAAAATAGCAATTTGCTATATAACATTACAATACAAATATAAGGTTGGTAAGGTACCTACATTAATTTAAAATATTTTTAGGTTTCCCAAAGACGGTAGCGTCAAAGAGAAATGGATAGATGCAACGGGTAGAGTTAATTGGATGCCATCCAAATTAAGCACAATATGCTCTGAACATTTTTTAGAAGTCGATTTTTTCATATCAAATAAAGGATATAGATACACGAAACCTACAGCCATACCATCTATGAAAATCGTTAAGTTTTTTAATCAAGTAAGGTACCATGTTTTATTTTTATCACTTAAAAATAAGGATTGAAAATACTTGTTATGGTACGATACTAAACAACGCACCTACCTGTTATGTTACTTGTATGAGGATTCGATAACCAGAAAAAACAGCATTTACTGACTTAATATCAAATCTAATTCATAAACACATTAAGGGGGCCTGCGAAGCATGCGTTGTTCATACAAACGTAATACCAAAATAATTTGTAAATCAAACATATTCTTAAGGTAGTGTGTATTTATTCCGATTGAATTACAGAATATCTAGGCTTCCAAATATATATTTTGAATATGTTTGATTTACAAATTATTTTGGTATTACGTTTGTATGAACTACGCATACTCCGCCGGCCCGTTAGTTAATTTTTCTTCTGTTCATTGTTTTATTGGTATTGTTTTCAATTATTTTGGTTTCAGCCGCAAAATGTTAATGTAGCCACTGCAGGTTCTTCAAAAAGACAAAGTGATTCGGAGAGCTCTGAGTTTAAGTCACAGCCAAAAAAGAAAAGTCGACTTCATAAAGGTTTCGTGGATACACACATAGTTGAACAAAATTTTATACAGAAAGGAGATGACGTGATTCCTGTGCAGTTTCATTTCGCAGACAGTTCAGTTCAATTCGAAGGAGAAACAGTTAAAAATATAGATGTTACGAGTGGTTCGAATTGTTCAACGCCGAGGAAAAAGAAACTAAAAGGCCAACTAAGATTTTGCAAAGGCAAAATAATAAAACAAGGTCTAAAAATAAAACGATTGCAATCAAGAAATCGAAGGCTTAAAAAGAAAATAAATAATATTGATGAAGTATTATTGAGATTGGAAGAAAAATTTGCCATGGCTAAAGAAAACTTGGATTGCCTCAAAAATACTAATTTAGAGGTTTGTTTTCATTATTTTACATAATTTTACTCGTGATAAATATTGGTAGAATCAAATGTGAATATATGTATAAAATATGTTTTTATAGGTTCAAGAATTGGTTGCTAGAGAAGTTGGAAACACGGAATCAGGAGTCATATCAAGGAGAAAGTATTCGCCAGCACTACGCAGCTTTGCCCTGACATTACATTATTACTCGCCTAAGGCGTATGATTACGTACGCAAGACTTTCCATACAAGCCTACCACATACCCGTACATTAAAGAATTGGTACTCGAAAGTCGGAGGAGAGCCTGGATTTACAAAGGAGTCATTAGCTGCTTTGAAACAAAAAACTGAGGTGTTTAATCAACCAATATTAGCCACCTTAGTTTTAGATGAAATGAGTATTCGTCGCCGTGTGGAATGGGATGGGCACAAATTTCATGGATACATTAATATGGGCACGGAAGTAGAAGGTGATCACTTGGCGGAGGCAAAAGAAGCCTTGGTATTTTTAGTTACTGCGTTAAACAGTAACTTTAAAGTTCCTGTTGGCTTTTTTCTGGTAGATGGTGTAAGTGGAGAACAGCGCGCTGACCTCGTAAAACTTTGCTTAGAATTAATTCACAAGGCTGGCGTTAGAATAGTCGCTCTCACTTTTGACGGTTGTGCGGCGAATATTTCCATGGCAAAACATCTTGGTTGCTCTTTTGAAGAACAACGTGTTAAATTTGAACATCCTGTTACCAAAGACCTCATAGTTGCAGTCCTAGATCCCTGTCATATGATAAAATTACTAAGAAACACATTAGAAATGTACAAAATTCTACTAGACAAGGATGGAAAAAAAATTCAATGGCAACATCTAGTTGAATTGAACAAACTACAAAACGACGAAACCTTTCATTTGTCAAATAAATTACGAGACCGCCATATTAACTTTCAAAATGAAAGAATGAAAGTTAAGTTAGCCACCCAACTTTTTAGCATAAGTGTAGCGGAAGCTGTTAAATTTTGCAGACAATCAGGAATAGATTCATTTCATGATAGCCAGCCCACGGAAAAGTTTTTGATTACTTGCAACAATCTTTTTGATACATTTAATTCAAGGAATTTACATTTATACGGCTTTAAAAAAGCTTTAAATGAGAAGAACGCGAACAAACTTTTTGAGTTCTTAGGTGAAGCATCGGACTATATTATCAATTTAAAAATGGAGAACGGCACTTATTTAATAAATAGTAGGAGGAAAACGGGGTTCTTAGGTTTTTTGGGGTGTATCAAAGCCTTAGAACATTTATATTCAAGCTTAATCAAAACCAAAATTCTGATATATTTGCCATTTTATAAATTGAGTCAAGATCATTTAGAGCTTTTTTTCTGCAATATTAGGGCACAGGGTGGGGCAAACAATAATCCCACTGCCAGACAATTCATATCCGCATACAAGAAAATATTAATTCATGTTCAATTAAAAGACACTAACAAAGGCAACTGTGTTGCGTTAGAACAGATATCCATCCTAAACTGTTCATCAGCTGTTGAAAGGATAAACAAGTACAAATATAGCTCAAGATATGTCACAATATGAACAAAGTGAGGATGATTCAGAAATAGAAGAATTAGGAGGGCACTTTTCTGATTTTAGTAATCAAGCAATAGGCCATATTGCTGGATACATTGCCCGAGTATTGATGAAAAAGATAAACTGTGATGTCTGTGTTAACGCATTAGTGACACATCATTTTCAACCCTTTCACAAGTTCATAATTGCAAGAGATCAAGGTGGCTTGTTGTATCCTTCGCCAGATGTTGTAAAAATATGTCAAACGGCGGAAACATTTTTAAAAAACGTTGACATTGGGGTTTTTCGAAAGGAAGTGGCGATAACACAAATCATGCGAAAGTTTATAGGAACTCCTTTATTTAACTATATTGCCTCCCATCAAATAGGTGAATATCCTGCGTCCAATCACGTGACTGATTTGATGAAGGAAATAGTTGAAAAATATATAAATGTTCGCATACACCATTTGTTAAAATTAAAAATAAGACTTTCGAAACGCCAGTTTCTTAACAAATACGTTTTATTTCAAGGGCAATAAATAAAAAGTCAAAATAACGTATTTTTAATTTTACCCCAAGTACATATGATGATTTTCACAATTTATTCGGTATTGCGCATTTAATTATTATCACCCGTGAATTTTTTCATGGAAATTGTGAAAACATTCAGCAGGTAAGTATTTATCTATTTGGGATTTATTATTTATGTGAAACACATTTATATAAAGCAAGTAATTTAATATACAAACCGGTCAGGCCCAGCTGGTATCTACATATAAGTACCACCCAAAAACAATACCATCAGGCACCGCTGGTACGAATATGTACCAGAACGAACAAGCTAAAAAATACTCTTTTGTATTAGGAAAAGAGTATTTTTTACTGATTCATATTCGTACCAGCGGTGCCTGACAGTTACCGTCTTTGAGCCCGACTGGTCAGTGACTGATGTAGTTAAGTATATATTTTATTTTTAAGTAAAACTAAGTCATTCTTCCTACAGTTTTACTAAACTCCCAGCAAGTCTTATTTATTCGAATTAAACAAGAAATCGGGCATTTATCGATATCGATATGAAATTCTAAATTCAATGTGTTCTGCACTGGTGTGGCCTTGGTCGAGTAGCGATAGATATCGACCTATGACGCGAATGTCAACCTTATGGCTTACGCAATTAAATTTATAATTGCTACCACTAAGAATACCGCCATCTATGGTCAAATAGCGGAATTTACTCGTCAATCGAAACTAGTTTAACTTTAGATTACAAAACGTCGTAAATACTTTCTGCACTAAAGCAAAACGAATCTTATCTATAGAATGTGAAGGTTTATTTCCAGATGTACGATCTGTGACTTATGATAGTTTTGACTAAAATTAAAACGACAAATCAAACGGTTGTTTTTTTTGTAGTGCATTATATGTTTATCGCTATATTTGTGTGAGTTTGGCGACAACGGTTCCTACAGTAATGTTGTTGCATTGCACTTCCACTGTTTTTTCTGTTCCGTGCCCGACACAAACAAAAACCTCTAAAAACGGTTTAACAGATTTTCTTCTTTTTTCACACACGACTTGATCGTGATCTTGATCACCTTTCAAACAAAACAATATTTTTTTTTTGTTTTGTTTGAAAGGTGATCGAAATCAACAATCATCAAAACAAAATCGGTTCAGCCGTTCGTTAGCTACAATGCCGCAGACAGGTGTCTATCTACACACACACATATACACACACACTACTACAGGAGTGTGTGTTTGTATATACACAGATACAAACGTAGAACTTATAACACCCCTCTTTTTCCGTGGGGGTTATAAAGACGCTCAACGAAGCCAAGGTTCAGTTGTACTCCCCGTCATTGTCATTGTAAGTATTTTTTTGTACTGGACCATACAGGTTATTGAAGGTGAATTTCTCCGTAACGAGAAGTGAAGGTGCACGTCAGTTACTTTTTTTTTCACGATCATCAGCGCTAAATGCATTTAGTGATTGCATGCGCAAATGGGCCTAAGGTTATTTAATACCTAGTACATTGAACAGAGTAGGTACTCACCTCCTCCACTGGCTGAGTAGCGAGTGGTAACAGAAGGTACAGACTAGAGCCGAGCCGTTCTCACGCAACTGCTCCGCGTTTGGATGACTCTGTCGACAAATACACATTACCATTAGTATTTCTCCAAAACCCTTTTAAGGATACCCATTTTGTTAACTCCAAGAACTGTTCGAATGTCGATTGTTCAGCTTGAGACAGGAAAACTTATAGGTCCAGTACCTAAAACTGCGACGTTCTGTAGTTACTGTCTAGATCCAGAGGATAAAGGCGTGAGTTTATGTATGTATTTTTGTAAAGCCTTCGTACAATGTTCATTTTACGGACGAGCGTGCACATTTTATAAGGGAATTTGCACCGTATTGCGTATTGCATAGTAGCTAAACGCATTCCACCCAATTGTCTGAATGTCTAGGTCGGTCAGTATCAATTTAATAAAAAATCATAAACGCTGGACCTAGAAACATGAAAGTCTGTAGACTTCTTTATATAACGTAAGTGAGCACAAAGGAAGGATTTTCGAAAATTCATCTCATAAAGGTGTTAAATAGGGGGTGTGAGTTTGTATAGAAGTTCGTTAGTTTAGCTGGTGACACATCGGAGGCAGGTGTACACACATACACATAGACTACGCCCACCTGGTTCGTGAGCAGGCACGGGAAGTACGGCGCGTTGCCCTGCGGCTGGCCGTACAGGATGCGCGCCAGCGTGAAGTCCGAGTGCAGGCCGCACAGGAAGCAGTAGATCGACGTGCACGCTGCGGGACCGACTTGGGGTTAGCTACACTTCACAACCACAACGGCCGGTCTATGGTGTAACAATCCCACCGTCAAAACTTCGGTGACGTGAGCTGTCCTACCTGATGCTAGGGATTGACACTATTGACAGCTCACTTCACCTAAGTTTACATGGTAAAATGTTTACAGAATAGACAGAAAGTGGCTCGTAGGGAAATAAGTACCGTTCGGAAAGATAGATCTGAGTTGTATGCGGTAAAGCAACTCAGTTTGTCATCAGTCTATCATAATTTCTAAGCGATTTTAGGACAAGATCTATGTCCAGCAGTGGTCATTAGAAATGATATAATGAAGATGTCTTGTCATATGTACTGTGAGATAACTGAACATTTTTATAAAACAATTTTCATGAATAACATGTCCGAGCATTCGGCCGCTTGTACACTACACGAAACTTTATGGAGATTCGATTTTCAAGCAAATGTCACGCGATCTACCGACAAAGTTGTGGAGATTTCAAATTCAGACAGTAAAAGTCCGTGTAGTGTAGGGCTTACCCGGCCGTTACGTTTCTTAATTTCCGACTTTATTCCTACGTGGTTAGGTTGATAATCTTATGGCATGTTAAATATGAAAATGATCTCACCATTATTACTAGCAACCGTCCGGTCGGACGTGGTCGACGGTGGGGTGGGGATGACTCGCTCGCCGTTCATAGACGAGTTCGCCGGAAGGGGCGACGGGATATTATATCTGGAACAAACAATGTTTTATAAGTGTTGCTACTAGCGTTATTCTTAGGAAATTTAAGCTTACGCTTGACGTTTTCAAGTCGACTGTCTTTTGTTGTCTCATTAAGAAACGCGAGCTATTACACGGGATGCAAGCGCGTACCATTTTGAATGTGTGCAAGCCTAGTCCTTTTTAGCCCACTACGCTAAAGCTAAAAGGTGACGCACACAGCGACTGCAGGCCAGCACGGGAAGTGCATGGCGTGCGAGTGCATGTACTGTTCACACCAGACTCACCTCCTATGCTCTAGGGGCACCCGCTCGGCGTCCATGAGCTCCCACTGTCGCGCGAGGTGACGCACACAGCGACTGCAGGCCAGCACGGGAAGTGCATGGCGTGCGAGTGCATGTACTGTTCACACCAGACTCACCTCCTATGCTCTAGGGGCACCCGCTCGGCGTCCATGAGCTCCCACTGTCGCGCGAGGTGACGCACACAGCGACTGCAGGCCAGCACGGGAAGTGCATGGCGTGCGAGTGCATGTACTGTTCACACCAGACTCACCTCCTATGCTCTAGGGGCACCCGCTCGGCGTCCATGAGCTCCCACTGTCGCGCGAGGTGACGCACACAGCGACTGCAGGCCAGCACGGGAAGTGCATGGCGTGCGAGTGCATGTACTGTTCACACCAGACTCACCTCCTATGCTCTAGGGGCACCCGCTCGGCGTCCATGAGCTCCCACTGTCGCGCGAGGTGACGCACACAGCGACTGCAGGCCAGCACGGGAAGTGCATGGCGTGCGAGTGCATGTACTGTTCACACCAGACTCACCTCCTATGCTCTAGGGGCACCCGCTCGGCGTCCATGAGCTCCCACTGTCGCGCGAGGTGACGCACACAGCGACTGCAGGCCAGCACGGGAAGTGCATGGCGTGCGAGTGCATGTACTGTTCACACCAGACTCACCTCCTATGCTCTAGGGGCACCCGCTCGGCGTCCATGAGCTCCCACTGTCGCGCGAGGTGACGCACACAGCGACTGCAGGCCAGCACGGGAAGTGCATGGCGTGCGAGTGCATGTACTGTTCACACCAGACTCACCTCCTATGCTCTAGGGGCACCCGCTCGGCGTCCATGAGCTCCCACTGTCGCGCGAGGTGACGCACACAGCGACTGCAGGCCAGCACGGGAAGTGCATGGCGTGCGAGTGCATGTACTGTTCACACCAGACTCACCTCCTATGCTCTAGGGGCACCCGCTCGGCGTCCATGAGCTCCCACTGTCGCGCGAGGTGACGCACACAGCGACTGCAGGCCAGCACGGGAAGTGCATGGCGTGCGAGTGCATGTACTGTTCACACCAGACTCACCTCCTATGCTCTAGGGGCACCCGCTCGGCGTCCATGAGCTCCCACTGTCGCGCGAGGTGACGCACACAGCGACTGCAGGCCAGCACGGGAAGTGCATGGCGTGCGAGTGCATGTACTGTTCACACCAGACTCACCTCCTATGCTCTAGGGGCACCCGCTCGGCGTCCATGAGCTCCCACTGTCGCGCGAGGTGACGCACACAGCGACTGCAGGCCAGCACGGGAAGTGCATGGCGTGCGAGTGCATGTACTGTTCACACCAGACTCACCTCCTATGCTCTAGGGGCACCCGCTCGGCGTCCATGAGCTCCCACTGTCGCGCGAGGTGACGCACACAGCGACTGCAGGCCAGCACGGGAAGTGCATGGCGTGCGAGTGCATGTACTGTTCACACCAGACTCACCTCCTATGCTCTAGGGGCACCCGCTCGGCGTCCATGAGCTCCCACTGTCGCGCGAGGTGACGCACACAGCGACTGCAGGCCAGCACGGGAAGTGCATGGCGTGCGAGTGCATGTACTGTTCACACCAGACTCACCTCCTATGCTCTAGGGGCACCCGCTCGGCGTCCATGAGCTCCCACTGTCGCGCGAGGTGACGCACACAGCGACTGCAGGCCAGCACGGGAAGTGCATGGCGTGCGAGTGCATGTACTGTTCACACCAGACTCACCTCCTATGCTCTAGGGGCACCCGCTCGGCGTCCATGAGCTCCCACTGTCGCGCGAGGTGACGCACACAGCGACTGCAGGCCAGCACGGGAAGTGCATGGCGTGCGAGTGCATGTACTGTTCACACCAGACTCACCTCCTATGCTCTAGGGGCACCCGCTCGGCGTCCATGAGCTCCCACTGTCGCGCGAGGTGACGCACACAGCGACTGCAGGCCAGCACGGGAAGTGCATGGCGTGCGAGTGCATGTACTGTTCACACCAGACTCACCTCCTATGCTCTAGGGGCACCCGCTCGGCGTCCATGAGCTCCCACTGTCGCGCGAGGTGACGCACACAGCGACTGCAGGCCAGCACGGGAAGTGCATGGCGTGCGAGTGCATGTACTGTTCACACCAGACTCACCTCCTATGCTCTAGGGGCACCCGCTCGGCGTCCATGAGCTCCCACTGTCGCGCGAGGTGACGCACACAGCGACTGCAGGCCAGCACGGGAAGTGCATGGCGTGCGAGTGCATGTACTGTTCACACCAGACTCACCTCCTATGCTCTAGGGGCACCCGCTCGGCGTCCATGAGCTCCCACTGTCGCGCGAGGTGACGCACACAGCGACTGCAGGCCAGCACGGGAAGTGCATGGCGTGCGAGTGCATGTACTGTTCACACCAGACTCACCTCCTATGCTCTAGGGGCACCCGCTCGGCGTCCATGAGCTCCCACTGTCGCGCGAGGTGACGCACACAGCGACTGCAGGCCAGCACGGGAAGTGCATGGCGTGCGAGTGCATGTACTGTTCACACCAGACTCACCTCCTATGCTCTAGGGGCACCCGCTCGGCGTCCATGAGCTCCCACTGTCGCGCGAGGTGACGCACACAGCGACTGCAGGCCAGCACGGGAAGTGCATGGCGTGCGAGTGCATGTACTGTTCACACCAGACTCACCTCCTATGCTCTAGGGGCACCCGCTCGGCGTCCATGAGCTCCCACTGTCGCGCGAGGTGACGCACACAGCGACTGCAGGCCAGCACGGGAAGTGCATGGCGTGCGAGTGCATGTACTGTTCACACCAGACTCACCTCCTATGCTCTAGGGGCACCCGCTCGGCGTCCATGAGCTCCCACTGTCGCGCGAGGTGACGCACACAGCGACTGCAGGCCAGCACGGGAAGTGCATGGCGTGCGAGTGCATGTACTGTTCACACCAGACTCACCTCCTATGCTCTAGGGGCACCCGCTCGGCGTCCATGAGCTCCCACTGTCGCGCGAGGTGACGCACACAGCGACTGCAGGCCAGCACGGGAAGTGCATGGCGTGCGAGTGCATGTACTGTTCACACCAGACTCACCTCCTATGCTCTAGGGGCACCCGCTCGGCGTCCATGAGCTCCCACTGTCGCGCGAGGTGACGCACACAGCGACTGCAGGCCAGCACGGGAAGTGCATGGCGTGCGAGTGCATGTACTGTTCACACCAGACTCACCTCCTATGCTCTAGGGGCACCCGCTCGGCGTCCATGAGCTCCCACTGTCGCGCGAGGTGACGCACACAGCGACTGCAGGCCAGCACGGGAAGTGCATGGCGTGCGAGTGCATGTACTGTTCACACCAGACTCACCTCCTATGCTCTAGGGGCACCCGCTCGGCGTCCATGAGCTCCCACTGTCGCGCGAGGTGACGCACACAGCGACTGCAGGCCAGCACGGGAAGTGCATGGCGTGCGAGTGCATGTACTGTTCACACCAGACTCACCTCCTATGCTCTAGGGGCACCCGCTCGGCGTCCATGAGCTCCCACTGTCGCGCGAGGTGACGCACACAGCGACTGCAGGCCAGCACGGGAAGTGCATGGCGTGCGAGTGCATGTACTGTTCACACCAGACTCACCTCCTATGCTCTAGGGGCACCCGCTCGGCGTCCATGAGCTCCCACTGTCGCGCGAGGTGACGCACACAGCGACTGCAGGCCAGCACGGGAAGTGCATGGCGTGCGAGTGCATGTACTGTTCACACCAGACTCACCTCCTATGCTCTAGGGGCACCCGCTCGGCGTCCATGAGCTCCCACTGTCGCGCGAGGTGACGCACACAGCGACTGCAGGCCAGCACGGGAAGTGCATGGCGTGCGAGTGCATGTACTGTTCACACCAGACTCACCTCCTATGCTCTAGGGGCACCCGCTCGGCGTCCATGAGCTCCCACTGTCGCGCGAGGTGACGCACACAGCGACTGCAGGCCAGCACGGGAAGTGCATGGCGTGCGAGTGCATGTACTGTTCACACCAGACTCACCTCCTATGCTCTAGGGGCACCCGCTCGGCGTCCATGAGCTCCCACTGTCGCGCGAGGTGACGCACACAGCGACTGCAGGCCAGCACGGGAAGTGCATGGCGTGCGAGTGCATGTACTGTTCACACCAGACTCACCTCCTATGCTCTAGGGGCACCCGCTCGGCGTCCATGAGCTCCCACTGTCGCGCGAGGTGACGCACACAGCGACTGCAGGCCAGCACGGGAAGTGCATGGCGTGCGAGTGCATGTACTGTTCACACCAGACTCACCTCCTATGCTCTAGGGGCACCCGCTCGGCGTCCATGAGCTCCCACTGTCGCGCGAGGTGACGCACACAGCGACTGCAGGCCAGCACGGGAAGTGCATGGCGTGCGAGTGCATGTACTGTTCACACCAGACTCACCTCCTATGCTCTAGGGGCACCCGCTCGGCGTCCATGAGCTCCCACTGTCGCGCGAGGTGACGCACACAGCGACTGCAGGCCAGCACGGGAAGTGCATGGCGTGCGAGTGCATGTACTGTTCACACCAGACTCACCTCCTATGCTCTAGGGGCACCCGCTCGGCGTCCATGAGCTCCCACTGTCGCGCGAGGTGACGCACACAGCGACTGCAGGCCAGCACGGGAAGTGCATGGCGTGCGAGTGCATGTACTGTTCACACCAGACTCACCTCCTATGCTCTAGGGGCACCCGCTCGGCGTCCATGAGCTCCCACTGTCGCGCGAGGTGACGCACACAGCGACTGCAGGCCAGCACGGGAAGTGCATGGCGTGCGAGTGCATGTACTGTTCACACCAGACTCACCTCCTATGCTCTAGGGGCACCCGCTCGGCGTCCATGAGCTCCCACTGTCGCGCGAGGTGACGCACACAGCGACTGCAGGCCAGCACGGGAAGTGCATGGCGTGCGAGTGCATGTACTGTTCACACCAGACTCACCTCCTATGCTCTAGGGGCACCCGCTCGGCGTCCATGAGCTCCCACTGTCGCGCGAGGTGACGCACACAGCGACTGCAGGCCAGCACGCGGCCGCCGCGCGCGCCCGCCAGGCACGGGAAGTGCATGGCGTGCGAGTTCATGTATTCAGCTGACGTCGAGAGCCACTCCATCGACTGCTGCGGGAATAGGCCCGCGCACACGTAACATCTGGAACAAGCATTATAAATTACATTTCGTTTTCTGAAGGACCATCATCATATGAAACGAAATTCGTTCATTGGTCGACATATTATGCCTCTCGCACCTCACTGGCTCAACGGCTGATCTGATCCGCATCCCAAGAATTCCCGCGACCTATGGTGTTCTGGTATTGTTGCAAAAAAATTGGGACTTCCAAAATCTAAACATAATAAGTATACAATGTGTCGTTTTGCATCCTCGTGAAATTTCAGGAGGCTGTTATGAAAGACATACTTAATCAAATAAAATTACGATAATTGCTCAATAATTAATACATACTTGCTTTTTTAGTTATTTAAGTTTGACAATATATACACAACTTTCAAAGAACAGAATCGCCCCGTTGCACAGTTGACGTTGACAGTGTCGCATGACTATATCACCGAGTGCGTGCGTGTTGACGACCGGCAGGCCTCGCCCACCTAACAACCGCGCGGCGCGTGGCGCGTGCTGCTAGCAATAGCCTAGTTCGAGTTTGAAATTCACCTACATGACATAAACTCTTAATAATTACCTGGATCATTTTAATATACTAATAAAAAAATATTCACTATGAGTCAAGGAAAGGTCAAAAGTCAACTTAATGTAAATACGTAGCCATAGCTTACTCTATGGTCGAGAGTTATAGGCACAGTTTAGCACGCAGCGGTCGCCGATGGCATGGATAATGCTATTATCGCAGTAGGTATAGGAGTTTTTTATAGGGATGATTTGATAATGATGTATCTGTTACAACTTAAGAGCGTTTATACCTTATGAGTGGTAACGTCGCAATTTAGTGTCATATTTCGTGGTTTTCAATTTTTGTCATTTAATCGGAGCTATATTTTAAAAATCTGTTTTATTAACTTTTTAGAATTATGTGAAAACTGTGTAAAAGGTAAGAAATCGTTGCGTTTACAGTTCTATTTATATGCAAATAATACATTGGAAACTTGCAGGGCGTTATTTTCATTGTAAAATAAATGTAAGCATTACGGTTACTTACTTTTTAAACACTTTCACGTAATTCTAAAAAGTTAATTAAACAGATTTTTCAAATATAGCTCCGATTAAATGATAAAAATTTCAAACCACGAAATATGACACTAAATTGCGACGTTGCCACTCATAAGGTATAAGCGCTCTTAAATAATCTGTGACGTAATTATCAGCTGATTAATAAAATGTTAGTTTGCTAATCTAATGCTAATCGGGCAGTAAATAACCCAAAAATTGAAAATTTATCTTAGTAATAAAAACGTGTAGACCGCACGAAATACGAAAGCATGACGCGCGCGCCGCGCGTAGTTTAGATATGTAGGTAATAATAAAAACCTGTAAGAGTAGGTATGTACGAGGGGGCGTTTTTAAGTTCGCGGAATGGAGGGTGAGAAGTGAAAATAAAAATACTAAATTATTTTTCTTTTTCAATATATTCACCTACTACCCTTATACATTTTTCAGATCTTTCAATTAGCTTATGTATACTTCCTTCATAAAAAAATGCTTTGAAAAATAAGCTGAAACCGCGTCCTTCACTTCTTCATCAGTTGAAAATTTCTTCCCACGAAGTTCGTTTTTCAGTTTTGGGAAGAGGTAATAATCACTGGGAGCCAAGTCTGGGCTGTAGGGTGGATGGTCTAAAATATCGAAGCCCACCTTATGCAGGGCATCCAACGTAACACGGCGCTTGTGAACAGGCGCGTTGTCGTGAAGAAGGACACCTTTGGTCAATTTACCCCTCCTTTTTTCTTTAATGCTTTCTTTCAACCTCTCGAGGATAGAAACATAGTATTCTCCGGCTATAGAAACGCCTTTATCTATATAATCGGTCAACAGGGTCCCTTCTGAATCCCAAAACACTGTTGCCATGATTTTTCCAGCCGATTGTGACCCTTTAAACTTCTTGGGTGGTGGTGTGCCTTTTTTGTGCCACTGCATAGTCTTGTTTCGACTCAGGTTCATAATGATGAACCCAAGTTTCATCTCCAGTAACAATTCGACTTAATAGTCCATCCTTATCTTCGTTACAGAGGTCCAAAAACGTGCGAGAACACTCCACGCGTTGTTGTTTTTGAGGCGGCGTGAGCATTCTTGGCACCCATCTTGCACTGACCTTTGTCATGCCAAGATGATCGCGTAGAATTTTGAAAATTGTCGTATCCAATACTCCAACCATTTCTGCAAGCTGTTTCTTCTTTAGTCTAGCATCTTCCAATATTATTTTTTCGACTTTTTTAATGATTTCCGGAGTAGTCACCTCGATCGACCGTCCGGGCCGTGGGTCGTCTTCAAGTGAGGTCCTGCCTTGTTTAAAGAGACTGCCACTTGTAAAGCATGGTTTTACCCTTGCAAGAGTCCCCGTAAACGGATTCCATCTCTTCCAGTATATTTTGAACTGACTTTCCTTGCTTGGTAAGGAACTTTATTACGGTACGGTACTCGATTTTTTCCATAATTCACACTTTCTTCCCAATTGAGTGGTTTGCTTGACGATAGTTCAAAGACTAATGATCCAATTTTTTTTTTTTGTTTTTGCTAATTGTGGCATCTCGTAGGTGACCTAGAGAGGTCGTCACTACTTAACCGGACTATCCTGTGGTTGCCTTAAGTGAAACTCAAAGCCTCCAGCCAGGGGCATATTTTTACATACTAAGCGACTATCACCTAAGGGCACCCCCTGTGGGGTTCGAACCTCGGCCTAGGGCGTCGCTGGGGGGGGACAGCAAGGTGGGACAGGCTGGATCTGTTTTTTCTTATTATTAAGCTTGATGAGGTCGGCGTTTCCTAATTGACTACTCTGAGAAGAAACGCCGAAATAAACTCAGAGGTCACAGTCGGGGGTTTATATTTACGGGCTCAGCTACGACGCGGGTTGGCGCTTCGTCGGGCAAGGGTCGGGGGGGGACGATTAGGTCGGGGGGTTCGCGAGGTACCTCGGCGGCGAGGACGGAATGACGGTTTGTGTATTTTGTGCACTGTACTGGTGGCCCTATTGCTCTCCTGGCGGAGTGTTATGGGGTCAACGGGGTCGGTGAGGACATGCCTTGGGCGGCGGAGTTGACTGATTTTAGAGGGGACATATCCTGCGGCCTTGACAACCAGAGGGTTGCGATGCTTGTCGGAGGTGTCGAAGAAACGCTTGGAATTACGTTTCATGAATTGATGGATAGTGGGGATTTTGAGGTCTAGGTGGAGTATTTCATTACGAACATACCAGGGGGAACCTGTTGCCCTACGAAGGACACGATTTTGTAGGGCCTGAATCCTATGGATGTGATGGGGTTTGGCGTGTGCGAAGACTGCACTGGCATAGGTCATGATTGGACGAATGCACGCTGTGTAAATGCGTAATTTACAAATGAGGGATAGTTTGCTGCGTGCATTCAGAACAAAGTGGAGTCTACCAAGAGCGAAGGCGGCGCGCGAGCGGGCCTTCCTTATATGCTCTGCGAAGGATAGGTGCTCATCGAGGATGACACCGAGGTATTTGGCTCGCTTCTCTCAAGGGATCGGCTTGCCGGACATAGTGATCGGTTGGGGATGATCCAATTAAGATAAAACCTGGTATTTATACTAATATTGAGCGGCTGAAGTTGTGGCCATCCCGATAATGACCTATTGTTATCCCCTCCCCCCCATTCCGCGAACTTAAAGACGCCCCCTCGTAGTTATCAGCTGATTAATAAAATGTTAATTTTGTTTATTTTATTTTCGATAAACGGACAGTAAATAATGAATGTGTCAAATTGTAAATATTAGATCTTAGTAATAAAAATTGTAGGTACCTACAAAGTCTAACGCATGGCGCCCGAGCGCCGTCGGCGCGCGGAGGTTTGATACATAATCAAAGAAAGTAATAAAACCAGAGGCTGGCGGCACGCAGTTAGTCAATTGAAGGTCATTGTTTTCAGCAATGTATTGTTTAATTATCTGTGCATGAAATTGGTTGATTTGAAATTTTTCTTCCTACTTAACGGGCTTAGAACCGTCAAAAATACCTCAGTTGTTGTACCTATATACTAAATCTAAAATGGTTTACACTTTGTCGTAAAAATGGAAAGCTTTGCTAGTTAAGCATGGGTCAAGGTTTTTAAGTGATCATTTTGTTCGGAAGCACCGGTTATCAGGTATTCTGGGTATTTGTGGCGTAGTTAATAATTTGAAATCAACTTATTTACACCAATTGATTTAACTAACTACGTATTTACAAATTATCGTCTATGTACAAATAAATAAATTACCTAAGCTAGCCGGAGGTATTGTTCGAAGTGTCCACCTTCACGTTCTAGACACAGTCTAGCACGACGGCGTCGCTGGTTTTTACACAGCACAAACACATTCGTTTTTACAGTGTCGAAAGCACTAACCACTTTTGCCTTTAATTCTGTAACACTTGTTATTTCATCTGTGTACACTAGTCTTTTAATGTCTCCCCACAAATAAAAGGTAGGCTGTCATCACTTATCGCGTATAAACGAACTATGTTCACCAATTCAACATTGGAGTAGTTATCCGTCATCGTGCCGTATATAAACGAAATTAAAGGAGCGCGGGCCGGGAAATCGCGAAACACGAGCTCACGAGACGGCAACATCAATCACACCTAGTTACTAGTTGATGTGTTGGCGTGGCCGGGTGGGGTTTAGGGAGAGAGAAGGGCGCTGGCGGCGCGCGGCGGTGAGGCGACGCGCGCGCATGTGTAGGCGAAATTATGTTATCGTATAAACGGCCGCGTTTTTATGTGTGTGTAAAAGGGCAGTTACAGCGCGGTATCACACGGGTCGCGTTTTAAAATGCGTGTTCCACACAAGTTGATTTCTGAAAATTAGAAAAAGAAATAAAAACAACCTACTTATTTTTTTATTGGTTCGTGTCGAGAATCATTAGCATAGTTGCCTTTATGAATTTGACGAGGATGCAAAACGACACATTGTATACTTGTACTTATAACAAAAGACATTTTTTTTTAATGTTTGTCTGTCTGTCCGTTTGTTCCAGCTAATTTCCGAAACGGCTGGACCGATTTTGACGGGACTTTCACTGGCAGATAGCTGATGTTATAAGGAGTAGTAACATAGACTACTTATTGGAGTTTACTCCTTAACAATCGTTTCATATACAGCGCACGGTATAAACAATAGACGAGTAGTAAAATCAAGCGGTAACATAAAGTGAACCCGTTATGGTTTTCATCTGCGTAACATACTCGCGCATCTCATAGCGCTCCCAGTTCTTCAGCGCCACATTATAAATATAGGCAGTATGGAAACCAGGCCTATTAATCGTTGAAATAATTACGTGCGCTCCATTGGAGCGTTAGAGTTGTCGCTCTTAACGTAAATCCAAGATGCGGATGCGAAAATTTTCACATTTTTTGTCATGGTTGTCGTTTTCATGGTTTTCGAGGGTGCTAAAGCCAAAGTGAGGTCAAAATGTAAATCCAAGATGGCAGCTGCGACTTTTTTTGTTTGTCGTTTTCATGGTTTTTGAGCTTGTTAAAGCCGATAGTGAAGTCAAAATGTCAATCCACCATGCGAAGCCAGTGCGGGTTTGGTAGAAGCCGCGGAAAGAAGCTAGTAACCAATAACAATACAAATTAAGCGTCAAGGACATTTTTCGATTGTTTTTTTGGTGTCCTGGGTTTGTGTACCGACACGCAAACCCAGGATTGTAATTGTCTATCACATTTTCAAGGTCTTACAAAAATAATCTGCAGTATAAGTTAACATACCGACTCTGACAAATACCAATCTTAAATACATTTAGCCTAAGTTGATTTAGGCTAGACAAAATGAGCAAAAAGCTAAACATTTAGGTATTGAAAAAACATTCAATTCTGACCTGTACAGTCCCATGCCATTCTCTCCCGACACGATCTGGCTCTGCGGACTGCTGGACAACGCGTTCGACGGCCGCTTACTCGACTGACTCGAACTCGACTTGATGTCATATGGCTTAAACCTGCAAGTAGTTATTATAGTAGTAGTAGTATAGTATAGCAGTAGTAGTAGTAGTTATTATAGTAGGTTAAGACAAGAAATATACAGAACTACTTACAGTCACCAGATTTACTGATCAACCATTTGAGTTTTGACCATCTAATCTAGCACATCTAATATTAGTTGTTCTCTAATCAATATTTTTAAAAAACTCATATTTTGTCAGTCAGTACTTCTGAATTAACTACATTGACATTTTAAGTCAGCAATATAATTAAAAGATGAACGCAACTTGCTGCTGAACGAATTAAAATTAAATAGGCTGGATGTGGGTCTGATTCAAAGCATTTTGGCAAACCCTAAATCGGAGGCAGCTAAAAAGTTATGTAGTTTAGTATTAGTCGTTCAGCAGTGAGCGGTAGCTTTTTAGTATTACTATAATATTTTTTTTTCTTTGTGTTATATTTCATATTTCTAAGTGAATTTACTTTGTTATAAGGTATGATGGGGTTGACATATCCTTATTGGACAAAAGCCCCTTAATTAAAAAAAAAAAAAAAGATTAAAAAAAATATATATATGTATAATTAAAAAAACGCGTAAGTACATTTTGACCGCAAAGCCTGGGTATTGCACTTTCTATGAAGAGGCAGATATTTTTTTTGATAACCGACGAAGGATGTATGCGCTAGGGGGTCTAGAATCATTGCTAAATGTCATTGTTACAGTTTGCGCGTCCATGCCCCTACCACCCTGTATACTAGGTACTGAATTAAATTAATAATTGTGTTTTGAGATTTAAGATATTGTGCCAACTGCCAACACAAAATGTGTGCGATCCAACTTTACCATTTTATTTTACTGCAGTTCGTTCTGTTACGAGTAGGCGACTGTTTAATCTGTCACATTCTATTCTGTTCTATTCTGTCGCAGCTTTAAAAAAACGGTCGGCTAAAGTAAGGTCGATTGTAGTAAGTGGAAATTCGGTACTATCAGCAGCATTTTTTTTTTCGTAATCTCATATAAAAATACATACAAATTATAATAAACTTAAAACAAACTGTTCATTCTTTGACGTTTCCGTTTTTTTTTATTTTTTTATTTATTTATTCAAAATCTGTAAACAATAACCAACATAAAGTCTGCCAAACTGCATAACAGTTTGTCAAACAACCTAAATGTCCATGGAAATCACATACGATACGATTAAAATGAAATGTCATGTTATAAAATTCAAGGCAAGAAAGTATTACGCTATCGCGATATCGTAATGTAGTGTAAAAGAGATAGGTATACAATTTCCGTTCATTGTTCGTTAATTAATTTTTGGTCGGATTACATATTCGTTTCTTTGTATGTTATGTTGCACATAGCAATTCTATTTTATATTTCTTCGATTGAACTGCAATCTGCTCAACTTAAAAAACTAACCCGGTGTTACTGTTTAGTGGCGCAACGCGTCATAAGAGTTAAAATGTTAATTACTTAACTCAGATTTAACAAACGCTATATTTATTCATTTAACCCAACTAAACGTGCAAATGGGCCCTAGCGTTTAACCCTAGATCACTAACCATTCGTCTCTCAGACTACGCATACCCCCGCATTTCATAGTTCGGTAGGTTCGCGGCACCCGCACTCCCTCCCCCGCTCAGTACCTTCCCGATTGGTCCTGTTAGTGACCCGTGTGCACTCGTGGAGGTCGCACGCGCTTTGGAACAGGACATACAGCCGTCGCGTCGTCTGACAGACGAAAGGTTAGTGACTGTGTAACATTATTTTTACTTATAATATTTTTCTATTTTCAAGATTACTTTTATTATATTTTACGTTACTCGGTTTTTTACCTATTAATTGTAAAATGAAAAATGTACTATTATTTTGTGGAATAAAAGTAAAGGGAAAATTTATTTTGCAGACTTTATGAATATTTTTGGACCATTTACGATATTGTTTTGATTTTCAATGGATTTGAGAGGAGATGAGGAGCGCATTCGACGTTGGTTGTGAGAGTCAGACATCGAGTCTAACCACGATGAAGCAGAGTAATTATCGGAAAACGAAAACGAAGATAATATGGTGGCAGATGCCCACGTAGGAACTGATGAAAGTGAGGAAGAAAGTTCGATGTCATCTGATGAGGAGATTTTCGTCAGCAGGCGCTCACGTAAGCGAAGATTTGTAATAGATTCTGATGATAATACATCCGATGCAGGTCAGTTGGGGTCTGAGTCCATCCAGCATCAGCAGGAGCCGCAGGAGCCTGAGTCATCATTTGTGATCCGTTCCAATAAAAATCACCTTTATGGAAAGAGCGGTTATAAATGGTCTACTAGACCTCGCAATCCTCGAGCAAGAACATCTTCTCGTAATGTGATTCACGTAGTCCCTGGACCTGCAGGTGTAGCCAAAGAAATAACAGACCCCAGAGAATTATTTCTGCTGTTCATTTCTCATGAAATGATCAATGAGATGGTTACTTATACCAACACGGAGATTGACATCAAGAAGTCTAAATACAAACAGGAGAAGTATACGAACTCGCATACTTCCACTAACGAAGTGAAGGCTTTACTGGGTCTCTTGATACAATCAGCGGCTATAAAAAGTAACCACTTGCCCACTAGAACACTATTTGACCACAAAAGGAGTGCAATTACTTTTAAAGCGTGCATGAGTGCTGATAGGTTTTATTTCTTACTGAGATGCCTTAGGTTTGACGACAAGACAACAAGAACAGAGCGAAGGGCCTCTGACAAGCTTGCTCCATTCAGACAATTTTGGGAGGCATTCATAAGCACCTGTGTACAATGGTATAAGCCCAGTTCATACATAACTATTGACGAACAATCCCTGACGAACAATCCTTTTTAGCCCTGGAGCGAGCCCAAAGAGCTGTTCTGAAGGTCATAAATAGGAAGCCTTTTAGATACCCAACTAGACAACTGTACTCAGAATGTCAGGTGCTAACCATTCGACAGCTTTTTGTACTCGCATCCACTATGAGAAGACATCGAACAGTCCTCCCGCCTGTTGATACTGGAAAACGCAGAAATCCAGCACCTTGTCCTAGAGTCCCACACAGCACACAATTTGGAAAGCGACAACACTATGTCTTAAGTTCTATTATTTATAACAAAGTTAACGAAAAAACGAATATAATAAATCTTAGCAGCCATGAAGCCAAATCTAATATAAAAATGTACTTATTGCAATTGGATTACGAAAACACTGAAAAGCTAATGACCCTTCATGTATAATCATAACTAACACACACACACATTTCCTCACTTACTTCACCACTACATCATTCACACATCTTCTTCCATTACACCATTCATATTTACACACATGCCCACATCCATAACTCATAATCTTCTAACTCACCGACAAACCCTAGCACTCTCTAATGGTACTTACTGATACGAATTACACACAAATGTCCTAAGGTAATATTAGAATGACAATAGCTGAACACTATCCCCTGAGATACAGGTTCCCGCCTAGTTCAGGGGCTAGGGTCAATACTCTGTGCACCTTATTTTGATCACCTAAAAATGTTGAAATACCTACTTGTACACTTGTACCTAATTGTATAGCTGTAAGTTTAAATGGTGAGAAATAAACAATTTTATTATTATCTCCTTTATTTCATTTAGATACATATGAATTACATTTTTAAATATTTTTATAAACAAAAAGATACCAAAAACATTTAAAAATATAAAAAATAGTAGCCCACCGGTATCGGGAACAGGGTCCAAGCTACCGGCGGTCAGGGCTCCAGAGAGAGAAACTTCCTAACAATGCGGGCCGTGTCCAGAAGTACCGCTTTCTGAATCAAGCCCTTGATCCAGCTGCCTAACGAGAGCCTCCTTAGGTGTTGGTCGAGGCTCTTGGGTATTAGCCCATTGGCTGTCACGACTATCGGCACAATGACCGCTGAGCCCACATCCCAAATGTCGACAACCTCGTGAGCCAAGTCAAGATACTTGATTTGTTTATCTTTCTCGGCTTTCACGAGGTTCTCATCATGCGGGATGGTTATGTCAACAATCATTGCGCGTCGCTCCAATCGATCCACCACCACTATATCAGGCTTATTGGCAACAATAGTCCTGTCAGTGATGATGGATCGATCCCAGTACAATGTGATATTACCATTTTCGAGAACTGGGTCGGGCACATACCTGTAGTACGGTACCTCCGATTCCACAAGGTTGTATTTCAGAGCAAGCTGCTGATGGATTATCCTGGCTACAAGGTTGTGTCTATGCAAGTACTCTCCGTTAGCTAGACGAGAACACCCGGAGATGATATGCCTGATTGATTCTCCCGGCCGGTGGCATGCCCGACAGATGTCAACCGTGCCGTCTTTCACAATAAATCTCCGGTAATTGTTCGTCATCATAACTTCGTCCATAATTGCACAGACAAAACCTTCGGTTTCTCCAAAGAGGTCACCGAAACGTAGCCAGGCAACGGACGCTAGTAGATCTACATCCGGTCCATGTAGGGCCCGGAAAAAGCGTCCGTGGAGCTCCTTACTCTGCCATACCTCCATGCGATCATTAGTGTCAAGCACTACAGGTTTGCGCCAGTTCTCTTTAGCCAAGGAGAGCGGGGTGAGGCCCTTGTCCACCGTGACTACATCTCGATGCATACCCACGTCGGTTTCTAGGAAATATTCCCTGAGACTGCATATCTCGCGATTGTGGAGGGTCTTAGCGTTTAAAAAGCCTCGACCTCCACACTTTCGCGGGATATACAGCCTCATTACCGATGATCGTGGGTGATGCATTCGATTTGCAGTCAGCAGCGTACGGACCCTCCTATCCAGGGCGTCGAGTTCGGTCTGAGTCCATTTGAGTATGCCGAAAGAGTACATCAAAACTGGCATGACCCAACCGTTGAAGGCGCGCACCTTGTTTCCGCCTGATAGAAGACTATTAAGTACTTTTTTCAGGCGGCCAAAGAAGCGTTCCCTCAACGACTGCTTCATGTCAGTAACATTGATGCCTAACGTTTCCGACATACCCAAATACTTATAGGTTTCGGATGCGGAGAGGGCTCTAAGGTTTGTGGAATCCGAGAGTTGGGTTCCCACGGATTCAACAATCTCCCCTCGCTTTACATGCATGACCGCACATTTGTCCACACCAAATTCCATCCTGATGGCGCTACTGAAAGTTTGAGTTACTTTCAGTAGCTCCATCAGTTGCAAATTGTTGGGGGCAAAGAGTTTTAGGTCATCCATGTAGAGGAGGTGCGATATAACCTGACCACCTCTCCTCAACCGATAGCCTAGACCTGAATCCTCCAGCAATGTGCTTAGAGGATTCAAGGCTAAGCAGAACCAAAGCGGACTTAAACTATCGCCCTGAAATATGCCTCGCTCGATCCTTATCGGTTCGCTATTCCCATGAATATTTCGACATCCTGGATAGTGAAGGACCGTCCTCCATTGCCGCATACATGACATTAGGAAGGTGCGAAGAGTTGTATCTATTTTATACAACTCTAACACCCTCACGAGCCATGTATGCGGCACCGAGTCATAGGCCTTCTTATAATCTATCCAACATGTCGACAGATCCTTTCGGGAACGACGAACCTGTTGGCTAATGGTCATATCAATGAGGAGTAGCTCCTTAGTACCGCGGGACCTATTCCTACATCCATTTTGAGAGGCAGACATGATGGAGTTGGTGTCTATATGTTTGTTAATTTTAGCTCTCAAAATGGATGTAAGAACTTTATAGACCGTCGGTAAACACGTGATCGGCCTATAGTTCTTGGGCTCCGCGGTGCTACCTGATTTATGGAGCAGGTGGGTAATTCCTGTCGTTAGGAATTGGGGTAGCGAACCAGATTCCAAAGTAGTCTGAAACTGAGATGCCAAGCGAGCGTGCGATCTTGTGAACCATTTAATCCAAAAGTTGTGCAGTCCATCCGGCCCTGGAGACTTCCAGTTGGGTAGTGGACGGACTGCACGAGCTACATCTTGGGGGCAGATGGTAATAGCCCCCATTTTTGGTATCGGATCGCAGGCTCGCTCGACTTCCCGAGTCCAATCACCTTCGGTGTGACTGACAGGTACCGACCAGATGCTGCGCCAGAAGGAACACATGGCATCATCATCCGGTAGGCACGTCTCAGTCACACCATGGTCCGGTCGCTCCCAACCCCTATAAACCCACCTTTCATCGCTCTGGAAGGTGCGATTCTGAGTGTATCGCTCTACTCGCCGCCTATACCGACGAATACGGTTTGCCCATGCATACACTTTCTGCTTCAGGAAGTCGATGCGCTCTGTGACACAAGACATATAGTCTTGGGGACTGATATCAGTCCCTGAGAATGCCCGTCTCACAAAGCGCATCACTCTAGGGCGAGTATTGCCCTCCTTGAAGCAGATTAGTTTGCCGATGAGCGTCCTGGCCCCACCAATACGGCTTTCAATTCTGCACTGCCAAGCTGGTACGTTTGGTTTCGGTCGTGTAGCTCTAGTGTCATTTGCAAATTTGACGTGAGCTACACGACATGCTGCTACTGCCGCGCAGTACAGAATTGAATGAATATCGGTGAGGTCTTCGCAGGTATCAAAATAGTTTGATAACTGCGAATCCAGGACCGCCACCAGCGCCTTATTTTTGGTATGCATGGGCAAACGAGGTAAGCGTGGCCTAAGTTCGGGCGGCATGAAGCGATATTCCTGAATCGCATCCTCCAAAGCACTCCTCAATTGCTCATTGCACTGGCTACTTACATTTGTAGCCCTATCATTACTCCCTTCGTCAGCATGCGTTGTATTGGGCTGCGGATGTACAACAGTCTGCGACTGGGGTGCGATGATATGGCCACTCTGCATTTCACTTCGCAGGCGATCAAGTACAGAGTCATCCAACATATGATTACGCTGGATGACTCGCACCTGATCCGATAGTCGTTGTGCCGAAACGTTGACAGCTGGTTCAAGCACCTGAAAAAGAGAGAGCATCCGAACACGGTACGCGGTCAGATTGTTTCCCCCCTCTGTAGCCCCATAGTATGAGCGCATGACATTTTCATTAATGGATCTCGTCCATCTCATGCGCTGCACACTTCCGCCGGGAGCTGGGACCCTATCAGAGGCCGTTGGGCCTCGAGGTCCTAAGCCGTCCGGCGGCCGGCGTCCTCCCCGTCGACGAGCAGGTGGTGGCGACGTGGGCGGAGAGAAATACTCGTCGCTCGAGCTCGACGCAACTGCCGCGGCCGGTGTCGTCACAGCGCTCACAGAGGGGCTGGATACCGGCGGCGGTGAGGCGGAGCTGAGCGAAGAGTCCGGAGGTGGTAGTCGTGCTTGACGTGCGGCTTGTCTCGTCAACATCTTCTCATTTTTCAATAATTTATTATTGAATTATGTAATGTTATCGGAGGTGACATGACAGATGTCACCTCCCGTTCGGCAGTTTTTTATGAATAATGGTCCATTTTTAGATGCTGATTATATTTATTTGGGTTTTGGTTGGGTTGGGTTTTACACTATATAAGTATAAAAACTGCATCAAAAAAAAAGGAAAAATTATTTATCTGAATAATATATGATAAAAATGATATGAAGTGTTGACGTCGGTGTTGCCAGTTATTGTTATTATTAATATTATTATTATTATTATTATTAACAGCTTGTTGGGTTCAGAGGGCGTTGTCCATTTAGGATGTACATACCCAATAAGCCAAATAAATACGGTCTTAAGCTTATTATGATGGCAGACTCGAACACAAAATATGTATGCAATGCCATTTCATATTTAGGCAAGGGAACTAATCCAGGAACCGAACCTCTTGCGAGCTATTTGGTGAAGGAGATCACCAAACCCATACATGGTTCGAATCGAAACTTAACTATGGACAATTGGTTTACATCCATTCCTCTTGCTTCCGATATGCTCCAGGCTCCGTATAAATTGACAGTTGTTGGTGCATTGCGAAGCAACAAACGGGAAATACCCCAGGAAATAAAAAAAAACTCTAGAGCACGGCAAGTGGGCACTTCAATGTTTTGCTTCGATAACGAGGTGACCATGGTTTCATACAAGCCCAAATCCAACAAGGTTGTTTACCTTTTATCTACCACCCATGATCAACCCACTATCAATGATGTTACCAAGAAGCCGGAAATTATTAATTTCTATAATTCTACAAAGGGCGCTCGGCGCTGTAGATACCGTGGATCAAATGTGTTCTATCATGAGCACTGGTCGCAAAACCAATAGATGGCCGCTATGCTTGTTCTATGATACTGTAAACATTAGTATCATAAACGCGTAAGTTGTTTACGTATGCTCAATGCTAATATGATCCGAGACCATAAGAAACCGCTCAAGAGGAGAGAATTTGCCTTGCAAATGGCAGATGAACTAATAAAACCCTGGCTACTCGAGCGCTACAATACGGTGACTTTGCAGCGTGATGTGAAAAAGAGTATTGGAGATATTCTCAACATTGAAGTGCCACAAGAAAGCTGTGTACAAGAGCTACATAAAACAAGAAAAATATGTGGATTATGCCCAGCAAAAAAAAGGCGTATGACAAAATATTGTTGTACATACAGCAAAAAGGCCATTTTCGGAGAGCACACAGTTCCTATTTGTAATAATTGTAAGAATTAATATTGTTTATTTTTCATGGTTTTGTTTGATTCCTTAAAGAAAGGGCTTTAAGTTTTTGTTTCTTTTATAAAATAAATAACAACGATTTTGAAAATATTTGCGTTTCATTGCGTAGTCTGTGAATCGAATGGTTAGTGATAGTGTTACTCCGATTTAAGGTTAGTGATCTAGGGTTAATGGGATATATAGACAAATAACGTGTTAGGAGTTTTTACCACTACACGCGAAATAGCATTTTACATAGTTTGGCATTAAAACTAAAAATTTAAAAAAGGTAGTTAGGAGATATTGGTACTATATCGTCGATATGTTTTCTTACCTAATATTGTTGGTGTGTGTGTTGTTGTGCGCGGCGTTCGGCTCGCCGTTCTCGCCGTACGCCGGGTACTTGTGAGGGATGCTTTTGTAACACGACGCACATATTTGTACCATGCCTGAAATTATAGAAAATATCGATGTAAATCATGCAAAATAACTCGCTTAACCGCAGGGTTCACAAATCGTTCTACGTTAACAAGGGATTTGATAGACCATTTGTCCAGCCAGCCATTCAAAACAGTTCTCCTGAGATCTTATTAGTCTTACCAATCAGATACTTGATTAGCCTTTCAATAGCCAGGGTTAGGAAGTGAAATAATAGGTACAAATACGTATGTGGTACATTTGGAGTGACTGTGGCATGGCCTCCTATAACTAGCTAAATACCAGCCAGCCACGCGGATCAATCCAGCCTATAAACAATGTTAAGCTGCGTTTGGTGTAATCAGCTCGTGGCCATTAGGATGACCATTCTTCACATTTTTTTTAAATTTACTTTCAGACCCGATTGCCTTACGGGAATCTCGTGTCAGTAATCACCCTGAAAGTCTGACAATGATCTAGGGTCAGGATAACATGAGTATCATTATGACTTAGAATAATTTATTAATAACACTCACCTTGTGGACTAATAGGACTGGTATCCGGATGAGGTTTGAGCGTCGTTATAAAAGGATAATAAGGTTCTCTTTCGGGGTTAGGACAGCAGTAGACTAGTCTTAGTTGCGAGCTCGGGGCACTGACCCCGCATACGTAACAGACAAAGCTAGCGGTGGTTGAAGGCGCGGAAGGCTGACTCGCCGGCCGCTCTAAGGAAGGCGAATGCGTGTGGGCTACTAAGGACTTGTCGCCGGAACTGGCGAGGCTAAGTGGGGAGGGGGGCAGGAGGGAGGGCGGCCGGGTCCGTAATGTGTATACTCGCTCGTTCGCCGGGACGGCTCGCATCTGTAACAAGGTCAAATAAGCTGATGTCAGTACATAAGCAACTTACTAAGGATACTACATGTACAGATCTAATGTACAGAGACTATTTACCAGTATAGTGAATTTACTGACTTTGGATATCAGTTTACCTTATTAATTGGGTTGAAAAGTTCACATAGCATTAAGACGCATCTTAAATGATAAATGATTTTATTTCTGTAAGTAGGTTTGAAAAAACACTTTTACACGTCAATCGTATTTTAAAAACTAGTTGAGGTCAGCATTTCCTATCTGACTACTGTGAGAAGAAAGGCCGAAACAAACTCAGAGGTCACAGTCTCTTTTAAAGTCCAGACATAATCTCAGATCATGTGAAGGCTATGTAGATCGGTGTCTGAAATGGTCTTTTGAGGAAAGAACCACACAGATTGAGTGGACCTGTCCAGTCAGTGCACGCAATTGTCAGCAATCGTGCAGCTCAACTTAGACTTAAGGAGCTCAACGATTCGACGAACAATACCAAAGAAAGGACATTTGAGCAGGCCGCATAAATTACTCAAACTGCCAGATCATGATTAAACTAACTGAGAAAAATACAAAAAAAAAAACAATGACCGACATAGTTCTCACATTCACAATAATTAGAATATTATTATAATAATCTTTGAGGACCATGTAGATTCGTGTCTGAAATGGTCTTTTGAGGAAAGTACCACGCAGATTGCGTGGACCTGTCCAGTCAGCGCACGCTTAACTTAGTACTTCTTGAAAAGTCAGGAAAAGGTTAAGTTCTTGAGTCATCTTAATATACGCTGTATTAAGTCTGAATTCGCGAAAAACATAAGTTGTTTTTGAAGACACAACATTCTAGGCGTAAATATTTGGTCAACTACAAGTATTTTATTTAAATTGAAAGAGCTTCCTTGGAGTTTCTTGTTCGTTCTTCTCCACGGGAACCTACTACGCTTTAGTATGGGCAACTACTAACTAGCTTCATCTTTCTGACTGACCGACACCTTGACAGTTCAAAAATGTCTGTAATTAGTTTAATTTAAATTGAATAGAAGAGTTTGAGTACTTTGCCACTAGGGTTCATTGTAGAAGCCTTCCGTTTAGCAAAGCTCTAGAACATTCCTTCAAAACACATGCCGTCCAAAACCACGTGCATGTCGTCACGCAGTCATCGTAAGGTTATCAACGCCGATCGACCGCGCAGAGTCAATACTACGATACGCTACACACACTAGTAAGCAAATTAATTGATCATATCATGAGGAACTATGTAAGAAAATGCTACCACTAAACAGCTTCCAGAATACTCAGACATGTTCATCGCGCCGTGGTCTGAGGGCCGATTCCCGTATTTTTAAGAACCACCCGCATTTTTATCTGTCTCAATCTGTCAAAAATACCTATAATTTATAAATTACCTAGTTTTTTGGCAAGTTTTCGACAGTGATTGTCGCCCAGATGAGATGCGACTAGATTTTGAACGTTTTAAATTACGGGCTAGCGGTATAGCTTGTGCCAACATGAGAACAAAGAATTCTCCATCGATCTTATAAATACCACGTACTTTTCTCTACAACACTTCTCCTATTTATAGATCGTCCAAGTTGTTAGATGTTGTTAATACTGTCAAAAGGATAGTGATGATGAGTTTTAGGCGAAGCCATCCGAAGTCGTTGAGTTAAATGTGTATAAGAACTCCATTTACACACCATCCTTGGCACAAACATTATTCAGACTACATCTGTTTGGTTAATAGCATGTTTAACTGTGTTAATTTAAATGACATACAAGTTTGTATTAAGTCAATATTTCATTTTCAATTGTTCATCCTTTATAGGTGTAGATGTCCCGTTTTTAATTGTCTATAGAATTTGGATTTCTTTTGAAATTAGAGAACTACACGACTACACGTGTCCATCGGTTGTTGGAGAATGATGCGCAAGAATAATTTAAAATATAACTCCAATAAGTTTCATCCCGTCACGTCGTCACGCAGAAGACGGGCTTCGCCGAGAAAGGCTTAGGAAAAGCTGGTGTGTTGACTTAAAAGCGTTTATGGGAGGTGACAACGTATAGTGTACTGGAAAGCTGTGGGGGGGAGACCTTCGGCCAGCAGTGGTATTATTCAGGTTGAAAAGAAAACAAGCATAATCTTATTGCGCAAGTTATAAAGCATAGAATTAAAAATATTTTTGATAAAACATGTAGCCAGTAACGATACTAAAGCGAAAAAAAACTGGATAAAAAGGTGTGAATCGTATTGTATCAGAATCGAATCTTTTACTAAATTGAATCACTGATAACGTTGGCAAAGCAATTATTACCTGATTCATTTTTATCGTCAGCTTTATCAGTAGATATTTATCTCTACTAATTATAACGATAAATTTAATAATTTTAAGAGAATTATATTATTACCTATGTTTACTATAACACATGTATAATTAGGTTTTAAGATAAACGGCGTTATTTTAATGCTGGTGATAAGAAACGCTAATACTATAAAAGTAATGTAGGTCGTAGTATAGCCCCTTATGGCACGCCTCATTTGCTATTTAGAACAAAACCAAATATATTTATGATTTTGAACATAATTTGACGTCACTCTGAAACTAAATCAAGATTAAGATAACTGACATGCGACATTGTATCACAACATCTTTGATGCCTAAAGCTAACAATGTCAAAGGCCTTAGTTGAAATCACTTTAACATTTATACGATAGTCTAATTCCGCCTGCCTTGATTCGACACTATTGTCGTCATCAATATCTCCATAGTTACCCATATCTGACCATTTTACAATAGGCACAATATTGCAGAGGCTATCGCCTGGCATTCGATCTGCCCTCTGATCAGCGTGTTTGGGTCACAGGCCACATTCAAATCGTATAAACTAATGATATCGCTCTACCGAATTATCAGTAGTATTAAGTTAGGAATAATTCGAGAAAGCTTTGTCAATAAACTGATTACACAAAGACAGGTCTTTTTTTAAACGTTTATAGATACGAGACTGATACAAGCATGTTTGATCACGATGAAGGAAAGGTTCTACTTTCATTCACTAAACAATGCCTCGATATATTAAAAGTGTAATAACTACAAAGTGAAATAACTGAAAACCTGAAAAGAGATTATTGTACTCATCATTATGAATAACTTGTATAACTATTAATGGGACCAATCCAGAAATCGTTAAAAACTATATTGACAGTAAACCCACAAGCAATAGCTACCAGATTATTCACTTATCGTGCATGGGGTGCTTTTTTATTATATTACACATTTCATTGCAGATTTTTCGCAATAAGTTCTTTAAACATTCATATTTCGTTTCAGAACTACAAACTTGTTAGTTTTAGCAAATGACTTACGGAATGGGCATGATAGTCGAAGTACCGATAATTTCTATAAGCGGTACAATAAGTGTCAGTATTACGAGAGGTCGGCGCGTTATCTAGTGTCAACACTTTTTCAGAGTGCAGTGCTCCTAAGAGGTCGCCAGTTCATGTAGGTGCTGCTGATAATACAAGTTTTTTTATCATTGTATATTGCATGTTTAATAGTTTTGTTTTCTTTATTAATTTATGATGCATTGAAGATAGTGCCTATTGGATATATTATTATACTGTGTTGATTTGTACTTGCTATAATTTAATTACAATTTTGTTAGATGTATTTATTTAGAGCAGTGGTGGCCCAGTGGTAACGGCCCCGACTTACGCGTTGTATGTCGTAGGTTCGAATCCAGACTGGCGCTTTACTTTGTGTAAATTATTTCATCACCTCTGCTCTCAAAACGGTGAAGGATAACAGCGTGAGGAAACCGGCATGTCCTAGAACCAAAACTTCGAAGATAGGTGACATCTACCAACCCGCACTGGGCCCGCGTGGTGGTTTACGGCCCACTCCCTCTCACAGAGAGGAGGCCTGTGTCTCACCAGCAGTTTCTAACATATTATAGGCTGATTATGATGATGCTGATGATTTATTTACTGTAGGTTTATTTTGGGGTGAGCTAATAGTCATTGAACTTTAGTTAGTATTATATATATATGAGACATCATCCACACAAGGTCTTCAGGCCCCGAACTAGGCAGAGCCTGTACTACGGTAACCTGATGACTGATATAGTCGTACATACTTATATACATACCTATACACACCCAGACACAGGTCAAACAGACATGTTCATGCACACAAATGTTTGACTTGTCCGGGGATCGAACCCAATTCATTACATACAATATGGAGTTAAACAAAAATTGCTTGTTGCTTGTTGCGTGTTGTTGTTGTTGTTGCTTGATGGATCTATATCTGTTAGAGTATCACGGGGCATTTATGGCCAGCCTCGATCTTGAATAGACATTTATGCAATTTAATAAACACGTGACTCGCCAACTACTTACTTATCAAAGTATCATCATTACATCTTACATCGATTTATATAAATGTCAAGTTAAATAAATATCCAGCAATTTATACGGAACCATTAAAATAAACAGAAATATAAATTTAATAAAAAAAACGTGTCGCCACGGGTGAAAGAAATCATAAGGAAGATAACGCCCGAAACGATGGCTTGATAACAGCTGATAGTGATCATATGTCCGCTTATCTTAAGTGTCGATATAATATTAGGAGATATGGAGATAAAAATAACACGGGCAATAAAATAAAACATGTATATTTGGGTTTCAATGTGCAGAATACTTCTTTATTGAATAAGCATTTAGTATAATTTGCTTAGCTTAAATTATTAGATAAAATAAAATGTGAAAATTCGTATTATTCGTAACCATTTTTCTGACTACACATTATGTAAGGGCTGATTTCCATTCCTACCATGACTTCTATTGTAATATGAATTGAGAATGTTATCTACACTCGAATCACTAGATGATAGGGAGACATAAAGTGTGACAGTTAATTAAATCACTCCAGTACTAAGGAAACCTGATGATCAGCCATAAGCCAAGTTTAGTTTTAAATGGGTTTAACTTTCGCGAGAAAAATTTAAGTCCAATGTTAGCTGCTGTGTGATTCGTTGAAGGGACTTACATCAGCCGATCACTGTTACGAAATAACATATCAAATTAAAAAGGATTTCATAGACCAAGCGTTGGTCAAAAAGAAGGGAAATTCTAACTTACGTATAATAAAGAATGATAACAAACCGACCTTGCAGATAGCCATTACCATTTAACCAGTTGACATAATCTAAACATTTAGTACTAAAAAGTTTCGTGTATTTCGGCATTAAAGAGATAAGTAATCGTATAAGCCGATTTTATTTGATAAACGTTATGTGTAAAGATAAAATGTCAAAGCCCGATAATATATCGACCAAAATGTATGCAGTATGACAAAGTAATACAAATAAGGACATAGCTGACTAACACTTTCCACCATCCAACCTTTTTAATTAATTGAAGATTTATTCTTCGTTTGTCCCACTGAGTTTTGTCCTACATAAAAATTCCTGGGTCGTCCCAAACAATATGCTTCCTTCGTACCAAAATATAATTTTAATTATTTTATTCTCGCTTCGTCCTAATAAATATTCCTTCTACGGCCCAAATTATTTTTTGCATATGCCAAAATTACTTTTTTGTACAATCGGCAAAAAAGGGCTACGTATAATTAAATATTAAACATCAATCAAGTATTTGTGTTAGACGTTTTATATATCTCTTGGTTTACTGTTGATCCAATTTTATTTATGAATGTTGATTTTTAAATGCTTGTTTTATGATCCATGATTGTGTGATGACTGACTGTTGATTTAATTTTAAACGGAGCATGGTGTGTTTAAAATTTGAAAAAAAAAAAATTATTTATAACCTTTGTTTTGATACTCTCGTTTAATTGTTGGTCGGTAAATTTTTCAGTAATTAAAATTATAATTTCTTAAATATTGTTTATTACAGATCTGACTGTTATGTGTATTTAAACTGTAGTAATGATAAGATGATTATTATACCATATCTGTGATCTTGATTGTGATACTGGATAATAAAGATGACTTATGCCTAAATGTTTAGAATTGTTTTATGATTAAATTATTGTTTCAAAAATTTCAAATATGTTTTTTTTTTTTTGGTTAACTGTACCTTTAAAGTTCTCATTATTTGGGATGAAGCACAACAGCTTTAAATGTGATATGGGATAAACTAAGATTTTTTTGGAATGTGGGACAAAACTTCAGGACGAACGAAGAATAAATCAATAATAGATGTCTTGACTTTAAAGTATTTTGCAGTAAGTTACATTACATAAAGAAGCGATTGCAGTTGTTTGATTGCAGTTGTTTTGAACTAGGTGCTACCAATACTATTTGCCGAATCCTATAAATAGATGGATGCTTTATTGTACCTTCACTAAAATTTCAACGACGGAGACGGGTTTCAGCCGTAACATAAACAATTTTTTCAAGTATATAAAAAAGGGTTTAACTGTTATAAATTTCAACTAAAACATGTTTTTAAGTAAATCGACAGATTTTTTTTATAAGATATACGATAACGATTTAGTATATCTGGTTAATTACTAGTATTTAAAGATAACATTTAAATACATTAAAAACTCTGAGGTTATTTTTGTCTTTATCTGTAGTATGATTATTTAGATAAGCTGTTAACACACATACTTTTTCATACATACGTTCTTCCTCTTTCTAGCCGCATCGTCATTCACACAATCCATAAATTGAATCGAAAGTGATAAGGTAACGGATTCATTATGAAAGTTGGTATTATCTTAGGCCCGGTTCCTATATCCGAGAAACGATTCGTTTTGCTTACGGATGGTAGAATTGTCTACGAGGCGTAACCCAAAAGTGTTCCTATAAAAAACGTTTCGTAAGCGACGTTACCGTTGGCTTGCTACCTACGGACGGGAGGGTTACAAATAACGATCCGTATTCGTAAAGTATGGAAATGTTGATCTGTGGTGTTCCTATAAAAATTTCGAGCGTCGGTCGAACTGTCAAATCTACTGTTCGTAGTTCGTTTGCCTACCGGCCGATTTCGGCGGATAGTTTTGTGGAATTTTTCAATTGTAAAGTTATAATGTCGAGTTCAGAAAGTGAAGTGAGTGATTTTGAAATTATACGTTTACTAACGGACTCCAGCGACTCTGATTCAGAAGAAAATAATCGCCGCTTAATAGAGTTTACAAACAAAGAGACGTTGGATGATTGAGTTCTAGCTGAGATTTCGGCTTGATAAACCGTCTGTTCAAGAGTTACTGCTAGAAATATATCCCTATCTAAGAATAACGGGAGCCAGGTTAGTAAACCTACCCGTGTTTATGTACTTACTTATTTGATAAGAAAAATTATTGGCAATACATTGTATTTCACCAGTGTTACCTTGAACTCGAGACACGTTTAACGAAATTAACTAATGTTTTACTTGGCCTTTTTAAGGAATCATGGAATATCTCCGATACACCAACTCTTATTAACTTTAAGGTTCTATGCATTGGGAACAATGCTAATATCAGTGGCAGATTGTATAGGAGTGTCGAAGGCATCTGCATGTCGTATTGTTGCTGATGTCAGTAATGCTATAGCACAGCTGTACAGCAGATATGTATACATGCATACCAATACTGAGCAGGATTTTTATTCAGTATCTCGATTTCCACTAGTACTTGGTGCACTAGATGGAACACACATCAGGATACAATCACCATGTAAGTGCATTACACTTGTACCAACTAACTTTAAACTTCAATGGCCTCATTGGTCTGATTGGTTCGATTCCTGGCCTGGGCAGTATTACTGGGTTTTCTATCAGGAATTTCTCAGTAACGGCTCGGAATCTGGATTGATGACCGATTGATGGCAATAGGCTCGCCAATAACTAAACATAACTAGCAAAATGTGGGTGTACCTACTATAGGTGCACCTGCACTGTTTACACGCTGCCTAGCCCTTCAGGGTATACAGGCATGATGTTACGTTAGTATTTTAATCTTGTTTTTAATGCATAATTTTTATTTCAGGTTCTCAGATTGGAGAAGAATTTAGAAACCGTAAAGGGTACTTTTAGATAAATGTTCAAGCAGTATGCAATGCCAATTTGCTGTTTATGAATGTAGTGGCTCGCTGGCCAGGGTCTGCTCATGATGCCACAATATTTAACAGTTCAGAACTGAGAGGTAAATATTGATGTTGATATACATATTTCATTATTTGAAAACAAAGTAAATGGGTACTTACTTAATTTAATTCTGTGTTACTAAACTATAATTAAATTTTTCAGCACAGTGTGAGAATGGACAATTTGGGAATAAGTGGCTGCTTGGGGATAGTGCATATCCTTTGAAGCCATACCTTTGTTAAATCCAGACACACGAGGAGAACAACTTTATAATGAAGCCCACATCCGAACTAGAAACACCATTGAAAGGTATGTAGATGTTAAGTCCTTACAGATTTGTGATTGTCTAGAATCCACTTAAGTATTCAAGTTAATGTAATACCTATTTTGTTATAGGTGTTTTGGAGGTTGGAAACGAAGGTTTCCAGTAGTGGCTTTAACTTTATGTTTGAGTCTTTTAAGAGCCATTGCAGTTATTATCTCTACAGCAGTACCTACTTCATAACATTTGTATATTAAAACGGCTGGATGATATCCCACCAGAGGTTGAGATTCCAGATGTGTATGCAGTGCCCACATCTAATAATATTGAGGCAAATAATAATCAAACATTAAGAGAAACTTTGATAACAGAATATTTTAATATGTAAGTTATGCATGTATATGTACTTTAATTAAGTATCTCTATTTTTCATACTTAAGTGATATACATTTGTTCAGTTCAGGTGTTGCCACATAAGTATACAGGAAACCTTAATCTAATTTCTGAATAATAGTCCCTAAAATTTAATAGTGCCAATCACAAGACACACTAGGTGTAAAACTTTTGTCAAAGATTAATCTACAAGGATGTGGGCAGTATCTGTGTAGCTAATAAATTAAATTACTGGGTGGAAGACACCTAAAAATGGATGTGTACTAAAAGATAATTATTATTATTATTTTCAGTTTGGAGTAAGAAATATTACATCTTTATATTTTCGTGACAAGATCATGAAAATAAAAACAAGAAGCCAAAACAGTGTTTTATATTAAATAAAAGTAAATATTCAGATTTTTATATTCTATAATATTTTGTATATGTAATTAAAATATGTGTTGATTAAAACCTAGAATTCAAATTAATAAATGAATATGAAATATGAATACAACTTTATTTACCCTACTTAAGTATCAAATTACTTAATTATAAACTAAATATCATTAATATTTTCCTTATTAGCTAGCTTTAACAGTCTTATCTCTAAATCTAACTTTTCTGCCTTCTTATTATAATAATTTGCTATTGCTACATTTTTTCCAGGCGTCCATCGTCACTTCTTTTCTTTTTTCCTGTAATAAAAATATAATCTGTGTTTATACCTACAATAATAGCTGTACTTGCTGTTAAACATTAGAGAAACACAAAGTATAAGAGAAAATATTTCATAAAAATTACCCTTGTTTTGCAGAGATTTTGACATTGTAGGCATGCCATATAAAAAATTTGCATTGCCCTGAACAACCCCTTCTGGGTTCAAAATATTAATTTTTCTCTTTTTTACTGAAAATAAAAGGGAAATAAATTAAACTATGTACTAACAATGACTATTTAAGCTCCGCTACACCACTTACTTCCTCTTAACACATTGTGTATGAGCAGGGTTTGTAAGAATCTTAATTATAACAGAGTTAAGTAATGATTGATTGAGCCTTATTGATCCAACCACATCCAGCCCTATCAGCAGACTACCATTATAACAAATACTCAGACAAATTAGTTCTACTAACTGGTTAAATTATGTAGATTAAAGAATTAAAAAACTTAGCATCATTGCTCCACCAACATGTGCCTTACCTAGCACTTAAATTTTGAAAGGATGGATGATAAAATTAAAGAGTTGATTTATTTAGACATAATAATATTAAGCCTGTGAAGGTAGACCCCATTAGACTTGCCACTTTATCGAGGATTTCATCGGTGGGAATGAAATCTCCTTTTCCACCACCAGTCTGCAACAAAATACAATTTGCATTGTAAATATAATTGAGTAAGTATATGATATTCTAATCCATAAATCAATAAATAGTATCTACCTAGTTACAAAGTTGTATCACTTGTCATTAAGTACCAGGTAAACTGAACATATAAAGTGAGCTGAATAATGCAAAATTACTATTTATTACATTAGGTACAGTAGGGATAGGATAAATATTTATTCATTTGCTTAGAGTAGGAACCTACTACTATATAAATACTATTTAAGCTACTGACACTTGCTAAAAAAATAGTAACTAGGTACAAGGAACTGAATAATGTAAGTAGTTACAGTATATTATATTAGGTAAGTAGGTACCTTAAACGTATTCATGCGAATTTGTTGCGTTCTTTTCCTGGCTGCCTTTTTCATTGTCCGATTTTAGTTTAAGTTGGTATTTTTGTTTGGGATAGCCTCCACACTTTGCGTTGAAGGCAGCCGCCAAAGAGACCCACGCTTGTTCTTTTAGCTTGTTGGAGCTGGCGTTTGTTTCCTTTCTCAATAAAATGCCATAGCTTTGGATTAACTCCACAAAGTGAAACACCTCATCTCTCGTCATAGGCTTTTTGTTCTTCTGTAAACAGGAAAAACAGATTACACAATCAAAAAAATTCCAGTCCTTTACAAACATAACAAAGTAACAATAAACAAGATTACTTACTGGTGTAGTATCCATATTTTATGATATATGAGTTTTTATTCAATTATTCTAATATATAATAGGTAGAAAGATACAAAATATTTTACCACAAAACCAAAATCACACGAAACGAATTTGGTTTGTTGCTTGGCGCTTGCCGACCACAAAACCGTAGTAGTCTTAGCGTTTTGTTCACACTTTAGCAACAATGTTTAAAATGAAAGTTATAAAGGACCAAAAAAAAATGTTAACTCTAAAACCGCATTCTGTAGAAAGCTAACATTATTTGGTATTAAAACATCTCATAATATTTGAAATCAGGTCGTAGATTCTGAACTACGCATTACATAATTTTTGAAATACCGAAACGCAGAGAGGATCATTGAGGACCATCGGTAACCAAGTAACCGACGACTGTTCGTAGCTGGTAGGCTAGTTAAAAACTTTGTGGAACACCAAGTTACGCCTCGTTATTAGTAACTTGGAAACGGGTGGTAGCTGTTAACGATAACTATTCGTTGAATATAGGAACCCGGCATTAGTCGCCGCCTATTACACCTTTATTTTAATTAATAAAAGAATGGGAGCGGTCAATTATTTGCCATGCACGTCGCGTGCAAAGATAACGTAATTGACAAAGTGACATTTAGCATTCTCACTATCTTCTTATTAGTTATCAGATAACGTTCTGACAAAGTGCTGCATTATGTCTTGTTTTTTTTTATTATTTTGTACACAAGATCTAAGGGGTACGTATTACAATCCCGAAAAATTAAACGCCGAATGATTGTTTGGTCGAAAGTTTTAAATCCCGAATGTTCTGTTGCCCGAAAGCTTAAAATCCCGAAGATCCATATCCCGAAGTTTAAAATACCGAAGATCCATTTCAACAATGTATGAAATATCTAATGGACAACGCGCCTACAGTTTATTAATACTGTGTATTTTAGTCGTTTTTGGCACTTCACTCAGTTCAAAATGACGAATCATACAATCTGCCTGCGAATAGATTAGACAATGGTAAAAACATTTCTGCGGCAGATCGTATGATTCGTCATTTTAAACTGGGTGAAATAGGTTAGGTTAGGTTAGAACTGCGAGCAATCGCGCGTGAGCCGAGCGAGCGGTGCCGCGACAGCGGCCGGCGAGTGCTACTTCCTAGATTCTCACAGAAATGTTTTCACATGATATTTAGGACATTAGACACTGAACTTCTACGTCGCCGCTCTTTGGGATTTCATCCATCGGTATTTCGTCCATTCGGGATTTCGTCCTTTTGGGCATTTGGACATCGGTATTTTATGTTTCGATATAACGGCTATCGGCATTTAAAACTTTCGGTATATTGAATTTCGTTGTTTTGGACGTCGGTATTTCAGTCATAGTTATTATGAAATTTCGGGATTTTAATACGTACTCGATCTAAGCTCACATTTGTCTCAAAGATAATGGGTTAATCGATTTTATAAGGTTATTATGTAAGAAGAACTTGGGAATTAGGAAACAATCTTACATTAATCTAACCAATCTATCTAGTTTCTATAAACTTGATTGAATTACTCTTAACACCAATACGAGATGATTACAGAGATAGTCAGTGCTACAAAGCTTTCTAACGAAAACGTGTTTTTCGTTTAAAAAGGAAAACATGATTTTATAACAAACATGTAACGCCGTTGCTTATCTTTTAATCTCTTTTAATAATAATTTATTGTTTTAAATAATCAGCAATTCATTATTTTAAGTCTCGTGACTATTCATAATATGTTTTCGTACTTTTGATAAATTTCCGTTTACATAAATATTGGTTTTTATGTTTAATATAATCTTTTAGAAAAAATATGAGCGATTTGCGATTTGTATCGTAGAAATGAAGTCTTTTTAATATGTGGTCAAGCCTAACGTTAACATATATTATGATCGCTGGTTGTTATTATGGTCAATCAATTACCACAGCTAACTTATGAAATGATAAAATCTCAAAGTGAAGAAGAAAACAGCTTTTTTAAAGATTTAAGAACTGTTTGTAGAACAGTTAAAGCTACATCGCAATAAATTGTGTCTAAGGAGGTGTGAGGTCTGCTGAAATTTTAATCGTTTTACAAAAAGTACTAAGTAATTTAAACATTGTAACCAAAACGTTTCGTGTATATTCTTCCGTGCGTCATTAAAAGTATTGTGTTTTCACCTGAACACATACGAAGACATAACATAAGCTCTTGTACCAAATGACATGGACTTTAACACATGCATATATAAATCCTGAATTTTAATTGCAGAAAATCGTACCTAAGTACCTACGCGTACTGCGTAGAGCAAAGGGGCGGGCTTAACTCACACAACAGCACTGAGGCCGTTTGCCTCGGTTCGCGTTACATTGCACGTGTTAGATTGCTCTTATTTATGGTAAAATAACTGTTGTTTGTTGTGTAAAACACTGAACTTTTATCACTTGAATTATTATTTTCACACACAGATAATTTATGTTAATAGTAAAGCCAAATCCTCAAACTCAAAGCTTTTATTTCAAATAAACCAATTACAGGCACTTTTGAATTGTCAAGGGGTCGGTCAGTCAGAAAGATGAAGCTAGTTGCCCATTCCAAAGCGTAGTAGGTACCTATGAAGAAGAACGGGCAAGAAACTCCATAGACACTCTTTTGTTGTTACAAAAAAGTGGTTAGGTACATCATTCATGTTGTAATTATACATGTGAGAACGATGTAGAAAGACGTGCACGTTAAAAGCGTCCGTAATAAAAAGATAAAAACAATTATGGAATTTAAATAAGCCGTGGCAGCTAAGAAATGACCAGTGCCTACTGACGGCGCCCGTTCACGAACATGACGTATGGATCAGCACCATTCAGCTCAACCATTTTGAAGGGTACTCAATGATAGAATACTGATCTTATAAGTCGCAATAAAAATATTGCGACTTAAAAGGCTAGTTTCCGAACGAATGTCATGATTTGTGGTTTTGGTTAATCAAAACAATGTTTAATTACTTTAACATTACAAATAGTTATTTCTATGTACCAAGTCGTTTCTAAACAATCCTTGGAGCTTCCCAATGGTGTTAATATTTGATCAACTTTACATAAAGATAAGAATTATAAACTTACTAAATTTCTAAATTATTTTATTATGATTTAAAACAGTTCCACCATAGAATATTTGTTTAATATTACTCATGTAAGAAATTACTAAGCCAAGACTGTATAACGCTCTGTGATTGGTGGATACTAATATTATACGATGGATACAGACTATAATATAATATCTTATCAGATCTTACATAGACATTCTAAATAAACACTAGCTATATTGCTAAACTAAGTATCTCATAAGTTTTAAAGTACCTAGTCGCACTACATAAGTTTTGTTTATTAATAACTGTGATAATGGATATTCAGCCAAAACTGTATGACGCCTTGTGATTGGTCGAAAGTGGCGGGAAATATTGAGACTGCATTTACGTATACACATCAGGATATCTCGCCCAGAAAATTATGTACTGGGTGTCTTGTGAAGTTGTGAGGCAGAAGCTCTACACAAATGATATAAAGCTGAGTATTTACTTTTTCTTAAAACTATATTTCTTAGCCATTCTGTGTAACAAGCAACATGGGTATCATACCCTTGCCACTAAGTACTGATTTAATAATTATATCTAATGTTGGTTTAAAATGTGTAGGTATCTATTTGTGAAAATAGGATACCTAACATATAAGGTTCTGTCCTATTTAATTGTGTTCAAAATGTAACTTGTGTGATTTTGTTACTAAATATATGAAAGGTAAAATGATATCTGGTTTTTATTGAATATACCCTAATAGGTGCTGGGTTCCATTGAGTTAGTTAAAAGTAGGTTCAATTGATATTTTTAATATTGAATACTGAGAATTTAAAAGATTCCAGTCGTTATAGTTTCCATTGTCTTTTACACGCAATAAAAAATAACTTTTTTTTATACATAAAAATAAAAGTTTCCCAGCAATAATTTTTGCGCAAAGCTATTTAGTCAGGTGTACAGTATGCGTAGTTGACGACTTTGTGATGTGTCTTTTTACACCCTGTATATTGTTCTGTCTGTAGTAAATTGTCAATAATTAGTTTTACTTGAGTTATATAATAAATATTGGCAAAGAATGGTGAATTTAAAGAAGATGACGCAAGTGGTTTTTAAAGGAAAATTATTGTACAATATGGTATTTTTTTTATAGAAAACAATTTGTTCCCTGGTACCCAAATAAATTGGAATAAGGTCAAGACAATGATGAGAGTGATGATGATAATTATACCTACATATTATTTGCGTTGGATATTGTTGGAGTGCAGCTGTGTCAACTATCCCAAAACTGAAAACAGCTTTTGGAGGAGGAACTATGCTTACCTATTAATATATATTTTTACGTAGCCCATGTATCTAACGTAAGACAAATCACCATCAAACTCATCTTAGCAAGTGAATGTGTAGAAATAAGTACATACTTATTTCTACACATTTTCTTAAAAACTAATATTATCTTAAAACCCTGTTATAGGAAAATAATTACTTTCCTGTAACAGGGTTAGTGTTTTATGAATCTAAACGGCCAATCAAGATCAGCTGAAACTCTACTCGAAAGGGAAGGAAAGGGTTCAAAAATATTCATGGCTAGATGATCCACTTTTGTCCAATGTTGTAATAATTGGAGTATTGTTTCCATGGAGATACTGAAATCTCACAAGATACTACCAAACAAATAAACTCTACAACCCAAGCCCTCAAACAGCCGTAACAACAAAACTTGTAACAGCCGAAGTCCGACGAAAGTGAATAAATTAGACAAGTCTGGTCGTTAGTGCTAGTGTAAACGAACGGCAGACAACCGTGACCCGGTGCAGTATGAGTGTAGGACAAATATACGAGAGAGATGAGTGTTGCTTGGGATAAGATAACAAGCTTCTGGGTTTCCAGTTATGTTAAGTCCTATGGCCCGGTATGGAGTTACGTTACTAGATGAATATGGTAGATTAAGTCATTACAATAATGGAATACCGATGCGATGTGATGTCGATGGCTGATAAATCTCGACAGAAACAAGTGAACAATATGCTAACAAATAGGAAATGAATCGCTTAAAAGGCAGTGGAGGCAGACAAGCCGAAATCCGATGAAAGTGAACAAATTAGACAGTGTGGTAGCTTATACTAGTGTAGACGAACGGCAGATATCCGTGAGCCGGTGCAACATGGGTGTAGGACAAATATGCGAGAGAGCTGCAATGTTTGTTGTGATAAGATAACGAGGTATGGCTGTGAGCTTCTGGGTTCCATGTTTTGCTAACAGCTTTAGTCCATAAACACTGCAATCTGTTTGTACTAACGTTGCACAGGACAGGACCAAGTTCAAATGGTAAAGGGACGGACTAACGATTCGGGAATTGAGTTCCCGAATCGTCAGTACGTGAAACCTCTCCTAGCTCAAGCAATCCTTTAAAACAATGCTTTAGGTACGTTAACTTTTTGGTTCTTCCAGCAATGTGGGTTACTTATTTCTAGTATTAAATCCAGTGTACTTATTAATGGAGTGGAAAGCGGACTTATTAATGGAGTGGAAAGCCGGTACCTATTGTTGGTGAAACGCAAGATTTGAAATCAATTAACACAATGCTTAGCCTAAGATCAAATTAACGACATTAGAGAAAAAAGACACCTGAGATACACTCAAACAATTGTATGTCATCATAATAACTTTGAAGGTAGCCGAGAGTGGACTCAAGAAGGTTAAAAAGACCGATGGCAAGTTAGGTCGATGACACAATATCAATCTTATCAGAAAGACCAAAACAAAATACCAGCAAATAGATAAGAATGACGTTACAGGACAGCGGGATTTAATCAAGATGGAAATGAAGATCGGAATGTCCCACTTCATAATTTAAAGAGATATCAAAACAACACTTTAGAAGCTCTTAAAGAGGGATTTGTGAATAAGTTCCCAAGTACCACATAACAAATATTAAACTACCTACATCCTATAAAACACAAGATACTATCAAAGCAGCATCAAGTATACTACTTCCTTCACTTGTATCCGATGGCTTCGATAGAATCTCCCTGATTGCGATGCATGAACAAGATAAACATTAAATGCTATGATTATGAAATTCAAATAGCGATTAATTCCTAAGATATTACTCCTGTACATGGACGTAGTTGATTATGATATGTTTCTTAATAATGAGATACAAGAATCTTATACATATTAATTGCACATGATACTGGTAACGGCGGGGAAAATTCCAAGTGGTTTTATCAGCGTTTTTGCAAAAATTGTGGTCGTAAGCCGCGGGTTTTAGAACCCACGTTTTTTTTATATTACGTTGTTTTACGAAATGCAGGAACAGAGAGCAGCTTAGTAAATCAAGTAACAGACAAAAGTGTGCTGAAACGACGAGGAGTAACGACAATGGATAAAGCAAGAAATAAATATATTAGAGGAAGTTTGAAATAGGCGCCAGTGACAGAAATTTTTAAAGGAAACAATTATCTTGGAATTTATGTGATGAGGAGTGATGAAATGCACGTGACTAAAAGAGGGACGAATATAAATCACTGAATTACAATTATTTTCATTTCTCCTTTCGCAGGTCTGCTGGAAGAAAATTCTTAAGAAATAAGCAGTACCTTTGTACTCAATACTAATATGTCGTATCTGTCACTGTTTTACAATGTGTACATAATTAATTAAATAAATAAGTAAGATGAAAACGGCATTTATATGACAAATGTACACAATATATTTGAGAAACCTGAATTTTTCTTTTATATAAGAGGTGTCTTATAAGTAGAGGTCTCAAGAGGTTTTACGGACATTTAACAGATTTTACGTCAAGCAGTGATTGAAAACGAAGTTCATCGTTTCGCATTCAGGTAGTATTACGTTAACAAAGGTTTACACTATAATCTTTGTAAACGTAGCGTTTGATTATCGAACGAACTCTGCCACGACTCAAACGAAGTTTTCCTTAAACGTGGTCGGTTAGCTAATGTCATAGTCATCCTTATGAATCCAGACAGACCGCGTTTATATCGTTCTACTAGAGTCTACGTACAACAATACTAGTGTTGTTTGTCAAAAAAATTGGCGGACTGCTCATTTTTGGCGGGAAAACCAGTTTAAAGCAGCATGCGTCGCTATTATTAACAAAACACTTTCCAGTACCCGGGCATTAATGAGACATTTCTAGCTTAAAAAAGAGACTGTCACAAGGGTATCAGTATCTAATAGAGACGATGCTCTACAAAGGAAAAGTTTTTCAAAACTGGATCCGCCATTTTAATGGCAGGGTCCTAACTCCAATATTTCTTCTACATAGTTCCTACGAAAGTAACAGTTATACCAATTGACTTTACTCGACTTATCTGTCCAAATAAAGCATTGAAATAAACTGCACTAGCACGTATCACGCGCATTGCTATCAACGATGCGTGCAACCTGTCACATTACCTTACAGTTCACCGGCGGTCTATCTTCGTTCCCACACATTCGCACTAACATTGCAATAATCCGCTAAATATCACGTGAACACTGTTTCATTATTTTATTGTTTCACTTATATTACTCAATTCACATAAAACAGCCACTATAACACACATGAGCACACAAAATGATTTATCAAACGATAAGTTATCGATAGTTTCGGGTTCTTGGCACAAACAAGGGTTATTATCGGGTCGCAGTAAAATTGTTATACATAGACGATACAGCAGGACGACACGTACGCTCGTTGGTAAACGACGCACGCGACTGACGGAGCGGTCGGCGTTATCGTTTGTAGGTCAACCGGTAGCCGCCATCAATGATTGTATGTTCAAACATTACGATACTGGAGTTTACACAGATGACGTGCTCGTGAAAGTCGGTAAATAAAGCGGCGGGCGCAGGTCTAAGGTCTGTGGTTTAGGATGCAGTTTGAAAGATGTTTGTTTAAATTATTTGAACTATTACTTTAATAGAGAAGATATTACTTATTCACTTGACTAGAACTGTCTGCGTCTTATGTTTAATCAAATTAATTGCATTTTCTTAGTAACTACCAATTCGGCCACTGTTCCTTAGACATAATTTAATCACTTCACTCATTTATTTTTACTAGTTATTAAATATTCAAAGTTTAAGCATGTTGCTTTATAATGAGCTTATATTCTTTTTATCTGGTTTTTTAATATATATAGGACTAAAAAAAACAAATTATTCATCTCAATGACATAACGTCACGAAATTATAATTTTATGACAAGAAAAATATAAGAACCAATCTTAGGCGTCGTGCTTACTGGTAAACTATATGTATAGGCTATCGTTTTGCGACAATCTATTCAACATATTATCACATAATTACGCACATTCAACTTTATTATTATCTCAAGTTTATGTGCAATAACGGGGATGTCATTCTATTCACGACCTCGTGTGTTCAGCTCGTGATATGTACGGTCAACGCAGTCATTAAAACGAATGTTTGAAGAAAGTTACAAAATTATAATATAATTAAAAGACAAGCCGTGTGCCCGATAAGATTTCCCATTGACAAAAATAACGAACATCCATACAAACTATCATCCCCCAATTTAACTCCTTGCGGGAATGAATTTACAAAAATCCTTAAGCTAAACATCGTTATATAAGGAATTCTTGCGCAAAATAGCTTGCTTCTAGAGCCACTGGTATAAGCTGTGCGTTGTATGTCAATGAGGGAATTTAAGATTTGTATTGAGAAAGTTTTTGTCAACATTTGTATTAGCCCTTGCTGTTTTTACTCGAAATTTGTAGATCCTGAGCATAAACAAAGCTTTTAAAAAAACGGTTTCTTCAACCTGTATAACCAATCAGGACAACGCCTTACCAATACACGATGAGGATGTCCTCAGAAGTCCTCGTAAACATTATAAACCGTTGGTATATTCAGATGCAAATCATTATGTTTTACGACGCCATTTAATAAATAATTCATTACTCAAGCAAATGATCTCACAGATAGACGGTCAATCAGTGGAACCTGTATTTTATAGACCAATTAATTCTAATTATTGTTTCAATAATTGAAGTTATTAAATTTTACACTTTTTTTGTATGTTATGCAAATCGTTCTAATTTTTAGCCATTTTTTATTATTTAGGTAAGTAACTTATACATAGAAATTAGAGTGAATTCGTTTGTTTGTAACGTCTTACGGCAAAAACACAATTCAAATCAATTCGATCAATTCTGATTCTGATTTCTTCAATTTTGATGAAATTACATTTCATGATTACATTTTTTACATTTCACGGACATTATACCCCTGATTTTGCATCACTATCAAAATCACAGTGATATTTATTGTCACAGGTACAATTACTGTGAAAGGACTGTGGTAAATGTATCAATCTATTTGCCTTATACAAAATTATACCTTGCTGAATCACACAACCATTAAACTTAAAAAAAACCTGCTCAGTCCTCCTACATAGAAACTCTTTTCTATAAATCATTATCAGCCTAACCTTTTCCCAATTATGTTGGGCTCGGCTTCCAGTCTTAATCGGATGCAGCTGAATACCAGTATTTTACATGGAGCGACTGCCTATCTGACCTCCACAACCAGTCCAACTGTTACTGGTTAACACGATACCCCTTGGTAAAAATGGTTGTCAGACCTTTGGGGTTCTGAGTAGTCGTATCGACTGTCAAAGATCTATGAATGAGAGCCGGGACCAACGGTTTAGCGTTCGATGTGTAATAAATGGCCACCCATCCACGAGCCGACCGCAGCAAGCGTAGGTTAACGTTCGATTGACCTGTGCGGCTCTTATTACTTAGCCACGGGCCCCTCTTATAAAATAAAATTCTTTTGCAGAAATGTTTTTAAAACACCATTCATAAATGGTGTTTCAAAAACATTTTTGCAACGCAACGTCGCGGTCGAGTCATTGAAGGAGTCTTATTTATATACATTCTCTATATCTCTCACTCGTCGGGGAATAGAGGAAAAACAAATAGTAATGAGAGGTTATCTGTTGTACTACTGATAGAGATACCGCCGTGCCAAAGGTGCTTGTTTATAAGTTAATATCCTTCCTATGACAAAGAAAATATATTCATTTAATTAAGGTAAAGGAGAATGAGTAATGATGGGCCCACCTCTCAATAGGAATAAGACACTCATAAATGAATAGGTATGTTTATGCAGAATAAAACTTATTATTACGACTAAGGTCAAAAGTCAGTACTTTCGGAGTTATACTACTTATTATACTGCCATAAAAGTGATCGTAGTTTACTTCGTTATAAGATAAACTATGGCCAGACTCAAAACGGACGGCACCTATCTGCTTGCTCCTTACCTGCGCCCCCACCCTACCCGCTGCGCCCGCCGCTTGCCCAGGCGCATTTGCAAATGGCGATCACTCATATTGCAGTGAACATCTTCGAGACGGTTTATACGTTATAGAAATATACAGACAAAACGATTTACATGATTTAATAGAATATAATATACCAGCAGAGAATGTGTGGTTGCTGCGTGGTAGGATACAGTCACGCCACGTAAGAGCAAGAATATACTATTGCTATATATTAATTGATCGAAACCAAGTTGGAAGAAACGCGATATCACAATATTATTGCTCTTGCTTGAACGGACGGCGAACTGTAGGAAGTTGCGCTCACACTATTTCTTTGATTTGGTACCTAGGAGTTGGGAGACATCAACCATTCGTGGCCCCCGTGGGTTTTTTAAATGATGTAATTGTCTTTGATGTCCAAGACGAATAATAAATATCTTTTGTTTTAAAGTGTACTTATTATTACTATTTTACCTTATAAGTATCCATAAAGAATATGTTAGACTGACGACTTTAAGACGTCGTATCTCCGAAAGTACTAACATTTGACCATAGTTATATTAGTAACTAATGTTCCACTTAAAAAGCCCCATCCAACGGTATATCAGATGTTACTATTGAAGGGTGGGCCCAGACTCCATACATTCATTTCCCATTGTCCTTTGCTCTTTTAAATATTCATATTTTTTTATAAATCTAGACAATTTGGTTTCTTGGTTTGGTTTGGTTGGTTGTTGTTTGGTTTTTGGTGTCTTGTCATGTTATCCAGTCACTGAGTTACGGAGGTCATATACAGGGTCATTTATAATACGTCGGCAATCCATTAAGGGGATGTAGGGGAGGTCATTTGCCACCAATAATAATTGGACATTTTATATTTTTTGGCGGTACACAACTTTGAAAATTTATAAAAAAAAAACAATGCATGTTTTTTTTATTATTATTATATGCATCTACTTCAATACTTACATAAAACAAACCATAAAACAACCAGTCACATCAACCATAAAATGACCATTATCTTTAATATATTTTAAATCAGGGCACACAATTATTATAATTTTGAGCAGGTTATTTGACTAAAATGGCTGATTTCTGCAAAAAAAATATGTGATATACTTTATCGACAGAACAATTCCAAAAATATGTACAATTTCTCAGCTATACAATAAGATACCAGATCTTCGAAAAAATATAAAATGTCGAAATGGTTGACATTTGCATAGAGGTCATAAGGGGTAATTTGGTTTCAAATGACCTCCCCTACATCCCCTTAATGGAATGCGGACGTATTACAAATAACCCTGTATTATAAGCAGTGGCTCCATGTAAAATACTGGTAATGAAATGAAATGTTTTTTTCAGTAAGTAGATCTTTTAAGACCTTTTTACACTTCAATATTTTGTTGGTCAATATTTTAATACTAGATGGCACCGGCATTTCCTAGTTAAATGATCCCTGAGAAGAAATGCCGAAACAAACTCAGAGGTCGTGGTCTCTTTTAAAGTCCATATATTATTAGGATTTTATGTGAGTCTAAACAATGCAGGATCATGTCTGGAAGGGCCTTAAGAAGAGCCATCCCAGCTTTGAGCAGAGCTTTTCCAACAGACGGCATGCATGCATCAGTCATCGTACAGCTCAACCCTATTTTAGGGAGCTCAATGATCCGTCACACGACGCTATCAGATCTGCATGACATTTACGTAAGCCTTAAATAAAATACTCAAAACCGCCAGACAGTTATAAAGTTATGTGTTCAATCTAGCCAGCATGGTACTCACAGTAACATTCAGTTTTCTCTTTAAATGTCGTCAAAAATATCATAAGTTATGTCACGGAAATCATAATAATGACAATATTAATTTTAAAACACTGAGTATAATATAGTTTGTTTGTTGCTTGGCACATTGGAGTAACTTAATTAATCCCAAGCCTTTTAGTACATTTCGTATAGGTATACAACTGCATCCAGTTAGACTACGAAGCCAGGAAGAGAACCATTTCCTTAATTTTGATAGTAACTTTTGATCGTTTTTTTATACCACCTTCTTGCTACCTGCTAATATTAACTCTCACTAACAACACAGATCTCACATGGTTTCGAAGAATCCCGATTCACTAAAAAAACCTTCGCCATTGCCCCAAAGCGATAACCAAATGGTTCAAGTACATCTGTAAGAGAGAACATATACTATGACGTCACAGGACACGTGGTATGCTCTGTTTGATAAAACATCAGCAGCTACACGAGTGACACATTCATACTCTTTATGTAGAGAAACATTGTAGTTTCGGATGTGATCTGACATTATGACCTTTTTAAGTTTTTTGTTTTTTAATAGGTCGTTTTATCTGTTTCTGTTGTAAATGTCAATAGTATGAGCTAATTAAGTAAGTGAGTGTTGAGTATAAATATTGAATCTGTTAATGAACGTGCACCCAGTGCGAAACGTGAATATTTAAACGACAGTTAACTACCAATCGACAACTGCCTGGCCTTTTCACAACTGCGTTGGAGTCGGCTTCCAGTCTAACCGGATGCAGCTAAATACCATTTTCAGTATTTTACACGGAGCGACTGCCTATCTGACCTCCAACCTGTCTACAAACCCAGCTACTGGGCAACGCGATACCCTTTGGTAAGACTGGTTGTCATACTTTAGGGCTTTTGATTACCCGTAACGACACTAAACTTAACTACCAAGGTTCGCAAAAGGATTTCTGTTATTTCGCTTCAATGCAGTTTAAGTAACAGGGATAGCACAGTTGTGGGCCGCAACTGGTTCCAACGCTAACTGCTCGATTTTAGATTCGGACTTAGTCCAGCGACTGTCTCCAAAAGGATAGAAACACAGAATGTAAAAAAAAACTCTTCGTAAAAAAGTCGGGAGGTGTCTTGGGACACCATATTGAACGAAGTTCCTTTCGCTGTCTATATTTAACATTAAAACTGAGCCATCTTAGTTTTTGTTTTTTAATACAAACCCATCTAGTTAAGTTTTTAGCTTGACTTAACTTTTTCGGGCATTACGCTTCTTCGTTACGTGACGTTATCTGCCAGTTTACTCCTACCGCAAGATAAATTATAGAACTTCGTTCCAAAAACTCGTGATTTAAATACATTAAATTTGAAGAAACTCGTGATTTAAATACATTAAATTTGAAGGCTAAGTCATCTACATAAAATCAGGTTGTCACTATCCACTAAAATACCTTCACAAATCATAACAAACACGTCTAACAAGGCTCTCATGTTCACACACCCACGCCCCGACACTCCCCCTTTTTGAATAAAATTATTATTAATTTGTACTTCACTTACATAACACAAGCTAATGCACTTACCTCGACAAACGTGCAGTGTAAATATGTATATAGTAATACATTATATACCCATATAAAATATTTACAAGTCTATTCAATTATATTTACCTAAACCGAGATTATCTCGCAACGTTGGCACTTGAGTGGTGCTATCTCACTCTAACGTGGTATGATAGAAAGGGATAGAGGTATAAGTTTGTGACGTAATAATTATGTGTGGAGGGGGTGTGTACTGTGTGTATGAAAACTTTGAGACGTAAATCAGCTTTCCAGGCATGGTTATTGTATTTTTGATTTGATAGACAAATATGACGAGAAACCCAAGCTGATACGGAATCATGTTAATTGGCCGTATCTGTCAACAGACACTAGCAACTTCCAAATGAAGGAATTATAAGGAAATGTCGTTGCTAAATTCAGTATTTTTATTTAAATGCGTCATGTGTCATCACATAGCCTAATAATTATATAAAACAGTCGTTTACCCGCTAGCTGCCCCGTCAGGCACGTACGAGCGTCAAGACGCTGGTGGAGGTCTAACCTTTAACATTTTTCCCGGCAATGTATAGGATGTGAAAATGTGTTAGTACTGATGCGACAATCTTCATACTATTAACAAGATAATACAAACACTTAGTAAATGGTGTCAACTACGTACTTGAAGTACTCATGTAAACCTAAAGAACTTTCATCAACTACCCACGATAAAGTCACACAATAACTTAGTATTGTTCGTAATGTGTGCGCTTACGCAACTGTGTCTACACAAAGTGAAGTGATGCGTTAGTTTAGTGTGTTTGAAACTTGTTACGTTGGGACACAATTTTTCATTAAATTTATAAAGGTTATAAAGTGTTTTCGTTTTATTTGCAGTTGTGTAAAGACAACTTTGCACCAATAGGTTCCGCGAAAGGGACCCCAGAAAATCTCTCCCTCAAAAATCATAAGAATCCCTTCATCTTTTCGTCAATTATTTAATCGTTTGAAGATGACAGACACAGAATGGTGTTTCAGCGTCACTATTGGCGTGTGGTGGACCCCCGAGCAGGCGGAGCAGGCGGGCACTGACCTGGTACGCGTTCCACTGCTGCAGCAGGTGCTGGTGGCACGCCGCGCAGGCGCGCACGGTGCCCTGCGCGTCCTTGGGGCGCGAGCGCGGCGGCCGCGGGTGCTGCTCGCCGAAGATAGGGAAGTACGCCTGCTTGTTCTGCAATACACACGTACACCATTAGTAGATACAACAAAACTACTTGCACACGTCCTAGGAAAAACAAATTCATTTTACAAAAAGGTTTGATCTTCGTAATCAGCTATTTCAACTACGTATACGTATGTATGTCTGAACGTTTTAGGATGACACAAGCCCCGCCCTGTCGTCAAGTTGATTCACATATTATTTTGTCTAACTTTACTTAAAGGACGCTATAAGTAAAGTTAGACAAAATAATATGACTCGTCCTAAAATGTGACTCTCAAAGCGTGAAACAAAAGTCATTGATAGAAAGCAAGCCACGTTAAGGTGCCTTCGCATCAAGCGATTATATACGCAGCGATAACACCTAATGCTTGAAGTGGTGTCGTCATATAACAAAATAATGGCGGTCAATCCAGAGAACGTTTATAGATACCGTAAAATCAAAACCCACCGGTATATGTCAATAACGCTTTCTTTGGAAACGCAAGTTTTACTGATATACTACGAAAAAAATTAAAATACGGTAATTTTACGAATCCTAGTACCCATAACCCACAGTCCTACAAAAACACCGCCCGACGAATGAGTATTCTACTATCAATAATATAATATTGACAGTAGTTACGGTCTCGGAACTGACCCGCCGACTCCTGACCCGATAAGAGCTCGCGGTAACCACTGCCTACAGCTATAAAGACCTCCAGCCGATTACCGAGTAGGGCTTGGGTGTAACTGAGTTTGTTTTAAATAAAAAATATCATACCTCAAGGCAAAGGCAAGGCATAAAACAAAGAGTATGACCTGGTGTCCCGTTTAGTGGTCCATAACGACTTTTGCGAAGCCTCTGGCGAAGGGCTTTTCGAAACACCCTCATGTATGTTAAGCGCTCATTTATAGTTTAGGAGAAAACTTATCTGAAATATAAACATGTTCAGTCCCTAAAAATTTAAGAGCGGGAGTGTGTCTACGACTTCCAAGTAGTTTAAAAAATTCTTATGGATTGTTAACTATTTTGCTTGAATATTTCGGTAAGCACTTGGAGAGAGGCTTCTAAAGAATCATTTTGGACCTCTGTAAACGAACCACCGTGTATATTCGAAATAGAAAGAACACATAAACTGATGCATTTTTAACCTCCGACGGAAAAAGAAGGGTCTTATAAATTTTACGTGTGTATCTTTGTCTGTCTGCGGCATCGTAGCTCCCAAACGGCTGAACCGAATTTGTTTTGTTCGAAATGTGGCTTGACCGAGTGTTCTTAGCTAAAAAAAAGAAGAGGAAATCTGTTGCCGTTTTTAGATGTCTTTGTTTATGTTGGGGTTTTTTTTTTAATTTCTAATTTCTATTTGCATGGCAGATGGACAGAAACTACAGGCAGGCACGTGATTAGATACGACCGATAAGTCCTACGGATAAAATTTCTGTGCGTAACATAAAAATCGTGTTGTTACACAGTGCGAATAACAAGCATTGGTCGTAACATTTAGACGCTCCCACCCAGGCGCGTGACTCAAACATTATCGAGTCTTCTCAATAACAACGGTATCACCGGGGTTCGATATGTAAGGATACAAAACGATCGTAGCTACGGAAACGGAGCTAATCCAAAAATACCAACAGGACAGCAATGCTTACTCAGTATAATTCGGAATGCGAGTTCGTTGTCACTTTTAAGTCATCCAAAGACAGGCTTTCAAATGGAAATGTCACCTGAATATCATGTGATATGCTTAAAAATAATAAAAAATGCTTGATTTTCGCATATTTTTACGGTTAGAATAGCATAAATGAATTATTGTGCTATTTATTTTTATGTACGGAACTGTCAGTCTTGACTCTTGAGTCAAATTGCATACTAATCAAATACTTTAAAGCTGTACATATAATTTTACAACATATAGGTAGAAGCATAAATAGTTCACGGCTCCTAATATACCTCCGGTTGCTATGTGAGTACATTAGATTATCATTATTGTGTAAACATGATTTTTGTACAGACACATAAACGTTGTTAAACGGTTCAAGATTAATGTTTTACAATACGAAATCGACGCGCAAACTGTCTGTCTCTGTTTCTACTCTAGGGGACTAGAAATTTCTACTCTAGGAGAGTAGAAAAATTTACTCTAGGGGAGCAGAAATTTTTCGTCGGTTATCAAAAAAAAATCTGCTGTTTAATAGAAAAGTGCAATACCTACCTACACGCTGGCAAAATGTATGGTAGAGCTTTTTTTTTTTTAATAATCTTCAGGAGGGTCCAGAATCATGTACTGAATCCATGCTAACTGGTTGCGCGTCGATATCCGTGCCATCCTGTATAATGACAATTTAGTACTAGACCTTATCGTGATGAGACCCGAATCAACCATCAATAGTCTTTATTCAATGAGAAACTAAGTAGGGAACCATAACAAGGTTTCTACTAAATCATGATATATACATATATCTTTCGATTCTGACGCCATGGGCCATAAATCTGACGAAAAACCCTCGTATTATCGAGTTATTTTTTGTGCCCTTTTGCATAGAACATTTCATATGGGAACTGATGTTTGCTTGATAGCTCCCGTCGGGCGCCGACTTGACGTGTTATGCGGACGACACGCTTGTCGCTGCCCGGGGGAGCTCGCACAGGGAAGCGACGTTGATAGCCACGGCTGCGGTGTCACAGGTGGTGAACCGCATCCGGCGCCTGGGCCTGGAGGTGGCCCTAAACAAGTCGGAGGCCATGGTGTTTCATGGCCCCCGACGTGCACCGGCGCCGAGATCACACATCGTGGTCAGCGGGGCCCGGATAGCTAGCTGTCGAGTCCACCATGAAGTATCTGGGATTGGTGCTCGACAGCCGATGGGAATTCGGGCCCCACTTCCGGCGGCTGGCGCCCAAGCTGATGGGTGCAGCGGGCGCGCTTTCAACGTTGCTTCCCAACTTGGGGGGCCCAAGCGCCGCCTGTAGGCGGTTGTACGTGGGAATCGTGCGGTCCATGGCCCTGTATGGGGCCCCTGTGTGGGCGACGGGCATGACGGCCAGCACTCTCGCCATTCTGCGCAAACCGCAGAGGGCGATGGCCGTCAGAGTCATCCGCGAGTACCGCACGATTTCCTTAGAGGCGGCTTGCGTCCTGGCCGGATCCCCGCCCTGGGACCTAGAGGCGAAAGTACTCGCGTCATTATACACGGGGCTCGAGGCCGGTGCAGCGGCAGATCGCGCTGCGCCGAGAGGAGCTCCGTCAGGTCTTGGTGGCGGAATGGCGGCAAAGGCTTCTGCGCCCTGCCTCGCTACCGTCGTGGCGATCCGGCCAGTACTCGACGACTGGCTCGGGAGAAGGCACGGCTCCCTGTCGTTTAGGGTGACGCAGGTGCTGTCGGGGCACGGCTGCTTCGGCAAGTACCTGTGCCGCATGGACCGGGAGCCGGACGCTCGGTGCCACCATTGCGTCCATTGTGGGGAGGAGCAGCGCCGTGTATTCACAAATGAAGTAGGAGGCGATCTGTCGCTGCCGGCAGTAGTGCGGAGGATGGTCGGTAGCGCAGAGTCGTGGGATGCGGTGGTGTCCTTCTGCGAGGACGTGATGTCGCAGAAGGAAACTGCGGAACGGGAAAGGGAGATCTCGACTCCCTTCCCCGGCCGCAGAAAGCGCACCAGGCGCAGGAGAAGGGCGGACAACGCCCATTTCCGGCCCCCATGAATGGGTCCAGGGGCGTGGTACTTGAGGAAGTCCCCGCCCCCTATTCGATGGACCCGAGGCGAAGGCGCGCGCGGGTGTCAGCACGCGCCTCTGAGGCGATGCACGGGGTAGTTGAACACCTCACTACCCCGTGCAGGAGACGAGGCCCGGACAGACCGGGCCAGCACTAGTGTGGGGCTGCGGAAGAATTTGGATTCCCCCGGCCCCGCGCGCACGTGCGAGGAAACACCGGGGTGGTTTTAGCCGGTAAGAGTCCGGCATGCCTTTTCCCCAGGCGGAGGTAGTCCATGAGAATTTCCCCCCGTAAAAAGAAAAATTAAGGGGTTGCGGCCAATTCATTATGACTACAATCTGGGTGGTCACGTAATTACTCGTGTCACCAACATAAAGGACTTCGGAGTGACTTTCGACCGCTGTTTGACCTTTCGAGATCACGTTTCTACCCTTGCGAAGGAGTCTTTCAGGCACTTAGGATTTGTTTTGCGAAATGCTCGTGACTTCAGCAATCCAAATGTTGTTAGGCTGTTGTACGCCGCTCTGGTTCAAAGCAAACTCGAGTCCAGTGCCTGTATTTGGCACCCCTATAACGCAACCCAAACATTGATGCTGGAAAACGTACAAAAAACTTTCCTTAGGTGCCTCTTCCAAAGATTATACCATTTCTTTCCCTACATTTACCCTACCAACTATCTTTTAGGGACGTTGGGCTTTAACTAGCTGGAGGTGAGAAGAGGCCTTGATCAACTCAGCGTAGCCTGTAAGACCCTACGGGGACGTATCGACAGCCCAGAGCTCCTTGGTCTTTTCTGCCGACTATTTGTGCCCGACAAATATATCGGACACTGTCAGAGCACAATCTGTTTGCGCAACTGCCTGCCAAAACTGTAGCCAGAACCGAATCCCCAGTCTGTCGTAGTCTAAAGGTGCTGATTGCCCTTCTGGCCGCCAACCCTGAATGTGATGTGTTTGCGGATGAATGGATTAAAATTATGCGTATATATCCGGTATTCTGTGAGAGACAGTATGCAAGAGAGTCTACTGTTCCATGTTAGTTCTAATGTTATTTATATTAGTGTCAACGTAATTGTAATTTGTCTCTATGTTACTTGATGTAATTAGTGTTGTACCGTTTTAAGTAACTATAAATAAATAAATAAATACGAGCACAGAAAACTTTATTTATTTATTTATTTTTAACCATGTAAGTATGTACACACTTATATAAACAGACAAGAAGAAAAAAAACAGAAAAATAGGTACAAAGGTGATGCTTATTTCTAATGAAATCTCTTCCAGCATACCTGGTTACCTGGTTTATATGTTAAACTTAAAACTATTATCACGAGACTTGTCTGTGTGTAAAGGAAAAGAACCCTGGTCTGTTCAATTGAATAACTAAATCACTTGCACAGTTACCCCACAAGTCATTTATCCCATTTAACACCAAACGAATTTACATTTACGTTTCTGTTTCTGTCAGTCGCTGAAGATGTCAGAGACAGAATAAAGTTTAAAATATGTTTAGCGCTAAACGTATTTAGTGACTTGTGATGAAGTGGGCTTAAATATATCTGCTATTATGTCTCTTATTCGCTGTTGTGATTAGAGAGGAACAACAATCAATCATAGGTTGACATGAGTTTTTCAGAAATCTATGGTTAAACATTTCTGCAAAGTCTATCCCTACTAGCAGCTAATAATATAAACACATTAATGCGTCTGTTTGTAAGTAAACATCTGCACAAAGAGCACGGGTCAAAGAAAACATGGCGATAACATGTGCGTGGCTCACACACATACCAACTTTCTTGAGAAATTGTTATAAATACTGAGAGCACGTGACTAGAAAAGTATCAATAGCTAGCAATAGCAATCTCCCCCTAGCTCTTAGGTTATAATATTTTTTCCTAAAATGGATAAATTTTTTATCTTATCTGTTTACAAATAGGTCAAAGGCCTATCGGATGGAATGGTCAACAAAATGGGATTCACGGTGCATTGATTTTCTTTGAGATAAAGTCGCACGTTGTTACTCTTTAAACTGCGTTACAGAAAAACTGTTATTAGCGATAAAAATAGTGAGTCCTTATCCGTAGAAAAATTATAAGAAAGCGCTGCACTACACACAATGACACACATGACATACATACATAGGTACATTCAGGCCTTCTTCCCGTGGGGGTAGGTAGAAACGTAGAACTACAGACCGCCACCTGCAACGATCCTTACATACTCCTTTTGCCTCGTATACGTTCATACATCAGTAGGCCAATTCTCGTACTTAAAAAACGTTCAAATTCAAGTCGCAATCTCATCTCAGCGACAATCAATGTCAAAAACCTGTCAAAAATGTATGTAAACTGATTGTAATTTTGACAGATTGAGACTGAGATTAGAATGCGAACGGTCTTAAAAATACGGGAATTGCCCCTCTGGTCATACACGCACGCCGGTTGCAAGCACTACGCACCTCACCGTTCTGAAGAACCTCACTCATCAGAAAGAAAGACCAAAGTTTATTTGGCTACAGTTCGTGAAACACAAAAAAACTAATAAAATAAAAAAAAGAGAAAATAATGTTTTAACAACAATAGTGTGTGCCTTACGGCTGTGCCAAAAAGGTTCTTTTCAGGATGGATGCCAGACAGATGCTAGTGCCGGGAACCCTTAATGGTGGTGGTATATTATTCCACGCCTTAGATGCAGCGTATCGGAAAGTGCCTCTGAAAGCCGCTGTCCTATGAGACTTGTGTTTAAAGTTGTGGTGCACATTGCCTGGGCGTGCAATCTCGTCTACTAGCCATCCAACTAAGCTTGTCGTACAAATACTTCGGCTTCTTAGACTTAACGACACCAAAAAGCAAGCACGTTAGGTTTAACTTTCGTGTCGACTTCATCTTGAAAATAATGTTTGTTAGGAAAAGGAGTGTCGTGACTTCTAGGGGGAACTTCACATGCATTTTGGACTCTTTGTATAAGTCGATCGGTACGAGTCAGCTAGCGTGGGCCATATACCGCATCAGTATAGTTAAATTTAGACAGAACAAGGGTTTCGACAAGCTGTTCGCGAAGCTTTTCAGACAAGAACAGCCTTATTTTGTAAAGCAGTTTCAGACGATAGAAGCAGTTTCTTACTGAGTTAGCAACGTGCTTCTCAAATCTAAGGCTGTGGGACATACATAACCCAAGGTTCAATACACGGCTTACCCATTAGGGTTAAATTAAGGCTTAAAGGTATCTTCTTCAACGGTTGCCTCGCACCAAACAACATATACTTGGTTTTCAATGGGTTTAATGCCAAACAATTCTCATCTGACCAGGCAGCGATTCTTTCTAAGTTGTCGATTAGTCATCTAATGACTGATTCATAATCATCTGGTCTGAAAAACAAATACAGATGGACGTCATCGGCATAAATATGATACTTCCATTTCTGAAAGTATTTTATAATGTCTGCCTGCACAGTACAGAATAAAAAGAATCGGACCCAAAGTTGATCCCTGAGGAACACCTATTTCTATGGAAGTAAGGGCTGAAGTCATGGTACGACCATCCGACAAACGCAATTCTACAAGTTGTTTTCTGTTAATGAGGTAGCTGTGGAACCATTGAATGGCATAGTCGTAAAAACCGTAGTATTTTAATTTTGACAGTAATAGCGAGACGTTGATGCAATCAAATGCACGGCAAAAATTAAGTACCATCAGTGAACACATGCCCTTATCTTGGGCTGATATGACACCAGTAACGCCGCAGAAGTACTGCGCTGTTTCCTAAGTAGATAAGGTAACACTTCATTCTCTTCTAAAAATCGAGGTAATTGACGGCACACTACCCTCTCCATTACTTTTGAAAGACACAAGTCTTTAATTTCTACAGGGTGTGGACTCTTAGGTAGGGGTCTAACTGGCAATTTTCCATTGGTAAGCAAACGTTGATGTCTGTATATAACAATTTATGATGTAGGTAATAGTTTCTAAAGTGTGCGACAAAGTAACGTCACCCCTGCACCACTAAGGTCACTATAATATGTCCTCCTATGGCTCCTGGCGTTTCCACCCAGAGAAACACCAGAGCTGCACTATACTCTAAATAACGTATTTGCTTTAAAAGATCCTCGAATAGATAAAATATTTAGCGATAAATCTAATCAGTCATGTAATGGCAATGAAAAACGTACAATTCGTTTAATTAAAGCCAAATATATCCGTATCATGTGACCCAATTGAGTTATTTACTAACAATCACATACCTACTAATTATCAATGGAATAAAAACTATTATTAATTATGTAAACAGAGGGTAATAATTAGTGGAATATTAACGGTCAATTTGCCGCGAATTATGATCCTCCATGTCTTAAGCAAATTTATTTATGGTCGCCGCAGCATGTCTCCTCGCATACCTCTCTATCAGCAGTCAATTAAATAGTAACCTACCTTTCTGACCATATCGTCTCTCACACAATCCATCCATTGTTTTTCGTCGTAACCTACTCACCCCAGCCAATGATTTTACACGATTCTTACTAGAAAAAACTGAACATATTTCACATTTCATCATACATTCCGTTAACTTTGTATTGAGTATCTTATTTAATTGAATTCACTACAGCAGCTGTTTAAAGAAATCAATTTGGTATATCCTGTATGATTTCTAAGCATCGTGTAATGATTACTTGGTACATTTGATCATCTATTAAGTCACGCATTAAAAAATACTCTTATGAAATAAAAAATAATAGATAAAGTTAATGAATACTTACTAAAAAGAACTCGAAATTATTTGTATACGGTAACACAATTTCTTTCGGTAATTTATTCATGTGAATGCACTGGCAATTCAGCTGCTAGACAACACGGACATAGATTAAGAGAACTAAACCATTTGTGTGAGTGTAGTGTTTATATAGTGGATGAATAATAGTAATAATGCTGTGCTATACAAATACATGTAACTTTCCGTACCTCAAAAGGAAAAACAGAATCCTTTTATGATCACAGGACTGCCTATCAAGACCCTTTTTCTCAAAAACGCGTGGAGATATCAAGTTGAAATTAATATCAAATATGTAGGTCTACGGTCTCTTGGAGCTCTAGAAAAATCTAGCTTCTATGTCAACGCAATAAAAAATACGGCCATTTATGCAACGTATTTTGACACTCGATCCGACCCGTTGACCTAGAATCAAGAAATTTGACAAGAAGCAAGGTCTTATAGCACAAGTAAAGGAAAAAGTCCGAAACTCATTAATTTGTAATTTTATTATTTAAAAAAAAATGTTTGCGATTGCCAACCTACATTAGCAGTTGGAGAATTGACCGTGACGTAAATGGATGTATGGGAGACCATTTTACCAACTACAAAGATAAGTTTGTTCTTGGGATAAATTCAACCCAACTACGTAACCCTTCATTGTGCGTGGGACGATAAGCACTCGACCGGGTTTTTTCTTTTCAATGCGCTAGTCTCTGGACTACCAGTGGGATTTAAAAAATACATTTTCACACCACCTGCTCGAAAATGTCAAATTATATGTCAAGCAACCTTAACCTAAAGTGAGTCATTAATGGCCGGGGGCACAGCCGGTCAATAATGTTGTACCGGATTTCATTATGACCCGCTGGTCAATAATGTGATTTGAATTTGGAATCTCACATGCTCAGCTAAATTGGCAGTATAGTACTAACAAACACCCTTTGGTGCCAGAAAGAGGAAAGCTATTCTCGAAACCCTTACTACGCGTGGATGATATTCTCGATTTCCTACAAAATCATAACGACTGCTTCTTCATATCGTTGCCATGTTTTCGAAGACATAATATTGTAAGAATAATTAGATAACTACGAACCATTTTATAAAAGGAATGGAATAACATTAAAATTATTTTCTCACAGTAGGTGTAAAAAGTAGAGTATCCTCCTCTGGGCTAAAGGTGTCTTTGCCTTGGGCTAGCTTGAATCCCTCGCTGCATTCAGGATGCTTGTATTAACTCCCTCGCTTGAATCCTTCATTGCGCTCGAGATTCAATATGACGCCCGTGACATAAGACACAACTTTAGCCCCTCGGTGCATAATCTACTATTTTGCATTTGATAGCCCAATTCTCGAGGAAGGTTCCAAAATTTCGGTGTCTTGAATCATGTGCCGAATTCATGGTTTCAGTTTGCACGCCTCGACGTGTCCCTGCCACCCTGTATTGTGTATCTTACGACTTCCACGCGCACGAAGTCGCGGGTAGGAGCTAGTAAATAATATAGGTGATCAAGGTTAGTTAACCTTGATCACCATCTAACCTTTAAACATTTAACTGCGTGCTACAGAAATAAACGTAAATTAACAACAATGTGATACCACGTAGAACGGTATCTTAACGCTGCGTCAGTACTAGGGGTCGGTAGTTCGTCAGCTAGATAAGGGGCAAGTTTATTGTTGCCAATGTACTATTATTATAATTTACTTTATTGCTCCCGATATGTAGGGGTCACTATGGTTGGGTATTTATTTTTGTTCATTTATTACTGGACGCTGTCGGTTTGAAATGTGTTCGATCTAGTGTTGAGGGTCTCAGTCAAATTGACGATATGACGTGTCTCGTGATGGCACCGAACGGATTATTTCTAGAATACGATACTCTGATGAACTGTCTATATCTGAGTAGTTCATGTAAGCATGGTGATTATAAAAAATCATAGCACTTGAGAAGGACCGTGTCCAGCGTTAGACAGACGTGGTCTGATAATAATGATACGTTGATAGTAAACTACATCAGTAGGTACGCCTTTTCCCCAGAAGAGGTTAGCAGAGGTATTTTACACCTACACTTCGGCAGCTATAGTCGGAGCCATGTAATAAAAGACGGGTTACTTAGCTGACATAGGTCCAAACTCTTGAATGTCCTGTCAGAAAACCTTAGTTTGCCCGACCTGGGAATCTAACCCGGGACATCACGATCGCCAGAAAAACTAGCCACATAGCAGCTAGAATAATAGCAATATATTACCAAAACTACTTCCTAACTATATTATAAATGCGAAAGTATGTTTGTTTGTTTGTTACGCTCTCACGCTGAAACGGCTGAGCAGATTTGGATAAAATTTGGCACATGGGTAGACCATGACTTGGAGAAGGATATAGGCTTCTTTTGATCCTGGATCGCAGACGAAGTCGCGGGCAACAGCTAGTAATATTATGAAGTTTTTTTTTGTTTGTAAGTATGTAGGGGGTAATCTCTGGAACTACCGGTCAGATTTGAAAAATCCATTTTGCATTTGATAGCCCAATACTTGAGGAAAGCTATAGGCTATTTAACATCACGCTATGCACCTTAAGAGCCGAGCAAATATTTAAAAATGTCAGAAAGAACACTAACCGCAAACGAAGTGACAGCGTTAAAATAAAAACACGATTAAGGTACCCACACATCTCATCATGGGGGTAACGACTGTTCTCAGCAATTACGAGGGAGCACGGTCAACGGGTCAAGTTCAGAGAGTAAGTTAAAATTGTTCGTTAGAAAATAAGTAGTGTATTGTTGTAATTGCTTTGCAACTTTGTTGTTGGCCATTTTATACGTCATACAGAATCTAAATGCTATACTAAAGTAAGTTGGAGTCTCGTTTCCTACGAAATGTATGGGAAAAGTTTTTCGCGATTTCTGACTTTTCTAGTAGGTACTCAAACCTCAGCTGGTCCCAGTTTTTGGCCCATTTTCTTGCTGACTGTAAATCAATTTCAAAATCTGTGAATGCCTGTCTTAATTTGTCAAAAAGTTATGGATAGTCAGTCTTCTTAGACCGTCTCCCCGTAGATACAACGAGTAAGGTACCTCCCCTCACTGCACCGTCTCAAAAATCCAGCCTTTAGAGTCCTCGCCGTATCTGGTGAAGTATTCAGGATACCGAGTTTATATCTAACAATTACGTTATTATCTGCAACTCATTCATGAATGCACTTGAATATAATCTAAACTATTTGCAAAACTATACAAGTGATACGGTTCAATTGAAGTGAAACAACTACATTCTACAGGAAAACTTGGTATTTTATCAACTCGTACGTTTGTTAAAATAAAATAAAACTTATAATTCAAAGAAAGCGGCTACAACAAGATTAAGTTTTCCCAGCAACCTATACCGAACCAAGCAGATGGCATATGATGATAATGACGAAAATTAACTTTATTTGTATAACGTTTATGATCATATTTGTATGAAACGCTTGCTGACATTATATGAAACTTTATGCACGTAAGAATAACGTTAACTTTACTTAGCAGTCACGATGCGACCTTTGAGTCTTGCCCCTAGCATCGCAGTCGTAATTATGAATTGACATCGTACTAATGAGTCGAGGAACTTGCTTTGAGATCGAAACTAATCGAGTAACACTACAAACGAATATATGCATTTTGTGAACTATTATAAATTGTATTATGATGTCCATGACAAACAAAACATTTTCCAATAACACAACTCACAAAAAAACCGAACTTGGCTGGCCACTCTACCGGCCACGTCATACAGATAACCCCTATAAAACCAGGATCGGGATCAGGAGGTCAGCAACAAGACATCACTGCGATATTTTCCACTTCCCTTACAGCCTGTAAGACTATGTGTTTTTCTATGTTCTACGTGTTTTCATCAGTGAAAATAGGTTTAAGCCTTAATTAATATTTCCCTATGTAAAACTAAACGGAACTTGGCTGCCCACTGTACCACCGGCCACGTCACACAGATAACCCGTGAACCAGGATAGCAAGGTCAGCGACAAGACAACGCAGCGATATTTTCCACTGCGCGATAGCCTGCGGCCTGTGGCCCGCCCCGCTGGCCCCGATAGCCCTACGGAGATATTTCAATTTATTGGCTACAGTCACCGCTGAGCGAGCGTTGATTGGTGACGTCAGACAAGTGGCCCGGTTATGTTTGTTTGTGAATGTCTTGGTTGTACGAATCTGTTTCATAAAAATCTTATAATCATTCATTCAGTGACAGCAACGTATAGCCTTAGCCGCTGAAAAAAAGCATGACATTGTGCACGAGTATTGTTGCCATCATTTTAATTAAGAACATTGTTATAATTAACTATTATTTCTATAATCTTAAAATGTGTTAAACTTAAATATAATTCGAGAAAAAATACAAAAAAAACTTAAATAATACAATAAATACGTTCCTAAGTAGCTGAAATTTATAACTGCAACTGACATTGGCCTCATCTGCAATAAAGTAGTCACAAACTAGTTTTAACCACCGCAGCGAATTCCGTATTGACTGATAATTATAGTATAAATATAACGTAGGTACAGTAGTACCCAACTGATATGGCTTACCGATGTACCTGCGCAGAAGATGAATTTTTAAAGCGCGGGAAATGCTATGACCAATCGGCACGCTCCACGTACCGCGCTTCTTGTTCCTGTACCGCTATTGGTCGGCAGCTGCCGCCATGTTAGCGCGCGCCGCGTGGCATGTAAAAGTACACGTAGTGGCAAAAATATTGTTTCTTTTTATGATTTAAAATGAGTTCCTTAAAAAGGGTGCCCCCTTTTTACTGGTATAGCAGGAGTGCGGCCTTTAGATTAAGTTTTTTCTATTGTTTACTAAATTGTTTATTAAATAAATCGTACATTTTAAATAACCTGTATTTTTAATAAAATATTTATATTTGATAAAAAGTGGTGGTCCGATAAAATTGGCACTAAGTGTAATTGTGCGGAGGGGCGTGACTTGCGAGTGAGATGGAACTAACAGCTGCAGTGTATTATGTACCTTATAATAGTGACCTAAGGTTGATTGTAAGTTTTGAGCATTCTTTCGTTAATCTTCGGAGCCATACTTTCTATTCTGCGCGAACGAAGATTCACGACGCGCCATTTCAGTTGGGTACTACTGTACTTAATTATTTTTTTATATTTAATGTTTGTGCATATTTATATCACAGTAGCTTTTGCCCGCAACTTCGCCCGCGTGAAATTTTTCCCGAGCCACCTCGTCGCAACGTGGGGGGGGAACAAGAAACTTCGTCGCATCGCATCACCTGAACACGCTGCTTCGTTTTTGCTTAGCGTCCTTTCCGACTTTTTAAATTTTTGGTCGTCTACTAAGAGTCATAGCGTGATGTTAAATAGCCTATAGCTTTCCTCAAGAATTGGGCTATCAAATGCAAAAAGAATGTTTCAAATTCGACCAGTAGTTCCAGACATTCTACATACAAACTTACAAACAAACAATATTATACAGATACAAGACAGTAATTGTACCAGTGCAGTGACAATATCTATTTTTTCATAAAGAGAAGGAACGAGCCTAGATCCCCACGCTTACTCAGTGTGTTGACGATCTCATACTTGATACTATTGAAATCAGATGTTTTCGTTTATCTTCAAGTTATGTAGTGGACACATACATTAGTAAATTGAAGATAGCAGGTTTTTGTAAAAAAATATTTTTTATAAAATACGACATACATATGAGCCGTAAATGAAGAAAGCTTGATGCTGTGGGTCCATTTGATGGTAACCGCGAAACCCTTCGATCAAGTACTGTTATTGATCGAAACCAATAGAAATGACTACTAACGCCATCTATAAGTGAGCGCTTGAACTACTTGCTTTAGAGATAACGAATCGAAGCTCGGTAATAATCACTGGTTAATTCCAGTCTAGAACAAGTTGTACTAAAACGTTTCGCAAGTTGGGTCATTACTAGTTAATATTGTTCTTGTTTTAATAACCAAATAATAACTAATAGGCAGATCGATTTCAATGCCATTCAGAGAAACACAATTGCATCGTTCATGTCCAGGGTTGGTACGTGTAGAAACAGTATAGTGAAGGACCTCGCTGATAGGCTGCTACAAGCGGTGGTTGGAAATAGCCGCGTGGATGTTTGTTCTTTTGGTGTGCAAGAGAGGAAAGGCGTGAGTTTATGTCTGTGTATGTTATGATGTATGCCAATGTTTAATTGTATTTCTTATTTTAAATTGTGTTTTTTTTATGGATGATTTCTGCAATGACCATTATTTTTTTTTTTATTAATAACCATGTTCGCAGCACGCTATCAACAACGAAATACCTGCCAGCGCGATAAAATTTTGCCCTCTTAATATCTCGCGCCAAAATCGCCGGAAGCCAGCGGCCAAATTGTTGATACACCAACACATTTTTCGATTACTAACTTTTCTACTTAAATATATTCGGCAAAATACACTAAAATACTACCATATATAGATTGTGCAGTAGACATGGCTGTGCTAATATTTGCACAGACTGCGACACAGTTTGCACAGGTGCGGGCACAGAGACGGGTATGACGCACGGAGTTTAGGGACCGCGAGACTGGTATAACATTGTGTGTGTGATAGGGCAGTGTTTGATTATCACTACCTGCTATTTTAAAGGAGAGCCCTATTACGAAAATGCATTTTTTTTTAAACGTTTCCCCACACTAGGAATCTCCTGTATTGTGGGTGCGTTTACAAACATTTAAACTCACATACACAAACAGCCAGACCCAGAACAACTACTTGCAGGTCATACAAATATTGAAAATAAAGCCATTTTTGATGGTTGTCCTATTGCAAAGTATACCTATATTCCTATTCTAATAAATTGTATTTCGTGATATTTGAGAGCAGTGGTAATGGCCGCGACTTACCAAGTTGTAGGTCGTAGGTTCGAACCCAGCCTGGCGCTTTACTTTGTGTACAATATTTCATCACCACTGCTCTTAAAATGGTGAAGGAATACATCGTGAGGAAACCGGCATGTCCTAAAACCAAAAATTCGAAGACATGTGACATCTATCAATCCGCATTGGGCCCGCGTGGTGGATTATGGCCCACTCCCTCTCATCGAGAGACCTGAGTCCCAGCAGTGGGAACGTTATAGGCTGATTATGTATGTATATGTATTTCATATCAGTGAAATAACGCAAATTACGTTACGAAATAACACACTTTCATGGAATTGTTGGTTGTCTAATTGTACGAAAGGAGTGGAATAATTAAATTGCAAATATGCACACATAATGCAGTCTTTTTAATACGTTTTTCAAGACGATAGAATAAAATATATTTATTGTCAAACATGAATGAATATAAGTACATCAAAATATGTGCAAGATCTTAAAATAAAAAGCAGATTTGCATGTTTTGGCATTTGTTCATTGGAGTACAATACAACATATTTTTGGTTTAGAATAAACCATAAAAGATTTGAGTCTACAGAACCAACTTTGAAATTAATAACTTAATCCTAATGCAAATAAAAAATGGGGAACAATTTAAAAATATAAAAAAGTATCGTTATTACAATTTTTAGGGCCAAATTGTGAAAATGTCGCAATCTTATGGATCTATTTAATTAATTGCGGTCATTTCACGATGATACCGATCTTTAGCGGTCGTGTCTTTTGAGTCGATTTAAATTCAAGAAATTATTCTGTTTTGTAAAGTCGGATTGTATACGTCATATTGGGAGAAAATTATCTTATTTTCTTTCTTTTCTAAAAGGATAAGATTTTTTATTTGTTTACGTTTTGGAGGCATGGGGAACAGGGTGTAAAGTTCACTCATCCTCTATAGAAAAGGGAGAATCCTCCGACCAGACGGGCGGTAAATATGCTAGTTGCGCGGTAAATTCAGCTTGCGCGATGCAGGATTTTGCTGACGTCAGTGTGATGCGTAGTTCGCATGGTGATGTACATGCCGCCACATTGTAAACGATAATAGTCTATCAGCAACGATGTATGGAACAACGAGCGGACGGTCACTATAGCCACGACCCACTTCATAGCCCTGATAACATAACACTGACAGTTAGCAGAGTGTTGACAGGAAAAAAAAAGATGCAAATTTAGATCCAATCTAAGTTTAGATCACACGATGCAGAGAGAGATGAGATGAGATGTGTAGAGTTCTCTAGTCCGAAAATACTTTTGAACAAGAAATATCAGTTGTCTGACACTAAAAGACGTAGCAAACTAAAAAAACCGGCCAAGTGCGAGTCGGAATCGCAAACGAAGGGTTCCGTACCACAAGGCTATAAAAGCCTAAAAAGACACGTTTATTATATGCACACCCCCTTTAAATTTTAACTTTATTTCATTTTTATTATTTGTTGTTAAAGCGGCAACAGAAATACAAGCTGTAAAAATTTCAAAGTTCTATCTATTACGGTTCATGAGATACAGTCCGCTGACACGACAGACAGACGGACGGACGGACAGCGGAGGCTTAGCGGGTTCCCTTTATTTTTCGTTTCCGTTCGGTTACGAAACCTTATAGACTAGACCCATTTCCGACCGAATGTCTTTTATACAAAAAATCATGCATTTAGTTACCGATTTGTCCTTGGGCTCCTTGGTGTGCAGGTTGTAGAGCGTGCCACGCTTGTACTCGTCTCCGCACACGTAGCAGACCTCCGTCATCGAGTTCTTGTCCGGCATCGAGAGGTCGAGGATGTCCCGGTCGGAGCTAGAGTTGGAGTTGCCGGAGTAAACCGATACTGTTGATCTGGAATGCAGGGGGAAATACATTAATTTATTTGGCTAATTTGTGTATGTTTTTAACGAAATATGACACAGAGCTATCATAACTAAGGGTCGTGTTCAAGCACTGGCCGAATTTCAAAATACAAGGTGGCAGGGACATCAACGCGCAAACTGTAATCATGAATTCAGCAATCAGCACACGATTCTAAACCCTTACCGAATATAGAATTTTCTCAAACATGCTTGGCATTATTGACAACCTTCTTCGAGATAAATCGAAATTGCTGTACTGGCCAAATACATGCGAGCAGCGGCCGACAAGTTGTATGAAAATCCTTATCTGTCGTGGTTTAGCGGCCAAATAAATTACATATTAAACTTATATCTGTCGTGTAATTTAAAAATGGAACGACCTTTTACTCCGAAACATGGCAACCAAGGAGGTAACTTATCAAAGGTTTTATTTAAATTTCGAACTGGCTTGCAAATAGTTTACACGTTCGTCCATCAATGCCTCTTTTGCTGGCCGCTGCAGTAATGTACTAAGTATAGTTAATCGGTTATGAAAAAAAAACTGCTTTTTCATAGAAAAGTGCAATACCCACGAGGTCAAAATATAATAATGATAATAATATGGGACCACATCCACACAAGGTCTTCAGGTCCCGAACTAGGCAGAGCCTGTACTACGGTAACCTGATGACTGATATACATACTTATATACATATACACACCCAGACACAGGTCAAACAGACATGTTCATGCACACAAATGTTTGACAATAACAAATGTTTGTTTGTTTGTTAATATTTTTACATTGCAAAAATGTCTGTGGTTGCGCATATTTTTGTAATTATTTTGTTTGCTTCCCCGTCTTGAGTGTGATTTTCGTCCAGTTGAGCGCCCTGTGCTCCTCTGTGATTTAATCGAACATCATTGCAGTTATGACCATATTATTTGAGTGTTTGTGTATAAACAACAATGTTTTGTTTAACCTAATAAATTTGAACATCCAAAATTGGAATTTGTTTTATTACACTCGAAACAAGTTTATTGTAATATCGAATTAGATTTACCGAGTAGAATAATGTAGAACGGTTGAAAATTCTGTTGTAGTAAAACTAAACCTAAAAAATGTAAATCTTTAAACTAGTTTTGATATATATTTTTTAGGTTTACTTTTACTACAACAGAATTTTCAACCTTTCTACATTATTCAACTCGGTACAATAAAGCTATATCGTACTACGTAGGTATATTGACGGATGAATAGTGTATGTCCTGGTAACTAGATGGCACTGCCTAAGGAATGCACAAGTTGTCAGTCTATCTTTAATATTATAATAATAGTGTATGGTCTTGCTAAATCGGCCTTCTGAATCATAGTGCGCCGTGTCCCAAATATATTTGGAAAAAGGCTAGGCAAATGAAGAATCCTAAAGTTTGGAAAATCCAAAAGTGCACGCCTCATAACGATCATTAATTTTAATAAAATAATAAATCGTATAGTCGAATCGTGATATAAAAAGAATCATCTATGCAAGACAATTTCTTATATTATTTTTTGTATGTATGTATCGCGGTGAATTTTAATTAAAAAAATATATATTTTATAAACTACGTGTATTATAATAGTCTGTCTACTCATATGAAATACGGCAACAGTTCACCGAATTCTGGAACTAATAAAAAGCCCGGTCTCGATATATAAATTTTTTCGGGAGTTAGATGGTAAATACAAAATCAACGTACCTACAGACATCAGGACGACCGCGTAATTATTTTTTCCAAACGTTTTTTTTTCAAAGTAGCAACGTAAAATGATTTTTAGAAAGCATAAGATGGTTTAATTTAGATGTTTTTGCGATGTACAGACGCCAGCAGGTCAAGCTACCCGAAACTGTCAAATTTTCCCAATCAACCTTGAACCTTAATGCTTTAGCGATAAAGTTGAAAATCTATTAAAGAAATTTGACAGATTGTAGTAGCTTGATGTGCTGGCGTCTGTACATCTACTCATATTATTGTATAGGTATTATATAATTATGATAGAGGCATTACATTTGAAGATCACAAATTGATTGACCTTGCCGAGTCGGGAGTAAAGCACTACCTCAGCCGCTTCGCGTTATGAGGCGTGCAATGTACGGGTGTACATTGTTACGTTTATTAATTCTCTCTTCTTTCCTTATGGACTATGTCGATAAGGGAAGGAATATAAAATATCGATACTTGTTTTTTGATCAAGTTGGCAGTGTGTTTGCCAGCATTGTCTATCTCGTCCTGCACTAAATTGACAGATTTTGTTGTCCGTAGAATTAAGCATGTTACAAGTCAATAGGTTAAATGGTCTAAGGCTACTAACGAAATTCCGCGATCGGCCTGATGATATTGGCTATTTTCCATTTCAGCTTTTATTGACCGTCTTTGGGAGCTACGTGGCCTCGTCAAGAGGTCCCTGGCCGGTCCCTGGCGAGTCTCACCTGACGGCGTCCAGGTAGCCGGCCGGCTCGGAGGCCCCGCTGTGCTGCGAGCCCACGGAGATCACGGACGGGTCCCGCGCGCGCAGGTCCAGCACGCCGCCCGAGTCCTCCGCCGCGCCGCCCCCGCCCCCGCCCCCTCCCGCGCCCCCGCCCCCGCCCCCGCCCCCGCCCCCGCCCCCGCCCGCGCCGCCGCCGCCTAACCGCTGCTGTAATACATTGTAAGGACTGTGTTAGATTATTGAAAGAAAAAAAAACGGTTTATTTGGCACAGTACTGTAAGCAAGGAACACATTTGAACAAATTAAAACTAACATTAATATTTCAAATATAGGATCATGTGTGCCTCGCGGCCGCGCCATATAGGTTCATTTCAGCAATAATGACAGACAGACGCTAATGCTATTACTTTACATAACATACCAGTATTTGAATATGTCGTGTAACATTCCTCGTAAGTAAAAATATTACTTTTTCTGGGACAATTGGGTTAAATCTGAAAACTGTTCTAACTTGTAAAATTTGGAACTCTGTAGAATAAACTTCTGCGTATGGATTATGGTGGTAATTTATATTGTTTATTAACGCGATGTGTTTTTTGTTTTTGTGCTCACACCATAAATTATTATTATAACTCTATACGTGAGGATTTGTAATTGGCTAGCTGGTGACTATGGTGCCCCTTTTTTTGTCTGTTTTTATTAGCTGTAAGTCCTCCATGTACTAAAATAAATAAATAAATAAATTGGCAAATAAAATAATAATAATTTGTCTATCGGTCCGAACACCAAAATCATTAACTTTATTTGCCTCCCAGATAGCTGATAAGTTTCTGACTGACAGACCAACAGGAAATAAATCGATTTGATAAAGTATTTATTTATATTTGTTTGTGTAATTGTTAGAACTCGCAATGGCAAGACCATTGGAACATTTGTAAATAATTCTTAGACTTAGGCCCTAGATGGCAGTCTAATATGTATCAATATAATAATCTGTTAACTACGGACCGTGATTGCCAAAAAACCTCCCATTATGGTCCCATATATTTAAATTAATTTTTCGTGGAACCGAAAGCGGACAAAGCAAGTAAAATCAGCCTTAGATAATATTTCCACTGCTGATGCACTGGCATGCGGGCCCCAATTCCACTACGCGGGCCCATTGAAGTGCGCGTTCGTAGGTTCACAGAATTTTGGGTTTTTCACTGCAGAACATGAGTACACAGTATTAAAAGACAAGCTATGTAGGTACAACTCACATTATTAAACTTATGCACATGGTTCTGCTCCTTCTCCTCCTTCCGGAAGGCATCCTGCGCGGGCGCGTCGGGCGGGTACAGCGGGCGCGACGCGGGGCGCGGGGAGGGCGCCGCGTCCTCGCGCCCGCCCTCCCCGGAGAGGCCCAGGACTTGCGCCGCGTACTCGCCTTGGAACGACATGTCGGCGCCTGGAAAATTGAAACAAGAACTTGGTTACATTCTGAGATTTTGTTGTAAGTTTGTTAGTTCAAATTAACCAGTTCCTAGCAATGTTAGAAATAACGGTTAAACTTTCAGCTGCTATCCAAATATTTTAAAAATTTACGGTAAACTGGACTTATCATATCCCTCAAGGGTTAATTGCAAATGTGTATTACAGTGTGACTGAAGTTTCGATTCTCGATGAGTTTGTATTCGTCGTTGGTCTAGTTGTCGCAGACGCTGCTGAGCATGTGGTCCTGGGTTCGATCCCCAGGTCGGACAATTGAGTTTCTCTATGAGGAATTTCTCATTAGCAGCCCGGACTCTGGATTTGTGTGTTGGTTAGTGGCAATAGGCTCGCCGTCTGTTACATGGGACTTAAAAAGAACTGGCGAAGTATGGGTGTAATTACTAAGGTACAAATTACTTACAGGCGTGCGTGGTGTTATGTTTATGTAGATCTGTCCGTACATAGCTTATTATGTCCATCAGCCGTATATTATAAAACCTAACGGCGACGGCGGTGACTTGTTGTCAGAAAAAGAACAGGAAGTTATAAAGAAACATCTTCCCTAAACAAAATATTAAATTTTAAATACGAACAGAGACAAGCATGATGCAGACCAGTAACATTTATAAATTATTAATTTATTATGCACACCGTAATTTAAATGATCTCAAATTACACTCTCCGTTTAACCACAAACAATCAACTAAATGCCAGTCTTTACACACAAAACCGACCAATTACTATTAAGTTAACCAACTACAAGTCAATTATCATCCTACAATTACGTTCCCATACATTAACGTGTAGATACCTCTACCACGTGTACAGTCAACAAAAAGATAAGATGGGTACCTATAATACAGGGCAGCTAACTTACAACCACTTATAATTGTAGTGCATGTGCTGAGAACTATTTTATATTACTCTTTTAAGCTTAAAAGTTACACACACAAAATAATAATAATCAAACATCGAATAAGCAATTTAATTCGAGGAAGGACAGCACTTTTGTCGAATGTTACAAAAGAGAGGAGCTCCCTAATCACCTCCCAATTTTGTTTTAAAGAAGTAGCGTACGGAACTGCCAAAATGAATAATGGTGCCGATTCCCTTGTTCACAAACTAAACTAAATTTAAGTTGAGTGCATCCTTTTCTTTCTATTTCATTAAGAAAAGGACAGAAGATAAATTTTAGTTTAGTCCTGTCAAATTAATCAGCGCCTGACACTACTCCATACAAGTTTAGACGTGATTAAAAAGTTGACAACTAAAATTACATCAAATTACGTCAGGTGCTGACTAATTTGACAGGACTAAACTAATATTTATCTTCTGTCCTTTTCATAATGAAATAGAAAGAAAAAGATGCACTCAACTTAAATTTAGTTTAGTTTGTGAACAAGGGAATCGGCACCAATAGCGTAGTAGGAAAGATGTTTTGCCTGTTGATTTAACTGTTTTGCCGACTGTACCCATCTACCTACCCATAGGTGGGTACGTAGTCATTCATGGCTCGGCTGCGCTTACGCTGGCGACCTCGGCGCGGTGGCAGTGAAAGTGCCACCGTAATCAGCTGACCGACTGAGTCGAACTGACCTATGTAGAGTATCTGCAGTAGTCCACTTGTGTACTTTAACATTTAGTGTGGGAATTTAGTTTTTATTTGTTTTAGAAGTTATGGACGTAGGTAATGGAGATCTATGATGAAATACTGATGCAATCTAGTAATTTATTACTTAACTGCGTAAGATCAGATTAGTCATATTAAATAATTACATTAATTACACACCAGTCCTCCAGTAAATTTACATAGACTCGGTCTAAATTACAAGTGACTTTGGTGCACAAATTCCCGTAAAGCCGCTGAAAGCTGAAGTGAAATTGGTCTACGTCTGCCGCATGCCGTCTAAGCCCTAGGCTCATGTTACCACACATTGAAGCCCCGACACAGCGCGTCGAGACTGCTCGCGAAAGCGATGGAAGAACGATTTAATATCGAATATAATCAACAGCGAAATCTTGATCGTCAGTTCTTTTCATGAAACAGGCTATACGAAGAAAAGGAATAAAATACGTTTTTTGCGCTTAGGTCATCATCAGTCTCTTGCAATTATCCCAACTTATTCGAGGTCGGCTTACGTGCAGCATTCCTTCCTCGTCCATAGGTATTAGGTTATAAGCATAACGCATAAAAGTAAAAAAATCATCAACTCCAAATCAACGCTTTACAAGCAAATTCTTATCAGAAGCATAATATGATTAACATCAGTCCTGTCAAAAGGATAAGATAGTTCATATCTTTCAAGTAAAAGACTTGAAAGATATGAACTTCGAAAGCAAAACGAAGTTGCATTTCTGTCTTTAGTTTTAACATACTTGACCAAACTACAGACCCGGTAGCAGGTTTCTGGCTGCGAACATAACTAGAACACGGCCGCGAGATAAGGCTACATAGGTCACTGGACCACCGGGGTAACATACTTAAGGGCAAGCAATTATTATAATTACTGCAATTATTTTTATGTTCCACGATTCTGAGGAAAGAATGTCGGAGGAAAGGGCGGAGCGGATGATGAAGTCAAGCTGACTATTACAGTTAAATAGTGGGAAGCAGATATTATTATGGAAATGCCGACATACTGTCTTACCATAAAGATAGAAGCAGTTGAGGTCGAGAGATTTTAAGGAAGAATGCAACAGCATCTTTTCATACACGATGAAAATTGCGGAATAACGTGTTCTTTCATTTTATTTTGTTCATAAACTGCCCTCACTAAAGTTATGGTCCTCACCAAAATAGGAAAGTGCCGCAGTGATGCTAATCCACTATAGGTCCTCACTCCTCACAGAAGTGTTTGTCAAGTCAACGCCAAATGCGGGCAAAGTCGATATTAGAGGAAACTAAAACCAATTCGCTATTGACTCAAGCATATAACCAGTCTGTTTGACTTGCCTAATTCAATATTTCTGCAGTGCACATTCGCGTAGATTTTTCCAACTTCAAACAATGTAACAGTGAAATTAGTTTAGCCATTTGTAATAGACATGCGAATACTACAGAACAATGGTTTATAACTGTACAATAGTCCGGTTTATGTATAGGGCCACATTCGTATTGTTTGCCAAAGTGCGTCGTTGAAAACTTTGGTATAGCTTGTGCAAAGTACATTAGCTTAGGTATTTGTTAAGGAGCTAAACAGGCTCACCTGCATATTACTTATTCAACAAAACGTGTGCGCTCGGGGGAGCCCCGTCAGAAACGAAGTTCCTTACGCGATACTCGCACGCACACACTCACTCGTATATAATTGAAGGAGACAGAGAGAAAGTCGCATGGAAGGGACATAACGCTTTTCGTTGCGTGACCGTATCGTTCCAACAGTTCGCTGGAATAAAGAGTATGATTTTGCAAAGGAGTTTTAGGCTGTTTCGAAGAATTAGCAAACAAGTTAGTGGAGTGAGAGGCGATTCGTTTCCGAGTTTGGGTGACGCGCACTATGACACGTAACCCACGTCCTAGGTGGACGTGATCAACAAGGTATTACAGTTAAAATAGGCGGTAACAGCTTCCACGGGAGAACCACCTGACAATTACTTCACCACTCAGTGACCTCTCTGTTCCAAAAGTATCTGATGAAAAGTGTAAACTAACCCTGTTTTTTTTTTTTTACTTAAAAATTTGTTTGCTCTTGACTCTAGTCCAGGTCTGTGGTGACAGATACAGAGTCGACGATGAAGTGAGCTTACCCAGAAGAAGCCTGTTCACTCTCACTTTGAAGAGATTAGGGTTGTATGCGTTCGGAAACACAGGCGCAGGTAGAGAGTTCCACTCTTACGCAATCACTAATTATAGGGAATAAATAACACATTCATCTGTATTTAGAAGGTTTCAACTTTATATCCAACGTTTTCCAGTCATTGTTGTTTGAATAACGTTGTTAAACTGTTATTGAAAATTTGTTTACGGTATCGTATCGTGGCGATCCGTAATCAACCGTATTTTTTCACGGCACGAAAAACGTGTGTGTACAAAGGGCCATAATCGGCCTAAACTGTATGTTTAAAACTTAACAAACACGAAGTAACCTAGTAACACGCTAGAACCGCAGCACCTTTTTTTTTTTTTTTTTTTTTTGTGGGTGGGAAATCATCAAATAACTTCTCCCGCTCTGGGCAGAGCAGGAGGGCGTGTCAGACTCTTACTGACTAAAACCCACCCGTGTTCCTTCAGTTGCCTGTGCCAGGGGCCACGGTAACCCTCTTGGACTTTTCCGCAACCCTAGCAGGCATCGGTCCTAGCAAACCCCGTCATTGGTGCTGACATCTCTTTGAGGCGCGCGTGGAACACAACGCGCCGTCGACCCGGGCCTGGTCCTTATCGAACGGCGAGCTGCCCATTGCTCGCCGCTCGCAGGCCCGCGCCTACGGTGGCCGGGAATCGGCCTGCGATTCCCGACGCCCAGGGCGTCTCCTGCGGCGGCTAGGGGCGTGAGGGCGCAAACTTTGCCTCTCCCTCACGCGTTCCGCCTCCTCCTTCGCGAACATTACTGCTTCGCAGAAGGAGGTGACGGCTTCCCAAGCCCTCTCGCTCCGTACCATGGCCTGGACCAAGGCCGGACGCGAGAGATCGCCACCGCCAATCGCCTCCACGAGGACACGGCGTTGCTCCGCCCAAGCCGGGCAGACCTCCACCGTATGCTCCACCGTGTCCTCCGGGCGATCCACACAATGGTGACACCCGGGCGTTTCCTCCCGCCTTATCCGGAACAGGAACCTCCCGAAACAGAACCGCAGCACCTAATCTAGCAACAAAACAAATTAACTAGGTAACAAGTTTGCACACAGACATCCCAGCTATTAGTCCAAAAAGATAATTACGAGTAGTGTTGTGCAGTTCGCGAGCGGAATAGTTCGTAGAACTCGGGAACTATTGGCTAGTTGCTAGTTCGGTGGTAGTTCTGAACTTATTTTGTCTTGTTTAGTTCATTAGTTTTCAATGACTTAACGCGAGCTATTTTCACGAGTAAGTGAGGTTTACCAGCTGAGCTTGGTGTTGTTTTATTTGCCATCAAATCTACCAGTAAATTAAGAATAGGTCTGAAAATATCAACCTTAAAACCCTGCCAGGAGAGGAGACGATCAGAACATAAAGTTTTATTTAGCGAAATTATTCGCTCTGCAACCATATGACCTGGTCAAAGTGTGTTAGCTATTGGCCGTTCATAAGTTGGCTCTTGAAATTGGCATGGTCTTTATAGAACAAGGATAACTGGCCTTCAAACGAAGGTGGGTAGAGAATGATCGATCACTAATCCTCGGACTGACCGATCGATTCGCTCAGAGAAAAATTAGATGCAACATTACCAAAACTCATACAATCAGACGAAAAGAAAAGTCGACCTAATTCACAGCATCACCAAATCTAACTAATTTCGCGATTGTGAACTAAAGCGCTCCGAACTATGGCATTAGTCATGTCGTGTGAACAATACAAAGTTCAGTATGCAACGAATAGAACCGGTTGGAGCCGCTTAGTGGAACTTCACTTTTATTTACAGAGACTAATTCGATGCAATCAGGGTTGTGCTGACACGAATGTGTTGCTTGTTTTGTTTGAGCTAACATTGTAACTTTTTAAGAGTGTTTAAAGTTTGTTCAAAACTATTGTCGTCGTTAGGGCTGATGATTGGTTTGTAATAGGAGCTTATGATCGTCCAGCTTCGAAATGTTTACTGCTTCACAAAATGTCAGATGTTTTTCAGATCCAAGAATGATGTTATAGTTTTGCAAGTACACGAGCTCATTAGTTTTACAAGTGACACATCTGTTCCGAGTAATTTCATTATGAGCACCGCGTTTTGCTAACTCATCATTGCTTTTGCTTGCTTTTTTTTTCTTCTCTTCATTCTTTCTAATAACCAATTAGAAATATACAAGTGGAAGCTTGTCATTAGCAAATGTCACTACTTATGCACGATATTTATGATTGTTATTAGTCTGCAAGCTTTCTTTAAAATTAAATAAATATAAATATAGGTATGATTTCAATCTCATACACCCAAAATGGAAAGAAACCAACCCCAACTTCGGTTCAGTCGGTTTCTAGACCAGACCCAGAATACACTAAGTCAGTATGTTACACAGAACTTAGCCCACAGCTCATCTAGTTCGTATCAATAAATCCACCGCATCTTCTTTCCCGCCGCTCATACACAACCTTCATCGACCAGGATGTTGATGGCACAGAACTGTCCAGCGGTGTACTTGCGTAACACACTAACAGTAGGATTGGCTTTCAACAATATTCATTGCGGTATTTACGTTGTTGAACCGCCAATTTTTTTGAAACATGAAACAATTGTTTAGATTCCTTCAAAATGATTCAGTTTGTGATTATATATTAATTGCTGAGCAGGCCAGGTCAAAAAATTACTTGCGGAAACAGAACACGTCTCTCAAAGTACACTAAACAGGAACGATTTAGTTCTAAAACATAAAATACGTGTATTCGTCCTGTTCAGAGCCGCGTGGCATCCTTAGCCCCCGAGCGGCGGCCAGTCGTATTTATATAACATCAAAGAGTTGGTACCCCGTCGTCTGGCCGGCCAGTGATTCATATTTCATCAACGTTTGACATATGACATGTTCGCTACCAATAGCAGTCCCTCGTGCTAGATGGAAATTCCCGTTGGGGAAATTATTGGGTGCACTTTTTCGTTTACGGGAAATGTTCCAGCCATTTCTGAAGCTTGCAAATTGGGAAGGGCTAGGACCTGCTTAGGTTTATGGATGATTCGATGTCAAAACATGTGGTTATTTTAAGGAATGTTTGTGACAACTGAAGTGAGCTGCCATATTGTTAAGCGATGCTGAAATAGACCGGTTAAGCACAGAATTAAGTCGGGGTTGATGAAACGGCTGAAAGTCATAGGAACTAGTTGCGACTTTCACAAAACCCATCGTGTTAATAAACCAGCATTTCCCATTAATTTATCAGAAGATACACCACTCAAAAACGGTTCCAATCGCAAGCAGTTAACGAAGTTCTGGTTCTCAGTGGCTGACAACTATCCTTGCCTGTTTGATGAAGCTATACAAGTCCTCCTTCCCTTCAGTACATCATACCTATGTGAGGCGGGATTTTCTCTACTATTCCTAATATTTAACTACTAGGTACCTACTATGTTTAATATTTAAAAGTAAATACCGAAATAAATTGAACGTATCAAACTCATTGCGATTAAAAGTAACTAAAACTGAAGTTGATGCTAAAGCTATAATGACAAAAGATAAGAAACAAATACACCGTTCTCATTGAAATAGCACTCCTTGTATGTAATGAAGTATTCATTTCGATTGTAGCTGAATGTTTTTTTTTTATTTGAACTGTCCTTTATGCCCCTTTTTTCACCATGACAGTCAAGAGGTGAGTCCCTAATTTGGAAGTTTTTGTCAGGTGGGTCGCGGTCTAGTCAACTTTGGGAACCACTGAATTAGACCTTTCGCCCCTATCTATAATGTTGTTTGTAATGCTTGTCCATAATGTTGTCTATGTATAGCATAATCGTCTATCTACGATTGATTGCATTGCAGACGACAGTCCGCTGTTTACTCTGTATACAACATCAAACAACTTATTATTATCGGGCTTATGTCTGCGCAGCGATTAGCATTCGCAAACCGTTTGACTGTCCCTCTGTCCCCGATGCTATACAGTTGTGTTAAAATACATACGTGCATGGATCATGTTGTATGTTAGTGCAGATAGTACGTGAAAACGATTCGGCTGTATGTTTACCTCTCATTACATATTTGGCAGTCATAAATAAAGAGTATTACCGAGAGAATTAAGAGATTGATTGATTGAGATTAAGAGGTTACCGTAGTACAGGCTCTGCCTAGTTCGGGACCTGAAGACCTTGTCTATGTTGGCATCTTGTCTCCTAGCGAATTCAAAGAACATTTTGAAATGAAAACTAAAACAATACTTACGGCTTTTAATAAAGTAATATTTAATTTTAAAGGCTTTTACTAAACGTTATATTTCATTTTAAATGCTTTTAAATGTAATATTAGATTTTCATGGCTTTTTTATAATAGCAATATTTCGGGAAAATCATGGCATGAAATAGCTTGCACGCAGGGAACAGGAGTGGTGATTAACGCTCTTTCATTCTCCGTATGAGAGGCTTTATATTGAAACACTGGTTGTTGCAGACAGTGTCAATTGCATCGCATCCTTGGGTTAATCACTTCACCCGTACCTTCACTTGTACCCAGATAAAGGTATCCTATGTGTTAATCCTGGCGCATATTTAATACTAAAACCGACCGGCGGCGGCGGTCATCCCAGAATTTTACAAGTATTTTTATCTTAGGTTCATGCTCTATGAACAGTACCTGTAGGGACAATGTGAACATTACATTGTCACGACAAGTCACATCTTTTGACTAATATGTATTGTCAGTTAAAGTTGTTGCAGTCTCATCGGGCCATGAGCATGAGGGCAGCTGAGTGCACCTGTGTCTGCGCATGCCACTTGTGCACTATAATATCTCCCGCGCCGCAGGCTAGTCTCCGCTGAGATCTGCCGCCATGGCCGAAATTCGATCTGGAAGACTATTATTATTGTCATTTATATTAAATAGAGCCTTGGACATGATCTATCTGTGAGCCTGTTTCATCCAATCATGGGCAATCGAGTAACGAACAATCAAACATCTTCACTCCTCATTTTAAGGGCTATTTCTATCTAAACCTACAGGACCATTACCGCATACCGACCTACAGCATACGAGCAGACACGTACCTTGTAGTTACAGGCCGTAAGCCCGCACGGAGGTACTATAGTTCGTTCCTTGCGCAGGTGACACGTAACAAAACAATGCATTGTTTCGATGGTGGGGGGCGGCCTGCTCACCACAATGGTGTACCACGAAATGCTAAGTAAACATGTTATATGGTTGTAATTTTAGTGTTTGTGTCAATTTAGTATGCTAGTAGGTGACCAGTCAGTTCACCAAACATTAATTGAAAAATTTTTACTTGACAAGCAACGATTGGCAAAACAATTATTTGTCATTTCATCATTCTACAACAAGGTTACTAATATTTCACTTAGCAAAATAATTATCCGATAAACTTTTATTTAATAACGTATTGTTTGACAAACAATTCATTATTTTTTCATTTTTTTTCATAAACAACGTTTGTAATAAAGACATTAAGTACACAAATTGACTTAATATAACGTAATTAAAAATAAAAAAAACTCACATTAGCATAATTTGCAAGTGTAGTAAGTGTAGGTTCTTTTAAACCCTGCACACAGAAATAGGAGCCCCGCTCGGCGGTGCTCCGTCGACCTGCTGACGGAAACGCGAACCCTAGACGGTCGACGACACGGGGAGTTAGGTTCGATTAGGTTTCTTTAAACCAATGAGGAAATGTATTGTAATGAAATGATATTTCGTAGAAACGTGATTTATCCTAATGAATCTAAATGAGAAATGTTTATAATTATGATTAAATATCATCTGATGCACTTGTCAAAAAAAATTGTTTGCTAAATATTTGTTTACAAAACGAGTATTTATAAAATAAAACATTACCGGAAGAGTGGTTTTAGAAATAAATAGTATACTATTTATTTCTAAAACAACTCTTCCGGTAAAACACGGACAAATTTTCATTTTACTACCAACGTTTCTTATACATACGAAACGTTAGTGGTAAAATTTAGTGAACCATGCTAGTAATTTGGTTTTCATCCCATCTATTCGAAAAGGACGACTTGGTTCGCCTTTAAGTGCACCCAAAGATGGTGTTTTCTATAAGAAACTTTTAGCGGGCAGTAATGAGTTTTTAATCCTCTTTATAAGTGCGCCGCAATTATCACTGCCGCGCACTTTTTGAATTTGGAACATCTTAGTGTTCAGCGCCAAAGAAATCGAACACAAATATTGTTTGAATAAAGACTGGCTGGAGTGGCTGGTACGACGGCCCATAGTCGCGCCGGCGGAATTAAAAACGCGCGAACTACAACTCGCGTTTTCGTCATTTTCACGGATTGTTAGAAATTCAGGGTTTTATTTAGAAAAATGAGTTCCTTCAAGTGACAGTGAAAGTATAGAATTAACTCCTGAAAGTATTAGAACTGACGCAAGAAATGTGATGGATAATCTATTACTTACCTGCAAAATCCCGGGAGAAATATATGAAAGCCTATGGTAATTTTATTGAATGGAGAAATGCAAGAGGCACCAAGATTTTTTCAGAATCTGTGTTTTTGGCCTACTTCTTGTACTTAGCCAACACTAAATAACCTTCCACTCTTTGGAGTACCTACTCAATGCTAAAATCAACAGTCAGTTCTAATAACGACGTAAAACTGGACACATATTCGAAATTAATAGCGTATCTGAAGAGGATGTCTGATGGATTTAACCCTAAAAAATACAAAGTATTCTCAGTCAAAAACATGGAGACTTTCCTTGGTGAGGCACCCGACAAAGTCTTTCTTGTCGTAAAAGTAAGTAACTATGTAATGGTGGATTAGTAAAGTACAACCATAGTGTTTTAAAATGCGCATTTTATTGTAACCTGTATTTCCATAGATACTTGTCTTATTCACGTTCGGTTTTGTTACAGGTGGCTTTAATTTTCGGAGTACATGGAGCTTGTCGTGGTAATGAACTTTTAAAAATAACTGTTGATGATGTCGAAAATCACTCGGATGATTTACTGTTAGTAAAGCTGACAGACACAAAAACAAAAATTTACAGATCCTTCGAAATCCGAGGAGAATACAAAACTATCGTACAGAAATACCTGCGTCCTGCTGATCAATGAAGATCAATCGGTTTTTCATTCGTTATCAAAATGGCAAGTGCTTAAAACAAGTTATGGGAAAAAATAAAATTTCTAACATGCCACAAGAAATCGCTACTTATTTGAAGTTACCAGATATCAAGCTGTATACAGGACATTGTTTTCGTCGTACTTCTGCTACTCTTTTGGCAGATTATGGAGCAGACTTAACTGTTCTCAAGCGACATGGAGTATGGAAGTCGAGTGCTGTAGCAGAGGGGGGCTATATAGAAGATTCCATTGAGAACAAGGCGAAAACATGTCAACCATCAGTTAATGAATCCATGCCACTGTCGCCGCGCCCATCTACATCCAAACAACGAGATTCACCGTCACATTTTCCTCAAAATGAGCCAGATTCGGACCTTGTTTCAAACACGCAGAATATAAAATCTACAACGATCTCTATTCCTAAGAAAAGTGTAACAAATAATTTTCATAATTGCGAAAATGTCTCAAATGTAAATATAAGTTTTTAGTTGTTTTATTATTAGCTATTATTTAATTTAAATTTAGTTGTTACTCTATGTTTTATTAAATAATAATATTACAATAAAACATGAGGCGCCTTTTATTTTCTCATAGTGGGTGATGAAAAGTAGAGTGTTTTCACTCGGGCGCAAAATACAGCGTGGCGCTGCAATGGTGACCTTAATTTAACACACATATACGTTTTCACATTTTCGTTTCATGACAATTTTTTATTTCCATTAAACGTTATTATTTACAGATTTATTAAAGAATTTAGGAAATAGCATCTTAGAGCAACCTGTACTTAAAGAACTGTCGCGCAGCGGTCATTTCCCTCGGTCACGGATCATAACTTCGCATCAATGAAATTAAAACGAATAAGCAATACTATTAGGATGAAACAAATGCATAGAGTAGGCGAATTTAAGGAAATTTCCTTTGTTGGCGAGCAGCGCAGGCGACGCGCGCTCTCCCTTCCACCCACCCGCCGCACCGAACACGAATTCTTTTTTTGCTTTTCTAGTGCTAGTCGAACCCGTGTCCTTGACGCACTTATTTACACTAGTGCGCATAATTACGTCGCGAAAAAGACTCTTAGCTATTGTTTTATTTATTTCTTTTTGTGTAATTAGGATAGTAATTAGATCATGGTACTGCGATAAAGACACTTTGATTGGTTTTCGTTTTCTTATCTAGTAGGTACGTTTACACCTCTTGCGATACGGACGCATTTATTTGTGCTATTAGTGCTTGTGTAAACTTATGATCGTGATGGCAGTGATTAGTGATGACAGTTATTACTAATAGTAACAAGAGAGGGTGATGTGATAAGTGTTTGTACCACTTGCGCCGCTCGGTTTCTTTGATAATATGCCGTCAAAGAATCGGACCGATCACGAGTAGGTACAAGACGCGATGCGCGGTTGCCAGCCCGCGAACCGACACATTGCCGCTCCGAGTTAACGTAAGCGAGCTAGGTAAGTAATTTCATGAATGAATTTTTGCAAGGGTGATCCCAATTTTAATGACTTTTTTATTATTTAGTTTGTTTGAAAAATTTTTTTTTTCAGTTTACGTATTATTTTAACCTATCAATATTTATATGGTTAATGGGCACTAGCCCTACCCGTGTATTAAATTAAAGTCACCATTGTAGCGCCACGTTGTATATTTTTGGCTCGGGCGACGTACTTTGAATTCCTCGCTACGTTCAGGATTCTACTAAAGAATTCTACTCTAGAATCCCTCACTTCGCTCTGGATTAAAAAAAGCGCCCTCGCCGTAAAAATATTAATTTGCTCCCTTATGATACAATCTACAATTTTTGGACTGCGTCATTTGCCTCGGGGTCGCAAAGTCGCAAGCGTAAACTTTGACCGTGAATACCTGGGTTCGAGTTTTTTCCATACTTATCCAGCTAAGCCAAGCCAGGTCAAGCCAAGATAGTATTCTGCTTTCGAATTTGTTCAGTTTTTTTTTTTTAATTTTCATAGTAAACAAGGGATTGTTGATACCTATGCGCCATTAACAAGCGTGTGATATATATATAGGAGCATAGAATCGACGCCGCCGACGCTACGCATTAATATCTTTCCCATGAATAATAAACTTAAAAACAAATACCCCAGTTCAATTTAAAAACATGATGTAAATAAAATTCTTAACCAAAAAAGCCACGCAAATCTACAACCTCCGTACTCTTTATAAAGCATGTCCTAAAAAGGACAAAAAAATAGGACACTTTCCGTGCGTCTATCACGGCTTGGCTCAGCCGAGACAAAAGAGTGCCGTGGGAGGGCCCAGCCTCCCGGATAATCCGCCAGGGGGCGCTTTGTACGACACGACCCGTTTTGACAGTTGAAATAATGTTTGATAACAATTTTTAAGGACATTTTTCGCGGAATGTTTTTTTTTTTTTGTTTTAAAAAATGTTGGATGTTACATTTTTATCTCGGCTCGTGGATCAGCTTTGTAAGAGAAGCCGCATCTATTTAAATTAATCAACCTTTTATGAATTTTCTTTTGATATTTCTTTTAGATAACTAGGTAAGTACGTACTTTGTATTTTCTTTTAAAATCAAATAGGACAGCGCTACAGAATAAAACAAAAGTTCTTTATGTTTGTTTCCTAAGAAAACGGTCATCATTACGAAAACAACGAAGCAATTTTCCGCTTCTTTTAGATTACACTGGATGTCCCATGTTTCGGCAGCTGACTGGCCAGAACAACTGTCGAAGGCAACTGACCTAAAGTACACACGGAAACCTACCCATTTAAAAAAATCCCAGCAAAAAATAACAAAATATTTCTTCCATGTCCACAACACGAATCTCGTCTCCTTTGTTTTAATATTATTTATCTGGCGAGGCGAGCCGAGGCGGAAAGGCGTTGGATTTACGACGGCCATTCGAAGTAAATCGGAATGCAACGTTGTTGTACGATTCGTAGTGACGCCGACTGATCCGATGCGTTTAATAGTCGATGAGGTACATGATACGTTGTGAAGACATTGTGTTTAGAGTTATTTATTGTAGGGGAAGATTTAAAGACGTATCCATGTTGTGATTATGGAGTGTCTACGGAGTATGCTAAATACGACAATGAGTTTTTGTAAAATTTAAACTGTCGTAAGAAACAATAAAGTTTACGATTCTTTCCGACCAGAGTTTTGGTCTGAAATAAATATTTGCATCGCGTTTCAATACTGTCTCTCTGGTTGAACGGAGTCAGAAAATTCGCTGTTCGAACCTATCACTTTGCTATTCTATTCCGCGTGATATTTTACTCCTATAATTGGGACACCAAATGCCAACGTGTACATTTTCCTTCCGAAGTATGTAAAAACTCTAGAAACCCTTCAAATTATACTAACCTATAAAAGGTTTCCCGTCCAGCCTCTTCATCCAGTAGAACCTCTGGCTGTGCGGCTTGTTCTCTCGGTCGTACTGCTCCCATTGCTGCCTCAGGAAGGTGTAGCACACGCAGCAGCAGCGTACGGTGCCATCCTCGTCGCCCTCTGCGCGGTAACCGGTGGGGAGAGGGTGCGCGCCCAGGAACGGGAAGTATGGTTCCGTGCACTGGGGTAGAAGGAAAAAAAATTTAAAAAACAAAAGAGTAAACGTTTTTGGAGTTCTGGGGTCCCTAAAACATATATCCTGATATAAAATCGTATGAAATGTTTTAATGTTTTCCGTTCTTTGCCGTTTTGCGTACACTGCAGTGTGATATATATAAAAAAAAACATATTTTATTTGTGAAGGTTGAAATAAAATAATCATGAGATTATATTGAGTGATCATACATAGTTCATGCTCATTCCACATAATTAAGTAAATAAGTACCTACCGATGAAAAACTCGGAGAAATCTTACTAAAACACAAGTATCGATGGGTTATACGAGTACAATACATAAGTTTAGATCTTCAAGAAAACAATGCACAACGTTCCGCTGAATTATAACTATTATCTATTCACTTACCGATTGCATACGCGCGTTAAGAGGCGTACTCACTGGAGATTGTGTTGGACAGCATGTTGGCAAACTGATGTCCAATATACAACATGGCAATCAAATTAAAGGCACAGTCAGAGACACTGGCATTGTTCCCCAATTAAAGCTCACTATCGGAATTGCAGTTCCGTATAATTAAGTTCCGAAATAAATGGCTCGAATCATTTACGAGCAGCAAATTCTTTTTGTGACTGTAAAAAAGGCATATTTCGTCAATATTGGCGTATCAAACAATGCACCGAATTTCCGAATCATCCAATAAAACTTGATTAGGATCGATAGGCTGCTGCATCGCAGGATCATGAATGTTTGGAAATGTATTTCATCTGCTCTCAACGTACTATCCAGGTTTCCGCATAAAAATTACAGGCTACAAATAACCATGAAGCTGCTAAAGGATTATTTTAATGTATTTTGTATGGCGACCAAAAATTATAACAAACTACCAGACTGTTTTAAAACTCTTAACTTTAGTACATTTAAATCTAAGTTATTCAATTATCTCTTATGTATATGCTACTGCTCGACTAATTATTTTATGAATGAAAAGAAAAGTTGACTTAAATATTATAATAATTATATTCTGTTATTAATATCTCTTTGACTTGAATCTTTTTGACATTTCCATTTCTAATATTTGATTAATTTGTAATTTGAATGTTATACTAATTTATTTAATTCAATATTATAACTAACAAACTTACCAAATCCCTGAAAATGTATTTGTACGCCGCTATTCTGACAAATAAATGGACTATTACTATTACTACTACGAAAGAAATCTTGCACCACCTTGTAGACGCCACAGCGAGTTGCCTAACATCCTGTCACCCAGTGAAAACACGTCTTTACACGCTATGTGGGAACGTTTTATGGGAAAACACCGTGAATGATTGCTGCGCCTTTCGTTGGTGATGCGTCGATTATCTCATGGGAACATCGCGTAACAGTGTTTACAGATGAGCTATTGGGTATTGGAGGTACGTTGCATGCTCTAGGTATTGCTCAAGTTAATGGAGAATACAGTTTTACTTGCAAAACCTGGAGATGCAGCCAGATAAGCGTGGGCAGTATCGGAGTCCTATACATATGTATGACAGAAGAATAGGACCACATACAAGTATGTACCGTTCCTAGTGCTGGAAAGACTTAAATATGATTTTACGCCTTTGCCTAAAGATGCTTAAGTGTACGATACTATAAAATATCACAGCAGTTGTAGGTAGGTACCCCAACTCTTTTTTTTTTTACTGAGCTAAAGATTTATTATAATCCAGGAATATTGGAGTCTGTGCCTCTTGTGTCATGAGCCAGGGACTACCACCCAGGCAAATCCCTCAAAATCCCTAGATTTTGAGGGAAAGGGCAGTACTACTGAAAAATGGTGCTAGTAATCTTGATTTCCATGTAGACTTTTTATTGGGTCACCCAGTTAGGTACTGCGATGATGATTTGAGTGAGCACAATACCACAAGCAAAACCTTTTGACTAACGTTAACGAACATATTTACATACATTTCTAATTTACCTTCACCATTTGAAGCCAGTACAAAAGCGTCACCCAAATGCCAGAAGTTCGTGCTACGATTACTGACATTCAGTTACCAATCCACCACGTGACACGACTCCCCGAAATGCGCACGTGAGTCAAGTCATAAACACTCCATACATATGAATGGGCTCATAAAATGGACCACAGAAGACTTCTGATAAGTAAATAAATTGATCTATTATTGTATAAGAATTAGGTCACATTATGCGGCAAGGAACATTAACATAAGTATAGCTAGTTCACGTTCAAATGGATAAGTATATTCTGGTTGATATTCCGATTTATTATAATATTGAAATCTGATTATAACGTCTTTCTATGAATTGAGGAATTATTAGCATATTTTACTATCAATGTCTACAAATTATAACGAGTATCGAAATTATTGTTGAAAAGCCAAAGACGGAACAAAAACTTCAGAGCACCTTTCTCTGCATCCGTACAAAACAGAGAGAAAACCAAATTAAGGAGGAGGTATGCTGGCGGACATTGTTTCGACTCCATATTTTGAAGAGATGACAATAAAAAGTACGAAAAACGATTTTACTTCAATCCTCTTCCCCAAACATGATCCAGCCTATCCAAAAGTAGATAGCACACGTAGAAACATCGAATCATGAAAAATTCAAAAACCTCATACATCATGATCATTCACATCTACTTACCCACTGTTTCCCCTCCATACCCATCTATTTTAAACCAGTCCCCAGTATATTTTCTCTTCAATACAATCACAAAGTACCAGGAACACATAGTTCACGAGCAATAACCGCCACACCCGTGCACTGGACATAATTACGTGTCAAATGTCAATCGCTTTAAGCACTCCATCAATTGCTTTCCGGTTGGAACCAGCACAGAACCCCAACACATGACTACACGTAATAAGACGCGAATCGGGTGACAATGTCGTTTGGGACGTCAAGACATCGTTGCAAAATGATGGATGTGTTATGATTTGTTGTTGAGGAAACACGGTTTTGTGTCGTGGGGAAAATATCGAATATATCTTGAGTTATTTCGATAAGTAGGTCAGTGATTACTTATGGCTGCGGGTTGCTTTCTGAAGTCACGTGCATAACTACATGGAAAGGTTCAGACACCTGAAGGGCCTAAGCAGAGTTTACCATTATCCATTATCTTAAACAACTATTATAATTAAACTATATAACAATATATACAAAGCTATATTGTACAATTCTTTATGGTTTTGGTACATAGACCCAAAACAAGTTCCAAGATAGGGAGGTAGGTTTTTCTTTGATGCTTGCAAAAAATTGCCCAAATTGACAAGCTGCATTCAAAGTTCGTAGCTTATCACATTTGTGACTTTTGATGTATGTCAACGGAGTGGTTTACCATATTTGCTGCTCGGTTCCGTTGTTGGGCAGCCACACACACACTACATTCATGCGTAGCGTGGCGTGGGTCGCAGTGGACGATCCCTCCTACATGTTCATACAAAACGAAGCTAACTACAGTTAAACCACAAAAGGTGCTTCGGTTATCGTCGTGTTTCCGAATTAGTACAAACGTCGCGCCACAGAGTAACCCCCAATAGAGGCAAAGCTAATACGTTTTGTACTGCTGCGCTTTGTGTTAGTGCGCCTATCATTGGCGTTCATATGAAGTTGTGGTCTAGCCATATGTAAGTTGGTATAATATACCTGCGTATCAGGCTTGACTCTGACGGTGTACTGGTCGATTAACCCGGCGCCGCCGCATACGAAGCACACGCGCACGTCGTCCTGTGCGGGCGTCGTTTTGTCGCGCGACGCACACGGCGACGCCGGTTTTGACGCCAGCGAGCTTTTTATGTACGCCTTGGCCTTCTCCATACCCGCCAGCTAAGGAACAAAATAAATTAGTTTAAAAACATGGACTAAGAACTTTTTCTGCCTAACTCTTCGGGGAAAACAATCGTGATTTATGTTATATTTATGTATGTGTTATTAAGAACTTTTTTAGGCTTTTTACAGGAACAATAAAGCCCCAGAGTATCCCTTGCAACATTTAACACATTAAATAGAGGATAATTGTTCAAATGTAGCTGACTCTTCATTCCATCAACGCGCATAAACGAAAAGCGTAAAGCATGCACTTACAAACTAAATTTCATATTTTATTTTGATGCCACATTAAATTATATATCACACCACAGCCCGTAATAAAGATTCCTGACCATAAGGTCTCCTACGGAGGCGGTGGTAAATATTTTGACGCGTCCCTTATAATGTGGGTCGCACCGTAGCGAAAGTATCATTAAAAACCTTCTCGGAATACAAGCGAGCTACTGCGAAAGCACTGAAATTTTCCCTCTTCACGACAGCCATCCATCTGTGAAAAAGTAATGGCTTATAGGTTTTGAGAATGCTGATGAAAACTCAACCCTATTGCAGTTGGATATTAAGTATATTTTGGTAGGGTGAAGGCAGCTTTTAATACGGCTCATATACCTTGAGATTTGTGTTTATGAATCTAATACTTTTATCTTTAAAAGAACCTCGAAAAAATACCTGCTAAAAACGGGAGTTACCCTTACCGAGTTATATCATACGTATATAAGTATACTTTTCTTCCCTAAGGCGATGATATTTTCTTTTTCTTTATAGGAACGAGTTTTCGTCCCTACGAAGAAAAGAACAGACTAAAAAGAAAAAACTCTTTTCATCGAGAGAAGGCCCGAGCATTGATAACCAGTAACAAATCAAGTATCCGAAATAACCGGATTTTGCCAGTTTTTCCTCGTTTCGTGTTGGCAACTTCAGATCATTAAGCCCAGTTCTCTTCACGATGTTTCCAGTTCCATTCTCCGGGTGTTAACGAACAGTTAATTAGTTACCCAGAAGCACTAAATTTCCATTAATTCCGTGTTCGCGTCGGCAATTTCGAGAAAACCATAAATAGCTTTCCAGTGCTCCGCGATCAGCTATTCAAGACATCTATTAAGTCGTGAAAATCTAATCGGAAAGTGAACTGTGGCGGTTTGCCAACGTTTACGAACGGTATTAAGGTAACACTCATGAATATCAAACTGGACACTTTTGTAAACAAACTCTTTGCTTAGTTGGCAAATGATATGGAAATTGAACGAAAACATTGAAACGTTTTAGCTTTTTTTGCAAGTTACTTAGTTGATAAGAATTGAAATGAAGTTGGAGATATGATTTACATAAAATATTTTGGCTTTATTCCAGCAATGTCGGCACTGGTCCTTACATAAAATCATAATATTTGCATATAAAAACCGTGACCTACGTCACAAAAAAAAAGTTGAGTAGTTGCTTCATGTTGTTCACATTTACTTGATTTTCCAAGCCGAAACACATCAGAGCAATGTTGGTTGTCAGAATTGGGTGTGGTGGAAGCAGTGTCGTCAACCAAACGTTCTATGGACTCTAGTCGGTGTCCAACCGAATCAGGGCTATTGTTTCCAATAATATCGACGATATAATTTAAAGATAGCCACCAAACAGACGAATCCCAATGGGTCCTGAACTTCTGACGTAATAGTAAATATGATAAGCAATCTCAAGTATCGATGCCCGTTATAATACTTGAACATAGTCGTTAACATGAGGATAATGATCCCTTGTGACGTCAGCAGTAGTAATCAGAGCCACACCTGTATGAGCACTTCAGTTTCCTGGAAAAGACCAGCGCTTTTCTGGATCTTTCCACCTCAGTCATTCAACTCAGCCAGTTTAACACACAAATGTACTGTAAAACGTTTATTACAAGTAACACATTTAGGTTCGGATAGATGTAGAAACGTCCGTAACTCGTTTTAAAAAGGAATCTCTCGCGGTGCGCTACCTTGTGACGAACGTCCACGTCTTTTCATCTTCGGGGTCAGAAATAGCAATAAAAGGATTCATATCTAGAGAATAGACGCAACATTGGTTTTCAAAATCTTGTGAAGCACGGTGATTGTCACAATATTTCTAATTCCGTTTAATTAAAGACGAAATTGTACTCTTTGATGTAAGTAAGAACTGATACACCCTGGGCAATCGTTGAATGAGGGTCCACAAAAAAAACGACTGAAGGCACATTTGATGCTTCGACAATTACAAAGCCCGGGTGTATTTGTAGAGGATCAATAAATCCAAGAAACCCATCAATACCTACTAATGCGCCATTTGCAATTTTTATACTGCTCACGTCGACATAAGTACGTGACTTCAGGTAATTCCGGTTGGAATTCTGCCCATTTATGAAGGATGACCTACAAATAACTTAGAAAAAAGGAAGGCTGTGAATCTACGAGCAGCGAATAATAATTGTGAAATTAATTAATTTTATGACACAAAAGAAACAATTTAAATGTGAACGCGACTTGTTTACAGTCTGGAACCCTGAAACCACTAAAGGCGAGGAAACTTATGTTATTTTAAAAGGCTTGGAAATAAATGAAATTGGAACCCTTTATCATAATAAAATTGTGAAACTCACCCTAGTTGCCTATTGTAAGCTCATTATAGAAGGATCATAATGCATTACACATTTGCCTGTCACTTCAATTCTATTCAAACCGAAGGACCAAGTCTTTTAATCCTACAGAGGTTAGGTTTTCCATGGCTGGATATTACTTTCAACAGAGCCGCAAAACGCCTGTAGGATTCGTTGAATCTGCAGAATTTCAACAGCGGCAGTGAAAATAAACATCACCGTTTCCCTAATGGCATATATGCGTGAATACAGAAACCACCCTTTCCGCGGGACTTTCTACCAAATTATAGGCCACGACCCCTTCCTGTAGAACCCGGCGCCTAACCGCGATAATCACTGTACATTAATGAATATTTTATTACATATTACGACTAAGCGATCGTGTCGTGCGATTGTGCTAATGGGTCACGCAGGCGTGGTGGTGGTGCTAGGTGTTTGATTATTATATGGCGACTGGCCGGCTGATGAGATGCGACGGGTTGTATTTTGTCTGTGTATTTATTAACTAAATGCTCGAAGGACTGCACTTTAGGCCAGTTATACAGCATGATTATCATTATCAAATACTTCTTGACTATGTTTATAGGTAGTCAAATCAAAACTCATCATGACTTGAAATTCTGTGATAAGATTGACGATATCCAGGCAGTGTGAGTATCTTATCTCAGGACCTCGACCAGGCCCACAAGACGTGGTTGTTTTCAGATAAAACATTCAAATTTAGAACTACGCACGTCATCTAATTACGTTACCTCTGAAATCTTCATCACGCTGCCGCTAAACCTTTCAGGATTATAAACATGACGTATATCTCCACGTCTGCCACATACATACGTCATAATAAACATCCAATTCCATCCAACGCATCGATCGTCTGACGTCGGCACATCAGGAAAGTGCGAAAACACGATGACGTGTTCCTTTCATTGTACAGCACGTACAATGAACTGTGGAACTGTCCTAGTTCTTTTTGGTGCAGAAATGAAACGGTATTTGTTGGCGGACAATTTTAGCAGTTAAAATTTCGTACATACGCACATACAAGAATAATTAAACGAATGTGCTTACAGAGGTGAATTAAAAGTTGAATGTACCTAGCAAGGTATACCACCTCTTCAACCACTGTTTACCAAACACTAAGGCATTACCTACGTGAAGAGACGAGTAGCAAGCACCAACTTCTGTCTAAAAATAACGACATCATGATCACCACTGTGTGCTACTGGTTATTTCTAATTTCACCGATCATTCTAGCGGTTTTTAGGAGTCCCATATTCAGCGACAGTTAACGTAGACGAATTGATATGATAATTTAAAAAACTATAGCACTGCAGAACATTATGCTTAAAAAGTCAATGCAACGAAATAAACTGATCAAAAACTGGCACGCTTACTTATTAAACTCTCATTGGGGCTTTGAAGCAATACTCCCATACTCCGACACACGGGAGAATTGTCAGTATAGCTATAGCAGTCCGAATTAGTCAACATACAAAGTAAACCCGGAATACTGATTAGTAAGAAGCCCCTAGGATTAGGGTAGGTTAAGTGTTACAATTTGAATGACACCCACCGAGGGGAACTGTGTCCAGTCCAGGGATAGAGAATGCAGATGCGGTTGGCGATTAAATGTTATAAACAGTGCACCAAAGGGTAGGCATCTGTAAAGATATGGTTAAATACCAACATAACATTTGGAGAAAGATGTATTTCCTATTGCTACGAAATAAAATAAAGGGAATTAACATCTATCAAATCAAGTTGTTAGGCTACAATAACAATGAAGAAGTAAACATTAAGGACAAATTAACATTATAATAAACTTAATTTCTTAGCACGAATAACGATTAATATCAACTTATGCTATATCCTCACAAATATTTGAGATATTAAATCTCATCATATTAAACTTGATTTGTCTAAGATAAATTACTTTCGTACAGGGCGGGTCAAAAAGTTCGCGGAATGGAGGGGTTAGAGTGGGGAGGGGAGGAGTTTTATTACCTGTCACTACTTGGTGACTCAATACAACTATAAATACTAAGTTTAAGCTCGATCGGTTCATTAACCTTTGAGATTTCGCTGGAGAAACATGTAAATCGGGAAGAGAACATTGACTATGGAGAAAATTGAGTTTCGTGCGGTGATAAAGTTCCTTACTAAGCAAGGAAAAACGCCTCAGATACACAAGGAAGAGATGTCATCTGTTTCAGGCGACTCTTGCCCTGGAAAATCGATGGTTTACAAGTGGCATAGTCTTTTCAAGCAAGGCAGAGACTCGATTGAACACGATCAACGCTCTGGTCGGGCTATTGAGGCAACATCTTAAAACATTGTTGAAAAAGTTGAAAAACTAAACTTGTTCTCGAAGATGCTCGTCTGAAGAAAAAAAGATCGCAGAGATTATTGGAGTATCGTCTACTGACTATTTTGAGCATTTTCCATGGCTATCTTTGCATGTCTAAGGTCAGTGCAAGATGGGTGCCGAGAATGCTGACACCGCTTCAAAAACAACAGCGCGTCGAGTGTTCTCGCGAGTTTTTGGATCTGTGTAGTGAGAACAGGGATGAGTTTATGAACCGAATTGTGACTTGGGGATGAAACTTGGGTTCATCACTATGAACCTGATTCAAAACAAGAGTCCATGCAGTGGCACAAAAAAGGCGCAGCATCGCCTAAGAAGTTTCAAGGTGTCACAATTGGCCCGAAAGATTATGGCTACAGTATTTTGGGATTCAGAGATTTTGTTGATCGATTATAAAGGTACCTAAAGGTCAATATCACGGGGCAATACTACGCTCCGCTACTAGAAAAATTAAAAAGTGCAATTAAAGAAAAAAGAAGGGGAAAGTGGTCTCGAGGTGTGCTCCTTTTGCACGACAACGCACCCGTTCACAAGAGTCATGTTGCGATGGCTGCCTTACGCAAGTGCGCCTTCGAAACTCTGAACCATCCACCCTACAGTCCAGATTCGGCCCCTTGTGATTATTATTTGTTCCCAAACATAAAAAAAGAGCTTCGTGGAAATAAATTCACCGATGACGAAGAAGTGAAGTCGGCTATTTCTGTCTATTTTGAGGTCCTTGACACATCATTTTTTTTCGAAGGTATAAACAAATTATTTGATAGGTCTGAGAAGTATATAGTATTAGGGGTATTCGAGATTATATTAAAAAGGCATAATAATTTCATGTTTAATTTCACCTCCCATCCTCTTCATTCCGCGAAGTTTTTGACCGCCCCTCGTAGGTCGCAAGTAGTGGGTGAAACAGCGAGTTAATTCGATTTTTTTTCGTAAATTCTCGAGTAAATTAACTTGATTTCCACGCTACCCTTCATGTACAAAATAAATATTTTTGTACAATTTTGTAGAATAAATTCGGTTTGAAATTCAATTTGGTGTAATTACTTTAATAATTCGGAGTTGTTTTTCACCTGTAATATTATTTCCTGCTGAACACAGGCTATACAGAAATTTTGAAATCTTTGAAGAATGTCAATCCTTAATATCTTCTAAACGCTGAATTAAACGAGTTATAACAATGTTGTTAAATAAGACTAGAGAACCGATCATTTTACTTGACACAAAATCAGTTCCTGTGTGGTAAACATATCATATATTGTATTACTACGGATGAGCTTTATAACGGTCTGACTAAGCAATTGTATCTTTGGACCCAGTAGGTATATGTATTAAGTTCCCAGTTCGGTCCTTTGAGACGTTTGAAACAGACATCATTTTGATTAGTTGTAGGATAACGATATGAAATCCATAGATATGAGAGGCGTATATGTTTACTATCTTTAGTAATTAACGATCTCCGTGTTAGTTAATGATTGTGATAAAAATTGCAAAGCCGTGTTACACGTGAATTGGCGCCCAACACGGATTACAATTTTACACATAAAATTACATCCAAAACTGACATCGCCAGACATCCCCCAACCCAAAAGCAGCATAAATTCCACCTACCACCTACCTGTATTCCATACAAACATACATACAGCTACCAGGCGCGCAGATATGCAAACACGTCGGATCACAATGACGGACGGACAATCCGATCGATACGTACGAGTGACGTGCCGGGTCTAATTGCCGGCCCTTTGTGATGCCGGCGTGGTTATGTTGGATCGTCTGGACTGGCCCTACCGTACATGTCTGTGCGTATGTGTGGTTTTTGGCTGCCCCCCCCCCCCCCCCCCCCCTCCCCAGGAGGGGTCTGGTTGATATAGGATATTGTGAGTACACGTACACGCACATTTTGATAACGTGATATCGAAATGAAAGCCGTAGTATCAGATTTTGCGGCGCTGTTGCCTAAATCAATATTTTGACGAAGCCATTTTACTGGCAGGATGTATGAAGGCGAAACATGAACGATTAAACGTTAATACCTAGTGAGGGTAAGGAGTAAACTTTCATTATAAAGTTAAATTTCGGAGTAGCCCCGAAGAATAGGCTGGGCCTATATAATAGGCTGGCCCCATCGAAGTTTCATCTATCAAGTTGTAGCAATTTATTGACGTCCCTAACTTTTCGTGTCAACATTTGGACCATTAGGTATGTGAAAGGGTTCACAAACGAAAATAAACATAGAATCCTTTTCTTTCGTACCCAGCATGCCTCCACAGATTGCTTCACCAATATTGTTCTACCGACAATGTGATTACATTACGTATCAGCTGATGCACAACCGGTTCGGTCCGGCTTGTGGCCGATGTTTATGTCTTTTTAATAGCATCTACCAATTGGCGAGCAGCTAGGCAATCGACATCAAGGACGATTGGCAGCCAATATTTGCTGAGGTTGAATCATCGAGCGAATAAAGATTTCGTGGTAGGTATACATTTTTGCTTTTAAATACACGACGGAATGTGTAAATATTGAAAACTCTATCATTGCTGTTGCTATCAACATCGCAGAGGATTTTTAATTATTTGCGTGATTCAAGATTTTAAAAACTCGACAATATACTTATTTACAAAACGATTGTATCAAAAGCATCTAGCAAAAAACGGTTATCTATGCATCTATACAAATTAATAAAATTAAAGTATCGGTTTGTATACCTAATACCAAAATAGCAGCTTTTTAATAAATGCATATGAAAGTGTATAAGAATAATAAGAACAAAAATCAATTTTTAAATTTTTTGTGTCTTTTGTTCCAGCTAATCTCCGAAACGGCTGGACCAATTTTGACGGGATTTTCACTGGCAGATAGCTGATGTTATAAGGAGTACTTATACTACTTTTATTTTAGAAACAGTAATAAGGTTAAGTGCAAAAAAATATCATCCTTTTCAATAGAGGAGTGGGCAGAGTGGTGCCTACACCTTCTCTAAGCGACGCATTATTGATACCCGAAATCCACGCAAACGAAGTCGCGGGCACAGTTAGTACTTAATATTTATAACGTTTGCTGAGATTACCTACATAGCTATTAATATTATTCAAAACACCTTCTTCAATATTCTATGAATCAGCTATTCAATCGGAATAGTAAATATTCTATGAATCACTAATGGCTATTTATTTATTGTATCGTAAAACCCGAGCACGATAAAAAGGTTAACTTATTGGAGATAAACATCGTGTTTAGTAAGTTTATAATTTATATCTTAATTGATATCTTTACTTCGATCTACAGACAGATCTGTTCGTTACTCCTTCTTCGTTTATCAACTATCAAACAACCTCTTCACAAATTTTCAATCCGGTTTTATCATGTTTAGCCGATAAAAAGCACCATAAACGAACTTACTCTTATCAAAATTAAGACCTCTTATCTTAGGTAAGATTATATGCCATTGAAATGCGACATAAAAATGAAATCTATGCGACACTTCTAAAGTCCTCAAGACTACCTACAGACTTAAAAGATAACGAATAGCGTTAATCTTACCAACACGGATAAATCGAATAACGAGATGTCGGGATAACTGGATGTGAACAATCTCGAATACCAAGTGAAGAAACGACTCAAGGGCTGATTGCAAATTGGAAAAAACATTAAAATAAAAACACAATTCAGGAGCCCCATAAACTTCTTTTCATGGCAGTAAAAAATAATCAGCCTGTGTTTAATGAGCATAGAATCCATTCACCACAATTTTCTGGCAATGCGTACTCCAGCAATAGGTCAGAAGACGCTCCGATGGTTAAGAATGGACAAGTAATCAATAGAATCAACATTTCGAAGTAGACCCGAACGAGAAATGGCTCCATACCAGCGAATTCAATTGGTTTTGTGTCTAAATATTCAAGTAAATTATTTGCCTATTCAATTTAGGTTTCTAAAGACTACTAGAATGTTGAGTAAGTACGTCGATATTAGCAGCAATGTTTCTATTCGAGTTCAAAATTGAATTTGGCGGTGTATTAATTAAGTTACAACAGAGTGGGATCTTTATGAAAGTATGGTATGAGAAGTGTATAGCAGACCTCCAAACGTATAATGGAAAATGTGCATCCTCTTAAGCCGCATTAACACGCAACAAAAAAGCAGTTAACACGAAAACAACATTAAACGATAACAAGAAGAATACTAAAGATTTTTTTCAGGTATATACAGAAAGCAAAAATGTCAGTAACATATTTTTGGTCCTTGAAGAATATCCATTTTTAAATTCAACAGAATGAACAAAGCTTTTAGCAGTGCTAACACAAGAACCTCCGCTTGCTACAAAGTCCTCACATAATGAATTTAAAAGCAATAGTAGAACCCTATAAGTATACCTAATACCCATTTTGTAAGTATTATTTTATCGTCCCTTCCAATTGCTTAAGTTAGTGCCATGTAAATCGTTTTAGGCGCTGGGCTCTTAAAGTAAGGCATTAAATACCAAAGTAGAAAAATGCTTTCCGGTGGCCAGAAGAGCAGGCAGGCGGGGCTACAGTGAGTTACCCTTTAAAATCAAAACAAAGTCTCGATTTTTACAAACCAATAAAACAAAATTTAAAATCAAAATTATCGTCGGAACCCACGATAGACGAACATCAACAATTTCGTACAAAATAAATATTTATTAAACATTAATGACTACGATTTGTATCAACCTCACCCTGGGCGTACAGGGCATGGCGGGTAGGTGGAGGCAACCACCCCGACCGCCCCCTTCCACTTCGCCGAAACGGGCTTTCGTTTGAATATTATTTTCTATAAAAACGACCCTTTAATTCATATAGGGTTACCAAACGTACAAACAACATTTACCCAGTAAAATTATGTTTTCTTTCAACTTCGAAGAAATCTATTAAAATCCTAAATCGTCTAGAGAAGTTTCGCACCTTTCTAGGCAATTATTTTAGCGCATTTTATGGCAAAGTTCAAGAGGTGCCGACATTAGGAGTGTCGACATTTAAAGAGCCCTATGTAACATTAATGTTCGAATCGAAGAATTAAATGGCACCGGCACCGGTAGTGAAAAGAGAAAATCTAGGCAACTGAGCTTATCGAAGATCCACATCTTATTCAACTAACTGATGAGCTGAGACAATTACAAGCTTACCGTTCATTCAATAAAGGAACTTGATAAAACATTGCATATGAATGATAAGTCCGTATCCTGTAGACCCTACAACAAGATATATAGATATTATGGAGTACTAGGAGTACAGAATTTCGAATGACACAAAAATATTTCTCTCCGCTCAAACCACTCAAATCTCGAAGCCACTTTGATTAATCTTAAAGATAAATCGAGGCGAAATTTCGTGCTCAATTTTATTCTCAGCTATTCTGCCAACCCTGACCACTTCGCTGTTATCCAAATACTTATATTAACCGAACTATCGTATCGAGAAGGCGGCAAGGTAAATAAAATATAAATTCAGTCAGAAGACCTTTCCTTTCTATGGGGTCCATTGGTTCCTCGTATTTTGATGTAAGAAAGGACTAAAGGTTTTGTGTCTATTATATCTAACTGGCGAGGCCTGTTTTCGGGAAAAAGGTAAAATATTATATTTATCCGTTTTCGCTGTTGTAAACTAAGAGTAGATTCTGGGAAATATCTTGTCCTACTTTATTTATTTGCTGAAAGAGCGTGAAACATCTATTTGATACTGATATTCTGATTGAAAAAGTCTGATTTCTTCAAGTGCATAGTGAGTACTTTTAAAGAAAACTAATGAGCAGTATTTTCAATCACAGATCGTTGCATTACGATTATGACCAAAGAAGTGGTGCAGGAGAGTGGAAATTGGAACAAGCAAAGAGAGGTCTATGGTTTCGGGTTGGGTAAATAATAACGATGATCAAGAGCTTAGTAGATATGTATGTGGCTCTGCTAAGAAGTGATAAAAGGTCCAGTAATGTGAAGTAAAAATCTTCTAAGAAAAAATTTGTAAGATTTGAGCAGCTTTATAGAAGATACCTGGAAGACGAATAATTCTTGGAAAAGGCTAAAATATTTTACTGATCAAAACACTGTAGCCTTCCCTTTTCATATCACGTGTACAAATAGGCATTACATAACCGTTTTTTTTTATATAATCCATGTTTGTTTTGCAAAGAACTAGTATTCATGATTAGTTTTTGTTGAGTATGAAATCGATTCCAACTGAGACGTGTTATGACTCATGCCATTCAAAATGTCAGTACAATTAGGTTGGTAGACATATGCCTCTTTGAATAACAATAAGAAGTTATTTTAAGAATAATCTTGTAATACTATGTTGTTCTTGCAACTGGCGATATGTGTGTGTACTATAGGTACCTACACCTCTGCCTTACTCTTCGGGGAATACAGGTTTGATGTTATGATATGTTGAACTTTTGGGAACAGATGAAATGAAGAGTTCAAGATTCTACGATGTGAAATACGTGTTGTAGTTATTTCAGCAATATGAAAATTGAGTGGGAAACAATGAGCTTTTGTCTGTTTCAGAAATGAACACTACACACGAGAGCTTGAAAAACCACTGCATCCATAGACAAAAAATAAAATTGAAAACACAAAGCCATTGTATGAAACAAACTTATATCCAGTGATTGGAACTGCGTCCGATAAAATGGCGATAGGCATCGAATCGGGACACAATATTGTTATCGAAGGGTGGGTGGACACCCAGCCTACCCCACGGCTATAGCACCGGTACACAGCTACGAATGTACAAATATTTAATTCACAGTGCTGTTAGTTCGTGTAAACGCTGCAATAGATGTAGATAGCATCGATCCGCGTTTAGTAAAACATTCGACAGTTACACGTTGTTGGATGAATATTTTATTCCTGGTTCAACGTTTAGCTTTAGTAGTCTCTGCAGATAAAATATCGCCATGGACTGTGTGGACGAGTGTTCTAAAAGTAACTGCAGCAAAAGCTGCATCATTGTAGTTACATCTACGAGTTGGTTAAAAATGAAAATGTTGCCGATTCTGGGAGATAGGAGAGAACAGGCACTTTTGAATTCTCAAGTTAGTCAATAAGTTGAAATTAGTTACATTAATTATTAAAGACATCACATTTCATTGAAGTTTCCGAGTCTTTGCGCCTGACGCACAACCAAAATCCAATCCCTCTTACAAGAACGTAAGATTTCGCTGATTGTGAGTAAACAGGCACTGAAAGAATGGCTTTGCAAAGTAAGACATCCAGCAGAGTCAGCGAGCGAACAGAATGAATGCAAGTAGGTAAGTACCTACTTACAACAAGCACCTATTCGTATGTGTTCAATATTTCACTCACGTGAACACCTGTTCGGTACGTAATCATCCTAAAGCGAGTGATAAGCGTATGACGTAGGTGGGCTTGCAAATATGACATTCATGTATTTAGATGGCGTTCGAAGACATTCCGCGGATTTATTTCTATTTATCTATTTACACAACATTACAGACCCAAATCCAAGTTATTGCATAATTAGAATTTCAATAAAAACAGACATATTTACAATAAGGAAGGGATAACAATTAGACATAACACAAAAATAACTAACAAATCAAGTAAAACTTAACAATTTTTTTTTTATTATTAATATTGGGACAAAACAATCGTCTATCGTCCGTCATCTCGCAGAATCTCAATAATAGGACCATTGTTTGTATACCTATACTAGTTTTGCCCGCAGCCCCGCCGATGCCTTATCCATATGAATAAAAAATAAATAAAAAGATAAAAATAATTTTATTCCGATTGGAATTGGATTTTCGTTTTCAAATAAAGGCGAGTGCTATTATTTTTTCTCTCTTGTTGTAAAAATGGAATACGCTTTTATTTGAAAACGAAATTCCAATTCCAATCGAAATAAAATTATTACGATTGATAATAATTATGAACTATTGAAATTTTGACAGAACAACGTCTGTCGGGTCAGCTAGTGAAATATAAAACCTAGCCAAGGAACGCGTTAATCTAATAAGCAGTTGATGAGGAACTGTGAGGAATCGACAACGCGGCAAGACCAGACAGAAGGACATGGCGATGGCGGGACGAACTCTTATTTACAAGAGACTAGCTTCTTCCCGCGACATCGTCCGCGTGAAATTTCTTGTTTTAACATAAAATATATCCTATAGCTGTGCCCTGTTACTTAGCGTTCGCGAGTTCTTTCTGACTTTTTTCTTTTTGCTCGATTCCTCAGGGTCGTAGCGTCATGTTAAATAGCCTTTAACCTTCCTGAAGAATTGGGCTATCAAATATTTTTTTTTTTTTAAATCCGCCTGGTTGCTTCAGAGATTAGAGCGTTCCAACAAACGAACTCTTCAGCTTTATTATACATATAGTATAAGTATATAGATAGGCGTCAAGTAAAATGTAGGGATGACTGGAAGGAAGGGAGCGAAGCCATGCCCCGTAATGGGACACTAAGGGCTAAGAACAAATAATAATAGTTGAGTACCTACTGCCTGCGTTTCTTCCATCAAGGAGAGAGACCAATCACTGCGACACCCACTCTCACCATTACTTTCACAACAAACAAGGTACCACGTCATCTCATATTTGGCAGCTATACGAACTATGATCAGAGACCGTCACTTCCGGTGACGTCATCCACTTTTCCCTTAGTTTTATGGCTTACCAAATAAATATGACACAGGATACGAAATGACAGACCGCTTGATTTATTTGCATTGTAAGAATAAGCACTTCCTATCAGAGAGCAAAAGAAAAATCCACTTATAAATATTTTGTGATAAATGACCCTGCAATTTTAGAACCTGTGTACCTATAGCACACCCACATTTCGCTAGTTCTTTTCAAGCCTCATCACAAAACTTGGAGACGCGTCGTATGTGGTCGCGAACCTCAGGATTGAGGGAACGACGAAGAAGAATAAGGGGCGAATCTATGGCCATCAACCGGGCACCAATCCAAGCTCCGGGCTGCTATTGAGGCATTTTGCGACGCCGCCGACGTGGGAAATTACGTGAGACTGAAAAGCAACCCAATTCTACAGTTAAACTTTCTCACTTCGTGCACTTATCTGTTGACTGCGATAGGTTGACTTGACTGATTGATGATGCCGTTAGATAAGTCAATCGATAGTTACGGTGATAACGATGTTGTAGCGGTATCTACATCGCCACATGCGAGCTGCGCGTCATACTGACGTCACGCAAATCCTGCATCGCGCAAGCAGAGTTTACCGCGCGACTAGCATATTATATACAACTTCCCGACATCAATCGTCGAGCAGTTGCCCACCAGACACGACACCTGTCTGGTCGGAGGATCCTCCCTTTTCTATGGAGGTATGAGTGAACTTTACACCCTGTTCTTCGTACCTCTATAATGACATCACATTCAGATATGACGCAAATTGCGAGCATACGCCACATTCACGTAGCGTCTCCTATGAAGAATAAGTATGTTACCTAATTATTCTAATCATTTCAAACACGATACCTACTTCACACAACATTACATAATTCGACACAAAAAACCACAAATTAAATACTATTAATTTTCTAATCTGTCTTCAAATTAAAACTATCAACTAAATTGTCAAAATTATTACCTTTATAACTAAATTAAAACTAAAATTTATGAGAACTGACACGGTTATTTTATAACAGCATTTAAATGATTAAACTTTAATTTAATAATTACCATTTTAATGAAACTTTGACCTTTCGTAAAAGTACATACACTAAGTATGAGTTTTCTTCATCGACATTTGGTGGAAAAAAGGTTGGTTTTATAAAGAAACATGCTATAATATATCAGGTACCTACCAAGGAAGTAGGCAACTTACTTTGTAATGTTGTTGTTGTGTTGGTTCTTACTTAAGTATATTGCAATTTACTATTGCTTGAATTTCTCAGAAAATTCTTGAAAGGCCAAGTTTCTTTGGACTCCGGCCCGGCGTGAATAACTGGCGAAATGTGGATATACTAAACACGTATGAACACCTTTGACTAACCCATCTGGAAATACAGGCGTGGCTGTGTAAAATTTTCCGCCATTAAAACGTGAAAAACGTGTATATACCTACACGTGTATCTATAACAGTGTAGAAATAATAATTGCTACTCAAGAATGACAAGAAGAAACAAGAAACCCGTTGACAAACAAATCTTTACAATTTCGTCCCTAAGCAAATCTTAGGGAGGAAATTGTAAAGATTTTTCCTAATGCCGGTTACTCGTGAACAGAATCATAAGCGTGTTTATTAATGGGGTTTCGTGGACAAAGTGTATAAGTTTGTTAAGCAAGTTTATAAACTTCATCGTTTGACTTTCATTGGAAATTTCGTTTTTGTTGGTATCCTATTGAAGGGTTAAAGAGCAGAGAGAGACGAAATAATTTGTGATAGATCTTTCCTGTTTGGATTTTGTTGCGTAACAAATAGAAATAGCGTCATTAAGAAGAAACTTCAAAAACTATGGGAATGGGGAAGCTAAGCCACTATCCTAGCAATAGCTATACGCATGTGGAGGTAACGACTCCATAATGGAAACAGAAAATGCGCGTTGCGGGATACATTCACGTAAGTACTTCGATTCCCGGAGTCAGTTACAGAACTTAGCGATGGAAAGTTCAAAACCCACATCAAACGTGTTCGTATCAAAAAAGCATACTATAAGATTAAAGACAATAACTCCTTCTGCACATGTGGCTTCCCTGGTATAAGGTACCAGGGAAGCCACATGTGCAGAACGAATAATATTATATTAATTATTAACGGCTTAACTATGTAAAGGTCTTTTTCTCAAAAATACTTGGAAATTTGAGCATTATTTTGACAACCTCCTTCGAGATAAATCGAAATTGCTGTAGGTACTGGCCAAATAATGCGAGCAGCTGCCGGCAAAGGTTGTATGAAAATTCATTTCTGTCGTGGTTTAGCGGACAATAAAATTACATTGTAAACTCATAATAAATTATCTTTCGTGTAATTTAAAAATGGAACGATCTTTTACTCTGAAACAATTTAACCAAGAAGGCAACTTGTCTAAGGTTTTATTTAAATTTCGAACTGGCTTGCAAATAGAAAGCTGTTTATTAAAAAAAAAATAACAAATGAACACTTTAACGCAGGAAAAATGATTGTTTAATTAAGTACCTGGTACCTACTTATTGATAGGCCTACCTTGTCCTACCATACCTACAACACCGTAATTTTAAAACATTGTTTTAAAATTTATTTTTAAAAGAGTAACCGTGGAGTTTCTTGCCGGTTCTTCTCTATAGGAAACGAGCTTCTGACGTTTCAAAGGTGTCCATGTAGGTTTATGTGAAATAAAACATTTTAATTTTGAATGTGATTTACATTCTCTTTAGTATCAATTTGAAATTTCAATACCAAAAACCTATGCTAAAGCCAGTCATGTGGAAGTAAGTAGACAGTCATCATCTCATGCGAAAAGCGTCGGCTGTTGGCCACAGGCGTCCCCTAAGCATCGCAATAGTGACCGGACCTGCACTCCCCGCACAGCGGTTATTACCCCATAGCAATACGGGTGATCATTTGAAATGGTCACTTTCTATAACACTTCCTAATCATAACACTAGTTACAAATTGAAAAACTTATTAAATTATCGCCTACGTTAGAACAATTCCGTCAAGTGTAAGGTTTCTCGATGAAAACGTGTTGCTTAGTAGGGGAGGAAAGTTTACAAACTTAATTGTTCAAGGACCTTCGAGGAAAGTTACAGCTTGCCATTGAAATGTAGGTTAAAGGTCGAGTACATACCAACGCTGGAATAATAAACGGAAAAGACTGATACAAACATTTAGTTTTGTTTAATTTTGCGGTATTAATCAATTACTGGAACGTATAGCAACGGTTATGAATTCAATCCTACGAATCAGAGAACGTTAGCTCTTCAAAAGAGAATTGAAAAGACCATCACTAGAATGTTCTAAAACATGCAAGTGTCATAAAAGCTGTGCATGCCCATAATGCCAAACTATTAATAGTTGTACATTCACAAACACAATTCAACAGACAACGCACATTTCGAGAGTTCTTCCTTAAAAACTCAAGGCCTCTCGACTTCCACTCCATCACCAAATCATTGGCAGCTTTTTGCAAATATAACAGCATTATAAAAACGATGTAGACTGTTAATTGATAGGGAAAACCTAACAGCTATCCGCTAAACTAAGAAGGTCACATGTAAGTCACGGTATACCTAAGTAACCTAGTAACTGGAGAGCAAATCTTACGATTAGCACCATTAGGAGAAACACCGTTCGGGAGGCGCGTCTTCAATGCTACATGACGTCAAATATTAAGAGTTCAAAAATGCCTTTATTACACATTTAATACAGTAGCATGTACGATTCCAAACACTAGGTAGTATTTTATGAAGTTTTGAGATAATCCAAGACAACCTCACGAAGATACCAACCCACATATTTGAAACTGCAAGTGATGATTTGAGTGGCTAGAGTAATAAATCAGGAAACTTTGTGACGATTAGGGACTCCCTTTGCAAACTGATTGGCTAATCCAGAATCATGTATGTAAACACAGAAAGAAGGAGAAAGGAAGGCCTGCACGGGCCACTAAGCTATAAGGACCCATGTAACTCAACATAACACCAATAATATTGTACACTTTAGACAGCAATAAAGATTCTTGATTGATTGAAACAATCGTAAAGATAACAAACGGCATGTCATAATCAATTTACCCATGTTAAGCCGAGATTTGAAGACGAACAGTTCCAAGTAATATTTTCCTGTCGTCATGAAAGATGAGCCAATGCCTGATACATTACAATAGTACAATGATAGAGGCGTGCCAACCTGACTTTATTAGTATCTGTCATGTCGGAATCTAGACAGAAACATTGCTTAGTGATGAGATTGGCAGTGTGGTTGGTTAATAAAAGTACCTGCTTGTGAATGAAAAGTTGTTAAAAATATTTCGTCAAACATCCATCGCCATACCATCCAAACCGCATAAATATAATAACCAAAAATTCAATAGTTTAAACATGATTAAGTATCCAATTATTCCAATAAATCTGTCAAAATAAACGTGAAATTATCAACAAAATTAAGCTTAAACACAATGTCATGGAAAATATTACACATTGTGGTTGTAATTACAATGACCACTATTTGTCAATCAGTAGGTAATTAATGCTTTACTACACAGCAGTAAAACGATTAATACAACAATATCGAATTTACCTACCATTTCATGTTAAATAATAATTGAATTCAATTCGAGTGTTTAAAATCTGAATTATCATAATTTTGGGTATAATTTGCATCAATGACGGAATTGTGTGCAGAGGTTTCATGCCTCGGAATGATAAATTGATTTGGATAAGCTGAGGTGCCAGATGGTCATATTCCTAGAGGTGATAAATACTAAATCACAACTCCTATTATACTATACCTATGAGGCAATCAAGAAAGCATAGAGATTACAGATCAATAGTAGGGTACGAGTATAGCCTTCAAACAATACTGAGAAATGCAGAATGGAAAAATCACCCGCACGGTCTAAGTTCAGTAAAATGGTGAGAATGATGCCCACACAAAATACTTTACATTTCTCACAACAATTCAAACTCTCACTTGGTATAGCGAGTCAAAGTCAGAATGAAATCTGCTAATAGTTTTCAAATATTTACCTAGGCAACACAGTACCTACTTTTATTTTAAACCACCCGGCGCAGAATTGCGGTTCTTAGTAACATTTAACTTAAATATTTTAAACGTTTTCGAAAACACTTGGGAGGAAATTCGTCACACGTTAAAGAAAGAAACACGTTATAAGTAAGAAACACGATAGTTCTTGTTTTCGAAATAGTGTGGACGTGTGTGTGGTAAGGCTAGTAACGAAGTTGTTTAATGTTCGTGAAAAGTATTTTTTTGTGGGAGTCAAAAGGGTAACGTGCACGAAACTTGGGTGTTATTTCTGACAAAGGAAGGTTAGATATTTCTAGAAGCTGTCCAGTTATCAAGTAGGTAAAAGTTAATATCAGTTAAGAGGTAGTAACAGCCTCCCAGTTGTTATTATCTTATCCGATGTCATTGACAAGACAAACTTTTCGTCAAGCAATTTAGTGTAACCAAAACGGTGATCTTGAATGAAGAATTTGGCAGTAATATTGTATATATTTCTATTAAAACGCAGCTTTGCTTAGAACTTATCACCTTAGTCCTAAATTTCTCGAAAAGATCCCATTTAAAAGTAATGTAATGATTCACAGCCTGGGTCCTGGCTTCCGACGGCTCTTGGGCCTCGACTGGAGGCGCTCTTAAGCGCATGTATGGAGAGAGGCCAGTTTCCACTCCGTTGGAAGACGGGGAAGCTGGTCCTCATTCGGAAGCCAGGGCGCCCTGCGGACTCTCCGTCCGCATACCGGCCCATTGTGCTGCTCGACGAGGTCGGCAAGCTCTTTGAGAGAGTAATAATTGCAGGCCGCCTCGTCGGGCACCTGGTGAGGACGGGGCCGGATCTTGCGGATAGTCAGTTCGGCTTCCGCAAGGGGCGCTCGACGGTGGACGCCATCATGCGCGTTAGAGCCCTCACGACGGGGGACGCGGTGTCTCGGGGCGGGGTTGTCGTGGCGGTGTCACTCGACATCGCTAACGCATTTAACACCCTGCCCTGGAGTTGCATTGGGGAGGCACTCCGGTATCACCGGGTGCCAACCTACCTCCGTCGAATAGTCGAGGCATATCTGACGGACAGAGCCGTCATCTACCCCGGTCGCGATGGGGAGTGGAACCGGCGAGAGATGTCGTGCGGTGTCCCACAGGGATCGGTACTAGGGCCGCTCCTGTGGGACATCGGTTACGACTGGGTGCTGCGGGCCGACCTCCCTGATGGCGTCAGCGTGGTGTGCTACGCTGACGACACGCTGGTCCTGGCGCAGGGGAGGTCGCATCAGGCGGCGGCCGACGCGATGACACGCGGGGTTGCGATAGTCGTGGAGAGGATCCGGCAGTTGGGTCTCGAGGTGGCTTTGCACAAGTCCGAGGCCATGTCTTTCCATGGGCCCCGGAACAGGCCACCATCGGGATCCCAACTAACGGCAGGAGGGGTTCACATCGGCGTCGAGTCCACGATGAAGTACTTAGGACTCGTAGTCGATAGCCGGTGGAACTTCGTGGAGCACTTCCGACGTTTGGCCCCCAAACTGGAACGGACTGGGGCCGCCCTCAAGCGGCTCCTGCCCAACCTGAGGGGTCCAAACGCCTCCTACCGGAGGCTTTACGCGGGGGTCGTGCGGTCCATGGCTACATATGGGGCCCCGGTGTGGGCGCGTTCACTGCGGCGGAGAGCCGCCCACTATCTGAACGCGCCCCAAAAGGTGGTAGCCGTAAGGCTGATCCGGGGCTACCGCACGATCTCGGGCGAGGCGGCAAGCCTCCTTGCCGGACTGCCGCCGTGGGATCTGGAGGCGATAGTCCTCGCGCGCCTGTATGAGTGGCGCGCGGAGGCACTACGCCGGGGGGAAACCCCGCTTCCGCGGCAAATCGCGGCGGAGCGGACGGACCTCCGGCGCGATCTCATGGCGGCATGGAAAGAGCGACTGTCGCAACCCAGCGCAGGGCACGCCACGATAGCGGTGGTAAGACCCCTCTTTGAGGAGTGGCTAGAGAGGCGTCACGGCGTCCTCACCTACCGCCTGACGCAGGTCCTCACCGGACACGGAAGCTTCGGGAGGTTCCTGCACATCATCAGGCGGGAGGAAACGCCCGGGTGTCACCACTGCGATGATCGCCCCGAGGACACGGTGGAGCATACGGTGGGGGCCTGCCCTGCATGGGCGGAGCACCGCCGTGTCCTCGTAGAGGCGATCGGCAGCGGCGGCGACCTCTCACGCCCGGCCTTGGTTCAAGCCATGGTCCGGGGCGAGGGGGAGTGGGAGGCAGTCGCCTCCTTCTGCGAAGCAGTCATGCTAGCGAAGGAGGCGGCGGGACGGGAGAAGGAGAGAGTCTCCCGTCCAAGCCGCCGCGGTGGACGCTCCGGGCGTCGGGAGCCGCGTGACGACTCCCGGCCACCGTAGGCGCGGGCCTGCGGGCGGTGAGTAATGGGTAGCTCACCGTCCGATCAGGATCAGGCCCGTGCCGGACGGCGCGTACGTGTTCCACGCGCGCCTCAAAGAGATGTCAGCATCGAAGAGGGGGCCCACTAGGGCCTAAGCCTGCCGGGAAAGCGGGATCATCCATAAGGGGTACCGCTGACCCGGAACATAAAGGGCCAAGGAAGGAACACGGGTGGGTTTTAGTCAGTAAGAGTCTGACACTCCCTTCCGCTCCACCCAGAGCGGGAGGGGTCATTTGATGATTTCCCATCCTCAAAAAAAAAAAAAAAAAAAATGTAATGATTCACTGTGCCAGCTCACAATTCATAAAGGCACATGTTTCAACAATTTCATTCAAGCATATTTCTTATTTCCTTACTTAAATTCTAAGCAAGTTCTCTTTACACATACCTACTTTATGCTGTCAACAAAAGCCGACATGACGGAAAAAGTATCGCCAATATTTGCACTTCTGCAATACGGCAAAACTGAAGTAAATCCTGCAATGAGTCACTGAATAAATATAACTGGTCTTCCCTTTAAATGTTTTAAGGAAGTCATCATTATTTTATATTCATTTTAAGTACTTCCTTAACTTAATTATGTCTGATTGGTCGGGTAATCGCAAGTGCAACGCAGAGGGAATGGTTTTTAGTTTGGCTTCGAGGTAATTCAGTCCCGTGTAATAGGATGGAAACCAACCAACGTGTGGAAGGCGAAAACTTTGAGTGAAATTCTCAAACCTGGTTTGCCAGGTGAAATGATCAGAAGTTTAGGCTAGGAGTTACAATGCCAATGACATGACAATTGACAATTATTGTCAATCATTTATTTTTCTAAATTTAATAAATCTATGTACAATTTCAAAAACATGATGAAACGGAAAATCAAGAAGATTTGCAAATTGAAATGGAGAGAGTAGCTGATAATATCTAACATTATACTAAAATGATAATTGCTAGAGTTAATACATGTTTTATTTCGTTAATCTGATTAAAAGTTGATGATCAATAATTTTTTTTGTTTATAATTTCTTTCCCATGCGTGTTTTATTTATTACTACCATTAGATAATACATAAAGAAAGAGGGAACCCTTTTACTAAGCCTCCGCTGTCCGCCCGTCTGTCTGTCAGCGGGCTGTATCTCATGAACCGTAATAGGTAGACAGATAAAATTTTTAGAGTGAAAAAAATATATATTGGCGCGATAACAAAAAATTAAATAAAGTTAATAATTAAAGGTGGTCTCGGTCCCCTATCAAGAAACGCGTTTAAAAAAAGATGTAGTGTTCAATTTTGTACGAACCCCTCGCGTGCGAGTCCGCCCGCACTTGGCCGTTTTTTTAAATTAATATTTACAGTTTTCTATCGACTTTTTTAAGCACGTAGGTATGTAGGCTTACTCTAGAATGGGGTTGATAACACTGCTCAGAAGTCTTATTTTTATTATTACCCAAAGGTTCTTAATGGACAGCTCTCTTGAAAGCTACGTTATAATAGCCAGAAGTACTCCAAGAAGTCTTTCTCCTAATGAAAGTCTTCAGCATGAAGTAATAAAAGCTTTCCGAGCTCCAAACGGGATTGTATCCTAAAGGTCGCTACTTGAAATCCGACCTTTGAACTCCGAGCAAAACCGCTTCAAGCTGTCATTTTAGTAAGAATTATTGGAATATTAGTCATTTTTATTACACGTTGGCTTACGTGGGGCGTATTTTATGACAATGTTAATTCTGGAATAAAAATGTAGCCCAGCTCTTTGCAGAAATAAAAATAAACACAGACATTCCACATAAGTTACATGTACCTACTTACCTACGAGTTTTAGCGCCTTGTATCCTAATTCTAACTAAAATTATTTTATACGAAAGTAAGTTTCTTTGTTTGTTACCTTTTCACGCATAAACCACAGAACTGATCATCATGAAGTTTTGCATATACGTTGTCAGGGGTACAGAAAAGGATTTACGGGACCTTTCATCCAGAAAAAACAGTACTGTTCCCGAGGGAAACAACAATAACTTTCGACGGTCACGATTGCTTTAGGACGCTTGATGGCGCTACGTGTCTTTCGCATCATGATTGAATTATATTATTAGCCATAATATCTTTAGGTATAAAATTAAATAAGCTGGCTACTATAGAGAACCATTATTGTAACAATAGACTGTTCTACAACTTGTTTACAAATTATGTCAGGAGGATCATAAGAACCCGCGAACTAAATCGGAATCATCAAATTAGTCTCGGTAATGAAAAGGCGTCGTATAAATGTTTTAAATTTTTATTGTTTACCGAAATGGTTCGGAACAGTACCTACATTAGTTTCGAAGGGTCGCTTCTCGAAGATGTGAAGGAGTATGTCTACTTAAGGCAAGTCATCCAGCTCGGTAGACACAACTTTGAGAAAGAAGCAGACAGCAGGATCCGATTGGGTTGGGCAGCGTTTGGAAAACTTCTTCAAGTCTTCTCGTCGCCAATCCCGCAACGTTTGAAGACTAAGGTCTTCAATCAGTGCATCCTGCCCGTTATGACGTACGGTGCCGAAACGTGGACACTGACAGTTGGGCTGGTCCACAAATCCAAGGTCGGAGTTACCGACATAGCTTGCAGAGTAAGCAAGCTGAAGTGGCAGTGGGCTAGCGATGGTTGTCGAAGGACCGATGGCCGGTGGAGCACAAGTCCTGGAGTGGAGACCGCGTATCGGCAAGCGTAGCGTGGGACGCCCCCCAGTTAGATGGACCGACAACCTTAAGAAAATGGCTGGGACAGAATGGATGCGGAAGGCGGAGGACAGGGTGTTGTGGCGCAGCCTGGGAGAGGCCATGTCCAGCAGTGGACTGCGATAGACTGAGTGGATTTGATTTTGAGTACATTAAAGAATGATGCAGAAAACCCACTTTTATCACTGGTTGATCACCTTTGACTTAGTGCATAGGTTCGATTTTTTTCTTTGCCAGCCAAGTAACCTCTCGAAGACTCTTCGCATCTATGTTTTGAATACAATTCCAACCGATGAGTCAATGAAATCTAAACCATAGTAGTTCAACACTATTTCCTATATCCTACAGTTCCGCGCGCTTTTTTTGTACCGAGCTAGGTTTCGAATAAAACAGAATGGATTTTCGGCCCTGTTTTATCGATACAGTTTCATTTTACGAGTTCCTTTCTGTAATGAAAAGGATCGACGCGTAAATGATGGGCATATTGTGGGACAATACATTGAACTTCGCAAAAGTACTATTGTTTACAATATGTTACAAACAATGATTTTTATGATCCTGAGATGTAGTTGTGACTTATTTTTAATTTTGTGTGTGTGACTTAGCTATCGCATTAGGTTTGTAAGACCTGTAATGATAGTTTTAAGGCATTTAAATAAATAAATAACTTGTTTTATGCTGGTGATCTGGCGTACCTACTAATGGACAATTTAAACATAAGGCCCAATAACTTCGACGTTCAAGGAGTATCTAAGCACGAAATAACAATGTATTAGAACCGCAAAGAATTATTATAATGTGCTAGTAACGTGTTGCGGTTGAAGCCTTCCTAATAGACCGCAAAACCGAACGATATCTGGAAAACAATGCTACATACATCTACATTAACCATCATATCGGTCGCAAAAAGTATCATAACATTTCACATTCCGATCGTACGCGTCACGGTCCGCAAAACAAAACAAACCAGGAACGCATATCTACAAAAACCATTTATCAAGAACAGTACCATAAATCGCCGAAACCGTTTTGTAACGAACATTTTACTGCACCCGAAGCAGATATATCATGCATTCGCATTCCCACACGAAATGTATAAAAATTGGCACAATCTTTACGCAAACCAAGTGCCACGAAGGCACGGCAGCGGTTTGGCAAGCGGACCTTGAGATCGAGGCTAACATGACGAAAACGACCAACAATGGGTGAACACTGCAAAAAATGTTTTTGCAACTAGAGATTATGTAAAAAAAGATTCGCCTAGTCATTGTAACACGAAACTCAGTTCAATCAATTATTTGTTCAGCATTAAATGGGTGGAACCAATTGATGTACATGCCACGCTTCCCGGCACCTGGTTATCTATCTTAACATAACATATGGAGTGATACAAAAAAGCATGAGTGTGTCCGCCTCAGAGTGACTTGGAAGTGACAAAACAAGTGTTACTCAAAAACAAACGGTTTTGGCCAGACTAGAATCGCGTCGACATGGCTGGAATGGTCCGAACTTTCTTCATTGATTTTCTATCACAATTTATTTAATGTTGCATAGAAATACAAAGGCGAACGACACATGAAAACCCGGGCCGCCCGGCGCGCAACTGTAGTCTGACACTCGGTACAATCCTAGGCAATCTTTATATCGCTTTATGCGAAGCTTTAACTCCGATTTCCGAGCGACATAAATTCCCGATAAACGCAATCTAGATTTTATCAGGAATCTACAATGTGTTCCGTGTTCATTTCCTGCGAATGTGTGTGAGATATATCGCCGTTCCTCCTTGGAGGCCCTTTATGGTCGTGATAAACTCATTTTCTTTATCGCTGCGTAGTTCAAGGCCTTGTGTCCAATGATTCGTGTACTTACAACATTCGGGAAAAAGAAGCACAAGCAACAACTTTAAACTTAAATACAAACTGTAAGCAAACAATTCCACAAAAGCGATGCCGAAAGCTCAACTCAATATGGTCTGACTGAAGGAGAGGAGAATAAAACAATCATTATCAATTCCGAGAACTCTTCAATAAATCTCTCTTAATTACATTAAAATCAAAAAGAAATCAGCGCTCAATGGGCCGTAATTAACGCGGAAGTGAAAAACGACACAAATGTATTTCGATTGGGGCTGCCGAACGCTCGTATAAATGTGAAATCGTAAATTCGCAAACAGTTATATAATTCCTTTTAAAATTAAAAGCCAACCGATGGATAGAAACAATCGGGTTTTAAAGCCCGCATCGGGTTGTATCGATTGAAATATATCGTATTACAATTTTATTCGCTGACCCAAATTTCAACGACCGCAAACGAAAACTACGCAGGCCCGTTGTGATTGGGTATTGATTTATTTTAGACATTGTTTGAACAACGGCGTGTATCATCATTGTGCTGCTTGTTTGTTTAGGGCCGAGCCCTCCTTGTTCGTATCTAAATGTTTCGTGGCTACTCGTCTGTGGCAAATGCACTTGAGGGCTATAAAGAAAATATACGCGCACAAAATGTCTCTGGTGTGCTTTTTATCTCAGACATTTTGTGCCCGTTGTTTTTTGCGGTTTCTATAAAGACATCGTAAAAGCAGTGACACGTTACAATCTATATTTGCCAAACTTGGTTGGTTACAATGTCTAAATGATTGCAAAAAGAAAGTTTAACCAAAATTGCAAACCGTAAATCCTGCTATTCGTAATTCAAAAATTATAGTAATCGAAGACTTCATTGGTGTGGTTTAGGTGCACAATCATAATATTTGAAAACAGCACCTAGCGTAGCGCAATCAGCTCGGAGGAGGAACAAAAGCTTTGTACTATACTCTAATCAGAGCATACACCAAATTTGGAACATTGTCAAACCAAATCTGTTCCATTGTGTGCCAATCTGGGCCGCAATACCATGTGCACGACTTTCGACCTGTCAAACTTGGTGTATCGAATTGGTGCTTTTACAATAGCGTTAGTCGAAGGACGTGGTAACAAGTAACAATACATTTTGCAAGATTATATTGCCCTACAGTAGCTCCTGTTGGCGTTGTCAAAACTCTAATTCAGTTAAAATATTAACTTTTAAGCTATTGCTTCTAAAAGCTTTGCGTTTTATATATAAAAACATTATTATTTAGGAACTTGAATGGCTTGTGTTGAGAGAGAAGGCAGCAGCATCCTGCTTGTCACATTCGTGCCCAACTTACTGCATGCCCTAATCCGCCACCAAAACGTGGCTATTAGAACGGTAATAATCATTGTTAACCTGCGATGATTAATTACATAGAAATATACAGCCTTGTTAACAGGCAATCATCGATCGATAATAATCGAATACAATTATAACGCAGCAGCCCTATATATGCATCGAAACAACACGGGGCATGCGTGTAATCAAGCTGATTTGGAGTAAACACTGCTTGTACATCCGCACCGAGTGTTTGACTGATCTCGGAATATCACTGGATAACGATGGAAGGTCATGGCGAAAACTCGCTCGTTTATAAAGAAATTCCAAGTTTGAAGGGTTTTTGGGGTACGCTAATCATATTATTTACATTTTATATGACCCACATTTTGGTAGTTATATTTAAGTATCTTGTAAGAGGGGTTAAGCTTATTGCTATTAAATTAAACCACAAATCTGCGGGTTCATCACATTATGAGAGTTGATTCCTAACTATGATAATAGAGATTATTTCCAAAGAGACGCTTGGTATTAGAAAAGTAAGCAAATAGGTCGGTTGCTATGGTATTTTCGGTCTGTCTTGGGGAAACCTAAACTGAATACCTGAAACATACTAAACACGAATATGTTTTGTACCAACACACATCTCTGTCAATAATGTCAATATACACACAGTTACAGTTATAGCCCCAACATAGATCACTCCAATAATTTTTCACTAATTGTTCTAATTTACCCATTTAACTTTCAATTTCGACATCGAAACGAATTGCTGTTAAACTAATTATCATATCCTCAACAAATAACACGCAAAAATACGGGGAAGGTTCTTTTTAAGCGTATTCTGACTCAGTTAGCAGGTGACATAAACATTTCACACATGAGGCTATAAAACGGTAACATAACGGATGATATTCTCAGAAACGAGAATAAAAACTTTATTGCTAAACAAATTAGAGCTTCTGACATCTCATACCTAACTATTATAACGCAGAAAAGGCCATGTGTAGTGTGTGTGTGTGTCTACACATGGCCTTTTCTGGCGAACATGCAGGCGTATGTTCGCTGTTATAAAATGCATCCGAAAGGATTGGACTGGATCTCGTATTTCATCGGCAAGGTCCCATATGACGTCTTTCCAGACAGATAAAATACCGTATTTATTGTGCAGAAGAATAACTTAAGTCATTAATTTTTATTTTGGTGAGGGAATGAAGAAGTTCTTTTAAACTATACAAAATTGAGAAAAGAGGGCTTCGACATTAAACTACCGGGAGGACATAAAAAAGGAAGAGTCGAGTCGCGGGCCAGCCTATACTAGTAATTATGACGGGTTACATAAGAACCGGCGACGGCACGACGGACACGAGACGTGGGCGTGTCGCGCTAACGACATTCGATAGGTTCGACCGATAAATGGTCGGGGTCGCCCCGGTCATAGTTCAAAATCACCGCGGCAAAGTGAATATTTGAATTTTTAATTAACGCAGATAAAATTCATGACGATTTCGTTAATGGCGTCGTCGGTATCGACTACCGATACGGTGGTGATTCGTTTTGAATGATGTTTTAGTGCCTAATAGGTACTTTCTTAATTTATAAAAGGACAGGTATGCTGTTGAGCATTGGTACTGCTATAAATGGTCGTGTTAAAAGCGTTGCATTGGCGACCGAACCATATTTTGGCAGTAGCTGAAAATAATGAAACAGCTACTTATCGTGGGGTTAGAAGACAGATCCATAGTTAGGCGGTTGCAAAAGACACTTCGTTTCAACGTTTAAAGGATATACAAAACAATTTTATTAATTTAACATAACTTTTATTGTAATGTCTACGATTTGCAAGCACTTAGCTTATTTAATTTTTCTACACCAGCAATGGTAGTTTATGTGAATCAATGTTTAATTTAAGATCTCAATGTACCATATGCTTAGAAATAAATATTACTTACTTAATAGCTAGAACTGTCCTGCTTGTCAATAAGTCGTGTTTGGTAATGACGTTAATAATATCTCTAGGGAAATTCTGTCACGGCGGGCGGGGCGCCCAAACGTAATGGAGATTAGCGAAGTACGCAGAAGATATTATAGTGTGTGCGCAACCAAAGATGCATTCTCTGTTCCTTTACTCTCAAAGTCCGATGGGACGGCAATCCGACACAACTGGGGAGAAATCAGGCGCAGGACGAACGTTAGATGAGTGACAGACACGAGTCTATCAAAACTCGATCTTTCAGACTGAGTGCGATGTAGTGTAGTGACTGGTTGAGATTTTTACCTTTCTTTTATCGACCTACGCAGCAGTATATAGTATAGCTTACGGTAAGACCAAAACAAAATCAGAATATTTCCATTTGTTTTACCAAAGTTGTGAAAGAATTTCGTGACCCTATTAAATTATGTATGTTGTAGGCACTAATATTTTATTCATAATTATATCAAAGTCCCCCGCCGCGTCTGCCTGTCTGAACGCGATAAACTCGAAAACTACCGAACGGATTTTCATACGGTTTTCAGTGTTCACCAATGGACGGAGTGGTTCGTGAGGAAGGTTTAGGTGTATAATTCATTAAGGTTTTGTGTAAATTGACTGAAATATGACGATGATTGTTGAAGATGTCGGAAAAATCATGTCGACTGGGCGCTTTACTGGCGTGCGCCGCATAAACCTATTATAGTAGAGTTACTATATGAAAACAATGTATTACGGAATGATTCCTCTTAAAAATATCTATTAAACTGTAGCAACGCTATATTTATCTTTCTTCTAAGACTAACACACAATAAAGAAAAAATATTGCTAGAAAATGCTTTAAAAAGTATATTTGAATTAAGCGATTGTTTGGGGTAATTATTTACGTACCTATCTATCCTTACTCAAATAAACTAAACCATCGTTTTCTGCATTTTATCGAGATCAAAAATGTCTTTATACAAAACAATTCGGACCAGTAGTTTTATTTTACAAGTGTTTAAGTATTTGGTACGCTGTTACTTAGTAATATCCTAATAATAGGATTTGGATGCAATTTAGCACACAGATAGTTATTTATTTATTTAAAACTCTTATTTTACCGGGATAAAAAGTATAATTTGTGCTAATCCAGGTTATTAGCACAAATGATACTTTTTATCCCGGTAGGACGTTTCCGTGGGATAATTTCAGACCTCCACGCGGGCGAAGCCGCCGGGCAAAAGCTAGTAAGGATAATATATTACAACGTGAACCGCGGGGTTATTTCCACATTATCTAGGCAGTTTGCGTTTTTATGACACATGAGACCTTAACGAATAATGTTAATTAGTGAACGTCAAGTTTTTCTAAGAATTAATTAAGCGGAATTTATTAAGTACTAAATAAAGTAAGTGTTTTGTTACTTTATTAGGTGGGACAGGATCTTCGGTAGTAGAACGCACCGATACATTGAGATATCGGGTCAAAAGAATACTCTTTACGCATGATGTTTATTTCGGGGAGATCTTTATTCATTAACAATAATTTGTATCTGAATTTACACAAAATACTTGAAATAAAATTGCATAACAAAAAACATTGTTTTTACGAATTTAAGTAAGTTATTCAATTACATAAAACATACAATAAGATAGGAATTGCAAATCTTCAATAGACAACCCAATAAAATTTGATCTTAAATTTTCCCCAGATCTTCGCTTAATCCAATACTTAGTAGGTAAGTTAAATTTGTTACCAAGTTTGTAACTATTACTATATAACATATACAGGATTGGTATATAATCCCGGGGCATGGAGCAATACTTCTGTAACACTACAATGTAATTTTCCAAATAAAATATCTAGCTACACCACGCAAGTTCTAGACATAAACCTCTTACACTGGCATTATGAGACGAAGAGGAATTTCCTGACGTCAGCTTTACTACATAATCAAGTTTTTATAGCATTAATACAAAGTTGCATATTTAATACGATTTCCATGGGTCTTTTAATCCACCACAGCTGTTTAAATTGGGATTATCCTATAAGTTCTGCAATTTTGCACTAGTTTTCGATCTCGTCCCGGTTATCGTAAAGCAGTTGTCGTGGGCAATCAACGACTGAAAGCAAACAACCAGTTTTCCAGTCTATAATGGTATTTTACAACCCGGCAACCATTCGGCAAACATTACATACCTACTGATATTCGTGCGAATCTCCATTGACAGATATACATTTCTCGTCAAAAAAATCGAAACAGTACTGCAAGTAGGTACTATTTAGGCGGCACTTAAAAAAAAGAGACTGATGTCATTAAAAAAAAGAAGCCAATAAATAGCTGGCAGTTTAGTCTACACAATGGTGTACCACAATAATTCCAAATAAATTTGAATTATATTTCGAATTTTCATCCAATAAATGAATGTAGAGATTGGTTTCCATAATATTTATTATGTATTCCGTCGAAATTTCTGTTTAATCACATTTTTTTTAATATTGTTTTTTTAATAGTGATTGTAAACTAAGCTCTGTAACATCTTACCAAAGAGATGTTTTCCTAACAAATATGGATACCTCGCACACGGAATCAGCCCAAGTCGCGGCATTGCTGAATTCAGGGCATAGTCAGCGAGTTGTGGCTGCACAACTGCATCTTAGCCTCTCTGCTGTCAAGAGTGTATCAGCGTTATTAGAAGACTGGTATGTTTACTCGCCGTCCAGGATCTGGTAGATATCGAACCACGTCTGCGCAAGATGACCGGTATTTTGCGTCAGTTTCTCTAAGAAATCGTCACTTTAACTCTATTGAACTGCAGCAGCGGCTCCGTGAGGTTTGAGGATCGACTGTGAGCGATTCTACCATTAAAAGAAGATTTGCGGAGCGTAGCCTGAAACCTCATAAACCAAGTAATGGCCCAAAATTTACGGTAGACCACTTCCACCATCTTCAATGGAGCAAAGTTCTCTTTTCTAACGACAGTAAGATCATGCTGTATGGTAACGACGGAAGAAAGAAGGTGTATCGAAGAGAGGGAGAGCGTTTTGCACAGTGCTGCATTAAAGAAATAGTCAGTTACGATGGGAGTTCGTGGACGGTTTGGGGAGGCATAAGCGCCGATGGAAAAACCGAACTTGCTTTTGTATCTGAACCTCGCTTACCGTCATTAAAGCGTCACGTTACATCGAAGAGTGTCTGGAGCCTCATGTGGTACCCTACGCACATTTTACTGGCGAAGAGTTCATTTTTATGCAGGACAATGCCAGAGCTCATACTGCAGGCATTGTAAATGAATACCTGAGCGAAGTCGGTATTACGGTTATGGGCTGGCCAGCAAGAAGCCCAGATATGAATCCCAAAAAAATCTGAATTTGAAGACACGAGTCAGAGCGAGAGATCCTGCTCCGGAGACGCTTGGCCAGATTAAAACAGCTATACAAGAAGAGTGTGATAACATCCCACAACACAAGATTGTGACTCTCATCCGTTCCATAAGGAATGCATGGATGCAGTCATTCGTCCTTGGTGCGCAGGGTGCACGGCTGTCCTGGCGATGATTGCTCAGCGACTGGATTGCCCCTACGTTGGGCATTGTTGTAGCAGGCATATTGCTGGTGCTTGATTTGTCATTTTATATAACTATTATTATTACATTATTACATATATGTAATAATTTAGTTTTATGGATTATAATTTTTGCTTCTGACATAACTTCACTCTTATTTTATTTTAGTTATTGTCCTATTTAATCTACTTTTATTTTGCTTTGTGCTTTTGACATTAATGGATTTCATCTGACAATCACATATTTGTTATTCATGTTTTTGCGACAAATAATTCACTTTATTTATTTATTAATCAATCAACTATTTATTACATTGAATTGCGCAATAGTGACACTTATAAAATTGGTAAAATTGTGTATTGTTTTTTTTTGTATTTAATATGGGTCAAGGCCATGAAATAAATGAATTTTAATTTGATTTAATTAGAGCCCGGGGAGTAAATACGAGATAGGTACCTACTGAATAAACTTTTTATAAACATTTATTTTTGTTTTACGCCTTTGTTTCTAACATTTTACAAATTCTTCTGTAAAAACATACCTGTTGAACGAAACACGACAGGTAAAGAAATTTAAATATAATTTGAAACATTAATATTCGTTAAACGATACCTTATAATATCCGCAATTAACCGGCATTTTTTTTTTGTTTTATGTAAAAACAATACATAAATCTCACACAAAATCAAACTTTAGAGGTGTTTTGATATTTTTTATAAGTATTGCATAAAATCTCAATAACTTTGTGTCTTCATTTTGCTAAGGACCTAGCTAGAACTTTGAAGATGATTCGTAAATTTAAGGCGGAGATCTATTTAAACGTCACTTAGCACATGCTTCCGTCTCTATCTTTCACTTTTAGTTTGACAGTTGTGCGGCAGTGACAGGAATAACGCTTAACTGTGCGTGCAGTGCGTCCTAGTAACGGCCTAAGGACGTTTGTACACCGCCACCGTCAACGGGACGATGCGTACATTTACTATGGCCGCGTGTCCACCTCACATCTATCACCCGAGCGCCAGGATCCCGACAACCGAATTTTCGAGTAGTTTGGCTCGACCGCTAGAACTCGGCCCGAGATTGTGACGGGCCGATGTGCCGGCAATACAAAACACGTTAAATCGTTTGACACACTGCCGTCGTACCGGAGTGTCGCCGGGCACCGTTCGCCTGGCTTTTGTCTATCATAACATATTCAACCGCCAAGTTCGGTCGCGGTGGACAAACGATCGCCAACACCGGGACGTCATGTTCGAATAATCTCATTTCTCGTTGACGTCCCGGTGACGGCTGCAGTGGACAAACGCCGTTGGTAGGAATGGTAGGACGTTCAACGTCTTCACAGCACCAAAATCAAATAGTAACAGTATACTCTTGCCACACTTTCATGACGCGTAACGCCTACCTAGATCTACACGATCCGTTCAATTAGCACCTCAAGTAGGTGTCCAAATTAATTATTTATTGCGCCATAAGTAAACAAGCTGACGGTCTACCGGATAGGAAGTTACTAAGGATTCTCGACTTGGAGACAAAGGTGATAAGTGTTACTGGCGCATAAGACAGCCTAGCCTCTGGAATGGCAGTGCAATAACGTTGCCCATGGTACCTTTTGCAGACAGGCGGCAGTGACCACAAGGTGGACCGCCTGCTTATATGCCAAACAATAACATAAAACAATGCCTATAATATCTTCGGCTTTCATACAATACTCTTCAAAAGGAACACGGTAATGCTGTTTGGCATCAGAAATAAGCATCAAGTACAGTACTTAATGTTTTAATTTCAACAAGAAACAATGTGTCAGATCACTGTGATTTATTAAATAAATTTTAAATTAATAAAACCTCCGGCACAAACAAAAACCTCTAAAATCGGCTAACAGATTTTCTATTCTTTCTATACTAATTTTTCTGGATAAATTGAATTTTTCTTTTACTTTTTGATAAAAAAAAAATCTTTCAACACTATCAAGTCACCTTTCAAACAAAACAAAAAAAAACACTACAAAGTAAAAACCTACTTCCATAAATTAAGGTTATTTTTCATTTTTTTGAAAGTCTGTAGTTTTTTTGTGAAAACTTTGTTATTTTTCACTTTTCAATTGTGGTACCTACCTACCCCAAGCAAAGTCGTATCATACCACTACTTGCAATTAGTGTCCGACCGAAGGTGCAATTCTGGCCGAAGCCGAAGCCGAAGCCGATTAATCGGTATTCACCAAAACCTTCGGCCGAAGCCGAAGCCGAAGCCGAAGGTGTCATTGACCTTGAGAAATACGATAGTTACTTTGATCTCAGAATATACTAGATACATATTGTGAGAGCTTTAGAGATTTAGCCCAATAACGAGCGGAGTGACCAACATATACAAGTAGGTAATAAAATATTGTCTAAAATAAAAGTTTCAAATATACAATGTTAAACAATGTAAAACAAATATGAAATATTTAAAAACAAAACACTTATTAGAATTTTAAGACGCGCTCTCAAACTTGTTTTGACTCGTTTAGTTTACTAACTGCGATTCGTTTGGTCCGGTGCGGCGGCGCGGCGAAACTCTGCTGCTCTGCACACTCTCCGTCTCGCTCTAGCATCGTTCAGTAAATTTCAAATTTTAACAACTAGCAAACCTTCGGCTTCGGCCAAACCTTCGGCAAATTTTTGGCCGAAGCCGAAGATTTGGCCGAAGGTGCTTTTTTGGCCGAAGGTGGCCGAAGCCGAAGCCGAAGCCGAAGCTTCGGTCGGACACTACTTGCAATGTAAATAACAGTGACAGAAAGTTATTACAACATCTTCAACATACACAAAGTGGAAAAAATACGTATTATTGAAGCTGACTGAAAAAGCACTCATCAGAAGCTGACCAAAGAAGATGTCCCAAAAAAAAAAAAAAAAACGATAAAAAAAATGTGCGGTTTGTAAAGGTTTAATCGTTAAATTGATAAACCGTCACATATAATTTATATTTAGGGATTAAAAGTTCGGATTTTTAGTACTAAATAATACGTCGTAAACGTTGTTCGATGAATAGTTTGAGGAAGATAACATAGAAGTATCGTTAATAGCCATTGCTAACCATGAAATAATAGTAAAACCGGCGTTTATCCCATAGAAATCTATAGACATCCCGAGAGTGTGACACTTAATGACGAGGAAGGGAATATATTTAATAAGATGGTGAATAAAATCCAGACACGTCAGGTCAACAACATATAAACTGTATATATCGACACGCGGTTTCAGAGTACTGTTGTAGCTGCATACGTGGTCGCCCATATTAGGTAGTGTGTGCCCCTATTATTAGTATGATATATTTTCTTTCCTGGGCCAGATATGAAGGTGATCTGATACAGCCTGCGGGATTTTTAGACAAAGTATGCTTAGATATAGAAAATAATTGATAACATGTAAATAACAATTATAACGTTTCACTAGATTTTTATTTTTCCAAAATTTATAACAGAAAATTAAAACAACAGATTAACCAAAAATACCAACACCTAGAGCAAACAACAACAACGACAACATGACTATAATTTTCGTATCTACATTTTTGTTGGCTCATAGCTCCTATGCTATAGGTAGGTACGGATTTCTGGATTGCCCCTTTGGTGACGACAAATTATGCTTATTATAGTTAACCCATTGGTAAACATTTCGTTCTTGTCGATTCCGGGTTTTTGTACATAAAATTTGGGACATCTCCTTTATATGGGACCAACCTGGAAGTCCTTTCAAGAATTTTCCAAATCGGTTTAAAAATAACGGAGATCTGAGGTAACATACATAAAAAAATAAAAAAAGAATACAACCGAATTGAGAACCTCCACCTTTTTATTAAGTCGTTTAAAAGCAAAATCGGTTCAGCCGTTTTGAGTTACGATACCGCAGGCAGACGCAATGATAGACACGTTAAACTTATAAAGGCTCTCGCAGACAGGAGCGACGCAATTCTGGTAGAACAATTTCCAAGAAGTTTTCATAGAAATTATTCACTGAAATCGCGTCGCACTGTCGCGTTGTGCCTGTCGACGGGAGCCATAAAACCCTTCCTTTTCCGTCGGGGTTAATAAAAATACCATCACACGATTGATCATGTAACACCATTTAAAATACCTTAAATCTATAAATACACTTGTGATTATGTTGAGAACGGACTAAAGCAACGTAACAAGACATTTCTCACATATTTTGCTCAAGCATTCGTGAAATTAAATCCTATTCCACTAAACTTTACTTTTCGAGTTTGTAAAGATGTTTGTTACTCAATCACGCCTCACGCGTAACAGGCTTAATGGATTTGGGTATAAATTGGCACACAGATAGATTATGTCCCGGATTAACATACAGGATATTATATTATGAACTAATACATTTCAATCTTGCGCTAGCAGATTATGTTACATTATTAACTTTGTGTCGAATTTGGATCACCAGACTGTGCCTAATTTGGGACCAGCCGTTAAATCTGTCAAAATTCTTCTGTTAGTTACTATTTTATTTTTTATTTGTTTGGTTAAGGTTACTTTTATCCGAATATGTTGCTCTAGGATGTGAGTGAAATTGCTGGCAAAACGACTAGTTTGAGATATTGCGTGAGATGCGACAAAATCCGTCCTTGCCGTGCCTGACAGTGGTTTGACCAAAATTCGATGCCTATATGTAATAGTCGATAGGAGCTAGAACTCTGCGGTTTGTCACCACAAACCACAACCATAGGGCGAGTTAATTACAGGATATAAGTACTCAATTCTATTATTAGCTATGTAATTCCCGTTTCCTTGGTAACCCTTATAAAACACGGGAAGGTTTCCAGTTGACTACGGTTCCAACACATTTTTAAGCAACATATTACCTGTGTAATCAAAATGTACAAGTTCATATTTTGTAGGGTACAAGAACATGCATGGAACGCCTTGTCTGCAGCTGCACTACGGTATTCCAAGTTCCTGGACTTATCTTCGAACTTCTGCCGGGCAACGAAGCTCATATTTCTGAAACATTTTTGTTCTATTCCGGATACTTGTCGAACTTTATTTCGTTTTCCGGATACAAATACCTACATAATATGTATAGATATATAAGGGGGAGTGAGCAGAATGAGAGTGTCGTGAGGAGCCCCCCGATCAAAGGTAGTTGAAACAACACCAGACATCCATGAGGATTTCTAAACGAGAAATCTAAATACTAAAACAATACTGTTACGAATTAAACACGCAACATAATCCGCGCGAAAGAAACCCCAAAAACTCGCCAAAATTGAGGAACGATAAGACGTATTTATACTATATACTGCGATATGTGGCATGCCATTCTAGCGTCTGTAGCAGTTGGCACTGCACCGCGGTCGGGGCTAAGATAATGAGCTAAATAAACGCCCATTCGCTAACGATACAATGTATCAACTGTAGGCGTGTCCTCATGACCGACATACATTACATAGAACTAAGTATATGCAGATCTAGAACTCATTGATTAGTATAGTTTCTGAAACTAATCGGTAATCGCAAAAACTCGAACGGATTATGGGTAGCAGAAACATCTGGTTCCAATACCTATACATCCTACGATCCCTTATCAGTTTTCTAATCGCTTTTATCGTTTATTCCATTAGAAAGCCAAATAAGGCGGCCATATTTTCGACATTTTGTCACCCAGTGCATGCTTTATGGTGGAAAATTGAAGATAGAAAAAAATTGCATACAAGCCTTCTCCGAATGTTGTAAAATTTTGTGTAATGCGCAGTACGTAACTACGTTAGTGCACGTTACGTCGGCAAAGATTGTACGAAACTACGAAGTCAGTATAACATGACATGTTATCTTCGAGTGTGTCTGAGCCTAAGAGATAGGGGGGGCAAGTAGTGGGTAAGGTCGCGACCACAAATAAACAACAAGCTGAGCTATTGATGTTTTTGTTGATAATTGTGGAAAGTTTTTCTTTTATTTCATGTACGGCATGCCGGCGTTCATTAATTCCTTTGCTAAAGTATTCGAATGCGTGAGTAAGTAACCAAAACTTACATATTAATATTTCGTGCGTAGTATGCATCCTAAAACTCGGTCCTATAAAACCTGATAAAATGAATTAATCACCCATCAAATTAATTTTCAAACCCAAGATTTCCAAACAAAAATAAATTGGATGTCTCAGATCCCACGCGTTTAGTGACGTTTGACACCGCTTGCTTTTTCAACTAGGTACCAATCAAACTATACCAAGCAATTTGTTTCTGACACTTAGCTCAACAGCCGCTCCTTACTCAACCTCTGATCTCATTCAGGGCATGCATGTTTAAAGTCTAATGCAACAATGTCACAAGTCGTGATGCATGGACTCAAGCGCACACGACTGTTAGTGCGACAGATGGTTCCCTTACAGATAACGTACCGACCGTACATGGTTTGACCATGTGCGAATTTTGAGCTCATTGAGAAACCTTGAAGACAATAAATAGTTCTTTCAAAGCTTTGTTCGCGGCTATTTGGTTTTTAAGCAGACAATTCGGAAGGTAGGCATAGATAAAATTTAAAATCCTCCGACACAAACAAAAACCTCAAAAAACGGCTGAACAGATTTTCTTCTTTCTTTTTTTTTTGAGCTAAGAACACTCGCTCAAGTCGCCGTTCAAACAAAACAAATAAAAACAAAATCGGTTCAGCCGTTTGGGAGCTACGATGCCGCGGATACACAGGTTAAACTTTATAACGCCCCTCTTTTTCCGTCGGGGGTTAAAAATCGCTAACAATAGTAGAGATGACCTAGTAAGACCGGTACCCCGAAGAAGAAATGAAGCTTTAGCGAATCTATAGACTGAACTTGAGATAGGCTTTGTTTAATGACAGTGGTTAGGGCTATCCCTATCCACTGTCATTATTTCATTAAACACGCGTTGGAAATTTAGGACGCGTATAAGTGAAAGGTGTAGCATCAAAGTGGTAACGAAAGCAAGGTAGGTTCAGGTACAAGTCACCGCCTGCCTGTGGGTTTATGCCCAGCTTTGTTTAAACCCGTTTTTGTTTTAGGAGGACTAAGTTACAAAACCTCGCGTGCTTTCAGACATATTGTTCAAAGTCCGTGCGTGGCTTGTACTTACAATTTAGACCACAAGTCGTGATGTGTGACGGCGCACGAACACGATTCAGACAGATGCCCCGATTTCTGATAAGATACCAGCGATACTTGTAACAATATTAGTACGATAACGCACCCATCAAAATTACACAGGCAACGTTTTACGTTGAAATTGGTGTGGTCTCTTCATCAGAGTATTGCGTCAATTTTATTAATTAATAGTTGGAACCGTTTTTTAAACATAAACTGCATTCAGGTAAGCTTAAAGTAGGCAGGCACTGAAGAGATCAAAACGACCACATGCAGTTAAAATGTTTCTTATTTAACCGCCGACGGAAAGAGAGGGGTGTTAAGGCTCGTTGACACTGGCGCGACGCGACACAAAGGCACCGCGTGTCGCGCGACGAGCGATGCCTTAGTGTCGCGCTATCGCGTCGCGCCCATTTACAAGTTTAACGTGTGTATCAGTGTCTGTCTGGGGCATCGTAGCTCCCAAACGGCTGAACCGATTGTTTTTAACCGACTTCAAAAAAAGGAGGAGGTTATCAATTCGACTGTATTTTTTTTTTTTTTTATGTTTGTTACCTCATAACTTGCGACTGGGTGAACCGATTTTCATGATTCTTTTTTTATTTGAAAGCTGGTGCTTCCCGTGTGGTCCCATTGTCACCATTTCAATATCTGATGATGGGATCTTGTATCGGGGGAACTTGTTGTAATCGGGGGAACTCTGAAGAGTTCCCCCGATTTCTACAAGAAATCAATCAAGAATTCATTGATTAACCGCGATTGTTGCTATAGCATATCTAAGCATTGTTTACGCCATCACACAACATAATATCACGACTGTACTCACTACAAAGGTTATAAAAACTATTTAGAAAAAAATATATGTTTTTAATAATAAAAAACCGCCTTCGAACGGATGTGGACGTGTAAGACGATCGTTCTCGAATGGGGGGTTAGATACCATAACTAAAAAGTGATAAATAAATTTTTTAAAGCAAAAAATAACAACCTACTTCCAAAAAAAAACACTACAAAGTGAAAAATAACTTTAATTTCGGAAGTCGGTGGAAAACGCTAAAATACAGATAAAAAGACACCGACTTCCGAAGTTGACGACACGTTGGGTGTAGTGGCTACAGTGGCTAAGTGTAGTCAGCGAAACCAAATGGTCCTGGGTTCGAATCCCGGTAGGGGCAAATGTTTGTATGATGAATATGGACATTTGTACCCGAGTCATGGATGTATATTTATAATATGTATGTATTTACGAAAAAAAAAATGTATTTAAGTAGTGTATCAACCATCTGGTATCCATAACACAAGCCTTAATAAGTGCTTAACTAGGAACTAGATGGTGCTGAGTGCAATGTCAGACGATATTTATTTATTTATTTATTTTAAGTTAAAGTTATTTTTCACTTTGTAGTGTTTTTTTTTGGAAGTCGGTTGTTATTTTTTGTAAAAAAAAAATTATATTTGTTTTGTTTGAAAGGCGACTTGATCGAGTGTTATCAGCTAGAAAAAATCTGTTCAGCCGTTTATAGAAGTTTTAGGTTGTGCCGGGGGTTTATTTAATTTTAAATTCAATGTGTAATTTACTAGTTTCATGAAATTAGACACCCACAACTCGCTATATCAAGCCTGTTGCAAGACAGCTTATTATTTAATTAAACTGTGACACACAAGAGAAACTATGGAGAGGGGTTTTGGTTACTCCTTTAGCTTTACCGGAGCATTAAAATATTTTAAAATAACCCCGACAGCACCATGTTTTTCTGATAGTTTTTGTGCAAGCAAAAGCACAAAATCCAGTATTTTCTACAATCTCCAAATCGGATTACGTTATTGCACAAAACCGTTGAGCTCCGATTGTAGAATGGAAAAAGCTGAATACATTGTGTACTATCTATACATGCATTTGTAAAGTTTTATTGCGTTCTTTCACTTCTGCAAGCGGTTTAGCCCTAAGTAAGTAAGTTCAGTTTAATTTTTGTTGTTATGTTTTTTGTGGTGTACAATAAAGAATATATAAATAAATAAATAAAATAAATAAAGTACGAAGTGAGTTTTAAGGACGAATTAAACCAATGAAACAACGCGATCAGCACATCTAAACCGCGTTCAGTTTCTTTGCTGAAATTCGTCCTAAGTAGAGAAGAGGTAAGTTAGTTATTTAATAAGTAAATATTTCGATTACATCTGTCGTTTTCCTTCGCAAAGAAAGTGAAGACCAAGGTGTGGTAAACGGTTATACACGCTTAAACGGTATGATGAATGTATGTGGGTGGGATAGGCAAAGGCGTGGTACAGGCTTCTCGATATGGTAGCAGAATCAAGGTAGGCTTAAAATTTTGCTACAATTATTGCAGTAATTTATATGATACTCACGACAAATATAAATGGTTTCGTTTACCGTGTTAATAAGATTGTATTGCCGTTGTTCAATACAAAATTCAGAATCAATATGGAACAGAAAACAACCGAATTTTTGAGTAATGGCGATGTTAACGTTTTGATTCGTATGTTGCAGACAGCATTCTAAAACTGGTAGACTGAGGCAGTACTGCGTGCAGTCACAGGGTGCTGGCAATGATTTATGTAATACGAAATTTTATTAAATAAGTACGTAGAATCGTAGACAGGTAAATTATTTACGTAAATAATTACGGGAAAGGCATACAGGACAAAAATAAATTAAATTATCTATATTTAGTATTGTATCTATGTATATTTAGTATTGTGAGTCTGTGACACACATACATACGTTTATTGGTGCAGTACGTCAATGGAAACCTATTGTCCTAAATAGATAGTGTGGAATTGTGGATGTATGCGCACGCATCGTAACGAGGCAAACTATGATGGACTATAACTTTCAATGTTACTGACGTCACACGATAAGCTAAGCATTCTTTGAATATGTGCATGGAAAGTATTAAAAAGTAAAAGTATGCAATCCAGCATTCGTGTGGTAAAACTAAATGGAGAATCTAGATATATTTACCGAGCAGAAAATCAGGGCCAATTATCGATCTAATTAGTTGACGAAAGACTTATTAAGTCCTTTCTAAGCCATTACATACGTCACCACAGCAGCTCTGAAACAAGCTCTACTAAAAATCTACTAAATTAAGTAGGTAGTAGCGACTGATAAGACTTAAAAGAAGACCAGCATAGTTTGATAAAGTATCCCAAGTCTTAGGCACATGACATGTTATGTATACATAGGTAGCCGGGGATTGTTTTAACATGAAGACTTTTTAGCGGACATGATTAATCTGACTACAGAGTTCCCCTTTTCTCTTCCCGCCTATGTTGGAGTCGTCAATCACTATCGTCGAATCTTATTGAATGCAAGTACCTAAACCAGTGTTTTTAAAGGAAAGCGTGAGGTTTTCCATTGAATAATAAATTACGTTATTTTTTTTACAACTGGCTACTTCGGTGATGATCATTATAGCCACTTATATATTGAAGTTAAGTATGTAGATTCCTGGAAACATTCACAACACTTGGAAGTGTTCTCTACAACAAAAGGAAAAAATGTTTAATATTGAACAAGAGTTGCAAAATATTATCATGTTCACTGCTACTGTGATATTAGTACCGTAGATCACTTTCCCTAGCATCCATAATAGCTTAAAAAATATTATGATGGAAACTATTCGTCCATGCAGAGACTAAGAGACTGGTGTAGCTGCTTTCCAAGCTGAAGTTTCACTAAAAGCAAAGGAAAACCGAGTATTCATGCTATTGCAATAGTCATATTATCACAAACCTTTACGATTTTTGATGAATGTGTTAACGAGCGAGCACTGAAAGCGTATTCCCGCTAGTCTGACCCAGGGTTAACTAAACGTTATTGCTAACAGTAATGAGCAATACATAAACCCGTTTACCTCACACTAAGTGCTGTCAAGTAAAGCACGTTTAAGAGCTGTCAGTGTCATTATTTTCTTCGGAACATTGACACTGATGGCTCTTTAACTCGGTTTAGATGTAGGTACTGATTGCGTTCAGTTTCATTAGTGATATTCGCCCGAAACCACAATGCAAATTGAAAACGTTATGTCTAAACAGTACCAGGAAGAAAATATGGCACATCAAGATTTGGGAACAGTCCTGCTTCGTACAGCCTCGTGTCCGTCACTCACCTGTGTGAGTCTCTTTCTAAAGCCCGGCCATGTGTCAAAAGTAACTAAACAAGTAGGTACATAACGCCCCTTATCTCCGTATAAGTTGACCCATAACCTCTCATTTCGCAACGCCCGGTCCTCGCTATCGCACATAATAGAATTAATTCATAAATCATGCTAGTAAGCGCATGAATGGCGGTCAACACACTCTCAATGAATTGCGTTTCAAACTGGTTATTTAGATATTTATGCTGCCTGTTGGGCTATGAAGGTTGAAACTTGGAATTATGTGTCACTTTCGCTGTTTAGAACGCCCGGCCCGTGTGAATGTGGCTACTTGAGCTTTGGCTCTTTGGCTTATACGTAGACATTAAAAGCTCACGTGGAAGTATTAACATAAGGGCTAGCGTAGCTTGTGTTCGACTACCGAATGTTACGTTTTATGCAGAAATAATTCTTGCAGAGAATTACTAAACCAGAAATCGGATATTCGGATGCATATGTAAATACCATACTATCATAATGTAATGAAAGTATGGAAGGGGCTTCTTAAAATATAATTTTTAGTAAAACAGAAAAAACCAGGAACGCCGCGAATGCATAACAAGTCGGGTGTATAGTATGGAAGCGACTTCAAAAAACTTTATTTTTTAAACCTAGCTATTTCAAATACGTGTCTACTCCATGAAGTATTCTAAATATTTTATGTAGTCCGTTATCTTATCTTGACGTTGTTGGCTATGGCAGTTTGGTATCTACCTACCTAATTTTCAATATTAGGTAGGAAGATATGCATCCGATTCTCAGAAAAAAAACACTAAACTTGTCGATTCCGGAATCGCGGGTTTTTTTACGATCGATACAAAAGTGCATTCCATAAAAGCCAACATTTTAAAGTAAGTTAATATACTTACTACAGATTCTATAATCAGAAACCTACATTTGTCGATCCCGGAACCGGTGGATTTTTTCGATACAAAACGCATTCCGTATTAGCCAACATCTCAACTTTAGGTGAATATGCATCCGAATATCCGATCTCTACACATAACACGCATGTACTCTCCGAAGGGCTCGGCAGTTTTGTTGAAGCACCATGTCATAGTGGGCGAGCCTATGCCTATTGGCATTAACCATAACCAGCCTTCATTTTTCTTATTAAATTCAAACTTGACAATTCAAAAGTGCCTGTAAATGGTTTAATTGAAATAAATGCTTTGAGTTTGAATAAATCAGTAAGCACGTACGTGTTTAGTTAGACACCAGTCGCTTTCCGACTCGGTTTTTTTATTTCCTTTCATGTAAATAACAAATATCGAATTTTCATCATCGGATTATCCATTCCACCCGCGATTCTAATAGCCCAACCACACGAAGGATTTCGTCCGCTAATCCGTCAGTGTCGGGCGGTTGATGAATCGGCCCATTCTCTGTATTACACCCGATATCAGTACAAGGTAGATGTATTAGATCGCTGAAGCTGCGATACGTGAGGTAATGGCAAATACATTGATACCTACGCGAGAAGCGTTTTGCTAATTAATCATGCAAATCAAGGAGTGGATCTTGTTTTACTGATAGCTTCAACCCGGGAGTCTTCAAGTCACAAAAGAATGGGTCACTTTATTGAAGTCTCGTGATTGACCGATTTCTCACCTGACGGTAAGCAATGAAACGGTGGACGAGTGCTCTTTACTTCTAGACAAACGAGCACCATTATAGACTGAATCATTACTTACCGTCAGGTGAAACAGGGTTCAAAGTTGACGCTAAGAAATATTTGAAAATTTTAGTTGAGTCAGATATAAGCCAGGCCTAAAGTAATTTTTCCTAAAATACTGTAAGTAAATGATGATATGATGATGAAACATGAAAACATTTCAAAGTTAATGGAGCAAGAAAACAACGGAAAGAGAGGCTTTTACACGAGGTTCGTGACCTTTTCGAAGGCATTAAGCCTTAAGTATTTTCATCAAGACATTTACTACACAACATTTCTACTTTCAAGACATCTATTATTTATTTTTATTAAGGCACATCAACAACACAAACACAAACATTCACAAATAAAAGAGAACAGAGACATGGATTAGATTGAAGATTCGACCCACATCCTCTCCGTTGAGTGGTGGGAATCTAGCCAGAAGTTTTTAAACCTACGCTTATAAACAGATAAAGAAAGATCGTAGAAGGTAGGCTGTAAAGAAAGTTTATTTTATTGTTTATTTATTCACCGAACAGATGCAGTGCACATTAGAAATCGTTCTTTTCATTCCGGAAAATAAAGAACATCAGAACTGGGAGCATATCTAGTCTGGAAAGTAGGCAGATACTTAAATTACCTGTAGTGTAGTGTATTATATGTGAAATATGGCGAATATAAGAAACCTCGGTAGCCTGACAAGTCGAATGCGACATTTTTCCAACGAGTTTGATCGATCGTGAATATCGTGATAGACGGCACCAATGTAAAATATGTGGGGGGGACGTAAGCCGCGGTCGATACGAGAAAATTTTACGATAAAAATGATGGAGAGCATCAAATCCTATCATATTTGAATAAAATATCAATCAAATTAAGCTTTGAATACTCGTAATGTTATTATGAGAGCTTTATTCAATTAAATGTTGAATCGGAGGGGACTAGCTCTCTCGCTAAATACTTTTTAATGTACTGTTTTAGCTCCTTCTTTATGTATTTTTGATGTAGACCGAATCGTAGACCACCCATATTTGTTAGCAATTACGATATTAACCATTATTGTTGTCCCATATTATTATTATTATTATAACATTTGCTCCGAAAAAATGAAGAAAACCAACCCAATCAAAAGGGCTCTCGGGCTACAGTTTCTCAATTAAGCTGGCTTGTAGTTGTCATGTTTTCTCGATTAGTGATCCGATCAGTCATGTTCCAGGCGCTAACGAAATTTCAATCTAGCCGTACTAAACACAAACTTGTGTTTGGTTTAGTTAGTTTGGTGTTATCTGAAAACACGATGTTATAGCTGCATCCTCTTATTACTAAACCAATTAAAGACTTGGCTAAAAGGTCCCAGCAAACAGGCCATTAAAATTAATTAAATTAAATTTTTAATTAATTAAAAAAAACCTTTTTTTTTTTATTCCTTTTTTAGTTTGGTAATAGCCAGTATGCTATATGCTACTGGCTATCTAGCGAGAGATGTTAACAGCTCCCCTACCTGTATATGACCTTTACAGCCGACTCTAGCTTCCTCACACTCCCTGCAAATATGTATGATTCATAACAATCCTGAATTATATGCAACATACTAGGCCGGGGAAAGAGATATGAAACATATTATTAGGTCGGGGAAAAGTTATTTCGTATTTTATATACAAATTCAGGACAAAGAGCTCGTGTGGCACCCAAATATCGAGCTTTTTTGTATACCCAGGCTTTTTCAAATGGGTCAAAACTGTTTTGTGGTCAACCCCTAACTCTTCAGCTATGTCGTAACTACTAATATACCGATCTTGCTCAACTTTTTTTTTAAATGGCATCGACTTTATCCGTAACAGTTCGACCAGAGCGAGCTGCATCTTTGACATCAAAATTCCCGAACTGAAAACGCTTGAACCAACATTGTGCTACTCTTACTAACACTGCGTTAAGACCATAATCGTCACATATTTTTTTCGCGGCTTGTGTCGTGTTTTTCCCTTTTCTAAACTACCTACAATATAATAATAATAATATTATATAATGACTGACCGGTTGGTGCAGTTGGTAGCGACCCTGCCTTCTGAGCCGCTGGTCCCGAGTTCGATCCTCGGACAAGTCAAACGTTTGTGTGCATGAACATGTCTGTTTGACCTGTGTCTGGGTGTGTATATGTATATCAGTCATCAGGTTACCGTAGTACAGGCTCTACCTAGTTCGGGACCTGAAGACCTTGTGTGGATGTTGTCTCATATTATATTATTTTTATAAAGAGAAAAGATTTGATTTTGTATGTTTGTTACGCTTTCACACTAAAACAGCGGAACGGGTTTGGATGGAATTTGGCACAGACCATGACCTGGATTAGGACATGGTATACTTTTTATACCGAAATTCCCACGGGATCGAGACTTATGCGGGTGATACCGCGGAGCGCAGCTAGTTTGTAATAAAATTTCAAGTAGTATCGAATTTCTTTGTTAGATCACTCAATTTGGCCGACTGAAAATCTGTTGATCGTTTTTACTCTTTATTTTTCTTTTATAAAATGTCATCTATTTAATTGTGTCAAAACCAGCCAGATACAAACAGTAAGTACAGCCAAGGAGATATTAATACAACTTTATATTTATAAAACACAAAAAACTTTTTCCCTGACCAATTATTTCAAACCACTGGTTGCAAAGTTTGTATTATTCTGCGTCTAGCTTATCGTAAAAAATCTCGGGCATTAAGCTATTTAAGTGGGCGTCGACTAGATTAGTTTATCTCGTTTGTTAGCGGTATTTATAAAAACAAAGCAAACAGTGCAATGCTACTTGCACTGTTGCACAAAAAGATTGGTGGAGGAACTTTGACATCTAATTTAAAGTAATGCAAAAACAGAAAATTCGGCTTGGCAGTGAAGACACCAATGTGGGTAGGTAGTAGGTACAGTGCATTAGCACTGTACCTACTACCTACCTACATTGCTACTGTAAAATGCTAAATAATGCTAGTGCTAAATTGTTACTAAATGTTTTCGCCATCTCATTAGAGATGGCGAAAACATTTAGTAACAATTTAGATTAATAATTATAATTACGAATAGGTTTAAGTAATTACTTACAATTGTTAAAATAAAATAAACGAACTGTAAATTAAATTTTCGGCGTGTTAACGAAGTATTAACGAGGAATGTGTTTCAAGCGTAAATCTGAATTTTGCAATGGTTTGGTTATTTGGTAATATCATTCTAATTTACGTAGTAGGTACAGCTGCTATCAGCGGCGATTTCTTTGGCCTTAAAATACTGTTAAAACAGCATAAACGTTTCGGCCACTTAAGATTCTTGTGAAAGTGTTAAAATACTGATAAAAAAACAATAATTTCCTACAAAATTAAAAATTTTTGGGTCGATTTACTTTTGATAAAAGTACGACAGCCTTAAAACCGCATTAAAAAAACTAAACCGGTTTGGAGCACTTTCGATCGCTTCCACTAAACCCCATGGATCAATGTCGATATATTAAGACCAGGTGCACCCCGCAGGTGTTTATCCTGCTAGTTTCCATTCTTTATCTGCAATAAACCGCTGAGGAATATTATTCTTTATTATTTTTAATGCCATAATGACAGCTTAAGTATTTGAAACCCTATAATGATGATTGAGGACCCTTTGACGGGAGAATGTATGAATTTCGCGTATAAGGATCGCGAAAAGGTCGTAGTCTTTTATAGGACAGAATAAATTCTTCGTATAAGGTGTAAAATTAAGTTTTTATGTGTGTTCTAAAGCAAATAACATGAAATACTGACCTGGGGAGTTTGCACAAAGAGGTTATACACTAGAACTTAGTTTTAAAAAGTTTAGTACAGTTTTCGCATAATAACACCCATTTATGAGAGTGATAGTCCAATTATTTCCAGTTTAGCGGGGCATAAGGACTAGTCCACGTTTAGCAGTGGACGTTTATACCTATTATGATGATTTTTAAGGTTCCCTACCCAAAGGGTGCCAACGGAACCCTATTACTAAGCCTCCGCTCTTCGTCCGTCTGTCTGATAGCGTTGAAATGTTCAGTGTGTATTTTTATTTCCGCTATAGCAACAAATAATAAAAATAAAATAAAGTTAAAATTTAAAAGGGGCTCCATACAAGAAACGAGTTTTTTACGGCTTTTTTTGCCCTGTGGTACGGAACCTTTCGTGTGCTAGTGGACTCTCATGGCAGGTTTTTAATTGTTTTAGCGCTTGCAGACAGTCTCAAAATCAAGTAAATCCGCGCCACTCATGATTAAATTAATCAAACGACGTGTATGGTCGTATTATATTTGGAAATAGATGCCATTCCACCTCTACCAGGCATCTTTACTCGATGTTATATAATATTTTAAAAAAATACTCATAATAATTAAATATGATTCACATGCAAATATCATCAATTCAATATTTTTAATGACTCAATCAAAACAACTACATACATGGGACGACACAGCGAATTCCAGTCGCCATTACAATGAAAGACAGAAATAAAGCCTTCGTGTCACTTGGTACTACGTGGTCCCTGACAACATAAAGGCCACCCCTTCATTTTTTGCGGTGACGTCATAAGTAATATACGATTTCGTACGGTTAGGTGGTGAAGCCGCACTCCCTCTGGCCCAAAGTGACGAACCTTTACTTTTCCCATGTGTCGTAGGTGTTTTAAAAGGCAGGTATTGGATCCCTTATGCAAAGTTATCTGAATACTCTCGCTATGGTCTAAAACCGTGGGTCTTTAGAGACTACTAAACTTGTCCTATAGGGATGAAGTACTCTGTTTTTCATGCCACACACAAATGCGACGATCCCTTGAACGCGGCATACAAAGATAATTTTCATTAATAACATTCAAGGGAATCCTTCACTAATTTCTCGTAATTAATTGCAAGTGCCAGAAGATAGATTGCTGAATTGCTGAAGTCCTTAAACTGTTACGAAGCTGGTAGAAAAACTCCTTGACAACAGACAAAAATCACAGCGAAAACATGGTACGCCCTAGGGTTACAGAGGGCAGACGTCGGCCACTTATAAAAGCAGCAGCTTGCCTTAACATGATGGATGGAAGAACCGGTCCTATGCCTGCGAATGATCACACGACCAGTTCTTTTAAAGGAGCGAACCCTGGCTGGATTCGACGAACGGCAGGGTGGAGTGTCAATGACCCTTGCACCAAATTATCTGTAATATCAACGTAGTTTTTTCCCGATAATTTTGTAGTCGGCAATGGAGCCAGCAGCGGCAGAATTTCTGTTTTTTACACGGAGTTTACAAACACGGGACGATGGTCATCAGAACCTCGTACTACCGATTTCTATATTAAATAAATAAAATTTAAGTGTATGTTTATAATGTCAAAATAACAACGTTTTACTAAACGCATAAGCAAAAGTAGGTATATACATACGGTATAAACAAACAATGTGTAACATTTTTGTCTGTCTGTTTGTTCCGGCTAATCTCCGAAACGGCCGGGCCGATATTGATGAAATTTTGTATGGGGATACTTTCTTTTTATCGAAATAATAAGCGGGTGGAAGCTAGGTGATATTAAAATGGCCTCTGTTAGTGGCGATACTTAAATTTATGTACGTCATGTACTTACGGTGCATATGGGCACTCAGCCCCGGAGTCGCTAATATTTGACCATGGCATGAAGTATGAATGAGAGTTCTATAATTTGTGACGATAAGAGAGAAGAAGAACCTGAAGAACCGATCAGAGCGATTGCCTGTAAGGACTTTGATGTATTCAAGCGAAAAGCAGCTTTGATTTGCCTTAAGGCGAAAGCGTCAGGGTAGCCTGCGAAATTCTAATTTTCTTAAGTTTTCTGTAATTTCCAGATCAGTATCAGGTTGTATGTTGATCTCAATATGATTCGCGACCGTATCAAATATTATTTATAGAATTATAATCATAAAAATCATCAATAAGTAGGTAAAGCTAAGTTCACGTTACCCTATTGAATGACTATTTCATGAAATCATGACATTTGAGCCCAATTCTAACTAATGGAGTTGTATTGCTGATTCTAATTCAGTAAAGCCATATTTGTTACCTACGGTCGCGAATCATATTTTAATCAATATATACAACAGGCCGCTGACCTGCAAATTGCAAAAAACGTAAGTGAATTAGTATTTCGTGGACTACGTTGGCGCATCCCTTTTAAGCAGAGTTTAATATTCTCTACTTGTATATTGAATAGGCTGACCAACGTCAAACAGGCGATTTTAAAACCTACTTTTGGCAATGTTTCTGCGAATTTAAATTGAAAATTAAAAAGTGCCGCACCGTGCAATCATCAAAGTGTTTACCACTGCTTATTGTAGTGACAGAGTGTTTGTTTTTCATATCGTAATTTAAATAATTTATTGTTTGAAAACATTATAATCACGACTCCGATATGTAAATATAATACGTGTATAAGTATATACCTTCTTGGTTGAGTACGTGCGTCCGCGTTCTGCGTCCGTTGAGGGTATTGCACGAATATCTACTTGTACAGCAGCATTAAGACAGTCAGAAACATACTGGAAGTCTGATCGGGTTTCTGATCAGTAAACAAGCTATCAAATCTTATAATCGCTGTGATTGGATGACAAAAATAATTAACAGCCAATCGTGCAAGCTGCGGCGCCATTTAAGTAACTACAGATGAAATTCAATAGGCTTTCAAATATGTTTGAGAGGACGACTATTCTGGAGTTACAATATAGTGGGAACAATGCCGTAGCTATAGGTGGTTACCAAATACTAAACAACGTGAGAATACTACTTTTGGTCCTTTATACATCGATAATGTGGTGAATTTCCATTTACGCGCCTCTTGGTTAATTTCAGCAAGAAAATGAAAGATTTTCGTCGTAGGTATTATGATGTTAAGGTTGCTTCTGATTTTTCGCTGCTTCCAATTACTTAATATTATTTTTACCATGGGGTCTATTATAACTTGGCAATAACAAACACCTATGATTGACTATCCCTAGAGGGGTATTATCGATAAAATAGTAGAGGGAATTTGAAACCTCTGGGACATGGATACGGTGCGGCGCGGCGCCGCGTAGAATCGAAAACAGTACTCTGACGAAGTCGCGACTACAGTTTATTCAATTCATGTTTGCTTTAGAATCACGCTAGTTTGGGTTTTGTCGTAAGCAGAGCTCCAAGAACTCCATACAATAGATTTCTTTGTACACTATAGCTTACAGTCTAGAGTCACGTTTCTAAGACAATAAAATATTAAACATACTGTTCGCGCTTGACAGATAATGATGAATGATGAAGTTGAGCCATTGCACATAAATTGTGATATTAGAAGATGTCTTATTACTTAATGGGATGACGATATGAGCTTGAGATGTCCCCGCGACAAGAATGATTCTTACAGTCATTATTTTTGAATGATTTTGCATTATTTAAGTGCCGCATGGATAGGAAAATGGAAAAACGAGTATGCGAGTCAGCTTTAGATAGGTAATGCCTGCCGCCTATGAATATATGCAATTCTAGAGGAAATGCTGATGCGATTTCGATTCGATCTTTATGATATCGATGCCTGTACACGGAACACGAATGCTCATGCCGCGATAGAGGTTTTTGGCAGTCAGTAAGGTGGTACTGGGTACAACTGTTCAGGGTGCCCCAGACGACATTTTATATCGCCAGTTCGTGGAGACTTGTATAATGATACCCTTAAAACGAAGAACAATGTTCTTGGTTATTTAAATGTTTGAACATGCCGCCTACAACATAGCACAGTTTCGCAGCGACACGGGTTTGGTACTTAAGGACACTAATAGACGAGTAAGGGCCTTTACACATGGCGTTTTTATGCGTTTTCAAGGCTGAAAACGCCGGGTTTATAAGCCCTTAAACATCAGCAGTCGCGACGACAAGAGTCGCTCGTCTGTAACGCCTACCAGTGCCTTATAATTTCAGGCTACACATGTATGTATTTTGCAACAATGAGAGAGGCCTTACAATATAATACATGGGCAACAAAATGACATGTTTGCACAACAAGCAACATTGACAGAAAGGAAATGCTGTGTTCCTGTACAAACAATAATTTATGTATGAACACTTTTGTATCATGGGGGTAAATAGTAATGGTTCTTAGAGGTTATATCATGGTAAAATTTGGAAGTCTGGCACTGACACCTGGACCTACCTACTCTATTACGTATCCGAATTTTCATTAGTGCAGAAGTTGGGTTATAGGGTTCTGCTTTGTGGTTACAGACGGTTTACTTGTTCCTGCTGTGTAGCTGCATGCTAGGCTAGATTTGTCTTCTCAACATACTTAACAACACACAAGAGTGCAGAAAATCATCTTCATCAACATATTATATTCTGCTTGTAGGCTGTACAGGTTGACTTGAATTCAAACAGATTATACAACACTGTATAAATTAGTTAATTAATTTAAAAGCAAAAAAGATATACATATCAAAGTACATCAATTAATTGATGTTAAAGTTAAAATAATACCAGACCATAGGCTTTGGAAAATTGGAACAGAGAAAGACCAAAGAAACAAATAATTAATAATGTGAAAGATAATAAGAAAGGAGTAACAAAAGAGAAAGGCATTAAGTAGCTACCCAGATGACGACTGATACAGATGCACACACGAAAATATACTGTGCTGACCCCGAATTTGGGATTAGGGCATGAGCATAATAACGAGTCTTTGGCCAAAGGCTTGCTCAGTTATTGGATAAAATATATTAAGGGTAGATCCCAAGATAGTTAAGACTACAGCTAGACCAATGATTGTTTATGTATCTGGTTTTCATAGCATCCTTCTTTCTGTTATTAGATACAAAAGTATTATAAATAGTAAGTTTGGCCTTGCCACTACCCATTAGGTATGTAAAACATATTCATTATTTATTAGGAAACCAGACAGAGGTGAGGACCAGCCAGGAGGAGGTTAATACCTAGTTTTAATCAAATCTGTGCTTATATGCATAATAATATAGGGACAAATACTTAGATGTGTAGGTATGTGATAATTTTAGACAATATTGTATAACATTGATCGGGAAAAAATATTATAAAAGAGAAAGCTACCATCAATAGCAACTTACTGAGTTTTCTGAATTATTATGGTGTGCTCCTCTCAAATATAATGCTTAACATTGACAATTTTGTAAATTAAATAGAAAGTAAGTTTAAGAGAACAATTTAAGTTTAAAGTAGGTATTATCATAAGAATACAAACAGTGAAAGCTAAAACAAAGGACCCATGTGTGGCCCAGACGCCCAGGTGCTTGTCAAAGTCAAAGCATTTATTTCAAATAGGCACATAAAAGGCACTTTTGAACGTCAACATTTACATTTAAATAGAATTGATTCTAGTCGCCCCTTCCAAAAGGTAGTTTCGTATGGAGAAGAATGGGCAAGAAACTCCACCGTTACTCTTTTAAAATTGGTTACAATATTTTGTATACATTAATTAAATAATTTTATGTGAAGACGATGCACCTATAATAAAAAATTACCCTACCACAATAGGTAAAAAGAATTTAATAAATGTAGCAATGATAAATAAGTTAATTAAGTGATAGATACAATGGTGTTCACATATTTACAAACATTGTAAAAGTATATGATTTCCCAAATTATGTAAACAAGTAATATGTCAGTGTGTGAGTTAAAGTAATCACAGAATGTAAATCAATGTCATAAAAATAACTAACTTAACTATATACCTAATTAAAGTTGCAATAAGTTTAATTTTGTCTAGACCCTAGATTGTCCTATGGAGCTGGACCAGCATGTTTCCAAGCATTCTTATCTTGGATATAATCCTCTAATTTGTAATATGCTTGTTTACACAGTGAACTTTTTATATAAGTTTTAAATTTTGTTTCATTTAATTGCAATATATGACAAGGTATTTTGTTGTAGCATTTAACACAGTACCCCATAAAAGATGTATGTACTTTAGCTAATCTGAAAAATGGTTGATCTATTTTATCTTTATTTCTTGTATTAAAATTATGTCTATCACTTATTTTATTAAAAAGATGTAGATTTTTTCTTTGATGTAGATTCTGTCCCACATAATCTCCTAAACAGAATGGTGTATGACATGGAATTTGGAAGCAATAGAAGGTTGTTTATCATCTTAGACATTCTAAAAGTAAATAACACGTAGGTACATAAAACCATCACGCGTTCGTATCTATCGAGTGGTGTGACGACGAAAATAATTGTTTTTACATGTACATGTAAACGGACATCGCAGATAACGACGTTTGGTAATGTAGTCAATATTTTAAATGCGCACGGAGGGTCTGCCTCGCCGAATCATTACTAAAACATCTGTTACATGACTAACAAATGTAGAAACATCTATTTGCATGATTTTATCGTTTTTAACGGTAAAAACCTGGATCGTGGAGGAAAACAAGGCGTTATTGGCGTGAGAACCTAACAGCTGTGGCGGGCGAAGCACCGGCGAGCCGCCGGCTCGCTCAACAGCCACGCCACTGAAAGCCCTATATAGGCAAATAGGTTACAACACTACGATTTTTTTTTAACCAACTTAAACTATGCGGTTTTAAACTATACTAACATAAAAAATTAACACACTTACGTGATAACACAGATATCATCCAACAACAAGCGTCATAGCGATCCAAAAACTTGTATCACTGCATAAATAATCACAATTCAACAAGGAACATTTTGTACCATCCGACGTAAGATTACACAAACTACTTTAAAACATTAATAACTCATAATATATTGCACAAAAACTTTCTCCAGGCACATACACAAAACAACGATAATATTTATAACGTTATTATCACAAATATAAACGAAATATCACAAACGGATATCACTTTTCTACTTGTCCTTGCGTTCACATAAATTGGCAGCCATCTTGCGTTCGTATGAGCAGGGAGAAATGTTGCCAGTGTTTGAAGTTGTATTCCCACACCGAGCTTTACCTTTAACTTTTATTTTGTTTATTTTTTGTAATTTGTGATTGATAGTGTTTTACGCAATTTCAGTGCAGGTTTTAGATTTTTTTCTTGTTCGTTTTTGCATCACCAAATGCAAAATTCTAATGTTTATGCTGAAAGTGCTGAAACTGCTGATTTACTGAAAATTAATGTTAAAACTGAAATATTTGCATCATTCTAGAGCCAAACTAAAACTACTATAGTGTTATCTTGATTTTGAAGAATTTAACATGGGCCAGTCAGTCCATATTTTTGTTAATATTATTCAACATCATCCGTTTAGGTCCAGAAGTCAAAAGAAAAAAAATACTATAATGTGCTAGAACTTAAAAAGCAATTCGGTGGTGTTATTATAAGTAGGTTTGTGCACAACACCAAAATAATTTTACTGTTGTGCCAGACGATAACGGTGTTGTTTTATAAATCAATCTCATTTTTGTTTAGACAACCTCCAAAATCATTCAACGAAGGATTTGCATGTCAATAACGAACTTGGAACCATTGTTTTTAATTGTAAAAATTCAAAATGTCATGCATGCCATGGCTGGATATTTCATTTATTTTGTTAATTCATTACGTATGTCTTTTTTAATAGCCAGTCGAGAATTCGAGATTATAATGTTGTTTATAATTTGTAGGTACTCGATTTGACATGTTAATTAAAATTCCCAGTATTTTGGCCAATTTTGTTCATGTGGTATTAGTGAACGATCCACAGACAATTACATTTTTGTTAGTTCTAGCTTTGAAATCGTATTGTACAGCCAACGACAATTTTCCAGAGAACTGTATTCACAAACAAATTGTAAACTGCATATTATTTCACAGGATTTTGAGTTCAAAAGCAAAAAATCCCGTATATAAGTAGGATTAATGATTAGTTTACTTTTGAAAGCAAACCTGTAAAGAACCTAGATAACCTGACAGTTTCACACAAAAATAAAATAAGGCAACATCATTCATCGTGTCAATGTCAATAATCTGCCAATCAAAATCTGTGACATCTAAAAAAAGTACTTACTCTGTGCCAGTATTATAAGGTGCTCTTGGTGCTCTGTGACTCTGTGTGTGACATTAATTTTATATAATTCATTAATTTTGCTATTTCTTATTGTCCAGATTAATATTTTCAACGCTATCCTGAGCTCTTCAACTAAAATTACTAGGTACCGTTGCCCTGACTTCCTGAGGCCGGAAAACAATCAAGTCTACGTAGATGGGGCAGCCCAATGATTTGGGCAGCCTGGATATTTTAAGCCGGGTTTAGGCCTTAGGAGTGGGTCTATTCTGTTTCATCCTCTGAGGGCCATTGATCAAAGCACAATTGATGTGACCAGCATCAACTGCATCAATAAGGTGCAAAAAAACTGTCTTTTAACAGCGCCTGACAGAATTTTAAGGGTAATTCATATAGAAGCTTTTGCTAAGATTATCTCTGCAGTAATTTCAAAAACTGATTGTTATACATTACCATTTCTCTGAGCTGGCTGGACGCTCCAACGTGAATGTATACGTAAATCCGTGATGGAGTGACCCAGACTACCAAGCACTTCATCCCTTGCTATCGAGCGGGTGGGCAGGTTACGGATATCCCAACTCCGACTGCGGGACCGACTGTCAACGGTCGATCTCGTATCCGGAGCATCTCGAAAGAGATCCCGGACAAGAGAAGTTTCCAAAGGCCAAATCCCAGGCTTTGGGTAACCCATGCAACCTATTTCTATGTACGAATCACCTAAGGTAGCCATCATTCCTTAACCATATATCCCGTCGATCCTAAATCGCGGCGAATGACCCGACACCGGCTACGACCAATGCGCAAAATGACTCAACTCCGGCTGCGACCCACGCGCCAACACCCACTACTCAGTGTATGCTTACCAAGAGCCTCTGGCAACAGAGCGTCGTGCGGAACAGCATCACCAACCCAGACAACGATCGAGATCAATTTAGACAGAGAGGGACGGGGAAGAATGACGGGCCTGGCAACTCTACCACTTTTCCGGTTGATGGAGTACGAAAGCTGAAAAAACACGAAAAAAAAATGGGAGAGGAAATTAGGAGGCCAAAAGCACAAAACCCGCGAAGGCACTAGCCAGTGCGAAGCGCGATTGGACGCCGAAGAGGAAGTACGCGACCAGCCGCAAGGACGCGAAGGGGTAACCCAGTGCTAAAAGTGGCCGGACGCAGAACCACGCGACCAGCCGCAAAATACGCGAAAGGGTAACCTAGCACGAAAAGCCCACGCACGCGACAGAGTCTGCTATGACCGCCCTTCGACCCCGAAACACCGACAGAATCCACGAACGACCTCGACTTAGACAGCACAAGGGTAGGCGATCTGGGGCCTTGCACCAGGCGTTGCCAGAAAACAACACCCTGCCTGGCACCTCCAAGCCGCAGTCTGGACCGAGTGATACAGGGTCGGCTAAGAGCGGCTTCATCGAGCACGCTTTAGGGGGACGCCAAGCAAGTGAGGGTCCCCCCTCTAGAGGCCTGACTAAGGAAGAGGCCGAACACATTAAGACGGGCCTAGACAGCCTACTCATGGGCATAGACTCGACGACGGCACTTCCTGCCTTCTGCATCTGCACGGTGCCTGCCGTTACCCGTGGGTATCCCCCACGGGTAGCGGCAGGCACCGTGCAGATGTGGTGTGGGGATGACAATTTCCTGACCTGGCTAAGGGCCGGTTTTTTGATCCGTAGTTGACCTCACAGTAACGGTACTGTGCAGTCTTAAGAAGCTGCTTACCTCTGCAAAATAAACGCAAGGCAACTCATTTCTATTCTTATTGCATGTTTTTAGAATATATTGGAACCTTACATTTTTATTTACATAAAACTCGAGTAGCCTCTTACAAATTAGTTTTTTACTATTTAATTAATTTAACTTCTTACCTTGTAATAATATCATTAAGATTATCAACTTTATGTAATGCATCTAGTAAATATCAGTCTCTGTATTATACATCGTACCTGTTCAGACTTTGCAAAAATTATAATCATTTGAAAACATGTTATTACTCACACACAACTCATATCATACCTGCGGTCTTGTACATCCTTTTGACTATCTTATTCCTACTTAAATTATCTGCAACTTTTAAAATAGACCTACTAAACATCCACAAAACTAGAATACACATATTCCACATATTTAAGGTTGAAACCAATATGCACCTAACATCAAACATCAACATTCGATTCTGACACTTTAAATGAAATTGACTCCTTGGGTATGAATGATTCACGTATTTGTGTACCTGAGTCATGTAGTCGTTTTATTAGTGACAAAAAAAGTCGCTTAATATAATACACCTAAATATACGCAGTGTAAATTGTAACTTTGATAGCTTCCTGCTGCTCCTGGCTAGAATAAAAATTTCATTTGATGTTTTGATTCTATCGGAGTGTTGGCTGAGCGTGTCAACAGTACCACCTCTGGATGGATATGATTCTTATCACACAAGCAAACTTACTAATCAGAATGATGGTGTTATAATATATGTCAAATCAGAATTACCTCATATCGTCACCGAACCTTCTATATCTGGCGCTAGTTGTCTGATCTGTAATGTAAAATCTCACAATATCTTAATTTTAGCGTTATATCGCTCTCCCTCCACACGAAATCTTGACAAATTTATTGATAGCTTAGACACTATACTTGCTCGGACGTCAATCCAAAAAAAATTAGTGATTATGGGAGACATCAATATTGACATCACTCCGAATGCTGGCTCACAACAAGCAGATCAGTACCTCAACCTTATTGCTTCACATGGCCTCCTTCCTACACATCTATTCCCAACCCGTATTAACTCCTGTATTGATCACGTAATGTTAAGATCTGACCTTAAAAATACGACTCTGGTTCTCGATACTTATATTACTGATCATAGGCCAACGATTATTAGCATCCAACGTGTAATGTCACGCCCTGTCCCTAAACTTAGTCGCATAGTTGTTGATTATGCAGCTGTAATCACAGTCATTTTATCAATGGACTTTAGTGAAATATTGGCTATTCAAGACCCAAACAACGCCGCCGAGTCTCTGGTTTCCATCATTAGCTCTGTCATCGCCAATCACTCTAAATCGGTGCATATGTCTTCGAAACGCCGAATCCTGAAACCGTGGATTACAAATGGACTGCTTCGGTGTATTCGAAATAGGGATAACATGGCTCGAACGTTAAGGTCAGATCCTGACAACTTCATTCTTGTGATTACGTATAAGCGATACCGTAATTTCTGTAACAAACTTCTCAAAAACTTAAAACACGCATATGAAAGTAAAGAGTTCCAAATGGCAAAGAACAACCCTAAAGCTACTTGGAAGGTCATTAAGAAGGTTACTGGAACTAGTCACAATGTTAAGTCCCCCAACGAGTTACTAAGAATATCTTCGGAAGACAAGTCCTCGGTCAATAAAGTCAACGAGTTTTTTGCCCATGTTGGCAAGAACTTGGCTGACAATTTCTTATCCACCTCGTATACCCCGGAATGTTCTCTCGATGCGCTGCCCTCTAACTCGCTGGTGCTTTTACCCACAGATGAAGTGGAGGTCTCGAATCTCATTATTGGGTTACGAACTGATGCTGCGGCAGGTTGGGATGGCATTTCATCGAAAATGTTAAAATCCTGTATGCCCACGATTGTCCCCCCCATTACTCATATCTGCAATCGCTCTATCGCCACAGGCTGTTTTCCTAGGGTTTTCAAAAGGGCTGTTGTTCACCCAATCTTCAAAAATAGCGACAGACACAGTGTAGATAATTATAGACCGATCTCAGTCTTGCCTGCCATTTCTAAAATATTAGAAAAGATACTTAATAATCGATTGGTGCACTATCTTGAGTCATATAAATTACTAAGTAATAACCAGTATGGTTTTAGAGGTGGCAGGTCAACTGAAAATGCTGTTGCTGCCTTGGTAGACCATGTGGTATCAAAATTAGATAGTAAAATGAAATGCTTGGCTATCTTCTTAGATCTCTCTAAGGCATTCGACACTGTGTCTGTTCCCCACCTCTTATCTAAGCTGGAAGCTACTGGCATTCGAGGGCATGCCTTGAAGGTCTTCCAGGATTACCTCTGTAATAGAACTCAATGCGTTAAAATAAATAATGTTGTCAGTGACACCATTTCATTGAGTTTTGGCGTTCCTCAGGGCTCAATCCTGGGCCCTACCCTATTTCTTATCTACATTAACAACTTATGCAAAATGTCTTTAATGAATTGTTCAATATTTACTTATGCAGATGATACGGCTCTATTGATTCATGGTAATGACTGGCCTGAAACAGTAAAATACGCGGAACTTGCTCTGAACTCAGTGATGAAGTGGTTGTCTAATAATATCCTAACCTTAAATTTAAATAAAACGGTATACTTACCTTTCTCGTTACTCTCCACCAACCTCCCTCCACCGCATTCAATGGTGCTCAGAGCTCACACTTGCTCACTCGGTCTATCTTCTTCACAATGTGGCTGCCCTCAGCTCAAGAGGTGTGAGTCTGTCAAGTATCTCGGAGTCTATGTAGATGGCTCTCTGAGCTGGAAACCTCACCTCAGTAATCTCATGTCAAGAGTCCGCAAGTGTATATTTATTTTTAAAAAGCTGAGGAATTCCGCGGACCACCTTACGATTAAAACAGTTTATTATGCACTATGTCAGAGCATAATAAACTACTGCATCACAGTGTGGGGTGGGACTCCCAAGACAATCCTTCTACCTCTTGAGCGCGCACAGAGAGCTGTTCTCAAGGTAATGACCTCTAGGCCTTTTAGGTTTCCCACTACTGCTCTCTACACCGAATGTCAGGTTCTTACTGTGAGACAGCTCTTTGTCCTTGGCACTATACTGCGCAAACACCCTTCTGTGGAATATGATCCGAATGCTAACAAAAAGCGTAGACATTTCGAAGTATGCCCAACTCACGGCTGTAGAACGGCCATTGCTCAGCGTCATTTTGGTGTACTGTCAAACCATTTATATAATAAAATAAATAAACTTTGTTCCATTGCTCCCATGTGTCTAAACGAATGCAAAACTGAAGTCACAAAGTGGCTCTTGACATTGACTTACAATAAGACTGAAGATCTACTACAGATATCGATCGCTTAACCTAATGTTATATATTTAAAATAAAGTAATATGTTCAGAATTATATTTATAATGACTTTCATAATGCACAGGTTTTCGTCGTGATATTGTCTCTCGCTCACACATGTGTGTGAGCGAGAGATAATATTGTGATGGGGGCCTGTGTGTTGTGAAAGTCATTATAAATACACACCACACACAACCAACACACACAACCACACACACACAACCACACAACCATACATACACAACCACACACAACCATACACAACCATACATATGTGTGGTTATACACAACCATATATAGGTAGATAAACAGGATACATCATAGTTGCATTAACTAGGTAATATATTATTATTATAATTTAATCTTGATATTCTGTGCTCGTCTTACAATTACACTGCTGTATGTTCAAATCATAGGCGAGGACGCTGGCACCCTAAACACAAGTTAAATCTTACTTTGGGTGCCAGAGTTCATCGAAAACACTCTCGTTTCCTTAGTTGTAATGCCGCATAGTGTTAAGATAAGTGTTTTTCTTGTACAACTGAAGTTAAATAAAAAATTTATTATTATTATTATTATTATTACTGAGACAATCCGAGGTGCCTACCCATGTCCGAGCCTCGCTTTACGTCCCCCGCTATAAAGGCGACGTAGCCCGGCTCCAAAGTATTCTGATCTATCAGAATACTTGATGTCTCCATGTGAGACATTTGCGAGTCCTATTTTTGGAAATAAAACCCGATACTTGCGTTGATACTTGATTATATTGTGAACATTGTACTATCGAGGAAGTTCATATCTAAGCAGTTTTAGAACAAAATCCCGTGAACACGATGACCGCATCTGTTTTACGTTAGTTACTGTTAGCGCCCGAGCGCTACAGGGAAAAATAGTCCTAAAGGTGCATAGATATGAAGTTCCTCGATAGTACATGAGAAAAACTTGAGAGAACAGTAGACAGACATGTGAAAAGTTTTGCGGAAGTTGGTAGAAGTGTCCACAGACTTATTATATTTTTAAGTGTCAAATCACATAGGACACCAGCACTAAAAAATGTCGCGGAGTATTGCCAGCCATTCCGCGGCCGACATGGCGAAGATGTGCAGTGACTGGCGCCGGGTGCCACAACAATGACATTATGATGCGCTGCGCCACTTGGTATAGCATTGCCATTGTCACTGTACAGGGCAACTATCGTCAGTGGCGACAACTACGGGACTTACCTATCTGACCCTGGGTGTGCCACCGAAGGAAGCTAAAAAGGTACTGGGTCGGGAGCGACGGATATCATACCTACTCGGGACGATATACGTACGCTTCTAGCCCATGACCCAACCCTCTGACACAAAGACCGACAGCATTGACACAAAGTCACGAACACACCAACACAGACGAACGATACGGACATTACCCATCTAGAGGAGGTCATGGCCCGAGCGGCAATGGCCAACGACGTAGTCACCATACCGCCCGCATCACCTGGCTGGAATGTACAGCTGCTAGCCTCGTCGCCAGGCGGTCAACAGGACGACCAGTACAGAGTGGAGAAGTGGAGAGACTATCAGATGGATCCATCTCCAACTAACTCCTTTCCGCCGTCATCGTCCCTCAACATATTACAGACCAACCTCCAACATAGGCAGACTGCCACGGCTAGCTTACATAGGGCACTGTAGGTAAAAGACCCGAACCATCGCACTGATCCACGAACCGTGGATCAGAAACAACAGATATGCGACCTTGGAGGCAAACTAATTCTTAACACACAGCTCAGACAAACCATGAACCTGCACCTACATACCCAAAGAAAATCCCACCACACCGCTCACTCAATCCTCTTCCAGAGACCTGACAGCTATCAGACTCCAGACCGAGGGTGACAGCACTGCAAGTGCGCCAAACTAGACCTGATCATCTGACACGTAGGTAGGTGATACGGAGTAGGAGACGCCCGTAACTTCGGTTGAAACTACGGATTTCGAGCTTTGATAGTAGACCCCCTGAACCGACTCGAACGCCCAGCACCCGTTCTGGGGCAGCAACGCACTGAACTCCAGAGGAGAGGTGCTATCCACCTGTATATTTTCTACTAACTTTAACATTGTAAGCCGCGGCTCCGAATTCACTTCACACAAACTACAAACACAAGAAAATCCGCGGCGCACCAGTATGCCCGGGTATAAACGCCTCTTAGCCTCCTAGCTAGCGATAGGTGGGTAGCAACCGTAACAGTACAAGTAACCGTAATAGGCCCTGCACAATTGGAATACATACACCGTGACAAAACTATCAGAATACCTGACCGAAGTATACCATGCATGCTGCAAACTAAAGGCGTCAAAAACCAAGGGCGAGAGGAACCCCTCGTGGAACGCTGAACTTAGTAAACTCAGAGACGCATTACGTAAAAAATGAAAACACTACTAATAATACTCTTACACAGTAACCGACCAGGAAACCAGTAAGGTCCTTCTCGAGACTCACTTCCCAGACTGTACACTCTGAGAGGACGGGACGTGGGAGCCTGAACCAGAATGGACCCTAGCAAAAAGTGGGCTATCAACAGCTTTCAGACATAAAGGTCCGCAGGCCTGGATGGCATCGTTCCAGCCCTGCCCACCATGCCTGGTGGAGATCTATCGATCCTACATAGCACTCGGATACATACCTCTCGCATGGCTTGAAGTGAAAGTAATTTTCATACCCAAACCTGGCAAAACCGACTATACACAACCCAAGCCTTATAGACCTATAAGCCTCACATCCTTTCTACTGAGGGTTTTCAGTAGAAAGGATGTGAGGCTTATAGGCTAGGTAACTTTACCGTAGGCTACCTCGATAACATAATTATAATACTAAATAGCACCCACGACAATACCCTATGGAACCTCATGCACCGAGCCTTGAACATCAAGAGGACTGGTCCAATAAACCCCAACTATCAGTGAACCCTACAAAAACCGAACTGATTCTCTTCAAAAAAAAAAGAGGAAACTGACGACAGTACAACTACCATGATTGTTTGGAACTACCCTAAGCCTATCAAACTCAAATTCAAAGCATTTATTTCAAATAAACCAATTACAGGCACTTTACAATTGTCCTTTCAAGTGAAACCAAATATCTGGGCATCTTTTTGGACAAACAGCTGAATCGGGCAAAACATACCAACTAAATACATCACTACAAAAACCAGCATATCCATACGGCAGCAAAAGCAGTGGCAGTGCAAACGATTGCTTGACAGGCGTGGGGGTTTGAGGGTTGAGGAGGGTTATAGTGTACATGAGTTTTTAGATTATAAATTGTAAGATTTTGTAAATTACACGGTCATTTTACATTCTTATTATTGAGTGGCGAATCATAAAAAAAAAAATAATAAAAAAAAAAAAAAAAATATTATTATTATTTTATTGACATCTATACATACATATAATAAATCTGTAGACGAGGCGTTTCTGTACAATGCAAATATTTAAAAAAAAAATAGCTGGTGTGTAACTAGTATAACCAACAGATGCCATTTCTATAATTTTTGTCATTTTTGTCTGTTTGTCTGTGACAGATTTTTGTTAAAGTATCACGTAAAAAGTACAACACCAACATGGTTAAATTTTATACTCAAATATTGTGTGTCACTCAGAGTTACATTTAGTTTTTGTTTCATCGAAATCGTTTCAATAAATCAAAAGATAAATGAATTTTAAGTGTTCAAGAAGAACTTTTCTTTGCTTAGTTCATACACGTAACGACATCTATTGACGCCAAATGGTACTAACGAATATATGTGATAAGTTAACCGAGGCATTTCTGTACATTGAAAATATTCCAAAGAAATAATTGGGGTGTCAAAGATGCCATTTTTACCATTTTTAGAATTTTTGTCTGTTTGTCTGTGAGACGGGTTTGTTACAGTATCACGAAAAAAGTACGAAACCATTAGGGTTAACTTTTATACTCAAATATTGTGTATAACTCGGAGTATCATTTAGTTTTTGTTCCATCACAATCGCTCCACTCTATAAAATATATTAATCAATTTAGTGTTCAACAAGAATTTTTAATTATGCAATGTAGTAACACGTAACGACATCTATTGATCCGAAATTATACTAACGTAAACTCATGTAGGTTTGTGAGATCTTTTGTTATTTTGGTGAGGTTAATTTCGCATACTTCACGCGTAACATTGTGAATAGAATATAACTCCCAATGATCTAATCAAAAGTTTGGCTAATTAAAGTTTTTATTAGTTCAGTGGTGGTGGCGCTACCTATCTTTCAAATCATGATACAGCTTAGTTATTCACATCAAACGATACATGTTCATTTATTTTTTAAATTCTTTAATTTAATACTTTTGGAAGGCTATTTAGCTTACAGTGTTTGATCGAACGTTTTCCCATGGGTAATAATTTAAATGTATCACTTTGTGATCGATAGATGGCGTTGTTCATTTAACGTCATTTTCTGAATCGCGGTGTTAAGACTTTCCGCAGAAGAATGACTTTTGCCCAATGTTTCACCATAACTGAAGAGTTACATTCATATCATAATTATTTTCAAGCTCACTTAAATGTTACTCAAATAAAGGTACTAGCCTACTAGGTAGCTAGTGACCAAAACCAAGCTATGATCGCTCTGAGAAATCGCAATGAATACGTTGAAGTCACGAGATATCAATCTGGCCGATACATTAGCTCCTCAGAGGCAGTTTGGCGTATTTTAAGTTTTCCAATACATGAGAGACATCCACCGGTCATTCATCTCGATGTACACCTTGAGGGCGGGCAACGAGTGTATTTTCAGTCTGAAAATGTCACAGAAAGGTTAGACAATCCGAGACAAACCACTTTGATGGCATTCTTTCGCCTCTGCCAAACTGATAATTACGCGAAATCCCTTCTTTATAACGAGGTTCTATCGTATTACACATACAACAAGCAGCAAGGTGTTTTTAACCGTAGAAGACGTGGAACTGCTCTGGAAGGCGAGCCTGGAGTTTTCAAGGAACACGTGATAGGACGCGTGTACACTGTACACCCGAATAATTTAGAGTGTTATTATTTACGCCTTCTTCTGCACGTAGTGCGAGGACCAACTTCTTTTAATGAGCTCCGTAAAGTGGATGATATTGAATATCCCACATACCAGGCTGCTTGCCGCGCACGTCATTTATTAGATGGAGATCAACATTGGGATGATGCTTTAGCCGAGGCATGCGTCAGCGATAGTCCACATCGCTTGCGTCATCTGTTTGCCATCTTACTGACCTTTTGTGGCTTAGCGGATGCTGGGCAGTTGTGGCAAAAATATCAAGATAAGTTTGCTGAAGATTTTTTGAGACATGTACGGCAAAACAGTGATGGTGAAATTCCTGACCGAGTACGTGAAAATTGTCTTAGTAGATCGTTGTTGGCTATTCAAGACATAGTCATAAGTATAGGAGGAAACCCGCTCACTCAATACGCCTTGCCCACACCGACAGTCGATGCGGAACGTATAAACAGAGAGTACGCCACGGAGATTAGTTACAATCCCGTGGAATTAGCAGAAACCCTGCAAAACGGCTGCTCAATTTTGACAACGGAACAGCGTCAAATATTTGATCGTGTGTGCGGCAGTGTAGATAATACATTGGGGGAAATCCTGTTTTTAGACGCGCCCGGTGGAACAGGCAAAACATTTCTAACCAAAGTTATTTTGGCTCGAATAAGGACCCAAAATAAGATTGCTCTTGCTGTCGCCTCCTCAGGAATAGCAGCCACATTGTTGCCCGGAGGAAAAACCGCACATACAATGTTCAAAATCCCCATCGACTTGGATCGAAAAGAAAGCCCGGTTCGCAATGTGTCACGCAATAACGACAAAGCTAGAGTTTTACGCGATTGTGTCATAATAATTTGGGACGAGTGCACGATGGCAAATCGCAAGGCTGTGGAAGCAGTAGACCGTACTTTGCGGGACATTATGCAAAATGACCGGCCGATGGTATTTTTCTGTGGTGATTTTAGGCAGACACTCCCGAAAATACCCAGAGGAACGAAAGCCGATGAAATTAGCGCCTGCCTAAAGAGTTCGATTTTATGGCGCAATGTGATATCAACTCATTTGAGTTTAAATATGCGAGCACATCTGGGAGGGAATCTAAACGCGCAAGAGTTCTCAAATTTACTTTTGAAAATTGGTGACGGCACATATTCCACACAAGATGGTAAAATAATTTTGGTGGAGAACCTTTGTTGTTCCGTTGCTTCACAGCTGGAACTCATTTCTTCAGTTTATGGGAATCCCACAGATATCGGGAACCACGCTGCTGCTTGGCTGTGCCAACGAGCTATTTTGACCCCCCGCAATGACCAAGCGGCAGCAATAAATACACAAATATTGGCACATGTTTCTGGGGAAAGTAAGCAATATACTTAGATAAACACGGTTCTGGAAGAAGAAGATGCCACACACTATCCAGTAGAGTTCTTAGAATCCCTTAACACGCCCGGTCTTCCAGCACACAACATTTTTTTTAAAGTCGGTGTGCCAATTATTCTTCTCAGAAATTTTAGTCCTCCCAAACTTTGCAACGGCACTCGGCTCATAGTCACCAATCTCCAACACAACGTCATCGAAGCCGAAATCTTAACAGGTTGCGGCGCCGGTGATGTTGTTTTTATTCCCAGAATTCCGCTCATTCCTAATAATTTCCCGTTTAGTTTTAAACGTGTGCAATTCCCCGTCAGCCCTTGTTACGCCTTGACCATTAACAAAGCTCAGGGCCAGACATTGTCCGTTGCGGGGGTGGATCTTAGTATTGGTTGCTTTTCCCACGGCCAACTTTATGTAGCTCTTTCGCGTGTAAGCAACCCTAGCAACCTTTTTGTGTACGCTCCTGGTGGTTCCACCGCTAATACTGTATATAGAGAAGCATTTTCCTAAATATCACAAGTTTTTTGTCAGCTTTTTGAAAAATCACAAGGCCTGGTCGAAAGATTCTCCCGATTTCCCTTCTATAAGCAGCACATAATTTTTTTCCGACATCCACGCGAACGAAGTCGCGGGCACAGCTAGTTTATTTAATAAAATAATACAATTCTAATGAGATTATCTGTTTAATGACTGCATGATTAGATCAATTATTAATTTAAATAACTGTACCTACCTACTTAAATGTATTTTAATATTTGCACGCCGAAAGGCAGACTAAGAGAACAATTTTGTAAATTTGTATATTTTACCAACCTTCTTCCTACCTCCTACCATTATGCAATTTTTTTTTTTTTTTTTGATAAGCCCTAAGGTCACTTCCTGGCTATGCACTTCAGTCATCCGACCAATTATAACATACGGCTCACTAGTCTGGTGGCCCAGGCCCAGATCTGAACAATATATCAAGGCTCAATATATCTGAACCTGGAGCAAAGAGTCAAGCACATAAAGGAATATGCGATCAAACGACCACTATGGCATCACCCTGCGACAAAGCCCTGAAACTACACTACTTTCAAAAGTATTACAACACAATACTCAGAGTAGAACAGTGTGACTACTCAGGCCCGAATGAGATGATATGATACACAGACGGATCCACATGACCTTCATAAAAATATCCAGCCGGCTGGTAATGTTCAACACTGCCTACCAGGCGGAATGTGTGGGCATTATACAGGCGGTTTACGCCATAGAAGCCAGGAGAGTTACGGATATCCATATGTGTATTAGTCTCCAACAGCGCCTCAGTTCTTTAATCCTTAGAGATAAACGATATTATTACCTCGAGACTAACAGTAGTGTCACAATGCACTAGAACGAGCAATGGTATCTAACCGCAACACAGTGACACTGCAATGGATAAAAGGACGCAGCTGACGACTGAGCACGTCAGTCTGTGGACCCGAACCTATCATACTCATCCCCTTAACCAGCTACGCAGGTCGCTACAGGAGTTCATCCACGCACAATCGGAGAGCTGGTGGACCTCGACACCAGGCTGCAGGCAGTCCAGGGAAGATATGCCATCCTTAGATGACAGGCTAACCAGATGGTAATTACGCCTAGACAAGAACGGCCTACGCCTGGTGACGGGGACCATCACGGGAAACTATTCGCTAAACAAACACTTCCATACAATGGGCATAACGGACAGTCCTCTGTGCAGGTCTTGCGTGGACGCTGAGGAGATCGTTGCGCATGTGCTCTTTGAGTGCACAGGCGCACCCAGATTAGAGCAGAAACTCAAACTCAGACCTGTTTATTGCATTCATGTGTACCTACATTTAGTTGTTACACTATTAGGTAAGTTCCAACATGAAGCCCGGTTAGGGCACAGCAACATAATAATAATAATTTTAAAATAAAATAAAATAACAGACCAGAAGACGTAATGAACTTTTAGAGGAAGGTGGCTGGTTGGAATAACCACCGAGGGCGGCCGTGGCCCACGCACCTGAAGGAGTAAGGAGGAATGGTCCACCTGAAGGACTAAGTGCGGATATCAAACCCTCTAACATAGACCACTATTAACACCATTTTGAATGAGCCCTGAAACATAAACAAGGACTAACAGTAACTATAAACAATAATAAACAGACAGCGATAGTAGCAGTCACCTTTGGATTGGTACCTCGCAGAGTTACCCACCACTTACAACAACCTTTAAACTCACTCAAAACGCAAAGCATTTAAATCAGCAAAACGTTATGTAATTATAGTTACTGGCAGTTTTAAACTGTGAAGGTTTCTCCAAACTCCACGGACACTCTTGAATCAAAATATTGTTCCTTTACCTTTAGTTAGTAACTGGGAACCTTTAAGAAACATTAATAACTATTACATTTTAATTATTTGTAAAAATTTCGTGAAATGACTTGAGAAATCCTCGTGTATGCTAATATTGGAAATGCTAAAATGAAATACTGTATTTTAATAAGTTATTATTCCAGGATCCACAAAACTTTTTGTTTTTTGTTTAGTCTCCTATTCAACTTTCTTTCTTCATACTTATAGTAGCCCACAGATTTATTATAAGTCTGTGGAGTAGCCAGTAATTTTTAGGTATTTGCAGCAATAATGTTGTAATCATTACAAGGATTCTGAAAAATGACTATGCCAAATTACTTGTGTCCATGATTTTCTTGCATGTTTATTAATTGTGAGTTGTATTTTTGATGAAGTGTACCTGTTTATATTTATTGCTGTTATAAAAATAAATAAAACAACAAGTTTGGCAGTATTATTATGTTTTCTTAACATGTATTTTATTTTTTCCCATTAGATTACTTACAGACCATAGGTCTTACAAATATTGAACTTATAATCGAACTTAAATCAACGTTACAGCGAACATAAGTTACCAATGATGAACAGGCAAGTTTAAATTTAAGTTTAATTAAAATGCACTTTTTTCTCAACGAGTTTTCTTTAAAACATACATCATAATTATCACAAAATATTAAACTAAACCTTCTAAAACGAAGGTGATTAAAAATGTTTTTTACGGGTACTTTTTTTTGTTATTCTCGTAATATCAACTTAGATTATGCCAATAAACAAATAAATGATTTAAAATCTAAGAAATAAGTACCGGAGTACCATAGGTTGGAATGGCAGTACATTCCCGAAATGCATTTGTCAGATGGAGTCAAATATTAGTGACTAGACAATCACACACACACACACAGAAGGTCACTCCCTTCACAACTCGCAGGCGGCGCGCGCTGCGGGGAATCATTTCCTGTAGAAACTCATCGTCATCTTGTTCCGAGTCGGTCGTCGTGGGACTCATTTCACTAGGCCGGGACTCTTCGGGTAGTCGCAGGGAAGGAATATGTGCATCAACTTGTCTATCTCGCCACGGCACAGGGGACAGCGGTTGCATCTGGAAAGATGACAGACAGAAATTAATAATCATGTCTTATTAAACACAATGGAGAAGAACATTGAGTGAAACCCTATAAATTAACTTTAGGGACTTAAGAGCTACAGTCCGTTCACAGTTATGTTACTTCGTGAGATTGCATCACTGTCAAAATTACAGAAATATTTATTGCGATTATTCCATTTATCCACCCTAAGGTGGATACGCGGAAACGCATGTCCTAGAATTAGTGTCCGACCGAAGCTTCGGCTTCGGCTTCGGCATCGGCCACCTTCGGCCAAAAAAACCATATTTGGCGAAACCTTCGGCTTCGGCCCAAACCCCGGCCGAAGCCGAAGGTTTCGCCGAAGGTCCGAGCAACCGTCGAGATTGAACGAACTGTTACGAAAGACTGAGTGAGAGAGCGACGGATCGGTCGTGTTTGCAGAGGCCGCGGGCAGTCACTGTCAAAATATATCACATTGCATGCGCGTCAAGACAAGTGAACTAGCGAAAAGTGTTTTAATATTAATTGTAGCTTGTAGACAATATTGAACAAAATTAATTACTGAGAGATTATAAACCTTCGGCTTCGGCTTCTGCCGAAGGTTGTGGCGATTGCCGATTAATCGGCTTCGGCTTCGGCCAAAAATAGACCTTCGGTCGGACACTACCTAGAATCCACTTTCACCCTATAAATTACGTTTATCAAACTAGGCCTAGGGTGGATTCTAGGACATGAATTTCCGCGTAGCCACCTTTAAATGGAATAACCGCTTTATTGCCATTGCAATAGGGTTGCTGTTGTCAGAAGTAAAATAACTGTGAATGGACTGTATCTGTGATGTTATTCACAGAAGAGAATATTGCTTTTAAGGATTTAGGTATAACCGGACGATGAGATGTTGGTTCTTGTTTTCATTTCAAGAGGCAATCTTGATATTTGACACAATGAGCTTACTTAATTATAAAGTTTGATCGATTTTATAAACTTTCAGCGTAAAAAATAACTGTTATATATATAAAGTGGGCTTGTGTACATACCTGGGAGCACATACCCCGCAGCAGACCACATGTCGGCACGGCAGGAACAGCGTGTCGATCGGCGCGTCCATGCACACGCGACACGCTAGGGCTTCGGCGCGACAGCCGCCGCTGTGAGACCGGGATCGGGGCTCCTGTGGACAAAGAGAGACCTTATTAGTAATGTAGTTACACATTACATCGGCACTAAAGAGCGGCAGAGGTGTATATGGTTTCATTGGAACATTTCGCCAGTTCTTTTCAAGTCATGTTGGGTTGAGTCTATTGTCATTGTCCGGGCACAAATGTAGACTCCTACTGAGATTACTCGTATTTCTGATGAAAGAACCCAATAACTAATAATAGGACGAGTTCAGTTAAGTAGTCGCACGTCCAGACCGAAGCTTAAAAAAAAATGTTTGTAGTATGAAGGTTCTACTTCGTAAAATCTGTGGGTGACCATTTTTTATGACAAGACGGTAAGTTATGAGCGATTTCGGTTCGCCTGTATTTAAAAGCCTAAACTCAGCAGTTGAGTGAAGAAGTGGTTTGCTTGTTACCTTGTGTTCAGCCCCGGAGCTGGACCTCCTGCGCGCGCGCGGCTCGTGCGCGGCGGCCGCGAGCGCGTGCGCAGCGCGACGCGCGCGGTCGTGCACCTCGCGACACGTGCGGCGGATGTCGAACACGTAGCGGCGGCCCAGGGTCGTGGAGTCGTTGAAGATTGACGCTATCGTGCCCTGCAAGAGGAGGAGAGAGATTGTTACTATTATATTGCGTCGATCCCAAGTAATATGGGACTAGGTGTGGCAGAAGAACTGCGAGTAGGGCTTGAACGATTGGCTGCTGCGGTATTTATGTACAACACACATAATAGAGAAAAATACATAAAGATAAAAGAGCAGAAAGGTACCGCTTATTTCATTAGAATTTTTTTTCCAGCAAACCTGACAGGAGTGTTGAATGAGAAAGGTAGACACAATGTGTAAAAGAGAAAATAGAGGAAAACAAAAATTATATGGTATTGTAAATGTACGGTATGTGTCGGAGGTTTGTACTTGTGTATGACAGATTTGTGACTTTAAAAACACCCATTGTAGCTTGTTTTAATTCGTGAACTCCTCTCAATATACTTTTGACATTATCGACAAAATCTGATTTCATCCTCAATCCGATAAAGTATAGGATTTTAGAGTTATTGGTTAAGAGTGGGAATGAGGTACTTAACTCTCGTTGAAGCGCCCACGAGACATTGAACGCGCTGATGACGAACGAGAAGTCAGGAGTTCAATTAATTCCGTTTTTTTTTTATTTTGATTTTAATTACCGTATTTATCACGCATTATTTTAAACGATACCCATTCTTTCTTAAAGCAATTAAGATATAATAATAGATTTTAGTTTTTTTATTCTCCTGCAAAGGCATTGTAATAATAGTTTCAAGTAAACCTATCATTAATTTAAATCTTCTCACGCGAAGTGTTTTGAAAAAGGACTTAAATGAGTAGGTCTGTACTCATTTATCTGGTTTTTCAAAACACTTGAGATCTTAAGTTTATTTTCACAAGACGAGACAATAATAATATTGTGTGATTAGAAAAAAACCCATAATTAATTTAAATCTTGAAATGTAAAAAAAGTAGGTACCTACCCATTATTTTTTAATACTTTACTATTTGGTAAGGACTACTAATCCAACTTCCAGTACCTAATTTTTATATTATATTATTATCTCATCCTGTCACACGAAAAACAAATCATTATTTCAGCCACAATCGCGAATACCTATTCAATTATTTCCCCGAAGCCACTGAATAATTGTTTAGTGGTTCAAAGTCCACTGTGGCAACACCAAACGAATGTTGTGTCAACGAATAGTGGGAGGTCATATTAGGCGATTGGGCGGGACAAAGTCCCGACTTGTTTTGTCAGTCTTAACTATTGCTGTTATTTATTTCAGGTAGATTGTAGGTACTTATGTATGGCATTGCCTGTGTGTTGTGAGGTTCTAGGAGAAATTAATAAAAACTATTGAACGGGACAGTTTGCATCGTATGAAAACTTGGGCACTTATTTTTATTTTAGAGATGTAATAATTAGTAAAAGAACTGGCTTAACCTAGAATCAAACAAGATATGTGAGTGATATCCACCAACCCGCATGGGCCCGCGTGATGGATAACGGTCCACTCTCTCACAGAGGGGAGGCCTGTGTCCCAGCAGTGGGAATATTTTAATTAATTATGATGATGATATTATCATAATTCGTTTTTAAAGATTTATATATAAGTACTTTTTATTTTAGCCTGTGTTGTTGGTTTTACTAAACGATGTTTTTAATAATGATGGTTTACTCATTTGATAGTGTGTGACAGCCAAGCAAATACATGGTAATATTTGCATAACTTCGTAGGTACGTAGGTCATATTATGAGGAAAATTTGATGTTATTGAGACAGGTAATGACGTACCTAATAGGTTATTACTTGCGTTATCTATACCGCAAATTAAAATAGATATAAACGATTGAACATTTAGCTAAATATGTTATCTTCAATGGTTTATGAATGTTTATTTATATTACTTTCAAAGTTCCGATCCAATAGTATGGATATTCTCCACAAGGTTGCTAACAGAAAGGCTGGTTACGTGACTCGTAGCATGAACGATTAAATAAACATACTGTTGCTGCAGTTAATGTAAATGGTTGTAACATTAATGGATTGTTATTAGATGTTTAGGGACAACTTTGAATGTGCCTTTAAATTCACAGCTACCTATTCGCTTTCAAATGAGTAGACAGAAATGGTGCAAACCCCACGTAATTCTGTTAGCCTATTGTCATCAACCAGGAACAAATCTAGACTCCAGCTTGGTACTAAGAAATTCCTTGGAAAAACTCAAAACGCTTTACCCAACCGGAGGATCGAACCCAGGACCCCTAAGCAGTCGTGCTTGAGGCTACTATACCAACGAGGCAAGTGGCAGTCCTAATATATTTATTTAATACTCTAAGCACACAAATATACAGAGGCGGACTTAATGCTATAGGCATTTTCTACCAGTAAACCTTTGGGTGATGCAGAGACGAAAATTACGAGAAGAATATCATGTAAAAAAAATAGTTCACCTTGAGATCCCTTATAAACTGCTCAGTAACATCAGTGCGCACGGTCTCGCAGCAGTAGAAGGCGTGTTTCTCTGTCACCGCGCGGTACACGGCGGCTGCCTGTCCAGACGTGGCCATCTTGACGTGAAGAGTCGCTTCATTGCCTTCGTCGGTCACGTAGGACATCTGGAAGTTACGCCGGAATGGTTGCGCGCGGTGGATTGCTGTGTATGCGATGCTGGAAGGAGAGAAAATGGGGTTAAGAAGGAATATAATTATTTTCTGTTTTCATGTCATAGTAAAAATTAACTTGGGAAGTTGGACTTTTGATAATCACGGCGCTGTATCAGCGATTTCGTCATAAGTTTTCGTGTATCGTTTAGGTTTTTAGGGATATCATGATTTTGAAGAAGGCCTAGTTAGCTTTTTCGAGTTATATGAGGTCGAGATTGGCAAAGAAGTATTGGTTAGATAGAGGCTCGTAGTGAATTGTAGTTTCATCCGAAGTCCTAGCTACGTTTTCTACATACAAAACTTTCACTAGTGCCTCAGGTTTTTTCCCTAATATCAAGCAATCATCAAGATAATTTACTGTTTATCAGTGCTCCAACTCCAAGAACCTCCCAGCGATGTGCGAAGATAAAAAAATAATTAAAGTGATAAGTGAAAACAAAGAAATTCACGCATAAGTTGAGAAAATTCTTCAAAAAGAAACCACACTATACGTAAAATAAAGGAGTCTATCTTATCATTCGCGAACATTTGTATTATCAGCTATTCAGAACAATGATATGTTTAAGAGACGAAAATATTATAATAAACGGATGGAAGCAGGTCTACCTATAGTAGTGCCTGTTAATTACATTTATCTCGTAAATTACTGAGTAATGAGTGGAAACAATGTTATCAGGGCGTGGTTGTTAAACGAAATGGGTCAAAGAGTAGGTACCTACCAACTATTATTGAAAGTGACGTAAGTTGTATATTATGTTCCTACGTTACCGTCTTTGTCATGTGCAATTCATATTTTCTTCGCAAAATTATCTCCTAGCTGCGTCAGCGAATTTTAATATCGTCGATAGTTGATTTAAATAATTGCACAATAGATCTAGCTTTATTTACTTTGTTTGCAATATATTTGCAAATAGAAAAAAATTGTTATTCAGCTTTTTTTATGTTGACTGTCTACAGCGCAATAGACAAAAAAATATGTACAAAGGGCACGTTTTGCATGTTTTTAGCAATATCTAATTCTGCGCAGGAGCATCTAGAGTCGAACAAAACATTATTAGAGTATTGCTATTTCAACATAATATGTATATAGGTGATTCTATTATATATAGGTTATTCCAAAAATAATAATATATATTAAAGTGATAGTGTGTTATATTTTGCTGAGTAAATATTTTTCAATATTCTTGGTCGTATTTAGGTCCGTGATGTCATTTTAATGAATTCAAGAGCTGCCGCCGAAAACACAGGCGAATGTACCCATTGTCTTGACCTGTCGGTACTGACTAACATATAGATACGAATAATAAGTGGAGTTTACAGTCGAAACTTGCACGTTTTATAACGACTTATTTTTTAAATTTAATGAAATAGCTTTGTATCTTTAGCAGCGGGAATTTTCAAGGACATAAATGCGGAATTTCAAATGCATGCACATTTTTAAATTCAAAATAATTGAGTAGCGAGTTATTTTTGTCTTGATTTTCACTTTTTTGGGTTCTATTGTTTTCAGATTAAGGTTATTTCCAAGATACTTAGTTTAGCACACGATACCTATTTGGAAGATAGGAAAACGACCTTCTATTTTCTCCCTAAACAAAACTCAGCTAGGATAAAGAATGGATACCAACCTTTGCTTCTCGACTCCGATCTCATGCTCTCCATTGCACGCTGGTCTGTACACCACGATGCCATGTGGCCCAACCCCCACACAAGTGCTCAGTCTGCACCCACAGCCACCACCACTCTGTCCAGATGTAAGGCACCCTACCGTCGCTCCTCCATCGATCTCCTGCTCATCCCTCGCCCTAGGCTCTTCGGCCTGCTGCCGATGATACAACAAGTGACTGTACAAATTGTGAGCATTGTTGTTAAAAGTCACAGGCTTGCAAAAGAACAGCTCCTCCCCAAACGACTCCAATTTCGAAATCTGTTTCAACAATCTGTACTCCGCCTGCGAAGCTCCCATTCCAGAAATTTCGCAGTGGTATTCAATGATTTTGTCGACATGATCTTCTGGTCGCTCGCCTTGAGGGCCGATTTTGTCGCATTCTTCATAAATGTGTGTAGGGGGAAGGTCCGGTTCGCAGTCTCCTGTTTCAGCTTGAGCAATGTAAGCGATGATCCTTCGGGCGACTTCTAGGTCAGCTACAACTAATCTTCCTTCAGTGAGGTCAAGTTTAGCATGGAGGTAGAACTGATGGCGGGTGGGTTCATTGATGAGGAGGTGAGGGGGCACCCAGAACTTGACGCGGAGGTCAAGGCGCTTGCTGGGGATGCGGTGCGGGTCGAGGGGGTTGCGCAAGTTCAGCCACCTGCCGGGACCGGAGACTGGGGATACGCGGAGGCCGAAGTAGTCAGCTTCGGCGCCGATCTCCAATTTCTCGCATACCTGGAATAAAGAAAATTCTCGTCAGTTTCTCTGTCAATTTGGTCGTGTTTATTACCTAAAACATCGCAATTACCAAATACAACATTTTCGAAAAAAGAGAGCGAGATTAACACGTGATACCTATCTAAATAACCTATTTTTTTTTTATTTAACTAGATTGATAACTTTCGCAACACAATATTTAGTATTTGCCAAATAATTACATAGTACGGCCAGTATATAGACGATAGTGTAGGTACAAGTCTACCGACCAATTTGGTAATGTTATGAAGTGAAAGTTAGCAACCAAAAAACCTATTATTAGGAGCTATTTATCAATGTTGAACACGTCTGGGTCTCGCTGGAGGCTTTAGAGGGCCTCTCAACGAGTCCAAACCGGGTGATATGTGAAAAATCTTGTCAGATAGGTGTCTATTTGGTCTATCGCCATGTGTCAGGATGTCTCACCAGTAAAGTCTGGCTAGTTTGCACAACTCTATACGATCTTCGCCGATTTCAGGAGTTCAGAATTTTTCGGCTGAACCATATTCCGTTTTACATAAAACTTCTTTGCATATCCGTTATAATTTATGTCCGTTTGAGCCAGTCAAGTAATTCCAAGTGTTCATTACCATATTTCTTAGTAAGCAGTAGTTAACTGCGCATATAATAGTGTCAACAACAACGAATACTAAACGAAGGTATGGCGTGTTTACTTATTGTTAATTGCGCATTATTGTAAGTATTTATGCACATATATATTGTTTTTGCAATTAATACCCAAGTAGGTAAATGTTTTGGCTGTTGAGGGCGCCCTATCATGTTTGTGTCAGGGTAAACATACTAAGATTATGCATGTTAAACTTGCATATTTGTTGCATTTACAAGCACATGCTGATAACAGTTGCATGGTTAAGTACTGGAATTCGCCGAATGGTTTTGCCACAATCGAACCACACGAGTCCATAATTAGTTACAGGCACAGCACATTGCTGATAAATGATAAACATTGCATAGTAACTGCAGTTCGTTTAATATTGGCCACACGCTAGTATCTATCGTCAGATAACAAACATTACTCCCATGCGGGTAGGCAGAAAACCCCACGTCAAGGAATTCAACGTCGATAATCCATTCATTGATTAGGTAGTTATGCATTTGTACGGATCATGAAGCAGAACTAACAATTCAATTTTCTATGCCACACAGTCACGTTCAGTGGCAAACCAGAAGTACCTACGACGTAGAATCAACATTTTACTTACAAACAATTTTTATTATGATTTCAATCCTTTCTCGATGCTCCCGCCTATATTTAATAATTACATTGTGGTCTAGTCCATCTGAGCTGTTGATTTAAATATACACAACAGATAACCGCTCCTCATCGAGCGTCTGTAATGTAATCTAATCGTGTAACGTAAACGTAATAAGGAGCCTGTCTATTGAGCAGAGATCTATTAAATGTTTCACTAGGGCTTTCAGCATCTTTCTTATGTTGAATTTATTTTGAGATTATTATTGGAATCGATGTGGTAATGAAATCATTATTATTGGCAGCCTTGTTGCTCCCACTGATACTCAGCAGTATAGGCCTCCTCCTTTTTTGCCATGCTCGGTCTTTACGAGTCTCATCCAGGTCGATATTGAAATGCTTTGGGAACATTGGGGGTAGATGTGATATATAATTAAGTATGTTGTCATTATCTGCGCTCATTTTGGTATGCAGACGGGTCTTAGGTATAATTAATTTAGTTCGACGAATTTAGAAGTTGAATTAACTCATTTCGTTACTTGGTACCAATAAAAGCGTAGATTTGATCTGATCTAATCTTCACATAACAATTATTATCACTTCTTCTTCCCAATATTTTTATGTCGCCAAAGTCCGACTTCCAATTAAGTCTTTAACATTTTACGAACTCGTGCATCCATCCGTCAGCTAAATCAATTGTAAACTACACTAAAGTAATTGTATCCCGCCATTCTCATTGACACCTTATCTGCGGCATCACGTTGCGAACTCCTGCGCAGCCTGTAGTAAATATTTGTCATGCGATCTCGTGTTTACGTATCAAGAATAACACCATGTGAATTAGTTCCTTCGTGTTTGTTGGATGCATAAAAACAAGTTGAGGTAGTTGTTGCTTATTTATGACAACAGAAAATTTATACATGACTGTCATTTTGTTTAAGCGCAGTCAACTGCTGAACCTTTTTCTTGAAGATACGATTCTATAAATATATCTCAGTAGGTACTTACATATTTCATTTGTTCTTATTCTTTCACCCATCCTATCTGATCTGATTGTTGTATATGATCGAATGTGTTGCATTGCATGCCCCTGCATCCTTCCTAATCTCATCGTTTGTAGATCCCATTGTCTTTGTTAATAACAAAATCACAACCAGGATGTTTATTTTATCATCCGTCATTTGTTGTCATCAACGGTTTGTTTATGATTGAAAGTTTTCCTCCGTGCATTATAAATGTATAGTTGAGACAATATGATGCGATCTGATCCTTTATCTAACATCGCGGTATCACGCTGGCATCTCGTGCCAATAACGTCATTCCATGTTGCTTAGTTATTTAAATAGGAATTATTAAAACATGCTGCTTACTCGTGGTGCTTTATTGAAAATCTTGGGCTAACAATATTTACATTGTTTTTTTGTATTGCCATAAAAGATCTGATATTCCAGATTTAACATTTTCTGTGGCCCTTAGAGGTTGACAGACAAGATGACAAAGGTTTTCACCTTTTGCCGGCGTTTGACCACTACTATGCGGTCAACGATGAAACTAATACTAAGTTAAATAATCCCCTGACTAATACTTACTAGTAACTGTTCTACATATTTTTATCAGAGGTTAAAGGGAACTCCCTATGAACATACATTTCATATAGTACGTGCTTTCCCCTGTCCCTATTCAATATAATAATAGTAATTTTAGTACGTATGTCCCCCTCTCTCTTAATAAAAACTACAGTTGCTACTTACAAGGGTCGTAAAAAAGCAATTTGTGTAATTTCCGATACCGTTGGGAAAGCACACGTGCAGGGCATTATGCGGAATTGCCGGACAAAATTACCCTGGAAGTAATAGCTTTGCCTGATCAGACTACCGAGTACCTGTTTTAGGTTAATTTCGATTACCTACGTAAACATGGCTCAAAAAAATAACGTAAATTCCTTCAGCAGGGAGTTTGGTTAAAATTTCCAGTTAGACGAAGTCAGGCTTTGGAATTGTGGGTTCAGTCAAGGTATCTGCTAAGTCCAGTGTGTTGTGTTGCTTAAATTAACCACACGAAATTCGATACATTTTCAATACAAAAACCAATTAAACCTATTTTCTAGTTATAACAATGGATATAAAATTCATTTCCACACATTTGAATACCACGACAGGTAAATATTCGCATAACAAGTGACTCACATTGTTCATCCTACATATTTTATTATTTACTTACTATGCTTTTAATGAACAGAAGCATTAATATTCTAGAACTTATGGGCATTGAATTATATAACCTCATTTCTATGTTTACTGACGGTGTCTATGTGGACAAATAACAGTATGAGGAAACCGTAATACCATGGTATTGATAGATAGGCAGGTACTCTACATAGCGGTATTATATGGTAGCAACATTTGAAGGGATGTCTTATTCTACCTTCAAAAGTCGACAAAAACTACTAAGGGACAACATCAAGAAGGCTTAGGTGTTGAAAACAAACTGCTATCACCAATCCATCTCATTTGGAGAAACTATCTTTCTACTTGGCTTTTACTTATCTTTATTAGCCGCAGGTTAAGTGCACTGACGGATCCCGTAGTCCCTCACAATATGCAAGTTCCCGACAATTTCATCAGTTCATTCAACCATGATGCCTGATCTTACGCATCACATATTATGTAGAATGTATTGACTTCCTTCACTTTTTGCTGTAAGTTTTACTTGCTTTTAATCGCAGTATGGAATCTTCCATGGGTTATTTTAATATATGATGGCAGCATTTTCTCTTTGGATATTAAGGAAATTTTTGGGCTTTCCGAAGTATCAGACTTTCACAAGTAATTCTATTATATGAACCTCATCGGCGGTTATAGCTTGCCCATTTCGACAAACAAAAGATAGTGGCGTAGTTATTATTAACACAACATTATGTTATCATTAACACAATTTTTTTCGTTGAACCCAAATAAAGATAAAACAAAAAAATTCGAACCTCATGCAATGATAACAAGTGCCCTTTCTTTCCCACATTGACAAGTGACAACTAACTCTGCATGTTAGAAATAAAGTCCAATTCTCAAAAGAATGCCTTGAATATTTATTTTATAATTATTGATAAAAACTATGGTGCTGTTATGGTCAGTATTTCCGCCACGCGTTATTGTGCTGACCATAGTGTATTTTATATAAATATTTTCTTACTAAACAGCGATAGGTACTGTCATCCATCAGTTTGTAGTCGATCTTTTCTGAGCCTCTATAGTATCTCTTACTGTGAGCGGGCGGATTGATGTGCTCATGATGTGGGAGAAACTATGCTTTTCTGTGCCATGAGCTGTCATGGATGACGCTGTGCGTTTTCCACAACGCGTAGGTGCTGATTATGTTCTAACAGTCTCTTTTTTCAATGTAAGGTATTAACAATGATATGTTGTTATTCGAACCGAGAAAAGAAAAGGGCTTTGGATTGGTATTCAAATAACTTGTAGGTGGTATGGTGCGTAGGAATCACCACTTGAAACTGCATACTTACTGGGTTTTAAAGTAGTTAGTTGCTTGCCCATTTCTTGCGAGTACCATCGAAACCAGTTTTCTTCAATCGTATAAGTAACCGATAACGGAAAGACAGGTAGGTAGCTGAGGTAGCTGATACAAAAGTAGACACATTGTTATTCTCTTGCCCTCACATCTATCTAGGACGAGATACTAATATTATCAGCCTGCAACCTCACTTCAGATAGCTGGGTATTACGGATTTCCATGAAAATTAACAGATTATATTTGGCAGGACGCGAACGCTAATCTGTCCAGTCGACTAGTGGGACGATCGATCGGGCTCAGAAACGAAAGTTAGGCCACTGAGCTCGATTAGTTGGCCGATCGATCGACCGCTGCGTGCACGCAGGCTGTGCGTGATTCTGTTCAGACAGCATTGGCGTTAGAGAGAGACGGCAAGAAAACATCTGGGTTGGTCGTTTTGTTTTTACTCTTCTATTTTTGTTTCGAATACAGTGCCAAGAGAAAAAGGATTTTGATTTTGCAATACATTTTCAATAGCGCTCCAAACTGACCTATTTCGGCGGAAATATCTTGTTTTTTTTTTCGTATATAGTCGTAAAAGTGAGAATGTGGGTATTCTAAAGTAAAAAAATATGCGCAATTCATCAGTAACCTGGCACATTCTTATTAAACAACAACAAACAAACGAACTATCAAAATGTTTAAAGGTCCGAGCTTAGACAACCGTTCGATATCGTGATTCGGTAATGTTCCGACTAAATTCAGGAAGTTTAGAATTTCGCGACATCTGGTGTAACTGGTCTGTTTCCCGAGACAACATTGCTTGAATGTAATCCAAAATCTTGATTAGGCTTTAACTTATTTACCTACTTTGTTAGTCAAACTTCATTGTTGCTTCCAAGGCTCTTCCTCTTGTCAATCTTTTGTTATATCTGTCTGGCTGGTTAGCGATCCAAAACTTCCAAAACTCAAGTGATTAACCCCGTTAACGGTCATGTAATTCCTAAATAGATTTAGTCATTATGTCACAAACAATTAGTCCGATATTATTTATCGCATTCGTAATATTCTATTCGTAGTCCAGTGTCAGTGATACGTTTTGGCCGTCAACCAACTCTGTTTTGGGTCTTTGTTCCCAAGTTGCCATCCCGGCCTCCTTTATGGACATACACACTATATGTGGAGTCAACGCCCTTTCATCGTCGTCGTCGTTTATATTATCTTTTACTATAAAATTGTCAACTTTTCTGAAATTATGTTCCATGTCATTCCAAAATAAAGCGCGTAATCTTGGAAGATAACGTAAGTTATCAGTCTATATTGTTCCCGCTATACTAATTACAGTATACATTATAGTGTTTCTTGTATTGATTTCCTTAGATTGTGGTTTTTATAAGGAAAAATAAAGGTAACAGTGTAATTTTAGACTAGGCTATACATAAATTTCCTTATTGTTGTTATTGCCTAAGCACAAAGTCCATCACATTGAGGAAATACCTATGGTTTAATAGGTCAGACAGAATATAGTTACCTACTTCGGATAGGTGCCTTCAGTCCTGTCCATTAGGATAGTGTATGTGCATAGGCGACAAACAATGGACAGGCTTATTCCGAACATCATAAACCCCTTTTAACTTGAACCTTTTCATGTGAGCCTCAAATGTCAAGACAAGACCTCATTTCTACAAAGGGCTGTATCCTGTCCACTTTTTTCGATAAAACCTGGCTTGAACCCAACCAGTTCTTGCCATTGTGAGGTCGACGGCCGGCGAGGATGCAGCAACGCACGTGCCCCGTTTCTGAACTACTCCTAGTTATGCCAGATTAGTTTTCCTTTTTAAGCCTGATTAATAGCCTCGTAAAGGATGGCTACTTACAAACAAAATTATGTGAAAGTGGAAACTATCCATAATCCCATAGTCCGGTTGAGACTGATGAAAGCGAAAACTAAACGCATCTGTCAAAGGAAAGTCGTTAAAGCGTTTTCAAAGTTCAAATGGCGAGAGTTCGAGACTCCAGCGAGAGCAATTTTTTTATTATTTCATAATGAAGCGGGCTCGGACCATAACGTATACCTTTGTTTAACTGTAAAGTTGGTTTTAGAACAAAGGTTAACGTTTTTATTTGTCATAATTTTTCGTATCAAAGTAACAAACAGTAAGGCTTGTAGTCATTAAGTTTCTGTGACGGAAGTGTCTCTGGTATCACTTCCTGCTTCAAATCATTACCAACTTGCACAATTGAGTAGTTGAAATTGGAACGATTTTATAATAAGCCATAGGGTAAGCCAAGTCATAAGCGGATATAAAACAATTTTTTTATTGTTCTTCTTTTAGATATATACTTATATGGCTACTTTTGAAGTAAACATTTCAAATATAAATTCTAAACATTCTCTTCAGAGTAAGAGCAAAATAATTCACAAATCATACGGAAAAATATTTTAATCTTGAGGAAAATCAGCATAATTATATTTTATTTTAACCATTATGTCATGTCATGAAAATTATTTTATCTACTCTCTTATCGTAGAATTTGAATTATAAACTTCAAAACGAGTTTATATTGTTGGTTCCAATTTTTACTTGTCTGTGCCAGCGCCCGCTTTAGGGCGTGCGCGGTGATGTGCTGGGTTTTGGCGCCATTCATACGTTTTGTCGTACTGAATTTCGTGGGAAACTGATCTTTTATTTAATAGGTTCAATCCCAATGTATGAGAGTAGATAAAGTTGTATGAGACTCCACATAACTAGGTATTAAAACAAGAGTGTGGTACTATTAAAAACCTCGCCTACAAACTCGGGTTTTATTACCCCTCAATATGCAACAGTTTCATAAACTACCTACTGTTAATTTCCTCTGAAAGAACGTGTAAAGACATTATCAAAATGTACTAGTATACCAAACACGTGGTTATAAAATAAGAATTAATTTATAGTAATTTTCTTTGATTATAGTATATAATCAAAGGTAATTTTCTATATGCCAACAAGGTACCTACCTAAACATGGTAAATTAAGCTTTTTAGAAAACTCATCTAAGTACCAAATTCTTCGGTATGTTAGTAAGCTGGGAGCCATATTAGATTATGACGTAATGAGTCTGAGCGTTGGATTATAAAATCCAAGTAGTTGAAGTCATATAAGTAGAACCTAAGTCATCTTATGTAGTAGTTTATGCAAAACTAAACAAAGCAACGAGGAAGACAACGCAGTGCGTAAACAAACGCATAAAGCTATATTTAGAAGGTAATAAGAGGAGTATTTAGAGAGAACGGGGCTCTAGTCACACATCCCTCCGTATAGATAAAATACACAGATATAAAGATGAACTGTTAGCTTCAAAGAATTTGCTTCGAAGAGTAATTTTCTTTCAAACAAGGCAAAATAAGCAAAACTGGCTTCAGCTTGTCCAAAGGCTAGATTAAACGGATACAAAAGAATTGCCACCAATGCAAGCTTAATAAACATCCTTTGACTTTGACAAAGTGTCGCTAACAATACGTAGGTAGTTAAGTTAGACTAAAAGTAAAATAATGTCTGGCTCAAAGCCCCAATAAATATATATTATATAAATAGGTACCTATTTATATATATTATATAAATAGGTACCTATTTATATAATATATATTTACAGACCATGCCGTCGTCGGCGACAACAGAAACCTTTGGTTCCACGTAGTGATTGTAAAGTGTGGACGAATTATTCAGGGACTGCCCAGTGCTTACTGTCGAATTTTAGGGACAACATATTATTAATGTTATTTTCGGAGACCATAGTGGTTCTATAGGAGTAAAGAGTTCGCAGGATCACTAAACTAGAAATCGGGCAAGACAGGATAATCCTGCTAATTTGCTGAATTTTGGAGATGTTGATGCTCTTCTAACTAGAGAAGATCAATTCCTTTTTGTTGAACTTGGAGCTGATGAGGAAATGCAAATTCTACCCTCTGATTGGTTTAGTTATTCAAAACGCAAAACGTTAAGATTGTTTACCTCATCGATCCATTAGTTACTTTCAAGAATATGGCGGGGCCAGTACCAGAAGCAATTCAATTAAAAAAAGTTTTGCAGAAATTTTTTTTTGCTTACTATATGTCTGTGTGAGATAAGGCGATTGTGTCAGAAGCACCGCTGCATGGTGCCATAACAATTTGAAAAACAACAATACTGATAGTAATCACTGTCAGTTATCAGATAAATATTAAGTCCTTAATATCCGATTTATGAACGGGTATTTTATTATCCTAGGTATTAATCATTATTGTAGTCAATGACGCGAAATAAATACTTGTGTCGTGAGGTTTCCGGCGACTGGGACCGCAATAACTAGGACCACGGTCCCGGTCGCCGGATCCGTAAAAAAATAATATTTTTCTTCCGGCAACTGGGACCACTCATAGGTTACTTAAAAAAAGGGTATCATTTAAGCTATTACCAATTTAATTAGTTTTGTGTTTCTTAAATAATAGGGTTTGTCCTCCAAATAGTAGATCTGTCACCAAAATGTAGTCACCAAACAATGCAAAATCAGTTCCACAATAAATCACCTAAAATCCTGAGATATAAGGTCTAGTACCAAATAAATGTTTTTGTATGTATTATATATATATATATATATATATATATATAGGTGTGTCCTAATAAGTATTTAAGCAAACTAATTTAAAGAGATCACCAATAATAGTAGTAGGTAGTTTTCTTATTCACCACGGATCGATTGATATACATAATATGTCGACGGTAGGGCTTGGTCGACGGAGCCCCGCTTCGCGGGGCTCCTACTTCTGGGTGGTTTATAAAAAAATAACCACGAAGGGGATGGCGGGGTCTCTCGACCCCGCCATCCCCTTCTAACCTAACCTGTCCGAGTCGGGGTGCCCTAAAGTCCAGATTGCATCCAGTTTCTCCTGGTCATTTGTCTCGGGTATCATTTAAGCTATTACCAATTTAATTAGTTTTGTGTTTCTTAAATAATAGGGTTTGTCCTCCAAATAGTAGATCTGTCACCAAAATGTAGTCACCAAACAATGCAAAATCAGTTCCACAATAAATCACCTAAAATCCTGAGATATCAACCTGGGAACAATTTTTGTTTATCTGAGAACGAAAATATTTCGTGGCGATAGATCTATTTATTAGGTGATACAACTTGATGACAAATATAAATTTTGGTGATAGAAAATATAGTTCCCTTAAAAAAATCTATAATTCAAGCCAAAATCGGTACAGTCAAACGAAAAAAAATCTAAATTATTTATATGAATATCATTGACACGTTCTAAACATGATTTTATCCTATGCGCTTAATAATAGATTAAGCTAGCCCGTTTTTACATAATTCACACATGCAGGTAAAATGTAAAGGTTTTGGTTTTTTAAATATTTACGGTACTACTTAAATACTGATTTTGTGATAAATAATTACTTACTGATTGTTAATTGTTGATTATTATTATAAGCACGATTTATGTTATTTTTTATTATTATTATTAGCATAATTTATGTGTATGTTTTTATTACGAAAGTTTTAAATAACAGAACTGTAGTCAAAGGCTGTTTTTTTTATATCAATAAATGATGTTTTTAAATCAAAAAGGATTTTTCTTCAATTATTACATCAAAAAAATTTTCGTTTGACTGTACATTTTTTGATTTCAGTTATCATTTATGAGTGGTCCCAGTTGCCGGAAGAAAAATATTTATTTTTTACGGATCCGGCGACCGGGACCGTGGTTATTGCGGTCCCAGTCGCCGGATACCTCGTGTCATTACACTAATTTGTAAAAACCACAAAGCAGTCGCATTTATGAATGTCATAACTTAACATATATATAATTAATCGAAAGGACATCATTAATTATATTATAGTAATTGCTAACAGTATACGCTAATGCTGTGACGCCTGTAACTATGACCAACTTTCATTTTACTTTTTTCTGTTTAAGTCCACGTTCGCACGGATGTAAAAATATCGCGGCTGGATTTTTTTCGCGTACTGGATCTTCAACGCACTGCTCAGCGCCGAGAGTTGGAAATCCAACAGTGTGTTTTTTTGACGCGCTGTTGACACGACGTGATGCCTTCTGTTGGATTCTCAATGCTCGGTTTAACACCGAGAGTTGAATATCCAGTGCGCGCAAAAATCCCGGCACGATATTTTTACGTCCACCCGCACGTGGTCTAACAGTGTAAAATCCGTCGGTTTTGATGACAACAACGATCAGAACACGACGAACATATTACTATGTGACACCCTGGAAAATAATTCTAGTTGATTCGAGTATCATGAACACCTAATACAAACAGTCTTTGTGTACCTGTGAATTATTACTGCTCTTAGGTCATACATGGCGTCAGTAAATATTGATAACCGGCTTTTAAATGGACAGCCATTATATTCATGTAGGTGTAGAATATAAGGAAGGTTGACATAGGTGCGTCATATATGATATCAAGTTTTCATATGAGAGTCCAAATTTGAATGTTTAAGTATCTGTGTATGAGCAATTTTGTGTATAGTTTCAACGGTGAGTATTGATGGTGATGTAGTTACAGATGAACAAAATTCAGAACACATAACATTATCAGATAGGTACAGAATCATTGTTAAATCCAACAGAAGTAGAAAGTGAACAGCGTGCTGAGTAAACAGGAAGGTCCAATGCTGCAGTAAAATGCAAAGTGCTTAATAGATTGCCCCGGCACAAACCTCATAAATCTTTGTATATAAGTAGTCACAAATCCAACATTTGTTTTGGTCAATACAACCTGATTGAACATAACAAATTCACTATTGCGTATCTATAGCAAAAGGCGTGATCAATACACAAATGCCAAATATTGCGCGTTATTTCTGTTACAGACCGGTTCTGCCGGTTGTTGTTTTGTACCTTTGTCGTAATATCTTAATTCAAGATTATCCTTCGCGAAACTGGTAATTTTCGAAACCTTGTAGCAAATGACATACGGTACTCATGAGCAAAGGAGTTCAGATTGTATACTCGTCTTAAGCAAAGCATATTAAAGCTGATGATAACGAAACAACTCTTGCAGCACTGTAGAATTACAAGTCCGAGGTGAAGTGCAAAAATATACCAGCCACAGTAACTGTACGTGAAACCAGTCTTCGTGTACCATCACTCAAAAAGTACTGAACGGATTTTAATGATACTTTCACTTCATACATAGCTACACTGCTACATCACGTAATAGCTGATGGGATATTGGCAGCTTGCAATCCTGAGCAAATCGTTAAAGCTGATAGAATCTAAGAAAAACCGATATAATATAGGAACTTCTTTATTTAAATCATTTAAAATAATAATATTTGTTAAAGTATAGAAAAAGAGGGGAAAGAATCATAGAGCATCAAAAAATCGTCCGCATAGTTGTCAACAGGAAAAGTGCCCAAAAAGCTGGCAGCATTGCTACGTTGTACGGCAATGCTGATTATTTGGCCAAAAAGAAGGCCAGCCCTCTGGTAACGTGAAGAGTCGACCAACCGTTTGGCAATGTCTCGAAAAACGAAGTGGGCACTCGGGCCCCACGGCCCTAGAGTTTCAACCCCTAACGGCTCGAACATATAAGTTCCAATAAAATTGGAATATTGGCACCGTTTAAGGTTTTTCGCACCTGCAACAGCCACCCCAGCACAGCCCGCCGTACTAGGAAGATGGGATGGCCGCAAGGGTGTCGACTTATGTTGCATCCCACACCAAAGGCCGACCTAACTTCCAGGGCATTATGGTCATTCCGTCTGGTCTCTTCCCATCGTCGCGTGCCAAGCCAATGGGTTCTAGAACAGCTGGCACCCCGACGGATAATGTTATTGATGATGGCGTGCCGTGCTATCCAGCTTGCGCTCCTACTGCAGGATAGGCCATGGTGTCCGAGGCAGTCGTCACCTTCACAGCATTGGTAGCGATGCAGAGCCACGCAAGGAGCGCTCAGACGATACAATATAGGAATAGGTTCCAATGATTTCTACTAGCCAATGTATGGAAACTTGAAGCTTCATTTTAAGAGACTACCTATATATCTACTATTTGTAGTTTCACGTAATGCTATATCTCATGTAGTATAAGTATGTTAGTTTATCCATTTTAGAATTAGAAGCTTCATGTTAGAAATTATCGTCGTCTGTGGGTAGAATTATATTTGCCTTTTTAATAATAAGCCGGATTTACAATAAAAACCGCTTTATTAGCGAAACAAATTGATTTTCAATGTTAAAGGGTCACATATTATTTTTAGCTATGATGAAGATGATGTATGCAGTCTGAAACAGACTTAAAACATTAAACAATATAGCATTGGCGCCAGTACATTGTTTTTTACATCTAGCAAGATGTCATGATTTACTTTATTTTGGTATATTTATGATGTTAGTCTATCTGGAGATGAATGTTCTTCTTTTAGATTTTTCTTAATTCTTTTCAATCAATTTCTTTGAATGATCCATAGTACTACTTTTAGTATTTCAAGATCCACGAGTGTTGTACATGAGTTTTCAATATATGCCATTCAGTACTAATGATAAGTGAAACATCCCACGGGTTAAAGACCCACGTGTTGGGAAAATCATTGACATATTAAGTACTCTGTAATCGCGATACATAATATCGTGCTAATTTTCAGCTACTACTAATCGTATAACTAATTGAGGATCTTAGTTGCGATTATTGTCCACCTTTTGTTAGCAAGCTCCTGAAATTACCGAAACTATGAATTTGGCGTGAATATTCGGTAATTTCAGGAGCTTGCTATCAAAAGGTGGACCAAAATACCTAAGCTAGGTACAATCTATTAATAAATATTTTGTGCTCATAATGCAAAGTTCGAGCCAGACCATTTACCAACTTTACTTCAACATTTACATAGTATTGTGCATAGATTACGCATTTTATAGCCGTCCTCTACGGCGATCGTGTATTTCGCGCGCAAAACAAGGCGGCCATCTTGAAGTCACCTATAGGTATTCTATTCAAATTTATTACACCTGACACCGGTTTCTCAGCTCCTTCCTACATACAGTTGGGTCTATTTTTTATTAAATAAACCTGTTTAATTAGGAAGTACCAACACAGAAATGCCGCCATTGCAAATTGAGAGTAAAATATAACAAAGAACGATTACGTGTCGTTCATGCTCCACGTTTAAGCATTCCTATTTTGAATTCGGACAGTTGTTTTAATTCTTAAAATAAGGACTAAAACAGAATTTATCATTTTATTATGCTTTGTGTGCAAAATATTTGCTACGCTAATAATTATGATAGCAAGGTGCTACTTGCCATCATGAAAAATAAACAGGCAATAAAAGAACCAGCAAATGATAAGTGTTATCGTGTTTGTGCAAATATATGTGTGTAAGTAAGGTACATCTTTGTTTATGTCAAACATCGGAATAGATGTAAAAATAGACTATCTATAACAAAGCAGTGAAACAAAGAACGCAGAAAAATATGTAAAAATGTATAATTAGAACACTTAATAAAAAGGATTTTAGGGTTCAATACTGATGGGAATAACAAAGTGTATTTCGTAGCTAAACCTACAATACTTCGCCACATAGCACGACAATCTTCAAGGTAATAGCATTCGACATTGGTATTATTGGTAGGTATTGGTAACTGCGCACACGGCACAGCGCACCCCAAAAAAGTGTAGTGGAATATTTAAAATCCTTACATTTCTATTTATTTTCGCTGATACATAATCCCTATCCAAGTGACGTCACAAGATAGAAGTTATCAATATAAACCGGGTAGCAACGAGCGATAAAAAATGAATTTGCGAACATTTTGCAAGCAAGAGCGATTACAGTTTTGATGCTCCATTGGATTTATTTTTCTTTAATAAAATAAACTCTGGTTTTGCGTGTTTACTTTAGTTGTTACTTATTCTAAGCCGCGTTCAGTATGCGAATTACACACTTAGCTACTGGAAAAATAAAAGTAAGTACTGCTAAATATTATGGGTTTTTACTAAAAGTCATTATCTTGTCAGACAAGGAATAGGTACTTATCAGAAAAACCCACGTAAAAACTTTTTAACATAACCTTAATAAAAACTAGCGTCCATGTTGCCTCTTGAGGACCCTCTCGCGGTTAAAGTCCGATCTTTGAACGGGCCACAACCGGTTGCTAGGTAGGTAAGTACGTCGTGATAGATTAGATAGGTGCTACAAAAAACGGACAGTCTTATAAATCGGGTCACCTTCACTAAAGTCTTCAAATAATTTTACTTCTGTGAAGATGTGTGAGATTAGGGTGTCTGGAAATTGACTGAGAAGTGGGAAGATGCAATTAAACTCTTAGATAATTTGACACACAAAAAGTTCTTTGGTCGCACAGAAAGTAGGCTGGATGTGATAAGTTTTACGATTTTAAATAAATTACGTATTTATTTACGTTGACTATGTACTATTTCTTTTGAAAATAGGCGATTCTCAATTTTACACATGTTTAAACAATTACTGGCCATTTCGGTAACTGGATTGCATATAAATCCAGACAAAGCGATTCGTTTTTATCAAAAAAATACTTATTTGACCTATTGAAAAACGCATAACCTTGTATCATAAATAGAAGGTTAAAAAATCTGACTCAGCGGGCAGCACCGAATAGGGAAAAATATTTTGGAGTGGCGCCAACATTCAAATATTTTTCATCGCATCCTTGTCAGCGGAGTTATATTTTAAAAATTATGTTTCATTTATACGAAATTGTAAGACGGCTGTTACTGCGGTGGAATATGTTCAATTCTGTTCAACTAGTGAATACGGAGAGAAATTATCGTACAACAAGAGTAGAAAGGAAACGTGTTACATAATATTTGCAAAGTTTATTAAAATTATGAATAAGATTAATGAACTTTCGCTCCCTTTAGCCGTTTAGCAAACCTTCCACCAGAAAGTTCAGACTATCCATTCGTTCACCGAAAACCTCCAATACCACACTTAAAGATATTTTTCCGAATACAACATAAACTAAGAACAGATCTCTCAAGTTCAACCACCGAGTTTATCAGAAAGTTTGGACGAGTTCCAACGAAGCACGCGGCCTGAACGTGAAGTCGACGTGTTGTGGGATCTCCCACGTAACCAAAAACGAGACGGTACAACATTGTACTTTAGTCTCGCGTTGTTCCTGAAATTCAGCACAAGGTTCTGAATGACTGGCCCGTGCAAATAGACTCAACGCTTCAGTCGAATTATGTCACTACGCAGAAGATACATTTGATTTACTATCTGCGCTTGTCTACGATGATCAAAGGTTCAAACAAAAATCTGAAATTGATTTTATTTCGGCAAATCTGGAACCTCAAAATCATCATCATATATCTCATTTGGCATATAAAATGCATTAGAATACAAGCAGCTTGCATTGCCAGTACGTGATGCAAGATGACCGACACATATTTAGCGATCTTGCAGAAAAGTCTCTAATAGTATTTTCAAAAGAACGTCGCTCAAATGCATTTTTTAAGAAAAATGTTTTATGAAAAGACTCCAATTTTCCGATAAACTATTGAAAGGGTAATTATTCATAGCTACTGGTTCTGAAACAAATGGTGAAAGACTAATCGCAGCAGACGTCATTCTAGTAATGAGTGTCTATTTTTAAGCACGTGACAACAACAGGACAGTTGTAAAGAAAAGAAGTTGGGCGTGGCTACACATTGAGAACTAATCGGTGAGATCAATATTAGCTTGTCTTTGAAGTTATTTAGCAAAGTGTTCCGAAGATCCTTCAGAATTGGAAGAATTGATGATGCAAAGCCTTGCTGTATACTTAAAGAGCTTAGCTGTTAAATAATTACCAATTCCAGCTAGGACTGTTTATAATTAGCTCCTTCTGGTCTTGCATGTTTAAGACCACTCAAATGCTAAATTGGTTTTATGTTAAGCTTGGGGCAGCGATTTAAAGCTGTTCAATAACATATTTTAATTATAATGACGGTCATTTCTGTCGGAGTATATATTCGTTGTAATGATGTACTAGGAAACGGTCTTCCAATCGTTATTATTTTCATCCTAACGTTGAAACAATGTTATTTGTAGAGCGCATCCGAATGATCTGTAAAGAGATAAAGGCGAGTAAAGCTTTAATTTGGGACAACAACCGTTTCATAAGACTTTATTCACGTAAAAATTCTTCAAAATGATCTTTCCTACCCTAAACACCGGTGGACAAATACAATTACATGTTTATATGTACATCTTCGGAAAACATTTAAACAGCCGAGTTCAAGTGGTCGACCCACTTGCTTGCGACCACGTTGCGCCATTTGAACTTTTCCAATGAGGTTGTAACACTACATTTTGTTTAATTGATGGATAAAACAGTTAAAGATATTTTTTATTGTGCAGTTTTCAATGTTTTGTTTTTTTAAACTTTGCCCCACAACAAATTCGTTCTTGAACTACCTACCTACATCTCTTAAATTCTGGTTACGCTGTTTTGCTGTGATAGTAGCTCCAACTTGCTCATGGGAATTTGCCAACATTTTTACTTATAAAGTACTCAAATATTTGACATAATTACTTTTATCGCGGTCGTAATTCTCCTGTACTTTTGTTTATTTACAATGTTCAATAACTTTTACTGTACTTTAAACGTTGCCGCGTATACTTATCCCTTAACACTAAAATTGAGCCATTTACAGAAAAGGCTAAGCAAATTATTATGACAATAATGTGAACAAAAGCGGCCCCAGTAGGTACTGCGTCTAGCGTAACACCGCTAAGTAGCTTGATTTGTACGCAGTGACGATCACGTATGCACTCCCCACTAGCTTACCGGTCCGCCTACGGACTTTACGGAGGTGGAAACTGCACGCGATCACCACGTGCTCATACAAACGCAAGATTTTATATGTAGTACACAATTATTATCACAAGCTTTTGTCATATCTTTACCTTAACAGTCGCTAGGGAACAATTATTCTAATTTAGCTTATCAATTCAATTCTGATCTCTATTTATTTGGTAATAAAGGAGTTCAGTGAACATATAATTTTTTTTTACACTTGATAAGTTATCTCATTATCTGATGGAACCTTTGCCCTCTAAAGTCATGACATTAAAATGACTTTGTAATTACATGCATATGATGTATAGGCATGAGATCCGGATTTTATCAGTAGGTACATGCGATGAACGATAATTTAATAGATACGACGATTAAGTACGTACAGACTGATTATGATCGGATTTGTTGTTAATACGGGGCGTAATAAATAAACCCATTGAGTGCTAGTATCCAGGCGCAGATAAAGGTCTGATGTGAATAAATTAGTTGCGTGCTGGTGGAATAGGACCAATATTATCTTTGAAAATTATGACTAATATGTATTTCAATGGATTCGTCTTCACTTTGCTTGAGGTTTAAATTGAATTTTGAATAAATAAATGATATTAATAATAAATTAATAAGACTTTACATAACCGTATTTCCATCGTACAAAATTTCAAATTTCTGGAAATCAATTTAAAATATTAACCCATAGAGCACATACATGTGCATTTGAATATTGTCGCCGCTTCGAATTGATCAAAACCTACTGCTAGTCAGACCTAGACTTGAATAATGTTTTTAAAATGTTGTGTCCACATTTAAATTGCAATAACTTTTGAAGGTTATCCAACTACGCCGTTAGATTCGCCTATCAAACAATATACTGAAATCCAGTTTACAAGTATGTTTAGAAGTAATTTGGAAGATTGGAAAGTTTTGAAGAATGGATATTACAATGCAAGCAAACATACATGAGCAAGTACAAAGAGTTTATACGATATCCCTAATTCTACATAATATATTAATTCAGTGGAAACACCCTAAGATAATAGTACAATCGTGGAAAATTATATGATTTGTAAGGTCGGACTGATAATTCAGTCTAATCTAACATAGGTAGTATTAATACACATAGATAGAGGTAAATCCTTGAGTCAAGGTTGTGTAGGACAGCAGTCAGAGAATCTCATAAATGGATGGCAAATAGCAAAGAAGGAAATCCGAAGATGCAGCTTATAGTCGTATTAAAGAAGACTTAATGGAAAATGAACTATGTTCGTTATGGAAATCCTTATAAGTTTATTTAACTGTTTTATATAATTCCAAAACGTGTTCCTTATCTTAAAGTGTTAACTTATGTAACTTAATTGTCTGGCCTATCAGATAATTATCAAAAATTAGGTGACGTAATTACCAAAAAAAATATCATAATTTTGCAATAATTCTTTCCGAGTCATGGTAATTCTGATACCCTTTTGATCTCTCTTATCTCTACCAAATGTTATCTGAATCATGTAATCGGTAAACAAAAGTTAACTTACATCAGCCGTGCAAATATTATCTGCAATAATTAAGCAGTTAAAGATTACCCGCTAGCTTCTCAGTGATCTTCGGAAGTCAGGCTATCAGGGGTCAACGTAAATTGTTTCATGATTAGTGACGTTTATTAACTGTTAGTTACTTTGTAATTATTAATGACGGCAATAATATGCCAATATTTTATATTAACGTCTAGTTTTGCTTAGGAATGATAAGCTAACGTGACATGTGGTGAAGGAAAACCTATTTATGTGTCCATTAAAATCATGTTTTGAGTACCATTAATGGGCATGTTATTACTTTATTAAATGCATTGTTATTTTCAATGACAATTTATGCTCAGATGCATATATATACATATTTTACTATAATTAGCTCAGTCAAGTTGGACTTAATATAGGTACCATGTCATGCACTGTGCACTGTTATTTGCAATGATTCCGTTGGGTTTTACAATCACTATCATACTATCATTAAAGCTGGTCACGATTATAAGAAATTACCTAGTTGATGAAAATAATGAGGATGCGAACGAGGAAATTATGGAACTTTGACCAGGAACTGTTACAATCTTAAATACGCACGTCATCAGATTTACTAAGAACTTTTCGGTTGAAGGATTTCCCACGAGTCGGTAACCTAGTGAAATATCTGCCATTCACGATAATAATGACGTCATATTTGATTGATGAAACTACCACACCGACTTTACCTAGATAGGCAAGTACAATTTTGAATTAGTACGTATTTGGATTACTGATCGACTTCAAATCAAACGATGTTTTTCTAATCCTTTAAAGCGATTACCTACTTGCAGAAGTTTTTCAAAAACCATACCTTAGTACGAAGCCACCAAGTACGCACTGATTAAACCGCTATAATCAGTCAAAGCAATATTGTTTTCAAAAACATCTTAAGTAGGTATCTATCAAAAGGATCGATCCATTTAGATCTAATCGTTGGAATTCGCTATCTATCGTGTACTCAATATATTTCACCTACTGGATAATGTGCGTAATTATGATTATTAATGGATTTTGAACTTAAGCATTAACAAGCGTTACTTTTAACATTCCTAACGTAAAGGTGACATTTAACATCTTATGGTTTGAGAACTTTGGAACTTGGTGAAGATGCATCACAACATTCACAACTAACACAGCATGTTTCTTCAGTGTTGCGTATTAGAATCATACAATACTTTCTTTATTCTTATGATAAATGATTTATTTCTGTAAGTATGTTTGTAAGTACAAACACTTTAACACGTCAATCATATTACCAATGTTTAGGATCAACAGCGACTTTGTCAGCTACAAGCGACACATTTGCAATTCCAATCTTTTTATTAACTACAATCAAGTTATTTTCCTATACATTAGAACCTGGATTCCAGCTACATTTATTAATTCTTAAGGTCGGGTAATTAAGATCGTAGCAGCAAACGGGTGCACGTTGCGCCGCCGTGATTGCAAACCTTGGCTCACATTGCTATTATCTTCGCATACTCAATCGACCTTATTTTTGCCGGTGCTAATGCTCTGCAATTAGTGACTTTACTCTAACATTATCTTGCGATTCATCCTGAAGATCCCGATTAGGTTTACAGCTTTCAACTTAAATGCGAAGTTCAAATTGCATCTCAAGATGCGGCCAAGCCCTCAAAACCAACAATGTGACCTGGATGTTGTAATGGGTTTTAACCAGATGCACATGGATCCAATAATGTATCGTGTATGCTTGCCACATCTGGAGTCTGGTTGAAATAAACGATTGCTAACAGATGTGGCGAATGTTTTTAGTTCGGTTGTGATAAAATGTTATGTGGAATAAAAGGCTATTGGATTTTGAGTCTAATAGTAATATTATACTTGCGCAGGTTTCTGTATTTACAATGACTATATTGTACCTACCTATTTAATTAAAGAGTCATGGCACATCGGGCTATGAACCATTGTTTTAGGATTATAATGTTCGCTCTGTATTCGTCTCGGAGCAATTAATCATACCTTTGTAGTCGAACAAAGGTACACGCTAGTAATAATTAAATTATTGGAATACATTAAATTCTAAACAATAAAAACCGGAATATTCAGTCTTGAAAAATATCGCATGTGTTTGAATTACATTTTTGGAAGCAAATAAAGATTTACAGAATAAGTAATCGGAGGATGATTTGACTTGACGACTAGTTTCCAATTATACTTAAGTAGATAGAAAAAAAAAAACCAAATAGACCTGGAAATTTGTGAGACAAAAATTTCCTCCATAAAACACGATTAGTGTCATGCGAAAGAGTTTTTTGTCCGTGATTGAAGTGAAAGCAAGAGACAATCCAAGACAAGTCTCCAATAATAATAGAAATAACATACGGACAGTGCTTATTGTTAGCCATGTAGGTAAAGCTATAACATTACCAGGGAAACATAAACTACTCGAAGGATATTGTGACAAACAATGATACTGTTACACAACGGAGGCCGTTGATGACGTCAGGGAACAAAGTCCATCGTACCAATTGGAAAGTTCAACATTGGAAGCAAAACGTTTGCGCCAACTATTTGGTCTAAATTGTTGGTTGAAATTAGTCGTTAAAGCTAAGTAGGCCAGTTTGAGTTTTAACGAGTGCGAAGTGCAAAATGTTGCAATGTTGCTAGGTCAACAGTTTCGTCCATCATTAACACAATTAACAAGTAACATTTGATTGTTAAGCGTTAACCCGAATCCTAGATCAGCAATGGCTCACAAACTAAAACGTAGTATTTCAAGTGATTAGTTTGATTGAATTGCGCAAAACCACCGTTTTGCAGTATTTTGCAATGGAAAGTATACTCTCCATTCAGTAGTTGATGATGTCTATAGCTATTGTTACTCTTATAATTAGGCGATTCCCTAAAACACGTGTTTTGAAACGTGAATTAACGCCAAAGCAGTATTATGATGATCTATGCAAATTTTTCCGAGCACAATATTCTTTCTGGCGACGACTGGTACCTATGTAGTCTAACTATGTATATATATTTATGCTTTAAATTTGGTCAACAGGAAAATCGCCATTTTAACTTTTTTTGATGGCAAGCCAAAATAGACTTCATTGTGATCGTTATCATTATGGCTTGTTAGCATGTTGCAGCTTTGTGTTGTTTTTATGTATTCAATTTTATGTCAAATCTTAAGATTATATCTTTCGCCATTACCTTGAAGCGCCTTCATTAGAACAATGTCCAAAAATAATGTTTTATTAAACCCAGTAAAAGTAATCTTGATCTTGTTTGGTTGGATACGAATATAAAATTGATGTTTTTTGGTCTACTAAACAGCGAAAACGTTGTAATAAATCGTAACTGCCTCTATCTGAAACAACCTATGAAATATATTGGATATCCTTTAGATCGTTGCACAAACTCATATCACGTACTTACCTAGAACATTTTAAAAATAACAAATGATCCATTAATGATTATTAACCTGTTTATTGAGTAATAAAGCTACCACGTGGTGAGACAAAGTTAAAAATATCTGTTGGAGTTTGTACCCGATGTTTCTACTATACCTACGGTTATTTTTATGTTTCAGGGAGTTGCAAACTTTATAAGAGATAATATAGAGTGCAGTTCAGTTTAACATGATTTTTGTTGAAAATTAAATTGAACTGTAAGTTTTGAAATTGCTAATTAGTATTGTGGTTTACTGTGATTCATTTATCACTCCTGGACTGCGTTATCACTTTCTAGTTTCTACATATCAACGATGTTCATTCATTAATCACAGAACCAGCGTCTTTGCAAGAAAATTTCAACAAAACAGTTGGGGATTTTCAGTTATTTGATCTGTGCAATTGACCCATAGTCTAGACAATTTACACACACAATATCCTCTACATTGAGAGTCCAAAGGTTCATAGATTAAATTCAACTATAAAAGTAGAATCTAATTTGTCACGTGAAAAGTTAAGGCGATACACTGAAAAAAGACTTCTATCTCAACAACACAAGGTTGAAATTGGGTTTTCAGGTTGGAATCACGACTCGTGCACGTGCGCCAGCGCACGGTAGAGAGTTCACAGCTGTTGTTCAAACAGTGGACTTTGGACCCGAGCCCACAATCACCGGTGTAACCGCGTGAATAACGTGTAACGACTCGTTGATTTGGTTGGAGATATTAGATTCGAGTCATCTTTTTACTTCATCGGTGGTTTATCTGCCTGCAGAGTACAGTTACCGTGTTCCGATCTATTTTACATGAGGCTTTAGTAATGCAAGATTATGTTTCGTCATGATTATAAAAAAACGGAACTTGCATGTATTTGGTATGTAAAGTACCTACTTACTACATCAATTAACTTAATTATTTATTGTAATTCAAGGTACTGTTGAATGTAAGTTTAGAGAAGAATATCAAAAGGATTAAAGTAGCAAGACGTTAATTTACGAATAACCTTAAATGAAAAACCTGATCAACATTTACATTGGTTTGGTATTGGGACAGTCTCTGTTACCTAGTCTGTATGGAGAACTAATTTTAGGGCATTTTTTACCTGTAACAAGATAAGTATTAACGGATCGATGAAGTCAATCTTCATTATTTTAAACCTACCTAGTTAAAAAATTGTAGGATTTATAGGTCAGTGCTCTTACAATACACTGTTATATTAATAAGTATGAGTAAGTTTCTTACGTGACGAGCCTCACGAGTGAATGGCAGAGTATGTGGAGTATTATATGTATTATATATAGGTACATAGATATTCATACAAGCCATAATTGATTGGTTTGCACGTTGTCTAACCTAACAAGCTATAAGCTCCGCCTAAATCGCAAATTATTTAACAAGGTGTAAATTAATCTCGTAATCATAATACGTAGGTGGGTACATAGGTAGGTACCTATGTACCCACCTACCTATTATGGTTACGAGATCCCTACACCTATTTAGGTACTCAGTAGATAAGTAGGTAGGTACCTATTTACTGAGTAAATAGGCGTAGAGGTAGGAACAAAGTGCTCTATCTACCTACCAATGTACCTCCGACCTACTGCATTATTAAGTAGGTCCACCGACCTAGGTACATATCTATCTTATTACCTACTTTTTCAGTACCTAGGTATGTAGGGGATTGCAATTCTGTGGTGTCAGTAGGCTCTCAGTTTCATGAGATAAAGTCGAATGCGAACTCTTCTTTATAATAGGCAGGAACCTACGTACCAAGTCCATTTTTGCTCAACATTAATCTCATTGAAAATATGAACAAAGACTATTATTTCCAGGCATAGACAACAAATAAACTGTGCAATGGTTACATTACATGTTACAAGTCTGTTTTCAGCTTGTTGCTATGCTCTATTGTGGCATTTCGCAGATTTCCTTTCCTTGACTTGAATCACCAAAACATTAATGAGGATTGCCCTTTTTTTTTTTTTTTTTTTTGAGGATGGGAAATCATCAAATGACTCCTCCCGCTCTGGGTGGAGCGGAAGGGAGTGTCAGACTCTTACTGACTAAAACCCACCCGTGTTCCTTCCTTGGCCCTTTATGTTCCGGGTCAGCGGTACCCCTTTTGGATGATCCCGCTTTCCCGGCAGGATGAGGATTGCCCTAAATTCAAAAGTCATAACGCATCGAAATTATTGGCTCGAAACCAAACCAGCCAGCAGTAAAAGAGACGTCCCTAACTTTCTGGCGGCTTAACAAAACAAAAGATTTAAAAATTAAACCACGTAAGTAAATCTACTCGTTAGTTGTTTTTTTTAATATACCATGACCATCTTAACACCTTGTGCATTTTGAAATAAACAGTAGAACGATAATATACTAATGATACGGTAATTGCATTTCGTAGCTATCACGAAGGTAAAACGTGTAGAGTGCCATTTGCCGGGTCCAAAGTCCGCAAGGTAAACTGACGTTGTCGCCCGTCGCCGAGCAAACGTGTCTTGAACAATGCTTTTGTTTTACATATATCAATAAGTCGAATTAGTTAAGTAACCAATAATGTTGTAATTTGCTTTTAATTGTAATTATTAAAGGTACATTGGCAATTCATCTTTAAGATAAATATTAAAATTTTTAAACAAGCACGTTACGCCCGCACATCATGCTGTTCCTAATTCATTTTTAGCGTTTTTTGGTTCATATCCGTTGCTTATCGCTATTCCCTTGTTCACAGCCTGAAATGTTTTTGTTAAACCTAAGAAAAAGTTGTTGTTTACTTTGTAAACAATTGAAAAGAAACGCTTAAAAGTTACAGTAAAAATAGAAAAATGATGTTGTAATAGTTGTGCATTCGTACCTTTCCAAGGCAGTCCTGTCCAATTGCATTGGGTTCCACTTTGACTTCCAAAATCACAGAATTGGGCTGGCTAACTAACCACATTTTGTCAAAATTTTAGAAGAAACCGAATAAATTTAGACTGTAAAAGAGGTCGAGTAGTATATCGTTATTTAATTCCGCGGTTTAACACTTGGTCAACAATGTTTATCTCACTCGCGTAAAGAATTTATTTAAAAATGTCTTTCTTAATTCGCTCTGCGCAATGTTTATCGCGTATTCTTTGTGGAAGTAAAACTGTGAATACTTCCAGACGACGGCCATACTACGTTAAGTTTGCCTCCGAAATGTTAAAGAAAACAGTGACGTTACTAACTAACGCGGCCTCTGTACTTTAGTTTTGATCTATGTAAATAACCATTGTGTATTCAACATTCATCACTGCTTTGACACTGCAATTTAGACAACGTGAAGCGAACAAATACGTCGATGAACATAACGCTATGCGATTTCAGTGAGAAACCAATATCGTTTGTTCTCGCATTGAATTGATGTTTTGTTTCGTTTGAGCGCGGTGCGAAAAGAGAGACAGAGCTATCGGCGAAGCGCTCCCCCACGGAGTACATTATCGCTCCCCCCAGTCAACTTGTCATGAATATCCTTTAGTTATTAAATAATAATAAATCGTTGATTAACAAGCTTATGTTCTTACATTTCCTTATAACTAAAGTACAAATGAGCTAGTCCTAAAATGTATGTTTTAAGGGAAACATAATTTTAATATTTTGACTAGTGGACTCCACACTAGGTCGAGCCTGTCGAGCCTGTAGTTGTTTGTTGTACCTAAATTATATTATGTTAAAATACAATTACTTATCGGTTATCATAATTTTAGCCCGAAACGAAACCGACTACTTCAGTGTGAACAAAAAAATTACTACGATAACAGCTTCTATGTAAAATTACACATTTTGAATTTACCGCGAAATATCAATTTCTTACCACAGACCAAATATGACAAAATTGAACAGATTTGGTAATAGACAACATGGGTATAATAGTTAGTTTCTCTGTCTACGAGTTAGGTACATGATTTAAATTAATTTGTCATTTTAAAAAAGTGTTGAAAATCAATAAAAAGTTTAAGATCACACAAAATATAAACTCTACACTATTTTTTAATTCTTAGCACCGCCATCTATTTCGTAAATAATTAATTACACTGGGTAACGTTCCAACTGCTAGTAAATTCACCAATCGTTTTTTATTATGTATATTAAAATATACAAATAAAAAAAAATAAGGTACATACTACTTGATTATTTAAAAAAAATTGTAATAACCATTTCCAATTGCAAAATTTCATAAAACATCACTTTTTATTCAAATATTTCAAGTCTATGAAAAGAAATAGTTCCGTTCCTCGCAGAAATACAGAAGCACGAGCTGCTGACAGCGCCAATCGTGACAACATGGTGTAACTAAAGTAATCATATGACTTTCGTCACGACTATCTACTGCGCCTATTGATTTGTGTCTTGGTCTTGATTCTCGCTCGACTTAGTTTTTGTGTGTATCAGAAATGGCGAGTCAGACACAGGGAATCCAACAATTGTTGGCAGCTGAAAAGCGGGCTGCCGAAAAGGTCTCAGAGGCGAGGAAGCGTAAGTTATTTTTATAGTACTGCGTATTTTACAATTTAGCCTGTTTGTACCTTTCCACTGTAGAAGTTGCCATGTTCAATCATCATTAATTATTCTCGTTTCCATGCTCAAACTAGGTTCTATTTGAAGGAATCTTGATGTAATCAGGATTTGTAAGTAGTGGATTTTATTTCAGGGCGTGATCACATGATTTTTTCATTCCACCCGTTGCTTGAGCGCTGAATCGATTGATAACAGCCTCTCAGTACCTTTATTGTCTCATAGGACATAGTGTTTGCTTATTTAGAAAACATTTTAGGGCTAACGTCGGTCACAGGGTTATTGCTGCAGTATTTCTAGAAAACCCCCTAAGATGACCTACTGACTAAATGAAAGATTGTGCACTGAAAAATAGACATACTTAGCATTTATCTTAATCACTTTCTACCATTTTCACACTCTTGAAGACCAATGAAACAGAAGAAATTAAAGTTACTTTCATGTTTGTTTCATAATTCTTATTTTCAATTCTTATCATGGAATTATGCAGGCTGCAGCGCTGTAATTCTTTAAAATCTAGTTTTTTCAATATACCATTATGACATCATCATTTTCCTTGACAATCTGTGAAAAGCCTTATGTAAGTCAAAATTGTTGATGTGTAAGTAGGTACTTCCTATGTAAATTCTTTAAGGTGTCTCAAAGGTATGACTTTGTGGCAGTTTAAGAGTTACATTCGGGTACTGGTTACTTTAATTCTCTCATTAAAAAGATAAGCATATCATTCATTATTGTTTTAGTATAACAATACAGACTAATGTTTGAATATACCTCCTAAAAGATTATAAGATAAATAAGTCCAAAACCTTGACATTACCTACCTAAGAAAAGTGTATGATTGTGTTTCAGTTCATGTTTTGCATGCCATGTCCTAAATGTGATCAGCTGATAACACGATTACAGCTGTCATCAGCTGATCACATAATACTGTTGGATGGACCTATGGTTAATTTAGCAATTTTCTGTAACAGGGAAAGCAAAACGCCTAAAGCAGGCCAAGGATGAGGCCCAGGAAGAGGTTGAAAAGTACAGAAGTGAACGTGAGAGGCAGTTCAAAGAGTTTGAGGCAAAGGTAAGGCATAAACTGTAAAAGAGACTTTGTCACCATGCCCAGACAACAACGTTAGGGTAACTTTCAATCAATAAGCCCTACAATTGAACTTTTTGTTGTAAGTTATGAGAATAACTTCAGTTAAGATTCTATTCAGCAAATATAACACATTTTATCAGTTTCCCTCTGACAGATTTGATAAATGGCAACTTGTTATCTATCTAAAAATATTAGATAATTTAATGTTGCTAACATAACATTCTAAGATTTAAAGTTATACATATTAAAGTTTGTACTACCCTATGAATGATACAATTTTATAAAAATTTTCAAAAAAAACTGTACTTTATTGGCTGAATTTGTATGTAAAAATTTTTTCCTTTCTATTTAAAAGGCTAATTCATAAGCAAAATCAGATTGGACTGGAAGCCAACCCCTAGTCCCGAACATTGTAATAAAAAAGACTAGGAGAATGATAATGGAATTCAAATGAATATACTGAGGCCAAGATCTAGTACATACTTTGGCTAAGCGTTATTCCTGTCACTGTCATACTTCAAGAGCAAGATAATGATCGAAACATGTCTAAGGGCTGATTTCTCATCAGTCGGATAACTTTTATCAGAGAAATAAATATCTTGGTTTGACAGCTTTTGTATAGAAATTATGTCAAACTGTCAGATTTATTTCTCAGATAAAAGTTATCTGACTATTGAAAAATCAGCCCTAAGTCGAAGAAAATACTGACTAATGTTTATAGATTTCGGCTTACTCTGGTTCGATAAATTACTTGCCAGTTCCATTCTTGCAGCCATATTATAATCCCTCATTTGTGTCGAGAGTATTTTTTTCTGTAAATGTAGCCATAACCAAAATGTGTTGTTCTGTGTTTAGCACATGGGTACTCGGGAAGGCGTTGCCGCTAAGATCGATGCTGAGACAAAGACCAAGATCGAAGAAATGAACATTAAGGTTAAGCAGCAGCAAGAGCCGGTACGTACACTTGTTTATTTTGCTATTAGCTTCGCACGCATAGTGCTAGGGAATTATCGCACGGGAACATTCTGCCAGGATTAAAATATCCAGGTCTTTTATTAAAATCCGGTCGTTTAGGCGTGAAAAGGTAACAGCCAGACAGACATTCGTATTTGTATTAAGTACTAGCTTCTGCGCGCGGATTCGCTCGCGTGGAAGTCGGAGAGAACTTTACCGGAACATAAAAAGTATATAATATGTCCTATGTCCTAAACTGGATCATCATCATCTATCTGTATGTCTCTTATCTAAATCCGTTCAGCCGTTAAGGCGTGAAAAGGTAACGGACCTCCCTTGGGGGACAGTTTTACAAAAACGCTGCAAAACATGTAATTCTTTATTTTATACCAAAAGTATAATTTTAATTTTCATATTCCTTACTTAAGAAATGATCGGTTTCTCTTACAAACTTTCATCCCCGATATCATCACCCTTTTTAGGATTATTTTTGAGACAAAAAGTAGCTTATGTCCTTCCCCAGGATACCATCTATGTCTTTGCCAACTTTGATTGAAATCCGTTCCGTCGATCGTATGTAGGTCGATTGACCCATGCCAGAAGAGTATTGAGTTTAAACAACAGCAACAGCAACTTATAGTGGCTCCAGGGAGGCAGTGCGACGGGTTTTGAGTTTTTTTTTTTTTGTGGGTGGGAAATCATCAAATAACTTCTCCCGCACTGGTCAGAGCAGGAGGGCGTGTCAGACTCTTACTGACTAAAACCCACCCGTGTTCCTTCAGTTGCCTGTGCCAGGGGCCACGGTAACCCTCTTGGACTTTTCCGCAACGACGGATTTTGAGATGGTGTGACGAAATCGACGCTTTTCTCAAATATTGCAATGGATGTAAACACATGTATACACATCAATCCAGTATGCGCTGACCCCTCATTGTACAGAAAGCCTATTTAATGCGTGATGAACTTATGCTGGAAATGTATATCTAGATGTGACGTATTGTGTACTATCTATCTTCTTAGTTAATTTCAGAAGTTTTAAAATAACATACAATGGCACAAAGATCTTAAAAACACCGCCATCTGGGTTTTACAATACATTTCACAAAAAAAAAAATACTTACTTAGTTTTACTTTGCCATAGACTAATCCTATAAATAGACGAGTGCACATAAAATATATATTATTTTGTTTTTGCAGGTGATCAAGGATATTCTCAGCCTGGTGTATGACATCAAGCCAGAATTGCACTCCAACTACCGCATCTAAGCATATTGTTGTAATAGCAGTTTGTCGCGTATTAAACATTTGCGATCACCAATCTAGTTGTTATCTTTATGGTATTTCTGTTTATTGATAGGCACTTAGGCGCGGCAGTCTCAAACACGCGGGAAAAACGAGCGCCGAGAATCGACCAAACATCGATTCGAGTCCAATCGTGATTAAAAACATCGATTTTGACAGTAAAACTTTGCAGTCCATTGCGGCCTGTGAAACCTCGCCAATATTACTGGTCACCAGAAATGGGGATTACTGTTAAAATACGCGGGAACATCTGGCCGTTAGCTGTAAATACAATTTTATTATCGCTTGCTTTCGCCCTATTTATAAAATAATCATTCAATAATCTTATGTGTTAAGAGATCAGCTCGGTATCATTCCAAAATACGTTCGGAGGTCCGAATAAGAACACAAAAAAATGTACCTATAATCTTAAAATTGTATGTTATTCAATGTTGTATGTTGAATAGAAAATATAAACTTTAAAAAATTCATTCTAATGGTCTTTTCTTGAATAGTGGCGAGTGTGTACAGTATTAGTGAAATATAAATGTTAATGTATAATGTTTAAATTGTTTTATTATATTGTGACAATTTCAGGTGATTTCGCTAAAAATAGGTATTGGTAGGTATTGAGTCTACAAATTTTTCATTAAAATCACCGTGACTGCATCAATGACCTGCAATTAAAATAAAAACTTTTAGTTAATTCTCTGGAACTTAAATAATTAAACGGCATTGAAGCGTCATCCTAGCCGTAGTGGCCGTTTGTTGTTTCTGTAGACTCTACATTCTGCATAAAACTGACTGACATAGGTCGGAATTTAATTAAATCTAATGCAATTTTCATGCATTGGAAAGGGCTTGTTGGTGCAATTCGTGGCAGTTATTTTAGATTGATTACAGATTTGATGCCACCAACTGCATTAGATTGACGTGATTGCGATCGGGTTGATTTTATTTCTGATTTTTAACATTTTAGTCAATCAACTCAGCTTATCGCATACTCTTATCAGTCCACTGCTGGGCATATGCCTCTCCCAGGCTACGCCACAACACCCTGACCTCAGTCTTCTGCATCCAGTCTGTCCCAGCCCCCTTTTTAAGGTCGTCCGTCCATCCATTTTCCATCCTTTAAATTTTTGTCAGCTTCTCCTCAAGCCTTTTATTTTGATACTTCACATGGTGATGGTAATAAACATTTTTGATCTACGTATTGACGTCTAAAATTCCCCATTTTGATTTTATAAAACGTCGCGACTGCGGTTTTGTTTTGTCTATCGAGACACCTCGTGTATTTAATTCCAACCAACTGTTTGGATGGTTCGGGGATATAGAGAATCCCATATACATAGGTGGGTAAGTACACAGTTACGCGTGAAAAACATAACCCTGTCTTTGCTGTCGCGCCTTCGGGTGGGATGACACGGCCGGAGGACCAGGGAATCAAGAATAATTAACCCGGAACCATTGCCCTGAACTGTGTGGATTGAACTTCTTTATCTGCTTTCATTTGTCTTTTATTTATCATGATCCTAATACCCACTTCGGCTTATTCTTCTTCTCGGCAATTTTGTCGAGCCAGCTGGCGATAGCTCCCACGGTGGAGAAGACGGCTGGCTGGTCGCCCTGGTCGCAGCGTTTGGAAGAGAATGATAGCACGCCGATCAACACGCCGTCCATGACTGCTGGGCCGCCGGCATCGTGCTGAAAGGAAGGGAAGGGTATGGTAGTATCAACAGGCGTGAGAGGAAAGCTGATTGACTAGAAGAAAAAAATGTCGGGAGGTATACTATCCTTTTAAAATTCTATAAGATATCAGCACCCCAATTGCGTAACACACTTGCGATCACAAATCGACGTATTTTGAAGAGAAAATTCATCCATTGCTTCATATGTTTGAAAGGTTCTTCTGTTCCAAAACGTAAAATAACAATGTATATTGTTAAATTGCAATGCCTTGCCATGCAAAATCAAAGTATTTTATTTCACATAAAAAACCTAGGTAGGTACTTACATGAGCATCGAATTGGAACCGTGCTCCTAGCACGGTTCCAATTCGAAGGACCTCGCCACCGCAGTCTTCGGCCGCCGAACCCTCGACGCGATTGGGCCGGTCTTGCGAGACTGGCTCGAGCGGTCGCATCCAGGGTTCCTCTCCTTCCGTCTGGTGCAGGTGCTGTCCGGAAACGGTTGTTTCGGATCGTACCTGCACCGAATCGGACGGGAGGAGACACCGTCGTGCCACGACTGTGGCGCGGCGGAGGACGCGGCGCAGCACACCCTCGCGGTGTGCCCGTCGTGGTCCGAGCCGCGCCGCAGTCTCACTGCGGTGATCGGACCGGACCTCTCATTCCCCGGTTTGGTTAAGCCATGCTGGAGGATGAGAGGTCCTCAGAGGGCGGCAGTGGCCTCGTTCTGCGAATATGTCATGTCTCAGAAGGAGGCGGCGCGGAGCGCGCGCGGGAAGACGATCCTCACGCGGCGGCTCTCCGAAGACGGAGGAGGGGTTGAAGAAGACGTCAGTTTGACAGTCATCTCCGACTCCTCCCAGGTGGAGGCCAGCAGGCAACGGGTGCGGGGGCATCCTTGCCGGTATTGCACAGGCCTCCACCAGTGTCGGATGGGAATGGCCAGGTGTTCCCGGCCATTCCCGTAGCCCCGCAGCCTGGGGGGCATGCGGGGCCCGCCACCTAGGCGGGTATGCGCCGGGAGGGATGTGGAGGTAAAGGCTGAGCCGGTTTCCCATGGCCCTCCCACCACGGCGATGTGGGAACACCGATGAGTTTTAGTGGGTATATTGTCGGTTCCATTCCGACAGGAGTCCCACATAACCCGTCACGCCCCCGCGAGCGGGGATGCGCGATGCATTTCACAGCGAAAAAAAAACGGTGCACGGTTCCAATTGGTCTTTTCGTATGGAGAAGAGCCGGCAAGTAACTCTACGGTTACTCTTTTAAGAATAGTTTGCTTTTTCAATGTTAAAAGCTTTTATTTAACTTCACTTGTATGTACCTAATGTCCTGGAATATATTGCAATCAATATTTCACCCACTTCCACTGAAGCTGAAAGCTGAAATTTGGCATACGTGTTCGGTTCTCTTGACAATTTTTTTTTTAATAAAACCTTTTTTTTTAAGTTTTAATTCCTTTTTCCAAATTACAGTTTTGTTATTGTTATGGGAGGACAGTGTAGGCCTGTCAACAAGTACCATTGTAATTGTGTTACGCAATTAGGCTGCAAGAGCTTGAGGGGCTTATGGCTAAGTAATAACAGCTGCACGGATCGATCGATCAGGTTAAGCAAACTTGCCGCGGTTGGTCCGTGGATGGGTGACCATCTTTACACACCAAGACCCCTCCGTGCCTCGGAAAGCACGTTAAGCCGTTGGTCCCGGCTGTCATTCGTGGATCTTTGTAGTACATCACAGTAGTTATGGGTCGTCAGAAGCCTAAAAGTCTGACAACTAGTATCGTATTACTACAGATCAAAGAATACAAGTAGTATTACCCAGGAACTGGGTTGTGGAAGTGAGATAGGCAGCCGCTCCATGTAAAATACTGGTATTCAGCTGCATCCAGTTAGATTGGAAGCCCGATCCTAACATAGCTGAGAAAAGGCTAGGCTGATGAATTAGGCTGCAAGACACAAAAGTGCAGAAAAGACCAAAAGTAGGTACCTACACCATGTTAGAAATACTTAGTTTCAATCAAGTTTTTAAACTCACGTTACAAACGTTTTTCGGTATCGTTATGAATCCGGCGCAGAAGTTTGAACGGGTTACCAAGTCTCTGTGAACATATTATGGATATAGGTAAAGCAATTAACGTTGGTAGGTAAATGTTTTTGTAGGTATCTCCATTTACCAGCGACTACGGTAGGTACGGTAGGACATTTTTCTTCTTGTCAAGGAAGTGGGTTCCTAGTCCTACCCTACCGAAAAGATAGTAATTTATGAGAATAATTTCATAATGCCGTAAAAAGATTCAAAGCGTTGGTACAATAACGACTGACGAAACGAGATACTGATTTTGGTGAATCTTACCTTCCGTAAACCTCTTGACAATCTGCTGTGTCGTAGACTGGAAGTGTGACTTTCTGCAGCAGTACCTGTCCTCCTGCACCGTTGATACCCTGGAATTTAACGTGGCAATCGTCGCTGCAACTCAAAATTAAACAAAGAACCACATCTTATAGCAATATTATAATTATGTAACTTTACAAGTTTATTTCAAGGCTATATTTTCTTGTTACAAATGAATTAGACATCTGTAGCCGAACAAGGCGAAAGCCTGTATTCCGACCTGTATTTATTGTTGTGGTCTTATCTATACCTGCTCCATTTCTTTCACACACTGAAGTAAGATTAAAATAAAACTGCTATAGGTGTTGGTAGGCTCCCAGGTTCCAGGTTTAAAAACAGCAACAACCATCCTTACCAGAACAGATCCCCAACCGAGGAACACAATTTGGTTATTAACGGGGACAACTCGATCCCTCGCAAAGTTTATCTTCTCGATCGAAAGGTCCTTCCTTCCTAAGGTCATGTTCTTATGGATCTTCAGCACAGCGTAGTTGAACTCCAGCGTCTGAGGCTTGTAGTTGGGGTGGAAGAAGATTTCGGTGACGCGTAACAACTCGCCTCCTGAGGTCGCGTTTGTGGAGCCAACTCTTACTGTGAGCATCTTCACGTATTCTCGGAAGAATCTGTTGTTGTACTGGCTGTGGATAAGGAATTATTTAACTGGATGCCTTAGCATTTAGTTTATTAGTAGGTACTAGAGCTCTATGAAGGAGCTCGATAGTCGGAGAAAGTATGCTATTCACATGTAGGTATGTCTGCCGCCATGCAGCAGTACCGAGGTCACATCACGTGGGCTCCCTGAAAATCGGAACCTATTCGAAGAGTATCGGTGTAATTACATTATTACCTACAGGCACATGACAGATACAGACATTTCAGTTTTTTGTCTGGGCTGGCGACGCATCTGCGATGCCTCGGGTATTGGAGATGTCCATAGGCGGCGTTTCCATTCTCCATCACATGGACCGTTCGGTTGGTTTGCCTTCGAAATCTTTCAAGCAAAATGTTGAAGACTTACAGTTGCAGGCAATGAGCGGCAGTAAGAATCTTGTCCCTGTCAATAATGACGGCGCCACACCAGAGCTCGTTGTTGACTAGGAGAGCAGCCATGTAAGGGAACTCCTCGATGGTGGCCACCTCGTCAGGGTTGTAGATGCGGCGGAAGCGACGGTCCAGAACCAGGCGTTTGGTAGTCGTTGTGGTTGACTGTGTTGCTAAGAGGTTGGATTTTGTTTAATAAAGGTTTCTCAAGGAACTAGTGACTGTAAAGAACGAGGAATGTAGCTAAAATACCCTCGGGAATACCACAAGGATCCCTTTTGGGTCCTTTACTTTTTATTATTTTTATAAATGACATTGGTTCGTGCTTTACACGTTCCAAATTTATTCTTTGCGCCGACGATATGAAAATTGTATGCCCTATATCAGAACTTTCCGACTGTTTTGATTTACAGCAGGATTTAGATAGACTTCAAAATTATTATCTCCTTAATACGCTTGAACTGAATGTTTCTAAATGTTTTGTTAGTACCTACACACGCATACCACATGCAATCACGTTTCAGTATAAGTTACGTACTTACTTAATTCTAGAATAAACAGAATAACAGTTATCAGGGACTTGGGTGTAACGTTTGACTCTTAAGTTGCTATTTGATGCAAACATCGACACAAAGCACAAGTGCTTTGGAAGCTTTACAAAATAAATGTATAAATCCAAGGATTTATACTTAGGTTATCGGCAGATTTTAAAAACGTAAAAACATATAAAGTTCTTTATTGTGCTTTTGTCCGCAGCCATTTGGAATAGGTACGCCTCACAAGTGTGGAACCCTTATTATAATATTTATATAGACAGAATTGAGGGAATTCAAAAGCGGTTCCTACGTTTCTTGCAATACAAAACTAGAAAATAAGTATACTGCCAATTATACACGGTGACATTTGAATCACAGTTTTGCTAGAACAAACGTTGTTCAGACCATGGTCTATAACCATTTTATAGCATCCAATAGAAAAAAAAACGTCATTGTTTTTCGAAAAAAAACAAAAAAGGCAATGTTATAAATGTCGGGATTATCGTTACGCTCTACAACATAGACACTGCAGCCGCGACGCGCGGCGCTCGCGATTATAAGGTGCTCTGTGCGCTCGCGTCTTGAATGCAATATCGCTACCGTGATAAGTACCTACTTTAATGTTACGGTTAATGTTTCAAGCATTATTACACGTTTGAGCAACATAAGACTAATTTGAGAACTCCTAGATTAGATTGAACATATTTGATGCTGTAGAATATTAGTAGACCATGGTCTAAACAACGTTTGTTCTAGCAAAACTGTGATTCAAATGTCACCGTGTATAGCGCGATGTAAGAGGTTTCAAATCTTACGAGTGCATGAGCGCAGACGCATTGCAGATGTGACGTACTTATTTAAAATCGCAAATGGTAGGTACTATAGATTGCCTTGAGCTGTTAAGCTGCTTAGGATTAGTAGCACACTGCAAAATGTTTCGCAAACCAAGTCTGTTACATGTCCCTCGTTCCAGGTCCGCGTACAGGCAGAATTCGTTTCTGATCCGTGCGAGCAGAAGTTTTAATAAACTGTCTGTCTGGTGAACATGATTTGAATATATTCAATACCAGTTTTTCTTCGCTTAACATTGGTTGGTAAAAAGCTTTTTTACGGAAAAGTAATTGTTAACGTCAAAATTATTTTTAGTTTGCATTTGTCGATCGTGTAGGTACCTACAATTTTTATCCTAATTTATGTAAAACGTATTTTGTACCGACATTCGTATTTTTTTCTCGTTATAATAATTATGGTGTTTATCTGTGGAAACTTGTAAATGGCCTTCAGTTTCTTTGTCTAAGAACACTGTTGGTATAATATAGCTGTACCTACTGAAAGTTTCTCGAATATAATAAAATAAAATACCTACGTGATGCTAGCACGTTACATACAACGCTACAGGCTTAGATAAAACCAGGTTATTGTGGCGCGTGGCCAAAATCAAAACTAACGTCTCCATCTTGTTTTGTCAATACAATTTCTGTGAGATAATTTTTTATGATATTATTAATTTATTACCAACAACGCCCCCCTGTCAATATCATATCCAGGCCCCAGAATCCTTGTAGCACCATCCATAGCTCTACATTCGTTCGCTGTAAGACTAATTTAACCTTAAATTTAACTCATATCAAGTGAATAACAGGAACCTGATTGGTTGTTGTTTTTTCCAGTCAGCCAATCACAACAGTCTTTAATATAAGTGAGGTTGATACTCTACAAATTTTACGAAAGGTACTTTTTGTATTGATTGCCTTTACAAAAAGCGGGTGTTACTATAGAACAACAACAGCTTCAAGATCGTAAAAAGAAAAATCAAAAGCCTTACTATAATTACTTATTTCAGGTGTAAAGATTTCATTGGCTGCCTCCATCCCCTGGCGATCATATTCTATGGGCAGACCTTCGAACTGTCTCTTCTTCATCACCACCATGTTGTCGTGTCTGCGATTCGACTTCTTTGCAGGCTCTTCAGTCAACATTTCTAGTTATTAATTGCATATAAAACATAGCCTAACTAACCTCAGGCTGCTAGTATGTAATTTCTGATGGACAAACCCTAAAACACTTTGCTTGACATTTGAATCGAACCCATGGCAGGACCTTGCATGGCAGCCGCGCTTGCATCCCCGAGACCAATGAGGCATAGGTTATTGAATATGAAAGCCCTCTTTACCGAAATAATTCGTAAGCCAGTGCTGTTAAGTATTTGTGTTGTGTAAACGTACCTTCTTCAGACAAACCAGAGAAGGAATATTCTACGTGCGACGTCACGTATTTCATGGAATTCATCACTAAAAAGAGTATGGTCGCCATTTTTTGCCATGACCGCCCCGACATGTTGTTTCTTGCTTCTGCTGATCACTAAAAATAATAAACTCGTTTAAATCACTTACTTAATAATAACTTGGTTACCAAAAAGATTACAAGGGTTTTCAATTGGCCCAAAATTAGGCAAGCCCTGTTCGGTAGGTACTATAAAAGTCAAATAGGTTATCTTCACATTACAAAATACTAAACATAACAAAGTGAAAATAATAGTACATTATGATATAAGTGCGGTAAGTTGAAAATTATAGCCGATGCGATATTGCTAGCCCGAGCCGGAGCCGTAGACGAGGGCTACAAGAAAGAAGAGGCTGTAATTATCAAAGCGCACGTACATACGTCATACGACGTTTTATAACATATTTGCGAGGAAATAAATAAAACTATGACTTTCTTAAACGAATAAACCTTTAATCACTTGTTAAAGCAGTTAGAAAAATTTGAACAATTTGAAAAATTGATTATTACGTTGCCAGTTGGGTATTTTTAATGTTGTCAAGTTATTATTAGTAGTTACAATTTCACCAGTCTCTCTCTCTCCCTCTTAAGTGAAAGTAGGAGAAACGAGACCACAGAGTTCTGCAGTCGGTGGCAGCGACGGAGGCGGCTGCGGCGGCGGCGGCGGCGGCGGCGGCGATTATGGTGGAATGTACGCGTGTGTGCGGTCGAGAGTCAACACTTGACTCCAAATTTATATTCCTTGTAATGCGGGAGCTAATTTCTTCTTTATTTCTCATCGAGTCATCTATGTAGCCCTCGGCTACACTGTTCGACCGCCACCCTCCGTGGCGTTTTAGTGTCAATAAGTTCGCACCTGAATCGGCGAGCAATGTAGCCGAGGACCTTCTGAAACTGTGCCCTGTGTAGATATTCATGTGGATCATCCAAATTTAAGAAAGTGGCAATTTGTTTCGGCATTGCTCCAAATTTATTTATGCCAATGGGTTGGCTAGTGCATTTTCCATTTTAGTAATTTTGAAAAAATCTGTTAGATATCGCTTTTGTTGAACGAAGCGCTTCGTATTTCTTCACTATGTCGTGAAATGGCCCCTGTATTGTGAAGGATCTTGGAATTTTATTTTTTGTGTTTTTGACCTAGACAAGAAGAACCCGACATCATTAGTTGTGATGTTTGCCATGGTATAATAATAGGCGAAGCATATTATTATACCATGATGTTTGCCAACTCTTGACGTCTACATGCACCATTTATGCCGAATATTAATACAACCTGAAAAGAGATAAAAACAGCGTACAAAACACCTATATTGTAAAGAAATACGAAAGTGAAAGAAGTTAATAACAATAATTTAGTTTCAACTGACCTTTGTTGCCAAATATCGGCAATCCGGAGCTTCTTTTACGAACTTCTTGACAATTGTCAGCCGAAAATAGTTTCGAATTTTTACTCACATGGCCACTTGAGCGTCTTTTTAGAAATGCCAGCAAGTTGGAGTATGACTTGATATCAATACCATGTTTTGTATTCACAGTGCTTTTTAGCATTGACTAGTAGCACCACAATGAGCTTGACTTATATTTTTGACAAAGTTCCATGAAATAGGCTAAAAACACACTTTCTGAAAATTAATTTGCATCTTTGCTTGTTTTTTATAAGATGAAATTTTGATACGCTTGTAAGTATCTATCGGTCGATTTTTCGGGCAAGAGGCTTAGACTAGCCTTTTTCGCTGCCTCTCAGACTTCTGGCGGTGTCGAATTAATAAATAAATTCACCATTACTTGACGACATTTTCAAATAAAAACAATACAGCGAAAAGCAAAAGCGCGCGGCGCGGAATAATTTACTTGTTCACAAATTAGCGATGCGCGCGCAACAGCGCTTTTTTTTAAGGCAAAGGTACAAACACAGCCAGTATTACTAATAAAGTAAATATATTTTTTTTTGTTTTTGTTACAGTTAAATGGTTGTAATTTATTGTCAAAATTTATTAAATTAAAGAATTCAATGTTTATTTTTTACATTTTATCAAAAAAACTTGACCACTTTTCTGAGATAAAAACTCTTTGCTAAGATTTAAAAAAGTACTGTTCGTTTTAGACGGAGCATCTTGATAAACCGTGGGTCAGCTCACACCGAGACGCGACGCGACGCGACGCGACGCGACGTGACCAGTGATTTCGCGCTGCGCCGCGCGGCGCAGCGCAACGTCGCGAGGCGCATCTTGAAATCGTTGGCAACACGACGCCTCGCTGCGCCGCGCGGCGTCTCGCTGCGCAGCGAGACGCCGCGCGGCGCAGCGGAACGTGTAGCTGCATTCGCCACGATCACCCGCCCCGCCCGTCCACCCGCACTCTACCATTTGCAAGCGCATGAGAACGACGTATATTTGGCGGGTGCATTATGGAGTATCATTAGAGACAATGGTGCCGATTCTGTTGTACACCGAACTAAACTAACTAAACTATCACTAAAATTCATTACTTTTGGCTATGAGAATCTTAACGCTATTCTGCAAAATAAAATCTCTAAATTTAAAAATAATTTTGACACATCTAAAATCAAATTTGACAATTATTGCGACTCCACGTGTTACTATTTGCCGTACCACGTGATCTTTTTTTAGAGCCGTAGGCGCGCATTATGTGCGGCGTCGACTTGTTTTGTATGGAATTTTTTACTTTTTGTATGGAAAATATAAAAAAATATTACCGACACGTTGAGTTTTATAGGTTTACGGGTTGCAAAGGGGGTCGAAATTTTCATTATTTTTGCGATACGACACACCGTTTTCGAGATATAAGCAAAAGAAAACAAAAAAAGATACAGTACTGTTTTTGCATCTGAAGTCGAGGTGTTGGTGTGAATTTTAGTTCATGACAACTAATTTTATTCCACACCTTTTTAATCCCGATTAAAAATAGTCAGATTCAGTTAAGACAATCAAAATTTTTGGTGAAAAACGTAAAATTCAGAATAGCAAAATTGCCATTTTCACTAAATTATAATCTCAGTGCCATCTTAGTGCTCTCAAACTAAAATTTAGTTAAGTTGTGTCACTTTAGTCAATTTCAGAATGGGAAATCGTCGTTTGACAGGAATAAACTAAATTTTGGTGATTTTTAGTCTAGTTTAGAGAATTTTGTGACAAGAGAATCGGCACCATTAGAGACATATATTAGTCTATCATTATAATTTCACTCGAGCACTCGACCGAACTGCATCAATTCTACACGAAGTCTGGACGAAAATAGTTCGCCACGGTGACCTCGGCTGCGCCTCGCGGCGTCGCGCTGCGCAGCGCGGCGCAGCGCTGCGCCGCGAGGCGCAGCGCCGCTCCTGCACGCCGCGCGCACCGGCTGCGTCGCTCTACGCCGCGAGGCGCAGCGCGGCGCAGCGCGGCGTAGCGCTGCGCCGCGCTGCGCCGCGCAATTCTCACAATGAAATGTGTATCTTTTCGTGTAGAAAATAAAGTTGTATTTTGAGTCGCTCTTTTAAAATGTGCGCGCAGCGTCGCGTCGCGTCGCGTCTCGGTGTGAGCTGACCCTAAGTTTTACTTTACCTTATTAAAAATAAACCTTGTGCGTTTTACATTACAATAACGCACAAGTAGGTACGTAATGACATGATATACATTACGATATTGAAATTGGTGAAATAAGAGACCCTTTACGAGCAAATGTGTTATAAATAATATTACGTAATAACATGACGCTTGTATACCCCGGATGGGTAAGCAGAGGTGTTAATGATGCCGGCATTTCACTAGTTATGTACCTAAGCCCCAAGTAGGTATAGGAGCCGGGCTAGTCTATTTTTCGGGAACAAATCCAGACTCCAGTAGGCCAATTCTCGTACTTAAAAAACGTTCAAATTCAAGTCGCAATCTCATCTCAGCGACAATCAATGTCAAAAACCTGTCAAAAATGTATGTAAATTGATTGTAATTTTGACAGATTGAGACTGAGATTAGAATGCGAACGGTCTTAAAAATACGGGAATTGCCCCTCAGGTTTATACTCATAAAATATTGACGAATAACCCAAAGCACTTTGCCCGACGAACTAAGGATTGAAGCCAGAAACCCCTTGCCGGAGCGGTCAAAATTCCTACCAAGAGACTTGACAAGGCCAATGGGGCAATACTAATAATATGAAATAGAAAGTTTACAAGGTAGAGTTGAAGGAAATCTGCAATAGGTATAACCTAGGTAACTCGGTACCTACCTAATAATAAGTAACGGATGTTTTTGCAACTTTCAACTTAGTAGCGAATCAAATACACGGTATTACTTCATCAAGCTGAATGTATATGTCCTGTTTCCTTTCGATGTTTCCGTTTTAGTTTAAATTTAGTGCATTTTTTTACACGCACTGAATTTCGCACAGGACATTTCGCTATACCTGCCAGCAAATTGTTGTGATCTTTTTTAAACAGCAATGCGCACTTCTACCTATCACCTATCACCAAACCACCACCCTTCACCCTTCACCTATCTATGGAATTTATTAAATGATAAAACATACCTAATACCAGTTAGTAGTCATTTGAGGAACCTACACAAAAACATGTTTAACTATAAATCCAATTTATAATTTTACAAAGCGTTACAATTTCCACATGCAATAAAAAAACAAATAATGGAGCATATGGATAATTTTATTACAATATGTACACGAAAACTATAAAAGAAAAATATAATATACAAAAATAAACGATAGACATCCAAGTTTTTATACGTGACAACATTTTATAACAGAACGAGAATTCTTTTTTAAAGAAAATAATTTCGTGTCTTTGGTTTAATGCCATCCTTTGCCCCAGCCGTAGCCTCCCCAGCCGCCGTGAGATGAGCCCCAGCCGCCGAGAGATGAGCCCCAGCCGCCGAGAGATGAGCCCCATCCGAGATTTCCATAGCCGACGCTCACTGGGGCTGTGATGATAGGGGTGCGAATGATGGGTGCGGTGACAATTGGGGCGGAGACCACGTGGCGGATGACTGGGGCGGGCAGCACCACGCGCGGGATCGTCACGCCGTGGTTAATAAGGCTTGAGCTAACGGAGTAAGATGGCAGCACGATAGGGGAGGCTGGTAAACAAAAGAATAATGATATTTAAATTCGGAATCTTTGGGTCTGTGGACTAGTCTGCATTGTTACTAAGGGCGAGAACACATCAGTCAGATGAGTTGCTGCAACTCAAGAAACTGTGACGGAACAGTTGAGCGTTTCTTATAAGGCATGCTGCTAATGTAAGTACCCACGTATTTAGGTACTTAATGTCTTAACTAAAATAGCATTTTCGCTTAATAGAGACCAGACTGCAAGCGGGGTAGGATAGGCAAAGGCCACAGATATTAAGTAAAGTAGCCAGTGTAATAGAGTAGTGTGAGGTGTTGCGTGTCTTATATTATCTGATAGTTATCAAACGTGAATCCAAGTCAAAACTTTAAATAATGCAAAACTGCCAAGCAATGAATCCATATCCCTAATCTGGATTTAACCAATCCAGATTAGGGATATGGATTCATTGCAGGTAATCTTAGCAGATTACCTACTAATACGAATACTAGCGTATTAAATAGTATTTAAGGTTTCAATGATTTACTAATTACCTACCATACAATACAACTTTCAATAAAACTTTAATAAACACTGATCAAGCAAAGATAAAAATCATATCATATAGGTATGTAATACACTGCATTACACAATTAGGCATCTTATTTATCGCAAGGAACTACCTACACTAGGGAACGCTTGCACCACAAATCATTAAATGCGTCAAGTGCTACACGAATTTAAAACATCGTAGTGTTTCTGCTAATCGTTCGAAAATAAAATTATAGTCAGAATTATGCTTTATATAGGTTTATCGTTAAACGCATTTATTGATTAGTGGTGCAAGTGGGCCTAGAAAAAGTAGTAACTAATTAATGCAGTTTGTTATATAATGTATTACTGTATGTTTATGGGGGCAAGCAAACAGAACTTCTGCTTACCTTAACGGAATTTTCTATGCATGGACTTGGATTTAGTGTTCAAATAGTGTCTATAATGAAATGAGGAGTTACCGAGGCCCAGTCCCAGTGGAGGGACAGGGTTGGCGACCACCAGGCCGATCAGTGCGAGAACTAAGGCCACCTGCGGGAGAGAACAGCACCATTTAGAATTACGTTTTACAACCACTTTAAAGAAACTGCTGGAAAATTGGGAAATTATTCAAGCAAGACCCTTTCTATGAAAAGCTCTACATTGCCATTACAATTATAAAAGGTTCACATTTTTTTAAACATGCAATGTTGCCATTCGAACATAGCAGATGTTCGAATGGCAACATTGCAACTATTGCGAGGTTCTAAATAGTTATGGCTGAGGATGGACCCAGTAGTTTTTTTGGAATTTAGAATATCAATAAGTGCCGCGGCAATAAAAATAATTCATTCGACAAACTAATTATATTTAAGAGAGCAACCATCTCTTTTCCAAAAATAAAAAAAATTTGCTTACCGCGCACTTCATGTTTGTCTATTTTCAGGTTTTCACTGAAATGTAAACTGAATTGTATTTGATTAGCATTCCTCTTTTATACCAATTGGTGCTGGTCACGCATCGGTACCGATATGAACATCCTTTGACGGGAAACTTTGCATCACACATGCATTATACATTAGTTATGAGCTGCCCTTTCGACAGTGCTTCTGTTTTTACTTTTAAAAGAGTAAAAACAGCATTGTAGCTTGAGACATTAGTGTATATCCCGTCAAATGCCTATTTTTTTGCGGAGAAATTATCAAGGATATACGTCTGTGAAAAAAAGGGGGTAATGTCGGCCTCTTACCATCTAAAACCCTATGGTGTATCTCTTGATAGTCTTGCTGCCATCATACCATTGTTTCGGAACTGTTGGATACTCACAGGATATGCCCCGCATCATCCTGTCATACACAGACTCGAGCTGCACTGGTCTGGGTGTTAGAGAAGTTACAGGCATAATAGATTTTTGATTTTCCTAGGTGTAAGCAATGATGCCCGTCGTCTCAGGGAAATGGGCTGTAAAAGATGAAATTTGTAGTGTATGTCCATATCGGCCGGAAGTTGTTCCTTACTGTGTAGTTTACGTCCGCATAACCAGCATCCCAAGGCGGTACACAGTTTCCATCACATTCCGAAGGATTTTGATGGAGATTAATAATCGATTGCTTCATATCTTTTAAAAATTCTTCTGCTCTAAGAGTAAAACGTAAATAACGCGATGAATACTGTGAATTGTCAATTGGATTGCGTGTGTGTTACGCAAAAACCCTGCTGCTCTGATTTACTTGCCAGCAACCATATTGGGATATTAACCACCGAACGAGGCAGAGAACACTTAACAGAGAAGGCTTACTAAACTTAAACCATCGTATAAACACGCTACGCTACGTAGCATGATACACGGTAGGCGCTCCGGTACTGCTACGCGCTGCGATACACGGTACGGGCTACGAAACTAGCTACGCGACGCACAGTGGGCTGAAAATCGGCTTTCATAGACTTAGGGATTTCTATCTGCAAGTGCCGGATTTTTTGCCGGATATTGCTTCTATTAGTTGTTACTATATTCAAAAATGACACCCGAGTTAATTCTGGACAAAAACGAAGGAATTATATTTTTTTTACGAAAAATTTGTATGAAGCTAACTATGAAAAAGTTAATCATCTCGCAAACAGCAAGGAAAACCGTAATATCCAGCCGAAATATTAAGACTATAATTATATAACAAGAAAAATATTAAAAAAAATAGAAAAAATGAAATCAAATATTAAACATTTTCCTTATCACTGTCGTTGTCGGACTCCAATTCTGAGTCAGAATCCAGATTGGATATATCTAAAAACTCGAACTCACTATCCTGAAACTGAATTAAGTCGAGAGTTTCAGCAAAAAAGCTCTGCTTTCTTTTGGCATCTAACTTGGGCCTTTGTGCACTTAGGAAAGGATCCGAAGAACAATAAGCATATTTAAGATATCTTCATTAGAATCTTGCCTGCTTCTTTTCCGCGAATGATGTTTCCGGAACCTCCTAAAATCTTTGTTTCGAGACTCTGAGGCTTCTTCCGAGAGAGTCCCAATCGGCACAATATCATTTTTCTCGATTATGTCAGCCCCGTGTACCTATTAATAATTTATGTACGGTTGAAGACATGTAGTACCAGTCGTACAATTCCACGTACTTTTCTGCTGTTTTGCGGGCAAAATCTTAAAATTTTATTACGTCGATCTTCTCGCCAGATGTTATCGCTTGCAAAATCACAGCAAATCTTTTAATAAGATCTTCGTCCAACCCGGTAATAGCTGCAGTTTTATTGGGAAACTCGAAAAACTTTCATCAACTTTCATTTTTCATGTCATTGGTGGTTCCCGAGCCTTGTTTCACAATATCAATCAACAGATTGAGCTGATCTTTGAATTTATTTTGAATAGATTGTTTTCTGTTCTGCAACATTTCTTTGTCCTCATTACTTCTCGCTGCCCACCGTTTGAAGTCGAGCCTGTACGCAATATGTAACAGACATTCCATACAATAAAATTAATACGTGCGTGTAGGGATGACAAGCCAAATTCGTATATGTCAGCACACACAGTCTTTGACACAACATCACTGTTTCATCATCATCATTGTTTGTTACAACATCTAAGCGGTTAATTTCCGTAGGTTTTGCTAAGCACAGGTAGCACGATTCATTTGATCTGGCCTCAGAAAGGTACGTGCAGACTTAGGCGTCGATCATTGTCATCATTAGTTGATGAGTCACCATGTTATTATTAATGCACTCTGTGGGGTTAAGGGCCTCAATTTCATCATCCATTTGTCTTTTGAAACCAATGACAACTGCTTCGCTCTCCTTTACAAAAGTAAACTGAACTGGACGACAATACAAAGTTGAGCATGGTTTTGGGTTCGTCTATACAATACCTCCATCTGTCAGTTTTAGTGGCACCAAGGAGGTCATGAAAATGCTTGCATCATCTTGCTCACCCTCCATTTTCTGCTTGTATCGGCTTTGGTTGGAAGCACCATCAAATCCCCACTTGGATATCAGCTTTAGCTGCTTATTTTGCACATCCGCATAGTCAGAAAGACTTTGAAGGATCCTCGTCACCGTGATGTCAAGTAAAGCTTGAAGTGTAATCCTAGCCGAGGAATCCGTAACTGACACTGATTGCTTCGGAGGGTAGCAATCAAGCTTAGTTTGTTGCACTTTATAGTAGGATGGATAAATATCCTTAGCACCTTCCCGAATGGCAGCCTCTCACAAAGTAATATATTGCCACTTTGACAGTTTTAGTGAAAGAAGCAATCCAAGCGCTTGCTCTGGTGTAAATATGACTTTTTTCACTGGTTTCTTAAGCGTTTCTTTAATTTTAACGGCTGCTTCAGGATTTTTCGTCATGTATACGATCACAGATGCGATATTATCATGCCCTTCTTCTTTAAACGCGCTGAAGCTGCATATGCCAATTCACTGGAGTCTTCGCCTGCATGATCATCAGATCTTCTCTTTTTCTATTTACTTCCCAAATCTTCGAATGGTTTTCGGGACCTTTTTGTCATTGTTCCAACGCGAATGGACAATGATGCCGACGACGACGGTTCTTGAGAGTCTGATTGTGCTCTTGGTATCTCATCAACAGTTGATTCTTGATTAACTAAAGTTTGCACACAACTTAGCCAATCAATATTTGCTTGCAGCCAATTTCCGTACAGTCTTCTGAAGTGATCAAGGAATCGGTTGGATTTCTGCCATCTCTGTAAAGCAGCTCGCGTGAATTTTCGACAAAATTCTTTGAGAGTTACTCGATCTTTGGTTGAAAGGCAATCGCCTTTGCAGGATACAACTGCACCAAACAATACTTCATGTTTAAATGAAGTACTCTCACTTTTTAGAAGAACAAACCAGTCTAAATTGGTGATTAAACTTTCCATTTTAAGATTTTATAGTCGCAGGGCAAAAATTTAGTGTTAGCAGTTACACCGTTGTGAACAATCTAAATTATAAAGCAAAATTTTAGCCCTTTTATTGCAAAACGTCGATAATTAGTTAACTACCCTCATTAGAGTTTTAAAAGATGTGCTAATGAAAATTTATAATCGTCCAAAACATTTCTTAGAACTCTTAGCACAACTAATCAACAAATTAGCTTACTTATCAGAAATCATTAACAATCATTTAATCACCTATTCAGACTTATTAGAAGACTAAACAATTTGTTATTTGGTATTTTGGATGTATGTAAAGTTTTAAAACTCATTTTGCATTGATAAATATCTAATTCAAACATAGAACAGTTGTCTAAGTGTGGATGTACTATAAAACCTCTGACTACTCCTTCGGGAATATAGGGGTGATGCTATTTTATGTTACGTGTTGTTAAAAGTCTGTGTTCCTCATCCTAAAAATCAAAAGGAACAGTTTCATGTGTAAAAATAAATAAAAATATTTTGACGATTTTTTAAAAACAATTAGCAGCGATAACCGTTATATGACATGTCAAAAAATCATAAATAATTAGTACTATAACCACCTGTAAGGATATTACGGTTTTCCTTGCTGTTTGCGAGATAATTAACTTTTTCATATTAGCTTCATACAAATTTTTCGTAAAAAAATTATAATTCCTTCGTTTTTGTACAGAATTTCCTCGGGTGTCATTTTTGAATATAGTAACAACTAATAGAAGCGATATCCGGCAAAAAATCAGGCACTTACAGATTCAAATCCCTAAGTCCCTAAGTCTATGAAAGCTGATTTTCAGCCCACCGTGCGACGCTACGCAGCCCGAGCTACGCGCTACGATACACGGTACGCGATACGGTAAGGGTCAGGGCTATATGCTACACGCTACGTGATGCGCTACGCTACTACCGACGCGGTGACAAAATGTTTCACTGATAGAAAGATTCTATCTTCAAGACATTGGAGAGGTCATCGCCCCACATCAGTGTAATTATCCATGTACATAACATCATGCTTGTATTACCTGCAGAGGTAAGTAGAAGAGTAATGAAAATACGCATTTGTGCAGCTTTTAACTCTTTAAATAATTTAAAAAAAGTTTACATAGTTCCCACGTGATAGGGGTCAACCCTATTGACTTTAACCGGGTAAACAGACTCCAAGCCTGCTGCTAGGAAATTTCTTAACTGCCCGACCCCGGAATCGAGCAGAGTAGTCAAATTTGCGACTAATTGCGGCTGCGTCCTACTAGAAAGCGATCATCGCGCTAATACACGTTCACCGCGTTCATTATTATGTCACTTTTTGTTTGGTAAACTGGAACGCGTGGTCACACCAGCAGAGGGCGCTTATTGGTTTTCCGAACAAAAAGTGGCATATGAACGTGTCAATCGCGTACTACAGCGATTATCGCTTTCTAATAGGACGAGGGGTAATACACCAACGAGGTAGTGCAGTTTAATCCTCAAGTAACAGCTTCATAGATATAGAACAACGCTAGATATAAGCCGGGGACAAGAAGAAGTAGAGATTTGTCTGATTATCTCGTATTTAAAAAGCAGCAGAGAATAAGTTCATGCCGTAGAAATAATACGTTAGTGCATTTCATTTCATATTCTGTCGCCATTCGAAACAAAACAATTAAAATGCTAACGAGGCGCACATTACATGGTAATCCGTTCGTTTTTGCTGGCAGTAGTAATCGCAGGAACTAATACATTATCATAAAATTGCACTATTGGATTAAATTAATCACTATCGTCTTGACTGCATAATTAAGCTTTGATAAGTATGTTTATATTCTTCATGGAGGAACTTATGGGTACAAAACACCATCTGATTCAATCGTCGCGCGAGTTTGTGAGCGTGCGTCGCATTCGCGTTCATAAAAGTGACGTATTGTGTCAGTTTTTGTTTGGTGAACTCTCGGACCAATAAAATTATCCTACCTAATACTTGGTCCGAGGATGAACCGGAACGCGCGAGCGCGCCGACAGAGTGCCTTCCGGGTTTCCTAACAAAAAGTGACATATGAACGCGACGATCGCGTACTCGCACGATCATCGCTTTTGATTAGGACACGGGAGAGGGGGGGGGGGACACTTTTTATTTCAGGGAACGCCGCTAATATTATATGTATATGCTGTTGGTGTACTTAACGCAACTCACTGCGATGCCTTTGGTACTGCACAAGTCGACCTCTTTATTGCTTTACCACCTTTGGTAACAATTATCTAGGAAACTTTAATAACCTGACAATATCTATACTCCATTATTTATATTAGCATTAGACAGAAGTTAAAAAAGGTTATTTGTCATGCACACTTTGTAACAAAAGTACAATAAACTTGTTACAGTTACTATTGACGCCAAATTTATTAAAATCTATTTATATACCAGCTGTCACACATAATTGTAACGATTCTAACCATTCATCTTGTGAAATGAAGTGGCTTTCATATTATTTCATTCCAATTTAAAATGACAGTGGTGCCGATTCCCTTCTTTACAAACTAAACCAAATTTATCAGCGCCGGACACTACTCCATACAAGTTTAGACGTGATTAAAAAGTTGACAACTAAAATTACATCAAATTACGTCAGGTGCTGACTAATTTGACAGGACTAAACTAATATTTATCTTCTGTCCTTTTCATAATGAAATAGAAAGAAAAAGATGCACTCAACTTAAATTTAGTTTAGTTTGTAAACAAGTGAATCGGCACCAGTGTCAATGCTAAAAATCCAAAAGAAGCAGGGTCGTCGAACAATAGTGGGAACGTTTTTCGTTGCACAATAATTCTACCAAATCAAAAATGTTACCTAATCTCTTTATAAGCTGTGTCAGCCGGGTATTTCTAATTATACCGGTTTATGTCGTCGGTTAAAATCGTAGACAGAGAATGCTCTGTCTATTAAAATGACATAATAATGTTCTATGATTGTCATTAATGTCATTCACTTGTGGATACTTGTGAATGCTACGCTTTGTTATTGCCGATTTTTTGTGATTTAGTTGTTATTGTTTTGTTGAGCTATGGGTGATTCCGCTGCGTGCCCAAGTGGCTTACAACTCCGCTAGGAGTAATAGTGTTCTGTGCTTACAACATACAAGTTTTGAGGCTAACCAAAGCCAACGGCATAAAAAAACGTAGCCCGAAAATTGACACCACATGCCTTAATAATATCTCACAACAAAAAGAGAATGAAACAAACTTCATGCTGTAGAAAAACAAACTATTATAAAAAATAGTAGATTATTAACCAAGGGGATAAAGCAGTGTCTTCTGTCGCGGGTGACGATTTAAATCGCGAGCGTAATGAAGTACCTACTCGAGGTTTACTCCCGAGCGTAGCGAGGGTGTTAAAAACTTAAATCACGAGCGAAGCGAGGGATTTAAGACGAGTCCTGAGTGTAGCGAGGGATTTAAGTTCACCCAAGACTAAGACAGCTTTATCACCGAGGAAAATACTCTACTTTTCTTACTATTTGCGAAAATTTTACACAATAATAATATGAGATAAGCATTTATTAAAAATAATGTCAATTAAACGTATTTTTAGAACATTAACTTATTTATAAAAATAAATTAAAATAAACTTAACATTTATGTATTTGAAGAAAACAAAAACGCGGCAAATTCCTACACTAATATTTTTTTGTCGGAAAAGCAAAGGCATCAAGCTCATACGGCCTCGTCGGTTTTCCTAATTTTATTTAATCATAATAACTGCATAATAAATGCGTATTCCTTTTTCAAAAATATATATAATGCTTTATATACAAACTCAATGGTGTAAACACAGATGTAGTTCAGTATAAATTTCAGTAAGTATTCCAAATTTAAATCACATTCTCCCCCTAGAGGATGAATGACATTCAGTACAATTTTCTTTCCCTGTTTTTAACAGATTAAAAATGTCTATTGTTATGTTCGCTTTTTGTGGCATAGAATGTCACTTTTTTGAGCAAGTGGTACGAAAAAGCAATTTAAGGGTGTCCTGGTCTGCAGGGTAGGCACCCATCGATATAAGATTGAGATAATATATATATGATTGAGATCAGATTGATATGATAAAATGATTACTATAAAAATATTTGAATGTAACATGCATTGTGATAAAACATTATACAGACCGTCACACGGATATGCCACATGGAGGGAAAGTACCTTGAATATTGTAGATGGAACATTTTACGGAATGAAGACATTATTTGAATTTAAACTGCGTTCATAGATAATTACATGGTTGAACTGGAAATCGAACTCGTTACATAAGAAAACATTTTACAAAAAAAAACAACCGACTTCAAAAAAAAAAACACTACAAAGTGCAAAATAACTTTTCATCCCACCATCTCGGAAAGAGTATTTTTAATCTTCAATATCTGAGTGGAAAAGCCGTTTTTATTCTCTAGAGGATAAAGTAAATTGAATTTAGAACATCGTGTGCACTAAGTTTGTGAATTAAAAAAAACATTAAACCTATTTACTGCTACCTCTATGGTGCCGAATATATCATACAACTTTTTTTTAATTTGTTAAAAACTCAGACTCGGAACCTTCTTGGTGTTCTTTTTTCAATTTGCTTTGTACGCGGTTCTTTACGCGGCATTTTTTCACGTCATTGTTAAACCTTATATTAAAAACAAGAAACTTGAAAACAAGTGAAAAAACTAAAATGAGTGATTCTAGCGACGAGGAAGTTTGCTTGACGCCAACAGAATTGACTGAAACTGTTAATAATGCGCAAATGAGCTTTCTCCCTCAACAATCACGCGAGAAGTATTTAAAACAGTACGATATGTTCAACACGTGGCGACTAGCAAAAGGAGCCAAAACTTTCTCAGAAAACGTTTTGCTGGCATATTTTATAGAATTATCCGAGAACAAGAAAGCAAGCACTCTATGGAGTACGTATTCGATGCTAAAAGCAACAATAAAGATGAAAAAAGACAAACATATCGATACCTATCCTAAATTAGTGGCATTTTTAAAAAGAGCCTCATCTGGTCATCAACCAAAAAAATCGAAGGTTTTCACAGTATCTGATATTGAAAAGTTTCTTAACGAAGCACCCGATTCCGTATATTTGGCGGCAAAAGTAAGTCAGTTGCACATTCAGTATCTACTTAAGTATATTAATCTCAATTAAATAGTATACTTAGTAGATGTTGATAGGCATAATTATGCGTTCATATCAATTTTATTCATTTATCTACTACAATACTCTTTACGTTACAGGTTGTTCTTATTATTGGAATAAACGGAGCATGTCGAACTAATGAACTAACACAACTTAATGTCAAAAACATTGAGAAACATTCAGATGACTTACTATTAATTAATTTACCTAATACAAAGACAAAAAGAGACCGCAACTTCGTCATTCGCAAGGAATACGTAACGATTGTTGAGAAATATCAAGCCTTACGCCCGCCTAACACTCCAATCAATCGATTTTTTCTACAGTATCGCAATGGAAAGTGTGTTAGACAGCCTATGGGTACTAATAAAATTGGCAGTATCCCACGAGAAATAGCAACATTTCTTGAACTTCCAGAACCCCTGTTGTACACGGGTCATTGTTTCCGACGAACTTCAGCCACACTTTTGGCTGATTCCGGAGCTGATCTCCTGTCCCTTAAGCGCCACGGAGGCTGGAAGTCCAATGCAGTTGTAGAGGGATACATAGAGGATTCCATCCAAAATAAGTCTAAAATATGTGAAGGCATCGTAGGAGCCATTACACTGAAAGAGCCTCAATCGGATCCTTGGACTGGCCCTTCTACATCAAAAATAAGCCGTTATGAAACACCTAACCATCTCCCTCTCTCTCCAACATTCACGCCAAGGGAATCCGATGAATCGGTACAACTATTAAGTATGACAGATAGTTTACCGAAAAACAGTACACAAGTGACTAACACCAATATTACAGTACCAAACAAAAATATTACACTCAATTTAAATAACTGTAGCAACGTTACTTTAAAATTTTCTTAATTATACCTTAGTATTATTTTGTTATAATTTAAAGATTATTCTGTAATACTTACCTGTCATAATGTAGTAATTAATACCTAAACTGAAATAAAAGTGTACCTATCTTGTGATTGTAAACGTTTTTTTTTTGCATTTAGTCATTTCCTCGCTGAGGTGGAATGAAAAGTTACGTGTTGCACTCGAGTGCAAAGATTTTTCACCTCGTGCTCTTTTGATTCCCTCGCTAACGCTCAGGATTCTAATTTTGAATCACTCGCTGCGCTCGTGATTCAATTTTAGAATCCTTCGCTTGCTCGGTCATCAAAATTGAACACGCGGTTAAAAAGCAACTTTGCACTCTTGTATAACAAATAACTATTAATTTCGGAAGTGGTTGTCTATGGTTTTGTATTTTCGTTTTTTGCCACCGACTTCCGAAATTAAAGTTATTTTGCACGTTGTAGTGTTTTTTTTTGAAGTCGGTTGTTTTTTTTTGTAAAATGTTTTTATTTTTCACTTTTTAGTTATGCTACCTACCACACACACATTCGTATACCTCTACTAGCTATGTAAATAACACTGAGAGGAAGTTATTTTAACTTCATCATTATACACTAAGTGGAAAAAATACGTGAAGTGAAAAAAGATAAGTTAACTGAAAAACTACCAAAGCAAAGTTAGTAAAATTTATATGGGACCACCCTTGAAGCATACCCTATCAATTAAAAAAAGAATTTTTGAAATCGATCCACAATTGCCGGAAATATCGCGTAACAAACATAAAAAAAAAAAAAATACAGTCGAATTGATAACCTCCTCCTTTTTTTGAAGTCGGTTAAAAAATAATCACCCTGTTGCTTTATCATACCGGTCGAAAGGCTTCATCATAAATAAGATTTTTTGCTAAATAACATAGGTAGTGTGAAAAATAAAAGGAAGACCATGATTTCATCCAATATCAATCCAAAATGGATGCCTTTAACTTTGAAAAGTGGTTCAAGCAACTAATAACCAAAATTGAGTGTGGCGCTGTAATTGTTCACGACAATGCGCCATACCACCCCAGGAAACTGCCAACTACAGCCACACTAATGGTATACAGGAGTAGTTAAAAAGAAAAAAATATTCCTTTTGAAGAAAAAGGCCTTCGGGCAACATTATTAGAAAACTTAAAAAGACAAAAAAAATATATACCAAAAGTTTGTTGCAGATGAGATGGCTAGAGTGAAGGGTATTCCAGCATTGTGCCCCCACCCTACAACTGCGAGCTCAACCCTATAGAATTAATATGTGCTCAAATGAAGAGGTACCTATGTGGCCACAAGCTCTGGATAATATTACGCTAGAACGATGGCAGTCTTGCGTTGCTCATGCATTTAAAGAAGAGGAAAAGTTTTACCAACTTGATGGCATAATGGATGATGTGGTAGAAAAAAATATTATGAACGTCAGCGAAGCTTCTTCATCATCTCATGATAGTGACTAAACTAGTTTATGAAGACGAAGAAGTTTTACCAACGTATTGTGTGTTGTAAATCATCATCACATTGTGATCGGTTGTTTCATTCATTCGCTTTGTTGTAAGTTTGTAATGTGTGATGAAGATTTATATATAAAGTGCTGTCTTAGATCTATATAATTAAATAATTAAAAAAAAAAATAATACAATTTTAAATTATCATGGTTTTAACTTAACTTTAAAATAAAATGTTTTGCACTCCTGCTTCTACGAGCCTCTCATTTCTAATGCTATTATCATTTATAAATGGAGTATAACTGTCACAAAGACAAAATTTGTCTTTGTCGTTTTATGACATGCAAGCGACATTCAACCTTAGGGTGGTTATGAGGTCGACTATACGTCGGCGGTGATAACCCAGAACGATATTTTTGTAATGAGAGTGCGAAATAAGCTATAATAAGTGCCAAGGAACTACCTGCATCTTAGTTGCGTAACACGCTTTCAATCACAGTCTGAATCATTTTGAAGGATATTGCTAATCCATTGCTTCATATGTTCGAAACATTTGTCTGCTCAACAACTTAAATAACTCAATGCATGTTGTTAAACTGTCAAAATGAAAACGATTGTTACGGTTGGTGGGTTTCGCAATTACCCCGCTGACCTCGTTTGTTGTAACTGAGTTAGAAGTCTTTAAAATTGCATCATGGAGTAGCTACATATTTTGACGACCTTCGTGTTACAGCCAACCTCATAAATCATATCAAGCATAACATAGCATAAGCCTATAAGCGTTCTTGTTCCCACTGCTGGGACACGGGCCTTCTGTTTGTGAGAGGGAGTGGGCCATAATCCACCACGAGGGCCCAGTGCGGGTCGGTGGATGTCAATGTCTTCAAATGTTTTGGTTCTAAGACATGCCGGTTTCCTCTCGGCATCCACGCCTAGTGAGTCACTAGTACTCGCCAGCACCACCGTATCGTACCGTACCGTTTTACTACAGATCAAAGAATACCAAGTAGTACTACCCAGGAACTGGGCTGTGGAGGTGAGATAGGCAGCCGCTCCATGTAAAATACTGGTATTCAGCTGCATCCGGTTAGACTGGAAGCTGACCCCAACATAGATGGGAAAAGGCTAGGCAAATTGAGATTGCATCGAATTAGTACTTATGTACTATGTTATGTATAGTACCGTAGAACGGGGCGAATAGATGTAGGGACGAATCAGGACGAAACTTTAAAACTGATTTTAACGTTGAAATAATATAGTTTGTTGCCAACAAGGGCACTTATTCGTTAATTATAATACATTAAACACTTTAAAAACGAGTCCTTTTTGGCAAAGCATTTTAAATTATTTCAATGTTAACATTCATCCCGATTCACCCCTGCATCTCTATTCACCCCGTTCTACGGTACCTACTATGTTATGTATAGTGCAACCAATGGTAATATATAACCTCATCGAGTACAACAGACAACTTCTTGTCTAATGATGACCTGCTTCTCCACAGGTTTATTCATCCAATCAGAAGTTAATTGCTTCAAAATGAAGAATGCTATTCGCCATCTTGTGTGACATAAAGTCAGGGTTTATTGAGGTTTATTGTTAAAAGCAATTTGACTACTAAATTAAATTGTCAATCAAAATCAAAAGTCATTTATAAATTTTATTCAAACTAGGCTGAGAATTAGCAGTTTTTGAACGTCAAAATTACGTAAGAAAGTCCTCCAAAACACCCGCCCTTCACCACTTCCTAGTGCTTTAGCTGTGAAGAAGAAGTGGCGAAACAAACTCCGCAGCAGCACAGCTGCCTGTTCAGTTGGAATAACTGGATTTTATACAGTAGTAAGTACTTAACATTACGAAACACAAAACATTTAATTAAATTATTTGCCATTACCTACTTCAGATAGCACACGTCAATATATGTACCAATAAAAACATTGAAAAATATACTCAAACAGAAATAAAAACGTAAACAGAACTTAATTCCTAAATAAAAGCCTTCAGGCATAAAGGGCGTGCCCGCTTACATTTGCAATGTTGCATTATGTTTACATAGCTGTAAATTGACGTCATAAATGATAAAATAGGACCTTTGACCTACCAAAATGGTAGTATGTAAGTACAAGGATATTTCAATATTATTGTAACCATCTTATTGTAAATACTTACATTGATAGGTACAGTCAGCATCAAAAGTCGATGATAACATTCAGATTTTCAAAATCACTGTACCTACACTATATCACTCATAAATGATATGAACTGATGAAAAACTGTTTACCCTGGAATGTAAAATAGTAGATTGTTATACAAGGAGCTAAAATGACCCATTATATACGAGGTAGTTTTACTCCCGAGCTTTAGCGAGGGAGTAAATAGAAACCGAGTTTTAATGGGTTTTTAGCGCCGTGTGTTACACTCTACTTTTCACTACGATTGCGAGAAAATAAAACAATCCAATACAATATGAAATACGTAGTTTATTTTATTAAAAATTAAATGTACAACTTGTACAATTCTGGATATTTAACGAGATGTTTTTTCCCGGTAACTTAATTTCAGTCCTCTGTGAAGATGAATGTTGAGTGGTTCTTTTCCTTTCTCTTCTATTTGCAAATTAGGGTCTCCATTCTCACTAGATGATGATATTTTCACTATTGTAAAATTAATTACGGTCACTACCGATTCAATTTGCAATTAGAGAAAAAATATAAAGATTTCGCGCCAATGTCTTTTTTTTTTGTTTTTTTCTTCTGCAGCCGCAACGCATGCAATGCATGCATTCTACCAAAGAGATCGCCGATTTTAGTTCCATTTTGAAAAATAAAATGAAGTTCTTTTTTTATGAAACAGTAATAAGTCGAGTCTATATTCATGATTATTCTACTTATGACTAAATACTTTTTCGTTTTTGTAGGCTCATTGTCATTTGACACACAAAAATTAAAAAAAAAAAACTTTTTCCCCTAGAGGAAGAATTGCTATTTTTTCTTCGCTCTGGTACGCCACAATGACGGTCTTTTTGAGCAAGAGGAGTGAAAAGAATATTTTATCACTTTGTATCGGATGTAGACCATTGCGGTTGCAATTATTAATCATCTATAAACATTGTATTAGTTATCAATTGCGCTTTAGTGACAAATGAACATTATAATGCCATTTAATGTTCATATTACTGCACATTAACGTCACAGAATAGTGATATTGAGAGAAGGACTTTCTGTTAAAAAATTAAACCTTGTTTTTTTTGTATATAAAACATTGATTTGATTATGAAAGTTTAAATTTGTTGATTTTTCATAAACAAATAATAATTATTAACTGTATTGATTTATCGAACCATTTAATTTAATTTTGTTGATAATAAATAAATGGGTGGTGATTTACATGTGCATGTGTCTACATAATTTATATACCAAACACATAAACCTACCGAAAAAAAATACACACACATTAAACCCAAAAAACATTTCATTTTGTTCAGGGACTTTAGAGATAAACGATGATAAGCTATTTTTGTCAAACATTTGTTCAGAGACTTTAGAGACGAATAATGTTATGCTTTTCTTACTATAACTTTGTTTAGCGACTTTTGAAAAGTGATGGTCACCTACTTATGCCCTTTTATGATAGGTAATCAATTAATCATTCATTTCTGGAGCTTGTCATGTTGAGCGATTTAGGTATAATACGGTGTACAGCGATTTTGAAAATCTAAATGTGGTCATCAACTTTTGATGCTGACTGTACATTCTGAACAAATAAATATTCTATTCTATTCGAAGTAAAATAAAAGAAACAATTACTAATAACAATAACAAAACCATAGTCAGCACAATCACCTGTAATCACAAGCAGCACCCGTTCACGAGCATAACGCAAAGATCAGCCATTACCCCCCTCGCCATAATATTTGAGGGAAGGAGGCAACCCGACACCCGACGCTACCGCAAGCAGTGACATATAAGGGAGCTAACGAACTTGCTGCCGGCTGCTCAAAAGAATAATATGATCAATTGTCGAGGTCGCTAGCTAACCATTGCAATACAACTCATTAAAAAAACATTGAAATGAATAGATAATGCCAATAATAAATTAAAATTAAATTAAACTAAATTGACTAATACAGCGTGCCGCTACAATGGTGACATTAATTTAAGAGCGTTTATACCTTATGAGTGGCAACGTCGCAATTTAGTGTCATATTTCGTGGTTTTCAATTTTTATCATTTAATCGGAGCTATATTTTAAAAATCTGTTTAATTAACTTTTTAGAATTATGTGAAAACTGTGTAAAAGGTAAGAAATCGTTGCGTTTACAGTTCTATTTATATGCAAATAATACATTGGAAACTTGCAGGGCGTTATTTTCATTGTAAAATAACTGTAAGCATTACGGTTACTTACTTTCTAAACACATTCACGTAATTCTAAAAAGTTAATTAAACAGATTTTTAAAATATAGCTCCGATTAAATGATAAAAATTGAAAACCACGATATATGACACTAAATTGCGACGTTGCCACTCATAAGGTATAAGCGCTCTTAACACACATATTATACGTTTTCACATTTTCGTTTCACGAAAAAAAAATCCGTTAAACGTTATTTACGGATTTATTTAAATTTTTATAAAATAGCATCTTGGAACAACCTGTACTTAGTTATGAAACTTTTATAAAGTTATATAACTTATGAACTGTCGCGCAACTGTCATTTGCCGGGGTCACCGATTATAACTTCGCATCAATGAAATTAAAACGAATAAGCAATACTGTTAGGATGAAATAGAGTAGGCGAATTGAAGGAAATTTCCTTTGTTGGCGAGCGGCGCGGTGGCGGCGGGCCAGGCGACACGCGCTCTATCTTCCACCCGCCGCCCCGCACGGCCGCCCGGCCGCACTGAACTCGAATTATTTTTTGCTTTTCTAGTGCTAGCCACAGACTACATTATAGTATCGGATAGTTCTAGCCGAACCCGTGTCCTTGACGCACTTTTTCACACTAGTGCGCAGAATTACGTCGCAAAAAAGACGCTTACCTTTTTTTTTTGTTTATTTTTTTTTGTGTCATTAGATTAGTTTTAATTAGTTATTATTTTAGTTACTATGTGTGCCTCTAAAAACTTTAGTGATTTTTGGAAAGCAACCAATAGTTAAATCATAAAACTGGCCTTCCAGTGAGCGTGGGAGGTGCGAGTGATAGCAGAGATATAGCGGAGTTGTTTAGAGAACATTTTACCACAAAGTCTCCACTGGATCCTTCGTCTGCAGATCCTGGGTCCACCATGACCGGTGATTTGTATAGGGTGTCTGCTAAACAAGTTCGACAAATTGTGAGTAGCATGTCTAGGGGCAAGTCACCGGGTCGTGATGGACTCAGTATCGAGCATCTAAAATATGCTGGTGTTCATTTACCACGTGTGCTCGCAATGTTCTATACTTTATGTCTGAATCACTCGTACTTGCCTATGGACCTTATGAAAACCATTGTAGTGCCAATTGTTAAGAATAAAACTGGAGATTTGTCTGATAAGAACAACTACCGACCGATTTCTTTGGCTACAATCGTAGCCAAGGTGTTGGACGGTGTGCTCGACTCAGAACTTGATAAACATCTCAATATTCATGATGCTCAGTTTGGTTTTCGCGCAGGACTTTCCACTGAAAGCGCAATTCTGAGTCTGAAACACACTGTTCAATACTATACGGAAAGAAGTACACCTGTGTATGCATGCTTTCTTGACCTCTCCAAAGTATTCGACCTCGTGTCGTATGACTTATTATGGGAGAAACTCAAGAAAACTGGCGTGCCTACACAGGTGCAACGGATTTTTCATTTCTGGTACCAAAACCAGAATAATTATGTAAGATGGGCAAACACCTTCTCAGACACGTACAGGTTGGAGTGTGGGGTGAGACAAGGTGGTTTGAGTTCTCCTAAGCTCTTCAACTTGTACGTTAATGAGCTTATAGTTGGGCTCAGCAGCACACGAGTGGGATGCTGGATTGACAACGTTTGTATGAACAACTTTAGTTACGCGGACGACATGGTGCTGCTGACCCCAACTGTAAGTGCAATGAGGCAGTTGCTCGCAATATGTGAAAAGTATAGCATTCAGCATGGTTTGATATACAATGCTAAGAAAAGTGAGTACATGGTTTTCAAGGCCCCCGGTAAATGTACACTAAATGTGCCCGCAATAAAGCTAAACGGCATTGAACTAAAGCGGGTAGAAAAGTTCAAATATCTTGGACATTATGTTACTGAGGACCTTGAGGACCAAGTTGACATAGAAAGGGAACGTAGGGCATTGGCGGTTAGAAGTAATATGCTGGCCCGCAGGTTTGTGCGTTGTAGTGAACAAGTTAAAGTCACACTATTTAAAGCCTACTGCCAGACTTTCTACACGTGCAGCCTGTAGTTCAGATATACACAAAGGACGCTCAATGCCTTACGTGTCCAATATAACAACGGATTTAGGATGTTGTTGGGGTTGCCCCGTTTTTGCAGTGCCTCCGGTATGTTTGCGGAAGCCAGGGTAGACGGCTTCCATGCGGTAATACGCAAGCGGCTCGCATCATTGCTGAGCAGAGTCAGGAGCAGCACCAACAGCATCCTACAGGTTATTGCGGAAAAGCAGGACTCAAACATCCTGAAAGCATTTATTCGTGCTCAAATTTTTTAATCTTTTTCTTTTTGCGGGTGTGTATTTTGTAATTGTGTATGGACATTGATCTGAAATAAAGTTTATTATTATTATTAGGATAGTAATTAGACTATGGTACTGCGATAAATACGCTTTGATTTGTTTTCGTTTTCTTATTTAGTAGGTACGTTTTCATCTCTTGCGATACGGACGCATTTATTTGTGCTATTAGTGCTTGTGTAAACTTGTGATCGTGATGGCAGTGATTAGTGATGACAGTTATAACTAATAGTAACAAGCGAGGGTGATATGATAAGTGTTTGACTAAGCACCTCCGCTGTAGGTACCACTTGCGCCGCTCGGTTTCTTTGATAATATGTCGTCAAAGAATCGGACCGATCACGAGTAGGTACAAGACGCGATGTGCAGTTGCCGCTCCGAGTTAACGTAAGCCAGGAAGGATGATCCCAACTTTAGTAACTTTTTTATTATTTAGTTTGTTTGTTATTTTTTTCAATTTAGGTATTTTTTTAACCTATACATTATTTTATGCATAATGGGCACTAGCCGTGGCTCTAGCCCTACCCGTATGTTAAATTAATGTCACCATTGTAGCGCCACGTTGTATAGTCAAATAAAATAAACAAGTATTTAAACTCATCTAAATTGTCACAGCGACTAACTATTCTTATCGTAATAGAGTCACTGATTATTTAATGGTTACATAGAGTGCTACAAGGATGCGTGGGATAGAAGGGGCGTTGTTGGTAAACATTTGTGAAATAGTCACAAATTTTATTGCCAATACAAGATGGCGGCGTTAGTTCCTATTTGTTCCACGCGCCAAAAGAACCTTGTAGTGCTGTATATTCAAATCTCAACTTTATGTTATTCGTTGACAGTTGTATGAAATGAGTGTAACACGGCAAATTGACGTAGGACGTCGTAGGGTGTCAATTTGTCTAACAATTAAATTCCCTGGCTGGACCTACTCCTGTATTTTCTGCAGAGGCTGCGTCGTCATTCGGTTAGCCATGAGTTCATAGGTATTGCATGGCATTGAACAATAAAATAAAATCCTTCCAAAAATGAAAACATTATTTTATTCATTAAATATACCAGCAATAATAACAACTTAATAAAATCAAAAGACTAACAAAACGACCAGCATCTGGCGTAAATTAAACTAACAGAGACACTACGGAAAGAGCGGCACCACTGCGGCCCATGGGCCACGAAACTAATCACATGCACATGCAGCATTGAATGGACACAAATAAGCCTAGGACAACGCTTGAAAAAAAACATATTTTTCATTCATATATTATGTCATGCTCAAAACTGCTCATTCTTTTCAAATCTTGATAAAATAATGTATTTTATATCTTGCACAATGTACAGTCACGGACTTTAATTAATGAGCCACTTTCAAAGTTTACAATTTTGTAGTTTTATACATTCACGAGATTATACGATTAAACACGAATTCAAACCGCATAATATGCTCGAAAACAATTACTATTAATAGGAAAAAGTATTATCCACAATACAATTACAAAATACAAAATGTTTATTTCTGTACCAACTAGTTTACATTTTAGTTTATATAAATACCATAAAGGTTGAAGGTTGACTAATGAGTAGTCAATGATAAATGAATACAATGTTGCATACATTTATCCAATCTATTTGATACTGACCTCCTTTGAATTAGAGCTTTTAAATAGTAGTTATTAGTGACAGTGGAAATGTCGATGTCAGAGACGATAATTTCGAATTTTGGTGAATTGTAGCCGTAGTTATTTACCTACGCGATAATGCCAACTGCAATTACCGAAGAAATTCGCCCATAGAGTTGTAACAATGCATCAGCAGGGTCTGAGCAATTTCAAGACATCTACTTGTGTCGTGACTGATGTTTGTTGAAATATTTAAAAAAGGGTAAATATCATAAGTCCTTAAAGTTAAATTTTTTTTTTAGCGGCTCATGGTACGGCGATACTTTGTGGGTAAGACGATACGCCAATGAAGGAAATATAAGTGATCGTCGCCAGAACAACCATCGCCCCGCTGCATTAAGCGAAGCCCAGAGAAGAGATATGCTCCGCGAATACGAAGTTGATGGATTTATACCAACGCAACGCAGCGTTACGCGAGACGTTTTGATGTGGATCCGAGAACGATCCGAAGGCATATTCATTCAATGGATTTGCATCATAGGATTCCTGCCTACAAAGTAGATATGACCGACGCTCATAAAACCGCACGCGTAAATTTGCACACCGCTTTTCAAATTTCGATTGGACATCAATTATTTTCAGTGATGAGAAGTCATTCCAATCAAGCGATCATGGTTGCTTACATTTATAGCTATACAAGGTGTTGTTTTGCATCCTCGTCAAATTCGAGGAGGTAACTATGCTAGTGATTCTCGACACGAATCAATAATAAAATAAGTAGGTAGGTATTTATTTTTATTTTTTGGATTTTTCAGAAATCGGCATGTGTAGGGCCCGTGTGATACCGCCCTGTAACTGCGCTGTAACTGTAACGCATGCACACAGCGACATAGTCGTACGACACTGCCTACCACATACGCAACGGGGCGATTTTGTTCTTTGAAAGTGGAGTATTCTGAAATACTGTCAAACTTAAATACCTTAAAAAAACAAGTAAGTATGTATTAATTATTGAGCAGGATCGTAATTTTATTTGATTATTTATGTCTTTCATAACAGCCTCCTGAAATTTGACGAGGATGCAAAACAACACGTTGTATATCAGTACACAGTATGATGTAGATCATGTCATAGGGAATCGGGAAGGATAAATGTTAATATGCGGGGTTGGATGAGCTCCGAAGGTGTAGGCGAGCTCGTTCAACTACCGCCTCGTGCTAATGCCGTGAACTTTACCTATATCAGCATTTTGGAAGATAATATTCACAGACGAAAATGGCAAATATTAATTTGGTCACGACAATTATGCCATACATCGAGCAAGGATTGTCAGCAACTGGTTTGATGCATATCCAGACATAACGGTGATTCCATGGACAGCTTCCAAAATCTGTGGGGTTTCATGGTGCAGCGATGGATGGGATCACCGTAATGGACAAAGAAAAGGAGGTCTGGATCAACATTGCCAAGAAATATGGGAAAACATGCGAGGGGCTGAATTGGCACTAGATTAGTGAACTCCATGCAATTACGACTGCAAGCTGTAATAGACAGCCAAGGAGAATATTATACACAGTGTATTATAGTCAGTCCAACAATATTGATTGATAAACGAAATAAAACTATTTTTCAAAGGTTGACTATTAATTTAACTTGGCTTTTTATGACATTTAGAATTTCTAAAACAAATTACAAAACAAAAATAGTAAATAAATTCTTAATCAATTCTTCCAAGATGGCGGCACAGTTAGGTGTTATTTATGTTTAAGTGCAACAGTTATCATAACTGTTTTGAACGTCATCTTGGACGCTACGAGTTTCGTCCGGGCTTTTCAATTCAATTCAATTCAAATTCAACATTTTTCCAATGTAAAAATTACCAATCATTATTTTCTCCGTACGCTAACGTTACTATCGCTACGCTAAAACAATTGTCGCTAGGTTACGGTTGCTAGACATGCAATTGGTTGACTTTGGGTCGTCAGCGTCACTCTCTACTATGTACGAGTATAACCGACTAAACCCGATTTGCATTACACGGCTAAAATACGAACAGTGGCAAGTGGCTCATAAATTAAAGTCCGTGACTGTACCGTGCAGCGTCTATGTAGGCCTATCTGTCTTAAAACAATATATTGCTACCTCGGCATCGCGTTGACTGCCGCATTTCTATGTCTCTAACCTAGGAAACAGCTTCGTAAGCTTCATAAAATAGCCGTAACTCAGGATTATCACTGAAAAGAAGGAAACAGAATTAAAAACGGACATTTATAGTGATTGTAATCTTTTACCTACGCGATGCGAATATACCTACTTATATAATGAGGGGCCCGTAATTACGGGACCCTCATTATGATGGCCGTATGGCAGTAGAAATTGAGCGCGCCCATGTCAGTGATTGCTATTTTGTTTCTGTAGGCGCGACACGACGCTGTTACACAGTGCCGCTATCTTCACGACACCTCGGCGGTCTGTCCCCTCCAGGCGAGACCGCCAGTTACCTGGGGGAGGCCCGGTGGGAGCAATTTTTACTGGACACGCAGTTATTTACGATAGTTTGACATGCGCAAAAATTATATTGATTTACCTTCCATCGGTCATTGTCATAATCCCACTTGGAAGACAGTCCATCTATGGGGTTGACGCGTAGTTCTAGCATTCTCCGCAGTTGAGCCTTTTGCGAAGCGTTCGATAGACTGGCCGGGAGGGGCTCGAACACTGGAACAAAGAACATCAGCATATGCGCAATAAATGCATGAATATGAAATGAGATTAAAACACTAGGACCGATATTTAAAAAAAAGTTTTAACTTTAAACACAGTCGGCGTCAAGTTAGTAGTTAACTATTTAAGTGCTGTTTCAGAATTTCGGTCATACAGTCCCAGGTTTCTCAACTACATTTTTGCTCAACCCTTCATCATCACCATCAGCCTACAGCAGTCCACTGCTGGACATAGGCCTCTCCAATTGCACGCCATTTAACTCATCCAGCTGCTACACACGCAGGGTGGCTGCTGCGAAGATCGTCGCTCCTACCTTACGTTTGCCAATTCGCGGTCTCCACTCAAGAACACGTCTACCCCAACGGTCATCGGTTGTACGGCTAATATGGCCGGCCCATTGCCACTTCAGCTTGCTTATTCCGTGAGCTATGTCGAAAACTTTGGTTCTCTCCCGGATCACCTCATTCCGGATTCATTCCCTCAGCAGAGAGACTCCAAGCATAGCTCGTTCCATAGCTCGCTGAGCGACCTTGAATTTACTGACCAGGCGTAACGTGAGTGTCCACGTTTCGGCTCCGTAAGTCATAACAGGCAGGACGCACTGATTCAAGACTTTAGTCTTTAGGTTCTGCGGAATACGCGACGAGAAGACTCGAGGAAGCTTCCCAAACGCTGCCCAACCCAGCCGAATTCTTCTGTTAGCTTCCTTCTCAAAGTTGTTCTTACCGAACTGCAGAGTTTGCCCGAGGTAAACGTATTCTCGAACAACCTTGAGAGCACCGCCATTGACAGCAATCGGTCCCGGAATCAAACTCAAACTCAAAGCATTTATTTCAAATAAACCAATTACAGGCACTTTTGAATTGTCAAGGGGTCGGTCAGTCAGAAAGATGAAGCTAGTTGCCCATTCCAAAGCGTAGTAGGTACCTATGGAGAAGAACGGGCAAGAAACTCCATGGACACTCTTTTAAATCAAAATATTGTTACAATAGAGTGGTTACATCATTCATGTTGTAATTATACATGTGAGAACGATGTAGAAAGACGTGCACGTTAAAAGCGTCCGTAATAAAAAGATAAAAACAATTATGGAATTAAAATAAGCCGTGGCAGCTAAGAAATGACCAGGAAAATAATAATAAGGAATAAGGAATGACGTGTTCGTTGAACATAGCCTGGGTTTTGTTCAAGTTCATCCGGAGACCAACGCGTACAGAAGAATCAACTGGGCCGTCCAGCATCTGCTGTAAGTCATGTAGCGATTCAGCCAGTAAGATATCGATAACGATATCTTCTGCAAATCTCAAGTGTGAGATGTACTCGCCGTTGATGTTAATGCCGCGTCCTTCCCAGTTCAGCGTCTTAAACACATCCTCCAATGCGTTAGAGAACAATTTCGGGGAAATTACGTCCCCTTGTCTCACCCCTCGATGCAGGAGGATATGTTCAGTTCGCTAGTCCTGAGTTTGGACGGTCACTGTCGCCTTTTATAAAGACATCTCAGCTCTTGGATGTACCGCCAGTCGACTTGGCATCGCTGCAAAGACTCCAAAATAGACCAGGTCTCGATAGAGTCCAAAGCTTTCTCATAGTCTACAAACGCAAGACACAGGGGCCGATTATACTCTTCGGACTTCTGTATAATTTGCCGCACTGTTTGGATGTGGTCTATGGTGCTGTATCCTCTTCGAAATCCGGCCTGCTCCGGTGGCTGAAACTCGTCGAGTCTTCGCGCTAGAGGATTCGTGACGACTCTTGATACGTGGCTTAGGAGTGAAATGGGTCTGTAATTCTTTAAAAGGGTCTTATCTCCCTTTTTAAAGAAGAGAACGACCACGCTTCTACAGTTCTCCTAGAGAACAGGACAGAGTTAAAGAGCTCCTGAAGCTAGTTCAGTACAGGCCTTACTTACTCCCGCTTTTAGGAGCTCGGTCGTAATCCCGTCCTCACCACGGGGTTTGCCATTTCAAAGTTGTTTAACAGCCGCCTCGATTTCGTCTTGGCTGACTTCTGGCAGGTCTTCCGTGTGTGGTGTAGAGTCACGTACATCAGAACATCACGTATAGCACATAGTTTAAGTTAAGATAGATATGCTGTGTTCGTAGTCTTAGTTTATGCATATTGTCACATAGCTCGTATGTATATATACGTTACCAATTTGAGGAACAGGAGTCAGTGATCAGCCGGCTCTTGGAGAACTACACACCACGTTGTTTACTCAACCCCTCCTCCCCCCACATCACATGGCGACCCTGCCAGTCGGCCTGCCAGTCGGCCTGCCAGTCGGGTGGACAGCGTTGTAGTTGCCGGTGGGGGCAAGTCGAAATCGCAGTTCAGTTGGTGTTGCACGTCACGTCGGGTCACGGGCCATGGGGAGCACAACATCAAAGGAAGAGGTCATTGTCGCTCAGACGGCGGCGGGTGGCTCAAATGTCGCAGCGGTTACGCAGGAGCAGATAGCAGCTATCAACACGGTGCTGTTGTTCATTGCTGTGTGTTTGGCGGTTGTTATCATTGGCGTGGCAGTCCGGATGTACAGAAGGTGTCACCAGAATTGGATCGAAGAAAAGATCAACCAGCGGGAGGTTCAGAAAGCTGTGCAGATGGTCTGACCGGGAGCGGACGGAGCAACGAGGGGAGTAAGTGATTTCAATGTGAACTTAAGTGTTGTGGCGAGTGTTTGCAGTCGTCGGTAAATTTAGAGACAATAGTGTTAAATGGAAGTAGAGTTAACGTCACTATTTATACAACTTAAGTTGATAAGGGAGTCAATTGTTAAATTAGGTCCTAGTAGGCGGAAAGGCAGGAATTTTGACGAGAAGATAAGCAACGCGAAAGCCTTATACGGTAGATTTAAGTGTATAGTTTCAAGGTCAACCAAATTTTCGGAAGAGTTAGCGCAGTTGGTAGGTAAGATAGAAAATTTGTACGTAGAGACTATAAAGTTTGAGGACGGGAACAGAATCGAACAAGAGATGGCGGCGGAAAAGTTTTCATTGAGAACAGGGGTTAGTTTGCTACCGAAAATGAGTGGGGATGAGCAAGTAACCCAAGATTTGATTGATGCCATAGGTTTATATAGCTCAATGTTAGAGGGGGCTGATAGTGCTCTTTTAATTAAATTCGTGCTAACTACACGACTTACCCAGGGGGCTAGGATTCGGTTGTCCTCCAATTACGCAACGGTGGAGAGTCTCTTGGCTGATATGAAGAAACATTTATTGACGGTGGAGTCGGACGTAGCTGTACAAGCCAAGCTTGCTCGCGCTAGGCAAAATGGTAGAACGGTCGCGGATTTCGGTGCGGAAATAGAGAAGTTAATGGTCAATTTGACTATTTCTCAAGCCGGGGAAAGTTCGGAAGCTTATAAGATTTTGCAGCCGTTGAACGAAAAATATGCGATTAGGAAGTTTGCTGACGAACTTCGTAATCAACGTCTTGGTACGGTCATTACGGCGCGGAATTTAACTTGTTTGAAAGATGCAATCAGGGTGGCAGAAGACGAAGATTGTGCTTCGCAGGCGCAAGTCATGACGTACAGTCGAGTTCATTAATATATTGGCACTGTCAAGGATTCAAAATATTGTGAGCGTTGGAAAGCTAAATAAATTCTATAGCACCTATAGATCAAAAATATGTCCTCATGTGAACGGTTCAATAATATATGCTGTGCATTGTGCAATAATATGTGATCATGAACAGTTCAATAATATGTGATCATGAACGGTTCAATAATACAATATGCTGTGCATTAGGGAATAATATGTGATCACCCTTTTAAAAAATATAGTATTGGCTTTTATAATATCTGAGCAGGGTAAGCTTCTTAGTTATCTCTACATGCAAGGGAAAGTCAATTATTTGCTCGAACAAATAAGATCTAGTTTACATTGTTACAGAAATAACAGTAGTTTCCATTGTTTTCCTCGCGTTTGCGTTTTTGTTTTTAAAATGAGTGTCTTTCAATGCCGTATGTTTTTCGTACAGCATGGCCATATAAGAATTGTAAAAAAATTGTGCCACCTGTCATTTATATAGCAATACGATTCGACCTTAAATTTGATTACTTTGCCACCACAACTTTTTTGTGACTAACAAAGTTGTTTGCAGTGAATTGAATTTCACGTCACGGGAAAGAAAAGAATATCATTACATTATAGTTTAAACTGTATTATTTGACAAGTATATCTAAGAAAATATTAAAGTAATATGCAACAAAATAGCACATGACTTACGTTAAAAAAAACAAACAATATTTTATCTTAAACTAAAATTAATCTTAGTTATAAACAATTATTGGCGGCCAAATTAAAAATGATAGAACAGTTACTTAATATCTTGTGTATGATCCGTTCGCATCAATCACTGCTTGTAGTCGGGCTCTCATTGACTGTACCATATTGTGGCAATAATCACTATTTCTAAAACTATTCCAGATGTCATATGCATGAGCCTTTAAATTCTCTTCCGTGCGAGCCTCATTACAGTCTCAATTCTGTACCATTAACCCCCATAGATTCTCTATGGGGTTAAGGTCCGGGCTTTTCGGTGGAATTTTTATTAATTCCAAGTCTACTTGCTCAGCTATCCAATTTTGAACTTGTCTGGCATTGTGAACGGAACTATTGTCCTGTAAAGTAATTCGATGATTATCAGGATAGACAATTTTTGCACTTGGTAAAAACACGTCTTTTAGAATAATTCTAAATAGGTATCACTCCTCATTCGGCCAGATATTTCGCACAATTCTATGGGTCCACCGGAATTTATCCACCCCCAAAACCCGATCGTAATGCGTCCACTGCGTCTATTTGGCACTACATTCTCTTCGTCATGTCGTGTATTGGCTGCACGATACAAAGAGATCCGCCCATCCGCCGAAGAGACAAAAACTTTCTCGTCCATGAAAGCGACGTGTTCAAAATCATAATTTAAATATCTGTTAGCAAATTGTAAACGTAACATTTTATGCCTTTCCGTTATAAACATTTTTTTTGCTGGAATTCGGTGATGAATTCCCTCTTCATTAAGTATTCGTCGTATAGTTAAGCTGGATACAGCCAGATCAGCTGCAAATGTAGATGTTCTGATAAATCTTGCATTTCGAACACTTTCAACCAGTTGCATATCTTGATCATGAGTTGTTTTCCTAGGGCGGCCAAAATATACATGTTTTGTAAGATTTCCTTCTTCTTGCCACCTTTTCCACCATAATGTAACAGTGTTTCTCTGTTAAAGAACGATTTTATTAAATTACCACATTAGAGATCAGAGAAAAACATGGACGAATACCTAAAATTACTTTACTTACCGATATGCCTAACTCTTCTGCAATGGCTGATTTAGAAACACCTTCCTCACACATATATGTGTGAGGAAGGCGAAACATAAAATAGTTTATATATAAACTATTTTATGTTTCGTATGCTCATCACATCTATACATTTTTATTTTAAATGGGTAGGTATATTTCAATTAATATTGTATAGTAAATCGTAGAATTAAATCGTTGAATGACATGTGCGTCAGATATAATTTTATTAGAAAAACATAACGTCATTTGAAGTTAATCTAGCCAGTGATAAATAATGTTGCAAACTCCTTGACCATGCAATTTTAAGATTGCTAGTAAAATCATCTATAAGAAGTTAGTTGAATTTGAATTACATTCACTTGTTTAGATATTATTGTATTCATGTGTGCATACATAATTGTGAATCCTACAATGTTCAGATAATATGATCTTAATGTTGTTCATATAATAATGTGCTTTTGGCTGTATACATGTTACTGAGAAAAACCAGTCACATATTAATGAATCTAAATCTTGACCACAATTTAATGATGCTGATAGTTGTCACAATATTATGATTTTTTTTGAAGGTCATATATTTTTGAAGCCTGAAAGGGACAATATATTAATGAACTCGACTGTACCAGCGCTGGCCTGCAAGAGGTAGTTTTCCTACGGGCAGTAGGAATCGTGGAAATTGTTATACGCGGCACGCTGTAGGAAATGAGCGCGCGTGGCAAAGAACAGCTGTTGGGCGTACGCACAAAAATGTCAACGTATGGCATAGCAGTGGAATGCGCGGTCGCGGCAATAATGCTCGTCGAGGACGGCAGACTCAGCAAGGTCGGCGGCACGTAGCGTGTTTTGAGCATGCGCGGGGCGATGCTGACTCAGGCGCAATGTCAATGTCACGGAGTAGCGAAGGCGGGCATTTGAGTGAGACTCAGTTTTTTCGAGGCTAAGCATATTTTAGCTTGCGATAGTATTAACTGGGTTAATTTACTAGTGGATAGTGTAGATACGGAATGGTTGGTGGATACGGGTGCGTCGATATCGGCCGTAAAGAGCAGTTTCTTGAGCAACAACGCTTTGTGCTGTAAAGTAGTAAAGGAAGACTTAGTGATTAATGGTGTAGGAGGTAGTTTGCGGGCTATAGGTTATGTGTGCTTGAAGTTGGGGTACGGGCGGTGTTCGTTCGTGCATAAGTTTTATGTATTTGATGATTTGCCATGTAAGTCGGTTGGCATATTGGGCCAGGATTTCTTGCAGAGGTATAGTGGTATTATAGATTTTTCGGTAAACAGGTTGTCTCTTGAGGATTGTGGACGGCAGACGGTTTCGATACCGCTTAAGTCCTATGGTTACGTGTTGACTATTCCTCCGCGGTGTGAGGTGGTTAGGTATTTCCCCGTTAACAGAGCAGAAGATTGTGTAGTGTTTAGGAAAGAATTGGGAGAAGGAGTTATTGGCGATAGTTTGGTCAGTTAAATATTTTAGGCCATATTTGTACGGACGGAGGTTCGTCGTAAAAACGGATCACCGGCCGCTATTGTATTTGTTTAACATGACCGATCCATCAAGTAGGTTGACTAAGTTTCGTTTGTGTTTAGAAGAGTACGATTTTGAGGTTGAATATATTAAGGGGAAAGAAAATGTGCTAGCGGATGCGCTTTCTAGGATAGTAATTACGAGTGAAGATTTGAAGACCATGCGAGAAAAGACTATATCCGTAATGACAAGAGCGCAGTACAAGCAGTTGGAAGAGCCAGATGTATGTGGTACGGACTCCGTGGTATCTGGGACTGATCACCCTAGGATCGTGGAAGTTCTTAAAAAACGAGGAAATGACGTTGAGATATGTTTGAATGGATGGGAGAAGATGTTACGTAACACTAATGGTAAAAAGGTATTTTCGAAGTCGCGCAATTTAGTGTATATGCCAGAAAACTCGAGTATTTATGTGAACTATGAATCTTTATCGGCATCATCGCGAGACGAGTTGTCGAAAGACATAGTCATTTTTTGTATTGAAAAAGGCATAAAAGAAGTTGTTATTTTGAAAAATCGTTATAACGTTAATTTTATTACAAGAATGGCAAAATATTTGAAGGGAAATGGTAGTTCCATGTGTGGAGATTTTAAAATGTGTGTGGTGAAGGATTTGCGGAGAGTGGAAGGAAAGGATGAGAAGGAAGTTATTTTGAATGATTTTCATATTTTACCCACGAGTGGTCATGCAGGTATACGCAGGATGGTGAATAATATAAAGAAGTATTATTATTGGCCATCTATTGGGCAAGATGTAATGGAGTACATTGGGAAATGTGATAAGTGTAAGAAGCAAAAGTTCTCTAGGCATACTAGGGAGCCGATGACAATTACTACTACTGCATCTACGTCGTTTGAGAAGATTTATTTAGATGTAGTGGGACCGCTGGATAGGGACGAAAAAGGCAATGTTTACATATTGACTCTTCAGTGTGAGCTTACGAAGTTTGTGGAGGCTTATCCATTAAAGAATAAATCCGCAAATGAGGTAGCAAAAGCTTTGGTAGAGAATTTTGTTTTGAGATATGGGATACCGCGGGCAATTGCTACGGATAGGGGCTCTGAGTTCATTTCGAAAGTAATGGTGGAGTTATGTAATATCTTGGGCGTCAATAAGATCTTGTCAACATCATATCATCATGAAAGTATAGGGTCTTTGGAAAACGTTCATAAGACTTTAGGTGCGTATTTAAGAATACAGACGAATAATAATCCATCATCGTGGAGTTCTTGGATTCCATATTGGTGTTTTTCTTATAACACAACAGTTAATACTGTGACCAAATATACACCTTATGAATTAGTTTTCGGTAAAATTTGTAGGTTGCCAAGTAATCTGCGAGGTGAAAGTGTTGAACCTTTGTATAATTTTGATGATTATCCTTTAGAATTTAAGTATAGATTGCAAAGGGCTCAGAATGATGCGAGAGAGAATTTGATAGCAAGTAAGTTAGCGAGGAAACATTGTTATGATAAGAAACTTAATTCTATAGCTTATAAGGAAGGTGACTGGGTATTGGTGAGAAACGAGACAGGCAATAAATTGGAATGCATTTATAATGGACCGTTTGAAGTTGTAAGGGATGAGTCACCAAATGTTATTGTTAAATATAAAAATAAGATAGATGTAGTTCATAAAAATAGAACAAAATTATATTGTAAGAGTTAGAGTAAAGTTTAAAGTGTATAGGGAAAAAAAAACACATTGTAATTTAGTTTTTTTTTTCATTTAAGAGGGGTGATGTGGTGTAGAGTCACGTACATCAGAACATCACGTATAGCACATAGTTTAAGTTAAGATAGATATGCTGTGTTCGTAGTCTTAGTTTATGCATATTGTCACATAGCTCGTATGTATATATACGTTACCAATTAAAGGAACAGGAGTCAGTGATCAGCCGGCTCTTGGAGAACTACACACCACGTTGTTTACTCAACCCCTCCTCCCCCCACATCACACGTGAAATGGCGGGTTAAGGTGGCTCTGGGATCCCCATTTTCGGGAGCAGGTCGAGATGCATGCGATGCGTACAATTGGCCGTAGAAGTTTTCAACTACTGAAAGGATTTCCGGCTTTGAAACGACGATATCCCCACTAGATTTGGTCAACTTCCTCAGGTGGCTCCTCCCAAGTGATTGGACGAACACTTTTGACCCCCGATTTTGCTCAATCGCTTTCTCTATAGAACGTGTATTGGAGCGTCGGAGGTCGCGTCGTACCATAATTCAAATATATTTGTTGAGTGCCCGTTATTCTGACGAAGTGATATGTGGGTTTTCACGTCGTTCCGTCATAAGCTCAAGAGTCTCTCCTGAAAGTTTGGACTTCCTGCCCGTACGCCGCATTTTGCAAAATCGCGTACCTTCCTCCCTGAGGATTTCCACCATTTGGTCGAGTGCCTGGTCGACGTCATTTGTAGTTTCCCCGACAGTGAATCGGTTCTCCAGGTCTGACTGGAACGCTTCAGATCCTAACATGGTTTGGAGCATATTTGGACGGAGCCTAGACTTCATCAAACGAGTCCGCTCAAGCTTGAAGTTCATATTCAGAGAGCCTCTAACAAGTCTGTGATCGATCACTGCCGGTACTGAACCTATTGATCACAGAGACATCCCTGAGTATATGCTTTTTATCCGAGCTTTTTCCTCAATCAATAATTTGGGTTGAATACTTTCATCTATTATAATCACATAAACTTTATGATTTTTTTATATTTTGATGAAGTTTATCTAATTTTTCGTCATAGTGTCGGGACTGCGCCCCGTCCACTTCCTTTGGGGCTGTTTCTCAAAGAAGGAATTCATCAAGAAAAGCCCCTCCTTCTCAAGGAAGTTGACAAGCATTTGTCCCCTATGATTTCTGCTGCCAAATCCGTAGGATCCTACTACTTATTTGCTGCAATCCTGTACTCCCACTTTAGCGAAATCCCCCATGAGAACGTTGTAGTGGGCCTTAATTGTGGAATGCAAGGCCTTGGAGATGTCCACGAACATTTCCTCCACTTCGTCATCAGAGTGTGCCGAGGTCGGTGCGTAAACCTAAAAAACCTTGAGGCTATACCTCTCTCAGTTAGCTTCACTACGAGGTACTCTACCCTGTTCGAGACACTGTTGACACTGACACAAAGTTGTCACAAAGGGATTTGCTTACCAGGAACCCGACTCCGTCTTGGGATAGCTGGTCTTCCTCTCGAAAATACAAAAGGTGGCCCGTTTTAAGGGTTATTGTGTCCTCCTCCTCTCTTCGGACCTCACTCAACCCAAGAATGTGCCACCTTATTTTTCCGAGCTCTTCTTCTAGCTGCTCTAGGTGTTCGTCGAGCCGTAACGTGCGTCCGTTATACGTCGCCAAGGTCAGTCGGGTTTGGCGGCCATTCGTAATAACCCAGTGATTCTTCGAACCCCCTACCGCCGTTACTGTGACCGCCGCCAAAATCAGGAATAGCAAGGCGGCCGGGAACTAGGGGTCGTGGTTTATTTTGGTTTGCCATTAGAGGTTTTGCCCATAATCGCCACGCTGGACATGCGGGTAGGCGATTGCAGATCACAGCTTTTCGCACTAGTGACGCTGCTGCCCGTCACTAGTCTGAACTCTGGCTCAACCCTTGCTTATCTAATATTATAAAGAGGTAAAATTTGTTGTTTGTCTGGTAACCTCTTCATTCTTGAGGAAACCTATGGGCGATTTAACATCACGCTAGGATCCACAGGAACCCAGTACAAAAAAAAACGACAGAAGAACGCTAAGCGAAAACGAAGTAAAACCGCGGGCAGGCGATGCTATGCGATGGGGTGGGTCGAGCGAACAAGACATAATAAAAAAGTCACATGTGTGACTTGTGCCTATGATTTTAAAACAACAGCCTGCGCACACTAATTGCGTAACACACTATTAGTTTCAATCACCGTACGCAAAATACGCGCATTGACGTGGAGTTGCGGACACCAGCCCGTATTACCTACCTAGTTTCAATCTGAATCATTTTGAAGGCTATAGCTAATCCATTGCTGCATATGTTCGAAAAATTTGTCTGCTCAACAACGTAAATAACGCAATGAATGTTATTGAACTATCAAAATGACAGCCATTGCTACTGATAGTGTGTTACGCAATTACCCCCCTGATCTTATATAAACCTACAGGACAACCCCACCACACAATGATCAAACTATCTTCATTTGTTTCAATGGTTCGTCTTATCTTACTTGGGCCACGTTACTGTGGCCATTTTAAACACGTTATCATTTGCGCGATGACGGAACTGAAAACCGAAACAACATATACATACACACTTTCTGTTTTCAAAAAGGCAGAAAGTATATTTCGCCACCTGCTACGATTGATAGGTCCTACTCTTCATCCATGTTTATACACCTGGTAATACATGCGCGCCGGTGTAGACTGCGTAACTGCCTTCTTCAAAGGACATTATCCTATAACCCGTCAAAGCAACAGTGCATAGGCATTTTCCAGGCGCTCTCGTTCCATCGTAGACCTCATCCATCGCTTTCCAGCAGGCCGAGATCGAGGTCACCAGCAGGCACATCGGGCGGTAAAAAAACCGTAGAGCTACGTATTTGAAATTAATTGCAACTTGATACTTCCACGCGTTCTTGAGAAAAAGGGTCTTGATAGACTGACAGAAAGACAGACGGACAACGAAGTGAAAAACGCAACCCTTATAAGATTATAAGGGTTCCGGTTTTCCTTTTGAGGTACGGAACTCTAAAACGCCCGATTAGGTCAGGGTGTCTAGAGACGGTTTACATACCATAATGATGGAGGAATATAAAGGTCCAGAAGGTGAAGGAGCAGAGGAACAGCCCGGCCCCCACGATCGCCTTCCACTGCCCCGTTGGATGCTGGAACTCAGCGAAGGTCTGGCAGAAGGAGGCGCGGTATAGGGCCTTCTTCTCCTCGCAACAAAGCATTCGCCAATCACCTTTTTCCTTCTCGCGAAGTGCCTGGAAGTTTATAAATAAACGTATAACGGGTACTGGTGTCAAAAAGCTGAAGTACCGCGCAATTTTATCTACGTTCACCAGGTAGCAGGTTCACCTTGTTTGAGGCTATGGCCACGGCCCACGGCCACTGTTCCAGAACTATTCGGCACCACCGGCCATCCATTCTGCAAGCAAAGTGCCCCGCCTACTGCCTCGGTACTTTTTTTTACTTAACTCGTCATCAGACGTCATCACAGCTGGACATAGGCATTTCGAATCGCACTTTTACTCTCAATTTAATTATGTATTCAGAACATGGATATTGTGTAAGCCCTGTAACTGAGCGTGCGTTGCACGATAATGTATAGTAGTGTACATGTTTTAATTTTGTAGAAGATATAAAGATCGTCTCTATTACTTACTTAAATAAATATAGACGAACTTAGGCAAAAGGTTAATACATTACACAAATATCTCTGGTGTTCTCCTTGAACCTGATGGCGGGGAACGGGAAGTGGGCGTCATCCTTATAGTTAGCACTGCCGTTGTGTCCGAACCCGACCCAGTCGCGATTCCCAATTCTACATCTACCGTGAATCCCCCTTCCTATTATTAAAAACGAATAAGATTTTCCATTTAACGTTAGCAACGACATTTTCGTTGAAACGCTTGACAAAATAATATGACAGTTCCTGATTTTTGAAATTGAAACGGTTATATGGCTGCTAAAGGTTTGGTTCCAAAACAGGTTGGAGTTTTGAATCAAACTTTATATTCATTTAATTTGAAAAAAGAAAACACTCGTGTTTGAGTCCTTAAAAGTCTGAGTCACTTCAGTCCATCAGTCCCTGGATTAAACATGTTTTAATGTCAATATAAATACCGTTTGAACAAAACCTTTTTTTTTTCAGTTTTCACCAGTATTTTAGAAATCTATAAATTTGGATGCTCTGATAGCAGGTTATAAAGATCCTCATAATCCAACATGTCCAGAAGCCTGTCAGTGATATTGCTACTTGAATTTTCTTGCTCCATTGGCTCGGCTGGGATATTTAATGTTTCGAACTCTTCGTCTGTCTCGCCACCATCGTCTGTTTCATAGTCTTTCATTTCATTATTCTTATTAATCGTGTGTACGACTTCTTCACGATGTTCATTTTCGTGATTGTCATTGTTATGGCTCTCCACATTAGTACTTGGCCTTCTATCGGCTATTTCGACAGATATCTTATCACTAACACTTTGCTCATTATTTTCGTGCTCACTATCTTTTACATCGCCTTCATCTTCACCAGTGCCGCTTTCTATAACACTCCCATTATTTGCATCACTTTCATCTTCTTCGTTTGCATTAAGATTTTTATTTTCAACAACACTACTTGGTTTCTTTCCTTTCTTTTTTGACACGTCAGTCAAATTACGATTATATTTCAGGTCCTTTGTCCTCATTACCCGTGGGTCTACAGATAAACTTTCTTTTGATTCCTTGATATAGTCCATGTTAAGGTTATCTAAAAGACTATCGATAGCTTCATCAATTTTTTTATCTTGGCTAGAACTTGTTTCTGCATTTCCATCATTCCGTTGCTTAAAATATGGTGTACGTTCTTCATAGGAAGTAATTTCAGCAGAACTTGCATCGGAATTATCATGCAGTATAGTAACTTTTGCTTTGTTACTTCCAAAAATAGTAAAAGGCCGAATAGTAGTAGTTTTATCGTTCCAATCTTCTTCTGAATGACTTTGTGATTCTGCTGTCCACGTAATTTTTTCTTTACGTTTTGATTTCTTTTTTGTTTCGCTTGATGATAGTTTATCCTCTTTCTTGATTTCCGTTTCAAGTTTATTTCTTAACGCTTGTTTGGGTTTCACCTTCTCCACATTTTTTGTATCTTGAGTGTTATCTACTTCTTTTTCAGTTACTTCTTCTATTTCTCCTTCTTTTTGTCGTATTACTTCTTTTCGTTCTTTTTCTTGTAGTTCTTGTTCTCGTTCTTCTTTTTCTAGTCGTTGTTTTTCTTGTCGTTCTTCTTCTTGTCGTTCTTTTTGTTGTACTTCTTGTTCTTCTTGTTGTTGTTCTTCTTTTTCTAGTCGTTGTTTTTCTTTTTCTCGTCGTTCTTCTTCTTGTCGTTCTTTTTGTTGTACTTCTTGTTCTTCTTGTTGTTGTTCTTCTTTTTCTAGTCGTTGTTTTTCTTTTTCTTGTCGTTCATCTTCTTGTTGTCGTCCTTTTTCTTGTTGTCGTTCTTCTTCTTCTTGTCGTTTTCCTTCTTCTTGTCCCTCTTCTTCTTGTTTTTGCTTTTTTACTATCTGTTTTTTCGGTTGATTCTTCTCAAATATTGTTTTAAGGAATTGTCTAAAATCATGTTTTTTATCATTTGCTCTAAGACGATCAAATTCAGGAATAGGTGTTAACATAAATAGATTTTTTCCGCGAATAATTGGCGTAATTTTAGGACGAGCTCTTGTAGTCAGAACAGGGAAAGTAGGATTAAAATTGGGCGGTCGGTGTGTGGTCGGTTGTCTTCCTGTAACTATTTTCTGTAAACGAAAATTAAGAAATGAATGTCTCTATACTATAATTACAATATTTTAATATAATTTAAAGTTGTCCCGTAAGTACAACTTTATTACAGTATTGCCTTAGAACGGGGTTGTGGATGTTCTCATGCAAAAAGAAAAATAGTGCTTAGGCACTATTTTACCGTTACCGTTAAAATAGTGCCTAACCGTTAGTTAATAGCGGTTTTGGATAAACTAGATAAAAATATAAGAACACAGTAATGATATAAAAAAATCACGAGTGCGCATTATGTGACGATAAAGGTGGAAGAAACACCAGGCTCTACCGGCGCGCGGCGCAGCGACTCCGTGCTCTGTGGGAACAATTTATAAAATGAAAATATTAAAATCACCATTTCCATGATTTTCTCGATCCAATCAGTGTAGTAGCCAAGTTTAGTGAAGACGGTAGGGGCGTCAGGAGTCCCACACTGCGGTGAGCCAAAACTTATCACTCCCATGAGAATGCCGCTTGAAACACCGGGGCCACCGGCGTCGTGCTACCAAACAAAACATAAAGAAGTTGGAAACCTTTTTAGAAGAAAAGTTATGCCTTAGCCCAGTAGTGGGTAAAATAAAGAACACGGTAAAATAAAGAAAACCAGACTAAACGACAACTCAGTCCGTGGATTTATTATTGGTGAGCTGCACCCAAACGACTATGAAATGTCAATCTTACTCGTGCATATCTAAAATAGGGTCAGGATTGTTAATAAACGCGTGAAACTTGATTTACTATATATTTAAATAAATTATTATTGAATTACCGCTGTTGCCATTTTTTTGTAAGATGATAAGTACGACTATGTATGCATTATATTAGTTTTATTCAAATTAGGCAATGAAGGCAATAACATTACAAAACATCACGCTTGTAGACCTCCGAGGGTTAGGCTGAGGCCTACACCCATGATCAAGACGAAGAGGAAGGAAGAAGAAGTTAATAATTGAAAATAAAAGACAAACTTTAAGTATCGAAGATCAACATACGTTACAAGCGCCACCCCCCTTCGAGAAAAACCCAGCACAAAAGTTTCTGTCGGTCACGAATTCCCTGAAAATATCACGAAGTTGAATAATAATTGTTAAAAAATATAATTTATATATCACGTTTAGGGTATGTGTGTAGATGGTTGTAAGAGTAGAGGAGAATTACCAATGAAATGATGGATGTATACTGTGAAAGAGCTGACGGCTATATAGATGTATCGAAAGATAAGACATGCTGCACCGATCCCGAATTCATAATGAATGATCAGCCTATAATGTTCCCATTGCTGGGACACAGACCTCCTCTTGGTGAGAGGGAGTGGGTCGTAAACCACCACGAGGTCCCAGAGCGGGTCACATGTCTTCGATTTTTTTTGGTTCTAGGACATGCCGGTTTCCTCACGATGTTTTCCTACACCGTTTTGAGAGCAGTGGTGATGAAAAAATTTACACAAATAATGCGCCTGTCTGGGTTCGAACCTATGACCTACAACTCGTAAGTCACGGCCGTTACCACTGGGTCACCACTACCATCCCGAATGAATTCGGATAAGGACAGGAGGGGTTGACGAAATTATGGTAGACTAGAGATTCGATGTGAGATGAAATTGTAATATTATTTATTGAAAGAAACAGTAAAGCTTACTTGGTATATATATCTTGACACTCATCAAGTGGGTAGAAATCTAGCGTAGAATACGACAGTTCATTCTTCCAGTTTATTTCAACTTTGTTGCCCAACTGAAACAGTGTTATTGTTTAGAAACTTAAGTAGGCAAGGACAACCAGGGATTGTTTAGCACTAACACTAAACAAACTACCAACTAAAAACACAGACGTGATTCTATTTCAGTCACACCGCATCTGTTTGAGTTACTTACGGTTTTAGCACCCCAACCAACAACAACGATACCATCGGTGTTTGATGGCAATGGCCACGGGTGTGTATCAAAGGCTATCTTCTTCAGTTTACGGTTTTTTTCTTTGAACTTCAGCTCCCTTGTCAGCCTCATGAGCGCCAGATTGTGTCGCAAGTTCTTGGGGTTGAAGCCTGGGTGATATTCAATCTCCAAGATGGGGATATTCTCCCCTCCGCGTTCATAGTAGGTGCTGCCAACTTGCACAGAAAGGAATGCAGGGTTCTCGCGGAAGAAGCGGTTGTTCCAGGCTCTGATGAAATAAATAATGATGCAGGTGATTTAGCTAACAAAGACGATTGCGAATTACCCATTATCGAAAAATCGAGTCATACATTTGCAAACACGACGCTGAAGTGATGACCAGATCAGATTTGATGATGGAGCCACCACATTGGAACTTCTTGAAGAACTGGACGCTCGCCATGAAAGGAAACCGGTTGATGTTCGACGATTTACCCTCGAAGATGCGGCGGCCGCTGGATTCTGAAAGAATGACGTAGAGTAACCTATATTGTGTTGCTCAAAATGTTGCTAAGGTTGACTTTGTATCCTATAATACACCAAAATCTCAAACTCAATCAAATAACACTCGACTACTTACGCCAAAATTCATCACTGCTCAATACGTCATCATGAGAATCATTTTCTTTTACAAACTCTTTTGATAAATACGTATTATTTCCCAATTCAATTTCATTATTTCTAAAGTGCCCTAAAATAGCTTTATTTAAGTCAAACTTCGTATTATTTTTTAGACCATTTCTTTCCTTTAATTGATCAAGCTTGCTAAGGAAATCTGCAATAAGAATCGTAACGTAAACAGAATCTGTTGCTTCTTCGCTTTTATGATCTTCATTTAATACTTCATTTAATCGTGTAATAAAAACGTGAGTGCCGTTATCGATGTTATCAACGTGAGTTAGTTTTACTATTTTCTTAAGATTGTCGTGATCTTGCAAAGTTATGGAAACAAAGAAGTTATGAATTGTTGAATATTGTTTCAACTTCAACTTTTGATACACAACGTTAAGTTTTAGAGTTGAGAATAAATGGTTCACAGTGTTTCGTATTGCACACTCAGTAACAATGATGCCGTAACTATCTTCGGCTGGTAACTCAGGAGCACATTGAGCTAAAACCAGAAAGTTCAAAAATGTGAAGCACAAGATTATACTCGTCGTGGAAAACATATAAAGAAAGATATTTTCTTCGACATGCAATTTAATCTAAGAAAAATATAACTGATATACAAAATTTCACTGTTGTAACTAAATGTTTGTGTTATTAAAGTAGTTGCTCAATGTACTGAAGTATTTTTTTGATCGAGCTTGTTTTATTTCCGTTTTTCTTGCGAAATGTATATTATTTTTATCTGGGTCATAAAATCCAGAATTTATGTTGTAAGTGTTGAAACCGCCAAATTTAATTTAAAACTGGTTTTTAATTGAATCACTAAGATCATTGATCCCTGATTGACCCTCAGTCCTAAAAATATTATCCTAATGTGTCCGTCTTTTCTGGTCCCGGCCAAAAATGTATATGCGCGATCCTTAGCAGTTATTCGGCTCATAGGGCTACATGTTTTCCATGCTTCTACTGCCATGTTGCAATAACCATTCGTTAGGTCTGCTGCTGGCTGTGGCTGGCTACGTCTGATCACGTCATCCGTCCACTGTCAATGTTTTTTAATTGTCCGACATCTTCTTACGTCGAACATTCGGACTCCATTTCTTTTTGGTATGCCTAACGTGTCTGGTCTGCAGGACGTTTGAATATTCGTTCTTTAAAAAGAAGAAGGTGCTTTTCCTAAGTATTTAAATAATTTACATTAAATTAAACCAAATCAACGGCATTTTTTAATTATTATTATTCTTACATAGAAAAGTTTACATCAGCGTTCATGATATGGGCAGTAAAAACCATTAAAGCTAAATTTATGAGACCCCTATACGATATTTACCAAAACTAATAAATAAAAAAAATCATATTAATTAAAACTTTTTATTGTACGAGTATACATACACCTAAGTCAATCCATACTGGTATTTATTTAAGTAGTTTTAGTTATATAAAATGAAATTAACTTCAATAATTATGTTTCTGGTTCAAGTGGTGGTAGCTAAACATCATCATAGGACTCTGCTTGAAACCATACGAAGATCCAAAACATGCCCTTTCTTCGAAGTAAACGAAGTTATCCATAGTTGAACAAAATGTGGATTTACATTTTGGTGGTTGCTCCGAGTTTCCTTGATGAATCGAGAATCAAATTATTGTCAACCGTGCATCATGACTGTGCAACCAAATATGATAAGAAAAATTTGATGTATTTGAAGAAATAACTAATATATACGAAGTCGATAAATATAATAAAACAATAAAAGGAATCGGAATTACGAAATATTTAAACTAAATGAAAAATGTAAAATTTATACACTATGCACACAAGGTTACGAAACATCGGGAAAGTGAAGAAATTGAAGTGCGATAAATATTTAATGTTCTGAAAGATATGCAACTACTTGTAAGGCTTGAAATATTTCACAATTGTACAAAAGGCCGGCTAGGTATTGATGTTGAAGCATTTGATATTAATTCTCACATTATGCTTATTAGTTAATCGTTTGCATTGCTTGCTCGCTTATTGACTTTGTTTGTTCGCTTAATTAGCTTCTTGCAGTGTCCTAGACAGCAGGTTCTTCGAATCTATTCTCTATTTGCTTGCTTACGCCTGATAAATTTACGATAAAAAAATGGAGTAATTGAACTTGCATTTTGAACCACCTATTACGATGAGACACTTTTCATCAATTATTGTGTGCTAGGGCACACACATAAGTTCCAGCGTGAGACACGGGAACATATTATTATGTGCGCCTACGAGGTCGCTACTGATAATGCTATTTAATATAGCATAAGCATAATCAGTCTATAACGTTCTCACTGCTGGGACACAGGCCTCCTCTCTGTGAGAGGGAGTGGGCCTAGTGTGGGTTCGTAGATGTCACACGTCTTCGAATTTTTGGTTCTAGGACATCCCAGTTTCTTCACGATGTTTTCGTTCACCATTTTTTAGAGCAATATTGATGAAATAATTTACACAAAGTAAAGCGCCTGTCGGGGTAAGACCTCCCTACGACCTACGACGACATGTAAGTCGTCGCCGGCGGCGGCGTCACTGGGCCACCACTGCTCTAATAAATTGCTACGCTTATACTGAATGACTGATTCAGTTTACATCGTCATAGAAACATTATTAACAAGAAAGCGCAATCAAATAATAAACGATGGGTAAATTATAGCATAAGATAATTGTGTACATAATATCATCGTTTTCAACAATAAATGTTTTGAACAATGTATGCTGATATAGTTAAGGGTTTATAAATTTCACATTCATTGTGAAAATTATGTCATAATCTTTGAGCTGGGTTGAAAATTGTACACCAGCATTGTTAATCTTTAAACTTCACCTCCTAATTAGAACGGTGTCTAGGTCAAACGGTGCTAACGGTAGTAACGGTGCTAAAAATATGGTTCAATGAAAGGTTTACTAATAAAATATCTTTTGACGCAGTAAGTAATATAATAAATAGAACACAACACTACAACAAAGACAAACAACAAAAATAAAGATATACCTACCGATACGTTTACTGTTAAAATTGTATAAGAAAGGATTTGGATTTCAGTTCAAAGGATCTCGATTTATCTTTACTTTTTTTAGAGCTACTTCTTTTCGCCTTTTCTGGTCTATTATTTTTATATTTATGTTTGTCATAGTTAACATACCTATCCGTTGTATCAAAATTAATAATGAAATTCTTCGTTGCAAGTGATTTGCCCTCTTCAAGAACAGAACTTGCGTGTTTAGAAAGCTGATCAAATTTCATAAGCACTTCCCTTGGTGTTTGCTTTCCTTTACCTTCTCTGAGTATAGTATCCACTTTATCACCGTATGGACGACTGCCTGTGAAGTAAATAGACGGTGCTGTGTGCATTTTATCGTCATTCACTTTTTTTGGGTTCTGTTGGTTTCTCGCAAATAATTCCTTGATTTTCTCCGAGTATTCACTTGAGTCGTCTGAAGTTTGTTGATCTGACTCTCTCTCAGAATATGTTGACGAATCTTGTTTGCTTTCAATGATTTTTTTCGTATTAGGAATCTCGATACTTAACCCGCGTTCGTCTTCACTTGATTGTTCATAATTTTCAGTATAATCGTTTTGCACTTCATCATTATCTGTTTCATATTCGGAATCGATAGGAGGTTTTCTTAGGGTTAAAGCTTTAACAGAAGTTAAGTATACTGGTGTTCGTGTAGAAGTTTTGTTTTCTGGCTCAGGTTCAAGTTCAATTTTAAGTTTAAACATTCTCTTGGGTGTGGTCGGGTGTTTCTCTCTTTTGTTTTCTGTAGATATTAAGTTCTTGTTTGATTCAATTTGCACCTTGCTCTTGAAATATTTGCTGAACTCGTCGTGAAGATCTCCGTAGATGACATCGTCTACCACAGACTGATCAGTTTGCACTAACTCTATTAGTGTATCTCTGAATGCTCTTACCTCCTCTGGGTAGTCTTCGTCACGGCCGTGTAACTTATTGTTTCTTGCTGGCTTAGATTTATATTTAGACTTTCTACGTGTATTAATAATATCGTAACTTGTTTGATTTATTTTACCAACTGCATTCTGGAATAATTTCGAAAACCGTTAATATGATGAGGATAACAATGTTTTTTTTATATTTGAAAAGTACTTAGCTCCTGGTAAGAGAAACGAGAGCAGCCTCTGTAGCAGTTATTTACTTACCACGATACTCTCGATCCATGGCACGTAGTAGCCGAGCTTGGTGAAAACTGTAGGGGCACCCACCACCCCGCACTCCGGCGCACCGAAGCTAACCACTCCCATTAACACTGCGCCAACGATCCCTGGACCTCCGACGTCTCCCTAGAATCACACACATTTAAATTGAAATATAGTGTACAGAAAACACTTATAAAGTTGACCGTCCACTGGTACGCAGGATGTGCACCGAGAGGTTCAGCTGAACGCTTCATTTGTCTGCCAGCCACGCATTCGTGCGTGGCGGCGCCTCTTTAAAACCACATAATCTCAGCTGGCTTCAACGCCGACCACGTCAAAGAGAGGTATGTTCTATTAAAAATAAATAAATTTAGTTAAGTAAAGTAAATAATAACGTTACAAGCCCCTGCGTTTGTTCCGTTAAAAGCAGCACAAAAGTTTTCTTTGGTTATGAAGTCTCTGAAATAATAAAATTATGGTAATCAGACGGTGACATTTCACTGTAGTGCATAAATAAAATAAAAAAGAGTGAATATTAAATCAAAAGAAGACATACAATGCTTGGTGTCGCGGGTAAAAGCCTAGGGTGGTCCAGCAACGTTTGTTACAAGTAGCAATGTTATTAGCTATGCCTAGCAGGTGGGTGTACATATAAAATTACCTGCGAATGATGATCATGAAAGTGTAAAAATGGTAATTATATTAATAACTAGCTGCTGCCCGCGGCTACGCTCGCGTGGACGTCGGAAATTATCCCACGGGAACTTGCTACCGGGACAAAAAGTATAAAATATCTGCCAGTGAAAGTCCCGTCAAAATCTGTCCAGATATTTCGGAGATTAGCCGGAACAAACAGAAAGACAGAAAAAAAAAATATGTCGTTTTATTATAAGTACCGTGTATACTTTCTAATCTATTTAGTACAAAGCTGTTATTTTGACAATACAAACAGACACTTAAATTTTATTTATTTGTATAGATACATACTTTGTGTACTTCTGCTTGCAATATTCAGTGTTGTATACGTCAAGCATTCTCACTCTCAGCTTTGGGTGCTTTTGCGTAACGTGGTTCTTCTGGAAAAATAATACTTAATAAGTATTACTATTTACACTTTGAAAATGAAAAGCACGAAATGTAGAAATGTGTGTATGTTTGTACACTGTAGGTACTCTCCCTAACCTACCTCTGCCTAACCCTTCTTGATGTTTTGTATAGATGCACTTTGCTAGTATGAAAGCACATTGGTCAAGTAGTAGTTGAAATGTAATGAGGGCCAGCCTAATATAATCATTCAGAAGAGGTACTCTATATGTAAATATGTATGTAATATGTACGTATATATGTAAATCACATGACATGAAAAAATTCATCAGCACAATCAACCTGCCTTTGTAGCTCCCCAACCTAGTATAATTATACTTTTGGTCTCATTAGGCAGAACCCCTGGGGTTTTATCCCATGAAATGCGTCTAATTCTCTTCTGCTGCCTTGAAAAACGAATCCTTTTCTCCAGTTTTAGTATTGCGAGGTTATTTAGCAGGTGCTTTGGCTCATACTCGGGGTGAAAATATAAGTTCTGCACTGGTATGGTCTCGCCATCGCGCGTTGTGTGGTCACTGCCGAGTCGTACGTATATCGATTTGAGATTCTTCTCGAAGAAATCGTTCATGTATGCTCTGGGGAAAAATCAAATGTAAATATGTTGTCAGTTGGTAAGCACTTGCCTTGGTAAATTATATGACTTACTATGTTGGTGGAAAAGTAGTGAATACCTACAATAATTTTAGGACTTGTCATTAAAGACTGGAACAGTTGAAAGGTTTGTATCCGACGCATTCGTTTATCCTAATTAGCAATATCCTTTTGCCAAGCATACATTGAATCGACTTGACACGGCCTCATCTACGAAAGACTGGGGCATGATAGAGATAAACACACGAACTTAAAACTCGTCAAGCCCACGTTATAGACGGGAACTTACCGAAACACATTTAAGGACTAATATCAAAATTGTCAAGCCAACTAACATGCGTAAGCACGAAGCCGCGGTGATGACAAAATCTCTGCTGATGATGCAGCCGGAGCATGTAAACTCCCCCATGATGTGGATGCTGACGATGAAAGGATACGAGTTCACTTGTGTCTTCGAGCCTCTGAAGATCCTTCTGGTGTAATTACTGCCGAGGGTATCTGCCGATTGGAATCTCTGTTTTAGAAGGATTGCCAGTGTTATTAATTTGATATTAGCTTTTCAGCATGCTGATACTGATGATATGACGATATACCTACTAACCCAAAAGTACAGTAGCTAAAGGTAAAGTTTTTGAACCCAAAAATGCTTTCATTAGGGTTGGCCTCACGTTCAAAATATAATGTAAACATGAACATGATGGATATATACAGCAATATTAAACTTACCCCACACTTTGAGATTATTTTTAGACGGAACTGCGATTCTACCATGTTTCGAGGACTTTTTGAAATCTTGTATAGTAAGATTATTAACTTTTTCCAAAAACTTAACAACAAACTCTGTAAATTCTTTACTGTCTTCAAATGCTAGAGTACTGTTAACCTCGATACTTTTGTCTTTAACTTTTGTTTTATCTTTGGCACGTTTTTGTTGAGGTCCTTTTATGTTTCCGTATACATCAAAATTCTTTTTATTTAATATTTCTTTAACCATAGTGTCTAATTTGGTCACGTCCTCTTCAATTTCATTAAATGAGTAAATAAAGTAAGATTGGTTGCTGACATCTTTGATTATTTTCTGAATTTCATCGAAAGTTTCGAAGGTTTTATCTGCTATATTGCTTAGATCATAATGCATAGTTAATAATAGCTTTGTGTTTGATTCATTAGTAAAATTTTTACCGAGACCAGTAGATTCAAACAAATCATCGACGACAGAGTGGATGGCTACATAAATATTGCCGAAGAAATTGTCGTTTGGATCTGTACTATGATGATGTTTAGCCATAGTTGTTGTTATAAGAAACAAGAATACTCTGGCCACCATCATTTAGTTTAAATTTCCAAATTGTCTAAACTATGCGGAAAAGTACGTTCGAATTCAAATAAAATGTACCTATTCGGGAAAAAAAAATACGAAATCAAATCTCAGAGAAACAATAAAATGCTTTTGTGCTTTGAAACAAATAATCCGAATATAAAATCAACGGCCATAAAATACTGCAAGTAAGTATTTTACTGAGATATAATATACGTAATATGTTTTTTTTTATAACCAACGAAATATTTCAACGCTCGCTGGTAGGTCTAGAATCGTGTACTTGTGGCGATTAACACATCGTCCTCCTGAATGATGAGGTAACATCGCTATGATAGTGAGACATCACTAGTGTCTTTGACAGGAACTAAAATGACTACTCTCCAAAAAAATGGGTTAATAGCTACTCCCCTTGATCCTCACTATTTCTATTGTGTGACTAGCACTGGTATTTATGATTGTATCAATGTACATATCGTACGTAACAAGTATGTGAGCATTTCTGGTTGATTAAACTGCATAACCTAAGATCATAGCGATTTAGTTTCATTTCATATACTTGGTGGGAGCAACTAATTCCCGCATACTGAATTCATGGTAATAGTTTGCGCATCGATTTCCCTTACACCCTGCATACAGGATGGATTTTTGAGACAGTAAGGGGCAGTAACCGTTCGCTTTGTAGGCTGTAGCTACAGGAAAACGGCCTTAGGAGACTGTCCTTAACTTTTTGAGATAGTAACGGGCAGTAACCGTTCGCGTTGTAGGCTGTAGCTAGTTAGCTACAGGAAAACGGTCTTAGGAGACTGTCCTTAACTTTTTGAGATAGTAACGGGCAGTAACCGTTCGCGTTGTAGGCTGTAGCTACAGGAAAACGGCCTTAGGAGACTGTCCTTAACTTTTTGAGATAGTAACGGGCAGTAACCGTTCGCGTTGTAGGCTGTAGCTACAGGAAAACTGTCTTAGGAGACTGTCCTAAACTTTTTGAGATAGTAACGGGCAGTAACCGTTCGCGTTGTAGGCTGTAGCTACAGGAAAACGGTCTTAGGAGACTGTCCTTAACTTTTTGAGATAGTAACGGGCAGTAACCGTTCGCGTTGTAGGCTGTAGCTACAGGAAAACGGCCTTAGGAGACTGTCCTTAACTTTTTGAGACATTATTGACGTTCTAATTTTTCAAAATCTGTCAACGCAGATTGCAAAACAGCTTTTGAAAAAGAAAGCACAGACAGCAAGAAAACTGTCAATTTTAACAAAAATTTGATTTGATGCAACCAATCCTGTTTCTCATAGGGATAAAAAAACTCTAGTGGACCAACTGAGGTTCGAGTACCAGAAAAGTCTGAAGTCGCCAAAAACGTTTCCCATACATTCCGAAGAATATGTTCTAAAGTGATGCAGGAGGATTAAATGTGCGCAAGCCTTTAATGCCATAGAAATAATCAATTTTGTAACTAAATTAGCAACCGGTTATATTTTGTCTAGACTCTGGTTTGTCCTATGGAGCAGCGTGTTTCCAAGCATTCTTATCTTGAATTAATAAACCAATCCTCTAATTTGTAATTTGCTTGTTTACACAGAACCCTTTTAATATACGTTTTTAATCCTTCATTAAGTTTAAATATTTATTTATTTATTTGGTTCACCAACAATTGTTTACACTAACCATCTTGACAAAAAATAACATGTACATATTTAATTTGAACAGTGTAACAATTACTTAAAGGTAAACACCACATGAACTTAATTAAATTATGTTAATTGTTACAATTAATAACAAGTAATTGTAATAATTTGCGTAGTAAATAGTGTTATTATACATATAACAGGGTATTTTGTTGTAACCCCATAAAATATACATTAGATAATATAAAAAAACAGGCTTTAAAAATGTTCTTTATTTGGGTGAATCCGGCGTCAATTATACAAAGCCCTCTGATGAGACCGTATCGTTGTTGATGAAAGATGTAATGTTTATATAAGTGACGTAACATTTGATTCATGATCATCGTAATAATAATATTCTATTTGTGTAACGTCTGTTACAGGTGTGTCTAAGGTAGTACTGGCAGTTTTGGGACTCACAGGCTCACTCGTCGTGGGTAATTCGAGTATAAGGCTGGGGCCATGGGTCAACAGATCAGTAATATGATGCTCCGTAATGATCGGCGTCGTCCTGTAAGTGCTCGGAGTGCCAACAGTCGAAGGGCCCGTAGGCAAAGTGAACATTGTCGGTATCCGCTTTAATGTCAATGATGTAGTCAAACGAATCGTATATCTCGCCGATGGCTGCGTTCCCGGAGAATGTACTCCGGGTATCGGAAAAAAACTTAAATTCACCAATGGGTGTTGCATTGCGTGTAACTCTCGAGTGGTCTTAAACATGTCATTAATATCATCTTCTGTACCAAGTCCATAGTCTCCATAGAGAATGCTCCGTAGTAATTGCATTGGTAACAACATAGAATGTATTGTGGTGGGTGTATAGGGAAATAATTGTTGAATCTGAGTTCTGGGGGTCGTTTGCCTTCTTTCTCCAGGCTCATACTGTAACAGACCGGAAAAGAACGCGAATTTAGACGCGATGTGAAGTTTTTTCATTCCAGATTTTTTTTAATCATAATGTTCCGACTTTCGACGTGTTTATAAGTCCTCTTCTTCAATCCGTGCTGATTTTATTCAATCACCTCCGTGGTCCCTTCCGTGAACATTATTATTGGTTCTACCTGTCCTCTTGTAGTTGTATACGAAAAGTAGGGGTTTTCCCGCGGGGGCAGAGTGGGGTCGAAAATGTAGTTTTTATCCGTGTTAAATTTGAGCGTCGTTCTCACTGAAAGCGGGCGTCCCCTCTGTAAAAGAGAATACAGCTCAAGCAACGTTCAAGGTGAAATAAAACTGACATTGAAGCTCACATTGGGGCTGCCTCGAGCTGTATCAAAATAAGTAATCAGAGTTAAGCCACACTTTTTAGAAACACGAACGTGCATTGCAAAAAAATACAACACACAAAAATACAAAATACAAAAATATTTATTTCAACTTAAAACATTGTGTCCTACATAAATTGAGGCAGCCCTAGTAAGTTACAAAATACTTGTGTCGTATTGCAAAATATACTTTACTTATGATAGGTATTACCAGCCCGTGCTTGTCAAGTTATACTGCTGGTCAAACCGCCTTGCTTTGTCCCAGTTTGAAGGCTATCTTTGACAATGTAATTACAGAAACCTGTCAAGAGACATTATAGTTTTGATTCTGGGATAGCAATACTTTCTACAATGCCCACTCCATAGACCACTAAGCGTTAGACGAGCGGTCAGCTTGTTGGCCATCCAATAGCAACAAAAATTACCTGCTTTATGATGCTGTCAATCCATTTAGAGTAGTGTCCTAGTTTTGTGAAGACTGTGGGGGCATCGATAGCTCCACATAACGGAGCTCCGAAGCTGATAACTCCAACTAAAAGCCCACCGACAACCCCTGGACCGCCGAGATCTTTCTGCAAATTAATCATCGTCGATAAAACTACGATGTTTCAACGTAAGCGCACATTGATGCCGCATTAAGCTGCGGCGTATCACATTTCAATACAGATGGTGGCCCGCCTGTTGTGTGTACAAAATATACGAAAGTGATGTAAGAGGATTTTTGTAATGCGGTGCGGCCCGCCCAAATCTGCGTCATTGTTTAGGTAAACAAATTGATAAACAATTAGGTAAAATGACTAACATTACATGCCCCTCCACCTGTCGCTATGAAGCCGGCGCAGAAGTGCCTGTTGGTCACATACTGCCTGAAATCAGATTTTAACAATCACCCGTTACTAATGACTGAATAATGAGCTATTAAACTTGCGTTGAATTGTGTCAAAAGGTGATTACCAGACCAAAAGTATGCGACCGTTAATATGGGAGAGCCGAGACCGTTTACACAGGATTACTTGTAATTTGACGTACCTATATCCGTCAGGAGCTGATAGGGGCCCAATGTGCAACAAATTGAACCCCCATATGTATGGCCGACATTCAATAGTTTTCGACATATTTGAATTATAAAGGGTATTTTGATATTTACCCAAAAGGACATCGTCGAAAATGGCCGCAGGACCAACAAACATCTGACGTACATAATAATTATAAATATATTTTACTATACTAATTGCGAATATCTGTATCAAAAGGACATTCTGCGTTCAGTAATGAACAAATAAAAAAGCTATAATGATTTACGACATCACATCAAAAATGCTGCCATCTTTGACAATTAGACATTTGACATGACAATTAGTGACGCCCAATCTTTCATTTCACACATCGAGAGCGAGATTGCTTGACTTGACCACGGATGTGATTCGCATCCGTACCTACGTACTTTCCTTTTCAATCTTTTTCGCTCTAGGGTCTAATCTTTTTCTCTATAACGCTTCTGTAGTGACTTGTGCTTTTATTGGTATAAATAAGGTGTATGACCTTAGGTGCGAAATAAGAATTCAACAACAAAACAGATTTCCATATCCTAATCCATGCATCCTAAATAATTAATTTTAACTTTTTCTATACAATTACTGAACATAAGGGCGTTTGTGCACTACCTCCTATTCGATTTATATTCTTGTGTTTTTACATACAGCATAAAAACGGAGCAGAAATTCACGAATGGGCGCTGTGCACTCACTCGTAGTCAATTCGTATTCTTGATCCGTTTTCGGGAATTTTTCATCATCTTTTGTAAAAACACGAATACGAATCGAATACCAGAGTTCACGTGCAGCGATCCGAGATTCGAGTATTCACTCAAAACATTTCGTAGGCTGAGATTGCGTTCATAATGTGTGCAGCATTTCGCGCTCACTCATATTCGATTTGTATTCGTGAAAAACACAAATACGAATCGAATACGAGTGTGTGCACAAAACGCCCTAAAATAAGCATGATGGCTACTTCGATACGTAAAAACTGACTCGATGTGAGAAATTCACGAATATAAAAACGAAAACGAAGCAGTGCACAAACTGCTAAGTGAGATGCATTTTAATATTTCAAACAGGGTACTGAACGGTATCTATCGATTTTGTTTAAAATATATCGATACGGATCTAATGTATAGGATCCCTAATCCTTGTCATGTCATTTCAATCAACTCAACTGTCAAGTTATTGCACTCGCTCGCATTTCTTCCCTATTACATTGTGTAGTGATTTCAATTTGCTTTATTTAACACCAAACAAGATTGCTAAGTACATAAGTTTATTTTTTTACTGAATTTATTAGCTTATCTAGCCACATACAAGCATAACATTAGTTTCAAGCATTTACTAGCATGTATTTCTAAGTATTGAAAGGATTTTTTCTCACTAAATATAACCTCAAAATACTTGTTTTCTTTTTAAATAAATGCTTTCTGGAAGTTGTCCGTCATTAAACTTTGTCTTGGTGGGCATATACTTGTAATTTAGAACACGCAAAGTAATTTTCCTTGGCTGTTGGATCTAGGACGAAAGATGTATGGATGTTGAACAATCTCCTTTGACATTAAATTCCAAATAATAAAAAAAAACTACATAATGAATGGGTACCATTTCAAATGATCTTGTAGCTGGCATTTCAATTAAGCTATTAAATAATTCAAAGTACTTAAGTCAACAAAATAATTAAAATGATGAGCGGTTTCAGAATAATATCTCACCAAAATTTTCATTTTACCATTCAAAAAATTTGCCTCGTTAATAAAAAAAAATAATTTCGGCCATACATATGGGGCTATTTGTTGCATTTTGGCCCCCCTATCAGCTCCTGACGGATAAACATAAGAATTACAAGTAACCCTGTATGTTTAGTTTTAGGCATGAGAGCCTATGATATTGTGTCGGTAAGAGAAAAGACAGGGTGAATTGCATTATTAATTCTAACACAGAAGAGCTTAAAAACTTACTTGCCGTAGACACTCGCACATTCACCCAGGGGGTATATATCCAGTTTTGCAACCATCATTTTTTCGAACTGATCTATTACGTTGTTTCGCTGAAAAAATAAGACGTTATTTAAGGACACACTTCAAAAATTCAAAAGTCTATATCAGCTTACGTGATCAGGGGCAAAAAATAAGAACACAGGTCAGGTCAAGGTACAATAAAATAATTGCTACACCTAAGGCACTTAAATCGCATAACAATAGCCTTGGTGGTAACACTAGAAATCAACTGGAGGTAAGCAAAGGTTTCCAATCTTTCAGGGATTGGAAACGTTGTTGATGACCGTATCCGGAACGTATACGAAACTGTAGAATTTTAATTATTAACAGTTGAAAGTTTTACACAAACAATGACTTATATTTAGCTCACCTTCCTAGAGCCCCATCCGACCACAGTGATAGCATCGGTGTTAATCGGCAAGTTTTCTCTCATCCTGTCAAACATGATCTTCTTCACCCTTTTCTCATTCCTGTAGAACCTGATGTGCCTCACCAGACGGAGGATAACCAGGTTGTTGGCCAAATTCTTAGGGTCGTAGGATGGGTAGAAGTAGCTCTCGAGGACTGGTATCCTCTCGCCTCCTCGGCTGAAGTAATCGCTGCCGATGCGGACCTCCACAGCCCTGGGGTTCTCTCTGAAGAATCTATTGTTGTGAAGACTGGAAAAATACAAAAATTACGTTAAAGAATGATCTATTTTATCCAGGTCGTCAAATTCTTTTGTTTTCTGCATTACAAGCATAAAAGCCGAGCTAATTGCAGATACCCATGAAAAGAATAACTAAAATTTACTTAAATGGTTGCTTTAGTATTAAGAGTGAGTGTTTTGGATGTTATTTCTCGATTTAATTAAATAGTATTACATACTCTCTTAGTAACTAAATCGGTGATTAATGACACACAATCAATATTGATTATTACGAGACTCCAAGGAGTCTCACGTCACTCAGTGAACTATCCTATCGCAAGTCAGCTTGCAGAACGTTCCATGCAGGTATATACCTGTTTTCTTTCGTTTAAATGAAAGAATCAATAAGTAAGTGAGCAAGATAAACTGCGTATATCGTAAGTCATCACTTACATTTGCAAGCATGAAGCTGCAGTGATGACCAAGTCGCTGGACACGATGGAGCCGGCACATACGAACATTTCCATGAGGTGGACACTGACGAGAAAAGGATAACTCTTCGCTCTGCTCCTTTTGCCCTTAAATATCCTCCTGGTGTTAGAGTCATTGAAATTATCTGATAGTGGCGGTTCTAAAAACAGATATAATAATACATGTAAAACACGCGTCGATATTAATATTAAATCTTCTTAAATTAATTTATCCTTTCTTAAAACGAATATGTTCTACTAACCCCAAACGTCAAAATCTGGCTGTGTAGTATCTTTATCAATGGGCGGTAACAACGGTGTGGATTTAGAGAAATCAGTTTCATTCAACTTATCAACTTTATTTATAAAGTCCTTAATGAATTTCATGAACTCTTTGCTGTCCGCAAATACAGGAGCAGACTGGCTTAAGTCTTCCAAAGAGGTCGCTGTTGTTGTTGTTGTCGATATAGTTGCAGCTCGTTGCCCTGTTGTATTCTCATGAATAGTGAGCTCTCGTGACGTTTTGTTTTCTTTTAATTTAACGGACAGGTCAAAAGGTTTATCGTCAAACGTTTTTTCTATTAGCTTGAACAATGCTAAACCTTGTGAACCTTTATTACCCGTGTCAGGTTGGGCAGCTTTTATAATTTTTTTGTAAACATCATAATTTTTCTCCGCCATATTATTTAAATTATAATGCATTGTTAACAACAATTTAATTCTCGTTTTTGCTGGAAAGGTCGGTGCTAAATTCAGTTCTTCGAATAGTTTGTTCATCACATTTTGAACATCGTTGTCTATTTTTGTGTAAAAGTTATCCTTGGACTTTAATATACTCTCAAGTATTGTCCTGTGATTATGTCTAGCTACCACCACAGGAATCAGAAACACGATGATTGTAGTTAACTTCATTTTATATTAATTAAAATAACCTAAATAATTACAAATACAGATTGACTTAGGTGGATACAACGAAAAGTTTGAATTAACAGTAATGAAACTATCCAATGAAATGTCTTTCAAATAGAATATTTTATTGCTTGGTTTGGCAATTTCTGTATGTTCGATTTCTCAATAGTAAGGAAATAAAACAAACGCCATAAAACATATTTCAATATATTGAGCAACTACTTAAAAAACAAAAACATTTTGATACCGTTGTGAAATTTTCCATTCATATTATTTAGAATTTCATTTGTTTGATACAAAAAAGTATCTTTCTTCACATGTATTCCATCAATAATAATATTGTATATTTCATTGTTTTAATTCTCCTAGTCCAAGTTCAGAGCCTTGTAAAACTTGAGGAAGACAAAGATTTAGTTAAAACTGAGGCGGTAGTACGAAAGACAGTTAACAGTTTATTCTCCATTCTCAATCTTGAGCACGTGAAGCATAAAGCGAGGTTTGGGGAGTTCGCAGCAATTCACAACTTCTTTGTCACCATAACGTTTCAAGATGACGACAATCTGAAGAAAATTGCAAGACTAGCCAGAGTCGATAACATCGATAACAACACACAACGTTTTATTACACAATTAAATGAAGTATTAAATGAAGATAATAAAAGCTACGAAGCAACGGAGGATGAATATGTAACTGCACATATAGAAACATTTATAAGAAAGCTTGAATATTTAAAATTTAAGTACGGCTTTGCTAAAAATGATGCAAATTTTGGTATAAATGCACAAGTGTTAAATAATTTGATTTCGTTTGATAATTTACACAACACTACAAAAGCAGCTCAAGAAGTAAATGATATGGATGGTAATGTTTTGAGTAAAAATGAATTTTGGAGTAAGTATCATTTTATTTTAGTTTCGCCTCGTTAAACGTCTTTAAAAGAGAATAATTATCTTCACTTTTTCTCTCTATTTTCTGACTGTTTTAGAATTTTCTGATTCATGATTTATTTTGTAGACCCTAGCGCTAGTCGTCGTATTTTTGGGGGACATAGAGAAACAATCAAGCGGTTTCCCTTCATGGCGAGCGTCCAGTTCTTCAAGAAGTTCCAATGTGGTGGCTCCATCATCAAATCTGATCTGGTCATCACATCAGCGTCGTGCTTGCAATTGTAAGATTTTGTAGTCTGATTTACGACTTTACGAGGAATGTTGCTTTCCATTGTATATCGTTGTCAGCGAATCTCTAGTCTACCATAATTTCGTCAACCCCTCCTGTCCTTATCCCAATTCATTCGGGATGGTAGTGGTGGCCCAGTGGTAACGGCCCCGACTTACGAGTTGTAGGTCGTGGGTTCAAACCCAGGCAGGCACTTTGTGTAATTTATATCATCAGCACTGCTATCAAAACGGTGAAAGAAAAATCGTGAGGAAACCGGCATGTCCTAGAACCAAAAATTCGAAGATATGTGACATCTACCAATTCGCGCTGGGCCGGCGTGGTGGATTATGGCCCACTCCTTCTCACAGAGAGGTGGCCTGTGTCCCAGCAGTGGGGACATTATAGGCTGATTATGCTTTTAGCTGATTATTGTCTATCTTTAAACAGCGACACTAAAATTGTAGTAGGTGCAATGTGCATACGCAGCCAATAGGATGATTTTTTAATTTTATTTTACATGCTTCAGAGCATGGAACAACCGCTTCTTCAGAGAGAACCCAGCCTTCCTCTCAGTGACAGTCGGCTGTGATTTATACGAGGGAGGAGATGAGAACATCCCTGTTCTGGAGGTCTATTTCCATCCGCAATACAACCCTAGGAACTTGAAGAACAACCTCGCAATTATGCGCTTGGTTCGGACTCTGAAGTTTGGGAAGTCTATCACAAAAATTAAGAAGATAGATTTCGATAGGAATCCTTGGCCGTTAGCTACTAATACTCCCGGCATAACCATCATTGGTTGGGGCGCAAAAACCGTAAGTTTTCTCATGGTTTTTTTCTAGAGCTGTGAATTAAAGGCTAGCGCAGATTGGGGCGAGCCGCGCCGCAACGCAACGCATTGCAAAAGTCCTCTTTTATCACTTGGTTCTGTGAACCAACGCCCATCTACAGGCCGACCGCACACACTCTTTTGTATGAAAATGCGTTGCGCTGCGGCCCGTTGCGGCTGTAATGTGCGTTTGGCTTAATGGTGTGACAATTTAGTAGGTACAATAATGCTGCCATATGCAATGAGGACTACTGTTAGTTGTCCATATGTGACCCTAGAACTCGCTGGGGTTACTTATCAGAACTTCAGGTGCATAATATAAAAGTATTCTTGCCTCAACTTTTGCTTGTTTTCAGAGCTCCAATATGATTTCAAACGTTTGGAGCCAACGACTTGCATATGCGGTGCTCGACTTCTATCCAATAAGGGAATGTCAAGAAGTATATTCTAGGTAAGTGCTATAAGTACTTACCTTAGTTTTTTTGTCTTATTTTTTTATAACAAGTACGTAGGTATTAATGGACGGTTGAGAATATTTCATAACATTATTTTCAGTGAGTTCGTGAGCAACAAGAACTTTTGCGCTGGATTCTTCTCTAAAGGGGGTGGCGCATGTAACGTAAGTTTAAGGAATAAAAAACCAACCTGATAGCACTAGTTCCTATTATTAACAACAAAAACAGACTAGGCACCTCCTCCGTCTTCTTCTTTTACCATATTAGGTAATATCTGCAGGGTAGTTTGCCCGTTGTCACTATCACTAACACTAGGTGACACCTAAATGGTAAAGGTGAAAACAGTAGTCTACACTGTACAGTCCGTACGTAATACAAAATCAGAAAAAACGTTGTTGATGGCCGATTAGGGACCTCGTACACTTCGCGACAAGACCTCGACCGGTCGTAGTCGTGACCGCAGAACATCCAATCAATATGCAGACGTTTATACTAAAGTAGGCACATTATGGCCGCAAATAATCGGACGGCCGGTCGTGCAACCATTGGGTCGTTGTGGCCTAGTGTGCTATGTGCATTCGTTAAGCTGCACCTTAGGTAATTGCGTAACACACTTTTAATCACAATTCAAAAGATTTTGACCGGGAAAATCAGAATTTTTAATTATGGGGGTCTCTTTTGGGAGGCAAATGAGAAAATTAAAAAAAAATGTTTAGTAACTGTACCGTGTGACATATCAAATGAAAGGCGAGGCTGTGTGAGTGTGAGTTCAGATAGTGTCTGTGTAGTGTCTCTTCAGATACAGGCCAGACCTAGTTTAAGGGATATAATTTAAAAATATTGTACTCTTATAGAATATAATAGAATATGTTAACGCTTTAATTAATTATGTCAACTACATATACATATATGCAGTGCAATAAATAATTATTTATTTAGAGTGTCAAATATATGTATTTTTTAATAACTTTATATGATTTTTTAAATTATTTAAGAAAATAGATGAAAATTTACAACGCAAAGCATTCCCTAGGAGGGTTGGTGTCAGACTGGCGGCACCTTAAGCAACATGAATGGAAATGATATGAAGCGCGATAGAGCTAGGGCGTAGCCCACAGATGACGCGCAGGGGCAGCACCCGGCTTCTGTGGTAAATGGACAAGGGTTGTTGCACCAGTACGGGCGGGTGCAACGCAAGCTCGGAGTGAGAGAGAAGTTAGATTGAGGTGTGCGAGCTGGAACGTGGGGACGATGACTGGAAGAGGAAGGGGACTTGCAGAGGTTTTAAAAGGTGACGACTGAATATAGCATGTCTGCAACACACGAAGTGGAAGGGTGCGAAAGCTAGAGAGATAGGACAAGAATATAAGTTGTATTACTGTGGAAGCGATGGTAAACGAAATGGTGTGGGTATAGCTTTGAATAGTCAGTTGAAAGAATGTGTTGTGGATGTTAAAAGAGTGAGTGATAGAGTAATAGCTGTCAGTGTGATTGTGGACAGTTTCGTGGTTTATACAGTTAGTGTGTATGCACCCCAGTCAGGGTGTGAGGATAGTGTAAAAGAGAAGTTTTGGAAGGACTTCGATCGTGTGATGATGGATGTGTAAGATAGTGAAGAAGTGTATGTGGGGGGTGATTTTAACGGGCATGTAGGAAGACAGAAGGTTGGGTATGAGGGAGTGCATGGTGGTTGGGGATACGGAGACCGTAAAACTGATGGTGAGACTCTGCTGCAATCTGCGTCGGCCTTCGACCTGGCAATATAAAAGACGTAGTTTGAAAAACAAAATGAGCATCTTATAACTTACAAAAGTGGCCACCACGTGACACAGATTGACTACTTGCTAGTAAGACGGAAGAGCCTTAAAAGTGTCAAAAACTGTAAAGTGCTCCCAGGTGGAGACTTAGTCTCACAACATAGGCTCATAAAAATGGAGGTAAAAGTCAGCGTCTCATCCAGTGGGAACAAGGAACGGCCCCCACCCAAAACCGTGTTTAACAGTCAAGTGGTAAACAAAATGATTGAAATGAAGGATATGGAAGGAAAATCTGTGAACGAATGATAGAAATAGATGGCGGATTGTATGAGGAGAGTAGCAAAAGATGTGTTTGGAGAATCGAACGGCAAAAGTATGATAGAAAAGGATACATGGTGACGGAATGAAAACGTGCAAATTATGCTTACAGAAAATAAATTTGCGTTTGAGAATGGCAGGGTGTTGAAAGGGGAATTATAGTTTGAAAGAAGATAAGAAGATTTATATAGAATGGAAGAGAAAGGCAAAAAAAGCGGTAGCAGTTTCGAAGCCTAAGACGCAGGAGAAGTTGTACAACTCACTGGACAGCCCTAGGGGCCAGAAGGAGCTCTACCGGATTACAAAAGCAAGAGAAAAGAGAAGGAGAGACATAATTCATATTACATATATGAAAGACGACGCCGGTAAGGTTATGTCCATAATTTACGAAATAAAAGAACGATGGAAGGCTTATTTTGGAAAACTAACGAACGAAGAGAATAAATGGAATGGAGTACTCAAAGAAGTACAAGTAAATATGGATTTGGTGAGGGAAATTAGCATGGATGAAAAATGGAAAGGCTATGGGTCCAGATGATATACCAGTAGAAGTATGGAAGTGTTTAAAAGAAGATGGGTGTATGTGGCTGACTTTATTCTTCAATAAGTTGTTGCATGAAGGAGGGCTCCCACAAGAATGGGCATTAGTTCGCTAATGCCCATCTTCAAGAATAAAGGTGATGTATAGAGCTACAACAACTATGGAAGGATAAAGCTCATGTCACATAGTATGAAGGTATGGGAAAAAGTAATAGAGAAAAGAATGCGAGAGGAGAGTGAGCTTACCCCAAACCAGATTGGGTTTATGCCAGGTCGAGGATCAATGGACGCCACTTTTGTACTCCGCCAATTGTCCGAGAAGTACAGACGTGCACACAACTTGCACATGGTGTTCATTGATCTGGAGAAAGCGTATGATAGAGTACCTCGGGATGTGTTTTTATGGGCTTCGAAAGAGAAAGGTTTCCCAGGGAAGTATGTAGAGTTAATTCGTGCTTTGTACAGTCAATCTCGTACCTACGTCTGGTCAGCTGCTGGCAATACCGACGAGTTCAATGTGGCTGTAGGCTTGCACCAGGGTTCTGCTTAAATCCTTACTTCTTCCTGTTGATTATGGACGCTCTGACGTCGGACATACAGGAAGAGGCACCCTGGTGCATGATGTTTGCCGATGACATCCAGAGCAGATTGGAGAAGTGGCATCAGAAGCTGGAGAATGTTGGCTTGAAAATCAGCAGAACCAAAACTGAATATATGTTCTGCGATTTCGGTGGTCTCTGCAGTTTTGGAGCCATAGCGCTTGATTTCTCGCTTCTCTCAGTCTGCTCCAACTTTCGGTATCTCGGTTCATTCGTACAAAGCGATGGCGAAGTAGATCGGACGGTTAAGCACAGAATAAACACAGGATGGATGAAATGGCGGCAGGTCACGGAAACAAACTGCGACTCCCGCATTCCCCTTAAACTTAAGGGGAAGATATATAAAACAATGGTTAGACCTACTGGTCTTGTATGGATCAGAATGTTGGGCCACAAAAGGGATGAATGAAAGGCAATTGCATGCAGCTGTGATGAGAATGCTAAGAGGGTAGTGTGGTGTTACACGAATGGATAGATTAAGAAATGAGTACATAAGAGGAAGTCTGAAAGTGGCACCGGTGACTGAAAAGTTGTGTGGAAATCGGTTGTCATGGTATGGGCATCTGATACGGAGGAATGAGGAAAATGTCGTGGGGAAAGTTTAAAGTATGAACGTCGATGGCTATAAGAGTAAGGGAAGACCAAAGAAACGATGGATGGACCGCGTGAATGGTGACATGGTTAGAAAGGGTAGTCTGACGACTAATAGAGAAGCATGGAAGAAAAAGATATGTTGCGCCACGAATAGATAGGGGCAGGAGAATGATGATATGGAAATTTACCATTCCCATCCACTTGTCACTAAAACTATTGAGCCTAAAATTTTGAAAAAATACAGGATATAGTTCTCTACATAAAGATTATAAGAAAACCTATAAGAAGTCTATGATGTTAAAATAACGTGTTAAATCTCCTATATTGTGCGTACGAACTTACACTTGCAGTTTGAATGTATGGGAGAACATGTTTTTCAACTACAATGATAAGTTTGTTTTTGGGATAAATTAATCCAACCTCATTTTATTGTGCGTAGTCCAACATGCACTTGGTCGGTTTTTTATTTATTTCCTTATTATTGTTCACCCTAGAGATAGAGGTATGTTGTACTTAGATACTTTTTTTTAATGACCTGCATTATTTTGTTAACCACCTACAACAACAAATAAAAATATTCTAAATATTGTTGTGACAGCGAGACGCCGGTGGGCCAGGGGTAGCGTACGGCAAGCTATATGGAGTCATCAGCTTTGGGGCCCCGAACTGTGGCGCCCCTGACGCGCCCACAGTCTTCACCAAGCTCGGCTTCTACACTGATTGGATCGAAGGCATCATGAACATGGTCAGCATTTAACTACCTACCTGTAAAGGCTCGCGCAGATTAGGGCGGGCCGCATCGTAACGCAAAGTAATGCAAAAATCCTCCTTCATCCGGCCGGGCCGGAACGCACTTTTTTGTTTGCAAAATGCGTTGCACTTCGGCCCGTTGCGGCTGTAATGTGCGCTTGGCTTACTAAGTAGGTATATAAATATAAAAATAAATTGAAACATGAAAAGAAAAGGGGTCATTGAAGGTATTCAATTATGAAAAACTTTTACGATGGGATCAACAACGAAAAAAAAAACAACTGCTTCATACATTTTGACATTGTATGGAGCAGCTTGTTTTTTTGTTTAAATTGCCGCTTATGGTTGATTTCTATCGACAATTTTAATGATCCGCTTTTTATGTTAAACTAAATGGGTAGATACCTACTGAAACGACCACTCGCACAAAGAGGCAAAGATGGTAAAATAAATAATTTTCACCTGCAATTTCAGAAAGTGCCGACTGGTAAAAAGCTTACAACGCAACGACCGACCAGGGAGGTCTACGATATAAATACATTCGTGATAAGTACGAAAGGGAGATTCAAAGTCGCTCCCATCACTGCACATCCTCACACAACAGTAACACCTATTCCGAGTTTAGACGTCTTAAGAAGTTTGGATGAAAGTAAACTTTTCAAAGAATTTATAACGACAATGTTTGGTAGTGAAGAAGTAAAAGAATACCTTGATCAATTTGAATCAGATACAGACACCGAAGAGGAAGCAATAGCAAGGGACATTTCTAGAGCTGCAATCGTCAAACCGACTAACGGACCAACCACAGAAACTGATATTGAGGTACATATTTCTGCCAATTACGAGATTCCCCAGGACCAGAAGGGATCGGTTAGAATGGTGACTACAATAGACAACTTTGATGAGTTTAAAGAAAAAAGTGAAGAAGAAGACACGACGCCGACAGCAAAGACGTCCACACCCTATGTGAAGATGAACGAAGAGGAACAAGTGGAGCAAAATATTGCCAAACTTATTGATGATATTGACATACGAGATCTATTGGCATCTGAAACCAGTGAGGTAATTTACGAAGATGAACAGGTAATTAGACCTGAAGAACCAACGCATAAGAAGGAAAAAATAAAACCCACAAACCATAAAAGTCAGGAAGAAATAGAACAAATAGAAATGGCGGTTGAATCAGTATCAGAGAGTAGAGAGGAAAGTACTGATAATAGTGATGATAATAACGATGATGATAAAGGCGAAAATCATTCTGACGATCAACCCCAGAGGAAAATTGATAAAAATGACTCAACTAACACCAATAAAAAAGTCAAAAAAGGAAAGAAGAAAAACAACTCGTATAAAGACGTTACGTTCAGACAAAATAGTACTGATGGTATTTTAAATATATTCTCTGAAAAGGAGCTTTTGAGATTGCTAAATGAGGCCGTAGCTGAAGCAGCTCAAAGTGCTCAAAGCAAGCAATACTCACGAGAAGCTCTCGATCATCGAGAGGTGAGAATGTTCATGCAAGATTCATAGCCGAGAGGCGAGACTCGAAAGGAAATTATCGCACTCATAAGTTAGGTTCACTCGATGACCGATTGTTTCCATTTTTTCACCGGTTTTCTCGAATTCGATTCAGCATTTGACACGATTATTGTAAACAAAGGCAGCCATCTATATTCTATACTCAAGCAAGTAACAACAACTTGATTTGATTTTTTGTTTACATGGACCTCAGGCTAAATACAAAATCAAGACATAACGCTGCGAACAATACAGTTCAGCGTGCAAAACTACACCTTGCTCGGTGCATACACGCTTACACGCACACATTCACAATCCTCCTCATCAAGTGCACACATGTTTACGAAACCGGCCTCACGTCACTGTTGACAGCGCTATGTCTTGATTTTTTATTTGATCTCAGACAAGGACGCTACCAATTTCTAAAGGCGAACCGATTTGAACGTAATGCTTTCACGAGTCATCATTTTATCGTCTCTTGATTCGATAATCGTTTATTCGAAGCGAGGAACTGTCCTCGAGTCAACTGTTATAGTGTAGATGTAGGTAGGTAGTTAAAAAATATTAAATCGAGAGTTTGTTGTTTCATTTCTCACTAGCTGACCCGAGAGAGATTGTCCTGTCCAAACAATAGTTCGTGCAAAAATCCCATAAGGACATAAAAGGCCGTTAATTTTTTCTGACACATCATTACGAACACTTAAGCGCACAGCTGATGCGTTTACCTTCTCTATTTCCCTTTCTCGTCACACAAATGCAACTGTTGGCTGACAGTACCAACCTCTCGGAAAATGGGTTGGTACTATCTGACGGCCACCTCTACCACCGCGCGCGCTCATTGGTCAAATAGCGCGCGTTTCTGCGGCTTCCTGTTACACACTTCCGTCGCATTTAACGTAATAACTCCCATAGATTGCAGGAAAGCGAGAGGAAATATATTACACATCAATAATAAATGTGAATTTAAAATACAAAACCGCCTAAACCAAAGTAGGTACATTATTAAATTACCTCCATAAAGTTTTACGAAAAGGTGCGATTAAAACAAACCCTAATCTACAGTAAATACTAATAAACGGCTGATAGGTGGAACTCGAATTCGCATATGTTAATAACCTCAGTGACGTTACGAGCCGCTTCGAGTCGTATCCGTCAGCTGATTGTTGGTTGAACATACTCGTACAGATGTGAACTGTAGTTATGTAAGGAGTGTAAGTGCGTAGCGCGGATTTATTTGATTAAAAAATCTTACCAGAGATAGGCAGTTGTGGACATGCCTACTGTAGTAGGTACCTACACACTGTTTTTCAGAATTATCTATAGAAAACCCAATGTCGTCGTCCAACAGAACCGGAGGAATCGCATCACGATTGGCACTCACGAGGTAGGTACTTAGTGCCTGCCTATGTATGATACTTGTTATTGTAGCACACCACCATATTCTGGTACTCCTGGTTGGTATACCTATAGCTTGGCATTCTTGTGTTTGTTGCCCGAAGCCCGACGCTTGTTAGCAAAGGCGCGTGCGGTGCAAAACACGGGTCGTGCGGGACTCTGAGAGATTTTTTTAAAGAGATTGGTTATCTCACGATGGCCTCTCAATTCATTTTCGCCAACATCTTATATATTAGGCAAAATATACACTTATACACAAAAAACAGTGATATTCATAATATTCTGTATGTATATATTATCTATATGGTTAGCTAGCGACCTCGACAGTTGATCATATTATTCTTTTGAGCAACCGGCAGCAAGTTCGTCATGCTTCCTTAGATGTCAATGTTTGCGGTAGCGTCGGGGGTCGGGTTGCCTCCTTCCCTCAAATATGGCGAGGGGGGTAATGGTTGATCTTTGCGTTATGCTCGTGAACGGGTGCTGCTTGTGGTGACAGGTCATCTTGCTGACTATGGTTTTGTTATTGTTATTTGTAATTAATGTTTCTTTATTTTACTTCGAAGGTCCTAGTTTATCATTTGTGGCTACAAGTGGCCTTTAGTGTGGGACGCAACTTGTGTCGATACTCTTGCGCCATCCCATCTTGCTGACTCGGCGTGCTGTGCAGGCGCTGCTGCTGCGGCTGCGGAAAACCTCAAACGGCGAAAGTATAATAACCTTATCGGCAATTATATTTTCGAGCCGTTTGGGGTTGAAACCCTCGGGCCGTGGGGTCCGAGTGCTCACGGTTTGTTCAACGAAATCTCTAAACGGCTTGTTGACACTTCCCGGGATCCAAGGGCTGGCCTTTACCTTGGCCAGAGGCTTAGCATTGCCATACAACGTGGCAATGCCGCCAGTCTCTTGGGTACTTTACCAGTCGACAGCGATGCAGAGGAATTTTTGTAATGTTAATTACTTATAACTATATAGAATCCAGTTCTTCTAACTGAACCGACAGCAGTGCTGCTGGGGAGTTTGTTCCGCCACTTCTTCTTCCCAGCTAAAGCACTAGGAAGTGGTGAAGGGTGGGCGTTTTGGGGGGACTGTCTTATGTGATTTTGACGTTCAAAAAGTGCTGATTCTCAGCCTAATTTGAATAAATGACTTTTGATTTGATTGATTTGATTTGACTGAAGAGGTGCGGGGCCGGGGGAGGGATACGCGCGCGGCTCTTTTGATCATCCGTAAAAGCCGCGCGCGGTCCTACCGCGCCTCCATGCCGCCGCCCGCTTCAATGACAGTAAATACTATGTAGAAACTAGTGTAATGGATGTTAAAAATAAGAAGGAGCAAGTTTTTATTATGTGTCAGGTCATTTAAAATTATTTAAATTTTAATAAAAGGTTTAGATTAAAAAAAAAAACTATGGCTTCTTTACCAGCTAAAGGTAGATCTCATGAAATAATTCGTGTATCAATAGATACACCTTATATATTATGTATAGACGTTGTAGGGCTGATTATAGAGTATTGCCAATTATACAAGACTAGCTTTTTTTTTTTTTTTGTGGGTGGGAAATCATCAAATAACTTCTCCCGCTCTGGGCAGAGCAGGAGGGCGTGTCAGACTCTTACTGACTAAAACCCACCCGTGTTCCTTCAGTTGCCTGTGCCGGGGCCACGGTAACCCTCTTGGACTTTTCCGCAGCCCTAGCAGGCATCGGTCCTAGCAACCCCGTCATTGGTGCTGACATCTCTTTGAGGCGCGCGTGGAACACAACGCGCCGTCGACTCGGGCCTGGTCCTTTTCGAACGGCGAGCTGCCCATTGCTCGCCGTTCGCAAGCCCGCGCCCACGGTGGCCGGAAATCGGCCTGCGATTCCCGACGCCCAGGGCGTCTCCTGCGGCGGCTAGGGGCGTGAGGGCGCAAATTTTGCCTCTCCCTCACGCGTTCTGCCTCCTCCTTCGCGAACATTACTGCTTCGCAGAAGGAGGTTGCGGCTTCCCAAGCCCTCTCGCTCCGTACCATGGCCTGGACCAAGGCCGGACGCGAGAGATCGCCACCGCCAATCGCCTCCACGAGGACACGGCGGTGCTCCGCCCAAGCCGGGCAGACCTCCACCGTATGCTCCACCGTGTCCTCCGGGCGATCCACACAATGGTGACACCCGGGCGTTTCCTCCCGCCTTATCCGGAACAGGAACCTCCCGAAACAACCGTGGCCGGTGAGGACCTGCGTCAGGCGGAAGGTGAGGACGCCGTGGCGCCTCTCTAGCCACTCCTCAAAGAGGGGACTTATCGCCGCAATTGTGGCGTGCCCAGCGCTGGGTTGCGACAATCGCACTCTCCATGCCGCCCAGAGATCCCGCCGGAGCTCTGTCCGCTGTACCGTGATTTCTCGCGGCAGCGGAGCTACGCCCCGGCGTTTCGCCTCCTCGCGCCACTCCCAAATGTGCGCGAGGACTTTTGCCTCCAGATCCCATGGCGGTAATCCGGCAAGGAGGCTCGCCGCCTCACCGGAGACCGTACGGTATCCCCGGACCAGCCGGGTGGCCATGACCCTTTGGGGCGCGTTCAACCAGCGGGCTGGCCGCCGCCTCAAGGAACGCGCCCACACCGGTGCCCCGTAAAGGGCCATGGACCGCACGACCCCCGCGTAGAGCCTCCGGCAGGAGGCGTTTGGCCCCCCTAGATTGGGCAGGAGCCGCTTTAAGGCAGCCCCGGCCCTTTCCAGTCTGGGAGCCAAACGTCGGAAATGCTCCACGAAGTTCCACCGGCTGTCGAGGACGAGTCCCAGGTACTTCATCGTCGACTCGACGCCGATGTGAACCCCTCCTACCGTTATTTGGGAACCCGACGGTGGCGTGTTCCGAGGACCATGAAAACACAATGGCCTCGGACTTGTGCAGGACCACCTCGAGTCCCAATTGCCGGATCCTCTCGACGATTGTCGCAACCCCGCGTGTCGCTAGTTCGGCCGCCGCCTGGTGCGACCTCCCCTGCGCCAGGACCAGCGTGTCGTCAGCGTAACAAACCACGCTGACGCCGCTAGGGAGGTCAGCGCGCAGCACCCAGTCGTATCCGATGTCCCACAGATGCGGCCCCAGGACCGATCCCTGTGGGACACCGCACGACATCTCTTGCCGGTTCCATACTCCCTGGTGACCGGGGTAGATGACGGCCCTGTCCGTCAAATAGGCCTCGACCACACGACAGAGGTAGGTCGGCATCCGGTGATACCGGAGTGCCTCCCTGATGCAACTCCAGGGCAGGGTATTAAAGGCATTGGCGATGTCTAAAGACACCGCCAAGACGACCCCACCCCGGGCCACAGCATCCCCCGTCGTGAGGGCCCGCACGCGCATGATGGCGTCCACCGTAGAGCGCCCCCTGCGGAAGCCAAACTGGCTCTCCGCCAAATCCGGCCCCACACGCACCAGCCGCCCGACGAGGCGGTCTGCAATTACTCTCTCAAAGAGCTTGCCCACCTCGTCGAGCAGCACGATGGGCCGGTAAGCCGACGGAGAGTAAGTAAGTAAGTAAGTAAATCATTTATTTGCGTAAAACATGGTATACATTGATGTTAATATTAATACAGTAGCTCAACATGTTTCGCTAAGATATAACATAGCATGCAAAAATTTATATTTCGACAAAAGGAATCAACATCTCACATCCATAAAATCTTTTAAACTGTAAAAATTACATTCAATAAGCCACTTGTGTAATTCTGTCTTAAATTTTCTCGAGTTCAATATTTTAAAGCGACTTGGTATTTTGTTATAAATACGTACGCACATTGCAAGGCAGTTTTTGTTGTATTTCGCAAGTCTTGGCAAATCACTTAATACCAGTTTATGAGGATCTCGTCTGTTTCTGGGATTTACATCATTTGCTGATTTAAATAAATGTTTGTTGTTAACTACAAATATACATACCTCATATATATACAGACATGGGAGAGGTAGCAGACCAAACCTCTTGAACATTGGTCTACATGAGTCATCCGGTTTAATACCACTTATTGCTCTGATGCACTTTTTTTGTGCGATAAATGCTCTATCCATATTGGTACCATTACCCCACATTACGAGACCATATCGCAGTAGCGACTCAACATAGGCGTAGTATGACATAATTGCAGTTTTTATGTTAGTTACGTTTTTAACTTGCTTCAGTGCGTATACAAATTTATTGATTCGAGTGCTTACATTATCTACATGTTCTTTCCAGTTCAAATCTTTGTCTATTATTACGCCTAAAAACCTTGTATGGGTTGCCTCTTCGATTTTATTAATATTAAGTTTTATATTGTTTTTATTATTATTTGATTGATTAAATTGAATGTAAACGGATTTATCTAAATTTATTTTTAAATTATTCATGTCAAGCCAAAGCAGTAATTTGTCTATTGTATTATTTATGTCAAACTCATGGTCAGTCTTGTTTTTATTTTTATCTGATGTCACTATGATTGATATATCGTCGGCAAATAATATGCATTTATGATTGGTTATTTTTATGATGTCATTAATATATAAAAGAAACAATATTGGACCAAGCACGCTTCCTTGCGGAACGCCACATTTATTTTGCTTATATTCTGATGAGTATGGTATCATATCTCTATTACTGTTAATTTTACTAATAATGACACGTTGCTGTCTATTGCTTAAATAGGATGATATCCATTCAAGTGCCGGTCCTCTAATCCCAATAGTCTCTAGTTTATCCAACAATATGCTGTGCGACACAAAATCGAAGGCTTTTGATAAATCAAAGAAAAGTCCCGTAGTCAGATGATTATTATTAATATTTGAAAGTACTGCCTTCATAAGAGAGTAAATAGCTAATGACGTGGATTTCTTTTTTTGAAATCCATACTGTTCAGTACTTATTATTTGGAATTTATTACAAAATTCTATTAGCCTTTTATACATACATTTCTCATAAATTTTTGAAAAAATAGGTATCAATGTAATTGGCCGGTAATTACTAATATCACTTTTATCTCCTTTTTTAAATAACGGCTTAATAATTGATAATTTTAACCTATCGGGAAATGTTCCTGCTGCAAAAGACATGTTTATTAAATGGGTTAAAATACTAGTCAATTCATTACAGCAAGGTTTTATGATTTTAGTACTAATTTCGTCATAGCCCTCTGATCTAGTGTTGGACAGGGACATTATTTCAAGGCGCACTTCGTTTTCTGACATTGGCTTAAGAAACATTGAGTTGACATATCTATTTTGCCTATAATTTTGAACAGCTTGATCTTGCGGTAACGTTTGCGTCAAATTCACGTAATAGTTATTGAATGTAGAAGCTATTTCTACAGGGTCTGTAACTACAATACCATTTAATTTTATTGCATCTATATTATCTTTAGGGGTGGTATTTTTATTTATTTCATTTTTGATGACAGTCCAAGTGGCTTTACATTTGTTATCTTGTGTTTCTATATATTTTATGTTCGCATTCTTTTTTGAGCTGTAAATACATTTTTTAAGCATATAGGAATATTTTTTATATATTAATTTATTAGAATTATTTTTGTTTTTATAAAAGTCATAGCGTAATTTTCGCTTAGTTTTGCAACTTTGTCTAAGACCTTTACTTATCCACTTTTGCGTGTTTTTAGCGGTACTGTTGACCCTGACTCTTACCTTAGGAAAACAGAGATTGTAAAAGAGGCACCACAGATCATGAAAATCATTAAAGGCAGAATTTGAATCTGTGTTTATATATATATCAGACCAACAAATACTTTGTAAGCATTCCCGGAATTTTCGGATATTATATAGGTTGTAATCTCTTTTATAAACGTAGTGTATTGATGCTTTTTGTGGTACATTTTGAGAAGGAAAGCTAAGCATTTGTGCTGTATCATGATCTGAGAGATGTAACGGTAGTACGGTTGCAGTAGCATTGGAAATATTGCTCAAAATATGATCAATACAAGCCAATTTACGTGTGGCAACATTGATCAGCATTTTCAAATTATAATTATTGCATAAGTCTTGTAACTGATTTGTAATGTTACCTTTTTTTAGTGTATTTATATTCAAATCACCAGCTATAACTATATTGACTTTAGACTTGTATTTATTTATTAAATCGTGCAAAAGTTTGTGTAATTTTAATAAAAACTGTGTTGGATCCGATTTAGGAGTGCGATAAACACATATAATAGTTAATTTACCACACATTAATTCTATTCCACAGGCTTCAAACGTATTTTGAGTGGCGTAGTTTTTAACTATTGACAATTCTTTATAATTTAGCTCCTTTTTTACTAATATACAAGTGCCACCCCTTTGTTGTTCTCTACAGAAGTTAGTAGCCATTACATAATTATTTATTTTTACATAATTGTCCAAACCTTTTTTTATAAAAGTTTCAGATAGGCATATTACATCTGGGTCATTATTATCGTCCTTTAGTTCTTGAATGGTTAGTTCTAGTAGTTCTTGTTTGGATAGAACACTGGCGATATTTTGATGTAATATTTTAAAATAGTGCGATTTGTTGGTGGCTTTAGGTACGAAAAAATGAGTCGCTCTTATTTATAACATGAAAATAGTACGGTATAGTTCCTTTCCTAACCTTCGTATTGGATTCCGTAAAGTTATTGCTTTTAGGATGCGTAACAGTTTCAATGCGACTTTGTTTCTTAAAGTAGTAGGGAATTGTCCCTTTTTTTGTTTCATGTATACCAATGCTCAATTTGAAACTTGATTTGCCACTTGCTATTCTCTTTCGAATTTCAGTAGGGTTCAAATATTTATCATTATAGTCATTACAATCTATAACAAAATTAATTGACTTACACATATCAGACAATTCGGTGCTTATTTGTTTTACAAAGTGACATTTTTTATACTTACTACATACATTTTTTATAGAATTGTTTAATTTATTGACATTGAGGAATACATTTTTTACGACATTTAATACAATTACAGTGTTACAACTAAATATATTCAATATATTTTTCAATTAGACAAGATAATATTTATGCTACGGTCATTTTCACCTAAACAAATTACAACTTTTTCGTCTGTTGTTAATTTTACATTTCTGCAGGTGGATGTTACTTCGCTACATGGTGCGTTTGGTTTAGTTTGAGCAACGAGAGAGGAAAGTTCGCAGGTATTCTGACTCCGTATCAATAATGTAATACGTTCTGTAAGAGTTAGAATTTCTTTTTCTGCAGTCCTTAATTGCTGTTGCAGGGTTAGGATTTCCTGTTGCAGGCGTAATATATTTACGTGATCAGTAGCTTCAACGTTCAATGTGGATGACGATGGAGAGGATGGCGTAGAATGCACGTAGTGTTGTTGTGACAGGGCTTGCTTCTTTTTCTTGGAGCTTGTACCCGGATATCCGAATATAGAGGAAGAATGACATAAGGATTTTAAAGTATTATTTTCTGTACATAATTTTTTTATTTGTTTATGTAGTTCGGTATTTTCTAGCAATGTATTTCCCAGTTCATTTTCTGTGCTTTCTAACTGAAGTGTAAGTTGAGCTATTGTATCCTTCATTTCTGAGACTGATACCAAGTCCGTTACAGTTCTGTCAACACTCCTTGATAGTTTATTGGGAGTAGTATATGACTCATCAGTCGATTCGCAGTCGGTAAGTATGTGAGAGTCAAATAATTTTGTACTACTTTGAATTGAAGACGGACGTTTCGACGTATCATCGACTAGATCTTTCTTTGTCTTCGAAGTTTGTTTTATTGGCGAAGGTGTTTTAATATAATTCTGCTTCTTTCGTACGGTAATATTGGAAGCTCCGTCGGTATTAGAATATTTTTTATTTCTAATACACACCTTACATCTCCATTTTTTTTTCGCTTCTGCATCTTTTAGTCGATATGTAGGTTCTGGATAACCGTCGCAATCAAACTCATATCTGTTATCACAGGCGGAACGAACACAAAGCAGTACTTTTTATGTTCACATCTTTTTTACATTTATGACATCTTACCAGTGATGCCATCTTGCGGACGGTTTTGCTATTATTGCAAACTTACAAGTAGACAGCCAACGTTTACTCGCCGGAACCCGGACAGTCAATATTTAATTCCAAATATTAATATTGGAGACCTCCGAAAAGTATAAGTTAGCACTGAGGTTTGAACTCGCGACCACTCGATCGGGCGGTGCTTAAAAGGCAAAAGTAGATAGCACCTTAAACCTCTGCGCCACTCGTACAGTTAATAATTTTATCAAATTTATTGACTGCTTGCCGCAAATCAAAGATCACTGGATAGAATAACAATGACTGTACAAAATTACTTTTTTATGTGGCCGTTGAGAATTTAAACCACTGTATGAATCACTTTTTTTCACTTCGTCTTATTGTTATTGTTTATTTAACGTTTTTTTGAGATGTTGGGATAAAATAACTTTGTGAGGTTTATTTTTGTTTATTTGTTGCTGATTAAGTCACTTTTGTGTTATTGTTTTGGAACACTTGAAGAATTTTAAGTTTTTTAGTCTTATTTTCACAGTTTTTGTGAATTTTTTTTTTTTAGATAACACTGTCACTTAGTTATTAGTCAATATTTTATAAGTTCAAATGGTTTTTATTCACTTTTACACACTATTACTATTTTTAGATTTTTTTTTTTAACGGAGCACGACGTTTGACGCGTCGACTCCCGTATGACGCGTCGACTCGACTTCCGCTTCGAGAGTCCGCTGGGCGCCCCGGCTTCTTGATGAGGACCAGTTTCCCCGTCTTCCAACGAAGTGGGAACTGGCCCCTCTCCATGCATGCGCTTAGGAGCCCCCTTAGTCGAGGCCCGAGAGCCTCCGAGGCCAGGACCCAGGCTTTCCCAGGTAAGCCGTCGGGTCCTGGGGCGGTATTTTTAGCACTCAGCCTACGTACCGCCACTCGCAGCTCTACCTCGGTCACCTCCGGAGCATCGTCGTCGTCGTCGGCGGTGTGGTCCGCATTCAGCACCGCAGTAGGCGGAGCCATGGGCGGGGAGATATGGTCCCCTCTAGAAGGGAACAGAGTGCTCACCACGTCCTCCACGAGCTGGGGCCGGAGACTCTGCGTCAGCGGGGGAGCCCATGGGCGGAGCTTCTCACGCACCAATTTGTAGGGGCGTCCCCACGGGTCCCTGTTCAGAGTCTCCAGCGACTCCTCGCGGGCCAGTCCCTTGGCCCGCAGGATCTCCGCTTGGAGGGCGGTCTTCGCCGCTCTGTACCCCTCGTACAGCTCCGCCTGAATGGCTTCCGTATCCGGAGGGCGAATACGGAGCCTGCGGTGTCTGGTGTACCGGCGTCGCGCAGCGACGCACGCACTGCGTAAAGTCGTCAACTCTGGCGACCACCTGGCGCTGAGCGCGTCCGGGCTGGGCCCGGGGCATTGCCACGTCACATATTTCGGACATGGCCTCCCGGAGCCACTCCGCCTCGACGTTGATGTCAGCAGGCCTGTCCGGTGATGACACCCAGGCCTGCACGATCGAGGCTTCCAGGAGGAGCTCCCGGTCCAGCTGTTTCAGCGCCCACCGCGGACCACTCGGGGCCTGTCGGACCAGCGCGCTCGAGGTCTGGGCGGAGACGTCAAACCGGATGTACCGGTGGTCGGAATAGGTCTCCACCCCCTCTATGACGCGCCAGTCAAGGACACGCGGTGACAGAGCGGGGCTGGCGAACGAGATGTCCACCACCGATTCACCCCGCATCCGCACACACGTGGGGACAGAACCCCGATTTAGGACGACCAGGCCTGTCTCCAGAGCCCAGTCCTCCACCATTCTGCCCCGTGTGTCCGTATACCGGGAACCCCAAGCCACATTCTTGGCATTGAAATCCCCGAGGATGAGCACGGGGAGGGAACGGAACCCGATGACGACGACTTTCAACCCTGCAAGGGAGTTGTGGAACTCGGCAAGAGTTCGGTTCGGGGAGAAGTATACCCCAACCACTACGATCTCCCCGAACCGTGCTGCCACGCAACCCCGTCCCCTCGTGACAGACTCGAGGGACGGAGTACCGGCGGCGGCCGACGAAATTAGGGTCACTGAGCCGCTCAGGTCCTCCACCCAGTCATCCCTGGGCGGGACAAAGTACGGCTCAGCGACCACGGCGATGTTAATCGACCACTGCGCCATGCTCTGGAGCAACAGATCCTGAGCGGAGGCGCAGTGGTTGATGTTCGCCTGGAGGAGGCGTAATGGGGCCGTTATTGGCACTCCATGTCAGCCTCCTTCCGAGCCCTCTGTGAGGGCCCCGCCGCGGTGGTGACGGCGGCGACGACGGCGGTCAAGGCGGCAGCGGCGGCGGCAGTGTCGGCGGCTGCGGCAGTGACGGCGGTGGCGGAGGGCTTGCCCCTGCCCCTGGCTGTGGCGGGTGGAGCGCAGGCCTTGCTCCCCATCCGGTGATCGGCCGGCTTGCCAGCTGCCGCACATACGGTGCAGTGCGGCGCGGCATTGCAAGAGCCGGCCTTGTGGCCGGGCTGACCACAGCGGAAGCAATGGTGGCTGCGGTCCACCTCCGAGGTGCATTGAGCTCCCACGTGGTTGCCCACCTGGCAGCGGAAGCACCTCAGAGGTCTGGGTTCCAGCAGTTTCACCTGCGCGGAAACCCAGCCCACCAGTAGCCTTCGGCCTTCGGCTATTTTTTTGGCCGCCGACACGGGGCAGCTTACCGTAACGGCTCGCATCCCCTTGAAGTCAGGACGGATGGTGCCTGCCCTCACCTGCTCGGCAGAGCACCCCCTAGTCCTAACGACGGCGGCCATCACATCTCCCTCCGTCACAGAGTCGTCCAGGCCCAGGATGCGCAAGTCAGCGCATTTGTTGGGCCTGGACACTCGGGCCTCGTCCGCATTTAAGGACGCCCTAAGCCTTTCGGCCAGAGCGTCGGCGGCCGGGCCGCTGGCCGCACCGGGGATCTCCAGCATCCGGGCCCCAGTCGCCGTGAGCCTTACCCGGATGCCTTCGGTGGCGCCGATCTCTAGGCTCACCGCCTTTCCCACCTTGGCTAGCACGTCACGGTAGGACACGCCCTTCTTCACCGCTTCCGGCTGTAGTGTAATCACTACAGCTGCGGACTTCGGGGCACGGAGCCTAGCCGCGACGCTTCGCTCTTTGCGCTGCTGCTGCCTCTCCTTCCTTTTGGCCGCCCTTGCCGCCTGCCTGGCCTTCCTCTTTTCCCCGGCTACTTGCCATCCAGCACCAGCCGGAGGAGATATAGGAGGAGGAGGTGGGGGCGTCCGTCTTGCAGCCAGGGCCGGTGCCCTCGCCGTCTGTGTAGCCATCCCGCCCGCCCTGGGCATGGGCGGCCCCTCGGGTTTCGGCAGTTTTAACAGTAAGCTACATATATAGGTAGTGATTTGGGTAAGGCATAAATCAGTGATATTAATTTAATTGTAACTTAAGACCCCTATTTTTAAAGATTTTTTTTATTCCTGGTCGAATTTTGGTGGCTTTGGTGGCGTTTTCACCCCACCAAAATTAAAAACGACTTACCAAATTATAAGTATGTACTATACAGGGTGTTTGGCGCATGGACCGACACAATTTTTCCAGGGATTTGGGAGGTCATTAGCTAGTTTCTACCCATACACCCTTTGTCCCAAATTTTTTTTATTAACGTATTTAGAAGTTGTAAAATTTCATACTTTAAATAAAAAATTTAACTTTGGAAGCTTGTAAGGAATTTTCTTGAAACCAGTTGTATCACTGCCACTACACCCACAAACAAAAAACCTATTTCGAATTAAAGGAAAAATTTTGGGGTATTTTTTCATAAAAAAAAAATCATATGTAAGTAACCAACCGTTACATTTGGGACAAAGGGTGTATGGGTAGAACCTAGCTAATGACCTCCCAAATCCCTGAAAAAATTGTGTCGGTCCATGCGCCAAACACCCTGTATATATGTATTGTTTGTACCTATATAGCCAGTTTTTACGTTGCAAGCCAGTTTGATTAGCAACCAATAATTAATGTTACGTACTTGACAGTAAGTAAGACCTATTATTATAAGGCTGGCATACTAATGATCAAGTTTCTTATTCATATATTTTAATTTTGTTGCTTTTAAGAATGCCAAAACAGACAGCGTAGAGAGGGTGCTTAAAAATAGAATGGCAGAAAGAAGAAGAAATGCAAGAATAAAGAGCAATCCCGAACAGGCTGAAACACTACGAAAAGGAAAAAGGGAGAGATATCACCAAAAAAGCGAGAAGGTAAATTTGTTTCACAACAACAAAAGTCACATAATTATTGTTTTCTTGTTTTTAAGTTTTTCTTTTTTGTATTATTGCGAGAAGGCATAAATTTGAAAATTAGGTACAAATTCCGATTGTAGAAACCATTGATCTCGCCTGGTGATTAGCACCCAAATATTGAGTTAAGGCTTTTTAGTTAACTGAAATCTGTAACTATTGGTGAAATGGTCATGAACTGTTTGCAATTTTTTTTTGTTATATTTTTTTTCAATCATGTTTTATTTTAGGGTTAAGTAATTATGTTTTATTTCTTACTTTTGTTTGGGAAACTTTTGTAGATCGTTTTTGTTGGTAAGTAATTTTGTTTACCTATAAGTAATAAAAAGATTAATATTTTTTAGTTTTCCTGTTTTTGTGTCGTAAACTCATAATTACCATTATGAGTTAACCAGATAAATAATAATGAATATTTTTTTACAATAAAGAGTTTTATTAATCGATGAAAGTTATTGATAATTCCCGAGAATTTGTGAGATTACTTACATTGAGCTTTATTAGTGAAATTATGGTTTGTGACAGAGAAATCCAATTTTGGTGCCACTGATTTTCAATTTTGGTGGGCACTTTCGATTTTAGTGGATAATTTTCAATTTTGGTGGCCGCACTAGACTTTGAACTAAAATATCTCAAAAACTTATCGAGATTTTCTCAGACCTCTTGAAGATCCTTTTAGCTTGGACTTTCTATTCTTATACCAGGTCCTTATTTTTCACGAAAACTGAAGAAAAAAATACGCCACCAAAATTGAAAAAAAATGCACTTTGTTGATATTGACCCAAATGGTCTACCTACATGGTCCTCAAAGATTATTATGATATTATTCTAATTATTGTGAATGTGAGAACTATGTCGGTCATTGGTTTTTTTATATTTATTTTTGTATTTTTGTCAGCGTAGTCATGATCTGGCAGTTTGAGTAATTTATGCGGCCTACTCAAAGGTCCTTTCTTTGGTATTGTTCGTCGAATCGTTGAGCTCCTTGAGTCTAAGTTGAGCTGCACGATTACTGACAATTGCGTACACTAACTGGACAGGTCCACTCAATCTGTGTGGTTCTTTCCTCAAAAGACCATTGCAGACACCGATCTACATAGCCTTCACATGATCTGACCAAGATTTTGTCTGGACTTTAAAAGAGACTGTGACCTCTGAGTTTGTTTCGGCCTTTCTTCTCAGAGTAGTCAGATAGGAATCGCCGACCTCATCTAGTTTAAAAAAAATGTGATTGACGTGTAAAAGTGTTTGTTTAAACCTACTTACAGAAATAAAATCATTTATCATTTAAGAATTTTTAGTCAGGTTAGTTAGTGGTTACGGCAGGTGGCAGCAGGCAGGGGTGCCTGGCAGAAAACCTCCCCGAGTGCTCAGTGGCTGCTGGTCCTTTTGTTTTCTTGAGGACGAGCAGGCGCTGGGACGGTGCACCCTGGGTGCGGGCAACAGTCTCCTCTCTCGTGAGGGGTGGGAAAGAGGAGATTCTTCTCCGTGGCGAATTTCAGCTGGAGCGGAGGAGTCGCTCCCGAGGGCTCTCTATCTGCGCTCTGCAGCTGCAGAGTGCACGACTAGGGAGCGAAGTGGGGTAGACCACGGGCCGTTTTACAGTCGGCGGTCTGGGGGTCTCCGTGGCGTGTACGTCGCGGTGACCGAGATGGGGAAGACCACGGGTTGCTCCTCAACCTGCGGTCTAGGGGCATCCATGGCGAGGTGTTTTGAGCCACGGTGCCGGGTGGTGGGTAGGTTATGTTAGTTATAGGTTAGTTCTGCTTCCCAATCTGGGGGGCCCGAGCGCCGTCTGTAGACGGCTCTACGTGGGGGTCGTGCGATCCATGGCCCTGTATGGGGCCCCGGTGTGGGCCTCTGACCTGACGGCCGGCAGCATCGCTGTTTTGCGAAAGCCGCAGAGGGCGATGGCCGTCAGAGTCATCAGGGGGTATCGCACGATCTCCTACGAGGCAGCTTGCGTACTGGCCGGATCCCCGCCCTGGGACCTCGAGGCGAAAGTACTCGCGTCGTTGTATCGGTGGCGCGAGGAAGCGAGGGCGCGGGGCGAGGGACCGATGCAGCGACACATAGAGCTGCGTCGGTCTCAGCTTCGCGAGGTCCTGGTGGCGGAATGGCGGGACAGGCTTTCACGCCCTACCGCCGGCCTCGTCACCATCGAGGCGGTCCGGCTGGTGCTCGAGCGCTGGCTCGGGAGGAGGCACGGCTCCCTGTCGTTTCGGGTGACGCAGGTGCTCTCGGGGCATGGCTGCTTCGGGAAGTACCTGTGTCGCATAAACAGGGAGCCGGACGCCCGGTGTCACCACTGCGTCGACTACCGGGAGGACACGGCGCGGCATACGCTGGCAGAGTGTGCCGCTTGGGAGGAGCCGCGCCGTGCTCTCATCTCAGACGTAGGCAGTGACTTGTCGCTGCCGGCCGTAGTCGAGTCGATGGTCGGCAGCGACGAGTCCTGGGACGCGGTGGTTTCCTTCTGCGAGACAGTCGTCTCGCAGAAGGATGCTGCGGAAAGGGAGAGGGAGATCTCATCCCCTCACCCGGCCCGCAGAAGGCGCACCGGGCGTCGGCGGAGGGCGGACAACGCCCTCTTCCAGCCCCCCTAAATGGGTCCAGGGGCGACGGACTCGGGGACGTCCGTCGCCCCCCATACATCAGGACCTGAGGTGGCGGCGCGTAGTGTTCCACGCGCGCCCCTCTTAGACGTCGCGGAGGGAGTCAAACACCTCACTCCCCCCCAGACCCGAAGCGGCCCGCAGTGGCGGGCCGGCACCAGTCGGGGGTTGCGGAAGGATCGTACGTTCCCGCGACCCCCGGCGTAGGTGTGAGATGGAACACCGGGGTGGTTTTTAGTCAGTAAGAGTCTGACAGACCCCTCATGGATGTCCGCCGCCCTGGGGTGGGCACCCCAGGGCGGCGGACATCCATGAGGATTTTCCACCCCGGAAACAAAAAAAAAAAAAAGTTATTGGTTAGTTAGAAGGGGAAGAAAAAAAAAAAAGTATATTAGTTAGCATTCGATTGTAGATACCGAGCAGCGGGCGGTATATCCTGCACCGGAGGCATCCGCGGGCCTCGGGAGGATCAACTACCCTCCCAAAAAGAGCGGCCGCATCGCCTTGGGGAAGTGATGTGCGTACCACCCATTTCGTAAATGGAAATGTCCGAAAATAAGAAAGATTTGTCATGCGACCCGGCTGACGCCCGGCGCTCGCAGGTACCCGGGCCTGCGAGTGATAAATTGGTTACCGACGGAAGCGCAGGGGTAGGCGACCAGGCTCCTGTTCCTGATAATATTACTGGAAGCCGTAATTTAAAAATTATTGACGGAGGGCCGCGTGGACCGTCTTCCGTTAGGAAACGTCCACGCGACCCTACTCTGGTGGGAGGTGGGTCGATGGATCTGTCCTCAGATGAGGAAGGCCTGCTGGCCCCGAAGTTGTCGACCGCGAGGAGAGGTTGGCAGGCTTCGAGAGGAGTGAGTGCTTCACGGCCGCGGAGGGACGCACAGGGTAAGTTCGTGCGCCCCAATACTCCGGCGGCCAGCGAAGCAGAGAGTGACATGGGGGTCACTACCGAGGACCCTGGTGGCGAAAAGTTGTGCCTCGCTAGGGAGCTCAAAGCCACCAGAAGAGAGCAGCGCAAAGCCGTCGCGGCCGACAAAGTGTCGAAAATGGCCCGACGCGCACGCGAGCGACGCGCTGCTCTAGCGGCGGAAGGGGGGGAACCATCTGCGGTGGCCCTAAGTCAGCTTGCCTTGGACGGGGTGGACTTAGTCCTGAAGGTTGCCACCAAATCCGGTAGCCTGAAGGGCACGTTCACCCGCGGTCTGAAGGAAGCTGCCGCGGACATTAAGGAGGCGGTTGGCATCCTCCTCAACAGGACGGCCTCAGACGAGGACGCGAAGTTGCAGGAGGAAAACAGCCATCTCCGAAATGATTTGGAGGACCTCCGGCGACAAATTTCTGCGCTGAGCGAGCAGCAGCAGCGACGCACGTCCACTGATGCCGCATCGGTAGTGGCCCCGGCTCCCGCAACGAGACCGGCAAGCGCTCATACCGACGACGAGGTCGAGCGCATTGTCCGGCTCTGCATGCTTCAGTGCGGGAGCATGGTCAATGCTCGTATGGAGGCGATTTCTCGGCGTCTCCCTGCGGAAATCCTCCGTCCGCCCCTAGCGGCTGATACACGGCGGAGGGCTGAGGAGCCGCCGAGACCTGCGCCTCGGAAGGGGAAGCCCGCGGAGGGTGTTAAAAAGCCCCATCGAGCGATCAGCCCACGACTGTCGGGTCTAAGGGTGTGACCTGGACGACAGTCGTGGGCCGCAAGAAGGCCCTCAAAGCCGCCAAGGCGGCCTCAGCAACAGCGCACGCCCCCGGCCGAACCGCAAAGGCGGTTGCGCAGCCTGCGAGGCGGACTGCCAAAGGTGGTCGCAAAGGACCGGCGATACGTGCTCCGTTTTCCGAAGCTGTGACGCTCACGCTACAGCCCGGAGCTGCGGAGCGCGGCGTAACGTACCAGTCGGTCATTGCCGAGGCCAAGACAACGATCAAATTATCAGATCTTGGTCTTCAGTCCGTCACCCTCAGGCAGGCTGCGCGGCTGTTTGAGGTGGCTGGTATTGCGAGCGGCAGTGCCAAAAAGGCGGACGCTCTGGCCGCCAAGATGAGGGAGGTCCTCAACCCTGAGGACGTCCGGGTCTCCAGGCCAGTGAAAACTGCAGAAGTGCGGATTGCTGGTCTGGATGATTCCGTGACCTCTGAAGAGGTGGTGGCCGCCATTGCCCGAAGCGGAGAGTGTCCGCCGGACAAGGTGCGGGCCGGCGATGTACGCACCGACGCCACCGGACTCGGCGTGGTCTGGGTTCGGTGCCCTAAGCTGTAGCGTCGGCGAAGAAGATCACCTTAAGCGGCAGATTGCTGGTTGGCTGGGTTGCAGCGAGGGTGAAACTCCTGCAGCCCCGGGCTTTGCGGTGCTTCCAGTGCCTGGAAAAGGGGCACGTCCGGGCAAAGCGCACCGCTGAGGTTGACCGTAGTGACCTCTGTTATCGCTGCGGTCAGCCGATAGACAGTCCGCAAGGCACCTGGTTTACTGGTGGACCAACGAGATCGCGCGGCTGCGCGTTGCGGCTCGCCGCCAGTACACGCGATACCGGAGACGATGTCGACGGGATTCCGTCGAGGAACACGCGCTGTATGAGGTGTACCGCGCGTCCAAGGAGACTCTGTGCTGCTGCTGGGGTCCCTAGATCGGGATCCGTGGGGGCGCCCTTACCGTTGGGTACGGGGCAAGTTGCGTCCCTGGGCGCCTCCACTGGCGCAAAGCATGCATCTCCAGTTGATAGAGGCGGTGGTATCGGCACTCTTGCCTGAGCGAGCGGGACACGTTCCCCCGGCGATGGCTTCGCCCTGTCCACCGATGTCCCCGAGGTGACGCAAGCAGAGACGAGAGCGGCCGTGTCGCGACTCCGGGCTAAGAAGACAGCGCCCGGACCCGACGGAGTTCCTGGTCGAGCTCTCGTCCTGGCTCTGAAGGAGCTAGAGCCCCAGCTGAGGGGGCTCTTCACGGCATGTCTCGAGCAGGGTCAGTTTCCCAGTGTGTGGAAGGAGGGGAGGCTAGTCCTGCTCAGGAAGGAGGGGCGCCCCGCGGACTCGCCGTCCGCGTATTGGCCCATAGTGCTGCTCGACGAGGCGGGCAAACTTTTTGAGCGCATTATCGCAGATCGTCTCGTCAGCCACTTGTGCAGGGATGGGCCGGACCTGGACGACAACCAATTCGGTTTTCGTCGGGGGCGCTCCACCATAGACGCCAACATGCACGTGAGGGCCCTGGCGGAGGAGAGGGTGGGAATTCGGGCCCCACTTCCGGCGGCTGGCGCCCAAGCTGATGGGCGCAGCGGGCGCGCTTTCAACGTTGCTTCCCAACTTGGGGGGCCTGAGCGCCGCCTGTAGGCGGTTGTACGTGGGAATCGTGCGGTCCATGGCCCTGTATGGGGCCCCTGTGTGGGCGATGGACATGACGGCCGGCACTCTCGCCATTCTGCGCAAACCGCAGAGGGCAATGGCCGTCAGAGTCATCAGGGGGTATCGCACGATCTCCTACGAGGCGGGCTGCGTACTGGCCGGATCCCCGCCCTGGGACCTAGAGGCGAAAGTACTCGCGTCATTATATCGATGGCGCGAAGAAGAGCGGGCACGGGGCTCGAGGCCGGTGCAGCGGCAGATCGCGCTGCGCCGAGAGGAGCTCCGTCAAGTCTTGGTGGCGGAATGGCGGCAAAGGCTTCTGCGCCCTACGCCGGCCTCGCTACCGTCGAGGCGATCCGGCCAGTACTCGACGACTGGCTCGGGAGAAGGCACGGCTCCCTGTCATTTAGGGTGACGCAGGTGCTGTCGGGGCACGGCTGCTTCGGCAAGAAGGTACCTGTGCCGCATGGACAGGGAGCCGGACGCTCGGTGCCACCATTGCGTCCATTGCGGGGAGGACACGGCGCAACACACGCTCGCCGAGTGTGTAGCTTGGGAGGAGCAGCGCCGTGTCCTCACAAATGAAGTAGGAGGCGATCTGTCGCTGCCGGCCGTAGTGCGGAGGATGGTCGGTAGCGCAGAGTCGTGGGACGTGGTGGTGTCCTTCTGCGAGGACGTGATGTCGTAGAAGGAAACTGCGGAACGGGAGAGATAGATCTCGACTCCCCCGGCTGCAGAAGGCGCACCGGGCGCAGGAGAAGGGCGGACAACGCCCTTTTCCGGCCCCCATGAATAGGTCCAGGGGCGAGGGACTTGGGGAAGTCCCCGCCCCCTATTCGATGGACCCGAGGCGGAGGCGATGCACGGGGTAGTTAAACACCTCACTACCCCGTGCAGGAGACGAGGCCCAGACAGGCCGGGCCAGCACTAGTGTGGGGCTGCGGAAGAATTTGGATTCCCGCGGCCCCGCGCGCACGTGCGAGGAGACACCGGGGTGGTTTTAGCCGGTAAGAGTCCGGCACGCCCCTCCGCCTTTTCCCCAGGCGGAGATTGTCCATGAGGACTTCCCCCCGTAAAAAAAAAAAAAAAACGGTGGCGGCAGGCAAAGGAAAATGGAAGGATGGAAACCTTTGTCTTGCAGTGGGATGAAATAGGCTGCATAGTATTATCACAGTCTATTTTAATAATAAATATCATAAAGTACATGGATACTTCGGGTAACACTACTATACTTGTGACTTGTGAAACCAAAGTATTATCTACTTCAAGCCAATGTTTTGTGTTTCCGTGCAACATTTATTCGAGGTGGCGCCACAGTTCATATTGTTGCTCAAAGGCCGTATGCGTAGACCGAACGAAACGTAAAAAATCAATTGTGAAAAACTTACCTTCCTAGCCGGCAGATGTCGCTTGCGCTCTAAATTTTCAGTCTTGGGAAGTGATAAGAATATTTTGCAAGAGAAACCACATTTTCGAGGTAAAGAAACCTTAATTTACTAAAAATTTCTGTTTTGTGATCAGTTACTTATTATTTGTTTCAAATTGGTGTTGTAAGCTTTTTTTAATACGGTAATTGGCGAAAAATAACGTACTGAAGTACATAGGTTGTCAAATACGTAAGTAGATTCTGAATTTGAATATAATTTTATATTTTCGTAATTACGTTACATCAAGGCTTCTATTGTTTCTTATTACGGTAATTATAAGAGAACCTAGTTAATCATTTCTTTTCATTAGATAATAGTGATAGATAAAGCTAAGGAGTTCATGTTATGTAACTCTTCCCTATTGATCACTGCGGGCATAACCTCTTATGACAAATATCTCGCCAATATTTTACTGTGTCAAAACCAATGGATGATATAAATGGTACGGGATAGATATCTTGCCCATAATACCTTCTAGATTTTTATGATAAACATAGAAAAACGATTCTGTGGTTAACTCCGGGTAGTAATCAATATTTTTTCATAGCTATCTCTAAAAATCCCTTACACCGACCTTCTTTTTATTAGTAACAGTATAATATTAGTATAAGTTTTACTTATTTTAGACCTAGGGCTGCCAGAAAGCTAATTCTTAAGAAATAAGCAGTACCTTTGTACTCAATACTTAATGTTGTATCTGTATCTATTTTACTGTGTGTACATAAATAATAGAATAAATAAAGATACTGTTTTGTAATATTATCATAGCTTTGTCATGTACTTGTGCCGCACATAGATGTGCTAATACAACCAATAATAATCGGCAACCTACATATAATAAGCATACTCTATCAATCTGATAATAGTTTTGAAATTCACCTCCATACTTCTGTAATCATAATCACAGACAAGCAATGTTTATGGAGTGAACAATAATGTTTATGAATGATCCCTAAAAATGTTTATTCGATCAATCACTCAGCAAAAGCACCGAAACAATATAGTAAGCAATTGTATTATGTTCTTTTTTTAAATCCGTAACACTTGGAAATAATTATTTGGGAACTGATGGAGACTATCCTTATTGCTGTGGTTCTTGTTTATTGACTACTACCACTACTACCACTTAAAAATATTGTATTAAGAACACAGCATAATGATTTTCCATCTAGCACGCACTGTGATAGGATCATAGCATGTTTGTCCTATATCCATGTTACATTTTAAACATGTGACATAATTGTCCTTATAATATTTTGTGCACATGTTTTTTATTCAATGCTTAGTGCGAGTCTATTGTTCCAATTCAAACCTTATTTCAATAGGCTTAACAGTTACATAACTCATGCTAGTGAATTACATTAGCCATTGTTGGAAGGCTATGAAAATGGGTGTGTCTCTTATCTTTAACATGAAGTTTTCTCTAAGGTTATATGATGTGATTTGTATCAAGTCTATGGTGACATTCTTCTTATCCCATTCGCAGTCCCATGACATACGAGCCATGGTGAATTTAATATTTCTGTAAAATATGCTGCTACTGTTAAAAAAAAAACAATCACAAATGTGTCAATTCATAATGTTAATCCTCAAGTGTTTATTAAATAAAAACAAGAATGTGTAGGTATTTGTTTGAGCATTAAATATATTTTCCTTGTCATAAAACATTACCTTTGCGAGTGCAAAGATAAATAGTATGTTTTATACCCATGTGTGAATGGATTGAATCAGATGTTATAATTTAATTATGCATAACCATTGAGTGTGTAAAATATCTGTTGGTTGCTGACAAAATCCTATGGAAAGAATGCCTCGTTGGTCTTTAGGTCGCAAGAGCAACTGCTGAGCATGAGGTCATGGGTTTGATTCTCAGTTCGAGCAAAGTGTTAGTGTCTGGATTTGTGCCTGGTGGACGGCGATAGACTTGCCCCTATGGGGTTTTAACGTAACTGGTGAAATGTGGGTGTACTGTAGGTACAGCTCAGCCTAAATCTTCGGGGATTACTTGCGTGATGTGATGTTATGTTAAATGACCTAATTATTAACCTGTCCCCCATAGTTAACATTGGTTCCTATTTTTTTTTTTGAGGGTGAGAAATCATCAAATAACTTTTCCCGCTCTGGGCAGAGCGGGAGGGCGTGTCAGCCTCTTACTGACTAAAACCCACCCGTGTTCCTTCAGTTGCCTGTGCCAGGGGCCACGGTATCCCTGTCGGACTTTCCCGCAACCCTGGCAGGCATCGGCCCTAGCGGACCCTGTCATTGATGCTGACATCTCTTTGAGGCGCGCGTGGAACACAACGCGCCGTCGATCCGGGCCTGGTCCTTATCGAACGGCGAGCTGCCCATTGCTCGCCGTTCGCAAGCCTGCGCCTACGGTGGCCGGGAATCGGCCTGCGATTCCCGACGCCCAGGGCGTCTCCTGCGGCGGCTAGGGGCGTGACGGCGCGAATTTTGCCTCTCCCTCACGCGTTCTGCCTCCTCCTTCGCGAACATTACTGCTTGGCAGAAGGAGGTGACGGCTTCCCAAGCCCTCTCGCTCCGTACCATGGCCTGGACCAGGACCGGACGCGAGAGATCGCCACCACTAATCGCCTGCACGAGGACACGGCGGTGCTCCGCCCAAGCCGGGCAGACCTCTACCGTGTCCTCCGGGCGATCCACACAATGGTGACACCCGGGCGTTTCCTCCCGCCTTATCCGGAACAGGAACTGGCGCCTCTCTAGCCACTCCTCAAAGAGGAGACTTATCGCCGCAATTGTGGCGTGCCCAGCGCTGGGTTGCGACAATCGCACTCACCACATACTCTCCATGCCGCCCTGAGATCCCGCCGGAGCTCTGTCCGCTGTACCGTGATTTCTCGCGGCAGCGGAGCTACGCCCCAGCGTTTCGCCTCCTCGCGCCACTCCCAAATGTGCGCGAGGACTTTTGCCTCCAGATCCCCTGGCGGCAATTCGGCAAGGAGACTCGCCGCCTCACCGGAGACCGTACGGTATCCCCGGATCAGCCGGGTGGCCATGGCCCTTTGGGGCGCGTTCAACCGGTGGGCTGGTCGCCGCCTCATTGTTTCCTAATGACTGATATCTGTTTCCACAGCAACATGGCCAATCTCCTGCTGCGTCGTGCGGTGCTTGACGCGATCCGCGTGCCGGTGTGCGCCCGCGCCTCCTCTTCCGTCGGAGAAGTTGCCAAGGTAAGGAACCTTAACCAAAGGCCATAGAACAGTAATCTATACATACATGCAAATAAATAAAATTGAGCTGTCTGTTTGTAATGTCAAAATAACAGCTTTTTACTAAATGTGTACGAAAGTAATACATATGGAACTTATAAAAAAAAAAAAAAATTGTCTGTCTGTTCTGGCTAATCTGCGAAACGGCTGGACCAATTTTGATGAAATTTGGTATGAGGATACGTTGGACCACGGGGAAGGACAGGCTTTTTATCAACATACCTACCATGCGGGCGTAATAATAATAATAATTATTATTTATTTCAGATAACTAAGATCCAGTGTTAGTAATTACAATAATGACTTAAGACTATTGTTAGTAAAGTGACACAATATTGGTGATTCTTATTTATTGATCACCGTCCTTACCATTTTCTTAAAAACTGGAGAGGTAATATCCCCCCGTGCTCATAGGTCCACCCGCGAGCATTGAATCTGGGTCACCAACATTAAACTTAATATTTCAGACACATTTTTGAATATTACTCGAACTGGTATAAAAAAAAAATAACCTAATAAGCATGTACTTAACAATAATTACAGATCGGCAACCGCGAGTGGGTCGGCTACGGCTTCAACGGCCAGCCCAACTACATGGACAGGCCCGACTTCCCCATGCCTGCCGTGCGCTTCCGTGGAGAAACACCTGATCTTAAGGTAAACTATAATAATAATAACTAATTATTTATTTCACCAAAAGCCTTCCTACAATAACCATATGACATGAAAGGCTTAATACAAAGGTACAAACAAAGGTTAAAGGCACCATAAATAATCAGCCTATAATGTTCCCACTGCAGGAACAAAGGCTACTCTCGGTGAGAGGGTGTGGGCCGTAATCCACCACGCGGGCCCAGTGCGGGTTGGTAGATGTCACATGTCTTCGAATGTTTGGTTCTATGACATGCCGGTTTCCTCTCGATGTTTTCTTTCACCGTTTTGAGAGCAGTGGTGATTAAATAATTTACACAAAGTAAAGTGCCTGTCAGGGGCCACCACTGCTCTCATACAAAGGTCATGACTCCTAAGCTAGGTGTAAGTTCCTGTGACTTACAAGTCAGGACTATATAATACACCAGTACTCTTTTAGTTTTGTTCTCTTTCAGTACAATTTCTGTCCGTTCAAAGGTCATCTGGCAAAAATTACTGACTGCAGTAAGATGTTGTTGACCATTTTCATAAATTCATGTTTTTCTTTTACTTGGTATGCATTAAAGAGGGTTTTATCTCTCTTCACAAGCTGGTTAGGACAGCTCAGGAAATATAATTTACTAAACTAAATAAAGACCATGTTTCTTTTTACAAATTTTAAGAGCCTGGCTCTACATTTTTGTCTACCCTTTTGGGGCATATGGGTGTGATGTTGTCACAAAAGCCGCCACTTAACTAGTAACTACTGAAGTATGTAATCTTTAGTTTTTCATAAGTTTATTTTTAGTATGTAACTTATATTTGTGTCCATGTAGTGACATTGTGTTCACCCCGTAAAATCATAACTGTCGACATATCGGTGTACCGTGTACGTGTACATTAGACCTGGCGCGACGTCATGTTACTTAATGTCTGACCAAGATTGTCTGGACTTTAAAAGAGACTGTGACCTCTGAGTTTGTTTCGGCCTTTCTTCTCAGAGTAGTCAGATAGGAAACGCCGACCTCATCTAGTTTTTAAAATATGATTGACGTGTAAAAGTGTTTATAATAACGTACTTACAGAAATAAAATCAATTATCATTTATCTACACACGCACCCATATATAGGCAGAAAAAACTCCCACACACGCACCCTCGCACACCTTCGATTTGTGAGATTCAAATATGCTGATAGGTCCCGCAACATGCGACGGAAGACTACTTTTTGAAGGAAACGAAGAAATTTTTCGTCTTGTATTAATACAATTAATTATCACATTTGTATCCTGAAAGTATCGAAAATGCGTGGAAATTAGAGGTAATTTTGTGTATTTTATGTTTCTGTTCTACAAATAGTTTCAAAATGTCATAATAATATTATGACATTTTGAAATTGAAGAAATTGGTTAAAATATATAAATATATTATGTTTATTTTAACCAATTTCTTCAATTTCATTAAAAATCACATTTTCAATTTTGCTTTCGGCCCGCTCTTAATGAAAACGTCTCTGCCACCAGGTGCTCCGTGAGAAGGAAAAGGGAGACTGGCGCAAGCTGACCCTGGAAGAGAAGAAAGTTCTGTACCGCGCCACCTTCTGCCAGACCTTCGCCGAGTTCCAGGCGCCGACGGGCGAGTGGAAGGGCGTGCTCGGCTGGTCGCTCGCCATGGCCTCGCTGGCAATCTGGATCTACATGGCTATGAAGATCTTTGGTAAGGAGCTAGTAGTTTTACGGCTGGTGTTCAATCCGCCGTGCTGTGTGAAGTCGGTTTGCCATGTTGCAGCAGAAACAGAAAATATTTAATTTAGAACCAATGTTATTGAAATTAAACTGAGGTGGCAAGTTAATAATGAGATGACATAATTCACATTTACTGCATACCAGCTGACCCGGCTGATGTTGGTTGTCCTAACCAAATTTGAAATAGTTCATATACAGGGTGGTCCAAATAGTGACGTCAACAAATTTTTTTTAGATTCCTCACACCTGGGGGTATCCAAAAATACCCCATGTATGTTCCGCGATTTTTTGTAGTTTTCGAATTATTAGTTTTTTTTGTGTTTTTTTAATGTATTCTGCCAGCGAGGTTGCAAAAATTCATATCTTTTTATGTAGTAGGTATTTTGCAGTTATTTTTTTTGTGCCATAATTGTCTTGAATGTTGTTTTAATTAAACAAATAACTCAGCTTCCTGAAATTACTTAAAGTTACCCAAAAAAGGCTTGAAAGTTGGAACTTTAGTTTTCAGTAGGATTTACCCAAACATTCAACTTCAATTTAAAAATACAAAAATGAGTTTTCATAGCTTCAAGTTAGGTTTAAAAACTTCGCAGGGTTCTTAACTAGCAAAATCATACAAAAAAAATACTACTTAATTAGCCTTTTTTCGTTGTAATCGGCGTTCGAAGGCGGATAGGCTAAAAATCATTGAAACACGATTAAAGGGTAAACTAAACTTAAAGATGTTATTTTAAATTAATTTTAATTGAAATTCATGCAAAATAACCGTAGCTAGTGTAGCTTTTACAATAATTTGGTCTTACCACTGATTAAAATGTGAGCATTTGTCAAAATAGCTAGTTGTGAAATTACTTGTTTTTGGATAAGAAATAAAAGGCACAAATTACTGAAAAATTGCTATTTATTACAATAAATTTTCAAAATTTCTTCCTCCAACTTGAACACATAAACGACAACGTTTTAAAAAGTTATGTTTTAATTGCCTGAAGCTACTGGAATATTCTTGTTTTATTTTTCTTTCCGCTTCTGTAAGTTTTCGTCTTAATTCAGTTTCGTCGTTGCTTTCCGACGCGTACACCAGCTCTTTGTAGAATCCCCAAACAAAAAAATCGATGGGGTTGAGGTCTGGCGAACGCGCAGGCCATTCGATCGGCCCTGCACGCCCAATCCATCTTTCGGGAAAAGTGGTGTTCAGATGCTCTCTTACTTGTACCGCGTAGTGACAGGGCGCGCCATCTTGTTGAAAAATCATTTCTCGTCGAATCTGGAGATTCACGTCTTGTAACAATGCATAAAGATTGTTTTGTAAAAAATTTAAGTAACTGTTTCCATCCAACCTGGTCGGCAATTCAAAGGGCCCAATCAACACTCCATTTAGGACCCCAGACCAAAGGTTGACACTAAAGCGTGTTTGGAAGCTTGACGCCCATGCCGAATGTGGGTTTTCGATGGCCCAGCTATGATAATTATGGATGTTGAACACTCCAGTCCTTTCAAATCGGGACTCGTCGGTCCACAGTATTTTATTGAAGAAATCAGGGTCTTCCTCAGATCGTTCTATCATTGTCTGACAAAAAGCCACTCTTCTTGGGTAATCGGATTCCTGGAGCTGCTGGACGCGCTGAATATGGTACGCATGGAATCCTTCTGTGAACAAAAACACACTGCTAAGTTCCTATCACAAGTTAACTGGTTACAGCGTGGTTTGAACAAAACGGGTTTTAGCAGAAAGAGACCTAGATCAGAGATAGGCTTACCACTATCTTAGACGATACGTACATAATAACTAACTAAATAAAATCTTTTTTTACAACACAATTCGTAATTGCTCAGATACCTTTTTTTATGACTCACCTTCCTTAAGAATTCTTAGAATCCTAGTTCGTGGAATCCCAGTTCGTCTAGCTATTTTTCTTGAACTTGTAGATGGGTCTCTTTGAACTTCTTCCAAGACTTCATCCACTTGATCTTGGTCCTGGGGTACAGCTCCGCGAATTTGATTTCGCCCGGGGATACGTCCAGCCATCAGGGTGTTGTGTGTATTAATAAAAACCCTGTGATCCGGGTAATGCTCCATTACTTCTCCTCGCCTCTCTAATGCCTGTCGATAAAGCCTCGCAGCTTCACTACCGTTGCCTTGAGCAAAGCCATAATAGTAATGCATTTCTGCGTATTGGCTTAGTGAATAGCTCATGGTACTGCACAAAGACAATCCAAGTCACTGACTAACAAGCACAGGTTGTTCGTAAGGCAAATCAAGGTCCAAAACTCAAGCACAGGTTGTTCGTAAGGTAAATCAGGGTCCGAAGCACAAGCAGAGATAATCGTGAGGCAAATCAGATTCCAGTTAACACAGCGTAAGTAGTTCAAGGAAAAGAAAATAACGTCAACGAGAGCAGTCTTAATGCGCGCGATGGCAAGAAACGACTAATACGATGTACTTACAACCGTTTCCCGGTCCGTGGAATGCACATTCCCCTCCCCCAACGCGTACCGAACCCCTGAGACCCTATCAGTATCGTTGGTTGGTTCACAATGTAACGTGTTACTCGAGTGACGTAAAAAAAGGGGCATGGAGTAAAAATACACGACGTACAGTTATTTTACAGGACATTCAATTAAAATTAATTTAAAATTACACTTTTAAGTTTAATTTACTATAACAATGATAAAAAGTTGAAAAATAAATTAAAAATGCTTTGATCGTGTTTCAATGATTTTTAGCCTATCCGTCTTCAAACGCCGATTACAACAAAAATAGGCTAATTAAGTACAATTTTTTTTTGTATGTTTTTGATAGTTTAGGACTCTGCGAAGTTTTTAAATTTAACTTGAAGCTATGAAAACAAATTTTTGTATTTTTAAATTGAAGTTGAATGTTTGGGTAAATCCTACTGAAAACTAAAGTTCTAACTTTTAAGCCTTTTTTGGGTAACTTTAAGTAATTTCAGGAAGCTGAGTTATTTTTTTAATTAAAACAACATTCAAGACAATTATGGCACAAAAAAAATAACTGCAAAATACCTACTACATAAAAAGATATGAATTTTTGCAACCTCGCTGGCAGAATACATTAAAAAAACACAAAAAAAACTAATAATTCGAAAACTACAAAAAATCGCGGAACATACATGGGGTATTTTTGGATACCCCCAGGTGTGAGGAATCTAAAAAAAATTTGTTGACGTCACTATTTGGACCACCCTGTATACATTCCATAGACAAACACTTTCTGTCTTTCCCCAATTTCCAGTTTTCCAAGCAATTTTTATTTCCCTAAAAACCTTATTCAGAGTATTAAGAACATTTTAAAACCAAAAATGGCCACATCGGTCCAGCCGTTCTCAAGTGATGCGCTTACCAACTAATAGCATTTCATTTTTATATATATAGATTAAATATTAATTACCTCACCAAATTATTAATCCCCCTATGGTAAGTAGTAAAATTCTCAGTGACCAACAAATAGAGACATTCGACGTTGTCACGCTATAATATGATACTCTATACATTGAGGTAATATGTGTACACTATATATTATGTGTTGTATTAACAAATTTTTTTCGTTGCTCCGCAGTCTACAGCCCCATCCCCGAGTCTCTAAACGAAGAGAACCAGAAGGCGCAGCTGAAGCGCATGTTGGACCTCAAGATGAACCCCATCGACGGGCTCGCCAGCAAGTGGGACTACGAGAACAACCGCTGGAAGTAAACTGGCTTACGGTAAGTACATGCCAAAGCGCCAGTGTAGCTCGCGGAATACAATTATTTTTACGGTTTTTGCAATTTGCAGGTCAGTATGTATGCTGATTTAAATATTATGATTCGCGACCGTAACAAATATGTATTTACAGAATTAGAATTTTTAGAATCAACAATAAAACTCGGTAAGTTGAGTTGGATGATTTCGTGAAATAGTCGAACATAGACTTTTAAAATATGTAAATCTCTTTGATCGCGAATGACAGCGAGAGAGCTCTCAGCCGGCAAGCGTCGGCGGCGCGGTCGTTTTGTCTCCATTTGCATAGATTGCTGAACGTTCCATCGTCGCTGATAAATTGTCCATCGTCTGCTCAGCGCCCTATGAGCCCAAAACATTCAAAATGTCGTATTAAGTGTAAATATAATATTCGAATGTTATTTTCTCTGTTTTTAGGTAAGAGGAGGGTGCTATGCCTGCAGAACGCTGTTACTCCGGGCCTAGAATAGACAAATGTAATATAAGTGATAATATCTGTGTAAGATAAATAAATTGCAATTCCACACAACAACGGCCTTTTATGTTTAGTCTACATTGTTCTCTCCACTCACTATGACGTCACACGCATGTCTCAAAAAGTGGCAACATGAAGATAAGTGGTGGGATGCGGTTGAGATTGTACTTCGACCAGTGACAGGCAGCAGTGTTTTTGAGGCTGTCGTGGTACGGCAACAGACGATACTACCAGGCGTATACAGGGTGGCAGGGAAACGCTTACGAAAACAAAGACAGGTGATAGGGCTAGTGATTCTCGATACGATACCATAAAAAAAAACTTTTTTTAAAACTATTAGGTGCAGCGCAGACGTCACACTTTTTGTGCGATCGAGTCTGCGGCGCACAAAGTCTGCATGGCGCGCAAAAAGTCGGTCGCGGATTTTTCACAGACTCAACGCACACGACGCACATCTTCGATCATTCTGTCGGCAGAGCTGTAGGGACGTAGACGCTATGGAAATCGTGCAGAGATCGCGAAGTATTATTTTGTACATGAAGTACAGAAAAAGAAGAAGAAATAGAGAATTTTGGGTACATCCTATACTTTCGGAAAGATTACTGAAGGGACAGTTCCATACTAAACATTCAATTCTGAAACAACATCCGGATATTTTTTTTCAAATTTTGTAAAATGTCTTCTTCCCACATTTTTCTTTTTAAATGTCTATCATGATATTCTGCCTTAGAAGTATCATAAATTGCTGGTCTGTTTTGTATTTCTTGAATTAACATCGTTACATCGACCTCTGGCGCCATGATAATAGATCGCGTGCGTTACGTCCACCCCTAGCAAATGCAGATTGCCGACTAAAGTGTGCGCCGTCTGCGTCAGCGCGCGTTGAAGCAAACGTTCAATTTTTTTCCCACACTTTTTGTGCCGAGCGGCGCGGCGCGGTCTGCCCGAATTACACGGATTTTTTGTGCGCCGGACTTTTTGCGCGTCGTGTGCGTTAGTGCGTTACTGCATAATTATAATTGCATAGGTTCTATTTTCACAGACTAAAAAGTGCGTCACGGATAGTCTGTCGTCTGCGCTGCACCTTTTACCCATTTTTTTAGCTTTTTCGTACACTATGCTGTGAGAAGTGAGAACAATTAAATGAAACCATTATTTGAGATTAAACACATTTTTTTCTTGAAAACTCTAACAAGCAATGTATTTGTAAATAAATATCAGCTGACAATCGCGCATAACCCGGAGTTCAAAGTGCGCGGGCGCTTGCCGCCACCCGCGCGGCAAACGACACCAAAGGTCAAGGGTCAATCAATCAAGTAGGTTTTCCATTTTTTTAAAACTTTAACCAAACCATTATTTAATTTTATGTCTATATTTTAAATAATCTAAAGAAAAGTAGTAAAATAAATGCCCATTCGCAGCTTACGTCACATTTCAACACAAATATCATTTTTAATTTTCAATCTTATTGACGCTCCATAGTGGTGACAATAGTTTACGCGGTCATACTTTAGTCGTCGGGCAGCGCTCGACTTGGATAGTTGGCACCGGACGCTCTGTGCATAATTCGATTGTAGTTTTCAAGTAATTTATGACTGAAAACAGTGTGTGAATTGAACTAAAGTTCTGTGGCGGACCACTAAGGCTACTCACTGCCTAATATTGAAGTGAAAATTCAGTCTCAGTTGAAATATGGGCAATAAAAATAAAATGTTGCGAAAGAGTTTTACAAGAAAAAGACGAAAAACTCGAAAAAATTATGGAATGTTTGGGTAAGTAGGATGATTACGGTATTGTATCATAATAACATTTGAAATTTGTATTTAGTTTAGTATACTTACGAAACTGTATAAATCTATAGAAACGGTATTGACAATTTCTACAAACATTTTGCTAAATCCAAAAACAAATAGGTGCACTCTATTTTGATGTCTATAGAATGTATATTTGAATGCGCCTAGTGCAAACGTCTCTGGTCGAAGCAACCATCGAGGCGATAGCCATATTGCAATAGTAGGTATAAGTAACAAAAACAAAACAAGATAAAAATAAAAAACCAAGAACTTGGTTATTTGAATTTTTCACATAAATTTTGAGGTTACTTGAAAAAAGTGTGAATACAAAAGTTGTAGATCTTTTTATTACCTACAACTTTGCCATTACACTTTTTTCCATAAGACTTGTAGTTTTGCCGGAAATCGAGATAAACCGCTTTTTACCCTTAAACCCCCACTTCCCGACCTCGGATCGCCCGTAAATTATTTTTCCTTTCATTTTTGTTATATTCTCTTTCTTTTCCAATGGGTTTCATCCTACTGTGACTTTTTTCGTTTTCAAAAATTATCGGCACTGGTCTAATGACTCAATAAATATTATAAAAATAATCTTACAAAAGAATCAAAATGATTTATATATAACTAGTGCAATATTTACATTATTATAATAATTACGAACGCACTCTGATTTATCTGCAAGTTTGTTTTTGTTACTTATACCTACTATTGCAATATGGCTATCGCCTCGATGGTTGCTTCGACCAGAGACGTTTGCACTAGGCGCATTGAAATATGCATTCTATAGACATCAAAATAGAGTGCACCTATTTGTTTTTGGATTTAGCAAAATGTTTGTAGAAATTGTCAATACCGTTTCTATAGATTTATACAGTTTCGTAAGTAAACTAAACTAAATACAAATTTCAAATGTTATCATACAATACCGTAATCATCCTACTTACCCATTCCATAATTTTTTTCGAGTTTTTCGTCTTTTTCTTGTAAAACTCTTTCGCAACATTTTATTTTTATTGCTCATATTTCCACTGAGACTGAATTTTCACTTCAATATTAGGCAGTGAGTAGCCTTAGTAGTCCGCCACAGAACTTTAGTTCAATTCACGCACTGTTTTACCAATTTTAGCAAATACCAACTAATATTCAGCCAGCAGCAGCTTCCATTCCCGTGGATGATCCCTCTATCGTCAAAATTTTTCAGAATTCTAGCTTCCGTCCCGACTCCGCATTTTCTTAGAAACATTATGGCATTTGTCACTTTGGAGCTTGTGATATTATTGCATTTATTTAGAGTTTATGTGATTTTTAAGTGGTCCGAGGGCCTTTCTGTTGGTTTTATTTTCTATTTTTTTACCGCACCCACTAAGTACCTATCTAAAACACAAACATTAGTTTGAAATGGCATAACTACCCATTTAATTAACCCTTCCATCCCTGATACTGACTTACACCCGAAAAGCATAATTCCCCTTCTAGAGCAGTCGGGTAAAATTCGGAATGTTTATATTTGACCTGTTTATCATGTACTGTAATAAAAATAAACAGTAGTGATTTAATTGTTTTTTTTTTTAAATTGTTATGTGTAATTATTTATTGTATCATATTATGAACCGACACTGTAATTACATCGAATTTTAGAACGCACGTCATAAGTAAGTATATTCAACAGAAACATCTGATTTCCTTACGTATACTATGCAACTTTCCTTGAGCACACAAACGCCCGTGTTAGCGTTTGCGAGTGTGTGCATTACCGTAAAACGCGCAGATGCGGTTGTGTGAGTGCGGTAATAGCGATTAAAATCGTAGTCAGTCCGCGCCTTAAGAGCGTTTACTCGGTCCGTGCGCTGCTTGGCTTAAAAACGTGATTTTTCAAACCAGATTGTTCAACAACCACTAATCTTACAAACATAAGAATTACGAATAACTTTAGGAAATATTGTTGTCTGTTTTTCTAATTAAGAGGTTTTTTCGATTAATACAATATTTGTGAATACCATCAAGATAACTGAACAGAGGTTTACTTGATTTCACTTTCAGTGTCATTTTCGAAGCTAGTAATATCTGAAATTACTGATAGATTTAACAAACAAAAATTTTTATCTAACTGGAAATATCCTTAACAAAATTTGTAATTAGAGGGATTTTTTATTTTAGACTCTTATCTTAAGAAATAAAAATCCAAAGAATATGATTTTTTTAGAAATTGCAGTCGATAAAATGATTATTTTCACCATCTACCTTACTTAATTTAATATAATGTATACTTATTTATAATAGAAGAATGTCTTCTTTATAATTTACACAAAAAAAAATCAACAAAAATAACTCTATTATTTTTCTATAAATATTTTAAAACTACTATAAAACTCTGCGTACGAACCGATTCAAATCAGTCGGCAGTGAGCCTTTCCAGAGAGCGGACACGTCGCTGGGCGGTCTCCCTGACCCCTGTTGACCTTTGTCGTGCGTACACGGATAGCAAACGTAGTGTGATCGTCAAATCTTAGTACTTTGGTAAGTAAATTATAATATTTTTGATGACCAGCAATATTGTGTGATCGTAAGTACTTCCTTACTACATATAACCGAATTTATTTGATAGTGACAACAAAATTATGTTTCAGACGGAATGGGAAATAAATCAAAGAGAACTATAAGATAGAGAAAATGGAAAAATTATGAAAGTATGACTAAGGCAAGAGCTAAAGGGTTGGTTATGTTATATTAGTTTCTACCCGCGACTTTCAACCGCGTGAAATGTACTTATTTTCGACTAGTCAAAAGCGCCTGTACCACAGATTATTATGTGCAGTTGATGGCGCGAAGGACACATGCGCGAAAAGACAAATGCGCGCATGGACATTTGCGTGACATGGCCACCGAGGTTTACTCAGTAGAGTAACCATAACATCACGCCTGTTATTTTTATGTATGTACTTGAAGGTGGTTTTTTTTTTGGATTTTCCGTCATGAGTGTCGTTTTCATGGTTTTCGGGGTCGCTGATACCGAAAATGTGGTCAAATTGAAAATCCAATATGGCGCCGAGGAAAATTTTCGGCTTTTTCATCATGGGTGTCGTTTTCATGGTTTTGGGGTCGCTGATAACGAACATAACGTCAAAATGAAAATCCAAGATGGCGCCGACGAAAATTTTCGGTGTTTTCATCATAGGTATCGTTTTCTTGGTTTTTGGGGTCGCTGATAACGAAAATGTGGTCAAATTGAAAATCCAAGATGGCGCCGAGAAAAAAAATCGGTTTTTTCATCATGAGTGTTGTGTTGTTCCCCCCCATGTTCATAGTGTAGTAACATAGTAGATAACTATTAGTTACGCTAATTACTCTAATTAAAAACGCTACGCACGACAACCTACCCTATTAGAGTTCACGCACACATTTGCACGTGTACTTGATTTGTATTTGATTAAGTAGTAGTAATAGATATTATAAATAATATTTTACGAGCGTTGTATGAAGTGTCCGATGTGTGATTATAGTTCAAGTGTAACGACTGACGTTCGGTTGACTGTACGTATTACGTAGATTAATTACGTTTAATCATTGATAGAAATGCATTTAATTTTTTTTTTCAGTCAAAAAAATGTTTGTTGTTTGCGGTGTGGACAGGACAGGAATTCGCTGTGAAGACCACAAAAATTACTGGAAAACAAAAATGGAATCCAAGTTATTGGAATTCTACGATAAATGTCTATTGCCTGAGATGATCGACCCAAGAAAAAGTCGGTCAATGACAATTAGAGATGTGCGATTTTAAAATTAAATACTTACTCTAAAGTTAGCTTGTTTTAGGCATTTGACTGCGTTGATCACGAAACCTTGCTCTTAAAACTTGAGCATTACGGACTAGGTAAACTCGCGCTTAGTTTAGTACATTCTTATTTAAATGATAGACAACAAAAAGTGCAAATAAATGGTATCAATTCACTTCATTTAAAAGTACAAATGGGTGTTCCACAAGGATCGATATTAGGTCCCTTCCTCTTTTTAGTATATATTAATGATCTACCCCATTTATTTAAAAACCAACCACAAATGGTATTATTTGCTGACGATACTTCTTTAATCTTTAAGATAAATAGACGTGCATCAAATCTTGACGACGTAAATAATGCCCTACTGCAGGTACATAATTGGTTCACTGCTAATAATTTAGTATTAAATGGGAAAAAAACTAAATGCATAAGATTTGCTTTACCGAATGTTAAAAGTAGTGATTGTGACATAGTATTGAATAACGAGAAACTAGAATTTGTCGATGAAACTGTTTTCCTGGGAATAACGCTAGACTCAAGGCTGCAATGGGGTCCTCATTTAACATCTCTTGCAGGACGGCTAAGTTCAGCAGCATATGCTGTAAGAAAAATCCGTCAATTTACTAATGTAGATACCGCGAGGCTAGTCTATTTCAGCTATTTTCATAGTATCATGTCTTACGGTATTTTATTATGGGGACGGGCTGCCGATATTGAGTCTATTTTTATTCTGCAGAAAAGAGCTATCAGAGCAATATACAGCCTCCGCAGGCGCGATTCTCTAAGGGAACTGTTTAAAGACATTAACATCATGACGGTACCTTGTCAATATATTTATGAAAACATCATGTACGTAAGGAAAAATCTAAATCTTTTCAATAAAAGAGGTGAAAGACACAATTATAGGACTAGAAATAGGGACCAATTAGTTCAACCAGGTTTCAGACTGGCTAAAGTAGACTCATCCTTCATGGGGTACTGTTTAAAATGTTACAATAAAATACCTCCCCACATACTCCAACTGAATGAAACGAAATTTAAATCCTGTATAAAACGCACACTATACAGCCAAGCATATTATAAGTTGGGGGATTATATCGCTGACAAAAATGCTTGGCTCAGGGCTGGTCCTGCTCCACAAGGGCGCGTAAACTAATTAATTAGCATTCGAAAATAGTGTTGGAGCTGATGAAGATTGTACAACCTATCTTTGCATTGTATAAATTCAATCTCATAGTATTGTATAATTGCATAGCACATGTGTGAGCACTATGTACCCACTATAAAGCTTACTGGGTTCGTCTTTCATTGACTTGAATGTGCCCTGGCGGCTGAGAGTATGTCATGCTCACTCAAATGTGTCTCTGGTGGTGGCGTGTGTATTGGAACATTGAGTTCCCTTCAAAATGGTTGAGCTGAATGGTGCTGATCCATACGTCATGTTCGTGAACGGGCGCCGTCAGTAGGCACTGGTCATTTCTTAGCTGCCACGGCTTATTTTAATTCCATAATTGTTTTTATCTTTTTATTACGGACGCTTTTAACGTGCACGTCTTTCTACATCGTTCTCACATGTATAATTACAACATGAATGATGTAACCACTCTATTGTAACAATATTTTGATTTAAAAGAGTGTCCATGGAGTTTCTTGCCCGTTCTTCTCCATAGGTACCTACTACGCTTTGGAATGGGCAACTAGCTTCATCTTTCTGACTGACCGACCCCTTGACAATTCAAAAGTGCCTGTAATTGGTTTATTTGAAATAAATGCTTTGAGTTTGAGTTTGAGTTTTAATTTATTACAACAGGTCGATCCAAAAATAAAATCATAAAATACATCCTAAATAAATTAAAGTATCAAAATTATTCGTGCTAGCTGTTTAGCGCTCATGCACACAGAGAAACCATTGTACTATTGTAGTGTGCCGCAGCGCGTACGCCGTTCGATAGATCAGTGCATGGTATAATAATATTTATTATACCATGGATCAGTGTACATTTTGACTTGGGCTAAATCGAACCAACGCTCTTAAGTCTTATTTAATTTGCTATCAATTAAATTGGTTTCTGGTTTCATAATTATTCTTCTAACTAACGTAATTTGTTGATCTTTGCACATGAAAAGACACCACGTCCCCGCACAGACGCGACGGCACCCGGCGCCCGCGCGGCGCGGCGGTAACGTTTGTCGGCCGGCGCCGCCGCACGTAGGCCAGGCGGCATGTTTGATGTTCTTAGTACTTCTTAGTAATCTAGTTAGTTCCTTTCAGACTCAGTTCGTGAGCGAACGCGCGTTACGTTTAATCGGTCGATGTTGTAATGTTTTGTTAGTTTTAAATATGTATTTAGTTATTATTGTTACGTTTTTAGTGTTGTTTATTTGTTTTTTAGTTATAGTACATTTTGTTGTGTTAAACAATGCCTGATGCATACGTGTACAGTGCTCGTGAATAGAAAGACTGATTGATCGGGAATGTGACAGTGCTGATGAAATGCGGGGCAGAATAGTGAGCGTTTTTGATAGACTACGTGCAGAATGTGTTGAGGTTTCTACATTATTGCCTCGTGTTCACGGGTCGACACAGCGACGGGCCCGGCTTTGTATTGGAAGGGATGGGCGCTGTTTCACTTTCTTTAACAAAGGTGAACTGTACTGGGCGACAATACGCTGCTGAGCAAGGTTTCGGGTTCTCCCAAACTCTGATGTCTTCACATGTCATCTTCAGTGGTGATAACGAAGTCATGAAGATACTAGAGTCATCTTGTGTAGAATCCATCTTCTGTTTGTATCTGCTTTGGCTGGATGCTCCGTCGAAACCGTATTTTGATATTAAAATGAGTTCTTTATTTTGTATACTTTCTGGCAAAGATTTAATTATTCTTTTTGCTGTCAGATCTAGCAAAGCTTGCAGTGAAATTTTTTCTGAGGAATCTGTCGCCGTAATTGAATTTTTCGGTTCAGGTGGAAAGCACACATTTTTCTCTTTTTGCACGCAGTAATACGAAGGGTACAAGTGCTTAAGGCCTTCTCGAATTGCTGATTCTCGCAGAGTTATATATTGCCACTTTGATAATTTCAGAGATATCAGTAAACTAAGTGCTTTTTGGGGTGAAAACGTTTCTTTACTGGTTGGTTTTTTAATTAAATCTTGAAGTTTTTCGATTGATTCTTGGTGGTTCACCATATATTCAATCACAGAAGCAATGTTGTTTTGGTCTTCATCTTTAAACTTAGAAATAGTTGCAAATATTAAACTTAGAAATAGTTGCAAATATGAGCTCACTGGAATCTGTGTCAGTCAGTTCTCCACTCCGCCTCTTTTTCTGTTTCGTTCCCAAGTCTTCAAAAGGTTTACGATTTGAGATTTTTCGTTTCGTCATTGTTCCAGTTGATGATGTAGATGGCTCCAAAAGAGAGCCAGTAGCGCTTGACGATGATTCCAAAATAGTAGTTGTAATTTGTACAAATTACTATGTACTTTACTATTAATTAACTCCTGTAAAACTTTTCATAAAAAAAAGTTTAAGAAAAAAAAAAACTATCTAAAAAACAAACACTGGCATTCATTGTTTTTGCTGATTGCAGAACAAACAGGCACTATTTATTTATTATAGAAATAATAGCAAGTCAGCGACTTTCTAATTGTAATTTAAGCCACATAGTTACCCTCGAAAAATAGAATTATTAATATAACTGTTATACAGATCCATCTAGCGGCAACTAAAAAACTAGTAATCCGTTTCATAGTTGTTGAATGGTTGGTTGCGTATGCAGAAACGCAGTGACAGTTAACCGACGTTTATCTTAAGCTTAACTTTATTGAACCAATAGCTAATGAGAGTTTATCTGGGAACTTCAGAAACCGGGCATTAGACAGGTACGTAAAATGCCTCTGTCAGCTTTAATGTTTAACAGTGGGCTACAAATGCGATTAAAATTCATAATTTTGTGAACTGTTGTAAAGGTTTGAAAGTGATGTTTGTAAATTCCGTATAAATCCCGTGACTCGGCCGTACGGAGCGCTCGGCGCCCGAAACGCGCGGACGCACGGTGACGCGATGTTGCCTTGCGTGTCAGTGACCTCACGTTTTGGTCGGTTTCCATTGCGTGTTTACGAAATATGAATTACCAATTTAAAGCGAAAGGTTATTGTTATCCATTTAGGTGGTATATAATCTACGTTCTGGCTTCGGAAGCGTTCCCCTTACACCCTGTGTATAATAAAACGTCGCATGGAGGGGGCATAACGCTATTTCGTTACGTTTTCGTTAAATTTCAAAAAAAATCTACAAGTTTCCTACCGCAAGCTGCGTTATAGAACTTCGTTCCAAAAACATGTTGCGCCGACCCGAAATAAATTGGGAAGAGGGCAGGAAGAATGTCTTATTAAAGCTACGCGCGAGTGTTTTGAATTAAACAGTTCATTATCTAACGTTTAATGAAAGAAGAAACGATGAAAGAAACTTGGACGAAGGTTTGAAAAAAAAGAAAACACTTTTCGGAACAAATTTTCTTTATATTTTTTTATAAAAACAACGTCTCAACATAAACAATGCCGTTTTCCTGAGCATATACACAAATATCACCACTACTGTGATCCTCAGCTACGGGGATACATCGCGGATAACTACGTGCATCCTTTTATATACCATTTGCTATCACTTAGGTGCTTACACACGTCCCAATTTTGCACCCCATCTGATTGGATCTGAGTTATAAAGTACTTTTCACTTTTTTGACGTCACGGTTTAATTGGTATACCGTTAGGTTAGGCCCAGTATTTTGGCAACATTGAAATTGGCATAGCCTAGGTACTTACAATCGATCCTAAATCTTGATCCAAACTAAAGCCCAAGTGGAAAACTGGCACGAAGTAAGCGTATTTAGAATTTGTCCGTTTAATATTATAAAGTTACACAAGTTCTTTGTCTTTTTCGAATTAAAATAATATTTTGACAAGACGCTATGTCGCCATCTTGAATTTAATCATTTATTTATATAAACTTATGTGTCACTGTTGTACGACAACGTTTAACGAACTGTCGTTTTCAGGGAAAGTTATTTGTGATTTTATCTGCGTCTGTGTGCATTAACTTTTAACTAAGGCATATATGATTTGGCCATGGAGTTAATACATTGAATGTTAATAATATGGTCAATATTTATTGTGATTATACCTATTACTGTTTTACTTTAATTTCCATCTCAATAGCCTGCCTCATTGGTCTGTTGGTCGAAAGACCGGCTGCTGATTTGCTGGTTATCATTCTTACTAACGGTTATTCTATTCCAATAGTAGGTACACATACATTACATTTAAAAATATCATTATTGGAACTTGTAACTCTACAATATCAAAACTTAATTAAGATCTTGGTTATTTATTACAAAAATACTGTTGGACAAATAGTAGGAATAACCTACATTTTAACTACTATGTTACCCGCCAAAATGGTTACATAATTAAAATGTAATACATTCCAATTAATCGTTACCTACAGTAATTATAATATAATTTATTTAAAAACACCTATCACATTCTTAATAATTTAAGTCTCAACATCGATCGAATATTATTTTTTAACAAATTCATATTTTGAACCTATTTTTTATAAGTTTTTGAAACAAATAAATAGGATTTATAACTAATTTTAAGTTTTAAAATAGTGAGAAGGCGCAGAAGGTGAAGAATTGTTTGAATGCCAGCCCGTTACGATAGTTTACGACATAAGATTTAAAATACGACAAAGAATTAACACGACAGTTAAATAAGTGTGTTTGTCTGCACAGATAAATTTCTTTCTGTTTTTTTTTACACATGATTGAATTATGAGGTACTGTATGGGCTACTGGCATTTAGATATTTTGTGTCAATCATATGCAGTACAAATTATCATGCTCATTGGCGTAGGGTGTTGTGGTCCAAGTTATGAGTTACAAACTGTTTAAAATCCTCGCCGTGAGGTAGGTACCTAAAGAGGATATTCTATGATAAATAGATAACTACAAACCATTATTGTACTACATATGAAAGCTTAAAGACATCATTATATTTGGAAAGAGATTAAGATATTGTGCCCAAATTATACAGATACATAGATTTTAGACTAAGTGACTAGATTTTACGACTAGAATAGTCAAAACTAAATAATATCTCATTTAGACAATAATATGCCTAAATATACTTTTAAAGCTACTTCTCTGACATTGAAAGCGACATAGAAATATATAGATAGATAAAAGTTGATACATTAAACACTAAAATAAGTTATCTTCTCCTTATAGTAATCATAAGAAAATTTTCAGGGATATTTTTCGCCCTTCTTGTTTAGGTTCTGGACAATTTTGGGCCACAGAAGAGACGGTTAACGAAGTGTCGTATTGTTTAATGGAATGTCGTATTACATAATCATTAGATAGATCTAAATTACATCTGTTTCCGTAGCTTGTATTTTACATTAGGTACGCAGTTGAGATAGTAAAACATTATTTGAAAAGTAAAGGCTCATTTTATTTGTTATGTTATATGCACGATATCATTTTTGCCCAAAATTGTCCCCAAACCAGTTTCACGTAATATTTTATTTAAAATTAATACGATATAATTATAATGTTCCTAACACACCAACGACCGTAAACATTTATTGTATTTTTGTTTTTTTTTTATCTAGTTAGCGACGTATTTAGGCTTACACAATATAAATTGTTATTTTTTATCTGCTAACACAGTTATGCACCATTACTGAAATATTTTAGATACGTCTAAAACCATGTTTTAATCATGTCCTATTTTATTTATTGTTTTTGGTTAAAAGCTAATCTACAATCTTGTGTGTCGGTCTCATAGGTACTTGCATGCATTTTTAATGAACGTCTACCTAGCTACTGTTTATTTTCCGCGTGACTTGTACAGTCATCGAAATTCATTGTTAAGCAAATTGACGCCCCACGTCAATTTGCCGTGCTCTAGCCATTTATCTAATTAATGAAGAACACCAACAGCATATGTATTCAACATTGGTTTACAAATGTATTTAGATAAGGTATTACTTACTGCTAATATATACACAAATTATAGGTGTACCTACATAATAAATATATAGAGAAAAGACATTTCATACAACTGTCAAAGAATTAGAGTTTTGATTTGAATAAACGGACAGTTTAAATTGGTAGTCAAATTAATTTCCCTGATTTTAAACAAAAGCTGTTTTTAAATGTATAATTAATACTGAACAACCTTTTATGGGACCGCCATTCCGGTTCAAGTCATTGTGGTCAAAACATGGTTTTACCGATTTTCAACTTTTTTTATTACTCAATATTTTACATAAGTAGGTATGTATGTACACAAAGGAATCCGACATAAAGATTTTCTAGCTAACATGTAGAAACACCCAAATCTTAATTTTGTAATTTGATCAAAATCATTTTCTTTAGACACGAACACTCTTTCTAATGTTATAATTTTCAATCATGGAAGTTAAAATTTGGCATTTTAATACAATTATCGAATCTTGCCATGCCATTACGTTCTAAAATTTCGTCCACAATATTTTATTGTATAAAAGAATTTCCTCACTAGCCGATTAGAGGAAACTAAATGCACGCCCTCTTTTGTCGAATAGAGAAAAGTATTTTTATGCATCACACCAATATAATTATTGTAGTAGGCATCTTTTCACACCGAAAAAATGTTTACTACGTAATTCAAATTCATTTCCAAAAAAATAATCAAAATGCCTAATGCAGATTGTGACTAATGCATAACTATAAACTTTTTGTCCATCTTGATTCAAACAGCACCCAGGAATAAAACAATCGTCTTTAAAATCCGCCACTCAAGAATCGATTAATCACATCGATTCCTTTGTTGATTTCTCCGTAGAGTTAGGGGGAGGCCTGGTCACTCCCCTCATCGTAAGACTAGTCTCTGAAAGGGAACAAGCCTCCAACGCCGCCGGTGTCCCAGTCGGCCACCTCGACTGGTCCGAAGCACTCGTCGAAGAACTGCTCCATCGTCTTGTGGAGGTGAATTGTGGACCGCTCGAAGCTGTGGCCTTCATCGGGGTACACCTGGAACATATGAGCATGAACATGATTCGTGAGTCCAGTGAGATGCAACTATCCGACAGCTTAAGTGTAAACAAAATAGCTGGACAAACTTTTACAGGTCATTGCGCTTATGAATATGGTCTACAGTAACTTTCAACCTGTGTAATTTCAAATCAAATCAAATCTTATTATTTATTTTTGCAGAAAATACTGTTACAATGGTGTTAATGAGAATAGGTACACATGTCTCAAGTGATTCGACTCTAAGGCATGCAAAATGTATAAATCATGGTTTATCAAAATCAAGATCAATTTGGTCCAGATATTTGTTTAGATACTCAATAAATATGAAAGATCGGAATTAGGACGACAGTAGGTGGTATTCTGCAAAGGGAGGACATGAAAGAACGGAATCTGGACGACAGTAGGTGGTATTCCTCAACGGGAGGAGATGAAAGAACGGAATCTGGACGACAGTAGATGGTTTTATGCTACGGGAGGATATGAAAGAACGGAATCTGGACACGCCAGTAGGTGGTATTCCTCAACGGGAGGAGATGAAAGAAAGGAATCTGGACGACAGTAGATGGTTTTTTGCTACGGGAGGCTATGAAAGAACGGAATCTGGACACGACAGTAGGTGGTATTCCTCAACGGGAGGAGATGAAAGAACGGAATCTGGACGACTGTAGGTGGTATTCCTCAACGGGAGGAGTTAGTCTTTATCCATCGGTTGATGTTGGTTTTTAAGGCACTTTTGTAGTGCGGTTTGTCTTGTAGTGCGTCTCGGCGAGCAATGGCCGGCCGGCCATTATTATTTGAAAAATATTATCGACCTTATAAAATGTGTTCTCAACATGTCCGAAAAAATAAGCCTTATCTTTTTATGATAAATGATAAATGATTTTATTTTTGTAAGTAGGTTTGAACAAACACTTTTACACGTCTATCATATTTTTTTTTAAACTAGATGGGGTCGGCGTTTCCTATCTGACTACTCTGAGAAGAAAGGCCGAAACAAACTCAGAGGTCACAGTCTCTTTTAAAGTCCAGACAAAATCTTGGTCAGATCATGTGAAGGCTATGTAGATCGGTGTCTGCAATGGTCTTTTGAGGAAAGAACCACACAGATTGAGTGGGCCTGTCCAGTCAGTGCACGCAATTGTCAGTAATCGTGCAGCTCAACTTATGTAACTTATGTAACATTTACATGGTTTCATGATGGAATCTCTCCAAGGTACACGTTTTAAACAGCGATTTAGTTTCATTGCGAAACGTTTACATTTGGCTTCACATACACATACACACATACACAGGTCTACGAAAAGTATTAAAAATATATAGTTTAAAACTAAAAACACGCTTTTATCACGCACTAAAAATTATAAAATAATCAATTAACTTATATTAGTTCTCCTTTTATATCCATTGATTAAATCAAAAAGCGTAGAGCGCTTTGTTTAAATTTATTAAATGTACACACAACTAAAAAGCGCTCCACGCTTTTTGATTTAATTATCATTAGATATAAAAGGAGAACTAATACAAGTTAATTGATTATTTTATAATTTTTAGTGCGTGATAAAGCGTGTTTTTTTATTTTATTGAGCTAAATATTATTATTTAAAACTTTGTAGTCTAGTCCAGGGGTCTCCAAACTTTGAGGGCATAATGATTTTTTTCAGTATGTTCCAAAGCCCAAAACAGTTTTAATTTTTATGCCTTTAACTATATTTCTAGCTAGACTAGTCGCAAAGTGCGCGACCTGAGCAAACATATGCTTTTTTTGCATTTCAATTTCTATTGTGTATTGTGACACTTAACGACATCTAGTAGCGAGTAGTGACACTATGTATTGTACTATGTACTATCTATTTCAGCTACCTACTAATAGGTGGCATTCATTAGTTGTAATTAAATATTTCGGAATTTCCGCGTTGGTTCGACAAAGTTCTGGTTCTGGCCAGTGTATTTCGATCGCTTCGAGATGGCAGTGATTGCATATAAAAAGGCTAGCGGCGCAACCACGAGTCAGTTTGCGTAGGAAAGGCGAAGGAAGCGAAACTGTCTATTGTGAAATAAAGTAACACCCGTGCGTATCAGTATTTTGATTTGACTTATTGTTTTTATGTTAAAAGGAAAATAAGCGAAAAATAGACAGTCAATGCAGAACGTTCAGAGATAAATGGAACTGTGTTTCCGAACGCATACAACCCTAATCTCTTCAAAGTGAGAGTGAACAGGCTTCTTCTGGGTAAGCTCACTCCATCGTCGACTCTGTCTGTGTCACCACTGACTTAGACTAGAGTCAAGAGCAAACCCATTTTAAATAAAATAAAATAAATAAATACTTTCAGTATTTTGTGATTGAGTCCCGTAATAAGGCGCTATGTTTAGTTTGTAACGAAACCATGGCTGTTCTCAAAGAATATAACATTAAACGACACTATGATTCGAAACATATTATACAAAATTACTCCAAACACACAGGGAGTTTGCAGACGGAAAAAATTGAAGCTTTGAAGCGTGAACTGAAATCGCAGCAATCTTTGTTTACCAAAGCGAATACTGATCAAGAGTCTGCAACTTGCGCCAGCTTTCGTGTGGCTCTTGAAATCGGAAAACGTGGAAAACCATTCACCAATGGAGAAATGATAAAATAATACTTGATTGCAGTAGCCGAAGAAATATGCCCCGAAAAGGTAAATTTATTTAAAAGTGAAAATATATAATCTCAACTGTCTGACAAAAATGGACATCTTGAGTGGTTTTCTCTAGCCTTGGATGAGTCAACGGATGTGTCAGATACTGCTCAGGTGTTGATTTTTATTCGTGGAGTAGGTAAAAACTATGAAGTGTATGAAGAACTTCTTGATATTGATAGTATTCAAGGCACGACAACTGGGGCAGATATTTTTAAGGGAGTTGAGAATGCCATTAATAAAAAGAACCTTTTATGCAAAAACTTGAAATCTATCACAACTAGACAAAAATATGTGTGGTAAAAATAAAGGACTGGTTACACTTGTGTCAAAGGCTGTAGAAAATGATGGTGGTTGAAAACCATTCGTCTTACATTGTATCATTCAACAACAGTCCTTGTGTGGAAAATGTTTGTATATGTCTGAAGTTTTAAAACCAGTCATATCAGTTGTTAACTTCATCAGATCCACTGGGCTGAATCACCGACAATTCCGCGAGTTTATTGAAGAGATTGGAGAAAACGACTTACCATGTCAAACTGCCGTACGCTGGCTTAGTTGCAGAAAAGTCCTTAAGCGCTTTTTGAACTTCAAACAGATATCGATTTTTTTTTAATGAGAAGCATCGCCCCTTTTCCGATATAGAAAGTAGTGAATGGCTGTGGGTTAAGTTATGGCTGAAGTTAGCAAGTTTCTATGTCAATTTGACAAATCATATGAACGAACTGTATTTTGAGATTGCAAGGAGAAAATCAGCTTCTCCCTGATTTATACACCAATAACAAATCCTTCGGGTAGAAAATAATACTATTTCAATCGCAATTACGTAAAAAAAAATCACACATTTTAAAACATGTGAAATATTCAGCCACAATACAGATACTGAATTTCCCGTTGATTTTGCAATCTGATTTGAAACCTTGAGTGCTTTAAAGATAAATTTTGATACTCGTTTCTTAGACTTTGATGTCATTGCGAATGAAATTAAGCTTTTTCAAAACCCTTTTGATTCTGACATTAAAACCCTGGCTCCGGAAGTCCAAATGGAAATTATTGATTTAAGAACAAATATCAAAATTCATCTTTGTTGGAATTTTATAAGACTCTTCCACTGGTATAATTTGATAATTTGCATAAAGCTCGTGGGTTGTTTTCTATTTTTGGTACTACTTGTGTGAGAAAACGTTTTCCAAGATGAAGTACATAAAGAAGGTTTACAGATTTAAATTAACCGATGAGCATCTTAAATCTCTTTATTGTCGGTGGAAAATCACAGTTACATAAATCTCATTAGTGTTTTTTGTTTTACTGTGATTAGTGGGATTCATTTCAATTATTTGTAAGTTATTATGTTAAGTTTTCTGCGTCATCATTTCTGTCGTTAAGTTTTACCTTGCAAGTAAATAAAACCGAGTTATTATCATTCTGTTTTCTTCTTCAACTTATCATAGCAATAGTAACAACAATAAAACATTGGCTGTCGCGGGCCAGATTGATTACACTAGTTTTAAGCTGTCGGGGGCCGGATTGATGGCACTGGCATGGCGCGCCGGGTTTGGCCCGCGGGCCGTAGTTTGGAGACCCCTGGTCTAGTTTATTCTTCATTTAGTTAATAAGTCGGAAGACAACGAAGTTATGACTTGAGCGGTTGGCTGGGAGCCACTGAAGAGTTCCTATATCATCTCTCGGCTCCATCATCAGATTCGTTAACAAGCCCAATGATTTGGACTCATCAAAATGGACCATATGAACTTAAACCATATCAACAAAACTTGAGAGGTTTACTAGTAGCCACTGAAGAGTTCCAATATCTACCTCCTGGCTCCATCATCAGATCAGCTCCAAGATACCAAATTATAGGTTTGTCATCCGAACTACATAAAGTACCTATAATTTCCATACGAATTAGAAGCAGGTTAAAATTGACTTAATTTTTTCAATATATTGTTTGTTAGTTAGTTACAAGTGAAGCTAATAAAAGCGTGTTAAAAAGTACTGCACCTTCGCCTTAATTTTTGTGATCACGGCACGTAAGTGGGTTTTTTTAAGTAAACTTTTGTTTTTGGACTCGGCTGGAAACTGAAGTCGACTGGTCTATCCTGACATGCAACTACCAGGAGTTCAGAAGCTTACCTGATGTGTATAAAGCGCAGTATTCCTAATGAGCGCCCTCGCTAGTGCTAACGCATGGTGCGGCGGTGCGGTGAGGTCTGCTGCGGCATGTGCCAGCAGGACTCTTCGTGGTGGAAGGTTCCCAGCTTTGCGCCAGACGGCGTTGACGCCCAGCGTGCCTGCCCACGTCGACCCATAGCCGCTGTACCGCTCCGTCCAATAGGAATCTGGAAACATTAATAGATGTAGGTAGAATAAAGGTGCATAGTTGCAAAACTTACCTACATGAAAGTCGAGGATGTTTGACATAATCATTCACAGTCGCAATTTTAGAAACTATTTTTATTATATCTTGAAACTTAAGCTTCGTGTTGTCTATCGTAACGTCTTCTGGATGAAATGATGATGCTGGGCAGCAGGATGAATGCACGTCGCCGGCCGCCAGCGTCGGCCGCAGTTAGTATAGACTCACTGTGATGCCTGAGGTCGGTGAGCGGCGCGACGGCGGCGAGGCAGCGCGTCACGTTGCGCACGTCGCCGGCCGCCAGCGTCGGCCGCAGTTAGTATAGACTCACTGTGATGCCTGAGGTCGGTGAGCGGCGCGACGGCGGCGAGGCAGCGCGTCACGTTGCGCACGTCGCCGGCCGCCAGCGCCGCCGCCGCACCGCCGCCGTAGCCGCGCCCCCACACGCCCACTCGCGACCCGTCCACCATCTTCAGATTGTCGCGCAGGTAGCTGGGGAGGTAGGGTAAACAGATGATTCAGAACCTTTTGTGTGCATACACGCGAGCGACGCGTCAACGACAGAGGCAACTGCAGCCGCCGACAACGTGTCGCTCGTGTATTTGAGTACGGTGCTCAAATAATACACGAGCGGCTTGTTATCGACAGCTGCCGCCGACACGCGTTGACGGTAGGCATCGACACTCGTCGACGGATGCAGTTGCCTCTGCCGTTGAAGCGTGTCGCTCGTGTGTATCAGTACTTATTCGACGAAAAAAATAAAATCTTCGACGTTTCGGCAGGCTGTCTTCACTCGGCATACAGCGATAAATGCCTACACTTTCGCGTAGGGCCGTCGGCACTCCGCCAGTCGGTTGTCACCGCTCGCGCGCAGGGCTCGCGCGTGCGTAATTTTTAAGTGTCGAATAGTGAACAACAAGAAACGCTGGTTTAAAGCATTGCTCATTTGATATATGTGTGTCGAAACAAGAAGACGAGAGAGTAATTTTTTTAATTACCTGCAGATGAGGAAAGTTAAGTTCAAATTAATTTAAAAACTATGATAAAACTTCGATTTCGTGTGAAATAAGTCGGCAACGAAACCCCATCTACAAGTTAATTGGGTAACAAGTAGGTACAGTCTTAAAGAACCCCAGTTTTAACGTTTGATATGATTGTTTTTAAAAGAATTGTTACGCGTTTCACATGTTAGATAATTACGAGAGCAACTTGGAAAGGTGATTTTGGTTGAGATATCTTAACGATTTTGGTTTGGTAGATTATGGTCAAATGAAAGGTCTAGATCTACAACTATTTTATCCTTTTGAATCATGTAAATCTGTCCACACGTTTAGGATATAATTAAGAATTAGTATTGTGAAAATGTAAACAACCAGAATTTTTGAAGTTTTTGTTCTACGAACTTTTTAATTAATGAAAAATGTAAAAATATTATTATTGTAAGTTAATGAGGAATGTTAAACAAAGAGGTATATAGGTAGCCTAAAGATTAAAGGTTGGTTTTCAATTGTTAATTACAAATGACGGACTTTAATATTCATTGGTGCCGATTCCCTTGTTCACAAACTAAACTAAATTTAAGTTCATTGCATCTTTTTCTTTCTATTTCATTTAGAAAAGGACAGAAGATAAATTTTAGTTTAGTCCTGTCAAATTAATCAGCGCCTGACACTACTCCATACAAGTTTAGACGTGATTAAAATGTTGACAACTAAAATTACATCAAATTACGTCAGGTGCTGACTAATTTGACAGGACTAAACTAATATTTATCTTCTGTCCTTTTCACAATGAAATAGAAAGAAAAAGATGCACTCAACTTAAATTTAGTTTAGTTTGTGAACAAGGGAATCGGCACCATTGTCTATCTACCTAATTGACCATGGAATCATACATATCAAACATAATATAGATTACGTGGTCAAGTAGGTAGATAGACGAGACGATGAATATTATAATGCTATTGGAGTCGACCGGTTTCTTTTGTGTCTCCAGTCAACTTGTCAGTCTTTCAGTCAACCAAGTATTTTTATCTTTACACAAATGATGTAATATTTTTTCGAACCTGATGTAAGACCAGTTAAAAAGGGCTGGTTCCGGCCCTTTTTCCGGGTACCGGACAGTTCAACCGTGAACAAGCAACAGTATCGCGCTGTCAGCGCTGAAAAATGACCTACTGAGGTCTTCGCTTCATCGGCTCGATACACACACAACACACATGTAAATAGGTATCAATGTGTATTGACCACCAAACTTGTATTATAACTAAGTTAATTATTGAAATAAATTAGTCTTCAAGCTGGAGTCGAGTTTGATTCATCTCCTATAATTCCTCTCACTGTGGCCAAGACACCTTTAGCCATCATCAGTCCTATGAGTCTGTGGAATCGGCAGTGAGAAAACCATTTCCTGTGTACATTGCACGACGTACACAAACCCCTATTCCTTCCCAAATTCCGTCTGTTACCGTAAGTCTCCTTGTAACAGATTTCCTGCACGTAAAACCAACGTGACCTACGTTTGGTATGGTTTGTATGGTAGGTTAGGGCGTTAGGATAACTAGGGTGCTAGGTAATTACTATAGGGCTAGGTTTTAGTCAGTAGGGTCTTAGGTAAATAAAAGTACCAGGCTTGATTGTCTCAAACATAGCCACACTGTACGCATTTGGAATAACAGCCGTACTAAGCTGTAAAGTCCCGGTGCGTTCATTTTGGTCCTTCGAGCCGGATCTTGTTAATCTGATATCCACGAGGCTTGCAAGCTGTTTGAACGCTGCTACTAGCCGTATATAATCATTGGAGTTCGAGACTGGCAAGTCTTTTCTGGCCCGCGACATTTGATCGTCGTGTCACCTGCGATTCCGTCGAGGCCTGCAGTTCTTCGAGGCTACGGTTCGTAAGCATCCAGGAAACCATACCCTTTATATTAATCGTTAATATTTGTAGGTTTTTACATTCGAATTATAGTCGATCTTTAACCATGACTATTTTTCTATCGGGGTAACTTAGGTAATCTTTATAAGATAATAATAATTTGAAAGTTTACGTAATTTAGCGGCCACAAACCGATTGCAATCGATTCCCTAGTTCGGAAACCAAATACGTAACAAAGATTTACCATCCGATATACCTCAAGCTTTCTCGTACTCTCTTTGCGTTTAGGATAATTTACCTGTTCTGCTAACTGTTTTCATATTCATTTATTTATTGTTTGTTACAGGTGAAAAGACAGTTCTTATAATAAGCATTATTGTATCACTGAAACATACCCCTACATATAAATATTGTACACCTCTTACAATATTAACATAAGTCAATATTATTGGCTATGTTAAAAATAATTAATAAAAATACAATTCCGCTCTTAATTGTTGGTGGTTGTTATCCATTGCATTGGTTGTTGTAATCAACTTCATTCTACATTCATTATTGTTCATAATTATTAAGGTAATGCACTTTAAATTTAATAATAATAGTAGATTATTAACCAAGGGGATAAAGCAGTGTCTTCTGTCGCGGGTGACGATTTAAATCACGAGCGCAATGAAGGACTTGAGGTTTACTCCCGAGCGTAGCGAGGGTGTTAAAAACTTAAATCACGATCGAAGCGAGGGATTTAAGACGAGTCCTGAGTGTAGCGAGGGATTTAAGTTCACCCAAGACTAAGACACCTTTATCACCGAGGGAAATACTCTACTTTTCGTACCATTTGCGAAAAAAATAACACAACAATAATATGAGATAGGTAAGTATTTATTAAAAATAATGACAATTAAACGTATTTTTAGAACATTAACTTTTTTATAAAAATAAATTAAAATAAACTTAACGTTTATGTATTTGAAGAAATCAAAAACGCGGCAAATTCCTAGACTAATATTTTTTTGTCGGAAAAGCAAAGGCATCAAGCTCATACGGCCTCGTCGGTTTTCGTAATTTTATTTAATAATCATAACTGCATAATAAATGCGTATTCCTTTTTCAAAAAGATGTATAATGCTTTATATACAAACTCAATGGTGTAAACACAGATGTAGTTCAGTATAAATTTCGGTAAGTATTCCAAATTTAAATCACATTCTCCCCCTAGAGGATGAATGAAATTCAGTACAATTTTCTTTCCCTGTTTTTAACAGATTAAAATGACTATTATGTTCGCTTTTTGTGGCATAGAATGTCACTTTTTTGAGCAAGTGGTACGAAAAAATAGTTTTAACATGTCAAGTTTTAGTCTCTCTATCTCATACTACAATCATTATTAGACATAATTATTACGGTCATATAATTCACATTAAATAAGTCAAAAACAATTTTAGTCAATAATGCGGTCATTAAGAATTTCGTTAATTGAATAATACACACACTTACATCCACACTCATTCCATAGTAGCGTTTTTTCTAGTTTTATTATTACTATTTTCTTTTTTTTGCTCGATTTGTTTGTTACGTTTTCTTTCATTTTGATTTTTAGATTATTATTTATTTTTTTGTAATTTGAATTAAACCTATTTTTGTAATTTTTTTTATTCGCGAACATGTTTTTAAAATAAATGTTTAAATGGTAAAACCTCCATATTGGTGCCCAAGATACAGGCTTGCCTAGTTTGGGTCCAACGTAAAATCTCTGTTTTTTAATCTTTTTAGCAATAAAGTTTATATTTTTTTTAATTATACATTTTTAATGATGAGATATTCTTTTATACAGTTTGGGAGATTGTTATAGATTTTAACTTCAATACCAAATACACTATATTAAAATGTTACTGTTCTACATTTTAATGCCTTTAGGTTCAGTTTTGTGTCTCACACTTCTCAACGTTTCATACTGATATAATATGATAAATGATTTTATTTCTGTAAGTAGGTTTGAACAAACATTTTTACACGTCAATCGTATTTAAAAAACTAGATGAGGTCGGCATTTCCTATCTGACTACTCTGAGAAGAAAGGCCGAAACAAACTCAGAGGCCTCTTTTAAAGTCCAGACCAAATCTTGGTCAGCTCATGTGAAGGCTATGTAGATCGGTGTCTGAAATGGTCTTTTGAGGAAAGAACCACACAGATTGAGTGAACCTGTCCAGTCAGTGCACGCAATTGTCAGCAATCGTGCAGCTCAACTTAGACTTAAGGAGCTCAACGATTCCACGAACAACTACTTATCTATATCTATATATCTATATCTATACCTTACGTCGCATTACTACTCAATTTAATAAAATTTTCAACGATTTTGATATCTTCGCTTTACATGCTAATAAATTCCGTAACCTAATCCGCCAAAAAATTGCAGAAATGTAAACCCAGTTATGTGTTTTTATCAACATAATGATGTTTCTTCGTTGTATTTGCATGCCTATTTAGCTTTAGTCATATATTTAAGCACATTATTTACAATAATAATAAATAATTATTAATTGCAATCGCACTACGTAAGTGCATTAAAAATTACTCTTTTTATAATCTGTGGAAAATGTCGTGGGTTATACACTTGCTCACTTTGTATGAATTGTTTGTATATTATTGTAGTGTGTAACTGTTTATTTTCCTAAATAAATAAAATAAAAATAAAATAAAATATCGCGTTTTATCAATCATTTCCGCTTCAAATATGTAATATAATGAAGGTAGGGTTAAGATTTTCAACCTTTTGAAAACAGCCGGTCGATTCTGTAACAATCTCACCGTGATAACTTAGGTGAAGTGAGCTATTATTCCACCAGCAATGCTATCCTGTAAAAATCTCACCGTGATAACATAGGTGAAGTGAGCTTGAAGTGAGCTGTCGATAGTGTCAATCCCTAGCATCAGCAATGCTATCCTGTAAAAATCTCACCGTGAAAACATAGGTGAAGTGAGCTTGAAGTGAGCTGTCGATAGTGTCAATCCCTAGCATCAGCAATGCTATCCTGTAAAAATCTCACCGTGAAAACATAGGTGAAGTGAGCTTGAAGTGAGCTGTCGATAGTGTCAATCCCTAGCATCAGCAATGCTATCCTGTAAAAATCTCACCGTGAAAACATAGGTGAAGTGAGCGTGGAGTGAGCTGTCAACAGTGTCAATTCCTAGTATCAGGTGGAATGAAAGCTCTGAATTGGGAAGGACGCGGCATTAACAACAACGGCGAGTACACATGTAGGTACACGAGTAGGCATCACACTTGAGATTTTCAGATGACACCATCATACCTGGCTGAAACGCTGCATGACTTGCAGCAGAAATTGGAGAGTCTAGTTAATTCTTTTGTAAGCATTGGTCTCCGGATGAACTTGGATAAGACCCAGGTTATGTTCAACGAACACGTCACTCCGATTGCTGTCAATGGCAATGGTCTCGAGGTGTTTTCAGAATACGTTTACCTCGGCCAAACATTGCAGTTTGGTAAGAACAACTTTGAGAAGTAGGCTAACAGAAGAATTCTGCTAGGCTGGACATCGTTTGATAACCTTCGTCGAGTCTTCTCATCGCGTATTCCGCAGAGCCTGAAGACTAACGTCTTAAATCAGTGCGTCCTGCCTGTTATGACTTACGGATCCGAAACATGGACACTAACTGATCCATAAATTCTAGGTCGCTCAGCGAGCTATGGAACGAGCTATGCTTGGAGTCTCTCTGAGGGATAAAATCCGGAATCCGGCAGAAAACAAAAGTTGTCGACATAGCTCACAGAATCAGCAAGCTAAAGTGGCAATGGGCCAGTCATATTAGCCGTAGTACCGATGATCGTTGGGGTAGACGTGTTCATGAGTGGAGACCACGAATCAGCAAACGTAAGGTAGGACGCCCCTCAGGCTAGGTGGAGCGACCATCTTCGCAGGGTGGCTGGTAGCAGCTGGATGTTGATGAGGGTTGCCGAGAATCGAGCTGAATGTCATGCGATTGGAGAGGCCTATATCCAGCAGTGGACTGCTGTAGGCTGAGGATGATGATAAAAACTACGCGTCAGCTTTATTCCACCCAAAATCTCTTTGATTCCACCCAAACCATTTATACATTTAAGCACTTGCAATGTAGTTTAGACCGCAAGTGTTACAGGTGTAATTTAAAAAGCATGCAACCTTAAGCACACCACACTACCGTCGCTTAAATCGGCAGTTGTGTTAATCACTCTACTAACATTGTAATTCTCCATATCTATATACAACCATTCGACAAGCTTCCGTATCGAAAATTACACATTTACCATGCCCCCGACAGAAATTAGCTGTCGGAAGAATAGCGGTCGTCTATTTGATTTTAACTCTTCTGTTTTCGGATTTGTGAACAGTGTTTAGAGGACTCCTTCGATAACACTAATCGGTGTTCGATTCGGCACGGAAGCGTATCGAATTTGGTGAATAGCTATACTTATATGTCAAAAAATACTTACGATAAAACAGCTATCTGATCTTCTACGTCAACTGATAGGAGCTTGTGATAGATTTCTGTTCTGAGTTCCTCGCCCTGCAAATATATAGAAAAAAGTATGTACCCAAATTCAGTTAAAAATAACAATATTATTGCTTGAAATTACGTCTAATTGTGATAGTATTTTCCATTTTTAATTTAAACGTAAAAGTAGTTAGTCCGTAAATATCCAGATTCTTACAGCACACGGGGAGACATACAAACAAATTATTCTTTTCGCCATAAAAATATACTAAGTTTGCCCCCGTCCCGCCTTAAACTACATTCATCTAGTCCATATTCAATGTCAATAAAAATATATAATAAATTACCAGGAGACCTAGAACAACAAAATAAAACCATTATATTTTTAAATAAACTAAAGCAGTACTTAATTAAAAAAGCTATTACACAGTACAAGAATAACAGATAAATTCAATAATATTAATACATAATTAACTATGAATAATAGATATTTATTTTAATAAGTAAAATAACAAAATAAATATAAAACAATACCTAATAAATATACTTACTACATTAATAATGATATTAAAAAAAAGGCGAGTAAAGAAATAAGCAATATTAAATATAATTCAATAAATTATAAATATAAAATAGATATACCTGCATATAAAATATTAATAGAATAATTGAATGAATGGAAATATAAATACATAGGTAATTTAGGTTATAAAATAATTCTAACATAATAACAAAGAAAATTAATAAAGCGCTCTTCCTCTCTCTACTTATTTAAAAATTTGCTGTGCCCGACAGGGTCCATAATTGTTTCTATTATTTTTCTTTTGCCTACCACCTGTAATTGTACATTATGGAATGCAATAAACGATTTGAGATTTGAAAGAATGTTAAAAAACATTGTAGTGTTTTTTTTACAGTTTACCGTAATAAGAGTTATCAGAGCCTTATTTTCATAAAAGTGACAATGCGAAATATTCGTCAATAAATGACATAATTGTAAAATTTTTACGACAGGTGCTGATAAACAAAGTAGAAAACTATGAAAAAAATCTTGCAAAATTATGAAATTGTCGGATTGTCGCCTGTCGGTTTTTATTAAATAAGCCGCAGGTCAGATTACCTGTCCACCAGATCCCCTGGCATCTATCTCAGCGACAATGAAGTTTCTTGCAGCTGCCAGGTACCAGCCCCAGCTAGGCTTCCACCGCTCTGTTACCAGCTGTCCTCCAGGTTGAGCAGACCTGAAGAAGATTCATGACAATCATTATTAAAGCTGGTGGTAGTTTTTAAGAAACGGTTCTTGAAAGCCTCTTCATATTCTTCAACCTGTCCCATCACGATCATCTCATCTTCTCAGATGGCCTTATTAAAATAATGTGGTTGATAGAGAAAAAAAAATCGGTGCGATTTATTTCGCGCCGTTTTGGGGTTCAAATTCACAATGCATGGGATCTGTGATCGCCTCTCCGAGATATTGCCAGGCGGTTGAATGGTTCTTCACTTGACTCTGCTCAACAATCAAGTTCTCTGTCTGTACATAGACTACTCAGTCACCATTTTGCAGCAGTATTTGGCATACTTACACATGCAACACCAGTGGTAGAGGCAGGTCGTCTGTTTCTCTGAACCCTGGCGGCAGGAGCAGACGGACGCGAGCCGCTCTGTATGCTTGCACCTGAACAGTTTATACAACGAATTAATGATGTAATATCATGGCTCAGGTAGTTCCCGAAGGGTCAAGCAGCTGTAGAGTGTAGTAGGCACAAACACATTTCACCATGTGATAGCTCCCCCCGAGCTAAGGTCATTAAACAGGCACACACCCAGACTCCGGGTTAATACCGAGAAATTCTTGCTGGAAAAATTCAATAATACTTTGCTCAACCTGGAATTTGAATCCTGGACCTAGGTTCAATATCAGTAGTCGTAGCTTGTGACCACTAAACTAACGGCAAAGTCAGGTTAGTATTAAATGGATTTGTTTACAAACTAACGTCATCATCACCGGTCTAGCCATCTCCTAACTAATGTGTGTTGGGGTTGTTAGCCTCTGGTCTAAACGTATGTAGCTGAATATTAATCGCTGCGAAGTGTTAACCCAAAGTAACGTTAGTTTGCCATACAAAACATAGATAGAAGCGGAGTGAAATATGGTTAAAGGGAATGCGATAAGGTAGCCTACAAATTCCTTTCGAATTTTTGTTGTTGAAAACGTGAGTTGTACTGATGATTTTAATGATTATAATTTTGTAAATACATATTTGTTACGGTCGCGAATCATTTTTTGATCAACATACAAACTGTAAGTAATTTCGCGAAAGAAGAATTTAGCGGGCTACTTTAGCGACGCCCCGCGAATGGAACGGAAGAGTGGTTGCCTGACCTCGACTCGGAAGTCCTTGACCTGCGGCTGCGCGAGCGCGGCGAAGCGCGCGGCCAGCGGCGCGCCGTCCCACAGCACGGCGCGCCGCGCGCCGCGGTGCGACACCACGAACGTGGCGGGCGCGCCCGGGCCCAGGCACTCCTGCGGGCAGGCACGGGCTCTACTCTGTCACTCCGTCTTTGACACACTTTTACACGTCACTGTCGGTCAATATTTTAAAACTAGACGGGCGCCGGCATTTCCCAGCTGACCGATCCATGAGAAGAAATACCAAAACAAAATTTGGTCATGGTCTCTTTTAAAGTCCAAATACATATTATATTATCAAGTTATTAGGTATGTGAGTATAACGATGCAGGGCCACGTCTGGAAGAGCCTTTTGAAGAGCAGCTTTGAGGTGACCTATCCAGACGGACGGCATGCTTGCATCGGTCATCGTGTACCTCACAACCCTATTTTAGGGAGCTCAACGACCCGTCACACGGCGCTAACAAAAATATCAAATAATAACAACATAGTTATGAACATCGAAAATTCCTAAAGATAACCCCCAAGACGTCCGGCCGACACAACTTCCTAATGTTTCAGATGAGCAGAAAAAAATGGCACAACAATCTCTCTAGCAATATCCTGTACTTATTTTAAATTATATTTTCAATTCTGCATGAGCATGAAGTAGGTACATACATAATATTATAAAATTTATATTGCAATGAAAAGTACCATAACACTTAGTAGACGCCAAAACCTACCTGTGTAGTTACTAACAAAAACGTTGATAACTACAAAGGTCACAGTTTGACCTTTTTAGTTAGGACTGATGATGACTTTTTTTTTGTGTAGTTTGAGGTTACACGCTAGTAAATGAGCCATTACTTTTTTATTTCCTACCTGTACATAATACGAGTAGTTCTTGCTGAACAGTATCCGGTTGTAGAGACACTCCGTGGGCAGCGTGTCGTTTTCGTCCGCGATGTGTGGCAGCACCGTCGACGTCGGCCACGCGGGTAGCGCTGATGTTGCGTTCTCAAACTCCTGGAAATGACAGCACAGTTTGGATAGAATAGCGCTGAAATACAGTGTATGGTGGTACAAGGATCTTTTGGCACCTGAATGACTTCGACAGTGGGCGTTGTTGTTAAATATTTGTTGTTGTGTCACAGAAATTGTATTGACAAAACAAGATGGCGGCGTTAGGTCCGATTTTGGCCAGGAGGCGCCCAAATAATCTTGTAGCGTGGTATGTTTATTGTTGGACACAATTCAATACACTTTCTGTACTTGGTCTGCTCGAGCATATGCACGTTGGCAGGTACCAAGAAACCGTCCGCAAATGTATCTTAGGGAAAGAAAAACTAATATAATAACCGTCTTCAAAAAAAGGAGGAGGTTATTTTCTGTTAACTCTTTTCCAGTCCTGGGACACTACTTACTTATACTTCAAAGCGATTGCTGAACTTGTGTCTGCTTCGTGAACAGTGAAACTATTAGATTGCAACGACTGTTTAGGCTGATAGGCATGCTGAGTTCAGGACCGTTTTGTCTTTATTTATCTTTTACATAGTAATACAATTAATTCCCGTCTTCTTATTTTTGTTTCGACGGTACATCTATGTTACATACAGAGTTGATACGACAGAGGGGCTTTCCTTTAAACTGCCTATACCTAGGTACCATTTTCAAGCTCTGTACCAAAAATCAATTAAATAGGAACAGTATTATAGTCGCAAATGATTTTTTAATTTTTTGTCCCGTTTGAAAACGATGTATTTTTCCTAACAGCTGATTATGTCTATACGCATAGGTCATGCACCTTAAAACGATAAATCTGAGTATAACCTACGATGCGTTGATGCCGCTCTGACGCAAGTCACAAGTACAACCAAATATTTTCGCTAAAAAGATTGCCATAAATACACACACACCTGCACTTTCCTTACAAAGGATGGCTTGCGTTTTACTCTGATTTACAGTAAGCTATTTAGTTTGTTTGAAATTTTTTTTTCTAATTTTTGGTGATTTTTATTTTTACACCTTATTGAATTAATACTTAACACGTATAGTATACGTAGTGTAAATTAATGCCCCTCTATCATATCAACTCTGTATACTGGGTGGCCTAGTAGGTGGCCACGTTAATAATTTCCCGTGTAAATGACTGATAAGACAATTGTTATATTTCTTATTTGCTTACCGGATCATCACCAACACTTTCGGCAGTAGCATCAGGCGGCAGCAGGTCGGTGCCGGGACACGTGAGGCAGACGGGCGGGTCGGGCCAGCTAGCCGGGTCTGTCGGCACCTTCACGCGGTACAAGTGACGCTCGCCTGCCTTTTCAGGAGCTGTGCCGATCACGTATCTGTGGAGGATAAGGATATTGATAGAGGAAAAAAACGTGTAGCGTCGGGGGACCCCCGTCAGGAACGAAGTTCCTTACGGTACGTTTTTCTTTAACTCGACAAAGGGGAATGCCAAGGTTCCCTACAAGACTCGGCCGGAACCGACAAAGATGAACTATATATCATAAAAAAGGAAAATAATTACAGAATTTGATACTTTAATTAGTTTTCTATCAGAAGTACACCAACAAAAGTTATAATAGTTCTTTAAAGTCGACCACTTAATACTCCTCATTTTAACGATAACATGACATAAACTATTAAATAATTAATTAAATTAATGAATTTTGGCACATTATCCTTACACATAGATTATATACGTTTTTATAGTTAAAATAAAACACACGTACATTATTTTCGAATGTATGAAATAAAACCACATGTAGGTATACATTTTAACAATTTAGTAGGCAGGTTCAGATGGTCGCTTGGGCGAGCCGGGTCAGCAAGTAATACAGGTTCAGTGCGTCGGCGTCGTAAAAGGTAGAAAAAGCGGAGTCCGGAACACGACAATAAACAAAAAATGACACGGGAACACTTCGTCGCTCGTGACGATAACGCGGGTGAAGTAAAATAAAACTTTTTAACATTATCAAATACAATTACTTACACTTCAAGTGTTGCCACCACTATAATAACATTAATAAGAATAAGCTATTGTAAACGGAATCGATAATTAAATTAAATTACTTTTAACTATTACACTATTATAAAATGTAGGTAATGTCTATACCAAAATATAACTAAACGCGATTAAAATTATAAGAAGTACGAGTTACGACTTAAGTTAGTATTACGGCTTGTTGACACTTCCCGTGATCCAAGGGCTGGCCTTTACCTTGGCCAGAGGCTTAGCATTGCCATACAACGTGGCAATGCCGCCAGTCTCTTGGGTACTTTACCAGTCGACAGCGATGCAGAGGAATTTTTCGACGCCATATTTTAATTTGTTAGTTTTAGTTAGTTTAGGTTATTATATTTTAATAGTTTGATAGTTTATGTATAATAAGTTTTTGTTAATAAGTTAGTATTAAATTCACTTCAAGTTCATATTGATATTATTGTAATCGATTTACGAGTGCAATTTTGTATCAATATTATTTTAATTTGGTGTTGGCAACATTTCTAATTGAAATTATCGCTATGAAATGTATTGATCAATTGAATAACTATAGAAAATGACTTTTCAACGGTGTACTTCTACAGATTTTATTTAAATTGTATAATTCTTACTGTTTTCTGTTATGAATTATCATTATTCTAGAAAGTCTGTCGGACGCTACATGATTCGAGCCGATTCCTGGAATTGTCATTTGAAAATGTAGGCAACCATCATCTTGGATTTTCATTTTGACCTCACTCATCTCCACTTCAGCACCCTCGAAAACCACGAAGAAACCCAATAGGATATTTGAAAATTTTCGCATCCGCATCTTGGATTTTCATATTTACCTCACTATTGGCTTAAGCACCCTCAAAAACCATGAAGAAGACAACAATAACAAAAAAAAATCGCAGCCGCCGTCTTGGATTTTCATTTTAACCTCAATAATGACTTTAGCACCCTCAAAAACCATGAAAACGACACCCACCATGACAGATAAAAAAAATTTTGCTACCGCCATCTGGATTTTCATTTTGACCTCACACTTTCGGCTTCAGCACCCTCGAAAACTATGAAAACGACACACAATCATGATGAAATAAATTAAAATTCTCGCAGCCGCCATTTTGCATTTTCATTTTGACTTCACTATCGTCTTTAGCACCCTCGAAAATCATGAAAACTATGTTGCATAATGTTTTTTTTGTTCGTTACGTACGGTCAAATGGGGTTACTTTGATACTACGGGGTTACTTTGATAACAACTTTAGGCTTATGAAAAACTTAATTTTATAATATCTACAACACCAGTTAAAAAATAAACTATCAGTACTTGGCACTACTGATAGTTTCTTTGTATTATAGCGTTGTAGTTATTATAAAATTAAGTTTTTCATAAGCCTAAAGTTGTTATCAAAGTAACCCCGTAGTATCAAAGTAACCCCATTTGACGGTAACGATTTCTAACAGTTTACTCCTTTTTTTTTTTTTTTTTTTTTCGGGGTGGAAAATCCTCATGGATGTCCGCCGCCCTGGGGCGGACGGCGGGGTCTGTCAGACTCTTACTGACTAAAAACAACAAGCCGCGCTAAAGAACTTCGTTCCAATAAAGTGTCTGTAATTGCATTGGTCACTTTTCCTTCCAACTGGAATACAGCAACGGAGCCTGGCGATGGCGAAAGAAATAGGTTCGTTCAAAAAGAGATCTACAAAGTACTACACCTTTTTGTTTCTGTTCTTTCTGCTATCATTTTCACCAGTTATTAATAATCAACTTCATCAACCTTAGAATTTGTTATTAATCAATTACTCTCCAACGTTGCAACTAGCACTCCTTTTCAAAGCAGCACAATTCTTACTGTCCATGTGCCCCCGTAACGTAGCAGTTATTAGATACATAATTGTGTCTCATTAGCCAAGACTTGACAGGTTAGCCTATAATCAACCTAGACGTATCGATAGACACCCCGTGTATTAAAATCCATCCATTCGTTAGGATGCTTTGATGGTATAAAGAGTGTCACTCAAAGATATATATTTTATATAGCTACGCGTGAAAAACATATCGGCAATCGGGTATAAAAAGAAGACCAAGTAAGTATACTCACAAGAACCTCCTCCGCTCGTCCCAGCCCATTAGCTGCGTGACCTCATAGCTGCCCAGCGTGAGCGTGGTCCTGGCGTCGTGCGTGAGGCGCACCGCGTGGCGCCAGCTGCCGCCGGCGGCCCCGGGCGGCGTGTCGACGGGCATGGTGCTGTAGATGGTGGCCTTGTGGCCCACCAGCGCCATGCCCCCGCACCAGCCGCAGTCGTCCTCCGCGGGCTCGGAGCCCAGGCCTGACCAGCGGGAGCCGTCCGACTCGTCGCGGTATATCTGGGTAATGTGTATCGTGAGGTCCTTAGAATGGTTTCTTTCTTTCTTTCTTTAAATAAATCCGGCGGCAAGCTCCAGTAAAATGGATCGGTCTGAACAATTGACAGTAATCTGGTTTTGGCATTTAGTTTTTTTTTGTTGTTATTGTACTTAGCCAGTCTGGGATCTTAGTGTCTAGAGAGATAAATGATCGCATTTTTTTCGGTTTTCGATGATTGAGAGTATTTAATTACATCCGATGTTCCCGGAGCTGTTAACCCTGTTTGCTGATTGCGCCGAAATACAAATTAATCTTGGTTAGTTGTGCTGACACAAGAAAGGGAGCTTAGAATTTTTATTTAATATTCATCCAAACATGACAAGGTTTTAAAATGCCTAAATTTAACAGCAAGAATAGTTACATCTTGGCAGTTATAATGCACGGCGCTGCAGACACTGATGAGGGACACGTTCTGCGGCCTGTTCAGCAGCAGCACCGCCAACTGCTTCTCCGACGTCCAGCCTGTCCATCGCACGTACCAACCTACATAAATACCATCATGTTAGTCTCATGTGTTAAAAAAAACCAGTACTGTTTACGAAATATAATAACTCTGTCATCTGCTGCCCGAAAATAATGTGTTTCGGCTTGACTGCTTCATATCGTTCGAACGATGCACGATGTTCTATCCGTAATCCATGTGCTAATAATTTAACCCCGCGGTCTCAATATATATATCTAATAATAGTCTATGGTCTCAATGGTGAAACGTCAAAATGAGCTTACCGCACCTGTTAATAAACTTAAAGTAAAGTTTGCTAAACGTACACCTCGGGTCTATCAGACTCTTACTGACTAAAAACAACCCCGGTGTTCCATCTCACACCTACGCCGGGGGTCGCGGGAACGTACGATCCTTCCGCAACCCCCGACTGGTGCCGGCCCGCCACCGCTGGGGGGGAGTGAGGTGCTTGACTCCCCCCCGCGACGTCACCGCCACCTCGGGTCCTGGTGTGTGGGGGGCGACGGACGTCCCCAAGTCCGTCGCCCCTGGACCCATTTAGGGAGGCTGGAAGAGAGCGTTGTCCGCCCTCCGCCGACGCCCGGTGCGCCTTGTGCGGGCCGGGTGAGTGGACGAGATCTCCCTCTCCCTTTCCGCAGCCTCTTTCTTACCACGCGATGGTTTCCTTCTGCGAAACAGTCGTCTCGCAGAAGGAAACCATCGCGTCCCAGAACTCTCCCCTGCCGACCATCGACTCGACTACGGCCGGCAGCGACCCGTCACTGCCTACATCTGAGATGAGGGCACGGCGCGGCTCCTCCCAAGCGGCACACTCTGCCAGCGTATGCCGTACCGTGTCCTCCCGGCAGTCAACGCAGTGGTGACACCGGGCGTCCGGCTCCCTGTTTATGCGACACAGGTACTTCCCGAAGCAACCATGCCCGGAGAGCACCTGCGTCACCCGAAACGATAGGGAGCCGTGCCTCCTCCCGAGCCAGCGCTCGAGCACCGGCCGGACCGCCTCGATGGTGACGAGGCCGGCAGTAGGGCGCGAGAGCCTGTCCCGCCATTCCGCCACCAGGACCTCGCGAAGCTGAGACCGACGCAGCTCCATGTGTCGCTGCATCGGTCCCTCACCCCGCGCCCTCGCTTCCTCGCGCCACCGATAAACTGAAGTTACCCTGGTGTAACTTAAGTGTGTGTGTAGGTAAAGACCTACACCATCTATTATTACGGAGGACACGGTTTATCAAGCGCTAACTGTAATTTTTCAATCTTTATTTTCTGTTTCCCCCTTTCAAAAATGTTGTGACCCGTGCTTGAGCAAGCCGTTGTTATCTTCAGGTACAGTGGTTTTTCTGTAATCTTTTTGGAACTAAAGCTACTAATCATACGTACTGTCATCGACTTGCGAGTTGAACTGTATGGCATGTGAGAACAGGTACTTGGGCGTCTTCACGCTGACCACGTTCACGGTCACCACCGGGTTGTTGGTGTTTACCTGATAAACCACAACATTATTAATCTATGCAGGTACACTGTTATTATTACAGAAAGATCGTAGAGGGCTTATTTTATAAAAAAAATCGTCTACCAGATATTTTACTATGGTTTCTGAGCTTGTACTATTAGAATGGCTTTTCACAAAGAGCAAGAGGTACACCTCTTGCTCTTTGTATCAAATCCACATACTCGTAATATTAGGACTGCTTCTGACACTGTCTACTTGTTGCAACGATTCTTGTTTCTAGCTAGATTGAAAGAAATAAAGGATTATTGATAAATGTAAATGTTTATTCTAATGTTTTAGGATATTAGTAAGGAAAGGTATATGTTAAGAGAAAATAATAATCAAATAATTATAAAATTCACCCACATTTTGCCAGTTAGTTAGTTACTTAGGACTAAAGTCCCATGTAGTAGGGAGCGGGATAATAATCAATGCACCAGTTTATCAAAATTAAAATAAAAGAACCTTAACCCTACCTTAGGATACCTCAACGCCCGTATGGTGGGATACGCAGGCGGTTCCTGCAGGTCTAACCCGTACCACGGATACTTATGTTGCTGGACGAGCGTAGCGTTGTACGTCACATACATGAGGGTCTGCCCGTCGGGACTGAACCACAGTGCCTTATCCAGGCGTAGGACTTCTGTCTCGTATAGGAAGTCTGGCACGCCATTGAAGATCACGCCTGGGTTTCCTGCAATTGTGGATAGAAGAGTTGGTGTAATTTGGTGACGAAAACTACGTTAGACTACATATTATGCCTTTACGTTAACATACTTTACCAGATTTTTTAACTAAGGTTTCTCGATTGGGACTTGGGACGTAGTATGTAAGTTAGTGGACCCCCTTTTCCGCACTTAGTCTCTCATTCGGACGGGTGTGGGTGTTGTCCGTGGGGATATAGTTCAGAAATACAAATTCAAATTTCAACTAATGACTGCACGTGCACGGACTAAATACGGGAAAAAACAATATTGGTTGAGGGGACACAACTGTTTAATGATTTACCGGAGGATTTAAAGAGATGTGATAGTATAAATATATTTAAGGCTAAACTTAAGAAGCATATATGTACCCAGTAACGTCACCAACGCCCCAGAGGCAAATACGATATTATTATTTATCATTAGTTATAAGCACTTTGTATCTCATTTTAAGTGAACTATGTAATTTAAGTTCTTATGAGAAATAAATGTCTTTAAACCTAAATTAATAAAACTTACCATTATTAGTGATCCTGCAGACCAGCGTCTTGAACACCTTGGGTTTGTAGTAGATGTCGTTGTCGTGCACGAACACCAGCGTGGCCCCGACCGGGGACCACTCCGCGTACTGGATCAGAGGCGCCGAGCGGTCGTCCTCGATTGGCGACACAGGGATCTTGTTCCTGAAAGTGGACCTTTTATTAGTTTATGATTAAATTAAAATATATTTTGATAGCACTAATATAATAAAAGGTGCACCGTGACTTGTTAATGTTTTCAATAACATTGAACTGATCTCGTGTAGACAGTCTCGTTGGTCTAGTGGCGCAAGCGCTACTGCTAAGGTCTTAGGTTCGATGCCCAGGTCAGGCAGTGCCTTTTCCATTAGAAATTCTCAGGACCAGCACGGAGTACACCCAAGCTCGCCCTTATTACATGGGGCCTGAACATAACTGGCTAAATGTGGATGTACTATGGTACACCTCTGCCTAATCCTTCGAGGAATGCATGCGTGATGTTATGTTGTATTTGTGTTCTCGTGCAGTTCGTGGAAGAGAATAACTAACTAAGAAGGTAACTATTCATGTTATCCTAGTCTAATGGGAACCTTTGAAAGATGTCTACTGCCGTAGCAAACTATGAAGAGGACTCTGAATGTTTTTGTCGGTTTAATTAGTTTTTTGCTTATGTATAAAAGCATACATCTCTGAGGGTTTCTACTTTAGGTATAAAAGTCTATACAACTCTTGCTTTGGCATTTCGTTTTATCGGAGGATACGCTACAAGGTGGCGCTTTTTACTATAGTATATTCCTGTGTAAAATACTGACTGTTGAGAATGCCCAGCCAGCATAGGTGATGGTACTGACCTGTTGATGACGTCATACACATGGTAGCGGGCGAGACGCGCGTGTCTCCAGCCGGGTCTGACGTCAGAGATCAGCAGCACAAACTTCAGGTCCGCTGACACTTTGAAGTCCACCGCATTTAGTTCTCTCTGGAAACAAGTTGTTATTCATCAAAATTGGGTGAAGTGCCAAAAATTTGATGATACATCAATATTTCCATGATGTTTCTTTTTTACAAAAAAAAAAAAATCAAAGGAAGTGGATTAACAACACGTTTGCTCATTGCATGTTCGATTTTAATCAGTTATAAAAGTCGCTTCTCGAAATGTTTGATTTGTTGTTATGATGCTGTTTTGCATGCCATTGTTTTAATTATTTATTTTATCATCACTTTTAACATCTCTTCCATGCCGACAGTTTGTGTTGTATGTATTGTACTCATGTTTGAGCAAATAAATGACAATCTTATCTTATCTTTAACTTAAAGTAGTGTTTTCACTGAGATCGAACAACGTCACCAGACATCTTGTTTCAAGTAATTTTTCGTTGTTTTCGAAGTCGTCAGATATGTCGTATTAAGAGGGATCTTCCCGGTCCGTCTATCGTCAACGCGAGCATGATTGAAAAGATTGTCGTTTCATCCAACGCTATGTTTGAATAAGAAGCAAGAGTGAGAACGAGATAGTATCGAACGAAAATTGGCGCGCGGATATTTCACAAAACATGTTCCAGGAAGTACATGTTTTTTGAAAAATCCTTATAAGTTTTTGGAAAAAATTATGTTTGTCATTTAAAATCTCCATTATATGTGCAAGGTGTCTATAAAGATGTTTTCTTTACTTATTTAATGTACAGACGCCAGCAGGTCAAGCTACCCGAAACTGTCAAATTTTCCCAATCAACCTTGAACCTTAATGCTTTAGCGATAAAGTTGAAAATCTATTAAAGAAATTTGACAGATTGTAGTAGCTTGATGTGCTGGCGTCTGTACGAGTAGGTACATTATGAACGGCCAAAGTTCAGATAACATTTGTGCGAAAAAACTGATTTTCAGACGTCTTTATTGAACTTGTTTCACAAAAAAAAAAAAATTGTTTGTATTAAATAGAAACCTAGATGTACACCACAAGATATCTGTGAGTTCAAAATATCTGGAGGAAATTTTGTTATAACGCCATAATCACGTACTTACGAGCATAATAGCCATACAAAATAGCTATTATGACGGGTTGGACGTTTTTATTTCAGGCGACGTCGTGCGCCCTTTGTCGACATCTCTGGATATGATAATTGGTAAAAGTTCTATCGAAATTGAAAACTTCACATTAGTATCAGGTAACCGCAGGATGTGCAACAACTGTGTGCATTGACATGCATTCTCCGAGTTACGATTCAAAAAGTGTAAAAATAGTTCAATCAACCCTCCGCTTCGAAAATAAAAATAAAGGTAAATTAAAATACACGCTCGTCACCTGACAACTCACGAGCCATTAAACTCCACATTGTTTCCCGCGCAAATTAATGGCCGCTTCTGACGAGTTGCCTTTTTGACATCTACGTAGAGCCGCGACTGTTCAACGATTTATGTTTCAATGTTTCCTTTTGAGTACTTACCTCGTTTTGAGTGCGATGGAGTGTCTTTTGTTTATTTATAATTATGTGAACTTAGTCATTATAAAGTTGCGTAAAAAAACGCAAATGGAATGATTCAGGAGACGTTCTGTATACCTCGAAGGGATAGTCTGAGGTGGAGGTACAGTCACATTCAGGTATTTATGTTGAAGTCTGAAGTCAACGTAAATTGAAGTCATTTATTTGTACTGACATTTCGAAGTCAACAAGAAATTAGGTCATCGTTATCATTTGCCTAGCCTTTTCCCAAGTATGTCGGCTTCCAATCTAACCGGATGCAACTGAGTACCAGTATTTTACATGTAACGATTGCATATTCAACACAACGACGCCGACGACGACGACGTACGATGCCGTAACGACTGCCAAAGATTCACGAATGCCAGCCGGGACCAACGGCTTAACGCGCTTTTCGAGACACGGCGGGGTCTTGGTATGTAGAGATGGCCACCCATCCGCGGAAAAACAGCGGCAAGCGTAGCTTAATCTGACCGATCGACCCGCGCGGCTGTTATTACTTAGCAACCAGTAATTAGGTTAGAGGGGCAATCACCGTATTTTTAAGACCGTTTGCTTTCTACTCTGTCTCAAACTGTCAAAAATACCTCTAATTTACCTTCATATTTGACAAGATTATGGCTTTGGTTGTCGCTGAGATAAGTAATTAGATGCTTATACTATTTTGAATCCAACCACTTGTACTGTTGACTGAACCCACGTCTATAGAGATATGAGAAATAGGGTGTAAAGTTAAAGGGAGGATCCTCCGACCAGACGGGTGTCGTGTCTGGTGGGCAACTACCCGACGATTAATATCGAGAAGTTGTATACATATAATTATGCCAGTTGCGCGGTAAACTCTGCTTGCGTGATGCTGGATTTTGCGTGACGTCAGTGTGATGCGTAGTTCGCAATCGGCGATGTGGATACCGCCACACGTCTACGTCTTTACCGCGAATCTATATATTTATTTATTCAGTACGACACATACATTTTATATATTTAAGTTGGTCCAAAATAAACTCATTAGAGTTTTACCGTGCACCAAAATCATCGAATACATAATTTAGAGCATTCAAACCACTTAACCACTCAGTTAAAAAGAAACCACAAATAAAATGACATCATAATTTTAATTTCACTACTATTAGGCTTAGTTCCTGTGAACTTAAAAGGGTTAATACTACAGAATTGAGAAAGTGAGACACAATAGAACACTTTTTCAAACCTTTTTCTTTCTTTCTTAATTTTCTTAAATATTCTACCCTGTCCTGCTGCAAGGCAACGGCTACATTCTCACACAGAAAGGCACGAGCATTGAACACCACGCTAGCTCAAGACTCGACGGGACGGGTTTTCTTTACGCACATCACACATTTATAAACACACATTACGTCAAATTATAGACCGTGTGCCACCACCTTAAGCTTCAACATGACGATTCACGACTACACAATACCATTTCATCCCCTTACCTACGACATCGACACCATTCGACTAACTGTCGAGGCAACAAATCAACTAGTTTGATATACCAGCTATATGTAACGTGTACCTACACTAAGCTTGCTATATGTCAGCATGGCCGTCTATTGTTGATAAATGAGTCGCACGCGCTAGCTCCTGGACTATTTGCGAAGTTAGGGTTGCTACCCAGCAAATAAAATGAAATATTTTGTCATTTTTATGGGCAGTATCATGAAGTAACTTCGCGGGCAGTATGTTCGGTAGAAAGAGAGATCTAGTACTGTTGGCACAGGAACCTACATATATGTACATAGAATATCCTTTTCACAATTTATACTCGCCAGTCGCCACAGATCTTTGTCTGTGAAGTAAGCTGGGATCTAACCCAGCTTACTTTTCTGATCGTGCCAACGGCACGGTTGGCGCAGTGGTTAAGCGATTGACTGCTGCGCTGCGTGTCGCGGGTTAGATTCCCGCACGGTACAAATATTTGTATGACCTAGAAGTAGTTGTTCCGGGTCTGGCTGTTTGTGTATGTGACTTTCAATGTTTGTAAACGCACTCACAATACAGGAGAAATTCCTAGTGTGGGGCAACGTGTGTTATTGGGGTTTTTCAGCAGAAATGTCACAGTAGCCTGAAGTCCCGGTGTTACTGGCGGTAGGTTTATTTATGTATGTACAGTGGGACTCCAAACTAACTAGCGAAATATACCTCCACCCCTGTCCACTCCTTCGGGGAAATTATTTCTGTCCAAACATCGAGTCTTATTTATTTTTATTAAGTACCTAGGTAACAATTTGTACCTTTTAACAATTTCATTAATTGTTTCTTATTTTTAATAAATAATTCTGGCACAATTCCGCAGAAGTCGGCCGACCAGGTTAAGCTACGCTTGCCGCGGATGGTCCGTGGATGGGTAACCATCTTTACATACCAAGACCACTCCGTGAATAGGAAAGCACGTTAAGCCATTGGTCCTGGCTGTCATTCGTGGATCTTTGACAGTCTTTGCGGGTCGTCAGAAGCCCGAAAGTCTGACAACCAGGAAACGGTGTCGTATTACCAAGTAACAGGGTTGTGGAGGTCAGATAGGCAGTCGCTCCATGTAAAATACTGGTATTCAGCTGCATCCGGTTAGACTGGAAGCTGACCCGAACATAGTTGGGAAAAGGCTAGGTATGAAGAATGATGCATCCAGGTACAATTCCCTGCTCCTCATATGGCCTGACCAAGATTTTGTCTGCAGTTTAAAAGACACTGTGGCCTCGGAGTTTGTTTCGGCCTTTATTCTTAGAGTAGTCGGATAGGAAACACCGAACTCATCTAGTTTTAAAACATAATTTATGTTTGGCGTGTAAAAGTGTTTTTTTAAAACAATTTACAGAAATAAATATCATTAGTCAACAATTATCATATTAAAGTGACTGTATTATATTAACAACAGTGTATTAATTAAGTAGGTACAATCATAAAGAGTATAAGTCCATTTAAAATTTCAATCAAGAATGGTCGCTGTATTTCACCAACGTTTATTGAAGCGCGCCCACAAAGAGACCGAGTACATTTAAGCGCTTCATTTTAAATCGTCACTATCCTCATTAACAATACCGTTCATTATTGATGTGGTTTACATTAACGACATGACATGAACGGACAGCATTCAGGCTATTTGTGATCATTAATGATTATGATGTTTTCAGAAGAGATTTATTTATTTGTACAGTCGACGTTGCGACCTTGGAATTGCTGCGCCACTTTTGGCAACCATTCCCATTAAATTAAAACTTTACTAAAGTTATCTGGCTGACTATCTGGAGGCATAGTAGTTTCCCCGCCAAGACTAGCCAAAAACAAAAAGCAGGAGGGCACTACCTACCTTTTTTCGAAGCATTTCGATGTATTTTCAAACCCTCATAGCTTCGGTCTGGATAATGCTAGAGAGCTCAAATTCTCAGGATAAGACGTGGTTAGCAGTCTTATAAAAGACATCAAGTTTCATTTGTCTAGCTTTTATACTTTTGATTTTATTTATACCTAAAATACGTCAATTTCGTCACTAATTCACTCGCTCACTCATCAAAATCTCTATGACAATTCCTGAAGTCTTTCTTACGGATAATACGTACCTACAAAAATAAATTAAAGCCCACCAAAAACATTTATTTTACAGTAGGTTGCACATTTGATCTAATATAGAGCCGATTTTTTTGGTTCAAGTAGTTTTTTATGTTAAAAACAAACCGTTAGTGTTTTTTACAAGGATAAAGACAATCATACTTACAGAGTGTGAGTGATGCGAAAACTCGTGATATTCTTACTGTGTTTGTACCAAAACAAAACACATAACAAAAAGTTTTTAAATTTAAAAACTCTCGGCATCAACAAAAACCTCTAAAAATGGCTAAACAGATATTCTTCTTATTTTTTTTTAGCTGAGAACACTCTCGATTAGGTCACCATACAAAGAAACAAAAAAAAAAACAAAATCGGTTCGGCCGTTTGGGAGCTACGATGCCGCAGACAGACATAGATAACACGTTAAACTTTTAACACCCGTCTTTTTTCATCGAAAAGGATAAAGGGATGTAAGTCTTAATAAATATATCTTCACCGACCACAAACACGTAGTTCGATGGCTGCCATATTGAATAAAGCCGACAGTTTGGCGCCAAAATATCGGAGCAACGTTGGCAGACATCATGTGTGGTAGTTCCGCACATGGAATACATAATGAAATGAACGGATATTAAAACGGAACGGAAAAACAGGTGCAGGCACGGATTTCACTGAAAACGCGTGGAAGTACCAACGTGACGTTATTGTACGGTGTTTACCTTTTTTTTTTGGGTGGGATAGCATCAAGTAACTTCTCCTGCTCTGGGCGGAGCGGGAGGACGAGTCAGACTTACTGACTAAAACCCACCCGTGTTCCTTCAGTTGCCTGTTCCAGGAGCCATGGTAACCCTTTCGGACTTGCCCGCGGCCATGGCAGACATCGGCCCTAGCGGGCCCCATCATTTGGTGCTGACATCTCTTTGAGGCGCACGTGGAATTCAACGCGCTGTCGACCCAGGCCTGGTCCTTATCCGACGGCGAGATACCCGTAAGGCCGCGCCTACGGTGGTCGGGAATCGGCCTGGGATTCCCGACGCCCAGGGCGTCTCCTGAGGCGACTAGGAGCGTGAGGGCGCGAATTTTGCCATTCCCTCACGCGTTCCGCGTTCTCCTTTGTGAGCATTACTGGTTCGTAGAAGGAGGTGACGGCTTCCCATGCCTTCTCGATTCATACCATGGCCTGGACTAAGGCCGGACACGCAAGCTCAGAACGATATAGCGAATTCCTCTTCACCGATGGTACGGTTCGCCGAAATCACTCTTAGTCGACGGTTGGTTGGTGGTAGGTATAGTTTTAGACCCACCATACCACCAGGGGTATGGCCAGTGGTATTGTGGGTCCGCAATGTGCTTACCATAGCCTGCATACCATTAGATAAATTTCGTTCGACCCGTTCTATCGGTAAAAGGTGTTGTAGCTGAAGCAACCATCGATGAACGGTGTTTTCGGCGAATAGTTTTATCGGTGATGGATTTATTCATGGAACCAACCGTGGAGTAAGAGTGATTTCCTTGTGCCTGGTTTATGGCAAATCCAATAGGCTCGGCCCCCACTACATGGGACTTGAATATAACTAGCGAAATGTGGGCTCGGATCACTCCTCCGGAGAACAAAAGCGTGATGTTATGTTGGTGCGAAAGAGAACAATAAACAAGTAGATTCAATTTTAGTGTTAGATTGTATACTGTATTTAAGTAGATTCAATAATAAATCTAATTTTATGATAACTAGTCTAGGCTTTATGTAACTAATAAAATACAGAAAGCTGATAAAATTGCTCAATACATACAAATATGTAAATGTATTTGAATAATTGCGTATTCCACTAACATCGATTACGTTAAATGTTTTCTATGTAAGCAGTCATTTAATTTCGTGAAAGCCTGTAAATATTAGTACCTGGAATAGGATTTATCAAATACCTGGGACTAGCTCACTGAATTGGTTTTTAATATGTTTAAGTTTGAAAGAAATATTGCGTTTTTGGCTCTCTTTAATAATAACAAAAACTAGTACTACTTCTTTAGTGATTCAATTACTTAAAACTAGGAACAAACTTATGTAAAAAAGATTTAAAAAAAAAATAGTTACAATAGCAGAGGTATATACCTCCTAGCAATATTCAATACCTTCTAGCCACCATTGTGTAAGTACCGCGTTTCTGGTGAAAGATTTTCTATTCACAAACATCGCTTCCCGAAAACCCGAGATACAACAAAATATTCGATCAATAAATCCCCAAAGAGTTTCCTGCTCTCAACAGAAAGTACTTAAGCCGTTCAGCACGCGTACACCGAGAACTAATACATCCAATACAATACAATCAAGCAAAGAATAAAACACAACACACTTTTCGTTCACGAAAAATACTGATAAATCTTTATCAAGTGTTTTACGTTGGTGCGTGTGATCGGGACTAAGATAAGGCGATGGTTACACTGAAGCGAATCTAAAGTATGAAATAAAGGTTTCTCATACTTTTAATTGGTATGTTGATGTAGATTTTTGTGAACTGATTACAGACAATTTCCTGTTGATCTATCAAGTTGAAAAGATTATCTACTCGTTCCCATCCGACGACTAATGTGACAAGACTTATGCTCCAGCAAAACCTCTTTTAACCGACAAACGAAGAGAAAGGTTAGGAATTACCACAGGCTTAGTAATGTCCATAAATGGCGTACCCCGTGCGGCTTTCCCTGTTGAACCGATTTCATCAAATGAGGTGTAGTCTGGTTTTCTTTGACAATTTGGGAGTGTAGATTGACACCGCAAGAAGTAAATACAATAGGGACGGTGGCAAGTATTAGAAATATTCGAACACATAATGTAATTTCAAATAAGGCGTAGTAAAATGAGTTAATCAAAAAAATCGTAAAATGATCGAAATATGAGAAAGCTAAAAGTTTTCGCTTTAAAAGTTTTTGAACGGGATTATTCTCATCCTTGTAGCGCGGTACGGACAATGAATGGCTCGAGTATGACGTTGGATAGTCCACGTCACTCCGGGGATAGTGCCATCTTTGTTCAGCAGTTTTTTAAAACGTTTATGTGTTTGGACACTTTTTATGATATTGTTCGTACTATTTGCAAATCTATCATCTCTTTGCGTCTTATAGAGGTACGAGGAACGGAGTGTAAAGCTCACTCATACCTCCATAGAAAAGAAAGGATCCTCCGGCCAGACGGGTGTTGTGCTGCCAACTGCCCAACAACTGCCCAACGATTGTTGTCGGGAGGTTGTATATATGCTAGTTGCGCGGTAAACTCTGCTTGCGCGATGCAGGATTTTGCGTGACGTCAGTGTGACGTAGTTCTCATGTGGCGAAGTAGATACCGCTACATTACTGCCCTCCGATCCGAATGTACCATATCCTAACAAATAAACATTTTTGATTTTGATTTGACAAATATTCTTAAGAGCCTGCCTCATTGGTCTAATGGCCGCAAGCGCTACTGCTGTCCCGGATTCGATTCCCAGGTCAAGCAAAGTGTTATTGGGTTTTTCGGTTGATGGCAAGTTATTTTTAGAAGGTTACAATAAAACATTGTCATCCCTATTGCAGAGAGAGAGTATGTCATGCTCACTCATATGTGTCGCTGGTGGTGGCGTGTGTATTGAATCATTAAGTTCCCTTCAATAAATAATCAAAAAATATGCAGAAGCTCATGAACAGAGACTTCATCATCACGTGAATGTCGAGGCGATCCGAGTCCTTGACGTCACTGAACTAGTGCGAAGACTAAAAACGGTTAAACCTTTTGAGTTAGTCTAGTGTAGTGTGAGCAAACTTAAACTGCAGTGCAAGTGCTGATTAAATAACACGTGAATTAAGTGTCTTCCCCTTAATATAAGTAATTAAGAAAGACGTTATTGGACGATTTCTTAATGTTATAGTTACGTTTAGCAGTTTAAGTTATATTTAAATTACTTATTAGCGAATAGGCTAGATTGTAATGTGAATAAAGGCTCATTACCTGTGACATTTTATAAAGAAAAGAAAAAAAAATAAGTTCCCTTCAAAATGGTTGAGTTAAATGATGCTGATCCATTACGTCAGTAGGCACTGGTCATTTCTTAGCTGCCACGGCTTGTTTTAATAGGGAATATGCATGTTATTTTAATTTGGTTCAAATATTTTTATTCAGATCCTTATTGGTCCGACATTTGAACTAAATAATTATTTTAGTAATTTTTTAATTACTTAAAATCAATAAATAAAAGTGCAAATTAAGCGAGGGAAATTCAAATTTGTAAAACGCAACACCATTGGTTGAAACAAAACGTGACGTCAAATTCTATGTCCACAAGTTCGTATTGCTTACATTTGTATTGCAGGCTTTTGATTAAAAAATATAGTAATACCATGTGTGTTGTGAATTCATTTATTGTTTATGTGTAATTTTTTTATAAGTACTAGTGAGATTAGAAATCATTAAAGACAATGACTGACGTGGTTTTGTAAAAGCACTAGCGGATAGTCTGCCGAGAATAAATCAATTCATGATGTCGTCTTACTTTCTTTCAAATCCAAATTTTACGTCCGCTGGAGTAAAAGGAGTGAAAGCTGCAAGGTAATTATTCTATAATAACACATCATGTACGTTATTGTAGCCATAAATACAATCGTAAATCTAATCAGGCGTAAACATAACCTATACTTTTTGATTCCCAACAATGTAAACAAGTTATTGCCATCGATCACTAATAAATACCTTTATTATTGATCGATGGAAAGTGCAGTTAATTCATCTCTTTTGATTACCTTACACCATTCCTTACGTATTTTTGCACCTATCGGGACTGGAAAAACACTTTATCAGGTGCACTTCTGATAGTGTTTCTGCATTCAGGCACGATGCAATACTTATAAATTAGCTTTTGAGCTATTTTCATGGTAAAGTAAGTTAAGAACGAGAAAACCTGTAGTAAACAATGGACTGGACTGTCACTGGACGTAGTATTATTTGACGTCATCAAGAGAGCGCGCGAAAATGGCGGCGTTTAAACAGCTCAAAATTATTATATATTTTAAATATTTTTTTACACCTAATTACAGCATTTTTAAATAGTATTTATATTTTTACTATCTTATAACGGTGTAAACAATGAATTAAAAATATAAAATAAATACATGCATATACCTACCCTAATTGTTTAACAATATTTTGATTTAAAAGAATGACCATGGAGTTTCTTGCCCGTTCTTCTCCATAGGTTCCTATTATGCTTTGGAATGGACAACTAGCTTCATTCATTCATGATTTCATTGATTCATTCATCTTTCTGACTGACCGACCCCTTGACAATTCAAAAGTGCCTGTAATTGGTTTATTTATTTTTGTCCGAAAGGTGTGCTCTATCGGCGTTTCCGCGGCCGGCTACGCGACACCTCGCAGTGTAACTCGACGCCGTCACTTCGTGTGCAGTAGTCTTTATTTTTAAATATGTATTAGTTTATAGTTATTGTTATATACTTCTATATTTATTGTGTTTCTATGGGCCTTAGTTGCCTGAAATAAAGGATTATTATTATTATTTATTTGAAATAAATGCTTTGAGTTTGGAGTTTGCAGATAGCATACGACTTATTTCAGTTTAAAACCTCTGTTTATACAATTTATGTGCTAAAATTACTCCATAGTTGACATAATGAGCATTTTGCCGAACAATGTGTTCATTAATTTATGCGTGTTCCAAATGTGTTATTAATATTAAAATCGTCAATCATTTTCACGGACTCGTGTTTAAACAATATCTAATCTATTTGTTGGATAAATAGTTATGAAATGCAAAATTGTAATATACTTAATTGTGAATGAATGAGATACTAAAAAGAAAGAACTAGTATAGAAAGAAAAGAAAGAAAGAAAATGCGTTAATTTGCGGTAAACATGACGCAAAAAATAACACAAACACAAAAAATATGAAAAGGTTGGGGGAAACATGCGTCACATCCACGCAAAACCTAGAACCTATAGAACCTAGGCTTGCAAACAGTGGCTCCAGGTAGCGTATATTACCAAAAAGAATCAAACAGCTACATAAATGTTCGGGCCATCGGATGCTGCGTATCCACCTAACGCTCATAAACAATAACAATTAAACAGATCTGAAACATGACGGCACAGAGAGTCACGTCGTTTGCCGTCGCGACATACGAGTGGATCTTACCCCTAAGGTGCGCTAGATGTTTCACATCAAAAATCATACGTCAGACCTAGCAAACATGCCCGGGTGTCACCATTGTGTGGATCGCCCGGAGTACACGGTGGAGCATACGGTGGAGGTCTGCCCGGCTTGGGCGGAGCACCGCCGTGTCCTCGTGGAGGCGATTGACGGTGGCGATCTCTCACGTCCGGCCCTGGTCCAGGCCATGGTACGGAGCGAGAGGGCATGGGAAGCCATCACCTCCTTTTGCGAAGCAGTAATGCTCGCGAAGGAGGAGGCGGAACGCGTGATGGAGATGCAAAATTCGCGCCCTCACGCTCCTAGTCGCCGCAGGAGACGCACTGGGCGTCGGGAATCGCAAGCCGATTCCCGGCCACCGTAGGCGCAGGCCCGCGGACGGCGAGCAATGGGTAGCTCACCGTCCGATAAGGACCAGGCACGGGTCGACGGCACGTTGTGTTCCACGCGCGCCTCACAGAGATGTCAGCAACAATGACGGGGTCCGCTAGGGCCGATGTCTGCCAGGGTTGCGGGAAAGTCCGAAAGGGTTACCGTGGCTCCTGGCACAGGCAACTGAAGGAACACGGGTCTGACACGACCTCCCGCTCCGCCCAGAGCGGAAAAAGCTATTTGATGATTCCCCACCCTCAAAAAAAAAAAAGACCTAGCAAACCTTAATTTTATCTTATTTTAAAGTTCGCACGTTACGATACGGTGTGATCACCTGCTTATAAACGTCGTGGCAGATGAGATAAACAAAATATATCGCTTTCGTAAGAACGGATCCGACCGCACGCAGATTACCTCTGTCTTCAACAGTACTTTGACAAATAATATAATATGTATATGGGAGATACGTATTAACTTTATCCGATGCCTTTGTAACATATGTGTGGCTGTTTGTGCTTCTGTGGATAAAGAATAGGGCCATTTTTCAGATTATAGCGTAAGGGTTTTTTTATAAATAGGTTGAGAACTAAACGCATTTATTTGTTTCTGCTCAAGCCCAGAAACAAATAAATGCGTTTAACAGAAACAAATAAAATAAACCATCGAAGTATGTTTTATAGTCAAGCATTATTTAGTAGGTACCTACACGGCGGTTCTAGAACAACTGCGGCTTTGTAGATTGTCGTCTCTGACGCTCATACCTGTGTGACTTCAGTCTCTTTCTAAAGCTCGATGTGTAATTATGCTTCAAGCCAGAAATACACATACCTACCTGTCACTTGCACAAAAGTGTACAAGCACAATGAATAACAACAAATACACACTTGTACAATAAATATTTATTTGGCAAATTTTAAATTAGGTACATGTTTTATAAAATAATTACAAAATTTTATATAACAACTAAGTAGTCAAATAAAACTCTCCTACTTTTGCTGTGCCCGTCAGGGTCCCCAATGATCATTTGTAAAACCTACCACCTATGTTTACATGGAAGCAATAAATATATTGAGTATTGAGCAACTTGCATGTCATTGTGCCAAAACAATTTCTGATTGGTAAATGTCACAGGCATGCAAGTTACTTGCGTACTTTAAGTGCAAGCTACAGGCAAGTGTATTACGTGCTTTATTCCCGGGTTCTGTTAGCATCTTCCGATGTTTTAAATATATTTTACACAAAAATATCTACGTGACATAGTCAAACAAATTATTGTATGACTAACTAACCACCACCACCGCCGCGCCGCTACTACCGCGTCTAGTTTGTTGGTAACCCACCTAGTTCTTTTGAATTTCGCTGGCTAGAGATTTATATACCCACTAGAAAAACGACAAGGTTACTTTGAAGCTATTAAAAATTCATACTTTTTCTGAGCAAACATAATATTGAATTATCGGTCTTTCTCTGTTTGAGAAGAGGCAATTAATTGCCTTGCAGTGGGAACGTAAAGCCGAGAATAGACAAGTTACAGCACATGTATTTGCGGCGTACAGTCGACCGTCTACTGCTACATAGGATGTACACGGAGAGGTTTGCTACCTACACGTTATCGATAGTAAGTAGGTACGTTAGCTGCTCGGTTCATCTGTTTGTCTGCCACGCATCCGTGCGTAGCGTCGCCGTGGGATAACTGGCTGATTTGGTACATGTACGACCTAAAATGATAATGTATTGCTACTTACGAAGGTAGAGTTGTTCATGAGTAGTCTGGTGGTGAAGTTCTTGACGTTGAACAGCGTGAGACCTCCCCATCGGTCTCTAAACACCAACTCCTCATCTGGAACAACAAAAGCACTGGTTTAATCAAGGATCTTTTGTCTAATGTCATGTGAGAGATGCTACGTAAGTATAGATGACTTTAGAGGTGCGGGTTTATTTTATTAAATAGAATAGAATATGTATAGATAAGTAGATATAATAATTATAATGTAAACAAGCTAGTAGTAGCTATGTATGTATGACCCGTAAATATAGGTTTAAGTTTGTTTATTACTTTAACCTGTTGGATGCCGTAATTACAGAAACAATTAAAAAGCCATGCGATAAGAAATTAATAATTAAACAAGTTGTGCAAATGTAATAGTTTACTACCACATCCATCCAAATACATACTGAACCATGTGTGTTTTCCTACACCTGTAACCTCTCCTTGGGACTCTACTCCCAACCAGCCTTATTGAATCCCGTATACGACCCTAAATATCCCAATAAATGAAAATCGGTAGGTACGTGTGTAACCTAACCTTTGTATTAAAACTTTCAACGACCTTACAAAAAGCGATTTGCACAGCGGCGTGGAAACAATGAGGGTTTCATTACAGCGAATATGGGAGAAGGGTTCCTTACAACTAAAATCGACCGTAGAATAATCAAGGCTCAACTTACACTGGTTTTATTAAGATTGTTGGTACTTCCAGTGTGACTCGATGCGTTACGAATATGGATCAAGTTACGCTGGTTCTTTGTTTTGAAAGTTTTTATTATAGCTTCGTTAACACCTAGGGGGTGATTGCTCATAAGTACTATATTTAGAAGGTAAAATCAATTATGTATGTACTTATAATATAAAACAACCGACTTCCAAAAAAAAAACTGCAATGTGAAAAATAACTTATAATAAAATAAAAGTCGGTGTCTTTGGATCTGTATTTTAGTTTTCGCCACCGACGGTCGAAATTAAAGTTTTTTTTCACTTTGTTGTGTTCTTTTTTTTGAAGTCGGTTGTTCTTTTTTGAATAAATGTTTTTTATTTTTCCCTTTCTAGCTATGGTACCTACCCCACACCAATTCGAAAACGATCGTCTTACACGTCCACTTCCGTTTAAAGGCGGTTTTTTTTTTATTTAAAAATAATGTATTGTTTATTTTTTTTAACCGCTCGACCGATTTCGACAAAATTTCATTGGGACCACCTGGGAAGTATTTTGAAACAAAAAAAAATCCAAATCCATTCAGACTTCTTTGAGTAATCGGTGAACATACATAAAAAAAAGATTCCGTCGAATTAAGAACCTCCTCCTTTTTTGAAGTCGGTTAAAAATAGTCAAGCTGGAAAAATCTGTAACAAGAAGGTTCTAAGTAGGTATAATCTTTCTGATTTGTCGCTGAAAGTACAGTAAAGTCAATAAACTTTAAATCGCGAATAATCACAATTTGTCCATTGGATTAAAGAAAAAGAACTAGGTACGTAAATCGGCTTAGAAATCATGGTGTACATAATTAAGAAAAAAATAACTCTCCGAATGCATAACCTCCTCCTTCTTTGTGGTCGGGTTTTCGTTCATCACTGTTATTATGCGACCGACCGCGATATTTCGTATACAATAAAACAATAGGTACTCGTAGGTCCTCAAAATATCGGCTTTCTACCTACGTTCACCAAAATCGTGTTTACTAAGTAGAGGTTCAATTTTGGTAGGTCTACCAAAACAAGGCCGTAATATAAAGTAGTTTGTTTGCACCGGACCGTTACCTCAATCTATCACTGAAGGGGAGGTACATAGCTCGGCTTTTACCCCAGACGCTGACATACGGGCGGCAAATTCGGACAACAAAGTAGTTTTTAAATTGGTATAAATGTTCGTAATTATTTCGTGGCTGGTCACGAATAGGGAACTGTTTCCTGCGAGACAGATTAGATACTCTTTTGAATATAGTTTATAGATAGAAACAATCCGGTTATTTATGTGCAAACAAAAAAATGGAATACGAAAATTAACTTCACAAAACGAGAGATACCATGAGCAGTCTTATAGGAATAAGTAATATCTAGGTAACTGGGTAGCAATCAGAACCAAACTATGATGAAACCATAACCTATTGACGTCGCAAAATACTGCATCGTGCAAACGAATTTGACATAAAAATTACATGTCAAACCCTGCCCTCCCACTTAGATCCTCACTTTTCGTTCAAAGGACATCATGTATTTTTCTTAGCTAGAAAGTAGTTAGTTCACATAATAGAGAGTTATATATACTATATATTATTATATATACACAGAATACTTATAGTACGCCTTTTCGACGAAGCATGTCATACACAGGAAGTGTCCATGAGTACTTAGCTTTTAGCTGTAAAATAGTCGTATTGCAAAAAAATCGGTTTCATTATAAATAAATAGAAAACTCAGTAGGGACGTCTACTCAATGGGGATGTTGGTCAATCAGAGTGTCCGTATTTCTTTTTGCTAAAAAGCGAGAAAGTGGTCACACAAGACTGCTAACTGTGATTTAAACCAGACAATGTAATTGCACTGTTGCTAATTACCGGACATACTTTGTACTTTATTGGTCTCGCACTATTTAAGAAAGAAGAATGTGTACCCAGAATATAAGTTGACAGTAAAGTCGACAGTTCACTGCTGCACAGGATGTGCACGGAGAGGTTTGCCACGGTTCATTTGTTTCGTGCGTAGAGTGGTCATGGGTCGCAGTGGACGACCCGCCTACGTAATTTCCTACGAAGCGAAGCGAAACAAGTGCTTGTCTTAGCCGTAGGTCGCTGCGGAGCGCCGCCAATAAAGCTGGACAGCACATAGTTCAAAATCGCTTGACACTTCAAATTTTGACAATAATTATGTGCTTTGTGTCCAATATTGAGTGCATACGTGCATATTACGCAAGGGTAATTTATTGTAAAATGTGTAATGCGCATGAGAGGAAATACATAAATCCCTGACTTACTGTCCCGGGTCTCGCATTACCATCACGTGTTTGTGTATGTGATATTTTTCTTTAAACTATCGCCACAAAACTATGCAGGAAGATATACCTACCTGCTTCTGATTTAGTTTAATGCTCGTATTAAGTAAATACTAACGAATACATTTATTATCGTGTACGGTTACAAATAAATAAGGTCAATTCTTTGCCAAAAAATCGTTTACATAAGGTATACTAAACACTGGTATAATATTATACAGCTTTTCAAAAAGTATAATGGCAGTATAGAAATGCTGAATGTCACAGTCATGTTATGACCCGGCCATCTGTCAGCTGTCGCGTCACGCGTGTCCTCAGGGTTGTCGCGCAGATATCATAATATGAATCTCACTGTACTTGTTTACTTTGCGTTAAATTCCTGATAAAAGGTGGCAAAAACGCTGAAATGTGAAGTAAAAAGTATTTGATCCGCACAAAACAAAAATATTAGGGCTATATGTATATAAAAATATATAGGATAAGAAAAATCACCGCGGTATAGTGTTATTTTACTGGTTATTTCCTGATAGAAAAACCGTATAACACTTTGCCCGACCTGGGAATCGAACCCAGGGCCTCATGCTAAGCAACAGCGCTAGCGACCACTGGACCAAAAAGTTAGTCGACCATATTAATATTTTCTAATAAAAATATGTTGAAAGGTACACGTACTTACTCTCTTTGAGTGATTACATTTTAGCCATAATGTCTCATCCGCTGCTATGACGTCATCTGACATGATTGATAGTAGGCTGATAAGTTTACGAGTAGTTATTGTTTGGATAGGTAAAACTCAATTATAATGTCGTGAGTTATACGAGAATACAATATCTCATGGTATAAACGGGGTAATATGTATAATATGCCTAGGAAAGATGAAAAAACGAGGTGGTGTTACAATACATGGGCTCGAAAAGGTAACGAGGAGGTGTATGGGAGCTTGGCGCGCTGTATGAATACATCCAAAGATCGAGGGAAAAAATAACATAACATGAAAGAAAAAAGAAAGAAAGAAAATGCGTTTATTTGCGGTGAACATGACGCAAAAAATAACACAAACACAGAAAATATGAAAAGGTTGGGGGAAACATGCGTCACATCTACGCAAAACGGCTGTCGCGGCATAATGCTGAGGCATTATGCCGCGACCCTAAGCAAGACAGAGCCCCAGCGCTGGTTTTCAGCGACAGCCGGCGCTGACGTAGTGACGTCGTCCGGTGAGGCAAACAATAGTTAGGACGCTGTACCAGTACAGCGTACTTACGAACGTTGCACTTAAATAAAAATAATATAAATGTTATAGAATATACTAAACAGACATGTAAAAGGAAATAGACATGCTACGAGAATATCATCCTCAATAACGTTTTACGCTTTATGGCAACATTTCAAAGCGTCTTATTTGACGTACACCCAACATAGGTACACCAAAGAAACGCTATGATGTAAGGAATTACAAAATGGCCAATGATGTAATGTGTTACTAATATTATGCAAAAGTTATGTGTCAGTGCTACAAGCGTTGGTGTGTGAATGTGAAAGATGAGATGAGATGGACCCAGTAAAAATACCAAAACCTTGGAAACTGGAGGGTGGAGGGTGACCCGACATGCCAAACATTTCCCCAACAACACGCCTGAATACCGTATAAAGTGTAAGTAGAGTCAGTAATCCAGATTTAACCAAATATGTTTATGTAGTAGGTGAGTATTGCCATCATCTGGCCAAATTTTTTATACACAATAAGCCTATTATGTTGCCGTGTGTCTTGGGATGATGAAATACGGACAGCCGGGTTTGGAAATTGGTTGTCACAGTAAGGGCACGTGATGCGGAGTAATGAGCAAAACGTCGTGAGGAAAGTTTTAAGTAAGAATGTGGATGGCTGTAAGACTAAAGAAACAATGGATGGATTGAAAGGGGGTGAGTAACGCGATGACGACTAATAGAGAAGTGTGGAAGAGAAAGTCTTGTTGCGCCGACCGCTAATAGATTGTGATGAGGACAGGGGACTGATGGATGGTGATCATCATGATTTACAATAACATTTAAGTAAATTAAATAATTAATTAAAATCGTGGTAAAATCAGTCTGTGCCAGCCCTGCAATAACATCACGTAATACAGTTGGTAACACTTGCGACGCTTAGCGCGGCGAATCATTTTAAAAGCTTTCCGTTTTTGTCTCTGACTCAACGCGTTATCCGCCATCCCTGCCGCTCCATAATAAACATTTTTTTTGAAGCGTTTTATTTATAAAAGGAAAAGAGTACCAACAAACAATGTAGTTCGTTACTAATTATGTTTATAGTCCTGCTATTATTGAAACAAAGAAGAGTATTCTTTTCTATGTGAATGTTTTACTAACTGTTGCTTGCGTCTTCATTGTATCTGACCAAGTCAATGTCTGGAATTTAAAAGAGACTCTGTCCTGTGAGTTTCATTCAGTGTTTCTTTTCAGATAAAGTAACATAATTTAAACAATTTCTATCCCGTTTGACTGCCTCATCATTACAGTTCGAAGACCTTTAATTTTGAATCCGTTTGTTAGAGTTTCAAGAATCTCTACAATGCACAGTGGTCACGTAGAAGGTCATAAGCCTCCGATGGCAATGATTGAGCTAAGCCATGATATCTGGTTCAATTACCCACTAGTTGTCATACTACCTGAGGCTATAAAAGGTTTTGCAATCTATTGTTCGCAACATTCCGTTTTCGGCATCAGAAGTGAACACATCTAATTTGTCATCAACCGTGTTATCACCAAGCGCTAATTAGTCTAAGACGCGACGCGTGTTTTCAAGTTCCGACTTGTTTGTGACCTGTTATTTTACAATGGACATTCAAGTTACAGGTATGTATTATTAACTTACTTTACTATTTTGCATTTTCAATCCACCATTTTTTTTTAAATAGAGTGCTACGCTGCAGCATCACTTACGTATTTATTTCTGTATTTTTTTTTATGTTGAAGCTTTTACTTATGTTTGTATCTACTTGTGCCATTCAATTATATATGAAAATGTCGCTTAAAATCTCTACTACTAGATTTTTAAAAATGTATTTGCAGCATGCTGCAGCTGTAAGGTGCAGCCAGGGTCTACGTCGAGCGCCTGGGCGCGTAGCACTTGCTACGAAATATGTATTGTTTTTGATGCGCATTTAACTGTTTTTTGTTTTGTTTTAGGTACTAGTATTGAGTGTTCTTTCAAAAGAATGCTTGTACTAGATACTTGGCTGTCTATTAAGGACAGCAAATCCGAACTGGAACGGTGGCGTCAAGTTTTTCAAGCCCTGATACAGTTGCTGCCTGATGTTGAGAATTTTATTGCTGATGACTTAGAAAAAAGAGTTACTAATCTTTGTACAAGATTTGTGACTATTTGGAAGCAAGTCTCTCGCAAGCATTCTCGCATGATCTCTAAGTACGGAGACTGGCTGAACGAAATTGAAGTTTGCGTTCTGCCAAATTGTGCAGCAGCAGGGAGCCACGACACTCAACGGCCAGTTGCAGAGGCTTTGACGAGCACTCAACAGCATCAGCACAGGAAGGACTTCGAGGAGTGTAGCAAGCGATCAAAACGCCGCAGGCTTGCACAGTTAAGTCAAGTAGACAGTTCCGCGATAAATTATTTGTTGGATGATTCAAGTCGATCATCTAACGCCGCTTCTTTAAATTTCAACACTGATGAAGTCTTGTCTCTCATAAATGAGACTAAATTGACTAAACATCAGTATCTTATGGTAAAAGACTTCATTAATGCAAAATCACCGAATGCATTACCATCTTATCCAAAAGTGTTGGAAGCTAAGAAGCGGTGTTATCCATCGCAAGAGTTTATCACGGAATCATCTGCTGAAGTAGAATTACAATCATTGTTGGATCATACTGCATGCCGGATACTAGAATCCCAAAAAAACGTTTTGAATAATATTGACCTTAACAAAGAATTTGTTTTGATTGGAAAATGGGGTTTCGATGGGAGTACGGGGCACAGCGAATATAAACAGTGTTTTGGAGATTCTGGTATCGAGGATGATGGCAGTATGTTTCTTACTTCATATTGTCCTCTCCAATTAGTTTGTAAGTCAAACACTTCCGACCCAGACCAAATAGTTTGGAAAAACCCGCGCCCTTCCTCCACCAGGTATTGTAGGCCTATTCGATTTCAATTTGCCAAAGAATCGAAAGACCTTTCTGTGCAAGAAGAAGCTTATTTTAAGACTAAAATTGACAGTTTACAGCCATCTTCTTTCATTCACAACGGATGTGAAATAAAGGTGCGGCATTCTTTACAATTAACCATGGTTGATGGTAAAGTGTGCAGTGCCCTGAGTAATACATCTTGTAGTAGGTGCTATATTTGCGGTTTAACTCCAAAAGACATGAATGATATAGATAAATCGCGTAGCCAAACTGTAGACAGTAGTAAATATCAATTTGGACTATCTCCTCTTCACTCGCATATCCGATTCTTTGAATATTTTATTCACGTTTCCTATAGATTAGATTTCAAAAAATGGCAGGCGCGTTCATCAGACGATAAAGCTCTTCTTGCACAGAAAAAACAACATGTCCAGCAACAGTTTAGGCAGCAACTTGGTCTAATAGTCGACAAACCGCGAAGTGGAGGAAGTGGCACATCCAACGATGGAAACACTGCCAGAAGGTTTTTTTCTAATTCAGCAATTTCAGCGGAAATAACCGGATTAGACAAAGAACTTATTGACAGATGTCATAATCTGTTGCAGTGTCTTTCGTCGGGATACAAAATTAATAACGCGGCTTTTAAAGAGTATGCTCTAGACACAGCACGTAAGCTTGTTGCTACCTATCCATGGTATAACCTGCCCTCGTCTGTACATAAGGTCCTCATTCATGGTTCGGAAGTAATTGACCACGCATTATTGTCAATAGGTGAGCTTTCGGAAGAGGCCGCTGAATCTTGCAATAAGTTAGTTAAACAGTTTAGGCGTGACAACACGAGGAAAATGTCCCGGGTTGTCACAAACACCGACTTGATACATAGACTTCTTCTTAATTCGGATCCTTATATTTCTGGCTTAAGAAGGTTACCACGGAAGAAGAAGTCTATTCTATCTAAAGAGGTGTTGAATTTGTTGTCGGTATAGCATAAAATGTATATTGTTATATAATAAACACTAGATTTACATTATTTTAGATAAAGCTCCTATTATGTAACTGTAAATATATTTTTTGTCGATTTCTGTGTTTTTAGTTATGTAATAATTAGGTATTTACTTTATATTTACTATAAAAATGTAAATATTTAAGTTTATTAGTTATTAAGTTGCAATTCTTTTCTTGTATTTTAGTATCTCGTCAAGTATAATATACGCATTATTTTTTCGAATAAAATAAGTTTTTTTTTAACATTAATTCGGTTATTTTCATTTTATTATAACGTAAAGTATTACAAAAAAGCATAATAATAATAATTAGTATTGATAACGACAGTCATTACCTTCGCGAAACCCTATGACCGCCTCTCTTAGGGCGCGGAACCACTGTGCAATGGTACATCTGCACTCTTGAAGGATCCTAAGCTATCATAACGTTATCAGTTCTTCCTACAGACGTACGACTAATGTCAGAAACAGCTCCATGTTTATTCAATAAAAGCGAAAAAGACGTAATTTGCCTCATTTCGGTTCGGACGACGCGCGACGCGACTCGACACCGCGTCGAACTTAATGCGACATGCATGGAGACATGTGATCAACTCCAGCCACGCCCATAAGTGTGGTCACTTCCTTATGTGGGCAAATCGATAAAACTAAATAGTTTTAGCACAGTCAGGCCAGCTGATGCAGGTTTTCCTGTTTAATTAGCCTGTTCATGTATACACCTACACATTTATCTTTCCAATTAAATGTTTCTATCTTCTTTGGTTTATTTAACAGTCAATCACGTTGTTTCGTCGATTTTTACGACACTGACAATCGATAACAACCCTTATGTTATACCTACAATTACTCATTCTACCCTTCGGAAAACCTTCATATTTTAGCACCTTTTCTTAAGTACGTGAGTGGCGTACTAAGGTATGTAATTCGTTACGGCCTGAGGCCTCCAGTTTTGGAGTGAAACGTCTTTTGTTACCAGAAGGCTTTTCTTAAAGAGTTTTCCGTCGATGCTGTTTTGTTTGCTAAGGGGCCTTGCATGTATGTATGAGATTTGAATGTGGGGTAGCTAATTTTAGGGTTCCTTAGTAAGAAGCCTTCAATGGCTTAAAGTAAGTGTTGTTATCAGGATAGTGTAGATATCAGGGCACTACTTCTACCTTCTACTCATCATCATCACCATCATCATCTAGATGAGAAGTTACCATCCTTATCTAGTTGCTATTCCACCAATTCGCACTAAACGTTTCCAAATGTCTTTTATAATGCGCACAGCAAAAGAGTGGAACTCTCTACCTGCGTCTGTGTTTCCGAACGCATACAACCCTAATCTCTTCAAAGTGAGAGTGAACAGGCTTCTTCTGGGTAACCTCACTTCATCGTCGACTCTGTCTCTGTCACTACTGAGTTAGACTAGAGTCAAGAGGAAACGCATTTTAAATAAATAAATAAAACTACTAATAAGCAGATGGTTATAGTAACATTTTAGGACACAAATTCCACCTGAGAACATTGCAGATGAGTATGGTGCTACGACGTAGCTACGCGATGACGTCACATTATACGTTACATTATATGAGACAACATCCACACAAGGTCTTCAGGTCCCGAACTAGGTAGAACCTGTACTACGGTAACCTGATGACTGATATACATACTTAAATACATATACACACCCAGACACAGGTCAAACATACATGTTCATGCACACAAATGTTTGACTTGTCCGGGAACGAACCCGGGACCAGCGGCTCAGAAGGCAGGGTCGCTACCAACTGCGCAAACCGGTCAGTCCTTTACAGACTATGCTTAGATGAACGCATAATAATTATGTCCGAAAAAGCTGAGGGCACGCTCCTGGCATATAATTGTAATTAGCCGCTTGGTGATATTGAGTTCCTCCAGTATGGATTCATTCGTTCTCATGGCGGTCCATGTCTCCGTCACCACCACATCTCGAAAGCATAAAAACATGAAAAAAAACTAGAGCACGGATTAGTCGTATTTGTGTATTCTGACAGATGCCGCGGTTCTCGCAATTTTTCCCGAGACTAGTTATTGCACTTTTGGCCATACCAGTACGACGGCAGATTTCCTCAAGGCAGTTGCCTTCATTTGTGATCAAAGACCCAAGATACACGAACTCGCTGACTTGCTCAAAACCGTCGAGTAGATTTGAGCTCGGAAGAAGATGAGCACGGTCTACCACCATTACTTTTGTCTTGACATGGTTGATGTGAGTAGGTAGTAGTATAAAGTTAGCAGATATTCTCTCTCACGATGTATAGATTTATAATGACATACACGTATATACGAGTATGTATAATACCATACATACCTGTATTAATTGGATTTTCCTACGTATACCTTCAGAAATGGAGGGGAGAGGGTAGTCAATTACTGCAGGCATCCTTATTTTTACTGTTCTATTCTTGTAAGTGAGATAATAACTGTAGGTAGGCATTGGTAGTTACATAGGTTACATTGAAATTAAAAATAAAATATTGCGAAACGCATCTAGTTCAACAATATAAAAACAAATTCAACTAACACTAAATAGAGTGGAATTAGATACGTACCTACCAGCTGACTAAAATGTAACAGTATTCCAGCTAAAACTAGTTTCCCGGAAAATTTAAGTTTTTAAAAACTATTTCCTGGTAACCGGTATGCGGAAAATTCGACAAAAACTTCTACAGAATGTTAAAAAACAAACAGCAAACCATCTGCTGTGTTAGTTAAAAGAATATGAAAAAAATACTTTAAAGAGTATTCAGGAAAATTAATTTAACATGAATTTATCAACAGTTTCTGAAAGTCAAATCACATGTTAATGTTCGTGAGTGGCTGTTTTTATTTTTCTCAAACAATCACAAGGTGATTGCTACATGAAATTTGAAATAAACATTTTCAATCAGACTCTTTTGACTGTAACCCACGACTGATAAGAACAACGATTACCGTGACGCTTTTGATTAAAGTTTTGGGAATGTGAAGCAAGGAGCTTTGTGTGTGTGTGTGTGTGTGCAAATCACTGTCCATTCCAAGGTTGCCTGAAAGAGATCGCAGAAAGCGATAAGGCCGCCCATTGTATAATATTGTATTTTTTTTTTGTTATGTACTGTGTGGTTTACAATAAAGAATATATAAATAAATAAATCTATAACATATGTACCTACATTTGCACATGATGCCTGTATTCCTCAAAGGGGCAAGCAGAGCTGTATGTATGTATACACACATTTCGCCAGTTATGATACAAATCCCATGTATATTAATAGAAGGCAAACCTATTGCGTGTCCGGGCACAAATTCAGACTTAGTTAAAGGAAAAGCCCAGTAACACAATTCCAATCTTCACATACAAAAACTCACGCTATCTTCCCAGGGGGTTGACAGACACTACAGATAAATGATAAATGATTTTATTTCTGTATGTAGGTTTGTACAAACACTTTACAAGTCGATCATATTTTTTAAACTTGTTAGTATGCAAGTACGTAGGGTACGCTGCGCGGGACCCGACCTCGTCAGTTGATATTATACGATTGCTCGGGACGCATGTGTTTTATTTCTCCGCAACTAACAGTGGCGACGAGCGAACCTGAATTAACACGTGCACTAATCAAACATGTCGAAAGTGTCCGTTGGATCCCTGAATACTTTTAACCACGAAAACCAAGATTGGTCAGTGTTCAAGGAGCGACTGGAACAGTGGTTCTTAGCCAATGAACTAGTAAGTGAGGAGGGTAAACTAAAAGTTAAACAACGTGCAATTTTACTCAGCAGTTTATCTGAGAGTACTTTCAAGTTGGTCAGAGATCTCGCACTACCAAATAAAATAACCACACTTGGATACGACACTATAGTGAAGCTATTGGATGATCACTTTGAACCAGCTAAATGTGGTTTCGCCGAGCGAAATCGTTTCTATTCATCGACTCAATAACCAGAGGAACAGTTGGCAGAATGGGCGGCACGTGTTCGCGGACTAGCACTGGATTGCGCTTTTCCTGCTTCGTGTCTCAATGATTTACTGCGTGACCGCTTTGTCCTTGGCATGACACCAGAACCAGAGCGAGACAAGCTGTTCACAATGGATATGGCCGAGCTGACACTCGGTAAAGCCAAGGAAATCGCGCAAGGTATTCGCAGCGCTCGACTCGGTTCAGCTGTGACGTCATCGGCGCAACCAGAGCAACCTGTCTACTATAAGGTGGTGAAGAGAGCCGGCGGACGAGCGCCCCGGTCAGGCGCTGGTCCACGAGGACACGGCGGCGGCGGCGGCGGCGCGAGCGGGAGCGGCTCTGGAGCCGCGACAGCTCCGGCGTCGTCGGCGCCGGCGGACGCAAGTAATTGCGTTGTTTGGGGCTACACTGGACATCGTGAGGACACGTGCAGGTTTAAAAGTTACAAGTGCGGAAAGTGCGGGGAACGTGGTCATCTGCGGCGCGTGTGCGGACAACGTAAAGTGCAGCAACACTTTATCGAGGTCGAATTGGATGATATCGGTGACGATGGTAAGCGTTTCATATGTAATATTTCATCCAAGTTCGGTGAGCCGATACGGGAATCAGTCCTGGTAAATAAAGTCAAACTTATTTTTGAAATTGATACCGGGTCCGCAGTAACAATTATTCCAGAAAATGTATTCTATTATCACTTCAAATCATTGCAATTACATAAAAGTAAAACATTACTACAAAGTTACAATGGTAGCCACATTGAAACTGCAGGAACTATCTCATTACCTTTCACTTACAAATCCAAATCGATAGATTTACTTGTTTATGTAGTTAAGTATGATGGACCGTGTTTATTGGGCAGAGATTTTTTATCAAAATTCAATTTAAAAATAGCCTCAGTTAATCATTGCAGAAACTATGTGGAACAAATGATCACTAAATATCCAAAATTGTTTTCAGATGAACTAGGGTGTTATAATGGGTCAAAGGTCAGTCTTCAAGTCAAGCCGGGTTCAAAACCAATTTTTTTTAAAGCGCGTCATGTTCCATTCGCGTTAAAAGACAAAATCGACCGCGAGTTAGATAGACTAGTCCAGGTTGGCATATTGGAGCCGGTCAGTAGTTCTGAGTATGCCAGTCCCATTGTCCCAGTGTTGAAGAACAATGGAGATATTCGTATTTGTGCCGACTACTCCGTAACCTTGAACAAACAGCTGGTAGTTGACAAATATCCATTGCCACGTATAGAAGAGCTGTTTTCGAAACTGCACGGTGGTAAAAAATTCACAAAATTAGACTTATCGCAAGCATACAACCAGTTAATGCTAACAGATAACTCTCAAATGTTAACTTGTGTCAATACGCACCGTGGTTTATTCAAATTCACTAGATTAATTTTTGGTTTAGCAAGTTCGGCGGCAATTTTTCAAAAAACATTAGAAAATGTACTATCCGGCCTCGATAGGGTACTAGTATTTCAGGATGACATTTTAATTACTGGGGTCAATGACAGTGACCATTTAAATAATTTGCAAAAAGTTTTAAATAGGCTACAGGAGGCAGGTTTAGTATTACAAAAAAACAAGTGTCAGTTATTTCAAGAATCAGTGTCATATTTGGGTTTTAAAATAGACAGTGAAGGTTTACACAAATGCAAAGTTAAAGTAGAAGCAATACTTAAAGCAAAAACACCATCAAACGTCACTGAACTGAAGTCATTCCTAGGCATGGTGAATTACTATCGACAGTTTGTAAAAAAATGCATCAAGTATTTTAAAACCACTACATGCTCTGTTGCAAAAAAACACACCATGGCAATGGAGTGATGAGCATGAAGCAGCTATCCAACAAATTAAAAATGATCTCATGTCGGACATAACCCTGTCACATTATGATTCACAAGCCAAATTAATATTGACAGTGGATGCGTCCCCCAACGGTCTCGGCGCGATATTGTCACAAGTAGGTAATGATGGTATGGAGCGGCCGATCTCCTATGCTTCACGCTCACTATCAAAAGCTGAACGCAGCTACCAGTCAAATACAAAAAGAAGCGACGGCAATAATATTTGGTGTCAGAAAATACCATCAATATTTATATGGGCGATCGTCTCCATTCATATTAAGAACAGACCATAAGCCACTTGTGTCCATTTTCAATAAAAATAAAAGCATACCGGAAGTAACAGCAAACCGGTTGCAACGCTATGCAATTTATTTATCATCTTATAATTTCATTATTGAATATATAAACAGCACAAGTAACGCAGCGGACTACCTGAGCCGCTCGGTTAATGATACGAATCAAGTAATACCAAACAATCACCAAGAAATAGCAACTATTGATAGGGCTACATATGTACACTTTGTTCATAACAATAACTCGGATCGGTTCTTATCTATAAGTGACATTACCGCAGCAACATCGTCAGATCCCGAGCTCAAAACAGTATGTGAATATGTACAATCGGGTTGGCCAAAATACAAAATTGAAAACAACCTAAAGTATTACTATATGTGCCGTAATGAGTTAGCTATAGAAAAGTCGTGTCTTGTACGTGGTTATAAACTTGTCATACCATTGAGCTGTAGGTATAAGATATTGTGTGAATTGCATAAAGGACATCTGGGTGTAAACAAAATGAAAGCAGAGGCGCGAAACCGGTTTTGGTGGCCGGGCTTATCGGCCGATATTGATAAGCACGTTGCAGCTTGTGATATATGCAATACACTCCGTCCCACACCGCCCCGCGCCCCTCTTACGCCCTGGCCGTTTCCTCCGGAGCCTTGGTACCGCGTGCATTTAGATTTACTTGGACCTATCAATAACAAAGTTTATCTAGTAATAGTAGACGCGTATTCCAAATGGTTGGAATGTTTTGATGTATCTTCCGCCTATGGAAGCAGCGTAGTTATAGGTAAGTTATGTGAGGTAATGAGCCGGTTTGGATTAATAAGAAATATCTGCACGGATAACGGAACATCATTTGTCTCCACAGAGTTTACAAATTTCTGTAATAATAACGGCATCATACATATAACTACTCCCACCTACAGCCCAAGTAGCAATGGGCAGGCCGAGAGCAGTGTAAAAATTATAAAAAAGACACTGAAAGCATTCATTTTATCAAAAGTTAGTGTTAAAGATTACAATGTAAAATTGAATGAATTTTTATTTAACTATAGAAACTCAGAACATAGCACAACGGGCAAATCACCCGCTGAAATTCTGTTCGGCCGAAAATTAAGAAACAGGCTAGATTCATTAGTCGTACGTAAGCCGATATCAGCCAATATTGACCTCGAAAATGTAGTAAAAGATAACCAGTGCTTGCAGAGTAAACTATACAGTGGTATTCGAAAAGTGACTTTCTCTAAAAATGAAATAGTGCTAGTTAAAGTATACAAACAACAAAAAACATATTGGACAAAAGGAATCATTGTGAACACATTAGGAAATTCCTTATATGAAGTGCGATTACTCGGTCAAAACAACAGTTCGGTATTCAAGAGACACGTCAACCAGCTCTTGAAATTTAAGGGTGAGGGTGAGAGCCTACAGGCGGAATGTGATTCACACGCTAGTGAAGTCATTGATACGAGTGAAGGTCTTCCTACGGAGCTTCCCCCCATTATACTATCCTCGTCATCATGCAGTCTGCGAAGAGATGATGTCTCCCAACCAGCGCCAGAAGTCGCTTGTGTCTTGTCCGAAAATATCGATGCATCTGATTCGGCGGAACATGATGATACAGATTTAAGATGCTGCACCCCCTCTGAACAAGACGAGTCTAATGACTCGTTCACAACTCCTTCGCCTCCACCGAGGCCACGGAACAAACGCCGTGACATAATAATTTTTGAACAATAGTATTATTTTGTAATTGTTAGGCTAAGGGTGGAGGGATGTTAGTATGCAAGTACGTAGGGTACGCTGCGCGGGACCCGACCTCGTCAGTTGATATTATACGATTGCTCGGGACGCACGTGTTTTATTTCTCCGCAACTAACAAAACTACATGAGGCTGGTGTTTCCTATCTGACTGCTCTGAGAAGAAAGAGGTCACAGTCTCTTTTAAAGCCCAGACAAAATCTTGGTCAGAACGCCGCCTGCTACGGTCCTTACATACTCCTTTTGCTTCATGTACATTCATACATCTAGTCATACACGCACGTCGCGCGTCGGTTGCGAGTCCTACGCCCCTGATCTTTCTGCAGAACATCACCAATACGGGCACTATATAATGTTCTTTTAGGTCGTCCCGCGCGGACGGGGTCCGCTAGGGCCGATGCCTGCCAGGGTTGCGGGATAGTCCGTAAGGGTTACCGTGGCCCCTGGCACAGGCAACTGAAGGAACATGGGTGGGTTTTAGTCAGTAAGAGTCTGACACGGTCTCCCGCTCCGCCCAGAGCGGGAGAAGTTATTTGATGGTTTCCCTACCTCATAAAAAAAAATTAAGTCGTCCCAACCCGGCGTGTCCACTCACATATGCCTTGGAATGCCTTTTGTTAGTCGCCTTTCACTAATCCTCTCAACATGACAAACCCATCTAAGCATATTCTTTTCAGTTTATAGTTTTAGTGATTACTATTAACCCTAAAATCGATTAAATAATTACTAATGTTCACACAAATGAAAACTTCAAACGCTGCTATCAGAAACAGTATACGTAACACCCTATTACACGGTTAACTACCCGGATCTGGCGCCCGGACGGGTGTGTTCGAGAGCCTGTAAAGAATAGCTCACACTGCTATTATTATACACTAGCAACCCGCCCTGGCTGCGCACTTGTGGCACCTGCTAAGATGACTAGTCAAACCGAGATTTCTGTGCTACTTATAACCTAACATAAATACATATGAATGTATGTTATACACATTAAAGCAAGCTGAAGTGGCAATGGGCCGGACATATTAGCCGTAGAACCGATGACCGTTGGGCTAGACGTGTTCTAGAGTGGAGACCGCGAATCGGAAAACGTAAGGTAGGACGCCTTCAGGCTCGGTGGAGCGACGATCTTCGCAGGGTGGCTGGTAGCAGCTGGATGAGAGTTGTCGAGAATCGAGTTAAATGGCGTGCAATTAGAGAGGCCTATGTCCAGCAGTGGACTGCGGTAGGCTGATGATGATGATGATACACATTAACCTCCCGGCATAATTTCTCTATATGATGGAAAAACGTCATTCAAATCCGTAGCGTAGTTTAGAAAAACAACTACATGGTCGGTCACACTAACAGACACGAAAGCGACTTCAATTAATAATATGAGTATGTAAAATAAGATAACATAAGATAGAAGACAGGATAAACCTTAATATGTATAAATAAAGATCACCCATCCACAAACTGACCGCAGGTTAACATCTTTGATCAATCCTTCACAGCTGGTATTTAGTCAAGTTGAAGCTGGTTATCTATTTAAACAAGTCCTAACACCTATGTATCTATATAACTCACCGGGTGGGCGTGGTCTATCCGGAGTGAAATCCAGTTAAGGACACTCTAGCCGGGTGGGGATTTTTAAATTCCATCCGGATGTGGGCAGTAATAATTAAAGTGGTTTGTAAGAGTAATGGGCTCAGTTATTTATTATGTTTTTAAGCAGTTTGGAAAGTAAAGTGGGATTTTATGTGCAAGGCGTGTTATTAGAGTTTACCAAGTGATTGTATCAAAAACTATTAGCGTTTTTGGCTCCATCTGCAAGTTTCGTAATATTTCAGGAAAATAATTACCCCATTATCTTCTATCAATATAGCTATATTATTACGAGCATGTTAGGTTTTACCCAAATTGCTTAAGTAACCTATCCGTAAAACCAAGAATAGACAGATTTATTATCGGATTTGTATCAAAACACCGCGCTGTTACTACGGCGTAGCTGACGGAATGACGTCATGGCTACGCTTACTACGTGCGTAGCTAGCGTAGTACCCTCTCGTAGCAACAGTTTTCTTCATAACATTACTATGCAAAGGGATATTTTCTCCATTGCTATTTAAATTAAATAATTTGTGACGTAAGGAAAGGGTTATTTAAATAACTTAGCTCTATTGTATAATTTTCCAGTTACCCCAATATTAAGTATATCTATCTAGTTAAAAAAATATTAAGTAATTTAAAAACGAATTATCATAAAAAGGATTGCAACAAATGAAAGATAAACTTGGCTGGTATATATTTCAAGAAAAAAAAAAGACTTACAAATACTCAAAAAACACATTTTCTCAAATAAAAAAATAAAAAAAAATACAAATCTAAAAGGCAAGAAGCTACATCGATCACAACATCCTAGTTTAATCCACACCTCCATTTACTAATGAGCCGCCATTTTGTTTGCAGCACAATATGGCGGCGGATCCGGCCGCGCCGGAAGTGGCTCGCTCACACCGGACGTCAATTTGTCCGATGCATCACGAACGGAATACTTTATGAGCCTTTACAAACGGTGATTGGTATTTTCGAGTTTTTTTAGGATATAATGAAATGTATCTCATAGTATAGCCAAGGGTATCGTATTATCCAGTTATTGGATTATAAAGGTTAGATAGACAGTCACTGTATGTAAAATACTGGTATACAGGTGGATGCGGTAAGACTGGAAGCCGAAATAGTTGGGAAAAGTTTAGGCAGATGAAGAAAATGTATCTCATGATACGCTAGTTGGAATTAACCGGATACAGTTGAATACTGGTCGTCAGCAGATGATGACAGTAATAAGCTCGCCTTCTATTGAATAAGGCCGCCCTTTGTGTCACACTATATAATATTTCTACATTTATATTCCTAATTCGTGTAGTGTGCATTATAAAGAGTATTATATTCTACTAGCTTTTCCCCGTTTTCGCATAACGTTATTTCTTACTCTTTTTCTCTCTGCACGGCTCCTAAGGGCCGTAGCGTGATGTTTAATAGCCTATAACCTTCCTCAAAAATCAGACAATCAAATACAAAAATACTTTTTGGAATCCCACCGACAGTTCCCTACAAACTCACAAACTTTACCTGTTTATAATATTGGTATAGATCCCAACATAACTGGTGAAGTGTGGTTAGTATACATCTCTGCCTACCGTTTTAAGAAATACATGTATATATACAATAAGGTAAGTAAATCCATAGCATGTAATGTATCTGATACTGTTTCGAACAACAATGAATCTTTAGAAATCCGTCGTTGTGAAATACCGAAATAAGTAATGAATTTTATAAAATACACACGACACCTAATTCCTTTATTAAACGTTAAAAACTCTTTGTTGAATTCAAAAGAATGTCCCACTAATTCTACAGATAAAATACTTTTAAAAGTCTTTGAAAGCTGTTTGCCTACCGGTAATCACAGACAGGTAATTATGTTGTAACTTTGAGGGAAGAAATAAAAGAATTTCGCCTTTCTTACCGCTCACTGCTCAGATTTTTCTTTTATCTTTTTCAGTGAAGGTTTTGTTCAAAAGGGTAATTGCAGTGTACGGAGATAATAAAATATTACTGTTTAATTTAATTACTTACTTACATAGGAAATAAAGCCAGGGAAATTAATTGTTTAGCAAATGGATCACCAACTTAAATCCGTATTTCAAATCGGGTACTTATTCAAATCCCGAAATTTCATAATAACTATGACTGACTGACGTGTAAAAGTGTTTGTTCAAACCTACTTACAGAAATAAAATCATTTATCATTATCATTTATCACTGAAATACCGACGTCCAAAACAACGAAATTCAAAATACCAAAAGTTTTAAATGCCGATAGCCGTTATATCGAAACATAAAATACCGATGTCCAAATGCCCGAAAGGAAGAAATCCCGATGGATGAAATCCCAAAGAGCGGCGACGTAGAAGTTCAGATTGTCTAATGTCCTAAATATCATGTGCAAACATTTCTGTGAGAATCTTGGAAGTAGCGCTCGCCGGCCGCTGCCGCGGCACCGCTCGCTTCGCTCGCTCGGCTCGTGCGCGGTTGCTCACAGTTCTAACCTAACCTAACATATTTCACCCAGTTCAAAATGACGAATCATGCTATCTGCCACAGAAATGTTCTAATCTAGTCGCAGGCAGATTGTATGTAATGGTAATTTTGAACTGAGTGAATATCGGTTAGGTTAGGTTAAAACTGTGACAAACCATGAATGCCAAAAACGACTAGAATACACAGTATTCATAAACTGTAGGCGCGTTGTCCATTAGGTATTTCATACATTGCTGAAATGGATCTTCGGGATTTTAAGCTTTCGGGCAAATGAACTTTCGGGATTTACAACTTTGGACCAAACAATCATTCGGCGTTAAATTTTTCGGGATTTCGTCCATAGGTATTTTAAAATACGGTCTTTTAAATTTCGGTATTGTAATACGTATCTACCCTTTCAAATCACAACCGTCATTCTCTCACTTTTGTTAGTTGAAATGGCTATCCTACGGCAATTTGACGTAGAGTGTCAATTTACTTAACAACAATAATCCCCACTGCCTCGTTGGTCTACTGGTCACAAGAGCTACTACTGAGCATGAGGTCCTAGGTTCGATTACCATGTCGAGCGAATTGTTATTGGGTTTTTCCATCAAGAATCATTCAATAGCAGCCTGGAGTCAGGATTAGTGTCCCGTTGATGTCGATGGGCTCGTCCTTTGTTACATGGAACTTAAAACATAACAGGTGAAATCTGGGTGAATTACATATAAGTACACCTCTACTTAACCCTTCGGTGAGAACAGGCGTTATGTCAATCCCTTGTCTCCCTATCCCTAATAATCCCTATGTCAAAACTTGAAACTTAGACGAAAGTGTCTCTAGGCCAAACAAAATTTTTTTCTGTGTGGGATTCGAATGCGTGTTTGCTTTGCTTCCTTACTTTACTTCGTTATGGCATGGGAGGCCCGGTGTGTGGACTTCAGCATTGCATGTCCATTCACTATTAGAAGCATTGCCAATGCTGCTATATAACTTGAAGAACAATGCCAGTTGACAGCGATGCGGAGGAATGTTTCCACGCCATTTATTTGTAAGAAGAGAGAAGTTTGTTGTGGTTTGAGTTAGGATATATATATATTTATTTTATTTTATTCAATGTATAGTTTAAGTTTAGTTTATTTGAAATAATAAAGAGGCTTAAACTATCATACGACTGATTAGATGTATGCGGGATTGAATCTATTCATATCATCATTTCTGAATGCGATGTTCGAGAGTATGCGATGTACTTCATCAAACACATACTTACAGTAAACAGACTTTATGTAAGGCGTTCAATTACTAGCGTACGCCTCACCAACGCAAATACTAGCTCATTGAGTCAACTCGTTGTAAACATACGGGGACGCGGCGCGGCGGTTTGAACTGATACCTTATCATGAGCTTTAGCGTAGTTTTATAACCGAGTTCAAAAAAAGGAGGAGGTTCTCAATTCAGCTGTATTTTTTAAATTTTTGTTACTACAGATCTCCGTCACTTATAAACGGATTTGAAAAAAATCTTCTTTTGTTTGAAAGGATATACTTCCCGATTGGTCCAATATAAAATTGGTCTAGTTCTGACAAGTGGTTTTTGAGTCAACTTCAATAATACGTATGTTTTTTTTTCAGTTAGTGTAAGTTGATGATGTTGTAATAACTTCCTGTCACTGTTATTTACATTGCAAGTAGTGGTATACGACTTTGTTTGGGGTAGGTACCACCACCAAAATGTGTTAAAAAAATGTTTCACAAAAAAAAAAAACAATACAAAGTGGAAAATAACTTTAATTACGGCAGTTGGTGCAAACAAAGAAAAAAACAAAACCAAAAACACCGGCTTCCGAAATTAAAGTAGTTTTTTTTTACTTTGTAGAGTTTTAATGGAAGACGGTGTTTTTATTGGGTAACAACTGGACTGACGGCTGAACGTCGTCTCCGAAGGTATGGATGGTTTGACACTCAAGTCAAGACCCACATTGTTAATACCCCATAAGGGTTTGTTAAGTCAATACAAGTAATCCTACCCTACTATCATAACCCAATATTTCAATCTCCACGGACCCGCCATTTCACCCCGTCCGTACATTTCACCCCTCTAGCAAAAGTCATTAAAATGATTACGCTGAGCTGGCATCGCTGGCTATTGAACTGATTCAATTAATGAACACTAAGTTTGAGAATATGCCAGCTGCAGAAGATAATCTCCGAGTCAAACTTTGTAACCACTTTTTATGAATAAAGTGCTGTATAAAAATGAGTGAAGTGACCGGAGTTTCTTGATGAGGGTTAAAAAGTGTTATTGCTTTTGTTTTTTTACGGTTTGTTTCTTCGAGTCAAGATATTCGTACTCGGAAGAAAGTTTTCTCGTCCAACATTTTTGAAACTTTTTTTATGGGCAAGCTCTGGTGTACTTAGCGTTCCGTGTCACCAAAACTATGACTTTAGCTTTAGGTATTTATATTTTTTGATTCCCACGATAGAGAGAGAGACCGTATTCTGTTAAAAAATTAACTGTCCACCATTATCTACCGATAACAAGATACAGCTCGACGGACTTACAGACAGAGGACGACGTGGGCCGTCAGGTTCCATTGGTACACTTTGGTTAGTTACCTACGGAAACTTAAAAAACCGTTTGGGGTCGCAATCCTTTTTACTTTAAAAAAAATATTAGGCGAACAGTGTAGTATCAATTTAATCACCAGCCCCTCAAACCACCCCACAAATTTCTATCCCACAAACGAAAATCTATAACCTAACCTACAAATATAAATCCTTTCCAGTAAGAACTCAATTAACTTACTAAGTAAGTACTTAAGTACTTCCATTACTACTAGTACTAAGGCAGTGTTTATGGTAATAGTTCCATAGGAGGCATATTGCTAGGAGGCGGATTAAGCGCATTGTGGGCGTAATTGCACAGCGCCATGTTTTATAGAACAGCGCCATCTAGGAGCACGTGCAGGAACTAGGTACGTAGGCGTTATAATTTTGTGACATAATTGGCTGCTTGGCGGATTATTTGTTTAGTTACTCAAAGTACCATTTCAGACTCGGATGTACATGGGTCCTCACATGATCTGACTAAGATTATGTCTGGACTTTTGAAACTTTGACCCCTGGGATTTTTTTGCCATTTCTTCTCAGGGCTATTCAGATAGGAAATGTCGACTACCTTATTTTTTTAATATGACGCGTAAAAGTGATTCCGATATCTTATACTTACTTATACAGTACAAACAATTTCATTTCAGTCGACCTCGTAATTGATTTACAAGCCCTAAGGTTGAAAGTCACTCGCACGTCATAAAACGTCTAGATTTATTTATGTTTTAACACCAATGTGACAGTTAGATAGTTCCTACCATAGCGATGTATTGTATCAATTTAAGATTTAGTAGCTCACCTACTAAAGCTACACCTACTGTAACCCACGTTTTAATTTCGATGTTATTTATCTTTTAAAACTTGTTCGTTATGTTTATATTCGTGGCTCAAATGTGTTTCGGTTTTTGTCAAGTAATATCAATTAAATGAATCTCAACAACTTATAACCACAAAGTTTCAAGGAGTTGGATCTGCCGCAGGGTGCGACAGATATCTCCCTTATAAGGAGTCGACTGTAAAGTTTGTTGATTGTACCGTCAGATGAGGATCAGATAGACTCGTTAACGAGGGTGTGAGTTAGACTTTTCAATTCTATATACTCGTAACATCCGATTTCATGTACCAACCTGTTAGCGGTTTTACTCTTCGAATATATCCACACCTACCAATTATTCGTGGTAAGAGGAAAAATAAATATACCAGTCATTGACTAATCCAGAGAGACCATCTAGGTAATTGCACAGTCGCCAATCTTAAAGTTGTATGTGGATGTAATTTCCCCGACACCCACAGAATTCCAACTTAGATAGTCTTATAGCAAGTTTGCTGGGCGGAGGAAATGATAGAAGAACTTTCCAGGCCCGACTTTTCCAGAAACCAAAGGGCCTTTTTTTTGTGGGTGGGAAATCATCAAATAACTTCTACGTGTCTAACGTGTCAGACTATTACTGAGTAAAACCCACCCGTGTTCCTTCAGTTGCCAGTGCCAGAGGCCACGGTATCCCTCTCGGACTTTCCCGCAACCCTGGCAGGCATCGGCCCTAGCGGACCCCGTCACTCTTTGAGGCGCGCGTGGAACACAACGCGCCATCGACTCGGGCCTGGTCCTTATCGAACGGTGAGCTGCCCATTGCTCGCCGTTTGCAAGCGCGCGCCTACGGTGGCCGGGAATCAGCTTGCGCTTTCCGACGCCCAGGGCGTCTCCTGCGGGTGGCTAGGGGCGTAAGGGCGCGAATTTTGCCTCTCCCTCACGAGTTCCGCCTCCACCTTCGGGAGCATTACTGCTTCGCAGAAGGAGGTGACGGCTTCCCAAGCCCTCTCGCTCCGTACCATGGCCTGGACCAGGGCCGCAGGCGAGAGATCGCCACCGCCAATCGCCTGCACGAAGACACGGCGGTGCTCCGCCCAAGCCGAGTGGACATCCACCGTATGCTCCACCGTGTCCTCCACACAATGGTGACACCCAGGCGTTTCCTCCCGCCTTATACAGAACAGGAACCTCCCGAAACAACCGTGTCCGGTGAGGACCTGCGTCAGGCGGAAGGTGAGGACGCCGTGGCGCTTCTCTAGCCACTCCTAAAAGAGGGGACTTAGCGCCGCAATTGTGGCGTGCCCAGAGAAACGAAAGGTCCTAGTGCAAGTTTTTATAGTTACATATTGGATCGTGTTAACATTAACGTTCACATACCTGCGTCAATTTGTATATAATAATTATTTTGTTTCCCGTTATTGTCACTAGGAGGCATTTGCTTCAGTTTCAGTACAAATTGAGTTCACATTAACGTGATCGAATAGATATAAATCGCACTAAGTGTAGCGATGATACTTCACTATTCTCCGACTATCACAGGGGGTATTTTGCAGAGACTTTAATAGGGTCATGGGGTTTAGATTGAAATAAGAACACTACACAGCTGTTGGTCTTCTCAATTAAAATTTAATCCACCGTTGCAGATCCCTCATGAATGTGGCAATATACACGTACTTAGGTTCGGACTGACATTACCCTTTTAACACATTAGCTTCCTAAGATTTGCTTCACATGCAGTACTGCTTCAGTGTGCTATATTGAGGATCAACGCCAATGCTGGTTAAGGTGCATACGGAACCATATCTTCTAGAGTTGTGTTACCACTTATACTATGCCATGCTATTCAGGACCATGAGTTGATACACCGTTGACTATAACCTAACATTGATTTATGACGTATAAATCATTAAATCATCTTATGGGATCATCAGGACTTATCTTATGGGCCATCTTAGGTCATCATATCGACCCTGCCAATAAATAGAAAGTCACGTTGAAATATCTTGAGGTTATGAAAATGAATACCGCGTGTGACATTTGTAACGATGATATCTTCAAATCAAATATATCAATACTCACAGCTGGTTTAATGTTTTATTCCAGGGCTGGTCCCAGAAATATGACGTTACATCCTAAGATTCCCTTTTAGTACGTCTATTTAAATATTATCCTAAATTTAGCTCCTCTTCGCTTTCAGAATCGATCAGGAAAAAAAGACGCTTGTCATTTTTTCCTTTTCAGTTGGCAATACGTACCACCTTTATAAAACTAGTTGTCAACAAATTACAATTATTATTGTAATCTTGAGCTGGTTTAGATCATATCTGGAAAATTGTGAGCAGGTTGTGGTCCTTGCCAGTTATGAATCTAAGAAATACATTGCATCTTCTGGCGTTCCACAGGGATCCAATCTTGGCCCAATCCTGTTTCTTTTATTCATCAATGACATTGTGGACTGTGTTCGTCACTGTCACAGTCTCCTCTTTGCAGATGATATGAAAATCTCGCGGCATGTTGACTCTTTAACGTGTGGAATTGATTCAGGCCGATCTGAACCGTATTTATGAATGGTGCTGTGCTAACAGAATGAGACTTAACGCTTCGAAATGCCAGCATATTTGGTTGACAATGAAGAGAAAGGTGCTTAAATCTAGTTACCACATCAATACCGTAGGGATTGCTGTAGTTGAACAACTTCGTGACCTGGGTGTGATTCTTGATTCAAGGTTAAGTTTTGTTCCGCATTGTGATGACATTGTCCAAAGAGCTGCTAAAATGTTGGGTTTCATCAGACGTAACACTTAGGACTTTAGACATACAGAAGACTGAAGACCACAAAATAAAAAATTTGTTAATGTTTATGTCGATGATGGTATTCTCTCTACTACCGAGATTTTAGCTAGAGCTATTGTTCTTATATTGTTTTTGTAACACTAGTCCATGTCTCTGTTCTCTTTTATTTGTAAATGTTTGTGTTTGTGTTGTTGATGTGCCTAAAAAAAATGCCTGAATAATAAATAAATATATAAATTACTAGTGGTTAATTGTAGTATTAATACTAATCATTTATTATTAGCTAATATATGTTAAGGGTTATTTCTAAATGTTTCTTATTAATTAAATTTGATCATTTATATAGATATACTCTTTACAAAAGCGCCATCTAGTAACCATTTGTGGCATGTGCAGTTTGACAGTTGCTATTAAAAAAACTGGAGAGCTCTGCAAGTCGAATATTTGGAGTTTGACAAATTAATTCATACCAGAGGCCTGTTGTACGTACTGTACGTGTTGTTGTTGTGTTGTACCTACTTTTATTGCCTGTTGTACGTACCTACTGTTATTGAACAATGACATTGCCAAGCTAACAACCAAAAGTCAGGACAGCAAAAATACAACCGCGAAAAAACCATCTAGTCTTGTCAATAAACAAGACGGGCGCATGTCAGTAGGACCATTGTGTCATTCGTCATGTTCCGTTGTGGACGAAGATGTTCATTGATTTGTGCCGGTAGTCTTACTGATTGATCGATGAGCCATGTCTGAAGGCTGTGTAATTGGTGTGGCGCCCTCAATCGATCAAGTTTCGGAATTAAGGGAAAAGTTTGAGATACCGACTCGATGTTAATTGAATTGAAATGAGGAAATAATATTGTTGACTATAACGTTTTGGTTTTGAAAACAAGCCTATGTTTTTAACCGAAAGTTAATTGTTCTACGAGTTTAAGACTACACTGGTATTATCGATGCTACATAATTATATCTAGTTTTCTTTAAAATGTTTGTGTGCCAATCATGTAAATCATAATTAAGACCGTTACTTAAATTGTAGTGATTCAACTAGCTCCAGTCTTATTCATCACCACTGCTCTCAAAATGGTGAAGGAAAACGTCTCGAGAAAACGCATGCCCAATATCCCCAATCCTCGTTGGGCCCGCGTGGTGACGCAATGGGAACATTACAGGCGGATTATGATGGATGGATGGATTATGATGGATGATTATGGTTGAATAGCCTATAAATAATTTTGTCCTTAACAAACTCTAAAGCCTAAAAACTCTTCCCAGAATGTATTTTAAACTATTAAAATACTAAATCGCATCTGGCTAGGTATTTCCACGTAATCCTTTAGTCAAAACAAATCCAAAAACTACTCGACTCCAGGCAATAAAAACTCAACGTCAGTATTGCTGCTCCACTACGTCACCGATGTCAAACCGTCACAGTAATCCCAGCAATGGATTTCAAAACAGGCGAAGTTCCCACGTCACTGACTGCCCGACCTAATTGCTCAGTGGCCAGTATTTCGTCCTATTTTTTTTGTAAACTGTGTGTTACTTCAAAGGTGAGCTGGTGTATTTATAACAGGGTTGGATGTGACAAGGAGTTGATTTTTGATTAGAATGTGCTGGAAAACCGAATGGTCAAAATGTTGTTATGAAATGAGATGCATCTCGGAAGACCAACCAAAGACTTCATAGTTGAGACAAATTAGTTTCTACGTTACTTAATTTAAATCAAATATTCGATTAAAGAAAATAAAGAATTGACAAAATAATATTTCTATGAATTCATCCATACGACATTATTATGTGTGTAGATTTCATAATTACCATTAAATCAGCCCGAAAACCTTTATTGTTAAACAAAAATCTATCGAACGATTGCTACAAAAGTTTGTGCCAATTATTCCCACACTTTTCAAATTTATTGCTGATCATTATCATCCTCCTGTCCTTATTCCAATTTATTTGGGGTCGGCGAAGCATCCTCCATAGTAATTCATTAGCCATAATTTTAGTAATAAAACCCTTCATCTTACACGCAACCTAGAATAACCTTTATTCTAGCAAATAAAGAGATCGTTCGTTCATTAATTCACAGTCCACCCACCGTTTCTTTGGTTTTCCTCTACTCTTATAACTTGAATGATCGCTGACAAACTGACGAAATATTTCCAAATATCAAGTTCCAGGTACTAAGACTGCGAAGAATGAAAGCCAGGTCGATGCAGACTAAAACCATTATCTTAAACCGATTGAAGGCTGCATTGCACGCTCTTATGTTTGAGTAGACAAGCGTCTCAAACGCTACGGTTGTCACTGTCTTTACATGAGAAAAGTATCGTGTACAGTCAGGGAAATTACAATTAATTTCCCTGAAATACAGACGAATTGAGAACCTCCTCCTTTTTGGAGTCGGCTGATAAAAAGTCACTAAACCTACCTACCTACCTATTTTTCTGTTATTTTCTTCTTGTCTGTTTATACAACGTGTCGTTTTGCATCCTCGTCAAATTTCAGGAGGCTGTTATGAAAGACATAAATAATCAAATAAAATTACGATCCTGCTCAATAATTAATACATACTTGTTTTTTTAGGTATTTAAAGACAGTATTTCAGAATACTCCACTTTCAAAGAACAAAATCGCCCCGTTGCGTATGCGGTAGGCAGTGTCGTACGACTATGTCGCTGTGTGCATGCGTTACAGTTACAGCGCAGTTACAGGGCGGTATCACACGGGCCCTACACATGCCGATTTCCGAAAAATACAAAAAATATAAATAAATACCTACTTATTTTATTATTGATTCGTGTCGAGAATCATTAGCATAGTTACCTCTTCGAATTTGACGCGGATGCAAAACAACACCTTGTATAAGTGTGTACATAAATGATTAAATAAATAAATAAAATTTACGAAATCTTTGTTACTCTACGTCGAGGTATTGGTGCTGTATCTACGAGAATGGTTCATGCTGTGGTGAAAATTAAGGTAAATATAGATGGATAGAATACTCTTTATTAAGAAGTTAAAATATATTGTTAAGTGTCGACTCGCTCGTCTGTGTCGGCTCATCGCATTACACTAACTAGATTGCTCCGTGCTCATGTGCGCCGCGATATGAGAGTGAGCCCTCTAGGATTGTGCTCAAATTATATTACCTCTTCAATTTTACAGTAGGTTCAACTTATATTTACTTAAATTTTTAATGTAATGCTGTCCCCTCTGACAAATTTTAGGATGCGCAAAAGGTTATATTTTATACGGTGTCTGCCCATTTTTAACCGATTTGAAAAATAAGAGGTCTTCCATTCGTAACTTATTTATCAATTACCATCGTTGATAATACATAATCTTGGTCTTCAAACCAATATTTTTTTGAATAGAATAACTTAATTATTCTTTTTTTCAGTCGAATTTATGAGCACTGGTAGTATCTTTTCGAAATAACTCTAACCCCCTTCGAATTTCCATTTAGCTACTCCTTCAACATACAGGATAAACGCAAAATCAACACAAAATTCACAAAATTCAAGTAATGCGGTCGCATGATTTTAGGAATTTGATTCCTCCCGGCATGCCGTTTCGGAATGCCTCTCAAGCCTCTTACCATAACCCCTCACTTATTCGAGAAGGAACTCTCATGGTTGGGATTAGTTAAATGCTTCAAATGTCTTAGAAATGATCATATCATTAATCAGATTCCAGAGGTTATTATAAAACTCAAAACTTAAGAATTTAATTACAGGCACTTTTGAATTGTCAAGGAGACGGTTAGTCAGAAAGATGAAGCTCCAAACGCCCATTCCAAAGCGGAGTAGGTTTCTATGCAGAAGAACGGGCATAAAACTCCATGGACATTCTTTTAAATCAAAATATTGTTACATAAACTTTGCGTAAACCAATTTTATATAACATCACGCCTGTATTCTCCGAGGATGTAAGCAGAGGTGTGTAGCGTCCTACGTAATAGGGATCGATAATATTGGTATCATGCTGTCGCCAGGCTAATGTAGAATCCCAATAAAACTTAGCGTGCCTCGAGGGTAGAACCAGGACATCATCTTCAGCAGCCACGCTTACGATTACCAAACCAACTAGGTATAAACGAGTTGCATGTGAGACCCAGTAAGTTAATCTACATTGAATTGTGTGAGTGACGGATGGAATGCAAAGACAGTTAGGGCAGATAAAAGGTGGACGTGACCTACACAATAATATTGCGGTTTTTACCTGACTGTCCCGGAATAGTTAGGTAATGTAGGTGTGTATCATATAGCGGCGGTGTGTGTGACGATACGTCCTCAGTTCTTGATCGATCTGTTTGTTTATTTCTTTTACAAAATTTTATTTGTGAGACTCCATCCAATTTATTTAATATTGTACAATTTCATTTAATTTAATTTCCCTATTCTTATTTATATAATGTAATAATGATGTCCTAATTTATTTGTTATTTTTGATTTCAATTTATAATTGTTATAATATTCCAATTTAACTAATTTATTTGTATTTTTATAGTTCCAACTTATAATCGTTTTGCTATTCCAATTTGACAGTTTATTTTTTTTATTTTTTTGTATTATACTGTATTTTAATTTAACTACTTGTCATTTTAAATTCAATGTAAACTTTATTTTTTTATGATTATATATTTCCATTTTAATTTTTATTATTGATTATACAAGTGCTGTGCACACCTATAAGTGACAAATTCACCGCAAAGCTGTTATATAGAATATTTTTAATGTAATGTTTTAGTGAATAAGTCGTTGGTGTGTCAATAAATAAATAAATATAGCGGTTACTACTTCAGGTGGACGTTAAAACATTGTGTATTTAAATATTTTGGCCGTGACGAAGTCTCAGGCTTCCAATCCCATCCACTTCTAGAATTCCTTTACTTTTAAAACCTATTACAATTGCGCTAGTCGTTGTGGCAAGCCACTCAACCATTTTGAGGAAATTTTCATTTAAACTGTAAGAGAATAGTTTTAGTTATTGCGCCTTCTTGGAAAGGTGCCAGGCAGAGGTATACAGCTGACGAGCCAACTTTAGAACAACTTTGACCATAAATTGTGGAATGCAGTACGAAATGCTGTTTATTTCAGAATTTACGTTTTCCCCTTTTTTAGTCTGAAATGTTTAAGTACTTTTAAATAAAATAACAATTTCATTTGATTTTGGTATCTGTTATGGACTGTTTTGGCAAAGATAACTGTATTATATTATAGAAATTTGGGGCCATACTATGAAGTTTTAAAACCATTCTTGTTAAGTTGTGCAAAAGCGATAGTGTCATTTGCCCTATCTCTCTTTACATCCAAGTATGATTTATAAGAGATAGTGGCATGAAAGTCCATCAACATAGATAAGATGATATCGTAAAATGTACTTATGTAATAATCGTAGAGTTTTGGCGGTTTCTGTACTTATTAAACAGTTTGACGTAGTTCATTGGCGAACAAACTACAGCCTGCTAAAGACTATAGAAAAAATAATAAAATGCCTTAAAAAGTGCACAGCTGCACTGTCTGTCAAAGGAATTTTTAAACTCAACCCCGGAGTGGAGATAAGGTTATACGAAAGTTATGTCCTTCTTTGCCATAAAAGCATTTCAAATCTTGAACCATTTAACATAGCTTACAACAGTAATTGAAAAACAAAACTTTAATATTTAATTTAGTCAATCCATTAAAACTTCAAACAAACAGCTTATATCAACCGAACAGTAAAATACAGCCCAAAATATTCATATTTCGAGTACTCTTAAATATTATTATTTTTTAAGCCTATTTTAAAACTTTTATAATAGACACACAACGATGAATATTGGAAGTATTACTTTTTCATGCTGAAGGCTTACTTAAGAGAGTCATTTTAAAGACTTGACTACTAAGCAGAATCAGAACATTGTTTAGAAGTACTTGCAAGTTAACTACCTTGCCTGCAAACTTATATTTTTGCTTGATTGTATATACTTAAAATGTGACGTTCCACAGCGCCAGGCGCCAAAAACTCAATAAATCCTTGAAGGCAGAAACTCTTTGGCGCTAGCGAACTTATCGAATTGCCTCATCAATACAAAGTTTTTGAATCCAATTACCAAGTTTGAGGCGGGTCCAACGACCAGTGTTTTTGGACCCCCGAAATGGCTTCGATTAGGGCTGCCAGGTTTTCATGATACCCAGTCACTGAGTGGTTGAGGGAAGATAGGCAGTTGCTCCAGGTGAAATATTGGTATTCAGCTGCGTCCGGTTAAACTGGAAGCCAACCCCAACCTAGAAAGTAGGTGACAGAATAGGCAGATGATGAGGGTTGCCATGCAAGGCAAGGCACGTCATTGCAGGTGCGTTGCAACCTTGCAACCTAGGAAAGAAACTGAAATGTCTCAGGCTCCTGTTACTACACCGACGACCATACCATCCATGATACTGTGGCCTAGTAGTAAGCTAATTTACCTTTCTTCTAGCACTAGGCCAGTATGCACCATCGTCAACCACTACACTCTCGACTGGAAGACTACCAGATAGAAGAAAACACATCTGGGTGACCATCCATAACATACTGAGACCACTCCGCGCCTCAAAAAGCACGAATAGCCGCTGGTCCCGGCTATCGTTCGTAGATCTTCGACAGTCGTTACAGGTAGTCAAAACCCCGAAATTCTGATAGCCAGTCTTACCAATGAGTATCGTGTTACCCAGTTACTGGGTTATAGAGATCAAATAGCCAGTCACTTCGTGTAAAATACTGGTATTCAGCTGCTTTGGTTAGACTGGAAGCTGACCCCAACAGATTTAGAGAAACATATCTTCTGAAAAGAGATGAATTTTTGATTCCCTATCTGTACCCAGCGCGTTCTTAACTCAGTCAGTGCGCCCCTAACTCCAACAACTGTCTCGTTCCAGCACAGACTGAACGGTCGCAGGTCATCCTACACTGGCGCTGGCGCTGACTTCACGGTTTGTGTTCGAGTTCTACACAGTCATTAGACTATTGTGTCTTATGACCATGATACGGTGTTTCGTGGCTGAAGTTACGCCTTGTAATTAAAAACATGCTGGTCATGCATTCTGTGTGAAGTTTGGGACAACGGAGCCTTTTCTTTTATGTGTATTATTTTAAATTATGGACCGTATTTGTATGCCTGGTAAGCAACCCCTTCCAGTTGACGGTGCTTAGTCGTTGTTCTATGGGATCGAAGGCTCTCCATTCAAAGTCCGCGCCTTAAATGGACCTAAAGTCTATTCAAGTCTTTGTTTCCAATTGATGTTATTTACACTTAAACGAGTATTGACATTAGGTTAGAGTAAAATACGAAACCACCTAAACCTAAGTAGGTAGGTACATTATTACGAAAAGGAACCTAGGTGCTATTACAACAAATTTGAATCCCAATCTACAGGGTTTAGGTGCGATTGGTCCAATGTTAAATACAATTCGCGGTTGGTCCAAAATTTTTTTTTTTTTTTTTTTTTGTTTTTTAGAAAACGTTGCCCCACACTAGGAATTTCTCCAGTATCGTGGGTGCGTTTACAAACATTTAAACTCACATACACAAACAGCCAGACCCGGAACAACTACTTGCAGGGCATACAAATACTTGTTCCGTGCGGGAATCGAACCCGCGACACGCTGCGCAGCAGTCAATCGCTTAACCACTGCGCCAACCGTGTCGTCAAAAATGGACATGTGGATGACACAAATGAGAATGGCTAAAAGCTAGGTTAGGTTTAATTAAAACTGTGACCACACAACGCACGAGCCGAGCAAGCTAAGCGAGCGATGCCGCAGCAGCGGCCGGCGAGTGCCAGGATCCGTTTAGACACAAGAGAATGTAATGTTTTGGGAATGAGCTAGTAACACAAGATATGATTTGTAATATGATTATGAATAAATTATTAAATATAGGTTCTGCATGTTCATAAAAATGTGTTATTTTGTTTAATTTCGGAAATACTTTATATTGGACCAATCGCGAGTTAGACCAACTACGAATTGGACCAATCGCGCCTAAAGGATCTACAGTACCTACCAACACATCCGTAAGCTAGGTAAATATTTACACAGCTGATAGGAGTAACTCGAATAGCAGTGGTGGCCCCATAGTTATCCAGGTGGCCCAGTGCTAACGGCCGCGTCTTACGAGTTGTAGGTAGTTGTGGGTTCGATCCCAAGCAGGCACTTTACTTTATGTAAATTATTTTATCGCCACTGCTCTCAACACGGTGAAGGAAAACATCGTGAGGAAACCGGCATGTCCTAGAACCAAAAATTCGAAGACATGTGACATTCACCAACCCGCACTGGGCCCGCATGGTGGATTACGGCCCACTCCCTCTCACAGAGAAGAGGCCTCTGTCCCAGCAGTGGGAAAATTATAGGCTGATTATGTAGGTGCAACTCGAATTCGCATAAGCTAATGACCTCTGTGAGGTTACGAGTGCATCGAGTCGTATCTGTCAGCTAATTAAGAAATCTAAAATCTTAGCAGAGATAGGCAGGCGTGGACATACCTACTGTTGTAGGTACACGCTGTTGTTGGTAGTTTCCTTACCTATGGAAAACTCAATGTCGTTGCCCAACCGAACTGCGTATTAGCAAAGACGCGTGCGGTGCAAGGCGTGGGGGAGGGAGGCGCTCGCGCCGCGTGCTCGCGTTCTATTCTGTGATCCTTTGATTGTGTATAATAAAAGCTTTGATCATTCATAAAAGCCGCGCGCCATCCTATCGCGCCGCAACCGCCGCCACCCGCTTCAATGACAGTAAATACTATGCAGAAATTAGCGTAATGAATGTTAAAAAATAAGAAGGAACCAGTATTTATTATGTGTGTCAAGTAATTTTACATTATTTAATTTTTTAAATATCAAACTTAGATTTAAAAAAAATATCGTTTCTCTTGTTTCTATACCAGTTACTTATATTGGGTATATTTCGAAATATTTCGCGTTTATTTAGACACACCTGTATACCTTTGTGACAGTCTCTTTCTAAAGCTCGACGTGTTATGTAACTCTCGGGTGCTGTAAATATTGTATAATATTGAAACGATGACGTCACTCAGCACCCGGTGTGGAGCAAAAGTTACAGTACACCGGTCGCTTTAAGTCCCTGTATAATTAATGTGACGAAAATTAAATATGGCTCCGACCGAAGCTTTCAAATCGAGGAGAATGAAGAGTTTACCTCTGAAAGGAGTTCAGTTCTTTATTTATAGGAATTGGGAAATAATGCTGGTTTTATGCCGTAAAAGGTGAAAATACCGATGAAAATCATTAAAAAAGCTTCACAAATCATTTTTTATCTATCTTGAGATTGAAAGACATAATTATTAGGATTTGTAGGAAGTTTGACGTCAATTGGTACTTAAAAATACCGATATTTGGTCATAAAATATCAATAGATCTTCACAAATTGTATTGTACAGTACGTACACAATACGTAAACGCAAAACAATTGAAAGCTCACGAGCGTTTCATATCCACGCGCAATTGAATGAACGCAACAACACAAAAAAACGTTTTGTGTTTTTAAGTAATTACTGGCCGGTAATATAACGGGTGTAAAAAGACGCATATTATAACAAAGCCAAGACTCGCTTGTTATTCCCGTCATTGTGCCCATTTTTATGTACTGGATCATATCTGGGTTTGACGTTTTCCTTACAAAACCAGTTTTAGGTGTTAAAACTGTTAATACTCCGACGACCCCTGGAACGTTGAACGCAATGAGGTTATATGATACTAGAGGAGCAACGTCCTATTAACAATTGCAAAAAAACTACGAGTTTAAACTTAGTCTGAGGTTTAAAGTCGTAGCTTTGAAACTAATACATAAAATGTCAGATATGTCAATCTGTCAAAACAATCTATGTTTGTCTCATTTCTTCTACCGTCAAACTAATTACGTTGGATTGAGACAAGCATTGCTATCGGAAAAACGGCCAGAGTTGCCAATGATCAACATAATTTCCCAAGAATGAATGTAGGTAGGTATTTAATGAATCAATTACCATGAAAGGTATTAGGGAACTTTACATGGATTAAACGTTTAAAGAAATTGACAAGGATTAGGTACGTATGAGCTCAACTGTCGCTAATGAGACATAATTACCTTTCTATTGTGGTCGAACTTACGAGTAATAAGTTCGATCAAAGCATGAAACGGAAGAAAAAAAAAATGCGTAAGCGTAAATATTACCTATATTTCAAAACTATTAAGATTGTGTCAAATAACTAGTGTTTCAAATGGAATGATAAAAAGGATGACACTTAATAGAAATTACGACGACAGTTCTAGTTTTCACTACCGAGTAGACAAGTTTGTCGATCTGTGCCTCATAAAGGTAAACCTACTACTTACTTTAAAAATTCTGAAAGATATTTTGGATTTATAAACTAACTTGTATTTGATCGTAATTAAACAATTCAATTTAATAATCGAATACTTATTTACTTTAATTGAAAAAGAACCAATTTTTTTTCGTAAAGAATCACTCTCTTTTAAAATAATGTTTATCAAAAGCAATCTATAAACTTTCATTTAAAAATATAACCTCACTTTACGCCTAAGATTAATAAAATTGCTAGTAAAATTAATTTTGGTGTAAGAAGTGGTGATATATTAAGTTAAAACCTTCGACATACACGTGAATGTGTCACTTTTCCATTTAGTGAATGTTTGGGTACTGTAGAGTATATGACATGAGTATTTACTTTGTAAAGTATTATTTTTTTAATTATTGTGAATGTGAAGATTATGTGGTTTATTACTTTTTTTTATTTTATTTCTTAGTTAGTTTCACGATCTGGCAGCTTGAGTAATTTATGCGGCCTACCCAAATGTCCTTTCTTTGGTATTGTTCGTCGAATCGTTGTGCTCCTTAAGTTCTCAGTTGAGCGGCAAGGTTACTGACAAATGCGTGCACTGACTGGACAGGTCCGCTCAATCTGTATGGTTTTTCCTCAAAATACCGTTTCAGACACCAATCTACATGTCTTCACATGATCTGACCAAGATTATGTGTGGACTTTAAAAGAGACTGTGACCTCTGAGTTTGTTTCGGCCTTTCTTCTCAGAGTAGTCAGATAGGAAACGCCGACCTCATCTAGTTTTTAAAATATGATTGACGTGTAAAAGTGTTTGTACAAACCTACTTACAAAAATAAAATCATTTATCATTTAACAGACTATAATAATAATTTAGACTTACAGGAACATACATTGGTAATTCACTAAACTCCCAACAGTCTGGCAAAATCAAAGTCGTTTTTACTGGTAACACTGATGGCAAAAACAATGTGTGTGTAATTTAATTTGTCTCGTATTGTTTTTTTGGATAATCTGAAGAAAATAGAGCAAGCTTACTTGTGAGTTGTAACACCACTTACTATATTAATCTTTTTAGACCATGACATACAAGTTTAAACGGCACATTTCACCGTTTTGATATTTTTTCTCGCTAAGCAATAGTTCACTTGACGTCAAGCCGACAACTGAAGTCGGATATGCTTGCGAACATTATGCGACGTAGTAACGCGTCGGCACTGTACACTGCATGTGCGTGTAAACTGAGGGACCACGACAGGAATTTGCAAAATAAAAATCCCAGGAAGACTTAAAACAATTGTAGAACGAATCTGGGAATTTGTTAACAAATATGTTAACAACTACAGCTTATAAAATGTGGTCCCTCAGTTCTCAGAGACCATCAGCCAGATCTCGAAAAGTATTTAAAATATGAAGGTTTCGTGAATAAAACACACACATACATACATTCATTCTTTACATTTAGTAAAGAATTTGTAAAGATATTTACTAATTAATATTAGACCACAAAGCATTAAAGATTAAAAAAAATATAAGAACTGGATAGTTTATCCTCTACACAGATTACTCCTCACATTGATCAAACATCACACGCATGACCTAGCCCCTGTATTTTGTTGATCGCTCGCGGCGTTTGTCCAATTTTCCGAGTCAGCGACGCCTTCAATGTTTTTTCAATAAAGCAAACTTTTGGACTACTGTTCACGGCTAGTTTTTGGATTGAAAGCTGATAGCGTAATAAAAGTATTTTTTTCCATTAAGAATAGTGCGATACTTTGCGGTGTCCGCTTTCTGGAGACCACCTCCAAACCAGTTTATCCATTCGTTGAACTATTGGTCTGATATTTTGACACTAATGGTGTTCTTACAAAACTAGGTTTTTCTTTTGATATGGTGTAAACCATCGCACCAGTTTTTGTAATAAGAAAAAGAACGTGATTATGATTGAAATACCTTAGTTCTTTATACAAAATTGACAACTGTGTCCGGTACTAAGTGGTCAGTTTTGTATAAACGTTACCTTATTTGGCACAAACTTCAAGATAAAAAAATTGGCTCGACGGTTTTAGCTCGGGCTAAAGTTAGATCTCGTTTTGCATTTGGGTTTCTGAACATTTACAGGTGGGATTTAAACAAAACTGGCAAACTGAGTGTAGCAAAAAGCTCTGCTTACCCCTTCGAGAAAAACAGGTGTTGTGATAGGAACTGGGCATGAAAAAATCATAGCTATCTTATGTTGGTTTTTCTCAGAATCCTTATAATACTGTTTTAGAACGGATTTCTACATTTCTATCGCTAAAACCGAAAAAAGAAAAGAAATACACTCAAAAAATTGCAAGGATATAATTTTAGTTTTGAAAAACGATTCGAGGACGGCTTTAAATAGCAACCTAGAAGTTTCTGAAAAGCTCTAAATAGTACCTTTGTAGAGGCGACTGTGTTGATTGTTTACTGAAATATTCAAAGATAAAGTTCACTATTTCCAGCCGAATGCAACACAAGAAACAAGAGGCAAAATGTTAGTGAGTTTTTCTATCAGGAATTTCTCAATTCGGGATATTACGTGAGACTTAGACCTCGCGTACCTAGGTGTGATGTTATGATTTATGTTCTGTAGTTCAACTAAAGAAAAGAGATTCTTAGATTGAACAAAAAAAATTTAACTTATTAAGTACCATACTTAGTATTTATTTTTGAACAGGCTTCAAGTGGGTCGTAATCAGTAGGGGTTCTCAAATTTCTTTGAATTTTTGTTTTCCTCATTTCCTTCACCGTTTTGAGAGCAGTGGGTGATGAAACCACGAGTTACTTCTACACCATGGAATACTACTGAAACTAATAGGTACTGTGGTTAAAAAGGCAGTTAAATACAATAAACATGTCTCTTCTACAGAAACAGAAAGTGCAGCTTAAAATGTTGTACAGAACATAAATGTCGGTACAGTACGAGAAAGATAGGTATACATAGTAGATTATATACCAGTTGAATAACTTATAGCTTGAAAAGAGGACTTTTATTTGTGGTCCCTTTCGGGAAGTCTAACGTCGACACGAGCGGTTGGAGAATAGCTCATGTCGTGGTGGAAATATTAGCCCTTACATTTGCACCCCGTATTATATAAAATACTATACAATACTAAATATACATCATTTCCCACATTCTATTGATAAACAATGTCTATTAAATTCGGAATGACTAATCTATGAGAATTCTATTTAGTCTGTGGAAGAGGATTCTCGAAGGACGTCGATAGGTTGGTCCTGTACTCTTGTCAAAATCGTGAATAGGTTTTCCCTTCAAGGCGCGACAACTAGGAACAGGTTTTGGGAGAGGGACCAGGTCTGGGATGACCAGACTGTGTCCAAATAACCCGTTGGGTTTTATATGAATCCAATCAAACCTGAACCTTGTGAGTATTCAATCATTTTCTTTGTTCTCGTTATATAACCTAGGTCTCAGTTGTGAGTTTTGTCACGAGGATGTTGTTTCAGGTCTGGCTGATTATGCTATCCCTTTTATTAGTGCTGATGCGAGGTTAAGACGTGATGCCTTAGTGTAGCCCCGTGGTCAGATGATTTGGAATTGATCCGGGTGCGGGCAATTTAGAGGTTAACCCTTGAGGTGTGGCCATATGTTAGTGAAGAAGGCCGTACTTAACCGTTTGATGGTAAATGAGGGAAGCTCGCCACTCCAGGTAACAATAGCGTCACCGTTTATACTGGTAGGCCGCGTTTATGCGTATGAACACAGATATTATCCTGTGTATGATGCCAAGGGTCTTGGTCCCGCCATTTGAAAGAAATATACTGAGAGAACCCAGATTTCAACTGAATTGTCATAATTTAACCTATGAGAGAGTTAGGCCTTTTGTAAGAACTAGGTAGTAAGACCAGTTGTTATAAATTATTGTGTCTCGGGTTGATTTGCATAAACTTTGTTTCCTTTATGAGCACAACCATAATACTAGGTCGATACCTATTCGATTGAGCTAAAAGTTCACTCACTAACGGGACTCTGAGATTTAAGATTTTTTTATTTGCTTAAACATGTGTGTGTACATAGAAAGTGTATAAAATATGTTAAAGTTATGTTTTGTGTTATTGTTTTACTCTCAAGGAAGGTGTATACCCCGATACAACTAGGAACAGATAACTAGTTTTGTCGGAGTGAATACCTAAGTGTGTGGGAAGGGTTTGGTTAGTGGCTCGCCACAATTGATGTTTGATTGTTGAATTGAATCTTTCTATTATATATAATTGGTGGTAAGTAGTACGAGTATAATACTATAATTATTAAAACCATCAACATCTTGTTTCAAAAATATCTGTAAACTACGGAAGCCGGGTAATGTCACAACATGTCTTCGGAGTTTTGGTTTTAGGACATGCCGGTTTCCACTGGACGTTTTCCTTCACCGTTATTGAGAGCAGTGCTGATGAAGTTGTTTATTATGTTTCCTATGTGTGTAGGCACAAACTACAGACCGCCACCTTCTACGATACTTACATAAAAATAATAATATCAACTTACTATTTGCTGTGCTACTTAAATGTAACAAAAAAAAAGGTCCCTCCCACCAAAGAAGGAACGAGCATTAATCTCCACGCTTGCTCACAGTATCCTCACAATAATTTCACATCTTATCTCCACTAATAGCGCCACATCTAGCCACATTACAGCCCGCCATTTAAGTATGAAAAATAAATCAGTCTGGTCTAGATGAGACATTAAAACCACCGTAACTAGGCACCGAGAGCGACTGGATGGAGGAAAGTAATAAATGTCTGAAGTACAGTGTTATACGTGGGCTGGAACAAACGTGGCGGTACGTTTCGGTACCTATATTTTGCATTTAGAAAAAAAGACAACAGAACATGGCGCCTGCATTCCCCCCTTACGGCGCGGGCAGAGGTGTATGGTCTATTTTCTGTAGTCTTATGGTGACCTGTCCTGACATGAACCAATAGAAAACATTGTGAAACCTTTAACTTTATGTTTGTTTAATAATGTGCGTCTTATTTGTAAGTTTAATTATTCTTGCTAAGCATCTTCATCGTTATTTTCATTAAACTTGCATCTTATTTTGTACACACATTCATTGAAAAATAAATGATTTCTGATTTCTGGTTTAGGAATAATAAAAATGCAGTTTAACTGGAAGCCAATCTCCACATGTATTATGTATTAAGTTCTGTTTGCGTTTTTGTTTTTATTATTTATTTCTGCTTGAGTATAGTTTTAAATATTGGCGTGTGCTAGCTGACATAATATGGCAAATAATTTTAATATTTTGTGTTTCTTAATGTTAATTACTTATTACTATATGTATAGAATCCAGTTCTTCTAACTGAACAGACAGCAGTGCTGCTGGGGAGTTTGTTCCGCCACTTCTTCTTCCCAGCTAAAGCACTAGGAAGTGGTGATGGGTGGGCGTTTTGGGGGGACTGTCTTATGTGATTTTGACGTTCAAAAAGTGCTAATTCTCAGCCTAATTTGAATAAATGACTTTTGATTTTGATTTTGACACACATGCTTGGGAAGAGGCTGGGCAGGTGGTGACATGGGGGACAGTTAACGGATAAAAATAAATATGTAAGGTTGTGGCGTTCTAGTATAGTTGTTGGTAAGTTGTTTATAAGAAAAAGTCAAAGATTTAATTAGTTACATTTTCCCTCGCTGTACTTAGTCGCGCGTATGAGTATAATACTGAGAAGAGTAACCTCACACAATACTAATGGCGTTATCATGTCAAGACAAGTCTATGCCATATTGTGTGTGTCAGAGGTGTCAAAACGAAACAGAAACGCGACCATTTATTCCAGTAGGGCGAATCTACGATTTAAATCTTTAGAACCAGGCATGAATTTAAGATGAGAAGATGATTTCTTATTCTAGCACAGAAAAGGAAGTAAAACCAGATTTTGGTAGACGCGAAATTCGCAACTTTATAACAATAGGTACATTGTAGGTAAGGCTCTCAACAATATCCCTCTGTACAACAGGTTGTTCTAAGTTACCGTAAGATACTCGCAGATTTTGTATTATTGTGTTTTTTGGATTTTTGTTTTTGTATTTTTGTTTTTTGTTTTGTTTTGTTTTTGTTTTTTTGTTTTGTGTTTTTGATTTTGTTTTGATTTTGTGTTTTTGTTGTTTTTGATAGCCATAAAAACCTGGGCTGACAGATTTGGTGTAGCTGTAAATCCTGCGAAGTGTCAGGCGATCATCATTGGTAGTTCTCGTAGTATTAGCAAGGTGGATGGTACAACCTTGCCACCTGTCCTCTTTAATGGTACGATCGTTCCTTTTAGCACTGACGTAAAGAACCTAGGCTTGCACATAGATAGTACCCTGAACTGGCGTACTCAAGTCGCTAGGGTAAGCCAGAAGGTTACCGGCACGCTGCGGGCTCTGTACAGACTGAAAAATTTATTACCATCAAGTACGAAGACAATGCTTGTGCAATCCTTAATTTTCCCTATCATCGACTATGGTGATGTGTGCTACTATGACCTGAATGCAGATCTCCTCGACAAACTTGACCGTCTTCTGAATAACTGCATTCGATTCGTTTTTAATCTGCGTAAATATGATCACGTCTCTGCGCATCGGTCGCTTCTAAAGTGGTTGCCCATACGCCAGCGCAGAGAGCAAAGGGCGCTGACTACCTTGTTTTCATTTCTTGATTCTCCCTCTTCCCCTGGTTATCTAGCCCCCCACTTTCAGTACATTTGCGCCAACCACAATAGAAATCTACGTTCTTCACACAATCGTCTTCTTCAATGTCCCGCTCACCGCACAGACTTCATTCACTCTTCCTTCTTTGTTCAATCTATCTCTCTGTGGAATGCACTCCCCCAGGAAATCAGGATGGCAACCAACCGATTATCCTTTAAAACTAAAGTTCGCGAGCACATTCGTAAGAAGCTAGCGGTATCATCACAGCGGTAATGTTTTCTCATTGTTTGTCCAATTTGTTTTTAACATACTCGTGTATTTATGTACATTTATTTGTGCTTATATTTATATATAATTAGTTATATGTATTATATGTATTTATAGACTAAATAAGTTTATACGTGTCTATATATTATTTAAAATTATTTAACCTAAAATATCATTATAATTTGCACCTGCCACTGTTTGTCTCTGCATCACCCAAAGGTTGACTGGTAGAAAATGCCTATGGCATTAAGTCCGCCTCTGTACATTTGTGTGCTTAAAGTGTTAAATAAATAAATAAATAAATAAATATTACTTTGTTGAAAAGAAACTTTTGTGTTAGGTTTTGGAAAAGAGACTTTTAGATTATGGACAAAGAAACAGTGGTATATTCGAACTCGTAATTGCTTTACCACCCGAAGATTGAATGTCACTTGCACCGCTTGCACGTCATAAAATGACAAAGTCTATGTCGAGCAGTAGACAGTAGTAGTCATTTATACCTGTCTATTTTCTTAAAACATTACTAAAACCGGTCAAGTATGAATGATACAGCCAGATCGTGTTACAAGTGCAAACTAACGTAAAATACCATCGACCAATGGCGACCGTGGCCGTGGCAGCAGTTGTGAACCTATGAGGTTTGGTTAACATTTCGAGCGCTTTCTTTTTAGAAGAGGTTCACAAGAGGTCTCCACTTTTACTTTGCACATGGAGCGATAATTGACAAAGATAATGCGAATCACTTGTTTTCAGGACAATCAGGTCTTCGTGAGTTATTATTGCCGTAGAAACTTCAAACCTAGCTGTTGCGCTAGTAATGTTGGGATTAGGTTTCTCGTTTATTTCGTTCGTGAATTATAAATCTTTTTGAAACGGGTGGAACCAGCTTATGAGGATGCAAGTTGTCTACTATGAACAGAGACTTTGAAAGTATACCAGCTCTTCATCTTCTTTGAATTAGTTATGTGAAAACTAAGCTGTTTCATCTTTAATTTTGGTTTACCTTTGAGTGCTAAACCTAATGCAATTTTCCCAACTTTTGAACTAATCGTGCGCAGTAATAATAACATAGGTAACATAAAATCACGCCTGTAACCCCGGCGCGGTCAGGCAGAGGAGTACCTATAGTACGCCCATAATTATGTCGTCAGTTATATTTAAGTACCATGTGATAGGGGGCGCCTATTTCCATCAACCGAGCACAAATCCGGACTCCGGGCACTACTGAGGAGAGTGCGACTGTCGCAACCCAGCGCTGGGCACGCCACAATTGCGGCGATAAGTCCCCTCTTTGAGGAGTGGCTAGAGAGGCGCCACGGCATCCTCACATTCCGCCTGACGCAGGTCCTCACCGGACACGGTTGTTTCGGGAGGTTCCTGTTCCGGATAAGGCGGGAGGAAACACCCGGGTGTCACCATTGTGTGGATCGCCCGGAGGACACGGTGGAGCATACGGTGGAGGTCTGCCCGGCTTGGGCGGAGCACCGCCGTGTCCTCGTGGAGGCGATTGGCGGTGGCGATCTCTCGCGTCCGGCCTTGGTCCAGGCCATGGTACGGAGCGAGAGGGCTTGGGAAGCCGTCACCTCCTTCTGCGAAGCAGTAATGTTCGCGAAGGAGGAGGCGGAACGTGTGAGGGAGAGGCAAAGTTTGCGCCCTCACGCCCCTAGCCGCCGCAGGAGACGCCCTGGGCGTCGGGAATCGCAGGCAGTTCCACGCGCGCCTCAAAGAGATGTCAGCACCAATGACGGGGTTTGCTAGGACCGATGCCTGCTAGGGTTGCGGAAAAGTCCAAGAGGGTTACCGTGGCCCCTGGCACAGGCAACTGAAGGAACACGGGTGGGTTTTAGTCAGTAAGAGTCTGACACGCCCTCCCGCTCTGCCCAGAGCGGGAGAAGTTATTTGATGATTTCCCACGCACAAAAAAAAAAAGGCTACTGCTGAGAAATTCCTTAAGGGAAAACCCCAATAACACTTTGCCCAACCTGGGAATCAAACCCAGGACCTCATGCCCGGCAGTAGCACTTACGACCTCTAGACCAAACTTTCTTTGGTAGATGATTCGACCAGTCACTTTAAAGCAAAACACACTTTCATTTTGACAATCCAATAATATCCATCGCGCCGTATGTTTAAAAATCCGTGTTCACGAGGACCAATTCAGCGCAATGGATGCTATTGATCTGTCAAAATTAAAATAATTACTAGTGTACACACGGCTACACATCAAGCTATACACTTCCAGTTTACACTGACTTCTCACTGTAAGGAAATCCTATACAATGCGAGATCAGCTTATACTGGATATGTATAGCTTGATCTGTAGCCGTGCGTACTACTAACAATTAGGCTCTGGCGGTACGGAGGCCAATTCCGCGCGGGCTTGGGGCTGCGGGATTCTGTAAAGTCATCCGGTTTACCCTGATGTAATGCACGTGAATAAACATCACAGTAACGAGCCTTAAAGCTTTGTAACCGTAAAGACACTGAAACTTAAGCCGTCTGTCAGTCACGTGGTTGAATCCTTAGAACTGTAAAGTTAGCCAGTTGAAATGTTCACAGAATACTTGTAACTACAGCCGCTAACAGAGAAAATAATAAAAAGAAGGCCAATTACAATAGTTTTGGTGGTATAGAATCCTTAGTGCGCGAGTATGACTGGCTCTTTACCGGTTTTTGTATTAACTTTCCAATGTATTAAACTCTGCCTTTTTAAATCCCAGATCAGGATCGCCGAACATCGCTTATTAAAATCCTATATATTTTCATAAAAAGGGTAAAAATGAACGGTTCCCGAAGGGGTTGTAACACGTTAATATTAACGTCTATTTCAACCCGTTTCAACCCGCCTAATGTATTGGCTGGGGGGTGATTTATTTATTTAACTTAAATTTAATTTTTATTGTATCTCGTATTTCTGCGTAAATGGTTCTTTAATCTGTGGTAACAGTGTGAGCAGTGGTGGCCCAGTGGTAACGGCCGCGACTTACGAGTTGTAGGCCGTAGGTTCGAACCCCGACAGGCGCTTTACTTTGTGTAAATTATTTCATCACCACTGCTCCGTGCCTCGGAAAGCACGTTAAGCCGTTGGTCCCGGCTGTCATTCGTGGATCTTTGACAGTCGTTACGGGTCGTCAGAAGCCCGAAAGTCTGACAACCAGTCTTACCAAGGGGTATTGTATTACCCAGTAACTGGGTTGTGGAGGTCAGATAGGCAGTCGCTCCATGTAAAATACTGGTATTCAGCTGCATCCGGTTAGACTGGAAGCCGACCCCAACATACCTAGTTGGGAAAAGGCTAGGCAGGCAATCTGTGGTAAAGGATAGGTCGAAGAACAGTTGATATAAGGTTTTACTTTAATATGATAGGTTAAAATTAATTTCTCAAATTGAAATATGCTAATATCACAGAGTTCACACGGTAAAATACAATTTAAAAGAATTAATGTAAAGAATTCTAACGGCTTTTCTATCGCCATTTTATTCCCAGCAATTCTCTCTAAAACCACATTCCTTTGGCTTTGAACTCCCTAACTACGACAGCAAAAGAACAGAAAGTCGAAATAACAAAGGAAGAAAAACCTCATTATCTTTCTTATCAAATAGTGCTCTACATTCGAGCACAAAAGGCGAAGTTAGGCGCACTGGGGCCTATTTCGAGCTCTCCGTTCGAGTCGGCTCGAGCCATCTCGAGCCTACACTTCTTTGAGTTGGAAATTGTGCCGAAAAGCGACATCTGTCTGCAAAATGTCCAATTAAAAGTCCCACTTTTGTTTTAGTGTGACAATTATATAGTTTTCTGAATGGTTAGAGAGGGAGGTGGTTCTTTATTATAACTACAATTGTAATATTTTGTGTACCATAAGGCCAAATATGATAGATCTTTTTTATGAGTTCAAACAGCATACATGCTTTGTATAATGTATGTACAGTGGGATGCATCAAATGGGTACACCAAAAAAAAACATGTCTACTAAACTATCAAAAATCGCGGAACATACATAGAATATTTTCTATAGGTATGAGGAACCAATTTTTTTTATTAACGTCACTATTTGGAGCAACCTGTATACTCGTGTTGCCACAAATAAATATATCGAGTCATGAGTGTATGTAATTTAGGTATCTGGATATATGTTGTAAAGTGAGTAGGCTAAGTTATTGTAATACATAGTTCCGTTTGCAAAGATTTCTTTGAATTTTTTCTATCGTAGCCGAATACGTGTTGCCTGGAATACTTTTACATGGTGAATGTTTTTTTCGGAGTCGTTTGATGGTTTTTCCTGATATTTTGAGATAGGTACTTACTATGCTAAGGTTGTTGACCCAAAAAAAATCAACAAATCATATATTTTTTGTTTTTTAGGTTTATATAGGTATCGAAACTCATCACGGGTGTCGAGTTTAGCTAGCTAATCTAATGTGACCCTGTTCACAATATTACCACAATAAATGTAAACACTGGCAATACTAATGCATATGAGTATTTTGGAACTATCAAATGAATCCTAACATCGAAATATAAAAAAAAACTTTATTCAAACTAACTAAATAGTAAGTATTGATGGACCCACTATGGGTTTTATTTGATTGAATTTTCGTAAGGAGACTGGGAAGTGGGAACATCATTAGATATACACAGTTTAATTTATTTTCGTCTCCACCTTGTATATAGATAACTCGATTTATCTTTTTGAGACCAAACATTCGTAGCAGAGAGAAATCTACCCTCAAATGCAAGCCAAAATCGTAATAAACAAGAAACAATACGCAAAATAAATATTCTTCATATTTATCTAATTTCGGGGTCCGTACGGTATTTCAATAATAATGTTGTTCAAACATTCTAGCGTGTGCCAATGTAACTTGACTCGTGGCGAAATGTGGAACTAAATCGAAATGTACAGTATTATAGGGATGTTCCATTTGCAGGTAGCGCCAACCTAAAGTGTCAAAGTAAACTGGTTTTCTTATATTATATTTTAGATTGTTTACCTGTCTACCCGTCACACTGTTAGAACAGGATGTTATTAAAATAGCAGAGATACTTTGTTAACATTCGGCGGGAAGGAAAAACAATGGTGATTTTTAACTCTCTGGGAAAATGAAACGTTAAAAAAATGATCTTCCATCGGTTCACAACCACAACCAACTTTAAGAACATTCTAACTATACTTACTGCAAAGTTTTCAAAATTAAATCGTTTCGCTTTTTTCGGTAAATATCTATATAAATCAATTCCAAAATAAAACCCTACAAATATACCTATGAAATTGCCGTTTATTATACTTACATAAAGTTAAAGTTATTTTTATATAAATATTTTTTTATATAAAAATTAATAATCAAAATATGCACCCATGCTATCGGTGCATCTCTAACAGTGCAGTGGTCATTTTTCAATGTCCTTCTTGAAGAAGTCAGGTGTACGGGAGCCAACAAACTCTTCAAAGGCATTTTGTACTGCCTCTCGGGTATTTAATTTTTCCTTGCTAAGAAGTTGTCCAAATTTTGGAAAAAAGTAGAAGTCTGTCGGCGCAAGGTCTGGTGACTACGGTGGATGACGCAGAACTTCCAACCCTAGGTCTTGTTGCTTAGAGACCGTCTCTTGGGCCGTACAAGGTCGAGCGTTGGCTTGTAGGAGCAGCGGGGACGAGCAATCGCTCGTCAATTATTAATCGATTATCATTGTGTCTAATTCCTCCCAGTACACATCCGCAGTAATGCTGGTGCCATTTGGTAAGAAGCTGTGGTGAATTATACCGGCACTAGACCACCAAACAGTGAACATAACTTTTTTAGGGGTACGTTTTCGTTAGGGGCGTTGCCTAAGCGCTGAACCAGGGTCTAACCAACATGATGACCACTTACGATTATCAAAAATAATAAATTTATCATCGCAAGTGACAATGCGGTTCAAAATCCCTTCGTGTCTGGCGATCGTTCAGTTCGTGCGGTACCCACTTATCAAGTTTTTAAACCTTGCCAATTTGACGCAAATGGACCAATATTGTTTTGATGCTAACCTTGAAATCTGCTGCTAACTCAGCCGTAGATTGAATATTGTACTACTGGACTAACCACTAACCATTGTACTACTGGACTTCAAAGATTGTACTCGTATTGTTTTAAGAACATTCGATTCGTATGGATTTTATAAACGTAAACTAGTAAGAGATACGTTGAATACTTTTTCTCGTGCTTACTTTTGCAAACATAACATAAAAACCTGGAACAACCATTAGTAGATCAACTAAAGCTACACCTCACCCATCATCTCGCTGCCCTTGTCTCACGTTACTTGTGGTCGGCGCGGCGGCGCAACACGTTCTGTTCTTTCATTCTCCCCTGTCAACCGTCACGCTATCATTCTCTCCCCTTTCTTTCAGATCATTGCTCACACAATCCATCTATCTTTTCTGTGTCAACATTTATACTCACCACTCTTAGTCACATGTGTAGTGGTTACCACTGCTGATTTATTATTTTCCCTTATTCCGCAGCAACTTCTAGCCTGAATATCTCCTAAGTAATCTCTCATTTTGCCAAGTATTTAACTTGTGTTTGTCCTCAGTCTGTTAGTGTTTTGTGTAATTTATAATAAGGAAGTACCAAGGTAGGCAGTAATACAAGTCATTTAACTTCACGAGTCTTTTATTATTGTTCGCTACACCATAACACGTCATTGGTGACCCCGAGAAGCACACGAAGTCAGCCAGAGCCACCATCATGCAAACCGGAGCAGGAGCAATAGCCGAGAAGCAGGACATCTGCAGAGTCAGTGTGAAGCTGCCGCCATTCTGGCCAGAGGAGCTGGCACTTTGGTTAGCGCAGTATTACCGCCGACAGTACTAAGTTTTACACTGTCGTGGGCCAGCTTGACCACCGTTATATGGTGGAGGCTAGGGGTTATCAATGATGTCCCTAGCCTCCACCATATAATGGTCTCGATGATGTCACAACATCGAGAGCCCGCCAGCCCAGGACAAGTACGCAAAACTCAAGGCCGAGCTCGTACGTAGGCTCTCAGATTCGCGCGAAAAAAGGGTGCAACATCACCACTACCCCATAACACTTCACATGCGTTTCCTCCCCCTCATCACATGCTCACACCAAGCCAAATGATTTCTTTACAACTTAGCTGTCACTAGCGCCACTTTCAAACTTCCCCTTATAATAATACTCATTTCTTACTTTATCCATTCTCGTCACTCCACACATCCAGCTCAACATTCTCATCTCTGCTGCATGCAATCTTTTTTCATCTGAAAACTACTCCTGACTATTCAGTTTAAAAAGCAATGTGCGGTACAATAAGCAACAAAAGTCCATTAACACTATCACTTTTCCATAGCAACAAAATTGCCACAAAATTATTCGATAAACTGCGTATTAGAATTTCCAATAATAGCTGAGAGCTAATATTCTCTTGTTACTTCTGTTACAATTTAAATGAAATATTTTGCTCAATAATCAAGATAAAAAAAGTGTTCTTCGACTTTTGTTGCTGACTGAGTCACAATACACGTCCATAATAACAATATTTGACATTGACAGGCTGTTTTCTTATTACAAATATAAAAATGTAAAATTGACGAAATGCATCTTGGTTTGTTATCTGGCGAAATGTAGGTGTACTATAGGTACTCCTCTCCAATGGGTTAGGCATTGGGTAATGCAGGCGTGATGTTATATTGTAAATGCTGGTTTCTTGTATAACAAGAACTCTTATCACCTTGATTGTCGCGAGTGGTTATCTAACGCTAACATTAACTGGGATATTACTTTAGCCCTCCGTGCCCTCTTAACTCCTTGGTTCCAGTATATTGTACAAATGTCTGGTGCGGTCTCGAGGATGTTACACTACCGTCAATATTGGTTCCAGATGAAAAAGGAGTCCAACATTTTTCCGAACAAAGTGGTTTCTGTTTTTTTTTAAATTGCTTTACCGCTTTTGACAGTAATCCCCAGTAAATTGAAACTTCACTACGGTTGAAAATATGTAACTGTCACATAGATAAATAGACCTTGTCATTTTATGATGTGCAAGTGAATGTCAACCTTAGGGTGAAAAAGCAATTATCAAGTCGACTACGCACCGGTGGCTGAGTGTGTTAAAATATTCGGTGTTGCAGCGAGACATCATTTTGGTGGAGTTAAAAAGAGTTTATCAAGCCTTGACAAATGTTTAAACACAAAAATATCTAAACCCAAACATTACACAGATTTTTATTAAGTATTTCAATAATAATTACTGTATTGTATGTAGAAGTAACTGGAAACCATGTCATTGAATCCAACAGTGTGACCTAGAGAAAAAAGTCCGGTGTTCCGTACACTTTGTCGGGTAATGCCAATAACGTATGGAACAGCAGCTTTTTTTCTGTTAGTTAGACATACAGATCGGAGTGATAAAATATTGGTATACAACACTAATACTAGCTCGAAGAATATCTGAAAAGATGTGTTATTTTTGGCCGTGTGTACCCAAAGGTGCTCTAAAACCGTGTCCGTATACAATTTTCAGATGAATAAGAATTTTTTAGACGAGGCCTCGCATATTTGGGACGGTGCGCAGTGTAATGGAGAGCGGTGAAGCTATGAATTTATTACGACGTGACCCTTTACGTGACCAAGAGTTGTTCAATTTCAAATGTTGCTTTTGAATAACTCTAAGACACCACTGAATCCCTGTTTCTGAAAAGCTAATCGACATAAAAACTAACAGATACTCAGATTAGTATCGGCTCACTGAAATATCAGCAGCCAATTAAAATGTCCAGTTTAACAGCCTTTTTGCAACATAAAGTCAAACTATAAAAAGTTTAATTAAACATTAAAAAAAACCGCGACACGAACCAAAATGTCTAAAAACAGCGGAATAGATTTTCTTCTTTTTTTAGCTAGGAATACTCGTTCAAGTCACCCTTTTTGAAAGGTGACTTGAACGAGCGGTTTTTTTTAAACGTTGCCCCATGCTAGTAATTTCTCCTGTATTGTGGGTGCGTTTACAAACATTTAAACTCACATACACAAACAGCCAGACCCAAAACAACTACTTGTAGATCATACAAATATTGGTTCCGTGCGGGAATCGAACCCGCGACACGCAGCGCAGCAGTCAATCGCTTAACCACTGCGCCAACCGTGCTGTGCCAAAGAAAAAAAACAAAATCGGTTCAGCCGTTTGGGAGCTACGATGCCGAAGACAGAAACACAGACGCACGCGTTAAAATTATAACACCCCCTCTTTTTTCGTCGGCGGTTAAAATAAAAAAAGGGTTGATTTTCCTCAATTTTCACAAAGATATGGCAGAGGTCACAAACATTTTTAAATATAAAGTTGCTTCAATATTATCACCCTAAACATTTCTTGAACATCGTATTTTACATCTAATGACGTCATAAACGGTGAGATAACGCCTTTTTACGACTACCCACATTAATTTATGTAGTAAGTTTTATTAAAATGCATTTGATCTGTACTGAAATATGTACATAAAATATATTCTTACGAACGAATAAAATGTAAATAAATTGCGGAAAGTGGACGTAAATTACTCTGGTCGGTATAATTATGTAGGTTTTTGAGTTTTACAGTTACAAGTGAAACATAGAAATACATAGAGACACTTTATAATAAAATTGTATTTTTTACTTGTCCCGCAGGAGGTCTCATCATCCGGACAAGGCGGGAGGAAACGCCCGGGTGTCACCATTGTGTGGATCGCCCGGCGGAAACGGTGGAGGTCTGCCCGGCTTGGGCTGAGCACCGCCGTGTCCTCGTGCAGGCGTTTGGCGGTGGCGACCTCTCGCGTCCGGCCCTGGTTAAGGCCATGGTACGGAGTGAGAGGGCTTGGGAAGCCGTCACCTCCTTCTGCGAAGCAGTAATGCTCGCGAAGGAGGAAGCGGAACGCTTGAGGGAGAGGTAAAATTCGCGCCCTCACGCCCCTGGTCGCCGCAGGAGACGCCCTGGGCGTCGGGAATCCCAAGCCGATTTCCGGCCACCGTAGGCGCGTGCTTGCGGACGGTGAGCAATGGGCAGCTCGCCGTCCGATAAGGACCAGTTCCGGGTCGACGGCGCGCTGTATTCCACGCGCGCCTCAAAGAGATGTCAGCAACAAAGATGGGGTCCGCTAGGGCCGCTGCCTGCCAGGGTTGCGGGAAAGTCCGAAAGGGTTACCGTGGCCCACAGGCAACTGAAGGAACACGGGTGGGTTTAAGTCAGTAAGAGTCTGACACGCCCTCCCGCTCCGCCCAGAGCGGGAGAAGTTATGTGATGATTTCCCACATTCAAAAAACAAAAAGGTAGTCTCATCAATTTAATTTTGTCATCAAATTCTACTAACAAATCTCTGCGGATATTGTTAATGTAAAAGTTCGTAGCTACTTAATAACGCAGAAACTAATCAGATTTGGAATAAATCTGGGACACAGATAGACCATGCCCTGTTTTATCTGGGTATATGTTGTAGTTCTCCTGGGATGCGAGGCTCCTAGAACAGTTAACTATTATGACCTAGTCAGCATGCTGCCATCTATGCCACATCTAGTAAAACACCTTAATTTTACGTTAGTTCCGTGTTAGCTTGGTTGGTGATTAGGTGATATTTATTTGTGATCGACTACTTTTTTGGTTATAAATCCACTTTTAACGTAAGTTCTGTTTGCTCACAAACATTTAATGTAGTTTCTAAGTAAGTGAATTATTGTAATTCCTTAATAAGGAATAATAAAGTTCCTAAACCATATAAATTAAATGCTATTCTATTCTATTAACATTAAAATTTTACCTGAAAGCCAAGTCCCATTGAAAGGCTTATAATGCTCTCCCAAAACATCGTGTAGCGTGGGTCTCCTGCCCCTGACTCTGCCCCCGTCACCGGCTGGCGTCAGCAACGCGATGCTGAAGACGATCAGGCCCAAGACTGCTGCGATCACTAGCAGGGCGATCAGGATGCCGCGCCAGTTTCTCTGCGTTGGCGTCGCTGCTGCTAACTCCTGGAAAGAAATGAGGTGGTCATTAATGTGATTGAAAGAAAGAAAGAATTAATATTTGTTGTCACTCGGACAGGATGAACACTGACTATTATATTAAAACACAAACTGAAAAATAAACAACGTAAAAACAGCGGTATATATATAAAAACAAAAAAATATATATATATATAAAAATATAAAAAAGTCTTGTATGATTACTCGAGAATAGTTGGAGGACAGTCTTAAAATTGTTTTAATTGTTTTGTAGTTTTGTCGAAGCAAGGTCTCGCTTATAGCCTTGCGTCGTCGATTATGGCGCGTGGACAAGTTTGGAACTAACGCTGCCATCTTGTTTTTTCAATATATTTGACAAAACAATTGCAGAAATGTTTACCAACAGCGCCCCCCTGTCGACGTCATTCGAGTGCCAAAAGATCCTTGTAGGAGTGTACAAGAAGTTGACGTTAGGCTTCGTTTGCAACTTGACAATTCAAAAGTGCCTGTAAATGGTTTAATTGAAATAAATGCTTTGAGTTTGAGTTTACACGGTGAGAGTATACCTAAAGCATAAGTTGAGGTATGATTACCTTTTAACCATCCCAATCAAATCTAGCAATGGACCAGCCGTATTACCCGTAGAGTCGATGACGTGGTAGACGTGTTCCTTGAGTGGAGACCGCGAATCGGCAAACGTAAGGAAGGACGCCCTCAGGCTATGTGGAGCGACGATCTTGTGGCTGGTAGCAGCTGGATGAGAGTTGCTGATAATCGAGATGAATGGCGTGCAATTGGAGAAGCCTATGCCCAGCAGTGGACTGCTGTAGGCTGATGATGATGAATCAAATCTATGAGGTTCTTTCCTCATGAGACAACCTCAGTCATTAGCCTACATGGTTCTCATATTATTATGATCTAATCATTTTAAGTAATTGTATGGACTTTAAATGTGCCTTTGACCTCTGAGTTTGTTTCGGTATTTCTTTTTAGATATCTCACAGTAGTCAGTCAGGGCAAACAGACCTAACGTAGTTCACCAAAATGTGTGAAAGTGTTATTTTTAACAGATTTGCAAAATAAATAAAATCCTTTATCAAATTTAACGAAAAATCTCCATAGTTTTACATTAATAAGTTGCATGGTTCAGGTAAGAATACAAATATTTAAACTGATCTCCTGAGGATTCGTTTGCGTTAAAAGTCAAAATGGTGCTCGTTACTACACTAGCTGCGGTTTATCACCCAAAAAAATAATAATCTACATAACTTTTTTTTTGTTATAACATGTATAGATATAGATACTGATCACGTCTGTGGAGTTTCGCTAGCTAATTTAATTTGACACTTACATTTGATTACGGAAGTGAAGCCATCTTTTAATCTTTAGCCACGAACAGAACTCGGTGACAGTAATCGGTTTAACCGAGCAAGTTCTAGGCTATTGGGTTCCCGCAATCGGTTTATCAGTGACAAACATTGAATGTTCCGGCCGTACGTCCCTCGTAATAGTGGGCTAACCAGTTATGTCCGTACTCCCGGAGTTACTAGGTTGTGGGCAATTTTGATCGTCGCTTGATTGTGTCTGGCAAAAGCAGTCGATGAGGGTTGTACCACCAGCTTTGGTTAAAATTATAATAGTATAGTGTCTGACATTACCTATGTGTCAAATAAAAACATTTATACGAAGCGAGAGGCCCATACGCTAAGGTTTCCTAGAAAAGAGAGCGTTTTTTGATACTTACCTTAAAGTCAAACCCCGCGGCTGCCACCGTTCTAGAAAACCATATTTTAAGTCTAATGGCCGTCATTAAAAACGTGAGGTCCTCAGTTGAAATGATTCAATACATACTTTCATATTAATGACTAATATTTAAATGCGCAAGTAACTCGTCTGTCTGTTACGTTTTCACGCCTTAACAGCTGAACAGATTTCGATGAAATTTGGCACACTGATATGTATATTAGGACTTAGGATTACGTACGTGCCCATGTGATAATGTCTGACCTCCACGCGGGAAAAGCCGCGCGCAAAAGCTAGTGTTTTATAAATCCCATGCAATATCCTTTTTTACTCTAGCACATCTTTCGATCAATGTCCCTATAAAATAATTCGTGGATTCTATCTTAGTCCAACGCCTGAGGGCCTGCATGAGTTCGTCGGCAAGCACTTGGTCATGACACACACAAGAGGACTGACCTATTAGCAGTGCCGGATTTAGGCACATCCGATTTAGTCAGGATATTGAGCGAGACATTTTACACATTGACTAGCGACCCGCCCGCGCGCCCCTGTGTCGCACGCTTGTGATCTACTGACGTGGTGACATGTCAAAACATTTAGTCTTCGGTGCTATAACTAACTTTTTTCATACGTGCCCGTCTTCTGGGAACGTTTTTAGATGACTGCGATGTGGAGGAGTACTTCGCTTCGACGCCAAAGTGTCCTTTTGTTTTTGTATATAGGTTTAGTTAGTTATTTAATTTAGGGCCTAGTGTTAATGTGTAGTTAGTTTTATGATACCGTCAGTACTTCTACAGTCCTTACAGCCTACAACGGCTATGTTGCACCTACTCTAAAGTATTGTGTTATTTTTTGGGGTAATTCTACTAATAAAGAAGCGGTATTTAAAGCCCAGAAGAAATGTATACGAGCCGTAACTACATAGTATAAAAGTAACTGACAGCTGCAGACCATAATTTTTAAAATGAAATTTTCTTACGTTACCATGTATAAATACATTGGAGGTTATAATGTTCGTTAGGAAAAATACAAACTACTTTAATAAGTTACATAGCAACAGATAAAAATTCAACATATGTTTACCAAGCAATCAAACAGCGTTATTAAATAAAAGTATATTATGTATGGCTCCACGCATATATAACCATTTACCAAATTCACTTCTGGAGATAAGTGATGTAAATATATTTAAAAATGATATAAAACCCTGTTACTAAAAAAAGCATATTACTCAGTCACTGAATATTTACAGGATAAACTTTTACAGGGTGTCCAGTAAATAGCACGACATACTGCAGGGGGTGATAGCTTGGGTCAATACCTACCAAAACAACACAATATATGTTCAGCAAAATCTTACGTGGGACGCCCTGGGCGTCGGGAATCGCAGGCCGATTCCCGGCCAACTTAGGCGCGGGCTTGCGAACGGCGAGCAATGGGCAGCTCGCCGTTCGATAAGGACCAGGCCCGGGTCGACGGCGCGTTGTGTTCCACGCGCGCCTCAAAGAGATGTCAGCACCAATGACGGGGTTTGCTAGGACCGATGCCTGCTAGGGTTGCAGAAAAGTCCGAGAGGGATACCGTGCCCTGGCACAGGCAACTGAAGGAACACGGGTGGGTTTTAGTCAGTAAGAGTCTGACACGCCCTCCTGCTCTGCCCAGAGCGGGAGAAGTTATTTGATGATTTCCCAACCACAAAAAAAAAAAAAAAAAAGGTACACCGATCCGAAATTCGATTATTCACTCAAAACATTTCGTAGGCAGAGATCGCGTTCATAATGTGTGCAGCATTTCGCTCTCACTCATACGACTGAGTGCACAAAACGCCCAATATTAAGCACGATGTCTACTTCGATTCGTAAAAACTGACTCAATGTGAGGAATTCTCGAATATAAAAACGAAAACGACGCAGTGCAATACGAACACAATACAAGGTAATGCACAAACGCCCTAAGTGAGATTCATTGTAATATTTCAAATAGATTATCACTCTGGGTACTGAACGGTGTCGATTTCTTCAAAATATATCGATACGGATCGAATGTATAGGCATCCCTAATCCTTGTCATGTCATGTCAATCAACTCAACTGTCAAGTAATTGCACTCACATCACACTAGCTCGCATTTCTTCGTGATTACATCGGGTATTGTATTCAATTTGCTGTATTTAACACCAAACAAGATAGGTAGGTTAGCTACCTATGTACATAAATGTTTTACTGAATCTCTTAGCTTAACTAGCCACATACAGGAAATATAAATAACATTTACTAGCATGTGTTTCTAAGTATTGAAAGGATTGTTTCTTACTAAATATAACCTCAAAATCGTTGTTTTCTTTTTAAATAAATGCTTACTGCAAGTTGTCCGTCATTAAATTTTGTCTTGATGGGCATATACTTGTAATTTAAAACACGCAAAGTAATTTTCCTTCGCTGTTGGTTCTGGGGCGAACGATGTACGGATGCAGAACAATCTCCTTTGCATGCCTTATGGTAGGACATGGCTAAAGGACACTATTGTTTGTATAAGGCCTTTTCTTCTGTACCCATATTCGCAAATTAATAAATGTATAAGATAATTTGTACTATTACGTCAATCTGTCCGTCATATTTAGGACGTGGTAAAGCCGTGTGCAGATCAGCTGACCAGACTGGACCCGACTATTAGCGACTAATTGACATGCCTGAAGTGCCATCCGTAACGTAACGTGGTGAGCATTCCCGTCACGCGTCACTCCAAACTGACCAATTAGCAGCGTGCGCCGGATAAGCGTCCTCTGTGGTGACGTCGCGTGGTGTATTGTGATTGGTTCGTTAAGGTTGATGTATGCTGTCTGTCTTGCCGCACGTGCCAATGGTATTGATGGCTAGACGGTGCTACAAAGATCTTACAAAGAACAGTGGAGTTAAAAGGGTGGCGCTAACGATAAATGTGTATTTGTCACTGCAATATTGTTTTGTGCAATGTGTTGAAAAAACAGGCAAAGTGCGTGTTGGACGCACAATGAAGGGTTCCGTAGTTAGGATGAATATAACCCAAGAATAAACTTAACATTATTGTTGAAATAAATATTCTCTCATACATTCCAACTGCAAATAGAAGTTTGTATGCACAATATTTAGAGATTTACCATGTTATTTTAAGATCATATACTTCTTATAGGTTTTCCTGTAATCTATAAGCATAGAATTTTATATTCTGTATTTTTCCGAAATGTTTGGCTCGGTAGTTTCGGAGATAAGGGGCCGAATTTTTATCTAAGTTCTTAAATAGCTGTAAAACAATTTATTTTAAAATTATTGAAAAAAAAAATGTGACCCTCACAGTTAGCTCTTTTATTTATTTATTTAACACTTTAAGCACACAAATGTACAGAGGCGGACTTAATGCCATAGGCATTTTCTACCAGTCAACCTTTGGGTGATGCAGAGACAAACAGTGGTAGGTGCAATTTATAATGATAATTTAGGATTAAATAATTTTAAATATATAGACACGTATAAACTTGTTTAGTCTATAAATACATATAATATATATACCTAATTATATATAAATATAAGCACAAATAAATGTACATAAATACAAGAGTATGTTAAAAACAAATAGGATACACAATGAGAAAACATTACCGCTGTCATGATACTGCCAGCTTCTTACGAATGTGCTCGCGAACTTTAGTTTAGTTTTATTTATTAGATAATAAAATAAATCACCAACATGCGTATTACATTAATACACGACATATATATTTCACGTCACTTCACACACACACACACACATACACACACCCTGCACTTTCTACAGATTTTAACAAGATAATTATACGGTATAATTACGACTTACTTTTAATTTCATTTTTAGTTTAGTATGCCACTGGTTTTAATAATAAACATACATATAGTAAAAAGTACAACCAAACATTAATATTTTGCATATACTATGTTAACTTTAACGTGTACTTACCTACAAGTTTACAAAAATCAAGTTCGCTATTACATGTCTTTTTCTAAAGTTTACCTTAATTGAACTTCTGCTGCACTATACTTTGTTGCTTTATTATTATTAATTAACTAAATCTATTTTTAAATCTATCAACAGTGTCATTGAAATATCAACGGAGGGAATATCAGGTCAACTCAAAACTAATGCTTTTATTTTGTATTTTCTTGTTTATTATTATTTTAATGTTAATTTTGTTAGTTTTAAATGCTCCTTCATTTTTTATTTTTTTTATTGTTTGTATTGCCTGTGCGTGTCCCAAATAAGATATTTTTGTTTCGTTCTTTCTAATGGCTTTTTCTTCAAAAGGCCCTTCCGGATGCGTCGCCCTGCGTTTTCAGCCTCACATACAATCTTAATATTTTAAACTCAAAAATGTAACCACGACCTCTGAGTTGGACGATCTCGACATTCCTTCTCAGGGATCGGTCAGCTAGGAAATGCCGGCGCTATCTAGTATTAAAATATTGATAAAAATAGCTTACAGAAATAAACATCATTTAATTTTATTACATCATTTCATAAATAAATACTTAAGGTCATAGATAGGTAAGTACCATTCGTAATACTAAATATGCTGAATACTGTAAAGGGCTCCCATGCAATATAAAACGTTCTATTCATAAAGCCGCGGATTTTAAATGAGGTTTCTGAACAGATCGCGAGTCCATTGAACGAAGTTTTTATTTGAATGAGAATGTTTTGAATGAGAACGGCTTCAATACATTTGAATTGGGTGCTCACTGCTGAGACCCAAAAGATCATCATGTCATTGTATGAGGTTGCTTTAGAAAATCAAAACTTTCCTGAGCAAATTTCAAAAGAACAACGTACAAATCAACAAAGTTTAAAATAACGATGGTCATTTGATCAAAAGTTCAGCTGACCAAAGTCTGGAATATCAGTGTTTAAATTATTTATTACACTATTGACCAAATTGTTTAAAGGTCAAAATGGATTACTGGATAAATTATTAATTATCAAATGGATTAACTGAAAAAGGTAAAAATTATATTAATATTAGCGAATGGCGCCTGTCTGATACAGAAAGCCTTTGGTCAAAATGGTCAAAATGCCTAAAATTATGCATCACCTGCGAGCTATTTGTATGAACCCGAGCGTAAGCGAGGGGCCACCCAGGGTATCAAGAACCCAGCTGAAACAAAGGAGCGAGCGCAGGATAGCGCGAGCGGCGACATGGCTGACAGAAAACGAGAGATAATTCAAATGCGAGCGAAGCGAGCGCGAGCGCGACGAGCGGAGCGAGGAGCCAGAAATACATATTATTTTATTAAACTATAATCTCAAATCTTGTCAGGCATAAGTGATGTAGTATAGTTTGGAAGCAAGTTGAGATATATATAGATTTGGTAGGTACTTATATTTACATCTAGCAAATTTATTCAGTCGAAATTTGTGATTATGTAATTTGATTAGTAATCATTTGATATTTTAAAATTTCAGCTAGCAACTTTTGATCAGTCGTTCATTTGATGTCACATACATTGGGATTTTAAAAATTTTCTAAATAAAACATTTAATCATTTAAATTTTGTTATTTCGTTTATGGTTCTTTTGAAATTTGCTCAAGAAAGTTTTGATTTTCTAATATGCAACCTTGTATGACTGGCATTTGTCTGTATTAATACTTTGGGGTCACTTTGCTTTGCTTTCACTAGATGCTGCGTGAGTGAAAAGTTACTATTGTCCTAACTCTAGAAACCTCACATCTTGGTCAACATGTACGGCTTGGCCGTTTCGGAGCCGTCGTACAGACACGTTACTCCTATAGGCTTATTGCAAAGAAATTAAGTCACTGGTCTTTAATGTCGTGTCATGCAATCGTTCAATGGAACGGCCTTTATAATGCAAATAAACAAGCTAAGACGGAAGCAACCCATGGTGCGCTAGTTAAACGCGTACTTGGCCGGTTTTTGAGCCTGTAATTGCCTCATTCAAATAAGAAACCACATGCAAATCAGTGGGAACACTTGCACAACAAAAATCGTCCTTACTACTACCACGTAAACGCGCTGTCAATATCAAATTGTTACTAGTGCTGTGCAAATGACTGGAGGTACTGACCTACCTACCTATATGAAAGCACACATTAAAAACAGAAACGGTTTAAATTTCTCATTCACCAGTACCATTATCAATCAACTTGCGGAACTGAACGGCATGAAATGAATCTGAATCAATTAATCATTAATTTGGCCCGGTAATAAAACCGCTCTTGTCGCTTTATCAATCTTTATCAATTCATCAATCAATTTGTGTCGCTCTTTCAATTTTTAGCAAGGAGTTCATTACTAAATACTCACAACTCCTTCTTTGTGTCGGTATGTGAGCAATATTAGAATTGTAAAGTCGAACACCTAGTAATTGCGCTATCACTTTTGATAATAATTCCCAGTAAGTCAAAACTTCACTAAGGTTGAAACTGCCTAATTTTCACATAGACCAATCGACCTTCTCGTTTAAGGTCTTGCAAGTGACATTCAACCTTAGGGTGATAAAGCAATTACGATGTTTAATATACCTATGTCACAGTAAGTTAAGTAACTAGTAATAGAGGGCGAGTCTGAATATGGACCCTATCCTTACACCTAAATAAGACACAGTTTAAAATCGCGTCACACACAACACCCTTATACTTGTGACATAACTCGTACTTAATCGGATCAAATATGACTTCATCATCATCACCAGCCTATAGTAGTCCACTGCTGGGCACAAGCCTCTCCAATCGCACGCCATTCAACTTGATTCTCGGCAACTCTCATCCAGCTGTTACCAGCTACTGAATAAATGACTAAGGCAGGTGTCCAACCGCCGGCGATTAACGAGAAGTGAGGAGAGCTGACAACTAAAAACGAGTTGACGAGCAACGAGCGACGAGCGATTACTCGCTAGTATGCGTATGTACCAAGCGTGCGCGTCTTTCACCGAGTGTTCTACAAGAGTACTCTTTTTGATAGTTCTTGTCGCTGCGACAAACGAGTACTCGCCGGCGGCAGCGGTGTGAACAGTCAGCGATCAACTATTAATATACGTATATCTTTTACATACATGGGATCTACAATCTTTTGTACGTTTCGTGAGCGAGAAAATCGTTGATAGCTAGTCGCTTCCAAGTCGTCGCTCGGGGCGGTGGGACAGGAGCCGTAATATTATGACTTATCTCGCTCTTAACCGGTGGGTGCGACCACGAGAAATTGGCATCGTTTATACACGTCATGTACAGACGCCTACAGCCTTGTCTCGCGGTTGCTGTAAAAACCCATGCTTTGGTACAAGTTTATCGTTTTTGTGGCAACTGTTCCATCGTTAATTTATGAAGGGGAATTAACTTTAAAGTTAGCGGCCTAATTGCGCAATATGCTCCTAATGACAATCGATTACATTTTGACATTTCAACTAATAATGGATTTGGAATAGCCACACAGATTACGTCATATGACTTGAATCAAAATATTAACAGTAATAGTATTATAGGATACTTTTGCCTCGGTACCTATTCTTTGACGTAACTATGCAATATAATTTTCAAATATTTATAAAAAAATTAAATGAATAAAGTAGTGGCTTCGATACTTATTGGGTATTAATTAATTTATATTGCTTACCAACTAAATTGTACATACACAGCATTTACCCACAATCTTCATAATTATAGATCGCATCATTTAAATAATTGGAAAGCACGGCACATTTAATTATAAATTTACGTTATTATAAAAAAAAACTGCTATTTCATAATAAAGTACAATACCTACACAGGCAAAATGTTTGGAACAGCAGATTTTTTTTAATAACCTATGAATTCAACACGGATGAGTCTTGGGTATTATGGTAGAATAACTTCTCAACCACTATGTGACGAGAACACAGAGTGATTGAACAAAAGGGAGCTTGTCCAAACTTTATCAATATCTTCGCTAAAAGCGGAGCTGTCACACACTGTCACGTTCTGATTGGCAGCACAACACGTTTGATACCAGCTCTTAAGAAAAGTTCTTGTTAAATTATGGTAACTTACGTAAAACGAAATATTATTATGTCGTTGGCCTATGACATTCCGACAATTAATTAGTTTCCTAACTGCAATTAATTTTATTTTATCGTGTTTAGATATCTATAACCGTCACGTCTGCGGAGTCTCGCTAGATAATTTAATTTGACCCTGTATTCTTACCCTTTCTGTTATTCTTAACGGTTCTTACCGTTCAGAAACCTCAACCCTTTACCTAAACTGCCGGTGGCATAATAAGCGAAACAATAACCGAAACTCATCTTGATAATATAAATACGGCGAGGGATGAGGCCACTTATTATTAGCCTCCTCCCTTCAGAACCGCCCGTGGCCGCGATCAATAGCTGCGTGGAATTAAAATAAATATTGCTTCGATAAACCTGGATCGCAGCGAGCAATGCTGGCTCAGTGGCAACGGCCGCGACTTACGAGTTGTAGGTCGTGGGTTCGAACCCAAGCAGGCACTTCACTTAGTGTGCATTATTAAATCGCCACCACTGATCTGAAAACGATAAAAGAGGAGTGATGCACCTTCTGCTTGATGATCTTGCAGTTTTTGCTAAATGTTAAAGACTGTCTTATTAGACAGTCTATAACTCAGCAAAACTGCAGAACTGTAACAAATCAACTAATATTATAAAGAGAAAAGATTTGATTTTTTGTATGTTTGTTGGTTACGCTCTAACGCTGAAACGGTTGAAGGGATTTGGATGAAATTTGGCACATGGGTAACCCATGACCTGGGTTAATTATATTTATCCCGATGTTCTGACGGGATCGTGACTAATGCGCGTGTGCCATATACCTAACGCTCGGGTAAGTGTAAGACGGCGTTCCCCCATCCTCTCCTGCCCCATTGAGTCTAAATTACTGTACCAATATAGGCGTCAGCTGCTTGCTCCCACGGGTATTCACGTCTTTTTCCTTATGAGTTGAAGGAGGCATACAATATTTACAACGAGAATGGTAATTGTTAATTTGAAGCTGTTTGGCGCTGAGTTAAGGCTCAGCCAATATGGAAGAGATTTAACAGAACATCTCGACTGTAGTACCTAGAGGAGTAGGCGGGTGTTTAGTACGTTTACGTACACTTTTAACGTGCACGTCTTTCTACATCGTTCTCACATGTATAATTACAACATGAATGATGTAACCACTCTATTGTAACAATATTTTGATTTAAAAGAGTGTCCATGGAGTTTCTTGCCCGTTCTTCTCCATAGGTACCTACTACGCTTTGGAATGGGCAACTAGCTTCATCTTTCTGACTGACCGACCCCTTGACAATTCAAAAGTGCCTGTAATTGGTTTATTTGAAATAAATGCTTTGAGTTTGAGTTTGAGTTTAAGTTTCATGACTTACACTGTCACCAATTACAGGAAATATAAGTGATTAAAATACATTGATATTATTACACAGAAAAATAAATAAAACTAGTGGCGCTATAATTCTGGTGTACTTTGGCAAAACTAGAACACAAAGAAATAAGAAAATTCAAAACAAAACTAAACAAATGATAGGTATTGCCTTTTTTGCTAATTAACTACTTAAAACTAAGACAAAAGCAACACACAATGAGAATTTAAAAATTAGATTAAAATAAAAAGTATAACTAATAATAATAAAGGATAATGAAAATAATAAAAAATGTATATGGTACTTAATAAAACATTGATCATAGTCGTTCCATAGATTTAGGTAACCAGTCCATTTTAATCACCCAAACCCATAGCCCATCTTGGTTTCCATATCCAGCAATAGTCCTACACCATCCGGGTATTGTCCTTGGGTGCATTTGAATAGTGCGTTGCGTACAGGGATAATCGTCGGTTGGTACCTTATTTCATTAAAAGCGTCTAACGGGCCTCTTCGAGTTTGCTCCGGCCCCTCTTATGCTTTCCAAAGTCACGGGACCCCAGGGTCCTGAGATATATCCAAGACACTTTAAACAATAATTTGTAATACCTAGAAGCAGTATAGGGCGAGCCTATTGACATTAACGGGGCACACATTCAGACTCCGTGCTGCTTCTGAGATCTGATGGAATAACCCAATAACACTAAGCCCTATCTGGGAATCGAACTCTGGACCCCGTGGTCAACAGTCGCGGTAGCGACTGGTAGGTCCAACGAGGCACCTATCGGTACAAGATCGCTATTTGAATAGATATATTCATTATTCAGACTATTTCATTTCACAAAGTGACAACTATACAACGTGTTGTTTTGCATCCTCGTCAAATTTCAGGAGGCTGTTATGAAAGACATAAATAATCAAATAAAATTACGATCCTGCTCAATAATTAATACATACTTGTTTTTTTACATATTTAAGTTTGACAGTATTTCAGAATACTCTACTTTCAAAGAACAGAATCGCCCCGTTGCGTATACGGTAGGCAGTGTCGTACGACTATGTCGCTGTGTGCATGCGTTACAGTTACAGCGCAGTTACAGGGCGGTATCACACGGACTCTACACATGCCGATTTCCGAAAATTACAAAATTTAAAAATAAATACCTACTTATTTTATTATTGATTCGTGTCGAGAATCATTAGCATAGTTACCTCCTCGAATTTGACGAGGATGCAAAACAACACCTTGTATAAATAACGAAATATGGACTTAAAACCTTAGGCATCCGTCGTCTATATTAAAAATAACTTCTAACTCTAGCACACAAACTCTAGCATACATAACTTGAGTACCCATCTATCAAATGCACGATCAGGTGGATTTAACGATTAAAGTGTGAAAACTACGAGGCCAAGAGAAACAAAAAGCTGCTGATAAAAAACACTTCAAACATACATATTGTTTAAGTTTATGAATAATAAATATTTGCTCAAAACATGCTCTCCATCATCGCATGTGTGGTCTGATACATACATTGTATATTAAAAATAAATATGTTATGTAAAACATGCTTCACCAATGTTTACTCTTCTGTCGACTAAAATGTAGGTGAATACGTATTCAGATAATAGGTATTTTATTGTTATTAAAAATATTATAAAGGTCGTCATTCGGCTTCCAGTCTAACCAGATGCAGCTGATAGCCGGACCAATGTCGGCAAGCGTTGCTTAACCTCGAAGATGGCTCCGTGGGCTGTCAAGTATTATTTAGCCGAAGTATTATTCCTCCTGCCTTTGCATTTATTTTGTGGTCAGCGCAGCATGTCTTTGTTTTCCATATGTCTCTATTATTAGCCATCCCAGATTTGTATTTATTTAAAGTATTTAACAGATATAATAAGTAATGATTTTGAGCAAACCCGTGTGGGTGAATTTCTTCGACACAAACTTTCATCCCCTATTTAACCCCTTTATGGTATGATTTTTCAAAGCGGCCAGCCAAGCGGTTTAGTTTATGAGTTCTTCGTCAGTGAGTGAACGAATGCATGAATGAATTCAAGATTTTTGTCCAATACAAGATATCTAATACAGAATGTTGCATAAAGCAGTGAATGTCCTCTCAGTTAATGTATCACCAACGTTAAAGCGCTTGTTTGAATGTGACTGTAAGACATCATATCGACAGGTATCTCACCGACCATTATTTATATTTAGGTGAACAGTAAAACTATCCGAATCTATTTCCGAGCTCATAAACTTACAATGTTTTGTTTACATAGCGCGGACTTCAAATGACTGCATTGTTTCTTTAGTAGCTGAACATTTAACTGCAGTATTAACTAAAATGTAAATGTTGGATTCTGTTCTATTGATTTTCACATAGTCTGTGTTTATTTCTAGGGTATTTTCACAATAAGGAAATAACTATTTGACAAGAAAAAAAAACATTTCACAACAACGCCAAAGCAGACCAAAATAAAGTAAAAGAAATTACCTGACTATTCGATTTCTACTGTTTTAGATTGTATACAATCAAATTCCTTTGGGTAATGTAAACGAGTAAAATATAACTTGGTACTTGACTCATAACATAGTCTTGATCAATTCGACTGACCGACGAATCGGTAGTGAATGAAAATTTATCTCTATTGCACGCAAAGGGAAATGACCTATTATTTATCTTCCATACATTTTCAAATCTACTTGTAAATCGAATAAAAGAATATCCTGTAAGCAACACTGAACAAACCCCTCAGGCTGGTTATAAATCAGGGTTAAAACAAATCCTTCCGCTGTCAGTTCGCGTCGGTAGTGACGGGCCGCCTGCGGGAGACCTATCGCGTAAGTTTGCTATTAGGCAGTCTGTCATTGTATTTTTTTTTCTGTATTTCGCATGTCTATCTGCTTGATACTGATGTCAGTAGAATGTTGTAAGTCGAGAGTCGATAAAACAAGTGAGAAATAAAACCTACATAATAATATTAGTCAAAGCGAGAACTGTATGGCCATCGTTAAACATACAGACGGAGAATTCGGCACGCCAACATTAAAAGAAAAACCTGTCGGCTTCATAATCTTCCTTAAATTAGGGTTAAAATTTGTAGCTTTGTCTACCGAGCGAAATTGGAAATTGTCACGAATCAGTCGGTTTTATGGTCTACTGCCCGGTCTCCGATTACAGAATTTGAAGTTGAGAACTTGTGATTAACTCTACTATAGCATAACATACACAAGGTGAAAGCCCACGAAATTCAAATTTCTCTGCAAAAAGCGTAAGATATTTAGAATTTTGCGGCCTACATTGAAGCAAAGGAGTCACCTTAAGCAGAATTGGACAAGTTTAGTTCTCAATTCCGAAACTGCGTATAATATACAGTATTAGTGTAGTTACAATATGTAGATAAGATACTATAAGATGTTAGTAAATAAAGAGCTTCCAGCATAATCAGCCTATACCGTTTCCACTGCTGGGACACAGCTCCTCTCGGTGAGAGGGATTGGGCCGTAATCCGCCACGCGTAGTCCCAAACCCAGTATTTTAAATGCATTTTTAATTCATATGTATTTATTTTTTTAAAATACGTTGCCCCACACTATATATATATATATTATACACTACATGTATATACACTATATGTATATTCATGCATCAGTATATTTCTAAATAGTACGTATAGTAGGCTGGAGTGGGAATTTGTGCCCGGTTGATAGCAATGGGCTCGCATATTACATGAAACTGAAACAACAGATGAAATGTCGGTGTATTACCTACATTTCTGACTATTCCTTCGGAGAATGTAGGCGTGATGTTATGTTATATAGTTTTAACAATCGAATAAATCAATAACTCGATTGTATTTTCCATGAACAAGTCGGTGTCCCCTCCCTATGCGCTGAATGGGTTAATTGCAACAGTTCTCCTACAACTGAGTACAGCACCTATATATACCGAGTATCGATATCTATCGAGCGTGGGTCAGCAGATGTCTTTAGTTACCGTTATTAGTTAAGTTGCTATCAGAAAGCGATAAGGGCCGGAGTTATTATTGTCGCTTTGTTTGCAAAGATTTCTCTTTACTACCAGTGAATGAGAGGCTGGTATGCACCTACTGCAATATAAACCACTGTATCCTGGGTTCGATTCCCAGGTCAGGCAAAGTGTTATTAGGTTTTTCCATCAGTATCAATAGCAGCCTGGAGTCGGATTTGTGAAGACATAGTAACAGGTAAAGTGTGGCTGTTCTATAAACTCCGCCCCCCTTCCAGGAATACTAATTATATTGCATACAAGCTGTTCGTGCCCGGCGTTGCCCGGGGTGAATTTCATGCAAAAATAGCATCCAAACTACCGACGTTCCCGGTGAATATTCAAAACAAAAAACCTCTCATACAATCCGTGACCTGACAATTAGAAACACAACAAAAAATAATTAGCCAAATAGGTGCAGCCGCTTTGAAGTGATGCGCGGTCAAACATTTTTGGCGATTGATTTTAAAGATTTGGAAAAGAATTTAGTCTGTGACATCAGACATGACAGTTTTTGAGTGTTGCGGTGGGAAATAAGCCGGTTGCCATCTTGGTGGTAATATTAATATGAAAGGCATCGCATGAGTTGTTCACCCTGGAGACCAAGTTTGGTCTGTTCCAAAAGTATCTGACCAAAGTGTAAACAAACTCTGTTTAAGCTAAATTCTTACGCAATCACTAAATAAACGGACTTAGTAACACATTCATCTATACTAAGAAGGGTTCAATCTTACTTCTTCCAACAATTATTGTTTGAATAACATTATTAAACAGAAGTTGCAATTCTATCATTTTCTAAAAGAAGAATGTCAAAACATACATGTTATAGAAGTTATAGTTTGACATAATTACGTCTTCGCTAGCTAGTAGCTACCCCACAAGGTTGCTCTTTTGTATTGAGTCAACGTCGTGCATCCACCACCGACCCTTTCTGTTAGCGTGGGAAGGTCAACAGCTGCTGGTATAGACTAGGCTAGACATTATGTCGCTAATTTACTGTACACTTTCATTATAATATTAAAGTGAAAACTTCTTTAGTTACTTTGCGCTCTTTCTGAACAGTGAACGACACTGAACCATCACGCTCGGATCGGTGACGCTGAATCGAGAATATTCGGCTCCAGTCGGTCGGTGACGCTGAATCGCGTATACCCGGCTCCAGTCGTAAGTTATCACTTCAACCGTGTGGTCATAAGCACACACCGATTTTTTTTTATGAAAACAAATCTCCACATGAAAACACTCGAAAGTCCTTCTCCTAGAAGGTTACAGTTTTTCATTTCTTTTAAGGATTTCCCATCGGAGATAATGAATTAATGATGAACTTCGATACAAACTTTTATCCCCTCTTTATGGGATGAATTTTCAAAAGCCCCTCACTGGCGCTCACTTTCGTCGTATAAGGAACTCCTGCGCACAAATTCATGCATTTAAACCCAGCGGTTGAACCAGTGCGTTGTCTGTCAGTGATTGAATTAATTTATGATTTTTATTAAGTAGATAAATATGTGATTTGAAAAATAATAAATAATTCATTAATTAATTAGTCATCACCACATCTACGAAAAAATAATATTGCGCGTGCAGCACCGTACACGTGATAGGAGCAAAACCTCTTAAAAACTAAAGAATAAGAGAGATTTTGTGTAAGAGACAGAGAGAGAGAGAGACAGATATATCTTTGTTCTCTCTCATGTACCGAAATGTGCCTAAACGTGACGGGTCCTTGAAAATTCGCATCCAATTATCGAGTCGCCGCCTAAAAAGTTTTACTTCAATAAAATATTAGTTTAAAAAAAACACACTTTTGTAAATAACCGAACTAAAGAGTAGAAAATAATTTTCAATGGGTTTAAAATAAGAATAGAGTGATTAACAAAAAAATATATAGTTATTGTAAAAAGTGTGGGGTGCTTGATGTCAATTGTTGTAAATATTTTGGTGAATATTTGTAAAATTAGCATCATCATGAAAATATCTCTTATAGCACCCCACTTTTTTTTACAATATTTTTTTTTGTTCTTTAATCACTCTATTCTTATTTTAAACATATTGAAGATTATTTTCTACTTTTTAGTTCTACAAAAGCGTGTTTTTTAGTTTTTTTTTAACTATTATTTATTTTCTATTTTTTGTGCGGCAAAAACCTGTTACTTTTTCTGTATTTTTTGGAACGAAGTTCTTTTACGCGGCTTACAGTAGATTGAACTGGCAGAAATCGTCACCTAAATAAAAAGCGATATGCCCCCTCCTAGCCACCTTGCTCTCTTTATCTTTCTTACTGCCTCTTTCTTTTTATATGGTTGTATGTGTGTGTGTGTGTGTGAGTGTGCGAGTTTTGATATTATATCGTAGACGGTAAGCATTGTGTACGGTCAACGATATAACCTCAATTATATACACATGTAAATATCATTGAAACTAATTTATTTTTTTATATATACCTTTTAATCCTGAGGATCCTGGCAAGAATAATGGGACAAACTATTTAAATTATTGCATTGTCCTGTCCTTGATAAGTGTGCGAAATTTCAAATCAATCCCACGCTTTGGAGCGGATGAAAATCGAGGTCAAAAATTCCGTTAAATAGATACATAGATCCATAGATACATACCAAGCTAATAAAAGCGTGTTAAAAAAAATAGAACACATCATACATTCTCCACTAATACTCAATTCAAGAATCATTCCGACAAAGACAATTCCCACCCTGATTTCCCGCTAACTCGGTAACCTAAGTTTTGCGCCCTGAGGCGGGCAGTCATAAATTTCCCAGACTTCAGCGTGGGTAATAAATCTTCCAAATGTCATTTTAAGCGCGAACCCAGTCTGATTTAGTGCTTCGTTCGGAGACCGTCTCGATAGACAGTAATGTGCGAACGAACTACTTTTTTGTACCTACTTATAAAGTTTCTTGGTCGGGAAGTTCTCGTAAGAATGAAAATCGCCGTGACTTTAGAACCAACTCAAAGTTATCAATTTTGTATTAATAACTTTACCTTACTCGGAATAAAGTTCAAAATACAATAACTTGAAGTAGAGTAAGAATTCATATGTTTATTATTTATTAATAAGTTGGAATTTTGTCTGCCCTGTTCGGTCTAGAGTAGTACTTCAGTACCTAATTAATGTAGACATTGAATATGATACATCGGGCTTTAGAAAGAGACACACAGGTTTGAATGACAGAGACAACGCTCTACAAAGCCGATCGTTAAAAAAACTCGATTTTACGACTGGCTTTATTATCTATAACCTTTTAAATTCCCAAAATGCCAGACAGTCTAAATGTAGAGTTTTAGTCCAGTAAAATATAATATTTGCGGATTTTCAGTACGAATGGCTGTCAAAGCATTATTTGGAACCACATTCAAGCTCAAACCTGAAGCTAAAATTCTATGAAAACCGCAAAATGTACAATAGCAGAATATTAGGACTTTTAGTGTATAGTCGACCTCGGAATTGCTTTACTACTTTTGAAAATAATTCTCAGTAAATGAAACTTTACTAAGGCTGAAAATATCTAACCGTTACCTACATAGATAATACAGTCATAACGTACTAGCTTGTGCCCGCGACGTCGACCGCATGAAATTTCTTGTTTTAACATTAACATAAAATATATTCTATGACACTCGGCGATATTGTATAAGTGACATAATTATCGGATTCGGATCAGTAGTTCCAAAAATTACCTCCTACGTACAAACTCAACAATTGTACCTCTTTCTAATATTAGTATATAGATGACGTATGACGAAATAGTAGATTGTTATACAAGGAGCTAAAATGACCCATTATATACGAGGTAGTTTTACTCCCGAGCTTTAGCGAGGGAGTAAATAGAAACCGAGTTTTAATGGGTTTTTAGCGCTGTGTGTTACACTCTACTTTTCACTACGATTGCGAGAAAATAAAACAATCCAATACAATATGAAATAAGTATGTAGTTTATTTTATTAAAAATTAAATGTACAATTTGTACAATTCTGGATATTTAACGAGATGTTTTTTCCAGTCCTCTGTGAAGATGAATGTTGAGTGATCTGTGGGGTAAGATGACATTTTCACTATTGTAAAATTAATTACGGTCACTACCAATTCAATTTGTAATGAGAGCAAAATTATAAAGATTTCGCGCCAATGTCTTTTTTTTGTTTTTTCTTCTGCAGCCGCAACGTATTGCATGCATTCTACCAAAGAGATCGCCGATTTTAGTTCCATTTTCAAAAATAAAATGAAGTTCTTTTTTTATGAAACAGTAATAAGTCGAGTCTATATTCATGATTATTCTACTTATGACTAAAGACTTTTTCGTTTTTGTAGGCTCATTGTCATTTGGCATTTGACACACAAAAATTAAAAAAAAAACTTTTTCCCCTAGAGGAAGAATTGCTATTTTTTCCTCGCTCTGGTACGCCACAATGACGGTCTTTTTGAGCAAGAGGAGTGAAAAAGATTGTATGACGTGCAAGTGTCATTCGACCTTATGGTGATAGAGCAACTACGAGGTCGACTGTACAACCGAGTGTATAACAATATAAAAATACCACATCGGACCAATTCTATTACTATTTTATTGCCATTGTTCCCCAAATGCTTCCAAATGTATTTTTAGATACCGCCAGACAGGGATATGTCAAACGTGTCCAAACCCACTCTAATGGAATAATAAGTAGGGAATTCCAAGCTTCGGAGGCGCCTTTAACTGGACCTTTTATTTACATATTGAATATTTAACGTAAGAGTGGAATAGAAATATGTTTTTGTAGTTTCTCATGGCATTTTAGGTACAGTCAAGGCAATTTACTGTTAATAATGACAAACTTCGTCAATTTGCTGGGTTCTAGCCATTTCACACAACTGTTAATGAATGACAGTTACACGATTTGAATATTTTTGTCCGCCCAACTGGCTACCATTCAACATACGCTCCTACATCCAGTTCCTGGACGCCTCTTGGTCTCATCCTTGCTTCACCTGATGTTAAGCTTTGCTAGGTGGCCATTATCCTTTAATCAGCCTATCTTCTTCTTAGCGCGTTGATGGCAAATATCGTTTTAAAAGAAGTTACATTTTGTTTGGCCTAGAACTCAGCAACTCTAATACCATTCGCTGACGCAGATAGTAGATCCTCACGTGTACAGGTGACAAGGCATGCTTCACGAGATGAAACGTGAGTCTTGGTCTGCAGGGTCAGCCTATAAACATCTAGACAGTGCTGAACGTGGACATTTTTTCATCAAAATTATGAGAAAATTAAAAGTTAACTGTATCACTTGTTATTGAGTATGCTGGATAACCTGTAATTGGCGACTGTGTAAGTCCGAGGCTATTGTTACTTAAATACATATTAGTTAGGATATATGCAAAAGCTTGGTGTACCTTTATAAATAAGTAAATAAATCAATGTCAGGAATCAGACTCGCTATGTCTACTACCTATCGGGATTATTGCCATCATTTTACTGGATTTCGTTTTATGAAAACTTGAAAAGGAATCTTGGCAGTCGGATTTGAAAAATACGTATAACAAGTTCGTCGCACGGGTGGCGTGCCATCATTATAAATATTCCAATACGTAATAAATTGAGAATTTCAATAGCCCTTTTACGCAAGACTTTTCTAAACTCGTATCTCGAATGGGACATTCGACAATAGTACGGCAACAATACTCGGAAAGGTACATTAAATTCTTGGCAACGTCGCGCGCGTCGCGTGGGCAGCCGAAGGGTTATAATTTATCCAATTTGAGGATTATCGTGTGAAAAGTGTTTCTGGTTCACGGGGGGTTGAGGCACTCGATCCTCGTAAGCCCTTAGTGAGTATAATCTCGTTTTTATGATGGATTTCTGAAAATTTTGCGTATAAGTGTGCTTGTGTTTTCTGAAAACGCGGGGTAATTTCGGCCTGATGTATCATAGGTTGGTAATTTGAAATTCCCGTAATTTTGACAGAAGTGTTGCTACACTTAGTAGGTGTACACGTGACAAGCAATTTTGGGGGATATAGACAGGCAGTTTTAACTACAAAAAAACAAAGATAAGTTAAATAGGTAAAAGCCAAAGTCCGAATTGATCTAGAAACTGGTATGTAGGTACATATTTTTGTATGTGTAGTAGGTACAGGCGAGCCGAGGGTTGGGCCGGCTGTCCGGCCACAAATTGTAAGTAATGATGCCACGCTATAGTGCCAAATCTGCGACCTATTTGAGCTTGCTGTGTGATTTACGCCCTGATGTGAGTTGGGTTACGTAGTTGTTATCTGGATTGACACTTTGACGTATGTTTAATGCATTTTTTTTATTATGTATACATTTTAATTTCAGGGAGTATTCAAGTCGAGAGTGCCTTCGCCCCTTCAAAATGGTTGAGCTGATTGGTGCTAATCCATGCGTAATGATCGTGAACGGGCGCCGTTAGTTGGGACTGGTCATCTCTTAGCTGCCACGGCTTAATTTAATTGAATATTTGAATCGTTTTTATCTTTTTATTACGGAAGCTTTTAACGTTCTGCATCGTTCTTACATGCATACTTTCAACATGAAGGATTTGACCAATATTTTGAAACCATATTTTGATTTAAAAGTGTCCGTGGAGTCTCTTGCCAGTTCATCTCCATAGGTACCTACTACGGTTTGGTATGGGCAACTAGCTTCATCTTTCTGACTGACCGACCACTTGACAATTCAAAAGCGCCTGTAATTGGTTTATTTGAAGTAAATGCTTTGAGCTTGACTTTGAGTGAATATGTTATTTAGGCAAGCGTGTTCCATTATTCATTATGCTTAGACCTTACTTACTACACAATGGATTAGATGCGGTTTTCTCCATCATTTAGAGCATTTAATTGTTACCTTTTGGATGGTTTATATGCTGTCATACATTAATAGTTAACTTAGATTTAGTACAGAGATCTCGAAGTTTTGACATGTCGCTATTTGCATCAATGCGAAACAGGGGCGATCGCTAGTCTATTATGTAAAAAACTCGGTTGTTTCTTGTATTCATCTTTAAATTTTTCACTAGATACTTGTATCTTGTTCAATATCTGGTTACTTGAATTCAGCTGAGTTTTTATCGGCGAAAACAGATACATGAAAAATGCTTTCATGAATAACTCTAACTTTGCAATTTTTTTTACAATATTTCAGCAAATAAATATGCACCATTAATTAAAGTACCGAAACTCTAACCTAAATTTGTTTTTGTACTAAAGTCGAGTTAATTGATTTCAAGATTGAGCAGCCGCGTTCCGAATAAATTATCTATTTCCACGAAACTTTCACAGATCGGTTCGTAAGAATTATCTTTTCGCCAATCTTACTTTTTCAATTAGCATGCCTAACGCGTACAAACAATATAATAAATTCTACTCAATAATAAATTTCTCCGTACGCAGTTAAGTGCTCGATCTGTCACAGAATATAAAATAAAAAAGTTAAAGTAGGTACAGTCAGCACGTTTCGACTCTAAGAGCGCCTTTATGTACTAGCAGCAAAGACGGTTTTTATAATGAAAATGTTACCATTGATTTGTGAGTGACGGTTCCTACCTGCCTACACACACAATAGTAGAAATTAGTGATACAAGTTTTATTTGATACTTAAGTAGTTTTGTAAAATACATTCTAGTGATAATAGTAATGTGTGTGTCAACGGCCAATTTATTTGATAATGAATGTTGGCGCCGGTAAAGATTTCGTAAAACCAATAAATATTACAGTTGTGCAAATACCTGCATTCATTATTTATTTTTATCTTATTTGTTGATTTAAAAAACTTCCTACCAATAGTATATTGCCATTAGATATGGAAAAGATACTCTCACCTAATTAATTCGAAGCCATAAAGATAATCATACTTTTTGGTAGAGTATGCAGCTTACGTTAACTAAGTATGTATAACAAAGAACTTACCAAAATTATTATTTTGTGTGATGTTCCTTTTATTTAATGTGTGTATAATTTTAGTTTATGAAACCGTTTCATAATGAGGAATGAAAAAAAAAAAAACCAAATGCATTAGATTTAAATTACTTAATGATACAAGTACCTAACAAACGTGACATCATATTGATCGTTGTGATCATATTGAATGGAGAAAAGCTGGAATTTATTAATCACACGGTTTTCCTAGGAATCACGCTAGTGGGGACCTCATAATTATAGCATCTCTTGCGGGGCGGCTAAGCTCGGCCGCTTATGCTGTTAGAAAGATAAGACAGTGGCTGTAGAAACCGCGCGTTTGGTCTATGTTAGCTACTTCCACAGCATTATGTCGTTTGGCATTTCATTGTGGGGTCGTGCTGCTGACATTGAATCCATCTTTATTTTGCAAAAGAGAGCTGTCAGAGCCATCTATAATCTACGTCACCGCGGAGGGAACTATTTAAAAATATTAATATTAGGACGGAACCTTGCCAAAAATTAATATTATGTAAATATAAAATAAGTGATAGACATAATTTTAATACTAGAAATAAAGATAAAATAGATCAACCGTTTTTCAGATTAGCTACAGTACATACAACTTGTATGGGTACTGTGTTTAATGTTACAACAAAACACCTTGTCATATATTGCAATTGAATGAAAGAATATTTAAAACTCATATAAAAAATTCACTATGTAAACAAGCATAAGTATTACAAATTAGAGGACTATATCCCAGTGGGAGGGCGTGTCAGACTCTTACTGACTAATACCCACCCGTGTTCCTTCAGTTGCCTGTGCCAGGTAACCCTTTCGGACTTTCCTGCATTCTGGCAGGCATCGGCCCTAGCGGACCCCGTCATTGTTGCTGACATCTCTTTGAGGCGCGCGTGGAACACAACGCGCCGTCGCGTCGACCCGTTTCCCACAAATTCAGTACACCAAATCGTATGAATGGCGCCAAAACCCAGCACATCGCCACGCACGCGCTAAAGCGGGCGCTGGCACAGACAAGCAAAAATTGTAATCAAAAGTTTTTACATTTCGGTATTGTGTTTATAAACTATGTCAATATAAACTCGTTTTGAAGTATAAAGTTCTAATTTTACGGTATGAAAGTAGATAGAATTCATCAAATAATAAAGTATAAATGTTACCTTACAAATAATGTCTCATGTAGGACTGGAGGTGCAACGACTGGTGTTTCTCTAAAATGTAACTTACCTGAAAAAATAAAAATGTTTGGTAAGTATAACACTGAACATCATAGTACCTACTGCTCGCACAATAGATTATTATTATGCATTATGCTTTGTTTAGAAGACTGGATTTGTGCCCGGTTGATGGCAATAGGATTGTTCCCTAATAATGGGACTTAAACATAACTGGCGAAATGTTGGCGTAAGTACTATGGGTACACGTCTGCCGAACCCTTTCGGGATTACAGGTATCATCTTATGTTATTATATTATGCTTCATTATGTGTGTAATTAACACTGGCACTTCGCAAAATAAATAATAATGATCGAACTTCACAACAGGTAAGTTCTTTTGGTAATTTAATATCGATTAAGTTATAGGTTTTTTATAAACAGAAGTTCATCTCAAATAATTTCCCATTATTTTAGAATGACTCCTAAATTAAAAGTAAATTAATTCAAAGTCAGCCTGTTGACATAATCACAATAAATAAAACAAAACTGAAACTTTGAATCAGTAAGTTCGTGACAGTAAGCTGCACATCAGTAGTAACAAAACCAGTATAAGCTGGCCTCTTATTCTAATGAAACTCCATACTACGCTAGGCCGGCTCAAAGTGTTACCACCGACGAGTGGTCGACTGTACTTCTCTGCATTCAAAAGCAAATGTCCCAGCCGACTCGTAATGTCACAGGCTACCTATAACGTGCCTATTATCACAGCTCGGGACATAAGCTCCTACGAATACGCCTGTAGTGCTAGCACTAATGAGTGTTTATGGGTGTATATTGGCATTACACGTGTGCATAATTCAGGCAGGCATTAGTTAGGTACCACCTTTACCTACAGGTTACACTTTTACCGACTATTGTGTTATGATTTTCGAAAATGCCGCGAATACATGCCTTTCCCTACAAACTTAATAGAATGTGAAATTGTGAACATGAACTGCTGATGTATATTCTTCCTGTTTCTAGAACAAGAGATTATATTAGTTGTAAAGACATTTCTATTTCTATTTTAATTCGGTAAGTAAAAATAGTACTTGGTACAAACACATTTTTCCAGTTGTGTTAAAGTTCCACATGACAAGCCTATTGTCATTTACCGGGTACAAATCCAGACTCCGAGCTGCTCCTGAGAATATACATAAACAAAAAAAACCTGACAACCCTATACACGTGTAGAAAATATTACAAAGATGACAATATCTGCTTAAATTCCCACACAGTAATTTATTTTAATACCTACTTACAAAACAAGTGAATGTAACCAACTCCTAAGTTCACGTATGCACATCGTATTAAAAGTTACTCCTCCCAAAAGTTTTAGCGGTGTTGCACTTTCACAAAGAATTTCAGAACTTTTCGACTGAATTTGTCAACTACAGGACTATTCTAGAAGTTAATAATATACTTATTTTTGAAGGGAAACATCGACTGAATGGTCTTCTATGTCAGCGGGTACGTTGTCAATGTTCGTTCCTTATCGTTATGGAGGTGGCTTTTGCTCTACTGAGGGGTTGACGATGGCATACTAATAATAATAATGACTACTTTACTAATGATTTTACCCAAAACACCCTGCTTACATACTTTTTACTTCTATACTGATACATATTCTAAATTAAAGTCACTGCGATTCTGTTTGTGACCGCATTGTTGTTCTTTTAACGCAACGGAATTTGATGCGGTTTTCACCATCATTTAAAGAATTTATTTCGGAAGGTTTATAATACGTTTAATACATTAGTACCTATCAGTATAATAGAAATCTCGATTTTTTGCCAGGTCGTACCAACCGTGTGAAGCAGGGACAGGTAGTTAGGTAGTAATATTATAAATGTGAAAGTCTACGTCGAGTATGTTTAGAGGTTTGTGAATTTGGATGCTTGTTAATCAATCACGCCTCAACGGTAGAATTGATTTCGATGAAATATGGCACACGGGTAGACTATGACCTGGATTAGGACATTTAAGTTATTTTTTATCTTGGTAGTAGGTACCTACGTCTCCGTGGGATAATTTCCGACTTTCACGCGGGCGAAGCCGCTGGTAAAAGCTAGTAGGTGACTAATAAATAAAGCATAGGTATGCTGTCGAAGCTCCAACATCATTAATATCCTCCTTAGAAATGTTCAAAATAATACGACTAAACATGCCTTTCCTAGCTACCTACACACCGCCAACATATTAATATTAACACAAAACCAGGAAAATGCAATAAAAACCTTTGCTTAGTCCAGATAAAGCACCTTCATTGTCTCCTTAAGGAATCTCCCATATTTGTCCGACGACATGGCGCTATGACACGAATAAATGACACCATAAGACACGTCATAACGATGACGTAATAACCGTGAGGTAATATCGCGAGATAATCCGGTATGATGAATACACCACATAACTTTGGTGTCTTTATTAATGTTAAAGATAAACCTACATATATATCTACTGTATTATTAGTTAATAGCTACAGAGACAGGCACAGGGTCTCATGGCTAAGTAAGAACAGCCGCACGGCAATGATACCGAGGTTGGTTCCTGTAGGGTGACCATCCATTACGAACCGAGTCCTTCTGTGCCTCGGAAAGTACGTTAACCCGTTGGTCTCGGCTATCATTCGTGAACCCTTGACAGTCGTTACTCGTAGTCAGTCAAGCCAGAAAGTCTGACAGCCAGTCTTACCAATGGGTATCGTGTTACCCAGGAGCTGGGTTGTGTAGGTCCAGTTAGGATGGAAGCCGGTCCGTATATAGTTGATAAAAGGCTAGGCAAATAACGAGCCATAGAGATAGACTCGCTGTGCTAGTAGGTGTATCCGCATGTGTAACTTTTAGTTTTTCTTGACAAAAAGATTAATAATGTAAAGTTTCTTTTATACTGGGTGATTAAATAGTAAAGTATTTTAGCATCAGTATTTTTATTCGTATCTTTTTGATTCAAAGTCCGAGAATAAAAAAATACGTAACAAAAAAGTTACGTAAAAAGATGTTTAATTCTTTTTCAGAGCCTCTAAACAACATCCCCATTACAAACGACAAACAAGCAAGTCTCAATTCATTATACAATACCATCAACAGTATAAAATCCACTTTACATTCAAATCAAATTGCCAATCTCAAAATCTGTAACACTACTTGAACAGAAGAGCCACTTCAAACAACGTTGTAACGAGCTCAATCCTACTTGTAGGTACTGATTGTAGCTTCAACGATCGCTGAAACATGTCTTTGTGTTGCTTCAAACGCTTAGTGTCGATTTCGTGTCAGATATTTTCAGTTTGTGACCCGTTTTTTTGTCACTGAATAACAGTACCTATAGTGCTGTTGATAAGGTACAAACCGTCTTATTTCAAAACAAGGTTTCTTTTCAGACCCAGGATTAAACCACGGAGTCATTTTTGAGTTTCTAACTTTATTCCAATTAGTAACGGTAGAGTTCTTAATACAAAACTGACAACTTAATACCGGTCAGTTTGGGATGCTGCTACTGACAAGTCTGTCAAAATCAGCTTTATTTTCGTTACAATAAGGCAGCTGCTGGGATGCTGCGCTGTCAGAAGTAAAATAACTGTGAAAGGAGTAAGGTTGAAACTATCTGACACATGGTACTGAAAGTCAAATAGACCTTGTCGTTTTACTTGTGTGACCTTAGGGTGGTTAAGTAATTACGAGGACGACAATACCTTTTTTACACCATGTGTTAACCTTCTCCCCATTTTCATACATCATGTCACTGCGATCGTATATAAAGTCATTATTTTAAATGTTTACGTTTTTTGTTTCGTACAATAACTAGTAGCAACATTGAATACTATATTATCTCGTTAGGTTCTGCAGTTAACTTTAATAGCTGGCGAGAGTTGTGTTAGTTATACTCGTAGTTAAAATAATGGGTGGTGATTTTTCATACGTTAAAAAATATGGTCGGCAGTAATTTCTTTTGTTGGTGCTATTTTTATTGTGTGTCAGGGTCCTGCTGTTGGTTTTGGTATGCGCAACCGCGACTGCTGAGCGTGAGGTCCTGGGTTCGATTCCCAGGCCGGAAAAGTGTCGTTGGATTTTTCTTCTCAGAGTAGTCAGATAGGAAATCTCATCTCATCCTCACCTAGTTTTTAAAATACGATTGACGTGTAAAAGTGTTTGTTCAAACCTACTTACAGAAATAAAATCATTTATCATTTAAGTACCGTCAGGAATTTATCAGTACCAGCCCGGTCTCTGAATTTGTGGCAATAAGCTTGCCTCCTATTATGTGGGACATAACATAACTGGTAAACCGTGTACCTACTATATTTAGGTACAGGTTTGTCAAATCTAAACCTTCGGGGGGAAAAGGCGTGATTTTATATATTATGTAACGTGAGAGTGCAAACAATAAAAACAATACAATATAATGCAATATTGGTTGTCAATGAGCTATACTGGTGATCATTGAGCAATACTGGTGATCAAAATACTGGTGATCAATGAGCAATACTGGTGATTAACGCGCAATACTGGTGATGAATGCTTTCTCTGTATGAGCAGATGCCTTTATTCTGCAGTGGAGCAACGACAGGCTGATCCAATTTAGCCTTGACAGCCAACTGACAGCTGACGTCAGTCGGTGCGCCAATATCAAACGCGTAGGATTCCAGACTTAGGTACAGCATTCCTTTGAGGTCAAAAGCCAGTGTCGGTGAACAGCGGAATGTAATTACGTTTTTCTTTCCTTTTCTTATTTATTAGCAGATTTTTGTGAGTCAATTCAACTAAAGAAACGTAAGTCAATTCAAAAAAGAACAATATCTGTTCTCAGCTACAGAATACAGGCCCGGGTGGCAGCGACATCGACACACAAACTGTTGACATGGATTCAGTACATGATTATGAACCCGGACTGCGTTTTTATTTTTCACAAGTTATTTAAAAAAAAATGCTGTTTCATACATTTTGACCGCGTGCGTATTGTACTTTTCTATGAAAGTGCTGTTTTTTTTTTGATAACTTTCGAAATATCTCTACGCTAGGGGGTCTAGAATCCATTAGAACAGTTTGTGCGTCGATGCCATCCTCTATAGTATTGTTTTGGTTAATCGAAAACCTACTGTTTTAGTTTTCTTAGATCTACAGTGTATAGGTACAAATAGAAAGTATAACTGTTATTGTCTGGCTTCGCGTGTTCGTAAGAGACAGCAATAAAATAATTTAGCTTAGTCAGTAGGTACTCAACGCCAACATGTTTCTACGTAACGATTCTTAACCAAATCGGATTATTCCAATTATATTATATTCCACAAACAAACAGTCTTGTTTTTTATTTAATTTCTTTGATCCAATTACGTGAACACAGCAGAAAAGTGGTCATTAATAAAGCTATCGCTTATTACGTTTGTTTGTAGGGATTATCCTTTTTCCGAGTTTTTTTCGCAAAGCTCCTGTGTTTAGCCTTTTAGCTGTACAAATGGGATTATTAAGCGGCTGTATCTTACGATTGAAATGAATGATATGGGTACTGGGTAATCTGCAGAATTATTATGATTAATAATGTTGTGGTCGATTGTTTGTATTTTTACAGATTCTGCCTCTTCAAATAGAAAATTCTCTATGTGTTTGGTCAACCTAAAGCTGCGTCGCGACAGGGCAAGGCGGGCGCCACAAGTGCATTTTTAAGGTCCGCCCTAAAAAGGAAAAACGGAACCTTTCACAGAGGTTTCTCTCGAGATCTATGCAACGTAGAAATTTGAGTATTGACATGATGTCAATGACGGTAGGTGTCAATGACGCACACATGGATCAATGATAACGCGTAGTAGATGTATACGTGCAATACAGTAATTACAGCAGACCAGCGACCGTTGCACAGGCTGTATAGTTTAGTTTTATTCGGAACCTTAATATAGTGAGCCCGACTCGCTATTGGCCGCTATTTTATTATATGGCTTGCGTCGCATGCGTGGCTCACCATTCGAAGCACATGCCTCGCACTGTCTGGACGCACCTTTACGTCAATAGGCTCGCCCTTTGGCTGAGCATAATCACTAGACCAGCTAAACGATTGGTGTTATTATTGATAAGTCTAAAAATTGCACATAAAAACACACGGTTCAAATTGAGAACCTCTTCCTTTTTGGAGTCGGTTAAAGTGATTCTCCTCATGCATTATCCAGAGATCGATACTATCCATACTGATAAGTAATATAAATGCGAAAGTTGCTCTGTCAATATTTCAAGCCTTAGCAGCTGAGCAGATTTTGATGCAATTTGGCACACGGATAGACATGACCTGGTTCATGATCCTGTGGGATCATTTTCGGCGTCCACGCGGGTGAAACCGTGGGCAAAAGCTATTTACATAACATTTCAACCTCAATAAAGTCACAGAGTCACAGCACTCACAGCGCACAGCCAGCGCACAGCGCGCGCGCGTACGCCTACTTGGTTAAGTTTTAATCTGCGGTTCAACTTACTTCTAGCTCACATCGTTATGGAAACCAAAGTTTAATGATAATAAGCGTACGTTTAGCCATCGAACCGCAGACTGACCATAAAATATTTACAATACAATCACTCCGAATAACGGCAATTTGCATAGACTAAAACTATTCTAAAGAATACCTACCTACACCTAGTAGTGTTGAAAGTAGTCATGAAATACGTTGCCTTCCTAAAACAAAATTGATTTCAGAATGACTAGGCATTAAGTACTATTGAAAAAGTCATAAAATGTTTGAGCTCAAACTGTGGGTATGAAAGAGTATTTTCCGAAAACACATGTTTGTTTACATTTGTGGAAACTAAATTGCGAACGCAGAATAGGCAGACGGAGTTAAAATGGCAGAAAATATCACGCATGTGGCAGAGACGACGCGACGCTCTAAACCTAGAAATCGTATTCGAGATTCAAAATGTAAACAAAGATGTTGCCAATTTTAAATAATAACCTCAATTGTGCAGTTTGCCAAAAAGTTGTTACTATAGCGTAGTGCTAAAATTTTAGGCATATCTTAAACCGTTAAAATATAATATTGCACACAGTTTTCAACTTTAAAGTGACGTAAACTACGATCCATGAATAAAGTATAACTGTTTGAAATAAAAGCGTGCAATTATTTTTTTTTTTGTCTTCGCATATCGTGCAATTTTTTTATGCTACTGCCAATAGGGCAGTGTTCTTAAACATTACGACTTCATTTTGTCTTTTCAACTAGCGAAACGCCTCGGCTTCGCATGAAATAAATGAGAATTTTCTTACACACAAACCTTGTCCTGACAAAGTGATTATATCATAAAATTATAAAAATCCTAATTTCAAATAAACATCAGCAACTTGTTAATAATAATATAAATCTATTTTTTCATCCTCAATACTCAATACTCAAACTTTATTTGCATTCCACAATGTGTACTTAGGTGGTAAATTAAAAATGAGATCATTATGGACCCTGTCGGGCACAGCTAAAGACAAAGATATAGTAGGAGAGAGGAAGCTTTAAAAATAGAAAAAAAAAAGAAAGAAAAATAATAATATATCTAAAATAAATCCAATAATACCATAATATGATTTTTTTTTTTCTTTTTTTTTTTCATAGAAATTTTATACATTATTAAATTATATTTTATCGTTTAAATATTCATTCATTCATCGTTCATTTTCGTTTACCTTACCTATAATCATAGGCCTTACCTTAGGATATCATATTTTTAATTTTGACACGCTGCTTTAGCGTTCTTCCAAAAACACTAAATAAAAATAAAATAAACTTATTTTGAATTACTAGGGAAATGTTGACTACACCTGAACTGTCACTTTGACAATTAAATTTCTTTGTTTACATTTTTGATCTCGAATTCGATTTCTGGGTTTGCAAATATGTACTTTTGCTAAAAGTGCCTTTTTAACGGCCGCGTATTAAATACACAGTTTTAATATTTGATCCTACTGCATTACTAATCTATGGTGGTTCTATTTTGCCTTGATTTCCCCGGGGCGTGTCTGATTAGACCGCTTTGAACCTCATCCGGAGATTCTGACGCAAGGGAACTATGCTTAATTGGTCTGCCATTGGTCTTGAAGTATATGGGTTTGCATTGGACTAAATTTTTATAAAGTTATTTGTTTCCAAAATACATGTAGGTACAGACCTGGCTATCCCTTCGGAGAATGCTGGCGTAATGTTGTTATACGAGGAACCTTCATGTATTTACATTGTCGTGTCTTCTTACCTACCTTATAATGCTAAAGAAATAATATTTCTATGACTGCCTCGTTGCTCTCGTGGTCGCAAGCGCAAATGAGCATTTGGGTCTCGGGTTCATCCTCAGGCCGGGCAATTGTTTTTGAGTTATTCCATTTGATTTTATTCCGTAGCAGCCCAGAGTCGGTCATTTGACTCTCGAATTTACTGGCATCGTGTCCGATAGATATAGTATCAGCGATGACCAGTTTGACGCTAGTCTACACGCACAAAGTCTAGTTCACACACACAATAGTAGATTGTTATACAAGGAGCTAAAATGGCCCATTATATACGAGGTAGTTTTACTCTCGAGCTTTAGCGAGGGAGTAAATAGAAACCGAGTTTTAATGGGTTTTTAGCGCCGTGTGTTACACTCTACTTTTCACTACGATTGCGAGAAAATAAAACAATCCAATACAATTAATTACGGTCACTACCAATTCAATTTGCAATTAGAGAAAAATTATAAAGATTTCGCGCCAATGTCTTTTTTTTGTTTTTCTTCTGCAGCCGCAACGCATTGCATGCATTCTACCAAAGAGATCGCCGATTTTAGTTCCATTTTCAAAAATAAAATGAGGTTCTTTTTTAAGAAACAGTAATAAGTCGAGTCTATATTCATGATTATTCTACTTATGACTAAAGACTTTTTCGTTTTTGTAGGCTCATTGTCATTTGACACACAAAAATTTAAAAAAAAACTCTTTCCCCTAGAGGAAGGATTGCTATTTTTTCTTCGCTCTGGTACGCCACAATGACGGTCTTTTTGAGCAAGAGGAGTGGAAACACCTTTTTTTATGTCGTAGTAAAACGAGCGCGTAAAAAATGACAAAAAGTCCTGTGGAAAAACCACTGCATAAATTATGATATAATGTTTATTGAACTCTTCGTTAATTGGGCTATGATGTCGGTGCCGACTTTGTTTTGGAGATTTTACACTTCTTTTATTACTTATTTACGCCCAGTTGCCTTAAAATTCGCAAAAAAACGAATCTTTGTTGGCTCATAACTTTTAATGGCTTTTTATTTTACTATTCTGTTTCTGTACAGACCACATTAATAATGAGACAAAATGACACCATGTTCAACTTTGGATGTACAATGACAAACAGTGGAGTAATACCCCCCCCCCCACCCCCCCAAAATTTGTATGGAAAAAATATCGACCCGGTTTTTTAGTAGTTGTAAGTTATATATTTGAAACATGAAGTTGCTGGTTTCAATATAGTATTATACTACTTACCACTGTGCTAAAGTAAATTTATAGGGTATAAGCTGTACGGGAAAGATTCAATTAAACAAGTACCTTCTTACACAATACAATATTTATTGTAATTTATAATACACCGAAAATGAAGGTATAACAACATCAATTGTGGCGAGCCACTAACCAAACCCTTCCCACACATTATGGTGTTTACTCCGACAAAACTAAGTCTTCGTTACTAGTATACACACCTGCAATGAGACTAAGACAAGAACTCAGAGTCGTTTTAATGAGTACGTGAGATGAACGCTTTATAACTTCAAGCTCTATCGAATAAGTATCGACCTATTATGGTTGCGCTCATATAGGGAAAATATCGCTTATGTAAAGCTACCCGAGACACAATAATTTATAACAACTGGTCTTACTACCTAGTTCTTACAAAAGGCCTAACTCTCTCTTAGGTTAAATTATAACAATTTAGTTTAAACTCAGTCTTCTCTCAGTATAAAATATTTCTTTCTATTTCAATTCATTTGACGGAATCAAGACCATTGGCATCGAACACAGGATAATAGGTACCTATGTTCACACGATTGACGTGGCCTACGGGTAGACGGTGACGCTATGTTACCTTTTTTTTTTTTTTTTTTTTTTGTGGGTGGGAAATCATCAAATAACTTCTCCCGCTCTGGCCAGAGCAGGGGGGCGTGTCAGACTCTTACTGACTAAAACCCACCCGTGTTCCTTCAGTTGCCTCTGCCAGGGGCTACGGTAACCCTCTTGGACTTTTCCGCAACCCTAGCAGGCATCGGTCCTAGCAAACCCATTCATTGGTGCTGACATCTCTTTGAGGCGCGCGTGGAACACAACGCGCCGTCGACCCGGGCCTGGTCCTTATCTAACGGCGAGCTGCCCATTGCTCGCCGTTCGCAAGCCCGCGCCTACGGTGGCCGGGAATCGGCCTGCGATTCCCGACGCCCAGGGCGTCTCCTGCGGCGGCTAGGGGCGTGAGGGCGCAAATTTTGCCTCTCCCTCACGCGTTCCGCCTCCTCCTTCGCGAACATTACTGCTTCGCAGAAGGAGGTGACGGCTTCCCAAGCCCTCTCGCTCCGTACCATGGCCTGGACCAAGGCCGGACGCGAGAGATCGCCACCGCCAATCGCCTCCACGCTATGTTACCTGGCGAACTTCTCTCACTTACCGGTTCAGTAAGGCCTTCTTCAATAACAGATGGCCACACCGCAAGGTTAGCCTCTAAACTGCCCGCACCCTTTTTTTTTTTTTTGTATCCTGGGTGGAAAATCTTCATGGATGTCCGTCGCCCTGGGGTGGACGGCGGGGTCTGTCAGACTCTTACTGACTAAAAACCACCCCGGTGTTCCATCTCACACCTACGCCGGGGGTCGCGGGAACGTAAGATCCTTCCAAACTGCCCGCACCCGGATCAACTTCAAATCATCTAACCACGGGGCTACACCAAGGCATCACGTCTATCCTCGCATTAGGGATCTTAATGGTGAGGAAAAAAGGCTAGCATAATCAGCCAGACCTGAAACAACATCTTGTGTCAAAACTCAGAACTGAGACCTAGGTTATAAAAACGAGAACTATGAAAATGGTTCAATACTTACAAGGATCAGGTTTGATTTGACTTATTTAAAACCCATCGGGTTATTTGGACTCAGTCTGATTATCCCAGAACTGGTCCCTCTGCCTAAGCGTGTTCCTCGTAGTCACGCCATGAGGGGAAAAAAGCTTCACCACTTTGACAGGACGATATTCCTTTTCGGAAAAACCACAGACTAAATAGAATTCTCATCTATTAGTCATTTTGAATTTAATAGACATTGTTGTATAACAGTAGAATGTGGGAAATTATGTCCTTATCTTTATTTAATCCAAAAAATAATAAACATGTATTTAGTTCGTATGACACAATTTCATAAAAAAAAACATCATCCTACGAGCTTGAGCAGACCCACGAGAGGTCTCGCTACTAGTTGCTTTATATATTGATTTTTGCAACGTCACAGTGGGTTGAAGACAAACGAGCTCTTTCTATTCTACCAAATTGTCTTTGTGTTAAACAGGTTCTACCATTGCTCTATCAAATCAAAATTTTGAATGAAATCGAGGTGGGGCGTGCGGGCAAAATATTACATCTATTAAAAATTAACTACCATTAAATAAATAAACAGTAACCTGCCACTACTGCTAGGCAGAGCTCCAAAAAGACGAACAATACGTGTCCAGAATTTATAACAGTAATCCATGGACTCTGAAAGCTTTCTATTTTAATCTTTTTTCAAATCTCGTATCCATTATTATGATTGGTTACTGTCAACAGCCAACCACAACAGTAGATTTAGTTAACTACAGTAAGGGACGCAAATTGCCTATCAATTTTAATCGTCCGTTTATTCAAATCGCAATTGCCATTCTTTATCAGTCGTATGAAATGAGTAAAACACGGCGAATTTAGATACATAATATGTCAAGCTGATATTCAATACATTCCCTGGTTGTACGTCATGAGTTCCAACAATTTCCTAATGCTTCTGTTATGTATATTCATAATCCTTTACACAATAATCCCCCCAGTAGTAGCCCTAGTTTGGGTGTCAGAAGTTTCACAAATCGAGCATGTACTTGTCTTAGTACTATAAGGAGCTAAGTTACTTAAGTAATTCATTGTTAACTCTTTTTTTTTAGTATAAAAAAAATATGAAAATTTTATTGAATTTCTATGAATGCCTATTCTGTGCAATTAAGTTTCATGCGTGTCGAATTACACCAAAGTTTCAAGCACCCTGCAACGTTCCTCGACGGTAATAATTTAGGAAATAATCCGACAAACAAATTTCATAATCACGTAAACGTAATTAAGCACAGAATAGTAGTAGTGCAGAAGATCGGCTCCATGCGATCAGTGAAAACGCACGCACACATATACAGGCTTCACGTACAGCGGGTGCAAGCGCACTCGCGACCGACGTATGCCTCGACTTATATGTGCGCCGGTTTTCGTTCATTGTATGGAGACAAACTTCTGTACTATTCTGTATTACAAGTACCACATTTATTGGTTTTTACTGTGAATAGCTTTTTTTAGATGGTAAACAAACCGAAAGTCCCTCTGATGTTACTTGGCGGCAGAAATAAGTGTAGATTCTCATTCATTTAGAGTTATCATAATACTACTTCTTTATTTATAGTCTTAATAGCCTTATAGTATATAGTCTTACAGTCTACTTCTTTGCCAAATTATGTCATATAAATAATACCTACTACTGCTTTGTCAGGGTAATCTGCTCGGTAGTCGGCTTCTTTAATGTCAGTACAAACTATATTATTATGCTCATACATATAGATAAGGGTTTTTTTTTGTATGTTACATTTTTCGAAACCCACGGTTCTCCAACATTTTTTTCTACAGACTTTTCTTAATGAATTAGTGCTGACAACGGCAATAACGCAAGTCTCAATTTCAAGTATTCTTGTGCATACGAGTACAAACCGTTTATGTAGCTTGATAAGTTTCTCACTTTGCACGTTTTCATTGTGTTCGTATATTTTCATGATTTAACCATTCTCATACTAAAAGGGACCTTCAATGTACTCTCGGTATGAGGGTGATTTACTAATGTGTGGGTAATTTGTCTAACTAATTGATTAATAAAATTGCCTAATTACAATTCTAAAAAAAAACATATTGTTGTGATCATTAATTTGCTAGTTATCCTTAGTCAAAGACAATTGGAATGGCCAACGTGACAATGTTGAAGAAACTAGAGCTCCGCGCTGTTATTAAATTCCTAACCAAACAAGGAAAACGTCAAAAAACTATTCACGAACAGTGATGGTGGCCGTTTACCAAGATTCTGCACCGTCGTCGTTATCTAACGTTGACAAGTGGTCAAGTGAATTTAAACGGGGCAGAGAGAGACAACACTCGCTCGGGCGGCCCGGTTACTGCCTTTACGGAAGAAAACGTGAAAAAAGCGGAGAAGCTTGTACTGGAGGATGCCCGAATGAAGATGAAACTGATTGAAGAGATGACCCACCTTTCCGTTGGTACCAATGCATACTATTCTTCATGACCTTCTTTACCTTTAAAAAGTCAGTACAAGATGGGTGCCACGAAGCTTCCGGCGCGCGGCGCCTCAAAAACAAATGCGAATCGAGTGCTGTAGAGAGTTTTTAGAGGTCTGTGGTAAAGTTTTATCAAGTATTTTCGATCGAGTTGTTACTGGAGATGAAACTTGGGTTCATCATTATGACTCTGAAAGCAAGCAAAGTCCATGCAGTGGCACAAGAAGGGTACTGCACCCCTAAGAAATTCGAAGTCACCACAGTGTTTTGGGACTCAAAGGGGATTTTGCTGATTGAGTACACAAAAAAGGTGAAACCATAAGCGCAGTATCCCACGTATCCATTTTACGAAATTTACGGGAAGCAATTAAAGAAAAAAGACGGGGTAAACTGACTAGCGGTGTGTTGCTTCCTCACGACAACGCCCCGGTCCACACAGCGCGTGTTTCTAAAGCTGCTGTGCGAGATTGTGGTTTCGAAGAAATTAACCACCCACCCTATTAAGCCCGGAACTAGCCCCAAGTGATTATTATTTGTTCCCTAATTTGAAAAAAGACCTTCTTGGGAAACGATTTTCCAACGATGACGGGCTCAAGGCGGCAATAAATGCGCATTTTGCAGAGAAAGAGGAAAGTTGTTTTTTACAGGGTAATGAAAGTTAATTTAAAGATGTAATCATCTCTAAATTAACTTTTCCATACTGTAACGTAATCAATGTAACGTAATCAATAAATAAATATTTAATTATTTTCAATGTAATCCAAAATAGGGTATATACATGTATTTATTTTATATTTTTAATTCATTGTTTACACCGTTATAAGATAGGTCAGCTTGCTGACTATGGTTTTGTTATTGTTATTAGAAATTAATGTTCCTTTATTTTACTTCGAAGGTCCTAGTTTATCATTTGTGGCTACAAGTTACAGCTATATACATATAAACATAATGCAGCATTGCATATGTAAGCGGGCACGCCCTTTATGCCAGGAGGCTTTTTATTATGTATTAAGTTCTGTTTGCGCTTTTGTTTTTATTATTTATTTCTGCTTGAGTATAGTTTTAAATATTGGCGTGTGCTAGCTGACATAAATGGCAAATAATTTTAATATTTTTGTGTTTCGTAATGTTAATTACTTATTCTATATGTATAGAATCCAGTTCTTCTAACTGAACAGACAGCAGTGCTGCTGGGGAGTTTGTTCCGCCACTTCTTCTCAGCTAAAGCACTAGGAAGTGGTGAAGGTTGGGCGTTTTGGGGGGACTGTCTTATGTGATTTTGACGTTCAAAAAGTGTTGATTCTCAGCCTAATTTGAATAAATGACTTTTGATTTGATTTGATAGTAAAAAATATAAACACTGTTTAAAAATGCTGTAATTAGGTTTAAAAAAATATTTAAAATAGAGAATAATTTCGAGCTGTTTAAACGCCGCCATTTTCGCGCGCTCTGTTGATGACGTCAAATACATACCAAGTCCAGTGACAGTCCAGTTCATTGTTTACTACAGGTGTTCACGTTCTTAACGTATTTTACCGTGTAAAAAGCTCAAAAGCTAATTTATTTATAAGTATTGCATTGTGCCTAATTGCAGAAATACTACCTATCAGAGGTGCACCTGATAAAGTGTTTTTCCAGTCCCGCTAGGTGCAAAAATACGTAAGGAATGGTGTACGGTTATCCAAAGAGATGAAGTATCTGCAATAACCATCGATCAATTATAAAGTTCTTTAGTAGTGTTCGATTGCAATAACTTGTTTACATTGTTGTGAATCAAAAATTATAGGTTATGTTTACTCCTCAATATATTTAGGATTGTATTTATGGCTAAAATAACGTACATAATGTGTTATTATAGAATAATTACCTTGCAGCTTTCACTCCTTTTACTGACAGCGCACATTAAATTTGAATTTGAAAGAAAATAAGATCACTCCGGTTGTGCTTTTACAAAACCACTTTCAGTCATTGTGATTTAAATGATTTATAATCTCACTATTATACAAACATTACACATAAACAATAAACGAATTCTCAACACACACGTTATTACTATATTTTCTAATCAAAACCTGCAATGCCATACAAATGTAAGTAATACGAACTTGTTGACATAGTATTTTCACGTCACGTTTTGTTTTAACCAATGGTGTTGAGTTTTACAAATTTGAATTTCCCTTGCTTAATTTGCACTTTTATTTATTAATTATAATAAAATAATTAAAAATATATTAATTACTAAAATAATGAGTTGGTTCAAATTTCGGACCAATAAAGATTCGGAAGTAAAATATTTGAACCAAATTTAAATAACAATAATATTGTGGATTACATTGAAAAATTAATTTTAATTGTTTTACGTTTTTTCTTTCATCCCGGTAAATTTTAAATAAACATTGAATGCCCCTCGTACATCTTCAGACTAGGCAATATTTTGCAGTAATACAGTTGCGGAGGAGTCGCCGTGTTACTCGTTGCAGTCATCCATCAAGTCGGTTACAGATTGGTGAAATGTTACACAAGTTACCCGTCTTAATGTATGACATGCAACACAACAACTAGGCGAATTCACTTTAACTTGTGTTGCATATCATGTTACATTACACCAATCTGTACCCGGCATTACTAGAAGTATACCACTATATTAAGTTAAAGCAATTTATTTGCCAGAAACACAAAGGAAAGAAAGAAGAAGAAGAAGAAACTTGTAGATGTTTGTTACTCTATCACACCTAAACGTCTATACGGATTTGAAGGTATTTGGCACACATATACCTATACCATGTCCTAAATGAACACAAAGAAAAAATGTATTGTACTTTCTCTGGGATGCAAGTAAACCGCGGGCAACCAGCTGGGAACCCTTCTAATATTATTTTCGTCGGACAAGTAAATAATAATTAATCCGGTTGACTTATAGTTTATCCAAAATATTCAAAAGTTTTAATGCTCCACAACCGCTATAAACATGCTGATTTTTGGCATAATATTGTCAACTAGCTCAAACAACCAACTTTCCCGACCAGCTTATTTTAAAACCGCGCTATTTGAGTAGCTCGCGTCAAAAGAAGAAGTGAAGTTTGACAGCGTCATACAAACCAGCAAAGTCGTGATGGCAATTTGTGTGCAACGTTTATAGTACAGTTTGAAATTCCAGTTTACAAAGTTTAAAACAAGTGTTCGATTGTTTGAAGCTATCTTTAACGTCGGCCGTTCATATTGGAAGTGGAACTCTCTGCCAGCGCCTATTTTCATCTTATTACCAGTCAACCTTCAAAGTAAACGTGAGCAGTCGTCTTCTGGGAACGCTCTTTCCATCGCTACATACCCACATGCTACAGGTATCACACAAACAAAGAAAAGCTTGTGCATCAAAACATATTCATCCACATAGCTCATAACTTCTGTTTCTTTCTACTTTTATGCGCCAGTAAAAGACAACAATACTTTCTAGCGAAATTGGTGTTATATACGATCAATTTTGCGTGTTCGGTTTATTTCACAACGACATGACTGCACCGCGGTACAATGCTGGTTTATGGGCGACACTAGCAATTGTTTGAATGTGGGTAGTAGAGATTTTATCGCATCGTTGAATGGTTCGAGCACAAAATAGATGCTCGGGACAGAATGCAAAGTCCTTACAACGAGCGGAGACAGACGCCCGCACACATAGACGTGTCCCACGTATGGCGATCACAAATGAAGTCGCGAAGTCGATGACACTATGTAGTCGCGAGTGTGCTTGCACTCGCTGTACAGTCAGTAAACAAAACATATTACACTTTGGGTACTTAATAATAACTACACATCATCGTTTTCCTACCCTTATCCTAATTTATTTGGGGTCGGGGCAACATGCATTTTTCCATTGTATATTGTAGCTACAAATTGATACAATATTATGGAACATAAATTGTAGATAATCAAATGAACTCTAGTCGAGGTAAACATCTTTTGAGGCTGACTGTACGTAGATGCGTGTCTATGTTTGCGTGCGTTGTCGCTCGTTGTATGTAGCCGGCCTTCTGTTCGTATCTATTCTGTGGTAGTGATTTTATCGCGCGGTGGAATCGCTCCAGTGTCTGTTTCGGTTCACGAGTAGTTGCAGTTTTAGAGGAAGTTTCAATGTTTATGTTACTGTCCAATTGTGTAGTCGAATGATGTTATTTGACGAGTTATTGCTTGGTTGGACTGTTGGGAAATCACGGAATCAACTGCTAAGATGAGTACCTACACATACACTTACGCCTTCTTCATTGAAGGGTGTCCCCTCACAGGTGCCTCCTCCACATCTACGAAACGTAACATGGCGGTAGGTAATAATTACCAAAAAGTGAGCCAACAAATTGTGTGTTTATATCCTAAGTATCTACCAATACTAAGTATATACCAAGTTTAGGTTGAGAAAAAAAGGATGATAACATGAACGTTCTCCTTGATCACTAATGATGATGAAAACATATGGTTATCATCGCTTACCATTGAACCTGAAATAGTTAAATAATGTAATAGTGAGTTTTTAACTAACTGGCCATTCTGAAGTAAATAAAGTAACGTAATGTAACTGCCACCACATGTGGTCACCTATACTTAAGTCACGGCGAGGTTGTTGCTACACAAAATCGCCGCATTTACAGCAAACTTTATATATATAATATACTTAAGTGTAAAATGAACAGCGCGCGCCGCTTGAAAGTGACATGCCTTTGGGAAATACATGCTGCGACTGTGACAAGAGTGTCGCATGAAGTTATCAACTTGCTAAGTACGAGAACTATGCTTAACTGAAGTTACAGTACACTTAATGTTCTGGAGTATTTTGTTCAGGAATTTTGTAGCTTGTTCGCATGTGTGTATTAAAAGAGTACCTACTTGTCTCACACAACTAGCTAAGTAAGTGAAAAAGAACATCGTTAATATATATATTATAGGTTATATAAATAATATTATTGAAGCTGGTTCAGAGAGTAGGTACTCACCCGAGGGTAACAAAATAAACAAAAATATCAAATCACCGCGTGGGTTGACAACAAAATGGAAATGAAGAATCGCCTTGAAGTTGAGGAAAAATCGGGATACCTAGTACATATTATGTATGTACCTATATACATATACATATATATGTATATACAAACTCCGTACAATGCGGCATACTATACATATATATATATATATATTCATATACGTATAGTATGCCGCATTGTACGGAGTTTTGTTCATTGAAATTTCACAAACGTGTACGCAGCTTTATGTCTCTAAGATAACAAGATAAAAAAAATTCAAATGAATTTTATCTGTCGGTAACGTGTAACGTTAACGGGACATAAAAGCTTTTATTTATTTGTACTAGCCGGTCTCGGGTTCGATTCCCGGAGCTATAAAATCGGCAATCAAAGTCGCCTTGAACACCTGTGCCTACATTTATGTTAACTCGTTATATCACTTTTTATTATTATGTTATCGGTTAAGGCTTTGCAAATAAAGATTATCTTAGGTACTGGTTTATATTTTATTTTTATATTTTACCTGGTCACAAAAACATGCCATGTTCAGTAATGTTGAACAAGAGCACTAACAACAGAAAATAAACTAGGCAAGCGATCACCATCTTCAACCGCATCATCGCTTACCATAAAGTGAGCTGTTGCACAAACGAGAGCACTAACAATAAAAAGTATAAAATGAAGTAAGTACACTTTGGCTGGCTTGCCCCATCATCAGCCTCCAGCAGTCTACTGCTGGAAATAGGCCTCTCATATTGCACGTCATTCAACTCGATTTTCGGCTTGCCCCACATATCAATAGATATGTAAATTTAGCTCAAAACATATTTAAAAATATCATTCTGTTCCTTTCAACTTCAAACAATGAACAAAAATAGAACAATATTTTAAATTCGTTTAGTGATATACGTATTTAGTAATTTGTGGTGATAGTAGGCTTTAATATTATGTAATCGTAAACCTCCAATATTGTACTTTAACTTTACCAACATGCAGGCCTCTGAAGGCCCAGATAATAATATGTTTTAAATACCAATACACAAGATTATCGCTGCCGATTACAGTTCACAAACAGATTGGTCCTAACTGTTTATTCTCGAACAATAGGACCAAGTTTATGTTGTTGGTAGGTATGTGGATGGTAACAATAGCAAGCCTGTAAGGTGTAGGGTTACCAGTTCAAAATTAGTCCTGACAAAAAGCCGGACATTTGCAAAGAACTTACACATATTACATCACACCTTGTTTGCAAAGGGTTGTGCAGATAAGGTGTATTTTTATTAAGTACCCACATTTCGCCAGTTATGTTTCATAATCAGCTTATAATGTTCCCACTGCTGGGACACAGGCCTCCTCTCAGTGAGAGGGAGTAGGCCGTAATCCACCACGCGGGCCCAGTTGTAGATGTCACATGTCTTCGAATTTTTGGTTCTAAGACATGTTTCCTCACGATGTTTTCCTTCACAGTTTTGAGAGCAGTGGTTATGAAATTAAATACACAAGGTAAAGTGCCTGCCTGGGTTCGAAATCACGACCTACAACTTGTTAGTCGGGGCCGATACCACTGGGCCACCACTACTCTATGTTTAAGTCCCATGCAATAGGGGGCGACTGGGCGAGCCTGTTTCCATCAACCGGGCACAAAGTCACACTCCAGGCTACTACTGTGAAATTCTAGATAGAAAAACCAAATAACACTCTGTCCGACCTGGGGAATGAACCCAAGTCCTCATGACCAGCAGTTGCGCTTGCAACAACTACACGAACGAAGCAGCTCACGTCCGAACATTTTACTTTTATTCCTTTTTTTCAGTATTCATATAACTTTTTTTAGTATATAAATTATCACGTACCTACTCTAAATATAGAAGCGCTATTAACGGCCTACTATGGTTTAGTTGAATCCGACATTAGATATGGAGTTATCTTCTGGGGGAACTCTACCGATAGGGATATCATCTTTAAAAGACAGAAGTACTGCGTAAGATCTTTGTTTAAACTTAAAACTACTGATAGCTGTAAAAATTATTTCACTAAATATCGTATATAGTAATGTTCGTAAAAGCAAATCCACATTTGTTTCCTCGTATGGCAGACAAATTTCCAAGAAACAGACGTGATGATAGCAAAATATGTTTACATACATCGAAAACTGCACTTATGCGCAAGAGTGTTTTTTGCATGGCACCAATTATCTATAACAAATTGCCCAAAAGTTGGAAAGAGCTAACTATACCTAAACTTAAACACGCAATGAAATTGTTTTTGGCACAAAAAGCATATTATAGTATTGCCGAATTTTTAAACGACACAATATGGTGATTATTATAAATAAATAAATGTAACTAACATTAGGTATAGTAGTTATGGTCTTTAGTAGTAATTGTGGACCTTTATTATAACTAAAGGAATGTCTATTTTAAGTAATATAAATCTTTATTATTATAATTGTAATCTGGAATATTGGACAAGGAAAATAAATAATAATAATTGGATAATGTAAATACAATGAATAATAATAGATATAATATGTATAAGTATATTAGTTAAAACTCATTAATTCAGTATTAATAATAATTGTACTAATATATTTGCACGCCATGAGAAATGGCAGACATGTCGTGAGCCACTTATTTTTTCGAAGATCTTGCATGCTTGTATTGATTTTAATTCTGTATGTATACACATGTTTGAGCAAATAAAATTTCTTTCTTTCTTTCTTTCTTTAAATATGTTGTACTAAGAATTCCCCGAAGGTGAGAACTCCTGATAATTGACAAGGCTGGACTAAATCCGGACATGGGAGCCAAAAAGCTGGACATGTCCGGACGGGTGGTAACCCTAGTTGGGACTGCTAGGACCAACTGTTTGTTCCCTTATAAGTTACGCGGAGTGTCGTGAAATGGTACTTAGGGGTAATAGAAGGTAGTAAGTTTATATTGTGAACACATGACTGGTAAAAATTTGTTGGTAAGTAGAACAAAATTACTGTGAAATACAATAAGTTAAAAAGAGTACCTAATTAAAGTATTTTAATAAAATGGCTGCCTAACAAAATTAGTGGTAAATATTTAAAGGGGTGATAAATACTTATTTTATTTTATTTTATTGTGTTTGGGTGGCTTACAGCTAACAATACAAAGGTAATAAACAACAAAACAACAAGAACAATTTACAATAGTTCAACTCAAAAAAAAAACTAAACCACATTATTTGTTCCTTACATTTGATCAGATGGATATTATTAGACTTTTGCAAGGACAAACTGATTTATATTTCAAAAGAGCTAGTTCGATAGTATATATCGCTAAACATTGTTTATATTTACGACTACTGTACATTTTACACAAGGTATATTTGTTAGAGGTTTTATTTACGTGCCTATCGACCACGGTCAAGTTACAGAGCAAAACAGAACTTGTACTGAATGCGAAATCATTTTCTTACTAAGTAGGTCAAATCTCTAGATTTATAGAATCCTTAGGTTGTATTCAGTCTTTGGATTTCAGTTAGAAATCCTTGGTAAGGTGTAAGACGAGAATTGTGGATTTAACTCCGCGAATTGGAAACTTAAGTCCGGATACGTCTTATCCGGAATATCGATGGCTTAAATCGAAATTTACGGGCTTAACTCTGAGAATCTGAATTCTGAAGAGCTGATAACTTGGTTTGTGGCTTAAATTGGTTTTTCCTACATTTGGCACTTTGAAAAATAATCTTTTCTGAGTGTTTTTAACCGGAAATTATCTATTCGATAGGGCTATTGATTTGACATCGGGACATTTATAGAAAACTTTGTGAATTTAGAATGACTAATTGACAGGCTTTGAAAACAAAAAAAAACTGGCCAAATACGTGTTAGGATGAATTTATCCCAAGTCCATAATTAATTAACATAGTAGTTGCAAAACTTGTTCTCCCATGCAGCGATATACTTACGTCACGGTCAATTCTCCAAAAAATGCAAATGTAAGTTTGTAATCACAATTTTTTTATGTGATAAAACTACAAATGAACGATTTTCGGGCTTTTTTAGGGATCCGTAGCCAAATGGCAAAAAACGGAACCCTTATGGATTCGTCATGTCTGTCTGTCTGATCGTCCGTATGTCACAGCCACTTTTTTCTGAAACTATAAGAACTCTGCTGTTGAAACATGGTAAGTAGATGTATTCTGTGAACCGCATTAAGATTTTCACACAAAAAAAGAAAAAAAAAACAATAAATTTTGGGGGTTCCCCATACTTAGAACTGAAATTCAATTTTTTTTTCATCAAACCCATCCGTGAGGGATATCTATGGATAGGTCTTCAAAAATGATATTGAGGTTTTTAACATAATTTTTTTCTAAACTGAATAGTTTGCGCGAGAGACACTTCCAAAGTGGTAAAATGTATCCCCCCCCTGTAACTTCTAAAATAAGAGAATGATAAAACTAAAAAAATATAGGTATATGATGCACATTACCATATAAACTTCCACCGAAAATTGGTTTGAACGAGATCTAGTGAGTAGTTTTTTTGAATACGTCATAAATCGTAAACCGCAATTTACCTTTCATTCAATCAACTCAAATATAAAAAAAAAAAAACATTTACTTGCTGCTACGGAACCCTTCATGGGCGAGTCCGACTCGCAATTGGCCGCTTTTTCTTTACTTGTGCTGTGAGACCTTGCTTCTTGCCAAGTTCATAATTCTAGGTCAGCGGGAGTATCCAAGAGTTTTGATTTATTTGCGAGTATCAAAATATGTCGCTTAAGTGGTCGTATTTTTTATTACGTTGACTTAGAAGCTTGATTTTTTTTAGAACTCCAAGGGACTGTAGACCTGCGTATTTGATATTAATTTCAACTTGATACCTCCACGCGTTCCTGAGAAAAAGGGTCTTGACTGACTGACAGGCAGACAGACTTACAACGAAATGATCCTATAAGGGTTCAGTTTTTTCCTTTGGAGCCTCGGGAGTTTTTTGTACGGGAGCCTCAAAAGAAAAAACGGTAATTTGCGGTAAAACATGACGAAATAAAAATTACAAAAAAGAACAAGTTGGGGGGTTGGTCTACGAAATACGGAAGGTAGGCAGGAAGGGCGTAAATGGAAAATTGCGTTGCCTCTAGTGTTGCGAAATGTTGAAATTTATTGCAAAATAAATGATTTCTGATTTCCGGTTTCCGGCCAAGTGCGAGTCGGACTCGCACAGGAAGGGTTCCGTACCACCGTACAATATTTAACACTGCATTTTATTTTTTAAACACGTTTCTTAAGGGACCGGGACTCTCTTTAATTTTTAACTTTATTTTATTTTTAATATTTGTTTTATAGTGACAATAGAAATACACACTCTGTGAACTCAACTGTCTACCTATTACGGTTCATGACATATAGCACGCTGACAGACAGACGACGGATAGCGGAGGCTTATTAATAGGGTTTTTTTGGCACCCTTTAAGCACGGAACCCTAAAAATCATCATAATAGGTATAAACGTCCATTGCTAAACTAGAAATTCCGGATTTAAAAGATCACTTGAAAGGCACTGACCTATAAAATTCTGAAATAGGTGACTCTTTTATAGCAGCGACAAAGCATTCATATTTGTCCAGACTACTGGATATAGCTCCATCGCAGAAACAATAGGAAGGAAATAAAGAAATGAACGTTTATTAATATTCATGCGAATTTTCCATACGGCAAGCAATATAGGCGAAGAAGACCCACTCCGAACGAGATACAAAAAAATATAAAGCTGTCAAGTTTCCGCTGTCTCCTAGTTTTTTTAAGCGTCGTAAAGTTAATTAATTATAACTATAACAAAGCTACTCCATATTTGAGTCCGTAATGGAAGAAATTCTAGCGAAACTTGCAACTGGTAAAATTCGCTAATTATTTGTGGAGACTTCGATATGAATATCTTAGAGAATAGTTCAAATAGCAGTCGATTACTAAGTCTCTTTGTCAAATATGCTTTCAGAACCAACCCGCTTAACTAAAAATTCTACTACTTACATGTATTGATAATATTTTTTGTTGCTGCGACTACTTAGTTAGAGCTGTTGTAAATAATAATAAATGAATAAAAATCATTTATTTCAGATTCAACCTAAGATGACATCCATATTTGTTAGTAAAATTGCGAGCTTACAAACTAATGTTAGTAATAAAGTGACGGTTTTTTTTAATAAATAGTTTTATTAAATGACAAACAATAACCATTTTACTAAATGCCATTTAGACCCAGCAATTTAAATAGATTTAATAACAACTTAGTAAGTAAAGTATACCGGGCCATATAAATCAAGTAAATGAATTTGATGGGGAATTATTTTCGGTAGTGCGCAGTTCAATAATACTCTAAGAAATAAAACAAAAACTATTTGCCCAAACTTTTTGTTCAGTGACTAGGCAACTAAGGGTATTAGGAGAAGTAGGTAAAAATTGTTTGAGCTGTATATTAACTCTGAAACTTTTACTTAATACGTTGCTACTTACTCTTTTACTAACTTTATTTAAACTTTTATAAACACTTGAGGTAGCTAAAGTCCTGTACATAAGCAACAAGATCAAATCAGCCGATAATAAAATATGTACGGTTTGGAAAATTATCAATGACGAAACTAACAGGAATAAAATACTTAATAATGATTTCACACCAGAGACTTCACGTGGTCTCATAAGCACTAACAAAGAAGTTGCTCAAGAATTTGTAAATTTCTTTACCAGCATCCCACTTAAAACTACTGAAACCTCAAACTCCTCGAATTCGTGTTCTATTGACTTATTAAGAGCAAACGTTTCATCCTGCCCGATTGAATTTAAATTTAAGCATATAAACCACATTATAGTAATAAAAGCTTCCAAGCGAATCAAGATTAAACTAACCGAAGATCTATGGAGAATGTCTATCAAAGTTTGTACCTTCATTATTGAGGCTATAGCGCCGTACTTGGCCTTAATATTTAATTTGTGTGTGGATTAAGGAGTCTTCCCGGATCTAATGAAATGCAGTAAGGTAATACCTACCACTTTTCAAATCCGGGGATTGTAAAGACACCAATAACTATAGACTCGTATCCGTGTTGCCAGTTTTCAGCAAGGTGTTTGAAAAGACAATGCTGAATCAAATGTTCAATCATTTTAACACTAATTAAATCTTACATGATCAACCGTATGGTTTCACCAACGGACGTTGTACGACTGACGCCGGTGTCACCTTAATAAAACACATTTACGGCGTGGGAAGAGGCCCAAGGCGCCGTAAGGATCCTTTGTGACCTCTCCAAGAAATTTGATTGCGTCGTCCACGAAACCTTACTCTTGAAACTTGAGCATTAGGGACTTGAAAAACTTGCGTTCAGTTTAGTAAAATATTATTTAAATGATAGACAACAAGTTCACATAAATGGCGTCAATATACTCGGTTTAAAAGTAAAAATAGGTGTACTACAGGGCTCGATTTTGGGTATTTTCCTCTTTTTAGTATAGATTAATTATCTATCTCATTTGTTAAAAACCCAACAACAAATGCAGTTATTTGCTGACGTTACTTAATTAATTATTAAAATTATACTTCAACTGAATGATTAGTATTAGAAAATACTGTTGGAGCTGCTGAAGATTTTAAAAACTATCATTGCATGGTATAAATTCAATCTTTTAGTGTTGTATAATTGCATAGCATATTATGTGTGAGTACTATGTACGTACTATAAAGCTTCCATTTACTGGGTACGTCTTCCATTTACTTCAATGTGCCCCTGGCGGCTGAGAGTATGTCATGCTCACTCTAATGTATACGGTACGGTTGGCGCAGTGGTTAAGCGATTGCTGTCTGGTCAAAATGGTTGAGCTGAATGGTGCTAATCCATGCGTTATGCTCGTGAACGGGCGCCGTCAGTAGAGACTGGTCATCTTTTAGCTGCCACGGCTTATTATAATTTAATATTTGAATCGTTTTTATCTTTTTATTACGAACGCTTTTAACGTTCTGCATCGTTCATATATTTTGTAACCATATTTTGATTTAAAAGAGTATCCGGGGAATTTCTTGCCCATTCTTCTCCTACTTACTACGCTTTGGGATGGGCAACTAGCTTAATTTTTCTGACATACCGACCCCTAGACAATTCAACAGTGTCTGTAATTGGTTTATTTGAAATAAATGCTTTGTGCTTACAAGAGACTGAGCTGCAGTTTTTAATTTCAGGCAGTTTTCATTTTGTTATATAAATTGTACAGGCTTTTAATAGAGTCCGGTTCCCCCAAGAGATTAAACTACCCTTGATTTAAATTCCATCATTATTGTTCCTTTGTCCTGCTTAAATTTGTGTTTATTTTTATTTTTCGCAGGTCAACAAAGGAGGTTGTCGGTTGCTTAACTTGGCTTGCCTGTGGGTGCCTCAATAAATTAAGGCCTCGAGCCAGGGCTTAAAAAACTAACCTCGGCTTAGGGCGTCGCTGGGAGATGGTAGCAGGGGAAATACTGGATCGGTAAAATTTTTGTAAGTGTAAGTGATAAAACTTGTGCACCTTCTGTCTCCACGTTTACTATGACTACAGAACCCGGTACAAAAGGATAGTAGATTGGGCTCCAAAACGAACGATATTGTGAAGCTTCAATAGAGTGCATTGAGTGAACCTGCTTATCATTCAGTGCACTGAATGATAAGCAGGTTCACTCAATGCATTCGACCTGCGGGTCGAAGGAAAAATGCAAGGTATTTAGACATTTATAGATAGATAGATGTACTAGCTGTGAATAAAACTCTTTAAGTATGTAGATTACAAGGCCACTCCCTCTCGAAGAGAGGAAGCCTGTGTCCCAGCAGTGGGAACATTATAGGCTGATTATGCTTATGCTTGTGCTATGTATGGAAATTAATTATGTTGTATTTTTTTGTAAATGTTTCACCTATATCAATTATCTTATTAGATATTTTATTGCCGACCTCGTAATTGCATTACCAGCCTAAGGTTGAATACCACTCGCACGCTATAAAACGACAAGGTTTATTTGTCTATTTGACAGTTAGTTAGTTTCAATCTTAGTGAAGTTTCAATTTACTACGATTTTTTGCCAAAAGCGGTAAATCAATTCTGAGGTCGACTATGCATGGGACGGTTAGAACATGATTAGAACTAATTATGCACGTTCAATAGTTAGGTAATAAGTACTTACTTAAGATTATGTAGGAACATAAGACGTACAGGTGGCAGAACATCGACGCGCAAATTGTAACTATGAATTCAGCACGTGATTCTAGACGCCTATCGTAGAAATACTTCGCCGGTTAACAAAAAAAAATCTGCTCTTTCATAGAAAAGTGCTATACCGACGCGGTCAAAATGTACAGAACAGCTAATATGTTTTTAAATAACTGACAAAAAAAAAATACGCAATGGCATTCAGAATCAATAGTAAAATATTGCCCATCGATGTCCATGCCACCCTGTATTATTGAAACCTTAAACATGAAAAAAGCAATCTCTATCTTAAATTACATGAATTTATTCGTTTATTTTATTGATTGATAATTAACATAATTGCAGGTCATTCATACGATGCCATTCGACAGTATTTAACTATATAAAATCAACACAAATAATTTTTTTTCAAATGAAAGTTTTTGTAAAATAACACGATGAAACGATCCTCTTTGAGGCATAATAGCATAGTTATCAATGGCCTTCTTACATAAATCTGAAAACAATATAATATCTAGCAAAAATGGCGCTGCCACCACCTACGTCAATCTTCAAACTTCAAACAATTTAATAAGTGAGTCCATTTCCACGTCCATTTTCTTGCGATTGTCACCGCTTCATTACATCGCAGACATTGACGAGATAATAATAACTATTTTGTTGTCAGGCCAGGCCAAGGCTTAGAATATAAATGATTTTATTTCTGTAAGTAGGTTTGTACAAACACTTTTACACGTCAATCATATTTTTTTTAAACTAGATGAGGCCGGCGTTTCATACCCGACTACTCTGAGAAGAAGGGCCAAAACACACTCAGAGGTCACAGTCTCTTTTAAAGTCCAGACAGAATCTTGGTCAGATCATGTGAGATGATGGAGATCGGTGTCTGAAATCGTATTTTGAGGAAAGAACTACACAGAATGAGTGGACCTGTTCAGTCAGTGCACGCAATTGTCAGCAATCGTGCACCTCAACTCAGAACTTAAGGAGCTCAACGATTCGGCAAACAAGAAAGGACATTTAAGTAGGCCGCATAAGTTACTCAAACTGCCAGATCATGATCAAACTAAGAGAGAAAAATACAAAAAAGCAATGACCGACATAGTTCTCACATTCACAATTGTTTAAAAAAAATATTATAATACTTTACAAAGTAAATAATCATGTCATTATACAGGAAGATTTTTTTGTCACCGTCCAAATGTTGATATATTAATCTTTGGCGAAAATCATTGAATACGTGTTTTTTCTTTTAGTATCACTCAATACAAAAATATTAAGATATCACATCAAAAAGTTATCTATAAAAAGTTTATGTTTCTGGACACTGCCGCGCCGTGCGTACGCGCTAGTTGAAGTTACGTGGGCCGGTCCGCCCCGCGCGCCGCCGCAATTCATTGATAACACAATAATAAACAAAGTTGCAAATTTTCCCTTCATACTTTCACGGGCTTAGGACCGTCAATAAGCAAAAGGTTTGTGCTATGTTCACTATGATTAGAATGTAATCCATTAATCAATTACAAATAAAGTAAAAATAAATTAGTTAAAGTAGAACTTTATACCTTATTAAAACCGTGCCAAAACATTTTGCTATTAGGCGTATTTAAAAAAATTGAATCAACGTACAAATAATTAATAATTTTATCAAAATCATCTTAGAACAATCACATTAACAGTACTTTAATAAATGTTCAAAATGCATACCGTTTCTCTCTAAACAGAGTCTTGCACGTTTTTGCACATTATTTTTAATTTTGTTGAGCACTACAGTGTCACTTTTCAAATCAAATTCAAAAGGTTTCGAAATGACCACCAATGTTCATTATGCTGATTATACAGCCCCACTCGAGTAAACAAAGCCTCATTAGTCCACAAAATGTTAGCATCGGGGTGTATGATCAGCCACTCGCATAAGGCTCGACGAGGAACGGCGCGCGGCGTCTGTGTCGTTCAAGGCCTGTGCCTTTTGAAAATGGTACGGGAGCAACCCAGCAGTATGGAGAAGTTTCCACACGGCATATTGGCTTACGCTGAAGCGCCGGTACTCGATCTAGGGCTCCGTTCAAAGATATCGAAGATATCTCCTTCGATCTCTACTGCGAGTCTCGGCCTGCCACGTCCTTGAGCGTATGTAGGAGCTATAAATTGGCCATGGTCTAATAGCCTCTGATTTGCGGCCAAAATCGTTTGGCGATTAGGTACTGAAGGATTTATTATCCCTTGATTGCGAAGGCGAGGAACACTTTCTGCTTCGTACAGTCTCTGGGCACCGTTCAAGCTTTCTCCACTAAGTATGTAAGATCGCACCATTTCGTAACACTCGCGGTAGGAATACATTGTAAACAAAGTCACGACAGCGCGGGGCGCCGCCGCGCGGCGGGATGTGCGGGAACACGGAAGTAAGCGCTTGCGTCGCGGAAGGGTGCGCGGGGCCGACTATCGACTAACGATAGATGTTTCGCGCAGGTGTCGCGGGGCGGGAGTAAGCGGGGTGCGCGCTGCCGTTTTCATTGAATGTTTGCGCGGCAAGTGTAGTATTATTAACGTTTAACTTGTGACCACGCAGAGCGAATAAATCTTTCGAGAAAATTATTTAATATGAAAATTTTACGTATCGATTTTTTTTTCATAAATGGAGTTAGTGAATGATAGCTAATGCCTAGAAATAAATTTGGACGGTGACTAAAAAATCTTCCTGTATAATGTAAAAAGGTATAGATACTTATAGCAAATATTAAAAGTAAAATATTTTCATAAATATACTGAGAAGGCACAGTCATTATATTAATCTCTTTAAATTTGTCTGTGAGGGAGTGTCTGGGACTTAATTTATAAACTGAACGAATTGCCCTTTTTTGTAAAACAAAAATCGTTTGAATATCGGCGGCATTTCCCCACACAAGAATACCGTACGACATACACACACTAAACGGGCCGTCTGTAAATCAGTTACACCACGAATTTTTCTAACGGCGTATGCTGCAGAGCTAAGCTTTTTTGACAATTTATCTATATGTCCATTGAAGCTTGGCATCTAAAGTTATGCCTAAGAATACTGTGGTATTTTCGGGTTTCAACTTTTCACCCTCTATGAGAACACTTGTTTCTACTTGTCGAACGCGAGGTATAGTAAACTTAATACATTTCGTTTTTTTCTCGTTAAGAAGAAGGTTATTAACATTAAACCAGTTAACTACTTTTGCGAGGGCGCTATTTACATTGTCAGTAACCAACTGCTGACGTTTGAGTTTAAATAACAGTGAAGTGTCGTCTGAAAACAACACTATATCATGTTTATCTTTTATGAGGTAAGGCAAGTCATTTATATAAATAAGAAATAAAAATGGACCAAGAATTGAGCCATTAGGGACTCCCATTCTTACTACCGACCCGAGTGATGTTTTTCCGTTAATATCAACTCTCTGAATCCTATCACTTAAGTAAGAAGTAAGAAGATCCAGAGAGGTGTTCCGAATTCCGTAAAGGTGCAGTTTCCTGATTAATGTTACATGAAGAACACAATCGAATGCCTTGGAACAATCGCAAAAGATACCGAACCCATCGCATTTGACCTCCTATGCATTATACACATGGCCTAAAAGTTCAAAAGTTAAAAGTTCAGTTCATCAGTAGTTGGACGACCCCTTGTAAAACCGAACTGTTTGTTATGCAGTAATTTATGTAGTACTTTAAAAAATCTTTGAATTTGATTCAGAACAAGCTTTTCAAAATTTTTACTAAAGGTAGGTAGCATTGAAACAGGTCTATAATTAGTAGGGTCTGATGTACTACCCGATTTAAACAACGGTATTATTTTACTGTTTTTCATAAGATTAGGAAACTACCCTGGGTCAATACAATTATTAAAAATAAAAGCTAAACTAGGTGCTACAATGTTTATAATTGAATTAACAACGTCCATAGAATTACCCCCTAGATCTGCGGTCTTTTTAACATTTAGGTTTAAAGAAAGAAAGAATGAGATACAGAGTGCTTAATTGCCTCTAGGGTGTTAGCGACGTTACAGGCTAAATCAATGTTTCTTGAGGTTTTTTTTTAATATGATTAAACTATCACACTCCTTTAAATTCTCCGGTAAATTATTGAATAGTTGCGCTCCCCCTCATTCAATTGTTTTCTTGCCGTAATTAGTCCGTGCACGTTTAATCTTTAGTTGAAACTTGTTTTTACTTCTTGTGTTGTATGTAGTTGTAGGTTTGATTGTACGAAATTTGTGATGATCTTTTTAAAGAGAATGCATGTGTAATATGTATGTAGTTGTAATATGTATATCTTTTTTGTTTAAATTTGGAATAGTAATCAATTGTCCGCAATGAACGGAGTCTATTAAATTAATAATTCCTTTGTGGGTTTGGTATAACATCTGTATAAATGTTATCTAGGCATGTGGCACTAGTGGGAGTTATTCTAGTGGGCTCCAAAAACTGGTTAGCAAGATTGTATGACCGAAAAAGACTTATAATTTTAGTACTTAACCCATAATTTTCTAAGAAATAAACATTAAAATCACCACAAGTGATGATAGACTTGTTTGAATTACGGATTTTGTGCAACACTTAATCCATAACCTTTTCAAAACAATCATACAATCCTGAAGGAGGTCACACTTAATATAATGAGCTGCTCCAATTCTATACAAGTTATTTAAATTGTCCGCTCAACTGAGAGGCTGACAATATCCTTGCGGTCTTTAAATTTAAGCTGTTTATTTACTAGAATGAATGAGCCACCATGTACAGCATTTACTCTGCTGAACGAACTACCAACCTGGTGATTACTAAAATTGAACATGAACTGGTGGCTTTTAAGCCAATGTTCTGTCATACAAAGAATAACTCTACTTCTAAATCTTTGTTCAAAAACCCTTGAATGATTTGCTGCACCAGGTTGATACTATTTAATTTTTGTACACTTTTATATATGCTTTATTATTTGCCTTAGTTACATTTTTGCAAGAGGCTGACTGTTTTGTCCTAATTTCTAATTTAAATGATGACCATTGCCATTAATTTTGACCAAATTATTGGCAGAATAATTCAAAACGTCATTGCATTGCTCAAAAGAAGCAAGTTGTTTAGACAAATTTTTGACTGAAATAGCAAAATAATATGATAACGACATAGCTATCTGTCTTTTGTGATAGTTAGAAAGATAGTACATATGAATATTGTAGGTATCTATCTTTTGTCAAATACAAATTATTACCAACATAATTGTTAGTATCAACTAAATGGAATAGATTGTCATTATATGTCAAAATTATTATAATATATTATATGTATAAACGGGAGTAGCCCGATAGTGTTACTAACAACAAAGGCATCAACGGTGAGGACATCAAAGGATTTTATTAATAGATACATGTTTTCTTAAACGCTTTTTTGTTCGGTCCACCTCACGTCCTTTGTAACGAAGCACGAAAACCATACCAGACCTGCTTTGAAATAAAAGCTCAAGTTTTATATCTTTATTAAACAAAATAATCAAACTGACGTCCACGGGCGTCCAGTATGTTTTTTTTTCACCATTTATTTAGGTACAGTCAAGTTTGCAAAATCTTAGGCAGTTTTCAAACTCTTTCCTTTGTCAGTTCAGGACACATAATACCTTTTTATCGGTTTTTTTTTATCAGTGGAAAGTTATTCAAGTCCTTCAATTTCACATTGTTTAAGAACACTGTACAAGTTAGCTGTAAGTTCCCGAATATACTTTATCATTACGTGCGAAATTTAAACTAACGTTTTTTGCAAAGAAAATTTGTTTTTCGCAGGCGTTCATCTTGAGTAATGCTAAATTAGAGTTTGACTAATTTTCTACTTAAAATCCTCATTTCAGGAACCAGTACTCTAATTGCTTAACACATTTTCAATCGCAATCCGGGAGTTTTGAAGGATATTTCTAATCCATTGCCTCATAGGTTTTAGAAATTAGTCAGCTCGATAACGTAAGTAACGCAACGAACGTGGCTTAACTGTCCAAATGCAAGAAAATGCGATCGATTGTCATTTTATTCGTGTTACGCAACTACCCCGTGGGTGTACCTAAGTCCTAATTAGATCAAAACATTACTATGTCTACTACTTAGACATTTCAGTCCCCAAATGGTCCTAATGATACGTTTGACCTTTGAAATGTCATCTTCTCTTTGAAGATAAATGCGATGATAATCTGTTAATGCCGTACTAATGGAGTAAAGGTTAGATGAGGCAGTTACTTAGGTCGATAGCTTTTGTTTTGTTTGGCCTGATCAATAGCAATGGGAAAAACAAGGAGTGATTTTGTTGTCATATTTATGCAAAGCAAAAACTAAAAGATTTTCTAATTACAAGCTGTGTGCTCTATGGGATTTTGACGTCGATTGTTCACAATCTTGTTGCACCTCTTTGCTGAGATTTGTCCACCTAATAAAGGAGCACTTCTATATACGCGTTTTGAATACAGACATACATAACTGGGACATGTATTTACAAAGACCGTCACGTACGGCACCCTCCAAGGGTTAGTCAGCGGTAAGTACCTATTCGCTGGTCGAGTTATGAGTAAGATCCCTGCAATGACTGGACACGGAAATTACAATTACAAGTAGGTTACGTTACCAAAAAAGACTTAGCATTATACAATACATAACTAAAAGTGATGTAAATCCTTTTGGAGTAGATGAAAACTCACATTTAACGAGGACAACGTTTCACTGGTGATTATTTAAATTATTTCTGACGTGTTTTGTACGTACATTTTTATCTGGTTTATCCAGCTCATATTTCCAAATTCTCAGCAGAACATTCTCCTGAAATTTTATCCGACAACATAAAATAAATGACATTATCTGCTGGTGTTCTAAACAGTGGCCTCATGTGTCATTTGTTTTACACGTAACTAGGACACTGGCGCCGCCATTTTAAATTAAATTATCACTAAAACGATGGATAAAAGCCACATTTTCATATTCAAATTACGCAACTACATATTTTGAGAGTGGAAAGCGACATATTATGTCGGATGTGAAAGCGGTAAATGTTTTAATAAAATATGAATTTGGGAATTGTCAGAAGATGTAGTAGCTTAGAATATAGAAAGAACTTCTATATTCTAAGTTCTTTCTATATTCTAAGTTCTTTCTATATTCTAAGTTCTTTCTATATTCTAAGTGTATCTCTACTTTGTTGAGGGTGTGAGTGCTAAGTGTAGTATCTGTTAAATTCCCTAGCATGGCTGATTATTATCTCCCGAGCTCACCATCACCACAAAAGACACAGTCCTGGATACGCTTCAACTTCATGTCATCTGCGGGGTCTGACAGTTGACATTAATGACAGCTTCTGGTCTTCTTGTGTATGTGAGGCAGTGTATATCTAATAGACACGCTACAACAAGAAAAAGTGAGAGAAAAAATATGAGCCATAAGTTATGTACCTGTTTTCCTTGTAACGTTATTAGGTGTATCGCTCAATCTCGTGCTATGAACTTTATTATGCTAGGGGGTACTATAGGCACTTTGGTCACAGTGCAATTATTTTGTTATAAAAGTACCGCGAATGTTACTTAAAGATTTATGAAATTGAAATCAATCATACCAACCAATGAAATCAAATACCCAAAGTATGCAATTTCATAATAAAGAACCATATTTCCGATTTGCTATTGAAACTTCTCTCGCGAGAAGTTTCAATAGCAAATTGGAAACACAAAACCCGTGAAGCTATCGAGCGGGTGTGTTATCTATCGGAACAGAAAGTAAACGTAGTAAATCTCGCTCGGATAGTAAACTCCTACAACACACAATAGATAAGTACAGAAGGTCCATACAACGAGCAAAATCGCACGCACACATACACAAACTGAACGTACGCGACTGGCACGCGACCGAGATTGCGTATGGTCTGTTCCAAAAGTATCTAATGAAAATGTAAACAAAAGGATCAGCAAAATGTACCTGTGGATGCCAATTTGTAATGCTTCTTACAAATTTAGTGCTTTGATTTTATTATTTGAATACTTTTAAACCCGAAATTCTACTTTTAAATCACCTTAAAGATGTTTATTATTTGACAATTGAGGGTTGTTTTATAATCTCTATTTCGATCGATGATTTTAGGGTTCCGTTTTTTCATTTGGACGTACGGAACCCTAAAATCATCGACCAAAACAGAGATTATAAAACAACCCTAGGATTATAGGATCACTCGTGTGTCTGTCTGTCTGTCCGTCCCAAACACGGACGTGTAACGAACATAAATTATTTTGAATATGGGCGTTAATGTTGCGAGGCAAATAAGAAATTTAAAAAAAGAAGTTTGCAGACTGTACCGTAGGACGTATCAAATGAAAGGGCTTACTGTGTGGTTCTCATTTTTTTTTAAACTTAAATAGTTTTTAAGTTATTTAAGAACTTGAAAATTTTGCATTCTCCCACCTTGTAAAAAATACAGATAATAGATAATAATACAGATAATACTTATAGATTACAGGAAAACATAAGAAGTCAATGTTCTTAAAATTACATGGTAAAAGTCTCAATACTGTGCGAACAAATTTACATTTGCAGTTGGGATGGGAGAACATGATTTTCGACTACATTGTTAAGTTTGTTCTTGGGGTAAACTCATGCCAACTACGGTGCCCTTCAATGTGCGTGTACACACGCACGGACTTGACCGGTTTTTCAATCACAATTTAAAATAATTCACTTTTATAAAACAATCGTTTTTGGAAAAAGTGGTGGCTAAAATTGAAATCTTCTTAATACAGATGAACATATTACTAATTCCCTTTGTGACTGTGAAAGAATTTAACCTGCACAGGGTTTGTTTACGCTTGCATCAGATACATTTGGAACCGACATTAGTGTGCGCCTATGCATGCCTGTTTTCAGTCGTTGTATGGAGCCGACCTTCTGTGTTATTCTGTGCCTATAAGTTACTGTTCCTGTAGAGTATAAACCAACACTATTATTATTCGTAGAATTTATTGGTGTCTTTCTCAAGGTTCCGTTTTCTCTTTTGTTATTTTGATTAATAGTGTGAGTTTTCAGTGAATAACAAGATACAGAATGTGTATGTTATGATTTATGAATCGTACTTAGTGACTGACTGTGGCTTCACTTGCGTCAATTAAAATGACTTAAAGATCAAAAGTATTTTTTTTGTCTCTTTATATGACACAAAAAAGATTAGATAAGATTAGATGCTTAAATGTTTGCTTCCCTGGGAATGGTTACTCCTTCACGATTTAACGTATTTTTTTTATTATTTGTAACACATTTTAATGCGGATGTTGATTTTTTATTCATAGTTTGGATCCAGAAATCAGTCACAGTAATGTGAAGTTTTGTAATACAGAAATATATAATGATAGGTCTGTTCTGGTATGTTTGTGGTACTGGATACAAATCTGTAGTTCAGTGTATATTCTTAATACCGTCAGCATTCGAAGTGGGCATTAATTTTTTTTATTGAAGGAGGGATGTCATCAAGTAACTTCTCTTGCTCTGGGCGGTGCGGGAGGGCGTGTCGGACTCCTACTGACTAAAACCCACCCGTGTTCCTTCAGTTGCCTGTGCCAGGGGCCACGGTAAGCCTTTCGGACTTTCCCACAACCCTTTTTTTTTTTGAAGGTGGGGAATCTTCAAATAACTTCTCCCGCTGTGGGCAGAGCGCGAGGGCGTGTCAGACTCTGACTGACTAAAACCCACCCATGTTCCTTCAGTTGCCTGTGCCAGGGGCCACGGTAAGCCTTTCGGACTTTCCCACAACCCTTTTTTTTTTTAAGGTGGGGAATCTTCAAATAACTTCTCCCGCTGTGGGCAGAGCGCGAGGGCGTGTCAGACTCTGACTGACTAAAACCCACCCGTGTTCCTTCAGTTGCCTGTGCCAGGGGCCACGGTATCCCTCTCGGACTTTCCCGCAACCCTGGCAGGCATCGGCCCTAGCGGACCCCTTCATTGATGCTGACATCTCTTTAAGGCGCGCGTGGAACACAACGCGCCGTCAACCCGGGCCTGGTCCTTATCGAACGGCGAGCTGCCCATTGCTCGCCATTCGCAAGCCCGCGCCTACGGTGGCCGGGAATCGGCATGCGATTCCCGACGCCCAGGGCGTCTCCTGCGGCGGCTAGGGGCGTGAGGGCGCGAATTTTGACTCTCCCTCACGAGTTCCGCCTCCTCCTTCGCGAACATTACTGCTTCGCAGAAGGAGGTGGCGGCTTCCCAAGCCATCTCGCTCCGTACCATGGCCTGGACCAGGCCCGGACGCGAGAGATTGCAACCGCCAATCGCCTGCACGAGGACACGGCGGTGCTCCGCCCAAGCCGGGCAGACCTCCACCGTATGTTCCACCGTGTCCTCCAGGCGATCCATACAACGGTGACACTCGAGCGTTTCCTCCCGCCTTATCCGGAACAGGAACCTCCCGAAACAACCGTGTTCGGTGAGGACCTGCGTCAGGCGGAAGGTGAGGACGTGGCGTCTCTCTAGCCACTTCTCAAAGAGGGGACTTATCGCCGCAATTGTGGCGTGCACAATTAACTACGTTTACGTTTCTAAAGTTTTATTTCAATATCCAAAAATAATAAATAAACTATGCCGTGGCAATGTTCTAGAAAACTTCTCGCTAAGTCTTCTCAGAAACAGCCACTGTTCTGTATTTTCTTCGAATACTAGTTGGACAGTTATTTTAAAATTCTACGAAGTTGGAAAGTTCGTAGAACTCGCCCATGTTGCTGTCCTTTGAGATTTAGCTATCAGAATAAGGTACGGAGAAATGACAAAGGAACGTCTTCTATAAAATTGTTATTTTTACTTGGTTTATTTACTGACCATACGAATTTCGAATTTCTATAATTATATAACTGTAATTCATATGGTGTACATGATAAAGAGTATTAGGTTTATATTTTTTTTTTTAACCCAAGCCATTTCGAGTCGGCCTCCCCACACGAAGAGTTCCGAATCAAAAGGCAAAAACGCCAAAAAAGCACTTAAAATTTTAAACCTTATTTTATTGTTATTGTTTTTGTTACAGCGGCAATACTAACACTATATGGATCACTGTTGTCGGAAATAATTGTATTTTATTTCTATATTTAACACGCACTGTAAAAGATTTAACTGTCTACCTACTACGGTTCATGAGATACAGCACACTGACAGACAGACGGACGGTCAGCGGAGGCTTTGTAATAGGGTTAAGTTAGCACCATTTGGGTACGGAAGCCTAAAAAAATTGCAAGAAAATTATTCAGATTTTATACAATAGTCCCCCATACATTGGGGTACAGTTACCTTTTTAATGGATGCTTCTCATTTTGCTACAGTACACAATTTATGAAAACACACTAAATACGATAAAACAATGCGAAAAACTATTTTGGAAGTTGGTGTTTCCTAATTTGGTTTTCACACGACGCAGGCGTAGCATTTGCATTGATTCAGCTGCATCTATGTAATGTCTAAGCAGCGTATACGCGGTGTCTATGAGGCGCCCGCGGTGTCTACACGGCGTTTTTGCGGACCTCAAGCTAACTACGAACCCCCAAGCCGACCGCGCTTTATCCCGATACTAAACCTGTACCCAATCTAAGGGCGTATTGATCGCTTTGATTGGTGCCTGCATTAGCAAATCCCGAGCCGTTATAATTCCACTAAACGGCTCTCTGCTTCTCGCATAAAAATAATGAGATTTTGCCTCTTTGGGGCTAGCGGTGATAAATAAGTTAAAATGATTATAAATGGGTCTTTAAGTGAAATGTAAGACCGACAGTATTTTGGAAATAGCCAGCGGGTCGATAAAATGTAACAAACAGAGGATGGAATTTATATTTATAATTATGTTAGTACATACCTACTGGGTGATGCTCGTTATATTCGAGCTCAGATGTTCCTTGACAGAATAGGTACCTAGATAAGTAAGTACTAAAATTAATTTTACTTCTTAACAAGGAATATTATTTTCTTATTATTCTTGTATCTTTAAGATTCTGAATTGTATGTTACCAGTTTAATACAGAAGGCCGCACTAGCGAAGGCTTTTAAATGCATCAAATACTCTCTCTTTTGCTCCTATATATTAATTTCCCAGCCCATAAACTACATATATACAAAAAATCACGCCGATTCGTTGCTGCACGAGAGATGGACAAACAAACAAACACTTTTGAATTTATAATAATAAGTTTAGGATAGAATATCCACACTACGACGAACAGAACTCACGTGTGGCGTATCCCAAACCCCTCGTAATTGTCTTCCAACACCACCGAGTTAATTAAACTGGGGTCAACTTCCAACAGATGCATGTTATTTTAAACATTATAGTTATTAGAACGTGATCCCAGCATAGAATAGAATACACTACTAGATGGATCGCTCGAATGACGTAAGCGGGGGTGCGCTGTTGCGCTGTTGGTGAACATTTGTGAAACATTGTTTTGTGAAATGTATTGAAAAACCACATGGCGGCGATAGTTCCGATTATGGCCACGCGCCAAAAGATCCTAGTTCAGCCACTGTGACAGAAGAGTTTGGTGAAAGAAGAATATGGTTCAGTTATTTTTAAGGGGTATTGGCGATATTTGCCAACCAGTCTTACCAATAGGTATCGTGTTAAGCTTTGGTTTCCTAGAAAAGCGGTTCCGACATATTAAAACGGCTGTCATGAAAATCTGTAATAAAGTGTGTAGTGTAGTCTGACATGAAGTCAAACCCCGCTGCCCAAATATTTAAATCGCTAGATTAGCTCTTACCGTAATTAGTCACGCGAAAAATTGTCCATACCGAGATGAGTGAGCTCACACATTAATAAATAGCGTTTTCATGACAGCCAAGTCAAGTCACTGCGTCGTTGTGTATCAGTGGTGTCAAAACGAAACAGAAACGCGACTATCTTTTGACGCGGTAGGGCGAATCTAACGATTTAAATCTTAGTCGCTGTCATCTTTTTCGTGACAGCCGTCAGTACGGCTGTTAAGTGTGGCCACCGCTCTTCTAGGGAACCGTAACTTTACACAGTAACTGAAATGTGAAGGTCAGATAGGCAGTCGCTCCTTGTACAATACTCCTTTTCCGCTGCATCCGGTTAGATTCGAAGCCGACCCCAACTTAGTTGGGAAACGGCTAAGCAGATGCTAGTTGGCAATACTTGCAAATTCCTGTTTCTTGCCTGTTGACTAAGGTAGTCATTGAAATGTTAAAACCGGCCAAAAACGAGTCAGATCCGCGCACTAAGGTTTCTGTAGTACCCAAAACTACTAGAGCTCATTCCTTTATGGTATTTGCCATGATATAAGTCTAAACTAAAATAAACAGTTTTCTATGAAAATTGTAATTGGCTATTAAGGTTAAACATACACAGCCCTGTTTTCGTCTGTCGTTAGCGCCTTGGGTATGGAACCCTAAAACCGACAGAGTAAATCTCTCGAAGATTAATTATTTATTTATTTATAAAGGTACAACAACATCTGCGTCTGTATATAATATATCTCAAGTACTATGGGTAACAATAGCCTCGGACTTACTCCGTCGCCAATTACAGGAAGTTATTATTAAAGTCACCTTTTGCACCGCCAACGTGCGAAGAAATAGCTACTTCAGCTAAGAACTATTAAACAGGCCCTGCAGTCTCGACATAGTTAGCAATAGTTTTCGGTTGCTAAGTCCTAACAATCCAGATGTAACGATATTTGGTGGTCTCCACACTCAAATTTATCGGTTGTTACTGGTATTTTAGGTAGGTACCGGTAGGTAACAACCGATAAATTTGAGTGTCGAGACTACCAAACATTTACATCAACATTTACATCTGGATTGTTAGGACTTAGCAACCGAAAACGATTGCTAACTATGTCGAGACTGCAGGTCCTGAAGTACTATTTATAGAAATTGAATCGATATTTTCTCGTGAGAACCTACAAATGCAGAACATAATCGCAGCTAACAGGCTAAGGTAGCGTGTGACTTTTACCACCTGACTTAGCTTCAATATTCCAAGAAGTGACTATATGTAAGTAGCGGAGGCCCGGGCAAGATAATATAATATACTAAGAGACAACATCCACACAAGGTCTTCAGGTCCCGAACTAGGTAGAGCCTGTAGGACTACGGTAACCTGATGACTGATATACATACTTGTATACATATACACACCCAGACACAGGTCAAACAGACACGTTCATGCACACAAATGTTTGACTGGGTCCGGGGATCGAACTCGGGAACAGCGGCTCAGAAGGCAGGGTCGCTACCAACTGCACCAACCGGTCAGTCATGATGCTAAAGATGCCTATTAATAAAACCACAACCTGTTAATCAATAGAACTCATTGCACTTAAAAAATTTCTTCTTTTCGTTTCGACTCTACATCTATGTTTCTTATCTTTCTTTCTGCACTTTTAATTTGTACTATGTTTAATTATCTTTGAATATTATTATTTGATATTAGGAATATTTAACAATTTCTCTAAGAGTTATGAGAATTGCTAAAATGTATCTAAGATACGCCCCGGGGGCAGGAGTACATTGGGGCGTCATCATTGAAGTAGCTGCCAACTCGTACATGATAAGTGTTTTTGGATGGCAGAACCAGGCGATGGTAAATCTGCTGGTCGGTAAATGGTCACCCTTGCATGGACGTCTGCAATAACAATGACATGTTTTATAATAATATACCGTTCAATTCGGAATAGTGCAATGCTGCTTGTCTGCTATATGAACTGTAACAGGAGTGAAACAACATCGGTGGTCACTTAATTAGATAGAGTTGTATTGCAAAACGATCATGAATCTAGAAAAAAATCTATGAGTTGATAGATGGTGCTATCTATAACTGTATATATCTTTGTAAGTAGTATTTCCCCGGACGAGCTAGCCACGCATATTAATAATTAATAATTAATCGGCTCATTTTATTCATTCGTGGCATTTGGAAACGCTTATGAAATTGGTCCACTGAAAAGTCTCAAAGAAGAAGCATTTATTTCAATTGGACCATTTACAGGTATTTTGTAAATTCAAGAGTTGGCTCTGAAGTTTAATCTGCAAAATTATGGAGTTGTGATATTATTGGCGAATTTATGGGGGATTTTGCAAAAGAGAGCTGTCAGGGCCATTTATAATCTACGTCAACGCGAATCTCTCAGGGAACTATTTCAAAGGATTAATATTATGACGGTACCTTGCCAATTCATTTATGAAAATATTATGTATGTAAGAAAAATTTACATCTTTTTAATAAAATAAGTGATAGACATAATTTTAATACAAGAAATAAAGAGAAAATAGATCAACCATTTTTCAGATTAGCTAAAGTACATACATCTTTTATGGGGTACTGTGTTAAATGCTACAACAAAATACCTTGTAATATATTGCAATTAAATGAAAGAAAATTTAAAACTCATATAACTACTTTACTTTTTATATGAGTTTTAAATTTTACAACAAGCATATTACAAATTAGATGATTATATCCAAGATAAGAATGCTTGGAAACATGCTGGTCCAGCTCCACAGGACAATCTAGGGTCTAGACAAAATTAAAACTTGTTGCTACTTTAATTGTATGGTTTGTTATTTTTATGACATTGATTTACATTCTGTGACTACTTTAACTCACACACTGACATATTAATTGGTTACATAATTTGGGAAATCGTATACTTTTACAATGTTTGTAAATATGTGAACACCATGTATCTATCACTTAATTATCTTTTTTATCATTGCTAAGTTTATTAAATTCTTTTTACCTATTTTGGTAGGGTAATTTTTATTATAGGTGCATCGTTTTCACATATAATTATATAATTAATGTATACAAAGTATTGTAACACATTTTAAAAGAGTAACGATGGAGTTTCTTGCCCATTCTTCTCCATGCGAAACTACCTTTTGGAAGGGGCGACTAGAATCAATTCTATTTAAATGTAAATGTTGACGTTCAAAAGTGCCTTTTATGTGCCTATTTGAAATAAATGCTTTGACTTTGACTTTTGACTTTGATTTGTTTTACCCAATGAAAACAATTGGTAAGTTATGAATTGCAGAAAATCGTAGGCTTATCAAAGTAAGGGACTTCAACGAGTACTTGTATTTTTGGAAATTAAATTAAATGACCTTCTTTGCCGCCTGAATTTACAAAATTTGTATAGTCGACCTCGTAATTGCTTTTACACTCTAAGGTTAATCTCACTTGAACGTCACAAAACGACAAGATATATTTGTTTATGTGGCACTTAGATACTTTCAACCTTAGTAAAGTTTACTAGAAATTGTTGTCAAAAATTGGTAAAGCTATTATGAGGTATACTTTAATTTTCCAGAGAAATAATTATTAATTTTTTTTTAAATAAAGTTCTTATTTTATATTCATTGAACAGCACCAGTCTCGTGTGCCAAATCTAAAGTTTTCTAATGAAAATTGCTAAAAACCTAAAACGAATGTATGTCTAAATGAAAAAGACGCCAAAGTGACTGAAAGTGTGCCATCCAACCAGTCAAATCGTTATTTTTATCAGCACCCTACCTTTTATGTGAACAGCCAGACATAAACACAACTAGATACATGCGCGTCTTCACATAATGTCGCAGTTTTTTGAGACATTTCTGTATATTTCTAGCATTTTTCACAGTAAATCTATGTGGCTGGCACCGAGGAACACCGTCGACCGTAGATTTATGGTTATGTCAGAGGTTCGACATTTTATATGAGAGAGAAGCGTAGAAACAGAAGCACCACCGTTTGGAGACTGAAAAACTTTGGGATGAATAAACTGCATGGGACGTTGTTACACAGTAGAAGAGCATGTGCCTTTTGTTTTTTTTGAGTTTGGGAAATCATCAAATAACTTCTCCTGCTCTTGGTGGAGTGGGAGGGCGTATCAGACTCTTACTGACTAAAACCCACCCGTGTTCCTTCAGTTGCCTGTGCCAGGGGCCACGGTTACTTTCGGACTTTCCCGCAACCCCGGCCGGCATCGGCCCTAGAGGACCCCGTCATTGGTGCTCACATCTCTTTGCGGCGCGCGTGGAACACAGCGCACCGTCGACCCGGGCCTAGTCCTTATCGGACGGCGAGCTGCCCATTGCTCGCCATCCGCAAGCCCGCGCCTACGGTGACCGGGAATCGGCTTGGGGTTCCGGACGCCCAGGGCGTCTTCTGCGGCGGCTAGGGGCGTGAGGGCGCGAATTTTGCCTCTCCCTCACGCGTTCCACCTCCTCCTTCTTCGCAGAAGGAGGTGACGGCTTCTCAAGTCCTCTCACTCCATACCATGGCCTGGACCAGGGCCGGACGCGAGAGATCGCCAGGGAGCTTATGGCTGAGTAACTGAATTGACGTGAAAACAACTCTGATTAGAAGAGATTATCTTTATTGGAACGAAGTTCTCAATCACGGCTTGCGGTAGGAGTTGACTGGTATAAAACGTCACGTAACGAAAAAGCGTTATGCCCCTCCATGAGACTTTTTAGGGGGCTGAAGGTAATAGTGAGGTCAAAATGAAAATCAAAGATGGCGGCTGCACACTTTTTTTTTATAAGCAAGTTTTTCTGTGTCAATTAAACATGGCATGTTTTCTTTCTTTCCTTTCTACCCCTTTGATTAAAAGTGGCACTTCTGAACATTTTTACTTCGTTCAAGGGATTGTGGCTTACATTTTGTATGTGTAGGATGTTTACGAAGGAGGCTTTCGTTTTGAAGGGAAGATTATGATAGGATTGCTACCCTCTGATGGTTTAGGTCTGCTGTTGAATAGTAGCATAACTTTCTGTACAAAGGGTCGGTGTTGGAAAGCGGTATAACTTTGTGTGCATAGGCCGGTGTTGGACATGAATTTCTATTGCTTCATCTGTAAACCCTTGTACAGTAGGTTAATATTCAGTCGAGCGCACGTCCATGGTCCATATGGTCCATGTCCATGGTCCATGTCCATGGTCCATGGGTCCATAACACACATACCTTTAGCTGGCATAGCGTAGTGCGGAGTTTCAATAGAATACCAGTTCAGTTTATATTGGTTTTTGTTGCTACTGACGTGCGACTGTACTCTCTCGACGATGAGTATCTTCATTTATTCCCTTGGTCTAAATAAATATATTATATATATGAGACAACATCCACACAAGGTCCCGAACTAGGCAGAGCCTGTACTACGGTAATCTGATGACTGATATACTATAATATACATATACACACCCAGACACAGGTCAAACAGACATGTGTTTGCACACAAATGTTTGACTTGTCTGGGGATCGAACCCGGAACCAGTGGCTCAGAAGGCAGCGTCACTACCAACTGCACCAACCGGTCAGTCAAAGTCCATGAGGTAAAAGAGAATGTCATTCGTGTTAACAATGGTTGGGACTAAAAAATGTTTGTATAGTCCATTGAGCTAGGAAAAACAGTCTGATATGACTATCGGACAACCAACAATGACAGGCCGAGTAACTTCAGTGGACGGCCAGGGGTCGTCCTCTGACGGCGAGAGAGCCTCGGCTCGAAAGATCCCCACCGGTAGGCGGGGAGGGGGGGTCCAAGAGCGAGGCAGGGGGAGGGGGCTCACAGCCCGGGAGGCAGCGAAGCTGGCGGAGGAGCCCGCAAAGGAGGGGGTGACTGGTCGTGCAGTCGCTTCGGGGCCCTCAAGCGACGAGGCGAGCCTGTCGAGTGGCCCCGACAACAACGACAATGAGGCCTGCACAACCAGCCTCAAGGAGGTAGTGGAGGCTGAGGTACGGAAGGTGACCTTGAAAAAAATCAAGTCGTCGAAAAGCAGGGCCGTGGTCGCGGCAACGGCCTCCATCATGGCTGCGGTGGAGGCGGCCAGAATCGACGGGCCTTCGGGCGGCGAAGTGGCCGAACTGCGGGCGGAGGTCGCTCGCCTGACGGCCGCCATGAAACATCTCCGGGAGGAGAATGGGAGGCTCAGGGAGGACCTGGCTGGCCTGAAGGCCACCGGCAGCGGGCAGGTGCAGGCGGAACAGGAGCCAAGCCAGCCCGTTCGGCCAAGCCAGCCCATTCCGGAGGAGAACCAGGTCCTCAAGCTGGTTCGGCAGGAGCTGGCGGCCTTCCAGGCGCGGTTCTCCGTCCTGGAGGGCATAGTCCTACGCCCACCACTAGCGGGCAGGACGGCACCGGGGCCGAGGGTGGCCTCGTATGCGGCCGCTGCGGGAGCCGCCACCCCTAAGCCCGGGCCGTCTGGCCGGGCCCAGCCGCCGGCCAAACCGGCATCGGCAGGCGGAGCCCAGGCAAAACCGGCGTCGGCCGGTGGAGCCCCGGCGCCGGCAACGCAGACGCCGGCCAGCAAAACACCAGCTGGGGCTAGGAAAAGGATGGGCAGGACGGCACGGGATGCGCAGGCCCCAGAGCCTACTTCCCGGCCTCAGGTATCTCCCACGACTGACGCCGGGTGGCAGGTGGTCGGGGAGAAAAAGGCGGCCAAGGCGGCCAGAAAAAAGGAGCAAAGGCGGCGCCGCAAGGAGCGAGCCGTCGCGGCAAGGCTCCGCGCCCCAAAGACCGCGGCTGTAGTGATCACGCTACAGCCGGACGCGGTTAAGAGGGGCGTGACGTACCGCGACGTGCTCACCAAGGCGAGGGAGACGGTGGACCTCCAGGAGCTGGGGATCACCGGGGGCCTCCGGCACAGGGTGACCGCAACTGGCGCCCGCATGCTGGAGATCCCCGGTGTGACGAGTGGCCCCACCGCTGACGCCCTAGCTGAGAAGCTAAGGGCGTCCCTCAATGCGGACGAGGCTCGAGTCTCCAGGCCCGTCAAGTGCGCAGACATGCGAGTCTTGGGCCTGGATGACTCCGTAACGGAGGGAGAGGTGGTGGCCGCCGTCGTCAGGACGGGCGGGTGTCTGGCCGACCAGGTGAAGGCGGGCACCATACGTCCGGACCCCGCGGGTATGCGAACCGTAATGGTAAGCTGCCCCGTGACGGCGGCCAAAAAGATTGTGGAGGGCCGAAGGCTTCTGGTGGGCTGGGTTTCGGCGCAGGTTAAACTGCTGGAACCCAGACCTCTGAGGTGCTTCCGATGCCATGTGGGGCACCACGTTGGCGTCCAGTGCACCTCGGAGGTGGACCGTAGCACTCTGTGCTTCCGCTGCGGTCAGCCCGGACATAAGGCCGGCTCGTGCGAAGCCGCGCCGCACTGCGCAGCATGTGCGGGTGTTGGCAAGCCGGCCGATCACCGGGCGGGCAGTAAGTCCTGCGCTCCACCCACCGGAACCAGGAGGAGAGGCAGGCCCTCCGCCGCCGTTGCCATTACCACCTTCACCGCGGCCAGTGCCACTGCCACTGTTGCCGCCGCCGCCACTGCCGCCACCCGGGAGGAGACTGAAATGGAGGAGTAACGGCTCCATTGAGACTCCTCCAGGCGAACATCAACCACTGCGCCTGCGCTCAGGACCTGTTGCTCCAGAGCATGGCGCAGTGGTCGATTAATATTGCCGTGGTCGCTGAGCCGTATTTTGTCCTGCCCAGGGATGACTGGGTTGAGGACCTGAGCGGCTCAGTGACCATAATTTCGTCGGCCGCCGCCGGCACCCCATCCCTCGAAGGTGTCACGAAGGGACAGGGGTGCGTAGCAGCACGGTTCGGGGAGATAGTAGTAGTGGGAGTGTACTTCTCTCCGAGCCGAACTCTCGCCGAGTTCCAGAACTCTTTAACAGAGTTAAGTGTCGTCGTCGCCGGGTACCATCGCTTCCCCGTGCTAGTGCTCGGGGACTTCAACGCCAAAAATCCGGCTTGGGGTTCCCGTTACACTGATGTGCGGGGCAGGATGGTGGAGGACTGGGCTCTGGAGACAGGCCTGGTCGTCCTAAACCGGGGTTCTGTCCCCACGTGTGTGCGGATGCGGGGTGAGTCTGTGGTGGACATCTCGTTTGCCAGCCCCGCTCTGTCACAGCGTGTCATTGACTGGCGCGTCATGGAGGAGGTGGAGACCTACTCCGACCACCGGTATATCCGGTTCGACGTCTCCGCCCAGACCTCTAGCGCGCCGGTCCAACAGGCCCCGAGTGGTCCGCGGTGGGCGCTGAAGCAGATGGACCGGGAGCTCCTCCTGGAAGCCTCGATTGTGCAGGCCTGGGTGTCATCACCGGACAGGCCTGCCGATATTGACGATGAGGCGGAGTGGTTCCGGGAGGCCATGTCCGAGATTTGCGACGTGGCAATGCCCCGAGTCCGTCCAGGAAGCGCCCGACGTCAGGTGTACTGGTGGTCGCAGGAGCTGGAGACGCTACGCAAGGCGTGCGTCGCAGTGCGACACCTGTACTCCAGGCACCGTAGGCTCCGCATCCGCCCTCCGGATGCGGAAGCGACGGAGGCGGAGCTGTACGAGGGATACAGAGCGGCAAAGACTGCCCTCCAAGAGGCTGTCCAGCGGGCCAAATATACGGCCCGCGAGGAGTTGGTGGAGACTCTGAACGGAGATCCATGGGGGCGCCCTTACAAAATGGTGCGGAATAAACTCCGCACCTGGGCCCCCCCGCTGACGCAGAGTCTCCGCCCCCAGCTGGTGGAGGAGGTGGTGAGCGCTCTGTTCCCTTCACGGGGGGAGCATACTCCCCCGCCCATGGCTCCGCCGCTCGCGGTGCCTGAAGCGGACCACGCGGACGACGACGACACACCTGAAGTGACCGGGGTAGATCTGAGAGTGGCGGTAGGTAGGCTGAAGGCCAAAAATACCGCCCCAGGACCCGACGGCCTGCCAGGGAAAGCCTGGGTCCTGGCCTCGACGGCTCTTGGGCCTCGACTGGAGGCGCTCTTAAGCGCATGTATGGAGAGAGGCCAGTTTCCACTCCGTTGGAAGACGGGGAAGCTGGTCCTCATTCGGAAGCCAGGGCGCCCTGCGGACTCTCCGTCCGCATACCGGCCCATTGTGCTGCTCGACGAGGTCGGCAAGCTCTTTGAGAGAGTAATTGCAGGCCGCCTCGTCGGGCACCTGGTGAGGACGGGGCCGGATCTTGCGGATAGTCAGTTCGGCTTCCGCAAGGGGCGCTCGACGGTGGACGCCATCATGCGCGTTAGAGCCCTCACGACGGGGGACGCGGTGTCTCGGGGCGGGGTTGTCGTGGCGGTGTCACTCGACATCGCCAACGCATTTAACACCCTGCCCTGGAGTTGCATTGGGGAGGCACTCCGGTATCACCGGGTGCCAACCTACCTCCGTCGAATAGTCGAGGCATATCTGACGGACAGAGCCGTCATCTACCCCGGTCGCGATGGGGAGTGGAACCGGCGAGAGATGTCGTGCGGCGTCCCACAGGGATCGGTTCTAGGGCCGCTCCTGTGGGACATCGGTTACGACTGGGTGCTGCGGGCCGACCTCCCTGATGGCGTCAGCGTGGTGTGCTACGCTGACGACACGCTGGTCCTGGCGCAGGGGAGGTCGCATCAGGCGGCGGCCGACGCAATGACACGCGGGGTTGCGATAGTCGTGGAGAGGATCCGGCAGTTGGGTCTCGAGGTGGCTTTGCACAAGTCCGAGGCCATGTCTTTCCATGGGCCCCGGAACAGGCCACCATCGGGATCCCAACTAACGGCAGGAGGGGTTCACATCGGCGTCGAGTCCACGATGAAATACTTAGGACTCGTGCTCGATAGCCGGTGGAACTTCGTGGAGCACTTCCGACGTTTGGCCCCCAAACTGGAACGGACTGGGGCCGCCCTCAAGCGGCTCCTGCCCAACCTGAGGGGTCCAAACGCCTCCTGCCGGAGGCTTTACGCGGGGGTCGTGCGGTCCATGGCTACATATGGGGCCCCGGTGTGGGCGCGTTCACTGCGGCGGAGAGCCGCCCACTATCTGAACGCGCCCCAAAAGGTGGTAGCCGTAAGGCTGATCCGGGGCTACCGCACGATCTCGGGCGAGGCGGCAAGCCTCCTTGCCGGACTGCCGCCGTGGGATCTGGAGGCGATAGTCCTCGCGCGCCTGTATGAGTGGCGCGCGGAGGCACTACGCCGGGGGGAAACCCCGCTTCCGCGGCAAATCGCGGCGGAGCGGACGGACCTCCGGCGCGATCTCATGGCGGCATGGAAAGAGCGACTGTCGCAACCCAGCGCAGGGCACGCCACGATAGCGGCGGTAAGACCCCTCTTTGAGGAGTGGCTAGAGAGGCGTCACGGCGTCCTCACCTACCGCCTGACGCAGGTCCTCACCGGACACGGAAGTTTCGGGAGGTTCCTGCACATCATCAGGCGGGAGGAAACGCCCGGGTGTCACCACTGCGATGATCGCCCCGAGGACACGGTGGAGCATACGGTGGGGGCCTGCCCTGCATGGGCGGAGCACCGCCGTGTCCTCGTAGAGGCGATCGGCAGCGGCGGCGATCTCTCACGCCCGGCCTTGGTTCAAGCCATGGTCCGGGGCGAGGGGGAGTGGGAGGCAGTCGCCTCCTTCTGCGAAGCAGTCATGCTAGCGAAGGAGGTGGCGGGACGGGAGAGGGAGAGAGTCTCCCGTCCAAGCCGCCGCGGTGGACGCTCCGGGCGTCGGGAGCCGCGGGACGACTCCCGGCCACCGTAGGCGCGGGCCTGCGGGCGGTGAGTAATGGGTAGCTCACCGTCCGATCAGGACCAGGCCCGTGCTGGACGGCGCGTACGTGTTCCACGCGCGCCTCAAAGAGATGTCAGCATCATAGAGGGGGCCCACTAGGGCCCAAGCCTGCCGGGAAAGCGGGATCATCCAAAAGGGGTACCGCTGACCCGGAACATAAAGGGCCAAGGAAGGAACACGGGTGGGTTTTAGTCAGTAAGAGTCTGACACTCCCTTCCGCTCCACCCAGAGCGGGAGGAGTCATTTGATGATTTCCCATCCTCAAAAAAAAAAAAAAAAAAAAAAAGGCCGAGTAACTTTTTATAGTTTTTTTTGTGTGTTGTTTTTTGAATTTATAATAAAAAATGTTGTTATTTAAAAAAAAAACGATTGTTGTTGCCTTAACCTGTGTTTAAAATTTTGCATGCTATGTTTTATCTTAGCTAAACATGCTTGTGCATCAATTTGTATATTTAACACCCTTTTTCGTACCACTTGCTCAAAAAAGTGACATTCTATGCCACAAAAAGCGAACATAACAATAGTCATTTTTAATCAGTTAAAAACAGGGAAAGAAAATTGTACTGAATTTCATTCATCCTCTAGGGGGAGAATGTGATTTAAATTTGGAATACTTACCGAAAATACTGAACTACATCTGTGTTTACACCATTGAGTTTGTATATGTATAAAGCATTATACCTCTTTTTGAAAAAGGAATACGCATTTATTATGCAGTTATGATTATTAAATAAAATTACGAAAACCGACGAGGCCGTATGAGCTTGATGCCTTTGCTTTTCCGACAAAAAAATATTAGTCTAGGAATTTGCCGCGTTTTTGTTTTCTTCAAATACATAAACGTTAAGTTTATTTTAATTTATGTTCTAAAAATACGTTATACGGACCAATGTTTCGAATGTTAACTTTTACTTTTAATTGTCATTATTTTTAATAAATGCTTATCTCATATTATTATTGTGTTAATTTTTTCGCAAATGGTACGAAAAGTAGAGTATTTTCCTCGGTGACAAAGCTGTCTTAGTCTTGGGTGAACTTAAATCCCTCGCTACACTCAGGACTTGTCTTAAATTCCTCGCTTCGCTCGTGATTTAAGTTTTTAACACCCTCGCTACGCTCGGGAGTAAATCTCGAGTCCTTCATTACGCTCGCGATTTAAATCGTCACCCGCGACAGAAGACACTGCTTTATCCCCTTGGTTAATAATCTACTATTATACCATGTTTTACGCAAATAAATATTCTATTCTATTCTATTCACTTTTAGTCATTTTTCATTTGACCTGGTGACCCTAACCTAATCTAAGTTTATCACTCACCTACTGCATATATCTAATTACAACAATCACGGAAGAAAGAACCTTCAGTGGGTACTATAGTGGGTAATAATTATAATTTATCTTCTTCCTTTTTTTTCGTTTTTAATCCATCTTATGTGTATACATTATTTCCATCACTAATTCAAAGCTAAAATCTAGATTCGATCATCAGTACCTAGGTACTTAGTGTCAATTTCACCAATGAAACTGTCCACGATCAGCACATCTAAGCCGCGTTCAAGAGCTGTCAGTGTCATCACTGTAGTGGAATATTGACATTGACAACTCTTGGTTTCATTGGTGATATCCGCCCTTAGTTGTATGTTCTACATGTATACGTGTAACTAGTTTACATGTGTAGGTAAACCTAGTAAACAATAATCCTTTTTCACGTCAAGCACGTGTAGGGACGAGGCAAACTATTCACAACTTTCAACAGTTGAACAAAGCTTTACTAATTTATATTATATTAATTACAATGTAAGTAAACCATTTGTACCGTTAACTTGTAAACTTTTGGGTGGATTTCTAAACTATGGTATCGATGTTAAGTTATTGTTTAATTAATGTTTGAAATGAGACACACTCAGAGACGTTCAATAAAGTTTATTACCAATTAACTACTTTTAGAGTGATCTGTTGCAGTTAAATCTAATCTCGAGTCTTTGCATCTACCACTTATTAAATGTTCGGTATCATCGTCTCGGGTTTTAGAAGAAACTCACACGGAGTCAATTAAAAACACATTAAAATTGAAATTCGTAAAATCGTTCTTGGTAACACGCCATTCTTGATAACCGAATAAAACGAGTAAACAAAAACACACTACTTGTTAGATACTGAAGCCAGTTAATTTTAAATCAAGAACTTTGTTCAACCAAAATGAGGTGAAAATGTTCCTTCTAACCTCATTAAATCAAAGTAAACTTTACTAATAGCTACGTTGTATCGACACCCAACTTCAGGCAAGTTTTAACAAAAGCCGACCGTTCCTTTCAGAACAAAGTTTAAAACAAGTTCGGAAACATGTTTTGTTCCACTTTAGTTAGTATCGGATAACAATGCTGCTTCTAAAAGTTGCTTAACGTTGGAAGAACATGTACTTTGTTTTTCAAGTTTATTAAAAATTTCCATGAAGTATACGCAGGTTTATTGTGAAAATTATTAATTATTTTTTAAATTATAATCAAAGTCATTTATTTAAACTGGGGTGATAATCAGCACTTTTTGAACGTCAAAATGACATAAGACCGTACCCCAGATGACGTTGAACATACAATTATATGCAACTAGCGACCCGCCCCCAATTCGCACGGTTTTTACCACTTGACAAAACATCGAGATTTCTTTATTATGTATAAATGTAAGTTTAATATGAATATTTAATTGTAAGTATGCACAAACCGGAATGAAATCTCTGAATGATGGTGAACAGCGCATCAAAATCCGTTCAAATTCAATTTATAATATGTACAGATGTAGTTATGGATATAGAAATCGGTAAATGAAAATATCTATGCCCTACGCATATTCTTTCACACTTCCACAAGAACACTCTCAGTAACAGCCCAGAGTCTGGATGTATGCCCAATTTTAGTGGCAATAGACTAAACCCCCCATTACATGGGAATTTTAACAATAATTGGTTATATGTGGGGATACCATGCACCTCTGCCTTTCCCTTCGAAGAACACAACACATTTTGCACTAAATCGACTTTTGCACCCCAAATAAATTAAAGTATCTTTAAAAAAGCCCGCAAGAGCAATCCCCCACAAATCTCTTTAAAATTATTGAATGAAGAACCATTCTCCGTAATACATAATCCTCGTCCAATAAAAACGAATAAAAGCGCTATGAAATAAAAGCCTAAGTAAAAATAACACATTATAAAAACCCGGGCGTCTGAGGGCACAGTCTTTGTAAAGAAAATACTCGAATACACGGGCTCGACTTGCGGGAGGAATATCATTATTATTGGTTCTATGAAGCGGAAGACTTTTGTTCAAAGAGACGAAAAGAACTTGAGATTGTGACAGTTCAAGTTTTTGTGTATTGTTCAATTTCATTTAATCACTTCTTCATCTTTCATCAATCAACACTCTCTGGTCGCATGCGTTTCAGCCTTTCATCATATTCTATACAGGGTGGCCCAAAAGTCGTGGATCAAACGCAACTAGGGGTTAGGTGGGGTCATCAGCTGCAAAAAGTTGTTCTACGGGAGGTCCTTAAGGTCAACCCCTGCAGAGTATAATTTATTTTGAGTTTTTATGACAAAATACACTTTTTTTAACTAATTCTTATAAAAATTCGAAAAAATCTACATCCTGTATCTTTTTTATAATTTTCACTAGATTGGTACTGATGAGTCTTTGCCTTAGACATGCTATTTACGGTTGTTTATTGGGTGTGTTGAAGATAATATTAAGTTTTACGAATTTTTTTTTCTCAAATCATAACTTTTCATTTACTTTGGACCCCACTGTGAAAAAAAAATACTCTACCGAAAAGTGACCCTGTGTTACAAGTTTTGGCGCATTTAATAGGGATTCCGAAAAGGTATTACACATGGCCATGAGTGGCTCTAATATCTTTCTAGGACGAAAAAACAAGACAACGATTGTGGAGACAGAGAGGATCCGCAGTTCTTCGACAAAGTTTTATGGACGGATGAGTCAACTTTTAGAAGAATGGGAGTATTCAATATCCACAATCTACATTTTTACTCCAGAGTAAACCCCCATATCATAAGAAATGATAGATTCCAGCATCTGTTTGGTATTATCATGTGAGCTGGTATAATTGGCCAGCAGTTGGTGCTGCATGAAATGCCAGCAAGGCTGAATGGTGCTCAGTATTTAAATTTTTTGCAAAATAATTTAAACCATATCCTTAACGAAGCTGAAGTTCCAGAAGAAAGAATAGCAGAAATGTGGCTGCAACATGATGGCGCCCCGCCTCACTACGCTCGAGCAGTTAGAGATCATTTGAACGAGTGCTTCCCCAACCGGTGGATTGGTCGAGGCGGACACTTTGCGTGGCCACCCCGGTCGCCCGATTTAAATCCATTAGATTTTTTTCTTTGGGGCTATTTTAAAGAAATAGCTATTGATTATTGTTCTCTCCTTGGTAAACCAAGGAGAGAACAATAGCGAACAAGAACTACGACAAAAGCTCGAATTTGCTAGGTTACAAGTTACTAACAACAGAGGTGTTACGGAGGAATTTTATTAGACGGTGCAGATTATGTATTATGGTCAGAGGCAGGAATTTTGACCATTTATTGTAAAATGTTTTGCTTAATAAAACAATTATTTCACAATCGTTGTCTTGTTTTTTCGTCCTAGAAAGATATTAGAGCCACTCATGGCCATGTGTAATACCTTTTCGTAATCCCTATTAAATGCGCCAAAACTTGTAACACAGGGTCACTTTTCGGTAGAGTATTTTTTTTTCACAGTGGGGTCCAAAGTAAATGAAAAGTTATGATTTGAGAAAAAAAAATTCGTAGAACTTAATATTATCTTCAACACACCCAATAAACAACCATAAATAGCATGTCTAAGGCAAGTACTCATCAGTACCAATCTAGTGAAAATTATAAAAAAGATACAGGATGTAGATTTTTTCGAATTTCAATAAGAATTAGTTAAAAAAAGTAAATTTTCTCATAAAAACTCAAAATAAATTATACTCTGCAGGGGTTGACCTTAAGGACCTCCCGTAGAACAACTTTTTGCAGCTGATGACCCCACCTAACCCCTAGTTGCGTTTGATCCACGACATTTGGGCCACCCTGTATAAGTTTCAATCTCAGTCCTATAAACACAACACAATAATGTCGTCGTGTGAATATATATTTGTCCTTTGAGGCAGTAGACCAATCAAACATGCATGCTGCTGGCTGTGTCGGCCACAGACAGCTGTTTTGTTCGGTAGCTCGCAATCAATTTGAGATATAGGCTGTGCTGAGAAATTACAGTTATAATAAAACGTTGTGTATCTGAATTAGGCCTCTACAGGTTATTCTACATCTAAATCTGCCTAGCCATTTTCCAATTACGTTGGAGTAGCCTTTCTGTCTTACCATATGCAGCTGAAAACCTGTATTTTACATGGAGTGTCACGATACCCATTGGGAAGATTGATTGTCAGACTTCGGCGCTTCTGAACACCTTTAGGTACCGACTGTCAAAGATCTACGAATGACAGGTTATTATTATATACCATTTATATACTGCCACAAGCAAAGACCACAAACCACCAGCTTATCTGGCCCGATCTCAGACTAAGGAAAAGAAAGGACTCGGCATAACGAACAGTATACAGAGTATACAGCATATCTCACTGCGGCCGGTCGCCATGTTTTGTCACAGCCAACAAGTACATCAGTTGTCATAGCAACTTGTTTCTTTGAGTGTTTTGAAGAAAATTTTGATATTATAATGCGCGCAGCTCTACCGCAAGCCGCCATCTTTGTGCCAGACTCACATTTTAGGTATGCACGTTTTTTTCGTAGGTATGTCATGTCTATTCTTCTTTTCCTTAGTCTGAGGGCCCGATAGCTGAAAGTTAAACTAATGAAATCACTATGGAAATTGACAATGTCTATCATGTTTTGGACACCGACAGCGCCGCCGTCACCGAGACAGATGTCATTGCGGTACAGTTCCGCAATGTTGCTGTCACAGAGGTATGAGTGACTGTAACGACGCTCTACAAAACCTAACATTTGTGCCAAAACTCGACATGCCATCGTACTCTGTACTACATACTACCATAAAACTCTCCTGAAATGAGTCCTAAGTGTTATTAAATTTGTGCCACAGATGTACAGTATATACCGACCGCGACCCTTCAATTACCCCGCGTTTACACCAAAGTATTAAAAAAAATTCTACATGTTGTGACTACTGTTTGTAACAAATTCTGAAGACTAGCTGTAAACAAAACTTGTAGAAAAATATGTAACAAATCATGTCTGGAACAATGTCAATAAAAAGTAGTAAACGTGGGATAATAAGCAAGTAGCATAGAATATTCTATGACTAGTGAGCACAGGATTGCTACAAGGAATATAAAATGTAAAGGTTTCAAAACACATAAAATGTTCGCTCGTAGTTTGTTATCATCGAAAGAATCCATGCATTTGATATGTAAATACCCTTTCCGTTAAACGGTTCTGAGCCCCATACCAACAACTGCAGTTGCATACCTAAACGCTTTGTACTGAAACTGTTCATAGCTAAATAGTATAATAACGTGTCCAGTGGACCTAAGTGAACGCGCGCAGAACCTGTAACATGAGTTCGATTCATTTTAAAATTGAACATCATAGAATTTACGTTACTTTTATCCCAAAGCCACTAGCTACACGCTTAAGAGACCTGCGACATGCCACAGCGACTACGAAAAAAAACAAATAAAAGTAGTGGTTTAGAGCATGCCACGGGTCACTGCGACGCGACTTGCGGAGCTCAAACTCAAACTCAAAGCATTTATTTCAAATAAACCAATTACAGCCACTTTTAAATTGTCAAGGGGTCGGTCAGTCAGAAAGATGAAGCTAGTTGCCCATTCCAAAGCGTAGTAGGTACGTATGGAGAAGAACGGGCAAGAAACTCCATGGCTACTCTTTTAAATGAAAATTTTGTTACAAAAAAGTGGTAACATCATTCATGTTGTAAATATACATGTGAGAACGATGTAGAAAGACGTGCACGTTAAAATCGTCCGTAATAAAAAGATAAAAACAATTATGGAATTAAAATAAGCCGTGGCAGCTAAGAAATGACCAGTACCTACTGACGGCGCCCGTTCACGAACATGACGTATGGATCAGCACCATTCAGCTCAACCATTTTGAAGGGAACTCAATGATCCAATACACACGCCACCACCAGCGACACATTTGTGTGAGCATGACATACTCTCAGCCGCCAGGGCACATTCATTCAATGAAAGACGTACACAGTAAGCTTTATAGTGTTTACATAGTGCTCACACATGTGCTATGCAATTATACAATACTAAGAGATTGCGTTCGAGCCAGAGCCTCAGTTTAAACTTAGTCCCGGTACAGTACGTTCACATAATAATGGCAGGTCGCTACCGATCGCCTGCGGGCTTAAACTATCGAACAGTCGAGTTTTACAATCCCTAGCCAATGCGATGAGCGTAAAACTGTACCTGTATTTACTTTTGTGTGTCCTTTTAGAGGTTACTGAGCTCTAAGATAGTAAAAGGGTAACCACACATCAGGAAAGGTGAACTAGGGTTTTTTTATGTTTGTCCTTTTTGTTTTATATGGTGTACAATAAAGTGTTTACTAAATAAATAATGAACAAACGACCTGCCTTCTATGTTGGGGTTTAGATATTCTGTACTGTAAAAGCGTATATTCCTTTTATGACATCAAGTGCTGATTTTAAAGTATTGACGTGACAACGTCTTATAATTCGATGGAGCCGGCTGCACGCACGAAAAAACATGACTCATGCGCCGTTACCTCACTCTGAGGCGTTCCATTTAAGGCTTGAAGTGTAAGCGAGAGCGCGGAACGAGCGACAAAGAGGCACAATCGGCCTCCGCGTTCGGCAGCGTTCGACATCTGTCTCTCTCCTACTTGAGTGAGCGATGCGTCCGCGTGGACAGCTGCTATACAATAATACATTTACATGTTTTCGTCAAGTATGAAGTGCAGTGAAAAGTGAATGTGGTGTCAATTGTTTATAGCCACGATAATTGCGGCGATAAAGGTAAAAATTTACATAATTGTATTTATGCGTACAAATAAATGTAACTTGATCAATTCAATTGTGATTTCCATTTACCTCCTTCTCTATATCCATACAAAATATCAATCAAACAAATAAAATTAAAATTTTCTTTTGAAAAATGCAACCATTCCATCAGTATTTTCTTATGACGTTGTCACGTTCAACTATCGTCAGTAAACCGACTTTACAGACAACCGATTTTTTTTTTAATTTACTGCCGCACTCATGCCATTTAATGCTACATAGTAATATAATCAATCATTAACTTTTTTTTTTACATTCGCTAGTGTACATAAATAAGATTGCTAAATAAGCAAATGACAAAAAATATACAGTTTGACTGACAGCGTTGAAGCGTGACATCTCTAGGTGAAGCTTTAAGTGAAGTTATAAGTTCTAATTGCTCATTTGATTTAACGCAGTGATACTCGTAGTTATGAAGTATACATGATGTGATAAACAAGGCCCATGATTTTCAAATTGCTTGTAACTGTCGTTAGAACAATCTATGCCAGAAGGAACACTGCTTCGCGTTTTTAAAGCATTTTCTAGGAATAAGTCGTTTTGTCATTAGCAAGTACATTAACAGTTTCTTCATCAATAATATTGCATGTTGTAGGTCCAACTACTAAACAAAACCATAGAAAAACCACCTTGATTTGCTTTTGAATTAGAATGCAAATTGTTTTCTTTTAAATACACTCGAGAGCAATGAATCCGGGTCACTTAAAGAATCCTAAAAATCTCGGAAACTGAAAATGCTAGGTTAATGCAATAAATTGTATTTAATAGACAATGTAATACTCCTTAAATGAAGGTATTAAAACTTCTTAGTTATTGTAAAGTTATATCATAAAAAAATCAAATTTGAAAAAGGGCCACTTTCGAAGATGGAACTACGAAATTACAGCATTTGGTTTTGCTTTTGTTTGTAATCTGTCATTTATGTGGGTACATAAACCATGTTGATAGTGCTCTATATTCATTATTCAAGCTGAAATTATGTCGCTTACGCCTGAAGAATGCACCAGAATACTTACAATGCTGGAAACCGGCCGGAGTCAGCGCGATACAGCCAGGACTGTCGGTGTGTCGCTGTCAACAGTACAAAGATTTCTCCGACGTTACAAAGAAACTGGTTCTAACCTACGCAGACCAGGAACGGGCAGAACCAGGTGTACCACAGCACGAGAAGACCGATACTTGGTGAACACCATGCTTCGAAATCGCTTTCTCACAGGAACTGAACTCACCAATCAGTTTCGACGCCTCGGAGGAAGTAACCCAAGTGCATGGACAGTAAGACGTCGGCTTGCTGAATCTAACTTAAAACCCCTTAGACCTGCAAACGGCCCTAAACTGGAGCGTGGGCATCGTATTTCAAGACTAAGATATGCCCAGAGCCACGTAAATTGGAGTATTGAAGATTGGTCAAAAGTTATGTTCTCCGACGAATCAAAATTTATGCTCTACAAGCACGATGGAAGACACAGAGTGTATCGAAGACCAGGGGAAAGATTCAAGCAAGCATGCATCGAAGAAAAAGTAGCCTACGGTGGTGGGTCTGTACTTGTGTGGGCCGGAATTTCTTCTGAAAGTCGCACAGAGCTGGTGATCATAGAAAACGGCTCTTTAACTAGCGTAAGATATGTGGAAGAAATCCTCAATGATCACGTTGGTCCATTTATGGTCAATTTAGGTGAGGATGCTATATTTATGCATGACAATGCCCGACCTCATACAGGTAGGATTGTGAATGACTACCTTCAAGAGATGAACATTACTCGTATGGAGTGGCCAGCGCGCAGCCCGGATATCAACCCGATCGAGCATGCTTGGGACGAGCTAGGCAGATGCGTAAAACAACGAAACCCTCCCCCAATCTCGCTTCGTGAGCTCAAAATTGCTCTCACAGAGGAATGGGAGAATATTCCCCAAAATCGTATAAGGAACTTGGTGTACAGCATGCCAAACCGCGTAAACGCAGTAATGGAAGCACGAGGAGGCAATACGAAGTATTAAAATTCAAGAAAATCGTAATAAAGTTCAAAAATTTCATGTTTCCTATTTTTGTTTTAAGGAGAGATCAGCAGTTTTTTTCTTTATGTAATTTTGTGTTAATAAAATGTATTTTTTTTTACTTTCATTTAAGGAGTATTACATTGTCTATTAAATACAATTTATTGCATTAACCTATCATTTTTAGTTTCCGAGATTTTTAACATTCTTTAAGTGACCCGGATTCATTGCTCTCGAGTGTATCTCGCTTGTTTATTTTTGTGCAAGAATTTCGTTGAAAAGAGTGTCCGTGGACTTTCTTGATCGTTCTTCTCCATGGGTTCCTACTACGCTTTGGAATGGGCAACTAGCTTCATCTTTCTGACCAACCGACGCCTTGACAATGGGGAATATTCACTAATTTTGAATTTTAGATTAATGTATTCTTTGTCAAAAATAAAAGTGAAAGTGAAAGTGAGTGTTCTTGGAAATCCTGTGTTGTTTTTTTTTGCGGGATAACAAATTTACGCGAACTTTGAATGCTTGTAAAAGCAAAACTACTTGGTAAAAAAACACTAAAACTAGTGTTTTTGTAGATATCAAAGCTTTACTGTAACGAAGTTTCAAGTGATTTTACATACCTATGAACACTCCTCATTCAAAAGAATTGAAATTTAATTGTTATTGTTTTATTTGAAATAAATGCTTGAGTTTGAGTTTGCCGACTCTATTTTCATCTGGTGACATACAGTATGTGTGGATATATGGAACCATTTCTAAGACTAACAGTACTGATTATATTATAGGATATTCATGATTTAGGTTATCCAATTGCTATTATTTGTACCAACCAGTGATAAGTATCTGTCAGCTGTCATAGACACGTAAACAGTCGTGTATTTTTCGTCTGGTAACATTGACAGATACCCGTCATTATAGTAGTAATCGACTAATCGAATGAATAATTATTGTTTGACTGTTGAGAGTTGAGACTTTTGCCACCATTAATTTGGAAGTGTGACAGTTTATGACTTTCGCACGTTTTGCACGGCACTGGGGATTGAACAGTCGAACAGAGCGTTGATATTTTGCTGTGGATATTATATCGAAGAATATCTATACAATCGTTGTTTCATTTCTGAGTTGAGGTTAAGTTCTTACACAATTAGGAAATAAGAAAAAAAATACTGATTCCTATACAAAAAAGGTGGCAGGGACATCCGCGCGCAAGCTGTTTCATAGAAAAGAGCCATACCCGCGCGGTCAAAAGGTTTGTAACTGCATTTTTTTTAATAACCGGCGAAAAGTTTCAAACCAGAGTCTCATGTGAGAACCCAGAGAATCATGTGCTGAATTTATGGTTACAGTTTGCGCGTCGTCGATGCCACCCTGTATATTGATCGCAGTAGGTATTGCACTTTGTAGGAAACGCTGTTTTTTTTCTTCATATTTCAGGATCGGTCACCTCGAGAGGGGCACTATACTATAATAATATAACATATACTATATAGTAACAGCCGCACGGGTCGATCTTCAAGGTTAAGCAACGCTAGCCGAGGTCAGTCCGTGGAAGGGTGACTACTCATTACTTGCCGAGATCTCTCCGTGCCTCGGAAAGCACGTGAAGCAGTTAGTCCCGACTGTCATTTGTAGATCTTTGACAGTTGTTACGGGTAGTCAGATGCCCGTTAGTCTAATAACTACCAGTAACTGGGTTGTGGAGGTCCGATAGGTAGTACTTTAAACTGGTATTCAGTTGCATCCGCAAACCGAACCTAACATACTTTTGTATGTTAGGGTCGGTTTGCGGATGCAACTGAATAATAATGAAAATCGTCTGCTTAGGCTTTCGCCTAGGCAAATGATTTTCATTGTTATACCATTGCGTCTGAATAACAATGGGCAAGCTATAACGGACACAATGGCTGTGAATAGTAATCATAATTTTGCTCTTATTAGTGATTTCAACTTACCCTGTTTGGCATGGAATGATGAAGGCTATTCTATAATAAATAACTGTTCGTTGCAAATAAGAACCGCTGCTGCTTCCTTTGCAGATGACATTAGCGTTCTCGGTTTATCTCAATACAATCTTAACACAAATACTAATAACAGGATTTTAGATGTATGTTTTTCAACTTTACCCTTCCTTTTTAGTAGAAGCGATGATCCATTGCTCCAAGATGACTCTCATCATCCTGCACTTGTCATAAAGGGCTACTTAATTATTCTTATCACCCCTTGACGAAGTGCTCATACCACGTCGTAATTATTATAAGGGGGAATATAAGGAACTGAATAAACACTTTAACAAGATAAATTGGGATTATAAATTTTCAGTTGAATCGGTTGACGTTGCTGTTGACTCGTTTTACACAGAAGTTAAACTTGGTGTGGAGCGTTTCATTCCCCTAGTTAATAAACTGAAATGTCATAAATACCCTGTATGGTACAGTCGAGCGCTCATAAACATCATTCGCGAGAAATTTAAAGTACATTAAAGATGGAAGAAATATGGTAATCCCAGGGACTACTACGAATTTGCATTGTTACGTTCTAGACAACACGAGGTTGAAGCATCCTCTTTTCAAAGCTATATAACTCAGACAGAGAAAGCGATAACTCATTCTCCGAGTATTTCTGGACCTATGTTAAAAGTAAAAGAGGCAGTAGTCAATATCCAAAAACAATGACTTTAAATGAGGAGACATTTGAGTCAGGTCGCGAAATTTGTACAGCATTTAATAAATACTTTCACAGTGTTTTCGTCAGCCCGTCCACGTACTCTGCTGCAGATACGAGTACTCCCAATGAACTGACCGGCTCAGCTAATGTCCTATCTAACCTCTCTATCACCAAAGACACCGTACTTAAGGCCAGGTAGACCAGGCAAAGTAGGCATTTAACGCTACCAAGTTTGCGCGACGCAAGCCGTGCGCTTACGTCGCCTGCGTGAACTTACATGAACCCAACGCCGAGTGGCGAAGTGTCACAGTACAGGTAAGCGCGTTGTATAGGCAGTAGGTCAACTTATTTTATTAATTTGTTTTAAAAAATAATAAAATACGTGACTTGATCCATGATTTTTGTTTACCGATATACGTAGTAATCGCAAAGGCCGAAAATTAATTTGATGTGTTGTAAATACATTTTATTCAGTTATTCGACATTTTAGTTTCGTAAAGTGCATCTCACTAAGCGACACGCGCTTCACTTGTGGTGGTGGTTGGTTGGGTGTGGTGTAAAAAGAAGAAATGTTATGTGCTGACACCACTCGCCTTCACGCACAGGCGTGACACACATAACATTTCTTAGTATGGTGTTTATGGTTGAGTGAAAAACACTTTTTACAAAAAAAAAACAACCGATATAAAAATATAAACACTGCAAAGTGCAAAATAATAGTTTCGAAAGTCGATGTTTTTAGTTCTGTTTTTTCCTTTTTAGTCACGAAAGTATTATTTTGCACTTTGTAGTGTTTATATTTTTATATCGGTTTTTTTTTGTTGTAAAAAGTGGTTTTCACTCAACCGAATTGAGAACCTCCTCCTTTTTACAAAGTAGGTAAAAAAAACAAAATGGAATTAATTTAAAATTATTTTTAATACAAAATTAAATTAAATTATAAACACAAAACGACTGTTTTTCATAAATCAGTATTATAGTTTTTGAGTATTGAGTAAATATGGAAGGAATTCAATTCAAAATCAAAAATAAAAATCAAAATATTTTATTTCACTTAAACCTACATGGGTACTTATGAAACGTCAGAAGCTAGGTGTACGGATCCAATTGGTCGTTTCCTATGGAGAAGAACGTTACTCTTTTTAAAAATAATTGGCTTTTACAATATTTCCAAATGACAGTAGGTATGGGAGAACAGCGTAGGCCTGTCGTGCTGTGGCCCGGGCTGGGGTCGTCTTGCGGTGTCTTTAGACATCGCCAATGCTTTCAATACCCTGTCCTGGAGTTGCATCAGGGAGGCACTCCGGTAGAGTCATCAGGGGGTATCGCACGATTTCTTACGAGGCGGCTTGCGTACTGGCCGGATCCCCGCCCTGGGACCTCGAGGCGAAAGTACTCGCGTCATTGTATCGGAGGAAGCGAGGGCGCGGGACGAGGGACCGATGCAGCGGCACATGGAGCTGCGTCGGTCTCAGCTTCGCGAGGTCCTGGTGGCGGAATGGCGGGACAGGCTTTCTCGGCCTACCGCCGGCCTCGTCACCATCGAAGCGGTCCGGCCGGTGCTCGAGCGCTGGCTCGGGAGGCGGCATGGCTCCCTGTCGTTTCGGGCGAAGCAGGTGCTCTCGGGGCATGGTTGCTTCGGGAAGTACCTGTGTCGCATAAACAGGGAGCCGGACGCCAGGTGTCACCACTGCGTCGACTGCCGGGAGGACACGGCGCGGCATACGCTGGCAGAGTGTGCCGCTTGGGAGGAGCCGCGCCGTGCCCTCATCTCAGAAGTAGGCAGTGACTTGTCACTGCCGGCCGTAGTCGAGTCGATGGTCGGCAGCGACGAGTCCTGGGGCGCGGTGATTTCCTTCTGCGAGACGACTGTCTCTGAGAGACTGCGGAAAGGGAGAGGGAGATCTCGTCCACTCACCCGGCCCGCAGAAGGCGCACCGGGCGTCGGCGGAGGGCGGACAACGCCCTCTTCCAGCCCCCAGGGTCCAGGGGCGACGGACACGGGGACGTCCGTCGCCCCCCACACACCAGGACCCGAGGTGGCGGCGCGTAGTGTTCCACGCGCGCCCCTTTTAGACGTCGCGGGGGGAGTCAAACACCTCACTCCCCCCCCCAGACCCGATGATGCTCGCAGTGGCGGGCCGGCACCAGTCGGGGGTTGCGGAAGGATCGTACGTTCCCGCGACCCCCGGCGTAGGTGTGAGATGGAACACCGGGGTGGTTTTTAGTCAGTAAGAGTCAAGAGTCTGACAGACCCCGCCGCCCGCTTCAGGGCGGTGGACATCCATGAGGATTTTCCACCCCGGAAACGAAAAAAAAAAAAAAAAAAGGGAGGCACTCCGGTATCACCGGATGCCGACCTACCTCTGTCGTGTGGTCAAGGCCTATTTGACAAAATTCGCGCCCTCACGCCCCTAGTCGCCGCAGGAGACGCCCTGGGCGTCGTGAATCGCAGGCCGATTCCCGGCCCGGTGGCCGGGAATCGGCCTGCGATTATAGGCGTGGGCTTGCGAACGGCGAGCAATGGGCAGCTCGCCGATCGATAAGGACCAGGCACGGGTCGACGGCACGTTGTGTTTCACGCGCGCCTCAAAGAGATGTCAGCACTAATGACGGGGTCCGCTAGGGCCGATGCCTGCTAGGGTTGCGGGAAAGTCCGAGAGGGATACCGTGGCCCCTGGCACAGGCAACTGAAGGAACACGGGTGGGTTTTAGTCAGTAAGTGTCTGACACGCCCTCCTGCTCTGCCCAGAGCAGGAGAAGTTATTTGATGATATCCCACCCCCAAAAAAAAAAAAAAAAAAGGCCTGTCAACAAGTCCCAGGTACTTGATAAAATGAAAAATGGTCTACAGATCTAAAGTCTACAAGGCCTACAAAGTCCTCACATTTACAAAATAATAATGTATCAAAAGGATAAATAAAATATAAAATATAAAAACCTACTAAAACCAAGTGATATGATTGCCATTACAACCACTAATAAAGAGGTGAAAAATTGGAATTGTCTGTGTTTATACACAGACAATTCAAATTTTTCACCTTTTTTTTTTTTTTTTTTTTTGACATTATTGTCAAATAATAAAAATATTATGTCAAAGAAGTATACGCGAATAATTTTACATCGTTCTGGAGCCTTTTCTTTTTGTTTTTGGAGTCCTGGAATTTTTGTTTTTATTCCTCATACCTACTTCTGTTTACTAACAAAAACGAATAACTGATTTCTTTTATTTACACTACGTGATAGCCGCGCGCTAGAAAAAGGGACATAGGTCTGGCCTCGACCACAGGCCTCGACAAGGCCTGGCGGGCGACTGAATCACTGAAATGACGAACGCGAGCCGCTGTGTTATAATAATAATTTATTATTATAAAAATTAAGCTATTTTTCAAAATGTAACCACAGATTATTTTTCTATATGTTATTATATTTTTTTAGATATGGTTTTTAGTAGTAAAACTTTTATAAGCTTCGAGTAAAATAAGAATTACATTTAAAAAATATCGAATTAGGCTGTTCTTCGGATTTTTTTTTGATCGAGTGAAGTTTACGATATCGTGTTTCGAACCACAAATTGTAAAAGTACATAAAGTATACTTCAATACGTTTTTTTTTTGGCTTAAAAAATCACGATTTCTTTGTTTATTATTAAATCAAAGTGATATAAAATTGGGAATACCTGGCCTTAAAGCCTTGCGCGTTAGGACAAAAGGACCTGGTAACGATGGATTAGCACATTCTATAGCTTTATTATTTCGAAAGTCTTTAGCCAAGTGCGTCTGTCCCTCTCTGTGGAAAACAGCTCATATAGTGCCAGTGTATAAGAAGGGGCCCAAGATGGATATAAAAAACTACCGTCCAATATCTATTCTTAACACACTCAAAGTTTTGGAAAAAATCTCAGATCAATGATCTGAGGCAAAAATCATCTATAACAATCTATATCCAATCATCTCTAACGGTATAGGCCAAAGCCAACACGGTTTCGTTAGGAGACGGTCCACAGCATCTAACTTGGCCACGTTTTGTGACTGTGTCTTGCGTAATATGGAAGCCGGTGGCCAGGTTGACGTGGTCTACATGGGTTTCGAAAAAGCATTCGATCGTGTGGATCACGAGATCTTGCTGGCAAAGCTGAAAACGCTTGGGATCCATGGACATTAACTGAGATGGGTTAAGTCATACTTATCGAACCGATTGCAAGCTGTGGTTCTAGGAGGTTTTAAATCTGACTTCGTAAACATCCCCTCCGGTGTTCCCCAGGGATCTTTATTTAGTCCTCTTTTTTACTGCGCATACCTGTGTGATATACAGTCATGTTTCAAATCCGCAAAACATCTCATGTACGCCGATGACATGAAAATATACATGTGTGTAAAATTCAGATTTGATTGTGAACTGATACAGCGTGATCTTGATGCATTATTCAAGTATTATCAGCAAAATAATATTACTGACAATGTCTCGAAATGTCAATGCATTACATTTGGCCGTTCTAAATACCCAAATAAGTATCCTTATGGAATTAATAATAATGCGATTGAAAGGGTTGATGTAGTCACGGATCTTGGTATAAAGTTGGATTCCAAATTGCTCTTTGACCAATATATTGATATTATCACCAATAGAGCCTCTGGTAACCTTGGTTTTGTAATGCGTACTTGTAAGCCTTTTAGTAGTTGTCATAGTCTAAAGATTATATACTTTGCATATGTGCGTAGTATTTTGGAGTACTGTTGCCCAATCTGGTCACCCCAATACGAGGTATACACTAAAAGAATCGAAAGTTTACAGAAAAAGTTTATAAAATTCCTAAACTACAAATCCCGGAAACGTCATGATTCCTATGCCCGCAAACACTATGATATGCTTCCCCTTGTGGATAGGCGTAAGATGTTGGATATGCTTTTTCTCTTTGATATCCTGCGAGGTCACCTGGACAGCAGTGATTTACTATCATGTATAGATTTCTGTACCCCGAAAACACGTACTAGACACACAAAGTTACTCAGTGTCCCTGGCTGCCGTACACAATACGGAAGAAATACTGTTCTGACCCGACTGCCTCGCATCTATTCTGAAAGTGTCGATATATTTAATTCATCCAAACAATCACACCGGAAACAAGTCAAGCAGATATCGTTTAGTAAACAAATTGTGCCATAACTCATTCTAATAAAATAGAAAAACGAATAAAGATATATATTCATTCATATATTTCAACAAAACACGTTCCAATTGTTGAGTGCAAATATGTTCACAATGTTAAACAAATTATTTAGTTTTTTCTTTTGTTAATTAATATAAATACTTATTTTTAACTTTAATTAAACGTGAGTAATGTGTCAACAATCGCATTTTACCTATTATTGATAGCTATACTTATTTAAGATTTTTCTTTTGTTTTCTCTCGCTACTTTCTAGTTACCTAGCTTTATCAATGCCGTGAAACTCTGTTATTGTCATCATCTCGCTATCACTGAGCAATGTATGTATACTACAGGATGCTGTAACTTTGACGCAACTGCATTGAGCTGTTCATTGATAGTGGGGTAAACATGCATAACTCATGTAACTTAATTATAAGCTGTTGAGTTTCCAAATATATAAAATAAAAAAATAAATTTATCCCATAGTAAGAGTTGTTTATTTTCATGGGTACACTACACTACACTCCGTTGAAGTACCTATGTATGTCGTTTAACCTAACCCCCTGATATTGATGATGATGATGGGGACTCCCTTTTCCGCACTTACACACAACCTAACACCCTGTACCTATAACATGAAAATATCCTTAAAGCTAATGTAGGAACACACACTCACTTTTGTTTTTTTATAATTTCAGTGTTTAAAATGTGGATCCACCCACATTTCAGTACCTATGAAGATGAGTAGCATAGTGGTAGTCAAAACCCAGTCCACACAAATATATTTCGCAGAAAGCCAGGCACTTCCCACGTACCAACCGGGCCACTATGATGTCGGTATACAAAATCCTGCCAACCGACTCCCGGCCAAATGTACTATGAAAACCTTCGAATTTTAATACGACCCGACGCGAATATCCTTTGGTAATACAATAAACTTGCTTTACTAAATCCTAAGGCGGGGACCGACGGCCGGGCTTGTCTCCTACGTTGTGAAAAGGTTCTAATTTAATCAGTTAAGCCGTCCATTACGGTATTGGAGGACCTGTTCGTAGTGTAGGTAGAAATAGGGTTGAATGGGGTTGAAAGTGCCGAGTTTATTTCAAAAGTTTGGGGTTGAAATGGAAATATTTGGATCGCGATTTATTTTAATAGATAGAGGTTCTATGTTAGGGTAGAGCTGGCGTAAGTTGTGTTTAAATTATGATATTTTGGCTGCATTTTGTGTGAAGGGAAACCGATAATAATATAGGTATCTGTTTTGATAGACTTTTGTTACTTGGGTTGTTTTGCTACGCGGCGGAGGGTTGCCAAAATGTGGCTTTTGTAACCGTCTGTCAATTGTCTGAATACTGCAATATATTAGAGTAGGTAGAATGCTGTTTGTTGTGCGATACAAGATGGGTGACAGGGGAGTTGAAACTAGGTTTAGACGGGGTTTTGGAAAATAAAGAAGCGAAAATAAAAACATATTTTGCTTTAGTTACAACACGTATGTTTTGCCATTGCGCATACTGTGTCTATAAGGCAACTCTTTCGTAACTCAGGACCAACGATAGAGTATTAATAAAATGATTTCTTCTTCGTTTCCATCTCGAGCAAGCGTAGCGTGCATGCTCTATATGAAAAGAGGTGTTTGCCTTGCAGTGGGACAACAGCAGGCTATTATTTTTTTGTTTAGTTGCAGATGAGAAACCTTCCATTTCTTCGTCAGGATCAAAGCGAACACCTTTCCTGCGTGTTTTTAACAACATACTGCGTTCGGAATCCGTCGGCCAAACATGATGATTATGGCATATTCTTCAATGATTTTTCATTGTGTTACCACCAGTAGGCGCGAAATAGTGAGTTAAAAAAATTGCAAAACTTTTAGTCATTTTGCCAATATACATCAGAAGAAAAGCAAGCCAAAAAGGCTACATAACCTCATTCAAGCACATTGCCATCTAAACCTAATATTCACACTTAGAAACTTTTTCCTCCCAAAAGAAATCGAAGATGAAGAGCACTTACGATTCCCATCGTCAGCAATACCCTGAGACCCGGGCCCGGCGCGTCCTAATATCGGAAAAAGTCCTTGATTTACGTACGAACTTAGATCCCGATGCTCCAATCAGATACAACTTCACAAATATAGGAGCCAGGTCATTAAAATTTTAGTCAAATGAGGTCATTGTAAATGGGGGATTATAGGAAATACCGTGTACTGTGTTCTTAGTTATTTTTTTTATCGCTGGGAGAAAAACGTATTGAATTCAAGGTGATTTTGTGTTTAAGCGGTAAATTTCTTCGACAGTCAGGAATGCTTATCATATTGATGCACTATGTTAATTTCCCTTGTTATAGCCATTTCATACAACTGTCAATAAAAGATCGCTGATATTATTCGAGTAGTCATTTTGGTAAACAATAAATTTCCCTGGCTTATTTGTAAGTGTGGTACAGATGTGTTAGAATCATCCACTCTAATAGTAGTTTCAGATCCAGCCCAGGTCATATCGGGTAGTTTAACAGTGGCAGCTTGTTCGAGTCCCAAATTGGGAGCAGAAACCCCTTTTAAAGATAGCTTAGATCCAAAAACTTAGATATATGAAGATGACACTATGATTAATAGTGCTAAATTCCAATATTGACTAAAGAATTTTAGGAAATAATGGACGTTATTATTAGAGGACTATCAGTAAAGCATTCATCCTTTTTTAAAGCATAAAGACCAATGACAAATACTTCAAAGAAAAGCCTTTTGACTTCGTCAACTCAAACACAAGGAGATGCGGGTAGCAAATAAGTCAGTAATAGTTTAATACGAAATTCTGGCATAAGTATCAAAGTTAGACAAACTTTCAGTCTCAAAGGTCGCGTCAGACAATTTAAGTTTATAACACTTTTGTCACACAATAAATGGTAGATGAGCTGGGACGAGCTGTGATTACTGAAAAGTGAACGTGGATGGATCTCTTTCTTGTACAGTCACAAGTACTAATATACAACGTGTCCCGGAATCAACGCTCACCACCAAACACCCCAATTAGAATATTATGGTCTAATCATAATACATACACAAAATTTTTACTATCTTCTATAATATAAAAATGAATCGCTGAATGTGTTGCTAAGCGCAAATCTCGAGAGCAGCTGAACCGATTTTGCTAATTCTTTTTTTAGAATATTCCTTGAAGTACGAGAATGGTTCTTACGGAGAGAACATTTTTAAAAAATCCTGAAAAGGTCTAAAAAACCACACTTTTCTATACTACCATACAATCGATTCGTAATACTACTTAAAAGTCAATTTGAACTTTAATACCATACCATAAAGTTTAAGTGTTAGTGGAGAGGTTCCGGGAAGGCAAAACAATTGAGTGACGTTAGTATCGTATACTTACCTAAATATTAATGTCAATATCTAAAAAACAAAAAAAATAAAGAATCGACTGTTTAGGCGGTACGAAGTTCGCCGGGTCAGCTAGTTATGTATAAAACATTGTTTGTTTATTAAATTAGATATATTGATCGTGGGAGATAAATTGTGGTCACATTACAAATCTACGCTCGCATCCAGTCGCACACGTATAAATGTAGCGTAGTAGGTACTTCGTCCACTATGGTTTGTTTTGACTGTACAGCGGAAGTGTGACTGTTATTTACGTAGATTCAATTATTTTTGGTAGAAAAATTCGACACAAATCGATCGACAGAAATCGATTCAGTAAACGATTCTGAGCAAACTACTTTCAAAATGTGCATTAATTCAGTTACACATTGTATATATTCACTAAGTAACTTTTAAAAGCGTTTTGGATATACTTTATAGATTGTAGTTTTATGTTATGACGAACATAGCATTTTAGAACCCATACTATTATGAAAGAATATGACCTTAATTATATCAAAGTTGCAATCGTTATACCACCAGAAAAACGCTTTTGAATGTTGCTGAGTGTATACATACCTATTTGTGCTCGTGACTGTGCGCTAGGCCGCACGTCCGTAGTCACAAAACCTGTAAAAGCTGGCCTCTTATTCTATTGAAACTCCTTACTACGCTAAGCTGGCTCAAGGTCACAGTGTTACCACTGACGTGCTGCTTACTGTGCACCATTATAAATTACAATTTAATTTTTGATACTTTACATTACGGTGTCACAATGGATGGTATTTTCGCTAAAAGCGATCTTTTACAGATAATCTACTTATTGCTGCGTGTTTGAATTTGAAGTTTCCTTAAACCTTTAGCTAGAGTGAAGGAACTTGGGTATTTTTCTTTCACTTCTTCGAATCAAGGTACCGAGACATTATAGAAGTTTACAATGCAAAATCAAGTAGCATCGAGTTGATCAAAAGCCTAACCTGAAACTATTTACCCAATTACTTCTTTAATTTATTACTTATTTAATTTTCTTGTAGGTACAAACCTAGGTTTTATAGAAGTTTACAATAGAAAATCAGGTAACATTGAGTTGATTAAAAGCCGAACGCAAATCTCTCTCCGCAAATCTGCCTCTATTATTTAAGGTATCTAATTTCAAATCTGAGAATGAAACTACACGCTCCAATGATTCTGCTTTCTGAAAAAAAAATACGCTGTCATTCGTCCAAAACTTTTAAATGTAAAGAGCGATCATTTATCACCTACACTCCAACTTACTTTGATTCTGATAAAAAGCTCCCTAACTTTTTCTTCCAATTGTACAAATTATCGATTCGTCCATTTGACAGACCTTTATTTGGGCCATTTGTCTCTAAAGCCAACATTGTTAAAAATAAGCAAAACTACACTTTTACCTTTCCGAAATTATCCCCATTTCCTTTTATAGCTATAAGTTTTCCCGGAAACACGTAACCGGAGCGAGACCCGCACACAATCATCCCTTCTTATTGCCCTATTTAAATATTGAGCACTTACCTCGGCATTGATCGTCGGCGGCATTACAATTTTCTTCTGCGGCGGAGACCTTAACACCACATTTTCGTCCCTTATTATAATCTGGGGCTCCATCGCCAGCAGTTTTTTCTTGCATTCTTGCATTTGAAGACATTCCTTCTCTTTTCTTGATAGCACTGATTCCGAAGAAGCGTGCTTTGAGGAGCAAACTGATGTGTTTTTGCTTGATAGTTTTAAACTGTCTATTGATGCTGTCATTTTAGCTGTTTCTTTGCCGTTTGCTGACGCCATTTGAGATTATTTTCGCACTTTACGTTTTGGTTAAGAATTTAGATGTGCTTAGGTAGTTTGTCTGTGTATGTCTTTTATTGTATTTAGGGTTGGCACTGTTGACATCAGCTAGTGTTCAAATTTTGTCGCTTGTCGCGTTTTTGTTACTTTTAAGGTTTTAGAATCATGAATAATTATTGTGATGGTTAAAATTAATATAAATCGCTTTGTAAAAATTGTATTTATTTAGTACACTTATTTCAAATTCTACTGAAGTAAGTGAGTGAGTGAGTGGCTCTGCAGTTTTATATAATATAGGTATAAATAAATATTCTTAGAGTGCCGAATTAGGACACCCAGTACTTTACCTTCAAAATTACCAAGAAATTCACCAAAAAATATCAATTCAGACTACCATTAATATAATAATTTTAAATGGGACTATTAAATTAATTTTCCGGAACAACATTACCGACCCGACCGTTCCAACGGTAGCTTTATTTTAAGAATGAATTTAGGACCTATTTTTGTACCTTTTGGCAGAGGGCTCGGAGGAATTAATGTAATGAGTTGTACTACCAGAATGGGGAGAATATCGTCGGTGGGCTAATAACATTCTCAGCGGGGTAATTACGGTAGTTTGTGTTACACGTTTGAAGCCGACTGAAGGGAACTGCCTCGGTTATTGTTGGTCCTTTGTCGTCGTAGGCGAAGTTGAGATTGGGTTAAGTCGACTCGAACATAACATGATTATCTGGCATTTATCAAACTACTGACTACAAGTATGCAGTAGTGGCTTTTTAAATCACGTTTTTATTAAATAAAGGAATATTTTTATTGCACACACACTAAAAGAAACAACAAGAGCTTAAACAAGCACTATAAGAGCATAAATATATGTATGAATTAATTAATATATGTGTGTATGTATAGTAATACTTTTTTTTTTTTTTAATGGGTGGGAAATCATCAAATAACTTTTCCCGCTCTGGGCAGAGCAGGAGGGCGTGTCAGACTCTTACTGACTAAAACCCACCCGTGTTCCTTCAGTTGCCTGTGCCAGGGGCCACGGTAACCCTCTTGGACTTTTCCGCAACCCTAGCAGGCATCGGTCCTAGCAAACCCCGTCATTGGTGCTGACATCTCTTTGAGGCGCACGTGGAACACAACGCGCCGTCGACCCGGGCCTGGTCCTTATCGAACGGCGAGCTGCCCATTGCTCGCCGTTCGCAGGCCCGCGCCTACGGTGGCCGGGAATCGGCCTGCGATTCCCGACGCCCAGGGCGTCTCCTGCGGCGGCTAGGGGCGTGAGGGCGCAAACTTTGCCTCTCCCTCACGCGTTCCGCCTCCTCCTTCGCGAACATTACTGCTTCGCAGAAGGAGGTGACGGCTTCCCAAGCCCTCTCGCTCCGTACCATGGCCTGGACCAAGGCCGGACGCGAGAGATCGCCACCGCCAATCGCCTCCACGAGGACACGGCGGTGCTCCGCCCAAGCCGGGCAGACCTCCACCGTATGCTCCACCGTGTCCTCCGGGCGATCCACACAATGGTGACACCCGGGCGTTTCCTCCCGTCTTATCCGGAACAGGAACCTCACGAAACAACCGTGTCCGGTGAGGACCTGCGTCAGGCGGAAGGTGAGGACGCCGTGGCGCCTCTCTAGCCACTTCTCAAAGAGGGGACTTATCGCCGCAATTGTGGCGTGCCCAGCGCTGGGTTGCGACAATCGCACTCTCCATGCCGCCCTGAGATCCCGCCGGAGCTCTGTCTGCTGTACCGTGATTTCTCGCGGCAGCGGAGCTACGCCCCGGCGTTTCGCCTCCTCGCGCCACTCCCAAACGTGCGCGAGGACTTTTGCCTCCAGATCCCATGGCGGTAATCCGGCAAGGAGGCTCGCCGCCTCACCGGAGACCGTACGGTATCCCCGGACCAGCCGGATGGCCATGACCCTTTGGGGCGCGTTCAACCAGCGGGCTGGCCGCCGCCTCAAGGAACGCGCCCACACCGGTGCCCCGTAAAGGGCCATGGACCGCACGACCCCCGCGTAGAGCCTCCGGCAGGAGGCGTTTGGCCCCTCTAGATTGGGCAGGAGCCGCTTTAAGGCAGCCCCGGCCCTTTCCAGTCTGGGAGCCAAACGTCGGAAATGCTCCACGAAGTTCCACCGGCTGTCGAGGACGAGTCCCAGGTACTTCATCGTCGACTCGACGCCGATGTGAACCCCTCCTACCGCATGTATAGTAATACTAAAGCCAAAAGTCCAGTATTCTAAAGAACATCAATCGGAAACGGATTTCAATATGCTATACATACGAGTACATAGTCACCCACTACATGCGTGCGCGTCTATGTCTGAACGCTAAAACCGCGAGTTGTTTATATTCAGGTTTTTAATTGTTTGATAGTGATGTAGAGCAGATATTAATTCGATATTGAAGATATTTTCGTCCAATATTAGAGGTTAATGTTACGCAGATTTTTTTCACAATCGCGCGCCTTATTTGGTAGTCCACATTTAGGAGCAGAACAAAAAAAAAGAGAAGAATAAGAAATTAGTACATTAAGAGGAAGTCTGAAAGCGGCACCGGTAACTGAAGTTTTGTGGAAATGGGTTGTCATGGTACGGGCATGTGGTACGAAGGAAGGAAGAAAATGTCGTGAGGAAAGTTTTGAGTATGAATGTCGAATGAGTAAGGGAAGACCAAAGAAACGATGGATGGACTGTGTGAATGATGTCAAGGTTAGAAAGGGGTGACTACCGAGATGACGACAGAAGTGTGGAAGCTAAAGACATGTTGCGCCGACCACTAATGAATTTGGATCAGGCCAAGAGAACGGTGATGATTATTTAGTAGTAAAGAAATGATAGAGCAAAAAACAGGTGGATCTGTTATTTAAAATACAAAGGTGCAATCAGAATTGCAAAATTTCCTTCTAAAATCAGTTAGCTGCATTCATAATTGTTTTAAACTGCTAAAAAGCACTAAATAATCCAAGCCACGTATTTATTTAATTCAATCCGCCATTTGCAACAATAAAACAAATGCCACAGAGTAAATATTCCAGTGAATCGAAGCCACAGTTAAAATATTTGCAACGTTAAAAAAATGGAACCTTCCACTCAACGGGATTCGGTGCTCAGTCGGATATCGTCGGAAAAAACGTGGGATTTATTTCCCATTTGTTGTGTTTTTCCAATGTGGCGCGTTACGTCATTCGAAAAGAGAATTTGCTGGACCTTCGAACCGACGGATTTTCATAAAAAGTGTATAATATTTTATGAATGAAGAACTGGCTTATTCTGGCCCTATCTTGTTTCGGTATCGTTTTAAAAATTCAAAATGGTTTCTTTCACACGCAGAACATAGTAATGTCCTGCATGCCATGCCATGCATGCTGCATAACTTTAAGACAGTACCTAGTCTTAAAGTTACAATAATACATTAATACATAATACCATAATAACTTATCAGTCACCATTGCATTCCATATTACACCCTATAGTCTTCATAATAAAGTCCAGTTTTCCACACATATTTTAGAATAAGAAGGATACTACATTACTCATATCGTATTGAGTTCCTTTTAAGATATCTACAAACCTCTGAATAAGCAAATCATCATCAAGAATGATCGCCAAGAAAGATTACCATTCACGCAAAGAACGAAAAGACTTATAAAAATATACTTACTTACATCCTTTTGTGACGTTGAGAAGGGAATGAAAGGGGGACTCTTGTACGCCACGTCAGGTGCCTGTCATATGCCTACGCAATATGAGTCAATTGCAGGGAAAAGGTATTTGTGGGCACCTCAAGAGTGGGTTGACTGGTCATGCTAAAAATAGGCGAAGGTAGCTATGTATTTTAGTCGAGTGAAAGGTTTTTGTAGAGTTTCTGTTGATAATAGTGTCAGAATCGCTCTGTTGTAACGTTTATATCTGTATTTACAAGTATTCTATTTCTATATCACCAGCATTGATTGTCAGTGATATACTGGTATTAACTTATAGTTTTCTGATAACCACGGACTATAGATATTTAATTGGACACTATTTCGATTTCGGGTTTTATTGGACACATTTTCAAATTTCCCAGCTTCTCAGTCTTGTTAATTAAATTCCAAAAGCAAATATTGATAATGCCTGTTCAAAACTCTAAATTTATAAAACGTATAATGTACAAGTTTTAACTGCAGAAGATAATTGTGATATATGCCAAGTCCTCGTTCCTCGTTGGTAATCCATAAATAACAACACGTTGGTGCACCCCATCACTAATCTTATTTACTGGCTCATCTTTTTACAACGCCATAAGTAAGCTATTCTACTTATTTCTATGTCTTTTTTTCTATACCTAACTACTCTCATAAGAGAGTTGTAAAACAAAATTGGCAGTCATGAGGCAGCCGACAACAGTGAAAACCCCAAACTGTACACCAGCCGCTGCGCGTCGCCAGTCTGGCGGAACACGTCACGTTAGCTTGTCGGGGACGCGTGCCCATAAGTTTTACCCATATCAAAAATCGCTCAACGCGGCTCAAGAAGTTTCCGCTTTAAAAAAGACAAATTTTACGAAATCTTACGCGAATAAATATCATTAGGACTACATTTCGAGCAGGTTGCTAACACTAAAAAACCATTGTATGGGAAATAAATAATTATAATTATTTTTTTTATTGTTAGGGTTCCGTACCTTGAAAGGGAAAAACGGAACCCTTACAGGATCGCTTCGTTGTCCGACCGTCCGTCGGTCTGTCTGCCTGTCAAGCAAGGCCCTTTTTCTCAGTGACGCGTGGAGGTGTCAAGTGGAAATTAATATCAAATACGTATTAGGTCTACAGTCCCTTGGAGCTTGTAGCAGCACGCATCACGTACGCATAACGCCGCTACACTAAGCTATCCTATACTATATTGTAGTCTGTGCACTAAGCTATCGAGCGGCGCACCGCCACATATATTTATAACCTCAGCGCTTAAATGATTACCTCGACTGTTGTAAGAGGGCGCGCGCTGCGCGCCGCACATCGTATGATATTTTGACTGTGTTCTGATTTGTTGTTTAGTAAATATTACTTGTTACTCAAATTCCACTAATTGTGCCTTGGTAATTTTGTATGAATATAAGCCCCCAATAAATGGTTTTAATTCCGTCCTACAACCATCATTGTTTTACTTATAAATTACCTAACGCGTCGTTAAAAGTTCTAAAACAAATCGAGCATCTAAGTCAACGTGACGGATATCGATGTATGGGACAAGATAAATGATAATGATAAATGATTTTATTTCTGTAAGTAGGTTTGTTACAAACACTTTTACATGTCAATCATATTTTTAAAACTAGATGAGGTCGGCGTTTCATAACTGACTACTCTGAGAAGAAAGGCCGAAACAAACTCAGAGGTCACAGTCTCTTTTAAAGTCCAGACATAATCTTGGTCAGATCATGTGAAGACCATGTAGATTGGTGTCTGAAATGGTCTTTTGAGGAAAAACCATACAGATTGAGCGGACCTGTCCAGTCAGTGCACGCATTTGTCAGTAATCATGCCGCTCAACTGAGAACTTAAGGAGCACAACGATTCGACGAACAATACCAAAGAAAGGACATTTGGGTAGGCCGCATAAATTACTCAAGCTGCCAGATCGTGAAACTAACTAAGAAATAAAATAAAAAAGTAATAATCCACATAATCTTCACATTCACAATAATTTAAATAATATAATACTTTACAAAGTAATTACTCATGTCATTGTATGTATAAAATTCATCAATGTCAATGTGTATATAAATATTCGAACATAATCTTTGAGGACCATGTAGATTAGTATCTGAAATGGACTTCTGAGGAAAGAACCACGCAGATTAAGAGGACCTGTCCAGTCAGTGCACGCATGTGTTGTGCACTGACTGGACTGCAGATGTTTTTATAACTACAATTTTAAGTTTGTTTTTCGGATAACTTCATCGCAACTGCGGAACCCTTCACTGTGCATGGTCCGACACACACTTGGGCGGTCTTTTTTCTCCGGCTTACCGGGAAGTCGTGATGGCCATTCCGGAGCCAAAGCACCCCTGGAGGATACCCTTATGGGTGCCACGGGAACTGGAATTTGGACCCGTGGCACCCGTGGATTAAATAAGTTATACCGATTGTGGGAGAAAATTGTGGTCACATTAAAAATCTACGCACGCACCCAGTCGCACACGCATGGCGGTGTCTAGCACAGTGGGTACTTCGTCCACTATGGTTTGTTTTGACTGTACAGCGAAAGCGCGACTGTAATTTACGTAGTTTTAATTATTTTTGGGATAAAAAATTACCTTTATTATAAATGACAGAAATCGCTCCAGTAAACGATTCTGAACAAACTACTTTCATAATGCGCATTAATGCAGTTACACATTGTATATCTGTCTAGCCTTTTTCCCAAATATGTTGGGGTCGGTTTTTTACATGGAGCGACTGTCTATCTGACCTCCTCAACCCAGTTACTGGGTATTACGATACCCCTTGATAAGACAGAAGATGAAAACAGTGAGAGAGATAATTAAAACAAGAGCAAAGGCGAGTTTGTTCAAACAATCGATCTCAGAGAAATCCCGGGCTCCAAGAATTTTCAATACCTATGTTTTTTGGTAGGTACAGTCAGCAGCAAAAGTCGATTAACACGGTTACTTTAACACTTTTTTATCACAATATCATCTAATTGCAGGGACACGAGCCTCCTCTCTTTGAGTGAGCCGTAATCCACCACGCGGGCCCAGTGCGGGTTGGTAAATGACATACGTCTTCGAATTTTTGTTTCTAGGACATGTCGGTTTCCTCACGATGTTTTCTTTCACCGTTATATCATAATCATCATCTAAATTGATAAATAACGATTTGATACATTGCTTTTCAGTATTTTAATGTAAATAGCTAAGATTAAATCTCCTCAATAAATAACACTTCAAAAACTGAAGTGTTAATCGACTTTTGTTGCTAATCGTACCTTGGTAGGTACTTCGCCCAGAAATGCTTATAAAAACTAAATGCTCTATCGTAACGTCAGCTACAATGGATCCGCTCTTTTAATTTTTTAATGCCGTCACGTCGCGTCGGGAAATCAGCGAATTTCTTTTAAAAATGAAGCCAATCTATTTTCTAATTGAGCCCCATCGAGACCTATCAATATTCATTACGGTTTCTTTTGGGTATTAAATTTTGTAATACTTTTAAAATGTTGTGTTTTAGCAACTGGAACATTATATTGGATTCGGTTGGTGCAATTGTTATTAGGTAGGTAATTGTTGTTCTTGGCTTTTTTCGGACGGGTTATTATTACTTTAGAGTTATTTTTTCATACACAACAAATGTTTGTATATTGCGGTAGGAGTAAACTTGTAGAAAAATTTAAGAAATCGTCACGTAACGAAAAAGCGTTATGCCATGCGACTTTTTATTATATATAATAGAAAGAGACAGAGAGAGAGTGAGAGATAGTTTTCATGATTTTCGAGGGTGCTGAAGCCAATAGTGAGGTCCAAATGAAAATCTAAGATGGCGATTGTGAAAACTTTCGGGACTTCGTTCCTGACGAGGATCCCCCGATTCCGCACGTTTATTTTTCTGGCTCCGAGTGTCTCTTTGAGTGAATCTTTTCTAAGTACTTGGATACTGCTAACAGTGTCTTCACGTTGAACGTGCTCGTTTAACGTATACTAACGCAACGCTAGCGCATCTTCTACGCGACGTAAACGTGACGCGTGACGTCAACGAACGCATCGTGCGAAAATGGGTCTTTGGTGATCGTATCATAAAATTATGCAATTATAATAGCACACACCTCCAGTTGGACGATGACGTCATATCAACCCACGTATGCAATAGGAGGCTGCCAAGAATTGTCGCCAAATTACACTACATACCCACATCTTGTTAAGGGCTACATGCCTGTTTTCCCCGAAACGTTGGTCAGGAATATATAGGTACATGCACATCTTGGTTATGTTATAAGTCTCATGTAATAGGGGTAAGCCTATTGCTATAAACCGGTTTCCAGATTCCTGGCTGCTAATAAGAAAGTCCTTATGGAAAAACCAAATAACACTGCCCAACCTGGAAATCGAACCAAGGACCTGAAAAATACGAGTAACTACCGTACTGGTTCTATTCTATTGAAGCAGAGCGTCGAACTTCGCCCTAATCCTAACCGTTTTTAGGAAAGAAAATGTCTTGGAAATAGTCTGATAAGATATAGAACGGAAAGTCTCCAAACAATATTTCGGAAGGGCCACGTACTAAAGTGGTATCGGTAGACAATAAAACGGGTTGTGAGTCAGCGACAACTGTCGGTCAAGCTATTTCTTTTACGAGTGTTATAACTCTTGCGTGGGACAGTAAGCAGCTGTGTTTCTTTGATACGTAACTAGCTTTCGCAAGTGCTGCCGTGTCACCCCCAACTCTCCTATCTTGAAAAACAGCGTTTAGAGTAAATCGTCTTTGAAATGTTAAATAAACTAATGTAGGTATTCCTTGTGTGAATTGTATAAAATACTTAATTACTGTTGAATAAGTTTTTAAAAGAAGTAAAGAAAAAAGGGCCAAATATATATTTTTTTTAATTTTGTATATTGAACGTTTTATTCTAATTAAAAGAGTTGGGCATAACCAGTTTTTCATACAAACGTGGTCACGTGTCATGTATTATCTTAAGTTTGAAGAGTTTTGCGCAATAAGGTATTACCACGTGATTCCAAGACTTATGTCTGCTAACTAATAGGTGTGTGAGATGAGTGTAACTTGTCAGGATCACTCATCTAATTTAAGGGTAAGTAATTGTCAAACCATGAAATATTACAAAACTATAGTTTTATTATTTATACTTAATGTAGTGGGTATTCAGACATTTTTATTAATTACGAACATAAAAAAATAATTTAGGCATGATTCAATCATTCAAAAATAAAGTTGAACGAGATCGCCATTACAAATATCTCGAAACTAACTACAAATTTTAAAGTTCTGTTTGTGTATGATAATAGTTTAAGGTGTATAAAATCATTTTGCAGCGGTTAGGCGAAACTCTATTATTTTAAGATAGCAGAGATGTGCGTGACACGGCAGCGTGGCATTCTTGAGATATTGTTCAAATGATAAGGTTTATTTTTCTAAATAAACCGCTGTTTCCTTTGCATTGTTCAACTTAAGTGCGGTTGGGTAATTATTTATTTATCCAATCAGAACGGCATGAAGTCAAGCAAAACGGTTAAGAACACTGATGAGAATTGGCTGTGATAAAAGAATACGTACCGGATGAATACAGTTTCCTTTAACCTTTTTTCAGAGAGGTTTTTTTGACAAATCCATACTTAATATTATAAATGCGAAAGTAACTCTGTCTATCTGTCTGTCTGTTACCTTATCCGCCTTAATGGCTGGACGGATTTGCATGAAATTTGGGACACAAGTACACCATGATCTGGGTTGGGGCATCTGATTACTTTTTGTCCCAGCAGTACTATTCCATGTGATAATTTCCGACCTGCACGCGGGAGAAGCCTTAGCTTCCATAAAATAATGCACTACCTTTAAGGAACCTTTACATCGATCTTCAGTCTCTAGCCTTTAGTCTCTACGTCAGTCATAAGAATTAAAACAAACATTTTAATATAAGTATGAATAGGAGATTAAAAGCCCATTCAACGACGATGATCTTAAATACCATTAGAATAATAAACATCATTCGAACTGTCACTCTGTCTTCATTCATTTAAAACTGTTGACAGACTTACAATGAAGTACTAACAATGCTAGCGGGTATTAGAAATATAACTTAGTTGTTGACACGTCAACATATATTATTGTCTGCTTTTCAAAAGATGTAGGTACAGAATCATAAAGCCAGATAATACAGACCTCCTTTTTTGAAGTACCTAGGTGTAAATCACGGAACAGAAAAATTATCTGTCCCGTGGTTAATTCATTGTACAAGTGGTAGGTCAGAAAACAAAAAAAAAAATCTAACGATAATGTATTTTTTTTCTAATATACAATTTAAAACTGCTATCGTATATTTTAATAGGTTTTCTGAGAAGGTAAAGACGCAAAGAAAGTTATTTTTAGAACAACATTGAGGACACAAAGGTAATGTAGTCATGGATCATTACAGTATTAATGAATATTCTGATTTCCACATCATGACCTAGTTTTAGAAGGATCATTTTATAAATGGTTTATTAATCCGCATTAAGATTTTACTTTAAAAAAAGGCAACACGAAATACATTTCATTTTGACGAAAAAGAAAAGAATTTATTTTCAGCGAAGAACAATTTTAATTAAACATTAGGCTATTAATCTTACGCTAGATTAAAAATCTGTTAAGTCAAGGCTTTAGACAAATTACAGTTTCGGATAAAAACAAAGGCATCTGTCTCCTGAAAATATACCATTAGTGTCAGCTTTCACTGAAATAAAGGTTTTCTATACTTTATTTTGGGTTTATCAAAAAAATGGTTTTAGCAAAATGCCTAGAAGATTTTCAATATTGGCATTTTTGCGTAAAAATTTCGCGACTTTCGTTCTAATATTATTATAAGTAAAAAATCTTCAGCTAGATAAGTTTTATCTTTGTGACGAGACCTCTGCCATCGTAGGACGGGAACGGATCGTTTCTAATGCAAATCCTACGAGAATGTATTCACACAAAACTGTTAACTACGTGCCGTTATAATATTTTAATTCTGGTCTTAAGATACGAAACAGTTTGTCATTTTAGTCCTTAAGGACGAACTAGTTTTTCGGCGGACAACATATTCTCATTTTTTTTTTTGTTTTTAATAAAGATTTATTATAGCAGACCTTGATATCGGGTATCAAATATAATTAAATTAGATTGACTTAGGCGTTTGTTTCTTTATAACGAGGGCATAAAATTGTATTTAATACGTCAATATTATTATTGCTCGGAAATTATTTTGGCCAAATTATTCTTACACTTCAACACCTAAACTATACACACTACACATACACTACAGTTTAAAAAAACCAGCACAGTGTATTGTTTATGATATTTTTGTTTTACGAGAACGAGGGTAACGCGTCGGGACGCGCCTTGCCTAGCCAGCGGCTGGCGCCTTACTGCCGCCCGCCCAGCTAGGCGGGCCGCCCTACGAACCAAAGGTCCTTTCTTTCGACGACCTTTTTGTCTGATCCCTGAGTTATTTTCTACTTTGACACCAATATTAGTAATAATAGTAAAGTTTTATTAATATAGTTGTTAATATCGGGGTGTGTTTGTGTAGACGTAGGGTAAGGGGAGGTCTCGATTAGACATAGTACCCTCATTATTTAAGAGAATGGCTTCATTAAGTTTTTGGGGAAATAATTGAGACGTCATGGTATTGCTGGGAAGAGATATTCGTTGTTTACCGGTTGTAACGAAAAGGTTTTATTGTAATGTTTTGAAGCAGCTCTCTTTCCTTCTATGAAGTTCTTATTGTTTTTCGGACATAATGACGAACATCTCTCTATTCCATCCTAAATTTTTCTTTAGTAAATTGGTTAATAACTAATTCTACAAAATAAGTAGTGCCACTTCATTAAAATATTTTAAGTGTACCGTGTAACTGTACCACTGCGCACTGTCCGAATTGTTCTGTTAAAACCTCGCCTTGTTTTATGTGGACTCTTGGTCCAACCTTGAAGCAAATATGTAGTACCTATATTATATGTAAAAGACATTCATCTTCTTAACGACCGCGTCAAGTAAATATTTATATTTATAAATCTGTAGAGAGAAGTATCATGTAAGATATAGCGTTTATTATATACATTATAACTTATACTCCTTAGTTTTGTTGGTTTCCTATGTAAAGCAGTCTGTGCCTGAGACTGTAGCTGCAATTTTTAGGGAAGAAAGACTCCTTCAATCTATTAGTATCACGAAGTTCGGTTGACTTGTTGACAAGAAAGTAGGACAAGCAAATATGTTCAATTCATATGTTTGTTTGTTGGCGAAATACGGGTTTCACATACATAAATGTAACATCATATTTAGCCTAAGGCTTTGTAAATAAGACAGTATCACTAACGACGTATAAAAATAATTTAACTTTCATCGATCAAAATTTTATTTTAATAGAGTTGTTTGCTAATGAATGTCAAAACTCAATCGTCTTTTCATCTCGCAAAAATCACGGTCGAGCGTCTTAGATTATTTTTTAAAGTCAGACTTTCTTTGCCTTTTTCAGCCTGGCGTTATTAATTTCAGTTTTTTGCCAGGATCAAGAAATATATTTTAAGATTTCCTTAGAAACGCCCGCGTCGTTTACAAGGCCTACATGAATAAAAAGTGAACATTAAAATCTTACAGGCTTATGTAAACATAGACAGAGATGCATAAAACCATAGATGTAAAACAAAAAAACAACAGACTAAAAATTAAAGTTCAAAAGATAAATCAAAATTATTATTAAAATCTTCTTTGTCGTCTGACACATTATTTTTTTGTCAGCATGTGTAATTCTTATTACGTAGGTAATTTTAATATGAATTTCTTTTCAGACAGTGAAATTAGATTAAACTGCATAGGTCAAATTCTGTCCACTTTCTTATTGTGTTTGAAATGATTAAAATTTAGAATGTTATTATACTTTAATTCCTGACTTGTCTATTCTGAACACGTTTTTAATAAGAAGAATGTGTTAGTAACACATTTTATCCCAGAACTAACGTTCGCTATTTCGCTATTAGCGTTCGCAAACTGTCAGCTATTTTCCTCGTGAGTTGTTAAACTCACGAAGAAAATAGCTGACAGTTTGTTTTTGAAAAAGTTAATAAAACTGTCATATTCATTTATTTATAACAGCTTAAACTATCCGTACAGGGTTTACCCTAATGCGACAGTGAAGAACTTAAACTAATAACCTAAGCTATAGACTTACAATAGCCAAATTAGAAAAATGAAAACTAACAACATTATTACACAAATAAAACACAAAATATAGTATAACATAATTACTTGCATAACATAGTACAAACATAAACACAAACATACTTTATATAGCATACTATATATAGCATAATATAAATAGTAATACCCTTGCAAATTATATTCAGTACAAGAATTGTTTGTCAATACTTGTACTGAATATACGTTCATTGATAATATTATATTGATTCACTGATTAACATAACTAACTCGGTAAACAAGACGTGATTTGATGTAGTTTCAACTGAATCAAAGTTTATCAGCATCATCGGCTTCGACTTTTTCGATATCTACAAATCCACTAATAGTTAATAACAACATTTTACGATCTGACCAGCAGTCAAACTTTAATTCCGACTATCCGTACCAAATGCCATAGATGTGACAACCGTATATACAAGTAGTGTATTAAAAAGTTTATATTTTAAAACCTCGACCTCTGTCTCTAAGGACCAAATACTTTTAGTACGAATGGTACTAATGCTGCTCACCACATTAGAGTCAGCATTCAGCGCAAGAAGTCAGCACTTAGGACCCAGAACATAACGCAGCGAGTCATTTATCTATGTCTTGAAACAGCTGATGTGAGATGTACGAGATTTGTGCACGCAGTGATGAATGTGGGAAAGATAGGAGCCGAATTTGGCTGAGGTTAGAAAAACAAAAAGTTCTCTATACATAAAAACATTGGTTTGTTTAATGGGTAGTTATGACCGTCATCCATGGATTTACTTATAGCACAAAGTATTTTTTTTATATAATTATGCAATAATTAGAGACCATATCGAAAACCTTTAAATATACATCTTCCAAAGTGGACTGGATAAAATATGCAGTTGTAATTCTGGTCATGGCATCCAATTGAACTTATCAATACATGTACAGACAAAAAACTGATCTGCACTACACAGTTTAAAGTTCCCGACCAAATACTGAGTGCACAAAATAGCAAATAAAACCAAGCTAAACACCGCGGTGAAATTAATCGAATTTTATACAAACATTCATTACCGATTCCCGACGGACTCCCGTATGTCTGTCGGACGTATACACACTGAATCGGTGACAAACATACAAACACCGGCGTAGTTAGCGATTTAATCAGATAGCAATGTTTGAACACGCTCCGCGAATCGTTTGTGGGGACGTTTTCTGTTTATTTCTGACTAACTTTGGTCATTCAAAAGGGTATCTATATTTGTAGATGAACGAATCCTAGTCATAGTAGTGAATGATGAGGGAACGTGGAGGCGACAGACAAGCAGGTACTGGCCGTGAATATCACACACTGAGTTGAAGAAATATATAGTTCGCCTTTGTAGAGCGTTGTCTCTTTCAATCTCGAATGGCCTCTTCCAGGTTGCGCCACAACACCCTGTCCTCCGACTTTCGCATCCAGTCTGTCACAGCCACCTTCTTAAGGTCGTCGGTCCATACTACGCTTACATAGCGGGGGGCATTCCACACTACGCTTGTCGATACGCGGTTCCACTCCAGGACGCTCCACCGGCCATCGGTCTTCCGACAAACATGGCCAGTCTACTGCCACTTCAGCTAGCTTACTCAAACTTGCTAACTCCAAGCTTGGTAACTCCGGTGCTTTTCCGAAAAACTTCATTTCTGTAGGCCAATTCTCGTACTTAAAAAACGTTCAAATTCAAGTCGCAATCTCATCTCAGCGACAATCAATGTCAAAAACCTGTCTAAAATGTATGTAAATTGATTGTAATTTTGACAGATTGAGACTGAGATTAGAATGCGAACGGTCTTAAAAATACGGGAATTGCCCCTCTGATTGTATCCTTCAAAGCAACTCCGAGCATAGCCCGCTCCATAGCACGCTGAGCGGCCTTGAGTTTGTGGACCAGCCCGACTGTCACTGTCCACGTTTCGGCACGAGAAGATTTGACGAAGTTTCCCAAACACTGCCCAACCCATCCGGATTCTTCTGTCGACTTATTTCGTGTAATCAAGTGTAATACATAATCAAATTAGTTACATAACGCACATCAACCGTATCGGGTGTCAAGCCGAACGTATTTAATGATCTGTCATCAATCACCGACAGATGTGACTGGCGGAAAATTAATGACAACTGTTGTCAACAGATAGACTGAGATAATAGTCTGATAGGCCACGATTAACTACTGAACGTGGTCGTATATGGCTCATTAAGTTTCAGGAAAATCAATGAAATCTCGTGGCTACGTGTCTTTGTTTAAGGAAACAAAGACACGTAGCCACGAGACAAAAAAGTAGGCTATCTTAAAAAAAAGGTTTTTTAAGATAGCCTACTTTTTTGTTTAAAAAAAGAAACATCTTTACATTTCCTCTAAGGCCCATCGTCCACGACGCTACTCAAAAGTAACAGTACAGTAGTAGTGCAGTGACATTCAGGACAGTTACTTGTTGGTGATTTGAGTTTTGAACACGTTACTTTTGAGTGTGTGTTTAAAACTCCTGGTCTTCTTATCAAATAGCTTCAAAGCACAACTTGTTAAAAATAAATGTATGACCTTCTAAAAGGCATACAATTCTACTTCTGAATCCATTTAGTAATGGAAGTTTCAGCTCTTTCCACATCAAAGGGCATAATCATTAAAAAAATTGTCCGCACCCTGCCGAGCCCCTACATTGGTAGTACCATTATTATTATGTAGGCGAATGGTTGTAATAGAATAAGTGGATCGACTTGCCTTTTGGTGACCACAGTAGGCAGCACATCAGTAGTAACAATACCAGTACAGGATGGCCTCTTATTCTATTGAAACTCAGTACTGCGCTAGGCCAGCTCAGGGTTAACGTGTTCCTCCTGAAGTGCGGTAGACTGTACCTACCATTATTTATAAAAGAAGACTGGAAAAATATTAACATGAATTTTGCTCTTTTCTACAAATTGCTAGATACTGCGATACGGCAGCTTTTTTTATTGTGGTCGCAATGTTAAATCCCGGGTTCAATCCCCGGAACGACGAAAAGTGAATTTTTCTTCCAGAATTTTTCAGATTTCGGAAGGCATGTAGAAAGTAATAGCAGATTCCTTTTACTGAAATAATAAATTGTTTAATTACTATTAATATTAAGTACAAAATCAGTTTTTAAAAAGAATTACCATTTTATTGTCATACTTTACGCGAAACTGTTAATTATAGTATATACAAATCGCGGTCTACCAAACAATTGATTCCAGTGTCCACTTGTCAAAATGTCCCGGTTACCATAGTAACCAAAAACCTGACAGTTAACATCTGCAACCACTCCGAATGAGCAATTTGAAATTTAAACGAGGCACCAGAGTGGAATGAGAATAGTTTTACTAACTAATTAACATTTCAGCGCTGAAAATGTTCCGGAAAAAGTTAAATATTATGCGGTTTTATTATATTTCAGGCAGAGAAGAACTATCGCTGACTTCCGGTTCAAAATAGACCATTTGGAAACCTAAATCCGTCTCTTTTTTGAACTATGAAACAACTATGAGGGAAATCTTTCGTTAGAGCCCTATCAACGTCCAACTCGTGCTGGCTTATGGCATATCTGATTTAAGGCTGTTCACATTAGTTTTTACCAAGTTCCCAAGACCCTTCACGTCTATACGTGGCGCTTCACAATGAAAAACTGACACTGTTGACCAGACACTTGGACACATAACTTGCTACTTGAACTAAACTCGTTACTTAGGAGGGATGCGCTAAATAGCCCGCGAATCTTACGTTTTTTGCAATTTTCAGTGCATTTTCAGGTTGTATTTTGTTTCAAATTTAATTGTAATGTGTGATGTGATGATTTGATCATTTTTGGTGATTAAAATGTTTTAAATATGTATTTGTTTTAGTCGCGAATTATACTTTGACCTGCTACTGACCTGGGAATCGCCAAAAACGAAAGAAACTTGAATATCGCTGGTTGCTTTCGCCTTAACTAACGTAAATCAGCCAATTATCTCATTTCTATTCAAGAATATTTTACCTTATGGTCCAGTACTCCAACAGTTTGTATTCACGATGGCAACTTACCTGAAAAGAGAGATCTTTGTTAGTATTACTATCAAAATCATTCAACAGAACTTATTTTGCATAAATTTAACTCTTAAATGGTACGACAGTCACCAGAATAGCACAATGTACAACGTTGTTCAGTTGAAATATCTATATTTTATATAAATAAAATTAAATGCTGTATCTTGATAAGCGCATCAATTGGGTCGGCTGGACCGATTTGGCAATTTTTTGTTTGAAAAATTTCGTAATAGTCCGAATTAGGTTTTTACGGAGAGCAAAACTGGAAAAGATTCCCGGAAAATATTCAAACTTGGGAAAAACTGAAAGTCCTTATATTTATGAGTTTTTTGTATAGATTACTGTTTGAACGGGGCATCATTTGTCGGGTTAGCTAGTTATAAAATAAAAATAGGTAAAAAAATATCACTTCTAGACCGTATCTTAGCAATTAAATACACTTACTTAGGTACTACTTATGTAGAAATTGTCTGTTTATAGCTCTTACGTGTACAGTGCAAACATCCATACCCGAAACCTGACAAGGCCACACAGATTTATCTCCCGGCCCGAGCCTGCGACCCTGAGCCCCGAACCAGGTCATCGCTCCTCTGCACCATTTGGTTGCATCAGTTAGTAAAGGTGCGCTTACACGTCCTACTTAATAGCTCAAGTTTAGGGAATATTACTCAAATGTGACGAAACGACTACGTCCAGTAATTTGCAGTGATGCTTAAATTTTTCAATTGTTGCTAGAGATACCGCCACACTATATTGAACATTAACGACCAACTCGATGAACTAGCAGGTACAAAATATAATTGTACAATAATTGGGTAATTCAAAACCTATCGTTTTACGATTGAAATGTTTAAATAGTATTTGTTTTCCAGTCCATGGTGAAACGTGTAGATCATACGTTTATTAATATAATATTGTAAGCGAAATGATTTAATGCCAAAAAAATTAATTCATTTTTTACTATCCAATTCGTATTGCAACAATAATTTCCCCACTCAAATCAAAATTATGCACATATGGAACGTCAGAAGCTAGGTTCACGGTTCCAATTGGTCGTTTCCTATGGTGAAGAGCCGGCAAGAAACTCCACGATTACTCTTTACACTACCCACAGCAACTGCTGACGGGCAATAATTGCAAACAATTGCCCGTTTAAGCTTACCTTAGGCCGCATGCAGGCCGTATGAGATTAGAGATCGGACGTCGCGGTCGTGGCAGACTGCCAGGCCATTCGAGTGTAAGCGGCGATTTCCTTGACGTACCTCGACTGCTGGCTGCTGTCTACAGCTATTTATTGAAGGGATATATTTAAATGTCTCGTTGTTTTCGGGTAAGCATTTTGCAGATTGTAAAAAAGAAGAAAAGTTGGTTTTTCTTTAGGAAAAATGGGGATGGTCGTGCTTAAAACTATGAAGTTAAAATGATTAGTCTTACGAAGAAACCGAACACTATACAGGGTGGCCGGAACATCGACGTCCAAAAAATAATGTAGGTCCCTCGTGTCGTGGGATATCCGAAACACCCCCATGTATGTTCCGCGACTTTTCATAGTTTTTGAGGTATGATTTTTTTCCGATTTTTCGAGACCTGACCAAGACTTTATCGAGATTTTTTGCGAATTTTTTTTTTGAGATTTCCTTTGAATATAGGGTTGCCCATTCTTCTCCATACGAAACTACCTTTTGGAAGGGGTGACTAGAATCAATTCTATTTAAATGTAAATGTTGACGTTCAAAAGTGCCTTTTATGTACCTATTTGAAATAAATGCTTTGACTTTGACTTTGGCATGAGTCAGACCACTGCATTTTGAATATTGAACGAATACACTTTTTTTGGGCGATGAAATGTTCGAAATTTCGGAAGAGTTTGCCCACACAAGTTGTTAGTGGGTTCTATAAATTATATACTTTTATCATTTGATTCTATTTTATCTGTCAGTTTTATTATTTTTAAGAGTAGAGCAATTATCATTATTATTAGAAATGTCAACAAAGTGATTATAAAATTTATTAGCAATGTCATATCCAGATGTCAACGTTATACTGCCATCAATAATTTTACTGATATATTCCCTAAGCGGTTCATTACCCATGTTGGGCTTCACAACATCCCACGTGGCCTTAATTTTATTACGAGAAAAAGTAATGTGTCTATCATATTTGTGACTTTAGATAATTGTAAAGTAAAAATTCACAATTGAAACCTGGGCAATAAGAAAGATCCATAGCATTGACAAAAATGATAAATACTTAATATAAGCTAAATAATATTACGATAGGTACCTACTAACTTTAAACCAAAGACGTGCTGATTAGAGGCAGAACGACCAGGGGGAGAAAAAGAAATACCAGTAGATAGAATTTTCCACAAGAAAATACACCTTCATTTCGGTATCTCTTCATGAATATTCCAACTCCCAGAAGATTAATCAATTGTAATTAAGCGCTGTAAATTTTTGCCGAGGCGGAAGAATATTTCAAAAGGCCTTTTCCTGGTACAAAAACTGTAAACTTAATTGATTTTTATGACAACTTAACCATTATTATTATAAGCCTGTATTCTATTACTTTATATTTGGAACGTGGGTAAGCCATGCCAATGCATATTAATTGACGTGGATTTATCGTGTGCGTTAAGCCAGCGGCTGTATGTAGTTATGTAGAACTGGGGAGGTTGAACAGGAAAGCGCTCTTATTTATTTTCTTAAAGTTATTTTGCAAAATGTGGTGGAAATTATTTAAGTTCGGCTATGTTTTATTTATTTATGGGTGGTTAATCAGTTCAATGTAATAATTACTGCTAAGAACATATAGCATGTGTTGCTTACTCCCTTTCATCGTATTCTACGCAATTTTAAAGACAAATTCAGTGACTCATTATTTTATTAACCATTTTAGAAAACAAAAAAGTTAAACAGAAACATACGGAAACTTGTCGCGAAAAGTTCTCCCCACAAAATAAAGAAAAGTTTCAATTACACCTCATTTTCTTCACAAAACTTTGGAAATAAGTGACAGCACATACACGGAAAATACGGAAATATCAATACAATTAGTAGCAACAAAGACGAAACCAGGACAATGCATTCTTTAACCCGGTTCCCAAAGTTTGGGAAGTTTTCTCATTTCGAGTCGAGCTATTTCGTCGGTGCAGGAGCCATTTTCACAACTTCACCAAGATTTTATTTACCGTAGAATTTTAAAGTTTTCATCGAAAGTTCATCTATAAATCATGATTTGGCAGAAGTTTGGTGTTCGAGTAAGATTAATGGTAAAATATTGCTTCCTTAGTTACCTGCGAGCTAAATGGGTTACAGATCCGTGTTTTGTAGTCAAGCGAATTGCCGAAAGTTTTCGTAAAGGGTTCATGTTACCAGCATGTAAATACCCTCTCTGAGCGCTGGGCAGTCAGCCCCACTATAGTTGTCACCGCGTAAAAAGTACGCTGAGCGACAGGGAGAGGATGTGTCTGCGCACGGGTACAGTCGCGTCCTAAAGTACTGGGCTATTGTTTTCTAATATAAGTGTAATAGTTTTATTGTAGATTCTTAATAGGTACTTTATTAGCTACTAAGTACTTTGGAATAGGCTGGAATTAAAGAATCATGTCCATTTTTGACCTGAAAATGTTCTAACGCGTATTGATGTAAAATATCTTTTAAAAAAATTTTTTTTTGCTTATTTCGTATCGCTTAATTGAGTTTTCAAATAGAGGCAGGAAAAAAAATATTTGTATAATTATCGTTCTCAATAGACTTTTGGAAACGGAACGTTCTACACACGTTGCACTTGCACACGTTTTCACAAACGGAACGTGTTTTAAACACGTTCTGATCTGATTGTGTATGTCATGCCAGTTGGGTGCGATTTGAAAGACAAGCTCTTTCAACTCAGCATCAGGATGAGAGAAGAGGCTAGACGGTGACGAGGCTCTTCAAGGTGAAGCAATTGTACAAGAAGTGGAACAGTCTGTTGATCCAGTCCATGTTCCAGAAATACATCCTCCCCCGCTCCTTGCACGTACAGATGAGGGGCATGAAAGGGAATCATCCGTAGACGCAGTTCCAGCTCCAGAGGTTTATTCGCAACAATCTCAAACCCAACCAGTGAGATATCAACAGTCAAGTCACATACCATTACTTAATTATAAGCGTGCTCCCAATACAGCATCTCATTGAATAAATAATAATAAATCAATTCCTGTTTTTTATTTAATTTCCTTGTCCTCACCAAAAACATGTAGGTAGGCAGCTCTTTTTGTTATCTATTTCTGTCGTGATGGCCCAGAGGTTAACACTTCGCCTCTCATGCACGAGGCTGTGAGTTCAAATCCGGGCAAGTACCAATGTGTCTATGTTCTATGTTAGGGGGTTTTGGTTTCCGCACTTAGTCATTCAGGTGGACCATTGTACATGAGCCAATGTATTTTTCAATGCGTAGGTACTTACTTTCTAAGTTTATCTTGGACATCATTGAAGGAAAACATCGTGAGGAAACCTGGACTTATAATACCTAATCAATAAAAGTAAAAAATCAATGCTCGTGCCTTCCCTGTATGAGAAGAGCACTTTCCCCTGCAGTGCGGCAGTAAAAGGCTGGTATTATTATTTACTCATCCCCTTTTCTGTCCATCAGACTCTGGAATTCGATGGCTAAAAGCACTGTGTGTCAAACCGACTCCTATAGTCTGGTCCGCTTCGACGACAGATTTTGACAGATACTTCAATAAACTATACATAAATTGCTCTAACTTGCACAAAGTGTAGTGTAGAAAACAAGGGTGGCATAACATCACAGAAGAAGTCTTTAAAATTCGGCACCTGTGGGATACTACGAGAATATAACTGCTGTTTGCGACGGCGCGCAGATTTGATGATGATATTACATTGAAGAGTGATTTATTTCTGAGTGATTGTAACTCTCTCAGCGATTAAGAAATAATTTGACATTAATTATCGTATAATATCGTCTTTCGAGGTTACAACATTACAGCTGTCAAACCTTATCTCACAGCTGTTATAACCTCAAAAACTTATTTACATAATAGCATTTTCCCTGGCCTCTAATTGAAAAGATGATAAGGTAATGTGTTATTATAAACAATAATTGTTTTTATACAACACTAGTTGTAGGTAGACGCGACCTGTACAACGAATCAAGTGACAGGTCAATCAATTTAGGGAAAGTGGGCATGATTCTTTATCGCTCAGTGCGCAGGTAAACGGCCAGCGTTATGTTTACCTGACGCGACCTGCACCTTGCTGAGTGGCTAATATATCGCCACGCGGCGTGAGCTGTTCTCAAGAAGTTTGTGCGAGAGGATGCTTTTTTCATATTGTTTGTCCATAGAAGTAGGCTGTCGATTTTCAAATGTAATCCAGAAGCAGTAAAGGTCCTCGCAAAAGGTCTCGGAATAATAAGTACTACTTACTAACAAACCGCTAACTTTTGTTACGTAATACAGTTATCATCAAAATTATATCGATCTTACATGTGACGCAGATTCGACTAACAACGCGCTCTACGAGAATTTTCAAAGTCTTATTATGTACCTAATTTAAAGTACACCTAAGAATTACTCATTCATTCCCAGTACGAAAATGTCTGTAATTTTAAACCAATAACTTGTATCGCCGGGGTCATAAGTCAGGTGTAACTAATGCGTTCTTCAACATTTGCAAAAATGCTCAAGAATTCGAGGCGAGCCGTGATAGATTGCCTGTAAGGGAATAAGTAGGGAAGGGATAATGTGATATGGTATTCAGATCAAATGTTATTTGTTTGCGTAGCTTTTTGGATCGAAAGGTGGGTTACATAGTTTGGGGAGTTTTACTGTCTGTGTTGTTCACAAACATTCATGGTAGGTTGTTTATGATGTACAGCTCTTCGTGAAGGAACTTGTCCAAGCACGGTCAATAACAATAGTCGATTACCACTTCAGTTTTTTAATAGTTATTGTTAATACATATTTGTGTAACAATAAAAAAAAATCGGAACGGACCTATTTTAAGAATCTTAACTCTTAGCTATCGCACAAAAAGCTGAAAAGAAGTTTATCGAATGATTTCGTGTAAATTTTTAGCTCCCGCTGGAAAAAGAGGGGTATTATAAGTTTAACGTGTGTATCTGTGTGTCTGTCTTCGCCATCGTAGCTCCCAAACGGCTGAACTGATTTTGTTTTGTTTCAAAGGTGACTTGATCGAGACAGTTTCTAGATAGAAAAAAAGGAAGAAAAAAAAGGTAAAAGAAAATCTCTTCAGGCGGTTTTACAGGTTTTTGTTTGTGGCGGAGGTTCTTTCAATTTAAATTTACAGTAGGTAACTTTAAAGAAGTGACAGTGTTAACGGACTATGTTGCTGACCGTACCGCCACCATTACTATTTTGCCATTAAGCGGGGTTTGTGTGTTCTAATTTGAGGGGTGCTTGTGATTAATTAAAGGCAGATAAAACATTGTGTGTAGCTTTATTTATGGGATCACAATACACTGTGAAGTCTCTACTTTCCAGATGTTCATAGGTGATAGCGGTGACCACTCTCATTAGATTGACTGTTAGCGCGGGGAGCAACGAATAAGTGGACTGTATACTAGGCATTGGTTTATTGCAGTCGTTTCTCTACAAATATAACATCCTGGACAAACATTTAATAATTTAGTTGAAGACGACAGACGACACGAGGAGTGTCGTCTGTCGCGGTGGAGTCCGTTGAAGCGATTTAATTATGATAGTTAGTTCAAAAGTTAATCACGACCTGACTGTTTCACCCAGGATTGGCTTCATACAAGATACTTCCTCAGCGGTCAACAGCACATGCACGAAATTTGGTATATGCATTCAATTATGATAGCCCGTTCTAAAGTATGGCATGACTTAGATACTGCAACTCGGTTGCCTTCACACAGTGACTTGTGTAAAGGCGTGTTTGTGTTCGTTGGACTTGTCTTTACAAGTACCTTTCGAGTGAAGTTGATAGATAGAACAGAGGGGCAATTCCCGTATTTTTAAGACCGTTCGCATTCTAATCTCAGTCTCAATCTGTCAAAATTACAATCAATTTACATACATTTTTGACAGGTTTTTGACATTGATTGTCGCTGAAATGAGATTGCGACTTGAATTTGAACGTTTTTTAAGTACGAGAATTGGCCTACAGATATTTAAACAAATTCTAATGTTCAAAAGTACAAAATAAAATTTATGTAAAACACTTTTTTTAAATAAGCTTTTATTGAACTCAGAAGTACTCAGTGTATCTTACGTAAACATAGAACTTTACTATTTTCTTAAAAGCTTGTTTTTTATAAAAAAATATGTACATAAATGTACAGTCAGCCTCAAAAAGATTTATAAACCGACAAGAATCCATATGATTTTCTACAATGAGTGTTCCATAAAAGGTACTGTAGCAATGTATAGCAACAATTACGTACCCAATGTGTCATAATAATAAATTATTTCACGGTAAAGTCAACCACACATCAGTGGTAAAACTTGCAATACGAAAATCGTCCTTATAAACGTGCCGTCAAGTTGTTATCGCTGATGGGACAGTTTGCCATCTTGTTGTATACAGGGTGGCAGAGACGTTCACGCACAACCGGTTCTCATGAATTCAGCAAAGAAAGAAGAAGGAAGAAAGAAAATAAATTTATTTGACCCAGGTTAAAGCACACAATATTACACAAAAACAGACAAACAGTACTTAAAATAGTATTGTGTGCCCCACGGCTGCGCCAAATAGGCCCAGTTCAGCACATGGTTCTAGGCCCGCTAAAAAGAAAAAATAAAAAGCTAAAAAGAATCTGCTGTTTCATAGAAAATTCCAATACCTACGCGGTCAAAAAAAAAGAAAAGAAAATGTATGGAAAAATAACCAACGAAAGGTGTCCAAGAACATAGGGGGTCCAGAAACATGAGCTGAATCCAAAGTGAACCGCTTACGCGTCGATTTTTCTGCCACACTGTGAATTTTTATATTTTGCCACGCCATGAGTGTTTATAGTGTTTATTTATAGTACATATTATTTATTCACACATTTTTTTTACATAATTACAATATTGGACATAAGGGTATTTTCTCTCGCTAAAGCTTTAACAGAACTCTAAACGGTTTCAAACTTGCCTTCAGAAATGAAGATTCAATTTACACAACAGCCAATGAAGTCTGCAAATTGAGTTGATACCGACAAGTGACGTCATTAGGATGCTGAGAGCAATATTGTTCTCAATTTCATTAAGTTTGTATGCTCTTCGTCAAAAATCGGTTTGCGACCCTGATGAAGTTGTATGTACATAATATATGTACTGCGTAGCTGCCTAATGTAAAACAAGACATTGAATGAATTCATAGTGTAAACATATTAAAAACTGTTTGATTCTAAATTTACGTCACGATATTTTTCTGCACAAGCATGAAAACTAGTAACTCAGAGAATTTATTTCAAATAAACCAACTAGAGGCACTTTAGAATAGTCAAAGGGTCGGTCAGTCAGAAAGATGAAGCTAGTTGCCCATTCCAAAGTGTAGTAGGTACCTATGGAGAATAACGGGCAAGAAACTCCATGGCTACTCTTTTAAATGAAAATAGTGTTATTAATTGGTTATATTATTCATGTTGAAATGATACATGTGATGATGATGTAGAAAGACATGCGGTTTCCAGCTTACAAGATAACGAGTTATTTTGCCTCTAACAGCAGCAACCCCATCATGACGAGAATAAAAATCACGGTAAAATTGTCAGACTTATCAGTGGCAGCAACCCAACAGAAACCTTATCACGACGAGTATAAAGATCACTGATTTTGTCAGACTTGTCAGAGACAGTAACCCAACATGAACCTTATCATGACGAGAATAAACATCACAGTGATTTTGTCAAACTTGTGAGTGGCAGTAATCCAAAAGCAACATTATCATGACGAGTATAAAGATCACTGTCATTTTGACAGTGATGCAAAATCTAAGATAAAATAACTGTGAAGGAACGTCCGATGTTGATTAAATTCGGTCAGAAGAACTATTTACTATTCTACTATCAGTCGACCCCAAGTCTTTTTTATTTAAAAGCATTCAAATTGTGACTTTCTTCTCCCTGCTCTAACTTTACCCTATTTCAATCTAACTGCTTGTCTCACTACCCACAAGGGCCTAAACACACTACATCAATAAACACATATTCTGTTTATACACACTTAATCCATTTATAAGTTCGTTGTTCGTGTGTATTACCCCTCAGGGATTTCTGTCCTTACAAGAATTAGATTAGGGATTTAATTAGGCGGAATAATGTGACAAGTCTCTATCGCGGGAACCTTTTTGTTCAGATTAACGAAATTTATTACAAAGAAGTCGAGGGTATTTTTGCGGGGAAATTAGTCGAAACTGGTGATACATTAGGACTTTGGGATGTCTGGGTTAGGATTGTAATGTTATTGTCGTATGTATATAGTACGTTCCTAATTTAATATAATGTACATAAGGGTATATAGTTTCATACCGAACGCAATGTGAGTTGTTATTGAATTGAACATAATATAAATAATTTATTACTTATGTCATAACATTATGGATTTCTCGAACATGAAGGCAGAAGTTGGTAGCACACTATGTAATAGACCATCGACTGGTGAAAAGAGTATTAATCAATGCATTTGGCAAACAAGTCGATGATCACTGACTAGCATTACTATCAAATGAGTATAAAGGCACTAATGCCAATTCCTGTATTTTGTCAGAACAACCGAGCCAAGCGATAGGGTGGATCCTATGTACCGTATTTCTGGCAAAAAAAATACTTTGCATTTTGACTTTGGGTCACTTGCATGCATTTTTGGTAAAACTTGCAATTGCATAGTATTATAATCTTCAACTGAAGCATCCTAATATCGCAGTCAACCTTCAAACATCCAGCCAGTGACTCTCTGAAGGCGAATAATTGGGTCAAGGATCCTTTCAGCAGCCCATTCCCTCGGGGCATATAAAAGCTTGGGTTTAAATTATAATAGCGGTTCGTCTGTGATATATCCTATTGTGAGCGATTACAAAGAGATGACCATGAAAAGTGTCCAAAATTATTATTATAACATCGACGAAGAGGTTCCGATCATTTATAGAGATTTCATATAACAGTGATCCAAAGATCTTTTCGGCGCTTGAATGAGATTGACAGGGGGCCGGTGTTGGTAAACATTTCTGTTTTTTTTTTGCAAAAACAAGATAGCAGCATTCGTTCCGAATTTTGGCCAGGCGCCAGAAGAACCTTGAAACACTGCTTTCTGAGACGAGTCCTTTATAAAAAGTCCAAAAAACTACTTTTAAAAAATAAATAAAAGAATCTCGGAAGAACTATTAAAGGACTCGGTCAACTACAACAAAGCGCAGTTGAAAAACTCGGTAAATTCTTTAGTAGCTCGTTCTCTCAATACGTAAGGATGATACAAAGGCAAACTAAGTAGGTACCTCTGAGTTCCTGATACTTATGTCCCAATTGCCGTAAACTTTAAGGTCAACAAAAATCCGGCCAGGTGCGTTTCGGGCCATGCACAGTCAAGGGTTCCGTAGAGGGATGAATATTTAGTCATATACAATATTGAATTTATCGGCCTCAACAATAATTTTGTATTTATATTTTTCAAAAAATCTATGAAAAACCAAGTTAATTCTGCGGTTGTAACCAAAAATAACCCATATCTACATATATGTGCGTGCGAGTACCGGCTAAGGCTTCGTTCCTGACGGGGGTCCCCCACAGAACAGGTGGGGTCCCCCGACCGCACACGTTTTATTATATAGGTACGTGTGTGTATGTGCGTGCGAGTAGGGGCTAAGGAACTTCGTTCCTGACGGGGGTCCCCCGACCGCACACGTTTTATTATATAGGTACGTGTGTGTATGTGCGTGCGAGTAGGGGCTAAGGAACTTCGTTCCTGACGGGGGTCCCCCGACCGCACACGTTTTATTATATAGGTACGTGTGTGTATGTGCTTGCGAGTAGGGGCTAAGGAACTTCGTTCCTGACGGGGGTCCCCCGACCGCACACGTTTTATTATATAGGTACGTGTGTGTATGTGCGTGCGAGTAGGGGCTAAGGAACTTCGTTCCTGACGGGGGTCCCCCGACCGCACACGTTTTATTATATAGGTACGTGTGTGTATGTGCGTGCGAGTAGGGGCTAAGGAACTTCGTTCCTGACGGGGGTCCCCCGACCGCACACGTTTTATTATATAGGTACGTGTGTGTATGTGCGTGCGAGTAGGGGCTAAGGAACTTCGTTCCTGACGGGGGTCCCCCGACCGCACACGTTTTATTATATAGGTACGTGTGTGTATGTGCGTGCGAGTAGGGGCTAAGGAACTTCGTTCCTGACGGGGGTCCCCCGACCGCACACGTTTTATTATATAGGTACGTGTGTGTATGTGCGTGCGAGTAGGGGCTAAGGAACTTCGTTCCTGACGGGGGTCCCCCGACCGCACACGTTTTATTATATAGGTACGTGTGTGTATGTGCGTGCGAGTAGGGGCTAAGGAACTTCGTTCCTGACGGGGGTCCCCCGACCGCACACGTTTTATTATATAGGTACGTGTGTGTATGTGCGTGCGAGTAGGGGCTAAGGAACTTCGTTCCTGACGGGGGTCCCCCGACCGCACACGTTTTATTATATAGGTACGTGTGTGTATGTGCGTGCGAGTAGGGGCTAAGGAACTTCGTTCCTGACGGGGGTCCCCCGACCGCACACGTTTTATTATATAGGTACGTGTGTGTATGTGCGTGCGAGTAGGGGCTAAGGAACTTCGTTCCTGACGGGGGTCCCCCGACCGCACACGTTTTTCTTCTCATCCCTCGGTTACATGTGTGTGTATTTTTTTCGTAATTCCACTACACCATTGTTTAGCGGTGCAAAGAATATACCTCCTATCCTTTCAACGATATAGTGCCAATAGTCTTCGAGTATAATGGCTGTTGGATATCCGGACAGACGTTCTCGTGACGAAATCATCAATTTTCCTTTTTTGCCATGTGGCCACGGAACTCTAAAAACTTTAACAAGTTCCAGACTTCTTATGGAATGGAAACCTTCATGAAACTAAAAAGTAGAAATACTTGGACAGTTGAAAGGCTTTCTCTTTACAAAAGGAGGTACAGTTCTCTTCGAATTTTACTTTGAGCGTGTTATAAAATTGTTTCAGTTAAATGTGTTTTAGATCTGCGGGGACTGCGAGGTCAAGTATACAAGAGTAGTAAAAGATAATTTAATTGTAAGCTGGTTTTCAAGCATTATGTTTTTTTTTTGGAACGAAGTTCCTCAACGCAGCTTGATTGCTTGACTGGTAAAAATCGTCACGTAAAGAAAAAAAACTGTCCCATCCATGCTGTTTTCTCTCTCTCTCTTTGACTCTTTCTATTAAGAATAGACGAGTGGGTTCGAGTGCCCCCGAGCGCACACGTTTTGTTTATATCGGGATCTGGTAGAATAAGTAGTTTGCTATTTCCTTTTTAATTTATCTTCAGATACTTATTTGGTTTCGGTTTTCACTGTAACTCCTAAATACAACGTAGTTACCAATCTATCAAAAGAATGGGCTGCGCGAGTCTCTACGGGTGGAAGCTAAAAATTAAATGTACGGTACCTACGTCTGTCGCACCGTTTAGTGACCATAGCTACTTACCACCATTCTGTCTGGCTAATAAATAAATAATTAATATTCATTTAATTCAGGTCCTTGATCCATATTAAATACAAAAACAATACACAAGTTTGCTAATTATATAAGCGTCACTATTGCACAATTAAAAAGTTATAAATAGTTGATTGATTAAAAAAATAAATAAAGTTAATTAAATGTCGCAATAATATAGTTCAAATCAATATGTCAAAACTACAAAGAAAAAAAAAATGAAATAGGACAATTAATTAAATTAAGTAGATGAAGTCATGTCAGAAGCAAAAATTATAATACCCAGGACTACATCATTACATGGAGATCAAATGACAAATCAAGCACCAGCAATATGCCTGCTACAACAATGCCCAGCGTAAGGGCAATCCAGTCGCTGAGCAATCATCGCCAGGACAGTGTTGGAGCTAGCCTGCACCCTGCGCACCAAGGACGCGCACCGCTTGCGCATGGTGGCGTGGAAACAGTCGGTGCGCGATTCCGCAAACATGCCCGAGGCGCTGCATAGGCGGGGCAGTCCCAGAACCGCCCTGAACGGGTTGTTGTATTGGACACGAAGGGCACTGTAAGCAGCTTGTGAGTAAGATGCCCATAGGCTGCACGTGTATAGGGAGGTACAGAAAGCTTTGAAAAGTGTGATTTTAACCTGATTTGTACAACCTGCAAACCTACGGGCTATCATATTAGCTCTCTTAGACAGTGCCCTCCACTTCCGCTCAATGTCGACATGGTCTTTCAGATCGGCTGTTACCCAGTGCCCCAAGTATTTAAATTGGTTCACCCGTTCTAATGGTACACCATTCAAGTGATTATGGAGTACTTGCTGTGGGCATTTGGCGCCTCCCAGAAATACCATCTATTGGCTTTTCCCGACATTATACATAAGGCCATGGCTGCCCGCGTACTCCTCACAAATTTTCAATAGCTTGCGTAATCGACAAACCGAGGCGCTCAACACCACCATGTTATCTGCATAGCTCAGATTGTTAATACATACCTCATCAACATGGCAACCAACATGGTGATTACTGAGCGCGACAATGAGTGCATTCATGTAGAGATTGAAAAGTGTTTGTGAAGTTAACCCACCCTGTCTCACCCCACGTTCAAGCCTGTATGGCTCCGATAGTGTACCCGCCCATCTGACATTGTTAACCTGGTGTTCGTGCCAATACTTGAAGATGTCAACAAGTTCATGCGGCAAGTTTATGCCCTCAAGTTTTTGCCACAACACATCATACGATACCAGGTCGAAGGCCTTGGACAGGTCGAGGAAACTAGCGTAGACAGGTGTTTTATTCATTTATTTTTTATTTATTAAAACTTTATGCACTAGTAAAAAATTATACTGTACAAAGGCGGACTTAATGCCTGAGGCATTTTCTACCAGTCAACCTTAGGGTGATGCAGAGATATACCATGGCAGGTGCAACATACGGGATAGATAGCTCGGAAATGACTATAAAATACAAGAATAAATACTAATATATAGATACATAGATACATACATATAAAAAAATTAACCTTGGTCAGGAGAAATAACGATCGGTAGAGGAGAAAGCAAATCCAGCAACTCAGCGCTGCGATGTTTCAGCCAACTTCTGACGGAAATGTTCACGTGCCTTCACTTTAAAATATAACCGACTGGTTGCTGTCCTGATTTTCAGAGGGAGCGCATTCCAAAGAAAAACCGCCTGGACAAAGAAAGAAGAATGAATGAAACCAGAACGGTGAGAAGGACATCGTAGAAGACAATTGTTGGTGGAACGAAGATTTTTACTATGGGCAGTGCATAAATATTGTATTTGGGAAGTCAGGTAAGAAGGGGAAGTGGGTTTGTCCAGAATAGAGAACAACGTAGACAGAGTCACAGAGCCCTCAACTCTCTGCGCTGGCGAATGCGCTGCGCTCGTAATCGTAAAACGCTGCGTTTTACGATTCGTGTAGTATATGACGGTATGCTTGAGACACAGTATTGCACTATCTGTAGATAATTTGGGTCTAAACTAAACTGATTATCATACAGTGACACGTGTTATGTCAACCGTGTATCAAGCAGACCGTCAAACACTTTTGCTATAACAGTAGCAAGAGAGATAGGCCTGTAGTTCATTTTATCGGCTTGATCACCATATAATATGTCACCAATAGCAACCATAGAATTAACTATTCAAGTTCTAAATAATTAGAGCTCGAATATTTCATACCGATTCAAAACGAAAATATAAACCTAGTTTATCCAATAAAAGGATCTCTGTTTAGATTTTCAAGGAATGCTCAAAAGTCTAATGCCTCTGCTCTGCCCGACTCTGAAAGCCTATTCCTACATTTGAACGTTTAACAGTCAGCGCCACCTGTCACAAAACTAGGTCATGTATAAAACAACTTCCTTCGCCATCTAGCGGGGTTGTACGAAACCACGGTGTCGGCACTAGCAATACGAGCCCCTGAAATCATAATTCCCGGTAGAGACTCAAACGCGGAGAAATGGTTTCAGCAAACTACCGCTAGATGGCGTCAAGCATAAAAATATTATTAGTTCTTACATTTACCGCTAGGTGGCAATACACTGCTTATCGTGCAGCTGTTGTGTCAGTAAACCAACGTTTTTCAATATAAGCCGGTAGCCTTTCTACAATATTGGCACTGTAAATATATTTATTTAAATATAAATATGGCACACGACAACATACACAACAAACGCAAACTAAAACATACACAATTTTTTGAAAACCGGGGATTTCCAAATCGGTTCAGGTGTCTTCGAGTAATGGGTGAACATAGGTACTTATAATAAAAAGATTTCGATGAATGAATAACCTCCTCCTTATCTGAATTCGGTTAAAAATGGGATTTACAACAAAATCCTACGTGTTCATTACAATAAAAGAAAACTGTAAAGTGTGTACTAACTTCAGTTGACCAGATGGCTGCAATAAAAGAACGCGGCAGATTTTATGTAACATAATAAACCCGATATAACAATAATGTTGAAGTAATTTACTGAAGTAACTTCTCGTACTTCTTCCCCTTATATGACCATTTTCAAAATTACACTCACACTAGAATTTGTAGAGAAATGTAACACAGATTTCGATTGAATTTAAAAGTAGGGAAGTGTAGGTACCTAGGTATAACTAAAGTGATCGACTTGTTGCTTCCTACATGCGTTCGCTTGGCGTGTGCTTGCTTGCCTAGTTTGGTAGACGGAACATAATGATAATCAGCAATCACATATAGATTCTCTAATAAATTAGCAACAAAACTTACACCATACACAAAAAAAAAATAGAATATCCTAACAGGTAGGTACTCGTAACTAACAACACACCGAAATATGGCATCAACAAAATTCGACTGGACTGGACTGGCGGCATTGCCACGTTGGCTGGCAATACTTAAATACTAAGCCTCTGACCGAGATGGACAGATTACCTAATCTGCTCCGTGGGCACCACCTACCTTTTCTCGAAGATTTCGTCGTATTTTCAAACTCCCATAGCTTCGGCCTGGATAATGTTAGAGAACTCAAACTCTCAGGACATACGTATTGTCATTTGCCCCGCTTTTATACTTAAGATTTTATTAATACCTAAATTACGTCTATTTCGTCACTGGCTAACTAACTCACTGACTAAGTCACCAAGTCATCAAATCCTCTAGTGTACTTCCCGGAGTCCGGAGTACACCAGAGGTTGTTTGTTTCCCCCGCCCCCGTAATGGGGGATGCTCGTCTGTATTTCTTACGGATAATAGGTATATCTCCTTCCATTTGATATGAAAGCTAGATCTAGATTAGTATGAACATAAACAACGAAGAAGAAACTCATTTTCGTTGGTTACGAAAAGTAACTGCTGGCGTGCAAGAAATACCTTTTTAGGGTTCCGTACCCAAACGGCGCCAACGGGGCCCTGTAAGTAAGACTCCGCTGTCCGTCCGTCCATCTATCTGTCAGCGGGCTCTCATGTCTCATGTCGGGTCTGTCTCATGAGCTGTAACAGGTCGACAGTTGAAATTTCACAGTGTGTATTTCTATTGCCACTATAACAGCTAATAACAAAAATATAATAATGTTACAATTAAAGGGGCTCCCCGTACAACAAAGGTGTTTAAATATATAAAAAAAATGTGTACGGTGGTACGGGACCCTTCGTGTGCGAGTCCGACTCGCACTTGGCTGATTTTTACCCGACTATGCTAGAAGTAGATATTACATGTTAAAATCATAACCCTTGTGATTTATGATTCTAATATGTACATAAATATGTAATATCAGTACAATATCACCGCTAAAATAAAAAGAAATAGCTCACAATGCAAAAAGATGTGAAATCGCACCAAACAAATTTCATGTAAAGTAGGTTGCCAATAGTTAGGTACATAACGCTTTCACGGTTAAAAAGTTATCAGATTTAATGTAGAGCCAAGTCCGTAACTCTGCAAAGCCTAGCTCTACGAACCTCACATCTTGGTCAAAATCATACATTTTACCTCATACTAAAACATTCCACTTCTGTCCAACACAGCGTAACAAAAACTCCTATATTACCTTGGTGGTGCAATTCTCTAGTCTGAGTAAAGTTTTTCTAAACTGTGGCTTGTGTTGACTCGTTAGACCGAGGTAGAAGTTGCAATGAAAGTATAAATTAGATTCATGTAGTTCTATGTAGTTTTAGATGAGACCCTGGTAAGCTCGTTGAGTGGTCTACGGACCAGCGGCAACACATTTTTGATTTAAAAATGAAAAATAAAAACAATTCAGTTTTGTTTACTGACAGATGGTATAAACAAAAATACTTTTTCAAAAGTTGCTGGCTGGTTCGAGGAGGTGCGGGAAAAAGAGTTCCTGGAAGGAGTTGGGGAGGCCCCTGCCCAGCAGTGGGACACTACAGGCTAAGCATAAACCAGTCAACTCCTTACGTGAGCTGCGTTAAAGAACTTCGTTCAGAAAAAATAATAATAGGACAGGTCAAGTCAGTGCGGAATAAAATCGTCGTCAATGACATAAAACCCTGTTAGCCACGGACTTTTTCTATTGTAACATTTATTTATTCGAAATCTTTTGTTCAATTCTGCTGACTAAACTAAAATGTAGCGTTTATTGTTGTCCAGTGCTCTGCACAAACTGAATTAAATTATTTTAGCTGCATGCAAGCAGCAGTCGACTCGTGTCTGTCGCGCTGATAAGATAGCCCGCCCTGTATAAAATACTTGGTTAAACTCGCAGTGTCGCTGTTACTGTGAGGCCATTCAACAAGCGGGTTCAAATTTAAAAAATTAACGAAGAAATAAAATGCATTTTAAACTAGATACAATAAGTTTAGCCGGTTTTATCATCAGAATCTGTTGATTATTTTTTTTGCGTCAATGGTGTTTTGAGCAGGCGTAAAACTGTTTCAATTAAATAGGTTCTAACAATTGGCACATACAGAGGACTGTTTAGTATGCATTGATACGTACTCATATATACCAACTGTAGTATGACATATTTTTTAACCAATTTAACAAGGAAGAACTCCACTTGTACTGTCGTAGGTTTTGTAAACAAAATTATTTATAAGACGCCCTGGGCGTCGGGAATCGCAGGCCGATTCCCGGCCACCGTAGGCGTGGGCTTGCAAACGGCGAGCAATGGGCAGCTCGCCGTTCGGTAAGGACCAGGCCCGGGTCGACGGCGGGTTGTGTTCCACGCGCGCCTCAAAGAGATGTGTGTGGTGTGTGAAGTGGGTTTTAGCCAGTAAGAGTCTGACTGACACGCCCTCCCGCTCTCCCCAGAGCGGGAGAAGTTATTAGATGATTTCCCACACTAAAAAAATTAAATAATATATAGTTGTGCGTCGAAGCCCCTGCCACCTTGTATATCATAAAATTGTGTAAGTTTGTAGGATATTTGCTTTGTGGTCGCAATACACTTTGAATTTGTAGAAACTTGCACATATAATGATGCCAGATACCATTTTCTCAGACATTCTCAAAGACAAAAGGACTGGAGTTTCTTGCCCGTTCTTCTCCATAGGTACCTACTACGCTTTGGAATGGGCAACTAGCTTTATCTTTCTGACTGACCGACCCCTTGACAATTCAAAAGTGCCTGTAATTGGTTTATTTGAAATAAATGCAATGTAGGCTACCCATAACCGAAAAACACGGAAAGTGGTCTACGAAACAAAAAAGTTGGGAGACCTCTGATTTATAGGTACAATCACTTGGTTTTCCAGACGAAATACCTCCACGTGGAACCCAAATTCTGTTTACTCAACGATTTCCACGTAAACACGAAATAAAAGGATCCCAAGCTGTGTGTCAATTTGTAAAGACTGGCCGTCACGTCGCCACGTGTGGATTCATTATAAAAGGATTATGTTTTCGGAAACTGGGTGGAACCTGTAACAGTTTTGTGAAATGTACGTTAGGATACCAAAAGTGTAGGTACTGGGATCTCGTGTAGTTGGATTTTTTCAGATTTGTTACGGCGACGTGGTAAGTAATTTTTTGGTCGCAAAAATCACACACAGCTGTAAATCAACACTTGTATGAATATTATACATGATATCTGATGCAACACTACGTTCCTTCAGATGCCCTGGTTTTATTCGATAGAAGTTCAACTAACAAGATAAGAGACAAATCAAAACAGTTAGACATTATGCTTCAAAAAGTGCTCCTATGTTAAATATAAGGATGTACATCATCCTCATAATCAGTCCCAAAAACCAATTAATGGAAGGATACAACACTTTTAAGGATTTATGATATAGCATAAATTGTTACGAAACAGGTGTCAGATCCTGCCTCCCTTTAGCAGATCTCCCTCGCTTTCCAGGCAGTGACTATAACATTATCAAATGGAATGGAAACAGCCACCGACAGTAAATCATGGTCAGTAATCATCAATCAGGTCGGCTGTAGAGCGGGTACACAATCTACAGGAGAGGTTATTGCTCATAAATATACTGGGGATAACTGATGTGCGTACATATTGGACTACTGCATAGGATCAGTCACTGTGGATACCCAGATATGGTAATGGTAAGATCAGTATTCTGAATAGCCACTATAGTCATTGTTTGTTCGTGGGCTTGTCTCGATTAGAAGCAGTTGATTTCATACAGGTGTGTGATGATAGCAGTTATGTTCAGTTGCAAAAATTTCCGTTAGTGATAAATGTTTTTATGCTGTAAGTAGTTTTGTACAAACACTTTTAGACGTCAATCATGTTTTAAAAACTAGATGAGGTCGGCGTTTCCTATTCGATTACTCTGAGAAGAAACGCCGAAACAAACTCAGAGGTCAGTCTCTTTCAAAGTATAGACAAAATCTTGGTCAGATTATGTTGAAACTATGTAGATCGGTGTCTGGAATGGTCTTTTGAAGAAAAAACCACACAGATTGAGTGGACCTGTCAAGTCAGTGCACGCAATTGTCAGTAATCGTGCAGCTCAACTCAGAACTTAAGGAGCTCAACGATTCGATGAACAATACCAAAGAAAGGACATTTGAGTAGGCCGCATAATGTACCCAAACTGCCAGATCATGATTAAACTAACTGAGAAAAATACAAAAAAGCAATGACCCACATTGTCTTCATATTCACAATAATTAAAATAATATTCTATTACTTTACAAAGTAAATACTCCTGTAATTGTCTATATAAAATTCATCAATGTCAATGTGATCACCATCTTCAGATTAGTGCACAAAATATGATTTATGATTGAACAATCTTAGAGAATGCTATTGTCCAAAATTGCCTAATCCTCTATCGGAAAGTCTGTGCTGCAGCATTCTATTGTGAAGCAGTATGTGCTGGGAGAGAAGTTTTACTTTTGTCCTGTTGGGTACATTCAAATAAGCCAAAATTTTTCCTCACTACAATGCAAAATCCTCTTCCGAAAAAGAAAATGTTTTCCCCAGAATAGCATGAGCACAATAGGCTGATTGTGCTCATGAAGTTCCCACTGCTGGGACAAAGGCCTCCTCCCAGTGAGAGGGAGTGGGCCTTAATCCACCACGCGAGACTAGTACGGGTTGGCGGATGTCACATGTCTTTGAATTTATGTTCTATGACACACCGGTTTCCTCACGATGTTTTCCTTCACCGTTTTGAGAGCAGCGGTGATGAAAAACCAGAATACAGAAAACTTTCTTCTAATTTGTAACCTATTCGAGGTCAAAATAAATGTTTTTCTATCCAACTATTCCTAAATCCCATTTTTCAGTTCAATACCTGTAAAGTCATCCAATACCCATTTTAAAACGTTACGGCTATATTAAGCAAACTACAACGGCCCAATCTGTTTGCTATGCAAATTATATTCGCTATTTAGAGTACAGTCAACCTCTCGTTTATGTTAACACTTTGACATTGACAGCGCCTGTATTATTTCGTAACAAACAGCAGTTTTTGCAGTTTACTAGCGTCCTTAGTAAACTGCAAAAACGAGTAAAATGACGATCCGACATGTATCGTGACGATTTCGGTGCTATATTTATTTAAGTTGAATATTATGTTGTTTATTAGAATAATGAAACGTGTAGATACGTGGAACAATAGATTTATGCAATATATATTGATTAAATACATAGATAGCCCTTCCGGGAGATGTTATCTAAATGTTGGTTATAACATCATTAAAATTTATTTTTTACTTTTGAAGAACTAAGGGAACAACGACACACGAAAAGTGACTTTGTTTTATACTATTTATAGAAGTGCTCCGTTGGGCATACGGTTGACTGTACGTACATACTTATTGTAATTTGTATGCAGTGTCACGATCTTTTGTCTCACGGGAGCTAGTAATTCAGAGAGGTACTTCTAGAGAAAAGAAAATATTTTGGCGAAGTCTTTCACGGCGTTATCTTCGTAGGTCTTCGAATTGAACTGGATTTAATTTTTACGGTAGTTGCAGATGCCGAAATCTAGCTAGCTTGTGCTAATATTTGTGTCCTTTTATCTTGACTTTCTTTGTATGTAAAATCAAAGAAATTTAATTGATAAGCATCCTTTAAAATTTGTATGAAATGATCTATTCATAAAACTGCCAAAGAATATTAATTTTCGTCATTTCAATTACATCAACTTGCCTTGTCATAGTCATTTCAAATGACTATGACAAGGCAAGTGCACGTAATTTGTCAATTTAATAAACAACGGATTTCCCTGACTGTACATGAATAAAAAGGTGGTTTTACTTTTAAACACTTTCCTTGCTTTTCGTGACCAAACCTATCAGGTTCAAAGCCCTATGTTTTGCTCATACTCAAGTACCTCATACCGAAGAGCCCTTTGGGTCAACCATTTGACGAATGACTTCTTGAAGGTGATAAATGAAGGTTCTTAAGAAGGGGTTACGTCGTATAATACTGAACTGGTCAAAATACTTTTTGTTTTACAGAAAATAGTTTGTGTGAAGAGGTAATTATGCACTCATTTGTTTTATGAGAGCTGAATGGTGCTGCAGCAAATTGTTTGAAATACTCAGACAGGGGTCGTATCTTGCTTTAGGTACAGACATCGTGTGACGTCACTAATAAGGCAACCCTCATGCTTTTAAGTAAATAATTCAGACGTCTGCCTGTCTGTCTGACTTTTCTAAGTCAACTTTTCGACAAACTGATGTGCTACCCAACCCGTCTAGCCTCTAAAGCCTTTTCTTCATTCATACATCTTAAATTAGCCGGCTGATTTTGGATTGTTGAAGTCTTGCAGAATATTGTTATGCTCGTTGAATGGTGCTGCTATTGGTTCAATTAAAAACGTTTTTATTTTCTGTAAACTACAATAGCCAAACCGTAGACAGAGAATGCTATTCTCTGTCTACGAGCCAAACATTGTGCTTAATGCCATTGATCATCATCATTTGTCATAAAATGTCAAACAAACAAAATCAAGCGTCCATATTTTCGCGCCAACACAGTTTCAATACGGCTGACATATGTTTTTGGCGCCAAACGTCAGCCAGTGAGCGATGGACCTCGGACTCTTGTCACCGTTATTTATTATCCATTACACACGGCTTTTGACCTGCGTTAGACGGAATTTTAATGAAAAATGAATCGGGGAAGTGAAATTTATTGCTCTGGTATTTTTAGAGGTTATCTATGATGGCGAAGTATGATCTGTCACTACGCTCGTAATTCCAGTTTAAGGATTGGGATGGAATTTTATTATAATATTCTTTTGGGCTAATTTTGGCTTTTGGGCTTAATATACAATGGGCGGCCTTATCGCTTTCTGCGATCTCTTCCAGGCAACCTTGGTGTTATCTTTAACATTAATTTAATCCGAACCGAACCAACATTTATTTTCTGCTATAGTATGCATGCAGGATTTCTGCATGCTCTTGTTAAACCAGTTTCCAGAAACTGCATTACAGTTACAATGTTTTCGTATGAAAACCGGAGCGGGGCGAGGAAGCGGTATTATCAACTCGGAAAATTTAATTGCATCGTTTGTTTTAATACCGTGTGGATTTAGGGTAAAGTAAATATTGGGTAAAGTAAACCAGTGGGTAAAGTAAAAGATAACTAAGACAAGATTAGCAATAAACAATGTCGTAATGGCCCAGTGGTTATGGCCTCGCCTGTCATGCACGAGGTTGTGGCTTCAAATCCGGGTGGGTACCAATGTGTCTCTTTCAAATCGTATGTACTTTTTTGTTTACCTTGGACATCACTGACATCGGTGAAGGAAAACATCGTAAGGATACCTGCCTTGAACACGCGTGGTGAGTAGTGCCTTCTCTGTATGAGAAGAGGCTTTTGTCCTGCAGTGGGAGAGCAGTCATACTGGTGTTGTTGTTATATGAGTGGGTGCATACAAATAGCCTCCACCAATGGCGATACTTAATTAACGTCTGGCGTACCCTTTTTTTTTTTTTGAGGGTGGGAAATCATCAAATAACTTTTCCCGCTCTGGGCAGAGTGGGAGGGCGTGTCAGACTCTTACTGACTAAAACATACCCGTGTTCCTTCAGTTGCCTGTGCCAGGGGCCGCGGTATCCATCTCGGACTACCCCGCAACCCTAGCAGGCATCGGCCCTAGCGGACCCCGTCATTGGTGCTGACATCTCTTTGAGGCGCGCGTGGAACACAACGCGCCGTCGACCTGGGCCTGATCCTTATCGAACGGCGAGCTGCCCATTGCTCGTCGTTCGCAAGCCCACGCCTACGGTGGCCGGGAATCGGCCTGCGATTCCCGACGCCCAGGGCGTCTCCTGCGGCGGCTAGGGGCGAGAGGGCGCAAATTTTGCCTCTCCCTCACGCGTTCCGCCTCCTCCTTCGCGAACATTACTGCTTCACAGAAGGAGGTGACGGCTTCCCAAGCCCTCTCGCTCCGTACCATGGCCTGGACCAAGGCCGGACGCGAGAGATCGCCACCGCCAATCGCCTCCACGAGGACACGGCGGTGCTCCGCCCAAGCCGGGCAGACCTCCACCGTATGCTCCACCGTGTCCTCAGGGCGATCCACACAATGGTGACACCCGGGTCTGGCGTACCCTGGGAAGTCAACACCGTTACCACCACTCTGAATGCCTAATATTTATACTACGGCATTAAGTCCTTTTTTTTTTGGTTGGTTAATCATTAAATAGCTTTTCTCGCTCACTGTTATTGACTAAAACCCACCCGTGTTCCTTCAGTTGCTTGTGCTAGAGGCCACGGTAACCCTTTCGGACTTTCCTGCAACTTTAGCAGGACGGCATTGAGCCTTAAGCTTTAACTTCGATGTAAAATTAAACTGCTCTACAATATTGCTTCACAATATGATAGGTTGCGTGTCTATCACCAATGAACACAGACACCTATTTACGTTAGGATAAGCAACCGTCATGCATTACTGCTATTTCCATCTTGCTTTAGTAAAGTCTAGTAAATCTATACTTCCAGATTATTTTTCTCCAGCGAACAGTGCAGCTTTACTTATGTCAAAAGTATATTCAAGATCGTATTTGCTTCATACTTTTTACAACAATTTCCTGTAAATTGAAACTTCAATAAGGGTTAGATTATCTACCCCGCAGGTAGACAAATAGATGGGGTGCATGTTGAAGAGCCTCCTCGTGGCGCACCCTGGGCAACGTCAGCTCCCATTGCCCACCAGGTTTTGGTGGGCAATTGGGGGCTGGCGGCTAATCTTCAACAAACGAGGAAAGGTCATGGTTCCAATCACCGATCATGCTTGATGGTCGGTGAAGGGAACCGGGCTACAGAGGGTCAATACGTCCACTCCTCCTCTGCTTTCAGAGGAAGTTGAGTGGGCGTAGACGGAGAAGGGCCGCTGCTGCGGTGCAGGCGCACCAAAGCGGCGCGTGTTTCCCTTGAGGAGTAGTCCTCGAGGAGTGAACTTTCGGCGGGTTCGCTGAGTCGGGTTGGCCGGACAGCGAACGGAGGCATGTCTAATGCCGCCGCCGGGGGCTTGGCTTAATTGCCTGGCCCAGAGGAAGGCTACCTCTAAGATAAAAAACCACCCAATCCTAAGCTTCGAAGCGCGGTGAGAGGATGAATGGCTGGAGGGAGTCCAGTCGTTAGCGCTTCCCCTGCAGAGCACCTGCCGCATTCTGCAGTATGTAGGCTTACCGGGCATCTAGGCTCTGCCCGGTGGACATCTTTACCTATATTTACTCGTGGGATTTACTATGAAAAATAAATTAAGAAATAAGAAAAAGGACGTAGAGGAGGTGAGCGATGCGGGGTCGGAGTCCGACGCCGCATCTGGCGCAAAGGGCTCAAACCCAGAGCTCGGAGCGCGAAGTGGAGGGGGCTGCTGGGAGGAACCGAAGGTTCTTCCTGAAGCGCCCCAAATCGGGGGAGGGCCAGGGGTCGTCCTCCGAAGAGTGGACCTCGGGCCCCAATAAAATCCACTCCAGCCGGCGGGGTGGGGCCCGGGAAAAGGGTTTGGGCAGAGGGCTCGCCACCCAGGAGGAGGCCAAAGAGTTAAGCCAAGCCAGCCCTGCCGAGCCGGCCCAGCGAGCCGCCATGGAGGAGAACCACCCAGGAGTGACCGGCCGCAGGGTGGCCATGTCAGAGTCCTCAGGTGGTGAGCCGGTCGCCGCTGGCGGCTCCAACTCGGAGCGAGCGGCCAGGTTTGCGGAGGTCGTGGCAGCCGCGATAAAGGATGTGGCCGTGAAGAGGATTAAGTCCTCTAAAGACAAGGCCATATCCGCGGCCACGGCCTCCATTATAGCGGCAGCGGAGGCCATTCAACCTGGGCCTCCGTCGGACGTAATGTCCGAATTGCGGGCGGAGGTCGCCCGCTTGACAGCCGCCTTGGAGCTTCTCCGGAAGGAGAATGAGGAGCTCCGAGCAGACCTGGCCGGGCTGCGAGCAGCCGGCCCCAGGGAGGTGCCGCAGGAGGGGGCGCAGCAGCATGGGCAGGAACGGCCCGTGCCTGCGGAAGACCGGGTTCTAACCCTGGTGCGGCAGGAGCTGGCTGCCTTCCAGAGTCGGTTTTCCGCCCTGGAGGCCATTGTCTTGCGCCCCCCACTAGCGGTGGCGGCCGCGGGCCGGCAAAAGGCGGTCTCTTTTGCCGCCGTCGCAGCTGGCGCGGCCAAACCTGGCTCATCGGGGCAGAGGAAGGCCCTCTCCGTGCCGAAACCCGCGGGGCCGCCCATGCTCAGGGAGGGCGGGGCGGCTATACAGACGGCGAGGGTCGGGCCCTGGCTGCAGGACGGCCGCCCCCACCTCCTATATCTCCTCCGGCTGGCGCCGAATGGCACGTAGCTGGGGAGAACAGGAAGGCCGGTAAGGCGGCAAGGGCGGCCAAAAGGAAGGAGAGGCGGCAGCGGCAAAAAGCGCGAAGCGTCGCGGCTAGGCTCCGCGCCCCGAAATCCGCAGCTGTAGTAATAACGCTACAGCCGGAAGCGGAAAAGAAGGGAGTGTCCTACCGCGACGTGCTAGCCAAGGTGGGGAAGGCGGTGAGCCTCGAGGAGATCGGCGCCACCGAAGGCATCCGGGTGAGGCTCACGGCGACTGGGGCCCGGATGCTTGAGATCCCCGGTGCGGCCAGCGGCCCGGCCGCTGACGCTCTGGCCGAAAGGCTTAGGGCGTCCTTAAATGCGGACGAAGCCCGAGTGTCCAGGCCCACCAAGTGCGCTGACATGCGCATCCTGGGCCTGGACGACTCGGTGACGGAGGGAGAGGTGGTGGCCGCCGTCGTTAGGACTGGAGGGTGCTCAGCCGAGCAGGTGAGGACAGGCACCATCGGTCCTGATTTCATGGGGATGCGAGCCGTTACGGTGAGCTGCCCCGTGTTGGCTGCCAAAAAAATAGCCGAGGGCCGTAGGCTACTGGTGGGCTGGGTTTCCGCGCAGGTGAAACTGCTGGAACCCAGACCTCTGAGGTGCTTCCGCTGCCACGTGGGCAACCACGTGGGAGCTAAATGCACCTCGGAGGTGGACCGCAGCCACCACTGCTTCCGCTGTGGTCAGCCCGATCACAAGGCCGGGTCCTGTAATGCCGCGCCGCACTGCACCGTATGTGCGGCAGCTGGCAAGCCACCCAATCACCGGATGGGGAGCAAGGCCTGCGCTCCACCCGCCAGAGCTAGGGGCAGGGGCAAGCCCTCCGCCACCGCCGTCACTGCCGCAGCCGCCGCCACTGCCGTTGCCGCTGCCGCCTCGACCGCCGTCGTCGCCGCCGTCACCACTGCGGCGGGGTCCTCACAGAGGGCTCGGGAGGAGGCTGACATAGAGTGCCAATAACGGCCCCATTACGCCTCCTCCAGGCGAACATCAACCACTGCGCCTCCGCTCAGGATCTGTTGCTCCAGAGCATGGCGTCGATTAACATCGCCGTGGTCGCTGAGCCGTACTTTGTCCCGCCCAGGGATGACTGGGTGGAGGACCTGAGCGGCTCAGTGACCCTAATTTCGTCGGCCGCTGCCGGTACTCCGTCCCTCGAGGCAGTCACGAGGGGACGGGGTTGCGTGGCAGCATGGTTCGGGGAGATTGTAGTGGTGGGGGTATACTTCTCCCCGAACCGAACTCTTGCCGAGTTCCACAACTCCCTTGCGGAGTTGAAAGTTGTCGTCGTCGGGTTCCGTTCCCTCCCCGTGCTCGTCCTCGGGGATTTCAATGCCAAGAATGTGGCTTGGGGTTCCCGGTATACGGACACACGGGGCAGGATGGTGGAGGACTGGGCTCTGGAGACAGGCCTGGTCGTCCTAAATCGGGGTTCTGTCCCCACGTGTGTGCGGATGCGGGGTGAATCGGTGGTGGACATCTCGTTCGCCAGCCCCGCTCTGTCACCGCGTGTCCTTGACTGGCGCGTCATAGAGGGGGTGGAGACCTATTCCGACCACCGGTACATCCGGTTTGACGTCTCCGCCCAGACCTCGAGCGCGCTGGTCCGACAGGCCCCGAGTGGTCCGCGGTGGGCGCTGAAGCAGCTGGACCGGGAGCTCCTCCTGGAAGCCTCGATCGTGCAGGCCTGGGTGTCATCACCGGACAGGCCTGCTGACATCAACGTCGAGGCGGAGTGGTTCCGGGAGGCCATGTCTGAAATATGTGACGTGGCAATGCCCCGGGCCCAGCCCGGACGCGCTCAGCGCCAGGTGTGCTGGTGGTCGCCAGAGTTGACGACTTTACGCAGTGCGTGCGTCGCTGCGCGATGCCGGTACACCAGGCACCGCAGGCTCCGTATTCGCCCTCCGGATACGGAAGCCATTCAGGCGGAGCTGTACGAGGGGTACAGAGCGGCGAAGACCGCCCTCCAAGCGGAGATCCTGCGGGCCAGGGGACTGGCCCGCGAGGAGTCGCTGGAGACTCTGAACAGGGACCCGTGGGGACGCCCCTATAAATTGGTGCGAGAGAAGCTCCGCCCATGGGCTCCCCCGCTGACGCAGAGTCTCCGGCCCCAGCTCGTGGAGGACGTGGTGAGCGATCTGTTCCCTTCTAGAGGGGAACATATCTCCCCGCCCATGGCTCCGCCTACTGCGGTGCTCAATGCGGACCACACCGCCGACGACGACGACGATGCTCCGGAGGTGACCGAGGCAGAGCTGCGAGTGGCGGTACGTAGGCTGAGTGCCAAAAATACCGCCTCAGGACCCGACGGCTTACCTGGGAAAGCCTGGGTCCTGGCCTCGGAGGCTCTCGGGCCTCGACTAAGGGGGCTCCTAAGCGCATGCATGGAGAGGGGCCAGTTCCCACTTCGTTGGAAGACGGTGAAACTGGTCCTCATCAAGAAGCCGGGGCGCCCAGCGGACTCTCCGTCCGCTTACCGGCCCATCGTGCTGCTCGACGAGGTGGGCAAGCTCTTTGAGAGAGTCATTGCAGACCGCCTCGTCGGGCGGCTGGTGCGGGTGGGGCCGGATTTGGCGGAGAGCCAGTTTGGCTTCCGCAGGGGGCGCTCTACGGTGGACGCCATCATGCGCGTGCGGGCCCTCACGACGGGGGATGCTGTGGCCCGGGGTGGTGTCGTCTTGGCGGTGTCTTTAGACATCGCCAATGCCTTCAATACCCTGCCCTGGAGTTGCATCAGGGAGGCACTCCGGTATCACCGGATGCCGACCTACCTCTGTCGTGTGGTCGAGGCTTATTTGACGGACAGGGCCGTCATCTACCCCGGTCACCAGGGAGTATGGAACCGGCAAGAGATGTCGTGCGGTGTCCCACAGGGATCGGTCCTGGGGCCGCATCTGTGGGACATCGGATACGACTGGGTGCTGCGCGCCGACCTCCCTAGCGGCGTCAGCGTGGTTTGTTACGCTGACGACACGCTGGTCCTGGCGCAGGGGAGGTGGCACCAGGCGGCGGCCGAACTAGCGACACGCGGGGTTGCGACAATCGTCGAGAGGATCCGGCAATTGGGACTCGAGGTGGCCCTGCACAAGTCCGAGGCCATGTGTTTTCATGGTCCTCGGAACACGCCACCGTCGGGTTCCCAAATAACGGTAGGAGGGGTTCACATCGGCGTCGAGTCGACGATGAAGTACCTGGGACTCGTCCCGACGTTTGGATCCCAGACTGGAAAGGGCCGGGGCTTCCTTAAAGCGGCTCCTGCCCAATTTAGGGGGGCCAAACGCCTCCTGCCGGAGGCTCTACGCGGGGGTCGTACGGTCCATGGCCCTTTACGGGGCACCGGTGTGGGCGCGTTCCTTGAGGCGGCGGCCAGCCCGCTGGTTGAACGCGCCCCAAAGGGTCATGGCCACTCGGCTGGTCCGGGGATACCGTACGGTCTCCGGTGAGGCGGCGAGCCTCCTTGCCGGATTACCGCCATGGGATCTGGAGGCAAAAGTCCTCGCGCACGTTTGGGAGTGGCACGAGGAGGCGAAACGCCGGGGCGTAGCTCCGCTGCCGCGAGAAATCACGGTACAGCGGACAGAGCTCCGGTGGGATCTCAGGGCGGCATGGAGAGTGCGATTGTCGCAACCCAGCGCTGGGCACGCCACAATTGCGGCGATAAGTACCCTCTTTGAGGAGTGGCTAGAGAGGCGCCACAGCGTCCTCACCTTTCGCCTGACGCAGGTCCTCACCGGACACGGTTGTTTCGGGAGGTTCCTGTTCCGGATAAGGCGGGAGGAAACGCCCGGGTGTCACCATTGTGTGGATCGCCCGGAGGACACGGTGGAGCATACGGTGGAGGTCTGCCCGGCTTGGGCGGAGCACCGCCGTGTCCTCGTGGAGGCGATTGGCGGTGGCGATCTCTCGCGTCCGGCCTTGGTCCAGGCCATGGTACGGAGCGAGAGGGCTTGGGAAGCCGTCACCTCCTTCTGTGAAGCAGTAATGTTCGCGAAGGAGGAGGCGGAACGCGTGAGGGAGAGGCAAAATTTGCGCCCTCTCGCCCCTAGCCGCCGCAGGAGACGCCCTGGGCGTCGGGAATCGCAGGCCGATTCCCGGCCACCGTAGGCGCGGGCTTGCGAACGGCGAGCAATGGGCAGCTCGCCGTTCGATAAGGACCAGGCCCGGGTCGACGGCGCGTTGTGTTCCACGCGCGCCTCAAAGAGATGTCAGCACCAATGACGGGGTTTGCTAGGACCGATGCCTGCTGGGGTTGCGGAAAAGTCCAAGAGGGTTACCGTGGCCCCTGGCAGAGGCAACTGAAGGAACACGGGTGGGTTTTAGTCAGTAAGAGTCTGACACGCCCTCCTGCTCTGCCCAGAGCGGGAGAAGTTATTTGATGATTTCCCACCCACAAAAAAAAAAATAAAGGTAGACAAATAGATCTTGGAGTATTACGACGTGCCAGTGACATTCAACCTTAGGGTGATAAAGTAGTTACGAGGTGGACTACACCTAGAATAAAATCAAAGTATATTGCACTAAACATGGAGTCATCACTATAACAAGTAGTCATTTTCCTAGCCTACTGCTACTAATCACGGAAAGTATTAACTACGAACCGTACTATTTAATATTATAAATAAAAAACAGTGTTTGTTGGTTTTTCCTTATTCACGCAGCAACGAAGTAACGGATCAACGTGACTTTTTGCATAGTTACAATATAAAGGGGAAAATGCTCGTTTCATATGAAACCACGGGAGGAAATCACGGTTAAAATCCAGTGCAGGTATAAGCCCAATATTATTTGAGCCAAACTTTACAAATACTATGTAATGTGCAAATGGGAACCAAAACTTTTCACATTTAAAATAGTTCGCAGGACTAACATGTGTGCAGTTACAAACTTTGTCCGTCAGATTAACACGGAATAACAGTTTTTGTTCGAGGCATTAACCCTTGGAATCGCCCCGTTTCCGGAAATCTGACGATGGTCAGCAATCCAACTGACCACAATATTTTGAGGACTAGTTATAAAATGTGTTTTTTTTAATAAGTATTTCTTCATTTACACTGGGTTGTACATTACTTGTGGAAACTTGAAAATTAGCTTTATTTGTATTATTATGATAGGCGTGACTACAAATTTAGAGGAAGAATGTAGATGGCTATTAGATTAGAGGAAGATCAAAGAAGCGATGGATTCATTGTGTGGAAGACGATATGGCTAGAAAGGGATGACTTCTGATACAGCGGTTGATAGAGATGTATGGATCTAAGGAGAGGAGGATATTGGAAGGAGTGCGTTCACGTTCAAAGTGTAACAAATACGGATCTAACTTACGACCACTCGCTCGCTCGCGCTATAAACTTCAGGCCATGCATACCTAATTTAAAGCTCTAAGGGTAGAAGCAATTCATGACCCCCCGTACTTTCACTACAGTTCAAACAATAAAGCTTGTTGCTCAAGTCAGCATATAATCAGTGGCAATTTTGTTTATGAATAATTGTAAGAGAATTTGTGTTATATTGTTTAACTATTTTATGCCCGCGGCTTCGCTCGCGTTAAGAATCAACAATCAATTTCAATCAAATGATTTGACAATCAATTCAGGTTGTACTCTGTTGTTTGGCCGTTACGGTTGCACTCATGGGCTCTGAACAGTACTTTTTTTCTGGATGAAAGCTGGGTATTTTTTTCTGTATCCCTGACAACGTATATGCAAATGTCACGGTGATCGGTTCAGCGGTATAAGGCGTGAAAAGGTATTAAGCAAACAAACTTACTTTCGCATCTATAATATTATAGTTAGGAGGATGGTAAAGGTGGTACTTAAATTAGGTAGCTACTTAAATAAAAAATACTTAACACTACAATAAGACTACACGTGGCGCCATCTATTATCATAAGAACGTTATTGTTGTTTCCCTCGGGAGCAGTACTTTTTTATGGCATGTATTTAATGCGGCAACTAAGTAAAATGAATACAGGTTTAAAAAAAAAATAGAGTGGGTACCATATATAATGGGTTGGCAGCTAATAAGGAGTATCGTAATAAGTAATAGGTAGCATATTAATATATCAGTAATAAGCTCCGTTTTAATTTAAACTAGCATCAAGTTTTTCTTTTGGGAACAGAATTAATATCTAAGCGGAAACTTTATGGCGAAAACAAAATAGAAAATGGGCGTTCATGTTTGTCATAATTGTCACAGTTCTAACCAAACCTTAATTAAAATATTCTATGCATGGTCGATGGCAGGGCTTGGTCGACGGAGCCCCGCTTCGCGGGGCTCCTACTTCTGGGTGGTTTATGAAAAAATTACCACGAAGGGAGATAGAAGGTTAGAAGGGGATGGCGGGGTCGATAGACCCCGCCATCCCCTTCTAACCTAACCTGTCCGAGTCGGAGTGCCCTAAAGACCAGATTGCATCCAGTTTCTCCTGATAACAAATTAAAACGGAGCTCATTACTGATATATTAATATGCTACCTATTACTTATTACGATACTCCTTATTAGCTGCCAACCCATTATATATGGTACCCACTCTATTTTTTTTGTTGCAAACATTTAGTCGACTTTTAAGTTATTAGTCACTCGGAAAATAATAATCCCTTTTTTATTGTAACTTAGATAATACAACCAGACCCACAACAAAAAACGTGATATTTTTTTATTTATTTACTGTAAAGTGTTTTACGTAGCAAGTAGTGGTAAATGAATTTGTGTGGGGCAGGTACCACAACTAAAAAGTGAAAATATACGAAAATACCAAACCAAAGACTCCGTCTACTGAAATTAAAGTTATGATTCAGTTTTGTAGTGTTTTTTGGAAGCAGGTTGTTTTTTTTTTGTAACAAAGTTTTTATACTTCGATAGATTAAATAAACAGACATTCCGGGAACCGGTCCTGACTGGTTGGTTGGAACTCGATTGAACTTTTTCGATTAAGACCACTTTCACGCGGACATTAATCTTATTGGTAAGCCGTCAAATATCACTGGCAGTGGGTTTGAGTGAAGCCTTATTTGAAAGTTATCACTCATGTTTATGGACTTTGGAAGTCGTACAATGGGGGCTGATGAAGACGGGATTTAATTCAGGCTGTTATAGCACTGCCCATCGTTTCGTACTAGTTTTAATGCTCTCTGCTAATACTGCCTGCCAGTTCTGCCTGCCAGTTCTTACTGCGAGTAGTGCCTGCTATTGCCTATTGTGCGAACAACCGACTCAGGGTAGGTTTCTGATGAAGAACAAAGGGTACATCCATAACAGAAACAATTTATGTTAGGTGCCAATGCAGCCCACTTTAAACTTTTTACTATAAAATATAGAGGACAAAAAAGCCCCCGTCAAAAACATGCTGACTTTGTAATAACGTAAATATCCCCGGGCAATACACCACACACCATGTCTATTTTACGGAAAAGGCGTATTTTTACGCCAAAAACATGCATGCTATATGTACATATATAACACCACTCGTTGTTTTTCCTGGATTTACAACCAATTGTTTATTTTTAGCAATGAGTTCTTTATTAATTTCAATAGCACGCGATTAGTAACATAAACTATTTATTTTTACATCATTGATGGAACAAAACTTCTGACTGACGGATTTTAAAAGATTATAATAGATTTGAAAACAAACCTGAAATCATGCCTTTTTCCGTGGCGATGGCAGGAACTACAGATTATTGACATAGTAAGAAACAAACTACTAAACTCAGCCGTATTTTTCTGATTGTTATAATTTATTGTGGAAGTGTTACATGAACAATATGACAGACACAATATGGCTTTAAAAGGAGAATAAATAACCGCACTGTGTGTGTTCGTCCGTTCACGTACGTACATACATACGCTCTCAGATTTGGCGACATTCCAACTGTTGTCGACGCGCAGCATTTTAACTTCGATGTTCTGTTAGTAAGTAATGCTTTACACCAGTATTACGTTATGAACAAGTTCTCTAAATCCATTCTAGTATTCTAGTAGAAACTTTGACACATAGCATCTTTAGAATTAAACTATGATCAAAATAAATCAAATAACCGTTTCTTTAGCACTGGCAGACAGCACTGGAAGACAGGGCAGTCGACAGGTACTAGTGGATTACGACACCTTCTGTTGATATTAGAGCAGCGGTGGCCCAGTGGTATTGGCCCCAACTTACTAGTTGTAGGTCGTGAGTTCGAACCCACACAGGCACTTTACTTCGTGTATTTTATTTCATCATCACTGCTCTCAAAACTGTGAAGGAAAACGTGAAGAAACGGCATATCCTAGAACCAAAAATTTGGAGACATGATATCCACCAACCCCCACTGGACCCGCGTGGTGGATTACGGCCGACTCAAATACTGGATTCTTCTTTTATACGATCAAACGTAACTTAGTAACAGAAACTTGATAGAAGTGCAAGCAAAACGTATTTCCCTTTCAGACTGTGAAGAGACAGGTAGTGACAGCTGGGCGAGGTGCCAACGTGCACATCCATTTATATTAGTACGAGATATAATTTACATTTAATGCTTCAAAATGGAACGTGCTTGGAAGTTAACAGGCTGGTTTTTTATGTAGCAGATTGCCGTATGCACATTGATTAAGACAGAACCTGTTAAAAATTCATTCGGTTTTTTTTTCAATAATATATCCTAAATCATATGTCCTGTACTGTTTATTTATGATTTTCCTCATTTTTGTTTTTATTGTCAATTAGCTAAATCAAAATTAACTTAATTACCTATTACGAACTTTTAGCATTAAACATCATTCCATTCTGTATCTGGAGAAGGGCGTTGCTAGCTGCGCTACAGTTTATAATTTTGCAGCTATCATCATTTTACTTGTTGTTCTTAGTCTTTTGTTATTGTTCCGAAATAAACTTTTTATTATTTATTTCAATAAAGCATTTTCAGGAATCATTAACTTACGTCCCAACGGTTTGGATACGAGAAAAGAAAGAAGTGACGTCAGGGAGGCTGTTTAAACGATTGTGACCACTATTTACGATGAGAACATTGTGAAACAGCACCAGTTTACGTTCCATTTGAAACCGGTAACAGTTTGATTGAAAGATGCCGTGTAACAGAGTTTAAGACAGTAAGTGGTTCTAATTTGCCAATTTTATATGTTTTACCAACCCCTAAACCTTGATACAGCAATAGGCCCTTCAAAAAACTGCACTAATGAAATTTTTTTTCATTTTGAATTCTATCCCGGATAAAACATAAAACGTTGCCCAATGAGCTAGTATTAAGAAACTTCTATAATATCTAACCTTAAATCGCCAATAAAAGAAATACTGTCACTCAGCCGCATCTGGTTACACTGGAGTTGACCTAGAATGAACTAGAACAGTGAGTTACGTCGGGCCTTTTTCGGCTTCATTGAGTTGTAAAAGTTTAAAGCTGGTAAAGCGGCTTTGAAAAAGATTAGGCAAGAAGTATTTATTTTTGTATTTTGGGCCTTTTTTTTAAACTTCTACTTCTAAATAGGTAGGCTATATACAGGATGGCGCCACGGCGTCCTTATGTTCCGCTTGACGCAGGTCCTCACTGGACACGGATGCTTCGGGAGGTTCCTAAGGCGTTCATAAGGCGATAGACAGGCATAAGGCATTAGGTTCATAAGGCGGGAGGAAACGCCCGGGTGTCACCATTGTGTGGATCGCCGAGCGGAGGACACGGTTGAGCATACGGTGGAGGTCTGCTCGGCTTGGGCGGAGCACCGCCATGTCCTCATGAAGGCAATTGGCGGTGACGATCTCTCGCGTACAGCCCTGGTCGCGGAGCGAGAGGGTATGGGAAGCCGTCACCTTCTTCTGCGAAGCAGTAATGCTCGCGAAGGAGGAGACGGAACACGTGAGGGAGAGGCATAATTCGCACCCCCAAGTCGCCGCAGGAGACGCCCTGGGCGTCGGGAATCCCAGGCCGATTCGGTAATCGTAATAAAATTTCGGACGGCGGGCAATGGGTAGCTCGCCGTCCGATTAGGATCAAGCCCGGGTCGACGGCTCGTCGTGTTCCACGCGCACCTCAAAGAGATGTCAGCACCAATGACGAGGTCCATTAGGGCCGATGCCTGCCAGGGTTGCCGGAAAGTCCAAAAGGGTTACCGTGGCCCCTGGCACAGGCAATTGAAGGAACACGGGTGGGTTTTAGACAGTAAGAGTCCGACACGCCCTTCCGCTCTGCGGGAGAAGTTATTTGATGATTTCTCACACGATTCTGAACCCCCATCCCCGAGTCGGCGAAGAATTTTTGTACACGAGGGGAATCATGTGCTGAATTCATGGTTCCAGTTTTTCCGTCGGTGTCCCTGCCATATGTAGCTACTAAACACCAGCTGGGCAAAATGCCAGTTTCGTCACTTAATAAAAAAGAAAACGAAGATTTTAAACGTGCCTACTGTTGTATTAAAAACTGATTTTATTAATAAAGTGAGAACCTTTGAACTCTTATAAACCAACTCAACCAGCCTCTTAACCATGGTACATAAGAGTCTTAACCTTTCCCTAAGTAGGTGGATGAGGGGCGATCGATACTCAAAGAAAATGTTCCTATATTATGTTAAACCAATGTTGCGTACATAGAGGTTCATATTGGCTCGTTAATTAACAATAATTTTATTGGAACGAAGTTCTTTAACGCAGCTTGCGGTACGAGTATTTTTTTTTAAATTTTTGAAATTGTCACGTGGCGTTATCCTCCATGTGACTTTTTTATATATAATAAAAAGAGACAGAGAGAGAGAGATAGTTTTCACGGTTTTCGAGGGTGCTGAAGTCCAAAATGAAAATCCAAGATGGTGGCAGCGAAAATGTTCAAATATTTGGAACGAAGTTCTTTATCGCGGCAGGAGTAAACCGGCAGAAATCGTCACGTAACGAAAAGGTATTATGTCCGATATATTAAGTTTCAAATGCAGTGCAAGTGCATGCAGAGCCATCTACTATAGTGTTTAGCTTGCTAAAACTGCTGTACGACACTACTGTATTACATAATATACAGCGAATGGAACTTCGTTCCAATCTGGTATCCCATGACACCGCCCATTTTTTTTATATATTTGGAAACAAAGCCCTCGTTGCAGTGGCTGAGTGTAGGCTTTCAGGGCAACAAGCTGCAGGTTTGATTTTTGGATGGGTGGGTACCTAAACCCTTAGCCCCACACTGTAATCTGTTTCGGTCCGAATTATTGTACTTGTGTGTTTTTTCTGTTTTTATTCGCATCGTTCTGCTTGATCAATATTATTGTTAAACTAGCTTTTGCCCTCGGCTTCGCCCGCGTAGAGGTCGGAAAATTATCCCACGGGAATGTAATACCGGTATTAAAAGTAATCTATGTCCTAACGCAGGTCACGATCTACCTGTGTGTAAAATGTCATCGAAATCCGTTCAAACAAACAAACTCACTTTTGCATTTATAATATATTCTAAGACGAACGGATGATTCATATGCGGCTATTAATTAATAAAACAATTATCTCCCTAAATCTATTAGACACACCGAAAGCTATTCCTCATCCCAAAAATCTAATTCCATTCCTCCATTAATTAAAATTATCAGCTACCCTGTAACTAACCCCCTGTGCCGCACTGCGGTACGCTTGATAATGTTTACATTGTCCATTCACACCGTTGTCAGCATGTCACTGCAGTTTACAAGTTACACTACTGAATATGTATACAAAGCACTGTATTGCCCATGTATTGCCAGTGCATTGCCCCTGTATTGCCCGGGTTTTGCCCACGTATTTGCCCACGTTTTGGTAGACCTGTTTCTGTTAGCTGATTGGGCTGGATTGGATTAATGTCAACAGATTCATGGTAGGATTGTACTGGTAAACTATGTATTTTAAGAGGTATTGTTGATGCATGGTTGGATTTGAAAGGGATTGAAAATAGACTTAATAAGTAAATTAAATACGGTATAAATTGGTAAGTTATCAAGTGTTATTCCCTCGAATCAAAATCGCCTGTGGGCGAATTCGATCAAACTTTAAAAAATGGTTCAACATCATAAGTGTCAGACTTTAATTTTATTCCAAGGATGAATATATCTGATTATGGTAAAATTAGCCCTATGTGGTTTAGCTGTAAAAACGAAACATTCAGCTAGACAGAGACACTTTTACATTCAAAACCAACGGATTTATCCACTAAAACTATCATGTTTCAGTAGTAGTTATTTGACAAAACTGTGAGTTTTAGAAGTTTTTGTAACACTTGCAGTTGTGCCCATAACATTGTTAATTAATTCATGTTCATTCTGTTAGCTTCAGTGCTATCTTTCTTTATTTGCTGTTTAAAGTGAAATATTAACTCATTGTGATTTTTGGATGTGCATTTATTTTGAAATCAGCTAGAAAATGTAAAGGTATGTACATACCTACCGGTTAAGATGTGTATATTTTCGATGAAAGGTCAAGCGCGACTTAATGATAATAACTACGCCTGGAAAATTGCTCAGTGTTTATACATAAAATATAACATCTAGCCTAGAATACCCCAAGGGTTAGGCAATAGGCAGAGGTGGCGCATTTAAGCAACAACCAAAGGCGTAGTCTGCAAAGTCTAGTCATTGTGTGTTGGCGGATTTAAGTAGGTAGTTTTTTTTTATGACGGTCTATTTTTTCTTCTTAATAATTTTTTCTTCACCAAAAGTCGGGAAAAGAAAATTCAATATTTTCAAATGGGATATATTTGGATTGGGCCTTTTTTTTGTCGCGGTAACTAAGCGAGGGTAACCCGACCAAACAGGTTAGATATTTGACCAACCACAAGCGAGCCGAGTTGGGCGCAGTAACTAAAGCTAGGGCACAAAATGGGTTTCGTTAGGTTAGAGCCACAGGGGGTGCCTGGCAGAAAACCTCCCCGAGTGCTCAGTGACTGCTGGTCCTTTTGTTTTCTTGAGGACGAGCAGGCGCTGGGCCGGTGCACCCTGGGTGCGGGCCTCAATCTCCTCGTGAGGGGTGGGAAAGAGGAGATTTATTTATTTATTTATTTAACACTTTAAGCACACAAATGTACAGAGGCGGAGATTGTTGTCCGTGGCGAATTTCTGCCGGAGCGGAGGAGTCACTCCCGAGGGCTCTCTATCTGCGCTCTGCAGCTGCAGAGTGCACGACTAGGGAGCAAGGTGGGGTAGACCGCGGGCCGTTTTACAGTCCGTGGTCTAGGGGTCTCCGCGGCATGTACGTCGCGGTGACTGAGGTGGGGAAGACCGTGGGTTGCTCCTCAACCTGCAGTCTAGGGGCATCCGTGGCGAGTTGCTTGAACCACGGTGCCGGGTAGGTTAAGGTAGTTATAGGTTAGTTTAGGGAAAAAAAAAAAATTATAAATAAATAAAATAAAAAATGGTTAGTAGCATTAGTTTGTAGATACCGAGCAGCGGGTAGTATAATTATCCTGCACCGGACGCATCCGCAGGCCTCGGGAGGATCAAACACCCTCCCAAAAAGAGCGGCCGCATCGCCTTGGGGAAGTGATGTGCGTACCACCCATTCGTAATATGGAAATGTCCGAAAATAAGAGAGATTTGTCGTGCGACCCGGCTGACGCCCGGCGCTCGCAGGTACCCGGGCCTGCGAGTGATAAATTGGTTACCGACGGACGCGCAGGGGTAGGCGACCAGGCCCCTGTTGCTGATAATATTACTGGAAACAGTCATCTAAAAAATATTGACGTAGGGCCGTGTGGACCGTCTTCCGTTAGGAAACGTCCACGCGACCCTGCTCTGGTGGGAGGTGGGTCTCTGGATCTGTCCTCAGATGAGGAAGGCCTGCAGGCCCCGAAGTTGTCGACCGCGAGGAGAGGTCGGCAGGCTTCGAGAGGGGTGAGTGCTTCACGGCCGCGGAGGGACGCACAGGGTAGGTTCGTGCGCCCCAATACTCCGGCGGCCAGCGAAGCAGAGAGTGACATGGGGGTCACTACCGAGGACCCTGGTGGCGAGAGTTGTGCCTCGCTAGGGAGCTCCAAGGCGGAGCTCAACGCCACCAGAAGTGAGCAGCGCAAAGCCGTCGCGGCCGACGAAGTGTCGGAAATGGCCCGACGCGCACGCGAGCGACGCGCTGCTCTAGCGGCGGAAGGGGGGGAACCATCTGCGGTGGCCCTAAGTCAGCTTGGCTTGGACGGGGTGGACTTAGTCCTGAAGGTTGCCACCAAATCCGGCAGCCTGAAGGGCACGTTCACCCGCGGTCTGAAGGAAGCTAACGCGGACATTAAGGAGGCGGTTGGCATCCTCCTAAACAGGACGACCTCAGACGAGGTCGCGAAGTTGCAGGAGGAAAACAGCCGTCTCCGAAATGATTTGGAGGACCTCCGGCGACCAGTCGCTGCTCTGAGCGAGCAGCAGTAGCGACGCACGTCCACTGATGCCGCATCGGTAGTGCCCCGGCTCCCGCACCGAGACCGGCAAGCGCTCATACCGACGACGAGGTCGAGCGCATTGTCCGGCTCTGCATGCTTCAGTGCGGGAGCATGGTCAATGCTCGTATGGAGGCGATTTCTCGGCGCCTCCCTGCGGAAATCCTCCGTCCGCCCCTAGCGGCCGATACACGGCGGAGGGCTGAGGAGCCGCCGAGACCTGCGACTCGGAAGGGGAAGCCCGCGGAGGGTGTTAAAAAGCCCGTGGAGGGAGCCCCATCGAGCGATCAGCCCACCACTGTCGGGTCTAAGGGTGAGACCTGGGCGACAGTCGTGGGCCGCAAGAAGGCCCGCAAAGCTGTCAAGGCGGCCTCAACAACAGCGCGCGCCCCCGGCCGAACCGCGAAGGCGGTTGCGCAGCCTGCGCGGTGGACTGCCAAAGGCGGTCGCAAAGGACCGGCGATACGTGCTCCGCGTTCCGAAGCTTGACGCTCACGCTACAGCCCGGAGCAGCGGAGCGCGGCGTAACGTACCAGTCGGTCATTGCCGAGGCCAAGGCCAAGATCAAATTATCAGATCTTGGTCTTCAGTCCGTCACCCTCAGGCAGGCTGCCACGGGTGCGCGGCTGTTCGAGGTGGCTGGTGCTGCGAGCGTCAGTGCCGAAAAGGCGGACGCTCTGGCCGCCAAGATGAGGGAGGTCCTCAGCCCTGAGGACGTCCGGGTCTCCAGGCCAATGAAAACCGCAGAGGTGCGGATTGCTGGTCTGGACGACTCCGTGACGTCTGAAGAGGTGGTGGCGGCCGTTGCCCGAAGCGGAGAGTGTCCGCCGGACAAGGTGCGGGCCGGCGATATACGCACCGACGCCACCGGACTCGGCGTGGTCTGGGTTCGGTGCCCTGTGGCGTCGGCGAACAAGATCGCTTTAAGCGGCAGATTGCTGGTTGGCTGGGTTGCAGCGAGGGTAAAACTCCTGCAGCCCCGGGCTTTGCGGTGCTTCCGGTGCCTGGAGAAGGGGCACGTCCGGGCAAAGTGCACCGCTGAGGTTGACCGTAGTGACCTCTGTTATCGCTGCGGTCAGCCCGGCCACAAGGCGGCCCAGTGTTCCGCGGCGCTCAACTGTAGCTTATGTTCGGCTGCAGGGAAGCCAGCGGGACACAAAGTGGGCGGAGGGGCCTGTGGCGCGCCTGCCAGCAAGGCCAAGAAGAAGAAGAAGAGGAGCTCTAAACCTGCCGGGGAAACCTCGCCGCCCACGCAGGCTAGTAGCTCCGCGGTCGACTCCCGGCCCAGGACCGTTGCCGAGGGAATGGAATGTCAATAATGGCACAATTCCGTTTCCTCCAGGGCAACATCAACCACTGTGCCAGAGCTCAGGATCTTTTACTCCAGAGCATGGCAGAGTGGTCGATCCACGTGGCTGTGGTCGCCGAACCGTACTTCATCCCCGCCCGTGACAACTGGCTGGGGTGCGCTGACGGTTTGGTGGCCATTATTGGCGAGACTCTGATCGACCCGTCTCGGGGCCGTGGCTGGGTTGCTGCGGTCTCGGGCGGCATCGTCATTGTGGGGGCGTATTTCTCCCCCAACAAGAGTCTCGCCGACTTCGAGGGTTTCCTTGTCGAGTTGGGCGCCGTCGTAGGCCGCTATTACCCTCGTCCCGTTCTGGTGCTCGGGGATCTCAACGCCAAGTCATCGGCGTGGGGATCTCCGTTCACTGACCTTCGGGGCGAGGTGCTAGAAGAGTGGGCGGTGACGACTGGTCTGGTCGTCCTGAATTGGGGTTCGGAATACACGTGCGTGCGGCAGCGGGGCGGGTCGATAGTGGACGTCTCGCTCGCTAGCCCCTCTGTCGCCAGCCGAGTCCGCGACTGGCGTGTCGCCGTGGGGGTGGAGACGCTGTTGGACCATCGGTATATCCGGTTCGACGTCTCTGCCCAGACCGCGAGCGGCCGCCATCCAACAACCCCGATTAACGACGGCCCGCGTTGGGCGCTTAAGCGCATCGACAAGGAACTACTCGAGGAAGCTGCCTTAGTCCAGTCCTGGATTTGGGAGTCGACGACGGACGGCCCCGTCGACGTCGAAGCGGTGGCGCTATGGTTTCGCGGGGCGATGACGCAGATCTGCGACGCGTCCATGCCCCGTGTCCGCCAACAGTCCGCAAGGCGCCAGGTGTACTGGTGGACCGACGAGATCGCGCGGCTGCGCGTTGAGTGCGTTGCGGCTCGCCGCCAGTACACGCGATACCGGAAACGACGTCGACGGGATTCCGTCGAGGAAGACGCGCTGTATGAGGTGTACCGCGCGTCCAAAGAGACTCTGTGAAGAGCTGAAGAGCTGCTGGGGTCGCTAGATCGGGATCCGTGGGGGCGCCCCTACCGTTGGGTACGGGGCAAGTTGCGTCCCTGGGCGCCTCCACTGGTGCAAAGCATGCAACCCCAGTTGCTAGAGGCGGTAGTATCGGCCCTCTTCCCTGAGCGAGCGGGACACGTTCCCCCGGCGATGGCTTCGCCCTCAGCCACAGACTCTCCAGAAGAGGAGAGCACCGATGTCCCCGGGGTGACGCAAGCAGAGACGAGAGCGGCCGTGTCGCGACTCCGGGCTAAGAACACAGCGCCCGGACCCGACGGAGTTCCTGGTCGAGCTCTCGTCCTGGGTCTGAAGGAGCTGGAGCCCCAGCTGAGGGGGCTCTTCACGGCATGTCTCGAGCAGGGTCAGTTTCACAGTGTGTGGAAGGAGGGGAGGCTGGTCCTGCTCAGGAAGGAGGGGCGCCCCGCGGACTCGCCGTCCGCGTATCGGTCCATAGTGCTGCTCGACGAGGCGGGCAAACTTTTTCGAGCGCATTATCGCAGATCGCCTCGTCAGCCACTTGTGCAGGGAGGGGCCGGACCTGGACGACAACCAATTCGGTTTTCGTCGGGGGCGCTCCACCATAGACGCCATCATGCGCGTGAGGGCCCTGGCGGAGGAGACAGTGTCCCAGGGTGGGGTGGTGCTGGCGGTGTCTTTAGACATCTCCAACGCATTCAACACCCTACCCTGGAGTTGTATTCGGGAGGCTCTGAAATACCATCACGTGCCTCCCTACCTCCGCCGTACGGTAGGGGCTTATCTGGCGGATAGATGCGTCACCTATCGGGGACGTGACGGTGCCGGTCGGCACCTCATGTCGTGTGGTGTTCCACAGGGATCGGTCTTGGGACCGCTCCTGTGGAACATCGGCTATGACTGGGTGCTGAGAGGCGAGCTCCCGTCGGGCGCTGACTTGACGTGTTATGCGGACGACACGCTTGTCGCTGCCCGGGGGAGCTCGCACAGGGAAGCGACGTTGATAGCCACGGCTGCGGTATCCCAGGTGGTGAACCGCATCCGGCGCCTGGGCCTGGAGGTGGCCCTAAACAAGTCGGAGGCCATGGTGTTTCATGGCCCCCGACGTGCGCCGGCGCCGGGATCACACATCGTGGTCAGCGGGGCCCGGATAGCTGTCGAGTCCACCATGAAGTATCTGGGATTGGTGCTCGACAGCCGATGGGAATTCGGGCCCCACTTCCAGCGGCTGGCGCCCAAGCTGATGGGTGCAGCGGGCGCGCTTTCAACGTTGCTTCCTAACTTGGGGGGCCCGAGCGCCGCCTGTAGGCGGTTGTACGTGGGAATCGTGCGGTCCATGGCCCTGTATGGGGCCCCTGTGTGGGCGATGGACATGACGGCCGGCACTCTCGCCATTCTGCGCAAACCGCAGAGGGCGATGGCCGTCAGAGTCGTCCGCGGGTACCGCACGATTTCCTACGAGGCGGCTTGCGTCCTGGCCGGATCTCCGCCCTGGGACCTAGAGGCGAAAGTACTCGCGTCATTATATCGATGGCGCAAGGAAGAGCGGGCACGGGGCTCGAGGCCGGTGCAGCGGCAGATCGCGCTGCGCCGCGAGGAGCTCCGTCAGGTCTTGGTGGCGGAATGGCGGCAAAGGCTTCTGGCCGGCCTCGCTACCCTCGAGGCGATCCGGCCAGTACTAGACGACTGGCTCGGGAGAAGGCACGGCTCCCTGTCGTTTAGGGTGACGCAGGTGCTGTCGGGGCACGGCTGCTTTGGCAAGTACCTGTGCCGCATAGGCAGGGAGCCGGACGCTCGGTACCACCATTGCGTCCATTGCGGGGAGGACACGGCGCAACACACGCTCGCCGAGTGTGTAGCTTGGGAGGAGCAGCGCCGTGTCCTCACAAATGAAGTAGGAGGCGATCTGTCGCTGCCGACCGTAGTGCGGAGGATGGTCGGTAGCGCAGAGTCGTGGGATGCGGTGGTGTCCTTCTACGAGGACGTGATGTCGCAGAAGGAAACTGCGGAACGGGAGAGAACCCCGGCCGCAGAAGGCGCACCGGGCGCAGGAGAAGGGCGGACAACGCCCTTTTCCGGCCCCCATGAATGGGTCCAGGGGCGTGGGACTTGGGGAAGTCCCCGCCCCCTATTTGATGGACCCGAGGCGGAGACGCGCGCGGGTGTCGACGCGCGCCTCTGAGGCGATGCACGGGGTAGTTACAACACCTCACTACCCCGTGCAGGAGACGAGGCCCGGACAGAGCGGGCCAGCACTAGTGTGGGGCCGCGGAAGAATTTGGATTCCCGCGGCCCCGCGCGCACGTGCGAGGAGACACCGGGGTGGTTTTAGCCGGTAAGAGTCCGGCACGCCCCTCCGCCTTTTCCCCAGGCGGAGGTAGTCCATGAGGATTACCCCCCGTAAAAAAAAAAAAAAAAGGATAGAGCCACAGAACAGATAAAATGTTAGAACCGTGACCAACTACGGGCGTGCCGAGCGCTACATCCAATATGACCCTAGTTACTATTTTCAGGACACCAAAATAGGCAATATTTGAAGTCCACAAAAAGAAGCACATTCAATATATTAAATTTATCTTCTCCATAGGTACCTACTACGCTTTGGAATGGGCAACTAGCTTCATCTTTCTGACTGACCGACCCCTTGACAATTCAAAAGTGCCTGTAATTGGTTTATTTGAAATAAATGCTTTGAGTTTGAGTTTATCATTCATATTTTTAAGAAAGCAAAATGAGAAATAGTTTGAGGTTCGATTAAATACATGTTTTTTTTTAATTATGGAGAATATTTATTCATATGTATCTCTTTACAGTCAATAAAGACAACAGATACATATACCAACTGAATTGTCTGGAGCTTAACTCAGAGCAATTGTCGCCAGTCTTCAGCGCGCCTGTAGGGAACAAAGTTTGTTCTACAGTGTAACAGTTACTGTTATGCGATGTTCTAGCAAATTCCTTCTGTTATAATCCTTTAGCACCCTGGAGACTTACGTGAGGTAAATACTTTGTTGTTTATAGAAGCTTAGCTTCAAATAACTAAACGTTTTTTTAAAAGTTAATAAAGACGGATGGGATTAAAACTTACTCTTTCTCGCCAACATTCCAGCCACTCAAAAAAATAGAAGTTCCAGATTTCACGGAAGAATCACTATTAATGATAGTTGACGTTATCGGCAGATTAAATTGGAACTTGATAGCCATAAAAACCTGGGCTGACAGATTTGGTGTAGCTGTAAATCCTGCGAAGTGTCAGGCGATCATCATTGGTAGTTCTCGTAGTATTAGCAAGGTGGATGGTACAACCTTGCCACCTGTCCTCTTTAATGGTACGATCGTTCCTTTTAGCACTGACGTAAAGAACCTAGGCTTGCACATAGATAGTACCCTGAACTGGCGTTCTCAAGTCGCTAGGGTAAGCCAGAAGGTTACCGGCACGCTGCGGGCTCTGTACAGACTGAAAAATTTATTACCATCAAGTACGAAGACAATGCTTGTGCAGTCCTTAATTTTCCCTATCATCGACTATGGTGATGTGTGCTACTATGACCTGAATGCAGATCTCCTCGACAAACTTGACCGTCTTCTGAATAACTGCATTCGATTCGTTTTTAATCTGCGTAAATATGATCACGTCTCTGCGCATCGGTCGCTTCTAAAGTGGTTGCCCATACGCCAGCGCAGAGAGCAAAGGGCGCTGACTACCTTGTTTTCATTTCTTGATTCTCCCTCTTCCCCTGGTTATCTAGCCCCCCACTTTCAGTACATTTGCGCCAACCACAATAGAAATCTACGTTCTTCACACAATCGTCTTCTTCAATGTCCCACTCACCGCACAGACTTCATTCACTCTTCCTTCTTTGTTCAATCTATCTCTCTGTGGAATGCACTCCCCCAGGAAATCAGGATGGCAACCAACCGATTATCCTTTAAAACTAAAGTTCGCGAGCACATTCGTAAGAAGCTAGCGGTATCATCACAGCGGTAATGTTTTCTCATTGTTTGTCCAATTTGTTTTTAACATACTCGTGTATTTATGTACATTTATTTGTGCTTATATTTATATATAATTAGTTATATGTATTATATGTATTTATAGACTAAATAAGTTTATACGTGTCTATATATTATTTAAAATTATTTAACCTAAAATATCATTATAATTTGCACCTGCCACTGTTTGTCTCTGCATCACCCAAAGGTTGACTGGTAGAAAATGCCTATGGCATTAAGTCCGCCTCTGTACATTTGTGTGCTTAAAGTGTTAAATAAATAAATAAATAAATGATAGATGATAGTTATTTCTGTTAAATGGTTCAAAAAACACTTTTATACGTCAAAAATAACTTATGATTAAAACTAGATGAGTTCGGCGTGTCCTATCTGACTACTCTGAGAAGAAAGACCGAAACAAACTCAGACTAAGACTGTATATTTTCCTTTATTAAGGCGGGTCACGTCTTTCGACCAGTAACGACTCAGACTTTCAATTCAACTCAATCATAGTAATCGTTACCGCTCTCATAAAATAATATGATTCTCACAACAACCTTCATCAGTACTGCAACAATTTAATACAAACATTGCCATCAACCTTCACCCCTACATTATAAAGCTTAACTGTGAATAAAAACAAGTTATTCCCTGGGAAGCGAGAAGCACACCGCTTTATAAGGAGGTCTATAAAACGGAACGGCGCGGCGGCGCGGGACCACCTCGTGAACGTTCCGGAGCCTGGACCGCGGACTTGGCCACAGAGTAGAGAGACACAGAAGTTCGAAAACACAAAAAACGAAAAGCACACGAAGACAACGACCTGATTATATTTTTATCTATAAGCTTTTTGTTACGCTATGGTTCAGATCAAACCTTCTGTTTTTCTGTCTCTAATTGCCGTAATTATTTGTAATTATAATTCAAATACATATCATCACGCGCGGTACACAATTAAACACTTAAACTTTTACCAGTCAAAGAATGATGTGCTGGGACAGAAACATTGGAACTTCTCTAATTACTCTTTGGTGCGTCACCACTTCCAGCCCGCATTGCGGGATTGTTTATATACGCGTCACAATTTTTATGCGGTCGGGACATGTGCTGTGGCCTCCGCGGGACATTAGCGGCCCAAATATTAATGTTATGCTAACCACACAAAATTTTTATTTATGGATTATTTGTGAGATTGGTAACATGCGTGACAGGGAGTGAAACTACCGGCGTGTTGTTCGAATATCTTGGGTAAAGGGGAGTTGTTGGGTAGATATCGATGTCAGTGATAAGACCGCCATTATGCCTACTCGTAGAATTAGCAACATTGTAAAAAAGCTGTGTTTACATTTTTGGAGTACAGCAAAGATACAGCCAGCAAAACATATTCTATCTATTATATCATTCAACAAACATTATCTTCAGTGTCAAGTATAAACGGACGTTTCAACGCCTGTACCTATATTATTATATGAGCGACTATTGCGTGTGGATACAACGCGATTTAAAAAGGTAGTAACATTCCTCGAAATGTAGAGAACCCGGTTTCATGAAGGTTTTGTGATATTATAGCGAAAACATTATATTTTTAAAAGAAAAAATAAATCATTTTTTTTCCTCAAAGACACACAAACATCTGCTCACTCGTGCGACTGTCACTGAACAAAGTATAGTCTTGCTTCGAATCGACTGTAGCGGCGCGGCGGTTACGTTATTGGCACAAACAAGAACAAGTGTGGATCGCCTCTCGGGACAAACTACGAGGTTCACTTTTATGGCTTTCAGAAGACCTAAATGTGTCCCAGACAAAATGCCTAGTTTTGGGTTTGAAGGTTCTATTCCTGAAGCGGCCTTTTGATTTTATTTGATTGGCAATATTGTTAAACGATCATACATAAAGACGTTTATGTGATCGGCAGAATTTGAACATTACTTTTTAGCATTGCAAAACGAACCTTTGCAATGCAAAGTTAGGGGTAAAAACCAAGACTGAATGTGGCTTTTATGGCAAAAATAAAATAATGTTTTTATGTCCAGATTAAGCATGTATCTAAATAACTTTAAAAAAAAGTATAAATGTACGCAATATAATAATTATCCGATTGTAATTAAAATCGTTTAAGATTTTGTCACAACTGGGAATTTAATCTGTTAACTTATGATTACTGAAAATATCACTTTTTGTTTTGAAGTGACGATTTGGTTTTTCTATAAAATCTTTTATAAGTTCATCACAATTTTAAATGAAGGTCGAGGTGACCTCCAGGCGGCCATTTTAAATACAGCCTCATTTGTAATATTCTGCTGTTTTCATAACGAAATTAGGGATGTAGAACATTTTGTATAAAATTTACGATAGATGTAAGCAGATGTCGAATTAAATTATAACCGGACTTCCATTTCAGAATTGTACCCAGTTTAAAGTACAAAGGACAAAATATCTTTATGCTAATTGGATGCCGGTTTGAAATTACTGACTTTTGTCAATGTTGTCTGTGATTGCTCAACGTTGATCTCTGCACGTTCCTCACATGATTTGAACTCTCAGTTTGTTTCGGTTTTTGTTCTCAGAATAGAGGACACACTGACCCTAACGAGATTAAACATATTATTTGATATCTAAAAGTGTTTCAAAAATAAATATCATTCATCTTTGAACATGTGCCTAAATAAAACAATCGGGAGTCGGAACAAATTAAAACATAATCACTAAGATTGGCAGTGGACTTGTTGATTAGGTACAGTATGTAGTTGTTTAACACTGCTTTACAGCCGGATATTGAATATACAAAATCGTCAATTAGCTATTTTTTTTTAAACCCTGCCACTCGCAGCGCAGAATCCTATTGCTTAATATCTGCGCCACCTCATGAAAGCTTTAATCCGAAACCAACATAATAATAATGATTAAACCGAATGTACTTACACTACTACTTTGTATTCAGTATTCGGAAATACTGGATTGTGTGATTGGTCAGGTACACTCATTGTCTCTGTGCTCTCTACGTGACACATTAAAGTAAATAATTATCTTTTGACCCGACTCGGATTTCAGCGTGTTAGTTTAATGTTAATTTGATTCAAGGAAAGATTTATGTCCGTGTATGTAGTAGCAAGGTTCATAATAAATCAATCTACATAATTTATTTAAAGTTGAATTTTAACTTTTATTATTGCAGAATGATATTGCCTTGTGATGAGCTGCAAGATAGCTTGCTACGCCGTTGCTCAGAAGGAGCTACGGCGTAGCTTGTTCTGTGCTACGGCGTAGGTTGTTCTTTGCAACTGCAGCGTACGTCGGTCTATGCTACGACGTAGAATTTCTATTGTAAGACGTAGCTTGCAGTGTGCTAAGGCGTAAGCCACTCTATGCATTGACTATATACATAATCTTTCTTAGACTGAGGTTAGTACAGTCTATCATATGCCTATATCTGTCCGGTTGTTTGCGATACACTACTGTCCATTCATTAGAAAACGACTGAAACAGTGTTAGCGATGTAATTAGATAATGCGTATTATATTACATAATATATATCAGTACGAGTAATTAAAGACATTATGTATTTGAATTAACGACCACAGCGTAAAACAAACAGTGGAACAAGGTAATCAGTAATCACCGAATTGTGTATTTATCTCAATTCGATTAGATTAATAAAAACAGCTGCAAATAATTTGCCCGTTTATTTGATTTCATAATTAAAATCATTACATATTGCAGAAACTGTACAATAGATAATTAAAATAATTATATTAAAGTACAGAGTATTGTGAAAAACCAGTTGTAACCAGCGCAAATTAGTAGATGTCACATGTCTTCGAACTCTTGACTCTAGGACATGCCGGTTTCCTCTCGATGTATTCCTTCACCGTTTTGAGAGCAGTGGTGATTAAATAAATAACGTAGAGTAAAGTGCCTACCTGGTTTTGACCCCACGGCCACGACCTACCACACGTAAGTCTTTATTATCTCTTGTCGCCTAACAATTATTATTAACAATGCATCTCCTGCTGGAGTCAATAGAAGCATTGTTAATAATAAAACAAAACGTTTTCTGTAACTTTATGATAGTGACAATAGTGTTAAAACAGTCCCTCTAAATGAATAAAACTTGGCGACCGTACTTACGAGTACCGTTTGAGCTTCGTAAGTTAATGGCATCGTGAATAATTATGATACTAGTAAATAACTTAGACCCTGGCTTTAAACTGGGCCCGCTGATGTGACCGTAAATATTATATAGGTCTGCCGTGTGATTCAGACATTAAATGGAAGTGGGGTTATATTACAAAAGAAACTGATATATATTTTAAATTTTTTGTGACAACCAAATAAGCCTAGGGACAATGGCAATACCAAAGGCATCACAGATGGGTAGCCGTTCTAGAGACAAACCTGAAATGTCTCATACGGGGAGTAACAAGTCCCATCACATAGCGGTCAACTACGCATTTTGTACATCAAACTAAGTAACATTGTACAAAAATAATTGCTGGGATGAGACTTTTATTTTTGGTGTGAAAACTTGCTATTTTTTTCGTGCTTTTTTGTTGCGTGTCACATTACGCTGTACCGCAAACAGCGTAATGTGACACGCAACAAATTGTGCTTATGGGTGCATGCAACGGTACAGGGGTCCTGGGGGCATTTAAAGTTGTGTTATAACATTAAAAACTTGTCATCGTCGTAAGAAGTATACTCGTAAGAAAACGTCAGTAAAAGTTGTAATTTTGACCTTCAATATCTCCGTAACCAGAGGGTTCCCAAGTGTGGTCCGATACAAAAAAATATATCAGAATGACGGGGAGTACAAGTGATTCTCGGCGTCGTTAATTAAGGGGATGTAGGGGAGGTCTTTGCAACGAAATTACCCCATATGACCCCAATGCAAATGTCAACCACTTCAGAGTAATTTGACTTATTATATTTTTTTTGGCGGTATAGGTACAACTTTAAAAAATTAAAAAAAAACATGTTTTTTTTTTAATTATTATTATCTGCTTCTACTTCAATACATAATAATCAACCATAAAATGACAATTATCTTAAATATTTTTTAAATCAGAGCACACAAATATCATCATTTTAAGCAAGTTATTTGACTAAAAGGGCAGATCTGCAAAAAAAATGTATGTACTTTATCGACAGAACATTCCAAAAATATGTACAACTACTCAGCTATCCAACGAGATACAACAAAATACCAGATTTCTTCAAAAAAATATAAAATGTCAAATTACTGGAAAATAGTTGACATTTGCATTGGGGTCTCAAGGGGCCATTTGGTTGCAAATGACATTCGGTTATTTACCGTCATTCAGATATTTTTTTTTGTACTGGACCATACATAGCACCCTACAAACCAGAACACAGGGGCACTTGAACTAAAGCGTGGCGATTGATTTATGTTTTAATTCTTAACTGTAGCGGTTATTGAGCAACCCATGTCCAGAATTACGTCATCCAAGCTGAAACAAAGACTTCTAGAAATTTTGATTCAAATCCGTGAAAGTCAAGAAAACCCAAAATCCATTTTTAAAACGACACGCATTTACTTATGACCTCTTTTTCAGAAACACAATAATTATTGTTGCTGAAAATAGTTGTTCAACAAATTGCTAACGCTAACCAAATTATTAAGCAACTAGAATAGCTTCTGCCGGCGACTTCGTCTACGTGACATTTCTGGTTCCCTCGACCCACCCCGTCGAATCGCGTCACCTGCCCGCGCTATTACCTACTTCGTTTTCGCTTTTCAGACTTTTTTTCTTTTTACTCGGCTCCTAAGGGTCCTAGCGTGATGTTAAACATCCTATAGCCTTTCTCAAAAGTTGGGCTATCTATGTGATAGCAAAAAGATTATTTCTAATCCGAACGGTTGTTCCAGAGATTACCTTTACATACCAACTTACAAACAAAATAATTTTACATCTTCGTAATATTAGTATAGATTACGAGACAGTCCTATTTGCACCCTAAACCATAGCGCACCTACTGTCGCAATGTTCGCGCTTCGCAGATTAGTAGCGTCATGAGTTATGGTACTAGGTGTTACAGCGGCTTCACCTGGATCTGTGCTAGTACCTACTGTTGGAACGGTACTTAATATAGGTACCTACGTATAAGTAGGGGAACTAATGGACGATTCATTTAATTTATTGATCGTTTTGTTGAAATGAGGACTTGTGGTGTGTACTACTTCAAGAGGGAAGAGTTTAGGTACGCGAGTGAATTAGTTTTTATTACCTTGCAGTAGATGCGAAAAGTAGAGTATTCTCCTCGGGGCTAAAAGTTTCTTCGTCTTTGGCTTGAATCCCTCGCTGCACTCAAGATTCTAGAGACAGCTCACAGAACTCAGAGCTGCCTCCCCGCCCTCAGAAGCCCTAGAATACTTCGTTGCGTTCAGGATTCAAAATAGCGCCCGCTACATTTAGACACTGCCTTATCCCCTTAGTGAATATTTACTTAGTGAGTCCATACATTATGCTACGTTTTTTGTCGGATAAAAGATACAACTATTAATAAACTTAGTAAAACATCATTAAGTTAGGTTTGACTTATAGGAAAGACGCATTAGCCAGCTTTTTCGAAGAAAATACTTATTATAAGCTTAGACTTATATTCATATAAGCTCATTTTTCGAAATTAAATCATCTCTCCATTCTCATCATTTGAATTTTTCGACAAGATAATCGGGCGATAATCCACTAAACCATACCTACTTACCGCTAGAAGTACATCTTCCTCTCGACAGCTTTAAACCGATTTTCTCAGACTTTTAACCATTTCCCTACAAATATTTAAAGTCCATTCTTTCGGAAACGTTCGGAAGCGACAAAACTTCGAGTCTTCAAGGAAACGGGCGAAAAGGGAACATTACGAAGCGCTGCCAGCTGTAAACGGATATAAGTTAAATTCGTATAGATTTTGTAAGACTAATGTCATTCTTGAGGGGCAGACGTTGACAACGTTTTAAAGTAAAACCATAAGGATTAACTGCTACGCCATCCTGGTAAAAGAAACGTGATGCCCTTTTTCATCGCTGGATGTCGTATTTCACGTAGGGATCATTCAAAGTAATTTGAGATTTGTAACATTGCAAGACATCATTCCTATATTCCACGAAGTGGTAGTCACATTGGTATAGTACAGTCCGACCTCTTATCCGCCTTATCCTCTTAAACTGCTCTTTGGGCCAAATGCAGCTATAGTGACCTCTGCGCCGCCACCAAAGATGCCGTGGAAGTGGCGATGTTTTGGACAACAATATTTTATTCACTGTCGTCGACACGACGAAGATGGATAGGACAGCCACATTTGGCAGTACTAAAGCGAGCCTGTTGTCATTAACTGGGCACTTTTCCAGACTTAGGCCAAAGAAAACACACTGTCCAGTCTTCCAAACAAGCTAACCGCAGCTAAATATCAAAATGACATCCTAACCTCCAACTAATAAACCAGCTGACACCCCTAAGAAGAAGACTCCAAGAGCTGTCTAATGTAGCACAGTTTGTGCAGAATTAGGCTAACCCAGCTGAATATCACTATTACATACGAACTTCATAAGACAACACGCGCTGTGTATTATAGCGTGGTTTGCGCAGAAGTAGGCTCACACTTACAAATGTATTCCGTAAGACCTGCGCTGCAGAGTTCCATCTTAGTATGCGTCGTCATAATTTTGACGAAAATGCTGGTGTGAATTTCTGTGCTTCAAGATTGGTGGATTTTGCTGGCGAGAAATTACCTGCATGTCTTATGAGCAGTTTGGTACATTTTTTTTTTTTTGAGGGTGGGAAATCATCAAATAACTTCGCCCGCTCTGGGCAGAGCAGGAGGGCGTGTCAGACTCTTACTGACTAAAACCCACCTGTGTTCCTTCAGTTGCCTCTGCCAGGGACCACGGTAACCCTCTTGGACTTTTCCGCAACCCTAACAGGGAGCAGTTTGGTACATAAAACCTACTTTAATTGTTATTTATTATTGGAATATGAACATAAACCTCGTTGTTTCTGAACGATTCACGCGCCTCCATATACTAGTGTGTTTCTCGACGCACACTTCTCTGTCAGCTGTTTACAACGCTCTGCTACTAGAATTTTCCCTTTTACTGTAACCGTTCTAGTGAACTAGTTTTTTTTATTTGTTGCATTACATCATTTATTTTGGAATTTTAAATTATTTATTGTTACGTTTAATTTTATGAAATGGCTTATAATATAGCCTTTACTGATAACAATATAACTGTTATTTATATTTTTTCATAAGGTATTACCATGTCAACAGCAGGTATGAAAATGAAATTGTAATAGAAATGACAAGTATATTATAATCAAAGAGAAATGCGAATGAAATGATTAATTACGGAAATGTCGAAATAGTGTACGATTCATTTTATTTGTATTATAAGCTTAGCACAAATATTATATTTATTGCTACGTCATTATTTTAAATGCATCGTTATAAAGGTATAATAAAAGAATCCTAATCACTGCATTTTATAACTTACAAGAAATAAAGAAGGTTTTTTGTCTTATTTTTGTATATTTCAATAATGCATTCACGATGACTTAGTACTTAATACCTGACCTGGACCTCAGGGCTCTGGGGCACTCTTTATAAAGTGTGTTAGGATTTTTTTAGAATTACCTAGCATGAAACTTTTGATGTGAAACATCTATTGGCGCGCCTTGGAAGTAACACCGACTCGTATGTCGTGACGGCAAACGGCATGACGTTCCATAGCCGCTATTGGCGCGCCTTGGAAGTAACACCGACTCGTATGTCGTGACGGCAAACGGCATGACGTTCCATAGCCGCTATTGGCGCGCCTTGGAAGTAACACCGACTCGTATGTCGTGACGGCAAACGGCATGACGTTCCATAGCCGCTATTGGCGCGCCTTGGAAGTAACACCGACTCGTATGTCGTGACGGCAAACGGCATGACGTTCCATAGCCGCTATGGGCGCGCCTTGGAAGTAACACCGACTCGTATGTCGTGACGGCAAACGGCATGACGTTCCATAGCCGCTATTGGCGCGCCTTGGAAGTAACACCGACTCGTATGTCGTGACGGCAAACGGCATGACGTTCCATAGCCGCTATTTTTGATGTTTCACGCCTGCCGGGCGTCCCGTTCGTTGCGGCCAATATTTTTCTAAGATTAAGCTTTCAGGGATCCCATTTGGTTAAAAATGTTTTTCTTCTTGTAATCGGTAATACCACAGTGTTCAGACAGTCTTAATTAGACAACAACGTGAGATAACACAAAATATGATACAGAACAATAATTATTATTATTTCTTAAGAAATAAGCAGTACCTTTGTACTCAATTTATAATTATGTCTTATCTCATGTATTTTATTGTGTGTACATAAATAATAAAATAAATAAATAAATATATATTTGTGTACAAAATATTCTAAAACATTTTAGATAAGTAATTATAGAGTTTCTTCTCCTTACGAAACTAAACTGCATTTTAATGGCTTGGCGTTTGAAATTTATTATTCGACTTTAACTTCGAACCCAGCACTTTCCAGTAAATAGCTCGAATAAGCTTCACCTCTGAACAACTGTGCACGGAATTTCAGAAACATGTTACTTAATATAAATTATAAGTCTTATGCCCGTTTTCACTTCCACTAGGAGACCCCTAAATTAATGCCTCTAAAAGCGCGCTGTTGTTTTTAACTTTCAGTACTGAGCCGAGCGATGAAAATCCAACCGCGCTCCTTTATTGAGGCACTAATTTAGATGTCGCCTAGTGTTAGTGAAAACGGGCATTAATAACACGTACCTTTCCGTATTTCTGTACATTGCGAGCAATTCTTTAAGGACATTTCCTCCGTACGTGACTTCTAGTCATCATGTTGTATTAAGCTGGTAACTCACTGGAGTGCACGAGCTCAAACACCTTGCGAAATCCCGGGATTTTTCGGATTTTTAGTCTCAAAATTATATCCCGGGATTTTAGTGGAACTTTCATAAAGGCTTTACAAATAACGTTCAGTGTGTTTGTGGGAGTGTGGTGTGTGCATCAAAATTAGTGAAAAATGTACAGTATGGCGATTTATTCACCTGCATTTTTTTCTCAAATAGAATTTTAGTTTCACAACGAAAGTTATTTACTATGACGGGTAGAATCACCCCTTGATGAGTGAATAAATGAAATCCAGCCGGTATAAATTATTTCTTTATTTTCTTTTTCGCGAAGATAACTGTTATAACTTACTACTTGCTGTACCTACTAGCTTAATCACACGTACGTCTATAACTTATTGTGCTTAGTTGCTCTCATGGAAACTTTATAACTCAATAAAACTAACAGCTTTTCTACTGCGATTCAGTTTTATTATCAAATCACAATATGTCTACAGTGTTGTAGTTGATTGAGTAAACACTACAGTCGAGCTATTCTGTAACAACCTCACCGTGATAACTTTGGTGACGTGAGCTTGAAGTGAGTTGTCGATAGTGTCAATCCCTAGCATCAGATGGGATGATAGCTCACTTATCACGGTGAGATTGTTACAGAATCGACCGGCCGGTAGGTATCTTATTTTCTATTACTCTATAACGGGGAAGCGCCAAATTGCGCGCGAAATAAAAAAAATCTTAAATTTTTCGCAATTTGCAGGTCAGTGTCAGCTTGTATATTGAACAAAATATGATTCACGATGATCATTAAAAGCATCAATACAACCCTCTAAGTTCAAAAAATCCCATTAAATGACTATTTCATGAAATAGTCATTCATTTTGTTTACATACAACCTGACACTGGCCTGCAAATTGCAAAGACCGTAAGAAAATTTTAATTTCGCAACCTGGCACTTCCTCCATCATATTTTAAAGGTATCTCACCGTCATCTTGATAGAGTTTATACTTTATTTAATAATTCGATGGAGAGCTGTAACTTTCTTTGAATTCAAAAAGGTAAATACTAGGTACTTTAATTGACTTGGTAATAATAATATTGAATTCTCTATACTGGTTACTGCTTGGTGGAAGTTCTGTCAATGTAAGTCTTCAATAGAACAGCAACTTTGACAGCCTTAAGGTCAGAACGCTTTGACAGCCAAAATATAGTAATAATGCTAAATTTAATTCAAAGCGTTTTCTAAATTGATTCAAGTTATTTAAAATAACCAAAAAAATACAATTTCATAACTAATAAATCTTCCAATAGCAATAAATTACTATAATATATATTCCATCCTAAAATATGACTTAAAGAAGGAATACTTGAAATGAATCGGAATACTCGAGTGTCGTGGAATTTACATTTTTCCAATATTAGCGGGACCGCGCCGCGAGGTGGAGGGGGCGTGGGTAAATAAATCGTTATCACTGGTGTGGAACGTGCCTTACAATTGAAACGCTTATTGATATTTTGGGTAGGTACATGCGTTATGAGATTGGATTGTGAAAAAAAAACCAATTAGGGCTTAAAGATAATAATACTAATAGAGATTCAGAGATTGCGCTGCGTGTCGCGGGTTCGATTCCCGCACGGAACTAATATTTGTATGACCTGCAAGTAGTTGTTCCGGGTCTGGCTGTATGTGTATGTGAGTTTAAATGTTTGTAAACGTCCCCACCATACAGGAGAAATTCCCAGTGCGGGGCAAAGTTTAAAAAAAAATAAAAGAAAGAAAGATATTTGTATGTATGTATGACTTGTCCCAAACGTCGAGATCGGATAACGAGTTATGGAACTCAAATGGAGTTGAGCAGGACACCTGGCAGCGATGACAGGTGGAGTGAGACCTAGTGGGAGACGAAAATGACGGTCGTCCAGCGGCGAGATGGGCAGACGATTTTGTTACCATCGCGGGTAGAACCTGGATGAGGCTGGCACAAGGGCGTGGGGACTGGCACATGAAAAGAGACGACTGTGCTCAGCAGTGGGTGAAGTCAAGCCGCGGATGACGATGACGATGACTTGTACAAACTAAAAATATGGGTGCTATCAATTTTATTCTTCACCATGACACCAATCGCTCTGCATTACGTTTCGTAGTGGTTAAAAGCAGACAAAGAAAGAAAATAATAACAAGTTATAAGAAAATTATTCCCGACATACAATTTTTATCGCAGTTTGAAAAATAACCCCACTCCAATCCCTAGTGTGCAAAATAAAGGCTGAGCCATACCAGGAGCCCAACTACAACCATTAGTCCCAAAATCGCGAAGACAGATAAATAAAAATAAATACCTATACCATTATATTCTTTCAACTCCGACAAAGAATATCCGTTGCGTTTTTCCCGTCACGTCTGCAATAAGGTCGGTAGTGGCACGCCAACACGTATAGTTGATTTTAATAGCACTGTCCAATGTTTTAAACAATGTTAATGTCATAATAATATTTGTTTATTACATTTGGGAATACAAACAGTATTATAATAAGCATAAACAGTGTTGTCTTAAAATTCAACTTAACTAATATACTACCCACAACATTTTCCACAGATTATTATATTATATAATATTAAACAAGCTATTAGCAAACTTTTACTGTAGCAGGGCTAACTTAATGAAAACGAAGTTATAAGAAAAAAAAGTTAAAGTAAAGTAAAAAGTAAGTTAAAACAAAAAATTCTAAGAACTCATGCGTGATGTTAGTGATGTATCATACAGGTCCCTAGCCTATTAACAATTATACCTACACCGTGTAAAACCTATGAAACCAACTGCCGTTCCTTTAGAATTTTAATAAATATCAGCTTGTATATACACGGCGTCCCACGGATATGCCACATGGAGGGAAAGTACCTTGAATATTGTAGATGGAACATTTTACTGAAAGAAACAAATTTATTTGTTTGAATTAAAAAAACAATTTAAACTGCATGCATAGATATTTAAATAATTACATGGTTGAACCGGAAATCGAACCCGTTACACGAGAAAAATAATCATCCTGTAGCTTTATCATACCGATCGAAAGGCTTCATCATAAGGATTATTTTTTGCTAAATAACATAACCAATAAAAGGAAGACCATTTTTTTTTAAGGAATAGAAGGTCGTAAATCAAATTATCCAATCGCCTGAAACACAGGATTACCTAGTTCAGGCACAAATCATAGGTGAACTTGACATAGATTTAAGAAAAACTGTATTTAACGTTAGTCCTTATATTTTTGAATAAATTATTATTATTTATTATTATTAACGTAGTCGGACATAATATAAAACTACGCCCCAGTTAGCAGTAAAATTAAAGTTTTCAGAGTTCCTCATGAAAGTAGAAAAGTATTAAAAGGGGAAGGAAAATGAAACATAATTTAGAAACTACGCTGTTTAATTTTTTTTTTTGTTTTTTGTGTATGGCATCTCGCAGTTGGCCTTGAGAGGCCGTGACTGCTTAACCGGTCAATCCTGTGGTGCCTTCGAGCTAACTCAAAGCCTCCAGCCAGGGGCATAATATTAATTATAAACTAAGCGACCATCACCTAAGGGCACCCCCTGTGGGGTACGGACCTCGGCTTAGGGCGTCGCTGGGGAAGGACAGCAAGTTGGGGACAGGCTGGATCAAAGTGGGTTCATTATTATTAGGGGGTAAAACTACTGGCTCAGCTACGCCACCAGCTGGCTCTGTGGATCCGATCAAGGGAGGGGAAGAGGAATCTATCGGGGAGGAACGCGGACGCGGACGCGGATGCGAAGCACCTCGGCGGCGAGGTCGGAACTTCGTTTTGTGTCTGTGTTTGTATACTGTACTGGTGGCCCTACTGCTTTCCTGGAGGAGGGTGGTGGGGTCGTCGGGGTCGGTCAGTGCGTGCCTTGGACGGCGGATTCTACTGATTCTAGAGGGGACATAACTGGCGGCCTTCGCAACCAGAGGGTTGCGATGGCTGCCAGCGGTATCGAAGAAACGCTTGCAAGCGCGTTTCATGAATTGTTGAATGGTGGGGATTTTCAAATCTAAATGTAAGTTTATGTTACGAACGAACCAGGGGGAACCCGTGATTTTACGTAGAAAACGGTTCTGTAGGGTCTGCATCCTGTGGATGTGCCGGGGGTGGGCCTGTGCGAAAACAGCACAGGCGTATGTCATAATAGGTCGGATGCATGCCGTATAAATGCGCAGTTTGCACCTGAGTGACAATTTACTGCTTGCATTTAGGACGGAATGTAGTCTACTCAGAGCAAAGGCGGCTCGCGAACGAACCACCTTTATGTGCTCTGCGAAGGAGAGACGTCTGTCCAAAGTCACACCCAGATATTTGGCATGCTTCTCCCAAGGGATCGGCTTGCCAAACATCTTGATCGGGCGGGCGTCGTCATGTCTGCGTTTGACACGCGGTTTCAAGAAGAGAACCGCTTGACTCTTGTCGGGGTTAACTTCGATTCTCCACTTTCTGAACCATTCGCCAAGCTTGTTGACTGCGGTTTGGAGAGTGCGAGATATCGTGTCGGGGACGAGCCCAGTGTAATAAATGGCCGTATCGTCTGCGAACAGAGCCAACTGCGCATTTTTACATTTCGGGATGTCACTGGTGAATAGGGTGAACATGAGGGGAGCTAGCACAGAGCCCTGAGGGACTCCTGCGCGGATAGGGTGGGGGGAGGAAAGCGCCCCTTCGATACGATAGCGAAAGGTTCGGTTAGCCAAAAAGTCTCGCAGGATGAGTACGAGACGGTCTGGCACACCGAGTTGGTAAAGCTTATATAATAAGCCATTGTGCCAGACTTTGTCGAACGCTTTCGCTATGTCGAAGAACACAGCACCCGTCATGAACCCACGCTGGAAACCAGCGCTTACGTGTTCGATGATGCGGTGTACCTGTTGGACGCTCGAGTGTTGGGATCTGAATCCGAACTGTTCGTCGGGGATGAGGCCCTTGGTCTCGGCAAAATCTCTGAGTCGCTTGTATATAAGCCTCTCATAGATTTTGCCCAGAACATTGAGCAGACTGATGGGGCGGTAACTAGAGGGGTCGGTTTTGGGCTTGCCCGGCTTTGGAATACCGATGACAGTGGCCCTTTTCCAAGCTTGGGGAAAGATGTTGTTGCTCAGAGCACCATTGAAGATGATGGTCATGAGCATTATGAGGTTTGCGGGGAACAGTTGGATCACCCTATTCGTGATTCCGTCTGGGCCGGGGGCTTTACGGCGTTTCAGACCCTTGATGATATCGTGCACCTCGTCTGGGGTGATGGGGTGCAGAGGATTATCTGGGTCTTCGACGGGGGGGAGGGAGGCTCTACGTTCGACTTCCGCGTCAACCTCAGAGAGGTGAGCTTGGTCTACTGGTTGGGAGCTGGGTGTGCATTGGGCCTCAAGACTGTCGGCAAGGCACTCGGCCTTGTCGATGTCATCGAACGCGATGGTCTTGTCGGGACGCACCAGTGGGGGCATGGAGGCTACATTTTGGGACTGGAGTTTCCTCTGCAGTTCCCAAAAGGCCAGGTGGGTGGGCTCTAACTCGCTCAGCATCTTGTTCCAGCCAGCGTCACGCAGCTCCGTTATGCGTTTCTTTACAGATCTCTGTAAATAGCGCATATGGGCCTTGTTAGCTTGGCAAGGAAAGTTGCTGTAGTCACGTACAGCCGCGTTCTTCTCAGTCAGCAGTTCACGTACATCGTCCGGCAACTTCCAGCGATGGTCGTCCATCGCTGGAACTTCCCTAGAACTTTCGTTCAGGACGGATTGTACGTGATCCGTGAGTGAGTCGATCGCGGCTGTCGTGTCATTGATCGAGTCGAACTGATCGGGAATGGAGTCTAGTCGGGGGCAGGAGGATGTGGAGGATTTCAGTCTTTCGCTTACTTTCCTCCAGTCCGTGACTACTTTGGTGAGGGGCGGTCTGTCGGGGTCGGGGAGTCCTAGTCGGGGGCCTAATGTCACAACTACAGGTCGGTGGTCGGATGTCAGTTGATGCACCACCTCTATAGAATCCAACCGAAGGTTGACATTCTTTAGAAGTGCCACGTCAAGGACGTCAGGGGCATGAAGGGGCGCGTGGGGAAAGTGAGTGGGAGTCATCGGGGCGATGACATCGAAGCTAAGGATGGGACAGAGGTCAAACAGATGTTTGCCCCTGGTCGAGATCCTGTTACTGTTCCAGGCTGTGTGTTTGGCGTTGAGATCGCCCGCTATGATAACGGAGTCACTCAAGCCAAATAGGATAGCGAGGTCGTCAGATAACTCTGAATAGTTTTCTGATAGTTGCGGGGGGATGTAGACCGATATTAGAGTGATCGGCTGGTGACCTGTCATGCCGAGCCGGCAGACAGACACTTCTAAACGCGAGAGAGGGGGCGCGTCCACAGGAATGCAGTACAGATCCTTTCTATAGTATATGATGGTACCGCCTCGGTGGCACCGAGTCCTGTCATTGCGAACTATACGGTAGTTCGCAATTGACGGGTCTCGGTGGCGGGGCTTGAGGAAGGTTTCCTGTACAAGTAGGATATCTAATTTATGGACATGCAGGAACTCGGCGATCTCGTCGCATTGTCCCTGGATGCCATTGGCATTAAAATAGCCTAACTTGAGGGATCGGGGTTTGGTTCTCGTAATGGGTGTATTATTCATTGTGATGTTACATTGGTGTATGACACGAGGGCTTGCGTAATCTCGGGATACGCATTATAAATTTGTTGTATTTGGAAGAGGTTGCCAGCCTGACGGGCGGCAACGATTTCGCTGGCCATCCTCCTAGCGCGGGGGGTGAGGAAGGCCGTGAAGGTGGACGCAATCACGTTGAATGCGTCCATGGGGTTTTCCCCGACCACAGGAGTGGTTGGGGGAAGGGGGGCGGGTGTTCTCGCGACGGGGGCTGCTTTAGGAGCAGGCGCGGGTTTGGGGGGATGCGCGGGAAGGGGCGCGGGGGCACGGATACGCGGATCCATCAGGGGGGGGATTTGCGGGGAGGGGCCCTGAGTCCTCAGCGCAGGAAAAGCCTGCTGGTGGTTTAGCAGGTTCCAAGGGCTAGCCCTTTGGGGACTTAGCCTGCTTGGAAGCTGGGCTGAGGGAACCGGGTATCCCTGGGGGGGGGAGGACAGTCTGGTCTGTCTGTCTGTGAACCTCTTAGCCGTCTTTGAGGAAGACGACTTCTGGGGGGCTTTCGGGCAGCCGCGGTAGTTTGCCGGGTGTCCGGTCTGACCGCAAAGCACACAGCTTGGAGGCTCTGTGCATTGCGTTCGGTCCTTAGGCCGGGAGCACTCTGCAGTGCCATGCTCGCCCAGGCACTTGACGCACCTGGGCGTCGCATGGCAGTGCTGTTGAGAGTGGCCATATAATTGGCAACGGTGGCATTGGCCAATGACCCCGTTCTTCCAGGGTTTCTGGAGGTCGATCCCCATCAGGCCGCAAATAGTGCGCACCTGAAAGATGGGGTGATGTCCTTCGACCGGGGGACAGAGCACGAGGACCATGTCGAATGCCTCTCCGCCTCTGGCGCGAGAGCGGTGCATTCTATGGACCTCATCGACGGGGATTTTTTGGGCCTCAAGGTCGGCCTTGATGTCCGAGGTAGGGATTTCGCGTGGGATTCTTTTGATGACCACGCGGGTCTGACGCTCTTCCGGGAGCGAGTATGTGTGGAAACTTATTTTCCTCACACTGAGCATTCGGGTCAAGTCCCTGTAGTCCGATGACGTAGGGACTTGCACTTTTATACCCTGTTGGGTAGATTTGGCGTTGTTGTAGTTGATTTTTTGGTCAACACACCATTTGGACACCTCGGTCCACTTCCCCTTGTCCTGAATGAACACCGGGGGCGGGGAGGGGAGCTTCCTTGGGACGGAAGTAGTCGGGGTGGGGGGGCGCGGGCCCTGCGACGGGCTAACAGAGGGGGGGGTTGCCAGAGGGGCCGATGCATGGGGCGCGGGGGACGCGGTGGGAGAGGGGGACTTGGTGGCCACCGTGTTGGCCTTTTTCTCCACGTGGAGAGCCGGGGCCTTTTTTTGCCTCCTTTTCTTCCCCTTCCCCTGGACTGCCGTGAAGCCGTCGTCCTCGGAAGGGGTAGAAGAGGGGCATTCTGATGACGAGTTCACGGACTCGTTGTCCGATGCGTACGTAGGGGGGCGTTTGGACGCGAAGTCCTCCGTGTCCATAGCCACGGGGTCAAGGGTCATTACATCGCTGAAGTCAGCGATGGATGCGGAAGGAGATGGGGTGGGGGTGGTGAGGGACTGCTCTAGAGCAGCGAACTTCGCTCCGTACTTGGCGGCGAAGTCCGGGTCCTTGAGGAGGACCTCCTTTACAAATGCCCATAGGAGGGCGTCAGCCATAGCTGAGGGGTCTAAACAAACCTAAATATCAATATAGCCTATCGGCCCTAAACCTAACTCCCCGGGTGGATTGGCCCGGGGATGAGTACCCTCCCTGTCGGGTGCAGACAGGGAGGTGAGTGCCTGAATGTGAGCCCTGAGCTTGTAATCCTGTTGCCAGTCTTAATGTGCAACAGGGTCCTGACCAGTCTAGCGCGAAGGGTGTAGACACACCCTAGAGACACTAGGTGAGTTGCTGTGGAGGGAAAACTGTGCACCAGAGCCGACTAGGAGATCCCCCAAGGCCGGTTAACTCTGGGACCCGTCCAATTTTCTGCCTCGCCCTGAAGGGGTTCGGCGGGTGTATTGGGTCAACACCCCACTCGGCTTCGTTGGCACCGTATGGTATCCACCGAGGACCACTAAACTGTGGTTTTGCCCGGAAGGGGCCTGGAGAATTTACACAGCAAAACGCGACTTGTTAAAGAAATAATAGGTTGCCTTGAAAAAGGCACTTTTTATGATCAAAAATCGATCGATTAAATAAATTTAATCGATCGAAGGATCGGAGTAGTCAGGTGACTACTAGACGCGCTACGTAATCGTAGCGGTATGCGGGTGCGAGTGACTCACCAAGCTGTAGCGGGGGCAGCGGGACGTGCGACCGTCCGTGACCGGTGCCGAGCGTGGAATCCTACGCTGTTTAATTTAGTGTTCGTTTAAATATTAGAAAACTTTGAACGAGAGTTAATTTCTTTTAGGTAGCTTATTTCACTAGGTCTCCAGCTATCTGTCTGTTATTAGTTTAGGAATTTCTGCCTTTCATAAGACCTTGAGAACGCACATTTGAATCTGCTTAGCGTCTTCCAAACTATGTTGGGGTCGGCTTCCATTATGATCGGAGTTCGCTGAATACCAGTATTTTACATGGACCGACTGCATGTTTGACTCAGTTACTGGCTAACACAGACTCGCGCACAATTCAATAACTAACTGCTGACCGACTTATCCACATTTCCGCAATTCGTGTGTAAAACTTATGTTTCCATCATCTGTAGTCATTTATTTTCCATGCTTTAGGTACTTACCTCTCTTATATTTTTTACTCGAACTTCATTTTACTTTTTCCTAGTCGGTGGTTTACGTTTTTGCCATAATATTGAACCGCATAAAAGAATCATAAATTATTGAGTACCGGGAAAAGAGTGATCATTTTACAAATTTTGCGAAAAATATGGGCTTCCATAGCTTCCATATAATCTCGAACGAACAAGCTTTGCGCTCATAAATATTGAGACTTGTATCTAGCGACCCGCTCTTGCTCCGCACAGTTTTTATGACTTGACAAATCATCGAGGGGTAAGTTATAATATATGATATAATTACAAAATCTCTAATATTTACAAGATATAACAACGGAATCTATAATTTTATTCAGTTAATATACTAAACGATTGATATAATTTTAAAATAACAAATTTTTATAAGCATAACATACATCTATATACAGATTTGATATGACAGAGGGGCATTAAATTACACTACGTATACTATACGTGTTTAGTATTAATTTGATACGGTATAAAAATAAAAAGCGCCAATATTGAGTTTTTTTTCAATCAAACTAAATAGCTTTCAAATCAGATTAAAACGCAACCACCCTTTGTAATGAAAGTGCAAGTGTGTATTTATTGCTTCCTTGTTTGCATTGCCATATTTTTAGCGAAAATATTTCGTTGTACTTGTGACTTGCGTCAGATATAATCAGCTGTTAGGAAAGATACATCGTGTTCAAACGGGGCAAAAACTTAAAAAATAATTTGCGACTAAACTGCTGCTCCTATTTCATTGATTTTTGGTACAGAGCTTGAAAATGGTACCTAGTATAGGCAGTTTAAAGGAAAGCCCCTCTGTCGCATCAACTCTGTATATACAAGAAAGTCGGGTTAGTTACACTATTTATAACTCAAGAACGGCTGAACCGATTTGGCTGAAAATAGGTGGGAAGGTAGCTTAGAACCAGGAGACGGACATAGGAAAAAAAATATGTGAGCATTGCAATAAAAAAATTACACTAAGATTTAATTCGGCAACGAACATCAACACTAGCTGTATTGAATGCGACTCCATTAATATCATATCCTAAAACTTTTATCATTGTGGTGGCTTGGAAACGACACATTACATAGAACGCAAAAAAGGAAGGAAAGAGCTAACTTAAAATCAAAAGGATTTAAAGAAAGTATTCTCGCCAATACTTCCAACATATAATACTTTGATGAAAATTTAAATAATTTATACATAGGATATAAATAATTTAAACAGTGAGTTATCAAAAAATTATTACTCAACCGTACAATGGTTAGAAGTAATTATAGAATCGCAAAATCAAAATGTTAAATTTATGATAAGTGAAGGTGCTATTCCGGGCATTCGTCTCTCATTATTATTGTGTTTTTTTTTTTTACTTTAATGTAACAAAAAAGTTAATACAACTCAGCTAATAACTAAACGCAACATATAATAATTCTAAAGCGGCATAAAGTTCGCCGGGTCAGCTAGTTTAATATAAAATCGTTAGATATACCACTCAAAAGACATAAAACCTATTTAGTTTAATGTGATACGAGCTCTGGCTTCTAATTTAAGCTGAAAAAAAACAATAACTTTTTGTATAATTAATAATTCAAAGTATTTTTTTTTTGTCATTTCTTTCATAGTTAGTAACCTGAGTAGATATACCTAGTAACTGATTACCACCTGCCAAGATAGCACCAACAATACAGGGGATCTGGCGCTAGGCGGCCGCTGCCGCGGCACGCTCGCTTCGCTCGATCGCCTTCGCGCGTTAATGGTCACTGTTCTAACCTAACCTAACCCAAATGATTCACCAACAATACAGGGGATCTGGGTTCTAACCTAACCTATCCGAGTCGGATTGCCCTGAATCGGGGTATTAACAATAATTATGGTATCAATATATACTTTTAACGCTAAACCTTAAACCATATTTTCGATTAAATACACGTCTTATCCAATAACGTTATACGAAATAAAAAGTGCCTTTTATGTGCCTATTTGAAATAAATGCTTTGACTTTGACTTTGAAAGACATAGGGTATGTGTAGATTTTAATGTTATTGACAATTAAATGAAATTGGTAATTAAATGAAATTATTAGGTACCTAGTTGTTAGTGACATTTATTAATTAATTTATTTTTCTCGTTGACATTTTTTTTAAATTTTGATCTTGTATGAATAATATTAATGTAGGTAGGAAATGTGATTATGTTGAAGAAATGTAATTGTGTTTTTAATTGTTATTATTTAATTATTCGCTTAAGTACCTTTGTAAAAATTCAGACACAATGGAAATTGTTATTGGATATAAATGAAATGAATGAAATAAATTTTAGAGTATATAAATTTTATGTTATATGTACAGAAATTATATCAACAGTTGGTATAACTCACGTTTATTACATCTTGTGAACGTTTTGAAATGAAAATATACCAAATAACTTTATATGATATGATACGCACCCATCATCGAGATTTCTTTATTATACGTACGTAGGTTTAATATTAACGTAATATATACATAAACCATCCGGAACTAATTCTCTAAATGATGGTGTAACAGCACCAACATCCGTTGCGTAATTTAGAAGGAAAAGGTGGTCAGATAGACAGATGACCGAAAAGCGACTTTAATTTATAATACGAGTAGTAGTAGTAGTATAGATACTAGCTTCTGCGGCTACTTTATCCGTATGTTTTAACATTAACTGATTAATTCTTTAATACAATTAATAATTAATCATGTTTATTATTAACTCGAACAAAAGCTCCGTTTGAGTCCAAAACTAATCGGTAAACCGCTTCAAAATACTCAAATAAAACGGTTTCAAATAATAAATAGGTACGTTAATGTTTAACGGAATCCCCTTAACACAGTGACATTGATAGGTATTTGTGGTCACAGCTGCGCCATCTTGTAATATTCAGAGCTATCGTTAACACAAGGGACTGCTTACTCTGCGCTTGTTCCCTTCACAATATCTATGTTAATTCATTTCCTGATATGAATTTCTATTGATTCAGGTGTTTGTAATTTGTATTTACTTCTTTATATTTGTTTTCTGTTACTTACCAAACACCGACCTCCAATGTAATTGAGACGAGCATTATATCAGTATTTCATGAACTGACAGAAGTCAGTCAGCCAGTTTATTGTTTTGTAGAAACAAAACAATATTTGTGTTATTTAATACCGATTTATATTCAGGCCAACCCCTTGGCATTACAACTAAGATAGACGGGAGGGATATCGAAATAGTTAAAACTTCCATCGATTGATTGATATACACCATGGGCCCGCGTTTTGAATCAACTTACATATACATATCTATGATAAATCATCTGCCTTACCTTTTTCCAACTACGGTGAGGTCGGCTTCCAGTCTTACGGGATGCAGCTGAAAACTAGTATTTTACATGGAGCGACTGCTTAGATGACCACAACCCAGTAGCTCGGTAGCACGATACCCCTTGCTACGACTGGTTGTAGGACTTTTGGTCCTTTGCCTATCCGTGACGACTGGCTACGATCTACGAATTACTACAAATAGGTATATCTATAGTATATTTGGACCAATATCAAACTTACCGTTTAAATCCTATCATTCAAGACCAAATAGAGCATTGAAGTAATAAGTCTACAACAATGCAACTCAAAGACTCAGTGTTGCAAAATGTATCACCGGGAATGAAAGCCGGCGTCGGCGTTAGATCGTAAAAGTTACCGAAGAATTTCTTTTCAGGCAGTGATATATTGAATGTTCCGGCCCGGATCGGAACCGGATGGGATGCTCTTTCCAAATTGTACGGTTTCGCTTTATATTTTTTTTTAAAAGTGCTTTTTTTGTTTAGGGTTTGGTAGCTTTTTGTGGTTGTAAATGGGCGCAGAATGAAAAGGGCGGATGTTCTGTCATATTGTGAAGCTTCAAAGGCCCGAAAGTACTGCCTTGTTGTATGTTTTTAGTTGATCGTCATTGCCGAATATATCTATCGTATAAAACGAATGCAAACCGTGTGTGTGTAGGTACTGTCTAATAATTATTTCACATATATCATAATTATACCAAAATATTCACTATTCCCTTGTAACTTTTTGGAAATAATACCTAGGAAGAACAGGCTCCTACACACGTTAAACATAAAAGAGTTCAGATGTGACACCTACATAGTATTATTTTGCCTATCAATACCACACCATATTTTGTGGGACACTCTTGTATTACTCTTGGTTCCCTAAGGCATCCAACCTGTCGGATGTCGTCGTGAGCCAGCACCGGATATTAACGTTACGGCGGATCGGCGGGTAGGTAGAAGTACATATTTCTGCAGAGGGAGGCATGTTACGGAGGTCGCATTGATTTGTATGGCCTTTTTCCCATGCGATAGTACCTACAATTATTTTTCTAGATATAAAGTTGCTTACATGCCGAAACTCTGAACATCAATTGGCACGGTTGGCGCAGTGGTTAAGCGATTGACTGCTGCGTTACGTGTCGCGGGTTGGATCCCCGCACGGAACAAATATTTCTATGACCTGCAAGTAGTTGTTCCGGGTTTGGCTGTTTGTGTATATGTGAGTTTAAATGTTTGTAAACGCACCCACGATACAGGAGAAATTTCTAGTGTGGGGCAACGTATAAAAAACCATTATTAAATTATAATTATATTATAATTTCTTCATCTTTTATAATTATATTATAATTTATAATTAAAACAATTATAAAAAAACTATTATTTATTATCGAGTGTGAAAAAAAGACCAAATGGTAAGAGGCTCAATTAGCGACGTGACTAAAGCTTGATCTACGCGGTGTGGTTTAATTGCTCATGGCATATCATAAGTTGAAGCAATAATAATAGTTGTAAGCCACACGCGAGTAACTTGCATCGTATAAAGTAATTGACTTAGATAAGATAAGATTTATTTGCCCAAAGATGTGTATACATACAATAATAATAAGTGCATGCAAGATAACCTACAGAAAGTTGGTTCAGACATGTTTGCCACTTACTATGGCGTGCAAATGTTTTGAATTACAATTTTACATTACAAAAACATAATTTAATCTATGACTGCACAATTAGCAACTAAGCAATGAATGTCAAAAGTAAATAATTATAAATCATAATTAAAATAAAAATGAATTAATAATACATGTCAAAGCGTAGGTACACAGTCATGCCAAAAGTATTTAATAAAATCATAATTGAATCTGTAATAATCATAATTAATAAAGTCGCACAGTCAAGTTATTCAAAAAAATTAAAATGTTCATTATTTATATAATAAAATATAATCAGAATTTCTCATCAAAAAACTCATTCAAATTATAATAAGCCAGCCTTATCTGCTAGAAAATTAATTACTCTCTTTTTGAAAGCTACATCATTTAACTGCTTCCAGTTTTTTGGAAGTTTATTATAAATTTTTGGAGCCATGCAAAATACACTTTTGCGCATTAGTGTCGTTCTATATTGTTGTGGGCAAAGTTGGGTACTGTCACGTCTATTACGAGGGAATCGATCTGCCATGCGAGGAAATAGGCAAGGGTTGGATCTTACGAATATTGCATTTTCTAGTATACTAATATAATATATAGTGAAGGTAGGCTCAAGATTTTGTATTTTTTTAAATACTTCTTAGCTATAGTTCAGATATTGATGGTGATGTTGTTGGTTATTGTTCAGTTCTTGTTGTGTGCCATGACCACTCCTTTGTATGGTCGATACAATATAAGTCGTTCTTTACGTCTAGGCTTTTGCAAATGAGATATGTGGGTCTGTACACACGAGAAATTCGCACGAGATTTCCAATCAGACGGAAGTTTGTTTCAAATAAACGGATTTGGATGAAGTAACTTGTAACACTTTCAGTGCACTGCAGTGTTTTTATGAAGTAGGAAGTTTAAAAGTTTCTACGATAGCACAATATAACAAGATGCAAGCTGCATTTATCTCATAACAATTCTACATAAATATTCACTTAACAACAACTCACAAATGATAAAGCGAGCCAACCCAGCTGCAAAGTGAGGCAAGTGTTAAAATAAACATTCAAAATACCACTTAATCTGATTTGTGAACGAGTCAAAGTTGTGTTTAATGAAATTCTGTTTTCGGACTTGGCACAAGTTTCGCAGCTAAAGTTCAGCGACTGGTGTAAGACGAACTTGTGTTTCATTATAATACCGGGTTTCTGCTGATCTATTTACACGAACTAAGATCGTTGTAGGTAACGTCTGTTTTGTTTAAACGAAAAAAATTGTTTGTTCCACAAAATAATCTGATGAAATTATAAACAAGTGTACTGCACCGGTCGACGTTATTATGTCAACACCGGTTATCGCTGAAAACCAGCGCTGTGGTTCTATTTGAGTCGCAGCATTATGCTGAGCGACGGCTGCCTTACGCAGATGTTTTAATTGGTTTTTTGACTTTATTTTCATTTTTATTATTTACTAGCATACATTTTTTTTCAAACCACCTGAATTAGAAGGAACAAATAAAAAAAAAACGGTTTAACCGTTTTTGAGTTTTAGCGAGAGTAATGAACAGCAATAGATTTTATATTTACGCTATAGATTAGGCGCAAATAAACTTATTTTCTTTCTTGTTATTTATCAGGCCGCTACGTAATTAATACGTTTTGCAATGTTATATCAGAATTATTAATCCCAGATCAAACGTACCTCGGGAACTGAATCAGCATAATAATCGCGAATATCAACGCGTTACATTTGTACGAACATCCATACCACCACCACAGAATAAACAGATACAGAAGGTCGGCTCAGAACAATAAGCGAGCTTGCACGCACACATACCTACAGCGAGTGCAAGCGCACTTGCGACTGGCGTTCGTTTGAGATCGCTGTACGTACGCGTCTATGTGTGCATGCGCATATTTTCACCCGTTGTGTGGAGGCCACCTTCTGTAGGTTATACAGGGTGTCCCGTAAATAATGGATCAAACGTAACGGGTAGGTAGCTTACCTCATTTCCAACAACTAATTTGAAAAGTTTAAAAAAACCGGTAAGGTAACCAAGATTTTTTTTTCGATTTGAAAAAAAAAATCAATTGATCATTTTTTTTCTAAGGCAAATAAAATTATATTTGAATAAGAAAATATTAACAATAAGCTATTCAGAAGTTTTTGACAAAAATCATACCTAAAAATGTTATTAGTTGCAGCGACAGCATTAAAAACACTGAATGCTGTTAGAGAAACAGGTAAAATTCGAAAAAAAAAATATCTTGGTTACCTTACCGATTTTTTTTAACTGTTCAAATTAGTTGTTTGAAATGAGGTAAGCTACCTACCCATTACGTTTGATCCATTATTTACGGGACACCCTGTATATTCTGTACCGATAACCGCTCAGGGGAAAACGGATATCAATACCGATGTCAAGTAATTGTGAATAATGGAACATTATTTACGTAAATTATGCCCCGATACGACACCAGTTCTGATTGTGGTTTAAATATTGTTTTACTTGGTTTATTGAGGTGGGGTTCCACTTAAGATGTTAAATTGTTTAATATAATTAATTCTAACTACTCTAAGGTCTAATTTCTCAATCAGTCATCAGATAGTTTTAATCTCAGGAATAAATATGTTAGTTTGGCAACTTTTGTGTAGAAAATATGTTTAACCGCAACATTTATTCGGCATACAGAAGTACCTTCTATTATAATACCACTCTTTTTTCGTCTAGGGTTAGAAATCAGCCCTAAACCTACTTTGACATTGAAAGACCGCACTCAAAGAATTTGTGATTCTTACAGTTTTTTCATAAACGCACTCACGACACGAGAAAAACTCTCGAATTTTCGGTTCCATCTTTTTCAAACAACCATTTAAATGCGTCATGTATGACAATATTAAAGAATATTCACAGCGTCATTAAGTTAAAGTTGCTAGCCAAGATTAAACTTTCTTATACAGTAATAATCTGCAGCAAACTCCGTCTTTGAAGATGATGGCAAGCCACTTATCTTAGTTGCCAATACTTGCCACGCAGACTAGAGATGCAGCATTTTATATACTAGGATTTATAACTGTACTAGTGACCGCCCGTGCTTCGCGCGGTTTTTACAACTTGACAAAACATCGAGATTTCTTTATTATATTCCATTTTAATATGAATGTGTTATACAAATGGCTTATTATAATAAAACAGGCATCTGAAAAACTATTGATATCTTTGCTGATACATCCTCCGAATGTCGCAGAAAACTTAAAATTTATTTTAACGACCAGAGAAGATCAAAGCTGTCACACAGACAGACACGGCATCTAGACTTTGAGGACGAGAGTGGATCTGCTTATCCGCTTAAATATAATCACGCGCAAGTGATCGGCGACGTTTTGTTTTATACTGGACTAGATAAGTTGGGCTCAGTAGGTGCCAACGTTAGCAGCGTTAGTGGCGCTCATTCAACCTCCAAAAGAGCAGGTGTATATTTATTTTGTTTTATATATTTGGGAAAATAATCAGTTAAACATTACAGTATAACACAAAATTAGAGCTATAGAGTGAGAGAAAAGTTATAAAACTAATGCTCGACTCTGTCTCTGTCACCACTGACTTAGACTAGAGTCAAAAGCAAACATATTCTAAATAAAAATAAAAAAAAACGATATGCGCTTACAATTTGAAAGGTAAAATAAAATTACATAATGTGTTAATGATAAAATTAAACAGACATGCAATTAAGTGTGGCGTAAAACAGGGGGGCTTAACTTCCCCAAAACTTTTTAACTTATATCTGAATGCATTGATCGGATCGGGGGACTCAACTGTGCGCATGTGGGCTGTTTTGTGGACGGATTGTGTTTTAATAACATCAGCTACGCAGATGATATGGTGCTGTTGGCTCCCTCGGTCAGTACACTCAGAAAACTTGTAAAATCTGTGAGAACTATGCTGCCAGCCATGGGTTGCTGTATAATGTGAAGAAGTCCGAACTCATGGTCTTTGAGGCTGTTGGCAAGAAATGTCCAGTAAATATGCCACCAATAAAAATTAACGATGTCCCGATTCGTCGGGTACATCAGTTTAAATACTTGGGGCATTTGATTGCTGACAACCTTAAAGATGATGCTGATGTTGAACGGGAACGCAGAGCATTGGCGATACGGGCGAACATGTTGGCACGTAGGTTCGCTCGATGTACAGAAGCGGTCAAACATACGCGATTTAAGGCATACTGCACATCTCTGTACTCGAGCGCCCTATGGATCAGCTGTACCAAACGTGCCGTCAATGCGCTGCGCGTCCAATACAATAACGCCTTCAGGGCACTGATGCGGCTGCCACGTTACTACAGTGCATCAGAGATTTTCGCAAAAGCCCGAGGCGACAGCTTCTCAGCTATCGTACGAATGAAAAGTGCGTCTTTGTTAGCCAGATTGCGTGGCAGACGCCACAGCCTCCTGAAGGTGATAGCTGACAGGCTAGATGAGAGCCCCATAAAGGGACGTCTCATCAAAACAACACTGTCTGTCGTAGTGTATAAGTATTATAACATAGATCATAAGCCACATTGTTACTAACATAATATTATATAAGTACTAACATAGAATATATTGTTACTAACATCTTTTATGTATTTTTTGTTTTTGTCAGTGTGCACCTTTTGTTGTCTGTCAAATAAATAAATTATTATTATTATAAAATAAAAATAAAATTAAAAAAGAAAAACAAGAAATTACAAAAATACAGCCTAAGAGTTAAATATTACGGAGCAATATGCAAAATAGTTTCGGGAACAAGGCTTCTAAATTTATCAGTTGGAAAAGCGAAGATCTCAATATTTTGAAAGAGATTGTTATATTGACAGTAAGGCTAGGGGTGCTAGTAAGCCTACATTCCTATGACTAGAAGATACAGCAAAAAGAGGTCGTGCGCGCACCCTACGGCTTATGGTTGTTTTAGGTACTACGTAGCTAATCTTATTAGTAATATCCATATAATCACATGCGCTATTACATACATGAAATAAAAACATGGTCTCTACCATAATAAGTCTTTTTTTTTTTAGAGTGGGAAATCATTAAATACCTTTTCCAGCTCTGGGTGGAGTGGGAGGGCGCTGGGCGAGTCAGACTCTCATTGACTAAAACTTACCCGTGTTCCTTCAGTTGCCTGTGCCAAGGGCCACGGTAACCCTTTCCCGCACAATAATACGTCTGGCTTTAAGATTATGTAGCTTATACCTATTCAAAAGATCACTTTATGATGCATAAGTACAAAAACAACGGAAAAGCAACAAAAACTTACAAAAACTAACAAAAACAAACTGCTTTCAAAAACTTACTTTGGACTTTTTTAATCACGTCTGAGTATTAATATCTTTATTAATACTCAGACGTGATTAAAAAAGTCCAAAGTAAGTACTCTAACTGGCACCTGCTTAGCGAATTGTAAAGATATAAATATGTATATGGGCGGACGAATTCTGTGGCTGATCTCATCACAAAACCGTACAAACGGAAGGCATTATTTATAATTTTACCAATATGAACGTCAAGGTGTAGTTTATCATGTAATAGATTTCCAAGATCGCGCACTAGTGTTTCTCTAGTTAAAATTACATTATTTTAAAAGTAAGGATGCGTGATAATATTTTTGATTTTAGTCAAACTTATAAAGCAACATCTAGATATGCTAAGTTGTAGTTTATTAATTGAGCAGTATGCAGAGAACCTGTCCAGGTCCTTTTGCAAGAATAGACAATCTTGCAAACTTTTAACAGGCCTAAAGTTTTGAGGTCGTCTGCGTATGGCAATGATTTTGAATTTTTGAAAACATGAATAAAAGAGGTTCTAAAATAGAGGCCTGAGGTACTCCAGAAGTAACACTAAGGCTGCTGGAAATGATACCATTTACCCCCATTTACCCTGTGAGTCCTATTAGAAACGTAAGAAGAAAACCATCTCAGAAGATCACCGCGTATACCATTGAATGCAATGTATAGGCACCAAAGTTACATAAAAAGTAATATGGGGCAACTAGACTTATAATATTATATTGACATTTGAAATTTTTACTGTAATTCGAAAGATTTATAATAATAATAATTTATTTAATTCAGACAATTATTATCCATAATTTAAAGTTTTACAATACATTAACCTTATAAAATATCTTAAAAAATCAAAACAGGTAAATCGCGAAAGGGATTAATTAAATTTAAATATTTATGCCAAAAGTCATTAGAAAATTAAGTTAAGATTGACCAAATAAAATTATAAAAATGTCATGATCATAGGTACTTATAAAAAAAAACAAATAAAATAAAATGACAAATTGTAAAAAGTTATAAAAAAAAATGTCAAAGTATAAAATTTTAAATTCTATAAAATAATAATAATCATCTATAAATTAAAAATAATTTTTACCTGCCCCAATTCCGATATAGGGGTGCATGTAAGGCCTGCCAGTGCTGCATGAAACGGTAAGAAGACTGTTGCTGCTGCCCCGCACTCTACTCGCTATCGAGGTCGCTCTCTTGCGCATGCTGGCATAAAAACAGTCAATGCGGACGCTCGCGAACATTTCCGATGCGCTGCAGAAGCGGGGCAGCCGCAGCAGCGCCCTCAGTGCGTTATTATACTGAACGCGGAGAGCGCTGTAGGATTTCTGCAAATATGACACCCACAGACTACTCGTATAAAAAGATGTGCAGTAGGCTCGAAACAAGGTAATCTTCACATCCTTGGAGCTACGAGCAAACCTGCGGGCAATCATATTCGCCCTCACCGACAGCGCCCTCCTTTCTCGCTCAATATCAGCGTCGTCCTTCAAGTATTTGATATTGATTTGTATTTTTGTTTTGTTTAATTTAATATGTTTTGCATGCCCATATAACGGTAGAACACGAAGGGTTATTATAATGATTATCCATTACTTATTCCATTAATTACCCATGTTTGTAAAGTAATGAATTATTTGATTTAATTATTTTTCTAAAATGTCACAGCAGCTTTCTAGATGAGAATCTAGCGGATATTTGCGCGTGGCCAAGTCTTAAATCCTATAAAAGTATCCTAAGAACAACGAGGGCAAAATATTTTCCAATTTAATGATAGCCTTGGGAGCAACAGAAATATAATAGAATCAGTTCGCCATATTTTGATATGGGTTTATAGTCTGAAAACTAGAGAAAGGGATTTGGGGAAATTGCCAAAAAATATTTAGTAGTGGATGAAAAAATAGTTTGGAGCTTCATGTTACTGAACCGAAGTCACGAAGAAATGATTGGTTTAGTGAATTGGTGATTCTATTGCCCATAGCGATGATATTTCAAAAGTAATTGCGTTCCTATGGATAATTAAGCAGATTAGTACTGTTCTGAACACTTGTTACTGCATCCACCAAGAAAGTAAATGTCTTTTTGTCGTCAACAACTACATGCAACCTGCTGAGGTTGATTTTCCATGACATTGTGAAGTAATAAAGAAAGGTGTATATTTTTTTTTATCAGTTTTATTTTCAATATATACAGAGTTGATACGACAGAGGGGCTTTCCTTTAAACTGCCTATACTAGCTACCATTTTCAAGCTCTGTACCAAAAATCTATTAAATAGGAGCAGTAGTTTAGTCGCAAATGATTTTTTAAGTTTTTGCCCCGTTTGAACACGATGTATCTTTCCTAACGGATGCGTCTCATATCATATAAAGTTATTTGGTATATTTTCATTTCAATAACGTTCACAAGATGTAATAAACGTGAGTTATACCAACTGTTGATATAATTTATTTACATATAACATTTATATACTCTAAAACTTATTTCGTAGAACGTTATTGGATATAACTTTTATTTAATCGAAAATCATTAGGTCTATCGTTTAAAATACACACATCAAAAGTGTCTAGGGATCAACATATATTTTTGCAATAACTTTTCTCCTGATTGATATTAATTAAAATTTTCTTTAAGGATTCATAAAATAAAGTGTTTTCGTTTGTCACAGTAACGATAAACCAAGTCACCTTTGCATTAATAAAGAAATTTGCCATTTTCCTAATAAAGGGATTTTTGACATTTGAACCACTAACACAAAAGTTCGAAAAAAAGACTGAAATAACAGTTTTCTTTAAAATTTTATTGGGTAACTTAAACAATTAATAATCCGTGTTTCTACCGCGAACACTAACAACACAAGAACATCGGTTTGGCATACTCAAAATGAGTTCATCCAAATCACGCTGTGGAATGGCCGCCCATGTTCGTTGCAACAACAAAAAAAGGTCTTCTTGCGACTGGATACCCTCCATATTCGGCAGAGCTCTTCTCTGTAGCATATCCCATGCATGCTCAATCGGGTTCAAGTCTGGCGACTGAGCAGGCCAGGGCAGGACATTGATGTTAGCTGCGGCGAGAGTCTGTCTTACAACTCTTGCGGTGTGCGGTCGTGCATTATCATGCATTAACTGAAATAAGGGACCGATTTGCACTTGTAGAGGAACGATGACGTCTGATACAATCGTCTCAGCATAAATTTGAGCGTTGAGGTTGCCTCTGATCCAAATCAACTCAGTTCTTCCGCCGATCCAAATACCCGCCCATACCATGATGGTTCCACCACTATAAGGATGGACTTCCTGGCAGGATTTTAATCGCTGTTGGCGTCCAGGGGTTCTCCAGTGTCGTATACGTCTTGTATCCGGTCTCATACCAAAACGAGACTCATCAGAAAAGCACACGAAACGCCATTGTTCTTCTGCCCAATTTCTGTGTTCAAGAGCCCATTGATATCGAATCCTACGATTGTGCATTGCTATAGGTGGTACCCGTAGCGGTCTTCGGGAATGAAGGTTCACTTCATGCAAGCGGTTTCTGACTGTTTGGTCGCTAATTAAGTTCCCTGAAGAGTGATGAAGCCTCACGGCTAACATCATGGCGGTTATTGTTGGAGCTCTTCGAGTTAAGATTTTAATGTATCGGTCTTGTCTCCGTGTGGTGCAGCGATACCGTCCTCCATGGCGCTCAGCCACGGTACCAGTGCTTCGGTAACGTGTCCAAAGTCGACTGATAACACTCTGACTTGTATTCAGAGCTAAAGCCACAGTACGTTGCCGGGAACCAGCTTCTATTATTCCCACGGCTCTGAGCATTTCTTCCCTGCTTAAATGACGTCGCCGCTCCATAATAACGTTGGTTTTAATCAGTAGTAGGGAAACAGTAGCACTAATAATGTCTTCAATGCGTTGTATGTTTTTATAGGGAAAATATTGACAGCTGATTTTCATCTTTTACTCGAATTTGATTCACAGTTCCTGATTCAAATTATGAAATGCACCAAAAAGGATCCATATAAATTTATAAAATCATAAATTTATTACAAAGCCACATCTTAATCTCAAGAAATCCGCATAAAAATGCTTGATCCCTAGACACTTTTGATGTGTGTATATATTGATACCGTCGTAATAGTTCACCCCCATTCAAAGCAATCCGACTCAGATAGGTTAAGTTAGAAGCCAGATCCCCTGTACTGTTGGTGAATTTGGGTTAGGTTAGGTTAGAACAGTGACCATTAACGCGCGAAGGCGATCGAGCGAAGCGAGCGTGCCGCGGCAGCGGCCACCTAGCGCCAGATCCCCTGTATTGTTGGTGCTATCTTGGCAGGTGGTAATCAGTTACTAGGTATATCTACTCAGGTAACTAACTATGAAATTACAAAACGGTTCAAGGCGTTTTTATTATATTAGACTAAATAGGTTTTATGTCTTTTGAGTGGTATATCTAACGATTTCATATTCAATGTATGTTATGCATAAAAAAAAATGTTATTTTAAAATTTTAACAATCGTTTAATAATTTAACTGATCATTAAATCAAATAAAATTATAGATTCAGTTGTTATATCTTGGAAATATAAGAGATTTGGTAATTATATCATATATTACTTACCCCTTTCCTAACAGCTGATTATGTCTATACGCATAGGTCATGCACCTTAAAACGATAAATCTGAGTATAACCTACGATGCGTTGTTACCCCTCTGACGCAAGTCACAAGTACAACCAAATATTTTCGCTAAAAAGATGGCAATGCAAACACACACACTTGCACTTGCATTACAAAGGGTGGTTGCGTTTTATTCTGATTTCTAAGCTATTTAATTTGTTTGAAAGAAAATAAATCTCATTTTTGGTGCTTTTTATTTTTATACTGCATCGAATTAATACTAAACATGTATAGTATACGTAGTGTAATTTAATGCCCCTCTGTCATAACAAATCTGTAAAAAAAAAATATAGTTCTGTGCATTGACAAGTTTCACTTTCAAATATTCGCACCATCATATCAGCCTAAGCCTAATCACATTTGATGACTTCTATGTTATTGAAATCGGTTCCCTTTTTCTTTTTTTTTTTGATAATGGGAAATCATCAAATGACCCCTCCCGCTCTAGGTGGAGCGGAAGGGAGTGTCAGACTCTTACTGACTAAAACCCATCCGTGTTCCTTCCTTGGCCCTTTATGTTCCGGGTCAGCGGAATGGCCTGCCGGGAAAGCGGGATCATCCAAAAGGGGTACTTTTGGATGATCCCGCTTTCCCGGCAGGCTTGGGCCCTAGTGGGCCCCCTCTTCGATGCTGACATCTCTTTGAGGCGCGCGTGTAACACGTACGCGCCGTCCAGCACGGGCCTGGTCCTGATCGGACGGTGAGCTACCCATAACTCACCGCCCGCAGGCCCGCGCCTACGGTGGCCGGGAGTCGTCACGCGGCTCCCGACGCCCGGAGCGTCCACCGCGGCGGCTTGGACGGCAGACTCTCTCCCTCTCCCGTCCCGCCACCTCCTTCGCTAGCATGACTGCTTCGCAGAAGGAGGCGACTGCCTCCCACTCCCCCTCGCCCCGGACCATGGCTTGAACCAGGGCCGGGCGTGAGAGGTCGCCGCCGCTGCCGATCGCCTCTACGAGGACACGGCGGTGTTCCGCCAATGCAGGGCAGGCCCCCACTGTATGCTCCACCGTGTCCTCGGGGCGATCATCGCAGTGGTGACACCCGGGCGTTTCCTCCCGTCTGATGATGTGCAGAAACCTCCCGAAACATCCGTGTCCGGTGAGGACCTGCGTCAGGCGGTAGGTGAGGACGCCGTGACGCCTCTCTAGCCACTCCTCAAAGAGGGGCCTTACCGCCGCTATCGTGGCGTGACCTGCGCTGGGTTGCGACAGTCGCTCTTTCCATTCCCTTCGGTAAAACATTGTAAGTGGATTTGAAGGCTTTTAACATAACGTAATTATTCTCAACCACATCCTGTACAACAGCCTGTAATCCCACTATCTCGCGACTTCGCGGTCATTAGTATTTCTTACCCCACTCAATTTCCTGCAAGTTTCGAAAGAAAAACTACCGTAAAGTTATCTGTGCAACTTCCTTCCAACTTGAATTTTCTCTGGAAGAGTGCAAATGAATTTATCGAAACGCTGAACTTTTTGAGTGTTAATGAATAGGGAGTAGATTTGATTGGCATGATTTTGGGTTTAATGGTTTCGTGTCCATCGGTATTAACGGAACCCAATACAGTGAGCTGCGGTTGATGTTATTTTTGTTTGAATATACAAAAGTAGTATCCAATGTCTCAAAAGTGGGAAAGAAATTTTTGCAATGATTGAATATTCTTATTCAATCATTGCAAAAATTTCTTAATTTAATTTAATTTCTTTATTTAGGAATACAATTTATAGAAAAACCGGATGGTCTAGTGTCAAAAATGTACCTAGCGTTATTGACTACCAGATTTGAACTAAAGTAAAGAAATCCTACTTTACGACTGTGTTGGATTTGGAACTCATTAAAAAAGAGGTTTTACGTACTAATATTTCGTGGTGTTATTACATTAAGTAAGTAAGTATAGGTATTGTCGAGTTTTAAGCTCGTCGTTCTAAGTCGTGTAATTAGCTTGTTCAGCCCAAACTCAAACTCAAAGCATTTATTTCAATTAGAGCATTTACATGTACCTACTTTTGAATTTTCAAGGGGTCGGTCAGTCAGAAATATGAAGCTAGTTGCCCATTCCAAAGCGTAGTAGGTACCTATGGAGAAGAACGGGCAAGAAACTCCATGGACACTCTTTTAAATTATATTGTTACATAAATATCCCGTGGTCAAAGGTTTATAATAAAGTTGGTACAACGAAAGAATATAAACATAGCACATATTTGAGGGTCTACCGTAAAATGTGACCTTTATATATTTTTTTTCTTTTTATTAAAATTAAAATGTTAATTTTGTGCAGACCAATTTGTATTTATAAACGTTAACAGATATTAAATTACGTATCTTTTCTTCGTATATTTCTGGTTTGTGAAATATACGAAGTATATATTTGAGCAGTGGTGGCCCAGTGGTAACGGCCGCGACTTACGAGTTGTAGGTCGTAGGTTCGAACCCCGACAGGCGCTTTACTTTGTGTAAATTATTTCATCACCACTGCTCCGTGCCTCGGAAAGCACGTTAAGCCGTTGGTCCCGGCTGTCATTCGTGGATCTTTGACAGTCGTTACGGGTCGTCAGAAGCCCGAAAGTCTGACAACCAGTCTTACCAAGGGGTATTGTATTACCCAGTAACTGGGTTGTGGAGGTCAGATAGGCAGTCGCTCCATGTAAAATACTGGTATTCAGCTGCATCCGGTTAGACTGGAAGCCGACCCCAACATACCTAGTTGGGAAAAGGCTAGGCAGATGATGATGAAATGACAAAATACACACTACAAAGGGCTGTATTTGTTCTGCATATGCACACAATTTTTTAAAGTCAATAGGTAATGAGGTTTGCATATTCAAATAATATTATGTAGGCTAGTAACTACCTGAGATTCTTGAGCAAATTTGGAATAGCGACTTTCCCTTTAGTATATACTCAATCAGCTATCTAATGCTTCAGAAATAATTAACAGTTCATAATTTCTGAAAAAATGCAATAGATTGCTTCGTCATTTACTCTCATTGTAAAAACCAACTGTAATAAATAAAAAATATGTAAGCCAACGGTTCTAATAAAAATGCGTTAGACATCGAAGCTGAAATCTATTTATTAATCTCAAATAAATTCTAGCCTTCACGGCCCTACGATTCACACCCAGTTTCATAATAAAAACGATCAAAATTAAATCACGTTCAGTAAATTCATACACCCCTGTCACCCACTATTTTAGGCCCAAAATCCTAATTGAAGACCTCAAAAATCCATTCAGGGTCCTAATCCCAAAATCCGAATCCTATTTTCACTGTGGCTATCACCAAAGTTGTACCAGGCGCCCATATCTCTCAGCAAGTTACTTGGGAATATTTGGAACGTTTTAACTTTAGGCTTTCGAACGGTATTCCAATCACCCGGTTCGCCAGTTTCGGGTCAATTTGCTTTAAAATTGGGCGCAGTAGTGGTTTTGATTAACACGTGTTACTTTGAGAGTTAGTTAAGAAAGTTTTTTTAATGTGAGGTATTGTAAGTAAACCAGGATGGGAAGTAGTCTATGTCCTGGGACCTGGAGCCCGGAAACGACCATTATAAAATTTGACAGATATATATTTGTCAAAATTTATAACGGTCGGTTTAGCGGTTTAGGCGTAACAGATAGATAGTCACGAGTTACTTTTATTATAGTATATTATTAAATAGTATTAGTATGGATGTAGTGGTTGACTTTCACCATAGCTATAAATATCAGCATTTTAAGTTTGCAGATTTGGCCATCCTTTAATAATACCTACCTACCTAGGAAAGAAGAGTTTGAATTCGAAAGGCCGTCAGTCCTCGAGTGTTACTAAGACTATTGCGTGAATATTCGACAACAAATCTCAAAAATCAACAAACCTTGACCACTCACAATCGTACATGGTATGTCTCGGTACATTCTTATTCGGATTTCGCAAGAATTTAATATGTATCTCAATACTGTATACTCCGTACATGTACATGTAGGTTATCCTAAATGGCAACCAGCCAGCTTTGTTGTGAAAAATTGCGTCCAAACTAGATTTTCTAAAATATTGTCAACTTACTTCTTGTGCATTTCCTTTAAAATACATAATTCATATTTTGTTGAGATCAGAGTAGAAGTAAAATTATGACGCAGCTTTATTTTCTGTTTTCTAATGTTTTACTGAAATTACGAAAAAAAATATTTGCTGTTCCCTATACGAGTTATGCTAAAGGTAATTGATATAAGGAACAGCTGATCTTTTTTTCGCAGTTTCAAGGGTTGTCCCGTAGTAACCCCCTTTTTGAGTTTTAACTTATTTCAATTAAACCTTGTAGTAAAATATATCTATCTTCTTTTCCTTACCAATCCACCTTCATTCAACCAACTTCAATTTAGACGATCGAATATCGATCGAAATTTGGATAGTGTTCTTGTTATTTTGCAATGTTCAAATAATCTTCACGTTCGAATCCATCGCAAACTTACGAAATTCAAGCATTTAAGCCATAATATCGTGTGGTGCACAGGACGCCTGGATATAGTGGATATGGCTCACCACAATCATCATGGTTCGAGCGAAGCTCTGTCCAGAGAGCAGTACATCTCACTCACTGATTCACACTGTAAATTGGACGTCTTTGAAGGGAAATATTGTTTGCAAGTGTACCCTAGAGGTGCAAGGCTGATTCAATGTTATTGTTTGGAAAAAATGATGAGGAGTTAACAAACATAGCTGAACACTGCAACAAGGGATGCCAAGCAAAATATGTGTCGTCACCTTATGGGCTAATTTTTTTTTGCTCATTGCACGATAGTCTGCTTTACCGACTTAACATTATACAGCGTTACTCTTAATGCGACTTATACCCGTCAAGAGCTGATATAGAGTCAAAACGCAACAAATTAGACCACCCACATGCATGGCCAAAATTCTTTTTTTTTTTAATAAGGCAATGGTGTACTTGTGCTATTTTGATTTATGTTGTCAAGTAAATAAGTATAGTTTCTATGCAATAGTATGCTCAGTGCCGTAGCTTCAAAAGGTATGTGTGTTTCTCCTGACCAAGGTTTATTTTGTTTATGTATCTATGTATTAGTATTTATTCTTGGATTTTAAAGTAATTTCCAAGCTATCTATCCCGTATGTTGCACCTGCCATGGTTTATCTCTGCATCACCCTACGGTACTACCCTACTTATTACACGATTGACGATTTTCTTAATGATGATATACTAACTGATTGACATACTGTTATTCTGATTGACATAATTATTGCGATCCTCTCATTGACCTATTTTATTTAATTTAATTTATTACCACGCTGACATTTTTAATAATATTTATAGTGTAATTCCAATGATCTGACTTATTGTTAATTTTTAATTTGGACTTGAAACCTTTGCATGCCCATGTGACGGTAAAATATGGAGAACTTTATTATAAAAAAAACACTTAGGTATGCATAATATACCCACGTTTGCAAGGAAATAAATGATTTGATTTGTTGACTGGTAGAAAATACCTCAGGCATTAAGTCCGCCTTTGTACAGTATTTTTTTACTTGTGCATAAAGTTTTAATCAATAAATAAATTTGAAAACTGACGAAGATAAACACTTGCCTGTGCTCAAATACCGGCGCCACACTTATTTAAAAAAATTGTCTAAAGGATATCAAAAGTATTAACCTGAAATATCGTTTACCATATAGAGACAGTAGACGAATGAACGAGAACGAATCATCGTCGATTGTATGCCAGCGGGCAGCGCACCGCACTGACTGACTCTCTATTACATGTTACCTACGTGAACTGAACGGAGGATGTTGTACCCAGGTGCAAGACTGAATTAGGTTTTAAGAATAACAATTTGCTAATAAATGGTGGAAATAAGAATAGCGTAATTGCTTGTTTTCTAAAAGTTTGTAAACAGTCTTTAAAACTTGATTAAGGTGTAAACGATATACGAAAGTAGAAAGATGTAGAATACATATTTATACGTTGGTGTAGCACTGGTAAGGATTTATGAATACTGAAGCCCGCTCAGCCACTAATTGTCTTAGGTATGAGTTGACTTTACACTCTGTTCCTCGTACCTCTATAATAGATTACGTCGGGGTCACAAGAATACAGGTATGAGGAACAGAGTGTTAAGTTCGCTCATACCTCCTTAGAAAAGGGAGGATCCTCCGACCAGACGGGTGTCGTGTCTGGTGGGCAACTGCCCAACGATTGATGTCGAGGCGTTGTATGTATGCCCGTTGTACTGTAAACTCTGCTTGCGCGATGCAGGATTTTGTGTGACGTCAGTGCGATGCGTAGTTCGTATGTGGCGATGTAGATACCGCTATAATAGAATTTCATCGGCCTTCTACCTACTTGCATCTATACAGATCAATAATAAGGCCACAACTTGAATACGCAGTACCCATTTGGAACCCTTATTACAAAAAGTACATTGAGATCATTGAGTTGGTTCAACGTAAGTACCTCCGTTCCATGCATCACAGATGCTATAAAACCAAAATGTCCTATAAATTATTACTAGAAAAATATAACCTCATAACCCTACAATCCCGTCGCACCCTACTTGAAATGATGACTCTGTTTAGTATATGCCGTAATAAATTTGATTGTACTGATCTTGTGAACAGTTTGTGCTACCTGATCCCTCGTACTGTAATCGGTCGAGAGGTTCGTTCGAGACGCCTATTTGCTACTTCGTTTTGTCGAACGAACTCAGGCACTCGCTCACCGTTACATCGCTTGGTTGACACCTATAATAAACAGTTTGGCTCTACTGATATTATGTTTCTCAGCAAAGCTGTATTTAAGAGTGAGATTACAACTATTTTAAGAGATAGCCCTAGTATATATGTAGTTAATAAGTGTTTTTTTTTAAAGTGTTTTTTTAACTTGCTCTGCTAACAGCTAGCTATTTTGTATTGTAATCTGTGGATAACGTCTTGAGTAGTGTATTTGTTACTTTTATTGCAAGTTTTATATTGTATGCCTACTGTGTAATATACTGCTGTTTGTTATTCCTAACAAATAAAATAAATAAATAAATAATAATAAATAAAATACTGAACAAATGACGGGCAATGGATCGCAAGCCACCATTTCATTTATAGTGACTGTGACTGACAGTCCATTATCTGTTCCGTCGTGTGCATTGACTGGTATATTCCAGTTTTATAAACTAGAGATTTTGGGTCATCGACCGCTGAGGTTCAACTTGAAGATTTTATTTTGAATTAATGTTTTTCAGTTATCCATCCTTTGCCTATGGTTAAAAAAATGTAGACTATATAATTTTAGAAAAATCCTGTCAATAAAAACTAAAGTAGAAATAATAATCTATTCTTTGGAAATTGGACTCAATATTTATTGGTCCCGTCAACGGCAGCTATTCCTGAAACGGAAAAAGGTTTATCGAAATACTTCATTCTGTCTGCGACTTTGTCTGCGTGGAAGATAAATAATATCCTATTGTACTCGGCATAGTGTTGCTTTCTGTCAGTGAAAGATTTTTTGTAATCGAATCAGAACTACCAGAGATTACCTTTTACAAACAAACAATTCAACCTTTTTACAGTATTAGTTTAGAAGTTTCTTTTAACTACTCAAGCTTAGTCACTTCAATGCCGCCTTACAACTCGGCCAGAGTGAACCCTAAACTTGCATTAACAATCGCAAATCCATCCACAGCTGTCGCCGTTCGTCCACAATTAGAATATCTCTTCGGAACTCGCCAACGACTTGACAATTAGGCCTCGTCCGGGTGCCTCGACTTTGATCTCCAAGACGAGAGCTGTCAACTGAAAGGTCTCAGGTTCTCACTGACATTTTGAAATACCCTTAACCTGATGTACTTGAGATACTTTATGACTTTTACTACATTGTGGTCTTGAGTGAAGAAGGACCTGTATTGAGGTCGTGTCATTGAATTATAATCTCATTACGAAGGCGAAAATATTTTGTTGGCTTAAAAAATGTCCTCGGAAGAAAAATATTTTTTTTCTCCATATCGCATTTTAGAATTTTAGATAGCTACCTATGTTTCATAGCCTTGAACTAGCAACCTATAATTTATGTCAAATTATATGGCAATATGTGCGTCTAAAATTAAAATAACAGCCTTTAAACCCACCACAACGCAAATCAGTAAAGGGGTTGTAACATGAAGCTCTAATACTCACGCTTGCTAAGTAAAAATGTTGACCAACCATGCCAATAAAAATCTAACTTGTTTTACACACTAACTGAAGGCCACATCCGCTGTCCCAATCAGGCATTGTTTTACAAAAACCTTGCTTGTTTGTTGATTGGCCTCATGCCACGTCAATAGACACGGGGTACAAGGTTCTTATTTTGTAGATTACAACAAGATAGTTCCAGATCGGAAGCCATTTATTTTGTGTGGAGTTTTGTCATGAACATGGTAATTTATAGCGAGACACCCGAGGAGTACGGTCACCAATCCGCCTTGAGCAAGCGTCATGATCCATGCTCATGCCTTCTCACAACATGTCATAATCAATATAAGTAGGCTGGTATTATCAAAGTAAGTCATTGATGTTATCTATCGATAAGAATAGTTTTATCTTGGCTTCTCGCCCTTGCTAGACAAGTCTATTACAATTTGGTAGAGCATTATCTCTTAAAAAGTACTCTCTTGAAAGGAATGCATTCCATCATTATGATTACCACGCTTGATCATTACACGTTGAATGCAGGTTTTTTTCAAATTTTTTCTGGCATCGTATGTCAGCACTGTTTTAGATTAATTGTGGGAGTGGCCTTACTGAATGATTTACTATGGTATTAGCCAGAGATTTACTATAATTGTTAGGAACTACCCTCTGTCTAAACAGTGTGAAAGTTTATTACTAATTGGAAAGCTTTGGCTCCATTGCTGATTTTCTTCCAATACTTTCCGCTACCCGTATGTGAGTGGTACATAAAATAAGTGTGGTAGTGATCCTAACGAAAGCTATAGTACCCACTGCTTTCCTAGTTTCATCGAATTACCTACGATGAACTAGTGAGGAATTTTATATTTACTAGAACACTCAATTGTTTAAAAAAAACTTTAACAGCTTCTACACACGTCTCCACTAATGCTTCAGTAGTAATAGTAGTAGTAGTAGTTCCTTTCATATTCAGTCCATTCTTCTTTGGAATGCGCTTTCTCTTGATATCAGGACGGCTACCAGTCGGTATGCATTTAAGCGGAAATTGCAGAGTTATTTTCGAAACAAATAGAGTAGAGTCATCTCAACATCTCTCTTCCTGGAATTTGTATATATATATATATATATTTATGTAAGTATCTATTATGGTAAATAGTATGTATGTGTATTGGACTTATTTATGTATTTGTGTACGTTATTTTGATAGTTTATTTTTTTTATCATTGTTAAACATCGCTCAAAATCAATGCTTTTCTTTCCTTTCAATTAAAGCACCTGCCATCTAATCTCTTCACCACCCTTGGTTGACTGGTAGAGAATGCCTAAGGCATTAAGTCCGCCTTTGTACCTTTTGTGCGAAAAGTTATAAATAAATAAATAACCGTCGAACTGCCGGAATTCATTTTTATCATTTGGGATTCAATTAGTGGAGACAGTCCGCCTTTAGTAGTAATAAAGATAGCGCCTTGATAAGAGTGAGGTATTATATCTTTCAAGGAACATTTAGTACGAGGTAAAAGTGCTTCGTATATTTTAGAATCTTGAAGAGGGAATTTAAACTGGAGGGAAAAGTTACTTGATGCGTTTTGGATGGGTTAAAGATAAAAATCACTTGTTCAGGCCGGTCAGTTTCTTTAAATTACATTTAAAGCTTAGGTTTTAACTAGCATATAAAGCCGTACTTATTTTTTCTTGAAATCACTAGTCTATTCAGTCGATCTTGATAAAAATTTCAAGATCGTGACATCTTCGACTGGGTCTTTCAAGGGATCTCAAACGAAATGTCTGAAAGTGGACAGCTCAAGTAACACAAATAGTCATTATAGATACTATTAATTAGTAAGTACGTCTTACATCACGGTGCACGCATAACATTTGACAGGAACATCACGCAAGTTGTCAGGCGAAGTTGAAGCAGTTGCGGTACCTATGCGATCCAACTCCAACCGGCTTGGTACGAACTAAGTACTAAGCGAGTTTACAAGTCGGCGACAAGGCGGCTTACGACTCAATCCTGCTTATTACTTATGAACACTTTGCTCAACAGATTTCTGCTAAGTTTTAATGTAATATGAGGGAGAATACGTCCCGTTTTGCGAAATTTGCTGGCGTAATAACAGCCGGTAACTGTCATTAAACGTTAATGCAGACTACGCTGGTATACATTAGCATAACTATTATTGTCACACAGCAGGGAAACGATTTTATCCAAATAAAGGAGTCGGCACTGAATGCTTGAAGATAGTCAGTCATTCCTGTAACTACTTAAGGTACATCGTAAAGGGCTCGTGGCTAAGTAATGCTACGCTATGCCTATGCTGATGATTTATAAATATACTGTAGGGTTTTGGACCTGAGTGATTGTATGAAGCTTCAAAGAGATCTTGATGTCCTTCAACAATGGTGCCTGAACAACCCAATGACGCTCAATGTAGAAAAATGCCAGACTATTAGGTAAATTCACGAATAAAGTTAATTACATTAAATTTGATTATCATGATGGATCAGTACTGAGCAGAGCATCGGTCATCCGAGACCTAGGGATTCTCTTCGATACATCCATATCTTCCCGCGATCATATAGATAGTATAGTGACTAAGGCTAAAAGAATGCTTGGCTTTATAATCCGTATGTCAAACCTTTCCGTAATTATTATAGTAGCATTATTTTACTTTACAACGCACTAGTAAGGAGCTCCTTGGAGTATTTTTTTTTAAACATTGCCCCGCACTAGGAATTTCTCCTGTATTGTGGGTGCGTTTACAAACATTTAAACTCACATACACAAACAGCCAGACCCGGAACAACTACTTGTAGGTCATACAAATATTTCTTCCGTGCGGGAATTGAACCCGCGACACGCAACGCAGCAGTAAATCGCTAACCACTGCACCAACCGTCCCGTCGTTCCACTATTTGGTCTCACAATTTTTCAACTTATAATGTACTAAATAATGTTGAATCTGTTCAGGCCCGTTTTTGTATGAAGAATGGGATCCGAAAAGCTATACCTGATTACAATGACAGGTTAAAAGCACTTTAAAATGATTAGCTTAAAAGAAAGACGTAACCATTCTGACTTACTAATACTTCATACAATTATAAACGGTTCCATAGACGCACAATTGGTGAACTATTTTAACTTTAGGTCTAGCCAACGTAGTTAGCGTCAACATCATATTTTTGAATTGAAAACCACCTTAAATACCACATATAATAGCCCCCTGACACGTATGGCAAGGTCCAACTTGACAGATTACCCTATTGATATTTTCTCCATGAGTTTCGCTTCATACAGACGTTCCCTATTTAAACATTGCGAACAGTGCACGTCTATGTAGCTCAAATTGGTTAGTTTTGCAGTGTTCTAGTTAGATGTCTTCTAGACACACTTTAGTTTTGTTTCCTTTGTCTCTAATTTTCATATAACAATGTCATGCATACCTGTTATTTGCATGGTTACTGAAATGCCAATTTTAATTGTTATTTCATTTGAATTTTATGTGAAAGACAGAAAGAAATTTTATTTGCTCAAACATGTGTATACATACAGAATTAAAATCAATACATGCATGCAAGATCTTCGAAAAAATAAGTGGCTCACGACATGTCTGCCATTTCTCATGGCGTGCAAATATATTGATTTGTACAATTATTAATACTGAATTAATGATTTTTAACTAATATACTTATACATTATATCTATTATTATTGATTGTATTTACATTATCCAATTATCATTATTTATTTTCCTTGTCCAATATTCCAGATTACAATTATCATAATAAAGATTTATATTACTTTTAATAGACATCTGTCTTTTAGTGACTCTGCTGTTGGTGTGCTTATTCTAAATAAATAAATAACAGCCGCGGGTCGATCGATCAGGTTAAGCTACGCTTGCCGCGATCAGTCCGTGGATGGGTGACCATCTTTACATCTTTTCTCCGTGCCTCGAAAAGTACGTTAAGCTGTTGGTCCCGGCTGTCATTCGTGGATCTTGGAGTCGTTACGGGTCGTCAGAGGCCCGAAACTCTGACAACCAGTCTTACCAAGGGGTTACCAACGGGTCTTACCATGTTACCTGGTAACTGGGTTGTGGAGGTCAGATAGGCAGCACTCCATGTAAAATACTTGTATCCAGCTGCATCCGGTTAGACTGGAAGCCGACCCCAAAAATAGTTGGGAAGACGCTAGGCAGATGCTGAGTTAAGGTGCACTGTGAAGGCGCGCACCCAAAATGTCTCATGCTAACTGAGGCCTCACTTTCTTAGAGACCAGAGAAAAGAGATAAAGAAGCCTCTGGCCTGCAATAGAACGCCACAGGAAACAATGGCAATGTGTAAGGGATAACAGGAATCCTAACACAAGGTGAAAGCAGTAGCAAGCCTTGAGTTTGTTGCGCCACTTTTTCTTCCCAGCTAAAGCACCAGGTAGTGGTGAAGGGCTGGCGTGCCGGGGGACTGTCCTAAGTATTTTTTTGTATTAGTGTAGGTATATATTTTATGTTAATTTTATATTGTGCGTCTTATTTGTTCAGAATAAACAAGTTATCTATCTCTCTTTTTTCTTTATTGTGTCAATCAAGTATTGAAAAAGCTCAGTTTGTTAAACCAGTACGTGGAGACCTGGACAGGTTTATAGTTCACATCATTTTGGTCCTGGAGGATGCAAGCAATTGTGCATAACAAGCAGGAAGTAAGTTATAACTGAAAATGACTCTTCTCCACTTTAAAAATAAATGTCATAGATCACAATTTAATATTTTCATCACAGAAATGCAATCCACAACCGTATCCCATTCGATCCGAGTAACTCGGAGTAGTTTACAACGACACTTATGGAAGGTGGTCGAGATACCCAATTTGTAGACGAGAGCTCTCAATTCTTGGAATTGATACCTAGCTTCAGTCAGTACCGCAAGTCTACTACATTATGTGGGTAGTTTGATGTTGAGCTTACTAACCGTACCGTGCTCCTTTTATATTTTATGTTTATTATTTTGTATAATAAATGGTTGAAATAACGCGACTCCTTTAGTTACGGGGCGGTTAAGAGGAGTGGTGGTCCAGTAGTAATGGGTCGTGGTTCGTGAATTTGATCCTCAAAAGGAAAACATCGTAAGGAAACCATGTTATAGAATAAAGGCTTGGTAAAATTGCCTCACACAGAGGGAAGTCCTGAGCAGTCCAGCAATGCAAACATTACAGGCTGATTATATTTTTTAAATCTTGCAATACGATGAACATTTATGAAAAGTAATTAAGAGAGAGTAATCAGAAGAGGGTATTACTAGTAAAAATAATTCCTTCGTCATCTCGCCAAAACTTCCCTTTTTTATTCTCACTTATAACAGTTATATATAACAGATAATAATAACGTAACAACACAAACATAACGTCACCTCTATTAAGTTCATGATATAGTATTTTTTTGTTAAGGCATGCGGATTTTTCCTAACTTGATCTTATTTTTCCTCTCAGTGTAACATTCCCCTTCCTTCAGATATACTGCATCGGCACAAAGTAATCTGAAAATTTTTATGGTAGGTAATGAGATATGGACATAGAGACAGTATATTTAAAAATTCCGGATTTCGTCAGCATCGTCTGTGTCAGTCTTTTTAGGGTTCCGTACCGACCGGGCGCCAACGGGACCATATTAATAAGGCTAAATTATAATCATTCAAAAATAGCAATTCGTCGTATTTTTACGAAATAGTCTTATTTCCATCAAATTTAATTAGATAGCACACGCCAATATACCAACAAAAACATTGAAAAATATAACTCAAATAGAAATAAACAATAAAAACGTAAACAGACCTTAATACGTAAATAAAAGCCTCCAAATGCAACATTGCATCCTGAAGGTCCTAGTTTATTATTTGTGGCTTCAAGTTACAGCTATATAGCTTTAGCTTGAAGTCACAAATAACAAACTAAGACCTTCGAAGTAAAATAAATAAACAGAGTAATTACTAATAACAATAACAAAACAACGGTCGGCAAGACTACCTGTATAAGTGTATACGTTGCCTCTTATATTAAGATGTTCGCGATGATGAATATTGTGATGTCACCGTAAGAATATCAATATCTTCAAAAAAATATCTTACAGAAACTCTAGCACCTAGCTGGTAAATTGCTGGTAATTGAATTGAATTGATTTTTGATCAAAATACAAAATAAGACAGCTCTGCACTTGGTACAAACGAAGAGGTGAGTAAAAATTTTCAAAATTCGCGGGCTGCAATAGCGGATCCCCCTTAAACTCGATGTTTTGATTTGAAGGTCGTGTACCTGTACGTGTACAGTACCTGCACTTGTTGAGGTAGCTGCATCCGTTCGTGGCACAGACTGGCACATAGTTCTCATGGCAGACGCAAGTGTGGCCATCCGTGCAGAACACTGCACTTGACAACGGAAGCATAAGCAGCAGAATGGGCAGCAGGATTGTTAGAACTTAAATGAGAAAGAGTTTCTTTGATTATTTGTATACAAACAAGGGTCTATTTATTTATTGAATCTATAAAGTTCTTATACTGAATTAACTAACAAAGTATGAAAATAACCTAACTAAAACTATTAAAAAATTAAAATATGGCGTCGAAAAATTCGTATCGTTGTCAACTGGTAATGTAGGTACCCAAAAACTGGCGGCTTTGCCACGTTATAAGGCAATGCTTAGCCTCTGGCCAAGTCAGCCCTTGGGTCACGGGAAGTGTCAACCAGCCGTTTGGAGTTTTCGTTGAACAAACTATGAGCACTCGGACCCCCCGAGGGTTTCAACCCCAAACGGCTCGAAACTATAATTACCGATAAGGTTAATATACTTTCGCCGCTGGAGGGTTTCTGCAGCCGCAGCAGCAGCACCAGCACAGCACGCCAAACCAGGAAGATGGGATGGCGCAAGAGTATCGACACACGTTGCATCACACACAAAGGTCTACCCACCTTCCAAGGAAATAAAGACATGTCGTCCAGTCTATTGCCATCCCCGCGTGACACAAGCCATTAGGTTCTATTACAGCTGGAACGCCGACGGTGACAAGAGAGATGATGTGAAAGGAATAATGAGAAAAATGGCTAGAATTAGATTTGTTTAGCGAAAACAGTTTAGGTTTCGTCATAGTTTTTTTTATGTTATTGGATGGCAATCAAGCCGAGGTCCCACTTGATATGACGTGGTCCTCATCACCTATGAACATCTACAATACCAATATTATTCAAAAATATCGCTATAATATTAAATTGAAATTAAAAGAAACCACCGACACAAAAAAAAACAGCTGAACAGACTTTCTTCTTATTTTTTTGTGCATGAACACTCGGTCAAGTCTCCTTTCAAACAAACAAAAAAGAAAAGAAAATCGGATCAGCCGTTTTAGAGCTACGAGGCCGCAGACAGAGACACAGATACACACGTTAAACTTATAACACCCCTCTTTTCCCGTCGAAGGTTAAAAATGTCTTGTGATAGTATTGCTACTATTATCAAGGGAAGGAGAGCCATAGGAGAATTGGCGTTCGATGCACAGGCACACAAATCTTTTGGGAATCAAACCAATAGCAACACATTTTCCAAAACAATTTGTGACCACAGTGCTGTACCTATTAGTGAAAGGGAGAAAACCACTGCTCCTCCCTTTCAATAAAAACCTATTAATTCGCGTGAAGGGACAATAATGTTAGATTTTTTGATCACACGGAAGTTACAAACAACGTTGAATTATACTGTCTTCTGAGCCGCTGGTCCCGGGTTCGATTCCCGGACAAGTCAAACATTTGTGTGCATGAACATGCCTGTTTGACCTGTGTCTGGATGTATATATAAGTATATATAACAGTCATCAGGTTACCGTAGTACAGGCTCTGCCTAGTTCGGGACCTGAAGACCTTGTGTGGATGTTGTCTCCTATTATTATTTTTACAGAAAACATAGGTACAAGAACAAGTATACATAGATAAATAAATCATTTAATTGAGCAGTTTACTCACCATGGAAGATCTTCATTTTCATAGATATCTTTTATTTCCAGAAGAACGTACAATAATTTCAAAATATCAGCCCGCAACAGGAGTCTCACTGAAGTGCAAAGGTTTCTGTTCTCATACAGAGAAGGAACGAGCATTGATCTCCACGCTTTCTCACTGAATGTTACTCGAAGATGGAATGTGGCTGTTTTACATCTCGCACCAGATTTATATACCTACCGCAATATGGAAGTGTGAATGAAAATATTTTTCTTCGATGGATACTCCCACGTGGCCGTGGGCCGTGGAAACGATTATAAATATTATTTTTCTCATCATAATACTTATTGTTACAAAGTAATAATTAAAGTGAGAAAGTAAAATTTTAACAAAGCTATTTGAAACTTCGCCATTTTAAAACTGAAATAGATAAGTAATACGCAACCCGATACGTGAACTTTTTTATTATTTTCACGAACGCGACATTGTATTAGAAGTATACGGCGAATGAAAAGTACGCGTATGTTTAAAAAAGTGGTTATTAGTTTTAACACTGGGCTTGATTTGTGTAAACAGAGAATGGACATCAAGTGATAAAATATTAAGACTTACGAGTTACAGCCATGAGTTCATTGACTTACCTGTAAGAGAAAAAACAACATATTATTAGTATTATTACACGTAAGTACATTGTTTTTTTCGAAAACTAATTGCTAAATTGCGAAGACATGTGACATTCACCAACCCGCACTGGGTTCGCGTGGTGGACTACGGCCCACTACCTCTCATAGAGAAGCAGTCCCAGCAGTGGGAACATTATAGGCTAAATTATGCTAAACTTGTTTTCTGGTTGGAACTCGGTTTCCTATTTTCGTATCTTATCTTCAATGGCAATTATTAAGGGCACCGTAAAATGTTTTTTTTTAATTTTAAACTCCTACTTTGATATACAATAAACTGACTGACCAACCACCAGATAATCCACATTACAATGGAATTGGTAAACAACTTAATTGTATACAGTTGAAATAAAACAGAAATTACAATTATTTTGCAATTGATTGAGTGTACCTATCATTCAATTCCCTGCCGTGATTCGAATATCAACAAACATGTTGTAAATTGATTGTGACGTGGTCCGTTAAATTGGTGATGTGTCCGTTGAAATATTTGGGATGATAATTAAATTCAACTATTGTACGATCTCATTTATGTAATAATCTTTATACAGTCCAAATAATTATTTACATTTAATTGCCGCGAGAAGCATACCGACATTCAACAAAGTCACAGGGATCTAATTATTATAGTCGATATTTTTATTACTGGAGCTTCCCAGACCCATCTTTGCCCATAACGGACCCAAGTTAAAGGTCTATTTACACCAAAAACTTTGATCAAAAACCAAAAAGAAAAATCCCGTCTCAAAAAACACATTTTCAATTTAACCCTCTCTCCTCACACGCTAAACGTTTCCAAATAAATAAAAGGCTTAACACCCCTCCGGCGGGTTTTGGTCAAAACTATCCTAAATTAAACTCCACTATCCACAACTAGCAAAAGAACACTTATATTGCAACACTTTAATTAAAACAAGACAGAGCTATAGAAATTATACAGCTGTCTCGCTCGTTCGGACCAGCTCTGGCCTTTAATTAGAGTATCCTTGTGATTAAAATGTAATTCCCTTTGAGATAGCTCTCTCAAAATTTGTGCTGTACTGCAGTGGACCGCCTTTTACTACTGTTTGAATAGGAATACTATGTAGCTATTATAGGATAGGTACTTGAGGACAGTTGAATGAAAATTTATTTGTAGACTATCGAAGCTCACAGCAACAAGGCTGCCGGTTGTAGTCTGTAATGGGTATACACGGGTATGTAAGGGACATCAACGTGCAAACGGTTACCATTAATTCAGTGGCTGATTCTAGACAGCCTGAGTAGAAACATTCGTCGGAAAAAAAAAATACTGTTCCATAAGTTTATACATCTACTCTTTGGGGTCAAGAATCAGGTATTGAATTCTTGGTAGCAGCTTGCAAGTCTTTTTCCCTTTCACCCTGTATTGAGGTATTTAACAAAAGTATTGAAACGGTGTTACCATGAGTCGTCTTATGGCGCAAATTAACGTACTATTTTAATATACCAACATCACGCCTGTAAACCTACCGCATGTACCTACAGTTCACCTACATTTTGCCAGTTATGTTCACGTATCTTCTTTGTTTCTTTTTATGTAAAGTCCCGTACCTATTCTAAGATAAAATAAAAACTCGTGATTTAAGACGAAAATCTCACATGAAGCCATTCCTAGGAGTATATTTCCAATCACGACATCAAATAAAAAAGTAATTGAAATCTGTTCAAACAGTGAGTCGGATAGAACCGGTTCTAACTGGAATCGATGTAGATATGTGCTATAATAGTCGAGCACACTGTATTAAGAGAAATATATATTTTGATTAAAATAAGTAAAGTAAGTTTAATAGTAGATTCTGATGTTAACTCTATGTCTATGAAATCTAAATTCGTAGAAAGAAAATACATTTATTCAGTACAGACACACACACCACAGCCACATATTTTCTACTGTTGCAAGGGTTTTGGGGTCGGTAGGTGGCACAGATACATTAGCCATTTCATTAGATTTCGTCTTTTGAGCGACCGTTTTGGAACGTCCAACAACTTTTACATCACAGGCTGCTGTTATTCCAGATGTCAGAAAAAGGTACCATTAACGGTTTTACATAAGAAAGGACATCTATTCTAATAGTTCTAAAACTTTCCGCTTAAATATTTCCTGCCTGTTTATTATTTTGTTAATTTATATCTATGTGTGATTCTTATCTCTTAAGCCGATACTCAAACTCAAAGCATTTATTTCAAATAAACCAATTGGTCAGAAAGATGCAGCTAGTTGCCCATTCCAAAGCATAGTATACCTACTATGGAGAAAACCCTATGGAGAAGAACGGACAAGAAAATCCTATATCAGACGATTAACTGAAGGTTCATTTTTGTTTCATTCCATGTTCAGATGGCACCGACAAAATTAAATTACATATATTGGATTGAACGTTCATCTCTGCTCAGAAATGAAAGGAGCAGAGATAAATGGTCGTAACCGCGGGGTTACGACCATTCGGTAGGCAAATTAAAGATGATCGTTGAATCGGTTCATCACTAATGAATTCAATTTTTCACTCTTGATTCATTTTGTGATCAGATGTTTCACACCAGGTGAACATCTTCCACCTGATGAGAAACAATGATTATTTGCCTTTCCTTGCATCCAATAAAAGGCAAAAATGAATAAAAAGTGAAGCGTGTGATATCGGTACGGCATCAAAAACTGTGTTTCTGTTAGGTAATAAGTTATTACCTAACAGAAACACAGTTTTTGATACCGTTGTTTTCCAGCAACCCACTCAACCTGAAGATATTTCCTCAAGTACGCACTTGCAACTTCGCGAGCATAAAACGTGGTTTCCTATTGTTCCAAGAGAACAATGTTTTCTTTTTCCTTTGTTCTAACTCTTTATTATCCTAGCAACATATAAGAGCGGGTAGCATTCTCAGGTATACAAGTAAAATGTTAACTTTATTTTTCTTGTAGAGGAGGTCTTAATCTCGATAAGTTTCTGGTTATGCAAGGAAATTACAGCTTTACTGACGTCACGGTTTTTAAAGAGAAGACTTCTTTGCGCTCTTTCTGAACAGTGAACGAAACTGAACCGTCACGCTCGGGTTGGTGACGCTGAATCGGGTAACTCGGCTCCAGTCGCAAGTTTTCACTACTGTCGTGTGGTCACCTTCACACCGTCACACCTTCTATTTAATTTTAAAGGCCTGTTGATTACTTTTGTCTAACATAAGAGATATTTCCCTCAGGTACTCTTTACCCGAGGAGGATATTTCATTAATTTATTACCTCACACACTGATTCATTGTTTGTCAAAATGTTAGTAAAAACCGTCTACCAGTTAAATATTTGTAAACATGTGAGCACCATGTCATCAACATAGACCATTAATTAATCTGTTATTGCTTAATTTGGAAATATTTATTCCTACCTATCGCAGAATAGTATTTTTTTCTAGGTTTATCGTAATTATATATGATGATTTAATCAATCTTAACAAAATATCGTAAAACGATTTTTTTTAAAGAGTAGGTACATGCGGAGTCTCTTGCCAATTATTCTCCATACAAACTACCTTTTGTAAAAAGGGCGACTATATCGAATTCTGCTTTTCTGGTTAATTTTGCCATTCAAATTATTTATTTCAAAATGACCATCCCTTTTTAACCCTTAAACCCTACCCGGGAGTCCAGCAAACCCCAGAGGTTGAATATTTGTAGATATTTTTGAAATAACAAAACGCACTGTTGCGCCACTCGAGCTAATCCTTAATTACGTCGGCGGCCATCTTTTCACCAGTCTAGCGTCAACGCATATACAGTGTAGACGGATTTATAACTATTTAAGGGTCTGTCAGACCCCAGGGTAGTAATAAAGTAGTATTTTGTGATTTCTTTTTGTCGGTATATTGGTGAATGCTGTTATTTTTTATACAATATTTTAAAAGGTAAGTTTTATATTTTGATGTAGTTATTATAATAAGAGTGGACTTTCTATCTTTAGGGACATAATATATCAAATCACGCAATTTTGTGGTTTTGTTTTGACAGTTTATTCAATATTGTGTTTTATGTCATTGTTTTAGTTTTAACGATCAAAATTGCATAAGATGGACCAACAGATCACTCAGTGGTTGTATGAAGACCAAGATCCTGATGCAACGATTCAATTACCGGAGATAATAGAGTTCTATAAGACAAAATGCGGCGTCGATTTGATGGATCAGCTATGCCACAAGTACAGCGTGTCTAGGAGATCAAAAAGGTGGCCAATGGCAATTTTTTTGGCCTCCTGAATATAGTAGGAGTTAATTCATATGTCCTACTAAAAATGGCCACAAAAAGGGATACAAAAAGACGTCTTTTCCTGAAAAAACTTGCCATAGATTTGATCACCCCTCAAATGGAAGAACGGTTTACATGGCCCTCTTTGCCCATGAATCTTCAAATTCTCCTGGGTGGAGTCTTGCAAAAGAAGCGGCCATTGCAAGAACCAATTACTGCTCCCACTGTTAAAAAAAGATGTGCCATGTGCCCATGGGGTAGGGACCGAAAAACCAAGGTCACGTGAGGCATGTGCCAAAAACCTCTCTGCGGTGAACATTCCGAGGCTATGTGTCAACAATGTGTAACTAAAAACAATTGATTATTTTTTGTATTGTCAAATAAGCAGTTTATAACAATAAATAATAATTGTAATTAAATTGTTTTTTTATTTTATAAGTATGAATTTATATATATTGGGGTCCTTAAAACCCCTGGGTAGTAATAGTGTTTCTCCTGGAATGGGTAGGGTTTAAGGGTTAAATAAACGATTTCACATTGATCACTAGGGAAAAAATCTCATTCTATTTAAATCAATGGATTATCATACACAACAAAACATAATAAGCCAGCGTAATTAATGACACGTCTGATGCCTTTGTTCTGCAGTAGAGGAACAAAGGTAGTCTACACATCGACAAAAAAAAATTAGAACCTTAGTAGGTTCTAATTTTTTTTTGTTAATTGCTGAACAGCCATCCTAATGGATAGAGCCATTGTCCCAACGTTTAGATCTGAAAGAATACCTTAATAAATACTAGATTGGAATCAAGGATTTGTAGGCTGTTACGTCATTAACTAAACTAAAGAAGTTTCATTGTGATTGATTATGAGAAGTGCTATAGTTGTCGCGTTTTAGCATGGCATTAGCGGTGATTGCCCTTTTCCTAATAGCTCTCCAGTAGTTTATTGTAGGATCCCAAACAATAAACTATGTATGTTTTTCGGTATTGGAACATGTTGAAGATCACGATAGACATTGATACAGGACGGTAACGGACTTTATTTCAGTTTTTGAAATAAAAAATGTTAGGTAATGTAGGTCAATGCCCGCAATAGTTACGGTAAAACGCGACAACTATAGTAATGATTACTAGTTTACGGTTGATCGATGTCGACCAGTCTATATTGGTCGGCTCAAACCAACCGGCTATCGATCAGTATGACATTTTGAAGCAGACTTTATGGTTCGATCAATTGCATACCATTTATCGACATTAAAAAAAGTGTGCGGTTGGGAGACCGCCGTCAGGAACGAAGTTCACACTCGCATAAATAATAGAAAGAGAGAAAGTCGCTTGGAGGGGGCATAGCGCTTTTTCTTTACGTGACGATTTCTACCAGTTACTTAACTCCTACCGCAAACCGGGTTGAGGAACTTCGTTACAATAATCGACGGCGGTAATCAGAGGCCCTAATACGAAGGCGAGACGTAAACTTAACATAAAGTCAAACGATTTTTGAATCGAAAATATTTATTTCTTTAACATCATCATCATTTCAGCCGAAGGACGTCCACTGCTGGACATAGGCCTCCCCCAAGAATAGCCACTTCTACCGATTCTTTGTCATCGGTCCACCTTGTGGGAGGCCTCCCAACACTACGTCTTCCGATACGTGGTCGCCATTCAAGAACCTTTCGGCACCATCGGTCATCTGTTTTGCGTCTGCCAGCAATGTGCTCTGTCCGCTGCTTCTTAACTTGGCAATTCTTCGTTCGGCCACGTTTCAGTGCTATAGGCCATCACTGGCAACACGCACTGGTCAGAGACTTTCGTCTTGAGACACTGCGGTATGTGCGACGAGAAGACGTAGCTTCCCGAACTATAGAAAATTGTTTATTTTTATTTTATTAATTTTGGGAAAACTTACAGCTACTTAATACATTTTAACATCTAGTACAATGTGTAAACGATGGCTAATTACAAGCTTCCACTAACGATTAATGTGAGTAACATTAACAAATACGCGAAAACAGCGACGTAAGAGATACGCAAATTAATTATCTCATGCTCAAAAAATACAATAATATTTAGAGAAAAACAAATAAAAAAAATGGTTAGACGAGTACATCGAAAAAACAATTGTTCAAACTTTTCTTTACTTCCTTAACGCTACTAGTAAATAAATCAAAATCAACCTCGACATCCTGACACACCATGTTAAAAGTACGACCAGCTCTTATCACGTACGAGTTCTGTCTGTAGATAGCTCTGACTTGAGGCACGTGGAGAAGACGTATTCTCCGAAGAAATGCGCACAGTACACGAAGCCCGATCCTGCCCACCAACTCAGGAATTTTCGAATAGTACAATTGTATCACTCAAAGTGAAAATAATGTTGTACGAATATATTCAATTTTAAAATGGTTCGAAATAGTAAATATTAAATGCACACACTAATACAAAGTAACCTAGTATTCGACAAATAAAAAATAATAATAATAAAAAAAAAGTTATAAGTAAAAAAAATTGCCTTGATATTTTCTTTCATTATGAGGGAGTGAGCGTTAGGTACGTATGAAGGGATGTATTTTCCTCCATCAGTGTATTTAAAGGAATATTAATTATTCCAAAAACGTTATCTTGTGCTTTCACGCATAATTACAATCATGTCACATGATGTATGACTCGCATACATTATCTTAATTCATGTCATTCATTGAAGCTTGAGGGAAAACGGGTTAAGATCGGCACTTTGTACGCTTTAGCTATTTACCGTAGCGTGGGTAATGATGTACGAAAATTAACGATAAGTAAGTCATTTATGTAAAAGCAAATGTAGCGTTATAAACGATTACTTGCTTGTAGCGGTATCTACATCGCCACATTCTATGAATCACAATGACGTCACGCAAAATCATGATCCGCGCAAGCAGAGTTTACCTCGTAACTAGCATATACTATACAACGCACCGACATCAATCGTTGGGGCAGTTGCCCACCAGATACGACACCCGTCAGATCGGAGGATCCTCCCTTTTCTGTGGAGGTATGAGTGAACTTTACCTGTTCCTCATACCTCTATACTGACTCTTACATAGGTTACCTATCTGCGCACCCAGTTATTTATTTTTAGTAATTTTAGGTATAAAAAAAAATTGCGCGTACAGCACCGTATACGTGATAGAAGTGAAACTCTTAAAAAAATTATATCTATACGTACTTACATATAATAGAATAGTAACGAATTCAAAACTGCTGAAAAAGTTATTGCTACGAGGTGTGAGACCGAGTATGTTGCCGAAATTTTAGAATTTTTGTCAAATTGTTTATCTGGATGTACATGTTCCGGATCGACGAGAAAATGGCTGAACGGATTTCAGTGAAATTTGGCACACATAGTTTATAACCAGCACATTAATTGCTTAACACACTATCAATCACAATCAGAATAGTTTTCAAGGATATTGCTAATCGATTGCTTCATATGTTCGAAATATTTGTCTGCTCAGCAACGTAAATACCGCAATGAATGTTATTGAAATGTCAAATGAAACCGACTGTTACTGATAGTGTGATACGCAACTACCCCGCTGGATTAACGCACCGCTGTTTCCCGCGGCTGCGCTCGCGTGGATCTCGGAAATTATTCCACGGGAACATACTACTGGGATAAAAAGTATTGTAGTGAAGTAGTAGAAGTAGTTATATAGATTTCATTAATAGTTTTAGGACATTTAAATGGGAATTATTCTGTAAATCTTATTCTATAAAAATGGGTTTTAGTTTATATGAGAATAAACTCCGACATCATATGACCGATCACTTTGACAGTAAGGTCTTCCGCAAATGTATTACATAACATTTTTACGCACAAACACAAAAGTACGCAAATACATGCTCTTGTGACATTCACCAGTCAAAAGTTATAGCACTGTGGCATGCAAGGTGCACACTTGTGCAAGATTAATGGGGATAGTCGGGAGATTGTGTCAGGCTGCTCCTCAGTAGCCGACTGGATTTACCCGAAGATTTAGGCGAAGGTTTGCCTATAGTAGGTACTTTTGGTTGTTATACGAAACAAATCTCACTAAGAATATCCTGGAAAAATATCTCATATAATAATTGTCAATATTTCTTGCGGACCAACGTGGATGATACTCGACAGAACGGGCCTTGTGGTTTTCAAAGCGCGGCACTAGCAACGGTTTAAATATACTCAACTCAAAGCATTTATTTCAAATAAACCAACTACAAGCACTTTTGATGACTTTTTGCAAAGATGAAGCTAGTTGCCCATTCCAAAGCGTAGTAGCTACCTATGGAGAAGAACGGGCAAGAAACTCCATGGACACTCTTCTAAATCAACATATTGTACCAAAAATTTGTTAAATCATTCAAGTTGAAATTATACATGTGAGAACGATGTAGAAAGACGTGCACGATAAAAGCGTCCGTAATAAAAAAAGATTTAAAAAAACAATTCAGGAATTAAAATAAGCCGTGGCAGCTAAGAGATGACCAGTGCCCACTGACGGCGCCCGTTCACGAACATAACGTATGGATCAGCACCATTCAGCTCAACCATTTTGAAGGGAACTTAATGATCCAATACACACGCCACCACCAGCGACACATTTAAGTGAGCATGACATACCTACTTTTTTGACAGATTGAGACAGAGAGCCCTCTCAATAATTACCTCTCCAGTAGCCTTAGACCGAAACTAATGACCCCTGTGGCTTATGAAGTTATCCTTTAACAAAGAGACAGCCTAACTATCCTTATATTATGAAAGACTGCCCGCTGCCGCACTCAGCCGTGCAGATAAAATATGGACCATAATCTGTTTTATCTTGAACAAGTTTAATAAGAGATTGTGTGATGGATGAGATTCTCGGAAGAACTTTAGAACATTAGAGAGAAAGAAAAAAAGAATAAAGGTTATTTGGACACAGTTCGTAAAACACAAAATACCATAATAACAAAATAAAAAGTGAAAGTACTTATTGTTTTAACAACAATCGTGTGTGGCCAGTGTATTACACAACTTTGTTATCAGATGATAACAGAGTTTAAGGAGTGATAATGATCTTACTTAGGTGAACTTACTATCCCAGTCCCTATATTTGGAGACAGAAGGGAAATCAGCTCATCATCATCTTTCTTCAGATCGTTAATTCATTTAGCTGGGCTCTCAAGCTACGTTTGCTATTTTGAAACGGCCGACTCGTTTGATACGACGACCATGTCTGATACTACGTGATTGACTTTACAATTTATCGATGATTGATTGTGCCCCGTAACACGTGGCTATGTCACTCACTTGTGCTTCAATTTACCAAGATAGAAAGCATCTTATGTCTTGTGTCTTATGTCACGTTTTCTTGCGAATATAAGTGACCACGTTTCCTTTGACTCATACCTAATGCCAAAAGAACACACAGTCACGCGAGCGAAACAGCGGTCACAGCTAGTGTCTTACTAAAGAATATTATAATAAACTTCTTTTATGACAATCATCATCAAAATCGTTTTATCAAGAGCCGTGAAAATAAAGACGCAGACGTAAAAATACATACTCCGTAACATTAGTGCGAATGACGTTATAATAATTCCTACATCCATTGCGAAAAGACTTTTATTTATATCAGACACCAATAACGTGAAAACCACTTTGACTTTCTCGAAGATTGTCGAGCACACTTTGCATTTCAGAGATGAGACGTCAGACTGCTGACAGATCACGCTAGCGAGTAATGAGATTTACATGAATCAGAGATTATTATTTTCTAAGAGATGCTGTTTGAAACTGCAATAACTTTGAGATCGGGATCAATAAACTTTACACGCTTTGAATAAAGAAGTTTTTTTGAAAACCATCTGTAACCAAGATGTGTAAAGTTTCGGTAAATTGAAGCAATCTAACAATCAATCATTAAAAGAGACTATGAAATCCTATAGTTTATTATTGAGAAATCTAAAAAGTACAGTAGAAACTACAGATACAGTCTCAGATCATATAAACACAGGATACAGTACTACAGTAGAATTTCAGAAAGATTACCTACCAATAGATATAATTTGGACATTTCCGATGATAAATTGATAATTGTTACTAAACTCGTAATGGGGGATCGATGAGCCGACCAGACACTGATGGATAACGGTATCGTGTTCCGATATTGTAACGGTATACAGCTGAAAACGATATTTTAGTAGCTATTTATATTTCAGCATTACGTCAGTGTTCCGATATTGTTATGATGATTCAGCCATGTAGTTTTTCGTACTTAACGAGTAATCGAAATTAATCAAGTTTATTTGCTGTTGTTCGCGGCTATCTATCATTTTTTAACCAGTTTGCTTGAAAAGCTTGGAAAATTAATATTTCCACGTGTAAGCAGACCTAACAGGATGTCTTTTTATTGTGTCGATGGTACTTTTATGTTACCTATAGCAACGCGTTACAGAAGGACTATCGCAATATTTTATTTTGGACCATCTTTTGTTTTAATATTTTGAGGTTCGAGGCGTAAACGTAAACGAGGAGTATATATAAGGCTCGTAGTTGGTGTCGTTCTGTAGTTACTGCCTACCCCCATGTAAACAAGGCGTGAGATTATGTATGTATGTGATTCGAGACGTATTTAATTCAGTTTGACACCCGTGTGTGCAATTGAATCGAAGATTTTCGTTTGTTATTTTTTGACGAGTGCTAAAGTTTACATAGGACCTGTCTTTTGTGCGTTTTCTCTGAGCTAACAAAAAGGACATGACCCCAAATATTCCTCTGTAACTCAAAAAGGCGCTGATTCGCGTAAACAGTTGATTTAGTTTCAGTATTCCGCGTGCAAAGTCTACGTGGTCCTAGGTCTGGCTGACTCAGTACCTACAAGAAATATGTTAATATTCCCTACGAGGAATTGAAGCGTCTGCGTAGGTTTGGGAGAGATCACAATTGTTTGAGTAAATACTAGAGTTTGAGATACCTCGTAAATATGAGAGGAGACGAATATGATCATAACAAATTATTCCTGCCAGCACTAGTTATGTATGAAAATAAGATAAGTATCAGTATAAGTATCTTTCATCTCCTACATTCATTATCAAGATATTATTTATTTAACAAATAAATGTCCCCTTGAAAAAAATAAAAGTCAATATAAAACACACAAATAAAAAAACAGGTAACCTTTTCTACAAAAAAAAAATAGATAGAAATAAACAGCAAACGTAATCAAAATGTATGAAAGTATTTCCAGAAACAACTTTTAATATTTCCGCTGGCAACTTTAACTTTGTAAAGTTCATCGTACGAAGCACGGAGGTACGAAGCCTTTAGAAGTTGTATATTTCTTAGTTGGGGCTAACATTCTGATATTCAAGCATTATCTAGCGGTTTAGAAATATTATATAAATTTTAGAAAAGAGAAGAAATTTTAATTAAAATAAATATTGTTCTGTTTCTCGTCAAGTTCCGGTTATATCAGATTTATCTGAAAGATAATGTCATTATTTTGTGCAATCTTATCTCATATATATATTATCCAATAGTATCCCATTGTGATCATCATTAATAGAGAGTGAATGTGTTGTGAGAGTGAGTTCTATTGGTGGTGATACATAATATACCACTCACTTTGCAAATGCATCAGTGTCCTCTTGACTGCTAATAAATACCTACCTAATAAGTTACTGAGATATTTAATCCATCTGCCAAACATATCAGTAATAATTTAAAATAGTAATTTCCCAGATAACCGTTCGTTGCACCTAACGAGAATAACTTTCTTGGATAAAATATGTACATATCAAAAAAAAAAAACTAATTAAAAAGCAAAGCAAGCAAAGGAAAATGTAATTTAAAAAAGTACCTACAAAAATATTCTGCTGTGTTCACATTCCAAATATTCCCTAAAAATGTTCCTATTCAGCAATTTTTTCTTTACACAAACATTTATGTCCAGAAATTTACATCTGTATCACCGATATTTAAAGCCGTGGCTTTGGCAGGCCAATAAATATCAACCGGGCCTCAACTTTGGCCCCGCGGTCACCGTCTGGTATGTTGTTAGGCCTCGTTACATCCATCTGTTGACAATGTAGTGGATGGATAAACAGTAGGACAGCAGATCAGTAGGGACTTAGTTACTTTTAAATGGGAGAATAAACAGACACGGGCGTTGAAAAAAAATGTTTTGTCTATCACATCAGACAATATTAATTATACTATCTCTTAGTAATTCAGTGATGATAATAATAAAGAATGATGTCAAAATATAATCATAAGTGAATTTAATTGTACACAAGGCAGGCCTATTGCAGTGAGAGTGGTACCATTGGCAACAGCTAGAACATACTGTTTGTATATATGATGTTTCTATGATCTTGCTCTTAATAGTCACAAAATCCACAACGTTCTCGTGCTCGTGCAATCACGTTTTTGTTCAGAGTAAGCAGTAAGCATTATTATAAGGTTTCGAATTTAATTCTTAACTTATCTATGTCTCTTCTATAACTATCTATATCTATACTAATAATAAAGCTGGAGTGTTTGTTTCTTTGAATGCGCTAATCTTTTGAACTGCCTGTCGGATTGGAACGATCCTTTTTGCATTTGATAGCTCAATTCTTGAGGAAAGCTATAGGCTGTGTAACATCACGCTAGGACCCTTAGAAGCCGAGCAAAATGAAAAAAAAGTCAGAAAGAACGCTACTTATGCGGAAACGAAGTAATAGCGCAGTCAGGCGATGCGATGCGACGCGACGCGATGTGTCGGAGAAACCGAAATTTAACGCGAACGAAGTCGCGGGTTGAAGCTACTTCAAAACAATCATGGAAATCTATGTGATATGAATCTAAGTGCCATAAAATCGCTGACTTAGAACAAAAGCACCTCAAACTGAGATTAAATCTAAAGTTGATATAGGTACTGCTAATGTGGAGCAACTCTGGCACCCCGCCAGTTCACACATTAGCATATTTACCCACTTACGGGCAACGTCTTATCTTCAGGTAAATTATGTTAAGTAAGTATAGCTACCGTAGACGCAATTATTACCCAATTATCGCTTCGGAGGGAACCACAGACTGGACAATGGGGTTTGTTGTCTGCAATAATGTTTTGTGTCTCTTGAGGTTTTCTAGCTTACAGTTCGTTCGCGTTAAGAATGCAGTGAGTCATCATTGTCCGTCGGCCTAGCCCGCCCCCTAACCAATCAAATCTTTTCAAATTACTAAGTCAAGTTCACAATGACACAATCTTTTAAAATATAATTTGTTTGAATTTAACACCACTGTGAATACACCTTTATCTTGCAGTTGCACTGATGACTCACTGCATTCTTAACGCGAACGAACTGTAGTGTAGATTGTATTTTAAAGCGCCTTCAAAAAATGGCGGAGGTTATGCATTTGACGAGTTATTTTTTTATTTAGTTGATCGTAAGGTAATATCTATCATAACTAGGTATTGGCAATTTTATAGAATTTTATTTCAACTATGTTGCATTTTAGAAATGATATGTATGGTTGATGTTGATATAAGGTGGTTATATTATAAATTAGGTTTTCTTTTCATTTCTATAAAAATATAGTATGTAGGGAAGTTGTATTGCCCATTGGTGGTGATAATGTATGTGTTGTTATGGATAGGTTATTCCCTGTTTTAAATTTTATCGAGAGCTTTGTAACTTTCATGAATTTTAAAATTTAGTTTTCATTCGAGGCGTTATTTTGTGTGACAATTGTGTTTAAAAAGAACCTTGAGATAAATGAATCGAAAATTAGTTTTAAGAACTTGTACTGCATAATATGACAATATCATCGCTTCGCACCTGCCTTTTGCTTTCGCTCAATTACATGCGCATTATATTGACCTTTTCAACCATGTGGTTCGTCAGCCAATTAATTACTTTGATTTGGATTGACAAAAAAAGGTATTGAAGAATATACCTCGTTTATCGCCAGATATTGTGTTTTAATGTAAAATTATTACAGAGCCACTTCTCAAAGTGGTCTTACACATTAAGCCATCTGGATACTTCGCGAAATAGTATAGTAACAGTTAAGTCTTGTGTCATTGTTTTAGTCCGCCCTTGATTTGGGTCCGAAACAACCTCAAATAGCTCTCTGACTAAGCTAGAACAGACAAAAATGCTTAGTCCCGCTGTGCTCGGAATTCTTTGGATCTACGAAAATAATGGAAGGTACAATTGAAAGGAAAGTGTTTGATTTAATTCAAGTTTAAATTAGGCTCTACCGGCCCTACATGCAGTGTGTGGCAAAATTTTGTTTGATTGATGACAAAACCTTTATCAATCAGTCATGACTAATTATTAAGTAATTTATTAATTCAATAATGGCGCCGTGATTGACGATTGATTAGTTTTAATCATAGTGAGTTAATCATGACCAAGTTTTCCATGACTACCTACGTTAATAATTTAACTGCCCGAAAAATGCAAGTTACAAATTATACGAATTAAGAATATTGGAATGAGAACCAAAAAATGCGGATGTTCACAACAGATGGATTAAAAAATAACACAAAAATTGGAACAAGAATCGAATACGAACTGAATATTATCCGTCAACAATTATGGTTAATGTTTAACAAGTCAGCTTATATATCAAGCTATTTGAAACCATGTTAGTGTAATTTAGGTGAACGGACAGTTATGTTTGTCAAAATATTGTCATTTCTAAGAGTATATTGTGGATAATAATATCGGAAGGCAGTGCGTATAAAACCTGGGAACCATTGGAGATGATATCAGTCAGTACAAGACAGTGGTCGGTTGGAAAACATGAGGTGCTCACTCGGTAAGTGTTAAATAATAAGTTTCCAAGAGGTATCGTGCTGCCAGTAACTGGGTGTGGTCAGGTAGGCAGTCGCTCCATGTCAAATACTGGTATTCAGCTGCATTCGGATAGAATGGAAGCCGACCACAACAAAGTTAGGAGCAGGCTAGACAGATGATGATTGACTGTCTCGTCGGTCTAGTGGCTGGCAAGCGCGACTGCTTTGCATGAGATCTTGGGTTCGAATCCCAGATCTGGAAAATATTATTGAACACTTTTGAATATAATGAATGCGCCCCTTTTTGTGAACCTCAAATAATTCCCATGTTGGGGTAGTAAAAAATTCTAAATAGCCAAAGATAAATGCGCGCCGCTTCACGGCAGTCCACGGCTGTGAAACCGTAGGCGGGAGCGTCCACTGCGACCCGGCCACGCTACGCACGGATGCGTGGCTGGCAAACAAAGAAACGCGCAGCTATCGTGGCAAACCTCTCCCGTGCACATCCTTAGTAGGAGATGTGAACAAATCGATTATTCGATGGATGGATTCCTACATATAAATCTGTAATTTTGTACACAATAAAGAGTAATCTATTCTATTCATAAAACGTAGCTATGGATGCCAATTTGTAGTGCCACTTACAAATTGAGTGCACATTTGATTATCGGAATACTTCAACCCGAAATCCAATTTTAAATCAGCTTAAAGATGTTTATAATCGACTTCAAAAAAGGAGAAGGTGCTCAGTTCGTTGGTTTTTTTTTATGTATGTTACCCGGTTACTCGAAGACGGTTGGAGCGATTAGGAATATTCTTTTAAAGGGTATACTTTCCAGATGGTGGCATATACACTTTATTAACTTTGCTTGGGTAGTTTTTGAGTTAGCTTCGTTAATATATATTTAATCCACATTGTGCATCTTGATGATGTTATAATACCTACTTTCTGTCACTGTTGTATACATAGCAAGTAGTGGTATTCGAATTGCTGTGGCAAAAAAAAATTTGAATACAAATCGAAAGACACCGACTTCAGATAAAGTTATTTTTCACTTAGTAGTGTTTTTTTTGGAAGTCAGTTGTTTTTTTTAATTTGTAAAAACTTTTAATTTTTTTACCTGAATTTTCGTCAGTGTATTTGTCTCTGACTATTTATATAATTGTTGGAAAAAGTAGTGAAATTAGTGAAGTAAAGTAGTGAAGTTGAAACCTTCTAAATACGGAGGAATCATATGTTACTAATTCCCTTCAGTGAGTGATTGTGTAAGAATTAAACTTTACTCTTTTACCATATTATACTTTTGGAACAGATTATGATATAATGTATGTAATGATTGCAGTACTTGCGGCATTGGCTTTGGTGATGACGTACGTGTCATCGGTCACTGCGCAGAAACCGGAATGCGACTGTCCGGATGAATATGCTCCGGTGTGTGGCAGGAACTCCAGGACCTATGCTAATGACTGCACGTAAGTTTCTACGTATAGTGTGCCCCGAGGTTCACTTACATCGTACTTGGGTAAGTGAAGACATCAATCAATATAAAAAGCAAAGTCTTGACTCACTCGCTCACTGACCGACTCATCAATGCCCAGCCTAAACCCTTGGACCTAAAAAGCTGAAATGCACTAAGATTCTCATAGTGATGTCGACTAGATAGAGGATATAGGGCGAGACTTTCACACACTTAGTCATACCTGCCTCTATTTGTTTGCAGTTTGAGCTGTAGCAAAACATTGAAAGCCTACGATGGCGAATGCGTCAGAAAAGGTGCCTTCCTCAGACGAGAACCACAGCCATTATAACAACCACACTTCACCACAGTTACGCACAGTATTAACAATGGGAAGAAGAATCTGCGCAAGAAGCTACTAAGCAGCACTCCTAGGTGCGGGCACCAAGCCCATTATATAGAACATAAAGAACACGTTAATTTAGTGTAAGTAGTGTTTAGAGTCTTGTTACAGAAATAATTGTTTATTAATAATACAATACTTAGTGTGTATATTTTATTTAAGTTTTATAATACTAGCAGTTATTTAATTGGAACACGTATTGAGTATTATTATTATAGTTTTTTTTTTCAAGTTCCGCTCACTCCGGATGTAAGTAAAATGTGTAGTGTTGAACCCGATAATTATCCGAGTCATTGTACTCATCATAATAAACGACTTACTCAGGGACCACCCCTGAAATCCCGAACACAATCTGCTGCCTGGTTCCTTCATTTTGTCGAATCCTTCGAACATAAATAAATGGAGCAGCATAGTAAAAGTTCTTGGTGATGTCCAAGGTCTTTCAAGTTACATCTGTATAAGTTAGGAATCCTCTGGAGAGGATGGAAAAAAATTTCCTCTTGATATATAAATGATTTTATTTCTGTAAGTAGGTGTGTCCAAACACTTTTATACACGTCCATCATATTTTTTTTTTAAACTAGATGAGGTCGGCGTTTTCTATCTGACTACTCTGAGAAGAAAGGCCGCAACAACTCAGAGGTCACAGTCTCTTTTAAAGTCCAGACATAATCTTGATCAGATCATGTGAAGGCTATGTACTCGTAGATCGATGTCTGAAATGGTCTTTTGAAGAAAGAACCACACAGATTGAGTGGACCTGTCCAGTTAGTGCACGCAATTGTCAGCAATCGTGCTTGTCTGTTAGCCACAAGCCATGCTCACCAATCCATCAGTTTGCAAACCGCGGTGGTAATAACTCAATTTTCCTATGTTTAATGCACCTAATAAGAGCGAGCCTAAGAAAGACTTTGATAACACTTTTCACGACGTGCGGATCAAACTAAGACCGCACCGCTCAGTGGAATGCTCTTATAACCATTGGACTTTACATTAAATAATATATTAATATAATATAAATCACCAGCCTATTACTGCCCCACTGCAGGGCGAACGCCTCTTTTCACACAGAGATGGCATGAGTATAGATCCTGCTGGCTCAGCGGATTGTCGATTTCAGCCTTGTATTAATAGTAAGTCCAGGTACCCTCACGATGTTTCTCATCACCAGTGTTTAGTGATGGCCAAGATAAACTTAGAAAGTACATATTAATTTAAAATATCGCTTTAGTGGGTTCTTGTCCGGATTGGATCCCACAACCTAGTGTATCTGAGGTGAGGCCTTAACCACTAGTACTCAAATAACCTACATATTTAAAAAACGAAATTAACGTATTAATTAATTCCGTCTCAATTGATAGTAGTTTCTAAAAACATGAGACCAATGTACTTACATAAATTAATGACTGCAACAGGACTGATAACTTTCTTTGTTGCTTTTGATAAAGGGTTCTCTAAACGTAACTTAGGCACTAGTTGGGGAATTTTGACTTTACTAACAAAACATGAAACTAACTTTGGGTGAGCAATTTTTAAATTTATTTTTTACTAGCCATTTTTGTCCCAATGCGGGGCAAAGGTCTCCCTACTCTCTTCCCACCTCTCTCTGTCCAGAGCTGCCAAAGACCACTCTTTGTTCAAGGAGTCCAGCTCCTCCTGCCATGTCCGTCTGGGCCCGCCGCGATGTCGTTTTCCATTAAGCGGGACCTTAACCGGGGATTAATGCTTGAGGCATTATATTATTATATACACTTATATATATTTTATATACACTTATATTAAAGTGTAAGAAAGACTCCTCAAGCATTTAAGAAAATATTAAAGTTTTAGGTTTACGTAAGTTTTATTTTGTACTTTTGAGTTCATTGAATGCTTGTTTAAAAAAAGGTTTATAAAAAACAAAAAAAATAGTTTTTAGCATTAGTATTTGTTTAACTATCTGTTCTATCTATCAACTTCACTTGAAAGGTACTTGTAAAGACAAATCCAACGAACACATTTGTATTTGATGCGTATTTACGCCTTTACACAAGTCATGGTGTGAAGGCAACCGGGTTGCAGTATCTAAGTCATGCCATACTTTAGAACGGGCTATCATAATCAAATGCGTATATAAAATTTCTTATATGTACTGTTGACCGTTGAGGAGCCCCCTCGACTGGAGCCAATCCTTGGTGCAGCAGCCACGTCAAGGGTAGAACGAAATATCATAAAGCGGTTATGCCCTTGTGGTTCCATATCCACATCTCTACATCCATCACAATTTTTTTTTAAACTTTGCCTGGCAGTTTTGAAAAAAAAATTGAAACCGACGTGGTCTGTGGTCGTAGGGGATCCGTGAGTGCTCCCAATTTTTAGGGAAATTCAGTGTTTTTGTGTCTAATCGACGCCGGTCAGTGGATGAATATTCATTTTAAATACCTATTACATCGTTGTAGATAATTATTTGCCACGAAAAAACATCATAAATACTTGTTTTTGGGCAAAAAATATATTACGTAAACAAACCAAAGTCAAAGTCGGTATTATTATGACGTGTTGGAATGTACGAGTATAATAATAAATGTATGAGAGTAAAAGAATGTGTAAACCAAACCTTTGTGTTGTCGAAATACCTTTTTAATGAAACCTTTTTATTTCAGAAGCGTGTGTGTACCGATTCCATATGTGAAACACGGCGGGTCACGGTTAATATGTCATTTTATCTTATATCGATGGGTATTTTTACTATTGAGGTCACGGAAAAAGAGGGGTGATAAAAGTTTAATTGTGTGTCTATCTGCGGCATCGTAGCTCCGAAACGGCTGAACCGAATTAGTTTTTTTGTTCAAAACTTCTTTCTTTCTTTTAGCCCGGTTGAGCGATTTTTGGTAGGGGAAAAACTTATGGGTTCGAGTCCTCGACATTCTAATGTGTTGTGTTGCGCTAGACTGGCGACGCGCTGCGACCTGTGTACAGTTTGAGGTTTTCATTTCTGTCGGCAGTCCCCATGACTGCCAATTTTTTTGTGTTTTGTTTTAACAGTGAAACCTTTAGCAAAATTTTTGAAAAACTTATTTTAAATCATATGCAAAGATTTTTTAACGTACAAAAATTACTGCATAACAAACAGTTTGGTTTTGCAAGGGGTCGTTCAACTACTCGTTGAGCTCCTTAAGTTCTGAGTTGAGCTGCACGGTTACTGACAAATGCGTGCACTGACTGGACGGATCCACTCAATCTGTGTGATTCTTTCCTCAAAAGACCATTACAGACACTAATCTTTATGGTCCTCAAAGATTATGTCCGGATGTTTATATACACATTGACATTGATGAATTTTATATGTATACTATGACATGAGTTTTTACTTTGTAAAGTAATAATTATAATATTATTCTAATTATTTTGAATGTGAAAACTATGTCGGTCATTGCTTTTTTGCATTTTTCTCAGTTAGTATAATCATGATCTGGCAGTTTGAGTAATTTATGCGGCCTACTCAAATAATTTCCTTTCTTTGCTATTGTTCGACGAATCGTGGAGCTCCTTATGTTCTGAGTTGAGCTGCAAGGTTGCTGACAATTGCATGCACTGACTGGACAGGTCCAATCAAACTTTGTGGTTCTTTCCTCAAAATACCATTTTAGATGCCGATCTCAATAGCCTTCACATGATCTGACCAAGATTATGTCTGGACTTTAAAACAGACTGTGACCTCTGAGTTGGTTTCCGCCTTTCTTCTCAGAGTAGTCAGATAGGAAACGCCGGCCTCATCTAGTAAAAAAGATATACATATATGTTTGACGTGTAAAAGTGTTTGTACAAACAAACCTACTTACAGAAATAAATCATTTATTTATTTAGTGACTTGATGAGGACTTGATCGAGTGTGCCGAGCTAAAAAAAAATAAAAAAGTAAATCTGTTCAATCGTTTTTCAAAACTTTTATTTAGCTTGCAATGTTCGTACCTATATAAGCTGTCCTTTTCAAAATTTGCAAGTTAATCTTGACCCACTTCCCGGTGTTTGATTGAGCTGAAATTTGGCACAAGTATGTATAGTTGGTGACAATTCAATATTTTGGTACCATCGACCTGATCTGGGTAATAGAGCCGGAACCTGGCCATAGGAACTCTATAACGAAACGACGCGACGCAGCCCCACCGAACTTGGGCTCGTTTGATTTGTCTTGACAAGTACTCTGGTAGTGGATGATGTCCAGGTTCTGATAATGAATCCGGAAGAGGCCAAGATACTCCGCAATAAAACCATGCATTCACGTCGAGTTTGGGCTCGTTAGATTTGTCTTGACGCGTACTCTATTCGTGAATGAAGTCCAGGATCTGATGAAGAAGCCAGAAGGTTGCCACTGGAAGTCTGTTATATGGCAAATAGTAGAACAATTGAATTTGCTGAAAAGCTTGAGACGCTGAAATTGTATAGTAAACCTTGTATAGGTAGGATATAGCGTACATCAGTGCCTCAAGATTTTAAAATTTGTTTATACTTGTTTTACCTTTTGAAAGATCTATATTTATATACGTCCATAGAACTTACCTATCTACGTACGCCTTTATTATGATGATGAGTTACCAAGAGAGTGGTTATTCTGAACCTAGAATATACCTACATACTTTCGACATACATAGCTTTATGACAAAGTATTTAAAAAAAACTCAATTATTTTTAACAAAAGCTATTTTCATAAAAATAAAAAATTGAAGGTTTGTTTGTGTCGGGGGTTTTTAATTTGAAGTTTAATGTTATTAACCACGTTTTTATTTCTTGAAAAAAAGAAGTTGAAAGTTAAATATTTGATGGCCCTTAAGTTAGAAAGAAATAAACAGCATGCTTATTATTTAAAATGATCAGCATGAAGGAATCTTTCCAATTTCTCCGTGAAACATTAATAACTATCCTCATTCTCCTGCCCTTATCCGAATTTAGTTGATATCGCCGCATTATGTCTATTTCTTCCAAATATACTCGCGCAAAAGAAGAACATAAGTTATAGTTTATTTCATTTTTTTTCTTTTTATTGTTATTTTATACTCATGTTTAGAAGTACATTTAGAGTATCTTTTGTTTCCTTTTTTTTAATTTGTTTTTGACTTGTCATAAAACAACAAAATTTGTGTCATTTACTACGGGAGAACGCTGTGTGTTGTGTGTGTGAACACAATTTCTAACTAGCGCAGGAGTCAGAGAATTCTATTATTTGTTGTAAAATATATTTTCTGTCAATAAATACATTTTTTGGTTGTTGTTTTTCCATACTTCTCTATCAGTCGTCATCTCGGTAGTCACCCCCTTTCTAGCCATATCATCTCTAACTAAGTCCATCCAACGTTTCTTTGGAACAATAATAATGATAAGGTTAATTACTTAACTCAAATTTGTAATCTTATTCATGGTTTTCACGTTAAGTTAACTTGGTCCTTGATAATTATCCTTAGCAAATATTAGGCCGCGGTTTTAATTAATAAAGTGAGGAAATGTTATTATAAGAAGGATTATTAATTTTATACTTATTAAAAATAATATGAAATGGGTTATTTCAACAAATCAGGAATTAAGGTCCACACTCTGGCGGAGATTGAGTTTTTTTTACAAACCTTATTGTTATAAGGTAATTATAAATACGTGTTATAAGTAACTCACAATTAAATTGTATTTGGTCTTCGTTCCACCAAATAAAGTTTGAGGAAATAATATTATTATTTCACAGTCATAATTATTATTGGACAAAGGAAAAAACTATACATCATTATTCTCAGACACCTTCTCGGGGATTCCTTTGCAGTTTTCCTGTCTGACAGGTAAAACCGAAGTCGTCATCACTGCATATTTACAACCTACCAACCACGTTTGACTTTTCTATTACATCGTGCGTATTTCACCCAATCAAAGCCAATTATATTGTTCCAGGTGAAAGCATTGACCAATGAGATGTGAAAACCGTGTCTGTGTTTGACAAGTTGACAAGTTCGTTTAGTTCGTTGACTTGAGGTTGGACAAATGTTGGACAATGGTTGGCTCAACATTTATTATGCTGACATAGGTATGTGGGTTCCTCATTTATTGCGTAATGTTAACGCTGTGCGGGTTTACTGTATCGGAACCTATGTGGGGCAGACGCTACATAAGAAAATAAGAAGCAATATCAAATTCTCGATATTCATTTTAAGAGGACGTGCTCATCATTACGCGCCTATCACACAACTGTGGTTTCTTGAAAACCTTCGCCGCATTAACAATTTTAAAAACAAATTCTTAATTCGCTTGAGTGATCGAATGCAAACAGTCATTTTTCAACCAGCCTGAACGAAGTAAGGTTCCCTTTAGCAGACAGCCTTTACAGTACCTACCTACATCATAATTATGGACATTTTCTGATTATCGTTTAAACAGTAGATTCACTAAGGGGACAAAGCAATGTCTTAAGTCACGAGCGCTTTATTGAATCCCAAACGTCTACGGCTCCCGAGTGCAGCGATCCTGAGTTCACTCCTGAGAGAAGCGAGGAAGTTAAGACTCGCCCAAGACGAAGACACCTTTATCCCTGAGGAGAATACTCTACTTTTCGCACCTACTGCGAGGTAACAAAAACCAATTCGATTTCGAATAAGTAGATTAAGAAACTGTTAAATAACCGGGGAATACCGAGTTTCATGAATGTACCTGTAATTGTATCTTTTAGTTTCTGTATTTAAATAAAAACATATTATGTAATATGTCAATGAACTTGGAATAAGTATTTATTTAAATTTTAAAAGTTGTTTTTTTTATTTGACTTTATTTAAATAAATAAATAGAAATAGCTGATCTGATGATGAAGACTGAACATTTTCTAGAATGGTTACCTGTATCTAACAATATAATATTGTCATTAGGTTTTTCCTTTGTGAATTTCTTAGAGAAGCTCCGAAGTGTCTCTCTCCGAATTGGTGGCAATCAGCGCGTCTTCTAATACATGGAACTTAGACAGTGTGTTTGACAGCAGCGTGATCCACTATTTCATATAAATATGAATTATTGTAGAGAGTAGAGGGAGTCATCGCCTAAAATGCACACGTTCGAACAGTAGGTTTTCAGAAATATCCCTGCTCCCGCCACGAGAGACATGCCACGGGCAGCGTTCCTGTGTTCGCATCCAATAGGCCCTCAAGTATCGCGTAACTAAGCTGCTAAGTATTTGTAGTAAGTAAGAAATAAAAGACCATACATAACTGGCGATATGTGCGTATACTATGCATGCACCTGTGCCTGTCTTTTTGGGGAATACAGATGTAAAGTGATGTTTATAAACTCGATTACGTTAAGTTTGTGTTTCTGAACGCGTACGAAATACTCTTTGTTTTTATTGATCTCAAGAAAACATTGTATGACTTTGTTAGGAGGCGTTTGACTTTCTATTAAAAAAACATATTAAAATTATTTCGAAGATAATTTATTAAGTATTTACATTTAAAGTATATATATATATATGTACAGCAATATCTCCCCGATGGGGTAGGCAAAGGTGTAGAATTCACCAACATTCCACCAGTTATGTGTGTTTACCTAAGTCCCAATCTAATAGCGGGTGAGACGATTTCCATTTGGGCACGAATTCAGATTACAACACTGTAATTTTCCCAAATGGAAAAATCTAACATCGCTTTGCCCGATCCGAATCAAACCCAAAACCCCACGCTCAACAGTTAAGCTTGCGGCCACTAGACCTACGAGGCAGTCGTTTATAAATATTGATCTAATATAATGTGAATTGATTCACTTAAACTAACAAGAAAAGGTACCTACTAGGCGTCGATTTCCATAAAAAAAAAAAAAATAGGTACAGTTTGTTCAAAAATTAAAAATGGTCCTGGAGTTTTGTGTCAGCCCCTGATACATATAAACGCGCGAAGTAGGTATGTTTGATAAGGTCCCAAACATGTCAGTTGGGACTGGTCATCCTAAGCTGCCGCGGCTTATTATAATTATTTTATATTTGTTTTTTTTTGTGTTTCTCTTTTGTTCTCTGGGCGCTTTTAACGTGCACGTCTTTTTTACAACGTTCTCAAACATAATTATAAGTTCAACATTAATGATGTATAGTGTCCATGGAGTTTCTGGTCCGTTCTTCTCCATAGGTACCTACTTCCCTTTGGAACGGGCAACCAGCTTCATATTTCTGACTGACCGACTTCTTGACAATTCAAAAGTGCCTGTAAATGGTTTAATTGCAATAAATGCTTTGAGTTTAAGTTTGAGACTCAACAATTAGGCATTGCTTCAGAGGCGAACAGTAGGCCAATTCTCGTACTTAAAAAACGTTCATATTCAAGTCGCAATCTCATCTCAGCGACAATCAATGTCAAAAACCTGTCAAAAATGTATGTAAATTGATTGAAATTTTGACAGATTGAGACTGAGATTAGAATGCGAACGGTCTTAAAAATACGGGAATTGCCCCTCTGGTCAACTGTCAATCTGTGACTTAGGCGTTTTCTAAGCCCAAACTGTAGCACAATCTTCAGAATATGTGTATTTCCAAGCAAACAAAATGTACCTATCATTTGTTTGAATAACATTACATAAAAAGGAATTAATTAAAACTCACGTAGACAACACGTTCAACCGCGGTTTATCTTACGAAAAAATGCCATAAACTCGTAAAAGTCGCAGAAAAATAAAGCTATAAACGAAAACGCCAACTAAAAAGGTATTAACAAAACATAGTAACAAAATAACATTGGTTTTGGGTTGTCGTATAACCTGAAATAGTAGATTATTAACCAAGGGGATAAAGCAGTGTCTTCTGTCGCGGGTGACGATTTAAATCGCGAGCGTAATGAAGGACTCGAGGTTTACTCCCGAGCGTAGCGAGGGTGTTAAAAACTTAAATCACGAGCGAAGCGAGGGATTTAAGACGAGTCCTGAGTGTAGCGAGGGATTTAAGTTCACCCAAGACTAAGACAGCTTTATCACCGAGGAAAATACTCTACTTTTCGTACCATTTGCGAAAAAAATAACACAATAATAATATGAGATAAGCATTTATTAAAAAATTTTAGGACATTAACTTATTTATAAAAATAAATTAAAATAAACTTAACGTTTATGTATTTGAAGAAAACCAAAACGCGGCCAATTCCTAGACTAATATTTTTTTGTCGGAAAAGCAAAGGCATCAAGCTCATACGGCCTCGTCGGTTTTCGTAATTTTATTTAATAATCATAACTAATTCAATTCAAATATCAAAAGATGTATAATGCTTTATATACAAACTCAATGGTGTAAACACAGATGTAGTTCAGTATAAAGTTCGGTAAGTATTCCAAATTTAAATCACATTCTCCCCCTAGAGGATGAATGAAATTCAGTACAATTTTCTTTCCCTGTTTATAACAGATTAAAAATGACTATTGTTATGTTAGCTTTTTGTGGCATAGAATGTCACTTTTTTGAGCAAGTGGTACGAAAAATATATTTTATGCGACATCGTATATCCTATAACTAGCGGAACAACATGTCGTTTCCAACGATTACACGTTTGTAATACGACTATTAGTTTAGGATTTAGGAGGGAAGAGATGAACACATACATACATAGATAGCCTGTTAAAATCATAATCCACATTTGGCTTTGCCGTAGTCGGGTAAAAAATATAAACAGGTTTGTGTGTAACCGAATATTAACGAATGATTCGATGATAATTTTCACCCTAATTTTGGTGCTGATGGGCGCCATGATGAGCGACGCGCTCTGCTACGAGTACTGCACCACACTCTATGACCTCGTGTATGGACCAGACGGAACCAAGTACAGCAATAGTTGCTCGTTAGTCTTAATTTCATTTTTATTAAAATACCTACAAGTGGCGCTAAAACTTCGAGATTTCTTCATCATAATAATAATATGAGACAACATCCACACAAGGTCTTCAGGTCCCGAACTAGGTAAGCTTGTACTACGGTAACCTGATGACTGATATACATACTTATATAAATATACCCACCCAGACACAGGTCAAACATATGTCTGTTTGACTTGTCCGGGGATCGAACCCGGGACCAACGGCTCAGATGGTAGGGTCGCTACCAATTGCACCAACCGGTCAGTCAGTCATTATAATATGTTAGTTTAATACAAATGCGCATAAACTTTCTGGAATACACTTTCTAGACATACCCGCATCGCATAAGTATACCCGCATCGAAATCTGTTGCGCAGTTTGTAACGACAATGCGGTCACACATACTGCACGAAAGTTCTATAAGACAAACCTTTTTTAAATATAATTATTTTCACTATAATCTGCCTTTCTTTTAATATTTATACCGCAATCAAAAACAGAAGCAAAACTGACAAAAAAAAATACAAATTGTTTAACCATTTTTTCCCCAACTGCACACGCTAATAACTACACATTTTATTTCATAATCACCACTATTGACAATCAAATTGATGATAAAAATATCAACAACAACCTAATAGTAGGTATGAAAAACACACACAGATAAATTCACACAATCAAGTACACGTGAACTTAGGCGTTTCGAAGTCCCAAACAGTAACACCAAATTCAGGAAAGGCATTTCCGTATAATTATAATTAAAAAAAAAAACATTTATTTCTAACAGCGCAACCTTGAGAATATTTTTTTTAAGTATGTAGAAAATAAAGAATACAAAATAAAATAAAAATACGATCTTATGTCGTGCGTGGATAATCTTATGGTTGTTCGAGAGTAATTCACACTGACCTCCGTACTAGTAAAAACTGTATCACGGTAGGTCAGTCTTCCTCGTTCTCCAATAATCACACACTTAAGCACTTTATAGTGAACATAATATTTGGAGACTTAAAGCAGTATTCGGTATTAATTAATACATTAGTATCGTTACTACCAATCGTAAGGTGGGTAAAACTATTTTTTTTTAAGTATATGCAAAATATTTAGACAAAAAATGTGGAAAGGATGTTGTGTGTTGATGTAATTGGTGTATGTGACTGAATGTGTGTGAATACGAGATATGTGTTTGTATTTATGATAGGCTTACCAATAGCTTTTCTGTGTTAACATAATTAATCTGAAGTAGAAACTCATTTAAAATCTTTTTGCAATTATAGATTGACGAATCACGTAACCTCAAACTCCTAGACAACTGATTATACAAATAAGGCCCGATGTGGTCAAAAAACTTGCTAGCGAATACCGTTTTAGTTCTAGGAACACAATACACTAAATCCTTTCTACGCCTGGTTGTTGTAAGGGGTAACTTAGAGTGTTGCTGTAGGATCGAAGTTTTTTTAAACAATTGTCTAATCGTAAGTAATGACAATAATTCTTTATGTAGTGTATGTGTGGGGTACATAAATCTCCTGAAATTCATTACTTTAAGTACAGCTCGCTGCGCTCTTTCTAGGGATAAAAGTGTTGTTTTAGAAGTGCCTCCCCATGCAGTGATACAATAAGTTATTATTGACTGACAAAGGGAAAAATAAATAGTTCGTAGTAGTTTCGGTTGGCAAACATTCCGCAGATTTTTAAATAAGTGGATCATTCTCCTAACTCGAGTAGTCATGGAGGCTATTTGTTCCTTCCATGAAAGATTTTGGTCAACAGTAAGACCCAGATACTTGATGGAAGATACCTGTGAGAGATTGTAGCAGGAGCAAGACAGAGGATTTATGCATGAATACATTTTGATGGATGAGGAATTAATAGGTGGTTGAGTCTTATTACGAATACTGAAGGCAATGTACTTAGTTTTTTGGGCATTTAGGGTAAGAAGGTTGCAGTCAAGCCAAGTAGCAACTAGACCAAATCCCACATCTGCCAATTTAAAAGTCTCACTCCATGTACAATTATCGAAGCCACGACATTTCTGTGACAACAAACAAATGAATTTGAAATTAAGCTAGTTACTTCTTAAATATAGGTACATTAAGTCTAAAACTTATTGAACTCAGGCATTATGCTTTTAGATGAGTTTGTTCATTTTAGCAAGCTAGGGGTTAAATAATTGTTATGCTTACTTGGCCAACCATATATCTACTGACGTTACTTGACCAATATTGGCGCCAACTGGACGTGACTTATCGTGGCTGCTTTGTATAAAACACACTCGAACACGACTTATTCATTAGTCGTGATCAAACTGTGATTTCGCAAGGACAACATGAAACTTACTTTGGGTAAGCCCTTTTAAAATATTTTATTTTAACATGAAAATGAGTAAAATCTTGCCATTGTAATGTGGCAATATTTTCAGCAGAAATCGAAGGATATTTCTTTTAATCCGTTTAAATTTTAGAGTTTGTTGCGTTACTTCTTCCCAGCTAAAGTACTAGGAAGTGGTGAATGGCGGGCGTGCCGGGGGACTGTCTTATGTCATTTTGATGTTATGGGGCTGATCCTCCAGTCATTATGTGGGTACTGTCAGGGCATCTGAATACTAAGATATCATCATGAAATTGCACTACTGAACTATCGTCATAATAGTGACCGGATTATATGCAACTTAAAATGGTTAAATACGCAAAGAAATCGTTAAAAAGTACCAAATTTGCAACATTATATGTATAATAAATACTACAAAATAATGTTTATTTTGCGTTCAATGAGAGTAAGGACGTTCAGGGTCCCTACTCTCATTATTCGCCTTTGCCCGTCCATGTTCGCCTTTGCCCGTCAGTGGAACAATATAATACGGAAAAAAAATGTTTTTACCATAAAGACATTAACCACCTACATCAAAGTAAAATAAATTACGTAACTTTGTACATTTTCAACGAGATAAACATTTTGTACTTGAAAACTTACTGTTCCAACTACCGGAGTAAATTCTGCCTTCGACCCTTCAACTATTTATATAATTTGTATTTTATAATACCTTTAAATTACATGATGTTTATGTATGATATTTTTTTTCAACCGCTTATAATGCACGATCAGTAAATATATTGTAAAGGGTCCCAGAAACGATCAATTGCAATTGTCAATATTTACGTGATTGTTACACATTGATGTGCAAATTGATCGTCTACTAAATGCAATTGAAGCGATTGATAATATTACTACAATAGCAATTGATTGAAATTGATCAATCGCAATTGATCGTTTCGGGGACCCTTTAGTATAACACGCATTAACCTAAACATAATATATCGCTAAAATATGCATTCACATAAAATCCGGTCTCTAGTCATAAGGCACATATCTTTGTTTCCAGTATTCACCCTATTCCTGGTGCTGATGGGTTCCATGATGACCAGCGCTGGGAAAGCCTGCATCTGTCCCGCAGTCTACAGCCCCGTGTGTGGCAAGAATGGAGTCACCTACAGCAACTCTTGCCAGTAAGTTTTATCATCATCTGCTTAGCCATTTCCCAACTATGCTTGGGTCAGCTTCCAGTCTACCCGGATGCAGCTGAATACTAGTAGGTATTTTACATGCAGCGACTGCTTATCTGACCGCCACAACCCAGTTACTGGGTAACACGATACCCCTTGGCTAGACTAGTTGTCAGGCAATCAGCCTTCTAACGGGACCAACTGCTTAACGTGCTTTCCGAGGCATGGAGAAGTGTCGGTATGTAATAGAGGGTCACCAATCCACGGACCGACCTCGGGTAGCGTTGCTTAGCATTGAAGATCGACCTCGTGGCTTTTGTAACGTTTATTTTTTGCCAAGTTTAATTATCTCATCATTATAACGTAGAATAAAGAGAGAAAAAGTATTTATTGGAACTCGCACAGGAAGAACACAAACTAAATAGTATGATGCAAACGTTGAAGAAACAAAAAAGTCCTGGGGCCGTACTATGACCTGAGGGGCAATTCCCGTATTTTTAAGACCGTTCGCATTCTAATCTCAGTCTCAATCTGTCAAAATTACAATCAATTTACATACATTTTTGACAGGTTTTTGACATTGATTGTCGCTGAGATGAGATTGCGACTTGAATTTCAACGTTTTTAAGTACGAGAATTGGCCTACAGTTAACGCCATCATGATTCCGTTGAGAAAAAGAGATGGTGCTATCGGTCATGTATAGCTCCGTCTCTCTTCCACGCTGGAACAATGATGGAATTAACACGTCATAGTACGGCCCCTGTACTAGGTCAAAAGGCATGATGTTGATAGATCTCAGCATGATGCTGCAACATTAAGTTTTATATGTCGCATTAGTCACGCTTGTGTTCCCTGAAGATGATGTCAGAGTTACATGCACCATCGTTGTACGTTATTTTAATTTATTTCATACATTGTTAATGTTCCAAAAACGAGTGAAGACACTGACTCCTGTACACAGGTACCACCTAGCTCAGGAGTCAGCTCTTCAATTGAAAATGTTACACCTTATTTATGTCAATAAAACATTTTATTATTCTTTATTGAATTGAATTTATGATAGTGATAGTGATAATTACGCGCGACAAGGATTCAATCCTTTACTGCCCCTTCTCAAAAATCCACCCTTTATACATTCATGGAGGTTAATTCCAAAGTAGTGTAACTACTCGGTAGATACGCCTTTCATCTCTACTTAGTAACTGGTTCCGAAGTTTCTAAGATGTTGTACTCATAGAAGTTTGAGATACTTGCGGCTTATTTGGGGTATAATACCTTGCGTTGTGCAACACATACACTTCCTTAAAAAAACACACATACTAATTACTAATAAAACAAAGAGAATAATTGCTTATATAGAGATTGAAGGCTAACATTTGTATGAACGATCGCACGCTAAAGGCGATGCATTGCGGGCCGATGCGGCTGTAATATGCATTTGCCTTTAAACTGAGACTAAAATGCGCTGTGGCGGTTTTACGAATTATGCCCCAGGTTGATTTTAATGTAGTGGATGATTTAAAGTACCTAAAGTTTTTTACGTTGACTGAGACTTTGTAGTTCTTAATACCTAATAGCTAGCATAATAACAGCATGTTCAGCCGATAATGTTCCCAGTGCTGGGACACAGGCCTACTCTGTTCGAGAGGGAGTGGGCTGTAATCTACCTTGCGGGCCTAGTGCGGGTTGGTAGATGTCACATGTCTTCGAATGTTTAGTTCTAGGACATGCCGGTTTCCTCACGATGTTTTCCTTCACCGTTTTTTTACGACTTACATCTCATAAGCTGGGGCCAACATTGCTCTCCCTAAGCCTAACATAGTAAAGCAATAGTTCAACAATAAAACGCATATTAATTGTATCGTTCTATTTTTTTTTTCAGGATGAGCTGTGTCGGAGCTATGTTTGCGCATAAAGGAAAATGTGCATAGTAAAAGGACTTGATAAACACAATATCTTGCATTTGTCTCAACGTTTTGACTGAACCTCCTAATATTACCAAAAAAATGTTAGGAATAAAATTATTGCCATAACTTTTGTGGATTTTTTATTTACCTAAGGCTTGGTGAAGGCTTTTGTACAAAGAAAAAATGCTGTCATAAATCTTCTATCTTGAAAAGATGTGTAGCGTGCAACAATACGATATTGTAGGTTAAGTACTATGGTTTTTATTTTAATACTAGTACCTACGTCCTTCTATGAATACAATCAACCAAAAAATGAAAATAATCTTTTTCAACAAACATATTATCACTCTCTGTTGTTATTGCGTAGTGATATCGTATTCTTGATGGAAATCAATTGCTGCAAAGAAATGTTTTGTTTTTTTTTATTTTTTTTATTTTGCCCTACACTAGGAATTTCTCCTGAATTGTGGGCGCGTGTACAAACATTTAAACGCACATACACAAACAGCCAGACGCTTAGGGCAGAGTTTAGAGCGGAAGGTATTGAGTTACACCATAATGCAGTATCAACGTCAACCACAAGCAAAAGGTAATAATTTATACTTAGTTGAAGGGATTTACAGAAATACTAGCAGCGTAACTAATGGTAACCCCAATACTACTAATGCCTGTGAAGTAATTAATTAATAGTCGGGGTAATAGTAAGTCTTAGACGACGGTAATTAGTGGAAGGATCTATTAATCAGTAAGCAATATTGGAAGCACACTGTAATTAATTATTGTTCAGGAACGATGTCGAGTTATGTCAGGAAATTGGCAGTTGTGATTTCAAGAAAATGGTAATTTTGTAGGAAAATTGCAGCTTTGTTAAAAAAATGAGAATCACGTTTGTAAGAAAATAGCATTTGTGTTAAAAAAAAGTAATTACCAGCGCAGTGATAACAAATTGAGGACTTTATCAGATGTCTGTTCTATCAATCAGTATACGATAGCTGGACTATACGGGAGTATAGGTGGAGCAGCACTGACTGAAGGCAAGTTCAGGTGGATGACAGGTGATGGCGGCAATTAAGCGTTCTTCGATCTTGTATTGGTGAGTTACGGTTTAAACATACGGGGTGAGAGTGGGAGCGGGCCCGAAACGTTTATAATAATATACAATATTTAAACAACAAGTAAAAAGGACTCAATATGTTAGTAACAATATTTTAGAAAACTTAACCTACACACTTAAGCTAACACTGATAGTTGTTGAATGTTGTGAACACTGAATGTTGTGAAGCCAAAATATCCATTTTTATTTTGTCTTCATTATTTTGACACCATTTCAAGCGAGACTTAAAATCTCTCTTAACTTCACGTATTTCAAAAAATGTGGGACCAGCAGCAGGCTTCCCAATGTCTTACCACATTTGAAACTTCTGCTTGGCGTCTCTGTAAGCCTCACCAACATGCGTATTCCAACACACCACTACTTTCTTTTTCCTAAGCTTATTGCGCCCCCGACCCACCGCAGCTGACTCTGATAAAACACTAAGGCCCCTCGCCCACGGCGACTTTTTGTAGCGATGCAGTAGCGATGCTGTCGCGCGTCCGCATCGATACAGTCGCGAAGCGGTCGCTAGCTGTGTGCCCTCGCCCACGGGACCAGATTCAGTCGCGATGCAAACGCGATACTGTCGCGATGCAAACGCGATTCAGTAACGGCGCATAAATACCTGCGATCGATACAGTTGCAAGAAGGACTCCGTTGAGGCAACATTAGTCACTTTGTCTTTGGTGCTGCTTTTACGTAAGCAGCCGAAGCAACAACCTTGAACTTTTTTACGTTAAAACATAATTAAAAAAAAAATGTTAATTGGAACCCTTTTAATCCAAACGGTCGACCTGTCTGTGTTGCACTGATGTTCGGTTCTCCACTCACGCGCCACCCTCCCTCCGTTCTCTCCCCGATGTCGTCCGACACAGTCGCGCGTTTGCATCGATACAGTCGCGATGCTGTAGCGCGTTAGTAGCGCATTGGCATCGCATCTGTAGCACGTTGCAATTGCGACTAACACGCGTTAGTCGCCGCAAAAAGTCGCCGTGGGCGAGGGCTCTAAACAATAAAATTTTCCACATAATTAGAATCCCATTGCTTTACACAATCATTAAAGAATAAACATTCTAAAACCAGCGGGCAGTGGTCCGACCATAATGTATCGTAAACAACACTGACAGTAACTATAAATACACGGGCCGCTTTAGTAACCGCACAGTGAACAAGCCACCTCCGCAACCCGTGTGCGTCACTCACAAAAGTATAGATATCTGAGTCTAACCCCAATATCTCCGTATCAACACAGTTCCACTCAAATTCCTCACTGAAGCCTATCAGTTCTGTAAACATTCGAATGTACACATTAAACACTAATATAGACCATTTCTTTGACACTATTATAATAGCGAACACTGGCGGGTTATTGCACGTAACCACCGACACATTGTTGAACACACTTATTCTCCAAAGCAGAGCTAGTCTATCGTACGGTCGCCCCCGAAGAATGCCCGCCGTCGTATCCACCGCCGACGTACCGGTGCCGCGATTGTACAAAAGTAGGTACCCTCACATAGCAAATTGTTGTCAACACTTTGCAAATTTTCTTCTTCATCACCCGTAGGGGAAGAACAGCAGTCTTTGTCAGGAGAATTGGATCTATCTGAATCTACCAACAGCGTCATATCCAAATTTCTATCCCGTCTACTAGCACCTCTTCTTGTGTTAACATTCATGTTCTTCGTAATCTGGACTTCCTTCCTTAGTACTTCTAACTGTTCAAGTGATACATATGAGGTTTTAATCTGGTTAACTTCCTCTCGCAACAGAGTAATCTTTATAAGAAGGTCAGACACGTCCAAGTGATCGAATGTAATTCGCGGGAGCTTTTCAGGTTACGAGCCACAAACACAGGCATTAGGTCAGGCTCCGAGGCTTTGAAAGCACTGATAATGTCACTGAGAGCACGATTTTCCTATCCTTGTCCTTTACGAACCGGTTTTCGTTTATCAGCCGGTAACGATTCAAATAGTAGTATAATAATATAACTTTATTGATACTAAATACTTTTGTTACAATACGAGTAAGTAGTAAATGTAGGTTACAAAAACAATTGGTTGTAAAAAGGTGTCTGGATGGTGGAAACCCTACCTCATAAACTAGGGGAAACCTGTGCCTTAGGAGACAGTGTTCTACTGTTACTTCGCGCACTAATAGTCCTTTTCATTGCACCTTGTTCGCAGTGAACCTAATTAAATACATGAACGGTGTAATAAGAGAAATATTAATAAAAATAAAAAGGGGAGCAAAAGAAAATTTAAATTTAAATGAGCAATATGAATAATTATGTAGTTTGTTACATTGACTGCGTGTGTAATTACGCATGTGAGTCTGAGTGAGTGCGCGTGTGTGTGTATAAGTGTTGTGTGTGTGTGTGTGTGCGTAAGTGATGTGTGTGTGTGTGTTATATACTACTAACATTCACAATTATGATTTTGATTAGTGATTTTGGCTTTTCAATTTCATCACCACTAAACGCCGACTCACAAATTCTGATCAAACTTTCTTCATCGATGATAGATATCTTATTTTGAACATAAGCCAATAAATCTTCGATAACTATATTACAATTACTACATTTTAAACTAACTGCCATATTCACTCGGAACATATGCGTAAGCGGTGAAACAAAGAACAAACATGACGCGTCATGACGGTATGCGCGCGCGAGCGAGACTGTCAATAGAAGAACTGGAATAGAATGATGATGTCAATAGAATAGAAGACTGTTTATGTTTTTAAGTGTTTAAGTGTGATTAAGAGTTGCAAATACCTACTTGCAACAATTAACTACACCTAAAGTAACTAAATACAAGTCTTACGATGTACTAGCCTTATACAAAAAGGTTGGTTACACAGTCACAATTCAACTTTCCCAGAGGAGCGATAAGTTTTAAACTAAATGAGTTACTACTGGTGGCAATGAGCCCTGATCTATTGATAAGTTGGACACACGAGACAGCATATTAATTACATTATATTTTAACTGGTCTCCTTTTATACTACTTTTTATACTAATTTTTTACTATAACCATAACCCTCAAGTCTGAATACGCGTACCGAAACAAAGCCTAGATTCTATTGACCCATTATCTATGAGCTAAAGCTAGACTAGACTATTGTCATTGCCTCTAAGCCCAATTAATCGTAACTGCTCAAATAAGGGTAATATCAGATAGTTGGACATTAGCCAAGAGCTGGTCATTGTGTGCCTTAATGTGGAAACACAGAGATATACGTTATGATTGTGAACGCTGTTGAGCATCTACGGACATGGCCCGTTAGTGATAAATATTATGTCTATACGGACTTGGCTGGGTAGATTATGATCAAAGGCTATCATTGCGTCACCCTATATAAAATTTCTACATTGATGTCTGTAATTTTTATTGTGTACATAATAAAGAGTGATCTATTCTATTCTATCATTAGACGAAGTCGCCCATTCTTCTTTGGATATTGGCACAGTCTACATTTCTTAACTTCTTACAGTAGAATTTCCACCGGACAATGATGCGGTTATTACGTGGGAAAGGGGGCTGAACGTATGTCCCAAACTGCAATATGACAGTTCAATTTTCATAACAGGTAATTTTGAGTAATTCTTACATTAAAACTTTTTCAAAGTTGTTTTCTTTATATGCATGCATTATACTATGAAAATGAAAAAATGAACATGTGTTTATTCACAGAAATATATTTTTTAAAGGACCTCTGCCAAACTGCAAAGCAGTTTGCTGCAAGGCAGACGTACTTAGCTGTTTTTTTTGTACATATAATTTTTATTTTTTACAATGACACCTTTTCACATAAATGTTAAAAAACTATTCCTTTATTTCTTAGATATAAAACACAGACATACAATTTTTTTTTAGATATTCTCTAAAGTGAGGGTTTGACTAAAATTGTGTAATAGTGGTATTTACGTATTTTATTTTTAAAAGCAGTTTGTGTGATACAACTGTTTATATCGACTGGAAGGTTATTTAAAATAGTTCGGACTACAAAATTCTACACCTTCGACCATAATACTTATTATAAGTGGGCACTACAAACCTTCTCATATTATTGTTGATTCCTTTGAGATCTTGTGCGTATATCATTGTTTTAAATTTTTTGGTACAATACTGTCCTAAAGCTACTGACAACACTACCCTCTCATGTACCGGCAGAATTTTACATTCCAAAAATAAGCCTTCGTAATCACTACTTTTACAACGATTTGTTGAGCTTTTATCTACTAATAGTTTCATGAATCTGATATACATTTTTTTTAAATGTATCCTAATGTCTTAACATAGCACGCCAGCCCATAAGAAAGCAGCGAGTCCACCAGCGCATAGTAGACCATGTACAATGTTGTCCTATCCAGCACAAAACCAAGGTGGTGTAAGTTTATTATTAATGTGACTTTATTATTCTTATGTGACAAACTCAGGTACAAAGGTACCTGAGTTTGTCACATAAGTGTATAATGTGTGTTTTCCATGAGAAGCTGTTGTCTATTACTAAACACAAGTACTGTACTCCTCCACCACCTCAATGTTTGTACACTCACACAACGTCAGTCCACCACTGTGCAGACACTCATAGCTATGCCCCACCATGCGGGGCAGATGTTCGATCTTTTTAAGACAAGGATATACGCATACATTTGGTTTTATGTATTTATATTGACCTAACCTAACAATTCACCGCCGAAAGCTCCCGCCACAATTCCTTTCCCGTATGTTTCCATCAGGTCGTTAGAGATACAGATAAAGTGCTATCACGTAGATGCAGATCGAGGCGATCCGTCTCGGGCCTTCGATGCGAACAATTGAACTATGGACTGCGTTATACATGATGCGTTTAATTGTGCAATCTGTGGCTGTATCTATACTAATGTGGGCTGTATAGGTTGGTAATTGAACTGCTTTGCGTATGTACATATGTCCTATACATATGGACATACGCAAAACAGTTCAATCAGGAACGTGTAGGATTAGCATAATAATAAACATAAGTGCAAGATATCTTGTTGTAATATACCGAGTACATTTTTTTTGCGTCGCGGGATCCCCACATAGGACACGATTAAAATATTTAAGTGACTTGGCAATTGGCCATGTGTTAGAACAAAGAATATCATTGATGCTACAGAGCCGATATTATCATCATAGCATCCAAAAAAGCATTAGCATCCAAAAAAGCATTAGCATCCAAAAAAGGTTCATAAGGTATCTATCTATGTTATCATCAAAAAGTACCGTATCATTCGGAAAACTACCGTAACCTGTGTAAACAATTTCATATATTACCTTTACTCAACCGCCGCGAGATTTCGGACGTGTGTGTTTGTTGAAAATCTTTAACAATACTATAAACTGTTCCGATATTTTGACAAAATTTTATTTCAACACTCCCATGAAGTGTAAGCGATACAATCCACCATTGCGCGTGCCAATTGTTTCAACCAATTATAGGCAGAATTCGTACATTGTGCGTACAAGCAGAAATTTTAACAAGCTTTGTAAACAGTACGATATAGATCCGTTCCTAACTAGTGTGTCGTCAGCCAGGAAGTGCTTAAGCCGTAACTTTTTCATGAATTTATCTTGTTATGATGATTGCTAAGCAGTTCGAGCAACATAATATAATGCTGTAGTATACGCGAGTATAGTAGTTTGGTGTGAATGTCCTTAGAATTTATTTTTTCTTCTCTGTATTTTATAAGTGGAGACCTGTAATTGGCTTTCAGACTAATGTACTGTCCTTAATCTGTTTGTTTTAGCTGTAAGTCTCCCATGTTATTTAAATAAATAAATAAATAAATTATTGCCCGACTTGATCGAACCCCAGATGGTCACACTGCAGTAGCGCTTTCGAATGCCTGATAAGATGTTTAAATGATTAAAAGAAAGTAGGAACATATTCTCTATATCTATAAATACAGCAGCACAATACCAGAAACCTCACTATTTGAGCAACCAGTTGTTTTCAAATGTTTATCATACAACAACGTCATCAGGCGATCGATGAAGATAATATCATAACAGCTGAATATCCAATGAAATGAATGAATAACAACTGACGCTATACCCCCAGGGCTTAACGTGTAACTAAAGACGGGTATTGGAGCGTTATCGTGGTAACGGTGTAACTTGATAGTTTCGTGTTATGTTATGAAATGAATGAATAACAACTGACGCTATACCCCCAGGGCTTAACGTGTAACTAAAGACGGGTATTGGAGCGTTATCGTGGTAACGGTGTAACTTGATAGTTTCGTGTTATGTTATGAAATGAATGAATAACAACTGACGCTATACCCCCAGGGCTTAACGTGTAACTAAAGACGGGTATTGGAGCGTTATCGTGGTAACGGTGTAACTTGATAGTTTCGTGTTATGTTATGAAATGAATGAATAACAACTGACGCTATACCCCCAGGGCTTAACGTGTAACTAAAGACGGGTATTGGAGCGTTATCGTGGTAACGGTGTAACTTGATAGTTTCGTGTTATGTTATGAAATGAATGAATAACAACTGACGCTATACCCCCAGGGCTTAACGTGTAACTAAAGACGGGTATTGGAGCGTTATCGTGGTAACGGTGTAACTTGATAGTTTCGTGTTATGTTATGAAATGAATGAATAACAACTGACGCTATACCCCCAGGGCTTAACGTGTAACTAAAGACGGGTATTGGAGCGTTATCGTGGTAACGGTGTAACTTGATAGTTTCGTGTTATGTTATGAAATGAATGAATAACAACTGACGCTATACCCCCAGGGCTTAACGTGTAACTAAAGACGGGTATTGGAGCGTTATCGTGGTAACGGTGTAGCTTGATAGTTTCGTGTTATGTTATGAAATGAATGAATAACAACTGACGCTATACCCCCAGGGCTTAACGTGTAACTAAAGACGGGTATTGGAGCGTTATCGTGGTAACGGTGTAACTTGATAGTTTCGTGTTATGTTATGAAATGAATGAATAACAACTGACGCTATACCCCCAGGGCTTAACGTGTAACTAAAGACGGGTATTGGAGCGTTATCGTGGTAACGGTGTAACTTGATAGTTTCGTGTTATGTTATGAAATGAATGAATAACAACTGACGCTATACCCCCAGGGCTTAACGTGTAACTAAAGACGGGTATTGGAGCGTTATCGTGGTAACGGTGTAACTTGATAGTTTCGTGTTATGTTATGAAATGAATGAATAACAACTGACGCTATACCCCCAGGGCTTAACGTGTAACTAAAGACGGGTATTGGAGCGTTATCGTGGTAACGGTGTAACTTGATAGTTTCGTGTTATCTACTTTAAGGTAAGTATACCATATTTTGAGCATACGTTATTCTGGGCCTGGTTTTATTTTATTTCTAGATTTCTGTCAGCGATTATTTTTGCATGTAGAAAATAAATACCCATTAACGTTACCCCCGCCCCGGGATAAATGTAAAGTAAAAAAGTAGAAATGAAAAGTTAATTGTCACAAATGAGAGCATTCACAAGAACTTGGAACTACACGCGTCAAAAGTGTCTAGGGATCAAGTACGTTTTTGCTAGTTACTAAATATTCTTTAAATATACTTTTTTTAACTTCTTGGATACCTACTTTTTAATAATTTTCGTCATTTGAAAAGGGAATAGTTTTGAATTTCGTTCAAAAGATGAAAATCCTGACAAGTCGTATTCCTTTATAATCCTGCAACGGGTTTGAGGCTAAATAAGTAAAATTTCAGCCATAATTCTGGGTGGAATCAATACAAAAGAACATTATTATGGAGAGAAGACGTTTCCCCTGATCATAATTGAAATCAACAACCTAATTTGATCCAGCATGTCCCAAATCTGCTGTCCTCCCCCAGCAACGCCCAAAGCCGAGGTTCGTACCCCACAGGGGGTGCCCTTAGGTGATGGTCGCTTAGTTTATAAACAATATTAAGCCCCTAGCTGGAGGCTTTGAGGTCGCTCAAAGGCACCACAGGAATGACCGGTTAAGTAGTCACGGGAGAAGACGTCATTTGGGCTAAGAAGAAATGATCAGAGCTGTTGGAATGTTGGAAGCTGATTCTCGGCAACGTGCTGTGACAATCGCTCAGGATACTGCGCAGTGTAATAATTTGACTGTGGACACGATACCAAGTCACTGGCAGCGTGGCAGAGCGACTTGGAGGACGAGCTCGCATCAACACACGCAAATAAGATCGTTACATACAAATGACTGCTCAACGAAATCATACAATGACCGCGATATGTTGGTTATGACGCTCCATAGCTCTTCAGGGATGTTAATAAGCGATCAAACCATAAGAAATTGCTTGCATGAAGTCGATCTCCGTTTCAAAGGCCGCTACGTGTACCACCTATTGAGCTTCGCAATCGCGGAGCCCGTGGGCTTGTGATACAGAAATTGGGCAGAAGAAGATTGGCGTTTTGTGTGTTTTTCTGACGTATCTTGCTTTGGTATGAAACCTGGGGGCCTACACTTTAAGTCCGTCAACGAGGGTACGAGCCCGTCCGAAAGTAGTTCGATACTTAAAAGTGAACCCTACTCCCGATTAATATACATTTCTGGACGGGCAAAAACACATCGGGAGTAAGGACAACTGTCTAAACGCTTTGTCTTTCATTTTTAGTTCGGGCCCCGGACTAATCTTATGTCCGTTAGTGATACGGAGTAGGAAACGTCCATAACTTCGGCCGAAATTACGGACTTCGTGTTTAAGGAGTAGGCCCCCCCAGATAATAGACGTACACGGTATTGGAGGAACCCTGGACGCCAAGAACGTTGAAAATAATGCCAGGAAGTCCATGCATACAAGGGTGGAACAATCATGATATGGGCGGGTATTTGGATCGTCAGAAGAACCGAACTGATTTGGATCAGAGGCAATCTACATGCACAGATTTTTACGCTGAAACGATTGTATCAGATGATGTCATTCCTTTGCGGACCCAATTTGGTGCTACAATTCTGCATATGCATGACAATGCACCTCCACACACTGCCAGAGTCGTTGCAAACACACTTGCCGCAGCTAATATTAACGTCCTGTCATTGCCTGCTCAATCGCCAGACTTGAATGTCATTAAGCACGCATGGGATATGCTTCCACGAAGAGCTCTGCCAAATATGGATGCCGTACACACTAGAAGATCTTTTTCGATTGTTACAATGGACGTGGGTGGCTGCCCACGTCCATTGCACGCACGTTGCAGAGTGGCTACTCTGCAACGTGATTTGGACGAACTCATATTGAATAAGCCGAATAGCTGTGATTGTGTTACAGATTGTTAATTGTTAATTTTTAGCAATAAAAACCTTTACTTTATGTTTTCATCACATTTTAATGTCAGGATTAATTAAGGGGAAAATCCAGCTAAAGTCTTCATTGATGCAAAAGCAGAGAGTAATTCGTCGATCTACACGTACGAAAACACTTTATATATCAATCAACAAAAAAAGAACATTTTTATTTAATTTCAATAGGGCAATAAAATATAGATGTTTTAAATACGTTGATCCCTAGACACTTTTGATGTGTGTTTATATATTTTTACTTAGGGTACCGAAACTGATACCCAGACAAAGCCAAGGCTTGTATTTTGAGCATTACAAGGAAATCCGTCGTATTAAATAGAATATCTTTGCTGTTGTGTACCACAATGATACGCTATTAGTGTAGGCGATTTAATACTCAAATGCGACACGATACAATACAACAACCGATACACTCGCCGATCACATCTTTATGGTGTAAGTAACCAATAGTTTAGCTGATCAGCAAGTTTGGTAGATGAACCAACTGCCCGGAATGCACCAAACCTAAACAGGACCTTCTATATCTTCAGTTTTAGCTTACAACAGTTACCTATCACAAAATTCGTATAGATAATCCGATGTGGAAAATCCCTCAGTTGTTCAGGTGCCCGATGGTCTTACGAATGATTAGGTATTTAATTTTATTTATTCGATAATTTACATTTAAACACTACATTAGAATTGTGTACTGGTCACCTTAGCTTGCGCTAACCTTTATGTATCCTTATCGTTATTTTGTTCGAGTACATATATATACCTGACTAATAAGCAATGTACTAAAATAATTCTTTCACGATATTTCCTGTCACCTTGAATGTACTTGTGCATGCAAGAAATAAACACGAATGTAGGTACTTTTATAATAATAGGTGCAGGTAACATGCAAAAACCTGGTGTGTTTTAGCGTTGGTCTAGTAATGTTTGCCAAGGTCCTGGGTTCGATAACAGGGTTAGGCCAATTACTGATGAATCGTAGGAAGTAGAAGTTGTTTTTAATTAAATACGTAATGGAAATGTTGGTTGCACATTCCTAGTACCAAAAGCCAATAAAGTCAAAGCATTTATTTCAAATAGGCACATATAAGGCACTTCAACATTTACATTAAAATAGAATAGATTCTAGTTGCCACTTCCAAAAGTTAGTTTCGTATGGAGAAGAATGGGCAAGAAACTCCACCGTTACTCTTTTATAATGTGTTACAATATTTTGTAAACATTAAAAAAATTATATAATTGCATGTGAAAACGATGCACCCATAATAAAACTACCATACCGCAATAGGTAAAAAGAATTAAAAATGTAGCAATGACAAATAAGTTAATAAATGGTGCTCACATATTTACAAACATTATAAAAATATACGATTTTCCAAAATGTATAAAAAAGTAATAAGTCAGTATGTGATACTATGTAATACATACATATGTACATTATTATTCACAATTATACATATATATATATATATATATATATATTGTATTATTAAATACAATTAAAGTAGCAACAAGTTTGATTTTGTCTCGACTAGATTGTCCTATGGAGCTGGACCAGCATGTTTCCAAGTATTCTTAACTTGGATGTAATCCTCTAATTTGTAATATGCTTGTTTAGACAGTAAACTTTTTATATGAGTTTTAAATTTTCTTTAATTTAATTGCAATATATGACAAGGTATTTTGTTGTAGCATTTAACACAGTAGCCTATAAAAGATGTATGTACTTTAGCGGGGTGGGCCCTAGTGTGACCCCGCGGCACCCACCAACGGAAAAATACATAATCCTTTGTACGACGCCACCGGACCTACCCGTGAGCCTTTTACAATATCTTAAGAGCTAGCGGTAAAAGTCGCAAATTTAAATTTTCCATTAAAATTACCGCATTTCATAAACTTGGGAATGAAAATATCAAGTTGTTAAAAATTACCGATTTCCTGATTTTGGCTTGGCCCGAATGGTATAGTACGCTAGGCCCACCGGTGGGTCGTAAAGCATACAACGTGTTAACCATTTTATCTCCAACTGTACACGCTAATAACTACATATTTTATTTCATTATCACCACTATTGACAATCAAATTGATGATAATAATATCAACAACAACCTAATAGTAGGCATGTTTTTATTGGTACACAGATACATTCACACAATTTAGTACACGTGAACTTAGTTAAGATAAAACTATTATATTATTGTATTGACCTTATATCTGTGACATTGAACAACAATTAACTAATAATAATTATTATTTTGCATGCAATTGATGCATAATCTGTAAAGCTAAACATGTGGACTTTAGACTAATAACCTGACAACAACTTAACAACTTTATACTTTGTATAAGGCATATAAAGACTTATCTTATCATATCTAGGCATTTCGTAATCCCTAACTTCAGGAAACGCATTTCCGTATAAATATAATAAAATTATCGAAGCCACGATATGTCTGTGAAATCAACAAATTAATTTGAATTTTAATTAAGATAAACACTTCTTCTTAAAATATATAGGTAAATTAATTATTGAACTCAGGTACCTATTATGTTTTAGATGAGTTTGTTCATTTTATCAAGTTAGGGGTCTAATAATCTTTTCACACCACCTGCTGGAAAATGTCAAATTATATGTCAAGCAACCCAAAGTGAGTCATTAGTGGCCGGGGGCAGCCGGTCCGGTATGTTGTACTGGATTTCATTATGACCCGCTGGTCAATAACGTGATTTTAATCATTCCATCTTTCCCTGAGCCTCATGCACCACCTTCATCAACTTTCACCAGCCAAAATGCTCCTCTGCAAATACAAAATTCTGAAGCATTGACGAGCAATACTCAAATAAATTCCACATCAACATCTATAAACGTACCAAATAAAAACTTAACTTTATCTTTGCACAACTGGACTAATGTCTCAAATGTTACCATTAACTTCAATTAATATGTAAGTGCATCTAACTAGTTCTAAATATGTTATTCTTACTGTTTGTTTATTTAATAAATACTTTGTTTTTCGTACTATGGCTATTATTTTCTCACAGTAGGTGTAAAAAGTAGAGTATCCTCCTCTGGGCTAAAGGTGTCTTTGCCTTGGGCTAGCTTGAATCTCGAGCGCAATGGAAGGATTCTTGTATTAACTCCCTCGCTTCGCTCGTGAGTTAAACTCTTAACTCCCTCGCTGCGCTCGGGAGTTAAATCCCGAATCCTTCATTGCGCTCGAGATTCAATATGACGCCCGTGACATAAGACACAACTTTAGCCCCTCGGTGCATAATCTACTATTGTTGCATAATTTGTATTCAAATAATAATTCACATCTAAATTGCAACGCATCCGATTCTAATTCCCTCGAGTGCAAGGTCAATATACATAAATGATAAATGATTTTATTTCTGTAAGTAGGTTTGAACAAACACTTTTACACGTCAATCGTATTTTAAAAACTAGATGAGGTCGGCATTTCCAATCTGACTACTCTGAGAAGAAAGGCCGAAACAAACTCATAAAGCATTGGTGCCAAATGTTGGCGCGTCACTTGGCAAACAATATTGTGACGTTACTTGATCAATATTGGCGCCAACTGAACGTGACTTATCGTGGCTGCTTTGTATAAAACACACTCGAACACGACTTACTCATTAGTCGTGATCAAACTGTGATTTCGCAAGGACAACATGAAACTTACTTTGGGTAAGCCATTTTAAAATATTTTATTTTAACATGAAAATAAGTAAAATCTTGCCATTGTAATGTGGCAATATTTTAAGCAGAAATCAAAGGATATTTCTTTTAATCCATTTAAATTTTGGAGTTGGTTGCGTTACTTCTTCCCAGCTAAAGCACTAGGAAGTGGTGAAGGGTGGGCGTGCTGGGGGACTGTCTTATGTCATTTTGAGGTTATAAAGGGGCTGATCCTCCAGTCATAATGTGGGCACTGTCATGGCATCTCAATACTAAGATATCATCATGAAATTGCACTACTGAACTAACGTCATAACTAGTGACCGGATTATATGCAACTTAAAATGGTTTAAATACGCAACAAAATCGTTAAAAACTACCAAAATATGCAACGTTATATAATAAATACTACATAATAATGTTTTTATTTTTAATTCATTTTCGCGTTCAATGAGAGTAGGGACACCAAAGCCTTTGCCCGTCACGTCAGTGGGAAAAAATATGTTTTTACCATAAAAACATTAACTCAGATACATCCATAGACATCCAGTAAAATAAATTACGTACCTTTGTACATTTTCAACGAGATAAACGTTTTGTTCTTGAAAACTTACTGTTCCAACTACCGGAGTAAATTGTGCCTTCGACCCTTCAACTATTTATATAATTTGTATTTTTATAATACCTATGTAGATGTCTTATGTGTGAACATATTTTTTTTTCTACCGCTTAAAAATGCACGATCAGTGAGTAGATTGTAAAGGGTCCCCGAAACGATCAATTGCAATTTTCAATATTTACGTGATTGTTACACATTGATGTGCAAATTGATCGTCTACCAAATGCAATTGAAGCGATTGACAATATTACTACAATAGCAATTGATTGAAATTGATCAATCACAATTGATCGTTTCCCTTTTAATATAACACGCAATTACCTAAACATAATATATCGCTGAAAGTAAGTGTAAGTACAAGCTTTTGGCGCTCAGCTCTAGGCGTAAACAATTAGAAGCAATGACATTGTATAACATTGTTAATGGCAATTTTGACTGTATTGATTTAAACAATGTATTGTGCTATGCAGTCCCCAGAACTGTCCATAGACGGCGGGTGCGTGCTGGCAAACTCTTTGCAGTAAGTACCTGCCGATCTAACACTGGTCTACGTTCGCCAGTTCGGCGAATGGCAGCAACCTACAATGAAGTATTCGAACACATAGATATATTTACATGCTCTTTGAAAAGGTTTCGTAGCCTTTTGCATGAGACACTTGAGCTCTTAGACTAATTGTTTGTTGTACTTAGTTGTTTTAAAAATACTGTTTTGTTTTGTTTTTTTTTCTCATTTTATTGTTTTTATAATAGCGTAACTGTCATGCATGAACAGTTCACCTCCTAGTGACTAAGGTTCTATTTATTAATGGTAATCTGTGAACAGCGCTGTGGGTTACATTATTACTAATGTAATTTATATTTTTTCTGTTTATAATATTGCATAATGTAGCTGTTTGTTGTTCCTATTTAATAAAAATAAAATAAAATAAAATAAAATATGCATTCGCATAAAATCCGGTCTCTAGTCATAAGGTATCTTTGTTTCCAGTTTTCACCCTATTCCTGGTGCTGATGGGTTCCATGATGACCAGCGCTGGGAAAGCCTGCATCTGTCCCGCAGTCTACAGCCCCGTGTGTGGCAACAATGGAGTCACCTACAGCAACTCTTGCCAGTAAGTTTTATTATGTTGATAGATCTCAGCATGATGCTGCGACATTTATTTTTATATGTCGCATTAGTCACGCTTGTGTTCCCTGAAGATGATGTCAGAGTTACACGCACCATCGTTGTACGTTATTTTAATTTATTTCATACATTGTAATTATTCCAAAAACGAGTGAAGACACTGACTCCTGTACACAGGTACCACCAAGCTCAGGAGTCAGCGCTTCAATTGAAAATGTAAAATTTTTTATGTCAATAAAACATTTTATTATTCTTTATTGAATTGAATTTATGATAGTGATAATTACGCGCGACAAGGATTCGATCCTTTACTGCCCCTTCCCAAAATCCCAGCCTTTTTATATACATGTACGTTAATTCTAAAGTAGTGTATCTTCTCGGTACGCCTATCATCTCTACTTAGTATCTGGTTCCGAAGTTTCTATGATTTTGTATAGTTATGTTATACTCATAGAAGTTTGAGAGACTGGCAGCTTATTTGGGGTATAACTTATTGCGTTGCTGTTATGCATACGCTTTCTTAAAGAAACACACACACACATACTAATTACAAAGATAGCAAAGATAATAATTGCTTAAAGATATTGAAGGCTAACATTTGGTACAACACAGTGCATTACTTTTTTATAAACGATCGCACGCTAAAGGCGATGAATTGCGGCCTGATGCGGTTGTAAAATCAAAATCAAAAGTCATTTATTCAAATGTAATGTGCGTTTGCCTTTAAACTGAGACTAAAATGCGCTGTGGCGGTTTTACAAATTATGCCCTAGGTTGATGTTCATGTGGTGGATGATTTAAAGTACCTAAAGTTGTTTACGCTGACTGAGCCTTTGTAGTTCCTAAAACCTAATAGCTAGCATAATAACAGCATGTTCAGCCGATAATGTTCCCAGTGCTGGGACACAGGCCTACTCTGTTCGAGAGGGAGTAGGCTGTAATCTATCACGCGGGCCCAGTGCGGGTTGGTAGATGTCACATGTCTTCGAACTTATGGTTCTAGGACATGCCGGTTTCCTCACGATGTTTTACTTCACCGTTTTGAGAGCGATGAAATTATTTACACAAAGTAAAGCGTCTGCCTGGGTTCGAACCTACGACCTACATTTCGTAAGCCGGGGCCGTTTTCCGGGGTGGAAAATCCTCATGGATGGCCGCCGCCCTGGGGCGGACGGTGGGGTCTGTCAGACGCTTACTGACTAAAAACTACCCCGGTGTTCCATCTCACACCTACGCCGGGGGTCGCGGGAACGTACCATCCTTCCGCAACCCCCGACTGGTGCAGGCCCGCCACTGCCGTGCGGGCCTCTTCGGGTCTGGGGGGGAGTGAGGTGTTTGACTCCCCCCGCGACGTCTAAGAGGGGCGCGCGTGGAACACTACGCGCCGCCACCTCGGGTCCTGGTGTGTGGGGGGCGACAGACGTCCCCGAGTCCGTCGCCCCTGGACCCTTTTAGGGGCGCTGGAAGAGGGCGTTGTCCGCCCTCCGCCGACGCCCGGTGCGCCTTCTGTGGGCCGGGTGAGTGGATGAGATCTCCCGGTCGTTACCTCTGGGCCAACATTGCTCTCCCTAAGCCTAACACAGTAAAGCATAAATACTATGAATAGTTCAACTATAAAACGCATATTAATTGTTTCGTTCTCTTTATTTTCAGGATGCGCTGTGTTGGAGCTAAGCTTGCGCACGAAGGGAACTGTGGCGGCAACCTATCTTAGCATAACATAGTACAAGGATTTGATAAACACTATATATTGCATTAGTCTCAACGTCTCGCCTGAATCTCCTAATATTACCAAAAAAATGTTATAAATAAAAAAATTGCCATAACTTTTGTGGATTTTTATTTACCTACATAAATGCAGTCAATGGCGAATGATGGAATTGTAAATGGCTTTTGTATAATGAAAAAATGTTGTCATAGCAGTGAATCTTCTTTTCTGAAGATATTATGTAGTGTGCATCAATACAATGTTGTAGGTTACTATAGCGTCCTTCTATGAATACAATCAACTAAAACCTTAAAATAATCTTTTCCAACAAACATATTATCACTTTCTGTTGTTATTGCGCAGTGATATTAAGTTTTTGATAGAAATGAAATACTGCAAAGAAATGTTATGTATAAAATCAAAATAAATTGTGTTTGATTACAGTTTTCCTTAAGCTACAAGAATAGATAAAGATTCTTAACACTGATTTTGCTTTTAATAATATAAAGCCTTATACAGACTAATTAGAAAATTAAAGAAGGATAACTTTTTGAAATGTATGGCCTAAAGCAACACATGAATAATAAAACCTTTGAACAGTATGTTGCAAAATATGCTGAATCTTTTAATAGTGTGTTTAAAATAGGTTAAGTTCTTTAAAATAGCAATAAAATTTATTTATTTATTTATTTATTTATAACTTTTCGCACAAAAGGTACAAAGGCGGACTTAATGCCTTAGGCATTCTCTACCAGTCAACCAAGGGTGGTGAAGAGATTAGATGGCAGGTGCTTTAATTGAAAGGAAAGGAAAGCATTGATTTGAGCGATGTTTAACAATGATAAAATAAAATTAACTATCAAAATAACGTACACAAATATATAAATAAGTCCTATACACATACATACTATTTACTATACTATATACTTACATAAATATATATATATATATATACAAATTCCAGGAAGAGAGATGTTGAGATGACTTTACTCTATTTGTTTCGAAAATAACTCTGCAATTTCCGCTTAAATGCATACCGACTGGTAGCCGTCCTGATATCAAGAGGAAGCGCATTCCAAAGAAGAATGGACTGAATATGAAAGGAAGAATGAACAAAGTCAGAAGTATGAGAAGGACAGAGTAGAAGAAGATTGTTAGAAGAACGTAGATTCTTAGCGTGAGAAGAACATAGGTATTGGAAGTGAGACACGAGATAAGAAGGAGGAGTGGGAGAGTTGAGAAGGGAGAAAAGCGTGGTCAAAGCACGCAAACTTCTTCTTTGGCGAATGGACATCCATTTGAGCTCAGACCTATAGCTCGACACATGATCATATTTTCTGAGGTTGAATATGAACCGGATACCATAGTTAAGCAATCTGTCGAGCTTATCCAGCAAAACCGCATTCAAGTCAAAGTAACACACGTCACCATAGTCGATCATAGGGAAAATCAAAGTCTGCACAAGCATGGTTTTCGTCTTAGCGGGCAAAAAATTCCTCAGACGATACAGGGATCGCCGAGTACCGTTGACCCTTTGACTAACACTAGAGACCTGGTGTTGCCAGCTGAGTGTAGAGTCGAGATGCAAACCGAGATCTTTCACAGTAGGGGTAATGGGTATGACGGTACCATTGAAAATAAGAGGAGGAAGAGAGCTAAGCGTCACCCTACCTATCATGCGTGAGCTTCCAATTACAATGGCCTGACACTTCGAGGGGTTTACAGACACCCCGAAACTATCAGACCACTTTTTGATAGCATCTAAGTCTCGGTTTACATCTGCTATAGCGTCTGACAAATCCTCAACCCGCTCAGCTGTATACAATTGAAGATCATCGGCATATAGATGATACGAACATCGAAGACAGTGAGTTATAAAATTAATGAAGATGGAGAATAACAATGGGGAAAGAATACCGCCTTGTGGAACACCAGCATCCAGATCACGCCAACTCGATGAGCTCTCATCAACGCGAACCGACTGCTGACGTCCCCGAAGATAAGAAGAGAACCATTCCCGCACCTCGGACGAAACCATAAGGTGGGAGAGGATAGAAAGGAGAATATCGTGGCTGACGGCGTTAAAGGCATTGGAGAAATCAATTAATACCAAAACGGTAACTTTGGTATCCTCCATGGCTTTCCTAATGTCACCAGTCACTTTAAGGAGAGCGGAGGCTGTACTATGCCCAGGCCTGAACCCAGACTGAAAAGAGCTAACAAGGTTGTTCCGATGAACAAACCCCGCAAACTGCTTGTGTACGCAGGCCTCAAGCACTTTAGACAGGAATGGGAGAATGGAAATGGGTCGAAAATGACTGGGAAGGGAGGGATTTGAAGTTTTAGGGAGTGGGCGGACATAGGCCATACGCCACAGGGATGGGAATTGTCCGGAATCAAGGGAAAAGTTAATGATGTGGGTAATTGGAGGGAGAAGGCTATCAAGGATCCAAACGACCATAGTACGACTGATGCCGTCGTAACCCACAGCCTTGGATTTGATAGACAGGATGATCTTTTTAATTTCGTCCAAGGTTACCGGAAAGAAGTGAAATGGTTCTATGAAGGGACTCGCTAGGCCATTAATGAAATCAACCGTCTGGGACAATATTTGGGAATCCAAATGACAAGTGGTTGTGAAGTGACGGTTGATATCATCAAGGCCAATTGTATTAGGAAAATCCACATGCCGTGGTCTGCCGATACCAAGAGTACCAAGGAACTTCCAGATATCAGCAGGTGAAGAAGAAGATATATTCTCGAGAATATGGCGGCGTTTAGCGTTGCGTATCATCTGATTACACCGATTTCTAGCAGCTTTGAAAAAGTTCCGATTTTCTTCACTGCGATCCCTTTTAAATTTACGAAAGGCCCGATCCCTGCTCCTCATCGCCATACGAACACCTGTCGTCATCCAAGGAGCAGGAGGACGCCGAAGCTTAATCTGCTTAACAGGAGCGTGTTTGTCATAGAGAGCAAGGACCGTCTGATTGAAAATACGCAGTTTTTCATCTACAGCTGTCGCCGCTGCCAAGTTTTCCCAACTGAGGTCTGACGCATCCTGACGAAGCTTCTCAACGTCCATGCGCGCAAAACACCGCATGTGCAGAACTTTTGGGATAGGTTTAGGCGGTTTTAGGACATATGAGAGGAAAATTAGGTCATGATGAGAAAATCCAGGCGCGGGACACTGACCATGAGAGGGAACAAGGGAGGGTGCGGATGTGAGGATTAAGTCGAGCCAAGTGTCATCGCCTGAGATGTTAAAATGGGTAGGTTGCAGTGAAAGTACATGGAGACTAACGGATTCAATGATGTGAAGGAGTTTACGGGATCGGGGAGTATGATGGGCAAGGTCAGTGTTGAAATCACCCATGATGACGCAATGTGCATACTCTGAACCTACGGATTCAAGTACCAATTCGAGGTTGGTAAAATAGTCAACGGCGGGTGGACAATAGACAGCACCAAGAAGGGTCTTGACGCCTCTGACGTAGACCTCCAAAAAGAGATACTCAGCGGAAGCATGGTATTGTGAGGGAGATGAGGCAATGATTTTAAAAGGAAAATCGCTACGAAGGTAGATAGCCACACCTCCCCCTCCCTTTCCAATTCTATCATTGCGGACGAGAGTGAAACCTGGGAGAGAGTAGGTGGTGGAGAGAAGATGAGGTTTGAGCCAACTCTCAGAAACCAGAACGGCATGGACATTGGTGTCAGTGAAGGTGTCCAGCAAATCACTGTAGTGACTTGGGACGCTTTGCGCGTTTATATGACAAACATTTAACAAATGACCTTTCTGTTGGCTGAAGCTTCGGCGCACAAAGTCACCAAGTGTGTCAGTCATAGAGCTGAAACTTGCATTAGCGGATGAGCTAGAGGAATCAATGGCAGAGTAAAAAGAATCATCATCAGATAACATAAAATAAAAATAATATAAATATAAAATATAACCAAGAAATATGCAAATTAACTATAGCTACGATTGCTTTTGCTTTAATTGCAAAACCACTATCTATCTATGCACCACCCACCAGCAGCACCAGTATAGTTGTACATGGATATCTTGGAGCGTGGCCAAAATCATAACTAATGTGACTTTTCATCAAAATCGTCAGTTATTCAAACTCCAAAAGATCCCTGTAGTACTGTACAGTAGTATTGATAATATAAAAAAAAAAAAAACAATAATAAACATCATAATGAGAAGAGGAAACAGCTTGACAAACAGTAAAACCAAGAAAAAACAAAAAATTATGAACAAGCAAAACGAAACATGACAAAGTTACACGAGCAGAAACGAAACGCAATTTACGAAGCACAACAAAACGTGTAACTAGGAAAATGGGACGTCAAACTTTATGCAAATTCAATATTGACAGGTGACAGTGACATGACAAACAATGACAAATTGTTTCTTTTCTATTAAATTATTTTAACGATCAATTTTAGCAAATTACCAACATATTGTGATTGGAGTAGTTTTAACGGTTGAAATAAAAGAAATAGTAAGCAGGTAGATACGTACGATAAATACAAATATTACGTGAATTGACGTCCCAAGCACAATAACTGATTATGTTGGAGAACCACAACACTACACTTCACGTACTCCACTGTCAGACTTGCCTCCAGTTCCAGATGATTCCCCGGGCTTCTTAGGGTACTTAGCCAACAATGGATTGAGTTCCTCTAAAGAACAAATCTTATGCCGTGTTCCATCGGGCGATCTGATAATAATAATCCCGTCCTGAGTCCAGCATGCCGGCATCCCGAAGTGCAGGCGCGCTCTGCTGAATACAGTTTGCCTAGACCGGGTTAAGAACTCCTTGACTGTGACCGTGGAGCCCTTCAATGCAGACTTTGCCTTCCAAACACTGGACTTCAGGTCAACATTGGAGAACCTTACCAATATAGGTCTGCTAGTGGTAGGACCTCTGCTGGTTGTTCCAAGTCTGTGACAAACTTTGATGGAGGATGCAGTGATGTCAGGCAGTGCAAGTTTGTTCTTCAGAACGTCCAACACAAGAGTCTTGCAATCCTCTTTCTCCGCTTCGGTAAACCCAGTGAAAATGAGAGCTTTCCGACGAGATCTTGTCTCCAGTGCATCTACCACTCTAGAGCACTCCAAAATCTGCTTCCTGAGAAGTCCCAGCACGCCGAACATTAGCTCTCGATGATAAAATAAAATCTGCTTATGGTTAAATAAAAACTACCTGGCGAATAAATTGTGAAATGAATCAGGTAGGAAAAACAGCGTAATTCGGAATTTAATTTAGAAACTGCACATAGCCTCATCAGCTCAGATATAGAAATAGCTCAGGAATTTGAAAACTTTTTAGCTAATATTCCCCTTAAAACAACTGAAGCTTTAAATTCCTCACCCGCGCTTTCTGCTTCCTTACTTAAAACGAATGTAAAGGCATGCTCTTTGGAGTTAAAGTTTCAGCATACAAACCCCCAGGCCGTTATAAAAGCTTTTATAGATGTTAACATTCAATTAACGGAAGATCCCTGGAGAATGTCTATAAAAGTCTGTAGATCTGTAACGGATCCTCCGAACAGATGGGTGTCGTGTCTGGTGGGCAAACGATTGATGTCGGGACGTTGTATAGGTATATGCTAGTTGCGCGGTAAACTCTGCTTGCGCGATGCAGGATTTTGCGTGACGTCAGTGTGATGCGTAGTTCGGATGTGGCGATGTAGATACCGCTCCGTTGACCGGAGGTCGATGGTGGCCTGAATCGTGTATCTTGCGATGCTTGCCAGTGCCCGTTGAGGTTTCAGTGGGTCGGAACCGGGTGCCGCATAGTTCACGGTGAGTCGGAACTGTCTGCGGTGATTCCTCAGGAAGTCAGGGTGGCGCTGCGTTATGCTCCAGTGCGTCGGATGTGGTACAGCGCCGGGTTGAGGCTGACTGCTGGCGTCGACCAGGAGAGGTGTGAATGGCTCTGCTTGTAGACCGGCCGAAAGTGCAGTGCCAAGGTTGCTGATGAGGCTGAGGGTGATGACCAGGAGTGTGTGATGTGCGATGTCGGGACGTTGTATATATGCTAGTTGCGCGATAAACTGTGCTTGCGCGATGCAGGATATTGCGTGACGTCAGCGTGATGCGTAGTTCGCATGTGGCGATGTAGATACCGCTAGAGATCTATCATCGAAACCATTGCACCCTCTTTAGCATTCATATTGAACACCAGTGTAGATCATGGGGCCTTTCCGTATCTCATGAAACATAGTAAAGTAGTTCCTTTGTTCAAATCTGGTGATGGTAAGGAACGCAAAAATTATAAGCCTTGGTCATTTCTGCCAGTTCTCAGTAAGGTGTTTGAAAAGTTTGAGCATCAACTTTTCAAACACCGTACTGAGAACTGGCAAAATGATCGTCAAATGTTACGTCACTTTAATAAAAAATCCATCTTTCATGAACAACAGTACGGTTTCACCAAAGGGCGTTGCACCACTGACGCTGGTATTACCTAATAAAGAACATTTTAACGCCTGGGATGAGGCACAAGATTGCATTCAAATCTTTTGCGACCTCTCTAAGGCGTTCGATTGCGTAAACCATGAGACACTTCTGCTGAAACTAGAGCACTATGGGATTAGAAATACAGCTCTTTATTTACTATGATCATACCTGAAAGATAGAAAGGTTACAGTCCAAGCAAACAGCATAAACTCTTTAGGGTCTGAAATGGCAATGGACGTTCCTCAAGGTTCGATATTTGGTCCATTCCTCTTTTTAGTTTATATTAATGATTTAACCCAATTACTTCAAAATCAACCAAAGATCGTGTTATTTGCAGATGATTCATTTCATCATCCAAGATTCATTGATCTAAGATAGACCGACGGTCACAAAATCTTGGCGACGTTAATAGCTTTGTTCTTCAGGTCCAAGGTTGGTTTACGGTAAATAATTTGGTACTAAATTAAAATTAAACAAATGCATTAGATTTAAATTACATAATGTTAGAAGTAGCGAATATGACATCATATTGAATGGAGAAAAACTGGAATTTATTAATTACACGGTTTTCCTAGGAATCACGCTAAACGAGAAATTACAATGGGACATGACATGGAAAACACACATTGATCATATAATAAAAAAATTAAATCAATATTGCTATGTTTTACACAATTTAAGCAAGGTCGCCAATCGCAGCACCGTTCTTACCGCATACCACGCATACGTCTCCACCACACTACGGTACGGTGTAATATTCTGGGGTAATTCTACGGATAGGGAATTGGCATTTAAAGCCCAAAAAAAGTGTCTTCGTGCAGTATGCATGATCCAAAACACTGACAGTTGCAAACCTTTTTTTTATTAATTTAAAATTATTAACACTTCCGTCCCTATATATTTATGAAATTGCCACGTTTATCAAAAATAACCTGTTCCGTTACCGTAAATCCGTAATGTTTTCTTAACGCTAAAATCAATTTCTAATCGTATCGATGTTCTAATTTCTCGCAAGATGGCAGCACCGAAGGCAGATTAATTATCTGTCATTGCACACATGTACTCGTTTTCTATTGGAGCGAAGGCTGACGTCGTGTAAGTGAAAGCAAGACGCGCGCGCATCCTTAAAATCGGTAAAAATCCTAAGGGAAATCGCATCATCCCCTATTTCGCGTGTGAACAGCCCTCTAAACGTGAAACCCTGAAGCTAGCTTATGGACAATCGAAGGCGGAAGCTCAACGATCGCCGGAGCAGTCCAAGGTACGTGAGTGCATTGTATTCGCTGCGGCCTATGTCGAGTTATTGAACATCGTAATTATAAGTAAATCGTTATTGTCCCCGTGTAGTATTAAAGCCACCCCTATTTTGGCGAGGTGCGTACGCTACATAACCATTACCAATTTGAAACCCTATCCACTAAACGCCATCCAGGTGCGCTTAAGTCAAAAACCCATCAAACCGCCCTATTCTCAAAAAGTTTCCTAGGAATGGCTCCAAAAATATTTAACAAACTACCCAAATCGATAACAGCTTCAAAAGACTTAAATACTTTCAAAAATTCTCTCCATAGGTTTCTGATACAGAAAGCATATTACACTATAAATTAATATTTAGATGAAAAATAAAATCCGTAATTTATTTATTACCTACTTACTTTAGTTATTAAGTTTAATTAATAATTTTTGTTACCTTAATTTGTCTGTTACTATTTTGTATATGTTAATTTTATCACTAAAGATTTAAGATGGTTACTTAGCATTATATAAAATTATATAGGCTATTATTACCTGTATACCTATTACCAACTGTGTAGTAATATTTATACGCCTTGCAAGGCAGCACACAGTGACTCAATATTTTTCTATTTTTATAACATCGTGTACCACTACATTATACCTATGTGTACAAATAAATAAATTTGAATTTTTGAATTTGACCTCATATAACATCTCTTGCGGGGCGGCTAAGCTCGGCCGCTTATGCTGTTAGTAAGATAAGTCAGTTAATAGATGTAGAAATCGCGCGTTTGGTCTATTCTAACTACTTCCACAGCATTATGTCGTATGGCATTTTACTGTGGGGTCGGGCTGCCTACATTGAACCTATCTTTATTTTGCAAAAGAGAGCTGTCAGAGCCGTTTATAATCTACGTCACCGCGGATCTCTCAGGGAACTATTTAAAAAGGCGGTACCTTGCCAAATCATTTGCCGGCACCAGTCGGGGGTTGCGGAAGGATCGTACGTTCCCGCGACCCCCGGCGTAGGTGTGAGATGGAACACCGGGGTGTCATTAGTCAGTAAGAGTCTGACAGACCCCGCCGCCCGCCCCAGGGCGGTGGACATCCATGAGGATTTTCTACCCCGGAAACAAAAAAAAAAAAGATTTTTAATAAAAAAGAAAAAGAGAATTTAAAGCTTTTCTCTAGACAATGTTTGAGGTTGTTTTATTTTCCGGTAAAAAAATAATCTGATTTTCGGATGATCCAACTCGTGATAGACCAACATATGACCATTATATACCATGGGAAAAACATTATTTTCGTAGGTCAATGCCAACCAAAGAGAATGTTTGTCCCTGGCACTTGTTAATAGTCAGGGCAAATGATGTTTTTATGGGAAACTGGAGTCGCTTAAACAATATAGGCAGGTCTGTGATATAGGATGTGCGCCAACTGGCCAGCTCCTGGTTCGATGAGAATGGTCGCCACAATTAAGTTATCTTTTAAATCTTTTATTAGTAGCCTTGTGCCATTGCACAAGTTAGGTGGGCTTAAATTTCTTATTTCTTTTTGCCTTAAGCTGAAATAAGGGACTCGTATAATAATGCATTCATCCGAACGGAACATGCTCAGAGTCCTTAAAGTAAACCAGTAAACTACTTTACCACTACTACGCATGATGTACGAATCGCATCTCACACCTACGCCGCGGGTCTCGGGAACGTACGATCCTTCCGCAACCCCCAAAGTGTATCCTGCTTATCCTTTTTTTTTTACGGTGGGAAATCCTCATGGACTACCTCCGCCTGGGGAAAAGGCGGAGGGGCATGCCGGACTCTTACCGGCTAAAACCACCCCGGTGTCTCCTCGCACGTGCACGCGGGGCCGCGGAAATCCAAATTCTTCCGCAGCCCCACACTAGTGCTGGCCCGGTCTGTCCGGGCCTCGTCTCCTGCATGAGGTAGTGAGGGGTTCAACTACCCTGTGTATTGCCTCAGAAGGCGCGCGCCGACACCCGCGCGCGTCTCTGCCTCGGTTCCATCGAATAGGGGGCGGTGACTTCCCAAAGTCCCTCGACCCTGGACCCATTCATGGGGGCCGGAAAAGGGCGTTGTCCGCCCTTCTCCTGCTCCCGGTGCGCCTTCTGCGGGCGGGAAAGGGAGTCAAGATCACCCTCTCCCGTTCCGCAGTTTCCTTTTGCGACATCACGTCCTCGCAGAAGGACACCACCGCGTCCCACGACTCTGCGCTACCGACCATCCTCCGCACTACGGCCGGCAGCGACAGATCGCCTCCTACTTCATTTATGAGGACACGGCGCTTCTCCTCCCAAGCTACACACCCGGCGAGCGTGTGTTCCGTGTCCTCCCCGCAATGGACGCAGTGGTGGCAGCGAGCGTCCGGCTCCCTGTTTATGCGGTACAGGTACTTGCCGAAGTAGCCGTGCCCTGACAGCACCCGCGTCACCCTAAACGACAGGGAGCCGTGCCCTCTCCCGAGCTAGTCGTCGAGTACTGGCCGGATCGCCTCGACGGTAGCGAGGCTCACGAGGCCGGCCGGTCGGCGAGGCGCCTTTGCCGCCATTCCGCCACCAAGACTTGACGGAGATCCTCTCGACGCAGCGCGATCTGCCACTGCACCGGCCTCGAGCCCCGTGCCCGCTCTTCCTCGCGCCATCGATATAATGACGCTAGTACTTTCGCCTCTAACTCTCGGGGCGGGGATAAGGCCAGGACGCAAGCCGCCTCTAAGGAAATCGTGCGGTACTCGCGGACGACTCTGACGGCCATCGCCCTCTGCGGTTTGCGCAGAATGGCGAGAGTGCTGGACGTCATGTCCATCGCCCACACAGGGGCCCCAGACAGACACTTAAAACGTAATCTCCGTTGATTACGTTTTAAGTGTCCATACCTCAATTTTATAATCGAATACGAGAACTAAATCAGTTTCAATAATAATTAACAAACTATAAACCAACAAGATTTTACACACATTTATTTATGAAAACTTGGAAATTATAGGGATCTGTCGCGAAAACAATCCTGAGACCTTTGCAAAGAACCCGAAATAAAATGATTAAAACCCTATACCATCATCCCTACCTTACTCCAACTAAAATACTATTTGAAAAAAACTAAATTATTAAACCTCGCATAACTATACACACACGACACATGTATTCTAATTAAAAAAATCACCACAAACAGCACACAATCCAATTTACAATTACACTAAAAAACAATATCACACAACCTAAGAAATAAAAATAAATTTTAACGAAGACAAGCTCGTACTAACTATGGTATGACAACCATATTGTTTGAAGGAGCACAGCTGTACAATGACCTGCCAAATGACGTAAAAGATTCAAACGGAAAATCACATTCATAAAATGTAGTCATACCGCCACCTATCAATGAATGTTAGCAACTTCTTACCTACCTAATATTTATTTGTATAACTTCACCAACACGCACCTGAGGCAAAATGTATTTCACTTAGATTTAAGCAATTACTTTGTATCTCATTGTAAGTGAACCTATATATTATTCTTATGAGAATAAATTCTTTAAACCTAAAACCTGTTGTTTGCTTATATTCCCGGAACTAGCGGAAATCTTGATAAGTAGTAATATTTGAGTTGTAAAAAGTAATGACGTTACTAATTAAGCATTTCGTCTTAAAATGCCTTAGCATTTGTGAATATTAGCATGGTTCAATTATTAAAGAATTAACTGATAAGCATTTTAGCATTATTAGTAGATTTCATTAAACTGACTAAGTAATAAGTTCTGTACTCTCCCTCAACGTCAAGTTTACAATGGCGGGTGGTATCGCGATAAAAGTTGTGTAAAAGAAGACTGAAATTGTTATTGTCAAACAAGAAACCTCTGTAACATAATGTTCTGATTTAAAAGAGTGTCTGTGAAGTTTCTTGGCCGTTCTCCTCCATAAGGAACCAACGTCGTTTTGGAATGGGCGAATAGCTTCACTAACAAACTCAAACTAAACGAGTCCTTGTTACACGATAGTTCAAAAGTGCCTGTAAATGTTTCAATTGAACTAAATGATTTGACTTTGAGTTTAGTGTTGTGTGTGATTGAAAAACCACTACCTATCTACCATTAGAGAACAAACATTAAAAACGAAAAATTACTCCGGAGACTGGTCGGAGACTACTTCCCTTGGGCTCCTGGTCTTTGTCATATATTTATGTACCTATTGCGAAATACCTGAAATTGACCACTGCTGTGCTCTACATGGGCCATTGTTTCAGGTGAACACCGGCTACTCTATTGGCGGATTCAGGAGCAGATCAGACATGGCCCAGATTAAAAGACAAGGTGAATAGAAATCTGATCTAGTAGCAGAGGGCTACATTGAAAATTTTATACAGAATAAGGATAAAATAAGCTGCCGCATTGGTGACAACATCAAACTAAAAACACAGTCGATAACTACAACTGATCCTTGGACACCTTTGTTGTCACCACAACCATCCACATCAATGACCCATGGGCTCAAGTACAATGTGCAGAAGGGTGAGCTGCTAGTTTTTAAGGTGGGGACTAAAGCCTACCCTGTTCCTCCGATCACACTAAATGGAACCGTCCTACAGCAAGTGTCCAAATTCAAGTACTTGGGTCACTGGGTTAATGAGAAATTGAATGATGATATGGACATGGACAGGGAGCGCAGGGCAATGTCGGTAAGGGGTAATATGCTTTCTCGCAGGTATGAGCGATGCTCACGTGACGATAAATTCAAACTATTCAAAAGCTATGGTCAAACATTATACACGTGCAACATGTGGAGCAATTTCACTCAAAAAGTCCGCAATGCTCTGCGCGTCCAATATAACAACACGTTCAGAGGTTTGCTGGGGCTCCCATGGCACTGCAGTGCCTCGGGCATATTCGCAGACCACAGCACGGACGGCTTCCAGGCGGTGCTTCGCAAAAGAACGGCCTCCCTGTGGTCTCGGGTAAAGGGTAACACCAACACACTTCGAAGCGTGGTGGCGGACAGAGCAACCATCCACATCAAAACACTATTCATCTAGTCCGCTGCCTCAAGCGGTGTTACCAACTTTCACGATCCAAATTGATCCTCAGCAAATCCAAGTTTCTGAAACTTTACACAACACCAATACGCAAATAAACTCTACCACCACTTCAATAAATGTACCGAATAAAAACATAACTTGGTCTTTCCACAACTAGTCTACTGTATCAAACATTACCTTTAACTTTTAATTGTTTTAAATATGTCTACTAACTGTAATTGTAATTAATACTTCGACTATAGTACTGAATATTATTGCTTTTTATTTTCTCGTAGATGGTGTGAAATGTAGAGTATCCTCCCTGCACCTAGAACGCGCCCAATGAGCAGTTTTAAAGGTTGCTACTTTTCGTCCATTTATATTTCCTACACACCAGCTGTATATGGCATGTAAGGTGGTAACAGTACGTCAATTATTTATTTTTAATGTAGTTTTATTCCAACACACTTTACTTTATTTTAACCCAGTACCTTCAGATAGAAGAAGAATCGATTTGGTATGTGCTAACTCTCAGACTAAACATGCTTTTGCTAATCGATTTTATTTATTTTTAGGACCCCAATTATATAACCAGTTTAACAGAGTGCTAAAGATTTATAGTGTAGGTATGTTATAATAGGTGTAATTTACTAGTACAGGAACATTTGGCAAAACTCAATTATGCAGACACGGAAAAACTACTAGACATTTTAAATAAAATCTATCTACCTTCTCTTATATAAGTCTCTTCCTTTACCTAATTAATAATAGTCTCCACTTTATCTACATTAATATTATTCGTTTATTTATTTAAACATCTTACATACTATCTTGTTAAAAACCAACAAAAAAAAACTTTATTTTTTAATTTTGCTTCTAATACATTTATTGTCATCTTCTCTTTGAATTTTGGATGTAAATTGATGGCCTGAAACACAGGTTTTTCATAAACCTAGATCAGGTAGGTCGACATTACAGTTAGAATTTATCTTTCCCTGATTGTAATTAATGTACATCATATTTTGCTGTACTTTATACTTGAATATTTTTTTTATTTATATGTATAGGTCAGGAACGTGTATGATTAGCATAATAATAAACATAAGTACAAGATATCTTGTTGTAATATACCGAGTACATTTTTTGCGTCGTGGGAAACCCACTTAGGACACGATTAAAATATTTAAGTGACTTGGCAATAATTATTGGCCATGTGTTTCGACAAAGAATATCATTGATTCTACAGAGCCGATATTATTGCCCGACTTGATCAAACCCCAGATGGTCACACTGCAGTAGCACTTTCGAATGCCTATTGTGATGTTTAAATTATTAAAATAAAGTAGGAACACACACACACAATACCAGAAACCTCACTATTTGAACAACCAGTTGTTTTCAAATGTTTATCATACTCGTACAACAACATCATCAGGCGATCGATGAAGATAATATCATAACAGCTGAAATATTAAGGTAAGTAACAACTGACGCTGTACCCCCAGGGTTTAAAGTGTAACTAAAGACGGGTAATGGAGCGTTATCGTGGTAACGGTGTAACTTGATAGTTTCGTGTTATGTTATGGTAAGCATACCATATTTTGTAATATTACTTTGAGCGTACGTTATTCTGGGCCTGGTTTTATTTTATTTCTAGATTCCTGTCAGCGATTATTTTTGCCTGTAGAAAAAATAATACCCATGAACGTTACCCCCGAGGCAAAGGTAAAGTAAAAAAGTAAAATAAAAAGTTAATTGTCACAAATGAGAGCATTCATAAAAAATTGGAACTACACACATCAAATGTGTCTGGGGATCAAGCACGCTTTTGCTAGTTACTAAAAATCTGTTTCTTTTTATATATTATTTTAACTCCCATACTCCGATACCTACTTTTTAGAAAAATTCGTCATTTGAAAAGGGAATAGTTTTGAATTTCGGTCAAAGATGAAAATCTCCTGACAAGTCGTATTCCTATTTAAAATCCTGCAACGGGTTTGAGGCTAAATACGATAATTTTCTGCCATACTTCTGAGTGGAATCAATACAAAAGAACATTATTATGGAGAGAAGACGTCACTTGGGCCGAGAAGAAATGATTAGTGCCGTGGGAATGTTAGAAGCTGATTCTCGGCAACGTGCTGTGGCAATCGCTCTGGACACTACGCAGTGTTATAATTCGAAGGTGGACACGATACCACGTAACTGGCAGCATGGCAGAGCGACATGGAGGACGAGCTCGCATCAACACACGCAGACAAGATCGGTTCATACAAATTACTGCTCAACGAAGTCGTACAATGACCGCGATGATGTTGGTTATGAGGCTCCATAGCTCTTCAGGGATGTTAATAAGTGATCAAACAAGAAGAAATCGCTCATGTACCACCTATTGAGCTTCGCAATCGCGAAGCCCGTGGGCTTGTGAATACAGAAATTGGGCAGAAGAAGATTGGCGTTTTGTGTGTTTTTCTGACGTATCTCGCTTTGGTATGAGACCTGGGGGCCTACTCTCTAAGTACGAGCCCGTCTGAAAGTAGTTCGATACTTTAAAGTGAACCCTACTCCCGATTAATTTACATTTCTGGACGGGCAAAAACACATCGGGAGTCTAAACGCTTTTGTCATTCATTTTTAGTTCGGGCCCCGGACTAATCTTATGTCCGTTAGTGATGCGGAGTAGGAAACGTCCATAACTTCGGCCGAAATTACGGAATTCGTGTCTCAATAATCAATACTCAAAGCATTTATTTGAAATAAACCAATTACAGGCACTTTTGAATTGTCAAGGGGTCGGTCAGTCAGAAAGATGAAGCTAGTTGCCCATTCCAAAGCGTAGTAGGTACCTATGAAGAAGAACGGGCAAGAAACTCCATGGACACTCTTTTAAATCAAAACATTGTTACAAAAAAGTGGTTACATCATTCATGTTGTAATTATACATGTGAGAACGATGTCGAAGCACGTGCACGTTAAAAGCGTCCGTAATAAAAAGATAAAAACAATTATGGAACTAAAATAAGTCGTGGCAGCTAAGAAATTACCAGTGCCTACTGACGGCGCCCGTTCACGAACATGACGTATGGATCAGCACCATTCAGCTCAACCATTTTGAAGGGTCCAATACACACGCCACCACCAGCGACACATTTGAGTGAGCATGACATACTCTCAGCCGCCAGGACACATTCAAGTCAATGAAAGACGAACCCAGTAAGCTTTATAGTAGGTACATAGTGCTCACACATGTGCTATGCAATTATACAATACTAAGAGATTGAATTTATACAATGCAAAGATAGGTTGTACAATCTTCATCAGCTCCAACTTTATTTTCGAATGCTAATTAATTAGTTTACGCGCCCTTGTGGAGCAGGAGGGAGGTGTTTAGGGAGTAGGCCTCCAGATACTAGACGTACACGGTATTGGAGGAACCCTGGACACCAAGAACATGTCTATGCATACAAGGGTGGAACAATCAGGATATGGGCGGGTATTTGGATCCGCAGAAGAACCGAACTAGTTTGCATGAGAGGCAATCTCAATAGACAGATTTATGCGCTAAAAAGATTTAAAAAAAGAAACTTTATTTCACCAAAAAAAAGTTATCACACTATAAAATCCAAAGACTAAGAGCAATAAGGCTTACAACTAGGTCACAATAATTTGAATACTCTGACTCCTAAAGTAGGTGTATGTGCCTGTGTCTTAGGAGTCAGTGATCCTCCGTCACAAACAAAGCCACATAATACTAATCAGGACGCTTCAACAATAAGCAAATGGTGTAAAAGAAAACAGGATATAATTTATGAAAAGAAAACATAAAATGAAAAACGTTTCACTGTGTGGTGAGGTGAGTAAATGTAGGGTTTGAGTGTGTGTGTGGTGAGTGAGTGTAGGATGTGTGTGTGTGTGTGTGTATGTAGTGAGTAGATGTAGGGTGTGTGTAGTGAGAAGATTGGGATGTAGCCTGTACACATCCGCTTATGGTTAGATTGAGAATTATATGGTTCATTATCATTGTAAATTACCCAGCAGAAGATCCTCAGTGTTGTCATAACTTAGTGTTTGAAGATAATCTCTAAGTAGGTTTTTGCATTGTGGTGAAGGGCGGGCGTTTTGGGGGACTGTCTTATGTAGTCAATATTAGAGTTCAAAAAGTCTTGATTCTCAGCCTAGTTTGAATAAATTACTTTTGATTTTGATTTTTGTGATTGTGTTATACGTCTTATCGGCGGAAATACAGACTGCTAGTTGTTTATTTTACGCAATAAAAACCTTGATTTTATCTTTTTATCACATTTAATGTCAGGATTAATTAAGGGGAAAAATCCAGCAAAAGCAAACATTGCGCGAAAAGTCTTTATTAATGCAAAAGCAGAAAGTACTTCGTCGATCTACACTAACGAAAACATTTTATTTACTAAATTGACATTTTTGTTCAATAGGGCAATAAAATATAAATTTTTAAATACCTCGATCCCTAGACACTTTTGATGTGTATTTATTAATTTCTACTTAAGGTACTGAAACTGATACCCAAACTAGGCCAAGGCTTGTATTTTGGGAGTCATTCCTCAAATTTGGAGCATCACAAGGAAATCCGTCGTATTAAATAGAATATCTTTGCTGTTGTGTACTACAATGACACGCTATTATTGTTGGCGATGTTAATACTTACATGCTACACGATACAATACAATAACCGATACACTCGCCGATCACATCTTTATGGTGTAAGTAACCAATTAAACTATTGGAGTTTAGCTGATCAGCAAGTTTGGTAGATGAACCAACTGCCCGGAATGCACCAAATCTAAACAGGACATTCTATATCTTCAGTGTTAGCTTACAACAGTTATCACAAAAAAGTTATGGTTAATCCGATTTGGAAAATCCCTCACTTACCCTTCAGGTGCCCGATGATCTTACGAATGACTAGTTATTTAATTTTACTTTGACTTTGATTTAAATTTTGACTTACTACTAGCACTAAGTTTATTTAGCACATCTTCCATTACAGAATCAAACACAGATAGATTCTGGTAACTTGGAGGTCTGTATACGCAAACTATAACATGCTTATCAAGCTCAACACAGGACAATTCAATGGTATGTTCAACAGACAGTCCGATGATGTCTTTTCGTTCTTTCGATTTAATAGATTTTTTTAAATTAATATTAATGACCCGCCATGTATCATACGTTTTCGGCTGAATTAGCTAACTACACATTAATTTTCATAGTTAATTGATATTACTTGATGATCTTTTAACCATTGTTCTATTAAACTAATGACATCAAACTTGGTATTTTCTGAAAACACTTCTATTTCCAGTAATTTGGAAGAGCAACCTTGGATATTTTGATTAAATAGTTTGCTCTCCCTTTGGTTTTTTATTATTATGAGTAACCTTAGTAACCGACTGCTAAACAGATATCCTTCTATCGTGGTACGAGGATGCATTCAGAAAGGTGGCAATGTCGCAAATAGCTGTCAAATATTATATTATGTATTATTTTGACTAATTTGCCATTCGAAGATTTACGTGACATCCGCCAACCTGCACTGGGCCGTGTGGTAGACTACGACCCACTCCGCCTCACAGAGAGGAGGCCTGTGTCCCAGCAGTGGGAACGTTATAGGCTGATTATATTATGCTACGTTTTTGCGACGTTGCCAACTTTCTGATTACGCGAAATGATAATTTATTGTATCTTCATACACGTAGGTACTCCTTGGAGAATTCAGTTGTGAACTTGTGAAATCGGCAATTTTTTTACGTACCTTTCGGGTACCTAACATTTACATGCCCGAATACCGTACTCATGAGATGTATCTTATATAGGTAGGTTTGTTAAGGGTGTTAAAATACGGCATGTCTTGAATTCGAGGCCTCTAATTTGTCACAGCTTTTTTAGGACCCACCCATTTTTTTACGAAAGAACACAACACGTGTGGTTTTACGATAAATGGCTCGATTAGGCGGATTTCATTTCCTAAGAATATCTTTAAAACATAAATAAATAAAATGGTGTATTTTTATAAATGAGCATAACAGGATTAAAACAATTCTATTGGGACTTATCAAAATGATAATGCAAAATAGCCAGGTCTTTGTGATGTGTAAAGAAGAAGTGAGCTATTCGTAAGAGCCTATAAGTAGTAAAAAAAAGGTAGTTTAAAAAAAGGACGCTTTTTCACGCACTTTTTATTTTTGTGTGCCAGTGTATTTTTAATTAACTTAAAGAAAGCGCTCCTCGCTTTTATACACGCTTTTTTTAGCTTGGTATATATCTATGTAACGGAATTTTTGAACTCGACTTTCATCTGCTTTAAAACGTCGGACTGATTTGAAACTTCGAAAAACGGTTGGTGTCTTTGGTTTTGTATTTACGTTTTTTGTCACCGACTTCCGAAATTAAAGTTATTTTTCACTTTGTAGTGTTTTTTTGGAAGTCTGTTTTGTTTCACTTTTTAGTTGCGGTACCTACCCCACAAAAATTCGTATACCACTACTTGCTGTGTAATTTTGTATAAATCAAGCTTGAATACTATGTGCTACAACTAGCTTCCAGTCGCGAAAAAATATGCAAGTACTACTAACTTTTATAGAAAATGTGGGTGTACCTAGATATTTATGATAAATGATAAATGATTTTATTTCTGTAAGTAGGTTTGTTACAAACACTTTTACACGTCAATCATATTTTTAAAACTAGATGAGGTCGGCGTTTCATAACTGACTACTCTGAGAAGAATGGCCGAAACAAACTCAGAGGTCACAGTCTCTTTTAAAGTCCAGACATAATCTTGGTCAGATCATGTGAAGACCATGTAGATTGGTGTCTGAAACGGTCTTTTGAGGAAAAACCATACAGATTGAGCGGACCTGTCCAGTCAGTGCACGCATTTGTCAGTAATCTTGCCGCTCAACTGAGAACTTAAGGAGCACAACGATTCGACGAACAATACCAAAGAAAGGACATTTGGGTAGGCCGCATAAATTACTCAAGCTGCCAGATCGTGAAACTAACTAAGAAATAAAATAAAAAAAGTAATAATCCACATAATCTTCACATTCACAATAATTTAAATAATATTGTTAGGAATCAGAAGGGAAATAAGTTAAAAAAATAAACAATCTTTAATTCTTTTAAATTACACGTTACAAAATCATAAAACATGTCAAAAGAAACACAAGCACACTATAACGGTCAGGTAGCACGTCCGTTCCGAGCACAGTCCAGGCAAAAAGAGAGCGTTGCCACACAACGTGCCTCCTTTTATAACCTCCCATCGGTTGACAGCTGATCGCCTGACGTCTTTATGATGTCATCTCGCTTTCCGTTACCAACACGGCCTCTCCTGATGCTCTGACGTCCTCGTCAGGTCCAGAAGATGATCCCGCCTGATCTTTAGCAGTGTCTTCTAATAAGACGCTTGAGTCTTCGCTAACTCCTGTAATCAGACAATCGTATTACATAAAAAGACAACAGATGTAGAAGCAAAAACATCTTGAATACATAAAAGGTAATGCGCATTACTCGTAAAATAACATGAGATATCAAAATCTTAGCTAAGATTAACAAACCAAATAAGTAACTTGGTCGCACTGCAGACAGAGGCACCTAGTTAGCGTATCTCACAGCGGCTGTCGGCATAGGCACCTAGTTGGCATACCGCCCAGACTTCTAGAAACACTGTAGGCATAGGCTCTCAGTTTGCATACCACCCAGTGGCTGTTGACATAGGCTCGTTGTTAGCATATCACAAAGACTTCAAGAAAATACTTGCCTTCAAAAAATACAGCACATGTCTCAGGAGTCCACTCACCCCTCCAGGGTACCATGAACTGTGCAGCAGCATATGTGGTCTTCCCATAGGAACCAGCCAGAAGCTGCAGCTCATAGCGGCCATGGTCTAGGACTCCAACTACGCGGTAAGGCCCGCGCATACCAGGATCAAGTTTCCCCGTGGACTGGGAATACTTGATAACGAAGACTCTGTCATCTTTGCTGTAGGTACGTGGAGATTTCCGGTGTTCGTTAACACGCCTGTCTTGATCAGCTTGATTCTTGCTTAACCGTTCGGCCGTTCCTTGTCTCCTCATCTCCCGTAGCGACACACGGTTTTCACCAGACGCTTCGATGGCAACGTCTCGGATTAATGTGCGAATAACCGGGGTAGCTCCTTCGGCACCGACAAGCAGGTTCAGCGGGGACTGCTGGGTGGTCTTTTGCTTCGTCATGTTGAGTATCAGCTGTAACCTCCACAACTGTTCAGACCATTCCCCTTTCCGATGGTTCACCTCGAACAAGAAAAACGATTGACCACAGATGACGAAATCAACGAAACTACTAACGCCCCACTATCAATCAGAATGTCTATAGGTATACCCTGAACCATTCCAACTATAATGTCACTGGACATATTTTCCATAGGAACAGAGCAGAAATTTACATTACTATTATTGGGCTTACTATTTGCACGCAGCTTAGCAAAACAAACACTAATATCATGACCCGTCTTTTTACAATATGCACATACTGCCTTATTTGAGGTAGAATTCGATTCAGATTTATTTAGTTCAGTCGCATCGTTTGATTTCGACCTTTTAAAACAACCCGCTTGTTTATGCCCTATCTGACCACAAGTGAAACATTTGGGACCCTGACCCCGAGATGAGCGCTTGAAGTCATTCATAAGTGAGCTCTTGTTATCTTTCGAACGCGAACTGTCACTATTCTGCTTAGAAATGGGCTTTACGAAGGTAGATAAGTACCTAACTAACGAGGTTGTCAGATTTGCATTAGTAGCAGTTGCTTTAATTTGAGGGTATTCTATCCCTCTAATAACAATCGCCGCTATCAACTCGTCTGATAAGCCTTTTACAATCCGTAAACGTAATAGACATCTACGTGCATATTCATTGTAGGTTGGGTAACTGTCTGAATCAGAGCTCATTACTTCATACAAAATACCTGCCACATTAATTTTCTTGACACAAAGTGATCAAAAATCCTTTTCAAAATTGCACCATGAACGGTCATTTGTAACCCATTCACTAAGCCAGGTCTTAGAATCTCCCTTCAGACAGTTCCCAACGCGGGAAAGGCACTCATTTCCTGACCAATTATTCAAAACCTGAGCCCTGTCCACCTCGTCAAACCACTGATCAACATCATGCACTTTTGGGTCGAAATTAGACACATAAAAATGATGGGTGCTTACTGACTTTAATGACTGTATTGCTTCCACTATTTTATCCGTAGTTGCAGTCGAAGTATCAGTAGCAGTACCTGTAGTTTCCGGCGTAGCTATTACCCGTGAACGATCTTCTAAGGCTTTCAACCGCGAGACAATGGTCTCAAGCGATTGTTGGTGGAGCGGTGATGCAGGGCTTCGCGTCCTCCGGCGGCTCCCATGACGATCTCGTTCGCGCCTGGAACGGCGATCGCAATCCCGAGACTTGCTACGTGACCTTCTGCTCCGCTTATGGTGGCTACGAGATCGTTTAGAACGCGGGGCACTATTTTTAGAACGTGAACGACTCGATCTATCCATAGCTACTTCTACCTGCTTTAATAAAAATTGTAGGCCTGAAAACTAGTTTTAACTTGTGGGCGAATGAATCTTTATCCCAGTTCTGATGTTAGGAATCAGAAGGGAAATAAGTTAAAAAAATAAACAATCTTTAATTCTTTTAAATTACACGTTACAAAATCATAAAACATGTCAAAAGAAACACAAGCACACTATAATGGTCAGGTAGCACGTCCGTTCCGAGCACAGTCCAGGCAAAAAGAGAGCGTTGCCATTTTTTTTTTTTGTGTATGGCATCTCGCAGTTGGCCTTGAGAGGCCGTGACTGCTTAACCGGTCAATCCTGTGGCGCCTTCGAGCTAACTCAAAGCCTCCAGCCAGGGGCATAATATTAATTATAAACTAAGCGACCATCACCTAAGGGCACCCCCTGTGGGGTACGGACCTCGGCTTAGGGCGTCGCTGGGGAAGGACAGCAAGTTGGGGACAGGCTGGATCAAAGTGGGTTCATTATTATTAAGGGGTAAAACTACTGGCTCAGCTACGCCACCAGCTGGCTCTGTGGATCCGATCAAGGGAGGGGAAGAGGAATCTATCGGGGAGGAACGCGGACGCGGACGCGGATGCGAAGCACCTCGGCGGCGAGGTCGGAACTTCGTTTTGTGTCTGTGTTTGTATACTGTACTGGTGGCCCTACTGCTTTCCTGGAGGAGGGTGGTGGGGTCGTCGGGGTCGGTCAGTGCGTGCCTTGGACGTCGGATTCTACTGATTCTAGAGGGGACATAACTGGCGGCCTTCGCAACCAGAGGGTTGCGATGGCTGCCAGCGGTATCGAAGAAACGCTTGCAAGCGCGTTTCATGAATTGTTGAATGGTGGGGATTTTCAAATCTAAATGTAAGTTTATGTTACGAACGAACCAGGGGGAACCCGTGATTTTACGTAGAAAACGGTTCTGTAGGGTCTGCATCCTGTGGATGTGCCGGGGGTGGGCCTGTGCGAAAACAGCACAGGCGTATGTCATAATAGGTCGGATGCATGCCGTATAAATGCGCAGTTTGCACCTGAGTGACAATTTACTGCTTGCATTTAGGACGGAATGTAGTCTACTCAGAGCAAAGGCGGCTCGCGAACGAACCACCTTTATGTGCTCTGCGAAGGAGAGACGTCTGTCCAAAGTCACACCCAGATATTTGGCATGCTTCTCCCAAGGGATCGGCTTGCCAAACATCTTGATCGGGCGGGCGTCGTCATGTCTGCGTTTGACACGCGGTTTCAAGAAGAGAACCGCTTGACTCTTGTCGGGGTTAACTTCGATTCTCCACTTTCTGAACCATTCGCCAAGCTTGTTGACTGCGGTTTGGAGAGTGCGAGATATCGAGTCGGGGACGAGCCCAGTGTAATAAATGGCCGTATCGTCTGCGAACAGAGCCAACTGCGCATTTTTACATTTCGGGATGTCACTGGTGAATAGGGTGAACATGAGGGGAGCTAGCACAGAGCCCTGAGGGACTCCTGCGCGGATAGGGTGGGGGGAGGAAAGCGCCCCTTCGATACGATAGCGAAAGGTTCGGTTAGCCAAAAAGTCTCGCAGGATGAGTACGAGACGGTCTGGCACACCGAGTTGGTAAAGCTTATATAATAAGCCATTGTGCCAGACTTTGTCGAACGCTTTCGCTATGTCGAAGAACACAGCACCCGTCATGAACCCACGCTGGAAACCAGCGCTTACGTGTTCGATGATGCGGTGTACCTGTTGGACGCTCGAGTGTTGGGATCTAAATCCGAACTGTTCGTCGGGGATGAGGCCCTTGGTCTCGGCAAAATCTCTGAGTCGCTTGTATATAAGCCTCTCATAGATTTTGCCCAGTACATTGAGCAGACTGATGGGGCGGTAACTAGAGGGGTCGGTTTTGGGCTTGCCCGGCTTTGGAATACCGATGACAGTGGCCCTTTTCCAAGCTTGGGGAAAGATGTTGTTGCTCAGAGCACCATTGAAGATGATGGTCATGAGCATTATGAGGTTTGCGGGGAACAATTGGATCACCCTATTCGTGATTCCGTCTGGGCCGGGGGCTTTACGGCGTTTCAGACCCTTGATGATATCGTGCACCTCGTCTGGGGTGATGGGGTGCAGAGGATTATCTGGGTCTTCGACGGGGGGAAGGGAGGCTCTACGTTCGACTTCCGCGTCAACCTCAGAGAGGTGAGCTTGGTCTACTGGTTGAGAGCTGGGTGTGCATTGGGCCTCAAGACTGTCGGCAAGGCACTCGGCCTTGTCGATGTCATCGAACGCGATGGTCTTGTCGGGACGCACCAGTGGGGGCATGGAGGCTACATTTTGGGACTGGAGTTTCCTCTGCAGTTCCCAAAAGGCCAGGTGGGTGGGCTCTAACTCGCTCAGCATCTTGTTCCAGCCAGCGTCACGCAGCTCCGTTATGCGTTTCTTTACAGATCTCTGTAAATAGCGCATATGGGCCTTGTTAGCTTGGCAAGGAAAGTTGCTGTAGTCACGTACAGCCGCGTTCTTCTCAGTCAGCAGTTCACGCACATCGTCCGGCAACTTCCAGCGATGGTCGTCCATCGCTGGAACTTCCCTAAAACTTTCGTTCAGGACGGATTGTACGTGATCCGTGAGTGAGTCGATCGCGGCTGTCGTGTCATTGATCGAGTCGAACTGATCGGGAATGGAGTCTAGTCGGGGGCAGGAGGATGTGGAGGATTTCAGTCTTTCGCTTACTTTCCTCCAGTCCGTGACTACTTTGGTGAGGGGCGGTCTGTCGGGGTCGGGGGCCTAATGTCACAACTACAGGTCGGTGGTCGGATGTCAGTTGATGCACCACCTCTATAGAATCCAACCGAAGGTTGACATTCTTTAGAAGTGCCACGTCAAGGACGTCAGGGGCATGAAGGGGCGCGTGGGGAAAGTGAGTGGGAGTCATCGGGGCGATGACATCGAAGCTAAGGATGGGACAGAGGTCAAACAGATGTTTGCCCCTGGTCGAGATCCTGTTACTATTCCAGGCTGTGTGTTTAGCGTTGAGATCGCCCGCTATGATAACGGAGTCACTCAAGCCAAATAGGATAGCGAGGTCGTCAGATAACTCTGAATAGTTTTCTGATAGTTGCGGGGGGATGTAGACCGATATTAGAGTGATCGGCTGGTGACCTGTCATGCCGAGCCGGCAGACAGACACTTCTAAACGCGAGAGAGGGGGCGCGTCCACAGGAATGCAGTACAGATCCTTTCTATAGTATATGATGGTACCGCCTCGGTGGCACCGAGTCCTGTCATTGCGAACTATACGGTAGTTCGCAATTGACGGGTCTCGGTGGCGGGGCTTGAGGAAGGTTTCCTGTACAAGTAGGATATCTAATTTATGGACATGCAGGAACTCGGCGATCTCGTCGCGTTGTCCCTGGATGCCATTGGCATTAAAATAGCCTGACTTGAGGGATCGGGGTTTGGTTCTCGTAATGGGTGTAATATTCATTGTGAGGTTACATTGGTGTAGGACACGAGGGCTTGCGTAATCTCGGGATACGCATTATAGATCTGTTGGATTTGGAAGAGGTTGCCAGCCTGACGGGCGGCAACGATTTCGCTGGCCATCCTCCTAGCGCGGGGGGTGAGGAAGGCCGTGAAGGTGGACGCAATCACGTTGAATGCGTCCATGGGGTTTTCCCCGACCACAGGAGTGGTTGGGGGAAGGGGGGCGGGTGTTCTCGCGACGGGGGCTGCTTTAGGAGCAGGCGCGGGTTTGGGGGGATGCGCGGGAAGGGGCGCGGGGGCACGGATACGCGGATCCATCAGGGGGGGGATTTGCGGGGAGGGGCCCTGAGTCCTCAGCGCAGGAAAAGCCTGCTGGTGGTTGAGCAGGTTCCAAGGGCTAGCCCTTTGGGGACTTAGCCTGCTTGGAAGCTGGGCTGAGGGAACCGGGTATCCCTGGGGGGGGGAGGACAGTCTGGTCTGTCTGTCTGTGAACCTCTTTGTCGTCTTTGAGGAAGACGACTTCTGGGGGGCTTTCGGGCAGCCGCGGTAGTTTGCCGGGTGGCCGGTCTGACCGCAAAGCACACAGCTTGGAGGCTCTGTGCATTGCGTTCGGTCCTTAGGCCGGGAGCACTCTGCAGTGCCATGCTCGCCCAGGCACTTGACGCACCTGGGCGTCGCATGGCAGTGCTGTTGAGAGTGGCCATATAATTGGCAACGGTGGCATTGGCCAATGACACCGTTCTTCCAGGGTTTCTGGAGGTCGATCCCCATCAGGCCGCAAATAGTGCGCACCTGAAAAATGGGGTGATGTCCTTCGACCGGGGGACAGAGCACGAGGACCATGTCGAATGCAGAGCGTTGCCACACAACGTGCCTCCTTTTATAACCTCCCATCGGTTGACAGCTGATCGCCTGACGTCTTTATGATGTCATCTCGCTTTCCGTTACCAACAATATAATACTTTACAAAGTAATTACTCATGTCATTGTATGTATAAAATTCATCAATGTCAATGTGTATATAAACATCTTCGAACATAATCTTTGAGGACCATGTAGATTAGTATCTGAAATGGTCTTCTGAGGAAAGAACCACGCAGATTAAGAGGACCTGTCCAGTCAGTGCACGCACTTTTATTTTTACTTTGTATATATAATTGAGGTTATATCGTTGACCGTGCACAATGCTTACGGACAACGATATAATATCAAAACTTGCACACACACACACACACACACACACACACACATACAACCATATAAAAAGAAAGAGGCAGTAAGAAAGATAAAGAGAGGAAGGTGGCTAGGAGGGGGCATATCGCTTTTTCTTTAGGGGACGATTTCTGCCAGTTCAATCTACTGTAAGCCGCGTAAAAGAACTTCGTTCCAAAAAATACCAAAAAAGTACTTAACAGGCTTTTGTAGTTAGCCGCACTAAATAATAGAAAATAAATATGAATTAAAAAAAAACTAAAAAAAAAACGCTTCTGTGGATAACCGAACTAAAAAGTGGAAAATAATTATCAATAAGTTTAAATTAATAATAGTGTTATTAACAAAAATCTGTCAATTCTTATTTTAAACTAATTGAAAATGATTTTCTACTTTTTAGTTCGGTTAGTAAAAAAATAATAGTTTAAAAAAACACGCTTTTGTATCTACAAAAGCGTGTTTTTTTAAACTTTTATTTTTGATTGAATCATTGGATATAAAAAAGTACCAATACCAAGTAAATTTAATTATTTTAGCATTTTTAGTGCGTGCTAGAGGCCTGTTTTTTGTTTGTTTTAAACTACGTATTGTTTTTATTATTTACTTTTTAGTCTAGTATATTCTTTATTTAGTTAACAAGTCTAAAGTCCACGAAGTTATGACTTGAGTGGTTTACTTGGAGCCACTGAAGAGTTTCACTATCCACCTACTGAATCCATCATCAGATCAGCTCCAAGATATCAAATTAAAATTTCGTCATCCGAACTATATATATATACAAAGTTTAATGTCAATACAACAATTAGAAGTAGTTTAAAATTGGCTTCTAAGGTTTTATTACATTTGTAGCGGTATTTACACCGCCACAAGCGAACTACGCTTCACACTGACGCGGACGTCACGAAAAATCCTGGGGCCCTAGTCCCTTAGCACAATGTCCGCAGTTTCGGCCGAAGTCGCGGACGTGACCTATACTCCTTATCACTTACGGACATAAGATTAGACCGGGGCTGGAACTAAAAATTAATGACAACACAATTAGACAGCTGTTCTTACTTCCGAAGTGTTTTTGCCCGTCCGAAAAAGTTAACCAATCGGGAGTAGGGCGCACTTCTAAGTATCGAATTACTTCGGTCGGGCTCGTGTCTTCGTTGACGACGGTTGGAAGATCCTTCCTTAAATATGGGTATGAGTGAACTTTACACCCTGTTTCTCATACCTCTATACATTGTTTGTTAGTTATTTATTTATTAATTCTTTACTAAATTAACTAACAAACTATTAAAATATAATAACCTAACACAACGAAAACCTTGAACAAACCATGCGCAATTGGACCCCACGGCCCGAGGGTTTCAACCTCTAACGGCTCGAAAATATAATTACCGATAAGGTTATTATACTTCCGCAGCCGCAGCAGCAGCGCCAGCACAGCACGCCGAGTCAGGAATCGTCACGTTGCGTCCCACACTAAAGGCCTACCCATATTCCAAGGAAATAAAAAGTTTGTTAGTTAGTTACCTACAAGTGAAGCTAGTAAAAGCGGGTTAAAAATAAGGATAACTTTTATTAATGTACTAAAAAATGCCTTCACTATCTTAGCTTAACTTGCCCTCGTAAATTTTACAAACCCATGATGTATCTATATACAAGTATGCATACACGGAACCTCTTTAACGCCTACCATTATACTAACAAGAACATAAAAACTGCAAACTTGCCGCGACATTTCCTTCAGTATAACACCTTAACCTCACACAAATCTGGTGTACAGTGTATTTTTCCTTACGTGTCACATTTGGTAAACTAATACGGTATGAAAATCACTGGTTACTGAATCGAAATTCACACTTGAATATGGAAACGTCTTAGAACGAATTTCACCAATAAAACTGAATGCGGTTTAGATGTGCTGATCGCGTTCAGATTTATTGGTAAAATTCGCCCTCCATCAATATGTTGTATGAATACTGCATGAAAGACATAAAAATGCTTTGATTTCAAAAATCAAAAGTTCAGTCCGCCATATTTGTTTATTAAACGAGACAAGTAAAGACGATCACACTTTACAAACATAATGGATGTGTCCCCTGAGTTTTTATACATCGTCCACTAGGCGGCAGTAGGCACACCATTAATATTCTCATATGCGATCGTATATTTAAGTAACAATGGCAAAGCACGCGATATTACCTACTGTGGAATAGATGGAGGCAGAAGATCCAGTTTGCATACATGAAAAAATGCAAAAGTGTGGTTGAATAGATGCAAAAAATAATTATTATGTTTTGGGTACCCATTTAAAATTATAATCATTTATTTTTCAGATCATAAAATCCAATTTGTTAGTGATTAGATTACATACACAACTTCAACACTACTTATGAGTGTTTCAGAGCAATACTTGCTCGCAGTGCAGTTGAGTAGCACTTCTGCCGTTTTATAATTTGACCTACTGTATTTCCTTACTCTGTCGTATTACGAAATATTGATATGTGCTAGTGATGAGCGTAGCGTGTCCGAAATACTTGAATTTACAACTTTCTACCGTTTATCGTTAAGTTTTGAATTTATAGTAATTTAGTTGATTGTTTTATCGAATTTATCAGTCAGGGAAAACCATTATACTTTTAGTTTTAATATGAATAAATAATAGCAACGTTAAATGAGCTGAATGTTTTTGATTAATAAAATAATGCGATTCTTTATAGAGCTATCTAGAACTTCTATACCGAAAATGTGTGAACACGACCTGGGCTCGCGTGGTGGATTATGGTCCATTCCCTCTCACAGAGACCTGTGTTCTAGCAGTGGGAACACTATTGCCTGATTATATACCCAACATTTATATAACTTAGGAAATAATTATAGATCGATAGAATATGCTTAGTTAAAGAAAGATGTATAGAAATCTGCAGATGTAAGGAGAATTGTTACTGTTTATTAAACTCAAAATACATACATAAGCTCACACCTTCTCCCCATAACGGTAAACAGAAACTACAGACCGCCCGCGCCACCTGCAACGATCCTTACACACTCCTTTTGTCTCGTATACGTTCATACATCTGGTCACACACGCACGCCGGTTGCAAGCACTACGCACCTGACCTTTCTGAAGAACATCCACAATAAGGTCACTTTATGTCCTCCTAGGGTTCCTCCCGGCGTTTCCACTCACATCTGCCTTATAAATACCTTTAGTCGCCTTTCATTCAACTTCTCAACATATGAAAGAAAAATAGATTTATTTGCCACAGAAACACTTGCATACAAAAACATAAGTTCACTCGAATAAAAAACATAAAAATAAAACAGATTCATACTTATTAACACAGAACATAATAGTCGACAGCTACACGCCGTGACTGTGACATGAAGGCTTCCACTCAGTATGATGCTATGTGCTATGCTATGTGTGTGTGTGCTATATGGAACCCACAGCACAGCACTGATTTTCAGTGGTCACTCAAAAACGAGGTAGCCAGTCAGGTTTAGAGATATTTAGAGATTACGCAAAAATAAAGTACCTGTATAAAGTAAAATAAACAGTACTTAAGAATTTATAATAGAACCATACAACCAATAAGATAACAAAACTTACTTAAATTAACATAAAAAAGGCCTACCTACCTACGTATCACCATGCATAAATAATTAAATGCCTATACCTACCTAAAATTTAAAATACCTACACAATAATATTCAGTGTTTTTTCTCTCAAAATGACCAAACCATCTGAATTGACATTGCTTTTAAATCACATGCAAATAGCAAGTAGTCACACTGATCTAAAAATAAAAGAAGAATAAACCTGAACGTTTCACTTATCCAAACAGCACACGTTCTGACAATTTAAGAAAATAACCGGTTTTCAGCGCTGGAATACTTGAAATGCAGACCAACGTATGGGAGCTACATGACTGAAATTTTGCAGTTTAAATTGCTATAGATAGCTTCCGTTATTCGAGAAATTATTGCGGTACTCTGATCATGTTCGTAATACTGGAATATTGAGATGACCGGAGCAGTTTCCAGTGCGATTTTCACTGAAGCCATACAATTCGGTTATTTACCGGGATGGAAATCAGTTGATTTTAAAGTGCGGTTTTATTCTGGTACGTGTTGTGGGATTGCTCAAATAATTTTAGTCTCCAATGGTGCCGTCATTTATGATCACGTGGTTTCGATTCATGGAGAGACTAGGTTTCACAAAGATTTTAATATTTTATTTCTGACCATCATTTAGTGTTTTTTTTATTGATCCGTAATACAGGATATTATCTAGTGAAAGTTGAGCTTACCGACGTGTTAAAACTCAAAACATTTAAATTCAAATAACCCATTCGCTTCAAAACCCTCGTACCGAAACTTTTGGTCACAAAAACAAACAACGTCTAAACAACGACAAGCACCTACAGTCCCACACATTTTCATTTCGTCGTCTCTTTGTCAATCCAGCTCATTGCGAGCATTCCCTTTGACTTCCAGCCAATTCGTGGCAACCAACTACTCAGATAACATCCCTGAATGCACCACATTAGCATAACACCAGCACTAATTCCAATCTAAATTTAGTGTTGGTTATGTTAGTATTTGCATTAGTAACCGGTAATTAGTTTCAGTAGCACTCCCTTTGTCACATCCCTAGTGTCGTAATTTGGCGCGCTTTGCACACGGCGGGCGGTCATATTTGTTTAGTGTTTGAGAAATGCTAGGCTGTGGTATTATTGGTGTAGTTTATGATAACGTATAATAGTTTGTAGGTAAAAGGCTTTTAGAATATAATATTTTCTAAAAGCTTTTTACCTACAAACTAATAAACGCATTTTTTTCTAGGTGTAGATATCGTTGAGTTAAATCTAAGTCGTTTTAAGCTTAAAGAGTTTGCATGTATTGCACTAAAATATATTTTAAAGAATTGTAAACCTATTTAAAGAGTCAAAGTTCGCACTTTGTATTAGACTAATAATTAAGAGAATTATAATAATAATTCCTAGCTGCAATTTTTGTCAAAACATATAATTATGTCTGTCACTAACATTCCACACAGATACCTGGTTAGCATAATTGCTTCAACAGACATGATGCTAGCCCCTAGAGGCGAACTAAGATGTCCTTTATTATCAGACATAACACGACTCAACCTTAACGCCAAGTGCTATTAGAAATTCTGGCTCCTGAAACTATAACAATAGTGAATCGACTACTAAGGGGTTAAGTTTGACCTTTAATTACCAGGCAATCATAAGTCGCTAGCTGTCGTTCTAAACAAAAGCTTACACGCGGAAGCTGACAGTTAAAAATGACAGCTCACATTAAGTCCCTTGAGCGATGACAGTATTAGCATTTTTCCACAAACATTCGATTTATTGCATTGCAAATGTTAAGTGTATTCAAAATACATACGAACTTTGTATGAATAATCGAAATTCTACAAAATATTTTCCCTCTTACAATATTTTAACATTTCTAAGCTTCTTTGCCACATTTTCAAAAGCTGGACACTGCCACTAGTTTGAAAGAAAATAAAATCTCAAAAACAACAAATTTGGATTTTTTTAAAGACAGTCCGTATTGTTTTTAAAAGGAGGCTTTAAGCTAGACAAGAAGAATGGATCGTCGTTAGTGACTTGTCACTCGGGTCCGTCACTTTGGACCTGAGATCCGGAGGTTTTATGATAATTTGTCGATAAAAAGGAAGTCGTTATAAAGCCTTAAAGGGATGCTCTCTATACATTCGTTTTTATGTAGGTATATCTCAAATCCCAAATCAATAAGTGGTAGGTATTGTTGTACAGAATAAAGCAGGTAGGTACCGACGTTAGCGTGTTGTATTTTGAGTAATAACGTTTTTAAACTAAACGAAGAATGCTTTGTACTTTATTATTCCTGTGCGCCCTGTGTCTGTTTTCTTTGTATATTGTGCTTATATAAATAGTTGATCATCTGCCTGTTCCCAACTGTATATATAAATAGTTAAATAAATAAATACAAATAAAAAAGGGTATCACGAAATTATTCACCAAATAGCTCATGAATTATTTATTATTATTTACCTAACGTTCATGACACAAAACGAACAAAAATAACCCTGTACAGTGAAGAGATGAAAAGCGACAACTTAAGTAATGATAACACATTCCTTGGAATTCGTTCTCAACGATTAATAATTCTGTTTAACGAGAATTGAATTAAGACTGGTCAACAATTTACAAGCTTTCCTCTAATTACAGCTGGCACTCAGTCAGATTTATTAATGTGAAAGGACCAAAAGTTCGGCAGTTGTATGAAAATTTACATGCCCTCATTCATTTTCATTATTAAAATCACTAAGGCAATAAATATCACGTCGTCGAATTACCGATACTTTGTTGACCCATTCCTCACACGTAACCCCATGACACGTAACCCCATACATGTAGCGGTTAACACCATTGAGTTTATTATTTAGCCTAAACTAATTGTAAACACTTACACATTACAAAACATATATTAAGGTTGACTGGTAAAGTCAAAGTCAAAGCATTTATTTCAAATAGGCACATAAAAGGCACTTTTGAACGTCAACATTTACATTTAAAACTTATATCTCGATGTTTAAATAGAATTGATTCTAGTCGCCCCTTCCAAAAGGTAGTTTCGTATGGAGAAGAATGGGCAAGAAACTCCATCGTTACTCTTTTAAAATGTGTTACAATACTTTGTATACATTAATTATATAATTATATGTGAAGACGATGCACCTACAATAAAAATTACCCTACCAAAATAGGTAAAAAGAATTTAATATAGAAAATGCCTCAGGCATTAAATCCGCCTTTGTACAGTATTTTATTTTTTACTTGTGCCTAAAGTTTTAATAAACAATTAATTAAAAAATAAACACATTGCATAACCTCATTCTTATTATAAATTATATTCTTCGTTTGTCATGTCAACTGTCACATTGACGTTTCGTTCGTCACAGACAACAAACGAGGATTATTATCATTATCTATTGCTTACAATGACTAACTAAATATTATACTTACAACTATTACTTATTTATTAAATATGCTACACACACAATATCTATAAACATATTTAATAGACTAACAATTATTTACACTAGACATCGTTAATTGAGTCATGTACATAATAATATCATGTGAGAAATCGGAACGTGTGTTCGAACGTAAAATGAAACACTTAAGATGTTGCATATTATCGTACCTTAACGACCTCAGAGCTCGACCTTGCTATCAGTCAAAACGAGGGGTATTAATTATCTGCGAATCAAACACACGCCCTTATTCTGCTCCAACTTTTAGCCTTGAATATCCTCTAAATTAGCTTTCACTGTGTCAAGTATTTATCTGTTTTGTTCGTACAAGTTGTTCCTCCGTCTCTTAACGTGTTTTGTGTAAATTATAAATAAGGAAGTGCCGAGGTAGGCAGAAATACAAGTCGTTTAACTTCACGAGTCATTTTATTGTTTACTACCCCATAACACTTCATACATACTATCGGATTGTCAAAAGAAAGATATCACGTGCGTTTTGCAATTAAGGAAAGTGCAACGCTTTTGGAAGGTATCAAATTCGTTATAAGTTCAGTATGGTCAAAGTTGCCAAACAGTATCGTATGAGCAGGCGAATATGCTTCACAAATTGGTTTCTAGAAACTTCTGCATCTTTTCTTGTAAGGTATCTTTGTTGTTGTGAGAATGTATTCCGTCTTCCTCTATGCGAGAAATGGTATTAAATTGAATCTTATAGTACCATTTTCTTAAAGGTATGATTAAATCAAAACCAATAGAATTTATTTTATACAAATGTATCTCTTTTTAAATATGGCACCAGTTTGCCGAGCTTCTTTTTTGTCAAGTCGGTTATAGATTTATTTACCTATAAATATCTAAAAGTTCTGAATTGCACCACTTACTTTAACACAAGTCGAAAAAATAAGTAAAATAATAGTAGGTACTCACCTGTTCATGCTTGTGATCCTTCTTCATGGAGCCGCCATGGCCGCCCCCCGTGCTTTGCACCGTATTCATCTCTAACACATTGTCATAACAACACTACTAATAAACAAACTAGTTTCAAAATGGACAGTTTTCACTACTTCAGGCACTATTTAAGTCATTTCGTTCACAGCACAATCATAATTTTATTTTGATTTTTAAAAACCTTTTTGATATTGCGGAATCTAGCTAGAAATAATATTGTTGTATTATTTTTTTAAGTTTTGTGTTGAAGTGATAAGAAGCAGAGAAACGACAAGCAAAATAATAACACGTCTGCAATCGGATTAACTTTGATGAGGAAAGAGAATCTGGTAATGAAATAAATATCGTTAATATGGTGTTGACCTACATGGTTGTGTTCTTTTTGCGAAGTTTATAATTCTTGTGTAAATTATATTTTAATAATTCAAATTAAAGTGAAGGTGGCTGGTTAAGTGACTATTCGAATTTGTTATGATTCGTCGACATTTCTTAAACGCTGTTAAATGACAGCGCCAAATAAATTCTTCTTAAAAAGTGTTGAACTATATTTGTAACATCTTGAAACTATCATATGACTGTAACTTAGGTATTATAGTCTAGCTAACACATAAGCAGTTTCAACAGTAAAATTATTCAAGCAAAACCTGTTCTAAATAAAATATCACCGACTTAAAAAACCAAGGCCTAATGTGTAAGCCCACCAAAACTTCATAGCCCAAAAAATTTGCCTCATCAGTATGCAAACTAGAAAGAAACCTATACACTCTTTCCGACTGACCCAATTCTGTGTCTCAATAGAAATATAAACGACGGCAGGGGGTGGTGGGGGGAGGGTAACCCCTCCCCGTTTTGATGCCTCATCCGTAAGATTTGCATAAACCAATTTGCGGCCAGTCACGCGAGCTTATGCCAGCAGACAGTTGCGACACTGTTGCGCCATAAGTGTGGTGTTTGTTTAGGCTGCCATAGACGGTTTTTTGGACGAGAAACTTATGTTTTGAAGACGGCTTAGATTTAACGAGGAATTGAATTTATAGACTGTGTGCGTCTGAGTTTATGTAGTTATGAGGTCTTTGGCCAAGTTGCTCGAAGAAAATAGAAAATAGTAGGTACATGAAATGTCGCCATCTGGAGAAGCTTGCACAGAGCAGTGCATAGTCACATAGAAATAAGACATTGGAGAAGATGAAATTGAAGTAGTCAATGTTTCGATTAAGCGTGATCTGGCTCGAAAGACCAAATTATTTGTCATTGAATAGACCTTAGCAACACATCTAACAAATGAATAAAATCTATGTGTATGTTCGTAATGTCAAATTAACACCTTTTTACTAAATGCATATGAAAGTAATACGAGTATACGGTTCTTATAACAAAAGAACAATTTATTTATTTTTTGTCTGTCTATCTGTTTGATCCGGCTAATCTCCGAAACGGCTGGACTGATGTTGACGGGACTTTCACTGGCAGATAGCTGATGTAATAAGGAGTAATATGGGCTTTTTGCCCCGGTAGCACATTCCACGTGGACGAAACCGCGGGCAGAAGCTAGTTTAATTTCCCTACATTTCCAAAATATAGTATTTACACAAACTTGTCCAAACACGGAAACTGTTTCACTTTTCAAGACTTTTTTAACCAGTCGTCGTCGCATTTAAATAAATTCGATTGTAATCGTCAACCAGTCGGGCTCCTTATAAAGTAGTATAGTGAATGGGCGACTTGCAGCGTGAATACCAAGTCGCGCTGGCTACGACACGAGGTAAATGCGACAAAATACAGCAGTTTTATTATACTTGCTACGAGGTCGCTACGATGTTGCTACGGCGTAGCTGGCGTCTAAGCGGTGGTTGCTACGCATTGGTTGTTTTTTGGCACTTTGGTGATGTGACCTTAATAATTGGGTCACAGAGTCAAGTTGTATTTGTAAGAAAAATTGAAAATTATCAAAAAAATACGACAAAATAAATAATAGAGAACATTACATAAAGTAACAAAAAAAATATGTCAACTTATTTACATTTATAACATTTATGGCCTTTCTTATCTCATTCGGTGAAGTTTTTTTAGCATGGTGCAACAATCAGAAAATAATCTTATTACGGTGGGATACAAAATCTCTACGATTTGGTCACAATTTCTGGTTTTAGAAATAGTCGTAGTGCCTAAAAAAGGTGTGTATTTGTTATGTATATAGCACTAAGAAAACTCGTGGCTATTAATGTCACAACATCAGCACGTCTTAACCTAACATATTGATTGATCTATATTTAATCTTATCCATAAGACTCACACTAAATATCGATACACCGAGAAACGGCCCTCTAATCTCAAACCAACATCTAGCCACCGATATCCCCCCGACCGCAAGTCCCCTCTAATAAATTAAGCAACATCATAACCCTATTGACACTTCATCACAGTAATCTCTCTCTTAGAGCCTCCTATTAAGGCTCTCCGGAGATAAATAAGGCTCATAGCAAGTGTAATAGAGCTCCTGAATATACCATTATGTTGTGAGATGAAGTTAACTGAATAACTTGAGACAATATCGAAGGAGATCGATCGGCGTTTGTTTATGTTTGTGTTGAGTATCTTTTGAATAATATTGTTTTGTTTTGTTTTGTGTGGTAGGTCTGTTGAAGAGGAGTTTTGAGTGGGTTTGCCTATGTGGTAAGATTATTTGATGAAAATATTCTCGTTTCTTAAGTAGCGTTTAGCTATGTTTTCCGCCAGTGAAAATATAAGAAAGTAGAAATACTACACTACTGTTAAAATAATAGAAGCAATGTTTTGATAAAATACGTGAATTTTATGTTGACTGAACTCTGAATACACTGATCAGCAAAACTCAAAACATCGTTTTTGATTCGTATCAGAAACCAAAAATATCTTAAATGGTACTATATATATAGTGTTTAAAGATTTACAATAGTGAAGAAATAGGCTAACAATATTGTACAAGTCAAATTGTGCATGTACACGTATGTTTGACCTGTGTCTGGGTGTGTATATGTATATAAGTCATCAGGTTACCGTAGCACAGGCTCTACCTAGTTCGGGACCTGAAGACCTTGTGTGGATGTTGTCTCATATTATTATATTATTAACTCCTAGAGGCGTGATTTAAAAAAAAAAGCTATAGTTTACAGGATTTTGAAACTGTAATGCCTAAGATACTTTATGAATACTAACACGAGTCAAGGGTCAAACGACGAGACCCCAAAAGTTTAGACAGCCCACATTCTTGTGCAACTATGAAAGGGATATAGTTTAATTTTGAAAATTACCTGAAGGTCTTAGATGTCGGTGTTTCGTTAGCTTCTCAGCCGAGTAAAGATTTTGAAACAGACAAAGTTTTGGTCTGCATTCTTAAGTATACGAAAACTTTGCCCTGAAGTTGTCGAAAAACGTTAGCTGACTGATTGGTTAGTTTACAACGAACATGAGAGCTTTATCTGCCCATTACCATGTTGAGTGCTACAAGGATGTTTTGGTGCCTCGATGACGTTGACAGGGCGGCGGTGATGGTAAACATTTGTGAACGTGTTGTGCAAGTGAGTCACTGAAATTGTATTTACAAAAACACGATGGCGGCGTTAGTTCCGATCCTGCCAACGCACCAGGTAATCCTTGTACCGTTATTTATTTTTGGACAATGTGTCAAGTTTCAGTTAGAGAAAAGAAAGCATCGACAAGTTATCATAATAATAACTATTATTAACTTCGTAATGTTTTCATCAACTCAAAGACAGCCCATTTTATTACTAGATTGCTAGAGATAAATTGCAAAAACATCATGCTTACCTAGTATAAAAAATAATATTGAGAAAGTAATCTCTACCTCGCGACCACCTACAGTTTGCTGTAGTGAGTTTTAAAACAATTTAAAAGGTAGACTTTAATCGGAGCCTAGAGGATTTCAAGCTAAGTACTGAGAGGCTGTGACCGCCTCGCAGCAGATTATGTTCGTGGAATGAGACGGAACGGGACAGGAGGTCAAAATATAGGGAGAAGTGTATTTTGAGATAGGAGAAAATGTATATTTGTTGGTATCCCCTTGGTTCGCATAACACCTAGTCATCTAGTCCTTATTTTTTGTCATTAAGTGTCATAATTGATTATTGGCGTAGTAGTTTACGAGAATAAGTATTGGTTTTATTGTCATTTTAAGTTGCTCTTATTTTATTTACCATATTCTTAGTTGTAATGAATGTACAGCCAGGGAAATTAACTGGGAAGCAAATTGAAACTATACATCAATAATTTGCCGTGTTATAGACATTTCATACAGCTGTCAAAGAATGACATTTGTGATTTGCAATTTAAGAATGTAGTTGCATAGCAATGAATGTAAGGGACATTAATTGTTAAGCAAAATAAATACCATTGCTTGAAAATTGATTGTTTGATAAAAATGTTTTGTCCACTATTTTTAAAAGTATCATCAGCTGGTGCTTTAATATTCTATTGGATTTGTTTGCCCAGCAAAAACAAGAAGTAGAAAATTCGTTTTATTGGGATCTCTGAGTTTGTATTGGACTTCAACTAATGAATTATTTTTAAGTGACTCTAGTAGCGTACTAGTAGTATATATGGTAATCAACACTGTCTTATCGGTTTGACAAAAGCCATATCCTAGCATAGAGACTATTACAGAACGTTTAACGTTTAAAACATTTTTCATCACCGCTCATCACTTGTCACTTATCCCTCGAACTCCTACTTGAAACTTTAATACCGCGCTAAACAATAGTGGCTTGAAGCCGGTAATATCGCCGTCATATCGCGGCATTATCCAGCTATGATGACGTAATGACACTATAGCGGTGTTATCCAGGTATGACACTTTATTGCTGATGGTATCCATCGCTGTGGCGAATAGACAGCTTAGAAAATTGCGTCGAACGTAGAAGAGTAATGTGTGTTTAGGAGATAGAATAATGATAAATAATAATTTCTAAATTATTGTAATACTCGCTTTTGCCCACCATTTCACACACGTAAAGGTCAGAAATTACCCACGGAATCGCACTACCGAGATTAAAAAAGTGTGTTACGTACGAACCCAGGGCATGGTCTATCCGTGTGCCAAATTTCATCCAAATGTGTTCAGCCGGTAGGTGTGAAAAGGTGACAGACAGAGTTACTTTCGTAATCCTAACCTCCTAATCATAACTAATAGGTATTATAAATGCGAAAGTAAGTTTGTTTGTTACCTTTTCGCGCCTGAGCCCCTGAACCGATCATCATGAAATTTTGCGTATACGTTGTCAGGGGTACAGAAAAGGACTTTTTATTTATTTATAAAGGTACACCAACAGCTTCTGTATACAAAATATCAAATAACAGTAGGTAATAGTTAAGGGCTTATACAGTTGCCAAAGCCTAAGGTAAAAACGAAATGCATAAAAATTAAGTGGTAACAACTATACAACAGAAATATAAAAAATACATAAGTTATAAGATTGCAGAGGTTGCAAGAAATACCTACATAATAATACAATAAAATCAATCAAAAATATAAATCAATGATTATGTGAGTTGCGTGCTTAGGGACGTCAAAATTACTTAGTACTTAGGGTACCTATTATCCAGAAAAAAAGTAATGTTCCCGCGAGAAAGAACAATAACTTTCGACGGTCACAATTGCTTTAGGACGCTAGATGGCGCAACGTGTCTTTCGAATCATGATTGAATTAGAATATTATACAGAAACTTTGGGGTATTTTTTTTTAATATAAGTGATACATTTTGTGAGTCTAGGGTAAACTCCAACACCGTTTGACCGAACACCATGAAAGCTGGCACATAGGTAGGTAAGTATATAAATAAGTATGTATTTTTAATGGAGAAGGTTTTACATGGTTTTTTTACCTCCACGCGGGCTAAGCTGCGGGCAAAAGCTAGTTATAACATAAGTTTGGGTTTTCTAGATTATTGTAAGCTTTTAGTGTTTAACAAATCAATTGTTCAAGTCAAAAAATCATCACAACCTTTTGAAGAAATGCTGAAGCTGCTATCAGTCGCGTCACACGAGTGAATGGACCCCACATAAGAGTGACTATTGTTTTTTTTTGTTCCATCTTCGCACGACACTGACTAAACATTACATAAGAATTAACGTTCATCTGCACTTTTCATTTTATTTTTTAATCATTCGGTAGAGGAGGAGTGCTCAAATCCAACATCGGATTGGATCGGGAACGGTTAACTAATAAATAAATAAATTAATAAATAAATAAATTAATAAATTAATTAATTTTTCACTTTTGATTCATTCTGTGTGCAGATTTTTTCACTTCGAGTAGAGATGCCGAATGAAAAACAAAAATGAATAAAAATTTTAGCGTGGTACCTGCTATTAGTCATCATACTTTTTGTCTTTTCCTGTTAGAGAGGCCGAGTAAATGTCGCCGGTTTGAATACAAAGATTAGCTTAATATTTTAGGTTCACCTAGTCGCCTGATATCAAGTACCTACAGAAAGCGATGGATAACCTTTTCACAGAAACGTCACGTTCCGAAGAATGCACGTCGTGATTTATCATGTTACAATTTTATACGAATTTTAAATAAGATTATAACTATCATTTAGTAGTTTGCAACAACCGCACGTCAGTTGTTTCAATTTGACATTGATAGTGCCTTTACATCGTAGTACTAAAGAAGATTTTCGTTTTTGAAGTGATGTGAGGCTTATCTTAAAGTGAAGTGAAGCTTATCTTAAAATGTAAGAAGAAAGTTCGCGCCTCAAGCTTTTAACAAAATATTAAAATTGTATGTTAACATAAGTTTTATTACGTACATTTGAGTTCATTAAAAGCATGTTTAAAAAAAAATACTTTTTAGCACTACAATTTGTTTAAATATCTGTTCTATCTATCACCTTCACTTGATAGGTACTTGTAGAGACAAGTCCAACGAACACAAACACGCCTTCACACAAGTCATGGTGTGAAGGCAACCACGTTGCACTATCTAAGTCATGCCATACTTTAGAACGGTCTACGAGTATCATAATTTAATACGAATACAAAACTTCGTAACTGTGCTGTTGACCACTGAGATCTCTCGTATGGAGCCAATCCTGGGTCCGCAAACGGGTCATGGTGTATTAATACGTAAATAAATATACGTAGTAGATATTTATTTTAGAAGTATGTATGTATGTATATTCTCATATTATTTGTTTTATTTTATTAAGTGAATTGTTTTTGATTTTATGTATTTTATTTTCTCTTTTACCCTTACACACGCTGTCTACATCTCTAAATCTACTATCCTATCGCAGGTATGCTGGAAGAGATTTCATTAGAAATAAGCATCACCTTTGTACCTATTTTTCTGTTATTTTTCTTCTTGTCTGTTTATATAAGTGTGTACATAAATGGTTAAATAAATAAATAAAATTCAGTGTCTGTGCTGTTAACCGTTTAAGAGTTCCTTCGTCTGGAGCCATCCCTGGTCCACCCAGTATGCAGTACCTAGGTCATGGTCGACTTTAGAACGGGCTATTCAAATTGAATGCGTAAATAAAATTTTGTGCTGCTGCCCGCTGAGGAGTTCCGTCTTCTGGAACCGACCTTGGGTGCAGCACCCAGGTAATGGTCAACTTTATAACGGGCTATCATACTTAAATCTGTATATTACATTTCATGTCTGTACCGTTGACAGTTAAGAAGTTCCTTCGACTGGAGCCAATACTGGGTGTAGAAACAGGTAATGCATCAAAAAATGCATTTTCTTCGAAACAGAACAAGAACAGAAGAACTCCGTTCGGATAAGACGAAATGGTTTCAATTGCAAGATTTGAGGAATACGTACTAATTAACTAAGAAAGCAAGTTAAATAAAAGCTTGTAAAAAATATAATATATAAGTAAATATATAAAATACCACAAAATATTAAATTCAGAGTATGAATAACACATAATATATTCATTCCGCAACCCAAAGGAATTCCGGTTCCATCTAAAAGGTGACAAAAGGCATCCCATGTTTCTTTACCACAGAGCGTTCGAAAGATAGAGATGCCTATTTTGCACTTGTTTTACGCAGTAATTTTAATATTTTCTAAATTTTCTTCCATTTTGAGGCTAATGAAAAGGTCATTAAAAGGTTTACAAAAGCTGGTCTTATCCTCAATCCACCACAAAGTGACATGATTGTAGAACGATCACTACCGCGCAATGTCAAAAATAAACAAAATAAACGTTTTAATAGAAAACAATATGTCTATTCTTCCTAGTGTATAAGTACGAGGGGCGTTCAATGTCTTCTCGCTATAGGCATGAAAATAACCGTAAATTCAATTACAATTATTTTTATTATTCAAAGTAATCCCCCATTATCTCAATGCATTTATTACATCCCGAAATTAACTTTTCAACACCCTGTAAAAATAACTTTCCTCTTTCTCTGAAAATTGCGCATTTATTGCCGCCTTGACCTCTTCATCGTTGAAAAAACGTTTTCCACGAAGGTCTTTTTTCAAATTAGGGAACAAATAATAATCACTTGGGGCAAGGTCCGGGCTCTGGGATGGGTGGGTGGCGCCTCAAAGAGATGTCAGCAACAATGACGGGATCCGCTAGGGCCGATGCCTGCCAGGGTTGCGGGAAACTCCAAAAGGGTTACCGTGGCCCCTATCACAGGCAACTGAAGGAACACGGGTGGGTTTTAGTCAGTAAGAGTCTGACACGCCCTCCCACTCCGCCCAGAGCGGGAGAAGTTATTTGATGATTAACCACAATAAAAAAAAAAACCAGTCCAGTCGTCGTTGACTAAGGATAACTAGCAAACTAATGATTACAACTATATGAAAATTTACCTTTATACCCTTTATCGTTATTTATTAATTGGTTAGTCAAATTACCCACATCATTAGTAAATTACCCTCATACCGAGAATACATTGAACGCCCCTCGTAGATGTGTGAAATCCATTAAAGCCGCACTGGCCCCGCCTGCTGGATTACGAACCAGTTCCTCTCAATTTTACTGAACACTTCAAGTTGGAAAAAACCAGTAACACTGCTTGGCCACAGTATCAAACCCCTCGTTCAGTGGTCAAACTTGCGACCTCTACAACGCAGTTTACATAAAAAAACAAAATGAAAGCAATCGACCTCTCTATTCTTCATAACTCTCTGTGTTAACCCAAAGCCGTCCCTCTAAACCTTATCGTTACCCTTTACCCTGTAACCCTGTAAAGACGTGCTTCAGGGAAATAATAGCTCATGGAATCCTTCAGGGGATTCCTTTTACGAATATAAAGTAGGTTGCGTCCTGTTTCGTCATATTTGCGTCCTAATATTGGATTTCTAAAAGATTCCTTTTATTTGCTGGGTAGAGGTGAGCCCTGAGGGAGATAAAGTAAAGTACCTACATGGAGATATCATAAGCGGTTTTTATCACGATCTCTTATGAACAGTATAAAACAAAGTCGCTTTTCGTGTCTCTGTTTATTCGCCTACTTCTGCTAAAGTTCGGTTTTCACCATCATTTAGAGAATTTATTTCAGAAGCTTGCTGATTTAATTACATACAAAATATCGTAAAACATTTTACAAGAAACTCCACCGTAACGGTGGAGTTGCGATGAATTGCCCATTTTTCTCCATACGAAATACCATTTGGAAGGGGCAACTACAATCAATTCTATTTTCTTGTAAATTTTGAGGTTCAAAAGCGCCTCTTGTTTGCACATACACATGTTTTATGTGCCTATTTGAAATAAATGATTTGACACTGACTTTAATGGTTCATGTTCTAAAGCACCGACATGTTTTAATAGATATGAATAGATAATACTTTCAGTATGAGTGAGAAGGCAATGTTATACATAATAATATGTTTATTTTAAATAGTAGATTATTAACCAAGGGGATAAAGCAGTGTCTTCTGTCGCGGGTGACGATTTAAATCGCGAGCGTAATGAAGGACTCGAGGTTTACTCCCGAGCGTAGCGAGGGTGTTAAAAACTTAAATCACGAGCGAAGCGAGGGATTTAAGACGAGTCCTGAGTGTAGCAAGGGATTTAAGTTCACCCAAGACTAAGACAGTTTTATCACCGAGGAAAATACTCTACTTTTCGTACCATTTGCGAAAAAATTAACACAATAATAATATGAGATAAGTTTTTAATAAAAATAATGACAATTAATCGTATTTTAGAACATTAACTTATTTATAAAAATAAATTAAAATAAACTTAACGTTTATGTATTTGAAGAAAACAAAAACGCGGCAAATTCCTAGACTAATATTTTTTTGTCGGAAAAGCAAAGGCATCAAGCTCATATGGCCTCGTCGGTTTTCGTAATTTTATTTATAATAATAACTGCATAATAAATGCGTATTCCTTTTTCAAAAAGATGTATAATGCTTTATATACAAACTCAATTGTGTAAACACAGATGTAGTTCAGTATAAATTTCGGTAAGTATTCCAAATTTAAATCACATTCTCCCCCTAGAGGATGAATGAAATTCAGTACAATTTTCTTTCCCTGTTTTTAACAGATTAAAAATGACTATTGTTATGTTCGCTTTTTGTGGCATAGAATGTCACTTTTTTGAGCAAGTGGTACGAAAAGTATCATTTTATAACTTTATTAAAATGTCGTTATCAACTAAACAGAAACGTGACTAGCTTTTGACGATTAAGTAGTCAGGCGAATCTAACGATTTAAATCTTCTCTTATATAATTATCATAAATCTTCAGTCAGAATAAAAAAATACTTACTCTGAACCCAATCACTTTCGACTAGCATCTTAAATACAGCACAAGTTTCTCTCCGCCAAAAACTCCCTCAGGACATAAGAATGAAATATAATTTTCAAAGTAAAGTACTACTAGATTTGGTACAAACTACAAACGACTATGACGTTTTACTTTCAAAGAGTTTCTTTCTAAAGTATGCATACTTTTTTAGGTTCAGTACCTAAATTGGAAATGCTGATGAAATCACTGTCTCGTCACAAGCGATTTTCTCTAAAACTTGATCAATTTAGTACTTACAATGATAATCCTATGTAGCCATAGGATTATCATTGTACTAGTTCAAAGTGACACTAGTCCCACAGTTAAGAGGTCTGTCTGGTAAGTAAGAAATAGGGAGTACGAATCCTAACCATAAAGCATAATAGTTTCCTCCCGTCCGTTCCCTTCCGGGTGGCGGGACGGGAGAGGGAGAGAGTCTCCCGTCCAAGCCGCCGCGGTGGACGCTCCGGGCGTCGGGAGCCGCGTGACGACTCCCGGCCACCGTAGGCGCGGGCCTGCGGGCGGTGAGTAATGGGTAGCTCACCGTCCGATCAGGATCAGGCCCGTGCCGGACGGCGCGTACGTGTTCCACGCGCGCCTCAAAGGGATGTCAGCATCGAAGAGGGGGCCCACTAGGGCCCAAGCCTGCCGGGAAAGCGGGATCATCCAAAAGGGGTACCGCTGACCCGGAACATAAAGGGCCAAGGAAGGAACACGGGTGGGTTTTAGTCAGTAAGAGTCTGACACTCCCTTCCGCTCCACCCAGAGCGGGAGGAGTCATTTGATGATTTCCCATCATCAAAAAAAAAAGAAAAAAAAAAGGGTTCCACACGTATATGAATGACGATGGTGGGAGCAGGTCGTGGATCTCCTTTACACACGCTCCGAAGTACAGTCTGTAGAAGACCGACAGGCAGCCAGGCTGTGAAGCCTAGTCACCAATGTATCGTTGCCTATAAGCCTTTTTGCTCTGCGTTCCGCCGAGTCAAGTGCAGCAAGCTGGTATTTTGCTGAGTATTGTAGTCATTATGAGATGGATATATGGCTGCAATACTCCATACAGGAACGGACCTGTGCAGACTTGTACAGACTTAAAAGCTGCCCAGATGTGAAGTATCGTCTCACCTTATTTAGTGCCCAGCTTCTTGGCTGCACTCTGTGCTTTTGCATCCATGGTTGAGCAGAAGTTGAGATCAGACGTCAACATCTTGCCCAAAGGCTCTAGGAGGTCGGTAACTGCTACATATGTACCTCGGAAAGTAGGAGATAACTAAAACTGGCTCCTTTGCGCAGTGAAAATACACGCCCGTGTTTCAGAGCATTGAATTTGACCAGATAGTTATGTCCCACTGGAATACGAGATTTAAGGTCAAATTCATTCGCTCTACCATGACCTCTCTAAGAGTAGCTGTTTCCTTTCTGCTGGCTCTTGCACTGAACAGGTCTGGAGGACTGGTCATCTGCGTACCCAATAGTACTAAGCTGTAGCAGAAACACTGCAAAAGCTGTAGCGTTGATGTGCAGCAGAAATAGAATCGCCGAAAGAACAGACCCCTGAGGAACACCAAGATCAAGATCCTTATGATCCGATGAGCATCCATCTATGACCAAACTGATCGATCGAACACTCAGGAAGTCGGAAATCTAGTTGCAAAAGTCAGCAGGGATGCCGAATGTGGGAAGCTTACCAAAGAAACTAGCATGCGAGACCTTTCAAAGGCCTTTGAGATCCAGGGACACAGCAAGGGGTCCACCGTGTCTCTCAACTGCCATCATCTAAACTATTATTATTTGTCAGTGGTAGAACAAATTTAGAATCAACAGTAAAATTAACCTAAAACAAGGCAAATAGTCATGTTTAATAATCGTGAAAACGACACTATTTTGACCTATTTTTATAGCTCGCGGTCACTGGCAGAATATTGCCAACCAACTAACCGTAGAAACTAGCATAGAGTAGGTAATTTGGGTTATCTCATAAAATGTTCTACGTAAAGTTCAGGCATACGAGATACGGTCGCCTATTTTTACCAAAACGCTTAATTGAGTTTTTGACTTGGTATAGTGTTGGCAGAATAAAGGATAATTAGGAAACAGGTACCGAAAAGGAAGGATCCTCTTACCAGAGTAATTTCATTGACAGGAATTTGTTTTTCTGAAATAAAAGTAATTTATTAATGCGCAAAGTTGTAATTTGGTTTAAACTGTGACAAGAACGTATGTTTTTATTCCAATAAGCTTAATTTTCGGTGCTACTGCATAGAGTCTCCAGAGATTCAATAACCTACTCGTTTTCCTTGCTGGTCTAATGAACAAAAGCAAAATAAATAACTTTTCATTCATTATCTTCCGACACTTTCCTCGGGAGTTGTTACGGTGAAGCCATTGTTCTCACTAATTAACGTTTTGGCCAGTATGAATAATAATTTATTATTGTTTATCCTGCATTTGTGCCTCCCTATAGTGAATGCTTGTGTAAATGTTGCGATTTTACAATGATCACACCACCTAAAACGGAATACTTCTGTAAGCCTAAGTATTTATGCGGTGAGGATCGAAGCCGCGAACTATAGCGCAGAATTCAATTGCTCAACCACTGTACTGGTACCAAAGGTACTGCCAACTATGTACTTACATCGACCTGCGTATTAATAAACACGAGTACAGTTACACCAGTAATAACAGCAATAAAATATTTTTAGGGTAAAGTTTGGCAAACTTAAACTCCTTTTTAAGTGGGCAAAACTGCACAGAATGAAAGATGTCATCAAGCATGAGGCTAGTAATTAGTTTTTAAGTATTTGTCAAAGTGTCACTTTCTGCGTTAGGTATGTTTTTCTTCTTGTTACTATAGCGGCACCTTGTTTTTTTTTTATAATTATTAAGTATATTTATCTTCTGATTGTATTTTTGTGTGTTGTGCTGTTTTTTGTGTGCTATCTAATTTGTTTTGAGGATTTAATTGTAGCACATTAAGTATTGCCTCCTGATTTTTAGTGCTCACTTATGCCTACACCTCCCTAAATGACAAGCTTAACGATGTCAAAATAAAATTACAATATCCTTCCAGCAGTCGGGCATAAACCAAGCTTGGAACAATGGGGTCTTATATTACAAAAGGACACTAGATACCACTGTTATGGCATAGTTAGGTCCCCGGGGGTCTTGAATAACATATTACAACGATCTGAAGTACCGTAGTGGTATAATGAAGCTGTGCTCGGAAAATATGGTGTATTTTATTGGAAGTATGTACCTTTTTTTTGTCTTTTAAAGACGCGTGTCATAATTGGAATCTCATAACTATAGAGCAGTGTCAGGGCTAAGTTTAATAACATAGCTGTTGAGAAATATTAGCATAATCAGCCTATAATGTTCCCACTGCTGGGACACAGGCCTCCTCTCGGTGAGAGGGAGTGGGCAGAATCCACCACGCGGGCCCCATGCGGGTTGGTAGATGTCACATGTCTACGAATTTTTGGTTCTAGGACATGCCGGTTTCCTCACGATGTTTTGCTTCACCGTTTTGAGAGCAATGGTGATGAAATAATGTACACAAACTAAAGCGCTTGTCTGCGTTCGAACCTACGACCTGCAACTCTTTAGCCACGGCCGTTACCACTGGGCCCCCACATAAATAAATAAATAATAGCCGAAAACATTTTCAATGGCATTTATTTGGACACTTTAAAAAAGTATTACTGGCAATAGTGAAAATAATTACAAATTGAAACTAAGAGGAATTTAGATCGAATTTTTGTAAGGTCCCGTTTTTGTGTTTTTTTTTTGTGGAACCGCGTAAAGTGTTCTTTTTACATAATTATTATTAGACAGGAGGATGCTACTAAATCTCTTTACATGGAAAACAGGGGCTCGCATGACATACTCCTAGCCAGTAATCACACGTTACACAGTAAACGTACTTACATAATGTATAATAATTCTATTATACATTATGTAAGTATTTTGTATTTGCTTTGTTTTCTAAAAGTGTCCGCCTAAATGTATTGACTTAAATTAACTGTTATTTTTTAAGCAAATACGTACTTGGGTAGCTCAAAAAATCAAATAAAGGGAACTTTTAGATTTCGGCAATAAAAAAACTTTATTAGCTCCCATCATCAAGTTTAATCATTCGTTTCTCGCGTATGTGTCTAAAGTCACAAAGCAATTTTAGTCAAAGCATTAATTTCACAATAAACCCGTCAACACATTGAACGGTTTGTATCGACTACGGCTCGTAATGAGAACATACGTCGAGTTGTCAACATTCATAACAGCACACGTTACAAAAGTTATAGACTACCTAGTTCACTGCCCCAGTTCACTCTTACTGTGAATGAAGTTGTGGTAGGCAGCTCGTACAGTCAGCCCCAAAAAAATACCTATACACGGGCAAGGAACCATTTTATTGTCTACAGCCATATTTCCATAATATTGTGTCCACCAAACAGGTACAAACCATAGTATGCAATTACTTTACCGAAACAAAGTAAATGTAACATCTGTGCACCCTATGACCAAAACCAGGTAATTTACATAAATCTCAAAAATATGTATACAATAATCATTCAACAACGGGGTAAACAAATCTAAAAGTTCATTCAATTCAAAAGTTCAACTTCTAGAAGAGGTGTTAGAAATTAATATTTAGTTGAAAATACGTTGTCATAAACAATTGCCATTTACTCTTACGCGTCAGACTGACTATTGTAATTGTCATGACAACGGTCACATCTTAAGGTAGTCACTCACCGGGAGCATTTGCGTGTAATGAAACAGTTCAGATTCGAGTATTTCATCATTGAATGCGTCTAGGCGAGCATTACAGTGTGTACCTGTAATAATACAATTCGTAATATTGGAGCAGTGAGTGCGGAAAACTGAGAATTAGACCACCTTAAAAAGCCTTAGCAACATTCGTTATGAATATTCATGATTTACATCTTTGTGTTTCGAATAAAAAATCTAAAAACAAATGACATGTCAGTGACGTCATGCATAACATGAAGATGACATAAATAGAATTCCTGTTTTTCTATTAAACGAAGTCAAAGACTTGTCATTCGATAGAAGTCGTATGACGTTGTAAGTATTATTTACCTTGTTCTGGAACTATCAATGTGAACATTGTTTTGGTCACAGGCTGTATAGATGGTTTGGTACCTAAATGTTTACTTTGTTTTGGTAAAATAAATTGCATACCATGTTTGATTTTATGAACAAAGGTAGATAGATAATAAAATGGTTCCTTGTCCGTGTATACATCTTTTTGGGGCTAACTGTACATAAGGACCACGACCTACATTATGGAGGATATATGTTTTAAAGTAAGATGGGTCGATGACATATACACTTGATATATTATATTTGACTGACCGGTTGGCGCAGTTGGTAGCGACCCTGCCTTCTGAGCCGCTGGTCCCGGGTTCGATCCCCGGACAAGTCTAACATTTGTGTGCATGAACATGTCTGTTTGACCTGTGTCTGGGTGTGTATATGTATATAAGTATGTATATCAGTCATCAGGTTACCGTAGTACATGCTTTGCCTAGTTCGGGACCTGACGACCTTGTGGGGATGGTGTAAAAAAAAAAAAAAATACAGGGTTATTGGTAATGTGTCGGCAGTCCATTAAGAGGATGTAGGGGAAGTTCTTTGCAACCAAATGACTCCTTATGACCTCTATGCAAATGTCAACTATTTCCGAGTAATTGGACATTTTATATTTTTTGGCGACATACGAATTTGAAAATGTATAAAAAAAACAATGCATGCTTTATTTTGAGTTATTATTATCTGCTTCTACTTCAATAAATGATAATCATCCATAAAATGACAAATATCTTTAATGCTTTTTAAATCAGAGCACACAATTTTCATAATTTTGAGCAGGTTATTTTACTAAAATTGTTGATTTCTGCAAAAAACATGGTTATACTTTATCGACAGAACATTCCAAAAATATGTACAACTTCTCAGCTATCCAAGGAGATACAATAAGATACCAGATATCTTCAAAAAAAATTAAATTAGCTAATTACTGGAAAATGGTTGACATTTGCTTAGGGGTCATAAGGGGACATTTGGTTGCAAATGACCTCCCTTACATCCCCTTACTGGATTGCCGACGTAATACAAATGACCATGTAATTTAAGCTCGTGGGACTGACTTGAAAGAGTTGAAGTCAATCATTGACTGGCGAAATAACGTATCAAAGTGAGGACTCTGGGTTTGAACTTCTACGAAAGTAAATTGGTACGTTACGAGTAGGTCAAAGGCAAAGTGTTTATATGTAAAACATAGGTAGGTCTAAAAACAGGTGTTGTTAATAAAATATAAATAAATAAATAAAAAATAAATAAATTTCGTCTGACATTGCACACAGCACCATCTAGTTCCAAGTTAAGCACTTAAACACTTTTTTTTAAGGCTTTTGTTAAGGCTTGTGTTATGGATACCAGATGGTTGATACACTACTGAAATACATTTTTTTTTCGTAAATACATACATATTATAAATATACATCCATGACTCGGGTACAAATGTCCATATTCATCATACAAGCATTTGCCCCTACCGGGATTCGAACCCAGGACCATTTGGTTTCGCTGACTACACTTAGCCACTGTAGCCACTACACCAAACGTGTCGTCACCAAATATGAATAGAATATCGTTTAATTTTAGATACTGTCCATTGATGCAGGCAAAACTGCCGGTATCTCTATTGTTCTGTAAAGTATGTGCGCTTACGAAAATCTTTTAACTGAAAGCCAAATATTTATTACAAAGTTTTCACTCGCTGAACCAGTAATAAAATTATTTCTTTTACAGTCCTTTTATTTGCAACCTAATCCGATCTATCTATCAAGAGCTTATTGAATTTCAAAAAGCGGCATCAAATAACCTCATCTCTTGAACTGTTATCCGCAATGCCGGTCACCTCTGAAGCGGAATGATTGCTCTATCTTTAATAAGATTCCAATTGCGATGAACGACACCTAATTATTGCGACCATCGAGCTCTGATCCGCGACCTAAATAATATTGGTCTTTTGGTACAGTCCGCTGCATGCAAATGGTAGCAATTTCACATTGACTGCTGCTAAAATGTCTTAGTTTTTGTAGCTCGTATGTTACCACTGACTGGCAGTTGACTGTACAAATAGAGGAGAAAAAACTGATTCGATGATTAATTGTGCGTTATCTTTTCCTACAGGTGGTTTATTTATAGTAACGAAGACTTATTTTTGTTTATTGGGGCTATTTTGTGAAGGTTGTCTTCTGTTTAGGATTTTTTTTTATCTGTGTTAGGTATAGATCTTCAGGATATTATTGTATATGAGATTCAATATCAATTATATTTTTATTCGTCGAATTAGAACTTTAAAAATATTAATAATAATTGCATAGCTTTTTTTCAGCTGTTTTTTTATAACAAGTGCACTTTAATTAAGATAATCTTTGTAAAAATCGCGACAAAATCCCTGGGTTTGTAATTTCTAAGAGTTCTAAAAGATAACGAATTTGCCTGGAACTTCAAAAAACACAACACAGTTTTCGTTATTCACTGTAACATGTTTTCAATTAATTTATCAAAGTAGTCAACTTATAAAATAAATGACATCGCCAGACTATTTTTGGGGCAGCCATAATTAGTTCCCCTTGAGAATGAGAGGTTTAATTAATCACATACGAGTATGTTTCGGGGTCGTTTCGGGTTAGTTTGCTTGTAAAGTAATAAATTTGATTCGCATTTACTAAAAGGAAATATTGATGAAAATATTTTGGTCCTTTGGGAACCGCACGTATCGATTGATATAGGAGGTTAAGTTATAAGTCCACTTTCATGGTCATTTCAATGATTGGATAATGTAGAGATACCCTAATTTAAAATTGCACGTCCGTCTACTGCTTGTTGCATACCGATTTCGAATGTTTGTATACATTTGTTTGTGGAGGGCCGTGCAGATTTAAATTAGACGATCTCTACTTAGGTTGCGTTGTTACCTCTCCTTACATAATGACCCTGCCAGGATCATTAGCACATCGTGGTCCTTTTAGGCGAACAAATCTTTGCGATGGCCCTCGTTATTTATCAATCTCCATAATTATTATTTTAATGAATCCAATCAACTTTACGCCAGCATTTTCTAAAGACGTATTAAGAGGACTGGCACCCCCATATTGAATGATCTCATATTGCTTTTGGCTTTTCGTTTCGTACAAAAAGACCAACCAATTGATAAATGATTTTTTCACACCACCTGCTCGAAAATGTCGAATTATAATGTCAAGCAACCTTAACCCAAAGTGAGTCATTAGTGGCCGGGGGCACAGTCGGTCAATAATGTTGTACTGGATTTCATTATGACCCGCTGGTCAATAATGTGATTTGAATTTGGAATCTCATCGGCTACACTATTGGCGGATGCGGGAGCAGGTATAACCCAAATAAAACGACATGGTGGCTGGAAATCGGATACAGTAGCGCAGGGCTACATTGAAAATTCTGTACAAAACAAAAATAAAATAAGCTGTCAAATTGGTAACAGCATCACTTTAAAAACGTCATCTGATTCTTTTTCACCACAACCTTCAACATCACACCATCACATTCCATCTTTCCCTGAGCCTCATGCACTACCTTCACCAACTTTCACCACCCAAAATGCTCCTCTGCAAATACAAAATTCTGAAGCATTGACGAGCAATACTCAAATAAATTCCACATCAACATCTATAAACGTACCAAATAAAAACTTAACTTTATCTTTGCACAACTGGACTAATGTCTCAAATGTTACGATTAACTTCAATTAATATGTAAGTGCATATAACTAACTAGTTCTAAATATGTTATTCTTACTGTTTGTTTATTTAATAAATACTTTGTTTTTCGTACTATGGCTATTATTTTCTCACAGTAGGTGTAAAAAGTAGAGTATCCTCCTCTGGGCTAAAGGTGTCTTTGATTGATTTACAGAAATTGATTTACAGAAATATAGTAGATTATGCACCGAGGGGCTAAAGTTGTGTCTTATGTCACGGGCGTCCTATTGAATCTCGAGCGCAATGAAGGATTCTTGTATTAACTCCCTCGCTTCGCTCGTGAGTTAAACTCTTAACTCCCTCGCTGCGCTCGGGAGTTAAATCCCGAATCCTTCATTGCGCTCGAGATTCAATAGGACGCCCGTGACATAAGACACAACTTTAGCCCCTCGGTGCATAATCTACTATATTTCTGTAAGTAGGTTTGTAAAAACACTTTTACACGTCCATCATATTTTATTTTATTAATTTATTTTATTAATTATTTATATATATATATATATTTTATTTTATTAATTATTAAACTAGATGAAGTCGACGTTTTCTATCTGACTAATCTGAGAAGAAAGGCTAAAACAAACTCAGAGGTCACAGTCTCTTTTAAAGTCCATACATAATCTCGGTCAGATTGTATTGCACTAGGTATTTGGTTTTATAGACAGATTCATGCATAACCATATAGTAATCAGGTGCTTTCCTCACCTTGGGCTATTAGGACCATAATAAACACGGTATATTTATTAATAGGAGAATGATCATCGCAGTTTGATTCTATGACGTAATTTTCATAAGTGAAATAACTTTCTGTCTTCAGTTATTTTAGGTACCTTGAATTTTGGTACGTTCTTTTTGTTTATTTAGCTACCTTATCTAATTAAATGTCAAGTCAAAAATAGATGGAGATCTAAGACTCTTGTGACATAATCATATTCTCAGAAATGATTCGTTTGAAATAAAAGCTGCTTGAAAATAATGAGGCGTAGGATGTAAAACAACTCTTTTGTGAATGAATATCTACAAACATACCGCTTTGTTTACCATAAACATCTATCGATTTCCCTCTGAAAAGTGTACAAAACTAATCTGATAAAGAATACTCTAAAGTTCTCCCATCTTCTATTTTTATATTCCACAAGTTTTTATGAAAATAAATTGTAGTCAATAACTTATTGTAATAAATGTAATATCATTAGTCAATGAACTAGAAACTGTTTCATTTATTTATTGTAAATCTGAGTGTGTGGGTGTTATATTTTATTTCTTTATAAACAGTTTAAACGTTTGTTTTTTTTTGTGAAACAATCATATTTAAAAGGTGTACTTAGTATTTTTAGTATAAGATGTTTTGAAGTTCTACTACATCTTTTAAAATGAGACGCGTATTTAGACCACTTCAAAAATTTGGTCCTATAGGTAAATTGTACTGCCATCACGACCCTTCGCATATGAAATGGTTATTGCCGGATGCAGTTATAGGATTTCACCCGAGAATGTTACTTATTTACCTACAAAATAAGAGCTGTGGGGGCTGATGAACCTTTTTTGATTGAAAACGAGTATGAACAAAATATGCGCCTGTAACTACGCCAGTAATAATAGTTCTATGCCTGTAACTGTCTCACTGCGGGATAAATTACTATTGTCATACAAAGAAGAGAATCGAGCTTTCTCACTGTGTGTTGACGTGTCCAGGACGCTGCTACCTAAGTCAAGGTATTCTTGCGACGTTTTCTTAAACATGACATGCACGAGTTACTGTTATTTCTTTCAGTACCAGATTCATTCTATTGATACAAATACAATATATAAATTCGAGCTCAATTGACAATTGTTTGTCATCGATGCTCTTTTTTAGGGTTTTTAAATAGGTATTTGATGTTTGTTTCACACTAAAACCATTCTATTGATTTTAATGATCTTACTTTGAAGAAAAATATAAAACTTTGAGAAAACAATAAGTCCCAATAAAACTTAAATGTTTCTTTTCTGAAGAAAATGCTTCATGAAAAATATTAAATAGCAAACTAAAGAAACCTCACAAAAGCTCTTGTTATGTTAGCTCCCTAAGATAGCAGTCCGAGAGCCTCTCACAGTGATTCCCGAAGATAAGAAATACCTTATGTTATTGCAATAGCCTTCACTACTGATACTCTTCACGTAACATAAAGAGTTCGCGACGTTATCACAACACACGATGTTGTTAGGCCACTGTTATTTTAAAAACTGTTATTTTATAACACAAAACACTGTTATTTTACAAAGATAACATTTATCCCGAAAACACTTATTTTTTTAACATTAAAAAATATTTTTAATTGGAACTTGACTTATTTTCTATATTCAATAACGACTTATTTTTTAAATTACAAAATTTGAATTACATACACTAGATCACTTATTTTAAGATAAAACACGAATTACGATAAGACAAAGAGAGCGAGGAAATTGAAACTCTATTTACTTTATGGAAAGGTTTAAAATCGAGTGTTAGATACAATCCACCTGTAGATTTTGTTGTTATAATAATTGATATTTTTTATTAGGGTTTTTTAGATAAGTCCTTGTTTAAGATGATGGTATTGGTAGACGAACATGAGTTTTTAAGGGGTGGGATAGGTTAGTAAGATGGAAGATTTGGTCGGGTGCGTCCGGCGCGAGCCCCGTCGGGTTGTGTACTGAAGGTTTGCCCGGCAACGGCGAACTGCGGATCCGGCCCGTTGCGGTACAAGCGTCCTTCTTTGAAGGATGCGTGCAGAATTATCGTGTGCTTCTGTCAGTCAGGATGGGGCGGGTTTTTATTGGGAGATGAGCAAGTAGACCGTACCTATGTATCTTTGAGGTACCTACATGTTTATTTTGTTACATTGTTCCAGGGGTTCGTTTTGGTCAGAAGTTCTAGCATTTTTGGCAAAATAATTTAATTTTAGGCTTACTTACCTTGATTAGACTTCCTTTTAACCTTTTCTGACGAAACGCATAGCTACTAAGTATACATTTTCAGTTTTCCCTATTTAGGCTAACATTTGCGTAAGTGTTAGGATCGCTTTTTAGTATTAACAGACAAGACTTTACTACTACTACTAGGTATAAGCTAAAATATATAGGTAACCGAAGAAAAAACACACAAATATTTAACAGAAATAATATTTTTTTTTAATTTCAAGCATATTTAAAGGTACCTAAGCTTAATTTATTTATAAGCACCAATTTCATATGAGTCTTTAAAGTAACAAAATTCTCACTAAGATGCGTATCTACGTATCACATTTGCTAAAACGAATTTATTAGACAAGATAACTGTAAGATATCGCGCCAATTTACTGTAATGGCTCTAAAATGTAGATGTAATATGATGTTTAAAATATAGCACCCAATTTGAGCTGAAAATTAATTTCATAGAGAGTTCTCAAAGAAAATCAATAATCTATTTTTATTTTGTGGTAAAACTTGAAGTTTTTTTTATTAAAAATAGTTCTATCGTCACGGAATCTTTATAAGATTAGAGAAGGTTATCTAAGGTTCATCAACAAAACAACTTCCCTTTGGACCAGAAATCGGACAAAAATAAAAGTTTTGGACCATCATCATTAAATCTGCTCGACTTATTTTCCACATTTAGTTAGTGAATTAGTGGCAGCTCGAGAAACTTATCATAAAAGTCTGAATGAGGATTTTAGTAACTAAAACAGAAAAGTTTACTAAAATACAGAAAAACCTTATAGTAGGTAGTCTAAAATGAGTGATTCAGGTAGCATTTTGTAATAACCGCTACAGAGAATAGTCAGGGACACAATATCATCAACATCATCATCATTTCAGCCGAAAGACGTCCACTGCTGGACACAGGCCTCCCCCAAGCACCGCCACTTCGACCGGTTCTGTGCTTCTCGCATCCAGCGGATTCCTGCGGCCTTCACCAGGTCAAGGGACACATTCACATGAAGTGATAATAAGTGGTCATTGTAATGGTTCACGCTTATTCGTTTTGATTGATGGGCTAGATCAGTTTTTCAGATGAAGAAATTACTCTTATACATATACACATTAATAATTATATTTCTCACTTCTTTCACGAGCAGACAGGAATCTCAACAAGCAGAAAGGGTATTTAATTTAAATCCTTACCTGAAACAGAAGCAAAACACAATATTAATTATTTTAAAATAACACTCCTTATTTATTATCCTTATTTTATCTTTCGTATTTTAGTTTTTTTGTTTATTCCGTTTTTTGTTTTATTCAGTTTTAAATTATTATTGCCGCGTGAGATGTCGGCCCACGACCCACCGCGGCTCCCATCGTCCGCCCGCCCTATTACTTCGTTTTAGCTTAGCGTTCTTTCGGACTTTAAGGGTCAAAGCGTGATGTTAAATAGCCTATAATCTTCATTAAGAATTAAGCTATCAAATGCAAAAAAAAAACAAACAAACAATCCAACTCTTCAGCTTTATTAGTAGTATAGTTACAGGTAGATAGATATCATTCCAATCTAAACAAAATAAAGGTAACCTCTTTTCTCTATGTATTAGGGGCATATGACACTTGACCTCGAACCCCGAATCAACGACTGAATCGAAAGAATCCTTTACTGAAATACTCTTAAACCAACCAACCGTCTCCTCGGGTTATTGTGATACCAAACTAGAGTATTTCTGTATTTTGTTGAATGTTGGGGGTAGCCGGGTCCTAAGGGAAATCGAATCGCTTTCAATGGATCAGCAAAATTGACACAATTACATTATGTAAACAAGTTATGTTGTATTTCAGAAAACTACATGATATTGGGGTGCTCCTATGATAAGTTTTCTATTGTCTATTCTCGTCTCAGCGGTAGACAATTTTATGGGATTCTAAATTCCACTTTATGGTTTTGCATAAGGCCCAAAGTAAACACGATACTTTTGAATAGCGTTGTAGACGATAGGCTTTAATGTTTGAGAAAACATAACCGCATTGTCTAATATATGTAATACACTTATATAATATACATGTATGTTAGGTATAATGATAAACGATGTTTAAAATTTCACACATAAGCCTCCTTTTTCAGTCCTTTTAGCTTCCGACAGAAAAAGAGGGTAGTTATAAGTTTAACGTGTGTATCTGTGTGTCTGTTTGTGGCATCGTAGCTACCAATGGCTGAACCGAATTTGTTTTTTTTTTATTTGTTTGAAAGTTGGCTTGATCGAGTGTTCAAACCTAAAAAAAGAACATCGGTTCAGTCGTTTTTAGAGATTTTGGTACGTATTGGGGTTATTTTAAATTAAACAATAACCATCTCGATCAAGTCACTGTTCAAACAAAACAAAAAAAAAACAATTTGGTTCAGCCGTTTGAGAGCTACTATGCCGCAGACAGACACACACGTTAAACTTATAACACCCCTTTTTTCTGTCGGGGTTTAAAAGGACTGAAGAAGGACGCTTATAAAGCTTAAAATCCATCGTCGACTCTGTCTCTGTAACCACTGACCTAGGCTAGAGTCAAGAGCAAACCCATCTTAAATAAAAAATCGTTTGTCAATATAAAATACATCGTAGACATAATAGCTATTCATCACATGAGATTGAGATCAAAAGCGATCCCATGAATTTAAAAAAACAAACATAACTCTGAGTATATTATCATTATTTAAGCTACTATTTGATAAAAATCACTGCTACTATTATTTCTCACTTCTTTGTGAAAGACGAAAACGCAATTTCTTCCTCAAACGTCATCGCCATGTGTCGAGGTATAGACGGCCGAACATTCATGACGACAGATTATCCGTCTGGCGACCTTCGACCTCACTGGGTCAACACTTGGCTTCCCACTTTGCAGGTCAAGGGTGCGCAATAACAGATTTATTTTGCATAAGTACCTATGTTATCATAGGTTCCAAGTGTACCGCAGAACACGGAATCGCCGAATACGCAGCGTCTAGAAACGGCTATACTAATGAAATTCGTGGCGCACAACTTTTGTCACGGTCCGCCTTCAAAGCCGTAAGTTTCTATACGTCATTAGTGTCGTAGTGCGAGTCAACGGTGACATGCTTGGTTTGTATGGAAAGTGTTGACAAAATGTCGCCTCTAGCAGCGGCTGCCGAAGCGTCTCCGTGCTCTGTGACATGTAACCCCTGAGCAGTTAGCTCCGCCGCCACCCTAGTGGCTGGCTAATATTTTGACCACGATATGAGTTATTGTCTCATAGTTCGCGCCTAAACAAGGGAGGAAACACCAACTATATTTTGTCTCTGTGTCACCCTAAGGTAGACTGGTAGAAAATGCCTCAGGTATTAAGTCCGCCTTTGTACGATTTACTTTGTACGACGAAGAGTTTTAATGAATAAATAAATCATCACTAAAGTACCTACACTTTGTAACGACTCACCATTCAATCTGCCTTCCCAACTATGTCGGGGTCGGCTTCCAGTCCTACCGGATGCAGCTGGATACCAGTATTTTACATGGAGCGACTGCCTATCTGACCGCCACAACCTAGTCACCTGCTAGGTAATACGATACCCCTTGGTAAGACTGGTTGTCAGACTTTCGGCCTTCTGGCGACCCGTAACGACTGTCAAAGATCCACGAATGACAGCCGGGACCAACAGCTTAACGTGCTTACCGAGACACGTAGAGGTCTCGGTGTGTAAAAACGGTCACCCATCCACGGACCGACCGCAGCAATCGAAGCTTAACCTGATCGATCGACCCGCACGGCTGTTATTACTAAGCCGCAAGCCCCTCTACTTTAAAATGACTCATGTGTCATTAATTGAATCACCATACATTCCCATCAAATCGAAACAGCAAAGCTGCTTGATCTCAGCGATATATTATATAGGAGCTATAGGTATAGTGGTATTACTTCTTCGGACAGTCTTTCACAAACAGTAGAACTGTTTATACTGCTGACGTTGTGTTCTACTTTAATGTTTGATGGATGTAATTCAACGACCTTCAAAATTTTGCTGTAGTATTTGGCAGAAGTTACCTCAAAATAAGGTGGGCCATATTTATACCAGTTCAGTCACTAACTCAAACAAAACATATCCAATTTGTAGACTGCCAAAAACCTAATACTTTTCCTTTTATTGTTATCTCATCATTAGGAAAACCATAATATAACTCAAATAACCTCGTTTGGTTCGGAAGCAGGTAAATTGAAAAACTTGGTCGGCAAGCAAATCTGCGGGGCAATTCCCGTATTTTTAAGACCGTTCGCATTCTAATCTCAGTCTCAATCTGTCAAAATTACAATCAATTTACATACATTTTTGACAGGTTTTTGACATTGATTGTCGCTGAGATGAGATTGCGACTTGAATTTGAACGTTTTTTAAGTACGAGAATTGGCCTACTGGTTCTAACTGAGGGGTAAAAACAAATGAATCATCATTCATAGCTACGTAAGTATACCAACGTATAGATAAATGTAGGTAAAGCTTTTACGAAGTTCTGTTGTATCATTTCGCTAAGCATTTTTGGGGGGTGGCCAGAGACCATGCGGGCAAAGTAAATAGCGGTTTCATGAAGCGTTTATTTGTGAGTACCATTTTTGTTTGAATGGTGGCCGCGTGTTTAATATTAGTGATATGGATTATAGGTTTAACTCTTGTATGGAACTAATATTTGTATGAATACAATGTAGGTACAGGTCGTTTTACTGGGCCTTTGCGTATAATTATTTATGGAGATTTAAATATGTACATACTCGTACATAAATCACGCAGAAAAAACTATAGAGTCCTTTCCATGTTTTTTTTGTGTGCATGATAAAAAACCAATGATTTGAACATAATGATACACTGCTGAACGTTTCTCAATGCACGTCATATGCGCCTGGCATTGTTTATTTAATTACATGATTTCTATTATTTTATTTTTCTGAAATGTTGTTTTATTATGTTAATTTATTTTATTTTATGAATGGAAATGATGACCAATTAATTGTTCAAGTTACCTTAACCTATATTATATCATGACAGTTACTTATTTAAATAAAAAATTATGGACATCTGGTAAACATGTTAAAATTAGTATTTTTGTTCAAGCGCTGACACTGTAGCTCATTAAACTATTTATATTGCTGTGCCTTTGCAGGGTTCATGTATGAAACCTATATACTTGTCCAAACTTATAAACTACATGAATACATTAAGTGATGTTTATGATTATTGCTCATCTTTCGCAATCGAGAAATAAGACCTATCTAAGATACCTATACAAAGCCGTAACTGGCCGTAACGAACCAAAAAATAGGTCCAGAAATAATACCTCTTTTGAACTTTCTTTTGTTTCATATTCTTTTGTAAAGAATTCCCTGATTGTCAAAGAAACTATCACTTCTGGACGTGCTCTCTGTAGAAACAAAGATTGAAGCTGCTTTCGAATTCTAGTCATACTTGAGGCCAACTTTAGATAAAGCAAAGTAGAACCACAAGGTTTTTAGTTTTACTTGTTCATTTACAGTAGGTAAGTATATCGAATCTTAACTTTTTCCAACATGATAACATAAGATTACGCCTGAATTCTCCAAAGGGATAGGCAGTGGTGTGTTGTCCATATTTTGCTAGTTGTAATACGGGGTTGCAATGATTAAGTAACCTGGGGGTAATTCTACCCATCCTACTGAACGACTTTTCCTACGAAATCCAGATCCGATTCGTAAAAAAAAAAAATTTCATACATGCATCGAGGAAGTTCTGTTTAAATGGAATTTGATTATTTTTTCACGAATTGGATATGAGTTTCGTAGCGAATGTTGTTTGACGGGTAGAATCATCTCCTTGATGAATCACCACCCCGTATAAGTCTCAAGCAATGACATAACACCAGCCTATTTTCCCCGATGGGTGAAGCAGAGTTGTACCTACATTATAGTACCTACACCTACTTTTCGCCATTTCTATTGTAATAATAGAGGCGGTTTAATTGACGTGTGAGCACCATGCATCTAACACATAATTAAGTTATCGGTCACTGCTTCATTTTTAGTTCTTTGTAAGGTAACTGTATTTTAGGTACATTGTATTCCCACACATTTTTTTTTGTAGGTATATAGAATATAGTTGAGCATTAAAAGAGTAACTATGAAGTTTCTTGCCCATTTTTCTTCACGAAATAACCTTTTGAAAGGCGCAACTAGAATCAATTTTATTTTAGTTCGTTTCGTTTGCTTGACGTTCAAAAGTGCCGTTTATGTGCCTAATCAAAATAAATGATTTGACTTTGACTTCTATGACGTTGCCGAATATATGGAAGATTATAAAAATCCAAAATGACATGTACTTAATTTTGACTAACAATTACCTAATTATAATAATATTGATTCATTTTGGACTTACACTGTAAAATGCAAATCTTTAAATTTATTGTGTTGTACTTAAATAGCTAAGAATGACATTGAACATTTGTACACCATAAATGTTGTGGTAGAATACAGTATAGAACGTAATAAAACATTAACACCATACTATGTAAAACTCTTAGAATAATAACGCGTTATTATTCTAAGGTAAAACTACATTCTTACAAATAAATAAAATTCCAATTCTAAAATATGTAGATGGACATGAAATATGCAAGCTAGTCGCTATTCTCATGGCCCGACCCCTATAGGTCATGGCCTCACGATGGTGTCTGCACAAATATCAATGGTCCCACCCTGGTATTTAGTTCCCACCGGCCACTGAGCCACTACTTAGCACAAATAAGTATAAGTGCTAGCTTTATATAAATAAATAGACAGATAACATAGAATTTTTATAAATAGTCCCGAATACTTACGACATGCAAAATTCTAAAACAATAGAATTTATAAAAAATAATAAGTACAATTGAAATAATGTTATTATGACAATATTATTATTAAATCTTCTTCCATTTGATATTTAGTAAAAACAGTAGATAAGCTTATCTACACATAAAATAATCTAAATACATAACATAAAAATATTATATTTTTTTCTACAAACAGCAACATTTAATTTTATTATAACATTAGGTACCTTATTTTTTTTTATCTGTACTGTGTATTGGAGAGACTTTCGTACAGGTCCTAATAGACAATGGCCGAAATAAAAACGTTAAAAAATTTGTTGCATCATGTCACCTCACCGATTATCGATGTCAAAACCTTGTCAAAAATTTTGCTAAATTTAGAGGTACTTTTAACAGTTAGAGAATAAGATTAGAATGTACGAACGAACTTTCATCAAAATACGGGAATTGTCCTTCTAATGTTGCGACCATGACATGTTAAATATTAAATACACACATAGGTACCCCAAAAGGTGGTAGCCGTAAGGCTGATCCGGGGCTACCGCACGATCTCGGGCGAGGCGGCAAGCCTCCTTGCCGGACTGCCGCCGTGGGATCTGGAGGCGATAGTCCTCGCGCGCCTGTATGAGTGGCGCGCGGAGGCACTACGCCGGGGGGAAACCCCGCTTCCGCGGCAAATCGCGGCGGAGCGGACGGACCTCCGGCGCGATCTCATGGCGGCATGGAAAGAGCGACTGTCGCAACCCAGCGCAGGGCACGCCACGATAGCGGCGGTAAGACCCCTCTTTGAGGAGTGGCTAGAGAGGCGTCACGGCGTCCTCACCTACCGCCTGACGCAGGTCCTCACCGGACACGGATGTTTCGGGAGGTTCCTGCACATCATCAGGCGGGAGGAAACGCCCGGGTGTCACCACTGCGATGATCGCCCCGAGGACACGGTGGAGCATACGGTGGGGGCCTGCCCTGCATGGGCGGAGCACCACCGTGTCCTCGTAGAGGCGATCGGTAGCGGCGGCGACCTCTCACGCCCGGCCCTGGTTCAAGCCATGGTGAGGGGCGAGGGGGAGTGGGAGGCAGTCGCCTCCTTCTGCGAAGTAGTCATGCTAGCGAAGGAAGGAAGGAACACGGGTGGGTTTTAGTCCGTAAGAGTCTGACACTCCCTTCCGCTCCACACAGAGCGGGAGGGGTCATTTGATGATTTCCCATCATCAAAAAAAAAAAAAAATACACACATACCTTCTGGAATACATTTTCGCAATGTTGAAAACTGCGGCAAAACTTATTATGTAGTTTAGGAGAAATAAGCGCGCAGATCGATAGACACGAAAAGCGAACTTGATTTTAACTATTATAAGATAATTATATAGTATCGCAGGTCAAAGCGACACAAACATATAGGTACACATGACAATGAACAACTGTTGCTATGGGAAGAACTCAAATCAGCTGTTTCATACAAAAGTACGAATAACACAATAAAAATGTATGGAACCCCGGATTTTTAGGGTTCCGTAGGTACACAAAGTGTGCCAACGGAACCCTATTACTAAGGCTCCGCTGTCCGTCAGTCCGTCCGTCTATCAGCGGGCTGTATCTCATGAACCGTAATAGGTAGACAGTTGAAATTGAAAATTTCACACAGTGTGTATTAACAACAATAAAATAAAGTTAAATAAAAAACAAATGTGGTTAAATATTGTACAGTGCTAAGGAACTCTTCGTATGCGAGTCTCGCAGTTGGCCGGTTTTTTTTTGTATCCTGTCGTTAACCAGCCATACTGTAGACATACACTAGCTTTAAGTTTACGCATGCGCCTATGAACTGCATTCAGTAGGTATCATTTAATAAAATAGCTTTATGGCTACATTTTCTTTTACAAAATATTAATTTATTTAACGTAAATACGACAATTCTGATGTTATTAAGGTAAACTAAACTATAGATGTCCTTCACTTGTATCTTAAACAAGAAAGAGACAGAGCTTTCACCAGTTACAGCATACCTACTTTGTACTAATAAGTATTATAAATTCGAAAGTAACTCTGTCTGTGTTATCTTTTCACGCCTAAACCACGAAACAGATTTAAATAAAAGGAGATAGATGGTATTCTGGGAAGGACATAGGCTACGTTTTGTCCCGGTAGCACGTTCCCGTAGGAAAATTTCCGATAGCCTCGCGGTCGAAGCCGCCGGCAGAAGCTATATCAGATATTCATAAGCCTTCCTTTTCAGCTTTGCTGTAATCGGGTAAAAACACACACAATGAAACTCAAGAAAAATTATCCAACAGTAAGAAGGAAAGAACGTGAACACGAAGAAGCCATCATTGTAAGTTATTAATATATTCACGAAATTCGCGTCCCGGTGATAATGACTGCGTTTAATATTGAAAAGGTATGAGGACGATTGCCGAGTGCCGAGTGGGGTGAAAGGGAGCCTTACCATCCCGTATTCAGAAATCTACATTTTAGGATTTAACAAATTTTTGTCGAAGCTAAAGCTTTGTTATCGTAAGAAAGCGGTAACGTCATTTAAACGGCTGTAAAATGTTGGCACTATGAAAATGACAGTGGGTATTTGACATTACTGCAATCAAACACTGCGGAACAGATTGTTATGACAGTAGTCATTGTGCGTCAGTTATTGTTTATGTGTGACGTCACCGGTTTCTTAGAAAACCCAAGCTTAAGCTTAGCTCACAAAGCGGGATCATCCATAAGGGGTAGGTACCGCTGACCCGGAACATAAAGGGCCAAGGAAGGAACACGGGTGGGTTTTAGTCAGTAAGAGTCTGACACTCCCTTCCGCTCCACCCAGAGCGGGAGGGGTCATTTGATGATTTCCCATCCTCAAAAAAAAAAAAAGCTTAGCTCACGCAAAGGAGTAATGTTTTATAGTAGTTGTTCCTTCCAAACGCTGTAGAACTTAAGTTATTAGAACAGTAGTAGATACACATAAAGATGTGGGAAGGTGTCATATAATATTGCCCCTAAACGTTTTTTCTATCAGAAATTCTGTTACAAAATGTCAATTCCTAAGAAAAAGATCAGGCAATAATTTTCATTCTCCTTCTAAAAGTAACTGTGGCTATATTCATGGGAGTTTCCCGCACTAAAATATGTTTTTATCTTATGAAAACTTCACATTTATGCGCAGCTTTGTGTATTATGTCTCAAGGAACACAAAGATAGTCCTTGTGTTTATTTACGCAGCATGGCGACAAAAGTAGATAGCAGTAATCCTCGCGCAAACATTAAGACAAATTGAAGAGATAATGCTGAAATTAATATGATCATGTACACACTGGGGAGCGAATGAGTTTTGTAATTATCATTATGTCAACTTGTCCTTACATTTATTTCCGCCATTGTAAATACCAAAGCACATGTTTGGTTACATAATATATATTTCTACCACTTGACTGTTTCAAGAAAATGTTTTATGCGGCTGACAACAAGTCTTACGAAATGTAGCCAGCAATACATCGCCCGCAACCCTAAAACATGTTTTTGCAAAAACTACGCAACTCCTTTACGCAAATATTTGTATTGAACAACTGTAATAGGTAACTACTGGTTATAGAAACCCACAAGCCACAACAGAACAATACATCATCGTCGAGTGCTAGTACTTCAATTAAAACAGTCCATCAAAAACTCAACCTTTGACTGCGTTATGTATGACGTAATCAATTAGGCGTCAACAAAGAATCATGTAGGTGTGTACAAGTGATATAGCCACAAATAGCAGTGAAAATATTTTTAGTTTAGAAGCACCTTGTGAAAAGGAACAAAAGAATAAACTTCTACTACAATGGCTGACGTCCAAACTTTTCTTCTCAAACTTGTGTACTTTAGCCATTAGCTTATTGCGTCCAAGAACTTTCTCACTTCCAAAAAGTATACAAATAAAGAGTTACGAACTTATAAACTGGTCCATCTGGTTTCCATTCTGATGTCATTCATAACACCACGATGGTGTTACGTCACAACAATGGCGTCATAGTGCTCACGGCGCGGCGCGGCGTTCCACTTCGCTTGTCCATTAGCCGCCTGCAAATGGGTCGCGAGTTTTTTGGCGATGCGACGACGTGTCATCAATCGTAGTGGCGTAACGTATGTTTGTTTAGTTTATTTTTTGTATGTGTTAAAAGGGCAGCAAATTGGATTGCCCGCAACTATGTTTAGGAAAAAAATGCATTGTAAAATATGTTCTAAAAACTATACAGGCAATATTGGTCAGATAGGATCGCAATTTATTGATAATGGCAGGCTGCACTTGGGTCATCTTTAACTATGCCCAAGAGTACGGAAAGGATTAGCCTATTATTTCCGAAAAAAAAGTAGAGACACCGCACTATTGACTATAGTTTCGAAACACCATGGGTCATGCATGAGTCACCTGTGCCCATCCGTGGACACAAGTGATAATATAGAAAAGATCATCTATATTATGATATAGATAGATACTGATATTATAGTAAGGTGTGTCCCAGCATTTACACCGCTTTTACAAGCAGACAATCCAATTTATTTTATTTCCTTTCCAAACTGATTTTATTTGTAGACTTACTATGCTTTCCTTTCGTTTTCTAGATCAAACTAAAAGGGATCCTCTTTTTTTTTTGAACTTATTTCTTTCGTCCACTAATTCTCTGCCCCCAATTTTCAAAAACAATTTTCTCTTCACCTATGGCCTATTCTCCGAATTACCCCTTTGTCTAATAAAACATTATACTGTGCAAACATCCTCCGACCATCCAGTCAGCCAGTTTGTTGGACAACAAGTTGGCTGGCTGCAACGTGACAAAGTTTATAAGTATTAAGAGCGATAATCTAATCGAATCGTATATTGTATCTACGAGATTATTACCTAAGTAGACGATTATTTTATAACTTAGTATACTAAGTTTCGTCAAAAAAAACTCCTTCGCTATAGTTGTGACAGAGTACAAAATATACAAGAAGCCTTTTCAGTATCGCATTCAAAATCATCGTCATCGTTATTCAGGCATAAGTACGACTTTCACAGAAAGCCCTACCCACCTCTTCCACTCCAAGAATCGCCACAAGGATTGGTCAGACAATGAATTTAAAATCATTGTCATGCAATCAATTTACTTTCTCCACAATACGAAAAGCGCCAAAAATTGAGAGCTAAAAACCGTCAGATACAGAATGGAAATGAAAAAATTCCGTCCCACCATTGCAATGCCTTTGACGTGGGACAAACGTGTGCAATTGTTGCGGTCAAAAGGAACGTACGGGTAACCCCCACTTGTACAGAGAAATCTTTGAAAGGAAATTCATGCATGCCTGCTTATTAGTACCTTTCATAATGTGATAAAGCACTCAAATGCATTTTAATTACTCGGCTTCATCAAGCTCTATGGATATTGGAAACTGATCTATCTTTTACTCGAAATGTGAGCTGCTGAGTATACTATACAGCGTGTATCAATTGCCGTGCCCCCAGCGCCCATCTCATAAATCGACAAATGAATACTGACAAATGGGGTCGTGCAATGAAATAAATAACAAGGAACGAACATAGGTTCTCAGTCGTATAGATACGACTGAGGCGACACGGCCACGAAAACATTTGTCGTAATAATCCGGCCAATAGGTTAAGGATGACAACTTTCTCCGTAGGACCAAAATAGTCATCTTGAAAAAATTATCCCATACATAATAATATTATATTAAACTAGCTTTTGCCCGCGGCTTCGCCCTCGCGGACGTCGGAAAATATCCCACGGGAACGTAGGTACTACTGGGATTAAAGGGTACCCTATGTGTGTTAATGCAGGTAAATAAATGTATTAATTCCGTAAAACATTGTTTTCATATAATTATCGTGTTCAGACAGACAGACGCAGCGGGGGCCTTTGTTTTATATTGTAGTTTTAAAATTGTCATCAAATGTGCCATTGAATCGTCAATTTACTTGAAACCCAAACCTAGCATCAATCAAGTATACAATCAGTAAATAAATTTCGTAATTTATTGTAATTTTGGAAACTATGCCTTTTAGCGTTGGGGGCACTCAATCAATCAATCTGTAAAAAAAACCTAGTAACGGCACAGTGATTGATTGAACCATGAAATTGTTTGGAACCCCTTTTATATTTTTAAAGTACCTATTTTCCTACAGGAAAATTTAACTGGACATTTTACATTCAAACATTATAATTGAATTTCTGAATAATTATTATACCCATTTTTAACCGATTATAAAAACCGATTTGGAATATTCTTTTTTTTTTTCCCCATTGCTCCCATTGCTCCCATTTCAATTTTACTGAAATCGGTCGAGCGCTTTAAAAAAAATCAGCAATAAATTATTTTTAAATAAAAAAAAACCGCCTTCAAACGGACGTAGACGATGCGATCGTTTTTGAATTGGTGTGGGGTAGGTACCATAACTAAAAATAAAATTACAAAAAAAAAAACACTTTTTCACTTTGTAGTGTTTTGTTTTTGGTTTAAAAAGTTTTTATATTATACTGGTATGATTTATTGGTCAGCACTTGGTGGGTTTTCTATCATAAATTCAATATTATATCGTTTTGTTATGTATGAATTAGGTAATTGTAGGTATAAGTATATACTCGTAGACTGTATTTGTCTAGCCTTTCTGATTCACTCTGTCTCATAACCATTACTGACTGACGTGACTGATTAATAAAGCGCCAGTACATTTAAGTATTTGTTCGTTTTTAAACCATTATCCGTACCTTGCTGGCACAGAACAAGTTTCCTCAGTCTATCCTACCAATTCGTTACATATTCATTTCATTAGTGAAACGTTTGTCTACGTGTGCTTTTTAGCCAAGTATAATATTTTAGGGTAGGAATCTCTCCCTTTCAAAAGCTTTTAGCTAACTGCGATAAAACTTTGACATTCCATTTTCCAATTAAAGCAAAATGTAGGTGCCAAACAGGTGCCCAAACAGATTCGCTCTTTCTTTTGTTATTTGGGAGCAGACGACCCTACTGATAGCAAGTGGTCACTAAGTCTCCATTGCTTATGGACATCTTAATAGTAGAGGCATCGCAGGTAGAGTTCCATCGTAGAGACAAAGATGTAATGATCTAAGTGCACGTAATTATACAGGCACACTTGGTACAATGTTGTGTCTTGCTCTCAAAACGACGAAGGAAAACATCAAGAGGAAACACCTCTGTGTTGGAGAAGAGAGAGAGAAACGTGAGGAATTGTTCTAGAACCAAACATTTTAAGACATGTGACATCTACCAACCCGCACTGGGTCCGCATGGTGAATTACGGCCCACTTCCTCTCATCGAGAGGAGGCCTGTGTCCCAGCAATGGAAACAATAAAGGCTGTTTATGCATGGTATATTTCAAAATAAACACTGCTTTGCGGTAGAAATAGGTTCGATGTTAAATCTTAAACTAATTCATTTACTAGCAGACAACGTACAGCCTAAACCGTTAAAAAACTTCTTGCTGCTAGAAAAGTATGAAATTTTGTAATAAGAGTTCCATAAATATTGTAAAAGTGATCAATGAGGAGGTTAAATAGGGGATGAAAGTTTGTATTGAAAGTTTTTAGTTTTTGCCGATGGGAAACCCCATCGGGCACACGGCTTCTTTATTTATTAACTACGAATCTATAACTGCAATTTTCACATTTTCCAGGGTAATAACTCTACCATCGGTAACTCAAAAATACTGCACTATTATTGCATAATTCCAACGCTGCAGTAAAACAAAAGAGAGCGCACATGATCCCGGCGGCACAATATAATTGGCTCGTACTCGAATGAAATAAATACGAATACCTCGAGAGCGGCAAACAAAGTAAAATAACATTAACATAACATTTTAAACTCTAGCTTATTGCCTTACAAGATAATTTGTTAAGCAAAACAGACAGTTCTCATAATGTTACATATTCATTGCTATTGTAAAAAAATATGACAAGCTTGCGTGTTATGCAAGTTGAGGGTTCTGTAGGTGAAAAAAAATTACATTCAAACATTGCGCATGTTTGTCCCAGGACGGTTAGGTCGGGCTGTACCTCACCCACCCACTTATGTTTAATTCCCATGTTATAGGGGGCGAGTCTATTGTCATCAACCGGGCACCAATCCAGTCTCCAGGCTGCTGTTGAGAAATCCCTGATGGAAGAATACAATAATCAATCGAACCAAGGACCTCAGTAGTAGCACATACAATCCGTGAAAATACTGTATAATATGTAAATTATATTAACTAGCAAAACACCACCCTTTGATGGGTGATATCTAATTATCTACCTACAAAACATTACATTTTATTTCAAGTGACTGTGGGTTTTCTTTTATTTAACCCTGTAGGTATAACAATAATGATTCCATATTTTTTTGCGAAACCTTATTACCCAGTTTGAAATTGCCATAAAATATGGAGAGCAAGACACAATGTAAATGGGACTTACAGGTTAAGTGCGCACTTGTAATTCTTACAATTTATGATCGAATTAATTCTGTTTTAAAAAGTATTTAAATTGGTATCTCTGCTATTAGCCCCTTTGTTTTTTTTTTGAGGGTGGGAAATCGTCAAATATCGTCTCCCGTTCTGGGCAGAGCGGGAGGGCGTGTCAGACTCTTACTGACTAAAACTCACCCGTGTTCCTTCAGTTGCCTGTGCCAGCGGCCACGGTATCCCTCTCAGACTTTCCCGCAACCCTAGGCATCGGCCCTAGCGGACCCCGTCATTGATGCTGACATCTCTTTGAGGCGCGCGTGGAACACAACGCGCCGTCGACCCGGGCCTGGTCCTTATCGAACGGCATGCTGCCCATTGCTCGCCGTTCGCAAGCCCGCGCCTACGGTGGCCGGGAATTGGCCTGCGATTCCCGACGCCCAGGGCGTCTCCTGCGGCGGCGTCTAGGGGCGTGAGGGCACGAATATTGCCTCTCCCTCACGCGTTCCGCCTTCTCCTTCGCGAACATTACTGCTTCGCAGAAAGAGGTGACGGCTTCCCAAGTCCTCTCGCTCCGTACCATGGGCTGGACCAGGGCCGGACGCGAGAGATCGCCTCCACGAGGATACGGTGGTGCTCCGCCCAAGCCGGGCAGACCTCCACCGTGTCCTCCGGGCGATCCACACAATGGTGACACCCGGGCGTTTCCTCCCGCCTTATCCGGAACAGGAACAGGCGGGTGAAAACAACCGTGTCCGGTGAGGACTTGCGTCAGGCGAAAGGTGAGGACGCCGTGGCGCCTCTCTAGCCACTGCTATTAACCCCTGTGTATAGTGTGAGGCCTGTGACCACGGCAAGGTTTATTTACGGTACGGAGACGGCGCCGTGCCGCAGTGCCGCCGCCGCCGTGTCTGTTGACAAGCTTCCATTGTGATCCATACAACACTGACGACCGTGCCTACACAAGGCGAATCAACCGTAGTTTTTCACGGCAAGAAAAAAGTGTGTGTACAACGGGACTTATTGGGGGGGGGGGGCAAATAAACAGAGGAGGCATATTTTGTTTCATGAACACGTGCCTATTATTGGACGTCAGTAGATAAATTGGTTTATTATATTTGTACGTGCTGTACTTTCAGTAGAGGAATGCTGATACATAGTTCTAAAAATATTCTCGGGAAGAAACTATAATAATATGGCTATAATAATTCGATGATTCAAGTCCTATTATAAATTAAAAATACACTTGGGGTAGGTATGAGGTTAAAATGTGTCCTATCTTCAGATTTTTATCGCACATTTTTTTTATCTCAAAAGCAATTTAGTTACTACAGGTACCCTGAAACCATAATAAAACAAAGATAAAGCTCTAAAAAGACAATAAAAAAGCAAAGAACGATACAAAAGTCAAACGAATTAAACAAATAAATTTCATGAACGCGATGTTGTTTTTTGTAATGTTGCTCCATTCGCCCCAAGCTATGCGACGGAGACAAATTGTGTAAAGGGACTTTTTCAAATATGTAATTTTATGTAAAATATTTTGTTATTTGATGTCATATATAATTTGGTTTTCACGTAATTTCTGCATGAGTTAAGAATCACATTATTTTTCGTGTGCCTAATACTACCTACGTTGGTAAATAAAGGTCACCGCACACATAGGCACTGCACCGGGTCGGCTTCACCCCACCTCATCGGTTCGAGTTGAGGCAATAATACCGAAAAAATGCGAACTACACGTAACACGCTCAAGTGACAGCAATTGCGGAGAACACAAATGAAAGTAGTGGTATAAGCAAGCAAATAAAATATTTTTCTTTCTTTCATGCCACGAGTCACCGTGACGCGACATACGGAGAGACGGACGGTCCCAGGTGACGCGCGCGCGTGTCGCTTGACGCAAGTCACATCGCTCGAGGCTGAGAACGGGCCCGAGCTGACGACCAATTTGTAAGGCAATGGTAACAACTAAACAATACAGAGGCAGTACACTAACATATAAAATGATCAGAAGATCGCATGACATAATAACATAACACCGCGTCAGTCGTCCCCGACGAGGTACCTCGGCTGAGGTGTATAGGGCTACCTCCATTTCGTCAAATATGTTTTTAAGGATATAATGGCGGTTTTGTCGCTGTTTTGAGAGATTTTTCAATAAGTTGTAAGAGGCAAAGTACTAAATTTTACGCACCTAATTGCCTTCCTAACCTACATCTTGACATACATAGTAAAAAACAAAGTCGTTTTTCGTGTCTGTCTGTGTGACCGCTTAGATCTTCTAAATTACAAAATCTATTTTCATGCTGTGTTCACCATCATTTAGAGCATTAATTTTTTCCGGAAGGTTCATGCGTATAATAAATTTATATTATAAGGCAGGTTACTAGTCAATGATAAATTGGTGGCAGATTCAGTTACCGTGAATGTACATTTGAACGAACTATTTCACAAGGAGCGCTTTACGTTATTAATGTTTTAAACGAAACATATTAAAATATACGATGTTGTTATTTCGTTACGGCGCGCGTCGTTGTGTTGCCCCGAGCGATGCGACGCGACGTGTACCAATGAAACTCTTGCTACGTCATCATTATACGTTATCATTTCTCCTTATAAATGTATTTTAGGGTTCCGTCCCCAAAGGATACCAACGCGATCCTATTACTAAGCCTCCGCTGTCCGTCCGTCTGTCTGTCAGCGGGATGTATCTAATGAACTACTGAGGTAGATACTTGAAAATGTCAATGTAAAAGTTAAAAATTAAATGGAGTCTCTCCACACGAGAGACGTGTTTTTTTCGGCGTTTTTTGCCTCATGGTACGGAACTCTTCATGTGCGAGTTCGACTCACACTTGGTCGGTTTACTTTCTAAAAATTATAACTTTTTTTTAAACAAAATATTAGAAATTAAATTTATTAGTAGTTATTTTTATAATCATAAAAGGTTTATGTAGGCCACATAGTCGTGGGTTAAGTTTGTGTTTCAGTTTTTTTAAATTAAGGTAGGAATGCTTTTAGATAAATGGAGGTGTCTCACACAATATAACTATGGAATAAATAGGCCTATTTTTCTTTAACTTCCTCCCTCCTTAAATATCATCATTACATAATGGTTTCCTTGCTCTTGTTTCATGTTTATTATTGTATATATAAGTTAATAAGTTTATGTTTTATGTATATGTATTTATTGTATATGAAAATGGTACATCACTGACTACCTGCAGTATTGTCTCTCCTTCTCCCTGTAATCCACCCAAGGGTTGTCTGTAAAAGACCGCCCATTGTGTCAACCTATGTAAAATGTCTACATTTATATCTGTAATTTTTTGGTGTACATAATAAAGAGTATTCTATTCTATGTAATTTTTAAGAACTTGAACGGTGAAATCATCACCGAATTATAATTTTGTATCTTGACATTTTTGTAACGAACCTAAAATATAGAAATTGGTTTTTGTGGGTACGGAAACATCTCGTTAGGAGATTGCTATCAACTGATTGATTCCATCTTCTTTAAATTAGATGAATTCTGCAACCAATCTATCAATAAAAACATTATTTAAATGTTTGAATGCCACTGAGGAATACGTAACAGAAAGACATTACCTTCCTTCTGGTGCAGTCGGGTAGAAACCGACAAAATTGCCTGACAGTAATCGTCAAAAAATCTTGCTAATACTTTGGCAGCCGAGATTGCAACAACCTTTATAAAATTAAAACGTCATAAAAACTTCTTCTGTACTAGAGCCCCTGTAACGCCCTGTAAGCTTAAAAGAAGCTTTTCAGATAACCCTACAAATACTGGTCGTGACAGATTTCAGGAAAGAGATGGAAACAGAACAGCTCAAACGGTCGGTTTGTAGCTTTGAGCATAAAAGGCTTTTTAACGACAGCCTGTTTTTAGAGGTAAAATGATCCATAGCTGAGGAACGGATGATTTGCGAACTATGTCTGTATGTTCAGCTGCTGGTAACGATTGTCAAACGAACGCCTTTGACACCAAAGGTACGGGTACACGAAAGACAGAATGTTTGACTAGTGGTCCAGCCGTTAATTGTCTGTTAGTGATGCCCAGTTGTTTGGTAGCGAAGGTAAAAGATCACTCTGATCAAATTCTGTATCTTATTGGAACGAAGTTCTTTAAGGCAGCTTGCGGCAAAAGTAAAATTTTAGAAAATCTTAGATATCGTCACGTTACGAAGAAGCGTTATGCGACTTTTTATTATATATAATAGAGACAGAGAGAGAGATAGATTTCATGGTATTCAAGGGTGCTGAAGCCACTAGCTGCATGGATAAACAGGAACAATGATAAATCAGTGAATTATTTGAATGATGTAATGCATTTTATGAGTTGTGTGATAATGGGACTGAAATGGGATAAATAAATGCCAGTTATCTACACCACAACACTGTACATACATTACCTAAAATAGGCTTAACATATATTATGTAAAAAATATTAAATATAAAATTAAAAAAAACCCCGACACAAACAAACACTCTAAAAACGGTTGAACAGATTTTCGTATTACTTTTCTTTTTTTTTTTAATTATGAACACTCGATCAAGTCACATTGCAAACAAAACAAAAAAAAAACAAATCGGTTCAGCCGTTTGAGAGCTACGATGCCGCGGGCAGACACCCCTTTTTTTCCGACGAGGATTAAAAATTTACCTGTAAGTATAAAGATATTCCGTCTATTACAAATCTTTCGTTTAATATTTTAGATTCCATATCTAGTTCTCGTTTTAAAACCGATTTAAAAGGTATGAATATAAAACTTAATAATTTCACCAAAGAATGATCGCCTCTCAAAAACTTGAAATCGTAAATCTAACTTGTCTCTTTCACACATTTTCATTGAGTGGCAATAAAATTTGAATGTTCCAGATCTTTTATTAATCTATTCTACCCACTCCCTAACTTCTGTTAAATGAACACGCAAAATATTTTAGCCATAAAATTAATGTAAATGTATGTAAACATTATGCTGATGCTGATACATTACTCCAGCTTAATATAGGTACAAATTAAACTATAATTAATTGTGTCAGCCTGTAATTTGAACCTCTGAAAGCTTATTTTCATACTAAACAAGGTTTCTACTTTTCTAGTTATTTAGACAGTATAAAAAGTCAGCACTTGGTCCTGAGGTCCATTTATCGGGATCCCACCTTCACCTTTTACAGCCTGGTGATTATAATTAATCATTGTGGCTGTTATTTATAATAAGCCTTCTCATATATCAAAAAGCTAATTAACCTTTCCTTCCACCTCACTAGTTCAGTAAATTACCGAAAATAATAGCGTGTAACAGGAATCAACAACAACAGTCGTTCTCGTGTATACGAGGAACAAACATGGAGGGCGTATGGAACCAAATTATATACAGTTAGTTAATTAGAATCCCTATGGTGTGTCTGTATAATGTTAATAAATATTCATGTCTATTTTTGTATGGCAAACGTTTCTTATGTAAAGTGGTGGACAACCACATAGGTCTGTGTTTTTCTAACAAAACGGTAACGTCATATAGCGGTCGAAAATTACGGTGGCCCATGAAAAAAAACTGTGGGAGCTGTAGACCTAATTATGCAACTGCTACTGAAAATTGCAAATTATTTAAACAAAATCTTTGTAGATAAGGGTTATTGTTAAAATCTTTTAACCTAAAAAAAAATAGGTCTTAATTCGAGTCCGTATTGTAAAGGGCGTGGTTTTTCCGGGTCGTTCTATTGTAATTAGATTACTTATAAGTAATTTGTTTTTCCCATTTATTACAAACTTAAAGTACTTACTTAAATCAGCAAACTATTCTAACAGGCAATTAAAATACAGATAAAATTTAAAAAATTAACGAATTTATCAAACATTTTAAAAAGTCAAAAATAGTTTACTCTTTTCTGAAATAACGAACAATATGCTACAGAAATTACATTTAACATTTCGGTACCTACACGTACGACCTTTTCTTTACCCGTTAGAATTTTCTTCAAGAAAATAAAACTTAATTAATTTTGTTTTTTTCAACTCTACGCCCTTCTGAAAGACCAACAATCTTTACTTACAAAAGAAACTAAATGTACGCGAAACAATTTAATAAAATTGTGCGTGTGAAAAAATTAAGTTCATATCAGTTTTCGTTCGCTAGGTTGGGTTATTTCTAAGTGTAGCGTGAACGAAACTAGGTATGTATGTATGGTATCATTTAATTGGGAAAAGAAGTAGGTGACTAAGTACATAATGATAAAGGATGCAAACCATTTTAATATCTCGTTGGTAATCCTTAAATAAATAAAATATAGCTGAGCCTAGAAAATATTTGACATCTGAGTTTGTTTCGGCCGTTCTTCTCAGAGTGGTCCGATAGGAAACGCCGACGTCATCTAAACTTAAAATTAGATTGACGTGTAAAAGTGTTTTTGCAAACCTACTTACAGAAATAAAATCATTTATCCTACAAGCCTTTATTTTTTTTTGAGGATGGGAAATCATCAAATGACCCCTCCCGCTCTGGGTGGAGCAGAAGGGAATGTCAGACTCTTACTGACTAAAACCCACCCGTGTTCCTTTCTTGGCCCTTTATGTTCCGGGTCAGCGGTGCCCCTTTCGGACAATCCCGCTTTCCCGGCAGGCTTGGGCCCTAGTGTGCCCCCTCTTCGATGCTGACATCTCTTTGAGGCGCGCGTGGAACACGTACGCGCCGTCCAGCACGGGCCTGGTCCTGATCGGACGGTGAGCTACCCATTACTCACCGCCCGCAGGCCCGCGCCTACGGTGGCCGAGAGTCGTCACGCGGCTCCCGACGCCCGAGCGTCCACCGCGGCGGCTTGGACGGGAGACTCTCTCCCTCTCCCGTCCCGCCACCTCCTTCGCCAGCATGAATGCTTCGCAGAAGGAGGCGACTGCCTCCCACTCCCCCTCGCCCCAGCCCATGGCTTGAGCCAGGGCCGGGCGTGAGAGGTCGCCGACGCTGCCGATCGCCTCTACGAGGACACGGCGGTGCTCCGCCCATGCAGGGCAGGCCCCCACCGTATGCTCCTTCGTGTCCTCGGGGCGGTCATCGCAGTGGTGACACCCGGGTGTTTCCTCCCGCCTGATGATGTGCAGGAACCACCCTAAACATCTGTGCCCGGTGAGGACGCCGTGACGCCTTTCTAGCCACTCCTCAAAGAGGGGTCTTACCGCCGCTATCGTGGCGTGCCCTGCGCTGGGTTGCGACAGTCGCTCTTTCCATGCCGCCATGAGATCGCGCCGGAGGTCCGTCTACTCCGCCGCGATTTGCCGCGGAAGCGGGGTTTCCCCCCGGCGTAGTGCCTCCGCGCGCCACTCATACAGGTGCGCGAGGGCTATCGCCTCCAGATCCCACAGCGGCAGTCCGGCAAGGAGGCTTGCCGCCTCGCCCGAGATCGTGCGGTGTACACGCAAAGCAATCCTACTAGCCTTTACTTGGGAAACACTTGCTTGTTCATTGTTTCTCACTCTAGTTGTAAACAAATAACATTGTTGCAATATGCAAAAATCTCTAAAACAGAACGGCAACGTCGCATGCGATTGTTAAACTAATTGGCTGGTGTCAGTTTTTAATAAACTAATGCACCATTGCCATTCCGCAAAACAAACGACTTACAACAATGTTTCCTTTGTGTGGGCGAAATGGTCTGACGGGAGTTTATTTTGTTTTATTTTCGTGGATTCAATTACGAAATTGGAGTTTCGAACAGACATATTGACCAGCGGAAATACCTACAATACAGAGCATTTATTAGGAACCTTCTTGTTTTTTCTAGTACCTATTATTTGCGATGTACTACTATTCCTCGAGATTCGCGACCTGTTTCATTACCTACTGGAAAAGGAAAACGACTCGCAATTTTAATGGCTGCCGACTGAAAATAGACTTAGCAAATTATGAGCACCCGCCTTGTAGGTATGCATGTTTCACTGAGTAGCCACTTAATCTTCTTTACCAATTTATTCACCAACAAACTATGGTAATGGCTAGTAGTTTTTACTTAAACCCTATAAATAAACAGCGTTTCCCTTGACACGATTTTCCTAGTAAAGAACAACAAGAAAGACCCATAGTCGTCAGCATAAAAAATGGCAGTCTTCACGTGCGTTCTTATCTAAAGGGGAAGAGAAAGAATAATGAGGTGCAATAAGTGACAAATTGTGGGACAAGGGGCATAGAGCAGATGGAAAACCGAAAGGTCATTCCTTACAAGGATTTAAAAACAAGGACAAAAATTTAATTCATACTAATTGTTATAAATTCGAAAGCAACTCTGTCTATCTGTCTGTATGTTACCTTTTCACGCTTAAACCACTAAACGGATTGCGATAAAATTTAATTTCATTGCATCCTGTGGAAGGACAGACTTTTTGTCTCAAAAATAATCCTAAAATAGGTGATGTAGGGGATGAAAGTATGTATGACATTTCTTAAGTTAGGGATATATAAATTTAAATTTACGAGTATGCAATAGGTAAAAAAAAACTGCATTTTTTGTAAAATGTAAAATAGGGGATTCACGTGGTTATTGGTTTTGTGTACCTCTTATTAAAATATTTAAGGAATTGGAAATAAAGTCTGAACCCGTATCCTGAGGTATTATTTATTTTAGTGTTTACTGCATATACATCCCTGCTTCTATTTTATTAGAATTTAAAGTTATAAAATAACTTATCTAATATGTAGGTAGTACGTTGTCAATGGCGACGCTAGAGTATTTCAAGTTAATGATGATAATATTAAAATTAATTATTATTATTAAAGTTTAATTTTTTAAATTTATGTATTCAAAGTCTATAAACAATAACAAACATAAAGCCTGCCAAACTGCATAACAGTTTGTCGGCAGTTGTTCTCGTCTAGCAATGTTTTATACAAATTTTAAAAGTTATGTTGTGCTAAAACATAAATATGCTAAGTAAACTATATAAAAATAAACCTACAGTCGAGATCAAGAATCACACAATAAACAAAAACGTGTTTTCACCAAACGTAAGGTTTGTTACAAACATATCTATGGACACAATGAGAGATAATGTTTTTGCAGAACTTTTTTAAGCTGATCCTTGGACTTGACATGCGTTACCAGTTCTGGGGGTGGCTCATTCACTAACGTTGGTATTACGTACAGTAGGTACCTTCTTGTGCGCTTACCAAAGTAGTTTGTTACTTTTGGAACAGCAAGTGTCTTCTTCTTAGATAAACGAATTAAGTTAGACATTGAGAATCTCAATAAACTGGTTAATAAAAATAAAATAAAAGATTATTTGCATTTATTATCAGTCTGTTACCTTTTCACGCTTTAACGGCTGAATGAATTTGTATGACAGGATACTATTTGTCCCGGTAGTACGTTCACGTGGCAACATTTTCCGACATCCGGTCGAAGCCGCGGGCAGAAACTTGTTAAAAATAAAATAGTTACAAAACATCAAATTCAATAATGGAATTAATTTTGCGTTTTTGTTCTTGAAATTCATGTACTTAATGGGTTTTTGTAAGATTTATTTTTAGATTATTTATAGTAAGCCAGTTTATTCATTTAGATAGGGAATCACGCAGGCGCAAGAAAAAGTAATTTAGATTATTGTTTCAATTACTATAAAATAATAACCCTTTTTCGCTTCGATCTACAATACCAACCGTACTGTTTTTCATGTGCTTCTCGATTGTAACAATAAATAATAACAATCCATCCGTATTCATGTAATGCGTATTTTCTTTGTGGTTTGTGTTATGGATACCATCTGGTATCCATAACACAAGCCTTAAGTGTTAAGTGCTTAACTTGGAACTAGATGGTGCTGTGTGCAATGTCAGACGATATTTATTTATTTATTTTATGCTGCCCAAGGAGTGTACGAGACAGGCTCGACCTAGTGTGGAGTTCCTAAGCAAAATGCTTCCTTTGCGTCTTTTGTTTTAAAATGTAAACCAAGATATTTACGAGTATGTGGTGGACTTTAAGTAATTGTAGAGCACTGTTTTTGGCAAATAAACATTATCATTATCAAAAGAGACTGGCTAGAACGGACCTTTTTTTTTATTTACTGGGTAAACCTTCAAAAGGCGCCCGGCCTCGGGGGAAAGAGCTCGGGGAGTGTGGGATTCTTATCTCACTAAAACCACCCCTGTGGCCACCATCAGCACAAGGGGTCCCGGTTCCTCTTAAAAGACCAAGTCCAGAATCCCCCTGTGCAACGCCTGTCAGACACATCTCTGGGGATAGCACGGTAGCACATGACCACTGTGCTACCGTCGTCCCTGGGGCCACTCGATGGGCGGACGGAGTCCCCATTCTGGGCGAACTGACCTACGAACCAGTAGACACATGGAAAGTTATTTTGTAAATATAATGTTAACAAGATGCTTGCCACTTTCTATAACCCTTGACTAAGACTACCTTGTTCTTTAATAAGATTACAATTAACAACATAAACTCACGCCTTCTTTCCATGGGAGTAGGCAGAAACTGCATAACTTAAATGGCACGGTTGGCGCAGTGGTTCAGCGATTGACTGCTGAGTTACGTGTCGCGGGTTCGATTCCCGCACGGAACAAATATTTGTATGACCTGCAAGTAGTTGTTGCGGGTCTGGCTATTTGTGTATGTGGTAAACGCACCCACGATACAGGAGAAATTCCTAGTGTAGGGCAACGTTTTTAAAAAAAAAACTGTTAATAAATAAATAAAATAAGTTTATTTCATATAACCATTTGGCTTACATTGCATGTCGAGGAGTCTCCATTTAAGCATAGAAAATGCAGTAAATAAAAATAAAAAAGTGTACTACGCTACCTTACATAATACCACAAAAAATTTAAATTAAATCCATTGTTTTTTGAAGTCTCTTGATTGGCTTGAAAGCAGGCCTTCTGAAAATCTTTTCGTATCGTAGGGACCTCCGTATCGTCGTTCCCTGTAGAATAGGGCTATTACGGCGGTCGCAGGCGATTGATTCGCCTCATTCTATTCAAGTACCTACAAAAAAGATAAGCTCACGCATTTTTCCTTACTACCCCTGGATTTGGAGACAAAATAAACAGAATGAAGGGTGGGGTGACTGTTCTAGCTTAGAAATACGCTAAATAATTTGGTACTAAATGGTAAAAAAAACCAAATGCATTAAATTTAAATTACCGAATGTAAGAAGTAGCGAGTGTGACATCATGTTGAATGGAGAAAAACTGGAATTAATTAATCACACAGTTTTTCTGGGAATCACGCTAGACGAGAAATTACAATGGGGACCTCATATAACATCTCTTGCCGCTCTTGCAGCTCGGCCGCTTATGCTGTTAGAAAGATAAGACAGTTAACAGATGTAGAAACCGCGCGTTTGGTCTATTTTAGCTACTTCCACAGCATTATGTCGTATGGCATTTTACTGTGGGGTCGGGCTGCTGACATTGAATCCATCTTTATTTTGCAAAAGAGAGCTGTCAGAGCCATTTATAATCTACGTCAACGCGAATCTCTCAGGGAACTATTTAAAAGGATTAATATTATGACGGTACCTTGCCAATTCATCTATGAAAATATTATGTACGTAAGAAAAAATCTACATCTTTTTAATAAAATAAGTGATAGACATAATTTTAATACAAGAAATAAAGATAAAATTGATCAACCATTTTTCAGATTAGCTAAAATACATACATCTTTTATGGGGTACTGTGTTAAATGCTACAACAAAATACCTTGTAATATATTGCAATTAAATGAAAGAAAATTTAAAACTCATATAAAAAGTTCACTGTGTAAACAAGCATATTACAAATTAGAGGATTATATCCAAGATAAGAATGCTTGGAAACATGCTGGTCCAGCTCCACAGGACAATCTAGGATCTTGACAAAATTAAAACTTGTTGCTACTTTAATTGTATGGTTTGTTATTTTTATGACATTGGTTTACATTCTGTGACTACTTTAACTCACACTGACATATTAATTGTTTACATAATTTGGGAAATCGTATACTTTTACAATGTTTGTAAATATGTGAACACCATGTATCTATCATTTAATTAACTTATTTATCATTGCTACGTTTATTAAATTCTTTTTACCTATTTTGGTAGGGTAATTTTTATTATAGGTGCATCGTCTTCACATATAATTATATAATTAATGTATACAAAGTATTGTAACACATTTTAAAAGAGTAACGATGGAGTTTCTTGCCCATTCTTCTCCATACGAAACTACCTTTTGGAAGGGGCGACTATAATCAATTCTATTTAAATGTAAATGTTGACGTTCAAAAGTGCCTTTTATGTGCCTATTTGAAATAAATGCTTTGACTTTGACTTTGAAATTTTGCAAGTAGGTATTGGTTTCCATACTTTTCCTTTATTCTGTAAATATCTCACCATGAAAACTTAGGTGACGTGAGCTATCATTAGTGTCAATTTCCACCATCGGGTGGAACGACAGCTCACTTCACCTATGTATCCACGGTGAGATTTTTTTATTATTCTAAGGATTTTTTACAGATTAGACCTGCTGGATTTAACAATGAGACTTTTCTAAAGTCATTCTCTAACTTTTTGTGAAAGGAATAACATTATACTTATGTGATCTAGTTTTTCTACTTTGAATGGGCAAAAGAAATAAAGCTTCCGTAGAATACAAGTTAAGTGTACAAAGAAGAAGGATTTTAATCTATATTTATTCAAAATCTTTTAATCTTTATCTTTTTTGCTTTTATTATTTATAATTTTCCACAAGACTCTTTGAAAAATAAGAACACTTAAACAACTCAAACTCAAGGATAAACATTAATTAAGCCGAAGTAAATCTCATTATCTTATTAAAGTTAAATAAACAAATAAGTTCTTATAGCCTTTTGTTTTTGCATAGCCCGCGGCGTTTTTGCCTGACAAGAGAATTTGTTTTATTTTAATCAAAACATTCTTGCTTCCATATTTTTTAGGTCAAAACCTTCAAAACCACCGTCCACGTGCTAGAACTGAAACTTCTTAAATATTAAGAATAATTCTCGTCCAATTATCGAATCGTCGCCTAAGAGTTTTTACTTCAAAAAAGTTTAAAACCATTTTGCGTTCGTGTTTCACTAAAACATTGTGGTCCCCATACAAACGACTCTCATTGGAGTCCCGCTTGCACCACAAATCACTAAATGAGATAAGATAGATAAGATAAGATATTTATTCATATTCATAAGATCACATTTAAGTTACATAGAAGTTACATCATCATTATAAAGTTACATATTAATATTATGAAGAAAATATTAAACTATGCCTAAAATAAATCTAGTGTCTTATATAATATTGGTTAAAGGCGTAATGAATAGGTACAATAGTGACCTGCCCGATGTAGGTTTATTCAAACCTGTGTTTCAGGCTATCACTTAACAACGCTGAGTGCTTTAGTGGACTATTATGTTACTACATAGAGCTAGCATTGATACATAATATTAAAATTTTTAAATAAATATTGACTTAACGTATATACACTTATTGCATTACTTCTAGCAATTTTTCAGTGTCTGAGTAATTAATGTCGCTAAGTATTCACTCAACATTTCACTACATTTTTTACAATTTACACTATATGTATATACTTAGAGACTTATTGATTTTATTATATAAGAACGGACCTAAAAATATATAAAATTTATTTATAAAAGTATATGCATAATTTGAGTCTTTATGCAAACTAAGTCTTTTCTTCTCTTATCTATAGGTATTGGGATATAAGGAAGTTTGCTATGCTGGTGTAGTACTATATTCGATATAAATAGTTGACGCACGGTTAAAACCTTACATGCCGTGTAAAGCTCGTGTGTGGGTCACAGTCGAGTGCATAACAAATCAATGTGTTTACGGAAATTCAGATTTGTGTCAATCGTTACACCAAGATATTCCATATGATCGGTTTTTGCTAAAGTATGTCAGTTACATGCATTGTCAGCATACGTGCCGCACTTATCATAAATGTTTATGTTAGTAGTAGGCAGGTTAATATTTCTCATAGTAAATAAAATGTGTTTGGTTTTCTCTACATTTAGTGTTAGGAGATTTTCATATAGCCATTTAGACACTATATTAAAACCGTTCTGGGCTTGTTTATACACCTCATCTCGAGATTTGACTGAAAACAATAGAGCTGTGTCATCTGCATAAGACATTATGACACCATTATGGAGTGTTGGAATAAAGTAGAACCCAAAATACTACCTTGTGGTATTCCGTAATTACTATTTCGATGCTCAGAACTGACGTACTGACCAATTTTGACACATTGTTTGTGGTTACTAAGATAATCAGAAAGTAGTGAAAGCGTTGTTCCTCTTATTCCGAGTGTTTCAAGCTTGTCCAATAATAAAGGACAGGAAATTGTGTCAAAGGCCTTGGCGAGGTCTAGGAAAATCCCAAAACTAATTTGGATAGGGGCATACACTCCATGCCCCTATCCAAATTAGTTGTTATGTACTGCTTGATTAGTTGATTTTTTGGACCTAAAGCCAAATTGTCTATCTGAAAGCAATTTGTTATCTTCTAGGTATTTCATTAATCTAATATTAATGATTTTCTCTAGGATCTTAGAGAGCCCTGTTAAAACTGAAATGGGTCTGTAGTTATTAAAACTTTTTTGTCACCAAATTTATACAGGAGAAACCACTACTTTTTTAAGCGACTTAGGGAATATACCATTAGTTAAGCATAACTGAAAAATTTTAGTTAGCGGCGGAGCAAGTAGGTATTTGAAATGTTTAAAGTATGTTGTTGCGTCACCCAACCGCGCAAACGTCCTTTAATCCAGAAATAATTGTTAGTACTTCATCGACATCCGTGTCTAGTAAGACAAACGATTTGAGTGTGAGGGAAAGTTTTAGGTTGGTTTTGAGGGAAAGAACTTCTAGATTGTATGGTCTTTTCTGCTAACGTTTTGCCTACGTTAGAAAAAGAGAAATTAACTTTATTTGTTGATTCGATTGGGTTGTTCTCTATTGTCAATAAGTCAAGTGGAGGTTCAGGTTGTTTTGTTCTAAATGTACATGTGTGATGATGTACATTTGTTTTTATAAATTTCCAAAAAGTTTACTTATCGTATTTTTGCCTGCTTTCTGCAGTTCTTTTCTATCATATTTATTTTTATTTTTTTTTAAAAGGTTATTGCAGAAGTTTCTATATCTTTTTGTAATAGAAAGATTTTCATTTTGAGGCTCACGTTTGGACGTTATGTGAAGTTTGTCTCTATGCCTAATACATCGGACAAGTCCGGGTGTAATCCAGGGTTTAATACAGTTATATTTCCTGGGCGTTATTTTAGCGACTGTATGTTTTATTATTGCAGAGTGAAGTGATTTTATAAAATAATTAATAGAAATGTTTGCATCAGTAGAATTATAGTCTGGGTCAAAATTAATATCACGTATGTCTTTTTCGAGGTGTTTCATGTTGACTTTAGTATAGCTACGTAAATAATTATTCCTAGGTAAAGAAATTTGTAATGTAAGTAAAACTGCTTGGTGATCAGTAAGCGAAGAGTTGGTAACAAATGTTTTGGTTGGGTTATTTGTTTTTATAATGAAATGATATAAGCATGAGCCGCTTTGATGCGTGGAGTGATAATGAGCTGGCAAGAGTCCGTGGAATGACCAGATATTAAGATAGTTATGTGCATGTATGTCCATTTTCCCGGATGCAATGTTGATATTGATGTCCCCCATTAGTATTATGTGTTTAAAAGTTGTAAGACTTTGTAACTGTACGTTTAGTGAATCTAAAAAAATTGCGACATTTTGAGAAGGAGGTCTGTATATAGCCATAACTACCTTATCTGAATTAATTTTAATGAGTAAGCAATTACTATTTTGTGTAGCAAAGGTTCTTCTACAGTTGTACTTAAATTATTGTTAACAAATACAACCAAACCATCATTCTGGTTGATGTTTCTGTTGGTTTTATGCGAAACACATCCATCTAATGATGGTATAACAGCTGTTTGGTTTGATAACCAACATTCTGTTAGGACGATAATGTCGCATCTTATACCCAGGTTCTGTAGCAATATTTCAAAACCATTTATATTTCGATTTATGTTGCGAATATTCTGTGTGAGTAGGGTCAGCGGTTTCTCTCCCAAGGGAAAGAGGTGTTTACACTCATCAACATTACAAATTATAGCTTCAGACACAGAAAATTGATCTAGGTCACTAAGCAATGGATCAGTCATGATAAATAAACAACTAACAAATATTCGTCCTTGATTCACTAGAATCTTCCTGATGCTAACTGGCACTTCTAGTATGTAATTGCAATTAGGGAGGTCTTTTTTTCCAGATTTATGGCTCAGATTAATTTGTTCTTCAAACGACTGACGAGTTGTATTGGTAATTTCATCTGAGAGGTTTTGTTCGTAGATGCAGTAAAAACCTCCTTATCAGTCAGTGCTACCGGGACTCCAATAAGAGTGATTCTTGGGCGCCGTTTTGATGGTTCTTCAACCTTAGGACGCGAAGAAACAAGTTTTTATAAGCTTCTGAGCTTTGAATGTCCTCTTTGGAGTCGGTACCTACTGATAAAAACGCCTCCATTTAAGTCAACACAACAACAACAACATAGTCAACAGTTAGTCAGTAGTTTAGTTAGTCAACATAGTTATAAGCTATTATTGACACAAGTTTTGTTATATTTAAGTACTTTATATATGTTTGTTTGTAAGGTATATGTCTATGGGCCATTGTGGCCTGAAATAAACGTTTTATTATTATTATTAATTTCTTAAGAAAGTAAAAAATGGAGCCGTTTTTATCCGTAGGTACCGACTTAAGGCCACGAACATGTAGTTTAAATTCCCCGGGCGAAATGATTTTCTGTACGAGAGACTGTCACTAGATTTGGTCTTGTAAATTTGCTGGGCGCACAAAGTTATCCGAGCCTTTTTGGCCATATTAGCGTATGAAAAGGGTTCTGAAGGGTTTGAAATGCCTTCAACTACTTCTTTGAACTGTAGGAGAGACTTCGCGATGTTCTGTTGTTGCTGTAAGTGCTGAATGGTACTATGGGCTTGAATGGTTTTTTGCTTTAAGGCTTGATATAAAACTGCCATCTGAGATGCGCCATTTGAGACACTACTGCAAAGATTGGCTACACGAACCTTTTGTTCCGCGATCACTTTTCCCTCAGCGACTAAACTGCATACTTCACTTAGGATTTTTTCTATGGACCCCATCCATTTCTGTATCTGCGGCGTAGAAATAACTTCAGTTGGTAGCTCATTCTCCAAGGGAGGTGGTGGATTTGGGTCTTTAAACTGGAAATCCTGAGTTGGTGTCGGCGGAGGAATTCGCGGTACTAGATGGCTACGGTCAAACGGGCTAGATCCTGTGTTAGACATATCTAACACAGAAACACTATTTGTCTTTAAAAATACTTTAGCTCATTCTTACACAGAGTCAGTAACCTCGTAATACTCACTCGCGACACACTTATATCACTGACAACGCAAATAATTCTAACAATTTTTATTTGTAATTAATTAATATTATCTTAGTAAGCTAAGCAAGATACGTCCGATGAGTTCGAAACTGTAGTATCCACATGTGTTTAATTTTAAACATATTTAAAACATCGTTTTGTCTCAGTCTTCTTCAAACTCTTGACAGAAACAGAACGATGTTTTAAATACTTACGGGTGCAAGCGGGCCTTAGTGTTTCATTATCTGAATCTAAACATAATAATAATAAATCGTAACGAAGTCAAAACTTTCAATTGTTTTTTTTAAGTAATTTTTACGAGGTCTAGGAATGATTCCAATGGGAGATAATATTTTTTTTTTAAATTTAGTCTGTTTGACTGAACTGAATGTATGTTCCAAGATCACACAAAAACTAACAGATGGATTTTGTTCAAATTTTGCATTGATATTGCCTATAAGTCTGGTCAGTCTTTAGGCTTTATATTATCACGCTATTTGCTATGGGGGATGAGCAATATTGCAATTTGTTCGTATTATTTTATAGTTTACCGCAAATTATAAAAAGACGAGCCAAAAGGTTAGAAAAGGTTAGGGAATATCCATGCCAAATTTGAACAAAATCTATCCGGTAGTTTAAGCGTAATGCGGGAACATATGTACATTCAAACAATCAGACAAACAGATAAAAAGGCAAATAAAAAAAAAACTATTTTCGGTATAAGAATCGTTCCCACTCGCAAAAATTAAATAAAAACAAAAAAATCAATATACAGCTTTTACTTCACTACGATGTTATTACAAGCTTTCATATAGTTTCACCTATCCCGGTATCTGTAATGAAATCTTGTAAGTTTAATTTGACCCACTTCCCGGTTTCCGATTGAGCTGAAATTTTGCATGCATATGTAAATCGGTTGACAATTCAATTATTATTACATGGAGCTAATCGGATGACGGAGCCGGAAGGTGGCCATTGGAATTTCGTTTCCAAATAAAAGCGTGATACATTTTTACAACAAGAGCGAAAAAAAAGAGGGTGTAACACGCTTTTATTTGAAAACGAAATTCAAATTCCAATCGGAATAAAATTATTTTTAACTTTTTAGTTCTTTTTAATTAACACCTAATAAAAGCTGGATTAAAAAAAAACATTTATTTTTCTTTATTTATTATATGTGTCAGATGATTGTTCGTTAAAAAGTACACAATAAAAGATAAAGTATGGCCTGTTCTGTCATCTTTGGTTATAATAAAAATAAATGTATATGGTTAAGCGATTGTTACTGAGAAATCCCGCGTGCTTACAATCTACTGTTAAATTATTTTAGTGATAGGCTGATAGCTGTTCGTCAGGAATAATCTGTAAGAAAGCATCAGTTTGTGCCATTGGGTAATATTAAACTGGATCGAAGGCGTTTATTAATTCACTAAACACGAAAATCTTCGCAAGCAATGGGACGTGGTAGCAGGTGTAGAGGAGGACGAGCTGCTTCTAACACGGACAACTGTACATCACTTGCTCCCGCGTCGCCAGTCCTGATTCTCTTCATTATATCTTGGCTGCTGAGGCCAAAACTACAAACGTAGTATACAGAAGCTTTATAAAAATGTGGCTGTTATTTTAGTAAGTTGTGCAGTGTCTTGTGACTACCACACGAACGGAGTCGCGGGCAAAAGCTAGTAAAAAATAAAGTTATCAAGATGCGCCAAACATTTTTGTTTTATAATAAGTACCCAAAACAGCGAATTGACCTTTGTAACCCAATTAAGACGCTTGAAGAATTACAAATAAATGAAAATTCTTATCTTCGACAAGCATTCTTCTACCATCATACAGGGGTTACCAAACTTTTGGTAATTTTCATCAGTACGGTTACGCGCTGATATAGGATTATGGAACGAGTTTTGAAAGGGCTCTCGTTTTGTTATTGTTTGGCTTATCAAGCATTGTTTTTTATTTGTTGTTGTTTATTTTTTAAATTGAATAAAAATAACTGAAACCTTTTCGATCCCTTTACACAGTTTACAATTTATTGTAAACAGTGTATAAATTATCTCATTTTGGTCAGTAAGTACATCTATCAACAATTCAGTACCTTCTTTCAATATCAAAGGTAGATTTTAAAAGAACCGCTTCTGTTTCCTTTGACACAAATTGAAACACAGCCTTCATGTAAATGTCAACAAAAATAACGCCTCAAAAAAACATGTCGAAAGAAAATATTAATACCGCAAAAAATGTTTAAAAAAAACAATGCAATTACCTTTCGCACTGTAACAGATTCCGTTCACCGTTCATCTTTGCGTAACTAACGTGCATGTATATACCTTGTTACATTAACCCACACACACACATACCATTTCATACCACACACACACAAAGACAAATACAGACATACAGACAAACACGTTTTAATGTTTCCTTATCACGTTTGTATCTGTTTTACTTCTTCTATAACTAATGAGAAACATAAACATTTCTATGTGTTTTCTCGACCTTAACATATTGATACAGATTGGGTTAACGAGCAGTTTTACACAAAGTAAGAAAGAACAAAAGTCTGAGTCCTATCAGCTGGCAATATTTATTATCAACAACATGACAATTTGTTCCGGAAGGTTTGTGTGTATACTTAAACCTGTGTGTTTGTTCACTAATATCAAACTCACATTTAGTACAGAAATTTCAATGTTTTGTCAAGTCGTGAAACCGTACAAAGTAGGGGCGGGTAGCCAGTATACAGTGAGTATAGGTACTATATTATTTTAGGCTTATTTTAATTCCATAATTGTTTTTATCTTTTTATTACGGACGCTTTTAACGTGCACGTGTTTCTACATCGTTCTCACATGTATAATTACAACATGAATGATGTAACCACTTTTTTGTAACAATATTTTGATTTAAAAGAGTGTCCATGGAGTTTCTTGCCCGTTCTTCTCCATAGGTACCTACTACGCTTTGGAATGGGCAACTAGCTTCATCTTTCTGACTGACCGACCCCTTGACAATTCAAAAGTGCCTGTAATTGGTTTATTTGAAATAAATGCTTTGAGTTTGAGTTTATAGTTTACACAGTGTGACGCCTGACACAATGACACGTATCACAGTGAGTTTAAACGCACTCTTGCTTCATCGGTTTATAATATGAGAGTTTATATTTGTGTCAGACGATTCTTCTGAACTTATTTGTTTAGTAGATATTATTATCACTGACACGTAACGATAATGACTTGAGTAGGCGGAGTAATGTGCAAACACCAATTAAATTCGACAAATGGTTTCCGATTGCAAATCGAACTAAGTACAATTTGTGTAGGCGTAGTCTAAGCAGTGAATATAAAACCAGACCAAAGGATATCGTCCAAAGTGGACCAAGCACCAACAAACATCTGACGTACATAATAATTATAAATATATTTTATTATACTAATTGGGAATATCGGTATGAAACGGACATTGTGCGTTCCTGAACAATTAAAAGAGCTGTGACGATTTCCGACATCACATCAAAAATGCTGTGATCTTTGACAATTAGATTTGATATGACAACTAGTGATGCCCAATCTTTCATTAAATTTCACACATCGAGAGCGAGATTACTTGAGTTGACCACCTGCTCACAGATGTCATTCAAATCCGTACCTACGTACATACTTTCCTTTTCAAACTTATTCACTCTAGGGTATGACGCTTCTGTACGCGCACGCGGCACGGTTGGCGCAGCGATTGACTGCTGCGTTGCGTGTCGCGGGTTCAATTCCCGCACGGAACAAATATTTGTATGACCTGCAAGTAGTTGTTCCGGGTCTGGCTGTTTGTTTATATGAATCTAAATGTTTGTAAACGCACCCACGGTACAGGAGTAATTCCTAAGGTGGGGCAAAGTTTAAAAAAAAAAGTGACTTGTGCGACGTTTTTATTGGTACGAAACAATACGTGCAAAAAAAATCAACAACATAACCGATTTTTATGTCCTAATCCATGCATCCTAAATAATTAATTATCTTTTTCTATACAATTACTACACCTATGTGCGATTGTGCACTACCTCCTATTCGATTCATATTCGTGTTTTTTACGAACAGCATAAAAACGGATCAGAAGTTCACGAATGAGCGCTGTACACTCACTCGTAGTCGAGTCTTATATTCGTGATTCGTTTTGGGAAATTTTCATCATCTGTTTTAAAACACGAATACAAATCGAATACAAGAGAGTGCACAAAACGCCCTATATTAATCATGATGGCTACTTCGATCCGTAAAAACTGACTCGATGTGAGAAATTCACGAATATAAAAACGAAAACGAAGCAGTGCATAAACATTATGCACTGCTTCAAACACACATTTATTGTGAAGCCTATTTCGAATTGTATTTTAACGAATCACGAATACGAACCGAATACGAGGTAATGCACAAACGCCCTAAGCGAGATGCAATGTAATATTTCAAATAGACACGCTGGGTACTGAACAGTATCGATTTCGTTTAAAATATATCGAGATGGATCTAATGTACTATAGTAGTAGTAGTATATGTATATGCCAATCAACTCAACTATCAAGTTATTGCACTCACATCACACTCGCTCGCAGATGCAGAATAATCTTCTCTTAATTATACTTCGTTCAAAATGTTTTGCATCCCTGATTCAAAGATTGGGTCGTGGTACATAGCTAAACACCAGTTTTATTTACCAATCCAACCAAATTTAAAAATTTTATTTGACGACACGGTTGGCGCAGTAGTTAAGCGATTGACTGCTACATTACGTGTCGCGGGTTCGATCCCCGCACGGAACAAATATTTGTATGACCTGCAAGTAGTTGTTCCGGGTCTGGGTGTTTGTGTATGTCAGTTTAAATGTTTGTAATCGCACCCACGATACAGGAGAAATTCGTAGTGTGGGGCAAAGTTTAAAAAAAAAAAAAAACTATACAGATTCGATTAAAACAAACAACTCACTATAATACTTACATATCAAGCTAAAACTCTTCCCAACAATAACAATTTAGCATTAGCATGCTAAAACTAAAAGCGTCAAGTCTCCGCGCAGTTCCGGTGGGTGGCGGAAATACGTCATTACCGCTGAGCCACAATGGCGGCTGTCTTTCTACTCGCAGACGCGGTGTTTGCAGTCATCATGTCGCACCTCCGGGGTGTAGGTCATGTGTGTAGGTAACTAGGTGGGTAGGTGGGAAGATCTTGGGTTGGTCATTCGTGAAGGAAAATAATGGATAATTTAGTTTTGTGTCTTACAGACTGACAATCACTTAAAATAACTTTACTTGAGTTTCTAAACATAACTAGCAAAATTCTGGTACACCTTAGCCTATCTCTTCGGGGAAAACAGGCGTAATGTTATTTTTATAACATGTTTTTTCAATATTGTTGGAGCTGATGAAGATTGTAAAAACTATTTTTGCATTGTATAAAAATCTCTTAGTATTATATAATTGCAAGTTCACGCGCGAGCACTATGTACCTACTATAAAGCTTACTGGGTTCGTCTTTCATTGACTTGAATGTGCCCTGGCAGCTGTGAGTAAGTCATGCTCACGCAGATGTGTCGCTGGTGATGGCGTGTGTATTGGATCATTAAGTTCTAGCTTCATCTGTCTGACTGACCGACCCCCTGACAATTCAAAAGTGTCTGTAATTGGTATATTTGAAATAAATGCTTTGAGTTGAGTTATGTGAATTTCCAAGGGAGCCTTGAAAAGGCTAGGTCAAATATAAGTAAGGTTTATTAACCCAGGCGTAAGTATGTCATATCAAGCTTTAAACAGACACTGGTGCCGATTTAAAAATAGTTCCTGTTGTGACAGTGGTGCCCATCCGGGGATACCGTATGGTCTCCGGTGAGGTGGCGAGCCTCCTTTCCGGATTGCCACCATGGGATCTGGAGGCAAAAGTGAGTGTGGGAAAGGCACAAATGAAAGTAGCGCGAGGAGGCGAAACGCCGGGGCGTAACGAAATCACGGCACAGTGGACAGAGCTCCGGCGGGAACTCATGGCGGCATGGAGAGTGCGACTTTTTTTTTTTTAGGGGGCTATCCTCATTGACTACCTCCGCCTGGGGAAAAGGCAGAGGGGCGTGCCGGACTCTTACTGGCTAAAACCACCCCGGTGTCTCCGTTCACGTGCGCGCGGGGCCGCGGGAATCCAAATTCTTCCGCAGCCCCACACTAGTGCTGGCCCGGTCTGTCCGGGCCTCGTCTCCTCACATCGCCTCAGAGGTGCGCGCCGACACCCGCGCGCGCCTCCGCCTCGGGTCCATCGAATAGGCGTAACTCTGCTGCCGCGAGAAATCACGGCACAGCGGACAGAACTCCGGCGGGATCTCTTGGCGACATGGAGAGTGCGACTGTCGCAACCCAGCGCTGGGCACGCCACAATTGCGGCAATAACGACCACGGCCACGGCCACGGCATCCTCACCGTCCGCCTGACGCAGTTCCTCACCGGACACGGTTGCTTTGGGTGGTTCCTGTTCCGGATAAGACGGGAGGAAACGCCCGGGTGTCACCATTGTGTGGGTCGCCCGGAGGACACGGTGGAGCACACGGTGGAGCATACGGTGGAGGTTTGCCCGGCTTGGGCGGTGCACCGCCGTGTCCTCGTGGAGGCGTGTCCTCGTCGGTGGCGATCTCTCGCGTCTGGCCCTAGTCCAGGCCATGGTACGGAGCGAGAGGGCTTGGGAAGCCGTCACCTCCTTCTGCGAAGCAAAGCGGAACGCGTGAGGGAGAGGCAAAATTCGCGCCCTCATGCCCTTAGCCGCCGCAGCAGACGGCCTGGGCGTCAGGAATCCCAGACCGATTCCCGGCCACAATAGGCGCGGGCTTGCGGACGGCGAGCAATGAGTAGCTCGCCGTCCGATAAGGACCAGGCCCGGGTCGACGGCGCGTTGTGTTCCACGCGTGCCTTAAAGAGATGTCAGCACCAATGACGGGGTCCGCTAGGGCCGATGCCTGCCAGGGTTGTGGGAAAGTTCGAAAGAGTTACCGTGGCCCCTGGCACAGGCAACTGAAGGAACACGAGTGGGTTTTAGCCAATAAGAGTCTGACACGCCCTCTCGCTCCGCCCAGAGCGGGAGAAGTTATTTGATGATTTCCCACCCAAAAAAAATTATTACCCTAACATTGTTTTACAGACCATATAAATGAGGAGCATCTGTTAAAAAAGTAATTCACTTTCCAACTTTTATTTGATTTAATTTTTTGTTCAATCCGTGGCATAAAAGCTCATCGAATGAGTCTAAAAACAGGAGTATATTTCCCATACAATATTTTCCAGAAAATTAGGATCCTTATCAAAATGGATGTATTTCTGCATTAAAATCTTCTCTTAGATTGTTTTAAACAGAACAGACAGGCAAAAGGTCATATTTTTTTCCATACTTCACAACTTTAATAAAAATCGATTAATTCGACTAAAGAACGGTTTCGAGTCAAAATATGACGGCTGTACATTGAAAAAAAAAATTACATTGTCAATAGCAACCCTGGTATATAAAACATATAAAAAAGAAGTTTTGTCTCTGCATCTAGACCGATCTGGATCTGTCGAGTTATTCTGTAACAATCTCACCGTGATAACTTAGGTGAAGTGAGCTTGAAGGGAGCTGACGATAGTGTCAAACCCTAGCATCAGGTGGAATGATTGCTCACATCACCTAAGTTATCACGGTGAGATTGTTACAGAATCGACCGGCTTACTCATCTCTATGAGTAAGTGAGATGAATCATAGATAAACATGGAAAAGTTCATGACATTAGTTCTAATTTGGACACTCAAACATATTATAAAAAAGTTAGAGCTAAATTACAAAAAGCTTACATATTATGAATTCAAACTGCTAAGATAATTAAAATAAGAAACGTTAAATGTCCAGAAGGTCGTTTCAAAGATTTCAAAAGGGCATTGGTGCCGATTCTGTTGTACACCGAACTAAACTAACTAAACTGTCACTAAAATTCCTTACTTTTGGCTATGAGAATTTTAACGCTATTCTGAAAAATAAAATCTCAAAATTTAAAAATAATTTTGACACATCTAAAATCAAATTTGGCAATTGCGACTCCACGTGGTATTTGTTTGCCGTACCACGTGTTTTTTTTTTTAGAGCCGGTGGCGCGCATTATTTTGCAGCCTCGACATGTTTTGTATGGATTTTTTCTCTTTTGTATGGAAAAAACGAAAAAAAATTTTTTTTTTTACCTATACGTTGGATTTTAGAGATTGAGGTGTTTCATACAGGGGGTCGAAATTTTCATTATTTTTGCGATAGGACACACCGTTTACGAGATATAAGCAAAAGAAAAGATACAGTACCTACTATTTTTGCATCTGAACTCGGGGTGGTGGTGTGAATTTTAGTGCATGACCACTAATATTATTCCACACCTTTTTAATCGCGATTAAAAACAGGCAGATTTAGTTACGACAATCAAAATTTTTGGTGAAAAACGTAAAATTCAGAATAGCAAAATTGCCATTTTCACTAAATTATAATCCCAGTGCCATCTTAGTGCTGTCAAACTAAAATTTGGTTAAGTTGTGTCACTTTAGTCAATTTCAGAATGGGAAATCGTCGTTTGGCAGGAATAAACAAAATTTTGGTGATTTTTTGTCTAGTTTAGAGAATTTTGTGACAAGAGAATCGGCATAAAGTCTAATAGTTAATACCAGTAGGAAAAAAAAATTGTATTATGATTGTACCGAGATGCTTGTAAAAATTGTTTTGCTTAGGTACTTGTTATTTTTTTAAATAAAACACATTTTTATTCTGACTGCTATGTGATAAATTAAATATGTTGTCTAGGAACTGGGCAGGTGGATATATATTACCTTGGTACCTCGCCCGGCTTAAAAACCTAATTATTGTGATTACATGAGCGCGGCAACCCACTGTTCTTCGGCCCACTATGATAGAATTTCGTCTCTGTCTGTACTTTGAATTTTCCCCGCAATAAGCTACAATTTTCCAACGAAGAAAAACCGTCCAGTAAGTTGCTGGTTGCATCCCTGCATACTTATATTGTATAGGAGCCATCATCCCATGTGTGTTCCTCATAATACGAGCGCACTTGTTTCATTACCAACTGAAACAAGTGCCACTTGAAAACGAGTAAAATAAATATTCACGATGCCTAGAAACAAAGTGAATGACAACTATGACAAGTGATTTGAGACAACTGACATAGACATGAACTTATTTTTTTAATAATCGATTTAATAATTTTATTGACTATACTTGACTTTTTTATTTTATTTTATTGACCAGCTTCGATACTTTTAAATACTAAAATTTTCCAGACATACATAGATTTTAAAACATGTTCGAAATATTGTAAGTAATTATAAGTAAATAACAACTTTACTTTAATTGGTGTTTCAACCCAGGGTTTGATGAATAATAATCTGACTCCAACTTTAAATGCGTTTATTACTTGGTTTTACAATGGATAGTTCACGAGTTAATGCCACGTTAGCTGAGGTTGAGCGAGCGAACGAATGTATGAAAGAACGTATGGACGAATGAACTGTCGTGGCGCAGGTACGCTTCCGTGTGTGTTGATGTGTACGCCATCTCACATCAGTGCGGTGCACGAACATCCTCCGGGGCCTTGGAAGCTCCTGGCTCCAATGAAGAATCCTCTGCAGCATCCAGCAGGGGACATAGGTACTTCACACCTCTTCGGTAAGTGCCGGAAGTTGTCTTGACTTCGGCGACTCGAGCCACTCCGTCCTTTCCCGGGAATAGAGACTGAATACGGCCCAGTTTCCAAGACATGGGTGGAGCATTTTCTTCCTTCAGCAATACCAAATCGCCAGCTTGTAGCGGTCGAGTGGGAACTCTCCACTTCTGCCTCTGTTGCAGCTCAGCTAAATACTCTAGCTGCCAGCGTCTCCAAAAACCTTGGCGCAGTTGTTCCAGTCGCTGAAAACGGTCTAGTCTGTTGAAATTTAAGTTTTCCAGATTTGGAGACGGCATTGAAGTTAGCGGTCGTCCGATCAGGAAGTGACCCGGAGTTAAGGACTGAGGGTCATCAGGACAGGAGGATAAGGGATATAAAGGGCGGCTATTAAGGATAGCCTCGATTTGACTGAACAAAGTCGCTAACTCTTCAAATGTCAAATGTGCATTACCTAAAACTCTTTTTAAGTGAAACTTGGCAGATTTCACGCCAGCCTCCCATAAGCCTCCGAAATGGGGCGCATACGCTGGTTGAAATTTAAACTTGATACCCTCACCCGAAGCAAAGCCTACAATATCATCAGCATGCCTTGTGATCAAGTTCTGAATTTCCTTGTCCGCAGCAACAAAATTGCGGCCATTGTCGCAGAATATTTCTGCAGGTTTCCCTCTGCGAGAGATAAAACGTCGCAAAGAAAGTACAAAAGCATCTTTCGAAAGCTCACTCACAGCTTCGAGATGTACACATTTAAATCGTAGACAGATAAAAATGCAAAGGTAACATTTTGTAATTTTACATCCTCTCCCCTTCCTATCTGTTATCAAAAATGGTCCAGCAAAGTCGACACCAGCACTAGCAAATGGGAAGTCGGGATTAACACGCTGATCAGGTAAGGAACCCATCATGGGAGTTAACGTTTGCCCGCTAGCCTTCCTACAAACGATGCACTGCCTCGCAGTGGTCCGCGCGAGATCTCTGCCAGCAATGGGCCAGACAAATTCTCGAATGGATGCAAGAAGTAGCTGTGGACCAGCATGGAGAAGACGTAAATGCTCATGCTGAAACAATAATTTCACAAGTCTATGCTTAGCATGCAGCAACATTGGATGACGCTTCTCAAATGAGTAAGAAGAATATTTTAGACGTCCTCCAACTCTCATAATATTTTTACTATCTAAAAAGGGACTTAAAGCTAACAATGGATTTTTAGGACTTAGTGGCCTTTGAGAAAAAAGCATTTTCAATTCTGAACTAAAAAGTTCCTCTTGAGCAAGTCGCACTAGCCCTTCTAACGAAGCTTTAAGTTCATCAGGCTGTAAAACACCCGTAATTTTATTACTGGAATTTTTGCAGTTATGTATAAATCGTAGTACATATGCAACAGAACGTTGTAACCTAGATAACTTGGAATATTTATCGAAATTTATTAATTTATTTGCATTGTCATCATTATTTGTACCTACGTTTGATTTTATCTCAGGTAAGTCACTAATATTGTTTATCATTTTATTATTAGCAGGCCAAAACGTATCCGACATAAGTAAATATGAAGGACCATTCCACCATAAGCCTAAGTTATTAGTTTTAATTTCATCTACTCCTCTTGATCCCAAGTCTGCAGGGTTGAGTGTGGTAGGCACATGACGCCATTCCGAGCCTTCAGTAAGCTCTAAGATACTGCACACTCTGTTAGCAACAAAGGCTTTTAATTTATCGTACCTGGCCCCTAACCATGCTAGCGCGATGGACGAGTCAGACCAAAATATCTTTCGAGTAATAACACATCGCAGTGCGCGACATGCGGCCGCGGCGAGCTGAGCTCCTAGCAAGCACGCACACAACTCAAGCCTGGGCACCGTAGTCGGCTTCACCGACGCAACACGAGCCTTAGCACACAGCAATCGCACTGTGACGTCACCTTGACTATTTGCTGATCTCAAGTAAACACATGCGGCATAGGCGGTCATAGACGCATCACAAAAACAATGCAATTCTATCAAAACCGGATTGTTACATAACACATGACGGGGAATGAATAGATTGCGAATATTAGACATATTATTTATAAAAGATTGCCACGATTTAAGTATATCTTTGGGCACTGGATCATCCCAATCTATCTTTTGCACCCATAACTGTTGAATTAATATTTTAGGTTTAATGGTAAACAAACTTAACAGACCAAGAGGATCGAAAACTTTACATGAATCAGATAATATGGATCTTTTAGTAGGGTTATCACTTCTATTTTCATAATTTGTAGGAAAATGAATGTAATCCTCATTAGGATTCCACCCCACTCCTAGTGTGTGTGATGATGAGCTGATCATCAGATTACGTTGTACATTTTGGGATTCGGAAATTAAGGAGCGTGAATTCGACCTATATTTACGCAATGAAAAACAACCAGCTGACAAAGCATTTTCTATCGCGTCCCTAATTTTAATCAATTCAGCTTCACTATCGCAACCTGTCAACAAATCATCTACAAGAAAATCATTTTGTATTATGGCTCTTATTTTAGGGTCACTACATTCCTCGCCTAATTGCCATAAACAACGAGTACTTAAAAAACTTGAACTAGTGTACCCATACGTAACCGTGTTCAATCTGAGTGATTGTAATGGCTCAGTATCACAATTACGCCATAAAATTAATTGCAAATTACGATGATCTTCGTGAATTAGTACCTGCCTGTACATTTTTTCTATATCGCCTGATAAAACGTAGGCATATTGGCGAAATCTAATCAAAATATTTAACAATGAATCTTGTATATTTGGACCGGTTAACTGCAGATCATTAATGGAATATCCTGACGTTGTAGGTGCACTACCATTGAATACCACACGTAATTTTGTCGACTCGCTATTCGGTCTTAACACTGCATGATGCGGAATAAAGTAAGACTGTTGGGGAATTAAAACACTAGATTCCGATAAATGCCCTAGGTCAGAATACTCCTGTATAAATTTTGAATACATGCCCTTCAGTTCCGGACTTTTATTAAAACGCTTTTCTAACGCGATAAATTGCCTTTTAGCCATTATGAATGAATTGCCTAGACAGTCGGGTTCCACATGAAGGGGCAACTTAACCATAAACCTGCCTTCATTATTTCGGGTGGTATTGGTAACAAAATTATTCTCACATGCAATCTCCTCGTCAGTCTCAAAATTGTTTGAGTGAGGAATTTGTTCCAACTCCCAGAACTTGGCTAACCTTTTATCTAATAATTCATTTGACACACAACTATCTGTACAATCGATAGCAACATGATTACAATTTATAGATTCGTTTCGCGACTTACAAATATCTCGAACATACAGTGGGCCTGCCAAAATCCAACCTAACTTTGACCTATGCATGATAGGTTGGTTGGGACCAAGAGATATTTGTTCACCCTCTATAACCGACCAAAACAAATCGACACCTATCAATATATCAATCTTAGCACATTGGTTGAATGTGGGATCGGCTAATTTAAGGTTAGGAGGTAAGTTCGACTTGCGAAATATCAAATGTTTTCTTAGGTAAATTACCTGTTAACTGAGGCAATACCAAACATGACACATTTGCTTTAAAATCATTGTGTTTTGATTTAATTTGCACTACACATGTCTGTAGTGCTTGAGAAGTAGATACGTTTCCTATACCTACAATATCGACCTGGATTGGCTGAGGAGTCAACTGAAGTTTATTTCTCAAACTATCAGTGATTAATGAAGACTGACTCCCGCTGTCTAGCAGAGCTCGAATTGTTGTGTATTGATTCTTTACTGGATTAAAAACATCAACCAGAGCTGTTGAAAGTAACACGCTATGGTTGGCTTTCACTGACATGCTAACTACGTTATCAGTAGCAACACTTGAAACTTGCTCGACTGCACTTTCAGCCGAGGACGCCGTGTGTACATCTGATGTGTTCACAGACTGAGACGGTTCCCTATGCAACAAATTGTTGTGTCGTCTTTTGCAAGTAGAACATGGACCTAACCTGCATTGGCGTGATGAGTGTCCCTTACGCAAGCAATTCAGGCACAGCTTCAATCTCATCACCTCCGAGGCCCGATCTGCTGGTGACTTGGCCAAGAAAGACGCACAATCGTACAAACGATGACTACCCTTGCACAAGATGCACGCGTCAGAGGAAACAACAGCATCAGCTGAAATTGCAAAAGACTTAGTGTGAGACTTATCACCTTTATGAGAAGAAGAAGAATTTGTTTCACCTTTCGAATTAGACTTATTACTTTGAACAGCCTCTAAAATATTAGCTCGATTCTTGAGAAATTGAAAGAATTCCTGTAACGTAGGAGAATTTTCTATTGTGTTTGTATATTCCTCCCATTTGAACTTTGTACTGCTATCGAGCTTCGCCGAGGCCAAATGGACAACTAGCCCGCCCCACCACTCTGTAGGCTCACCCAGAGTCTTCAAGGCACGTAAACCTTTAGAGACATGGTCTATCAAAAATCGCAGAGACTTGGCAGAGTCTCGAGAGGTAGATGGAAAATTACAGAATGTATTAAAATGATTCCTTTTCAACTGTTTGACATTGTTGTACCTCTCACAGAGGAGATTCCAGGCATCTACATAATTTGCAGAACAAACAGACAAGTTGCTGATGACATTGGAAGCCTCTCCCTCAAGGTAAGAGTTCAAGTAATGAAACTTGTGTATAGGTTCAATTATGTCATTGCTGTGAATTAGAGAAGTAAATGTATCTCGGAATTCCATCCATTTAAAGAAACTACCATCAAACTTTGCTATTTTAATCAAAGGCAATTTAAAACCCATAGATTTATTATTACTACAACATTTAGAAGAATCGCGTGAAGAATGAGAAAAATTAGGACTATTGCTTGGTTTCGGAAGATTAGCATCTATGAATAATTTAGCCTTTGCAATCAGCGAACTAAAATCACCTTCCAGGACATCTCTAATGTCAAGTTCACTTTCTAACTCAGAGGAGTTTAATAATTCTATATCTGATTGCAGATCTTCAAAATAATTAAACAATTCACGAAACCTTTCGTACCTATTTACTAAAGTTTGCACTTCAGCATCGGTAGGGTTATCTAATAAAGTTAATTCGTTCAAAAATTTACGGAACTTAGTTACGCGACCTTTGACTGAACTACGTTTTATAATCAAATCCTTCAAATCATTTTTTGAATGACTAGCTGTAGGAACTTGAAGTTTAACACTTTCAATAGGTGATTTAGAACGCATATCACTTGTACTTGTAAGCGACATAAGTACCTAGTTAAGATTCAGCAATACACAATTGAACACACAAAGATAATGAAGTAATAAGAAATACTTAATCGTAATCCAGCGTATGCGTCGATGATTCAAGGTCACAATCACAGGTAACGGGACAAATCAGCTGATGGATCGGCCGGCGATAGATAACGCGCCGAATGAAACAATGGGCATCGGGCGTCAGCTGGTCCGTTTCTCAAGGACGCACTTCACTCACACACAAAATGCACTGGAATGCGTATTCAAATAAACATTAATTACCTACTTATAAGAAATGTAATGGTATGAAATGATTAGCGATTAGATCTTTAGAAATAATTATAGACTGGCAATTTGCGCATGCGCACGTGGCTGTGAATATCAATGCGTTGCACGGCTTGTAATGTTTATTGGGTATATTTTAACGATGAATAGCTAGTTGAACTGAGTTCTTAGCTTGTGTGAAATACTTGTTAATTGCATAAAATTTAACTAAAATGAAGAAAATTAGCACAATCTTCAGGCAAATAGAGGACAGGAAATATGGGAAAATAAAGGATGGATCACTTCCCTGGCTGGCTTCCGTGGCTGCGGCGCTCTTAGTTTGCAATATAGCTGACCGGCTGGGCTACAAGCTGTCTCTGGGATGATCTCCTGGCAATGAGTTTTGACCCCAATCGTATTTCCTTGGCACTATTAGGTTGACTGTCCACAATATCGAGATTTTCTGGCGGTTTCTCCTCAGGTTAAAGAAACCAATCTCTTTTCTTGCTGGAACTAGCTTGAAAATTGGCGGTTGAATGGCTTGATCACGTCGGTGTCACCATGTTTCAACCCAGGGTTTGATGAATAATAATCTGACTCCAACTTTAAATGCGTTTATTACTTGGTTTTACAATGGATAGTTCACGAGTTAATGCCACGTTAGCTGAGGTTGAGCGAGCGAACGAATGTATGAAAGAACGTATGGACGAATGAACTGTCGCGGCGCAGGTACGCTTCCGTGTGTGTTGATGTGTACGCCATCTCACATCAGTGCGGTGCACGAACAATTGGCTTTGGCTGTAAACTCTAAACTGTTATATGAATGTGGAGTACGAAGATGAAGTTCAAAAATAACAATTAGTATTGATTTGTAAATAATTATTTTCAAGTTGACGAATCATTGTTGACTACACTATGCATTAATGAAGGTCGAGTACTGTCAATATGTCGAAGAATAAAACAATTTCAGTAGGTACTTATTAGATACACTATTCGTAGGCGCAAGTTGATACAAAAATAAAGTATAAAATAAGCGTTTTAAAACTTAACATGATTTTTGATTAATTTGTTTCTTTTCGAGCATCGTGTCCACGTGACGCCGAAAATGGACAAATTCCTTAATGCATATGAAAACTATCGTTTTGAATTGGGTCAAGAAGAATTTGAATCTATGTTGAAGCGTGGTAAACGACATCCTACACAAGTGCAAGAATAACCAACAGGCAAAGGTATTACTAGAAACAACAAAAAAATTCACATTATTATCAATGAAACAATTGGGAGAAGATTGGACCTCGATTGAAGATTTACAATGTTATAAAAATATTCTTCTGAATGAGTAATAACACACTCAATGAGGATGAGCATCATAATCATAACGAGGACAGTGAATGCATTTGCATGGAACATGGCATTGGGGACATTAGAGTTTAAGGAATGAATAATTATTTTGTAATGATTAATGATTAAAAAAAAAACATTTTTTTTTTATTTCATAAAAGAGAGGACATCCTGTTACACAATAGGATGACAACTTAGGAAAAGTTTACATTTGAGATGAGTAGGTAACAATACAATATTTAGATTTTTCGAAATTATATTGTGATTTCAAAAAGTCCATCAAAAAGCCTTATTTCTAGGAGTGTCAAATCAGAAGGTCGTAATTCTGAACAAAAACTTAAGTAAAAAAAGTTCTAATGTACTTTTTATTTAAAAAATGCATATCATACTGTAGTACGTACGTAACATACTGTTTCTATTTTTGTAAAGTTTGTTTATCATAGAAATACGAGCCTTTGAACAGATGCTCCTCAAATGTACATTTGAATTTTCTCTTGCGATCGGAACACATGTCAGAATAATATTATTCAATAATATTTAATTTTAAGAATTACTTTACCAATGAAAGCATTTCCTAATGTATTTGTCTGTCTGTCACACAGAATAGGTTGTTATTCCAAAAAAACTTGTCATGAAATTCGCTTGGATTTGTACCTGGACATGTCATTAATTTCTGTCAACTTAATTTCTCGAAAAATATAGCGGTGCTTTTATAGTCGTAGACGATGTATTCCGGATATTTTTTTCGATCCACGGCTAAATTCATACAATCTGACAAAAACTCCATGAAACGCTGTTCGTGAAATCAATTGTCTTTAAATCCGTTGTAGCCTACAACCTCTAGATTATGTGAGTGACATAGCAGAGTCAGTGTTTAAAATCCACATAGGTACACAACCGGGAAGTTAAAATGGCACATCGAGTATTAGAAAGAGACTTGAATACAGACATGAGTGACAGAGAGAGAGACAGAGAGACGACGCTCAACAGAAGCCGAACTTTTTCTAAAACTCAATGTGCCATTTAAAGGCTGTGCACTGTACCTACAGGTTTTTTATTTTCGAGTAATTCTACAAAAAATGTAGCGTATTAGGTAAAATAAACAGGACAGTAATCCCCCATCATGGCACAATGCTCGTACAAATTGCGTCACACTTTTTGCGTCAGCTTGTAACGATCTCGTCAATCACTTGCTATCTCGCAGACGGCTTTAGGCTGCTACCATAAAGCAGGCAGACATAGAAGATTTAATCCTAACGACTGCTTTTTTTAGTATTTGAGCAGTGAATCAGACAGGTAACGGATCGATAAGATGAGTAGTATTTAAACGTATCGGAAAGCCTTGAAGTGCATCTTTGACAGTATTGGTGACAATTATTTGGTTGCCAGTCATTTTACATTATAAACAGTTTCAAGGCCAAGAGGAAATAGCAAGGAAACAATCTTTTTCAATCAGGGGGCATAAAACTTTGTTTGGCCCTTTTCTAGGTATGTAAGTCATCAGATTTGAGCAATATTGCCTATTTTATCATTTTGTTCATGGTCTGTTATGTTCTTTTATGCACATAAGCATGTAATACAATACAACTATTATCCCTCTCTATTGACCCCCAAATAGATCTGTTTAACCTTCTGAACCTTATGTGTTGTGTCGCTATCAGCTTCATCCCGCGGGATAGACGTGATCGAATGAGTCACGTTGGCGGTAATAGGCTGTTGCACGCTTTAAGGGTTTAATACGAACGTGTAGGAGTACGAGTATACCATGAAACACGCCATGTTCATTTAGCGGTTTGTGAAAGAACAAAAAAAAACAATGCAAAGTTTAAAAATATGAAGGGCCTGCTTCATGTGTCCAGCTAGATGATATTTACCAGCCTTCTTCATTTCTGATGGTCAAGATGGTCGGTTACCTGACTAATCCCCAAGTTTGCATGACCCGCTATCGTTTTTGATTTCCTCCTACTTACAACTTCTTTCACAAATCTTTTAGCCAAGATTGACGATTATGTCTTTTCATATGATAATTAATATGGGCTAGCTTTGAATTTATTTGATATTACGATGTATAGATATTTCAGGGGTTGAAATGTTATAATCTTAATCACTTTTACTATGAGATCACCTGAGTTATACAACGATTTTAATTCAAGTTAGTACCTACTTTATGTTCCTCTCAGAGATAAAAAAACACCCCTTTTCTAAGCCAAACGACTTGAAAACTCTTTCCATAAAACAAAGCGCGCGTAGATAAGTGCTATTCTATACGACACACACATCCCGCGGCGCCGCTCGACTGTCTAATGTTTAGCTACATGGTACAGAGCAGCGCAGTGGGGCGTGCGTACTGATACCAAGTCTTTGTGTGCTGACTTCAGAATAACATTTTGCTATTTCGCTTGCTCGTGGGATTTTGTTGTAAGTGAACTTTAAATTCACATTTTAAAGGCAATGTCGGTAATTACCAGTCGGTCGGTATAATTATGCTTGTGCTAGGGGTATGTTAATTCCAAAAGTGTAACTGCTAGTGATCGAACGCGAGGTCGAGAGCCAGAGGTTGTGAGACCGCTGGCTAGTCAACGTCTTACCCGTTGGTAAACTAACAACAAAAAAGGCTACTAAAAAGTATTATTAGTACAGATTGAATTATTTTTACAAGCCAGTGTGTGTAGATTCTGAACTATGTCCTAAAGAAATCGTTGAAAGGAACCATGCGCTAAATGCTATGTGAGTAGGTACTTAGTACGTATAGATACGTACACATGCTTTCTAGATGGTTCTTTAGGATCATTACCTACTACAATCAACTTGACAACGAAAGCTAGATAAGGTTATCAAGTTATTTGCACATTCTAATTTCAGCATCCATATTCTCTTGTACACGATTCATTAAACTTTTTAACACTTGCTCGACTTGAAGCGCTTTACAGCTGAACGTTACAGCCCATTCCTGTGTTTTACGTCCTTAATAACAGGAGATAACACCGAGTTTAGCACTCTGCTGAGTTACGGCACTCGCTAACATTCAAATTATACGCATTACAACAGAAGTGATTCACGATTTTTTATGAAATTTTTGGTGCCTTATTCAGCACAAACGCGGGTCACGAACAACTTTTTAGGCATATAAATATTTCATATTCTTCTTTATTTTTGATGTGACTCTTGTTGTCGATGAATAAACTATATTTTTAGACATGTGGCGAAATAGCTCACCGAATAAGCAAGCTGGGCAATGGGACGTCCATAGAATGGCCGTAGAACCGATAGCTATTGTGGTTGACGTGTTCTTGAGTGGAGACCGCGAATCAGCAAACGTAAGGTAGGACGTCATCAGCCTAGGTGGAGCGATGATCTTAGCAGAGTGGCTGGTACCAGCTGGATGTTGATGAACGTTGCCGAGGCTGATTTTGTTGGAGAGGCCTATGTCCAGCAGTGGACTGCTGTAGGCTGATGATGATGAGGGGAAACCTGGCAATCAAGCAGACGGCTCACTTTATTGTAAGTGGTGATGCCAATCAGAGACATCTGCAATACCAGAGACATAACAGGTGCATTACTATCCCAGAGAGAAAGCTAAAATGTATCATTTTCAAGTGCCTGTAAGTAAGTACCAATTAATGCCCAGCAAACTGCAGTATGTTAGGAAAGTTAAAAGCTTAAGCTACAAACAATAGAGCTGTAAAGAAAGTGCTTTCCTATGTTAATGTGTAACATATTCAGTACGGAGTAGTAATTTATTTCGTAACAGCAGTTATTTTTTACTCAACGTCTTTGTGCGACTTGCGTTATTTATTACTGGCTCTGCTAATGTTATGTATTGTTACAACTTAGTTCAAGGACTTAACGGAAAAGACACATAAATTAACTAGATATTCATTACAAACCTTAGTGTGGTAGGAAAAAGGAAACGTTAAAACATTTAACACGACATATTTTCATTTATTTCACAACGCATAAATTCATTGGAAACCTCCCAATGACTGTCAAAGAGGAAAGATAATTAATTTTCTTTCTTAATTCTGGACACGCATCTGCACATGCCGCTTCATCTTGCATAGCCCTTTTGTTGACTTGACATCTACAGTGGAAAAGAGTCACCGTTTCCATGGATCATACGATTTCAGTCATAGAAGTAAACTTTTTAGTTAAAAAATAATTAATTTCTATTTATTTTAGGCTATGTTTTTATTAAATATTTCCTATAATTTCTGCCTACTAACTGTAGGTACGTTAATAAATGTCGATATCGATGTACATTAGCACAAGTCATATTTTTATAGATAACAGCCAAACTAGACTTTACTAATGTACTCACGCACAACTTCTTGAAGCACTGCCACCTACATAGAGCAGAATTTAACTGTGAAAATATTTTATAGAAAAGGCAAATTATTTTAAAAACTTGACATACATAGAAATTTACCGTGTTAATATAAATTATTTTAAAAGCCAATTTAATAAAGACTTGACATTTACTGAAACTTTATCAAAGCCTTCGTAATGGCGGCTGATGAGACCGAAATTAAACGTTGTTTTAATATGAAATGGCTTAAGACACGCCTCCGGCGGTGGAGACTGAGTTGTGTCGCTCAAACTGTTTCATTGCCACCCCGTAATGAACACGTAGTGAGGCCATGAAGTTAGATAACGTGAGAATATTATGGTACTTACACGTTTGACGATTATAATCTTTAATTAAGTAGGTACAATATTCGTTACGGAGTTTAATAAAGTTATTGTTTCATAACACGCTCACGGCTTACGTTTCGTAATATATTTTGTGGTTTCGGTGGAGCAACCAAGTTGCTGATACTGTGATGTTGCCAACCTAAAGACTACTAAACGATAAGATTGCCTATGCTAAAGTAAGATGTTTCAGAAAAAGATAAATTAAATGAGCTGCATGTTTTTTTTTATGAATTTGGTAGAAAACTACAATGTTTTCCGCAAACATGACTGTAACTACATACGTCCTGTTCGTCAATTTATAAAGTAATTGCAAGATTCACTCAAATATACCATTCTTAACCGCGTTTTGCAACACAAACGTTCACTGAAAAATCCGTTACCGAACAAAAAGTTATCCCAACGCCATCTATAGCCTGCACAAAACATGTCATTCGCCTCTCCACTACCGAACGTGATACCACGTAGCCGACGGCAATGTCGTTAGTAAATAACTAGCTCGCCCCGCCCGTTTAGGGGCCCCAACTAAATTATACGGTAGAATCAAATTACCGGCGATTTCATTTAGAACGCTCGCCTAGCTTAGCTAACTCTGTCGTGAGATATGGTGATCCAAGGAGACTGGTCTTTTGACTTTAATTGTGGAATTTATGCGATGAAATTCTGTTCTAGCGCAAGGTAAATTTAGGAGTCTTTTTGGTAAATCAGTAATTGTGTTTTATGGAAATGGTTTAATTACTTAACGTTGTGCTTGTATTTACCAAATTTAGGAATAACAAACTAAAGACTTTCATTTAATTACAAATGTCCTAAGTAACTACGATTTTAAAATGGCACGGACAGCTACGATTTACCGTACTATTAAATCCATTTCATAATAGTGAATAACGTCAGATCAAGTTTAAACAAGAGCATTGACTGGAGAAAATGTTTTTTTACTGCAGACCACATTAGATTCATAAAAAAGACACAATTAAATAGATATAATAAGTAACACAAACAGAGCTTAACTCAATAAATAAATGAAAAATAGGTTATCTAGGCTATTTAAAACTACAATATTCATGATACCTACTCCCTTTTTTACTGTAATGCTATGTGAATGTGGATGGATAGACAAGCGGTCTAGACAAGTTAATGTTAGCGTGAATTCAAAAAGATTACACATGGGTATACGGCTTTATTATTCTACATTTTATTTGCAGAGCCATCTATGAACAGTTTTGCAAACTGTGAGTACGTTTGGTAAACGTACCTAGCTGTTGATTTCGCCATTCACCACTAGGTGGCGCTAAAATTGAAACAATTGAAAACTTTAATTTGAAACTAACTTTTTACAAAATAATCTCCTAACTTTTGGCATTATTTTGTTTCATTAAAATTTTTGTAAAACACTTAGGTACATTAGTTTTGTTAAATTTAGATCCATTATAGGCCACTAGATGGCGCTTACAAACAAATGAGTTAAATATAAATAAGTTGATGTCTTGTAACAATTTAATTATTTTTACCGTCACTCAAATTGGGTATACCCTCCTTTCTAAACTCCGTGGGTATACATAACAACAATAATTCTACTAGTCAAAAAGAAACAGGGTCAAACAGGGCTTCAAGATTTTCTCAAGAATATAATAGAAAGACCACACAATTCCCCACAACAGTATCAAAGTCCCGAAGCTACTAAGAACAGTTCCAACACAAATCCAATAAGACCCTTCCCAAAGCCAGTAAGAAAACTAGTAGGAAAGGCCAATACAAAATTAAGTAAATCGAATACACTCGTAGGATCCAAGTGTAGGTATTTGTACTAAATCCCAGACCCGTTCAGTGTGATACGGTGTGGGTTGATTTCCCATGGGGTGGAAAGACGGAATGTTTGCTAGATCCTTCATGATTTATATTGAAGGTTCCGTGTTCCTAGTGGAAGGTTTGGTTTTGACAGATTTGTAGAATGAGTGATTTTGTTTTGAGTTTGTGATGGAAAATGGGAAGTCAGCGGTTGGTTGGATTAGATTTTTTAAACTTGTTCTACTAAGTAATCTTTTATTTTTCTTTCATTTATCATATAGGCGATTTTGTACATATATACTGTAAGCTTATCTTTTATTTTAAATAAACAATTTAAATTAGATTACTTTGTGATGTGTGTAAAGTCAAGGAAATTAATTGTTATGCAAATTGACTACCAACTAAAATTGTCCGTATACTCAAATCACAACATTCTTCGATAGTTGTATGAAATGGCTATAACGCGGATAATATACGTAGGGTGTCAATTTGATTAACAATTAATATCCCTGACTGTACTTTATGTTTAATTCGTGCCTGTAAGCATTCGTATCAGCTGGAACGCCATAATACTCGTATACTTCAATTTTACTGTCTCTTAAGTGTTTGTAACCTTAGTGATTCATTATTCATTGTTATCAATACTTTTTTTTTTTTTGTGGGTGGGAAATCATCAAATAACTTCTCCCGCTCTGGGCAGAGCAGGAGGGCGTGTCAGACTCTTACTGACTAAAACCCACCCGTGTTCCTTCAGTTGCCTGTGCCAGGGGCCACGGTAACCCTCTTGGACTTTTCCGCAACCCTAGCAGGCATCGGTCCTAGCAAACCCCGTCATTGGTGCTGACATCTCTTTGAGGCGCGCGTGGAACACAACGCGCCGTCGACCCGGGCCTGGTCCTTATCGAACGGCGAGCTGCCCATTGCTCGCCGTTCGCAAGCCCGCGCCTACGGTGGCCGGGAATCGGCCTGCGATTCCCGACGCCCAGGGCGTCTCCTGCGGCGGCTAGGGGCGTGAGGGCGCAAACTTTGCCTCTCCCTCACGCGTTCCGCCTCCTACTTCGCGAAATTATTATCAATACTAATATTATAAATTCGAAAGTCACTCTGTCTGTTTGTCTGTTTGTTACCATTACACGGCTAAGTCACTCAATGAATTAAAAAAAAATACAATGAGATAGAAAGGTGGCATCAGTCTTGGTGAAGGACATAGGCTACTGATTGTCTCAAAAATAATCTTAAAAGGGGGTGATATAGGAGATGAAAGTTTGTGTGGGAAACTTAGCTTCTTAAGTTAGGGATATGAAAATTTTAATGTATGCCTTTGGTAAGAAATAAAAAAAATTGTCTCAGCGTTTTGGTAAAATCATTCCCCACCGGGGTAAAATAGGGGATAATTTTAAAATCCAAACGATTATGAAAAAAAAATACCTCTTTTGCAGAGATTTAGAACTCAAAATACCATTTCGGACACCAATCTACACGGTCTTCACATGATCTGACAAAGATTACGTCTGGTCTTTAAAAGAGACTGTGACCTCTGAGTTTGTTTCCGCCTTTCTTTTCAGAATAGTCAAATAGGAAACGCCGACCTCATCTAGTTTAAGAAAATATTATTGTCGTGTAAAAGTGTTTGTACAAACCTACTTACAGAAATAAAATCAATTACCATGTTCCTATGGGAAGCATAGAGTCTGCTACCTTTTCACGCTTTAAGGCGAGAACTTGCTTAAACCTCTGAAAATAGCCTAACATTTACAATGTTGCGCAAAAAAAATATACTAGGAAAATTGAGCATGCGGTTAAGCTCTCTGTGAAGACAGAAAAGTGAATTAGGTATTATAATTGGCTCTATAAAAAAATCATAAAGGAAACACTTAGTCGATTTTTAAAACGTGTTTTTGGAAGAGATTCCATCATGAAACAAGTAAAAGTTATATCAGAATGTAGGGTTTATTGTTTTTTAGGGCATGTTGAAACACATTTTCTAATTTCGTTATAACTTTTCATTATGACTTTACTTAAGTATGGGAGGACAGTGTAGGCCTGTCAACAAGTACCAGGTACTTAACAAAATAGAAAATGGTCTACAAATCTAGTCTACAGGTTAGGCCCACAGTGTTACCACATTCACAAAATATAAAATAATCAATTTAAAAGGTAAATAAAAAATAAAAGCCTATTTAAACCAAATGGCATGATTGACATTACAACTGTAACAAATCCAATGACTAAAGACTAAGGAGAGGACATGAACTAAAAGATCTATATAAATTAAATACATTATGGAAATATCATACGATTCTATACAGAAATAAAAAAATATACATGTTTCTTTCTAACTTATGCAATTCTGCCAGTGTCAAAAAGAGAAAACCGTATTTTGTCAGTTTTCTAAAATTGCAATTCAATTTCAATTGACGTCACGGAAGCCCTGCCCATCGGCCGGTTCGCCATTTTAGTTTCTGGTTTTGAGTACTTCTCAGAGTGTACATGAAGTGTCATTTGGCGTTATCGTGCGACTAAATATTAAGTTTTTTTCCATTTTGAGAACATTTTGAGTGCTGTAAATTTGACTGAGGCTGTCTGTGATAGAGGAAACCATGCCTAAGTGTTGTGTGAGGGGCTGTGGCTCGAATTACAGTAAAAAAGCGCCTCTGATATCCCTGCACAAGTAAGTCGAAAGAATTCATAGATTATTAAGTTTCCTATATAAATTTATACCAATTTCTAGTCTCAATTCATGTTTATTACTGTTCGGTCATAGATTATTGCCTATTCATAGTCTTTCGAACGATATATTTCCTTATTTTGGTTTTGTTTACTACGTATTTTTATTGACAAATATAGTGTTGTGATTGTGTAATTTGCACAACGAATCGATTTAGCATCGATAAAAACCAAATTTCGTTTGAATATTTAGCATGAAAAAATATACACATTTATGTTAGTTTGCGTGTTTTGTTTGTGTTTTTAGGTTACCAAAAAATGATAAACTTAAAAGTAAGTGGCTTGAATCATTGGGTCAAGAAAATATCGACTCCAGCCAGGAAAATGTTTGTTCACTACATTTTGAAGAGTCTTGTATTAATAGAAGTCTTGATATAGTGAGACTTCACGACAATGCAATACCGACAAGGCTCCCTAAGGTAAATTATCACATTTTCATTGTAAGCCTACATTTACCCATATATTCGAAAATAATGTTGGAGCTGATGAAGATTGTACAACCTATCTTTGCATTGTATAAATTCAATCTCTTAGTATTGTATAATTGCATAGCACATGTGTGAGCACTATGTACCCACTATAAAGGTTACTGGGTTCGTCTTTCATTGACTTGAATGTGCCCTGGCGGCTGAGAGTATGTCATGCTCACTCAAATGTGTCGCTGGTGGTGACGTGTGTATTGGATCATTGAGTTCCCTTCAAAATGGTTGAGCTGAATGGTGCTGATCCATACGTCATGTTCGTGAACGGGCGCCGTCAGTAGGCACTGGTCATTTCTTAGCTGCCACGGCTTATTTTAATTCCATAATTGTTTTTATCTTTTTATTACGGACGCTTTTAACGTGCACGTGTTTCTACATCGTTCTCACATGTATAATTACAACATGAATGATGTAACCACTTTTTTGTAACAATATTTTGATTTAAAAGAGTGTCCATGGAGTTTCTTGCCCGTTCTTCTCCATAGGTACCTACTACGCTTTGGAATGGGCAACTAGCTTCATCTTTCTGACTGACCGACCCCTTGCCAATTCAAAAGTGCCTGTAATTGGTTTATTTGAAATAAATGCTTTGAGTTTGAGTCATAATACATTATTATTTCCCTGTACATTTATTGTAGACAGGCAGACTTTATTGTATTTCACATTATTGGTGTACTTAATACTAATTACAAACTGATATTATTGTATCTATTTGAAATAAAACGGTTCTCCCATTAAATGCATAATATCGATTTCTGTTGTTTTATTTTGTTAATAATCGGTGTAGTTTTGAATTCCTTGTTGCAGTTTAATTTACTCTTCTTCTAGCTTGATTATCACGAGCAACTATTAATCATAGAGTAAATAATATCAAGTACAATTAATTTTAAATGAACCGCCAAATTGATGATTTTTGCAAGTTTTCAGTCAGATTACGCAACAACAGGCTTTTTTGTACTTAATCCATAATGCGACGTCCTAGAATGAGAATCGAATAACAACCTACTTACCTACTATCTACTTAAAATCAAAAACCCTATTTTAATGTATGTGATTTCGATTAATCGATTTGTAATCAACACGATGAACAAAATCATTGCAAAGAATGAGCAGAGGGACAACACTAGGTAATGGGCGGAGCCTACGCCATTTTACTTTCCACGCCGGCACGCGATACAATCTTTTAGTTCATGTCCTCTCTTATTCTTTAGTCATTGAACAAATCTGAATGAATATCCTCTCTACAAAAGTCATTAGGAGTTGAAATTTGAATTTAAGGCATCGATATAATGTCAAATAATGAAAAGAGTATATAGTATGTATTGTGTGTATTGTATGTATGTATTTATGTATGTAGTGTATATGTATGTATGTGTTTTTTCTTTAAAACATCGTAATTTGGGAGCAGTGTAATTTCTGGAGTGGTGTAATTTACAGATCAGTGTATTGTGGTCAACGCAGTAAAACGCTTTTGAGAGGTCACAGAAAATGCCAATTGCATCCTGGGACTTCTCCCAGGAATACAAAATGTGACTGATGAGTTTTATTCCCGCGTCGGTCGTCAACCTACCTTTCGTGAAACCAAACTGGCGACTATGTAAAATCCCATTTGAAGTCAAATGTGACAACATAATGGTCTAGCATGAATTTTTCATAGATTTTACTCAATGCTGGTAGGTCTATAATTAGAGGGATCACTCTTATTACCTGATTTGAAAATTGGTACTACTCTAATAACTTTCATTAAATGTGAAAACGTACCGCTGTCTAAACCTTGATTAAATATGCCTGTTAGGACAGGGGCAATTGTGTCAATGGTTTCTCCAAGAACCTTAAGTCATCAGTGTTTTTTATGTTAAGACTTCAGAATGCTTTTTTAATCGTGACAATATCAAGTTACCACCCCTTATTGAGGACCTGTTGTATGCACTGGCAACTGAACAAATATATCGGGCCCTATCAGAATACCAGCGTTGCGGCATTTATTTATTTTTTAAATGTCGCAGCATCATGCTGAGATAGGAGCCTTTTGGCCTCGTATAGGAATTTCTGTTTCCTTTTTCTTTTGTTACTTTTTGTTTTTATATAGTTTGGTTTTTTATTTTATAATTTAGTTTGTGCACTTCCTGTACGAGTGGCAATAAACACTTTTTCTTTCTTTCTTTCTTTCTATTTATATAAAAAAACATCCTATCCGGTATTAACCATATTTCACAAATACATAAGATATCCATATGATATTAAATTTACGTATTATCCTTTTCACGTCTAGGGTTTTGTCAGAGAAGCGATTTATATTTTGGTGATATAGTAAAATAATCTTAATATGCTTCTCTTTTGTCGACTTTAAAAGTTCAAAAAACAAATAACAGTATTATAAGAAGTGCTAGATAATACTGTGTAATCACTTGACCTAGTCTCAGTTAAATTATTAATAACTGCGTGGAATATACTAACAATCTATAATAATATCTATAAAGAGGTAAAATTTGTTTGTTAGTAAGTTTGTATATAGGGGGCACTGCAGTTCGAATTTGTAAAACTGTTTGTGCATTTGATGGCCCAATTCCTGAGGAAGGCTTTAGGCTCACATCACGCTAGGACCCTTAGAAGCCGACCAAAGAGAAATAAAGTCGGAAAGAACGCTAAGCGAAAACAAAGTAACAGCGCGGGCAGGCGATGCGATGCGACGCGGTGGGGGGGGGGGGGGGGGGTACAAGAAATTTCACGCGTACTAAGTCACTGGCAGAAGCTAGTGTATCCTATAATTAATCTGCAAACAGCGTTGTGGACTGCAATATTGTCTGTAAGTCTTGTGTATTTCTATGTGTGTTTTATATTGTAGCTTGTACCTTTAAGGAGCAAAACAGTCTATCATGACATATACACGGGGAATTTTGAGATGGGGCTATAAGGGCAGGTAGTTTAACCGTGCTCGCTACAAGGAAACGGTCTTAGGAGAGACTGTTCTTAGCTTTTTGAAACATTTTGACCTGCATTCAAAGATTTTGAAAAAAAATGCTGTCTACAAGAAAACGGGCAATTATCAAAAAAAAAAAAAAAATGATGCCGTCGATCCTGTTTCTTACCAGAATCAGAAACCTCATTCGGACTGACTGAGGTTTGAGTACTAGAAAAGTCTGAAATCGCAAAATAACTTTCGATGTAGTTCGTAGGAAGTGAGGCTGAGATGAGAGAGAACACAATTTACCCGAGTATGACAACAATGGAATTATTCTATTGTTTCACTAAACTGAATATAGTTACAGATTTAACCTTTTAAATGATTCTCATCCCGCTATACCGTCTAAGGAGCTTTGTGCACGAGTTGTAAGTCGTAAGTTCGAACCCAGTCAGGCACTTTACCTTGTGTAAATTATTTAAATATCATTGCGCTCAAAATGGTGAAAGAAAACATCGTGAGGAAACCGGCATGTCCGTGAACCAAAAATTCGAAGACATGTGACATCTCCCACCCCGCAGTAGGCCCGCGTGGTGGAGAGGAGGCCTGTGTCCCAGCAGTTAGGAACAGTATAGGCTGATTATTATGATAGTTCGTAAAACGTACACAACGAAAATAAATATCTATGGTTAGGCGACTGTTAATGGGAAATCCCGTGCGTTTACAACCTTTTTTTTTTTTTTTTTGTAGGTGGGATATCATCAAATAACTTCTCCCGCTCTGGGCAGAGCAGGAGGGCGTGTCAGACTCTTACTGACTAAAACCCACCCGTGTTCCTTCAGTTGCCTGTGCAAGGGGCCACGGTAACCCTCTTGGACTTTTCCGCAAGCCTAGCAGGCATCGGTCCTAGCAAACCCCGTCATTGGTGCTGACATCTCTTTGAGGCGCGCGTGGAACACAACGCGCCGTCGACCCGGGCCTGGTCCTTATCGAACGGCGAGCTGCCCATTGCTCGCCGTTCGCAAACCCGCGCCTACGGTGGCCGGGAATCGGCCTGCGATTCCCGACGCCCAGGGCGTCTCCTGCGGCGGCTAGGGGCGTGAGGGCGTAAATTTTGTCTCTCCCTCACGCGTTCCGCCTCCTCGGTGACGGCTTCCCAAGCCCTCTCGCTCCGTACCATGGCCTGGACCAAGGCCGGACCCGAGAGATCGCCACCGCCAATCGCCTCCACGAGGACACGGCGGTGCTCCGCCCAAGCCGGGCAGACCTCCACCGTATGCTCCACCGTGTCCTCCGGTCGATCCACACAATGGTGACACCCGGGGGTTTCCTCCCGCCTTATCCGGAACAGGAACCTCCCGAAACATACCGTGTCCGGTGAGGACCTGCGTCAGGCGGAAGGTGAGGACGCCGTGGCGCCTCTCTAGCCACTCCTCAAAGAGGGGACTTATCGCCGCAATTGTGGCGTGCCCAGCGCTGGGTTGCGACAATCGCACTCTCCATGCCGCCCTGAGATCCCGCCGGAGCTCTGTCCGCTGTACCGTGATTTCTCGCGGCAGCGGAGCTACGCCCCGGATGCGTTTACAACCCACTGTAATAATATTTTAGTGATAGCTGTTCGTCAGGAAGAATCTGTAAGAAAGCATCAGTCAGTGTATCAGTATTGTGCCATTAGGTAGTATATACAGGAGCGCAGGCATTCGTTAATTCCCTAAAAACGAAAAACTTCGCAAGCAATGGAAAATAACTACAGAAGGCTACGGATGTCGACCTCAGGACGAGCTGCTTCTCACACAGTCAACTGTACAGCACTTGCCCCCGCGTCACCAGTCCTGATTCTCTTCATATTTTGGCCGCTGAGGCCAAAACTACAAACGAAGTATACAGAAGTTTTAGAAAATGTGGCTGTGATTTTAGTAAATTGTGGTGTCTTACGATTTCCACGCGAATGAAGTCGCGGGGGGAAGAAGCTAGTAGATTATAAAAACGGTTTGACGCAAGATAGCATTAGTGATGAATTCTTTGACAGCCAGATGACCAGAAAATCGGCTGCCCACGAAATAAAATTTACGCGTAATTTCCCATTCAACCATTACCCCAAATAAAAATAACTATCCTGTCTACCCAACTGAAGTGGCTCGATTTCCTGCGGGTCGTAATTCGATTCCCTGTTTAGGCATTTCTTCAACGCCATCTAGCCTGATTGATGACTCAGGGCCGACGTAACGACAGCCTTATTATCGGCATAAGTTCCCAATTTCGGATAGTAGCCAATGTTATTTGAGCTGAGTATAGTCTTGGTTTATGTGTGAGGATACGTGTTTCGTTTTTTTACGGCAATGAATGGTAGTTCAATCAGACGGAGATTGTTGGCGGAAAATGAGGATAGCTGAGGATTTAAGGCTCATTTAATGCATTTCTCATGCTATTGTGAGTTGCTTAATTTCAGCCGTTTACTAGGCAATGCCGTGACTCACTGTTGGACGTCGATGGTAAGCCGCACGTCCATGATAATGATTTAACTTTTATAGTCCATTTATTACGTGATGATAGTAAGGTTGGTTTTCGTAATTCACGTGTTACACCAAACCACTTAAAATGTAGAACATCATATTAGCATTTCAATATAATTTTGTTTTTGACGTTCTTTTTAACGAATAATAACCCTCTTTGTATTAATTTGACCAAACTTAAAATAATTGAAGACTCACATCAAAAGCTTTATTTTATGAAATTAACTTGTTACAGCTTTTTTGTTACTCAAACAGTTTAGTACGATGCTCCAGAGGACTTTAAAAGTTCGTCTTTTTAAGTTTAGTTGTTGTAAAAGAAAGGTTTTTTGTAACAAAGTTCAGTGTCACTTAAACGTGCACCAATAAAAGTGTTTCAATAAAAGATATCGCTATGATAAAATCTGTTCTAATGTTTTAGACGTAACTTTGATTTTCAGGTGGATAAACGTTTTAGTATCTTTTGTATCAACTTGTCATCCGTTGAATATACCTTGTAGTACACAAGCGTGAAGGTACTCGCAAAAGTACGTACTTGCCTTTCCGCATAAAACAAGAATTATTGACATTTATGTGATTACTCACAGCAGCCAATATATAAATGTGATAAAAACTAGAGCGCTCATAAAATTATTGAATATCAATAAACCACCGCGGCCGATAAGTTCAGAACAACGAGCTCATTTCAATGTGATGTGTTTTCCATTATATTTAACATTACTACTTTATATAAATGCTATCACCAAAGCAGATTACGAGAAAAATGAACTTACCGAGGCAAATAACCTAACAGTCTACGATATCTCCAACAGAATATTAACTCTAGCCGACATACATTATGACAAAGACAGACTCAGAGAACTCAAAGAAAAACTTCAAAAAATCAACTATTATGTAGTCGACCATAATTTGGTAGCAGAAGTTCTAACCAATGTGACCACGGAAACCAGACTGAATGAAACGAATTTTTATGAAGCACTTAATGAAAATGATCATTTTAGATACTTGACAACGAATGAAACGAAGAATTTATATCTAAAGTTGAAGGAAAAGATGACTCGTGATGATATAATGAAGATTGTAGCTGAGAAAGGTAAAAGGAAGAAGTTGGTGAAGTCAGCTCGAAGAATGATGGAACACGGTGCTCCTAAGCACGAAGATGATGAGAAGATGAATGACGTAGTTGACAAAATGTTAGCAGAAGCGCCCAACGATCCTCATAAAGTAAAAGCTAAAGAAAGTGTGTATTGGGGTACGTAGAAAAAATACTGTAAGGTATATTTTAGGCAATTTTTTCCACTGATTAACCAAACGAACTAAATGAGAATGGTTCCTGTCGTGGTAAAAATATTTACCAGTCGCCAAGCAGTCGGCTAGATAGTACGATGGTCGCTGTGCGCTCAAGGAGACTATTTATATTAATACTTTATTGCTTTCCGGAACACCAACATGTCGATGACGGTACTAACTTCTTTTGCGCAAAATCAATAAGAGTATTTCTTTAATCTTACTAACATTAAAACTAGAAAAATATTCTGAAGGTCTTAAGCTAACGTGGTTTTAGTGACATATTCCAAGATGTCATCTTAACTTGTCTTCATACAAATCTTTTCTCGACAAGACTTGTCTTTAATGTTAAGTTTATTTAAGTATGGCCACTTTTTCATGCTCTTTACTATGTTTCATCTCCAAATTACTAGTTTAGCCGCAGTGCTACGTTACAGCCTAGCAGAATCCTAGTAATTTTGAGCTATTGTTCCCCAGATCCTCAAAGAGAACTGGATGAGATGAAGGCGTACCATGACAGCAAGAAGAGTGGGCGCCGCATCTTCAAGGGCGAGCGCACGACCATTCAGTACTACCCCTTCATGGCATCAGTCCACCTGATGGGGAGGTTCTGGTGCGGGGCTGTACTGGTGGGGGCAGATCTGTGCATCACTTCTGCTTCTTGTTTACAGCTGTAAGTATAGACAGACGGAGGAAGCCAAGGACTCATGGAAGACATGACTTTTAACCATTCGTCATCCGTCGATTCCCACGAGAAACACAAACCTATGTTCAATGTTGGATTGTGTCTAATCACCAAAAGAGACTCAGGTTTGTATTTTCAAGTCTCAGCCTTAATGTAGACTTGAGGTATATGAACATTAAAGAAAATATGAAATGGCTTGTGTGAGGGTTGATATGAATGAAAAGATGAGTGACCCCTAGTACAACAGCTGATAGGATATTGCTTTATTCCCTCCCGCTTCAGTTAATATTTCATTCCCCAGGATGCATAACAACCGGTTCTTCCGTGAGAACCCTCGGGTACTGCAAGTGAGGGTAGGCAGCAACCACAGCAGAATCGGAGGCGAAATGATAGACGTGCTCGAGGTGAGTCACAAACAAGCAGCCAGACTAATCAATCCTTGACAATCAACAGAAGTGCTGTCATTCAAGATGTATGGCTTAAGGCTGGTTTAGCTGGTTGTAGTTCCCTCGTCCTCTTACCGCACACACCCCGGTAACACCTTATACTTTTAATCAGTTGATATTAAAACTTTTAGTGGTCAGGAAAACCCCTAAGGCCTTTTTGATGAAACAAACAACTTTTTAACCAGATATCGAACGAAGATAGATGTATGAACGTAAACGAAGCAAAGCAAGGTGTATTTAAGGGTCGTAGCAGAAGTTTCTGCCTACCCCCATAGGAAGAAGGCGTGAGTTTATGTATGTATGTAAACAACTTTTCCACCAAGACGACGAAAAACTATTGATATTTTTTCAAAATCAAACATTAATTTCAATTAAACTATCTTCAGGCATATTTAAACTGTCAAAGAGTACGTAAGTTAAAGCTAGTTGACCTTTCCAAGACTAAGATCTCTATGGAAAAGAAAGGGCAAGAAACACCATGGGCACTCTATTAAAAATTCAGTTATTAACAATTGTTTATTTTAGCCCTTCGTAATGCAATTATTACGTTATTACCCCTTGTTCTCAGGTCTACTTCCACCCAAGTTACAACCCTCGGACCCTGAAGAGCAACCTGGCAGTGGTCCGTCTCCGTCGGCATCTGTTCCTCAGACCCTGGTCCTTAATAAAATACCTCGCCATCGACTACATGGGGCATGCGCTGCCGTCCACAGCTGAAGTGTTGCTGCTGGGGTGGGGAGTCACCAAGGTATTGTTTTAGTTTGAACAGTCACTGTTATGGTTAGTAGTACGCAAAAGCGTAGATTTATAATAAACAATCCGTGTGCCCGATGGAATTTCCCATCGACAAAAATGACGAATTTCCATACAAATTTTCATCTCCTATTTAGCCCATTTAGGAGATGGATTTTCAAAAATCCTTACTTAGGGCTCACTTTCATTATTTATAGAACTCTTGTGCAACATTTCATGCCTTTCTGACTCAGCGGTGTAGTCTGTGCGTTGTCTGTCAGTGAATGAATGCATAAATACATTAATGAGATAAGGTAAATATATTAATCTCTATACTAATATCTCTATTCTTACTAATATTAGGTCTTTACCTATGAAATTGCCGTTTAGTATACAGAAAGTTAATGTCATTTTTATATAAATATTTTTTATTTCTGTCATTCAAAATAAGCACCCATGCTATGCATCTCTGCTAGCGCAGTGATAATTTTTCAATGCCCTTCTTGAAGAAGTCAGGTGTACGGGAGCCAAGAAACTTTTCAAAGGCATTTTGTACTGCCTCTCGGGTACTGATTTTTTTTCCTGCCAAGCTGTTCAAATTTTGGAAAAAGTAGAAGTATTTCGGTGCAAGGTCTGGTGAGTACGGTGGATGACGCAAAACTTCCAACCCTAGCTCTTGTAGCTTAGAGACCCTCTGTTGTGCCGTATGAGGTCTAGCGTTGTCGTGTAGGAGCAGCGGGGACGATCGATTAACCAAGGGTGGCGGGAGATTTGCGAGATTCTCCATCATTGTGTCCAGTTCCTCACAGTACACATCCGCAGTTAAGCTGGTACCATTTGGAAAGAAGCTGTGTTGAATTATACCGGTACTAGACCACCAAACAGTGCCCATGACATTTTTAGGGGCAAGTTTACGTTTGGGGCGTTGCCTAGGCGCTGAACCAGGGTCTAACCAACATGATCGCAATGTCTATCTATATGCGTTTTCTGTAGCAGAATGTGCGCAGGCTCTAAACCAAACTACCTACATGGAGATCGAGCCTGTTACTCTCCGAGCATGACTTAATAGCCGTAACAGGGACAAATTTGGACTCTTCAATAGAGGACTCAGAAATGTCAAACGGAGATTGGAGCATTCTACGGAGAGATAGAGTGAATCTGAGTGGCGGCGTGTTGCTTGCTGCGCGCCCCGGCGTTACCATAACGAGACGGCAAGATCTCGAGACCGACCGTGGCGAAGATGTATGGGCTACGAACACAATTTACGGCTCTACCCTTTATTTATTTATTATTAGGCTTTCCAACAGTGAGTACACTGTCACTTTATAAATCTGTACATTGCAAACTTAGACATCTCAACACTTACAGAAAAGCACAGCATGCACTAGATTATGCGCATATAATTACACGATTATTTAAAACATTTTAAAGGGAACAAGTCGGCGTCATAACGTTCAACCGGAAAAAGTTTTTGACTACCGTGGGAGTCCAAACGTACAAGTGGATATACCTAATACTCGCTCGGGTGTAAGTCAGGGATCCGTGTTATGGCCGCCTCTGTTCCTGATCATGATCAATGACCTCATTACTAAGGTGGAGTTTGCCAAATGCCTGATATATGCCGACGACCTTAAGCTAGTCGCACCAATCCGAACGGACGAGGATTGCAAACTCCTACTAAGGGATATTGATTCCATCTATGAGTGGAGCATTAAGAACAAACTAATGTTTAATACAAGCCAGTGCTACGTTATGACTTACGGTAGGGGGTTGCGGCCAATTTATTATGACTACAATTTGGGTGGTCACGTAATTACTCGTGTCACCAACATAAAGGATTAGGGAGTGACTTTCGACCGCTGTCTAACTTTTCGAAATCACGTTTCTACCCTTGCGAAGGAGTCTTTCAGGCGCTTAGGATTTGTTTTGCGAAATGCTCGTGACTTTCGCAATCCAATTATTGTTTGGCTGTTGTACGCCGCTCTGATGCGAAGCAAACTCGAGCCCAGTGCCTGTATTTGACACCCCTATAACGCGACCAAAACACTGATGCTGGAAAAGGTACAAAAAACTTTCCTTAGGTGCCTCTTCCAAAGATTATACCACTTCTTTCCCTACATTTACCCTACCAACTATCTTTTAGGGACGTTGGGCTTTAATTATATTTATTTATTTAGCTCGCTGGAGGTCAGGAGAGGCCTGGATCAAGTCAGCGTAGCCTGTAAGACCTTACGGAGACGAATCGACTGCCTAGAGCTCTATGGTCTTATCTGCCGACTATTTGTGCCCGACAAATACATCGGACACCGTCACAGCTGCCGGCACAATCTATTTGCGCAACTGCCAGTCAAAAATGTAGCCAAAGCCGAATCCCCAGTCTGTCGTAGTCTAAAGGTGCCGAATGCCCTTCTGGCCGCCAACCCTGAATATGATGTGTTTGCGGATGAATGGATTAAAATTATGCGTACATGTCTGGTGTTCTGTGAGAGAAAGTATGCAAGGGAGTCTACTGCTCCATGTTAGTTTTAAGGTTATTTTTAATGGTGTCGACGTAATTGTCGTATTTGTATCTATGTTACTTAATGTAATTGGTGTTGTACCGTTATAAGTAACTATAAATAAAAATAAACAAAAAAAAAAAAGATGACCGCTTACGATTATCAAAAATATTCCATTTTTAATCGCAACTGACAATGCGGTTCAAAATCCCATCGTTTCTGTATCTGTTTTCCCGGTAGCCTGTTCCCGTGGGATAACTTCCGATATCCATGCGGGCGAAGCCGCAGGCGGAACCTAGTATACTATAGGGCGAGGAGCATTCAAGGACATTGTACAGTAGACCACACGTCGGTGGTCCTTGAGCCGGCCTAGCGTAGTACGCAGTTTTACTTTATCAACTTTTACTGGCTTTTCAAGAGAAAACTTCTTTAGCCGCGTTTAGCGATTTTTGGTAGGGACAAAACTTATGGGTTGCGACTCCGACATGCCGATGTGACGTGTTGTGCCAGACTGGCGACGCGCTGCGACCTGTGTACATTTCAAGGTTTTCACTTATGTCAGCAGTACCAATGACTGCAAATTTTTTTTTCAACTACTTTCGGCGTACTATTCCTGGCTCTGGAGTTGGACCGTAGACCTAAGAGATCAGATCGTGATCTAAGAGGACAGATACACGTAAAGTATTTTCATCTCATATATTGATAGTCTTCAGGAATACTAATACTATGAGCCCTTATTCACACAAGCGTGCTGTCATAAAAGCAGCCATTTTAATAAAATATGCTGTAGAGACCATCAAACAGGTATGGGTGACGCAGATAAACAGAAATAATGATAAAATAAGTAGTAAACTTGCCATTACAGTGGCTAATAATTGAGATTTTTGTGGCAGCCCTCAAAGAGGTCAGAGGCAGGGGGAGCGACTTGTTGCTGCCTTCAATATTTCTAAAGAGTTTTAAAAAAGAAATGCGAAAAGCCTGATGATTACTTATTTGACGAAGTTAGTCATGAAAAGGTATTGTTACTTATTTTTTTTTTTGCTAAATTAATTATTAGGCACAGGCATCTCCCAGGCTGCGCCACAACACACTGTCCTCCACCTACCGTATCCAGTCTGTCCCAGCCGCTTTCTTAAGGTCGTTGGTCCATCTAGCTGGGAGGCGTCACACGCTACGCTTGCCGATATGCGGTCTCCACTCCAGGACAAGTCGGGTCCTGAAGTGGCTGTCGCTGAGCGACCTTGAATTTGTGGATCAGCCCAACTGTCAGTGTCTACGTTTCGGCATCGTACGTCATAACGGGTAGAATGCACTGGTTGAAGACATTAGTCTTCAAACATTGCGGGATATGCGATGAGTAGACTTGACGACGTTTCCCAAACGCTCCCCAACCCAATCGAATCCTTCTGTCTGCTTCTTCCTCAAACTTGTGTCTACCGAGCTGGATGACTTGCTCTAGGTAGATATACTCATTCACATCTTCGAGAAACGACCATTCGATGTGAATAGGACTCGGCAAGACGTTTGAATTGTACATGATTTTCGTCTTGTCCAAATTCATGCCGACGCCAACCCGCCGAGAGGCTCCATTCAGGCTGTGCTGCATATGGTCTAACTGTTCCAGCGTCTCTGCCATTATGACGATGTTATCGGCAAAGCGAAGGTGTGAGTTGTACTCGCCGCTAGCTAATACTTACTCTGAATACGCGAAGTTTATCAAGTCACTTAATATTATGTGTACAGTAACCGAAACAGATTTTTCAAAAAAAAAATAAGGTGTCAATTTAAATTGTCTGTCCATCAGTCACAATGATATATTCATTTCGTGTGACTGATGGACAGACAATTTAAATTGACACCTTATTTTTTTTTTTGAAAAATAACCTAAGAGACAAGGCTCTTGCCTCTTAGGTAAGCCAAACATTTCCTTGACTGTACTATGTCCAGTATTATGTTATCACTACATGTTTATAGCTACATATTATTTATTTTGTTTTAGATGTCACAGAAGTTATCATACGAGCCGATATTCTTGCAGCGGAAGATCTTACCGGTGTATCCGAACACATTTTGTAAAGAAGTGTATGGCAAGTAAGTACCACGACACTTTATAAAGTAAAACGTTCGGAAAAAAAAGAGAAAACATGTGGTCCTCAAAGCCAAATGTTTTCAAAAAATGCTTAGAGATAATCGTATGACAACCTCAGACCTTTGTCCAGAAGCGGGGCATTAATAGGTTGATAAATGAAAAAAACCTATAAGTCTTTACTCAAAGATGCGTCTTCCGCTGTCATCGGTACAACGACTGACTATATTGCCGAGCCATTGCCTCTTCTAGAAACTGTGTGGCTGGTGGCAGCTGGAGGAGAGTAGCCGATGATCGAGTTAAATTGCATTTGACTGTAGAGACCTACATCCAGAAGTGACTGATTTAAGCTGATGAGGATTTAACCATTAACATTGACGTGTTTATTGCAGGAAGTTTCTGGCAGAAACCATGTTTTGTGCTGGCACTCTCACGACCGGAGAGGGGGCGTGTGATGTAAGTACTGATACATCAAATACATCATTATATAGTATTTTTGATGTCCTTACTTCCTACTATTTAAAATACATAACCATACATTTGTTGAAGCGCAGTCGAATGAAAACATGTAATGGTAGTGAATCCTCCTACCACCATGCTGACTGGCTAAATAGCTCACTCGCAGGGAACTTGACTGATAAGCAAAGTGACTAACAAGTGTAACAACTGACGGCCGAACCCAATAACTTATCTATCACCAATTTGAACGTACTGGAGATAGAAAAACCTATATCTATCTCTAGTTTTAATGTCCCAATAATCTATCAGAAATTAAGGAATCATACCGGCCCACGTTATCCATAGAAGGGAGTTAACAGGACAGTTACTAAAGATGGCAAATAGGTATATCCGCCGAATTGCAGGGTTAAACGTATCTATCTAAGCCATATTTACTTAAAAAAAAACACAATTAATAAATAATCATTTACAACATGTCCGATTCAAGTGAAACTACGTAAAGCGAAAGTGATTTTTAAATCGTAACAGAGATAATCGTTTGGAAAATGTTTTTGAGATGAAAATGATCTTCAAAATCTTCAAATCAAAACTACATAATTTACAAATGCCGCATTGACATAATAATATGAGCAAACAAAGTTAATAAGAAGTTACATAATTATAGATTTCGTTCAAATAAAACAGCAGTGAGTAATTTACTCACAGAAATATAAACTCATTTAAAATTAACCATAAATCAACTAAAATAGTTGTAATTTTTCTTATGTCAAATTTCATTTACATTCAACTACGTTTCATTCATCCTCTCCAGCATTAACAATTTGTTCAGCAAAATGCAGTAAAATCTTGTATAATGTACATAAAGACTTTTAATTGAATATAAATTATACTTATTAGTATCAATATTACTCATCTTCATCCAGTCATTTAAACATTTAAATTTAAAGAAGTTTTTCATAAAAAGGTTAATTATACACGTTGTTTTTTAAAGTGATGTAGGTGTAACGGAACGCATGGGAGGCAATATTATAGAACCATATCTATTGTTTTCGTTAGCTAAAAATAGCCTTTATCGATGATTGTGAGACAACATTCAAGCACAGATAGAATTATACTGTCTATCATCAATAGCGACCTGTCTTTCACTGAAAATAGGTTATTAGGTTCAGCAGTTATAGTACAGCAAGCTTATCGGACCCGTTAGCTTGAATTGAATTTAAAAGAACCACTCTCCACCAACCAACAAAAAAAAAACCAGTCAATCAATCAAACGTCAATCAATCAATCTCTATTTCTCACTCTTTCTTTTCTGTGAAAAGTAGCAAGTTCTGTCACACCCATTGTCACACCGGGTCTGATGGTCTTGCGGGAGTGTAAATCTAAAATCATAACCTTCATTCTTTGTCAGATGTAGCAAATAATTGTTACAAGGCAAACTGGCGTAATGCGTCAATCTGCTCACTAATTAATTTCCCGGACTATACATTGACTAATTATACTCATTGTATTTCAAAGCATGATGCGGGTGGTCCAGCGATCTTATCCGGTCGGCTAGTCGGCATCATCTCCTTCGGGCCGTCTATCTGCGGGTTCGCGGACGCGCCCACTGTGTTCACGAAAGTCGGCTTCTTCGCTGATTGGATAGAAACCGTCAACGAGAGTGTAAGTACTGAACTAGTTCTATAGCGAAATCTAGGCGACATGAGTGAGTAACATAGTTATCCAATCGACCGACCAACACGTGGAATAACAATCTCGATATCATTTTTTATTTATTTAGTTCGAACTTAGGACAAAAAGTTTGAATACTTATTGTATTTGGTATCAATAAAAAGAACTTTCCAAAAATATATTTCTTATAATGTTTGATTTAGCAAACCTTGAAGACATAGCTTAAAATTTACAAAAAAATATTGTTCCTCCCTTATCTCTTAGTTTCTTAATTTCTCTTCAATCCACAGATGGCGGCCGACTACTTAGGCGCAGCGCGGACCACGACGACCATGAAGTCTAGACTCAGCGGGTACCTGGCGACGTACAAGGTGGGGAAAGCAGGCCTGGCACGCACCACACTCATTGACCCACAAACGATATTCCCGGAAGCTGCTGGAAGAGAAATTTCTGAAGATGAGGAGATAGTTCCAGTTACCACTACAGAAGCGCCCACAACAACGACTGAGGCTGAGGCGGAGACTGAGACTGAGGCTGGATTGCGTTTACGAAGTTCACGTGACCGTATCGCCTACTCTTCGTCAGTGCCGCCAGCCTCTGCAGTGAAGCTAAAAGGAGGTCGCGACTCATATGACGACTGGAGCGTTGATATAAGTTAAAATAAAAGCGAAAAGATTTTGTTTTGAATTCTGTGGAGCAGTTTTTCATCATAACACTCAAACTCAAAGCATTTATTTTAAATAAACCAATTATAGGCACTTTTGAATTGTCAAGGGGTCGGTCAGTCATAAAGATGAAGCTAGTTACCCATTCCAATGCGTAGTAGGTACCTAAGGAGAAGAACGGGCAAGAAACTTTAAGGACACTCTTTTAAATTAAATATTGTTACAAAAAGTGGTTACATCATTCATGTTGAAATTATATATGTGAGAACGATGTAGAACGACGTGCATGTTAAAAGCATCCGTAAAAAAACAATTCAGGAAATAAAAAAAGCCGTGGCAGCTAAGAAATGACCAGTACCTACTGACAGCACCCATCCACGACCATGACGTCTGGATCAGCACCATTCAGCTGAACCATTTTCAAGGGAACTTACTTAATGATCCAATACACACGCCATCACCAGACACATTTGAGTGAGCATGACCTATTCTCAGCCGCCAGGGCACATTCAAGTCAATGAAAGACGAACCCACTAATCTTTATAGTAGGTACTTAGTGTGTCACATGTGCTATGCAATTATACAATACTAAGAGATTGAGTTTATACAATGCAAAGACAGTTTTTACAACCTTCATCAGCTCGAACAATATTTTCGAGCGCTAATCAATTAGTTTAAGCGCCCTTGTGGAGCAGGACCAGCGCCGAGCCAAGCGTTTTTGTCAGCGATGTAATCCCCCAACTTAATAATATAATATGCTTGGCTGTTTATTGTACGTTATAGACAATATTTAAATTTCGTTTCATTCAGTTGGAGTATGTGGGGAGGTATTTTATTGTAAAATGTTTAACAGTAAGTACCACATGAAGGATGAGTCTACTTTAGCCTGTCTGAAACCTGGTTGAACTAACCCGTAACACCGTTTTTACTGAAAATATTAAAAATTTTCCTTACGTACATGATGTTTTCATAAATATTTTGACAAGGTACCGTCATGATGTTAATATCTTTAAACAGTTCCCATAAAGAATCGCGCCTGCCGAGGCTTTATACTGCTGTTTTTTGCAGAATAAAAATAGACTCATTATCGGCAGCCCATCCCCATGATAAAATACCGTAAGACATGATACCATGACATGATACTATAATAATAACTAAAATAAACTAGCCCCGTAGTATCTACATTAGTAAATTGACGGATTGTTCTTACAGCATAGGTATGCTGCTGAGCTTAGCCATCCTGCAAGAGATGTTAAATGAGGACCCCATTTCAGCCTTGAGTCGAGCGTTATGTAGGGATAACGAAACTAGGACTTATAAATAGGATAAATCCTAGTTTCTCTTTATTCAATACTTTGTCATAATCACTAGGTACTTTTAACATTCGGTAAAGCAAATCTTATGCATTAAGTTTTTTTCCCCAAAATTATTAGCAGTGAACCAATTGTGTACTTGAAGTAGGGCATTATTTACGTCCTTAAGATTTGATCCACGTCTATTTATCTCAAAAATTAAGGAAGTATCGTCAGCAAATAACACCATTTGGATATCATTACTTGCTCTTTGGCGGAATTCCAGAGGGTGACACTTGACATATTGTCCTCTGTATGAATAGTATACCTACTTGGGACTTGTTAATTATTAATTGGTTTGAATTTGAACCCTATCAGTTTAAAAACATTTTATTTTTGCTGGTGGTGGTATCAGTCTATTAATGGGTTTTTGTGTGACGTCCCCGAATGTGGAAATTGTGACTACATTGTTGTATTGGGTTCTCACCTGTAAAAACAAATGTAAGTGGTAATAGTAAATAAATAAATAAAAATTTGCGGTTGGTTTTTTAATAAATGGGGTAGATCATTAATATATACTAAAAAGAGATAAGAGACTTAATATCGAGCCTTGTGGAACACCCATTTTTACTTTTAAGTGAAGTGAATTGACAGCATTTATTTGGACTTTTTTTTGTCTATCATTTAAACAAGGTTTAACCAAACTAACCGCGAATTTACCTAGTCCTTATTGCTCAAGTTTTAAGGGCAAGCTTTCAAGATCAACGCAGTCAAATCCCTTGGAGAGGTCGCAAACGATCCCTATGGCATCCTAGGCCTCCTCCCACGCTGTAAATATGACCACCACGTGAAGTCTTTAATGTATAATCAGTGCTTCGTATTTTTTTCCTACTAGTTTCGTTATTTATAACTTACGAAGCTGTTTTTATTTTATTTTCTGCCGATTTAATCTTGTTGCTAATGTACTTCAGCTATCTTGCAGGTATTCCTAAAAACTTTGGAATATGTAGCAACAAATTTGTTGAAAGTGGCGTTAATGTAGGGTCTTTCCCTACATATCCTGATACCTCTAGTTGCCCAGTCACTATACATAAAATAAGGCCAAATATTTTTTGTTTTCTTTTCAATAGTTTTATTGAATTAATGGCGCACAATTTAAAATAAATCTTCATACAATTTATTTGCATCGTCCATAATATGGCCCAGAACATTCAACTTATTGTTTAGGGTACTATTGAATCTATTTAATTTGCCAGTCGTTATTGCTCTAAATTTTAAAGTTAAAAGTTATCGTTTGTCCAATAAGATCAGACGGCAGATAATTTACGATGGCTTGCACTAAATAATCACAATTGCAGACGACATTATCAATAAAAGTAGTAGAAGTTGGAGTTACTCTAGTTGGTTTTATAAAAACATTAGATAAATTGAACGATTTATATAGGCTTACTAATTTATTATGACTAACTACACGAATATTGTATTATCGATTCTAAATAAAAAAGAATAAAACATGGCACGTTTTTTTTTAAACCGGTGAAATATATGTTGCTTCTTCGTTGGCCTAGTGATCGCAGGTGCTCCTGCTAAACATGAGATCCTGAGTTCGATACGCAGATCGGGCAAAGTGTTATTGTGTAAATTTGTATACTTTATTTGACTATAGGTACCTACACCTATGCAAAATTACCGAACCGTTTGGGGAAAACAGGCACAATTTTATGTTTAAAAAGCGATTGATATCACATACACGTCGCCGTCGGTGGGATGGAACTTTTGTGCGCAAATCCTAATCGCACTTGGCCGGTTTCTCTTCCAAACCTGACCTACATTTGAGACACAATACGCACATATCCTACAATACCTACCATATTCGGGTTGGTCACGTCCGGATTTTTTTACACCACCCATAAACACTACGTGGATGTTTCAGGCAGTTACAATTAAGTGCTGAAGCTCCCCGCAGATGGCACTGCGTGCGTTATCGAGCCTTTCACAGAGGTTTATAATACGAGTCACGTGACGTAGACGTGGGAGTTCGCGGCTTTTTGTATGCTCGGATCGGATTTTTATTCTGTTTTTGTTTAAGGTCAAAATAGAAAATGGTTTTTGTGAAGTTTTGAATGTATTGCTATAGTGGTGTCTGACCGGTCGTTGTGGCATCGTTTGGAAGGATTTATGTACATCAGTTGATATCTTTTGCCTGAATGATGATAATGGGTTATGTAATCAATCAATCTGCCAAGCTTTTTCCCAACTATGTAGGTCGGCTCCCAGTCTAACCAGATGCAGCCGAATACCAGTATTTTAATTGGAGCGTCTGCCTATCTGATATCCACAGCCCATTTACTGAGTAACACGATACCCCTTGGTAAGACTGGTTGTCGGATTCCCGATTCGGTTCGGCTGACTTTGATGGGGTTTTTAAAATATTCTGTAAACGTTGATGATTATTATTAAGATATTAAAGATTACTGCAGTCAGTCTGCTGGCTCTTGGTTGCTTTAGAAACTTCTGTAAACCTCTTCAACCCACTTCAGTAGCTGCAACTCGGTATTATTTGTGAGTAATTAGACTTGATTGTTTTTCAATGTAAAATTGAAAACTGTTAGTAGGTATGGTAGGTATGTTAAGGGTTATGGTATGTTAAGTAATATTGAAAATTTAACCTTTCGCCCACATTTGAGCTATTTATACGTAGAAGTGGGCTTTGAGACTAAATTGATCCTTTCGTTGTATATATTTTTAATTTGATAACTTGTTTGTAGAGACTCATAAAATATTAAGGCACTTTTTCCGTAATGAATCAGTTTCCAGAGCTACTTCTGTTTGAGTCAGTTATAGGTTAAATCCAAAATAAAAACAGATAAACATGACAACATGCCTATATTCCACGAAGGGACAGGCAGAGGCACCCTCGTTTTGCCCTTTTTTTGGGTTGGTAATCATCAAATATCTGCTCCCACTCCGGGCGGAGTGGGAGAGCGTGTCAGACTCTTACGGACTAAATCCCACCCGTGTTCCTTCTTCCAGAAGGAACACGGGTGTTGTTGTTGTTGTTTGTCGCTTGTCCAAGGAGATGGCGATGTAGACCGGGACATAACACACCGGATCAACTCAGGATGGATGAAATGGCGACAGGTCACTGGAACAACTTGTGACCCACAGATGCCCCTCAAGTTAAAGGGGAAAATATACAAATCTGTGATTAGACCTGTCGTATTGTATGGATCGGAATGCTGGGCTGTGAAGAAGATGGATGAAAAACGATTACATGTAGCGGAGATGAGGATGTTGAGATGGATGTGTGGAGTGACAAGAATGGATAAAGTAAGGAATGAGTATATAAGAGGAAGTTTGAAAGTAGCGCCTGTGACAGAAAAAGTGAAAGGGAATCGACTGTCTTGGTATGGACATGTGATGAGGAGGGATGACACTCATGTGACTAAGAGAGTGATGGGTATGAATGTTGATGGAGGGAGAGGAAGAGGACGGCCAAAGAAAAGATGGATGGATTGTGTGAGAAATGATATGAGTGAAAAGGGAGTAGATGATGCCTTGACGTCTAACAGGGGAGAATGGAAGAAGAAAACGTGTTGCGCCGACCCCAAGTAAAATGGGATAAGGGCAGGAAGATGATGATGTTCCTTCTTCCAGACTTTCCCGCAACCCTGGCAGGCGCTCGTGGAACACAACGCGCCGTCGACCGGGACCTAGTCCTTATCGAACGGCGAGCAATCCATTGCTCGCCGTCCGCAAGCCCGCGCCTTCGATGGCCGGGAATTGGCTTAGGATTCCCGACGCCCAGGGCGTCTCCTGCGGCGACTAGGGGTGTGAGGGCGCGAATTTTGCCTCTCCCTCACGCGTTCCACCTACTCCTTCGCGAGCATTACTGCTTCGCAGAAGGAGGTGACGGCTTCTTATGCCCTCTCGCTCCGTACCATGGCCTGGACCAGAACCAGACGCGAGAGATTGCCACCGCTGATCACCTCCACGACGACACGGCGGTGCTCTGCCCAAGCTGGGCAGACCTCCACCGTATGCTTCACCGTATCCGCCGGGCGATCCACACAATGGTGACACCCGGGCCTTTCCTCCCGCCTTATCTGGAACAGGAGCCTCCCTAAGCAACCGTGTCCGGTGAGAGCCTGCGTCAGGCGGGAGGTGAGGACGCCATGCAAACGGCGAGCAATGGGCAGCTCGCCGCTCGCAGGCCCGCGCCTACGGTGGCCGGGAATCGGCCTGCGATTCCCGACGCCCAGGGCGTCTCCTGCGGCGGCTAGGGGCGTGAGGGCGCAAACTTTGCCTCTCCCTCACGCGTTCCGCCTCCTCCTTCGCGAACATTACTGCTTCGCAGAAGGAGGTGACGGCTTCCCAAGCCCTCTCGCTCCGTACCATGGCCTGGACCAAGGCCGGACGCGAGAGATCGCCACCGCCAATCGCCTCCACGAGGACACGGCGTTGCTCCGCCCAAGCCGGGCAGACCTCCACCGTATGCTCCACCGTGTCCTCCGGGCGATCCACACAATGGTGACACCCGGGCGTTTCCTCCCGCCTTATCCGGAACAGGAACCTCCCGAAACAACCGTGTCCGGTGAGGACCTGCGTCAGGCGGAAGGTGAGGACGCCGTGGCGCCTCTCTAGCCACTCCTCAATGAGGGGACTTATCGCCGCAATTGTGGCGTGCCCAGCGTTGGGTTTCGCACTCTCCATGCCGCCCTGAGATCCCGCCGGAGCTCTGTCCGCTGTACCGTGATTTCTCGCGGCAGCGGAGCTACGCCCCGGCGTTTCGCCTCCTCGCGCCACTCCCAAACGTGCGCGAGGACTTTTGCCTCCAGATCCCATGGCGGTAATCCGGCAAGGAGGCTCGCCGCCTCACCGGAGACCGTACGGTATCCCCGGACCAGCCGGATGGCCATGACCCTTTGGGGCGCATTCAACCAGCGGGCTGGCCGCCGCCTCAAGGAACGCGCCCACACCGGTGCCCCGTAAAGGGCCATGGACCGCACGACCCCCGCGTAGAGCCTCCGGCAGGAGGCGTTTGGCCCCCCTAGATTGGGCAGGAGCCGCTTTAAGGCAGCCCCGGCCCTTTCCAGTCTGGGAGCCAAACGTCGGAAATGCTCCACGAAGTTCCACCGGCTGTCGAGGACGAGTCCCAGGTACTTCATCGTCGACTCGACGCCGATGTGAACCCCTCCTACCGTTATTTGGGAACCCGACGGTGGCGTGTTCCGAGGACCATGAAAACACATGGCCTCGGACTTGTGCAGGGCCACCTCGAGTCCCAATTGCCGGATCCTCTCGACGATTGTCGCAACCCCGCGTGTCGCTAGTTCGGCCGCCGCCTGGTGCGACCTCCCCTGCGCTAGGACTAGCGTGTCGTCAGCGTAACAAACCACGCTGACGCCGCTGGGGAGGTCGGCGCGCAGCACCCAGTCGTAGCCGATATCCCACAGATGCGGCCCCAGGACCGATCCCTGTGGGACACCGCACGACATCTCTTGCCGGTTCCACACTCCCTGGTGACCGGGGTAGATGACGGCCCTGTCCGTCAAATAGGCCTCGACCACACGACAGAGGTAGGTCGGCATCCGGTGATACCGGAGTGCCTCCCTGATGCAACTCCAGGGCAGGGTATTGAAGGCATTGGCGATGTCTAGAGACACCGCCAAGACGACCCCACCCCGGGCCACAGCATCCCCCGTCGTGAGGGCCCGCACGCGCATGATGGCGTCCACCGACCTCTTGTATCCTGCATCTAAAAATATGTTTACAAATAAAAAACAAACGACATCCAAAAAAACACAACCAAGTGCAAAATAACTTTATTTTCGGAAGTCGGTGCCTTTGGGTTTGTATTTTCGTTTTTTGCCACCAACTTCCGAAATTATATTTATTTATTTATTTTATTATTTATGTACACACAGTTAAAACAGATACAGATACAACATATTACAGTTGAGTACAAAGGTACTGCCTATTTCTTAAGAAATTTCTTCCAGCTTCTATACACGGTGACATTTGAATCACAGTTTTGCTAGAACAATCGTTGTTCAGACCATGGTCTACAACCATTCTCATGTTAAAATTCATGGTCTTCCTTTTATTTTTGACACTATGTTATTTAGCAAAAATAATCCTTATGATGAAGCTTTCGATCGGTATGATAAAGCTACAGGCTGATTATTTTTCTCGTGTAACGGGTTCGATTTCCGATTCAACCATGTAATTATTTAAATATCTATGAATGCAGTTTAAATTGTTTTACCAATGAAAATAATGTCTTCTTTCAGTAAAATGTTCCATTTTATTTATTTAACCATTTATGTACACGCTTATATAAAGAGACAAGATGAAAAATAACAGAAAAATAGGTACAAAGGTGATGCTTATTTCTAGTGAAATCTCTTCCAGCATACCTGCGATAGGATAGTAGATTTAGAGATGTAGACAGCGTGTGTAAGAGTAAAAGAGAAATTAAAATACATATAATCAAAAACAATTCACTTAATACAATAAAACAAATAATATGAGAATATACATACATACATACTTCTAAAATAAATAACACTAGAATATTAATATTTAAACAACTATGACGAAGTGGAAAGATAGTGTTCTTTCACTCTTCTTTTAAAAACTGCAACAGTTTGGCAGTCCCTAATGTCAGGCGGAAGTGAATTCCTCAACCGCACCGCGTGCACAGTGAAGGAGTAGGAGTAGAAGTCGGTGGAGTGGAGAGGGGACTTAAGGAGGTTTCTACGATGCGACCTGCAAGGCGCATCTGAAGGTCGGGCGTAGGAAAACCGCTTCCGCAGATAGGATGGCGTTTTAGGATTGTTAAAGAGGTTGAATAGCAGACACAATATCCGAGAGTTCCTGCGAAGTCGAATGGGGAGCCACTTGAGTATCTTGCGAAAGTTGGAAAAGTGATCATACTGTTTATGGTTAAAAACAAAACAAATACATATATTCTGCAAACGCTCAAGTTTATTTAAAAGCTCCTCGGTGGCATCCAAATAACAGGCATCGGCATAATCTATGATGGGCTAAATGAGAGTTTGAGCAAGAGAGATTTTGGTGTTCAAGGGCAAGACGCTCTGGAGACATTTCAACGAATGGAACGTGTAGTGCATGATAAATAGGAATCCATGGTCACCCCCAGCTTTTTTGACCGTATGTGCGTACTCAATCTGAACACCATTCAGACAGAGTGGAGACAGCGACGCAACATCGAGCCTATTCCGCATATACCTGCCGCCAATAATCAAAGCCTGGGATTTCTTAGGGTTGATTTGCAGTCCAAAAGACCGCGACCACTCGCTAATCAAATCCAGGTCGCTGTTCATGGCAGACACGGCGGCTTCTGCATCTTTCCTTAAAAAATGATTGTAGAGCTGCAGATCGTCGGCATAGAGATGGAAGCAGGAAGATCTGACACTGGTGATAGAGATAATGAAAATATAAAAGAGAAGAGGAGAGATAACTCCGCCCTGAGGCACACCTGCGGAAAGAGAGCACCAATCAGAAGATGCCTCGCCGAGATGAACCCGCTGCGAGCGGCCCTCAAGATAGGAGTCAAACCAACTAATGGTGGGAGAGGAGAAATTTAAAGATTTAAGGATCCCTAGATACCATCCATTCATCATATATCCATCTACAATATTCAAGGTACTTTCCCTCCATGTGGCATATCCGTGGGACGCCCTGTATATAATATTTATATTAGTATATCAATATACCATAAGTGGAAAAAATAAGTAAGTATTATTGAAGCTAACTGAAAAACTACTCAAGAAAAGTTAATAAAATGTATATGGCTGTATATAATATACTCCTGAGGCAAAGAATTTTCAAAATCGATCCACATTTGTCGGAGATATCGCGAATAATTACACAACAATAAAAACTGATGAATTGAGAACCTCCGTTTTAAGAAGTCGGTTAAAAATAAGGGTCACTTATTATATCCGCCCCTTAAGGCAACAACACGCAAGTCTCAAACATAATCTTCAGACAGTCGATCATCGAAGGTACCTTCTCTACGAGAGACGGTACCTTTCTTTAAGAACCAACTCGCGTGTCCGAGGAACCTTCAACCGACCTAGCATTTTGAGAATTATTTATGTTCCTACCCCACCCACTACCTGTACATTAAATGAGATCACGCAGGTCAGCAATGGCTGCCGAAGTAACATGTTAGTATAGGGTATGGACGTGACTGCCAAATGTAATGATGTTGTCTAGGTAGACAACTGCTCCAGCTGTGGAGCAGCTGTGTGTTTAAAAAAAAAAGTTTCAGTCCCTTTTTATAATGATGGAAAATCCTTCCTTGGACTGAGAATGAAAAGGAAAGCTAAAATAATCGTGGTAAGAGATCGTGAAGTGTGAAAAAGCTTTTGCACATTTTGACACGTCTAAAACAATCTTCAATTTTCTTGCCCGTTCTTCTCCATAGGTACCTACTACGCTTTGAAATGGGCAACTAGCTTCATCTTTACCGACACCTTGACAGTTTAAAAGCGCCTGTAATTGGTTTATTTGAAATAAATGCTTTGAGTTTGAGTTTGCGTTCAACAAAATAAATATAAAAATATAAAATAAAAAAGCTTTATTGACACAAAAATATTTTACAAAATGATTTTGGTAAACAGTAAGTACAATTCTGCAATTGAACACTATTCGAATGACCACTAACACCTAAACTAGGCCGAGCCTGTACCTTAGGCGTTAGATCTTTCCCGGGTAACTATGTATATACAGACGTGTACATTAAGATCCAATTGTATATTATAAACAACTATTACACATCAAACCAATACAATAAAACTAACTAAACTAGTATAATAAAACATAGATTAAACTGCGGGTACTCTTACTGCGGGTATAATGTAATAGAAATATTCTAACTAATTTGTTGACATATTCATTGTACAATTTTTCCAAATACCGTCAACTTAAAAAAACAAATAGTTTGACCACTGAGAGTATGAACTTGCGACTTTTTACATTTTTTGTTTTTCTATTTTGATTATGTTATTTTACTTGATTTCTATTTTTATTGATTTCATTGTTTAAGGACATTACTGTTTTAATTATTATTTTTATATTGTTTATTATTTTTATTTTATTTATTTATTGAAAGGTTCCTATTGTGGGTTAATAAGTAAATTTTCAATTTCTAGATATGTTTTCGATTTTAGCCAGGTTATTAAAAGTTTCTTGCAAGAGTGTTTGTTTAGCTGGTAGAATTTGATAATTTTATTCAATTTGTTGTATAGCATTGGCCCTAAATAACACTGGAATTTGTTTATAAAGGATGTGTTATACGGAATTGTAGAACATACTCTCCCTAAACGTCTACTATTCATTATTTCTTTATTATAATTAAGTTTACTATGTTGGGCCATTATAATTTCTTTAATGAATAGCTGCCGAACTGTCAAAACATCACATTCTGAATACAGGTTAACAGTGGGATATTTATAAGGCTTGAACATCATAACCTTAAGCAACGCTCGCTGTGCTCGCTCCAGTTTCATAATATGCGTTTTACGCGCTCCCCCCCATGACGTAATACAATAAGATATTATTGATTGAGCCAGCGCGAAATAAACGGTCTTGAGTAGTTGTTTATCCGCTACATGTCTTAATTTTTTAAAAATATAAATAAGTTTACGTAGTCTACCTGACAATAGATCTATGTAAGGGCACCAAGTCAACCTTTCGTCAAGCAGAATACCAAGGTACTTTATTGTTTTAAGTCTTTCTAGAGGGTAACAATTACAGGGGTTAGATGTTATATCTTGGCAAGAAATCATCTGTACTTTAAGGTTTTGGGTAGTTTTTAGAGTAGTGTAAGTATTGGCAAAGGTTATGAACTTTGTTTTTGAGATGTTTAGGGTTAACAGGTTTTGAGAAATAAATTTTGCCATCGTTTGTAATCCTGATTCTGCATGCTTTTTTGCCTCTTCCCATGTCTTTCCATAGAAAATTAGTGCAGTGTCATCGGCGAATGAGAAGATTCTGCAATTTTTTAGGTTTAGCTTACATAGATTATTAATATATATAAGGAATAGTGTCGGCCCAAGGACACTTCCCTGAGACACGCCAAATGAAACTGGAGCATCATCACTATACATCCCGTCAATTGTTACTCTTTGTTTTCTTTTTTTTAAATAATTACTAAACAAATCCAGTGTTTTACCTCTTATGCCAACATTTTCCAAGTTCTTTATTAGGATAGAAATAGAGACTGTATCAAACGCTTTTGCTAAATCAATAAATATTCCAATACATTTGTTTTTATTGTCAATGTGGGTAGCAACAAAGTTCGTTAGGTCAGAAACTGCCTGTGCTGTTGATCTATTTGCTCTAAACCCATATTGGTTGTTAGCTAGAAAGTTATGTTTTTCAAGATATGAAATCAGTCGTTTGTTCAGTATTTTTTCTAGGACCTTAGACAGGACGGGCAGTACCGAAATAGGGCGGTAGTTGTTAGTACAGTCTCTATTCCCCGCTTTATGCATAGGATGAATAACGGAAATCTTAAAATTATCTGGGAATAGTCCTGTTTTTATTGATAGATTTGTAATATGTGTAAGAAGTGGTACGATAATATGTTTAGCCATTTTTATTAGTTTAGTAGGTATACCGTCCCAACCACTACCACCACTATCAGTACTATCAGCACTATCAGTTTTTAAAGCCATTATGATAGATTCGATTTCAGGCTCCGTTGTTTCCAACAAAACCATGGAGTTAATTGGTGGAACCGAAGATTGTATAATTTGATCCGCATAAGGTGTAATCTTGCTTGCTAGCTCATTAGCAATGCTAGTAAAGTAGTTGTTGATTTTCTCTAAAGATTATTCGGGTGTATCTTCTATTTTAAGCAGTTCTGATGGATTGGCTTTACTTGTGTTTCTGTTTGTTATTGTGTTAATTACTTTCCATTTCTTCTTTGGGTCTTTAGCGTGTTTGTTTATTTCATCTTTTTGGAAGTTGTGTTTAAGTCGTTTCAGTAAATCGTTGCAATAATTTTTATATCGTCTGTAGGTTATGGAAAGAATTACATTGTTAGGTTCCTATTTACATCGAATGTTCATGCGATCTCGGTTTATTATACATCGAACTAAACCTGGCGTTATCCAAGGCTTAATGCAGCGCAGTCTTTTAGGTATTAATACGGTAAGAGTGTTTTTCGAGATTGTTTCATTTAGGATCCTCACTAGCTGATTGGCAGTCCAATTTACATCTTCGGATTTAATAATGCTACTAAAATTGATTGTGTTTAAATGATCCATGATAGCCTCGTAGTTAACTTTACGGAATGTTTTTTGGGTCACCGATTTATTATCATTTACCAAGGCAACACACAACAGAACTGGAGCATGGTCAGTGACTGGGGCCTGAAGAACTAGTGTAAGCATAGAGAGTTTTGTTTTTATCATAGCATGGTCCAGGCAATTGGCATCTCTCGTTGGGAATAAATGACCAGGCAAGAAACCATGACAGGCTAATAGATTTAGATAATCTGTCGAGTTACGGTCTGTATTTTCATACTTCACGTCTATATTTAAATCACCCATTATAACTATGTTTTGGTATTTTTTATAATTGTTTAGTAAATTATCTAGTGAGTTTATGAATTGGTCTAGGTTAGGATTTGATGGGGATCTATAAATACCTATTACTACAGTTTCGTTATCTATTTTTATGACCATACAAGTAGCTTCACTTAAAGATACTTCCTCTACTGAACAACCAAGTGCATCTCTAGTGTATACTACTATTCCGTCATTTTGGTTACGATTGTTTTTTGTATAATATGTCTCATAGCTTTTTAGAGATGGGAAATGAAAAGCTTTCGAATTCCATGATTCCGTTAAGATAATTATGTCACAAGTTGTATTTAATCTCGCTAGAAAAATTTCAAAATGGCTAAAATTTTTAGTTATGCTCCTTATATTTTGTGTCAAAATTTTTAAGTGTTTATTATGTGGTAAATGAGATGTTATTAATGATTTATATGTTTCCGGATTACACAAAAATGATGGTCCAGTTGATATACTATCAATATTGCTGACTAAATTATTGTTTAAATTGAAATCGAATTTTGTTTTGTGGAAATATGTGACGCAGTCAAAACATTTACAAGTTTGTCAAGCTTTAAATAAAAAAAACAATATAGGTATGTAATAACTTTGAATTGAGTCCAAAATATAATTCTGGACAACGACGATATGTGGAAAATTATTTGTACTCCGCAAAACTATATTAAAGAGAAAAATGTAAGAAGCTTGATTATTTAGCATAAACCGCAGTGCATCATAGAAAAAACAAAAAAGAAAAAGGTTTGAACTAATAAATAAAAAATAAGATGAGTAAGCAAGTGAAGTAACTAACCCTAGTCACATAGCGTTTCTCAGAGTGGCAATTTGTGATTCATCCTTTATTTCAATGCGAGGAGCATCTATGGCCTTGCGAATAAATATTTTACCGCTATTTGACCAGCAGAATTTATATTCTTTGGATTTTGCTAAATCTCTTGCTAGGAAGAACAGTCTTCGACCCTTGTTTGTCAGAGCTTCAGAAATATAGATCGGTGTAGTTACTCCTTTAAAACCAATGTGGCCAGAGTTTAAGCGGTGGTCAGGGTGTTTTTCATTACAGGCTTTAGCCCCCTGTATTATGTGGTTTTTCATGATGACAGTAGTTAGCTCAGCCACTATTGTGCTGTTTCCAGTCTTCGATGTAACTCGGAAAACATCCCGAATGCTTGCTGCTTGTATATTCACGTCAATCACTTTGCATGTCTTTTCTATAATGTTACACAAGTCTGTTTTGGTTTCAGTATCAGTTGTTTTCAGTACATTTCTCAGTTAAATAGTAGACTTCAGATTTCTTTGAACTTCACCAATTTCCGATTCTAGACTAGCTATTTTTAATAAATGTTCTTTCCGCTCACCTTCTAAATCTTCGACCTTTCTCTTCATGTCCTCGTATTTTTCATTTATGAACTGGAGACTCTTCTCGATTTCTTCATTCGTATGTTTGATCTCGGCATTTGGCTGTTTTATTTCAGCGACTTCAGCGACGAGCTTTATAAGTAGGGTATTCTGGGTTTCTTTCCACTCACTAAGCATGACTTTGATTTCGTCCTTAAAAGAGCAGAAGCGCTCTTCACTAGACTGACGCTGTCTTTTGCGTTGAGATACAAAATTAGGCGGCGTATTTTGGCTAGGAGTATTTACGACATCGGAATCCGATACAGTCCTTTGCAAGTCCGAGTTGGTTGGTGATCGTAGTAATCTGGACATGTTTCCCAAGTTCGGAGTTTACGTAGTCGCACCTCGCGTACGTAATACAGCGCCGTAGTTCTATCTCGCTCGAGCAGTAAGACCGATATCGATACCGCTCCACTTCACTGCGCGCCTAGTACTTCTTAGATTTTTAATACTAATTAAAATTAAATAACTTTGTGCACACGTCTTTTCGCTAGTGCGGTCCAACGGGGAAGGGAAATATATACGTACAGACGGCCGCTAGTCAGTAGTAACACTTTGATCATAAGCTGGCCTAGCGTTAGCGTAGTACGAAGTTTCAACAGATTAAGAGGCCTGCTAAGAGTACGTTCGAACGGACGTAAGAATATCACGTCGGGATTGTATCACGCACTGGATTTTCAACTCTCGGTGTTGAAACGATAATTGAGAATCCAACATAGTGCATCCCAGCGTGTCGAATAAACACGGTTGGATTTTCAGTTGTCAGCGCTAAGCAGTGCGTTGAAGATCCATTGTGCGAAAAAATCCCGCCGCGACATTTTTACGTCCGTGCGAATGCGGACTTATACCTACTGTGTTTTTACTACTAACGTGCAGGTTACTGAACCAGCATTTAAAATATATACAAAGTAGCGCGTACCTTAATACATTAAATTATACCACGTATACTACATGGTATACTTAGACGATATACAAATTTGAATGAAATCCATTCATAAAAAAATCTGCTGTTCCATACATTTTGTCGAGCTACGTATAACAAAATGTAAGGCACAGCTGATTTGTTTTTTTGCTGATTTGTTGATTTGTTGCTGAATGGATTTCATTCAAATTTTGTATACCGTAAGTATATGTCGGCGCATCATCACCGTCGTTGCCGGAGTCACACATATTTTTTACACCAATATATCATACAAATACACAGTAATAGGAAATGGCAGGAAACTATTTAAAAGAGTACAAAGAAGATACCTTACTTCAAATCAGGGTGTTTATTCCACGAGCAGCTCACAAAGAATGTCCTTTCATTCGCACTACAACAGTTTTTATACACAAAATTACCGCCAAACTTTACCGCCAAAAAGAATTTATATAAATCAAGCTGATATCGTACCCCCAGTGGAAAAAAGGCATAAGACGAAAATGGTGATTTTTCAGTATGGCGAAAAAATTGAATTTATGGGCATATTTACTTTATTTTCAAACGAAGAAGAATTATTCTTGTATCAAAAAAAGGAGAATAAAAGTTGCACTGCGTGTTGTATTTAAGTTAGTACTAATGTTTATAGTTTATTAAGAATTGTAAAAAAAAAATATTATGCTATTTTTCAAAATGTAATGAAATACAGGATTCTGAGTATCAAAATGTATGCCAGACTTTGCCAGAAAAGAAAAAATATTTCAAAAAGTATGTTGTATTAAAGCAGTAATGAACTTGTAAATACAAACATTTATGCTAGTATAAGTAAGATTACTACATTATTTCCTTTATTACAATTATGTTTGAAATGTATTAGCAATACTTACCCCATTTTTCAATTTAGGGGCTTGCTAAGGTAACTTAAATAAACAAAGATAATTACTTATTCCATTATTATGTTAAAGAAAAGTTAGCTGCATATTAACACATATTACTTAGAGTTAATATTTATGACTAAAGGGAAAAAAAGGAAATGCATTTTTTGTGTTCATTATTTTTTTATTTCAGGCAAATTATAATTATAGTTTTGGCTACAATTAAAGTTCGTACTATCAACAATAAAATTTGACAGTAATAATTCAGCAATGTGGAGTTTCGGTGAAGATTACTACCACTAATGACTTTTTTTTAAATGATTAACTAATCAGTAGATCATTTGTTAAGATTTGTAACAATTAACGAAATAACTTCTTTCTTGGCTCCGTACAACAAAATATTATGTTCTCTCAATAAAAATCTAAGATAACAAGCAAAAATTATTAACAAATCAAGGTACTTTACACATTGCCAGTACCTTTTGTTTTAAAATAATCAACAAATAAAAATACAAAAAAAAACCTTCTTTAAGCAATAAATCAAAAAATTCTTGTTCCCTTCTACGTTATCTTCGTTCTACGAATTCCTTCATTACCAAACATTCTAGGCTATAGAATGTTTGGTAATGAAGGGATATAAATGTAACAAAATATTATTATTGGTAACATGACATGCATAATTTGTTAACAAAATAAGACCTTTGATACTTTCACAGTACCTTTTGTTTTAAAATTATTAATAATCAATATGTTTATACGTATGAATATAAAAATTCAACAAAATTCAAATTAAAATAATAATGAGATCAAAAATACGGGAACTAGTAAAGTTATTCTTCTTCAGATGAATCAAATACCTCCAAATTTGGAGATTCAGTCGCTGGTAACAAATTTCTATAGAATGTTTGGTAATGTAGAGGTATAGCATTTGTATTACACAGGCTAATTAAGTCTTTGAACAACGCGTCAGAAATAGGTAACAATTGAGCATATGCAAGTGGAAGTTCATTAACATCTACAGCATTGGCATTATTTGATTTGCGTGTGCGCGTCGTCGTCGTACGATTTGTAGTGTCTAGTACCAAATATTCACTTTCGAAATCATATTTAAATAATAATTTATTTGGTGCATCGGGACTTGTTTTGATTTCTTTAATTTTTGAGAAAAATACTTTATGCCCGTTTGTGTCTTGTGACCAATTCTTGCTTGTCGTGACTTGACTTTTTAGGTTGTAAAAGTCATTTTGATTCATTTCTTTAATTACAAACTTATTTTGTACTTTTGAATTCATGATTACTTCGTACAGTTGGTCAGGCGAGTACAATGTCTTATTTTTCATATTTTTCTCGATGCAGGCATGCATTGAGTCGCCTTCGTTCTGAGTGTGGCCAGTTTGTAAAAACCTGTGTGTAACTTCTACGTTCAATACACGTGATACATAAATATACATCGCGAATATGAACCGATTTCTGTTCTGGCCCGAACAATTATCTGAATACAGTGAAATTGACTTTATACCCCTGTTAACTTCAGATTTAATGAAGTGTAATAAGCAACTAGCGATTTCATTCGCACCCCTTTTTGCAATTTGTGCATGCCATAGATAACAAAACCCTTGACGGGATATTAAATTGTACACAGTGAAATTGTATGCGGGGTATTTCCTTTTATAATGGAAAATATTCACATTAGATTGCGGTAAACTAAGAACCTTTTCCAAGTCAAAAACAGCTACAGTTTTCACATTAGGATCTGCTGATTCTTTTTCACTATCCTTCATATTTCGTATGATGTTTTTATTTTTTATATGACTGTCATAATCCTCTTTCAGTTGTAATTTACCTTCTTCAGTTGAATTGTCGTATTTGCTACATAAATTGCACAAATCCTTCTTCGGCCGGAAAAAAGAAAGGTTAAAATGTGTATTAAATATTTGATTATATTGATATTCGCTTGCCACTTTAGTATTACGAAAGTTTTCATTTTCTGATATCCAATCTTTGTACAAACGATGCATTTTTGAGATATTTAAGTCTTGTGACAAATATTGACGGCTGGAATTTTGTCTAAGATAGTGAGATTCGATACAAGGAAAGGACTGAATATGTTGAATTGCACTCTGTTCTGTTTCGCTGGCTGTTCTATGAGGTCTATTGGTATGTTTTCCTCGAAGGTCTGTTATTTGGTCCCCATTAGCATATTTATCAATGGCAGTGTAAACTGTTCTTTCTTTAATACCTAGCGTATTAAGAAACATAGTTTTGCACACTTTCAAATTAGTCACTAGGCATACATCGTTTTTTGACGGCAAATAATAAACCAGTGTACGATTTCGTTCACGCTTACGCTGAATTTTCATAACTTTAGGTTCTATAATCTCAGTGTTTTTCAAAATGAATTGCCATTGAGTTTCATGGTTACCACAAGCCCAAAATTGCTTAAATATTACCAACCTCCTGTCGCTGGGTATTTTTCCAAAGCATTTAAGCTTACACTTGCAAGGCTCTTGCATCTGTTTTTGAGGCTGTTGACCTGTATTTAATTTGATTTTTTTTTGTGTTTGAGACCATTTTTCGGGATTACGCTTTCTTTTTCTAGGATTTGTATTAGCTTCAGTTACTAACACTGGACGAGAATTCGTTGCTTCAGGTTCTGTGGTGGAATTATATCCAGCTGGTAGAGTTTCAACGTGGCAGGCTATGATTGGAGGGTCTGAGTGAGGAACTATAGCTGTGGCAATTGAAGAGACCGGTGGAGTTCTATCAGGGCTTGTAGATATAGGTTCTGTTTCAGGTTCTGTGAGAGTATTATGTCCAACTGGAAGAGTTTCGTCGTTATAACATGTTATGGATGTAGGTTCTGCTTCAGGTAGTATAGCCGGGGTATTTTCAAGAGTCTGTGGAGTTTTTGCAAGACTTGTAGATGTAAGTTCTTTTTCAGGTTCTGCGGCAGTATTATGTTCAACTAACGGAAATTCGTCGCGACATGCTATGGATGCAGGCTCTGCTTCACGAAGCATGACCGTAGTACTTTCAAGAGTCAGCAGAGTTCTTGTAGGGCTAGTAAATGTAGGTTCTGTTTCAGGTTCTGCGGCAGTTATGCTCTTTTCAGGAAGTGGTGCATTATACCAGAACGTGGATACGGGTTCAAGATCGGCATCATTCGGCAAAGGATAAACTCCTTCTATGTAATTTCCTGATGATACCGCTAAATTTTCATAACTGTCTTTGTTACCCATAGAAATTGTTTTTTGAGGATTAGATATAAAAACGACAGTAGGTGACGCTATAAAAATTAAATTATTCTGAGTGGTGGAAATTGGAGAAGAGAAAAGTGTAGAATTACCTAAGCAATTTCTCAAACTAAAATCGAAGTCATTCAATATTGAAGATGGTAAAGTATTGCCTAAGTCTGCTATCGGACTAGGACTCGAACTTGGTAAATATTCAGATACCGGTGGTGAAAATGGCTCTTCATTCGAAGACTCACTAATTCTGTAATTTACTGTAGATTGTCGTCTGCTACTTCGACTTGTTGACGGCGCGGTGTACATAATATCACCACGACTGACTTCATAATTTCCAGATGTTTGTTCTGCTTCTGTGTCGTCGTCTGTAAATAAATTATTTTATTATAAAATGTAATATAAATAATATCATATTAAGTTGTTACTAAAGACGTCTTGCTCACAAAATAAGGTAAGTTAAGGTAAGACATTATTCTTTGTCTGACATCCTCGATGCCACATTTATTAGTGTCTATAGGACGAAAGGCTCCGGGTTCGATTCCCGGTCGGACAAACAAACAAACTTTACTAAACTGACTTGGGTCTGAGTGTACGTACCCCTTGCCAAATCCTTTACAGAATCCTTAGTTTAAGACCAGGTAATTAAAGTGATATGGCTGAGATTTTTAGATGTAAGTATATAAATATAACGCCTCGTTAGTTTAGTGGTATAAGTCCTGGGTTCAATTCCCGGGTTGAACAAACTTTGTGTCGGTTTTTTCGGACACAGATCGATTATGTACTTTTATATAAATATACTAGCTTCCGCCCGCGGCTCCGCCCGCGTGGTACCTACTTACGGGGATAAAAAGTAGCTTATGTTACTCGTGGATAACGTAGCTTTCGAATGGTGAAAGAACTTTTAAAATCGGTCCTGTAGTTTCGGAGCCTATTTATTACAAACAAACAAACAAAAAAATATTACCTCTCTATAATATTAGTATAGATTAAACAATAATACCTAGTTAACGATTTTGAAAGTATCATGTACCTAATATAAATATTTACAAATACACATTTTGTTATAACATCTATGGTATGTCTTTACAAATTAGAAATAAAATTACACGTTAGTAACAGAAATTAATTTTATAATAATAGACAGCGAATCATTCATATAGGTTCCCCTAGTTTGAGACCAGACGATTGCTGTAATTGTCTAGCGCACTTACATACTACTTGAACCACTAGCTGGCGGTAAGATAAAACATCGTGAGGAAACTGCACCTTCATTCATTCAGAATGTGTAACCACGATATTGTTTTGGTTCCGGTTACAAAGGTCGGACGACAGTCGCTCAATGTTATTGATTATACAGTAAACACGTCATTGTGGAATAATTTATTTTTAGCTTTTATAAGAATTAAATCTAAATGTACTTACCTATTAACTTCAAAATTCTTCTCGCCCTACTGTGCTGTGTCCGGTTATACATTTTCAGGTCACTTTACTTTAAAATAAGAAGAAAAACCACTCAATTGTTGTTGTTTTGTTTTCGCAAATGCGTAAACGCAGCTATTACCTTGACCTAGAAACGGGCACTGACTGTCAAGCGCGTGGATACGCACCGCCCCCTCCCCCCTGCATCGACGTATTCACGCTTATGTTCCCGCTGTCTACTCCCGCGCCGCTGTATCAAATCTTACGTCCCGGTGCAATGAAAATATTCTAGTGGAAGAAAGAAGTAATAATTCTTATGTTACAGCCGTGCTGCAGTTTGTAGTCTTATGTTTCGACGTAAAGGAAAGTTTTTAGTGGAAAAAAGCAGTAATTGTTATTATTGTAATTTATTTTAAGTTCATAAGAAGTAAACAGTCATACTGCTGTTTTTATTTTTTAAGTTTATCTTTTTGGTTAAGTAAGCGCATTTAAGATAATTTCCTTACCTAGTTAATATAACGAATAAAAAGATAATCGTGTATACAAGACTAGCGATGTAAAAAAAGCAAACGCATTTAAATCATAATATTTGTTACTATTTATTTTCTACATTAAATTTTAGGTATAAACATATTATTAATTAATATGTCATATTTTTTAATTTATTATTTGCGTTATATCACATAATATACTAATCCTTAAGAAAAAAAGTGATGGAATATAAATTCTCAAAACTATTTTCTTGAATTAATTCGTCAAATTAAACAAGAAAAATATGAAAAAAAAATTGCGTATGTATCTTTAAACGTACTTTTCAAATATGATAAAATCGATGATTCAATGTAAATTCACTTATGCCTATTTTCCACTGAGGGTACGATATGTCAAAATAATTATTTACAGGAGGTTACATTTTAAATCATTCAAGTCAAGATAAATCCTTAATAATATTAACTCTAAAAGAATTTATATTTTAAACAATTCAAGCGGATGTGTCAAGATAAAACCATAATACCAACATAGAAACTTAATAAAAATAAAGTCAACCGGAAACGCACAACGTTTTAAATAAATCAAAAGGAAGTTTACGAATAGAAACTTTATATAAATTGAACCGGAAATCTCAATATTTTAAATACATCAAAATAAAAACTTAACATAGACTTAACCGGAAATACAAATATTAATTCAATAAATAACATACAAGTCAGATTAAGTACAAAATAATCGAAAGAAGCTTAAAATTAAAATCAAATAATGGTTTGGCGCCCATACGGCCATTCTGATCCAGCGCGCTCTCTGCGCTGTAAAACATTTTGTATCAAAACGGCATCACCCACTTTGGGCTTAGCCAAAAATACACGGCATCACCCGCCTTGGATCTAGCCATATCACATGACATCACCCGCCTGGGATATAGCCCCCAAACACGGCATCACCCGCCTTGGATCTAGCCATATCACATGGCATCACCCGCCTGGGATATAGCCCCCTAACACGGCATCACCCGCCTTGGATCTAGCCATATCACATGGCATCACCCGCCTGGGATATAGCCCTAAGACCAGGAAAAAGGATACACATGGTGGCCAGCCAGTGTAATAGGGAGGTAGGTGGAGTAGCTAAGGTAATTTACAAATCATCCGCCCATACGGTCGGTTCATTATCATTGTCATCCATAAATGGGTCATTTTGAGCCAGAGGTGCCGGTCTCAAAAAATCATGACTAGCGATCTTTTCGGAACATCCCCTTAAATTAACATGCTTTACTTTGTAGCGATTATTAGGCAATACTTCTAGAACTTCCATAGGACCTTCATATTTAGGACCAAGTTTAGTCGTATGTCTTTCATGTTTATGCATTAAGACAAAATCTCCTTTTTCAAAGGGCTTGATTTGGGCTTTGCCCTTGTCAAATCTTAACTTGTCCCGAAATGATCGCTCGTCCATTCTTAATTTACATAATGATCTAACGGTACTAAGATCTTCAATTGGTTCATCATCATCGATTTGTAAGAGCTTAATACCCGGTGGCGAACATTTTTTCCCAAATAATAACTCCATGGGAGGTTTTCCTGTACTTTTAGAAACGGTAGAATTAATAGCCAACTGTAAATCTCGAATAGCAGTGTGCCACTGTGTATTAAGCTCCACAACAGACATATTATCTTTGATGATTTTCATAATACGTTCTACCTGACCGTTTGCCCGACTAGCGCCTTTAGCTACTACGTGATGTTCAATACCGAAACGATGACAAAAATTCTTGAAATCAGATGATGTCATACTTTTGTCCTGATCTGTTATGAGTCTATTAGGGGTGCCGAAAATAGAAATTACTTCTTGCAAACAAGATATGGCTGTGTTAGAGGTTCGATCATTCGTATAAATTAAATGAGTATATTTGGTAAAGGCATCGATAAATACAAACGCATATTCAGCGTTATTACGTTTACCGTTCATACGTCCAGTTATGTCAGCATGTACGGTGTGAAAGGGAATTGCAATTTTTTCTATAGGATGAAGGGTAACTTGTTTAGCACCCGACATACCTTTGCGAATTCTACAACTAACACAATTTTCAGTAAACCTTCGAACAATTTTTGACATATTGGGAAACCAATATTGCTCTCTTAATTTAGCTAGAACCTTTTCCCAACTGAAGTGTTCAAGATTATTATGATAATGGGAAATCAGATTCCATCTATAATTTCGTGGCACAATAATAAGTTTACGAGTTTTATTTTCTATTTGTATTTTACGTCTAAGCAATTTATCTTGCGATATGACGTAAGTGTCAGCAATTTCTTTTGGGATTGTATCTAAATTAAGTTGTTCAACTATGTTTTTAAGAACTGGATCACGTTTTTGTTCTATTAGGAGCCAGTTATGATCAAGTGTAGAAGAGTTTACTGAAAATTGCAACGAGATATTATCTCTATGAATTTCACAGGGGCTAGCTACGGGATTACGACTAAAAAAATCGGCATGAGAAAGTCGGTCACCTTTCCTATACTCAATATCAAATTGGAAAGTTTGCAAAAATGCCCACCAGCGGTGGACTCTTGGCGTTAGTTCTTTTTTGGTTCTGGATGCTTTCAGTGAATTGCAATCCGTTATTACTTTAAAGCATCTACCATACAAAAAGTGGCGGAAATGTTTAATAGCCTTGACGACAGCCAATGTTTCGAGCTCATATGAATGGTATTTGCATTCAGCTTTGGTCGTTCGCATACTAAAATAACCAACGACATGAGGATTCTTATCATGTCGTTGAATCAAAACTGCACCATAACCTAGAGAACTAGCGTCTGTATGGAGTTCACATGGTAAATCAGGGTCAAAGATTGTCAAGAGTGGGGAAGATGTTAATCTACTAATTACTTCCTTTCGGGCATTTTCCTGCTTTTCAGTCCACCTCCAAGCTATGCCAGATTTAGTTAATTCATATAAAGGGGCCATGATTTTGGAAAAATTTGGTACGAATTTCCTAAAATAACCAGCTAGGCCATTAAATTGCCGTAATTCTTTGATGTTTTTTGGTACAGCGGACTTGGAGAGGGCATCTAATTTTCTGGGACTTGGCTTAACAGTTCCGTTTTCTATTATATTTCCCAAATACTCAACCGATTTTTTTAGAAATGAGCATTTTTTTATGTTTAGTGAAAAGCCTGCATTAGTTAATCTCTCTAAAACTAATTCCAAGTTAGTTAACCCTTCTTCTATAGTTGCAGACATTACAAGGACATCATCAATATAAACTAGAGCAACCTTATCTTTATAGTCACCCAAAGCTTTATTAATGGCGCGTTGATAAACAGACGGCGCATTGCACAACCCAAAAGGCATGCGTAAAAATTCGAATTGACCGTCAGGTGTAACGAAGGCAGTCTTTTCTATAGAATCTACTGAGATTGGTATTTGATAGAACCCTGCAGTCATATCTAAACAAGTGAAATAACGCGCTTTACCTAACCTATCAATCTGATCTGCAATCAATGGTAATGGAAAGTTATCCCTAACTGTGTTTGAATTTAACTCCCGAAAGTCAACGCATAATCGGTCAGTTCCATCTTTTTTTTTAACTAATAAAATGGGACTGCTAAAAGGGGATGAGCTGTCTCGGATTATATCGTTTTGTTTAAGATCATTTAGAATGTCTTTGACTTTTTCGCGTTCCATTGGCGACAATCTGTAGGGTCTACGTTGAACAATTTTATCTTTATTCTTTAATCTAATAGTCAATTGGCCAGTTTTTACCTCAGAAACTTTATTACCAGAAGTAAAATTGTCTTTAAAATTGTTTAAAATTGAATTTAATTTTTCTAACATGGTAGGGTCAGCAAGGTCGGTATTTAGTTTTATTTCCGACTCGGCTAAAGAACATTCGTTAATAATCATATTTCTCGAGACAGTCATATTTCTATCTATTAATGTGATAGTAAGACCCGGAATTTGCACTAAATCATAGCCAATTAAAATATTAAACTGGGTTTGGTGATCTTCTACAACAAATAGTTCTAATTCTACACTAACTTGATCGATCTCGACGATAGCCGAGATACTCTGGGAACACGTGACATTCACGCCACCTATTCCCTTAAAAATTGTATTGACAGTCTTTCTTTTGCCCGCAATTGAACCAGAAATGCTTTTACGTACTAATGAACAATCCGCGCCGGAATCAAATAGGCAAGAATATGAATTAGCTCCAATTTTGACGGTAGTCATGCAACGATTTAGAGGACCACAAAAATTAACGGACTTTTGATCGGTCGACTTTGATTTTTCGTCATTCTGCTTACGGAAACAAGTTTTCTCTACATGCCCCTTTTTATGGCAATAGTTACATTCAATGAACTTACGGTTGCCGGGCGTAACCTGGGAGGCTGTCTTTGCGGAGATCTTATAGTCTGTATCATGTGTCGGTTTTTCCTTACAGTCACGAGCTCGGTGACCAGTTTTTTTACATTTGAAACAAATTGGCGACAGGCCTAATAACGTATCGGGGGTTTCCGAAAGCCGGGGTTTTTTTATAAACATGATGTTTGTCTGTACTGTCTGTTTTCGGTCGGTCACGTTTACGAAAAGTTTTCAGAATGGTGACTAGTTTGGGCAAAGAGTCGGGCGTATTACGTAACAATTCACATTTCACAAAATCAGGGTAGATACCAGTGATAAGAGCATCAATTACCTCTGTGTCCGCGGCTTCGGGCCGCACTCTCTTAAACAGCGTCCACCCCGTGGTTGCGTAGTCCGCGTAGCTGCTCGCCTGCTCCGACGTGTAGTCGCGCCACCGCTGGACGTCGTCGGCATACCGGAACTCTTCACCGAAAGTCTGGATCAGGTCTTGCTTAACTTGCCCCCACGTGGTGGATTGTACCACGTGTCAGCCCACGTCTTCGCTCTTCCTTTCAGCTGCAGTATTGCCTTCATGCGAGCTTCATGCGGCGATATGCCAATAGTTGCAATGGTTTGGTCGACATTGGCACACCAGTCCCTGATGTCATGTGAGCGCACGTCGGGATCGAATGGCGGTAGGTAGAAATTGCCACGATCCCGTGAAGGTGCTGGAGTAGCGGACAGGGCTGCAGCCACGGCACTCGATGTGGCTTGCTTCGTGATTGATGTCACCAGACTAATCACTTGCTCCATCGAGAAAGTTGGGTCTGGCTGGGCGGTCGGCACTGGATTGCGGTCCCGGAATCCAGAAGTCCTCAGTATGGGCGAGGTGGATCCCACCGCTGCTGTCGGCGCATCATCACCGTCGTTGCCGGAGTCACACATATTTGTTTACACCAATATACACACATCAAAAGTGTCTAGGGATCAACATATATTTTTGCAATAACTTTTCTCCTGATTGATATTAATTAAAATTTTCTTTAAGGATTCATAAAATAAAGTGTTTTCGTTTGTCACAGTAACGATAAACCAAGTCACCTTTGCATTAATAAAGAAATTTGCCATTTTCCTAATAAAGGGATTTTTGACATTTGAACCACTAACACAAAAGTTCGAAAAAAAGACTGAAATAACAGTTTTCTTTAAAATTTTATTGGGTAACTTAAACAATTAATAATCAGTGTTTCTACCACGAACACTAACAACACAAGAACATCGGTTTGGCATACTCAAAATGAGTTCATCCAAATCACGCTGTGGAATGGCCGCCCATGTTCGTTGCAACAACAAAAAAAGGTCTTCTTGCGACTGGATACCCTCCATATTCGGCAGAGCTCTTCTCTGTAGCATATCCCATGCATGCTCAATCGGGTTCAAGTCTGGCGACCGAGCAGGCCAGGGCAGGACATTGATGTTAGCTGCGGCGAGAGTCTGTCTTACAACTCTTGCGGTGTGCGGTCGTGCATTATCATGCATTAACTGAAATAAGGGACCGATTTGCACTTGTAGAGGAACGATGACGTCTGATACAATCGTCTCAGCATAAATTTGAGCGTTGAGGTTGCCTCTGATCCAAATCAACTCAGTTCTTCCGCCGATCCAAATACCCGCCCATACCATGATGGTTCCACCACTATAAGGATGGACTTCCTGGCAGGATTTTAATCGCTGTTGGCGTCCAGGGGTTCTCCAGTGTCGTATACGTCTTGTATCCGGTCTCATACCAAAACGAGACTCATCAGAAAAGCACACGAAACGCCATTGTTCTTCTGCCCAATTTCTGTGTTCAAGAGCCCATTGATATCGAATCCTACGATTGTGCATTGCTATAGGTGGTACCCGTAGCGGTCTTCGGGAATGAAGGTTCACTTCATGCAAGCGGTTTCTGACTGTTTGGTCGCTAATTAAGTTCCCTGAAGAGTGATGAAGCCTCACGGCTAACATCATGGCGGTTATTGTTGGAGCTCTTCGAGTTAAGATTTGAATGTATCGGTCTTGTCTCCGTGTGGTGCAGCGATACCGTCCTCCATGGCGCTCAGCCACGGTACCAGTGCTTCGGTAACGTGTCCAAAGTCGACTGATAACACTCTGACTTGTATTCAGAGCTAAAGCCACAGTACGTTGCCGGGAACCAGCTTCTATCATTCCCACGGCTCTGAGCATTTCTTCCCTGCTTAAATGACGTCGCCGCTCCATAATAACGTTGGTTTTAATCAGTAGTAGGGAAACAGTAGCACTAATAATGTCTTCAATGCGTTGTATGTTTTTATAGGGAAAATATTGACAGCTGATTTTCATCTTTTACTCGAATTTGATTCACAGTTCCTGATTCAAATTATGAAATGCACCAAAAAGGATCCATATAAATTTATAAAATCATAAATTTATTACAAAGCCACATCTTAATCTCAAGAAATCCGCATAAAAATGCTTGATCCCTAGACACTTTTGATGTGTGTATCACACAAATACACAGTAATAGGAAATGGCAGGAAACTATTTAAAAGAGTACAAAGAAGATACCTTACTTCAAATCAGGGTGTTTATTCCACGAGCAGCTCACAAAGAATGTCCTTTCATTCGCACTACAACAGTTTTTATACACAAAATTACCGCCAAACTTTACCGCCAAAAAGAATTTATATAAATCAAGCGGATATGTCAAAATAATTATTTACAGGAAGTTACATTTTAAATCATTCAAGTCAAGATAAATCCTTAATAATATTAACTCTAAAAGAATTTATATTTTAAACAATTCAAGCGGATGTGTCAAGATAAAACCATAATACCAACATAGAAACTTAATAAAAATAAAGTCAACCGGAAACGCACAACGTTTTAAATAAATCAAAAGGAAGTTTACGAATAGAAACTTTATATAAATTGAACCGGAAATCTCAATATTTTAAATACATCAAAATAAAAACTTAACATAGACTTAACCGGAAATACAAATATTAATTCAATAAATAACATACAAGTCAGATTAAGTACAAAATAATCGAAAGAAGCTTAAAATTAAAATCAAATAATGGTTTGGCGCCCATATATACCATGTTAGTATACGTGGTATAATTTAATGTATTAAGGTACGCGCCACTTTGTTTAAATGAAACATCCATGTCCCAAAAGTGATTACTAATCTCATTACCTACTTTGTGAAAATTTGTTTAATCAGATACGTGTCATATTAATTAACTAATTACTCATTCATTACTTAGATTTCGGACCCTCAGATAAACATTATTCAGACCTTACAAATTTTCCTGTGACTTCCATTTTCTATTTCATAATAAGGTAAATAAACCGTTTACCTCGGTATGACCAGTGAAAGTGGGACGTGATAGGCAATCAAAGCGTACTTGTATTGACGTGACACGACACGCGGAAATACCAACTTTGATTAGCGTGCAGTCAGTGGACTTCCTATATGAACCAGGTGCATTTATGTATTTAATTGGCGATAGCGTCGTGCAAAATAGGGATTATTACGGAGATTAATTTGCAGTAACGCTTTGTGAAAATGAGTATTGTGTTTCTGTGCGTAGATCAGTAGAAAGCTTGATAGTTAGCATTCATTACAACATCGCATTTCAACTATCTAAGCTTGACGTTAAACACAATTTAAATTGATTGTTTAATCTATAGAAACCGTAAAAGGATTCTATGCAGTGTGCAATATAAGCGTCTTTGCGTTGAATTACGTGACACCTTGGTCCCGCTAGTGATAGCCGATAGGGTCACATAAGGTTACTTACATGTTTTTAAATTGAATAAGACTGCTTCGCAAATGGACCTGCAATTTACTTATTGATAGTAAGCTTAGCTACCTGACCAATAACATTTTGATCAAGGAAAGCATGTACCATATATTCGTTTCCATATTACTGACTGGATCATTCAATACATATATATTTTGGTGTTTGTATTATCTCTATTAGAGCTCTTGTATCTGCGAAAAAATTAAATATTAGTTCAATTTAGTTTTAGTAGTAACAGTAGTTCCTAGATACCCTATTGGTTCTTCAACATTTTTATTTAGATATGAGACGAATACACTGTTATCGTATCGCTTTCAATGTTTTCCAATATGCAGTTACGTCTACTTACGAGTATGTTCCGTAATAAAATATACACTTTTCACAGCTTGCTTTGAGATTTTATTGTAGCTAAGTATGGCTGCAGAGAAAACTAGAAACAGAAAATGTATAAGGGCATAACAATTAATATTTTTGCCTAGTAAGGTTTTTTAGTAATAAATATCTGAAACGAATGAGCTTACAGTCCTTTCACAATTATTTTACCTGTGACAGTACCAACCCAACAGCAACCTTACATGATCAGCCTATAACGTTCTCACTGCTGGAACACAGGCCTCCGCTCTGTGAAAGGGAATGGGCCATAATTCACCACACGGACCCAGTGCGGGTTGGTAGACTGATGTCACATGTCTTCGAATTTTTGGTCCTAGGACATGCCGGGTTCCTCACGATGTTTTTCATCACCGTTTTTGAGATCAGTGATGATGAAATAAATTACACAAAGTAAATCACCTGCCTGAGACGAACCCACGACTTAGAGCTCATCATTTGGGGCCGTTACCATTGGGCCACCCCTGCTCTGAACAGCAGCCTTGTGATTTCGACAGTAATGCAATATCTGAGGTAAAATAACTGTACAAGGAATGTAGCCCTTGAGCTTTTGCAAAATGAGTCTCACAGATTGTTATAAAAATTGCACATTAACCATACAGCAAAATATATGTTTGTAGTGAAAACTTCTTGTTCTGATTTGAAAATCGTTGAAAGGAAAAAGTGGCATTAAGCAGAGACAAACCCATACATATAAAGGATTTAAAGTCTTGTAGTTCACATTTAAAACAGCAGTAGCAACAAATTTGATTTTGTCTAGACTCTAGATTGTCCCATGGAGCTGGATCAGCATGTTTCCAAGCATTCTTATATTGGTTTTGGTAGGCCGCTGATCTACTCATACGGCCGGAACATGATTAAAACTGTAACAAAGACCCACATAGTCCTCACATTCACAATAATTAAAATAATATAGTACTTTATACAGTAAATATTCATGTCATTGTATGTGAAAAAGGTATAGATACTTAAAGCCAAGATTAAAAGTAAAATAGTTAACAAAATAAAAATAAATCAACATTCCCAATGTAAATTTATTGGAGCAGCTCAATCCCAAGCTCTTTTGTCCTCAATAAAGTCTTTGACAGTATTATAGGCTTTCTGGCATAGTTTCCTCTCTAAAAAAGATTTGAATTTATTAAGGCTTAGTTCTTGAATGTAGCTAGGAATTTTATTATAAAAAACGCATACATTGGCATCTAAACGAGCCACCCATTTTCTTGGGGCGGGTAGTAGGAACAACAATTTTATGCTCTTTCCTAGTATTTATATTATGGATATCACTGTATTTTTTAAACAGATTTATGTTGTTTTCCTTATTTCTAAAGGTAAATGTATCACACTAAATTGCACCGACAAACACAAATATGTACACTATACCTGTCACTCTATATCCACATACACACGTTACACAAATCCTTGTAACGAATAGATTACATGCATTACATTACACTCAATCATTTACTTACTTAATAGTACATACCTTACATCAACACACTTATTTATTCTCTTACCCTACTTTAATGCGATGTACGAGAAATATTATTATGTTAATAATGTAACTACTACCGTTCATGTTAAGCTAAACTATTAAATAAAGCTGATAATATTATCCTTATACCAAACTAGTAATGACGATTTTTTCCATTTACAATATCCATAATGGGTGATACACTAAATACGATCAATGAAATAGACAATATTGAAATTACCCGCATTATTGAGTGTGACTTATCCGATCTCGCAAACGAAATGATCTGACGATTAAACCTCAAAATACAAGGAGCATAATATTGTAATTGTAACAGGTTTTTGAAAACACTGTCCTCTCTTGCCTTTGAAACTGACATCATTATACTGACGGAATGTAGATTAAGTGCCTATAAACAGATACCATAACTTAACAACTAGGTATCACTCTTACACTTCTACCCACCACTTAAATCAAAACGATGGTGTTGTTGTTTACATAAAAAAAAACACTTAAATGTAAAGTTAGCGAAATAAAGTTAACTCATGCATCGTGCCTTCCATTAGACGTACCTAATTTCGTTATTTTGTGCATCTACCGGTCGCCGTCAAATGTTAATACTGATAACTTTCTCGACTCGTTGGACAAACAGCTTGACACTTTACCAATGCAAAAAGACATTATTATAGCGGGAGATATCAATATTAATATTAAACTAAAAGATTCTGAACCTAGTCTAGAGCGTAAAAGTAGATTAAATTACCTTAATATGCTGTCTGCATACGGTATACTCCCTGGTCACAGCCTACCAGAGAAAATAACTGTTTGGATCATTTTATGCTGAAATTTTATAAAAATAAATTGACAGCAGTTGTTGGTATCTTACACAAAGCAATCACTGATCATTACACCACTTTTCTATCTATATCTAAAATAATGAATATACAATTTGCTCCAAAAATAAGTCAAACAATTAAATTATGAAAATGTTATATCTCCAAGAACACGAAATCGCCGAACTGCTCTTCTGTGACGACCCTATAGCATTAGCTAATCTTTCCCTGCATAAATTATCTGAGTCCATAAAAATAAGCACCGATGTTGAAAAAATCCCTTGTAATAAGCGTATAATTAAACCGTGGATCACCGCTGGTATAATTTTTTTTTTTTGAGTTTGGGATATCATCAATTGCCTGTGCCAGGGGCCACGGACTTTCCCGCAACCCTAGCAGACATCGGCCCTAGCGGACCCCGTTATTGATGCTGACATCTCTTTGAGGCGCGCATGGAACACAACGCGGCATCGACCCGGGCCTGGTCCTTATCGAACGGCGAGCTGCCCATTGATCGCCGTTCACAAGCCCGTGCCTACGGTGGCCGGGAATCTGCTTGCGATTCCCGACGCCCAGGGTGTCTCCTGCGGTGGCTAGGGGCGTGAGGGCGCGAATTTTACATCAAAATTCATAAATGTTGAGCGTGCACAACGCGCTTTAAAAAAAAATGTATTCTAAGAAATTGAAATTCCCCACAGAAGAATTATATCAGAACAGTGACCTGCTCTCTGTGAGAAAATTATATATTATGCAGACTATTTTGAAAATCCACAAAACTTTACCTCCACGTTAGACCTCTCCAAATTAACAAAAAGACGAAAGGACAATATTATGCAAATACCCCAATCACAAACTCGCTTTGCTAGAATACAATTACAAAAACGTTAAGCCCAATTATATATATATATATATTCTATGACTGCAAAAAACCTCTGATTACTTGGATAAAACTTTTAAACTATGACGAAATGGAAGCACTGTTAACACACATGTATCTTGAGTTCATGATGCATGGTTTCTGTCCACTTGAACTGTTGCATGCAATGGAGTGCAACAGTTTAAATGTTGTAGGGATAGTGGAAGTGTGGTGGCACGTCCTTACCTCACATCTCATGTTGGCACTCATTTTATACTCGCACACACACTCACAAATACACACGCACACACACACATATACTCACTCACTCACACCCATACTCACACAAATAGTGTATCTGTAATCTTTTGTATAGTGTGTTTTTTTATTTTTTTATTTCTATTGTTATTCTTGTAGTATCCGGTATGGAAGAGCGGAGTCTCCCAATACAGGAATTACTTGCTTAAAGGGAGGCTCCAATCACTAATCTGTTTAGCCTAATTTATGTTGAAGCAATAAACAATTTTTGTTTTTTTATTAATATTTTTATGTGCATACAAAAGATTTTCATAAATATACTGAGAAGACACAGTCATTATATTAATCTCTTTAAATTGTTCTCTGAGGAATTTATGTATTTTATTTATTTATCTATATAACCATATATATACACTCTAAAATAAACAGACAAGAAGAAAAGAACAGAAAAATAGGTACAAAGGTGATGCTTATTTCTAATAATAATAATCCTTTATTTCAGGTAACTAAGGTCCATAAATCACAATACATATACAGGGTGTCCAAGAACCTGGCGTCCAACTGGATTCCCACGATGCCCCAAGTTCTAACAGTACTCAGAAAAATATTTTAAAAAATCCACCCCATGTACTTACAGAATTATACTGATTTCAAAAAAAAAGGGGAAATGAGCACCCTGTGACATACTTTTGAATGCTGTGACTGCTAATGCTGATAATTTCGATATTTCTTGGAGGTTTTGTAATCTAGGGTATTGCTGTGTCTAAATAGAATGTAAAAATAATGTACTTATTGTACCATTTTAAAATAAAATATTATTTTAACTAAAGGTGATATGGAAAACTATTGAATTTCGCAACTTTGACCGACTGTAGTGTAAAAAAAATGTACCAAAATAGTATGGCAAGTGACGTCAAATTTTGACGCGTTTATTCCTCTTTTTAAAAAGGTATAATACTTACACATTAATTTGAAAAAAAAAATTTTGATAATATTTTTACTCAACAACCCAATTTTTACGAAGTGCCTACCTACTAACGGTAACTGTCGGACCCTTTCTTATCTTAGAAACTGTTATGTTACTACTATTATTTACTTCGGTTCCAAGAGTGAGCAAGAAGGAAATACACACAGGTAGATGGGTTCCCAGTAGAATAAAAGCAAAGAATGTTAGTTTAAAGATATTTTATTACAATAAATGTTCAAAATGTTGACCACCCGCGGCAATACAAGCTCTCACTCTCCTTAAAAAGGACCGCTTTATGTTTCGCGAGTAACTTTTTTGACGTATCACCTGCACTGCTTGTGTTATCTTCTCACGAAGGTCAGCGATGTCATTAATGGGCTTCGCATAAACGAGCTCCTTCATAGTTCCCCAGAAAAAAAAATCCAGCGGATTTAAGTCAGGTGAGCGGGCTGGCCACGGGATTGTTCCTGATCGCCCAATCCACCTGTTCGGGTATTGCTCGTCCAAAAACTCTCTAACGGATACGCGAAAATGTGCTGGACAGCCGTCGTGTTGGAACCACATATCTGGTGGGGTCTCTTCTAGTAAGTTTGGCAAATCATTTTGAAGAAAATTTAAATATGATTCGCCAGTCAAATTCTCGGGCATCTCAAATGGACCAATAATATTCCCACAGAGAATACCGGTCCACATGTTCACTTTGAACCGGTACTGGGATCTATCTTCTCGCATCAAGTGCGGATTTTCCACATGCCACTCGTGCAAGTTGTGTAGGTTCATGTAGCCATCCTTCTTAAATGTTGATTCATCTGACCACAAAATTTTGTCGATAAAGTTTTCGTCTTCTCGATGTTTTTGCAGGATTGTTTCACAAAACGCGACTCGGCTCGGATAGTCTCCAGGTAAAAGACTTTGCACTCGCTGTACGTGGTACGGATGATATTCTTCTTTTTGGAGAATACTGTGTGCTGTGCTCTTCGGTATCCCCGTATCAGCTTCTATTCCTCGCACAGAGATGCTTGGATTTGCCGACACCGCCTCTAAAACTTCATCGCGTATGAAGTCATTTACGGGTCGTCCTTCACCAGCTACTTGATTGGGGAACCGCCCGTCACATAGTGATCTGTGCACATTAATGAAAACTCGATGGTCGGGATATCGCGTAGCCCTCGGATACCTTTCTCTGTAAAGTCTCGCTGCAGCTCGTCCATTACCTCTACATTCTCCATAAATGTAGTGCATATTTGCGTATTCTTGCGGAGTGTAGGTCGCCATGGTAGCACACACAAAACACAAACTGTCCAAACACAGGCAAAGGTCGTCGTAAAGAGTTCGTTTCAAAGTCCAGAGCACAAAGAGTAATCGAGTCCAATAAACAAAGCTTTAAATCGTAGTACGTGATCAATGGTAACAATAAGAGAGAGGTGCGTAGTAACGGCAGGAGGCAGTGACGCGTACTGACCGTACTGTTATCCTAAATAGCAAGATCCCAGATAGCGTCACTATCTATCTCACTCGCACCTCTAACCTTTTTCTCCCTCACTCTTACCTGAATAATGGGGTACCATAAAGAAGAACCAGCAAATCGCAAAGATAGTTTCTGTCTTGCTCCCTCCTGTTGTAATAACGAATCACTATGGTGAGATGCATGCACATACCGTCCCTTACGGTCTAACCTGTTTTTTGAGAGGCCTGTTGTTATTTTTATGAGCATACAATAGTAATTCTTTAGAGGTTAGATTCAATTCGTCGTAAATTTTTCTTTCTAAGAATTCTGTAAGACATCGTAAAAATTGGGTTGTTGAGTAAAAATATTATCAAAATTTTTTTTTTTCAAATTAATGTGTAAGTATTATACCTTTTTAAAAAGAGGAATAAACGCGTCAAAATTTGACGTCACTTGCCATACTATTTTGGTACATTTTTTTTACACTACAGTCGGTCAAAGTTGCGAAATTCAATAGTTTTCCATATCACCTTTAGTTAAAATAATATTTTATTTTAAAATGGTACAATAAGTACATTATTTTTACATTCTATTTAGACACAGCAATACCCTAGATTACAAAACCTCCAAGAAATATCGAAATTATCAGCATTAGCAGTCACAGCATTCAAAAGTATGTCACAGGGTGCTCATTTCCCCTTTTTTTTTTGAAATCAGTATAATTCTGTAAGTACATGGGGTGGATTTTTTAAAATATTTTTCTGAGTACTGTTAGAACTTGGGGCATCGTGGGAATCCAGTTGGACGCCAGGTTCTTGGACACCCTGTATAAGCATAAAAATTAAATCTCTTCCAGCATACCTGCGATAGTATAGCTATGATAGCTGGTTATCTCTACTTATAGTATTAAAATAATGTCTGTCACTTATTTTATTAAAAAGATGTAGTTTTTTTCTTACATATATAATATTTTCGTAAATGAAATGGCAAGGTGCCGTCATAATATTAATATTTTAAAATAGTTCCCTGACAGATTCGCGGTGACATAGACTATAAACGGCTCTGACAGCTCTCTTTTGCAAAATAAAGATATAATCAATGTCAGCAACCCGATCCCACAGTAAAGTGCCATACGAAATAATGCTGTGGAAGTAGCTAAAATAAACCAAACGCGCGGTTTCTACATCTGTTAGCTGTCTTATCTTTCTAACAGCATAAGCAGCCGAGGTTAGCCGCCCCGCAAGATATGTTATATGAGGTCCCAATTGTGTTCTAGGAAAACTGTGTGATTAAAAATTACAGTTTTTCTCCATTCAATTGTATGTATGTCACATTCGCTACTTCTAACATTAGGTAATTTAAATCTAATGTATTTGTTTTTTTTTTTCATTTAGTATCAAATTATTTCCTGTAAACCAATCTTGGACCTGAAGAATAGAGCTATTCACGTCGTAAATATTTTGTGACTGTCGGTCTATTTTAAAGGTCAACGATGTGTCTGTCATCTGCAAATAACACCATCTTCGGTTTATTTTGAAGTAATTGGGGTAAAGAAATAAATAAATAAAATTAATTTATTTCAGGTCCTTGACCCATATTAAACACAAAAACAATACACAAGTTTGCCAATTATATAAGTGTCACTATTGTGCAATCAAATAAGTAATAAATAGTTGATTAATAAAAAAAAAAGAAATGTCGCAAAAATATGAATAACAAATAAATGTCAGATCAAATCAATTAATGTCAAAAGTATAAAGCAAAATAAAAATGAATAAAATAGGACAATTGATTATATTAAGTAGATAAAGATATGTCATCATCGCCAGGACAGTGTTGGAGCTAGTACGCACCCTGCACACCAAGGACGCGCACCGCTTGCGCATGGTGCCGTGGAAACAGTCGGTGCGCGCTTCCGCAAACATGCCCGAGGTGCTGTAGAAGCGGGGCAGCACCAACACCGCCCTGAGCGCGTTGTTGTATTGGACGCGAAGGGCACTGTAAGCAGCTTGTGAGTAAGATGCCCATAGGCTGCACGTGTATAGGGAGGTACAGAAAGCTTTGAAAAGTGTGATTTTAACCTGATATGTACAACCTGCAAAACTACGGGCTATCATATTTGCTCTCTTAGACAGTGCCCTCCACTTCCGCTCAATGTCGACATGGTCTTTCAGATCGGCTGTTACCCAGTGCCCCAAGTATTTAAATTGGTTCACCCGTTCTAACGGTACACTATTCAAGTGAATAGAGGGTACTTAGTGTGGGCATTTGGCGTCTCCCTGAAATACCATGTATTGGCTTTTCCCGACATTATACATAAGGCCATGGCTGCCCGCATACTCCTCACAATTTTTTAATAGCTTGCGTAATTCACACCACACACCATCGACTGCCCACAATTGGTATTTAGGTTCAACTTCAGGGTACCCCGTAGACCACCTCGCAAACCTATAACACCCTTAGCTCCACCAGCTCGCCGTACAGTGTCTGGTGTTAATTCACCTGTACCCCGCATGTGCAAACTCTTAAACGAACGCAGCGACCTGGTTGACGTCCACGCAGACTCAATATCGACATTTGTCAGACGTCATTAGTATTAGTATTTAATCATTATTATCTAGAATTGTAAGTACAGCCTATAAACCTTTTTTTTTTTTTTTTTTTAGTCGCAGTTAGTTTTAAGACACAATTACTTGTATGTTCGTATGTATCTGTGTAATGTCTGTAACAACTGTTGGTGAACCTTAATTAAATAAATAAATTCACAAACCGAGGCGCTCAACACCACCATGTCATCTGCATAGCTCAGATTGTTAACACATACTCGTACATCATCAACATGGCAACCAACATGGTGACTAATGAGCGCGACGATGAGTGCATTCATGTAGAGATTGAAAACTGTGGGTGAAGTTAACCCACCCTGTCTCACCCCACATTCAAGCCTGTATAGCTCCGTTAATGTACCCGCCCATCTGACATTGTTAACCTGGTGTTCGTGCCAATACTTGAAGATGTTAAATTTTAAATCATTAATGTAAACTAAAAAGAGGAATGGACCACATAACGAACCTTGAAAAGCGCCCATTGCCATTTCAGACCCTAATGAGTTTATGCCATTTACTTGAACCTTTCTATCTCTCAGGTATCATCTAAGTACATCAAGAGCTGTATTTCTAATTCCTATAGTACTCTAGTTTCAGCAGAAGTGCCTCATGGTTTACCCAATCAAACGCCTTAGAGAGTTAGATCTTGTGCTCCTTCCCAGGCATTAACAATGTTTATTAGGGTGCACCAGCGTCAGTGGTACAACGCACTTTGGTTAAACCATACTGTTGTTCATGAAAGATGGAATTTTTATTAAAGTGACATAACATTTGATTGAGCATCAACTTTACAAACACTTTACTGAGAACTGGCAAAATTGACACAGGCATATAATTGTTGGGTTCTTTAATAGCACCGGATTTGAAAAAAGGAACTAGTTTACTATGTATAATGAAATCCGGATAGACTCCTTGGTCTACACCGGTGTTAAATATGAATGCTAAATAGGGCGCAATGACTTTTAAGAAGACTTTTACAATTTTTCCCCAATTGTCTTCTGTTGATTTAATTGTAAGACCTTAAAAGGCTTAATAGCAGCCGGGGGTTTGTATGCTGAAACAAACCCCAAAGGGCATTCCTTTACATCCGTTCTAAGTAAGGCAGCAGAAAGCGTGGGTGAGGAATTTAAAGCTTCAGTTGTTTCAGTTGTTGTTTATTAGCAGAAAAGTTTTAAAATTCCTGAGCTACTTCTACATCTGAGCTGATGAGGCTATAAGCAGTCTCTAAATTGAATTCCGTATTACGCTGTTGTTTCCTACCTGTTTTACTATTTATTATTTGCCTGGTAGTTTTATTTTATCATCAGCTGATTTTATTTTATTCCTAATCTAGAGAGCTTTAGCTATTTTGCTAAATAAAAAGTAAGCTTAGAACACTCCGTAAACTGCTCCCTTTCACCGGCTTCATAAGGTCCATAACTCATTTGTTGGGCTTGGTATAAACTTTTATAACAAGCTTCCCTCTTCTTTGTTAGAATTGCCTTTTAATGCGTTTAAAGCTAAAGTAAAATCCAACCTTTGTTCAAAGGCATACTATTCAATCAACGATTACTTAAACGATAAAAATAGCTGTTGGTCGCTGTGATTAACTCAAGACAATGTTTATGTTCTTTCTCCAAAATTAGCTTAGCTTACCTACTGACAAGTTATACGAGTTCATATAATTGTTTATTTTATTTGACTATATTAGTCATTTTAGTTTAATTTAATTTTTATTTATTATTGACATAATCTACTCATTTCAATGTTTTTTAATGAGTTGTATTGCAATATATGGTCAGCTAGCGACCTCGACAGTTCATCATATTATTCTTTTGAGCAACCGGCAGCAAGTTCGTCATGCTCCCTTAGATGTCAATGTTTGCGGTAGCGTCGGGGGTCGGGTTGCCTCCTTCCCTCAAATATGGCGAGGGGGGTAATGGCTGATCTTTGCGTTATGCTCGTGAACGGGTGCTGCTTGTGGTGACAGGTCAGCTTGCTGACTATGGTTTTGTTATTGTTATTAGAAATTAATGTTTCTTTATTTTACTTCGAAGGTCCTAGTTTATCATTTGTGGCTACAAGTTACAGCTACTACAAGTTACATATAAACATAATGTAGCATTGCATATGTAAGCGGGCACGCCCTTTATGCCAGGAGGCTTTTTATTATGTATTAAGTTCTGTTTGCGTTTTTGTTTTTATTATTTATTTCTGCTTGAGTATAGTTTTAAATATTGGCGTGTGCTAGCTGACATATGGCAAATACTTTTAATATTTTTGTGTTTCGTAATGTTAATTACTTATTACTATATGTATAGAATCCAGTTCTTCTAACTGAACAGACAGCAGTGCTGCTGGGGAGTTTGATCCGCCACTTCTTCTTCCCAGCTAAAGCACTAGGAAGTGGTGAAGGGTGGGCGTTTTGGGGGGACTGTCTTATGTGATTTTGACGTTCAAAAAGTGCTGATTCTCAGCCTAATTTGAATAAATGACTTTTGATTTTGATTTTGCTTTCAAAAAATTCCACACTGCAACGCTCCGTTTATAAAACCGTCAGCACATTCGACACGGTATAACAGCTGTCGCCGGCAGGTGCATTATAGTTAAGTGCACTATTTCTACGTTGCGATTGGTTGAATCCTCGAGTAGGCCGTCTGTCACACCGTAGCGTAACTAATGAATATTCGATGCATGAGGCTTTTGGTGAGACGTGCGGTTATATGGAAGTTTGAAACAATAGGGTTTGAACAATAGGGTTGTTTCATATTAGAGTTTCATACATAAGCATTGCAAAGTCTATGGAAACTATTTATAGCTAGTATTATAATGGAGGTCCGTTTACGACGCGACAACAATTGGTGATTAGAGTTAGTAACACCTCACTTTTGAATAGCGTCGTGGACGATAGGTCTTTGTTCCTAAATTGACCTTTATATAAAAATGTGTTAGTAAGAGTTAAATTTAAAATTTAAAAACCCCGACACAAATAAATACCTCTAAAAGGTAAAAAAATGTGAGGTATGTTTTGAATACCAAATTTCGACTCGATCAGCCCTGTGGAAGATGCTCACATCCCTTCATAAGCTAGATAAGAGCTGATAATCTTCAAACGGCTGAACAGATTTTCTTCTCGATTAAGTCACCATTCGTACGAAACAAAGTCGGTTCATCAGTTCGGGAGCTACGATGGTGCAGACATACACAGATAGACAGACACACAGATACACACGCTAAACTTATAATACCCCTCTGTTTCCGTCGGGGATTAAAAAGGAAAAAAAGATAAAATCAGGCATATTATTATTTTTCTGTTAGCGCCAAATCTTTTCAGTTGCGCCTATTACATAATAATGTGTAAACTGTCAATAAACTCCAAAAAAAAACGTTCAAATATTTTCATCATATCGTTTAGTTTTGCGTTTTTCTGAAAACCCAAAAAATCCAAATAAAAATATAGCTGTTTTAAAGTAGGTATAAATTTAAGATCCGGGAGCTCTTTTCTCGCATTCAAAGTTGTTCATACTTTCAAATAATAGAATAAAAAGTTATGTCCGTTTTTTGATGCGTTTATCATACTGTGCGTCGGTGTCAGCGTTCAACCCTACTTTCTCGGTGACAAATATGAGTTCATAAATTCGTGTAGCAATGTGCGGCGCTGCCATTAGTTGCCACTCAACCCTGTAATTGCTACTGCTTCTGTGGGCACGAGGCATGTGCTCGCGTGCGCAGGGTTAATTGTAGGCAATTATGAGAGGTAATTTTAGTGTTAGCTACTTTTGTAATGTACCTACCTTATCACCTTGTGTTATGAATGAGACATGCAATAGTTCTGAAATAAAGTTTAAAAAAAAATACCATGACACAATAAACGTGTTTTTATAGTTCTCCGTTTATTCAAATTACGGTTAAATTTAATACTCATATTTATTTATTGCATTCCATATTGTAAAAAAGATTTTACAAAGGGCATAAAGCTAGGTACAAAAATATGAACCCTGTAAGGGCACAGCAAAAGGAAAAAAAATAAAATCACAAGAAACAATATACCTACTTACTAATATAAATATCAAAAAAGATAGGTATTTAAAATATTTTTACGTTTTTTTATTTTTATAACGACATAAATAGTTATTTTGATTAGATGGCTAAAATTGTTTATAGCATTTATTCATAATTAGGTAGGTACTGAGATCTCTAATAACAAAATATAGGATCGCTATGTTTGCAAGTTAGGCGTAATAAGCAAAATAAGCTTTTCCTTTATACGTGTGTTGCTATTTTGTTTACTATTTTATTTTGTCGACATTTAAATACTCCATTCCAAAGTGTAAACTTAAATAGGTGGTAGGTTTTACAGAGACATGGTCATTATGAACCCTGTCGGGCACAGCTATATGGAGAGAGGCAGAAAGAAGGCTTAAAAATGTGTCTTAGGGGCTGTCAATGTCTTGCCAAAAAAAAACTGAACACATCATTAATGGAAATGAATAAAACTATGCCAGTTTATAAATAAAGAACAATAATAAGAATCATAAAAATACTCGGACCGAAACGATTTATTTTCTCGTGAAAAGTCGAACAAAACCACAAAATACTACATCGCGCAACCTAGGACCGAATTCGCTCACAATATGAACGTATGAAAATTATTACAAATGGCGACATCAAATATATCATAATTTTCAGACCTAATTAAAACACAACGTTACTTTAAACTTAAACAAAGGTTTAAGTCTTGAACAAATAAATATTGTTTATTATTGTTATTGTTTATAACAAATATCCATAATTTTTTCTGACATATAGAGTTTGAAACCGCTTCGCATCGGTTGTTAGCGGCGCGCGGCGGCGGTTAGAACCGGATCCAAGTGGATGCCACCCGTTATCACCGTGCGGACAATAAAATGGTGGATTTATGTAACACTCGTAAAACAAGAGTGGTTTTAAAATTTTAAATGAAACGGGAGAGTTTTAGTGTCCAGTACTGATTTATTTATGTTCGTAGTCTGAGGTTGGAGTGGTTGTCCTAAATAGGTTTATAAATGGCGTTAGAAGATAGGAAGGGCAATTTAACCTAAAATTATTATCGCATAAAATAATTAAAGTACGCAGGAATAAAATAAAATTATGTAGTTAATAGGGCATACATGTACCTATAAACAATAATAATAATGTAAAAGTCAATATGTCACAAACTCACATCATGGTGAAGTAAAATTGAAGCTCAACTATGTACGTGTACGATGGGTCTCACTAGACCCAAATTAAATGATAAACAATGCACTCAACGAAATTGAGTTTAACCTAAAGTGTAATTGGCGAACATCCAGTATTAGCACGGTTAAACTAGTACTCGTAGGTATCAACCGCTTAGATCCGACGCGAAGAGGTTTGATCCAGTGTCAGGCGGTGTAATTCAAATACAGTTTGTAAGGAGTTAATACTTGGTATATTTGACTTGAAATATTATAAGGTTGTTGGTGTAACTAGCCGCTTATTTATGTTATCACCATTATTTACGTTGTTAAAATAAGACATAATTGAGTATTTCTATACTGAACAAAACACTTCATTATATGGCGTAAATTCGGTGACATAAGCCCTTGAAAAATAGTTTTTTCAACGACTGTCAAAAAGCGAACTTACTGTTCATTAGTTGGACTAAATGGCTACCAAGACTCGTACCTTATCTTTTAATAGCGCTTTTTAGGGCGGCCATTTCTGTCTTTTTTACTATCTTTTTCCGGTACGTTAAAAAAGTGCTCATGTGAGTCAAGCTTAGTTAGCACTAAACCGTAAACCTTAATGTGGGGATCCTGCCGTTTTGCCGAAAAGATTTTGCCAAAATTTCACTACCCAAACAAGTTTTAGTAAACCTTTTTTACACCAATGTAATGTTTGGAATGATTTTAGTACGCACATTTTCATTTGGTCAAACTTTTATTTGGCAGAATACTATCAAGGATAATGCCATATAAGCATTTGGTCTCTAATCAAACGATTTATTACAGCAAACAATCTTTAGACAATAATTTTATGTCATTTGCGTACTTCTTTGTAAGTTTATGTGCTTGAATTTGTCTGAAACAAGTCAATTTTATGGTTACTTAGGGAACTAATTAGAGTAGGTTAATAATTTTTTTTTAATGGTTATGTTGTTAAAACTGTGACCACCTACGCACGAGCCGAGCGAGCGAAGTGAGCGGCCGGCGAGTGCCCGAAACGACTAAATTATATAGAAAAAAAATATGGATAAAAACAGGCTACCCGAAACGGAACTAGATAGAAGAGATTAATTATTTTAAAAAATGCTACTAACTAAAAAAAATACTACAAGAATAGTTAATATTAATATTATTATTTGGCAAAATTTTGCGTGAGTTATTCCAACTGAAATATTTGACTGCAAAAAAATTGGTAAAAGTACTAGTTGGTAAACAAGTTATTGTTTAAACGTTCACTTGGCAAACATTAGGTTTGCGTTACAATTATTTGTTAAGAGATTTTTTGCTAAGTAATAATTTGGCAAATGAAACTATGTGGAAAATTGTTTGGGAAGTGATAATTTGGCAATTTCTTTTCGGTGAAACAAGGGACATGACAAACGTATTTCTGTCTGAGAGTAACAACACAGAACAGTACAGAAGGTCGGCTTCATACAACGAGTGAAAAAAGTCGCACGCATAATTTTGTTATACAACATGTAACGTAATTAACGCACACCCTCAAACACCCCAATTAGAATATTATGTTATAATCATAATATATACACTTAATTTTTAATTTAACATGTATATGCATTGTTATTTATTAAATTAGTTATACCAATTCTGGGAGAAATTTATGGTCATACTACTACGCACGCAGCGCACACAGTCGCACAAGCAGTTACCGCGCCGCTCGACACAACACAACGAAAATACGGAAAAAGCCGACAATTTGATACACGATTGTTTACGTTAAAGAAATATTATGAAACATTAACCGACGACGTCCGAGAAAAGAATTGTTTATTTACGGTTTATGTCTAGTAAACATTATGATTGCGTCTTTCCATCACACTTTTCAGGCTTTGGACTGTCGACTCTGAATAATTTCGTTTATTGAATATGATACAATGCCAATCGGCAATGAACTGCTGAAAATAAGAGGCGGTACGACAACATTATTCAGAGACGGCATGTTTAAAAGATTGAATCAAAATATTTAAAGTAATTTAAAAAATCAAATAACTTACATACTGATGGCCTAAACACTCATACGACGTTGTCTTTTTAACACACTTTCAAAATGTCCACCACCTTGTTCAATACATTTTAATGCCCGTTTTCTTAATTGATGTTTTAATTTAGAAAGCACTTCAGTGTCATTTCTCACTATTTCAAAAGCGTTCACTATCCTATTTTTTAGGTCCTCGGCACTTGTTGTATCACTAAAATAAACTAACGATTTAATTCGTCCCCACAAAAAAAAGTCAAGAGGCGTCAAATCAGCTGATCTGGGGGGCCACTGGATAGGGCCGCCGCGACCGATCCAGCGCTCTCCAAACTCTTCATCAAGGTGCTGCCGAACATTTCTAGTGAAATGGGCAGGGGCACCATCGTGTTGGTAGAATACCTCTTGTAAATTATGAAGAGGAATGTCTTCTAGCAGCGTAGGTAGAGTTTCTCGTAAAAACAGTAAATATGCGTCTCCTGTTAATCTTTGTAAGAAGACTGGCCCCAGTATGTGTGTACCAATGACACCGGCCCAGACGTTAACTGAGAAACGGTGTTGGAAGGAATCCACTCTGCATGCGTGAGGATTTTCGTGCATCCACAAATGTGTGTTATGTTGATTGTACATCCCCACGCGTGTGAATGTACTTTCGTCGGTCCAAATTATGTTCCGCTGCCAATTTTCTAATAACCAGCGGCTGAACTGCAAACGTGGTACGTAATCGTTTGGAGTCAACTCCTGGCATCTTCTGAGGTGGAATGGATGTTCTTTATCACCACGAAGTGTTCTCCACACATGCATATGACTACATTCAAAGTGTGGCGCTGCTTCTCGGGTACTGGCATGGGGATTCTCATCGAAATAGTCCAGGATTTCGTTTTGAAGACGAGTACGTGTACGCACGTTGGCTCCCCTATCGATGGCTGTGTTTGGACGGAACGTTCCGTGGTCGTGAAGCCGCTGAGTAGCAGCTAACATTGTCCTGCGGTCCACTCTTGTACCATACCTTTGGTTAAATGTTCTGCAAGCTAGAGCCACATTATCACCACACGTTGCCAAAGTCCTCACCATTTCGGTATACTGAACATTAGTGTATTGGAAAGACATTGCGCGCGAAAGAATTATTTGATAACACTAACTACGTAACTTCTTTCCACTAATATTGCCCGCGCGCCGTGACTAATGTTGAAAGTTGACTAAACTTGAAAGGGAACGAAAGTAAGTAGGTGGTTTATCCACGGAGCAATTGTCCTTTGTCCAGTTCCTGTTAGTGTGTGCGTGCGGTCAAATCGCTAAGTTTACAATGCATTTGTTAACGTTCTTGGAATAAGGTTTATTTTTCTTTATTTTGTATTGAATGATGGAACTTTTATGAATACAAATAAAACTGCGATTTTAAAAGTCTTATTACTTTGACTTACGGTCCATTTCAATTTGTTTTGATTGTACAGGGTTAGTATGACAATAATATCCGTAGTTTTAATTATTTTTGGGATAAAAAATTACCTATATTAAAAATTATATAAATCGATTCAGTAAACGATTCTGAACAAACTATTTTCAGGATGTGCGTTAATTAAGTTACATGTTGTATAGACGCGTAGGTACGTACAGCGGTGTAAAACAAACGCCAGTCGCAAGTGCGCTTGCACTCGCTGTACGTGACGCGTGTCTGTGTGCGTGCGTGTTCACTCGTTGTTTGGAGCCGACCTTCGGAACGGTTTACTACTTGAGAGGATGTTACCCTCAAAACAATTGTCATTAATTATGTGTATGTATAGATACCCTCGTTTCACTTCAGATGAAATGCGTTGTCTTACTCAAAATTTCGAGTAGGTAACGTTTGTTTTAGGCTTCACATCAAAATTGTTTTAAATGGATGGTCGTTTTGTTAGATTGTTTATTGAATTGCTAAATAATAAATAAATGGGATAGCCTCACAGATGGATGGCTTTCTAAAGCGAAAGGCGTCATGGCCGATCAAGAAATATATTGATTTTATTACATATTGATTGATTCCTAAATATAGTACATACCTAAGTAAACACACAATCAAAATAATTAAGAAATCCGACCAATAAAATTTATGGATCTATGAAGATGAAGAATCCGTGCTCTGAATCGAGTTTGTTGTACCGCAACTTGTATTGTGGATTAAGTCAGGGAAATTAATTGAATACTAACTTAATTGCCCGTACATTCAAATCATCACAACTGTCATTCTTTGACAATTGTATGAAATAGCTATAACATGGTGATTTGCAGTAGGGTGTAAATTTGCTCAAAAAATAATTTCCCGGACTTAACATAAAACTTTTTATCGAAAAGACACCAATCTATTTTCGTTGGTACATAAATAATTTCTATAACTTATGAAAACAATCAACAGAGTTCATTTGTTAGGGTTTTGTACCGATATATAGCCAACGGAATCCTAAGCCTCCGCTGTCCATTCGTCCGTCCGTCTGTCTATCACCGGCTGTATCTCATGAACCGTAATTCGTAGACAGTTGATATTTTCAGTGTGTATGTCTATTGCCGCTATAACAACAAATAAATAATTAAAATAAAATAAACTTAAAAATGAAAGGGGTATGGCGATCATTAACATTTACCTTGACTGACCGGTAGGGCCAGTTGGTAGCGACCCTGCCTTCTGAGCCGCTGGTCCCGGGTTCGATCCCCGGACAAGTCAAACATTTGTGTGCATGAACATGTCTGTTTGACCTGTGTCTGGGTGTGTATATGTATATAAGTATGTATATCAGTCATCAGGTTACCGTAGTACAGGCTCTGCCTAGTTCGGGACCTGAAGACCTTGTGTGGATGTTTTCCCATATTATTATTATTATTTTCTTATACAAAACTGTATATTATATCTAACATGAAAAATTATACTTTTACACATACATAAACATAACATATTACATAATTTTACTTCTGGATAGCTTCTTAACAATTTTATAATTTTTGCGTGCCTATTTCCCGGCAGAATGTACATGGCTCACTCCTATCTACTCCACCTGTATTTAATGTAACCTACATTCGTTGCAAATAAATGATTGATTGATTGACATATATACATAAAAACAACAAATCATATTTAAAAATATTCAATTTTATCATTGTTTATATAAATACATCACCGTTGTACAGAACGATCCCATACAGTGGAAGCGCACCGCGTCTACGTCAAACACAATAATTAGCGTACAAATAATCGCTAAACGTGTTTTGCCGGCGTTTTGTGCCTTGTGGTACGAAACTCTTCGTGTGCGATTCCGACCCTCACCTGGCCAGTTTTTTTTTACATACAATCAACCGCACGACCATGTTGCCATCGACAGCAGCTTTTTAGGGTAGCATCATGGCCAGTTTTCGTAGTTCAAGTATTTCCACTGACGTTCGGTTGACCGTACCCACTTACTTGGCTATACCACGTGCAGGGCTGCTACATAAATGATGCGGCTGTGAGGCACTCGTGAAGTAGGTACTTACCTGAAATGAGAAAAGTTCACGTCATTTACAAGTAATGAGATGTGTAGGGGTCTGCTTACCCCTTTGTGGATGAGCTTAGTTAGGTCAGTCAGGAAATGAGATCTCTTTGAGAGGGCTATGATGAAAATGAGATGAAGTACCAAGTGGTACCGAAGTAAGTAGTTGTATGAAGTGTTTTTTCTGGACTTTATTGAGTTCCTTTATCATACACCAACTTCTGCCTGCGACTTCGTCGGCGTGAAATTTGTTGTTACCCCGACCCACCTCGTCGCATTACATCACTTCCCGCGCTATCACTTCGTTTTCGCAAAGCATTCTCTATAGCCTCCCTCAAGCATATGGGCTGTCAAATACAATTTTTTTTTTTAAATCTGACCGGCAGTTCCAGTGATTACCCACTACATACAAACTTACAAACAAACGAACATAGTTTACCTCTATATAATATCTCTATTTAAAAATTTCGGTAATGTGTATAAAAAGTATGTCAATATAAACTCGTTTTGAAGTTTATATATTAATTCGAATTTTACGATATGAGAGTAGATTTATTTGATTCATATAATAGCACTCAAATGAAATAGACGATAGTAAACTGTCAAACGAGTGATATTGATGCGAGCTGGGAATCGAACGGGTTACCCTGGGAGATTGGGGCGAATGACACTATATCGACTTAGTAGCAATGTCCTTTCTTGAAGGTGATATAAATTGTATTACACTCGTTCGTTTTCGAATGGGTTCGTAACTTATAACGAAATTATTACTCTAACTGCATAGCTTGGACAGCGCGTACAAAATTCGTTTAATCTTATAACCGGATTGCCGGAGGTAAGGTAACAGTAACTCCGTGTAAAATACCGAGTTGCCTTTTAACCAAACTCAATGCAGCACTTGTAGGTATTCATACATAAGTACGGACCGGCTTTCAATTAGCACCAATAGTCAAAAAGCACATTGATTCCAGTTACTAATATTACACATACTTACAGCATTTCAAGAGAGAGGGAAATAGAACCTACGCGTATGTCACAAAATGAAACCCAAAATCCAATATAATTCACTGTAATTTGGAACCATTTCCAGCTCACATTCACTTAAACCCTCTCATCTTAAAGCACGACATTTCTAGCGTCCCGAGTGTCGGAGTGTCACCACAGAATAGACAGATAGAAGGCCAGCTTTGTACAACACGCACACATGAATGGATCACAATGAAAGTTTTTAGAAAATAAATAACGGAATGATGTAGAAGCCTGTTAATATTTGTATTGCTTTTCGAAGTATTCTCCGTTCCTTTCTAAGCACCGTCGCATGCAATGACACCATTCACTGAAGCAGTAGCACTCATCTTTAGGGGTTTTTTTCACGCATTTTTCAAATGCAGCCACGGCATCTTCAGGGTTCATAAAAAAAAATCTTCGAAGTTAATCTTTTATTTTTGGAAATAAATAAAAGTCACAAGGTGCCAGGTCAGCACTGTAAGGAGGATGACTTACTAACTCCACACTTTCTATAGACAAATATTCGATAGTCCGTCTGGTGGAGTGAGCTGGAGCGTTGTCGTGGTGAGATTTTCCAAGACAACTGGTAAACAATGACTGACATACCAATCTGCAGTAACAATTTTTTTTTATCTTCTGGGACAATCGTTGCGAAATGGCCCGTCCGTCCAAAGAATAAGGCAATCATCTTTTTCCCTTGACTTCTGCCCTTCTTTACTTTTGTCGGCAGATCTTTGAATGGAATCATCCATTGCCCAGATTGTCTTTTGGTTTCGGGTTCGTAACAATATATCCAGCTTTCATCACCTGAGACGATGTCATAAACAGCATTCGAGTCACCTCCGTCATACTTTTCTAGCATGGAGCGGCACCAATCTAAACGACGGCGTTTTTAATCTTCCATCAAATTATGAGATATCCATCTAGTACAAAGCATTCTGACGTCTAATTAATGTTCATGTAAGACTTTTCGTACTTGACTCATACCAATGCTTAAGGCTGCCCCAATCTGTTGATATGTCACCCTTCTATCAGCTTCTATAATTAGCCGCACATCACTCACGTTCTCTTCAGTAGTCGCCGTAGAAGGACTTCCTTCTCGCGAATCATCAGTGAGTTTGCTTCAACCACGTTTAAGCTCATTAAACCAGTTGTAGGTAAACAGTGGCACGGGATGAGACTTCGTCATAAAATGCTAATTGAAGTCTATCGTAAAATTGTTGTTGAGTAAGACCGCAACGAAAGTCGTAATAAATCATTGAACGAAAATTTTCTCTCATCAAATCCATTTCGATGCACGACAAACACTTTTTTAAATTGCCGCCAATTCGTAAAAACACGACATATGAATTCATTACATATCTGCAGATTCCCAAAGAGTTCCTAATTCAAAATTTAAATAAATTTTTCATCGGCTGCTTTCCTTACTGGCCTATTCTAAAAACTTTCATTGTGACCGCCGTAGACATGCTTCACGTACAGCGAGTGCAAGCACACTCGCGACCGGCATTTGTTTTAGATCGGCGTAAGGATGCGTATACAGCGGTGGTCATATAATTAGAAAAACTGACCTTCACTTCCGTTTTCAATAATGTTCAACGTATAATAGAGTAAGTAAGTATTTATATGGATGCATCTGTTCCTATAAAGCATAAAAATATAAGTTTAGTACTAACAAGCAATGGTATTAAAAAATAGCATTATTATATTATTTTATTAAAATTGCATTAAAATGCAATAGACTGCGCCGGACAACTAATTAGAAACACAAGAAATCAACACTAAAAACTTAAACGAAGCTCCAATTATTTGAATAAATCGTTAAATAGATACTATGAATACCTTACTCATAACCGATTAGTACTTGGTTGGATAGTTTCTGTTGTCGATTACAGCTTTACAACGACGTGTCATTGATTCGATCAATTTGTCACTCGTTTTCAAGGAATATCTCTCCAAACTTCAACAAGCGTCGGAAAGTTGGTTGATGTTACTGATATATTTATCCGACTGCGTTTTTTTTCTTCACGATGTGCTAAAAATTCTCTGTCGGATTTAAATCCGGACTTTTTGCTGGGCACTCTAACATTTTCACCATTTGCTATCTGAGAAGCAATTTTACGCTGTTTGCTGTATGCTTTGGGTCATTATCGTGTTGAAATACCCAAGCCACTGGCCAATTTTCACGGGAATATGGATCCATTGTTTCGTCTAAGATGCCTCTGTACTGATACTGATCCATAAGCCTTTCAATCATTCTCACGGGACCAACCCCGTATCCCCACACTTTAACATTTCCATCGCCGTGCTTAACTGTCTTTTTCAAAACCACGTTAATTGGTCGTCGTACATATCGTTATCAGTCGAAATTTACCAAATGTATTTTAGTTTCATCCGAAAATAAAACATTCTTCCATTGATGAACAGTCCAACTGCCATATTTTCTAGCGAAGCCTAGTCGATTTTATGTTATATTTTATATTATATTTTATGTTGCCTGGTAAGAAGTGGTACTTTCCTAGCAAGTCTTCCAAATCATTTTCCTTCAACCAACCGCCTACGGACTAGTTTTGCGGACACGTTTTGAGGGTCGTCCTGTGAAAATACTTCTTTACGAATAACATTAGAACCTTTGAAGAGGTCTGACTTAGCTAAACGAATCATCATCAATCATCATCAAGACTAAAATTTTTTTGGCACAAACACTTATTCAGCCGATTATAGATTATGCCGACGCCTGCTACCTGGATGCTACTGAGGAGCTATTAAACAAGCTTGAGGGCTTGCAAAACCTGTGCATTCGCTTTGTTTTCGGTCTTCGAAAGTATGACCATAATTCTCACCTTCGCAAGGAATTCAAGTGGCTCCCAATCCGCCTTCGCAGGAACACTCGGATTTTATGTCTCCTCTGCAACATCTTACACAACCCGTCTTATCCTTCCTACCTGCGTGAGCGTTTTTCTTACGCTCGCTCTAGCGCGGCACCATGTAGATCACACCAGAGATCCCTCCTTAAATCTCAGCCTCACAAAGCCAGCTACTATTCTTATTCCTTCTCTGTCCATGCTGTAAGACTGTGGAATGCACTCCCGCCTAGCATTCGTGATTTAAATATTATTTCTCTATTTAAATTTCGATTAAAAGAGCATTACCTTTCCTCTATACTGTGAGTATTTATATATATATATATATATATATGCTTATATATTTTAGCATTATGTATTTATTTAAGTATACATGTAATTTTTTTTTTTTTTTGCATTATATGTGTAGATATATTTAATATTTTAGCTTTAGACTTCACACATTCATATTTTTCTCTTCTTGTTCTCACGCACTATTGTCTACGTTTCTTTTTTACTTCTCCTTTCGCAGGTCTGCTGGAAGAAATTTCTTAAAAAATAAGCAGTACCTTTGTACTCAATTTATAATTTTGTCATAACTCTTGTATTTTATTGTGTGTACATAAAATAATAAATAAATCATAAGCCTGTCTTCATGAGTTGTGGTCTTGCTAGGCCGAACTTTTCTAGGCACATTATACGATGTCCCATGCTATTTGTAATATGCAATGACGTTAAATACCATCTTTATGGAACGCACTAATTACGCGGCTATTTTTCTGCCAGCCCATTTTCGTATGAAATGAAAATTCACAAAAACAATTTTTATTACTGCATCAAAGCTCTTGTTTTTACCCATTTTTAATAAGTAAATCACTCAGACTGTACTAACCTAACTAAATGAATAAGAAAAAGGCGGCAAACTGCCGTATGTGATGACATTATAAAAGATGTATTGTAGTCTCAAATTCAATTTTAGAAAGAAATTTGTACTTCTTTCTAATTAGTTGTCCGACTGCCAGCATTAAAGATATTCATTTTTTAAAAATCCATTTTTTTTTATTTTTTTTTTATTAGTTAGCAGAATATTATTGATAGTTTTTAAACTAGAGTTACGAGTGTGCATTTAATGTGGTAAATCAATCTTTTACCTCCAACTAATTGCAATAATAACATAAAAAGTAATTAACACTACTAAGTGATTGTGTTTTTAATTATATGGCCACCACTGTGTGTGCGTGCGCCTGTCCTCGCTCGTTGTATAGAGCTGATCTTCTGTACCTGTCTGCTGTGTGGTGTCGGTGTGTCAGTGTCGGCGCTCTCAAGTGTCGGCGTTACTTTACACACGTCTGTCGCTTTGTGGGATGTTTGTACAAGTGCTTAAGTTAGTGGGAATGTGGAGAAAATAATCTACGAGAGGATTTGTTGGATGAAGGATAGAGGTGGCTTTAAAATAAATTTTGACGTTTAGTACTTACATAATGTGTCGTGGTGGTCTGAAGGCTAAACATCCTATTTTTGTGATGTAGGGTGTAGTTGAAACTACTGACATAGACAAAGCTCAAGCTAAAGTGCCGTCCGCTCTAAAAAGACGTAAACGTTAAATGTTTACAATGTCTTGGAGGCGTAATTGATGAAACATCTCATGTGACTTTGTATTTTACCAGTTTTGTACAGTCAGCGAAAAAGTCGAATAACACTACGGTTTATTGCTTTTACAAGGAGCTATACTTACAATATCAACAGATCCTCCTTTTAAACGACACGACACGGTTTGACGACACGGTTGGCGTAATGGCTGAGCGATCGACTGCTGCGCAGCGTGTCACGGGTTCGATCCTCGCACGGAACAAATATTTGTATGATCTGCAAGTAGTTGTTCCGGGTCTGGGTGTGTGTGTGTTCGTGAGTTTCTATGTTTGTAAACGCACCCACCATACAGGAAGAAACTCCTAGTGTGGCGCAATGTTTAAAAAAAAAAACATAACTCATTACACAACATCCCATCCCATCCTTAGCCTCATTCGTTAACGTCTCTTCGTGTTTACCTCTCTCATGAATAAGTTACTAACCGTAACACAATTACAAGAACGCGCGACGTTCCGTAAGCGAGTTACCAGCAGAAGTCCGTAAGTTAATTAATGGAGCAACCACGTTATGATGTCACATGCAACTTTGACTTCGAATTTACATATTTGAAGTCGATGTATGAATTGAGTTTTCAACGGTTTCTTTTTAAATGAGTTGCATATGTGCACCTATGAGAACTACACAACTATGATTTTGCATAGAAAAACCTTTCCCACGGGATAGAATATTTGCCTGTTTCGTAGATGTGTGTAGATACAAATCTCATATATTATGTACAACATTTTGATCTGGCTTAATAAACCCAGCCAGCAGGTCATATAATTTATACAGAATGAGATTGCGCTTAAACGGTAAACTGTGGTTGCAAGTGGTGGTACTTCCATAGATAAGTAGCATCGTTTGCAGTAGCCTGACATGTTAAATAGAGCACTTGCCATTTACTGCAGTGGCGACTGTTTGGCACTTTGTTACACTCTCTAGGAAGTGACGGGAAACAAATAAGAAAACCAAACTGCCTAGTTTTTTCCCAATCTATGTCGGGGTCAGATTCCAGTCAACCGGTTGCAGCTAAATAACAGCATTTTACATGAAACGACGGCCTATCTGACCTCCACAGCGCAGTTACTGGGTAGCTCGACCACCCTTGGTAAGACTGGTTGCCATACTTTTAGCCTTCTGACTACCCGTAACGACTGTCAAAGACAGACAGCCAGGAACAACGGCTTAAAGTCTTTTCCTAGGCACGGCGGGGTCTCGGTACGTAATGGATGGTCACCCATCCACGAACCAACCGCGGCAACCATAGCTTAACCCTCGATCGCCCCGTGCGGCTGTTATTATTTAGCCACGAGTCCCTCAGAACACAGACGTGCTACATTAAATCTAAAATACTGTTAAAATCGGGACTTAAGAGCGTTTATACCTTATGAGTGGCAACGTCGCAATTTAGTGTCATATTTCGTGGTTTTAAATTTTTATCATTTAATCGGAGCTATATTTTAAAAATCTGTTTAATTAACTTTTTAGAATTATGTGAAAACTGTGTAAAAGGTAAGAAATCGTTGTGTTTACAGTTCTATTTATATGCAAATAATACATTGGAAACTTGCAGGGCGTTATCTTCATTGTAAAATAACTGTAAGCATTACGGTTAGGTACTTACTTTTTAAACACTTTCACGTAATTCAAAAAAGTTAATTAAACAGATTTTTAAAATATAGCTCCGATTAAATGATAAAAATTTAAAACCACTAAATATGACACTAAATTGCGACGTTGCCACTCATCTTAAGGTATAAACGCTCACATATTTTAATTTATCAAGTTTTCGAGATTATATATTATCACGGACGAATAACCACACTTGTCAGACGGATTGGTGATGAGGATTACTGAGGCAGATTTTTTCCGAAAAGCATTATAAGGTACCACCCATTGATATGAGTAGTCTTAAAAGCAAGTACTTAAATAATTTGTGCGGAACGAATACTTTCAATTTTACGTTTGCTCTGCGCGTTCGGCTAGGCCTACAGTTGGTTCGAGTGATAAATTGGTTACCGACGGACGCGCAGGGGTAGGCGACCAGGCCCCTGTTGCTGATAATATTACTGGAAACAGTCATTTAAAAAATATTGACGGAGGGCCGTGTGGACCGTCTTCCGTTAGGAAACGTCCACGCGACCCTGCTCTGGTGGGAGGTGGGTCGGTGGATCTGTCCTCAGATGAGGAAGGCCTGCTGGCCCCGAAGTTGTCGACCGCGAGGAGAGGTCGGCAGGCTTCGAGGGGGGCGAGTGCTTCACGGCCGCGGAGGGACGCACAGGGTAGATTCGTGCGCCCCAATACTCCGGCGGCCAGCGAAGCAGAGAGTGACTTGGGGGTCACTACCGAGGACCCTGGTGGCGAGAGTTGTGCCTCGCTAGGGAGCTCAAAGGCGGAGCTCAACGCCACCAGAAGAGAGCAGCGCAAAGCCGTCGCGGCCGACGAAGTGTCGGAAATGGCCCGACGCGCACGCGAGCGACGCGCTGCTCTAGCGGCGGAAGGAGGGGAACCATCTGCGGTGGCCCTAAGTTAGCTTGCCTTGGACGGGGTGGACCTAGTCCTGAAGGTTGCCACCAAATCCGGCAGCCTGAAGGGCACGTTCACCCGCGGTCTGAAGGAAGCTGCCGCGGACATTAAGGAGGCGGTGGGCATCCTCCTCAATAGGACGACCTCAGACGAGGTCGCGAAGTTGCAGGAGGAAAACAGCCGTCTCCGAAATGATTTGGAGGACCTCCGGCGACAAGTCGCTGCGCTGAGCGAGCAGCAACAGCGACGTACGTCAACTGATGCCGCATCGGTAGTGGCCCCGGCTCCCGCACCGAGACCGGCAAGCGCTCACACCGATGACGAGGTCGAGCGCATTGTCCGGCTCTGCATGCTTCAGTGCGGGAGCATGGTCAATGCTCGTATGGAGGCGATTTCTCGGCGCCTCCCTGCGGAAATCCTCCGTCCGCCCCTAGCGGCCGATACACGGCGGAGGGCTGAGGAGCCGCCGAGACCTGCGCCTCGGAAGGGGAAGCCCGCGGAGGGTGTAAAAAAGCCCGTGGAGGGAGCCCCATCAAGCGATCAGCCCACGACTGTCGGGTCTAAGGGTGAGACCTGGGCGACAGTCGTGGGCCGCAAGAAGGCCCGCAAAGCTGCCAAGGCGGCCTCAGCAACAGCGCGCGCCCCCGGCCGAACCGCAAAGGCGGTTGCGCAGCCTGTGCGGCGGACTGCCAAAGGCGGTCGCAAAGGACCGGCGATACGTGCTCCGCGTTCTGAAGCTGTGACGCTCACGCTACAGCCCGGAGCAGCGGAGCGCGGCGTAACGTACCAGTCGGTCATTGCCGAGGCCAAGGCCAAGATCAAATTATCAGATCTTGGTCTTCAGTCCGTCACCCTCAGGCAGGCTGCCACGGGTGCGCGGCTGTTCGAGGTGGCTGGTGCTGCGAGCGGCAGTGCCGAAAAGGCGGACGCTCTGGCCGCCAAGATGAGGGAGATCCTCAGCCCTGAGGACGTCCGGGTCTCCAGGCCAATGAAAACCGCAGAGGTGCGGATTGCTGGTCTGGACGATTCCGTGACCTCTGAAGAGGTGGTGACGGCCGTTGCCCGAAGCGGAGACTGTCCGCCGGACAAGGTGCGGGCCGGCGATATACGCACCGACGCCACCGGACTCGGCGTGGTCTGGGTTCGGTGCCCTGTGGCGTCGGCGAACAGGATCGCTTTAAGCGGCAGATTGCTGGTTGGCTGGGTTGCAGCGAGGGTGAAACTCCTGCAGCCCCGGGCTTTGCGGTGCTTCCGGTGCCTGGAGAAGGGGCACGTCCGGGCAAAGTGCACCGCTGAGGTTGACCGTAGTGACCTCTGTTATCGCTGCGGTCAGCCCGGCCACAAGGCGGCCCAGTGTTCCGCGGCGCTCAACTGCAGCTTATGTTCGGCTGCAGGGAAGCCAGCGGGACACAAAGTGGGCGGAGGGGCCTGTGGCGCGCCTGCCAGCCAGGCCAAGAAGAAGAAGAAGAGGAGCTCTAAACCTGCCGGGGAAACCTCGCCGCCCACGCAGGCTAGTAGCTCCGCGGTCGACTCCCGGCCTAGGACCGTTGCCGAGGGAATGGAATGTCAATAATGGCACAATTCCATTTCCTCCAGGGCAACATCAACCACTGTGCCAGAGCTCAGGATCTTTTACTCCAGAGCATGGCAGAGTGGTCGATCCACGTGGCTGTGGTCGCCGAACCGTACTTCATCCCCGCCCGTGACAACTGGCTGGGGTGCGCTGACGGTTTGGTGGCCATTATTGGCGAGACTCTGATCGACCCGTCTCGGGGCCGCGGCTGGGTTGCTGCGGTCTCGGGCGGCATCGTCATTTTGGGGGCGTATTTCTCCCCCAACAAGAGCCTCGCCGACTTCGAGAGTTTCCTTGTCGAGTTGGGCGCCGTCGTAGGCCGCTATCACCCTCGTCCCGTTCTGGTGCTCGGAGATCTCAACGCCAAGTCATCGGCGTGGGGATCTCCGGTCACTGACCCTCGGGGCGAGGTGCTAGAAGAGTGGGTGGTGACGACTGGTCTGGTCGTCCTGAATCGGGGTTCGGAATACACGTGCGTGCGGCAGCGGGGCGGGTCGATAGTGGACGTCTCGCTCGCTAGCCCCTCTGTCGCCAGCCGAGTCCGCGACTGGCGTGTCGCCGTGGGGGTGGAGACGCTGTCGGACCATCGGTATATCCGGTTCGACGTCTCTGCCCAGACCGCGAGCGGCCGCCATCCAACAACCCCGATTAACGACGGCCCGCGTTGGGCGCTTAAGCGCATCGACAAGGAACTACTCGAGGAAGCTGCCTTAGTCCAGTCCTGGATTTGGGAGTCGACGACGGACGGCCCCGTCGACGTCGAAGCGGTGGCGCTGTGGTTTCGCGGGGCGATGACGCAGATCTGCGACGCGTCCATGCCCCGTGTCCGCCAACAGTCCGCAAGGCGCCAGGTGTACTGGTGGACCGACGAGATCGCGCGGCTGCGCGTTGAGTGCGTTGCGGCTCGCCGCCAGTACACGCGATACCGGAGACGACGTCGACGGGATTCCGTCGAGGAAGACGCGCTGTATGAGGTGTACCGCGCGTCCAAGGAGACTCTGTGGCTGGCCATCGGCGACTCTAAGTCGCGTGCCAGGGAAGAGCTGCTGGGGTCCCTAGATCGGGATCCGTGGGGGCGCCCCTACCGTTGGGTACGGGGCAAGTTGCGTCCCTGGGCGCCTCCACTGGTGCAAAGCATGCAACCCCAGTTGCTAGAGGCGGTAGTATCGGCCCTCTTCCCTGAGCGAGCGGGACACGTTCCCCCGGCGATGGCTTCGCCCTCAGCCACAGACTATCCAGAAGAGGAGAGCACCGATGTCCCCGAGGTGACGCAAGCAGAGACGAGAGCGGCCGTGTCGCGACTCCGGGCTAAGAACACAGCGCCTGGACCCGACGGAGTTCCTGGTCGAGCTCTCGTCCTGGCTCTGAAGGAGCTGGAGCCCCAGCTGAGGGGGCTCTTCACGGCATGTCTCGAGCAGGGTCAGTTTCCCAGTGTGTGGAAGGAGGGGAGGCTGGTCCTGCTCAGGAAGGAGGGGCGCCCCGCGGACTCGCCGTCCGCGTATCGGCCCATAGTGCTGCTCGACGAGGCGGGCAAACTTTTTGAGCGCATTATCGCAGATCGCCTCGTCAGCCACTTGTGCAGGGAGGGGCCGAACCTGGACGACAACCAATTCGGTTTTCGTCGGGGGCGCTCCACCATAGACGCCATCATGCGCGTGAGGGCCCTGGCGGAGGAGACGGTGTCCCAGGGTGGGGTGGTGATGGCGGTGTCTTTAGACATCTCCAACGCATTCAACACCCTACCCTGGAGTTGTATTCGGGAGGCTCTGAAATACCATCGCGTGCCTCCCTACCTCCGCCGTACAGTAGGGGCCTATCTGGAGGATAGATGCGTCACCTATCGGGGACGTGACGGTGCCGGTCGGCACCTCATGTCGTGCGGTGTTCCACAGGGATCGGTCTTGGGACCGCTCCTGTGGAACATCGGCTATGACTGGGTGCTGAGAGGCGAGCTCCCGTCGGGCGCCGACTTGACGTGTTATGCGGACGACACGCTTGTCGCTGCCCGGGGGAGCTCGCACAGGGAAGCGACGTTGATAGCCACGGCTGCGGTGTCACAGGTGGTGAACCGCATCCGGCGCCTGGGCCTGGAGGTGGCCCTAAACAAGTCGGAGGCCATGGTGTTTCATGGCCCCCGACGTTCGCCGGCGCCGGGATCACACATCGTGGTCAGCGGGGTCCGGATAGCTGTCGAGTCCACCATGAAGTATCTGGGATTGGTGCTCGACAGCCGATGGGGATTCGGGCCCCACTTCCGGCGGCTGGCGCCCAAGCTGATGGGTGCAGCGGGCGCGCTTTCAACGTTGCTTCCTAACTTGGGGGGCCCGAGCGCCGCCTGTAGGCGGTTGTACGTGGGAATCGTGCGGTCCATGGCCCTGTATGGGGCCCCTGTGTGGGCGATGGACATGACGGCCGGCACTCTCGCCATTCTGCGCAAACCGCAGAGGGCGATGGCCGTCAGAGTCGTCCGCGGGTACCGCACGATTTCCTACGAGGCGGCTTGTGTCCTGGCCGGATCTCCGCCCTGGGACCTTGAGGCGAAAGTACTCGCGTCATTATATCGATGGCGCGAGGAAGAGCGGGCACGGGGCTCGAGGCCGGTGCAGCGGCAGATCGCGCTGCGCCGAGAGGAGCTCCATCAGGTCTTGGTGGCGGAATGGCGGCTAAGGCTTCTGCGCCCTACCGCCGGCCTCGCTACCATCGAGGCGATCCGGCCAGTACTCGACGACTGGCTCGGGAGAAGGCACGGCTCCCTGTCGTTTAGGGTGACGCAGGTGCTGTCGGGGCACGGCTGCTTCGGCAAGTACCTGTGCCGCATAGGCAGGGAGCCGGACGCTCGGTGCCACCATTGCGTCCATTGCGGGGAGGACACGGCGCAACACACGCTCGCCGAGTGTGTAGCTTGGGAGGAGCAGCGCCGTGTCCTCACAAATGAAGTAGGAGGCGATCTGTCGCTGCCGGCCGTAGTGCGGAGGATGGTCGGTAGCGCAGAGTCGTGGGACGCGGTGGTGTCCTTCTGCGAGGACGTGATGTCGCAGAAGGAAACTGCGGAACGGGAGAGGGAGATTTCGACTCCCTTCCCCGGCCGCAGAAGGCGCACCGGGCGCAGGAGAAGGGCGGACAACGCCCTTTTCCGGCCCCCATGAATGGGTCCAGGGGCGTGGGACTTGGGGAAGTCCTCGCCCCCTATTTGATGGACCCGAGGCGAAGGCGCGCGCGGGTGTCGGCGCGCGCCTCTGAGGCGATACACGGGGTAGTTAAACACCTCACTACCCCGTGCAGGAGACGAGGCCCGGCCAGACCGGGCCAGCACTAGTGTGGGGCTGCGGAAGAATTTCGATTCCCGCGGCCCCGCGCGCACGTGCGAGGAGACACCGGGGTGGTTTTAGCCGGTAAGAGTCCGGCACGCCCCTCCGCCTTTTCCCCAGGCGGAGGTAGTCCATGAGGATTTCCCCCCGTAAAAAAAAAAAAAAAAAAAAAAAAAGGCCTACAGTTGGTTAGTCAATCGGGTTGCTTCCTTAGTCAGCCTCCGTTTCGAAATGCTTACTGGGTAATAAAGTTTTCCCATAAAAACATAATTTTAGGTAGGTATTAATATATCTTTAATATGTCAGCTCCGCCCTTACTACAGGTTAAAACTTAATAGTCGATTCCGTGAGTCGTTATCCTGACGTAAGTGCCTATCGTAAAGTCTACCGTTCTTTGTCTGTTTATTACAACACACATTTTATGGTGAGATACAGGATTTTAGAGTACAGAACGTTTTCCTTTAATGTTATTTTTCATGGAGGGTTTAATAGTAGGACTTTAAAAATACGAATAATAAGTATTTCGCCCTTGTTTAGATTTCAGTCACCATAGTTTGATCATTGCTCGTATTTAAGCTTTAGCCCACAAGAGAAGGAAAGGAGATTGACCAAGTGACTAAGAAACTTAGTACCGGTATTAAACACGTGGTGACTCAAAGATTTACGGTTTAATTTAAAGGATGATTTTAGAGCTTTCAAATGTAATTTACAAATGTATCATTATTATCAGCATTACACGGCAATTAAGTCTCAAAATCTAGGTCTAGAATCGAATCGCTTAGCGCTACTTTTGTGACATTAACAAAATGACGTTTAAACACTTTCAATACTCGTCAATTCCGTCAGATAAACATTTATGATTTTGTATTTTAGAATTTGTATACAACGTTTACGTAAATGATAGATACCTAAGTTACAACATGGTCACAACAAAAAGGTCAAGGTGTTGAACATTTTCGGACTAAGAAAAATTCAGAAAACAAAAGGTATGTTTATATAATATTTTTATATAATAAGGTCGCTTTTCGAATTTGTGAAATAGTACGTCTACCTAAGGCAAGACATCCAGCTCAGTAGACACAACTTTGAGATAGAAGCGGACAGATGGATCCGATTGAGTTGGGTAGCGTTTGGGAAACTTCTTCAAGTATTCAGGTCTCCAATTTTTTTTTTTTGTTTATTGAAAACATCCACACAAGGTCTTCAGGTCCCGAACTAGGCAGAGCCTGTACTACGGTAACCTGATGACTGATATACATACTTATATACATATACACACCCAGACACAGGTCAAACAGACATGTTCATGCACACAAATGTTTGACTTGTCCGGGGATCGAAACTGCGCCAACCGGTCAGTCAAATTCAAATTCCGCAATGTTTGTTGACTAAGGTCTTCAACCAGTGCGTCCTGCCCATTAGGACATAATGAAACATGCTGAAACGTGGACACTGACAGTTGGGCTGGTCCACAAATTCAAGGTCACTCAACGCGCTAAGGAGCGGGCTATGCTCGGAGTTTCTGTGAAGGGTAAAATCAGAAATTAAATTGTCCGGAAAAGAACCGGAGTTACCGACGTAGCTTGCAGAGTAAGCAAGCTTAAGTGGCAGTGGACTGGCCATGTTTGTCGAAGGACCGATGGCCGGTGGAACAGACGAATCCCGGAGTGAAGACCACGTATCGGCAAGCGTAGCGTAGGACGCCCCCCAGCTAGATGGACCGATGACCTTAAGAAAGTGGCTGGGACAGACTGGATGCGGAAGGCTGAGGAAAAGGTGTTGTTACGCAGTCTGGGAGAGGCCTATATCCAGCAGTGGACTATGATGGGCTGAGTTGATGAAAGAAGCGGACATATGTTGATTTCTATTGTTACTAATTATTCCACTATAATTTCAATAATAGGAATAATTTGAATGTTTTATTGTTTACATACTCATTGCATGGCCAACGGCAAGTTAAGATTCTTGCGCGAAAAAAAAAGTAAAACAAGAATTTGAAATAAAAGTGAATACCTTTGTTATTTTTTTATACGGAGAATGTAAGGATTCGTATTACTTGCCAAAATCATTACATTTAAAAAGAAGAATTATGAACATTACAAACTTGAGTCACCACAGAAGAAATTGCGATACCAAGTCTGGTCAATCTCCTTTAAATTTAAAATAAAAAGTTTGTAATTATTTAGAGTGGCCTGAGTGACCCAACCGGAATGAAGTTGAGCCGGTTGCTTCGTTATCATGGATGGGGATACTTTTGATTTGTAAATACATAATTACAGAAGCCCCAATGGCTCAGGTTCATAGGCCCATCTGCATTTTTCTTCACTTCATCTATTTGGTGTACACTCAGGGGAAATGCGGAAAGGTGAATGTAGTATAATATAATTATTAAGTAATATTATTTTAATGCGACACCTACCTAGTGGATGATACTTAAATATAATTACTGTGAGAGACTAATTCACATAGATTAAATCTCCAATTGAATATGTTTTAGCCGTTATCCTGGGCCCTGTGTAACATATCACCTGTTAAGTGTCTTTATATAATAGCAGTTCTTACTACATGCCAAATATTTCTACGGTACAAGAAATTGACAACTCCACGTTCAGCAGTAGACACTTTAAGATCCTGAAAATTAAAATATCCTTTAAGCTCGAAGCACGAGTTCCACTTTCAAACTATAAATAAAACACCCGTAATTTCACCCGAGTTGCAAAGTGTATCACTGTGACCATGGCCTGAACCAACAGCGCCTAAGTAAACACTGCGACGACGCCGCGCTGAGGAAGCGCACACAGAGACAGACGGCGCGGTTTGTAACACAAATGAATCGCTCGCTACTTTGTTAGGTGGATTGTTTGTTGCAGTCTGTCGTTTTTTTGTGGCTGTATTGTAGTTGTGTTCTTTGCTATGGACGCTCTTCGTGTCTGTTTATTAACTTTTTTATGGTCTTGTGTTGGAATGGGAATTGCTTTGGAATCAAACTGGAGAGGAACAGTGTTACATTATTTATTATACTTACTCCATCTCCGAGACATATTAACGTGTAGTAGCGGGATTGTACAACAAAATACAAATATAACATACATTATTACTATTATTTATATACATTTTCTTAGATAATAATGTACAAAATCATAATAGAACTGATTACCATGATTATATTCATGATGTACGAGGCGTGTAGTCCATTTATTATTGAAATAACAAGTGCAGTGAACTCAGTACCGGCGTGAGTCTTGTTGACTTGGTTTTGTTTACAAAGGAAAAAGCTATGTAATTATTGGAAATAATGAAAAATTATCATTTTAGCGATGCATCAGTAAGGTAAGACTTAAAGTTATTTACGAATTCTACGAATAATTTCATAGTATTATAGGTTATAACTTAAAAATCCCATATACAATATTTCCTTATGTCAAACAACTATTTCTGGTTATCACTAACTAAACTCAATCAAATTAAAACTTCCAGTATACATTTTCTTTCTGCTAACGACTTTTCGCGGTTCTGTGGATTTTTAATTCCCTTGTCTCCGATTATACGGAACTGACCGTGATATTCAAAAAATCGGTAAACGGAAAAATAAAGACCAGGACTATATCAAGAAGAAGATAGAGTAATTGAAAAGATACCAGTCGAAGTTGATTCCGATTCAGAAGTCTAATCGCCACCATGTTCACCGCCGCACAGTGGGCCCATACTGAAAATTTGTGGACTTAGGCAACAAAGTTCCAAAAACGATGCGATTTTTTTTATATGACTTGTCCTTGACGTGTCTATGACATTCCTGATAACTTTTATTGTTATAAAATTTCTTATTAAGTTGATGTTTTGTCTGAAAAAAAATTAATTAGATTTTTTGTATGGAGCTAATCACGTTTAATTTTTTTCCTCAATTGTGCTAATATGCTGGGTGTGTGGCGTGAGTATAAGATAGCTAGGGTCATTCTCTATCCACGAAAAAAAATCAGCGCCGGCCATCCGCGGCAGCGCGAGTAAACATTCGGTAAAAAAAAATGTTTTGTAAGATATTTTTGCCATTTAAAATAAATTCAAAGTATATATTTTGTCTCATTTGGCTGTTTTGACCCTCTTTTTATTAGTTAAATATATAGTTTTAATAGCGCATAGGTACTTATAACTAATTATTCTGGTAGAAATTTAGTTATTATTGCTATGTTATCGGTAGCACCTGCATTGTGATTGATGTCTCATCTGTTTGTGCGCTCGGCTAAGCGCATTTATTTATTTTATTTTTATTTCTTCAGGACAACAAACAATTGCGTAATAATGCTTAATATTAGTACAGATAGATTATAGAACATTTAGGTAATAACGCAACCAGCACCGTTATCCACATAATAATACAAAAAAAAACTTAATTAGATACAAGCAAACTTAAGCAAACAAAAGATTTACTGTTATAATGTGATTTACACAACACTTAGTAAAAGGTGAGAAAAACTTACAACCGACTTCGAAACTCATCATCAGATCTAAACAAAATTGAAATGCATGCGAACAGAAAATAAATCTGCAAATACATCTATATGTATATTATGACGGAATTATGTCCGATAATACAAAACAAAACACATAGTAAAAAATATAAAAAAAAGACAAACATCCGAATTGAGATCCTCCTCCTTATTTGAAGTCGGTTAAAAATATAAATGTTAACAAGCATATCTGTAAAATGTTGACATTATGAGGAAGTGTGATAAATTTTTTCACAGATACATCTCTTGAATTGGGTAAGTGACAAAACAAACAAGTCGATATCACCAAAATTATCGTTATAACTTTTCATAATACGCCGTAAAGGAGCTCGTTCGCCTGCCGTGCGTTAGTCCTGCACGGCTTGGGGGCAAATAGACTATGAGTATAAGTATCGCGAATACGTTGGAAGCGACTAGGTATGCGAGTATAAATCTGGTTTATGAGGTTAATGCAATCAACTTCATTTCTACAGACTTTATATAAGAATGTTTAATCAAGATACAGTCTCCTTGATTTAAGAGTAGACAAAGAGAACTTTTCTAGGAGAGTATGATATGAAGAACGTTTCTTAGAAAACGTGTAGTTTAGGAAACGAAGATACCTACGTTGTACTGATTCAAGCTGGTCACTGTATTTATCATAAAGTGGATTCCATACACATGTGGCATATTCCAGTTGACATCTTATGAGTGACTTGTATAGTACTAAATATGTGGAAGGCTTTTTAAATAAATTGCAGGTCCGTCTTATAAAACCATAACATTGATAACCCTTAGCTGTGATGTGGTCAACGTGAGCATCAAAGTGCAACTTTGAGTCAAATAGTATACCCAGGTCTTTTATTAAGGAAACTTTTTCTAAATTTGTGCTACAGAGCGAATATGTGAAATGAGCGACATGAATTTTAATTTTTTTTATCATTGTTAAACATCGCTCAAAATCAATCCTTTCAATTAAAGCACCTGCCATCCAATCTCTTCAAGAGTCTGACACTCCCTTCCGCTCCACCCAGAGCGGGAGGGGCCATTTGATGATTTCCCATCCTCAAAAAAAATAAAAAAAGTCCCAGACACTCCCTCAGAGACAAATTTAAAAGGGATTAATATAATGACTGTGCCTTCTCAGTATATTTATGAAAATCTTTTGTATGCACATAAAAATATTAATCTGTTCAAAAAGTACAGTGATATCCATAATATAAATACTAGGAACAAACACAAATTTGTTGTTCCTACTACCAGGGTCAAGAAAATAGGTGGCTCGTTTAGATGCCAATGTATACGTTTTTATAATAAAATTCCTAGCCACATTCAAGAATTAGGCCTTAATAAATTCAAAAAAGAGGAAACTATGCCAGAATGCCTATTATACTGTCAAAGACTATATTGAGGACAAAAATGCTTGGGATTGAGTTGCTCCAATAAAGCACAGGCAATGTTAATTTATTTTATGTTGCTAACTATTTTTACTTTTAATCCTTGCTATAAGTATCTATACTTATTTACATATACAATGACACTAATATTTACTGTATAAAGTATTATGTTATTTTTAATTATTGTGAATGTGAGGACTATGTGTGATTTTGTACCAGTTTTAATCATGTTTTGGCAGTTTGAGTACTTGATGCGGCCTACCCAAATGCCCTTTCTTTGGTATTGTTCGTCGAATCGTTGAGCTCCTTAAGTTCTGAGTTGAGCTGCATGGTTACTGACAAATGCGTGCACTGACTGGACAGGTCCACTCAATCTGTGTGGTTCTTTCCGCAAAATACCATTTCAGACACCGATCTATATAGCCTTCTCATGATGTGACCAAGATTTTGTCTGGACTTTAGAAAGAGACTGTGACCTCTGAGTTTGTAACGGCCTTTCTTCTCAGAGTAGTCAGATAGGAAATTGCCGACCTCATCTAGTTTTTAAAATACGATTGACGTGTAAAAGTGTTTGTTCAAACCCACTTACAGAAACAAAATCATTTATCATTTAAACAAAATATAATTAAAATAGTAGGTGTGACTGTCAGCCAATTTCAACTCATATTATAATTATATCACTCTTATTTTTGGAAAGGGTGCACCAGATCTATAGGATGTAATTTATGTATTTGGATACGATAGCGGGATTAAGTCTTATCTTGTATGACTCTTCACCGGATGAAAATGCTCTCCTTATTCAAAGTTCAGTTGGTAGCTATTAATAAACAGGGTCTGTTAGCATTCCTAGCTTTAATTACCTATGTGATATATTGGGGACTGTGTCTGTTCTTAAACAAGCGTCGGGAACCACATTTCACATTTCAAACATTTGTTACTTGAATTCTACCTAGAGTTTTCTATTGGGAAAAGTTGTAGGTAAATAAGGAATTTTGTAATAAACTTACATAAGATCAAGAGACTTTACTCAAGTTGGCATCCATAAATAGTATACCTGGGTTAACAAACTAAATACCAGAATTGCTACGCCTAATCAAAGTGTGAAATATAATTACTCTACGGAACCCCATCGAGGTTTAACAAATTTTCTGGTAAACTCAATTAGTGCCGAATAGAAGTAAATTCAATTAAGTTTTTATTCGCCCTCGGCTTAGGAGAGATCATAATATTTTTGCGAGCGTTACCAATAATATTTTAGGGCGCCAATGGGAAATGATGTTTTTTTTTTCTAAAAAGCTGATTAATTTTTTGTTACTCAGTTGCAAAATGAATTTAATTTTAAATACTTTTATTCCAAACAGGGTGAAATCTTATATCAATAAAAAAAATGCTACCAAAAGCTGTAAAAAATTAACGTTACACCTCATTTTCTCGTAAAACCTCTCTACGTTGTTTATACTTTCTTAAACAGGCTTTTATAATAAGCGAAAACGCCTGTTATTTATTCGATCCATTCTGCACTTTATCACAAAATCCATAAAAAACTCTCCCAACAAGCATTACGTTTACAGGTCAAGTATCAAAATATTTACAACAACTCTCAAGTTTCTTCAAAGTAATGCCTGAGGCACAGACTTCACTGGAAGTGAAATAATAATGTGAACCAAATAGCTGAAGAAAATGATTTACTTAGAATACATAAGGTACCTTACTTACCCCTGGATCAAAAGTGTCTGTCACACATTGTGCAGAGGCTGTACCTCTAAGAAAGTGTAAAACAAAACCGGCCAAGTGCGAGTCGGACTTGCACACGAAGAGTTCCGTACCACAAGGCAAACGCCGAAAAAAACACGTTTCTGGAAATGGAGACTCCCTTTATTTTTTGACTTTATTCTATTTTTATTATTTGTTGTTATAGTGATACACATAATAGAAATACACACTCTGTGAAAATTTCAACTGTCTACCTATTACATACAGTTCATGAGGCACAGCCCGCCGACAGACAGACGGACGGAGAGCGGAGGCTTACTAATAGGGTTCCGTTGGCACCCTGCCCTTTGTGTACGGAACCCTAAAAAGGACTGGAACTTTTTATCCCGTAGGTTTGACATCTCACATAAAGCCTAGTTCTATGAGACAATGTATAATACAATTCAGTAATTTCCCATTTAAAACACGAATTCTACAGTTATACACAAAATGAAGTTGCCTTAAGCACATAATAGCACAATGGACACAATTGTCATAAACCTACACGTTATTGTGTAATGCCAGCCCGCGGCTCGAGCTCAGCGAATTCATCCGAGTTATCAACTGCTGGGATTGTTCTCATATATAATTCTATTACATGGTCTATAAACATCAGTTATAACAGGTTTTAAGACAATCTGTTGCTTGTAACGGGTACGTTTAAAATCCCAAAATTTCATAATAACTATGAAAAAAAAAAAAACCGACGTCCAAAACAACGAAATTCAAAATACCGAAAGTTTTAAATGCCGATAGCCGTTATATCGAAACATAAAATACCGATGTCCAAATGCCCGAAAGGTTGAAACCACTTGAAACTCCGAAAGGACGAAATCCTGATGGATGAAATCCCAAAGAGCGGCGACGTAGAAGTTCAGAGAGAAAGATATCTGACGATTGAAAAATCAGCCCTAAGTATTATTTTATTAAGGGCTGATTTTTCAATAGTCAGATAACTTTTATGTGAGGAATAAATATATTGGTTTGACAACTTTTGTATAGAAAATATGTCAAACTGTCAGATTTATTCTTCAGATAAAAGTTAGGTTAGGACTATTGAAAAATCAGCCCTTAATGAGTAAAGTAAGTAACAGCTAGTAGGACGGAGGCTTTCAATAACTGTATACTTGATATATTATTAACGATCGAACGGACTCTAGGGTTGTAGGACATGTCATAAACGTTTCGGTATATTATTTATGATAGATTGTACATTTAAATAACTTAAAAGTCATTGACATTATAACAAAAAGTCTAAACAGCTGCTTTCTAAAGAATTAATTTTCCTTGGCTTATTCTTTGTATATTTTTGTCAGTACTACCCGTCGTAGAATAATAGGTACCAGAAGCAGTTGCACAATATACCTACAGCATTTTTTGTTTTTCGCGATTATACGATGTTGGTCTATTGGAGAAAGTTGTTCAGTTTGATGGTCTGTACCATTAAATTAATACCACACCCTTAAATTTTATCACACTTTTCTGATACACGCTATAGATAAAAAATAAAAGAAAAAAGAAAAGAATACGAGTTTTTTTTTTCCATTCGCTTCTTTACTGAACCGCATGCTGCCGCACAATGTCCGTAGCTTATAACTTGGACTCCATCTCGTAACAAATTACCAAGTGCGGGCTATTTCTCAGCAGATGGCCATTTCCTGCGCAAATTGAGAGCTAGCCAGCTTGTAATCTTAGCCAGACTTACCTACGTACAACCAACATATACTTAGCTCTACATACATATGTACGGTCAGCCGCACGTTCATGGTAACAGTTTGACCTTGAGAGTGCCTTTATTGCGTACCTACTTAGCGTAAGGCCGATATTAGACGCTTCACTCTTTGGTCACTGTTGTCTTTTCTTTCATTCGGCATCTTTCAATTCATAAGTGGACCAATCCAACGATATTGAATATAGGCTCTCTGCTTCATTCACTCGCCTACCGAATGATGGAAAAATTAAATGAAATGTGTAGATGACCGTTAATTCCTATGTAATTTTGTCGGTGTCCTTCTCTCGAGTGAAGTGCTACTACAGTTACCGTTGACCGTACTACCAACATAAATACTAAGGCATACATACGTACAAGCTATGTCATGTTAGTATGTTGGCTAGATTGTGTCGGACACTATGGAAATGAGAGCCTTTGTTTATGGCTTGCAAGCGAGGAGGAATATTACACAAAATTCTAGCCGTGCCCATGGCTTAGTCAGCCTGCAATTATGACTTTTACGAATGAGATGTGGTTCTGGACATAAATGATAGTTAACTGTTTCTGTTAAAACATGCAATATACTCAATACTCAATTTCTTTATTGCGTTCCAAAATGTACATATTTAAGTTTACATTAGCTGGTAGGTTGTAATAACGACACAATTTTGGACCCTGTCGGGCACAGCATAGAATAATTATGGGAGAGAGGAGGAAGAGCACTGAGTGTTTACTTCTAATACAAAAAAAAAAATATTGCACATTACGTTATTATTACTCATAAAGGTAAATCTTCTAGGTATTTATATATTATAATATAAGTTGGTATACACATTAATATAGACTATTGCGGGGTTTAATTGCAAGTATTTTATTATAATATCAATATTTTACTAATTTGGTTATTATTATAATATATAATTATTTTATGTACATATTTATAATTTGTCATTTAAGTATTCATTTACACTATAATAGGTTTTATTTATTAGGAAAGTTTTTAATTTATATAGGAAAATGTTATATTTATCTATATTTTTAATGGATTCTGGCAGCTTATTGTATAATTTTATAGACATAACGTAGGCACTGTCAGAGTGCATTTTTAGTCGTGACGTTGGTAGATTGAGCCTATTTTTGTGCCTAAGTGTTATTTTTTTTTGTATATCTTCCCTTTTGGTGTAGAAGTCAGGGTATTTACGTACGAATTTGCAAATTTCGAAAATATAGAGGGAGGGTAGGGGAAGAATTTTCATTTCTTGAAAGTGGGGCTTACAACTGTCGGTTTCTTCAATATTAACTATGATTCTGAGTAGTTTTTTCTGTAAAGTGAATAGCGTGGGCGCGTCGGTACTGTTGCCCCATAAAACGACACCATATTTAAGCCATGCGTAGGCATATGCGTAGTACGTTACCAGAGCAGTTTTAAGGTCTGTAGTTTTTTTGATCTCACGGAGGGCGTACGAAAATTTTGAAAGCTTAGCTTTTATTTTTTGAATATGTGACTTCCAATTTATATTTGTGTCAATGTCTAGGCCTAATAGGGAGAATTTATTAACTTCTTCTAATTTAATGTTGTTAAAACTAAAATTGATATTAATTGGTATTTTTTGTCGGGGGTGGAAGGTTATTAATTTAGTCTTGTTAAAATTTATTTCTAAATTGTGTTCAGACATCCAATTTATTGTAGAGTTAAGTATGGAATTTAATTTATCATTAATATTAGTGTTGTCTTCACATGAGGTTAAAATCGATACGTCGTCCGCGAATAGTACACAGGACTCATTTATGTTATTAGGGAGATCGTTTACATAAACAAGGAACAAGAAACAACCTATTACGCTGCCTTGCGGGATTGAAGCGGTGATTAATTTACTGTCTGATCTAACTAATTCAATTTCATTATTGTGATTGTTGTAATGTTCTATTTCTACTACTTCTTCTCTATTTTTTAAATAGGATACGAACCAGTCATAAAATTTGCCGCGTAGTCCTATATTGTATAATTTATTTAATAATATTTGAAATTGTACTTTGTCATATGCCTTTGTCATGTCCAAAAGTAATCCTATAGCGTATTGTTTATTATTAATAATGTCAAGAGCTTTTTGAATATATTTATATACAGCTAAGGTTGTGGATCGATTTTTGCGGAAACCATTCTGGTAGTCGTTAAATATTTGATATTTTTCGCAAAACTCATAAACTCGGTTGCACATCGCTTTTTCAAATATTTTTGAAGCTGTCGGTAAAAGAGCAATGGGTCGATAATTATTCGGATCTGTTTTTGAACTCTTCTTATGAATGGGTTTTATGACGGCCTTTTTCAAGATTGGGAAAAGTGCCTTCTTCAAAAGATTGGTTTAAAGTTTGTAGAATGGTAAGGTTAATTCATCTGCGCACTGTTTCAGTAGAATAGGTGGAAGCTCATCAACACCATGACTCATTTTATTTTTTATGTTTTTACTACAAGATAAGCACGCAGCATTTTTTTTACCATGAATAAGGTGGAATCGTTCCATGAAGTCCATGAAGCTCCAACCGAGTCTAAAACTAGTAAGGATGGACCTAAAATATGCACGTACAGTCTGTTCCAGTTCCAAAAGTACCTATCTGATGAATATGTAAACAAATTAATCAAACGTACCTGCGGTTGCCAATTTGTAGTGCCACTTACAAATTGAGTGCTTTTCATTTGATAATTGCGTTTTTCGTCGATGATTTTTTAATAACAATTTAATAATGTTATTCAAACAATAATTGAAGGAAAAAGTTGTGAAATATAAATTTGGATCCTTTTAAATACAGATAAATGTGTACCTAATTCCATTTTTTTTTTTTTTTTTTTGAGGATGGGAAATCATCAAATGACCCCTCCCGCTCTGGGTGGAGCGGAAGAGAGTGTCAGACTCTTACTGACTAAAACCCACCCGTGTTCCTTCCTTGGCCCTTTATGTTCCGGGTCAGCGGTACCCCTTTTGGATGATCCCGCTTTCCCGGCAGGCTTGGGCCCTAGTGGGCCCCCTCTTCGATGCTGACATCTCTTTGAGGCGCGCGTGGAACACGTACGCGCCGTCCAGCACGGGCCTGGTCCTGATCGGACGGTGAGCTACCCATTGCTAACCGCCCGCAGGCCCGCGCCTACGGTGGCCGGGAGTCGTCACGCGGCTCCCGACGCCCGGAGCGTCCACCGCGGCGGCTTGGACGGGAGACTCTCTCCCTCTCCCGTCCCGCCACCTCCTTAGCTAGCATGACTGCTTCGCAGAAGGAGGCGACTGCCTCCCACTCCCCCTCGCCCCGGACCATGGCTTGAACCAGGGCCGGGCGTGAGAGGTCGCCGCCGCTGCCGATCGCCTCTACGAGGACACGGCGGTGCTCCGCCCATGCAGGGCAGGCCCCCACCGTATGCTCCACCGTGTCCTCGGGGCGATCATCGCAGTGGTGACACCCGGGCGTTTCCTCCCGCCTGATGATGTGCAGGAACCTCCCGAAACATCCATGTCCGGTGAGGACCTGCGTCAGGCGGTAGGTGAGGACGCCGTGACGCCTCTCTAGCCACTCCTCAAAGAGGGGTCTTACCGCCGCTATCGTGGCGTGCCCTGCGCTGGGTTGCGACAGTCGCTCCTTCCATGCCGCCATGAGATCGCGCCGGAGGTCCGTCCGCTCCGCCGCGATTTGCCGCACCTAATTCCATTTAGTTAGTGATCGCGTAGGAATTAAACCTGAACATTCATCAGATGCTTTTACATTAGAACATGAATCCATAACCTTCCCCAATCGAGGCATCTCGTGTTTACTTTTGTTATCACACTTACATAGCAACAGTGCTTTTCGAAGACAAAAACTGGTGAAGATGGAAGTGATGTCGCCTCGTCAAGTACGTGTAAGTAGAAATACTTGTCGCGTAGTGGGACGGAAAGTGTGACAGATGGGCACACTGGAGTGACGGTGAGAAGACGATTGTTTGAACGATGTTACGACTTGACGATGAGACAGTTTTATATTTGCGTTGTGTTCCAGCAAAACTTTTGTGGGAAGTATAAATTCAAGTTATTTCATTTTACATAAACCTACATGGCATTTGTGAATATTAATGAATTGTCACCAATGCATTTATATCGTCATCTACTTTGTACAATTTATTGAAATTGAACAAAACAAACGTATAAACGCTAGCAAGTTCCACTATTGCCTTAGTTATAATCTTATCCTACAACCGAACCAGCCTCTAACTCCCAAAAGCTCTCTTCAGATTCTCGAACAAAACCGACAATGTCTCGGATTTGCTCTGTACAAATAAGGGAGGCTTAACGCATACATTGCCGCTTAAGTTCCTTGGCAAGGAGCCAGGACGCGATTGGCTGTTCGACTATACAATGGTCGGTTAGCGGCGTAAACGGTCGGAAGTAGTCGTGATTGATAAAAGTGTTGCAGTAACTGGTTATGTTGGCAAGCGCACACACCGATGAATGAAAACTTCGCACGAACAAGCTCAGGCTATATTACACGTAATCCAAAAACGGATGACTGTTGGGGTCGACGTGTTCTGTTATACTTGTGATTGTACGGATTACGCAGCTAGATAATATGTACTATTACAGTGACTAATACATAATAGTAATTTCAAATTGTAGATTTATTAGGATCACTTCATAATTAATAGTGTTTCAACTTAGTTTGTGGTCCTGGAATGATATTACAAATAGGGAGAACTTGCCTTCCTACGTAAAGCTTTGTGTCTACTTGAATACAAGAGTATCATTTGACTTACTGGAAATATTCAGCTATTAATCACAATTAATAATAATAATATGAGAAAACATCCACACAAGGTCTTCAGGTCCCGAACTAGGCAGAGCCTGTACTACGGTAACCTGATGACTGATATACATATACACACCCGGGAATTAATCTATATATATATAATATATAATTGTAGCCGGGTTTGCGTTTTGTAAGCATCGTCTAAATTTTATCTTGAATAGGTTACCCAACTATAAAACTAATATATCACAAGCAGAAAATCCTGAAGCCAGAACGTAACATTTTATAGCCTACACTATTAAAAATGGTAAGAGGTTTAAATTACTTGCGGAGGTAACCTTTCGTTTTTGATATCCTATTATCAATGTTGCTAAAGAAGTGATCCGTTGTCAAGTGATTTGGTTGGCTGTGTTTGAACTTCTGTCAACCGATCTCAAGTTTACTGAAAACCGACTTGAAAGACCATTAATTTATTTATAAATTTATGTAAACACGAAACACTTAACAAAGAAAAATATATACAGTTAGAAGAGCACAAATGTATTCCTCATTTCATAAGAAATTGCTTCCAGCAGACGATGAGTGAGATGAGAGTTCCTAAGACTTTATCAAAAAAATACCAAAGTCAAAATCCGTAATTATCCTGAAAACAATCTCATTCACGAACAAAGTTCCCTCAAAGATTGTTACAAAACTTCATCGACCTTCAAATGAAATGATCGTTTTCAAGTAATGAATGTAATTATACATTCAGAATATTGATGAACGATTCGTCACTCGACGCGTCAGCTAACGTCTCTTTAACGACTTTCTGAACGTCTATAAATAATACAGTCATCCGCACGTCAGTTGTAGCACTTTAACTACAAAAATTGCGCTTACCGCTACGAAATCAAAAGCGTCGTCAATGTCAAATTATGACGTGGGGTTAACTGTACTTTCACACATGTATGACAAAATCGGAAAAAAAATTGAGAGTAAATATTTTATCGAGTAAGTCGTAATGCTTCTTTGAATTTTTGCTTTTCATCCTTGATTTGATTTCGAATGTTAGATTTGTTCATAGATCCACCAATTTTTATTCAAATGCAAGTGAATACTTTTTTCTTTAAATTCGTAATGTACCTAGTTTGAACTCAGATGAATACTCCAAAATAGTTAGTTAGTCTCTAAATGTGAGCATACTTTAAAATACACCTCTAACTACCCCTCAAGGCATACCGGCGTGATATATCCTAATGACTAAATACTTATAAAACGCTTCCCTAAAAAAACTACTAGCTTCCTAAATATAGACGGAACCCACAAACACCCGCCAGTCAAGTCTTTTTATTACCGCGGCACAGCTGATGCATCCCTCTCCCTCGTCAGAGCAACACAGACGTAATAACACTAACTTTACTTATTTACCCACAACTGGAGCCTAAAGGTGCGGTTATCGGAGCCTAGCTGAGCGGGGAGCGGAACGATAAGCGGTGCGCGTTCATAGCCCGGATATTTATTTTGCTGGTTTCGTAAGAGATACAGTACGACGTGACTGTAGCAGAGCTACCTTGTGGGTTACCCAGGGTGAGTCCTACGACTACGTGAGTATTTATTTAACACCACTAAACACTACCTAAAAACACATTCATTATTACAATCTAAACAAAAATTTCATTAGATGTTTAATTTTTTTTTGTTGCTTCCTGCTCCTTATCCTCCTTTCATTCAAAATAGTTTTTCCGTCTGTTAGTGCGCTTATCCCCCAAAACAACTTAAAAGCTTTACATGAATTCTTTGTCCTTCTTTTTAGCTTGCAATCTAAATTGCGTCGGCCCGGAATTTTAATCATTTGCTTAAGATCTGGCTAGGTTTTCAGTAAAAGTTAGTCAACTCAAGCGAAGCTGTGGGCATTTCTAATTATAATTAATTCGGCTTTTTCTACAATTGCTTCTTTGTAAACGCAGCCTTCCATTCTACCCTAACCAAGTTCACTTATAATCGGCTCCGCTTTGACGAGGCAGAACTATCGCTACATATCTCAGCACCATCCTTCTTCGTTTGTCTTATCGCTTACAGGCGCGGCTCGGGGCCCGGTGTTCAGCTGTTCAGGCTAAATAATGAGGTTGCTGATAAAAATAGTTTCGTATCGATTTTATTGCTATTTGCTTGCTAATGTGGTTTTAAAAGACAAAGCGCATGTGTTTTTCTAGTACAGCTAAAAGATTAGGTTGCTAACGTTTTTTCGACAGCCTGAATGTAAAACCTGGCTGACCCTTTGTGGAAGTATCATGGAATGGGCGTGAGCATTTTACTTATTAGAATGTTTACAGCCATCGGGAGATTATTGGTATTTTTGCCAGCAACAGATTAGTTACTGTAAACTCATCGGACCAATGTTTTCATCCAGACCCTTGTTCATTTATATATTCATCTGGTAGATAATGCCTGTCTGTACTGTGGAACAGCCCCTTAACCTTCGGCCCGTCGCGCATCTTTTAATAACGCGGTTCGTCGCGTGGGGTCCCTCAAAACCTCAAGAATAAAACGCCTATAAACCCCTTAAAACTTGTATCTTTCCAACTATTCTAGCAGTTTCTTATTTATTTATTTAATGGCAATAAAGTTACAAAAAAAATATCAAAAATATTCATTTATTTACTGTTTAAACTTCCAATCTAAAATTAGGAACATAAATTTCTCTCTTTGAGATCACATCACAGAAAAAATATTTTTATTCTAACTAAATCAATGAACTTTAATTTATATTATACCTATATGAAATCACATAAGAACAATCAACATTGTAACATAAAAATTGGCTCGCACCAACAAAAAAAAAACACAACTTTTATCAAACTAAATCAGACAAATTTTCCGTTTGGACGCAGTCAGTACATACCAGTTTAGTATGTGTAGGGCAAAAGTTGCAAAAGTGGCAGATTGATTTGAATTTTCTATCTGTTCGTCTTGGACAATATATGCAGCGCTTCCTCATAGGAGTGATGTCGTTTCCATCAGGTTGAATATTCTGAAGCTGGGGTGTGAATCGCCTTCTGATCTGTTTCAATTCCCGAGGTAAAGTTGAAATAGTGGCCCGCGATTGCAATTGAGGACGGCACAATTCAAATGCCAGTGTTTTCAAGAAATACTTGCACCCCATTTTGTTTTCTTGACTTACGGTATCCCATATTATGATTGTGAGCATTTACAGCTCCAACATCAAGAAATGTGAAAAACAACCTCAGCGGCCAGCGGTAGCAAACAAGTTTTTTGTCGCCTTGTTCTGACACCTTGTGGATAAGGTGTCTTCCTCCATTTAGAAATAATTTTATAGGTGCCATTTCTCTCTCTCTCTCTTTGACAATATAAGTTCTGTGACGATATATTTATCAAGGGCTCTTCATCATCTTCACTATACGAACTTTCCAACTCCATGTGCTGTTCATCCAACAATTCTAAAACCTGATCCGGTTCCTCCAAAGATACCTCATGTTGTTCTGTGGGCACCAAATCTTCACATTCTTGCTCGGAGTCCGTGTTATACTCACTTCTTTCATCCAGACATGTAGCGACTTCATCTTCTTCCTCCTCGCCACCGCAAACATCTTCAGATTCATTTTCTAACCAACTATAATTCTAACAATTATAATTTAATTATAATCTAAAACAATAAAAAAAAAAACACATGTCACAAAAGAAAGCAAACAACAATCAAACAATTCAATGTTACTTACGGGGTTCGTCGCGTGGGGTCTTTTACGGCCCTCGCGCCCAAAACACGTCTGTATCTCACTGCACTGGCGCGCGATCTGCAGTTAGTGGCGATGCGCGCTAACTATCATCTAATTTCGGAGGGTACCTGAAGTACTAAAACTCCTGGATAGTTTTAAATGTGTTAATTTTACATTTTTCTAACACCTAGGCTTTCAAAGACCCCATGCGACGGGCCGAAGGTTAACTTGCCTCAGTCAACACTTATAGTTAGCCTCAATATTTGCACAATGTAATAATCCTTCAAGGTTATATTATTATATCAAATATCAGCAAACACAGCGTCTACACTTCTTCCATCATGCCGAACATCTGATTGTTGACAGTAAACCGAGAGCCTCGAGTCAACAACCCTATCGTATTTGTGACGATGTGGAGTGGGTCCCTACATCGTGACGATGTCGACACAATGTCGGGTCACCGCCCGTCAGTAATCGGCACTTTGCTGACGGCTTGTTATGCTTTTATTTGGGTTTGAAAATAGGTATTGCTTGTAGTTTTGTTAGAAGAAACTACTTCAAGAAATACTACGGGTACATTACCGTTTATTGCATTACTTCAAACTAGCTACAGGATCAGGTACAGTATTAATATTCAAGCAATTTATATGACTACCTGTTAACTTGAAAAATAAAATAATAATTCCATAAAAGGTGTATTGTGTAGGATGTCAGCTGAAGTGTCAATTATAGTAGAAATTAATTTTCGAAATGAAAAGTTAGTTACTGCACACACAATTGTTTAGTTACCTGTTGATGTTACTTAACATATTTAAAAATTAATGTGATACTATTGTTCCTTATGCGGCACTATTGATGGCTTTATGTTTTGCTATTTGAACTGATTTCAAAAAAGGAGGAGGTTCTCAATTCGGCTATATATGTTTTTAATTTTGTGTATGTTTGTTACGCGATCATTCTGCCAATAATGAATTGATTTTGAAGATTCTTTTTTTGTTTGGTAGGTCATACTTCAGAGGTGGTCCCATATAAATTTTATCGAAATCGGTTGAGCGATTTAAAAAAATCAACAATAATTATTATTAAATAAAAAAACCGCTTTCCAACTGACGTGGACGTGTAAGAAGATCGTTTTCGAATTGGTGTGGGGTAGGTACCATAGCTAAAAAGTGAAAAATAAAAACTTTTTTACAAAGAAAAACAATCGACTTTCAAAAAGAACACTACGAAGTGAAAAATAACTTTAATTTTCGGAACTATGTGGGAAAAATTAAAACAGATGCAAAGACACTGACTTCCGAAATAAAAGTAATTTTTCACTTTGTAGTGTTCTTTTTTTTTTTGGAAGACAGTTGTTTTCCTTTGTTAAAATGTTTTTTTATAGTAATAATACCTATTCCGCTTTTTTACTGTATACAACGCTAGTCTTAAAACTTACCAAACTGTCTCACTGTGTATCTGTGGAGAACGTGGTTGATTTCACATTTGCATCATTTCTGTATCCTATCTTTTTGTAATTCTTAACGTGTATGTTTTCTCGAATAAATAATTTAAAAAAAAACTAGTATACTCTTAACCGCAGCTCACACGCCGTTAGGTACTTAAATATTTTTAGCTCGTGCAGTCGGCACCCTATTTCATAAAAGCTTAAAATAAGGCTTCGCGGCGATCCTCCAGAGATCGATACTATAATCCTCAACACATCCGATTAATTTTTAGCAATCCCGGGATTAGCTTCGGATGTCAATAGGTTGCCGCGACCTTTGACAAATACATCCTGTAATGTTTTGATCCACTTATAAGTAAAAACTAAGTCCAAATATCAAATAATTTTGGTTTATTTCAGAAAAGAAACTATCGTATTTTGGTATTTATTTTATTTTATGAACTTATTTTTAGAACTATAACTTTATTTGTAGCATTTTCGTACTTATGTAGTAACCTAGTGGAACTATAAAACCACTTCGTGAAATTAAATACGGGCTATATGGATAAAACCTATGTTCCAACCACTGTTAAGTTGTCCCACACGACATTGATAAATGTTAACAATCACTACCGCAGACGCTCTCAACCTTTTTCATGCATTCTTAACGCACAAGATACCACTTTGTGGCAACCTTAGTACCAGGCCAGGGAAGGGACGTTGACAAATGTTGACAATCCCTGGCGTTGACGACTCCGCTATTTTTCCTCCAATGCTATTTATCGAAGGTCCAGGAATCGATCGCTGAAATAAATAACCTTTATTGGACGAAAAAAATTGAGGCCAATAAAATGTAGAAGGCTCGTTTTTTGATAGAAAAAATATAGGGCGACTAGGAATAGAAGAAATATAGAGGTGCTAGGAACATCTGTTAGGAATACAGACCGGGTTTGTAACTGATTGTCGCAAATGGAATTGAAAGAAATCGTAAATCGTGCAGATAAGATTTTATAGCCTTGTCGCCGACTTCTCCCTCGTAGCGCTACGTTGCTACGGCGTAGCGACGTACGTTGCTACGGCGTAGTGATGGCGTTGTTTTTTCGTAGTAGTATTATCTTTTGCTCGTTATTTTATTTGCGTTGCCAAACAGCCAGTGATAAACATTTCAAATGTTGTATCTCAGACTCTAAACTTAACTGATTGAAGTCAATTATGTTTTACATTCAAACAGGCTGCTGGCTACATGTAAAACCAAAAATAAAGTAAAAACAAAATACGTTTTTGTCCTCTAAACGAAAAAATTACTACGAAACTGAGTTTACGACATAAAATGTATGTCTTGTCTCGTTGCCTACCGCGATTCGTGTTTATGATATTACAATATTTGTAATGAAATACATGATTAGAAATACAAGCTTGTATTTATGGTTCACCGAGAGCATTAACATGAACTGTCCCGGGACATATTGGATCGGATTATGACGTCACGTGTCAGATTTCCGAGCTCCGGTATGACGTCGATCCAATGTTTGTTCATATTGAATGAATATTGTGTGCGATTTATAGATTTCACTGAATGGTTACAATTTTGATGTTTACATGATGGTTACAATTTTGATGGTTACAATTTTGATGGTTTACAATTTTGATGTTTTACTGAGGAATGCAATTTATTGTCTTAAAATAGCAGTTTCTTCCGGCTATGTTGACGTTGAGATTTTGTGTATGATTTAAAACAGATTTCACATAAATCAGGTAAAAATAGAATACTCTTTGTTGTGTACACCATACAAATTACAGATATTCCAGTTTCCGAGTTATAATCGCACTAACTGATAGGCAGAGAGAGGGACGTTGCCTTTAGCGGTAGGAAAATATGTAAGGAATCATCAACAGCTTTTAAGCTTCAAATTAAAGTTCTCATTATGTGCTCTTATCAACCAGTCCCGATACGTATACGTGCATAAAATCGTAAACAATATAAAACCATAAGTAAGATACAATAAACTTCAATAAATAGTTACTTTTCACAACGTTTTAATACAATAAAAAAACTTCAAAGTGTCGAACCAACACACATTATTTTAAAACTTGTAGACACAGCTGTTCAAACACACTTTGTACAGAATTGCCCGACATTTGTTAAATATCGGAAACTTGCCCAACAGAAGAAGATTGTGGTGTAAGATGGTATTATCTCTTTGTCTGAGATGCATTAAAAAGATTTATAGCGAGTCGACGGTAAATGCTTTTAAATTTAATATTCAGAGACGGAAGAAAATCCTGGTAAAATAAAAACGTGTGTTGTCTGGGTACCCTGTCAAGAACGAAGTTACTTACGTGATACTCTCACGCACACACGTGTATATAACAGAAAGAGACAGAAAGAGGGAAAAAGTGTGAATTAATTACGCGTTTTTAATGCAGAACCATCTAGTATATTTTAAGTTTTTAGTAGCTCTAATGAAGTCGCCATCTAGTATTTTTTTTTTGACCTTGCAATCGACTTTAGCACCCTTGAAAACCATGAAAACTACACCCATGATGAAAAATTTATACATTTTCGCAACCGCCATCTTGGATTTTCATGTTGAATTCACTATCAGCTTTTGAAAAAATCCTTTTCCGGCGGCTAAGGTGAAAACACGTACGTCAACGACTACCCAGAATATTTTTTTCTAAAACAGTGCCAAACCGTGTCAACTTACTAAAACTAAGGATACTAATCACACTTAAGAAGTGGTCACAGTGAAAGTGCTAAATCTTGCCAGAACAACTAAAAACCTCATTCGGCCTCCAACCTATAGCCTCTAAAAGGTCAAATCATCACCATAGTCAATTGTCTCGTTCAAGTAGTGCCAAGCGTGCGTCGAGTTTGACGTTGATAGGAACAACAAGTATTGCCACAAAAAGAAAACAAAACTCTTAACATCACGGATAAAAATATGGAACTATTTCTACTAAAACTAGATGAGAAATTAGAAAAACATGCGGAACAAATCATGAACGATCACCGTGGAAAATAATATCCTCTAAAGTAAAGTATCAGAACTCGAAGAAAAATTTTAATCAACAGAGAGAGGGAAACAACAGAGCAACCTGGTCTTTTTGCAGTCGAAGAGAAGTGCAAATCTGAAGGCCAACTTCCGTAATTAAAAACATTCAAAATAAAGTCGCACACATCTCAGCGACAATCAAATAGCTATAGAATTATCAACAGAGTGAGACTGAGATTAGAGTTCGAACGTTCTTAAAAATACGGGAATTGCCCCTCTGACACAGAACTTGTAGACTAAACCAAAGAAACTAAACTGAAATGGGTGTACACATAGACAGTCAAGAAATTAGCAAGTTTCATAGAATCAGGCGACATACCGATAGCAAAAACCGTCGAGTTGTAGTGATTAAACATCTTATACTTAAAAACAAACCAAATCTCACGTCAGACATCAAGATAAAAAACCCTACCCCAAGAAAATCTTAGAAACACGCAAACAACTTCAACCACAGCTGGAAGAAGAAAAAAAGAAAAGAAAAAATTGCGTATATAAAACACGACAAAAAGCTCCCGGCCCAGACAAGATCGAGAACAATGATGAAGAAATAAGAACCGAGCTTTTCAAAGGCACTCTCGAAGAACTACTACCCAAACATAAATCAATATTCAACGAAATGATGGAGACTGGTATAATCTCCACACAGTGGAAACAGCACACGTCATCCTTATATTTAAGAAAGAATAAAAAGAAGACTTGGGTAACAACAGACCTATAAGCCTGATGTCGAACATTTACAAGGTATTCTCCAATATTACACTCGAAAGAATGTGTGAAAACCAACCACGAGAATTAGCTGCCTTCAGACAAAAATTTCAACTTTGGATTATAATATTCATACATTGAAACAAATAACAGAAAAATACAAGGAATACAACAAAAACGTGTATTAAAAAAAAAAACATATAAACAATTCATCGACTATTCCAAAGCCTTCGACAGCATAAGCCACAAAGAAATATGGGAGAGCCTGGAACATCAGGGAATACCTTCAAAATACATCGATATTATCAAGAACATCAGTTCAAAATATAGTGGTTCCGTTTTTTCCTTTTGAGGTACGGGACCCTAAAAAAGGGCAATATTACCCTGTACTGCCAATAATCTGTTATCACCAGTCAATTTGCCAAGCATGGAGATTATGTTTAAATTGCCTAACAGTCACAGCCAATCACTGCACCCACTTAGATCTTTAAAACAAATGACGCAACTTTTTGCATACCTGAAGATCTCCCAGGGTTTGCCGCGATACTTTATTTCACTTTTATTACTCGGCTGAGCTTAGCATGATTTATGCTAGACCGCGCCGCGCTCGATCCGGGCACAAATGCATTATGCTACTTACATTTTTGCTGGTCTGTTAGGTCCATTCCGCACATAATTATAGCATGAACTATTAATACTAAATGATTTGTACGAATAATTTTACTGTTTTCCATGACTTATTCAGGAATTTCTCAGTGGCAGCACGATTGATGACAATAGGTTTGCCCGCTATTATATGCGACTTAATCATAACTGGCGAAATCTATTAAATCATTTATTTATTTATATATCTTACATCTATCATTATTAATTAGGTACACCTCTTCCAATCTCTTTGGGAAAAACAGGTGTGATGATGTTTCCATTGCTTGCATGGATTTTGGTTCATCCTAACACAATTGTAAGGAAACGCAGCAATCTTTTTTTTTTTTGTGGGTGGGAAATCATCAAATAACTTTTCCTTCAGTTGCCTGTGCCAGGGGCCACGGTAACCCTCTTGGAATTTTCCGCAAACCTAGCAGGCATCGGTCCCAGCAAACCCCGTCATTGCTGCTGACATCTCTTTGAGGCGCGCGTGGAACACAACGCGCCGTCGACCCGGGCCTGGTCCTTATCGAACGGCGAGCTGCCCATTGCTCGCCGTTCGCAAGCCCGCGCCTACGGTGGCCGGGAATCGGCCTGCGATTCCCGACGCCCAGGGCGTCTCCTGCGGCGGCTAGGCTCACGCGTTCCGCCTCCTCCTTCGCGTACATTACTGCTTCGCAGAAGGAGGTGACGGCTTCCCAAGCCTTCTCGCTCCGTACCATGGCCTGGACCAAGGCCGGACGCGAGAGATCGCCACCGCCAATCGCCTCCACGAGGACAGGGCGGTGCTCCGCCCAAGCCGGGCAGACCTCCACCGTATGCTCCACCGTGTCCTCCGGGCGATCCACACAATGGTGACACCCGGGCGTTTCCTCCCGCCTTGTCCGGAACAGGAACCTCCCGAAACAACCGTGTCCGGTGAGGACCTGCGTCAGGCGGAAGGTGAGGACGCCGTGGCGCCTCTCTAGCCACTCCTCAAAGAGGGGACTTATCGCCGCAATTGTGGCGTGCCCAGCGCTGGGTTGCGACAATCGCACTCTCCATGCCGCCCTGAGATCCCGCAGGAGCTCTGTCCGCTGTACCGTGATTTCTCGCGGCAGCGGAGCTACGCCCCGGCGTTTCGCCTCCTCGCGCCACTCCCAAACGTGCGCGAGGACTTTTGCCTCCAGATCCCATGGCGGTAATCCGGCAAGGAGGCTCGCCGCCTCACCGGAGACCGTACGGTATCCCCGGACCAGCCGGGTGGCCATGACCCTTTGGGGCGCGTTCAACCAGCGGGCTGGCCTTGTGCAGGGCCACCTCGAGTCCCAATTGCCGGATCCTCTCGACGATTGTCGCAACCCCGCGTGTCGCTAGTTCGGCCGCCGCCTGGTGCGACCTCCCCTGCGCCAGGACCAGCGTGTCGTCAGCGTAACTGTTAGAAAGTCGTTTGCATCGGTGTATCGTGGCAACACCAAATAAACTATGGTTTGATGGTTGGCTGTATAGAATATTGTGTACTATCTATGATCTATGTAAGTTCCAAAATAAACTTTTGTCTGTCATTAGCGTTCACAGAATTCACGTCGTTTTATTAAAATATTCCCGTTCTATTAGGTTATGGGCCCAGAAACCCCGTATAGGAAGTCTAAGTACTAGTAAATACATTGTTTTAGCTAGAATAGGTGTGTGGTGTACTACCTAGTGAAAATAAAAATGTCGAACGAATTCTTGACCAACGTGCCTAAGCTGTTGGGTCGTGAAAATTATCACGAATGGGCGTTTGCAGCGGAGAACTTGCTAGTCTTAGAGGGCATGTCTGACTGCATCAAGCAAGAAAGTTCAGCAGCCAGGGCTACAGAAGACAGAAAGGCGATGGCGAAGCTAATTTTAACAATAGACCCGTCACTATACGTTCACATCAAGGAAGCTACAAGCACAAAAGATTTGTGGCAGAAAGTGAAGACCATGTTTGACGATTCTGGATTTTCATGACGAATAACATTGTTGAAGAATCTGATATCGATTCGCCTTGATAACTGTGAGTCAATGACGAGTTACGTTACACAGATCATCGAGACCGCTCAAAAATTGTCAGGAACAGGTTTTTCCGTGAACGACGAGTGGATTGGCTGTTTAATGTTAGCTGGTTTGCCTGAAAAATACTTCCCTATGTTGATGGCAATAGAACATTCCGGAATCGCCATTACACCCGACGTAGTGAAAACCAAGCTAATAGATTTGACAGGTAACGATTGCGAGGCGGGAAACGCATTCTTGAGTAGAGGGCACAGTCGTCAAAATTCAAAAGTTGGCAGTACTGGAAAGAGTGACAACTCCAGCCAACGTCATGGCGGTGGAACGTCTATGTCCGGCTCATCAAATGTCAAATCTGACAATGACAAGTCTGACAAGTCGAATGTGAAATGTTATCGTTGTAAGCAGTTTGGACATTATAAATCGCAATGTAAACAAAGTAATCAGCCTCAGATAAAGAAGACGAACGCTTTTTCGGCAGGTTTCCTGAGCGGAAATTACAGTAAACAAGACTTTTACTTGGATAGCGGCGCGAGTGTTCACATGATTACAGACGTAAACATGATACAGAATGCATCTTTTAATACGAGTATCAAGGAGATTATTGCAGCTAATCAGAGCGCAATGCCAGTATTGTGCTCGGGTGATGTTGATATCATGACCGTTACTCCAGATTGTCTGTATGATGGTACTTTGAAAGACGTTTTGTGTGTGCCTAATCTTACCACAAACTTAATTTCAATCAGTGAACTCATCAGGAATGGCAATAAAGTCGAGTTTAAAGAGAATTGTTGTTATGTTTACAACAGACAAAACAGTTTAGTGGCTGTAGCAACACAAATTGATGGTGTTTACAAGATGGTCCTGGAACAGAAACAGTGTTTGTTTACATCAACTTCTTCAGCAGCTAGCAGTGAAGTTTGGCACCGGAGATTTGGCCATTTGAATATCAATGACCAGAATAAGATGAAAGATGGAGCAGTCACAGGAATATCATACAGTGATAAGTCAGTGATCAGCAAGAAAACATGCACCGTGTGTTGTGAGGGAAAGCAGTCACGCTTGCCATTTGGTCATGCAGGAACGAGGAGCAGCGAGCAATTGGATGTTGTCCATGCTGACGTCTGCGGCCCCATGGAGGTTACCTCATTGGGCGGAGCAAGGTATTTTCTTATCTTTGTTGATGACTTTACTCGTATGGTGTTTGTTTATTTTCTCAGAGAGAAAAGTGAAGATTTCAAGGAGTTTAAATCAATGGTGGAGAACCAGCAAAGTAAAAAGATTAAAATATTTAGAACTGACAATGGCTTAGAGTTTTGTAGCAATTTTTTTGAGAATTTTCTAAAGGATAGTGGCATTATACATCAAAAGACCAATACCTACACTCCTGAGCAAAAAGGTTTGAGTGAACGTGTTAATCGAAACATTGTTGAAAGAGCTCGATGCTTATTATTTGATGCGGGTTTAGATAAGAAGTTTTGGGCAGAGGCGACAAACACCGCTGTCTATCTTAAGAATAGATCTGTTGCATCTGGATTAAATAATAAAACTCCTTATGAGCTCTGGACAAAGAAAAAACCAGATTTAAGTCATGTTCGAATATTTGGCAGTCCGGTGATGGTACACGTACCTAAAGAGAAACGACTAAAGTGGGACAGTAAATCGAAAAAGCATATACTAGTTGGTTTTTCCGAGAATGTGAAGGGATACAGAGTTTATGACACAATTAAACAATGTGTCACAACTAGTAGAGATGTTGTCATTCATGAGGATACAGAAGGAAACTGTACATCAGATTCAAATGTATCAGTTTCAGTTGGGGATATTGCAGATGATGAAAAGTTGAAAGTCATTAAGAGTCCTGTAAATCTTGCTGAAAGTAATGAAAAGTCTCATGATGAATCTGTAATAAGTCTTAGCACTTCTTCAGAATCAGAGTATGCTGACGGTTTAACTGATCCAGATTTAACCTTGCAGCAAGAATTTGAAGAAGAGGAGGAACCAATGTTGCCAGAACCAGTAATTTCCAAATGTGTGAGGAAGCAGCCGGAGCGGTATGGGTATACAAACCTATGCACAACATCCAGTTCAGAGCTATCCAGTGATCCTGTTAGTGTCCGAGAGGCACTGGAGAGTACAGATCGAGACAAATGGATTGAGGCAATGAAGGACGAGTTGCAAGCATTTGAAGAGAATGATGCATGGGCTCCAGTTGAAGAGTTACCATTTAACAAAACTTTAGTGCAGTGTAAGTGGGTGTTTAAAAAGAAAACAAATAGTGATAAAAGTGTCCGATATAGAGCGCGTTTAGTGGCAAAAGGCTTCACGCAGAGGCCAGGTATCGACTATGATGAGACTTTTTCTAAAGGATAGTGGCATTATACATCAAAAGACCAATAAAAGATAGATAGATGATTTTTTTGTTTATTCAAATTGGAAAGTAGAGACTGAAAAATTAATCTCTGTGTTAGGTTCTAATTTTAAGATAAAAAATTTAGGACAGGTTCAGCAATGTTTAGGTGTAAGAGTTAAAATTGATAAAGAATTGAATGTTATTACTCTGGATCAGGAACAATACATAGAGCAGTTGCTAGATACATTTAATATGTTAAATTGTAAAGTAGCTAGTACTCCAATGGAATGTAAATTAGATATTGATAAGTGTGAGATTTGCGATCATGAAATTCCTTATCAACAATTAATTGGTAGTATAATGTACCTGTCGGTCCTTACCAGACCTGATATTTATTTTTGTGTCAGCTTTCTCAGTCAGTTTAATAAATGTCATACAAATGTACATTGGAATTATGCAAAAAGAATACTCAGATATTTAAAGAAAACAAAGAAATATTGTTTAAAATATGTAAAAGAAAAAGCTGAGCTTGTTGGATTTGTTGATGCTACTGGGCTAGTAACACTGTAGACCGCAGGTCATATACTGGTTATTGTTTTACTATGTCAGGGTCAGCTGTTTCTTGGGAAAGCAAAAAGCAGAGAACTGTGGCTTTATCTAGCATGGAAGCGGAATATATGGCCATAGCAGAAGCCAGTAAAGAGGCTATATATTTAAGATCCTTGCTATATGAATTGACTGGTAATTTAGGTACATTACTAATATATAATGATAGTCAAAGTGCACAGAAGTTGTCGGCAAATGATGTGTATCATAGAAAAAGTAAACACATTGATATTAGATATCATTTTGTAAAGGATGCTGTTAATAATAAAATTATTAGATTGGAATATTTGCCAACAACTGCTATGCCAGCTGATGTTCTAACTAAAGCTTTAAGTCCTGTGACACATTATAAATGTATTGAAGGCTTGGGGATTAGTCAGATAGAGTCATAGTGTTAATAATAAGTGTAACTATTATTGTTTTATAGAAATGTTTGTTCATTTGCTGTAGTTGGGGTGTTAGAAAGTCGTTTGCATCGGTGTATCGTGGCAACACCAAATAAACTATGGTTTGATGGTTGGCTGTATAGAATATTGTGTATTATCTATGATCTATGTAAGTTCCAGAACAAACTTTTGTCTGTCATTAGCGTTCACAGATTTCACGTCGTTTTATCAAAATATTCCCGTTCTATTAGTAACAAACCACGCTGACGCCGCTGGGGAGGTCGGCGCGCAGCACCCAGTCGTATCCGATGTCCCACAGATGCGGCCCCAGGACCGATCCCTGTGGGACACCGCACGACACCTCTTGCCGGTTCCATACTCCCTGGTGACCGGGGTAGATGACGGCCCTGTCCGTCAAATAGGCCTCGACCACACGACAGAGGTACGTCGGCATCCGGTGATACCGGAGTGCCTCCCTGATGCAACTCCAGGGCAGGGTATTGAAGGCATTGGCGATGTCTAAAGACACCGCCAAGACGACCCCACCCCGGGCCACAGCATCCCCCGTCGTGAGGGCACGCGCATGATGGCGTCCACCGTAGAGTGCCTCCTTCGGAAGCCAAACTGGCTCTCCGCCAAATCCGGCCCCACCCGCACCAGCCGCCCGACGAGGCGGTCTGCCATGACTCTTTCAAAGAGCTTGCCCACCTCGTCGAGCAGCACGATGGGCCGGTAAGCGGACGGAGAGTCCGCTGGGCGCCCCGGCTTCTTGATGAGGACCAATTTCCCCGTCTTCCAACGAAGTGGGAACTGGCCCCTCTCCATGCAACACGCAGCAATCTAAGTCGTAAATGTTAAACGATAAGCGAGGAAAATCCCATGACAAACGAACTTGTACACACAATGTTAGAAATCGTAGCAACGTAAGCGACGAGCGTGGGACCTCTATCAAGGAATATCCCATGACGCACGAATATGTTAGGAAACGTAACATATTCGTTAGACCCCTTTCGAGGAATATTCCATGACGCACGAACACGTACACACACTAGGAAACACTTGTGGCCTCGCCCACAAATGTAGACCGTCTGTAATTGGGTGAGAGCTGAGATTTTGATTTGTGACTGATAGCCTCACCCACTACTTGTATCCTAGTGAAAATCTATATAAGACGACCCAAAAACCAGATTCAGTATGTCCACACGGTAAAACACAAATGTAATCTAGTTTATCTCCAGACATGGAGAAGTAAGTTAAGTTTAGCTTTAGTGTTTCAAGTTAGTTATTAGTGTTTTTACAATTATAGTTTTTACTCCCCATTTTGTTATTAATTTCAACGTCCTTTCCACCCTTGCACCTGCATATCTAAGCACCTAAGCTTCGCCTCAATAATAGTAAATTATTCGCAAATTATTTAAATCCTCCTTTAAAATAAAAATGGTCACACCCGTCGATTCAACGTCGTCACAAATAAATTCAAACCAAGTTCGAAAAACTATTCACAGTCTCAAGAAAACTTAACCCAGTAGAAGACAATAATCCAATCATTGCTAGAATATCTTCCACAAAGTTTTCTCCAAACAAGATCACTCGCCCGGGTGCACCACGGTACAAATAAAGCGCAAACTTTGGTGTTGCGGGCGGCCGGTCTTAATCCTATATAGAGTCGAATAGTTTGTGTTTTATTTTTATTTTCATGTTTAATTCAAGTAAATAATGGTAACTAGTCACGTAAATATCACAAGAATAGGGGAACTATATTTTCTATCACCAAAATTTATATTTGTCATCAAGTTGTATCACCTAATAAATAGATCTATCGCCACGAAATATTTTCGTTCTCAGATAAACAAAAATTGTTCTCAGGTTGATATCTCAGGATTTTAGGTGATTTATTGTGGAACTGATTTTGCATTGTTTGGTGACTACATTTTGGTGACAGATCTACTATTTGGAGGACAAACCCTATTATTTAAGAAACACAAAACTAATTAAATTGGTAATAGCTTAAATGATACCCGAGACAAATTACCAGGAGAAACTGGATGCAATCTGGACTTTAGGGCACCCCGACTCGGACAGGTTAGGTTAGAAGGGGATGGCGGGGTCGAGAGACCCCGCCATCCCCTTCGTGGTTATTTTTTTATAAACCACCCAGAAGTAGGAGCCCCGCGAAGCGGGGCTCCGTCGACCAAGCCCTACCGTCGACATATTATGTATATCAATCGATCCGTGGTGAATAAGAAAACTACTACTATTGGTGATCTCTTTAAATTAGTTTGCTTAAATACTTATTAGGACACACCTATTATAATACATACAAAAACATTTATTTGGTACTAGACCTTATATCTCAGGATTTTAGGTGATTTATTGTGGAACTGATTTTGCATTGTTTGGTGACTACATTTTGGTGACAGATCTACTATTTGGAGGACAAACCCTATTATTTAAGAAACACAAAACTAATTAAATTGGTAATAGCTTAAATGATACCCCAAGAATAGCCTGTTATTATAAAAGTATTACACTTACCTACTGAAGGTCCCTTCTCGACTTCCTATGAAAATTGACTAAACCACTTTCAGTTTAAAATATCGCCATTAGTTTTTAAATTGAAGAAGTAACGATCTTAAGGTGATCACGTAGGCAACCTTAACAACACTTTTTAGGAATCAGATACATGATTTTTTTTTCGAATTAAGACAAATCCTGTTTGACGAAAGCTTTGATTTAATAATAAATAATAAATAAATAAATATCGTCTGACATTGCACACAGCGCCATCTAGTTCCAAGTTAAGCACTTAATTAAGGCTTGTGTTATGGATACCAGATTTGATTTGCGCGTCACATTACAATAACACTCCTAAGATCCTATTTTTATCCACAATATAAAGACACATAGCTATTACCACAATCAGCGCTATGCTAATGGTCCCTCCCAGACGTCTGATGCCTCACTCACAATCAGAGATCTACTCTGCTGTGTGTCAGACTAATAATACTAGCCAGGTCTGAGAAGTGAAGTTTATCGGTAAATGGATCAGTTGTGGAGGGAAGTATGATGAGTTGGATAATACAAATCAGTAGTGCAAAATTATTCAAAACTGTTAGATGTAAGGTACCTAATTAGTTTTTCTCGGTGATTTTCAATAGTCCTAATATTTGGAACCGTGCACGGTAGGCTGTTTTATACATTACGTTTTAAACTTTGCACTGGTTATTACATAACCTGTTAATCTAATCAACTAATCGAATGCCCCATTAACCAGGTTCATGCTGTAATCAATACTGATTGCGCTGTGATTGTTATTGGTAGCCTGCGGTGACCGCGAACTATTGGGTTGCAAAAACGAAATAATGTTGTTCCTCGTACAATGTATGTGTAACTTTCATCCAGGCTATAAATGATGGTTTACCATTTGCTGCAACGTTCCTAAACATGAGTAAGGTGTTTGATTTTGTGGACCACGAGTTGATCTTACATTAACTAGAAAATACGGTATAAGTGGCAAAGCAAACGACTGGTTGAGAGACTACCTAAATGACAGAAAACAATGTGTGGAAATCATTATCATAGAAGTGACATCGACAAAATAATTTTGGAGTGCCACAGGGCAATGTAGTGCGACCTTTCTTATTCCTGATATACATTAATGATCTCTTAGATATCACTTGCCATAACACAATCTTGCTTGCTAATGACACAACCCTGAAATGTGAAAGCGCAGACGCATATCAACTAGAAACAATAAACATAATACACAGAAACTCTGTCGAAAAGGTTTCTATAACGTTAAAAATTACTTGGATGACAAAAAGGCTTGGGACTAATTAAGCTACTCCAATAACTCCCAAGCAACAAACCATTTTGTATTAGGTATTTTGGAATTAATAATGTAATTTTTATTGATTTTCGTGACTTAACTTATGATATTTTTGATGAAAAAAGAGAAAACTGACTGTGAATGTGAGTACCATGCAGGCTAGATCAAAAGTGCCAGACAGCTATAAAGTAATGTATTCACATGACTGTATAGCTGTCTGGCGGTTTTGAGTATTTTCTATACGGCCTACGCAAATGGCCTGTAGATCTGGTAGCGTCCTGTGACAGATCGTTAAGCTCCCTAAAATAGGGTTGAGCTACACGATGACTGATGCATGCATGCCGTCTGTTGGGACAGGTCAACTCAAAGATGCAATGGGTCTTTCTTCAAAAGGCCCTTCAAGACACGGCCCTGGATTGTTATACTTGCATAAAATCCTAATAATGTATGAACTTTAAAGGAGACCATGACCTCTGAGTTTGTTTCGGCATTTCTTCTCAGGGATCAGTCAGCTAGGAAATCCCGGCGCTATCTTGTTTTAAAACATGGATTTGTAAAAGTGTCTTAAAAGATCTACTTCCAGAAATAAACATTTCATATCTTATACGTTACGTATAGATATATAAATGTTATGTTTATTCATAATTTTAAATTTAGTTTTATTTGATTGTATGATCAAAAGTTTAATGAAAAATAAATAATTAATAATAATATATATTTTGCTCGTTTTCTTTCATAATGTGCTGTCATGCAAGATGTTCATCATAATTTATATGACCTTCTATTGCAAACAGTGCCAGCCCTAGCGGTGCACTCTTGAATTTATTAGTGAACTCTGAAGACCTCCTCACGTATCGACCGGAGGACATTCTGATAGTAAAGTAAAAGAATTGTAGGGTCGATGGCTTTATTCCAGCATCCAAAGCAAATGTGTCAGTGCAGTGACTCGAAAAAAGACCCTAACTCAACGATTTAAAGATTGTCACACCAGATCAGGACAATTGGAGCAGGTCTCCAATTCCCACATAAAATCTGATGTCATCACAATCCTTCCTGATTCCTGTTTCCTGATTATTTTGGTATTAGGCGTGTGAGCAAGTGCAGTAATTGGGCGTAAATGAAGACCAAAGAACCGATGCACGCGATGGACGTACCTACTGTGTGAAAAATCATACGGCTAGAAAGTGTGTGAAAAACTGAAATGACGGCTGAAAAGTTGTATGAAAGAAGTATACATACTGTGCGACTACAATAAAATTTAAATAAAGGAAAAGGTATTGATCTGTCGTGACGTTGTTGTCTCATGTTTTATAATAAATCAGAGCTCTCGTCTATTAAGGATGGCAGCAGAATTCTGGATAGTGCCACCCCTAACTCTCGAATTAATTATTGAGCCCCACTTTGAGTTCGTTGGGACGTCGCGCGTCGCATTAAACTTTGACAAAGGGCGCCATATTTATAACTACGTTTGGAACTGTTCTATAGTTAGTTAGTGTTATCTACTCTGTCTCGGATGAGACGAACTTTCACCTGACATGGATAGCACGTGAAAGAAGATGGTGATATCTTATACGAGGTAAAACGGAAACAGTGGACTAAAATAATTTTCAGAAATCTCTCTTTACTGGCTTTTTTTCGAAATACCCCCATGTATGTTCAGGGAATAGGAGAAAACTTACCAAAGGGAAAGATTTCGTTTGACAAAATTTGGTCCACACTTTCAGTTTCTGAAAACTTATAGTAGCGAGTGTGGCAAAGACTTCCTAGTAGTTTTAAAAAGACTTATGGAACGTCTTGGAACTCGCATGGCTTGCCTTTTTTCGGTTTATAATTTCCTGGTGTTCCAACAAAATTGCACTCCCATTTATGTATTATATCGAATACTTTTACATCCATTAATGAAAGTTTTTCAATAATCTAAATTTTGTAATCAATGTTAGTATAAAATTTTGAAAAAGACTAAGAATGCAAGGCTCTCAATGACCTATGTCTATCTGTATAATAACTAAATTGGACTACGGTTAGCTGACTTATTATATCAATATCAATATTACTAGACTCGCTTCAATAGACATGCCTGTAGGTCTGTAACAAAAGCACTGTTCCAGAGTGATGAATATTTATTTCATTGTTCAATTCTATTATTACTGAAACTAGCCTATCAGTTTTCATTTTTAAATTATTTTTCTCAAACATGCTTGGAGCATTATTTTGACAACCTTCTTCGAGCTATATCGAAATTGCTGTACTGGCCAAATACATGCGAGCAGCGGCCGGCAAAAGTATGAAAATCCATATCTGTCGTGGTTTAGCGGCGAAATAAATTACATACTAAACTCATAGCTATCGTGTAATTTAAAAATAGAACGATCTTTTACTCCGAAACATGGCAACCAAGGAGGTAATTTATCAAAGGTTTTATTTAAGGTTTGCAAATAGAAAGCTGTTTATTGAAAAAAAAACAAATGAACACTTCAACGCGGGAAAAATTATTGTTTTTAGTTGCTCGTCATTAAAAAAAAAATTAAATCAGTTAATTGATTAATTTCCGCGCATTATTTGAGAAAAGTACTATACAAGCCTTGGCCACAACTAGGCATTGATGGACTTACATATGTGTGCCTCGGCTTAAACAAGACCACAAGAAATTGTCACTTTTATGTTTGTCTCAGAAAACCAACAAACACTCAAAGTGTACAAACATGTTTTATTACAAATCTTAATCACTTTTTAGTCTGAACTAATAGTTTAGTGGACGGCATCGATAACTCAAGAATATCAAAACATTTCATCGTATCATAAACTCACAGCGAATTAGTTTAATAGATTAAACTAAAGCCTACCTTATACCTATTGTTTACTGTTTTCTCAACTCCAAAATTAGTAGACCGAAGTGTTATTAATGTGCATATTGCTAGCATCGTCTAATAAACGTTGAGCGCTAAGCCGCGACTAAGCTTAGCTTAAATTGTAGGTAAGCCTAAATATGTGCCCGTTAGAGATTTATGCTCACAAGCTAGCATACTGTACCGGAGTTCCCGTGTTAAATTGTTAAGTCTTAAATTGAAATACTGCTAGAGTGTTTTGTTTATCCATATTATTCTCATGGGAGTGAAGGTTATTATATTCCGGCCGTCGAGAGAATGAGTTCCAGACATTTATGTCAGTTTCATACAAACGAACACGTGTTTGGCGAATTTGATTTTTATTAGTTGCCGGACCGTAATTTAATAGTGATAGAAGTACTAAGTCAAAATAAAAAAAAACAAACTCATACGAAAATGCCAATACGGCTGTGCGTAGTACCTACTAAATTAAGATTGTCTTTACACAGACTGTCTGCTGCTTTATGGCTTTAATCGCATAATGAGCTCAAACTGGTTTCGAAGCTTCTAAAAAACCCTTTTTGACAGACGGATCAAAAAGTGATAGGTACTATTCAGATTGCGTTTTCCCTTTTAAGGGCGGAAGCCTAAAATTTGTTTTTACATTTGAAAAAATTTCGTTTACGACAGACAATACTCAGAAGACCATCTCCCGTAATTAAAACGTTCAAAATGTAGTCGCAATCTCATCTCAGCGACAATCAAAGTCACAAACTTGTCAAAAAAAAATCGGTTGTCTGTAAAGTCGGTTTACTGACGATAGTTGAACGTGACAACGTCATAAGAAAATACTGATGGAATGGTTGCATTTTTCAAAAGAAAATTTTAATTTTATTTTGTGCCTGTCTGGGTTCGAACTAACGACCTACAACTAGTAAGTCGGGGCCGATACCACTGGGCTACCACTGCATTATTACTAAACTTACTTTTTTTTTGCATGCCCATGTGACGGTAAAATATGGAGAACTTTATTATAAAAAACACCTATGTATACTAAACCCATGTTTGCAAGGAAATAAATGATTTGATTTGATTTTGATTTTAAAGCACTATATAATTGTCTATAATGCAGTCTTTATTTCATTTATACCAACTTCCAAAACTTTTTAACTTTTTATTAAGGTTTTCGTTAACGACCCGCTTTCTTTGCGGCCCAGTGTATTCAATGTACACACAGTCATTGCTATAACCCACTTCCATATCAGACTATACTCCATTTATAATAGCATTAGACAGTTTCCAAGGTTTTGGTATTTTTACTGGGTCCATCTCATCTCATCCTTCACATTTACACACCAACGCTATAGCACTGACACATAACATTTGCATAATATTAGTAACACATTTTGTAGTTCCTTACATCATAGCGTTTCTTTGGTGCATATTGGGTGTACGTCAAATGAGACGCTTTGAAATGTTGCCATAAAGCGTAAAACGTTTATTGAGGGTGATATCTCGTAGCATGTATGTCTATTTCCTTTTACATTTCTGTTTAGTATATTCTATAACATTTAAATGTAATTATATTATTTTTATTTAAGTGCAACGTTCGTAAGTACGCTGTACTGGTACAGCGTCCTAACTATTGTTTGCCTCACCGGACGACGACGTCACTACGTCAGCGCCAGCTGTCGCTGAAAACCAGCACTGGGGAGAGCCCCAGCCAGACAGAGGTCTTGCATAGGGTCGCAGCAGAATGCTGAGCGATAGCCGTTTAGCGGGGATGTGACACATGTTTCCCCCAACCTTTTCTTATTTTTTGTGTTTGTGTTATTTTTTGTGTCATGTTTACCGCAAATAAACGCATTTTCTTTCTTTCTTATTTTTCATGCACACTTATTAACAAAAGCACAATAAACTTGTTACAGTTACGATTGTCGCCAAATTTATTAAAATCTATTTATATACCAGCTATCACACATAATTGTTATCATTTTAACCATTTATATTATGAAATTAAGGGGCTTTCATTTGCATTAATTATTTAATTCCAATTTAAAATTACAGTGTCAATGCTAAAAACCTAAAAGAAGCAGGTGCGAACAATACCAGGAACGTTTTTATTTGCACTTTATTTCTACCAAATCTGAAATATTACCTAATCTCTTTATAAGCTAGGGCACGCCACGATAGCGGCGGTAAGACCCCTCTTTGAGGAGTGGCTAGAGAGGCGTCACGGCGTCCTCACCTACCGCCTGACGCAGGTCCTCACCGGACACGGAAGTTTCGGGAGGTTCCTGCACATCATCAGGCGGGAGGAAACGCCCGGGTGTCACCACTGCGATGATCGCCCCGAGGACACGGTGGAGCATACGGTGGGGGCCTGCCCTGCATGGGCGGAGCACCGCCGTGTCCTCGTAGAGGCGATCGGCAGCGGCGGCGATCTCTCACGCCCGGCCTTGGTTCAAGCCATGGTCCGGGGCGAGGGGGAGTGGGAGGCAGTCGCCTCCTTCTGCGAAGCAGTCATGCTAGCGAAGGAGGTGGCGGGACGGGAGAGGGAGAGAGTCTCCCGTCCAAGCCGCCGCGGTGGACGCTCCGGGCGTCGGGAGCCGCGTGACGACTCCCGGCCACCGTAGGCGCGGGCCTGCGGGCGGTGAGTAATGGGTAGCTTACCGTCCGATCAGGACCAGGCCCGTGCTGGACGGCGCGTACGTGTTCCACGCGCGCCTCAAAGAGATGTCAGCATCATAGAGGGGGCCCACTAGGGCCCAAGCCTGCCGGGAAAGCGGGATCATCCAAAAGGGGTACCGCTGACCCGGAACATAAAGGGCCAAGGAAGGAACACGGGTGGGTTTTAGTCAGTAAGAGTCTGACACTCCCTTCCGCTCCACCCAGAGCGGGAGGAGTCATTTGACGATTTCCCATCCTCAAAAAAAAAAAAAAAAATCTCTTTATAAGCTCTGACACCCGGGTGTTTATCTAATTACACCGCTTTATGTCGTCAGTGAAATTGACGGTGCTGCATTAATATTTTTATGATGCAAAGAAAGGTGATGAAGATTACCACTCCAAAATGGATGCCTTTAACTTTAAAAAGGGGTTCAAGTAAATTTTAACCAAAATAGAGTGTGGCGCTGTAATTGTTAACGACAATGCGCCATACCACTCAAGGAAACTGTAGAACCTGCCAACTACAGCCACACTAACGGTGTACAAGAGTAGTTAAAAAGCAATAATATTCCTTTTGAGCAAAAAGACCTCAGGGTTATTAGAAAACGTAAAAAGACGAAAATATTTAATATCAAAAGTTTATTGAAGATGAGATGGTTATAGAGAACGGTATTCCAGTATTGTGCTTCCCACCCTACAACTGCGAGGTCAACCCTATAGAATTAATATTTGCTCAAATGAAGAAGTATGTGGCCACAAGATTAGGATAATATTACGCCAGAACGATGGCAGTCTTGCGTTGCTCATGCAATTAAAGAAGAGGAAAGGTTTTGCCAACTTGATGGCATTGGATGATGTAGTAGAACAAAATATTATGAACGTCGCCGCGTCGGTGAATTCTTCATCATCTGATGATAGTGACTAAATTAGTTGATGAAGACGAATAAATAAATAAATCAATAAAAGTCTAACCAACGTATTGTGTGTTGTAAGTTATTTTATATAAAATATTGTTAAAAAAATACTTTTATTTCATAATTAAACTTAAATCATTATGTGATCAGTTATCTCATTCATTCGTTGTAAGTTTGTAATGTGTGATGAAGATGTTATTATAAATAAAGCATAATTAAAAATAAGACTTATTTCGTATTTATAAGTATTTAGAGTAACTAGTTGGTTTTAACTTAACTTTAAAATAAAATGTTTTGCACTCCTGCTTCTACGAGCCTCTTATTTCTAAGGCTATTATAAATGGAGTATAGTAACTCCCAAATCACAGCATGTTCAAACGTTCATTTAGAACATATTATTATTTACGTTGCTAAGTGAATAGTGGACGATATTATATACAATGAGCGTGGCTGGCGGGAAGCCAAATTTTGTTAGCAAAGAGTAAATAGGTACAGAAGATCAGCTACGTGCAACAAACGACAACAGGCGCACGCACACAGAGCTACGAGCGGCTATCAAACAAATGACCGTCGCGAGTGCGGTTGCATTCGCTGTACATTAGGCGAGTCTATGTGTGCGTTTGTTTTCGCTCGTTGTATGGAGCACGCCTTCTGTACCTATCTATTTTGTGGTGTCGGTTAGTAAACGATGCCCGGCGGGAGCTGTGGGCAATTGGGCACGGAGGATAGATGATTGATAGGAGGGAATATTGATGGATGGACTTGTTGAAATGTTGTATAAGAAGTGTCCTCGAAAAGTAATATTACACTGTTAACACGCCATACAGACATTGGTGGATCATTGGAGGTTGGTTTTGTTAACATTGGTAGAGTAATCACGGCGACTAACGCTGGGTTTCTGAACGGCTATGCAATTTTATAATGTTGTAAAATAATAATAATAGTATTTTATTACCGTTATACTGAGCTGTAAAAAAATTAGTAAAAAAAACTAAAAAACACGATTTTATCACGCACTAAACATTATAAGATAACTCAATTGAATTGTATTAGTTCTTCTTTTATATCCAATGATACAATCAAAAAGCGTGGAGCGCTTTTGACGTGACAACGTCTTATAATTCGATGGAGCCGGCTGTACGCACGAAAAAACATGACTCGTGCGGCGTTACCTCGCCGCACGAAACAACATGCTATACTATAATACATTTACATGTTTTCGTCAAGTATGAAGTGCAGTGAAAAGTGAATGTGGTGTCAATTGTTTATAGCAACGATAATTGCGGCGATAAAGGTAAAAATTGACATAATTGTATTTATGCGTACAAATAAATGTAACTTGATCAATTCAATTGTGATTTCCATTTACCTCCTTCTCTATAATCATACAAAATATCAAACAAATAAAATTAAAATTTTCTTTTGAAAAATGCAACCATTCCATCAGTATTTTCTTATGACGTTGTTACGTTCAACTATCGTCAGTAAACGAACTTTACAGACAACCGATTTTTAACATTAATTAAAATTAAACACACACAACTAAAAAGCGTGACACACTTTTAAGTGTGTGTTAAAGAGTGTTTTTTAGTTTTTCTTAATGTACATACATTTTTATTTATTACTTTTTAGTCTAGTATTCTTCATTTAGTTAATAAGTCTAAAGTCAACGAACTTATGACTTGAGCGGTTTACCAGGAGCCACTGAAGAGTTCCTCTATCATCTCTCTTGGAACCATCATCAGACCCTCGTTTGATCTTTTGGACTCGTCAAAACGAATCATATGAGCCCAAACTCGAGTGCTTTACTAGTAGCCAAAAAGTTCCACTATCCACTTCCTGGCTACATCATCAGACCGTCACGCGTCAGGACAAAGTTCAATATATTGGACTTATCAAAACAAATCTTATAACCCAAAAGTCGAAGTCGAAAGTCGAAGACTAATAATAATTAGTAGCCACTGAGGAGTTCCACTATCCACCTCCTGGCTCCAGCATTAGACCCTCGACACCCAGTATAATATATTGGACTCATCAAAACGAATCATATTAATCAAACTTGAAGGGTTTATCAGTAGCCACTGAAGAGTTCCACTATCCACCTCCTGGCTCCACCATCAGATCAGCTCCAAGATACCAAATTATAGTTTTGTCATCAAAACTTCATATACATACAAATATTCATTTCGAAACGACAATTAGAAGTACTTAGGTTAAAAACTAATAGCAAGTTAAATATATCAAACTTCTTGGCAGGGAAAAAATCACGGATAAAAATTAAATACCCGAGAGGCAGTACAAAATGCCTTTGAAGAGTTTGTTGGCTCCCGTACACCTGACTTCTTCAAGAAGGACATTGAAAAATTACCACTGCGCTGGCAGAGATGCATCGATAGCACGGGTGCATATTTTGATTGATAGAAAAAAAAAAAAATATCTATAAACGACTTTAACTTTCTGTATACTAAACGGCAATTTCATAGTTTTAGGGCTGATTTCTCAATAGTCAGATATCTTTTATCTGAGGAATAAATATTGTGGTTTGACAGCTTTTGTATGGAAAATATGTCAAACGGGCAGATTTATTCTTCAGATAAAAGTTATCTGACTATTGAAAAACCAGCCCTTATGTTCGCGAAGGAGAAGGCGGAACGCGTGAGGGAGAGGCAAAATTTGCGCCCTCGCGCCCCTAGCCGCCGCAGGAGACGCCCTGGGCGTCGGGAATCGCAGGCCGATTCCCGGCCACCGTAGGCGCGGGCTTGCGAACGGCGAGCAATGGGCAGCTTGCCGTTCGATAAGGACCAGGCTCTACCCAGAGCGGGAGAAGTTATTTGATGATTTCCCACCCACAAAAAAAAAAAAAAAGGGCTGATTTTTCAATAGTCAGATAACTTTTATCTGAAGAATAAATCTGACAATTTGACATAATTTCTATACAAAAGCTGTCAAACCACAATATTTATTCCTCTGATAAAAGTTATCTGACTATTGAGAAATCAGCCCTTAGTTTAGTAAATTTCATACCTAATATGTATGTAGGGCAGCTAAAATGTGTAAAATATGCGGGCACATGCGTAATGAGTAGAAGTTTAGTATTCTGTGGAAAAAGGAGTAATTCTCCCTAAATACGCTTAAATGTAAGCGGATCATGAAACGTACCCTCCTTCGAAAACATAATGTAAATACAAAATAGCGGCTGCGTCACTTTTTATGATTTTGAGACACTTTATATGAGTTGAAGAAAAGCGTAAAGAACTTCGTTCCTGACGGGGGTCCCCCGTCCCAACACGTTTTTTTTTTGTAATTTTCCTGATAATTACTGATGTGTATAATATATAAATATTTTTTTGCTGAACTTAGTTTTGGAGCAAAACTCAAAGCATTTATTTCAAATGATAACAATAATTTTATTTAGAAAATTACAGGGCATTTAAATAAGTACAGTTTTGCTGAAATGTAAATTATTTAACTAAGATTTACGTGCCTGAACTAGATGATCCTGTGTTTCAGGCGAGATGAGCTAAAAAAAGTCTTATAGAATTAATAAATAATCAAAAGTTGACAATAGACAAATAATTATATTATGCTTAGTAGAAACTACTTTTACTACTTTTTTAAAAATAAGTTTCTAAATTTGATAAATAGAGAAATTTGTATACATATTTACTTTAACACGGTTAGTAAATTCTCTGTATTTCTTCGTAAGACATACTTTGGAGAGCAAATAAACCAATTACAGGCACTTTTGAATTGTCAAGGGGTCGGTCGGTCAGAAAGATGAAGCTGGTTGCCCATTCCAAAGCGTAGTAGGTACCTATAGAGAAATTGAGAAGAACGGGCCAGAAACTCCATAATGCAGCATAATCAACATTAACATTTTGAGAATTATTTAATCTAAACTTTAGATTACTTGAATGTTGATTGGAAAGAAAAATAAATTCAATAAATAAACTAACTTTTCTCAATTTATTCATTTGACATAAAACAGTAGGTACCTTTAATAAAATATGTTCAAGCTAAATATTTTGATCTCCTTGTTGAAGATGAAGAAAACTCTTGAAAGAAGTTTCAAACACATAATCTGCACACTTATCAAATAAAAAAACACGAAGTTGTTATTAAAGCAAAAAGCAAAGTTCACAAAGAATATTCACAAAGTTTTCCGAGCGACTTACAAAAGGGATGGAGGACCTAATGAAAATAGTTCTTCATACACAACACAAACATAACCAGAAAAACTTGACCTCTTTAATTTCACCTGTAAAAAATAACGCAAATTATTCAAAACACGAATCTTTTGATGTTTCAAAGAATTTCACGTTTACTTACTGGGATCAAATTATATTATCAGACTCAAAGTCGTCAAACGAAATCAAATTGTATTTGGCTGTTTCTGTTTTGGTGAAAGCAGTAGGAATAAATGAGCTGGCTATAATATGTAACTGTCGAGTTCGAAACTTAGTGGATTTCAATCAACTGGCTGGCGACTGGTTAGTTTCGGAGATACGTCGCCTTTGATTTGAAGCTTTTGGGGATATCTGTGTTTATTGAGATTTTTCTCACAGTCACTAACGAAATACGGTTTTAATTCAACTGGGACTATGTCTACGTGAAAATTACTTACGACTTAAGTACATAGGTGCCTATTATAAAATATACAGTATATTATAATATTGCTAGTCATGAACTGTCAAATTATATCAAGTTGAAGGTCGGCTGATGGTAACTTATTAGCGGTGTAATATAATTAAAGAAAACTTATAGGTAGTCTGTTTAGGTGTAAACAATAATATCAATACTAAAGGGGTCCTACCAATACTACAATACACTAATACTACTACTATACTATAATACTTTCTACTGCTGCATTAATTAACAGACATCCGAAAGCCATTCTTGAGTTGATACACAACCGTATCGAACAATGTATTCGATACATCACAAATACTATCCAAACAATTGCAATTCTCACACAAGTTGTATTCGACTTGAAAACTATAAATATTGGTTCAAAAGCTTCGCCACCATCTTTATGAGTGGCACTTGAAGATTTACGGAAGGAAATCGAAAGGAATTTTGAAGAATTTCTGTTGAGAATGTTATTGCAACAAATTTTCGTAGTAGCAAAAGGGGCTATTTTAGGAGGATAATATAAAAGAAAGTGAGTTAATCTCATAATCAGCTGGGACACAGGCCTCCTCTTGGTGAGAGGGAGTGAGTTTATCTGCTTGTTTTAAATTGGGTTTCGTGACCAGGCGAAGGACATAGTCAATTTTTATCCAACCACGGGTAAAAGGCATCCTACCAAAAATATTTCATGTAAAGTAGGTTGCCAAGACTATCATAACGCTTTCACGGTTTAAAAGTTATCAGATCTAATGTGGAGCGAAGCCGGTAGCTCTACAAACATTATAGCTAGGCGTTGTAGAGTTAGGGGCTTGGCTCCATATTAGATTTGATAATTTTTAATAGTGAAAGTGTTATGGAAGTCTTGGCAACGTACTTTACATGAAATTTTTGGTTGGGATTTCATGCCTTGTTGTAGGGTGATCTATTTCATTTCATTTTAGCGGTAACATTGTACTGATATTACACATACATGTTAAAATCATAAACTTTACATAGTCTCTAGCATAGTCGAATACAAAAGGTATTTCTTGCACGCCAACAGTTACCTTCTTCATAGCCAACGAAAAAGAGTTTCTTCTTCGTTGTGCATACTAATCTAGATTTTATAACAAATGGATGTAGGTTTACCTATTCTCCGTAAGAAATACAGACGAGCACCTCCTTTTGAGGGAGTTGGAGGGTGAAAGCTACAGAAATCTTAATTTTTTTGTTGTTTGTGTGCAAATCCTAGCCTGCATACCATATTTCAGCTTTCTAGAACTTCGGGAAGTACCCTAGACTAATTTATTTGCTATACTGACCTGTGCCCCCCATTACGGGGGTGGGCGAGTGAAAGTTACAGATTTCATTATTTTTGGTACTTTGTGTGCTAATGCCAGCCTTTTTTTTTTTTTTTTTTTTTGTGGGTGGGAAATCATCAAATAACTTCTCCCGCTCTGGGCAGAGCAGGAGGGCGTGTCAGACTCTTACTGACTAAAACCCACCCGTGTTCCTTCAGTTGCCTGTGCCAGGGGCCACGGTAACCCTCTTGGACTTTTCCGCAACCCTAGCAAGCATCGGTCGTAGCAAACCCCGTCATTGTTGCTGACATCTCTTTGAGGCGCGCGTGGAACACAACGCGCCGTCGACCCGGGCCTGGTCCTTATCGAACGGCGAGCTGCCCATTGCTCGCCGTTCGCTAGCCCGCGCCTACGGTGGCCGGGAATCGGCCTGCGATTCCCGACGCCCAGGGCGTCTCCTGCGGCGGCTAGGGGCGTGAGGGCGCAAATTTTGCCTCTCCCTCACGCGTTCCGCCTCCTCCTTCGCGAACATTACTGCTTCGCAGAAGGAGGTGACGGCTTCCCTCTCCCTCTCGCTCCGTACCATGGCCTGGACCAAGGCCGGACGCGAGAGATCGCCACCGTCAATCGCCAGCCTGCATACCAAATTTCAGGTTTCCAAGCCTTCAGGTAGTGCTCTATAGGTTTTGATGAGTCAGTCAGCCAGTGACGAAACGACGACTTTTAGGTATTAAAGCTAGACAAATGAAACTTAGTATGTTTTATAAGTCTGCTAAATTCATCTTATCCTGGGAATTTGAGCTTTCTAGCATTACCCAGGCCGAAATTATAAGGGTCGGAAAATACAAGTGTTTGTACAAACCTACTTACAGAAATAATAGGTCCTTTTTATTTTTGGCTCGTCTTGGCGGGAAAAGGATAGACTGTCTTTAAAAAATGGCATAATAACAAAATAAACAGCTAAGCTACCACAAAATGTACAAAACAAATGAAAACAGTAACTTATTATCAATTTACATATGTCATTCGATATTTGCAAAATAATGAGAAGACTCAATGGATTGCATGTAATCCACATTTCTTGTTATTTACACAAAGCCGTTTGGTGACAAAACAAAAGAAACACGGTGACAAAGTGATCGATTTGCGGCCACGAACATACAATGCATACTGAGTTATTACAAGTTTACTCTTACAAATCGATTCATGTACATAATTACATGAAATTCGTTGCAAAGTGGTCGTTCCACAGTAATCTTGACACATTCCGCTCTGTATTTAAAGCATGATCAAGTCACTATTCAGTAAATAGGCTTTTAAATATCTTGTTAGCTGTTATAATTTTGTTGAGCAAAATAATATCACGCAATCAGTAACAATAACATACAAGCTGAAACGAGATTTGACTAAAGACAAAATTGGCGGTTATGGTAGTAGGTAATAACTGAAGGCAGACATCGGTAGTACAGTTGGGGGTTGACTTGGAACTTACAACATTTCGCTAATCGGTCCGGTGAGCTATAACTAACCACCTCGTTTGTTGGATTATATAAAAGTAATTATATACAAGAAAGTGCAAAGACAAATAAATACTTGTCGGGGGATTAAAAACAAGCAGCCCTAGTAATTAAGACCTACTTAATTTTTTCATAAAATGTGATAATTATCTACCTATGCGTTTTGCAAAACGAGGCGAAGATAAACTCTAACACCAAGACTTTATTAAGTACTGAATAAATAAACCCCTTTGAACGTTTCAATGAAGAGTTTTAATTATTTACAAAACTAGGGTTGTGCCGCTGCTAATGGTGAGTCGACTTGACTACTCGCTTGTTTATAAAATAAGGCAACAAGGCAGAGTCATATGTTTAGCTGTTCATTGCAGTAACGCATATATTATTATGATCGACATTATTTTGCTAAAAAAGGCTTTATTGTGTACTAGCTTCTGCCCGCGACATCGACCACGTATTTTAACATAAACCATATCCTATGGCACTCCGTAGCTTTTTATTTATTTTAACATAAAACGGCCAACGCCATTTACATTAATTGAAGATACAAACACATAAGTTGACTGCAAAGTAGACAACTACTCGAAAGTTATACGCTCATCTCACAATACTCTTTTGAAATCGGATGAGGAGTTTCGGAGATGACCTCCTACATCCAAACTCACAAACTTTACCTCTTTATAATATTAGTGTCAATCTTCCAGTATGTGCCAAATATATGTATTTTTCTCTTCGAATTTACCTCTTCGTATACCATTTATTTCACAAACAACTTATTCCGCAAATGTTTTATTTTATAAATACTAGCTTTACAAACATTTAATTTTATTTGGCAAATGCTTCTCTTTACGAATGTTTCGGGTGATATTTAATGATTTATACATTTTTCATTTAATATTTAGATTATTTTGGAAAAATCACGTTTATACTAAACCAGTCACAAAGTGATCATGAAGGTATTGTTTTGCATAATTTTATTGAACTACAAATAATCCTATATGATTGCAATTTCCATTCGGGTCAAATAATTTACAGGCAAGTAATGAAGTTCTTTAAATCTACTGAAATAATTTTTATCTATATAATCTAGTCGTTTCTGGCACTCACCGGCCGCTGCCGCGGCGCCGTTCGCTTCGATCGCTCGGCTCGTGCATAGGGGGTCACAAACCTACACCAAACATTTTTTTTAAATAATTTGCCTAATCTCACTAGTTCGGTTTCGGGTAGCCTACTTAAAATAATATCTGTGTTTCTTTTAGCGCAAGTCGTTTATGACATATGAATTTAAACGAGAAAGAATTGTTTGTCAAATAATATGTTTAAAAACAAAGTTTATCGTTAATAATTATTTTCTTAAGTGAATTATTTGGCAAACTTGTTGTTGTATAATGATAAAATGACAAATAATGTTTCTGCCAATCGTTGCTTGTCAAGTAAAAATTTGTGAATACGTTTTTGGTGAACTGGCAGCACACCGAATTAACCCGACTGAATAGGTAAACAAATAAATCAAAGCCCGATTCTTCCTTCTACTTTGAATAGTCAATAAATCACTGTCTTAAGTCGATCGACTAAGAATTAATATTCTCGACTAATTAATTAGGAGCAGCGCCCATCACTACGAAGAGTTGGCACAATTTTATTGGATGTTAAGCGAGGTATGGTTACTCAGAGTTTGTGCCACAGACCTAAGAGGTTATAAAAGCGACATAAAAATGATTTATTTTTAAACATTAGGAAAATAGTTCGATAAGAATGTTGCTTATAAAATGATCACTTTTGCAGGTGCCTAAGCTTTTAGATTTGAGATATTAACTTGAAACAACACAAAGATGAATGGCAGTTTAGGTGTCGCTGAATTTCAGAAACGTTCATAAATGAAAGTATGTAACGTTATACGAAACAGTTACGGGAGTCACAATGAAACTTTTTAGAATAGGCCTGCATAGTTTATACATTTTTTGACAGCCGGGTAAATCGTTTCCCAGGGACGAAAAGTACCTACTGTTTTCATCCCTCTGATCAGGTAACTTCAAGCGTAGGTAGTTTTCAAGAATGAGAAATGAAATGAATATGAATGAACGTGGAAGAAACTTTTTATCTCAATTTATTGTTGTATTATTTATATATTTGTCTTGACAGGGTTCACTCTTATCGATATTATAAGGCTCAGGCAAGTAATCAAGCAGATCAAGCATACGTATCTTGGTTTCGGTTTCATCTATTACAATATATGTATATGTTTCAGATATCCCCGTATAATTATTAGAAGTAACTTGACGGTTGTAATAAGAGTCAGAAACTTGTGTTAATCAGGCCATTAGAAGATTATCTATTGCAACGGAAGATGAAGAAGCCATCTGTAATCTAATACTACTACACTACTGAATCTTCACAGCAATTTCAAGTGCAGTTTTCGTTGAATAATAATGTAATGCGTAGTACACAAGTAGGTATAATTAGCCTTGTACTCGTATAATGTTATGAGTTTATCCTACATTACAACTCCCATTAGCAACATAACAAATTCTAGAATTCCAAACAAGCAACGTTCCTAATTAACTAAGCGGTATGTTTTGAATGCTAAGCGTGTGGAACGAGAGCACATGAATTTTGTGATAGTATGAACAAATAATGATATACAAAATAAAACGAACATCTGCACGTCGCTGAATATATTTAGAATATTTTGTTATTGAATACAAATTGGCGGCAATTTAAAAAGTGTCTGTCGTGCGTCGAAATGGATTTGACTGAGAAAATTTCCTTTCAATGTTTTATTACGACTTTCGTTGCGGTCTTACTCAACAACAATGTTACGATAGACTTCGATTAGCATTTCACGATGAAGCCCCATCACGTGCCACTGTTTACAACTGGTTCAATGAGTTAAAACGTGGTTGAAGCAAACTCACTGATGATTCGCGAGAAGGACGTCAGACGGCAACTAGTGAAGATAAAGTGAGTGCTGTGCGGCTAATGATAGAAGCTGATAGAAGGGTGGCAACAGATTTGGGCAGCTTTAAGCATTGGTATGAGCCAAGTACAAAAAGTCTTACATGAACATTCAGGCGTCAGAAAGCTTTGTACAAGAAGGATACCTCATAATTTGATGGCAGGTTAAAAACGCCGTCGTTTGGATTGGTGTCGCTCAATGCTTGAAAAGTATGACGAAGGTGGCTCGAATGCTGTATATGAAATCGTTACAGGTTATGAACGCTGAATATATTGTTACGAACCTTTCCATTCGAAGATTTGCCGTCAAAAGTAAAGAAGGGCAGAAGTCAAGGAAAAAGGTGATTGCCTTATTCTTTGTACGGACGGGTCATTTCGCAACAATTGTCCTAAAATAAAAAAATAAACTGTTACTGCAGATTGGTATGGCAGTTATTGTTTACCAGTTGTCTTGGAAAATGTTAGACAGCAGCGCTCAAGAAGCAGGATCCTCCTCCGAAACGACAACGCTCCAGCTCACTCCGCCAGCCGGACTATCGAATATTTGTCTATCAAAAGTGTGGAGTTAGTAAGTCATCCTCCTTACAGTCCTAACTTGGCACCTTGTGACTTTTATTTATTTCCAAAAATAAAAGATAATCTTAGAGGAATTCGTTTTATGAACCCTGAAGATGCCTACGTTTGAAAAAGGCGTGGAAGAAATCCCTTAAGAAGAGCGGGCCCATTGCTTCAGTCTATGGTTCCATCGCATGCGACGGTGCTTAGAAAGGAACAGAGACTACTTCGAAAAGCAATTATAATATTAACAGGCTTCTGCATCATTCCGTTTTTTTATTTTCTAAAAACTTTCAGTGTGACACACGTACAGGGCTTTACTTTGAATGCATTCGCTTTTTAGGGTTTCGTACATCCAAATTATAAAACGGAACCCTTAAAGGATCAGTCGTGTGTCTGTCTGTCTCTCCGCCTATCACAACCAATATGCTACAAATCTACTGGATTGTTTAAGTTGAAATTTGGTACACGTATAACATTCTGTGACCCAAACACGGACGTGTAACGTAAATAAATGAATTTTGAATATGGGTCACTTTTGCGGAGCAAACTAGAAAATAAAGAACAAACGTTTCGCAAACTGTACCGCGTGACATATTTCTTTATGATTTCTTGTTTTTATTTAAAAAAAAAAAACGAAATTAGTTCTTTACTTACAGATTTATAGCGGTATCAACATCGCCACACGCGAACTACGCATCACACTGACGTCACGAAAATCCTGCATCGCGCAAGCAGAGTTTACCACGCAACTAGCATAGATACAACGTCCCGACATCAATCGTCGGGCAGTTGCCCACCAGACACGACACTCGTCTGGTCGGAGGATCCTCCCTTTTCTATGGAGGTATGAGTGACCCCACACCCACCCTGTTTCTCGTACCTCTATAGATTAAAGGAAAACCTAAAATAAGTCTATGGTCTTAAAATAACGTGATAAATCTTTCAATATTGTTCGTACAAACATACAATTGCAGTTGGAATGTATGGGAGGACATATTTTTTCAACTTCAATGTCTAGTTTGTTCTAGGGATCTGGGGGCACGGTAAATGTTTCGTCGTATATTCATACCCTCATAACGGCGTTCGGCGTTCGGCGTGGATAACGCTAGAGAACTCAAATTCAATGGATAAAATATAGTTAGCAGAATTATAAAACACACTAAGTTTCACGTGTCCAGCTTTTAAACTTTGAATATTATTAATACCTAAATTACGTCCATTTTGATCACTGACTGACTCACTCACTCGCACATCAAAACCTCTAGGGCACTTCCCGAAAGCTGAAATTTGGTATGCAGGCTAGCATTTGCACACAAACAACATAAGAAAAGAAAAGGAATTCGTAACTTTCAAACCTCCAGTCCCACATAAAGGGAGGTGCAAGTCTGTATTTTCTTATCGGATAATCGGTATACCTCCTTACATTTGTTATGGAAGCTAGATTAGCATGCACATAAACAACAAAGAAGAAACTCTTTTACGTTTGCTGTGAAGAAGGTAACTGCTGGCGCGCAATACCTTGTTTACCCGACTATGCTAGAAGAAAGGGTTATGATTTTAACATGTATGTGTAATATCAGTACAATATCGCTAAAATAAAGAGAAAAAAAGCACCGTACAAAAATAAATGAAATTCCACCAAAAACTTTTCATGTTAATTGGTTGCCAAGACTTACATAACGCATTCACTGTTAAAGTCATCAGATCTGATGTAGAGCCAAGCCCTTAACTCTACAAACTTCACATCTTGGTCAAAATGTACGGCTTGATGTGTCGTTGTTAAGAGTTGTTTTGCCGACAAATTTTATTTGTTTTGTGGTGAATTATAGAACGCGAGGATTGTACGTAATCCAAGTGTGTAGAGATGATCGAGTCTAAAGCAGTACCACAGGTTGTACCACGGTTGCTGCTAGTACCTATGGGAGATGAGCATTGTATGGTGATGCCGACGACAAGTATGACGCCCGCGCCCGCTACTCAGTTATTCGACAAAGTTCTTCTAAGATTAGAATGTAATAATTGTAATAAAATGCTTATTTCAACTACCAAATAAATGTTTTATTTTTGCTTAATATATACATATGTTTAAGAATTATAATAGGTAGGACCTAAATTATAATAGGAGGATATAAGCCGACCAAGATAGTATGAAAACATGATGACCTTCACAGGTCTTAAATTCTACATTCGCCTTCGAACCTTACATAAATATAGTAAGATATTAGGTATAGGGAAATAAATTTTTCGTACCACTTGCTCAAAAAAGTGACATTCTATGCCACAAAAAGCGAACATAACAATAGTCATTTTTAATCTGTTATAAACAGGGAGAGAACTTTGTACTGAATTTCATTCATCCTCTAGGGGGAGAATGTGATTTAAATTTGGAATACTTACCGAAATTTATGCTGAACTACATCTGTGTTTACACCATTGAGTTTGTATATAAAGCATTAAACAACTTTTTGAAAAAGGAATACGCATATATTATGCAGTTATGATTATTAAATAAAATTACGAAAACCGACGAGGCCGTATGAGCTCGATGCCTTTGCTTTTCCGACAAAAAAATATTAGTCTAGGAATTTGCCGCGTTTTTGTTTTCTTCAAATACATAAACGTTAAGTTTATTTTAATTTATTTTTATAAATAAGTTAATGTTCTAAAAATACGTTTAATTGTCATTATTTTTATTAAATGCTTATCTCATATTATTATTGTATTCATTTTTTCGCAAATGGTACGAAAAGTAGAGTATTTTCCTCGGTGATAAAGCTGTCTTAGTCTTGGGTGAACTTAAATCCCTCACTACACTCAGGACTCGTCTTAAATCCCTCGCTTCGCTCGTGATTTAAGTTTTTAACACCCTCGCTACGCTCGGGAGTAAACCTCGAGTCCTTCATTACGCTCGCGATTTAAATCGTCACCCGCGACAGAAGACACTGCTTTATCCCCTTGGTTAATAATCTACTATTTAAACACCTAGCTATATTGAAAATATTTGTAAATGAAGCCTGTCAGTTGGCCCATCAAGGCCCACTGTCAAGTATTGTCAGTGATAAAGCCTGGTATTCCAAACGCCCTGCGACACCAGTCGCTTAAAAACGTCTCGACGGGCGATGTCGAGCAACGTCTCTAGATATCTTGCCTCAAGACCTTTTTCTTCGTTTTCGATGTTCCCAGTCATATCTAGGGTCACGTGTTGTGGGAAAAAGCGTCGTACTCCAACGCAAAACGAAAAACGCGGAGATTGTCCGGTCGTGAACGATGCACGACGCAAAGCGATAGCGCGTTGGTTTGCATTTGCAGGGCAACAGACCATCGTGCACAGTTTTGGACGTATACCTAGGTCACATTTAGTTTTCTTCATATCCAAATACGTTGTTTTTATTGATATGCCTTTATGTATGACGTTAACATTAGTAGTAAAAACAAAAGACATTTTGTCAATCATCACGTTATTATGGCTGCTCGCTTTGCATAGAATTGCATGGAACACAATAAGGCATGATGCTCTTTTAGAGGTCCAATGTGTAGAGGTCTTTATTATACGAACGAAGTCAGCTACTAGTGCCGCTTTTACCTTCGGTAGCCATTATTAGATCTGGAATTCATTTCCGCCATCTTTGAACGTCGTATAGCGTTTACTACATAATAAACTCTTTGTTTTACTGTCATGGGGTATGTTTATACGGAGCCACCTGCTTCTTAAACGACCTATTTATGGCGAAACCCAATATTAAAAATATGCTGTGATTACCTTATAACTTAATTTGAGAGTATTTGTACGATTGCACGCGAAGTCTAATTGCGACACCCGACTACATGGGATCCTGCCATTCTTCTTACGTATTTTGTCTTTCGAAGATTGTTTTATATATTTATCAGGTATTTCGACTGCAAGCAATGTACATATATGACCCTAATTTTATGCGCCTTTTGACACTTTTGACAGCCATACTTTTACGTAAGATAATGCCACTTCTATTCAGTTATTAAGATATCCGTGTTGTCTGCTAAGAAGAATATGCCTTTGTTTGTATTCACAGCGAGTTTTACTAAAGCTAACATTATTTTTGCTGAATCGTTAAGATTGTATCGTCCTTTGTGCTCGTTTGTTTCATTTGCGCGAAGAATGAACAAACTTTGTGGTTAGGGTAAAAGTTTTGCTGTTTATTTCATACAGCGTCATTATTTTTGCAGTACAGTTAAAAATCTGGGTTTACAATACAACTACACAATAGTCAGGAATGTTGGATATTTTGAGATAACGTAATGGAGAACTCTTGTAACTCTCTATAGTAACTGCTTTACCAATTTTGACAAAAACGGCCAAACAAGTTCAAATCAAATAAACATGGGTTTATGAGATGTTACAAAATATTGGAACCACAAAAATAAATAACAAATACCAATAAATTGAAACTTCGCTAAAGTTGAAATTACCTAACCATGGTCTTGCAAACAACCTAACATTAGTAGACTTGGTATTTAACTATGTGCAACCTTGCTTCACCACCCGTAAAGCGATTAAGAGGTTGGCTATAATGAAACTGTTTATGAACTTCACTCACACTAAAAGGGTAGACATGGTCTATAATGGAGTCGCAGTACTTTATTGCCTTCTCATTTTACAATGATATAAAGTAAATGTGACAAAGATATAGATAAGTTTTACTAGGCTACGAATAAAGGCGTTAACTGATGAACATTGTAATGTTTGTATTTTTTTACTTACGTTTTGGCTATTTTAATTAGATCTTATATTATACGTTCTTTCCAATTATCTGCATGGCCATTGTCTGTAGTTTAACCATTCCTAGGCCTCTATATTTTAAGTTATTTAGATTTTCTCATGCTCTCCCAATGTTTATTTACCTTTTGTAATGTCAGATAATGACAAGCCTAGGTTTTATTTTTAATGTATTGCTAGAGCTGCCAGTAGGTTAGGTTGTATAGGTATTAGACCTTATTATAAACTATTATTCTTCTTTTATGTTCTAGAATCATTGTTAAAAATTTTAAATGTCAACCGATCCGAAAAGGAAGGGAGCTGGGACCGTCAGACCAGATGACCCTTGGTGCTCGCCTTGGCAGGAGGTCCTGAAGTTATATAGCGCTCGGTGGGAGGGCTGTGTCCTCTGATAGTGTGAGCTGTGCTTGAAAATAAAAATCTACGCGTCCTTCTACACCGGACTATGTTGGAAAGTCGCTAGACCGGCGATGGCTACCCTCGGCGTCAGTTCTGGATACTGACGCAAGAAGATTACGTCGTAGTCTACAATAAACTAGTGACGCCGACGGCTGGTAGATCTCAGCCCTCTGCCTGCCTCCTCTACCACGGCCTGCCCCTCCGAGGTCGGTGACGTGGTCTGACTCAAGGACCCTTCTTTTACATCCTGCGAGCCTCTGTAGAAGAAACGCTTGGACCTTCAACTTATACCCGGTTTCCCTGACCTTCTATTCTACATCAATTATATTATTTTACCATTTCTTCTTTTACTTTTTCTTTTAAGCCGGGACTCTTCCAGTTCTGGTGATAGTTCCCTCCTTGACCTTACATTTTCCCCCTCCCGGGAAAATGTAACGTTACAACATGCAGTCTTAAACTTTACTATTAACTACATGCACCAAACATTAAAATCTCTGAGTTCTAAGTGAACCTCAAGTATTCAATATACAACCCCGAGTCACGTGACTTTCACAACTTTTAGTGCTAAAACTTTACAAGTTTAGCTCGCAGCAAGTTCACCGTGAGAATATCAACGAAGAAGGTGCTTTTAGAGGCTGTGTGAGAAAGTAAGCAGGTGTTTTATGTGCTAAGTACAGTATGCACTAACAGAGACCTGGAAGGTACTTTAAAAATGGTGTATTCAGGTCAGTGTTGCTATGACTCTCTCGTATGTGGTTGCACTCGTTATTATATACCTGAACCATGATGGACCTTTAAAAAAAATAGTGGCCGTCACGGGATGCCCGACAGATGTGGAACATCGAAATTGATGGCAAGACAAAAAAAGTCTGGTATCAGAGGACCCGTTAGGAACAAAGTTCCTTACACTTTTTCTTTAACTCAACAAATTTGAAAATTTTCGCAACCGCCATCTTGGATTTTCATTTTGACCTCACTATCGGCTGCAGCACCCTCGAAAGCCATGAAAACGAGTCTCACGATGAAAGTTTGAAAATTTTCGCAGGGCCATCTTGGATTTTCATATTGACCTCACTATTGACTTCAGCACCCTCGAAAACCATGAAAACTGTCTCTCTCTTTCTATTTTATTTATATTATAAAAAGTACAGTAGGTATAGTATTTATTTTGTTGCTAACTAAATTATTATTCGAAACATTACGCCAATTACGAAGTACACAGAAAATAAGAAATACAGAGAGTGACATAATTATTAATATTTATAGTGTTGGCATGCGCACGCACACAGACAAGACAGCTGAGAGCGTCGGCGTAGAGGGCACATGGCGGCATGAGAGAGCATCATGCCATTTGGTCGATTTTACTGCCAAAGTGCGTCAATAGATGTTTCTGATTTAATGCCTACGCCTAGTGTTTCCCAAACTTATAACTCCATTCACCCCTTTGTAATCTTTGTTACATCTTCCGTCCTTTATTTAGATTAAAAAAGATCGTCCGAGCGAAACAACGTCCACTTACACAAAGTGATCATCAGCCTTCATAAAAAAACCTACATAATGGCTCGCGCGACGCCCCGTACGCCCGGCGACCTTTAAGTTACCGATAACTATCCGTAGGTGTTTACTGAAAGGGAAGTAAATACCTTTCAGTAGATAGGTGTGGATACAGGACAAAGTAACTAATGTATTGAGACAAAATTGAATAGTTGTTTGCGTTAAGTTTGGCTTTGCAGTTGAGTGATAGAATTGAATTTAAGTACTAGAGGTTCTATATCGGGTTTATTAGAAGATTAGCTTCTGTCCGCCACTTCGTATGCGTGACATTTCTGGCTCCCCCGACCCACCGCGTCGCAACGCATCGCCTACTACTTATATACTACTATTACTTCGTTTTCGCTTAGCGTTCTTTCTGACTTTTTTCTGTTTGCTCGGCTCCAAAAGTCCTAGCGTGATTTTTAATAGGTTATGGCCTTCCTCAAGAATTGGGCTATCAAATGCAAAATAATTTTTGAGCTCCGACCGGTAGTTCTAGAGAAAATCCCTACATACAAACATAGTATATACAATATTACATAGTATAGATATTTTCAATCGACTATCCAACCTAAAGCAGATTATTGGAAGTCAGTCCAATGAAACTGATTACCAGAAGACATGATCAGGCCTCCAGTTAACATAGGTAAGCTCACTCGGAGAAAACCAGTTAGGGCAATTCACTGCAAAGCATTTCCTGTATGTGCGTGTAGATATATTATGCAGTGTGAGATAACTAATGTGCTGAGGTAACGTCAAGAGAAAGAAGATAGGTTGCTACAATTGCAGGATGTATAAGGAACAAGAAATACGGTAGATACTGATAAAATAAAACCACGTAGCCACAACACCACATTTGCAATCGGAAGACCGTCGTAGGTACTAATATGCGTGTTGTAATGCTAAAGCTTTAATCGTCGGCATCGCTTGGAGTATTAAGAGCATCCCGTTTATGGATTGAAATAATATTCAAATCTCAAAATATCCTCTAACAATAACGTTGTCATCCCTGAATAAGGTAAGCAATCTGTTTTCCTGTTAACGTTGAAATAGTTAAATAGTTATCTAGTTTTAACACCGAAGTAATTGAAACAGAAGACCAGATACAGCTTTAAGCATATCAAAGTCAAAGTCAAAGCATTTATTTCAAATAGGCACATAAAAGGCACTTTTGAACGTCAACATTTACATTTAAATAGAATTGATTCTAGTCGCCCCTTCCAAAATGTAGTTTCGTATGGAGAAGAATGGGCAAAACTCCATCGTTACTCTTTTAAAATGTGTTACAATACTTTGTATATACATTAATTATATGTGAAGACGATGCACCTATAATAAAAATTACCCTACCAAAATAGGTAAAAAGAATTTAATAAACGTAGCAATGATAAATAAGTTAATTAAATGATAGATACATGGTGTTCACATATTTACAAACATTGTAAAAGTATACGATTTCCCAAATTATGTAACCAATTAATATGTCAGTGTGTGAGTTAAAGTAGTCACAGAATGTAAACCAATGTCATAAAAATAACAAACCATACAATTAAAGTAGCAACAAGTTTTAATTTTGTCAAGATCCTAGATTGTCCTGTGGAGCTGGACCAGCATGTTTCCAAGCATTCTTATCCTGGATATAATCCTCTAATTTGTAATATTCTTGTTTACACAGTGAACTTTTTATATGAGTTTTAAATTTTCTTTCATTTAATTGCAATATATTACAAGGTATTTTGTTGTAGCATTTAACACAGTACCCCATAAAAGATGTATGTACTTTAGCTAATCTGAAAAATGGTTGATCAATTTTATCTTTATTCATCATATCATATTTTAAACATTTGTTTGAAAGCCTTCCAAGACGAGGTGGCAATGTGAATGAATGTACGTTTTCATACAACTTGGACTGCTTCGACTTGTTGTCGAACAGGCGGCCTGAAAACTAACAATTTTAATCTATTTTCAAATCTCATTCACCTGATCACGGTTTAATTGATCAGTATTTCAGGTACCGGGTGTTAACCTTCTAAATCGTCATATTTAGTGGTAGTAAGTGGCTTTGGCTAGTAGTCTAAGAGCGGGCCGCGTCAGGACTAACTTTGTTCAAAATCTCCTCAGTAGCGGATTGTAGCGCATTAGTACCGCCAGTTGAATTGTGCCAGATAAGACTGTCAGCAGCATCGGCAGAACTAAGCCTAGGAATTAGGTTAGCGAAGTACATATTATTTTTTAGATATAGTTTATATTTTTAAATATTATTATTATTCTACTTTATACAGGCAGTGGACAGGGATTAGTCTCCTCTGCCTATATAGAGGTAACTGGGTCCAGGCCTTGTTTAACTGACAATGCGACATAATATTTAATTTCACGACTTACGCTGTTTTAAGGCTCCTTCAACAGGCGCGACACGCGACGCGAATAGCACGCGACACAAAGGCACCGCTCGTCGCACGACAGGCGGTGCCTTTATGTCGAATGCGATTCGCGTCACGTGTCGCGCCTGTTTGAAGGAGCGTTTATAAAACTGAAAAAGTATGTAGGTAACTTGTAAAATTGTCAGATTGACGCCTGTCACCGCTCGCCTGTCGGTTTTTATTAAATAGGCCCCTAGGGGTCTTAGTCTTCTCCGGCGGGATCTCAGGGCGGCATGGAGAGTGCGACTGTCGCAACCCAGCGCTGGGCACGCCACAATTGCGGCGATAAGTCCCCTCTTTGAGGAGTGGCTAGAGAGGCGCCACGGCGTCCTCACCTTCCGCCTGACGCAGGTCCTCACCGGACACGGTTGTTTCGGGAGGTTCCTGTTCCGGATAAGGCGGGAGGAAACGCCCGGGTGTCACCATTGTGTGGATCGCCCGGAGGACACGGTGGAGCATACGGTGGAGGTCTGCCCGGCTTGGGCGGAGCACCGCCGTGTCCTCGTGGAGGCGATTGGCGGTGGCGATCTCTCGCGTCCGGCCTTGGTCCAGGCCATGGTACGGAGCGAGAGGGCTTGGGAAGCCGTCACCTCCTTCTGCGAAGCAGTAATGTTCACGAAGGAGGAGGCGGAACGCGTGAGGGAGAGGCAAAATTTGCACCCTCACGCCCCTAGCCGCCGCAGGAGACGCCCTGGGCGTCGGGAATCGCAGGCCGATTCCCGGCCACCGTAGGCGCGGGCTTGCGAACGGCGAGCAATGGGCAGCTCGCCGTTCGATAAGGACCAGGCCCGGGTCGACGGCGCGCTGTGTTCCACGCGCGCCTCAAAGAGATGTCAGCACCAATGACGGGTTTCGCTAGGGCTGATGCCTGCTGGGGTTGCGAGAAAGTCCAAAAGGGTTACCGTGGCCCCAGGCACCGGCAACTGCCTTCAGTTGCCGGTGCCTGGGGCCACGGTAACACACGGAAACACGGGTGGGTTTTAGTCAGTAAGAGTCTGACACGCCCTCCTGCTCTGCCCAGAGCGGGAGAAGTTATTTGATGATTTCCCACCCACAAAAAAAAAAATTAAAAAAGAAGGGGTCTTAGTCTTATGTGAAATTCGTGGTGAGGTGGACACTTATCTCAGCCCACCAAAAGTACCATAAAATAAGTAATTAATGCGATCATGTTTAAATAGTAATAAAGGAAAATCATTAACAGAAAACAAAGCGTTAATAGAATTGTGCGAAAGGAGTATTTAATGTATGATACAAATACATACGACATGGACTCGCACACGAAGAATTTTGTACCACCCAACAATATTTAACACATTTTTTAAACACCTTTTTTGTATGGAGGCCCCCTTTAATTATTAACTTTATTTTATTTTAATTATTTGTTGATCTATACACACTGTGAAAATTTTCAACTTACCTATTACATTTTATGAGATACAGCCCGCTGACAGACAGTCGGACGGACAGCGCAGCCTTAGTATAGGGCTCCGTTGGCAACCTTTGGTAGCGGAAACCTAAAACTACACAGTAGATGAGGCAACGTAGACAAGGATGGTCTGCCTCACTATTACAAAAGTTACTTGGTTCTTTCACTACCTATACTAAAAAGTCGTTCATAATAAACAAAATAAAAGTGACACGATGCATTACCGAAGTTAGGAAATGTTCATAAAACTCGTGTGTGTGTCGCCATTACTTCGCTTTACTTGTAGGTGTCCAACGAGTGTAGTAACGTACAACTATTCTGTTAGCTTTCTATTAGGAACATCGACAGTACTAAGAGAAGCCTGTTACGTCTTTATCTTAGCCTAGTACCGAATGTTACATTAATTGTTAACTTAACTCAACTTTATTTTGTGGTAGAACGCACCTAAAACTGACTGGGTAGGTGGCATAAAAACAGTTATAGGTAAGTATTTAAAGTCATGCGTTATATCTTGCATGTTTTAAAATATATAAAATAGTTAAATATGTAGGTTATTGCTTAAAACATACGACCACCTAGACACAGCTCAAATTTTTCTGCCGAAAAAAAAAACCAATTATTCATTTATTGGCGGACAGCTAATGGACCAAACCTCACGTTTTATAAGTCTGTTCCCGGCCTAATTAAGTAATTATACGAGATTTTTTCTTTTATCTGTACAAAGAAATACAAAACCTACCATGTATCCTACATTTTATTCCTACGGAAGTTACGGACTTTAAAAGTCCATCCGTAAAGTGCGCTGTGATCGTTATCGGAGCGCGCTCGGATCGCGCAGTTACATTGTTGGCAATTTAGCGCGAAAGCCGTTGTGGGGCCATTACAACAGCGGGAGCGGAAGCGGGACATTTTTCGTTGATACAGTTTTATTATGTACTTAATATTGTCTTGTCCAATGCTATCGTTACAAAATAATGCATAAAGAGGTGGTATAAAGTGGGTTAGTGGGCTGACATTTTTAACAATTGATGTTTCACAAATGTTTTTAATTTTAACTTATCGAGTCGACGACAGGTCAAAGTTTTTGGTTAAAAGGTCAGGCATTATTTCTGGTTATTAATTATTAGTTTGTTAGTCAGGCTTGCCAATCTTTTTTTTTTCTCTGACTTCGACCTTTTTGTCTTCAAGCTATAATTCATAATTTTCCTTTCCCTACATTAGTATTTTTTGTAACAACTCAGCTGTCGGTATCTACATTCACATTTCAAAAACTACAGGTGACTAGTTTCGCAGTCACACAGACTAGGTGAGAATGTGGACTCGCCGCACCATCCAATAACACTACCCGCACAGAGCCAACGTGGCGCACTGTTTAATGGCCGTGTACACAGTGGCCGTTATCCAACACTTTTCACTCCATTACTTCATCAGTTTACCTTTTAGAGACGTAGTTTTATTTATTATTTTTACTTTACTGCTATAAAATCTTAGAGTAGAGAAAACTTTAATTAAACTAACAACCGGTTTCCGAAAGCCTAATAAAAAAATACAAACACGCTGTCCTAATATCAAATATTTAAAGCCAAATCAAATTTTTGACAGTCAGAATATATTTGCATAATTAAAATTGTGTGATTGTTTGACCGAAATAACAATAGCTGATCATATCACTTTAAGTAAGATTTGGCGACGGATTATTTCAAAAGATATCAGAAACCGGGTAGTATTGTCACTAGTGAAGTATACTTAGGTACAGTATACCCGGCTGTAAATAAATATTATGACTCAACGACTATTAGAAAAAAATCGGCTCTGTAGAGCGTCATCTCTGTCACATAAACCATCTAATACAATATATTTTTAAAGCTCGCTGTGCGTACTACATATAATTGTATTCTTCTATTTGATTAATTCCCCAGCCTATCACGATCACTTTATACACGTGACGTCAGCTGATCCTCAATGAAAGTGAACCACAGCGAGAGGTTCAAAAGTTCGTGCTCAAGTCTCTCTGAGTGACTAGCGACCTACTTCCCGTAATCGACGAGTAGCCGAGACGAGATACATTTGGTTCTATTTACCGACATGACTGAAAGAAGAGGTTTTGTGTAATATCATGTAATCAGAAAATATAAAAGTTAATTTATTGGAAAGACAGTAAGGCACAGGTGTGAGTACACCCCGATTTCAGAACTCATCACTATGACTGAATATAACTAAAGAAATCTGGATGTAGAGGCCAATATAATAGCCCCTTTGGCCTTTGAGCCGGTCACAAAACCAGACATCGAGCTGTTAGTAAAAAACCCTAAAGGGCATTGTCCACTTTGTATGGGAATTTGGCTCGGTGTGAACAGCCAGTTTAAGTATAAATATAATACAGGTCTAATAGTTAATACCAGTAGGAAAAATAAATATATTGTATTATGATTGTATCGAGATGCTTGTAAACATTGTTTTGCTTAGGTACTTGTTTTTTTTTTTTATAAAACACATTTTTATTCTGACTCTTAAGTGATAAGTTAAATATTATGTTGTATAGGAACTGGGCAGGTGGATATATATTACCTTGGTACCTCGCCCGGCTTAAAAACCTAATTATTGTGATTACATGAGCGCAGAAACCCACTGTTACACTTCGGCCCACTATGCAATTGCAGCAATACTGCTTGATATAATTTCGTCTCTGACTGTTGTTTTCATTTTCATGTAATATGTAGACAAAATACACTTTTCTTCTTATATGCCAACTTTGAATTTTCCCCCGCAATAACCTACAATTTTCCAAAGAAAAAAAACCACCTAGTAAGTTCCTGGTTGCATCCCTGCATACTTCTATTGTAATAGGAGCCATCATCCCTTGTGTGTTCCCCATAATACGAGCGCACTTGTTTCAGTTGGTAAGTACCACTTGAAAACGAGTAAAATAAATATTCACGATGCCAAGAAACAAAGTGAATGACAACTATGACAAGTGACTTGAAGTGACAGATACTTTTAAATACTGTTATTTTTCAGATATATGGATAAAAAATGTCCGAACTAATGTAAGTGATTATAAATAACAGCTTTATTTTGACTTTTAACTCTAGAGTAGACTGATAGATGCATGAGAAAGACGCATTCGAATTTAAAAAAAAACGATTAGAATCGATTTGTAATTAATACTTTTAAAGTAGACGATTCATTGTTGACTACACTATGAATTAATGAAGGTCGAGGTCTGTCAATATATCGAAGAGTAAAACAATTTCAGTACTTATTAAGTACACTTTTCCTGGGCGCAAGTTGGTTCGAAAAAAATTTGTATATATAAGCGTTTAAAAACAAACATGATTTTTGATTAATTTGTTTCTTTTCGAGCATCGTGTCCACGCGAAGCCGAAAATGGACAAATTCCATGCTAGAGCAACTAAATCCAAGACTTTGTTGTTAGTAATCGCGCTTCCGACCACCAGACCAACGAGGTAGTCGGTTTGATTTTTATTTTTCTGTAATAGTTTTATCTAGCTCTCTCACAAACAAAACAGTAATTCCTATATAATGAACACGTCGAAGAAAAGCTTTACGTAGAAGGCAGAATATTCATGGAAATTGTTATTTCATTGTAGAATAACAACATCAAATCATGATAAAGTACCAAGGCTACTCATTAGTACTGAACCTTAAAGTCTTAGTACAAAGAGCTATAGTGAATACGACAGATAGTCTTCTTAACATCTTGGCCCCACGCTATGCAGGACGCGGGTAGCGGACGTAAGAAGTGCAATAAGAGCGAAATTGTCCTTCTTTCGTATTGGCAAGTACTCATCATCTGCCTGCCTGTTCCCAACTATCTTGTGGTCGGCTTCCAGTCTAAACGGACGCAGCCGAATACCAGTATTTTACATGAAGCGACTGCCTATCTGACCTCCAAAACCCAGTTACTGGATAATACGATACCCCTTGGTAAAACTGGTTGTCTAACTTTCGGGCTTCTGACGACCCGTACTGACAGTCAAAGATCCACGAATGACAGCCGGGAACAACGGCTTACCGTGCTTTCCGAGGCACGGAGGTATCTCAGTATGTAAAGATGGTCACCCATCCACAGACCCACCGCGGCAAGCGTAGCTTAGCCTGATCGATCGTTCCGTACGTCTGTTATTAGTAGGTCATACCGTGGTAGAACATCGAGTAGTCAGCAAGGCGGCAGTAAAGTGGGAATGACTACATCAGGGCACACACCAAGTACATTATTTAATTGTCGCCACTTGTACAGAGAAGCAATTATTCGTAAAGCAAGTGGTTGGTGTTTCAGATCCTGTTAAAGAACAAAAATAATAAAGCGCTACAGCCGGGGTTACAATTGTATCGTCCCCATATTAAATCTGTTGGCAAGTCTTTTATAGCCAAGTATCCCGCTCCCGCTCCGAACGTACCGCGATTCGATTCCTGTGTAGCAAAGCCTTTCGCTAGATGTGGCCTGCCAGCGCTATCGAGGCAATTATCTCAATCGACTGTTTTGCGCTGAAGTCTGGAAAGGAAACAACTGACTTTCGCTGCGACAATTATTTATTAGTGCCTCGGGACTTGCACGATAAAGAAAAACGGAATTATCTGCTTTTTTTTTGTTTTTTTTTTGTCTTTATGATTTGAGTTTTGTATTTTATTTTTTAGAATGACCTATGTCCTTCTCCAGGTCCCAGGCTGCCTAAGTATTGGTTCCGTCAGGTAAAATGTATTTAATTCCAGCCTATATTCCAAAGTACTAGGTAGCTAGTAAGGTACCTATTACAATTCTACAATAAAACCATTACACTTATATTATAAAACAATAGCAGTTTTAATTTAATGATAGTGCACCATATGTTTGCGCTGCTGAATGGGTCGCACACACCTTGGATGTTAGCTTGAATGATAAGTCACGGATAGCCAAAGATGATGGTTTATTGAGTATATTTAACTATCACGTAACTAATGCTATATGAATGTTTTATGAATGAGTACAGCTGACTATGAACGCTGATCGTGTACGGTCGCGTCACACTATTAATTTGTGCAAGGCGACGAAATGTGCTGATATCTGCAATGCGCGCGTGCCATGTACGATACATGACTCGTACACCATATTATATTTATAACACATCCCCCTCACGTCGCTCAGCGTTCTTTTTACGTGACGGGACATGTAAGTACATATATCTATCAAATTTCATAACGATCGGTTCAGTGGTTAAGGCGTCAAAAGGTAACAGACGGACCAGACAGTCACTTTTGCATTTATAAGATTAGTATTGAAGTGAAGGAACGGGCAGATAGCTAGGTACCTATATTGTTTTCTTGGAAACTAAACTTCTTGACAGATTGGCCATAGAAGACTGCAGAGACTTAGATGTAGAAACTATGAGGGGAGATATTTACCCAGCAGTGGGTCAGTATAACTGACTAAAAATATGCCACCATAATAGGATCAACACAATAATGACACTAAGAAATATTACAATCTTGTATGAGCTCAACTGTCGCTAATGAGACACAATTACATTTCTATTGTTACCGAACACAATAAGTTCGATCTACAGATGAAAGATAATCATTTCCACGTTATGCTAAATTTTTCCTTCACTAAATCACGCTACAAATCACATTATTATCATGTTCATAAGGCAAGCTTTCGGCAGCACGAACGCTAATAAAACACATTCGCATATAATCGTAGCGTCACACTTACTCGTACAATAAGGTAACGCCCGTAGGCGCTCACGGTCGCTCGCAGCGTCCCCTCGCGGCTGTAAATGGGATTCGGCGAGAAGCCCCTACCAACTGTTGAAATGGCATCGATTGGTTTACGATTTGGAGGAAAAAAGTTAAAAACCTATGAACCTTTACGAATGATTCTCGACTTTCATTGAAATAATATTCTGTTCCTTAAAGCCGCGTATTCATAGGGAAACAAAGGCAAACTCAAAGCTAAATCAAATTTCAGGCACTTTTGATTTGTCAAGGACTCGGTCAGTCAAACAGATGAAGCCATAGCCCAAAAGTTGCTCAACATTGCTTCAGCAATATTTTACTGTGCTGCAGAAACATTTTGCAATGCTGCAGAAAACAAGCTAATGTTTAGTATTCATGATTTACAAAGATCATCCTACAACACCATCATCATTATGTTCATCATCCAACACCACATGTTGCGAGATTGTGGCTCAACATTGTTTCCTATGCACACGGAGCATAATCAGCAATATTGAGGCGCGTTATTTAAAAGTAACGTGAACTAATAGTAGAGGTCAAGTCCCGCTCCCTTCAGAACAGAGTTCATAAAAGGTTACTGGTTGTCACAGCGGTTACAGCTACCAGCCGATTGTCTTTGGCTGAATAAACAGAAATAAAAAAACTATTCCGAGAAAGCGTATGTAATATATTATTATGATTGTGTTCATTCCGCAACGATTGGTATGGCAATGCTTATTTTAAAGCTGATTATTCAATCATATTTCTTAAAAAATATGGGCTGACGATACCTAACGTCTGTTTGAAAAGCTTATGATGAAAGTGTAAACAAACTAAATTCTTACACAATCATTCACAAACGGGCATTAATTAAGTAATAAGATCTGAATCTGTATTTTAATCAACAATTATTGTTTGAATATTAATGATAAATTGTAATTGAAAAATCATCGTCGAAAGTTGAGGTTATAAAATTAACATAAGTTGTCAAATGAGAAACATCTTTAAAGTTATTAAAAAAAAAAAAATTATGTGTTAGTATTTAAATAATCAAATCAAAGCACGCAATTTGTAAGTGGCAGCCACAGGTACGTTTTCTGATCCATTTGTTTACTATTGGAATAGACAGATTTAATACTTTTGGAAAAGATCATAGATAGATGTTCCGGGTATGGGTTTTTCAATGTGAGACGTTGAGTCCGTTAACTAACATAGGCAAACATAGGCAAAAGTCCTAGTCAGGAGAGATTTTAGTAGTATTTTCTAACCCGTTGTTCACCGTGATTTAACAACATGTCGGTGACAGCAGTTAACAGAACTTTGTAACAACATCGACGAATCGTTTACGGTGGCCGGACAGCCGGCGACGAGCCGTCTGCTCGGTAATGTGTGCCGGAGCGACGACGGATTTACATTCATAGGGATGCCTACAGACTCTCTGGAGTTTCTAGTTACTGTAGTTGGCCATAAACTGAATTATAATTCCCACCAAAAACATAACAATTACGAAAACCGGCCAAGTGCGAGTTGCACTTGCACGTGAAGGGTTCCGTATTACCGTACAATATTTAACACATTTTTTATTTTTAAACACGATTCTTGTATGGGAACCCTCTTTCATTTTTATTTATATTTTATTGTTATTATTTGTTGTTATAGCGGCGATAGAAACACACTGTGTGAATTTTAACTGTAGGTTCATGAGATATAGCCCGCTGACAGACAGACGAACGGACAGTGGAGGCTTAGTAATAGGGTTCCGTTGATACCCTTTGGGTACGGAACCCTAAACATGCAAGACAAAAAGTTGTAAGATTGAAAGTAAAACCGAGTCGATTAAATTTTAAATTATTTTAATTTTATCCTTTTGTTGTGCCCTCACAGGGTCCATATGTTTGTACCTAGCTTTAAGCCTTTTCTAACATTATTTTACATGAATATTAAAGAAAAAAAGATGTTTAATATTGATACTGGTGCTGATTCTCTTGTACAACGAACTAAACTAACTAAGCTATCACTAAAATTCCTTACTGCCTATGAGAATCTTAAAGCTCTGCAAAATAAAATCTCTAAATTTTAAAATAGGTACATTTGACACACCTAAAATCAAAGGCATTATTACCTACATGTTGAGTTTTAGCGGTTTATAGGTTCTATAAGGGAAGTCAAAATTTTCATTGTTTTTGCGATAGGACACACCGTTTTCGAGCTTTAAGCAAAAGTAAAGGTGGGGGGAAACCGGACAGGGGGTGAAACCAGATAGTTGCTATTTAATTACTCCGCGTACAGCTGTCTCGCTCTAGCTAGCAGTGAAATGCGCGCGAACGCTTACTCAGTGCAGTTGCAAATGGCGGCGACGGTAACATCTCAGCGCGTGCGTCTATAAACGAAAATTGTAAACCAAGGTAAGTTATCTAATATTTTGACTTTTTTAAAGTGTTATCATTAAGTTTAGCTATGTGCTATCACAAACAGTTGTATTTTTTTATGAAGTAACACATATTTAACCTTTAAAAACGGAATTTGTTGTTGCTATGAGTGTAAACATAATCTCTGTTAGTATTACAATTTCAAATATGCACCACCACAAGCGGACGGGGTGATTTCGACTATCCGGTTTCACCCCGATTGATTTTATATAATTATTATGTAAGTATTGTGGCCGTTTGATTTATTCCTGTGTTTAATTACTATTTTTTTATTTTTTACAGAGTGCGAGCGTCAACATGCCACGAACATATTATGTGAGAAAGTCAAATAGCCTGCAGTGGTCGGAGTCAGAAATGCTTTTAGCCATAAATTCAGTGCTGGAAGGCAGACTGGGATATCTTTTAGAAATATCATTTGTACCACCAAACACAAATTAATTCTCTCAGGATCCGTTACCTCGTGAAAGAACTCCGTCCCCGCAAGCAGGAACATCTACAGAAGGACAAACGTTTTCAGATTTTTTAAGTCTTGTATCACCGAAAGATATCATGCCGATTCCTCATTTTAAAAAGAACATGCGGCCATCAGCGCGTCGAGGAAAACCCGCAATTTTGACTGAATCACCGTATAAAAATGAACTGGCAGATAAGGCTATGTCATCGGTAATTAAAACAAAAAAAGGCAAAGGTATCAGTAAAAAGACGCATAAAGAAAACTATCAGGAGGATTCGGAGTGTTTGGTTTGTGGCGAAAAGTACAGTCAAACTAAGTCCACAGATGAATGGTACCATTGCACTGCTTGTCTTAAATGGGCTCACGAAAGTTGCATCAGTTGTTCTGAACAAGAAATATTATTTTTTGTATGCGAATAATATGATTAGGTATTTAGTTTTATTGTTAGTATCTGTATTCACCCCTTGAATAAAAAATGCCTATCCGGTTTGACCCATAGGTGTGGGGTGAATTCGGATTTATAATTTTTATCAAAAAATATATATTTTGTAGTTAAGTACTAAGATTGATCTCAAATATTTTTATGCCAAAGTTATGCCTAAGGTATACTTAAACATTTATGACATTGATTACCTCAATAAATAACATAGTGATTTATTTATTGTGTCTTTTTCTTAACTATCCGGTGTCCCCCCACCTTCCCTTACTGTTTTTGCATCTGAAGTCGAGGTGTTGGTGTAAATTTTAGTTCATGACAACAAAATTTATTCCAAACTTTTTTAATCGTGATTAAAAATAGTCAGATTTAGTTAGACGATCAAAATTTTAGGTGAAAAACGCCAAATTCAGAATAGCAAAATTGTTTTTTTCACTAAATTATTATCTTATTTTTAAAGGAAATCGTCGTTTGACAGGAATTAACTAAATTTTGGTCTTTTTTAGTCCAGTTTAGAGAATTTTGTGACAAGAGAATCGGCACCACTGTCTCTATAACATGTTGTTAGTTGACTAATCAGGTAACAATTTATGAGAATGTTGTTAGGTAGATGCTCCCTTAGATAGGCACTGAATAAGTTAACCGTCTCGGTTTTACATTCGATCTTACAACTTTTTGCAGTAGAAGAAGTGCTTGGGAGACTTTTTTATACATGTTATGTTTTCGATGGGATGAATTAAGATAAGATAACTTGGTGAAACCAGCATCAAAATCCGATGCGTAATATAAAAGAACAACGCGGTCACAGTGACACAAAAAGCAGCTATACTTTAAACTATTTACAGATATAGACCGATAGTACCGATTTAAGAGACAATCATTTAACTTAATAACTTATCTCTGTCACCTACAGTATAATTGAACCTTGTACAAAACTTCGAGATCAAAACTGTCCATTAAGTCTAAAATAGATTTATCTCGGAGTTCTCTAGCTAAGTACATTCTTTTATTGTAAAAGAGGCGCTCAATAGTGTCAAATGTTACAGCGGACACAAAAATAGAAAAGACAATATTCATTGTCAAGGTGATACAGTAAGCAAGTTGACAGCAACTTATGACGACATGTCATTGGGTTTAAAAAGGCCTATAATTTTTATAATTTTATTTATCTTATACAGGATATCCCGAAACTCAACGTCAAGCGGGTACGGGGCGATAGGCTAGGTTATGCCAGTTCGGGCAAAAATTAAAAAAAAATCTGTGTGACTTGGCTAAGTGATAATAGGAATACTTAAAAAACAAAACACTACCCTTGACCACATATTTAGGTACTGTGATCACAAATTATCCAGTATTGCAGTGTTTTTTTTAAATATAATCCTAAATACCTATGCTATTGTTTTCAGTCACAAATGCAATAATTAATATTGTCAGTTTAGTAAAAAAAAAAGTTTTATTGTCTCATGGTTATAAAACGTTTTGTCAGATAACTTTGACACTTCATTGAAAAAAATATATCCACCATAATTATGCAACTTATTTAAAAAATGGCTCATTTTACTAGTATTTGGTACAACACTTGCTACTTATCTTTTCACAAATTGTTGCTTATTTACTTTCACAAGGATCTTATTTCAAAAAAACTTTTACCTGAATAGCACTAGTAGTTTATTTATTAAAACTTTATGAACAAGTAAAAAAATATACTGCAAAAAGGCGTGGCGAGGCTTAACTATAAACACTGTAATTTGAAAACATTGTAAAAGTCAATTATTTTAAGAGTAACCGTGGAGTTTGTTGCCGTCTCTTCTCCATAGGAAACAATCAATTGGCACCGTGCACCTATGTAGCTTCTGATGTTTCATAAGTGCCCATTTATGGGTTTATGTGAAACCAAATATTTTGATTTGATGAGTAGCTTAAAATATTACCTACAGCTAGGTACAATACATAAAACGCCAGTACATACAGCTACATATATAATATGCCAGTGAGTCCCAAACTGGACAGTGAGTCTGTACCTTGGGGCTCGGGGTAACAATTCATGGGTAATATTAGTCAATACTTACATAGTTAGGTAGGTATTCCGCACGTTATTAGTAACAAAACCAGTATAAGCTGCCCTCTTATTCTATTGAAATTTCGATAACTATCCTAGGCCAGCTCGGGGTCAAGTGTTACCACCGAAGTACGGTCTTCTGTACGACTTACGAAATAAGTACATAATATTCTGTGCAAAAACTCACCACAACAGCACTTCGCGAGTAAGGACTTACCTGCAATCAATCAAATAACGAACAATTAAAACAATACTCAAACAACATTGTGTACGTTGGTACAGCAAAATCAAAATCAAAAGTCATTTATTCAAATTAGGCTGAGAATTATCACTTTTTGAACGTCAAAATCACATAAGACAGTCCCCCCAAAACGCCCACCCTTCACCACTTCCTAGTGCTTTAGCTGGGAAGAAGAAATGGCGGAACAAACTCCCCAGCAGCACTGCTGTCTGTTCAGTTAGAAGAACTGGATTCTATATAATATAATAAGTAATTAACATTACGAAACACAAAAATATTAAAATTATTTGCCATATGTCAGCTAGCGCACGCCAATATTTAATACTATACTCAAGCAGAAATAAATAATAAAAACAAAAACGCAAACAGAACTTAATACATACTAAAAAGCCTCCTGGCATAAAGGGCGTGCCCGCTTACATATGCAATGCTGCATTATGTTTATATGTATACAGCTGTAACTTGTAGCCACAAATGATAAACTAGGACCTTCGAAGTAAAATAAAGAAACATTCATTACTAATAACAATAACAAAACCATAGTCAGCAAGATGACCTGTCACCACAAGCAGCACCCGTTCACGAGCATAACGCAAAGATCAGCCATTACCCCCCTCGCCATATTTTAGGGAAGGAGGCACCCCGACCCCCGACGCTACCGCAAGCATTGACATCTAAGGGAGCATGACGAACTTGCTGCCGGTTGCTCAAAAGAATAATATGATCAACTGTCGAGGTCGTTGAAATGAGTAGATTATGTCAATAATAAATAAAAATTTAATTAAACTAAATTTACTAATATAATCAAATAAAATAAACAATTATATGAACTCGTATAACTTGTCAGTAGGTAAGCTAATTTTGGAGAAAGAACATAAACATTGTCTTGAGTTTATCACAGCGACCAACTATACTATATTCTGTTACTAATAGGTGATTCATTTATATTTTTTCGAATCCCGGAGTTACAGTTACATTCCCATTATCACAAAAACATAAACTGTTACAAATAAGTATACAGAATGGCAAATAGACTTGAAGTACAATTATAAAGATTGGGTACAAAAGGTAGGGAGTGGGGTCGAAAGTCCAATAAGAATAGGTACCGTGCCCCCAAACTAGGAATATCCTGTATCTTGGGCGTCCAAATTAACATCAACGTTTGCGGTCATTGCACCAAAATAGCTGTACCTGCTCCAATCACTGCTTATCACCCAAGTTGAGAAACGGTGCTTTAAAAAAACGTGTTACGATACATTATTGTATAGGAAATTCTTCACTCTTCTGTCTGGACGGCACGGTTGGCGCAATGGTTACGTGATTGACTGCTACGCTGCGTGTCGCGGGTTCGATTACCGCATGGAACAATATTTGTATGAACTACAAGTAGTTGTTCCGGGTCTGGGTGTTTGTGTATGTGAGTTTAAATGTTTGTAAACGCACCCACAATACAGGACAAAGTACTAGTGTGGGGCAACGTTTAAAAAAAATGTTAGCTTCGGTAACGGCGTGGCCTGTGCCTCATAATTGGTTCTTGTATACGGTGGAGGCAGTAACATGAACCATGGTACACGAAAACCATAAAGCTTGTTGATCTATTCTTTAGGAGGTACAAATTGGAGCGATCCTATAACCTGGCCGAAGTTCAGCCAGTACAACCCGGCGAAGAACTTCTCTATGGCTGATAGTGACGACTCATTTTCAAGGTTAGTAAACTCTTCTTTTTCGAAATCAAAATCAAAAGTCATTTATTCAAACTAGGCTGAGTCTCAGAACTTTTTGAACGTCAAAATCACATAAGACAGTCCCCCGGCACGCCCGCCCTTCACCACTTCCTAGTGCTTTAGCTGGGATGAAGAAGTGGCGAAACAAACTCCCCAGCAGCACTGCTGTCTGTTCAGTTAGAAGAACTGGATTCTATACAGTAGTAAGTAATTAACATTACGAAACACAAAACATTAAATAAAATTATTTGCCATATGTCAGTTGTCAGCTTGGAAGGAACTATTTATGAAACCATATGTATTCATCTTCACCATTTCAGCCGCGATGACATTTTGATATTAATGATGACATTTTGCAAAATCTTCTGCTATATTCGAATCCTTTGCAGACAATTATTCGGCCATAGATGACTCCAAAAGTTAACAAGTCTATGTATAAGGAACTTGATGACTTATTAATGCGAGACGAAAATGAGACTGAGTTCATCGATGTCACCACAGTACCTGATTCTGATACAGAATGTAGTGATGATGATGACAATAGTGATGACGTATTTCAATAAGTTTTAAGAATTTTGATGTATAGTTCGTATTTTTGGTTAAAGGAAAAATTGTCATTGTTGAAAGCTTAGTACGTACATGTTTATTTTAGTATTTATTACAAATTTTGTTGAAAAGTTCTTTGATTTTATTTTTCCTATTCTTCTTTTTTCGTATTCTTCTATCCTAATTTATTTTCATACCATAATGTGTATATAAGATGTTACATAAGGCCTAACGCTAAAGTACATTTATAGACCCTGTTAGGGCACAGTAACATTATTAACTTACAACTAAAAGAACAATGGCAAATCTCCTTACTTAAAATTGTCTGGAATTAAATTGAAGCATCCCGTAGTAAAAAATATGTCTAAAGATTCGGCGTTAGTAGCAGAATCTACAAGCGAGTCTATTTTAATTCGAAAAAGCCGGAAAACAAAGATATAGGAGTTTGAATTTTTAGGTTATGAATAAAGTGAACACGAACCTATAGGTAACTTATGAATGATAAATTAAAATGATATCAAACAAAAACTGATATTACGGACAAATGAAGTAAACCTAATTGATTTTTTTCTATTATGAAGTTTGTATTAATAGAAAACCGAATAAACACAAAACACGAACGAAACGGAATACGCAGAGGAATTCTGTAGCATCAAACTGTCAATCAGTCACTGTCAAAGATGAAAGTAGAGATGTGCAATTAAAATCAATGTAAAATCGATACAACGTTGAATCGATCCTATGCTCCTCGTTTTGGATTTAAAAGTAATATTACATAAATATCAAATCAAGTTGATTAGAGATAGAATAACTGCATTTAAATAATTATTTTAATAATTCAACCAACCCTAGAATCACCTAGATCAGTTGAATCGATCGTTCATTTAATAATCGATACAGATAATAACATTCATACTGATTGTACGTGTAACACCACTATCTATGACAGCAATTCGCGTAGGTATCTCGATCGGAAGCAATTGATATACTTTTAATATTATAAATTAACTCCGGCTTTTAAGAAATAAAGTGAAATATTTAAAAATCATAAAATAATAATTCAATTTGTTTCGTTTTTGTGATATCTACGGTCGCTAAAACAAAACCAGACATAATTCTGCCATTCTTCTTTAAATTATAAAATCAAAAATATAAAATTAAAAAAATACATATACATAATTATTTAAACTTATAAATTACGTATTAGTAGTTATAGTTGTTGAGATAATGTTAATGTTTGAGTTATTAATACTATTATTAAATTTAAATTAACTAAAAATAGAAATAAATTGATACATAAAGTTAAAAATTAAAATAGTACAAGTAAAAATAATGTTTAAATTAAATCAGTCAAACTATGAATAACAAATACAATATAATATAAATAGTATAATTTAGGCATATTTATTTTATGTTATGATCGTTTCTCGTTTCTTTGTAACAATACATTTTTATTAATATTATTCAAACCACCTGTTTTTGATAATAATTACTCTAATCAATACCTGGTAGCTCGTTGCTATTTCTAATGCCGTTATAAATTGATACTGTACATCAAGTACTTTCATCAATCACGAGAAAATATATGTTAAATTAAGTTTTAAATCAAATTACATTATAATAATGCGCACTATTTTGGAAGTAAAACATACCTAGGTAGGTACACATACACACAATATTTTGATTCATGCCAAATGAATATTCGTGGTTTCCATGGTATTTTTAAATAAAATTAAAAAATATTATATTTCAGACAGAGTCCATTAATTGGCTAGTATACAAAAAAACTTAGAACTATTGTTAGTACTATAGCTATCCAGAAAAACTATTTAGTAAGGTACCTACGCCCCACTGGCATGTAGGCATAGCCAATTTCCCAGTATGGGGTTATCCCACCTGTCCGCTATGGTTTTCAGGATGCTGTTGGGGCTGGCGCGTACCCGGTGCATGATGGAAGCACATCGCTTACGCATTATTGCGTAAAAACCATCAATTGCCGTCTCCGCGAACATGCTGGAAGCACAACAGTAGCGCGGCAACCCCCATCAACACCCTGAACGCATTATTATATTGTACGCGCAGAGCGCTATATGCCCTCCGCGTATAGTTGACCCACAGACTGCACGTGTAAAACGACTGACAATACGCTCTAAACAGTGCAGCCTTTACGTCAGTCGAGCATGTCGCAAATCTGCGAGCCAACATATTGCAGCGGACAGCCAACGCTCTGCGCTCACGCTCAATGTCCTGGTTGTCTTTAAGGTCTTCGGAAACCCAGTGGCCCAGATACTTGAAAGATGTGACTTGTTTTAAGGGACTTCCGCAAAGCTTCAACTGTGGTACAATTGGGTAGTTTTTAGTGCCTGCCTTAAATACCAGTACCTCACTTTTCTTCACATTGTATCTGAGCCCATGGGCCTCCGCATACCTTTCACATATCTCGAGCAGACTCATCATTGCGTTAATCGATGGGCTCAGCAACACCATGCCATCTGCGTAACTGATATTGTTGACGCATGTTCCGTCAAAATAACAACCCTGATAAGTGTTGCTGAGCTCAACGATCAACCGGTTTATGTACAGACTGAAGAGGCGGGGGGAGGTCAGGCCGCCCTGCCTCACGCCGCACTGCAGTATATACTCATCCGATAGTGAGCCTGCCCACCTTACACAGTTAATCTGATTTTTATACCAATATCGTAATATTGATTTAACTTCCCTATCCACTGAGGTATCATTTAATAATTTTTGCCACGGTAGGTCGTACGACACCAGATTGAATGCTTTGGATAGGTCCAGGAAACACGTGTTAACAAGCGTTTTCCTGTGCGTATAGTACTGGACAGCATGCTTGAGAGACAGTATGGCACTTTTCGTGGAGAGACCAGGCCTGAACCCAAACTGCGCATCATGCAGATCGATGCGGGTTGCCATATGCCTATCCAGCAAACTTTCCAGCACTTTAGCAATGACAGTAGCAAGCGAAATGGGCCTGTAGTTTACAAGATCTGATGTTTCCTTGGTCTAATCCTTCACAATCCATCGCACCCCTGCGATGCTGAACCTAGAGAAGATTCAACTGTAAAATGCTTCACAAACAAATTAGCTATAGCCGGTGGCTCATGATGCCCCGCTATGCCACGGGGACGCCCGGCCTCGGGTTCAATCTATTCGTATTCCTCCAAAATCTTGAAAAGTCTTTAGATTTATAGTTTTCAGCTATTATGTGCATTTTATTTTATTTAGATTGTTTTGGCACCATTTTAGCTTTTATTTAAAAGCTTTTAGCTTTCTCATCTCAGACATTTGATTATACACGAATAATTTTACATCGTTCTGGAGCCGAAACACAGTAACTCCAGACGATTAATAGTTACTATTGGCATTGTTATAATTTTTTTAAGACATCTAATATAGAAGTTAGAAATTTATCACTTTTATTCTGTCATTCGAGTTAAATCTTAGTAGCCCTTCCACTATTTCATTCATAATCGCGATCCACTCGGAGATGACGTAGCGCGGAACAGCTGTGCAACGGACGTTGGACGAATAACCTGCTGCAAGTAGGTATTTTATTTCAGGTAGGTACGATTTAGGTTGGTGTAAGTTCATTTACCTCCGTTATCTCTCGTTTGTATTGGAACCTAATTGGACGCACGGCACGGTGTTTACCACTATCACATCTCCTCGTAAACGAAAGAAATTAATTGAAATTTCATCCACTACTCTCGCATCACGAAATCACTAGTAATCGTACGGTCTATTACCTCAACTAGACATGACGAGTACGCTTGTGGGTTTTATTTAAAGCCTTGAATTGAGTGTCCACCAATTGAGCTAATAGGTACTTAATAAGCATACAGCTACCTACCATAATAAAATTACGATGAATAAAAATAATACTGCCTAAACCAATTTTTACAATGTTGCTTGTGGCCGCGGTGCGGCGGCAACACAAAGGCGGGCAATTCAAACAGAAAAATGAATCGTTTTATCTGTCAAATAGAGTTCATTATAAGTTGGTGGTGCCCTTTTCTATGAAAATATTGTACCGAATTAAGACCTTATTTTTAGATAAGATAAGATAATATTTATTTGCGTAAACATGTGACATACATACAATAAAAAACATGCATGCAAGGTAGTAACATTAACAATTTTTACGTACAGACATGTTTGCCACTTGATGTGACGTGCAAATGTAAAAAAAAGAGTATTATTAATTAAAAACATTCTCATAAAATAACAATAAATCAGTAATAAATGAAATAATAATATTGTAATAAATTTAAAATATAAGTTATTAAGACTTTTATACAATAATCATGTCAACAATAGGTAAAAAATAGGTAAAAAGATACAAAAATAATTAAACTATGTCATTGCAAAATTAACAAACACAAAATAAAATAAAATAATAATAATCAAATAAGCTACTATGTCAATACAAATCTTTCCTCCAGGAACTCGTTAATGCTATAGTATGCTTTATTTACTAAATATGTCTTAAGTTTACTTTTCAAGTGTACATTATTAAGCTCCTTCCAACTTTTAGGCAACTTATTATAAACAATTGGAGCCATATGAAAAACACTTTTGCGCATTTAAGTGCAGTCCTACAGGGAAGTCCACATAGTTGGGTTTGGTCACGCCTGTTCCTGGGAAATTGATCTGCTCTGCACGGAAATAATTTTGGATTGTTTCTGACAAACATAACTGTTTCAAGAATGTATATGGACGGCAATGTTAAAATTTTATTTATTATAAAATAGGGTTTGCAGCTGTCCGTTGTTTTCAAATGAAACATTGCTCTAAGACACCTCTTTTGTGCTTTAAATGCTAGTTCTCTATTAGTCGAGTTACCCCAAAAGATAACACCATATCTGAGAATGGATTCAGCCAGACCGTAGTAAGCTGTTAATAATGCCTCCCTATTGACATTTCGTGACAGCAAGTACAATGCATAGGCACTACTACTAATTCTTTTACTCAGAGAATCTATGTGATCCTTCCAATTTAGATGCCGGTCTATAATTTGTCCCAAAAACTTAGTTGTATCTACCGTGTCAATTGTTATATTATTATATGTTATTTCAAGATTGGGAAATGTCAATATACGCTGGCTAAAATGCATAATTACTGTCTTACTTAAATTAATTTTTAAATTATTATTGTCTAACCATTGTATAGTATTGATCAATGTATTGTCAATGTCATATTTATATAGGTCTTTATTATTACAGGGTATAGTTATCGTACTGTCGTCAGCGAAAAGTAACAATAATTTATAAAGTTAACCGCTGAATTCGGTTGTGCATCGATTCTGTGGCTTCTCAGAATAATTTTAGTAAACTGCGTACCTACGTTGCTTGTACCTAGTTTGGTGAAATTTCGATTTGTTACCGTTTACGGTTAAGAAATAAAGTCTGAATTCGCTTTTCGTATTTTTATTTGTGTACCTATTTTATCTATTGCGTGTTAGCGGCGATCGGCGACCTCTGTGAACTAGGTACCTCAACGTACGCATAGATAAAATAGACATAGTACTACAGCCATATGTTTAGAGTTTAAGTAAGTTTAAATCCGCTTAAATAGTGGCGGTACGTCCAAATGGCAAGCAGGAATTTTAATGTAATAAAAAGTTTTTTTTTTCAGCAGGTAGGTACATTAATACTAGAAATTTGCTAGCTAGGATATTATTGAGGAACCTCCTTGTCCTCCCACGGTCAAAAAAGATTGTTTTGATGTAGGTAGGTACACCGTGAACAAGATGTCCACCTTTCACTGTGGTGTTCAGTCACCAGTCGCGGTCATCAGTACCTACTTGCACTGTGTTGCTGTAGATACCTAAGTACCCGCGACAATAATAAATCGTTTGATTCCGCATTCATAACCATTGTTTGATTTTAATTGCGTTTATCTACATACCTATCAGTTAAATAACTCTAATTTTTCCTTCATAATTTCTACGGGCTTAGGACCGTCGCGTCAGTAATAAGTAAGTACATGTTTCGTATCTAAGTAGGTAAGTACTTACTTACTTATAGGTACTCTTTTATTCACTTCACTTTTCACAATATTAAAAGCGTCCACTGTCGCACTTCTTAAGTCATCTCGAGTAGTACGCTAATCGGAAGAAACTAGTCTTTTTATCTCGAACCACACATAAAAATCCAGTGGTGTTAAGTCAGGGCTCCTTGCAGGCCATGCCACAGGGCCACCACGACCTATCCACTGCTCACCAAACACACTGTCTAAATACGCACGCACTGAAGTAGCATAATGAGCAGGGCATCCATCATGCTGATATAACAGACCGCGTTAATGTGCCAGAGAGATACATAATATTGGCTAACATTGAATCGCCTGGCCGCCATTATGGTACTACGACGTGGCCGCGTGGGTCGCGTTCGAAGTATTCCTGTATGTTTTCCTCCAATTTCGCCGAGTATGGTAGGCTACCGCGGCCCTGCGCGTGTGTGGGCGCTCGAAACTGTCCATGATCGAGGAGGCGCTGGGTTACAGCCAGGATGGTGGAGGTGAAGGGAACTTGAGGGTCAGTAATTCCACGTGCGTGCAGTGAGTTCAGGTGTTCCGGCTGAGCATACAAACGTCTGGCCTCTTCTAAGTTATGGTTCGCCATGTCACATAAAAATCTACCATAGCCCAAAACTCCAATTTTTGGCGCGTAATTAGGTTGCGCGTGCGTGACCTAATACAACGAAACGCGAGACAATACTAGAAAGGAATAAAAAATTAGGAATGGCGGGGGCGCGTGGGCGGTCGGCTAGACTGTAAGGGGCCGGGGGCGTGGCTTACGGATCATGCTGTCTGATCGATGAATGAATTTTTCAATGAGTGGGTACCGTTCGCAAGTGTTGCAGTTCGTCGATACGTTTTACACACATATGCATTGATCGCAAGGAAGCGTTACTACGAGTTCTCACTATTACACAAAAAAAACAATAAATTATATTTTTCGTGATTTTGTTTTATTGTAACTTATTGAAAATAATAGTCCCAATCGTTTTGAGTTCGATGATCGAGTATATGGCTTTCGGTTCCAGAACGACCTAAAATTGACCGTGTATACAGTACCACAACTCGGTGCCCCTGCTATACTTCAGACTTGGAACGCGAGCCGGGCGTCTGCGTGAGCCCGCATAACATGCCTATTCCAGCCGACAACCCGTTTACCCTTCCTACCCTGGCTAACCATCTCATTACTGGGACATTGGGCTGCCTCCGTGAGTGTAGACACAATATTTTTATACATGTTGGCTAGTATGAGTTTGTGACTGGTATCCGCACAATACCCATCAGCACATTCCTTAAACTCTAATGGGAAATGCATTTACCTTAACTTAGCGTGACACATATTTTTGTATATTTCACCTATAACACAGAATTTTTGGTTCGATTGGGTGCCACAATTGTAGGTCTTATCATATTAAAATTACCGGCATGTGATCCGACCAATGTGTCATACAACACAGATGCACTAACGAGCAGACGCCTCGCGGCCTCAGTCACTACGTAGTGATCGAGCCAGCGGCGGCAACCGTGCGCGTCACTCACGAAAGTGTACGTACCTCGCGGCAACAGGTCCAAGTCCGCACAGCTCCAACACTGATCCGCACAGAAACTCACCAGTTCACTCCCGAATAACTCACCAGGGTGACCATTAAAATTCGTTTGAGCTTGCAGAGGCGGCGGCGGTGGCTGGACGTTTTCGCGTGAGGTAGAAGGGTGCGCTTCCACACCATTATTTATATTTATAGATATACTTTGATATCTTGTCGTCGAATTCAATTTTATTATGCACCGAATCATCAATAATGATATCGGCTCCGGAATTCGCTACTAATGTTTCAGAGGTTCTTCTAAAGCTGTGACCGGTATTATAACTAGCCGGATTTTCCAATTTCACGAACGAAGATATTTCTTCTGCTACACTACCGATCTTGTTAACGCCAACGACTTGCCGCATGCATTTACCTTTTTTGTACTTCTGAAAGAATCTGTTGCTTTTTGCGTTTGTAATTCTTAGAGCTTGATTCTTCTTGACAATTGCGTAAAACTCACCATGTATGGTGAATATATGAGAGATTTTGGTTTGTGCGTCAAGTGTCTTGACAAGCAATAAGGCCCCATGGTTTTACGACATCGCTCACTTTAATTGGCTAATTCTGGTCGTCTGCAGGCCCCAGAATTACTAAAAATTTATATAGCCTATAATTAAATACAAGTAATTTATATGTGCTGTATGTAGTTCTATACGGGTATATTACCAAATTAACTATAAAACATAGGTTTTAATGGCTTCATTTATGCTTATCAAACATAGCCTTAATTGAGTAGGTAGGTTATCTACTAAATTAATAATTGCCTAATAAACTATTATAGCAAATAAGTATGTAAGTGCCTTCAAAAACGTTTAATTAAAGTAAAGAAAAATTTCAAAAACGTCCCTTGGATATTTAATATTTTTGTTTGGCTACGTTAGCTGCGTTATACTTAGCGCTATTAAAATTATCGTATTAAATGACGCTCATCTTCTTCTATTAACATTGTACCTACCTAACTTCATCTATTGTTGTCGTTAGGTAGGTACTTCACTTTCATCTATAAGGAGAAAGTAAGATAAACTATTTTTGATTAATTTTTATCTGACTGTTTATTATTATTATATCTATTAATGAAAGACATATATACAAATAACCCAAAGTTTTTATTTTTTCTTGTCTTTAAACAAAATAACTGTCGGCGTATTGTCCGCCGCGCTCAGCGGCCTGTAGCGCTTTGTGAGTGCATCGTGGACGGATCAATCTAGCTAAAGTTTTGCTGAGATAGTTCTTGTTGTTTTTGTAAATATATTTGATTACTAGTTTATTAATTTATTAATAAGTATAAAATTATCTCTTAGATATGTCGTAACTGTTTGTACTCCTCGTCACTTGTCCCTAAAGGTTCATTAGAAAACCAGCGTCAGACAACATTTGTCTGGCATTAATGCTGAGATAAACCTCTTTGGCGCAGTCGTGAGGCACACATTGTATCATCTCCTTTTCTCCTATATTACAATCCCTGCAATATTTCACAGAACTATCTGCCTGCAATCTCCCATTACCACCACTTACAAAACTCTTTACGATTCCTATCTCAAGCGGGTTCCTATCTCGAGGCTCGGGTCTTGAAACCGTACCGGATATGAGGTCGGCTGCCGGAAATACGGCAGTCACGGTTAGCCGACGTGGCGGAAGACGATGGCATATTTGTTGTTTGTGTGTATGTATTAGATGGTTGTATTGTTTTATATATATATTATGACTATAAGACGTGTGCGAAGAATGGATATGAATAGTTGAATACGTTTCCCTTTTTCTGGCGTCTTGTGGAATAGATTTTTCCTTGTTCATAAATGAATATTAAAACTACGGTTGTCTGACTGAGTTCACTGATTTGTAAAACGACCAATGCTTAGCATCTTTTTACCCGACTGCGCAGCAAAGACAGGGTTATGTTCTCACGCGTAGGTATTTCTTTTGTGTGCAGTTAATAGTATTCTCTTAACTACTTATCAGTTTGTTTTATATGTTCTTATGTGAAAATTCTCACCAGGATCTCTAAATGTTTCCGATGATCTGGAGAAGGTTTGGCTGGATGCGGCGGGATTTGGGTTCCAGGATTGCCAGTGAATAACTAGTGCGTCGCCTAGGGCTGCCAACTTTTTTTTATATCAAATATAGTATTTTCGAAGCCATTGCGTGTAAATATAAATAAAAACATGTTTTTTTTAATGACTCGTTACTATTATTACACTCTAAATTAAGGTTACAAAATACAAGCAATTAAGGTTTTATGAGATGAATACTGGCGCTATTGCGCTTATTTTGCCATTTTGTATTGAAATGAAAATATAGTAGTTTTGCCTCTTCTTTAAATATATTTATATAAATATAGTATTTAAGCCTATAATATAGTAGGATACTATATTATATAGTAGCGTCTATACAACGCCCTCATACAAGTGGATTGACACCTAAGGTAACCGTAGTTTATTAAGATTTATCAAACAACAACATATTTCTTTAGTAGGTTATGGCGAACGTTGTCTTAAAACTTAACCATCAACATCTTATGAAATTAATTTTGATAGACGAGACTAGATCTACCAACATGCATGAAGTCGACAAAAGCTATCAAGCTGTATCCTCCGCAAAAGTCAAAAGCATACATTTGATTAACAAGACAAATCCACATGCAGTATCCCTCACATGTAGAATAGAGATTTAATTCTCTCAAATCAGTCTACGACACTTCACCTGAAGGTCGTTCAATTGAAATGTATCTTGAAGCTGCTTTCCTTCATATATATAGCGTGGGACGATTTTTATAGCCTGTGTCGGCGCTATTAAAGCACTTCACTTAATTACACCGTTATCTCATTACGTCGTAAGAGTCTGAGGCTGTGGACTGAGTGACAGTTGAGAGCGGGACGATGAGCGGTAGCGGCGAGCAGCAGAGTGTACCTAGTACTCGCCCAAAGAATACAAAACACATGTACCTAGTCACTGACCTCATATAGCTATCGCAATTTTTGTATTGAACCTAAAATGCCGACGCCATGTTACTTGCACTTGAATAGGTGTTGGAATAAAATTGGTACCAGGAAACTGCCTTTCAACTTCATAGTATCCAATTCCACGATGGCTGACTGTCGAATAAAACTTTTCTGTAACGTTACGTAGGTTCATATTTGATGTTCCAGCTTTGGCTGTGGAAATAATAATTGTTTTGATTCGGTACTCGAGAGCACTCGGAGTCAAGTCAAGTAACAAATTATTTCAAGCGTCACTCCAATCCGTAGGCGGTATGCTAGAGTATCCGGTTAATGACTCGCAAGTAAATGTTTCCTTTTCGTATTTCCAATTTCCGATGCGACACAAAATAAAGTATTGTAACTCTAACTGCAAAAACAAAGCGAAACACAAATTCAACCATAAATCTAATCGGTTAAGGCCAGATAAACCCGGATAGAAGCAGTCTAAACCAGAACGAACCGATTTTTTTTTATTTTAAATGACCGCCGACGGGCTAACTACGTTACGGTAACGAGTGGCAAATGGAAATAAATTGCCGCCACACTCGAACGGTTTTTACAAAATGTCACCGAAGGAGACTTTACACCCGGCGTGTTTAAGGTGGATCCTCAGTTGTAGCCCGCCAAATTCAAATTTTCTTTGGTTTTTTGCAAATTGCAGCTCTGTTTTACGTCTTAAGTTGATCAAAATACGATTCGCGACAGTAGGAATGATATATTTACTGAATAATACTCGTTAATTTCATATGTTCCGTACAATATTTGTAACTGAACAGCTCCGCACTTTTGCCTCCGTGCATTTCCATAAATGCATGTATTAAGTATTAACAAGCTAGTGCGTGTTCGGATACCAACCGCGTAACTCAACCAAACCATCTTAGTGGTAATTTAGCTTAGATTTGCCATTTTATAACCAGTTTCAATAATAAATAATAATAATAATTTAGTATTATTTAATCAGTGGTCATAAACCAACAACCAAACCATAACCAATGAGCCAAATATCAACCAACCCAGGACTTAGAGCTAAACCAAGCAAGCGCCGAGTTATATAACAATCATCAAATTTTGGAAATGTGTTCCACCTAAGAATTTTTCTGAATATTAGGTACAAATATGTTAATTCATAGGTGGAACAAATTTCCGAAATTTGATGATTGTTATATTTCCGTCTACCTAAAATTTACTTCGTAACATGGATTGCTAATCAGTTCATTGGAGTAATATCCAGCAAACAAATAGGTTTTGATCCGACTATTATTTATCAGTGACTATGGGATTATCAAACTAGACGCCGTAATTTCTCAATTAAAAAACTAAGATAGTAACAAACTAAGGGACTAATAAGGGAGATGATGGGTATCTCCCTGCACTTGCTCCATGTTACTTGGGCTCAGCGCAACACTTTCTCTTCTTCTATTCACCCTTGTCAACCGTCACGCTATCAACAAATATAATAATAAGAGACGGCGCGGTTGACGCAGTGGTTAAGCGATTCGCGAGGTCCTGGTGGCGGAATGGCGGGACAGACTTTCACGCCCCACCGCCCGCCTCGTCACCATCGAGGCGACACGGCGCGGCATACGCTGGCAGAGTGTGTCGCTTGGGAGGAGCCGCGCTGTGCCCTAATCTCAGAAGTAGGCAGTGACTTGTCGCTGCCGGCCGTAGTCGAGTCGATAGTCGGCAGCGACGAGTCCTGGGACGCGGCGGTTTCCTTCTGCGAAACAGTCGTCTCGCAGAAGGAAGCTGTGGAAAGGGAGAGGGAGATCTCGTCCACTCACCCGGCCCGCAGAAAGCGCACCGGGCGTCGGCGGAGGGCGGATAACGCCCTCTTCCAGCCCCCCTAAATGGGTCCAGGGGCGACGGACTCGGGGACGTCCTTCGCTACCCACAAAGGACCCCCAGTCCACATCAGGACCCACGGTGGCGGCGCGTAGTGTTCCACGCGCGCCCCTCTAAGACGTCGCGGGGCAGGCAAACACCTCACTCCCCCCCAGACCCGAAGAGGCCCACAGTGGTGGCACCAGTCGGGGGTTGCGGAAGGATCGTACGTTCCCGCGACCCCCGGCGTAGGTGTGAGATGGAACACCGGGGTGGTTTTTAGTCAGTTAGAGTCTGACAGACCCCGCTGCCCGCCCCAGGGCGGCGGATATCCATGAGGATTTTCCACCGCGAAAAAAAAAAAGTGTTTAAGCGATTGACTGCTGCGCTGCGTGTCGCGGGTTCGATTCCCGCACGGAACAATAATTTGTATGACCTACAAGTAGTTTTTCCGGGTCTGGCTGTTTGTGTATGTGACTTTAAATGTTTGTAAACGCACCCACGATACAGGAGAAATTCCTAGTGCGGGGCAAAGTTTAAAAAAAAAACAAAATATATAGTTTGTTTATAACAACTAACTATATTCTCGAATTTACCCAGGGTGGTGATGATAACAATATCCTCAGTGTACGATAGTGTACTGTACCGAACCATGGAGGACCTAGTATGACCCAAAGTGAAATCTGTATTTTTGAGCACAGGTTAAAAGGTGTAAAACACCACTAAAAGTCATAAACGTATAATGTTCTAGTGGAAGTTATTACGCTAATTTTGTAATGTCTTTGAGGATTATTTAGCATAGTTAAATTTCAGCACGGGATTCAGGTATTTTTTTACTAAATCTCAATTACATAGGTACTGACAAACATAGAAAAGATCTCCACCCTTTTTACAACCTTTTGAATAATGAAAACAGACGAGCAATAAAATTGCCCATTAATTTTATTGTTAATTATAAAATTGCTCACCGAGGCACACAGTGGCCTCATCCGTACGAATGGAAATATATATTTTTTACGTTTTTTTTTTGTACTTCTGACTTTTTTCTTGATGCTCGGCTCCCTATGGTCGTGGCGTAAAGTTAGATACCCTTACTCAAGAGTTGGGGTATCATATGCAAATATAATTTTTCCAATCAATCTGGTAGTTCCAGAGACTAGCGCGTTCAAACTTACTAACTATTGCGTTTATACTAACTATTGCTCGTGGCTTTGCCCACTTGGAAGTCAGAAATTATCCCACGGGAATGTTTTACCGGAATAAAACATATCTATGTCCGAACCCAGGTAATGGCCTCCCCGTATCCAAATCTGTATCGTACTTGTCATCCAAATGCGTTCAGTCGTTAAGGCGTGAAAAGGTACAAATAGACAGACAGACAATAGTAGATTATTAACCAAGGGGATAAAGCAGTGTCTTCTGTCGCGGGTGACGATTTAAATCGCGAGCGTAATGAAGCACTCGAGGTTTACTCCCGAGCGTAGCGAGGGTGTTAAAAACTTAAATCACGAGCGACGCGAGGGATTTAAGACGAGTCCTGAGTGTAGCGAGGGATTTAAGTTCACCCAAGACTTAGACAGCTTTATCACCGAGGAAAATACTCTAATTTTCGTACCATTTGCGAAAAAATTAACACAATAATAATATGAGATAAGCATTTATTAAAAATAATGACAATTAAACGTATTTTTAGAACATTAACTTATTTATAAAAATAAATTAAAATAAACTTAACGTTTATGTATTTGAAGAAAACAAAAACGGGGCAAATTCCTAGACTAATATTTTTTTGTCGGAAAAGCATAGGCATCAAGCTCATACGGCCTCGTCGGTTTTCGTAATTTTATTTAATAATCATAACTGCATAATAAATGCGTATTCCTTTTTCAAAAAGATGTATAATACTTTATATACAAAGTCAATGGTGTAAACACAGATGTAGTTCAGTATAAATTTCGGTAAGTATTCCAAATTTAAATCACATTCTCCCCCTAGAGGATGAATGAAATTCAGTACAATTTTCTTTCCCTGTTTTTAACAGATTAAAAATGACTATTGTTATGTTCGCTTTTTGTGGCATAGAATGTCACTTTTTTGAGCAAGTGGTACGAAAATAATACATTCAGATAATCTTTTTATACATAAAACAGGTTTTTATGATTCCTAGGCCCGCTTGCACCAAAAACCCTTTATACGTTTAGCACTGAACATATTTCAAACATTATCTATTCTATCCCTGACAACTTTAAAGTTCATGATTTATAAATTATGAACTTTACCTAGTCTCGATTTAAAGAAAAGTATGTTGCTTGCCTCAAATAAAACGTAATTGACAAAATTATACATGATCCGAAGAAAGTATAAAGTGCTCAGAGTGATTCATTTAAATTACGTTTGTAGTCGTCAAGGGGAGCAAATGTGGATTAGGGTGTCCGGAGATGTGGATATTATAAGTACAAACTGTCGAAATCAGAAGTGTAAGGCACAGTGTAGGCACTTATTTTTAGCCCCCGACGGAAAAAGAGGGGTGTTATAAGTTTTACGTTTAATTTTAAATTTAATATTATTGTGATTGTGTGTGTGTGTGCTAAATAGCCCACTTGGTTCAGGAGAATGATATACCAGGTACGTACTTCTAACCTCTTGAGGGTCATTGTACTCGTAACCGTGACATTATGGGACGAATCTGAAATAACAAAAAAAAAATGCTGTTCCTTACATTTAGTCGAGATATGCGATCATAAGTAGTTTCGAGCAACTGATTTTGCGATTTTAGGGTTTGTCCCATCGTAAAAGTTGTTCATAATGATGAGTACAATGACCTCTTATGAGGTTTTCGGTTATTTTATAACATACTGTGCAAGTAATTAGTATTTCTAAGATAAGTAATTCCGAGTAATTCTAAGATACAATACATGTATGTTATTACTAAGAACTGAAGAGTAGTTAACGAATAGTTCTGATTGGCTACTTCTTTCACAGCTAATAAGAAGGGTTCCAATTCCGAATTTCTTGCATCCGATCTGTGACCCAATTAGGTCTCAAACGTCCTAAGGGATGTACGACGCACAGTAAATTTAGCTGACTGTATGTATATATACTTACGAATTAGACTGAATCTATTACATAACCTAAACTAAATAGGTATTTGTTTGTATTGAGTCTGTTTATTTTTTTCGAAATAATCACCATCTACGTAATTTACATCTTAAATTCGTTCATTTACTGACAGACAATGCACAACTTAAGCTGCTGGGGTCTAAACGCATAGAATTTTGCACAAGATCTTTGAAAATGAATTCCCTTGTGGAGATAAATATGTGATGAAAGCCTCAAACTAAAACTCAAAGCGTTTATTTCAATTAAACTATTTACAGGCAATTTTAAATTGTAAAGTGGTCGGTCAATCAGAAATGTGAAACTAGTTGCCCATTCCAAAGCGTCTGTATAGAAGGTCGTCACTGTCGCCGACAGGAAACCCCATCGGCTTTGTATACAGCATAATTTTATTTATTATTGACATAATCTACTTATTTCAATGTTTTTTATTGAGTTGTGTTGTATGTAATATATGGTTATCTTGCGACCTCGACAATTGATCATATTATTATTTTGAGCAACCGGCAACAAGTTCGTCATGCTCCCTAAGATGTCAATGCTTGCGGTAGCGTCGGGGGTCTGGTTGCCTTCTTCCCTTAAATATGGCGAGGGGGGTAATGGCTGATCTTTGCGTCTTTCTCGTGAACGGGTGCTGCTTGTGGTGACAGGTCATCTTGCTGACTACGGTTTTGTTATTGTTATTAGTATTTAACTGTTCTTCGAACTGTTACTTCGAAGGTCCTAGTTTATCATTTGTGGCTACAAGTTACAGCTACATATAAAAACATAATGTAGCATTGCATAATATGTAAGCGGGTACGCCCTTTATGCCGGAAGGCTTTTTATGATGTACTTATTAAGTTCTGTTTACGTTTTTGTTATTTATTTCAGCTTGAGGATAGTTTTCAATATTGGCGTCGGCTAGCTAACATAATAATATGGCAAATAATTTTATTGTTTTTGTGTTTTGTAATGTTAATTACTTATTAATGTATAGAATTCAGTTCTTCTAACTGAACAGACAGCAGTACTGCTGGGGAGCTTGTTCCTTCACTTCTTTTTCCCAGCTAAAGCACTAGGAAGTGGTGAAGGGCGAGCGATTTGGGGGGAATGTCTTATGTGATTTTGATGTTCAAAAAGTGCTGATTCTCAGCCTAGTTTGAAGAAATGACTTTTGATTGATTGATTGAATGCAATGCTATTTGAAATAAAAATGTATAAACGATGACTAAACTAGATTCCATTATATAAACAAAGTACCCTCCCCTCATCGGATTTGTTGTCCTAAACAAGCTGCAAAATATCTCAAATTAGACTCAGGTCTGAGTAGGTACTAAGTTGAAACGCGATTACTCAGAACATTCTCAGTATCAGCTCGGAGTTTAGAATTGCGTCCGACGTATGTCAATAGGTTTAGCCCCAATTCCGTGAAACTTAATACTGTCACCGGTGAAATGTGGGGTCCTATTACATTACAATACACGTCTGTTTGTCTCTTCTGGGAAAACAGAGCTCGACATGTACTGTTTGGAATGAAATTAAACAGATTTCTGATAATACACAGTCCTGTTTAGGAGACAGTGTTAGATCTATTAATATCATCCGCCTAGTTGAAGGAGTATCTTTAGGCGTTAGTCAAACAATATTGTTACTTATCATAACAAGCTTGTACTCCCGAAGGTTTATACAGTAATGAAATGTAATAATAATATCGTTTATTTATAAAAATGGTGCAGATTTACAATAACATAAATTAAAAATTATAGAGGACTCAGTTGCTTATTTGCCTGAACTAGGTAGCACCTGTGTTTCAGACTAGAAAAGTGCTTAGAATGTTAAAATATAAAATTACAAAAACGGAGAAGACCAATTAAAAACTAATATTAACTTAAAACTAAACATGTTTTATTTACAGACAACGAGTAAATTCTCTGTCTCACTGTATGATATGCTAAGTAAAAATAGCAGAATAATCAGTACAGTCGTAAAGTGAGTGTGTCGTAGAGTCGTGTCGTCGTCGTCGTCAGTTTTTACAGTCGTAATTATTTAATTTATAGATACTTAATTTCCTATTTAATTTATTGTATAGAAATGGGCCTAAAAATGTATAAAATCTGACAAAAACAAAGACATATTTAGAGGGTGTATTTGACTCGCATACAATATCATTTCGTCTCTTAATAGTACTTTCAATGTTATATGAGAGCATGGTGTGCTGTTTTAATACTAAGTGCGTTATGAAAAGCTGGCTAACGGTCAGCACGTTACAGGATTTGTATAGCAGATCTGTAGGATAGAGAAAGGGATGGAAGTTTGCTACTTTTAAAATGGCTCTCTGTGCTCTTTCAAGAGGCAGTAAGTAGGTTTTTGGTACTCCCCCCCATGAAGTAATACAGTACTGTATTACAGATTGACCTAGGGCCAAGTAAACTTGTGCCGCTACTGTTTTATTTGCAATTGCTCGCAATTTTTTTAAAACAAAAATTAGCATGCGCACTCTTGTAACCAAACTGTCAATATGTGGTCTAAAAGAGAGCGACTCGTCAATTAGAACCCCGAGATATTTTATGTTACATGTTTTGAGGATAAAAGGACACTTACATATTATGCTGACTGAGCGGAGTCCGCAATGATGGGCATACAGATGAGAGTTAGTAATATTAAAATGCGGTTTGCGGATGAAGAAGTGAATATATTTTGTAAAAGGGTGGGGCCCAAAATACTTCCCTGGGGAACACCAAAACCTGTGTTTTTTTGCTCGTCGCTAGTAATATTGTCAATTTTAACACATTGATAACGATCGTCTAAGTAGTCGGCAAAAAGTTTCAGCGGCGTTCCCCTTATTCCTAAGAACTCTAATTTGTACAAAAGCGTAGAAACGGAGACCGTATCAAAAGCCTTCGCCAAATCAAGGAAGATTCCCAGGGTCTGGTTTCCTTTACCAAGTTCTTCTGAGACATAATCTGTTAGACTGTGCACTGCATCGACTGTGGATAATTTGGCTCTAAAACCAAATTGCGCAGATGATAAGAATTCATTTTTCTCTAGATAGTTAACTAGTCTAATGTTTATGATTTTTTCTAGTATTTTAGATATTGCGGGGAGTAATGATATTGGCCGATAATTGTTAACTAGGTCTTTGTTTCCGGATTTGAAGATATCGATTACAATTGCTTTTTTTAGACATAAATTAGGGAAAATGCCTTCAGAAAAACACATACGAAACAAGGATATACTTAAAAAGTTTAAGGGTCTTATTGCTAATGTTATCCCATCCAACAGCACAGTTATCTTTTATGCACGGTTTACGTACACATAATTACCGTCAGGCTGCAAACGCAGCAACCTACTTTTCTCTTTCGTATTTAAAACAATGTTTCATATAATTTTAAGTTAGTTGACAAATTACATACTTACGCGAACACCGCGGAATAGCATCCAACCCACTTTTACTTTGTTGTGATCGGTACTCTAATAAACTTTTAGTGTTACCAAATCTGTGTGTGTTTACGTCAACTCACCTAACTCCAAGTTCTTATTTACTTGCCACTTCTCACATAAACTGCAAGTGTAAGGTGCCGACTACTACGGGATCTTACATTTTAGTTCACAGATTATTCGGGTAATTTCGTGTTCGTCTGTGTCTAGCAAGGCAAAAGATTTTAAGGTACGTCTATTTTCACACTTTTGGGAAGAAGGTTGAAAACAGTCAGGTTTTGGAATCTGCTCAGCAAGAGTTTTTTGAGATTTCAAAATTATTCACTTCGTTGGCTGACAGAATAGGTGAAGGGTAAGAAAGCAGTAAACTCGAATTTGATTCGCGCTGTTTTGACATGTAGGTGACGTTTTTGATATGTTTCCAAAGTTGCTTGCTATTGTTTCCAGCTCTATTTAATTAATTTTTATCGTAAACAGACAATCAGAGCCTCAGAGGTCTACCTACACCTAGTATACCCACATTTCGCTAGTTACATTTAAGTCCCAAGAACAGGAGGCGGAGCTACTTCCATCAACCGGACACAAATCCAAACTCAAGCTGCTACTCAGAAATTCCTGAAGGGAAATCCCAAAAATACACTGCCCGACCTGGGGATTGAAGCCTGGACTCAGCAGCAGCGCTTGCGGCCACTAGACCATCGAGGCAGTACACACACAGATTAGGTACTATATATCGACACCCATGATATAAATACTCTATAAAAGTGTCTGAAACAGTTAGCTTATTGCCAACATCAAAACAACCAGTGTCATAGTAATCATAATGTCATCCAAACGAATGTTATAATGTTGTACTAAATTATTCATTATGCAACTCGAACTCGATCCCTTCCTTGTTCATCAAACAGCCACATTCTCACTACTCAATTCGTGGTATCTTTATGAATAAAAAAAAAAGAGCATTGTCATGCACGCGCGTTTCACTATTACAGCTACTAATTAAAAAAAAACGTATAGATTATTCTAATTCTCGTCGTAACCCGCCATTTTTGTTCGATATTAATAGGCATTACGGAAAAATTATTACTTTGTTGTTACAAAATTAATGAAGTGGTAAATATAAATATTCCGAGTACATCAGGATCTGCCAACTTTCATCAAGGTGCAAATATTCAAATGCATTACAATAATTGTACGATCCAATATGTAAATAATTATTACACTATACATAAATAATTCTATTATTACCTACACATAGTTTGTTTCTATTAGATACTCAGCAATTAAACTTACAATGAATTTACATAGGGTTCTTACAACACTTTCACCCTATGGTTTCAGAATCATTTATAGAGGATTCATATCATATCTCCACATATATTTCTTTTGCTGTGCCCGACAGGGTCCATGATTGTTTATTTTGACCAATATTTACCATCTAAGCCTACATTGTGGAATGCAATAAAGAATTGAATATTGAGTATTGGTGTAGATAAAGTCTTGTATGCAACTGTACATAATTAGGCATTAAAACACTCATGTGATACTATTATAACACTCGGCTTCGGCTGGTGTGATAAATCCACATTCGAGTTTGAATACCCCTTATTATACAAAAGTTGCATAAATAAATATTATTCTATTGCTCCTAGTACTAAGTAATCATTACACCTGCCGAACGACTAATCTATGACGTAGGTATCATCAACTCGAAAACGAGAAGAAGTCATAATGATTAAAATAACTCTTGTCACTAGCTCATTACAAGCATACATATTTTATTTAACTTGATGAACTGCCTTTGAATTGCTATTCACTAGCAGCCTTAACAGAAAAACTCTTCAAAACCAACATGAATTTTAATCAAATACAGCTTCACAGTAACAAGTCTTCCTATAAGAAACACAGTTGATTTATTCCTATTTCTTTTCAGCCAATCAGCGCGAGATCTAATCCTACGGAGCCATCTAATTGGCTGGGTCGACGAGTGCTGCGCAAGACGACGTAATAAGATTGATTACGAGCCGCGACTCCTTACTGAGGTAATTGTATATAAGGTTTAATTTATGTGACGTAGTACATGATTTCGCCAATGAATTCTATGCTAGATTTTTTTGTATCATCATCATTATTACTACAAAGAACATAAAGTGCAACGGTTTTGTTTATATGAAACACTAGCGTCTCCCGCCCTTGTTTCGCACGTGTGATAAATGATAAGTTAAATATTAATTTATTACAATAACTATACACATCGTCGAGCTCCTTAAGTTCTGTGTTGAGCTGCACGGTTACTGACAAATGCGTGCATTGACTGGGTGGATTCACTCAATCTGTAAGGTTATTTCCTCAAAAGACCATTTCAAACACCGATCTACTTACATAGTGTTCATATGATCTGACCAAGATAATGTCTGGACTTTAAAAAAACTGCGACCTCTGAGTTTGTTTCGGCCTTCCTTCTCAGAGTAGTCAGACAGGAAATGCCGACCTCATGTAGGTAAAAAACATGACTGACGGTTAAAATGTTTGAACAAACCTACTTACAGGAATAAAATCATTTATCACACCTTCCGGAATAATTGCTCAAATGATGGTTAAAAATATCAATCTATAGCCTAATTTAGAAGGTCTAAGCAGTCACACAGACAGACACGAAATACGACTTTGTTTTAAACTGTGTAGTATAGATTGATAAAAGTGATCGATGACGCAGCGGCGGCGGCGGCGGTCGATTTGATGGAATTTGTGCCTCCAACAAACTTTAAAGATAACGAAACCAAGTTTAGAGACAAAAGTGAAATGTCTCATGTGCACGCATAAAAACATAAGAAAGTTTTCTTGAAGTTAAGAAAAATTGTTATGTTCACATTCCCATATAACCAAAGTTTGCCACAGGAAGAAAACAAGTTTAGGTATGAAATTAATATGACATTGCATAATTTGACAAATAGTAACAATTTATTCCATCTAATTGACTCTAACAATTATGTTGGTAATCATTTATATTTGACTAAAGATAGATATTTTGTGGATAGGTACTATTTGTCAAAATATTGTAAAAGACAGATAGCTGTGTCGCTATCATATTACTTTTGTATTACAGCCAAGAATTTGGCTAAACAAATTGCTTCTATTGAGCAAAGCTATACTAACATATCAAATAATTCAGCCAATAATTTGGTATCACACATTGACATTGCTAATCATTTAAATAAAAAAATAAGACAATAGAGGCAACCTCTAGCAATAATGTACAGAATTGTAAGAATAATTCAAGTAAAAGCTTGAAATCAGTAAATAGTATCAACCTGGTGCATCAAAACATTCAAGGATTTATGAACAAAGATTTAGAAGTAGAATTATTTATGAACTGTAACAGTATAGATATTCTTTGTATAACAGAACATTGGCTTAAAATCCACCAGTTCTTGTTCAATTTTAATAATCACCAGGTTGGTAGTTCGTTCAGCAGAGTAAATGCTATACATGGTGGCTCCTTAATTTTAGTAAGCAACCAGCTTAAATTTAAAGAACGTAAGGATATTGTGAGCCTATCTGTTGAGCGGACAATAGAAATAGCCTGTATAGAATTGGAGCAGTTTATTGTATTAAGTGTGTACAGACCCCCTTCAGGATTGTATGACTGCTTTGAAAAGGTAATGGATGAAGTGTTAAACAAGATTTGTAACTCGAACAAGTCCATTATCACTTGCGGTGATTTTAATGTTAATTTATTAGAAAACTCAGGTTCTTGTAGTAAAATATTAAGTCTGTTTCAGTCCTACAATCTTGTAAACCTATTTTTGGAGCCCACTAGAATAACCCCTACTAGTGCAACATGCCTAGATAATATTTATACAGATGTTATACCAAGCCACAAAGAAATAATAAATTTACTAGATTCTGATCATTGCGGGCAAAGGATTACTATCCAAAACCAAATCAAGAAAGTGGCTAAAAAGGATATCACTGTCAACCCCAAAACTGCAAGTCGCTTGGAAGCTTTTAAAGTTAAACTCATTAATAAATTACCAGTTTTATCTATTAATTTTGATCCTAATCATCTATATGATGATTTTTTTAATATATACTGTAAACAATTTAATTCCACCTTTGTTCCCAAGACTATCTCGGTTAATAGCAACGCATCTTTCAGTGATTGGGCTACCATTGGTATTCATAAAAGTAGAACACGGCTTTATGAACTGTACAATGAAAGGACCGTTTTAAACACTGCTGAATTTAATTTATATGTTAGAAATTATTCAAAATTATTTAAAAAAGTTTGTTGTATGGCCAAGTCCCGTTATTTGAGTTCGAAGATTAAAAACAGCAGTAATGTAATTAAAACGACTTGGAATATTGTTAATAGTGAAACGGGAAGGTCTAGTAACCGAAATACTGACTACAGCCTGTCCATTAAAGACAACATAATAAAATCTGACTCACAAGTCGCCGCGGCCTTTGAAAATTTCTTTTCAGATATTCCCGTTTCAACTACTAAATCACTAAACTCATCACCTTCTGTTGCTGAGTATTTGCTTAAAGAAAATGTTAATGTTTGCGATTCGGAATTTCATTTTGAACATATTACTTGTAGAGATATAATTAAAACCTTTCACACTTTAAACGTAAAAAAGACTGCAGATCTGTGGGGTAATTCTGTAGAAGTTGCTAAGTCTATTATTGACATTGTAGCACCTACTTTAGCTCTTATTTTTAACAATTGTATCGACTGTGGAGAGTTTCCTGACCTCATGAAAAATAGTAAAATAATACCTTTGTTTAAATCAGGTAGTACTACAGACCCCACAAATTATAGACCTATTTCAGTACTACCTACCTTTAGTAAAATTTTTGAAAAATTAATTTTAGCCCAATTGCAAAGATTTTTTAATAAACATAAATTATTACATAGTAAACAGTTCGGTTTTACAAGGGGTCGTTCAACTACTGATGCCGGTGTTGAACTTTTAGGACATATCTATAATGCATGGGAAGATAAATGCGATGCCTTGGGCATTTTTTGTGATTTGTCCAAGGCGTTCGATTGCGTTCTTCATGAAACGCTAATCAGGAAACTCCGCCACTACGGGATCCGGAACACCGCTCTGGATCTTCTTACTTCATACTTGAATAATAGGGTTCAGAGCGTTGACGTTAATGGTAAAAGATCTCCCGGATCTATAGTAACAATGGGAGTCCCACAGGGCTCAATTCTTGGTCCTTTTTTGTTTCTTATTTATATTAATGACTTGCCTTACCTCATAAAGGATAATCATGATATAGTGTTGTTTGCGGACGATACTTTACTTTTGTTTAAACTTAAACGTCAGCAGCTGGTTACTGACGATGTAAATAGCGCGATCTCAAAAGTAGTTCACTGGTTCAATGTTAATAATTTACTACTTAATGAAAAAAAAACCAAATGCATTAAGTTTACGTTGCCTCACGTTAGACAGGTGTTAACTAATGTATTGATAAAGGGCAGAGAATTGAATCCTGAAGATAGCACAGTATTCTTGGGCTTAACTTTGGATGCTAAGCTTCAGTGGGGCCCACACATAGATAAATTATCAAAAAAGCTTAGCTCCGCAGCATACGCTGTTAGAAAAATTCGTAATTTAACTGACATAGAGACAGCCCGTTTAGTGTACTTTAGCTATTTTCATAGTGTAATGTCGTATGGTATTCTGTTGTGGGGAAATGCCGCCGACATTCAGACTATCTTTGTTTTGCAGAAAAGAGCTGTTCGATCAATTTATAAATTAAGCCCGAGACACACTCTCAGAGAGAAATTTAAGGAGATTAATGTAATGACTGTGCCGTCACAGTATATTTTTGAAAATCTTTTATATGCCCATAAAAATATAAACTTGTTTAAAAAATACAGTGATATCCATAATATAAATACTAGGAACAAACACAGCTTCGTTGTACCTACAACAAGGCTCAAGAAAATAGGTGGCTCGTTCAGATGTCAATGTATACGCTTTTATAATAAACTTCCAAGCCACTTTCAAGATCTAAGCCTTAATAAATTCAAATCATTCATTAAACGTAAGTTGTGCCAGAAAGGCTTTTATACCGTTAAGGATTATATTGAGGACAAAAAGGCTTGGGATTGAGTTGTTCCAATTTTCTGCATACTGAATGTTTTCTTTTATTTCTGTTACATACACTGATAAATTGATAATTATTATAACAGAACGACTTGAATACTTACCTGAGAAGTACAATTTATTGTTTCAATTATTGTGAATGTGAGGACTATGTGGGTCATTGTTTCAGTTTTAATCATGATCTGGCAGTTTAAGTAGTTCATGCGGCCTACCCAAATGTCCTTTCTTTGGTATTGTTCGTCGAATCGTTGAGCTCCTAAAGTTCTGAGTTGAGCTGCACGGTTACTGACAAATGCGTGCACTGACTGGACAGGTCCTCTTAATCTGCGTGGTTCTTTCCTCAGAAGACCATTTCAGATACTAATCTACATGGTCCTCAAAGATTATGTTCAATATTTATATACACATTGACATTGATGAATTTTATACATACAATGACATGAGTATTTACTTTGTAAAGTATTATATTATTTAAATTATTGTGAATGTGAAGATTATGTGGATTATTACTTTTTTTATTTTATTTCTTAGTTAGTTTCAGGATCTGGCAGCTTGAGTAATTTATGCGGCCTACCCAAATGTCCTTTCTTTGGTATTGTTCGTCGAATCGTTGTGCTCCTTAAGTTCTCAGTTGAGCGGCAAGATTACTGACAAATGCGTGCACTGACTGGACAGGTCCGCTCAATCTGTATGGTTTTTCCTCAAAAGACCGTTTCAGACACCAATCTACATGGTCTTCACATGATCTGACCAAGATTATGTCTGGACTTTAAAAGAGACTGTGACCTCTGAGTTTGTTTCGGCCTTTCTTCTCAGAGTAGTCAGTTATGAAACGCCGACCTCATCTAGTTTTAAAAATATGATTGACGTGTAAAAGTGTTTGTAACAAACCTACTTACAGAAATAAAATCATTTATCATTTATCAATTATCATAATGCTCACGCAATTGGGAGAATCAGCCTAAAGGCAGATTTAGTGCAGTTGCGGTTTCATCCTTACGCTTGAAAAATAAGTTTATTTGGGCCACCACAAATCTATATTGTAACAAGTAGGTATAGCAATACTCTAAAGCTCGCTAACAAAGATTTGTTCCATCTCATAAGCGTCTGTTCTTTATGAAAATATTCTAAATATATTCAGCGGCGTGTAGATGTTCGTTTTATCTTGTTTATCATTATTTCTTCATACTTGTGGGGGCTGACGCGACAAAACTTGCGGTCGACATACGGGAACACGGTGTGCGCGAACGGCACTCCCCTATTAGCACGAGCATGTACTTAGATTGATAAATGATAATGTAATCGTGTCTGTATTCGGTTGAAACAATAAACTACAGTGACGTTAAATTATCTTCCCAGCGCAGCGCCACCCATCACCAAAGACACACCTACCACACACCAACATAGGGACTCAACATCGGTGACCCCGACGTGATCAACAACATTCATGTGCTCTCGTTCCACACGCTTAGCATTCAAAACATACCGCTTAGTTAATCAGGAATGTTGTTTGTAATGTAGGATAAACTCATATCATTATACGAGTACAAGGCTAATTATACCTACTTATGTACTACCAATTACATTATTATTCAACGTAAACTTCTTTCTTTCTTTTTTTTATTTCTTTTAACTGCTTATGAAATTGCTGTGAAGATTCAGTAGTGTAGTAGTATTAGATTACAGACGGCTTCTTCATCTTCCGTTGCAATAGATAATCTTCTATTGGCCCAATTAACACAGGTTCCGACTCTTATTCTGTATAACCGTCATGTTACATCTAACAATTATACGGGGATATCTGAAACATAATTATATGCTATCTAAGTTGTAATAGATGAAACCGAAACCGAGATACGTTTGCTTGATCTGCTTGATTACATGCCTGAGCCTTATAATATCATTATGAGTGAACCCTGTCAAGACAAATCCAATAAATTCAGATAAAAAGTTTCTTCCACGTTCATTCATATTCTTTTCATTACTCATACTCGGAAAGTAGGTCTGAAGTTGCCTGAGGGGTTGAAAGTAATACTTTTCAGCCCTAGGGAGAATCGCTTTCAACTGACACCGGTCAAATGATTAAAAAAAACTAGTTCTATTTTCACATTTTTATTGAGCCATGTTCCAACATCCTATACAGCCACTCAATTACAGCGCGATGTAAAATTGAAATAACATAAAGTTAAGTATTAATTAAAGAATATATTTTTTTAAATGACTTTATTATAATTGATAATCAACTATTTCTTTAAAATAACATAGATTTGGGCAAAATATTTACCATTTTTTCAATGATGGAAATGAAAAATAATGGCTGAATAGCTAGAAGCCGGCCACAGAAAATAAAACTAGGCGGGAAAGCGGCAATCCGATCTTCATTTGTTTTTTCGAGTTGTAGAGTTTTGTTTATACTTCCGTATAGCAGATATTTGTATTAACACCATTAGTTTATCAGATTCAGATATGGATATAATGCCTGATTTTATTTGAGAAGAGTCTGGTATCCCGAAACAGATGGCCACGTATCTTAATTTACCAAATCCAAACGTACATTCTGGTCACTGCTTCCGCAGAACTTCAGCTACTTTGTTAGCCGATTCAGGCGCAGATTTGATTACAAATACAAGACACGGAGGATGGAAATCGAGTATAGTAGCTGAAGGATAGGAAAATAAGACTAAAATATCAAGTAAAGCAACAAAAACGATAAATCTACATTCCTCGGAATTCTCTCCGCGACCTTGTACTTCCAAAGACTATCCGCAGCCAAGTAAAAAAAAATCTATTCCAGCTGAAGAAAATGACAAAATATTGCTTTCTCCAACATTTACAGAAACACAAGAAAGTTTCGCAAAAAATATCCAACATTAATATACCAGAAATAACATTTCCTTCGCGTTAATAATTGCTCTAATTTTAATATTAATTTTAAATAGTTATTATCTTACCAATATTGTTTATTTATGTTTTAATAAAATATTGTTTTTTTAACTATATAATTATATATAACTACTATTTTTATTTACTTTCCTCATATTCGAAATGAAACGCAGAGTGTTTACCTCGGGTGAAAGACCTATTTAGGCACTCGAACCACTGGCGCCCTCGCTATGCTTGTGCGCCAAACAATTTCGTGCCTAAATATGTGCCTTTCATCCCTTGTATAACAATCTACTATTCTCGCCCTCTTTTATCTTTGCCTTTTTCAAATACAAAGCAAACACAAAAGATAAAAAAAAAAACAAACAATTATAGATCACAGCTCTATCAGATGAGATTCAGAAAAAGATTGCTTTCAATCCCATTCAAAGGAACGATGAATGGTACCGAACGACTGAACGAATAATGGAATTCATCCGCGAGCTGATTGACTCGCTCGCGATAACTTTTGGAATAAAACCGACGTTTGGTCGGTCATAAATTTTCTCCGATTAGATTTTGCCGACTGTGCGGAAGTTAGTGCGTATGTTGAATGACAACTTTGCAAATACTCGATCCAGTTAAGAGTTTGGCTTTTCATTTAATTCAGTTAACTCTTTGTGCTTATGACTGTGTTTATGTGTTAATTTCACAAATAAGGAGGCCATGAAAGTTACCCACAGTTTAACAATGTTTTATAATTATATAAAGTAATTTTTTTTACATGATCGGTAATACTAGTTTTTTCCACAATATTGAGTACGTTGATTCCCTGGGTGGATTAGACTTAATGAAGTTTTGAGACGTTACATTTACTTAGTATGTAGGTACTAAGCCAACTAAGCGAGAAGGCAATTATGTTGATAACTTTTTCAATCACACTGTTTTGCCTCAGCCCGTCTCCCAAGTTCCACCTAAGCGTCCTACAAATTTCCTTGAAGATTGAAAATTAGGGAAGCCTAAATTTTAATACAAATCTATACAAAAAACAACATCTATGTCACCAGAACCCCCCATGATTGCTAGAACGGCTTCAATCCGAACATGTCGCCTCCCTCGCAGGAATAGTATCGTTCGGCAAAGCATTGTATTGCATACAAGCCTCGCTTCCGCACTTCACTCGTATTCATGTCATGCCCACTATTCTTCAAGTGATGAAATACGTCAACATCTCTGGCAACTGAAACCAATCCCTATTTCGTAGAAGGGAATGTGTATATTCGTATGACAGTGCTATATTTAGATGGGAAGCATTGATTGCGTGGCGATTAAAAAGTGGAATCGGTCGTTTTATGCACGAGTCCGTGCGTGGTTGTGTACACAGTTTAGAAGCACAAATCGATTGTGGAGGGGATGGACCAAAGTTGATGATTGGTTTTCAGTTTTAAATGTTGTGTAGAAAAACTTTCAGAAAAGCGAAAACTACTTCACTGTTTTCGCTTTTCGAATGCTTTTTAGTGTTAATCTTGACAAGTTTCAATTAATCAACATTCAATCAGTTGAAATGAAGTAACAGTTAAAATGTTGTGGTATTTAATAAGAAAACGATAGTATAATTAATCTGCCGAAGATAAAATTCTTTATCATTCTGTGCCAAGCTCATTATAATGTACGAAATAGAGTTAGGACGGTCTTCTGCTAAGCCTTTTAGGGTTTATAATCCTCTGCAGGGTAGGTAAGTATATCCTGTGCTCATACCTAAGCAGCATATACATCTACATTGTTTTAGTTAATGGTAGAGGTACAGACTACAGACCTACCATTAACTAAAACAATGTAGATTGGAATGAGTTGAGTCACAGATCAAAGAATACAAGTAGTTTAGTGAATGGGCTACAAGCTAAAATCGAAAACTATGAGAATTAAAGAAATAGTCATCAAATTATCTTCGAGGAATACTGAAATAAGTTGAATGTTTAAACTAACGGACACGACTGCACAATTATGTTTCATTATTGCAAAAAAAGCAATCAACCTTACATTAATATGTGTACAATACTGTCGATATATTCAAATTCCTGTTGCTTAAACCTAGCGTTTTCCCAACTATGTTGAGGTCAGCTTCCAGTCTAACCGGATGCAGCTGAATACATGTATCACCATGTAATGAATGCTGACTTACCTGACCCACGTTGTTACAAATGACACACCAAATTAAAAGGAATATATTTAAACTCGCGTTCCCCTCAATAATAACGAACACATTACCCTGTCAGCGTACAGTAATGAAGTTACTGTTTAGCAATGTAAGGTATTGTGTCTACTTTTGTTATGTAATATGTGGGTATGGACTAATATGAATAAACCAGTCGGCTATCCACCTCCGTGTTTAATTGATATCCCATTTGGTGACGAGAAATTCGAATTCTAATTGCGTGTTAAATTGTTATTAACGATGCCGATCGGTCGACTAGAACCATTTGACATTCATTCGAAGCAGTGGCCGTCGTATATTCGCCGTGTCAAACAGTACTTATTACTCAATGAGATCAAAGATAACTTGTGTGTGCCTTTGTTAATTACGGTTGTGGGTGAAACTACATACTCGTTAATGTGCGATCTATGTGCCCCGGCGGATCCAGAAAGGAAGAAATTTGACGATTTGGTACGTTTGGTGACCAATCATCTAGAACCACAGAGAGCGGAGATTGCCGAGCGTCACATGTTTCGCTTACGAAGACAGCGTGTTGGGGAATCCATGACGGCCTATCTCCAAGATTTAAAACACCTCGCGGCCACGTGCAACTTTGGTACAATGCTAGAAGAAAATCTTCGCGATCAATTTAAACTTCTAAACTTCACTTTAATATCCATGTAGACAACATTATCAACAAAGCCCTTAAAATGTACGGTTTTGTTATGCGCAGCAGCAAAGATTTCAAGCGTCCATCAACCTATAGATACTTATATATATCGCTAGTTAGGCCTTGTCTGGAGTTTGCTACTATCATATGGAATCCCTATTACGCAAAATATATTGAGTCGATTGAAACTGTTCAGCGTAAATTCCTAAGAGCTCTGCATTACAGATGCTGTCACAGCCACGGTTCGCATGTTATGTTGCTTAACAATTACAAACTGTTAACCCTAGAATCCAGAAGACTGCTTCTCGGAGCAATGTTCCTACATGGTATTGTGCATAACAAATATGATTGTTCAGACTTAATAAATAAACTATGTTACATCGTTCCGAGGACAGTAGTGCGCAGACAAGCGCGTCCATACCGCTTACTATCTATAAATACCAAGCACGTCTGTAACTCCAATGCTGGCTTGCGCGCTCCTCTGCGTCAACTTGTGGATTTCTACAACACTCGATTTGAAAACATTGATATTTTTAGTCTAACAGCACATCAATTTAGGAAATCTGTAGTCGATTCTATCTTAGCTTATGAATGATTAAGTGCTGTATTTTATTTTATTATTATTTTTTCCTTTTTCTTTTCTATTCCATAAATTTCGTTTTAGGAAGCAATCAATTAATTCAAAAATTTTATCTTTCTGTCCATTCATTCATGTAGTCTGTTTTTATTTTTATCTCACGTAGCATTAACAATCAACAAATTAGTAATAAGTGGATAATGTTGCTAGTAGTATAATAAGTATTTTGTATAATTAGTAAGATACTATGTATAACATTTAATTGTACTCCTGTTTTTTATCCCGAAATAAAATAAAATAAAATAAAATTTGTTTCGGGACTATCCAACACCGCGATGCGATCGCGTATTTTTGCTGAGAAAAATATAAAATACAAAGAGGCGGTGGAGCTGGCTCTGGCGTTAGAGGCTGCAGAGAGGCACGCGGAGGTGAGCGCGGCGACCGCTGCCGCAGCCACGACCTCAGGTGCAGGTGGCGACGCGGGTGAAGGCCTGCATAGGACCGACGCGGGCCGAGCACGTGACGGAGGCGCACGTCGGCCTGGGTGCAACCCAGGCGCTAGAGCTGACGGCGCAGCGTCGAGAGGGTACACCCCTGCGACGCCGGCGCAGGCTGCGACAGCACAATAGTGCTGGCGGTATGGAAAGCCGCATAGGCCGGAAAGATGTCGTTACATCAATTACAACTGTGATGAGTGGAACCAACGTGGAAATTTGAAAGTGATGTGCAAAGAGGTGCGTGGTAGTGGTCGGTCTGGTAGGCAAAACTACGTAACCGACGACAACTCGGGTGACGAGGATTTGTTTAGCATCGAACTGGCGTCTAAAGGTAACAAACCTTACTTTATTAACGTGAGCATTGACAGTTACGAAATTAAATGCGAAGTCGACACTGGAAGTCGCATTTCGGCGATTAGTGAAGATTTTTATAAGCAGATGTTTCCAAATAAAACAATTCAATCGGATAATCTTATGTTACGGTGTTATGCAGGTACGCGGAGTGAGTCATTAGGTGACATATTGGTCAATGTTAAACTTGGTAACGTAACGGTGAACAATTTGTCTTGTTATGTAATTAAAAATGGTGGACGCCCATTATTGGGCAGTGTAAGTGTAAAAAGTAAAAAGTGTAAGGTATTGTGTCTACTTTTGTTATGTAATATGTGGGTATGCGCTAATATGAATAAACCAGTCAGCTATCCACCTCCGTGTTTAATTGATGTCCCAAGCAAGAATAACCATTAACCAGTAATCCACGCCAGTATAACAGTAACAGGCGCGAGTAAATTGACTCGCCGGTCGTCAACCCGTAGGTATGCCCAGTATTGTAAGCTATAGGTATATTGGTGTGGCAATAGCTTTGTACTTTACCACTTGAATTCGATTTTTGTTGCCATAACCAAGGCTATGAGTCCACTACTACTGTGTCGTTTTGGCATCTGCTAAAAGAAAATAATGGCCAGTCAGCCTTGATGATAGCGAACTTGGCTGGCCAGGGTACCTCGGGTAACCAGGGTACCAGGGGGCCTCGGATCAATCGCACAATATGGTATTTTTTATGCGACAATGTTTGCTTGCGGCCGCGGTGCGGCGGCATCTACAAAAACAGGCAATTCAAACAAAAAAAAAGAATCGTTTTATCTGTAAAATAGTTCATTATAAGTTGGTGGTGCCCTTTTTTATAAAAATATTGGACCGAATTAAGACCTTATATTTACAAAGTTAACCGCTGAATTCGGTTGTGCATCTATTCTGTGGCTATATATATATAGAATTTTTTTAATGATTTTTTTCGTAATTTTCACCTAACATCAGTTTTCGATTTTTTCTCGTTCTGTTGAACATTTCTGGTTCAGATTTTATGTGATAACTAATTAGCATAGTCTAACCCAAAATAATTATGGTTTATCTAGGAATTGCAGAACTTACTTAGAATTTATTCGAAAGTTCAAAATTAAGATTTGATTGAACCCAAAATCTCCCCATATTTTTTTTTATACATTGAAAATTTGTCAGTACTGAGCTCAAATCTTAATTTACGCTGTTTTTTCCTACCTGTTTCATTATTTATTATTTGCCAGGTAGCTTTTATTTTCACATCAGCTGATTGTATTGCTGATTTTATTTTATTGTTTTTTTTTTAAGAGCTTTCTATATTGCACACACTTTTTAAAGTTGTAGAATATTTTTCAACACACTGTTCAAAGCTTCAATTCATGTGCTACTTTAGGCCATGATTTTCGAAAAGTATTCCCCTGCTTTTACGAATACCTTGAGTCGCCCGATCACTAAATAAGAACTTCGTATAAACATTTTTAGTCTTTAGTGGAAAAGTTTCATTAAAATGCGTGTTTAATAGTGAAAATAACTCGACGTAGAACTCATGTGGGCCACATATATTATTAAAACAACCCTGAACACATAATTTGTTGCCCAAAGAATTATTTAATTTCTCATTTTTTTTACTTGTCCTACGTCTTAAATCTTGTTTAAAAATTTTGTAAAGGCATATAGGAGCAAAATGTTGTTGTTTGTAAACTGTGATCGGGCGTCAACTTATTCTAACATCTAATTCCATAGAATAATAACTAATTCTAATCATTCTAATTGTATCCATTTAGGTGGCAGAAGAAGCTGTCACTCGGGTTGGTTCAATAAAAATAATTGACATATCAAATGACCTTAAAAGACTTAGGTAATTAGTTTCGTAGGCAGTATTCGAGTTATTTTCTAATAAATTAATATAGAAATCACCACATACGATTATTGACTTACTACTAGCACTAAGTTTCTTTAGCACATCTTCCAGATTGAAACAAAGATAGATTCTGGTAACTTGGAGGTCTGTGTACACAAACTATAATTAATATGCTTATCAAGCTCAACACAGGACAAATCAATGGTGTGTTCAAGAGTCAATCCGATGATGTCTTTTCGTTCTTTCGATTTAATACAACTTTTAACTAATATTAATGACCCGCCATGTATCATACGTTTTCGGCTGAATTGGCTATCTACACAATAATTTTCCTAGTTAATTGACAGTTACTTGATGCTCTTCCAACCAATGTTCTGTTAAACAAAGGACATCAAATTTGGTATTTTCTAAAAACAATTCTATTTCCAGTAATTTGGAAGAGCAACCTTGGATATTTTGATTAAATAGTTTTAAAGTATGTTGCTCTCTCTTTGGTTTTTTATTATTATGAGTATTATTGCCAGAAGATACCTTTTTATTATTCTCTAATAATAATTGGTTATTTCAAGGGGTAACTTCTGTTGTCAAAGAAATGCCGACCTCATTTAGTTTTAAAAAAATACGATTACTTAATGTGTAAAAGTGTTTGTTCAAATCTACTTACAGAAATAAAATAATTTATCATTTATTTATCATTTGTCTTAATAACTAGTTTAAAGAGTTATCCGGAGTGAACTCCACAACTATAACTCCACAACGTACATACGCGATACAACCACATGTAATGGTATTGGCCGGCCGACACAGGCGCGGCGCGGTGCCAGTAATAATTGATTGATGATACCCTGCTACTCTATCATATTAGATTATGTACTTCGGTGACTAGTTTTTGCGATGGATAAGGAGAGTCTTATTCGAAAAATGACAATTTTTGTTGGAGGTCAAATGGGTTTAGTATTTCATAAAAAAATAATGGTAGAAAGGAGTAGCTGTTCTTTTTATGCGCGTTTCAGATTTTTTCAAGCTTCCGATTTTTCAATTGTGAGATATCTTTTGTCGGAAAAATAAATAATATTTTCAATACAAAAGCTGTCGAAGCGCAATTTTTATTCCATTGAAAACCTGCTCATATAAGAATAAGCAAATTGGTATCTAAACTAAAACTGTATAAACAGAACAGTGTTCTCGTCAAAATTGGTTCAGTTCGTCGGCTTTAATACCAAACAGATAAACTCACCTAGATCTGATAGCCCGATTTATCCTCTGGTGACATCAAACCTCGTGTCAAATTAACACTCGATTGAATAACCTGACAGAGTAATCATTAAACTAAAAAGATTATTATTAGCTTGAGACTGGGTTTCATTACCTTTCGCATTCACGCTAAATAATTCCAGCAGCACAAACTATCTCCAGTTCTGAAGCGTGTCAATATAACCACATTCCGATGCAATAGTTAGGTATCGAAGCTTCCGCTCAGTGTTGCAGATAACGCCGAGAGAACGCCAAACAGCGGAGCTATGTGCAAACTATACAGCTGTTATACACATAGCTGAAGTTATCTGCAGTTAACGCTCCGTCACACATCGCTGGGGAACTGACTGGCTTCTCATCATAAAGGGCTGTTAAGTCTATGTTCATGCGATGTTTCGACGATGTTATCGAAGTATACTGATGCCTAGTTCCAGAAAAACCATGGTTCTTGCACATTCTTCATGGTGAAAGAGGCACGACAAGTAAAGTTTACGTGGTGTAGACAGCTTGGCTTTTGAATATAAATTCATCGATCAAGAAATAAATGTGAAAACAGAAACAACAAAGTCAAAAGCATGACAGCAATTTGAAAAGGAGTGTTTTTTAAGCCATTCCTTAAAATAAGGTAATCGACTATAAAGTTTTTCCATAAAAAGGTAAATTATTTTTGCAAACCTTTAATTTCATTTCGAAAATTTATATTGTGTACCTACTTTTAAAAGTTATTGAAATCTTAAAAGTATGGTACTAATCTTTGAAGGCCAGTGTAGGTGTAAAAGTTTGCTCGAATTCGCTTTTATTAAAATATGATCTTCTTGTTCTTCATTTCGTGTCAAGGGTACTTGGATTTGACTTCTTCACATTATTTGAGCCCAGTAGGTGGCTACGTTGATTGTGGCATCATTAACGTGATTTAATTAATAGTTGCTCTCTTGATACTGGAAATCTTATTCAGCCCTGTCTATCCTAGTCTGTAATTTTAAGCACCTTTCATAGGATGTATATAAAACAATTATCACAAACCTAATTAAAGCTTCCCATACCTAAATAGCCGAAAAAAGAAATTGCCTAATATATCACCGTAAATAGCTCACGTTGTATTTCCATGGAATTCTGTAAATATCTCCTTTTTATGAATTGCCATAATAGTTTCATTAGTACCTAGGTGGTGCCGAAACATAAATGATCCGTTGATTTAGACAAAATGACGTACGTTTCGACAATCCTCAATGACGTCAGAGCTAGTCCTGTGTGCGCTCATCTGAGCTGATAATAGGATAAACTCGTACGGATAAATACAGTGATATCGATGTTTATACTCATCAACAAACGCTATATTTTAAATACCCCGATACAAACATAGCATAAGTGTATAACAGAATTTTATGCTAGCTATTTTAAGTAAGTACTCAAAAAGAACTTATTTTATCAGTTTTTTTTTTGTCATATGCCTTGGCATAATGACAAAGCCTCGTAGACCACGTCTATCTATAGACGAACGAGCTGCCCGTGTCATTTCACAACGCTGTTCACACTTAGACAAATTTGAATGGCTAAACAAATAAGAGTAACTATACCGGCTCACATGCTCGAACAGACAATACTGCTTGGCGGCGAAAGGCATGCTTAAAGTGTTACTTCAGTCACGTGGAGCTCTACTACATAGTGTCCCAGCTCTTAAATTGCGTAAGACGTATCTACCTACTTCGTCATAACATGATCACATAAAACATGCCGCATGTCTTTCATCAGAGCTGAACCGAGCTCGCGTTGTGTTTGCTAAACCAATACACTCGGAATCCCCGGTTTATTATAAACGTGTATGTATTGTACAAATATTACCTACAGTATGGCTTATTGTTTTTATATCGGGGTTTGCTGAACATTTGTTGATTCGGTGCGGGCGTAAATAGTATTTGTTTTGATCGTGATTCGACGGATTTATTTAAATAGAACTCTGGGTAGATTATTGAATTATTATGTTAATCATGGCAGACGCTACGTTTTGTCGGCTCTGTTTATTTCATTATGCACCATTTTCGAATAACGTTGTTTTAAATTAGGTGGTATCTATCTTTGTCTCTCCATTTATTATTTTAATGGTCACAAATGACTTGATAGTTATGACAATAGCTTTAAGGCTGTTTTTTAGATATGTTACTTGCAAAATAATAGCTTCATTTAATAATACACCAACATAAAGTGCTGCATGTTCTTACAAGTTTAATACTCTGGCGCTCGAATGACGTTGACAGAGTGGCACTGTTGATAAACATTCATTCGATTGTTTTGTAAAATGCATTGAAAAAATAAGATGGCGGCGTTAGTTCCGATTTTAGGCACTCGTCAATTAGATGGATCCTTGTATATCTTGTGTAAAGTTGTGTATCTTATTAAATTAACACAACAAACCTAATACATTGCCTAGTCCATTGCAAGATGATCAGCCCTCAATAAGAAACTGACTTTCATTTCAATACTGAGTAATAGTACATTATGATACAAATCAAATCAAATCATTTATTTTTGCTGAATACACTGTTACAATGGTGTTATAAGAATTACATGTTTCAAGTGATTCTACCATAAGGCATGCAAAAAATTTATACAGTCATAGTTATTCATCAATTAATCAAAATAGACATTGAAATAAATAAAATTAGATGAAATAAGCACGAATAGTTATAATAAGTTAAAGTCATAGTGGAGAATAAATTATTCATTAAATAATAAAAATATTTAAATTATTTCAATGTCAATGTCAAAATTAGTTATTAAGCGATACATGCAGAATTCATTGAATAATTGATTTTACTTGATGTCACTGTGAGGTCTATAATTTGGCAAAATTATCATTGAGGAAGTCATTCAAGTTATAGTAGCATTTATTAGCCAGATTTTTTTTTAGACTTTTCTTAAATAGGGCCGTATTCATTGCCCTTATTTCTTTAGGTGATTTATTGAAGATTACAGGAGCCATATGGAACACACTCTTGTACATTAAAGAGGTACATGTTCGGGGTACATAGAGGCGTAGTGCGTCCCGTTGTTGCCTATTATTTATTTCTGATGCTAATTTAAATATGTTTTTATTGGTTTTCACAAATAATGAGACCTCATAGATATACAGACTTGGGAGAGTCAGAATCTTATACTCTTGGAAAAACGGTTTACAGGTTTCGACCATTTGAAGCCCAAACATAGCCCTTAAGCACCGTTTTTGTGCTTTAAAAATTATGTCAATATCTGTCGAATTTCCCCAGAAAATTACACCATACCTCAGTACTGAAGCAACTAAACCATGATAAGCCGCTAACAACGTATTTATATTTGAGACCTTTCTAAGTTCATGTAGGGCATATACTGATTTATTTAATCTTTTGCACAATGTTTCAATCTGGGATTTCCAATTTAACTTATTATCCAGAGTGTGCGTGTGTGCTATGTTGGTCATTACACTCGAGGCGGTATTATTCGTTAAAGGAGTGTGTAATGATCAATGCACACGTTCCATACGACGTTTTTCAACACACTTGCGAGGAAAAAAACAGACTTGTCTTGTTGATATATTTTAATTATGGAAACAATTAGTGAAAGTGCCATTCTCAAAATGATACCGAACAGTTTTTGTTGTCATTTTTAGAGTTTGTGTTATGGTATATTTAATATTTTCATTTTCTTGGCTAAATGTCAGCGATGATAATTTATTTTCATTGGAGACGGATGTATGTTGTAAATATAAGGGCTCATTTAGGAACAGGGGCACCAAATAACTAGTGTCACGAGCAGTAGATGTTCGCGGCTCAGGGCAAGACTTCTTCGTCTGTGGCTGCAAATTAATTGCACGTGCTATTTTAGAACTAATGTTTGCCTTATGAATAGAATCTTTGACGTAAGATTCAGTGACTACGTCCGATCGCCATCCGCTATGACGCTTTAAGGTTATTATATGTGCTCCCGAATCGGCCAGCAGTGTAACCGAAGTTCTTCTAAGACTGTGCCGAGTGTAAGACTCAACCTCAGGCAAATCAAAATACTTTCAATTTCTCTTGGCATTGCTCTAAATTTGATGATACCAATGGGATGCTACATTTAGGATGATACAAATACCTTTTTGAAAGTTTTGGAAAAAACTGGCATTTTTTGCACTTATTGAATGGAGAGCTTGATATTTTTTTACTATTTCTAAAAACCGACCATAGATTGTAAAAGATCGTGGTATCTTGTTTTAGTAATGGTCATTTTTACGAGAAGCATTTCACCATGGGTTTCTACACCCTTTGTAGTAATATCATTAAGCTCTTGACGTATACACGCACCAGTACCACCGAATATTAGCGCAACCTGCAAAGAGATTAGTTTTATTAACTTATATAGTAGTATTTATATAGTTGTAAGAACTTATGCTACAATAACGTAATTAAAGAGATGATACATTTAGATTTATAAAGTTCAACTGACCTTTGTTGCCAGGTACTGACCATCTGGAGCTTCTTTTAAAAACTTTTCAACGTCTGTTGACGACAATACTTCCGATTTTTTACCAATATATCCATCGGAGCGTGTCCTTACAAATGCCGTAAGATTACATTAGGTTTTGATATCAATATCATATTTAGTCTTAACAGTGCTTTTTAACATGTAATAGATACACCAAACTAAGCTGGGCTTGTATTTATTTGCCGGTTCATTGAAGTAAGCCAAAGACATGTTCTCCGAAAATGACTGGGCATTTATGCTGTTTTTCCATTGTATGAAACGTTTCGTACGCCGCTAGGTATTTCTCTCTAGATTTCGGTGGCGACAGGCTGTCACTCGCGTTTCGTGCCTCGATTAGTATTTCCGGTGGGGTCAAATCTACGTATTTGTCTTCGTTACTACGTAAAGGCGACATTTTTGATAATAATTAACCACACAACGAAAACGTTAACGAATATTTATGGAAAATGGCACGCTGGTTTGGTTGATCCGCGCGCCGCCGCGCTAGCGATGCGCGCGCAGTTGTAAATAGAGGCACTGGCAAAACCGCTAAACAGTGTATATGAAAAATAGAATAAACGCAAAATAATGTTTTGAATACACATGTTAAGGTGTGTTTGATCATTTTGATGATCGATTTGTCATATAACCTAAAATTGTTTATTTATTCACAAATTATTTATGGTTTTTAGGCATAAATCTTTCGAGGACGTTGAAAAAATTAATACAATAAAAAACACTCGTGTGGTAATGTAAAGTAAAAAGCTTGAGTGTATAATAAGCTGAATTATGAACCTAAATGCATTGCCATAGGAGTCACTTTACAAGCAAGTGTGTTAAATAAACTATTACGCAAATGACTTATCCATACATAACCAGCAATGTGCAGACAAAAAAAAAGAACCGTAGTTTCTTCGCCAATCTTCGAGTTAAGCGATGCAAGCGAGGTGGAAAATGTGAAGTAAATGAACTGCGATAATCTCAGTCAGCACGAGCTGAGATATTTAATGTTCAGCTGACGCCCATGTGCAGCTTGCGGAGCTGCTACTTTTAATAATAAGGTTTTTGACTTGAGCCATCTCTGTTGAGACAAAGTTGGTATGCAGAATATCCTTTTAGTGGAGATATGAAGACTTGAAAGCGTTGATATTATACTCGTGTTTAAAACATCTTTGGCTTTGCTGTTCTGTACAACTTTGGAGATCACACGCGATAACAAAGATCACTGTGATTTTGACAGTGAGGCAAAATCAAAGGAGAAAGAACTGTAAAAATACTGCTTTCTGCCTGAAAGCTGTACCTTCTATAAAAATGTGTCAACAATATGGACCCTGGTATGTATTGTGTTAAAAATAAGAAAATTAGAAAATTTCATAACATCTTTATATAAACGATTATTAGATTAGTTTAGTACTCAATTTAATGTTACGGCTTCCTGTCAAGTTATTTTTATTATTATTATTTTTTATTGAATCATGTTCTGGCAGTTTGAGTAGTTTATGTGGCCTACCCAAATGTCCTTTCTTTGGTATTGTTCGTCGAATCGTTGAGCTCCTTAAGTTCTGAGTCGAGCTGCACGGTTACTGACAAATGCGTGCACTGTCTGGACAGGTCCACTCAATCTGTGTGGTTCTTTTCTCAAAAGTCCATTTCAGACACCAATCTGCATAGTCCTCAATGATTATGTCCGGATTTTCTATATACATTGACATTAATGAATTTTATATACATATACTATGACAAGAGTATTTACTTTGTAAAGTCTTATGCTATTATTTTAACTATTGTGAATGTGAGAACTATGTTGGTCATTGCTTTTTTTTTGTATTTTTACTCTTAGTGTAATCATGATCTGGCAGTTTGAGTAACTTGTGCGGCCTAATCAAATGTCCTTTCTTTGGTATTGTTCGTCGAATCGTTGAGCTCCTTAAGTTCTGAGTTGAGCTGCACGATTGCTGACAATTGCGTGCACTGACTGGACAGGTCCACTCAATCTGTGTGGTTCTTTCCTCAAAAGACCATTTCAGACACCGATCTACATAGCCTTCACATGATCTGACCAAGATTCTGTCTGGACTTTAAAAGAGACTGTGACCTCTGAGTTTGTTTCGGCCTTTCTTCTCAGAGTAGTCAGATAGGAAACGCCGACCTCATCTAGTTTAAAAAAAAATATGATTGACGTGTAAAAGTGTTTGTAAAAACCTACTTACAGAAATAAAGTCATTTATCATTTATATAAAAAAATCAATCAAATAAAAACAAATTACATTAAAATAAACAGCAATAAATAAAATTACACATACACATTACATTACTTATCCAATGTCACAGTTAAATAAAATATAGAAAGAACATTACACATTAAAAAATAAACTAAAAGCATGTCAAATAATACGAGGAGACGCGCTAACATGAAGCTGCATCCACCTCTGTATCAGGGACAGGTCCCACCGCTCGGACAACACCCTCAGGAGACTGTTCGAGCTGCTTCGTAGGCGACTCAATAGTGAAGCGCTGCGCTTCCTTATGATCGCGAAAAAATCATCGGTCCGCGCCTCAGAAAACATAGTCGAAGCACTACAAAACCGCGGCAGCCCTAACAGTATCCTGAAGGCATTGTTGTACTGTACGCGCAGTGCGCTGTACGCCCGCTGCGTAAAGTTGGTCCACAGACTGCACGTGTAAAACGACTGACAATATGCCTTAAATAAAGTCACCTTCACAGGTCTAGTACATCGCGAAAATCTGCGAGCCAAATCGAGTCAATGGTTGAACTTAAAAACATTTTTAAAACAATTCACTTGGTTTTTTGACTTGCTAACAAATTTTGTCTTCACGCTAGTAATTGATATAAGTAGCTATTTAGTTTGCCAGTGCTGCCAGCCCCTTTGGGACATTACCCCTTAAAATCTATGTGGAAGAGTAGTTTGATGGCTAAGTGGTTTCTGTTCAAATGTTATATTAAAGTTTTTTTTTTTTTTAATAGTAATAGCAAACAGCAGTATATTACATAGGCAATCATTATAAAGACTAATATTAAAAGTAACAAATAAACTACTCGAGACGTTATCCACAGATTACTATAAAGAATAGCTAGCTGTTAGCAGACCAATTAAAAAGAGCTTATTAATTAATTAACAGGGTTATGATCTCATAGAATAGTCGTAAATTCACGCTTAAATATAGGTTTGCTAAGAAACATAATGTCTGAAGAGCAAAACTGTTTATTATAGGTGTTAAATCAAATCAAATCACCATGCGATGTAATGGCGAGCGAGCGCCTGAGTTGGTTCCACAAAAATAAGTAGCAACCTAGACATCTCGAACCAACTTCTCGACCGATCACAGTACGAGGGATCAGGAAGCACAAACTGTCCACAAGATCAATACAATCAAACTTATTGCGACATATACTAAACAGAGTCATCATTTCAAGTAGGGTTCGACGGGATTGTAGGGTCATGAGATTATATTTTTGAAGCAATAGTTGATATGACATTTTAGTTTTACATCATCTGTAATGCGTAGGTACTTACGTTGGACCAACTCAATGACCTCAACGTAGTTTTTGTAGATATATTTAAAAAAATAACATTTCCGGACACGAATGTCACAGATATCCGATCATACCAATTTACATAAAAACTCGCATGTTTAAATAGCACAGGAATGAAAGCCTCCTATGTACCTACTCGTATCGATTATCGACATTCATTGTGCATTTATTACTCTTCGACATCGCACAGAGCACCTACCGTACCAACGTACGGGCTGTAAGGTATAGTAATAGTGCCGCGACCGTCCATTGTCATCATAAACAGTTGCGTCGTTCTGCGCAACAGTCGCAAATGTGCGGAATGTGCAGATACGACCGTTTACGCTAGCTATGTGAGGTGTATTGTTGCCAGAAAAGGCCCGCTGCTGTTGGATTTATTTGAAAAAAGTATGCTGTGTGTTTTGTGCCCAAAAGATAGGCTGATTTCATTTTCCTATGTATTGTTCTGATAGAAAATAAATATGTTATCTTAATTAATCATTTATATGTAGTAATAGCCAACCTAAGAAGTTAGTTTGATCTTTATCAAATAGATTATTAATTCCTTCAAAAATATTCACACATACCACTTCAACATTTCGTTAGAAAGGTTTGCAGAGTGAAAACGTAAGTACCTACCCAACAAATTATAATTACAATCAATGCCAAAAGGCAATGAAGCATGGCACGAAAAGAAGGAGACCTTTAACTCAGCAGTGGGTGGAACAAGGCTGCCAATGGTAATGTAGATGATGCCTTTTAGGAAGAGAATTTTTGATATCAAAAGTTATGCGGATGTTTCAGACCATTTTCCCTGTATACATTACGTACTGCTCAGAATTTTTATGCCATACTCTGTAATGTAAAAGAGCGCCGAGAGTTCACTAGACAAAGGCATATTAGCCAGAATATTCTAAAGTAGACCTATATATTATATTGCTTGAAACGATCCCATACATATTTACAATGAAAATAATAATTAATAGTATAAGTATATTAAAATCTATAATGCTTTATAATGCATACGGATTTAAACTTCAATTTGTAAAAATATCACAGTTATTGGACATAATTATGTCATCTTTGTAATTGGTTCACTAAAAGCTGTCGAAATAAAATATTATTGGATTCACATTTTACAAATAGAAATTCTTTTTGTGAATAGTTATTCCAAAAACATAGGAAATAAAGTAGAAAAAAATTTTCGATCGTATCTGTAGTTTTTTTATTTATTAGGGAAAACAAACATTACATTTTGTTGGAAGAAATACACAAAAGATGCGGCCAAACGTGTAACCAACAACAAACTGAGTACAAATCACACAAATTATATTCTACAAATTGTACATTTGAATGAAGACTTCTGTTAACACATTCGATAATTAGATTTGAAATAATTTTAGTAATAAATGTACACAACTCGAGCTACCTTTTCGTGGAATAATTATAGTAGTAATAGTATTGTTGTGAATCGGTTTTTGGAAATAAAATTACGTGGAAAACAAATTCATCTCAAAAATCCTAAACATTTTAAATTCCTTATATATTTCGTACGCAAAGTAAAGTTGTAAAGGTGAATTTGTCCGGCGATCTCCGAACAAGCGTTTATTTATTTTGCTTTCATCTCCCTTGTTCTGGCATGAAGTACTTGGTAATGATCAAGGTCACTCGTGGACGAATACTAAGACATCGGTGAGATGTTTTATTATTTAATGTTGATAAGATTTGTTATTTTTAGGGTTCCGTAACTCAAAAGGAAAAAACTGAACCCTTATAGGATAACTTCGTTGTCCGTCCGACTGTCTGTCTTGTTAGCTCTAAGGCTCGCAAGCATCTAACTCAATGCAATAAAAAATACGGCCATTCTACGCGTTCCTGAGAAGGGTTCAGTTTTTACTTTTTGAGGCACGGAACCCTCAAAGTGGTGATGCCGTCACTTCATTAGTTGTTAGTAGTTTATTACAACGTCTATGTTCATTATTAAATTATTCTAGCAAAACAGTAGCATCGGCTCATGAAACGCAGTTTCCCTAAAATGTATTTTTATTTTTAAGTTCAATTTCACTAAGCACCATAAACAAACGACATTCCTTGCTACACAAAGATTAGACACATCCGCTTATCTCCCGAGGGTAAAAGTACCTACCTATTTGGCATAAATCGGCTTAATCCGTATGCATTCGGAAGCATTCGGAAATCGATCGTGACGGCTATTAGCTCCGATTTATTTATTTAGAACTTAAATCTAAGTAAGTTATGTGGATAAACCCTACGGATCGTTTTCCTGCTGGTTTTAGGGGAATAAATTCAATGAATTGGTTGACAACAAAAATTGCAATTGTAGGACATTTCCCAGCAATGAATGGGATGACACAGGCGAATTAAATGTTAACAGCTTAGTTTGTTTAGAAATAGGACAGTATTTCTAGCATAAATAATACGATTATTATCAATTTATTTTTACTTATTTTGAGTTCTCCGTTTTATGATCTGTATTGCCCAAAATTCTACTACGAAATTATGATTCAACTTATCTGTCTTTCACGAAGCTAGTCGTAGCATTTTATTGCTTACTTGACTTGCTACGAATGTACTACGCTGCTACGCCGTAGCATCTCGTAGCACGTCACTAGCAATAATTTCTTAACGACTTTTAAAGTCAACCATTTTGTTCTACTACAGTATCTAAGCTTTAACAGTTACAGTGATCGACCTCCTTAAATATTAGTAAATAGTTATAACATTTAAATACATACATTTCTGACGTACTGATCAAATGTCCTCACCGCGGTCCTCCCGAGCAGCAACGCATCCATCTCACTTTCCGGCACAGGAACCACGGCCACCGTGGGCGCAGGACCACCCTTCATTGGCACATTCATTTTGAACCTTATAATCTTTGCATTAAGACTCAAAATCTTTAATCACCAAACAATATTTACAGGAACAAAAGTTTATTTACAGGAACTTCGATTTTCTGTTTGGAACACATGATCTTTCAAGGAAACCAACTTGAAGTCACGCTTGCTTTATTGTAAATACAAGTTTATGTCTACGACACTTTCCAATGTTATCACAATAAAACGCACCACTAATTTAGAATAACGTAGGTACATAAAATTAATTCATTCTCATTACAGCGTCCGTGTCTTGTTCGATTAAAAATGTTTTATCCTTTAAGTTGAATATAATTGAAACAGAAACTAATTGTTTTGCTTTTATTCAATTAAACCGAGTGTTTTAATCTATTTAAACTATAAAAAAAATTGACGTTGTTTTGTTTTAATATGTTGTAAATGATATGGTTCGAAATTATTATTGTCTTTTTTGAATATGTATAAAATTATATTTAGTTTTAATCGAATAGTTTTTTCTTATTTCAGTTAAAACACTTCACTGTATTATTTGTTCACTCACACACAATATGTTTTCCCACACAGTCTCGGAGTTTTATTTATTTTTATTTTCAATGTTATAACGTTTATGTTTCCCGTTGATCCCGTGCGTTCAGTCTTCACTATAATATTATCTTTCTTGATTTACTATTTATTGGTTCGAGGATTGGAATGAAAACAAAATTCGTTTTTGGACCGCTGTTACTGATGGTATACCTATATCTGTAACATTTCATTATCTTGTGATATTGTTTGATTTTTGTATGAAAGATAGTATTCACCATGATTCCTGTGTCTTTTGTTTAATGTTTAACGTATAAAACTAGACTATTTTTATAATACTTTATATCAATATCATATTTACGTAAGTCATATGAAAAGTAGACAATTGGAATCCCGACCAATAATATTAATATATTTTTAAGATTACAATTCGGGTACCTATACAACGATTTAACCTGACCTGTGACAAATAGAACTATACATATAGGTGTTATAATAATATGACATTACTGAGGCTTCAATATAATTGGCTTAGACGATTGTTAGTCTAATACAGTTCCTAAACTATTTCTGTGTAGCCAGATTTCTAAGCTAGACTTATTATTTATTGAGTTAGAACCTTGTAATATTCTCGACTTCAAATAAAAACACACAAAATGAAATTTCAATGACACGTCTATTCATCTTTGTACACTCAGAAAAATGTATTGTTTCAATCAAATTAACATATTTCGTCGAAAGCGAATATGAAAAGTTATTAAACAACGACTGCGTTTAAAAATTGAGATTTGAAGCTGATAGGTAGTAAATTTGCTTCACGGTCCGTTTGCCTGACTGTACATTAAACAGACTGCTCTAGAGAGCCACTTTAAGATGCTCTCTTATCGCTGCTATTTGCAATTTCCTACTTCCATATGTCAAGCACATTTTTGTTGCAAAGTAATATCTAATTAGTAAACACAAGACCACTCTCAGCGCATCTGTACGCCTCATTAAGAAGAAAGTCCTAATTACCGCATTACACTCAGGATTCTTTGCAAATGAGTGCAATATCATTACCATATTAATCTGCTGAAATTAAACTTCTGAAGTTGAAACAGCTTCTGCTTATAATGTCTTTTAGTACGTTAGTTCGTTGCTGAGAGACACCAAAATACCCCACATGCCTGTTATTTCACGCTCTTCAAACCAGGTTTCACCAATGCTTTGGCAGAAAAATCTACATGATGCTGGCTCTCAAAAAGGTTTTTACCTTAAACATGGAGCTACTAACTAAGCACTCACCGGTTAATTGCCATAAGCTCGCCCCTAGAATATGGGACTTCAATATAACCGGAGATATGCGGGGGCATTGTACAGCGTGTATCAGAAAGTTGTGGTCATATTTAAGGGTGCGGTGCAGACCATCAAACTGAACAACTTTTTCCAAGGGACCAACATCGTACTCGCGAAAAAAATATCAGCCGTCCCATAATAATACAACATGTAACATAATTAACGCAAGACTTCATACACCCCAATTAGAGCATTGAGTTAAAAGCATAATACAATGACAAAAATATTTTTTTTATTAAGAAATCGTGTTGACTCTAGCATTACTTTATGCATTTAAAATTGAGTCTTATTGCCTTGTAATAAGATTTAATTTTCTTTGGCTCAATCGGCGGTCAGTATTGCAAAATACATAAAATTTTATAAAAAATACCTATTTGAATAGTTACTTAAATTGATTCAGTAGTCAATAATGAGCAAACTACTTTCCGGACTTGCGTTTATTCTGTTACACCTTGTATATTTGGGTCGAGTCGAGTAGGTAGGTATCGAAGTTTTTTTATGGGACAATTGATAATTTTTTCTCGATTACGATGTTGGCCCCTCAGGCTTCAGGAAATATAAGATGATGTTATGGCAGTTACCTTTAGGTTTTGTGAGTAATCATAAGAACAATTCTCGGAAGGATTAGACAGTAAGTAGTGTATGAATAGTACACCCATATTTAGCTAGCTATGCCTTCGTGATATGATTCTCCCTGCGCGCTGCGCCTCGAATACTGAATCATATTGACAATGTAATGTTATATTGTACAAGTAGGCATGTGACATCGGAAAGCGTTTCCAAAGTATTGAAGTTCGATATCTGTCTTAAGTTACCTAATTAGTCTAACAGCGATACACAGAAGTGGGCTGTGTCTTTGACCAAGTTGTGATTCTAGTATTAGAGAAAAATAAATATCGTTGTCTCTCTTTTAAGCATCCTTATATCATCCTTGGGTGTCGTAAAAGGTTAGTGAGTGTTTATATTAAGAGGATGCTCATACAGCTCCTAATGGTCATTCATATGACTATTTGATGAAAACACAGTTTCGAACCAATTTTAACTTACACTCTTAGAGAGTTGTATTTGTGATTAAATGATAGATTTTTCAAATACTTGACTAACCGGTTGGTGCAGTTGGTAGCGACCCTGCATTCTGAGCCGCTGGTCCCAGGTTTGATCCCCGGACAAGTCAAACATTTGTGTGCATGAACATGTCTGTTTGACCTGTGTCTGGGTGTGTATATGTATATAAGTATGTATATCAGTCATCAGGTTACCGTAGTACAGGCTATACCTAGTGTGGATGTTGTCAAAAAAAAAAATGTTGTTTAGCACATTCATTCATTTAACACAATTCGCCAGAAGTGATTTATATTAATAGGTTAATGAAACTACTCGTATTTTCGTTCACAAGCGGGTGTTTCTCGCTATTCATACAGTTTGCGATAGGGCTCTACGTCGGCGCCATCAAACTCAAATTAGAACAGTTCGCCCTGATTGAGTTTTAATATTTACCGTGCATGATTACCATTTATACTGCTGGTATACTTATTGTACCGTTAGCTAGAATATTGAAATTTGATTTACATTCATATTTATTTTGTCGGTCGTAACTGCCAAAGAAAATGAAAATCTTACTAATCGACGCGGTTTGGCACAAAAATATTGAATAACCAATGAAGAAAACCTTCGAATACTTTCCCTACTCGAAATTATTGGAATAGGTACTACAAAATGAGGCCAGTAACGTTCTCCTGTTTGAGAAATTGCAACCAAATGTGATCAAAAATATCTACAAAGCATAGGGTTTGTTTTAGCATTTCATTCGGTATCTTTCACTCGAAGTGAAATATCTGAACACAAATGAATCAAAAGTGAATAATAAATTCATTAGTAAACTGATCCCACGTTATTGGATTTCGGCACTTTTACTCGCCTGCCGAATGATCTACAAATGAAAGGACGAGATAAACGTTAATAGTTTTGAATAAATGACTTTTGATTTTGATAGGAATAAACGTTCTTCTGGTTTTTTCATCTTAGAAATGAACGTGTGAACGTGAAATGAACCAAAATTTCACTCGAGTGAAGCTTCTGATATCAGCTTAATGACCACGTTAACTTTGACCGTTTATTGTAGTGCCAGTGTCCATGTTCTGCAGTGGACATCACATACCTGTAATTACGTTTCTGGTTATAAACTAGATGCAAAGAACCACCAACAGTGACAGTTGAATGAGTACCTATGTATTGGGCTTAGTCTCCGATATCTGATAAGTGTAATTGGATTTTTCTGCTCGAAATAATCTCACTTTAATGCGCGGATTTGGATTTATGCCCGATGAAAGGACAAAAGGCTGGCTCTGTTCAATGAAAACTAATTAATATTGCCTTTAAGACAGTGTCGAAGATTATTGGTACACAGGTAGATAATGTATTAATAATAAGTTTATTTATTTTCTCTCACAATGGTTTTGCAGCACTTGACAGTTTTCAACTATATAAATTCACACTTTGAGAGCTGGTGCCTGAGGTAGGTTTAGGTAAAACCTGTTTCAGGTCACCAGAGCGGCGTCATATGCTCAAAATAATAAATAATTAACAAAATGATGAAAACTAAAACTACCTACTCAATATTTTCCTAAAGAGAGAAAATTGATTTGGAATACTTAGAAAACACCGTTGTGATTATTATTATAAGCGCCGCCGAGCCACACCCACCTGTTGACTAACACCATGTTGACCTCCTTTCCCCACCATAATAAACGAACGCGAACGAAACATGACCTTTTGCTAAAGAGTCTTGTCCCACTACAAGGTAGAATGCTTCGACATAGAAAATGTTAAGTCGGGGAAGTTTATTGTTAGGCAAAATTAGACTAAGTACCAACTTAAATTGTCCGTATATTCAAATGATTACAACTGTCATTCTTTGACAGGTGTATAAAATGGCTACAACATGGTGAATTGACGTAGGGTGTCAATTTGTTTAACAATCAATTTCCCTGACTGTACAAACATTGATCATTACGCTGACTCAGTATGTTTTGGTAGTCACCAAAACTAAACGAATAAACTGTACACATTGCCATGAGAGAACCTGGTTTGTAGTCACAAACCTACCATGGTTCATGGTACCAGTACCAGGTCCTCTCATGGTAATGTGTACAGCTAATTCGATGTCATTTTTTTTTTATTTTTTTTATTAAAAACGTTGCCCCACTGCCTATATCGTGGGTGCGTTTACAAACATTTAAACTCACAAACACAAACAGCCAGATCCGGAACAACTACTTGTAGGTCATACAAATATTTGTTCCGTGCGGGAATCGAACCCGCGACACGCAGCGCAGCAGTCAATCGCTTAATAACCACCGCGCCAACCGTGCCGTCAAATTAAATGTTTGTCACGGCTTTTGATTCTTGCTCTAAACAGAAAATTTTCGGGGTTTTAGTTTATGGTCACCAACACGTCCGAAGAAACATTGAACTAAGAAAACCACCCGTAGTACTAGAAAATAAAAACTAAAATTTAGTTACCGTGGATGTCCGTTAACTACCTCTCTATTGTTTACGAAAGGGACATTCAATGCACGTTTTACAATAATTTAAAGAGGTAACTAATGCATTTTTGCATCCATATTCATCGATATTAGCCCACTCTCTCCTCAAAAACCAATAAATTATCATCCTCTGCTCATTGTTCGCGTCCCATCTATCGCGGCGCCGTATAAATCTCCATTGAGCAGCAAGGTGGGTCCCGACCTGGCCGGAACAGAGCGCTATACATCATTGAATGCTCCGGGGGGAACTGTCGGGGGTGCGTTACTGAATATAGATGGCGGAATCTGAACGAAGTGTGTTGTTTTATGCCTTAATAGAAACACGAAAACTTTTCTAAAATGCGAAAACATCCAAAAAAATACGCCAGTTTAAACACTAAAAATGTTCGGAACAAGTACGTGAATTTCCCTAAACAGGGTTATTGGTAAAACACCAGCAGCCTCTTAAGGGATCATTGTACTCACCATTATGAACAACTTTTACTATAGGACCAAATATGAAATTGCGAAAAACATATCAGCTGGTTCCTACGTTTGACGAGTTCTGCAAACATAAATGTAGAGAATAGCTGATTTTTTTTTCGCGATTTCATATTTGGTCCCATATAGTAAAAGTTGTTCATAATGATGAGTAAAATTAAGTAAGTTAGGAGGTTGATGGTGTTTTACTAATAACCCTGTATATAACAGAACGCGATCAGTACATCTAAACCGCATTCGACAGTTGTCCGTGTCAATATTCCCCTACAATGATGACACTGACAGCTCTTGAACGCAGTTTAGATGTGCTGATCGTCTACAGTTTTATTGGTGAAATTCGGCCTTAATACCTAAATGACGTTAAAACTCTATTTCGGCGAAACTTTTAAAATCAAATTAAAATCAAAAGTCATTTTTATTTAAACTAGGCTGAGAATCAGCACTTTTTAGCATCAAAATTACATAAGACACCCCCCCTTCACCACTTCCTATTGCTTTAGCTGGGAAGAATAAGTGGCGCAACAAACTCCCCAGCAGCACTGCTGTCTGCTCAGTTAGAAGAACTGGATTCTATACAGTAGTAAGTAATTAACATTACGAAACACAAAACATTCAATTAAATTATTTGCCATATAATTAAGCCAGCTAGCACACGCCAATATACGTAACAACAAAAAACATTGAAAAATATACTCAAGCAGAAATAAATAATAAATAAGTCCGCCTCTGTACATTTGTGTGCTTAAAGTGTTAAATAAATAAATAAACAGAACTTAATACCTAAATAAAACCAGTAAGTCTGCTAAAGTTATAAGTATTTTGGATAGGTCTAAATTGAATACATTGGAATAAGTGCCTACTCCGACGAGTGCGAACCTTCTGTCGCGTCATGTTGTGTGAATACAGTACGCGCTTCACCGCAGTGTGATCGCGGGCGCGCACGCGTTGGTGTTCAGGCGTTGCGTTCAACGTTGAGGTTTTAAACGTTTACACACTGAGCGAGGCGTCTGCTTGATAACGTTCAGGATCGTGTGAACAGGGTCTAATCTAAGCAATTTCTGACATACTGTTATTTCCCTGTACATCTCTGCAGTATGTGAAATCAGGTTTAAATTTCATTTATAATAATTAACACCATAGATTAGGTAGAATCTAGAACGGTAAGAGCCCAGCAACTAACCAATTACTAGCAATAATGAATCTATCTAGTTTCTTTGCTTTGCGCATTTTTATATTTACGGTGCAAGTTTAAAATAGATCGAGTACCTACTAAGACTAGCACAGGAAATTACTACGGTATTCATTGCTTTTGTTTCTTTTAATTCGTCCACCCATGAGTGGTTTCAGTTGTAAACGTCACCATCATAATCGGACATCATCATCATCACTTGGTATAATATTAAATTCAAAATTAATAAACCCCCGACACAAACAAATACCTCAATTTTTTTTAGGTCCTTTCGATCTAGTCACCTTTCAAACAATATAAAAAAATATACATATTATAATATGTTGTTCCAGTCGTTTGAGAGCTACGATGCCGCCGACAGACACACAGATACACACGTTAAACATATAACATCTCTCATTTTCCGTCGGGGGCTAAAAAGGATAGACGGTTGCAGTAAGCTGGCATGCGTGAAAAATTATAAAATATCGGTTGATAAACTGAAAGTATTTACAAGTTTGTCACCTCTAAACATTGAACTAGTGGCCGTTACTACTGAATGGCTGATCTTATCTAATAATAACAGACATTAGCAGCCAATAATATGTTTACTGACATTGTCACTACTGAGTATGTGTGTGTGAGTGTTATTAGTATACCAATGATGTGTGGTGAGTTATTGACGGCTTGTTTATGTTTATATCTACGAGGTAAACAGAACTGAATACTTCGAATATTACACTGATAGTTAGTTGATAGGTAGTCGGCTTAGCATAATGTTGTACTATGTATGTAGGTAGGTAGAGTAAGTGTTCGGTTTACTATCCACGTGTATGTACTAGAAGTATTGTCACCATTGTGTTTTACTTTGAAAAAAGGAGACAAGCATCAAAATCTTATGTCCTGAAATAACCAATTAATCACGGCTCACTTACTCTCGAAATGAATGTATGACATACAACTAGGTATACGAAATATATGTATGGAACAAACTTCCCACAGCGCAGTTACACCTTTCATGTAGGTCATCAAAAACTACTCACCCACCTATACCTATCTAAAAGATTCCCCTAAACACGATAAGAACGATCTATCCCCCACCAGTGACAGTGACATGTTGCGAATGTTCATTCATTCAGACAGAACGTATCTGTACGTATGTTCTCTTATTTATCACTTTCTTTGTAAACGCACACCGCTGAGGGAAATACTCGTGACGTCACTGGGAAAAAAATTGGAGAAGACACACCAATCCGTAATAGGTACCGTACCGACTAATACAACATACGATTCTTAGATGTTAGTGCAATTTGATTTTGCCGGTGTCTGTGACTTTTGAAATAAGCCACACCCCGTTCTAATGATACAAAACTTTTCAAATGAAACTCATATTACATGTTTATTGTTAACTTTTGTTCTCATTTTGTTGTTTCAAGTGGACTTTCTATACTTTGTTGTGGTTCGTGTGAACCACTACGTAGAGATTGAACAATGTATTTGACGGATAGTTTTAACTTGGCAATATGGAATTGTTTGAGAAAAAAGTTGGTTTTAGTTTTGGGAAAACGGGTTTAGTGAATAGAAATATAACTTTAGTTTTACCCAAACAAAGATCGTGTAGGATTTATACTTTATTTTATTACTAGCTCCTGCCCGCGGGTTCGTCGCATGGAAGTCGTAAGACTCCACAATTTACTAAAATAACAGCAGCATTCTTATAAAACCAGCCTGTATAGTACATTTGTTGGTTTCGTCTCAGCAGCCAAAATTTACTGAGAGTCAGGACTGGTGACGCGGGCGCCAGCGATGTTCAGTTGTCCGTGTGAGAAGCAGCTAGTCCTGAGGTCGACACCCGCAGTCTTCAGTAGCAATTTCCCATTGCTTGCGAAGTTTTTGTTTTAATTGAATTATTGAATTCCTGCGTTCCTGCTTATACTACCTAATGGCACAACACTGATACACTGACTGATGCATTCTTACTGATGAACGGTTATCGCTAATTTGAAATAACAGTAGATTGTAAACACACGAGGTTTCTCATTAACAGTCACCTAAACATACAATAATTTTAATTATATCCGTAGACAACGAAGATACTTAAACTTGATGTTTTTCTGTGTACGTTCTCTAAACTATCAAATAGTATAAGAAAATGCTAAAAAAAGGATCACAAAATATATCAAAAGTTGGGAGTGGTGCTCCGAACCACACGTTTGTAAAGTAGTCGTCGAACCACTACGCTATTAGGTTCACTGAAATTGTCGTTCTAATAATGCCATGATTTATTATTTAGCTCCATAAAGGTATAGCGATAATCATTTAAAGGGCTAAATCTGTAACTATCTGTTTTGTTTTAACCATTTGGCTCGCCTTTTGACCATTTTGCGGTAAACTATAGAATATAAACATAATGCAATCTTTTTCATCCCTCATAGCAAATAGCGTGATCGTTTATAGCCTAAATACTGACTAAACTTATAGGGAATATCTATGCAAAATTTTAATAAGTAGAATCTATCCGCTAGTATTTGCGTGATGCTAGAACATACATTCTGGCAAACAGATAAACGGACTAAAATTGTAAAAACTATATTTCCGCCATTGGAATCGTTCCCAGACGAAAAAAATTGAGCTCAGTATTGACAAATTTTCAATGTATCAAAAAAATAAATGGAGAGATTTTGGGTTCAATCAAATCTTAGTTTTGAACTTTCGAATAAATTCTAAGTAAGTTCTGCAATTCCTAGATAAACCATAATTTTTAGGGTGTTAGGTTAGACTATGCTAATTAGTTATCACAAAGAAACTGATGTTAGGTGAAAATTACGAAAAAAATCATAAAAAAATTCTATCTCGAAAACTACGAAAAATCGTAGAACATACATGGGGGTGATTCGGATACTCCTCATCATAAAGTATCTAAATTTTACGTTTGAACGTTAACTCCCCAGCCACCCTGTATATTGGGATGCATGAGGTCAGGAGAATGATGATGATGAGTGTATAGTTCCAGAGAGCTGACATTTATCTGAGAATAGACTCCACGTACCACTCTCTAGTAATAATGATTTGGAAATTATTCTGCTGTAGATAAAGCGCTTTAAATTGAGATGATAAAACTTTACTCAAGACAGAATAGGAAAAAAAAATGCTAATTGCTAATTGTCTCAAATTTTATTCAACTCTGGCACTATATCTATTTAAATCAATATGTTTATTCCATTATCAACTTCAAAATGTATATTTAGATAGATAATGGCGTCAAGATCTACTCGTACAGGCACACTTAAACCGACTCAAATACGAGCTCCAAGTTGCAACTTGTAATTAAGCTACAGACTCCCCGATGGATTCATTCGATATGACCTTGACAAGTTGTTAAGGTTGCGGGTTGAACTTGTTTGAACAGAATGATTCGCTAGTTCAGGCCAAACCGATACATTGTTGCTAAACGGAATAAGTACTAGAATTTTGTAGAAACTTACACCCGGATTGTGATTGGAGAGATTGAAATGAAGAACTTGTCAAACTCTACTTTAGTATGAGGTACTTTAGATGATAGTCCGCAAGATACAAAATGTCTATGCCAAAAATTTAAAGAATTTCTCGGGCTACATTGAAGGGATCACAGTAATGCTTACGTATAGTTTGAGGAATTCTCAATTTCAAATTCTTAATTCATAAACCGGTTGAGAGGGTTCTTTTGTTTTCAGTCAGTATTGAAGCTAGACTAACATAACGTTGCAAGGTATTGTACGTGAGGTTCTTTTTCACTCTGATTCAATTTTCAGTTCGTGGGGCATTGTATAAAAAATAGATATTATATGTTTCAGTTTTTAATAAATTTTCTCGGAACTTGAATTTGTTTGCTTTAGATTCGTTTCTTTGTTTGGAGCTGAATGTAGTTTCTAGGCACAAAAAACTAATCAATTTTCGTAAGTAAACTCTAGTCATTAATTTCATTTTATATTATTGAATTCCACCATTTAGTTTTGGAAATGATGTGGGTGACATCAATTTTAAACGATACGCTATGCTTCTACCAATCCTTGCAGGCAGTGCAATCAAGACATATTATTTGCCTACCTACTATACTATTTACATAGGTCTAGTAAAACGTATCAGTCAGCGGTCCCCGCGTGACTGCCCCACGGTCAGCACACAATACTTCAGCACACAACGCCACAGCACTTTATAGGACATTATTAAACATACGTTACGGGACATAAATGGTTTAGACTGGGGCGTAGGGAGGGGTCTTAAATGTAGATAGGATGGGTTCTCTATTAATATTGGCTTTTATTGTGGTGGATAGTGCGCTTAAATTGAAAGTAAGGCTTGGCGTAAAAGATGAGTGGTTTTCTTCTGCTGAAAATTTTAACCTGCTGAAATTCGCTTCAATTTCCGTATTATACACGTTAATACAGATTTACACTGCTGTTAGATACATGGGACACCAAAATGTTTGTCATACGTAGCCAATGTTAAAGAACATTTTACAAAGTCTTAATTTGTTGTACCTAAAGTCAGCCATATAAGCTAGGTTATGCATATGCATGAAGGCTATAACTGTGCAAGCAAACACGTCATTCTTAGAATATCCGAGTTTCATAGTTCATGATAACTGTTCGATTTTCTCCCATAGGTACACATTTATTTATGTTTGCACTAGCTTCTGCCCGCAGCTCCGGCCGCACGGATGTCGAAAATTATCGCACAGGAACATGCTACCGGGACATCTATCTCCTTAAAGATAACGTATACCTTCCGTGAAAACATATCTAACTGATGATGAAAATCGCATCAATCCGTCCCGCCGCCGTTGAAAAGATCTAAGCGTTCAAAGGGAGGGAGGACAGAGGCCGGCAGCGATTATGTTTTATACTAAGTAAAGCAACCCGTCCCGGAGAGCTGCAAATCATACAATGCTTTAGGACGAGGTGCGTTTTTTTTGTGTATGGCATCTTGCACTTGACCTCGAGAGGTTGTCACTGCTTATCCTGTGGCTGCCTTAAGCGGACTCAAAGCCTCCAGCCAGAGGCGATTTTTTTAAATTACTACGCGACTGCACGCTAAGGGCACCCCCTGTGGGGTACGGACCTCGGCTTAGGGCATCGTTAAGAGGAGGACAGCAAGGTGGGACAGGCTGGATCAAGTTTGGATAATAATGATTAACTGGGGAATTCAAAGCTACAGGCTCAGCTACGGCGCGGGCTTTGTGCAGTAATCGAATTCGCGACGACGCGACGTGACGCCAATCCATACTCGCTACTGCACTAATTGCTGCGAGCAAGGGTCGTGGGGGACAATTACGTCGGGGGATTCGCGAGGGACCTCAGCTGCGAGGTCGGAATGACGGTTGGTGTTTCTTGTGCACTGTACTGGTGGCCCTACTGCTCTCCTGGAGGAGGGTTATGGGGTCATCGGGGTTGGCGAGGACGAGCCTTGGACGGCGGACTACTAATTTTGGAGGGAACATAACAGGCGGCCTCGACAACCAGAGGGTTGCGATGCTTGGCGGCGGTATCGAAGAAACGCTTGGAATTGCGTTTCATGAATTAATGGATAGTGAAGATACAGTGCACAAAAAACGCCAACCATCATTCCTACCTCACCGCCGAAGTCCCTCGCGAATCCCCCGACGTAATTGTCGTCCCCTCCCCCCTGCTCGACAAAGTGCCAGCCCGCGCCTGTAGCTTTAAATTCCCCCGATGATAATAATTATTCAATTTTGATCCAACCGTCCCACCTTGCTGTCCTCCCCCCAGCGACGCCCTAAGCCGAGGTCCGTACGCCACAGGGGGTATCTTAGCGTGCAGTCACTAAGTAATTTAAGAAATTCGCCCCTGGCTGGAGGCTTTGAGTCCGCTTAAGGCAGCCACAGGATAGTCCGGTTAGGCATTGACGACCTCTCAAGGTCAACTGCGAGATGCCATATTAAAAAACCCGCCGGCCGCTGCCACCCGGGACGGACGTACGAGCCGAACAGCCACTGCGCTCGCATTTTAAATCTCTGATAGGTTCTAAAATATTCATTAAAATTATATTGCACTGCAATGGGCAATCTTTATCTAATTAAATGCACAACGTGTTTAACGTTGTAAATTTAATTGGATAAGGAATAATATTGTATTGTTTAAAATAGCTTCTTGAATAACCCACTTTTTTGTGGATCTTTTTAAATGAAACAATTCCGTTGTAAATTATTGTTAATTTTTTTTTTTTAATGTTGCCCCACACTATGAATTCCTCCTGTATCGTGGGTACGTTTACAAACATTTCAACTCACATACACAAACAGCAACATTATTGTGATCTATCTCGTAAGGTTTAGCAGGCGTTTGCAATGTAAGCGCACAAAAATATGTTTTTTACGACATCACATTACAAATCTTTGAAATTCTCGGCTTTTCTCTACTATAATATGCAAGTATTATCGTGAGAACCTACGTCTTAAACCACTCTGTCTGTTGATGAAAACCGCATTTGAATCCGTTGCGTCGTTTAAAAGATCTAACCATATAAACAAAAAAAGCGACTTTGTTTTATACTATGTAATGATGTTCAGTTAAATACTTAAGTACGTAGAAATAGTGCTTTTCCCAAGGAACTTCTTCAGAATGAGCTTTATTATCTAAATATATCAAACATATAATTTAGCTTAGAAAATGAACAAGACCTAAAACCCAGTCCTTGGTCGTGAAATAAATTTAAAATAGTCTCAACGTAGGCATTACATGAGTTGAGCAAATTACACGGTCGGACGGCCGCCTGTCCGGGCCAAACTTACTTCATAATAATACGAATAACATTCGCAAACTTGTTGGCAGTTTTAGTACAGGGTTCTGTGAAGTTATCAATAGTTATATTTTCATGTGAGAGCGTTTTGGATAAGTTGTCAAAAAAATATAATATGAATGGAAAAAATTTGGATGTTTGTTACAATTAATGATGACAAAACGAATTATTGAATTTTGATAAGACACATAAGTAAGTAGATGTGTGGAAATGAATAGTTAAATAAATAACATTCAGTGAGCGGTATAATAAGAGCGTTCAAAATTTTCACTAATAGTGAGTGTTTTAATTTGCATGATACCATAACTATCTAGAAACAATACCTATATCTTTTTACTCTCTCAAGCAATCACTTTGTTCCACGAACTAAAAACTAATTTTAGAAAGGTATTTCACCCTTTAATTTCGCAGACTTTGTCCCTAGACTCCCTAAGGTACTACAAAAACGGGGAACGTCTGACTAAGGGTTCGCGGTTTATGATCCACACAAAAACACCCTACGACTACAAACCCTACACAGAAGTTGAGGTTTAATCCTACCCTACTCTGACCCTAGTTAGTCTACCGTAAAACCGGCCAAATGAGGTACGCTAATAACGGTATTTATGTAGGAATCATTGCTGCCCTCATTACACAGGTGTCTAGGTATTACAGGGTTTAATGAACTCCTGGATAGTGACTGGGGCTGTAACTTCTGTATGAAAGGTGGTGATTTTGAAATAAACCAAACGGAGTAACGGTATTGACACCTATCTTTTATTTTCAGGAAAATCAGTTCTGTTTTTCCTATTAATAATTTAGAACGCTCCAAGACTAGACTAAAGCTTAATTTCTGTGTCCGGTGTTCTGAATAGATTCCGGATTACTAAGGTATCGTAGATTATTTCACGATCCATTTTTCATTCGATGTGGTAGACATCTAGTTCCTATCCAGCGCAGCCGGAGATTCTCTTTCTTTCTAATCTCGTGTTTTATTTATCTCCATATTTATATACAGACCTACCTTCGATTCATCTTTTAATGACAAAATATTTTTAATTGATAACAAAACACGATTACAAATAAACTTCACTCAAAATCTATTGAATACATAAGTTCTATTTCACAACGCAAAATACTTCGCCAAAATTGTCTGAAACAAGAGCCAATTTAAAACAAAAGTTACCTCATCGGCAACTCGTTGTCCTTTCATTAGCAGTTAGTCAAATAATTTGTTAAAGCGATACTTTGTTCTAAAGATGAGCCCACAACTCAGATCAAGTTAATTCTCAAAATGAAGCAGACTGACTCAAATTACTTTAGAACCACTTATTTCTACGAAATTACTGTTTAATCTTATTCAATGACTCTTTCAGAGTGCCTTCAGTGTTTCTCTCACCGGTTCCTACGAGTAACCGATCGTAATTAGTTCCATCTATAAAAGGGAAAGGGTTATAGGACTTGAATAAAGGATTAGTGAGTTGGGCATTACCAAAAGCCTTTGGTAAATACAACGATTTGTTAATGTATAGAAGCTAGTAAATGTTGGATAACATTGATACTTTATTCAATTGAAACAATTCACAGTAACTGTTAGCTATTTCTGTTTGTACCTATTTGCAGATCAGCATTTAAATACTTTACCAACCACTCAAACTCAAACTCAAACTCAAAGCATTTATTTCAAATAAACCAATTACAGGCACTTTTGAATTGTCAAGGGGTCGGTCAGTCAGAAAGATGAAGCTAGTTGCCCATTCCAAAGCGTAGTAGGTACCTATGGAGAAGAACGGGCAAGAAACTCCATGGACACTCTTTTAAATCAAAATATTGTTACAAAAATGTGGTTACATCATTCATGTTGTAATTATACATGTGAGAACGATGTAGAAACACGTGCACGTTAAAAGCGTCCGTAATAAAAAGATAAAAACAATTATGGAATTAAAATAAGCCGTGGCGGCTAAGAAATGACCAGTGCCTACTGACGGCGCCCGTTCACGAACATGACGTATGGATCAGCACCATTCAGCTCAACCATTTTGAAGGGAACTCAATGATCCAATACACACGCCACCACCAGCGACACATTTGAGTGAGCATGACATACTCTCAGCCGCCAGGGCACATTCAAGTCAATGAAAGACGAACCCAGTAAGCTTTATAGTGGGTACATAGTGCTCACACATGTGCTATGCAATTATACAATACTAAGAGATTGAATTTATACAATGCAAAGATAGGTTGTACAATCTTCATCAGCTCCAACATTATTTTCGAATGCTAATTAATTACTTTACGCGCCCTTGTGGAGCAGGACCAGCCCTGAGCCAAGCATTTTTGTCAGCGATATAATCCCCCAACTTATAATATGCTTGGCTGTATAGTGTGCGTTTTATACAAGATTTAAATTTCGTTTCATTCAGTTGGAGTATGTGGGGAGGTATTTTATTGTAACATTTTAAACAGTACCCCATGAAGGATGAGTCTACTTTAGCCAGTCTGAAACCTGGTTGAACTAATTGGTCCCTATTTCTAGTCCTATAGTTGTGTCTTTCACCTCTTTTACTGAAAATATTTAAATTTTTCCTTACGTACATGATGTCTTACGTACGTTTTCATAAATATATTGACAAGGTACTGTCATGATGTTAATGTCTTTAAACAGTTCCCTTAGAGAATCGCGCCTGCGTAGGCTGTATATTGCTCTGATAGCTCTTTTCTGCAGAATAAAAATAGATTCAATATCGGCAGCCCGTCCCCATAATAAAATACCGTAAGACATGATACTATGAAAATAGCTGAAATAGACTAGCCTCGCGGTATCTACATTAGTAAATTGACGGATTTTCCTTACAGCATAAGCTGCTGAACTTAGCCGTCCTGCAAGAGATGTCAAATGAGGACCCCATTGCAGCCTTGAGTCGAGCGTTATCCCCAGGAAAACAGTTTCATCGACAAATTCTAGTTTCTCGTTATTCAATACTATGTCACAATCACTACTTTTAACATTTGGTAAAGCAAATCTTATGCATTTCGTTTTTTTCCCATTTAATACTAAATTATTAGCAGTGAACCAATTATGTACCTGCAGTAGGGCATTATTTACGTCGTCAAGATTTGATGCACGTCTATTTATCTTAAAGATTAAAGAAGTATCGTCAGCAAATAACACCATTTGTGGTTGGTTTTTAAATAAATGGGGTAGATCATTAATATATACTAAAAAGAGGAAGGGACCTAATATCGATCCTTGTGGAACACCCATTTGTACTTTTAAATGAGGTGAATTGACACCATTTATTTGCACTTTTTGTTGTCTATCATTTAAATAAGATTGTACTAAACTAAGCGCGAGTTTACCTAGTCCGTAATGCTCAAGTTTTAAGAGCAAGGTTTCGTGATCAACGCAGTCAAATGCCTTGGAGAGGTCACAAAAGATCCCTATGGCATCTTGGGCCTCCTCCCACGCTGTAAATATGTGTTTTAATAAAGTGACACCGGCGTCAGTCGTACAAGGTCCTTTGGTGAAACCATATTGCTGACCGTGTAAGATTTTGTTGGTGTTAAAATGGTTAAGCATTTGATTGAGCATTACCTTTTCGAACACCTTGCTGAATACTGGCAAAACAGATACTGGTCTATAATTGTTGGTGTCTTTGCTGTCCCCAGATTTAAAAAGTGGTATAACCTTACTGTATTTCATTAAATCCGGGAAGACTCCTTGATCTACACACAAATTAAATATTAAAGCTAAGTATGGTGCTATAGTCTCGATTATTGATGTACAAACTTTGATAGACATTCCCCATAGATCTTCGGTCAATTTGATTTTTATTTGCCGAAAAGCTTTTATAACTATCATAGGGTTTATATGTTTAAATTGAAATTCACCGGGCAGCCTAAAACGTTCGCTCTTAATAAATCAATGGAGACATCAGGTGAGGAATTTAAAGCTTCCGTCGTTTTAGCTGGTATATTAGTAAATAAATTTACAAATTCTTGAGCGACTTCTAAGTTAGAGCTTATGGCACCACGTGAAGTCTCCAATGTATAATCTGTGCTTCGTATTTTTTTCCTACTAGTTTCGTTATTTAGAACTTTCCAAACTGTTTTTATTTTATTTTCTGCTGATTTAATCTTGTTGCTAATGTACTGGGCTTTAGCTATCTTGCAGGTGTTCCTAAAAATTTTTGAATATGTAGCAACATACTTGTTGAAAGTTTCAGTGTTAATGTAAGGCTTAAGGCCGTACAGATCGAACAGTCTTTCCCTACTAATCCTAATACTTACCTCTAGTTGCCCAGTCACTAAAAATAAAATTAGGACAAATATTTTTTGTTTTCTTTTCAAAAGTTTTATTGAATTCATTGTGCACTACTGAAAAGAAATTCTCATACAATTTATTTGCATCGTCCATATTATGACTCAGAACATTTAACTTATTGTTTAGGGTACTATTAAATCTACTTAATTTGCCTGTCGTTATTGGTCTAAATTGTATTTGCACTTTTTGCAAAGGTGTTTTAAACTTAAAAGTTACCGTTTGTCCACTATGATCAGATGCCAAATAATTTACGATGGCTTTCACTAAATAATCACAATCGCAGAAGACATTATCAATACAAGTAGCAGATCTTGGAGTTACTCTAGTTGGTTCAGTAAAAACATTCGATAAATTGAACGATTTAAAAAGGCTTAATAATCTACTGCTATTCGAATTAATTTCCAAAATGTTAGTATTAAAATCACCACAAATAATTGCAGCTTTATTACTGGATGCAAGTTTCGCTAGGACATCTTCCATTATCGACTCAAATAAAGAAAAGTTCTGATAATTAGGGGGTCTGTAAACGCACACTACAACATGCTTATCTAGCTCAACACAGGACAGTTCGATGCAATGTTCAACTGATAAACCAACTATGTCATTCCGTTGCTTAGATTTTAAACAATTTTTAATTAAGATTAGAGAACCTCCACGCAGCATAGATTTACGGTTAAAACAACTGCCCACACTGTAGTTCTCATAATTAATTAGCATTTGGTAATCCTTTAACCAATGTTCAGTAAAACAAACAATGTCAAACTTTGTTTGTAACTACATTGTATGTTTTCCAGTCCGCAACGTCAGTACGTCAGTTTTGTGAACAGAGACCAAAAAGTAATTGTAAGCTTGAGCGGTCTACAAGGCTTTATAAACCGTAGTTATAAACACTGGTCTGTTACCATGGCAACGCTCTAGCGTGGGAGATAACAGCTGACTTTCATCCCAAAGTTACCGAAGTCAGCTGATCGATGGATGACACGAATGACTGATACCGTTATGTGCTCCCATTCACCATGGAGATAACTGATCGATTCGGTGTCTTTATTTTCTGTGGTATAAAGTCACCACTATTCCTATGCACGAATAAGTAATGACACAACTTCTGCCTTACTAAGTCACCAAGAAGTTTTTATGTAAGCCACTGTAGAGGTCTAATAATGAACGTTAATCACCAGATTTAATAGAATCGGTGATCACAGAACAATTTTGCTATAAGCCTAGAAAAGGAAACGATAAAGTACAAAACGTTTTACTTTCTTCGATTTCTAGTGAGCTTATGTCAAAATAGCAAATAAGGGGTTCCTACGGTTCAAACTTATGACCTTACTTCTCAATCCACAACCAGTGGGCCTAGAACGAACGCGAAGAGTAGACGTAACGACAATAAGAACAAAATTAAAAATGCACATTTGATGCATAATAACTTAGCTTGAAGACTTTATTTACCTCTGTCTAAACGTGATACTACTTGTGCTATTCGTTAAAAAAAATACCAAAACGCGATAGGGTTTTACGTTTCGTTTACGTCGCGCGTCCGCGCTAGCCCCTCTGATTTCATATCTCACTGTCTAATACCTGCAATAATCTCACAAACACTCATAATATTAAACTTTGCGTCTACGTCTGTCTCTCAATCTCGAGGTAACAGCTGCGACACAGAGGTGGGATATATCCTGAATTAGCACATAGAGTAGTTTTCATCGCGATTCTCCGGAAACTGAAGTTTTCACGGGCAGAGCCGCGGGTATGACTTGTTTATACTCCATTTGACGCCTGTAGTTTCACTGAAGTTAAGTTAAAGTTGTGCTCAAGGAAGCTAGTGGAACAATCAATTGTGAAAGAAAGTTCCCGTTATACTCTAACTACTTCTGCTTTTACTTTGTCAGGTGTTCACAAAGTGAATACCTAAACTTGATAAAATACATACCTAGTAATACATTGATACTATTGATGTAATGGATTTGAACTTACTCATATTATGTGAATATTTACAGAGTTATTTGTAATACGACGGCATTCCATTAGGGAGATGTAGGGGAGGTGCTCAGATCTGTGTTTATATGATCTGAGGGTAGGTGATTTGCAAACAAATGACTCCTTATGACCCCTACGCAAATGTTAACCATTTTCATTTCAACATTTTATATTTTTTTGAAGATATCAGCCGAGCTATTTTGTAACAATCTCACTGTGATAACAAAGGTGAAGTGAGCTTGAAGGGAGCTGACGATAGTGTCAATCCCTAGCATCAGATGGGATGATAGCTCACTTCACCTAAGTTATCACGGTGAGATTGTTACGGAATCAACCGGCTGGTACCTATCTTATTGTATCTCGTTGGATAGCTATCCAACGAAATACAATAAGATACCAGCCGGTTGATTCCAAAAATACAACAACAAACAAAAAAAAAAACCAAAGTATAACCATGTTTTTTGCAGAAATCAACCATTTTAGTCAAATAACCTGCTCAAAATGATGAAAATTGTGTGCTCTGATTTAAAAAATATTAAAGATAATTGTCATTATATAGTTGATTATTATGTTTTGAAGTATAAGCAGATAACAATAAATAAAAAAAAATCATGCATTTTTTTTTAATTTTTAAAATTGTATACTGCCAAAAAAAATTAAAATGTCAATTTACTCGGAAATGGTTGACATTTGCATAGGAGTCATCCCTACATCTCCTTAGTGGATTGCCGACATTATTACCAATAACCCTGTATATTGAGATTACATTGTCATTATTATTTGGTCAATAAAAATTTGCAAACTTATAATTTCCGTGGCTATAATAACAGCCGCACAGGTCCACCAAAGGTATCGAGAGCCCTCCGTCACCCGGCTGTCATTCGTAGATCGTAGATCTTTGACAATCGTTACGGGTCGTCAGAAGCCTAAAACTCTGACAACCAGTCTTACCAAGGGGTATGGTGTTACCCAATAACTGGGTTGTGGAGGCCACACAAGCAGTCGCTCCAAGTAAAATACTGGTATTCGGTTAGACTGGAAGCCAACCCCAATATGGTTGGGAAAAGGCTGGGCAAATTGATTGATTGAGATATTTTCCTGATGCATGCAACCTGATGCACGTGTAGCACTCACTCTACAAACTGTCCCATGAGTTAATGCGAACTATTCATTTAATAATATGTAGGTATCGTAAGTTACCTACATTGTAGAATCCATTGTGGAATTATTATCTCGTTTCATAAAGCTCTTGTGCGAATGAAGAACAATGCACGTAGTATAATGAGTGTCTTGTGTTTCGCCTACCACCCTGCATTCGTTCACATTCACAATTCTTTACAAATGTAAACAAAACTTCGATAAACAAACCCTCAGGGATCACGTTGTTTGGAATTGTTATGTTTTTGTAAAATCGTACGGGCTTTAAAGCTTATTCCACTGATTGACCACGTTCGTGGGATTCTAGTCAAAAACATTCAGTTTGTTTATTTTTACAAACCAAACTTTCTACGAATTGTTTTTGCGATCCAACGGAATGTAAACTGATTTTGATAAATTTTACACGAAATGCTGATTGAGTTTTGTTCAGTATACAATCACAATCGCAATTTATATAAACGTAGGTACGTGAATGAAAACAGACAATGTAACTGCTCGTAGTTTTTCTTTTCGCGCATTTTCCAGACGCTGTCTCGCGCTTTTTGAATGAAATTCCATCGTTTTTGCACAATAATGTGTTCATTTTAGCGTAAAAAAATTATACTGAAAGCACTCATCCCACTAAAAACTGTCCGATGTTACCAGTATTTATTTTCGCTCACTTTCAGAAAATACTTACAAAAAAATCAAACAATACCACAATAAGACACTTCACTACACTAGCTAATCTACGGGGTGTATAAATATAAATACTAAAGTGGTATGTATAAAAATATCGGTTAAACTTTGGAGCGGAGCGGGCGGTGAGCGGAGCGAGCGGAGCGCTCTCGCCGCGCGTCAGACGACCACTGCCGCGCCCGCCGCCGCCGGGCGGGAACAAGCACAGTTATCAGGTAGGTGTCCTTAGCAGAAGTAGTTAGCATCGTGTTCCGTGAGGTAGATGAGGTAAATTGAGAATGTGTGTTGTGGTAGGTATGGTTCAAGGTTATAGGCACAGAAGCGTTGTCTATTTTGACCTTTTAGAAGCTATCAATTCCTAAAATGAGATTCGATTTTGTTCTACGGATGACCGTTCTGTTTTTTGGTAGGCAAAACGTACCGATAGTTTCTAGAGCATTTTTATTTTATTAGTCGAGTTCTGTATCGCTAAAATTGTCATATAATTAATTAGGACACATTTCAATTACTTTTTACTTCCAGAGAACAAACCACTAAAAATACAAAGCTTTTTCAACAACCTATTCAACGTAAACGCCTACTAAGAGTTCAAAAGGACATCACAACAGCGACCTAGATATAATTCCCACTAATGATATGACCTAATACCTGGAAAGTGGAGCATCCTCGATATTGCCGGGAATCTGCTCCGTGTGCAGGGGGAGGCAAATACCTGAGATATTATTCATCTCTACGACGAATATGTACCAGGACGATACTGTACCGGTGGGCCCAGCACGAACGCCAGAAGTAAACGTAATGTAAATTCGAACGATTTTTAATTGGAATACTCGTCTCGCACATTACAATTAAGTTTGAAAACTATATTCACAACTGTGGGTGATACTTATTGTGCTTGTCGCATTTTGAACCAAAATGCTATAAGTAGTGTAGTTGTATTACAGGATCAACAATGGATTGAAATTACGTTACGTTTACCTCGCGCGTTTCGTGCTGCTCCAACCCGTTAGGCTAGTGTACCTACCTGTGTTCATTATTACATTTTCATTTCATAACATTCAAACGCGATTTTCTCGTGAAATAACGATACTTACTTTGATATACTGCCATCACCTATGGGTTCGAAAGTACTATGTTCGTAACCACATAATATTACAAGCAATAATTAAACTGAAAATCGCTTTTGAATTTAGGTAAGCTTATGGTCCTGACTGTACCTATGATGAACAAAGAGATTGATAATTCAATTCAATTCAATATTTTATTGCATACCATATGTTTACAATAAGGTGTTATAATAACAGAACAGGAAAGTACAATATGGACCCTGTCGGCACAGCAAAAATTAGAAGAGAGGAACAGAGGGCTATATTATATCCTTTCATTAAATGGGTATTAAACTAAGTTTTTGCACTTATACTATAATTTTAAATTAGGTATTTATATATTATATTTATATGTTTATTATAACATAAAGATATTTTATTTATCTCAATGATTTATCATCAAAAAATTCCGTTAAGGTGTAGTATGCTTTATTTTCCAGAAATACCTTAAGTTTATGGGTAAATGTGATAGTTTTGTTTTGTTCTCTAATATCCTTAGGTAAATTATTATAAATTTTTATAGACATAACTAAAGGGCTGGTGGAGTGGATTTTGAGTCGAGATGGTGGCTTGTTTAATTAAATTAAACATTAAACATAAATAAAAACAAATTTTGTTTTTATTTATGTTCCGTAATGTGTATTTTGTTCGTGTTTCCTCGCATTTTGTATAGAGTGTAGGGTTGTTTTTGACAAATTTACATAGTTCTAGAATATACAAGCAGGTAAGTGTTAGGACTTTATGTTGTTTAAAATAAGGTTTGCAGCTGTCTGTTGGTTCTATATTTGTGAGTATTCGGATAAGTTTCTTTTGCTGGATAAAAATAGTATGGGAATCTGTGCTGTTACCCCACAATATAACTCCATAACTTAGTCGTGATTGGGCATACGCATAGTATGCTACAAGCGCAGTTTTAAAATCTGTAGTTTTTTTTATTTCGCGTAAGGCGTAAGTGAATTTGGAGAGTTTTGCTCTAGTTTTCTGAATGTGAGATTTCCAATTTATGTGCGTGTCAATAGATAAACCGAGAAGGGTGAATTCGTTTACTTGTTCTATTTTAGTGTCTTTGAAGGTTAGATTTAATTTTAATGGGGCTTTTTGGTGGGGGTGGAAAGTAAAAAATTAAGTTTTTGAAAAGTTGATTTCTAGGTTGTGGTTGTCCATCCACTCAGCGGCTAGGGAGAGAAGGGAGTTTAGCTTATCATTTATGTTGCTGTTGTTTTGACATGAGGTAAGTAGGGATATGTCGTCTGCAAATAATACACATGGTTCGTTTATGATCTTAGGGAGGTCGTTAATGTAGATCAGGAATAAAAGACATCCTATCACACTTCCTTGTGGTATTGACGCGTTTACTATTTTTCTGTGGGATCTAATTTTAGTTATTTCTTTAGTGAGTATGTTGACGTGTTCGACTTCCACCAGTTGCTCTCTATCCTTTAAATACGAAGCAAGCTATTCATAAGCTTGGCCTTGTATTCCTATTCCATGTAGCTTTTGTAATAGTATGTTATATTGGACTTTATCGTAGGCTTTTGTCATATCAAGGAGTATACCTACAGCATAGTTTTTATTGTTAATAGTATTTAAGGCCTCTTGTATGTATTTGTAAACTGCAAGTGCTGTGGATCTGTTTTTACGAAAGCCGTTCTGGCAGTCGTCTAATATGTTATATTTTTCACAGAAAGAGTAGATGCGGTCGCACATTGCTTTCTCCAATATTTTAGATGGAGAAGGCAAAAGCGCGATTGGGCGGTAGTTATTAGGGTTTATTTTTGAATTTTTCTTATGTATGGGTTTTATTAATGCCGTTTTAAGTTGATTTGGGAATTTACCTTCGTCGAATGACTGGTTAATAAGTTTATAAAACGGTAGGGTTAGTTCATCGGCAAATTGTTTTAGTAAGAATGGTGGAAGGTCATCTACGCCACTACTTTTTTTATTTTTTAAGTTTTTAATAATTTTATTTACTTCGTAGGGTTCTACATGGCTAAGGAATATAGTGTTTTCTATGGGATTTATCACAGGAGCTCCTTTTGCTTGGGTAGATTTTTCCCCGATGGACGCAAAGAATTCATTAAAGATGTCAGCTATTTGCTTAGGTTCGCTTATTAAGCTATTATTATGTTGTAATTGTATGTTCTTTTTCACTGGTTGTATTAATTTATTAATTCTTTCGTTTATTATATTCAGCAGGCAGCTAACACGCAACTAATTTTTAATAGTGTTGTGAGTGCGCTGCGTGGTCACATCTATTTCCTCACTCCTATAAATGTTGTTACGCACACAATATAATAATAAATATAGAATTAAAATACCCCGACACTAACAACAACACCACTCTCGGTCAAGTCACCTTAAAAAAAACTAATTCGGTTCAGCCGTTTGGGAGCTACGATGCCGCAGAGAGACACACAAGATACTCACGTTAAACTTATAACACCCCTCTTTTTCTGTCGCGGGCTAAAAAATTAAAATTGTCAGTATAATAGAAAGATAAAATTTTTACTTTACTATAACTTGGTGCGTAGCATATTAGAGTACTGTAGTGTAGTGTGGCGGCCGCATTATGCTACTCAGTTTGCGTCTAGAACGCGGCCGATAAAGCTTTGCATGGCATTTAGCTTTTTCTGTCGGTAAAGCTAAGAAAACTCCTTCTTACAAAGACATTAAACATTTTCAACATACACACCTTAGAAGAGCGTAGACGTTTAAACGACGCAATGTTTGCCTGTAAAATCTTGAAAGGAAATATTGACTCACCGCCGCTGCTCCCACGTAAAAACGTTCATGCCTTCAAGAATTCCACGTAAACCTATACCTACACTTCGTCTTCCACCGAGAAGAACGGTGTTGGGATCTAACTCTCCATGCGCTAGGTTCTGTAGTGTTTTTAATAGTTGCAGCGATCTAATCGATTTCCACTGTGATTCTCTGACTAAGCTGAAATCTAAAATCTTGAGTTGTTTATCTGATGTGTTGTAAAGTATTCATTTGTTCGTATTTACTTTTAGCAATCATATTAATTACAAAACTGAGTCTTTATTTATACATAGGCTACATATTTTTCTTTTGTTTTAAGTTGGCTGTAAACTGTACATATACCTAGGTTTACAATTAACATAATTTAATTCGTTCATGTGGTGTTTACTGTTAAGTAATTGTTACACTGTGCAAAGTTTTTAAATACATGTTATTTTTTGCCAAGATGTGGTGAAATAAATAAATTAAAAAAAGTGTGGGGTGGGGGACCTACATCAGGAACGAAGTTCCGAAAAATTTCGCAGCCTCCATTTTGGATTTCCCAACAACCTAGTTTGCTGGGTGACACAATATTACTCGGTAAGACTGGTTTTCAGACTTTCGGACTTCTAGCTACCCGTTATGGCTGTCAAAGATCGACGAATGACAGCCGGGACCAACGGCTTAACGTGCTTTACGGGGTACGCAGGGTCTCTGTTTGTAATGGATGGTCACCCATCGCCATCTACGGTTCAACTTAGGCAAGCGTAGCTTAACTGCAATCGATCTGTGCGGCTTTTTTTTTTTTTTTTTGTGGAAATCATCAAATAACTTCTCCCGCTCTGGGCAGAGCAGGAGGGCGTGTCAGACTCTTACTGACTAAAACCCACCCGTGTTCCTTCAGTTCAGGGGCCACGGTAACCCTCTTGGACTTTTCCGCAACCCTAGCAGGCATCGGTCCTAGCAAACCCCGTCATTGGTGCTGACATCTCTTTGAGGCGCGCGTGGAACACAACGCGCCGTCGACCCGGGCCTGGTCCTTTACGAACGGCGAGCTGCCCATTGCTCGCCGTTCGCAAGCCCGCGCCTACGGTGGCCGGGAATCGGCCTGCGATTCCCGACGCCCAGGGCGTCTCCTGCGGCGGCTAGGGGCGCGAGGGCGCAAATTTAGCCTCTCCCTCACGCGTTCCGCCTCCTCCTTCGCGAACATTACTGCTTCGCAGAAGGAGGTGAATCGATCTGTGCGACTGTTATATTACTTAAATAAAACCAGCAACAGCAGCTTATCGATACAATTCTGTAAGTCCCAGAAGAAAGCTTTCGAAGTTCCGTACATCGCGATGATGGACATTCTCAATGAAGTAATTCGTCATAGCGTACCTTCTAACTCACGTAATTCGTACTTTTAGACTTTATTAGGACAGTTTATCGGTATTTTCAACTGCGAAGTTCAGTATGGCAGTCCGCTTTTCCGATAGGTGACGATTTCCAAAAAAATATCTATAGGTTTACCTACTCCGAATGCAGGCTGCGTTAAAGAACTTCGTTCCAAAAAATTGTCTTTATATGAAATAGCTTGTTACAATATAGAACATGCACGGTATGTCAATAGGATATTAAACTAGTACAAGGAAGAGGATCTCAATTTATTCTGAAAAGGAAATTTCACTTGTGTATCGTTTATTTGAACATAGGAGATAGTTAACTGTCTACACTGTAAGCTATTGCTTCTCCGAATAAAATAAATGAGAACTTAAGTGCATGGCGGTTGTGCATTCCTAGATCTCTTTTGCAGGGATCTTTAATAGTAATAATATTTTGTTTTTAATTTATTTAAGGTGGGTGTGGTTCTGCATCGAACCCGCTTTAAGATCTTTTTAAGTTTACTGCTGAACTTAGGTACTGCCCTTATGTACCAGACGCACTATAATATTGAGACTCATTGAGGTAAACGCACTCTTTTAGTAAACTTTTGATCATAAAGATGAACTCATGATTAAAATAAATAAATATTAATATAAACAATAATGAAATTACTCATCCATCGCTAGGTAACTGTTACATCATGCGGCCCGGAGGGATTTTGCTATAACTCAATCATGATCACGCCCGCTACTCAAATTGGTAATCACAGAGTGATTTTATTACAACCAGCGGGGTCCTCTGCTCAACTTTTCGATGTAACATCCGGTTGAAAGCGGAGAGCAGAGATATAGGCGTTGATTTTTGAAGCAACTGCAGGGACACCATTATGTAGGTATTCATTAATGTGTCAGGGTTAAATCATAAAACCATGTAGCGGTATCTACATCGCCACATGCGAGCGCAAATCCTGCACCGCGCAATCAGAGTTTACCGCGCGACTAGCATATATACAACTTCCCGACATCAATTATCAGGCAGTTGCCCACCAGACACGTCATCCGTCTGGTCGGAGGATCCTCCCTTTTCTATGGAGGTATGAGTGAACTTTACACCCTGTTCCTCGTGCCTCTATATTGGTGATCCCGACGTGATGAACAACATCAACAACAACAATCAACAACATCAACAAGCAACAACCAACCAATAATCAACAACCAACAACAACTCGACCCACTATCGACCTCAGGTCTCCGGAGGGGAGTAATGTAGCGGTATCTACATCGCCACATGCGAGCTTCGCGTCATACTGACGTCACGCAAATCCTGTATCGCGCAATCAGAGTTTACCGCGCGACTAGCATATATACAACTTCCCGACATTAATCATCGGGCAGTTGCCCACCAGACACGTCATCCGTCTGGTCGGAGGATCCTCCCTTTTCTATGGAGGTATGAGTGAACTTTACACCCTGTTGCTCGTACCTCTATACCATGCCTAAATAAATAAAACCATTTTTGTCAGCCATGTAAGATGCCTTACGATAACTTAAGGATTTCGTAAGTCGACTGTACTTATGTAAATTTCCTGGGCAAGCTGAACGACCGGTCGCATGGCGGTCCGCGATCAACTTACGATCAATTCAGAATGCAATGCCCGTGCATTCACTCAATTATGACCGTAACCTGGTCTGAGTGCACACTATTACGTCAACATGCCTATAAAGCATTGTGGAATTGTGTACGCTAATCTTATCAATGTGTGTGTAGATGGCATCTTATTGTTCTGTAGGATGTCCGGCGGCGACAATTAATGGACCATAGACAAGTTTACTATGTTTGGTGTTCATGATGTCGTTTACTGAATTTGAAATAATGTATATAGGGTCTAAAATGACCCATCACCAAGCCGGGAACGCATTCTGGACTTCAGTGACGGGAAGACTGACTCTCGGTTTGGTGGTCAGTTTTCTTACACCCATTATTCTGCAGATGTAGTGGCAAACCTCTGTTCCATTAACTAACTGAATGCTAACGGTTATTGTACCCTTTTTTTTTTTGAGGATTGGAAATCATCAAATGACCCCTCACGCTCTGGGTGGAGCGGAAGGGAGTGTCAGACTCTTACTGACTAAAACCCACCCGTGTTCCTTCCTTGGCCCTTTATGTTCCGGGTCAGCGGTACCCCTTTCGGATGATCCCGCTTTCCCGGCAGGCTTGGGCCCTAGTGGGCCCCCTCTTCGATGCTGACATCTCTTTGAGACGCGCGTGGAACACGTACGCGCCGTCCAGCACGGGCCTGGTCCTGATCGGACGGTGAGCTACCCATTACTCACCGCCCGCAGGCCCTCGATGGTTATTGTACCCTTGTTCCTATAGTCAAATTATCTTGAATGGTGAAATCTAAGATTAGCTAGCAGGTCGTTTTTGCTATTTACACAACTATTCGTTAATTCTTTATCAACTACGAATAAAAACTATCTCAGTGGTCCTTTAATTAAAGGGAGAAGTTAAAACGTTTAGATCTACGTTATCTTACATCAACCGAGTCATTATTCAAAGAAATGAATCGGAAGGATTTTATCTTTTTAATTAATGGTTCATCGCTAAATTCAGACACTTCATTGTAGACTGTTAAACGTATTAACTTAGTCATTCTTTCAGAGAGTTCACTTCCATATAAGTTGACTGGTAGACTGGGCATGCATAGCCGAGCTCGAAGCTCGTAAGTATCACGTCAAATAAGTACATAAATGATCGTAAAGTGCCTCCATTGGAACATAATAATTTATTAATTCATCACTGTAACTGTGCAACCTACTCTCACCACCACGCCGAGAGCACGCGTGGTGATCATTTCTTCTCTGATGGAAAATATAATTTTGAACGACGGTAGGTCAATGTCAGCATCGTCTGTGTAGCCTTCCCCAACTGTCTTGGGCCAACTTTCATTCTCATTGGATGCAGTTCAATATTATCATCATTTTGTTTAGCATGGAGCGACTCGACAATGTAGCCAACTATAGTGAATATGCAACTCCTTAAAACAGTACACACACAGTGGTTTCCATACGATTCGAACTTTGTTTGTTTCGCTCTCAAACAAACTTTCCGTTCACTAACATCCACTCACTATCGTACATGTGCTCTCAAAGAGCTTCAAGCTCAAAATCCTCCAGTTTATTGACGTTTGTAAAGCCCTTGTGATGTCACCAGCGAGCCCAGAGGGCCTCGTTCTATTTTATTCGTTTATATTCAGAAATATAACGCTTTCAGTCAAACACAGGCGTACTGTTTTAGGAAAAACATTATTATTTTGTGACGTCAATGTATGCGTATGTATGTGTGTATGACCTAAGCCAATGAAGGTAGCTCTGTCCACGTGTAAGGGCTTTTTTTTTTCAACAAAGTACTTTTAATGATTATAATTCCACTCGATTTTCACATTCATAAACACCTAGACCAGAAAGTAGTCAAACCAACTATTTGTGCAATTGAACCCGCGATATGTAACGCATTTGCTTAGCCGCTGCGCCAACTTTTCAGCGCTCTTGGATTTTTTTAGTTTTTCTATTCTTATAACTAGCTTCTGTCGACGACTTCGTTCGCGTGGATGTCGAAAGATATATAGAGACCACAATATACTAAAATATCGGCCCTGTTTTATAAAACATTCCTACTACGTTTCTAGTTTAGGTCTCATATAAAAATATAAAGAGAGTCAGGACTGTGACGCGGGAGCAAGCGACGACGTACAGTTGTGCGTGTGAGAAACAGCTCGTCTTGAGGTCGACACCCGCAGCCTCCAGTACCTTCCCATTGCTTGCGAAGTTTTTGTTTTTACTAAATTAATGAACGCGTGCATTCCTGCATATATACTACTAATGATGGTACAACACTGATACACTGACTGATGCATTCTTACAGATTATTCCTGACGAACAACTATCACTAAAATAATATTAAAACAGTAGATTGTAAACACACGGAATTTCTCATTAACAGTCACTTAACCATATACTATTAATTATCTTTATTCTAATCAGAGATGACAGAAGAGGCCTAAACTTTATGTTCTTCTGCGTACGTTCTACGAACAATATCATAGTAGTATAACAAAGTGTGAATAAAAGAAGCACAAAAAATATAATTTTATTGTTTTGAATCGAACACCGGATTGCAAACAGTCGTCGAATCTTTAAGCTATTTGCTTTGAAAGTTGACTAAAATAGCCATTCTTGTATTATGTCGTAATTGACTGCTAAGCTCCTTAGGTACAACGGGATGATAACCATTTGAAAGGGTAAATCTGTAACTATCTGCTATATTCTACCCTTTTGGCTCGTCTTTTTACAATTTGCGGTAAACTATAGAAGAACACGAATAGATTGCAATATTGCTCATCCCCCACAGCAACTAGCGCGATAATTACAGACATACAGCCTACGGGCTGATCAGACTTATAGGGACTATCTGTGCAAAGAACAAAATTTAGTTTTTGCGTGATGCTGGTGAGACAAACAGACAGAATATTTTCGGCAGTTGGATCACTCCCAGACCTCGCAAAGTATTACTTAAAAAAGCAATGTACAGTTTTGACTTCGCTACGATTTTATAACATAGATTATTTATTAAACACTTTTTTGAATACCACTTATATCAAAAAGACAAACATTTTGTTTGTGTTCAACTTGAATGTCAATTTGTTTCATAAGCATCTTAGTTACCTATAATGTCTATAAATGCACAATTTGCATTTAATCGTTTATTGAAACTTGACTGTATATGCTCTGTATATTCTTATCCATTTCACGTTAACACGTAGATATCTATAACTAGACAAGTTTATTAGATCGCGCTGACCTCGGGCGCAAGGACCACGCTTATGGGACGGTTCATCTTGTTCAAGCTTTAATTAATTACCTGTTACCTTGTGTCACTGGCCGATGACAGAGATAAGAAACGTGCCACTCATAAAAAGTGATGCTTATTAAATTTATTTACCTAAGTAGACTTTAGCCGGAAAGTTCTAGAGTGGCGACCGCGTACCGGAAGACGTAGCGTTAGAAGGCCTCCCACAAGGTGGACAGACGATCTTGTCAAGGCCGCAGGAACCCGTTGGATGCGGGAAGCACAAAAGCGGTCGAAGTGGAGGTGCTTGGGGGAGGCCTATGTCCAACAGTGGACGTCTTTCGGCTGAAATGATGATGATGATGATGAAGAAGACTTTGACCTTGAGCTGTCCTGGTGTTAAGTACAGAGTTTCAATAGAATGTGAGGCCTGCTTATACTGGTGTTTTTACCACTGACGTGCGGCTAACTTTACTGTAGGTACAGTCACGAACATAAATATTTTGCTATGAGCAGGTCGGAAGAAATATCTGATTTCGTGATTCATCCATTAATCAAATTCATGCATTCCAAGAGGTAACTCATCTTTTAATCATCGGCTTCAAAAACATATACATTATATTTATGTATGTCACCTCAGAATGCATTGAGATAACACATCTTTTGAAGCTGATGCACCATCCTATATGTTGGCGTCAGTTGTCTTGTCAGATAGGTAGTTTTGGTGCTCCTTCGAGGTCACATATATTATCTGTGCTGCCACTTGTATATGTTTCTTAAGTAGAACCCAAATCGTTTTAAACGACTTGAGAATGTATGTAGTTTCACTTAATATACGCGACAATACCCTACTGTGTCATTAGTCAGCTAAGACAGCACTAATGCGCAAAAGTATTTACTGCATGGCTCCGGTCATTTAAGACAAAATACCTAAAAGTTGGAAAGAATTGCCGCAATCCTTATTTAAAAAAACGTCTCAATGCTTTTTGACAATCAAAGCACACTATAGCGTAACCTGAGAATAATAACTTTGTTCTGAGAGCGTAACTGAATTCTTGAAAGAAAAAACGTTTGACACTTAGACTGTCTTTAGTGTTTAAAATAAGAATTATTGTCGGTTCTGTACTGTTTTTTTTTTGTTCTGTTTGTTAAAGTTTGGTTGATTAGTTTATAATTTTGTAACTTTTGCTTGCGTCTGGTAAAATATGGCTGAACCTTCCTACCTATATCACCATGTGTACCCATATTTGCAAAATAAAATATATATTTATCTTTTTATTCCACAAATGATCTTGCTGACAGATATTAATGATTGAATAATGAAATCAGATGTCATTGCCGAGCTGTCCATAGTATAATATTTAGCCTCGTGGCTGTTCGTCCGGCACGCCATAGCCAGTGATGCCATTGTTAACTCGGACGAACGAATAATATCTTTAAAAGGACAAAACAATAAGTCAAAGCATTTATTTCAAATAGGCACATAAAAGGCACTTTTGAACGGCAACATTTACATTAAAATAGAATTGGTTCTAGTCGCCCCTTCCAAAAGGTAGTTTCGTATGGAGAAGAATGGGCAAAAAACTCCACCGTTACTCTTATAAAATGTGTTACAATATTTTGTATACATTAATTAAATAATTTATATGTGAAGACAATGCACCTATAATTAAATTACCCTACCATAACAGGTAAAAATAATTTAAAAAAGTAGCAATGACAAATAAGTTAATTATGTGATAGACGCGTGCTGCTCACATATTTACAAACATTGTAAAAGTATATGATTTCCCAAATTAAGTAAACAAATAATATGTCAGTTAAAGTAAACACAGAATGTAAATCAATGTCATAAAAATAATAAACTATACAATTAAAGTAGCGACAACTTTGATTTTGTCTAGGCCCTAGATGGTCCTATGGAGCTGGTCCTATGTTTCCAAGCATTCTTAATTTGGATATACGTCATGTAACTTGGCCCAGACTTTTTTTTTGCGGAGCGGGAGGGCGTCTCATACTCATATGTATTGCACTCTATGTATTTTAATATGTATTGCACTCTATTCAATAACACGTTCATTCCAAATACGTTCTCGGTTAATAGTAACGCTTCCTTCAGTGACTGGGCCACCATTGGTATACATACAAGTAGAAAACGACTTTATAAATTGTATGATGAACGAACCTGTAAAAGCACTGCTGAATTTAATTTATATGTTAAGAATTATTCTAAATTATTTAAAAAAGTTTGTAGTATGGCCAAATCACGTTATTTGAGTTCAAAAATTAAAAATAGTAGTAATGTAATAAAAATGACATGGAGTATCATTAATAGCGAAACGGGAAGGTCATGCAACCGATGTAGTGACTACAGCCTTGCTATTGATGACAATATAATTAAATCTGATTCTCAAGTCGCCGCGGCCTTTGAAAATTTCTTTGCAGAGATTCCCGTATCGACTACTAAATCTCTAAACTCCTCACCCACTGCTGCAGAGTCTTTACTTAAAGAAAACATTCCAGTTTGTGATTCTGAATTTCATTTCGAATATGTGAGTTGTAAAGATATAATTAAAACCTTTCACACGTTAAATGTCAAAAAGACTGCAGATTTATGGGGTAATTCTGTAGACGTTGCTAAGTCAATTATAAATATTGTAGCACCTACTTTAGCTGTTATTTATAATAATTGTATTGACCGTGGTGAGTTTCCTGATCTTATGAAAAACAGTAAAATAATACCGTTGTTTAAATCGGGTAGTACATCAGACTCTACTAATTATAGACCTATTTCAGTGCTACCTACATTTGATAAAATTTTTGAAAAACTTATTTTAAATCAAATGCAGAGATTTTTTAATCTACATAAATGACTGCATAACAAGCAGTTCGGTTTTACAAGGGGTCGTTCAACTACTGATGCCGGAGTTGAACTTCTAGGGCATGTATATAATGCATGGGAGGACAAATGCGATGCGTTGGGCATCTTTTGCGATTTGTCCAAGGCATTCGATTGTGTTCTTCATGAAACATTAATCAGGAAACTGCACCACTACGGAATCCGGAACGCCTCTCTGGATCTTCTTACTTCTTATTTAAGTGATAGGATTCAGAGAGTTGATGTTAACGGGAAAAGATCTCCCGGATCGGTAGTAAGAATGGGGGTCCCTCAAGGCTCAATTCTAGGTCCATTTTTATTTCTTATTTATATAAATGACTTGCCTTACCTCATAAAGGATAAACATGATATAGTGCTGTTTGCAGACGACACTTCACTTTTATTTAAACTCAAACGTCAGCAGCTGGTTACTGACAATGTAAATAGTGCCCTCGCAAAAGTAGTTAACTGGTTTAATGTTAATAACCTTCTTCTTAACGAGAAAAAAACGAAATGTATTAAGTTTACGATACCTCATGTTAGACAAGTAGAAACAAGTATTCTCATAAAGGGTGAAGAGTTGAAACCCGAAAATACCACAGTATTCTTAGGCATAACTTTGGATGCCAAGCTTCAATGGGGCCCCCATATAGATAAATTGTCAAAGAAGCTTAGCTCTGCAGCATACGCCGTTAGGAAAATTCGTGGTTTAACTGATTTAGAGACAGCCCGTTTAGTATACTTTAGTTATTTTCATAGTGTAATGTCGTACGGTATTCTGTTGTGGGGAAATGCCGCCGATATTCAGACAATTTTTGTTTTACATAAAAGGGCAATTCGTTCAATTTATAAATTAAGTCCCAGACACTCCCTCAGAGACAAATTTAAAGGGATTAATATAATGACTGTGCCTTCTCAGTATATTTATGAAAATCTTTTGTATGCACATAAAAATATTAATCTGTTTAAAAAGTACAGTGATATCCATAATTTAAATACTAGGAACAAACACAAATTTGTTGTTCCTACTACCAGGCTCAAGAAAATAGGTGGCTCGTTTAGATGCCAATGTATACGTTTTTATAATAAACTTCCTAGCCACATTCAAGCACTAAGCCTTAATAAATTCAAATCTTTTATAAAAAAGGAAACTATGCCAGAATGCCTATTATACTGTCAAAGACTATATTGAGGACAAAAAGGCTTGGGATTGAGTTGCTCCAATAAAGCACAGGCAATGTTAATTTATTTTATTTCGATAACTATTTTTACTTTTAATCTTTGCTATAAGTATCTATACTTATTTACATATACAATGACACTAATATTTACTGTATAAAGTATTATATTATTTTAAATTATTGTGAATGTGAGGACTATTGTGTATTTTGTTCCAGTTTTAATCATGTTCTGGCAGTTTGAGTAGCTGATGCGGCCTACCCAAATGTCCTTTCTTTGGTATTGTTCGTCGAATCGTTGAGCTCCTTAAGTTCTGAGTTGAGTTGCACGGTTACTGACAATTGCGTGCACTGACTGGGCAGGTCCACTCAATCTGTGTGGTTCTTTCCTCAAATGACCATTGCAGACACAAATCTACATGGTCCTCAAAGATTATTATAATATTATTCTAATTATTGTGAATGTGAGAACTATGTCGGTCATTGGTTTTTTTATTTTATTTATTTTTGTATTTTTCTCAGCGTAAACATGATCTGGCAGTTTGAGTAATTTATGCGGCCTACTCAAATGTCCTTTCTTTGGTATTGTTCGTCGAATCGTTGAGCTCCTTGAGTCTAAGTTGAGCTGCACGATTACTGACAATTGCGTGCACTGACTGGGCAGGTCCACTCAATCTGTGTGGTTCTTTCCTCAAATAACCATTGCAGACACCGATCTACATAGCCTTCACATGATCTGACCAAGATTTTGTATGGACTTTAAAAGAGACTGTGACCTCTGAGTTTGTTTCGGCCTTTCTTCTCAGAGTAGTCAGATAGGAAACGTCGACCTCATCTAGTTTAAAAAAAATATGATTGTTCAAACCTACTTACAGAAATAAAATTATTTATCATTTATCATACTGACTAAAACCACCCGTGTTCTTTCAGTTGCCTGTACCAGGGGCCACGGTAACCCTTTCGGACTTCCCCGCAACCCTGGCAGGCATCGGCCCTAGCGGACCCCGTCATAGGTGCTGACATCTTTTTGAGGCGCGCGTGGAACACATCGTGCAGTCGACCCATGTCTGGTCCTTATCGGACGGTGAGCTGCCTATTGCTCGCCGTCTACAAGCCCGCGCCTACGGTGGCCGGGAATCGGCTTGTGATTTCCGACGCCCAGGGCGTTTCCTGAAGCAGCTAGGCGCGTGAGAGCGCAAATTTTGTCTCTCCCTCACGCGTTCCGCCTCCTCCACCGCAAGCATTACTGCTTCGCAAAAGGAGGTGACGGCTTTGCAAGCCCTCTCGCTCCGTACCATGGCCTGGACCAGGGACGGACGCGAGAGATCGCCACCGCCAATCGCCTGCACGAGGACACGGTGGTGCTCCGCCCAAGTAGGGCAGACCTCCACCATACCCTACCGGCATGCCCTACCATGTCCACCGGGCGATCCAAACATTGGCCCGGGCGTTTCCTCCCGCCTTATCCGGGACAGGAAAACTTTGCGCAGCCTGGGAATCAAACCTTGGACAACTGTTAACGGCAGCCCGTACACGACGCAACTAATCACAAACTAGCGTTGCATTTTTTGAGTGGCCTCGTGGACTATGGTACGGCTCACCCTCCATGAGGCCACTATTTACTTTATTACGTTTCGACCAATCCAATAGTAGGGATGTCTGGCAACCAAAAGCCTGCTTATGTTAAATAAATTGTTAAAATTTGTATATCTGGCAACGTTTGGGAGGCGGTGTCTTTTCAGTAGGTAATTGAGTTACTAGGGTTGGACGATAAGGCCTTGGGCGAAATACTCATATTTTATTCACTTATCTACGAGCAGCGGAGTCAAATGACGACGATGGCGGTGATTCTATGTTTTTGATTGCCTGCTTAATCAACTTGAATAAAATGTATATGGTTGTGCTATGGAAATTGAAACTCCAAGCCTAATTGTTCCCAAACAGAACGTTCTACAACATAATAAACATCTAATTTGCCTACATTTTTGACAAGTATTTGACATTTATTGTCGCTGAGATGAGAAAACGCCTTGAATTTTAACGTTTTTTAAGTACGAGAATTGGCTTTAGTGTATTACGTGTCATTGGTGCCGGAATCTTCTCAGAGGACTTCAACATATGTATTTAATCACATGTGTATTTATCAAGCCACCTCAGCCATCATGGCCAGAGAAGTTAATGAACACTCGATCCGCATACTCTCAGACAGCATGGCCATTCTGCAAACACTGAACAGTCACACAGTTGATTCTGGGCTAATATTCGAGTGCCACCAGCGCCTCAACCAGGTGTGCAACCTCAATAGAAATAGGGACCAATTAGTTCAACCAGGTTTTAGACTGGCTAAAGTAGACTCATCCTTCATGGGGTACTGTTTAAAATGTTACAATAAAATACCTCCCCACATACTCCAACTAAATAAATCGAAATTTAAATCTTGTATAAAACGCACACTATACAGCCAAGCATGTTATAAGTTGGGGGATTATATCGCTGACAAAAATGCTCGGCTGGGCTGGCGGGGTGGTTTTTAGTCAGTAAGAGTCTGACAGACCCCGTCGCCCGCCCCAGGGTGGCGGACATCCATGAGGATTTTCCACCCCGGAAACAAAAAAAAAAAAGGGCTGGTCCTGCTCCACAAGGGCGCGTAAACTAATTAATTAGCATTCGAAAATAATGTTGGAGCTGATGATGATTGTACAACCCATCTTTGCATTGTATAAATTCAATATCTTAGTATTGTATAATTGCATAGCACATGTGTGAGCACTATGTACCCACTATAAAGCTTACTGGGTTCGTCTTTCATTGACTTGAATGTGCCCTGGCGGCTGATAGTATGTCATGCTCACTCAAATGTGTCGCTGGTGGTGGCGTGTGTATTGGATCATTGAGTTTCCTTCAAAATGGTTGAGCTGAATGGTGCTGATCCATACGTCCTGTTCGTGAACGGGCGCCGTCAGTAGGCACTGGTAATTTCTTAGCTGCCACGGCTTATTTTAATTCCATAATCGTTTTTATATTTTTATTACGGACGCTTTTAACGTGCACGTCTTTCTACATCGTTCTCACATGTATAATTTCAACATGAATGATGTAACCACTTTTTTGTAACAATATTTTGATTTAAAAGAGTGTCCATGGAGTTTCTTGCCCGTTCTTCTCCATAGGTACCTACTACGTTTTGGAATGGGCAACTAGCTGCATGTTTCTGACTGACCGACCTAAAAGTGCCTGCAATTGGTTTATTTGAAATAAATGCTTTGAGTTTGAGTCTGAAAATAACATAGTTCAACAACCGTTCAATAGATCAAAGGACACAAAGATTCGCTAGGCAACGATGCAGCCGACGAACTTTCCAGAAGGGGGTCGAACGTTGCACTAGCGGGTCCCAAACCCATCGTGCCACTCCCTTCGGGTACTTACGCACTCTAGTAAGGAAACGCACCAGGGACCAACATCACAAACTATGGGTGGACCTAGGTGAGTGCAAGCAGGCTAGGGAAGCACTCCCTAGAATCGATGGCCGCTTGACGAAACAGGTTCTCCGACTAATAAAGCAACAGCTGCGTACAGTCACAGCAGCCGTACCTGGCCACGGTTATTTAATAAACACCTCTTTGTCTTAGGAGTCACAGACAGTCCGCTGTGCAGGGTCTGCATGGAGGACGACGAGACAGCGGCTCATGTGCTTCTAAACTGCCCGGTGGTCGCCACATACAGGGCAAAGTACTTCGGTAACCCAGGTACCCTACGTGAGATTGCAGAGTTGCAGAATTCAAAGATTCAGGACTCGGTCACATCTTTATCTGAGCACTATGATAAATTGAAACCCCATATCGACCAGCTAGAAGCCGAACTTGATATAGAACGGAAAAGCAATTCGCAGTATCTTACAACAATGGAGGACAAACTCGAACGATTGGAACGCAGTGCGAGATCATCTTGCGTGGAAATCAGAAATATACCAGTGACAAAGCCTGAGACCAAAGAATGCTTATTACATAATAATAATAATTTTTATTTATTTAGATACCGTTAAGAAGGTAGGTGCTGTCCTTAATGCTCCAATACAGGCCCACGAAGTGAAAGACTTATACCACGTAGGACCAAATTACTCAAACACCAGAACCATTATCGTCGACTTTGCTTCCAATCTTCTTAAGGAAAATTTTATTCGTATGTTTAAGGATTATAATAAAAAACATAGTAAACTTTCCACTGAACATCTTAATATAAGTGGACCGGCAAAACCCATATTCGTTTCTGAAATTCTTACACCGAAAATGAAACGACTCCTGTTCTTGGCTAAAGACTTTGCCAGCAGCAATGAATATCGTTTCTGCTCGTGTTCTCCAGTGCTCTGTCCACTCACCCGGCCCGCAGAAGGCGCACCGGGCGTCGGCGGAGGGCGGACAACGCCCTCTTTCAGCCCCCCTAAATGGGTCCAGGGGCGACGGACTCGGGGACGTCCGTCGCCCCCCACACACCAGGACCCGAGGTGGCGGCGCGTAGTGTTCCACGCGCGCCCCTCTTAGACGTCGCGGGGGGAGTCAAACACCTCACTCCCCCCCCCCCCCCCCCCGACCCGAACAGTCGGCCGGCACCAGTCGGGGGTTGCGGAAGGATCTTACGTTCCCGCGACCCCCGGCGTAGGTGTGAGATGGAACACCGGGGTGGTTTTTAGTCAGTAAGAGTCTGACAGACCCCGCCGTCCGCCCCAGGGCGGCGGACATCCATGAGGATTTTCCACCCTGGAAACAAAAAAAATAAGGTGCTTGCGTGGTCAAAGTTGAAAGAACCGACTTTTCGAGTGTTCTTGACAGCAATGATGCAAACAATGCTGCTACCGAATTAGTGTCCATAATCTCCACGGTGGTTAATAATAATACTTGCTCTGCTGTAATCTCTAGTAAAAACCGAATGATTAAACCCTGGATTACGCCCGGGGTTTTGAGGTGTATTCGTAACCGTGACAAAATGTATCGAAAATCTAAAAGAGATCCCGGCAACTATATTCTTAAAGTGACTTATACGCGCTATAAAAATGTATGTAACAACCTACTAAAAATATTAAAACGCCAATACAAATACGCAGAATTTCAGAGGCACCGCAAGAACCCAAAGGCTACCGGGAAACTTATTGAATCTATTTCTAACCTTAAAAATAACAATGATATGATAAAATATAATGATAAAAGTTCACTAGCTGATGATTCAGCTAGTGAACTTTTAACCTTGAGGGCTGACCCCTCCCAGTCTCTTGATGCAGTGAACCATTTCTTCGCAAATGTAGGGAAAACTTTGGCATCTAAAATTACGCCTGGGTTAGGTAACACTCAAGCTGCTTCTGAACCTTATGCGAGTGCCAGTCCTGGCTCAATGGCCATCTTCAGTACGGACGTTGAAGAGTTAGAGCGAATCGTTTTGGGTCTTAAACTAGATAGCGCTGTGGGTTGGGATGGCATATCTGCTGTTCTAATCAGGGCTGCTAGGTACCCTTGTCCCAATTGTGTGCCATGTTTTTAACCTTGCTCTCTTGTCAGGGGTCTTCTCCACTGTTTTCAAAAAGGCTGTTGTACACCCTATAAACAAAAGTCGAGACAGAGGCAGTGTCAACAACTATAGACCTATATCCGTTTTGACCACCCTTTCAAAGATCCTTGAAAAAGTCCTTAACAATAGACACTTAAATTATCTTAACTCCCAAAATATTCTCGCCGCGAATCAATATGGTTTTAGACCAGGAAAAAATACAGAAGACGCTGTTTTGGAACAAACTTGTACTATTGCTAAAAAACTAAAAGAACGACTAAAAACGATTGCAATCTTTCTTGATTTTTCTAATGCTTTTGACACTGTCTCTGTCCCCCTCTTGCTCACTAAACTTCAGCAAATTGTCATTAGAGGCTTGTCTCTTGATATTTTCAAGAGTTACTTGAGTGACCGTTCTCAAGCTGTTAAGATAGGTAACTTTACCAGTAATGAAGAGGTCCTCAGTTACGGAGTCCCTCAGGGTAGTGTCCTTTGACCTACCCTTTTTTAATTTATATAAATGACCTATGTAAAATGTGTTTAATAAACTCTCAAATGATAATGTACGCAGATAACACTGCAATACTTGTTCATGGCAATGATTGGCTTGAAACTCGTTTTTAAGCGGAATCTGCCTTGCAGGTGGTTATGAAATGGTTAACTAGCAATGTTCTTACCTTGAACCTGGAAAAAACTAAATTTATCACGTTTGCACCAAGAATAGCGTCCCAACCGGCTTCACCCTACAGCCAAACTGCACACAATTGCTGTTTGATAATTAACACTTCCTGTAGCTGTAATGTGATTATGCGAACTAACAACATAAAATATATTAGTGTTATTATTGACAGTACTATGTCGTGGAACGAACAGATTGGGTCATTGGTGACACGGGTCAAGAAATTAATAATTGTGTTCAAAAATTTGAGATCTTCTGCAGGCTTTCGTACTCTGAAAATAGTACTATAGTAGTTTACTCAGCCTTGGCGCACTCTATCATAACCTATTGTATAGCGGCTTGGGGTGGCTCTGGTAAGTGTTTAATGCTTAGACTGGAATGGGCACAGAGGGCAGTTCTTAAGGTTATGGCTCACAAACCTATTCGTTTTCCTACCATCGAACTCTATGCTCTCTGTAAAGTGCCTACAGTGAGGCACGCATTTTTCCTAATCACTATTATACTACGCAAGCACTCGGAACTTATTTTTGACCCTAATCACAGTTCAAAAAAACGAAGGGCGGACATAGTGTGCCAGACTGTGCCGGCCAATATTGTGTTGGTGAAATGTCAGTATCACTTCCTTGGTCCTGTTTTGTACAATAGAGTGAATAAGATTTTAAATATTTACCCACTTACCTCACGGGAGTGTAGAGCGCTCACAGACAAATGGCTCCAAAGCCTGACTTATGAAGACTTAGGAAATCTGGTGACACATACTTACCTATGATTTAAATATGTCTTGGCATTCTTGTTCCTTTCGTTGTCTGTGGTTATAATCTTCCGTAGTATATAATCAAGAATAGACACATACAGATACATCGCGTACTACTTACATACATACATAGCTACATACATATATACATACATACATACATCACATATCATACTAAAGAACTGGATCATCCTAGCCTAAATTATTTTGAATGTTTAATTAATTTAAATTATTTTTATTATTGCTCTAATATTATATATTAATGTTGGAACGCCGACGTCTCCTCTCTCAGAGTTGGGCGCTAATGGCTGCAACACAGTTTTTTAACTAATGTAGCTGATAACGAACACAAATAATTTGTGAACCTGTTTTTTGTTCCAATAAAATATTTGATTTGATTTGATTATCAGCAACACCAAGGCGATGCTGGCCTTCCTCGAGGAGCTGGGGTGGATCGAATAATCGATTTTCCCACCCGTACGCAAAATACGTGCATTGACGTGGAATTGCGGACACCCGCCCGTATTACCTATTACCTATCAAGTCTCATTGACCTCCGGCCTTTCCTTGTGACCTCATTGAAGAGCGGAACTCATTGACCTTATTGAGCCCGGCATCATGCACGGACAGCGATAAAGTGTTAATCAATTTGCGGTATCCTTCGATGACAGAAAGTCGAATTAGGTGGTCGTTTAATATCGGATTATGTTTGAATGAAGGTGAAGAATAATGTAGAAAACCTTTTGATTGCTTCAAAATCAACCGAAGATGGTGTTGTTTGCAGATGAGATATCATTGATCTTTGAAATTGACCGACGGTCACAAAAATGAATGAATAGCTCTATTCTTCAGGTCCAAGATTAGTTAACGGTCAATAATTCTACTAAATACCGGTGAGTGTGCCCAAGAACTCCACGATCTCCTTCCACCGGCCCCCTTCTTCCATCGGTCATCTAGACGCACTGCAAGTTACTATCCTTACCTAGTTACTATTCCACCAATTCGCACTAAGCGTTTCCAAATGTCTTTTGTAATGCGCACAGCAAAAGAGTGAAACTCTCTACCTGCGTCTGTGTTTCCGAACGCATACAACCCTAATCTCTTCAAAGTTAGAGTAAACAGGCTTCCTCTGGGGAAGCTTACTCCACCGTCGACTCTGTCTCTATCACTACTGACCTAGACTAAAGTCAAGAGCAAACCCATACCTATAAAAAAAAAGATAAGAACAGGAACAACAGGAAACATGCTGGTCCAGCTCCATGGGACAATCTAGGGTCTAAACAAAAGCACACTAGTTGCTAATTTAATTGAGTAATTTATTATTTTAATGACAATGATTTACATTCTTTAATTACTTTAACTCATTTGACTTATTACTTGTTAATTTTATTTTGGAAAATCGTGTACTTTTACAATGTTTATAAATATGTGAGCACCATGTATCTATCTATCATAATTAACTTATTTGTCATTGCTTAATTTTTAAGGTGCATCGTCTTCACTAAATATGATTATTCTATACAAAATATTTTAAAACATTTAAAACCGTTAGTCACGGTAGAGTTTCTTGCCCATCCTTCTCCATACGAAACTATCTTTCGGAAGGGGCGACTAGAATCAATTCTATTTTAATGTGAATTTTGACTTTCAGAATCAGAATCAGAGTGTTTATTTGTGAAACATAGGTATTTACATAAAGATCTTAGGTTATTATTATGTGCGCTATGTTTTGCCGTGAAGGCGTACAAATATTGAAATAAAAACCAAAATCATAAAAATAACAATTAAACTATTAACATAAGAAGAAAGCAAAATTAAACTCTTACATGAGAAAAGGAACTATATAACTTTATAAAATGTATAATTAAAAAAACTTACTATAGTAACAGTCTTAAAAAATCTCGAAACAGTCTTAAAAATTACACTGAATACATATAAGTGTTTATCGCTTAAGAAATATTAAACATTATTATCATTCATAAAATCTTCTACAGTATAATAACACTTTTCTATTAATAGTGAGTAGAGCATCTTTTTATTTAATTAAAGGCAAATTTTTATTGTTATCAGGTATTTTATTATAAATTTTCGGAGCTATACCAAAAAAACTCTTTTTCATTAAAGCGGTTCTGCATTTTTTGTCACACAGTTTGTTTGTATATTGAGAACGCATTGGAGTTTTTTTAACATCAGAGAGTTTTTGAAACAGATTGAAATTGATTTTGACAAACAAAGCAGTTTCGTAAATGCACATAGCTGGAAATATCAGTAATTTTAGTGATTTAAAGTGAGGTTCACAAGTTTCAGTAGTTTTTAAGCCACACATGGACCGAATACATCGTTTTTGCGCTTTAAAAACCGATTCTCTTTCAGAAGATTGCCCCCAAAAAATAATTCCAAACCTCAGAACAGATGCAACCAATCCGTGATACGCTAATAAAAGTGTTTGTGTGTTAACTTTTTTCGTTAGCTGGAACAGGGCATATGCAGATTTATTTAGTTTTAGACAAATTTCTTCGATGTGGGGTTTCCATGTTAGCTTACTATCGATTATTATACCTAAAAATTTTGCTTTGGCCGTATCTTCTATTTGACACTTCTCATATTTGACATGAACTGGAGGTTTTTCACATATTTGACGAAAGTGCATTACTTTTGTTTTGTTTAAATTAATGACTAGGTTATTACTAATAAGCCGCTTCATTATTTTATTGAGGCAATCATTTATATCATTCTCGTAATAGTCAGGGTTATTACATTTTACAATGGCTGTACTATCATCAGCAAAGAGAGATATTAGAGAGATATTTTGAGTTAAGAGTATTGGGAGATCGTTAATATATATTAAGAAAAGTAGAGGCCCTAGCACGCTACCTTTTGGCACCCCGTATTTTATAGTTCTTTGCAGAGATTTATGAATTAAAGAAAGAAAGAAAGAATAACGTTTATTTGGACACAGTTCGTGAAACACAGAATACAAGTAACAAAATAAAAAAAAGTGAAAATAACGGTTTAACAACAATTAAACATTAAACAATTATACATTATTAATTGTTACAAATTTACTTTTTTGGCATAATTGTGAGATTTCAGTGCACTGTGATCTGTTATCAAGATATGACTCCAAAAGTTTTAGAATATTTCCTCGAATTCCATATCCATAAAGTTTTTTTAGCAAAATCTTATGGTTCACATAGTCAAATGCTTTGTCATATCTGTATATAAAGCACATACCGGAGATCTTTCATCGACAGACGTCATAGTATAAGAAAGGAGGTCGAACAATGCCATATTTATCTCGATTATTTTTGAAAAAATTGGAATTTTAGCAATGGGCCTATAATTTTTTAAGTCTGATTTATTATCTCTTTTGAATAAGGACTTAATAATTACATTTTTTAGACTACTGGGGAAAACACCATTTCAAAAGTGCCTTTTGTGCCTATTTGAAATTAATGGTTTAACTTTGACTTTACCTTTATTATGCATAAAATACGGCCCATAAAAGGTTTTAAATACCTATAAATAGTAGCCAAATAAATTATGTTTTAAAACTAGATGAGATCGTTGTTTGTAGCCGACGACTCTGAGAAGAAACACCGAAATAAACTCAGAGGACTCAGTATCTTTTAAAGTCCAGATATAACAAAACTAACTGGATCATTTATACGAAGTTATTCTGGTCGTCAAACAAGTGGTCGTACCTACTGTTTAGAAAAAAAAGATAAAAATTCAGCGCCAATATTTTTATTACTTTACAAATGATATCTAATTAGCGTCCGTAATTGAGCGCTATATTAGAATTTTATTAAATCACTGAAAAAGTTATATAAAATGGATATATATGTTACTTCAATTCAATGAAAACGATAAGTTCAGTTCATTCCAATGTAGGTGTTGTATAGCTAAAGACGAAAGTAGATCATAAACGCATGACAAATGCTGAGAAGGGATTAGCTATTCACTAAGATTGAACAATCAAAGAAAAAGTTTTTTGAGGATGAAAATTACATTCGCCTATTTTAGTTTTGCGTAAAACTATAATATAACAATAAGTTTCATTTAACCCAGTAACATATGTTTTAGTAAACTATTTGTCCAACTTAAAGGATTGTAACAGTAAACAGGGACAGCCAGAGGGCTAGGGGTAGAACTTGAGGGGTGAGGGAGTGGGCGTACGGTCACAGCGAGGACACTAACTTGCGAACCAAGATAGTAAAATATCTAGGTAACATACCTGTTGTAGCGAAATAAAAAAAGAAAATCTCCACTTTATCACATATAATTTATTAGTATTAAATAATCTAATAAAATACAAAATGTTAAAATTAAATTTGCAGAACAGGTATATTGGCCTAATTTAAAGGAGAGTACGAGAAAACTTAAGTTATATCGGATAGTAAATCTTTGTAACGTATTTGGTTTCCGAACTAGGGAATCGATTGCAATCGGTTTTAAGGTTCGTGGCCGGTAAATTACGTAAACTTTCAAATTATTATTATCTTAAAAATATTACCTAAGTTATCCCGATAGAAAAACAGTCATGGTTAAAGATCGAATAACATTCGAATGTAAAACCTATAAATATTAACGATTACTATAAAGGGGATGGATTCCTGGATGCTAACGAACCGTATCCTCGTAGAACTACATGCCTCGACGGAATCGCAGGTGAGGCGAAGATCATGAGTCGCGGGCCAGAAAGGACTTTGCCAGTCTTGAACTCCAAGGATTATATGCGGCTGGTAACAACGACCAAACATCTCGCAAGACTCGTGGATAGTCCGATACCCGAAATAAGGGCCGGGAGCAGCCCATTTTAACTGGGTCTACACCTACGTGACAAGGTAGGGTATTACATCAGAGAAAAGGCTAAAACTTCTGTTAGGAGAGAAAATAAGGAAAATTACGTACCAGGTTCGAAGAAATATTACATCATTTGTGCAAAGATTAAAAACTTCGTTGATTGTGAACCAATTGCTGAATTAAGATTAGGTATTATAATAATAATAATAATAGACTTTTATTTCGGACCATAGAATCCATAGAGTGTTAGTAAAATTAACAAAAAGCTTATCACCTAGTGTTAGTACCCATCACCCTTTGCACAAACTGTTTAATTATAGGAGAGTTGTAACTCTCCCCTACCGTTCTCAGGATGCTGTTGTGACTGTCTCTCACTCTTCTCAACAGCGAAGCTGTTTTTTTGCGCCAGATGGCGTGAAAACCATCAGTGCGAGCTTGCGCAAACATCTCCGAGGCACTACAGTATCGAGGCAGTCTCAAGAGCATCCTGAAAGCATTATTGTACTGTACGCGCAACATATCTAGCGACTTCTTGGTGTAACTGACCCATAGACTGCCCGTGTACATACTCTGACAGTAAGCCTTAAACAGCGTAATCTTGACTAGGTCAGTACACCGAGCAAATCTACGGGCCAGCATATTGCTCCGAACCGCCAGAGCCCTCCGCTCCCTCTCAATGTCTGCATCGTCTCGAAGGTCGTCAGCAAGAAGACACGGAAGAAACTGCTTGACTCCAATAGGATTGGTAAGACGGAAATTTATAAAAATCGACCTGAAAACGTTTCTAATTTTCTGTAACTGAAGTATTTTTCTATAATCGAAAGAGCGTTTTTTTACGTAAAAATTTGAAAGAGTTCAGAACACAGAGGTTCAGAATGAAAATTGATGGCCAGTTATATGAAATAGGTTGATAAATCTATAAAACCATCCTATTATTGTCCCACTGCCGAGCAAAGGCCTCTTCTCATACAAAGAAGGCGATATTATGATACACTTCTTTAATTTTAGTATCCCAAATCTGGAGCAAACGAGCTTGTCTTCTCTATGTTAAGCAATCACAGCCGCGTTGCCCTTGAACATCAGTAACATTGTTGACAAAATGTTCAAACAGCAAATACATATTAAATGCTTTATAATATGCCGACGGCGATGCGACGGCTCAGCAATAAGGAGACTATTTGGTCTAAAGATTGTCTGAAGATTTTTTGACGACATCGATGTGTCTTACGCTGCTATATAGAGAAAAATTATATATTTTCTCCTTCCTTTCCGAACCGTATTTAAATCTATGATTACAGTTCAATGTCCTAGTAAAAACTCTAAGAACTTTGCAGAAATTATTAAGGCCTCCGTCTCAACTTTCTTCTTAATTTCCTCCAAAGGTAATATCATGTTACTGGCAACGCCATCTATCAACAGTTGAACACACTACTAAGCCGAGCATCTGACTTGAAAACAAGGGTTGAAGAAAATATACTGAAAGTAGTGACATGCAGCGGCGAATAGCGAAACTACAACATTGGAAAAGTTCCTTTTAGAACTGAAAAGATGGTGTTGTTTCTAGATTGGAGGTACCTGTGTACGTTTTTAAGATTAGTCAATAATGAAAATCAAGCGAGCCGCCCCTTTTGTGCGAAAGGTTTAAATAAATAAATAAATTCAAATTTAGAAACAAATGATCGTCTCCTGAATTACCTACCACAATGAAATACCGACTTGGAAATTCGATAAGAGGCTGCTACTTGTGGGTTTGCTCGGCTTGCTACACACTTGCTCGAAAAAGTGTGGGCCTTCATGATTTGGCACAGCCAAGCTGTAAAATTGTATACCTATACGAATTTGTGCCGCATCATGCAGAATCAGACCCTAACAAGTGCGGAGGGGACTCACTGACACAAAACCGTCGTGTAAATAATTATGGCAAACTTTCTTTTACAATTCATTATTTTAGCGGTTATTCCGAGTCTATTTATTATGGTAAACCATGTAAGTACCTAGGTAATTTTGGTTTTATGAAACTAATAGCATAGCTAAGTTTTTTCTGTTTTTTTGTTCTTATAGTTTGAGCCTTGACCGGTGTAATACATTTATTTTCCATCTTTCTTTCATGGGAGTGTACCTATCTAAACAAATAATTTTCCAGTGCAAAAAAACATGGCTCTGTGTGAAACTTTTTGCACAAAAATATTATGACTTCGACACTTCCTTGTACGGCCCCAGGGGCTTCTCCGGCGAATTTATTAATGTTCACTTTCTCTTAGAATTAAGAAATTAAAATTATGATTAGTATTCTAGTTTCTATAATTGGTTAATAAATTAACTTCATTGCTATGGGCGTGGCTTGGGGCTGCCTCTTGGGGCTCGTCTGATTCATAGCCTGCATTCAAGGACAGTGCGTCTTTTGCTTAGGAAGGCAGGAATGACTTTTACATTATAAGAAGTCGAGAGGTGTCGTGGGAACGAAGTTTCTTTCGCTGTATATTTTGTATTTAAAAACAGGCACAATAAAATAAATTAACAAAGTTTGAAAGTAACTAAACAAACAAAAATTAAAAATGTAGAATTGGTAATTAAATTACAAATAAACACAACTATTGTCGTGACGGTTTCATTCGGTCTAGCTCTCATTCGCCAAGTGTGCAGAGTATGACGTGCGATATGGAACTTCGTTCGAATAAAATCAGGGAAATTAATATTTAAGCAAACTGACAGCCTACTTCAACTTGCCGTGTAATAGCCATTTAATACAACTGTCAAAGAAATACATTTGTGATTTGAATAAACGTACAATTTATGTGTGTTGGTATTGAATTTGGTTAACAATTAATTTACCTGGCTTCATTCAAGGGGTTCGACCGGGGATCTAACCTACAACCCGTGTGCCCAGACATGGCTGCACTCGGTATTGTCAGCAAATGGGTCCTTTTCACATAATCCCTTACATCATCATTACACACCCTTGTAATAACTTGAGTCAAGCTGTTCGCGCCAAGACGGGGAGGGCTCAAGTTTCAAACTGTACTTCATTTTAATCTGCGCCTTTGTTTCTGACTCGGCAAGATATTGTTACTTATCGCCAAGTGACAGCGTTAACACTCTCTTGTGTGCTGAGCAACTTTATATCTTTTGAATTTCCGACTAGCTTTTGTGAAAGTTTTTGAAATTATAGTAAGTATTGAATGATATTTCAAACTTTTCCTCGCTCTTAAATGTTAATAATATTCAATGGTGAGATTTCATTGGGAGATGAAGTTAGAGTCAGCACAAAATTCGCTGATTATTGCTGAATATTGGATTTATTCAATTTTTATGATATTCAATACCTCTTATACCTTCACATAAACCTCCTTTTGAAATAAAATAACTAGCGAGCTCACCGACCACTCCACGACAAACAAATACAAATATATTTATATCAAATATATTTATTTGATATTACAACCGCTATAACTTTTATATGACGGTGCAAGTAAAAAGCTAACCTATGTCTACGGGGATCTACGCTTGAGGAAACTTAATATGTATCGGTTGATATCGTACAAGTTATAAGATATCCATATTGAAGTGGTTATCATATAATTTTCTTATTTTGCCAGTCGACCACCACATTTGTGTTATGTTTGTCCAACGCAATGAATGGATTAAAAGAATAATTTATTAAATTTACGCATCAAACACAATACCAGCATACAAAACTAGCGTTAGTGCAACAGCACTCAAACATAGAATTAGTTTTCGGCAAAAATATCTGTATTACGAACTATGTATAAGTATCTATCTGTATCTACTTGCTCCGCCCGCGCGCCCGAACAGGGTCTTGTAATCTTAAGTTTAGCCTAGTCAGCGCCTGTGACTGTGTGTACATTATGCAATAATTAACATTGGTACCTCAGATCATATAATTAACATTGGTACCTCAGATCATATAATTAACATTGGTACCTCAGATCATATAATTAACATTGGTACCTCAGATCATTTATTTAACATTGGTACCTTAGATCATATAATTAACATTGGTACCTCAGATCATATAATTAACATTGGTACCTCAGATCATATAATTAACATTGGTACCCGTTTCCTGTATTTAGCGGTGATGTGATGTGATGTTGATGGAATGAAAAGTTTTTTTTACAAATCTTAGCCAAGGGTAGCCTTTGTAACAAGCATGAGTTTTAACTCTGCAATCCTTCACCTGGTATTACCGAGCGCAGTCCGCCATCCGCCGCCGCTCCGCACCGCAATCATTTATGCCTCGTTCCGCGCGCGGATTTCATTACTTTACAACATAAAATAAAACTTTACTGCCGTTTTTTTTGTCGTCGAAAATATTTGATGTCGCTTTTATCGGCGGTCGAGTAAAGTAAAGTAAAAGAGCGGGCGTGGAATTATTATCGGGTTTCAGTAACGTGCTACTGACGCTGACTGACTTTCTAGAACTTCTTAATGATTGAGGCAGTTAATCTGCGGATGTGTCATGTCTTTTGAAGTTTCTTTTTGGTTCATTAAAATGTAGCTGAGCTTTGGTTTTTAAACATTTTTGAGGACATTTTTATCTTTTCATGAGGCTGAGCTCTTAAAAAAATACTAGCGACCTGCCCCTGCTTGACACAGCAACGCGATTTCTTTGTTACTTGTAAGTTTAATATTGATATATGAAACACATAAACCACGCGGAATAAATTCTCTAAATGATGGTGAAAACCACATAATAATCCGTTCCGGGGCTTAGAAGAACAACGCGGTCACACCACGGAGCAGAAACAAAGAGGAGGTGTTGTAAAGTCATTCTTCATACAAAAGTAGTGTCGCAGCCTCGCGGGGTGCGGGGGGAGCCCAAACAGCAGAAAGCCATCGAGTGGCTAGTAGCAAAATCAACTCATAGGCAAATTAGACAGATGTCGTAAGAGTTCTGCTATGTGTCATTAAGTGTCGCTTTTATTGTAAGGAGCCGGATTCAGGTTTAATAGTTTTATAATATACCGATATAGTTTTATTTCTATTATGTCCGACCGAAATACATTTTTTGTCTGAAACCGAAACCGAATTTCGGTAGCGGTTTCAGTTCGGCCGAAACCGAAACTTCCAGAAATTAACAAGTGTGAGGGAAAAATAAAGAAAACGTTTTTATAATCATAATTTTATTCTTTTTATCTTTAAATCCTCTCCTCTTCTAAATTTTTCTTCTGAACTTATTTACCGAAACTAAACCGAATTCCGTTTTTTTGCCGAAACTAAACATCTATTAGACTTCACTTTTCATATAGCATATATGTAGGTATGTGGTTACCAAAAAAGTCTGAGTCCGGACCTGCAATTTGTCAGTACATCCGCTACTTGCCGATAGGGGGCGGCAATTACCGAACATTCGAGAAGAAATAAATTACAAATTTAATTTTAATTTTACTTGTGGAGTGTGAGTGGAAAGATACCTTTATTCCGTTTGAATTTGATTGATCCCTATAACTTCTGCAAGATAAAACAGCATTTCAAGTTAATGCAATGAGTATGGGTCGGGAATACTTTTTAATCGTGTAAAAGACTAAACAAATACATGACAACCTATCCGCTTCACAACGACAGTTGTACTGACGAAAGCGCCGCCTGGTCGCAAGTAGTGCAACTACCGTGTGACGTAACGACTACATTGGTGGCTGACGGACTACTTTGATTGCAACACCTCCTCTTTGTTTCTGCTCCGTGGGTCACACAGACAGACATGAAAATAGCTTTAATTTATACTTAGTGTAGATGTAACGGAAAAGTATGTAATCCGTCATTGTATACAATTCCTAGGAAATGTGTACAATTCATAAAATAAACAGGAAATCTATGTTATATTTTGTAATATGCACTTTTCCTAGGAAATATATACATTTCCTAAATAGCAAATGGAAGTGTTTTACATTCGGAATCTTTTTAGCCAGCCCGACGGTGATAACAAATTACTTGTTCATCAAGATCTCAGAGAGAATTGTTCTTTACTTCATTTATTTGTTTGTTTTCAGGATTAAAAGCCCTATGCAATGGGTAAAAGATTTCAAACTAGTCGATTTCGGACTCATGGGACTGTTTCCTGAGTACCTGGAAATGCGTAAGTAAATGTGCCATTTCTAGAGAATTTAATTTATAATACCGTAATCTTTGCTAATATTAAGCCACCTCTGTTTTTCCAGTATGACTACTACAAGGCATAATTAAAATAACGGTGAACAATTTTTACGATGGGACCAACGACGAAACAAAACAAGGATGCTCATTTTTGACCTGACTATGTATAGAATTGAAATACATCTTAAAATATAGCTTATTGAATTGTATATTAATTACGATTATCACAATGCTAAAAGAAACGCAGAAAAAATATTTTTTTTACATTTATTTAAGCTAGTTCCACGTCATGACTTAACGTATTGACATATTTCGAACGCATCCAAACCATCCTTTTTTAAAACGTTCCATTTTACACATTGCTGGTTGACCATATTTAACTATGTTCCTTAGTTTTATACTTATTTTACGTTTACTTTGATCAGTAACTATTTCTTTATTAGTCATGGGTAAAGTAAATAATTGAAAAATAACACAATAATTGAATTAAATTAATCATTCAGTGTTTCATTGAGTGTGCGCAAGTGAAATGGATGACGGTAGTGGGGTACCCACGGAGCAAATACAAAGGTACCTTGGATGGGCTAGGTACGAAGACAATATAATATCTGCTCCAGCAGAATTTCTGGATGACGTAGTTATAATAGATTTGGATGAAAATGATGAATATCAAAAAACCATTCCACTGTAAAATAAGAGTAGTGTTTTATTTACTTTTCCCGTTTCATTCAACAAGTATGTAGGTTGGTAAATAAGTGATCACTTTTGACAACACGAATTGAGTTAGGCTTTTTAGAGGTAGGTATAGAAACTATCTAACTAGATAAGGTATCGTTTTTATACTAAAAATAAAATATAGGTTAGTAAGTACTTATGAGAAGGTATAATCGAAACAAGCTGAAGAGGTGGCTTATACTTCATTAAACGTATTTACTCTTCTTCGTGCCCCTGCAATTCTCTAGTCCAACAATGGCAGAGAATTTTCTTACCGAATTATTGAGAACTAAAAAACACAAAAATAATCCATGGTAAGCCCCGTTATTTGCCAAGCTAGGGGAAAGGGATTTAAAACGTGCCTTTGCAAGAATAATATTTTATTTTAATTTATTACTTTTAAGAAGGGTTACAGACTAATTACAAATAAATAGGTAACAACAACATATCATCAAGTTGCTAATAACAAGCCTCCATAGCATATTGATTACATAAAGCTGAACAATTAAAGTACATAAGTAAGTAGGTTAGCTAAGTTATATTTATTTGATTACGTTGCTAATATGAGTTTAAGAACCACTAGCCGATGCATCATTCACAAAAAATGATTTGGCTAAGAGCGTCCTTGCTGTGCTTATCTTAGTGCAAAATAAGTCAACATCATGCTCATAAGATACATCATTGAAGCACCGAGCGCCTCTTATAAGAAAAGCATTACGCCTATAATTAGTAGTGGCAGAAGGCACACATATAAGCGGCCTTTTACGTAATCCAATAGTGTTGGTTCGAAATGCTAACTTTGCTAATAGTTCAGGGCAGTCAATCGAGCTATTCGCTATTTTAATCAAATAACACAAAGCACATATTTTATAAGACAAAATTGCGTGTTCATCTGCAGAAAATAAATATGAAGGCACAAAGAGGTTATAATAATGCCTTTAAGATTTCTGTACCGAAACATCGATTGAGCATGTTTATGGATGAGAATTTGTTGCCAGAAGGCATCCTTTATCGTCGTTTTATTGAAAATGGTCGTGGCAACGCTGCAAGCGTGGAAAGTGTTTTGCATCCAACAAACATAAATAATGAATGATAACAACACCAGTTATATCTTTACCACTTTTAACTGTAAAAATGTTAAGCGATCGATAGATGGCGTTAGGCGACTGAGTCTGGTGTCAAACATAATAGCTCTTCAAGAAACGTGGCTTCTGCCTCATGACTTACCCTGGCTCAATAGTGTCAATTCTGGCTTTGGCTACACTGGAACTTCTGCAGTGGACACGTCTGCAGGAATATTGCGCGGCAGGCCTCACGGGGAACGACAAAATTGTGGCGTAAAAGTGCGTTCCCATCAGTAACGGTAATCGAATAAAACAACCCTCGGATATGTGCAATTAAAATAGTGACTGGTGATCGTCCCTTACTGTGTATGTCGGTATACATGCCTACGGACAGTGCGGAAAATTTGATTTTATTGGTCTGACTACTATCCTATGTCTGTTAAGTGTAACTTAAATATTTTAAAATCAAAAAATGTGAATACAACTGAACGTAAAAGTAAAGTGACCTGGGGGGAAAGAAAACGTGAACAAATCGGTACGTATACAAACCTTTGCAATGAATTGTTAAGACAAATTGACTTTCCGACTGAATTGGGAAAATGCTCTGATGAGCGATGTAGTAATGTGAAGCATAGGCAAATACTGGATAACATGTATGCTGATATTATCTCATCCCTTAGTCAAGCCTCGGAGTCCAGTTACAGGGTCGCTACGAGTGCTACGATACAACAAGTTATGGGATGGAATAAGCATGTCGCGGAAGCTCATAGGGTGGCCAGGCTTGATTTTCAAAACTGGTTACAGTTTGGTAAACCGAAAGTAGGTTCTGTTCATGAAGCGAAAAAAACGTCAGATCAGAAAAAAAAACAAAGCTAAGCTTAAATGGTGTCAACAACACCAAGAGCAAATAAAGATGGATCGGCTAGCGACACTGCATTCGAAAAATAAGTTTCGTACATTTTGGAAACATACCAATAAGTTAAACGTCAGGTCTGGCCTTCCTTTGAGTGTCAATTTACCGTGGAATCTCCATTAGGGGCTTCCGATCTCACTGGCCACTGTCATTGCAAAGGTTTTGGACAGTGTGATTGAGGCTCAGTTTACAAAGTTTATTAATCTACATGATGCTCAGTTCGGCTTCCGCGCTGAACTTTCTACAGAGAGCGCAATACTGAGCTTTAAACACACTGTCGAGTGTTACACCAGCAGGAAAACGCCCATTTATGCATGCTATTTGGATCTCTCTAAAGCGTTTGATCTTGTTAATTATGAAAAACTCTGGGATAAACTTGAGGAAACTAAATTGCCGGGAGAGATACTAAGTATCTTAAAGTTTTGGTATCAAACTCAAGTTAACTATGTAAAATGGGCAGGTACTTTATCAGATCCATATGTAGTTCAATGTGGTGTAAGACAGGGTGGACTGTCGTCACCAGTCTTGTTCAATTTAAATGTAAATGCGCTGATCGTTGAGCTTAGCAGCATGCATGTCGGTTGTCACATAGATAACATCTGTGTCAATAATCTAAGTTACGCAGACGACATGGTGCTGCTGAGTCCAATGATCAGTGGACTTAGGGCATTGGTAAATGTGTGTGAGAAGTATGCGACCAGCCATGGTCTGAAATATAATGCCACAAAAAGTGAACTCATGATATTTAAGGCAGGTACTAAATCACCAGATCAGGTCCCGCCAGTTTTCTTGAACGGAACCCCTATGAAATTGGTCACTTGCTTTAAATATCTTGGGCACATAGTCACTGAAAATCTACGTGATGATGAGGACATGGATAGGGAACGTAGGGCGCTGTCGGTCAGAGCGAATGCTCAAGTCAAATTAACACTATTTAGAAAATAAAACATAAGATGCTATGCTGGGATTGACTCAAGTGGTAGCTAAAAATCTAGACAAGAAGACAACATGTTTAGGTATATTCTAGGTATATTCTATTCTAGTTTAGGTATATAACCTTTCTAAGGCATTTGACACAGTTTCTGTTCCCATCCTTACCTCAAAATTAGAACACTTAGGTGTACGTGGCATGTCACTTGAAATATTTAAAGACTATCTCAAGAATCGCACCCAGAGAGTTAAAATTGATACCTACCTCAGTGATGAGGAGCTTATTACTTTCGACGTCCCTCAAGGCAGCATACTTGGATCCACCTTATTTCAAATATATGTCAACGACCTTTGCATAATTAATATCCCAGATACTAAGATATATACATACGCTGATGACACCGCGATATTAGTCCACGGACCTACTTGGGATATCATCAAATCTATAGCAGAGTCGGCAGTAGCGGAAATAATGAAATGGCAAAATTTTAATCATCTTACCTTAAACATAAACAAAACCTGCTATATCCCATTTGCAATTAGGCGAAATACCGCACCGTCTCACAGTTTTTCAATTACTGCCCATTCATGCTCTAACCGATCAGCACCATGCCGTTGTCCAGCACTAACTGGAAGTTACAACGTAAAGTACTTCGGAGTCCACATAGATGACGGACTTACATGGAAAAAACATCTTGGCCCCGTCACGACTAGAAGTTTGCGCCTCATACATATATTGAAATCCCTCCGAAACTCTACTAATGCCGATATATGGAAAATGGTGTATTATTAATGGTGTACTATAATGCCGATCAGTCATAGGATATTGCATCTCCGTATGGGGTGCTGCATCGAAAGGTTGCATCTTGAGGGCAGAGAGAGCACAACGAGCCGTACTATAAGTAATGACAGGGAAGCCCCATAGATACCCAACCACACAGCTGTACGCAGACTGCAAGGTTCTTACAGTCCGCCAGCTCTTTGTGCTTCAATCTGTCCTTAGGAAACATAGCAGCCTTCCCCTGTCTAACCCAAAAAAGCGTACAAACCTTCCCCCAGGCACCCAACACAGGACCACGTTCGCACAGCATCAGTATTATGTAATTGGCGCCTACGTTTAAAAAAAGATTAATAAAGAACTGAATATCTTAGACCTCAAAAAACACCACCTAAAATTAAAAGTGACAGAATGGCTACTTAAACAGGACTATGCCGCAACGGAGACTTTACTTACCTACATCGCGTAATATGCACACACCCATCTTCATGCTTGCACGAATACTTCTATCCTCGCATCCATATACACTCGCTCATACAACTCCCTCACTCACTTACACACCAACACCACATCACCTACATATCCACACTCACACACAAACACCCAGGCACCTACAATCACGTTCATACACTCTCTCCCACATACTCATACATACGAGTAATTAAAAAAACTAAAGTAAATTATAACTTGTTCCCTTCTGAAGGCAATCGACACAGTCCACTCATACATATATCAATTGGAACTTCATTGTGAAACACTGTCTCTTAAGATGCAGGATACCCCAGTTTGAGAGACAGAGTTTAAACTATTATGTACAGCTTTCTGATTTATCCATTGTTTAATGTAAATGTTCTCCATCATAAATTCCAAAATTGTAAACTTATAGTACAAATTATTATCTGTATTTTTGGCAATATTTATTTATTATTTATTAATAATGAAACTTTCTAATCTGAAACTTATCGAGCAGACAATTAATTTGGAGTAGATAATCTTTTACTACCTCTCCTTTAACTCGATTATCTGAAGAATTTGAGAAGGTATTATAATGGCTTCCGCAGTCGTTGCGAAGTTTGAAGGTGACCAATATTATAAATTGATAATTTTATTGTATTAAGGTTGGATTCTTTGGAGAACAACTGCTAAAATATGAACAGGAAAAGTATGGCTTTCATTAAGAGTAACGTTTTTTGGTGTTATTAATAATATGTTAGCGGTGTTAAAGGTTATACTCCTAGTGTCAAGTGGTCGGTCAGTCAGAAATATGAAGCTAGTTGCCCATTCCAAAGCGTAGTAGGTACCTATGGAGAAGAACGGGCAAGAAACTCCATGGACACTCTTTTAAATTATATTGTTACATAAATATTAGTTACATCATTAATGTTGAATATAGGTATAGGTATAAGTATATGTGAGAACGATGTAAATAAGACGTACACGTTGAGTGTCCAGAGTACAGCAAATAGAAATTTAAACAAAACAATGAATAAATAAAATGTTGGTGTCAAAAAATATAAACTTGTCACTATGGTGACTAACTAAGAATTGCATGTAATTATTTAACATGTGAATGTAGTTGTTTTGCCAATTTGACAAGTGCTCAAAGTATGGAAAAGCACACAAAATAACTCATATAAGCATATAAAACTTCAATAGTTTGGTTTTAAAGTTAAAAAAGATAATATCACTAATGATATCATCTTTTTTAACTTTAAAACTATTACCTATAATAAATACAGTAATAATGGTATTAGGATAAAATTCATTCCTAGTTATTGAAGACATTATTTGTTTGTAGGAAGTCTGAGGCATGCAATAGTTTTGAGAAGAATGACTCAGATTGATGCTAAGTAATTTTCCTAACCCTTTTCCAAAACTATCAGAAAACTTATTGGAGCAGTCACAAACTTTACTACTACAGGGGACAAAACTAACTTCTGTCTGGACTACTTGCAATGAACCTTGTTCAATATCTGGTGGATCTTGATTGGGAATCGATGCCTGATCACTTCCTGACTGGGACGGCTCCTCCGTTGCCTCAGGTTGGAGAGCCTCAAGGTTGGATTCCTCTTGACAAGAATATTGAGTGGTGCTCAAAGTCACCGGGTCCACTCTAGCTGCCTCATCATTACACATTTCCACTAACTCGTTAGCAGCAAGAATGTGTTCCTTTATTTGGTTATGAGAGCTCACATACTTAATATAAAGTAGATGTAGTGACTCTTCAAGTACCTCAATTCCAGATTGTAAACGTTGAGTGTCAATTTGATAAATGTTTTACTATCTTCTAATTTAATTTCATAGTTTTTTTTTAATTTATTTATTAGTAAAACACGTTCTTTCCTTAGTTTAATATTATTGGAACTGTGTTTTTGTTGTTTCCTGAAATTATTGCATTTATTTATTATTTTATTCAGTTTAGCATATTTTTATTTTATTTTTACTATGTCTGAGTCTACTTGTTACAAAAACAGGACACATGACAAATTGTTTTGAGTTATAATCATAATACTAGACTTCACAACATTCTGAACTGTTCAATAATTGGTCAAAAATATAATAATTACCAAGTTTTCATTTATATTGCAACATAACCCAATTTTTTTGCTGATTGTGCCTTAGGCGTTGTTTACATGCGCGTTGAAACAAATTCGTCTAGATGCGTCACATTGCTTAAATTAGGACGGCTCATTTGTGTTAAATTTCATGTTACATTTCACCAATCTGTAGCACAAGAATTGTTATTTCATGGATTGTCACGTTCTCAAAACAAGCTTGTAGTATGAATGTCATAATAATTGTATTCTTACCTCTGCAGTGTATCGGTTGCTCCCCTTTCCCCCCTTGCCGTGCTCGGGGGAGTGGCGCAGTGCCTTCGTGTCGATCTGCACGTTCGTCTGCATCCTGCGCCTGCACACTATTGCCCACACGCACTATAACTTACGCACACAATATCCTACATGCACTATTATCCAACGCGCAATATTACCCACATGAGTAACGACGCGTAGGCACTATTAAAAACGTATACTTCTGTCATATTACATTTTACTGTGACTGTTTAGTTGAGATGTTTATGATTTAGTTCAGTACCAACATTGTCTTTCACGGCTGTTTACTTCACTGAATAAATATTAGACATAACTTTTTCAATTTCACCGTCTTTTATTGTCACAAAATTAACACATTAACATAAGAGTACACGTCAACATGTCTGTGTGCTTATATTTTTACATTTACCGCAGGTTTAACACTGCGTACCTTTACGAGATGTGTTCAAAGGTGCATTTCCACCGGCCATAGCGTTTTACAGCACTCTTTTACGACACTTAAACGATTTCATTTGCACCTTAATTGCGCACCTATCGTATATCAACGCGGTTTCATTTTATATAGAAGTGTTTAATATATTAAATGCAGCGTTTATAGACCTGAAACAAACAAAGTTTATTGTTACTCATGATGGTACATAAATTGACAAAATTATGTTAGGAAAACGTGCGTACAATTTTTTTTTAACCGTAAGCGGTATATTATTTAATTTATTATATTTTATATTATATTAATTTATTATATATACATTTATTCTGCCCCGTCAGGTAAACAATAATTTTTAAACTAAAAACACTTTTTGTTTTTCAGAACTGAAAACACGCTTTTATTATCCGACATAACTTTATTCCGCTATAAAATAGCCTACGTCGTAGCTATTGCTTGCTACGACGCGACGTAGCCAATATAGCAAGCTGTAGTGTTGGCCGTCCTAGTACGTGAACAGTGTACCTGAAGTATACTATAACATAATAATGATGTATTTTTCTTTCTAATAGTTGAGAAGATAAATAAAGTCAATGATTCTTAGGAAACTATATTGTTATCCAATACCTAATACGAAACTACAAGAGAAAACTTTACGTGTGTTAAAAACAGTCATAGACATAAATATACAAATAAACATGTTAAAAAACAAAAAGCTGACGATTTTTATATACCGCTGGTTTTGTCTAGGCGCAGAGTTTCCCATATCGGAACTAGATGGCGTGCGGACCTAATTAGATCTCGCTATGGTTTCGGTTCGGTCACACTCAAAGGAAACTTGAAACATCGCGAGTGGTGTATGTCTGAGGTTTGTTTATAATAATTGTGGATTTTTTGTGCCGTCGTTTCACATTCATTGTGTGTAAATAGTTATTTTATTGCATGCTATATGGCAAATAAATTAAAATAAATTGTTTATTGGCTCAAACTAAACAATATACAATGTATATACTAATGTATATACATAAGTAATAGCGTAGATTACATCATATTTTTTGAGACAAAGTCTTGTCTTTTGCAGACCCGCAACATCGAAATCCCCAACGGTACCTACAACTCATACACAGTTTAATATTTGTTGTTGTTTAAAGCTTAAAAATAATGCAGCTTCTAGAACAAAGTTGCCGCGTTTTGTCACAGTTCGCTAGTTATTAGCGATGTTGTTTGGTAAGTGTTACTGTTTGCTTCACAAACGCATCTGACTCGCAATCTTCTAAGCCACTTCCAACATTCAACAGTCGCTGCACTGAAAATATTACTTTCAACAATTTTAAATTACATACAGGTTCAGTTTTAAGAGGCTGCATTATTTGTGGCGTGACTTAAAAAATATATTTAGAAGTGGGTGACAAAATTATGGATTGCTCTAAGCACCAAACTGTTCCCTGGCATAGGTTAGTAGTCGGAATTCTACAGAGTAAATATTTTTTTTTACTAATGACCGAAATCTTTAGTATGTATTGGAGCTTCGCAGTTAAAGGTTAACAGCTTTGTTTGTAATAAAACTGAGTTATAGCTGTTCAACAAGTACACCAAGAAGCCATCAGTTTGATGTGTAACTATTAATGGATTCCTAGTTCTGACGGTAGGTCGGACGAAAGGTATTGTCTATAGAGCTCAAGTTGTACGTGTTCCTTACAAACATATCGAGTGATGACGTAAACATCTCATTAGTTATGGACAACCACTCCGTGAGTGACGTCATAGTACAAGTTACAAGGTGTTATTATTACTTACACTAACGTGATGGCTCAAAATCAGGAAATTCACGTTTTTAGGTGAGAATCATCATCCAGCAATAATTTATTATCGGGATCGTGATTCGAATTTATAAAATTCTCCTTTTCTCGTGTATTTATGAAAATGAGCCATTCACCAAGACGGATGGCGGGCCGACTGCCCAGTGTGCGTCACACGTAGGTATGTAGGTACCTATGGTCTGTTCCATAATTATTTCGTGACAGTGTTAACTAAACGTGTACAGGTTAAATTCTTACGCAATCGCGTACTAAAGGTGAATATGAACCGTTTTTCTGTATTTAAAAGGTTTCAACTTTATATCTGAGTTTTTCCACGAACTATATCATTATTAAATTGTAATTGACAATAATCTTCGACAGAAATTGAGGTTGTTAAATTAACGTCAATAATAGTCAAATGAAAAACATCTTTACGGTGATTTGAAATAAGAATTTCGGGTTCAAGTATTCAAATAATCAAATCAAAACACTCAATTTGTAAGTGGCGCTGCAAATTGGAATCCACAGGCACGTTTTCGTGACCCATTTGTTTTCATTTTCATCAAATACTTTTGTAACAGACCGTCATAAGTATACTTAAGTATCGTCACCACTGAAACCTGCTCAATCCACATTTTTTATAAAATTAAAAGGCTTTCAGTATATATAATGGACTAGGGCTGCCTTGTAATCCCACTTGGCCGATATTCGTAGTAACTAGTAACTGCGTGCGAGTACATGATTATGTATTCCGTCGAGAAGGCAAACGCTTAGTGGAAAGGTGCGAGACGTAGCATGTGGGCAGGGTGACCGTGAATCATACCAACAGTAAACATGTTTCCTCCCCATACCCGTGTAAACTGATTTACTGTGGTAAGCGCAGTGGTTGAATGATTGGTTTCGGCTCTTCAGGACGTGAGCGACTCCTGAATGGATCAAATATGCTTCTAACTACAGAAAGTGGTTCCGTTTCTGTATGTAATTTCTTGTGTCTCTATACACAGCACACGACACAGGAGCAATTTGTTTTATGACTGTAGAACGTGGCATTTTTTTATATTAATGAAATAAAAATTGCGCCACCAAAGCATCGGTTAATAAGTTTTAATTTATTTATTTATAAATAGGAGAACCAACAGCTGTAACAGATGTATAACAATTGCATATGTGACACAAAGCCAATTACAGGTTCTCACGAGTAAAAACAGAAAAAGTTATAGAAATCTTAAGATCACTGAAAAGAACGGTAACAAATGAAAAATTGAAAAGAATTAAAAAAGGTACAATAGCATTCTAAATACTCTGACACCAAGTTAGGCACTAACTACTCACACAAGAAAGAGAAAAATAAAAAGAGGTAAATACTACGCGCATTTAAAAAAGTCGGCGTTCAGCCGAATGCGTGCAGAGTATGATTTGGTGTTAAATGGGTCAAATGAGAACTCTTTATAAAGTCTTTACTCGCTCGCACTATGTATGAGTTTAGCCTGTAATTAGATGAGGATAAAGGAATGGAGATAGGGGGGTTAAATCTAACTGACTTCTGAGGGACTTTGAAATACAGTTTATGCAGGAGATCAGGACAGTCAATTTCGTTATTTAAAATTTTTAATAGAAAGTTGCAATCTGTTAGTCGACGACGGTTGATAAGTGGCTGTAAATGAGTTTTCTGGCAAATTAAAAGAAAATTTTTGATAAAAAAGAAAAATTATGATAATAACTCGTTTTGGTTTGCCGTTGTAATGTAATTACAGAACGTATAAACTTGAGGGCGGTCAGTAATTACTAGGGTTTGCGTAAATGTCCAATTTTAATACCAATTATGATATTGAAGGTTGTTACTTTAATTACGTCATTACTTGTGACAAAACACTCCCAGAGGAAAAGTACAACGGGACAAATTGTGCGTCATTTGTTTTTTCGCTGTTTGGTTTACAGTCCTCAGTTCGAGTGGTTGGTTACATTCAAGTAGCAATTTACTCTTATGATACGGGTCAGAGTTTGATTGGTGGAAGAAGTATGAACTTAGTCCTACACAATCAAAGTATACAGCTATACTAATTCTTGCATATTACTTGTATCAATATCTTGTCGTGTGGTCACAGGAGTCGCGTGCTTGCACAACAGCTCCCAGCGCTAAATCATCTGTAACACATACACCGCACGTAATTGACCCCCATATTACCGTGGAATCATAAGGAACACGCGTTTATGAACAGCCAGTAATGCGTTTATACCGCTATTTTAAGTCACACGCTGCGTGATAGCAGTAATGGTCAGCAATTTACTGTTTTGGCTGATTAATAGTTATTGCAAATGTGGCTGTGGTTAAAGTGTCACTTTTGAAGTCGAGACTGCATTAACGGTTCCCTGGGGGTGGCAGTGATTTCCAGACGACTTACTTTATTTTTCAATCTTGCATCTAAAATTGGTCGGGCATCAAACAAGCTATAATCATAGACAAATTCAGCTAAGAGGTTAACAAGATCAGCATATCATCCTATCCACGCAGCATGTCAAGTGATCCCTCTCAAAACTAAGAGTAACGTGACAGAGTGCCTGTCGTCCTTCCGTCCTCTCAGCTGTTACACTGACCGTGATCCGCCATGATCTGAGGATCAGCTAGATTATACTAAACGGATTGTATACAAACGGTGAGTACGGTCAACTAAACGTCAGTAGTACTTTTTCAACTATGAAAACTGCTCTAACTTCAACGAAATAAAGACGCTGATCGTGTTAAATTATTACCAAGAACATGCGATTGATCTTACTAATTTATAAAGTTATATAGTATTCGCATTAGAGAATATTTGTATGATGCTAAGCGTCACTATAAGAGAGTTTATGAATAAATGTGTTGGCATTCACTTTCCGAATAGCGGCGGAATACCTACCTATTCCATTTTTAAATCAAATCATACTTTAAAATTCGCAAAAACTTCTGTGAGAGCGATTGATGAATATTCATTTGAGTTTGAAAGTTTAGCATACCCACGCGGCACTCATACATACATATACGCACACACAGTTCAGAAATCAGTAATCTATTTTCGGTTTTACGCTGACATTTTTCAAGATGGCACAACTAGCTTCTGAATTAAGTAAAGCCTTGAATCATTTTATTACAACAAAACTTTAAATTGGTTTGCATCATAAAATCCTTATTTGAGCTGTAAATACTTTTTTTTATCAAATTTAATATAACTTATACAAGGTGTGGTTTTGCATCCTCGTCAAATTCGAGGAGGTAACTATGCTAATGATTCTCGACATGAATCAATAATAAAATAAGTAGGCATTTATTTTTATTTTTTGTATTTTTCGGAAATCGGCATGTGTAGGGCCCGTGTGATACCGCCCTGTAACTGCGCTGTAACTGTAACGCATGCACACAGCGACATAGTCGTACGACGCTGCCTACCGCATACGCAACGGGGCGATTTTGTTCTTTGAAAGTGGAGTAGGTATTCTGAAATACTGTCAAACTTAAATACCAAAAAAAACAAGTATGTATTAATTATTGAGCAGGGTCGTAATTTTATTTGATTATTTATGTCTTTCATAACAGCCTCCTGAAATTTGACGAGGATGCAAAACAACACGTTGTAGAAAAGCTTTTAATGAAAACCCTTATTTCCCGGCACTTAGTGGTACATTTAACTGTATTTAGCACACACATGCTGCCTCTGTTCGAGCGCCAATCAATCACGAATATATCGCACTTAGCTTTCAACTAGTGCCGCCTCTCACGAACTTTAATGCCAGGTCTAGCGTACATCAGCAAACCTGCACAATTATTGAATTGGACCTTTGTCGACTCATAACCTACAGAAGTCGGAGAAAAAGGAATATGTATAGCTTCTTAGGAGTATAAGTCAAGGCAGTGTGTTGTTTTCAACCAACAAAAAGACATAACCTCCATCTCTTTACAAGACCGCGCAATTTCTTTAAACGACACCCGCGGGTGTGATTTTAGCGAGAAAGCATAGGATGTGTTAATTTTTAGTCCAAGCTTATAATTATTTGGCTTTGCCTTACGCATTTTATATGGCTCTCCCTACACACGGTTATTACGCGTCGTGTGTTCGAGCACTAACTTTATTCATCATATTCACTTGCGCGTCAATCAATGGCGGCGTCTCATATAAAAGCCATTACAGCCAGTTTGTTAAATGATAAATGATTTTATTTCTGTAAATAGGTTTGAACAAACACTTTTACACGTAAAAGTGTTTAGTGTGATGCAATTATAACGTACTTAGTACTGCTTATATGTATGAAAAGCATCGCGGTTTTGAAAGCTTCGTAAAGTGCGATCGTTTTTGCAGCAGCACGGTTCTTTTTCTCTTATCTCGAGCTTGAGCTGCTTAGGTACATAGTTTATACCATATAACGCTGGGCAACCAGGATAGTACGAGCGCTGACTGACCAGGGTGTGTAACCCTGTTACAATATAAAACGATAGCTTTAGTATGAAGTTAAAACAAGAAATCGGTTGTAAGCTTTCTATTGAAAGCTTTACTATCAATTATGTTTAACTCAATTCAATAATAATAACAATATAACACATAGGAATAAGAAAAAACTCTTAAAACAGAACAATGTTCTTTCTGTAATTATAAAGAGATAGCCACGAGAACGAACCTAATGACGAAAGCCGTAGCTGTAGTCCACCGCAGCAGTCACAATTAAGCTAATAGTTTCACCGCCATAACGCTCCGTTCGGCTCCACTCGGGCGCGCCCGGAACTACTCGGAAGTCATCGGCAATTGTTTGCTTCTTTTGTGTTGCTCAAGGGAGCAATCAGTCGCTCGCTCGCAACAATTAGGTCAGCCACAGACTGGGCGACTGCGAGAGCGAATACTTTGTGAATAAACGTATAGATGAATAGTACGGAGACCGGACTATTGAACACTGTAAGTAGGATTTGAGCTTTTTTAATTATGTCCTCAAACTCTTAGGACTATTTAAATACCAATATTTACAAGAACGATTTATGTGCAACTAGTTTCTCAAATGCCGATAGTAAATTGACAGAATAAACAATCCAATTTAATCCAATAAACTTTCATAAACTTGAGGCTTTTAGGTAATATATATTTTTTTAAATTAAACCTCCAATGTCAAATTATTTACCCGTGCATAAGTGTAATACTCTCAACCCTACTAGTATAATTAGTAACTCCGTTAATTACCTCTTCCTCTTTCCAGGCGGCTGTCTGCAGCCTCTAACACAACTCGTTAACTCAGAACCGCTGCCACTCCAGAGAGCCATGAAATATAACAAACATACGAAAATACGAATATCTAATGACACTTCGCAAACATAAATACTGGGACGGATTTAGAATTGATATTTAATAAGTATTTGCGTAGTCAACTTGAGTCAAATCTCGTAGCTGCTACGATGCGTCTACGGCATAGCGCTACGGCGTAGCAACATACTGTAGCGGAAAATAAAATAGCACTTATCAATATTGACCCGACTGTGGTGAAGTGGTACTATATTTTCGACATAGTAAATTCGAGAAAATAATATTTTAAGAAAACTGCGAAGTAACAAGATTTTAGCCTACTAAAGATTCTTGCATATAGATTTACAGTGAAAATGAAAAACACATAAAACCGAATCCACATCGCACCCCCGGTAGGTCGTAAACAAATCCCAGTCGCACATGCTAGAACATTAACATTCAGTTCCGCGAGCACTATAAACAGTATCAACATCGTCCCGGGATTGTCGGGATTCCCGGGATTCAGGCAGCGTCGTGAACACTGTTGACTGACGTCACTTATTGCGTCACCGGAATCAACATGTACCGAATGTTTATGAAGCGAGGCTGTTATCTTAAGCCAAGACCAAGGATGGGAGGCCGCATGTACATGAAAACACAAACTAAACCTTATAGTTTCGTAAATTCTCTGCAAGTGCTTCAGTATTTCAACCTACCCTCAAATCACAGCTTCCGTTAACTTTGGTTGATAACTTGAGAAAATAAAGTTATTACATAAATCTAAAGATTTGAATTTTGAGACTGAACTCGTTGTAATATTGACATAAACAGAAAATTAACCCAATAAGATTAAGCAGCTGTCATTTAAGATTTATTTAGTACGATCTTTTAAATTGAAAATATTTGCCTATCTAAATGGTATGAATTCCACACATAAACAGTCTACTTGACTCGTCAGTAATATAGGCAGTAAGAAATAATTGTTCCGTCCTTCAGCTCTTATCTGCAAGTAATTCGTCCCTGTGAGTTACAGCGAGCCGGCTCACTGGGCCACTGAGGTACGGCTATTATCGCGATAAGCCACGGCTCTATACAAGGAAACGGCTCCCGACGTCTCGAGGGTCACTTCTAGTAAGCTGCTGACGTTATGATACTCGAGATAATATTATTAGGAATGTAAACTAGTCTAGTTTTTATTATTTATTTGTTTTAGTGTTAATTATTAATCTGCTGCCAAGCAATCAATTAGAATTTCTATTTTGCATGATGTAATTAATTATTATTAATGCGAGGTAATTATTTATTACCTATCTAGTGGCATTCATTATCACATTTTTTTTTTGTTAATATGCTGATAATGTAGTGAGCTGCAATATTGTTAGTATTTTGTATTTTATTTTCTTTGTTTCAACACATATTGTAGCTTTTTTTTTTCTCTTTATTTATTAGGGTCTTGCAACCATTAACAGGTCATGTCAGCCCCATCATTTCCTTAAGCAAGTTACTTACAAAATTTTCTTAAGACTATTCAATATAAATTTATAAATAAGCTTAGCTTTATGGCTTGCAGGATAAGCCAGAATACATTGAAATTTCTGTTTATTGTCCCTGAATAAAATAAAAAAATTATAACATGTATCTGTATTAGATTCCAGGAAAGGGGGGTATTTTTTTACATACCGTGCGTAAGCCAACTAGCTGTTTGGGAAACGTGGTAATTAAATCTTATAACCTTTTGTTTATTTATTTACTCCTAGCTGCGCCCCGTGGTTTCAGCCACATAAGTCTTGATCCCGTGGGAATATCGGGATAAAAAGTATTCTGTCTCAATCCAGATCATGGTCTATCCATGTACCAAATTTCATCTAAATCTGTTTTGCCGTTTTAGCATGAAGCATAAAGAAACATACAAACACATTACTATTATATATAATTATTATTATTATTGTGTATTTGACATTCTCGGGACCCTGGGGTCCCGGACCTTTGGAAGGCGTACGAGGAGCCGAAGCCAATTCGCAGAGGCCCGTTAGATGCTTTCAATCAAATGAGGTTCTAACCGACGACGATTATCCCTGTACGCACAATGCTAGTGCACCCAAGGGTAACCACCGGTTGGTGTAGGAATATTGCAGGATACTATTATTATAAGTTTAGATTGACTCGCCCCTGATTCGTTCGAATTACGTCTTGACCAAACATCGAGATTTCTTTATTATACGTAACTTTAATCTCTTTCTCTCTTCCTTTCTTTCCTTCTTTTCTTTCTATTCTTATTTATTCTCATTAATAATGGCTCTTAAAAATTCATTAATAAGAGCCATTATTAAAGAGAATATATTTCGAAAATTTGATGTATATACGCATAAAACTTAAATAATGATGAAAACTGCATTAAAATCCATTATGTATCTTAGGAGATGTAAGCGGTCACACAGATAGACACATAAAGCGAATTCGTTTTATTCCATGCACAGATTATTGTACAAACATAACACATTGTATTGTTTTATAAGAAAACAGAATCTATCAGTGTCATAATAATCAAGACAGAGTCTGGCAAACGAAAGTATACACTCGAATAAATTCCAAACTTTTTATATGGGAATGTTATATAATACTAATGTCAACCTTAATTTGCCAAAACAAGATGGCGTGTTATTGGTTATTTGTTGTGATATTGTTATAGCATTTTACTAACTCAAGAAAAACGCCGAATTCAAACAGAAACCAGATTGTTTACGTGTGGTGTTAGATTTCTTAGGTTAGTATGATGCTACTAAGTTGATACTTTGTTTGAATTTGTAATCATTATTTATGTTTTTACTAAAAACTTTTTCTCTAGTTTGATCCACATTCATTTTATTTAACGCTAAACACCATCATAATAATGCATTGTGGTTACATGACATACCCTAATAAATGTTGCAATGTAATTTTTATCCAAATTGTTAACTTTTACAAAAAATCTGGAGGATGTAGCAGGGGTTAATGTGATAGTGAAAATGATTAAAAAACTTACATAAGTATTGCTTTAGAGCAGAAAGACAAGATAAGAACCCAGAACCAGTACTTGGATGAAATAGGTTCAATCACTCATACATGTTGAAAAAAAAATTAGAAAAAAATTAACAGAATTACAGAAAATAATTTAGAAACTAAAAAAAATTAAATAAATTTAATTCCAGTAACTCTAATCAATCTTTTCACATGGAACTCTTAGATTCAGATTTTGATTATGGTAGTGAATAAACCAAAATAAAGAAAAGGGTTGTTTTTATTCGTCAGACTGCTACATAATACGTAATAGTAGATTATTAACCAAGGGGATAAAGCAGTGTATTCTGTCGCGGGTGACGATTTAAATCGCGAGCGTAATGAAGGACTCGAGGTTTACTCCCGAGCGTAGCGAGGGTGTTAAAAACTTAAATCACGAGCGAAGCGAGGGATTTAAGACGAGTCCTGAGTGTAGCGAGGGATTTAAGTTCACCCAAGACTAAGACAGCTTTATCACCGAGGAAAATACTCTACTTTTCGTACCATTTGCGAAAAAATTAACACAATAATAATATGAGATAAGCATTTATTAAAAATAATGACAATTAAAAGTAAAAGTTAACATTCGAAACATTGGTCCAATTATTGATAGAGAGAGTTACATTTTTGTTTGGTACATTTATTGTTGATGAGTTGATTTGAGTATTTCTCTGTTCTTGCGTCTGAGGAACTTGCGTTTCATTGTAGATAGTATACGTCGGAGATAGTGGTGGTAGTGCATCGTGAGTTACGGACGAAGATAAGATGCCGGAAGTTGATGGTTGTGGCTCTGATGGATTAAGTTTTATATTTTTGTTAATTTGACTGCTTAATATGGTTTTATATGCCATTGAGCTTTCGATATAACCCTCAGCTACTCTATCAGAGCTCCAACCACCGTGTCTTTTTATTGACGTAATATCCGCCCCTGAATCATTCATTTCGCATATTGCTAATTTTATTTTTGCCGATGGCTTGTCGAGTACATTTCCCATTCCGATAGTTTATAAAAAATCTATTGTTTTCCATGTTGGTGGGACGTAATGCTTGATTTTTATGAATGATTTTAGTATATTGTCCTTGTACAATGAATGACCGATTTTTCTTTGTCTTAGTTTCCTTTACATTAATCAGCAGCAACTCATTGGAATGGTTTTCAACGTCCTCCACCTTTAAGTTTACAAGTTCACATCCGCGGCAAGCACCATTGAGTCCCAAAAATTAAGGCCACCTATAACAGAGATAAAAAACAGGTAAATAAATATAGAATAATTACCATTACCAAGATACGAAATATTCATAGTTAAATCATGTATACTTACTTTTGTGGCCAGAAAAATTTCGTCAGGAGCTCCATTATGAAATTTTTCCACATTTTGAGTCGTAAAAATTTTAGACTTCTTTGCGCAATGCCCTTCTGATTTTCTTTTGACTGACCGGTTGGCGCAGTTGGTAGCGACCCTGCCTTCTGAGCCACTGGTCCCGGGTTCGATTCCCGGACAAGTCAAACATTTGTGTGCATGAACATGTCTGTTTGACCTGTGTCTGGGTGTGTATATGTATATAAGTATGTATATCAGTCATCAGGTTACTGTAGTACAGGCTCTGCCTAGTTCGGGACCTGAAGACCTTGTGTGTATGTTGTCTCATATTATTATTATTATTATTTTTAAAAAAGCCAGTAATTTCGTGAATCTATTTATTTCAATGCTGTATTTGATGCTTATTGTAGCTTTCAGTTTTGAGTATATGCACTAAAGTGTATTCGGATTCTTTGTCTTGGATAAATAATCAAAATAGACAAGAAGTACTGATTCTGAAATTGATAGGCCTTTCGCACTTCTCCACGTTGAAAATTCTTCATACGTTTTTAAATAATTTTCCTTGGATTTTGTTGGAAGCTAATTATTTATAATTGCGGCAACATTTGCACTGATGGAATCCGACAATTCACTGTCACTGTCGCTTTGATTTAACATCGTAACGTATGTTTAGAACAATAACTTAAATAGAAAAATAAATTAAAATAAACTTAACGTTTATGTATTTAAAGAAAACAAAAACGCGGCAAATTCCTAGACTAATATTTTTTTGTCGGAAAAGCAAAGGCATCAAGCTCATACGGCCTCGTCGGTTTTCGTAATTTTATTTAATAATCATAACTGCATAATAAATGCGTATTCCTTTTTCAAAAAGATGTATAATGCTTTATATAAACTCAATGGTGTAAACACAGATGTAGTTCAGTATAAATTTCGGTAAGTATTCCAAATTTAAATCACATTCTCCCCCTAGAGGATGAATGAAATTCAGTACAATTTTCTTTCCCTGTTTTTAACAGATTAAAAATGACTATTGTTATGTTCGCTTTTTGTGGCATAGAATGTCACTTTTTTGAGCAAGTGGTACGAAAAGTCATATTTTTATTCAGACGAAGTAAACTAATATTTCGAAATGTCAAGCATCGTCTCTTTGATTTGGATCATAATAGGTAGCAAAATTTACATCTCGGAACTTCAGTGTAGTTCGTCTGATTAAAAATACGACTTTACATACAATAAGCGGTAGGCATTTTAATATTATTAAGTAGTAGGTACTTGAATTTATAGCAATTTAATTATCACAGACTTAGTTGTAATTTTCATTTGATAAGAGGTCGCCTAGGTAGGTTAGTAGCTGCTACAACCGCTGTATTGATTTATTCCGTAGGTTTATTCCTATATTTTAACCTGTCCACATGCTGTCATGCAGTAGTGTACAAATATTACCGTTTTTCAACACAAATAATTCCAAAGTATCAAATTAGGGTATTCCAAGTATGTCATATTAATTTTGGTGTTGTTAAGCAAATATTTTTTAAATTTGCCGCGCTTTTTCAGTCTCTACTTTCGTTTCCCATACTCTAGTTTCTGAGCACATGACAATCGAACGATGCAAGTAGGTACCTAGAGAAATTGTAATGAAGGTAGGTCTTCTAGAGGAATTGTAATTTCGATTATCACGAAAGTGTATTCGTTGGTTTTAACCGGTCAATTCTTAACGAATGAGACACGATTAATTATTTTTTGTTACATTGCTCCCAGGAGTTACATGTGCAGATAAAGATTTCCTACTTATCCATAGCTACTAAATTATACATGTGTATAAGACGGTATATTATATTTTAATACAGTTGCTCAAAAAGTGGTGTATTGCAGGGATGTATAGCGTTCGGGATGTGAGCTATTACATAATAGTGCTTTTTTTTACTTTTCCCGAACTCGTGCGTCTCTTTCCCAACTGTCAAAATAATGTCTATTAAAAAGAAAAACCAACCATGAAGTTTTTACTAAAGAGTTTTTGTAATTCATACAAATACGTATATTTCTAAAAAGAAGCTACCTACTAATTTATTTCAATATCAGATTTAATGATTTAATTGAATGAGTTAGGTTAGGTTTCATTTAATTTCATCTCATTAAATTTCATTTTCATTTCATATCAATAAAAAAAAATATACTGAAGACTAAGCTGTATGGGTAGGCCCTTTGCCTACCAAAATGGGTGAAGAAAAAAAAACTCTGCTTATATTCTACGGTTGGCGCCATTTTTATCGTGTTTTTATTATTTTTATTAAATTGCTTCATTTTTTCGCAACTGTATTAAAAATAGTCGTTCAGTACACCTGCGGAACCGTCATTGCAACTTGTTCCGACTGTCCACCCTCGCCTTCGGCTGCGCGTCGGCTCGGGTAGACATTTGTCGGAACTCTTTGCAATGACAGCCTTTCCGCACTTGTAATGAAATATACTATTTCCTGTTGGACTAATCCTGGCTTTTGTTAATGAATGTTGTGCCCGTCCGAGTCTACACAATTCACATCACATCGGCTAATTCTCTAATTCGACTCTGCACTATGTAGTATATTTCGTTATTCAGTGCGCTCAACTAATTGGGAACGAAACGAATGCATATATTACGCAGCGGACGCCCAGCTATCGCTCCTAAGAGAGCTATTTATACAGCAATAAGGAAAACTCAGCGTTTTGTTCACGAGAACGCTATTTATAGACAAGTGGGAGTTGTAGGAGTTCGGGGCTTTTGTATTGAATACAGAACGTGCAAGTTTGTAGAAGTTGTTTGATAGATACAATTTATTTTGGGGTACTAATAATACATGAGTATTGCCCATGTGAATTATGGTCGAAATATGGTAACTTTGTGCTATGGGAAAAGCCTTAAACGAAAGTTTTAAAAAGGCCGAGCTATCATCCATTTGGTCCGCAATTTATCACTGGGCTTCTGCCTCTCTATCACTTAAGTATTCATAACATTAATCTTATTTTTATGAAATCTTTGTTAAAGCAAATATTATATGAAAAGCGAAATATTATACGAAAAGCTTTATCACTTTATTTTAACTGCAGACACCAACTACACGAGTATGTATAGGCATGAGGTTACAAATTGTTTTGTAAGGGATCACACCTCCGCCGCAAAACCATAGCTGCGAAACCGCAGTAGTTCCACCATGAGTAGACCGTTTTACAACAAGTGAAACAGAAGAATAACTGCCTGTTCTAACGCACAGATTTCATTATGATTCTATCTTTTTCCCACGTGATTTGCTTATTATTATATTATGCTCGGAAGCATGTTATACCTCCGCGCTTATTTCGCTATTTTGTTGCGGTGTCGCATTTGTTTCGCACGCATCTGTGGCGATCGATATGTTTAAGAGGCAAACTTACTTTTATTTTGAAAAGGGATGTTGTTTTTGCGGAAAAAAGTAATCCAAGAGGTTTGGAGAAGACCTATACTATATTTACTAAGTTGAAAGTGCTGACAACAGATTGCTACAATTCAACTGACTCGCATGATGTTCCGCTACTCGCATCGCGGCATAACGTAGTAGGTGCTGTTTCGTAGCGGTTTACCCCAACAACACGATATCCGGACAAGGAATATGCAGTAAATAAACGCAACGGCATTAATTACATAAATTATAGGTCTTCGTTGTGAGATCGAATTTATCATTCGATCTCACAACGAAGATCTATAATTACCTATCATTGTTACAATTATTTGTTGTTTTCTGATAATCTCGCACTCACCAAGCTAGTCTGTTGCACTATTATTAATAATCGCAGAGTAAATTTACAATCACGCAGTTAAGTAACAATCAGTATAACCTTCAGGTTGTTGAGCATTCAATTTGGCACAACTTTACATATCCTTGTTTCCCTGAAGGGTTAGGCAGAGGTGTACCAAGAGGGTACAGTCAGTGAGTTATGTTTGAGTCCCATTTACTAGGGTGCGAGCCTATTGCCATCACCCGGGCATAAATCCAGACTCCAGGCTGCTAATGAGCTAAAATTTGCGCCCTCACGCCCCTAGCCGCCGCAGGAGACGCCCTGGGCGTCGGGAATCGCAGGCCGATTCCCGGCCACCGTAGGCGCGGGCTTGCGAACGGCGAGCAATGGGCAGCTCGCCGTTCGTAAGGACCAGGCCCGGGTCGACGGCGCGTTGTGTTCCACGCGCGCCTCAAAGAGATGTCAGCACCAATGACGGGGTTTGCTAGGACCGATGCCTGCTGGGGTTGCGGAAAAGTCCAAGAGGGTTACCGTGGCCCCTGGCAGAGGCAACTGAAGGAACACGGGTGGGTTTTAGTCAGTAAGAGTCTGACACGCCCTCCTGCTCTGCACAGAGCGGGAGAAGTTATTTGATGATTTCCCACACACAAAAAAAAAAAAAAGGCTGCTAATGAGCTGCCAAGGTTGCGGGATAGTCCGAAAGGGTCACCGTGGCCCCTGGCACAAGGAACACGGGTGGGTTTTAGTCAGTAAGAGTCTGACAGTCTTCTCCCGCTCTGCCCAGAGCGGGAGAAGTTATTTAAAGATGTTTCACCCTCAAAAAAAATAATATGCTGCGAATGAGAAATTCCTAATAGAAAAATCCAATAACGCTTTGCCCGACCTGGGAATCGAACCCAGGGCCTCATACTCAGTAGTAGCACTTTTGCGATTAACGAGTCTGTCTACATTCCGTCACTCTTCGTCACTCTCCGTCACTCTCCGTGACTCTCCGCCACTCTCCGTCACTCTCCGCCACTCTCCGCCACTCTCCGCAACTCTCCGCCACTCTCCGTCTCTATACGCCACTCTCCGCCACTCTCTGTCACTTGAGTCCTCGTTAAATAATAAACGAGGTTAGTACCGTGGTCTGTGGCTCAGTAAACTCGCCTACTGCAAAGAAAGTAGTTGAGAAAGGTTGTATACCTATCATAAAATGAATTTGGAAGGTCTAAAGTATGGCACTAATTAACTTACAAAGATATGCAAGCTCATTTACCTAATGATAACTAAATACCTTTTGAATAACTCTCTATATAAAACTCTTGGTGTAACTTGATTTGGCTTTGAGTAACTCAATAAATTAACTCCTTTTTATAAATTTTGGTAGTTCAAGTTTGCATAAGAAACTTAAACTTTTCGTTCATCGTCGTCGTGTATATGTCGTGGCTAGATCTTAGAATTGATAATCGGTTCGGTCATTTCATATAATGGTTGTCTTTCATGAAATGGCACGCTTTATTCGACCATTCGTTTAAACTGCAACGTTTAATGATATATCAGTCGACGTTTATTTATTTATTTGTTTAGGGACAACAAACAGCAGTGTAATAATAGGTAAACATAATGTTAGAACTTAATAATAGAGGTAGCAAATACACTAGAAGGAAATCCCTAGAAGGAGCTGAAGCTGTTCACTGGAGAAATGCAATGAACGATGAGTATCAATCATTTATTCAAAATAAATGTTGGACATTAACTGATCCACCTGAAAACCAAAAGCCAATTAAATGTAAAATGGGTTTTTAAGAAGAAAAAAAATTCCGATGGAGAATTATTAAAATATAAAGCTAGATTAGTGGCTAAAGGCTATACGCACCGCTACGGCGTTGATTATGATGAAACTTTTTCGCCAGTGATCAGGTATTCCACTATTCGCATTTTATTGGCCTTGGCAGCTGAAAAACAAATGGACATTGACCATATGGATGTGAAGACTGCTTTCTTGAATGGGGATTTGTCAGAAACAGTTTTCATAGAGCAACCAGAAGGTTTTAAAATACAGGGCAGTCAGCACAAGGTATATAAACTACATAAGGCAATTTACAGTCTGAAACAAGCCTCTAAATCATGGTACGACAAAATAAACAGTGTGTTGCTTAGAAAGCATCATTTTAGAAGATTGTCTTCAGAGCTCTGTGTGTATTTTAATTAAATAAATCTAATAGAGAAGAGTTGGTCATCATTGGTTTGTACGTTGATGATATAATATTGTTTTCAACAAAAAATTCAACCAATGAAAAGTGAAGTGAAGAAAAGGCTCATGCAGGAGTTTGATATGAAAGATCTGGGGCCAGCCAACCACATAATTGGAATGCGCATCACAAGAAATAAGGATTGTATTTTTATAGATCAGGCAAATTACATAAAGGACATTTTAGAACGTTTTAATATGACTGACTGCAAGGCAGCTCAAACGCCGATGGAAACGGGATTAAAACTTTTAAAAGCTGATAAAAAGGAAGATAATTTGGAATACAGAAATTTAATCGGATGTTTAATGTATGTTGCAGTTTGCTCCAGGCCTGACATCGCTCACGCGGTAAGCATGTTAAGCCAGTTCAATGATTGTTATAATCAGCAACATTGGAAAGCAGCGATACGTGTACTTCGATATTTAAAAGGTACTGTAAATCACCGTCTTGTTTTTGAAAAGAGTGGTCTGAATATCAGTGGGTATATAGATGCTGACTGGGCCTCGTGCGAAATAGATCGCAGATCATACACTGGGTTTGTTTTTAAAATTGGGAAATGCGCTGTGTCTTGGGAAAGTAGGAAACAGCGAACGGTCGCCCTTTCTAGCACGGAAGCAGATGGCTCTCTCAGATTCTTGCAAAGAAGCTTTGTTTATACGAACTCTGATGTATGAATTACTTGGTAATTATTGTTCTGTTATTATGTTTAATGATAACCAATCAGCACACAAGTTATGTAAAAATGCTATGTATCACGCTCGTACCAAACACATTGATATAAGACATCACTTTATAAGAGAAGTTGTTAATAGTAATATTGTTGATTTGAAATATGTGTGTACTTCGGAAATTACTGCTGATGTTTTGACTAAACCGCTTACGAGAGACAAACATGAAAAAATTGTAATTAGTTTAGGTTTGCAATAACAAACAGAATTATTGTAACTATTTGTTTAAGGGCCAGTGTTGGTGAATCGCAGTAAACAAATTATTAATCTATTTACGTCAAACCTGACGTCTGTCACTAATGTCTGTCGGCTGTCATCCTAATGTCATTTGGTCTGTTCTTACTCTGCTCATGTACAATACATGCCTGAGCCACGCAATAAACAATTTATAATTAACTAAGCAATCGTTTCTGTTTTTCGCACATAATCCATCACTCACAACGTTATCCACATATTACTAAACAGATCTACTAGTTGTTAGAAGGAACAATATATAAAAATGAACATACTAAAAGTAAACATTACTTAATTATTAGGGTTCTGATCACTTAAAATAGTAACAATTTCTTTTTTAAATATAGCCTTGCTTTGAATCATAATATCAGTTGAGCCAAACTGCACATTGTAGGTGTCAATTAATCGATGCAGCGGAGAGCGTACTCCTGAGTTGGTTCTACAAAAAGCAGTTTAGCCTTATCATCAGGGTATCCATGGTTCGAATTCAAGAAATGGTCAATTCTCTTGCTTCCAAGCAATAATAATAAGGCGTAGTCGACGAAGAAAAGGTATAGCTAGATATATACTCCTACTTCTGAATGGTTTATAAAATTTACCATGAAGCTGTTCGAGTCGGAGTGCCCCAAGTACCGAGCTCGCTTCACTCGCTCTTGCATCCTAAGCCGCATTGCCGTCTTACTAAGTCGAGATGTATTGAGAAGCGATATCAACGTCTATGCCGGTGGATAATCTAACTATTTTACGATATGATCACAGATGTTTGGCCACATCATGAAGTAGTCGAGCGTTTAACTGTTCATATCGTGAAACGTTGTGAATTCAATGATCTGGCCAGACCACATCATCATCGATATTCAATTGATATTGATGTTCTATTTCATGAAATAGAACCATTTCATGCAATGGTCAAACACTTCCTGTCTAAGATCTGGCCACGACATATAATACCTAGGCTACAAAATGCCTTCTATTGCGGTTGTCCCGTCTCCGTCAAGTTTCCATCACGATACCCCGTACATCGGGTGACGGGAAATGAAATCATTTCGGTGGATATCAACAGTTACTGGCGAGCACAGACTGACAGGAAATTGTGGCGTGACGACCAACTTGTGGTTTGTGTAATATTTAGTATTGGCTCTTCTTAAAGATACTTGAACTTGTATGAATTTTATACTCTATCAATGCACGCTATTTTGAATATTAGATTTGTTTATTTCTATTAATCTTATATTATGTTTACGTTACGATAAATATCATACATATTCTTGTTGATTTGCTGTGATGTAATGTTATACCTATTTGCTTCTACACTACGTTTAGCTTTCTGAAATATATCTATAACTAGCTGACCCGGCGAACTTCGTGCCGCCTTAGAATTATTATATGTTGCGTTTAGTTGTTAGCTGATTTACGCGTCTGTCTTTGCCTCAATGTATTAGCCCGAAGGCGTTGGTTGCGATGTTCTTGTCGTTCATATTGATGTTGTTTCATATTCATATTATATGCACGTGTGCTTGCAATCTGGTCTCTTACACTTGCGTTTTCCGCTAATCGTTCTCTGCGGTTCTATTTAATCGCCGCGTGTAAGCCGTTTGAGAAATTTGTGTGCGACGACCAATATTTCCCCCTCGTACTCTGACCACGGCGACGTGGCATTGTACCTTAATTTGTACTTACATGTTGTTAAACTGTTTACAATCGATCACAATAACATCAACAATACACAAATGATTAATTAAACGTAAGTTGTGCCAGAAAGCCTTTTATACCGTTAAAGATTATATTGAGGACAAAAAAGGCTTGGGATTGAGTTGCTCCAATTTTCTGCATACTGAATGTTGTTTTTTTTGTGTTATTCTTTCTAGCTAGGCAATAAAAACCGCTCAACATTATGTAATGTTCTCTTGTACAGTAAATCAAATTTGGTGACAGCAGCGCCACCTACCGGGTCCAATTGTGTTTTCAAACCATCCATTAACCCATTGAAATATACATACAAAATTTCAACCAAATTGGTCCAGCCGTTTAGGAGAAATTAGGTGACAAACACACGTACAGAAGAATTATATATACAAGATGTTGTTTTGCATCCTCGTCAAATTCGAGGAGGTAACTAAGCTAATGATTCTCGACGCGAATCAATAATAAAATTAGTAGGTATTTATTTTTTGTATTTTTCGGAAATCGGCATGTGTAGGGCCCGTGTGATACCGCCCTGTAACTGCGCTGTAACTGTAACGCATGCATAGTCGTACGACACTGCCTACCACATACGCAACGGGGCGATTTTGTTCTTTGAAAGTGGAGTATTCTGAAATACTGTCAAACTTAAATACCTAAAAAAACAAGTATGTATTAATTATTGAGCAGGATCGTAATTTTATTATGTCTTTCATAACAGCCTCCTGAAATTTGACGAGGATGCAAAACGACACGTTGTATTAAGATAGATACAAAATAGTACCTATAGTAAATAAGTATGAAAAAATGGTTTAATAAAAGAAAATAAATATAGCTTAATCAAAAACCAAAAAAAAAACAGCATCCTATGTCCGTCTCCTGGTTCTAAGCTACCTCCCCACCAATTTTCAACCAAATCGGTTCAGCCGTTCTTAAGTTATAAATAGTGTAACTAACACGACTTTCTTTTATATAAATAGATAACAGTAGACAATAATAAAATATTGAGTGAAACGCTTTATCACCCCATCGGCAGCTAGAATCGTTACTATTTATGGCACCATGTTTGTATGGCAATTGTCCACACATTGAATATAGAATAAATGTTTTGATTTATTTAATAACTTTGACCTATCTGTACTGAAAGATGAGAGAGCGATAAAAATGAAAGCGGCCATAACATCGTAAATATTTGACGAAACTTTTATTTGAAAAATGTTTTTTTTTTGTGTACTCCTGGGCTATATACCTTGCTACAAAGCTTGCTGACTGCTTTAATAATCCACCACGGCATTTCATATAATTCGAAGTAATCCAAACTTCCTTATATCGTTGTATAAAACAAATCCTGTCTGCAAATATAAAACAAATTCTGCTAGCGTCTGTCTGCTACTTATCAATAAGCAAAACTTATAACCTTTGACAACGGTGATTGAAAAGCTCAAGACAGTGCTCTTTTAAACGATGTCATTCTTGATCGTAACGTCAGGTCAGATATGATTGATTTTTAAAATCGATAATTTGGCCTTTACATTGACTCGTCAAAAAGTCTCAAAAACTGTGACCTCACTTAACCTTTCGTTCACATCGCTCACTCAATACCTCAGAGCAATCAGCTCGAGCGTTGCCCATACCGCCACGTTTCAAGATCAAAGCACTCCAATGTATGAGGGAATTGATCGCAACTTGTCCAAAGTTAGATCAAGTTGTTACAAAGTCTTTGATGTTAGGGTCCGTATGACTATGTTGTGTTGTGAGTTGTTCTAAAGGAAACATTCATCCAGTAAAAGTAAGATTGTTTAGGAATGTGATTGTAGTGTTTAGGATCGGTGATTGCTTTGATGAATGTAATGTAATCTTCTCGTATAGACAACATTTACAAGTTCAATTTTATATTCCAGTAAACCCAGTGTGACGTTAGAGACTTTAAATGTACTTTCTGAAACATTATCTCCTTAATGGTTTTCCATAATGCTTTAGGATTATTCCTAGATTTTTCAAGCTCACTCTTTTCATAGGTCCTCTTTAATTTACGCAGTAGCATATTGCAGTAATTTCGGTAACGCGTATAGGTTACATGCAGTATTAGATTGCTTGGTGACTTCTTAGATTTACGTGCAGTTTATCTCGGTGCTTGATACATTTTAGAAGTCCTGGAGTTATCCAAGGTTTAAACGTTCTTTGTTTTCTAGGTACAGTGATATACTTTGAATGTTTGATTATTGCTGTTGATATCTTTGTAATTAGTGAAGTCATACCAATATTCGCGTCTTTAATTTTGTAGATATCTGAAAAGTCAGTGTTTTCCAACTCAGTTTTAATGGCTTCGTGATTTAATCGGGTAATAGTGAAACTTTTGTACCGTGTTGGGTTTGTATTTGAGATCGAAAGAATAACCGGTTTGTGATCAGTAATGTGCGACTCCACCACCAATGCGGTGGCCTTTGACTTAGTTTTTAATAAGATGTGATCTAGGCATTTTTCCAATCTAGTTGGTAGGAGGTGTGTTGGTAGTAGGCCGTGGGATGCGTTTAGGATTAGGTATTCTACACGGTCACAGTGCACGGTCATTCCTATTGCCTAGTTTTATGCCTATATTCAGATCACCCACAGTTGAGATGTCGGGAAAGTTTGATATTTCCTCATAAATATTATTTAGACTTGACAAGAAACTATCGAAGTGATCGTTGGTGTTATTCGATGGAGAGCGATATATTGCTACTACCGTGAGCTTATTATCAATTTGACATACAAGACTATTTGCATACATGATGTTTCGTTCCCATACCTTGACGTTTAGCCCAATTTTGGTGTAAATTATAAGCCCATCGTTTTGGTTCGTAATGTTTTTTGTTGAGTGCGACTGGTATCCGTTAAGAACTGGGAGGTTAATCACTTTACTCAGCCAACACTCAGTCAAAACAATCAGATCAAAATCAATATTAATTAAACACATCAAAGCTATCAAAATTTTTAATAACGCTGCGAATATTTATGTGCAATAAGCTTATATTACTGTCAGCTCTATTTATATATTTAATACACTCAGGGGGGTCACAAGAGAAAGAGTTTTTAAGAATAAGATTATCAATGTCCTGATTTATATTATTTATGTTAGCCATTTATTGCAGTAATTTCGGTAACGCGTATAGGTTACATGATAATAAAAATAGAGACACATCGAGAGCGTAAGTCTTGGTACTAGAAAATAACAACATCGCTTATCTGTGAGTATAATGTAGTGGCGGGGGGATGTAGGTATGTATATATGTTTTATGTTCATTTTTAGTGTGTAAGTAGTGTTTATTCTGTGTAAGACGTGTTGATTAGTGAAGAATTTATAACATAGTGTGAGATTTGTAGTTGAAGTTAACAGAGTAATTAAAAAGTGATATAGATACAATAAATATCCCAAGGTTTCCAAGTAATGACCGGGTGCATGTTCTACTAGTCACTTGCTGGTGAGCTCTTGAAGGCATTTCTCTGAGCTTATCAACAGCTGTTTATCGCCCGTTTGCTTGCAAAGAAAAATGTTTCCATTGCTTACCCAACAGAAGCGCGGGAATTTGCGAAGGAGAATGCCTACTGCATTCTCCTTCGCAAATTCCCGCGCTAAGTAAAACAGCTTTTTAGATGTAGAAGACAGCTGTTCAGCAACATATACCGCCTGCCGTTTCCCCGATATACCAATCAACTCAGTGTTGTTGTTCTCTTTTGATTCCTTTTTGTTGTAAGAACGGACGGCAGACAATAGGTTCTGATTTTTTTGCACTGTTGTAAATTCAGCAATTATTTACAATAAATTACCGAGTTGTTGGAAATCTTTAAATACAGCACAATTTACGAGTAGATTACGGAATTTTCTGATAGATAAAACGTACTACAGTGTAACTGAGTTCCTATCGAAGAAAAATATTTGTTAATTTAGTGACATCTTGATTTTTGATATTTTGAACTTCGACATTTTGATTATGGTTAATAATAATAGTAATAGTAATGTCATGTTAAATTATGTAATGATAGTGGTATGATATTTGTAATTGTAATGTAATCTAATGATACTAATTTATTTTTTCCTTTTCATACAAACATATATTTTTAATTAAGTTGAAAATTCTATTCTATTCTATTGGGCGTGTGGTGGGGGCCGTCATACTCTTATTTTGTTTTCCCGGGAGGCGATGTATATCACGAACGGATTATTAGTATATCCGTTTCGGATATTGGCATTCCAGCTAGTTTGCCTATATTGCAGAGTGTCTTGATTAAGGTGCCCGTAGGCTCGTCGTCGGTTTGTGGAACATTCCTTATTTCTATTCCCGACGACCTTGACTTATATTTCAGATCAATAATCTTCCTCTCAAGACCTTCTATATAGCCACGCTGTTCCTTCCGCTCTTTCTTAAGCTCGTCAACCTCTTTCTTTATGCCTTCAAATTGTTGGTTAATAAAAGAGATCGATCGCTCAATTTCTGCATTGGTTTTGCAGATTTCGGCGTTAGACGTCTGAATTTTTATGTTTTGGGCCATAATCTCGCCTATATCGGTAACTAATTTTGACATGAAAGCAGTTTGATCTTCGAGCATCTTGTTGATGCGGGTGTCCTGGTCTCTTTTCCAGTTATCTAATAAGTCCCGCACATCCTGATGATCTCCAGGCGAGTGTTATTGTCTTGGTCGTTTGCTTCTATTGGTAACATATTCGCTTAACTCAATCGCCGAGCTGATATCAGGTTCAGACTGAGTCTGAGCTATAGCAATATTTGGAGTTTTCGGAGGAGTTCGCTGGAGACTATTCATCCCGTATATGTATAAAGAAATTTACCTCAGCTTATCTAGTAGTTAAACCTCTGCCTAACCCTTCGGGCATAACAGGCGTGAAGTTATGTTATGCTATCTGGTGAGTAGCCCGCCGCTTCACTCGCAGTTGTTCGTTTGATTCATCAACGACGCGCCTCACACACGCGTAGCCGATACAAGTTTCGTAGAGGGCCCGTAGCACGTCGCAGCACAGGCTGGTGACGTCGTCGCGCGTAGCACACGCAGCACAGAACAATTTCGCTCGTCGGAGCTACTTGCTTGGTGGCTTAGTGGGAGAGCGACCGGGTCGCCCTGCCGCACCCAACCGACGCGTCGCGAGTTCAAACCCGGGCGAATCACAATCACTTCAAAATGTCAGAAAGTTTAGAAATATTTATATCCCTTTCTAGGACCGCCTCCTTGTAGGAGGTAACAACAGGTAAGAACTCAACGAGTGTGACAAGGAATCGCGTATCAAATAAATTGACCAATCACAGAAATTCGAAAGCACAAAAACTACGGAGAAACGACACACGTCCACCCGCTTAAGAGTCTTGCGACCCAAATGTATTATTATTATTAAAACTCGTGGTTTAAAACAAAATGGCAAATCTTTCAGATCCGATGAATAGCGTACACCAGTATAACTCTCTGGAGTATACAAACACAATCATCAATTAATATAACTATTAAATTTTTATTTTGTTATTCAATTAACCCACAGCCAAAAAAAAATATAACTTGTCATAAAACTAAGTCGGTGAGTTGTCCGCCGCCGCGCTCGGCGGTCTGTAGCGCTTTGTGAGTGCATCGTGGATGGATCAATCTTGCTAGGTAATCCCTAAAAACAGGTTTCGCTGAGTTGGTTCTAGTTGTTTTCGTTTTGTAAGTAATTATATTTCATTACTAGTTCATTTATTTATTTTTAAGTAATATTTATTAGGTAGTTACCTATGTCGAAACTGTTTATACTCCCCGTCACTTGGCCCTAAAGGTTCATTCGAAAACCAGCGTCAGACAGCATCTGTCTGGCATTAATGCTGAAATGATCCTTTTTGGCGCAGCCGTGAGACGCACACTATTGTTGTTAAAACATTATTTTCACTTTTTATTTTGTTATTTGTATTCTGAGTTTCACGAACTGTGTCCAAATGAACGTTATTCTTTCTTTCTTTTTTGCTTTCAACAGTACTAATATTGATATAATCTGATGGCACCCTTCCAAAACAACGACGGTTATATAGACAGAAATACAGATTCTTCTCAATACAAATCGCTGCAAATTGTTTTTTTAATTGGCATATCTGTCTGTGTGTGGGCACTTAAGACTCCTTGAGATATTAACAAGGGATTCGGGAAGAAGTATAAAGCATTAAGGAGAAAAAGAAGCTTTACGTATCAACAACTTTTTGTTTAGAATTACTTTGTTAATTTGCATCATAGTCCTACCGGAGGGAAAGGGCGTGCGACTTCTTATGTTTTGTTTACTTTGCTATAGTGTATTGAGTACTCAGTACGAGCCAAGATACTTACATCATTATGCACTTTACAATCGTTCGGAATGAGTGACTGTCTGAATGCTAAAATCACCAACCTGTTGAAATAAATGCTCCTTGCGCAATCATTTTTTATTTATTTTTAATACGCGCAGAAAGTTCAAAAACTGGGTTGTGGAAGTCAGATAGGCAGAACCTCCATGTTAAATTTAAAACGAAATTAAAACCCCCACAAGCAAAGACGTCTAAAAACGGCTCAACAGATTTTCTTCTTTCTTTGGTGCAGTTGGTAGCGACCCAGTCTTCTGAGCTGCTGGTCCCGGGTGCGATCCCCGGACAAGTCAAACATTTGTGTGCATGAACATGTCTGATTGACTTGTGTCTGGGTGTGTATAAGTATGTATATCAGTCATCAGGTTACCGTAGTACAGGTTCTACCTGGAGGAGGCACGGCTCCCTGTCGTTTCGGGTGACGCAGGTGCTCTCGGGGCATGGCTGCTTCGGGAAGTACCTGTGTCGCATAAACAGGGAGCCGGACGCCCGGTGTCACCACTGCGTCGACTGCCGGGAGGACACGGCGCGGCATACGCTGGCAGAGTGTGCCGCTTGGGAGGAGCCGCGCCGTGCCCTCATCTCAGAAGTAGGCAGTGACTTGTCGCTGCCGGCCGTAGTCGAGTCGATGGTCGGCAGCGACGAGTCCTGGGACGCGGTGGTTTCTGCTGGAGGCTGCGGAAAGGGAGAGGGAGATCTCGTCCACTCACCCGGCCCGCAGAAGGCGCACCGGGCGTCGGCGGAGGGCGGACAACGCCCTCTTCCAGCCCCCCTAAATGGGTCCAGGGGCGACGCACTCGGGGACGTCTGTCGCCCCCCCCCCCCCACACACCAGGACCCGAGGTGGCGGCGCGTAGTGTTCCACGCGCGCCCCTCTTAGACGTCGCGGGGGGAGTCAAACACCTCACTCCCCCCCCAGACCCGGAGTGGCCCGCGGTGGCGGGCCGGCACCAGTCGGGGGTTGCGGAAGGATCGTACGTTCCCGCGACCCCCGGCGAAGGTGTGAGATGAAACACCAGGGTGGTTTTTAGTCAGTAAGAGTCTGACAGACCCCGCCGTCCGCCCCAGGGCGGCGGACATCCATGAGGATTTTCCACCCGGAAACAAAAAAAAAAAAAAAAAAGTACAGGTTCTACCTAGTTCGGAACTCATGTTGTCTCATATTATTATTATTTATTTTTTAGCTATGAACACTCTTGATCTTGATCGGTTCAGCCATTTGGGAGCTACGATGCCGCAGACAGACACACATATAATAATAATAATATTAGTTTTGAGTAGTTCTAAACTCGTACTAATGCTAATGACACCCTTACGGCGGCCTAGCCCTTTGTACTAACACAACAGAAAACTAGCACAAGCGCACCGTAGACTCAGTCTGTAGCAAAACTCATTGCGGTCGTACTTGGTTCACACCGAAGTGGTATTTCGTCACTTCGCATTTCCTTAATCTTCCCCATTTATAGGTTGTAGTGCGAATATCAGCCGCAAAGCATCCAAATTGTTGTGTCTCGATAAATAGTGTCGATTCAGTAATTGACCTACAAACAGCCGAAAGTGGGTTTTATCGAGATACGGTCCCTAGCGTTCAGAACGGCTACCAATCCAGTTTGTGACAATGTGTGTGCCTCACGCAGCGTGTTCTGTGTCCAGGCCTTTTTGGAAGCAGTAATCATCACTAAAGTATGATTGTTTTATAATGTAATTAGAGATCGGCTATGTAGCCTACTTTGGTTTAAATATGAGTTGAGTATGTACGGTTCTGCTTTCCCTATGTGGTGTGTCAGTTAAGGGTCAACAGTCATCATGAGTCAGGAGCATTGATGCTCAGTGTCCAGTATAGCGGAAGGCCTTCTCCGTTTCCCTATAACAAAACGCAAATGACAAATATCTGTCATGGCACGGATTAGGAGGTGGTCACGTAGTCCAAGTGAAAATAGCATTAATTATAAACTACAAATGAGAGTAATTTCGCCGTGCTGGTATGATCCTTAATAGCTCGTCAGCGATATCGCCTAACTGTTGCCTATAAATCACGACACAAATCAATATGTCTGAACAATATGATGGAAACGTCCGTAATTACGGCTTACACATAATTTACACTCACAAGATTAAAGTTGACACTTACCAAATATCTCCTCGGTGGGAATTAGATTACAACTCACTTATAAAACACTGCACGTGCAGTTTCACCTTGGGCACAGCTCCTCACAGTTTACAAAACTAAACTATCTAGCTTAGACTGCGTCGTACGCTACGCTACCTAACGTGGTCTTTAACCCACCATCAACATAATAAATAATGCTCGGTCCCTTATTGTCGTAATGGACATTACTTCTTGGCAATTCCTAAGTCTCCTTACTTAACTAGCCTGGACCTTCGTGTCTGTCATGTCACCTCTCGCGATCCTCAGTCAACTCTCCTTAACGTATTCGTTATAATAACTTAAAATAAATAAGTAAACTTTTATTTGACCTTAAAGTCCATAGTGTTAGTGTTGTATTGTTAATTGCGATATCCTAGAAATCTGCTACCAGCTCCTAAGTTTTTTGTAACATTGACCCAAATTACCACACTTTCGCAGACTAGGTTTATACTCATTTTTGTACAATTTCTCATTTGTTTTAAGGGCCCGGTTGAGTATATTAACGTTGCCAGATGAGGCACTAGCATTGTGAGCCGAGATTAGAAATCGGATATTTTAACCAGGGTTTCTGACAGGTTCAATATTGTTTCACAGTATCAAGGAAATAGGATATTTTGTTATTAAATAGGAATACGTGACGGACAGTCACACTAGGCAGATTGAGAGACGCGCGGAAAGTTCAGTCCTAGCATTTGGTAGAACCCATTTACATATCCTTAAAACATAAACAACACATAACATTTATATAATCGTCTCTGGTACCTTTCCATCCTCTTTCAAAAAGGCCATTATTCATCCCATTTTTAGAGGGGGGAACCGCGCCTCTGTTTTAAATTATCGCCATAATGCGCTGCTACCTGCTCTATCCAAGGTCTTAGAAAGACTAATTAATAACAGGCTTACCACATACCTCGAAAGCAATAATTTATTGTCAACCAACCAATTTGGGTTCAGAAAGAAAAAATCAACTTCTGACGCAGGCTCGAAACTGATAGATGGAATCGTTGACAATATATTATAATCTCCGCAGGCGCGATTCTCTAAGGGAACTGTTTAAGGTTATTAAGATCTTGACGGTACCTTGTCAATATATCTATGAAAACATCATGTACGTAAGAAAAAATGTACATCTTTTTACTAAAAGAGGTGATAGACATAATTATAGTACCAGAAATAGGGACCTATTAGTTCAACCAGGTTTCAGACTGGCTAAAGTAGACTCATCTTTCATGGGGTACTGTTTAAAATGTTACAATAAAATACCTCCCCACATACTTCAACTGAATGAGACGAAATTCAAAGTTTGTATAAAACGCACACTATGCAGCCAGGCATATTATAAGTTGGGGGATTATATCGCTGATAAAAATGCCTGGCTCAATGCTGGTCCTGCTCCACAACCTCAACTAATTGATTAACATTTGAAAATTGTACTATCGAGCTACCATTTACCGGGTAATGTCTTTCATTGACTTGAATGTGCCCTGGCGGCTGATAGATGTCATGCTCACTCAAATGTCTCGCTGACGGTGGCGCGTGTGTTGGATCATTTAGCTCCCTTCAAAATGGTTGAGCTGAATGGTGCTGATCCATGCGTCATGTTCGTGAACGGGCGCTGTCAGTTGGGACTGGTCATCTCTTAGCCACCACGGCTTATTTTAATTATTTTATTATGGATTGTTTTGTTTGAATTTTTATTAGCTGTACACTGGACACTCAATGTGTACGTCTTATTTACATCGTTCTCACATATAATTATACCTATATACAAGATTATTGATGTAACTAATATTTATGTAACTATATAATTTAATAGAGTGTCCATGGAGTTTCTTGCCCGTTCTTCTCCATAAGTACCTACTACGCTTTGGAATGGGCAACTAGCTTCATATTTCCGACTGACCGACCACTTGACAATTCAAAAGTGCCTGTAAATGGTTTAATTGAAATAAATGCTTTGAGTTTGAGTTTTGAGTTTGAGTTGATAAACTAAACCAACGAAAAAAATGCCTCTCAGTGTTCATTGATCTTGCAAAGGCATTTGATACCGTTCCTCACACCTGCCTTTTATCTAAACTAGAATCTCTAGGCGTACGTGGTATGCAACTCCAGCTTTTTGATTCATATCTTTCAGACCGTAGGCAGATAGTCAAAATCGACGGTTGCTATAGCAACGAGCTTCCTATTTCATATGAAGTGCCTCAAGGGAGTGTCTTGGCCCCTACACTGCTGCACAATGCTACAATGTTGCACGAGTCGTTTATGCACACCAGGGTGTTCATAAACGACTTGTGCACCATTCACCTGAGCTCTGGTAACGTTGTCTCTTTCGCCGACGATACTGCAATTACCTTTTATGATGAATCCTGGACTAAGCTGCAAGCAACTGCTCAAACTGGGTTTGATTTGATATATGGATGGCTGATCTCTCACTCACTCACGCTAAACACCAATAAAACGAAACTCATAACATTCTCTCTAAACTCCACTACGCAACCCTTAACACCCATTACTCTACAAGCTCACACCTGCCAAGTCAACTCGACATCTTGCAACTGTCCTACAATTTCTTCTACTGACACAACTAAATACCTCAGTATAATCCTAGACAAACACCTTAACTTTAAAGCACATATCACCCACCTTACTTCTCGAGTACGTAAACTCATATATCTTTTTAAGATGCTCAGACACATTGCCAATGCTTATGTACTACGGACCGTGTATCTCGCTATGTGTCAGTCTGTTGTCTCGTACTGTGTTAATAGTTGGGGTGGAGCTGCGAAAACTACACCCAAACCTCTGGAAGTAGCTCAGAGAGCCATTCTAAAGGTTGCAACTTTCCGGCCAATGCTCTACCCAACCTTTGATCTATATAAAACTTGCAAAGTCCTCACGGTCCGGCAAACATTCATTCTCAACATTATCTTACAACAGCACACAAAAACTCCTTTTACACAAACTCAATCCTCACTTAGGCGAAAGAACGACCTTTGCAAAGTACTCTTCACGCGCTTTGCTTTTTCTAAACGTTCCTTTTACTACCTTGGGCCATTTTTATATAACACAATAAACAAAACTGTCCCTGTACATCAATCCTCCTACGAAATGTGCAAAAAACAGATAACATGCTTTCTAACCAATTTAAACTACGACGACACTGAATCTCTGCTTACTTCACAATCGTAGTTGTTCTATAAGACTCCGTATCTATTATAAACTCAACCTCTCACCCTCCGTTTAAACACACAGACACACACACACACACCTACATACACATCACACCACACCACACCTCATCACAAAACATATAAACATTCCAGCACTTCCCACTTAGTATAAGTTAATATAGGTAATAAGTAAATGTTTGTACCTTATTTATAGTCCTAAGCAGTCTCTATTGTATTTTTTGTACTCCTTCTATGGGAACTTGGGCTGGCGAACCTTAATACAGGCTACCATGTAACCTAGCTAGGACGCCAGATACAATTCTGTTGTAACTCTTTTTATGATTTTTCCCTAAATTGTAAAATTATATTTATTGTAACAGACTGTATGTACCACACTTTTTTGAAAATAAATAAATTTATTATTTTATCTTTTAAAACATTTTACAGTTCATAATTAAACGAATTAACGTAAAATCTCATTTTGCGATTTATTTATTTGCGTCCTGTTTCACCCGAACACTCATACGTTTACTGGCTATAAATATTATTACTGCTTGTATATTCTGCTTCCAGTTTATCGTCAAAAGCAGCATCCACAAAAAAGCCACGCGACAGGGGTTCACAACCTACAGGCCATGTTACTAAGAGTAATTTATTATTCCCTATGAAACTATTAGGTTCTTCCGAACTGCCGCAGGGTACGTTCGGGACACATTATTTATGAAAGAAAATGCATTATGTATGGAAAACTTGTTATTGGGACTCATTTGTAAGAACGGAATTTGACTCCGTCTTCGGAAAGAGGTAAAGTAACCTATTATGCTATTGGCCGGCTATATTCATAACTCATAATTCATTTAATCATTTGTTAACATAGGTACAATAAAATAGTTGATATAAGAAATTACAAGCGCGCTATGTTATTTCTTATTTCTTTGTTATTTATTGTTACTGTCCCTGTTGACTTGTTATAATGTCATTTTATAAATACAAAATAACTGATTTAGTTTAGTTTAAATTCTGGGTCTCAATTTATTAGGCCCCATTATTCTTAAATATCACGCGTTTCGCAAAATATTATTGGAAACTTTTTCATAGTACTGTAGCATTTAGATAAGTGTCTGATGGGCGGCAATAAGCTTGCCCCAATAAACAGAACAAAAAAAAATAAAAATAAAATACGAGCATTACGATATTCACTTCAGCATAATCCTAAAAAAAATTCAAGCGTTAAATCACCAGCGAAAAGTTATACCACAAATTATGTGGTTCAGTTGCTCTTTCCCTGTCAAGATGCCGGCGACACGGCAGAGGTTATCAACTCGTGTGATTAGTATCACGGCGACTGATCGAGTCGTCAGCTGTCACTGCGGGCCGCTGGGAGACATTGATTTCTAATCATTGAGTTTGGCGTTCATTTTGAAATACGGTTCTAATTGGAAAACTGTTGGACCCGTATACGGTCCCATTGAGATATGTATACAATTAGAATAATTGAATAATCGCAAAAAATACAGAGGATTTCGTAGCAGTTAACTTATATTCCCCTAAAACTTTTTTAAATTAACTATCATTTAAAAAAGTTGTAGTAGAATATAACCTTTTTCTTATTGCTCCAAAAACTGTATTGTTCTTTCTAGCTATTAATTGTTGTACAATATTTTTAATTGAATATTGAAAGTTCAAAGTAAAACTTGAAACTTCTTGTTTATCATTTAAATTACGCCTTTGATGAAGTTCAGTTAAATATTAAAGTTAGGAAAGTGAGTTGAACTCAAAGACTAGCAACCAATGATAACGGTTCGCTTGTTACTAAGGACATTATTGTATGCGTGGGATATATTATTTGTTTACATAGGATGATTGTCACGACATGTTAGGTGCATTGTATTGTGTTTTCTCTGTACCTACAAGAAGTCTAATAAAGACGCAAAACTGACTGTGAGAATGGCTTTGTTTTGTAACCTAAGTAATATTTTTTTTGCATTTTAAGCAAAGATATAATTGCGTTAATTGATCTGAAAAGACAGTTTTGTCTTCTAAAAGTGGAAAATGATGGTAATGAGTAAGATGAAAAGTTAAAATTTAATTTATTTTATATTGCTCACCAAGTAATTAAAATTAAATAGTTATTTGATATTGAACCATAAGTGGCTACTGAGTTTATTGCTAGGGTCCCTGATTATCTATCAACTGTCTTCAACAAGGAACCTTTAAATGGCAGCCAAGAACCAGTCTCATTCTAAAATCTCATACTTAGGCATTTGATCAAATCTACAGGGATATAACTTAACTATCTCGAATGTAAACAAAGAAAGAACACATACTTTGTACGTAATAAAGTGAATTGTAAATAGAGGAACAGAGAAACCGCGGAGGGCTCACACGCAACACATATGTTCAGAAGGATGCAAGCGGATAATCTGATGACATAGTGTGGGTGGGGCGCAGGGATCAAGTTGACATGTTGAAAGTTCACATAGGAATAAGGAACTAGTAGTCACAGTAGTACAATACTTCCATGAGATTAACATAAAAAAACTATGCCTACTAGCTTCTAACTCTTAAACATTTGTAGGGTACGTGGTAGAAAGGTTCGATGCAGTATGTAATATAGAAAGCCTGCATGACATGAGATTTTATTTATTTTATTTTATTTAAAAAGTATCTATACCAACGACCTATTAACTATGAGTTATGGTGAACAAGTCACTTACAGGCGTACACAACACTTACACTAAAAATAGCTTCTTAAATATACGTTTACACAAGGTGTTTTGCTCGTAGTGAGGATAGAATAATTAATTAGAAACAAAGAACAAAACATAATCATAAACGAAATTAAAATCAAAATTATTATTTGAATCAAAATCAAAGGTAAAACATTAAAATTAAATTAAAATAATAAACAGTAAAATTAAAATTCAAAATTGAAAACGGTAGAACGCGATAACGAGTGCAATAAAAGAACATTCCAAATTTGTTAAAGTGGCAGAGGCATAAGTGGCGAAAAACCAAAAAATAAAAAGTAGGTTATGAAATTAAGATTCGTCGCTAATAGTTAAGTATAAGTTTTCTACAAAATTGGGAAAATGTGTCTGTAAATATATCTATATTGTTACAGATATCTATTTTATTATAATTAGCCATTAATCGATTCAAAGGGGCATTGAGACCAAGGTTAGTTCTTGATGAAGACGGTGCAAAGGTATTTATTTTGCGTAGAGATCTAGTTACAGTACGCCGAGGTACAGTTATATTAATTTCTGACAATAACTCAGGTACATCCGCCAGGTTATGGATGATTTTGTAAAACAAGAGCTGATCAGAAGTACTTCTACGTTGTTCAAGTGGTAACATATTGAAGTGATCAAGTCTTTGGGAATAATTAGCGTCAGGGGGGCAACTAGGGCATCTAAAGCGTAAGTACCGGGTGAAGGCCTTCTGTATGCGTTCTATCCTGTTAATATGGACACGATTATAAGGGATTACAAACTGGAGATGCGTAGTCCAGTATGCTTCTGACAAGGGAGTAAAGTACTATTAGTGTCGATGTGGACCGGAACTCCGAACAAGTTCCCTTCACAAAACCCGAAATTTTTGACGCTTTGGCCACAATCGTGTCAATATGATTGACGAAAGCTAGCTTGCTGTCGAGTTGGACACCTAAATCACGGATGGTATCAACCTTTTGCAGAAGAACTCCATCCAACGTATAAAACGATGATCGTACTTGTTTGTTTCTCGTAAAAGTCATATGATAACATTTACTTGCATTGAGAGTCATCATATTAAGCTGACACCATTCATGCACCGCATCCAAGTCTTCTTGAAGAAGAAGAATGTTACAGTCTGTTTTAATTTCCCTGTACAGTTTCAAATCATCTGCAAACATGGAACATTTGCAGTGCCGTATTGAATAAACAATGTCATTGACGGAAATCAAAAAGAGGATCGGTCCTAGGTGAGATCCTTGTGGTACCCCGGAGGTGGAAATATAAAACGGTGGCTCATAACCCCTCACAACCACTTTTTGTTTCCGCTCAAATAGATATGAGACAAGCCACATGAGTAGTTGGCCGGATATGCCAAACTGTTCGAGCTTTGTGATAAGTACCTTGTGGTTAACCTTGTCAAAGGCACTGCTGAAATCAGTACAGATGGAGTCAACCTGTGTGCGGGAGTCCGGGGATTTGCTAATGTCATTAACATAATGTACCAAATTAGTAGTAGTAGATTTGCGAGCACAGAAACCGTGCTGTTGGGGAGCCAACTGCGCTCTTATGTGCGAAGTCATTAAGGGACAAACAAGCGCTTCAAATAGCTTCGCAAAGACGGAAAGAAGCAATATGGGACGATAGTTCGAAGAATCATCGACTTCTCCTTCTTGAAAATGGGCACAACGTTAGCAACTTTCCATTGCGAGGGGAACGTAGATGATTTAATTAACTTGTTAAAAATCAACTTAAGTGGAAGAGACAGGTTAGCTGCACATTTCATGATAAATAACGGGGGCAGGCCGTCAGGCCCCGGACCCTTGCAAGCGTCCAGTTTCTTTAAATCCTTAAAAACGTCTTTCTCAGTAAAAGTGATTCCACATAAAGCGGATTGAAAATAATTATGCGAGCTAGTACCGGGAGCATTCGGGCTAACGGATGGTATGAAGGTTGAAGAAAAGTGGGACGCAAATTGTTTGCATATTTCTTCACGAGATGCCGTAATATTCTGTCCCAAATGCATAGTGAAAGGAATGTCGCTAGACTTAGATTTTTTGGCTTTCACAAAGGACAAGAAGAGTTTTGGGAATTCGTTTCATTTTCTATATTTTAAAACTACCTTATTAATGACTAAGTAACGAAAAGAATACAAATAAGCTATCTAAGTGACAATATTTTTAAGAATCATAGGTAAATAATTATTCTAACAAAAGAAGAGCAGGTGCAAAAAGGTTTTGAGTACGCCTCTATCGTTAGTGATTGTTATTGAGCTGTAAACGAAAAATCATTTCAAGACAATACTTTGCGAAACGAAAAAGAAGCTTTTTGAAAGAAAAGAATAAGTATGTAAGTACCGATTAGTTCAAAATGCGGTATTTATTGCAATAAACTAATTTCATTACTCGCTTGGCTACCATGGCCGAAGCAGGAGGCATGAGAATAAAAGTGATACGGCCCACCCGTATAAAAAAAAAATTAAAGCGTGGGACTCACGTCCACACACTTACGACAGCGCCCGCTAAGACATTCGCCGCGCCAGCAGACGACATGTCGACCTCGGAAGCAAATGCGTACTGAGCAGCTGCGCTGGCGTCGGCAATACTTAAAGTGTGCGTGCTGGCGACGCTATGCGCCGCACGCGTGCTAGAGTGAGATGGGTGCCCGTTCATCGTGAAACGTTAGTTAAGTTTTAATATTTGTATTCTGTCCTCCTATTGGTTGATTAAATATTCGGTGTCTTAGTATAGGAACAATTTGTAGGAACAAAATTGTATGTAAGGCAGGATAAAATTAGAAATAAAGACAATTAGTATCTACAATTACTTGAATATTATTTACCAACCTTCAGACCCCAACAAAAGTATAAGGGGTGGAGAATTTTGGTTTCATGCGGGGCATAGTTATTATACTATAAGAAAAAACAAGGACTCTATTCGTTGGAGGTGTCGTAATAAAAAACTAAAGTGCAGTGGTAGTATAAGTACAACAGTGAACAATACCATTTTGAATTAAACTAAACACTCGTCATGTTGTATACCAGACTTTGAGTCATATAAAAATCTGAATTTGTTGAAAACTGCAAAAAAAAGTGTGTGCGATGGTTATGGTTCGGTTCCAATGATAGTGGAGAGTGAGATAATACATAAAAAAAAAGAAACACTACAAAAATCTTAAATAGGTTTTTATTTAATTTCAAACAAATATTAGCATTCCTTAAAACATTGTCTCAGCATACTGACTGCACCTAGTGCATGCGATATACCGCTATAGGTAAGTATATGTGTAGCGTTGCCAAACGAGAGCGTTGCCAGATGGACAAGTTTAAAGAAGATGTCAACTTTATAACTCACCAATTTTTCCAACAATTATTATTTTAATTCATTATGAAATTGTTATTGAAAATCATCGACCAAAATTAACATAGCCTCAATTGTAAGAAAAAAAATGCCTTTAAGGTGATTTAAAATGAGTATTTTGGGTTTTAGTATTTAAATAAACAAATCAAAGCACTCAATTTGTAAGTGACACTACAATTTGGCATCCACGTGTGTGTTTTCTGATCCAATTGTTTACATTTTCATCAGATACCTTTGAAACAGATCATAGAATAGAATACAATAGAATATGTATTTATTATATATATTTACGCGTTTAGATATATATTATATTGTAGACCAGCCGGAGCTGATTCTCATATTTAAAAAAAAACTTCGCGATAAACTAAAGTAGAACGCGGATAATACTTTAGACCTGTGACGTAGCTAGAATTAATTTTGAGTTGTTTTTGGAAAATTATTCAGGTACGATGGATAGACTGTGTGAAAATGATATGCTCTATATTTATATAGTTTATTATTTTTATGACATTAATTCACATTCTGTAATAACTATATCTCACACACTGTCATATTACTTGTTTAAATAATTTGGGAAATCGTATACTTTTTTGTCATTGCTACATTTTTGAATACTTTTAACCTATTGTGGTGTGGTAATATTATGATAGGTGCATCTTCTTCAAATATAATTAATGTATACAAAATATTGTAGCACATTTTAAAAGAGTAAAGGTGGAGTTTCTTGCCCAGTTTTCTCCATACGAAACTACCTTTTGGAAGGGGCGACTAGAACCAATTCTATTTAAATGTAAATGTTGACGTTCAAAGGTGCCTTTTATGTGCCTACTTGAAATACATGCTTTGACTTTGACTGTAATATATTAATGATTAATATTAATAAATTTAAAACTTTAATATATTGTGTGCTTCCACAACACGATGCTTGATCTCTTCAGTTCATTTGAAATACTAATAATTATGTACTTTTATTACAGGCTTCTTAAACTGCAGACAGATTTAAATGAGTTAATAGAGTTTTTGAATAGACTTCTTCAAAACATTAATTCTGAGTTTCTTATTTTACTTTTATAAATGCGTATGACAGTCCCACCAAACCCTAAATACACACTGCTACGGATTATATTTGACAATTGAACCTGAACACACTCTTCACGTCATCACCATTTTGTTGAGACTGAATTCTTCATTCTAAGTGCACTTGTACATAAACCCTCTAAAGTGCGTCCAACATTGTACAACGTAGGTAAGAAATATGTTCAACTAAGTATTTTACGACTGTCCACAGGTAGGCGGGCGGTGGCCCATCGCCGCAAATAAAATGTACAATTACTTTTAATTTATCGGATTCTCACTTAAGGAAGACCCTCTTACCACCCCCTGCATTCCCCGGCTTCACCTCCTAACACCCCCGGGAACCAACAGGTGTTGTTAATATCAGTGCTGCTTGATCTGTTTACAATAGATGGCAGATATTGGAATATTCGACTAATATCGAATGTTAATGAAACTGAATAATGTGCGCCATTTCATGATCGTGTCGCTTTGTGTTTTGGCAGATTGTTCTAGTAACGGGGGGAGGTATGGAATGTGATTTGGTTTCCTTTTAATTAATGACGTCAACAGCTAAACGTGAGTGCACAATAATATGGTCAACCTACACTAGTGCACTACCTGCAGATTGAAACACAACGTATATTTTCCATGTTATAGCCACTCTACACGACTATTAACTAATTACATTTACCCCCATACACAAAAGCGTTGCTTGAAGTTAAATTAATACCCCTTTATTTATAACCGTTGCTTATACTTAAGAGTCGTTTAAACAGCAACAATGTATGGTTAAACAGTCGCTAATCATTCATTTAAAGTAACTTTTATTAATAAACCCCATAATTACTAATGTCTTCTTAACAATAATTAAATTTTGTGACGTTTTTGCGTGTCTCTCTTTCAACAACATTTATAAGTAAAGGGGTTAAAGTTGTGATTTAAATGTTCGGACAATGAAGTTGATATCAATTCGCTCAACAGTACGTTTCCCTGACGCGTAGGTAGTGCGTGACGAATCAAATGAAACACGTCATCAGTCGGAGGTCCTCGCGCTCAAAGAGCGTGTCATTGCATATTAATACTAACCACCACTGAGACGTCGAGGGCCGAGGACTATGTTTGTATTCATAGCGTTACGAGGAGCGAGGACGCTCGGTCCGTCGTCGTGTTAATGCGGCGACGGACTGTGAGGAAACTCGGCGGGCTCGGAGCATGGACATGAAATATATTTCTGTTTAATATTTCAAGTTCTATCACGGTCTTAAAATTATATTAGTAATATGTAAGTACATGTATGTAAAAAGGAAGGAAAAGAATCATAGGGCATCAAAAAATTCGTCCGCATCGCTGTCAATAGGAAAAGTGCTCAAAAGGCTGGCAGCTTTGCCACGTTGTATGGCGATGCTGATTCTTTGGCCAAAAAATAGGCCAGCCTCCTGGCCACGTGAAGAGTCGACCAACTGCTGGGCGATATCTCGAAAAACCAAGTGGACACTCGGACACCATGGCCTTAGTATTTCTACCCCAAACGGCTCGAACATATAACTCCCAATAAGATTGGAATATTTTCGCCGTTTGAGGTGTTCCACTCCTGCAGCAGCCGCCCCAGCACAGCCCACCGTACTAGGAAGATGGGATGGCGCAAGGGTGTCGACATATGTTGCATCCCACACCAAAGACCTACCTAACTTCCAGGGCATTATGGTCATCCCGTCTGGAGCCGTACTATGACGTGTTAATACCATCATGATTCCGTTGCGAAAAAGAGATAGTACTATTAGTCATGTATAGCTCCATCTCTCTTTCACGCTGGTATAATGATGGAATTAACACGTCATAGTACGGCCGCTGGTCTCTTCCCACCATCGCGTGCCAAGCTGTTGGGTTCTAAAACAGCTGGCACCCCGGCGGTGACAAGGGCATTTCAGATGATGTCATTAGTGCTGCCGTGCCGTGCTATCCGGCCTGCGTTCTTACTGCAAGATAGGCCATGGAGGCAGTCGACAGCTACACCGCACTGGCAGCGATGCGGAAAGTGTAGTATAGTTGTATCACGTACTTAATCTGTACGATTTATGCCTTAATGACTATAAAAAAAAATAAACAAAATATTTTATTTCATACAAACCTACATGGGCACTTATGTAACGTAAGATGATAGGTGCACGGTTCCAATTGGTCGTTTTCTATGGAGTAGACCGGGCAAGAAACTCCATGGTTACTCTTTTAAAAATAATTAGCTTGTACAATGATTTCAAATTACAGTGTTCATATGTGTGGGAGGACAGTGGTAGGCCTGTCAACAAGTACCAGGTACTTAATAAAATAGAAAATGGTCTACAAGTCCTACAACGTTCTCCTATTCACAAAATATAAAAGAATCTATTGTAAAAGATAAATAAAATCAAATGACAAGATTTCCATTACAACCCTAATAAAGAGTTGAAATTAGAATTGTAGGTACCTATGTACCTAATGTCAAATAATGAGAAGATTATGTCAAAGAAATGGGTAAAAAAAACGTCTCGGTTTGGGAGCAGTTAATTAGTAGATTGTTATACAAGGGATGAAAGGGACCTAATTAGGCACGAGAAGGTTCGGTTCACGAGCGTAGCCAGGGCGCCAGTAGTTCGAGTGCCGAAATAGGTCTCTCACCTGTAAACATTCTGCTTTTCATTTCGAATATGAGGAAAGTAAATAAAAACCTGATTAGTTAAGTAAACAATGTTTTATTAAAACATAAATATAAAAAATTAAATTAAAAAATAAATTAAATTTTTTAAACAATATTGGTAAGATACAATCTATTTAAAATTAGAGCAATTATTAAACGCAAGGGAAAGAAAAAAAAAAAAAAAAAAGGAAAGGTTCTTTCCTGGTATATTATTGTTGGATATTTTTGGCAAAACTTGAGTTTCTGTAAATGTTAGAGAAAGCAATATTTTGTCATTTTGTTCAGCTGGAATAGAATTTGGTTTACCTCGCTCCGGATAGTCTTTGAAAGTACTAGGTTGCGGAGAGAATTCCGAGGAATGTAGATTTATCGTTTTTGTTGCTTTACTTGATATTTTAGTCTTATTTTCCTATCCTTCGGCTACTTTATTCGATTTCCATCCTCCGTGTCTTGTATTTGTAATCAAATCTGCGCCTGAATCAACTAACAAAGTAGCTGAAGTTCTGCGGAAGCAGTGACCAGAATGTACGTTTGGATTTGGTAAATTAAGATACGTGGCTATCTGTTTCGGGATACTAGTCATTTTGTTTTTGCCAATTACTTGCCTCAAATATTTCCCTTTTTGGTAAGTCAGGAAAAACGATCAGTATCCATGTCAGGTTGAAGTACGAATTCTTTCTTTAGTACGAAGGTTCGATCGACTTTTGTTGTAGTACCTCTAACTTTACTAGTATTATTTCACCTTGTTTCTCTATGTCATGCACCTTCATATTCACCAGGTCCATATCAACACGTACTGAAATGTAAATCTTTAGTGGTTGCAGATGGTACATATATTTAGCTCAAATCTAGGTAAATACAAGTATAATTTAGTGAAAAATTAATTATAAGTATATAGTCATGTTACAAAATTGTTATTCTTTAATTACAATTTTACGCCGCAATTTAACAAAGTGGCTGTATAAAAACTTGTTTATAAAAAAAAACAACCGAATTCCAAAAAAAAACACTATAATGTGAAAAATAACTTTAATATTTTCGTTTTTTGTCACCGACTTCCCGAAATTAAAGTATTTTTTCACTTTTTAGTATTTTTTTGGAAGATGGTTGTTTTTTTTTATAAACTGTTTTTATTTTTCACTTTTTAGTTGCGGTACCTACCCCCCTAAAATTCGTATACCACTACTAGCTGTGTAGTTCACGCTTGAATACTTGTGCTACAACTAGCTTCCAGTCGCGAATAAATATGCTTGTACTAATAACTTTACTAGAAAATGTGGGTGTACCCTGATGTACTGAATACATCTGCGTAACCCTTTCGAGTGTACAGGCGCTAGGCGTGATGTTATGTTGTGTGATTGTGTAAACAATGCATATTTATGCGATAACAGCAATCGCGGCTGATTTGCTGCCATTCTTTGAAGAGTTCCGTTGTCTGTCTCCGAAACTCATCATCTATATCTATATGAAAATAAACCTCTTTCGAACAAAAAAAGAATTTTGCAATTCCGTCTATGACGGAGTTATGCCCGAACATACATAAAAAAATTGAAAAAATATCCGAATTGAAGTCGGTTAAAAAAGTTGGGAAATGGCTTCCATAGTTTTTATATTCTTTGAGAGAAGGGACAATAGTCTCTCAGCGACGAAATCACTGTTTCCATACCTCTGATTAGGTAACTTCAAGCGTTCTTTCCGAGTATGAGAAATGAAAAAGACATTTACATAGTTATGTCGTTAATGACCTCACTTTGCAGAAGGGATTATTGCGAAACTTTCATTTACCAAAAACTTTCATTGGCCAATATCACAATTTCATTTTTATCGCTTCTTATTTTGTAAAGTCCTAAGTTTTGGCGAACATACAAAATACTTTCTAAGATATAAAAGAAGGCAGAGTTAGTTTATATCAATTTCTTTGAATTTGTTTGTAAGAGACTTGCGAGGACCCATTTTATACATCGCGCGGATTGCCCTCTTTTGTAAAATGAAAATTGAATCTACGGCAGCTGCCGATCCCCACAGCAGAACGCCATAAGACAATACTGTGGAAATAACTATCAGTGAACTGCCTTATTTTCCTTACTGCATATGCAGCTGAAAGTCTCTGATGTAGGCGCCCCATTGCAATTTAGAATCTAAAGTAAATCCTAAAAATACAGTTTCCGTAATAGCATTTAGTTAGCAAAAGCAGAAGTAGAATCAAACTGGATAGAACTAGTGATACTATATACTGGTGATATATAGCAACAGACGTAAGGCAGGGAGACCCGCTATCTTCTAACTATTTATTATCGTCCTACAGCACATAAGCATTTTATTTTATTTTATTCGGGAAACTTACAGCTTTATGAGTACATAAACAATATGCAACTGAAAGCCATTTACAAGTTTCCACAGAAAAATACGAAAATTAAAAACGAGAAAAAAATACAAATGTTGGTACAAAATACCTTTTACATAAATTAGGAAAAAAATAGTATAACGACAAATACAAACTAAAAATAACATTGACCTTGATTGGTACCAAAGTAATGAAATCACGCTTACTTATAAAACTTAAAGTGAAAGTCATGAACTCTTACCTGCTACCATGCCTTAGATACATTTGCCAGACATGGATCTTTAATAGCACAACTAAAAATAAATTAAAAGTATTTTTTTTAAACAAGCTTAATTTTTTGTATATAAAATGAACTAAACAGTAAAAAAATATTTTATTTCGATTGGAAATAGAATTTAATTTGAAAATAAAAGCGTGTCCCACCCTCTTTTTTTTCTCTCTTGCTGTTAAAATGCAACACGCAGTTGAAACTAAATTGAAATTGAAGTCGCCTCCGTTTACTTTTTGCTGCCTGTTTAATACTCGTAGATAGGAAAGAACAAGATCAGCAGTATGTCCACGAATTCCGCAGTGGTGTAATTTACGGATCAGTGTATTGTGGTCAACGCAGTCAAACGCCTTTGAGAGGTCACAGAAAATGCCAATTGCACCCCGGGACTTCTCCCAAGATTCCAAAATGTGACTGATGAGTTTTACTCCCGCGTCAGTCGTCTACCTACCTTTCGTGAAACCAAACTGGCGACTATGTAAAATCCCATTTGAGTTAAAATATGTGGTCTAGCATGATTTATTCATAGATGTTACTCAATTATATAAGTATGTCTAACAGTCATCAGGTTACCGTAGTACAGGCTCTGCCTAGTTCCGGACCTGAAGACCTTGTGTGGATGTTGTCTCATATTACATTATATTATTAATGCTGGTAGCACAGTTCGATAAGTATATAATTAATTATATAATATTCGATTACGAGTTGTAGGCCGTAGGTTCGAACCCCGACAGGCGCTTTACTTTGTGTAAATTATTTCATCACCACTGCTCCGTGCCTCGGAAAGCACGTTAAGCCGTTGGTCCCGGCTGTCATTCGTGGATCTTTGACAGTCGTTACGGGTCGTCAGAAGCCCGAAAGTCTGTCAACCAGTCTTACCAAGGGGTATAGTATTACCCAGTAACTGGGTTGTGGAGGTCAGATAGGCAGTCGCTCCATGTAAAATACTGGTATTCAGCTGCATCCGGTTAGACTGGAAGCCGACCCCAACATAACTAGTTGGGAAAAGGCTAGGCAGATAATGCTGGTAGCACAGTTCGATAAGTATATAATTAGAGGAATCACTCTTACTACCTGATTTGAAAATTGGTACTACTTTACTATGTTTCATTAAATCAGGAAACGTACCGCTGTCTAAACATTGATTTAATTTGCCTGTTAGGACAGGGGCAATTTTGTCAATGATATCTCCAATAATCTTTTCGGATATGCCCCATAAGTCTTAAGTGTTTTTTTATTGTTTAACACTGTTAAATGCTTTTCTAATTGCGGCAATAGAAATTCGTTTGAATTCAAAACTTGGAATGTCCTTACTGAAGTTTTCTTTTTCTTTGAGAAGGGATTCAGCTAATATTGATGATGAGGGGAGATGTTTCGTAACCTATATTGGGATGTTGGTAAAGAAGTTTTCTAGTATCTCAACAACTTATCTGAAACAATTTCACTATCAACCTTTAGAAAAGTAATAGCTTTCGATAATTTGACTGGTAGAAAATGCCTATGGCATTAAGTCCGCCTCTGTACATTTGTGTGCTTAAAGTGTTAAATAAATAAATAAATAAAGGTATATTAAGAATTAGTGAGTTGTCCCTCATTAATTCTTATTATATCATATCGGATTAAGAGGCAACGAGATTGTTGATGTACTAGCTAAGCAGGCCATATGTGATGGAATTCCTGTTAATTTTTTTCCTTACTTTATCAACTTTATACCTAAGATCAAGCGGGATTGTTATTCGCTTTGGAAGGAGTACTTCAATAAAATATCACAAGAAAAAGGAATCTGGTACAAAACGATCCAACCGCATCCATTGAACTCACCGTGGATAGATAATCAGCTGTTGACCCGAAGTGATACCGTTATCGCACTAAGACTTCGTTCCGGACACATTCCGTGTAATAAGTTCTTATACCTAATGGCAAAATCAACAACGAATAATTGTGTGTTTTGTATTAACTCTGTTGATGATGTTTATCACATATTAACCGAGTGTGTCCGCAACGAGGAATTTAGAAATAGTTTAGATTGTAGGATTAGAGAAATAGGTTACTGTAATAGTGTTCTGGCTGTGCCACTTTCTGATGCAGCCAGAGTACTTTACAAACTAGCTATGCTAAGGCTAGGTTAAATAGTAATTAGTATGATTTTGTTAAACCAACCAGGGCGGCATAATCGCATGTGCGACAAAGCCCTTTACTTTAGAAAAAAAAAAAACTTATTACAGTGTCACTTTTACATCTACTGTACACCTTGCAAATCTATGCACCAACATATTCGCACGAACCGACAACGCCCTTCGCTCCCTCTCGATATCTGCATCGTCATTTAGGGTCTCAGTCACTATGTGTCCTAGGTATCTAAACTGAGAGACACGTTTCAGAGGTACTTCGTTTAAAAAGACTGGGGGTACATGCTCCGGTGACTTATTCTTACCTCTAATCACCATGAACTCACTTTTTTTCTCATTGTATTTGAGACCATGAGCGACCGCATATGACTCACAAATACAGAGCAATTTTCTCAAACCACTGAGCGACGGACTCAGCAACACCATGTCGTCAGCGTAACTGATGTTATTTACGCAGACGTCATCTATATGACAACCAACGTGACTGTTACTGAGGCCCTCAATCAGCTGATTAACATACAAGTTAAAAAGTCTTGGAGAGGTCAGGCCTCCCTGTCTGACACCACACTCAAGTGCATACTCATCCGAAAGCACATTTCCCCACTTGACATAGTTTTTCTGATGGTTGCACCAGAAAGACAAGATGTTAATAAGTTCAGTGGGAGCCCCCACCTCCCCAAGCTTGGTCCAGAGCCTGTTGTAATCCACCAGGTCGAAGGGTTTTGACAAGTCCAGGAAACAAGCATAGACAGGTGTTTTTCTATTAACATAGTAGTTGACGGTATATTTCAGTGTCAAGATAGCACATTCGGTCGACAGATTTTCACGAAACCCAAACTGCGCATCGTTAAGCCGAATGTGCTTGCCGATTTGTGCATCCAGTAGACTGTCAAAAACCTTTGCAATTACAGTCGCAAGAGATATCGGCCTGTAATTGTTTATATCCGTGACGTCACCAGTTACATTTTTCGCTATTGGTACCACAATAGTTTCTATCAACTTTGCAGGTAGGTAAGAGTGTCGCATACAAAAGGTATACAGCATGGATAGGACCCTATAAAGATGCTTGCCTGCATACTGCAGATGCTCAATACTGAGGCCATCATTGCCCGGGGATTTGCCTCGTACCATATTTGTGATAACGTTTTCCACATCTTTGCTGGAAAAGCCTATAAAATTATCCGACTGGGGGGCAGTCGCCGCGGGCGCGGCAGCACCCGACGACAGCGGTGAGACAACATTATACCTTTATTCTTTTTAATAATCAAAAGCTATTACTTTTTTTTAGCTATTTCGCTTCTTTTTTAATACTACCGACAGCGCCCACCTCGTTACGTTAGATGGCACCCTTATTTTTATCAAAAGTGGTTAAGCTATAGGTATTTATTACACTGGGAGAGTTAGATAGAGAAAAATCGCAAACAAACAATAATAATGAACAACTTATGATAAGTCACTATCCGCGCATACCTAACAAGTTTATAAAATAATGTTTTCTGATAATTTTCTCCTCACACAACAAAATGTACGTCAGTGTACTATTATAATAATACTGACACAAATACGAGCACGAATAATTAATAATAAAAACTTAGATATACAATATTATTGTATTCTATTTAGGAACATTTTGTCATTATTACATCAACGTAATTACTAGTGCCTACAAAAATCTTTACATTCTGATTAGCTCGTTGTTATTAATACCCCTGTAATATTATTATCATGTTTTACCGTTAAGGTTGTTAGAAGAGACACACAATGGCTCTGTTCAGTTGTTGATTAGGGAATTTTTCTGCTTAGTAATTCCGTTGCTTTTATACACCACATGTTATACAGTCCACTCAACTCTCATTCTATCCCACCACGACCTATCATCCTTGAACAATGAAATCGGGAAAATATTTATATTTTGTTTGCCAATTGTAGCAATAAAGAGATGAAATAGTGTGCGTGTTCGCGGCAGCGCCAGCAGTATTCTCAGTGTGTTCGCAGATTGGTGGGACTGCCCGATGTTGCGGAGGTGGATGCAGCTCCACGCTGAATTTTAATTGTTATCTGTGTCTGTAACTTACTAACACTAGAAGTTATGTAAAATTGTTACTAACCCTATGGACTCCGGCCTGAAACAAAAGTGGTCTATTTTATTCTTTTCTATAGTTCCTGCTACCTATCTACACCTACGTCTTAATGGGAAACACTGACGTAATATAATGTTGAAACGTTCTCATGCGGCCACGGCGCGGCGGCACAAAATACAACAAACGTTCAAACGCTCCGCGGTTCTCACTCAATAGCTGTGGATTCATTGAGCCGTGACAATGATTGGACACGTGGGATGTATAGCCGACATCGTTATTGCTTTACCACCCTAACCTTGTGTAGTTTTTAAATATAATTTATTTTTAACGTGTAAAAGTGTTTTTTTTGGACTAATTTACAGAACTTATCATAAGGTTGAATATTACTTGCACCTCATAAACAAAAAGTAGTAGTATGTTTGACAGATAGACATTTTTAACCATAGTTATGTTTCAATGTAAGTACTAGAAATTGTTGTCTAAAGTGGTAAAGCAATTATGAGGTCGACAATACCTACAATACCACGAGTACATAGTACACCGGTCCTAATGTACGGGCCGACTGCTGGCGCTCCCACACCGCGCGCATTTCTATTGTTGACACGAATTTTGGAGATAGGAATAGTGTCCGCGTGAACGACTCATTTGGTATCGATTATAAATTCTGATACAGAATGATGTTTTTAACGCACCGATCTTTTATGGTACCTACTATTCAAAAATGACTATAAACAATAATTTAATTTCTTACGTACGAGTACCTACAGTTAGTTAGTCTTAGACTTTCAAATGCGAAAACTTCGATATCAAAGAACGTGATGAACCTTCAGCACTACCCTCCGTGTCACGTATACAGGGTGACGCACAACCTTAACAGGTTGTCCATGAATGCATGGTTGGTTGAATCCATGGTAACCCATGGATTCAGTATATGATTGTGATAGGTAATAAGAAACAGCAGATATATTTTTTTATAACAGACTATAAATTTCTGCGCTAGGGGGTCTAGAATCATGTGCTGAATGCTTACAGTTTGGGTGTCGATGTGCCGCTACCCTGTAGGTATACGAGTCCGAAGCCGTGACTCGAAAATTATTGACAGCTAAACCAACAAACTTTATAATAATAGTGACGCAAGTCCATGTTCATGAATGATGTTAAACATCAGACGGGCCGAAGTTTCCCTCCTACCTCAAAATATTCATTCTGTATACGTATCGGCTCGATACTGGGGCGACGACGGGCGACGACGCCTCGAGGTGCGAGGCACAAGACGTCGCACGACCCGAGGCGAAGCGATGAGCCGGCTACTTGTTGCCGCACCCGATTAAGGAATTAATTCGTGACGATACAGCTACGGTATATTTTCTAAAAATTTCACAGTGAAAGCTTAGGTGAATTTAAATGTTATTCAAAGTCAAAGCATTTATTTCCAATAGGTACGTATACAAGGCACTTTCGAACGTCAACATATTTACATTCCACCTGATGCTAAGTATTGAGACTATCGACAGCTCACTACTAATAAGTTGTCATTAACATAATAGATCGGCTGATGTTGTTAACATTGATGTACTTTTTTTACAGGGGTTTGACGATTCCGACTTGATAATTAAACACTTAGGATTTTATTTAGTTATTTAGTATGAATGTGTTTATTTAACTAAAATTGTACTCAACTTAACTGTCATAATTATTTTAAAGCCATTTTTTTAAATGTAATCTATTGTCATGCCACCTTAATTGTAATTGCTTGTTTAAATTAATTTTGTACGCCATATATTGGCAAAATAGTGCACATACACACACAGTGCACATATTTTAGACAATATACTATCTTTTACCATACATAAGTTTAACAAAATAAATTATGGATTGATTGATTGACTTTGTAAAAATGTACTAAATATGTTTACTTGCGATGAGTTTAGATTTCTGGATTGCTTGGGGGTTCATGTCAAAATCAAAAAGAAGCAAAGGTTATCTTTTTTCAATTGAGTTGTCACGACACACCTTTTTTTTTTTTTTGTTGTTGAGGGTGGGAAATCATCAAATAACTTCTCCCGCTCTGGGCAGAGCAGGAGGGCGTATCAGACTCTTACTGACTAAAACCCACCCGTGTTCCTTCAGTTGCCGCTGCCTGGGGCCACGGTAACCCTTTCGGACTTTCTCGCAACCCCAGCAGGCATCGGCCCTAGCGGACCCCGTCATTGGTGCTGACATCTCTTTGAGGCGCGCGCGGAATACAACGTGCCATCGACCCAGGTCTGGTCCTTATCGAACGGTGAGCTGCCTATTGCTCGCCGTCTACAAGCCCGCGCCTACGGTGGCCGGAAATTTTGCCTCTCCCTCACGCGTTCCGCCTCCTCCTTCGCGAACATTACTGCTTCGCAGAAGGAGGTGACGGCTTCCCAAGCCCTCTCGCTCCGTACCATGGCCTGGACCAGGGCCGGACGCGAGAGATCGCCACCGCCAATCGCCTCCACGAGGACACGGCGGTGCACCGCCCAAGCCGGGCAGACCTCCACCGTATGCTCCACCGTATCCTCCGGGCGATCCACACAATGGTGACACCTGGGCGTTTCCTCCCGCCTTATCCGCAACAGGAACCTCCCGAAACAACCGTGTCCGGTGAGGACCTGCGTCAGGCGGAAGGTGAGGACGCTGTGGCGCCTCTCTAGCCACTCCTCAAAGAGGGGACTTATCGCCGCAATTGTGGCGTGCCCAGCGCTGGGTTGCGACAATCGCACTCTCCATGCCGCCCTGAGATCCCGCCGGAGCTCTGTCCGCTGTACCGTGATTTCTCGCAGCAGCGGAGCTACGCCCCGGTGTTTCGCCTCCTCGCGCCACTCCCAAATGTGCGCGAGGACTTTTGCCTCCAGATCCCATGGCGGTCACGACACAGCTGGCATGTGAAACATCGAAATTATTTTGTGTTGAAAATATGCACGAAATAATGGTTTATTACAGGAAATACCTAATGCTATTGATTAGGGTATAAGCTGTACGAGACAGATTCAATTAAATAAGTACCTTCTTACACAATACAATATTTATTGTAATTTATGATACACAGAAAATGAAGGTACAACAACATCCCTTGTGGCGAGCCACTAACCAAACCCTTCCCACATACTTAGGTGTTCACTCCGACAAAACTAGGTCTCTGTTCCTAATTGTATCGGGGTATACACCTGCAATGAGACTAAAACTAAAACTCAGAGTCGCTTTAGTGAGTACGTGAGATGAACTGCTTTGTAACTTCTAGCTCAATCGAATAAGTATCGACCTATTATGGTTGCGCTCATATAGGGTAAATATCGCTTATGTAAAGCTACCCGAGACACAATAATTTATAACAGCTGGTCTTACTACCTAGTTCTTACAAAAGGCCTAACTCTCTCTTAGGTTAAATTATAACAATTTAGTTTAAACTCAGTATTCTCTCAGTATATTTATTCTTCAATACAATTTCAATTTCAATTGACAAAAATCAAGACCCTTGGCATCGAACACAGGATAATGCCTGTTGTTTACACCATCAACGTGGCCTACGGGCAGACGGTGACGCTATGTTACCTGGAGTGGCGAACTTCCCTCATTTACCGTTATCCGATTCAGTAAGGCCTTATTCAATAACAGATGGCCACACCATAAAGGGATAACCTCTAAATTGCCCGCACCCGGATCAATTTCAAATCATCTGATCACGGGGCTACACCAAGTCATCACGTCTATCCTTGCATTAGGGATCTTAATGATGAGGAAAGAAGGCTAGCATAATCAGCCAGACCTGAAACAACATCCTCCTGTCAAAACTGACAACTGAGACCCAGGTTATAAAAACGAGAACTAAGAAAATGGTTCAAAACTCACAAGGATCAGGTTTGATTGGACTTATAAAAACCCCGTTGGGTTATTTGGACACAATCTGATTATTGCAGAACTGGTCCCTCTGCCAAAACGTGTTCCTCGTAGTCACGCCATGAGGGGAAAAAACCTTTCCTCCATTTTGACAGCTACCTTGATCAATCACTCCCACAGACTAAATAGAATCCTCGTCTGTTAGTCATTTTGAATTTAATAGACATTGTATATCAGTAGAATGTGGAAAATTATGTCCTTATGTTTATTTAATTCAAATAATTATTATACATGTTCGCATGACACAATTTCATAAAACCATCATCCTACGAGCTTGAGCAGACCCACGAAAGGTGTCGCTACTAGTTGCTTTATATATTGATCACAACATCGTGAGGAAATCGCGAGGAAAAGGCATGTCCTAGAACCAAAAATTCGAAGACATGTGACATCTACCAACCCGCATTGGGATCGCGTGATGGATTATGGCCCACACCCTCTCACCGAGTGGAGGCTTGTGTCTCAGCAGTGGGAACATTATCGGCTGATTATGATAAATAAATGATAAATGATTTTATTTCTGTAAGTAGGTTTGAACAAACACTTTTACACGTCAATCATATTTTTTTTTAAACTAATTGGTGTCGGCGTTTCCTATCTGACTACTCTGAGAAGAAAGGTCGAAACAAACTCAGAGGTCACAGTCTCTTTTAAAGTCCAGACAAAATCTTGGTCAGATCATGTGAAAGCTATGTAGATCGGTGTCTGCAATGGTCTTTTGAGGAAAGAACCACACAGATTGAGTGGGCCTGTCCAGTCAGTGCACGCAATTGTCAGTAATCGTACAGCTCAACTTAGAATCAAGGAGCTCAACGATTCGACGAACAATACCAAAGAAAGGACATTTGAGTAGGCCGCATAAATTACTCAAACTGCCAGATCATGATTACGCTGAGAAAAATACAAAAATATATATAAAAAAAATCAATGACCGACATAGTTCTCACATTCACAATAATTAGAATAATATTATAATAATCTTTGAGGACCATGTGGATTTGTGTCTGAAAAGGTCTTTTGAGGAAAGAACTTAGAGGGAAAGAACCACACAGATTGGGTGGACCTGTCCAGTCAGTGCACGCTATGCTTATATAACTCCGCACTTCATTAGTTCTTGTCAGTACCATAACTTCAATCTAACGCGGTCTGTTGATACTGGATTCCAATTCCAAATCACACCAAGTAAGCGAGGTAGGTATTTTGGCAATTCCACTCTTGCGTATAACGTACAACCACGGGCTCGATACACATTGTTACCTATACATTTATGTTGTATAAGAATGACACAGTAACTGGGGTTGTGGAGGATAGACAGGCAGTCGCTCCATGTAAAATACTGGGAGGTAAGTATTCAGCCGCATGAGGTTAGACTGGAAGCTGACCCCAATATAGTTGGGAAAAGGCTAGGTAGATGATGCCAATTTATTAAAAAAAACTATAATTAGGGTAAACTATTATCCCCCTTTTCTCCAAAACTCAAAAGACAACAATAACAGTCAGATTTGTAATCAACGCCACAACTAGGACTAGAATAAACGTTGGTGATTTGCGTTCCTTTTGCTCTGAATAATGAAGAACTATAATTTTGTCTCTTCGCGGCACAGCTTACAGGCAATCTCACGGATATGGCAACATTAGAAGCTCTTTTAATTCGTAGCAAAAAAGGCGGTTTTCGTAGTCCAGCTGTTAGTGACGTGCAGTCGAGTTTACAACCCGAGAGAGTTGTTTGCGTTATCCATACGTAGGTACAGTTGTCTATAAATCTGTGTTCAAGGCATTTGCTCTGAACACAGATTACTACTATTTAGTAGCAATGAGCGGAGTTGTTAGTCGAGTGGTGACGCTAGACGACTCGCTCGCTACTAAATGCGGTTGCTTCACCAGAGGTTCTTTTATTTGACGGAAGTCAAAGCTGTAAGTACAATAGTATTATTGATTGTGTTGATAGACGAACTTACCTAACTTTTTTAATATTTGGTACTAACTGTAAGGACCTATTCCTTACAGTTAGTACCAAATATTAAAAGACCATTCAAACTGGTACGAACTAACAATGGTTTTCTAAAAGGTACTATTCCATTTTGGCCATCTGGGTTGACAACCATTTTAAGCCTTAATTATTTGATGGAAATCGCATGTCTTTATTAGGTTCATTGACTTACGAGTATTAAGGTGCTCGTTTAATCTTAATAACTATTGACCTGACTGAGATTAGATTCGGCAAGTATATGTGATAGGTACATAAATAAGTGAGAAAACAAAAAATACTATCTACGGTAAGAAAATAATATCAGTAAAACAAACAGATTAGTAGGTTTTCGCTGAGTGCATCTAAAGAAACATCGTAGAAACAAAACGGTCAGTTTTGTCTCACATCAAAACATATTAAGGGTCAGCTCACACCGAGACGCGACGCGACGCGACGCTGCGCGCACATTTTAAAAGAGCGACTCAAAATACAACTTTATTTTCTACACGAAAAGATACACATTTCATTGTGAGAATTGCGCGGCGCAGCGCGGCGCAGCGCTGCGCCGCGCTGCGCCGCGCTGCGCCTCGCGGCGTAGAGCGACGCAGCCGGTGCGCGCGGCGTGCAGGAGCGGCGCTGCGCAGCGCGACGCCGCGAGGCGCAGCCGAGGTCACCGTGGCGAACTATTTTCGTCCAGACTTCGTGTAGAATTGATGCAGTTCGGTCGAGTGCTCGAGTGAAATTATAATGATAGACTGGGATCTTGTTATAATCGGACTTCTCGCAGAAGAGGAAGAGGAAGAAGAAAACAAAAATAAAATTAAAAAGAAGACATCACACAGGAGTATTTGGGTGCATAATTTGTGGAGAAATAGAATAATTCATGGTGAATTTCATACCTTGGCTTTGGTTTAATGCTCTAAGCTTGGCTTATGACCACCTTGCCAATTATCCAGAAAAATTTTATGATTATTACATGCAAATGGTAGAGTGCGGGTGGACGGGCGGGGCGGGTGATCGTGGCGAATGCAGCTACACGTTCCGCTGCGCCGCGCGGCGTCTCGCTGCGCAGCGAGACGCCGCGCGGCGCAGCGAGGCGTCGTGTTGCCAACGATTTCAAGATGCGCCTCGCGACGTTGCGCTGCGCCGCGCGGCGCAGCGCGAAATCACTGGTCACGTCGCGTCGCGTCGCGTCGCGTCGCGTCTCGGTGTGAGCTGACCCTAACACAGACGAAATTCGAAGAAACCACAATTCCTTAATAATATGGAATACAAAGCAAATACCTCGACCAGACATTCTCTTTATCCATTGCGTAATATCTACAACAAAATAAATGTTATTACCGTCCGTATTGAGCCAGCGATGGAACGTAGCAAGAAAATGCCTTGAGGTAAGTTGTTGTGATACTGAACTGAATTGGTTCACTAAAGTTTCACCAAAAAAAAAAAGTTTAAAAGTTATAAAGTTTCGTATACCTACTATTTATTTCGAAAACAACTTATTCCGCAAATGTTTTATTTTATAAACACTCGTTTTACAAACATGTATTTGGCAAACAATTATTTTAACAAATGCATCATCAGGTGTCTTTGCCTTGGGCTAGCTTGAATCTCGAGCGCAATGAAGGATTCTTGTATTAACTCCCTCGCTTCGCTCGTGAGTTAAATCCCGAATCCTTCATTGCGCTCGAGATTCAATATGACGCCCGTGACATAAGACACAACTTTAGCCCCTCGTTGCATAATCTACTATTATACATCTTTCATGTCTCATTTAGATTCATTAGGACAATAATCACGATTCTACTAAATATCATTTCATTACAATACATTTCCTCATTGGTTTAAAGAAACCTAACTCCCCGTGACGTCAACCGTCTAGGGTTAGCGTTTCCGTCAGCAGGTCGACGGAGCCCTGCTGCGCGGGGCTCCTATTTCTGTCTGCAGGGTTCAAAGGAACCTAACCAACCGACCCTCGGGGTGCCCCCGGCGTCGACCGTCTAGGGTTAGCGTTTCCGTCAGCAGGTCGACGGAGCCCTGCTGCGCGGGGCTCCTATTTCTGTCTGCAGGCTTTAAAGGAACCTAACCAACCGACCCTCGGGGTGCCCCCGGCGTCGACCGTCTAGGGTTAGCGTTTCCGTCAGCAGGTCGACGGAGCCCTGCTGCGCGGGGCTCCTATTTCTGTCTGCAGGGTTTAAAGGAACCTAACCAACCGACCCTCGGGGTGCCCCCGGCGTCGACCGTCTAGGGTTAGCGTTTCCGTCAGCAGGTCGACGGAGCCCTGCTGCGCAGGGCTCCTATTTCTGTCTGCAGGCTTTAAAGGAACCTAACCAACCGACCCTCGGGGTGCCCCCGGCGTCGACCGTCTAGGGTTAGCGTTTCCGTCAGCAGGTCGACGGAGCCCTGCTGCGCGGGGCTCCTATTTCTGTCTGCAGGGTTTAAAGGAACCTAACCAACCGACCCTCGGGGTGCCCCCGGCGTCGACCGTCTAGGGTGTGCGTTTCCGTCAGCAGGTCGACGGAGCCCTGCTGCGCGGGGCTCCTATTTCTGTCTGCAGGGTTTAAAGGAACCTAAACAACCAACCCTCGGGGTGCCCCCGGCGTCGACCGTCTAGGGTTAGCGTTTCCGTCAGCAGTTCGACGGAACCCTGCTGCGCGGGGCTCCTATTTCTGTCTGCAGGGTTTAAAGGAACCTAACCAACCGACCCTCGGGGTGCCCCCGGCGTCGACCGTCTAGGGTCAGCGTTTCCGTCAGCAGTTCGACGGAACCCTGCTGCGCGGGGCTCCTATTTCTGTCTGCAGGGTTTAAAGGAACCTAACCAACCGACCCTCGGGGTGCCCCCGGCGTCAACCGTCTAGGGTTAGCGTATCCGTCAGCAGATCGACGGACGGACTATTTCTGTCTGCGGGGTTTAAAACTTTAAAGGAACCTACACTACCACAATTGCAATTATGCTAATGAGAGTTAATTTTTTTTTAATGGGGCCGTGCACGAAATCGACTGATTTTGATCAATTTTGTGCATTATTTGTAGGAAAGGGAAACATTAATCAAATAAAATAAAAATTTTTGATTCGAAAACTTGAATTCTTTGTTTTGCATGTGGCTGAAAGGGATTTTTCAAATAAGTTAAGTACCTATTCATAGAAAATCACTAATATTCGCAAGTTTTTAAAAAAATGACGCGAGACTGATGTTTGATCATTTTTTTACTAGAAACTTCGTTTGATTTTGAACATTAAAAATGATCATCAACATTAATATATTGTCTACTTGCATGTAGCTGGACCACTTTTTCAACTTCGATACAAAATTTAGCAGAAAAATAATGTCAACTTGAAAAAAAAATGTGAATTGTGAATTTCAATTACTTTCTTGGAAACACTACCCTAAACAAGGTTTCATCCCTCCGTGACCTAGGCGTAAATCTTGACTCAAAGCTCCATCTTGACACCCATGTGGACAACATAGTCAATAAGGCTTATAAAATGTTTGGTTTCGTAATGAGAGCGTCTAGAGAATTTCATCGGCCTTCTACCTACTTGCATCTATACAGATCAATAATAAGGCCACAACTTGAATACGCAGTACCCATTTGGAACCCTTATTGCTTATTGCTTGCTGCTTATTGCTTCAAGCTGTCTCTCGCGATAGGTAACGAGCAAGACTGTGCGAGACTACAGCGAGACATTGACAGGGTGGTCAGCTGGAGTAAGGAGAACCGCTTACAGTTTAACGCCGAAAAGTGTGTGATAATTTCATTCTCGCGCGCACGTAGTCCTGTATTATACAATTATAATATAGATGGTTTACCAATGGTTAGGGTAACAGAAGTCAAGGATTTGGGAGTAAATTTCAGCACAGGGTTAATGTTTCGCGATCATATCATTGGTTGTTGCCGGAAAGCCTATAGAAATTTAGGATTCATGCTTCGGCTAATACGCGACTTCAAGAACATTAAAGCAGTGGTAGCCCTTTACAACGCTCTAGTGAGAAGTCAGCTAGAATGTAACGCAGTCATTTGGGCTCCGCATGAATCTAAATATAGGCTCATGCTGGAGAAAGTTCAAAATAAGTTTGTGAGGTACTTGTACTTGCAACTGTACGGGGTATACCCATTTTATCCATTAATGTACCCTACTCTATTTATTCTGGGTATGGTTGGATATAACGAGTTGAGGGTCAGGAGGGATCTCGCACTCAACTCATACCTATTCAAAATACTTAGAGGAAGGGTGCATAACGCAGATATATTGGGGTTGATGGGTTTGTGTGTGCCGGATAGGTATGTATGGCGGCGTAGGCGGCCGCGGTTGCTGGCGGAGCCGCGCGCGCGCACCAACCTCCTGAGCGAGGCGCCTCTGACGCGCGCACTGCGCACTCTCAACCTTATAGCAGGGGACATAGATCTATTCAGCTGTACTCTGAATGAATTCACAAAGGTGGCAATGTTTATAATTTCTTACAGAAGTGTGTAATATGTGTACCTATGTGTTAATAGGGTATGTTGTACCTAGTGAAATGTAGAATATTATATGTGAGTGTGTATGTTTAACTATCGTCTTGGGTTGCCTGTAAAGATAGCTTAAATATGGTTAAATAAATAAATAAATAAATAAAAATAAATTATTACAAAAAGTACATTGAGATCATTGAGTTGGTTCAACGTAAGTACCTCCGTTCCATGCATCACAGATGCTATAAAACCAAAATGTCCTATAAATTATTACTAGAAAAATATAACCTCATAACCCTACAATCCCGTCGCACCCTACTAGAAATGATGACTCTGTTTAGTATATGCCGTAATAAATTTGATTGTACTGATCTTGTGAACAGTTTGTGCTACCTGATCCCTCGTACTGTAATCGGTCGAGAGGTTCGTTCGAGACGCCTATTTGCTACTTCGTTTTGTCGAACGAACTCAGGCACTCGCTCACCGTTACATCGCTTGGTTGACACCTATAATAAACAGTTTGGCTCTACTGATATTATGTTTCTCAGCAAAGCTGTATTTAAGAGTGAGATTACAACTATTTTAAGAGATAGCCCTAGTATATAGTTAATAAGTGGTTTTTTTTTTAAAGTGTTTTTTTAACTTGCTCTGCTAACAGCTAGCTATTCTGTATTGTAATCTGTGGATAACGTCTTGAGTAGTGTATTTGTTACTTTTATTGCAAATTTTATATTGTATGCCTACTGTGTAATATACTGCTGTTTGTTATTCCTAACAAATAAAATAAAATAAACTTATTTTTCGAAACAAACCCTGGTAGTAATGTATTTTTTCGTATCATTGAGCAAGCCGTTTCAAGAAATTTAAAATTCACACACTAATCTTCAGCTAATTTTAAAATAAAATTTCATTTTATGATTATACAATATTTTCATTTAGTAAATCAAAGTAAAAAAAAACTATATTTTCGACAGCGCAAAAGTGATGAAACTATTAACAGGTGCTGTGACTGACACGAATGGTTTAGCGCCATGAAAACTGTACTTTTGTAGTCACACAGACATAATGTATCAATTATTTCCAGCTTTGTCACAATTAGATAAGCAATTGACAAAAGAGGCTTTTTGTATGTGCCTTAAGTAAATTTGTGTAATATCTTTATACCAAACGTTTATGAAATAAAATAAAAAAATAAAGAATTGTTTGTCAAATATACGTTATTATATAAAAGTTTATAGGATAATTATTTTGCTAAATGAAATATTTGGTAAACTTGTTGTTGTAGAATGATGAAATGACAAAATAGTAGATTATTAACCAAGGGGATAAAGCAGTGTCTTCTGTCGCGGGTGACGATTTAAGTCGCGAGCGTAATGAAGGACTCGAGGTTTACTCCCGAGCGTAGCGAGGGTGTTAAAAACTTAAATCACGAGCGAAGCGAGGGATTTAAGACGAGTCCTGAGTGTAGCGAGGGATTTAAGTTCACCCAAGACTAAGACAGCTTTATCACCGAGGAAAATACTCTACTTTTCGTACCATTTGCGAAAAAATTAACACAATAATAATATGAGATAAGCATTTATTAAAAATAATGACAATTAAAAGTAAAATAAACTTAGCGTTTATGTATTTGAAGAAAACAAAAACGCGGCAAATTCCTAGACTAATATTTTTTGTCGGAAAAGCAAAAGCATCAAGCTCATACGGCCTCGTCGGTTTTCGTAATTTTATTTAATAATCATAACTGCTTAATAAATACGTATTTCTTTTTCAAAAAGATGTATAATGCTTTATATATGTCGTAGGATAATTTGATACTTCGAATCTTCGCGAATATCCTAGGGGTTTTGCGAAAACGCGGATAATTAGACATAGGCGAAAAATTATCAAATCTTACTGGACAAAGTCAGGATCTAACATAACCTAACCGAAATGATACAACAACAATAGAAGGGTATCTGGCGCTTGGCGGCCGCTGCCGCGGCACGCTCGCTTCGCTCGCTCGCCTTCGCGCGCTAATGGTCACTGTTCTAACATAACCTAACCTAAATTCTAATTATCCGCGTTTTCGCAAAACCCCTAGGATTTCCGCGAAGATTCGAAGTATCAAATTATCCTACGACATATACAAACTCAATGGTGTAAACACAGATATAGTTCAGTATAAATTTCGGTAAGTATTCCAAATTTAAATCACATTCTCCCCCTAGAGGATGAATGAAATTCAGTACAATTTTCTTTCCCTGTTTTTAACAGATTAAAAATGATTATTGTTATGTTCGCTTTTTGTGGCATAGAATGTCACTTTTTTGAGCAAGTGGTACGAAAATTGTATTTTTGCCAATCGTTGCTTGTCAAGTAAAAAATTATGAATTAATGTTTGGTGAGCTGACTGGTCACTAACTGAATTATTGTGTGTAATAATCTCTGAAAGGAGGCGTTTAAATGTATCTATACATACATATAACAAAATCATAGCGAAGTCAAAACTACTATTGATAATTTTTGAAAAAAGTTATTGCTTCGAGGTTTGGAAACGATTCTAATGCCAAAAATATAGTTTACAAGAATTTTAGTCTGTTTGTCTGAATGTTTGTTCTAGCACTATGCAAATAGTACCTGATAGATTTTGTTCAAATTTTGCATAGATATGACCTGTAAGTCTGGTCAGCCTGTAGGCTATAAAATATCATGCTATGGGGATGAGCAATATTACATTATGATCGTATTCTTATATATTTTACCGCAAATTGTAAAATGACGAGCCAAAAGTCAATCATAACATTCATGACAAACATACAATCATGGTAATTATAAGAACGGCAAAGGCAAGGGTGCCAACGGAACCTTTTTACTAATACCCGGTTTCTGAATTGAGAATTTGAAGTTGAGAACGTCCTAATCTATACTTAAGTATGACTTTAAAATAAATTAGTTTCTGAATAAAGTTTTTTTAAAACTCTAATCAAGATTTGAGTAATATAACATCATTTACTCAAATTTGCCAGAATGCATGCTTAACTCGTGCTTAAGGTCGTTAGTAGCGTTTTTGAACTAAGAAAAACCTGTTTGACAATACTCAAAGCATTATCAACGGCAAGTAAAGCAGTTTAAAGTTGACACACCAATTTCGGGTACTCAAACTGTAATCAGCTATAGTACCTAGTGATTCTGATCATAATGAGTGCCGACGATACCTCCCGGCGATAACCACGCAGAACAATAGCAGGACGTCGGCCTACCTTGTTCATAACGCTCAGCGATGAACAATTCAAGAGTCGGTTCCGCTTTATGAAGGAGTCGGTTAGGTTTATTTTTAACAAAATAAAGCCTAAACTGACCTGTCGTATTCAACGGCGGGACTGCATTTCTCCAATGTTGTAGTTACTAATAGCTGTTAGGTTTTATGCGACTGGTAGCTTTCAAGCTGTTGTGGGGGACACCGTGAATGTGAGCAAGGCGACGGTGTGCCGCGTGGTAGAGAGGGTGACTAGTGCGATATCATTATTGAGACGGCAATATATTCGTATGCCCACTACACAGGAGAGGCTATCAGTGGCGTCACGATTTTTTGACATATCTGGATTACCTAGAGTCGTAGGTGTTGTAGACTGCACACATGTAAAAATAAATTCACCAGGAGGGAGCAGAGCTGAGCTGTATAGGAACAGAAAAGGTTTTTTTTCTATAAATATGCATTTAATGCAATTAAGTAATATGCAATTTTATGTTATTAGAGTTGCAATAACATAAAAATTTTGAAATTAATGTCGTTCTTTAAAATCAATTACTTTTAAAGTCTGTTTTAAATTTATAAGAATAAAATTATAAGTTTTTGAAAATTACCGGTTTTTTGATGTAAATTGGAACGTGTTAGCTTTGAGCAAGAAAACTTTGTAAATGATCAGTTAATTATGGTTTAACGAAATTCGATTTTAACTTGTGAAACGCAAAATATGATGTTATTATACTACTATAAACTAATACTATACTTATTATTAAGTATTTGAGAATAATCAGTTGAGATTTGCTACTTTTCTCAAATCAGAAACCGGGTGTAAGCCTCCGCTGCCCGTCCGTTTGTCTGTCAGTGGGCTGGCATCTCATGAACCGTAATAGGTAGACAGTTAAAATGTTCACACAGTGTGTGCTTCAATTACCGCTATAACAACAAATAATAAAAATAAAATTACAAATTAAAGGGGGTCTTCAAGCAAGAAGCGTGTTTTTTTTATGGGCTATAGGTAACTCATGAACCGTAATAGGTGGACATTTGAAATTTTCACCAAGTGTGTATTTCTATTGCCATTATAACAACATAAAATAAAAACGGTTGTACGGAACCCTTCGTCGAAGTCCGACTCGCACTTAGCCGGTATTTTTTTTCATTTTTCATTTTGTATTTTTAACAGCGCTCGATATCCCCTACCAGAAGTGGTCATCGTATTAGTGGTTCAGGAGCTTGAATATTATCAGGATTGAGTCGGAATAATAGGAGTTCGTCGTGGACGTGGTACGACAGGCGGCTCCTTAAATAATGCACTATAATATACTAAGCGGCTCCCTGACATCCTCTTCTGTCATCCGAAGACAGCCGCCACGCAACCATCGATGCGACGCTCTGCTAGAGTGACTGTCACCAGCTAGTGTGTGTGTGTTACTGGAATCCGACCTTTTCAGTGATTCCAGTAACTTCGTCACAAAACTTGACGGTGCCACTTGTTTGAAGAAGGTCCACAGAAAAACATGAAGTTTAGGCCTCTTCTATCATTCAGGGCGGCATGGAAAGTGCGATTGTCGCAACCCAGCGCTGGGCACGCCACAATTGCGGCGATAAGTCCCCTCTTTGAGGAGTGGCTAGAGAGGCGCCACGGCGGCCTCACCTTCCGCCTGACGCAGGTCCTCACTGGACATGGTTGTTTCGGGAGGTTCCTGTTCCGGATAAGGCGCCTCAAAGAGATGTCAGCATTAATGACGGGGTCCGCTAGGGCCAATGCCTGCCAGGGTTGCGGGAAAGTCCGAGAGGGATACCGTGGCCCCTGGCACCGGCAACTGAAGGAACACGGGTGGGTTTTAGTCAGTAAGAGTCTGACACGTCCTCCCGCTCTGCCCAGAGCGGGAGAAGTTATTTGATGATATACCACCCTCAAAAAAAAAAGGCCTCTTCTATCATATATGGTTATAATAAAAATAATATGGTTAAGTGACCGTTAAGGAAAATCCCACGTGCTTACAATCTACTGTTACATTGTTTTAGTGATAGCCGTTCGTCCGCAAATAATCTGTAAGAATACATCAGTCAAGTGTATCAGTGTTGTGCCATTAGGTAGGTAGTACCTATATGCAGGAACTAATAGAAAAGTATGGAAGAAAAAGCCATGTTGTGCCGCAAATAAGTTGTGATACAGGCAAGAGAATGATGATGATCAAATGATGCAGAATCGCAGGCGTTCATTTATTCACTAAAAACTAAAAACTTCGCAAGCAATGCGAAATTGCTACTGAAGCCTGCGGGTGTCGACCTCAGGACGAGCTGCTTCATACATGGACAACTGAACGTCGCTGACTCCCGCGTCATTATTCCTGACTTTCTGTATATTTTGGCTACTGAGACCAAAACCAACGTAGTATACAGGGAAGTTTAATTAAATGTGGCTGTTATTTTGGTATATTGTGGTGTCTTGCGACTACCACGCGAACGAAATCGCGGGCAGAAGCTTGTAGGCAATAAAGAGATACACAAAACATGTTTTAAGTCATGTATTAGATCGGTATATATACCCAAACGCACGCACCGCATGAAGGTACTAACACTCTGGATTTTTACTAATAAACCCTTTAGAATCACATAAATTCCTGTGTGGCCTTTCTATGCGTACATTGGTCCAGCTCTGAAGGTTCATGAGAATCCTTTTCGCTCGCCATTCGCATTCATTCACAGTTTTTGTGATTTATAGAGGTGACATACATGGAATAATAAAATTGTACGTATGTAATAGCAGAGTCCGACCGAAAATATATATGTTTTCGGCCGAAAACGCGAATTGCTGAAAATGGTTATTGTGAACAGTGGGTTTTTCCCATTAGGATTTTTTTAGTAACAGCCCGGAGTTTGGAAGTTGGCGGTGATACCCCCGTGCCTCGGATACCACGTTAAGCCGTTGGTCCTGAGCCTGATCTCTCTCCGGTCGTGTCGGTTTGCCGTCCCGTTGGACTATGAGAGTCAGGGAAGAGAGAGTGCACCTGTGTCTGCGCATACCTCTTGTGCTATAATATCTCCCGCGCCGAAGGCTGGTCTCCGCTGAGATTGGCCGCCATGGCCGAAATTCGGTCTGGAGGACTATTAAGGTAACAGTGACATGGATAAACGAATGAAATAATATGAAAATATTCTTTGAATTTTATTTCAATAAAAAAAGTAAAACTCCATTAAGAAATCATGGAACAGAAAAAATTCTCGTGTTTCAATAAAGGAGAAACTCGACCTCCATCATTTATTAGCAGCAGAAAATAATACCTTTCGTGGAAAATGTTAGTGAGAAAGAAATAATTTCATAAAATGGTGCTCAATAAAACGTCCTGATGATATCCAAATGGTTTGCAACCGGACACATACGGACTACTATCATGAATTCGAAAATGAAATTCAGAGTTCCATTTTTCCTACCCACCCATAGAATTAGCAATATTGTATAAGGTGCTGTTTTGGGGTACAATAAAGCAGGTAATATATTATCCATGTTTATCCATAGATACATGTTTTTTTCATTTCCGATTTTAATAATAACAATCCAAATAAAAAGAGGCAGAATGTAAATCGCTTTAACTTTGGTAATACTTAGTTATTATTTTTTAAGTCTTTAGTTAAGTCTTTAAGACGGTTGTTAGGAGCAGCGCCCGGCCACGACGGCGATATAACGAGCTTTTGAAACAATAACAATAAATAACAAACAAATAGCGCTAAAACGAACACCTAAAAGCTTTCCATTAGAGAGGACCAATGACCTTGATAATATCCGACGTAACGTATCCGAAACAAAGATATTATTTGAATTGTGATGTTGCTAGCTACTTGTAAAAAGTTAAGCTTATTGAAACATATTAATGCTGGCAACAGGTTAGCTGCCTGCCTGCCTGCCTAGCCTTTTCCCAACTAGGTATGTTGGGGTCGGCTTCCAGTCTAACCGGATGCAGCTGAATACCAGTATTTTACATGGAGCGACTGCCTATCTGACCTCCACAACCCAGTTACTGGGTAATACAATACCCATTGGTAAGACTGGTTGTCAGACTTTCGGGCTTCTGACGACCCGTAACGACTGTCAAAGATCCACGAATGACAGCCGGGACCAACGGCTTAACGTGCTTTCCGAGGCACAGAGCAGTGGTGATGAAATAATTTACACAAAGTAAAGCGCCTGTCGGGGTTCGAACCTACGGCCTACAACTCGTAAGTCGCGGCCGTTACCACTGGGCCACCACTGCTCAAAGGTTACACTAGTTAGTTTACACTACAGGTTAGCTGAATAAATATAAATGATCATTACAAAGCAAGATAAATCGTTGTTACAAATATTTCAGATAATTTTGCTGGAATATCAATGTCATTAGTAAATGAAGTTTATGACTGTTTCTGCTTCTACATTATCTTATTATCATAATTGGAACAGTTAAAAAGGAAGAGACCTTATCATTTGTTTCATAACTATTCAAATTAAATTATGAATGAACGCTCGAAGTGACAATAATTGGGGGTGGCCTAGGTATGTGCAGTGGACGTCTTTCGACTGTAATGATGATGATGATGAATGAACAACCGAACGACATTATAGTGATCTCGAATCTGTGTAATATCCGGCTCTATCCGATAAATATGTGGTCGGTTTCACATCACTATGTTTAGATCCGCCAATCACACTAAGCGCGTTTCGCGTTCACTAAGCGCGTTTCGCGTTCACTATTAGATAAAAAAACTGCTTTAGCTTTTCTTCCTAGCCCCGATGCACTGAGGTACCATTTTATAGAAATTCTTTGAAAAAAGGATTTTCTTGTAAGTATTTGTAGTTTCTGCTCCACTTTAACTCAAAAGGAATTCATTACACCAATGATTACAGGATTGATGTTTAAATTATAAGAATTTCATGCCAATCATCATCTGCCCAGTTTTTTCCCAACTGCATATGTTGGGGTCGGCTTCCAGTCTAACCTGATGCAGATGAATACCAGTAATTTTCATGGAGCAACTGCCTATCGGTCCTCCGCAACCTAGCTACTAGGGAACCCCTTAGTATTTCAAAATCAAACCATTTATTTCACGTAACCATTTAGGTTCAGACACTTTTAAATTGTCAAAGGAGTCAGTCATTTAGAAAGATGAAGCCTACTCCAAAGCGTAAGCGTTCCTGGAAAAGTTGTCACATAAAGCCTAATCAAAAATAATTTTCTGTTTTGATAGAAGTTTATTAATGGTAACGAGCTAGTAGCGAGTGTAAGGAAAATACCGATGATAACTGATAACGATTGCATGGAACTAAGTAAAGTTATGTCATAAAAAGAAAAACTTTAATATTGTAGAGTATAGCGTGCACTGACAGAAGTACTGCTTCGTTACAAGTTTCAAAACTAAGTACTTAGGTAGTTAGAACTGTTGTCGATTGTCTGCAAATTAAAAACGTACTTACTGTTGTTTTAGCCCCAATTCGTGTAATTTACCGCAATAGAATAATATCCGTCGCCATTTTACCAAGCTGGCACACAAAATAACTAAGTAGGTAGCGGCACAAACTAAGTTTTTAGGAGTAGTAATTGACGAACATTTCGACTGGAAAGCACAGGTCGATACTGTATGTAATAAAATAAATAAATTTGTCTATGCTTTGAGACAAATAAAAAAAATCACTAATATAAAACGGCTGTGATGTCATATCGCGCATATGTTGAGTCGTCACTACGGTATGGACTAATGATGTGGGGAAATAGTACTGACCACAATAGAGCATTTGTCGCCCAAAAGAAATGTTTACGAGCTATATACGAGATTCCATCTGACGAATCATGTCAACCAATATTTAAAGAGCTTGGTTTGCTACCGCTACCTTCATTATATGTATATGAAGCATGCATGTTCGTTCAAAAACACAAGGAACTGTTTAAAACAGCAGAGGAAGTAAGCTCTCGAAGTCGACGTGACCAATACAGACTTGTGCTAGATGTGCTGCCTCGATCAGCGAAATTCAACAAAAACTCTCTGGCTATGTGTGTACGTCTCTATAATAAATTACCAAAAATGTTTAAAACATTAAATTGTAAATTATTTAAAATCCAATTATATAAATGGCTCAATAATAATAATTTATATAGCATTAATGATTTTTTAATATGAATTCAATGTAATATATTTCAATGTCATAATGTATCTTTAGTAAGTAAGTTTGCATGCTTTAGTATTAAGCAAAACATGTCCGATTTAATGTTTTTTTTTATCACCTTGTATACCGTGTTTTATGCAATTAAAAATATCTTATCTTAGCTTATCTTATATAATTATCAATTTATTTGCACAATGTATGTACACACAGTTACAGGCTATGACTAGGCTCAAACTTGAGAGTACATGACCCTGTCAGGACGCAGCAAGTATTATTAGTATTACATTCAGCTCATAGCTACGTTATATTTAAGATTTGTGTTATTTGTCGCAGCCAACTAGCATTTGGAAGAAGCGCTCGCTCGGCTCGCGCGCGTTCGGTCACATTTCTAACCTAACCTATAATGAATATCTGAAAAAGGCTAAACTATTAACTGAAATGCTAATTAAGCTAGTTGGCTACGGCATATATATTGCATACCTGCTAGATAATATCACAACATTAATTATTGAAATACTTATTCTCCTGACTACCGACTAAGTTGTTACTAATTACGTAAAATAATGACTTAGGTACTTTCTTCACAAAACTATGGACGTTAAAAGATTTCTAGGTAGCAAAGGCAAAGCAGCTATTACTGAGCAGTTCTCACTACGTACTGACAGGAGGCTTCCACTCAATATATAGATATGTACAGAAGGCCGGCTCCGCGACCGCAACATACAACGACCGCGAACCCACGCACACATAGGCACGCTTCACGTACAGCGACAGTAAGCGCACTCGCGACTGGCATTTGTTTGAGATCTCCGCACGTACATACGTATCTACGTGTGCGTACGCCAGTTTTCGCTCGTTGTATGTTACCGGCCTTCTGTAACTATATATTCTGTGAGGCGTCTGTAGTCTCTACCCCTTAGTTAACACAGTTTTTTAATTACAAAAAGAGAAGCCATCTTTTAATTAGGCTTTTCCTTATCAGTTACCCTGCAAGCTTTGTGTGAAGATTTCTGTAGATAAAAGTTATGTGAAGTAGTACCCTAATTCTGAGCTTTTGTAGGCTTAACAGATAAATTATGTCATGTGCTTCACTAAGTTTGGATGTGGAAAATGCATAAGATTTTTGTATTCTACTTACGTTTTACCGATGAATTTGAGTTTCATGTAACGTGGGGCATATTGCTACAGTGCTGCCTGCTACCGTGGGCACGGAAATCATCGACGAACGTTATTATACAGAAAACGTATTATACTAGAAGTTTTCCTCAGTCCGGAATGAAGAAACATGCTTGCACCGCTTTTACTCTTACTTACTTTAAATGTTATTTCTGCCAAAAAAGCCTAATTTTCTTTTAGTAAGTTAAACGATGTCGTCTGTGCGCCTTACATATTATGATTAACATTCCAATCCATTACGCGATGAGTAGCCTCGTGACCGACTCATACATAAAACTGGCGGTCAATGTATTACGCACATTTTCCTTTACACGCCACATTTATTTTGAGAGATATTACATTAGCTGATTAATATCTGGACCCTGTAACCTAAATAAACTTGAGGATGGTATCAATGGTCACAATGAGGGTAAATTTGATACAATTCAATTAAGGGCCGCTGGTTAGTTTGGTCCATAGGGACGCCCGGGAAAAGGTTCTACTAATATATCTACTATATATATATACAAATATATACACTATATATATACAAATCATCATCTGCCTGCCTTTTCCCAACAATTTTTGGGGTCGGCTTCCAGTCTAACCGGATGCAGCTGAATACCAGTATTTTACATGGAGCGACTGCCTATCTCACCTCCACAACCCAGTTACTATGTTATACGATACCCTTTGGTAAGACTGGTTGTCTGACTTTCGGGCGTCTGACGACCCGTAGCGACTGTCAAAGATCTCCGAATGACAGCCGGGTCCAACGGCTTAACGACTGCATATACACAAATATTGATAAAAAATGTTCTAAGATAATATTCTTATGTATGTTTTTCTATTTATGTTTATCGATTAAATTACTACCTACAAACAACAGCCAGAGATACATAGTGTAAAACTTAGTAGCGGGATTTTGCACACCGTATACATTACAAAATAACCTTAAATAATCTCAATTTCAAGTCGCAAACATAATATACTCGTATCTGTGTCAATCATTAAAGGTTGACAAAGACGGCATGATGTTTTAAATTCACAATTAAAATAGCAGTTATTTTAAAGTTGGTTTTACATATTACACATTATTTCGTTGGAATAACAAACCGACAGTAATATCCCCGTAACATTAGTACTAGGCGCACAGCATGAGACTGGAGGTATGGTTATAGCCAGTGGCTGTGAGTTTACAGTACAATAATGGTCGTGGTGAGCACTTTATACTACACCAGTGCACTTTGCTTCTATGCGGCCCGCATAGTGAGCGGCTTTATTCAGTACATAACGTTTTACACCGTGAAATTCACTGTTCCCTTGACTACAAATGATTTTATTATTTGAAAGGAAAGGTGCCGAGATGCATTCAACTGTAAAACTGTGTTTTTCTTTAGAAAGCGAGCTTAGTTACAAATTTAAACTAATGTGACGATCGTCAACGCATATAAAAAAAATATTTCCATAAAGCTTTTGTTTCCTGTGAAAGCGGCCGTCAAGAAAATCAGTCATTTTCACCAGAATTTCACATTGAGGTGTCAGAAAACGCTCCGTATTTGGACAGCCATTATTGAGTGACCGTTCACCACTTTCTTAGGAAAACAAAACTGTACAGTACCTATCGCGTTCTAATAGGTACTAGGTATAATATACCTACCATAGTTCTACCGAATCCGTTCCCATCCCGTCGCCAGCTAACTTTACATGGACACACCTCAGACAGTCGACGCAAGCTATAAAACTTAGTTCTGATCTTATATCCGGTGAATTTGTGAGAAAACTTGCGGTTCAGGCGAGTTTAGTCTCAAAACACGTTCATTCGAAACAGTCGAATGCATAAACTCTATGAAAATCTAGAAGATAACGTACTAACATCTTTTGTTTACGAAAATGTAAATAAATGGATCAGAAAACGTACCCTTTTTTTTTTTTTTTTTTTGAGTATGGGAAATCATCAAATGACTCCTCCCGCTCTGGGTGGAGCGGAAGGGAGTGTCAGACTCTTACTGACTAAAACCCACCCGTGTTCCTTCCTTGGCCCTTTATGTTCCGGGTCAGCGGTACCCCTTTTGGATGATCCCGCTTTCCCAGCAGGCTTGGGCCCTAGTGGGCCCCCTCTATGATGCTGACATCTCTTTGAGGCGCGCGTGGAACACGTACGCGCCGTCCAGCACGGGCCTGGTCCTGATCGGACGGTGAGCTACCCATTACTCACCGCCCGCAGGCCCGCGCCTACGGTGGCCGGGAGTCGTCACGCGGCTCCCGACGCCCGGAGCGTCCACCGCGGCGGCTTGGACGGGAGACTCTCTCCCTCTCCCGTCCCGCCACCTCCTTCGCTAGCATGACTGCTTCGCAGAAGGAGGCGACTGCCTCCCACTCCCCCTCGCCCCGGACCATGGCTTGAACCAAGGCCGGGCGTGAGAGATCGCCGCCGCTGCCGATCGCGTCTACGAGGACACGGCGGTGCTCCGCCCATGCAGGGCGCCTGCCCTGCATGGGCGGAGCACCGCCGTGTACTCCACCGTGTCCTCGGGGCGATCATCGCAGTGGTGACACCCGGGCGATTCCTCCCGCCTGATGATGTGCAGGAACCTCCCGAAACTTCCGTGTCCGGTGAGGACCTGCGTCAGGCGGTAGGTGAGGACGCCGTGACGCCTCTCTAGCCACTCCTCAAAGAGGGGTCTTACCGCCGCTATCGTGGCGTGCCCTGCGCTGGGTTGCGACAGTCGCTCTTTCCATGCCGCCATGAGATCGCGCCGGAGGTCCGTCCGCTCCGCCGCGATTTGCCGCGGAAGCGGGGTTTCCCCCCGGCGTAGTGCCTCCGCGCGCCACTCATACAGGCGCGCGAGGACTATCGCCTCCAGATCCCACGGCGGCAGTCCGGCAAGGAGGCTTGCCGCCGCGCCCGAGATCGTGCGGTAGCCCCGGATCAGCCTTACGGCTACCACCTTTTGGGGCGTGTTCAGATAGTGGGCGGCTCTCCACCGCAGTGAACGCGCCCACACCGGGGCCCCATATGTAGCCATGGACCGCACGACCCCCGCGTAAAGCCTCCGGCAGGAGGCGTTTGGACCCCTCAGGTTGGGCAGGAGCCGCTTGAGGGCGGCCCCAGTCCGTTCCAGTTTGGGGGCCAAACGTCGGAAGTGCTCCACGAAGTTCCACCGGCTATCGAGCACGAGTCCTAAGTATTTCATCGTGGAAGAAAACGTACCCTTGGGTGCCAATTTGTAATGCTACTTACAAATTATTTTTGAAGAAATTACTAATTTGGGACCCTTATTATTTATTATTATGGTAAATGACTTACCAAAGGTAGTCAGGTCAACATGCATGCTATTTGCTGACGACCTTAAGTCGTCTGCAGTCATAAAAGTCACGGCGGATCATGACATGCTGCAGCACGACTTGGATAGGGTCACTGAATGGAGTCACTGCAATAATCTATACTTTAATGTATCAAAATGCTGGGTGCTTTCATTCACACGCACACGAATCACGAATCCCACAACACCACCAGTACAGCATGGACGGGGAGCCGCTGCAGCGTGTCATGGAGGTTAAGGATTTAGGCATTCATTTCGCCAGTGATCTGCAGTTTCGCAAACACGTGGTACACGTTTGTAAAAAGGCGTATAGAAATCTGGGATTTGTGCTGCGTTAGGCAAATGACTTCACAAACATCAGTGCATTGAGGGCTTTGTATGAGGCTCTTGTGAGGAGTCATCTGGACTATAATGCGGCTGTCTGGAGCCCGAGTGAAATAAAGTACAAAAATATGCTCGAACGGATAAAGAATAAATTCGTCAGATTTATTTATTTAAAGCTCTATGGGAGATACCCGGGATACCCGTCACTGTATCCTACCTTATTCTGTCTTGGTATGGTGGGCTACTACAAATTAGAAATTAGGCGTGAAGTGGCACTGGCAACGTATATTTTCAAAGTTTTAATAGGTAGTATACAAAACTCAGGTATACTATCAGAAATAGGGTTTAATTTACCGGATAGGTACGTGGCGCGCTGCTGGTGGTGCCGAGTGCGCGCACTAACCTGCTGGGGCGCGCACCGCTGACTCGTGCGCTGCGCACTCTCGACACGATGGCGGATGCCATAGACATATTCCCCTGTACACTGGGTGTGTTCACAAGGGCCACGTACCGTGTAGCATGTAAGGTAAGTTTATGTAGGTAAGGTTAAGTAAATCATAAAATCTACCATGAGCTCTAAGAGCGAAGCCGTGACGTCACTACGAAGTGCCTTCGGTGACTCTCGTCCGCCTCATAGAATCTACTGGGAGTTGTTCAATGTGTCACAAGGTCGTGAGAAGACATAAATATTGGAGCCATGTTTACTCGACTTCCAGTCGGCGACCTTAGCAGAAAAGTGCAATTGGATATGGTTTATGGACTTCTACACTATCGTGTCCGCGAGCTCCTATGTCGTGCTAGAATTGTGTCATACGAAACATTACTATACAAGGCGAGATATATCGAAGACGCGACTGGCGAAGTACCAAATGAAAACCAATGTCAACGTCCTCGGACGCCACAGCGTTCATGCAGATTTCTTGGTGACAGCGGGCATTGTGATTTTGCTTCATTAGCCTGGCAATTACCAGGAGAGCATGTTTTATTTGACATTGCACATACGAGTATGCTGCAGCAAAACAGAGACGTTTTTGCAGAACAGGGAAGGCCAACTCCCTATGCAGAGCACCACATCGACACGTATAGGCTCACACCCACCAAAAAGGAGCTTGTGAAGGCTGAGTTGGAGAAGATGCTCGCGGAAGGCGCGATCGAAGAGTGTGATTCCGCGTGTACTGAGCCGCACGGACCCCCGCTGTGCTCGTGTCAAAGAAAAATGGCAAGGTAACATTTTACATGGATTATCGTAAACTAAATGCAGTTACAAAAAACTGACGCTTACCCTATGCCGCACATCGATGATTTATTCCAGTCGACTAAGCGCAACTGCTTCATGTCCATGCTAGATTTGCGGAGTGGCTTCTGGCAGTTAATAATGAAAGAGAGCGACAAAGACAAAATAGCTTTTCAAACACCTTTTGGTACTTACAGCTTTACACGCATGCCGTTTGGCCCCAAAAATGCGCCTTTGACGTTCCAGCGGCTGATTGCTAGGCATCGCTCATCGTCGTTTGTTTGTTCGTTCAGTCAAATCGATGGTGAGAATTTTAATCTATTGGCTTATCAAGACGACCTGAAACATAACTAAACACATAACACAACATAACAGAAACATATTCAGGTCACATAGCAGTTCTGCATGCCGTTTTTGAAAAGCTGCGCACTTTTAGGCGAATCGTGATACCTTGGACATGTTATAACACAGGATGGCGTGTCTCCTAATTACGACAAGGTGCAGGCTATAGCTGGCGTCACTGGTGCGGCGAGCGCGGGGTGGCGCTAACAGCATGCTGGCCGCGCTTGCGTAAAGGCTTGATTGTCCCATCGTCTCCCACTGTTGTAAGCCATATGTTGCAGGCTGAAGTGACTAACGGACCCCATTTAATAAGTAAATTGTTAATTAATTACGAGTATTTTTATTATTGTTTTATTGTGTATGAATAATTGGAATCAAAGTGAATGAAATTAGATTGATATGAATACGATTGAATTAAATTGAATGTAATTAGTAATGTTGTGTAATGTGACTGTATGAGTGTTATTTCTATTATGAGTCAGTGATACTCGAAACATTTTTATTTTCTTTATATCTGATTTGAAACCATCACAAAATCTTAAAAAGTTAAGAACTTACCTACAGATGTGTCCCTGGTTTCGGAAGTTTGTGCCTAACTTCTCCGCTATTGCTGAGCCACTAACGCGCCTGACTAAAAATAACCAGTATTGGGTTTGGGAGTCAGAGCAAGCAAACGTTTTTGAAGAACTGAAGAAGTGCCTCATTTCTGCCCCTATTGTGATACAGGTAAACTACTCTCAGCTCTTCGTACTCAGAACGGATGCTAGTAATTATGCATGAGGTGCGGTTCTCTTACAGGGCAACGGCGTTGAAGAATGGCCCATAGAGTACGCAAGCCGTGGCTTGGGCTATAGAGCGCTTTAGAGGGTATATCAATGGACACGAGGTAATAGTCAGGAGCGACCATCGGCCGTTGACTTGGCTACTTACAGTAAAGTCACCAACTTACCTGAGAGTGCTCAGGTAAGTTGGTCCGATGGGCACTTAAACTCCAATCATTTAATGTTACGTATCTCAATACTCAATACTCAATTCTTTATTGCATTCCACAATGTAGGCTTAGGTGGTAAACATTTATTTGGTAGGTAACAATCAGTATTCACCAGGCAAGGAGCCGTCTCCCATGTTCTAAGGAAGAGAATATGGAGGAATATGGTTCGTGTCGTGTTTTGATAAACTTTCCTTCTATCAGCCCAGCTGACATGCAAGCTGCTCAACTAGCTGACCCGGAATTACATAACATTTTGCAGGATTTGGAAGATCCCGACGAACTTACCTGTAGTCGTCGGTTGGAGAGAGGCTACGTAATGTCTCACGGTGTTCTCTATCGATATGACCCTGATTCTGAGGCAGAGGATGAAGAGATTCTAAAGGAGCTCCATGACTCTCTTAGTGCTGGCCATCAGGGAGTAGAAAGGTCCCTCCAACGACTAAGGAAGAGGTATTATTTTCCAGACATGCGCAGGTACGTAACAGATTATTTTATCATATGCGTCGATTGCCTTTGATAGAAACCATCAAACCAAAAACCCCTTGGCTTATTACAAACTTCTGTATTGCAACAGCGCGGCGAAGTTCTAGCTATCGAATTATTTCGTCCATTTACACCTGGAGATCTAAGGGAGATGGATATTTCTAATTGAGGATGTAGCTACAAGGTAAGATGAACTTTTTCCACTTGTTGATGCTACCGCAGAGGCTTGCTCTCGCATCCTCCTAGAGGATTACTTCCTCCGATACGGATTGCCACGACGTGTCGTTTCAGACAACGGCTTGCAGTTCGTGTCTGCTGTTATGCAGCACTGCATGCATCTGATAGGCGTCAAGCAGGACCTCATACCGTTATACCTTCCAGAAGCCAATCCCGCGGAGCGGAAAAATCGGGACCTTAAGGTACAGCTGTCCATGCTAGTTCAGACAATTCACATAGATTGGCCTAGGCACATGGCAAATGTTAGGTTTGCCATGAACAGCGCCGTGTGCTCCGACACAGGTAAGACCCCCGCATATTTAAAATTCGCACGAGAGTTGCGAACCCCGTTCGATGTTGATCGGGATCTGCGCAATATCCTAGATAGAGACCACTTCGTTCCTCAAGTCGTGTGACTTGCGATCGTTTATTTCATCTCTTTCCGAAATTAGGGAACGCTAGAGAAGTATGAGGACATTCGCAAAAAGGTAGCTGATGTCTCTCGCCAGAAAGAACCACCATTTTGTGAAGGTGATTTAGTTCTGCTGAAGTCTCACAATCTGAGTAACGCATCAAAAGGTATTACACGGAAATTCATGCTTAGACGGGATGGTACTTAACGCGTTAGGCAGATCACTAGCCCTATGACCTTTGTTCTCTCCAACCTCTCGAATAACGAAATAGGGAAGTACCACAGCACAGATTTAAGACTGTTGACTATTCCGTTAGATACAGCAGCCCCGGTTATGCCGAAAAGACGCAGAGGGAGAACGCGCGACCGTGAGTTTGGTCCCAAGTTGGACTCGGGACGCGATCCTAACTTGTAAGGGGAGTTTGTAACGCGCGATTTTAAAATTACCCGCGACGCAGAGAATGAGAACCCTGCCGCATCAAGTATCACGACTGGTTGGTGGAACGCGCGCCGCACGAGGCGATTACCGATACGACTCAGAGACTGACATATTGTAAATATACTATTATACATGTGGCACCACCGGGACTCGGCGGTTAGGGCAAATTACTGGTTCCTTACGGAACTAGCCGGACTCAACCAGTTTGTGCAGTTCCATGTTCATGTCTTGGTGTTGGTTGACTTGCCTAATAAACTGTGGAAGTCTGTGTACAAGTGTTGTTAAAATAATACACTATTACGAATTAAATTTTACTTTTTTTTTTATGTTGCCGTGGTTTCTTGCCGGCTCTTCTGCATAGAGAGCGACCAATTGGAATCGTGCACCTACTTTGTGACGTTTCATTAGTGCGCTTGGTTATGTGAAATAAAATATTTTGATGTAGTTTTTGACATTTGAGAATCATTTTATATAAACCTCAATTTCCGTCGATGATTTTTTAATTACAATTTAATAATGTTTTCAAACAATAATTGTTGGAAAAATGGTGAGGTATACAGTTGAAACCTTCTAACGCTTCTAAACTTATTATTAATTCCCTTTAGTTAGTGACTGCGAAATAATTTAACCAGAATAGCGTTTGTGTACACTTGCATCAGATACTTTTGGAACAGACTAAACATGCTTCGTGTAAGGGAGTCTATTGAAGTCCGTAGATGAAGAATAAAACTAGCTTTACAATGACAGCGCGGGACCGGAGATGAAGCGCTTTACGCGCTACTCCGAGTATACTCAGTTAAGAAAGGACCGACAAGCTCAGATGATTCAGAGGGCTAACAGTTTCTGTATGTACTTACGAGATGGGTAACTGATATAAACACTTTATAACAAAAAAAACAACCGCCTTCTAAAAAGACACTACAAAGTCAAAAATTACTTTAATTTCAGAAGCCGATGACAAAAAACGGAAATACAAAACTAGAGACACTGACTTCCGAATAGAAGTCTGTTGTTTTTTTTTTTTGTAATATATAATTATTTTTCACTTTTAAGTTGTATTACCTACCCCACACAAATTCGCATGTCCCTGCATTTGCTAAGTAACTAACGTTGACTGGACGTTATTATAACATCATCAACATACACTAAAAAAATCGTATTATTGAAGCTAACTCAAAAACCACTCACGACCAAAATTACATGGGACCATCCTATATAATTAAATAGTACTTCAAACAAAAAAAGATTTTTTGTAATCGGTATATAGATGACATAGTTCTGAGATAGCAAACATTAAAAAGAAAAAAAATACAAACGAATTAAGAACCTGCTCCTTTTTTGAAGACGGTTAAAAACTAAAGTTCATCGTGTGTAAAATTACATAAATAACAAATCTTAAGCTTTTGATCCACCATCCTAACTAATATTTCAGATGCGAAAGTAGGTTTGTTTGTTTGTTACCTTTTGACACATAAACCACAGAACTGATCATCATGATCAGGGGTACAGAAAAGGATATAGGGTAGCTTTCATCCAGAAAGAAGTACTGTTCCCGAGCGAAAGAACAAAAACTGTCAACGGTCACAATTGCTTTAGGATGCTAGATGGCGCTACGTGTCTTTCGAATCATGATCGAATTATATTATTAGAAACAGTATGTGTTATGAGTATTTTTTTATATATAAGTAATACATTTTGTGAGTCTCGAGTGAACTCCAAAACCGCTTTTTTTTTTTTTTTTTTTAATATGAGACAACATCCACACAAGGTCTTCAGGTCCCGAACTAGGCAGAGCCTGTACTACGGTAACCTGATGACTGATATACATACTTATATACATATACACACCCAGACACAGGTCAAACAGACAGTCATGTTCATGCACACAAATGTTTGACTTGTCCGGGGATCGAACCCGGGACCAGCGACTCAGAAGGCAGGGTCGCTACCAACTGCGCCAACCGGTCAGTTTGACCGAATACCATGAAAATTGGCACATTGGTAAGCATATAATTGTATTTTTAATGGAGAAGGATTAACAGGATATTTCGACATCCACGCGGGCGAAGCCGCGGACAAAAGCTAGTTATCTCGCTCTGTGTATTTGCTGTTCTCAACTCTCACTACGTCGCATCAAGCATTAGGTAACGCTATAATTTTATATGTATTAATTAGCAAGCAATCAGTTCATAAATCGTTTAACTTAAACAGTGTGTTAATATTAAACAGTGTTCATTGGAAACTATCGGACTGTTTCAAGTAATTTACGGTCTCAAGTTGTTCTGTTAACTGCCGATAACTCCATAACTCCGAGTTCCAAACTGAAGAACAGATCATACCTAGAGTATTTCAACAACAATAGTTAATAATTTATGACCATTCTATAAGTTTATAATAGCTCCTTAACCCGTTTTCGTTTTATGGGAGGATACTTAAAATATTATTTCCATAATTTTCTCAAATAAAAACCTACACTATAGACAAAAGACATATCAGTATTCTCAACCCAAGTTTCTTGTAACACATTTAGAATACCAACCGGAGCGATATTTGCATATTATATATATTTTTACGACAAAATGTTCCGTTTCGCTCACACTCTCACTAGCGATAAGATTTCACAGACGATTTCCTACAGATATGGTTACCATACAGAGTGTTTCTGCGGTACTTTGAGCGTTTTGTAACGACGCGGACGCGGCGCAGCGGCAAGTACAAAGCGCTGCCACTAGATGTAGATTGGAACAGAAGGTAATCTGAATAGAAACCTACATAACGCAAGGTACTGCGATGTGATGCTCACTTCAGACAATATTTCTGCGAGAGCGCAGCTAGTGACAAACCACATTCCTGGTTTTGCCCAATTAGAGACAATACCTATTAATGTAGATAAATACAGATTGACAATGATATTATAAGTAAAGAGTCTTGTTACTTATAATATAATTGCATTTTGATGATAATTTCTGTGTAATTTTTTGTTATAATTTATTAATTTCGGGATGAATCTTTATGTTTCCTTCTGAAATCTTGAAAGAGTCTATTATAAATAAATAAATTAAATTACATTGTTTTTTTTTTCTACAACAGCAAATTCTTAAAGTTGTTCTCACGTAGATTTTAACTAAGTTTTTATTAATTCACTCAGATTACAGCCGACAATTTCGAGTCGAATAAAAAGCTCTTACTATCACTATCTACTACTATCACTATACTAAGCTCATCTTTTATTATACCGATAAGATTTAAATATCAACCTAAATAAATCTTTAATCCTTAACAGCTTATTCTTATATAAACACAAACTAAAAATATACATTTCACTAGTAGGTACCTACCCAACGTTTTATTTCAATCCTTTCACTCTCATTGCTGCCAACGCGCAAATTAAAGCTTCTGAATTTTAAAGTGACGTAGGAACTAAATCTTTGTTATATTTGTCAAAAAAAACTTGTCATAGGTAGGTTGAAATGCCGACAACGCGCCTGTCGAGTTGATTATTGCTTAAAAAGCATAAATTGTCAACCTTTGTTTAGAGCATCAATTAGAGAAAAGTAAAGTGTTGTTTGATTTTGGATCTGTCCTCTGTCATGCCGTTTTTGATCCACCCAAAACGGTATACATCTTGCACGGCATGCCTCGGGCATTTTAATTAGAAAGATACCTTGTTTGTGAAATCTCGTTAGGTATATTTACAATCAAATCAAAGGTGTGATAAATTAATGAATAAAACGAATATAACAACTGGATTACAAGTATTAAACCAAATACAAGTTACAACTGCAAAACACTGGAGATAATCCTAAGGTGACAAAATTGGTAATTTTTTCGCCAACGTATGGCCGTAGGGCCTTTATATTAAGCCGTCCTTTTGTTTAACCGGGTTTCCAGACATTCTCACTAAATAATAATGGGATTAAGATAATGAACTTATTTTTATTCTTTTATTGCTCTATGTTTGCATGGAAATAGCACAATTACAATAATATTTGAACCAATACTTGGCGGAATTCATACAATAACAGTATGAATTCTGCAGTGCTTTTTGTTTATAGCTGCCGCAACTTTTGCAACTGCAATAAATATAAGTTCATCACCTAAGTCCCATTATTATTTAGTGGGAATGTCTGGAAATCCGGTTAAACAATAGGACGGCTAAATACAAGAGCCAAACGTTGGCATTGGGGCAAAAGTTGCGGCAGCTGTAAACAACAAGCTCTCATAACATAGTATGAATTGCGTTAAGTATTGGTTCAGAGTGATTACTGTAATTGTGCTATTTCAATCAAAACATACAGCAATAAAAGAAAAAGATACCAAAACATGTTGTCAATTTCTAATAAACTTACGTAACTTGCTTCTTTTTGACATATGTATTACCAAGTAACTATAATCACATGGAAATATAGTTATATACTTTTCAATAGCACTGCACAAGTAAAAAGTCCCTCTCACGCTGATTAAACACAAAAAAAACCATTATGCAGTGCCGGTCAACGCGCCTAGTGCATTCGCTCCGATTTGTGTGGTGGCATCGCAAAGGATATTGTGAAAATTGGGTAGGCAGTGAAGGTGTTCATAAATAACGTAAATTTATTAAATAGCCCCGATAGAGAGAGGAACATATTAAAATGGATGTAATACATATAAATTGTAATAGCTTGACCTTTCTTATTCCAAATTATTATATTTTTGTGGAAAGTTGATACTCATTTAATTCAGCAATATCAATAATACATTTTCTAAACCAAACAGAAGATATGAGTATTACTTACGTTACTTCTTGTCAATAACAAAATAAGAATTCATAAAGAGCTCACGCTGGCCATGATCATTAAGAAAATCATCTCACAAACAATTTAGTGAGCATAGCACGCTCTTAGTGTCAGTTTCACACTTCTATACATCAATATACTAATACGAACACGACTAAAATACGGTTCGTGCATCCTATTGGTCAAAACGCATGCATTGTGCGATCGAGTCGTGAACCGTGCTATGCGATTATCGCCTTTAAGGTGAGCATGCGGAACTTTGGCCCATTGTACGTCACATTTGTGTGGAACTTACTTAGTACCCTAAATAAATAATTTGTAACATTAAAACAACCTATACCTGTACTTTAGAAATTTGCAATAATACAATGACGAGCAATATAAAAAAGCCAGTAACTTTTCATGAAATATTTCAAGAAAAATTATTTTTAGTATATATGTATATATCTTCTCACGTGGTCCTGTTTAAATTTTATCGATATCAGTCGAGCGGTTAAAAAAAAATCAACAGATAATTATTTTCAAATAACGAAAACCGCCTTCAAACGGACGTGAACGTGTAAGACAATCGTTTTCGAACGTGGTGTGGGGTAGGTACTATAACCAAAAAGTGAAAAATAATAAAGATTTTTACGAAAAAAAAAACAAGCGACTTTAAAAAAAAACACTACAAAGTGAAAAATAAGTATAATTTCGGAAGTCGGTGGCAAAAACTAAAATTCAGATCCAAAGACCGACCTCCGAAATTAATGTTATTTTTCACTTTGTAGTGTTTTTCTTTGGAAGTCGGTTGTTTTTTATTTTGTAAAAAAGTTTTTTATCATTATGTCCAATATAGAACAACTAGGCATACAGTAGTTGTAAAACGTTCTCCTGGCCACCTGTGCACTCGACCTCTCCTGTCATGATTATAAAATACCAACCCCGATTCATCAGAGAACATTACTCTGGCCCATTCGTCCTCACCACATTCGATGTGCTCACTAAATCTTACAACTAATATCTTAATCTTGCAACTTTATGATGCCGTTCAAGTTTTGGGCCATTTGCTGGCCGGTAAGGCTTTAAATTGGTTTCTGCAAGACGTCTGCTGACTGCCCATTCACTGATTGGGTCCCTTTGGGTCTGCAAAAGTTGTAGCTAGATCGCATTTCCCGTCTGATGTCGATTTTTAACATCGTTGACACAATGAATCGATCATATCGGGCCGTTGTGTACCCTGGTTTGCCATTGTTTGATATTCTTGGGTTAAGTCCAGTCTCCCTAAACCTCCGAAGCACCTGTTGGACAGTAGAATGTCTCACACCCATGGTTCTGGCCGTTTGTCTCTGGGATCTCCCCAAATGCACCATACTGATGATTCTGGTACATTCCTCGGGTATGAGAGGCATGATGATACCTTTGTTTACAAGTCAACATGAGGGAGTGTCTGGGACTTAATTTATAAATTGAACGAATTGCCCTTTTTTGTAAAACAAAAATCGTCTGAATATCGGCGGCATTTCCCCACAACAGAATATCGTACGACATTACACTATGAAAATAACTAAAGTATACTAAACGGGCTGTCTCTAAATCAGTTAAACCACAAATTTTCCTAACGGCGTATGCTGCAGAGCTAAGCTTCTTTGACAATTTATCTATATGGGGGCCCCATTGAAGCTTGGCATCCAAAGTTATGCCTAAGAATACTGTGGTATTTTCGGGTTTCAACTCTTCACCCTTTATGAGAATACTTGTTTCTACTTGTCTAACATGTGGTAACGTAAACTTAATACATTTCGTTTTTTTCTCGTTAAGAAGAAGGTTATTAACATTAAACCAGTTAACTACTTTTGCGAGGGCACTATTTACATTGTCAGTAACCAGCTGCTGACGTTTGAGTTTAAATAAAAGTGAAGTGTCGTCTGCAAACAGCACTATATCATGTTCATCCTTTATGAGGTAAGGCAAGTCATTTATATAAATAAGAAATAAAAATGGACCTAGAATTGAGCCTTGAGGGACCCCCATTCTTACTACCGATCCGGGAGATCTTTTCCCGTTAACATCAACTCTCTGAATCCTATCACTTAAATAAGAAGTAAGAAGATCCAGAGAGGCGTTCCGGATTCCGTAGTGGTGCAGTTTCCTGATTAATGTTTCATGAAGAACACAATCGAATGCCTTGGACAAATCACATTTGTCCTCCCATGCATTATATACATGCCCTAGAAGTTCAACTCCGGCATCAGTAGTTGAACGACCCCTTGTAAAACCGAACTGTTTGTTATGCAGTAATTTATGTACATTAAAAAATCTTTGCATTTGATTTAAAATAAGTTTTTCAAAAATTTTACTAAATGTAGGTAGCACTGAAATAGGTCTATAATTAGTAGAGTCTGATGTACTACCCGATTTAAACAACGGTATTATTTTACTGTTTTTCATAAGATCAGGAAACTCACCACGGTCAATACAATTATTAAAAATAACAGCTAAAGTAGGTGCTACAATATTTATAATTGACTTAGGGTAGGTTCAGATGACAAGCGCTCAGCGCGCGTTGAACGCGCGTTGAATTTTTGTATAGTGTTCACATGGTGCGCGCTTGTCAGGCGTTAAACGCGCGTTGTTGCGGCCAGTTTGAGTTCTACATTTGTCGAAGATGGACGTAGAAACAGTTTTATCGGTGATTTTATACAGACGGCAGAAACGACACAACAGAAGACGGAGATATTGGGTTCACCCAATTTTGTCAACCAGGCTGACTGAAAGTCAGTACATTATTTTATATCCTAAGTTAAGGCAATTTGAGCCCAAATTCTTTAACTACTTCAGAATGTCCATCAAGTCATTTGATGACTTACTGACTCTCATAAACGATGAACTCGTAGCAGATAAAAACGCTGTGCGATATAGCATTTCACCGGAAGAAAAACTCATAATTACATTGAGGTAAGTTTTTTAATAATCAACATAATCTATAAATCAAATAAATCAAATCAACTTGTTTAGGAACAATTTTTTTAAAGAAAAAATAACATTTTGTTACTCGCAGAATAACTCTAACTCTGATTCATTGCTGACACTAGTTGGTGCTGGCGATGGAGTAGGTGTTACTGGCGATGGAGACCCCATTGCTGTAGTATAACCATAATGTGCAAAATTATTTGACACACTAGACTGCTGTGATCTATAATCATGATAACGAAAGCCTTCAACAGAAGCTGATGACTGATGACGCTGCTCTTGTGATGAATAATTTCTTCGTTGTGATACCGGGTAATTTTGATTTTCATATGTCTGTTGTTGTGGTCCTTGAAATTCATTTTGGTTTTGCAAAATTAAATTATAAATGGCAATTTTAGTTTGAAGTCGCCTATATTCCGGAATTTTTTTAATCTCTTTAACGAGTGACAAACAAAACAGCTTGTCTTCATCGTCATCTTCTTTTGGATGAGACACATTTTTCTGTGCTAAACTCTGCTGTAATATGTTTGCAAATCTTTCATCAGCAGGATTTAATTTTTGTTTTTTTCTTGAAGTAGATTTAGGACTCTTAAAGCCAGAACTTATTTCTACTTCAGCAACCTCTGACGAAGTTGATGCATTATCTGCATCGAAACTACTTTCTGTATCTTTGTTGGCAATTGATGCCTGTAGAAATCGTAGTCTATTATAATGAATATATGTCGAAGTTTTGGAAGCTCCTGATCCAGATTTGACAGTCTTTATTTTCTTCACCTCTCTCATATAATTATCCCGTAAACTCTTCCACTTTTTTTGCAGGGATGACGCTGAAAAAAAAACAGTATTTAGTAATAGTTTATGTTTGTTTCCAGATATTTGGCCATTGGATGTTCATTTGGGACATTAAGCTACGACTATAGAATTGGCAAATCTACTGTGGCTACTATAATACCACATGTATGTGAAACTATTTGGAAAAAATTAAGGTTTAATACAAAATAGACCGACAACGTTGCCATATGTGATAGTGGCTGATGAAGCTTTTGGCATGATGGAGAATTTAATGCGTCCATATGGGGGAAGGTCACTAACTTATGCTAAAAAAATATTTAATTACCGTTTGACATTAGCACGCCGGTATGTTGAATGTACTTTTGGCATAATGTGCAATAAAAGGCGCATTTTACACAGGCCGTTAGATGTTAACATCGGTTTTGCAGAAAAGATCGTAAAAGCGATATGTACACTAAATAATTATGTCAGAATCAGGGATGGCTACAATTTTGAAGACACACTTTATACGCCACCCCTGGAAAATCTAGCCTCACATTATACCGGACGTGCTGTGCGACAGGCGGATAATGTTCGAGTACATTTAACAAACTATTTCATTAATGAAGGAAAAGTAGATTGGCAGGATCGTTATATTTAACTTGTAACACAAACCGATTGTAAATGTAAATAAATATATATACTCACATAATATTTTCTTCTTTTCTTCATTGTCATGTCCTTCACAAAATATAAGGACGAGTTCTTCCCAAGCCCGTCTTCTCAAATTCTTATCTGAATAATCGCTACTTGTCATGTCCCATATCGCAGGACGTTTCTCTATTTCATCAATTAATAATTCCGTATTAAAAGCTTCGGTTTCCATTTCGGACGATTTTCGGACGAACTTGACGAACCCTAAAATACGTCTATCCGCGTCGAAAGCGCGCGCTCAACTGAACGGAAACTATAGCAACGTCCACAGAATTACCCCATAAATCTGCAGTCTTTTTGACATTTAACGTGTGAAAGGTTTTAATTATATCTTTAAAAGTGACATATTCGAAATGAAATTCAGAATCACAAACTGGAATGTTTTCTTTAAGTAAAGACTCTGCAGCAGTGGGTGAAGAGTTTAGAGATTTAGTAGTCGATACGGGAATCTCTGCAAAGAAATTTTCAAAGGCCGCGGCGACTTGAGAATCAGATTTAATTATATTGTCATCAATAGCAAGGCTGTAGTCACTACATCGGTTGCATGACCTTCCCGTTTCGGTATTAATGATACTCCATGTCATTTTTATTACATTACTACTATTTTTAATTTTTGAACTCAAATAACGTGATTTTGCCATACTACAAACTTTTTTAAATAATTTAGAATAATTCTTAACATATAAATTAAATTCAGCAGTGTTTTTACAAGTTCGTTCATCATACAATTCATAAAGTCGTTTTCTACTTGTATGTATACCAATGGTGGCCCAGTCACTGAAGGAAGCGTTACTATTAACCGAGAACGTCTTTGGAATGAACGTGTTATTGAATACTTACTGTGCAATACATATTAAAAAATCATTATAATGTTGATTAGGGTCATCATTAGTCACCAAAAATGGTAATTTACTTAAAAGATTAGATTTAAATGTATCCAAGCGTTTAGTCGTTTTCGGGTTAACAGTGATATCTTTTTAGTAACTTTTTTGTTTATATTTGAAATAGTTATTAATTGTCCGCAATGATCTGAGTCTATTAAATTAATAATTTCTTTGTGAGTTGGTATAACATCTGTATAAATGTTATCTAGGCATGTGTGCTAAGCAAGAATATATCCTCAATAAAGATTGTTTCAACAGTAATATATATTGGAGTAGACATTTTGATCCCCGTAAGTAGATTGACTTATAGTTTTATTCTTACTACATGTTAAGGTTAGAACAATAAATTAATACATTTTCCTTAGATAAATGACTGGTCTGCGCTCGACGCAGCGAGACCAATCATTTATCTAACACATTTACTTCATTTTCCATATCACATTCTATCGTCCAACTTGTCAAAAGAGCTGACTTCTGTTTATATTCTGATGATAAACATCCAATAATTATGTTAACAAGGAGGCGGTTCGTCTCAGCGTCGTGTCGGTGGTGAGATGTCTGCGGTGATTTCCCGCGGGCATTGTAACACGACGTCTGTGTTTGTTTACAATACAATTTATAACAAGGTAGACTGGTATATTGATTCGTAGATGTTTCGTTCAATATTGCTACTGCTGAACATCTGGGTTCGATTCCCAAAACAATGTGTGATGTGAGGGATTATGACAGAAGCTAGTTTGTCATAATCCCTCACATCACACAGTGTTTGCGAGAAGGCAGTATTATGTAGCAAGCAGTATACTATAAAACAAAATTAATAAAAAACCTAATACTATATTACCATTAAGCAAACACGATGCTAAAAGCTCAGTGAAAAGATGGTCATTACAATTTTATTAGACTACCTAAATACCGAATATCTTTTGCTTCCACAAACATAAACCTATAATTAAAGACACACACACACACGCGCTCACACACACGCCTACACCCACACACACGCACATTTTTATTCGCTACTTGCATTCTTTAAACAGTAGCACACAATGTCTTTAGGTTACAAAAAAACTAAATTGTCAGCTGAGTGCTATCTTCTGAGATACAGGCCTCGCCTAGTTCAGAAGATAGAGTCAATACCCTAAGTAAACCTCTCATTACCACCACTATTTGCTGCTGGATTATTATTATATAATGTACATGTATAGTATACTTACCTACTATTAAGTAATTTTACTGTGTAATCCTTGTTGCTACGAGTATGCTGGTGAGAAATAAACAATTTTTTATTTATTTATTTTAGCTCGGGCAGTGTGCATTGTTTTCCAGAACCACCGTGATCCAACCCTTGCGGTCCGCATCTAGCTCGTCTCGCCATCTCTTTTTTTTTTTGGATTCGGGTTGGACATGGAACACTACGCGCCGCCACCTCGGGTCCTGATGTGTGGGGGACCCATTTAGGGGGGCTGGAAGAGGACGTTGTCGCCCTCCGCCGTCTCACCACCAAGGAAACCACTGCGTCCCAGGACTCTTCGCTGCCGACCATCGACTCGATTACGACTGGCAGCGACAAGTCACTGCCTACTTCTGAGATGAGGGCACGGCGCGGCTCCTCCCAAGCGGCACATTGTCAGCCAGCGCCTGCCAGCGTATGCCGTGCCGTGTCCTCCCGGCAGTCGACGCAGTGGTGACACCGGGCGTCCGTCTCCCTGTTTATGCGACACAGGTACTTCCCGAAGCAACCATGCGCCGAGAGCACCTGCGTTGCCAGAAACACCAGGGAGCCATGCCTCCTCCGCGCCACCTCTACCTGGGCCGATCTCGGCGGCGCCGTCCATCCTCAAGCTAGGCCGTGTGGAGACGGTTGCCCACCAGTCACTGTACATGCGGCTGACGGGACCCGCCCAATCCCATTTTAGCTGCGCAGCCTTTCTGACTAAGTCTAGAATCCGCATTTTTGAGCGCAGCGTGGTGCTTCGTATTCTATCAACGTTTTACGCCTAGTGCTGTGTTTCATTGCTCTTTGGAAAAAACCCAAGGCGGAACTTTTGCAACTCGACCAAGTCTGAGTACTGTAGGTTAGGACGGGCAGGATTCACATATCGATGATTTTTCGCTTCAGGGAGATCGATAGATTACCCTTCATTAGCGCCTTCATAAACCAGTAGCTTTTCCAGTCATGTTTGATGCGGCGATCTATTTCCTTTTCTTGCCTGTTTTAGAAAAAAGCTAACTGATCTAAGTAGATTAACTCATCGACATAATATATTGTCTGGCCCATCTACTTCCACCGTGCGTTTAGTGCTGTTGTTTTAGACCAATACACCACGAGTCCAACCTTGAGGCTTGCCGTGCTTAGGTCTTGAAGCATAGTCTGTAGTTTCAGAACTGTTGGGGCAAAAAGGACTATGTCGTCGGCAATAGGAGGTAAACCAACATCCTGCTGCTGAATTGAGGCTGCCAGTGTTCTAAATATATCCTCTAAAGTGCTTGTGAATTTTAAAAAGTTTGGAAAATCCAAAAGTGCACGCCTCATAAAGCTCATAAAATAGTAAATCGTACAATTGATTTGTAATATAAAAAAATATATACAAGCGAGAAAATATATACAAGCAAGAAAATATATACAAGCAAGAAAAGTTCTTATATTTGTGTACGTGTGTATGCATCATAGTGAACTTTAATAAAAAACTTTTTTTTTAAACTACGAGTAGGTAAAATAGGCTACTGATATGAAATCATCAAATCATTCAAATCATTTATTTCTTTGCTAACATGGGTAAGCACGAAAATACTATATGGAAATACGGCACCAGTTCGCCAAATTCTGGAACTAATAAAAAAAGCCCGCTCTCGATACATAATTTTTTTCGGTAGTCATCGTTGGTACATACAAAAGCAGCGTCCACGTATTTTTTTTCGAAACGATTTTTTTTAAGTGGCAAGACAAAATGATTTTTGGAAAGTATAAGATGGTTTATTCTAAGTGTTTTCTCGATGTACATCTACTCATATTATTGTATAAGTGCAATATAGTTGTGATAGAGACATTTGAAAATCACAAAATGGCTTGACCTTGACGAGTCGGGAGTAAAGCACTACCTCAACCGCTTCGCGTTATGAGGCGTGCAAAAGAGAGCACGTCACCCAGCTAAGCACCCTTTTGTATCCTAGACGACGACGGTCCTGTTGTACTCAGTTCAATGTCTGTGGTGCTGTTCGGGTTGTATGTTTCTTGTGAGGTCTATATCGTATAATAATCTACGACGGATAAGTAGAGCGGTTTATTAAATTCTGAAGATTTTTCTAGTAGCTGGACGCACTGATTATGAACTATATCCAAATAATTGATATGAGAAGACTTAAAAATAATATATTTAGGTACTAATTAGTCAGAAGCAAACATTCTATACCAAAGAGAGTTAACAGTCAGTAAATTGTCAAATCGCATATCACAGTAAGCTTGTATTGTAATGTTCAATGTAGTTCTGATAGTGAAAGAACAGTCATGCATTAAATTACAAGTCTTAGAAGACGGTACCTATGAGTGCCTACGAGTAAAAAGTCCGGAGCAGTCTTAATTAAACTGCCAGCTCAGTGCTGCTCAGAAATAAGTCGCCAATATTGAACTTACTACCACTTAAATACGTTTACTTTTATTTCATATAAAAGTTTCTAAATTAAATCTTAACGTAAGTTGGACTGGTTGTCAGATAGTGAAACATTAAAAACAAATTGAAAGCGATAAAATCTTATCGAAGTGTCCACGATAAAAATTTCTTAGAACAAATAGATAAATCAGAAGATAATCATAATCATATAATCATAATGATATATGACGTCTTCTGAACATTGAGTGGACCACGGCTACGCGGCGCTACGAGAGTCGTAGCCACGTAGCGCCGCTACGACGCCGCTACGACGCCGCTACGACGCCGCCTATGCGCTAAGAATCCCGCCATCATAATAATTCATAAGTCTCCTTCCAATACGCTATTGACATACACCGCTCAGAGCTATCCGCGTGTAAATTAAACCGTACTTCAAATAAATAAGTGCCGTATATTAAAGCAGTAAGGTCCACAATACAGCTGTCGCCAATCGCCGCCACCGTTCGTGATAAAACGCTATAATGAGGAGTAATGGAATTCCAGAGCGAACTCAAAGAGGTGAAGCTAACTGTGTGGTACATTCTAATAGTGACGTCATCAGATCGTCACAGTTTCAGACACGGTGTGTGTGTATGTGTGTGTGACATAATTGGCCGCGAGACGCACAGCGAGGCTCTCCCGCGCTCAGAGTACTCTCAACCTCAACTGTACGACACACGTTTGACGGTGCATCCTTGACAAAATAGTAAGAATAACGTTTTGTATGCAGAGAAAGGCGCAAGTTCCAGTAAAAAGTAAGAGCATCAATGTTTTATCAATCTTATCTTAAGCAACTACTATTTTGGTCAAAGTTCTTACTTGATTATTGGAATGTTTTTGTAAAGTTTTATCATCAGTGCACCATAAGAATAAAACTTGTAGGAATAATGTTCCTCTCTGTTGTTGGATCTTATCACTTCAATGAATGGAAACAACGGTTAATCCTAAGAAACTCGTTGGAGAAATCTCGAGTTTAAATTATGCTAAATTGATGCTAAATACAAATTATTCTAGTATTAAAATTTTCTTCGTTTAAAAATATACCTAATGTCGCCCAGCCCTAAGGTGTATTTTTACGTGGCATTGGTTTTTCACAGTATAGAACCATTCAGAAGGTTCAAGTTCCCTCACAAGACTGATCCATTTTACATACAAACTTCAAGGCTTGCGTTCATCACTTCGAGTTTGAATTAAATCGAATTTACTTCGAACGAGTAACAATTTGGTACATATTTGCTCCCAATGAGTGGTAGTTTGACACTAATTTGATTCAGAATCAGAAACCGAAGATGTCTGAGTATATTGCAGTTCATGTAAAAAGATTTACTTTTTGAAATTCAAGCGTGAATTGGAGGATTATGAAAAGATTGTATGGTAATTGTAATATTATTTTATATAATAATATATATTATTATTATATTGTATTATATTATATTATTATTCCGTTTATTTATTATTTATGTTTATAAATACATTTTTAAATATTTTCATAAAAAGCATTGAAAAAAACATTTAAAATATATAAATAGTTGTCCGCCGGTATCAGAAGCAGGGTCCAAGCTACCGATGGTTAGGGCTCCAGAGATAGGAACCTTCTCACGATACGAGCCGTATCGAGGAGTACTGCCTTCTGAATCAGGCCCTTGATCCAACCGCCTAACGAGAGCCTCGAAAGATGTTGATCAAGGCTTTCGGTCATCAGGCCAATGGCCGATACGACAATCGGCACAATGACAGCCGAGCTCACATTCCACATGTCAACAACCTCGTTTAATTTGTTTCTCCTTCTCAGCTTTCACGAGGTTCTCTTCATGTGGAATGGTAACATCGATAATCATTGTGCGGCGCGCTAATCGATCTATCATCACTAAATCAGGCTTATTGGCGACAATAGTCCTGTCAGTAATGATAGATCGATCCCAGTACAACGTGACTTGGTAATTTTCGAGAACTGGGTCGGGCGCATACTTGTAATACGGTACCTCGGTATCCACAAGTTTATATTTTATATTATTATTATTGTATTTATATGGTATTTATTATATATATTATTTATTATAATTATTATATTATACTACACAAGTATTATTTGTTGAACTTCTAAAACAGCATTGTATGGTACTGTTGCTGTTTACGCTCTAAGGTGGCACTATGACGCCTCTCTAAATTTCTTATGAGTAAATCGTCAGGATTAATCCTTCTGCCGCTCTAATTTTACGAAAAAACAGAAAGTTCGGAAAATTGTCTGATTAAACCATCAGCTCCGTAACTTTATGTAAATCTGTCACAGCCCCCCCCCCCCCCTCCTCTCACCCCTCGTCCCCCCTGGTAGTCCTGCTAGCAGTCGTCACGTCGAGGATAAATTGAGTTTCGTCACAAAGAAGTCGCGACTACATTCATGAGCGCGGACTCATGAATAACATTACCTATCGTGTTTTATAAGAAAAAGGAAGATGGAAAGATAAACATTTGTTTGGCAACAAAACTTGGTACCTACTGCCATGCTTCCAAGTTACAAGTTACTTAGCTGTTGGTGATTACTGCGGATGCTATTTATTCAAACCCAATGCCACTTTTAGCAATCTCGACTGAATCCAATGAATCAACGAAATCATTTATTTGCGTTTACAAACAATAACACTGGTCAACAGTGGTTTCGTTGCCCTAGATAATATGAAAATGATTTTGGGTCTATTTATGAACACAATTCATGAAACTATCAATGATTTTGTAAGATTTGCTCAGATTTTTTTTTAATTTTTATTTTCATTTTTAATTACAAAAATCATAAAACGAAACAAAATAACAGATATATTTATAATATCAGTTATGTTTTGAGTAATCAGGATACTTACATCGAAGTAAATAAAGAGGAAAATGTCGAAAATATATTGTTGGTAACGGAAGGCGAGATGACATCATAAAGACGTCAGGCGATCAGCTGTCAACCGATGGGAGGGTATAAAAGGAGGCACGTTGTGTGGCAACGCTCTCTTTTTGCCTGGACGGTGCTCGGAACGGACGTGCTACCTGACCGTTATAGTGTGCTTGTGTTTCTTTTGACACTTTTATGATTTTGTAACGTGTAATTTAAAAGAATTAAAGATTGTTTATTTTTTTAACTCATTTCCCTTCTGATTCCTAACATCAGAACTGGGATAAAGATTCATTCGCCCACAAGTTAAAACTAGTTTTCAGGCTTACAATTTTTATTAAAGCAGGTAGAAGTAGCTATGGATAGATCGAGTCGTTCACGTTCAAAAAATAGTGCCCCGCGTTCTAAACGATCTCGTAGCCACCATAAGCGGAGCAGAAGGTCACGTAGCAAGTCTCGGGATTGCGATCGCCGTTCCAGGCGCGAACGAGATTGTCGTGGGAGCCGCCGCGCCGGAGGACGCGAAGCCCTGCATCACCGCTCCACCAACAACCGCTTGAGACCATTGTCTCGCGGTTGAAAGCCTTAGAAGATCGTTCACGGGTAATAGCTACGCCGGAAACTACAGGTACTGCTACTGATACTTCGACTGCAACTACGGATAAAATAGTGGAAGCAATACAGTCATTAAAGTCAGTAACTTTGATTATATACAAGTATATAATCAAAGGTCAGTAAGCACCCATCATTTTTATGTGTCTAATATCGACCCAAAAATGCATGATGTTGATCAGTGGTTTGACGAGGTGGACAGGGCTCAGGTTTTGATTAATTGTTCAGGAAATGAGTGCCTTTCCTGCGTTGGGAACTGTCTGAAGGGAGAATCTAAGACCTGGCTTAGTGAATGGGTTACAAATGACCGTTCATGGTGCAATTTTAAAAAGGATTTTTGATCACTTTGTGTCAAGAAAATGGATGTGGGAGGTATTTTGTATGAAGTAATGAGCTCTGATTCAGACAGTTACCCAACCTACGCTGAATATGCACGTAGATGTCTATTACGTTTACGGATTGTAAAAGGCTTATCAGACGAGTTGATAGCGGCGATTGTTATTAGAGGGATAGAAGACCCTCAAATTAAAGCAACTGCTACTAATGCAAATCTGACGCCTGACAACCTCGTTAGTTACTTATCTACCTTCGTAAAGCCCATTTCTAAGCAGAATAGTGACAGTTCGCGTTCGAAAGATAACAAGAGCTTACTTATGAATAACTTCAAGCGCTCATCTAGGGGTCAGGGTCCCAAATGTTTCACTTGTGGTCAGATAGGGCATAAACAAGCGGGTTGTTTTAAAAGGTCGAAATCAAACGATGCGACTGAACTAAATAAATCTGAATCGAATTATACCTCAAATAAGGCAGTATGTGCATATTGTAAAAAGACGGGTCATGATATTAGTGTTTGTTTTGCTAAGCTGCGTGCAAATAGTAAGCCCAATAAAAGTAATGTAAATTTCTGCTCTGTTCCTATAAAAAATAAGTCCAGTGACATTGTAGTTGGAATGGTTCGGGGTATACCTATAGACATTCTGATTGATAGTGGGGCGTTAGAAGTTTCGTTGATTTCGTCATCTGTGGTCAATCAGTTTTCTTGTTGAGGTGAACCATCGGAAAGGGGAATGGTCTGAACAGTTGTGGAGGTTACAGCTGATACCCAACATGACGAAGCAAAAGACCACCCAGCAGTCCCCGCTGAACCTGCTTGTCGGTGCCGAAGGAGCTACCCCGGTTATTCGCACATTAATCCGAGACGTTGCCATCGAAGCGTCTGGTGAAAACCGTGTGTCGCTACGGGAGATGAGGAGGCAAATAACGGCCGAACGGTTAAGCAAGAATCAAGCTGATCAAGACAGGCGTGTTAACGAACACCGAAAATCTCCACGTACTTACAGCAAAGATGACAGAGTCTTCGTTATCAAGTATTCCCAGTCCACGGGGAAACTTGATCCTGGTATGCGCGGGCCTTACCGCGTAGTTGGAGTCCTGGACCATGGCCGCTATGAGCTGCAGCTTCTGGCTGGTTCCTATGGGAAGACCACATATGCTGCTGCACAGTTCATGGTACCCTGGAGGGGTGAGTGGACTCCTGAGACATGTGCTGTATTTTTTTAAGGCAAATATTTTCTTGAAGTCTGTGTGATATGCTAACAACGAGCCTATGTCAACAGCCACTGGGTGGTATGCAAACTGAGAGCCTATGCCTACAGTGTTTCTAGAAGTCTGGGCGGTATGCCAACTAGGTGCCTATGCCGACAGCCGCTGTGAGATACGATAACTCGGTGCCTCTGTCTGCAGTGCGACCAAGTTACTTATTTGGTTTGTTAATCTTAGCTAAGATTTTGATATCTCATGTTATTTTACGAGTAATGCGCATTACCTTTTATGTATTCAAGATGTTTTTGCTTCTACATCTGTTGCCTTTTTATGTAATACGATTGTTTGATTACAGGAGTTAGCGAAGACTCAATCGTCTTATTAGAAGACACTGCTAAAGATCAGGCGGGATCATCTTCTGGACCTGACGAGGACGTCAGAGCATCAGGAGAGGCCGTGTTGGTAACGGAAGGCGAGATGACATCATAAAGACGTCAGGCGATCAGCTGTCAACCGATGGGAGGGTATAAAAGGAGGCACGTTGTGTGGCAACGCTCTCTTTTTGCCTGGACGGTGCTCGGAACGGACGTGCTACCTGACCGTTATAGTGTGCTTGTGTTTCTTTTGACACTTTTATGATTTTGTAACGTGTAATTTAAAAGAATTAAAGATTGTTTATTTTTTTAACTTATTTCCCTTCTGATTCCTAACAATATTAGGTTGCCTGGAAGAGATCGCAGAAAGCGATAAGGCCGCCCATTGTATATTAAGTAGTGTTCAGTTAAATTTTTGTTGTTATGTTTTTTGTGGTGTAGAATAAAGAATATATAAATATAAATAAATATTTTATATTTCCATAAAACGCCTTTTATGAGCTTTTCTTTTATTTATTTTTAGGGGACAATCTCTTTTCAAAGACCAGCAGTAATAACTTTTCAAAATCTGGGCACTTGAAAACGTAAAAATTTGCGATGATATCCAGGGCAACAACAAAAAGTTTTTTTTGTAGAGCTGTGATAATCGTGAAATACACGCGACATAACCAGATAGTTATCTGTTGTAATACAAGTCATACTAATTCAATTACTATCGTTAGTCACTATACGAATACCTACACAGTGACAACTCACACTTGACGTTGTAATGAAAAATATATATATATATATTTTTTTTTTTTTTAAATATATTATAAAAAAAAAAAAAATATAAAAAAAATATATATATATATATATTTTTTTTTTTTAATATATATATGCCAATTTTTTGGGTTCCGTAGGTACCTCAAAAGGAACAGACGGAACTCTTATAGGATAACTTCGTTGTCAGTCTGTCTGTCTGTCAAGACCTTTTTTCTCAGGAACGCGTGGAGGTATCAAGTTGAAATTAATATCAAATACGTAGGTTTACGGTCACTTGGATTTCTAAATAAATTCAAGCATCTAAGTCAACGCAATAAAAAAATAACCGCTATTTATGCGACATGTTATATGATCTTATGATACTCGCAAATTAATCAAAAAGGCTACTTCCCGTTGACCTATAATCATGAGATTTGAAAATCAATGATCATGAAAATCGGTAATTTGTAGTTTTATTACATAAAAACATATTTGCAGAGAACTGACCGTGACGAATGTCGATGTACGGGAGAACATGTTTTTCAACTACAATATTAAGTTTGCTATTGGGATAAATTCGTCTACATTGCGGAACCCAGCACTGTGCGTGGTCCGACAGGCACTTGGCCGGTATTTTTTTAAACAAAAACGTAGCTAATGGTGCCGATTCTGTTGTACACCGAACTAAACTAACTAAACTATCACTAAAATTCCTTACTTTTGGCTATGAGAATCTTTACGCTATTCTGCAAAATAAAATCTCTAAATTTAAAAATAATTTTGACACATCTAAAATCAAATTTGGCAATTGCGACTCCACGTGGTACTTGTTTGCCGTACCACGTGATTTTTTTTTAGAGCCAGAGTCGCGCATTATTTTGCAGCCTCGACATGCTTTGTATGGAATTTTTCACTTTTTGTATGGAAAATATGAAAAAAAAAAATTTTTTTTTACCAACACGTTGGATTTTATATGTTCCGGGGCTTTATAAAGGGGGTCGAAATTTTCATTATTTTTGCGATAGGACACACCGTTTTCGAGATATAAGCAAAAGAAAAGAAAAAAAAGATACAGTACTGTTTTTGCATCTGAAGTCGAGGTGTTGGTATGAATTTTAGTTCATGACAACTAATTTTATTCCACACCTTTTTAATGGGTAGTATTTAAACGCAAATCAAAAAATATCCTTTTTCTATGCAATAAGATTCCAAATTCCCATCAAAATTACTGATTGCACAGTATAATATTCAACTCAAAATATCACTAAACACACTACAATTTATTTTCGCAGCGTACAGCGATTTTTCCTAAAGCAAAAGCTTTTTCATCAATGCACAGCTAATAATCTTAATGCACATTATACCTGTTAACTCTTTTTCTTTTAAATATAGCTTCTATTTTTATATTATTTACAGCAGTTTTTCTAAATAAAACAGCATTTTATTAATCACAGTCGTCTTATTATTTATTAATTACCACATAATGAGATTTTATTGAATTATTAAAGCGGGTCTTGCTTTCGCGGGGCGTCCACGCTTAGTAGTAGTTTTCTTATTCACCACGGATCGATTGATATACATAATATGTCGACGGTAGGGCTTGGTCGACGGAGCCCCGCTTCGCGGGGCTCCTACTTCTGGGTGGTTTATAAAAAAATAACCACGAAGGGGATGGCGGGGTCTCTCGGCCCCGCCATCCCCTTCTAACCTAACCTGTCCGAGTCGGGGTGCCCTAAAGTCCAGATTGCATCCAGTTTCTCCTGGTAATTTGTCTCGGGTATCATTTAAGCTATTACATTAGAAAAATTTGCTGTGCAGTCAGTATTTATGCTATGTATGTAGTATTTTTGTACAAAAATAAATTTAACTGTATTGCATTATGAGGAAAAAAGTAATGTCATATTGATGTAAAATTTCGAATTATCTGCAGTTTGAGTTTTGTTAAACATTTAGTTTATTTGTAGTGAAGTAAGTTATTTGATGTAAAAAAGAATATAAATGATGAGTATGTATTGATAGGCGATTATTTATTTGATATGCAATTTATAATATCCCCTTTTTAATCGCGATTAAAAACAGGCAGATTTAGTTACGACAATCAAAATTTTTGGTGAAAAACGTAAAATTCAGAATAGCAAAATTGCCATTTTCACTAAATTATAATCTCAGTGCCATCATAGTGCTGTCAAACTAAAATTTGGTTAAGTTGTGTCACTTTAGTCAATTTCAGAATGGGAAATCGTCGTTTGACAGGAATAAACTAAATTTTGGTGATTTTTAGTCTAGTTTAGAGAATTTTGTGACAAGAGAATCGGCACCAATGTTTCCTAAACCGGTTTCTCCGTACCTATCTCTTAGAGATCGGATCACCTACCGTCTTAGTAGAACAATACACTCTGTATAGTACCTACATAAGTACTAATTTGTTACCGTTTACTACAAAAGTCAATCACTCAAACATAAAATCCGATATGTACGTGTCACGTAAAACATTACTTTACACTCACCGGCCAAATTTGCAGTTTCAGATTAATTTCGAGTTTAATCCTACAGCTCAAGCGATATGTGCAAATGGTAAATTTCGCCGTATTCGAGTAGTTTTGAAGGCAGCCAGGATTACCGGTAAACTTACAGGTATACCGGTAATCACGATAGATTACGCAGGTATGTGAACGCTTCAAGTTCCTTGTCGTCGCTAAGAGCGATAACCTCTCACATAGTTGAGGCGTATACACGGCGGCTGAATACACAAACATGATCGATTAGTATTGAGATAGAAGTAGCTGACGTGCACAGACCGATGCTTACGCACCACATCACGGGCTCTAGATACAACTAGTATATACTGTTATGTGCTCATGTGACTTTATCTATGTCAGACGTACCTACTTTCTGAGTTATTTAATGTAGATAAACCAGGTTAGTCCTGCAATAGATCTTTCTAGGCATAAAAGTGCTGAAGTGACAGCACTTTTATGCCTAGATAGATCTATTATGGATTTGACCTGTTTCATAATCTAATCTCTCGTATCACTTGTGTGACAAAATGTAATAGATTATCTGTTATAATAAATAACGATATCATTGTATAACCCAGACACAAAATAAATATCATATGAAATACAAACAACCTTGTTTTTTACTCGACACCTTGGTATTAAATGCAGTAATTTTTATTTTTTTTAAACATTGCCCCACACTAGGAATTTCTCCTGTATCGTGGGTGCGTTTACAAACATTTAAACTCACATACACAAACAGCCAGACCCGGAACAACTACTAGCAGGTCATACAAATATTTGTTCCGTGCGGGGATCGAACCCGCGACACGTAACGCAGCAGTCAATCGCTTAACCACTGCGCCAACCGTGCCGTCAAAAGTCAATATTTACTATCTGTCGCCCATTTATTCGACGCTCCTGCTACAAACGACGGGATAACGTTGCATGCTTTACCTTGCGCGCACAGTATGGTGGTTCACTTTTGTCACAGATTTCAACGCTTCGTTAGTTCGAGATCACGTCACTGGTTTTGATGGACAAAACAAAATTTTTATATTACTTGAGAGTATTTTCTTGATAGACACAAATTATTACGTACTTAGATGTTTTTAGTCAAAGATAAAAACGCAGTATTTTTCCTATTTGTCACAAGTTCGACACAACATTTAAATTGCTCAGTTTATCCATGAGACGTGACGTGTACGCCTGTCAAAACGCCCACGAACGACGATAGGTACTGTCGAGCTAGAGAAATTACATTGTTAACCTTAAATAACAACCAAAATTGTATGTATATTATAATTACAACTGTCATGCTGTCTTTGACAGTTGTATGAAATGGCTTTAACAAGGCAAATTGACGTAGGGTATCGATTTGCTTAACAATTAATTTTCCTGACTGTACAAACCAAAATAATAAAACCACGATAATCAGGATAATACTGATCTTTCAGTCTCTACTTGAAAGTTGATATGACCGATATTCTCCAGAATAGACAACATTTAATATTGTTATCATGAATGACCACCCTCCCCCATGCCCCCTGCACGGTATACAGATGGTCCATTATAGGACCGGACGCAGCCGCACGGCGCCGGCGCGGCGCCAGCCATCACCCCCGGACACAAACACTCGCACACACATACACACACTCGTCACATACAGCACCATACATTATCATTTGACTTATTTGCATAACACCCCTGAAACTAGTAGAATGTTAACTCTTTGGGTGTCTTAAACGTTCAGTGTAAAGGTTACAAATACGCGAGTTGAGTCAATATATATAATATTTAACTTGCTGGCGCTGCTTGTTCAAAAACTTTGATTCTCTAAACGTGTGAGTAACGAACTCTACTAGTTAATACTTGTGACAAATGCAAACGAGTACTGGTACTTTAATGAGACTCGTTCAGGCGGGGACAAACATTATCACTATTTAATTAATACTAACTGTTCCTGCGGCTTCGCTCACATGACTGTCTATTAGATTGGCATAACGTGAAGTCATGGTACTCGTATATTCGTAATACCAACAACAATTGTTAATTTAAACTTAAACTTGTCTCTATTAAATATGATCTCCAATTGCACTGACTGGACAGGTCCCATCAATATGTGTGGTTCGTTCCTCAAAATACCATTTCAGACACCAATCTGCATGGTTTTCATAATATGATCTGACCAAGATTATGTCTGGACTTCAAAAGAGACTGTGACTGTAAGCCTTTCTTCTCAGAGTAGTCAGATAAGAATCGCCGGCCTCGTCTAGTTTAAAAATATGATTGACGTGTAAAAGTGTTTGTACGAACCTAAAAAATTTAATAATTTATCCGTTGACTCGTCGCCACTTCGATTGCTGCACACTGAACAGATTACACCAACACACGTTCACCGCAAGGTGTAGGTACATGTACAGTCAGCCTCAAAACAATTAAGTAGTGTTACACTCAATAACAAAAAGTGTGTTCATTACAGTAAGTAATAATACTCCAACATCTCGCTGAGCCAGTGATGTACAGCTCTGCTTGTGGGGTTGGGATTCGAAATGCGGTCTTCAGCATCCCGGTTACCGGTAGAGTGTAGGCATTTAACCTGATCAGGGTTTGTTTACATTTTCATCAGATATTTTTGGGAGAGACCATAACTATGTACATCTGTGTACGACTGTACGTACAGCGTGGATATAGTCCGTGATCGCTGACGCGACCTGTTTATATCGCGCGGTTCTACGTTGCTAACTCTATTGCGATAGGAATGTGATTTTTATTTGATGTTTTGTTGAGTTCAGATTCCAGCTGCGTTTACAAAACCATGCGAGGCTATATTCATTTTACACGGTTATGATTAAATTTTGTATGGTTGTTTAATTTTCAAAATCTCGATAGGATAGGTAGGTATTCCTAAAATCATCGTAATGATAAAACAGAAATAAGATGGAAATATTAATTGATATACTTAACTCAATGGAACTCGAATTCGAACTAAATGGATTGCCTCGCTATAAATAGAAATAAATCAAAACCTATTTGGTGTGATGAAACCATTACGTATCTAATACCGTATTCAGTTAATTTGTTCGTGTGAATGTGGGCTTCTGAATGACGACAGCGCTGTTCAGTTTGTATCCAATTTTGATTTGTTTCCAATAAAGGCGTCACGATGTGGGCCGAATGGGCTTGGGAAGTGTCGGGACTGAAGGGGGACGGGAGGGGGGGGGGGGGGGGGTATGGACCTATTGATGTACTCAACTATGAGGAAATGCGAAATAAGTTCGATTAACTTTACTCGAATGTTGAACGTAATTTGATACCAATTTAATAGTAGCTAGCGTTGCGTATCGTTGTAACTTGCTGCCTCCCAATCCATCCTTATTGTACTACTAGCTATGGCCGCGGCTTCGCTTACTTAACTATGCATTCTGTTGGCATTAGGAATATGACAATGGGAACGTGAAGACATATTATATTGATATATACTTACTATACTGACCGGTTGGTGCAGTTGGTAGCGACCCTGCCTTCTGAGCCGCTGGTCCCGGGTTCGATCCCCGGACAAGTCAAACATTTGTGTGCATGAACATGTCTGTTTTACCTGTGTCTGGGTGTGTATATGAACATAAGTCATCAGGTTACCGTAGTACAGGTTCTACCTAGTTCGGGACCTGAAGACCTTGTGTGGATGTTGTCTCATAATAAAAAAAATAACTGAATGTGAGTGTATATAACCACATCATCAGTTGATTTTAGTTATTTAAACTAAAACTGTTTAGTGAGACCACGATCAGCCGATTGAAGAACAAAGTGAGAATATGCAGAATATAAGAGTATAGGGAAAAGGTGTACGAGATGATCATCAGCAAGTTTATGTAGTTCAAAAAGTCGCGATTAATTCGTGAGGGAGGGATTCGGGAGGCGTTGGGACGAGGACCCTTTGTGTGTTCACATAGTGGTGGAGCTGCGGAATAATTTGAGTATATTTTAGTGGACACTAATGTAACATCTATATGATGAATATGACATTTGGTTAACAATCTCTCAAAGAGGCCGCGTGGTATCGGAGAAAGAAAAACGCATTTCCTTGGTTCTCGAGGATTCAATAGTAATAACTTATAGCAACACATACTCCTTCTCCATTGAATCCTGCGAAGTGTCAGGCGATCATCATTGGTAGTTCTCGTAGTATTAGCAAGGTGGATGGTACAACCTTGCCACCTGTCCTCTTTAATGGTACGATCGTTCCTTTTAGCACTGACGTAAAGAACCTAGGCTTGCACATAGATAGTACCCTGAACTGGCGTACTCAAGTCGCTAGGGTAAGCCAGAAGGTTACCGGCACGCTGCGGGCTCTGTACAGACTGAAAAATTTATTACCATCAAGTACGAAGACAATGCTTGTGCAATCCTTAATTTTCCCTATCATCGACTATGGTGATGTGTGCTACTATGACCTGAATGCAGATCTCCTCGACAAACTTGACCGTCTTCTGAATAACTGCATTCGATTCGTTTTTAATCTGCGTAAATATGATCACGTCTCTGCGCATCGGTCGCTTCTAAAGTGGTTGCCCATACGCCAGCGCAGAGAGCAAAGGGCGCTGACTACCTTGTTTTCATTTCTTGATTCTCCCTCTTCCCCTGGTTATCTAGCCCCCCACTTTCAGTACATTTGCGCCAACCACAATAGAAATCTACGTTCTTCACACAATCGTCTTCTTCAATGTCCCACTTACCGCACAGACTTCATTCACTCTTCCTTCTTTGTTCAATCTATCTCTCTGTGGAATGCACTCCCCCAGGAAATCAGGATGGCAACCAACCGATTATCCTTTAAAACTAAAGTTCGCGAGCACATTCGTAAGAAGCTAGCGGTATCATCACAGCGGTAATGTTTTCTCATTGTTTGTCCAATTTGTTTTTAACATACTCGTGTATTTATGTACATTTATTTGTGCTTATATTTATATATAATTAGTTATATGTATTATATGTATTTATAGACTAAATAAGTTTATACGTGTCTATATATTATTTAAAATTATTTAACCTAAAATATCATTATAATTTGCACCTGCCACTGTTTGTCTCTGCATCACCCAAAGGTTGACTGGTAGAAAATGCCTATGGCATTAAGTCCGCCTCTGTACATTTGTGTGCTTAAAGTGTTAAATAAATAAATAAATACTTTTTAATCTATAGTATTAGGTTAAGAACGTAGACAGAGAAACTCTGTCTACGGTTAAGAATGAGTTTCTATATTGCTGTCACCTGAGACGTCACTCCAACGCCTATAAAAGCGGTTGTCAACTGAGCCGCGCCCCCTTTTTTTCCTGTCAGCGCTCGTGCAGAGAGGTCGTTGGATTTCGTCTTGGATCACAGCTAAGTCTTTGTTTGGTGGCCATTTCCCTTTTATGTGCAAATATAGCCTGTGCTTATTGTGTTTTGTTGAAGTTGATTGTTTCCTACTAAATAGTGCGTGATTATTTGTGTTAATTATTTAGTTCGCTATTTCAATATAGGTTAGGCCGACTTGACAGTTGTTTCTTTTATTTAAATATCCTCTCCTGGTTCCTAAGAATAGTACTTACTGTCAAATTATTGATTAATTAACTAGCCTCCGCTCATTTATCCATCGCTAGTTATTGCAATCGACGTTTTGTTAGTTTGTCGGCCGCATCCACATCCGTCTTGTCTAGGTAGGGCTGCTCTATCTTCGAACTCGAAGCCGAATAACTTGGCTATTAGTTTAAATTTATGCCTTGTGCCACGATAGCACATGCTAGTGGCAATGATTATTGAGATGGGGATTCTTGATATTAGCCACTTGCTAATGTTAATCAATGTAGGTATATGTTACTATGTATGTATATAGCACATGCTAGTGGCAATGATTATTGAGATGGTGATTCTTGATATTAGTCACTTGCTAATGTTAATCAATGTAGGTATATGTTACTATGTATGTATATAGCACATGCTAGTGGCAATGATTATTGAGATGGTGATTCTTGATATTAGTCACTTGCTAATGTTAATCAATGTAGGTATATGTTACTATGTATGTATATAGCACATGCTAGTGGCAATGATTATTGAGATGGTGATTCTTGATATTAGTCACTTGCTAATGTTAATCAATGTAGGTATATGTTACTATGTATGTATATAGCACATGCTAGTGGCAATGATTATTGAGATGGTGATTCTTGATATTAGTCACTTGCTAATGTTAATCAATGTAGGTATATGTTACTATGTATGTATATAGCACATGCTAGTGGCAATGATTATTGAGATGGTGATTCTTGATATTAGTCACTTGCTAATGTTAATCAATGTAGGTATATGTTACTATGTATGTATATAGCACATGCTAGTGGCAATGATTATTGAGATGGTGATTCTTGATATTAGTCACTTGCTAATGTTAATCAATGTAGGTATATGTTACTATGTATGTATATAGCACATGCTAGTGGCAATGATTATTGAGATGGTGATTCTTGATATTAGCCACTTGCTAATGTTAATCAATGTAGGTATATGTTACTATGTATGTATATAGCACATGCTAGTGGCAATGATTATTGAGATGGTGATTCTTGATATTAGCCACTTGCTAATGTTAATCAATGTAGGTATATGTTACTATGTATGTATATAGCACATGCTAGTGGCAATGATTATTGAGATGGTGATTCTTGATATTAGTCACTTGCTAATGTTAATCAATGTAGGTATATGTTACTATGTATGTATATAGCACATGCTAGTGGCAATGATTATTGAGATGGTGATTCTTGATATTAGTCACTTGCTAATGTTAATCAATGTAGGTATATGTTACTATGTATGTATATAGCACATGCTAGTGGCAATGATTATTGAGATGGTGATTCTTGATATTAGTCACTTGCTAATGTTAATCAATGTAGGTATATGTTACTATGTATGTATATAGCACATGCTAGTGGCAATGATTATTGAGATGGTGATTCTTGATATTAGTCACTTGCTAATGTTAATCAATGTAGGTATATGTTACTATGTATGTATATAGCACATGCTAGTGGCAATGATTATTGAGATGGTGATTCTTGATATTAGCCACTTGCTAATGTTAATCAATGTAGGTATATGTTACTATGTATGTATATAGCACATGCTAGTGGCAATGATTATTGAGATGGTGATTCTTGATATTAGCCACTTGCTAATGTTAATCAATGTAGGTATATGTTACTATGTATGTATATAGCACATGCTAGTGGCAATGATTATTGAGATGGTGATTCTTGATATTAGTCACTTGCTAATGTTAATCAATGTAGGTATATGTTACTATGTATGTATATAGCACATGCTAGTGGCAATGATTATTGAGATGGTGATTCTTGATATTAGTCACTTGCTAATGTTAATCAATGTAGGTATATGTTACTATGTATGTATATAGCACATGCTAGTGGCAATGATTATTGAGATGGTGATTCTTGATATTAGCCACTTGCTAATGTTAATCAATGTAGGTATATGTTACTATGTATGTATATAGCACATGCTAGTGGCAATGATTATTGAGATGGTGATTCTTGATATTAGTCACTTGCTAATGTTAATCAATGTAGGTATATGTTACTATGTATGTATATAGCACATGCTAGTGGCAATGATTATTGAGATGGTGATTCTTGATATTAGTCACTTGCTAATGTTAATCAATGTAGGTATATGTTACTATGTATGTATATAGCACATGCTAGTGGCAATGATTATTGAGATGGTGATTCTTGATATTAGTCACTTGCTAATGTTAATCAATGTAGGTATATGTTACTATGTATGTATATAGCACATGCTAGTGGCAATGATTATTGAGATGGTGATTCTTGATATTAGTCACTTGCTAATGTTAATCAATGTAGGTATATGTTACTATGTATGTATATAGCACATGCTAGTGGCAATGATTATTGAGATGGTGATTCTTGATATTAGTCACTTGCTAATGTTAATCAATGTAGGTATATGTTACTATGTATGTATTTCTCTAAATGAATCAAGTTCTTCTAACTGAACAGACAGCGGCACATTCTTCTTCCCAGCTAATGCACTAGGAAGTGGTGAAGGGCGGGTATACCGGGGGACTGTCCCATGTAGATAATTTCGACGTTCAAAAAGTGCTGATTCTCAGTCTAGTTTGAATAAATGACTTTTCATTTTGATTTTGAATGTTTAATGGGGTAAAACAAAAATGTCAAATGTCAAAATGTTGGTTATTAATGTAAAAAAAAAAACATTCATCACACCTACTGTGTCATAACCATTGCTATTTGATAACAATATAATAAAATGCTTCGGTACAGTCAACATTTCTCTCACACACACGAAAAGTAATCAAATCAACTGACGAGTGACGTTCTCCTGCTGTGAAATTGAACCGCCCCGCACATACATACAATACATAGGTATGTACATAATATATACGAAGTGTGTATGAAAGGCATAGGCTGCCTGTATACACTGGATCGACGGCGTCCAGGTCCAGTGAGTTGAAGGATAGGTAGCTAGCGTGTACTTAGGCTACATAGAATTAGCTGTTTAGAGACATAATACCCATACACAATGTACTGTACTATAATACGACATATTATGTTTATATCAATCCTTTGACGTACGTAATCGTCTCAATGATTTTCCACACTATGTGACGACTGAAGCGAGTTTGTGCTTTCTGTTTTCAAATCCAAAGAAATAGTTTCGTAACTGCACAGTTTCGAACATAAATACTTTTCAGTTACGAAAAATTAAAAAGCGTTTTAATCCTGAAATAAAATTTTCAACTATGAGTAAAGACGTATTTTCTTAATAGTATGGTATGGCTATAATAGTATGTTCGTAGCACCATACAATATCTATTAATACTTTAGGAGAAAATCGTTTTTGAAACTTGCGTTATAATAAGGTATTTATGCTCAAGACTATTCTTTATACTAAAGAGGAAATCAAGCACACATTTATAAGCGACGCGCGACGTGACCGGATTCTATTAAGAAAGGTTTTGAATAAAACATGGTTAAGTCAAATGATTGTGGCCAGCATGTCAGCATCAAAACTGCATTTAATCTTTATCTTTGACTGACCGGTTGGTGTAGTTGGTAGCGACCCTGCCTTCTGAGCCGCTCGCTGGTCCCGGGTTCGATCCCCGGACAAGTACAAACGTTTGTGTGCATGATGATGACGAACATGTCTGTTTGACCTGTGTCTGGGTGTGTTTATGTATATAGGTATGTATATTAGTCATCAGGTTACCGTAGTACAGGATCTACCTAGTTCGGGACCTGAAGACCTTGTGTGGATGTTGTCTCATATTTTTTTTAAATTTTAAGACATTTATATCACATGGAATTGCACGGTGGCTTGGTTTAGGATTCCGGAGTGTGTTATATTTTAACGTTTATTTTTGTAATTGAGATCAATATTTCATATGATCACTCACATAATCAAGCCTGTAGTGTATTATTATTTTTCAAAACATGCGTATGTAGCATGTTTATAAAAATGTTATACTTAAAAAAACAACTACAAGAATAAAATACCTGCCATTTAAACAACAACAAGTGACAGCTTATTATTACTTAAGAAACATTATATTACCCGTTTACGTATTTTTGTGTTCCTCCTGCTTGTCTGTTATATATGTTTATGTGTGTAGGAACATAAAGTGTAAAATAAAATAAATAAAGAAAAATATTTTGCATCTGGTAAGCAAGCAATACAACACCACACATTAATCCTTCAGGTCGCCTGGTTATTAGCCAGCAGTAGATAGACACACATACCTACGTCGTATTGATTCCAATCAGCATCTTATATTAAGAACATCCTCCCACACAGTCCATATCGAAGTGAAACAGTCCAACGTTTTGTTTGTACACTCGCCCAATATCACTGAACAAATAAATGACTGATGAGATGTGAGAACTAGGTAACTAAAAGTTTGTAGGCATAGGTTAAAGCGTAATTAATATGCTATGGGTGGATGAAACGGTCATGTGGCAAAAAAATTATTCGTCCATTTCTTTATGGCTGGCACAAGTTATACCAGAGTAGTAGTATGGTTTAATTATTGATAAGATAGCGTCAGTTGCTAGCTGGGCTTACCGCCCCGGGTGCTACCGGCAGTAAAGAGGTTTGGAGGCTTTTAAGCATCTCATTCCACTTTATACCCACGGAAAAAGAGTTTGATGTGTCTTTTCCGAGAACTTTTCGGTCAAGTACCTATTGAAGATAGTTTCAATAAAAACGAAAGAGTCACTCCACAGGCGTATATATCTACATAATATACAATTAAACAAAGCTAGAAGCGAGCAAGCGAGGTGGTGCCGTGAATATAACTTACGTAGTTGTTCGTGCCGTTCGTTCGAGCACGCGCCGATAGTTTGCGACGACCGCGGTCGAACGAGTGCGGTCGTTTCATTAGTAGAGTTTTTATTAAAATGGGCTGCTGATAATTATTAGATTAGAACTGAGATCGCTTCGTTCTCATGTCGACCTCATACCACGCGAAGCTTGATAACTACTGCGAAGTATTATCATTATTCAGCTGAAAGACGTCCACTGCTGCACAAAAGCCTCTCCTTCAGTTTCGACACAACGACTGTTTCTGCATTTTCCGCATCAGGTGGATTCCGCCGACCTTTTCCAGATCATCGCGCGATCTTGATCTGACATTTACCTTGACAATTGACATACTCCGAGCAATGAAGCGTTGTAATGTGTTAATTGATGAAGCACTGTCACTGAACCATTCAGTCGCATTCCAAGCGTTGCTTACATGTTGACGCTCGGACCCTTTCCGACAGGACAGACGCAAGGGGGACGCGGAACGTGGGGAGGGGGTTCGCAACCGAATATCTCATGAATTTCTATTGTTGCTCGCGCGCGCTCTGAATTACAGAAATATGTAGAATTCGTCCAAATATGTAGGTAGGTACATGGAATTTTATAAAATAAAAAATCTACTGAAGTTTTTTATATTGAGTATTTCGGACGTTACTATGGTAACGGCACTGCCCGCTCAACAATTTACCCAATTTTCCTGGAAACCTCTAAGGCCAATACCAAAAATATTTAATGCCGTGTATGATTTCATAGAAGCGCGAAATTTCTTTTATGAATTACTTATAACATACAATTTTACAAATAGTTTGACCTATCGCCAACTCGGGAAGTTCGTCCCATGATAGAACATAATTATTACTTACTTCTTACCTTGTTAAACGCACTGCTAAAGTTGTGGTCAATGGTCACTCGTCAAATCTGTTTCTGACGCCCTTAGGCGTACCCCAAGGCTCCTATTTGGGGCAGTTGTTTTTCAATATATATTTGTAAATGACGTGGCGTCTTGTTTTGTACACTCGAAGATATACGCGGATGATCTAAAAATTATAAAACGAATTGAGTGCAATCAGGATCCATATAAACTCCAAGAAGACTTGGACTGTTTTTCCCAGTGGTGTTTGGACAATAACGTGTTACTTAATGCTGACAAATGCAATCATGTACATTTTTCTAGGAAAAAAGGACCGTGTTTTCGTAATTATAAAATTGATGACCAAATTATTTACGAGAAAGAATTTATTCGTGATTTGGGGGTTTATATTGACAATAAGCTTAGGTTCAATATTCACGATGATAAAATTGCTACTAAAGGGTTTAAGATGTTGGGTTTCATTCTGCGCAACTGAAAAGATTTTAAGCATGCCTCAACTAAAATAGCAATCTTTAACTCAATGGTCAGATCAGGCTTAGAATATTGCAGTATAGTTTGGACTCCATTCTACGAAATATCGTAATATACGTCGATTAGAATCAGTGCAGAAAGGATTTCTTTGGCACTTTTGAATATCACTGCAATGTGGCCAGGAATCTAACTAGCTACAGCTCACGCTTGAAACATTTCAAACTTATGAGTCTAGAAAATCGCCGTATGTTTCTAGATCATCTGTTCCTATACAAAATAATGAACACTTGTATGGATTGTCCGCGGTTGCTGAGTCAAATAAATTTGAATGTGCCTTACAAACTTGCTCGTGGGTCCGTTGCTCCGCGCTAAGGGCTTTAAAACCAATCTGGGTCATTTTTCCACCATTAACAGAATGCGCAGATTCAATTTTGTCGCCTGTCACGCGCACCCAGCGTAGATATTGATATGTCTTACTCTTAACATTAAGTCGAGGCTGTATTGCTTAGGGCATTATCATAATAAGTGAAAAAATTATATTGTACTTTCTATTGTCTTAATTTTCAAAAACAAAAAAAAAAAAAACATTTTTTTTTTCTTTGTTTTTCTATCTAAATGAGTAAAATAGGTTTTGTTTTGTAACTTTTTGTATTTTCTTTAGTTTTTGTAACTCTTTTTAAGTGCGTTTTCTACTCCTATGTTCAATGCATGCCGTGGCAGCCTTTAATTAAGGCTACACTATAAAATGTCGAAATAATATGGGTATTTTAACATGTATTTTTGGTGTATGCTTTGTTGGTTGTCCTTAAATAAATAATTTAATTAATTAATGGACAAAACGATTGACAAAGGCGCACCAAACATTTACATTTACTTAACACTAAAGTCTAAAAGTTATCACCCTCCCGTTATCCCTTCTCCCCGCAAACCCGAACTACCTATCTCCGTATCGCAGGCGCTGTAGTGTATGGTGACCCCACACGTATCGGTTCGTTAGCACGCGGGTGACGAGGCGATAGCACAGAGATACAGAAGTGAAATCACACTGCACATTGATTGACGAAGGTTTAATACAAACAAAAAACAATCGCTGCAGAAAGAAATCTACGGCAAAAAGGCTTGCATGAACTTTACTTCGTGAACAAAACACATATTATTATGAACATTCAAAAACCACTGACTCTGACTGACAAACTGTCAAGCATAACGTGTCGTCATGTCGAGCTTATAAAGTAAAGTTAATTGACCGAAAGCTGTAAAGGGACCTTTGGTGCGTGGCCAAAATTGGTACTAACGCCAACATCTTGTTTATTCAATACATTTCACATAACAATATTGCACGAATGTTTGCCAACAGCGCCCCCCTATTAACTTCCTTTGAGTGCGAAAAAATACTCGAAACATTTGAATGATAACTGACATACTTACAAAAGCAACTGACCAACACCAAACTGTAAACTCAGGTTGGTTTTCTATCGCGCAGTGATCCTTCTGTTCTAATGTCTGTAGTGTGTGTGTGTCGCGCCGAGCCGGCTACCTGTTGCCGCACCTCATTAGGGAATTAACTCGACGATCCAGAGAATATGCCGTCCGTAGGTCCGTTGTTACTGATACACTATTTAAGATGTTGACACACAAGAGTGGGCGATATTTTACTTATTTTCATTATAATATTTAACTTACTAAACATGTAAATAAAAGAGATAATCGATTTAAAAAAAGGTTTGGTAGTTTCGTACTTATAATGACGTACTTGCGTACGTAAGACATGTACTCATGTAGTTGTTTGTCCCGTAGTGAATCTCTACGACACAATTTGTTTGTAACGAAGTTCTGTTACGCGGCTTGCGGTAGCAGTAAATTGGTAGATGTCGTCAAGAAACGAAAAAGTGTTGTGACCCCTCCATGCGACTTTCTCTATATATAAAGAGACAGTGAGAGATAGTTGTTATGGTTTATGAGAGTGCTAAAGCCGATAGTGAAGTCAAAATGAAAATCCAAGATGGCGACAACTTCATAAGAGCTTCTACAAAATTTTACTTTTTTTTAAGCCTTCTCACTTTACCTACAGATGGACGTTTTGTCTGACAAAATAAAACATATTCTAAATAGCGACCCTGTGACCTCTGCCATGTAAAGCAGTCGCATAAAAAATACAATGATATCCATAACATGAGTATCAGGAACAAATCATTCAGATGTCGATGTATACGCTTTTATAATAAACTTCCAAGCCACGTTCAAGATCTAAGCCTTAATAAATTAAAATCATTCCTTAAACTTAAGTTGAGCCAGAAAGGCTTTTATACCGTTAAAGATTATATTGAGGACAAAAAGGCTTGGGATTTAATTGCTCCAATTTTCTGCATACTGAATGTTGTTTATTTTGTGTTTCTTTTTTCTTGTACATACACTGACAACACTCGTTTACTCGTTAACTGACGTCACTCCTTTTATGAATACTGTGGCTCCTTTTTGTATATCGAATGACGTTTCATCACCGCGTTTTTCTTTTACCTTTTCCTTATTTGCTACTATTTTATCCGTTAAGTATTGGTAGAGATATTTAGTTCGTTTCATGTGATCATTGACTAATTGTTGTGTATATTGTTTATTAAAGTTAACTGCAAAGGTACTATTCGCATCAGTGTGTCCAAAGACAACTTCGAAGGGTGTTAAGCCTGTTGTTGAATGTATAGTTTGGTTGTAGGACATAACCGCGTACGTCATTACGTCGGCAGCATCAGTAAATAGATGCACCTATTTTGCGATACTATATTTTTATGTGATGGTTGAGTGGAAACGCTCTATTAAACCCATAGAATTAAGGTTATGTGCCGTACCTATGTGCAGATCGATTTTATAAAATTGTAGTGTTTCTAAGTAAGGTATTGTTAAATACGGTTCCAGGATCGGCACTTATCTGGTTTGGTACGCCATATAACAAGAAAAACTTAATTAATGCACGGACTACTTCGGGGGTAGATCGGTTTGAGAGTATGAAGGTCTGTCCTAATTTGCTAAAAGCCACTATTATCGTCAAAAAGCATTTCCCTTCTATTAAGAAAAGGTCTATGAATATTTCAGCAAAGGGTTTTGTTTGTGTCTGTGTTTGTGTTAATAAAATTGGAATACGGTCAAATGGGGTTACTTTGATACTACGGGGTTACTTTGATAACAACTTTAGGCTTATGAAAAACTTAATTTTATAATATCTACAACACCAGTTAAAAAATAAACTATCAGTACTTGGCACTACTGATAGTTTCTTTGTATTATAGCGTTGTAGTTATTATAAAATTAAGGTTTTCATAAGCCTAAAGTTGTTATCAAAGTAACCCCGTAGTATCAAAGTAACCCCATTTGACGGTACTGGTTTGAGTTTACGATCGTATTTTAGTTTTTTACAGGTTTCACATGAATTATTATCCGTAGCAACAGTTACGTCCCTATTTCTCCAGAAATAGTTTCGCTTTATTTTCATGAGAGTTTATTTAATGCCGCGATGGCTGGTCTTACCCTGATGGTAAGTAAGTACTACTGAACGTTGTTCGTCTTCGTCCTCCACGTATACACGGTGACATTTGAATCACAGTTTTGCTAGAACAAACGTTGTTTAGACGATGGTCTACTACCATTCTACAGCATCAAATATTTTATTAAAACAATCTAATCTAGGAGTTCTCAAATTAGGCTGAAACGTGTAATACTGTTTGTAACATTAACCGCAACATCAAAGTACTCATCACGGTAGCGATATTGCATTCAAGATGCGAGCGCCGCGCGTCGCAACCGCAGTGTCTGTGTAACGATAATCCCGACATTTTTAATATTGCCTTTATTGTGTTTTTTTTGAAAACCAATGACGTTTTTTTTTCTATTGGATGCTATAGAATGGTTGTAGACCATGGTCTGAACAACGTTTGTTCTAGCAAAACTGTGATTCAAATGTCACCGTGTATAATTCTTTTCGTGCATTCGTAAATTTTAACAGTATTTTTTTTTTATAGTTTAATGCCAGCGTCTGTAAACTGTTTACGGTGTATTTGATCCTCAAAGTAAAAGAAATATTTTATTTTAGGTTTCATGTATTCTAGAAGAAATTGTTTTACTAAGTCGGGATTATCTACAGGTAAATGTATCTCAAAAATGTTTTGTTTATCACGTGACATATTTTTTACTGATAATTTTTTTCTGTTCCAGGTGAAAACAAGGACCTGATGGGGCTTCGTGTCTACAGCTTCGTCTAGGATGGAGATGCCGTCCGTATCGATATCTTGGGCTGAGTGTATTGTTTCAGGTAATGAACATGCTGTGAGGGTGCTAGGTGATCGGACTGAATAAGGTGAGGTAATGTCTGATGGTGACGGGGCGGTCAACGTTTCTGAAGAGTCTGATATTAATATTGGATTGTCAGGTCTTTCAGTATCACCTACATTGCCCTGTATGGATATGTTATCTTTATTGCTAAGTACATTTAATTTTATACGTGTCATGTCTGCGTTGCTTTTTTGTGAAGCATTCTGAATAATGGTTGTCGTAAAAGAATTGCGTGCACTGACTGGACAGGTCCACTCAATCTGTGTGGTTCTTTCCTCAAAAGACCATTGCAGACACCGATCTACATAGCTTTCACATGATCTGACCAAGATTTTGTCTGGACTTTAAAAGAGACTGTGACCTCTGAGTTTGTTTCGGCCTTTCTTCTCAGAGTAGTCAGATAGGAAACGCCAACCTCATCTAGTTAAAAAAATATGATTGACGTGTAAAAGTGTTTGTTCAAACCTACTTACAGAAATAAAATCATTTATCATTTAATCTATCCATGTAACTAGAGCGCTAGGCATACGTACGTTATTACCGATTTTCTTAAAGTCAGTGATTGAGTCACCGTTATACTTTTACTAGTGTTTCAGTACGGGGGTCTAAAGTGATTTCATATGTGAGGCTGTATAGTATGGGTATTTCTGTATTTTGTGTTGGTAAAATTTGCGTCTTCCTATCTATTGTTGCATCCAAAATTTTTAATAGATCAGAACCTATTATTCCGTCGTATCTTAGAGCATTTTTAATGCTCTAAGCGTCGTATCGTCTATCGACGTCGTAAACATAGAACTTGTGTTTGAGGAAAATTTTGAAAGTTTTTGGTAAGGCTATGTATTTAACTTTGTCATGTGAGCTATGTGCATGTGTGCTAATAACTTCAAATGGTTCGTTATACATATTTGTAGGCTGAAAAGTATTGATTGACATTTCTTGGATTAATAAAACTTCTTGTACTTCCGGTGTCAATCATTAGGCGAGCATCAATTTCCGGAATATAGATGTGTGGCAAACGGTTTGAACTATTGCAATTTAAATTTATTACTACGTGGTCGTTACCCGAGTCTGTTATAGGGAAATTTACGTGTTCTTCATGGTTTGTTGGCTCGTTAGAAACCAGCTCGGCTCAGGCGGTGTGTTCGTAACTTTCAGTAAGGTTTAAGTTATTTTCACAGTCTACGTAATGAGGCTGAATATCCTGGTCTTGTAATATTTGCGTTTAATTATTATTATACGAATAAAACGTATTGTTATTGTCAGAGTTATTTGTAATCGTGTTATTTCTAATCCGTCCGAGATATTTCTCTTTATTAACTTTATTTAAATTGACTCCATTAATACTAAGAGGTTTGTGACCTGAGATTTTTTTGTTTTTAGCTGCAAATATTATATAGTTGGTTTTGGCTGTATTATGATAATTAATGTTATATGAGTTTATTTCTGTAAGTAGGTTTGTATAAACACTTTTACACGTCAATCATATTTTTTTTAACTAGATGAGGTTGGCGTTTCCTATCTGACTACTCTGAGAAGAAAGGCCGAAACAAACTCAGAGGTCACAGTCTCTTCTAAAGTCCAGACAGAATCTTGGTCAGATCATGTGAAGGCTATGTAGATCGATGTCTGAAATGGTCTTTTGAGAAAAGAACCACACAGATTGAGTGGACCTGTCCTGACAGTGCACGAATTTGTCAGTAACCGTGCAGCTCGACTCAGAACTTAAGGAGCTCAACGATTCGACGAACAATACCAAAGAAAGGACATTTGGGTAGGCCACATAGACTACTCAAACCAGAACATTATTAAAACTGGAACAATGACCCACATAGTCCTCACATTCACAACAATTAAAATAATATAATACTTTTTACAGTAAATATTCATGTCATTGTATATGTAAAAAGTTATAGATACTTATAGCAAAGATTAAAAGTACAATAGTTAGCAAAAACCAACAAAATAAATCAACATTCCCTGTGTAAGTTTATTGGAACAGCTCACTCCCAAGCCTTTTTGTCCTCAATAAAGTATTTGACTGTATAATAGGATTTCTGGTATAGTTTCCTTTTTATAAAAGATTTGATTTGAATTTATTAAGGCTTAGTTCTTGAATGTGGCTAGGAAGTTTATTATAAAAATGTATACATTGGCATCTAAACGAGCCACCTATTTTCTTGAGCTTGGTAGTAGAAACAACAAATTTGTGTTTGTTCCTAGTATATAGATTATGGATATCACTGTATTTTTTAAACAGATTAATATTTTTATGTGCATACAAAAGATTTTCATAAATATACTGAGAAGGCACAGTCATTATATTAATCTCTTTTTTGTCTCTGAGGGAGTGTCTGGGACTTAATTTATAAATTGAATGAATTGCCCTTTTTTGTAAAACAAAAATTGTCTGAATATCGGCGGCATTTCCCCACAACAGAATACCGTACGACATTACACTATGAAAATAACTAAAGTATACTAAACGGGCTGTCTTTAAATCAGTTAAACCACGAATTTTTCTAACAGCGTATGGTGTAGAGCTAAGCTCTTTTGACATTTTATCTATATGGGGGCCCCATTGCAGCTTGGCGTCTAAAGTTATGCCTAAGAATACTGTTGTATTTTCGGGTTTCAACTCTTCCCGCTTTATGAGAACACTTGTATCTACCTGTCTAACATGTGGTATTGTAAACTTAATACATTTAGTTTTTTTCTCGTTACGAAGAAGGTTAATAACTTTAAACCAGTTAACTACTTTTGCGAGGACGCTATTTACATTCTTAGTAACCCACACATGCCCATGCACATGCATGTATTCAAATAGTTGATTGATAGTTAACAAGATTGCATTCAATGGCATCAGAGGCAATAACCGCAATTAAACTGTAGTGAGAAATGGGTACCATTCTGACACCTTCCTTGCTACCTCCGGTGTCCCGCAGGGATCAATTCTTGGCCCATTGTTGTTTTTAATTTATATAAATGACATCGGAGACTGCTTTCATAGTAGTCATTTTCTATTGCATGCTGATGACCTCAATGTTTACAGGAAAATCGTAACGATCGATGATTGTTATCTTCTACAACAAGATTTAAATAGATTATCTGACTATTGTGATATAAATAAATTAAAATTAAGTATAGCTAAGTGTAGGTATATGGATTGCACCAAAAATAAAAACATTGTTACTTTTAATTATTCTTTATGCAATGAATTACTTATAAGAGAGACTCAAAATTAGTGACTTGGGGTATTATATTGGATTGTAAACTGCACCTAAATCTACACATTGATAAGATAATTGCTAAGGCATTTCAAATGTATCACCTTGTAATTAGATCATCCGTAGATTTTAAGCGACCAGCCACTTTCCTGCATATCTTTAATTCTTTGATTCGGCCACAAATTGAGTACGCCTGCATGATATGGGATCCATATTATGCTAAATACAATCTTGCTATAGAAAAAGTTCAGCGCAAATTCTTAAGATCAATGCAGTTTAGATGTCATTTGGAACGAATCTCATACACTCAAGCCATACAAAAGTTTAACCTTCTTACCTTGGAATCAAGGCGACTGTTGCTTCAAACCATGATGCTTCATGATCTGTTGCACAACAAGATTGACTGCTCAGACCTAGTTAATAATATATTTTATGTAGTGCTCAGAACAATTTTATTATTCGACGGGTGGCACGCGTTTATCCACTTTTTTCCACGACACCTTGTCGTACCAACGCGGGTGAACGGGCGCCTCTCCATAGACTAGCTAAAATTTATAATGAACATTTTATGAATTTGGATATATTCGCTTTGGATCGCCTAAAATTTAAGAAATATTTTGTGAATTGTCTACATTTGCGTAACGTTTAGTGTATCTTCTTTTAGTTTGTTTTCGTAATTTGTTTTAGTAATAAAATAAGTACAGCCTCTCTTCCTATCTTCTTCTTTGTGCTTGTGTAACTTGAATAATGTGTCTTCACTGTATCATTATCATAGGTAATCTGTGGAAACCCCCAGGCTGTTATAAAAGCCTTTAAAGATCTAAAAATTAAATCCACTGAAGATCTCTGGGGAATGTCTGTAAAAGTCTGTAGACCTATCATTGAAACCATAGCGCCCTATTTAGCATTTATATTTAACACCAGTGTAGACCAAGGAGTCTTTCCGGATCTCATGAAACATAGTAAAATAGTTCCTTTGTTCAAATCCGGTGATAGTAAAGAACCCAACAATTATAGGCCTGTGTCAATTCTGCCCGTTCTCAGCAAGGTGTTTGAAAAGTTGATGCTCAATCAAATGTTACGTCACTTTAATAAAAATTCCATCTTTCATGAACAACAGTACGGTTTCACCAAAGGGCGTTGTACCACTGACGCTGGTGTCACCCTAATAAAGAACATTTTTAACGCCTGGGAAGAAGCACAAGATGCCATTGGAATCTTTTGCGACCTCTCTAAGGCGTTCGATTGCGTAAACCATCAGACACTTCTGCTGAAACTAGAGCACTATGGGATTAGAAATACAGCTCTTGATTTACTCAGATCATACCTGAAAGATAGAAAAGTTACAGTTCAAGTAAACGGCGTAAACTCATTAGGGTCTGAAATGGCAATGGGCGTTCCTCAAGGTTCGATATTGGGTCCATTCCTCTTTTTAGTTTATATAAATGATTTACCCCAATTACTTCAAAATCAACCGAAGATGGTGTTATTTGCAGATGACACATCATTGATATTTAAGATAGACCGACGGTCACAAAATCTTGACGACGTGAATAGCTCTATTCTTCAGGTCCATGATTGGTTTACGGTGAATAATTTGGTACTAAATGGTAAAAAAACCAAATGCATTAAATTTAAATTACCGAATGTAAGAAGTAGCGAGTGTGACATCATGTTGAATGGAGAAAAACTGGAATTAATTAATCACACAGTTTTTCTGGGAATCACGCTAGACGAGAAATTACAATGGGGACCTCATATAACATCTCTTGCGGGGCGGCTAAGCTCGGCCGCTTATGCTGTTAGAAAGATAAGACAGTTAACAGATGTAGAAACCGCGCGTTTGGTCTATTTTAGCTACTTCCACAGCATTATGTCGTATGGCATTTTACTGTGGGGTCGGGCTGCTGACATTGAATCCATCTTTATTTTGCAAAAGAGAGCTGTCAGAGCCATTTATAATCTACGTCAACGCGAATCTCTCAGGGAACTATTTAAAAGGATTAATATTATGACGGTACCTTGCCAATTCATCTATGAAAATATTACGTACGTAAGAAAAAATCTACATCTTTTTAATAAAATAAGTGATAGACATAATTTTAATACAAGAAATAAAGATAAATTGATCAACCATTTTTCAGATTAGCTAAAATACATAAATCTTTGATGGGGTACTGTGTTAAATGCTACAACAAAATACCTTGTAATATATTGCAATTAAATGAAAGAAAATTTAAAACTCATATAAAAAGTTCACTGTGTAAACAAGCATATTACAAATTAGAGGATTATATCCAAGATAAGAATGCTTGGAAACATGCTGGTCCAGCTCCACGGGACAATCTAGGATCTTGACAAAATTAAAACTTGTTGCTACTTTAATTGTATGGTTTGTTATTTTTATGACATTGGTTTACATTCTGTGACTACTTTAACTCACACACTGACATATTAATTGGTTACATAATTTGGGAAATCGTATACTTTTACAATGTTTGTAAATATGTGAACACCATGTATCTATCATTTAATTAACTTATTTATCATTGCTACGTTTATTAAATTCTTTTTACCTATTTTGGTAGGGTAATTTTTATTATAGGTGCATCGTCTTCACATATAATTATATAATTAATGTATACAAAGTATTGTAACACATTTTAAAAGAGTAACGATGGAGTTTCTTGCCCATTCTTCTCCATACGAAACTACCTTTTGGAAGGGGCGACTAGAATCAATTCTATTTAAATGTAAATGTTGACGTTCAAAAGTGCCTTTTATGTGCCTATTTGAAATAAATGCTTTGACTTTGACTTTGAAACGTCGTGGATTGTACATTAACCCACTTCCAATGTAATCTTAGATGTAATATATAATGTACAATTGTTTGTTTTCCCTAACAAAATAAATTTATCTTAGCCGTACCGTTCATTGTTTTTTATTATGCTCAAATAAACATTTAATCTCTTTGTGTATGAAATTCTAGTCAGTTGTATCTCATTATAAAAAAAATATTGGGTCGGATATTAAGACAGTAGTAAATACACAATTTTTTTTTATAATAAAAAAAAAATACAAACTCTATTTCGGTTTCTGATATTTTTTTATTTATTAATAAAGGTACACCAACAGCTTCTGTATACAAAATAACAGTAAATAACAGTTGAGGGCTTACACAGTTGCCAATAAGAGGTGAACCAACATTCTCAAATACAGTGATATCCTAAGGTGAAAACGAAATGCTTAAAAATTTAATGGTAACAACTATATAAACAGAAATATAAAAAGACATAAGTTATAAAATTGCAGAGGTTGCAAGAAATACCTGCATACTAATGCAATAAAATTATCTTTAGATTGTGTGAGTTGCGTGCTTTGGGGTAATATATTTATATATATCAATAATTATAGCTCAGCGCCACAGTTAGGTATACCTACATTTGATAAATTTTATAAATGGGTACAGAAAAGCAATCAGACATCAACACTGTAGCATTCATTTGAACCATGTGTTGAAGGTAATTGCTTGTTAAAATGGCCGACCTTTGTGTGAACGATCGCTAACGACCTGCGGATGTACTTTCTGTTTTATTGTCAATATATTGGATTTGTGTGCACGTATTGTGTTTCATTGAAACATAAACTAGCTGTATTGCCTGTAAATGGTTGCTCATAAAGTAATTTAATAAAAGTTATGTTCAACAGTGGAAGTGCAATTAAAGAGCCTTCGATAGCGAATAAATAGTGTGCCCCACGAATAGCCTCTCTACCTACCATCTAATCTTTTTACCAACCCAAGAGAGAAAACAGTGTAAGATTTAATTTATTCCGCACGCGTATTCATTCTTGTTATCTGTATACATAATATTTAACATAATTATGATGAATCAGCAATGTTTTATAAATAATTCATGATTCCAATCCCACTCCATAATATCAAGTACAACATTTTAAGTATTTTATTTAAATTAAATAAAGAGAATTCTAAGTATCTCATTGCTTATTAATTCTGAAGAAAACCGGTTTCTCGAAAGCTCCCTAATGGAAAGGAAATATTTCAATGAATTCAGAAAATGACAGCCACGAATAATGATTAAATAAAATAATGCGAATAATTACGACCCTCCTGTTTACTTATAAATGTGCTTACCTACTACTTATACTCCACCAACATATTAGAAGGTATCGACTGAACATAAACATTAATCTTGCCAATCGGTTTGCTAATTAGCAAGCAACAAAGTACAAGATATCATAATTTCTGTTGCACCCAACAATATATCCGACCGAGTGTCTCTTTAGAAATGCCGTAAGGTTACGGTAGGTTTTGATATCAATATCATTGTTGGTCATAACAGTGCTTTTTAATATGGAATACATGTATAATAAGCTGAATTATGAACCTAAACGCGTTGCCATAAGAGTCACTTTACAAGCAAGTGTGTTGAAAAATAGTGTTCCGGCACCGTTTCTACTAGTTAACCGTCTTAATTAGTAGTTGGTGCATAATGTGCCCGTAAACTACCGCTATTGACCGTTCCAATACCGCTGCACGACTGCACACACCACGAGACAACGTATACTCGTTGGGTACGTGTGTTATTTGTGAGTACGTGTTACTTGTACGTTACCACGACCGCGACCGGCGCTGGACGAATAGTGCAATGACTACTTATTATACGGGTAACGGGGGTCACACTGAAACTTTTTAGAATAGGCCAGTAAGAAAAGCAAGCCGATGTAAAGTTTCCTTAAATTTTGAATTGGGAACTCTTTGGGAATCTGTAGATGTGTGAAGATTTCATATTATTGTCATTTGTTTTTACAAATTAGCGGCAATTTAAAAAGTATCTGTCGTGTGTCGAATTGGATTTGACTAGAAATAAAATTCTTTCAACGATTTATTAAGACTTTCGTTGCGTTCTTACTCAGCAACAATGTTACGATAGACTTCGATTAGCATTTCATGACGAAGCCCCATCCCGTGCTATTTACAACTGGTTTAATGAGTTTAAACGTAGTTGAAGCAATCTCACTGATGATTCGCGAGAAGGACGTCCTTCTACGGCGACTACTGAACATAACTAGCTGGTAGAAGGGTGACATATCAACAGATTCGGACAGCTTTAAGCATTGGTATCAGTCATGTACAATAAGTCTTACATGAAAATTTAAGCGTCAGAAAGCTCTGTACTAGGTGGATACCTCATAATTTGACGGAAGAGCAAAAACGCCGTCTGAATATATTGTTACGAACCTGAAAGCAAAAGAAAATCTGCGCAATGGATGTTCCCATTCGAAGATTTGCCGACAAAAGTAAAGAAGGGCAGAAGTCAAGGGAAAAGATGATTGCCTCATTCTTTGGACGGACGGGTCATTTCGCAACAATTGTCCTAGAAGATAAAAAAACTGTTACTGCAGATTGGTATGTCCGTCATTGTTTACCAGTTGTCTTGGAAAATGTTAGACAGCAGTGCCTAAGAAGCGGGAAACCACCACGACAACGCTCCAGCTCACTCCGCCAAACGGACTATCGAATATTTGTCTATCGAAAGTGTGGAGTTAGTGAGTCAACCTCCTAGTCCTGACCTAGGCTGGCACCTTCTGACTTTTATTTATTTCCAAAAATAAAAGATAAATTTAGAGGAATGCGTTTTGAGAACCCTGAAGATGCCGTGGCTGCGTTTGAAAAAGGCGTGGAAGAAATCCGTAAAGAGGAGTGGGCCCACTGTTTCAGTCAATAGTTCCATCGCATGCGACGATGCTTAGAAAGGAACGGAGAGTACTTTGAAAAGCAATAAAAATATTATCAGGCTTCTACATCATTCCATTTTTTATTTTCTAAAACTTTCAGTGTGACCCACGTTAGGTCTATTTATTTGAAAACCAGTGTCAGGCACTATTATAATTTGTCTGTCATGTTTGCTAAACTGGGCTTATTTGGCACAGCCGTGACACACAATACTGTTATTATAATATATTTTTTTGGTTTTTCGTTTTATTTTCATATGGTCTGATGGGCGTATATACGTATGTGTCTAGAGGCGGCTGCGCCCGCTGCGCCGTATATGAATTTAACAGTCACAAATAAACGCAGATTACAATAACACGTATTCTTTCCCCGTGTTGATAACCTCGCATCATAATAATTATATCTAAACTATAGATAAAGCCTAAAGTGGTGAGCCCGACGTTATAAACTCAGTGATATTCTGGGATCCAATTCATCAGTCGGCAGATTCTAACCTTACACGAAATTATTTGATGCAGTCTCTTCAAAATATTATTGAATAAAATACACAAACAAAAACCTTACCAAGACTGTCAAAAATAATAAAGCCTTGGGTAACTCCGAGTTTACTAAGGTGCACGAGAAACAGGGGTAAGTTACACAGAAAAGCTAAATTATCAGCGAAAAACGAAAATGTTCAAATTAACTTACAGACGTTACAGGAATTCTTGTAACGCTCTGTTACGAAAAATAAAGAGAGAGTACGACAAAAACCTAATTAAAAATGCACAAACAGACAGTAAAACATTATGGAAAGCTATTCGAATCATCGCAAACACAGCAAAACCAAAACAACGCACAAAAGAACTCCTAACATTCTCTACTTCTCCAAGGCAATCCTTAAATTATATAAATAGTTATTTCATGAATATTGGAGCCTCATTGACTGCTAAAATTTACCAAGAAACAAACACATCTGATGCACATTCTCAATATCATTTATAGACGAGTGTAACCAACAGAGTAATTCATTTGTTTTGATGGATACTGCTGAGCAAGAAGTTGAACTAGTTATAAATGGTCTAAAAACAGATTGTGCATCGGGTTGCGATAAGATTAGTGGTGAATTTCTAAAATTGCATAAAATATTCTGGTTCCACCTATTGCGAAAATTATCAATGATAGTTTACAGTCTGGCTTACTCCCTGATTCCCTGAAAAGGTCTGAAGTGTGCCCAACCACGAATACGAGCAAGCAGAGAAGCGCTTCTTTTACGAATGATATCTGCCAAACCATCTATTTGCCTTTCCGCAAACATATTTGACGCACTACATCGCCATGGCAGCCCCAACAGTATCCTGGGTGCGTTATTATACTGGACACGCAGATCTCTTTATGCACGCAAACTATAACTAGTCCACAGGCTGCACGTGTAAAATGACGAGCAAAATGACTTAAACAATGTAATCTTGACAGCCTCCGTACATCGCGTAAACCTGCGGGCCAGCATGTTGCAGCGTACCGACAGCGACCTACGATCCCTGTTATCTTTCAAGTCGTCGGTAACCGAATGACCCAAGTACTTAAAATTGGTCACCCTATTTAAGGGTGCTCCGCTGGTATAGTTGGGTAAACCCACACCTACTTTAACACCTGCTTTAAAATCCATTATTTTGCTCTTTTTGGTGTCAAAGTCAAAGTCAAAAGTCAAAGCATTTATTTCAAATAGGCACATAAAAGGCACTTTTGAACGTCAACATTTACATTTAAATAAAATTGATTCTAGTCGCCCCTTCCAAAAGGTAGTTTCGTATGGAGAAGAATGGGCAAGAAACTCCACCGTTACTCTTTTAAAATTTGTTACAATATTTTGTATACATTAATTATATAATTTTATGTGAAGACGAAGCACCTATAATAAAAAAATTACCCTACCACAATAGGTAAAAAGAATTTAATAAACGTAGCAATGATAAATAAGTTAATTAAGTGATAGATGAAAAGTATACGATTTCCCAAATTATGTAAACAAGTAATATGTCAGTGTGTGAGTTAAAGTAATCACAGAATGTAAATCAATGTCATAAAAATAACTAACTTAACTATATAATTAAAGTTACAATAAGTTTAATTTTGTCTAGACCCTAGATTGTCCTATGGAGCTGGACCAGCATGTTTAGCTCAGCAACACCATAACTAATTTTATTAACACACTCCATCTACAACACACATAGAACACACAATCATATGTCCACTACTTGAGTAATTAACACTGACCGTAAATATTAAATTAATACATTCAAGTTTCGCTTTTGCGCTTATTTGTGAACACAGTGAAATACTTTTATTTTTCTATTTACATTAGAACTATGAATAGAAAAAGCATATTATGTTTCTTTATCAAAGTATAATTTCTGTCTTGAAGATTATATTTCAATACCTAGAAAGCACATTAGGAGACAGAACTTTTTCTTTGAAGGATCAACTTCAGATTCCTCTGACTCCAATAGCGAAACAAATAATAGTCGTCGAGGACGCAAGAGATCACGAAAAATTGAGAAGTGGCAGCAAGGGCGATCGAAGCAACTCCGTAATAAAGGCGAATCGTATGTCTCGATGTCAAAAAGACGTAAAACTGTTCCGGCTCGATTTATAAAAGACACATGTAACGAAAACTGTAAATTAAAGTGTAAAGATAAGATCGATGATGAGGGGAGATACCACTTATTTAGCTCCTTTTGGGACCTAGGGAACTTAGTTGCACAGAGGGCCTATTTACGAACGTGTATGGAAGATGTTACCCCCAAATATAAATACAGTAATTCCCAAAATCCCAGACGTCCAAACAAGGCTTTTTATTTTATTTTAAATGATAATAAAATAAGAGTATGTAAGACTTTTTTAAAGAATACACTGTCTATATCTGAAAGAATGATTTACACTGTGCAATCTAGAATGAACGATGGTTTTATACTTGATGACCTAAGAGGGAGACATAATAAACACAACAAACTTAACCCACAGTTACTAGATGACATTCGAAAACATATCAATACGATTCCAAAACTAGAATCACATTATGTTCGAGCTTCGACGTCAAAGCAGTACATTGGCGGTGATAAGACTATTAAGGATTTGTACAATGATTTTGCTGCACAGCAAAGAAATACTAACAGGGAAGTAGGTAATTATATGGCATAATATTACAAAATTTTTAACAATGAATTTAATTTAGGATTTTACCAACCAAAGAAAGATCAGTGTGATCTATGCACATCATACCACAATTCAAATGTTGAACAGAAACAAGTTTTGGAATATAAATATTGTAAGCATATGCAGGAGAAAACCTTGAGTCGTGCTGAAAAATTTGCCGATCGTCAAAATATAACCAAAGACTCTAGAGTAGTTATCTATGACTTAGAAGCTGTTCTACAGTGTCCGAGGGGTGATACTTCGGCTTTTTATTATAAGTCGAAACTAAATAGCTATAATTTGACTATGACAGAGCTACTAAATGGAGATAAAAAAGCATATGACAATGTTTACTGTTTCTTTTGGACTGAAGTAGATGCTAAACGAGGTGCTAACGAAATTGGCTCTTGCATTTGGGAATATTTACAAAATCTGTGTGCAAAAGACGAAGAACCGAAACAAATTATATTTTACTCAGACAACTGCTGTGGGCAGAATAAAAATAAATATATCGCCACATTATATTTGTATGTAGTAACTAATCTAAATATTTCCAGTATAACACATAAATTTATGATAAGGGGACATACACAGAATGAAGCAGACAGTGTGCACAGCCTAATAGAAAGAGAGGTAAAGAAAAACTTAAAAGCAGGTCCAATTTATAGTCCAGACCAGTATGTTACCCTTATTAAAAATGCAAAAAAAAGTAAACCTGCAATTAATGTTCATGAAATGACATTTGAGTCTTTTATCAACTTAAAGTCTCTTCAAGAGCAGTGGGGTTACAACTTTAGTGTAGACATAGATGGGAATACTGTAAATTGGAATGATGTAAAGGTTTTGCAGATGGTGAAATCAGAACCATTTAATTTTTATTATAAAACTTCCTACAGTGATACAAATTTTAAACAAGTTGATATAAGAAACAAAAGAAAAAAAATGGACCCAATAACTGCGATTACTCTAGATAAAGCATATAGCCAAAGACAACAGCTAAGTGAAAATAAGAAAAAAGATCTAAAAGAACTACTAACAAAGAAATTGATTCCCTCCTTTTATGCAAGTTTTTATAATTCCATTGTTTAATATTGATGCTACTTATTTAAGAATGATGAATACTGTTTTTTTAGAAAGTGTAATAATATTACACACAATTATGTGTATTGCCACAAATTAAGTTCCTTTCTGCCAAAGTATGTTTATTAATAAGGTTTTTTAATAAGGTTAGATTGTGAGTGAGACTTTTAAACTGTTTTAAAGAATTATTCTATGATACTGTTAATTTTTGATATAAAGTTTAATTTTTTATGTTATTATTATTATGTTAGAACTTAGTTAAAACTAAGTATTAAGTTTAAAACTTTTGGGAGTAAATTACTAGACTGATTGTTTTTTAAGCTAAGTTTACTTTGAAATAATTATGTTACATTTGAATCTCAACTAGTGATAATTATGCATAATGCAAGACTGACTTGCTAATAATTTGATTATTATTTAATGATTCTATAGTGTTTAACTGTGAGCTATTGTTTTGTTGAAATATTGTGTAAAACTGAGGTAGTGATTATTTGTTATTGTTTTTTTTTTAATTAGATAATATCTTTAACTATTTCTATTTAAAAATTGAGAATATTTGTACTAGATTGCCTATAATCTAGGTTCCAAAAGGGAATCATGAACATGTGTGGCGGCATGTTAATTAATAATAAATATAATTATGGTTTATTATTCAGTGCAAATTTTGTGTCATTTAAAAAATTTTTTTTTTTTTTTTTGCGAAATGATGCAATAATACATAAGCCAATATTATCATATTTTGATTAATAATAAAACGAAGTATTTTGGAATATATTTTAATATGCTCTTGCTAATTTATATAAAAGAGAATTATTTAGAATTGTTGCATGTTTATTTCATCTACTAACTAGAATTTTTTGGCATAAACTGATTTAACTCAAAACTTTTTTTTTGCTTCATTTTTTTTAAGGTATAATAGATAATTAGTATAAAAGTAACCATTTATATTAAAAGGCCATAGTTTTGTCAATCAAAATCAGTAGTTAAATTATCGAAACACCTAGTAAGTGGTCTAAAACTTTGAATCAAAGACAAGTCGGAATAAGTTGAAAACTTTAATCGCCGATTCCCACAAGTTGTAGTTTTTGAGTTACATCTTTTTTTTTTAAGCGAGCGTTTTGTAAAAAGTTCACTATTGAAGAGGCTCATCTCTGTCTCTCTTATGTGTGTGGTATTTTCTTTACAAACTCGATGTGCCTATGTCCTGGAGCGCATCGCTCACGCGTCACCTCTGCCGCCCGGCGCCCGTGTGTCCCCACGGAGCGGATGCCCCGCCCACCATCAGACACTTCTATTAGCTACGTCACACACTTCGTACTTATACTTTATAGTATGATAAGTTTTCTATGATTGACAGTTCGTCGCCGGAAACAAGATTTCCTTTACGTCTTATTTCGCACATTTTCACACTATTCTTTGGGAAACTACAAACTCTATAAATAATTACAACATAAATCAATTAAGCCGAAGTTATGTTCAGTTATAAAATATCGGCCACAGATGAATACACACAGATCAAACGATCAAACAGTGCGTGACTGCGACCGGGAGCTATGAACTATTCGTGTTAATTGCCGGATCGAAATCCTCCCCGTCTGCTGTAAACAGATCATAAACTAAGCTATTCCAACACTTAACTGATCCGATCGGATTCCCTTCCTTTGTTCTCTGCGGTACGTTGGTTCCAACATATGAAATACATACGTTTGAAGGAAACTTCAACAATGTAGGTTCTCAGGAATAGTCCCAAAATAGTTTCGGTCATTCGGACATTAGTAAAATGATGTCTAAAGATTTAGACTCTAGAAGAGTAGGTAGGTAGGTAAACGTCGTGGAAGTCAGCCATGCATGAAAAAAGTAGTATCTTGTTTACTTCCGTACATAATGAAAGGCAGACTTTGATTATCTACATCCCACTTTTACCGTTTTCTGGGATGTTCGACTTTGTCTGTCTAAAGCCACGAGATTTTATATTCTTTCAAACACAATAGAAGTATAATAAGCGGACCTATAAAAGGATAAGACGAAGCTGAGCGACTAATATTTATACATTCATTAATTAATCTCGAGGGAATGTTACTGTCTTTAAGCGACTTCAATAAAGGAAGAGGTTATGCCGTCAGCGATTTTAGTTTTGCCATGTATTAGTTATTATACACCAATTTATCTGTGATTACTGAGCCGAGTGCGTTTTGCCACTTCAACAGTGATAAATATAATGAGATACCAATGTCCCTGATGTGTGAAGTACGTACCATGGCTATGAGCTCAACTCAGTAAGTACAAACTAACTCAATATTAATTAATCGTGCCTACAGGATCGTGTATTCAGAGGATCTTCGCCCAACTATGAGAGCTTATCTCACTTAGCGACGCGCCTCCACGCGGGCTCATCTCGCATAGTTCGAGATAATCCGCGGCCTGTGCCGCTACATACCTCAACCATTGAAGTAGGCTTAAGATTAGAACAAAGTGTCTCTTATTGTTACATACGGATATCGAACGGGTACTGAGTAGGCGCGACACCATTATGATTATAACAATATAGCTTGAACCAAATGGGACATAGTTGATAACCATTAATTTTGCTGTATAGTTCTGTTTCTACTGGAGCCTAAATTTAATTATACTTTTTAGTGCTTGGTAAAAGTGTGTTTTTTTTAAACAACATACTTCTATTTTTTACTTTTTAGTCTAGTATATTCTTCATTTAGTTAATCAGTCTAAGGTCAACGAAGTTATGACTCGAGGAGTTTACTAGTAGCCACTGAAGAGTTCCACTATCGACCCCCTGGCTCCATCATCAGACCCTCGTTACCTACCTTTGCTTTAACAAACACAATTAAGTTAAATGGATCTAGTTGGAGCACTTCTATTCGGCCGGTGGGTGTGACCGCAGCGTGTCGTGTACAGTTAAGTGCACATGTAGCGACTTACCGCTTGTTTACGCGACCAGTGACGACCAGTGACGACCAGCGACGCTTGCCACACTACGAAAACTTTTATCCGTCTTTTCTCTTGTCGACACAAACTACATTGTTCTACATCCATTTTTCCCACCTCCTAGTCCTGCTCGATTATACTATGTTAGGCAAGCCTAACCTAGTGTAAGGCATCATAGCCCAGCGGCGAGTCGGGAATAATATTGTAATGAATTTCATTTTACTTCTGGTCTGGTTAATAATGTGATTTGAATTTGAAACCTTAACGAAAATTCTACTTTACTTACAAAAATTAAAGAATATCGAATTGCTTTTCTATACCTAGCAGAATGTGTGAAATGTAAAGTATTCCCCTAGGAAATAAAAGTGTCTTCGTTTTGGACGAGCTTGAATCCAAATCTAGTTTCAAAATAGCGCCGTGTGGCTCGCGGGGGCTGTTTAAATGTTACTTTTATCAAAGTCACGAGAACAGAAGAAATACTACTCAAAGATATGGATGGTGTGTCCTCAGCGCTGTCGGGACATTTGCATAAAGGTACGCAGCCAATGTTTTAATCAGACATTTTACTTCACAACGTTTAACAATAGACACGCTAGATTAAACTTTATTGTTTAAACCATAAGGTTTTATTTGCTAGGGGAAGTATTTAAACAACAGGATAATTTGTATTTAGACTAGGATATTTTAGGCTTTTGCTTTTTTTCAAAAGATTGTTATTTGTAAGGGTACAAAAGTTGTCCTGAATTCGTTGAAGTGAAAAGATCTGACACCAGAGGGTTAAATGATAAATTATTTATTTCTAGGTTTGTACAAACACTTTACACGTCAATCATATTTTTTAAACTAGATGAGGTCAGCGTTTCCTATCTGACTACTCTGAGAAGAAAGGCCGAAACAAACTCAGAGGTCACAGTCTCTTTTAAAGTCCAGACATCATATTGGTCAGATAATGACGTCAGTGACCATCACTGAGTCGAACATAGCAATCGACAAGTTTTTGTTCTTGATCTATAAAATAAACAAAACTTCTACAAACGCATATATTATATTTTACTTCAAACATGATTTTTGCGCTTTTCGGTACGAACGTTATTCTTCGATATAGGTACAGGGGTCACACTGAAAGTTTTTATTAGAATAGGCCAGTAAGAAAAGCAACCAATGAAAAATGTATTTAAATTTTGAATTAAGAACTCATTGGGAATCTGTAAAAATTGTGTCATTTGTTTTTACAAATTGGCGGTAATTTAAAAACTGTATGGCGTGCGCCGAAACTGATTTGACTAAGGAAAATGTTCCTTCATTTATCTCGTGATTTATTACGACTTTCGTTGCGGTCTTACTCAAAAACAATGTTACGATAGACTTCGATTAGCATTTCATGACGAAACCCCATCCCGTGCCACTGTTTACAACTGGTTTAATGAGTTTGAACTTGGTCTAAGCAAACTCACTGATTATTCGCGAGAAGGACATCCTGTGCGCACGGAACGTGAGTGCTGTGCGGCTAATGATTGAAGCTGTTAGAAGGTTGACATACGAACAGATTCGGATAGCTTTAGACATTAGTATGAGCCAAGTACAAAAAGTCTTACATGAACATTTAGGCGTCAGAAAGCTTTGTACTAGAAGGATTCCTCATAATTTGACGGAAGGTCTAAAACGCCGTCGTTTAGATTGGTGCCGCTCAATGGTTGAAAAGTATGACGGAGGTGACTCGAATGCTGTTTAGGGCATCGTCATAGGTGATGAAAGCTGGATATATTGTTACGAACCCGAAACCAAAAGAAAATCTGCGCAATGGATGTTTGTTTCCATTCGAAGATTTGCCGACAAAAGTAAAGAAGGGCAGAAGTCAAGGGAAAAATATGATTGCCTCATTCTTTGGACGGACGGGTCATTTCGCAACAATTGTCCTAGAAGATAAAAACTAAAACTGTTACTGCAGATTGGTATGTCATTCATTGTTTTCCAGTTGATTTGGAAAATGTTAGAGAGCAACGCTTAAGAAACAAGATCCTCCTCCACCACGACAACGCTCCAGCTCACTCCGCCAGATGGAGTAGCTAATATTTGTCTATCGAAAGTGTGGAGTTAGTAAGTCATCCTCCTTACAGTCCTGACCTGGCACCTTGTGACTTTTATTTATTTCCAAAAATAAAAGATAAACTTAGAGGAATTCGTTTTATGAACCCTAAATATTGGTTGCGTTTGAAAAAGGCGTGGAAGAAATCCCTAAAGAAGAGTGGGCCCACTGGTTCAGTCAATGGTTCCATCGCATGCGACGGTGCTTAGTAAGGAACGGAGACTGCTTCTAAAAGCAATAAAATATTAACAGGCTTCTACATCATTCCGTTTTTTATTTTCTAATAACTTTCAGTGTGAGTTACGTATTCTGTGATGTACCGTCAAACTGGTGTAGTACGAGTTGAGAGTGCTCTGAGCGCGGGAGAGCCTCGTTGTGCGCGTCGCGGCTAATTATTACACACTCACACATTATAACAGTCCTTCAGACCCAGTTTCGGCCATGGCGGCCAATCTCAGCGGAGACGTTGGCGGCTACATCCACGCGGTGTACAAGACGTGTGAGCGCTGATACTTGTGCACTCGCTCTTCCCTCTCTCACAGTCGGATGGGCCGGCTATCCGACACGACTGGAGATGAATGAGGCACAGGAGCACCGGCTCACCGCGCGCACCGAGGCACAGGAGTACCTATGTACCAGCCACCTATGTACTACCAAACTCCGGGCTGTTACTGACAAATCCTAATGGAAAAACCCAATAACATTTTGCCCGACCTGGGAATCGAACCAGCGACTGCTACGGTCAGCAGTCTCGCTTACAACCACGTGACCAACGGCCACACGCACACACTATGTGTGGCCCTGTGATGACCTGATGACGTCACCACACGCAGCATATGCAGTACATTTTGTCGCACAATTAGAATGTACCACAGTTAGCTTCACCTCTTTGAGTTTGCTCTAGAATTCCATTACTCCTCATTATAGCGTTTTATCACGTACGGTGGCGGCGATTGGCGACCGATGTATTGTGAACCTTATTGCTTCAAGATACGACACCAAGTTACATTGTAAAACAATTTAATTTACATGCAAATAGCGCCGAGCGATTTATATCAATAGAGTATTGATAAGGGAGAATATTATTATGATGTATGGCGGGATGCGTAGCGCGTAGGCGTCGTAGCGGCGCGGCGCTACGTGTCTACGAGCGCGTAGCGCGTAGTATCGCACCGGCCATTCCTTGACGTCACGTCGCCTGATTTATACATCTGTTTGCTTTTTCTCTCTTTATTTTAAGGATCTTTTATCTGAATACGTGTCGGTCCTATCCAGTGAGTTTTTTGTATGAGTATTATGTAACATTTTGTCTTTTACTGCAAACAAGATTACAACTTTTCACTGAGATAGCAAGTTATGAGTTAAAGTTAGCTTCGCAAACAGTAACTCAGTTTTGTTTGAGCACAAGCGTGGAGCGTTTCAGTTTAATGAATGCGTGTACCTGAGCTGAATGCACCGCTCGAACCAGTTCGCTCACTTCACTAACAACGCCCAAATTAAGTACCTATACATAATTTAAACATAACATGTTGTCTCTGTTACTTACATATACAGATAAACTTCCGATATATTACGAATATTTATCGTTCTAGGATCGCATAGAAAAGTTACAGACTTCAAAACGCAGCGTACAACGATCTCCATCTAGTCCTTTTGCGATTATTGCTAAAATTATTATAGTATATTATGTAAGAAATCTTTCGACTAATATATTTTTTTAATATCTTTCCACCATGATACCAAACTTGGGCTATGTTTATATTGTAGACGCCTTAATATATGAAATCTTACTTAGAGCTAAACCAACCGAACAGGACAGAGCTGTTAATTGTAAAGGACTTTGTAGCCACAACACAAATATGAAAACCTTGATAGCGTTGTCTTTTGGTCGAGAAAGTGTTATTATGTAAACATGTGCGCGACTGTAGCGCCCTCTCGTGTCTCCGTCAGGAAATAAGTTTCGCTGCATGACCGCACAGCACTGAGTCGCTCCGTCTTATGTTGTGTGTCTACCGCACCGCTGTTAGAGTAGTTTGATTATCAACTTGGATCTTGATCCCCAGTTCATAAACTGTTATTGTGCTTTTACCGGTGATAATTCTGTAGTAGCCTGTAGTCTGGATTTGTGCCAGGTTGGTGGCAATAAGCTCGCCCCTTATTTGTGCCCGGTTGGTGGCAATAAGCTCGCCCCTTATTTGTGCCAGATCGGTGGCAATAAGCTCGCCCCTTATTTGTGCCCGGTTGGTGGCAATAAGCTCGCCCCTTATTTGTGCCAGATCGGTGGCAATAAGCTCGCCCCTTATTTGTGCCAGATCGGTGGCAATAAGCTCGCCCCTTATTTGTGCCCGGTTGGTGGCAATAAGCTCGCCCCTTATTTGTGCCCGGTTGGTGGCAATAAGCTCGCCCCTTATTTGTGCCCGGTTGGTGGCAATAAGCTCGCCCCTTATTTGTGCCCGGTCGGTGGCAATAAGCTCGCCCCTTATTTGTGCCCGGTTGGTGGCAATAAGCTCGCCCCTTATTTGTGCCCGGTTGGTGGCAATAAGCTCGCCCCTTATTTGTGCCCGGTTGGTGGCAATAAGCTCGCCCCTTATTTGTGCCCGGTTGGTGGCAATAAGCTCGCCCCTTATTTGTGCCCGGTTGGTGGCAATAAGCTCGCCCCTTATTTGTGCCCGGTTGGTGGCAATAAGCTCGCCCCTTATATTTGCCCGGTTGGTGGCAATAAGCTCGCCCCCTATTTGTGCCCGGTTGGTGGCAATAAGCTCGCCCCCTTTTTGTGCCAGGTTGGTGGCAATAGGCTCGCCCCCTATAACATGGGCGACAGTTGTCCATTTCGTGTGGCCTACATGATGTAAGCGGGTAACCACTACATATTCCCATCGCCGAGACAATACCGGTGCTTTACATAAACCAAGTGAATGTACTTAAGTTGGAGGCTATTGTTACTGGGTAACTGTTTCACCGAAAAGAAATTGCCAAATTATCACTTCCCAAACCATTTTCCGCATAGTTTCATTTGCCAAATTATTACGTAGCAAAAAATCTCTTCACAAATAATTGTAACGCAAATCTAATGTTTGGCAAGTGAACGTTTAAACAATAACTTGTTTAGTAATAACTTGTATAAAATTTGCCAAATAATAATATTAATAATCTGGTTTTTTTTTTGTGTATGTTTTTTTTTTTATAATTAATCTCGTCTAACTAGTTCAGTTTCGGGTAGCCTGTTTTTTTCCAAAAAAAAATCTATATAATCTAGTCGTTTCTGCCACTCACCGGCTGCTACCGCGGCACCGCTCGCTTTGCTCGCTCGGCTCGTGCGTAGGATGTCACAGTTTTAACCTAACCATTTTTTTTAATAATTAATCTACTCTAACTAGTTCCATAAGTAACCATAAATTTGACTTGTTTCAGACAAATTCAAGCACATAAACTTACAAAGAAGTACGCAAATGACATCAATTTTTTGTGTAAAGATTGTTTGCTGTAATAAATCATTTGATTAAAGACCAAATGCCTAAATGATATCCTTGATAATATTCTGCCAAGTAAAAATTTTACCAAATGAAAATGTGCGTACTAAAACCATTCCAAACATTGCAATGGTGTAAAAAAAGGTTACTAAAATTCGTTGGGTAGTGAAATGTTGGTAAAATCTTTTCGGCAAAACGGCAGGATCCTATTGTTACTACTGTTAAAGGAGCGCTCTCACCGGGAGCGTTCGCCTGTAATGTATGTATTTTATAGGAACAGTACCTACACTGTAGATACCTACGTTTTTATTTTTGGTGTTTATCTGTGAAAACTTGGCCTTCGCCAGTGACCTTCATTTTCATATTGTTTAAAAACACTGTATAAGTTAGCTGTAAGTTTCCCAAATAGAATAAAATAAATAAAATACTTCCTCGAAAGTACGTTTTCATAGGGATCTCTGATTTGTCTCTTGTCATTCTAATTTTATTTTAATTTCGTGTTTCCTAGAGCAATAGCATTCATTTGTTTGCTACCGAAGAGCCCTAACCACGAAGGACCAGTTTGTTAGTACTAGTGCAGTAGTGCTAGTACTAACAAGTTGGTCCTCGGAGCCGACTGGCGGACCGGCACGTCGTGTTTGGGAGCGTTCCGAGTTGCGCTGTAATCGATTTGAGCGTGCTAACGGGCGTACCGAATTAACGTGAGCACGATAATGATGTCCCGTGAATCGTCATTATATGACGTCATGACATGCGCCATCTTGCAATAACGTCGACCATGCCCAAAATTAATATCACCATGAGCTCTGTCAAAAATGATAGTAATTATTGTTGCATCTATGTTATTTGTAATTCTTGGTAACGAGTGTAATTGTAGTTTTATTCATTATTTTTAACATAGGCAATAATATTGACATACATTTAAATATTAAAAGGGTTAAGGGGGTTATTATGGGTATGTTTTAAAGTGATACAATGACAAATACAAATGCTAACTGTGAGAACTGTCTTTTCACCTGTGACAAACAATAAATACACGAACATGGAATTTTACTTCAGGGTAAATCTTTGCCGGGTATTTACTCGTACATGCTGTACGAGTAAATACGCTGATATAAGCACTTCGTTATCCGTTTCACCCCTGGGCGAATATTGTCGTTCTCAAACTCAATATCTGAGTTATCAGAGTCGATAGAGTAATCCAACAAAATAGAAGTGCCATTTATGCGTTGAACTTCCATTTGCAGAAGAATATCCAATTGGTCTTTTTTGTGCAAGGTTTGAGGTTGACGTTGAGCGACCACTGTGAGCGCGTTCACGAGCGTTCCGAATTGATGACAGTTCTAAACTGTCATAATCATGATAATCTAAAACGGAACGCAAAATATCGATGTGATCGCTGTGAGCGATCATGGTCTAATTCGGAATGCAGGGTTTGTTGATTGCATTTTGAGAGCCGTGACGTCAGCGGCAAGGCTGCGTCCGAATAAAGCTCTACATGTTGACAGGATCTCGCCCGGAACTAGAATATAGCGGTCGGATAGTGCAGCCAGGGGCACGCCTTCACGAAGTTAGAGAAAAACAAATCTGTTTAAAATAGATCTATAATTCGTTTAAACAGTGACTATCAGGATTATCTAACTAATCTGTTGTTGTGGATGGACGAAACGACAGCTTGGATTATGCACCGAGGGAAGTAATTAGAAACAGTTACAGCTATAAACATTTAAACATAATGCAGCATTGCATATGTAAGCGGGCACGCCCTTTATGCCAGGAGGCTTTTTATTATGTATTAAGTTCTGTTTGCGTTTTTGTTTTTATTATTCATTTCTGCTTGAGTATAGTTTTAAATATTGGCGTGTGCTAGCTGACATATGGCAAATAATTTTAATATTTTTGTGTTTCGTAATGTTAATTACTTATTACTATATGTATGTATAGAATCCAGTTCTTCTAACTGAACAGACAGCAGTGCTGCTGGGGAGTTTGTTCCGCCACTTCTTCTTCCCAGCTAAAGCACTAGGAAGTGGTGAAGGGTGGGCGTTTTGGGGGGACTGTCTTATGTGATTTTGACGTTCAAAAAGTGCTGATTCTCAGCCTAATTTGAATAAATGACTTTTGATTTTGATTTTTTTGATTTTGAAACTCTCATATGTGCTAATCACTAATCAAGCGTGGTGAATAAGCCATAGCCCTGTCAATCCCTGTTGAGTAGTAAATATTTTCAAAGTCATGAGTCATATTAGTATGACCACATCATTAAATAATGGAAACCTGTAATAAAATAAAAAAAAAATATTGCATCATCTTAATTAACTTATTACAGTTACAATGCTTGCAATGGAAATAATCCTTTTAAGCAAATAGTTTGCTTGTGTTAGGATGCTCCGCCCTTTCCCAGGTTATATAATTATTATTAAGTTAAATAAAATTCTACAATTAAAAGTAAAAGAAAAACGAAAATATAAAAACCAAGGAATGACATGGAGACACAGTATTTTTACTGGGAGTTGTGTGTTGTGCGAGTAGGAGGTGGTGTGTAGGTGAATGTGAGTAGTGAGTAGTGGGTGTGAGTAAGTGTGGGAGTGAGGGTTGTACTTACACAGTGTACATGGTGAAGATTAATTACTTACCTATGTAATTTGAGGTAAAAATGCTGTATATTTATTATTTTTTTGCTAGCTATCCCTACGTCTAGTCCTGGGATCGGAAAATATTGTAGGAGATTATTTTCCAACAGCGGCAGTATTATCATAACGTGATATATTATGTGTACTTATATTATAGATATTTTCCACTTCGTCATAGGTCTTTGACTTAAGCCATTTAGACAAAGTGTTTTTGCATTCACGGAAGGTTAGTGGGTATATGTCAAGTTCTTTATTAAGAAGATTGTATAAATGAGATGATTGCCTAGGATATTGTCTTTTTGCGAATGTAGACTATACTGATACAGCGGGAGCAACCGTGTTTTACCTTCTGCCTTTTGTTTTTTGTGGGTTGAACGATAGTGTTTTATGATTAGTTAGAGTTACATTAAGTACGTAAAGCTTTCTAACAGTCAGAAGATCTGAAGTCCGGTAAAGGTTCTCAGTAGAAAATAAAAAACATAACTTTCACTAGAGACCTCTGTGCCCTCTCGAGGTCAAGGAATTTAATTTTAGTGGCACCTCCCCAGACTGGTAGACAATATCCGCCGGGAGGGACTGAGCAAGTGAAATGTAAATCTGTATCAGGAGTTTTTTCGAGGTTACATGACGTAATGTCTTGAAAGTCCAGATTAGTTTTCTAATTCGCTTCGTTGTTAATTCCGTGTGATTGTGCCAAGATAAGCGTTGATCTACCATAATACCTAGGTACTCGGTGGATTCCACTCTAGCCATTTCTGTGCAAGAACAATTAGGGTTTACCCTAATAGCTAGTGAACCGCGCACGCGTGTCAGTTGTTTCAGTAGTGTGGTGCACCAATCAGTATATTAAGCCGCAGTCGCCGCGAGAGCCGACATGCGACAGTTGACGAGCGTCGTGTAGCCCATTACTGTTTGTGTACTGCTCTATGAGCCTGCTGCCTGCTAGCGTGCAAAGGTTTCTTAAGTTCCATTATGTGAAAACCCTTTTTCTTTTACGGGTCTTTTGTCTTTGTGATAAAAGTAAAACTAATTGATTCGTGACAATGAACTGTAGCGGTATATCTAACACCTAGTTTCATAGTTCGATGTTTCTGGCACATCACCACAACAGACTATCAGTTAATTACATTTCGTCCACTTCGATTTTCGATTATCACGAACCTTACATTTTACAGGCGGCTGATTAATGGTTCCGTCAATTAGCACTATTATAAGAGCTGTTAAATTAACATGGTTATTATGAATGATGAACTTACCGGGTGTGATGACTCAGTCCTTTGTGTCCACGACTTTATCACACAACACATACTACACTATACGTACAGTACCTACGGTACTAAACACTGCTCACTCGTGATGAACCATCCTTGGAACACTAACTAGAAATGCTAACGTCATTTTTTAAGTTTTATTCGCTTAATTTTCTGAAATGCACTTTACAGAACCAAATAATATGAAATTAAACAAAACAAAAATATTATAAGGCAAAAAAAATTAACAGAGACTATCTGTAAATCTTGAAAGAAATGAACGAAGTGCAGAACATAGAGCCTAATATATCATGTTCGGTACAACTGGCTCGTTCACTCGGAGGAGCCGTGTTTGAAATACGGTCAACAGGTAGCTGCGCCTGTTGAAGGCATACAGACTTCTTGCGACTTTACTTATTTTATTAATAGTTTTGTTTGTGTCCTTTATGCATTACAGTGTTTAGGACTCATGTGTAGTTACTTCCTCATTGAAATCTGCCATTAACTTACTAAGTAGGCTGTGTTTACTTCTTCTAGCGCATCTTAGATATATATTTGGACGAAAACTTTCAAAGGACAAATCGTATCTAGAAAAAAAAAGATGTAGTATGTAAACGGAGGACAACTCCGAACGACACATAGAATAAACACTTTCTACAAAAGTCACGGAATGTGTTCAGCTAACTAAACATGCTATTTGACAAACAAAACTCTTCACAAACACATCTAGTTCATCTCATTGCTGTAATCTTAAGGACCAGTATTTTCATAAGCAACTTCCTCGTTTTAGAACTTTTGTGAACTTAAAAAAAAACATTAAAATCACAAAAAGCAAAAACTGTTATAATTAAAATGAACTTTTAAGTAACCAAGGTAACTTTTAAATCAATTATCAAATAGATATTGGTCCTTAGATCAGTTAGCAAACACAACGAGTCGATCGACGGCGTCAGGTCGGCGGTCTGTACGCGCCGCGCTCGCGAACGGTCGGCACCCGACTGGCGCCGCCAACAGGGCGGCCTCCCAACTCACACTCGACTGTCACTCACTGGATATAAGGTCCTGTTATCTGCTGTCTACCAGGATGTTCCACCATGCTTTCAGTCGAGACTATACAGACAAGCAGTTCAGATCAAACGCTAACATAGTATTTAAATCATAGGGCTGGGAAATGTCACATTTTAACACCCGACGGAAAAAGAGGCGTGTTATAAGTTTGTGTGTCTGTCTGCGGAATTTTAGCTCCCAAACGGCTGAACCAATTATGTTTTTTTTATTGGGTTGAAAGTAGACTAGATAGAAAAGAAAAAAAAAGAAATATAAGAAGAAAATCTGTTCAGCCGTTTTTAGAGGTTTTTGTTCGTGTCGAGGACTTTTTAATTTTAAACTTATGCACTCATTATTACTAGCCTGTACTGTCCTGCTTCAGGGCAAAGGTATTGTATTCTATTGTATTGCCAAGCCTGTGAAAAAAATCCCATGATATAGCTTAGACATCACAGCACACGTGTAAGTTTAAGTTTCACAAAACAAATCCTCCAAGTGCAAAGATTAGCAGTATATTTTTTTAAAGAATAGAAATGGCATATTCAGTCTATAAAGTGCCCATACTGGGACACAGGCTTCCTCTTTGTGACTGGGACTGGACCATAATCCACCAAGTGTGGTTTGTATTACTTAATGTAATTAATTACACATTCTTGGGGATTTTTCCCATTTGTCATTGGCTCATAAATTACCTCACTGCTCATAACCTTTTCTCCGATCCAATGAAAATTTCCCCAAAAGAGCAACAGTGTCCCTCCGGGTGTGTTGACGTCGCCGTGCGCTCCACTTCGTTATAACTCGGCTGTATCTGCCATCGCTAACTAAATAATAAAACAAAGTTTTTTCATTTCTCTTCTAACGACTCTTTCAGACTTGTATCATAAATATCGTTGTCTAATTCGCTGTTTTCTCACTGCGACGATTTGGTTATGTAGACCGAAGGGTTTTTTTAGTTATGACCGTCTACTGAGAAAAGAAAGAAATTTTTACATACTTTTAGTAAAAGAGGTGGAATACATAATTATAGTACTAGAAATATGTACCTATTAGTTCAACCAGGTTTCAGACTAGCTAAAGTAGATTCATCTTTCATGGGATACTATTTAAAATGTTACAATAAAATACCTCCCCACTTATTCCAACTGAATGAGACGAAATTAAAATTTTGTATAAAACGCACACTATGCAGGCAGGCATATTATAAGTTGCGGGATTATATCGCTGATAAAAAATGCCTGGCTCAATACTGGTCCTGCTCCACATCCACAACTAATTGATTAACACCTGAAAATACTGTTGGAGCTGCTGAAGATTGTAAGACTACCTTTGCATTGTATAAACTTCATCTCCTTTGTATTATACCTATAATGGCCTATGACTAGTGTGAATACTATGTACTATCGATCTACCATTTACCGGGTAATGTCTTTCATTGACTTGAATGTGATGTTAAGCTCAGTCACCCAAATGTCTCGCTGTCGGTGGCGCGTGTGTTGGATCATTTAGCTCCCTTCAAAAAAGTTGAGCTGAATGGTGCTGATCCATGCGTCATGTCAGTGAACGGGCGCTGTCAGTTGGGACTGGTCATCTCTTAGCTGCCACGGCTTATTTCAATTATTTTATTTATGGATTGTTTTGTTTAAATGTCTATTCATATTCACATCGTTCTCACATATAATTATAAATTCAACATTCATGATGTAACTAATAATAATTTAAAAGAGTGTTGATGTAGTTTCTTGCCCGTTCTTCTCCATAGGTACCTTCTATGATTTGGAATGGGCAACTAGCCCATTTCAAAGCAAAAGCAGCATTGCAAATTTGTTGGCTTGGCTTCATATTTCTGACTTACCGACCACTTGACAATTCAAAAGCGCCTGTAAATAGTTTAATTGAAATAAATGCTTTTGAGTTTGAGTTTGACTGTAGAAACCGTTTCTGCTTTCTGCTAATCGTTAATATACCTAACTCAATTGTTCTAGAACCTATTAGTTGTGCATAAGACGATCGGACGGTGCTCACTTCGCTTTGCAAGTCAACTTCCAAATAAAATCATGAGTTTAAAGTGATATAAACCTCTTCAATTATTACAAACGGCCCCCTGCAGCCCCCTGCGGCCACAGATGGTCCGACATGGCATCAGTCCGCTCGGGTGCTCCTCGCGGCTTGGAGGCGTGTCGACCGTCGGCCATATCTCACAACGAGTCCTTCTTCTTTGTGCGTCCAAGTAATTGAGTGTCTCAGCTTACTGCCTCTGTTCGTGACGGCTTCCATAATATAATTATATTGGGGCCGCTTTCTTAATTATTTTTGCGTCCCGAATACACCATAAAATACGAGGCCCGAACTCTGCGCACAATGACTCGCAATCACGAGCGCTTGAGACGGCTTCCGCTCACAAGTTGTTTTATAATTAGGTTAGAACTGTTGCAAAATTCGTTGCTACTTCTTTTGACTAGTTTGCGCTACGACAGAACATTGTAGGTCTTTTTTCGGCACTCAGACTACCCTAGGACAACGTAGAAGATAGCGGAACGAGCTGGACAAAACAAACGACCAGTGCTCTACATTAGCCCTGGATCGCCAGCACTGGAAATCATGGGGAGAGGCCTTTGGCTAGCTGTGGGATGATGCAGGCGGACAATAACAGAAACGTACTAAGAATTCATCCAAAGATTTGATCGACACCCTGCTGTTGTTTAAATACTGATATAAAAAAACAGAGGCAGTCATAAGGACTGCCGACAGAAGTGAAAGCTTAAAACAATGGAATAACTGTTCTTTTTTGTAGCTATATATCAATTATAGTCTGAATAATTAAAATTTCATGATTTCTTTTATCAAATATTTAAAAAATCTTGACCAAATGAGGTTACACATTGAAATACATTAAAGTACTATAAACAAATGATTTATTAAATACAAATAAATAATTGATTAGATCCGTATTAATTTTTTTTCAACCTCAATCAAATGACCTCAACCATCAATCAATCAATCATTTGTCAACTGTTCATAAATATTAAGTATTAAATATTCACAAATTTTATTAAATACTAACAAATCCTTCTAAAGGCTGTTTCAGTAAGAGTGCACTAATTCATTTTAAAATAAAAAACGTATTTTTTGAGAGAGTTGTTATATTTTTATTGGATTGTAAAGAATACAACAAGTTCCCTTCACTTTGCTTCATTACCCATTGAATGAATTGCCGGCGCTTTCCATGGTCTGCTGATTCGAGCTCCTGAGTAAGCTGATTTTTTTAAGCATGAAGGTGGAGGTCTTTTGTCAAAATTCGCTGCATAGTGCTTCGTGAAATTTTAAGATGTTGAGAACGATTCCGAATTGATGTTGTTGAGTTTTCGGCGACACTCTCGCTTACAGCAGTTTAGGGAAACTTCGTACTTCTTGGAAAAGGAATGAAACTCGTTTATAGTGATACCATGATATTTCTATAATTTCCTAAGGTATATAGCGCTTTACATTTTGTAAATAGTGGTATGCTTACTAGACACCTCATTTATAATGGACCAATAAGAAGAGACGTGCGCCTTTCGTATTTCGATCCACGGCACTTGAATGCGTCTCCATATTTAAACGCGTAGTGCCGCGAGCGTCGTCGGCTTTGGCCCCTGGCTGGAGGCTTCGAGTTAGCTCGAAGGCACCACAGGATTGACCGGTTAAGCAGTCACGGCCTCTCAATGCCAACTGCGAGACGCCATACATAAAAAAAAGAGCGTCGTCTGCAGTCACTAACTCGGCGCGTAGTTGGAGCAACGTAATCGTTGCGGTCACAGTCCCCAGTGCGTGGCCGCGCGCCGTCGTGGTCGGATGTTGATGCTGTATGTAGGCCACTACAGCAGCAATGTTTTACTGAGACCGACCGGTACGTCAAAAAATTTGAACTCCTCCATTTGAGACTCCTGTCTTACTGTCAACAATCGACCCAGTTTCTTAAAATGTTTTGACCACTCTTCGAATGGTTGACACATTGTGACGTTGCAAAAATCAATAATTAAAGCAACTAGCAGCGACACCTTTCGTGGGTCTGCGCAAGCTCGTGGCTTGATGGCGCTGATGAAACTGCGTCATGCAAATTAATTATTTGAAATAAATAAACATATCTAGACATAATTTTCCACATTCTATTGATAAACAATGTCTATTAAATTCGAAATGATAAATAGATGATAAATATATTTAGTCTGTGGAAGAGGATTCTCGAAGGACGTCGATAGGTTGATCCTGTGAAAATCGTGAATGGTTTTTTCCCTTCATGGCGTGATAATACGGAACACGTTTTGGGAGAGGGACCAGTTCTGGGATGACCAGACTATAACCAAATATCCCGATGGGATCTCAATGAGTCCCATCAAAACTGCACCTTGAAAGTATTACAAGGAAAGCTACAAATAAAATTAATAACAAACCGGTTACCCCTGTGTGTATCGACGGCGTAAACGATGCCGGTGAAATAGCAGATCTGTTTCGACAACATTTTACTGTCAAATCGCCATTGGGGTCTTCGCAGTCGGTGATCAATGTAATTGAGAACGGTGAAAAGATAGGGTTTAGATGTACAACTAGAGAAGTGAAGTTGATAATCAAATCAATGACTAGAGGTAAATCTCCCGGCCATGACGGGTTGAGCATTGAACATCTACAGCATGCTGGACCCCACTTACCGAGATTGTTGGCTATGCTGTTTAACTTTTGTCTAAGCCACTCATATCTGCCTGAAGAGATGATTAAAACCATTGTAATACCTATTGTTAAAAATAAGATAGCTGATCTATCAGATAGAAATAACTACAGACCTATCTCTCTTGCCACAGTGGTATCGAAGGTATTTGACAGCATGTTGAACTCGCAGCTGACCAAACACATTGAGCTTCATGACAATCAGTTCGGCTTCCGGGCCGGACTATCCACTGAAAGTGCAGTTTTGTGTGTTAAACATGCTGCCAAGTACTACACAAGACGTCAAACGGCAGTTCACGCATGCTTCCTTGATCTTTCGAAAGCCTTTGACCTGGTTTCCTATGATATTCTATGGCAAAAGTTAGAAAACACTAATCTACCAATAGAACTCATCAACATCTGTAAGTACTGGTACGGAAATCAGGTCAATGGCGTGCGATGGTCGGGAACCATGTCACAATCGTACAGGTTGGAGTGCGGGGTGAGGCAGGGGGGATTGTCCTCGCCAATCCTATTTAACCTGTATATGAACGAGCTGATTGTGGCACTCAGTAGCACCCGGGTAGGTTGTCACATAGACGGAATTAATGTTAATAACATAAGCTATGCTGATGACATGGCGCTACTGAGTGCTTCGGTATGTGGTATTAAGAAACTGCTTACCATCTGTGAAGCATATGCTGAGCGACACGAATTAAAATATAATCCACTCAAAAGTGAAGTCATGGTCTTTGAGGCCAGAGGAAACAGTACAGGTAACGTGTTTCCCAATATTACGCTTAATGGTACAGCTTTGCGTAGGGTGGCTAAGTTCAAGTACTTGGGACATATGCTGACCTCTGACCTCAAGGACAATGATGACATCGAGAGGGAATGGAGGGCGCTGGCAGTGCAGGCGAAAATGATAGCTCGCAGGTTTGCACGTTGTTCGACAGAAGTCAAAATTACACTTTTTAGGTCTTATTGTACATCATTCTACACGTGCAGCCTGTGGGCCGACTATACTCAAAAGTCTTACAGTGCCCTCCGCGTCCAATTTAATAATGCGTTCAGGGTGCTGATGGGGCTGCGGCGATTCTGTAGTGCATCAGGGATGTTTGCTGAACATCGAGTAGACTGCTTTTACGCTACGATGCGTAAAAGATGCGCATCCCTGGTGCGTAGAGTACGTGGCAGCGCCAACAGCATCCTTAGCATGATCGCTAGTCGGCTGGACTGTTGTTACATCAATCATTGCTGCGCCATTTCTCATGGAATGGCGCAGTAATGATTGTTGAGTTTTAGTTGTAAGTTTTGTGGTGGGTAGTTTAAAGTACGAGTATTACTAACACTAGTCTTTAAGAACATTGTTACTAACTAAATGGACACCATGGTCTGAAATAAAAGTATTATTATTATTAAACCATTTTCTTTGTTCTCGTTATATAACTTAGGTCTCAGTTGTGAGTTTTGACACAAGGATGCTGTTTCAGGTCTGGCTGATTATGCAAGCCTTTTAATAGTTCTGATGCGAGATTATGACGTGATACCTTGATGTAGCCCCGTGGTCAGATGATTTGAAATAAATCCGGATGCGGGCAATTTATAGGTTAACCCTTGAGGTGTGGCCATCTGTTAGTGAATAAGGTGGTGTTGATTGTAAATTAGGGAAGCTCGTCACTCCAGGTAACAAATAGCGTCACCGTCTATACTCGTAGGCCTCTCGTTTATGCGTGTGAGCACAGGTATTATCCTGCGTTTGATGCCAAGGGTACTGGTCCCGTCATTTGAAAGGAATATACTGAGAGAACACTGAGTTTCAACTGAATTGTCATAATTTAAGGTATGAGAGAGTGAGGCCTTTTGTAAGAACTAGGTAGTAAGACCAGTTGTTATGAATTATTGTGTCAGGTTGCTTTTCATGAACTTTATGTTTCCTTTATGAGCACAACCATAATAGGTCAGGACCTATTCGATTGAGCTAGAAGTTACTAAGCAGCTCATCTCACGGGCTCACTAAAGCGACTCTGAGTTATTGTTTTAGTCTCATTGCAGGTGCATACCCCGATATAACTAGAAACGGAGACCTAGTTTTGTCGGAGTGAACACCTAAGTATGTGGAGCAGGTTTGGTTAGTGGCTCGCTACAATTTATGTTTTTTTACCTTGATTTTCTGAGTATCACAATAAACTTTGTATCGTGTAAGAAGGTACCCTCTTGTTTAATTGAATCTTTTTCTTACAGCTTATACCCTATAAATTTACTTTAGCACGCTGCAAGTAGTATAATAATATATTGAAACCATCAACATCTTGTTTCAAAGTTAGCTGTCTGTAAACTATGGAAGCCGGGTTACAACATTAGGTGCACTTTCTCGACTGAAATTCGGCGAAGTTTGCGAACGGTCTCAGCATAACTTTCCAAATTTTCGTAATAAGTTTTCACAATTATAATGCGTTGTTCTTTCGCAAAGCGCTCCATTTTTAATAATCGGAATATAGATAGGTGACAGCTGTCAAATTACAGAGTTACCTACCACATGCACGAAAAAAAATGATACATCTAATTTAAAAAGTGCTCTCTTATTGAGACACCCTTTATCAGTGCACTGTATACTTAATATTCACTGCAGGATGTATTGCAGATATCAAATATTAGAAATATAAATAATATAAAAATTTTCAACGCAAATATCAATAACAATGCTGGAAATGCATGGCTCAAGTATGGAGTTGTCTTATGGGGAAATAGTACAGAGGCGCCCACATTATTCACTCTACAGAAAAAAAATATTAGAATTTTAATGAATATCAAAGATACAGACTCTTGTAAACCACACTTTAATAAATTACTGTATGCCTGGTTGTTCATTAATTGATATTATAAACCAAATTATTAGATATAACTTTGAGCAGGACACAACATTGTTGATTTTTATGGGAAATAGGGGAAATGTGAACAAAGAAGAATTGCTCCAATATCATAGAACATTGTGCAACCTTAGTTTAAGGAAAATTGTGTGGTTTACATAAATGATTTAAGATTTGACATTAACATGACATTGCACAATTTGACATAATATAATGATAATTTATTCCATTTAGTTGATACTAACAATTATGTTAGTAATAATTTGTATTTGACAAAAGATAGATACAATATTGTTATGTACTATCTTTCTAACTATCACAAAAGACAGATAGCTGTGTCGCTATCATATTATTTTTCTATTTCAGCCAAAAATTTGGCTAAACAACTTGCTTCTTTTGAGCAATGCAATGAGTTTTTTAATTATTCTGCCAATAATTTGGTCACAATTAATGACAATGGTCATCATTTAAATTAGAAATCAGGACAAAGGAGTTAGCCTCTTGCAAAAATGTAACTAAGGCAAAGAAAAAAGCATATGAAAGTGTAAAAAAAAAATAGTATCAACCTGGTGCATCAAAACATTCAAGGGTTTTTGAACAAAGATTTAGAAGTAGAGTTATTCCTGAATTGTAGCAATGTAGATATTTTTTCTTTGTATAACAGCACATTGGCTGAAAAGCCATCAGTTCATGTTAAATTTTAGTCATCACCAGGTTGGTAGTTCGTTCAAAAGAGTACATGCTGTACATGGTGGCTCATTAATTCTGGTAAATAACCAGCTTAAATTTAAAGACCGCAAGGATCTTGTGAGCCTCTCTGTTGAGCGGACAATTGAAATAGCCTGTGTAGAATTGGAGCAGCTCATTATATTAAGTGTGTACAGACCTCCTTCAGGATTGTATGATTGTTTTGAAAAGGTTATGAATGAAGTGTTGCACAAAATCTGTAATTCAAATAAGTCTATCATCACTTGTGGTGCTTTTAATGTTAATTTGTTAGAAAATTCTGGTTTAAGTATTAAAATTATAAGTCTGTTTCAGTCATACAATCTTGCTAACCAATTTCTGGAGCCAACTAGAATAACTCCCACTAGTGCCACATGCCTAGATAACATTTATACAGATGTTATACCAACTCACAAAGAAATTATTAATTTAATACACTCAGATCATTGCGGACATTTAATAACTATTTCAAATATAAACAAAAAAGTTACTAAAAAGATATCACTGTTAACCCGAAAACGACTAAACGCTTGGATACATTTAAATCTAATCTTTTAAGTAAATTACCATTTTTGGTGACTAATGATGACCCTAATCAACATTATAATGATTTTTTAATATGTATTGCACAGTAAGTATTCAATAACACGTTCATTCCAAAGACGTTCTCGGTTAATAGTAACGCTTCCTTCAGTGACTGGGCCACCATTGGTATACATACAAGTAGAAAATGACTTTATGAATTGTATGATGAACGAACTTGTAAAAACACTGCTGAATTTAATTTATATGTTAAGAATTATTCTAAATTATTTTAAAAAGTTTGTAGTATGGCCAAATCACGTTATTTGAGTTCAAAAATTAAAAATAGTAGTAATGTAATAAAAATGACATGGAGTATCATTAATAGCGAAACGGGAAGGTCATGCAACCGATGTAGTGACTACAGCCTTGCTATTGATGACAATATAATTAAATCTGATTCTCAAGTCGCCGCGGCCTTTGAAAATTTCTTTGCAGAGATTCCCGTATCGACTACTAAATCTCTAAACTCCTCACCCACTGCTGCAGAGTCTTTACTTAAAGAAAACATTCCAGTTTGTGATTCTGAATTTCATTTCGAATATGTGAGTTTTAAAGATATAATTAAAACCTTTCACACGTTAAATGTCAAAAAGACTGCAGATTTATGGGGTAATTCTGTGGACGTTGCTAAATCAATTATAAATATTGTAGCACCTACTTTAGCTGTTATTTGTAATAATTGTATTGACCGTGGTGAGTTTCCTGATCTTATGAAAAACCGTAAAATAATACCGTTGTTTAAATCGGGTAGTACATCAGACCCTACTAATTATAGACCTATTTCAGTGCTACCTACATTTAGTAAAATTTTTGAAAAACTTATTTTAAATCAAATGCAAAGATTTTTTAATGTACATAAATTACTGCATAACAAACAGTTCGGTTATACAAGGGGTCGTTCAACTACTGATGCCGGAGTTGAACTTCTAGGGCATGTATATAATGCATGGGAGGACAAATGCGATGCGTTGAGCATCTTTTGCGATTTGTCCAAGGCATTCGATTGTGTTCTTCATGAAACATTAATCAGGAAACTGCACCACTACGGAATCCGGAACGCCTCTCTGGATCTTCTTACTTCTTATTTAAGTGATAGGATTCAGAGAGTTGATGTTGACGGGAAAAGATCTCCCGGGTCGGTAGTAAGAATGGGGGTCCCTCAAGGCTCAATTCTAGGTCCACTTTTATTTCTTATTTATATAAATGACTTGCCTTACCTCATAAAGGATGAACATGATGTAGTGCTGTTTGCAGACGACACTTCACTTTTATTTAAACTCAAACGTCAGCAGCTGGTTACTGACAATGTAAATAGTGCCCTCGCAAAAGTAGTTAACTGGTTTAATGTTAATAACCTTCTTCTTAACGAGAAAAAAACGAAATGTATTAAGTTTACGATACCTCATGTTAGACAAGTAGAAACAAGTATTCTCATAAAGGGTGAAGAGTTGAAACCCGAAAATACCACAGTATTCTTAGGCATAACTTTGGATGCCAAGCTTCAATGGGGCCCCCATATAGATAAATTGTCCAAGAAGCTTAGCTCTGCAGCATACGCCGTTAGGAAAATTCGTGGTTTAACTGATTTAGAGACAGCCCGTTTAGTATACTTTAGTTATTTTCATAGTGTAATGTCGTACGGTATTCTGTTGTGGGGAAATGCCGCCGATATTCAGACGATTTTTGTTTTAAAAAAAAGGGCAATTCGTTCAATTTATAGATTAAGTCCCAGACACTCCCTCAGAGACAAATTTAAAGGGATTAATATAATGACTGTGCCTTCTCAGTATATTTATAAAAATCTTTTGTATGCACATAAAAATATTAATCTGTTTAAAAAGTACAGTGATATCCATAATTTAAATACTAGGAACAAACACAAATTTGTTGTTCCTACTACCAGGCTCAAGAAAATAGGTGGCTCGTTTAGATGCAAATGTATACGTTTTTATAATAAACTTCCTAGCCACATTCAAGCACTAAGCCTTAATAAATTCAAATCTTTTATAAAAAGGAAACTATGCCAGAATGCCTATTATACTGTCAAAGACTATATTGAAGACAAAAAGTCTTGGGATTGAGTTGCTCCAATAAAGCACAGGCAATGTTAATTTATTTTATTTCGCTAACTATTTTTACTTTTAATCTTTGCTATAAGTATCTATACTTATTTTCATGTACAATGACACTAATATTTACTGTATAAAGTATTAAATTATTTTAAATTATTGTGAATGTGAGGACTATGTGTGTTTTTGTTGCAGTTTTAATCATGTTCTGGCAGTTTGAGTAGCTGATGCGGCCTACCCAAATGTCCTTTCTTTGGTATTGTTCGTCGAATCGTTGAGCTCCTTAAGTTCTGAGTTGAGCTACACGGGACCTGACAAATGCGTGCACTGACTGGACAGGTCCACTCAATCTGTGTGGTTCTTTCCTCGAAAGACCATTTCAGACACGAATCTACATGGTCCTCAAAGATTATTATAATATTATTCTTATTATTGTGAATGTGAGAACTATGTCGGTCATTGATTTATTTATATTTATTTTTGTATTTTTCTCAACGTAATCATGATCTGGCAGTTTGAGTAATTTATGCGGCCTACTCAAATGTCCTTTCTTTGGTATTGTTCGTCGAATCGTTGAGCTCCTTGAGTCTAAGTTGAGCTGCACGATTACTGACAATTACGTGCACTGACTGGACAGGTCCACTCAATCTGTGTGGTTCTTTCCTCAAAAGACCATTGCAGACACCGATCTACATAGCTTTCACACGATCTGACCAAGATTTTGTCTGGACTTTAAAAGAGACTGTGACCTCTGAGTTTGTTTCGGCCTTTCTTCTCAGAGTAGTCATATAGGAAACGCCGACCCCATCTAGTTTAAAAAATATATGATTGACGTGTAAAAGTGTTTGTTCAAACCTACTTACAGAAATAAAATCATTTATCATTTATCATTAGAGTCAGACCTTTAATCTGCCGGAGGTAGCGGTAATGTGAGATAATTAAAACGAAGGAAATAACCTTGTTAATGCCTCATTTAATTGCCAGTAGCTTCCAAGTAAGAATGAAGATATTAAATTACTATTATTATCTATTGTTATTATTATTATTATTGCATCTTGTGGTATAAAATAAAAGGGAAAAAATAAAAATGGATTAATTAAACCTCCATAGACGGAGTCTAAACGTAGACCCCTTCAGCTTGACCTCTCAGAATAGTAATAAAAGTGAAAAATGAGAAATAAAGAATAAAGAAAAAAAAGGACGCCGTGTTCCAGCTGTAACAAGATAGAAACGGGTTAGAATGTGGATTGTTTGGGAATCTCTTACGTGAGGTACGTGGCGTTCCACGAAGATAAACTCACCGTCCTTTCCATGGGATAGAACACGCACTATGTACTTCGACCAATAATTTTCGAAAGGACACGAGATATTACCAAATAAATGGAGGGTCGTTGCCTCGACACCTCTCAGAGGGTGTAGCAGAGCCCTACGCCATCAATAGGCCACGGTAAGGGCCGGATGCCAATGGGTTTAGAAAAAAATATATTAGACCATCCTGTCTAGTCTAGAAATGTTCGCAAAGTGCCGATGTCACATTGACAGCTCGGTGACTCGGCGCGCACAGACAACCAATGACAGCTAAAGTGACGTTCCGCAATTCACTAATCGATGAGAAGCATGTAACGATGTTTAAAACGATACATACACTTATGAATGCAAAATATTGACCGATGTCGAAGAAGACGAAGAAGTAGTGGACACGTCTACATGGCCATCCCATAAAACTCACTTCTAAACTCCGCTACCACTAGTGGTCACGCCGACCAGGTAGTCCCATTAAAACATGTGAAAATAAGTGAATACCGGTGTTGTGTGGTGCTTACATAAATTGACATGATGTGGAAAGTCACAAATTAATAACCAAGCTGTCGAAGAAGTTATCCATGTATTGTGAGTGCCTTTCCCACCAGTGTCTCTTAAAAAAAACTGATCGGGCAAGTTGATTTTAGTTGTTATTAATACGAGTTCATATTGCTGTTATTACTCTTTAGATAGTCCAGGATTCTCAGGCATTACCAATTTTTCTCTGGCGTTACCGCTTTGTCCCATAATTTTGTGTAAGGATTTTTTAATATGGTTCGTGTCAAAATTGTATGACGTATAACGTTAATAAAATACTTTTCATTAGCAAACCTCATGGTTGGAGTCTAACTTTTTTTTTTCTGGTTGGGAAATCTTAATTTTATTACAAAATATTTTACTCTTATCACTTCTGTGCGCTAGTACTTTTTTCGTAACTTTATTTATTTATTGGTCTATCTACAATCGTTACACTATTTAAACAAATTCACGTAAGCAAACATACAAGCCAAGTGCACAATATCAGGCGATAGACACAGCATGCGTTAGTTTTATTCCATAAAATTCAAAACATGCCAATTGCCTAATACGTATTTTTGGACCTGTCGATTCGTCCACAAATAAATTCACTTCGTGCGAAGCCCACAGAAAAAAATATATTTGTCGTAGATTATAAAAGTGGAGCGATAATAGTCTCTCGATTGATTATTGTAGTACTAAGGTGAGTGTAAACGGCGTGACGCGCTCGGTTTAGGAGGTGGCGCGTGGGCAGAGTCGGTGATGGGAAGTGACCACAAGACGAGTCAGTCTTGTGTGAGCAAGGAACAAATGCAGACTTCCACTTCTCCTACGCGAAACTGTCGGTTTGCCAGAACTTAGAAAATAGTTCGCGAACGTTATTAGTACTGTATTTATTATTCTGAAGGTGAAATACTAACTGATTTGCCGTATCATCATGTTTTATTGTAAACCTGCACTAAATGATAAATGATTTTATTTCTGTAAGTAGGTTTGAACAAACACTTTTACACGTCAATCATATTTTTTTTTAAACTAGATGAGTTCGGCGTCTCCTATCTGACTACTCTGAGAAGAAAGGCCGAAAGAAACTCAGATGTCACAGTCTCTTTTAAAGTCCAGACAAAATCTTGGTCAGATCATATGAAGGCTATGTAGATCGGTGTCTGCAATGGTCTTTTGAGGAAAGAACCACACAGATTGAGTGGACCTGTCCAGTCAGTGCACGCAATTGTCAGTAATCGTGCAGCTCAACTTAGACTCAACAACTCACTATGGATTCCGTACTACTGGATCGAGACGATGACGGCTCTATCGCTCAGCCATCGCTGACGACGTCATATTATAATTCGGGTGTTTCGGGCGAGTAAATTCGTGCGAATCGACTAATAAGCCAGACATTTGATACATTTTTAAGTTTTATTACGATAAAGGGAAAAAGCGATACAGGCAGCGAAAAAAAAATTTAGGTTTATGGACTTAACACTTATGGAGTAAGAGTAGCACAACGTTGGTTCAAGCGATTTCTTGATGTTAAAGATGCAGCTCGCTCAGGTTGCCGTGGTTACGGATAAAGTCGATGCCATTTTTGAAAAAGTGTACATGATTGGCATATTAGTTTACGATATAATTTAACAGTTAGGGGTTAACCAAAAAACAGTTTGACCCATTAGGAAAAGTCTAAGTATATAAAAAAGCTCAATATTTGGGTGTCACATGAGGTCTTAGTCCTGAATTTGTATATAAATTACGAGGATAACAAAATTAAACAAATTAAGTAACACTTTAAAAGATTTTGATTCTGAAGCACGAACTAAATGCTGTGGTGTACCACAAGGTAGTATATTGGGGCCATTATTGTTCCTTATTTACATAAATGATTTGCCTCAATCAATAAAACAGCAGTGTGTATTGTTCGCCGATGACACCACTATTATTATTAAATATAAGAATTTACAAAAATTTGACATTGAAATTAAGCAACATGACATTATAAAATGGTTAGATATTAATAAATTAACAATTAATATTTCCAAAACTAATTATCTATATTGCAAGACATTTAAAAATAAACCCGTACCCCTTAATGTTGCACTTAACAATAATTATATAGAACAGGTACGTAATGCAAAGTTCCTGGGTATAACAATTGATGAGCATTTTACTTGGAAGAATCACATCGAAATAATAAACAAAAAACAATAATAATAATAATAATATGAAACAACATCCACACAAGGTCTTCAGATTCCGAACTAGGCAGAGCCTGTACTACGGTAACCTGATGACTGATATACATAATACACACCCAGACACAGGTCAAACAGACATGTTCATGCACACAAATGTTTGACTTGTCCGGGGATCGAACCCGGGACCAGCGGCTCAGAAGGCAGGGTCCCTACCAACTGCGCCAACCGGTCAGTCAGTTCATATTCAATCAATTCGTATTTGCTTTAAAAATAATAAAAAATATTACATCTTTGCGTACCGCCATAATGGTTTATCACGCATACGTCTGCTCGGTAGTACGATATGGTATAGTAGTGTAGGGAAACTCATCCGAAATTGCGAACATTTCATCGCCCAAAAAAGGTGTATTCGTTCTGTATAAAAACTGGAGGAACTTCTTGGGAATTTAGGAAATTAAAAAAACTCAGTATATAGCACGCAGTGATCTACTTTAAGAGATTGGTTTATTGACACGACTGACCTTCAATACATCCAAGGACAGTAAGAATAACGCCTGATAAAATACTCATAGTTAATGTCTCACTGTCTACAAATTGCGAGTTAACTCATGATTTAACATGCCCCCGGCCGTTGGAAGCTCGCCTTTCAACAGTTGTCCTCCAGTAACGGACAAATTTTTGAAATTGCCCGTCTGATAGTCCCATTTTGAGTCCTGATGTCGGCAACTCTGCTTATGCCATCAGTGCCAGGATGAAGACCAACAACGCGGCCCAACTTCCACTTCATCGGTGGCTGGTTATCCTCCTTTATGACAACGAGGGAGTCCAGGTTCAGGCTGTCGTTGCCGGTACGCCACTTTACTCGCTGCTGAAGCTCGGAGACATATTCCTTGCTCCATCTTGACCAGAAATGCTGCCGCAGCTGCTCAATACGTTGATGGCGCGTTAAGCGATGAGTGGAGTAGTCCCGGAAATCCTTTACAGGTAGAGACGTGAGAGGTCGTCCAATTAAGAAATTACCTGGAGTGAGAGGCAACAGGTCTTCTGGATGTAACGATAACGGTGTGAGCGGCCGAGAATTTAAAATTCCTTCAATTTGGACCAATACAGAGTTAAGCTCCTCGTATGTTAGATGACAATTGCCCAATACTCGTAACAAATGAAATTTGGTCGATTTGACACCCGCCTCCCAAAGACCACCAAAATGTGGAGCGTAAGCAGGAATAAAATGGAATTTAATACCATCTTGAGCCACACTATCAGTTATGGAGTCACAATTGCGTTTCAAGAAATCAGCTATCTCATGGCAGGCTCCTACAAACGACGTTCCGTTATCGGAGTAGATGTTGAGAGGTTTTCCTCTTCGAGACATAAACCGACGTAAAACCTGTAAATAATTACTACTCGTCATGTCACCCACCAACTCTAAATGAATGGCCTTTGTAGTGAAGCACACGAAAATAACGATATATACCTTAACTAATCTACATCCACGACCTTGACGACTAGACGAGGTTATAGGGCCTGCGTAGTCAACTCCTACGCTTTGAAAAGGAAAGTCAGCTGGTGAGAGTCTGCTCAATGGAAGATTACCCATCCGAGGGACAACAGCCTGTGGTTTTAGACGCTGACATCGAACGCATTGACGATAACAGGCTCTGGCTAAATTGCGACCACCCAGTGGCCAGTAAGTTTCTCTAATTGTACTTAGTAATAACTGAGGAACTGCGTGCATTAATTTGATATGCTCAAATCTAAATAAAAGTTTCACAAAGTGATGAGTGGACTGTGATAAGATTGGGTGTTTCTTTTCAAATGAATATTCGGAATTGTGTAATCTACCACCTATACGAATAATTTAATTTTCATCTAGAAACACATTTAGGCTTAATAATTGGTTTTTATGTGGTAACCTTTTATTATTTAATAGTAATTTGTATTCAGGAAAAGACTCTCTTTGAGATTGAACAATAATAAAGTTTAACGAATTTTGTAATTCTTGAACATTGAAATAGGACGTATCTGCTGAACGCTTTTTACATATATTAATAAAACGAAAAACGTACGTAATAGAACGCTGTAATCTAGTAAAAATGGAAAAACGCTTAAACTCGATGAATGCTTTAAATAAATCATCGTTAGCATGATCATGGGCTAAATTAATTAAAATACTAGATTTAATGTCTGGTAAGATTTTTGAATTTATATCAGGATGTGGCCATGTAGCACTGTCACACTTTAAGAAACATGGACCGAACCACCACAAATCCAGTGATTGCATAGCAGTAGGTTCCGCTCCGCGAGTTATTAAATCAGCTGGATTGTCGTGTGTCGATACATGTCTCCAGATGCCTGCAACGGATAATTCTAATACTTCGGCAACACGGTTGCGAACAAAAGTATTTAATTTAATAGGTAACATTTTTAACCAACCCAGCACTATCATGGAGTCAGTCCAAAAAACTACACTAAATGGTTTAATGCGAAGGGAACTAGCAACCTTTTGATATAAACGTGCACCAAGCACAGCAGCACAGAGCTCAAGTCGCGGTATTGTCAATGGTTTAATAGGAGTTACACGACTTTTAGCCATTAACAATCGCACGTCGACGTCACCCTTCTCATTGATACTGCGAATATACAAACAAGCACCGTAAGCTCGCTCCGAAGCGTCAGTAAAAATGTGAAATTCAACCTGTTTGTATGCGTCACAGACCACACGACGTGAAACACGTAAGTTATGAAGGCATGGCAAGGCTTTTATTATGTTCGCCCATATTGTTCCAACCTCAGGTGATAACTGGTCATCCCACTTTAACCCGTCCAGCCAAAGTTTCTGAAGCAACATTTTCATGCTCACGACGCACGGTGCTAACAACCCTAGAGGATCAAATATTCGCGCGATTACTGCTAACATACCACGCTTAGTATTTTCTATGCATTCAGGAACATTTATAGGAAAACACAGATCATCTGTGTTAGTTTGCCAACTAAGACCAAGTGTTTTATTGACAACATAACTTTCCTTGTGGAAATCAAAATAAGAATCACCAGATGGTTCTGAAATTAAACTGGGTTCGTTAGATTTCCACTTCCTTAAAGGCATGCAAGCAGAAGCAAGAGCATCAGTCACCTTATGACGCAACATTTGAGCCTCCTCAAACACGTCTGCACCGGTCAACAGGTCATCGACGTAGAAGTCATGAAGGATAACTTCTGCGACCTTTTGATCCTGACATTCAAGACCAACCTGTTTGAGGCACCTAGTAGCGAGAAACGGTGCACTAGCCGTACCGTAAGTTACTGTATGCAATTGGTAGGTTTTAAGAGGACTAGAAGCATCATCACGCCAAATAATTTGCTGCAGGTGCCTATCTGAAGGATGTACAGACACCTGCCTGTACATTTTCTCTACGTCAGCAGAGAGGACGTACTTATGCATTCTAAATCTAAGAAGGATTGCAGTCAGATCGTCCTGGACGGTAGGCCCCACCATCTGTATTGTATTTAAAGAAAGACCAGAGGTGGTGGATACACTAGCATTAAAAACTACCCGTAATTTGGTAGTACTACTACTCTCGCGCAGTATTCCGTGATGAGGAATAAAATATGACCGCTGATCTTCATGAATAGTACAGTACACTTGAACATATTATGGCCTAAAGAAATGTACTCAGTCATGAAATCTTTGTACATTTTATCGAGTGAGGGTTGGCTGAGATTTCTGCGCTCCAACGACAGAAAACATCGTTTTGCGCGATGATACGAATCGCCTAAACTATTCGAAGATTCCTTCAATGGTATCTTAACGCTAAAACGGCCATCTGCCAGGCGCGTTGTGTTTTTTATAAAGTGTTCTTCGCACATTTTCTCCTCAGCTGAATAAGTCGATGACTCATGACAAACTTCCTCGAGTTGCCAGAAACGCGATAATTGGTTTCGGATGTCATCTAACTCAATCGAACTAGCAGAACTTTCATAATATTCGTTGACATTAGTAAAATTACATTTAATTGATGAAAGTTGAGATGAATTATTACTACAGCCGCCGTTAATTGGGCCGCAAACTAGCCAACCAAGTCTAGTTTGATAAAGTGTTGGTTTCCCATCACCTAGTAAAATCTTATTAGATCCTAATAAACTCCAGAATACGTCTGCTCCTATAATAATGTCAATAGAAGCCGGTGTGTGGAAATGCGGATCAGCTAAGTGAATGTTTGACGGTATATTCACATGTACCTGTCTAGCAGGAACATTATCGGTTATTGTGGGTAAGACAAAACATATTAAATCATTAGCGTACGATTCATGCAACGATTTAATGTGCACACGACACATTTTCTCCACATGCGTTAAAGACTTATTTATGCCTTGTATAGATTTGTCTGTGTTTAGATATGGCAGATTTAACTTACTAAATAAATTCGCTGTCATTAAACACGACAAACTACCAGAATCGAGAAAAGCTCGAGCGATGTGTTCTTTATTATTAACATCGCATATTTCTGCGCATTCGCATAGCTCGTATGCGAATGCGCAGAAATATTAGCTGAGAGCACTATGTGACTATTGTTTGCGTCAACAGTGGAGGATGACTCAACCTTAGCCTTATCGGTCGTACCGTCAGCTGATTTGCTTGAAACTGGTTTTGGTTTGAAATCTGTGTTATGAATAAGTGTATGGTGCTTGCGTTTACATATTTTACAGCCTGGCTTCTTGCAATTATTGGGATAGTGACCGTGACGCAAGCAATTATAACATACCTTATAGCTAGGTAGTAAAGACATCCTATCGTTGACGCTTATTGATAGAAACTGTGGACATGAATTAAGGTTGTGATCGCTTTTACATTTTGGACAACTATGTGATGAAGAACTACTAGTGTTTTGTGTTGTAACAAAGGCTTTTATTTTAGCGTTATGTTTTATGTTAGTTGTAGAATGACGTGACTTCTCCAGTGTTTCTATTAAATCAGCACGATTACGCAAAAACTCAATGAACTGATCAAAAGTGATTCGTTTAGATTTGTCGATACGCCCTTTGTATTCCTCCCATTCTCGGAATGTTGTAGTATCAAGTTTTTGTCGAATTATATGTTATTAATAATAGGTTATTAGTTTGGTGTAGTGGCTACAGTGGCTAAGTGTAGTCAGCGAAACCAAATGGTCCTGGGTTCGAATCCCGGTAGGGGCAAATGTTTGTATGATGAATATGGACATTTGTACCCGAGTCATGGATGTATATTTATAATATGTATGTATTTACGAAAAAAAAATGTATTTAAGTAGTGTATCAACCATCTGGTATCCATAACACAAGCCTTAAGTGTTAAGTGCTTAACTTGGAACTAGATGGTGCTGTGTGCAATGTCAGACGATATTTATTTATTTATTTATTTATATGGATAAGTACTGTGTCCCAACTATTAACAGGTTCGCCTAATGTTTTTAGCGCTCTGATATTTTTATTTACACTGTCTACAATACCTTTTAATGCAGTTGAGGACTCCCTAGTGATCGACTCGACATTGAACAACGCCGTAACGTGATTCTCAATCAATAATCTTTCATTATCGAATCGCTCACATAGAAGCTCCCATGCCACATTGTAGTTTTGAGTAGAAAACTCAATTGACTGGATCACGACAGCAGCAGATTCCGCTAATGATGACCTGAGGTAATGGAATTTATTTATCTCGTCTATGTCGTCATTGCCATGAATGAGACTTGCGAAGGTATCGCGGAATTCGAGCCAATTATCATATGATCCTGCGAATCTAGGTAATTGGATTGTAGGCAACTTGACAAACTGACGCTTACCATTACTGCAATTAGATTTTACTTCATCTTGTTCAGATTTTGAAAAGTTACTTATCATAATTTTAGCTTGAGCTACCAACCCAAAATATTGAGATTCAATTGTAGTTCTTTCGAGCGTCTCAGTATCAATATTATCACACAAGCATTCTTATTTCAATTGAACCTCATTAAATTCATTAAAAAGATCATCTAATTTGGTGACTCGCAATTGCAACTCCATTACCTGAAAGGGGGTTATCTCGGAATCTTTTAGATTACTTAAATGGGTTCCAAATACTGTTAATCTTCCTTTATAACTGCTTCGCTTCTTTTTAAGTTCTTTAATCTCAGTCATTTCGAATGGAGAGTGTCGTAGACCTGTAATTATACAATTATAATGTTTATTAATGAAACTGTTTGTGACAAAAAATACCTATTTTAGTGGCTAATGAGAATGTTAGCAAAAACTAGCCCAAGTTATTAATTGTACACGTTTGACTTTTAAGTGGTATCACTGCACATAATAATAATAACTACCATAGGAAAGTATGTAAAAGGTTTACTATTCTAAAGAAATAACGTAACAAACAAATTAATTAGATATCTGCCTGTTAAAAGTTTACAAAGCAACAAATACTTTTAATGGTTTAAATTAGAAAATTATAGTTGTATATTGAAAAATAAATAGCTAACTAATGTAGGTTAACAATAACACTACTGTACTGTATTTTAAGTAGACGTTAACTATATTTTACAACTGTGATTTAACCTAATCCTCTGTAAATAATTCCTTGTAAATATGTATACACAAAAGAATAAAAACAAGTAGATAAATAACTCTGTGAAAGTAATGCAAAAATAGGTTACTAACCTTATTAAAGTTCCTATTACCAATACTTAATTGCTATATTTTATTTTACCTGATTTAATATTAATGAGTGTTGGGTGAATTTAATTAATATTATAATGCTTAAACACTTCCTGTTTTATTTCACTTAATGTCCGATCCACTTTTCCTCCAAACACGTGTTCGTCACCTCGTCACTCCAGTACTCATTAATTATCCAATTTCCAGAATATCCAATTCCAGCTCATTCCACTTTGCTAGTAGATAATAATAATAATCCGGTTCGTATGGACCATGTATAAAAACTGGAGGAACTTCTTGGGAATTTAGGAAATTAAAAAAACTCAGTATATAGCACGCAGTGATCTACTTTAAGAGATTGGTTTATTGACACGACTGACCTTCAATACATCCAAGGACAGTAAGAATAACGCCTGATAAAATACTCATAGTTAATGTCTCACTGTCTACAAATTGCGAGTTAACTCATGATTTAACACGTTCAATATTCAAAATGCAGTGGTCTGACTCATGCAGGCCTATATTCAAGTCGCACAATCTATTGACTGTCCCATATTTTATGAAATTGGCAGGTTTGTGAGGTCTAATCTTGAACTATTTGAACACAAAAATAACACAAATAAAAGGAAAATTACACATTTAGATTTTGAAATGCCCGTTCCAGAGCTAGAACTTTTTCGACGGAGCTGCGTTTACATGGCTCCCCTAATTTACAACGCTTTGCCTAGGACCCTAGGTCAATTACTCAACTACCCTTCAATAAGTTTTGTGTTACGTTACGGAAGTGGTTTCAAGAAAGTTTTTATTCGATAGATGAGTTCTTTCTTAAGTGTCCCTATAAATTCTATACATTAAAGCACAGATATATTTAACTGTTAAGTAGATACTTATATTGACAAAATGTATACCTAGTAATTAATATCATAAATGTAAGAACGTGTACCTACTATTGCATGCTAAATATTGGTCAAATGTGTGTTACTAAATATTGTATATAAGAACTTCATTTACCTACCATGTTTGATGCAATAAATGAATTGAATCGAAAGAACTTTCTCCCCAACCTAATATGCACTGAGAAGATACACTTACGGTGTTGACATGTTGAAGGCGTTGATGAAATCGGCACGCAATCAAAGTTGTGGGCGAGCAACACACCGGGGACTTGCTGGGAGCCATAGTGTTAAAATTTATTAATAGAGCTGTAAAGTGATCTGAATGTCATCAAACAGGTTTCAGACTGGCTAAAGTAGACTCATCTTTCATGGGGTACTGTTTAAAATGTTACAATAAAATACCTCCCCACATCCTTCAACTGAATGAGACGAAATTCAAAGTTTGTATAAAACGCACACTATGCAGCCAGGCATATTATAAGTTGGGGGATTATATCGCTGATAAAAATGCCTGGCTCAATGCTGGTCCTGCTCCACAACCTCAACTAATTGATTAACATTTGAAAATACTGTTGGAGCTGCTGAAGATTGTAAGACTACCTTTGCTTTGTATAAACTCAATCTCTTTTGTATTATATAATTGCATAGGACAAGTGTGAGTACTATGTACTATCGAGCTACCATTTACCGGGTAATGTCTTTCATTGACTTGAATGTGCCCTGGCGGCTGATAGATGTCATGCTCACTCAAATATCTCGCTGACGGTGGCGCGTGTGTTGGATCATTTAGCTCCCTTCAAAATGGTTGAGCTGAATGGTGCTGATCCATGCGTCATGTTCGTGAACGGGCGCTGTCAGTTGGGATTGTTCATCTCTTAGCCACCACGGCTTATTTTAATTATTTTATTATGGATTGTTTTGTTTGAATTTATATTAGCTGTACACTGGACACTCAATGTGTACGTCTTATTTACATCGTTCTCACATATAATTATACCTATATACAAGATTATTGATGTAACTAATATTTATGTAACAATATAATTTAAAAGAGTGTCCATGGAGTTTCTTGCCCGTTCTTCTCCATAGGTACCTACCTACTACGCTTTGGAATGGGCAACTAGCTTCATATTTCTGACTGACCGACCACTTGACAATTCAAAAGTGCCTATAAATGGTTTAATTGAAATAAATGCTTTGAGTTTGAGTTGAGTTTGAGTTTGATTCAAATATAACCAGGCTGCTAGGTTCGCGTACAAGTCGGAATACGACTCCGAGGTTATTAACTTCCTTCTAAATTATGTATAATACTTAGGTGTTACTGTTATTGTTTATTTATTACGAATACTCATCTCTGTCCACAGAAATCATTACACACACTATAGCTGAACTAAAAATGACAAAATAAACACAAAGGAGATTCGATGCGCGTCAAGTGTCGCGCTCCCCCTCGCCCCCCGCACAGTCCTTCATTATTTTGTAACAGTACCGCCCTTCATTAACAGATTCACCTCATGGATAAGTACCCCTCAATGTTATTGGGCTGTTTGAGATTTTTGAAGTGAAAACTTCTCTAGATTTTTGGTAAAGGCAAAACTTATGGGTTCGCGTCATCGATGACCTCGACATGCTCGTGACGTATTACGCTTGCGCCATACTAGCGACGCGTAGTATAACGGCCTGTGTACTTCACGAATACATTGCTTATACTCGACTGTATCATAAATGTGTGTTTCACCTTTTGAATGGGTACAATCTTGTGATTTTGCGTCACCGACGTGCGACGTGCTGTACTACCCGTAAATGAAGTTATGTTGACCACTTGAAAAGTTTATTTTGTGTATACTGTGCTTTGTTTTAATTGTGTTTTCGATAATCATTATTTGAATTGATTCATTGTAGAATCACTGTGCAGTACAATAGTGAGTACTTAATATACTTTTATGTTTATGTAGAAATATGAATGACAAAAATAAAGTATTTATAATTGTTGAATATTTCAATACTCACTACACACTCAATACTTTATTGCATTCCATAATGTGTACATTATAACAGTTGATATGTTAAAACATCGAATCAATTATGGACTCTGTCGGGCACAGCAAAATGTTTAATAGGAGAGAGGATGAAGGCGCTTTTTGTTAAGAAAAAGATTAAATATTAAATAAAACTACTACCATTTGCTTTTATGGTATTTAAACCAATTAAATAAATACTGATATAAAATATAAAATTTTATATCAGGGTGAATGTCAACAAGAGATTTTTATGTGTCATTTCGGTGGGATTTTTTTATTTCAATGCTATCTATATATTTTTAGTGGCAAATAAAACTTTAGCCTGTTTTATAACATTGTGCGTGAGTGGACATCAAATTTAATCAAAACTTACATAACTATTTAAGGATGAATTTTTGAGAGTCCACTGAAATGAAAAGTGTCTACCGAAATGATAAAAATCACCACCGAAATGATAGACTGTGCACCGGAATGAAATAAATCCACCGAAATGATACAGCTAAGAACAACCGTGCGGGCAGCCAGGGTTCGTACTTTGTTAGGTTTGATTTCCACAAATTTGAGATAAACACTGAGACAGGATAGTACACAGTTATTTTAATATCATCACTAATATACAGATATTACAGTTAGTATTACATATATAATTCTTTGAGGTTACAATAACCTCAAAGAATGGTATTAATGTAATGTTTATTATGATATGAATTAATTGTTTCTTTATTTATATAACCTTTGGTAATTTTTCTGGTTGTTGTTGTGTAAAAATGTTGGAAAACTTTATCGTAAATGTTGGTAACCATAAATAAATATTTTTCTTTGTTTATGAACTACTACTAATTTACTTGATATACACTCGAGAGCAATGAATCCGGGTCACTTAAAGAATGTTAAAAATCTCGGAAACTAAAAATGATAGGTTAATGCAATAAATTGTATTTAATAGACAATGTAATACTCCTTAAATGAAAGTAAAAAAAAATACATTTCATTAACACAAAATTACATAAAGAAAAAAACTGCTGATCTCTCCTTAAAACAAAAATAGGAAACATGAAATTTTTGAACTTTATTACGATTTTCTTGAATTTTAATACTTCGTATTGCCTCCTCGTGCTTCCATTACTGCGTTTACGCGGTTTGGCATGCTGTACACCAAGTTCCTTATACGATTTTGGGGAATATTCTCCCATTCCTCTGTGAGAGCAATTTTGAGCTCACGAAGCGTGATTGGGGGAGGGTTTCGTTGTTTTACGCATCTGCCTAGCTCGTCCCAAGCATGCTCGATCGAGTTGATATCCGGGCTGCGCGCTGGCCACTCCATACGAGTAATGTTCATCTCTTGAAGGTAGTCATTCACAATCCTACCTGTATGAGGTCGGGCATTGTCATGCATAAATATAGCATCCTCACCTAAATTGACCATAAATGGACCAACGTGATCATTGAGGATTTCTTCCACATATCTTACGCTAGTTAAAGAGCCGTTTTCTATGATCACCAGCTCTGTGCGACTTTCAGAAGAAATTCCGGCCCACACAAGTACAGACCCACCACCGTAGGCTACTTTTTCTTCGATGCATGCTTGCTTGAATCTTTCCCCTGGTCTTCGATACACTCTGTGTCTTCCATCGTGCTTGTAGAGCATAAATTTTGATTCGTCGGAGAACATAACTTTTGACCAATCTTCAATACTCCAATTTACGTGGCTCTGGGCATATCTTAGTCTTGAAATACGATGCCCACGCTCCAGTTTAGGGCCGTTTGCAGGTCTAAGGGGTTTTAAGTTAGATTCAGCAAGCCGACGTCTTACTGTCCATGCACTTGGGTTACTTCCTCCGAGGCGTCGAAACTGATTGGTGAGTTCAGTTCCTGTGAGAAAGCGATTTCGAAGCATGGTGTTCACCAAGTATCGGTCTTCTCGTGCTGTGGTACACCTGGTTCTGCCCGTTCCTGGTCTGCGTAGGTTAGAACCAGTTTCTTCGTAACGTCGGAGAACTCTTTGTACTGTTGACAGCGACACACCGACAGTCCTGGCTGTATCGCGCTGACTCCGGCCGGTTTCCAGCATTGTAAGTATTCTGGTGCATTCTTCAGGCGTAAGCGACATAATTTCAGCTTGAATAATGAATATAGAGCACTATCAACATGGTTTATGTACCCACATAAATGACAGATTACAAACAAAAGCAAAACCAAATGCTGTAATTTCGTAGTTCCATCTTCGAAAGTGGCCCTTTTTCAAATTTGATTTTTTTATGATATAACTTTACAATAACTAAGAAGTTTTAATACCTTCATTTAAGGAGTATTACATTGTCTATTAAATACAATTTATTGCATTAACCTAGCATTTTCAGTTTCCGAGATTTTTAGGATTCTTTAAGTGACCCGGATTCATTGCTCTCGAGTGTATTTTTAAAAGAGTGAACGAAGCGCGATTAGAAAGCTTAAAGTTTATGATTAATATGATGGCTGCATTTGTAAGTTATGCCATTAATAATAATAATAATACAAATAGCTGGCAACACCAACGTCAACACGTCATGAAATTTTTCAGTTATATTTATTTTAGACGCAGTTTTTATATTGGTTTTTATATTTTATGAGAAACCATACAACAAGCCTGAAAAACAGTTTAAATACTCCCCACATAATTCAAGAAAAGCAAAATTAACCAGAATCCTATAAACTTTCGTCAAAAACTATGTACCGAATCTGAAGTGACATCTGTCATGCCACCTCCGAAAATGCCTTACAATATACTATATACTACTTGCATGAAAACTGAAAAATGTTGACGAGATCAGCTTCAAGACGAGCACGCCTACCACCTCCGGACTCTTCGCTCGGCTCCGCCTCGCCGCCGCCGGTACCCAGCTCCACCGTGAGCGCTGTGACGACACCGGCCGCGGTAGTTGCGTCGAGCTCGAGCGACGAGTATTTTTCTCCGCTGACGTCGCCAACACCTGTACGTCGGCAGGGAAGAGGCCGGCCACCGAGGAGCTTGGGACTTAGGGGCCATCCGGCCCCGCGCCGGGTCCCCGCTGCCGGTGGTTGTGTGCAACGCATGAGATGGACTCAATCTATGAACGAGAACATCATGCGCGCATATTACAGGTCTACAGAGGGGGGAACTAACCTCACTGCGTACCGTGATAGGATGCTGTCTCTGTTTCAGGAACTAGAGCCAACCGTCAACGTCTCGGCCCAACGACTGTCGGATCAGGTGCGGGTCATCCAACGTAATCATAGGTTGGACGATGCTGCACTTGATAGGCTGCGCTCAGAGCTGTGCAACCATATCGTCTCGGCTCCGGCACAGACCGCGGTACAAGCTTCAACCATTGATGCAGTCCCGCCGCGGTCCAATCATGGTGTTGATGAAGACGATGATAGGGTTACCACAGTAAGTAGCCAGTACAACGCCCGATTGAGGAGCGCACTGGATGATGCGTTTCGCGAGTATAGATCCACTTCGATCGAACTTAGACCCCGATGACCACGCCTACCTACGCACAAAAAAAAATAGGGCGCTGGTATGTGCCCTCGACTCGCAGCTGAAGAATGTGTTCGAGAGCAGCAAGGATCTCGTTGATACACACTCGATTCTGTATTGTGCGGCTGTTGCGGCATGTCGTTTAGCTAATGTCAAGTTTCCAAACTATGACGGAGCTACTCGACCAAAACCAGCTGTACCAGCCTGGCAGTGCAGGATCGAGCGTCGTATCGATGGGACCAGGGTACTTATCGGCAAACTATACTGCTTCAGGGAGGGCAATACACGACCACGAGTGATGCGCTTTGTAAGACGGGCATTCGCGGGGACTGGAATCAGCCCTCGAGAATACATGTCCCGTGTCACAGAGCGCATCGACTTCCTGAAGCAGAAAGTTTGTGCATGGGCGAGCCGTATTCGGCGGTATAAGCGACGGGTTGATCGATACACGCAAAATCGCATGTTCCAGAGCGATGAGAGGTGGGTGTACAGAGCTTGGGAGCGACCTGAACAAAATTTTATTTATTTATTTATTATTTATTTATTTATTATTAAACTTACACACTAAAATGTGACGGACGTGTGCCGCCCGGATGACGCCGCCACGAGAACATTCTGGTGCAACATCTGGTCGGTACCCGTCTGTCACGCTGAGGCTGGCTGGATACGAGTGGTCGAGCGAATGTGTGAAACCATACTAGAAATGGGAGCAGTCCTAATTACGCCATTAGACGTTGCCAGAGCGGTCCGTCCGTTACCGAACTGGAAATCTCCGGGACCGGACGGATTGCAAAACTTTTGGTTAAAATGGCTAATTAGTTCACACATTTGCCTGGCATCTCAGTTCCAGTCATCCAGTCTGGGTCGATACCACAGTTTCTAACAACAGGCGTTACCCACCTGCTCCATAAATCAGGTAGTCCCACGGAACCCAAGAATTATAGACCAATTACGTGTTTATCGACGGTCTATAAACTTCTTACATCCATTCTGAGAGCGAAAATTAATACGCACATTGGCAAAAATATGATTATGTCTGCCTCTCAAAATGGATGTAGAAACGGGTCCCGCGGTACTAAGGAGCTACTCCTCATTGACATGGCCATTAGCCAACAGGTTCGTCGATCCCTCAAGGATCTGTCAACATGCTGGATAGATTATAAGAAGGCCTACGACTCGGTGCCACATACGTGGCTCATGAGGGTGCTGGAGTTGTACAACATAGATGCAACTCTACGCACTTTCCTAGAGTCGAGTATGGGGCAATGGAGGACGGTTTTTCGCTATCCAGGATGTCGACAGATCCAGGGGAATGATGAGCCTGTATGGATAAAACGGGGAATATTTCAGGGCGACAGTTTGAGTCCACTTTGGTTCTGCTTAGCCCTGAATCCTCTAAGTACACTACTGGAGGATTCAGGTCTAGGTTATCGGTTAAGGAGAGGTGGTCAGGTCATATCTCACCTCCTCTACATGGATGACTTGAAACTCTTAGCCCCCAACAAATTGCGACTGATGGAGCTACTGAAGGTAACTGAAACTTTCAGTAGCGCCATCAGGATGGAATTTGGTGTGGACAAATGTGCGGTCATGCATGTAAAGCGAGGGGAGATTGTTGAATCCGTGGGAACCCAACTCTCGGATTCCACAAACCTTAGAGCCCTCTCCGCATCCGAAACCTATAAGTATTTGGGTATGTCGGAAGCTCAATGAATCAATGTTACTGACATGAAGCAATCCTTAAAGGAACGCTTCTTTGGCCGCCTGAAAAAAGTACTTAATAGTCTTCTTTCAGGCGGAAACAAGGTGCGTGCCTTCAACGGTTGGAACATGCCGGTTTTGATGTACTCTTTCGGCATACTCAAATGGACTCAGACTGAACTCGACGCCCTGGATAGGAGGGTCCGTACACTACTGACCGCAAATCGGATGCATCACCCACGTTCTTCGGTGATGAGACTCTACATCCCGCGGAAGAGCGGGGGTCGAGGCTTTTTAAATGCGAAGACCCTCCACAACCGCGAGGTCTGCAGTCTCAGGGAATATTTTTTTAAAGCTGAAATGGGTATGCACCATGATGTGGTAGCAGTAGACAAGGGACTCACCCCACTCTCCATGGCTAAAGAGAACTGGCGCAAACCTGTAGTACTTACTACCGATGACCGCAGGAAGGTATGGCAAAGCAAGGAGCTTCACGGGCGCTTCTACCGGGCTCTTCATCAACCCGGTGTAGACTTCTTAGCGTCCGTATCCTGGCTACGTTTTGGTAACCTTTTCGGGGAAACTGAAGGTTTCGTCTGTGCAATTATGGACGAAGTTATCTTGACGAATAACTACCGGAGACATATTATGAAAGACGGGACGGTTGACGTGTGTCGGGCATGCCACCGTCCAGGTGAATCCATCAGACATATTATCTCTGGTTGTTCTCGTCTGGCTAACGGCGAGTACTTGCACAGGCATAACCAAGTAGCCAGGATTATTCACCAGCAACTTGCTTTAAAATATAAACTTGTGGATACCGAGGTGCCATATTACAAGTATGCGCCCGACCCAGTTCTCGAAAATGACCAAGTCACGTTGTACTGGGATCGGTCTATCATTACTGACAGGACTATTGTCGCCAATAAGCCTGATATAGTGGTGGTAGATCGATTAGCGCGCCGCACAATGATTATCGATGTTACCATTCCACATGACGAGAACCTCGTGAAAGCTGAGAAAGAGAAACAAATTAAATATCTGGACTTAGCACACGAGGTTGTTGACATGTGGAATGTAAGCTCGGCTGTCATTGTGCCGATTGTCGTATCGGCCAATGGCCTGATGGCCGAAAGCCTCGATCAACATCTTTCGAGGCTCTCGATAGGCGGTTGGATCAAGGGCCTGATTCAGAAGGCAGTACTCCTTGATACGCCTCGTATCGTGAGAAGGTTCCTGTCTCTGGAGCCCTAACCACCGGTAGCTTGGACCCTGCTCCTGATACCGGCGGACCACTATTTTTATATTTTTAAATGTTTTTTTTTTTATGTTTTTTATAAAAATATTTAAAAATGTATTTATATGTATGAAAATAAATAAACGGAATAATAATACATAATGTCTACCTGTTGCACTAAGAGAAAAATGCTAGGTATAATTTAGTTAAATTGGTAACGAGACGAGAATAGTGTTTCTATCTTATATAAGTAAAACTTCTACAATTAAATTAACTCTTATATTTTTTTAATACCTACAATAAATGAATAAAAAACATTATAAATATATCTTAGTAGTAATAGCTTATTACTTTTAATGCTTTTACATAAACGTATGAAACATAACAGACACCTGAAATTGAGATCACGTTATTCTTAAATTACTACAACAATATAGAAACGTACATATCTAAATAGAAAAAAAACCAACAGAGTTTTGTTCTACCTAATTATACAATAAGCTGCCCATTGCAATAAAAGATGTTGGCAGCATACATAATTTCAAAAAGGCTTTTCTAAACTTATTAGTCGCAAAAATATATTATACAGTCAATGAGTACTTAGAAGATGTATTTTAATTTTTTTGACTTTATTTTTATTACAACTACATACATACAATAATATAATTGGAAAATGACATATTAATAAATATTTATAAATTGACATAATAATACAATAAGTAATTTTAATTGGAATATTTTAAAATTATAATTAGAATATTTGTACGCCGCTGCCGGCAAGACATATCGATCATTTTTAGAAACATTGACATCTGTACCTTTATATTTTTTTCACCTATGATCTACAAATAAAATGATTTGATTTGATGTTATGCTTTTAAAAATTAGTTATTATAAAATTATATCAACTGATTATTATATTAACTGATCATTATATCAAATAAAATTATAGATTTATTTTTTATATCTAGAGAAATTTAGAAATTTTGTAATTATATCAAATAGTATTTATTCATAATAAATGATATAAAAATAAAGACATAATGAAGGTAAACCCTCGAAATAATTATTTTGTTGACAATTAGTAGGTACTTATAATAATCTACACTGTGGTGACTCACACACTCATCACATTATAGTTGAGCCGAAAAAATGTGTATCTAAAGTATATACATGTACTAACTACATAGATATATGTATATATCTTAAACACAAATATTACACCCGAATAATCTAATCTACACTCTAGGTAAAAGTACATTACAAAATTATGACTTTGTATTTGACACAAGGATCTCTAAAACTTTATGGTTTTATCATTTCGGAGATACATTTCATTCCGGTGGACTGTAATTGGTATAACAGTCCACCGAATCCACTGAAATGATAACACTGAGATGATAAATTAGAGGTTAGTTCTACATTTAACTCCGAAATAAAATTATTAAAAAAATATGAACACTACTCAAACAAAACAGTACTTACGGCGAATTGAATACACAATTTTGAAACAAATTAAACGAATCTAGCACGAGTTATAACAGCCACCGAAATGAAACAATTTTTGTCCTAATATTACTGAAATGATAAACTTACTTTTTTGGCGGGAAACCGCAAGACGTTGGTACCGGTGCATTCGCACCGTGAGCTTGAGCCGGACTGATCCGAAGTGAAGAAAGGTGAGAGGGGCGTACAACGCAATGTTGACATGGCTATTCTACTAAAACTTACTGTCCTCTGAAATTTTAGAATAATAACGCATAGAAACCTAGTACGCGTGCAAAAAGTGAGGCAACAAAAACTTTGCCATAATTGGCAAACGCGAGCTGTCAGTACTCAAGGTCACGATCCGTCGAACACAACTCGCGAGTAAAATAATTGAAAATGACAGTTTGTAGCGTGAAGGGATGTCATAGCACTTCAGGAAAACATAAAAAATGTGATCAAATTACATTTCACAGGTAAGTACTTACATTTTATACATTATTTTTACGTAAATCGATTATTAAACAAAAATTACACCTAACCTAACTTGTCACAATACTGTTAAAATTAATTACACAATAATAGTGTTGCTACTTGTGAGGAAAAAAATACCCATATTGCTTACAATAAAATTTTGTTCTTATTTTTGTTTAGTTAGTTTATTTTGGTTTTTAAATAAATTGAATTTTACCTTCCGTAAAAATCTGTCATATTACATGAAAAATCATCTACATCTTATCCAGATTCTGATAACATATCATACTTGTCTGGATTTGATCCAGTAACATAATATTAGTGCGTTTTCTCATTTTTTGTGGGTAACGGCATGGTAATGGTATCACTGAAAGTTTTATCTGTGTGCGTTTGAGGAACGTAGACACATTCGGCTCACGCACACAAATAAAATTAATTTGACACGCGATATCGCTCGTGTTTTGTACTAGACGCGGCATCTATGCGTTATTATTCTAAGTCTGAAATGATAACTTTTTTCCAGACAAAAGTTGACTGCCTGTCAAATCCATGAGCATGAAGGTAAACAAACAAAAATAGTTTTATTTGATCGAATATATTATAATTTAATGATAACAAAATCGATTTAAATCCATATTACGAATGTATTTGCAGGGGAAGGTATTTTATGAGCGGAATTGGGTTCAGGACAGGCCACCGTGATGATAAAATAACACTTTGTAATTTTTTTTTTTGTATAATAGAGGGTAGAAATCAATGATTTTTTTTGTCAAGGTAGAGAAGTACTTACGCAACACACACACACACACACAACCACAGGCAACTGAAGGAACACGGGTGGGTTTTAGTCAGTAAGAGTCTGACACGCCCTCCTGCTCTGCCCAGAGCGGGAGAAGTTATTTGATGATTTCCCACCCACAAAAAAAAAAAAAAGAGAAGTACTTACGTTGTTGAGAAAAAATATATAAAATTTAAAATCTGCACATTGCACTACCGTTCTCAGTTTTGCCGTGTATTTTTTTTTGCTTGGGAGATTCACCCATCAGTATTTATACAACGTGTAACGGATTAAGCGCAATACCTCAGACACCCCAATTAGAATATAAAATTATAAGTCTAAAACAACACCCGTAATTAAATAAATTTAAACCAAACCTGGTCGTTTTTTATAAAATAGTTATCCTTACTAAACGCAAAACGTATGTGCAGCAATATGCCTACACACACACTAATGCAATGTTAGCAGCCGACGCGACACGCACATTCGAGCGCCCGCCAGCTGACCATAGCTGTAGGCATTAGATGTGCGTTAGTTCAATGAACGAATTTTACTTACATCAGGTGAGATTGTGGTCAAACGCGCGCCTATCAATAGTAAAAAAAAAAAACGTACCTTAAATGTCACAGACTGATACCTATTATGAATGAATAACTTTTGATACTTAATTGAGTTTACAGTGTAATGATTGATAATTTTCTAGCAAGTGAAATTATCAACATGAATCTAAGACTTTACGCTTAGTAACGGGGATGCATTTTAAACAGCTACATTTTACCCGAACTTCGAAACTAACGAAGGGCGAAGCGCCCGGACTCCGTGCGGCACACGCGGGTAAAAAATATTTATCTCAGATGCGTAACTTTCGCGATATTATTAGCTACCTCTGATAAGCGTGTTTACTGCTAATTACGTGAAACAAAAATCAGTGCTTACAAGATTTTAATCACAAACAGCAAACTTCGCAAACAATTTACAGAAATTTCTAGAGTTTGCGCAAAAACAAAAAAAGAAGAAAAGTACACTTCTTCCAGCAGAAATATTAAATTTGGTGTCCCACAGGGCAGCGTTCTCGGCCTAGTAAATGACCGCCGGCCGATGACGGCCGGTAAATGTCTTTTTAATAACTATGTACATATATTAAACAAATAAGTACCTCTAAATAAATTAAATAATAAAAATAGTAAATGATATATTGTATAAGAAACTGTAATAAGTTAATAATTAATTTATATAAGCTAATCAATTTTTGCATGCCATGAGGCAGAATGTATAAGGATCTCAAAATATTGTAACACCTAAATGTATTCGTTACCTACATTCTATGCAAATAAATAAATCTTATCTTATCTTATCTTTGCTGCGCAAGAAAAAATACCTACTTACTTTGAAGATGGCCGGCCGGCAGCCCGGAGGTAGCGCGCGCGCGCGATTTCAAAGGGTCATTTGCAAAGGACGTAGCTCGTAGGAACCAGAAAATTGTCTACTACCTATTTCGACATTTTTCAACAAATCGATTACTGAGACATGCGGAATACAAATCGGTCGTGCATTTCAATAAGCCTTATTATTTGGACGGAAGGATTAAATTCTCTTACATCAACTGTTTTATTAAACGCGCTCGAATCCAAATGTAAAAAGCTTTGATATTATTCATGTGCACGTGTGTATCATGGACCTAAAAATTAGGTATGTTTGTTCAATTGTAGCGGCGCGCGCGCCTACGCTGAGTGCCTAGTTCTAATGTAGGCATTAGATACCTACCTATGGCCGTATGAACGATAATTAAATTACCGAACATTAGCTAGATGTGATATTGATACGCGATATCACCGCGTAAAATAATTTTTTTTTTATCAAACTTTCACAGGCTTTGAATTTAGTCTCTACGCACCGCGCCGCGCGCCGCTGCTTGCCGTTTTTATCTACCTACCTATCTTTCGAGATTGCACCCCCTCGAATCCCGCGATCCCTCTGATAAGTTCGTTTGTTTAGGTAGGTCCAGTTTATTGTTTGTACTACAAAAATATGCAAAGACGGCGTGTTTAAAAGATTATAATAACAATGTTTACAGTGATTAGAATACAATCGTATTGATAGGAAGAAGTAGGTAGGTACTTACAGAACTGGACTATTTACACTTAACACTTAGGTTATTACCTAATTTGCACTATTTCTGCGATCCACTTTCATTAAAGTTTCAAAATGACCGCCGCCTTGATCTATGCACTTATTAGCACGCTTTCTTAAATTGTATTTCAATTTTGTAAGCACTTCAGTATCACTTTTCACCGTCACAAATGCTTGTTGAATTTTTGTTTTTAGCTCCTCGACACTTGTAGATTGACTGACGTACACGAGCGATTTTATGCGACCCCACAAAAAAAAGTCTAGCGGTGTTAAGTCTGGCGATCTGGGAGGCCACGGCACAGGTCCTGCGCGACCTATCCAGCGACTGCCATACTCCGCATCTAGATGCCATCGAACGGTCCACGTGAAATGCGCGGGAGCACCGTCTTGCTGGTACACTGCAGCCAAAACGGTCATTGAACTCCTGACAAGCTAACGCGACATTATCAAGACAGCGAGCCAGGGTTCTCACCATCTCCGTGTATTGTATGTTGGTGTACCGGAAAGCCATCGCGCACGGAATCAAAAATGTCACGGAAGTAAACTGAAGAACAACTACACTAGGTCGCTACCGGCGGATGACTAGCTTTTAATGTTAGGTACTCATGTTATTCGGCGGTAGCGGCGGCGGCGCGTATGTCGGCATTTCGCAAAAACGTCAAAGAGGTTGCCGACTTATGCTTTATTTCTTTGCAATAAGTTTCAAATTTCTTCAAATTCAATAATTTTATTTTGTAATAATGCCTAAAATCTGTTTGTGTGTGTGTAGGGCTACTCTGATGACCGCACTAAGTTTGGTCGTGCATTCAAACAAGCCTTACACATTGGAGATAAAGTTGAAATTCCTTTAAATTACCTATTTAATTTGACACACACTACTTTTATTGTAAAATGCATTAATATTATTTACGTGTGTGTATTACGACCTGTAAGCGATATACAAATAATGTCGTGCGTTTAAGTAGCCTTTATTGCTCTGAGTTAAGGTGCAATTTCCTTGAATTAAGGATTGTATTAATTTGTCATGATACTGTGTTTCTAATTTAAGTCATTTAAAAGATTTTTCCGTCAAAATTTAACACCTATTTTTGATGACGGAAATCGATTCAGAAGCCGATTCTGAACAAACTACTTTCAGGAATTGCGTTTATTCTGTTACACGTTGTATATTTGGTTTTAAGTTACGTTATTGCACGATTTACAATAGTAACAGTATGTATTATAATAAACTAAATATTTATAATTTTATTGAGACTTGTAGAATGTTATTAGCTTTAATTGTGCACTGTTTAGTATAATTATTCATTTTAAATTAGCAGTTTATTTGCATATTAAAAAAAAATAATAAATGCAGGTTTGGCAGGCGGTTCGCGGACGGTATGTAAAAATGGTTTTTATTGTTTATGAAATTTATCTCTAATGTATTCGTCAGTGGTGTAGTAGCTTTTGATTATTAGAAATAGTTTCAATTAATTTATATTTATTTATTTATTAGGCTTTTCAACAATGAGTACACTGTTACTTTATAAATTCTACATTACAAACTTAAGTCTAAGCGCCTCATCACTTACAGAAAAGCACAGCATACACTACATTATGCGCAGTAAATAACACAATTAATTAAACGACAAGTAATACATAGTTTGAAAAACAAAAAACAAATAAGATTTACTGTTAAAGCCAAATTGATTACAATGAATTAAATAACAGATTAAATTAGATTACATTATATTAAATTAAATTAGATAAAATTAAATATAAAATTAAATTAAATTAAATTAGAGTAAATTAAATTAGATTAGATTCAATATTTTTCTATATTTGATATTTTTAATAATTTAAGATTAGGTAAATATTTGATTTGATTTTAGACTAGAGATACCCATTAAATCGCAAGCACAGCTTTTTTTAGAGCAGGTACTGATGAGTGGAAGAGGTCAATGTCCTCTTCGTGCTCGTTGTAAATGATAAATGATTTTATTTCTGTAAGTAGGTTTTTACAAACACTTTTACACGTCAATCATATATTTTTTTTAAGGAGCTCGATTCGACGAACAATACCAAAGAAAGGACATTTGAGTAGGCCGCACAAGTTACTCAAACTGCCAGATCATGATTACACTAAGAGTAAAAATACAAAAAAAAGCAATGACCTGTAAGGATGGGACAGCGGAACGAAATAAAAGATGTTTCTTGAATGAGACTCTGATATATTCTGCCATTACATGCTTAACGTTTTACATTATATATGATATGTATTCCTATACTACACCTCCTTACCTTTCAGAAAAAAAAAAAAGTTTTTTATTTATACTTTTTTTTTTTGTAAGTACATACATAATGCAATTTATAAAGGGATTACAAGTTTGTGTTTTTTTTTTTTTTTTTTTTACAATGCTTTGCATGGTACTTTAGTGCTTACAGTTTAAGATTATTTAATAATATAGATAATAATAATATTGGTGCTACATTCTTAGATAATATAGCGTAATGTTAGACAATCCAAATTAATTCTTAAATAACTTCGTTCTGTTCTTATGCACTGTTTCTATTTTATTGTCTTTTATTATACGCACATTCGGCGACTTATCTTCTATGACTTTATATGGACCTTTGTATACATTTTCAAATCGGCTACTATTTTCATTTTTTAACAATATTAAGTCATTAGGTTGATACACAATTGAATTAGTTTGTTTATCATAGCTAAACTTTCTATTTTCCTTCGATTTCAATAAATTTTCCCGGGCCTGTTCGTGAGATTTTTGCAACCTGTACTTCAGCGCCAATGGATAGTCATCACTATTATAAAGAGGTTCTATTTCCTGTGTTAAGTTACTTGGCAAATTGCATGACTTACCAAAAACCAGTTCGTACGGTGTAAATTTTGTGGATGTATGGACAGTTGTATTGTAAGCAAAGCACCAATATGCAATCCAGGTGCTCCACTCCCTGGGGTTATTATTTGTTTGTATTCGGAGGTATGCGTTTAAGTTTTTGTGTGTGTTTTCCAGGGAACCGATTGATTCGTGGTGGTAAGATGTTGAAAATAATTGTTTAATATTGAGCAGTTTGCATACTTCACTCATTGTTGATGCTATGAACTCGGACCCTCGATCTGTCGCAATTTCCCGCGGCACGCCGTACCTTAGTATAAAGTTCTCTACAAATGATTTTGCTACCGATACTGCGTCTTTTCGTTGTAGCGGGTACGCTTCCACGAACTTAGTAAGTTCACATTGTATACTTAATATATAAACATTACCGTAGTAATCCTTATCCAGTGGCCCTACTATATCTAAATATATTTTATCAAATGCACCCTGTGCTGTTGTAGTTATTGTCATCGGTTCTCTAACAGGTAGAGAGTGTTTTTGCATTTGGCATTTTTTACATTTACTAACGAATTCAGTTACGTCACTTTCCATGATTGGCCAAAAAAATAATTTCCTAATGTTATTCAACATTCTTCTTATACCGGCATGTCCGCTAGTTGGTAAGATATGGTAGTCATTAAGGATTACTTTTTTGTCATCTTTCGATAATACTCTGTGGAAGCCTTTTAATATATTAATTTTTGGTCCGTGCCATGACGGCCTTATATTTATTTCTTTTGTTAGCCACTTTATAAATTCACCATTACTTGCTGTTTTCATTATATAAATTTCTGTAATATTTAATTCACTACAGTATTTTTCTAGCCGACTCACGTATTCGTCTCGCGCCATACATGATTGTAAGCCTGTGCAAGTATATATAATTAACTCTTTTTCATTAAATACAAATGATTCTGAGTTGTTTGTTAAGTTGTCCTTCATTCTAGAATAGTTTTCCCGCGAAATGTCTAACAATTCTATCGAATTACCCGGCTTCCGAAGCATTTCTACGACCCTTGGTTGACTACGCTGGTCTCTCACAGATATATTGGTAGTCGGCAAACTTGAGTCACTTTCCTGTCCCTTTTCCAATGTCTTTCGTTGGTTCCTAGTCATTACATTAATTACCCGTTGATTCATATCTTTCAACTCTTCTGATGTGACTACTACCCTAGACAACGCATCTGCACCTACATTATCCTTTCCCTTAATATATATTATTTCAAAATCATATTCTTCCAAAATTAGGCGAAATTTTGTCAATCTACTGGATGGATTATTCATATTGAACAAATAAACTAACGGTCTATGATCTGAAAATATTTTAAATTTTTTCCCAAATAAATACGGTCGAAAATATTTAACGGCCCAGACTATTGCAAGCATTTCTTTCTCGATTGTTGGGTAATTTAGTTCGGCTTTGTTTAATGGGCGACTCGCGAATGCTACTGGACGATTGTCATTATTACACAAGATCGACCCCAACGCGAAACCTGATGCGTCTGTATATAAATGAAATTCGTTGCTATCAGAAAAATTGGGATATTGCAATACAGGTGGTGCAGTTATGCATTCTTTTAATAATTGATATGATTTTTCACATTCTTCTGTCCATATAAATTCGCAGTTTTTCTTTAATAACTTATTTAATGGCATGACCATTTGGGCAAATGAATTTATAAACCGGCGGTAATAATTCGCGAAGGCTACGAATCTTTTTACGTCATCGCTATTCTTTGGTCTTGGATACTCTTTTATTATTCGTATTTTATCAGGATCGGGCATAACCCCATCACCGCTCACTACGTGGCCTAAATACAATAATTCCTTTTTTAGGAACACACATTTCTTTGGATTTAGTTTTAGATTCACCTGTCGTAACCTAAGGAAAATTTCAATAAGATTTTTGTTATGGTTTTCCAGTGTTCGTCCCCAACAGACGAGGTCATCCATGTAGATTAAGCATTTTTCGTAGTTCAACCCTGACAATGCGACCGTCATTGCCCTTGAAAATGCGCTTGGACTGCTCTTAAGGCCCATAGGCATGCGTTTCATCTGATACTGTTTATCAAAAGTAAAGGCAGTGCATTTTTTACTATTTTCGTCCAATTTTATTTGGTAGTAGCCATTTTGAAGGTCAAGGTGACTGAACTAAATAGCTCCTGCAAGCGAATCTAATATGTCAATAATGTTTGGAAGGGGAAATCTGTCATCAGCAATAGTTTCGTTTAATTTCCTATAGTCAATCACTAGCCTGTACCTTTTTTCTCCGGTTTCTGATTTTTTGGGTACCAACAGGATTGGACTGGACCATTCACTCATGGTTTCCTCAATAATGTCGTCCTTTAACATTTTTTTTATTTGTTTTTCTATTTCTCCCTTTTGTGATTTTGGTAATCGATATTGTTTTTTTATAGATAGGTACGGCATTTGGTTTTAAAACGATAGATTGTTCGTATATATTGCTGGTGGTTAATTTAGCTCCTTCTAAACAAAATATATCAGAAAACTTAGCACATATTTTTTCTATTTCCAACTGTTCTTCCTTGTTCAAATAATTTAATTTTAATTCTTTAAATAATCTTTTCACTCTATCCGAGTTAACTGCGGGTTTATTGAAATTAAGTGTACTGTAGTCTGTTAATTTTTCTACTTGTTGATTAAAGAAACTCAAGTTGATTACCTCGTCTCGTGTGTTTAATATTTGGATAGGCATTTTACCATTTACTGGTCTCGTAATACATCCTGCTAAAAACACTCCCTCACATAATTCTGTTGGTAAAACCACACATTCCTCTTTTAAATGAGTGGGCACAAAATGCAACGATTCACATCTACGAGACAATTGAATGTATTTATTTTGAGGTGCCCCTAATTGTAATGGTAAACTTATTTCTACATTATTATTTATTAGGGTTATAGTGTTTATTTCTAAATCTACTTTACTTTTATATTTCTTTCAAAAATCTATTCCTAAAATTCCATCGCTTGCGCAACATAAATCTTTAAATACATGAAATCTGTTGACAAATTCTTGATCCTTATTTGTCAATCTTAAATCAACATAGCCCACAGAGCAAAGTTCACCACACACACCAGTTATTCGTACTTGCCCTATTTGGTAAGGAATGTTGTGTCGGAGTAAGGTATCATACTTCACCGCACTGAGCGATGCTCCCGTATCCACTAACCACTTACGTAAGCTGTTATCGAGCGATAATTGAATTGAATTATAATTATTATAATGACATATAGTATCGTGACTATTATTATTGCTCACGAAAAAACTCATCGTCGTTTTGGCCCGAAACTACCGTATTATTGTTCTCGCTATTTTCTGGCAATAGTGACATAACTGAATTCATATGGTTAACTCGGGAATTTTGGTAATTATTCCGGCCCCGCTGATTATTATAGTTATTAGTGTTACCTCGATTCTCCTGACTACCTCGAGCGGCGGGGTAACCCCGCAGACCGCCGCGGAATGATTGCCCCCGGCCGCGTTGGTTGGTTTGCCCACGATGGTTGGCCTGGCCTCGCTGGAAGTTGTTATGCTGGTTGTAGCCGCCGCGATCCTGAAACCATCGTCCGCGGTTTGAGTAAGGGTATCTTCGGGACGGTTGGTTCTCCATGTTCATGATGCTGCTCTCGGGAGGCATAGAAGTCTCTTCATCCTTAGCGCCACGGATTACACCTTTCAAATTGTCGTAATTCCTTGCTGAAATTATAGTACTAAGACTAGTATTACGAAGTCCTGTGGCAAATCGTTTAATTGCTACTTTCTCATTTAAAGGCTTTAAAATTTCGTATTTTGTCATGTCGCCGTCGGCCTGCGAAATAGTTAACTCTACAAATAAGTTTTCAATTTCCTTACCGTAGTCCTCCAGACTCCTGTTGCCTTGTGTACTGCTCATCAATTGTTGTTGTAATGCTATAAAAGATTTTTTCGTTAATAGATGTTTTTTCATATCATCAACAAGGAGCTGTACTGACTCATATTTATTCGATAATCTGAGTTTTGCGCTCTCCGACAATCTGGTTTTTAATATAAAGTTAATAAGAGTTGGCTTTGATTTGTCATCAAGTAAGGACGCATACATTTCTAACGAAGAAATCAACTGCTTTGTTGTATTTTCGTCATCATTCATAACTGGCAGTAGTGAAACAGCTGTCTTTAAACTGAACGACTCCATTTTTCCTTCACTTATTTTGTCTTTCGAAGGTACGGCGCAAAGAACCTTTATTTCGTCAAACAATTTCCCTATTTGTTCCCTACGGTTATTTATCGCAGACAGCTCCCTGGCGCTGAACAAATGTGTTTGACTACGAAATTCTAATAATTTTGCTTCAAACTTATGAAATATTACATTCGCTTCTTCAAATTTTTTCGAAGTAACAGTACCCGTTTGACGTCGCTCTGGTCCTATCTTTATCAAATACTTTCTTACTTCTAACAATTTTCCATGATATTCTTCTAATCTATCTGCCATATAGTTTTAAACACAAAATAAATGCGATTACATATACTTATGGCCTAACATACATATTATTTGGCTGCTTGCCAGCTCTGAGAAACTATATAATGTCCTCTAGATGAGTCCATCTTATTCTTGCCACTCTACGTACCCGGATATCTTCTACGCACCGCACTTTAGCCCTTACTTTATTTCCACGGTACACTCACTGCACACTCACACGCCACTATATTATATTAACACCTGCACGCTCGCTTTGATCTCCTCCATTTAGCTCCCTGCGCCGAAACCAACTGCTCGACCTTCGTAGATGGTTGTCCAGTATCTCTCTTTGTATCCACTGCCGGTGACACTTTGTATATTGACGGTATCCGAGATAATGAAGAACCAGTGCCAAAATCACACAAATGGCTCCTAGTAGACACGTACTGAAACTCGCATGATACTTTAGCTGATCCAGTGATGACTGATTATTTCCTCCGCTAGCCGTTTGCGCTATAATTACTTGCTCCTCTTTTGACTGTTGTTTCCCCATTTTGTCGTAAATTTTCCGTCGGGTGTAAACTCTTTAAGAAGCTCTCGTAAGATGCACTTTGGAAATGTAACAAAATATTTAAAATACATTATGCCTAACTGAAGTTACCAATCCACCACTGTTTATATTACGCGTCTTTATTTGGTGATCGGAATGCGCGAACCCGATCACTTACTGGCAGGGTCGCCATGTAAGGATGGGACAGCGGAACGAAATAAAAGATGTTTCTTGAATGAGACTCTGATATATTCTGCCATTACATGCTTAACGTTTTACATTATATATGATATGTGTTCCTATACTACAGACCAACATAGTTCTCACATTCACAATATTTAAAATAATAGCATAATACTTTACAAAGTAAATACTCTTGTCATAGTATATGTATATAAAATTCATTAATGTCAATGTTTATATAAAATCCGGACATAATCATTGAGGACCATACAGATTGGTGTCTGAAATGGACTTTTGAGAAAAGAAATGTATGCAGCATACATTCTGGACAGTGGACAATATTGCCTTAAGTTGGTATGACATCTTGGCATGCAGAAAAGTCTCTTATTAGAACTTCTTGGCAGATTACGTGGCACATGGAATAAGACCCTACTGAGCAAATCGGGACAGTTCAGAGAGCCCGTTACTAACTTCTTAAGGAAAACCAAATCCAGCATATTCCTGTGTTTCTCCAGCGGCACCATATTAAAATACTTCAGTCTCTCTTGGTACGACTTGAGCTTTTTTCCCATATTGGTTTTGTAGGTAAGATGCCATATGAACCTTTTTTGCAGCCGTTCAATGCGCTTGATGTGGACCCTATACTCAGGTGACCAAACCACACTACAATACTCGAGGTGGCTTCTAACTAGCGAGTTGTACATAATTTTTTTAATGGTGGGTTTTTTTAAGTTTTTACATTCTCTCATAACGAAGCCAAGCATCTTTGACGTTTTTAATATACACACATCAAAAGTGTCTAGGGATCAACATATATTTTAGCAATAACTTTTCTCCTGATTGATATTAATTAAAATTTTCTTTAAGGATTCATAAAATAAAGTGTTTTCGTTTGTCACAGTAACGATAAACCAAGTCACCTTTGCATTAATAAAGAAATTTGCCATTTTCCTAATAAAGGGATTTTTGACATTTGAACCACTAACACAAAAGTTCGAAAAAAAGACTGAAATAACAGTTTTCTTTAAAATTTTATTGGGTAACTTAAACAATTAATAATCCGTGTTTCTACCGCGAACACTAACAACACAAGAACATCGGTTTGGCATACTCAAAATGAGTTCATCCAAATCACGCTGTGGAATGGCCGCCCATGTTCGTTGCAACAACAAAAAAAGGTCTTCTTGCGACTGGATACCCTCCATATTCGGCAGAGCTCTTCTCTGTAGCATATCCCATGCATGCTCAATCGGGTTCAAGTCTGGCGACAAAGCAGGCCAGGGCAGGACATTGATGTTAGCTGCGGCGAGAGTCTGTCTTACAACTCTTGCGGTGTGCGGTCGTGCATTATCATGCATTAACTGAAATAAGGGACCGATTTGCACTTGTAGAGGAACGATGACGTCTGATACAATCGTCTCAGCATAAATTTGAGCGTTGAGGTTGCCTCTGATCCAAATCAACTCAGTTCTTCCGCCGATCCAAATACCCGCCCATACCATGATGGTTCCACCACTATAAGGATGGACTTCCTGGCAGGATTTTAATCGCTGTTGGCGTCCAGGGGTTCTCCAGTGTCGTATACGTCTTGTATCCGGTCTCATACCAAAACGAGACTCATCAGAAAAGCACACGAAACGCCATTGTTCTTCTGCCCAATTTCTGTGTTCAAGAGCCCATTGATATCGAATCCTACGATTGTGCATTGCTATAGGTGGTACCCGTAGCGGTCTTCGGGAATGAAGGTTCACTTCATGCAAGCGGTTTCTGACTGTTTGGTCGCTAATTAAGTTCATGTTACTAATCTACTACGCTAATTACGTCATGTTCGTGAACGGGCGCCGTCAGTAGGCACTGGTCATTTCTTAGCTGCCACGGCTTATTTTAATTCCATAATTGTTTTTATCTTTTTATTACGGACGCTTTTAACGTGCACGTCTTTCTACATCGTTCTCACATGTATAATTTCAACGTGAATGATGTAACCACTTTTTTGTAACAAATATTTTGATTTAAAAGAGTTTCTTGCCCGTTTTTCTCCATAGGTACCTACTACGCTTTGGAATGGGCAACTAGCTTCATCTTTCTGACTGACCGACCCCTTGACAATTCAAAAGTGCCTGTAATTGGTTTATTTGAAATAAATGCTTTGAGTTTGAGTTTGAGTTTGAGTTCCCTGAAGAGTGATGAAGCCTCACGGCTAACATCATGGCGGTTATTGTTGGAGCTCTTCGAGTTAAGATTTGAATGTATCGGTCTTGTCTCCGTGTGGTGCAGCGATACCGTCCTCCATGGCGCTCAGCCACGGTACCAGTGCTTCGGTAACGTGTCCAAAGTCGACTGATAACACTCTGACTTGTATTCAGAGCTAAAGCCACAGTACGTTGCCGGGAACCAGCTTCTATCATTCCCACGGCTCTGAGCATTTCTTCCCTGCTTAAATGACGTCGCCGCTCCATAATAACGTTGGTTTTAATCAGTAGTAGGGAAACAGTAACACTAATAATGTCTTCAATGCGTTGTATGTTTTTATAGGGAAAATATTGACAGCTGATTTTCATCTTTTACTCGAATTTGATTCACAGTTCCTGATTCAAATTATGAAATGCACCAAAAAGGATCCATATAAATTTATAAAATCATAAATTTATTACAAAGCCACATCTTAATCTCAAGAAATCCGCATAAAAATGCTTGATCCCTAGACACTTTTGATGTGTGTAGTTTTGTCAATATGTTCAACAAAACTTAGCTTTTTATCGAACTGAACACCTAGGTCTCGTATAGTTTCGACTTCCTCAAGCCACTCACCATTCAATTTGTAAGCTGACTGTATGGGTTTTTTTTTTTCGTGAATTTGATATGATGGCATTTTTTTACATTTAAAGACATTTTATTGTGTTCACACCACTTAGTCAGCCGGTCCAAATCGCTTTGGAATAGTACCGAGTCTGCAGGATTTCTTATAGTCTTTATGGCTTTCAGGTCATCGGCAAATAAGAATATATTTGAGTTCGGGAAGCATTTGTAAATATCATTTATAAAGAGAATGAATATATGCGGACCCAAATGAGATCCCTGAGGGATACCCGATGTTGCAATGTACGAATCTGAAGAGCAGCCATTTACCACAACCTTGAGCATCCGTCTAGATAGATAAGATTGGAACCAACTTAAGAGAGGGTCTGAAACGCCATACATTTTAAGCTTCTTGACGAGTATGTCATGGTCACTGTGTCAAAAGCCTTGCTGAAGTCGGTGTAGACTGCATCAACCTCGACACGCGCATCAACCGCCTCAACAATGCTCTCAACATAAGTCACCAAATTGGTACCTGTCGATTTCCCCTTCATAAATCCATATTGGCTATCTATTATTAGCTGTGATAAATGTCTAGCTAGCACAGGGCATATGAGAGCCTCAAACACCTTTGCAAGTATAGAGAGAATAGCGATGGGCCTATAATTGCTCACATCGGTCTGATCCCCGTTTTTGAAAATAGGCATTATGTTAGTTTCCTTCCAGATAGTCGGAAAAGTACCCCTAAGCACAGAATAATTAAATATAATACTTAATGGCAGTGACAGAACATCTGCCAGCTTATTTAAAAGCAAAGCAGGTATACAGGACCAGCCCCCTTGTTGACGTCTAATTTTTTTAATTCTTTGCGGGTCTGATCTTGTGATATAGTTATTTGGCCTAACATGCTATTGCTTATGCAGCTATCCAAGTCATCTGCGTCCGCATGCACATCATTTCCAACACTGCTTTACACTTTAGAGAAATGGGATGCGAAATAGTTACATATTTCATTAATATTATCAGAGGTGTATATACCATCTGTCATGGAAGTGGGGTAGTTACTGGTACCACCTCTCTTCATTTTTAAGTAACTCCAGAAATATTTTGGGTTCGAAGTAATTTTTGCCTCTATATCAGCAATGTGAGCATTATAACAAGTCGTAGCCATACGGTCACATCTTTTCCCGAGTAACTCCAATGCAATAATGTCTAACGGATTATTGTATTTTTTAACTCTACGTCGTAGACGGTTCTTTTCATTTAGTCTTTTAATAAGCTGTCTAGAGTACCAGTACGGATATTTAGTATCTTTTGTTGGTACTTGTGGAACGTAGCGCTTAATTATCCCATACAGCATATTATAAAAAGAATCTACCATTTGATCTACAGTCATGCCAGGATCTAGCTATTGACCTGCTCCAGTGCCGCATTAATTGCCTCGTAATCTGCCTTAAAATAATTCAACTTAGTTCTATTGCTACATTTTTGTGACTTTTTAAAACGGGTAAATGAGAGCTCACAAAGTAAAGATGGGTGGTGCACATCTATTTTAGAAAGTACATCTACTGGTGCGCTTACTACAACCAGATCCAAGTTGGTTAGGACTAAATCAAGAATTCTGTTATTTTGATTACATAAATAATTACATTGTCTTAAGTTGTTAAGCAAGACAAAATCCCAGAGAGTCTGTTCTAAGCCTGTGCATATATTTTGAGGAGCTCTTATCACATCGCCACCCGTCCCAAGCCAGTTAATAGTTTTCATATTGAAATCACCAATAATCAAGCATTCATTTACATGTTCCAAGACATTGTTTGTATTATCAACAAAGTGTTCCAAAACTCTAGGCTGTATCGGCGACGGCAAGTATACTGTACAAATATGAATTCCTTTAGCTTTCTTACCCCCTTTGAATGACAACTTGACCCAGAGATCATCGCAAGAGCTTTCGAATTTGATCAATCTCTGTGATTCTAGTTTAGTAGATACCGCTATAAGTACGCCACCACCGTCGGTTTTATTATTCAGAATATTATTGGATCTATCTCGCCTATAGATAGCATAACGCCCATCCATGATCTCTGAGTCAAAGATGCCATCCAGTAGCCATGTTTCAGTAAACATTATAACATCGTATGAACAGCATGCAACTTTTTGGTAAATGTCACTCAGCTTTGACCTAATACCCCGTACATTCTGGTAGTAAATTTTTAACTGATCGAATTTAAATCCTTAACAATCTTATACCTTATCCTACACATTTTTTTATTGCTTATTGTATTTTGCCCAACGAGTCGGTATCCCTGATATATTTATAGTCTGCACCATCATGTTTTCTAACAAAAATCTTACCGCTACGGACCCACACGTACTTGTAGCCCAAACTCTTTGCTTTAATCCTGGTCGCAGCATGCAGGGCCTTGTTTGCTGGTGAGTAATGTTCTACTATAATATACATTTTCCTTTTTACCGCCAATCCCAAGAAGAGCGGTATTGAGCTTCTCTTCAGAAGTTTTATTTTTATTAAAGTTGATAGACGCCGCCAAAAATTTATCGCGAACCCGTGGACTGCTGAATTGAACAACGATAGACTTCGGACGGTTACTAGTTGGGGTTTGCTTTGCAATTCTTGTAACATGATGTATGTTATTCTCAGTTAGGTTGCCAGATATCACCTTACTAATATTCAAGACAGTTGACACAAGATTTTCATTGCTGTGCTCTGGCAGACATTGAATTTCCACATTCGTAGAACGTGCTTGTTGTTCCATCTGAGTTAGCCTCACACCTAGGTCTTTGACAGTAGTTTTGAGCTGCTCGTTTTCCTTTTTAAGATCATTAACGACTTTGGTGTTTAAGGAAAACTCAGTCTTCATTTCCTCAAAATTTACGTTCATAAATTCCATTGAGGTATTAAGCCCTTCTAATTTGTCCGTAATGGCCTTCATCTGCGTGTTAACATAGTTCGCCAAAGTTTGGTTGAGGTGCCGCATTAGTTCGTCAATCTGTTTTTTCATAATGCGAGAAACTTCGCTAGACGTAACAGGAGCTTCATCGTTGATGATAGTTACCGAAAAATCTTTCTTTCTATGTGTTACATTAGGATCACTCGCCTGACTGTTGCGCACTGGGGTACTATCTGCGTTTCGCTTCTTCGGCTTGCAGGTCGGACAAATCCAATTATGCAATTCGGTTGGTTGGAAGTCACAACCCGGCTGCGTGAGACAGGAATGGTGGTAGGATTTCTGGCACAATGAGCAGTCAACCACAGCACTTCCTTCAGCTATGTCTTCTGAGCAACAGTCACAACTCATAATGGTGCGACTTTGTTTTAGATTCACTCAAAGTTAAATTATCAATAAACCTGTGCACACTAATAAATCGCACGCTAATAAAGGCTCACACCTGGCGACGAACCGTCGATGCACAAGTTAGCGAGAAGAACGTCGTAAGCTCCGTGGATATCGCGTCACTTACGCGTTGCGCTCATTGAGTTGATTCACACAGTTAATTAAACTTAATGGCGGTAGGATAAAATCACTGTTCGATTGTTTTTAGTCACTACTTAATTAAATATGAGTATTTAACACAAAATATGTAACGTTTCACAAGTATTAGACTTGATGCTACACGCCACGATAGCGGCGGTAAGACCCCTCTTTGAGGAGTGGCTAGAGAGGCGTCACGGCGTCCTCACCTACCGCCTGACGCAGGTCCTCACCGGACACGGAAGTTTCGGGAGGTTCCTGCACATCATCAGGCGGGAGGAAACGCCCGGGTGTCACCACTGCGATGATCGCCCCGAGGACACGGTGGAGCATACGGTGGGGGCCTGCCCTGCATGGGCGGAGCACCGCCGTGTCCTCGTAGAGGCGATCGGCAGCGGCGGCGATCTCTCACGCCTGGCCTTGGTTCAAGCCATGGTCCGGGGCGAGGGGGAGTGGGAGGCAGTCGCCTCCTTCTGCGAAGCAGTCATGCTAGCGAAGGAGGTGGCGGGACGGGAGAGGGAGAGAGTCTCCCGTCCAAGCCGCCGCGGTGGACGCTCCGGGCGTCGGGAGCCGCGTGACGACTCCCGGCCACCGTAGGCGCGGGCCTGCGGGCGGTGAGTAATGGGTAGCTCACCGTCCGATCAGGACCAGGCCCGTGCTGGACGGCGCGTCCGTGTTCCACGCGCGCCTCAAAGTGATGTCAGCATCATAGAGGGGGCCCACTAGGGCCCAAGCCTGCCGGGAAAGCGGGATCATCCAAAAGGGGTACCGCTGACCCGGAACATAAAGGGCCAAGGAAGGAACACGGGTGGGCTTTAGTCAGTAAGAGTCTGACACTCCCTTCCGCTCCACCCAGAGCGGCAAGAGTCATTTGATGATTTTACATCCTCAAAAAAAAAAAAAAAAAAGACTTGATGCTAATAAACTTTGTAAGAATCAGTACACAGCACTCACTATTTTCATGGTTTTTAAATTGTTTAGACGGAACAAATTAACGTAGTTATTACTCACGCACAGTTCACCGGAGATTGATTGATTGATTTTGGTAAAGGGTATTGGTTTGGTTGGGTTTGGTGATATAGGTATTATTGTTATTTATATGTTTGATGCATTCCGTTATCTTATTATATATTTTAATGGACATAACAAATGTACTAGAAGAGTGCATTTTTATGCGTGAAGTGGGTATGTCTAATCTGCTTTCATGTTTGAGTGCAATTTTAGTTTAATATCTCCTCTTTTGGTATAGAATTGTGGATATTTTTGTACAAATTTACAAATTTCAAATATGTAGAAGCAGGGCAGGGTTAATAATTTTAGGTCTTTAAATGATAAATGATTTTATTTCTGTAAGTAGGTTTGAACAAACACTTTTACACGTCAATCATTTTTTTTTTAAACTAGATGGGGTCGGCGTTTCCTATCTGACTACTCTGAGAAGAAAGGCCGAAACAAACTCAGAGGTCACAGTCTCTTTTAAAGTCCAGACAAAATCTTGGTCAGATCATGTGAAAGCTATGTAGATCGGTGTCTGCAATGGTCTTTTGAGGAAAGAACCACACAGATTGAGTGGACCTGTCCAGTCAGTGCACGCAATTGTCAGTAATCGTGCAGCTCAACTTAGACTCAAGGAGCTCAACGATTCGTCGAACAATGCCAAAGAAAGGACATTTGAGTAGGCCGCATAAATTACTCAAACTGCCAGATCATGATTACGTTGAGAAAAATACAAAAATAAATATAAATAAATCAATGACCGACATAGTTCTCACATTCACAATAATTAGAATAATATTATAATAATCTTTGAGGACCATGTAGATTTGTGTCTGAAATGGTCTTTTGAGGAAAGAACCACACAGATTGAGTGGACCTGTCCAGTCAGTGCACGCATTTGTCAGTACCCGTGTAGCTCAACTCAGAACTTAAGGAACTCAACGATTCGACGAACAATACCAAAGAAAGGACATTTGGGTAGGCCGCATCAGCTACTCAAACTGCCAGAACATGATTAAAACTGCAACAAAAACACACATAGTCCTCACATTCACAATAATTTAAAATAATATAATACTTTATACAGTAAATATTAGTGTCATTGTACATGAAAATAAGTATAGATACGTATAGCAAAGATTAAAAGTAAAAATAGTTAGCGAAATAAAATAAATTAACATTGCCTGTGCTTTATTGGAGCAACTCAATCCCAAGCCTTTTTGTCCTCAATATAGTCTTTGACAGTATAATAGGCATTCTGCCATAGTTTCCTTTTTATAAAAGATTTGAATTTATTAAGGCTTAGTGCTTTAATGTGGCTAGGAAGTTTATTATAAAAACGTATACATTGGCATCTAAACGAGCCACCTATTTTCTTGAGCCTGGTAGTAGGAACAACAAATTTGTGTTTGTTCCTAGTATTTAAATTATGGATATCACTGTACTTTTTAAACAGATTAATATTTTTATGTGCATACAAAAGATTTTCATAAATATACTGAGAAGGCACAGTCATTATATCGATGTCTAGAGACACCGCCAATATGACCCCACCCCAGGCCACAGCATTCCTCGTCATGAGGGCCCGCACGCGCATGGTGGCGTCCGCCATAGAGCCAACTGTATCTGCCGCCCCTAATGTCGCGCATCGTATCGCACACGTATCGTTGATTGATAGTCCTGTCTTACAGCATCAGTTATAACGATCCTTACTATCCATCTTCAACACCCGAACCTGATCAATTGCACGTTCATAGACAGCTTTTCAACCAACTTCTTAAAAAAAGAGGAGGTTCTTAATTCGTAAGTTTTTTTATATGTTTATTCATCAATATTTTCGTCACAGGTGGACCGATTTTTAAAAGATTTTTTTCATTATTTACAATAAACTTGCGCTGCGGTCTCATATATATTCTATTAACTTTGCTTGGGTAGTTTTTGAGTTAGCTTCAATAATATGTATTTTTTCCACTTAGTGTATATTCATCAATTTCATCATTCAGCCTATAATATTCCGACTGCTGAGACACAGGCCTCGCTCTCAGTGACAGGGAATGGGCCATAATCCACCACGCGGGCCCAGTGCGGATTGGTAGATGTCACATGTCTTCGATTTTTTGGTTCTAGGACATGCCGGTTTCCTCACGATGTTTTCCTTCACTGTTTTAAGAGCAGTGGTGATGAAATAATTTATACAAAGTAAAACACCTGTTTTGGGTTCGAACCTACGACCTGCAACTCATAAGTCGCGGCCGCTACAGTGGGTCACCACTGCTCTTCGATTTTGAAAATATGTTTTTCATTTTGTAGAAGAAACTTGCGCGGGCGTTTTTATACATTTTATTAACTTTGCTTGGGTAGTTTTTCAGTTAGCTTCAATAATACGTATTTTTCCACTTTGTGTATATTGATGATAAATGATTTTATTTCTGTAAGTAGGTTTGTACAAACACTTTTACATGTCTTTAAAAACTAGATGAGGTCGGCATTTCCTATCTGACTACACTGAGAAGAAAGGCCGAAACAAACTCAGAGGTCAGTCTCTTTTAAAGTCCAGACATAATCTTGGTCAGATCATGTGAAGACCGTGTAGATTTGTGTCTAAAACGGTCTTTTGAGGAATAACCATACTGTCCAGTCAGTGCACGCATTTTTCAGTAATCTTGCCGCTCAACTCAGAACTTAAGGAGCGCAACGATTCGACGAAAAATACCAAAGAAAGGACATTTGGATTGGCCGCATAAATTACCCAAGCTGCCAGATCGTGAAACTAACTAAGAAATCCAAAAAAAAATAGTAAAAAAAAAAAATTATACAAGGTGTTGTTTTGCATCCTCGTCAAATTCGAGGAGGTAACTATGCTAATGATTCTCGACACGAATCAATAATAAAATAAGTAGGTATTTATTTTTAAATTTTGTCATTTTCGGAAATCGGCATGTGTTGGGTCCGTGTGATACCGCCCTGTAACTGCGCTGTAACTGTAACGCATGCACACAGCGACATAGTCGTATGACACTGCCTACCACATACGCAACGGGGCGATTCTGTTCTTTGAAAGTCTCTACTTTCACTACTTGTTTTTTTTTATATTTAAGTTTGACAGTATTTCAGAATACTCTTATTCTGAAATACTGTCAAACCTAAATATAAAAAAAAAACAAGTATGTATTAATTATTGAGTAGGATCGTAATTTTATTTGATTATTTATGTCTTTCTTAGCAGCCTCCTGAAATTTGACGAGGATGCAAAACAACACGTTGTATAGATAATATAGATATTATTGTTTGGGGATCGGTCGGGATGGCTTGTATTATCAAGGAAACTGCCTTAGACTCTTTTATAAAGATATTATTTGATAGCACTTACACGACATGATTCAGGTTGACTATGGAAGGGACTCTAGGTCGTCGTTCCATAGACAATAACAATATATTTTATAATCATAGACTACAACAATTATAATAACTTCCTGTCATTGATATTTAATTATATAAACATTTATTTCAGAATCACTTCCATAATAAATTGTTAGTAACAATGTAAACTTATAAACTAGTGTTAGTAACATTTTTTTTTTAAGTGCGTGAGTGATGTTTTTATTACATAGCAATTAGTGGTGTACGAGTTTGTGTGGGGTAGGTACCACAACAACAATCTGAAAAATAAAAATTAATTTAATGTTTTATGATTTACGGACAGTCTCCGTGACGAGAAACTTTCCAAATCACTTACACCTAGGTACATGCACTCTGTTGTAGAATGTGTCTGAAGCATTCCTCCCTTCTTCGCATTTTCCTATTTTGCTTTTCCGTTGGAATAAGTATCTATCTGTAATCTACCGTAAAAATGTTACAATTTGACTGTTGTCATTGCATCATTTTCACGGTAGTTTGCAGCCCTTTTGCGACGCGCGGTTATGTAATTCTTAAAGTGGTTAATTCAGTAACAAATATACGAAAGAGACGAGTAATTTTCATTAAAAACTTTTATGTAACAATATTTTTATCTATAAAAATCAATGCCACTTTTCGTTGTAATTTTATAACTCAAGAACGGATGAACCGATTTGGACAATTCTTTTTTAAGAATATTCCTTGAAGTACGAAGGTGGTTCATACGGAGAGAAAAAAAAATGTGTAAGGTAAGAAGTTCGCGGGGTCAGTTAGTGTTGATTTAAAAGAGTGTCCATGGAGTTTCTTGTCCGTTCTTCTCCATACGTAACTACCGACTACGCTTTGAAATGGGCAACTAGCTTCGTCTGTCTGACTGACCGACCCCTTGACAATTAAAAACTGCCTGTAATTGGTTTATTTGTAATAAATGCTTTGAGTTTTGAGTTTGGACAAAACTTTGTAACAGGAAGAAAACTTTGTAACAGGGACAAAACCAAAACGAAAACAATAGATAACATCAATCAATTATGGTTCTATTAAAACATACCTACTTTTACGAGTATTTAACAATAATTATAATTATGACATTGCTTTGAAAACGAGCATCAATATTGTCCTTGTTACTGGCCCGATTTTTTTTACAAAATATGTTGTTCTTTGAAACGAACGAAACAGGATTTCCCAAACACTAGCTGACAGTGAAGGCATTCTGTTTATTAAATGACCGTAGAGTCGGAGCTCTGCTACGCTTTGTTCTGACACCGGACAAAGGTATCATTCGTCAGTAGTCGGACAGGCTCTGTCACGTCTCGTGATCACCATTACATTACTTGTTGTGTCTTCTTTCCTTTGCTTCAATTTGTTCGAAATACTTTACATTCGTGTCACGAACAGCATAACGTAGATATAGGCGTAGATCATACACTTGTGACCACTAACACCCTCTTACGTTTCATGTGTTACTGCGTGCGGGAAATAAGCTGCTTAGTATATTAAGACTTGCTTTTCTTCCCAAACAATGAACGAAATAGTTTTGAAAAGATTATGGTCGAAGGTGCATGAAGAATTGATGAGCTAAACAGTTGATTATTCTAACTTCATAAATCTTGAATGAAATGTCAGAGACTCGCATCAGTGACCTCCTTGCACTAAATAGCTTGTAATAACAAAGCGCATTACAAAGAAATCCATTGCTTATGCAACACTGTAACAAAGCAAATAATCTCGTCGCCGACGGAGCGACCCCGCGGCGACGACGTGGCGACGCTCGCAGTTAACCTTCTCCAAAGCACCGCGTTCCTCTTCGTGATGGCTTGTTTATACCAGCTTTGTGTCGGACTTTCTACTCGGGTCAGCACATTCTTTCATTCTTAGAGAAGAATTTTAATATGTACAGCAATAACTCTCACATTTTTGTGTCTTTGAAAATACTTGGAATAACTATTTGAGTACAAAAGAAATCACGTTACACCGACTTCGATTTTCTACTTTAGCTGACTTTATCGCAAGACAGAGACTACAACTGCTAGCCTGTCTATCGTCTTCCCAAGCATGTAGGTATTTGGTTAGCACACTACTTGTAGATAGATATCACTTCGACATGAACGCTTTCCAGTGCCGTCTCCGTTCGTTGGCGCCCTCGAGCGCTTCGTGCACAGCGCGCAAGCTATGTGTGCGCATGCGGTAGATGTGCGTCACGTATCTGCCTCGCGAGCCACGCCACGCCGTCCGCGAGCCCGGCACCCGACAGCGCGCACGACGCACAGATGTGCCACGGCTTGTCGGCGATGCGCTCCAGACCCAGCGCTGCAAAATTACAAACAATATAACGAATTATAAGCAAGGCTATTAATAAAGAGGCAGACCAAAGAAACGATGGATAGATTGTGTAAAAGATGATGTGGGTCGAAAGGGGGTGAGCGGTGACTACAGAGATGGAGGCTAAGTATGGAGACAGCATGTAGCGCCGACCCCAAATAAATTGGCGAGGGCAGGAATGATTATGAGGAGGGCACTATGAGCAAGCTCCACTCCTGCTCTGAGTGAGTGGACATGAGCGTGCGAGTAGGTACTGACCGGCGGCGACCTGCATGGGCGCGAGCGCATGTGGCGCGTCGTGCTTGTTGGCGAACACCAGCAGCGGCACGCGCCGCCCGAACATGTCTGGGTGCGCCAGCAGCAGCTCCAGCTCCTCGCGGGCCACCACTGACAACCAATCAATGCAAAGTGAAAACTTTCACATTACAATATAGACGGGATTGCAGCATATTGTCATCATAATTATTTAATATTTATTTATTTATTTTATTTTAAAGAAGGCTTACAGACTAAAAAACCAATGATATAAAAAAGTAATATTACAAAATTGCTAATAACAAGCCTGAACATATAGATAAAGAAAAAAATCGATTAAAAAAAAAAAAAAGTACATACAAGTTACTATGACTTACGTTAATCATCCATGAAAAATGAATGTGCCAAAAGCCGTCTTAAGGTCGCTTAACTGGTGCAGAGTTCTGCACCAGTTTAGCGACCTTAAGACGGTACGGGACCTTAAGTCCCTTAATGTTGACTAGTTAGTCAACATTAAGGTTCATAGGAAGCCTATTGAAACTAAGTGCACTTCTTATTGAGAGAACATTCCGCCTATAATTAGTCATTGCGAAAGGTACATTTAATATTGGCCGTTGACGTAATCCCGTCAAATTCGTGCGTAATGACAGATTAGCAACAAGTTCAGGACAGTCAATGTGGCCATTTGCGACACCCAAAAGTAAACTCATGTCTCCAATATAACGTCTCATCTCCAGAGGATGGAAGTGGTACCGTTTGCAGCGGTGCTCGTAGTCAACTGAGTATTGCTGAGCCCTATAATCTAGATAACGTAGGAATTTTCTTTGGACGCCCTCAATACGGGACTTATAAGCCTCATACTGCGGCTTCCAAACCTGAGACTCGTATTCTAAATGGCTGCGCACGAAAGAACAATACAAGATATTAACGGGTTTAAGAGATCGGAAACAGGCCGTGGTGCGTAGTATAAATCCCAACGCTTTGGATGCCTTTGTAAATATACTATTTACATGATGATCAAACACAAGCTTGCTGTCTATGATTACCCCTAAAACTCTTATGCTATTTAGCCTGCTAATGAGCTGATCGTTCAAGGTGTAACTAAAATTTATTAAAGGAGTACAACGGGAGACTGTTAGGAGAAAGCATTTAGAGACATTTAATTGGAGTTTGTTACGGATGCAATATATTTTAAACCTATACAGGTCATCTTGCAACTGATATGCAACCGACTTTTTTGGTAATATTCCCCTCAAAACAACTGAAGCTTTAAATTCCTCGCCCGCGCTTTCTGCTGCCTTACTTAGAACGAATGTAAAGGCATGCCCTTTGGAGTTTAGGTTTCAGCATACAAACCCCCAGACCGACATCTTATATTAAATCCACTGAAGATCTCTGGGGAATGTCTGTAAAAGTCCGTAGATCTATCATCGAAACCATTGCGCCCTATTTAGCATTCATATTTAACACCAGTGTAGACCAAGGAGTCTTTCCGGATCTCATGAAACATAGTAAAATAGTTCCTTTGTTCAAATCTGGTGATAGTAAAGAACCCAACAATTATAGGCCTGTGTCAATTCTGCCAGTTCTGAGTAAGGTGCTTGAAAAGTTGATGCTCAATCAAATGTTACGTCACTTTAATAAAAATTCCATCTTTTTTGAACACCAGTACCGTTTCACCAAAGGGCGTTGTACCACTGACGCTGTTGTCACCCTAATAAAGAAGATTTTTAACGCATGGGAAGAAGCACAAGATACCATTGGAATCTTTTGTGACATCTCTAAGGCGTTCGATTGCGTAAACCATCAGACACTTCTGCTGAAACTAGAGCACTATGGGATTAGAAATACAGCTCTTGATTTATTAATATCATACCTGAAAGATAAAAAGGTTACAGTTCAAGTAAACGGCATAAACTCATTAGGGTCTGAAATGGCAATGAGCGTGCCTCAAGGTTCGATATTGGGTCCATTCCTCTTTTTAGTTTATATTAATGATTTACCCCAATTACTTCAAAATCAACCGAAGATGGTGTTATTTGCAGATGACACATCAACATTAATCTTTAAGATAGACCGACGGTCACAAAATCTTGACGACGTGAATAGCTCTATTCTTCGGGTCTAAGATTGGTTTACGGTAAATAATTTGGTACCTACTAAATTAAAAAAAAAAACAAAATGCATTAAATTTAAATTTGAATTGGGAAAAACTGGAATTTATTAATCACACGGTCTTGCTAGGAATCACGCTAGATGAGAAATTACAATGCGTACCTCATATTACATCTCTTTCGGGGCGGCTAAGCTCGGCCGCTTATGCTGTTAGAAAGATAAGACAGTTAACAGATGTAGAAACCGAGCGTTTGGTCTATTTTAGCTACTTCCACAGCATTATGTCGTATGGCATTTTACTGTGGGGTCGGGCTGCTGACATTAATTCCGTCTTTATTTTGCAAAAGAGAGCTGTCAGAGCCATTTATAATCTACGTCACCGCGAATCTCTCAGGGAACTATTTAAAAAGATTAATATTATGACGGTACCTATATGGTACTGTGTTAAATGTTACAACAAAATACCTTGTCATGTAATGCAATTAAATGAAAGAAAATTTAAAACTCATATTAAAAGTTCACTTTGTAAACAAGCATATTACAAATTAGAGGATTATATCCAAGATATGAATGCTTGGAAACATGCTGGTCCAGCTCCATAGGACAATCTGGGGTCTAGACAAAATCATACTTGTTGCTACTTTAATTGTATAGTTTATTATTTTTATGACATTCTGTGATTAGTCTAACTCACACACTGACATATTACTTGTTTAAATAATTTGGAAAATCGTATATTTTTACAATGTTTGTAAATATGTGAGCACCATTTGTATCTATCACAAAATTAACTTATTTGTCATTGCTACATTTTTTAAATTCTTTTTACCTATTGTGGTAGGGTAAATGATAAATGATTTTATTTCTGTAAGTAGGTTTTTACAAACACTTTTACACGTCAATCATATTTTTTTTTTAAACTAGATGAGGTCGGCTTTTCCTATCTGACTACTCTGAGAAGAAAGGCCGAAACAAACTCAGAGGTCACAGTCTCTTTTAAAGTCCAGACAAAATCTTGGTCAGATCATGTGAAGGCTATGTAGATCGGTGTCTGAAATGGTCTTTTGAGGAAAGAACCACACAGATTGAGTGGACCTGTCCAGTCAGTGCACGCAATTGTCAGCAATCGTGCAGCTCAACTCAGAACTTAAGGAGCTCAACGATTCGACGAACAATACCAAAGAGAGGACATTTGAGTAGGCCGCACAAGTTACTCAAACTGCCAGATCATGATTACACTAAGAGTAAAAATACAAAAAAAAGCAATGACCAACATAGTTCTCACATTCACAATAGTTAAAATAATAGCATAATACTTTACAAAGTAAATACTCTTGTCATAGTATATGTATATAAAATTCAATTTCAATTTTGTTATAGGTGCATAGGTCTTCATATATAATTATATAATTAATGCATACAAAATATTGTAACACATTTTAAAAGAGTAACGGTAGAGTTCTTGCCCATTCTTCTCCATACGAAACTACCTTTTGGAAGGGGCGACTAGAATCAATTCTATTTTAATGTAAATGTTGACGTTCAAAGGTGCCTTTTATGGGCCTATTTGAAATAAATGCTTTGACTTTCACTTTGACATGTCTCGCACAACTTTATGAATCTTCATGTCATCAGCATAAAGTAAAATATACGAATGACGAAAGCAATTATAATTATATATTATCAAAATCAAAAGTCATTTATTCAAATTAGGCTGAGAATCAGCACATTTTGAACGTCAAAATCACATAATACAGTCCCCCCAAAACGCCCACCCTTCACCACTTCCTAGTGCTTTAGCTGGGAAGAAGAAGTGGCGGAACAAACTCCCCAGCAGCACAACTGTCTGTTCAGTTAGATGAACTGGATTCTATATAGTAATAAGTAATTAACATGCATGCTGCATGCTGACATTAGGGACTGCCAAACTGTTGCAGTTTTTAAAAGAAGAGTGAAAGACCACTATGTTTCCACTTCGTCATAGTTGCGTATATATTAATATTCTAGTGTTATTTATTTTAGAAGTATGTGTGTATGTTTGTATGTATGTATATTCTCATATTATTTTTTTTATTTATTAAGTGAATGGTTTTTGATTTTATGTATTTTATTTTCTCTTTTACTCTTACACACGCTGTCTACATCTCTAAATCTACTATCCTATCGCAGGTATGCTGGAAGAGATTTCATTAGAAATAAGCATCACCTTTGTACCTATTTTTCTGTTATTTTCTTCTTGTCTGTTTATATAAGTGTGTACATATGGTTAAATAAATAAATAAATAACATTACGAAACACAAAAATATTAAAATTATTTGCCATATGTCAGCTAGCACACGCCAATATTTAAAACTATACTCAAGCAGAAATAAATAATAAAAACAAAAACGCAAACAGAACTTAATACATAATAAAAAGCCTACTGGCATAAAGGGCGTGCCCGCTTACATATGCAATGCTGCATTATGTTTATATGTATATAGCTGTAACTTGTAGCCACAAATGATAAACTAGGACCTTCGAAGTAAAATAAAGAAACATTAATTACTAATAACAATAACAAAACCATAGTCAGCAAGATGACCTGTCACCACAAGCAGCACCCGTTCACGAGCATAACGCAAAGATCAGCCATTACCCCCCTCGCCATATTTCAGCGAAGGAGGCACCCCGACCCCCGACGCTACCGCAAGCATTGACATCTAAGGGAGCATGACGAACTTGCTGCCGGTTGCTCAAAAGAATAATATGATCAACTGTCGAGGTCGCTAGCTAACCATATATTGCAATACAACTCATTAAAAACATTGAAATGAGTAGATTATGTCAATAATAAATAAAAATTAAATTAAACTAAATTGACTAATATAGTCAAATAAAATAAACAATTATATGAACTCGTATAACTTGTCAGTAGGTAAGCTAATTTTGAAGAAAGAACATAAACATTGTCTTAAGTTTATCACAGCGACCAACTATTTTTATCGTTTAAGTAATCGTTGATTGAATAGTATGCCTTTGAACAAAGGTTGGATTTTACTTTAGCTTTAAACGCATTAAAAGGCAATTCTAACAAAGAAGAGGGAAGCTTGTTATAAAAGTTTATACCAAGCCAAACAAATGAGTTATGGACCTTATGAAGCCGGTGAAAGGGAGCACGTAGTTTGTCCTTGTTTCTAGTGTTAATATTATGAATATCACTGTTTTTTGTGTATAAGTGTATATTTTGCCTAATATATAAGATGTTGGCGAAGATGAATTGAGAGGCCACCGTTAGAATACCAATCTCTTTAAAAAAATCTCTCAGAGTAACTCTAGCACCTAGCTGGTAAATTGCTCGTACAGCTCGTTTTTGAAGAACAAATATATTTTGAATATCAGCGGCTTTGCCCCACAGCAGAATGCCGTAGGACATGACGCTATGAAAATAACTGAAATAGGCTAGCCGAGCTGTATCAGCGTCAGTGTATTGTCTTACTTTCCTGACGGCATAGGCGGCCGAACTGAGCCTTCCCGCTAGGCATGATATATGTGATCCCCACTGAAGCTTGGCATCAACTGTTATGCCCAGAAATACTGCAGAGTCTACAGTTTCAAGTACCTCTTTATCTAAGACGATGTTGGGTCCTAGGTTTCTAATATTCGGTAAGGCGAACTTTACACATTTCGTTTTCTTGGCATTGAGAACTAGGTTATTTGTGGTAAACCAATCTGTAACCATTGATAGTGCACTGTTTACGTCGTCAAAATTATGTCTATTCCTGTCTACTTTAAAGATAAGAGAGGTATCATCAGCAGTAGGGTATAATTGGGGGTTCTGCATCACTTGCTCTCGCGTGCGCTCGAACTGCGCGATGCAGAAGCCCCCCAATTATACCCTACTAGTGCAGGTCATCAAGTGCATATCATAATCAATCACAAAAAAGCTGTGAACATGCTCTGACCATGACACATCCTGATAGTGCCAGTCCATGAGTCCACTACCGCAGAAGTAACAAGCTGCTACATCACATAAAGTGGACAAGACTCGGAACCGGTTTAAAAATTACCGGTTGATACCGGTTTATTTCGGGTTTCCTCCGAACTTTTCTTAAGAACGCGAACGTTTTAAGAACCTTAGATTAACCTAAATAAACCGGTTTATTCAACGAGCGGCATGTCGGTAAACGCGTTGCAACTTGTGACTACTTGTAAGGATGCCACGCATAGCGGCGCGCTACGTAGATGTACTAACCGGTTTTTATTGCTCTAAACCGTTTAATCAAAATAAACCTTTTTGTAAATGCTCTTTCAAATACCGGCTAGAAAAAAAAAACATGCGATACATATATAATAACGGTTTGAAAATTTAATCGGTATCTGAGCCTTGATAGCGGACCCGCCTACCACCCCAACCTTGGATACGGATACATTTTATTTAGCTTATTTCATTAACAGCGATGGCATAAGTACATACAACTTCCTTTTTAGAATTTCATCTCAGGTATCCGCGACGGTGTGGCGCCATTGACCAAATTGGGATGGGAAGGAATTTGATTCCACGTGTAAGCCGCAATAAATCAATTTGAACTCTATGTACCGAGTACATAGAATTTATTTGATAGCAAGCTTTTCTTGTTTCTATAAGGAATAAAATTGAGCTTTAATGACATGCTGCTAGTTCATATATAAGAGTGAAATTAATATAAAAATACATTTAATTTGAAACAATTCGTGAGAGCATTTCTGTAAGATAAATCTAAATAAAATGTCGGTGAGTATATTTTTCATTTAAATATTTATAATCATTCTGTTATCGTAAAATATTATCTTATGTTTTTTTTTTGTTTCAGGACTCTGAAGATCTTTTTAATTTTATTGCAATTCCCCCAAAAGAGCCAATTGCAAGCGAGTCAGCTAAGCTCAATTTAAAAAGAAAAGGGGAAATCTCATCACCCCCGCAAAAGCAAAAGCGGATCCAAGCATACTCATATACCAAAACGAGGGCTCAAAATACATTTTCTACGCGGTCAAGGACGATCAAAATTGAAATTTATGAGGCTGACAATCACCCTGATAAACCTTGCGAGTGCAACGCAAATAAATGTGTGCAATATGTAATAGACAATATGACAAGTAGTGATATTTACTTAGATTTAGAAAATATAATTGGAAAAATTCACGAAAACATATAGATAAAAAAATATGTATGATTTCATAAACTTTTACAATTGTATGGAAAAGTATTTTTTTTAATGTTATTATCTGATTTTATAGGTTTGTAGCATAAGATTGTATCTGTATAATTATACTGTACCTACACATAGATAAGTAATAATATTATAAACTTAATAATATATTATAAGTTCTTGCATTAAAATATAACTAAATCCAAAATATTCGATAATAAAATACTAAAAGTAATGGTTTCAAACGACTTATAATTATTCTTATAAATGTTAAAAATATACATAGGTAATATTATGCGAACTTTGCAAAAATAATTAATATTTGTTTTAATAGTGCTTTAATAAAATGCCTTGTTTGTTTGTATTACAAATAATTTGGTTTTATTCATAATCCTCTATTGCTGTCGGTTCGTTGTCCATACATTTGTGAGGTCTCATTGAACTGGTTTAATAAATGTTTATTGTTGATAACCGGAGTTAGTTGGCCCCTCATTCCATTAAGGGCCTGGTAAATGCTGGTGACCTTGGCCATATAAATGCGTAACGAAAATATGAATATTTGAAAAAATCGCAGATAAAATTATGGATAATAAAATAGTCTGTTCATACAAAAAATATCATGAATATATCTTAACTAGTTTGAAAGTAATATCACTTTTAATCCTTTGGGCAGACATTACTTCCGGAATTTATTTCATAAAGTATTTACTACAATACTAAAAAACACACAAATACATAGAATTTATGTTTATTTTAAACACATATTTTTTGCATAACTTACTTGCATTATTTGAAGGTGTAATAACAGAGTTAAATAGTCCCTAAAATCATATATCTGCGCCTTAACGATTTTCGTCTCGAATTGCTTGTTGCAGCGGTATTATGGATAAAATGATGAGTAAACATAATTCCTAATATGTATCATCCGGGAGTGTTCATACATGAGATTAGTAAGAGAAATTAGTATAAATAAAAGTATGCTTTGAGAGCATTTGTCATAGGGACCAAATTGCATGAGCAATATTTATCATATATATTTTTTACAGTAACTTCTTACATCGAATTTGCATAATGAACACGGCTTAACTTTAAAGGTGTATAAATGCAGGTCTCCCACGACTGTGCTATTACTTTTAACGTTACGCTTGAGAGCACATAGTTAATTGCTTTCGCATTTTGTCGTTATTGTGACAAAAACTACATTGTGATATTCTGTGCTAGAATCCTGCAGTAGCAAAGTATGTAAGTACCTTTTAATATATATATATATATATAATTTTTTTAAAGTTACAATTTCACATCTGAGTTCTACATTCTCCACCGCCTAATTATTAGTACTTAACTTATCATCATATTAAGTAGTCTGAAAAAAAAGTAGTGTGTTATTTTATTTTATAAAAAGCATTGATGCAAGCCAAGCATATTATTATTATTATTTGACTTACTTACATTGTTATCAGTTTATTATATTTTTAATTATTAGTGCTCGCCACTCATACACATTGGTCTACCGATCGCAAGCTCGGTTGCTGAGAGTAAGGTTCTGGCTTTGAACTCCAGATCGTATAGTTATTGGGTTTAGTTAGGAAATTTCCAGTAGCAGCCTGGAGTTTGGATTGTATCCGGTTTATGGCAATAGGCGAAATGTGGGTGTGTGGGTGTGCGCTATGTTATAATTAGTGGTTACAACCACCAAACAGAGGCTCTGGGGTCAATTTCTAGTGTTATAGATGAAGTTAGAATTTTTTTAGTAGCCTTTAGTTTGGAGTCATGCCTAATCATTTAATCACGAGGGTTAAGTACACGTGTGCTTTATCCTTTAGTTACAAGTGTGACATTATATTGATATTATTATAATTATTTTTCAGGGCTAACAATCCGTTTTGGTCGCATGAAGAGGACTTGGAGCAACCTTCGACAGCAGGTAACAGCGGTGGTTCTAAGAAGAAAGCTGTACCGGCGAAGCGGGCTAAAAAAATTCTGAAGAAAAAAGATCTGCCGGTGAAAAATCCATTTGCAGAGCAATCAGATTCCGACAGCGACGCGAAGTCTACTACCGCACCAGCTGTCAAACGAAAGAAAATTGCTGTGCTTCCTGACTCTGAGGTAAGTTTTTGCTATTCCTAGTTTAAAGTTGGTTAGCTTCAATTTCCAAAAATCTATCAATTAACTCAGCTTATCACAGTCCTGGACATAGGCCTCTCCCATAAAAGTACAATTAAATAAGAAATTGTCAGAAAGTCTTTGTTTATAATAAATTATTTTTACTTTGATATGTAAGAGTGGTGAATACACATCCTACATACACAGCCTTGAACTTGGGTGGTACTTAGACTCGACATGCGCTATTACACACTAGATGATACATTGTAATTTAATTATATTCCAGGATGAATTACCGCAACAGCCAATTCGAGCTGCGACTCTGAGAAGTGCATTCTCTCAGCGCGTAGCTTCGGGATACTCATACCAGTCTGACCCGGTGAAAACAGGACAATACTACTTCGAATTGCGAGTGTACAACACTCGTGAAGTTGAGCGACTACAATACAACGAGCGCTGGAAACAAGCACTCATAACTTTGAAGCTTGCTACTGACCAGAACACAGGTGTTTGGGCTGCATTAACTGGTCTAGTCAATGCTGGTCGGGATGAAATGAGGGAAATTCGCCCGGTACTGTATACTAATCCGCAATAAATTGTGTGTTGACTGCAACTTTTTTCGTACAGAATTATATAACTTTTTATATTTTAATATTAGGTATAATTTAATCACGTTTTTTCATAAGTTGGTTATCATTTAGTTTTATAAATTCAAAAGATAACTAGCAAATATGTTATCTCTTAATATTCGTTATTTGTCATAGGTACAGCTCTCATATTATTTTTTATCATTTGATTTAAAAATATAAGTCTTCTAATCTTATTAATGTGTCTTGTCCTACAGCCATTTTACACAAGAGAAATGAAAACTGAATAAATTACAAATGAGATAATAAACTGATTAAAATTACACATGAGAAATTAAAGCAGAATAATTTTGTTTTAATCTTATTAACGTGTCTTGTCCGACAGGCATTTTACACAAGAGAAATGAAAACTGAATAAATTAGAAATGAGATAATAAACTGATTAAAATTACACATGAGAAATTAAAGCAGAATAATTTAGTTTTAATCTTATTAACGTGTCTTGTCCGACAGGCATTTTACACAAGAGAAATGAAAACTGAATAAATTACAAATGAGATAATAAATTGATTAAAATTACACATGAGAAAATAAGCAGAATAATTTTGTTTTAATCTTATTAACGTGTCTTGTCCGACAGGCATTTTACACAAGAGAAATGAAAACTGAATAAATTACAAATGAGATAATAAATTGATTAAAATTACACATGAGAAATTAAAGCAGAATAATTTTGTTTTAATCTTATTAACGTGTCTTGTCCGACAGGCATTTTACACAAGAGAAATGAAAACTGAATAAATAACAAATGATATAATAAACTGATTAAAATTACACATGAGAAATTAAAGCAGAATAAATTTGTTTAATGAAAAATTAGAGTTTTGTTAAATAATATTTTTATTTAAAAATTGAATTGAATATATTTTAGAAATGTTTTTTTGTAAAGACTGTAATATTTATGTTTCAAAGTTGGCATCGCATAATAGAACGAATATTCATAAATCAAATCGCTTGGCGAGTTCTGAGTTTGACCATGTTCAAGTCATTGCTTCTGCATTTAAAAACAGGATTATAAGTTATAAAATAAATTCGATTGTTTTCACTATTACTCCTGAGACGTTTTTAAGGCAAATTACGAGAACTGTGTATGATATCATAGAAAATGCTATTAAAAAACATAAAGCAATCAAAGTAAATTTTGAATTGTTTGTTTCATACATTTTGCCCAAAAATAATGAAATATCTATGAAATCTTTTAACACAAAATTTAATATTTTAGTGCAGAGCACTGACATTGCTGATATTTACTTAAAATGTTCTGAAAAACTAATATCTAAATGTTCAGAGTTTGAACTTTCAGAATCAGGTTGGACGATTAATTTTATAAGTCATTTGGAAATAAATATAAATAAGTACAATCCTCTAAGAGCTGGAACTTACTTACAATTACCTGCAGTCATAAGAAATACAAAGTCATGTTTAAACATACATAACAATGATAATCACTGTTTTTTGTGGTGTATTGCAGCCCATATGTATCCGACTACACAGAATCCTAATCGTATAAAATCATATCCGCACTATACGACGCTCTTTAATATAAATAATTTAACATTTCCTCCGAGTTTTAACGACATTAAAATATTTGAAATAAATAATCAATTTATTAGCGTGAATGTTTATGGCCTTGAAGCTAATAATCAAGTAACTGGTCCTTTATATGTGACAAGTAAACGAAAGCTTATCCATGCTAACCTATTATACATTTATAAAAACGGAAAAGCGCATTTTTGTTTAATAAAAGACTTTAGCCGCCTTCTGCATCGTCAATTAACTAAACACAAGTCCAAAGTATTTTTATGCGATGAATGTTTTTTATATTACAACCATATAGATAAACTGATGAATCACGGGTGCGGTAAAAAACAAACGGTTTTACCTGAAGAAAATAGCAAATTACATTTTATGAATTTTCAAAGAACTCAAAAAATACCTATTGTGATATATGGCGATTTTGAAAGTTTACTTTGTGTATACTCAGACAAAAATAAATCTCTTTTTACTGAAAATGTTCAAGCTCATAAAGCATCCTCGTTTGCCTATTACATTTGCTGCAAATCTAACCCTGAACTGAATGATTTTGTTAGTTATAGAGGTCCAAATTGTGCGCAAAGATTTGTTGAAACAATAAAAAGTGATATAAAAAGGCTTTATAAAATTTTACTAGATGATAAGCCAATGTTACCACTTACCCCCGAGGAGTTAACTGTCCATAATGAAGCTACAACCTGTCATATATGTAAAACTGAGTTTGCTATGAATGATATAATAGTTAAAGACCATGACCATTTTACGGGTAAATATAGAGGTCCTGCCCATAATACTTGTAATTTAAATTTGAAAAAATGTCAGTTTATACCAATAATTTTTCATAATTTATCTGGTTACGATTGTCATTTATTTATTAAAGAATTATCTGGTATTTTTGGTAGAATTAATTTGATTCCAAAATCAAAAGACTAATACAGCACAGTTAAAATTTATAGATTCATTTAATTTTTTGAGTACTAGTTTAGATAAATTGGCTAACACTTTACATTCGAACGATTTTCATAACATGCGATTGTATTTTCCAAATGAGGAATTTTTTAAATTGGTTCGTAGAAAAGGTGTATACTGTTATGACTATATAGATACATGGGAAAAATATAATGAAACTCAACTACCTGAGCAATCAAAATTTTTTAACAAACTTACCGGAGAAAATATTTCTACAGATGATTATCAACATGCTGTAACAGTGTGGAACGCATTTAAAATAAAAAATTTGGGAGAGTATACGGATCTTTATTTGAAATGTGACGTTCTTTTACTATGTGACATTTTTGAAAAATTTCGAGACATGAGTTTAGTTTATTATAGTTTGGATCCATGTTTTTATGTTTCATCCCCATCCTTAAGTTGGGATGCTATGCTTTTATACACTAAAGTTGAACTTGATTTAATTTCGGATGTGGACATGTATCAAATGTTAGAAGAAGGAATTCGTGGAGGCCTCGCTCAATGCTCAATGAGATATGCTAAAGCTAATAATAAATATTTATCAACTTACAACAATGAAAAACCTAGCACCTATCTAATTTATCTAGACTGTGTTAATTTATATGGATTTGCTATGATGCAAAAACTGCCTATGCGAAATTTTAAATTTCTGAATGAAAATGAAATAATCGATTTCAATATCAAGAATGTATGTAAAATGAGTGATCAAGGGTACATTCTTGACGTAGACTTATGTTACCCAACCAACATTCATAATGCTCATTCAGACTTACCTTTTGCAGCTGAAAAGTTTTCCCCTTTACAAAATCAATGTAAAAAATTAATAGCAAATCTGTATAACAAACATCGCTTTGTAATCCATTATGTGCATTTACAAGAATGTTTGAAAAATGGTTTAATTTTACTTAAAATACATAGAATACTATCATTCCATCAAGATAACTTTTTAGAGCCATATATTTCTTTAAATACTTATCTAAGACAAAAGGCTAAATCAGATTTCGAAAGAGACTTTTTCAAAAAGCAAAACAACTCCATTTTTGGGAAAACGATTGAAAACAAACGTAAACAAGTTGATGTTCGACTTGTACAATTATGGAAAGATGCGTTAAATACAACTAACAGATTATGTGGGGCAGAAAAATATATAAGTGCTCCAAACTTTAAAGACTTAGCAATTTTCTCGGAAAATCTAGTTGCTATTCAGTTAAATAAGACAAAAGTTATTTTAGATCGTCCCATTTACATTGGTTTTTCTATTCTTGAGATTTCCAAAACACATTTATATAATTTTCATTATTCTGTTATGAAAAATATTTATAAAGATAATATAAAATTATGTTATACGGATACCGATAGTCTTCTTTACCATATAAAAACTGGTGATTTTTACGCTGATATGAAAAAAAATATTAAGTATTTTGATACAAACAATTTTGGGGAAAATAATAAGTATGGTATACCAATAGCTAACGGGAAATACCAGGTTATTTTAAAGATGAAATGGGAGGAGAAGTAATTTCAGAATTTGTTGGTTTACGTGCTAAGTTGTATTGTATAAATTCTGAGAAAAATACTATTAAAAAAGCAAAAGGAGTTACAAAGCCAATAACAAAAAAACTGGACATTGAAAAATATAAAAGAGCTTTAAATTATAAAGAAAACCTAAGAGATGACATGTATGTTATACGATCGAAAAATCATCAGATTTTTACTCAAAAATTAAATAAGCTGATACTTAACAGAGATGATGATAAAAGACAACTGATAAAAAATAGTTTTGAGACTGTACCATGGGGGCACTATAGCACCATACTTTAATTAAGTTTTATAATTATGTTCTATTGTGTTAATGTAACAAAAAAAAAAGATTATTTTTACAACTAATAAATACCTATGTTAAATTTTTGTTTGTTTGTTTTTAATTATAAATTACCCTATCCTAACTTTATTATGAACTGAAAGGTAAATAAAAGTAGATATGATATGTAATAATATATTTTTATTCAACTAAGTAATAGAACACAGAATTATATAAAATTGAACATTGTCTTAGAAATAAGATTCACAATTGATTAGCTACACTTATTTTTTTTACTATTTTACTAATCAAATATTCAGTTTCATCCATAATATAATCACAAGTGTCCCTGACTAGGTACTGAACACAAGTACTATCATTTTCACTGCCACTCGTTCCGATTAGATTGTTGCTACTTAGATCATTAATAGATATATTTATCACATGATGTGCTTTTCCTGGTTCATTCCGGATAACATAAGATGAAGAGGATGTAGCAAATGGTTTTGGTATCATATTTTTTAAAGAAAGCTGAGATTTTTTCCTTTTTTTAATATTCATATTTTTCTTTTCCTTCTTATTATTTTTTTCCGGTTCACGTTTCTGAGGCGCAGTTTCAACCGCATTGGATTTATTCATATCTTGTGAAAAATATAATGATTTAACAATATCACCATTATCTTCCACAAGATAAGGATTGTTCATTTTCTGTAAATATAAAGAATTACATTAAATTAACTATACCTAATGGATTAACCATAAGCATTTTTTTTTTTATTTCACAAAAATAATACATACCTCACAAAAAAAATACGGGCTTATTACCGGATCGCCATCATTGAGATTTGCAGAGTCCCCCTGTAAAAATAAATAAATAGTAAATAAAAGAAAAAATCAAATCAGCTATAAATACATACAATTACTTATAGTTAAATACTACATACCTCACGTAATCGGAATTGTTCGTGTTCTTCAGAAATCACGTTATCATTGCTCAAAATGTGGGGGCTATAGCATGGCGAAAGAGACATAATTCTGAAAAAATAAAATTGTATATAAAGTCAGAAGTACTTACCGAAATTATTTTTAATTTGGTTAATTTAATACTAAAACTTACCTTCACTATAAAAAAAAATATTATTACAACTTGAAATAAGTAAGTGACTGCTTTTGCTAGCTGCAACAATTATATAAACTGTTTAATTACTCTGACGTGCTGATTGTCTCAACAGGTTGTTTAGAAACTATATTTGCGTTCCAATATATGCATTATACTTATATTTAAATATATATATATATATATATATATAGAAGGATAGTGGTTTTTGCAAGTAGTAGGCAAGATGAAGTTGATCAAACAACCCATATCCCTGAATGTGAAAAATATAAATTTTAATGACTCTAGTTGTCAGATCAGACACAGCGCTTTATTGCCTAATACAATTCGTTGCATAATATGTGGACCCTCAAACTGTGGTAAAACAAACGCTATGATCAGTTTACTGCTGCATGAAAATGGGCTTAAATTTAAAAATCTTTATCTTTACTCGAAAACTACTTTCCAACCAAAATATCGTTTTTTAAGTGAAGTATTAAGAAGAGTACCTCAGATAAAGTTCAATGAGTTCAATGACGACAAAGATGTTATAGCTCCATATGAAGCTTTAACGAATTCAGTTTTTATTTTTGATGATGTTGTGTGTGAAAAGCAAATAAACATTCGTAATTACTTCTCTATGGGAAGACATAAGCAAATTGACTGCTTTTACTTATCGCAAACCTACTCGAAAATTCCGAAACAGTTGCTACGTGATAATGCAAATTTTCTTATAATATTTAAACAAGATGATGTGAACTTAAAGCATATCTATGATGAACATGTGAATTCTGATCTACCGTGGAATCAGTTTAAAGACATTTGTAAAACTGTTTGGAGTAACCCTTATAATTTTCTACTTATTAACAAAGAGTCACCATTAAACAATGGAAGGTACAGACAGAATTTTGATATTTTTTTAAACTTTGAATGAAGGCTCATTCTTATAAATGAATTACATACATAAATGTTGTTAGTATTATTCCTTTCTTACCTGAATACAGTTGTTATTTATTGTAAGATGGAAAAAAATATTAAAATGGAATTAGTGAAGTCTGTCGACTCCATAAAGAATAAAATTAAACAAATGAAAAATCAGGAGCATTCAATGAACTTGTCACTTGATAAAATACTAAAACCTGTCACAGATCCTCTAAAAACTCTAGTTGATTCTAATAGATATGCAGAAAAATATAATAACATTGAAAATACAACTCTGAATAATTCTGAAGGAATGGAGTCCCATGAAAATAATACTAGCTCATCTTCAAAGATCAATGACTATTACGATCCAAAACCTAATTCTACACAATTCGTCGAACAAAGTGCTAAAAAGGAATCGATAGATAATTTAGAAATGTCATTAGAGGGTGATGATATCTTTGGTATTTATGATGGTATTAGTATACCGTTTGGAATTAGAAGTGAAAATAAAACTTTATTAATGGGTAACTCAGCAATATCTTTTTCTAAAATTGATAGTGTGAATAACGATAGTACCATTTTAATTAAAATCGGCGACAAGGCTTACAATTTAACGGCTGGTCTAAAAGAACTTTTACTCCGAAGAAAACCTGATTTAAAGTTAATATCGGGCGAAGATAAACTTGTCTATAAGGATATATTACATTATACAAATGCCCATAAAAGAGATTTTAATCCTAAAGGTCAAATAAGAGGTGACAAAGGCATAAAATATTGTAAAATAATCAAACCCCTATTTTCCGAATCGTCAAACCATGATAAACTTGCGCACGCTAAACTTGGAGGAAACTTGCCAACGCTAAAAAAATACAAAAACAACACCGACTTGGTATATTGGGATGATCCTAACGAATTAGTCGAGAGATTGAAACTATTAGTAGCTTCAAGAGATGCTGGCAACACAAACCATGATAATGAAATTTTATCGATAGTTGAAGAACTGAAAGAAGCTGGGATAATTAAAGAATAAATAGTCATAATAATATGCTTTGCATTCAGTATTATACATAAATTCAAGACAGTTGTGCTGAATTCTGAACATGAGCAAAGCCGACGTGGTAAACGAAATTCATAAAAATGCAAGAGTAAACTTTCCACGAAGACATGTTATTATGAAAGATATAGACGACCTGTGGCAAGCAGATTTAATTGATATGCAATCAATTTCAAAAGAAAATAAAAATTACCGATTTATTCTTGCTGTTATTGATACTTTTTCGAAATATGCTTGGGCCTTTCCTCTGAAAAGTAAAACCAAAGATGATGTATGTAACTGTTTCAAAATTTTCCTAGCTATAGGACGTGTTCCTAAAAATCTGCAAACGGATAATGGAGCAGAATTTTCTAATAATAAATTCCAAAAGCTTATGAAATCTTATCAAATTAACCACTATTCAACCTTCTCAACAAAAAAGGCTTCGATAGTTGAACGATTTATCAGAACTTTGAAATCTAAACTTTATAAGGGATTTAGTTTAAAAGGCAACTATAATTGGGTAGCTAATACCCTTAATGACGTTATTTATAAATATAATCACACTTACCATCGGACAATTGATGAAATCCCCGCTAACGTGGATAACATTAATAAAAAACGAATATTAGAAAGATACTTAAGGTTGGTAAAAAATGATAGTACAAGAAGCAAAATTAAAGTAGGTGATTATGTGCGTATCAGTAAGTACAAAGGAACATTTGAAAAAGGATATACCCCCAACTGGTCATCGGAAATATTTAAAATTCGAAAAATACAAAATACAACTCCTATCACCTACTTAATTGAAGATACAATCAGAGGTCAACCTATTTTAGGAGCATTTTATGGGCAAGAGCTTCAAAAGACAAAACATCATAATGTATATCTAGTCGAGAAAGTTCTGAGAAGAAAAGGAAACAGGGTTTTAGTAAAATGGTTAGGTTTGTCTTCTACTGAAAACAGTTGGATTGATAAATCGAATATATTAATTTAAATAAAAATAACATAACAAATAACTCAACAACAAAGTCGATGATGAAGCGTGTAAGTATTTATTATAGTGCTCGATTCAGATTCATTAGTCTTATGATGTGTATTGGAGAGAGTAGTCTTCTCAATTGGCTTATAAACAATTTACCATTTGAATTACACTTACCAGGATACAATTATTGTGGGCCTGGTACAAAATTAATTAAAAGGCTTACACATGGAGATAAAGGCATTAATCAATTAGACGAATATTGCAAAGAACACGATATTGCTTATCACAAATCATCAAACTTAAAGGATCGTCACAAAGCTGACTTAATTTTGTTAAAAAGGGCAAAAGAGCGAGCAGTTGCTTCGGATGCGAGTGTATGCGAAAAAATCATGGCACGTTTAGTAAGCAAGGCAATGTCTACAAAAATTAAAACCGGCTCTGGCCTAAAAAAAAACCACAAAGAGTGTTCTCGGAAAGTTACATCGGGAAAAGGCTTAAAAAATAAATTTAAAAATGTTATTAATAAAACTAAAAGACATATGAAAAAATTAAAACCAAAATGCAAAAAAGTGGCAATAGAATTAGCTATGGCCGCAGCTAGAGAATTAGCTGATGATTCATCCATTAAACTTCCTAGGGTTATTCCTATACCAAAAACTGGTGGGGTATTACCTTTGATTCCTATTTTTGCTGGATTATCAGCGGCGGGAGCGTTAGCAGGCGGTGCAGCTGGTATTGCCAAAACCATAAATGAATTCAAGTTAGCTAAAAAGCTCTTGGCTGAATCGAAGAGACACAATGAAAAAATGGAAGCTCTTTGCATTGGAAAAGGATTACACCTTAAACCGCATAAAAATGGGCTTGGAATTTTTGTATCAAATAAAAAAAACTAAGATATCGGCTACCCAAACGAGCCTTAACTAACTTTGACATTTTGAAGTATGGAAATAATATTCCTTATTTTCGAGGTGTATTTATGAGAGATGAGCTCCCTAAATAATCTTTTAAAAAAGAGTGCGGAGTGGTTAATTTAGATAGTTCAAAAAATCCAGGTTCTCATTGGGTAGCCTATGCTAAAAATAATGATTATATTGAATATTTTGATAGTTATGGAAATCTTAAACCTCCAAAGGAATTTATAAAATACTTAGGTGCTAAAGTACGCTATAATTATGATAATATACAACGCGACCACCCTTATAATTGCGGACACCTATGTTTACATTTTTTAAATAATTTTTGGTGTAGTCAAGGAATAAAATAACAGGATCTTCTAAATGTATTCAGTCTGCAAGCATGTCTATAGCGGTAACCATCTCTGGAAATAAATCAGAATTGGATACGTTCTTTCAACCACCTTTGGATTTATCTGGTCAATATGAGTGTGGTTTGTTATACTTTTCAGTATTAAATTCAATACCAAATGCGCGTATTAATAACGACATTTTTCCTATGATCAGAATCGAATGTGATCTTGTACACGGTTCATATTCTAACGGGCTACCAACTCATATTATTCATGAATTTGTATCTAATACTGCTACAGGTCACCGAATCATAGAAATACCGCAAAACGTTATTTACTTTCCAGTGAACAAAAATACTATTACATCAATATCTATTAAGATAGTTGATCAATTTGGTTTCTGTATTAAATTTAGAGAAGAACATAAAAATATTGAACTACGCCTACATTTAAGAAAAACAAAATGATATTATATTATAAAAACCCTGTTGTTAACAAAAAGCGCCCTATTTCTTGTACAACCACTAAGGTGCAAAGACGTAAGAAAAAAGTTATAAAGTTAACAAAAGCAAATAAAGATTTTCTTAAATCCCTAGGTTTTAAAGTATGAATATACTACAGATTACTGAATTACCGCACTTCGATACTTCGATTGAAAGTTATGAAGTCCATTCGTACAATCCCTACAACAACAGCTTTAGAGAAAACGATGAAATCAGAATTCCCATACACCAGCAAGACATATATGTGTTACCGTCAGCCAGCTCAATTTACGTCGAAGGACAAGCTAAGTTCTTGGGTAAAGATAGTAATCCTATTAAGAAAACTATTACGTTCAGTAACAACCCTGTTATGTTTTTGTTTCAAGATATCAGATACGAAATAAATGGTATAGAAATAGATCGCATTAAAAATTCTGGAATAACATCGACAATAAAGTCATACGTTTCACTGAATGAAGGAGAAAATAAAGTTGCTGCCTTGTGGGGTTGGAACATAGATGGATTTAAAAGCGATGGTAATTTTAGTGCTATTGTACCTCTTAATAAGATTTTAGGATTTGCAGAGGATTACAATAAAATTGTGATAAATTGTAAACATGAACTTATTCTGAATAGAAGTAACTCCAACTTAAACAGTCTTATAGTAACTGACGATGTTGCACATTTTCAAATAGATATACAAAAAGTGCAATGGCGGGTGCCGCATATAAAAGTATCAGATCGCGAACGACTGATACTTCTTAAACATTTAGAAAGAGACAAATCTATTCAGATAGCCTTTAGAAATTGGGATTTATACGAGTATCCTTTGCTTCCTAAAACTACAAAACATTGTTGGTCTGTTAAGACTACTTCGCAATTAGAGAAACCTCGTTATGTCATTTTTTGCTTGCAAACCAATAGAAAAAATAATAAAATCAAAGACAGTTCTCTGTTCGATCACTGCGCGGTTACTAACTTAACTTTGTTTTTGAATTCACAATATTATCCTTACGAGCCTCTAAGCTTAAATTTTACCGAGAACAAATACAATATATTATATGAAATGTATGTGAAATTTCGTCAGTCGTATTACAACTGTCCTGCAGACCCGTTGCTTGACTTTATCGGTTTCAAGGAGAAGGCTCCTCTGTTTATCATAGACTGTTCAAGGCAAAACGATAGTTTGAAAACAGGTCCCGTAGATGTGCGATTGGAGATTGAATGTTCAGCACCAATACCAGATAACACAACTGGATATTGTTTAATTATTAACGATCGACTTGTGGAATATAAACCTTTGAGTAACATTGTGCGCAGGTTATCATGAATGCCATTGTAGATGTTCAAGGTTTTAAAACAGAAGCAAATGAATTCATAGTGAAAGAAATTGCAATATTGTGCGATAATAAAATACAGGTGCTTTTGATTAAACCACCTTTTCCATATCACGAATTGACAAAACAAGAAAGGAGGCAAGTAAATTGGATTGAGCGTAATAGAAAGATATATTGGAGTGAAGGATTTGTGACTTACTCAAATCATCAGAATTTGATTGTAGATATTTTAAGAGATAAAAGTGTTTACACCAAAGGTTTAGAAAAAGTGTTGTGGTTAAAAAATATTTCGAATAATAATAATATAAATAATTTAGAAGACAAAGGCTGCCCTAGTTTGTTAAATCTTTATGATCAATATTTATATTCTCAAGATTTGTATAATTGTATTTATCATGAAAAAGTATGTGCTTTAAAAAATGTTCTGTGTTTAAAAAAATGGTGTTATGAGAATAAATGTTTTAAATAAAATGTTTTATTTTTTTTGCTTCAAATCATTATGTCACTATAGTTACCATACTTACTCCCCCCTCCCCTCCTAGAACATCTAATGAATGTCTATATAATGCTAGCAACATAATACGATTTCATTATATTTTTATTAATATTTGTTTGAAGTACTTATTGCATGACGAAAATGTTAAAAGAAAACTACAATCCTCGTTATGACATGTATCATACGCAAAAAATGCGTTTACATTCATTTAATTATTATTGGGCAACAACTGACTCTCAGAAAAGGTTAGTGATGGAAATGGCTGACGCGGGATTATTTTATTGCGGTAATGGAATTAATGATAGAACTGTATGTTTCTCATGTGGAGGTGTTATTGAAGAATGGGAGATTTACGACGATCCTTGGATGCAACATGCTATAAACTTTCCTCATTGTTTTTATTTGACCGCTGTGAAAGGAAGGGATTATATCAATAAGTGCCAGAACCAGAAATATTAGCTACAATGCAAGATTCAATTAAATATACTTCTGAAGGCTTAATATTAGCCACAGTGCAAGATTCAGTGAAATTTACTTCTGAATGTAAAAAAGATGTAAAATATGATATTATGTACTTGATGACCTACATCAGACACCCACTCGGACCGGTAAAAATAATTGAAAATCCTGTATCAAGCGCTCCACTGTGAATAAAACACACAATACGAAAAAATGAAATGAAATGAAGTATTATGAACTATATCGCAGATCTGTGAATAAAACACACAATACGAAAAAATGAAATGAAATGAAGTATTATGAACTATATCGCAGATCACGATAGGTATAATTGGGGCTTCTGCATCGCACAGCTCGAGCGCACGCGAGAGCAAGTGATGCAGAACCCCCAATTATACCCTACTATCAGCAAATAGTACAACGTCACAAATACCCTTTAAATAGAATGGTAAGTCATTTATATACACCAAGAATAAAAATGGGCCCAGTATAGAGCCTTGAGGTACACCTAACTCTATATCCTAACTCTATATTATATATAACGTTAAAGTCAAATGAATACGAACAAAGAGCATAGGTTTGATCAACACGTAAAGTTCTATGTCTTCCAAAATGTTTGAATGCAGCTGGTTTAAACCGATATCGTGTCCATTCGTTTTCAGCGAGCTACAACTAAGTGTTTGGTTCCAAACCACCCGGTAGTCGCTGACGGTGCACACTACAAAGCCGCTCATCTCGGTTTGTAATTACATCGGCCGCCGACAGACGGCATTCCTAATTCACCGACAAACTTACTTCCTCTATCTCCGAGTTCCGAGTTGTGTGAAGTATGAAATGTAATCTGGTCCTTTAGTCCGCGCGCTACAATGTAATCAATATTATTATTTGCTCTAATTTGAGGATAGTAAAAACGTTCTTTATAGATTTCGTATAGTTTCAGGAGTCTTAAGCAACTCATTTATTGAAAAGCATAAACGCACGAACTTAGTAATAAGCCCTAAGAGATGGTCTAGACAAGGGTTGGAGTAAGCGGAAGAGCCGATTTACATGACACTTCATCATTCAAACCAACGACTATAGACAAGGTTACCACTTTGTATGGCAAATGGAAGTGCAATATTAAGGAATTACAAACGACAGAGGAGATTTTTTTTTTGGCTCTATTAAAGCCTCGTGCTTTGCGGTCAATAGCTGGAGCTTGACATAAAACATAAGTATGTAATCATGTAACTGCTGATCGAGACTAGAATACTAACCGAGCCGCAGGTGATCGGCCGAATCCACCACGAAGATGACGGCGTGCGCGCGGCGGTAGTGGCGCTCCCAGAGCGCGCGGTGCCGCGGTGCGCCCGACACGTCCCACGCGCTGAACGCCACGCCGCCACCTGCACACACGGGCGGTGAGCTCGCGGACACCGCGACACTCGTCGCTGTGACTTTTACGCACTGGTGAAGTGCTCCTGCTGCTGGCCCACAGTGGGCGTGGCGTGCGGCTGGCGCGCGTCGGGCGGGCGCAGTGCGTGGAGCAGCGTGCTCTTGCCGCTGTTGTCGAGCCCCAGCACCAGCACCGTCACCTCAGCGCGCCCGCGGCCCAGCCACACCGACAGCTTATCCAATAGACCCATCTCCTCGATTAACAAATAACTGCAACGGTTAGTGGATACGACATCATACATGTGTTCATACACCAATAAGAAACTGATTATAAAGTGTGACCTACTTACATCTATAAGATGAGCTCCTCTAACTCATAGACTTACGGCTATTGGTACTTTTACCCGCAATCGAACGTTAAAGCTAGTAACTGAAAAGGAACAGCCGGTCGATTCTATAACAATATCACCGTGATAACTTAGGTGAAGTGAGCTATGCTAGGGATTGACACTAACGACAACTCACTTCAAGCTCACTTCACCTAACTTGTCAAGGTGCGATTTTTACAGAATAGACCGGCAGGCCCCCTATAGTTTTCACAAAAATATGAAAATGATAATATACGTCTTTTTTGGATTTTAGTCCATCGTCTTCCGTCCTTCAAATGGTATTATTCAAATCGATACGAAATTGTCTGCGGAATATTCTGACGTGTGCAATATGTAATAGTAACTTGGCCGGTTTCTGTTCTCAGGATCGCACATAGTGGTAGTAGATGTTACCCGATCAATGTCAATAAATACTTACTAATTACTGCACTTACCTACTTAGTAAACTCTCTACCGTAGCAGCGATGGTCAGCACAAACACACACAACTAGTTGGTGCAGCTTAAGGATCAACTCATTACTATCGAGACGAGTGGCTTCTGTGCGGTATCGACGGCGGTTGCCATGGGAACGCCGCACAAAACACCGCGGCCGATTGGTACCACTGTACCATCTGTGGCGATCTAACAAAGAATACAAGTAACTGTACGTACTTATTGAATATTTTGCTGTCCTCAGTTGATGTGATGGATCATGTAGACTATTGAAGAAATTCTTTTTGTAGTAGTATGTTAGATACTCAATATTTCTTTCAAGACGTTCTCGAAATCAATAACTATTTTCTTTCTGGTAAACGAAACAATGTTGGCCAGTTTCAGTTGAGATAGACGGCATAAAGTTACTTTTGGAAATTGGGGGTTGAACATACGATATTTAAAAACTATGCAATTCAAACATAATAAATCAAAATCAAAAGTCATTTATTCAATTTAATATCATCAAATAACATTTTAATATCACATACTTAATGTTTATTTTTTATATTTTTATAAATGAGTTATTTCCGCAGACATGGTCGTCCGCGCCTTTTTTATTTACTTTATTTGTTTACAGGATTTCATATTTGTGTACAATTGTCTTACTCCTACGCCGGACAACATAACACTAGGGTTACTTAACTTTAAACTTATGTCTACGTGAATCCATCGATATATATATATAAGTATACATATATATATATTTATTTTTGATACTATTACTCATGCGCATGCACATATTTATATATATATATTATATCACATATTGTTGGTTTACATTAGGTAGGTACCACCATATAGGTATTATTGTACTGGGAGACAGTTGAAGTCAGGTTTCTCTTTCGCTTGTACTGCACATTTTGGGTGTTATATGATTTGTAGGTCGTAGGTTCGATCCCAAGCAGGCACTTTACTTTGTGCAAATTATTTCATCGCTACTGCTCTCAAAACAGTGAAGGAATCCATCGTGAGGAAACCGGCATGTCCGCATTGTCCGCGCTGGGCCCGCATGGTGGATTACAGCCCACTCCCTCTCACAAAGAGGAGGCCTGTGTCCCAGCACGGGGAACATTGTAGACTGATTATGTGTGCACATTAAGGTTCTACGACACTGACCCTGGTATGCCGCACGCATGCTAATCAATGTCATCTCAATCATTATTTAGAGAGTTCTTTAGTTTTTTTTTTTACTTTAACTAATCACATTTTGGTACAGATAGTTTGTTTACTGCAATCCACAGTTAACACACTGTCACAACGCGGCGGTGGCGGACAGATGACGTCATAGATCTCGTCGGGCGAACGGCCGCGCGTCTCGGGCAGAGCGCCTGCTGCGAAAAGCGCCAGCGCCAGCGTCAGCGCGGCCGCCAGCGCCAGCGCCGCGCCCAGGCCGGCGTAGCGCGCCACCAGCGGGAACAGCGCCACCTCCAGCGCGTTGGCGCCCCACGCCGCGGCGCCCACCAGCGTCACCGCGCACCCGCGGTACTGGAACACAACACGCTACAGCCGGAGCTAGCTGCTAGCGTGGCGACGGCGGCGGCGGACCGGTGCCGGTGGTGGCCTCTCTATCGCCACATACGAACTACCTGTGCACTTACTACACGTAGAGACAGCGTCACTATATGGGGCCCCTCAATTCTTTAAAATGTTATAGGTACTGTTATAAAATTCCATCTGTTATGACTACCATAAAGAACACTTTCAAAAAGAGCAGCTTGACGTGGACTCGAACCAACGCATGGCTCGGCAACGCATGGCTAGTTTTGACCAAATAGTCAGCGAACTTGTTGCGATGCTGATGAATTTGTAATCTAGTACTACGGCCGTTCTACTTTATCATTCGGCCTCTGTCTCATTGATATTTGTTATAATTTGAGGGTACCTAAACATTAATTTCAGAGATTGAACCTCCAAAACCTCTAGGCTAACTAGACAGATACTAATGTCGCTGTCCCCGACAGGGTCCACAACGCTCATGTCGTTGTAAAACCGACCACCAAAGTTTAGATTGTGGAATGCAATAAATACACACATCAAAAGTGTCTAGGGATCAAGCATTTTTATGCGGATTTCTTGAGATTAAGATGTGGCTTTGTAATAAATTTATGATTTTATAAATTTATATGGATCCTTTTTAGTGCATTTCATAATTTGAATCAGGAACTGTGAATCAAATTCGAGTAAAAGATGAAAATCAGCTGTCAATATTTTCCCTATAAAAACATACAACGCATTGAAGACATTATTAGTGCTACTGTTTCCCTACTACTGATTAAAACCAACGTTATTATGGAGCGGCGACGTCATTTAAGCAGGGAAGAAATGCTCAGAGCCGTGGGAATGATAGAAGCTGGTTCCCGGCAACGTACTGTGGCTTTAGCTCTGAATACAAGTCAGAGTGTTATCAGTCGACTTTGGACACGTTACCGAAGCACTGGTACCGTGGCTGAGCGCCATGGAGGACGGTATCGCTGCACCACACGGAGACAAGACCGATACATTCAAATCTTAACTCGAAGAGCTCCAACAATAACCGCCATGATGTTAGCCGTGAGGCTTCATCACTCTTCAGGGAACTTAATTAGCGACCAAACAGTCAGAAACCGCTTGCATGAAGTGAACCTTCATTCCCGAAGACCGCTACGGGTACCACCTATAGCAATGCACAATCGTAGGATTCGATATCAATGGGCTCTTGAACACAGAAATTGGGCAGAAGAACAATGGCGTTTCGTGTGCTTTTCTGATGAGTCTCGTTTTGGTATGAGACCGGATACAAGACGTATACGACACTGGAGAACCCCTGGACGCCAACAGCGATTAAAATCCTGCCAGGAAGTCCATCCTTATAGTGGTGGAACCATCATGGTATGGGCGGGTATTTGGATCGGCGGAAGAACTGAGTTGATTTGGATCAGAGGCAACCTCAACGCTCAAATTTATGCTGAGACGATTGTATCAGACGTCATCGTTCCTCTACAAGTGCAAATCGGTCCCTTATTTCAGTTAATGCATGATAATGCACGACCGCACACCGCAAGAGTTGTAAGACAGACTCTCGCCGCAGCTAACATCAATGTCCTGCCCTGGCCTGCTCAGTCGCCAGACTTGAACCCGATTGAGCATGCATGGGATATGCTACAGAGAAGAGCTCTGCCGAATATGGAGGGTATCCAGTCGCAAGAAGACCTTTTTTTGTTGTTGCAACGAACATGGGCGGCCATGCCACAGCGTGATTTGGATGAACTCATTTTGAATATGCCAAACCGATGTTCTTGTGTTGTTAGTGTTCGCGGTAGAAACACGGATTATTAATTGTTTAAGTTACCCAATAAAATTTTAAAGAAAACTGTTATTTCAGTCTTTTTTTCGAACTTTTGTGTTAGTGGTTCAAATGTCAAAAATCCCTTTATTAGGAAAATGGCAAATTTCTTTATTAATGCAAAGGTGACTTGGTTTATCGTTACTGTGACAAACGAAAACACTTTATTTTATGAATCCTTAAAGAAAATTTTAATTAATATCAATCAGGAGAAAAGTTATTGCAAAAATATATGTTGATCCCTAGACACTTTTGATGTGTGTATATGGAGTATTTAATAATTGTCACTTAAATTTTCTTCTGTATCGTTTCTTGTCGATGTTAGAAATTTTTGTAAAAAGACAAAAAGCGGTTATGCAGCTATGTCTGATCTGAATTGCGTATATTTTGCTACGGTACCTAGCTAATGAAGCTGTGCGTACCTGATAGTGGAACATGTCGGCGAGCATGGCGTAGGGCGCGGGCTGCAGGCCGGCAGAGTCCGCGAACACGGCGCCCGCCAGCGCTGCGCCCGCCCACGCGTCCCCCGCGCCCCCCGCCACCGCGCCCGCGCCCCCCAGCAGGCACAGCCCCGTCGCCAACGCGCACCACACCATCAGCGGCTGGGGTACCGTTACCTCGCGTTATTGGTGGAAAAACATAAGGTGTGCCAATACAAATACATAAGTTGAGTGTTGATCCTTACAGAATAACTAGAAAGAAAAACTGTTGTTGTTGCTGTTCTACGGGTCGTACAAGTTCCGCCCACCCTCAAAAAATACATTAATAAACAATAGAGATCGCAGAAAGCGATAAGGCCGCCCATTGTATGTTTTGCAGTGCCAAATGTTTTTTTTTTGTTTTTTTTTCTGGTGTACAGTAAAGTATAAACAAAAAAAAATATGGAGTCTTATATAAATGATATGTATAAACAAAAATGTTATAAAACCTTTCTGCCAACTTTCTCGACGAGGTATAAGGCTAGTGCAGAAGCAACGAACTGCGCTGCACCAAGCAGCACAGCATGGCGCGCGGGAGAGCCGAGCACGCCAGCCGCGACCCCTACCCCAGCCGCACCCGCGTCGTCCCGCGCCAGCACAAACACGCGCTCCGCAAACTGCAGCAGCGCCAGCACGCCGCACGCCTCCTGCCCCACTACCGCCACCAGGCACAACAAGAACGCGCGACGACGACGCACGTCGCTAACTGAGGACATCACAAACATGTAAACATAGTATTAAATCAGGCCTATTATAATGCGTAAATAAAGTTTTTTTTTCTTTTTTAATAAATATTTTTTTTATTCACAAAACATAAACTGTGACCAATAAGTATACAGAATCACTACATAGTATAAAACAAAGTCGCTTGCGCTGTCTGTCCTTAAATGCTTAAATCTTTAAAACTACGCAACGGATTTTGATGCGGTTTTTTTTAATAGATAGAGTGATTCTTAAGGAAGGTTTATATGTATAATACATGCATAATATAGTAGCGAAACACTGATAAATTTAGAGGTTTCTAATGTGATGTCTTAATTAAGCATTTTTTTGCGCTTATATTGCAAACGCTGGCTGAACCCTACGAGATAGACCAAAATAATGTACTACAGTATTGTCCAACTTAAAAAGTTCAACAAAAAAGTCCGCGATGGTATATGTCTATCTCTTAGGGATAACCCACCATAACCATTTATATCCTTTACTAAAAAGTGATTATTTACGAAGTGGTTTTAAACAATACAATATTAATCCTTATCCAATTAAGTACCTCTAATAAATTCTACATTTATTATAGATCAATATGCTTTTTACAGCATGTTATTTAAGTGAATATTTCCGAAGATATTACAAATTTAAAATGCAGGGACGTAGTTGTTGCGGCGCCGGCGCCGCGCCGCCCGCGGCGCGCGGCGGTACCGACCCGCGGCGGCCGGCCGGGATCGGGCGGCGCGTGCCTATAAATAGCGCGTCGATGGCCGCGCTTCGCCCGCCCCTGGCTGGAGGCTTTGAGTTTCACTTAAGGCAACCACAGGATAGTCCGGTTAAGTAGTAACGACCTCTCTAGGTCTACTACGAGATGCCATAGTTAGGAAAAAAAAAAAAACGCGCTTCGCCCTATAGCACTTCATGATTTGCAGCGATCGCACGTCGTATCGTTTTTAGGTTAGATAACCATATTTTTTGTATTTCTTATATTTAAAGACTTTGATTTGAATTTAGAATTAGGCAGTTAAGTGTTAGGGCAAGCATTTTTAATTATATTAAAAATTGTAGTTAAGTTCATAGAAGAACCGAATAGAATAGGTATCTTTTGTTGTTGATTATCTTTTAATTTTTAATTATTGAAAATTTATAACAAAAAAGTTAATATAACTCAGGTAATAACTAAACACAACATTTAATAATCTAAGGCGGTACGAAGTTCGCCGGGTCAGCTAGTGGTAAATAAACTTGAAGTACAATTATAATGATTGGGTACAAAAGGTAGGTAGTGAGGTGGAAAGTCCAATAAGAATAGGTACCCTGCCCCCCAAACTAGGAAAATCCTGTATCTTGGGCGGCAGTGTCTTCGCATAAAAATAAGGTCGAGCGATTTATGTAAGCATTACAAGAGAAGTAGTGTATTTTTTATTTAGATAATTTTATTGTCAAAGATAAGTACAACACGGTCACATTAACTTGACGCATCTCTGGAATGCGAGGCCCCGCCCGCTTCCCCTCGCATTCCCTTAGCTCGCCCGGCAAGGGTCAGTATGGTCAGCATCTTTGTTACCGATACGCGCGTCGATAATTTGGCTAGATTTCTGTTGTTGTTATATTGTTTTTGGATATTATTGTTACGTTTTCATTATTGTTTTGTTAAGTTTAGACTATTTTTGTTAGGTACTGTTAATTGTTTGGACTGTTGTTTGAAACCCGTAAAACATGGGGAAAACTATACAAAGTGAAGGGAGAAATCGCGTTTTAAAAGTGCTACAGTTTTTCGAGAATGAAAAGAAAAATGGACGTTTTTGCATACCTGTGGATCAGGTTGAAAAACGAACCTGTGCCGCAACCGGGATTTCAAGAAGTACTCTTACTCGGATAAAAAGAGAGGCCAAAAGGACATGTGTACCACCGTCGCGTTCTTCGCCCGACACTAGTCCAAGTACTATTACCAGCACTAGTAACAGACAGTACTACCACACAATCAACATAAAATAGTTTTTTTACTACCTACACTTCCTGCAAATAAAGGTTTGAAATTATGTAGGTAGTAAGTATCTACTACTACCTACATACATTTTTTATTCTTAAAAAAAAAAGTTGCCCCACACTAGAAATTTCTCCTGTGTCGTAGGTGCGTTTAGTTGTTGATGCTTTTTTGTCACACCGTACCCGAGTGCCAAAATGACGTCATCAACGCCAAGCGTCTAGTTAATGTGACCGCGTTGTAAGTTTATGTACTAGAGAAATGAAAAACGTTGTGTAGGTCAGTATGCGCATGTTAGTGTTTGTAGATGGTGTGGTGATGTATGTACCTATGGTGTGTGTCTGTGAGGTGACGTGTCATGTAATGAGTGTAGTGTGTATATGTGGGCAGTGTTGCATATTTGTGTGTGCGCGGGGATGAGGGGGGGTGCTGCCGTCGGGAGGAAGGAGAACTATGTAATAGAATCAACAGATCCAGGTGAGTACATTTTCAACAGCCTCATAGTCTTGTTCAGTAATCCACTCCTCAATTTTAGCTTTTACCCTGTAAGCATCCAATTGAACAATATTTAGTTTATTATTAATTTTAGTGCAAAAGCGGTCTTGTGGGTTTCCGTAAGACAGAGAGGCTTTTTCTTACGGCGTGTTGGGTCAGGCGGGGGGACCTTGGTGTGCTTTTTCTGCACGGACCGAAACACAAACAGCTGCCTCACAGAAAGTGCACCCAACTGAGACCGAAAATGATAAGTTCTCTCGTTTTTTTAACCGGCTTCTTAAAAAGGAGGAGGTTCAAAATTCATCTGTTTTTCTTTCTCTGGCAATTGTAAATCTATTTCGAAAACTCTTTTTTTAATGGATAGGGCATGCCTCAAGGTGCTCTAATTTATATTTATTTTTAACTTTGCTTGGGTAGTTTTTCTAACTTCAATAATACGTATTTTTCCACTTTGTATTTATTGATGATGTTATAATAACTTCATGTCACTGATAAATATACATAGCAAGTTTTTTGTCTTTTCTTTTTTCTATCCTTTATTAAAAAGAAACAGGTTTTTAGTAATTCATTACAATCTAGCCTTTAGGTAAGACTAATAAGCATTTTCAGTCTAACTTAACTTTTTACGAAATAATTATTTTAAATCTTAGAATAGTGCTGATTGTACTTTACACAAGTACGTTCCACTTTCTTAAAGTATTTAAATTGATGTAAACACTTTGTTCTTGTGTTGTAATGCGTGTCATTGTCACTATTATTTCTACACTTTTTACACCACACTATCTCAAAAGGCTTTGTTCGTTTTAGTCTTCGCACTATATTTGTTTAGTCTAACAGCTGAATTGCCTCGATGTTCACATGTCGGTGTTCATGGGCCTCAGCAAATTTTTGGATTATGTTGGGGACGGTTCCAATTTTAGGTCACGATGAAGATCGTCATTTCTTATCTACCAGGGAGCATTAACAATACTCCTGAGTACCTTATTCTGGAATGTTTGTGTAATTCTGACGTAGGTCGGTTTAGTACAGCCCCACAGTTGGATGCCATATGTCCATATTGGCATAAGAATATAGAGGTATAAAACTCAGGTTCTTGTAGTAAAATATTAAGTCTGTGTCAGTTATACAATCTTGTAAACCTATTTTTGGAGCCCACTAGAATAACCCCTACTAGTGCAACATGCCTAGATAATATTTATACAGATGTTATACCAAGCCACAAAGAAATTATAAAGGACATCGTCGAAAATGGTTCACCCTTGTTTGGTATAACAACGTTTTGTCGAAAATCGCTTCGCCGAATTTCAGTTACAATAAAGTCATTTCGTATAATTATTCATTTGACCGAATAATTATTAGGTAGATTTTTATTTAGCATATTTATTTCTTTGAAATAATGTCATTTGGCCGAATTTTCAAATGCACTATTTTTATTTAAACTAATGTTTCACTAGACTAATAATGATTTAGTCGAAAGATCGTATCGAATATTACCACAATACACAATACAATACAATATTACAATACAATATTACAATACCACAGTACTTCAAGGTTTGGGAAGAAAATTGCTCAGAAAAAAGTGCATTAATTGCCAAATGGTTTGCAGAAAATTATGTCGTAGAAAAGAATGGCAACCCCCCCCCCCCAGTTTCCACCTAGCTTATGGAGTTGTCATGATTTAAACCATTTAAAATTGCCACGCACACAAAATAATGTGGAAGCGTGGCACCACAGGTTAAATAGTATAGTCGATAAAAGAAGCCCCAGATTTTATGAACTGTCAACTATACTGCTTGCCGAAATGAATTTGAAGGAAAAATACAGTGTATTTTAAATGGAGAACCTAGTGCAAAACAGAAAAAGATTTGTACTAAGAAGGATGTCAACATTGAGACCATATTACGTAATTTTGAAACTTACACAGAATTAGATTTACTTAAAGCGATCGCATTTAATTTAAGATTAGCCTAAGTGTTTTCTTTTTCAAAATAAAAAAAATGCAAATATTTACAATGTTTTCTTTTCTGCGTTACATTACACAATGAATATTCGATAAAATACCATGTTATACCACCTGAACATTACATCAAATGAACATTATACCTTTTGATCAATATTGACTGCTGGAGTCACCCCCCACCATTTTTCCCCGCCGGAGATGCTCGACGGAGCCCCGCTTCGCGGGGCTCCTACTTCTGGGTTGTTTAAAAAAAAAATAACCATTCAAAAAAATAACAATTCTAACCTAACCTGTCCTAGTCGGGGTGCCCCAAGTCCCAAGCTCGCTTCGCTTGCTCTTGCGCACAATAAAAATTTGCAAATACTTACATGTTTTCTTTTCTGCATTACATTACACCAATTGAATATTCGATAAAATACATGTTATACCACCTGAACATTACATCAAATGAACATTATACCTTTTGATCAATAGCGCAAATGTTGTTATCGCAAATAAATATTCGATCAAATGAAAATTATATTAATCGATATTATACAAATTGATTATTTTCTTAAACGTTGTTCGAATTAGTAAAATTACATCAAACGTTGTTATACCAAACAAGGGTGAACCGTCGAAAATGGCCCCAGGACCAACAAACATCTGACGTACATAATAATTCGAATTATATTTTATTATACTAATTGCGAATATCTGTATATACCGGACATTCAGCGTTCCTTAATAAACAACATTAAAAGAGCAGTAACGATTTACGACATCACATCAAAAAAGCTGCCACCTTTGACAATTAGATTTGACATGATAATTAATTGGTGATGCCCAATCTTTCATTTCACACATCAGATTACTTGACATGACCACCTGCTCACGGATGTCATACGCATCCGTACCTACGTACCTACTTTCCTTTTCAACTTTCTTCGCATTCGCATTCTGCGCATTCTTTCTTCGCAACGCTTCTACAGAAGCGCCATACCCAACTATGGCGCTTCTGTAGTGACTTGTTTGACGTTTTTATTGATACCATACACCGTAGGTGTGAAAAGAATTCAACAACAAGAAATTCACGAATGGGCGCTGTGCACTTACTCGTAGTCGATTCGTATTCGTGATTCGTTTTGGGGAATTCGTCATCATCTGTTTTAAAAACACGAATACGAATCTAATACGTACACCGATCCGAAATTCGAGTACTCACTAAAAACATTTCGAAGGCAGAGATCGCGTTCATACTGTGTGTAGCATTTCGCTCTCACTCATATGTATTCGATTCGTAATCGTGAATAACACGAATACGAGTGCACAGAACTCCCAATATTAAGCACGATGGCTACTTCGATCCGTAAACTGACTCGATGTGAAAAATTCACGAATATAGGTAAAAACGAAGCAGTGCACAAACTACCATACATTTATTATGAAGGCTATTTCGAATTGTATTTTAACGAATCACGAATACGAACAGAATACGAGGTAATGCACAAACGCCCTAAGTGAGATGCATTGTAATATTTCAAATAGAATAAATAACACGCTAGGTACTGAAGGTATCGATTTTGATCAAAATGTATCGACACGGATCTAATGTATTGGCATCCCTAAGCCTTATCATGTCATTTCCATCAACTCAACTGTCAATTTATTGCACTAAAATCTCACTCGCTCGCGTTTCTTCGTGATTACATTGTGTAGTGTATTCAGTTTGCTTTATTGTACGGTTCACGTACAGGTAAATTGCTAACGCCGCGGCCTACTTTTCGCTAGTCGTTTTATTTACTTTTATAATTATAATTATTCAGTTGACCAATAGCTGCCGTAGCGCTATAACCGCGGATTAGCATCCAACGGAACTTTCGTGTAACTTTTACGAATAAACTAAACTATCGTGAAGTCTGTGGTTTTTGTCAACTCATATCCAACAACTCAACTTTAAACAAACAGGCTACCTCTGAGCCATACATAAAAGTGGTCCTTCGAGCCGGATAAAACAGTTGCGTATTGTCTCTGTTAATACTAGCAAATCAGTCTAGCTGGTGTCCCAGAACAGCGGATCGCGTTAGTGGGGTGCTGACGCACTTAATATCCAAAACTTGCGGAAACTTCGCAACTTTGGTGAACTAGTACCTGCGGTGATACAACTCTACTCCACCAACGGTCAAACCAGTAACTAATAACAATGGTTCAGAGCGTAACGGAACTGATAAGCCTTCAGGAAACTATCTTCAGAGACTTCAAGCTTATTTGCACCAACTACAAGAAGGATAGTCCCACCAGGAAGAACTTGCCGTACCTGGAGGAGCGTCTTTCTCGGCTGAACAATAACTGGCAGAAGTTTGTTCACAACCATCAACTACTGGAAGAGTCTGGAACAACAGACCTTCAATACTTCAACGACGACATTTTCAACAGTACGAAGAAGATGTACGAAGAAGTGCTGCAAGACATGTTGAAACGTAAATCGGAATTACCGTCTGCATCTACTAGCAAGACGGAACAACCACCTGCGACGCCTAAGCAAGGTAAGGGACAAACAAAATTCACTTTCGACGATATCCAATTCCACATACCTCCTCGGGGAACAAGCGAGTCGACAGAAAAGCAACAAGATCTTTTGCGTCAACAATCCTGCAACTTTAGAGCGTTCGAACGCGCTGTGGAGAAGATAAACATATCATTGGCGGTAGCGGTACCGATGGAAAAATGGGAATTAGAAGACAACCTAAGCACCCTGATAACTAAATGGGAACATATAGAAAAGGCAAATTGGGAACTAGACTACATATTACAAGATGAGGACTCAATTTATCGACTGAAATACAATACAGCAGAAAACCTTTATGACGACCTGAAAAGGAAACTACAACACAACATCTGGAACAATGCACATTATGAGAAATCTACGCCGAAAATTCAAATACCGGATTTTCATGGAAACTATAACCAGTGGTTGACTTTTAGAGACCTATACCTCGAAAGTGTACACAACAATCCGACACTTTCGAAGGCTCAAAAAATGCAACACTTGAAAACAAAACTGAAGGGTGAGGCAGAGAAACTGGTTCAGCATCTTAGCATCAATGCCGAGAACTACGCATCTTGCTGGGAAATGCTGACCCACCGCTAAGACAACAAACGGCTCTTATTCACATCATACATGAACACGCTCCTGAATCAACCTAGTATTCAGCAACCAACCGCTACAAGCATACGGAAGCTTCACGACGTCATGATGGAGTGCTTGAACGGGCTCAAAAACATCGGGCTAGACACCACCAATTGGGATCCGATCGTGGTACACCTATTGATTCAAAAACTAGATAGTGTTACGTATAACGAATACATAAAGGAGATCAAACATCCCAGGGAATTTCCCGACCTGCAAGAATTCGCCGAGTTTTTGGAATCAAAATTCATGTCACTGGAAGCTCTGCAGGGAAGCAGCCAAAAATTATCGTCATCAAACAAACCATGGAAATCAGAAATCAGCCTTATAGGGGATCAGAAAACCGAAATAACAACTACAAGAATAAAACGCAGGGGTCATCGTACTTTAACATGTCACAAAACTCACCAAAAGCCTTCTTCACGACAGCAAAAACATGCCCAATATGCAAAACTAATCACGTTTTGATGAATTTGCGAACAATTCTTGGCTATGGACATAAACAAACGGAATGACGCAATTCGCAACTTGCATATTTGTAAGAACTGCCCATTCAGCCACGGAGAAAAACAATGCAAATCTCGAAAGATGTGTAAATTGTGTCATAAGCCACACCACACACTTATGCATGAAGCAGAAACTGAATTATCTAGCAACAAACAAGCAACAAGAGAGGAAAACCCATCGTCGACCCCTTCGACTTCCTATGGGGTCAACAACATTACGAACGAAGAAAAGGAAGTGTTGTTGACAACTGTACTTCTGAAAGTCAAAACAATTGATGGAAACTTCATCAACTTAAGAGGTCTACTTGACCAAGGCTCCCAAGTGAGCCTAATAACGGAAAACACGGCACAGCGCCTTCGATTACAGCGACGTAAAGTGAGCGCTGTTGTATCGGGTGTAGGAACCCTTAGCGGCAACTGCAAAGGGGCAATGAACTTAGAATGCCAGTCAATACATTCAGACTAAAAATTCAACTTTCAAGCATTAATAATGAAAAAAACTCAAAATCAAAAGTCATTTATTCAAATTAGGCTGAGAATCAGCACTTTTTGAACGTCAAAATCACATAAGACAGTCCCCCCAAAACGCCCACCCTTCACCACTTCCTAGTGCTTTAGCTGGGAAGAAGAAGTGGCGGAACAAACTCCCCAGCAGCACTGCTGTCTGTTCAGTTAGAAGAACTGGATTCTATACATATAGTAATAAGTAATTAACATTACGAAACACAAAAATATTAAAATTATTTGCCATTATGTCAGCTAGCACACGCCAATATTTAAAACTATACTCAAGCAGAAATAAATAATAAAAACAAAAACGCAAACAGAACTTAATACATAATAAAAAGCCTCCTGGCATAAAGGGCGTGCCCGCTTACATATGCAATGCTGCATTATGTTTATATGTATATAGCTGTAACTTGTAGCCACAAATGATAAACTAGGACCTTCGAAGTAAAATAAAGAAACATTAATTTCTAATAACAATAACAAAACCATAGTCAGCAAGCTGACCTGTCACCACAAGCAGCACCCGTTCACGAGCATAACGCAAAGATCAGCCATTAACCCCCTCGCCATATTTGAGGGAAGGAGGCAACCCGACCCCCGACGCTACCGCAAGCATTGACATCTAAGGGAGCATGACGAACTTGCTGCCGGTTGCTCAAAAGAATAATATGATGAACTATCGAGGTCGCTAGCTAACCATACCTATATTGCAATACAACTCATTAAAAAACATTGAAATGAGTAGATTATGTCAATAATAAATAAAAATTAAATTAAACTAAAATGACTAATATAGTCAAATAAAATAAACAATTATATGAACTCGTATAACTTGTCAGTAGGTAAGCTAATTTTGGAGAAAGAACATAAACATTGTCTTGAGTTAATCACAGCGACCAGCTATTTTTATCGTTTAAGTAATCGTTGATTGAATAGTATGCCTTTGAACAAAGATTGGATTTTACTTTAGCTTTAAACGCCTTAAAAGGCAATTCTAACAAAGAAGAGGGAAGCCTGTTATAAAAGTTTATACCAAGCCCAACAAATGAGTTATGGACCTTATGAAGCCGGTGAAAGGGAGCACGTAGTTTCTCCTTGTTTCTAGTGTTAATATTATGAATATCACTGTTTTTTGTGTATAAGTGTATATTTTGCCTAATATATAAGATGTTGGCGAAGATGAATTGTGAGGCCACCGTGAGAATACCAATCTCTTTAAAAAAATCTCTCAGAGTAACTCTAGCACCTAGCTGGTAAATTGCTCGTACAGCTCGTTTTTGAAGAACAAATATATTTTGAAATCAGCGGCTTTGCCCCACAGCAGAATGCCGTAGGACATGACGCTATGAAAATAACTGAAATAGACTAGCCGAGCTGTATCAACGTCAGTGTATTGTCTTACTTTCCTGACGGCATAGGCGGCCGAACTGAGCCTTCCCGCTAGGCATGATATATGTGATCACCACTGAAGCTTGGCATCAACTGTTATGCCCAGAAATACTGCCGAGTCTACAGTTTCAAGTACCTCTTTATCTAAGACGATGTTGGGTCCTATATTTCTAACATTTGGTAAGGCGAACTTTACACATTTCGTTTTCTTGGCATTGAGAACTAGGTTATTTGTGGTAAACCAATCTGTAACCATTGATAGTGCACTGTTTACGTCGTCAAAATTTTGTCTATTCTTGTCTACTTTAAAGATAAGAGAGGTATCATCAGCAAATAGTACAACGTCACAAATACCCTTTAAATAGAATGGTAAGTCATTTATATACACCAAGAATAAAAATGGGCCCAGTATAGAGCCTTGAGGTACACCTAACTGAACTGGTAGCCCGGAAGATTTCACACCATTAACATCTGCACATTGGTGCCTATTATGTAAATATGAATTTAATACGTTAAGAGCTTCGTTTTGAATACCGTAATGAATTAGTTTACGCAAAAGCGTGTCATGGTGCACGCAATCAAAGGCTTTGGAGAGATCACAGAAAACTCTTATAGCATTTTGCGAGCTCTCCCATGCGCTAAATATGTGTTTCAGCAGAGCAACACCCGCATCTGTAGTCGAACGACCTTTTGTAAAGCCATATTGTTCATCATGAAGGAGGCTATTTAAATTAAAATGTCTTAGCAACTGCTTGAGTATTAATTTTTCAAATATTTTACTAAATGCAGGTAAGATAGAAATAGGCCTAAAATTTCCAACGTTATTTTTACTACCCGATTTAAATAATGGTATGACTTTACTACTCTTCATGAGGTCAGGAAAAGTTCCTAAATCAACACATTTATTAAAAGTAACAGCTAGATAGGGGGCTACGGTGTCGATTATATTACTTACAAGTTTAATTGAGATGCCCCAGTAATCACCAGTGTTTTTTTACTTGAGTGTGTTGAAAACACTAATTACATCACGAGGTGTAACATGTTCGAAGCTAAATAAGCGACTACATTTAGGTACACTATTATGCAAAAGGTTTTCAGCTTCAGATGGGGACGAATTTAAGGAGCGAGTCGTAGTTATAGGTATGTTGGCAAAAAACTCATTAAATGCTTCAGCTACGTCAGCTGCTTTATTAACTAATTTGTTGTCGACCATAATCTCTAATTGTTTTTCTTGTTTAACCGACTTACCCGTTTCATTGTTAATAATTTTCCAGGTGGTTTTTACTTTGTTATTCGAATTTTTAATTGTATTGCTTAAAAATTTAGATTTTGCCAAAACACAAATCTTTTTAAATAATTTTGAATAATTTTTGACATACTCTAGGAAAGGAGTATCAAACCTGTAATTTTTCAAACCATATAACTCGTATAGTCTCGCTCTACTTTTATAAATACCTGGAGTAGCCCATTGGTTGAAGCCAGCGGAGGTGCCATTAATATTAATAGTTTTGGCCTTGAAAGTAGATTGGTATTCTTTTTGCACAACATCAAAAAGGGCTCCATAGATTATATTAGGATTATCATGTTCTACAATCGACGGTTTAATTCTAAGGGCTATATTATTTTTAAACTTGTTGCAACAACTAGCTGTAAAAGGCCTGCATTCTATTTTATGTGGCTTTTTATGTATTGGCATACGGAAGCTAGCTAATAATCCACAGTGGTCAGACGGTAAGTCACTTAACACTAATTTATTTTTGGCATCGCAATCACTAAAAATATTATCAATACAAGTCGATGAAGATGCTGTTATCCTAGTAGGTTCAAAATACAAGTTAATTAAATTAAAGGACCTAAACAGATTAAGAAGTCTAATACTTAGTGGAGTAATCTCTAAAATATTAATATTAAAATCACCACATAAAATTATACTTTTATTACTTGATTTTAATTTATTCAGTGAATCCTCCATTACCGATTCGAAACGAATAAAATCCCCAGAGGGAGGTCGATAAACGCAAATTATAACGTATCGCTCGAGTTCAACACAAGACAACTCAATAGTGCGCTCGATGGAAAGATTAACTAAATCAGAACGTTGTTTACATTTCAACTTGTTTGAAACAAGAACTAAAGATCCACCGAATAGCACTTTTCCTTACAAATGCACTTTGAATGGTAAAATTATCATCATTGATAAACACTACTTCATGTTCTTTCAACCAGTGTTCAGTCAAACGTAGCACCTGAACATCATAAATAAACTTAACTCTAACTCTATGCCGGACAGACCCTGCATATTTTGATGTACAACATTCAACATATGCGGCTGACCCGTTGTCGCACCTAATATTTTAAACTAGGTACAAGGCGTATCAATAGTAGTGTTAGTACCACTACTAACAGTAATCGACGGTAACCTACAGGTACCGCTGTCACTGTGTATATTGTATGCTAATAGGTTAGCAATGTGTCTCCTACAACTAGGTGGCAAATACATTGTATTATTTGTCAGTTTGTAATCAGTAATAAATTGATTACAATCAAAATATAAAATAGTGTCACTGTGTCGACAAGTCCTATTATAAATGAACATATTTAAATTATAAATGTGCCTATTTTGCTCATCAGACAAATATCTAGAATAAGGCAGAGCACATAAAATAAATTTACAGTTATTGGTCTCATTGAGATACAACATCAAATGGACACATTCAATTATGTCCTTTTTCCTTACAGTTAAACTATCCCCATACAATAAAATAAAAATTGAACTGGGGTTTATTTTTGTCAATCTAATAATTATTATTAACTAATTGGCTAATACTGGCACCAGGTAAACAATTATTAATTACATATTGATTCGAACACTGATTAAATATACTACCAAAACCTTGACCAAATTTGTCAGAAAATACATAAGTAGTGTTAGTCAAATTATTCATACTATTACTACCAACATTATTACAGCTACCTACTGGCTGAGCCACTGAGGGTGTGGGTGTAATAATTTGAGGCTGGGGTGCCAGGGAGCATGCACAGCTAAAAGACATGTTATTTGTCAGAGACTCATACCTCTCTGCATTGTACTTGACCAGGTCTGCTAACTCATTAGCCTCCTGCATGCGCTTACTCAGGTCTTGTTGAGTAGCCTCATATTTGCTAAAGATATCTTTTAGAGCATATTCCCTAACAAACAATTCATCCTGAAGGCGCTGAGTGTCAGTGTCATACATAGTAGTACATAATTCTAGTTCACTATTACACTTCTCTAATTCTTTTATTAAATTGAGATATTTATGCCTAAGTATTGTGTTTAATTTGTTAACTTTATGGCATTTTAAAGATTTCTGATATCTTCTAATTAATCTCTTAATTTTAATATATTTTTTTAACCTTTTGTGACTAAACAATTTGCTTGTTATGACAGTATCATCAGTTAAGTCTATGGTTATTGGCTCAACACACATGGGACCGGTCCCGTTACCAACCAACTCATCATAAAGACTGCAGGTGATCGCAGACTCTTCACTGGCTTTGAGAGATTCCAAACGGGTTATGGTGCTGTGGGCCCTGCTCAATTCCAATTCTAGTTCTGATATGCGTCCCAAAGCCAGTTCGTGGGTGTCACTACATTCCTGGAAATTTGACACAAGTTGACGGAGGTGTTGATGCTGGTCAAGTATGTCCATATGCTGTATATGCAGTTCAGCCAACTGGTTCTTAAGTTCAGCGTTCTTATTATTAATTATCTGTATTTCTACCTCACTGTCATCTCTTTCCTGTAGCAGCTGATTGCACTGGTTTTTACTGGATTCCAATTCATTCAACGTAGCCCTCAGTTTTTCCTCCAAGGATGCAGCTCTACGGGTCAACATATTGACAGACCAACACTAGAGGCACCCTGGAATGAGAGAGGAGAAAGCTAAGTGTTTGAAAGGAATAAGAGAGAGGGATGATATGTGGATAGTAAGTACTAGGTTGAAGGGCCTATGAAGTTAAAATTAGAAGTGAACAAAACAAAGGAATAAAAGTTATGAAGAGTGTGTAATCTCAAATGGGATAAAATTTGTATTGTTTGTAGATATGTCTTAATTGATATTGTAATGAAACAGAAAGATTTAGTATTAACTAGTTTATTAAAAACGGTTACAACAATCGAATGTAGATGAAAGCAAGAGTGACTCGTCAAAAACGTTGATCGCAGACAGAGGTGTGTTCGTTGAGAAACACACTATTAAGGAACGCGCATATCGTTCAGAAACAACGAGGTTATGTCAGGTTTATGTTCATATTCCAACATCCTCCCTTGGACATAAACCCATTTTTGCCGAGCAGTAGTCCAGCTTCAGTTGCGGAGTCCCTTTAGTCAGCGAGTCCGCCACCATTTGATTTGATTGAATGTACTTAATGACAATCTTCTTCAATTGCACCTTATCACGTACAAAGTGGTGTCGTATATCTATGTGCTTGGTTCTGGAATGATAGTTTTCAGTACCTGCAAGTTTAATAGCACTTTGATTATCGCATAAAATGGTAACAGGTATGGTGGCCAAGTGGGGCCAAAACTCTTCTTGCATTTGTCTAAGCCACATAGCCTCTTGAGTGCAGCTGGATAGTGACATGTATTCAGCTTCGGTAGTGGATAGCGCAACAGTTTTTTGTTGGTGTGAATTCCATGTGATTGCGCCACCTTGAAATATAAATACATAGCCAGTACGTGATCTTCGGTCATCTTCATTACCAGCCCAATCTGCATCACAATAACCATGTATTGATTTTTCATCTATATTTTGTTTATAAGTTAAAGTATAATTTTCAGTATGTTTCAGGTATCTTAAGACTCGTTTCAGGGCCACCAAATGTTGCATTTCCGGTCTTGAATTAAATTTACTTAGAGTGTTCACAGCATAGGATATATCTGGGCGTGTTCCTTGCGATAAATACAACAAAGACCCAATCATTTCTCGATATGAAGTTGTATCAACAGTTGAATTTTCTTCCTTACTCATACTAAACTTTGTTTTTGGATCAATAGGTATTTTCACACTCTTACAATTTGACATTCCAAATTGTTCATTCCAAGTTTGTTTGTTGCTTTAATCCATAAAGTGATTTTTTCAATAAACACACTTGTGTATTATTTTCAAAGCTTGGAGGTTGTGACATATAAATACTTTCTTCTACATCACCCTGCAGAAAGGCAGACACAGCATCCATTTGGTCAATATCCAAATTATATTTCACAGCTAATGCAAACAAATAGCGCAGAGATGAATATCTGATTACCGGTGAATATACTTCATTGTAATCCAATCCTTTCTTTTGAGCGCATCCTTTTATTACTAATCTCGCTTTATATTTTGCTATGTTTCCTTCCTCATCCCTTTTGGTCTTGAAGACCCATTTACAGGATATAGGTTTCTTGCCAGTGGGTAAGTCACATAATTCCCAAGTATTATTTTTCATTAATGAGTTATACTCCTCCTCCATGGCTTTCTTCCAAAGGCTGGATTCTGAGCTAGACATGGCTTCTTCTACTGTTATGGGATCCTGACTTAGAGCCCAACATGCCTGATTTGATTCTCCTCTATCAAGGGGTGGCCTTCTGCGAGGCCTCAAATTTATAAATGAGTTTGGAGAGTCTAATGAGCAATCAGTACTAGGTTCATAAGTTTCATCCTTATCAGACTTTACATCCGCTGTGGACTCGAAACTTTCGTCTGAGTTAGATGTAGAGACAATCTCATCAATCTGGTCATTGTGGACAGGGGTCGAGTTTTCTTCAGTGATTGGAATCTGTATGGTTTCCGTTAATGGTATATGTATCTGTAATGTATTATTGTTGGTTACATTTGAGCTTAGGTTTTCATTCTTATCACAGGGGCAGTCTTCAATAAATGTGACATTTCTGCTTTTAGTAATCTTCTTTGTAATTGGGTTCAATAATCTATATCCCTTGGTGTTTTCACAGTATCCTAGAAAAATCATTTCTGTAGATTTTGAATCCAACTTTGATCGTTTTTCTTTCGGCACGTGAACCATAGCTTTACAGCCAAATATTCTTAAGTGAGAAATGTTTGGTTTCTTACTTGTCAATTTCTCCAGTGGTGTCATGTAGTCAAGAACTCGAGTCGGAGAACGATTAATAATATGAGCAGCTGTCTCCACTGCCTCTGCCCAATACTGTTTTGAAAGTCCAGCATCGAATAACATGCACCTGGCACGCTCCACGAGAGTGCGGTTCATGCGTTCGGCAAGGCCATTCTGCTCCGGCGTGTATGGTGCAGTTGTCTGATGCTTGATACCTGTACCTGCCAAATATTTAGACATTTGGTTATTATTATATTCTAAGCCATTGTCGGTGCGTAGAATTTTTATTTTACAGTCCAATTGATTTTCCATTTCTTTCTTGTAAATTTCAAAAACTTCTCTAATATTCATTTTGTTTTTCAGAAAATAGACTGACACTTTTCTTGAATAATCATCTATGAAAGTGATGAAATACCTGGCTCCGCCCATGGATGCTGTCTCCATGGGGCCACACAAATCTGAGTGTATCAGTTCCAATGGTGCAGTAGCTCGTGAGCCTTTATTCTTAAAAGGTAGCTTAGTCTGTTTACCTTTCAAACACGGAATGCAATTATTATTAATGTCATTAGGATTTAATAATTTTACACCTTCGGTACATGATGGCAATTTTTTAATATCATTGTAGTTAAGGTGTCCCATTCTACGGTGCCATACATCTATGCTCGGGCCATCTAAAGTTGACATGTATGCATTTCCTTTGACAGTGTTTAATTTGTACATATTATCAGACAGCCTTGCCGTTGCTACTAATTGTTTCTCTCTATTATATATCTCACAGCCAGTTTTATTAAATATTACTTGACAGCCATTCTTTGCCAACTGGCTGACAGACAACAAGTTAATACTTAATTGTGGAACATATAAAACATCTCTCACCTGTATGTGATTTATTTTATCATTTTCACCAATTAAATCTAGGTCAACATTTCCCATTTTCTCCACAGTAACTGATGTACTGTTGGCAACCTTTATACCTTGTATCGGAGAAGCCCGGACATCATACATACAGTCAGGTAGATTAGTCATGTGTAAAGATGCTCCCGAATCCACATACCATTCCACACTGTTGATACATTCATGTGCTGCTGAGAATACTGCTGCATAACCTTTATTGTTATCTTTTGCTTTGTTTCTGCAGAACTTACTTAGGTGTCCATGCTTGTTGCAATTGTAGCAACGGGGGCCTGCTGTTTTTTTTTGCTGATTATTATTATATTTCTGTTGGTGGGTAGACTTATGCTTTGTATAAAGAACAGAGACATTATTTGACTCTTTTACCTCTTGCAAAAGTTTAGTTTTTATTGAGTCTGTACTTATCTTCACACCAGAGCTTTCCAGTCCCATGATCATAGGTTTGTATTGTTCCGGCAAACCTGCCAACATCAATGTACCCAACCATTCATCATCTACCTTAAATCCTACATTCCTCAGTTTGTGGGCGGTGGTTACTATTTTATTAACGTATTCTTCTATATTTGAACATCCATCTAATGTGGTATTAACCAAATCTCGGAGTAACCCAACTTTTCTTGTCAAACCAGAATCTTCAAAGGCGTTTCGTAAATTTTGCCATACCTCTTTAGATGTTTGTGCATCTTGGACGTGTATATAATTTACCGGGTCCACAAGCAGAATGATTTTTGATTTTGCTTTCAGGTCTTGCTTCGGATTTACCTTTGCGCCATCGGCTGGTTCAACATAGTCCCACAAGTCTTCGTGTTGTAAAAATGTCTGTACTGCGAATTTCCATGTACAGTAATTCTCTCTTCCCTTTAATTTTTCTATTTGAATATTATTCATAGCCATTTTACGTCGGAGCAAATTCAAAAAAAAAATGCTTTGTAATGATGGCTACCTAAAAATCAGAGAAATCACTTCGCGGAACTAGAACTTTTTACTAACGGTGTTTCACTATTTATGACTATTAACGGGTCATAGGCCCATAACCTATTGTAATGAAACAGAAAGATTTAGTATTAACTAGTTTATTAAAAACGGTTACAACAATCGAATGTAGATGAAAACAAGAGTGACTCGTCAAAAACGTTGATCGCAGACAGAGGTGTGTTCGTTGAGAAACACACTATTAAGGAACGCGCATATCGTTCAGAAACAACGAGGTTATGTCAGGTTTATGTTCATATTCCAACAATTGAGATAATAATATTCAACAATTAAAAGGAAAAAACAACAAAATTAAGTTTATAAAATTTTGAGGGTAGGTACTATTGTCAACTTATTGTAAATCCAGTTTTTTACATTAATTTCATAAAGAGGTTCTAATTTGGTCATTAAACGTAACAGAGGTATCTCTAGTGATAAAGTACAGTGATTTCTATGGGGTCTCTAATGTATTTTATGTGATTTTATCATACTAATGTATGAACATAATGTCAAGCACAATAAAGAGAATCATAGGGTAGTTTACGACGTAGCTCACTGGGACGAACAGTATAAACGTTAAGGGGGAAAGGTGCCATAGGAATGAATAAGATTCTTTATAAATAGGCTTAAGTTAAAAGAAATACTCCCCGGGTTAGGTGGTCATTTCAAATCCGTCCGTTGGATGACAGCTGATACCAGACAATTGTTTTTACATTGATTTTTCAGCGAAATAACTCACAAACACAAATACTTATTATTTATAAGTAAATCTATCGAAATTAAGCACGTTTATATATATAAATGTAAAGAAATTAAATTTCTTTATTCCCGTTGATCTAAACGCGCCTCCTTTGTACTGTCAATATATTTTAGAAAAGACGATGCCACTTGTCTACGGAAGTACTAATGTCAATGTTTTGACTTTTTTCAAGATAAGTGAAAAGCTATAATATTATAAAAATTAACGTATGCAGGGAATCGACAAACTAATTAAAATACTTTAAATGTCGTTTCTTTGTCTTTTCATGTATGATATTAAAACTAAAGTGTGATTGTACGTAGCGTAAAATTGTAAACTTATGTTAAAATAAATTCTTTGACTTTTCAGAGCAACACATTTGTTTAATTTGCCGGTTCCTAATAAACTCGGACGAAATTGTCTTATGTAAATATACGCGAAAAACATTAATTTTACATTTTAATTCTAACACAAAAAGAAAATCAACTCATAAGCTACTTACCCACCGTGTCGTTTTCAATCAGCAACTGGGACTATTTGGAAAACTTAAAACTAGCGGATCCACAGTTCAACTTGTCAGGCCCGATCGATCTGCTCTTGGGCGCGGACATCTACTCAGAACTTATCCTAAACGGCATCATCAGGAGTGATAAGAGATACCCAGTAGCTCAACAAACCAAAGTGGGCTGGATTCTATGCGGGCATGTAAAGACATTCAACTGCATGGTGACACTTAACGATTTCAAAAACATGGCAAGATTTTGGGAAACCGAGGAAATACCAGACCTGTCATCATCAACTAGTGAGGAACAACACTGTGAGGAATATTACAACGAAACTACCACAAGATTGGCGAACGGACAATATGTGGTACAAATGCCTATGAAGCCTAACTTCGAAACAAACTTAATAAATGCAAGGTCACAAGCATTGGCACAGCTCCTTCAACTGGAAAAGAAAATGCTTAAAAACAAAGAACTCAGTTATGAGTACAAGCGTTTTATGAACGAATACATCGCTATGGGACACATGAAACCTGTCAGAGGAGAAAGTAGGGGCCAAGTCTACCTACCTCACCATGGCGTGTTGAGAGCTGAGTCCACTACAACAAAATTAAGAGTAGTGTTCAACGCGTCGTACAAGACAAAAGGAGACAACAGTCTCAACGATCACATGTACTGCGGTCCGAACTTACAAAAGGATATACTGACACTACTTATTAATTGGAGAACGTACAGATACGTCTTTACAGCAGATGTAGAAAAACTATATCGGTTCATCTGGCTGAACGAAAAACAACAACATCTGCAAACTATAATCTGGAGATCTTCCGCTAACGCACCTTTACAAGATTGGCAGTTGGGCACAGTAACTTACGGAACGAAAAGTGCACCTTTTCTGGCAATGCGCACTCTAAATAAACTCGCAGAAGATGAAAAAAGATACTTATCCGGAAGCTGGAAACGTCCTGAAAAACTACTTCTACATGGATGATTTGGTTTACGGGCAGGATACTGTCGACGCATCGAAAACACTGGTCACACAGCTAATTGAGTTGCTGAAAAAAGGAGGATTTAACTTGAGAAAATGGAAAACGAACGAACCGATTATCTTGGAAAACTTGCGAGATGATCAAAAGAGCCGCAACACGAACATCGACTTTAGCCCAGAACAAACAACAAACTCAAAAATGTTGGGCATGAGGTGGAATCAAGACAACGATAGCTTCACATACCAATGGGATCTACCAATCAAGAAAAATCTGACAAAACGCGTACTGCTGAGCGAAATAAGCAAGCTATACGACCCACTGGGATTACTGTCGCCACTTACAATAAAAACCAAACTTCTGTTCCAAAAAATCTGGATAAGCAAAATCAGCTGGGATGAACGCTTACCCGACGATCTCGCTACGGAATGGGAAACTATGAGAAAAGATATCCCGTTGCTCAACAAACTTTCCATACCACGATGGTTACAATGTCAAGAAAACAACCTAGAGATACACGGGTTTTGCGACGCAAGCGAAAAAGCTTACGCGTGCGTCATTTATAGCCGAGTGAAAAATCAAGCCGGCGAATACAAAACTTCACTAATTACGGCAAAAACAAAGGTTGCACCAATCAGCAATAGGATAACTGTACCTAGAATGGAACTTTGCGGGGCCGTTTTACTAGCTAAACTGCTAGAAAAAGTTCAGACCACTCTCTGCAATAAACACCTACATTTAAGGTGCTGGAGCGACTCCAAGGTCGTTTTAGCCTGGTTGCAGGGCGATATAAACCGATGGGAGAAATATGTAGCTAACAGAGTGAAACAAATAAACAGTATTATTTCGGCAAACTGCTGGAACTATGTGAAGTCAGAAGAAAATCCTGCGGACTGTGCCACTCGAGGGCTCACACCTTTTCACCTCCTAGATTTTAAACTTTGGTGGAATGGACCAGAGTGGTTAAAAACAAACATGCCAAAAATCCAACAAGACAATCGCCTGAACTACACAACAAACAGTGAATTGCAAGAAATTAACTGCTGCGCAGCCACATACAAGAATAAAATTGTGAAATAATTGATACATTACGGAACAAAAACAGTAATTATAAACGCGTAATACGAGTGCTTGGATGGATTTTACGACTGAGCAACATTCGTAAGCAAAAACGCACACTTAACTTAGCCGACAAATAACTTAGCCGATAGCGGGAACAAAAAGGTGGTTATGTGTTTGTCACCACAAGACATTATGGGAGCAACAGGATTGGTCATCAAGTACGTTCAAATTGAAAACTATGGCGACGAAATTGAACGTTTAAAGAAAAATCTACCAATATCAACCAAAAGCAACTTGATGAAGTTAACCCCATTTCTTGACGACAGTGGAATACTGCGTGTGAAGGGGCGACTAGGCTACTCAACTTTATCTCCCGAAGACTAACAGAGCTTATTATTCCAGAGGCTCATCGCGACACTCTCCACGGAGGACCCCGGCTCACTTTGGCCCATTTACGTCAAAAATTTTGGGTCATTGGAGGTAGCAGAACAGTCAAGAAGGAGCTTAGACAATGCGTCCGATGTCATCGTTTCTGTAATGTAGGTAGATCCATTATTATATATGTAAGGTAGGTAGGTCAGGCGCCGGCCGCAGCCGGCAGTCCGCAATATACGAGCTAACTAAGTGCCTGTGTTTCATTCCGTAGTTCCGCCGTACCTACATATATCACAGTGGCGACGAGTATTAAGCACCTATGTGTATTTCGCGTGCGTATTATACAGTAGGTAAGATGTCGATTGGGATGTTGAGTGAATTCGACGTGGAAGCAGGACTATGGTCATCCTATGTGGATTGGTTGGAGATGTACTTTTTAGTAAATAAAGTGGCGGAGGAATTAAAGTTGCCTACTTTGATTTCTACAATCGGAGATGAAGCGTACGAGTTACTCGTCAACCTATCCAGTCCAAAGAAACCGTCGGAGTTAAAGTACAGTGAAGCCATTAGTGTAATGCGTCAGCACCTTCAGCCGACGCCATCTTCATTAGCGGAAAGATATAGTTTTCGCCAAAAAAGACAAGGAGCGGATGAAAACGTGGCGACCTACGTCACAGAATTAAAAAGATTAGCTCGCCATTGTAAATTTGCAGCAAATTTAAACGAGAGCTTGCATGACCAGTTTATATGCGGACTCAAGAGTGACGTCATCAGGCAACGACTGTTTGCGGAGGATGACTCAATAACATTTTTACAAGCCGTGAAGTTAGCGAATGCTTTGGAGGCGGCTAAAAGAGACGCGGCAATAGTGGATGGAGCGTCCACATCTAGTCCTAAGGCGGAAGCGGTAAATTCGGTCACATCGAATAAGGCGGACAGCAGTGGTGTGAGTCGCAACAACAGCGCTGGCAGCATGCGGCCGCGTGGGCGCCGCGGGCCGGGCGGCGCGGGCGGCGGCGGCGGGCAAGCTGCGAGCCGCGGGGCGCGCGCAGCCAGCACGACTAGCGCATCGGGACGCAGCAACAGCTGCACAGCCTGCGGAGCCACTAACCATAGTGTGACAAGCTGTCGCTACAGGGAGTTCGTCTGCAGCAAATGCCAGCATACGGGGCACTTACGTCGGGTGTGTCCGGAGAATGTTGGACAATCGTCGCGAGGAATAACTTCATATCGTCGCGGTCGCCGGAATAGGAATATGTATTCCGCGGAGGTCGTGAGCGAGTCCGACGGGGAGGACATCGAAGAGAGTTTGAACCTTATCGGACTCAATAATTATAAGCCAGTAAGTTTACCTATTTTTATAGATGATACCTTACTATTTAATAAATGCATTACTAATGGCGTATTCCCAGAGATCTGGAAACGAGCTAACATTGTTCCGGTCCACAAAAGCGGCTCTAAAAATGATGTGTCTACATACCGCCCAATATATTTGCTGTCGGCGCTCTCTAAACTTTTTGAAAAACTCGTTCACAACGAGATTTACCCCGTCCTACGCCACGTGATATTAAAAGAACAACATGGGTTTGTAAAGGATAGGTCCTGCGTAAGTAACCTCCTCATTTTTACATCGCAGTTATTTGAAAGCCTCGATAATAGACAGCAAATTGATGCGGTATATACTGATTTTCAAAAAGCTTTCGACAAAGTGGATCACAAGTTACTACTAGATAAAATTGCATTTAACGGCATCAGAGGAAATCTGCTTCGCTGGTTTGTTTCTTACGTCACTGATAGGACTCAAAGAGTGGTGATAAACGGCTATGAATCTAGCTCCATTAAAATCACACCTGGAGTCCCGCAAGGATCCATTCTAGGTCCATTATTATTCATTTTATTTATTAACGACGTTAAAAATTGTTTTCAATCTTCGAAATTTCTCCTATATGCGGATGACTTAAAGATATATAAAAATATCACCAATGATTCTGACTGTATAGATTTACAGAGGGACCTTGATCGTTTCTTAGAATACTGCTCTTCTAACAAACTTCAGCTTAGTTATTCTAAATGTCATATATGTCATGTATTACGTTTACCAAAAAGAAATCAGTTATCAAGTTTAGTTATTGTTTTGGCAATACTGTGCTAAATAATGTTACTTGTCTCCGCGATCTTGGTGTTCAGTTAGACTCCAAGCTCCATCTCGATGCGCATGTGAATAATATAGTCAATAAACCTTATCAAATGTTTGGCTTCGTAATGCGCGCTTCTAGAGAATTCCACCGCCCTTCCACTTATTTGCATTTATATAAGTCGATAATCCGACCTCAATTAGAGTACGCAGTCCCTATTTGGAATCCTTTTTACAAAAAATATATAGAAATATTGGAGTTAGTCTAACGTAAATACCTTCGTTCTGTGCACTATAGATGCTATCGTAAAAGGATTTCCTACCAATCATTGCTCGAAAAATATAATATCCTGACCCTACAATCTAGACGCACACTCCTAGAAATGATGACCCTGTTCAGTATATGCCGCAACAAGTTTGATTGTTCTGATCTAGTGAGAAGTTTGTGCTACCTGGTCCCTCGCACAGTACAGACTAGAGAAGTACGTTCACGGTGTTTGTTTGCCACTAATTTCTGTCATACCAACTCAGGCGCACGCTCACCGCTGCACCGATTGGTCGACACTTATAATAAAAAGTTTGGAACAATTGATATTATATTTCTGAACAAGAATAGGTTCAAAAATCAAGTTATTTCCACTTTAAAGGAACAGCCATAAGTTTTGTTGTTACCTACTTAATTTTGATTCCCACACCTCATGTATTTATGTAGCTTTAGTTCGTGCTTCTTTGTTTCTTTTTTTTTTCCTTTTTCACTTGTTTTTTACATGCCGATTTTATCTGATTCCAAACCTTAAATTTGTCCCTAGTATTAAGATGCATATTATTAGATTTTTTTTTTCCACTTTATTTTATGCTCTCCGAGATACATTTAAAATGACAAACCGAGTAATAATGTTAATTTTGTTATGAGTATCTTTAAGTTTGCCCTTATTGTTTTGTTATTATTAACATTACATATGATAATTGTTTTATATGGTAATTTGTGGATAACGTCGTGAGTAGTGTATTTGTTAATTCTATTAGTATAGTACTCCAATCATGTGTAATATTTAATATACTGCTGTTTGTTGTCCCTAATAAATAAAAATAAAATAAAAATACCGAATTAAATATGGAAATAGATACAGGAACTGCGATTTCATGTATAAATAATTGCACCTATGTACGTTATTTTTCACATCTGTGTCTTAAGAAGGACGATACAATTTTAAAATTTTATGATGGTACTAAAATAAAACCATTAGGTATAATTCGCCCAAGGGTTCGATTCCAGGGGCAGGAAAAACAGCTAGAATTGTTTGTAATAAAAAACGGTACTACATCTTTGATAGGTAGGCAATGGTTAGCGGAGCTACAAATAAAAATACCAATGCTTTCATGTAAAGGTGTAAGTAATATGAATTGTGTGCAAATTAATGAAGGAATTGTAAATATTCTCGACAGATATAAGGTATTATTCAGCGGCGGACTGGGTCGGTACAAGTGAGGCAAGGCTACGCTGAGAGTGCGCCCTGGAGCGACGCCGGTGTTCCAGCGCGCGCGGCCCGTGCCGTACGTGCTGCGCGAGCGCATCGACGCTGAGCTCGATGCCATGCTGCGCGACGGCGTCATCGAGCCCGTCGACTGCTCCGACTGGGCCTCACCTTTGGTGCCGGTGACCAAAGCAGACGGTACGTTGCGAATTTGTGCGGATTATAAAGCGACTCTGAATCCCGCCTTGCTGATCGATCGATACCCGCTTCCTAAGATTGAAGATGTGCTCGTAGGCCTGAACGGAGCACAGTTTTTTAGTAAAATTGACCTTTCCCGTGCGTACAACCAAGTAGAACTAGATGATAAAAAAAAATACACAGTAATTAATACACATCGAGGTCTATTTCAGTATAATAGGTTAGTTTACGGGTTGTCGTCAAGTGTAGGTATTTTTCAACGAATAATGACGAATTTGTTAGGTAGTATACCGAATGTGCAAGTGTTCCTCGATGACGTCATAATTGGCGGGAAAAATAAAAACGAGCATTTATATGCACTCGAACAAGTTTTACAGCGACTATCTGAGAGTGGGCTAAAGCTAAAGCAAGAAAAATGCGTTTTCTTAGTAGATGAAGTGACTTATTTAGGTTATGTAGTTTCTAAAGAAGGGGTAAAAGCGGACAAATCAAAAATTTAAGCTATAAGTAAACTAGAAGCTCCAAACAATATTAGTGAATTACGTTCCTTTATAGGTACCTATGGTAAATTATTATTCTAAGTTTATCAAAAATTTTAGTTCCATGGCCACCTTTACACAGGTTATTACGGAAAGACGTAGACTGGAACTGGGATGAGCAGTGTCAGCGTGCGTTTACGCAGATAAAAAAAGTTTTAATGGGTACCGATGTATTAGCGCACTATGACCCCAACAAACCACTAATCGTGACGTGTGACGCGAGCGCGCGGGGCGTGGGGGGTGTGCTGGCGTAGCCGGGGCCGAAGGGCGAGCGCCCGATAGCTTATGCGTCACGTACGCTCACCATCGCGGAGAAAAACTATTCGCAATACATCGCGAAGCACTTGCAATTATATTCAGCATACCGAAATTTCATCAATACATTTACGGAAGAAAGTTTATTTTACGCACTGATCACAAACCCTTAGTATCAATGTTAGGCCCGCAAACGGAGATACCAACAATGACGGCTAGTAGGATGCAACGATGGGCAGTGATATTATCGACATACAATTACGACAGAATATATTCGCACCAATGAAAATTGCGCTGACGGCTTGTCACGTCTACACGGAAATAATAGTGTTAAAAATGTGAAGGAGGAATCTATTCCTGAGCAAACATACCTGCACTACGCACAAGATGGGTTGTTGCTAGATTATACAAAAATTAAAAAACAAACGGGGAGGGATCCGTTATTAAGTAGAATTTTAAACTACCTACGAGACGGTTGGCCGGATAGGTGTGATATTGTGAACTTACAACCGTATTTTAATAGGAAGACAGAACTGTACGAGGAGTTAGGCTGTGTTATGTGGGGTCACCGTTTAGTGATACCGGGAAAATGCCAGGATAAGGTTTTAAAAATCATTCATGAGCCGCACATGGGCATCGTGAAGTCAAAAGCGTTGGCACGCAGCTACGTATGGTGGGCGGGCATCGACGAGGCGATGGAGCGCGAGTGCCGCGCGTGCAACGTGTGCGCCGCGTACGCGGATGACCCCCCGCACGCTGCTCCCCGGCCTTGGCCGTGGCCCGTCAGGCCGTGGTCCTGGCTGCATCTGGACTTTATGGGGCCTATAGGCGGGAAAACTTATTTAGTAGTAGTAGACGCAACATCCAAGTGGTTGGAGGTATTTCAAGTTCCCAGTACTGCAGCGAGTCATACGATGGGCAGGTTGCGCGAGCTGTGGAGTAGGTGGGGAGTCCCTAGGCAGATAGTCTCTGATAATGGACCACCGTTCACTAGTAGTGAATTTGCACAATTCACGCAAAATGATGGTATCCAGCATATATTCACAGCTCCCTATCATCCATCGTCCAACGCGGAAAATGGGAAAATGCTGTTAAAACTTTAAAAAGAGTTATTAAAAAAGCATATTTAGATAATAAAACTGTAGAACAGGCTTTAAACACATTTTTGTTATATTATAGGAATACGGAACACTGCACTACTGGAATAAGCCCATCAGTCGCACTTATAGGCAGACGGTTGCGAACCAAGTTAGACGTACTAAAACTCGATATAGAAGTTAGAGTACAAAAAGCGCAGCAAGGCCAGGTTGAAAGTGCGGGAGGGACGGAAAGGAGGGTGAAAGTAGGAGACGACATTTGGTATCGACAATATCTAAAGGGGGAGAAATGGCTGCCCGGTACTATAGTAAACTCGTCAGGGCCAAGCAACTATAAGGTACTAGACAGTAACGGTGAACAGGTACATAGACACATCGATCAGCTTAGGCGTAGGACGAGGAGTTCTCTGGTAGTCCTCACAGAGTTGTCACGTTCGCCGGAAACTTCAGCTCCTATAGTACCACCTACGTCGCCCCTCGAACTGGGGGCCTCGGTGTCGTCGTCGTCGCCAGCGCGGGAGCCTGCGTCGTCGTCGCCTCAGAAAAACGAACAGACCGACCGAGATGAAGTGGCAGAAGAGTTCTCGACACCGCCGTCCATGCCTGTACCGCCCCAGTTTCGCCCCATTAGGAAATGTAGGTTTAATAAAGAGGTTAATTATAAGATTTAGTTATTAGTAGATTAATAAACGTTGGTTATGTTATGAGACTTGGTGCCTGTTTCACAATCAATGATTAGTCACTAACTTCTGCTTTAATTTAGATGGAACAGAATTTATATAGAAGTCTCGTGAAGTATAGTAATTTTTACTTAATCGGACTTTGTGAAACAGGCCCTTGGTTTAACACTGATCAGATGTTAGCATAGATATATGGAAGAAATTAAGTTGTGGAATGTTATGTTATCATCATTAAGTATTACAGTAAGTTGTTATCATTTAGTGGGCTTTCTTGTTAATTAGTGGTGGAGGGATGTAATGTAGGTAGATCCATTATTATATATGTAAGGTAGGTAGGTCAGGCGCCGGCCGCAGCCGGCAGTCCGCAATATACGAGCTAACTAAGTGCCTGTGTTTCATTCCGTAGTTCCGCCGTACCTACATATATCACAGTTTCAAACCAAACCGAAACGTCCAACTGATGGCAGACTTGCCAAAGAAGCGTGTAACTCCATCAAAACCGTTCACAAACACGGGCGTCGACTATACCGGACCGGACATGTTGATGTGAAAATCAACGAAGGAAGAGGAGTTAAAACTAGCAAGGCTTACATAGCAATTTTCATAATTATGCATGGTGACCAAAGCTGTGCATTTGGAATTGGTGTCAGACCTGACTACGCAAACGTTCCTCGCCGCATTTAAAAGGATGTGTGCTCGCAGGGGTATACCCCGACACGTATTCTCCGACAACGGAACGAATTTTGTAGGCGCAGCAAAAGTACTTCAACAGGAATTTGGACAACACAATACGTTTAAGACTTCTGAATTCTTCGATGAGATGAGCCACTTACAAATTGAGTGGCATTTCAATGCACCACTTTGGCCAACAGCTGGAGGCCTGTGGGAGGCTGCCGTCAAAGCCATGAAATATCACCTACATCGAGTACTGGGGGAACAGAAGCTTACTTTCGAACAATTCACTACTTTACTAAATCAAATTGAAGCTTGTCTTAACTCTCGTCCGCTGTGCCCATTAACAGAGGATGTCGAGGACCTGGAATATCTAACTCCCGGTCACTTCCTCATTGGCGGCCCCCTACTGTCACTACCACAAAAAGAACAAGATTTTGCTGAGCACGATCTAAGAAACAGATGGAGACTGGTTGAACAAATGAACGTGCACATCTGGAAGCGCTGCCTGGTCGAACGAATATCTACATCAACTGCAAATCCGAAGTAAATGGCAGCACCCAAAAGAAAACCTGAAACAAGGAAGCCTAGTATTAGTAAAAGATGAACACTTACCTCCTGGCCACTGGGCCATAGGAAGAGTCCAGGAACTACACCCGGGCGCCGATGGTCGAGTACGGGTTGTTACCTTGAAAACTAGGAAAGGGTCACTTAAACGATCAATAACGAAGCTTTCACCATTACCGCTTAAACTCGAAGAATCAAGAGTAAACGAAGAGGAAGAAAAAAGGACACCTACTCCGGAAACTAAAAAACGGGGAGGCACAACACAAAACAAGATCAATTCGCTGTCACTTATACTCCTATCCATACTAGCAATGACGGGATTTGTACAATCAGCGCCAACGATGAATAACTTGAAGGTTACACCTATACCGAGGAATCATCCGATTTACTTCGATGACGCCGGGAAAATACAACTAATACATGTCGAATGGATCCTATTGCTTTACTACAACTTAACGTCATACTGGCAAGCAACTGATCGGATCAATGACTATGTGAACCAAATAGATAAACTATGCCAAAGAATATCACATGAGTACACGCCTTGCGAAACAATTGTCGGCCACCTACGTCATGAACTGAGTCACATAGTCGACTACAACTCTATGCTGCTCACTCAACACTCAAGACCGAAACGAGGTTACTTTGATGGCGTTGGGAAATTAGCAAGAACTCTTTTCGGAGTGCTCGATGCAGACTTTGCCGAAAAGTACGAAAGAGACATACAGAATCTACAATCAAATGATGACTACCTACTACAACTTATGAAAAACCAAACAGTAATTGTAGAGGCTGAAAACAACATTATAAAAAGAAACACTGCCTTTATGGATGAACAATTCAAAACATTGCGCGTCTACATGAACCAAACTTGCAGCGAAATCACAAAAATAGTTAACAAGGCGCAAATGCTATTCACGATGAATGACATAAATTCCGCTGCCGTGACGTGAACTCTGATTTTAAGCAATTTAAATCGAATATTGGAGAGGCTGATAAATGCTCTCGCCAACATTTACAGAGGACATTTAGATACCCATCTATTTCCAGTTAACCAACTGATCGAACAGCTAAACATAATATCCGGAAGGTTGCCACAGGGATTGTCGTTACCGGTAAAGAACATTCAAAGGGATTTGAAAAATATCTATGACCTCATCCATGTGAAGGCTCGAATAACAAACAACTATATGTTATTTGAAATACACATCCCCTTGCTGAGCGATGAAGACTACAAGATATATCGAGTCATACCAATACCGTTCCTTAGACAAGGACATTTAAAACTCGTACAGCCAAGTTCAAGCTTCATCGCAATCAACTTTGTAAAAAAAACTCTTACATAACAATGGAAGACCAAGACATGCGCCAATGTACTTCATACGGAGAAGACGAATTCATTTGTATCTCACGTAATCCTGTCTACAACATGCACGATAAAGACGCCCCATGTGAGGCCCAAGTCTTCAACCAACAAGAGTCTTTATCGTGCGTCCTCAATGACGTAACATGCAAAGAAACCTGGACAAAGCTTCACAAATGGAACATGTGGCTATTTACATTGTGCGGAAAACAGCTGATGCGCGTCATATGTAACGATCAAGTTACGCCAGCGGTCATTGACGGGACTGGAGTGATTTCCTTGAAATCAAAGTGCTTACTGCAGAAAAAGGACGCCACAATATTTACACACAATCAGCTGGGAAGTAGTTTTAACATGGAACCAGAGATAGAAATACAAACCGTAAATTCAACTATTAACAACATCTTTGACCTCGGCTGGAAGAATGCAAAATTAAATATAATAGAACAAGAAACGCCAACTGCAGTATAAATAAGAAAAATAGACCAGCAGTTAAAATTCCAAAAAGACAGAGAAATATTACCGAAGTCGTCTGACGTGTCAAGTCACGACATCTATCTCTACTCAATTACTTCTTTGTTGGTGGGAGGAATCGCTGTGCTTGCCCTCTATATTATCATTAAACGATGGTGCGAAACAAAGAAAGGCGTCAAAACACTCACTGCCAAAACAGAAGTGACACCTAGAGGAAGGGATAACTTTGGAGGGGACATCGAGCTACAAGAAATACATTCAACAGCAGCGGAGCCCGTTGACAGCCGAAGAAAGCATTTCACTTTGACGAATTAAATTGAGTGTTATACTTATACTGTCACATTTATACTTTTACACATTTACTATTGTTTACTATTTAACTTTAATGAGTTACTTTACCCTTTTCTTATATTATTATTTGATTTGTAATGGATGCTCATCCCACTTTTCCCACCCCTCGGGAGCATGTACGGTTCACGTACAGGCAAATTGCTAACGCCGCGACCTACTTTTCGCTAGTCGTTTTATTTACTTTTATAATTATAATTATTCAGTTGACCAATAGCTGCCGTAGCGCTATAACCGCGGATTAGCATCCAACGGAACTTTCGTGTAACTTTTACGAATAAACTAAACTATCGTGAAGTCTGTGGTTTTTGTCAACTCATATCCAACAACTCAACTGTAAACAAACAGGCTACCTCTGAGCCATACATTTATTTAACACCAAACAAGGTAAGTACATATTATTATGTACTTAAATGTTCTACTGAAGCTCTTAGCTTAACTAGCCACATACAAGCAATAGAAATAACTAACATTAGTGACAGGCATTTACTAGCATGTATTTCTAAGCATTGAAAGGATTGTTTCTTACTGACCGGTTGGCGCAGTTGGTAGCGACCCTGCCTTCTGAGCCGCTGGTCCCGGGTTCGATCCCCGGACAAGTCAAACATTTGTGTGCATGAACATGTCTGTTTGACCTGTGTCTGGGTGTGTATATGTATATAAGTATGTATATCAGTCATCAGGTTACCGTAGTACAGGCTCTGCCTAGTTCGGGACCTGAAGACCTTGTGTGGATGTTGTCTCATATTATTATTATTAAATATAACCTCAAATTCTTTGTATTCTTTTTAAATAAATGCTTTCAGAAACTTGTCCGTCATTAAACTTTGTCTTGATGGGCATATAATTGTAATTTAGAACACGCAAAGTAATTTTCCTTCGCTGTTGGTTCTGGGGCGAACAATGTATGGATGCAGAACAATCTCCTTTACTAGATTCTGATCATTGCGGGCAAAGGATTACTATCCAAAACCAAATTAACAAAGTGGCTAATAGGATATCACTGTCAACCCCGAAACTGCAAGTCGCTTAGAAGCTTTTAAAGTTAAACTCATTAAAAAATTACCCGTTTTATCTATTCATTCTGATCCTAATCATCTATATGATGATTTTTTTTATATATACTGTAAACAATTTAATTCCACCTTTGTTCCCAAGACTATCTCGGTTAATAGCAACGCACCTTTCAGTGATTGGGCTACCATTGGTATTCATAAAAGTAGAACACGGCTTTATGAACTGTACAATGAAAGGACCGTTGTAAACACCGCTGAATTTAATTTATATGTTAGAAATTATTCAAAATTATTTTAAAAAGTTTGTTGTATGGCCAAGTCCCGTTATTTGAGTTCGAAGATTAAAAACAGTATTAATGTAATTAAAACAGGTATCATTTAAGCTATTACCAATTTAATTAGTTTTGTGTTTCTTAAATAATAGGGTTTGTCCTCCAAATAGTAGATCTGTCACCAAAATGTAGTCACCAAACAATGCAAAATCAGTTCCACAATAAATCACCTAAAATCCTGAGATATAAGGTCTAGTACCAAATAAATGTTTTTGTATGTATTATAATAGGTGTGTCCTAATAAGTATTTAAGCAAACTAATTTAAAGAGATCACCAATAGTAGTAGTTTTCTTATTCACCACGGATCGATTGATATACATAATATGTCGACGGTAGGGCTTGGTCGACGGAGCCCCGCTTCGCGGGGCTCCTACTTCTGGGTGGTTTATAAAAAAATAACCACGAAGGGGATGGCGGGGTCTCTCGACCCCGCCATCCCCTTCTAACCTAACCTGTCCGAGTCGGGGTGCCCTAAAGTCCAGATTGCATCCAGTTTCTCCTGGTAATTTGTCTCGGGTATCATTTAAGCTATTACCAATTTAATTAGTTTTGTGTTTCTTAAATAATAGGGTTTGTCCTCCAAATAGTAGATCTGTCACCAAAATGTAGTCACCAAACAATGCAAAATCAGTTCCACAATAAATCACCTAAAATCCTGAGATATCAACCTGGGAACAATTTTTGTTTATCTGAGAACGAAAATATTTCGTGGCGATAGATCTATTTATTAGGTGATACAACTTGATGACAAATATAAATTTTGGTGATAGAAAATATAGTTCCCAATTAAAACGACTTGGAATATTGTTAATAGTGAAACGGGAAGTTCTGGTAACCGAAATACTGACTACAGCCCTAACAACATAATAAAATCTGACTTACAAGTCGCCGCGGCCTTTGTAAATTGATTTTCAGGTATTCCCGTTTCAACTACTAAATCACTAAACTCATCACCGTCTGTTGCTGGGTATTTGCTTTCTACAACGTTCTCACATGTATAATTACAACATGAATGATGTAACCACTTTTTTGTAACAATATTCTGATTTAAAAGAGTGTCCATGGAGTTTCTTGCCCGTTCTTCTCCATAGGTACCTACTACGCTTTGGAATGGGCAACTAGCTTCATCTTTCTGACTGACCGACCCCTTGACAATTCAAAAGTGCCTGTAATTGGTTTATTTGAAATAAATGCTTTGAGTTTGAGTTATGAAGCCGGTGAAAGGGAGCACGTAGTTCGTCCTTGTTTCTAGTGTTAATATTATGAACATCACTTTTTGTGTATAAGTGTATATTTTGCCTAATAAGTATATAAGATGTTGGCGAAGATGAATTGTGAAGAAATACGAATCACCGTGAGAATATCTACCAATATCTTTAAAAAAAATCTCTCACAGTAACTCTAGCACCTAGCTGGTAAATTGCTTAACATATTAACATAATAGCTAGAAAACACAAATACAAAAAACCCGTTCAGAAATTTCAAAATTTTCATACGCTCTGTAGACGAAGCCCATATGACGCTGGCTCAATGAAAACCAATTTGTAAATAATCATGCAAATAATTCAAGTAAAAGCTTAAGCAGTCACGGCCTCTCAAGGTCAACTGCGAGATGCCATACACAAAAAAAAAAATGGAACGTTCAGTCCCCTGGCTGGAGGCTTTGATTTAGCTCAAACTGCTCAATGGCACCACAGGATTGACCGGTTCAGCAGTCACGGCCTCTCAATCCCAACTGCGAGATGCCATACAAAAAATAAATAAATAATGGAACGTTCAGTTAGCTGTGACAACAAAGTTAGTTGCGATCATCACTCCAGTAAGCTACAAGTACAACCAGCAGTACAGTCATAAGTAAATATAAGTGTCTGTCTAATTCTATGCTATTTTATGTATTTTGTGTGCTCGTACTTTTGTGCTCTTATGTTGTGTGTCTCTAAATTATATTATTCCTCGATGTGCATGTGTTCTTGATTACCTTTATATAGCTGTGTGATACTTCTTGTGTATAACTGTGTGTATTTCCATGTACTATCGTGTGTGCAAGAGATTACAAGTGTTTTACTCTGAATACCTGGTTTTAATTCACTCACTCGTCAAGGAAACACCATCACCCCCGCCTACATCACCTGACTCCCGTGTATCCTTAAAAATAGATATCGTCGTTTATCGAAATCAAAAAGACAACCAATCTACAAACCGCCCTCCCCGCTCATGCGTACGCCAATGCATGGCTTAGCTACAACGTAACTCTCTGGGGTAATGTACACTGTTTACCCTACAAACGAAATTAATTAGAATCTTAGTAAACATTGATCAAACTGACAGCTGCAAACCCTACTTTCTAAAACATAATATTCTAACCCTCCCCAGTATTTACATTTTAGAAACATGTTTTGTCCGTAATTATCAAGAGTTCTACACAAGACACGAAGACATCCAACACACTTAGGCACCGATCTAGGCTAAACATACAAACATCCAAGCTAAAAATGCATTCTGCAAGCCCCTACGTAATGTCTATAAAAATATATAACAAGCTACACCTGACATAATAAAGAAAGAAGAAAAGTTGAATATTAAAAAACTTAAAAATTTACTGATAAACAAGTGATTTACTCCTTAGATTAATTAATATTTATATGATAAACATAAATAATAGGGAAAAAGTATGAATAATAATTATAGCAATAACATTATCAACAATAATGTAATTAATATACTATAGGTATGTGAAGGAAATTACTAATATAATAATACTAATTGATAACAATTATTAACGATAATCACGCAATCTAAAGTTAAGTCTAAAATATATTAATGATACGATAATTATTAATAAATATTAGCAATAATAATTATTCAAAGAAAAACTATTTATATAAAATTATATATTTATATTATAATTATGTAGGTACAGGAATGTAAAAATAATCTAAAATAATTAAGTACATTTTGCAGTTAAAATAATAGTTATCTAATAGATAGGCGAAATGTCAGTATTTTAAATCTCCTAAAACAAGGCTTCCTCTCTCCTACCCTTTTGCTGTGCCCTACAGGGTCCATAATGATCTAAATTATATAGTTACCACCTAAGTACACATTATGGTAAAGCAATAAAGACATTGAGAATTGAGAAGAGACGAAGAAGAGGAATTGATGTCCTCTAGTCCAAAAAGCAATAAGTCTGTATATTCTATCATAATAGTGGAGTACCATGTAACTATTCCAAGCAGGACGTAGTTCACGAATGCACCACTAGTTCGGTCTTCGAAAAATTGAAATATATTCTAGCTGAGGTCATTACCTCGCGGATACTCCCGCGATTCAGAAATGTCACGGCACGCGACAGCGCCATCTCATGTCGAGTAGCGGTATTTTGTAGTGTCTCTCTTATATAATAGGTGGCGCTGGTGGATTAAGAGAAGGTTTGCTACGCTACTTATTTTATTATTGATTCGTGTCGAGAATCATTAGCATAGTTACCTCCTTGAATTTGACGAGGATGCAAAACGCCACCTTCTATATAATGAATTCCCATATCAGTTTTTTCTAGTTCAATTTAATTCATGTCAGTAAGTTTTCAGTCCAAAAGCTGTCCACAGGTTATGTTATGTAACCGCTCTAGCTATCACTACTAAATAATAAATTTCCTCGTATACTCACACATGTCCTTCGCCAGTGTGAGCGGCGATTGCAGCTGGTCGTCCGGCGGTGGCAGCGCGTGCAACTCGGCGTGCAACGCGGGATCCTCCCGGCCCACGCCACGCAGCCAAGCAAGAGCCGCGCGCGCCTCCTGCAAGAAACAAAGAAAGAAAATTGTACCTAATTAGCACAGACTAAAAGGCACACAACATATTCTGCAAATAAAATGTGTAAAGTGCGTGTGATGCGTGCCTCACAGCTGCGCCAAATAGGCCCAGTTCAGCAAAAATGCCAGCCAACTAGTGCCTGACTCTGGTTTTCAACTGGACTGGGTTTGATGTCGGATGTAGATCAATTAATTAATCAATTAATCAATACATCAATGTGGGTATGCATACTTAAATAAAATCAGAAGAAAATCTGTGCAGCCGTTTGTAGAGGTTTTTGTATGTGTCGGGGTTTTGTTTTATATTTTAAAAACTTTTATTTGTATTTATGTTTAATCTCTGTATTTACCGCAAATAAACGTATTTTCGTTCTTTCTTTTGATATTAAACCACCTGCCATGTACCACACAGTCACCGTGACAATGAGCACTAGTTAAATTGCTTTCCAAAAACAATCATCCTAATGGGAGATACGAGATGTTCAGAAATGGCGATTTATTTATAAGGAACTTAGTTCAAGTAACTGTTTACGTGGAATAGAACTCCAATACACACCGGTGAACTATTTAGTGGTGTAAAGAATCAGTGGCCAGTGCCCTCACTGAACATGCTGTGCCCACTGGGTCCATTTCAAGGCATGTTTGAGAAAAGACTGTCAGCAGTATCACCAGCGCCTGGTACTCACGTCGGGCTTGCCTTGCGCGGCGAGGAAGGGTGGCGACTCCGGCACGAACAGGAACAGCAGGCAGTGCGCCACCGCCAGCGCCAGGCAGCTCCACAACACCGTCCTGCAACATCTCAGTCACTGTGAGCTCCGGACAGATCAACTTATACAGTGTCACCCCACCTGTCAATTCTCTAAGAACTTAGCTCGGACAAAACCCCCCTCGATAAAAGTCAAATACTCATGGCTATACGTGAGCCATAAGTAAGTGTAGAGCTTCATAACTGATCACATTCAAAAACCAAGACGTTCGCTCGCTGCCAGGAGCTGGCACGACGATTTGCGAAATGTTCAAATCAAGTCGAAATCACGCTGTTTAACGCAACCTGCCGGACCCTTCACCCCTGTGGCCTATGGTACAAATACACGCAGCGTGCTTACAACCACAGAACATATATAATACTGGTAGCTTACAACACTATGCGAGTTCAATATAATAACGCATTCAGATCACGGAGCAGAAACAAAGTCTGCTCCGTGATTCAGATGCATACTGGGTCAGCCTTGGCAATGTAGTGCTTTTACGCAGTCATGAGTAAGTAGCGCCTCCGTTATGAACCGAGTACGTAAATCTGACATTGGAATATTGGGCCCATGTACACACGGCTACACATCAAGCTATAATTTCCAGTATAAGCTGATCTCACATTGTATAGGATTTCCGTACGATGCGAGACCAGCGTAAACTGGTTTTGTATAGCTTGATGTGTAGCCGTGTGTACGAGATAAACTATTTCTTCGTTTAGGGCAATTAATATGCCAACTAAAATAATACTTATCTATTGCTTTGTTATATTATTATTTATTTATCTATTCTATTAATTTTTCGACGCCTTTTTTTAATTTGTTAATAGTTTTATTTAGTTTAGGTTATTAGATTTTAATTTTAATAGTTTATGTATAAGAAGTTTTTGTAAATATATTGTGAATAAAACTTATTTGTTGTTATGTTGCTTGTTTTGTAATTATTTCATATTTTATAATGAATTAATAATTTTTAATCTGGTGTAAATTCTATATTTTTAAACGACTTCAAAAAGGGAGGAAGTTTCTCAATTAGACCGTTATGTGTGTTCGCGGGTAACTTCGTCGCTTATGAACGATTTTGATGATTCTTTTTTTTTTTGGAATGAGATATCCCAAGGGTAGTACCATGCTAAGGAAACCAGGATTTGTTGATGGCAACCCAGAGAAATCGAAGGGAACCTTCGAAAATCGTAGCGGCGACTAGTACGTTTGTTATTTTTTTCATTAAGTATTTTAAAGCGCTACTATTTAATGAAGGTCTGGAGTCGATCTGATGAAAGAGCCGAAAGACAGTCGAGGGCACTCCTCAACGATTTACAGCAATTACCTGGTGTTTGCGCTTGATTAATTTGTATTGATGAGAACTTTACACCTAGATGGGTTGTGACTGTCATTAGGGGTCTGATGATGAAGACGAAGGACAGTCAAGTGAAAGAATTATACACTCGAATCAAATCATTCAAATCATTTTATTTGTAGGTACTCAAAATCCTTTAATAACTCGAAACCACCTTCGTCGTCCGTATAATTTGCTTGCCCAAAAAAGCCAATTTCCCCCCCCGCCTTTTTTATTCCGGAAAACATTGTTTAATTTTGTGATGTATGTTTTATTAATTAGTTATAGTGGGTAGGTTTACTAAATATAATACCTACTGCACATGATTGTCAAGGCGCGCCAGTCTGCGATTATACGCTGTGCTACCAAGTCCATGTCGTTTACTTTACCTCCCGTTACCTACGTACCCCCATATACTTCAGTGGCGACGAGTATTGAACATTTCGCGTGTGATTTTATGCAAGTTCACGATGTCTATCGGAAAAATTGCGGAGTTTAATGTGCACAAAGACGATTGGAAACTATATGTTGAACGTTTAGAACAATACTTTGTGGTGAACAAGATACCGGTCGATTTACATGTGCCGACGTTAATAACAGTTATGGGAGCAGAGAGTTATGAGTTGCTAGTTAACCTGTGTACACCAAATAAACCGAAGACTAAAACGTTCGAGCAGTTATCAGAAATAATGTGTAAGCATCTACAACCGAAACCCAGCGAACTTGCCGAGAGATATAAATTCAGGCATAGGAAGCAGAAGGAAGGCGAAACAATATCCGACTACGTGGCGGTACTTAAAAAGATGTCGAAAACCTGTGACTTCGGAAGTTGGCTCGAAGAAAGTTTACGAGATCAATTGGTGTGTGGAATAGCCAGCGAAAATATTAGACAGCGGTTATTCGCAGAACTCAAACTGGATTTCGGCAGGGCGTATAAGCTAGCCGCCAGCATGGAATCGGCGGAGAAAGACGCCGCCGTCGTCGAGGGTCCTAAGCCGGCGTCGGTGACGTGTCAAGCAATGTCGGTGAGGCGACAAACAACGGGAGCGGCAGCGGCGGTGCGCGGCGGGCAGCCAAACGTCGCGCGGCGGGAGGTGCGCGAGCGTCGAGACGTGCGGGAGAGGCCCGTGGGCCGCGAGTCGACGCTGCCGGTGCCGGGTGAGCGGGCTCGGCCACAGCGGCTGTGTCGGGTGTGTGGTGCTAACCACAACGAGTCGTGGTGCAAATTCGCGCGTTACGTGTGCAGGGTATGCAATCGTCAAGGTCACTTGCGACGTGTGTGCCCCAATTTAGTGGCGCAACATCAAGTGGACGTACAAACCGCGCGCAGTGATGAAGAGGCGGACAGTGACGAGGTAATTTTTGTTGATGTTTGTCGACTGTCTATATCCAATTGCAAACCTATTTATATAACGTTGAACGTGCATAATAAGGAAATGGCTATGGAATGTGACACGGGCAGTGCAGTGTCTTGTATTAGTCGAGAGTGTTACGATAAACTATTTAACGATCTTGCCCTACAACCTTGTAAATTAACTTTGAGATATTACACAGGTGAGACAGTAAAACCCTTAGGTATAATAAAACCTCTGGTTCAGTATAAGGATAGAAGTGAATTTTTAGAATTGCTTGTTATTGAGAAGGGTAAAACTGTCCTTTTAGGGCGACATTGGATAGCGGCATTAAAAATACAACTACCCGATTGGAGCAATTACGATGTAAATAATATTTTGGAAAATAATGTACCCGATGTGTCTTCTTTCAGTACCAAATATTGTAACGTGTTCGCGGAGGGTCTCGGGCGCTTCACGGGCGGCGCAGTGAGCATACATGTGCGTGAAGGCGCCCGGCCGGTGTTCATGCGTGCGCGCCCGCTGGCGTACGCGCTGCGCGAGCCCGTGGAGCGCACACTGGACCAGCTGGTGCGCGACGGAGTTCTCACCCCTGTCGAGCGTTCCGACTGGGCTACGCCAATAGTGCCAGTGGTAAAGAAAGATGGTAGCATTCGCATCTGCGCCGATTACAAACTTACTTTAAACAAAGTCATAGAAATTGATCGTTATCCTTTGCCTAGGGTAGAAGAATTGTTATTTCGTCTCCGAGGGGGTGAACACTACAGTAAAATTGATTTGTCTCAAGCGTACGCGCAATTTGAACTCGATGACACAAAAAAGTACACGGTAATAAATACCCACAAGGGTTTGTATATGTACAACAGATTAGTGTATGGTTTAGCGTCCAGCCCGGGCATTTTTCAAAGGCGAATTGAACAGTTATTCGCGGACATCCCGCGTGTAGGTGTCTTCCTCGATGACATTATTGTGACGGGAAGTACAAAAACAGACCATTTGAAGAATTTACATAAAGTCTTGCAACGGCTGCAAGACTACGGACTGAAAGTAAAGAAGGAAAAATGCGTTTTCTTTTCAAAGTCTGTTTCCTACTTGGGTCATATTATTAGTAAGGAGGGAGTGCATACATGCCCAGATAAGGTTAAGGCGGTGATGGAAACGCCGGCGCCTACAAATGTCACCGAGTTAAGAGCGTTTATAGGTCTAGTAATGTATTATGCTAAATTCATCAAAAATATCAGTACAGTTCTCGCCCCATTGTATAATCTTCTTAGGTCGGGTGCTAAGTATACTTGGAGTGAGGATTGTGAGAGTGCCTTCGTACGAGTGAAGCGGCTTTTGTCATGTGGCGAAGTACTAACTTATTACAACCCAGAGCTACCGCTAGTTTTGACGACGGATGCTAGCAGTGTGGGTGTTGGCGCGGTGATATCGCACGTTACGGCGGACGGCGAACGCCCGGTGGCGTATGCGTCGCGGTCGCTCACACCGACCGAGCGAGCTTATGCCCAGATAGACAGGGAAGCTCTCGGGATTGTATTTGGTATTCGTAAATTTCATCAGTACTTGTATGGCCGTCACTTTATACTACGGACTGATCATAAACCGCTAACATATATTTTCGGTAATAAAACGGGTATTCCAGTGATGGCTGCTTCGCGACTACAGCGTTGGGCGGTACTGTTATCGGGTTACAATTACAATATTGAGTACATCACGTCTAGTAAGAACAGTGCAGATGCATTATCACGCCTTCCATATAGGAATTATCAACCTGGTAGGCTAAAAACAGAAAGTACGTATGTTAACTTTGTAGAAAAATTTTTACCCATCACTAGCAGTGATATCAAAAGAATGATACCCAAGGATACAATACTTGGTAGGGTAACGTTATATATACAATCAGGTTGGCCGTCAGTTTGTCCTAACAATGATGAAATTAAGCCATTCTTTGCTAGGCGCAATGAATTATATGTTGAATGTGGATGTATAATGTGGGGCTATCGTATGGTGATCCCACATTCATTACGAGGGCAAATATTAAATCAACTGCATAGTAGCCACATGGGTATCGTAAAGATGAAAAGTTTGGCTAGGAGTTATGTGTGGTGGCCCAACATCGATAAAGATATTGAGGGATTATGTAAGCGCTGTGAGACTTGTGCCGTGGAAGCGAGCGCGCCCCCGCGGGCTACTATTCAACCGTGGCCGTATCATACCCAACCGTGGACTAGGCTTCACATTGATTTCTTGGGCCCATATCGAGGTATGACATTCTTAGTTTTAATTGATTCATCCTCAAAATGGTTAGAAATATTCGAAATGCCACGTACTAACGCGTTTAATGTTATTAAAGTTTTGCGTTCAACTTTCGCTAGGTTCGGCTTACCGGAACAGTTAGTATCTGATCAAGGACCACCTTTTACCAGCACTGAATTCAAAAAATTCCTCGCTCAGAATGGCATTAGACAGAATTTTTCACCCGCTTATCATCCGTCTTCAAACGGAGCCGCAGAAAATGCAGTCAACATTTGTAAGCGCACCATTAAAAAGGCAATTCGGGATCGCGTAGATGTGGACGCCGCTTTACAAACATTTCTTCTGGCATACAGAAATACAGTGCACAGCACTACTGGTGAGACGCCTGCTATGTTGTTGCAGAAACGAACACTACGTTCCAGATTGGATCTGTTACGGACAGAACGATCAGTAGGTGCTCGAGTGCAGGATGCGCAGCAAAGACAAATCGATTCTTCTGGTGGGGTCTCGCGTAGCTTCGACGAGGGTGATCCTGTTTGGATGAGGGAGTACGGTTCCTCAGATAAATGGGTAAAAGGTACGATAACAGACGTAGATAGCACTCGTAGATATCTGATAGCCAGGAATAACGGTCAATTTATTAAAAGACACGTAGACCAGATCCGGCGCAGATCCCGTGCATCCGTTGGTGGGCCGAACACGGAAGAAGAGGAAACGATAGAGGATGGGAACTCAGTGGCGCACGCTGGGGACAATTTATTAAAGTCAGGGAAGGATGAGATTGAGTGTAGTGATAGTGTGTGTGAAAGTGAGAGGGTGTGTGAAAGAAGTAAATTAGAGCAATCAATTAACAGTGAGGTTGGTGGTGTTGAGCAGGATCAGCCTTCTAACCAGGCAGGTGGTTTGTCAGCTCAGCAGCCAGAAGTGTACCCAAAGCGAACTCGAAAACCGGTTATCAGATTTCAGTGTACTTAAAAGTGTATTGCTAAATGATGATGCTGAGAGGATTTACATTTTTGCAATTAGTTGTAATGTTATTAACCCTTCATGAACATATTGTAATTTAAGAAGGGAGGTGTGATGTATGTTTTATTAATTAGTTATAGTGGGTAGGTTTACTAAATATAATACCTACTGCACATGATTGTCAAGGCGCGCCAGTCTGCGATTATACGCTGTGCTACCAAGTCCATGTCGTTTACTTTACCTCCCGTTACCTACGTACCCCCATATACTTCAAATTTCTTCCCACAATCTTTTTATAAAGTTTTTATATTTATGTTAGGGAGGTTTTGTCATCCATATAAGCAGTCGATTTAAAATGTCGGTGATAAATGGCTCAGTATCCATTACCGCCGCAAAATCGACATTTTTTTTTTTTGTTTTTAGCTACCCCGCTGAGTACGTCACTCCTACACCGCTGTCCGCGCCACTCTGTTTCGTGGCGTTGCACTCATTTACTTGTACTTTTGTTCCTGCCGCTCCCCGCACCGCGCGCCGCTGTAGCCATTCGCTCGGATAAAACCGCGCGCGTTTTCGCTATGAGCGGTGTCTCGTGGCGTGCTTCAAACATTTTTATACTTCTGATCTTACCGCTCGCCGCCCCGCGCTTAGCTGAGGTCGTGAACGGGCTCCAGTAGCTACCTTGTGTTTGGACTAAATTCATTTCTATTATAGACAGTCGAGGGAATTCCTCAACGATGTATAGCAGTTACCTTTTGTTGAGCTTACTTGTTTCGGTTCAATATGCCAAAATGTTCAGTTCGTACAAAAATAATACCTAATTTAGATTGAAGTTTTACATAGGAATACCACTACCTACTAGGCATGCTGATGCGTCAATTCAACATTGAATTTATGTTGCGTAATCCCGTCATCTCTAGCAATGCTCTTTCGTCGTGTGGTCTACTCAATAATTTGTTTGAATCTAAGTCAGACAACGGTATTCCTTCCAAGGTTTTAACACGACTCACAGCAACATACTGTCCTTGAGCGAAATTTTTTTGCCTAGATCTATAACAGCTTTTTCTAGTGTAGTTCCCTGTAACTTGTGAACCGTAATTGCCAAACTTAAAATCAAAGGTAACATTCGGCGCTCGACTTCTCCGTATCCTTCTGCCTGAAATGTTGCAACAGTAGAAGTAATCGGTATTAACCAGCCATTTTCATCTTTAATTCTACTTCCAATCGTATCCTTATCGGAACCGATTACTTGAAGACGCCTGAACCGATTTGGTATTTTTTTTTTACTTCCCAGGTGGTCCCATTAAAATTTTATCGAAATTGGTCAAGCAGTTTAAAAAAAATTAACAACAAATTATTTTTAAATAAAAAAACTGCCTTCAAATGGACGTGAACGTGTAAGACAAAAAAATCGTACGACAAAACTGTTTTCCTGGGGATCACGCTCGACTCGAGGCTACAATGGGGTCCTCATTTAACATCTCTGGCGGGACGGCTAAGTTCAGCAACAATTATGCTGTCAGATTAAAAATCCGTCAATTTACTGATGTAGATACCGCGATGCAAGTCTAGTTTAGTTACTTTCATAGTATCATGTCTTACAGTTTTTTTTTTTTTTGGTGACGTGCTGCTGACGTCGAGTCTATTTTTATTCTGCAGAAAAGAGCCATCAGAGCCATTATATAATCTCCGCAGGCGCGATTCTCTAAGGGAACTGTTTAAGGTTATTAAGATCTTGACGGTACCTTGTCAATATATCTTTGAAAACATCATGTAAGAACGTAAATGAAAAAAAATTACATCTTTTTAGTAAAAGAGGTGATAGACTTATTTATAGTACTAGAAATAGGGACCTATTAGTTCAACCAGGTTTCAGACTGGCTAAAGTAGACTCATCTTTCATGGGATACTGTTGTCTGTCCTCCCGACAATTAACGCAGTCACAGAGCATGTAACTATAACGCAGTGATGACACCGAGCGTCTGGCTCCCTGCCTATGAGATGCAGGTACTTCCCGAAGCAGCCGGTACACAGCACAGTTTTAACCCAACCTAACCCATTTGGTCGGAGTGCCCTTTTTTTTTTTTTCCTGGGTGGAAAATCGTCATGGATGTCCGCCGCCTTGACTCTTACTGACTAAAAACTACCCCGGTGTTCCATCTCACACCTACGCCGGGGGTCGCGGGAACGTACGATCCTTCAGCAACTCCCGATTGGTGCCGGCCCGCCATTGACGACACGGTTGGCGCAGTGGTTAAGCGATTGACTGCTGCGTTACGTGTCGCGGGTTCGATCCCCGCACGGAACGGAGAAATTCCTAGTGTGGGGCAACGTTTTTAAAAAAAAAATTGCGGGCCTCTTCGGGTCTGGGGGGGGGGAGTGAGGTGTTTGACTCCCTTCCTTCCTCTCCCTTTCCGCAGCCTCCTTCTGCGAGACAACTGTTCCGCAGAAAGAAACCACCGCGTCCCAGGACTCGTCGCTGCCGACCATCGACTCGACTATGGCTGGTCGACAAGTCACTGCCTACTTTTGAGATGAGGGCACGGTGCGGCTCCTCCCAAGCGACACACTCTGCCAGCGTATGCCGTGCCGTGTCCTCCCGGCAGTCGACTCAGTGGTGACACCGGGCGTCCGGCTCCCTGTTTATGCGACACAGGTACTTCCCGAAGCAACCATACCCCGAGAGCACCTTCGTCGCCCGAAACTTCAGAGAGCCGTGCCTCCTCCCGAGCGGCCCGACCGCCTCAATGGTGACGAGGACGGCGGTAGGGCGTGAGAGCCTGTCCCGTCATTCCGCCACCAGGAACTCGCGAAGCTGAGACCGACGCAGCTACATGTGTCGCTGCATCGGTCCCTCGCCCTGCGCCCTCGCTTCCTCGCGCCACCGATACAATGACGCGAGTACTTTCGCCTCGAGGTCCCAGAGCGGGCACCGGCCAGTACGCAAGCCGCCTCGTAGGAGATCGTGCGATACTTTCTGATGACTCTGACGGCCATCGCCCTCTGCGGCTTTCGCAATGCCATGGGTCACGGCACGGCAGCCGAGCGGGGGCTCCACCTGCCATCGTGCGACCCAGCCCTTCCTTGGCGGCCGACAGGTTCTCCTCACTAGAGGAAAGGCCCATCGACCCCAGTTCCCTGCTTAGCGGGCGCTTCCTCCAAAATTTAGTGAAGCACCCGCGCGAGTCCACGTCCCTCTCAGGATATGAGCCTCTTCGGCTCTTGTTACCGTCAGCGACAGCAAGCGGTTGTACCACTGCGTCGCACAAGCGCTCCAGGCTAACCCGGAGCTCCTTTTCTTGCGCCGCAGGTTGCGACGAGCGCTTTGAGCTTACGCTCGCCACACTCGCCACACTCATCTTCTCAGATGTGGTGTCAGAGTCTGACACCGCACCCACACCCGTCTGCTCGACCAATACGATCTGCAATTCTTTTATTGTTTTGTTGTTGTCCGTAATATATCCCACTAGTAGATATAGGTCCTAAATGTCCACCGGGCAGAGCCTAGATGCCCGGTAAGCCTACATACTGCAGAGTGCGGCAGGTGCTCTGCAGGGGAAGCGCTCACGACTGGACTCCCTCCAGCCATTCATCCTCTCACCGCGCTTCAAAGCTTAGGATTGAGTGGTTTTTTATCTTAGAGGTAGCCTTCCTCTGGGCCAGGCAATTAAGCCAAGGCCCCGGCGGCGGCATTAGACATGCCTCCGTTCGCTGTCCAGCCAACCCGACTCAGCGAACCCGCCGAAAGTTCTCTCCTCGAGGACTTTACCTCCAGGAGAGAAACATGCGCCGCATTGGTCCACAGCGGCGGCCCTTCCCAGTCTACGCCCACTCAACTACCTCTGTAATCCGAGGAGGAGTGGACGTATTGACCGTCTATAGCCCGGTTCCCTTCACCCACCATCAAGTATAATCGGTGATTGGAACCATGACCTTCCCCGTTTGTTGAAGATTAGCCGCCAGCCCCAATTGTCCACCAAAACTTGGTCAACATGCACCCCTGGTCGGAGTGCCCTGGCTTAGTTAATGCGTTAGTTCGGCCGGTGCTCGAGCGCTGGCTCGGGAGGAGGCACGGCTCCCTGTCGTTTCGGGTGACGCAGGTGCTCTCGGGGCATGGCTGCTTCGGGAAGTACCTGTGTCGCATAAACAGGGAGCCGGACGCCCGGTGACACCACTGCGTCGACTGCCGGGAGGACACGGCGCGGCATACGCTGGCAGAGTGTGCCGCTTGGGAGGAGCCGCGCCGTGCCCTCATCTCAGAAGTAGGCAGTGACTTGTCGCTGCCGGCCGTAGTCGAGTCGATGGTCGGCAGCGACGAGTCCTGGGACGCGGTGGTTTCCTTCTGTGAGACAGTCGTCTCGCAGAAGGAGGCTGCAGAAAGGGAGAGGTGAACTGGTCATAATAACCTACCTATTGTTTAAAGAACAGTTGTAAACATTTGTTTATAGCAGGAGTCCGCCAAACTCGAGTTTGCATGGACACGTGAGCGTGTTTTTCGTGCCGGATACCCTCTAAAAACTTTTTCTCTGGTCCCACGGCTGTACTAATTATCCCGTTTGAGATTCGTAACAATTGTTCTATATTCTTTATAGGAAACGTCTTTATAATTATTTGTTTGTTTCGGCACGCACTTGTTTTGATCTTTATTTTTGGAACTACTTGCACTAATCGTTACACGTTCGTTACAAACCATTTTTGTTGTTTTGTAATTTTGTTTAGCAGCTCCAGTGGTGGTAAAAAAATTGAACTAGTTGTATCAATTTGCTTAGTCATGTATACGACTTTTACATAAAGCCTAGCCTATTGTGTTTTACATTTTGCCTTAGGAATTTTACATAACGCCGACAGTGCCTATGCAAACGGGCGGCGATGTATGTTTAATGATGAATTTTGCAATCTGCCTGCGACATAGTTTAGACATTAATTTAGTATGTTACCTGTGCGGCACGTGCGCGTCGGCAGCGAGGTACATGAGCAGCACGCCGAGGTTGTTGGCCAGCACGAGCGCCGACACCGCTGCGCCCTGCACCCCCGCCTCGCACATCTAGATCACAACATTCAATAAGATCAGCCATCTGTTCTGCACAAACTTAGTGACTAACAATCATTAGGATCTGCACGTTTACAGTGTTCTGCGCTCCTGGCCGCTCAAAAATATTTGAATTTCGAATGTTATATTTTTTTAAACCTAAGAAACTTATTCGTTGATAAAAAATAATTTTTGGCGGAAAGTGGCGTGTCAATATTTTTTTTTATTTTTATCTCAAGTGGAAATTCGTCGTCCGTAGCAAAAATAGATTTAACCCGAAAATATTTTAGGCCGATGATTTTTTATGATTTTAAACGTTCACTGTCTCTGGCGTTGATACGCAAAATTTGATCGTGGTCGTGTTTCCCTCCATGATGAAATTCGTGAAAGCTGGCTCAAAACTGCGATCACTGAGGAAAATGCGGCTACTGTGCGGCCATTCGACAACGTTCGAGGACATTCGGGGATTGGTATTGCCAAATTCAAAACATACTACATCAACATTTAAAAGTTATAAAACTTTGTCGCCGCCGCTGGATTCCTCATGAACTCACCCCAGGACAAAACGGACTCGAGTTGATTGGTGTTAAAATTTGTTATAGTACAACCACGGTTATTCAAATGCTGTGTATGACATTTTGACAGGAGATGAAACATAAATATAGGTATATGCTTACATAATAAGAAAGAAAGAAGAACCAATCATTTATTTTCCATTATGTGGGTACAAAATAAGGTGTAAATATTGTAAAGTTAGGCAGTTCCAACACACTCTACCTTACGGCAAGCAAAATTAAAAACATATTATTATCTACTCCATTATACAAACAAAAAATCATAAAAAGTACAGTTATGTGGATATCAACAACCTTCCTTACAACAAAAACATCAAAAACAACAATCTTTATTACGTAGTTCACAAGTTATTGGTTAAATTGATTATTTTGCTTATTGACAAGGTACAATAATGAAATTTGAAATAAAATAATATAACATTATAAACTCTTATCATTCAAAACATCTTGTATACAATAGTAACATTTTTCTATTAGTAAGGATGTTATCCTATTTTTAAATATACTTATTGGTTCTTCTTTGTAACCATGAGGTATTTTATTATAGATAACTGGCCCCATTTATAGGAAGCTTTTTCTTAACAATGCTGTTTTATACCTGTAAACATACAATTTTTGTAATGCGATCTAACAGATCCCGGACGTGTTCTAATATCATTCATTAGGATAAAAAGGTGTATGTTTGTTCTAAGAAATATTGCAACTTCAAGTATATAAAGAGACGAAAAGGTGAGTAATTTTAGAGACTTGAACACAAGTGCACAACTTTCGGTATTTTTAAGGCTTGTCGTTGATCTTAAGCAACGTTTTTGGACTCTGAAAATCCTCTCCCTCTCAGTACAGTTGCCCCAGAATATAACTCCTAATCTCAAAACTGACGCTGCTTCCAGCACGTTGCGAATGCTTACTTTTTTTGCCAGGTTATAGAGTACGTGCGCTAACTTGCTCCGCATGAGGTTTCCAGGTCAGTTTGTTATCAATTAGAATACCAAGGAATTTTGTAACATTTATCGATTCTACTTTTTGTCCCTCAAATTCAACACCATAATTTTCAGCTCCTAGACGCTGGTGAAAATGCATAATTTTTGTTTTCTGAATGTTTATAACTAGAATATTTCTATTAAGCCAATTTATTATGCATTTCAATGTATGATTAATATCGGTTTCATAATTATTCTTATTGCCGCATTTTACTATTGCCGTGCTGTCGTCTGCAAATAATACCGTGGGTTGTGGAATTTGGCGAGGCAAGTCGTTAATACGTAAATAACTATTAAGTTAACGACATAAGCTAGTCTTGCACATAAAATGCGACAACGTGCCTACCTACATTTAAAAAAAAAGTAGCTGCTGGACTACACTTACCTATTTATGTATTTATTCGCTAAGTGAACAATGTTTGTTCTTTTAGAATAAACAAAGAATCTTTAAACCGAATATATAGAAGAAACAATAAAGGTCCAAGAACACTGCCTTGCGGTACGCCATATTTGACTTCTCTGCAGCCGGATAGATACTTATGTTCCTGATTAGTTTTCACACATATCCTGTATCCTGTATTGCTTTCAATTAGTAAGGTATGACTTTATTAGATTTAAGACAATACCTCTAATGCCGTACGTGTAAAGTTTATTTATAAGAGCATCATGACTTACGTAATCATATGCTTTCGTCATAGCAGTATTTAAAGCGCATACAGGCATTTTAAACACTGGAACTAAGGTCACTGGCCTATAATTAGCCATGGTCTTCTTTGCATTTTTTTTTTATGGAGTGGTTTTATAATTATTTTTTAAGATTATTGGGGAAGGTACCTGAGCGAATACTTGTATTCATTATGTGACTTAGAGGTACAGCAATTATATCAGACACAAATTTGACCACCAAAGTTGATACGCCGTCATAGCCATGACTTTTTTATTTTTTAATGTCCTTATTGCTCTAGCCATATCCTGTGAAACTAATAGCGGCATGAACATTGAGTTCGGGTTATTGGCTATATTAGTATCTTTAGTATCTGATTCTGTTTTTTCCGTTTGTTCTATCTTGTACTCGGTCTACAAAGCAATTATTGAAAGCTTCAGCAATTTCATGAGGGTCTTTAATTCGGAATTCTGTCTGTTGATTTGTAAAATCGGATCTTTAGTGAATTTAGTGTTGTTAATTATTTGGCATGCTGCTTTGGTCTTATTCTCAGAATTATTTATAATATAATTATTTTGAGCTTTTCGGGAAAAGAAAGCTACAGTATTCTGTATGGGTGTTCGAAGGCGACAGCAAACCAACAAAATTTTGGCAAGCGAGAAGCATAGGAAAAAAAATTATGCGTTTTTATTCTGCCAGACTGGTCCTGTCTGCACGATCCCACTTGAAGAACAAGAGGCAACTAATGCTAAGTGGTACACCACCATTTGTTTGCCCAGTGTCTTTGAAAAAGTAAGGGAAAAACGACCAAGAAGTTACACCATGACAATGCTTCGGCAAACCGCGAATAGGACAAAGTCATTTTTGGCTTCTAAAAAGGTAAACCTCGTGACCCATTCCCCTCATTGTCCAGACCTAGCACCATGCGATTTTTTTTCCTTTATTTTCCCAAAAATCAAAGTGTTGATGAGAGGTATGACAGTTACGGGGCCAGAAGTGGCCATGATAGCTAACACGTATGTGAAAACATGCCCTCAGACCAATGGTCCTCATGTTTTCAAAAATGCTTTGAACGAATAAAAAGTGTTTAAAATGTAATGGTGAATACTTTGAAAAGCAGTAAATTTATTACTTTACATGTTATTAAATTTATTTATGAGTTACGCAAAACTATCAGTGTACCCCACGTACTTCGTTTTTGCTTGGCGTTCTTTCTGCCCTTTTCCCATTTTCTAGTCTCCTAAGGGTCGTACCGTGATCTTAAATAGCCTATGACCTTCCTCAAAAACTTTTCAAATCCGACTGGTAGTTTCAGAGATTAGCGCGTTCCAACGAAAAAACAAACTCTTTAATTTTATTATATTAGTATAGATTTAGATAAGTAGGTATATTTGTATTCTGGCGAATTTTATGGTAATACTAAATCAGTGGAATAAAATGTATCAAATAAACCGTGTCCTTCCTTTTCACCATAATAGGGCTTGTTTAAAAAAAACATTTTGGTACGTTTAACATTGTTTTACATTATTTAAACCCATTTTCGAGTTAATCAAAGCAAGCAGTTAAATTCAAACTTAAACATCCTTTTCCATCCCATCAAGAGTTGATTGTTGAAAACCCGTGTACTTTTTATTTTAAATAAGTACCAAGTTTAATCCGACAGCGCCTTTACTTACTAATTTTGACACTCTTTACATCCTCTGTAAGGTGCTGTTTAAGAAAACTAAAAGTGCCAATCTTTATTATTTACCGATGAAAATATTGCCAACTTTTAAGTGTATTAACCAGAAGAATAAGATTTTTCTTATAAATTACGAGTATATCCCCTCTTATCCCCCCAACAGGGGTGGAATTTTGAAAAATCATTTGGGTTGGTTCTGTTAATTAAACGAAAGATTAATCATACGAATTGTTGAGTTAATCAAGCCACGCAGTAAAATCTGACGCCTAAAATTTTTAGAACAGCCCTGATACACGTTACTCTTTATTTTTGAACTACTGAGTTTCGAGTTAACCGGACCGCACGTAAATCTCTTCCTGGATACAAACTTTGACACCCCCCATTTGACATACGCCTTTAGGGGGTAGTAAAAAAATTTCAATCTTTATAATTTACTTAGATGTTATGTATTCGTGCACAAGTTTCAAGCCCGTCAGGGTATATAGTATGTTCTGTGGTTTCAAGTTTATTATTATTATTTATTTACATTTCAGACAACAAGATCCACAACACAACAACAACATTAACTCAAGGAATAAGATTTTATATATAAACAAAATCCCCCTTTTTCACCCCCTTAATGGTACAATTTCCAAAAACCCCTTCTTAGTGGATGCCTACGTCATAATAACTATCTGTGTGCCAAATTTCACCCCAATCCGTTCTGTGGTTTGAGCTAAGTGTTGATAGATCAGTCAGTCAGTCACGCTTTCGGTGTATGATTTTTTTTTGTTTTTTATTTTCTTTTGTGTTGCACCGATTGACGTCATTACGTCAACGGCTTCTTTCGCTGAAAACCAGCGCTGAGGCTCAATCTCGCATGGTGTCACAGCATTATGCTGAGCGAAGGCCGTTATGCGTGGATGTGACATTATATTTCCCCCGCAGCTTGTTTTAACACGCTTTTATTAGCTTGGTATGTATCTATGGATCTATGAAACGGAATTTTTGAACTCGTTTTTTTTTCTTTGTTCGTGTATTTTCTTTCTTTAGCGCAAATAAATGTATAACGTTTTTCTTTACCTCCCTGGCGAGCATAGGCGCGAGGCACCAGGCGCCAGCGCCGCCCAGCCCAGCGCATGCGCGCGCCGCCGCCACCCACCAGCCGCCGCCGCACAGCTTCAGCGACCAGCACGCCTGCACACAGCCACACAACAATGAAAACACCTGCCCACGCACCAACTTACCTCTAAATAGAGTATGAATGTACTGCGAGAGTTACCACGAAGGCGGCGGAGGTGGCGACGACGGCGAACTTTCTACCGGCGGCGAGCGCGCGTGCGCACAGCGGCACGCCCAGCAGCGACGCCACGAACGTAATTGCGGCGGCGCCCACCACGTGCGCCTCTCCCGCCGCGCCCGGCTCGCCCTCCTCGCCCCCCTCGCCACTTGCCAGCGACACCCAGCCCATCGCAAGACCGAAAGATATCGTCGGCACGTTTACTGCAAGCAATGAAGTGACTGATACTCTCAAACTATAATGCCCGTTTTCACCATAGTTCTCTCAAACACTTCCATAATAAGGGTCTCTTAACCTAAGAGACATCTTAAAATAAATCAGCCCCTTACCTAAGTTTGTTTTTACCAAGTCAATAATAATAATAAACATTTATTTCCATCAAGGTAGGTACAACATTTTCTTAATCTAATAACAATTTAAATCTTATTTTAGAGGTTGTACGCAGTTACATAGAATTATGGAATTCTCTAACTCCTAAACAAAATCAAATCAAAAGTCATTTATTCAAATTAGGCTGAGAATCAGCACTTTTTGAACGTCAAAATCACATAAGACAGTCCCCCCAAAACGCCCACCCTTTACCACTTCCTAGTGCTTTAGCTGGGAAGAAGTGGCGGAACAAACTCCCCAGCAGCACTGCTGTCTGTTCAGTTAGAAGAACTGAATTCTATATAGTAATAAGTAATTAACATTACGAAACACAAAACAAACATTAAAATTATTTGCCATATGTCAGCTAGCACACGCCAATATTTAAAACTATACTCAATCTGAAATAAATAATAAAAACAAAAACCGCAAACAGAACTTAATACATAATAAAAAGCCTCCTGGCATAAAGGGCGTGCCCGCTTACATATGCAATGCTGCAGTATGTTTATATGTATATAGCTGTAACTTGTAGCCACAAATGATAAACTAGGACCTTCGAAGTAAAAGAAACATTAATTACTAATAACAATAACAAAACCATAGACAGCAAGATGACCTGTCACCACAAGCAGCACCCGTTCACGAGCATAACGCAAAGATCAGCCATTACCCCCCCTCGCCATATTTGAGGGAAGGAGGCAACCCGACCCCCGACGCTACCGCAAGCATTGACATCTAAGGGAGCATGACGAACTTGCTGCCGGTTGCTCAAAAGAATAATATGATGAACTGTCGAGGTCGCTAGCTAACCATATATTGCAATACAACTCATTAAAAAACATTGAAATGAGTAGATTATGTCAATAATAAATAAAAATTAAATTAAACTAAATTGACTAATATAGTCAAATAAAATAAACAATTATATGAACTCGTATAACTTGTCAGTAGGTAAGCTAATTTTGGAGAAAGAACATAAACATTGGTGCCGATTCTGTTGTACACCGAACTAAACTAACTAAACTATCACTAAAATTCCTTACTTTTGGCTATGAGAATCTTAAATTCTTAACGCTATTCTGCAAAATAAAATCTCTAAATTTAAAAATAATTTTGACACATCTAAAATCAAATTTGACAATTATTGCGACTCCACGTGGTACTTGTTTGCCGTACCACGTGATCTTTTTTTAGAACCGTAGGCGCGCATTATGTGCGGCCTCGACTTGTTTTGTATGGAATTTTTTACTTTTTGTATGGAAAATATAAAAAAATATTACCAACACGTTGAGATTTAAAGGTTTAAGGCTTTACCAAGGGGGTCGAAATTTTCATTATTTTTGCGATACGACACACCGTTTTCGAGATATAAGCAAAAGAAAAGAATAAAAGATACAGTACTGTTTTTGCATCTGAAGTCGAGGTGTTGGTGTGAATTTTAGTTCATGACAACTAATTTTATTCCACACCTTTTTAATCGCGATTAAAAATAGTCAGATTTAGTTAAGACAATCAAAATTTTAGGTGAAAAACGTAAAATTCAGAATAGCAAAATTGCCATTTTCACTAAATTATAATCTCAGTGCCATCTTAGTGCTGTCAAACTAAAATATAGTTAAGTTGTGTCAATTTAGTCAATTTCAGAATGGGAAATCGTCGTTTGACAGGAATAAACTAAATTTTGGTGATTTTAGTCTAGTTTAGAGAATTTTGTGACAAGAGAATCGGCACCATTGTCTTGAGTTAATCACAGCGACCAACTATTTTTATCGTTTAAGTAATCGTTGATTGAATAGTATGCCTTTGAACAAAGGTTGGATTTTACTTTAGCTTTAAACGCATTAAAAGGCAATTCTAACAAAGAAGAGGGAAGCTTGTTATAAGTTTATACCAAGCCCAACAAATGAGTTATGGACCTTATGAAGCCGGTGAAAGGGAGCACGTAGTTTCTCCTTGTTTCTAGTGTTAATTTTATGAATATCACTGTTTTTTGTGTATAAGTGTATATTTTGCCTAATATGTAAGATGTTGGCGAAGATGAATTGTGAGGCCACCGTGAGAATACCAATCTCTTTAAAAAAATCTCTCAGAGTAACTCTAGCACCTAGCTGGTAAATTGCTCGTACAGCTCGTTTTTGAAGAACAAATATATTTTGAAGATCAGCGACTTTGCCCCACAGCAGAATGCCGTAGGACATGACGCTATGAAAATAACTGAAATAGGCTAGCCGAGCTGTATCAGCGTCAGTGTATTGTCTTACTTTCCTGACGGCATAGGCGGCCGAACTGAGCCTTCCCGCTAGGCATGATATATGTGATCCCCACTGAAGCTTGGCATCAACTGTTATGCCCAGAAATACTGCCGAGTCTACAGTTTCAAGTACCTCTTTATCTAAGACGATGTTGGGTCCTAGATTTCTAACATTCGGTAAAGCGAACTTTACACATTTCGTTTTCTTGGCATTGAGAACTAGGTTATTAATTGTGGTAAACCAATCTGTAACCATAGATAGTGCACTGTTTACGTCATGGGCCCAGTATAGAGCCTTGAGGTACACCTAACTGAACTGGTAGCCCGGAAGATTTCACACCATTAACATCTACACATTGGTGCCTATTATGTAAATATTAATTTAATACGTTAAGAGCTTCGTTTTGAATACCGTAATGATTTAGTTTACGCAAAAGCGTGTCATGGTGCACGCAATCAAAGGCTTTGGAGAGATCACAGAAAACTCCAATAGCATTTTGCGAGCTCTCCCATGCGCTAAATATGTGTTTCAGCAGAGCAACACCCGCATCTGTAGTCAAACGACCTTTTGTAAAGCCATATTGTTCATCATGAAGGAGGCTATTTAAATTAAAATGTCTTAGCAACTGCTTGAGTATTAATTTTTCAAATATTTTACTAAATGCAGGTAAGATAGAAATAGGCCTAAAAAACTAAGTCAAACTTGTATTATAGGAGTTCGGGAGCTGTTGACTTAGACACAACCTTGAACTTATGCAACTGTAAGACATAAACAAAGTTATTGCTTAAAAACAAAAAACAAAAGACACAAAACTAACTTTAAAGTTATACAAAATGATATCAATAAATATTTATGTACTACTTACATATAACAAAACAATACTAGATACCTGATATACCCATTAGATTAAACCCAATTTGGGATTATACCCAATTGTATATTGCTAGTATTTTATTTACCTCATTATACAATCTTGAGCTAGCGACCTCATATTGGCGGCTTGCAAAAGCTGTTCTGCAGCTAACGCCGGGACAAACAACTGCACCGGAGCGCTTTTTATTTGTTTTTTCATCTAGAGGTAGCCAGCGGTGTCTTCGGAGAATGATTTTTTGTATGTATGTATGTAGTTAAGGGATACCAACGTAAGGACCACGTAGGTAACCTTAACGTATTTTTAAATTAGGGAGTCCAAAATCTTACTTTTCCGATGAAATAACCGATTTCGTATTCCATTGATAAATGATGTTACGTTAATGTAAAATAATACGACAAAATACAAAGAAAACATAAAATAAACATGATGTAGGTTATTTGTTCGTGCGAATTTATCATGCTGTCTTGTCGTGTAATACTATTATATTCATAAAAAAATATCAGAAAAGGGGAAAAGTTGGCAAAATTTTAATAGTGACGAAGAAGATACGTTTTATAAAATTGCTCATTGATCAAAAAGAGACAAAATTCATAAAATAAACAATTTATTTTGTCTTACATTCTCTAAACACTTAAATAAAATTAAAATCTTGCAGATAAAGTTACTAAAACTTATTATAGATAAAAAACCTAAGAAACATTAAATAAAAATTATGAAGAACTGTTCAAAATTTGTAAAGTACTCCCGATCCATCTTAAAAGTAAGTTAAATATCTTGGCTGAACAATTTAACAATCCATACCACAAAGTGGAAAGTAAGCATTATGTACCCAACTCGTTTATCTAAGAAGAAGACACTCGCTGTTCGAAAAGTAACAAACTACTTTGGTAAGCGCACAAGAAGGTACGTACTGTACGTAGTACCAACGTTAGTGAATGAGCCACCCCCAGAACTGGTAACGCATTTCAAGTCCAAGGATCAGCTTAAAAACGTTCTGCAAAAACATTATCTCTCATTGTGTCCATAGCTATGTTTGTAACAAACCTTACGTTGGTGAAAACACCTTTTTGTATAATATGTTATTTTTGATCTCGACTGTAGGTTTATTATTAAATTGTTTACTTAGCATAATTACGAATAAAGAGGTACTTGAAACTGTAGACTCGGCAGTATTTCTGGGCATAACAGTTGATGCCAAGCTTCAGTGGGGATCACATATATCATGCCTAGCGGGAAGGCTCAGTTCGGCCGCCTATGCCGTCAGGAAAGTAAGACAATACACTGACGCTGATACAGCTCGGCTAGCCTATTTCAGTTATTTTCATAGCGTCATGTCCTACGGCATTCTGCTGTGGGGCAAAGTCGCTGATCTTCAAAATATATTTGTTCTTCAAAAACGAGCTGTACGAGCAATTTACCAGCTAGGTGCTAGAGTTACTCTGAGAGATTTTTTTAAAGAGATTGGTATTCTCACGGTGGCCTCACAATTCATCTTCGCCAACATCTTATATATTAGGCAAAATATACACTTATACACAAAAAACAGTGATATTCATAATATTAACACTAGAAACAAGGAGAAACTACGTGCTCCCTTTCACCGGCTTCATAAGGTCCATAACTCATTTGTTGGGCTTGGTATAAACTTTTATAACAAGCTTCCCTCTTTTTTGTTAGAATTGCCTTTTAATGCGTTTAAAGCTAAAGTAAAATCCAACCTTTGTTCAAAGGCATACTATTCAATCAACGATTACTTAAACGATAAAAATAGCTGGTCGCTGTGATTAACTCAAGACAATGTTTATGTTCTTTCTCCAAAATTAGCTCACCTACTGACAAGTTATACGAGTTCATATAATTGTTTATTTTATTTGACTATATTAGTCATTTTAGTTTAATTTAATTTTTATTTATTATTGACATAATCTACTCATTTCAATGTTTTTTAATGAGTTGTATTGCAATATAATGGTTAGCTAGCGACCTCGACAGTTCATCATATTATTCTTTTGAGCAACCGGCAGCAAGTTCGTAATGCTCCCTTAGATGTCAATGCTTGCGGTAGCGTCGGGGGTCGGGTTGCCTCCTTCCCTCAAATATGGCGAGGGGGGTAATGGCTGATCTTTGCGTTATGCTCGTGAACGGGTGCTGCTTGTGGTGACAGGTCAGCTTGCTGACTATGGTTTTGTTATTGTTATTGAAATTAATGTTTCTTTATTTTACTTCGAAGGTCCTAGTTTATCATTTGTGGCTACTAGTTACAGCTATATACATATAAACATAATGCAGCATTGCATATGTAAGCGGGCACGCCCTTTATGCCAGGAGGCTTTTTATTATGTATTAAGTTCTGTTTGCGTTTTTGTTTTTATTATTTATTTCTGCTTGAGTATAGTTTTAAATATCGGCGTGTGCTAGCTGACATATTATGGCAAATAAATTTAATATTTTTGTGTTTCGTAATGTTAATTACTTATTACTATATGTATAGAATCCAGTTCTTCTAACTGAACAGACAGCAGTGCTGCTGGGGAGTTTGTTCCGCCACTTCTTCTTCCCAGCTAAAGCACTAGGAAGTGGTGAAGGGTGGGCGTTTTGGGGGGACAGTCTTATGTGATTTTGACGTTCAAAAAGTGCTGAATCTCAGCCTAATTTGAATAAATGACTTTTGATTTTGATTTTAACTAACACAAATTTAAATATTGAAGTGCCGTCACGGCCAGACTGACATTCGCACGTCTTCATGCGTCTCCATCCTCTTCAGTCGCCGCTTGCCGATTATTCTGTAAAGAGAATAAAACTGGTAGATACATTACTTGGTACGCTCGTCCACTCGTCACTGACATACTTTACAACTTTTTATAACCCACAAACTCAACCTCTAGGAGCTGACCCCGACAAATGAATTAGGCGTCCCCTCGACCAGCTATCTCTCCAGATAAGATGGACCGGACAACCTATCAGCGTCCCTTGTCACAAAATCAACCACTACGAGCTGACCCGGACCACTGAAATAGGCGTCCCTTCGACCAGTTATCTCTCTAGATAACATAGACCGGACAACCTATCAGCGTCCCTCCAATCACTCACTCGTACCACACATATCTCAATTGATCTCATAGCCTCTCAGGCTAGACGCTAAGTCCAATAATATGATTCGGAACATCGACCTGCCTAAGGCAGTTGCTTAGATCACCCAATTAATGTCCACTGCGCAACTAATCATATCATAGGACTTCGACCCCCATGAGCCAGTCCCTTTTTTTTTTTTTTGAGGATGGGAAATCATCAAATGACCCCTCCCGCTCTGGGTGGAGCGGAAGGGAGTGTCAGACTCTTACTGACTAAAACCCACCCGTGTTCCTTCCTTGGCCCTTTATGTTCCGGGTCAGCGGTACCCCTTATGGATGATCCCGCTTTCCCGGCAGGCTTGGGCCCTAGTGGGCCCCCTCTTCGATGATGACATCTCTTTGAGGCGCGCGTGGAACACGTACGCGCCGTCTGGCACGGGCCTGATCCTGATCGGACGGTTAGCTACCCATTACTCACCGCCCGTAGGCCCGCGCCTACGGTGGCCGGGAGTCGTCACGCGGCTCCCGACGCCCGGAGCGTCCACCGCGGCGGCTTGGACGGGAGACTCTCTCCCTCTCCCGTCCCGCCACCTCCTTCGCCAGCATGACTGCTTCGCAGAAGGAGGCGACTGCCTACCACTCCCCCTCGCCCCGGACCATGGCTTGAACCAAGGCCGGGCGTGAGACTCTCGGGGCATGGTTGCTTCGGGAAGTACCTGTGTCGCATAAACAGGGAGCCGGACGCCCGGTGTCACCACTGCGTCGACTGCCGAGAGGACACGGCGCGGCATACGCTGGCAGAGTGTGCCGCTTGGGAGGAGCCGCGCCGTGCCCTCATCTCAGAAGTAGGCAGTGACTTGTCGCTGCCGGCCGTAGTCGAGTCGATGGTCGGCAGCGACGAGTCCTGGGACGCGGTGGTTTCCTTCTGCGAGACAGTCGTCTCGCAGAAGGAGGCTGCGGAAAGGGAGAGGGAGATCTCGTCCACTCACCCGGCCCGCAGAAGGCGCACCGGGCGTCGGCGGAGGGTGGACAACGCCCTCTTCCAGCCCCCCTAAATGGGTCCAGGGGCGTCGGACTCGGGGACGTCCGTCGCCCCCCATACATCAGGACCCGAGGTGGTGGCGCGTAGTGTTCCACGCGCGCCCCTTTTAGACGTCGCGGGGGGAGTCAAACACCTCACTCCCCCCCCAGACCCGAAGAGGCCCGCAGTGGCGGGCCGGCACCAGTCGGGGGTTGCGGAAGGATCGTACGTAACCTGGACGACAACCAATTCGGTTTTCGTCGGGGGCGCTCCACCATAGACGCCATCATGCGCGTGAGGGCCCTGGCGGAGGAGACGGTGTCCCAGGGTGGGGTGGTGATGGCGGTGTCTTTAGACATCTCCAACGCATTCAACACCCTACCCTGGAGTTGTATTCGGGAGGCTCTGAAATACCATCGCGTGCCTCCCTACCTCCGCCGTACGGTAGGGGCCTATCTGGAGGATAGATGCGTCACCTATCGGGGACGTGACGGTGCCGGTCGGCACCTCATGTCGTGCGGTGTTCCACAGGGATCGGTCTTGGGACCGCTCCTGTGGAACATCGGCTACGACTGGGTGCTGAGAGGCGAGCTCCCGTCGGGCGCCGACTTGACGTGTTATGCGGACGACACGCTTGTCGCTGCCCGGGGGAGCTCGCACAGGGAAGCGACGTTGATAGCCACGGCTGCGGTGTCACAGGTGGTGAACCGCATCCGGCGCCTGGGCCTGGAGGTGGCCCTAAACAAGTCGGAGGCCATGGTGTCATGGCCCCCGACGTGCGCCGGCGCCGGGATCACACATCGTGGTCAGCGGGGTCCGGATAGCTGTCGAGTCCACCATGAAGTATCTGGGATTGGTGCTCGACAGCCGATGGGGATTCGGGCCCCACTTCCGGCGGCTGGCGCCCAAGCTGATGGGTGCAGCGGGCGCGCTTTCAACGTTGCTTCCTAACTTGGGGGGCCCGAGCGCCGCCTGTAGGCGGTTGTACGTGGGAATCGTGCGGTCCATGGCCCTGTATGGGGCCCCTGTGTGGGCGATGGACATGACGGCCGGCACTCTCGCCATTCTGCGCAAACCGCAGAGGGCGATGGCCGTCAGAGTCGTCCGCGGGTACCGCACGATTTCCTACGAGGCGGCTTGTGTCCTGGCCGGATCTCCGCCCTGGGACCTAGAGGCGAAAGTACTCGCGTCATTATATTGATGGCGCGAGGAAGAGCGGGCACGGGGCTCGAGGCCGGTGCAGCGGCAGATCGCGCTGCGCCGAGAGGAGCTCCATCAGGTCTTGGTGGCGGAATGGCGGCTAAGGCTTCTGCGCCCTACCGCCGGCCTCGCTGCCGTCGAGGCGATCCGGCCAGTACTCGACGACTGGCTCGGGAGAAGGCACGGCTCCCTGTCGTTTAGGGTGACGCAGGTGCTGTCGGGGCACGGCTGCTTCGGCAAGTACCTGCGCCGCATAGGCAGGGAGCCGGACGCTCGGTGCCACCATTGCGTCCATTGCGGGGAGGACACGGCGCAACACACGCTCGCCGAGTGTGTAGCTTGGGAGGAGCAGCGCCGTGTCCTCACAAATGAAGTAGGAGGCGATCTGTCGCTGCCGGCCGTAGTGCGGAGGATGGTCGGTAGCGCAGAGTCGTGGGACGCGGTGGTGTCCTTCTGCGAGGACGTGATGTCGCAGAAGGAAACTGCGGAACGGGAGAGGGAGATCTCGACTCCCTTTCCCGGCCGCAGAAGGCGCACCGGGCGCAGGAGAAGGGCGGACAACGCCCTTTTCCGGCCCCCATGAATGGGTCCAGGGGCGTGGGACTTGGGGAAGTCCTCGCCCCCTATTTGATGGACCCGAGGAGAAGGCACGCGCGGGTGTCGGCGCGCGCCTCTGAGGCGATGCACGGGGTAGTTAAACACCTCACTACCCCGTGCAGGAGACGAGGCCCGGACAGACCGGGCCAGCACTAGTGTGGGGCTGCGGAAGAATTTCGATTCCCGCGGCCCCGCGCGCACGTGCTAGGAGACACCGGGGTGGTTTTAGCCGGTAAGAGTCCGGCACGCCCCTCCGCCTTTTCCCCAGGCGGAGGTAGTCCATGAGGATTTCCCCCCGTAAAAAAAAAAAAAAAAAAAGGATCGTACGTTCCCGCGACCCCCGGCGTAGGTGTGAGATGGAACACCGGGGTGGTTTTTAGTCAGTAAGAGTCTGACAGACCCCGCCGCCCGCCCCAGGGCGGCGGACATCCATGAGAATTTTCCACCCCGGAAACAAAAAAAAAAAAAAAAAAAAAAAAAAAGGCCGGGCATGAGAGGTCGCCGCCGCTGCCGATCGCCTCTACGGCGGTGCTCCGCCCATGCAGGGCAGGCCCCCACCGTATGCTCCACCGTGTCCTCGGGGCGATCATCGCAGTGGTGACACCCGGGCGTTTCCTCCCGCCTGATGATGTGCAGGAACCTCCCGAAACTTCCGTGTCCGGTGAGGACCTGCATCAGGCGGTAGGTCAGGACGCCGTGACGCCTCTCTAGCCACTCCTCAAAGAGGGGTCCTACCGCCGCTATTGTGGCGTGCCCTGCGCTGGGTTGCGACAGTCGCTCTTTCCATGCCGCCATGAGATCGCGCCGGAGGTCCGTCCACTCCGCCGCGATTTGCCGCGGAAGCGGGGTTTCCGGCGTAGTGCCTCCGCGCGCCACTCATACAGGCGCGCGAGGACTATCGCCTCCAGATCCCACGGCGGCAGTCCGGCAAGGAGGCTTGCCGCCTCGCCCGAGATCGTGCGGTAGCCCCGGATCAGCCTTACGGCTACCACCTTTTGGGGCGCGTTCAGATAGTGGGCGGCTCTCCGCCGCAGTGAACGCGCCCACACCAGGGATGAGCCAGTCCCTTACATTATCCTCATGCAATTAAGTTAATCTCACAGATTAGTAGCAATGTTACCTTTAATTACGGTTCTTCACCCTCGGAGGCTGAGAGGGTTCCAGAGCAGGCGGTCAACGTACGTGAACTACAAATCGACAAGGTATCACTGTCATCACCAGATGATACCCGCCCCACTCCCTGATTGGGGACCGCCGTCTCGGCCTCCTCTAAGTATTAGTTAAGATGGTAGCTATATCTACCAAGCCTTTATAGCCCCCGGGTACTGCACGCAAATTTTCATGGCTATATTTGTAAGTTCTATTGGACCCATCTATGTTTTTTAATTCGTATCTATTTACAACTCCCTAGTAAAACCACATCTACTTAATTTAATCGAAATTTGGGGCAGTGCTGCTAAAACAAAATTATCAGAACTTCAAATTACCCAAAATAAAATCATAAAAATAATATTCAACTACCCATATCTAACATCTACCAGCAAAATTTATCAAGACACAAAAATAATGAACATAGAACAACTATATATTTACAACACATGCATTTTCATCAGAAATATTCTCAACAAAAGCGTTCACTCAAACATAACACTCACTCAATATAAACAAGTTAGTCAACGTAGCACACGGCGAGCAAGCTTGCTAGTTTTACCAAAAACAAGAACTAACTATGGCAAAAAAATGCTAACTTTTGAAGGAGCACAGCTTTATAACAAATTACCGTCCTGTATAAGAAATATACACTCTTACAATGCATTCAAAACTCAACTTAGCCAGCACATACTTGCGGATCGATCACTTCTGGAGAAATGAATGCATTGGATGGGTAAAATTGGGTCCATATTGGCTCAACTAAAGTTCTTTACCCGAAATTGTTCTTCCTAACGATTTGTAATCCGAATGATCACTCTTCCTAAAATTTTTCATCCTAAAGTTTTCATTCATACTATTTGTAGTGCTACCGGCGATGTTCATAACACTCATGTTTCCGAAAATTGTAATTAATAATATCATTAATGTAAATATATTTAAACTCCTACTGTTTTTTATCATAACGCTTTTATCCCTAAACATAATTACCATAATATTTTCACTCATACTCAGAAAGAAACATTTACCAAGTGTTATAAAAAATATATGTGGGTAGAAGATGATATTTATAGTTTTAGGTTTTTTTTTCTGTGCATGGTTGATGGTGGGCTAGGTCGACGGAGCCCCGCTTCGCGGGGCTCCTACTTCTGTGTGGTTTATAAAAAAATAACCACGAAGGGGATGGCGGGGTCTATTCGCTCGCTTCGCTCGCTCACACGACCCCGCCATCCCCTTCTAACCTAACCTGTCCGATTCGGGGTGCCCTAATTTCTCTTGATATAAACAACCGTTACACACCCGATGTCGATGGCAAATTATGTTATGGCATATCATAATTATGGCATGTGATAATTAGGGCTTACAATGATTAATGTATATAATACTGATTATTATGAATAAAAATAAATCTAAACAAAAAAGATATGACTTTGAATAATAGTATAAAAGATGGTTATGTTGAGAAAATATAGGGAAACAAATAAAATTATAATAGATGTTTTTGTGTTGTTTTTTTGTTTTTTGCCTGATTTCCGAAATAAACGACATTATTATTATTATTATTATTATTATTGCTACTGACATTATGAAGTTGAATGCTTCGGAATTATGAACATTAGGGACAGAGTAGTTAGGAATTGTGATTGTTAGGATGAAAAATGTTAGGAAGAACATTTTCGGATTTCCAATTATCGGAGTTGAAAATTTAGGTAAACTTTGGCGCACCCGGTAAAATTAAATTGTAATACTGATGACGAACATTATTGTAATCTATATTTTTAGTACTGTTCTCAAGTAAGTGATTTATGTCTTTATTGGGAATAAAGTTTCTTTAAACCGAAAATGATTTGTGTGTCATCCATTAAGATAATATTTAAAAATGTAGGATAACGTAATTAATTTCGCATTATTATTTCGTAGGTGGGTGAGCGTACATTCATGTGTCTGTGAGCCGCCTTAAAGCACCAAAAATGAGTTTTTTTTTTTCAAACAAACTAAATAGCTTGAAAGTCAGAGTAAAACGCAACGCAATCAAAGTAATGAAAGTGCAAGTGCGTGTGTATTTATTGCCATCTTTTTAGCGAAAATATTTGGTTGTACTTGTGACTTGCGTCAGAGCGGCAACAACGCATCGTAGTTTATACTCAGATTTATCGTTTTAAGGTGCATGACCTATGCGTATGGACATAATCAGCAGTTAGGAAAGATACATCGTGTTCAAACGGGGCAAAAACTTAAAAAATCGTCTGCGACTAAACTACTGCTCCTATTTGATTGATTTTTGGTACAGAGCTTAAAAATGGTACCTGGTATAGGCAGTTTAAAGGAAAGCCCCTCTGTCGTATCAACTCTGTATATTCTGCAAACGCTCAAGTTTTTTTAAAAGCTCCTCGGTGGCATCCAAATAATCGGCATCGGCGTAATCTATAATAGGCTGAATTAGAGTTTGAGCATGAGAGATTTTGGTCCTCGAGGGTAAGAAGCTCTAGAGACATTTCAACAAATGGAACGTGTTGTGCACTTTGCGACTGACTTCAGCAACAAAACATTTTGCTCCGTTACTAATCTTGATAAAAATATTTAATAAAGTTATTTTATAGTGTATTTGTGTAAATATTTTAAAAGACATTGTAAATAATAAGTGAAAGTGTTATCTCATAAATACTGTCATAAAAAAAAACTTTAGTGCTATATTCAATTGAACAGTGAACCCTGTCAAAACTACGGTAATTCAGTGTTTAAGTGATCTAAAAACTCACTAAAGATCAATAATAATACAGTGCATACTTAAATACAACAACATTGTTTTGTTTTGTTAGTAATACAACATTTCTAACAAAACAAAAATAACAAAAAAAAAACATTTAAGACGACCCCACCCCGGGCCACAGCATCCCGCGTCGTAAGAGCCCGCACACGCATGACGGCGTCCACCGTAGAGCGCCCCCTGCGGAAGCCAAACTGGCTCTCCGCCAAATCCAGCCCCACCCGCACCAGCCGCCCGACGAGGCGGTCTGCAAAGAATCTTTCTAAGAGTTTGCCCACCTCGTCGAGCAGCACGATGGGATGGTAAGCGGACGGAGAGTCCACTGGGCATCCCGGCTTTTTGATGAGGACCAGTTTCCCCGTATTCCAACGAAGTGGGAACTGGCCCCTCTCCAAGCATGCGCTTAGGAGCCCCCTAAGTCAAAGAGCCTGCGAGGTCAGGACCCAGGCTTTCCCAGGTAAACCGTCGAGTCCTGGGGCGGTATTTTTAGCATTCAGCCTATGTACCGCCACTCGTAGCTGCGTAAGTGAAGCGTAAGTGAAGTCGAACTATTCTTTCTAAAACCAAATTGGTTCACTGGTAAGTACGTTGTTTTTATTAAAAAAAAATGATTATTTTTCCGTACATTGCCTTTTCAAAAATCTTTGCTATGATAGGTACCAATGTAATGGGTCTATAACTTGACATATCCGTGCGGTTACCTTTTTTGTATAGCGGCTTAACTATAACTTATTATAATATATGTTATTTAAGTGTCTCAACATTGCTATTTTGGGGCTTTTAAAACAAAATAGTAAAACAGAAATAAAGTTAGAAACTCAATGTTATTTTTTTTCCCTAGACTAGCTATTTTTTTTATTTTTTGCCTTAGGCGCAAGCGCGTCAGGTACGAACTATAAATAAAATATAAAACATACACGTTTAACACCGCTAATAGAGAAAATGTGCATCGACATTGTTTGTTCTTATGAACTCATAGTTAAATGATTTAGTAAAGACAATCCCATGACCCAATTGCGACGTGTTTGAAGAAGCGACTGTGGATCAAGTCGAGTAAAGACTATGCGACGTTGTTTAGCGTTGTTAGTAACCCAAATCTATTCAATTCAAGAGTTCAACTGACACTCGCGCTCTCGGTCACTTCACCTAGCTAGAAGTATAGCTACGAGAATCGGGTGAAGTCATAACGGCGATGAGGTTTTCCCATAATAATTATTATTTTTTATTCTTATGGTTTACCTACCGCCTGTATTTATTTATTTATTTTTATTTATTTATTACAGCATGGAAGACTTACAGCTAAAAAAATCATCAAAAAAAGGAAAAAAAATCGACAGAAAGTATTATGGTTCGTCTCCTACTTATTTGTTTCGTATTTTTGTTTTATTAGGTTTGTAGGTACCAAAGTGTGTTTCTAGGCCGTCTTAGTTAAATTCCGTTTGACCTTTTCTATTAGATACTTAACTTCCGTTCGTGAAATAGTAAAACCAGAAAGAAAAAAAATACAAATAATAAATTACTAAAAACCAAGCAAAAAAACAAAAGAATATAAAACATAACGAAAATAATATGTAAACAATATAAAATTATAATCATAAAATTATGTTAACTTAGAATTAGGGGCAATGTCCTAGAATAACATGAGTCGTACGAAAATATGTCATAGAACTAAAACAGACCAAACCTACTTATCGAAACAAAGGTTTATAAATTACGGCGAATTTTTTAAATGTAGCGAACTGACCATCTTATTATAACATCCTATTGTAATGAAACCTACATTTACGAATATATTTGATTTGATTTGATTTGACGGCGTACCACAGGGCAGTGTACTTGGTCCTTTGTTATTTCTATGATACGATATTCCCAAAGCCATAGAACACCATCATCATGACTCTATTTGCCAGTGATTTTACTACAATATTTATAGAAAAAAAAACTTAGAAAATATGAAAATGAAATAAATAATCGTTTAGCCTTAATTATTCAATGGCTAACCGATATCAACCTAAAAATTTACACTTGGTACTAAATTAAATGACTAACTAACTATACAAATAAATACAAAAACAAAATGAAACTTAGGCGTCGAAGTACTCCTCCGCATCGCTGTCATCAGCATTGCCACGTTGAATGGCAATGCTAATTCTTTGACCAAAGAACAACCCCGCCCTCTGGTCACGTGAAGTGTCGGCCAATCTGCGACAAATTTCTTTAAAAAAGATACGCGCACTCGGGCCACATGATCCGAGCGTTTCAACCCCAAACGACTCAAAACTGTATTTACCTATAAGGTTACAGTATTTGCGCCGCTTGAGGGTCTCAGCAGCCGTAGCAGCGGCGCCAGCATAGCCCACCGTGCTAGCAACATGAGATGGCTCAAGGGTCTCGACACAGGTTGCGTCCCATACCAGAGGCGTACCCACCTTCCAAGGCAACAACGTCATGCCGTCTGGTCTCTTCCCATCGTCACGTACCAAGCCGTTTGGTTCTAAAACCACTGGTACGCCGGTCACAAGGGCTCGATGAATAATATTGTTAATGCTGGCGTGCCGTGCTATGCGACCTGCGCTCCTGCAGCAAGACAGGCCATGGTGCCCGAGGCTGTCGAAAGTTTCACCACAGTGACACCGATGCGGAGCAACACAATGTGCGCCCAAGCGGAGACAAGTAGCGAGCCGAAACGATGAGTCATCCATCATAGTGCCTATGGTGATATGATATGCCTATATTATGGATGATGGGAGCGCCTGAAGCCACAAGCCTGACTCCCACTCTCCCACAGCCAACAGACGGGCACGCTCAACCGTATAAGATGACGTGTTCAACAAGGTATTCCGTGTAGTACTGCAGAGCGGCACGTTCCACCATCTCTGGGAGGACGGGTTGTCAGGCAAATCCATATTGGGACAAGCCATTTTCCAAGCGTTCAAAGCATCAGTCAAACACGGTACCTCAAACAAAATAGACCAGTGAGGAAGATAATATTATGTTCCTGGTTAATTTATCAATACTGTGGACCGAGCAGAGGAAGGCCGGTAAACTTAAAACCGAGACCACCCAGGCGAAAGGGAAGTGTGGCTTGCTGCCACGCTAGGTCGTCCAGGGCCACATTTAGGATCGATGTTAGTCTTTCTAATAATTTGGTCTACTTTTTCTAAAAGTTGTGGATGCTTCCATAGGTGGGAGGAGCGAAGGCTATATGTAAATTTTGGTCCATAACAACTGTATCGAATTAGTGTGAAGGCCGAATGAATGTTAATTTTGAAAAGTCTTTCCGAGACAACATTGGCAAAGAATTTTTCTTTTTTTAAAGTCAAGTCATTTAACACTGTGCATACATCACCTCCTAGGGTTCCGTCATCCAAATACCATACGTTGAATTTAGAATTTAGCTGTCGAATGATTGGATTTATTGCCAAACTAAAATGGCTGGCCCAAGAGGATCACCCTGTTGACATCCAGCAGCTGATTTCAAAAGTTTATCTTTATAAAGTAGTTTAGAGGGGTTGCCTGCAACATTGATGGAGAAAACTGTAAATTTTGGGTGTTTTTTTTTTAACCTCTGTCAACAAGGTGTCCCTGTTTACGGAATTGAAAGCATGTTTAATGTCAACCTTAAGGATTACCTGACCTCACCTTTTACCTTTATCGCTATTAAGGTAAGTGGATAATGCATGTACCGCAGCCTCACAAAAAATTGAAATCCTAAAATTCAAATTATATTGTAATGAAACAGCAAATTTATTCGTGCAGTTATATCCATGGTATAACATGCCATCAAGTTTACATAAATTGACCTCTGTGAGGTTGTGAGAGCGTCGAGTCGTATCCATCAGCTGGTTCAAAAATCTTAATACCTGCTTTTGTAGGAACACGCTGTTTTTGAGAATTTCCTTACAAAAAACTCAATGTCGTTGCCCAACCGAACCGGATGAATCACGTCATCGTCACTTCATCACGATCGACACTCGCGAGGTAGGTACTTAGTGCCTTCCTATGATACTTGTTATTGTAGCACATCACTATGTTCTGGCCGTACCTATAGTTCGCTTTTGTTGCGTTTGTTGCCCAAAGCCCGATGCGTATTAGCAAAGGCGCGTGCGACCATTTAGTGTTTTATCAACGCGTGCCACGCGCGACGCAGGACACGGATTTTACTATACTATATTGTAGTCTGTGACACGGATCATGCGGGACTCAAGGAACAGGCGCGGGGGAGGAAGAGGCGCACGCGGCGGGCTCGCGTTTTCTCTTTGGTCATTCACAAAAACCACGCGCCATTTTATGCCGCCGCCCGCTTTAATGACAGTAAATACTATCTAGGAACCAGCGTAATGGATGATAAAAAATAATAAGGAGCCGGTATTTGTTATTTGTGTCAAGTACTTTTATATTATTTAGTTTTATATACAACATACTAACAATAATATATGGATGTAATTCTGAAATAAAATATTTGTATTTGTAAAAACAAAAGTTTTTATGGATTCTGTACCAGCTATAGGTGTGTAGCGGTATCTACTTACATCGCCACGTGCGAAGTACGCATCAGTCATCACACTGACGTCACTAAAAATCCTGCATCTCGCTAGCAGGGTTTACCGCGCAACTTACAACGTCCCGGCATCAATCATCAGGCAATTGCCCACTAGACACGACACCCGTCTGGTCGGAGGATCCTCCCTTTTCTATGGAAGTATGAGTAAACTTTACACCCAGTTCCTCGTACCTCCATAGGTGTACCTCTTTACATATTTCGTGTATGAATAGATACACCTTTATATAAATGACTATATCGATATTTTCGTCAACTGTGGACTAATTCTGAAAAGTATTTTCTCATTTGGTAGAGGAAGCTTGCGCTGTGGCCCTATATAAATTGTATTCACTTTGCTGGGGTTATTTTCCACATAGTATATATTGATGGTGTTATGTTGTGTTGTTGTGTTCGTATAGCACTACTTGATAAGTTAATATCAGTGACGGAAAGTTATTATATAATAACTTTTTGTCACTGATATTAACCTATCAAGTAAGTAGTGGTATATGAATTTGTGTAGTTATTGTATAGGAAGTTGTGTTTGCGGATATGTGGTAGTTAAGTTTGTACCACAACTAAAAAGTGAAAAAGAAAAATAAATTAACAACAAAAAAAACATCAGACTTCCAAAAAAACACTACAAAGTGAAAATTAACTTAATATTTCGGAATTCGGTGGCAAAAAAAATTAAATACAGAACCCAAAGACACCGAATTCCGAAATTAAAGTTATTTTTCACTTTGTAGTGTTTTCTTGGAAGTTTGTTGTTTTTTACTTAATCAAGTTTTTCTTTACATTTTTTAATATAACAAAATATTCCATTGAATCTACATCAGTAATTACGTCTTGTTTGGAACTATCATTGACGTTAACGACCTTCTGTGGCCACCGGGTTTTACCAGTGGGTATGTAGCATTAGCTCTACGAGCGTACGAAGGTGTCTGAACGTATTACCATGCACATTACGTTAAATTATAACTACTGATAGCAACATGTGTTATTTCATATTATTATTTACAAAAATGTACAAACTGCAGCACTAAGCTTCTGCCGTAGTTATCTGAAATAAAGAATTATTATTATTATTGGAAGAAGGTGTGAGTTTATGTATGTATGGAGCCGCACTCGCCTGCACACCGCACACCGCAGTCCGCAAGTAAGTAATGAAACGAAGGTCACTATGCAACTCTACCAAAACACTAGAACTCTACCAGAACATTCGAAGTTTCGATTTTCTTAGTATGTTAATGGTATCTCCATTAATATACTAAGAAAATGAAAACTTCCAACGAAGCAAACAGTACCTATATTATAATAAATGCTAGCGTTATCTATCTGCATAGGTTCGTATTGCTATACAACATACATTTAGTAGATTGCTTCTGAGCATCGATTGCACCTACCTAAATAGCAATGTCATTTCATCCAATTTATTCGTACCTATACTTCTGTAGTTTTTCGCAAATTGTAAAAAGACGAGCCAAATGGTTAGAATATTGCAAATGGTTACAGATTTAATCTTATAAATGATTATCATCAGTTCGTCTCTCTATACCTTCATGGAGCTAAGCAATCAATCACGACATATAATCCTGATGGCCCAGTGGTTATGGCGTGGCCTCATGCACGAAGTTGTGGCTTCAAATCCGGGCAAGTACCCATGTGAATTTTTCAATCCATATGTACTTTCTGAGTTTACCTTGGACATTACTGTACTGACTGACTGGTTGGTGCAGTTGGTAGCGACCCTGCCTTCGGACCCGCTGGTCCCGGGTTCAATCCCCGGACAAGTCAGACATTTGTGTGCATGAACATGTTTGTTTGACCTGTGTCTGGGTGTTTATATGTATATCAGTCATCAGGTTACCGTACGAGAGGTTCTACCTAGTTCGGGACCTGAAGACCTTGTGTGGATGTTGTCTCATATTATTATTATTACTGACATCGGCGAAGGAAAATAACGTAAGGAAACCTAGAGTTATATAGTTGATATAATTATATGCATGCCTTCTCTGTACCACTCTTCTCTGTTCTTCTCTTTGAGAAGAGGCCCATGCCCTGCAGTAGGACAGCAGCTGGCTGGTTTTATTATATTTTACCGTTTATTCTGGAAATATAATAGAACTAGCTGTTGCCCGCGACTTCGTTTGCGATCCCGGATGAAAAGTAGCTTATGTCCTCAACCAAGCCGTGGTCTATCAGTGTGTGTGAATCGGTTTAGCCATATTAGCGTGACAGCGAAACAAACGAACTCCCTTTCGCATTTATAATATTAGCTAGGAAGTTAGGACAGTACTAAATGGCGAGGGCGTGGGGCGAGGGACCGATGCAGCGGCACATGGAGCTGCGTCGGTCTCAGCTTCGCGAGGTCCTGGTGGCGGAATGGCGGGACAGGCTTTCACGGCCTACCGCCGGCCTCGTCACCATCGAGGCGGTCCGGCCGGTGCTCGAGCGCTGGCTCGGGAGGAGGCACGGCTGCCTGTCGTTTCGGGTGACGCAGGTGCTCTCGGGGCATGATTGCTTCGGGAAGTACCTGTGTCGCATAAACAGGGAGCCGGACGCCCGGTGTCACCACTACATTGACTGCCGAGAGGACACGACGCGGCATACGCTGGCAGAGTGTGCCGCTTGGGAGGAGCCGAGCCGTGCCCTCATCTCAGAAGTAGGCAGTGACTTGTCGCTGCCAGCCGTAGTCGAGTCGATGGTCGGCAGCGACAAGTCCTGGGATGCGGTAGTTTCCTTCTGCGAAACAGTCGTCTCGCAGAAGAAGGCTTTGGAAAGGGAGAGGGAGATCTCGTCCACTCACCCGGCCCGCAAAATGCGCACCGGGTGTCGGCGGAGGGCGGACAATGCCCTCTTCTAGCCCCCCTAAATGGGTCCAGGGTCGACGGACTCGGGGAAGTCCGTCGCCCCCCATACATCAGGACCCGAGGTGGCGGCGCGTAGTGTTCCACGCGCGCCCCTCTTTGATGTCGCGGGGGGAGTCAAACATCTCACTCCCCCCCAGACCCGAACAGGCCCGCAGTGGCGGGCCGGCACCAGTCGGGGGTTGCGGACGGATCGTACGTTCCCGCGACCCCCGGCATAGGTGTGTGATGGAAAACCGGGGTGGTTTTTAGTCAGTAAGAGTCTGACAGACCCTGCCGCCCGCCCCAGGGCGGTGGACATCCATGAGGATTTTCCACCCCGGAAACAAAAAAAAGTATTGTATGACGTTAGGGGGAAAGGTACTTGGGCACGCCATAATTGCGGCGATAAGTCCCCTCTTTGCGGAGTGGCTAGAGAGGCGCTACGGCATCCTCGCCTCCCGCCTGACGCAGGTCCTCACCGGACACGGTTGTTTCGATAGGTTTCTGTTCCGGATAAGACGAGAGGAAACGCCCGGGTGTCACCATAGTGTGGATCACCCGGAGAATACGGTGAAGCATATGATGGAGGTCTGCCATGCTTGGGCGGAGCACCGCCGTGTCCTCGTGGCAATCTCTCACGTCTGGCCCTTTTTTTTCTTTTTTTGTTTCCGGGTTGGAAAATCCTCATGGATGTCCGCCCCCCTAGGGCGGGCGGGGTTTGTCAGACTCTTACTGACTAAAAACCACCCCGGTGTTCCATCTCACACCTACGCCGGGGGTCGCGGGAACGTACGATCCTTCCGCAGCCCCCGGGTGTCACTATTGTGTGGATCGCCCGGAGGACACGGTGGAGCATACGGTGGAGGTCTACAAGGTGCATACGGTGGAGGTGGCGGGAATTACAAGCCGATTCCCGGCCACCGTAAGCGCGGGCTTGCGGACGGCGAGCAATGGGCAGCTGGCCGTCCAATAAGTACCAGGCCTGAGTCGACGGCGCGTTGTGTTCCACGCGCGCCTCATAGACATATCGTCAGCACCAATGACGAGGTCCGCTAGGGCCGATGCCTGCCAGAGTTGCGGGAAATTCCGAAAGGCTTACCGTGGCCCCTGGCACAGGCAACTGAAGGAACACGGGTGGGTTTAAGTCAGTAAGAATCTGACATGGCCTCCCACTCCGCCCAGAGTGGAAGAAGTTATTTAATGATTTCCCAAACTAAAAAAAAAAATTAAAAAAGTGGGACAGGTGCTATTACGCACTACAACTATATTATATCTGGTTTGACACGGACCTTATAATGTACCAACCAATTTTACTTTTTCATGATCACAATGTAAGCTTATCAAAGACCCCGCAGAGCAAGATATAGTGCAATGAGCCAGGCGGTCCGTGCTGAGTTGTTTTTGCTGATCAACGTTCGTGGTCTCTCCGTGCGAGCGAGGAGTGTATGCACTGCAGTTAGCAGTTGTGGGTACCATAACTACTTAGTATTGATTGATAGATGACGTCTCGCTATTTGATCAAAGAAAGGTGAGCAGCTTCTTTATGTCAAGATTAGGTTTGCCTGTGTGCGGTGAGGCAACGAGACATACATTGCACACAGAGATTGACTCACCAATTGTCGCAACCACGCAGCCGCGCCGCGCCGCAGCCGGTGTAATGGCGACCAAGCTTGTCGGCTATTTACTAAGTTTTGCATAATTATTATTATTATCTATTTATCTAGTGCTGATCACAACAGACGGAGTTGACCTGTCAGTTGGTGAGGATCTGGGACGAACTTAATTGTTATAAACATCGCGAAAACGGATTATGTCCAATACGTCCATTAGGTTTAGGTATCTCCGGACGCGACGTGCCAATGGCATTGGGATTTTCTTAAATGTTATGATTATCAACGGTCGATCAAAGTGTTTTTCCATTGGGTTTTCTCAATAGGAACTTCACAGTGGAAGCGCGAAGTCTGGATTCGTGCAAGGTTGATGGCAATAGACTTCCCTCTATTACTTGCAACTTGAACATGAACATACCTATACAAGAAAATGTGTGAAGTGTATAAAATGAATACACCTCTACTTTGCCCTCTGGGGAGGACACAACGTTTAAATGTTATGTTATGATGACTTACGAAAATAACTGCAGCTGCAACAGCTTTCATGGTCGTTAGGTAGGCGTCATCAATTCGCAGCTCGGTAGGCCGGACAGTCGGACTCGGTACTAGTTGAACGCCATTCATTCGACTGCTCTCTTCACTTGTCAACTAACTGGCTCGTTAAGTTTCATCACGAATTCACTACTTGAAGGGGAGCTCCGGGTCTTCTCAAGAGACCAGAACCTCCCCTGTGCAGCCCCTGTGCCGACATAGTAACTAACCTAATGGCATGCACGGCTGCCTTTATCTCTGACTAGCTTCTCAAGAGACCAGAACCTCCCCAGTGCAGCCCCTGTGCCGACATAGTAACTAACCTAACGGCATGCACGGCTGCCTTTATCTCTGACTAGCTTCTCAAGAGACCAGAACCTCCCCTGTGCAGCCCCTGTGCCGACATAGTAACTAACCTAACGGCATGCACGGCTGCCTTTATCTCTGACTAGCTTCCTCCCGCGACTTGGTACGCGTGAAATTTTTTGTTTCCCCGTACCACCTTCTCGCGCTTTTATTTCGTTTTCACTTAGCGTTCTTTTCAGCTTTATTTCTCTTTCTCGGCTCCTAAGGGTTGTAGCGTGATGATAAATAACCTATAAACGTCCTTAAGAAATGGGCTGTCGACTGCTAAAAGAATTTTATCCAATGCAACTGGTAGTTTCAGAGATTAGCGCATTCAAACAAACAAACTCTTCAGCTTCATTATTAATAAGTACAAAAGATGAGTCCGAGAACAGTGGGCATTCATTAACTTACCTATTCAATAACATTGCTTACACAGAGGCTTTTACTTACTCAGTATGATCATAAGGGTCTGACGCACATATGCGAGCACGCGGCTCGCGCGCGCGCCCTCTGCCGCCGCCTTCACTGTCATGCTACACACAGTACACTACTCCGCACGATTCCACTTGCACACACAAGTGCACCGCTAGTGTACATATGATGAGAAGAAGCGGTCAATTATAGAGACCACGAAGGTCAATAACTCGACTAACGTGAAAATACTCCAATCAATTAAAATGTGGCACAATCGCGATTTGCGCGATACGGTGACATGCGTTTGCGCAGTCTCAATTTTCCGAACTCCAATTAAATGAACGCGATCGAGCCGGAGTCAGGCCGCGTGTTGGCAAGTTTTTGTGAACTGTGCGCGCTCGGAGCACGCGCGGTTTAATAAAGCACGCTTGAGATGCGCCCTGCGAACAGAAACGTCACATGCGCCACACCGCAGACCACTTTACATACATACAGAAGACTTTACTAACGATGACGACACGAACTCCGAAGGGATGATAAAGAAATTAGGGTATTAACAGTTCCGCAGTAAAATAATAATAAAATCGTTTATTTCGACCAACACAGGATCATAGGCAAAATAATTACAATTTTTTTTAAATTAAATAAGAACACATATAATAATAAAAAAAACCTATAAACATAATTACATACTTCGATTGCCCAGTATGTGAACCATACAGCAACGGTTCAGGTACTGGCAATCGAACCTCTACGCGAATGCCTTCAGGATGCCGCTAGAGCTAGCCCGAACCCCGCGCACCAGGGATGTGCATCGTTTTCGCATAGTAGATTAAAAACAGTCTACTTGCGACTCGGCGAACATACCTGACGCGCTACAGATTCGAGGCAGCCCCATCAGCACCCTGAATGCACTATTATATTGCACACGCAAGGCGTTGTACTGTCCGCGCGTGTATGAGACCCACAGGTTGCTCGTGTAGAAAGATGTACAATATGCTCTATAATATATGTTGTTTTCACTTCAGTAGTACAACGAGCAAACCTGCGGGCCATCATATTCGCCCTTACAGACAACGCCCTGCGTTCTCGCTCTATTTCTGCATTATCTTTCAGATCAGAGGACACCTTATATCTACGATATTTAAAATGTTCCACCCGCTTCAGTGGTGTTCCACATAATTTTAGGGCAGGTCGGACATTTTCCTTTGGCCTGAAAGACCATGCATTCACTTTTTTTGACATTATAAATCAAGCCATGGCTGTGAGCATAGTTTTCACAGTTGCCCAATAGTTTTGAAAGGCCACATACAGAAGCACTCAGCAGCACCATGTCGTCCGCGTAGCTGATATTATTGAGACATACATCATCAATATGGCAGCCGACACGGGTGCTGCTGAGCTCCTCTATCAGCGCGTTGACGTACAAGTTGAAAAGTTGCAATGACAACAGGACGAATGCTTGAAAACAGGAAGAATGCTTGGAAACATGCTGGTCCAGCTCCACAGGACAATCTAGGATCTTGACAAAATTAAAACTTGTTGCTACTTTAATTGTATGGTTTGTTATTTTTATGACATTGGTTTACATTCTGTGACTACTTTAACTCACACACTGACATATTAATTGGTTACATAATTTGGGAAATCGTATACTTTTACACTGTTTGTAAATATGTGAACACCATGTATCTATCATTTAATTAACTTATTTATCATTGCTACGTTTATTAAATTCTTTTTACCTATTTTGGTAGGGTAATTTTTATTATAGGTGCATCGTCTTCACATATAATTATATAATTAATGTATACAAAGTATTGTAACACATTTTAAAAGAGTAACGATGGAGTTTCTTGCCCATTCTTCTCCATACGAAACTACCTTTTGGAAGGGGCGACTAGAATCAATTCTATTTAAATGTAAATGTTGACGTTCAAAAGTGCCTTTTATGTGCCTATTTGAAATAAATGCTTTGACTTTGACTTTGGACAGACTATACGGATGGTCGTTATCGATATTTTAAGTTTTGTAATTCTGAGGACGAGCACAATTGGGTAGAATAGGTATACTAAGTATAGTCTAAGTCATATGTTCTCGACGTGAGCGAAAACGTATCCTCGCGGGCGTTTGAGACTTTCAAGGGGAAACACAGAGAAAATTAGGGGGCGTTGAGATAGGATCTTACGACGATCGTGGTAATAGCTGTTTCAGATTTGCGACAGATGGTTAGTAAAAAAAGAGGAGCTCTAAAAAAACCTCTAAGTGTGGAAGGCAAAATAAGGTTGAGAACCTATTGGTCTAAGTCTTATGGTGCGTTCCGAGTTGCGCCCTAATCGATTTGAGCGTGCTAACACCCGTTCCGAATTAGCGTGATCGCGATAACGAAGTCCCGTGAATCGTCATAGATTCATGATGTCATGACATGCGCCATCTTGCGCGAGTGAGATTTTTTGAGCGCTGTCAAAAATGACAGTTGTGCTGTTTTGTTTCGAGTCATATCATAATATCTTTAAACTCAATCATGCGGCATCACCCTGAAAAAAAATATATATATATATATGTGTTGCATGTTTAATGTTCCTTGTGCGGTTCACTTTTTGATTTGCTTTTGTCTGTTAGAAAAAAACATATCTCGTATTATATTTTTGCTAATATTTTATAAACCCTTACGAAAATCTTACTGTTTCAAGACTAAATTAATGACTGTTACTCTGTAAATTAATGGTTTACTAATTGTGTTTATCTCGTTCATGATATTCCCAAGTTTCTGAAATTTTTTTTTTTTTTAAAGAACTGAAATTGGGTTCAGTACTTTTGGTCTGTGAGACCGTGCGCTGGTATTAGTGTCACGGGACTTGGCGCGGGTTTAAGAAGGTTAAATAATGATGTTATTCATCATCATCATTTGGCGCGGGTGTAGGAAGGTTAAATAATGATGTTATTCATCATCATCATTTGGCGAGGGTATCGGAAGGTTAAATATTGATGTTATGCATCATCATCATTTGGCGCGGGTGTAGGAAGATTAAATAATGATGTTATGCATCATCATCATTTGGCGAGGGTATCGGAAGGTTAAATAATGATGTTATGCATCATCATCATTTGGCGCGGGTGTAGGAAGGTTAAATAATGATGTTATTCATCATCATCATTTCAGCCGAAAGACGTCCACTGCTGGACATAGGCCTCCCCCAAGCACCGCTAATTCGACCGGTTCTGTGCTTACCACATCCAGCGGATGCATGCAGCCTTCACGAGGCCATCGATCCACCATGTGGGAGGCCTTCCAACACTACGTCTTCCGGTACGCGGTCGTCACTCCAGAACCATTCGGCCCCATCAGCCATCTGTTCTGCGAACTATGTGCCCTGCACTGTGCCACTTAAGTTTGGCAATAATTCTTCGGGCTACGTCGCGTCGGCTAGCTTGGCTCTCCTGCGGATCTCTTCATTTATGATTCGATCACGTAGGGATATTCCAAGCATAGCCCTCTCCACAGCCCTTTGGGTGAATTTTAGCCTTCTAATAAGGCCCATTGTGAGCGACCACGTTTCAGTGCCATAGGTCATCACTGGCAACACGCACTGGTCATAGACTTTCGTTTTGACACTGCGGTATGTGTGACGAAATGATATTGGGTAGCTTCCCGAACGCTGCCCAGCCGATTCGGATGCGACGGTTGACCTCTTTCTCGAAGTTGGACCTGCCTAACTGGACAGTTTGTCCTAGGTAAACATACTCGTCCACAACTTCGAGTGTATTCATGACATTATTATTCATTTTATAAAATAAATATTATTAACGGTTTTCAGCATAATAAATCGACATCTTTAGCAGCATTTACCCTAATTGAAAAGATCACAGAATATCTAGACGATAAAATTCCGGTTGCAGTAGTGTTTTTTGATATGAGTAAAGCATTTGATTTTGTGGATCATACCATCATAATAAACAAATGTGAAACGTATGGTATCCGTGGTGTCGCTCTAGATTGGACAAAAAGTTTTTTAACAGGCCGACAGCAATGTGTTGAAGTTACTAATTCAAATGTAGATCATGAATCCACTGTTTACAGATCCTCCTCTAGACTAAATAAATATGGAGTACCACAAGGGAGCGTGTTAGGCCCCTTGCTATTCTTACTGTATATAAATGACTTACCAGATTCGATAAATTATGATAGTGTCCTATTCGCTGATGATATTTCCGTTATAGTGCCTAATAACACTAACAATTCAACCCATGAAAATAAAATACACGAAGCTATACAATCCGTAATAAAATGTGTTATTTTAAGGTTTTAAGTTTTGTTGTGTTTTATATACAATATTGTAACTTATATTTATCTTGATTTAAATATTATAGTAGAACATAGGTGTATTTGTATAATTTTGTATATCTCATTAAAATAAGTACCCTACCTATATACCTATTCATGTAAAACTAATTTGCATGCCCTAAACAGGCAAAATATGGACTGCACATTAACCACCAACTTTTACAACTGGTAACACTTATATTTTTTTGCAAATAAATTATTCTTATTATTCTTAGATCATAATACAGGGTGGCCGGAACATTGACGTCCAAAAATAAAATTTCGGTCCCTCGTATCGTGGGGTATTCGAATCACCCCCATGTATGTTCCGCGACTTTTCATAGTTTTCGAGTTATGAATTTTTTTCTGAATGTTTGAAAATTTTCGACCTGACCAACCTAAAAAAATTCAAAAAAAAAAGTAGAGGGTTTTATCGAGTTTCTTTTTTTTCAACTGAATTTTCATAAGTAGTACTTTTATGCATAAAATAATCAGCTTCGTAACTGTGGTGAAAGTTATGAAAATGTTGATCTAAAGTGAAAAATTTACGTTCGGTAAATTATGACTTAAATTTTCAACTTCAAATTAAAAATCTAAACAGGTGACTTCATGGTTCTCAAGTAGGCTTCAAGAATGCGCCAGACTCTCAGCTTTCATAATCATTAAAAAACGTAGGACTTAATGGGGCTAACTTTGGCCTTAATCGGCCTTCAAAGACTGCGAAGTGGAAAATTCTTAAAATTAGCTATCTGATTAATAATTTTTTTTTTCCATTTTCTCGCTCCTAAGGTTATTTAGTTTGCTAACCAAAAATTACTGCAGGAAAGCTAAGATTTAAACACGGAGATTTTTTTAAATGTTAGTTTAATGAATTTTGCGCGATCCGTTCTCGTGGACTATGGGTTGTAAACGAGGGTGCAACTCTTTTACCTGCAATAACAATGGACCGAGAGGAAAAGAGACCGAATTATTGCTATCTCTCTCACGCAAGGCGCGCAACCGAAGCCAACGCAAAACAAGTACCTCAGTCGTACTCACATTGTGTTTACTGCTATACGCGTGTCGCCATTTTGTCTTTACCACACTCGCTTTGCCCACGGACTCCGCTGCCTACTTGTTTGACTACTTTGCTCGTTTATTGGACTGTGTTTTGCATTCTGATTTGGACTTTTTTTACGTGGAAGTGTAAAAAATGAGTTACACGTTAAGTGAATATGCAGAAATGCATTATTTTTATGGAGTTGCACAAGGAAACGGCCATGAAGCAGCGCGACTGTATCGCGAACAACTTCAACGTCGTGGTGGGCCGCAACCTGAGCGATATCCCGACCATCGTGTTTTTATTAACACGCACAACACTTTGATGGCAGGCCGCATTCCTGGTCGACGCGGCAGTCATGAAGGAATCCCTAGAGCTAACCCGGATCGCAGAGAAATGGTGCTGGAAGAAGTTCAGCGAAATCCGTCTACGAGTACGAGAAGTATGGCTCGTGCTCTGAACATCCCAAGGACTTCTATCCAAGACATTCTTCACGATGAAGAATACCACGCGTTCCCCATCCGACGAGTCCAAGCTTTACTGCCTACAGATCACCAATTGCGCGTTGATTTTTGCCAAACCATGTTACGAAAAGAGCAAGAGGATCCTGGATTTTTCAATAAAGTTTTATGGTCAGAAGAGTCACGATTTGAGCGATCCGGAATATTCAATATTCATAATTACCACACGTGGGCGAATGAAAATCCACTCGAAGTGAGAGCTTCGACATTTCAACATCGCTTCAGCGTTAACTTGTGGTCTGGTATTCTCAATGGCGAACTAATTGGTCCGTTTGAACTGCCGTCCAGACTTGATGGAGAAACATACAAAAACTTTTTGGAAAATGAACTTCCATTGTTGCTGGCAGATGTGAATCTCGAACTCAGACGAACCATGGTGTTGCAAAATGACGGCGCCCCGTGTCACTATGCAACCCAGGTCCGAAATTACTTAGATGAAACATACCCCAACAGATGGATCGGACGCAGCGGACCAATTAGGTGGCCTCCACGCTCACCTGATCTCAACCCCATCGATTTCTTTATTTGGGGCTATTACAAGGAAATAGCATACGCCCGAGACTGTTCAAGTGAACAAGAGCTGAGGCAGTTGATTGCAGAAGCTGAACGTGTTGTGAGAGAGAACAGAGACGCTTTTAGACGATTGCCAGACAATTTCTTACGTAGGTGTAGAATGTGTATTGCTGCTGGTGGTGGCCACTTTGAAAACCTTTTCTAAATGTTAAAAATAAATTAAGTACTTTTTTCACATTATCATCTGTGTTTTATTCAAAACCACTTTTTACGTAAAACTTTTCTTACCCAACTCTGAAACTATTTGTTGGTTAGTTTTCAGTATTCTTATCATTAATTAACCTTAGGAACGAGAAAATAGCCAAAAAAAAATAATTACTCAGATGGGTAATTTTAAGAATTTTTCCACCTCGCTGTCTTTGAAGGCCGATTTTAAACAAAGTAGCCCTATTAAGTACTTCATTTTTTTTATGATTATGAAAACTGAGAGTCTGGCGCATTCTTGAAGCCTACTTAGGAATTATGAAGTCACCTGTTAAGATTTTTAATTTAAAGTTGAAAATTTGAGTCATAATTTACCGAACGTAAATTTTTCACTTTAGATCAACATTTTCATAACTTTCATCACAGTTACGAAGCTGATTATTTTATGCATAAAAGTACTACTTATGAAAATTCAGTTGCAAAAAAAGAAACTCGATAAAACCCTCTACTTTTTTTTTTAGAATTTTTTTAGGTTGGTCAGGTCGAAAATTTTCAAACATTCAGAAAAAAATTCATAACTCGAAAACTATGAAAAGTCGCGGAACATACATGGGGGTGATTCGAATACCCCACGATACGAGGGACCGAAATTTTATTTTTGGACGTCAATGTTCCGGCCACCCTGTATAAACTTAAACGGACTCAGCGAATTTACTCAAATGCATTGTTCGGTTTATTCAGGAAACATAATAATGATACATTATTATTCATGTTCGGTAGTACGTAAATAGATACTCAAACTAAATATTAATTAATTGCGCTCATGTTGTTGTAAGATTGGGACGTGAATACAATTCTTGAATTCACCTTTAGGTGTAAACTAACTTATAACTCGAAGGAGGGGCTGGCGCATGGCGGGAGACACGGCATGGCGCTCTAGAGGCACCCTCACCTTTCGTTTGTGCAAGTGCAGCAAGTACTCCCCGGACATGGGTGCTACGGAAAACACACACCTGATTGCTATCATTTGGGAAACTGCCTGAATGATACGGTGCACATTGAAGTATAGCCCAACTTGGGTAGTGAAGCTGTGCAGCGCCGTGACCTATCCGGCCACCGTACAGGACAGTGTGTCGGTAAACAAAAACCGGTTAAATGCGAGTCGGACTCGCATACGAAGGGTTCCGTACCACCGTATAATATTTAACACATTTTTTTAAACACGTTTTTCATATGGGGACCCCCTTTAACTTTTACTTTATTTTCTATATGTTGTTAATAATAATAATATCGTTTATTTATAAAAATGGTGCAGATTTACAATAACATAGATTAAAAATTAGAGAGGACTCAGTTGCTTATTTGCCTGAACTAGGTAGAACCTGTGTTTCGGACATTTTATAGCGGCAATAGAAATACACACTCTGCGAAAATGTCAACTGTCTACCCTATTACGGCTCATGAGATATAGCCCGCTGACAGACAGACGGACGTGTGCACAGCGGAGCCTTAGTAATAGGGTTGCATTGGCACCCTTTGGGTACAGAACCCTAAAAATGACAGACATCGTCACTTCAGACCAATTTTCATAGTGATTTTGTTAGCATAATCAGCCTATAATGTTCCCACTACTGAGACACAGGCCCCTTCTCGTTGAGAGGGAGTGGGTCTTATTCGTATTCCACCACGAGGGCCCAATGAGGGTTGGTAGATGTTACATGGCTTTCCTTCACTGTTTTGAGAGGACTGGTGATGAAATTATTTGCACAAAGTAAAGCGCCTGTCTGGAATCGAACCTAAGACCTGCAACTCGTAAGTCGCGGCCGTTACCACTGGGCCACCACTGCTCTCTCGATTTGGTTAGTCCCCATTAAAGCCACCGTGCACTGGGCCGATAAAGCTCGATACACTAAGGGCTGCTTTTTCAATAGTCAGAGAACTTATAACTGAGGAATAAATATTGTGGTTTGACAGCTTTTGTATAGAAACTATGTCAAACTGTCAGGTGTATTGTTCAGTTATAATAAGTTATATTCTATTGAAAAATCCAGCCTAAGTCAATTACGCAACAACTTTTTTCGGATAAAGCTCCTACAAAAATGATGACCGCAACATGCAGCCAATAATAGGTAATGGCTGATCTTTGCGTTATGCTCGTGAACTGGTGCTGCTTGTGGTGACAGGTCATGTTGCTGAATATGGCTTTGTTATGTTATTAGTAATTAACTGTTTCTTTATTTTACTTCGAAGGTCATAATTTATCATTTGTGACTACAAGTTACAGCTACATTATATAAACATAATGCAGCATTGCAAATGTAAGCGGGCATGCCCTTTATGCCTGGAGGCTTTTTCTGTTTACGTTTTTTGTTTTTATTATTGATTTCTGCTTGAGTATAGTTTTCAATATTGGCGTGTGCTAGCTGACATATGGCATATAATTTACTTTAATGTTTTGTGTTTCGTAATGTTAATTACATACTACTGTATAGAATCCAGTTCTTCTAACTGAACAGACAGCTGTGCTGCTGGGGAGTTTGCTGCGACACTTCTTCTTCCCAGCTAAAGCACTAGGAAATGGTGAAGGGCAGTCGTTCTGGGGGACTGCCTTATGTAATTTTAACGTTTTAAAAGTGCTGATTCTCAGCCTAGTTTGAACAAAACACTTTTGTAATGTTTTTTTCTTACTGGACAAGGCACTCTTACACTAAGGTAGACATGTGTTACTGAAGTTCAGTCATCATCTGCCTGCCTTTTTCCCAACTATGTTGAGGTCGGCTTCCAGTCTAACCGGATGCAGCAGAATTTATTTATTTATTCAAAATCTGTAAACAATAACAAACATAAAGTCTGCCAAACTGCATAACAGTTTGTCGGCAGAATACAGAATACTAGTATTTTACATGAAGCGACTGCCTACCTGACCTCCACAACCCAGTTCCTGGGTAATACGATACCCCTTGGTGAGACTGGTTGTCAGACTTTCGGGCTTCTGACGACCCGTAACGACTGTCAAAGATACAAGAATGACAGCCGGAACCAACGGCTTTACATGCTTTCCGAGGCATGGGGGGTCTTGGTACGTAAAGATGGTCACCCATCCACGGGCCGACTGCGGCCAACGTAGCTTAACCTGGTCGATCGACCCGTGCGGCTGTTATTATTTAGCCACAAGTTCTGTATATACTGAAGGTCAGTACCTACCTATAGGGAATAACTATTTAATTGATCTTCTAAAACTTATTGACCTTTTAATGATGTACGCTTTTTGAAATAAAAAGCCCCTAAAAACGTTCTGTTCTACTTGAAATTATGTCATTATTGGATTGATACCCGCCTTCTGTTTGTAGATACCGGTTCGTGGTAGGTACCTACGATAGGATTCACATTTCCCTGTTGCTATCAGTCTGTACCGCTCTAATCAACACACGCGTACATCACAGCACAGATCTAATATAATGAGGAAACAGGTAAACTTATAGTCACCGCATCATCAATAGTAAGTTGCGTAGTGGTAATTTCACGAGATCATCGGAGTTCGTGCCGCGCATGCGCGAATTATATCCTCAGACTGCCGCGCGCGCTCGGAATACTAACTACCTAACACTGACATGGCACTCGGCACTCGGCTTGGTCAGTGACGTCAGCGTGTGCAGTGACCAGCGTACTCACAGTGTGCAACTGTGACTAACTAGAAGCGTCAACAACACCACGACACAGGAGCATCCTCTCCAGTGTCCACCTCATTCATTTATATTTCCTACAAATTATTTGCTTACAAGCTATACACCAAAAGAAGTGGACAAGTTTTTATAATAATTTAACGGCACGGTTGGCGCAGTAGTTAAGCGATTGACTGCTGCGATACGTGAAGCGGGTTCGATTCCCGCACGGAACAAATATTTGTATGAACTGCAAATAGTTGTTCCGGTCTGGCTGTTTGTGTACATAAACGCACCCACGATACAAGAGAAAAACCTAGTGTGGGGCAAAAAAAATAAAAAATGTATATTGTGAATACTGTTACAGAGTGAGTACCTACTGCTCGCTTGACGGAGATGCTAACTTCTCATCTACCTTGTACCTTCAAACTTTAGTGCCACAATTCTTCACAATAGTTTAGTCTTCGGCGACGATTGGCAGCGTCAACGTTTAAACAACTTGCACTGCTGAATGTAGACCTCTCCTTATTGAGTCATGTTCTGCTCCTCCATTGCCATATTAAGCGGTTATTACATAATGTGAAATATGTACGCTGAAATCTAGCCACATCTAGTTAAACTTCAATTTGACTTCTACTGACTTGGGGAAAAGACAAAGTAGGTAATCAGCTGATAATAAATAAATGACATGTCACAAGTTGCAAGAATGTGCTACCTACATAATTCTACCGCGGACGGGAAGACGAAGAGTGCGAACACTCGAGTGTTTCCCGACATGAGGAAGATGGTCGGATCCCCCGGGCCCGGACTCCGGTCGCCTTATCTTATCTTGTCCTCTTATCTTCCTCAGTTCTCTTCAACCGAATCTAAATTAGAAGAGAATCTGACGATTCTTTGAAGTATCTTTATAACCGACTTCAAAAACGAAGAAGTTCTCAATTCGTCTGTTTTTCAAATCAATCTGACTGTTTGTCAGGGCTTCAAATTAAAATGTAACACCTTTTTTTTATGTCAATAAAACTTTATTTATTTTTAGGGGTCCGTAGCCAAATGGCACATAGAAACGGAACACTTATCATTTCATCCTGTCCGTCTGTACGTCCGTCTGTACGTCCGTCTGTACGTCCGTCTGTACGTCCGTCTGTACGTCCGTCTGTACGTCCGTCTGTACGTCCGTATATATGTCCATAAATATGTCACACAGCCAATTTATTCGGAGGGTTATTTCTTCTTTTAAAGAGTCCTCTACCGAGGTGGTCCCAACTCCCAATTGCTACAGGCTGGCAAAGATATCGACACGTAACCTGTTACCATGAATTTAGGCAAAGATATCGACACGTAACCTGTTACCATGAATTTAGTACACGATTCTGAGCCCCCCTGCGTCGAAGTTTTTCGTCGGTTATAAAAAAAACAACTGTCTTCCAAAATAACACTACCAAGTGATTTTTTTGTAAAAATTTTATATTATTCACTTTTTAGTTGTGATACATATTTAACCCACACAAAGTCATAATATGCCATTACGTGATAGGTAAAAAACTTCGGAGAAAATAAAATAAAATTTATTTTTTTAAACTTACTAAGTAGCTACTTGCTTTTTTTTTGTGGGTCGGTTTGTAATTTATTTAAGTTACAATAGCCTAATGTCAACTGCTCATCACCTTTTTTTTATCAAATATTGCTTTTCCGGATGCAGGGACTGTTATTGTTGAGGAGTTCTCCTGGTAAGTACTTCACCATCAGCTTCACCATAATATGCATTCTGACGAGCATGAATTGCTTAGCAACCATATTAAAGTAATCGAATCGCAACCCGTGAAATACGTATTATTCAGTAGTTCCGGTACCGGTGCGGTGGTTTCATCATCAGCTTCACTTCACCAAATGGTAATTTCCAAGAGCAAATGTACGAGTTACTGTAATAAAAAAATACCCAAATCAAAGGTGTGCCTACAATATTAATGAAGTATTCCCTCGATTTCTCCAGGATCCCATCATCAGAACCTGACATGATGACAACGGTGATGACAAACCTAAAAAACTAGAAATCCCAAATCGGTCCAGCCGTCTTCGAGTAATCGGGGAACGCACATAAAAAACAAAAAAGAAATCCGTCTAACTGAGACCCTCTTTTTTTTAAGTCGTTAAAAAATACAATCTATTTCAAAGTGTGAACCACTCCACAAAAGACCTTTGGTTTAAAAAATCGGTAGTATCTTGCCAACGACTTCCCAAGATAAAGTTAATTTTCACTTTGTAGTGTTTATGGAAGTCGTATTTTTTTGTAGTAATTTTTTTTTATCGATGGACACATAAATACTGTATTCATTCTAAAGCTGCACTGTAGGTATTTTTTATGGTTTTCGGTAGTAAAAAGAGGTCATAATCAAAATGATGTCCAAAGTTTTTCTCATGGGTGTCATTTTCGTAGTTTTCGAGGGCGACCGGTGGTGAAAATCAGGAAATCAATATCCAAAATGGTCACAAATCAAAGTGACACGCCGCGCCGTCGCATTGACGTTATGAGCCGAAGACATAAATAGTGACTGCATTCGAAAGGGCCGTGATAGAGAACCCCAGGTAGCGCTTCCCACCAGGCATGATCGGAAGATTCTTCCTTGTCATTGGAGGAGTGGTACCTACACCTTCTTTAAGCGACACATTACTGTTTTCTGACATCCACGCGAACGAAGTCGCGGGCACAGCTAGTACAGACTAAATTTAATGTTACTTCAAGACACGGCCCAAGAAATTCCAATCCCAGATTGAAGACCAAACTTAACTTTGAAAACAGTTGAAAAGAATATTCCCCCATAAGTACTTACTTACATCGTTTTAGATAACGGTCTCTAACTGCAAATGTAAGTATGTTTGTAATCGCAATTTTTTTACATCCGAACAAATTACCAATTTTCGGATTATTCCCCTCACTTGTACTATAAGCTTCTTGCCCAATTTCTTACAGTTAAGTCAATGGGAGGTAGGTTTTTAATTATTTGCGAGTATAAAAAATTGCGTCATAAATTACCATATTTTTAATTCCGTTGACTTGATTTTTACAGATCCAATAGGTAAGCGACCGTAAAAATATTTGATATCAATAATTTCAACATAATACCTTGACACGTTTCTGCGAAAAGGCTCTTGACAGACAAACGGACAACGAAGTCATACTATACTAAGGGTTCCGTTTTTCCTTTTTGGGTACGGAACCTAATTGTCAATCACTAGCTAACTAAATATGTAAAGCGATAACCTAAATGATAATCTAATTGCTACACCTTGTTAAACGCTATCGTCAAAAGAGTGCCAATTTTCATTAAATTTTATTATATAAATATTGATGATTAGCTGGTTGGCTCTTTTTAGTAAAAACATGTTTTCCTTGTCTTGCAAAAGCTGGCAAAGCAGAACGCAGCAAAAAGCTAACGAATTGCAACGAACGAACGCTGCTTACGTTATCTGTCAGTGTCAATGTCGTTGTCATCGTTTCAAAGCGTTCCACTAGCATTGCATAAGTAAAGCATAACTAATTGATCTGTTCTGTGGATTGCATCACACTTTCACAATATTATTTATTTCTACCATTTTCTGTGTAAATAGGTTGTATCAGCAGTATTCTACAGTTCAGCTCACCTTATTTATTAAGATGGGATATGAAACTAGTTCTAATAAGTTCAGAAGATGTTCACGATCATAATAATAGAAATAAAACAATCCTATAACCAAGAATACTGCCCTCTTAATTATGTTCGAAATGTTATGTTTTGTCAGAATGGGCAATGGAACGGTTTCCCCAGCACCGACAAAAGTAATAATTTCTGTAAATTGCAATGATTGATAATAAATTCGTGATCGGAACTCGAACATAAAATTAAGTGTTACAAATGTGACCTCGAGATTAAGCGGACTAATTGATGATAAAAATCGACGCGTATAGTTAATTAACAAAGAGTGCCTTTATTTGGTCACGGCTACACGGCGGACCCGGAACAGTCAGTTGGTCGGTTCAGTGTCGTGTCGTTAGTGCACTGTGCAGCGCGAGGTCGCTGACCGCACACATGATGCTGTCGCGCTACGTGGTGTCGCAGGTGAAGCACAACTCGTACTTCCTGGTGGGTCTTGCGCTGGGCCTGTGGGTGTCCCTGGTGCTGGTGCCGCTGGACGAGGCTCCGGCGACCGCGTGTGAGGCCGCGCTGGGCGCCGCGCCCACCGCAGACGAGTACGAGCCGCAGCGCGAGGAGCGGCCGCTGGGCCCGGCCGGCCGCGCCGCCGGCCGCAGCGTGCAGCGCCCGCGCTACTACAGCACCGAGCTCGGCATGAGAGGTACCCCGCACTGTCCGCCGCTGGCTTAACGATCATGAGTCGGTGCCATCACACTTGAAGTCATTTGATTGTTTCAGGATCCCTACTCACAGGAGTGCTCAGTTCTGAAGAAGCTCTCAAAAGTCAAATAGCAGCACTGAACCGCACAACAGCTCGTTTACAGCCCGCACTAAAGTTCTTCATCACAGCTAGTGCCATGAGCTCTGTGCCGGGACTAGCCAATGTTGTGGGCTTCACAGACACACGAGAGATGCTGAAACCATTCCATGCACTCAAGTACTTAGCAGATAACTATTTGGAAGAGTATGACTTCTTCTTCCTAGTGTCTGACACTGCATTTGTGAATGCTCGTCGCCTGACCGAGCTGGTGTCGCAGCTGAGTGTCAGTGAGGATGTGTATATGGGCACTGTGGCGGAAGATGACAGCCATTACTGCACACTTGGTAAGTTACTAACATTCACTTACAGATTAGTTCCCTTCATGAAGAGCCTACCATCTATTTGTTAGAAACTTGTTAATAATAAAAATACTGCAGTTTCATAGGGAGTTTGGCAATGACCTTGGAGTTCAACAACAATAGCTACTTTTACTTTTTCAGTAACTGATAGACTCGTTGATTATTCAAAAATACCTAGCAAATGACTTGAATGAAGTAAATGCCACGGGTTTGAGCCATGAACGAGTGAGAGTGTGCATGATTGAGAGTAACTCTGTTAGAGTGGTTATAGTTACTATGACGTCCAATCATCATGAACATACAGAGTGTTTTGTGTGTTGTTTGTAAATACTATGTAAAATAAGTACTATTCATTACTTTCAAATAAAAAAAAAATATCATTTCCTAAGTAAGCTCACAATTCTGAGACATTTGGTTTGGATAGGCCGCATAAGCTACTTAAACCGCCACACCATGTTTAAAACTGGAACAATGACCCACATAGTCACAATAATTAAAATAATAATATTATACTTCACAAAGTAAGTATTTGTGTCATTGTGTATATAAAAATTATCAAATGTCAAAGAGTATGTAAAAAAAAAATAACAAACCAAATTCAGTATGCAAAAATTGCGTATAGGAATTTTTGTCCTCAATATAATCTTTAACAGTATAAAAGGCTTTCTGGCATCTTTTCCAATAGCTAAATGATTTATTTGCCATTTTTTCACCACACCGAAACAACATTTTACGGAATATTATTTAGTCACAAATATATTATTATAGCCGGATACTTGGTAGATTTTCAATATTAAATTAATATAGTGTCATAAAAAGTCAATATGTTGTGCTACAAAATTTAGTGACAGAAACGAATCGCTGCAAAACCGACATCCCGCAGTCTTGCCTTCCCTACCCCTAGAGTGTAATTTAAGACCGCGTAGGCGCGGACGGGCGAGGCGGCCTGCGAGCTGAGGAGCAGGTGGTTTCAACGCTCGCCGCCGCGGCTGATACTCGCAATAAAAGATTAGGTTAGGTTACCTTGTTGAGGAGCTCTAAACCTGCCGGGGAAACCTCGCCGCCCACGCAGGCTAGTAGCTCCGCGGTCGACTCCCGGCCCAGGACCGTTGCCGAGTGAATGGAATGTCAATAATGGCACAATTCCATTTCCTCCAGGGCAACATCAACCACTGTGCCAGAGCTCAGGATCTTTTACTCCAGAGCATGGCAGAGTGGTCGATCCACGTGGCTGTGGTCGCCGAACCGTACTTCATCCCCGCCCGTGACAACTGGCTGGGGTGCGCTGACGGTTTGGTGGCCATTATTGGCGAGACTCTGATCGACCCGTCTCGGGGCCGCGGCTGGGTTGCTGCGGTCTCGGGCGGCATCGTCATTGTGGGGGCGTATTTCTCCCCCAACAAGAGTCTCGCCGACTTCGAGAGTTTCCTTGTCGAGTTGGGCGCCGCCGTAGGCCGCTATCACCCTCGTCCCGTTCTGGTGCTCGGAGATCTCAACGCCAAGTCATCGGCGGCGTGGGGATCTCCGGTCACTGACCCTCGGGGCGAGGTGCTAGAAGAGTGGGTGGTGACGAGTGGTCTGGTCGTCCTGAATCGGGGTTCGGAATACACGTGCGTGCGGCAGCGGGGCGGGTCGATAGTGGACGTCTCGCTCGCTAGCCCCTCTGTCGCCAGCCTTGTCCGCGACTGGCGTGTCGCCGTGGGGGTGGAGACGCTGTCGGACCATCGGTATATCCGGTTCGACGTCTCTGCCCAGACCGCGAGCGGCCGCCATCCAACAACCCCGATTAACGACGGCCCACGTTGGGCGCTTAAGCGCATCGACAAGGAATTACTCGAGGAAGCTGCCTTAGTCCAGTCCTGGATTTGGTAGTCGACGACGGACGGCCCCGTCGACGTCGAAGCGGTGGCGCCGTGGTTTCGCGGGGCGATGACGCAGATCTGCGACGCGTCCATGCCCCGTGTCCGCCAACAGTCCGCAAGGCGCCAGGTGTACTGGTGGACCGACGAGATCGCGCGGCTGCGCGTTGAGTGCGTTGCGGCTCGCCGCCAGTACACGCGATACCGGAGACGACGTCGACGGGATTCCGTCGATGAAGACGCGCTGTATGAGGTGTACCGCGCGTCCAAGGAGACTCTGTGGCTGGCCATCGGCGACTTTAAGTCGCGTGCCAGGGAAGAGCTGCTGGGGTCCCTAGATCGGGATCCGTGGGGGCATGCAAGCATGCAACCCCAGTTGCTAGAGGCGGTAGTATCGGCCCTCTTCCCTGAGCGAGTGGGACACGTTCCCCCGGCGATGGCTTCGCCCTCAGCCACAGACTCTCCAGAAGAGGAGAGCACCGATGTCCCCGAGGTCACGCAAGCAGAGACGAGAGCGGCCGTGTCGCGAGTCCGGGCTAAGAACACAGCGCCCGGACCCGACGGAGTCCCTGGTCGAGCTCTCGTCCTGGCTCTGAAGAAGCTGGAGCCCCAGCTGAGGGGGCTCTTCACGGCATGTCTCGAGCAGGGTCAGTTTCCCAGTGTGTGGAAGGAGGGGAGGCTGGTCCTGCTCAGGAAGGAAGGGCGCCCCGCGGACTCGCCGTCCGCGTATCGGCCCATAGTGCTGCTCGACGAGGCGGGCAAACTTTTTAAGCGCATTATCGCAGATCGCCTCGTCAGCCACTTGTGCAGGGAGGGGCCGGCCCCCATGAATGGGTCCAGGGGCGTGGGACTTGGGGAAGTCCTCGCCCCCTATTTGATGGACCCGAGGCGAAGGCACGCGCGGGTGTCGGCGCGCGCCTCTGAGGCGATGCACGGGGTCGTTAAACACCTCACTACCCCGTGCAGGAGACGAGGCCCGGACAGACCGGGCCAGCACTAGTGTGGGGCTGCGGAAGAATTTCTATTCCCGCGACCCCGCGCGCACGTGCGAGGAGACACCGGGGTGGTTTTAGCCGGTAAGAGTCCGGCACGCCCCTCCGCCTTTTCCCCAGGCGGAGGTAGTCCATGAGGATTTCCCCCCGTAAAAAAAAAGGTTACCTTGTTGAGAGGGGCCGGACCTGGCCGACAGCCAGTTTCGGCATGGGAGCTCCACCGTCCACGCTGTGTCGCGGGTGAGAGTCCTGGCGGAGGAAGCGGTGTCCCGGGACGGGGTGATGTTGGCGGTGTCCTTGGACATCTCCAACGCCTTCAACACCCTGCCCTGGAGTTGTATTCGGGAGGCACTGCGCTATCATCGGGTGCCTCCCTACCTCCGCCACATCGTTGGGGCTTATCTGTCGGAGAGGTGTGTCACCTTCGTGGGACGTGATGGCGGAAACCAGCGCCGCATGTCGTGCGGTGTTCCGCAGGGCTCGGTCCTAGGCCCGCGCCTGTGGAACATCGGGTACGGCTGGGTGCTGAGGGGCGAGCTCGAGATGACACGCTGGTCACTGCCCGGGGGAGTTCGCACAGGGAGGCAGCGTTGCCGGCGACGGCATACGTCGCCTAGGCCTGCAGGTGGCCCTCAGCAAGTCGGAGGCCATGGTGTTTCATGGCCCCCGGCGGGCGCCGCCGCCCGGCTCACACATTGTGGTCGGGGGGGCTCGGATAGCTGTCGAGTCCACCATGAAGTATTTAGGATTGGTGCTCGACAGCCGGTGGAACTTCGAGCCCCACTTCCGACGGCTGGCGCCCAAGTTGCTGGGCGCGTTCGCAACGCTGCTTCCCAATCTGTGGGGCCCGAGCGCCGTCTGTAGACGGCTCTACGTGGGGGTCGTGCGATCCATGGCCCTGTATGGGGCCCCGGTGTGGGCCTCTGACCTGACGGCCGGCAGCATCGCTGTTTTGCGAAAGCCGCAGAGGGCGATGGCCGTCAGAGTCATCAGGGGGTATCGCACGATCTCCTACGAGGTGGCTTGCGTACTGGCCGGATCCCCGCCCTGGGACCTCGAGGCGAAAGTACTCGCGTCGTTGTATCGGTGGCGCGAGGAAGCGAGGGCGCGAGGCGAGGGACCGATGCAGCGACACATAGAGCTGCGTCGGTCTCAGCTTCGCGAGGTCCTGGTGGCGGAATGGCGGGACAGGCTTTCACGCCCTACCGCCGGCCTCGTCACCATCGAGGCGGTCCGGCCGGTGCTCTAGCGCTGGCTCGGGAGGAGGCACGGCTCCCAGTCGTTTCGGGTGACGCAGGTGCTCTCGGGGCATGGCTGCTTCGGGAAGTACCTGTGTCGCATAAACAGGGAGCCGGACGCCCGGTGTCACCACTGCGTCGACTGCCGGGAGGACACGGCGCGGCATACGCTGGCAGAGTGTGCCGCTTGGGAGGAGCCACGCCGTGCCCTCATCTCAGAAGTAGGCAGTGACTTGTCGCTGCCGGCCGTAGACGAGTCGATGGTCGGCAGCGACGAGTCCTGGGACGCGGTGGTTTCCTTCTGTGGAACAGTCGTCTCGCAGAAGGAGGCTGCGGAAAGGGAGAGGGAGATCTCGTCCACTCACCCGGCCCGCAGAAGGCGCACCGGGCGTCGGCGGAGGGCGGACAACGCCCTGTTCCAGCCCCCCTAAATGGGTCCAGGGGCGACGGACTCGCGGTCGTCTGTCGCGCCCCACACACCAGGACCCGAGGTGGCGGCGCGTAGTGTTCCACGCGCGCCCCTCTTAGACGTCGCGGGGGGAGTCAAACACCTCACTCCCCCCCAGACCCGAAGAGGCCCGCAGTGGCGGGCCGGCACCAGAACAAATTATATTTTGGCTATGTTTAACTTCGGTAAAAAGTTTTTCGACCAAATGAAACGTCGGAGTAACGAAAAAAATCGAAATGATAATAGTTCGACTGATACAGTGGTAGACGTGACTTCGATGAAGTAAAAAAAAAAACGAAACGATAATAGTTGAAAAGCTTTAGGTGAAATGAAATTCGGTCAAATATTTTCGAACTTATGATAGGTAACCCAAAATATGTCTTTACTCAGAAGCTTGATTTTTTTAGAGCTCCAAGGGACCATTCGTATTTGATAATAATTACAACTTGATACTCAATACTCAATACTTTATTGCATTCCATAATGTGTACATTATAACAGTTGGTATGTTAAAACATCGAATCAATTATGGACCCTGTCGGGCACAGCAAATTTAATGTTTAATAGGAGAGAGGATGAAGGCGCTTTTTGTTAAGAAAAAGATTAAATATTAAATAAAAATAGTATCATTTGCAAAATTAAATGCAGGTTTGGCAGACGATTCGCGGACGGTATGTAAAAATGGTTTTTATTGTTTATGTTTATCTCTAATGTATTCGTCAGTGGTGTAGTAGCTTTTGATTATTAGAAATTATTTCAATTTATTGATAAAAGTATTATTGTTATTTATATTTTTGATGCATTCCGGTAACCTATTATATATTTTAATGGACATAACAAATGTACTAGAAGAGTGCATTTTTATGCGTGAAGTGGGTATGTTTAATATATGATACCTCCATGCGTTTCTGCGAAAAAGGGTCGTGACAGACAGACAGACGGACGGACAACGAAGTGATCCTATATGGGTTCCGTTTTTTCGTTTTGAGGTAAAAAAGATTGAGTACAATCAAAATCAAAAGTCATTTATTCAAACTAGGCTGAGAATCATCACTTTTTGAACGTCAAAATTACATAAGACAGTCCCAACTGCTGCTTTAGCTAGGAAGAAGTGGCGCAACAAACTCCCCAGAAGTATGTTTTCATTTTACGTAAATTATAGTCTAATCTATTACTTGCTTAAAAATTACCTTACAGAATTACTTTAAACAGTCTTATTAGATCAAAACACGAAAACGAATAACAAACTAGGTAATATAAACTAATTAAAAGATATTAAAAAACAACTTAATATATTTTAATTAGTTCACAAAATTCTAGTTAGAAATATTTCTTAACTTACAATAATCTTAGAGGGCTTCACACTTGCGCCCCTATGCTCAGATATGGTCTCGTCGCCGCCAAACATACTAAGTTCTACAACACGAGGTGTTCGACGCTAACTATGCAACTACATTTAGGTACACTACTATGCAAAAGGTTTTCAGCTTTAGACGGGGACGAATTTAAGAAGCGAGTCGTAGTTATAGGTATGTTGGCAAAAAACTCATTAAATACTTCAGCTACATCAGCTGCTTTATTAATGAATCTGTTGTCGATCATAATCTCTAATCGTTTTTTCCTGTTTAACCGACCTACCCGTTTCATTGTTAATAATTTTCCAGGTAGTTTTTACTTTGTAATTGGAATTTTGTATTGTGTATCACTTAAAAATTTAGATATAGCAAAAACACAAATCTTTTTAAATAATTTTTGACATACTCTAGGAAAGGAGTATCAAACCTGTATTTTTTCAAACCATATAACTCGTGTAGTCTTGCTCTACTATTGTGAATACATGGAGTAAGTAGCCCATGGGTTGAAGTCAACGGAGGTGCCATTAATGCCAATGGTTTTGGACTTCAAAGTAGATTGGTATTCTTTTTGCACAACATCAAAAAGGGCTCTATAGTTTTCATTAGGATTGTCGTGTTCTACTATCGATGGTTTAATTCTAAGATCTATATGATTATTAAACTTATTGCAACGACTAGTTATACAGTGTTATTGGTAAAATACCATCAACCTCTTAAGGGGTCATTGTACTCATCATTATGAACAACTATTACTACGGGACCAAACATTAAATCGCGAAAAAAATATTGCTGGTCCGTACATTTTGTCGAGTTCTATATACATAAATGTAGGGAACAGCAGATTTTTTTTTGATCGTAGAAGGTACAGAATACAAGTTAATTAAATTAAAAGACCTAAACAGATTCAGAAGTTTAATACTTATTGGAGCAACATCTAAAATATTAATATTAAAATCACCACATAAAAATATACTTTTATTACCTGATTTGAACTTATCGAGTGAATCATCCATTACTGATTCGAACCGAATAAAAAAAAACGCAAACTATAATGTATCGCTTGAGTTCAACACAAGACAACTCAATAGTGCGCTCAATAGAAAGATTAACTAAATCAGAACGTTGTTTACATTTCACTTGTTTGAAACAAGAACTAAAGATCCACCGCAGATAGCACTTTTTCTTACAATTGCACTATCTTCATTAGAGTACAGAAGAGTAGGTACTAGGTAGTTGTCGCACTCTTAAATAATCCCACATTGTCACTGTTGAGCTGGCTCCCTGGCTGGAGGCTTTGAGTTCACTCAAAGGCACCATAGGAAAGACCGGTTAAGCAGTCACGGCTTCTCAAGGCCAACTGCGAGATGCCATATAAAACAAAAAAAAAAAAAAAAAAAACTTGAGCTGGTCGTGTGTGCGCAGAGGGCGGCGTGCTGCTGTCTAACTCGGTGCTGCGCGCCGTGCACGCCGAGCTGGACTGGTGCGTGCGCAACTCGTACTCGCCGCACCACCACGAGAACATCGGGCGCTGCGTACTGCACGCCGCGCACCGCGCGTGCGCGCCCGCCGCGCAGGGCGAGCGCTACGCCGCAGTGCGCGCCCCCGGCCCCGACGCGCCCCCCCCGCTCACCCCCGACTTGGCCGACGCCGTCACCGTGTACCCCGTCACCAAAGCCGACTCCTTCTACACGCTGCACGCCTACGTGTCGCGGGTGAGTGCCCACGCCGACCTGTGAGTATGTCGCTCGACAGCGAGGATGACGTGAGCTCTGTGCGCAGGTGCACCTGGAGAGGGACCGCGCGGAGGTGACGCGGCTGCGCGCGGCGCTGTGGCGCGGAGCCGCCAAGCACCCGCCGCACTATCGCAACGCCACGTGGCCGTCCGGCCTGCGCGCCGACCCCGGCCTCGCGCCACCCACGCCCGACTCTCGGTACGTCTCTAGTAGTGTTGCACCGGTAGCACGTTAATGAGAAGCGAGAGTGTGACGTGTCGAGTTTTGCAGGTTCGACCATCTTCGCTGGGTGTCGTTCAACGCGACGCACGCGTTCTTCCCGGACGACCACCACGAGGTGGCGCTCATCGCTGGCGCCGACCGCGAAGCGCTCGACGTGAGTACACACCGATCGAATAGTTGAAGCGCCTCAGGCAGCAGTAACGCAGTGTGTGACGTCGCAGCTGGTGCTGGAGGCGGCGCGCGCGTGGGGCCTGCGGCGCTGGGCGGGCGCGTCGCGCGTGCGCGTGCTGGAGGGCGCGTGGCGCTGGGAGCCGGCGCGCGCGCTCGCCTACCGCCTGCTGCTGCGCGTGGACGCGCCCGGCGGCTCGCGCCTGCGCCTGCTGGACGTGGTGCGGCCGCTGGGCGCGGCGCGCCTGGTGCCGGTGCGCTACGTCACCGAGAGCGCGCGCGTCACGCTGCTGTTGCCCGTGCCGACCGCGCACGCGCGCCTGGCCGACGTGCAGGCCTTCCTCGCGCGCTACGAGACCGTGTGCCTCGACCAGGACAAGAACACCGCGCTCGTTGTGGTAAGCACCACCCTCATATTCGTACGATACCGTCTCGAGGTGTCTCGAGGTTCGAAACATAGTTTATGTATGCACCTACTGCTAGAGTCAGATTCGGTTTCAAGAATTTATTTCTCTAAAAGAATTATACAATATTCATTTACAAGAAAAACAAAACAATTTTTTTTTATAGTTAATATAGGTACAACATCGGGAAGAATGACTATTTTATTTAGTTATATCCAATATATGTACTTACAATTGACGGCACGGTTGGCACAGTGGTTAAGTGCTTGACTGCTGCGCTGCGTGTCGCGGGTTTGATTCCCACACGGAACAAATATTTGTATGGCCTGCAAGTAATTGTTCCGGGTCTGGCTGTTTGTGTATGTGAGTTTAAATGTTTGTAAACGTACCCACGATACAGGAGAAATTCCTGTATATATGTAGATTAGATAGACCTTTTATGTTAAATAGTTTTGTGTTTTTGTAAAGTTTAACGATTGGTCTTTATTACCTTGTTTTGTGTTATTTGAAGGTTTTTTTTTATTTTTTTTTGCAGTTCTGCCCCATATTTGAATTAAATATTCTAAGTGTGGCTTAATAAGTATAGAATAGATCAAATTACGTACTGAGTATGGAACACATTTAGATATCCTTTTAATTAAACCAATCAGAGGTGATATTTTAGACCGTACGTAGTCGATATGTGGCTTCCATGTCAGTCTAGATTGACAATGCAAAAGAGAAACAACATAGCCTAAGCCCACGTTAGAGCGAGGTAGATATAGGTAAAAGACTATTCACGTACACGCTATCGGCCGACGAAACGTGAACGAAATTAATCCCGCTTATTTTCACTATATCTCCGCGGGGCGAGCATGGCCTACTGTGACATGGCATGAGTCACACATTTTATCACAGTTTGGGCGATATAACCGTTTTGTCTTAAATGGTAGCACGGCGCCGTGATATAATTTCTTGACGTGTGGCATAACTTCTTGACTTTTAGTTGGGATTCTTATTTGCTAATACGGGCGCGTCCATTTCTCACAAATTCATTTTGACAGTTGATTATGAAAATTGATAAAAAATATATTTTCCTAATAATTACTGCACCAAATGGCAATAAAATGTACGTAAGTGATTTTATAAGTAAATTGACAAGACTAAGAAGTCGTCAATAGCATCGTATACACCGCAAAGATTTCTCGAAAGGTGTACAAAGTTGTGATAATTATTGCGTTTTCCTTCCATTATTCACCTCAACATTTTTAAATTAAATCAAACCCTATTATCAAACCAAACCCCAATTTATTACATTTTACAATTTATATGACATAAAAGCTTGTTGTGAGATTCTTTTTTTCTCGTTTTCTTTGGACATGTTCCTTTTTTTTGTAGTCTCCGCAGCAAACCCTTTTAATTGATACCTATATCAAGGGGGTGCATAAAAAATAACTAATCCGCCATCTTCGGGAGTCCGCCATATTTATTTATTTATTATCATTTCACGTGACATGTTTCCTTTGCCATTACAGATAATAATAAATCTATTGCGACAAAGTAACTTTTCTCCAACATGGTTGGAAATTTGAGCATTCTTTTGACAACCTTCTTCGAGATAAATCGAAATTGCTGTACTGGCCAAATACATGCGAGCAGCGGCCGGCAAAAGTTGTATGAAAATCCAAATTTGCCGTGGTTTAGCTGCCAAATAAATTACATCATAGTAAACTCATATCTATCGTTCAATTTAAAAATGGAACGATATTTTACTCCGAAACATGGCAACCAAGGAGGTAACTTATCAAAGGTTTGATTTAAATTTCGAACTGGCTTGCAAATATAAAGCTGTGTGAAAAAATTGGTAGTCTGTAAAGTCGGTTTACGGACGATAGTTTTACGTGATAACGTCATAAAGAAACATCGGTGAATCACGACCACTACTACTACTGTGTAAGAGTAACTCATGTCAAATATTTGGGTATTATCATCGACCAGAGTTTATCTTGGCATCCCCACATTGATCAAGTTGCTAACAGAATCAGAAAACTAAGCTGGATTTTCAGGACAGTTAGACATATAATACCTATAAATGTTTGTACTCCTGCAGGCAGGAACAAAAATTTCCTAAATATCATATATTTAGCGCTTGCACAATCAGTATTGCTATACTGCATCCCTATTTGGGGGCGGGGGCTTCTAGAACAATTTTTTTAGAATTAGAGCGAGCACAACGAGCTGTCATCAAGTGCATGTATTTAAAAAAAAGGAGATGTTGCACTGAAAAACTCTATCATATCAGTAACCTCTTAACGGTCCGGAAGCTTCATATTACTCAAGTTGTTCTCACAAAACATAAAACACTAACCTATGATCCCAGAATATTGGCTAGAAGAAGATAAGACATCATATTAAAAATACCACAAACAAGAACACTATTTGCCAGTATTCAACTTTGTAAACCATCTGCTCAGCTTTATAATGCTATTAACAAACACATTTACATGTACCCTAAGAATTGTTATGAATGCAAAAAAATACTAACGGAATGGATAAGAAAGCTAACCTATTGTGAGACTTAATCACTTCTACAACAGATACACTAACACTATACTCCACACAAACACACACACCCCCACACACAAACACACACCCCCACTTACACACACCCACCATCATTCACTCAAATCACCTTGTTTTTGATTATGTACTCGTATTGTATAGTTTACACTTCTTGTTTTTGAAAGAGCGGAGTCCCCTAATACAGGCATCTTTTGCTTAAAAGGAGGCTCCAATCTCAAATTTGTTGTACGTTTAAGGTTATCAAAACTATTTTTTATTTGACTGTACTATTGGAATACTAGTTCTGATATCACGCGAAAAGAGAGATAAATGTGACACAAGCTAACGCTAACGAAACGGAAAGGGATAGGGCTGATAGTGCCTCTCTATCGCTTGTTCCGCGCTCTCGCTTGCACGCTCAGGTTCATACGGAACGTTACACTTTTTTGTGCATGCAGCCGGTGTTCATCGATTTATAAGACGTTATCACGTCATAAAACCAAATGAACACTTTAACGCGGGAAAAATGATTGTTGTTCGTTGTTCGTCATTTATTTTTAAAAGTAATTGTATATTCATTTCCGCGCATTATTTGAGAAGAGTACTATACAAGCCTTGGTCACAACTAGGCATTGATGGACTTACGTATGTCACGTACTGTCACTTTACACGTTCGTCCATCAATGCCTCTTTTGCTGGCCGCTGCAGTAATGTACTATAAAATATACTTAACTATACCTTACATGCTACACAGTACGTGGCCCTTGTGAACTCACCCAGTGTACAGGTGAATATGTCTATGGCATCCGCCATCGTGTTGAGAGTGCGCAGCGCACGAGTCAGCGATATTGGATTTAGAATGACGTTGTAGCGGTATCTACATCGCCACATGTGAACTACGCATCACACTGACGTCACGCAAAAATCCTCTTCGCGCAAGCAGAGTTTACCGCGCAACTAGCATATTTTCAATGCCCTGACATCAATCGTTGGGCAGTTGCCCACCAGACACAACACCCGTCTGATCGGAGGATCCTGCCTTTTCTATGGATGTATGAGCTAACTTTACACCCTGTTCCTCATACTTCTATAACGTCACTTAGCTAACCATGCATTGTCATCCAAACTAACGTGTAGGTATGCAAGATATCAGCTCAATAGGTTGGGGATAACTTTAAAAATTCAGTTTCAAGATTTGACCTCAACAAACTAACATACATACATACCTAAGTACAAGCATTGCAAGTTAAATATAAGCTTGAAATAATAAAAAAAATACCTTTGCACAAAATTATCAAACCAAACAAACAAAACGAAAGTTATGAGTACTGCATGTGTCAAAAATGAGTTAATTCCCAGATAAATTAAAAAGTTGTTTATCTGTATGAACTGCACTCTTTTAGGCGTATTATTTTATTTGGTTGCATATTCAGATGGTATGAAACATAATTATTTTTTAATTTATTGTGTCACACTATGAAGTCAGCAACAAGAAAGGCATGTCGCACCTCTAGACTATGTTACATGGTTGAGCCGTGCTAGCATTTAAGACAAATTGTAAGACATGATATAATTTATCATGTCTTGTCACAAACGTCTTGGGTATGTCTACATCCAGGTGGATGTAACTTATATTAGAAGAATTATTTATTTCACACACACATTGTCGACCCGGGCCTGGTCCTTATCGAACGGCGAGTTGCCCATTGCTCGCCATCCGCAAGCCCGCGCCTACGGTGGCCGGGAATCGGCCTGCGATTCCCGACGTCCAGGGCGTCTCCTGCGGCGGCTAGGGGCGTGAGGGCGCGAATATTGCCTCTCCCTCACGCGTTCCGCCTCCTCCTTCGCGAACATTACTGCTTCGCAGAAGGAGGTGACGGCTTCCCAAGCCCTCTCGCTCCGTACCATGGCCTGGACCAGGGCCGGACGCGAGAGATCGCCACCGCCAATCGCCTGCACGAGGACACGGCGGTGCTCCGCCCAAGCCGGGCAGACCTCCACCGTATGCTCCATCGTGTCCTCCGGGCGATCCACATAATGGTGACACCCGGGCGTTTCCTCCCGCCTTATCCGGAACAGGAACCTCCCGAAACAACCGTGTCCGGTGAGGACCTGCGTCAGGCTGAAGGTGAGGACGCCGTGGCGCCTCTCTAGCCACTCCTCAAAGAGGGGTCTTATCGCCGCAATTGTGGCGTGCCCAGCGCTGGGTTGCGACAATCGCACTGTCCATGCCGCCCTGAGATCCCGCCGGAGCTCTGTCCGTTATACCGTGATTTGTCGCGGCAGCGGAGCTACGCCCCGGCGTTTCGCCTCCTCGCGGCTCTTCCAAATGTGCCTAGAAGTGTATGTGTCTAGAAGATCAAGATCCCCAAAGAAGAATACAGGTCTGCCGTTTCCTCCTCAACAGAGACATCTAAGATGCGTGGTTCCTGAAATCGAATCTTGTGAACGGATGAAAGCAAATTTTCTAGGGAGGGCATTACAAACTTTCATAACCTCCATGAATGGGCCGCTAAAGACAACAATCCACGTTTTAAGCAGCAGGTGTCGTTTCAGAGGAAATTCTCTGTCAATGTATGGGCTGGAGTAATTATCAGGACGTTGATTGGGCCCCACTTCTTACCGGATACTTTGAATGGTGAAAATTATTTGCACTTTATAAAAGTCGATTTACCAGTGCTGATAGAGAAAAGCGGTGTCCTGATATTCGAAAGAGACCGAACAGTCATCTTTCAGCAAGACGGCTGTCCAGAGCATTAGACACACTTAAAGTGGGAACACTTACATAATTGCTTTCCTGACAGCTGGATCGGCAGTGATCGACCCATCCCTTGGCCCGCTCGCTCACAAGATCTGACCCCGCTGGACTTTTTCGTGTGGGGCCGGGCCAAGGAACTGGTGTATACGAATGTTGAAATAAACACGAGAGAAGAATTGATACGAGATAATTAATTCAGCGTTTGAAACAATGAAGCAGCAGGGCTAGCATGGCCGTACCCAAGACGTTTGTGACAAGACATGATAAATTATGTCAAGTCTTACAATTTGTCTTAAATGCTAGCACGGGTCAACCTGGCTTGTAGCTGACTTCACAGTGTGAAACAGTAAATTAAAATGTCTATGAACATCTGAATATGCGACCAAATAAATTAATACGTCTAAAGAGGGCAGTTCATACAGATAAGCAACTTTTTCATTTTGTTGGGAAATTCAACACACATGGCTTGAGTCACACATACTATCACAGTTTGGGCATTAAAACCGTTTTGTCTTAAATGCTAGCACGGCGGGCGTGAGATAATTTCTTGACGTGTGGCATATTTTCTTGAAGTTTAGTTGGGACTCCTTATGTCTTATTTGCTAATACGGGCGCATCCGTTTTCTCACAAATTTCATATTTTGACAGATGATTATGAAAAATTTATCACATTCGTTCGGAGGCCGTGATAAGATTTAAAAATTGATAAAAATAATATTTTCTTAATAATTACTGCACCAAGTGGCAATAAAATGTATGTACCTACCTAATTGGTTTTTATAGGTAAATTGACAAGACTACGAAATTGTCAATAACGTCGTATATACCACAAATATTTCTCGAAAAGTATACTACTTACGGTTTTTACTTCCATTATTCACATCAAAAACTTTAAATCAAATCAAATGCATCAATTTATTACAATATACAATTTTGTGAGATTTATCTGTGTAAATTTATTTTATGAAATAGATACATATTTTCTTAGAATTACTTGTGTCAAGATCAATGAGTTAAATAGTGTATTCTTGTTTATTTACACAGTTAAATCTCGCGACAAGCTTTTATATATAAATTGTATAATGCACAAAATTTTCGAGTTAATTGAAGGAAGCAGTAATTAGTACCGAGTTTCGAGTTAATCCTAATCCGACAGCGCCTTTACTTATTAACTTTGACACTCTCTACATCCTCCGTGAGGTACTGGATGAGAAAGGTACTCACATGGATAACTTCTTCGACAGCTCGGTTGCTTGGTTCTTAATTTGTGACTTCCCAAACCATGTAAATGTATGTAATCACCACACCACACCGGTATTCAATCATTTGCACATGTTTGAGAGAGTTTTTATAGGACCGCCTGGTCGACGTGTCCGCTAGCGGTAGCGCTTGAGAGGGAGTGAATGAAAATGGATGAGCCAAAGGAACGGCCTTCGAATAAGTGATTTATGTTTAGTGTTGCAATGTTTAAAATGGGTTCATTGTTTTTAATAGAAAATGCGTAATTAATTAAATAAAAGAAATGGCACAGACAGGTACTGTTTGTTGTACAGCAACATAAAATGATTTTTGAAAGTATAACATGGTTTAATTTAAGTCTTGTTTTCGATGTACACCTACTCATATTATTGTATAAGTGCAATATAGTTGTGATAGAGGCGTTTGAAGATCTCAAAATTGATTGACCTTGACGAGTCGCCAGTAAAGCACTATTTCAACCGCTTCGCGTTATGAGGCGGGTAAAAAATGTCAATCTTTATAATTTGCTCTAGACATTTCGTGCCACGTTTCAAGTTTATTAACTCAAGGTTTAAGATTTTTCATACAAACCAAATCTCCCCTTTTCACTCCCTAAAAGGTCGAATTTCTAAAAACCTTAGCGGATGCCTACTTCGTAATAATTCTTGTGAGCTAAATTTCAATTCAATCCGTTCAGTGGTTTGTGCTATGTGTCGATAAATCAGTCATGGTTTCCTATTATAATAATTATATAATTTATTTATTCTTCTTTATTTCTTTTTCTTTTTTTAATAACGTTGTCCGACACTAGGAATTTCTCCTGTATTGTGGGTGCGTTTACATATATATATGTTTATATATAGAGATCATTCAATCATTGTAAGATTAATCAAAGTAATGATGATGTTTGGTAGGTGTTAGTGGGTGGCGCTAACGACACGGCCGTGACGGAGCCCGTCCGCGCCGAGGCCGAGGCGATGCGCCGGCGCCACGCGGGCGCGCAGCTGCACGTGCTGGACGCGCCCGCCGCGCCGGGCGAGCACGCCGCGCTGGGCGAGCACGCCGCGCTCGTGCGCGCCGGCAGCGTGGCGTTCGCGGCTGCGGCGCAGCACGTGTCGCGCGACGCGCTGATGCTGCTGCTGCCGCCGCACGCCGAGTTCAACCAAGACTTTCTGAATAGGGTGAGTACTGCGCGCGAGACGCGCTCGCGGACCTGCGAGACGCGCTCGCGGACCTGCGAGTCGGATACGTATATGAACTCGCGATCTCCGCAGGTGCGCATGAACTGCATCGCGGGCGAGCAGTGGTACCTGCCGCTGGCGTTCGCGCGGTTCTCGCTGTACGCGCACCCGCGCTTCCTGGCGCCGGGCGGCGGCAAGCCGCAGGTGAACACGGGCCGCTTCAACCTCGCCGCGCGCCTGGCGCTGGGCGCATACCGCGCGGACTACTCGGCCGCGGCGCGCGCGTGGCGCGGCGCGGAGCACGCGGCGCCGGCCGACGTGCTGGCGCGCGCCGCGCTGCGCGTGCTGCGCGCGCCCGAGCCCGCGCTCGTGCTACAGCCGCGTCGCGCCGCGCCCTGCGCCGGCCGGCCCGCCCACTGCGCGCGCGACCTGCGGCGCGAGCACTTCGCGACGCTGGACGCGGGCGCGCGCCACTCGCTGGCGCAGCTGCTGCTGGAGACGCAGGCGGACCGGGACGACTGACGCTGAGCGCGCCGCGCCCCGCGTCTAATATATACGTACATACACGCGACGAGTATATTTTTGCAGTTGAAACCGAATAGTTTTATTTCATCTTCCGCCTAGCTTTACCTTTACGACCTGCCGGTCGTCATGAAGCTCACGAACGTGATCTCATGTTCCTCGAGATCCCAAACTTCAATTTCTCAAACTAATTTCGCCCAATTTGGTTTTTTTTTATTCTACAACAAAAACTTTTTAGGAAGAAAATATGCAAACGACTTAAAAAAAAAACTGCAAATTGAAAAATAACTTTAATTTTGGAAGTCGGTGTCTTTAGATCTGTTGCCCTTAGTTGTGGTACCTACCCAACCCACACCAAATCGCATACCACTACTTGTTACGTAAACAACAGTGTTATGAAACAACATCCACACAACGGCCTCAGGTCCCGAACTAGGTACAGCCTGTACTACGGTAACCTAATGACTTATATACATATACACACCCAGACACAGATCAAACAGACATGTTCATACACACAAATGTTTAACTTGTCCAGGGATGGAACCCGGGACCAGCGGCTCAGAAGGCAGGGTCGCCACCAACTGCACCAACCGGTCAGTCAAAAAACAGTGACAGGAAGAAGTGGATTAAATACTTATTATCGAAGCTAATCAAAAACTACCAAAGCAAAGTTAATTCAATTTATATGGGACTACCGCGCAAGCTTACTCTACCAAAAATAATTTTCAAAATCGGTCCAAAATTGACGAAAATATCGCTGAACATAATAAAAATTAAAAAAATGCATACACAAACATATAACATCCTCCTTTTTTGAAGTCGGTTAAATAGATCGTCCGCAACATTCCTCTCGCGGCACAGCTACGGATACGATCACAGACAGACCAAGTGACACATTCCTCTCGCGGCACAGCTACGGATACGATCACTGACAGACCAAGTGACACATTCCTCTCGCGGCACAGCTACGGATACGATCACAGACAGACCAAGTGACACATTCCTCTCGCGGCACAGCTACGGATACGATCACTGACAGACCAAGTGACACATTCCTCTCGCGGCACAGCTACGGATACGATCACTGACAGACCAAGTGACACATTCCTCTCGCGGCACAGCTACGGATACGATCACTGACAGACCAAGTGACACATTCCTCTCGCGGCACAGCTACGGATACGATCACAGACAGACCAAGTGACACATTCCTCTCGCGGCACAGCTACGGATACGATCACTGACAGACCAAGTGACACATTCCTCTCGCGGCACAGCTACGGATACGATCACAGACAGACCAAGTGACACATTCCTCTCGCGGCACAGCTACGGATACGATCACTGACAGACCAAGTGACACATTCCTCTCGCGGCACAGCTACGGATACGATCACAGACAGACCAAGTGACACATTCCTCTCGCGGCACAGCTACGGATACGATCACTGACAGACCAAGTGACACATTCCTCTCGCGGCACAGCTACGGATACGATCACAGACAGACCAAGTGACACATTCCTCTCGCGGCACAGCTACGGATACGATCACTGACAGACCAAGTGACACATTCCTCTCGCGGCACAGCTACGGATACGATCACTGACAGACCAAGTGACACATTCCTCTCGCGGCACAGCTACGGATACGATCACTGACAGACCAAGTGACACATTCCTCTCGCGGCACAGCTACGGATACGATCACAGACAGACCAAGTGACACATTCCTCTCGCGGCACAGCTACGGATACGATCACTGACAGACCAAGTGACACATTCCTCTCGCGGCACAGCTACGGATACGATCACAGACAGACCAAGTGACACATTCCTCTCGCGGCACAGCTACGGATACGATCACTGACAGACCAAGTGACACATTCCTCTCGCGGCACAGCTACGGATACGATCACAGACAGACCAAGTGACACATTCCTCTCGCGGCACAGCTACGGATACGATCACTGACAGACCAAGTGACACATTCCTCTCGCGGCACAGCTACGGATACGATCACTGACAGACCAAGTGACACATTCCTCTCGCGGCACAGCTACGGATACGATCACTGACAGACCAAGTGACACATTCCTCTCGCGGCACAGCTACGGATACGATCACTGACAGACCAAGTGACACATTCCTCTCGCGGCACAGCTACGGATACGATCACTGACAGACCAAGTGACACATTCCTCTCGCGGCACAGCTACGGATACGATCACTGACAGACCAAGTGACACATTCCTCTCGCGGCACAGCTACGGATACGATCACTGACAGACCAAGTGACACATTCCTCTCGCGGCACAGCTACGGATACATTGAGATAGGAAAAACATGGAGGCGCCGCGTTATATTTGACATACACTTTGCATACAAATATGAGTGACATACGATACAGACTGTGAAATATCGTTTTGTCTCATTCTTTCTAATGAAATAATCATATGTGATAAAAGAGACAACAATATTTAAGTTGTTTCTCATTATGGTAACATTTTGTCGTGACGTAGGGACAGTTGTAGGTAAGTGCCCTATCAGCCATCTTATGCGACATCTATTTAGTCTGTGGCATTGAGATAGGAAAAACAGTCTGTGGCGACGAGTTTCGTGGTAGTTGTGCTGTCAAATGGTTGTTTATTTTTTGTGTTATTGAGATTTGCGAGATTATTACGAGAAGTTTACCTTTAAAAATGAATGTAAATGTTGGAAAACAGCAAACCAACATGCCTATGTGTTGTATTGTGAAGTGTGGTGCAAGAAAGAATGGAAATCAACCTCAATTGTCTTTGCATAGGTTAGTAGCCGGTTTTCATGCATTATTACATAAATTCATACACGTTCGATGAACAAATTGTTACTCAATCGTGATTTTAAGGCTAAAGTATATTTGGTAAGGTATATTTGGGGTCATTTTCGTATAACAGACCTATTTATTATTTCATTCGTTTGTTTACAATAATATGTCATGTGGAATAGTGTTGTACCGTTGCTGTAATAGTTTCCGAAACCTGTTCCTCCGCTGAAACGATATCGGTACAATCAGCGATGTTAACATAAATCGTTCTGCGTGCCCTAATCGGTCCGAGTGACTTTGCTTGGTCACAGCACCGGGAGACAGTTTTATATGATGATAAAATAAGACATCGACATTTTGTTATTTATTTTAGTTAGATTTAGCAGCAGCTCTAACCAAGATGATTTATTGATCAAAATACTTACCTTTTTTATAGGTTTCCTAAAAATGAAGGATTAAAGAAAAAGTGGTTAGAGGCTATTGGTGAAGAAAATATTAATCCGCGACATAAAGAATGGTACCTCTGTTCACTTCACTTTGAAGAACGCAGTTTCAATAGAACACTTGATGTAATGAGATTACATGATTACTCTGTTCCCACAGTATTTTCGGTAAGTGTAAATAATAATTGATTAATAATAGCCCGGCCCTTTGGCCTGAAATAAATAAATAGATGTATTAATTACATAAATAAATCATATTGTAAATTGCTTATTGCTTATTATTATCTATTTTTTTCAGGCACCTGGCAAAAAACAACGTCACGAGTCATCTGTATTATATTAAACGAGAAACATTCAAAACACTGACGTTTCTCCACGTATCATCACATCTCCTGTAATGCCTCCATTACAATTCCCCACCGAATTGTGGAAACAGACGAAACAGTGCACAAAGTGGTGTGTATCTACTCAAACGTTTTTGATGCTAGAAAATTACAGGAGGTTCTTACGAAAATTAAAATTTTATAACATTACGATAATAATGAGAAAACATTGAAATCCAAATGAGACATTTTAACAAAGTAGAAAAATAAAGTATTTTTGGAACAAAATCTACCCACAGGGGATAAATTATCTAAAATGAAATGTGGCGATGAAATGAGCTGAGTTCTCTCTTATTTAAGGTGTGGTTACGGTACCAATGACGTATCCTCTCTGTTTCGTAGCTGTACTACAGGTCCACCTGTCAGTGATTTATCAGCACGTTTTCTGATCTTCGTGCTAAAGTATAAATATAGAATTGGATTTTTTAGGATCTATAGACTTAGCATGAAACAAATATTATAAAGCAGCATTTTCGACGCAAGTTGATGATTGAAGTAATTTTCATTTATTTTTTGAGGTTGTACAAATTGAAAAAATTAAGGCTTTAAAAGAAAAATGTGCCAATCAACAACAAAAAGTTAAACGCCTTATCGAAAAGATTCGAAAGAAAAACAAAAAAAATTGCCAATTTGAAAGATATTATAGAAGACCTTCGAAGAAAAAATTGTATCAACATGGAACAGACTGTTGTAATAGAAGAATTGGCGGGACCAATAAACTTCTTAAAAAGACAAATTAATAAGTCCAAAGGTTTACCCGCACCAAAAAAATACTCTGAAGAAACTGACTGGACAGGTACACACAATTTGTGTGGTTCTTTCCTCAAAAGACCATTTCAGACAGCGATCTATATAGCCTTCACGTGATCTGACCAAGATTTTGTCTGGACTTTAAAAGATACTGTGACCACGGAGTTTCTTTCGGCCTTTCTTCTCAGAGTAGTCAGATAGGATGCGCTGACCTAATTTAGTTTTTAAAATACGATTGACGTGTAAAAGTGTTTGTACAAACCTACTTACAGAAATAAAATCATTTATCATTTATAATTATTATCACACCAATAAACATATTTTAAGTAAAAAAAATATTATTTATATTTTTACTCCACAACTCACTCTTTAATAAATAGTTAGGTATGTTACACAGACATGTTGTATACAAAAGTTTTTAATTCTGTACATAAAAAAACACTTGATATGAGTTTTATCCTCAGATTATCAGACGGTAAGTAAACTACTCATCTTTTTCTCTCAGCAAATTTAACCAAACCAAACGTGATATCAAGTAAGACTCGTATCGATACTCGTTATAGTAACACCAATATTCCTTGATTGCCACAACCCTAGCAATGGCAGCCATTTTATGAGACATTATGAGTGGTAGGTAGGCACCTTTTTTTTGTTGATATTTCCAGTCCATACTATTATAAGTCAATGTACGGATACGATCACTGACAGACCAAGTGACATTGTATTTATTTGTTGACATAATATATATGAATTGACTTTTGAATTAAACATTTCACATCAATTATAATTAGGCTTTTATATGTATTGTTTCTGCATGTGATAATCACACTCAGCGTCAGCCTCCCGATGAAGTTGCTCAATAAATTTGTATGTTCGACGATCTCTGTTAAGAGCGTTTATACCTTATGAGTGGCAACGTCGCAATTTAGTGTCATATTTCGTGGTTTTCAATTTTTATCATTTAATCGGAGCTATATTTTAAAAACCTGTTTAATTAACTTTTTAGAATTACGTGAAAGTGTTTAAAAAGTAAGTAACCGTTAACCGTAATGCTTACAGTTATTTTACAATGAAAATAACGCCCTGCAAGTTTCCAATGTATTATTTGCATATACTATTATATCTAATTTTATGTATAGGGTTGTTTTTTGTTTACAAATTTTATGTTACTCCGTTTTAATTTTTAAATTTTATTTATTTTTTAGTCTAAGGAGTTTCAATTAAAAGTTTAATGTAATTTTGTAGAATTAGCATAGATATAAGCGATTTGGTGTAAACTTTTAGCTTATATTTTATGAATAAATGAATGAATATAAATAGAACTGTAAACGCAACGATTTCTTACCTTTTACACAGTTTTCACATCATTCTAAAAAGTTAATTAAACAGATTTTTAAAATATAGCTCCGATTAAATGATAAAAATTGAAAACCACGAAATATGACACTAAATTGCGACGTTGCCACTCATAAGGTATAAACGCTCTTAATCCTAAAGATACAAAGTATTTATAGCTAATTTATGCTATGATGAAAATTGCTGCGGGACGACGATGTACTACATTATAATTACTTACTCAGTAGATTTGGAAGAAGTTGCACTGCTGACAAAGCTAATTGTAGTAGGGCTACTACACTTAACTAACGCCTAAATACCTAGGGCACCAGTCGTAACATCGATAAGTGCGAGTTTGATAAGAAAAACATCGAGTTCCTCGGATACGAAGTGTCATCAGGAATCAACCCCACTCAAGAACGAATACAAGCCATAGTCAACTATCCGAAACCACATACAGTTCAAGAACTAAGAAGATTTTTAGGTATGATAAACTTCTACCGTAGTTGTTTACCACGTCAAGCCGAGCACTAACATGAATTGAACAAATACCTACACAATAGCAAGAAGAACGACAAAACTCCGACACAATGGTCTTACTTGATAGAAGGAATGAAACTTGAGCATGAATCCGTTTTGCCAGTTTAGGTATTAAGGTAGTCTTTGGTTCCAACATATCTAGCAACGAATGATTTACGATGATAAATTAAACATTAGTAAGCGGAGTACGTCGCTTCCTAAAGTTTCAGTTACTGCCCACTAGATGTCGCTAAAACCAAATACACTTCAAATAATATGCTTGAGAAGTTAGAAAGAAGTTTTTATACTGAGGACTTGTAAGTACAAATATTATAATAAATACTAATAAAGGGGATTGGTCGCGTAAGTATTTAAAATTTACTTCGCGTCGGCCGCGGTGGCGCGTGGCGGTCCATAGAAAATGCAACATGTTTAAGCCTGCGTTCCTCCTGGCGTTAAGAGGAAACCACCACTCGTGGTCGGCCGGGAATCGGCCTGCGATTCCCGACACCCAGGGCGTCTCCTGCGGCGACTAGAAGCGTGAGGGCGCGAATTTTGCCTCTCCCTCACGCGTTCCGCCTTCTTCTCGAGCAATACTGCTTCGCATGAGGTGACGGCTTCTCATGCCCTCTCGCTCCGTACCATGGCCTGGACCAGGGCCGGACGCGAGAGATCGCCACCGCCAATCGCCTCCACGAGGACACAGCGGTGCTCCGCCGAAGCCGGGCAGACCACCACCGTATGCTCCACCATGTTCTCCAGGTGATCCACACAATGGTGACACCCGGGCGTTTACTCCCGCCTTATCCGGAACAGGAACCTCCCGAAGCAGCCGTGTCTGGTGACGACCTGCATCAGGTGGTAGGCGAGGACTAGCCACTCCTCATAGAGGGCGACTTATCGCCGCAATTGTGGCGTGCCCAGCTCTGGGCTGGCTCTTCTCTTCTCACGTCTCTTCCTTTTATTTGTGGCACTGTGTTATTTAGCAAAAAATAATCCTTATGATGAAGCCTTTCGATCGGTATGATAAAGCTACAAGTGATTATTTTTCTCGTGTAACTGGTTCGATTTCCGGTTCAACCATGTAATTATTTAAATATCTATGAATGCAGTTTAAATTGTTTTTTAAATTAAAATAATGTCTTCTTTCAGTAAAATGTTCCATCTACAATATTCAAGGTACTTTTCCTCCATGTGGCATATCCGTGGGACGCCCTGTATATGTAGTATTGTCAATTCACTTATAAAATCATTTATATACATTTTATTGCCACTTGGTGCAGTCATTATTAGGATAATATAACTTTTATAAATTTTCAAATCTTATCACCCGAACGAACGATACATTTTTCATAATCTACTGAGAAAATCGGTGCGCAATATCGGTATTAGCAAATAAGATAATATGATGAGTCCCAACCAAACGTCAAGAGGTTATGCTACGTTTCAAGAAATTATCTCACGCCGCCGTGCTAGCATTTAAGACGATAACTTTTATCCAAAAAAAAAAACAACTGACTTCAAAAAAAAACACCATAAACTGAAAAATAATTTTAATTTCGGAAGTCTGTGACTTTGCATGATCTGTATTTTAGTTATTAATTATTATAGTCTGTTCTAAAGTCCACTATGACCTGGCTGCTGCACCCAGAGTTGACTCCAGACGAGGGAAGTCCTCAACGGTCAACAGTAGACACGACATTAAATATGCGCGTTTGATTATGTATTTTATTAATTATGATATTCCGTTCTAAAGTCCACCAGACATGGGTGTTGCGCCCAAGTTTGGCTCCAGGAGAGGAAACTCATCAGGGGTCACAGCAGAGACACTAAATTGGTTATGCGAATTCAATTATTATGATAGCCCATTCTAAAGTTCACCATGATCTGGCTGCTGCATCCAGAGGTGGTTCCAGAAGAGGGAACTCCTCAGCTGTCAACAGCACAGACAACATTTTATATACGCATTCAAATATAATAGCCCGTTCTAAAGTCCACCATGACCTAGGTGCTGCACCCAGAGATGGCTCTAGACCAAGGAATTCCTAAACGGTCACCAGCACAGACACATAACTTTATCTACGCATTCATACGCCATGACCTGTCTGCTGACCCAGTATTGGCTCCATACGAGAGATCTCAGCGGTCAACAGCACAGGGACGAAATTTTGTATAGGTATGCATTCAATTATGATAGCCCGTTCTAAAGTATGGCATGACTTAGATAGTGCAACTCGGTTGCCTTCACACCATGACTTGTGTGAAGGCGTGTTTGTGTTCGTTGGACTTGTCTTTACAAATACCTTTCAAGTGAAGGTGACAGATAGAACAGATAATTACACAAATTCTAATGCAAAAAAGTACAAAATAAAATTTAAGTCAATAAAAGCCTTTCAATAAAAAGCTAATCCAAGAAGTTAATATCACCAAGGAGTTTTTCAATTATTATTTTTTCTAATGGCCACCCCTGAGATGCGAAGCGCGCAATTTTTGTAGCAATACAAAAAACAAATCATTCCAATTTTTCTTGTCTGTGGCACGCTTTAGCGCATGCGCGGTGATGTGCTGGGTTTTTGCGCCATAAATACGTTTTGTTTTAAACACACACTCGTGTTTTAATACCCCTCGTTAAGCGACAGTTTCAAAAACAACTATTATCCAACTGTTTAAATAACGCGCATTGATAAGATTTGTTGGCTTAATAGATATTTACATAACCAATTTAGCGCGTCGTATGTCGACATTCTGGGGTCGCTGAGGACCCGCTACGAGCCGGCGGAGGCTCATGTGTTCGGGTCCAATTGGGGGCGCTTCGGAACTACGGGGTGTTCACATACATGGGCGATATGTTGTGGGGACGATAGAGGTGGAGAGCGGGGAGTTGCACCCATGTTCCAGTATCGTTACACAACTCTGACGGTAAACATTCAAACGCAGCGAGTTTTGAGATACGATTTATTAACATAAATAGTAGGCGCGCCTTCACATAAACACTTCATGGAATTATCATCTTACAAAGAAAACTAATACCTAACAATACACAAACCACGTCCTACAGAGGATACCCATCATTATCTTACAAAATAGGAATGTAACAATAATACGATAACGGGAAAGCACGCGAACAAGAAAAACACGATCCCGCCGTATAACTCTGTGATAATATAATAATGTAGACTACACGTGAGTGAGGGCCATATAAACAGACCGCGGGCGTCGCCGGCCCGCAGGCTAACTTTATCGATAACATATTAAAATGCGAAGTAAAGGCATCGATACACGAGCAGTCGCCGCGTGCCGCGCCACGCCGCATGTCGTCGCGACCCGTCGCGCGGCTCCCGCACGCGTCTAATTTTGAGGTAGCGGTTCAGTTTCGCGGCAGCACACAATTTGCTAAATGTTGTGAATACCGTCGAACAGTTCGACTCAAACTATCGCAGCGACCGTCCGGCACGCCGCGCGTCACTCGCTCTCTGCGGTGCCGTTATCTAGTGCGGGCGTCGCGTCGGGCGGGGCGAGCGCGTCGCGCGGGACGGGCGAGTCGGGCGGGGCGGGCGCGTCGCGCGGGACGGGCGAGTCTGGCGGGGCGGGCGAGAGCGGCGTGCGCGGCGCGGGCGGCGCCAGCAGCGTGGTCCACTCGCCGTCGGGCTCGTACAAGCACTCGACGCACGACAGGAACTCCTTGCCGTCGAAGCCGCCGACGGCGTAGAGCGCGTCGTGCAGCACGGCCAGGCCCAGCGCGGCGCGCGGCCGGCGCAGCTCGGGCCCGGCGCGCCACGCGCCCGCGGCCGCCAGCCACTCGGTGCGGCGCAGCGAGGCCGCGCCGTCCGAGCCGCCGGCGGCCACCAGGCGGCCGCGCCAGGCCGCCGCGCCCACGGAGCGCCGCGCCGTGGGCAGCGCCGGGCCCGGCTCCCACTGGGCGGGCGCGTGCGCGGGCGCGTGCGCGTGCGCAGGCGCGGGCGCGGGCGCCAGGCGCAGGCGCTCGGTGCTGGCGAGGCAGTGCCACGCGTCGCAGCCTCCCAGCGCCCACAGCGAGCCGTCCCAGTATACGCTCGCGCACTGCGACCGACCTGCGACCGCAAACCGCATTATTTAAAGAACTTTCAGTTTTTACACGACTGCCCAAAAAAAGTGTTCATTTTATTACAACTTGTTTGACGAAAGTTTTTCGCAGACGTTTTTTTGGGAATGAATTTTCCGAAGTCTACGAAAAAAAAAATTTTTTTGGGAAAAAGGAAAGGGAAGACGTTTTTTCTCTACTCGACATGGATCTCAAGCTTAAGCACAAACACCTGGATTTTTCTGATTTGTGAGCATAACTTGCTAACATTCGGATCAAAATTGTAACCCTGTTCAAGGGGAAAATCATTACGATCCTTTCATGAATGGAATCTGAAAGCCGATATCCAATATAACTAGGTAGTAGCGAACTGAAAAGACATTTGCTTCAAGCGATCGAGTAAAGGTTAGGAGGATAGGACCACACGGTACCGCCGCACGTCGCGTCTGTCGCGCTCGTCGGGACGTCGGGACGTCGGCCGCGCGGCTGTCGGCAAGCGCGCGCGCACTTTGCTCTCGAGGTTATGCGCTAGTTTCAGCTGATATTTATTAACGAATACATTGCTTGTTAGAGTTGTAAAGCAAAAAAAAGTGTTTAATCGCAAATAATGATTTCATTTAACTGTTCTCACAGTAGTGTACAAAAAATGCTAAAAAAATTAGGTAAAGTTGTTTAAAAAAAACAGTTTTTTTTATGGTATCGCATCGAGAATCACTAACCCTTCCGAAAGGGTTTCCCTTACACCCTGTGTGATAGAAAGAGAGAGATATAGTTTTCATGGTTTTCGAGGCTGCTGAAACTGATAACGAGGTCAGTACGAAAATCCAAGATGGCGGCGAACATTTATTTTTATCATCAGTTCCGTTTTTATAGTTTTCAAGGATGCTCACGCCTACAGTGAGGTCAATTGTATGCAGAGTTGATGAAAAAGCGTAAGGGCCCCCGACACACACTAATGCGTTCATTAATTCACAAAACACTTCGCAAGCAATGAGAAATTGCTACTGAAACCTGCGGGTGTCGACCTCAGGACGAGCTGCTTCTCACACGGACAACTGTACATCACTTGCTCATCTCCAGTCCTGGCTCTGTATATTGTGGCTGCTGAGAGCAAAACTACAAACGTAGTGTACAGAAAAGTTTTATGAAAATGTGGCTGTTGTTTTAGTATATTGTGGTGTATTACGACTTCCATGCGAAGGGAGTCGCGGGCAGAAGCTAGTGAGCAGCACTATAACGAACTAAGCGTTTGGAACGAAAGTGTATGTTATAAACGCTAAATGTTTGCATGGCATGTAATTTGACATTAGCGAGCAGGTAAGGCAAAAAACCGGCCAAGTGCGAGTCGGACAAGCACACGAAGGGCTCCGTACCACCGTACAATATTTAAACAAGAAAAATGGACAATTTGCTGAACATCTTTCTAACAAAACAAAAAGAACTAAATCAGTTCGGCCGTTTGGGAGCTACGATGGCGCAGACAGACACACAGATACACACGTTAAACTTACAACACCCTTGTGTTTCCGTCATTCGCCATTTGAAAAAGCATTGTTGTTTTTACAAAAGAGCTATTGAAACCAAAGAATCAACAATAAAACGGTGCAGATGGTGAGTTCGAAACCAGCAAATGCAAATATATTTATATTTGCTTTTAATAACGACGACGAGTAATGACAGGCAAAACGATATTACATTTGTTTTGAATTCTGGAGCCTCAGATCATTTGATAAATAGAGAGAAGATTTGGCACTTAAACTTCAGAGCTAGAAAGGCAATAAACATTTCAGTAGCGAAAAAAAATGGCACGTTTATACACGCGACGAAGAAAGGGAATCTCCCGGTTACCAATAAGATGGGCGCACCAGGCGTACTACGGGATGTGCTATTGTGTTCCGATATTCCATTTGATATTGTGTTCCATTTTAATGATTCGATACACTCGGCACCAGCAGCCACACATTGGAGTGAGCATGACATACTCTCAGCCGCTAGGGTACATTCATGTCAATGAAAGACGAACGCAGTAAGCTTTGTAGTAGGTACATAGTGCTCACGCATGTGCTATGCAATTATACAATACTAAGATATTGAATGTATACAATGCAAGGATAGTTTTTACAAACTTCATCAACTCCAACAATATCTTCGAATGCTAATCAATTAGTTTATGCGCCAAAAATGCGCAAAAATGCTTGGCTCAGCGCTGGTCGTGCTCCACAGAGGATGACCAGCGCTGAGCCGAGCATTTTTGTCAGCGATGTAATCCCCCAACTTATAATATCTTGTGCGTTTTATACAAGATTTAAATTTCGTTTCATTCAGTTGGAGTATATGGGGAGGTATTTTATTGTAACATTTTAAAGAGCACCCCATGAAGGATGAGTCTACCTTAGCCAGTCTGAAACCTGGTTGAACTAATTGGTGTCTATTTCTTGTCCTATAGTTATGTTTTTCACCTCTTTTGCTGAAAAGATTAAAATTTTCCCTTAGGTTCATGATGTTTTCATAGATATATTGACAAGGTACCGTCATGATGTTAATGTCATTAAACAGTTCCCTTAGAGAATCGCGCCTGCGGAGGCCATATATTGCTCTGATGACTCTATTCTGCAGAATAAAAATATACTCAATATCAGCAGCCCGTCCCCATAATAAAATACCGTAAGACATGATACTATGAAAATAACTGAAATAGACTAGTCTCGCGGTATCTACATTAGTGAATTGACGGATTTTCTTACAGCATATGCTGCTGAGCTCAGCCGTCCTGCAAACTCAAACTCAAAGCATTTATTTCAGTTAAGCCATTTACGGGCACTTTTGAATTGTCAAGTGGTCGGTCAGTCAGAAATATGAAGCTAGTTGCCCATTCCAAAGCGTAGTAGGTACCTATGGAGAAGAACGGGCAAGAAACTCCATGGACACTCTTTTAAATTATATTGTTACATAAATATTAGTTACATCATTAATCTTGTTTAAAGGTATAATTATATGTGAGAACGATGTAAATAAGACGTACAAATTGAGTGTCCAGTGTACAGCTAATATAATTTCAAACAAAACAATCCATAATTAAATAATTAAATTAAGCCGTGGTGGCTAACGGCCGAAATTAATAACCAATCTAATCCAATATCTCTAGATTTAAGATTGAAAATTCAATCCAGATTTGTAGTAAAGTGTAGCTAAAAACGATCCACGGATTGCAATAGCAATCTTTTCAACCAATCGATCTTTGAGAGGACGGATCATAGACTACAGATTGCCCTCTGTTCGAAAATGACAGTTTGAGTGTGTCAATAACCTATCGTTGAATTTGACGTCTGTTTTGATTGGTGTAAACAATCCAAATCTTAATTTTAGAATTTCGTAGGATATCAGATTAACTTCACAGATTTTATTTGAAAAATGGCCCTGTCGATATTCTCCAGTGATAGTGACAGTGATATGGAAGTTCTGGCTCAATTATCGGATTGGGATAGTACTGATAGTGACGGTGGTGAAGAAATAAGACGTCAACGCGCTTCTTCGCGGAGAATTAAAAGGGTGAACTACATGCAAAGTCTGGATGATGCGGAGTTTACCTTTAGCTTTAGGCTGTTATGCCTAATATATAAATTATGCCTCTCGTCCGTGTAACTTCATCAAGGTAAGTTGCAAATAGTACTTTAGAAAAACAGCTAGGTAAGTACGTATTACCTACCTACCAAAGAACTTTGTTTGTAAAGTATGTATAATATTTTTTTCAGAAATAATGGAGTGCACCGCATCATCAACTAAAATCAAGTTTCTTTGGCGGCGGCGACTTTTCGCTTTCGCTTGTTTGACAACAAAAAATACCACGCCACAGATAATAAAACGCATCCCAGCTTTAGCCGTTTCGTGACATTCCTTTTTAACCAACAAGTTTTGAATTTTATCACGTCTTTTTCGTATTAATAGAATTATTACGTCTTCGAAAAATATATGTATTAAAAGTCCTTAAAAAGAAAATTGTAAAGCCTATTTATGGTTAGTTTTTTGATTATTACAAATAAACGAACCATGTCTATTTTTATACATTTTGCTTACAACTGAATGACGAAAAGGGAAAGGATTTCAAAATATCTGCGGATTGAGCGACCGCAGGATCGTCTTTTTTCGTTATTGGGACGCGGTTTGGACACCGATCCATAGATTGGTATTATATCGACGATCGATTTATATCTTGGATCATGGATTCAATATTAATTTCGGCCAGTTGACCAGTCCTAACTGACAGCGCCCGTTCACGAACATGACGCATGGATCATGGACGCATGGATGCAAAAGATGGTAAATGAGGACTCCATTGATGTCTTGAGTCAAGCGTAATCCCCAGGAAAACAGTTTAGACGACGTATTCTAGTTCCTCTTTATTAAACACTATGTCACAATCACTACTTTTAACATTCGGTAAAGCAAAACCTATGCGTTTAGTTTTTTCCCCATTTAATACTAAACTATTAACAGTGAACAAATTGTGTACCTGCATTAGGGCATTATTTACGTCGTCAAGGTTTGATGCACGTTTATTTATAAGGAAGTATCGTCAGCATATTATAACAGCACTTGTGGTTGGTTTTTTAAGAAATGGGGTAGATCATCAATATATACTAAAAAGAGGAAGGGACTTAATACCGAGCCTTGTGGAACACCCATTTTTACTTTTAAATCAAATGAATTGACACCATTTATTTGGACATTTTATTGTCTATCATTTAAATAAGATTTTACTAAACTAGGCGCGAGTTTAACTAGTCCGTAATGCTCAAGCTTTAAGAGCAAGGTTTCATGATCAATGCAGTCAAATGCCTTGGACTCAAGCAAATTGTAAAAAAAAAATCATACGTGCATCGAAATAGTCTGTTTACTGTTGTAAATTTATTCTTTTCACGAATCCTGTCAGTTTCGTTGCGTCCGAAAGTTGTTTAAAATGACGGGATAACCCCGTTAACGGATGCAGCTGATTAAATCGCCACCCTGTATTAATGAAAGAGTCAGAGGCAGAGAGAATGTCGCATGGAGATGGCATAATGATTATTCTTTATGTGCGGTAAGCCACGGTATGGAACTTCGTTCCAAAAAAATTGACGTGTCACTAATGTGAGATGTTTGATTAATTTAGTAAAGTAAACAACGAGTGTTAGTAAGATGTGCGATAGTGAGGCTGTCGCTCAGCTCCAATGACTAACCGGCGTTGAGCGGCGGTGCCTCGCTCCAGGCGTCGGCGTCCGGGTCGTAGCGCAGCACGCGCTTCAGGTTCACTCCGCCCGACCAGCCGCCCACCACGTACAGCTCGCGTCGGGCCTCCACGCTCGCCGCGCCCGCGTGCGACAGCGCCAGCGGCAGGCGCGCCCGCCCCGCCCAGCCCGCCCAGCCCGCGCCCGGCGCGGCCTCGCCCAGCGCCGCCACCGAGTCCAGCTCCGCGTGCCCGTCCGACCCGCCCAGCGCGAACAGCGCGCCGCCCAGCACCGCGGCCGGGAAGCGCGCGCGCGCGCAGCGCATGTCCGGCAGCGCCGTCCACTCGTTCGACACCGGGTCGTACGCCTCCACCGCGCGCAGCACGCGCGCGCGGTCGTAGCCGCCGCACACGAGCAGGCGGCCGCCCAGCACCGCCGCGCCGTGGGCCGCGCGGCCCAGCGCCAGGCGCGCGCGTCGCACGCCCGCCTCGCCCTCCGCGCGCGCGCCGCCCAGCACGCCGCCGCGCGCCGCGCCGCCCGGCCCGCCCGCGCCCACGTCGCGCCACGCCACGCGCGCCGCCGCCAGCCGCCCGCGCAGCGCCAGCAGCGCGCGCGTGGTGCGCGCGCCCGCCACGCGCGTGGCCGCCAGCACGGCGCAGGCGGCGCGCGGCGTGCGCGCGCCCAGGCACAGCGCGGGCGCGGGCGCGGGCGCGGGCGCGGCCGGCCCCGGCTCGGCGGCCCGGCGCGAGGCGCGGCCGCGCTCGGCGGCCTCGCGCCGGTACTCGTGCAGCTCGGGCGCGTCGCCGCGCGCGGCCGGCAGCTCGCCGCAGTCGCGCAGCGCGCCGCGCGTGTCCACGTACAGCAGGTGCGTACGCGCGCATAGCTCGTCCAGCTGCACAGAACTAGTGTGAGCGCGCGCCGGCGTGCGATGCGCGTCGCTGACGGAGATACTTACGTCGGCTTCGACGGCCTGCTGGTCGCGCAGCCAGATGAGCGCGGCGTCGGCCACTGCGAAGGCTGTCTCCTCGCCGCCCTCGGCGCTGGTCTCGCGCAACATTTCAATGCGAATGAGAGGCAAAGTCGCCAGCGCACCACTCTTGCACACCTCGTCGAACTGAAACGGTAGCAAGACGCTCGATTCATTTTCATCAAGAGATGCAGATTTTTTCTAACATACATAATAGTTTCCTAAATGAATTGGCAAGGTACCGTCATATTATTAATCTTTTTAAATGATTTTATTTCTGCAAGTAGGTTTGTACAAACACTTTTACACGTCAATCGTATTTAAAAGCTAAATGAAATCGGCGTTTCTCTGAGAAGAAAAGCCAAAACATACTCAGAGGTCGCAGTCTCTTTTAAAGTCCAGACATAATCTTGGTCAGATCATGTAAAGACCATGTAGATTGACATCTGAAATAGTCTTCTGAGGAAAGAACCACACAGCTTAAGTGGACCTGTCCAGTCAGTGCACGCATTTGACAGTAACCGTGCAGCTCAACTCAGAACATAAGGATCTCAACGATACGACGAACAATACCAAAGAAAGGACATTTGGGTAGGCCGCATAAGCTACTTAAACTGCCAGACCATGATTAAAGCTGAAACAATGACCCGCATAGTCCTCACATTCACAATAATTAAAATAATAATATTATACTTCACAAAGTAAGTATTCATACCATTGTGTAAATAAAAATTTTCAAATGACAAATAGTATGCAAAAAAACCGAAATCAGCACCTATGCAAAAAAAAATGGGAGCAATTCAATCCCAAGCCTTTTTGTCCTCAATATAATCTTTCACAGTACTTATAAAAGGCTTTCTGGCATAACTTACGTTTAATGAATGATTTGAATTTATTAAGGTTTAGATCTTGAACGTGGATAAAAGTGTATACATTGACATCTGAATGAGCCACCTATTTTCTTAAGCCTTGTTATAGGTACAATAAATTTGTGTTTGTTCCTGGTATTGACGTTATGCATATCACTGTATTTTTTTAACAGTTTTATATTTTTATGAGCATATAAAAGATTTCCAAAAATATACTGAGAAGGCACAGTCATTACATTAATCTCCTTAGATTTCTCTCTGAGAGTGTGTCTTGGACTTAATTTATAAATTGATCGATCAGCTCTTTTCTGCAAAACAAAGATAGTTTGAATATCGGCGGCATTTCCCCTCAACAGAATACCGTACGACATTAAACTATGGAAATAGCCAAAGTATGCTAAACGGGCTGTCTCTATGTCAGTTAAATTACGAATTTTTCTAACAGCGTTTGCTGCGGAGCTAAGCTTTTTGGACAATTTATCTATATGTGAGCCCCACTGAAGCTTAGCATCAAAAGTTAAGCCTAAGAATTCTGTGTTATCTTCAGGATTCAATTCTTTATCAAGATATTAGTTATCACCTGTCTAACGTGAGGTAGCGTAAACTTACTGCATTTGTTTTTTTTTTTCATTAGGAAGTAAATTATTAACATTGAACCAGTGAACTACTTTTGAGATCGCGCTATTTACATCGCCAGTAACCAGCTGTTGACGTTTAAGTTTAAACAAAAGTGAAGTGTCATCCACAAACAACACTATATCATGATTATCCTTTGCTTGATCTATCATGATCATTCCTTTTTTACTTGCCTTACCTCATGGTAAGGCAAGTCATTAATATAAATAAGAAACAAAAAAGGACCGATAATTGAGCCCTGTGTGACTCCCATTGTTACAATAGAGCTGGGAGATCTTTTTCCATTAACATCAACGATCTGAATCCTATTACTCAAGTACGAAGGATCGTATTAAGCAAGTACGTATTGGATCATTGAGACAGAGAATTTACTTGTTGTCTGTAAATAAAACATGTTTAGTCTTTAAGTTAATATTACTCTTTAATTAGTCTTCTCCGTTTTTGTAATTTTATATTTTAACATTATAAGCACCTTTCTAGTCTGAAACACAGGTTCTACCTAGTTCAGGCAAATAAGCAACTGAGTCCTCTAATTTTTAATTTATGTTATTGTAAATCTGCACCATTTTTATAAATAAACGATATTATTATTATTATTATTGAGTTCCCTTCAAAATGGTGCTGATCCATACGTCATGTTCGTGAACGGGCGCCGTCAGTAGGCACTGGTCATTTCTTAGCTGCCACGGCTTATTTTAATTCCATATTTGTTTTTATCTTTTTATTACGGACGCTTTTAACGTGCACGTCTTTCTACATCGTTCTCACGTGTATAATTACAAAATGAATGATGTAACCACTTTATTGTAACAATATTTTGATTTAAAAGAGTGTCCATGGAGTTTCTTGCCCGTTCTTCTCCATAGGTACCTACTACGCTTTGGAATGGGCAACTAGCTTCATATTTCTGACTGACCGACCCCTTGACAATTCAAAAGTGCCTGTAATTGGTTTATTTGAAATAAATGCTTTGAGTTTGAAGTAAGAAGATCCAGAGCGCAGTCCCGGATTCCGTAGTGGCAGTTTCCTGATTAGCGTTTCATGAAGAACGCAATCGAACGCCTTGGACAAATCACAAAAGATGCCCAAGGCATCGCATTTATCTTCCCATGCATTATAAATATAGTAATAATATATTTTACTACAAGAACCTGAGTTTTCTAATAAATTAACATTAAAATCACCACAAGTGATAATGGACTACTTGTTCGAGTTACAAATCTTGTTTAACACTTCATCTATACGTTCACATTGCCTGAGAGATTCGCGGTTATAAATGGCTCTGACAACTCTCTTTTGCAAAATAAAGATGGAATCAACGTGATCGATAGATAGCGTTGTGCTATGACGTATTTTTTCTGAATCGCGGTGTTAAGACTTTCCGCGGAAGCATTAGGCTTGCTCGAGTATCTTTCGTTAGTCTATGTGTCGCAGTGTCCTAAATAAAAGTTGTCATCGTTCTCGTTCGTGCGTTTTTAAATTCGTTTCCTTCGAGTTTGTCAAGTAAATTCGTTCAATTCAAATGCACTTGGTGTTGGTTGATTTTGTTCGAGTCGACTCGACCGACGCATCGACTGACCTGTAATGTTAATAACAGGTCAGAGGCTCCGACGTTATTTAGGTCATTTTAGGTTTATAACGGGCTGATAGAAAGTTAGGAACATAAATAACGTCTCGGTCATTTCAAATTTTTTGTCAAGTTTTTTAAATGATAGAAACATAAATAACGTTACGTCTGGGTCATTTAGGTTTTATTTTTAGTCAAGTTTTGTAAATGTAAAGTCATTCGTTCGTTCGTATTATTGTTAGTAAGTAGTCTTATTGTAATTTTTTTTTTATTCTCGCTTTTTAGTGAATCATTCCGTAACTGATTTATCGAAAGCGAATATGGGTAGACCTACTAAACGCGCTGCTTGTATGAGGCATCGCCGTTTAAATGAGACAAGTGAAGAAAAGGAGAAACGCCTATCTCAAAGTAGGAAATCTGCTTCCAAAGCTATTTCAAAAAAAGAAAGTAGTTAACAGCGCAGAGACTTTCGCAAATGCGAGCTTACAGTAAAAAAGTTTTGAACAGTCAAAACATCGAAAGACGTGCTCACCGTCTCAGCTTGATCCACGATCGCCTATCAAATGAGACGGAGGAGCAACGAGCCCACCGACTCGGCTTGATCCACATTGATTTACATTCTGTGATTACTATAACTCACACACTGACATATTACTTGTTTACATAATTTGGGAAATCGTATACTTTTACAATGTTTGTAAATATGTGAACACCATGTATCTATCACTTAATAAACTTATTTATCATTGCTACGTTTATTATATTCTTTTTACCTATTGTGGTAGGGTAATTTTTATTATAGGTGCATCGTCTTCACATATAATTATTAATGTATACAAAATATTGTAACACATTTTAAAAGAGTAACGGTGGAGTTTCTTGCCCATTCTTCTCCATACGAAACTACCTTTTGGAAGGGGCGACTAGAATCAATTCTATTGAAATGTAAATGTTGACGTTCAAAAGTGCCTTTTATGTGCCTATTTGAAATAAATGCTTTGACTTTGACCACGATAGCTTATGTAACGAAACACCTGAAGCTCGTTTGGGTCGACTTAATGCAATGCGACAAGCTAGTCATGTTCGTAGGGACCTCACAAGTGAACAATCTTTTCAAACTGCTGTTAATGTTTTGCCGATGTTTTATGCGCTGTTTGTAAAAGAACTGTTTATCCACAACAGCGTTTCAATTTACAAGCAGATATGTATAGTAGGTACACTGTTACCCGAAGAATTGATTGCTTTAGGTACAATAACTGCGAGCTCCCGCTGTAATAATAATATCAGGAAAAGAAAAATTCCACCAACTTCATATTGGAATAAAATGATGCCCGCAGAAATACCGCCTGAATTAGCTAATTTGACGAGCATTAAAGAACGGTTTTTATGTCGAATTGTATCGTTTAAAAAAAATTACAAACATAATAACCGTTTCAGTCAAAATTGGTGTGCCTAAGGGGCAGGTTATTTTATTTGCAAAAGATGCTGTGGTAATAGCTGAGCAGTTACCACTGACACCACACCAAGCTGGTAGTTTTGGTTGTAGAAAGTCTCGAGAACCTTTCATGCTCGAAAGAATTCGTCGTGAATATGCAAAGATCGAGACAACCATCTTTACAGAGATGTTCAAGCACATTTTGAAACTACGTTAAATATTAGTCCGTTAGTCCAAATAGCTCAAAATTCTATTCGAGAAGAGGGTGGTGTTGCCTTAGAAACTTCCTCAGACCATTACGTCACTTTAAATGACAACAAGGCGATATTACGTGGATCATTCACCAAGGTGATTTACAATTTAATTAATCTCGGGATAAACAATGCACTGGGATAGCAGCTATTACTTGTTGTTGCAGCTTTCAGTGTCTTAAATCCAAGAGTGATATCGATTACATTGTAATCATTGGCGATAAGTACTACAATGACTGCATCGCTGCTAGAGATAATTCTGTGCCCGGCGAAGTAAACCCTGACTACCTTGCTGTAACATATCTTATGCCAAGATTCATCTATAATAGGCAAATGTAGCGATCACAGTACTAGAAGAAACCAATTATAATGGTCACATAGACAATGACAACAGTTCCGACGGTTTCCCGAGCCTAAAGAATGCTTTAAGAAGTTTTATCAGAGAACATTCAACTGGGATACTTACAGCAAACGCCACTTCGGTAGCAGTACATTGCAGAACTTTAGTTGAAAATCAAACATACTGGTTGTTTGATTCCCATGCGCGTGGTCCCAAGGGTGCTTCAGCTCCCATGAATGGTGCCACTTGTTGCATGTCCTTTAGTGAGCTGGACGATTTACACGTACCTTTTACCACGACACACGACATTTTACCGTCTTGCGACGCAATTTATTTATATCGGATAATAAAGTATCGAAGGTTCCCTTTTGAACTTTAGCGCCTCCAACATGGTTCTTAACATTTTCCTGCAATGTCATAAATTGGTCAGATATGATAAAAGCCTTGCTAATCGCTGATGGACGTGACGTCGATGACGCCGAACGCTTGACGTTCCCAGAGCGCTTAAAACTAGTGCAAAGACATCCTGTAGTGGTAGCACGACAGTTAACACTGCGTGTTAACGCTCTCGTGCGATTTGTAAAGCGCAATCCAGGTTGCTTGGGTGGTCCCATTGAAGACTTCTAGTACCGAGTGGAGTTCCACAACCGCGGTAGCCCACATCTGCACATGCTAGTGTGGTGAAGTAATGTTCAGGAATTTTCTACTCCACAAGGAATAGCCGTAATTGTAACGGTGGTCTCGTGTTCATTAAATCCCAACGACCACGTGTTGCGCAAATTATGTATTACGCCCAAACGAGCTGTAGGATTTAAGCCTTGCGGAATTTGTCGTCCGTTTTGAAACGGTCTCTACCACGACATGGTCGGGGGAAGATGGTGATGCGGAACTGAGAGATGAAGATATTACGCCAGGGATATATATCAGATTGCAGGACAACACGAGAATGCGTGTAAGAAATAGGCCGGCAGTATTACGTACTCGCTATTATACAATTAATAGTGAAGCGTATTATTATATTTTAATAGTAGGTATGCCACATACCATTCCGTGATGAATGCGAGTTACTGCTCGAAAATGAAACCGCTGAAGACTGTTTTATAAGGCGCCAAAGAGATCTACGCCCAATGCAGGGTAAAGTCATCGCAAACGCTCCCATATTATGTGTTGGTGAACAAATTGTAAATGACGATGATACCTTTTCTGAAAACGTGGGAGATCGAGCCGTCACGTCCGATGAACTGTTCCTGGGAAGCATTCGAGGATTAAATATTCAGCAGAGGGATTTATTTCAGAAGGTTTCGATGGCAATCGAAATCGATTTGCATGGACAAGAAAGTCAGCTGTTACTTTTTATCACGGGCGGTGCAGCGGTGGAGCATATTAAGCGTTGTTACGCACCAACAGTGTTGCCGCTCGTCAGATATTTGGCAAAACCCTATACAGTATTTTCTTGCTTCTATTTGATAAAAAAAATATGTGTTTATTCATTTATTATCTTAAATCTATACAATTAAGTTGGCGCGGCTTCCCAGAAAGTAATCCGAAGATACTTGTGATGGGATACATGGTGTTATTTCTGTAAGTAGGTTTGTACAAACACCTTAATATTTCTGTAAGTAGGTTTGTACAAACACCTTAAAACCTTTTTTTTAAACTTCCCTATCTGACTACTCTGAGAAGAAAGGCCGAAACCAACTCAGAGGTCAGTCTCTTTTAAAGTCCAGATAAAATCTTGCTCAGATCATGTGAAGGCTATGTAGATCGGTGTCTGAAATGGTCTTTTGAGGAAAGAACCACACAGATTGAGTGGACCTGTCCAGTTAGTGCACGCATTAGTCAGTAACCGTGCAGCTCAACTCAGAACTTAAGATGCTCAACAATTCCACGAACAATACCAAAGAAAGGACATTTGGGTAGGCCGCATAAACTACTCAAACTGCCAGATCATGATTAAAACTTTGATTAGAAACGATTGAGAAAAGAAATACTATGACGTACAAAAAAATTACTGGACAAAGACTCGAGAATGAACGGCGTAAATGGCGCTACATAAGTTGGCTGATCATAGATGAAATTCCTATCTATCTTTAACTGTGATATACCATCTATGTAATACATAATGGAATGCAATAAAGAATTGAGTATTGAACTACCAGAAGCCGTGTACTTAAAATTTGATGACGAAACTATTGGTCTTAGGCTAAATGTATAACAGTTGCATACCCATACCACCAACAAGCACCTGTGAAATACTTATTATCAATGAAGAGTTCCGGTGGCTATCTGTGGTCTCCTTCGTTAAAATAAATAAATCAGTTCCACTTCACCAAGTTATACTTTCTGAATGCCAATGCTTGACTTGTTGATGAAAATACCAAAACTGCTATAAGTATGTATTAGCCGCTGGTCCCGGGTTCGATCCCCGGACAAGTCAAACATTTGTGTGCATGAACATGTCTGTTTGACCTGTGTTTGGGTGTGTATATGTATATAAGTTTGTATATCAGTCATCAGGTTACCGTAGTACAGGTTCTACCTAGTTCGGGACCTGCAGACCTTGTGTTGTCCAAAACCAGATGTCGTCTAAAATATAAAAATAATTCCTCATGGATCCCATCATCAGAACTGGATTTTGACAAAAAAATGGGACCAATCTGGGAGTATATCCTTTTAAATAAAACACAGCCACATAATTGGTCTCAAGTTTCAAGTGTTTGCTCAACTTTCTCTCTCTATTATATTCGAGTGTGTGTGTGCGAGTATCGCGTAAGGAACTTGGTTCCTGACGGGGCCGCGGGGGTCCGCCGACCGCATACGTTTTTAGATCTGACATTGATGCGATTCATAAACTTGTAATTTTATAGAACCACACCAAAACACGTTGGCTACTCCTGTGGCTGGCGTAAAGGTCACTGTCCGTTTTTCCACCTGCCTTAGAAACGGACTATCACTTACGTTCTGCGCGATGTAGGCGTCGAGCTGCTGCAGCTGGTCGGCGCTGAGGTCGGGCAGCGCGCGCAGCTCCAGCACGTCGTGCGGCGCCAGGCGGCGCAGCAGCGCGGCCGCCAGGTGCGCGCGCACCGGCTCCACGCGCAGGCGCCACGCCGCGCGGTACAGGCGTCGCGCCGCCGCCGGCTCGCGCACGCGCAGGCGCCCGGTGTACGCGTACTCCACGAGCGCGGCCAGCGCGCCGGGGTCCACGTCGTCCACGCGCACGGCGGGCGCGGCGGGCGCGCCGGGCGCGGGCGCGGGCAGCGCGTGCAGCGCGTGCAGCAGGTAGGGCGACGCGGCCGCGAGCACGGCGCGGTGCGCGGGCAGCTCGGCGCCGCCCGCCAGCAGCACGGCGTCGTAGTGCTGGCGCGACTTGCGCAGCGCGTTGAGCGCGTGCAGCACGCGCGCCGGCGCCGCGTCGTCGCGCACCGACAGCTCCTGCTCTAGTGCGCTCGTCTCCTCCTCAGAGCTGTCCTCGCCGCCCGCGCCTCCTGCTCCCCAGGAACACGACGAAACAATACTCAGTGCGACAATATAACTATGCTATAAGGATGTTCCATACATTAGAAACCACACTGCAGTATTACAACTCAACAAACGACCAAGATCTACCTACATAAAATGTCTAATCATAATGACACAGTCAACAGGTCAACATATTATTGTAAACACAAATGTTTTTGTAGTTTTCTGTTTAATTTGATGATATTATTGCTTAAAGCTTAAAGTTTTGTTAAATGCTAATTATTATTTGACATATTATTCTAGCTGTACATAATTATAAGCATGCAATTATTTATTTATTCAATAAGCACACCATCATCATACTATACTTATTCGAGATATAAATCACCTGAAGTATAAATATGTAGGTTTATGAACCATTTATTATCATAAGTAAAAATAATATTGTTATCTCAGTATCAGACTAAATAAAGACATTATCTACATACATCATTACAATGGAACATTTTCATAATGTGACTGATTAATAACAAGCAAGTGATAAACTACGAGCTATGAATGTTGTCCAAGCTTTAGTGCCATAGAATGTAAATACTTATTGAATTCTCATCTTGAGTTTTATTTTTTTTCATCATTGAGTATGTGTTACTGCCCAGCTCAGTATGTGGTGACCTGTGTGTGCGGCACACATCTCATGATTAGCAACAACCAACAAGTTACAAGTCCCAATAGAGCAGTGACTCATCACCAATTGCTTCAATTGGTTCCGCATAGACACCGCCTCACACCGGGAAAGGGCCACATCCACCGGACCACACACACATGTATGAGTACTGTGAATGTACATCACAACTACCTACACAGCACCCACCTACCACAATGGTTGTTATTCTGTCATAATTATAATAACTTTCCTGGTGATAACATGAAATAATAAACTGGATCTAACATACATCTACTATTCAAACAGAGGACATCTTGCTAAGTGATGAATGCACAACATGCTGGCAGCTTCACTGAAGTGCTGCTGTGACCTTCTGGCAGAGGTCAACAACATGAGCAGCTGATCAGTTTACTCCAGCTGACTTGTGGCTGGCAAGTTAAAGGTTTGTACAATCACTATTGTGCCCCAAACCATCTACTATGTAGAAATGAAGATGTCATAGTCGATATTAATTCAAACGAAGCGAAGCGGCGCTCAAGGTCAAGTTGCATATCTTAATGATCGACGGCGCGTCCGGCGCGCGGACGGCCGGGCCGGCCTGCGCACTGTTGCTACGAGTGATAGGCGTTGAGGCTGTTGTCTGTGTGTGTGTTGTGTACTGTTAGATGCTCACCGTCGCCGTTCCTGTAGTCGTCGTGCGGCTTCATGTTGCCGCCGCGGGGTCCGCTCCGCTCTGCTCCGGGCGCGCTCTGCACCTGCGACACAAGCCCGTCAGCGCCGCGGACCTTCACTGCTAACCGGATTACACTGGCAAGCACGTGGCCCAGTGTGGCGGACAGCGAAGGCCGCGGCGCAGTTAGCACAGGTCACATGGCGCGACGTAAACAAACCCACCTGATGCGTCGCGCTGCTCGCTTGCTGCGCGCTTGCACGGTCGTTTTGTGACGCCGCCGTTAGATTGCTGGCATGCCGTGCCCGGCTCGGGGACGCTATCCGATAATCGCGATGACACGCGAGTAACACTAAAGACACACGCTGTTCAACCACCGCCCGCACACTGTTTTTATTTTGTAATTGTTTGACAGACAAACGTCACACATTACATTGACAGCTGCTCATGTCAATCTTGACGTAACGTTGTTTCTACGCTATGCGATATTTTTTTTTTTTTGTTTTGTTTTGGCTTCGCACGGTTTGTGCATTTAGCCAATGTCACGTTTAGTTATTGAGAACAAAGGTAGGGAAACGAAAGAAAAAGAATAAAATATTTATGATCAATTGTAACGGGATTTAGGATTGGACGATTTATAGGATCAGTGTATTTTATAAAGGTGAAGCTATGCGCTATTATAGTCGTATTTTTAATTCTGACGTTTACTGTGTTGTCAGTTTTTGATGAAATAAAAATAGTGTTGTGACAAAGTGAATGATTGAAAAAACTCCAGAATGAATGAAATTGCCTCGATTGTCTAGTGAATAGTTAGTGTGCCGAACTGCCGATATCGGGTACGGGGTTCGAATTTTAGTCGTGCTTTGTACATACCAACGAGTTTTCGACGACTATGTTCCTATAGTATCTATCTGTATACCGAGTGTTTTAAACATTAAGGAAAACATTGCGAGGAAACTTGTAAGACTGTCCTATTTTCAATACATCATGTAGTTGAAACTATAGATGTATAAAATATAATAACAAATTTGGTAGGCAATGAAAATAAAAAAACATCGCATATTACATAATTTGTTTTTATTCATCATCAGATAAAAAATCATCACTATCGCTTTCGGTGACATTAACTGTCTGAAACATTGTCGATCATGTGGTCGAGACCATACATTTTGTCTTCTTCTTTAATTATACAATATGTAACAAAAACCCTGTTGTTCCTTTTAGGGACGTATACATTTACCTACAAGAACAACATTGATGAAATTATAATTTAAAAAAAATGAGCATTGGCCAGTCGAGAGGTCAATACCAAATAACTATTAAAATCGGCACATTCAAAAAAATGTTTAGAGTATCTGATTTTACAGGTACATCTTTGTTTCGCTAAATAGCCTACGAGTTCGGCGACTTTCTTTGAACCGATAGAAGATGCCGCCAAAAGCTACCGCGGCGCACGTGCGTGCCTACCTACCCCGCGACCCCGCCACCCGCCGGCGCCGCCCGGCGAATCACTTCATTTATCCTTTAGTCTCCCGCGCAACCTAGTTTTGAACGGATGTTATTGTTGACCTACGTAGTGAGTGACTTGTGATTTGTTTACGTTTACCATGTCCTATTCTAACGTAGAATATTTGAATATGCTGATGAGCACGCAGACTCTACCAAGAACGTTTAGCGAGTCTACCATTACCATCGGTGATTGCATTCTAACGTTTGCACGTACGTACAATACCGGAAGTGTGCCCGGACGAGAGCAACATCGAGCTGACGCAGGAAGAGGCAGACCGAGGACTGGAGACATTGACACCGAGGAGCAAATGTTGGACTTGCAAGATCACTGATCTGACGCCTTTAGATTCTTTCCTCTGGGGCAGTGTAAAGCAACAGCTGTTCAAAAACACGTGCGATACGGAGTTCGAAATGCGTTCACAGATAGTAGCAGCATTTGACCACATCAAGTCCGATACCTCCGTTCTGCGGAGCGTACGTACTACGTAGGCGTTGCAACAAAGGTGGTCATATCGAAGAGCATCTCCGAGTCGTCAAATAGACATCATAATAAATTAATGCATTCAAATAAACATAAGGTTTTATGTGACAGACGCGGCGACTTTGTTTTTTTTTAATGTAGTGAAGTGTTAAATGTAGTTTTAACAATTATCAATTGTGCAAAATACCGTGTAAACCAACATTTTCAAACATTCATTCGTTAAAGTGAAAAACAACAGCTGACAAGGTCACGAACTTTTGTAAGAGTGGGCGGGAACGTTCTATTTTTTTCTGGTTCGCGTCATCGCTTCATGCAGAATTGCAGAGGTAAGAAATCAGTTAAACATTACAAATATTAATTATTAAATATTTATTTTAATAATTTTTTTGAACAGTTTTTTATAAATGACTTGCTTTATTACGTATTTAGACCGATTCTTAAAACGTAGGTAAAAGGAACAACAGGGTTTTTGTTACATATTGTATGAGACACGCAGCTACTCCATTTTTCTGGTGTGATATGATGAAGTCCTTCTTCAAAAAGTTTTTTTACTTCTGTCATTTTGAAGGTTTTGTTATTTCTTGCAACATAGCCTTTAGCCTGCGCCTATACCAACTCAATGAGATTGAGCTCACAGTGGTATGGGGGCAGACGTAAAACAACTATCCCATGCTGCGCTGCCATCTCGTCCACAACATACTTAACGCAATGTTCTTGTTTGTGCTGCCGTACAATGTCTTGAGTAGCTTTAACCATTGTTGCTTCGAATTAAATATTTTTGCTCGTTAGCCACTCTTGTATTCTAGGTTTGAAAAACTTATTGTAGTTACATACTACTAGTAACATATATCAGAGCACTTTTATACAATTTTACAATTTACAATTGATTGAACGAGAACTGAATGCAACACTATTACTATATATGGCAACATTATTTTACAAAGTGACATTAGCTACTGTCAGTTGGCTTCGTCTCTTTAGTTTCTCTGTCTACGGCATCTACGGTCTCTATAGAGCTTTCTAAGGGCCATAGACATTTTTTCTTATTAGTTTCTGACGGAACAGGCTAAGGTCCGAGACCATGCTGCCTAGTCATCAGTTAGCATTTTTCTTGAGTTGGGTAGATCCAGTTCAATTCATCAGTGTGTAAATCCATAATATAGGGATATCCAATAAAATTCATTAGTTTTATATTTATCCTTGAGGCCATAGACATTAAAATATGGATTCGTTTTTCCTTTTTCACTATGGAATTAGTATACTTGACAATAAAAATTGAGTTCGCAATCGGGCTTCGTAAAATATTTTATGAACAGCACTTGCTGTTGTTTAAGTTAGGAGATAACTTTTTTTTTTTTTGTCTTTTTATGTGAAACATTTACATGGCTCGCCTTAGGGGTAAACTCGAATAATATGCCATAACGGCAAACGACATGACGCTCTCATAACATGTTCCCTTCCCGCCATGTTTCACATCTGCCGGGCGTCCCTGGACGGCCACATTTTCTTTTAATTTTAGGTAACATAGTTTTTAATTTGTGGAAGCTTGTAAATGGCAACTGTCAGCGCAATGGGAAAGAAACTGTCGATTCTTTGGCGGGAATTTGAACTGAAAAGTCGCAAATTTTTCAAAGTTTAAATATTTTATTTTAGATGTTCACAGTTTATCGTCTAATTCTATTTCAAAGTGTAAATATTGATTCTAAATAGTTGTAAAATGTTGGGAGAAGAGGCCGGGGGTGAAACTCCCCCGGCCACTAAAGGCCTGGGTACTTCGGGCAAACGGGCTAGGAAAATGGACCCTCAGGACCAAAATAATGACCAAGTGTTAGTCAGCGGCGGTGAGGATAACTTTTTACCCTACTTTAAACCTAATTATAAAATACTCTATCCAGAAAATTCAACCAACACGGACTTTAAGGTATTTGTACAAAGTAACAATAATAGTGATCGTTTGGGCAACAAGAGCCCTATCTATTTAAACCACATTTTCACCACGGACGTCAAAGGTGTTGTCTCAATACAGCGAGTAAACGCTAATAAAATTGCAGTAATATTTAAGCAGTATAATAATGCGAATAACTTTTTGATGAACACTGCTTTTCTGGACAAATATAATATGAAGGCATTTATTCCGGCTGCCCAGATAGAGAAGACAGGCATATTAGATTTGTTCCGGCGAATATTTCGAATAAAGAACTTTATTCCAAGCTTTCATCCATATTTGAAATTATAACTGTTCGTAGGTTCACAAAAAAAGTTGGTCAGGAGAGGGTGCCTCTCCAAACAGTCAGTATAACGTTTTTATCGAGCTCTCTCCCAGATAATGTACAATATGACCTTTTTTCATATAGAGTTTTCGAATATGTCCCACCTCTGCAACAGTGTTACAGATGTTTAAAATTTAATCACTCAGCAAAAATATGCAGTGGGAAACAGCGATGTAGTATTTGCTCTGGAGATCATTACTTCAAAGAATGTGACAAGCCCAATGAGCTGTGCTGCGTGAATTGCAGTGGACCTAATTTGGCAATTTCTAACGTATGTCCAATTAAAATGAGGAAAATACAGGAAAAAAAAGCAAAATAACCTACGCTGCTGTTGCCCTATCTAAGGAGAAAATTTACAACACAGAATTTCCTCCACTAGTAGTTAATAAACCTGTAAATAAAAATATAAATGTTAAGATAATAGACCTTTTCATATACCTGGTTATAATATTTATTTCAATAACGCTTCAAATGGGTATGGAGGTGTTGCAATTTTGATAAAGCCATTTTTTCAATATAAACTGTTGCAAACTTCTTTTAATGAAAATGTGCAAACCATAGCTATGTCGCTATTTACTTCTTGTGGCCAATTATCTATTCTCTGTGTATACTGCCCTCCCTCAGGGACTTTGAGAACTGATACTATAAGTAACATAATTAAAGATCTTCCAAAACCTATTTTTGTGGCTGGGGACTTCAATGCCCACCACATTGCTTTTGGCTGTTTGTCAACCAAAAGCCGAGGACAACAATTATATAACATTATAGACAATTTAGATCTATGTATACTAAATGAAGGAAATTTCACTACCATAAATTATCCGAATCGAAATCCGTCAGCTATAGACGTTAGTCTGGCTAGTCCTTGTATCACGCCTTTATGTAAATGGTCTGTTCATGATGATAATATGGGAAGCTATCACTTTCCAACTATCACAAAAATAACAATTTTAGCCAACCGTTATGATGTTCATCCTCCTGTAGATAAGTTTCTATATAATAAAGCTGATTGGAACAAGTACGACGAACTCTCTAATTTTTTTTTAATAATATTCATATTGACCTTAATAATCCTCTACTAACATATGATCACTTTTGTAAAGCACTTGATGCACTAAAATTAGAGTGCATTCCAAAATTTACCAAAACGTCAGAGTATAGATATAAACTGCCAGCTCCCTGGTGGAATGATAAAATTAAAGAGAGTGTTACTAAGTCCCAAGAAGCCTTAAAATATTATAGAGATAATCCTAGTCTTAATAATTTTATATCATATAAAAAATTAGATGCAATTAAGAAAAGAACAATAGCAGAAGAGAGGAAAAATGGTTGGAGAAAATTGTGGGAAAGTTTTAACAGAACAACTCCTATTACAATCATTTGGAACAATATTAAAAAGTTTAAAAGAATAAAGTCTGGTAACAAATATTACTGTGATGAATTTGTTGAACCATTTTTAAACAAATTATCAGGAAATTCTTATGAAAATGTCGATTTAAATGGTTTTTACAATCTTCATAACAATGATGATAGCTCCAAATACTTATTAGAACCTTTTTCATGGACGGAATCCTTAATTAGTTTGTAATCTAGAAAGGGTACTACACCTGGCTTGGATGATTTTCCTTACATTTTAATCAAGAAGTTAAATACTGAAGCTCAAAATTCATTTTTAAAAATACTTAATGCACTTTGGCTTAAGCAAACAATACCTCAGTCTTGGAAAACTTAATGTGTCATTCCTGTCCTAAAATCTGATAAGCCTCCTGATAGTCCAGACTCTTACAGACCTATTTCATTATCATCCTGTTTAGGGAAATTTTTTGAAAATATGATTAAACTTCTATTAGATGATTATGTTGAGTCAAATAATATTATTCCTAATATTCAGAATGGCTTCAGACGTGGTCGGAGTTGTGTAGACAGCTTCACTTCACTCATTTCAGACCTGAAAAATGCAAAACAAAGTGAGAGTGTAGCATGTGTATTTTTAGATGTTCAGGGTGCATTTGATAATGTTCGACCAGACATTCTTGTACAAATATTATCCGGATTGGGTATTCCTGGTTTATTATGTAAATGGATTCATGAATTTTTAACTAATAGGACTCTTTATGTTAAATTAAATAATATTTTACATGGACCTAGAACTGCATCGAAAGGTACAATGCAGGGGGCAACTGTGTCTCCTTTACTTTATAATTTGTACACATCTGAAATTTGTAAATATGTAAATAGTAGTAGTGTAAATATTCTACAATTTGCTGATGTCCTGGTGTTCAAAATTCAAATGTTAATTTGGCTTTAGATAATTTGCAAATGTATTACAATGAAAAACTCAAACTAAAAATTAACCCAAATAAGAGCAGCGCTGTGATATTCAGCAAAGACATTCCTAATTCTGAAATAGTGTTCAATAATCAAAAAATTCCTGTAGTTAATCAACATAAATTTCTCCCATTTCTCTCTAAAGTTTTTGAGCACATAGTTCATAGACAATTAACATTTTTCTTGACGTCAAACTCGATAATATCCCCTTTTCAATCCGGTTTTCGCTCGGGTCACAGTACTGTAACCGCGCTTTTGAAGGTGACTGACGACATCCGCTGGGCAATGGAGAATAAGTCCCTTACAGTTCTTGTACTGCTTGACTTCAGTAGCGACTTCAACTCAGTAGATTTCGACATTTTACTAGGTTTCCTTAAATCTATAAATTTCTCTACTTCCACTTTAGCCTGGTTCAGTTCCTATCTTCGGGGACGCTCTCAGTGTGTTCGCCTGGAGGATTCGTTCTCTGATTGTTGTAGTCTCATTGAGGGTGTTCCTCAGGGTAGCGTTCTCTCTCCTCTTCTTTTTTCAATTTTCATAAAACTGTTACCAGAGTAATCTCCTCTAGTTTTCATCTCTATGCAGATGACTTGCAGCTTTATCGACATTTTACTGTAGCTAACGCGGGTTCTGCAATTGCTGCAATGAATCATGACCTGGCTTGCATCAGCGATTGGGCTAAGTCATTTGGTTTGCAAATTAACCCAACTAAATCCCAGGCCATGATCATAGGCAGCAAATTCGTTCGCAATGCGGTTGATGTTAAATCACTGATGCCTTTTTGATCTCGATGGTGTTCGCATTGACTACACTGAAACCGCTAAAGATCTGGGTGTAGTTATTGACTCCAATCTTTCGTGGCGTGCTCAGGTCAATGAGGTCAGCCGAAAGGTGCATTTCTCTTTTCATTCGCTGAAATGCCTTCAAAGTCTTCTGCCCATGAAGACTAAAATTTCTTTGGCACAAACACTTATTCAGCCGATTATAGATTATGCCGACGCCTGCTACCTGGATGCTACTGAGGAGCTATTAAACAAGCTTGAGCGCTTGCAAAACCTGTGCATTCACTTTGTTTTCGGTCTTCGAAAGTATGACCATGTTTCTCACCTTCGCAAGGAACTCAAGTGGCTCCCAATCCGCCTTCGCAGGAACACTCGGATTTTATGTCTCCTCTTCAACATCTTACACAACCCGTCTTATCCTTCCTACCTGCGTGAGCGTTTTTCTTACGCTCGCTCTAGCGCGGCACCATGTAAATCACACCAGAGATCCCTCCTTAAATCTCAGCCTCACAAAGCCAGCTACTATTCTTATTCCTTCTCTGTCCATGCTGTAAGACTGTGGAATGCACTCCCGCCTAGCATTCGTGATTCAAATACTATTTCTCTATTTAAATTTCGATTAAAAGAGCATTACCATTCCTCTATACTGTGAGTATTTATATATATATATATATAAAATACATATATATATATGCTTATATATTTTAGCATTATGTATTTATTTAAGTATACATGTTAATTATTTTTATTTAGGTATATTTAATATTTTAGCTTTAGACTTCACACATTCATATTTTTCTCTTCTTGTTCTCACGCACTATTGTCTACGTTTCTTTTTTACTTCTCCTTTCGCAGGTCTGCTGGAAGAAATGTCTTAAGAAATAAGCAGTACCTTTGTACTCAATTTATGTTCGCGACGGAGCGTCACCATACTCAGATTTGTTAATGTTATAGTAATTTCTTAGTTTATTTATTCCCTAATTTCTTAAATAGAATGTATGTACATGTCGGAACATCGCCATACTTAATTTTGTTCAAGTAATAGTAATTTACTGCTAAGAATGTTTTAAAACTTAATAGACAGCGGACGTACCACTACTTGCGCCCATGTACCCAGATAGGGTCTTAAGTTCTGAAACGTTCTTAGTGAATAATTGGTAGTAAAACCTTTTAAATGTTGTATTTTATAGCATAATAAGATAGAATAGGTATAGTTCTAGCCTAGACATCATATTGTATGTACTAGAAAGCTATTAAAGATGAAATTGAGTCGTTTTTCATTTAACCCACTGGTCGCAACCTTGTGAGCATCAAAAGGGTGGGACGTATATAGTTTCCCTATAGTTTTTTGGTACGTCCAGGTAGCCTGGACCGAGACCTAGCCCTGGATGTAATTTTTGGACCTGTGGTCAAATGGGAAGTCCACCTTTTTGATGAGCACAGGTTGGGAGCAGGGGATAAATAGTACGTTTTTTCTTACAGTCTTCAGAGGCGCTTCACGCCCTGAAAAATCTAGATGTAACTATGAAAACACTAGATTTCTTTAGTTCGATAGACCTACTTTAGGTACCCGTTTAGAAATTGAATATCGGTTCAGGGGTTTCACAGGAAATCCACCTGACAGACTGGATAATAGTAATTGTTCACCCGTTTTCCCCTTTGTAATGAAATAACTTTTCAGCTGAAAGACACACAGTCGCTCCTGTAGTGTCAATAGATAGGGGATTACGCAAGGAATCCGGTTATGTATGACATGTCTGGATAGGGTGCCTAACTAGGGAGGTTTAACTGTAAGAATGCTTGTAAACGTAATAAAAATAAACGTAAAATCAGGGAGAAATTCGCGGTCCTCGTTACGGTAAAGATTCGAGCCACTTAAGCGTGCGCGTCACGACCGCTAATTTTGTAGTCATCAGCAAGGAACTTTACGGCTCAAAACACGTCATCAAGTGAACCCCTCAAAAGGACCCGAATCGCTCCCTGAACACTTAAAGAACTTTCAACTTGGTGTTATTATTTATCAACCCCTTCATATAAGTAAGTACCCCGGAACACGAAGACATCAGTACGAAGCCACAGTCGGGAATCTTGAAGATACCTGGAACTTATAGGTGTAGGACGTCAGCGCCGCTGTGGATTGGGAGACGCCCGACCTCATACCGGGATAGCCCTGGTTGGGTATTACAACCTCCCTCACCCTGGAACCCAGCGATCACGCCCGTCCGGCACATCTGCTGGTCCTTGCGAGCCGGATATTTTCAAGATTACTGAAGAATAGTTCTGGAGTACATCTGCTGGTCCTTGCGAGCCGGATGTTTTCAAGACTCCTGAAGAATTGTTCTGGAAGACCGAAGATTTATATGGAAAATTGCCCCTGAAATAGAAGATTTGTTCCCGAAGATATGTTCCCGAGGGACTATTGCACACACACATTCCCGAAAACTTCAAGATTTAGTATGAAGAATTGATGAAGACTGTTTCCACTAATTTATTCCTGGAGAGATATTCCTGAAGTCACGTTCCTGAAGGATTATCCCTGAAGCCTGAAGACTTATTCCTGAAGACTTATCCTTTGAAGATTTGTTCTTGGACTTTGAAGATAGAAGAATTTAATTTGGAATTTGAAGTTTCGTTTTGAAGACTGAAGGATTATCCCTGAAACCTGAAGACTTATTCCTGAAGCCTTATCCTTTGAAGATTTGTTCTTGGACTTTGAAGATAGAAGAATTTAATTTGGAATTTGAAGTTTCGTTTTGAAAACTGAAGGATTATCCCTGAAACCTGAAGACTTATTCTATTCCTGAAGACTTATTCCTAAAGACTTATCCTTTGAAGATTTGTTCTTGGACTTTGAAGATAGAAGAATTTAATTTGGAATTTGAAGTTTTGTTTTGAAGACTGAAGGATTATCCCTGAAGCCTGAAGACTTATTCCTGAAGCCTTATACTTTGAAGATTTATTCTTGGACTTTGAAGATTGTCTTTGAAGATAGAATAATTTAGTTTGGAAGTTGAAGTCTGAAGCCTGAAGACTTATCTTTTGAAGATTTGTTCTTGAACTTGAAAATTGTGTATGAAGATATTGGAATTAGTGTGGAACTAGAAGTTAGTGTTGAACATTGAAGGATTAACACCGAAGATTAAACACAGGTACGTCTTTGAAGACAGTGACATATTAGTGTGAATTTAAAGTGTGCTGTGAACATAGATACCCTGCCTTGAAGTTTGAATACCTGAACCGAATTCAACATGCCGATTACAAGGTCACAAGGCAGAGCCCCTGAAGCTTGGACAGTGGATGTGGACAGATCACGCAGTACTACAGCTATCATACACCAACTGCCTCCACGTTCACCATCTACCACTGAAGGGGTCGAGCAACCGCCGCTGCAGCCACGCCCAGTCTCTCCAAGGGTAAGCGAAGACGTACCCGTGACGACACAGCCTATAGAAAAGGAACAGTTGGAACAAGAAGCAGCTACCGAGAGCACAGACAGATTAGAAGGGACATCTGATAGAACAGTGAAGCCTTCACATTGGACAGTGAAGCAACCAAAGAAAGCTCTCAACAAGACGTACAGCCGAACCTTGCCGATGACTACCCGGGGTGACGCCCGTAACGAACATAGAAGGCCGCCGTCGACTGCGAATAGGTCGACGCGGACAAATAGTAAAATTTCAAGAGCACGTGAAAACCTATTGAAAATTAGGTTGGAACTTGCTCATATAGCACTTCAAAGAGCCGAGGAAGAAGATTCCGATGGCTATATGGATGATAGAAACTCAAACGAAGAGTACGTGCGTTCCTGGCTTTAAGAGGCACCCGAACCTGAGCCAACGAAGGAGGACAACGCCGCCGAGGGGGACAAAAGAAATAGAAGCCGAGTGCAACAGGACCCCGTGGTGGACGTCAACAGTATAGCGGATCTCCCAGCGCAGCCTTCGTCGAATCCTACAGAAAATGAAGTGAAGAATACAGAGGCAACGAAGCCAATAGAAGACACCAAGGGGGAAGGCTCACTCCGTTCCTTCATAACGGAGTTGACGTCCGCTATAGCGTCGCTCGCCGACAAGAAAACAGAACCGTGGACATCGAATAGCCCCTCGGCGTCGAAAGTAATAATGACGCTCCCGAATTTCAGCGGGGCGCATACAGAATGGCTTTCATTCCAAGCCATCTATGAAACAACTCGAAGATACTTCAATGATATTGAGAATACAGCGAGACTCAGAAGAAGCCTACAAGGAAGAGCATTGGAGACAGTGAGTTCGGAGCTTATCGGACATGCCAGACCAGATGACATCATGAAGGAGCTCGAGCTGCAATTCGGACGTCCAGACTCAATCGCTCAAGCGGAGACAGACAGACTACGCGGTCTGCCACGCTGCAGCGAATCGCCTAAGGACATCTGTACGTTCGCAAGCCGAGTAAGAAGCGGCATAGTCACTCTTCGCGCATTGAAGAAGGAACACTACCTTATCAACGCCGAACTCATGCGACTGCTGACGGAGAAGTTACCGAACTCCCTGCGTGTACAGTGGTACAGAACGTACACAGAGAAGCATCTGTCACTGCCGGACCTCGCTCTCTTCAGTGACTTCGTTACCGAACAAGCTCGTTTCTGCAGTGCCTTCGCTCCACCTGAGAACATCGGGGAGACTACGGCTTCCAAGCGCGTCACTCAGAGGACCCACACAGCAACGGACAAGACGGCCCCTAAATGCCGTGTCTGTGACAGAGAAGGGCATCAAGCAACCGACTGCTCGAAGTTCAAAGAGGGATCCAGTGACAAGAGATGGGAGCTAGCGAAGAAACTCAACCTCTGTTTCCGTTGCCTGCGAAGTCGTCGCTCTGGTCACACATGCAGACCAAAGAAGTGTGACGTCAAGGGGTGTACAGCCAAGCACCATCGGCTTCTTCATTATAACAGGAAGCCTGCTGCAGAGGGCGTCGATAGGCCCGCTGCCCCAGAACAGAAGAAAGAAGCAAAGGAAACGGTGGCCAGCTCACACACAACTTCTAGTCAAGCATATCTCAAGATGGTACCGGTTCGAGTCGTCGGACCGGCGGGAGAAGTATCGACGTTTGCACTTCTCGACGACGGATCAACCGTTTCCCTAATCGACGAAGATATAGCGAAGCAAGTCGGGGCAGAGGGCCCTATCGACCCTCTGAAGATAGGTGCGATAGGTGACACCATGATCGACACTCCTTGTTCAAGAAGGATCACGATCACTCTGGCGAGCTCGTTCAAGAGTAAGGTGCCGTTCAGAGCGCGCACCATACCGAAGCTCAACCTGTCAACACAGACAGTAAGCGAAGAGGACGTAGCAAACTGCAAACACCTGGACGACCTAAGAAATCAGCTGATTTACGACATAGGCGCACCGAAGATCCTCATTGGTCAAGATAACTGGCACCTATTATTGGCCAGTGAGATCCGCAGAGGACCGAAGCACCAACCCGTCGCTTTACTTTATATTACTATACTCTTTGCTTCACTTATAACGATGGGCTGGACATTACACGGCGCGCACACAAGAATACTGGGTCAGCAGGTGCACTACGTCAACCGACTTACGTCCAACGATGAAGATCTTGACGAGCAGCTTCGTGAATTCTTCGCCCTGGAGTCGCTGTTTATTAATCCGAGGCGACCAGACTCAGATCCGGAGAAGAAGGCAGAAGACATTTTGAGTCGTCACACTCAACAATTAGAAGATGGTCACATAGAAACAGCAATGCTGTGGAAGAATGAAAATAGTGAAATGCCAGATAGCTACGGGACAGCACTCAAGAGGCTCGTCTCAATAGAAAAGAAGCTCGACAGCAACCCTGCTCTTCGAGACAGATACGTGGAACAGATGGACTCCCTCACACAGAAGGGATATGCAGAGAAGGCGCCCAAAGCGAGCACACCTGGAAGGACGTGGTACCTACCCCATTTCGACGTGTTCAACCCCATGAAGCCAGACAAGCTCAGAATAGTTCATGACGCTGCAGCGAAATCGAGAGGACTGTCACTGAATGACTTCCTTCTCACGGGACCGGACTTGCTACAGTCGCTGCCCGGCGTCATGATGCGTTTCCGCCGACACCGCATAGCCATTTCCGGAGACATAGCGGAAATGTTTATGCAGGTGAAAGTACGAGCCCAAGACAGAGACGCCCTCCGATATTTATGGAGAGGCAATAGAAGGGAAGGAGCGCCTGATGAATATCGCATGAAGTCCATCATTTTCGGTGCGGCAAGTTCGCCGTGTACAGCCATTTTCGCGAAGAATTGGAACGCGAAGAGGCACATAGATGAGCATCCAGAAGCAGTGGAAGCCATAATACGTAATCATTACATGGATGATTACCTCGATAGCTACAGGTCGGAAGAAGAGGCCACGCGCATCGCAACTACGGTGAAGAACATACACCTACAGGCGAAGTTCGAGCTCAGAAAATGGGTGTCAAATAGCGCGCGAGTAATAGAAAACATAGACCCGACACAGGCCCGAACTGAAGGTGTCAGTATCGGGAAAATAGAAGACACGGAGAAGATACTCGTACAGATCGTACAGCAGCAGTCGTTCGCTCAGAAAATAGCGAGACTGCAAGAAGAGAAGACGTTGGAGAAAGACAGTCGACTAAGGCCGCTGCAAATAGAAAACATAGACAACGTCATACGGCTGAGGAGTCGTATATCCGCGACGAGCGAAGTGGCCGACGATGTGAAGCGACCGCCGATATTACACGGCGACCATCACATAACACAACTATACATAGATTGGACACACCGCAGTTTACAGCACAGTGGGCGTGTTCACCGATCAAGACATAGACAGAAAAAACTGTGGCGGCGATCTCAAATACTCGCCGACATCTTCTGGCGCCGCTGGGTCAGAGAGTACCTGCCGGAGCTCCAAAACCGGCGGGAGCCTCACAGCCGCGGGCCCGGTCTGCAGGTGGGGGACCCTATCCTCATCGCAGACGGCCAGCTGCCTCGCAACACATGGCCGCGAGGCCGCATAGTCACCGTGTTCCCCGGGGCCGACGGTGAAGTCCGGACCGCTGAGGTGCGCACTGCTGGCGGCACTTTGAAGCGTCCGGTGAAGAAGCTCGTCCCACTACCGAAGTAACGCAGGCGTCGAGGCGGCGGGCGTCGCGACGGCGAGCGTCGTGACTACGGTCGTCGCTCGCCGGCGTGATGCAGCGCCGCGCCGACGTCGCTACGAGTCGACACTGCACTGCACGGCGGGAGAGATGTTCGCGACGGAGCGTCACCATACTCAGATTTGTTAATGTTATAGTAATTTCTTAGTTTATTTATTCCCTAATTTCTTAAATAGAATGTATGTACGTGTCGGAACATCGCCATACTTAATTTTGTTCAAGTAATAGTAATTTACTGCTAAGAATGTTTTAAAACTTAATAGACAGCGGACGTACCACTACTTGCGCCCATATACCCAGATAGGGTCTTAAGTTCTGAAACGTTCTTAGTGAATAATTGGTAGTAAAACCTTTTAAATGTTGTATTTTATAGCATAATAAGATAGAATAGGTATAGTTCTAGCCTAGACATCATATTGTATGTACTAGAAAGCTATTAAAGATGAAATTGAGTCGTTTTTCATTTAACCCACTGGTCGCAACCTTGTGAGCATCAAAAGGGTGGGACGTATATAGTTTCCCTATAGTTTTTTGGTACGTCCAGGTAGCCTGGACCGAGACCTAGCCCTGGATGTAATTTTTGGACCTGTGGTCAAATGGGAAGTCCACCTTTTTGATGAGCACAGGTTGGGAGCAGGGGCAAAATAGTACGTTTTTTCTTACAGTCTTCAGAGGCGCTTCACGCCCTGAAAAATCTAGATGTAACTATGAAAACACTAGATTTCTTTAGTTCGATAGACCTACTTTAGGTACCCGTTTAGAAATTGAATATCGGTTCAGGGGTTTCACAGGAAATCCACCTGACAGACTGGATAATAGTAATTTTTCACCCGTTTTCCCCTTTGTAATGAAATAACTTTTCAGCTGAAAGACACACAGTCGCTCCTGTAGTGTCAATAGATAGGGGATTACGCAAGGAATCCGGTTATGTATGACATGTCTGGATAGGGTGCCTAACTAGGGAGGTTTAACTGTTGTAAACGTAATAAAAATAAACGTAAAATCAGGGAGAAATTCGCGGTCCTCGTTACGGTAAAGATTCGAGCCACTTAAGCGGGCGCGTCACGACCGCTAATTTTGTAGTCATCAGCAAGGAACTTTACGGCTCAAAATACGTCATCAAGTGAACCCCTCAAAAGGACCCGAATCGCTCCCTGAACACTTAAAGAACTTTCAACTTGGTGTTATTATTTATCAACCCCTTCATATAAGTAAGTACCCCGGAACACGAAGACATCAGTACGAAGCCACAGTCGGGAATCTTGAAGATACCTGGAACTTATAGGTGTAGGACGTCAGCGCCGCTGTGGATTGGGAGACGCCCGACCTCATACCGGGATAGCCCTGGTTGGGTATTACAACCTCCCTCACCCTGGAACCCAGCGATCACGCCCGTCCGGCACAATTTATAATTATGTCATATCTCTTGTATTTTATTGTGTGTACATAAATAACAAATAAAATAAATAGATAAAATATTTTTTTAGGAGTTATTATTGATAATAAATTATCATTTGAACCACACATCAATTACATATTGAAAAATGCTATGAAAGGTTTAAATATAATGAAATGTCTAGCTGGAGTTTCATGGGGTGCAGACGCACTGACTCTTTCTATTCTGTACAAAGCCATTGTAAGAAGTCATTTTGATTATAGTTGCATAGCATATTTAGACAGTAAATATGTAAATAAGTTTGATGTATTGCAGAATAAGGCTTTGAGAGTAATATCTGGAGCTATATGTTCTACCCCTATAAGAGCCATGGAGGTTGAAACAGTAATAATGCCCCTTACACTTAGGCGACTGTTACTAACAGAAATATATTGTATTAACCTAATATCTTCCAACAATCAGCAGATAATAAAGAAAATTATACCTTGTCCTATAATTCTGCAATCTTCACTGACCACACCACTAACAACGGGCAGTGATTTATTAACTAATAATTTTCCCAAATTACCAAATATTCTTCTACACCTGCAAAATAAATTCCGAAATATTCAACAAAATCATCTTTGGCCTTTTTATTTAAAACCTTTTAAGGTTTTGATAAATAAAGTTAATATTATCAAAATTAAAATATGTAATAATCAAGAATTACAAGCATATTTAGATAATAATAAGGATTACTATCAACTTTACACTGATGGTAGTAAAGGAGAGTCACATGTTAGAAGTGCAGTTTATGATCCCCAGTTAAGATTTTCTCAAAGCTTTGTTCTTGATAATACCTATAGCATATTCACAGCAGAGGCATATGCAGTCTTTGAAGCTCTTAGACGTATTACCAATGTAAATAACTATAAATATTTTTTGATTTTGACAGATTCACTTAGCTTAATTCAAACTCTTGAAAGTTATGATGTTAATTTTAAAAGTAACTATATTGTATATAATATTAGGCAATTAATTTACAACTACCTTCAAAAAGGAGTTGAAGTTTTCTTTTTGTGGGTTCCTTCACATAAAGGTATAACTGGAAACGAAGTAGCTGATAAGACTGCCTATGAAGGGATCAATTCATTAGATGTGAGACTAACTTCTTCAATTCCATTCACTGACTGTTATACTGAAATAAGAATAAATATAAATGCTTTTTGGAATAATTTTTGGAAGAAAGATCAAGAAGCAAAAGGTAGATGGTACGGAAATATTCAAGAGGAGATACCTTCTAAGCCGTGGTATTATAAGTTGAGAACAGCTAGTCGACAGTTCATAACGACGATTAACAGACTCCGCTTTGGCCATTCCAAAACACCAGCTCATTTAGCGAGACGGGGTATTGTTCAAGACAACAAATGTACAAGTTGCGATTTAGCTATTGGTGTTTAGGCCCACCTGATTACCGTGTATTAGCAGCGTGTGATGCGTAAATACATTGCCTACAGTTTTTAAATGGTGTGGGTAAATGACAAAAAGTGACACTTCGTAGCTTGCCAACCGCAGGAGCGGTCGAAATATTTTTCTGTCCTGTAAACTAACTAAATTAAAGTAATTTCCAAAAGTTCATAGTTATCATTGAAGAAACCAAAGTTCCAAAAATTCACCCTTTATGTTGTAATAGACATAAAAATTGGCGACCGTGACAGGACTCTAAAAACTAAATTTACAAAAATCGGTTCGTTGAGTCAAGGCGTGGCGTGATCATCGAGACCACAAAAGGCCGAGTTACCGTCGTGAAGCTGAAACCAACGAACATCCTGAAGCCTAAGCATCGATGCAGCTAAAGTATCGACACAGGTGTACGGAAGAAAAAGCAATTGCAGTGCAGAACATTCATGTGAACTGGAAAATCATACATAAGTTAAGTGCCCATCCTTCCTCATTCTTACTTACCTACCTATTTTCTAAATCATATCCTCAGATATCCTATGTCCCATATCCAATTGAAAGGTGTGAAAAACGTGCCTTCCACTTGTGCAATAATTTCAATTAATTATTTACGTATTGCTGAAGGGTATGCAAGGTCAAAATTTTACTTAATCAAACTTAATTGTAATCCACATAATTCACTATAATATTAACGTATGTCATTAAAGACCATCATTAATATTCCATATCAGCAAGTTGGCATGAAACTTAACCAAACAATCATCCTAAATTACGATATTTTAAAATAATTTTCAATAGTTTTTTCATATACCGACATCTTGTATTTCTCATGCCATTCTAGGAAAGATAACGTAACGTTCCCAATCAGTTCTTAATATTGTTCGACGAACTTTCCAGACAACTCGGAACATCACGCTAGCACCATTTGGTACGGGCAGAGCTTGCAGTCCGTGCTTGGCATCCGGTTTCCGGTCGGCGGATGACGTCGAATTGAGGAGCGTGAGATTTAATTATTCAACTTATAAAATTATTGTTTTTATGCTGAAGAGTAGTGGAGCTACTTTGCTTGATAGTCTTTTATAATAAACTTAGCATATAATTTGCTTTAACTAAATTGTACGTTTGAAAAAATGGCAGAAGCCGATTTAAAGAAATTACGCGAATTGACTGTCAGGCGTAGCTCAATCAAAGGTCAAATTACCAAGTTTAATAATTTTGTGGGTAAATTATCGTCTTCGGACTCATTAAAAAATGTGGAAATAGCTGAATTAAAGATTAAGCTTGGTAGATTTGAACAATTATCAGCTAAGTTTGATGAGTTGCAAAGTCAGATTGAAGTCTTAAATAGTGGGAACCTGTCATTAGAGCTTGAGGAGCGAGACAAAATTGAAGTTGATATGGTGAGTGGGCTTGCCGTTGCAAAGGATTTGTTGGACAGCTGTGCGCAATCATGTAGTCATGACTGTCATGAATCCCGATCTGAACCTCTTGACTCTGGTATCAGGTTGCCACGTATACAAATTGCAAAATTTGATGGTGCATATTTTAAGTGGCTCGAATTCAGAGACTCTTTTTTGAGCTTAGTTGATCGTAATAAGCAACTCTTGCCGGTACATAAATTTCACTATCTCATCTCTTACCTTGAAGGGGACGCGGCACGCATAATTTCCAATCTTGAAGTGTCCTCTGAAAATTACAAGGAAGCTTGGAAGTTATTGTGTGATCGTTACAATAATAGAAGACTATTGATTGATCATCACATGAATTCATTGTTTAACATACGTTCATTTAGCAAGGAAACTGTAAAGTCGTTACGATTTTTAGTAGACCATGTTACAAAAAACTTAAGAGCATTATCTAGTCTAGGAATGCCTACAGATAATTGGGATATGTGTGTCATATTTAATTTAACCTCAAAATTAGACAATAATACACTTCTAAAATGGGAGGAATTTAGAAACCAGCTTGGTAACGACATTCCAACCTTAGAAAACTTTAAAAAGGTTTTGATAGATCGCGCTGATGTGCTTGAAGCTTTAGATAGGAATAAAACAGACAACAGCCACCAAAGGGGTTCACAAGTTCAAAATAATCAAACTCGTTCGAATAGCAACACACAAAATAATCACAACAATAAACAGGATAAATATCAAAAATGTTTTATTAAGGCAGCAACAGCTACTAATAAAGATACTTCAAATTCATTTGTATGTATAATTTGCAGTCAAAATCATAAAATATATGAGTGCCCTAGTTTCAAAAACAAGACTATACAAGAAAAATGGGCAGATGTAAATAAATATAAACTTTGCGCGAATTGCCTTAAACAGGGTCATCCAGCAAAGGCTTGTGGATTCGGACCATGTCCTGATTGTAAACAAAGACATAATCGTCTCCTGCATAACCCTAGCCAGGCAGTTAATAATAATCATGCATATTCAGAATCGGAATCCATAAACGTTAACTCATCGGAATATCAATTCAATCATGTTCTCTTATCTACTGCTTTAATTGAAGTTCATAATCCTAATAACAATAAATATGAAACAGTGCGTGCATTGCTCGATTGTGGTAGCCAAGGCAGTTTTATTACAAAATCTTTAAGAGATAAACTGTCACTTGATTCCATTCCAATAACTAGTATTAATATTATAGGTATTGGAAACCACTTGTCTAATAAGGTAGAGGAGAGCTGTATTGTTAAATTGCAATCTATTTATAAACAGTTTGATGTTACTTATAATATGCTTGTCATGAATGAGTTAACTGGTTATTTACCGAACAAACACGTTAATATTAAATTCAAAATACCTAAACACATAAAGTTAGCCGATCCCAATTTTAATGAACCATCTCAAGTTGATATCTTGATTGGATGTGATCTTTTCTGGGATATCCTAGGAAAAATGAACAAATTTCTATAGGCCCAGATAACCCAAAGTTACGAAATTCCAAATTAGGCTGGTTAATAGCCGGTCCTATAAATAAAAATAATTTGAATAGCATCTATTGCAATAATAGCATAATTACAAAAAATAACAAGATTCAAGAGTCTTGCATTGATAAATTACTTACCAAATTCTGGGAGATTGAAGAACTCCCAAACAAACCCATTCTCAACGAAAGGGAAAGGGCTTGTGAAAAGCATTTTTTGCAAAATACGGTCCGCTTGAGTGACGGACGGTTTAATGTTAAATTACCTCTAAATAAATCTCCAAGTAACTTGGGTGAATCCTATAATACTGCAAAGAAAAGATTGTTTAACATAGAATCACGTTTTAGGAAAAATCCTACACTGAAATCGCAATACGTTGATTTTATGAAAGAATATGAAGAGCTAGGACACATGTCTGTAGCACCTAAAAGTAAACCATTTCCCTCATATTTCCTATGCCACCATGCTGTATTTAAGGACAATAGCGAGTCAACCAAAGTCCGTGTCGTTTTTGATGGATCCGTCCCCACCTCCTCGGGTATATCTGTCAACGACATTCTTATGGTGGGCCCAAATATACAGGATTCTCTTTTCTCCATACTCATAAGAGCACGTCAATATAAATATTTGATTACCGGTGACATTGAAAAAATGTACAGACAATTGAGAGTAGATAAATCCTGTAGAAACTTGCAATTAATTCTATGGAGAGATGATGAGTCCTTGCCCATCAGAACGATGCAAATGAATACTCTTACTTATGGCACCACAAGTGCGAGCTATTTAAGCACTCGCTGTCTGTGGCAGTTGGGCGAGGAGTGTGGGGACGAAACTATAAAAAACATAATACAACACGACTTCTATGTCGACGATTTAATAACCGGTTGTGATGACGAAAACCAATTAACCAATATTCAAAATTCCATATCCTCCGCTCTAAAGTCAGCCTGTTTTAATTTACGAAAATACAAAACTAATTCTAAAAATCTATTCAAAAATTCATCTCTAAATACTCAAGACAAATTAACTATAAGTGAAGCGTCAAGCACGCTGGGTTTAGGGTGGGAGCCGAAAACTGATAATTTAAACTTTCCTGTACAACCATACCAAAATCACGATAATATAACAAAAAGACGCATATTATCAAATGCATTTAAGATATTTGATCCTTTAGGGCTGTTAAGTCCATGTATAATTATAGCAAAAATGATTTTACAAAATTTATGGCAACAAAAAATAGACTGGGACCAATCTATCCCTCAAGAAATAGAGGAGAGGTGGTTAGAATTTGCGAGTAATTTGAACTGTTTATTGAATTTACAAATACCTAGAAGAGTGTTATGCGATTCACCGAAATTAATAGAACTTCATTCATTCAGTGATGCTTCACAGAAGGCATACGGAGCATGTGTGTACATGAGAAGCACGGAAAATAACCAGGACTTCACGGTACGACTATTAGCTGCTAAATCTAAGGTAGCTCGTATAAATCCTATGACAATACCGAGATTGGAGCTTTGCGCTGCATTATTGGCTGCTGAATTATGCAAAAGTATCCTTGAATCTATTCGTTACAAGCCGTCACGAATCGTTCATTGGTGCGACTCAAGCGTAGTGCTAGCATGGCTCAGAGGTGATCCGACCAAACTCAAAACATTTGTCGCGAATAGGGTGGTTGAAATAACCGAGCTCACTGACGCACTCTCATGGCGATATGTTCCCACGGACATGAACCCTGCCGATCTCATTTCTAGGGGTATAAATGCCAATCAAATAATAAATAATAGCCTGTGGTGGTCAGGTCCAAAATATTTAATAAATAGTGAAAACAATTGGCCAGTTCTAAATTCCATTGATATCAATAATGTACCTGAAACTAAAAACACTTCTAAATCTAAAACTACACCTAAAACTACAAATAAAAACAAATACTCACCCAACACCGTCCCACCTGCTCCGCTCGTCTCAAACTTGACACCGACGAAGCAATCAGATCAATCAGCATCTGAAACAAAAACTCACAAAACACAAAATTCATTAGTTACATCTAATAAAACCATAACTGATCAAAATGAAATGAATACTTACCTTAACACTGACACACTGCAACCTATAATAGATGTTGAAAAATATAGCAAACTAAACAAAATAATAAGAATAGTCGCATGGGTAAAAAGATTTTGTTTTAACATTCGTAATGTTCATAACAAAAGGGTTTTAGCTCTCAGCGCTAATGAGTTAGATGACTCATTCCATTATCTATGTCGTGTTTCTCAGCTTAAATGTTTTCCTATTGAATACAAAGCGTTATCTAAAAACTTACCTTTATGTTAAATGTAAATTACTATCTTTGTCACCGTTTTTAGACAATAATAATCTAATTAGAGTTGGAGGACGGATAAGTTCTTCACCTTACAGTTTTGATAAAAAACATCCAATACTACTTGATTCGTCTCATCATTTGACAAAACTTTTATTTGAAAGAGAACATTTACGGCACATGCATGCTGGCCCGCAGCTGTTATTGTCAATGATAAGGGAATCAGTATGGCCGCTAAATGGCAGAAGGTTAGCTCGGCGCACAGTTCACAATTGTGTGCGATGTTGTCGTGTCCGAGGCAAAACTCTTTTCCCTAAAATGGGTGATTTGCCTTCACAGCGTGTGAGCGCAGATTTCCCATTCAATTCAGTGGGCATAGATTTTGCTGGACCTTTTTACATAATTAATCGTAAAGGTAAAGGTGCAAGGGTGAACAAATGTTACCTTTGCATATTTGTATGCTTGCGATATAAGTGCGTTCATTTGGAGGCGGTCTGTGACCTTACTAAGGACGCATTTATGATGACATTACGCAGATTTATTGCCCGTCGTGGCAAACCCAATGAAATATTTTGTGATAACGGAGGAAACTTTGTGGCTGCTGCCAAAGATATAGGAGCTTTTCTTAAATTACACAATAGGGACTTAGCTGAATTTGCAACTCATGAAAATATAAAATTTGTATTCTCACCTGCTCACGCTCCTCACTTTGGCGGTATCTGGGAAGCCGGAGTCAAATCTGCAAAATTCCACATAAAAAGAGTTATGGGAAATACCCATCTTACCTTCGAAGAAATATCTACACTTTTCGCACAAGTGGAGGCCGTTTTGAACAGTCGCCCCTTGTGTCCTTTGTCCTCATCTCCTGATGACTACCTCCCTTTGTCCCCAGGGCACTTCCTCATTGGAAGACCGCTGATGGCATTGCCTGAACCAAATTTGGAAAAATTAAAAGAAAGTCACCTGCAACGATACGCTCGACTACAACAAATTCAACAGCATTTCTGGTCTCGCTGGCAGCGTGAATATATACATGAGTTACAACAACGACTGAAGTGGAAGACGAATGCAAGATCCCTAAATATTGGAGACCTCGTGCTTATCCATGAAGAACATGTACCTCCGTTGTGTTGGCGCCTTGGACGGGTTACTAAATTATTCCCTGGCCCGGATGGAATTTCAAGAGTAGCTGATTTGAAAACCACTAGAGGTGTTCTACGTCGGCCTATTATCAAACTGTGTCCGCTACCCACTGCTGAAGATTTACGGTTGAAAGACAAGCCTTTCAACGGGTGGGAGGATGTTTAGGCCCACCTGATTACCGTGTATTAGCAGCGTGTGATGCGTAAATACATTGCCTACAGTTTTTAAATGGTGTGGGTAAATGACAAAAAGTGACACTTCGTAGCTTGCCAACCGCAGGAGCGGTCGAAATATTTTTCTGTCCTGTAAACTAACTAAATTAAAGTAATTTCCAAAAGTTCATAGTTATCATTGAAGAAACCAAAGTTCCAAAAATTCACCCTTTATGTTGTAATAGACAATTGGAAATGTCGATCACGTGCTATTTGACTCTAATGCCTACCAAATCTAAGCACATCATATAGGTATTTCAGATAAATATCCATAGGTAAATACAAAATAAAATAAAATAATTATAATACCTTTGCACTGCCGCCATGAACTAAAAGCGACGATTTTGAGTATACCGGTAAATCGTCAGTAGATACATCCGCGGGTCTACTTGTAGGCAGACCTTAAGCAGCAGCAGCAGCAGCAGCAGCAGCTGGGGATGCGCGCGCCACCCGGTTGCGGGGGTGCACGTCGCCCCACGCCTACGCTACAGGAGCCATCCTCTAGGATTAACCTGAACAAGTTTGCCCCCTTGTCACGCGCCATAAGACTGTTAAATATTATTTCAGATGAGGTAGATATATTTCACTGCAGCCTGATGAGGTTCACAGTAGTAGCACTAAGGTGCATTGAGAATCTTTAGAGACCATGATTGTAAATTGTGGGAATTTTTATTAATTTTTTCAATGTATGCTAATTGTTCTTTTTCCTAATTGTATTTTTGTAAGTGAGTTATCGGTATGTGTATCTTGGTAGTAACATCGCATTGGCGTTATAGCTGTTATGGTGTTATTTGCATAATATTAAATAAATAAATATGGGGGAGCGGCTATTCTTTGGAGGAGGGGTATTTTTGAAACCGTTTCCGTGTTGGAGTGTGCAAGTTCTCGTTTGGCTGCCATAAGAGCAGCTCTCGGCGGTCGCTCGATTATTGTTGTCTCAGTTTATATGGGTAGTTCTACAGGGACTAAATGTTTGATTTCTATGGGTATATTTCTGTAACCAACTAACAAAACGGCATGTATTTTTTTTTGCACAGTTTAGCTTTATTTTTTACTAGGACAAGTTATTTTTTTTATAATTGCTGGCTAGGTACATAATAAAAATATTTAAAGTTTGTTCTTCTGATTCATATACCTAACGCGTCTGTTTGCCATTTTCCGGAACAAAATGGTCGATGTCGCATTTACCCTTTGATACATCAATTTAAATTATAATTATATCGAAAGGAAATGAATTGTCCTCTTACAAAAAAAATGTGTATTAGTTATAACTACGTTAGTGTGTTTATAAATAAGTAAATAAGAAGTGTCCGGCGCATAATACTGTGGCGTAAGCTGCGCTTGACCGTACTTGGTCGGGTAATAATAATGAGAGTCTGCCTTCCTGCGCGAGGGGAAGCCACTGAGTCACTAACTGAAGCCAGTCGTGCAATGGACGAGCTAGAAAGCGGACGTGCGGCTGGTTTGCTTAGATCCCGGCTCAGATCATATAAACACAGGATCCCGGTGTTACGAAGGTAAATATCAGGAAGGAAGGAATAATATGCGAAGGAAAAATTCTACACATAATTCAGGGAAAATTAAACATTCCTATTCAGGAATTCGAGGTGGAATCAGTAAAGAGACTTGGAAAAAGCAACGATAACACCAGACCATGTAGTTGTCGCGTTTACAACACTAGGAATGAAAATAAAAGTATTGAAAAATAAAAAAGAACTGGCAGGGTCGAATATGTATATCAAACATGAATTTCCAACTAAGGTTTTAAAAATCAGAGAAGAGTTAAAACAAAAATTGAAACTTGAAAAAGAAAAGGGGAATGAAGCCTTCATTCACTATGATAAACTCATAGTTAAGCGAACCAATGAGAAACCGAACAATAAAAGGGCACCGTCAGGTTCTCCTCTGGAAACTGCCTACAGTGCGGATAGTATATCCTTTAGCAGGTCCAACAACAAAAAGAAATTGAAAGCAAATAACCAAATTACTAGCCACATGAAACAATGTGATAAAACAACAGATCAAGCAAAAAACTATACTAATAACGAATGACATTCACAGGCCCCCTCCAACCTAAAAACACAAGATAAAAAGAAAAAATCTCCCAGTACGGCTGGTCCCCGCGGGAGTGATCGACTAAAACCCTCCTTGCAATACCATGAAAGTGATAATAATCAGAATCGGAACTTTATTTGCTATGAATGTAGGTACAGGTATAAGATGTTGTACATAAAGTAAAGACGGCATTACGGCGTGCAAATTATTACATAATTTATAATATTAATACATACAAACAAAAGAATGTCAACAAAACAAAACCGAAATTATAGTGAAGTCAATTAATAATATTATAGTCAGGTAGATACTCGTAAGTCTTACAGGGTCAATTTTGCAATTAATTAGAATAATCATAATCTGGATAAATTCATATCATTTAGAAAGTCTTTCACTGAGTAATAACATTTGCCTAGAAGTAGTGCAGTTACCTTAGATTTAAAAATATTTACAGAATAATCCTTACCGTGAGGTATTTTATTATAAATGACAGGTCCCATTGTCATAATACTTTTCCTTAACAGTGCTGTTTTGTAATGACCCGAATGTAGCAAATTCTTGTATTGGGATCTCAAGGGGCCATTACGTGGTCTTATATTGGCCAGTGACGGAAATAAATTTAGATTTGTTTTAACAAAAATTGCCACCTCCAATATGTACAAACACGGAAGAGTCAGTATCCTCAGAGACCGAAACACAGGTTCACAGCTGTCTGTGCTTTTTAGGTTTCACATAGATCTAATACACCGTTTCTGTGCCCTAAAAATTTCTTCCCTCTCACTGCAGTTACCCCAAAATATGATTCCAAATCTTAACACTGACGCAGCCAACCCATGATAAGCTAGTAGAAGTGTATCGTTGCTAACTTTATGTGATAGGTTATACAGTACGTATGCTGATTTATTTAACTTCTTACATACGTCATCGGCATGAGGTTTCCAAGTCAAATTGTTGTCAATCAGGATGCCTAGAAATTTCGTTTCACGAGTTGTATTCACTTTTTGACCATTATAACTAACATTTATACTATCAGTGCATATCCTTTGGTTGAAGTTCATTACTTTTGTCTTGTTTAGATTTATTATTAAGTTATTTGTATCGAGCCAATATAAAATTGATTCTAATGTGTTATTAATTTCCCTTTCATAGTCTTCTTTCTTGGTACATTTAACTATCGCTGTACTATCTGCAAATAGTACCATGGGTTGTCGTGTCTGTCGTAGCAAGTCATTTATATATAGGAGAAAAAGAGGAATAACACCACATCTTATCCAAATATATGCACATTGAACGTCCGATCCCTAGCGACGGATACGAGAAAACTGAACTGCTACATGCCTTACAGAATATCAATTAGGATATTTTAGGACTTTCAGAAACGAGACAAAAAGACTTTGAAATCTTAGATAAAGACAATCTCATTTTTATGAACTCAGGAAACAAGAGCAGTTACAGCGTTGGCGTTTTGTTGAAAGACTACATGAAAGTACACGTAATGAATTTAAAACCCATAAATATAAATAACACTCAAATTAATATTATTCAAGTCTACTCCCCAACAGAAAATCAAAAGATGAAGACATACAACTATTCTACGAGGAAATAATGATAGCTCTGTACAATATAGGCCAAAATACAATACTAATAGGAGATTTTAATGCCAAAATCGGTGCCGACAAACCTGAGGATAGAGATGTCCTTGCCTGTTATGGGATAAGGACTTGGGGCTACAATAGTAAAAGAAGCAAAAGAAGAAAATTACTTACAGAGTTCTGCATAGAACATCGGCTGCATATTATGAATACTTATTTTAAAAAGAAACAGAAACAAACATGGACTTGGTATTCTCCTGATGGTAAAACCTACAACAAACTCGACTATTTCATAACCAATAACAAAAACAGAGTGAATTATATCAATATCATAAACACAACACATCCTACCGATCATAGATTAGTACGACCAAAGTATTCGATCGGGGAACAAGTGACATCAAGAAAATCTTTCAAAGGTAGAGTCTGCGCTTTGACACCATTGGAAAAAGAAACACTTAAAAACAAATTTATTGAGGCGTATGCATCTATGAATGGTACTGTTGGCGTACAGGAATCATACTCTTCAATCATTAAAACTATTAAGAGTGTGACTTCACCGTCAAACAAGAACTCTACGAAACCAACACCCTAAGCAGATATTTCACGAGATATTGCTAAACTTACAGAACGTAAGAACGTTTATTTTTCTTCTTAAAAGAGAAGAAAACTGAAAAGCAAGAACTCACCAAGCTGTATAGAATAATTAAGAGAAAGATAAAGAGAAAAAAACACACAAATAGACTTAAAATAATTGAGGAAGAGCTAACCTTTAATAGTTCAGCCAAGAGGTGTCAACAACGTCTAAACAATGTACGAAAATGGATTCCTTCTCTAAAATCCAAAGACGGACGAACTACGGAGCGGAGACTGCTACGGAGTTCTACGAAGATTTATACCAACGTAGAGACGATATTAACAATTCCTTCACAACAATGAGACCTGATGAGGTAAACACAGAAGTGCCAATATTTATGGAAAGTGAAATAATAAATGCAATTTCCTCTTTTAAATCCTTAAGAGCTCAGGAGAAGATGGGGTTACCAATGATGTACTTAAAATTTTAATTGAACCACTGTCCCCTTTTATTACGGAATTGTTCAATAATATCTCAGCATATGAACACATACCTGCAGAATGGGAGACTTCAATCATAACATTAATATACACTTCTGGACACATCTATTATTGGCCCACCTTGTATTTTCAGTTTTGTTTGGTCCTAGCTAAAATTTTAGGTCGAGCAAAAAGTTTTTATGCAGTTTTGAACCTGGCACATTCACAATTTCATTCAATAGTCTTTTTTTGAATTTCGAACACAGAATTTAAAGAAACAAAAGACAATTGGGAGCCTGTTTGTTGATATCAAACAATCGAATACTAAGAAAACTTGGTTTTATTGGTTTACTTGGATTTAATTCTTAAAAAAGTGATTGATATCTTTGGTTTTGCAACAAACATTACTTATTCTTAACATTAAGGTGAGGTTCTATCAATAATCTATGGATACTTCACCTGAAGTCGCCGCCCAAGCTGTGGCACTTATTCAGGCCGGACACAGCCAAAGAAACGTGAGTGCTCAACTTAATTTAAGTCGATCTGCGGTCCGAAATGTTTATCGGAGGTACCTAGAGACTGGCGGCTTTGTTCGTCGCCAAGGAAGGCCACGATCTCGGGTCACAACTGAAAGGCAGGATCGATTCATCGTGACGACCAGCTTGAGAAATCGTCACCTTACCTCCATTGAGATACAAAACCAACTTCGCGACTTCCACGGAATATCTGTGAGTGGTCGAACTGTTCGGAGAAGGTTAAAAGAACGCGATATGGTACCACACAAGCCAGCTAATGGGCCCAAACTAACGCGAGCCCACCGAACAGCGCGCCTTCATTTCGCACGCAGTCATTTAAATTGGACACAGCAAGATTGGAGCCGTGTACTCTTTTCTGATGAGTCTAAAATTGTGTTACATGGCAATTATGGAAGGAAGAAGGTCTACCGACGTAAGGGAGAGCGTTTCGCACAATGCTGCTTTGAAGAGAGGGTTGCTTATGGCGGTGGCTCATGGACTGTCTGGGGCGGTATATCCGCGAGCGGCAAAACTCAACTTGAGGTTGTTACAGGACCACGGCTGCCAACATTAAATGCTGAAAGGTACATTCGTGAGTGCTTAGAACCTCACGTGATACCATACGCGGACTATGTGGGCCCAAATTTCCTTTTTATGCATGATAATGCAAGAGCCCATGCGTCCGGCATCGTCAGGGAATATCTTCGGGATGTGAACATCACAGTTATGGACTGGCCAGCCAGAAGCCCAGACATGAACCCCATTGAGCACATGTGGGACGAGCTAAAAAGACGTGTTAGGGCTCGTCAGCCAGTTGCCCAGACGATGCAGGAGTTGAAAACTGCCATAGAAGAGGAATGGGAGATGATCCCTCAAAATTTCATAGAGCGGTTGATAAACTCTATGCCTAATCGTATGAGAGCTGTGGTAGATGCCCATGGAGGCAACACGCGTTATTAAATTAAACCTTTATTTGATAAAACATGTTTTTTATTCAAAAATCAATTGCCTTTAACAAGGCGCATATCCGACTTGTTAGGCGTAGCTCCATGTCGTATGGTATTCTGAATTTAAATTTAAAACAATACGATAGAAAAAGATGGTAAAATGTATCAGGTTTAAAACTGCATCAACAGTTTTTGTTCAATCTAGCAATCATATTTTGGTAGGGGCCATCGAAACCTAAACTCTAAGGTGGGCCAATAGATGTGTCCAGAAGTGTATAAGAAAGAAAATCCTGAGGACATAGGAAATTATAGACCTATAAGCTTATTACAGACTACGTACAAAGTATTCACGCAAGTATTGCTTTAAAGAATTATGCCAACTCTAGAACTCAATCAACCTAAAGAACAAGCTGGTTTTCGCCCAAGGTTCTCTATAGTTGATCATACATTTACTTTGACACAAATCATCGAAAAGTACGAAGAATACGGGAAAAGGCTCTACATTGCTGTCGTTGATTAATATTATTCAAAAGCATTTGATTCAATAGGACACTTAGCTCTGTGGAAAGCCTTAGACCAACAAGGAGTGCCACAAAAGTACTTAACAATATTAAAGGAAACTTATAGAAGGGGTAAAGTCAAAAAAAATATAAAAATAAAGGTAAAGTCAAAAATTAGAGAGACAAGGAAGACCTTTCGAAGTACAACGTGGAGTCCGACAAGGCGACCCGATATCACCAAACCTTTTTACTGCTCTCCTCGAGACCATTTTCCGTAACTTAGAAGAGGACGCAGTGGGGATCAATATTAATGGAGAAACATTGAACCACTTACGTTTCGCAGATGACATCGTATTAATTTGCGACAACCACACACATCTAGAAGACATACTGCAATCTTTAGATAAAGAGAGTAGAACTTGTGGATTGACTATGAATCTGGATAAAACCCGCATAATGACCAACGGTGAAAACAAACCAGTGAAAATATCATCAAAGGAAATAGAGTACCTACGTGGAAGAATATGTTTATTTAGGACAGAGAATCACGTTCAATGAGCAAACTGCGGGCGAAGTAGAGCGAAGAATAAAACTTGCTTGGAAAAGATATTGGTCATTGAAGCACATTTTCAAATCCAAACTCCCAATCAAACTAAAGAAAAAAGCATTCGAAACATTCGTGTCTCCCACACTACTCTACGGATGCCAGAGCTGGGCACTAACAAAATAAATTATCATCAAACTCCAAGTCTTCCAGCACGCCGTCGAACGAAGTATGTTTTTTTTTATTTTTTTTTATTCTATTTTTAATTAGGGACATTTACCGCAATGCGTATGACAGTCCCATAGTACCCTAAACACATACTATTACGGATCACATTTGGGACATGAACCCGAACAGACTCCTCGCATCATCGCCATTTGGTTGAGACAGAATGTTATGAAATGTGCCCATAACAAGCTGGTTCAACTTCAAAACCCCAAACAGATCCCTTCTACGAGACTCATATCGAGCACATTCCATCAATAAGTGATGTAAGTCCTCCACAACTCCACACTCTAAACAATTAGGCGAGTTAGTTTTTTTCATCATAAAGGTAAACTTATTACATGGAATGTGTCCCGATCTAAGTCTATGAGCTGTAACAACTAGTTTCCTACTTAACTGACTATTAATAAACCAGGCCACATGAAAAGGCTGACTCTGCATGGTTTTATACCAGATCCCTTTTTCCAACGAACGTCTATTAAAATACTCCTTCCAATCATCGTAACATTTATTTTTAACCTTAGGCAACACTAACGAAGTATGTTGGGATTGAAACGGAGAGATAGAATTCGAAACTCTCAAATCAGAATGAGACGTAGCAGACTTAGCCTGTAGGTTAAAATGGCGATGGGCAGGTCACGCGGCCCGCGCACACGATGGACGCTGGAGCGAGCGTGTGCTGCACTGGCCACTGCACTGGTGGCCACGCGGCGAGGCGCGCCGCCGCTGGAGCGACGATGCCGCGATGTTGAGTTCAGACAGAACATTGGTTAAAGGATCAAAAAGTAATGTCAATAAATTATGAAAACTATTGTGTAGTTAGCCAATTCAGCCGAAAACGTATGATGCATGGTGGTTCATTGATATTAATTAAAAATTCTATTAAATCGAAAGAACGAAAAGACATCATCGGACTGTCTGTTGAACACACCATTGAATTGTCCTGTGTTGAGCTTGATAAGCATGTTATAGTTTGCGTATACAGACCTCCAAGTTACCAGAATCTATCTGTGTTTGATTCTGTAAGTGGAAGATGTGCTAAAGAAACTTAGTGCTAGTAGTAAGTCTGTCAAGGTGTGTAGGAATGCTAATCGCCACCACGTTCATACATCTGTCCAAAATGGGGACGCATCCAAAGTTTGGAAAATCTTAGATCATCGGGGGTCGGTAAAACCCGACAAGAGACAATCCCAAAAGACATAGACATTGATGCAATGAATAATCATTTTAGTGCTTCGTCCAATTTTAATAGGACAATAAAATTTTATACACTGAATTATCTTTCTTCTCTTCCGACTCCCAGTTATTCTCCATTTGCTTTTGGTCAGTTATCCGCGTGTGATGTTAAGAAGAGCATACTATCGATTACTTCCAATGCAGTAGGAAGTGACTGTATCAGCCGTAATATGCTGGTCCCTGTGCTGGATGTTATTCTTCCTGTCATTTGTCACATTCTCAACTTTTCTGCATTTAGTGGTGTCTTTCCATGCTCATGGAAAGATGCACAAATAATACCTTTACCTAAAAAGTCTAATCCCACATCCTTTTCCGAATACCGTCCAATATCTGTCTTACCATTCCTTTCCAAAGTCCTTGAACGGTTAATTCATAATCAAGTAAGCACATACCTGTCTAAAAATAATCTCCTAAACCCCTTCCAATCTGGCTTCCGTACTGGTCATAGCACCACCACAGCGCTTCTGAACATTACGGATGATATAAGGTCTGCCATGGAAAACGGTAATCTAACGGTCTTAGCTTTGCTAGATTTCAGTAATGCTTTTAATAAAAATAATAATAATAATAATAAAAAGTGTTTATTTCTCACCACAAGCCAAAAAATACGAACAATACTTTACACACAAAAAATAGCTAACGATTTTTGGTTGTGGATCGCTGGTGCCTGTGGTAGGTAGTAACACCTGTATTACAGGTCACCAGGTTCCCACCTGCTAGAGATTACATATTTGATAGCTTAACATCTGATATCACAACAAGTTACATAAGTTTCAAACAATTAGTGAGCTTATTATTAGAGTAAAAAATAAATAAATAAAACGAATTAAAAGTAAAAGTATGTTGGGAGGTTTTTATGAGTGTAAGGGTGTGTGCGAGGGTGTGTGTGTTTGTGTGTGTGTGTGTGTGTGTGTGTGTGGGTGGGTATTGGAGTGAGTGTTACTGGATGAGTCTGATTAGACTAATACGTCAAAGAGAGCTTCTGTAGCAGCATATGTTTGGCTTTGTAGCCAAGCTTGTAGAGCGATTTTAAAATTATGTTTGTTCAATGAGTGCAGGAAAAGAATTCGGTTTAATTTATTGTAAAGATAGGGTCCAAGGAAAATAAAGAATCTATGACTAAAATAAGTTTTAAGAGGAATAGCTAAGGCAACTATATGGTTACGGCGATTGGTTTGCTGAGAATAGTTGGAAATAGCATGTTGTTTAATAGCAGTGGCCAGTACAAACAATTGCCTTACCGTAAGGACTTGACAATATTCATAGAGCTTGACGGTGGGATAAAGTCTTGGCAAGAAACAGCACACCTTAAGAACCGCTCTCTGCGCACGTTCGATCTGAATATAGTGAGATCCTAATTTGGCTACTAAATACTTAACGGAACCACTTCTCCTAGCTTTAACCAAGAACACTAAAACTATCTCAACTTCACGTAGACGCAGGCCGATTAAACCCTGGATTACTCAAGGATTACTAAAATGTATGCGCCATAGAGACAATTTGTATAAAAAGCTTAGAACGGATCCATCAAATGAAGTCCTCGTGGTGTCCTACAGAAGGTATCGTAATTTTTGTACAAATCTGCTACGAAAAGCAAAAAGAGATTATGAGAGACTAGAATTTGAAAAAGCAGGTAGAAATTCTAAGCAGCTATGGCGTGTAATTAAAAACGTCACAAACACAGGCCAACTTAGATCTTCAGCTCATGATCTCATAGCGAATAATCACGATAAGCAGGACACTATAAATCAAATTAATGATTATTTCGCAAATGTAGGGAGACGTCTAGCTGACAAAATACATAGAGACCCTCGATCTATTTCGCTACCCGTCCCTCAGATGGAATCTTTTGTGCTGCTTAGGACGAATGAACAGGAGGTGGAACGCTTGATCCTTTCACTTAAGAGTGATTCTGCAGTCGGCTGGGACGGTATTTCCTCTAGTTTTCTAAAACGACATAAAAACGTTATTGTACCTCCGCTGACATATGTTTGCAACCTCTGCCTTGACTCTGGTGTCTTTCCTGACTGGTTCAAAAAGGCAATTCTTCACCCTATTTTTAAATCTGGTGACCGTGGTCGCGTCGAAAACTATAGGCCCATATCAGTTCTGCCTGCGATGTCCAAGATATTGGAAAAGTTAATAAATACAAGGCTGGTTGCATTTTTAGAGTCACGCAATCTTTTGTCAATTACAAAATACTGTTGATTATGATGTTTTACTTGGCATTCTATGCTCTCTTAACATATCTCCATTGGTAATTGACTGGTTTCGTAGTTACCTGTTCGGTCGCCGGCAACGTATATGCATTGGAGAGTCTTCCCGGAGCAATACTTCTGCCGGTGTACCTCAGGGTGGCGTTCTATCCCCTTTACTTTTTGCAGTTTTTATTAACTCAATTTCCGACGAGCTAATTTCTTTCTACCATCTTTATGCAGATGATTTGCAAATTTACTCGCAAGCTCCTCTTGGAAATCTATCTGAGGCTATCTTGACGATTAATCGTGATCTGGCCCGAATATGCGACTGGAGCAAGAGATATTGACTTACGGTGAACCCCATAAAGACGCAGGTTGTGGTGGTAGGCAGTTCTAGGACGGTCTCAAGGATCGACTGGACGACACTTCCCCAAGTTTCTTCTGATAACTCAGTTATTCCATTTAGTGAGAAAGTTAAAAACTTGGGGATATTCATTGATAAGAACTTATCTTGGACTGCCCAGCTACAGGAAGTTAGCCGCAAGCTTTTTGCATCAGCTGCATCTTTGAAAAGATTGCGTAATTTTTACCGACTGCCACCAAGATTGCGCTTGCACAATCGCTTCTTCTACCCATCTTCGACTATGCTGATGTCAGCTATCTTGACCTTACCCAAGACCTACTCCATAAACTTGAGCGGCTTCAAAATTTATGTATAAGATTCATATTCGGTTTGCGCAAATATGACGATGTTTCCGAATTTCGTGTGAAGCTCAAGTGGTTACCAATTCGCCTTCGCCGAAACGCTCATATCCTTTCTGTTTTGTATAATGTGCTCTTCTCCCCTTCCACCCCTCTCTTTCTTAAGAAACGTTTCCAGTTTCTTTGCGACTCCCACACGAAATAAAATGCCTATGCATTCCACAACTTTCCTCGACAAATCCTTTACTGTCCAGGCCGCTCGTTTGTGGAATGCATTGCCAGTTAAAATTAAACGCGCGTCGTCATTGCTTGTGTTTAAAAGACTCGTGAAGGAACATTACTTGTCGTTGTGATCGTGTTCTCATAATTATCTATAGTCTTCATTTATTTTCGTCGCTTATAAATTTAGTATGTACGTATTTATGTATCTATTATTTAGGATATGTATATAAGTGTATCTATTATTTAGGATATAGATAACAAAAAAAAAATATATATATATATATATTTAGGGAATAGGTTTCTATTGTAAAAATATGTCTATAAAAGGGGACGAGCGCGGCTGTGTCGGTCATTTTGCTCGCTGGCCTTCTTCGTGTGCGGTAGCTGTCGACGTGATTTGTTATTGTCCGTTGTTTCAATTCAAGTCGGTAACGGTGTAATTAAGCTCTGTAAGTACGTACAATTTTCGTTTTTGAGTGATTTGGTGTCTTATTTTTTGTAATTAATTGTGTTAAATACAAGTTAAATCAGATTTGTAGGAAACTTTTCCTTTTTATTAAAATTATTGAATGTGTGTAAGATCGTTGTTTTTTTTTTAAAATAAATTTTGCTTCTCAAACCTTAATTCAGAAGTGGGATAGTTTTCCTAAAACGCCCACTAAATCCCGCTTTTGATTTGGTACCGTCTGTTATAAAAATAAGACACCAAACAACCCTTTTATTTCAAAACGTTAGTGCTTGTTTTGTGAGTAAATATGGCCGATAGGCAGTATGAACCTCGTGACAAGTCACGTCGTAGATACCGTAGATCTCGGGATAGATCTCGTTCACGACACCGTTCTCGCTCCAGGAGTGGAATTTATCACACGAGTAGATCTCGATCGAACAGTAGGGCGCGCTCGCGATTGAATTTAGGTGATCAAAACGTAATAATGCAACAAACGTTACAGTCGATTCTATCTCGTTTAAATACGTTAGAAACAGAACGTTCTACCTTACGTAACGCGGCCGAATGCCATAGTCAGCTAGTTCAGAATAACGCGTCCAGGTCTCACACGCCCCCGATTAGGGAATTACAGAACGGTCACACCCTTCAGGTCAGAAACCCCATATCTAAAACCTTGTTACCTTGTTCTACGGCCACGTTAAATATACCTACCGCCGAGAGCATTGCGACTTAGGGACCGAGTGTCGACACACACCTCCGCAGCGAACAATCTGTGACGGATTCGACGCGGATTTTAGCTGAAGCAATAAGGTCAATAAAGTCGGACAAAACTCAAATTTTTTTTGTATTAACTTCGATCCTACTATCAATGACATAGACGTTTGGTGTGAGGAAGTTGAACGAGCTAGAATTTCTAATAATTGGGGAGACTCGGCGTGTCTATCGCGCGTATCGATATGCCTTAAAGGTGACGCACGCACCTGGCTAAATGAGTGTGTGACCAGCGACCGAAAGTGGACCAATTTCGTTACAGAATTTAAGCCCTTGTGTCCACGAAAACTTGATTACGCAAATATTCTTTATGATACGATGCACACGACTTCTGATAAGTATAACACGTACGCTGAGTATGCTAGAAGGACGTTACTACGCCTCAAAATAGTTAAGGGACTAAGCGATGAGTTGAGAACTTTGATAGTCATTCGCGGTATAACAGACGCTCAGGTTAGGGCTGCGGCTGCCAACGCTAATCTACAGTTACACGATCTAGTATCATTTTTATCTATTTACGCCAAACCTACCCGCACCAAATTTGAAAATCGGAACCATCCTTCCAAGCCATCAAACAATAGTCGTTCATCAAACTTAAAATGTTTTGTCTGCGGACAACCAGGACATAAATCTCACCATTGCCCCAAGAAGCCCAAAGTTGATCAGGCGTCTAATACTACTAAGAGTGATGCCAACAAACTAACCTGTAATTTCTGTAAAAAACCGGGACATAATGAAGACGTTTGTTTTGCTAAGGAAAGATCGGGCTCGCGTAATAAGTCAGGGTCAGGTTAGGCCGAGCCCCCGAAAAATTCAAGCACTTGTAAATGCGCCGACACCGTGTAACGTTAAACAAATCCGACAGTTTCTGGGTCTGGCCGGGTATTTCAGACGATATATTAAGAATTACGCGACTAAAACCGCTTGCATAGCACGCTTAATGAAAAAAGACGTTACCTTTTGCTGGGGTCCAGAGCAGGAAGGGGTTAGGCGAGAGATAGTAGATTGCTTGACTAAATCACCAATACTGTCCATCTTCGATCAGTCCCTTCCTACTGAGGTACATACTGACGCCAGCTGTATTGGTTATGGTGCAATAGTGATGCAGAAGAAGGCCGATGGTACGAAGCATGTAGTCGCTTACTATAGTAAAGCCACGCAGGGCGCCGAAAGCAGGTACCACTCTTACGAGCTGGAAACTTTAGCTGTAGTAAGGGCATTGCAGATTTTCGCCATTATCTTGTTGGCATAAACTTTAAAGTCATCACAGACTGCAACGCCCTTAAAGCCACCGAAAAGAAGAAGGACCTGCTTCCGCGCGTCGCCAGGTGGTGGATCTACTTACAAGATTTCCATTTTAGTATCGATTACAGAAAAGGTACCATGATGACACATGCAGACTACCTTAGCCGAAACCCAGTCCCAGATGCCAATGTGCATCAAATATCTAGGCCACGCAATTGGGCACAAATCGCTCAGTCTGCAGACGATGAGACGCAAAGTCTTCTGCGGAAATTACAGGATGGAGAACTCTCCATCCTGTAATTTCCGCAGAAGACTTCAAAAAGAAACTTTAATAAAGAACGAAGAGACTTTAATAAAGGAGGTCGTTTTGTTCGCAGTACCGTTGAGAGTCTAACTAGACTCTCAACGGTACTGCGAACAAAACGACCTCCTTTATTATCGTTACACACCAGTGGGTGAGGAAGCTCATCTGTGTGAAGGACGAGCGATTCAGAGATGCCTCCGTCCGCCCCAAATTAATGAGTTTATGTGTTATTGACCTATGAGAAATATGTGACAGGACGTGCGATTCAGTGATGCCTCCGTCCTAATTAATAGTCATGCCTATAGTGAGAGGTATTGGTCTATGATGAAAGTGTTGACGTGCGATTCAGCGATCCCTCCGTCAACCTCAGACAGCGGGGACGCCTTCTGTCTGATTTCTTCACAGATGCAGTTCCACAAAGCAGATAACGCGTCATGGGCCGATATGAAGACTGAGTGATAAAACAAAGAAAGCTCTCACGACGTCAAATGCTTATTTTATTGATTGCATGTTGTATGTGTGTGTGTTGTGTGTGTGATAAACTTAGGGCAAGTTTTTAATCGTGGTAATATTTCAGATGATGAAGTATGTGATCCCGGTGCAGGGCCATCATCAGCATCCATACCACCTAGCGCAGAGGTGACCGACAGACCAGGCGACCAGGATAGCAACAGTGAACCCACATCTACAGACTTGGCCCCGGTACGGGACGAGCATCACGAGGACCGCGCCGAGGACGACGCTACAGCAGGATAGGCCGATTTAGGGAATAGGTTTCTATTGTAAAAATATGTCTATAAAAGGGGACGAGCGCGGCTGTGTCGGTCATTTTGCTCGCGGGCCTTCTTCGTGTGCGGTAGTTGTCGACGTGATTTGTTATTGTCCGTTGTTTCAATTCAAGTCGGTAACGGTGTAATTAAGCTCTGTAAGTACGTACAATTTTCGTTTTTGAGTGATTTGGTGTCTTATTTTTTGTAATTAATTGTGTTAAATACAAGTTAAATCAGATTTGTAGGAAACTTTTCCTTTTTATTAAAATTATTGAATGTGTGTAAGATCGTTATTTTTTTTTAAATAAATTTTGCTTCTGAAACCTTAATATATATATATATATATGTGTATCTATTTTAGTGTATTGTATACATACTTATTATTTGCACCAACAACAGCCCCATTTTATGTCCAGGAAAATCTCTGTCCATTCCAAGGTTGCCTGGAAGAGATCGCAGAAAGCTAGAAGGCCGCCCATTGTATATTAAGTATAAATTTAATTTTTGTTGTTATGATTTTTGTGGTGTACATTAAAGAATATATAAATAAATAAGTCAATAATCGTATGTGGTGATTTCAATATTAATTTATTAGAAAATAACTCAAATACTGTCAGATTATTAAGTCTTTTTAGGTCATTTGATTTGTCAAATATTTTTATGGAACCAACCCGAGTGACAGCTGCTTCTGCCACTTGTATAGATAATATTTTTTGTAATTGTGATTACAAACAAATTGTAAATAAGTTGCCATTTGTTCACAGTGGACAAACAATAACGTTTTGTTCCTACCACAGAACATATATACCCTGACGGGAAGAATGTTCACTTCATAGAAAGAAAATGAAACGGAATTCGACTCTACCGCCCTCTCTGATCTGCCCCAGTGCAACAATTACTGGCGGAAAATTTGAACCAAATCATGTGTTATAAAATATATTTAGAGACTATAAACAATTCTGGCACTTCCAATTTACTTCGGAAAGGCCACAGATTACTTTTAAAATATAAAGGCCCTCCCAAAGTAAACTGGAAATGACAGAATTGTTTCTAGTCCCCATTTCTTCAAGATCTGAGGAGGGTTAAAATAAACAAAGGTATTTTTTTATACTTTTATTATATTAGCAAATAGTTACAAATCCATTTTACAACTTTCACATATCAACATAGAATACTTGTAATTCTTCAAAATGTTTGTTCAAATATATGTTTTGCTTGAAATTACAAAATTAATGCACAAATATTGTGACTGTTTGGTTATTGTAACTTATTTTGACTGCAAAAACATCTGAAGTTTCACACATTTGAATAGCAGGATTGATGATTATTAAACCATCTTTCAGAACAAGCGGTATCGGTAACGGTATATTTTTATGGTATTTTTGTGTGCTTTCTTGTGTGTATTTCTGATGAGCCAGGCTGAGATACTGCTGCATAGTCTTTGGAGGTGTCCAAAGGAATTTTATGCACAGGTTATTCAGGAACGGAGACAGCTTTGTACTAAAACAAAAACAAACAAAATATTGAAATGTACATAGTAGTTGCAATAAGTATTATTTTACTACCCTAGAATCACTACATACAGGAATACAGAGAACTCCTTCATTGTCTTTAAACCTGACTGTGTGGCTGTAAAGACATGTAATTTTTTTCTTATTTTAAAGACTGAATATCAATTAAAGCAGTCTTCTAATAGTTGACTGTTTTTTACCCTTCACCGCCAGTAACAACTAAGAGTTATACACAGATACACAATATAACAGGCATACACACACAATATACACAGACCCATAATTTTGATGGATTTGTTAATCTAGCCTTATTTGCAAATCCGAATCCATCAAAATTGGATGTACTGGTAGCCGTCAGTGTCTCTTGTGTTTTTGTTATCAATGTTTAGGTTAATAACAACAATTAATTACCTGCTGAATATTTGTGATATCCATTAATTTTCGCGATGGCCCAGGAATGGGATTTGTGCGGTGGTGTGATGATCCAGGTTGTGCATACAAATGATCTGGCCTTTTTTTTTTTTTTTTTTTGTGGGTGGGAAATCATCAAATAACTTCTCCCGCTCTGGGCAGAGCAGGAGGGCGTGTCAGACTCTTACTGACTAAAACCCACCCGTGTTCCTTCAGTTGCCTGTGCCAGGGGCCACGGTAACCCTCTTGGACTTTTCCGCAACCCTAGCAGGCATCGGTCCTAGCAAACCCCGTCATTGGTGCTGACATCTCTTTGAGGCGCGCGTGGAACACAACGCGCCGTCGACCCGGGCCTGGTCCTTATCGAACGGCGAGCTGCCCATTGCTCGCCGTTCGCAAGCCCGCGCCTACGGTGGCCGGGAATCGGCCTGCGATTCCCGACGCCCAGGGCGTCTCCTGCGGCGGCTAGGGGCGTGAGGGCGCAAACTTTGCCTCTCCCTCACGCGTTCCGCCTCCTCCTTCGCGAACATTACTGTTTCGCAGAAGGAGGTGACGGCTTCCCAAGCCCTCTCGCTCCGTACCATGGCCTGGACCAAGGCCGGACGCGAGAGATCGCCAAAAAATATAATTATAAATATGTTAAATCAAATGTATTGATGATGATGATTTATACCTTTATTATTCAGTAAGTATAAACTGCAGTGGAGCCTATCATTGTTGTTGCGTATCACATTTTGATTAACATACGACAGAGCTACAACTTTACAAATCTAATAATGAATGTAAAATGTACTAGATACTAAAAATAGAAAAACGTTAAAGTACATTAATAAGCTGTTTACCTTTAGTATACTACCTAAACCAACAGAGTATATAAAAAATATGAATGAAGATAAATTTTATTATTGAAATTACCTGCACCTGTTCAGCGTCAGGAACGGCCTATTTGTTCAGCTTCTTCCCAGCGAAATCGGTAAATGCTGTTCTTTGAAAATGTAGGTAAGGTACACAACATTCTGTGTTCAGCATACAACTTCAGCCGAAAGTCTAGAGAAGACTATGCTCCACAGGGAAACAGAATTTAGCCCACAATTATCACAAATGAAAACAAATGAAAACTTGTTATAGCAATCGGTCCCATAACCAAATAGATTGTTAGGTTATGTTAAGATTGATTAAGTGCTCTTACCGCTGTGAATTTGTTAGCCCAGGTTTAGGGAATCGGTACAATTTGATGTGGGGGTCTGCACGAGGCACGAGGTGAGCCTGAGACGCACAGAGCACCCTATTACTGCTGAGACGTAAATGTTTCAAATGTGGGAACATTTGATACATCTATAACATTTTAGACATAACCACGACAATACCACTTTTAATTCAACACGGTTACAGAGGAGAACGTATTCAACTTGACGTAAACGCGGAAAAAAGAAAAATGGTAAATCGCAAAACGTTTTGTTTTCAACAAAACTACAAACAATTCAAACAAACAGTCGAACGTCGTTCGTAAACAACAAACGGCGGCCATTTTGTATGTGTTGTTCGGTCCAGTGTTGCCATACAATTGTAAAGTATGATGATAGACCTAAATTAATAGGTCTGTCGTCATACTTTACAATTACTGGCAACACCTCAGTATCCCCAATAGGTATTGTTCTGTGCCCCATACAAAATCGACCGGGCCTGGTTCCTACATGCCTTTACAAAAAATTCAAATAAGGTTTAGGCCAATAACATGTAAAAACTTAGAGAAATTAAATAATTCTTTGGCCAATAAATTATGTATTCATGGTTTTAATAATTTAAGAGACCTAAATGAGTTCTACGCCGAGTTCTTTTCACTATTAAACACGCAATTTAATAACACTTTTCCACTAAAGACTAAAAGTATTTATACAAAGTTCTTATTTAGTGATTGAGCGACTCCAGGTATTCGTAAAAGCAGGGGAAACTTTTTGAACTTTATGGTCTAAAGCAACACATGAATAATACAAGTGTTTAACCGTACAGAGAATAAATTATATAAAAAAACGCGATCGTAATGTCACCTGTTACAAACTTGTTTATTTACTCGTCACTAGATGGCGTTGAACAATTTCGATCCGTTTGTACATCGCGGTGTCAAGATTCTCCGCCGATAGTATAAGATCTTAGGATTAAGAATGATTGTTAACCACTTCTATTCCAAAGTGTAATCACTACATTTGTGAATAAATCCCACTTGAGGTAAAGTGTCGGGCTTACTGGTCCGCACTCCCAAGGAAAGAATAAAATTCTTCCATTCAACCCCCAGTTTACTAACCCCACGAAGTCGAGGGTTATTCATGGTCCTTCGAGTCGGACTTGGCAAGGGCTGTTCCAGAGCCACATCAGGTGTCTTCTCCTAATTGGACGGAGAAGCATCAACCCCATACGCTTCTGCGGAGTGATCTTGGAAAGCAGTTCCGGATCCAGTTGCGGGAGGTACGGAGGAAGGAGTACCAATCAGCAGTAAGCAAGCTGCGGACGACTAAGGTCGTAAGGAAGTGAGTGATAGTGCCGAAAAAATCGTGAGTACTTTGTGATTTCCTATGTGCCAAGCAAAAGTGAACTTTATTGCCTAGAAGATTTAAACTTTAACTTTTGATTAGTGAATTTTGAACTTAGAATAATTTTATGTGTGCATGTTTAGACTTAGTTAGATTTAAGCTAATTGTGTTAATACGGGGAACCTATGCTCAAATTTTAGTAGATTTTAAAGTGTCAAACACTTAGAAAAATTTCTTTGTTTACATGGACTTGTAAAATTTTTGAACTTTAATGTCAAACACTTAGAAACATTTCTTTGTTTACATCGACTTGTGAAATTTTCGACAACTTTTGGACTTAAAGATCTTATATTTTTTTTGTGTGTAAGTTATTTGGATTACTAACTTCAAAATGTCTTTGCAATCACATGTCAAAGTACAGGATAACCACTCGGCTGTTAAGAGCTAAAAGTAATTTTAAAAAGTCGCCAAAGGATAGGATTACGAAGCAATATATAGAAACCAGGCTAGAAATGGTTGAAGAGTTGTGGGCGCAATTTAGTTTAACTCATACACAAATTGTGAAGGATTTTGAACCTAAGGAATTGATATCTTCAGCCTACACTGTAAACGAAGTTTATTTTAATACTGAAGTGTTATATTTAGATTTAAAATGCGAGTTGAGAACTGCATTAAATAACATTAAGGGTAGTGATGTGTCTCCGGTTGCGGGATCATCATCAAATAATGTTTCCGAAGGTAAAGGCACATACATAAAGTTGCCCAGAATCACTATCCCAACATTTTCGGGGAAATATACAGAATGGCCGACTTTCCGAGATTTGTTTGTATCGGCAATACATAAAAATAGCACAATTGATAATGTTCAAAAGTTACACTACTTGAAAAGTTATTTGACTGGGGAAGCTGAGCAGCTCTTACGTCATATACCAATTTCGGAATCAAATTATGACAGATGCTGGATTAAATTAGAATCCAGGTATAACAACAAAAAATATTTGTCGCACTGTATTTTGAAAAGATTGCTCAGTCAGAAGAACATAGTACAAGAGTCAGCTAGTGCTTTGAAGGAATTAATGGATACAACATCAGACTGCCTAAATGCACTTACTAATTTAGATATTAATATTATCTTCATAGAATATTTTGATCATTCATATATTGACGTTGAAACTAGATTCAGACAGTAGAAAGGATTGGGAACTAAAGGTAACTAGCAACACTGATTCAGATAAGCTGCCTACGTTTGAACAGTTCAAAGAATTTTTAACAAGCCGGTACAGGGCATTTGAATTCCTAGAAAGTAAGCCAAGTAAAAATAATGTTAATGTTAGTAAGGTAAAGGTTTTTAACACGGCAACCAATGCGGCCATGGGTTGTCCGCTTTGTAATAACGAGCATAAAATAAAAAATTGCAAGCAGTTTGTTAGTCACGATGTGGATACTCGGCGTAAGTTTGTGCAAGATCACAACTTATGTTTTAATTGTTTGGGGCACAACCACTCTGTCAGGTTTTGTAAGTGTACAGCCTCGTGTCAAGTATGTAAGCGGAGACATCACTCCTTGTTGCACCCTAAAGGTGAGCAGGAGTCTAAGGGAGGGAAAGGAAATTCGTCTAGCGATATTGTTTTGCAGACGAAAGAACATATAAACACGGTTGGAGTAGAAGCTGAAAACAAGGTAGTAACTTGTTTTTCGAAAGGTACAGCGAAAAATCAAGTCCTATTAGCCACGGCTCTAGTGAGGGCTGTATCGAAAAATGGGGCTAGGTATACATTCAAGGCCTTATTAGACCAAGGCTCACAGGCGTCTTTTGTTACAGAACATACTGTCCAGATTCTAGGGTTACAGAAAAAACCAGCAAAGGGTTTAATAACTGGTATAGACGCTAATAACAAATTATTCTTAAATTCGGTTGTTGAGGTTAAAATTCAATCTAGGGTCGATCCATCGTTTGAACTTGTAGTCAAAGCATATGTTATCAAATCGATTACGTCATTATTACCTGGTAGAGAAACGGTATATTTAGATTGGGCACAAGGTAACGATATACAATTAGCGGATCCTAGATATAATACACCGGATAAAGTGGATTTGTTGTTAGGAGCAGAAATTTAATCACAGATTTTAAAAAAACGGGTTAAATAAAGCTCCTGGTGGTAGCACTGTAGCTCAATGTACATCATTGGGATGGATTTTATCAGGAACGGTAGCTTCTGCTGCTCAAAGTACAACAAATATTACGGTGATGCATGCTCACCTTGGTGATGACGAAGTCCTGAAAAAGTTCTGGAAATTAGAAAAGGAACCACAAAATAAGAAACGTATACTTATCGAAGAAGAAACAACATGCGAAGAGATATTTAAGGCTACAACCGTGAGGGACAAAAACGGACGTTACGTGGTTAACTTACCATTTAGAAGTCAAGATCCGAGCTGTAAATATGGCGATGCAAGAAAGGTGGCAATTAACAGATTTTATGCATTAGAAGCTAAAATTAGTAAAAATACAGATTTAAAAACCAAATATGAGGAAGTTATCAACGAATACTTGCAACTGGGACACATGAGACCAATAACCAAAGCAGAAGAACAAAATCAATATGCAGTGTACTTGCCTCATCATGCGGTTATACGGAACGATAAGGACACAACTAAAGTTCGGATTGTCTTTGATGCTTCCTGCAAAGGAAAAAATGGAATATTGCTCAACGATGACCTGGTCCAGCACTGCAACCAGATCTGCGACATTTACTGATTCGTTGGAGAACTCATCGCATTTGTGTAGTTTCGGACATTATCAAAATGTACCGAATGGTGCGCGTGGCTGACCATCATACAGACTTTCAACGCATCGTATGGAGAGACAACAAACAATCTTCTGTTAAAGATTATAAATTACTTACTGTTACCTTTGGTACCTCTTCAGCGCCTTATTTAGCAGTTCGAACAATGCAGCAAGTAGCGTACGATGAAGGAGTCAAGTATCCACTGGCAGCTGAAAGAGTCTTACGGATTATTACATGGATGATCTTATGACTGGTTGTGACTCAATAGAAGAAGGCATGCATATCTATAGCCAAATGAATAAGTTATTAGCAAAAGCAGGATTCACCTTACAAAAATGGTCAAGCAACAGCAGTGAATTACTAGAGAAGATCATCGGCGAAAGGCACTCGTACAAGGGCCAGGATGGTGTAGAAAGGGAGATCAACATAAAACAGGGTGAGATATTTAAAACCTTGGGACTTACCTGGAACCGAAGCTGCGACACCTTCCAGTATTCTGTTCAGATGCCTATGCGACAGGAACCTGTAACTAAAAGAAACATGCTATCAGATATAGCAAGACTATTTGATCCCTTGGGATGGGTCGCTCCTGTGATAGTATTAGCAAAAATTTTAATACAAAAATTATGGATTTCTGGAATTGGTTGGGATGATGAAGTCCCATATGAAATAAAGAAGGAATGGTTTACTTACCGACAGGAACTGCAAAGTTTAACGGAATTTTCAATACCTCGATGGTTGAACATGAAACCCGGTGTCAAGCAAGTTGACTTGCATGGATTTTGCGACGCGTCAAAATCAGCATACGCTGCGGTAGTTTATGCACGGGTAGTCGATACTGACGGAAGCGTTTATGTAACTTTGCTCACGGCGAAAACGAATGTCTCACCAATAAAAACGGTATCAGTGCCTCGATTAGAGTTGTGTGGGGCAGTCCTCCTAGCAAAGCTGCTTGCTGAAGTCTCCGAACTGATGGGAATCGGTAAATCTAATTCATATTATTGGACCGATTCAGAGATCGTGTTAGCGTGGTTAAATAGTCACCCTAGCAAATGGAAGACATTTGTGGCAAACCGCGTTTCTGAAATTTTAAACATCAGTGAACCACAGCAATGGAATCATATTCAGTCGAAAAGCAATCCAGCTGATTGTGCATCATGTGGTTTATATGCGTCGGAATTTGTAAATTTTAAGCTGTGGGTAGAAGGTCCTGGATTTCTGAAGAATAAAAATAATCTATTTGGCAAACGCAAAGCGGTATCAACTAATATAGAGGAAATAAAGGTACATGTAGTAACAGACGATAATTTTATTTGGGATAAATATTCATCACTTACCCAACTAGTTAGAATGATAGCATATTTAAGACGTCCTTTAGAGTTGAGAAAAACGAAGGCTGAAAGAAGGAGTCATACATTTATAACTGCAGAAGAATTGAAATTAGCAATGGAGACATGTATTAGGGTATGTCAAAGTCAAAGGTTCGAAGCGGTAATTCTGGATCTGCAAAGAGAAAGGCCTAAGAGAAAGATGTTTAAGTCTTTAAATCTTTACCTCGATTCAGTCAAAATCCTGAGAGTGGGAGGTAGATTGGAACGTTCCGATCTTGATATGGATCGTAAAAACCCAATATTGATTCCAAGTGATACTTATTTAACGAATCTCCTAATCGCTGACTCACATCATAGGAATCTTCATGGTGGTCCTCAACTAACGCTTAACTACTTAAGCACGAGGTATTGCATTCACGGAGCTAAGCGGTTGGTTACTGCATACGTGCGCAAATGTGTAATTTGTTTGCGTTATGCAGCATCTACCAAACCTCAATTAATGGGTCAGTTACCACCAGCACGGGTTACACCAAATAGGCCGTTTGGGAGCAGTGGGGTAGATTATCCTGGTCCTATTCAGTTAAGGGCATCAAAGGGCAGGGGTCACCATGCGTATAAAGGATACATTTGCTTATTTGTCTGCATGGCGACTAAAGCTGTTCACATTGAGGTCGTGAGCGACCTAACAACAACGGGTTTTCTTGCCGCTTTTAAAAGGTTTGTGGCAAGACGCGGTCAATGCAGGGATATATGGAGTGATAACGGTACAAACTTTCAGGGTGCTTCTAAAGAACTAGACACATTACTTCGCTCGGAAAGTTCCGGCATAGCTAATGAAATTGCTGCGGCCTTAGCAACTGAAGGTACCACATGGCATTTCATTCCACCACAAGCTCCGAACTTTGGCGGATTATGGGAGGCCGGAATAAAGTCATGTAAGAAACATTTAAACAGAGTGATAGGTAGCTCAACTTTAACTTTGAAGAGATGTCTACTTTATTAATCCAAGTAGAAGCATGTTTGAACTCACGTCCCTTATGTAGACTGACTGACTCCAACACTTTTGACGCATTAACGCCAGGGCATTTTCTTGTGGGCGAACCAATTGTCAACGCGCCTGACCATAACTATGAAGAGGCGAATATTTCTAGCTTGAAGAGGTGGCATTTAGTCCAACGGATGACACAACATTTCTGGCGTCGCTGGTCCGACGAATACTTGACCACACTGCTCCATCGTTACGAGTGGTCTAAGCAAAATCCTGAACCAAATGTAGGGGATATAGTTCTAATTAAAGATGACCACTTACCTCCTTGTCGGCGGCTTCTTGGCAGGGTGGTTGAAAAACATCCGGGGTAAGACAATCTTACACGGGTGGTCACACTTCGCAGTAATGGTTCCGTATATAAAATACCAACATCAAAACTTTGTGTTTTGCCGATTGCCTAATAATGTTATTAGTAGTTTTTAAGTGATAAATTTAAGCATTGTTTAGACATGTAAGTAATTGTTTATATTTAAGGTCAGATATGTATGGCATACTCTATGGGAATTAAACCTGTTTGATTAGCAAAATATAAATAGCCTTGTAACTTTTAACATTGGAAGGACATAATGTTGCACAAAACGTCCTTGGTGGCCGGAATGTTTAACCGTACAGAGAATAAATTATATAAAAAAACGCGATTGTAATGTCACCTGTTACAAACTTGTTTCCTTACTCGTCACTAGATGGCGTTGAACAATTTCGATCCGTTTGTACATCGCGGTGTCAAGATTCTCCGCCAATAGTATAAGGTCTTAGGATTAAGAATGATTGTTAAACACTTCTATTCCAAAGTGTAATCACTACATTTGTGAATAAATCCCACTTGAGGTAAAGTGTCGGGCTTACTGGTCCGCACTCCCAAGGAAAGAATAAAATTCTTTCATTCAACCCCCAGTTTACTAACCCCACGAAGTCGAGGGTTATTCAACAAGCTTTGAAAAGTATGTTGCAAAATATTCTAAAACTTTTAAAAGTGTGTGCAAAATAGCTAAAGCTCTTTATAATAGCAATATAATTTAACTGAACAGACAGCAGTGCTGCTGGGGAGTTTGTTCCGCCACTTCTTCTTCCCAGCTAAAGCACTAGGAAGTGGTGAAGGGTGGGCGTTTCGGGGGGACTGTCTTATGTGATTTTGACGTTCAAAAAGTGCTGATTCTCAGCCTAATTAGAATAAATGACTTTTGATTTTGAATAAAATTTAGCTGATGATAAAACAAAAAAACTACCTGGCCAATAATAAATAATGAAACAGGTAGGAAAAAACACCGTAATACGGAAATTAATTTAGAGACTGCACATGGCCTCATCAGCTCAGATGTAGAAATAGCTCAGGAATTTGAAAACTTTTTTGGTAGTATTCCCCTCAAAACAACTGAAGCTTTAAAATCCTCGCCCGCACTTTCTGCTGCCTTACTTAGAACGAATGTAAAGGCATGCTCTTTGTAGTTTAGGTTTCAGCATACAAACCCCCAGGCTGTTATAAAAGCCTTTAAAGATCTAAAAATTAAATCTACAGAAGATCTCTGGGGAATGTCTGTAAAAGTCTGTAGACCTATCATTGAAACCATTGCGCCCTTTCTAGCATTCATATTTAACACCAGTGTAGACCAAGAAGTCTTTCCGGAACTCATGAAACATAGTAAAATAGTTCCTTTGTTCAAATCCGGTGATAGTAAAGAACCCAACAATTATAGGCCTGTGTCAATTCTGCCAGTTCTCAGTAAGGTGTTAGAAAAGTTGATGCTCAATCAAATGTTACGTCACTTTAATAAAAAATCCATCTTTCATGAACAACAGTACGGTTTCACCAAAGGGCGTTGTACCACTGACGCTGGTGTCACCCTAATAACGAACATTTTTAACGCCTGGGAAGAAGCACAAGATGCCATTGGAATCTTTTGCGAACTCTCTAAGGCGTTCGATTGCGTAAACCATCAGACACTTCTGCTGAAACTAGAGCACTATGGGATTAGAAATACAGCTCTTGATTTACTAAGATCATACCTGAAAGATAGAAAAGTTACAGTTCGAATAAACGGCATAAACTCATTAGGGTCTGAAATGGCAATGGGCGTTCCTCAAGGTTCGATATTGGGTCCATTCCTCTTTTTAGTTTATATTAATGATTTACCCCAATTACTTCAAAATCAACCGACGATGGTGTTATTCGCAGATGACACATCATTGATATTTAACATAGACCGACGGTCACAAAATCTTGACGACGTGAATAGCTCTATTCTTCAGGTCCATGATTGGTTTACGGTAAATAATTTGGTACTAAACGGTAAAAAAACTAAATACATTAAATTTAAATTACCGAATGTAAGAAGTAGCGAGTGTAACATCATGTTGAATGGAGAAAAACTGGAATTTATTAATCACACGGTTTTCCTGGGCATCACGCTAGACGAGAAATTACAATGGGGACCTCATATAACATCTCTTACGGGGCGGCTAAGCTCGGCCGCTTATACTGTTAGAAAGATAAGACAGTTAACAGATGTAGAAACCGCGCGTTTGGTCTATTTTAGCTACTTCCACAGCATTATGTCGTATGGCATTTTACTGTGGGGTCGGGCTGCTGACATTGAATCCATCTTTATTTTGCAAAAGAGAGCTGTCAGAGCCATTTATAATCTACGTCACCGCGAATCTCTCAGGGAACTATTTAAAAGGAATATTATGACGGTACCTTGCCAATTCATTTATGAAAATATTATGTACGTAAGAAAAAATCTACATATTTTTAATAAAATAAATAGACATAATTTTAATACAAGAAATAAAGATAAAATAGATCAACCATTTTTCAGATTAGCTAAAGTACATACATCTTTTATGGGGTACTGTGTTAAATGCTACAACAAAATACCTTGTCATATATTGCAATTAAATAAAAGAAAATTTAAAACCCATATTTAAAGTTGTAATGTTTGTATTTTTTTACCTACGTTTTGGCTATTTTAATTAGATCTTATATTATTCGTTCTCTCCAATTATCTGCATGGCCATTGTCTGTAGTTTAAGCATTCTTAGGCCTCTATATTTCAAGCTATTTAGATTTTCTAGTGCTCTCCCAATGTTTGTTTACCTTTTGTAATGTCAGATAATGACAAGCCTAGGTTTTATTTTTAATTTATTGCTAGAGCTGCCAGTAGGTTAGGTTGTATAGGTATTAGACCTTGTTATAAACTATTGTTCTTCTTTTATGTTCTAGAATCATTGTTAAAAATTTTAAATGTCAACCGATCTGAAAAGGAAGGGAGCCGGGGCCGTCAGACCAGATTACTCTTGGTGCTCGCCTTGGCAGGTCCTGAAATGATATAGCGCTCGGTGGGAGGGCTGTGTCCTCTGATAGTGTGGGCTGTGCCTGAAAACAAACAAGTCTACGCGTCCTTCTACACCGGACATCGAAAGTCGCTAGACCGGCGATGGCTACCCTTGGCGTCAGTTCTGGATACTGACGCAAGAAGATCATAACCTTACGCAATATGTGAGGATAACGTCGTGGTCTGCAATAAACTAGCCCTCTGCCTGCCTTCTCTACCACGGCCTGCCCCTCCGAGGTCGGTGACGTGGTCTGACTCAAGGACCCTCCTTTACAACCTGCGAGCCTCTTTAGAAGAAACGCTTGGACCTTCAACTTTTACCCCGGTTTCCCTGGCCTTATATTCTACACCAATTATATTATTTTACCATTTCTTCTTTTACTTTTTCTTTTAAGCCGGGATTCCTCCAGTTCTGGTGATAGTTTCCTTACAACCTTCCTTAGTTTCCTTAGTTACAAAGTTCACTGTGTAAACAAGCATATTACAAATTAGAGGATTATATCCAAGATAAGAATGCTTGGAAACATGCTGGTCCAGCTCCATAGGACAATCTAGGGTCTAGACAAAATTAAACTGGTTGCTACTTTAACTGTATAGTTAATTATTTTTTATGACATTGATTTACATTCTGTGATTACTTTAACTCACACACTGACATATTACTAGTTTACATAATTTGGGAAATCGTATACTTTTACAATGTTTGTAAATATGTGAACACCGTGTATCTATCACTTAATTAACTTATTTATCATTGCTACGTTTATTAAATTCTTTTTACCTATTGTGGTAGGGTAATTTTTATTATAGGTGCATCGTCTTCACATATAATTATAAAATACAAAATATTGTAACACATTTTAAAAGAGTAACGCTTCGATCATAAAGATCGAAGGAGTAAAGGTGGAGTTTCTTGCCCATTCTTCTCCATGCGAAACTACCTTTTGGAAGGGGCGACTAGAATCAATTCTATTTAAATGTAAATGTTGACGTTCAAAAGTGCCTTTTATGTGCCTATTTGAAATAAATGCTTTGACTTTGACATTGTTGCGCGAGTCGCGGGACCCACTTGGACCAGGATCGCCAAAGATAGGAAATTATGGAAATGCATGGAGGAGGCCTTTGCCCGAAATTGGGTACCCCAACACTAAAATAGAATTTTAATCTCTATTATTTTATTATTATTTGAATTAAATTACACTGTTTCTCGTATCTACGTTCATTGAATCAATTGTTTTAGTTAAGTTTTTTTTAAATCTTAATTTGAATAATTATTTTTCTACCAATAGTTGATGTAAGTATAATATTAATAATATCAATTGTTATGTATCAAGATTTGTAATGAGAGTATGGAAGAGAGATTGAATCAATTGTTATCTGGTAATTTAAAATAATGTATCGGTAAATGAATAATGTTATTAAATAATAATAATATAAGTGTGTACATATATGGTTAAATAAATAAATTATTGACTAGGTAATACTAAATGAAATAAAAATGTGTAAGTAATGATTTCAAACGGTATAAAATCTGGTATTTAATCATTTAATTACCAAATTATTAATTAATTATATTAAGTAAATTTAGATATTTTGTTGCATGTGATTTTCTCATTGCATGAATTGGATAGGTACCTACTTAAGGAATGTTATAAAAGTGTAACTTGTTATATTTTAGGAATAAATGGCTTTATTATTATGTCAGCAGGCTTAGCATGCCGCTTTCTATTTCTACACTACTGTAGAATAGAAATCGATTGTCTACCCTTCTCGAAATGTCTTCTTCCCGAGCACGAGGTCACACCTAGACTCGGATTTCTTCGTAGATGGTGAGTTTTCTATAGCAACGGGGTTAGTTGCATGTGATGTGTATTACTACCCAATTTAGTCGTATTTTTGCGTTTCGTTCTCAAACAAATATAGGAAGGAAAGTGTTTTGAACGAATCTTTCTTCAATAACAAAACCTAAATATGGTATATTTGTTGTCAGTGATATAAGGCTGGTGCGCGCAAAATATAAAAACATAAAACACATTATTTTGTGTGTATTGCGTATCTAGTGCCATAATTATACTATTTTGATGGCGTCACGCATAAATAAGTATTTTTAACCGACTTCAAAAAAGGAGGAGGTTTTGCAATTCGACCGTATAATAAATTATATTTATTTTTTTATGTGTGTTCGCGGATAACTTCCTCGTTTATGAACCGATTTTCTTTTTTTGTTGGAAAGGAGATATCCTAAGGGTGGTACCATGATAAGGAAACCAGGATCTGATGATGGCATCCCAGAGAAATCGAGGGGAACCTTCGAAAATCGTAGTGGCGACTAGTGCGTATGTTATTTTTTATTATTAAGTATTTTAAAGCACTACTATTTAATGAAGGTCTGGAGTCGATTTGATGATGGAGCCGAAAGACAGTCGAGGGAACTGCTCAACGATTTACAGCAATTACCTGGTGTTTGGGCTTGATTAATATGTATTGATGAGAACTTTACGCCTAGATGGGTTGTGACTGTCATTAGGGGTCTGATGATGAAGACGAAGGACAGTCAAAGGAACTCCTCAACGTTTTACAGTAGCTACCTTGTGTTTGGACTTAATTCATTTCAATTGATGAAAACTTTGCACCCATATGGGTTATAAATGCCATTACAGGTCTGATGATGGAGATCATAGACAGTCGAGGGAATTCCTCAACGATTTACAGCAGTTACCTTTTGTTGGGCTTACTTCATACGGTTCAATATGCCAAAATGTTCAGTTCGTACAAAAATAATAGGTACCTACCTAAATACGATTGAAGTTTCATAGGAATAGGTACCACTACATACTAGGCATACTGATGCGTCAATAGGTACCACTACATACTAGGCATACTGATGCGTCAATAGGTACCACTACATACTAGGCATACTGATGCGTCAATAGGTACCACTACATACTAGGCATACTGATGCGTCAATAGGTACCACTACATACTAGGCATACTGATGCGTCAATAGGTACCACTACATACTAGGCATACTGATGCGTCAATAGGTACCACTACATACTAGGCATACTGATGCGTCAATAGGTACCACTACATACTAGGCATACTGATGCGTCAATAGGTACCACTACATACTAGGCATACTGATGCGTCAATAGGTACCACTACATACTAGGCATACTGATGCGTCAATAGGTACCACTACATACTAGGCATACTGATGCGTCAATTTGACACTGAATTTAAGTTTCGTAATCGCATTATCTCTAGCAATGCTCTTTCGTCGTGTGGCCTACTCAATATTTTGTTTGAATCCAAGTCAGACAATGCTATTCCTTCCAAGGTTTTAACACGACTCAGAGCAACATACGCCTGTCCTTTAGCGAAATTTTTCTTGCCTAGATCTATAACAGGTTTTTCTAGTGTAGTTCCCCGAAACTTGTGAACCGTAACTGCTCAACTTAAAATCAAAGGTAACATTCGGCGCTCGACATCTCAGTATCAGTCAGGAGTAATCGGTAACCAGCCATTTTCAGCTTTATATAAAATAACTAAAATCAAATGATAATATCATTTTACATAAATGGATACTTACAACAATAAATAATAATAAAATAACCTAGTAAAAAAAGAATTACTACAAAAAACAACCGACTTCCAAAAACAAACACTACAAAGTGAAAAATAACTTTAATTTCGGAAGTCGGTGGCAATAAGTAAAATACAGATCCAAAGACACCGACTTCCGAAATTAAAGTTATTTTACACTTTGTAAGTACTTACTTGGTGTTTTTTTTGGAAATCGGTTGTTTTTTTTTTGTAAAAAAAGTTATTGACTAGGTTATTTTATTATTATTTGTTGTTGTAAGTACTTATCCATTTATATTAAAAAAAATATAAGTACCTACCTACATAAAAAAGTTATTTATTTTTCACTTTATAGATAAAGTACCTACCTACCCCATACCAATTCGAAAACGATCGTCTTACGCGTTCACGTACGTTTAAAGTCGGTTTTTTTTTAATTTAAAAATAATATAAAGCTGATTTTTTTAAAACCGCTTGACCGATTTCGATAAAATTTTTATGGGACCACCTGGGAAATATACAATTTGAAACAAAAAAGAATTTTCTAAATCGGTTCAGGCGTCTTCGAGTAATCGGTTACGATAAAGGATACGATTGGAAGTAGAATTAATAGTATAATCTCCATTTAAAACGGAATGTACCTACATATTCAGTGGTCAAAGAGAAGATTTTGGCTCTTATTAAGTTGTTTTATATTCCCTGTGAATGTATTTAGTAGACCAAAGTTAAAGTTAAGTGTAAAAACTGTAGGATTTTTTGTTGTTCTTAGTTTAATTTAGTTAGTATAATGTTAATACCAAAAATCTAGATATTATTTACAGCTTTAGAAGCTCAGCAAAACTAATAGACGTGTTGATGAACTATACAGGGTGGTACTGGCAATCTGGCAATCTGGCAGGACATCGACGCGCAAAGTGAAGCCATGAATTCAGCACATCATTCTAGACTCCCTAGCGTAGAATTATTTATTTATTTATATATTCTTTATTGTACACCACAAAAAACATAACAACAAAATAAAATTGAGCGCTACTTAATATACAATGGGCGGTGCGGGTGGGCGTTGTGGTTATTTGCCGGTTACTTATAAAATGTTATCTGCTGATTCATAGAATAGTAGATTATTAACCAAGGCGATAAAGCAGTGTCTTCTGTCGCGGGTGACGATTTAGTGTAGTGTGAGTGTAGCGAGGGATTTAAATTCACCCAAGACTAAGACAGCTTTATCACCGAGGAAAATACTCTACTATTCGTACCATTTGCGAAAAAATTAACACAATAATAATATGAGATAAGCATTTATTAAAAATAATGACAACTAAACGTATTTTTAGAACATTAACTTATTTATAAAAATAAATTAAAATAAACTTAACGTTTATGTATTTGAAGAAAACAAAAACGCGGCAAATTCCTAGACTAATATTTTTTTGTCGGAAAAGCAAAGGCATCAAGCTCATACGACCTCGTCGGTTTTCGTAATTTTATATAATCATAACTGCATAATAAATGCGTATTCCTTTTTCAAAAATATGTATAATGCTTTATATACAAACTCAATGGTGTCAACACAGATGTAGTTCAGTATAAATTTCGGTAAGTATTCCAAATTTAAACCACATTCTCCCCCTAGAGGTGAATGAAATTCAGTACAATTTTCTTTCCCTGTTTTTAACAGATTAAAAATGACTATTGTTAAGTTCGCTTTTTGTGGCATAGAATGTCACTTTTTTGAGCAAGTGGTACGAAAAAGTGCATTACCTACTTATCTCTATGACCTACGCGGTCAAAAAGTATGAAATAGCATTTTTTTTATTACAGGCGAAAAATTTCAACGCAAGGGGTTTCAGAATTTGAGGCGGCGGCCAGCCCGCTGGTTGAATGCGCCCCAAAGGGTCATGGCCATCCGGCTGGTCCGGGGATACCGTACGGTCTCCGGTGAGGCGGCGAGCCTCCTTGCCGGATTACCGCCATGGGATCTGGAAGCAAAAGTCCTCGCGCACGTTTGGGAGTGGCGCGAGGAGGCGAAACGCCGGGGCGTAGCTCCGCTGCCGCGAGAAATCACGGTACAGCGGACAGAGCTCCGGCGGGATCTCAGGGCGGCATGGAGAGTGCGATTGTCGCAACCCAGCGCTGGGCACGCCACAATTGCGGCGATAAGTCCCCTCTTTGAGGAGTGGCTAGAGAGGTGCCACGGCGTCCTCACCTTCCGCCTGACGCAGGTCCTCACCGGACACGGTTGTTTCGGGAGGTTCCTGTTCCGGATAAGGCGGGAGGAAACGCCCGGGTGTCACCATTGTGTGGATCGCCCGGAGGACACGGTGGAGCATACGGTGGAGGTCTGCCCGGCTTGGGCGGAGCAACGCCGTGTCCTCGTGGAGGCGATTGGCGGTGGCGATCTCTCGTGTCCGGCCTTGGTCCAGGCCATGGTACGGAGCGAGAGGGCTTGGGAAGCCGTCACCTCCTTCTGCGAAGCAGTAATGTTCGCGAAGGAGGAGGCGGAACGCGTGAGGGAGAGGCAAAGTTTGCGCCCTCACGCCCCTAGCCGCCGCAGGAGACGCCCTGGGCGTCGGGAATCGCAGGCCGATTCCCGGCCACCGTAGGCGCGGGCCTGCGAACGGCGAGCAATGGGCAGCTCGCCGTTCGATAAGGACCAGGCCCGGGTCGACGGCGCGTTGTGTTCCACGCGCGCCTCAAAGAGATGTCAGCACCAATGACGGGGTTTGCTAGGACCGATGCCTGCTAGGGTTGCGGAAAAGTCCAAGAGGGTTACCGTGGCCCCTGGCACAGGCAACTGAAGGAACACGGGTGGGTTTTAGTCAGTAAGAGTCTGACACGCCCTCCTGCTCTGCCCAGAGCGGGAGAAGTTATTTGATGATTTCCCACCCACAAAAAAAAAAAAAAAAAAAAAGGGGGTTTCAGAATCATGTAGGTACTTACTGAATCCATGGCAACATGTCAGGTTGCGCGTCGTCGACATTGACTTATAATAGGTCGTCGATGACTCGATGTCCCTGCCGCCCTGTATGCCCTGTATGTCTACCCATCAACACTTCGCTAACGGAGAGTTTTCGAGCCCTATTCCTATCTTCGCTCAAGTTTTTCTATATAAAAACTTAAATAATGTTACGAGCTGGGGTTCGGGATAAATAAATTTATACCAATTTACACGAAAAACACACTATAATTAAAAATCACAAATACAGTAATCAGAAACATTAAACACAATCACTTGTAGTTCACTATTAGTCCACTTTTACTGTTATTGGCTGTTCTTCACTGTTTCGCATTCTAAGCTGAACTGTCCTACAACGCTGTCAACCCCTTATTTATATGACGAGTGTAAGTTACTAGAATGTTCTAACATAATTCGAGAACATTCTAGTACTTACGGGAATGGTCCAGTGTAGTTCTTCTATTCGATAACAGATGGCGTTAGCGTCTAACGTGTAGTTCTTCTATTCGCTAACAGATGGCGTTAGGATCTACGTGACACTGCCCCCTCCTAAGACATGCTCGTCCCGAGCATCATTATTCCCGTAATATCGTGCCAATCGATCGACATGAACAATTTTAGGAGCAGTTCGCGTATTCCTTTGAATTCGGTAGGTGACATCGTTGATCTTGGTCACGATTCTGTACGGTCCGTCCCATTTTGCCTGTAGCTTAGGGGACTTCCCTTTGCTGCGGGCTGGGTTATGCAACCATACTAGCGAACCTTCGTCGAAACCACTATTGTTGATTTTCCGGTCATAACGAGTTTTCATTTTCTCGGACATCTGTTGGCCTGATTGTCTGACATGCTCATATACGTCATTCATCTTGTTGCGCAGGTCATTCGCATAATCTGTTAAACTGCGTGGAGTATCAGGGGGGATGCCGGTAATTAAATCTGCTGGTAGCCTTAACTCCCTTCCGAAGTTCGCGAAGGCTGGTGTCACAGTCGTACTCTCGTGAACTGCACTTCGGTATGACAGGAGAAACGGTTGTATGTGCTTGTCCCAATCCTTTTGTCTGCTTGCTACAACTTTTGCCAGATATCTTTCCAACGTCTGATTAAATCTTTCCACCATTCCATCAGATTGTGGGTGGTATGAAGTAGTTCTGGTTTTGTGAGTACCCATCACCCGACATGTTTCCTGAAACACTTGAGACTCGAAATTTCGTCCTTGATCGCTGTGGATTTCTAAAGGTACCCCAAACCGACAGAAGACTTCGTGGACTAATTTATCAGCAACTGTCGTAGCTTCTTGATTAGGAATGGCGAAGACTTCCGGCCACTTAGTGAAGTAATCCATGACAACCATGAAATATTTGTTTCCACTTTCACTTTCAGGGAAAGGGCCAGCGACGTCTAGTGCTATCCGTTCCCAGGGGGCTCCTACGTTGTACACTTTCAATGCACCCCTGCTGCGTGTGTGAGGTCCTTTTACCGCAGCACAACTAGTGCATTTGCGACACCAATCCTCAACATCCTCTCGACAATGGATCCAGTAGAACCGGTCTCTGATCTTCAATAGAGTCCTTTTTACTCCCATATGACCTCCTGAACATCCATTGTGGTAGAGCTGTAGAACCTCTGGTACCTTTGCTTTAGGTACGATCATTTGCAGGTGGCAGCTGTCCCCTCGAGCATTTTCCCATTTGCGGCACAAGACACCGTCCTGGATTACCAAGCTCTCCCACTGTGCCCAATAACTCTTTGTGGTTGTACTCATCGTTGCAACATCACACCATTTCGGTTTAGGAGCATTAGCTTCAATCCACTCGAGAATTGGCTTGATACCTGTATCGCTTCGCTGAGCAAGCTGTAGAGTTTTCTTCCATTCGTCGCTAAGGTCCGTTCTTACCATCCTGACAGGTACCGCTTCCTTAGCTTCTTGTCTGATACAATGCTTGCAGTCTTCAGGACAAGGCCTTCTTGATAAAGCGTCCGCGTTACCGTGGGATTTCCCACTGCGATGTTCAATTGCGAAGTCGAATTCTTGTAGCAATTCAATCCATCTCGCTACTTGTCCTTCTGGATTCTTAAACTGCAACAACCACTTCAATGCAGCATGGTCAGTTCGCAGGTGGAATTTACGTCCCAACAAGTACTTGCTGAAATGCTGTAATGTCTTCACTACAGCAAGTAGCTCGCGCCTCGTGACGCAATAATTTCTCTCTGGTTTTGATAAAGATTTGCTGAAATAAGCTATCACAACTTCATGATCTCCTTTCCGTTGGGATAACACACCGCCAATTCCAGTATTACTAGCGTCCGTGTCAACTATGAATTCATTTTCTGAGTCAGGGTAGCCCAAAATTGGGGTATTGCACAAACGTTTCTTTAAGTCCTGGAAAGCCATGTCACAGCTCTCATCCCAACAGAACTGTCTCTTCTCTTCAGTAAGCTTGTGTAGAGGTTTGGCAATATCAGCAAAATTCTTGACAAACCGTCGATAGTACGAGCACAAACCCAGAAATGCTCTGACTTGCGTCTTGTCTTTCGGAACTGGCCAATCCTTGACGGCGACGATTTTCTCTGGATCAGTTTGTACTCCCTCTCCCGAGACCACGTGTCCCAAAAAGCTTACTTGCTTCTTGAAGAATGAGCACTTTTTCGGACTTAACTTAAGATTGGCTCCTCGGATTTTTGACAGTACACGTTCCAAGTTTCGGAGGTGGTCTTCGAATGTGCGGCCTGCGATGACGATGTCATCTAAATAGACAAGACAGGCGTCTCCAATTAATCCGGTGAGTACTAGCTCCATAAGCCTTTCGAAAGTTGCAGGAGCATTGCACAATCCAAATGGCATGACGTTAAATTGCCATAGTCCCTTTCCCGTAGAGAATGCGGTTTTTTCCTTGTCCTTAGGATCTATCTCCACTTGCCAGTAGCCACTTTTTAGGTCTAACGTGGTAAACCACTTCATTCCTGACAGCGTGTCCAATGTGTCGTCAATCCTGGGTAGTGGATAGCTGTCTTTCTTTGTAACGTCATTCAGTCGACGATAGTCCACACAAAACCGCATGCTGCCATCCTTCTTTTTCACCAGGACCACAGGAGAACACCATGGACTAGATGAAGGCTCTATAACTCCATCCTTTACCATGTCTTCAATCATCTTATCCATTTCCTTTTCTCTTGCCACTGGTATTCTTCTTGGTCGCTGACGAATTGGTAACTCGTTTCCCGTATTAATTCTGTGCTGAACCAATCCAGTCTTCCCTATGTCAGCATCATTTGCAGAGAAAATGTCGGCGTACTGAAGTAGCATCTTCTTAGCCTTCTCCATTTCTCCTTCCGATAAATCTTTGCGACAGTCTTCCAAAAGATTTGACATTTTAAATCTTGCACTTTGGACATTTTTCCGAGAAGGCTGATGTTGGCATTTACGCATCCAAGCCACTTCTTCACAGGTACCCATCAACGTACCCTTCTTGATTACTTGTTCCCTTTCACTTGGGTTCAGTATGCGTACGGCTGCAACGTTGATTGCCCTAACCAAGGTCCGCGCCATCTTCCATGGAAGGTTTTCGTCCAATCTTTCAATGAGAATACATCGATTTTTCTGTCCAGAATTATGTGGAAGACTAACTGGAACTATTGTTTCCGACCGGGGAGGAAGAACAATCCTCTTTAAACAGTACACTTCGCCCGATGGTGCACCTTCCATGAACACTTCTTCTGAACCACATTTCAAGACTCCTTGATTCACGTCGATCTCACAACAGTGCTGTCGCATGAAGTCCAAACCTAGGATGCAGTCATCTACTATGTCAGCCATGATGACCTTATGCTGGTAAATTGTGTTACCCAGTTTTAACTCCACCTCTTTCTCTCCTCGGACGGGTATGTGCTGACCGGTAGCTGTTACTAAATTTACGCGGTCATGCTTACCGAAGAAGTCCCCAAGAAAGTGATTCGCTAGTTGGGAACTGACAACCGTGCGAGAAGCTCCAGTATCCAATGTCAGCTTACATGGTCTTCCATTCACTTCACCTTTGATGATAAGGCTGTTCCCATCATGGGCTTGTGAGATCGAAATCCTTGGGGCTCTTTTAACACCAGCCAGCACCCGCCCCGCAGTCCTGGCGTTTACTCGTTTCCCTGCTGCTGGGCGGTGACATCAGCCGCCCTTCTTTCCTGGGTCTGATCTTCGCGGACAGTGCTTCGCTTCGGGCAACTCGACTTGAGGTGGCCCTTTTCTCCACAAGTGTAGCATCTAGGGCTGTACCTAGTACGGTCACGGTTTGGTAACTCCGCAACCTCCCTGATGCGGTGGGCTCGATGATCGTGCCTTACTGCCTCCACCTCCAATGCATGGGCCAAGGCGTCCTTCAGCGTCTCATGGTGCCCAAGTCTAACAGCAGCCCTAACTTCCAGGTCCCGTATACCATCGATGAATGCTTGAACCAGAATCCCTTCGATGGGTGCAGGCGCAGACTGGTACGCCTTTCGAACCAGCTTTTCAATTTCCAGGGCCCACTGCTGCAGGTTTTCACCACTGCGTTGCACACGATCTTTTAACTGGGCTCGAAATACGTGTTCCAAGTGTGCGTCACCGTATCTGGCTTCTAACGCCTCCAGCAGCTGCTCGTAAGTCACATTCTTACCGAGAGCTTCCAATATGGTTAAGGCCTGGTCGCGAAGGCCCAAAGTAAGTGCGGTCATGGCCTGCCCTTTTGTCCACCCATTTGCTTCCTTGACAGCTTCAAACTGGATTTTGTATGCCGACCACGAAGATGTTCCATCGAAGGGTGGCACTTTAAACCCGCGCACCGAAGGTGCAGCAACTACAGAAGTCGCAGTCCCGTCTCCAGCTTTCAGGTTCCCCAACGCTTTTCTCATGTCAGCGATCTGGATTTCGGCGTCGGAGATACGATTTTCGTGCAGCTGAACCTTCTCCTTCACGGCTGTGATGTCTTTGCCAAACGTCGTGCGTAAATCTTTAATGAGGAGGATCTGCTCTTCCTGGCGGTGGGTCTGCTCCTCTTTGTCACGCCAAAGCTGTTCCTCCAGCCGGCGGGCCTGTTCCTCTTGTCGGCGGGCCTGTTCCTCTTGTCGGCGGGCCTGTTCCTCTTGTCGGCGGGCCTGTTCCTGCAGCATCACCATCAGAGCGGAAAGATTCATGGCTGGTGATGCTGTAGGAACTCCAGATGGTACTTCGGAGATTGGCTCCGTCGTCGGCTGATTACCACCAGGTGTCTGTATCGGAGAACCTTCAAACCGCCTCTGGTCCACCTCCTGCTGGCGCTGACTCCGGGTACGGATACCCTCCGTGTCGTCCTTCGGAAAAACTGGCATAATTTATCCCTTACTTCTGACACCAAATGTTACGAGCTGGGGTTCGGGATAAATAAATTTATACCAATTTACACGAAAAACACACTATAATTAAAAATCACAAATACAGTAATCAGAAACATTAAACACAATCACTTGTAGTTCACTATTAGTCCACTTTTACTGTTATTGGCTGTTCTTCACTGTTTCGCATTCTAAGCTGAACTGTCCTACAACGCTGTCAACCCCTTATTTATATGACGAGTGTAAGTTACTAGAATGTTCTAACATAATTCGAGAACATTCTAGTACTTACGGGAATGGTCCAGTGTAGTTCTTCTATTCGATAACAGATGGCGTTAGCGTCTAACGTGTAGTTCTTCTATTCGCTAACAGATGGCGTTAGGATCTACGTGACAATAATATCGACGATTTGAACCCAACATGTTTATTTCTGTCTAATACGTGATAGAAGTAACAATGCACCGCCTAAAATTACTCGCCGCCGCCGCCGCCGCCGCGCGCCGTAACGATTAAATTGAAACGTCGCGGGTCGCCTGGCAGATGTGAAACATCGAAAACCATTATTTCATACTTATTTACTGTAGGCAACTTATTGTATTTATTAATTTAATAATCTTTATATATTAAAAACCCAACATAAGTACATACTAATAAATTTATATATTACTTATTTATGTATTGCTTAACACACAGATATACATCACTCATACGAATCACACTTACATTCATCCACATCACAAAACCATATAAAAACTATAATTAAAATAATTCACAAGCATCGCCGGATGACACTCGGTAGTATGCAGCGGACTGGCTAGTTTCGTACAACATACGCATAGCTATGCACCGGCGCACGCGCATGCCGACTAGTGGCTGTCGACGCGATCGCAGAGACGCCACACCTACCCACAGTCGTAATTGATACACCGCCGCGAAGCTCGCATCGTTTAATGTATGCAAATTCTTTACGTGTACCTTCTACTATTGTTTCTCAAAATCTGTGCTCTAAAATCTATCTTCCTACTACTGTGATTCTTCCTTCTATCTAGCTACATTAATAAACTATATAAAGTGACTATTGAAGTGGGTGTTTATCTTTATAACCATAAAACATCTACAACTGGTGACCCCTACGCGAAGAAGAAAATAAGATTGATGTCTAGCAGCAGCGAGGACTCCAGGAAATCTCAGGTGACTGAGCGTACACGGGAGCGTCGCTTCAAAATGGCGGAACCAAATCCAGGACCAGTGACCATATCCACTACGTCTGCACCGATACATATGAAGATACCACCTTTCTGGCCCGAAAAACCGGCGATATGGTTTGCGCAAGTAGATGGGCAGTTTGCCGTTATGAATGTTACGGATGAAACCGCAAAATTTTACCATATTTTAGCCACGCTGGACAGACAGTATGCCGCGGAAGTGGAGGATGTACTTACCGGCCCACCCGACTACAAGAGGTTGAAGAACGAGCTTATAAAACGCTTATCAGTGTCTCGAGAGAATAAAGTCAAGCAATTATTGATGCACGAGCAGCTTGGTACCCGCAAACCTTCACAATTTTTACGGCATCTTCAGCACCTCGCGGGCCCAGAGATACCCGAAGATTTTTTGAGGACAATCTGGAGCAGTCGTCTACCTACAGGTATGCAGTCGATCGTCGCGTCGCAATCGAGGTTGTCATTGGATAACCTAGCAGAACTCGCAGACCGTATAAACGACATTGCGACACCGACGCAACAGGTTGCAGCAGCTTCACCATCACCGGTGGACGAGCTGACGCGGCAAGTCGCGGAGCTGACTCGTCAAGTGAGCGCACTCACGGATCAGGTGAATCGGCAGTCGAGACCTCGCGAACGAGATTCACGACTTCGGCAACAACAGCGAAATGGGACACCGCACAGGTCGCAATCCAGTTGTCGACGGTTCCCAATCTGCTGGTACCACAACAAACATGCCACCAACGCAAAGAAATGCATCAAGCCCTGTGACTTCAAGGCGGAAAACCGACCGGGCAGTCAGTGATGGCGACGGACGATTGCCTTAGTTCTACGGGTCGCCTCTTTGTTACGGATCGCAAGTCAAATACACAGTTATTGATAGACACGGGCAGTGATATTTGCGTTTACCCAGTGACCGCGCTTTGTGATCGCCGCCGTTGTAAAACGTCATATCAACTAAGTGCTGCCAATGGTTCTATTATCGATACGTATGGTTACATTCAACTAAACCTAGACTTAGGGTTACGTCGTGACTATCCGTGGCGTTTCGTCATTGCTGACGTCACGAAAGCTATAATAGGGGTAGATTTTCTTTCTTATTACCAACTGATTGTCGATGTCAGTAAACAAAAACTTATTGATACTTTAACCACGGTTAGCACTGTAGCCACTATATATAAATTAGATTGTAATGTCCTAAGTGTAAAAGTTTCGACTGTTGGTGATAGCGAATTTAACAGAATTTTGTCCGAATATCCGGAAATAACACGCCCTGCTGGTATTCCGGGTATCGTCAAGCACAACACTGTTCACTACATTCGCACTACACCAGGCCCCCCAGTATCATGCTCACCTCGTCGTCTCGCGCCTGACAAACTTAAGATAGCTAAACAAGAGTTTGATGCCATGTTAGCTAATGGCACTGCACGTCCGTCTGACAGTTCATGGGCATCACCTCTCCACCTAGTTTCCAAAAAGGATAACGTTTGGCGTCCGTGTGGTGACTATAGGTTATTAAACGCTAGAACCATACCCGATCAATACCCTATTCGTCACATACAAGATTTTTCAAATAGTCTGTCCGGTTGTAAATTTTTTTCAGTGATTGATTTAGTGAAAGCATACCATCACGTACCTGTATTTAAGGACGATATACCAAAGACTGCAATCACCACACCCTTCGGTTTATGGGAATTCCCTTTCATGACGTTTGGCCTACGAAATGCAGGCCAAACTTTTCAAAGATTCGTCGATGAAATGACAAGGGGATTAGATTTTTGCTACCCTTATTTAGATGATTTTCTAATATTTTCTAGAACGAGCCACGAGCATAAAGACCATCTGAGGCAGCTTTTCACCCGAATGAGTAACTACGGCGTACTTGTTAACACTAACAAGTGTGTCTTCGGCGTCTCACAAATAACATTTCTGGGATATCACATCTCAGAAGAGGGCACCAAACCCCTCGACAGTAAGGTGAAAGCTATTGCCGACTTCCCCGTCCCCAAAACCGTTAGGGAGCTCAGACGTTTTCTGGGGATGATCAATTTTTACCGGCGATTTTTGCCCAACGCAGCACAAATACAAGCCCCCTTGAACGCATTGTTGACTGGATCAGTTAAAGCTTCCCACCCTGTTGACATTACAGGAGTTTCCCTGCAAGCTTTTGAGGACTGCAAAAAGAGCCTCTGTAACGCAACTCTTTTAGCTCACCCCGACACGAACGCTAAGTTAGGACTCGTCACTGACGCCTCTGATACGGCGATAGGTGGAGTACTACAGCAGCGTAAAGACGGAGTTTGGCAGCCTCTAGCATTTTTCTCGCGTAAGTTGAGTCCAGCACAGATCAAATACTCACCATACGATCGCGAACTCCTTGCAATTTACGAGAGTATTCGATATTTCCGCCATATGCTGGAGGCCACTCTCTTCACCATCTATACAGACCATAAGCCGCTCTGTTATGCTTTTCATGAGAGAAAGAAAAACTGCTCTCCACGTCAGTTTAGGCAACTAGACTTCATTTCGCAGTTCACAACTAATATTCGCCACATCTCGGGTAAAGACAATGTCGTCGCTGATACGCTTTCCCGCGTAAATGAGCTGCAGATGCCAGTTGATTTGGAAATCATGGCCAAACTCCAGGCAACAGACCCTGACCTTGCAGCGAACCTCCAAGGCGAAACGTCTCTTCGCCTAAACAGGATGAAGGTCCCTGGAAGTCGTACTGAGCTGTACTGCGACGTAAGTACAACGACTCCAAGGCCTTTCGTCCCCGTGCAACTTCGTCAGCAGGTATTTAACTGCTTGCATTCACTCAGCCATCCAGGTGCTAACGCCTCAGCCAAACTGGTTGCGCAGCGCTTCGTCTGGCCTCTTATGCGCAAAAACTGTCGTGAATGGTCTAAGGCATGTTTAACATGCCAGCGCACGAAGGTAAATAAGCATGTCGTGTCACCATTAGGGACGCTCGATTTACCATCAGCGCGTTTTAAACATGTCCATTTAGACCTGATCGGCCCATTACCGCCAGCTGGTGATTATCGGTATTGCCTTACACTCGTCGATCGCTTCACGCGATGGCCGGAAGCTGTACCAATTACCGATATCACCGCCGAAACAGTAGCCAAAGCTTTCATACACTGTTGGGTGTCCCGATACGGCTGTCCTTCACAAGTTGTTACTGACCGCGGAAGGCAGTTTGAATCGGCGCTGTTTCAACAACTATCCAAATTGATCGGCTTCGATCACCGCAGGACAACGGCATACCACCCACAGTGCAACGGTTTGGTTGAGCGATTTCACCGGCAGTTGAAGGCAGCTATCACCTGCCATACTGACGCAAACTGGACTGAGACGTTACCTTTCGTACTACTCGGCTTAAGGAGTGTCTTCAAAGAAGACCTGCGATCTTCATCAGCCGAGCTGGTTTACGGTGAGCCACTGCGCCTCCCTGGCGAATTTTTCGGCCACGACGTAACAGCATATACCACCGACATAACCGATTTCTCGGCACGACTGAAGTCCTATGCCGAGAAAATACGACCAGTCCCGGCCCAGCACCATTCTACTCGCAGAATCTTCGTTTATAAAGATCTTGCCACATGTAGCCATGTATTTCTGAGGGAAGACATGCTACGTGGTTCACTTCAGCCTGCTTACACAGGGCCACACGAAGTACTGAAGAGGGGTGCCAAATATTTTGTAATTCGCGTCAAGGGTAAAGACTCGACAGTAAGCATAGACCGCTTGAAACCAGCCTATATATTGTCAGATGACCTAAGACCACCACAAAGCGTTACACATCCTCCTCAAACTCCTCAACCAACTCAGCCTCAGTCACTAGACCGTCCAGCCACACAGACGACACGATCAGGAAGGCGGGTACATTTCCCTGATTATTATCGTCCGTAGACACGGCCTCTGGAGGGGAGTGATGTAGGCAACTTATTGTATTTATTAATTTAATAATCTTTATATATTAAAAACCCAACATAAGTACATACTAATAAATTTATATATTACTTATTTATGTATTGCTTAACACACAGACATACATCACTCATACGAATCACACTTACATTCATCCACATCACAAAACCATATAAAAACTATAATTAAAATAATTCACAAGCATCGCCGGATGACACTCGGTAGTATGCAGCGGACTGGCTAGTTTCGTACAACATACGCATAATAGCTATGCGTATGTTGTACGAAACTAGCCAGTCCGCTAAAATCTATCTTCCTACTACTGTGATTCTTCCTTCTATCTAGCTACATTAATAAACTATATAAAGTGACTATTGAAGTGGGTGTTTATCTTTATAACCATAAAACATCTACATTTACTGTAAACAAAATAGTATAGTAAATAATTATGAAAGAATGGTTATACGGTTTATTCAAAAACCAAATATTCAGTTTTTATTAAGAAATAAATTCGCTCTTATCGGCACACCGAGTTTCTAGCGCTAATCGATTCTAGGTATTCTATGCGCTCCGTGTATGTGTGCGTGAGGCACACCGGCAAGAAAGTTATTTCCTTAGAATTTAATTTAATTGTTTAATACTTCAAACAACCGTTTTAAAAACGCGGTGTTGTGTATAAACAGCTCGGTGCCCCGTTAAAATATAGCGTGGCGACGACGTGTCGCCACGCCAGCAATCGGTTTCACGTGCGGCTATAGATGTTTCACATCAAAAGACAACTAATGAATCTTTGTCTAGGGCCTTTTATAAGTAGACTATTTCGGAAGAAAGATTTCTATCCCAAACTGTCAAAATCGGAGAAAATTGTACGTCATGCTTGACGTTGTAGACAATTATTGTCTACGGTAGTGAAGACAGTTCTCTTTACATTTGATTTTGTAAACGACACCCCTGAAGTGACCGGGGTAGATCTGAGAGTGGCGGTAGGTAGGCTGAAGGCCAAAAATACCGCCCCAGGACCAGACAGCCTGCCAGGGAAAGCCTGGGTCCTGGCCTCGACGGCTCTTGTGCCTCGACTGGAGGCGCTCTTAAGCGCATGTATGGAGAGAGGCCAGTTTCCACTCCGTTGGAAGACGGGGAAGCTGGTCCTCATTCGGAAGCCAGGGCGCCCTGCGGACTCTCCGTCCGCATACCGGCCCATTGTGCTGCTCGACGAGGTCGGCAAGCTCTTTGAGAGAGTAATTGCAGGCCGCCTCGTCGGGCACCTGGTGAGGACGGGGCCGGATCTTGCGGATAGTCAGTTCGGCTTCCGCAAGGGGCGCTCGACGGTGGACGCCATCATGCGCGTTAGAGCCCTCACGACGGGGGACGCGGTGTCTCGGGGCGGGGTTGTCGTGGCGGTGTCACTCGACATCGCCAACGCATTTAACACCCTGCCCTGGAGTTGCATTGGGGAGGCACTCCGGTATCACCGGGTGCCAACCTACCTCCGTCGAATAGTCGAGGCATATCTGACGGACAGAGCCGTCATCTACCCCGGTCGCGATGGGGAGTGGAACCGGCGAGAGATGTCGTGCGGTGTCCCACAGGGATCGGTTCTAGGGCCGCTCCTGTGGGACATCGGTTACGACTGGGTGCTGCGGGCCGACCTCCCTGATGGCGTCAGCGTGGTGTGCTACGCTGACGACACGCTGGTCCTGGCGCAGGGGAGGTCGCATCAGGCGGCGGCCGACGCGATGACACGCGGGGTGGCGATAGTCGTGGAGAGGATCCGGCAGTTGGGTCTCGAGGTGGCTCTGCACAAGTCCGAGGCCATGTCTTTCCATGGGCCCCGGAACAGGCCACCATCGGGATCCCAACTAACGGCAGGAGGGGTTCACATCGGCGTCGAGTCCACGATGAAATACTTAGGACTCGTGCTCGATAGCCGGCGGAACTTCGTGGAGCACTTCCGATTCCGACGTTTGGCCTCCAAACTGGAACGGACTGGGGCCGCCCTCAAGCGGCTCCTGCCCAACCTGAGGGGTCCAAACGCCTCCTGCCGGAGGCTTTACGCGGGGGTCGTGCGGTCCATGGCTACATATGGGGCCCCGGTGTGGGCGCGTTCACTGCGGCGGAGAGTCGCCCACTATCTGAACGCGCCCCAAAAGGTGGTAGCCGTAAGGCTGATCCGGGGCTACCGCACGATCTCGGGCGAGGCGGCAAGCCTCCTTGCCGGACTGCCGCCGTGGGATCTGGAGGCGATAGTCCTCGCGCGCCTGTATGAGTGGCGCGCGGAGGCACTACGCCGGGGGGAAACCCCGCTTCCGCGGCAAATCGCGGCGGAGCGGACGGACCTCCGGCGCGATCTCATGGCGGCATGGAAAGAGCGACTGTCGCAACCCAGCGCAGGGCACGCCACGATAGCGGCGGTAAGACCCCTCTTTGAGGAGTGGCTAGAGAGGCGTCACGGCGTCCTCACCTACCGCCTGACGCAGGTCCTCACCGGACACGGAAGTTTCGGGAGGTTCCTGCACATCATCAGGCGGGAGGAAACGCCCGGGTGTCACCACTGCGATGATCGCCCCGAGGACACGGTGGAGCATACGGTGGGGGCCTGCCCTGCATGGGCGGAGCACCGCCGTGTCCTCGTAGAGGCGATCGGCAGCGGCGGCGATCTCTCACGCCCGGCCTTGGTTCAAGCCATGGTCCGGGGCGAGGGGGAGTGGGAGGCAGTCGCCTCCTTCTGCGAAGCAGTCATGCTAGCGAAGGAGGTGGCGGGACGGGAGAGGGAGAGAGTCTCCCGTCCAAGCCGCCGCGGTGGACGCTCCGGGCGCCGGGAGCCGCGTGACGACTCCCGGCCACCGTAGGCGCGGGCCTGCGGGCGGTGAGTAATGGGTAGCTCACCGTCCGATCAGGACCAGGCCCGTGCTGGACGGCGCGTACGTGTTCCACGCGCGCCTCAAAGAGATGTCAGCATCATAGAGGGGGTCCACTAGGGCCCAAGCCTGCCGGGAAAGCGGGATCATCCAAAAGGGGTACCGCTGACCCGGAACATAAAGGGCCAAGGAAGGAACACGGGTGGGTTTTAGTCAGTAAGAGTCTGACACTCCCTTCCGCTCCACCCAGAGCGGGAGGAGTCATTTGATGATTTCCAATCCTCAAAAAAAAAAAAAAAAAACGCCATACTAAAGACCTAAAGACAGTAGAACACTTTCCACTGTCTACACGGAAACGTCATTTTTGTCTAGTCTTCCGTCTACAAAACGCTTCTCTAACGGTTCTCGTGCTAAGCCTCACAGAGTACTTTCTTTAGATAGGTACTAAGCCTGCAGACACCGTTTGAACGCTCTGCCGCATGCCGTTTACTTGATCGTTGTGCTTTTTTATTTTGGATTTTCATTGACGCTCGCTTTTTTATTGGACTTATTGTGTGTACTCGCCTACCTGTAATTTTTGTAATTCCTCGCCTGTAATTTTTTGCACGAGTTGTCAAATAAATATGATTCCAAAATAAATATAGTTGTGGCAGGTGATTTAAACATAAATACTCTTAAAAAAGGTAACATCACAAATGGATTGCAAGATTTATGTAACAATCATAATTTAAAAATCCACATCACGGTACCAACACGCAAATTGACTTGTATTGACCATAATTTAAGTAACATTGCCAACGCAACTGCCACTGTACTGCCCCTGTATCTGTCTGATCACGACACAGCACAAATGTTAAGCTTTCCAGTCAAAAAGAAACCACAGAATTCAACATACTATATTTATAAAAGAGACTATAACGTAGACAACATTCGAAAATTTAAAGAATGTCTGGAAAATCTTTCTTGGTCCGATATTTATCTCAAAACTGACACTAACTGTGCATTCAATGATTTTCATGAGCTATTGTGTCTGTTGTATGGTCTCTGTTTTCCTAAAGTAAGAGTTAAAATCAATAGTAATAAGGAAAACAAACAGAAGTGGATAAGTAAAGGTATGAAACAAAGTTGTAAAACTAAACGGAAGCTACGGTTTGGATATTATAAAAATAAAAATTTAATTAATAAAACAAAATATAAAAACTACTCCAGTCTGCTAAATAAATGCATTTATAATTCAAAAAAGAGTGCAAATATAAAATATATTCATAATCATGACAACGAGTGCAAAGCCACATGGAATGTCATTAAAAGCGAAATAAACAGTAACAACCACATAGAGAGTATTAAATTCAATGAAACAATAACTACAGACCCTGTACAAATGGCTACTATATTTAATAACAATTATGTTAAAGTAATGCATGTACAAGGGGGAAAAAAGCACAAATCAAAAAAGCTTCAAAAGTACGCGTGACAACTCTATGTTTCTTAGACCAATGGAGGTTAACGAGGTAAGACAGGAAATAATGTCTCTGTCCAGCACTAGGTCGGAGGGCTATGATGAGATCAACACAAAAATCTTCAAAGCATGCTGCAACGAACTGACTGGTATTCTGACGCATTTAATAAACATATCATTTTCACAAGGCACTTTTCCTGAAAAATTAAAACTGTCTTTAATAAAGCCCTTATTCAAGAAGGGAGATAAATGTGACATCAACAAATTACCGACCTATAACTCTTATACCCATATTGTCTAAAATTTTTGAAAAATGTATGTTTAAAAGGTTAACTGACTTTTGCAATAAATTTAATATTATAAGTGACCAACAGTTTGGATTCCAAAAGAACAAGTCCACATCGTGAGCAATTTTTTCCCTCATGCAAGCTATACTTTCAAATATGAATTATAATTTTATAACTACAGGCCTCTTTTTTGATCTATCGAAAGCCTTCGATCTGGTGTCACATGACATATTGCTACAAAAAATTGGAAGCTGTTGGTATTAGAGGACCGGCACTTCAGTGGCTGTCGTCCTATTTAAGCAATAGAAAACAATGTGTCATCATCAATAAAAAAAATGAAAATGATGTAATAATAACATATTCATCGGAATTTAAACATAATAAATATGGCGTTCCACAGGGAAGTGTGCTAGGCCCAATATTATTCCTCATTTATATAAATGACATCATAAAAATAACTAACCATAAATGCATATTATTTGCTGACGATATTTCTATTATAGTGACATCTAATAAAAAAACTAAATACCATTTCAGAACATGAACTTGACATTAATAATACTATTGACAAATTATTGCATTGGCTTGACATTAACCATTTGATGATAAATTTAGACAAATCCGTTTACATCCAATTTAATCGATCAAATAATTACAAAAATGACATTAAACTCAATATTAATAAAATCAATGAAGTTACGCGTACTAGATTCTTAGGTATAATAATAGATAAAGACACTAACTGGAAAGAGCACATAGACAATGTTAGTACTAAAATTAATATATTTGTTTATGCATTAAAACAAGTAAAATATGTAACTAATATAAAAACTGCTGTAATGTCATACCACGCGTACGTCGAGTCGTTGTTGCGTTATGGACTTATAATGTGGGGTAACAGCACTGACTTCCAAAGAGCATTCATCGCTCAAAAAAAGTGCATGAGAGCAATTTGTGGACTTAAGCCTGACGACTCATGTCGACCAATATTTAAAAAACTTGGTTTGTTAGGTACCGCGACCGTCGCTTTACATTTTCGAAATATGTGTGTTTGTTATGAAAAATAAGCAACTATTTAAGACTGCAAATGATGTCAATCCTCGGAACCGTCGAGATCCATATAAACTGGTGTTAAATGATTTGCCTAGACTGTCTAAATACAATAGTAACTGCTTGGCAATGTGTGTGTTCATTTATAATAAAATACCAAGACATTTCAAAGCTTTAAATACAAAATTATTTAAAATTAAATTTCATAAGTGGTTACTCGAGTGTAGTTTTTATAGTTTAAAAGAATTTATTGATAAAAAATGTTGATGTTTTAACGATTGTTGTTGCTTAACTTGTCTTTAAAATTTTGCATGCTATGTTATATCCTAGCTAAACATGTTTGTGCCTCAATTTGTATTTAAAACCCTTGTATACCGTGTTTTACGCAAATTAATATTCTATTGTTAGAAATAAACGGTCAGGAGGCGGGGCCTAGTGGCACGTCATGGTGACGTAGCATCGCCTGACGGTGGCGAGGCCGGCTGGAGGGGCGCCTGCGGCGTTCCGAGCGGCGAGACTCACTTTTCTTGGGGCATTTGAGCGTGCTGGACGTATTAGGCGTTTATATTTTTGTTGATTAGTTATAATTGTAATTTCATTTTAATTGTCATTTAAATAAAGATTGTTTGCGTTTAACGTTATAAGTAGTTTCCTTTTTAAAAAATCGCCGCCACATCTGGTTTATATTATCAGAAGTGGGATAGACCACGACATTTATCCGCTAACGGCTATTTTAAAAGTTTTCGTAACTTCTAAATTTAAATTCATTCTGTAACGGTATATTTGTGTTTGTGATTTAAGTGCTAGTTTTGTTTCGATAAATCGTAAATAGTTTGATTTGAATATGTCTGGACGTCATTCTCGATCGAAGAAAAGAGACAGCAGTTCACGTAAACGTTCTAGTGGCTCGCGAAAAGGTCGTGATAGTTCTCGTAAGCGGCGTCGCGACCGTTCACATAACCGTCGCGATAGCTCTCGCAGTCAGGCACTAGATACGATTCTCGGTAGATTACATGCAATCGAGGATAGGTTGTCCACCACCTCGGGTTCAGTTTTGACATTGCAACGTCCAGCACGTGATTGCCTAACCCCACCGCCTGTGGCTACAGGTAATTCCAGCGCGCCCGGTGAGTCAGATTCTAACTCTAATAAGAATACGACGGACAAAATTGTGAGCGCGTTATCATCCTTGCTACAAGCAAAGTCAATCCACTATTATATCTCCAATTTTGACCCTAATATTCATGATTTTGATGTTTGGTGTGCGGAGGTTGATCGAGGTCGCGAATTGAATCGTTGGGACGACCGCGAGTGCCTGTCGCGCATTGGTTCTTGCCTAAAGGGCGATGCGCGCACATGGCTGAACGATTGGGTATCCAGCGATCGATCATGGTCAAATTTTAAATTGGAATTCCGATCACTCTGCCCACGGAACGTTGATATCGCTAACATTTTGTTTGATGTGATGAATAAGGACTCCAAAAATTTTGCTACATATGCCGAACATGCGCGCAAGTCATTACTGCGCTTAAATATTGTAAAGGGCCTTTCCAATGATTTAAAAACCGCCATTATCATTTGCGGCATAACAGACCCGCAGGTAATGGCTGCCGCATCTAATGCTAAGTTACAACTTAACGAATTAGTAGAATTTTTATCCGTATACGTGAAACCAAAAACGGAATTTAGATCTACCCACAATTTTGTTCGTTCGTCAAACGAACGTCATTCCGAATCGCGAAAACGTAACGCTTCGAAGCCGGATATGAAGTGCTTTAACTGCAATGCTGTCGGTCATTTGAAGTCTCATTGTCCGAAACAAAAGAAAACCGAACCACGAAGTGCACTTTCCTAGAGACCGAAGTAGAATATTTAGGCAGACTTATTAGTCAAGGTCAGGTACGGCCGAGTCCTAGGAAGGTGGACGCTTTGGTTAATTCCCCGAAACCTACGAACGTTAAGCAAGTACGGCAATTTTTGGGTCTAGCCGGTTATTTTAGGCGATACATATCCAATTACGCAGCTAAAACGGCTTGCATAACTAAACTTATGAAAAAGGGTGAACCTTTTATCTGGGGTGACGACCAAAACGCGGCGCGTGATTACATTATTAGCTGTTTGACCGAAGAACCTGTGCTCGCGATATTTGACCCAAACTTGCCTACTGAGCTGCATACCGATGCTAGCGCGATCGGTTATGGTGCTGTTCTGCTTCAAGAGCATGGTGGTAAACGCAAACGCATTATCGGCTATTTTAGCAGAGCAACACATGGAGCAGAGTCTCGATATCATAGATGAGCTCGAGACCTTGGCAATAGTAAAGGCATTGCAACATTTCCGCCACTATCTGATCGGCATCACCTTTAAGATAGTGACGGATTGTAATTCGTTAAAACTAACCGAACGAAAGAAAGATCTTGTCCCACGAGTAGCTCGTTGGTGGGTTTATTTGCAAGACTTTCGTTTCACCATTGAATATCGAAAGGGTACTCTGATGCAGCACGCTGACTATTTGAGTCGGAACCCGGCAATTGTGTCGCATATTCGCCGACCCAAAAACTGGGCTCAAATTGCTCAAACTGCTGACTCTGAAACACAAGAATTGATGGAGAAATTGAGGGACGGACAGTTGGATTCCTCTCGATATGTTGTTAAAAATAACCTTTTGTACTACAAGTACTGTCCTACGGGTGACGAATCTCGACTTCTCTGTTTAATCCCAAAAGGTCACAGACTTAGCCTCTTACGTGTATTTCACGATGATCACGAACATATCGGGATGGACAAAACTGCTGACCTGATTCTCCGTCACTTCTGGTTCCCCAGCCTTAGGCAATTTGTAAAGAAATATATTTCCCACTGTGTGGTTTTTCTCTCACATAAACGAGTTCCCCGAGCCCCACATCAGCCCATAGAATCCTGGACTAAACCCGATAGCCCTTTTTCTACCGTTCATATGGACATTTTGGGTCCGCTACCAGAATCAAAGGGGTTTAAATATGTGTTGGTACTTGTAGATGCCTTTTCCAAATTTTCTCTCCTGTACTCTCTGTACAGGCAGGACACGGAGGATTTAAAACGCGTATTTACAAACGCAATTTCTTTGTTTGGTACACCATCCTTAATCGTGACTGATCGAGGTAGGATGTTTGAAAGCTCTAATTTTCAAAATTGGGTATCTGGGTTGGGGTGCGCCACTCATTTAATTACGCCTGAAATGCACCAAGAAAATGGTCAAGCAGAACGATACTGCCGCTCTGTTTTAAATATGCTACGCGTCGAGGTTAACAACAAGGGGAGCAGTTGGTCTGATACGCTGTGGAAGATTCAGTTAACACTGAACATAACCCGGCAGGCCACGACACAGACGTCACCTCTCCAGCTTTTAATTGGGGTCGAAGCTACCACCCCGGTTTTGCGAGCGTTAGTCAGAGATGTAGCCCTAGAAGACTCGCATGCAAATCGCGAAGCAATGGTCACTCTAAGGCGACAACGTGCATCCGAATTACTTAAGGCGAACCAGAGGCGACAAGATCAACATATTAATGAGACGCGGAAGGAACCACGTACGTACGCGCTTGGTGACTTCGTATTTGTTGGCAAGAGTTCGCAGAGTTCTGGCAAGCTGGATTCCGGTATGCGCGGTCCATACAAGATCGTGCAGCAGCTTCCCCACCACCGCTATGAGCTGGAACTTCTGGCGGGGTCCTACGGCAAAAAGACTCAGGCTGCAGCGGAACACATGGTTCCATGGCGCGGTGAATGGACGCCGGATGCGTGTGCAGCGTTCTTCGCCACGAGTGATGATGGTGAGTTCTCGAGATGCCACGTGCGCTTGCCCGAGGGGCAGCTACCTATGGCGTGTGCAGTATGTCTCGAGGGAGGCTCGTCCTCAGTAACACATGCTTGCTGTTGGCAGCTGTAAGGCATGTTTCTCGAGAAGGAGGACTATCCTCATCAGTGACGCGCGCTTGCCCGATGGGCAGCTACCTATGGCGTACTGGCAGAGCCTCTTATAGGCTTAGGCGTTGCATGGGGGTTGTAATTTCCATTTTATTTTTCCTTAAATTTAACAAATGTTGAGATCTCATGACCATTTTAATATTAAAATGAACTGACAGACTTTAAATTGTATTAAGTTCATGTAGCCGTTTTTAGAGTCGGTCGCAGCTGTTTGAGTGCACGCTTACGGCTGTGATGCGGATCTATTAATCATTATAAGGTTTCTTTCTATCTTTAGGTCTCTGAAACTTTTGCTAGTTGAAAAAAAAATAAAAATAATTGTGTTGCAGATAACGATATCGAGGTTCTTGGCAACTCTAATAACGAGGAGCTGCCCATCCAAAATCAGGCGGTCGAGGACGCCGCGCTGTCAGGAGAGGCCGTGTTAGAAATAAACGGTCAGGAGGCGGGGCCTAGTGGCACGTCATGATGACGTAGCATCGCCTGACGGTGGCGAGGCCGGCTGGAGGGGCGCCTGCGGCGTTCCGAGCGGCGAGACTCACTTTTCTTGGGGCATTTGAGCGTGCTGGACGTATTAGGCGTTTATATTTTTGTTGATTAGTTATAATTGTAATTTCATTTTAATTGTCATTTAAATAAAGATTGTTTGCGTTTAACGTTATAAGTAGTTTCCTTTTTAAAAAATCGCCGCCACATCTGATTTATATTACTATTATATTCTACCCACTGACTTTTCGCTTCTCTTCGGATCTTGAAAGAGTAATTCATTTAGGGGATCAAGACCTCAACTTTTAAGAGGCCGTATAAGATCAAGGCATATTAGCCAAATAATATTTTACGTGTATATTTTAGGTATAAGAAAGCCAATCGACAAATAATCCGTATTACTGCAGATGTATACATCTGCAGTAATACGGATTATTTGTCGACCAACCAGAACCAGTATACTGGGGAACAGAACTCTGGGCTGTTGCTGTCATGTCATGACAGTGATCTGGTATCTGGGGTGGGCGAGACACCAGAACACATTAAATAAATAAATCGCTTAATTGTTGTTTTATTTCGATATCTTTTCGTTTTTTTTTTATTTTTTCTCCGTGCGTTCCTTATCTACTTTAAGTAGTATTTAACATTCACCACATACTAATTAAACTAAGTCCCGCTGGCGCGTTTGTCTGTACGGATGTTTCAACAATTCTGATGGGGTTGTCACTAGTAGATAGATTGGTTCTTCCGGAAGGTTTGGGTAATCAAGTCAGAAAAATCCTGCCACCTGAGTGCTTTTCTTGCGCGCGTTGCCCCGTTCAGCGCCCAGAACCCGCCTCGCGAGTCCATTTACTATAGAGATTTGATTTTGGACAAAAATCAAGAGTTGTTTGGTTCAGTTAATATTAATCCTTATTTTTAAATACGTTCATCATTTCAACCACTTTTTCAACTCATTTGGATAGGCAAGTAGTTTAGGATTTATTTACAAGACGCGGGTGGGGAGTGATTTTTGCGCGGATTGTAGAATGCCCGTTGTATCACGTTTCTTGGTGCAATGGGGTAGTTGCACCAAGAAACTGTAGATAATTACTCAAGTAGGTACCACCGTGCGAAATCGGGGTGGGTGTCTAGTAAAATACACAATTTTCAATATCATCCCAGATAAATCCAAACGCCTAGGTAAAAGTTCATAGCAATGTCATTTGTATGCAGTTTTTTATGACTATTGACGTAGGAGTTACACGGTTTTATTTTCAGGATTGTAAAGATATGAAAAGTTCGAAACTTTTTTTATATGAAATACAAATTCAGCTATTCAGCATTACATATTGCCATATATAAATGTTTATACATTGCTCGCCTTCTTCTTGACTGTCACGACGGGTCGAGTTTCTCTTCTCTGACTTGCGGCGCCGGTAGACGGGGCGTACATGTATCGCGAGCAAGATCGCCCTTTGGCGATCTTGCTCGTGGAACTTCAAAGCGTATCTGCTTAGGTTCTTCTCTCGTGCCCCGGTGTACGAGCTACGCTGTACATTGACCTTTGTAGTAGTTTGTACGTCACACATTTCTACAGGCTCATCAATATTGTTTAGCTGTGCATTCCTCCTACATAGCATTTAAGTAGAACAATTATGTAATTACATTCAGTAGCAATAAATCCGTCAAGGGAAATCATTCGTCTACTCATTTACATAACATAACATAACGCACCTTACAAGTGCGTATCTTACATAACAAAACCATAACATTTTCACTGTTGGGAGTTACGCCCCAACATTTGGTCCTTCGAGCGATTTAGTGTTGTGTGATTAATATCTTTTACGGTCGCGAATCGGTTGGACTGGTCTCTCACAAGCGAGTCGCCCCAGTAACCAATTGAGAAGCCGAATATCGTAGAAGAGAGAGGTTATACGATACCAAGAACCAGAAGAGTGGAGCAACAGTCTACTTCTCAAAATTTGACAACATGACGTCAGCAGCAAATACTTACGAGAATCAGCGCGAACTTTTCGAAAACATTAAGAAAGTCGGCATCAACATCAAGAAGGATGGCTGGGACAGGAAGAACCTGGACTACTTCAAACGGCGTATGCAAATGCTGGAAAACTTATGGAGTGAATTCCAGTTCAACCATGATCGTCTGTCTACAGAAGCCAGTGCGGGTCATCCTTACTTTACAAGCGAATTATATAACACGGCATTGAAATGTTATAAAGAAGTCAAGGAGTTGATTCTCCAACAAAATCAGGAACTATCGGCGCCCAAACGGTCCGCAGGAGGACCGGCGGTGCAGCCAAAGCCGATCGAAAGTAACTCTGAACAAGGTCAAGCAAGTACTTCGAGCAAGAAATTACAAGAGCAACAAGACAGCGAGGAGGAAGGAGAAACCAATAACATAACGGAGAGCAACAGCAGGGATCAATCGCCTCCTCGGCAACAACAAAGCCCTAACAAGAGGGACACGGGGTCCAACAGCAAACTGGACGACCTCTTACGCAAACAATCGGCGAACTTCAAGGCCTTCATGAGAGCTGTTGCCAACATTCAAGTGGAATTTATCACAGAAAAATGGGAATTCCAGGATGCGTTGCAAACGTTACAAGCGCGTTGGTCTGCTATTGACGGTCTCCATTGGGAACTCGAGTGCGAACTCAACGGGGACAAGAACGCATTATACGAAGAGCGCTATACAAGATTCGAAAATCAATATATCGATCTGAAGAAGGCATTAAACACCAAGATGTGGTCCGGAGCTTATCGAGAAAAAACGACACCAAAGTTGGAGATACCAGCATTTCACGGAAAATTTTACCAGTGGATACCGTTCAAAGATCTTTTCACGGAAGCAATCCATAACAATACATCCTTGTCAAAGGCGCAGAAGATGCAATTTTTGAAAAGCAAGATCCAAGGTGAAGCTGAAAGGTTGATACAACACTTACAAATAAGCTCGGACAATTATCTAGTATGTTGGGACATTCTCAATAATCGCTACAACAACAAGAAACTTATCTTTACATCGCATATCAACATGCTCTTCAATCTGCCTACTATGCAACAACAGTCATTAGCACCAATCAAAAAAATACATGACGTCACAATAGAATGTTTGCACGCCATCAAGAACTTAGAAGTAGATATCAGAACCTGGGATCCGCTACTAGTGCACATTTTGGCTCAAAAACTGGACGCTGAGACATACTGAAGAACTCGCGAGAATTACCTGTATTAAAGGATTTCTTAGACTACCTAGAGGCGAAGTTTACTTCAATGGAATCGTCGCAGCGTAAACAAGACAACTGTCAGAAGACAAGTTCGGCGACAAATCAGAATCAAGAAGCATCCCATAACAAGAAACACAGCTATCATAACAACAAGAATCAAGCGGCTAGTAACAACAAGGTTACAAAATCGTACCATGCGTCAACGTTTAATTGTCCACTCTGCAACGACGAACATGGCCTCTATTTTTGTGCAAAGTTTTTAGAAATGTCGAACGACGAAAAACTTAACACAATAAACAAGTTGCAAGTTTGCATTAATTGCCTGTACAGCCATAAGGGCAAAAAATGTACGTCAAACAACCGATGTCGCAAGTGCAAAGCTAAGCACAATACGTTATTGCACGAAGCTGCATCAAAAAAGAATGAACAAAACCAAGCAAATTCATCATCTCATGTGTCTCAAGATGATGAAGACGCATCGGAGATTCTATTAGCGACCGCCATAGTAAAGGTAGAGGGAGCTGATGGGACTCAGTACAACATGCGAGCTCTTGTAGATCAAGGGTCACAGATATCACTGATAACAGAACGAGCAGCACAACTTCTTGGGATCAAACGCCAGAAATGTAAAGGAGCTGTCTTTGGAGTTTGAGAAAAGGAGAGCCATTGCAAGGGCATGATAACAATTGCATGTAGCTCTGTCTTCGATGACTTCACGTTCAGGAAATCAGTATACATAATGAAAAACCTAATCAAGAATCTACCGACCAAAACTTTTACAAAACCATCATGGCCTCAAATACAAAATATTAACTTGGCGGATCCGGAATTCAACAGCAGCCGACCAGTAGATCTGCTATTTGGAGCAGACATTTACTCCCAGATCATGCTAGGAGGAATGATTAAAAGCGATGACGTCACACGGCCCATCGCACAACAAACATACTTAGGCTGGCTGCTATGCGGACACGTCAAAACTACAACATTACAATGCAACGTGGTACTGAACAATCTGGAGGATATGATACAGTTCTGGGATTCTGAAGACATCAAAGACCGAACAGATTTCTCAGCGGAAGAACAGAAATGCGTTGAGTACTACACTGATACCACACAACGCTTAAAAAATGGAAGATACGAAGTGAGACTTCCAATGATAAACGACTGGGAACGCAAGCTGGGCTCTTCCAAACAGATGACCACTGCCCAATTCAAAACGTTAGAACGAAGATTAGGAAAACAACAACATTTAGCAAAAGCCTATAAAGAATTTATAGCGGAGTACATTGACTTAGGTCATATGCAACAATCAACATGTAACAAGACACTCGACTGCTACCTGCCGCACCACGGCGTCGAACGCGCCGAGTCAACAACAACCAAGTACAGGGTTGTATTTAATGCATCCGCAAAAACAACTACCGGTTGGAGCTTAAACGATCTCATGTACAAGGGCCCAAACCTACAACAAGATTTACAAACAACATTAATACAGTGGAGGCAATACAAATATGCTTACACAGCTGACATCGAAAAGATGTACAGGCAAATTTTAGTGGCCGAATGTGACCAAAGCCTACAACAGATTGTCTGGCGAGACTCACCGGAACAACCTCTACGTTCATATCAGCTCGCTACAGTAACTTACGGCACCAAAGCTGCTCCGTTCCTGGCCCTAATGACACTACGAAGACTGGCAGAGGACGAGCGTCAGAATTTCCCGGAAGCTTCAAAGGTAGTGGAGGAGTCATTCTACGTCGATGATCTCGTTCACGGATCGCATACCATCGAACAAGGACAGAAGCTAATTTTGGATCTAAAACAATTGCTCAAGAGTGGAGGATTCAACCTTAGAAAATGGTCATCAAACGAACCGGCACTCTTGGAAAATGCAACAACTCAACATAACAATGAAAACACGGTCTTCAATTTCAAAACAGATCAAACATCAAAAACATTGGGCCTATGCTGGAATTCGAAGGAGGACAAAATTCCAATGTTCGATTTCAAGCGTCGACAAAAACCATACAAAACGCAGCTTATTAGCTGAAATATCAAAATTGTTTGACCCACTTGGATGGCTGGCTCCCTTATCAACAAAATTTAAATTATTATTCCAAAAAGTGTGGGAGGTCAAATTACAATGGGACGACGAAGTTCCCGACAGCATACACAAAGAATGGTGCAAAATACAAGCGGACATAAGGATGATAAACTTGTGTGAAGTGCCAAGATGGCTTAGATGTGACGGAAGACAAGTTATAGAACTACACGGCTTCAGTGACGCCTCTCTGGATGCCTATGCGTGTGTTATTTACGCACGAGTTCACCCATCAACAGACGTTATACTTGTCGCTGCAAAATCAAAAATTGTACCACACACAAAAGCAACAACATTGCCTAAACTGGAATTAAATGGAGCGCACCTACTTTGCAAACTAATGCAAAAGGTTAAGGAATCCTTACATCAACACGACATTCGAGTCTATGGCTGGACTGATTCCATGCTGGTCCTGGGTTGGATACAAGGAGACCCATCACGATGGAAAACATATGTAGAGAATAGAGTCCAAAAAATCAACACAGTAATACCGCGTTCGTGTTGGGATTATGTCAAATCAAGTGAGAATCCCGCTGACGCCGCAAGCCGAGGCCCGTACGCCGGTCAGTTGAAGGAAAACAAACTGTGGTGGCAAGGTCCTATTTGGCTATCATCCTTTGAAATGAAGAACCTAGTCAAAATAGTGTATTCGTCAGACCAAGAGATAAAAACAACGGCAATGAAACAAATCAATGCTGTCCAAACCAACACAGAACCCATCAACATTATCGAACAATTATTGCGAAAACATAGCTCTATTAATCATGTCATTCGAATAGTCGCATGGATACACAGAGCATTGAACTTAACAGTTCGAACATTGGACTCGAAACATCGCCCATTACCAAGTTACCTTACGTTGCAAGAATTGAACAGTGCAACTAAGGCAATTGTGAAACAGAAACAACAAAATGTATTTGAAACGGATATGCGTCATTTACGTAAACACGGCAGAGTGACATCAAATAGCAAGTTACTGCCTCTCAATCCTTACATTGATCAAGAAGGCTTTCTAAGAGTCGGAGGAAGATTGAACAACGCCTCGATAACTGAAGAGATGAAGCGTCCGATGATCATCCCTCACGACAGCCGGCTAACGCATTTGCTCATCGATCAAGCTCACCAAATGACGTTTCACGGCGGACCGCGACTCACCCTGTCGTACCTTCGCCAAAAATACTGGATCATCGGTGGCGTACGAGTCACGAAATTGCAAGTCAGAAAATGCGTAACGTGCCGAAAAATCAGTCCAACCAAACAACAACAAATCATGGGTGAACTGCCGACTGCAAGAATAAACCCTGCCCCGCCATTCCACCATACAGGAATGGACTACACGGGATTTGTCGATGTTAAGATGAATAAAGGAAGAGGGGCTAAAACCACTAAAGGTTACATAGCCATCTTTGTTTGCATGGTAACAAAGGCAGTGCACATTGAGTTGGTCTCTGATCTTACAAGCACGGCATTTTTGGCAGCCCTTAACAGAATGGCAGCAAGGAGAGGCGCCCCCCGCCACATGTACAGCGATAATGGCACAAACTTTGTTGGCGCTAATCGACTGCTCATGGAACAATACGAGGAAATAGAGAACACCTACAGGAACGAACAACTACAGAAGAAAGTCGCCGAAATGTTCATACAGTGGCATTTCAACGCTCCTGCATGGCCTTCGGCGGGCGGATTGTGGGAACGAGCCGTTAGAAGCTTGAAACACCATTTAAAACGAGTGGTCGGTGAGCAAAGGTTAACATTCGAGGAGTTCACCACAATATTAACAAAACTAGAAGCATGTCTAAACTCCAGACCTCTGTGTGCGCTGAGTGAAAATGTGGAAGACCTCGACTGTCTGACGCCAGCACACTTCCTAACAGGGAGGTCAGGGTTGACCGTCATCGAAACAAGAGAAGACGCCCGAACAAGATGGGAGCTGACTAGAAAAATATATTCAGAAATCTGGAAGAAGTGGAAAAACGAGTACTTGTGCCAACTGTTAGCAAGAACAAAGTGGCAGAAACCTCAGAACAACGTGAAGATTGGTGACTTGGTTGTTGTACACGATGACCAGCGGCCCGCAGGAAAATGGTTGATGGGCAGAGTAACAGATCTTCACCCAGGGAACGACGGATATGTTCGTGTCGTGACCCTGAAAACAAGAAACGGCTCCATAAAGAGACCCATAACCAAGCTATCTATTCTTCCAATAGACAGCGAGGAAAACTCCATTGAATGAAACACCGAAAATGAACACAAAAAACAAGCTACTAACGTGACTACAACAAAACGTCAACAAACTGCCAAGACAGGAAAAATCAACTTGATCGGTTTAGTAATGACCCTGCTATACCTACTAAGTCCAGCAAGCGCGACAACAAACACAACAACAAACTTTATCGAATTACAACAAGGCCTATATTTCGACAAAGCCACCGACATGAAATTGATTCGCGACGAGTGGAAGATAGTTGTATATTACGACGTCAAACCCTACTGGCATAGTACAGCAGTGTTCACTAAATTCAACGATCATCTCGAGACTATCTGTTCAAAACTAAAACAGAAGACTCAACGTGACGTTATTTCATTACAACTACATCACGCGTTCGCTGAACTCGACCACTACAACCGAATTTTGCTGAATCCACAAGGTCGGGTGAATATGAGAAGCAAACGCGGCCTTATCAACGGCGTCGGTTCAATCGCACGTTCCCTGTTCGGAGTATTGGATGACCAATTCGCCGAACAATATCAACGGGATATACAACTCATCAAAGAAAATGAGAAACATCTGGCCCTTTTGTCTAAGAATCAGACAACTATAATAGAAGCCGAATACAACGTGCTAAGAAGATCGGAAGAAACGATCGAAAAACAGTACAAACTATTCAATCAACATCTGCTAAGACTAGACAAGCTAATGTGCAGCCTTCAGCAAGAAATTGAGTCTCAAGAACTATCAATCGAGTTTGTGATGTCGGCAATCTCTGCAAACAGCTTTATAGAGCATCTAAGAAACGTTCAAGAGATTCTGTTGGATACCGTAACCAACATTTACAACGGCAAGATGAACTTACACCTCATTGCGCCAGAACAGCTACGAGACGAATTGAACGTCATATCCGGTCAGCTCTCAAAGGATGTGGCACTTCCCATCAACAACATTCAAGATGATTTCTTCCGCCTATATCAACTTTTACAAGTGAAGGCAAAAATGACAGAGAAATACCTAATTATTGAGATACGGGTACCGTTAATCAGTAGAGAAAACTACGAAGTCTATCACGTCATTCCTGTCCCAAAAAAGAAGGGCATCGACATGGTCACCCTACTGCCGATAGCGGAACTATTAGCAATCAACATACAGAAAGATTTATACCTACCGATGACTGGGACTGACCTACATCAATGCATGCACTACGACAGCACAACTCTGCTGTGCACCATGAAGTCACCAATATACCACATGCAGTCTGATGAGAGCCTCTGCAAGAAGAAACAAGACGCGTCTGGCTGCAAAACAAAACATGACAGTTGTCAAAACACGTGGTTGGCACTTAGCAACATAAACAGCTATCTATACTTTTGCTGTGACGCTTGCAAAATACGCGTCACATGCGGGAATCAAATTTCAACTGAACTACTAAACAACGCAGGGGTAATGACACTTGGAAGTGACTGCACTATGAAAAGTGAGACGTTCACTGTACATTCCCACAGGCAACTGATGGACATAATGCATGCCCAGGTGGAAGAACTTACGCTGGAAATCCCTCCAATTAATCGGATCTTCAACCTATCGGTACCGGTTTTGAAACCCGAACCCGAGAATGAGATGGTAATGGAGCAAAGATCATTACTGCAAGATCTGGGAAAACAGATAGAACAGATGAAAGCCGCGACCGCAGAAGACATCATCTCTGATCGGGCGACATACCACGATGTTCACCAATATGTTGTCATATACACATTGGCAGCAGTAGCAGCGACAGCAGTTGCAATATATGTTTACCACCGACTTCGCAAACATTGCACGAATCAAGAGAAACCTGAAACACCACCTGTTCCCAATCCACCGCCCCGAAGGAGGTCGACTGCAAGCATCGTGGACAACACAGCTGTATTTGACGTCACAGACGACAGCGCACCGCACTTATCAAGTGCACATACACTCAACAAAGCAACGTCGCCTATTGCGCGTTGTGATTTAATTGTATAAGGCTCGGATTAGATTATTTTCTTGTACATTTTATCTCCTTTTTTAACATTTATTATTTAACAATAACATTTTTATTTTTATTGTTCACACTCTTTCAGTTACTATTTGTGAGTGGGCAATATGTACGAGCTACGCTGTACATTGACCTTTGTAGTAGTTTGTACGTCACACATTTCTACAGGCACATCAATATTGTTTAGCTGTGCATTCCTCCTACATAGCATTTAAGTAGAACAATTATGTAATTACATTCAGTAGCAATAAATCCGTCAAGGGAAATCATTCGTCTACTCATTTACATAACATAACATAACGCACCTTACAAGTGCGTATCTTACATAACAAAACCATAACATTTTCACTGTTGGGAGTTACGCCCCAGCACCCGGGTTGCCTCCTCCTCCCGTGAGCTGAGGGGGTTTAGTTCTCAGCCATTCGTCCACTTTCCGATGAGGTTCTTCCCGGAGAGGAGCGGGCTCTTCAAGCGCGCTTTCTTCATCCTGGATTACGGACACTTCTGCCGCTAGTCTCTTTTTGACTAGGTCCGCTTCCAACTCTAGCTCCTTTTTTCTTATAAACGCCAACTTCTCTGCTGCCTCTAATTCTGCCATCCGTAGTCGCGTGGTTATACTTGTTGTTGACCGTTGCGACCTAATTGATCTGGTCGGTGATCCCATTCTTCGTCGAACTGCGGTGCTTGTTGTTCGCAGTCCGGAAGGTCCCACTGTGCTGGGTTCCGCTAACTTTGAAAATGGTCCAGTGAAAGTCTTCTTCTTCGTTCTTGTTCGATCAGCTCCACTTCCTGGTGGCGCCTTCCCTGTTCTTGAACGCGTCTCTGTTCTTCCACTTCCGCTGCATCCCCTTGGCTTCGTGTGACCACCATCTTCTGTCCTGTCGGCACGTACGCACTTCGGTTCTTCGTTCTCCCTTTGCCGGCACTGGTTAGGCTCTGGTCGGCGTCGGTTTAGAACCGGTCGGTACGTTCGGGTTGGCACTGATCTGGTACACACTAGTCGGACACTGCACTTACTGCAATCGGCTTCCCTTTCTTCGTTCTTGCCGCGGATTCCTGGTTCTTGATAATCCGCTGCTTGATGGACCAAATTATGGCACCGGGTTCTTCGTTCTTGGTTATCCGGCTTTCGAAGGACCAGACTGTGGTGGACTGTATATGCGTGGAGGTGAAATTTTCTCCGGGTTCTTCAGATTTTATTCGTTTACTTGAGCTGGAGACCGACTGATTCACAATTTCTTCCTGTTGATGTTCACTCGTTGAAGGTTGGAGACGACTAACAGATTTGTCAAAATATGCGGATATGCAAAGTAACTTTACCACCTAACTGGTAAATTGCTCAAACAGCTCGTTTTTGATGAACAAATATATTTTGAATATCAGCGGCTTTGCCCCACAACAGAATGTCGTAGGACACAACGCTATAAAAATAACTAAAATAGACTAGCCGAGCTGTATCAACGTCAGTTTATTGTCTTACTTTCCTGACGGCGCGGGCGTAGGCAGTCGAACTGAGCCTTCACGCTAGGCTTGATATATGTGATCCCCACTGAAGCCTGGCATCAACTGTAATGCCCAGAAAAACTGCCAGGTCTACAGTTTCAAGCACCTCTTTATTAAGACGATGTTGGGTCCTAGATTTCTAACATTCGGTAAGACGAACTTTATACATTTCGTTTTCTTGGCATTAAGAACTAGGTTATTTGTGGTAAACCAATCCGTAACTATTGATAGCACATTGTTTACGTCGTCAAAATCTTGTCTATTCCTGTCTACTTTAAACATACGAGAGGTATCATCAGCAAACAGTACAACGTCACAGATAGGTACCCTTTAAATAGAATGGTAAGTAATTGATATACACCAAGAATAAGAATGGGCCCAGTATTGAGCCTTGAGGTACACCTAACTGAACAGCTGGTAGCCAGGAAGATTTCACAACATTAACATCTACACATTGGTGCCTATTATGTAAATATGAATTTAATACGTCGAGAGCTTCGTTTTGAATACCATAATGAATTAGTTTACGCAAAAGCATGTCGTGGTGCACGCAATCAAAGGCTTTGGAGAGATCACAGAAAACCAATAGCATTTAGCGAATTCTCCCATTCGTTAAATATGTGTTTCAGCAGATCAACACCCACATCTGTAGTCGAACGACCTCTTGTAATGCCATATTGTTCATCATGAAGGAGGCTATTTAAATTAAAATATCTTAGCAACTGCTTGAGTATTAACTTTTCAAATATTTTACTACATGCAGGTAAGATAGAAATAGGCCTAAAATTGCCAACGTTATTTTTATTATCTGATTTAAATAATGGTATGACTTTACTACTCTTCATGAGGCCAAGAAAAGTTCATAAATCAACACATTTATTAAAAGTAACAGCTAGATAGGGGGCTACTATGTCGATTATATTACTAAAAAGTTTAATGGAGATGCCCCAGTAATCACCAGTGTTTTTAGACTTGGGTGTGTTAAAAATACTAACTACATCACGATATGTTACATGCTCGAAGCTAAATAAGCGACTACATTTAGGTACACTACTATGCAAAAGGTTTTCAGCTTTCGACGGGGACGAATATAAGGTACGAGTCATAGTTATAGACGTATGTTGGCAAAAAACTCATTAAATGCTTCAGCTACTTCAACTGCTTTATTAACAAATTTGTTGCCGACCATAATCTCTAATTGTTTTTCCTGTTTAACCGACTTACCCGTTTCATTATTAATAATTTTCCAGGTTTTTACTTTGTTATTCGATATTTTAATTGTATCGTTTAAAAATTTAGATTTAGCAAAAACACAAATCTTTTAAAATAATTTTGAATAATTTTTAACCTACTCTATGAAAGGAGTAAGTATCAAACCAGTATTTTTTTCAAACCATATACTTATTTCGTATAGTCTCGCTCTACTTTTATAAATACCTGGAGTAGCCCATTGGTTAAAGCAAACGGAGGTGCCATTAATGTTAATGGTTTTTGACTTGAAAGTAGACTGGTATTATTTTTGCACAACATCAAAAAATCAAACATCAAATAGGTACCTTTAAATATATTTTAAGTACCTACCAAGTTTTAGTTTTTAGTTGTTGTTTGTGTACTAATACTAGCTTACATAACAAATTACACACACATTATACACAAACATTAGAAAGTACCCTAAGAATTTTGGTGGTCATCAGTGAGTCAGTGACGAAATCAGGGGTTTTAAGATATCAATGCTATTAAAGCATGCTAAGCTCTCCAATTAAAACATTAAATAAGTCCGCTATTGATCACATATCCCGACAATTTTGTTTGTCTGGTCTGGTAAATCCAAACCCAAGATATGAGGGTTTCTAAAAACGATGAAGCGCTTCGAGAAAAGGTAGTTAGTGCCCTACCGCTCCGCTTGGTTCGTCTTGGCGAGAAACGTAGCTCTTCTACAGGAGGTATCGTATAACAATATGTATACACTGTCCTATTTGTATCGTAGATTTAATGAAAGTAAAAACTGCCTGATTAGCAGACTGATTTTATTTGAAGCAACTCGAGGTGCGAATCCCCTGACATATTATCAGAGGATTCGCCCGCCGCCGCGCCGCCGCCGAGGAACGTGTCGTCGCGGCGCGTGACGTGAACGTGACGGTGCAACGGCACGAGCGGTGTGCCAGCGCTCGGCTGGCTCGGGGGTCGCAAGGCAGCGCAGATCGATAGCGGGCGAGCGGGGCCGGGCGCCCGGGCGCGCGGCGCGACGGCGCGGCGGCGGCGGCCGGCAGTGCGCCGCGCGACCCCGCCCGCACTCCACGCGCTATGAGCGCGCTCCGGCCGCGCGCCCGCCGCGCGCCGCTGCTGTTCGCGCTCGCCGCTGCTCTGTTGCCGCACGCCGACCGAGTCGCGTGAGTACAAGCTAGCCCTAGTGCTGCGCTGCCTCTCTTCGCATCCTCTGACATGTGTCGTTTTCCTCCTGTGGCAGCGGCGGCGGCGGCGGCGGGAGCATGTTCGGGGACGTCAATATATCCTCTATTTTGGACTCCTTCAGCATAAGTTATGACAAGAGAGTTAGACCAAACTATGGAGGTTAGTAACAATAGTTACCTATCTTAACTTCAGTTAAAACACTTAAAACCACCGCGTTGTCCAAATGTCCTCTTTGACTGATCGTTCTGATCCTATTCGTGACGCCAACGTTTGACGGTGGCGCGCAGTATAGCAATACGCAGTAAGAATCAAACTACATAATAGATAATAATTATCGTGTATTTATTTATTCATATAGAAGTGTGCATTATTATTATTAATGAAAGAATTATAAATGATTACTAAAAATTTGGAATTGCCAGTCGACAGCTATCATACCAAATGCACTATTTAATAATACTGCCTGCGCCAATACGGCGAGAAATGTTTTAAATTATTGTTCTTATTGATCTAAACCACAGATCAAAGAATACAAGTAAATACTCTAAACTAGCACTATTTAACTCAATAGTCTAAACTAAATACTACAAAGACGAATCCATTGCCACTTTAACTATCAACATCTGGATACGCACCTACCTGAACAAGGTAGGTCCCTGTCCAGTCACCAAGCTAATGTGGTGGGCGGTCGATACCTACGACATGACAGTTATTTACCTATATTATACTTGAAGAATCTGATGAACTTCTGAGATACCTAAAGCTTATCAATATTTAATGTGAAGCAGCCGTAGTTTTATGACTATTATAATGTATGCATAACATACGGGGCAAAGATAGAAAACCCTATTTGAACAAATGTATATTAACCACAACGCGTTTTGGCTCTTAGTTTTCATCGGCAACCCGAAATTCGTGCAGTGGTTATGGCTATAATGGCCACAACGCGTTTTGGCTATAACGGTATTTCAAAATTTGACCATAACGCGTTGTGGTACCTTAAATCGCGAAATGTAGTTAGTTAAATTAGTTGATGCAGTCAAAATGACATTAACTAAGCGCAAACTCAATGAAATGGGGCGGAAAATTTATATTTGGCCTAGCATATGATCCAAGAAGTGGGCTCACATAAACGACCCCCGGAAGATTCAAAAATACCTGGATTTGGTTTATTTGAAATAAATGCTTTGAGTTTGATTAAGTAACTGCATTTCAAATGATGATTATGTAAACGATTATGAGAAATAAAAAGCATTTAGGTCAACTTGAGGGCATTACAAAATTCTAGGCACCTATTGATGCAATATCTTGTCGATAGTTGTAGCAAATAAATCTGCCCAGGCCCTGCAGTCTCGACATAGTTAGCAATCGTTTTCGGTTGCTAAGTCCTAACAATCGAGATGTAAATGTTGATGTAAATGTTTGGTAGTATCGACACTCAAATTTATCGGTTGTTACCTACCGGTACCTACCTAAAATACCAGTAACAACCGATAAATTTGAGTGTGGAGACCACCAAATATCGTTACATCTGGATTGTTAGAACTTAGCAACCGAAAAAGATTGCTAACTATGTCGAGACTGCAGGGCCTGAAATCTAAGCGGGAGTTATCAACACTTATTTTTGAAATGATGTTTGTTAAGCATTTTTGTTGCATCAGCTAACATTTCGATCAAAGCGCATTCTGATCATGTGCAGTTACAGCAAGTGGTTCGACCACATTGAAGGACATCTTGTTTTGCCTCTACGCTTTATGGCCATACTTGCAGGTGCCACGAGCCACGACATGAAGTTCGAGAGATTGTGGATGAGCTTCAAGAACCAGAAGCGTTCGGGTCGTTTCTTTTTGTTCAATGGGTGTTTTGAGTGTAAGGCTAGGCTAGTTAGTGTTCTAGCGCACTATCACTACACTACCTATACGAGTAGTATAGCTATAGTATGGTGTATGGGTACGTGCATACGTACTCCTGGATTAGTTGAGGAGTGCGTAGGCATTGGCACCACTAGATTTGTTACAAAGTGACACAGTATAGGAAGCCGCTGGCCGGCTGGCCGGCTGGCGAGCGATCGATTAGCGTAGCTTGCTAACAGAAGATGGATGCGATGCGTTGTCGTGTTATGAATGTGATGTCGTTTCCAGGACCACCAGTGGAAGTGGGGGTTACCATGTACGTGCTGTCCATCAGCTCTCTGTCGGAAGTGCAAATGGTACATAGCTAGCAGTACTATTCTAAGTAGTAAGAGGTCACGTGGGCATGTGGGCATGGGGCACGTGGCACGTGGCACCGCACCGCATGAGGAGGCGCCGGCGCCGGACGGAAGCCGGACGGCCGCCGGACCGCCGCCGGACCGCCGCCGGACGGCCGCCGGACCGCCGCCGGAAGGCCGCGCCGCGCTCTCCGGATCGAACTAGTACTACATGTGGGCTTGCTTGCAGGTCCGCCGGTGGAGGTGGGCGTCACCATGTATGTGCTCTCTATCAGCTCCGTGTCGGAAGTGCTCATGGTACTGGCCCCAGTCCTCGCACCTCTCGCGCCGCACCAGCAGCAGCCCCAGACGCGAGGCTGCGAGCATGTCGCGTTTCATGGATCTGTTCGCTTTCGTATTGTTTCCTAGTGATCTTGTCGATGACTGGTAACGCTCGTGTTGACTGTGGCATTACTGTTGTGAACTGATACAGACGCACCGAGCGCCGCGCTCCGGCTGCTCCTTCCACGCGACTCCACCACGCCACTCTGCTTCCAGCGAGCGCATTCAATAAACACGAGATACAATTTGTAACGTGACACGAGTCAATAAAATCATGCTATTCTTTGTAGCCTGTCGAATAAACGACTCCACCGAGCGTACAGTAAGTAGTTCGCGCGTCGCGTCGTTGGTAACTAAACTAGTAGTAAGCTGACCTCTTATTCTATTGGAATTCCGTACCAAGCTCAACCTATCCAGCTCAAGGTCTAATTCTAACCACTGACGTGCGGTCGAAAACTACGATCGTAAATAATTTAGTTTAGCTTATTCAGTAAATTAACCATGATCCACTCTAGTTTGCAAGATAAGTGAACAGACCTTCATTAAGATGAAAGCAACCGACTAAAGAGAGAAAGAAGAAACCAGGCATTTGTTGCTTGTTCCATTTGTTGCTTGTTCCATTTGAATTGTGATTAAAGATAAAATTATCCACACTAGCTTCTGCCCGCGGCTTCGCCCGCGTGAAAGCCTGAAATTTCCGCACAGGAACGTGCTACCGGGATAAATAGGTAGTATCCTATCATCCAAATCCATTCAACCGTTAAACCGTGAAAAGGTAACAGACAGGCGGTTTTATGATTGTAAATGTCTAACTTAATAATAATTTTAATAACATCACCATTGAAATCATAATTATTTGAAATACTCTAGCGCCGCCATTGACCGCGTCTTACCTACATACAGATACCGAAACTCCGCTGACGTGATGGGTATTGATAATTTATCTAAACACGATGAAATGAATCGTACGAGTACATACGTCATCTGCTTAAAGTTTGTGAGCGGTATGCCAAGAGTTATGGTCTCTAGTATAATGCTGCCAAGAGCGAGTGTATGTTTTTTGGTCTTGGTGATTAAACCCCTCGTGAACCTCCATCTATTTTGCTGAACGGTTCTCCTCTCGCTAGAGTGAAAAGGTTTAAATATCTAGGGCACATTGTCAACGATTATCTAAGGGACAATGAGGACATTGAACGTGAACGCAGAGCGCTGGCGGTCCGGGGCAATATGTTGGCTCGCAGGTTTGCTCGTTGCTCATCTGAGGTCAAGTTAGCGCTATTCAAAGCATAGTGCCAATCTTTATACACGAGCAGCCTGTGGGTTAATTATACTCAAAGGGCATACAGCGCCCTGCGGGTACAATACAATAACGTCTTCAGGATGTTGTTGCGGTTGCCGCGGTTCTGCAGTGCGTCCGCTATGTTCGCCGAAGCGCGTGCGGATGACTTTTACGCAACTATCCTATACTATATTGTAGTATGTGTACGCAACTTTTTCGTTTCGTCGTGTTGACGGGACGTTCGGCGCAGTGGTTAAGCGATTGACTGCTGCGTTGCGTGTCGCGGGTTCGATTACCGCACGGAACAAATTTTTGTATTACCTACAAGTAGTGGTTCCGGGTCTGGCTGTTTGTGTATGTGAGTTTCAATGTTTGTAAACGCACCCACAATACGGGAGAAATTCCTAGTGTGGGGCAACATTTAAAAAAAAAATATACATTTATAGTAGAAGAGCTTTTAGGTTTGAGACAAGCGATTTGAACTATAAACAAAAAGTTATCTATTTGGGAGCACACTAAATGAAGCTGGCAAGATCTTTCTGCAGCCAACATTAACTTTTTAACTTCGTAATCATCCAAGAGAAGTTTAAAGGAAAATGCACTGGAAGGTGTAGCTGATTACGGGATTAGTGAAGATACTTGGCTCTTACATGGTCGCATCACTCGCATCCAGTACGACATGTAATAGCTAGAAAGTACTATTGTTGCTTATTCATTAATAATGATAATAGTACAATATGACAAGACGTAAGATGTAACACGTAAGATAGTAAGTACATACATTCTTATCTGGAAGACGTACTGTGTACACAGCACTCATATTATAATATTAATTGTTTGGTAGGTACCTGGGGACCCTGGGGTGCCCCAGGCATCCGGGATTCACAGCTCCTGCCTTATTTCTTAAACATGTTTTAGTAGATAAACCATTGGATGAATACATTAGGTACATTATGTGTTTATGGTTCGTGGCTAATTAATAACGGCCGCACGACTGTCGATCGAAGGTAAAGCTACGCTTACCGCGTTCGGTTCGTGGATGGGTGACCATCCATTACATATCGAGACAGCCGCCGCGCCGCCGCCGCGCCGCCGCCGCCGCCACCGCCGCTCCGCAGTTCCGTGCCTCGGATGTTGTGCCGGCTGTTATTCGTATATCTTTGACAATCGTTACCAGTTTTACCAATGGGTTATGTGGTTAAGTGTTACCCAGTGCCGGTTGTAGAGGTAAGATAGGCAACTTCTCCACGTTGATGTAACATACTGATATTCAACTGCATCCAGTTAGAGCATGTTGGAGCATGGGTTCACATGGTTGGGATATGGCTAGGCAGGTGATCAATGAATACATTACTTGGGTACATATACATAACATTACTTGGGTACATATACATAACATTACTTGGGTACATATACATAACATTACTTGGGTACATATACATAACATTACTTGGGTACATATACATAACATTACTTGGGTACATATACATAACATTACTTGGGTACATATACATAACATTACTTGGGTACATATACATAACATTACTTGGGTACATATACATAACATTACTTGGGTACATATACATAACATTACTTGGGTACATATACATAACATTACTTGGGTACATATACATAACATTACTTGGGTACATATACATAACATTACTTGGGTACATATACATAACATTACTTGGGTACATATACATAACATTACTTGGGTACATATACATAACATTACTTGGGTACATATACATAACATTACTTGGGTACATATACATAACATTACTTGGGTACATATACATAACATTACTTGGGTACATATACATAACATTACTTGGGTACATATACATAACATTACTTGGGTACATATACATAACATTACTTGGGTACATATACATAACATTACTTGGGTACATATACATAACATTACTTGGGTACATATACATAACATTACTTGGGTACATATACATAACATTACTTGGGTACATATACATAACATTACTTGGGTACATATACATAACATTACTTGGGTACATATACATAACATTACTCGTTTCTTTTAATAACTAATAGCAAACGTCGTAAAAGATCGTGGATAAGATGATCGATCACTACGAAATGTAGGTATGGGAAAAGTATTATGCAACTTCTGACTTTTCTAGTACTCTAACCTCAGTTGGTCCAAAAGTGTCTATCGTTTGGCAACATAAAAATAAAATGAAAGAATTAACGTTTTTCTAGCTGACTATACCATTCCATAATCTGTGAATGCAGTTAGCAAATTACTAAAGAAGTTAAGGACAGTCTCCTGAGAATAAATAAATAAAAGCTTTATTTGGAACTACTTAAGTTTACAAAGGAAAACGAAGATAGCCACAAAAGTTAAATACCGTGGCGCAGCTTATACGCCCAACTCAAAAATATATACAAAGACTTCCCAAATAAAGTTAATTTTTTGTTAAAGAAAAACTTATATAAAAAAATAATAACAGAATATACTCTATGTGGAGGTTAGTAGTATACGTGTAGAGTCGAGTACACGCACACGCACACACACACACACACACACACACACACACGCACCCCACGTGAGTGTGGATGTGTGTGTGTGTGTGTGTGTGTGTGTGTGTGTGCGTGTGCTACCGTGTTTATGATACTATAAGTTGCTCAGTTTCTTCTTAAGTCAAGTATTTAAGTCAATCAGTCACCTTTCTCTTCAGTAGACTTTTTGTCATAGGGTAAATATTAAACTTTTTGTTTATGTGATTGTAAAGTTTAGAGCTGATATGATTGAAGTGACGGCTAACCAACGCTAACCCGCAGGGCTAGCATGGCCTACCGTGACATGGCTTGTGTCACACATTCTATCACAGTTTGGGCGATATAATCGTTTTGTCTTAAATGCTAGCACGGCTGGCGTGAGATAATTTCTTGACATGTGGCAAAACTTCTTGACTTTAAGTTGGGACTCATTACGTCTTATTTTCTAATAGGCGCCCCTATTCATTTTCTCACAAATTTCATATTTTTACTGTTGAATACCTATGAAAAATTTATCACGATAGGGCGGAGATGGTGATAAGATTTGAAAATTGATAAAAATAATATTTTCTTAATAATTACTGCACCAAATGGCAATATAAAATGTATGTCAATGATTTTATAAGTAAATTGACAAGACTAAGAAGTCGTCAATAGCGTCGTAACTTTATACCGCAAATATTTCTCGAAAGGTATAACAAAGTAGTTAATATAATGTTATTTTTTTCTAGTTTTCTTTGGACATATTCCTGTTTTGTATTTTTCTCAGCAACCCATTTTAATTAATATCCATATCATGGGGTGCATAAAAAATAACCAGTCCACCATCTTCGCGAGTCCGCCACATTGTCATCCAAACGTGACGTGACGTGACGTATTGATGTGTAAAAGTGTTTGTACAAAACTACTTACAGAAATATAATTAATTGTCATTAAATTAAACGTGTAGGTATGCAATATTTGAGCTCATACGGTTGGGGATAACTGTTAAAAAATCCGTTTCAAGATTTGACTTACACAAACTAACATACATTCAAACATTGCAAGTTAAATATAAGCATGAAATAAAAATAAAACCTATCAATTCATTACATTATACAATTTATATGATAGATATAAAAGCTTGTCGCGAGAATTAACTGTGTAAATAAACAATAATACACTATGTAACTTGATCTTGACACAAGTAATTCTAAGAAATGATGTATCTATTACATAAAATAACACATTTACACAGATAAATCTCACAAAATTGTATAGATTGTATTGTATTGTATAGTGTAATAGATTGGATTTAAAGTTTTTGAGGCGAATAATGGAAGGAAAAAGCAGTAAGTAGGTTAAAATATTAATTTGCGTTTAACACGACGCTATTGACAATTTCGTAGTCTTGTCAATTTACCTATAAAAACCGATTATGTAAATATACATATTTTATTGCCACTTGGTGCAGTAAAGAAAATATTATTTTTATAAATTTTTAAATCTTATCACGGCCTCCGAACGAATGTGATAAATTTTTCATAATCATCTGTCAAAATATGAAATTTGTGAGAAAACGGATGCGCCCGTATTAGCAAATAAGACAAACTAAACATTAAGAAGTTATGCCATGCCACTTGTCAAGAAATTATCTCACGCCCGCCGTGCTAGCATTTAAGACAAAACGGTTTTAATGCCCAAACTGTGATAGTATGTGTGACTCAAGCCATGTGTGTTGAATTTCCCAACAAAATGAAAAAGTTGCTTATCTGTATGAACTGCCCTCTTTAGACGCATTAATTTATTTGGTCGCATATTCAGATGGTCATAGACATTTTAATTTACTGTTTCACACTGTGTAGTCAGCTACAAGTCAGGTTGACCCGTGCTAGCATTTAAGACAAATTGTGAGACTTGACATAATTTATCATGTCTTGTCACAAACGTCTTGGGTACGGCCATGCTAGCCCTGCTGCGGCGCTCAGTCTTACAAACTCTGTCGGCACGCTGCTTCTTTGTTAGGAGCTGAGGGTCGTAAGGCAGAAGCAGGTGTTTCTTGTGAAACAACTGTCTCACTGTGAGGACCTCACAAAGTGAGTACCTACAGGTCAGAGGTCGGAAATTTTATAGGTTTTTTCGCCAGTTCCTACTGTTAAAACTGCTCTCTGAGCCCTCTCTAGCTGCAACATGGTTGTCTTGTGGGTACCCCCCCATGTAGTTATACAGTAACTGAGAACAGATTGAGCGAGGGCAAAGTAAACCATTTTTAGGGACTGGAAATCAGCAGCCGCTCGAAATTTTTTCAATAAATATTTCAATCTCCTGACTCGAACCAGAATGACGAATGTTTTTCTGTAGCTGCAACGGTTAAGGTAGCTTCCCTTAATGCCTCGTCTCAACTTCCACCCTGTATTACTCAGACCGGACAAGGAATCAAGACAAGAGTCATTGGAATTCTTGTACTAAATCTTAATACCTTTCTAATGATATATCATTTATTCCTATTGAAGCCGTACCTGCTTCCATACATTCCCTGGGCTTCGTTTTTTTATTCATTGTTTTTCAACATAATAAAAAAGCAAATAATCAAAACAACTTGATTTTTTAAATAACAAAAGAACATATTGGTGCCGTCCGTGTTCCGCAGAGTTAAATAAGTAATGCTGGGTAAACACGCAACGACTTTAATGTAGCTGGCAAAGACATTGAATTATCAATTTAATCTCTTTGGTAGCTGGCGATGTCAAAATTTGTGTGTGGACGTGAGATTTTGACATCTCTAGCGAGTACCATTTTAACCATGGTATAATAATATGATTTTAACCATTTTAATCACACGAATTTGAGAGCTCCGGAGGGTCGCAGTGAGGACACATTTTACTAATATGTAGCAAGCTGAGCGAGATCGCGAGCACAGAGTACTTTTATCCTCGTCTGTCGATCGAGCTGATTAAGTTCGGTAACAACAGAAAAAGTAATTGTATATGTGTTGTGTGATTAGCGACAGTTGAGGAGATCTAAAGGTAATCGCGAGTCGCAGCGGCGGCGGCGGCGTGCGGTCCGCTTCCGACTCACAGAATAGTTAATTTTTGCCATTCCACGATCAATAGACGGTGTGCACTCCGACGCTCACGCTCATTGTTCATAGTTCACCTAACTTTTATAAGTACCGCGAACAATTGCAAACCCATGATAGGCATACGCAGCTGGAAGTATGATTGAAATTATTGAGGGTGTTCATTGTTCCGTGTGTTAACATCGAGTTGGTGGTGGAGGTCGCCGAAGTGGCAGTCGTCCGGCCGCGCGCCCCTACTGTACTTCTAGGTGTCTACAGTTTGAGCATTAGCACCGATGATTACTTACAAATATAAACTTGTACTAGTTTTCCCCTCTTTCTGTGTTTACTAATCTAATTGTGGTACATTATTTGTGTAATATAAGCGACATGTGTGAACACTGAAACGCTAAGGACAGCGGCGCAGTTCAGAAACGCGACCCGCGCGCACGCAGCGAGCGCGGGGTCGCCCGGTCGCGGCCGCGGCACGCGCACCACGCGTCCATGAGACGACGCGCGCACGCTAACACAGCACCCTTTTTGTTCACCACACCACACTACACACAATATTGAACATTATGCAGTCATTCTGTACCAACTAGACCCCCATGAGTAGCTTAGCAGGTAGCGGAAGGGCGTGTGTCGGCGCGCAGCGTGTTGGCGCCGCGCGCCGCGCGTGCCTACTTTAATGGCTCTTCCGTGAGTTTCGTGACTAGCCCGCTTGGAACTTAACTAGTTCAGTGCTGTTATACATTTACATACTCACAAAATTATCATAATCGTTCACATTTTTATGAGAAATCGGCTCAAGTCAGTGAGAATTTAAGTGACCATTTTGCTTCGGCATTAAACTCTGCAGTAAAATAAATATCATCCTGCTAGAAGTGATGCGTAAGTAACGTCCCTCAAGCACTGACACGTCACCGCGTCAGTCGGACGCTACCGTGTCGCATGTGTACGTGTAGAGAGCTCTGTTAGGTAATGGTCAGTAGGTACTTGTACGCGATCTGGGCCCGGAATGCGTCGTGTACGTGTATCCATGTGCTCCATACTCTGACGTCTAACAACACTGCGTGCACTTTTCACTCTTAGTAAAGTAACTGAAGCTTGTGTCTCTGTTTTGTTTATTCGATGTTGTACAGTGTTAACTCTTAGTATAGTTTGTTACCAGTAAAGTATGTTGCACCGATCTTGTACCACTGTGTGGTCGCGAGCACGCGTGCACTCGCAACCGCTGCTGTAGCGCGCTGCCCCATACTATAACGTGCGATGTCTCTCCCTCAGGACTTCACGTTGGATTTTTACTTCAGACAGTTTTGGACGGACCCGCGGCTCGCGTACAAGAAGCGCGCCGGCGTTGAGACGCTGTCCGTGGGCTCCGAGTTCATCCGCAACATCTGGGTGCCCGACACGTTCTTCGTGAACGAGAAGCAGTCGTACTTCCACACCGCCACCACCAGCAATGAGTTCATCCGCATCCACCACTCCGGATCCATCACGCGCAGTATACGGTGAGTGTGCGGTGAATGTGCGGCGAGGACCCCGCCCCCGCCCCCGCCCCCGCACTGCCCGCTCACGTCTGTTGCAGGCTCACCATCACCGCCTCCTGCCCCATGAACCTGCAGTACTTCCCCATGGACCGCCAGCTGTGCCACATCGAGATCGAGAGCTGTAAGTGTCCTCCTTGTTCCGTTCAGCGCCAGACTTACTTCACCGTGTCTGAACCGTACCTACTTTACTACTGCCGTCCTTACGCTGCACGTTGGCAAGTTGTTGGAGTACCGTCCGATGTCTAAGTACTACGACAACTTTATGTTTTTATATTTTATTAATACCACTTTGTTTATAACTCTTCGTGTAGGGTGAGACGACGGCGACCAGATTAATCGGAATAATGAATTCAAAAACCTTTTAAAGCGAATTATGTAATTTTGACAGATTTAAACGCTCGTCAGAAGCTACCGTCTCACAGATGATAGAAAAATAGTAACGTACTTATATGATGTACACCGATGTTCGTGTGTGTGTGTTGTGATCACGGAGCAACCCTCGACCGGCCGTGTGCACACGACGCCGCGCACGGCACCCCGGCTTGCGTCGTGTCGCGCGCACCGCACGGCCGCGACGCCCTCCGCCTACAGCACCCGCGCGGGCAGGACCTGACACACGTCGCTCCGGCGCGACGGGGCACGGCGCCACGCACTCGCCCGCACCCCGCACCCCGCACTCGCCCGCACCCCGCACCCCGCCCGCCCCACGCACGCACGCACGCACCGCATGCCCCTCCTGACTCCCGGCCACACTGCACGCGCTTCACCTTCACCGCATACACCCATCACCAAACACGTAGTCGCGCACGGTAGTTATGAGGATATTTTTCTATCATCGGGCCGGGTCGACTCGAGCGGCGGGGCCGTCGCCGCGTCGCCCGGCTCGCCTCGGCGCCAGTGGGCCGCGCGCTCGGCGCGTCGCTTCGAGGCGCGAGTGATAGCGTTTTGTGTTTGGCATGTCCCCGGAGTCGGATACACGATGACCGACATACTGTACGTTTGGAAAGACGGCGCGTCGAGTGTCGGCATGAGCAGCGAAGTGCAGCTGCCGCAGTTCCGAGTGCTCGGCCACCGGCAGCGCGCCACCGTCATCACGCTCAGCACAGGTAACCGCTCAGTAGTAGCGTCGCCCCGCCCCGCCGCGCCCGCGTCCCGCACTCCGCGCCCGCGCCGCGCGACACGACCGCCGAACCGCGCGCGATCCGTCCGACACGCGACCGCGTCGAGCCTCCCCGCACCTTACTCCTCTTTGCGCCGCAGTCGGCTACACCATGCGGGACATCCGGTACAAATGGAACGAGGGGCCCAACTCGGTGGGCGTGTCTAACGAAGTGTCGCTCCCGCAGTTCAAGGTGTTGGGCCATCGCCAACGCGCCATGGAGATATCTCTCACAACAGGTGCGAACCACTTCTTTAACTTTGATAAAGTAACGCATGATTGCGTTGCGTGTTCATAAAGTTCTCTTCCAGTAGTCTTGGTTTAGTCTGAATGTTTTGGACTCTCACTGTGTCATGTGCTAATCATGTTCTGTACTCTACCACCGACCACTCAGGAAACTACTCCCGCTTGGCGTGCGAGATCCAGTTTGTGCGCTCGATGGGCTACTACCTGATCCAGATCTACATCCCGTCCGGCCTCATCGTGATCATCTCGTGGGTGTCGTTCTGGCTGAACCGCAATGCCACGCCGGCGCGCGTGCAGTTGGGTGTTACCACTGTGCTCACTATGACCACGCTCATGTCTTCCACTAACGCGGCGCTGCCCAAGATCTCTTACGTCAAATCCATCGATGTGTATCTCGGCACCTGCTTCGTCATGGTGTTCACCAGTCTGCTGGGTGAGTCTGTGCGTGCTGTGAGTCTGTGACCCGATCACTCGACCGACCGCCGGCCGCGCCTCTAACCGGATCCTTCGCTTGCAGAGTACGCGACGGTGGGGTACATGTCCAAGAGAATACAGATGAGGAAACAGCGCTTCGTCGCGATACAAAAAATTATGTCAGAGAAAAAAATGCCGCCGGAGTGCGCGGCGCCCGCGCCGTGGGACGCGCACTCGCTGAACAAAGGCGGCAGCCTGGGGCGCGGCGCCCCTCCGCCCCCGCGCCACTCGCTGGGCAGCGCGGGCGCGCCCCCGCCCCCGCCGCGCCACCACCACCCCTCCATGGACCGCTGCGGCCGCCACCTGCAGGAGGTGCGCTACAAGGTGCGCGACCCCAAGGCGCACTCCAAGGGCGGCACGCTCGAGAGCTCCATCGAGGAGCCGCCCGCGCCGCCGCTGCACGCGCTGCAGCCCACCAAGGTACCGCGCCGTCCGCCGCTCGTCCGCTTGATGGAGGCTAGGTGATGACAATATGCAACTAAACTGTAACTGGTGACAATGTGGTTGCAGGACTACGGCAAGTTCCTGGGCATGACGCCGTCAGACATCGACAAGTACTCGCGCATCGTGTTCCCGGTGTGCTTCGTGTGCTTCAACCTGATGTACTGGATCGTGTACCTGCACGTGTCCGACGTGGTGGCCGACGACCTGGTGCTGCTGGAGGAGAACAAGTGAACGTCGGCGCTCTCCCCGCACGCCCCGCACCCGCACCGCTACACGCTCGTGTACATAACTCATGTAATATAGTATCGGTTAGCAAATCGCTAGTGTCACGACCCCTCGTAGACTTTACTGACGGTACTTTAGACATATTAGGTAGGAAGTCGAACGACTTGTACAGAAATTGTAAATAAGACATAATATAATTGTGCCGGTGCCGGTGCCCCTCCTCCCCACCTACATACGTCATGTACTATCTATTATATAGTACACGCTCAATGTTAATGTACTTAATTAAATTAAAATAATATAGAACGTAGCACGCGTAGCATCACCACTTCTATTATATCTCTACTCTACAGTTAATAGACATAGAGCAGGTCCTCTTATACATATACAACATAACAATTCTTTTTAGCCCCCGACGCGCGACGGAAAAAGAGGTGTTATAAGTTTAACGTGTGTATCTGTGTGTCTGTCTTCGGCATCGTAGCTCCCAAATGGCTGAACCGATTTTGTTTTTTTTTGTTTTCATTGAAAGGTGACTTGGACGAGAGCGTTCTTAGTCAAAAAAAAAATAACGAAAGAAGAATATCTGTTCAGCTGTTTTTAGAGATTTTTGTTTATCTAAGTTTCTATTTAAATTTAATGTTTATTTTTGACAGCGGCCCCGAAGAAATCGTTCTACTATCTGTCTTTTTGTCATCTTCGTTTCTTCCGTTACTACGGAGTCATGCTACGCGTGCTGGACTCATCGAAATGTATCTAGATAATAAGAGCTAGGTGATGCACATACGTTAGTGTTATGCTATTCACATTTTTAATAACTAAGTTGTATTGAATAAAAAAAAAACTGAACTTTCCGGATCAGAGGGGCAATTCCCGTATTTTTAAGACCGTTCGCATTCTAATCTCAGTCTCAGTCTGTCAAAATTACAATCAATTTACATACATTTTTGACAGGTTTTTGACATTGATTGTCGCTGAGATGAGATTGCGCCTTGAATTTGAACGTGTTTTAAGTACGAGAATTGGCCTACAGATGCATATGATTGCAGAAACGCGAAATCGTACGGTATATACATCGGGCTAAACATCATCTCGCATGATGTGCGGATTTGACGTTCCATTCTAGATCATCACTTCGGGAAACAAAACCAAACACGCCGCACGTTATTTTGGGCGTCAAAATTTGTTAACTGTTCAAACTAAAGAGATTTAAGGTACTAATATGTATTTAATGTTTTTAGTTGAAACGATTATACAGGGTTATTTGTAATACGACGGCAATCCATTAAGGGGATGTAGGGGAGGTCATTTGCAACCAAATAACCCCAGACCCCCAGACAACCATTTTCGAGTAATTTGATATTTTATATTTTTTTGAAGATATCTGGTATCTTATTGTATCTCGTTGCATAGCTGAGAACTTGTACATATTTTCAAAATGTTCTGTCGACAAAGTATATCCAAGTTTTTTGCAGAAATCAACCATTTTAGTCAAATACCCTGCTCAAAATGATGAAAATTGTGTGCTCTAATTAAAAAAATATTAAAGATAATTGTCATTTTATGGTTGATTATTTATTATGTACCTATTGAATTAGACGCAGACATTAATTAATAAATAAAAACATGAATTGTTTTTTAGAAGTTTTCAAATTGTGATAAGTACCGCCAAAAAAAAAAAACCACTCGGAAATGGTTGACATTTGCATAGGGGCCATAATGGGTCATTTGGTTGCAATTGACTTCCCCTACATCCCCTTGATAGATTGCCGACATAATTATTATCAATAAATAAATAAAATTCATTTAATTCATTATAACCCTGTATATTGTCATTATAATGATTTTGATAAAGGGGCTTCTAATAACTTTGTAACATATCTAAGAGAATGATTTTATGATTGCTATTGAATTAATTCCAAAACCGATGCTTAAATGTTCCACCAAAGGTAATAAACTTGAACTAAATCCACCGGCGACGCTTAGATCTAGCACTTCAAGTTATTTCGCACCGTTCATGCTACGAGTCATAACTCATGACAGTTGTGACGCATGCCGGCTGGCGGCTAGCGGGTGACACGACTGGACGACTCCGCTGATCCGCTCCAGTACAGGCTGCTGTGCAGCCGTCCGCTCGCCCGCCGCGCGCCGCGGCCGTACCGGCCGGCCCCGGCACCGCTCACCATTGTAACGTACTCAGAGCATGATGAATTTAATGATAACGTCATAGACTGTATTACTAGAACGAAACTGTTAAGTATTGTAAAGTTACAAATATTATGATTAAGTAAGCACGGTAAGGCACACGAGACTATTTTGCATCCACATGCAATACGTTCGTCTTGTAATAAAGACTTACATTACGATGACGTTGTTTTATTTTATTCAAAAGCTGCAACCTGCAACTTTATTAATAACTAGCTGTTCCCGTGGCTTTGCCCACGTGGACGTCGGATATCGTCCCACGGGAACGTACTACCGGGATGAAAGTATCATAAGTCCTAACTCAATTAAAAAGGTAACAGGATAATAAATTGTAACACCCAGGCCGATTTTAATGAAATAAAGACTTAATGAAGTCTCAAGACACAGGCTCTGAGTATATTTGCAGCGCCTTCTATACACAAATAGTAGATTATTAACCAAGGCGATAAAGCAGTGTCTTCTGTCGTTACACTCAGGACTCGTCTTAAATCCCTCGCTTCGCTCGTGATTTAAGTTTTTAACACCCTCGCTACGCTCGGGAGTAAACCTCGAGTCCTTCATTACGCTCGTGATTTAAATCGTCACCCGCGTCAGAAGACACTGCTTTATCCCCTTGGTTAATAATCTACTATTATATATTACCTAAGTAAAATAGTCAGTACGCTTTCGGATAGCATATCGGGCGCGACTCAATCTCATCCCATTCATCTCATTAGTTTTAATCGTTATCCCATTTGTATTACTGAAATATATTATATTTATAATCTTTAATCTCAGTTTATCTTAATCTCACCCCGACCCCGAACATTGGTCCTTCGAGCCGTAGGAGCGGGACTATTACGCGTGTCTCTACTAACTGTACTGTGTGAGTGTCTGGCTTGGAACTTATTACCAGACCCTGGTAAATTGAACTGCGTGGATCTACCTTCCAAAAATCTCATCATCCTGCTGATTCTGATTGAACCTGGGTTTTACGAAAGCATCGCGTCATCTCATCGCGCTGTTACTCCTGGTTTGTTCTTGCAGCCATCGCAAGGACATTTGATCTCTAAAGAAGCCTTCAGTACAAATAAGGTCTCTTTTTAACGGCGCCAGTGGTTCCTGGATATCAGTTACGTCATAGACCACGCCCGGACACAATTCGTGGGGGGCGCGGGGGCGGGGTCGCGTTTTATATTAAAACGGGAACCAGCGCTCGAACCAGAGCTCACCCGCATCATCCGCAGGTGGAGCAAATGTGGCTTACTATAACTGCTAAGAAAAAAAAAATGCTAATAGGAACTGCATACCGGCCCCTTTGGTTAGATTTAGATATATACCTAGATGCGATCACGGACAGCATCTGTGCATTGGCTCCGTACGATAATATTATTTTATTAGGCGATCTGAATGTTAATATGCTTGACTTAACCAACCCAAAAACAAAACAGCTCACGGGATTTCTAAAGTACTGCAACATGGATCAAGTTGTGCTCATGCCTACGCACTTCGTAGGAGACAGTGCTACTCTGATTGATGTGATATGTACGGATGCACGGTATCGGGACGTTGTTGTGGACCACATAGCGGAACTAGGTCATCACTCGTTTGTATCACGCGAAATTGTTTTTAAAAAAGAGAAACCGTTACGTAAAAAAGTAACATATCGTCCGTTTAGAGATATATTGGCTGATGATTTCCAGAGAGATTTGGAGGCAATCCCGTGGGACTCAATCTGCGAACTACAAGATGTAAATGACATGGTGAATTCCTTTAATTCACATGTCAATAGGCTGTTCGATGCCCACGCACCTTTAAAAACTAGAATTTTCAAAAAGCAACCAACGCCTTGGATAACAGACATTATAAAATTAATGTTTAAATTGAGAAACGATGCCCGCTATCGATATCGTCAAACCCATGGTATAATAATATGCTTCGCCTGGTATTCTCTTCCCACGATGGCCTAAGACTACGTCACGATAAGTGTTGCCATTGATTGTCCGTTTCAGTAAATTTAGGGACTTTCTTAATTAGGTAATAAAAATAAAATAAATTACTAACTAGCTTAACTATTTAGTAACTCTTATGATTCATCTTTTTAGGTTTAAATTAATTAACATATTTAATTATTAGTTCATAATTGCTTTGATAAGTTAAAAAATGCATTTTGCTCAGGTAATTCAATCACACACAGTAGCCACACATCGAATTGACAAGTGACATACTGACAGCTCCCCATTTCATCACTATCGTCGTGTCGCTCATATCTATAGCGTTGTTTCGCTCGGTGAGCAAAATACTGTGGTTCCCAAACATTAGTTAGGTACTATAAAAACTGTGTAAAAAACTGTGTTTGAAAGATACACAAGAAAAAAAAATGGTTAAATGTTCCGTACTAAACTGTAAAAACAGAAGTAAAAAAGGCGGAGTAATAAGGTTTTTTTCTTTTCCCAAAGAAGAGATGATAGCAAATAAGTGGTTTCAATATTGTAGACCAAAAACAACAATAAGAACTGGTAAGTACCTTTCTTCATATTATCTACGGTTGCAAATTCCATATATGGCATAGTTGTGCTAATTCGGCTGTACGCCCGAACATAACCTAACCTAACTAGTTTTTGACTTATTTTTCAAGTCGAGTTAATTGCGTCCTATTAGGTTTTCGTCGTGTACTAAGTTGGTCCATGTTATTATTTTATTTTGTAGTGATTTTTTTTTGTTGTTTTTTTAGTCCTAATTAAGGACAGGCAAAGGGATCTTGGCCCATACAGCCAAGTCAGATGTATTTCTTTTTCAAGTGATGTTGACGTAGCTTGCTAGATAGTTTTTTTTTTCAAATAAGGTTTAACGGCTCTGTCTTCAAGGCCGTTTGGGCTCATCTAAAATATTAAAAATTATTTTTATCTTTTTCCACACTAAAAAGCTTTGAGAACCGCATCGCAACTGATGACGTATACTTAGGCCAATCACGTGACCCAGCTGTCACGGGAAGAGAATACCAGGCGAAGCATATTATTATACCATGGTCAAACCAAACTGGAAGCACACAAACATCATTACTTGTAATGTTTGTATTTTTTTACTTACGTTTTGGCTATTTTAATTAGATCTTATATTATACGTTCTCTCCAATTATCTGCCTGGCCATTGTCTGTAGTTTAAGCATTCCTAGGCCTCTATATTTCAAGCTATTTAGATTTTCTAGTGCTCTCCCAATGTTTGTTTACCTTTTGTAATGTCAGATAATGACAAGCCTAGGTTTTATTTTTAATTTATTGCTAGAGCTGCCAGTAGGTTAGGTTGTATAGGTATTAGACCTTGTTATAAACTATTGTTCTTCTTTTATGTTCTAGAATCATTGTTAAAAAATTTAAATGTCAACCGATCTGAAAAGGAAGGGAGCTGGGGCCGTCGGACCAGATTACTCTTGGTGCTCGCCTTAGCAGGAGGTCCTGAAATTATATAGCGCTCGGTGGGAGGGCTGTGTCCTCTGATAGTGTGGGCTGTGCCTGAAAACAAACAAATCTACGCGTCCTTTTACACCGGATATCGAAAGTCGCTAGACCGGCGATGGCTACTCTTAGCGTCAGTTCTGGATACTGACGCAAGAAGATTACGTCGTGGTCTTCAATAAACTAGTGACGCCGATGGCTGGTACCTAGATCTCAGCCCTCTGCCTGCCTTCTCTACCACGGCCTGCCCCTCCGAGGTCGGTGACGTGGTCTGACTCAAGGACCCTCCTTTGCAACCTGCGAGCCTCTTTAGAAGAAACGCTTGGACCTTCAACTTTTACCCCGGTTTCCCTGGCCTTATATTCTACGCCAATTATATTATTTTACCATTTCCTCTTTTACTTTTTCTTTTAAGCCGGGACTCCTCCAGTTCTGGTGATACCAAAAAATGGGGTGAAGCGGGTCACTTTTGAACTTTGTTTACAATTTTAATATATGAGCATTTGACAAAATCAGATTGAAGGTTTTTTTTTAATGTTCCGAGACTCTAAAGTTTAATAAAAAATACATAGTTATAATAATTTATTAACAAAAATCAGAGAAAAACGTAAAAAACTGGTCAAACCCGGTTCACCCCGTGCTTGGGGTGAACAGACTCAGAACTGGGGTGATCAGGTTTTTAGGCTAGGGTTGTCAAAAAAAAACAATGTTTCATATTCAACAAATCTTTAATCTTTGCAGTGAGGTAGGTTTACACAGAAATAAAAAATCAAACCACTATAAATACCTAACAATTAATTACTTATTTTAAAATCAGTCTCATATAAAACAACTCCATAAAAATCTTCAAATCTTCAAAATCAGGCCCCGGATAGTTGTTTTTAAACCTTTTCACAGTAATGTTTGATGTATCAAGATACATTTTAACAATATATCTTAAATCGTTTTGGTCCAGCGGATAACCCCAATCCGCACAAATATTTAAATTTTTCACAATAAAAGCCTCGGCCTCTGGCGTTATTGCCGTTTGGCCACCATGGGGTTTCACTGATTTGTTATTGCGTCTCTGTAAAACTGAATATGAAATTCCATATTTCTCAGCAATACATCGTATCGATGTGTTTCCAGCTGATATGTCTAGTAAAGCTTGATTACTTATGGCTACGTCATATTTTTTAAGAGATTTCGCTCCCGGTTTGGGTCGGTAGTTTCTAGGCATATCTGTAGACAAATAAAATATATTTCGTAAATATGGGTACCTATTTGAGCACGCATACTAACTCACCAGGATAATATTGTAATATATATATATATATAAATATATATTTTTCATAATTTGATTTGCAATCTATAAGGGCTTAAATTTAAAAATAAAGTAGGTAAAAATAAAAAATCATTATCATTTTGTAATGGTGACCTAGGAAAGGACTGAAAAAGTTATAATTAATAAACAATTTTTTTATTGTTGTATTTAAATAGATCTAGTTATTACCTAGATAGTTAGCATTAAACGTGTTGACAACCCTAATAAAAAAAACCCCTTCGCCCCTTTCTTGACCCTGTACACCCCATTCTTGAGTCTGTTAGCCCCACAAGTGATTCTGTTGGCCCCTTTCTATGACCCGCTTCACCCCTCAGGTGACCCTGATAACCCCAAAAATCTAAGTAATTGCCTTAAATAAGTTTTTATCCAATTATGCAGGAAAATAATACACAAATTCACTCACCTTTGCGTTTTTACAATAACCCAAGAGACAAGGTTTGTTTAGAACCGGGTTATATCGCCGAAAAATCACAGAAACCAAAAAAAACACGAAATTACGCCGAACCAAAATACGAGTGTTTTGAAGTGGGTTTTTTAAACCGTTTTTTCTTCCATTCTACTTTGTCTATGAATCGTGTGTTGCCATTTCGTAAAAATTCAAAATCTTCTTGGCTCAAGTCGGTTACCGGACAACAGATAAACTAAGTTTTCAAGCCAGAAAATGAACATGAACAAAATTAGTTTACATGATTCTGTTCCCCCCTGGGACCCGCTTCACCCCATTTTACGGTAGTTTCCTCCTTGACGTTACATTTTCCCCCTCCCGGGAAAATGTAACGTTACAAAGTTCACTGTGTAAACAAGCATATTACAAATTAGAGGATTATATCCAAGATAAGAATGCTTGGAAACATGCTGGTCCAGCTCCATAGGACATAATTAATGTTTTGGGTGGGTACTTTAATTGTGCGCGCACGGTAATACCTGCGGATTAATAATACATTTTGATGTTATCAAATAATATTTGTTCAAATAATTGGTTGTTTATGTACTCGTACTTGCTTTATATTCTAAGAATGTTCTGTTTGTTTTATTTTATTTCGTTATAAGTAGTACCAATCATTGAACCTGACTTGGTTTCCGTACGTCCTTTTCGGGTAACCACTGAAAATCAGCGCTGTGCTGTGGGTCCCCCATAGCACAGCATCATGCTGACTGGAAGCCTTCTTGTCACAGTCATGACGTGCAGCTGTCGACGATTTCTGTTTTGTGCTCGTGATTAGAGATCTCTTTGTTATTTTTACTTTTTTCTTAATATTAGAGCTAATTATCTTTTTGTATGCACGTGTTTCTGTGACAAATAAATCTATTTTTCTTTCTTTCTTTTTATCTTTATAATGTCGCAAATGGATAACCTATTAGCGACCCAACAACAACTAATCGAAGCCGTAGATAAGCTCTTCACTAATTTCAAGAAGGATGGTGCAGAGCGCAAGACCTCAGACTACTTACGTCGTCGATTAGCTACCTTGGAACAATACTTTACAGAGTTCCATAATAATCATATGATTTTGGTATCTTTTGGTGATCAATCTCATACATATTTCAGTACCAATCAATACGATCAAATGAAGGAAAAATATATAAACATTAAAACTACTATTCAGAACTATAACCCTCTCGCAAACAGACCGCAAACCCCTGAATTGAAACCTCCTACGTTCCAACCTACTGCGGAATCTCAAACCTCGAACCTCGCATCTCACGCCGGTTCTAGAACCCCTGCTCTGGAAGAGCAAGCTACCAATTGCAATGTTAAACTGCAATTTAAAAAGCAAGCTACCAACTTTAAGGCTCTCTTAAGAACATCTTCCAATATCGACCTTGATCTCGTCACGGAAAAATGGGAATTTGAAGACATCCTCAAGACGATACAATCTCGTTGGGTGGCTATTGACTCGCTTCATTGGGAGCTAGACAACGAGTATGGCGGATCAAACCCCGAGTACGAAGAGCAATTTACTCATTATGAGAAAACTATAACAAAATCAAGAAAGACATCAATAAAAAGATGTGGTCTGTTGCTCATATTGAAAAATCTACTCCTAAATCGGAGATAGTCACCTTTGACGGAAATTACAATAAGTGGATTTCGTTCAAAGATCTTTTTACCGAAGCAGTGCACAACAACCCCTCTTTGTCGAATGCACAGAAGATGCAGTTTCTAAAGAGTAAGATCAAAGGTGAGCCCGAAAAACAATCACCCGGCCAAGCAAACGACATTGGAGTTCGTGTGTCTGGCAGACCAACAGCTCGTGGACAGTCACAACGTGCAGGCAGTGCGAATTTTCACTGACGGCAGCAAGATTGAGGGGAAGGTTGGAGCCGCATTATCATTATGGGATAATGAAGGTGAAATCCAGAACCTCAAGCTCAGCCTCGCCGCGTACTGCACTGTCTACCAGGCGGAACTACTAGCCATTTGTAAGGCACGGACGTAATACTTAAGCACAAAGAGACGAGCTATGGACTGTAAAGTGACTCAATGGCAGCATTGCAGACGCTTGCGAGCCATGGCTCTCTCCACCCTCTGGCGGTCCGCGCACGAGCCAATTTGACTCGGGCATTGGACCAAAACAAAGTTGTTTCTTTCTTTTGGGTCAAGGCCCACGCCGGACTGCCGGGGAATGAGCGCGCGGACGAGCTGGCGAAGGAGGCGGCGTTGTCGTCACGGAGGAAGCCGGACTATGATCAGTGTCCGGTTTCATACATCAAGCGTCAAATCCGTTTGGGTTCGCTTGATGAGTGGAATCGGAGATATGTGTCTGGCGAGACGGCCTCGGTGACGAAAATGTTTCTTCCGGACGCCGTGGCTGCCTACCTACCGTATTGTGAAACGGGTGAGACCAACAGGAGTGCTCACGCAAGTTTTAACTGGGCACGGTGGATTCTCGGAATTTTTGAACCGCTCTAAGTGTAAAGAGAGCCCATCGTGCACCTGTGACCCCAGTGTGGCGGAATCGGTTGCACTTATCATTCTGGAGTGCCCAATTAACGTAAAGGAGCGCTACAATTTGGAACAGGAGCTCGTAATACAGCTGCGGAGAGAAAGCGTAAGGGAAATAATGTCAGGTAAAAGTAGAGACAAATTTATAGCCTACTGTGAGAGTATAGCCAAAAAAGTTATAGCTAAGAATAAAACTAGTTAATGAAACTATGTTTCTTGTTATATTGTAGATATAAGTATAGTAAACATAGGACATAAGCACATTAATTGTAAAATAGGTTAAGCAGTGGGTTAATTGATGTTACATTTTTTGTGTAGTTTGTAATTAAGTTAAGTATTATTCATTAAGTAAAGTTAAATATTATGTAAAATAAAAGAAACCCTGAAAAAATTATTTCCCTAACATGTAAATAAATAAAATAAAAGTATAGTCGAAGAATAGGGAGAAATTCAAAAGTGGGAGTCTCACCCACAGGATAACAGGTGATGGATGAAAGAAAGACACAGTATGAAGCATGGAAGTACGAGAGGCATGTAAGCGAGAACTAGTATGGAAAAGGTTGAGATATAAAATAGGCGCCAATAACGTTGGCGGAACTAGTCCGGAAAAAAAAAAAAAAAAAAAAAACAAAAAAACCGAGTCTGGCTTCAACCGCCGCACCGCCGCGCGCCGCCCCGAACGCCACGTTTATTCCGCGCTCCGCAAGTTAAAAATCGCGAAAATAGCAAAAGTTTCTTGAATATACAAGTGTGTCATGATTTCCAAATATTAATAAGATTTATCGATTTTAAATAGTAAATATAAAATTTAAAAGTATCTCATTTGACATTTACCGCCAAAAGTACTGATTATTTTTCTAACGGAACGAAATGGAAACATAATGTTTGGGGTGTCGTCTAGTTCCTAGTTCAGTTCTCATCGAGCCTCAGAACCGAAAGGTTGTCTACTATAAGTTGTCAGTCTGTTATATTACATTTACTAAGATTGTACGTGTACCCGCTCGGTCGCAGAGCGCGGGAAAAATAATCGAGCCAGATGAATGCCAGATGCGTCACCGGCGCGCGCGGCGCGGCGGGGCGCCGCTCGGCCGCCCGATAATGTAAATAAAGCATTTTTACGACTTGGGTTTGTTTGAATGGTGCTAACACTTGTGTTTTTTGTTATGGTAAGGAACGGGGCTTTAAGATAGCGGAGTTTCGTTTGAAATAGGATAGTATTTACGTAAACACTACGTACGATACGTACGTACGATAGTATTTACGTAACTTTGTTTTCAAATAAATGGTTATAGTTCGAAAAAACGAGCGTTGACCTATATTGTTTAAGGTTTTAAATACATTATGTGTATATACTTAACGCAAAACACTAATAAAACCACATAGCATTAGTACAATATGTACTATTTACGAGCGTGCAAAGTTGAAAAAATTTGCCGACGGCAAAAAAATAACAATGGCCGCCAAGACAATGGAAACAAAATGTTGTTTTATAAATATAAATCTGATACGTAGAATAAAAATATTGGTACCTGTGGAAAGCTTATTTAATGCTTCAACTTTGTTATAAAAGTAGTGGTATTAGAATAACACACTGTACTAAAATAAGGATCTGAAAACACATACACGTAATAACAATAAACATGAATCGGTCAGCGCCGGTTGTGGAATAAAACCGAAATTACGTAATATTTTTTCACTCACCGACCTTGAAATCCTGCAGTAATTCACTTCACTATAATATTTATCACACACTTAACAGGCCATAGCACTTCAAACACTTGAAAACCCACTTAAAACACAAATTATTTATCATGTAAACAAAACACGCGCGAGTCCGTACGTCACTGACAAGACGCCATATTTTTTTAATTATTTGATTTTTTTGGTTGAACGCTTGTAGTGTTGTCATACATCTGAATACGCGGCTTTTAAGCACGAAATCGACTAAGCAATCGGATACAGTGTGCCACAGATCTTTTAAAAATGAAAAATTGAATAAAGTTTATCGGATTTCGATTAATTAAAAGGTTACGCGAGTGGACGCTAGCGTGCGGCGCCACTTTCTATGCGGCGACTTTGGTCACCTCATCCACTCCAGCGGGTACCAGATATTAAAAATATAGAAATATTCATACTGAGCAGTCGTATATCATTTCACTTCAGAAGTGGGATAAACCAAAAAGGTACGTAGATCATTATTATTGAAAAACTATGAGAATAATTACTTGTAATGAATGCTATTAAACATGATTGCTAAACGCTCACTTTTGAAAAACTTATTCAGAGACTTATGAGAACAATTAAGTACCTGTATCTATAAAGATTATTCTATTTTTCTATATAAATTGCTATTATTTTTCGGCTGCATGACGCTGCACATCAGGTCAGGGCAACTCTCTGATGATGTGTTGTGTTGTGTAGGTTGTGTGTAATACTGTGTGGGGGTACGTGGCTAGGGCTACACTCTGGCGGTACCTTACCGCGCATTATTGCACATACTGACTGGACAAATCGTGTGTTTGATCGGGGCGACTCCCCGATAGCACGGGATGTGTTCTGGTGGCCTAAGTGAATCCAATGAGCGTGATTTCGGGGCGCTATTGTGGGTACCGCACATTAGGTCAGGGCAACTCTCTGATGGTGTGCGGTGAAATACACATGTGTATAATATTGGTGCGGGTACGTGGCCAGGGCCACTCTCTGGCAGTACCACAGCGCGAAATATTGTACATTGCAGCTGGACTTATCGCGTGCTTGGTCAGAGCTACTCTTTGATAGCGCGGGTTATGTTCCGGCCAAAATGGTGCCTTGGAGTCATGAATTTGGGGGTTATTTAAATGAAGCAATATTTTCAATTTCATGATGTTTCTTTATTTTTTTTTAAGTTCATTATCTTTTGACTACATTCCCATAAGCCTCTTTATAGGATGTTAATGAGCTACATTTGAACATAATTTCATGATTATTTACAAGCAACACGGTGGTGTTAAGCATAAACAAATTGTTGGTTATGATTATTCCTGTTACTGGCGTGATAATTTGCATACTTGATAAGTGAACTATGATTGTTCACTCGGATTATGTTACTGGGCGTACTTTGTGATTTCGCTGGATTTTGAGTGGGTATGGTTCCTGCTGGATGTTCAGTGAGTCACATAGTCGTCGGATTATGTTACTGGGCGTACTTTGTGATTTCGCTGGATTTTGAGTGGGTATGGTTCCTGCTGGATGTTGAGTGAGTCACATAGTCGTCGGATTATGTTACTGGGCGTACTTTGTGATTTCGCTGGATTTTGAGTGGGTATGGTTCCTGCTGGATGTTGAGTGAGTCACATAGTCGTCGGATTATGATACTGGGCGTACTTTGTGATTTCACTGGTTTTGAGTGGGTATGGTTCCTGCTGGATGTTGAGTGAGTCACATAGTCGTCGGATTATGTTACTGGGCGTTCTTCGTGATTTCACTGGTTTTGAGTGGGTATGGTTCCTACTGGTTGTTGAGTGAGTCACTAGTCGTCGGATAAATTTGTTTTAATAGCGTAGTAACTGGATATTAGGATATTGCGATTGCCTGATTGAGTTAACGAACTTGGCCAACACTTTGTTTTCGCTTGAATTTATTTACATGAATGATAATCTCAAATAGATGTGCAATATGATACTATGATTGATGATATGACACCGTTTTATGTTATGAAAATTATGATATTTCATGCTTATTGTGCTCGATCTTTCCTACATTGTTTATACTGTATATGACATTTATTTCTCACTAAGAATTCAAACTTATGAACAACGGTAGGTATCCGTAATGAATTAATGTAGTAAAAGCAAATTAACAAATCAAAGAAATAAAACGGATTTTATAAATAGGTGATTGATATAAAAATTGAGCGAAATCTATTATGATGTAGTTCTTAATGTCATAACTAACTTTGAATTAGGATATAGTTTAAGTTTATCCCATGTGTAATGATTGTGAATGGATTACGCCCCAAGTAATGTATAATGTTTCAGAGAGGTGTGACGATGACGTCAGATGTCGAGCCTGGTGCCCCGCCTAGTAGTACCCCACCTGGTACACCTCCGAGACGTCGGCGTAAATCCAAGATGATGAAGGCGAGGCAGAGAAGCCCGTCGTCATCTAGTTCAAGTGAAGAGGCTGTACCAAGAAAAATACGTAAGCGTGCAAATAAACTTTCTACTAGAGATATACTAAAGTTAGTTAAGCATGTTACAAGAGACGCTCCGAAGAACTCCTGGAGTAATAACAATCTTACTAATGTAATTCCGGAGTTTGATCCGTCGAATAAAAATCAAACCATCGAAAGCTGGCTGCGAAAAGTTAATGAGTGTGCTAGTATATATGGATGGGATGAGAAACAAATTGTCCACTTCTCTTTGCAAAAGTTAGCCGGCCTAGCAAAGCGATGGTTTGAAGCCTTGCCGACAGTTGTCTACACTTGGGATGAGTGGCAGGTTAAACTCAAGAAGGCTTTCCCAAGTACTGAAAATTTTGGACGTCTGAAAAGAGATGTTAAATCGTACTTCACGTGGTGATGAAAGTCTTCGTGAATATTTTTACGATAAATTAGGATTATTAAATAGATGTGAGATTAGTGGTAAAAAGGCTGTTGATTGTATTGTATACGGTATTAAGTGACCGTTCTATTAGGCATGGAGCACAGGCTCAGAATAGTTCGGAACCCGAAGATTTACTTAACTTTCTTACGTATCAGAAACCTCAACCGCAGCTTAATAATAAATTCCGTGAGCGCACAACGTCAAAACCAAACTCTAACTCTAGATCAAATGGTGCTAACTCCAATTCAATCACTTGTTACAATTGTCGTATGAAAGGTCATCCTTATTTTAAATGTACCAAGCCCATTATTACATGCAAACAATGCAATCGGATAGGGCACAATAATGACGAATGTAAATTGGAACCCTTTGTTTCTTCAAATTCGAAATCTAACCGCGTAGAAAGTATGGAAAAAAATACTTTAAAAATAGATTCTTATAATACGGGCAATGCCAAATACTTCCAAGTCCGTGGTAATACATGATAAGTCTTTTGAAGCATATATTGACTTTGGTAGTGAGTGTACACTTTTGCGCAGGACCGATGCAGAACTACTTAATTTATCTAAGAGCTTTGATAACGTTCCGATTGTTAAGGGTTTTGGACAGTCGTCCGTTGTGCCTATGTACAAGACTGTTGTGTTTATTAGGATCGATGAAATTGAATCTGATATCGAAGTATTAGTTGTAGATGATGTCCACATGCAGACATCACTTATTATTGGTCAGAATTTCACTGAATTGCCATTTATCACTGTTTTAAAAGATAACTCTAAACTTACATTTTATAAAAGCCCAGGCCTAGTTCATTCCGACCATCCAAACGGTATTTTAAAGCTATATATTACTGATAGTATAGAAATCTTTAAAACCAGTAGTGTCCCTGTTTATTCAAACAGCAACTTCACGGGAGATGTATTTATAGAAGGTTACAACGCTGTCGAAACGGGTAGAGTTCCGTCTGTTACAGGGTGCTTTTAGTATTTCCAATGGTAGGGGATCCGTTTTTATATCTAATTTGTCACCCTTTTCTATTACCTTACCACCAAACGTTTTAATTGCTAGAGCCATTCCGTTCAATGAACAGAAAGAATGTCAAATAAATAAAATAGCGAAAGATTCCACTACTGTAGCACCTCTTAATAAAGATGACATTAAAACGGGATCAAGATTGAACGATGAACAATTGGATAGATTGTACTTGTTGTTGCAAAATTACCGCGATTGTTTTGCTACAAACCTTAACGAGATAGGTTGCGCTATTGATGTAGAAATGAAAATCGATTTAACAAGCCAATTGTTTATCGTCCATATCGATTGTCACATTATGAACGCGAACGAGTCCGAGAAACCATTGATGAATTGCTTCAAAACGATATTATTCAGGAATCGAAATCTGATTATGCCAGCCCGATTGTAATGGTCAAAAAGAAAACTGGTGAGCAGCGATTATGCGTGGACTTTCGAGCCCTGAATAATAAAACTATAAAAGATCGTTTTCCGCTGCCGATTATAGAAGACCAAATATCGAACCTCAGTGGCAATGTTTTCTTCACGACTCTGGACCTCACTTCAGGTTATTATCAAATACCCATGGCTAAAGAAAGCCAACATTTTACTGGTTTTGTTACACCCGATGGTCATTTCGAGTTCAAAAGAATGCCTTTCGGTTTAGCAAATGCCCCAGCCGTGTTCCAGAGAATGATTAACAAAGTGCTTGGGAACAGAAGATTTGAATACGTGTTAGCTTATTTAGATGACGTATTAATTACCGCAAAAACAGTAGATGAGATGTTTCATAGACTAGAAGATGTGTTAATACTTTTTAGGCAAAATGGGTTAACCTTAAAGCTGACCAAATGTCGATTTTTTGATAGTTCTGTTAGCTACCTTGGGTACGAAATTTCTCCACAAGGCATTCAGCCGAGTGAAGCGAAAATTATAGCAGTTAAGGAATTCCCGAAACCACGAAATGTCCATGAGGTCCGACAATTTCTTGGGTTAACTGGTTACTTCCGAAAATTTATGAAGGGTTATGAAGAGGTCGCTCGTCCGTTAACATCTTTATTAAAAAAAGACTCTTTATGGAAATGGTCTCATACGGAAGACCAGGCATTTTCAATTTTAAAAGACAGTCTGGCTGGTCGGCCTGTCCTGGCTCTTTATGATCCTACTCTTGAAACCGAACTCCATACCGACGCTAGTGCTCTGGGTATAGGAGGCATACTTATGCAATGGCAAAAAGACTCTAGGGTCTTAAAACCGGTCGCTTATTTTAGTCGACAGACTACACCCGAAGAAAAACACCTGCATTCCTACGAATTAGAAACACTAGCTGTTGTATGTTCTCTAAAAAAATTCCGTGTGTATCTGTTAGGCATTAATTTTAAGGTTTATACCGATTGTGCTGCTCTTCGCACTACACTAACCAAAAGGGATCTCGTTCCGCGGATAGCGAGGTGGTGGCTACAAATAAGCGAGATCACGTTTGATATTGAATATCGACCCGGTGTTCAGATGTCACACGTCGATGCGTTAAGTAGAAATACCAGATTATCCGCGGAACCAGATGATAGCCCCTCTGTAGGCGTATATACAATAGGCAAAGAGAACTGGCTTTTATCATTACAATTAGCAGACCCCGAAATATCTCGTATATTTAAGATCCTTAAACCCGAAAATGATCAGGAATGTAGAGAAATTCGCAAAAACTATGTTGTCAAAGACCATGCCGTGTATAAAAGGGTAGATGATAGGTTATGTCTAGTTGTACCGCAAAGTGCTCGATGGCAAATATGCCGAGCCAACCACGATGAAATCGGTCATCTGGGGTATGCAAAAACCCTAGAAAGAATACAACATTTATACTGGTTCCCTAAATTAAGAAAATTTATTAAGAAATACGCATCAAAACAAAAGTCAGGTCATCTGTATCCAATAGAAAAAATACAAATACCATTTCATACGATTCATATGGATCACCATGGGCCTTTTGTTAGGAGTAAAGACGGTAATACTTACATTTTAACGGTAGTAGACGCTTTCACAAAGTATGTCTTCGTAAGAGCGGTTAAAGATGTGAAAACAAAAACTACGGTTAAGGTTTTAGAGAAAATATTTTATGACTTCGGTGTTCCTGCTAGGATTGTGTCTGACCGCGGCACGAGTTTTACGTCAACAGCCTTTCAAACTTTTTGTCATACACATGGTATTAAGCACATTTTGAACGCAGTCGCTTGTCCCAGAGCTAATGGCCAGGCAGAGAGGTTTAATCAAACCATCTTAAATTCATTGTCATCTCAAAACTTTTCAAGCCATGAACGTGACTGGGACAAGTGTCTGGGAAAAATTCAATGGGGCATTAACAACACAGTTAATGCCTCAACACAGAAAACTGCGACAGAAGCTTGGTTTGGAATAAAATTGCGCGATGTTTTGTCGAATAAGCTTAACGCTGAAAATAATTCGAGTAGTAATTTAGAGTTACAACAGATCAGAGAACAAGTTAGTAATAATACGAAAAAAGACCAAGAAAAACAAAAAAATAGACATGATGCACGTCGAATCCCCGCAGTTAAGTATGAGATCGGTGATTTAGTTAAAATTTCACGAAATAATTTTGATAATGATAAGAAAAGTACAAAGCTTCTGTCGAAATTTGTGGGTCCTTACAAAGTTACTGAAGTCATTGGTAATGACCGCTATCGAATAACTGATGTCCCTGGTTTTGCTAAGAAGGGCAAGCCTTACAAAACTGTTATTGCAGCCGATAGAATCCGACCGTGGATACACATAAAGGCTTTAGAGCTACATAGCTCCGACGAAAGTAGCTCTGATAATAGTAACTAGTTTTGTTATTAAATATTATCATGATTATATTATAGTGTTTTGTCATGTTTGGTATGTTATAAATAGGCAGTGTAATGTTTTGTTGTTGTATTGATCAAACCTAAATCAAGATTTTTTTTTTTAGTTTTAAGAGTATTATTAAATATTCTCTAAATTATATTAACATGTCGTACCCCCAGTGGAAAAAAGGCATAAGACGAAAATGGTGATTTTTCAGTATGGCGAAAAAATTGAATTTATGGGCATATTTACTTTATTTTCAAACGAAGAAGAATTATTCTTGTATCAAAAAAAGGAGAATAAAAGTTGCACTGCGTGTTGTATTTAAGTTAGTACTAATGTTTATAGTTTATTAAGAATTGTAAAAAAAAAATATTATGCTATTTTTCAAAATGTAATGAAATACAGGATTCTGAGTATCAAAATGTATGCCAGACTTTGCCAGAAAAGAAAAAATATTTCAAAAAGTATGTTGTATTAAAGCAGTAATGAACTTGTAAATACAAACATTTATGCTAGTATAAGTAAGATTACTACATTATTTCCTTTATTACAATTATGTTTGAAATGTATTAGCAATACTTACCCCATTTTTCAATTTAGGGGCTTGCTAAGGTAACTTAAATAAACAAAGATAATTACTTATTCCATTATTATGTTAAAGAAAAGTTAGCTGCATATTAACACATATTACTTAGAGTTAATATTTATGACTAAAGGGAAAAAAAGGAAATGCATTTTTTGTGTTCATTATTTTTTTATTTCAGGCAAATTATAATTATAGTTTTGGCTACAATTAAAGTTCGTACTATCAACAATAAAATTTGACAGTAATAATTCAGCAATGTGGAGTTTCGGTGAAGATTACTACCACTAATGACTTTTTTTTAAATGATTAACTAATCAGTAGATCATTTGTTAAGATTTGTAACAATTAACGAAATAACTTCTTTCTTGGCTCCGTACAACAAAATATTATGTTCTCTCAATAAAAATCTAAGATAACAAGCAAAAATTATTAACAAATCAAGGTACTTTACACATTGCCAGTACCTTTTGTTTTAAAATAATCAACAAATAAAAATACAAAAAAAAACCTTCTTTAAGCAATAAATCAAAAAATTCTTGTTCCCTTCTACGTTATCTTCGTTCTACGAATTCCTTCATTACCAAACATTCTAGGCTATAGAATGTTTGGTAATGAAGGGATATAAATGTAACAAAATATTATTATTGGTAACATGACATGCATAATTTGTTAACAAAATAAGACCTTTGATACTTTCACAGTACCTTTTGTTTTAAAATTATTAATAATCAATATGTTTATACGTATGAATATAAAAATTCAACAAAATTCAAATTAAAATAATAATGAGATCAAAAATACGGGAACTAGTAAAGTTATTCTTCTTCAGATGAATCAAATACCTCCAAATTTGGAGATTCAGTCGCTGGTAACAAATTTCTATAGAATGTTTGGTAATGTAGAGGTATAGCATTTGTATTACACAGGCTAATTAAGTCTTTGAACAACGCGTCAGAAATAGGTAACAATTGAGCATAATTATGCAAGTGGAAGTTCATTAACATCTACAGCATTGGCATTATTTGATTTGCGTGTGCGCGTCGTCGTCGTACGATTTGTAGTGTCTAGTACCAAATATTCACTTTCGAAATCATATTTAAATAATAATTTATTTGGTGCATCGGGACTTGTTTTGATTTCTTTAATTTTTGAGAAAAATACTTTATGCCCGTTTGTGTCTTGTGACCAATTCTTGCTTGTCGTGACTTGACTTTTTAGGTTGTAAGTCATTTTGATTCATTTCTTTAATTACAAACTTATTTTGTACTTTTGAATTCATGATTACTTCGTACAGTTGGTCAGGCGAGTACAATGTCTTATTTTTCATATTTTTCTCGATGCAGGCATGCATTGAGTCGCCTTCGTTCTGAGTGTGGCCAGTTTGTAAAAACCTGTGTGTAACTTCTACGTTCAATACACGTGATACATAAATATACATCGCGAATATGAACCGATTTCTGTTCTGGCCCGAACAATTATCTGAATACAGTGAAATTGACTTTATACCCCTGTTAACTTCAGATTTAATGAAGTGTAATAAGCAACTAGCGATTTCATTCGCACCCCTTTTTGCAATTTGTGCATGCCATAGATAACAAAACCCTTGACGGGATATTAAATTGTACACAGTGAAATTGTATGCGGGGTATTTCCTTTTATAATGGAAAATATTCACATTAGATTGCGGTAAACTAAGAACCTTTTCCAAGTCAAAAACAGCTACAGTTTTCACATTAGGATCTGCTGATTCTTTTTCACTATCCTTCATATTTCGTATGATGTTTTTATTTTTTATATGACTGTCATAATCCTCTTTCAGTTGTAATTTACCTTCTTCAGTTGAATTGTCGTATTTGCTACATAAATTGCACAAATCCTTCTTCGGCCGGAAAAAAGAAAGGTTAAAATGTGTATTAAATATTTGATTATATTGATATTCGCTTGCCACTTTAGTATTACGAAAGTTTTCATTTTCTGATATCCAATCTTTGTACAAACGATGCATTTTTGAGATATTTAAGTCTTGTGACAAATATTGACGGCTGGAATTTTGTCTAAGATAGTGAGATTCGATACAAGGAAAGGACTGAATATGTTGAATTGCACTCTGTTCTGTTTCGCTGGCTGTTCTATGAGGTCTATTGGTATGTTTTCCTCGAAGGTCTGTTATTTGGTCCCCATTAGCATATTTATCAATGGCAGTGTAAACTGTTCTTTCTTTAATACCTAGCGTATTAAGAAACATAGTTTTGCACACTTTCAAATTAGTCACTAGGCATACATCGTTTTTTGACGGCAAATAATAAACCAGTGTACGATTTCGTTCACGCTTACGCTGAATTTTCATAACTTTAGGTTCTATAATCTCAGTGTTTTTCAAAATGAATTGCCATTGAGTTTCATGGTTACCACAAGCCCAAAATTGCTTAAATATTACCAACCTCCTGTCGCTGGGTATTTTTTCAAAGCATTTAAGCTTACACTTGCAAGGCTCTTGCATCTGTTTTTGAGGCTGTTGACCTGTATTTAATTTGATTTTTTTTTGTGTTTGAGACCATTTTTCGGGATTACGCTTTCTTTTTCTAGGATTTGTATTAGCTTCAGTTACTAACACTGGACGAGAATTCGTTGCTTCAGGTTCTGTGGTGGAATTATATCCAGCTGGTAGAGTTTCAACGTGGCAGGCTATGATTGGAGGGTCTGAGTGAGGAACTATAGCTGTGGCAATTGAAGAGACCGGTGGAGTTCTATCAGGGCTTGTAGATATAGGTTCTGTTTCAGGTTCTGTGAGAGTATTATGTCCAACTGGAAGAGTTTCGTCGTTATAACATGTTATGGATGTAGGTTCTGCTTCAGGTAGTATAGCCGGGGTATTTTCAAGAGTCTGTGGAGTTTTTGCAAGACTTGTAGATGTAAGTTCTTTTTCAGGTTCTGCGGCAGTATTATGTTCAACTAACGGAAATTCGTCGCGACATGCTATGGATGCAGGCTCTGCTTCACGAAGCATGACCGTAGTACTTTCAAGAGTCAGCAGAGTTCTTGTAGGGCTAGTAAATGTAGGTTCTGTTTCAGGTTCTGCGGCAGTTATGCTCTTTTCAGGAAGTGGTGCATTATACCAGAACGTGGATACGGGTTCAAGATCGGCATCATTCGGCAAAGGATAAACTCCTTCTATGTAATTTCCTGATGATACCGCTAAATTTTCATAACTGTCTTTGTTACCCATAGAAATTGTTTTTTGAGGATTAGATATAAAAACGACAGTAGGTGACGCTATAAAAATTAAATTATTCTGAGTGGTGGAAATTGGAGAAGAGAAAAGTGTAGAATTACCTAAGCAATTTCTCAAACTAAAATCGAAGTCATTCAATATTGAAGATGGTAAAGTATTGCCTAAGTCTGCTATCGGACTAGGACTCGAACTTGGTAAATATTCAGATACCGGTGGTGAAAATGGCTCTTCATTCGAAGACTCACTAATTCTGTAATTTACTGTAGATTGTCGTCTGCTACTTCGACTTGTTGACGGCGCGGTGTACATAATATCACCACGACTGACTTCATAATTTCCAGATGTTTGTTCTGCTTCTGTGTCGTCGTCTGTAAATAAATTATTTTATTATAAAATGTAATATAAATAATATCATATTAAGTTGTTACTAAAGACGTCTTGCTCACAAAATAAGGTAAGTTAAGGTAAGACATTATTCTTTGTCTGACATCCTCGATGCCACATTTATTAGTGTCTATAGGACGAAAGGCTCCGGGTTCGATTCCCGGTCGGACAAACAAACAAACTTTACTAAACTGACTTGGGTCTGAGTGTACGTACCCCTTGCCAAATCCTTTACAGAATCCTTAGTTTAAGACCAGGTAATTAAAGTGATATGGCTGAGATTTTTAGATGTAAGTATATAAATATAACGCCTCGTTAGTTTAGTGGTATAAGTCCTGGGTTCAATTCCCGGGTTGAACAAACTTTGTGTCGGTTTTTTCGGACACAGATCGATTATGTACTTTTATATAAATATACTAGCTTCCGCCCGCGGCTCCGCCCGCGTGGTACCTACTTACGGGGATAAAAAGTAGCTTATGTTACTCGTGGATAACGTAGCTTTCGAATGGTGAAAGAACTTTTAAAATCGGTCCTGTAGTTTCGGAGCCTATTTATTACAAACAAACAAACAAAAAAATATTACCTCTCTATAATATTAGTATAGATTAAACAATAATACCTAGTTAACGATTTTGAAAGTATCATGTACCTAATATAAATATTTACAAATACACATTTTGTTATAACATCTATGGTATGTCTTTACAAATTAGAAATAAAATTACACGTTAGTAACAGAAATTAATTTTATAATAATAGACAGCGAATCATTCATATAGGTTCCCCTAGTTTGAGACCAGACGATTGCTGTAATTGTCTAGCGCACTTACATACTACTTGAACCACTAGCTGGCGGTAAGATAAAACATCGTGAGGAAACTGCACCTTCATTCATTCAGAATGTGTAACCACGATATTGTTTTGGTTCCGGTTACAAAGGTCGGACGACAGTCGCTCAATGTTATTGATTATACAGTAAACACGTCATTGTGGAATAATTTATTTTTAGCTTTTATAAGAATTAAATCTAAATGTACTTACCTATTAACTTCAAAATTCTTCTCGCCCTACTGTGCTGTGTCCGGTTATACATTTTCAGGTCACTTTACTTTAAAATAAGAAGAAAAACCACTCAATTGTTGTTGTTTTGTTTTCGCAAATGCGTAAACGCAGCTATTACCTTGACCTAGAAACGGGCACTGACTGTCAAGCGCGTGGATACGCACCGCCCCCTCCCCCCTGCATCGACGTATTCACGCTTATGTTCCCGCTGTCTACTCCCGCGCCGCTGTATCAAATCTTACGTCCCGGTGCAATGAAAATATTCTAGTGGAAGAAAGAAGTAATAATTCTTATGTTACAGCCGTGCTGCAGTTTGTAGTCTTATGTTTCGACGTAAAGGAAAGTTTTTAGTGGAAAAAAGCAGTAATTGTTATTATTGTAATTTATTTTAAGTTCATAAGAAGTAAACAGTCATACTGCTGTTTTTATTTTTTAAGTTTATCTTTTTGGTTAAGTAAGCGCATTTAAGATAATTTCCTTACCTAGTTAATATAACGAATAAAAAGATAATCGTGTATACAAGACTAGCGATGTAAAAAAAGCAAACGCATTTAAATCATAATATTTGTTACTATTTATTTTCTACATTAAATTTTAGGTATAAACATATTATTAATTAATATGTCATATTTTTTAATTTATTATTTGCGTTATATCACATAATCTACTAATCCTTAAGAAAAAAAGTGATGGAATATAAATTCTCAAAACTATTTTCTTGAATTAATTCGTCAAATTAAACAAGAAAAATATGAAAAAAAAATTGCGTATGTATCTTTAAACGTACTTTTCAAATATGATAAAATCGATGATTCAATGTAAATTCACTTATGCCTATTTTCCACTGAGGGTACGATGTTTGACATGTTCGGTACAATAAAAGTAAGGAAGTGTAATATTTTGTTGTAATGTTTTCTTTATAATGTTTTGTCGTTGTGGTGATAAGTATATAGTTGAAATGTATTGTAATGCTTTGTATAATTATCTATAGAATTTTTATATGTACACATTATGTTTTATAAGCATGAATGTCATGATTTAATTGAATAATTATGTAAGATTGTTGTGTGTGCCAGGAGGCAACACAGTGTCGGACGGCCGAATGTCATGATTTCCAAATATTAATAAGATTTATCGATTTTAAATAGTAAATATAAAATTTAAAAGTATCTCATTTGACATTTACCGCCAAAAGTACTGATTATTTTTCTAACGGAACGAAATGGAAACATAATGTTTGGGGTGTCGTCTAGTTCCTAGTTCAGTTCTCATCGAGCCTCAGAACCGAAAGGTTGTCTACTATAAGTTGTCAGTCTGTTATATTACATTTACTAAGATTGTACGTGTACCAGATATTAAAAATATAGAAATATTCATACTGAGCAGTCGTATATCATTTCAAGTGTTATATATTAAAACACGCGCAATCGCAAGGCCAACACGGGAGTGAAAAAAATATTGTGAAAAGTTTAATACAGTGCAAGTTAACAACAAAAACGTGAAATCCCATAAATGTTCGACTTATAAAGTGAAATAACTCAGGAACGAAAGCGACGACCTAGTCATTTTTAACGGCTATTAGGATTGCCGAAACAAGATCTTCGATCCTGGAAAAAGTCCAATTTTTTCCGCGCAGGCGCGTGGAAATATAAGGAAGTTGCTTTCTTCCAGGCGACAAAGTCCTGATAAAGGAGCAGTAAAAATTTTCTGACCACTTCCTGAGAAGGCGAACGAGGAAAGGACCCTGGAGGTCTTTTCAAAAATCCAGAAAAAGCCAAGACTCACCACCTTTTTCAAAAAACAAACTTCGCGTGCGGTCGTGAAAAAGTTAAAAAGTTTTTCCGATCGAAAAATCTCAAAATCTTCAGTGACGACCTGGTCTAAAACTCCAAGGGAAGACAGCTGGGACATCTCCGAACCCGTGTACGAAAAACAAAAATTTTTGGACTATAATTTTAGGATATTTGCAAAGTTTGGTGCACATCAAAAAGTTTTCCGACCGCAAAATAAATTGGTTCCGGTGGAAACAATTACTAAGGTAATAATAGTTTATCCCTAGCTTTTCCGTATATTTTATTTTAGAAATAGCAGCCCTCAGCTGAAACCAACTGAATAAAAAATATTCAGTAAAATACAATAAGTAGTTTGTCTGTAATAGTGTCTCCCAGAATGTCGATTTTCCCCGATTAACGCCTGTTTACAAGTCACATGCCAGTGGCTATATTATCCAGACGGGAAGTCGTAGAGGAAATACAATAAAGAACTCATAGTTTTCTCAAGAAGGGCTATCCACCGATCTTGGTCCCATCCCCCTGCGACTTTTCCGAAATAAAAACGGGGTAACTTTACGTAGTTCTGAGAGATTCTCCCCATTTTAAAAGTTTTCCCCACCGATTACCCTTATTTCAACTTCGTAATGTATTATTTAATTTTAATAAACATTTAGAATCACTAATGTAAAGTAGTGTGAAGTCTCTGCTTAATGGATGTAGCATTTTGTAGAAAATAATTGTAGAAAAAAAATTTTGTAAGTGCACCAACCGGGACTCGAACCCGGGACTTTAAATTCCCTAAAAATTTTTATATTTTTAGAAATAATTTGTAGTTATAGATACCCCTTCCATAAGAAGTCGGCCATTGTACGTCTGAGCCTGGGCCATTGTGTGTGCCAGGCACTTCATTTTATTTAAATTCGTACCAAACTCAGCCCTCTAACCCCCCCCCCCCCCCCCCCCAGAATTATTTCCCCTCCCCGCATTCCTAACACTATATATTAAACTATATTTGTATTATTTATTCATATTATTAATTATTTTATTAATTTCTACCAATATCCCGAATAACCCTTAAAACCCGTTTATCTCGCAAACGGTTGGGAATATCAAAATTTAGATAAAATTTCTTCATTTTATCTTTTTTAATTTATTTTTTATTTGGTACTTTTTCTGTGATATTTTGCCTATCCCCCCTTTACAGGGATACTAAAATATCACCAGGATCTAGATGAATCTCACCTTCTCTCAAACCACCACCATGATCCGTACGCCGGCAAAGAAGGACGCAGGGTCGCCGGGCTCAAAGAGCTCGCCGCATTCGGCAGAGAAGGCTGGACCCTCGCTTCCCTGTGTGAGGCGAAGCATTAGGGAATGGGAGACTGGGAAAGCCGACCCCCGGAAGTCCCCAGCAAACCAAAAGAGTGACGCCACACCAGGAACCTCTCAGCCCACTAGTAACGTACTAGAGACGCGCCGCGTCCCAGTGGATACCGTAATACCACCAAAGCGATCCGAACCTGGGTACCCCAACATCACGGCGGAGGCGAGAGCCTGTCTCAATAAGGCGAAGCTCCATCTTAACAACTCGCGGAACCTCAAAGCTGAGATTAAAAAGGAGGTTACAGCGGCAATAGACCGACTGTTCCAGCTGGTAAAAGAAGCGGACAGGGTAAAGGGTGGACTGAACCAGCACAGGGCAGTTGAAAGCCAGAAGGAAGAGAGGAAAAAGGAAGAAGACCTAGACAGCATCACTTGGTTGCGCTCCGCACTAGAAGAGCAAACTCAGATAGTGAAGGAGGGCAACCAGATGATAAAGCAGCTGCAGGTGGCAATGCGAGAGCAGAAAGAGGCACAAGCCTCACGTGACGTGGAGAGACACAACGACGGAGATATCCTAAAGGTAATCAGGGCGCTCGAAGAGACCACCATCGAAATGGGGAAAATGGTCCTCGAAATTAAAGAGAGAGCTCCTACCTATGCGGAGGCCCTGGCCGCACCTCAAAACACCTGGGGTCATAAACCTAAACACTCCGTCGTAGTGTCTTCCGACGTCACCATGGATACAAGCACTGAAGTGGTGGGAAGGGTCAAACAGGTACTGGACGCGAAGAAAAGTGGCCTGCAGATCGAGAGGGTCCGAAAAGTCAAGGACAAGAGGGTCATTCTGAGTTTTAGCAACCGAGAGGAGATGGCAAGAACAACCGCCCAGCTAAAAAAGGACAAGCACTGGAAAGTGGAGGAGGCCAAGAACAGGAACCCACTTGTCATAATAAAGGACCTCTTGTCCTATAATAGTGACGAGGACATCTTGACTGCGCTTAAGGTCCAAAATGCCCGCCTGCTGGAGGACCTGACGGCTGAGGAGACGACTGCCACAGTGAAATACCGGAGGAGGGCACGGAATTCTCTAGAGAACCACGTCGTCCTACAGGTGACACCAAAGTTGTGGCAGAAACTCACCGCAGCTGGCAGAGTCTTCATAGACCTGCAGTACGTCAGAGTTCAGGACCAAACACCACTGGTTCAGTGCACAAAGTGTCTGGCTTACGGACATGGTCGGAAGTTGTGTACGGAACCAGCTGACCTCTGCAACTATTGCGGCGGACCCCATCTCAGGGCAGAATGTACCGGGCTGGCAACGGGTGAAAGGCCCACGTGTAAGAACTGCGTCAGGGAAAAACATAAAGACACCGCCCACACAATTTATAGTCAGGAATGCCCGGTGCGTAGAAAGTGGGACGCATTGGTGCGAACCGCAATAGCTTATTGCTAAGGTGGTCACGGGGGTTGCACAGACGACAACTGCCCAAATATATGTCGCAGCGCAAGCCAACCTCCAACGAAAACAACTGGCGACCAACAAGCTTATGCTCGAGGCAAAAAAGCGGAAGATAGCCATCGCGCTGGTCCAGGAGCCGTATGTGGGAAGTATAAAGGCAATGAAGTCGTATGGGGGGGCTAGAGTCTTCCAAAACTCGGACTGCAGCGGGGGCACTGTAAAGGCGGCGATAATCGTGTTCAATCAGGACATCGACGTCATACAGTGCCCCAGATTCACTACCAACAACATCGTAGTGGTGAAGCTGCGAACTGACGCATGGGAGATTCTCGCCGTCTCGTACTACTTTGAGCCCGATCAACCCATTGGGCCATACCTGGACCACTTAACAACCGTGATGAAAGAGCTTAAGCCTAGAAAATCCATCGTTGGAGGGGACGCAAACGCCAAAAGTGTGTGGTGGGGAAGCAGTGCTGTGGATGACAGAGGTGACGAGCTGGCGGGAATGATCGGAGAGCTAAACCTCCAGATACTCAACTCCGGGAACAAACCCACCTTCGACACCATCAGAGGAGGACGAAGATATACCAGCCACGTTGACGTGACCTTCTGCACAGAGGACCTTCTTGACCTGGTGGAGGAATGGTCGGTTGCTGAAGACCTCACGAGCTCGGACCACAACGGCATAATAATTAAAATCAAGTTACAGAAAGGTAAGGGTATCAGCATCAATAGAACTACCAGAAAGTACAACACAAAAAAAGCCAATTGGGGTCTTTTTTATGAAAAAATGGACCAATTGAAAATAGAAAATAGCATTAACAAAACACAGATAAAACAAATAAATAGTAAGGAACATTTAGACGACATAATTGGAAAATATACTTTAGTTATCACACAAGCTTGTAACGAAGCTATACCCAAAAAGATGAAAAACCAAAAACTAAGCATGCCGTGGTGGTCCGAAGAACTTGAGGCCATGAAGCGCGACGTCGCTACCAGGAAGATAAGAATCCGATGTGCTGCGCCGTCAAGTAGAGAAGGTGTGGTCGCGTTGTACCTGGAGGAGAAGGAGAGGTACGAGACTGAGTCCAGAAAACGCTCCACAGAAAGTTGGAAGGGATTTTGCCAGAAACAGAATAGGGAAGGGGTTTGGGAGGGAATTTACAGGGTAATAAAAAACACCACAAAGAGACAAGAAGATCTGCCACTGGTATGGAATGGGAGAGAGGCAGGGCAGGAGGGATGTGCGAGAGTACCAGCGGAAACGTTCTACCCGGAGGATGCAGAGGTGGAGGATAGCCCAGACCATCGTCGAATCAGAGCTCTTGCTGACCGAATAAATGACTGGTGCCATGATGAGAATCGTGACCCAGAGTTTACAACGAAGGAGCTCAGGTTCGCGACGGAAAGCTTTAATCCGAAGAAGGCACCCGGAGAGGACGGATTCACAGCCGACATCTGCCAGCGGGTAATATCGCAGGACACGGAATTGCACTTGGCTCTCTATAATAGAAAGAAAGAAAGAAAGAAAGAAAATGCGTTTATTTGCGGTAAACATGACGCAAAAAATAACACAAACACAGAAAATATGAAAAGGTTGGGGGAAACATGCGTCACATCTACGCAAAACGGCTATCGCTCAGCATTATGCCGCGACCCTATGCAAGACAGAGCCCCAGCGCTGGTTTTCAGCGACAGCCGGCGCTGACGTAGTGACGTCGTCCGGTGAGGCAAACAATAGTTAGGACGCTGTACCAGTACAGCGTACTTACGAACGTTGCACTAAAATAAAAATAATATAAATGTTATAGAATATACTAAACAGACATGTAAAAGGAAATAGACATGCTACGAGAATATCATCCTCAATAACGTTTTACACTTTATGGCAACATTTCAAAGCGTCTTATTTGACGTACACCCAACATACATAATATACCAAAGAAACGCTATGATGTAAGGAATTACAAAATGGCCAATGATGTAATGTGTTACTAATATTATGCAAAAGTTATGTGTCAGTGCTACAAGCGTTGGTGTGTGAATGTGAAAGATGAGATGAGATGGACCCAGTAAAAATACCAAAACCTTGGAAACTGGAGGGTGGAGGGTGACCCGACATGCCAAACATTTCCTTATAGAGCTTTGAAGCTCCAAAAACAGGAAGTTATGAGAAAATAATGTAAGTCAGAGTCACGAATAGAATTAGTACAACATAGAAAAACATAACTTAAATAAATAATACGATTGTTGGAATTAAATTTAAAATCTGATTATAAATGAATGAATAGAGAAATAATTATTTAGCATTATACATGGACAAGCAAAGATCAAAATGTATTTCAATAAATAGGCTGTCAACACAGAATTAATGTGGACAAGGGAAACGCCGCCAGCAGTCCCGGCAAACGGGACTGAATGCCATGCTGCAGCGCTGCTGGAGATCCAAAACCAAGCACCGCAGGCCATGACCCATGAGGTGAGCAGAGAATAAAAATAATTATGAAAATTAAAAACTCATTGTTCAGAGAGTTGTACATGCAACAATAACTTCCTAAGTTGAAATTTAAATGACTGTTTTGTTTTTAGGCCTCGCATTGGCGGTGGAAGGTCGTTCCAGCAGCGCGTGGCCGCAAACCTGAAGCTACCTCTGAAAGCTGCGGTTTTATGTTGCTGCATGTTTAGCGGGCCAACAACAGAACGAAGACCATATTTGTAATGAGCTTGTCGCCAAGTGAGTTTTTCATATAAATAGTGCGGCTTATGGGTTGTTACAATCCCGAACATTAAATTCGCCAAATGAAGTTTCCGCCTGGCAGCCATTTTTAGTGTCTTGAGTTGATTTATGTACGGTGTCACATGATGCCTGCGAGGGACAGAAACACAGAAACGAACACAGGCATTCTGGATTCGCTGAATTGACCTATCTGTCCTACCAAGCAGGCAGGGCCCATAGACAGTGTCACAGTAATTGAACTTAGATAGGATCAGACTGTCAACCAGTTGTTTTCTAAGTGGTACACTAAGAAAATTTCGTATACCATATAATACCTTAAGCCTATAAAAACAATTCCTGAGTACGTTTTTTAAATGAGCCTCGAAACGCAGCTCTGGATCTAGGATTAGTCCCAGACTACATGCCTGTTCTACTCGCTCAATGATCTCACCCTTAATCAGAATCTCTGGTTTGGCAGACAGTATTGCAGCAACTTGTTTTTTTGTACCCAGCACCATGAACTTGGACTTCAGAGGGTTCAGAACTAAAGAGTTCTCTTCAGACCAGGTCACCACTCTATGCAGGTCCTCATTTAACTTTTGCACTGCCAACGCTGTATCATCCCCTTTAAAGGATATGTACAACTGGATATCATCAGCGTACATGTGATACTTGCAGTTTACAAAGGATCCGGTAACATCAGCACTGTAGAGGATGTACAGCAAAGGCCCCAAAATCGATCCCTGAGGGACTCCCCTAGACACCTGGAGTGGAGGGGATGACACAGTCGATCCGTCTTCCCTGTGGATCTGCACGTACTGCGACCTGCCAGTCAAATAGCTATTAAACCAATCCACAGCATCACGGTCAAAGCCATAGTATGTTAGCTTAGACAGCAGTAGACTGGTATTAATAGCATCGAAAGCCCGTGAGAAATCCAGCAGGACCAGGATCGACCCCTCCCCTCTATCACGCGCCTCCAGGATATTGCCCACTACATCTATCAGAGCCGTTGCAGTGCCTCTTCCCTTACGGAAACCTGACTGAAGTTCAGGGAGAATGTTGTTAGCCTCCAAGTATTCAATCATCTGTAGATACACTACACGCTCCAGAATCTTTGACAGGCAGGGCAGTATACTAATTGGCCTGAGATCTTTCAAATTGGCCGGATCACTAATTTTAGGGATAGGGCGAACAATTGCGCGTCGCCAGAGGCCAGGGAAAGTGCGCGATTCTATTGACCTGTTGATGATATCAGTGATGACTTGTAGGGTAGTTGGGAATGTGAGTGTTAACATTTCCAAACTGATACCATCAACACCCTGAGCGTTAGATCGTAGACTCTTGACTATCTTCAGTATTGTCTCCTGGTTGGTTGTAGTGAGCGAGAACTCGGCTGGACTGTGTCTGCGAGAATAGAAGCAGGACATTAGTGAGACATTATCATTAGAGCTTCCTGGTACATCCAAAAAAGCCGCATTGATACTATCTGGATTGTCAAAGTTTCTTGGCAGTATCCTTTCCCTATGATCTGGAAGTACATCTGACTTCAAGTTACGCCACAGTAGTTTGGGGTCCTTACTTTGATCATTAATTTTTATCTTGAAATATGCTGCCTTTTCCCTCACCAATGCGGCGGCGGCCTCATGCTTAAGATCCAGGTAGTACTGCTTATGATGCGGTTCTTTAGTTTTACGACATCTTTCCCTGGCTTCATCCCGCAGCTTGAACATCAGACGAATATTGTCAGTGATCCATGGAGTAGGCCGCTTATAGAACGTCTTTTTCTTCATAGAAGCATGAAGATCAAAAAGCTGGAGCATGCATGAATTAAAAGTAGGTACCATGGTATCGACATCACACATATCTCCTATAGTAGACCATGGCATCATGTTCAAATCATTAAGGAAGTGATCCGGCATAATATCTGAAAGAGAGCGAAACTCAACAACTCTAGGTTTAACCTTGGGTTTCTTAAAAACAGATTCACATGTAATGAAGGAGTGGTGGCCGAGCTCACTAATATGGTTCACCTCGACATTTCGCGTTGTAGCATCAGTGCATACGATGTCGATGAGCGAACTACTGTTACCTACGAAGTGTGTCGCTGATTGAACTAATTGAACAAGGTTCAAGTAATTAAAAAAGTCCATAAGCTGCTTTGATTTTGAGCTGTTTGCATCCAACAGATTAACATTCAGGTCACCCAACAGTACCAGATTATCATATGGGGCTAATGCACTAATACTGGTAGTTATGGCGTCAAGGAAAAGCTCCAAGTCCTGCCAAGGCGGGCGGTACGCAGTCCCAATAAGGAGCTTTTTTTTGTTTATTGACAGCCCCAGCCAGAGCTGCTCCACATCAGGGTGTTCAGGATGAGCTCTTACACGCGCGTTGATGCCATTCTTTATATAAAAAGCAACTCCCCCGCCACGCCCACCTCTGGTAGTCACAGGTCGCGGTATGTGCCTAAATTTGTACCCAGGTAAACTAGGAGCGCGGTCTTCTTCCCCCTTGCGTAACCATGTCTCATTGATAGCCATAATGTCCACAGAGTGGTTACCCATGGCAATCAAGAACTCGTCCTGATTTGTCCCTAGAGAGCCTGCATTTAGTAGACCAAACTTAATATATTTACTGGGAGCCATCAGTGCTAATAGATGTGGAATGTATTAGATATGGAAGTTTGGTGGTATGATACAAATGAATGTATGAAGGTGTTGTGTGGGGGTTCAGTTTGGCACTATAGTAAGAGTATATGATTGAGAAAAATAATATGATCAGGAATACTTCGTGTACATAGTTTAGATTAAATAGATTAGGTGAAAATAGAAATTGTACATATAATAAGTAATAGTGTAATATAAGTAAATATAGTATAAGAGTAATATAATATAAAAAGGGTACATACACTCCATACACCTCCAATCTATGGCTGAACGCTCTATGAAAACGGTTGCGACGCACATTTCCCCAAGCATAACAAATAACATTGTTCACATATTTACAGACACAAAAATAATTAAGCCGTGTCATTTTCAGTTCCGAAGACACGGGATAAATCCTCGTTAGTGCGGATCCTCTGCGCCTTGTCTCCTGGCATCTTCCTAGCGAGGATGCGGCCCTGCTTGGTCCACACAAACTTCCAGTCGAGGAGACTGGCCGCATCCCGCGCCCTACGAAACAACTGACGGTTGGCTTTCGTCAGCCGCTCGTTGAGGAAGAACCGCTGCGCTGGAGCGGGCATATCAAGGTCGGCAGTGGTCGCTCCTCGCCGTACTCGCGCACTTGCCAGAAGCTGGTCGCGCAGGTCCTGACGAGCAAGGCGCACGACGATCGGCCGGGGACGAGATTCAGTCGGTCCTGCTGAGCTTGTCGCGTTGAGCTGCCTTCCACCAACTCGTTCCGCACTAACGATGTCGCGATCATCAAGGCTGACCCCCAGCTTGTGGCCAATGACCTTAATTATGTGAGCTGGGTTTTCCGCCTTTCCTTCCGGCAAATTCGACACCTCAATGTCGTTAGCAAGGAGATCCTGGTCCCTGTCATTGAGCTCTCGCCTCAATTCCTCCACAATCTTGTCCACGTTGGCCGATTTCGTGGACCCCAAAGCAGCACGTCCCTCCAGCGCGTCCACCCTGGCCTCCAGACTGTCGATGCGCGTGCTGCAGGTATTTAAGGTGGTTTTGAGCTCGGCTATTTCCACCTCCATCTCCTTTCTAAACACCTGAATCTCTGCACGCACCATCCTCAGCTCCTGAATGACTACCTGCAAGTCGGTTCCGGCTACAGGCGATAATTCCCGAGTGGTGACGTCGGCGATTGAGGTTTCAGGCGGCGGGGGAGTCGAGGCTGCATTAACGGGGCTGACGGTCTGCGTGAGTTCACAGCTAGAACTTGCCTCAGGACTATTAGGCGTACTAGAGCCCGTTATAGTTGTAGTCCCTGGGTTATTAGTGGGGGGGCTTTGTGTGGGACCTCTAACAGGAGTTTCGGCTCTATTGTCTCGAACAACATTATTCTTACATTCTGGACAACGCCAGTTACCTGTTATGTTGGCCTTCGTAGGGACGCCCACACACACTCTGTGATATAGCACCTGGCACATGCCACACCTAGCGCCCTCTAACGTAGATATAAAACGACCGCAACCTCCACATTTGATGCCCGGCATGGTTATCGACGTCTTGTGAACTTGCTCAGCAGGTGGTTACGAGGATGTTCGCTAGATGGCGGCAGTAACAGAACCCGTCACGGGTCGATGGGTCGTTTGCTGATACCAAGACAGATGGCTCTGCTGCTAAGGCGACGTTACCGACTATTTTGTGTTGTTCAATTTAGAGGGTAACTTTTGGTCGCAAATTTTGGGTGTAATGGTTTTGTAATTTTACAGCCCTTAAACGCACTATTTATTGCTCACTATAATGTATGTTATGCTGATTGCCACTATGATCACTATTAAACGGATTCTAATGTACTTTGACTATGATTACTATTTTTATTTTTAACTTAAATTGACAGCGAGCCACACCGATAGAGACGTCAGATGTCACTCTCAATAGGTGCTGGCAACTGGCGCACTTCCCCACAGCGTGGAAAGAGGCCACTGTGGTGGTGCTGAGGAAACCGAGGACAACTATACCAGTCCCAAGTCCTACAGACCAATTGGACTGTTACCAGTGATGGGTAAGATACTGGAGAAGATGATGGTAAGAAGGCTAGGTTGGTACCTGGTGCCCCGGATAAGTCCTCGCCAGTATGGCTTCATGCCACAGCGAAGCACGGAAGACTCCCTCTATGACCTGATAGCCCACGTGAGAGGCAAACTCCAAGAGAGGAAGCTAATCACGGTGGTTTCTCTGGATATAGAGGGAGCCTTCGATAGTGCATGGTGGCCGGCCATAAAGGTCAGACTGGTGGAGGAAGAGTGCCCTGTGAATCTCAGGAAGATGATAGCCAGCTACCTAAGCGACCGCAAGGTCCGGGTCAGGTATTGCCATGAGTTCGCAAAAAGCACTAATAAAGGGTGTGTCCAGGGATCAATAGGCGGCCCCATCCTATGGAATCTCCTGCTTAACCCGTTGCTGGAGAGCCTCACGCAGCGAGGCGATTATTGCCGGGCCTTTGCGGATGATGTGGTGCTCGTGTTTTCGGGGGAGACAGCTCTGGATATCCAGGGACAGGCCAATGCCGCTCTTGAACATGTTCGGAGGTGGGGTGTCATGAATAAGCTTAAGTTTGCGCCGCACAAAACTTGCGCCATGGTAGTCACCAGAAAGCTTAGATATGACACGCCGCACCTGACCATGGGGGGGATCGACATTGGAATGTCCTCGGAAATAAAGATTTTGGGTCTTACAGTGGACGCCAAGCTGACCTTCAATAGCCACACGGCTAACGTTTGCAAGAAGGCACTTGGTATATACAACCACTTAGCTAGAGCTGCTAAAGTCAGTTGGGGTCTCCACCCGGAAATAATCCGTATTATATACACCGCTACGGTAGAGCCCATCATCACGTACGCGGCAGGCGCCTGGTCCTCAGCGTCCAAAAAATTAGGTGTTCAACGCCACCTTATTAATGCTGTCCAGAGGGGTTTCGCACAAAAACTGTGCGGGGCGTATCGCACGGCCTCTCTACACTCTGCGCTTGTACTGGCAAGAGGCAGCCGCCCTGTATGAGGCGAGGAGAGGTGTATCCCGGCCGCAGCTACTAGTAGATAGGGAGGTAGAGCGAAGAGCCGATTACAAAAGCGCACCTCACCCGGGGAAGCATACCGCGATAAAGTTCGTGAGCCTGGTAGACCAGGAGCAATTGGAGGCGCACAACTGCCAAGCCATTTGTATATTTACAGATGGCAGCCGGATTGAGGGTAAGGTTGGAGCAGCGCTCACCTTATGGGATAGTGCAGCAGAGCTGAAGACCCTAAAACTCAAGCTGGCCCCATACTGTACGGTCTATCAGGCCGAGCTCCTTGCGGTGTGCCGAGCCACAGAGGAAATCCTATCGGGAAGCGAGGCGAGTTATGGAATCTACAGCGACTGTAGATCAGCCCTGGAGACCATAACAAACCTTAGCACAACACACCCCCTGGCGGTAGACACCCGCAAAAACTTGAGGGCTATTGAAAACCAGAGCAAAGCTGTGTCTTTGTTCTGGATCAAGGCGCACGCGGGCCTTGAGGGAAATGAGAGGGCGGATGAACTGGCGAAGGATGCAGCACTTAAATTGAAGAGGAAACCCGACTACGAGCTGTGTCCGATTTCATTCATTAAACGACAGATCCGAAAGGGGTCAATTGATGAATGGAATCGACGATACAAGGAAGGTACCACAGCAAAGGTAACGAAGATGTTCCTTCCCGACGTTGCTGATTCCTATAAAATAGTTAAGCAAATTGTCCCAACTAACATACTAACCCAAGTCCTAACGGGGCACGGTGGGTTCTCGGAGTACTTGAATTGATTCAGGTGCAAAGAGAACTCATCGTGCATCTGTCAACCAATGGAGGTCACTATTGGTAGACGTCGTGAACGAAGATATGGAGTACTTTTCACGTGCCTCACGGTTAGAGCTATTCATATAGAATCTGTTGCCTCGCTGACGACTGACTCCTTCATAATGGCCCTGCGGCGCATGGCCCTGATACGCGGATGGCCTCACCATATGTATTCTGACAATGGGACTAACCTTCGAGGGGCTCACACTGAACTCAAGAAGTCAGTCACGGAACTGGACGAGAAGCTCCTAAAAAACGAGGCTGAGAATCATGGCACTAAATGGACATTCATACCGCCTGCTAGCCCACACTGGGGTGGGGCTTGGGAACGTCTCATCCGTAGCGTAAAGACATCTTTAAAAGTAGTACTCAAAGAACGAGCTCCTAGAGAAGAGACCTTAAACACTATGTTGTTAGAGGTTGAAAGCATAGTGAATAGTAGACCGCTGACCCATGTCCCAGTAGAACCCGGAAGCACGGAATCCCTGACACCAAACCATTTTTTTATCGGATCATCTTCAAACTTGCCACAGCTGGGCAAATTTGATGACTCCAGCTTGTACCTCAGAAAACAGTGGCGAGTGTCCCAGCGGTTGGCAGATATGTTTTGGAGCCGATGGGTCAAAGAAGTGTTGCCAGACCTAATACCCCGAAGAAAATGGAACAAAGAGTCGAGGTCGTTGGAAGTAGGGGACCTGGTGCTTATAATTGACCCAAATGGACCAAGAAACCTGTGGCCAAAAGGAATTATTAAGGAAGTATGCCCAGGGAAAGACGGACGCGTCAGAGTGATAAGAATCAAAACAAAAACTGGAATAATGACGCGATCCTCCTCACGCATCGTTCGAATACCTATAGATGATGAGTGCTGCTAGCAGCACGGGGTGGGGGATGTAACCGACGCGACTATTGTTTGTGAGGCGATGTTTTATACATGTGTATGTGCAACTATGTACAAGGAGCGCGCGGGCGCAGGCGGGCGGAGAGCGGGACGCGGGACGTATGACACCGCGTATTCATACCGTTCTTAGAACATTCTAGTGCAACAAAAACATTCGAGCTCACCGCACACTCTCCGCACGCTTACCGCACGCCCCTTTTCTTTTGAAATTTGTGTCAGTGTTCTTCGATACCTAATTAAACTTAGTACTGTGCTCAAATCTGCGTTTGATTCACCATCCATAAGGATAGTGGAATAGATATCTGCCCCAAATAAGATAGTAACTTTTGTAAAATTCAGGATCTGCTAGAGTTATTTGGTTAAGAGTAGGCCAGTCTGGCTTAGGTAAGGTACAGCTGGGTAAGTTATTTATGAGCCTATTCATTATACAATATACGTCCGTTTCGAAGGTGAAATCGCTGACCAACGACGAACATTTAATGGTAATCATGCCCTTACAGTCTGTTGTTTTCCTTATTTCCTATTCCAGAGATATAACCGTTACATTTCCGTCGCGGCAATCTTAACAACTGAGCAGCACTTTCCCTAATAATGGATGTCTGTGACCCTTGATCTAAAAGGACTCATTTTTTGGTAAGATCCGTCTGCTGCTTGTACGTTGATTATTGCTGTGGCAAGCAATATTTCTGAGGGTTCTTTAAGTAGCGATGCAACTGTGTTAGTTTCTTGCTGCTGAAATGGTGATTTCGTAATCATGGCTGCATTTGACCCAGATCGATGCGACGTAAAACATTCATGCAAAATGGTATTGTGTTCTTTATTGCATTCTTTGCATTTTATTTCGGAGAGGCATTTTTTGCCTTCGTGATAATGTAGGCAATTAATACAAAGATTCAATTCTTTCAATTCGTTAGGTTGCAATTCCAATAATTTTTGACATGCATGAATTCGATGATCACTGGAGTCGCAAATAGGGCATTGCTTGCGATTGTTAATTTTTTGTTTGGACTTTGACGATTCCGAAACTTGGTTAGTTGAGTAATTCGTTTTATGATCGTTAAAATTTCGTTTATAATTGGAACCCTTTGAAAATGATGATTTGTTATTGGATTGAGATGGGGATGATTTCTGCGTGGAATTTTCATGCTTCTTACGTGAAGTTTCCAGCATCATAAACTTAGTTTCCAAAAAATTAAGAAAATCTTCCAAGACGGGCAACTCACGCGGGGATTTTAAGGCTTGTAGATAATCCTCGTATGTATCCGAGTCCAATTTTTGAGACAATATACATACCAGGAAAGGGTCCCAGGAAGACACATCGACTGCCTGATTCTTGATAGCATTCACGCTCTCGTACGTAGTGTCGTGAATGCGTTTTATATTATTAGATGATAGTTGCTGGTTTGCAAGGATATTCATGAGATTGTTAAGATATGAAGTGAAGATCAGTCGTTTATTATTATAACGATGATTGAGGATATTCCAGCATACAGAATAATTGTCGGAGCTTATTTGGAGATGTTGGATCAATTTTTCGGGCTCACCTTTGATCTTACTCTTTAGAAACTGCATCTTTTGTGCATTCGACAAAGAGGGGTTGTTGTGCACTGCTTCGGTAAAAAGATCTTTGAACGAAATCCACTTATTGTAATTTCCGTCAAAGGTGACTATCTCCATTTTAGGAGTAGATTTTTCAATATGAGCAACAGACCACATCTTTTTATTGATGTCTTTCTTGATTTTGTTATAGTTTTCTCATAATGAGTAAATTGCTCTTCGTAGTCGGGGTTTGATCCGCCATACTCGTTGTCTAGCTCCCAATGAAGCGAGTCAATAGCCGCCCAACGAGATTGTATCGTCTTGAGGATGTCTTCAAATTCCCATTTTTCCGTGACGAGATCAAGGTCGATATTGGAAGATGTTCTTAAGAAAGCCTTAAAGTTGGTAGCTTGCTTTTTAAATTGCAGTTTAGCATTGCAATTGGTAGCTTGCTCTTCCAGAGCAGGGGTTCTAGAACCGGCGTGAGATGCGAGGTTCGAGGTTTGAGATTCCGCAGTAGGTTGGAACGGAGGAGGTTTCAATTCAGGGGTTTGCGGTCTGTTTGCGAGAGGGTTATAGTTCTGAATGGTAGTTTTAATGTTTATATATTTTTCCTTCATTTGATCGTATTGATTGGTACTGAAATATGTATGAGATTGATCACCAAAAGATACCAAAATCATATGATTATTATGGAACTCTGTAAAGTATTGTTCCAAGGTAGCTAATCGACGACGTAAGTAGTCTGAGGTCTTGCGCTCTGCACCATCCTTCTTGAAATTAGTGAAGAGCTTATCTACGGCTTCGATTAGTTGTTGTTGGGTCGCTAATAGGTTATCCATTTGCGACATTATAAAGATAAAAAGAAAGAAAGAAAGAAAAATAGATTTATTTGTCACAGAAACACGTGCATACAAAAAGATAATTAGCTCTAATATTAAGAAAAAAGTAAAAGTAACAAAGAGATCTCTAATCACGAGCACAAAACAGAAATCGTCGACAGCTGCACGTCATGACTGTGACAAGAAGGCTTCCACTCAGCATGATGCTGTGCTATGGGAGACCCACAGCACAGCGCTGATTTTCAGTGGTTACCCGAAAAGGACGTACGGAAACCAAGTCAGGTTCAATGATTGGTACTACTTATAACGAAATAAAATAAAACAAACAGAACATTCTTAGAATATAAAGCAAGTACGAGTACATAAACAACCAATTATTTGAACAAATATTATTTGATAACATCAAAATGTATTATTAATCTGCAGGTATTACCGTGCGCGCACAATTAAAGTACCCACCCAAAACATTAATTACACAGGAATATCATTATCCAGTGTTCAGCGCTTTGTCTCGCTCCCACAATCACCGCCGTGTCGCGGTCGTCGCCGTTGCCCGCGCGCGCGCTCACGAAATCTTGTTTGTAGTACAGTAGCATAATCATTGCATTTACTTAATGCGCTTATGAGCGTGATGACGTACTGTGACTTGTGAGTCATCGAGCCGGGCCGGGTGCAGCCCGTCTCGTGCTCCGCGGCGGCCGGGCGGTCGGCGGCGGCGCGCGCGGCTGCCGGGCACTGTGAGGTCACGTGGTGTGTCGCGCGTAGTGAGTTACTATCGCCAAACGATATACCGAAAGTGGGCAACTGGGTTGTGCTTGCGTCTCAGTCGACGCCTGATGAAGACGTGAGGTGTTTATTGTAAACAGCTCATATTAAGTGCACATCGCTATCGGCAAGAGGGAGGATGCCGAGACGCATACGACGCATCGCCATTAGATATGAGCGCCGCGCCGCCGTCGCCGTGAGTTCATGTCGGCGCGTCGCCGCCGAGTGTAGCACGCGGCGCGCCGTCGCGACGAGTCGCAACTATCTTTCCCGCTCGCACGCGCGATTCTGCTAAAGCTGGGCAGATTTCTTCTGCGAGTTCTTCAAACTTTCTACTGGATTTGGCGCGAAAACACAGCACTACTCAACGTGATTCCGGGAGTGCTGTAGAAAATGAATGCTGGAAATATTACATCATGCATCGTGCATCATCATTATTATTATGCAGTACAGCATGTCCTGAAGATTTAGAGCCTTACAGTGGAGACGTTCTACAGTATTGGAAAGACAGGAAAACTTCTATGCCATCACTGTAGGTATGCCCTTGCACGCTCAATTTTGAATATACCAGCCACCAGCACGCCGAGCGAGAGTCTTTTCTACAGCTGCAGCTGGACTCGTGATAACCGCGAAACGTTCACGACTAAATCCTTTGAGGCTAAATAGGATAGTATTTATCCATGACAACTATGTATTTTGCAAAGAATCCATAAACGAATAAACGGTGTTTTTGGACGTATTTCCTTTTTGGTGTAAGTAGGTATTAAAGTTACGTCCGTCATATCTGATTATACAGGGTTATTGGTAAAACACCAGAAACCTCTTAAGAGGTCATTGTACTCATCATTATGAACAACTTTTACTATGGGACAAAACCTGAAATCGCGAAAAAAATATCAGCTGTTCCCTACATTTATTTATACATTTATTTATTTATTTATTTATTCACACCATATGTTCGTATAACTCGTCAAAATGTAGGGAACAGCTGATTTTTTTTCGCTATTTCAGGTTTGGTCCCATACTTAGTTCCTTTATTAAAAAATATAAAGCTTTTTTGGTAACAACAATATGGTTTTCTTTAAGAAATCACTCCCTGAAAAAAAAATCTAAGACCCACAGTCAGCCACGCCGCGCCGCCGGCGCCGCCGCGACGCCGCCGCCGCCGTGGAAAGTTTCAGGCCACGCCGCCGTCGTGGAATTGGCCATCGGCGCTCATATCTTATCGCCCTGCCGATGCCGCCTCGAGCCGCCTGAATATTGATATACCTTGCCCATAGATGATAAACCTGAAGTGAGTGTTTATTTATAAAATATTTGCTGGTCATACTTTTGTTTTTCTAATAGGTTTTTTTTCAGATGTAACTTAAAATTTTGTTTTGTTTTCAGGGATCTTATGGGAGGTGGTATATCATTCCAGCAGCGAGAACCGGCATACTTGAAACATCCTCTGAAGGCTGTGGTCTTATGTCGAGGCATCGAGATCGGGTTGGACGTGGAACGAGCAGAGTAGCTGTAGTGCTCGTGCCTCCAGCTTATTTTTTTAAACAGGTATTCCGCTTTGTGTGTTTGTATGATACCGAACATTAAAACGGCTAAATGTAGTTTCCGTCGTGCAGCCATTTTTAATATATTGTGTTCATTTAAATACGGTGTGATATGATGCCTCCGGGGTATGCCAAAGCAATAACGAGCACACGCATTTTGTACACGCTGTATTAGACGTTCTGTACGGGAAAGGAGACATGGCCCGTATACAGCATCACAATAATAGGTTTTTTTTTTTTTTTTAAATTTATTTGATTCGCTTTGTTTTGTTTATTTTGGTTTTGGTTGTAAGTTTTTGCATTGTTCTTATTTTCAACAGTACCTGCGATTTGATACAGATACTGTCTTTTTGTATTAATTTGTTACTCGTGGTCGTTGGTGATAGTATAATATATTGTATTATGTTATAAATATAAATTATAGTTAGAATTAATAAATAAATACAATTTGTTTATGTGCCGTTGAAGTTCTTGAGTTGGCTCAAAATTTTAGTTATTTATTTGATGTAAGCGTCCAAGACTTCCTCTTTTCGCGTTAACATCCCGATGTCATATGCAGTGATACCAAATCTCTCAGTGATTGCCTCATATTGCATGCGAACCATGGCGAATCTGGGGCAATCCCTGAGGAGGTGCTCGAGACTTTGTACGGTGTTGTCTTGGCAAGGACAATTGTCATCAGAAGTTATTTTGAAACGATGGAGATACTGTTTGTGAAAGCCGTGACCTGTCAAAATTTGGGTGATATAAAAGATTTGTTCTACTTTTTTCCGGAATTTGTGTATTTGTTGTATTGTTGGAAATATCGTTTTAGTGAACACACTAAAACGATATTTCCAGGGACAACAGTCCCTGCTCACTGGATGCGTACCTGGCTTGCCACTTAGCCAAGTTGGTTTGTCTTAGTTCATGTTTGACATATTATGACATCGGGTATGCACTGTAGTCCAGCGCTTTATGAAGCCGAGTGGGCATTTTCGCGGCAGCATCCACAGCTTCGTTGCCTGCAACTCCACTGTGTCCTTTAACCCACTTGCTAACAATGCGTGGTGGTGTATCCGAGTGTATGTGTGTGAATATGAATGATTTTATGAATTTTCGTGACCAGTGGGTGTGTGTTGCTCCGGTCTGCGATCGCCTGTATAGCCGATTGGGAGTCAAAGAAGATGGTGGTGTTGGTTTGTGCCTTAGTATAAGCCCATTTGCAAGCTTCTAGGATGGCCAACAGTTCAGCCTGGAAGACGGTGCAGGTGTTGTGAAGTTTACATTTTTTCGTAACGGCTGTTCCTCCCGGATCGTAACAAACGAAGGCCGCTCCGACGGCACCATCGTCCATTTTACTGCCGTCAGTGTAAATGTTGTGCTGCGTTTGGGGTGTCGATTGGGTCGCCTCGCCTCCAGCGTGTCTATGTGTCCGGGTGCTGGTGACTGATTTAGGTAGCCTTATTGCTGGATGTAATAGCTCACGTACGGGTGTGGGGCGTTCAGGAGTGATGTCCGCTGGCAAAAGGTGACTGGTGCCTGTGAGTCGGATCGTCTCGATATGGTGGACTTCTTGGATCTTGAGATCGAGGGGCATGAGTTCTGCGAGTGCCAGAGCGGCAGTAGTAGAGACGGTCCGGAAGGCACGGATGGCCTTCAATGCGAATCCTCGCTGAAGGCTTGCGACTTGCTTCTTAACACTCTCCCTGCTTACTATGTGCCCCCATATGCCAGCAGCGTACGTGATAGTTGGTTCTATTACATGCATATAGATTGTGCGGGCGTTTTCTGGATGTGCGCCCCATGTGCACCTAGTGTACATTCGTAATTTGTTGAATATGCGAGTAGCTTTGCCCAGCTCATATTTTAGGTGGCTTTTGAACCGCAGTTTCTCATCTAAGATGACGCCAAGCAGTTTTATTTCTGGCACAAATGCTAAGTCGGTGCCGTCCATTTGGAGCTGCGCGGTTTTCGCTTTGGGCGTGAAGGCGATGACTTGGGTTTTTGCTGGGTCAAAGGTTAGTTTTACGCGTTTGCCCCAGTCGCTGATGTTAGCGAGAGTGCTGTTGGTTAGTTGCTCCACTGTTTCAGGTGTATCCGCCATTACTACCAGCAAGACGTCATCCGCGAAGGCTTGCATATGGCAGCCCGATGGCAGTTGCATATCCAGAAGCTCGTCCAGGATCAGGTTCCATAAGACCGGACCACACGCGGATCCTTGAATGCAACCCTTTGTAAGGGTTTTGCGCACTCAGACTCCCGCGTGGTCCAACGTGGCGGTTCGGTCCTGCACGTAGTTTCTGATGAGGCCATAGATGTTTTGCGGCGTTCCAATGTGTTTCAAGACGATGGAAAAGGGCAGGCCACCAAGCGTTGTCAAACGCCGCCCTTATGTCTAGTGATATTGCTATGGCTAGTTTGTGGTTCTGTTTGGCGTGATGTACATGGTTTAGAGCTGCATGGATGGCTTGGGTGGTATTCTTTTGCTGACGAAATCCAAATTGTTGAGGGTTTAGTTTGTTTCCCACCTCAGCGTGGTGGGCTACCCTTTTGATGAACAGTTTTTCTAGGAGTTTCCCGAATACTGGAATGAGACCTATGGGGCGGAAGGATTTGAGATCTGTTGGATCATCCTTTCCCGGTTTGGGAATGATCTTGACATAGGCCTCTTTCCACATTCGGGGGAAATGCTTTAGGGCAAGGCATCTGTTCATGATGTCAGTTAATAGTTGCGGGTAATGTATGGTGAATTGAAGGCAAATATCGGAGGTGAGATGGTCGAGGCCAGGGGCTTTACTGGGGCTTATCTGTTTTAGTTGCTCGAGAACCTCTTCTTCGGTGAACGGATGGTCGTCAATTGTGTTGGTCGTAGGACTATGGTATTGGTGTCGAAGTTGTGTTTGTATTGGCGTACGGTCGCAGGTATCGTCAGGGTAGAAGTGGTTTAGGAGGGCAGTGGCTGTCTCCTCTCCATCGGTGGTAAATCTGTCTCCTACTTTGAGAGTTATGGGTGGTCTTCTGGGCGCAGTCTCTTTCAGAAGTCGGTTGGTCAGCGACCAGACGTTCTCTTTCTGCTGAAGTTCGCAAAACTTACGGAAGTTTTTGGTGGACTCGTTTTTGAGTTGGGTTTAAAGACATTTATTTCTCAAAAAAAGAACATTACGGTTCACTTACATATTGAGAAATGTATAGAAAATATATAATAAAAGTAGATACAGTCTCTGTGATCACATACAGATAAACAAAACAACAGAATTAGAAGATATAGGTGACATTCGCTGTTAGTACTTCATTCTAACATATTCCTCTAGGGCTTTTTTATATGTATTACAACTGTTACTGTTAAACACATCATCAGGTATTTCATTATAAAGTTTTGCTCCCTCATATAGTATATTTTTCCTACCATAGTTAGTTCTAGGTTTTCTTAATTCTATTTTGTCTCGTCGTCTTGCGTTAAATGTGTAAGTTTTCTTTTTAAAGTTAAGTTGCGAATGTGTGTCTTGTGTTATGATTTTGTGTATTAGAGTGCATGTTTTAAGTGTATAGAGTTGGTTGGAGTTCTTCCGAATAAACCGCTTTCTTGTTCTGGCTCTCCTCCAGAAGGGCTTCGAGCGGTAAACCATGCCGTTTTGCAGTGTGGATGCGTCTGTGGAGGTTGATAATTTCTCTCTTTTGGGTTTCAAGGCTCTCGGTCCACCAAGGAGCTTTGTTCTTAGCCCAACGTCGTAGCTGGTGCTGAATTTTGTGTTGTGTTGGTGACAGTTGAAGCATTTGGGCGTGCCTTTCTTCTCTCGAAGCGGACAGCTTTCGATGTTGTGGCCTTCTTCAGAGCAGTAGGCGCAAGGAGATTGTTTCGCGGTGCATTTTGTCTTGATGTGTCCGAATTGCAGGCACTTATTGCACTGGATGAATGGCGAGAAGTCTTCGGAATGGACGCGTTGATGGTCGACGCAAATTCTTCCCGTATCGACTATTTTACGCCATAGGGTGGGATGAGCGATTAGGATGGCGTTGTAAAGGTTTGGATTCCTATTATTTCTTTTGAAGGCGAGTCGCAGGTCGTCGTTCTTCTCAATGAGAGGTGATAGCTCTTCGTTCTGACCGCGAATGATGTCAATTAGCTCCTCAGAGGGCGTGTCTGTAGATATTCCCTTGAGGATAAGCATAGGTTGCAGTTTCCTTGCCGGTTCCGCGGTGAGCTGGGTGAAAGTTTCCAATTTCTTAAGGGTCTCGTCGCGCTGTTTCTCAGTTTCAAACTCGACCCTTAGTTTGTTGTTAGACACGGTCTGGATTTTTGAAGGCGCATAGGTGGTAGTGCGGAAGTTGACGCTGTTCCTAAAAGACTCCACAACTTCCTGGCGCGTTTGTGTGTCGCATTTAGCCGAGACGATGAGAGCAGGGGGCCTAGACAAAATCCAAGCGTTTTCCATTCACGCGTTTTCCGCTCACGCTAAGGACTTGACGTTAGCTTGTTGAAAATGGTAGACAAGTTACACATGAAACGCAGAACGCCCATTCCGCAGCGTTACCCGAAACACTCTATAATTAGTTTATGGAATAGTGTGTAGCAAGTGTCACAGTGACACTATCGCGTTTAACATTCTCTCTGTCACTGTCAAACGCAATCGCGCGCTAACAATAATATTCAAAAGTGTTGTGTGTGTTGAAAGTAATTGAAGAGTGTTTTATTACAAATAAAGTAAGTAAACGGCTTTAAATAATATTTTAAGTTAATGTAAGAATTGTGATCTAATTAATAGGTATCTTTGAAAAGTTTAATATTTAATATTGTTGATAGTTTTTTTTTTTTTATTGCGATAGGTAATCAATAATTTTTATTTTTATTTTAGATGGATTCTAGACTTCGTGCGAGTCCCGAGCAATTTAGTTTGCTGATAGAATTTATGGAAAGGCAGGTTTTTTACAATATTATTTCATTTATTTCAAATTCCTATCCCATTTTTAATCAGTATGGGGCCTACTTGAGATTATGGAATGCATAATGTAAACAAACTCTCAATGGTGCACTTATATGATTGTGGTTCTTACATTTGTTATTTCTTTAAAGATAAACTCGATTCCAAACCTTATTATTTGTTTCTTAGATAGGGTATTAGAATGATAGTAGCAAACTTTATATTTACTGGCTCTTATTCTCACTGTACACTAACATGAATAATTATTTTTAGCCATGGTGATCTTTCAAGGCTACAACCCGGACTTCAAGGAAAGGTAAGGAGTGAACGTCAGTGGCAGGAGATAGCTGAAATTTTAAACTCAGTTGGTGGAAGTGGTGTTAACAAAACAGCTGACAAATGGAAAAGACTAATAAGCTAATAATAGCTGTTGCATAAGATACCTATATCGACCATTTATTTCAATGTATTGTTTTATTTTTTGCTACAGGTATGGTCTGACTGGAAAACAAAAACTAAAAAGAAATTTGTAAATTAATTTCCCGGGTGCCTCTTAATGAAGTTAAACGCCGAAGACCGCCGCCCATTGTACGAGTATATTAAGTAGTGTTCAGTTTAATTTTTGTTGTTATGTTTTTTGTGGTGTACAATAAAGAATATATAAATAAATAATAAATAAATCATCACAAAGATGCCGAAAACTTTGTTTATTTAACCCAAAACGATGAACAAATTCCAATTCCGACATCTCCACAATTTGCTCCATGTTACGACGAGGTATTCTTGTTTGACGTCTTTGCAATGCTGCTTCATTATTAGCTGCCCATAATAATCTCAAACTATGCATTTCCACTAATTAATTTGAACTAAATACTCAAAAATTGTTCACTGATTACTTTTTTTAAGCGTTAGCGTGAGGGTACGATCTGTCGCTAATAAAGCGTGTTGCGGAAACGTCAAACTATCATCAGCGTTTGTCAGAAATGGCACTTGTCTACCATTTTGATGAACATTTTTGTCGTTTATCTGTCACGCTCGCTTCGACGTTCCTTTCCGCATGAGGAATAATGACTTTGTCTACGAATTTAGCAGCAGTCACGTGACATCTGGTAAACAACTGTCAACTCCATACAATTTGATTTTTCCGTTGGCGTTAACGCTTACAGAAAAGGGATTTTGTCTAGGCCCCCTTGTCGGTTTGGTGGTATCTCTTTAATTGGGCGCCGAGATGCAGGCGCGCAGGCAGCTTGCGCGTAAGTCGGTGTCGCTGGTGGATTCGTAATATTAGTGAGGTGCTTGCTCAACTCCTCTCGCACGCAAAACGCAATCTCTTTTCTGAGTGCCCCGTTATCATCGTCGGCTCTGACGAGATTTTTCATGGCTTGTACTTCTGTCTTTACGCTAGTGATGATCTCGTTTTTAAGGTCGCCCACGAGTTCATCCCGAGGAGAGCGAGCAAAATTAGGCAGTTTTGATATCGCTATGCGTATTTCGTCAGACGCCAGAGCAATAGTCTTTTTATTGCCAGTCGTGACGCTTTTATTCTCGGTAACGGTGGTTTTGATACATTCAGCTAGTCTGCATATGACGGCGACGCATGATTCCAAGCTGGTGACATCTGAAGAGTCCGCGGGAAGGGGAGGAATTTTGATCGGGGTTGGGGGAATGGCTAAACGGGGCGGAGTACGGACTAAAGCCATTTTCCATTAGCACAGTTTAATTCTGCCGTGAGAAAACTAGGTCTCTAATGGCAATAGGATGGGTATTTTGATGGGAGTTGAGCACAAACAGCTTTTAAAGCAACATGGTACCCTAAAATAAAATAAAATATTTTTGCAAATATCAGCTCGTTTATCTACCCTGCCGCTATAGGGCGGGTGGGAGGTTTTTTTTTCACTTTTTTCGAGCTAGCCACGCGTATGATGTGTCAAAACACGCGTCTGCGAGCGGGCTAATTAGCGACGGAGTAATTGGAGGTAGGTTCCGAACAATATTATGAATTTAGGATGAAAAAACCTGAAATTATATATAGCGAAATACGTAAATATATGGTTTTGGTCTTCAAACCAGCAAGACTGATCGCGCAACGCGGTCCACCCTGATGGTGTGCCAGGTAAGTAATTTATAATATGTAAACGTAGAATTTAATAAGAGTATTTTTAGAGTAAATCGAGATTATAGTGTTTTTATTATAGTGAAAATTACGAAAATTGAGTTATATTAATTTTTAAGCGAATTGATGGGTTGGGATAGGTGGAGGAGTAGGACAGAACCTAGATAGAATGAACTGCGTCGAAGACCGTCTCAAAATCCGACTCCTTAGTGCAAAGTTATCGTGGTTGGAGTAAATTGCTATATATCTAAGGTGAGTTTTCAATAGTAGGTATATTAAATTTTTTTCACTTTTTTCGAGCTAGCCACGCGTATGATGTGTCAAAACACGCGTCTGCGTGCGGGCTAATTAGCGACGGAGTAATTGGAGGTAGGTTCCGAACAATATTATGAATTTAAGATGAAAAAACGTGAAATTATATATAGCGAAATACGTAAATATATTGTTTTGGTCTTCAAACCAGCAAGACTGATCGCGCAACGCGGTCCACCCTGATGGTGTGCCAGGTAAGTAATTTATAATATGTAAACGTAGAATTTAGAAAGAGTATTTTTAGAGTAAATCGAGATTCCAGTGTTTTTATTATAGTGAAAATTACGAAAATTGAGTTATATTAATTTTTAAGCGAATAGATGGGTTGGGATAGGTGGAGGAGTAGGACAGAACCTAGATAGAATGAACTGCGTCGAAGACCGTCTCAAAATCCGACTCCTTAGTGCAAAGTTATCGTGGTTGGAGTAAATTGCTATATATCTAAGGTGAGTTGTCAATAGTAGGTATATTAAAAAAATTTCACTTTTTTCGAGCTAGCCACGCGTATGATGTGTCAAAACACGCGTCTGCGTGCGGGCTAATTAGCGACGGAGTAATTGGAGGTAGGTTCCGAACAATATTATGAATTTAGGATGAAAAAACGTGAAATTATATATAGCGAAATACGTAAATATATTGTTTTGGTCTTCAAACCAGCAAGACTGATCGCGCACCGCGGTCCACCCTGATGGTGTGCCAGGTAAGTAATTTATAATATGTAAACGTAGAATTTAATAAGAGTATTTTTAGAGTAAATCGAGATTATAGTGTTTTTATTATAAATGATAAATGAAATAGTGAAAATTACGAAAATTGAATTATATTAATTTTTAAGCGAATTGATGGGTTGGGATAGGTGGAGGAGTAGGACAGAACCTAGATAGAATGAACTGCGTCGAAGACCGTCTCAAAATCCGACTCCTTAGTGCAAAGTTATCGTGGTTGGAGTAAATTGCTATATATCTAAGGTGAGTTATCAATAGTAGGTATATTAAATTTTTTTCACTTTTTTCGAGCTAGCCACGCGTATGATGTGTCAAAACACGCGTCTGCGTGCGGGCTAATTAGCGACGGAGTAATTGGAGGTAGGTTCCGAACAATATTATGAATTTAAGATGAAAAAACGTGAAATTATACAATATGTAACAAAAACCCTGTTGTTCCTTTTAGGGACGTATACATTTACCTACAAGAACAACATTGATGAAATTATAATTTAAAAAAAATGAGCATTGGCCAGTCGAGAGGTCAATACCAAATAACTATTAAAATCGGCACATTCAAAAAAATGTTTAGAGTATCTGATTTTACAAGTACATCTTTGTTTCGCTAAATAGCCTACGAGTTCGGCGACTTTCTTTGAACCGATAGAAGATGCCGCCAAAAGCTACCGCGGCGCACGTGCGTGCCTACCTACCCCGCGACCCCGCCACCCGCCGGCGCCGCCCGGCGAATCACTTCATTTATCCTTTAGTCTCCCGCGCAACCTAGTTTTGAACGGATGTTATTGTTGACCTACGTAGTGAGTGACTTGTGATTTGTTTACGTTTACCATGTCCTATTCTAACGTAGAATATTTGAATATGCTGATGAGCACGCAGACTCTACCAAGAACGTTTAGCGAGTCTACCATTACCATCGGTGATTGCATTCTAACGTTTGCACGTACGTACAATACCGGAAGTGTGCCCGGACGAGAGCAACATCGAGCTGACGCAGGAAGAGGCTGACCGAGGACTGGAGACATTGACACCGAGGAGCAAATGTTGGACTTGCAAGATCACTGATCTGACGCCTTTAGATTCTTTCCTCTGGGGCAGTGTAAAGCAACAGCTGTTCAAAAACACGTGCGATACGGAGTTCGAAATGCGTTCACAGATAGTAGCAGCATTTGACCACATCAAGTCCGATACCTCCGTTCTGCGGAGCGTACGTAGGCGTTGCAACAAAGGTGGTCATATCGAAGAGCATCTCCGAGTCGTCAAATAGACATCATAATAAATTAATGCATTCAAATAAACATAAGGTTTTATGTGACAGACGCGGCGACTTTGTTTTTTTTTAATGTAGTGAAGTGTTAAATGTAGTTTTAACAATTATCAATTGTGCAAAATACCGTGTAAACCAACATTTTCAAACATTCATTCTTTAAAGTGAAAAACAACAGCTGACAAGGTCACGAACTTTTGTAGCAAAATATGTAGGTAAGTGGCGCCGGTGTACCGGCCGGCGGCACAGATCAAAGAGTGGGCGGGTACGTTCTATTTTTTTCTGGTTCGCGTCATCGCTTCATGCAGAATTGCAGAGGTAAGAAATCAGTTAAACATTACAAATATTAATTATTAAATATTTATTTTAATAATTTTTTTGAACAGTTTTTTATAAATGACTTGCTTTATTACGTATTTAGACCGATTCTTAAAACGTAGGTAAAAGGAACAACAGGGTTTTTGTTACATATTGTATATGTATAGCGAAATACGTAAATATATTGTTTTGGTCTTCAAACCAGCAAGACTGATCGCGCAACGCGGTCCACCCTGATGGTGTGCCAGGTAAGTAATTTATAATATGTAAACGTAGAATTTAGAAAGAGTATTTTTAGAGTAAATCGAGATTCCAGTGTTTTTATTATAGTAAAAATTACGAAAATTGAGTTATATTCATTTTTAAGCGAATAGATGGGTTGGGATAGGTGGAGGAGTAGGACAGAACCTAGATAGAATGAACTGCGTCGAAGACCGTCTCAAAATCCGACTCCTTAGTGCAAAGTTATCGTGGTTGGAGTAAATTGCTATATATCTAAGGTGAGTTTTCAATAGTAGGTATATTAAAATTTTTTCACTTTTTTCGAGCTAGCCACGCGTATGATGTGTCAAAACACGCGTCTGCGTGCGGGCTAATTAGCGACGGAGTAATTGGAGGTAGGTTCCGAACAATATTATGAATTTAGGATGAAAAAACGTGAAATTATACAATATGTAACAAAAACCCTGTTGTTCCTTTTACCTACGTTTTAAGAATCGGTCTAAATACGTAATAAAGCAAGTCATTTATAAAAAACTGTTCAAAAAAATTATAAAATAAATATTTAATAATTAATATTTGTAATGTTTAACTGATTTCTTACCTCTGCAATTCTGCATGAAGCGATGACGCGAACCAGAAAAAAATAGAACGTTCCCGCCCACTCTTTGATCTGTGCCGCCGGCCGGTACACCGGCGCCACTTACCTACATATTTTGCTACAAAAGTTCGTGACCTTGTCAGCTGTTGTTTTTCACTTTAACGAATGAATGTTTGAAAATGTTGGTTTACACGGTATTTTGCACAATTGATAATTGTTAAAACTACATTTAACACTTCACTACATTAAAAAAAAACAAAGTCGCCGCGTCTGTCACATAAAACCTTATGTTTATTTGAATGCATTAATTTATTATGATGTCTATTTGACGACTCGGAGATGCTCTTCGATATGACCACCTTTGTTGCAACGCCTACGTACGCTCCGCAGAACGGAGGTATCGGACTTGATGTGGTCAAATGCTGCTACTATCTGTGAACGCATTTCGAACTCCGTATCGCACGTGTTTTTGAACAGCTGTTGCTTTACACTGCCCCAGAGGAAAGAATCTAAAGGCGTCAGATCAGTGATCTTGCAAGTCCAACATTTGCTCCTCGGTGTCAATGTCTCCAGTCCTCGGTCTGCCTCTTCCTGCGTCAGCTCGATGTTGCTCTCGTCCGGGCACACTTCCGGTATTGTACGTACGTGCAAACGTTAGAATGCAATCACCGATGGTAATGGTAGACTCGCTAAACGTTCTTGGTAGAGTCTGCGTGCTCATCAGCATATTCAAATATTCTACGTTAGAATAGGACATGGTAAACGTAAACAAATCACAAGTCACTCACTACGTAGGTCAACAATAACATCCGTTCAAAACTAGGTTGCGCGGGAGACTAAAGGATAAATGAAGTGATTCGCCGGGCGGCGGGTGGCGGGGTCGCGGGGTAGGTAGGCACGCACGTGCGCCGCGGTAGCTTTTGGCGGCATCTTCTATCGGTTCAAAGAAAGTCGCCGAACTCGTAGGCTATTTAGCGAAACAAAGATGAACTCAAACTCAAAGCATTTATTTCAATTAAACCATTTACAGGCACTTTTGAATTGTCAAGTGGTCGGTCAGTCAGAAATATGAAGCTAGTTGCCCATTCCAAAGCGTAGTAGGTACCTATGTACTTGTAAAATCAGATACTCTAAACATTTTTTTGAATGTGCCGATTTTAATAGTTATTTGGTATTGACCTCTCGCCTGGCCAATGCTCATTTTTTTTAAATTATAATTTCATCAATGTTGTTCTTGTAGGTAAATGTATACGTCCCTAAAAGGAACAACAGGGTTTTTGTTACATATTGTATATAGCGAAATACGTAAATATATTGTTTTGGTCTTCAAACCAGCAAGACTGATCGCGCAACGCGGTCCACCCTGATGGTGTGCCCGGTAAGTAATTTATAATATGTAAACGTAGAATTTAATAAGAGTATTTTTAGAGTAAATCGAGATTATAGTGTTTTTATTATAGTGAAAATTACGAAAATTGAGTTATATTAATTTTTAAGCGAATAGATGGGTTGGGATAGGTGGAGGAGTAGGACAGAACCTAGATAGAATGAACTGCGTCGAAGACCGTCTCAAAATCCGACCCCTTAGTGCAAAGTTATCGTGGTTGGAGTAAATTGCTATATATCTAAGGTGAGTTTTCAATAGTAGGTATATTAAAAAATTTTCACTTTTTTCGAGCTAGCCACGCGTATGATGTGTCAAAACACGTGTCTGCGTGCGGGCTAATTAGCGACGGAGTAATTGGAGGTAGGTTCCGAACAATATTATGAATTTAGGATGAAAAAACGTGAAATTATATATAGCGAAATACGTAAATATATGGTTTTGGTCTTCAAACCAGCAAGACTGATCGCGCAACGCGGTCCACCCTGATGGTGTGCCAGGTAAGTAATTTATAATATGTAAACGTAGAATTTAGAAAGAGTATTTTTAGAGTAAATCGAGATTCCAGTGTTTTTATTATAGTGAAAATTACGAAAATTGAGTTATATTAATTTTTAAGCGAATAGATGGGTTGGGATAGGTGGAGGAGTAGGACAGAACCTAGATAGAATGAACTGCGTCGAAGACCGTCTCAAAATCCGACTCCTTAGTGCAAAGTTATCGTGGTTGGAGTAAATTGCTATATATCTAAGGTGAGTTATCAATAGTAGGTATATTAAAATTTTTTCACTTTTTTCGAGCTAGCCACGCGTATGATGTGTCAAAACACGTGTCTGCGTGCGGGCTAATTAGCGACGGAGTAATTGGAGGTAGGTTCCGAACAATATTATGAATTTAGGATGAAAAAACGTGAAATTATATATAGCGAAATACGTAAATATATGGTTTTGGTCTTCAAACCAGCAAGACTGATCGCGCAACGCGGTCCACCCTGATGGTGTGCCAGGTAAGTAATTTATAATATGTAAACGTAGAATTTAGAAAGAGTATTTTTAGAGTAAATCGAGATTCCAGTGTTTTTATTATAGTGAAAATTACGAAAATTGAGTTATATTAATTTTTAAGCGAATAGATGGGTTGGGATAGGTGGAGGAGTAGGACAGAACCTAGATAGAATGAACTGCGTCGAAGACCGTCTCAAAATCCGACTCCTTAGTGCAAAGTTATCGTGGTTGGAGTAAATTGCTATATATCTAAGGTGAGTTATCAATAGTAGGTATATTAAAATTTTTTCACTTTTTTCGAGCTAGCCACGCGTATGATGTGTCAAAACACGCGTCTGCGTGCGGGCTAATTAGCGACGGAGTAATTGGAGGTAGGTTCCGAACAATATTATGAATTTAAGATGAAAAAACGTGAAATTATATATAGCGAAATACGTAAATATATTGTTTTGGTCTTCAAACCAGCAAGACTGATCGCGCAACGCGGTCCACCCTGATGGTGTGCCAGGTAAGTAATTTATAATATGTAAACGTAGAATTTAGAAAGAGTATTTTTAGAGTAAATCGAGATTCCAGTGTTTTTATTATAGTGAAAATTACGAAAATTGAGTTATATTAATTTTTAAGCGAATAGATGGGTTGGGATAGGTGGAGGAGTAGGACAGAACCTAGATAGAATGAACTGCGTCGAAGACCGTCTCAAAATCCGACTCCTTAATTAGCGACGGAGTAATTGGAGGTAGGTTCCGAACAATATTATGAATCCGCTGGGCAATGGAGAATAAATCCCTTACCGTTCTTGTACTGCTTGACTTTAGTAGCGCCTTCAACTCAGTAGATTTCGACATTTTACTAGGTTTCCTTAAATCTATAAATTTGTCTACTTCCACTTTAGCCTGGTTCAGTTCTTATCTTCGGGGACGCTCTCAGTGTGTTCGCCTGGAGGATTCGTTCTCTGATTGGTGTAGTCTCACTGAGGGTGTTCCTCAGGGTAGCGTTCTCTCTCCTCTTCTTTTTTCAATTTTCATAAACTCTGTTACCAGAGTAATCTCCTCTAGTTTTCATCTCTGTGCAGATGACTTGCAGCTTTATCGACATTTTACTGTAGCTAACGCGGGTTCTGCAATTGCTGCAATGAATCATGACCTGGCTTGCATCAGCGATTGGGCTAAGTCATTTGGTTTGCAAATTAACCCAACTAAATCCCAGGCCATGATCATAGGCAGCAAATTCGTTCGCAATGCGGTTGATGTAAAATCACTGATGCCTTTATATCTCGATGGTGTCCGCATTGACTACACTGAAACCGCTAAAGATCTGGGTGTAGTTATTGACTCCAATCTTTCGTGGCGTGCTCAGGTCAATGAGGTCAGCCGAAAGGTGCATTTCTCTTTTCATTCGCTGAAATGCCTTCAAAGTCTTCTGCCCTTGAAGACTAAAATTTCTTTGGCACAAACACTTATTCAGCCGATTATAGATTATGCCGACGCCTGCTACCTGGATGCTACTGAGGAGCTATTAAACAAGCTTGAGCGCTTGCAAAACCTGTGCATTCGCTATGTTTTCGGTCTTCGAAAGTATGACCATGTTTCTCACCTTCGCAAGGAACTCAAGTGGCTCCCAATCCGCCTTTGCAGGAACACTCGGATTTTATGTCTCCTCTTCAACATCTTACACAACCCGTCTTATCCTTCCTACCTGCGTGAGCGTTTTTCTTACGCTCGCTCTAGCGCGGCACCATGTAGATCACACCAGAGATCCCTCCTTAAATCTCAGCCTCACAAAACCAGCTACTATTCTTATTCCTTCTCTGTCCATGCTGTAAGACTGTGGAATGCACTCCCGCCTAGCATTCGTGATTTGAATACTATTTCTCTATTTAAATTTCGATTAAAAGAGCATTACCTTTCCTCTATACTGTGAGTATTTAATATATAAGCATATATATATATATATATATGCTTATATATTTTAGCATTATGTATTTATTTAAGTATACATGTTAATTATTTTTATTTTGGTATATTTAATATTTTAGCTTTAGACTTCACACATTCATATTTTTCTCTTCTTGTTCTCACGCACTATTGTCTACGTTTCTTTTTTACTTCTCCTTTCGCAGGTCTGCTAGAAGAAATTTCTTAAGAAATAAGCAGTACCTTTGTACTCAATTTATAATTATGTCTTATCTCATGTATTTTATTGTGTGTACATAAATAATAAAAAAATAAAAAAAAATAAAAAAATGAATTTAGGATGAAAAAACGTGAAATTATATATAGCGAAATACGTAAATATATTGTTTTGGTCTTCAAACCAGCAAGACTGATCGCGCAACGCGGTCCACCCTGATGGTGTGCCAGGTAAGTAATTTATAATATGTAAACGTAGAATTTAATAAGAGTATTTTTAGAGTAAATCGAGATTATAGTGTTTTTATTATAGTGAAAATTACGAAAATTGAGTTATATTAATTTTTAAGCTAATTGATGGGTTGGGATAGGTGGAGGAGTAGGACAGAACCTAGATAGAATGAACTGCGTCGAAGACCGTCTCAAAATCCGACTCCTTAGTGCAAAGTTATCGTGGTTGGAGTAAATTGCTATATATCTAAGGTGAGTTATCAATAGTAGGTATATTAAAAAAAAATCACTTTTTTCGAGCTAGCCACGCGTATGATGTGTCAAAACACGCGTCTGCGTGCGGGCTAATTAGCGACGGAGTAATTGGAGGTAGGTTCCGAACAATATTATGAATTTAGGATGAAAAAACGTGAAATTATATATAGCGAAATACGTAAATATATTGTTTTGGTCTTCAAACCAGCAAGACTGATCGCGCAACGCGGTCCACCCTGATGGTGTGCCAGGTAAGTAATTTATAATATGTAAACGTAGAATTTAATAAGAGTATTTTTAGAGTAAATCGAGATTATAGTGTTTTTATTATAGTGAAAATTACGAAAATTTAGTTATATTAATTTTTAAGCGAATTGATGGGTTGGGATAGGTGGAGGAGTAGGACAGAACCTAGATAGAATGAACTGCGTCGAAGACCGTCTCAAAATCCGACTCTGTTTAGATTTAGCAATTTATGCGAATCTACTTCTTGCAACTTATTGCAATGAACATTTTATCAGGCGGTTTTTTGTGACGGTGAAATAATTTTAAGTCCACCTACATATTTTTTAATGTATCTCTTCGTTCTTCGGAATACATACGTCTTTACAGCTCCAGTCTTTCATTTTAATTTTCCTGGTAAATCACTCATCTCAACATAATTATTTTGGTCCATATCGAGACGGATCAGTGATCCAGGAATAAGGATAAATACAGGAAATATAAAATTTATCGGAAAATACTGCCAATTGGAGTTTCGTGAGTAGCTGGTTAAGGTCAAAGGGTCACAGCGCAGCATAGTGCAGTACAGTGCAGTGTTCCTATTTATGTTTATTTGAGACCCCATTACTCATATTCAGGTAGTATTAAACACTTTTTATGGAACTGTAAAGGTTAGTAGAACATTGTTATATAGCTTCTTTGTTCATTTGCACATGAATGATATTTTTCAAGTTACCAAATAATCGTTATAATTTGCAGTAAATTAGGTAATTAAGCAGCAAACTAGGTTTCAACTATTGTTAACCATTAATCTAAGCAGTTTCCTTTGTTATCTTGCAATAAATATCATAAGAAAACTTACATTGTCAACTAATACCTACATTGTATTGTATTCCGTTACATTTTAACTTAATTTTAGTAAAGTTCATGTTATAGGTGAATAATAAAAGCGACAATTACATTAATGTTATTGTCCATGATCTAGTAAGCAGATAAGTACTTCATTAGGTATTTTAATGTTTGTATAGTCACCAAATACATAGGTTTAGTTTTGCTATTTTCACAATCGAACAAATCTCAAGTTAAAATCAGTCCTTTTATTGTTTAATGTGTGCTGTAACGATTTAGTAAAACCTCTAGATATTTGTCCTATAGTAATTAACGATACCTACCAATATTATCTCTATTATAATTTAAACTTGTTACATTTCAGATTGGTTACCTGCTTCCCAAAGAATGACTGATAAGGAAGAAAAGGAGCTCATTAAAAAACGAGCAAGTTACAAAGGACGATTAACGGTATTTTCTAATTATTTGGAGGATTTTAAGAAGGATTCTTTAACGCAAACCCAGATGAACGAACTGCAGTTACGCCTCGGTAAGATTGAACTTGTTTATTCGCAATATGACGACGTTCAGTTAAGGTTGGAATGTATAGCTGAGGATATGAATACACAGTTATCAGAACGTAATGAATTTGAAGCCTCATATTTCAAAGTTGTTGCGAGGGCACAGCAATTACTAGCCAGACACAATGACATTGATAATGAAGATAAGTTTTCTCGTGTTAGTAATAATAGGTTGGTTAGGTTACCTACCATTCAACTGCCTAAGTTTGACGGAACGTACGACAAGTGGTTAGAGTTCCATGACACCTTTTCAAGCTTAATACATTTGGATGATCAAATTAATGAAATAAATAAGTTTCATTACCTCCGAGCTTCTTTGGAAGGGACAGCCGCCTTAGTCATACGGGCTATTGAATTCTCGGCTAATAATTATTCCATTGCGTGGAATTTATTATGTGAAAGGTTTGATAACAAGCGGCTTCTCATTCAAAATCATGTAGCAGCCTTATTTAACATTGAAGTGGTTAATAAAGAATCCTCAGATAATATAAAAAACATCATTGATACTTTAAACAAGAACCTACGTGCGTTAGAATCTTTAGGTGAGCCAGTTAAGTTTTGGGATACGTTGATAATTTACATAGTTACATACAAATTAGATTCAAGGACTTATCAACAGTGGGAGGAAGAAAAAAGTCATTTAGACAAAGATAAGACAATCACATTAGAAATCTTTTTAGAATTCTTAAGAAATCGTGCAGTTTTGCTTGAAACACTAGATTTGTCTCGCAATCAGACTAATAATAATAGTACTTCTAAATCTAGCAAGCATAAAACAATGACATCAGTGAGTAGTGAAACACCACCACAGAAAAGTAATAAAAATAATACCAGTTCGTCACCGGTGTCATGCCCACATTGTAGTGATAAACATAATTTACTCAACTGTCCACAGTTTCTTAGTCTCAGCAACGAGAAACGTCTTGAGCTTCTTCCTCAATACAAGGTATGTTTTAACTGTTTTCGGTCTGGTCATTACGCAAATCATTGCAAATCTTTTGGGTGCAAAATATGTAAGCGTAAGCACAATACACTGGTCCATGTAGCAGGTGCGTCACAAAGATCTATGCCTAATGCCTCTTCTTCGCAAACTGACAGCACTGTTACTGTAGATGTTAACTCAGCTGAAAAGAAACCCAATACAAATGTGACACTATCTGCACGTGCTACAACCTATGTTAACAATAAAAGTAAAAGTCAAGTTCTATTGGCTACAGCATTAATAAAGGTCTATGATAAGAATAACCGCGAACATCTCGCTCGGGCTATACTGGATACTGGCAGTACTTCTTGTATAATGACAGATAAGTTATGTAGTTTATTGAATTTACCTACCGTACAGGTTAATGAATCTGTACAGGGCATTAACAATTCTAAAACAAAGATCAGTAAAATGTGCAGTGTTTCTGTGAAATCATTAAGTGAAAACTTCACTTCTAATCTTTATTGTTTTATTTTACCAAACATAACGGATGAAGTACCATGTCATAAATTATCCATTACTAATTTAAATATACCAAGCGATATTTGTTTAGCTGATCCTCACTTCCACACGCCATCGGCAGTGGATCTTATAATAGGGGCAGATGTTTTCTGGGACCTACTGGGGCGGCAAAAAATCTCCTTAGGTGAAGGCAAACCAATATTATTTGAATCTAGACTAGGTTGGCTAGTTTCAGGTCCGTTATATAGTAGCCACGTATCACGGTCACCATCAGTTGTTAAAGTTAACATTGCAAAGCTCAATGTGAGTTCTTCACACAACCCCACATCAGAAGATGACATTCAAAACCTTTTATCGCGTTTCTGGGAACTAGAAGAAGTCCCCAATCAGTCATCTTCATATTCTGATGAAGAAGCTAAGTGTGAAGAACATTTTGTAAAAACCATCACTCGAATGGCAGATGGTCGGTTTTGTGTTAGGATACCACTCAAACAATCATACCATATTCTGGGTGACTCACTAGCTAGAGCAAAACATTGTCTCTTTTCGATTGAACGTCGATTTAAAAGTCAGCCAGCTTTAAAAACTCTTTATTGCGATTTCATGAAAGAGTACATTTCGTTAGGACACATGTGTGAGTGTTCCATTGATTCCAAAAAAGTAGCATATTTTATTCCACATCACGGTGTTCTACGCGAGCATAGCATAACCACAAAACTGAGAGTAGTGTTTAATGCCAGCAGCCTTACCACTTCAGGTGTTTCATCTAACAACTTACAAATGGTAGGACCAGTTGTTCAAGACGATCTAATGTCTTTACTTCTTAGATTCAGGAAACATAAATACATTCTTTCTGCTGATGTAGAAAAAATGTATCGGCAAGTGATCGTACACCCTGATGACAGACACTTACAAAGAATACTGTGGCGTGAGAACCCTTTAGAGACTATTAAAACCTACGAATTAAACACTGTGACTTATGGAACAGCAAGTGCACCTTTTTTAGCAACTCGGTGTTTAAAACAAGTTGGATTAGATTGTAAGGATGAGAAGATTGGTAGTATTATCATCCATGATTTTTATGTAGATGACTTGCTCACAGGTGGGGATACAATATGTGACGTCATAAATATTCGCCAGAAAGTTACTGTCGAGTTAGCTGCCGCTGGTATGCCACTTAGGAAGTGGAAGTCCAACAATAGCCTGGTTATATCAGATCAAGTCACAAATTCATCATTAAATTTAAACATTGGTTCAAATGAGCCAAGTAAAACTTTAGGTCTCAACTGGCTTACAGACTCCGATGAGCTCTGTTTTTCAATTAGTAATTCGTCAAAATCGAATGACGTAACAAAGCGTGAAGTTCTGTCGGTTACATCCCAAATATTTGACCCCTTAGGTCTATTAGCTCCTTGTATCATTCCAATGAAAGTATTAATGCAAAAGCTTTGGTTACACAAGTTATCCTGGCATGATAGTTTACCACCAGATGTCGCTAAAACATGGAGAGATATTGTTGATAGGTTACTTATTTTAAATAGTTTACGCATCCCACGTTTAGTTTTTTGTCATTCTTGGAAGGCGATAGAATTACACATATTTTGTGATGCATCACAAACCGCTTATGGTGCATGCATCTATGTAAGGAGTATAAATAACAATAATAAAGTTATGGTGCGTTTGCTTACAGCAAAGAGCAGAGTGGCTCCTATCAAGCCAACCACAATTCCTCGGCTCGAGCTCTGCGCTGCCTTGGTTGGAGTGAGGCTATATGAAAAGGTGATTGAGTCACTTGGCGCGCCAATTCAAAGTAGTACCTTTTGGAGTGATTCTACTATAGTGCTAGGGTGGTTGAAGATGTTACCTAGTAAGCTGCAACCATTCGTGCGCAATCGTGCAGCAGAAATAGTTGAAAAAACTAATGCTAATAATTGTAACTGGAGACATGTTCCCACACAACTTAACCCGGCTGATCTTGTATCTCGAGGAGTTGATGTAAGTCAAATTCAGAGTCATAATTTATGGTGGTCGGGTCCTAACTTTTTAAACCAGGATACAAGCGAATGGCCTTCTTTTCCAACCACAACAGTAGAATCGCTACCTGAAACTAAAGCTGAGGTTTCTTTATTAACTACTTCTAAGACTCCTATACTTTTAATTGATTTTAATCGGTTTTCAAACCTTTCTCGGCTTAAACGCACAGTAGCATATACGTTACGATTTATTAGTATTTGTAAAAAGCAACCACCCAACACTTTACATCTCAGTGAAGATGAATTACAAAATGCGTTAAATTTAATTGTGAAACTCTCTCAAATAGAATCATTTCCCGAATATGAACTATTAATAAAAAATCAGTGCTTTCCAAAAGGAAGTCCACTGACTAAACTTAACGTATTTTTAGATAAAAATAAATTAATCCGTGTAGGTGGTCGCTTACAAAATTCTTCATTTTCTTATGACAAAAAACATCCGTTAATAATACAGTCCACTCATCGATTTTCTAAACTCTTATTTGAATATAAACATAAAACTCTAATGCATGCAGGACCACAACTACTATTGGCTTGTATAAGAGATACTTATTGGCCAATAGGTGGTCGCAACCTAGCTAAATCGTGTTATCATCGTTGTGTTATTTGCAGTCGTATTACAGCTAAACCAATTAATCCCGTTATGGGAAACTTACCTGAACGACGGGTGGCGTCCGGTGGTCATCCATTCGAATGTGTTGGGGTTGATTACGCTGGACCTATATTGTCAGCGTCTCGACAAGGTCGTGGTTGTAGACTTGTAAAAGTTTACATTGTACTCTTTGTTTGTTTTACAACAAAGGCAGTTCACATTGAGCTGGTTGGTGACCTAACTAGTCAAACTTATTTGTCAGCACTTCGTCGTTTTATGTCTCGTAGAGGTAAACCTACGCATATATATTCCGACAACGGAACCTCGTTTGTAGGCGCTTATAATGAAATCGGAACATTTTTGAAGGCCAACAGCAGTTCGTTATCTGGTGACATGGCCGCTGAAGGGATTAACTTCATTTTTATTCCTCCCTACGCTCCACATTTCGGTGGTCTTTGGGAGGCAGGTATAAAATCAGTAAAGTTTCATTTAAAAAGAGTAATGGGAAATTGTCATTTAACTTATGAGGAACTATATACAGCACTGGTTCAAATTGAAGCACTCCTGAATTCGCGCCCGCTCACGCCGTTGTCGTCGGACCCTAATGACCTACTGCCGCTGACTCCTGGACACTTCTTGATAGGACGCACGCTCACATCCTTGCCCGTGCCGTCGTATGAAACCACTTCGGTTACTCACTTGAAGCGTTATGAGAGAATAGAGGCATTACGTCAACACTTCTGGTCGAGGTGGAATAAAGAGTATATCTCTGAACTACAGCAGCGGACAAAATGGAGGTCTTCAAAGGCGGTCTTAGAGACTGATCGCCTTGTTATAGTAAAGGAAGACAATCTACCACCATTGAAATGGCGACTAGGCCGGATCTCAGCAGTCTACCCAGGACGTGACGGAATCAGTCGTGTGGCTGAAATTAGAACTGCGAGTGGAACCATCCGGCGTGCATGCAGCAAGATATGCCCACTGCCATTAAATGAAGATTCTGGTTGAAAGAGTGCCTTTCAACGCCCGGGGGCATGTTTAGATTTAGCAATTTATGCGAATCTACTTCTTGCAACTTATTGCAATGAACATTTTATCAGGCGGTTTTTTGTGACGGTGAAATAATTTTAAGTCCACCTACATATTTTTTAATGTATCTCTTCGTTCTTCGGAATACATACGTCTTTACAGCTCCACTCTTTCATTTTAATTTTCCTGGTAAATCACTCATCTCAACAGACTCCTTAGTGCAAAGTTATCGTGGTTGGAGTAAATTGCTATATATCTAAGGTGAGTTATCAATAGTAACAGAGTTAAGTGTCGTCGTCGCCGGGTACCATCGCTTCCCCGTGCTAGTGCTCGGGGACTTCAACGCCAAAAATCCGGCTTGGGGTTCCCGTTACACTGATGTGCGGGGCAGGATGGTGGAGGACTGGGCTCTGGAGACAGGCCTGGTCGTCCTAAACCGGGGTTCTGTTCCCACGTGTGTGCGGATGCGGGGTGAGTCTGTGGTGGACATCTCGTTTGCCAGCCCCGCTCTGTCACAGCGTGTCATTGACTGGCGCGTCATGGAGGAGGTGGAGACCTACTCCGACCACCGGTATATCCGGTTCGACGTCTCCGCCCAGACCTCTAGCGCGCCGGTCCAACAGGCCCCAAGTGGTCCGCGGTGGGCGCTGAAGCAGATGGACCGGGAGCTACTCCTGGAAGCCTCGATCGTGCAGGCCTGGGTGTCATCACCGGACAGGCCTGCCGATATTGACGATGAGGCGGAGTGGTTCCGGGAGGCCATGTCCGAGATTTGCGACGTGGCAATGCCCCGAGTCCGTCCAGGAAGCGCCCGACTTCAGGTGTACTGGTGGTCGCAGGAGCTGGAGACGCTACGCAAGGCGTGCGTCGCAGTGCGACACCTGTACTCCAGGCACCGTAGGCTCCGCATCCACCCTCCGGATGCGGAAGCGACGGAGGCGGAGCTGTACGAGGGATACAGAGCGGCGAAGACCGCCCTCCAAGAGGCTGTCCAGCGTGCCAAATATACGGCCCGCGAGGAGTTGGTGGAGACTCTGAACGGAGATCCATGGGGGCGCCCCTACAAAATGGTGCGGAATAAACTCCGCACCTGGGCCCCGCCGCTGACGCAGAGTCTCCGCCCCCAGCTGGTGGAGGAGGTGGTGAGCGCTCTGTTCCCTTCACGGGGGGAGCATACGCCCCCGCCCATGGCTCCGCCGCTAACGGTGCCTGAAGCGGACCACGCGGACGACGACGACACCCCTGAAGTGACCGGGGTAGATCTGAGAGTGGCGGTAGGTAGGCTGAAGGCCAAAAATACCGCCCCAGGACCCGATGGCCTGCCAGGGAAAGCCTGGGTCCTGGCCTCGACGGCTCTTGGGCCTCGACTGGAGGCGCTCTTAAGCGCATGTATGGAGAGAGGCCAGTTTCCACTCCGTTGGAAGACGGGGAAGCTGGTCCTCATTCGGAAGCCAGGGCGCCCTGCGGACTCTCCGTCCGCATACCGGCCCATTGTGCTGCTCGACGAGGTCGGCAAGCTCTTTGAGAGAGTAATTGCAGGCCGCCTCGTCGGGCACTTGGTGAGGACGGGGCCGGATCTTGCGGATAGTCAGTTCGGCTTCCGCAAGGGGCGCTCGACGGTGGACGCCATCATGCGCGTTAGAGCCCTCACGGCGGGGGACGCGGTGTCTCGGGGCGGGGTTGTCGTGGCGGTGTCACTCGACATCGCCAACGCATTTAACACCCTGCCCTGGAGTTGCATTGGGGAGGCACTCCGGTATCACCGGGTGCCAACCTACCTCCTTCGAATAGTCGAGGCATATCTGACGGACAGAGCCGTCATCTACCCCGGTCGCGATGGGGAGTGGAACCGGCGAGAGATGTCGTGCGGTGTCCCACAGGGATCGGTTCTAGGGCCGCTCCTGTGGGACATCGGTTACGACTGGGTGCTGCGGGCCGACCTCCCTGATGGCGTCAGCGTGGTGTGCTACGCTGACGACACGCTGGTCCTGGCGCAGGGGAGGTCGCATCAGGCGGCGGCCGACGCGATGACACGCGGGGTTGCGATAGTCGTGGAGAGGATCCGGCAGTTGGGTCTCGAGGTGGCTTTGCACAAGTCCGAGGCCATGTCTTTCCATGGGCCCCGGAACAGGCCACCATCGGGATCCCAACTAACGGCAGGAGGGGTTCACATCGGCGTCGAGTCCACGATGAAGTACTTAGGACTCGTGCTCGATAGCCGGTGGAACTTCGTGGAGCATTTCCGACGTTTGGCCCCCAAACTGGAACGGACTGGGGCCGCCCTCAAGCGGCTCCTGCCCAACCTGAGGGGTCCAAACGCCTCCTGCCGGAGGCTCTACGCGGGGGTCGTGCGGTCCATGGCTACATATGGGGCCCCGGTGTGGGCGCGTTCACTGCGGCGGAGAGCCGCCCACTATCTGAACGCGCCCCAAAAGGTGGTAGCCGTAAGGCTGATCCGGGGCTACCGCACGATCTCGGGCGGGGCGGCAAGCCTCCTTGCCGGACTGCCGCCGTGGGATCTGGAGGCGATAGTCCTCGCGCGCCTGTATGAGTGGCGCGCGGAGGCACTACGCCGGGGGGAAACCCCGCTTCCGCGACAAATCGCGGCGGAGCGGACGGACCTCCGGCGCGATCTCATGGTGGCATGGAAAGAGCGACTGTCGCAACCCAGCGCAGGGCACGCCACGATAGCGGCGGTAAGACCCCTCTTTGAGGAGTGGCTAGAGAGGCGTCACGGCGTCCTCACCTACCGCCTGACGCAGGTCCTCACCGGACACGGATGTTTCGGGAGGTTCCTGCACATCATCAGGCGGGAGGAAACGCCCGGGTGTCACCACTGCGATGATCGCCCCGAGGACACGGTGGAGCATACGGTGGGGGCCTGCCCTGCATGGGCGGAGCACCGCCGTGTCCTCGTAGAGGCGATCGGCAGCGGCGGCGACCTCTCACGCCCGGCCCTGGTTCAAGCCATGGTCCGGGGCGAGGGGGAGTGGGAGGCAGTCACCTCCTTCTGCGAAGCAGTCATGCTAGCGAAGGAGGTGGCGGGACGGGAGAGGGAGAGAGTCTCCCGTCCAAGCCGCCGCGGTGGACGCTCCGGGCGTCGGGAGCCGCGTGACGACTCCCGGCCACCGTAGGCGCGGGCCTGCGGGCGGTGAGTAATGGGTAGCTCACCGTCCGATCAGGACCAGGCCCGTGCTGGACGGCGCGTACATGTTCCACGCGCGCCTCAAAGAGATGTCAGCATCGAAGAGGGGGCCCACTAGGGCCCAAGCTTGCCGGGAAAGCGGGATCATCCAAAAGGGGTACCGCTGACCCGGAACATAAAGGGCCAAGGAAGGAACACGGGTGGGTTTTAGTCAGTAAGAGTCTGACACTCCCTTCCGCTCCACCCAGAGCGGGAGGAGTCATTTGATGATTTCCCATTCTCAAAAAAAAAAAAAAAAAAAAGTTATCAATAGTAGGTATATTAAAAAAAATTCACTTTTTTCGAGCTAGCCACGCGTATAATGTGTCAAAACACGCGTCTGCGTGCGGGCTAATTAGCGACGGAGTAATTGGAGGTAGGTTCCGAACAATATTATGAATTTAAGATGAAAAAACGTGAAATTATATATAGCAAATACGTAAATATATTGTTTTGGTCTTCAAACCAGCAAGACTGATCGCGCAACGCGGTCCACCCTGATGGTGTGCCAGGTAAGTAATTTATAATATGTAAACGTAGAATTTAGAAAGAGTATTTTTAGAGTAAATCGAGATTCTAGTGTTTTTATTATAGTGAAAATTACGAAAATTGAGTTATATTAATTTTTAAGCGAATTGATGGGTTGGGATAGGTGGAGGAGTAGGACAGAACCTAGATAGAATGAACTGCGTCGAAGACCGTCTCAAAATCCGACTCCTTAGTGCAAAGTTATCGTGGTTGGAGTAAATTGCTATATATCTAAGGTGAGTTATCAATAGTAGGTATATTAAAAAAATTTCACTTTTTTCGAGCTAGCCACGCGTATGATGTGTCAAAACACGCGTCTGCGTGCGGGCTAATTAGCGACGGAGTAATTGGAGGTAGGTTCCGAACAATATTATGAATTTAGGATGAAAAAACGTGAAATTATATATAGCGAAATACGTAAATATATTGTTTTGGTCTTCAAACCAGCAAGACTGATCGCGCAACGCGGTCCACCCTGATGGTGTGCCAGGTAAGTAATTTATAATATGTAAACGTAGAATTTAGAAAGAGTATTTTTAGAGTAAATCGAGATTCCAGTGTTTTTATTTATAGTGAAAATTACGAAAATTGAGTTATATTAATTTTTAAGCGAATTGATGGGTTGGGATAGGTGGAGGAGTAGGACAGAACCTAGATAGAATGAACTGCGTCGAAGACCGTCTCAAAATCCGACTCCTTAGTGCAAAGTTATCGTGGTTGGAGTAAATTGCTATATATCTAAGGTGAGTTATCAATAGTAGGTATATTAAAAAAAATTCACTTTTTTCGAGCTAGCCACGCGTATGATGTGTCAAAACACGCGTCTGCGTGCGAGCTAATTAGCGACGGAGTAATTGGAGGTAGGTTCCGAACAATATTATGAATTTAGGATGAAAAAACGTGAAATTATATATAGCGAAATACGTAAATATATTGTTTTGGTCTTCAAACCAGCAAGACTGATCGCGCAACGCGGTCCACCCTGATGGTGTGCCCGGTAAGTAATTTATAATATGTAAACGTAGAATTTAATAAGAGTATTTTTAGAGTAAATCGAGATTATAGTGTTTTTATTATAGTGAAAATTACGAAAATTGAGTTATATTAATTTTTAAGCGAATTGATGGGTTGGGATAGGTGGAGGAGTAGGACAGAACCTAGATAGAATGAACTGCGTCGAAGACCGTCTCAAAATCCGACTCCTTAGTGCAAAGTTATCGTGGTTGGAGTAAATTGCTATATATCTAAGGTGAGTTATCAATAGTAGGTATATTAAAAAATTTTCACTTTTTTCGAGCTAGCCACGCGTATGATGTGTCAAAACACGCGTCTGCGTGCGGGCTAATTAGCGACGGAGTAATTGGAGGTAGGTTCCGAACAATATTATGAATTTAGGATGAAAAAACGTGAAATTATATATAGCGAAATACGTAAATATATTGTTTTGGTCTTCAAACCAGCAAGACTGATCGCGCAACGCGGTCCACCCTGATGGTGTGCCAGGTAAGTAATTTATAATATGTAAACGTAGAATTTAATAAGAGTATTTTTAGAGTAAATCGAGATTATAGTGTTTTTATTATAGTGAAAATTACGAAAATTGAGTTATATTAATTTTTAAGCGAATTGATGGGTTGGGATAGGTGGAGGAGTAGGACAGAACCTAGATAGAATGAACTGCGTCGAAGACCGTCTCAAAATCCGACTCCTTAGTGCAAAGTTATGGTGGTTGGAGTAAATTGCTATATATCTAAGGTGAGTTATCAATAGTAGGTATATTAAAAAAATTTCACTTTTTTCGAGCTAGCCACGCGTATGATGTGTCAAAACACGCGTCTGCGTGCGGGCTAATTAGCGACGGAGTAATTGGAGGTAGGTTCCGAACAATATTATGAATTTAGGATGAAAAAACGTGAAATTATATATAGCGAAATACGTAAATATATTGTTTTGGTCTTCAAACCAGCAAGACTGATCGCGCAACGCGGTCCACCCTGATGGTGTGCCAGGTAAGTAATTTATAATATGTAAACGTAGAATTTAATAAGAGTATTTTTAGAGTAAATCGAGATTATAGTGTTTTTATTATAGTGAAAATTACGAAAATTTAGTTATATTAATTTTTAAGCGAATTGATGGGTTGGGATAGGTGGAGGAGTAGGACAGAACCTAGATAGAATGAACTGCGTCGAAGACCGTCTCAAAATCCGACTCCTTAGTGCAAAGTTATCGTGGTTGGAGTAAATTGCTATATGTATATCTAAGGTGAGTTATCAATAGTAGGTATATTAAAAAAATTTCACTTTTTTCGAGCTAGCCACGCGTATGATGTGTCAAAACACGCGTCTGCGTGCGGGCTAATTAGCGACGGAGTAATTGGAGGTAGGTTCCGAACAATATTATGAATTTAGGATGAAAAAACGTGAAATTATATATAGCGAAATACGTAAATATATTGTTTTGGTCTTCAAACCAGCAAGACTGATCGCGCAACGCGGTCCACCCTGATGGTGTGCCAGGTAAGTAATTTATAATATGTAAACGTAGAATTTAATAAGAGTATTTTTAGAGTAAATCGAGATTATAGTGTTTTTATTATAGTGAAAATTACGAAAATTGAGTTATATTAATTTTTAAGCGAATTGATGGGTTGGGATAGGTGGAGGAGTAGGACAGAACCTAGATAGAATGAACTGCGTCGAAGACCGTCTCAAAATCCGACTCCTTAGTGCAAAGTTATCGTGGTTGGAGTAAATTGCTATATATCTAAGGTGAGTTATCAATAGTAGGTATATTAAAAAAATTTCACTTTTTTCGAGCTAGCCACGCGTATGATGTGTCAAAACACGCGTCTGCGTGCGGGCTAATTAGCGACGGAGTAATTGGAGGTAGGTTCAGAACAATATTATGAATTTAGGATGAAAAAACGTGAAATTATATATAGCGAAATACGTAAATATATTGTTTTGGTCTTCAAACCAGCAAGACTGATCGCGCAACGCGGTCCACCCTGATGGTGTGCCCGGTAAGTAATTTATAATATGTAAACGTAGAATTTAATAAGAGTATTTTTAGAGTAAATCGAGATTATAGTGTTTTTATTATAGTGAAAATTACGAAAATTGAGTTATATTTATTTTTAAGCGAATTGATGGGTTGGGATAGGTGTAGGAGTAGGACAGAACCTAGATAGAATGAACTGCGTCGAAGACCGTCTCAAAATCCGACTCCTTAGTGCAAAGTTATCGTGGTTGGAGTAAATTGCTATATATCTAAGGTGAGTTATCAATAGTAGGTATATTAAAAAATTTTCACTTTTTTCGAGCTAGCCACGCGTATGATGTGTCAAAACACGCGTCTGCGTGCGGGCTAATTAGCGACGGAGTAATTGGAGGTAGGTTCCGAACAATATTATGAATTTAGGATGAAAAAACGTGAAATTATATATAGCGAAATACGTAAATATATTGTTTTGGTCTTCAAACCAGCAAGACTGATCGCGCAACGCGGTCCACCCTGATGGTGTGCCAGGTAAGTAATTTATAATATGTAAACGTAGAATTTAGAAAGAGTATTTTTAGAGTAAATCGAGATTCCAGTGTTTTTATTTATAGTGAAAATTACGAAAATTGAGTTATATTAATTTTTAAGCGAATTGATGGGTTGGGATAGGTGGAGGAGTAGGACAGAACCTAGATAGAATGAACTGCGTCGAAGACCGTCTCAAAATCCGACTCCTTAGTGCAAAGTTATGGTGGTTGGAGTAAATTGCTATTTATCTAAGGTGAGTTATCAATAGTAGGTATATTAAAAAAAATTCACTTTTTCGAGCTAGCCACGCGTATGATGTGTCAAAACACGCGTCTGCGTGCGGGCTAATTAGCGACGGAGTAATTGGAGGTAGGTTCCGAACAATATTATGAATTTAGGATGAAAAAACGTGAAATTATATATAGCGAAATACGTAAATATATTGTTTTGGTCTTCAAACCAGCAAGACTGATCGCGCAACGCGGTCCACCCTGATGGTGTGCCAGGTAAGTAATTTATAATATGTAAACGTAGAATTTAATAAGAGTATTTTTAGAGTAAATCGAGATTATAGTGTTTTTATTATAGTGAAAATTACGAAAATTTAGTTATATTAATTTTTAAGCGAATTGATGGGTTGGGATAGGTGGAGGAGTAGGACAGAACCTAGATAGAATGAACTGCGTCGAAGACCGTCTCAAAATCCGACTCCTTAGTGCAAAGTTATCGTGGTTGGAGTAAATTGCTATATATCTAAGGTGAGTTATCAATAGTAGGTATATTAAAAAATTTTCACTTTTTTCGAGCTAGCCACGCGTATGATGTGTCAAAACACGCGTCTGCGTGCGGGCTAATTAGCGACGGAGTAATTGGAGGTAGGTTCCGAACAATATTATGAATTTAGGATGAAAAAACGTGAAATTATATATAGCGAAATACGTAAATATATTGTTTTGGTCTTCAAACCAGCAAGACTGATCGCGCAACGCGGTCCACCCTGATGGTGTGCCAGGTAAGTAATTTATAATATGTAAACGTAGAATTTAGAAAGAGTATTTTTAGAGTAAATCGAGATTCCAGTGTTTTTATTTATAGTGAAAATTACGAAAATTGAGTTATATTAATTTTTAAGCGAATTGATGGGTTGGGATAGGTGGAGGAGTAGGACAGAACCTAGATAGAATGAACTGCGTCGAAGACCGTCTCAAAATCCGACTCCTTAGTGCAAAGTTATGGTGGTTGGAGTAAATTGCTATATATCTAAGGTGAGTTATCAATAGTAGGTATATTAAAAAAAATTCACTTTTTTCGAGCTAGCCACGCGTATGATGTGTCAAAACACGCGTCTGCGTGCGGGCTAATTAGCGACGGAGTAATTGGAGGTAGGTTCCGAACAATATTATGAATTTAGGATGAAAAAACGTGAAATTATATATAGCGAAATACGTAAATATATTGTTTTGGTCTTCAAACCAGCAAGACTGATCGCGCAACGCGGTCCACCCTGATGGTGTGCCCGGTAAGTAATTTATAATATGTAAACGTAGAATTTAATAAGAGTATTTTTAGAGTAAATCGAGATTATAGTGTTTTTATTATAGTGAAAATTATGTAAATTGAGTTATATTAATTTTTAAGCGAATTGATGGGTTGGGATAGGTGGAGGAGTAGGACAGAACCTAGATAGAATGAACTGCGTCGAAGACCGTCTCAAAATCCGACTCCTTAGTGCAAAGTTATCGTGGTTGGAGTAAATTGCTATATATCTAAGGTGAGTTTTCAATAGTAGGTATATTAAAAATTTTTCACTTTTTTCGAGCTAGCCACGCGTATGATGTGTCAAAACACGCGTCTGCGTGCGGGCTAATTAGCGACGGAGTAATTGGAGGTAGGTTCCGAACAATATTATGAATTTAGGATGAAAAAACGTGAAATTATATATAGCGAAATACGTAAATATATTGTTTTGGTCTTCAAACCAGCAAGACTGATCGCGCAACGCGGTCCACCCTGATGGTATGCCAGGTAAGTAATTTATAATATGTAAACGTAGAATTTAGAAAGAGTATTTTTAGAGTAAATCGAGATTCCAGTGTTTTTATTTATAGTGAAAATTACGAAAATTGAGTTATATTAATTTTTAAGCGAATTGATGGGTTGGGATAGGTGGAGGAGTAGGACAGAACCTAGATAGAATGAACTGCGTCGAAGACCGTCTCAAAATCCGACTCCTTAGTGCAAAGTTATCGTGGTTGGAGTAAATTGCTATATATCTAAGGTGAGTTATCAATAGTAGGTATATTAAAAAAAAATCACTTTTTTCGAGCTAGCCACGCGTATGATGTGTCAAAACACGCGTCTGCGTGCGGGCTAATTAGCGACGGAGTAATTGGAGGTAGGTTCCGAACAATATTATGAATTTAGGATGAAAAAACGTGAAATTATATATAGCGAAATACGTAAATATATTGTTTTGGTCTTCAAACCAGCAAGACTGATCGCGCAACGCGGTCCACCCTGATGGTGTGCCAGGTAAGTAATTTATAATATGTAAACGTAGAATTTAATAAGAGTATTTTTAGAGTAAATCGAGATTATAGTGTTTTTATTATAGTGAAAATTACGAAAATTTAGTTATATTAATTTTTAAGCGAATTGATGGGTTGGGATAGGTGGAGGAGTAGGACAGAACCTAGATAGAATGAACTGCGTCGAAGACCGTCTCAAAGTCCGACTCCTTAGTGCAAAGTTATCGTGGTTGGAGTAAATTGCTATATATGTAAGGTGAGTTATCAATAGTAACAGAGTTAAGTGTCGTCGTCGCCGGGTACCATCGCTTCCCCGTGCTAGTGCTCGGGGACTTCAACGCCAAAAATCCGGCTTGGGGTTCCCGTTACACTGATGTGCGGGGCAGGATGGTGGAGGACTGGGCTCTGGTGACAGGCCTGGTCGTCCTAAACCGGGGTTCTGTTCCCACGTGTGTGCGGATGCGGGGTGAGTCTGTGGTGGACATCTCGTTTGCCAGCCCCGCTCTGTCACAGCGTGTCATTGACTGGCGCGTCATGGAGGAGGTGGAGACCTACTCCGACCACCGGTATATCCGGTTCGACGTCTCCGCCCAGACCTCTAGCGCGCCGGTCCAACAGGCCCCAAGTGGTCCGCGGTGGGCGCTGAAGCAGATGGACCGGGAGCTACTCCTGGAAGCCTCGATCGTGCAGGCCTGGGTGTCATCACCGGACAGGCCTGCCGATATTGACGATGAGGCGGAGTGGTTCCGGGAGGCCATGTCCGAGATTTGCGACGTGGCAATGCCCCGAGTCCGTCCAGGAAGCGCCCGACTTCAGGTGTACTGGTGGTCGCAGGAGCTGGAGACGCTACGCAAGGCGTGCGTCGCAGTGCGACACCTGTACTCCAGGCACCGTAGGCTCCGCATCCACCCTCCGGATGCGGAAGCGACGGAGGCGGAGCTGTACGAGGGATACAGAGCGGCGAAGACCGCCCTCCAAGAGGCTGTCCAGCGTACCAAATATACGGCCCGCGAGGAGTTGGTGGAGACTCTGAACGGAGATCCATGGGGGCGCCCTTACAAAATGGTGCGGAATAAACTCCGCACCTGGGCCCCGCCGCTGACGCAGAGTCTCCGCCCCCAGCTGGTGGAGGAGGTGGTGAGCGCTCTGTTCCCTTCACGGGGGGAGCATACGCCCCCGCCCATGGCTCCGCCGCTCACGGTGCCTGAAGCGGACCACGCGGACGACGACGACACCCCTGAAGTGACCGGGGTAGATCTGAGAGTGGCGGTAGGTAGGCTGAAGGCCAAAAATACCGCCCCAGGACCCGATGGCCTGCCAGGGAAAGCCTGGGTCCTGGCCTCGACGGCTCTTGGGCCTCGACTGGAGGCGCTCTTAAGCGCATGTATGGAGAGAGGCCAGTTTCCACTCCGTTGGAAGACGGGGAAGCTGGTCCTCATTCGGAAGCCAGGGCGCCCTGCGGACTCTCCGTCCGCATACCGGCCCATTGTGCTGCTCGACGAGGTCGGCAAGCTCTTTGAGAGAGTAATTGCAGGCCGCCTCGTCGGGCACTTGGTGAGGACGGGGCCGGATCTTGCGGATAGTCAGTTCGGCTTCCGCAAGGGGCGCTCGACGGTGGACGCCATCATGCGCGTTAGAGCCCTCACGGCGGGGGACGCGGTGTCTCGGGGCGGGGTTGTCGTGGCGGTGTCACTCGACATCGCCAACGCATTTAACACCCTGCCCTGGAGTTGCATTGGGGAGGCACTCCGGTATCACCGGGTGCCAACCTACCTCCTTCGAATAGTCGAGGCATATCTGACGGACAGAGCCGTCATCTACCCCGGTCGCGATGGGGAGTGGAACCGGCGAGAGATGTCGTGCGGTGTCCCACAGGGATCGGTTCTAGGGCCGCTCCTGTGGGACATCGGTTACGACTGGGTGCTGCGGGCCGACCTCCCTGATGGCGTCAGCGTGGTGTGCTACGCTGACGACACGCTGGTCCTGGCGCAGGGGAGGTCGCATCAGGCGGCGGCCGACGCGATGACACGCGGGGTTGCGATAGTCGTGGAGAGGATCCGGCAGTTGGGTCTCGAGGTGGCTTTGCACAAGTCCGAAGCCATGTCTTTCCATGGGCCCCGGAACAGGCCACCATCGGGATCCCAACTAACGGCAGGAGGGGTTCACATCGGCGTCGAGTCCACGATGAAGTACTTAGGACTCGTGCTCGATAGCCGGTGGAACTTCGTGGAGCATTTCCGACGTTTGGCCCCCAAACTGGAACGGACTGGGGCCGCCCTCAAGCGGCTCCTGCCCAACCTGAGGGGTCCAAACGCCTCCTGCCGGAGGCTCTACGCGGGGGTCGTGCGGTCCATGGCTACATATGGGGCCCCAGTGTGGGCGCGTTCACTGCGGCGGAGAGCCGCCCACTATCTGAACGCGCCCCAAAAGGTGGTAGCCGTAAGGCTGATCCGGGGCTACCGCACGATCTCGGGCGAGGCGGCAAGCCTCCTTGCCGGACTGCCGCCGTGGGATCTGGAGGCGATAGTCCTCGCGCGCCTGTATGAGTGGCGCGCGGAGGCACTACGCCGGGGGGAAACCCCGCTTCCGCGGCAAATCGCGGCGGAGCGGACGGACCTCTGGTGCGATCTCATGGTGGCATGGAAAGAGCGGCTGTCGCAACCCAGCGCAGGGCACGCCACGATAGCGGCGGTAAGACCCCTCTTTGAGGAGTGGCTAGAGAGGCGTCACGGCGTCCTCACCTACCGCCTGACGCAGGTCCTCACCGGACACGGATGTTTCGGGAGGTTCCTGCACATCATCAGGCGGGAGGAAACGCCCGGGTGTCACCACTGCGATGATCGCCCCGAGGACACGGTGGAGCATACGGTGGGGGCCTGCCCTGCATGGGCGGAGCACCGCCGTGTCCTCGTAGAGGCGATCGGCAGCGGCGGCGACCTCTCACGCCCGGCCCTGGTTCAAGCCATGGTCCGGGGCGAGGGGGAGTGGGAGGCAGTCACCTCCTTCTGCGAAGCAGTCATGCTAGCGAAGGAGGTGGCGGGACGGGAGAGGGAGAGAGTCTCCCGTCCAAGCCGCCGCGGTGGACGCTCCGGGCGTCGGGAGCCGCGTGACGACTCCCGGCCACCGTAGGCGCGGGCCTGCGGGCGGTGAGTAATGGGTAGCTCACCGTCCGATCAGGACCAGGCCCGTGCTGGACGGCGCGTACGTGTTCCACGCGCGCCTCAAAGAGATGTCAGCATCGAAGAGGGGGCCCACTAGGGCCCAAGCCTGCCGGGAAAGCGGGATCATCCAAAAGGGGTACCGCTGACCCGGAACATAAAGGGCCAAGGAAGGAACACGGGTGGGTTTTAGTCAGTAAGAGTCTGACACTCCCTTCCGCTCCACCCAGAGCGGGAGGAGTCATTTGATGATTTCCCATTCTCAAAAAAAAAAAAAAAAAGTTATCAATAGTAGGTATATTAAAAAAAATTCACTTTTTTCGAGCTAGCCACGCGTATGATGTGTCAAAACACGCGTCTGCGTGCGGGCTAATTAGCGACACAGTAATTGGAGGTAGGTTCCGAACAATATTATGAATTTAAGATGAAAAAACGTGAAATTATATATAGCAAATACGTAAATATATTGTTTTGGTCTTCAAACCAGCAAGACTGATCGCGCAACGCGGTCCACCCTGATGGTGTGCCAGGTAAGTAATTTATAATATGTAAACGTAGAATTTAATAAGAGTATTTTTAGAGTAAATCGAGATTATAGTGTTTTTATTATAGTGAAAATTACGAAAATTGAGTTATATTAATTTTTAAGCGAATTGATGGGTTGGGATAGGTGGAGGAGTAGGACAGAACCTAGATAGAATGAACTGCGTCGAAGACCGTCACAAAATCCGACTCCTTAGTGCAAAGTTATCGTGGTTGGAGTAAATTGCTATACAGGGTGTAAGGGGAACGCTTCCGAAGCCAGAACGTAGATTATATACTACCTAAATGCAAACGGATACCAATAACCTTTCACTTTAAATTGGTTATTTTCAAGACTTCATATTTCGTAAACACGCAATGGAAACCGTCCAAAACGTGAGGTCACTGACACGCAACGCAACATACGCGCCACCTTGCGTCCGCGTGTTTCGGGCGCCGAGCGCTCCGTACGGCCGAGTCACGGGATTTATACGGAATTTACAAACATCACTTTCAAAATGCCTACCTTTACAACACTTCACAAAAATTATGAATTTTAATCGCATTATTCGTAGCCCACTGTTAAACATTAAAGCTGACAGAGGCATTTTACGTACCTGTCTAAATCCTTTGCGACCTTATGAGGTTTGGCTCGAACTGCGCTCCATCCCTTTCAATACAAAGTCGGGCCCGTCGTTGTGTCGACCCGTGAACACGAGGCAATAGTGTAGGATCCTCAACACATTCTGCACGAAGTCTATCGAAAACACTCACTATTCTGCCCCGCATTTCATCAGCACTGTCACATTCCCGATTAAAAACTCTTTCTTTCTCATAACCCCACAAAAAGAAGTCCAAAGGTGTTAGGTCAGGTGAACGAGCCGGCCAGGCGTGCGGCCCCATTCTTCCGATCCAGCGGTCATCAAATAGCTCAGTGAGACGCTCGCGGACAGGGCGCGTAACATGCGGTGGAGCACCATCGTGCTGGAACCATGCTCGACGAAATTCAGCCAACGATACATCATCTAGCATATCATCTAAATGTTCGTTTAAAAAAATAAGATATTCTGATCCATTGAGGCGCTGCGGTAGAAACAATGGTCCTAGAATTCGTCCATTAAAAACACCAGCCCATACGTTGACGGACCATCGGGTCTGATGGCCGGTTTCTTGAGTGGCGGACGGGTTCACGTCTGACCATACATGAGCATTCCTCCTGTTCCACATCCCGTTCCTCGTGAAAGTGGACTCGTCCGTCCAGATAATGTGCTCAATAAAGCCAGGCGCACGTTGTTGTTGATCTAGCAGCCAACGACAATACGCACGACGACGAACGTGATCGTTAGGTAGCAAAGCTTGTACTTTGTGTATTTTGTAGGGCCGCATTCTGTTCCGGCGCAAGACTTTGTGAACTGTCCAGTGAGAGACTGTCGGTTCGCCCCGGCGCCGCAATAATTTCGCTGCACTTCGTGTGCCCAGGCGAGGATTTTGGCGAATCAAATTTAAAATACGCTCCTCTGTCTGAACATTCACTTGTTGTCCACCACCTGCGGCTATCGGAGCAATCGGTCGATTTTCTAAAACTCGCTGAAAAGCTGCCGTTATCATGCGAGAATCAGACGGATGCCGGACGTTCGGAAATCTGTCTCGGTAAATTCTCAACGCAAGAGAAGCATTGCCACGGGCTTCTCCTAAACACATTAACATGTTGCCGTATTCACGAGCACTGTACACGTATGCATCAGGCATTGTTAAACACAACAAAACTGTACTACTTATAACTAAAAAACAATAAAACAACACTAAAAACGTAACAATAATAACTAAATACAAATTTAAAACTAACAAAACAGTATTAAATACGGTTCAATACCTATCGACCGATTAAACGTAACGCGCGTTCGCTCACGAACTGAGTCTGAAAGGAACTAACTAGATTACTAAGAAGTACTAAGAACATCAAACATGCCGCCTGGCCACGTGCGGCGGCGCCGGCCGACAAACGTACCGCCGCGCGCCACGCGTGTGTGCGTGGACGGGGAATCACATAGGTAGCGGTGTCTTTTCATGTGCAAAGATCAACAAATTACAGAAAATGTTAGAAGAATAATGATAACCAGAAACCAATTAATTTTAATTGATATGAAATTGTACTTTAAATGCTTTATAATTACAAGCTGTTTTCATTTTCTAACTTTTAAATTAGTTTTAACGAGTTTTTTAGATTAAATTAATTAAATTATCCACTTTCAATTGATTGGTATTACATACCTACTTAATGAAGGATACAGTTATAGCAATAAACGAGTGCGCGTCGTGTGACCCGTAATTACATTGACATAAAGTTCAAATTTAATTGATTCACGCGCGCTATTTGCTTGAAACGGTGCACGTGATGAAATTTTTTTAGTCATTTACAGGTAAAGTCGGCGATTTTTTACTTTATTTCATTCACTATCGATTAACGACTTACATACAAAACTGTTATTAAATGCACGACACGGCCCATTAATTTAAAACATTTGGAGCCTCTGTAATGTTTATTTTTCTTTATTTTGGCGGCGCTTTACAAAGGATGTCTAGGTCGCCGCCCACGCCGCGCAATAGTCGTCGAAGCTTCTCTCTATCAAGTGAAGTGACCCGGGTTCAAATCTCGGCCAAATACCAATGACTTTTGTAATCATTTACCTTGATTATCAGAATTCGACCGAATGTCACAATTATCTCTGTACCTCGCTGGAATGGTCCATCTCGCTTCCCCCTTCACCTCCCCGTGTTAGCCTCGTCGCGTGACTCGTCGGCCGTCGCCTCAGTACGGTGAGCCTCTTCGTTACTTATACGCGTCTCGTTATTTTGCTAATTTTTGTATTATTATTGTTTTGATTTTGGATAGTTATTGTTAAGTTTGCCGATATGAAGTCGTCGACCCCAGATCTAGAGATAATCTGACCATGATGTAGGTAGGTAAACATTTCAATTTTCTTACTGTGCAAAATTTTATTGAACGAATTAACGAAAGTGCTCTTTCCCAATCACAGTAGGTATCTTATTATCTCTATTCGACATGGATCTCAAGGTTAAGCATAAACATCTGGATTTTTCTGATTTGTGAACATAATTTGCGAACATTCGGATCAAAATTGTAACCCGGTTCAAGGGGAAAATCATTACGAACCTTGCATGAATGGAATCCGAAAGTAGATATCCCAGAAGGTAATAGTGAACTGAAAAGATATTTGCTTCAACTTTGACGCACATCAATCGCGTGAACAAAGGGGTCGTTGGCCGCGCTGCTGTCGGCAAGCGCTCGCGCACTTTGAACTCGGGGCTATGCGCGATTGTCAGCTGATATTTATTTACGAATACATTGCTTGATAGAGTTGTAAAGAAAAAAAAATTGTTTAATGGCAAATAATGGTTTCATTTAACTGTTCTCACCGCATAGTGTACGAAAAAGCAAAAAAAAATTAGTAAAATTGTAAAAAAAAAAAACTGTTTTTTTTTATGGTATCGTATCGAGAATCACTAGCCCTATCACCTGTCTTCGTTTTCGGAAGCGTTTCCCTACCACCCTGTATATCTAAGGTGAGTTTTCAATAGTAGGTATATTAAAATTTTTTCACTTTTTTCGAGCTAGCCACGCGTATGATGTGTCAAAACACGCGTCTGCGTGCGGGCTAATTAGCGACGGAGTAATTGGAGGTAGGTTCCGAACAATATTATGAATTTAGGATGACAAAACGTGAAATTATATATAGCGAAATACGTAAATATATTGTTTTGGTCTTCAAACCAGCAAGACTGATCGCGCAACGCGGTCCACTCTGATGGTGTGCCAGGTAAGTAATTTATAATATGTAAACGTAGAATTTAATAAGAGTATTTTTAGAGTAAATCGAGATTATAGTGTTTTTATTATAGTGAAAATTACGAAAATTGAGTTATATTAATTTTTAAGCGAATTGATGGGTTGGGATAGGTGGAGGAGTAGGACAGAACCTAGATAGAATGAACTGCGTCGAAGACCGTCTCAAAATCCGACTCCTTAGTGCAAAGTTATCGTGGTTGGAGTAAATTGCTATATATCTAAGGTGAGTTATCAATAGTAGGTATATTAAAAAAAAATCACTTTTTTCGAGCTAGCCACGCGTATGATGTGTCAAAACACGCGTCTGCGTGCGGGCTAATTAGCGACGGAGTAATTGGAGGTAGGTTCCGAACAATATTATGAATTTAGGATGAAAAAACGTGAAATTATATATAGCGAAATACGTAAATATATTGTTTTGGTCTTCAAACCAGCAAGACTGATCGCGCAACGCGGTCCACCCTGATGGTGTGCCAGGTAAGTAATTTATAATATGTAAACGTAGAATTTAGAAAGAGTATTTTTAGAGTAAATCGAGATTCCAGTGTTTTTATTTATAGTGAAAATTACGAAAATTGAGTTATATTAATTTTTAAGCGAATTGATGGGTTGGAATAGGTGGAGGAGTAGGACAGAACCTAGATAGAATGAACTGCGTCGAAGACCGTCTCAAAATCCGACTCCTTAGTGCAAAGTTATCGTGGTTGGAGTAAATTGCTATATATCTAAGGTGAGTTTTCAATAGTAGGTATATTAAAAAAAAATCACTTTTTTCGAGCTAGCCACGCGTATGATGTGTCAAAACACGCGTCTGCGTGCGGGCTAATTAGCGACGGAGTAATTGGAGGTAGGTTCCGAACAATATTATGAATTTAGGATGAAAAAACGTGAAATTATATATAGCGAAATACGTAAATATATTGTTTTGGTCTTCAAACCAGCAAGACTGATCGCGCAACGCGGTCCACCCTGATGGTGTGCCAGGTAAGTAATTTATAATATGTAAACGTAGAATTTAGAAAGAGTATTTTTAGAGTAAATCGAGATTCCAGTGTTTTTATTTATAGTGAAAATTACGAAAATTGAGTTATATTAATTTTTAAGCGAATTGATGGGTTGGAATAGGTGGAGGAGTAGGACAGAACCTAGATAGAATGAACTGCGTCGAAGACCGTCTCAAAATCCGACTCCTTAGTGCAAAGTTATCGTGGTTGGAGTAAATTGCTATATATCTAAGGTGAGTTATCAATAGTAGGTATATTAAAAAATTTTCACTTTTTTCGAGCTAGCCACGCGTATGATGTGTCAAAACACGCGTCTGCGTGCGGGCTAATTAGCGACGGAGTAATTGGAGGTAGGTTCCGAACAATATTATGAATTTAGGATGAAAAAACGTGAAATTATATATAGCGAAATACGTAAATATATTGTTTTGGTCTTCAAACCAGCAAGACTGATCGCGCAACGCGGTCCACCCTGATGGTGTGCCAGGTAAGTAATTTATAATATGTAAACGTAGAATTTAATAAGAGTATTTTTAGAGTAAATCGAGATTATAGTGTTTTTATTATAGTGAAAATTACGAAAATTGAGTTATATTAATTTTTAAGCGAATTGATGGGTTGGGATAGGTGGAGGAGTAGGACAGAACCTAGATAGAATGAACTGCGTCGAAGACCGTCTCAAAATCCGACTCCTTAGTGCAAAGTTATCGTGGTTGGAGTAAATTGCTATATATCTAAGGTGAGTTATCAATAGTAGGTATATTAAAAAAAAATCACTTTTTTCGAGCTAGCCACGCGTATGATGTGTCAAAACACGCGTCTGCGTGCGGGCTAATTAGCGACGGAGTAATTGGAGGTAGGTTCCGAACAATATTATGAATTTAGGATGAAAAAACGTGAAATTATATATAGCGAAATACGTAAATATATTGTTTTGGTCTTCAAACCAGCAAGACTGATCGCGCAACGCGGTCCACCCTGATGGTGTGCCAGGTAAGTAATTTATAATATGTAAACATAGAATTTAGAAAGAGTATTTTTAGAGTAAATCGAGATTCCAGTGTTTTTATTTATAGTGAAAATTACGAAAATTGAGTTATATTAATTTTTAAGCGAATTGATGGGTTGGAATAGGTGGAGGAGTAGGACAGAACCTAGATAGAATGAACTGAGTCGAAGACCGTCTCAAAATCCGACTCCTTAGTGCAAAGTTATCGTGGTTGGAGTAAATTGCTATATATCTAAGGTGAGTTATCAATAGTAGGTATATTATGAAAATTTCACTTTTTTCGAGCTAGCCACGCGTATGATGTGTCAAAACACGCGTCTGCGTGCGGGCTAATTAGCGACGGAGTAATTGGAGGTAGGTTCCGAACAATATTATGAATTTAGGATGAAAAAACGTGAAATTATATATAGCGAAATACGTAAATATATTGTTTTGGTCTTCAAACCAGCAAGACTGATCGCGCAACGCGGTCCACCCTGATGGTGTGCCCGGTAAGTAATTTATAATATGTAAACGTAGAATTTAATAAGAGTATTTTTAGAGTAAATCGAGATTATAGTGTTTTTATTATAGTGAAAATTACGAAAATTGAGTTATATTAATTTTTAAGCGAATTGATGGGTTGGGATAGGTGGAGGAGTAGGACAGAACCTAGATAGAATGAACTGCGTCGAAGACCGTCTCAAAATCCGACTCCTTAGTGCAAAGTTATCGTGGTTGGAGTAAATTGCTATATATCTAAGGTGAGTTATCAATAGTAGGTATATTAAAAAATTTTCACTTTTTTCGAGCTAGCCACGCGTATGATGTGTCAAAACACGCGTCTGCGTGCGGGCTAATTAGCGACGGAGTAATTGGAGGTAGGTTCCGAACAATATTATGAATTTAGGATGAAAAAACGTGAAATTATATATAGCGAAATACGTAAATATATTGTTTTGGTCTTCAAACCAGCAAGACTGATCGCGCAACGCGGTCCACCCTGATGGTGTGCCAGGTAAGTAATTTATAATATGTAAACGTAGAATTTAGAAAGAGTATTTTTAGAGTAAATCGAGATTCCAGTGTTTTTATTTATAGTGAAAATTACGAAAATTGAGTTATATTAATTTTTAAGCGAATTGATGGGTTGGGATAGGTGGAGGAGTAGGACAGAACCTAGATAGAATGAACTGCGTCGAAGACCGTCTCAAAATCCGACTCCTTAGTGCAAAGTTATCGTGGTTGGAGTAAATTGCTATATATCTAAGGTGAGTTATCAATAGTAGGTATATTAAAAAAATTTCACTTTTTTCGAGCTAGCCACGCGTATGATGTGTCAAAACACGCGTCTGCGTGCGGGCTAATTAGCGACGGAGTAATTGGAGGTAGGTTCCGAACAATATTATGAATTTAGGATGAAAAAACGTGAAATTTTAGATAGCGAAATACGTAAATATATTGTTTTGGTCTTCAAACCAGCAAGACTGATCGCGCAACGCGGTCCACCCTGATGGTGTGCCCGGTAAGTAATTTATAATATGTAAACGTAGAATTTAGAAAGACTATTTTTAGAGTAAATCGAGATTCCAGTGTTTTTATTATAGTGAAAATTACGAAAATTGAGTTATATTAATTTTTAAGCGAATTGATGGGTTGGGATAGGTGGAGGAGTAGGACAGAACCTAGATAGAATGAACTGCGTCGAAGACCGTCTCAAAATCCGACTCCTTAATTAGCGACGGAGTAATTGGAGGTAGGTTCCGAACAATATTATGAATCCGCTGGGCAATGGAGAATAAATCCCTTACCGTTCTTGTACTGCTTGACTTTAGTAGCGCCTTCAACTCAGTAGATTTCGACATTTTACTAGGTTTCCTTAAATCTATAAATTTCTCTACTTCCACTTTAGCCTGGTTCAGTTCTTATCTTCGGGGACGCTCTCAGTGTGTTCGCCTGGAGGATTCGTTCTCTGGTTGGTGTAGTCTCACTGAGGGTGTTCCTCAGGGTAGCGTTCTCTCTCCTCTTCTTTTTTCAATTTTCATAAACTCTGTTACCAGAGTAATCTCCTCTAGTTTTCATCTCTATGCAGATGACTTGCAGCTTTATCGACATTTTACTGTAGCTAACGCGGGTTCTGCAATTGCTGCAATGAATCATGACCTGGCTTGCATCAGCGATTGGGCTAAGTCATTTGGTTTGCAAATTAACCCAACTAAATCCCAGGCCATGATCATAGGCAGCAAATTCGTTCGCAATGCGGTTGATGTAAAATCACTGATGCCTTTATATCTCGATGGTGTCCGCATTGACTACACTGAAACCGCTAAAGATCTGGGTGTAGTTATTGACTCCAATCTTTCGTGGCGTGCTCAGGTCAATGAGGTCAGCCGAAAGGTGCATTTCTCTTTTCATTCGCTGAAATGCCTTCAAAGTCTTCTGCCCTTGAAGACTAAAATTTCTTTGGCACAAACACTTATTCAGCCGATTATAGATTATGCCGACGCCTGCTACCTGGATGCTACTGAGGAGCTATTAAACAAGCTTGAGCGCTTGCAAAACCTGTGCATTCGCTATGTTTTCGGTCTTCGAAAGTATGACCATGTTTCTCACCTTCGCAAGGAACTCAAGTGGCTCCCAATCCGCCTTCGCAGGAACACTCGGATTTTATGTCTCCTCTTCAACATCTTACACAACCCGTCTTATCCTTCCTACCTGCGTGAGCGTTTTTCTTACGCTCGCTCTAGCGCGGCACCATGTAGATCACACACAGAGATCCCTCCTTAAATCTCAGCCTCACAAAACCAGCTACTATTCTTATTCCTTCTCTGTCCATGCTGTAAGACTGTGGAATGCACTCCCGCCTAGCATTCGTGATTTGAATACTATTTCTCTATTTAAATTTCGATTAAAAGAGCATTACCTTTCCTCTATACTGTGAGTATTTAATATATATGCATATATATATATATGCTTATATATTTTAGCATTATGTATTTATTTAAGTATACATGTTAATTATTTTTATTTAGGTATATTTAATATTTTAGCTTTAGACTTCACACATTCATATTTTTCTCTTCTTGTTCTCACGCACTATTGTCTACGTTTCTTTTTTACTTCTCCTTTCGCAGGTCTGCTAGAAGAAATTTCTTAAGAAATAAGCAGTACCTTTGTACTCAATTTATAATTATGTCTTATCTCATGTATTTTATTGTGTGTACATAAATAATAAATAAATAAAAAAAAATAAAAAAATGAATTTAGGATGAAAAAACGTGAAATTATATATAGCGAAATACGTAAATATATTGTTTTGGTCTTCAAACCAGCAAGACTGATCGCGCAACGCGGTCCACCCTGATGGTGTGCCAGGTAAGTAATTTATAATATGTAAACGTAGAATTTAATAAGAGTATTTTTAGAGTAAATCGAGATTATAGTGTTTTTATTATAGTGAAAATTACGAAAATTGAGTTATATTAATTTTTAAGCTAATTGATGGGTTGGGATAGGTGGAGGAGTAGGACAGAACCTAGATAGAATGAACTGCGTCGAAGACCGTCTCAAAATCCGACTCCTTAGTGCAAAGTTATCGTGGTTGGAGTAAATTGCTATATATCTAACGTGAGTTATCAATAGTAGGTATATTAAAAAAAAATCACTTTTTTCGAGCTAGCCACGCGTATGATGTGTCAAAACACGCGTCTGCGTGCGGGCTAATTAGCGACGGAGTAATTGGAGGTAGGTTCCGAACAATATTATGAATTTAGGATGAAAAAACGTGAAATTATATATAGCGAAATACGTAAATATATTGTTTTGGTCTTCAAACCAGCAAGACTGATCGCGCAACGCGGTCCACCCTGATGGTGTGCCAGGTAAGTAATTTATAATATGTAAACGTAGAATTTAATAAGAGTATTTTTAGAGTAAATCGAGATTATAGTGTTTTTATTATAGTGAAAATTACGAAAATTTAGTTATATTAATTTTTAAGCGAATTGATGGGTTGGGATAGGTGGAGGAGTAGGACAGAACCTAGATAGAATGAACTGCGTCGAAGACCGTCTCAAAATCCGACTCCTTAGTGCAAAGTTATCGTGGTTGGAGTAAATTGCTATATATGTAAGGTGAGTTATCAATAGTAACAGAGTTAAGTGTCGTCGTCGCCGGGTACCATCGCTTCCCCGTGCTAGTGCTCGGGGACTTCAACGCCAAAAATCCGGCTTGGGGTTCCCGTTACACTGATGTGCGGGGCAGGATGGTGGAGGACTGGGCTCTGGTGACAGGCCTGGTCGTCCTAAACCGGGGTTCTGTTCCCACGTGTGTGCGGATGCGGGGTGAGTCTGTGGTGGACATCTCGTTTGCCAGCCCCGCTCTGTCACAGCGTGTCATTGACTGGCGCGTCATGGAGGAGGTGGAGACCTACTCCGACCACCGGTATATCCGGTTCGACGTCTCCGCCCAGACCTCTAGCGCGCCGGTCCAACAGGCCCCAAGTGGTCCGCGGTGGGCGCTGAAGCAGATGGACCGGGAGCTACTCCTGGAAGCCTCGATCGTGCAGGCCTGGGTGTCATCACCGGACAGGCCTGCCGATATTGACGATGAGGCGGAGTGGTTCCGGGAGGCCATGTCCGAGATTTGCGACGTGGCAATGCCCCGAGTCCGTCCAGGAAGCGCCCGACTTCAGGTGTACTGGTGGTCGCAGGAGCTGGAGACGCTACGCAAGGCGTGCGTCGCAGTGCGACACCTGTACTCCAGGCACCGTAGGCTCCGCATCCACCCTCCGGATGCGGAAGCGACGGAGGCGGAGCTGTACGAGGGATACAGAGCGGCGAAGACCGCCCTCCAAGAGGCTGTCCAGCGTACCAAATATACGGCCCGCGAGGAGTTGGTGGAGACTCTGAACGGAGATCCATGGGGGCGCCCTTACAAAATGGTGCGGAATAAACTCCGCACCTGGGCCCCGCCGCTGACGCAGAGTCTCCGCCCCCAGCTGGTGGAGGAGGTGGTGAGCGCTCTGTTCCCTTCACGGGGGGAGCATACGCCCCCGCCCATGGCTCCGCCGCTCACGGTGCCTGAAGCGGACCACGCGGACGACGACGACACCCCTGAAGTGACCGGGGTAGATCTGAGAGTGGCGGTAGGTAGGCTGAAGGCCAAAAATACCGCCCCAGGACCCGATGGCCTGCCAGGGAAAGCCTGGGTCCTGGCCTCGACGGCTCTTGGGCCTCGACTGGAGGCGCTCTTAAGCGCATGTATGGAGAGAGGCCAGTTTCCACTCCGTTGGAAGACGGGGAAGCTGGTCCTCATTCGGAAGCCAGGGCGCCCTGCGGACTCTCCGTCCGCATACCGGCCCATTGTGCTGCTCGACGAGGTCGGCAAGCTCTTTGAGAGAGTAATTGCAGGCCGCCTCGTCGGGCACTTGGTGAGGACGGGGCCGGATCTTGCGGATAGTCAGTTCGGCTTCCGCAAGGGGCGCTCGACGGTGGACGCCATCATGCGCGTTAGAGCCCTCACGGCGGGGGACGCGGTGTCTCGGGGCGGGGTTGTCGTGGCGGTGTCACTCGACATCGCCAACGCATTTAACACCCTGCCCTGGAGTTGCATTGGGGAGGCACTCCGGTATCACCGGGTGCCAACCTACCTCCTTCGAATAGTCGAGGCATATCTGACGGACAGAGCCGTCATCTACCCCGGTCGCGATGGGGAGTGGAACCGGCGAGAGATGTCGTGCGGTGTCCCACAGGGATCGGTTCTAGGGCCGCTCCTGTGGGACATCGGTTACGACTGGGTGCTGCGGGCCGACCTCCCTGATGGCGTCAGCGTGGTGTGCTACGCTGACGACACGCTGGTCCTGGCGCAGGGGAGGTCGCATCAGGCGGCGGCCGACGCGATGACACGCGGGGTTGCGATAGTCGTGGAGAGGATCCGGCAGTTGGGTCTCGAGGTGGCTTTGCACAAGTCCGAAGCCATGTCTTTCCATGGGCCCCGGAACAGGCCACCATCGGGATCCCAACTAACGGCAGGAGGGGTTCACATCGGCGTCGAGTCCACGATGAAGTACTTAGGACTCGTGCTCGATAGCCGGTGGAACTTCGTGGAGCATTTCCGACGTTTGGCCCCCAAACTGGAACGGACTGGGGCCGCCCTCAAGCGGCTCCTGCCCAACCTGAGGGGTCCAAACGCCTCCTGCCGGAGGCTCTACGCGGGGGTCGTGCGGTCCATGGCTACATATGGGGCCCCGGTGTGGGCGCGTTCACTGCGGCGGAGAGCCGCCCACTATCTGAACGCGCCCCAAAAGGTGGTAGCCGTAAGGCTGATCCGGGGCTACCGCACGATCTCGGGCGAGGCGGCAAGCCTCCTTGCCGGACTGCCGCCGTGGGATCTGGAGGCGATAGTCCTCGCGCGCCTGTATGAGTGGCGCGCGGAGGCACTACGCCGGGGGGAAACCCCGCTTCCGCGGCAAATCGCGGCGGAGCGGACGGACCTCTGGCGCGATCTCATGGTGGCATGGAAAGAGCGACTGTCGCAACCCAGCGCAGGGCACGCCACGATAGCGGCGGTAAGACCCCTCTTTGAGGAGTGGCTAGAGAGGCGTCACGGCGTCCTCACCTACCGCCTGACGCAGGTCCTCACCGGACACGGATGTTTCGGGAGGTTCCTGCACATCATCAGGCGGGAGGAAACGCCCGGGTGTCACCACTGCGATGATCGCCCCGAGGACACGGTGGAGCATACGGTGGGGGCCTGCCCTGCATGGGCGGAGCACCGCCGTGTCCTCGTAGAGGCGATCGGCAGCGGCGGCGACCTCTCACGCCCGGCCCTGGTTCAAGCCATGGTCCGGGGCGAGGGGGAGTGGGAGGCAGTCACCTCCTTCTGCGAAGCAGTCATGCTAGCGAAGGAGGTGGCGGGACGGGAGAGGGAGAGAGTCTCCCGTCCAAGCCGCCGCGGTGGACGCTCCGGGCGTCGGGAGCCGCGTGACGACTCCCGGCCACCGTAGGCGCGGGCCTGCGGGCGGTGAGTAATGGGTAGCTCACCGTCCGATCAGGACCAGGCCCGTGCTGGACGGCGCATACGTGTTCCACGCGCGCCTCAAAGAGATGTCAGCATCGAAGAGGGGGCCCACTAGGGCCCAAGCCTGCCGGGAAAGCGGGATCATCCAAAAGGGGTACCGCTGACCCGGAACATAAAGGGCCAAGGAAGGAACACGGGTGGGTTTTAGTCAGTAAGAGTCTGACACTCCCTTCCGCTCCACCCAGAGCGGGAGGAGTCATTTGATGATTTCCCATTCTCAAAAAAAAAAAAAAAAAGTTATCAATAGTAGGTATATTAAAATTTTTTCACTTTTTTCGAGCTAGCCACGCGTATGATGTGTCAAAACACGCGTCTGCGTGCGGGCTAATTAGCGACGGAGTAATTGGAGGTAGGTTCCGAACAATATTATGAATTTAGGATGAAAAAACGTGAAATTATATATAGCGAAATACGTAAATATATTGTTTTGGTCTTCAAACCAGCAAGACTGATCGCGCAACGCGGTCCACCCTGATGGTGTGCCAGGTAAGTAATTTATAATATGTAAACGTAGAATTTAATAAGAGTATTTTTAGAGTAAATCGAGATTATAGTGTTTTTATTATAGTGAAAATTACGAAAATTGAGTTATATTAATTTTTAAGCGAATTGATGGGTTGGGATAGGTGGAGGAGTAGGACAGAACCTAGATAGAATGAACTGCGTCGAAGACCGTCTCAAAATCCGACTCCTTAGTGCAAAGTTATCGTGGTTGGAGTAAATTGCTATATATCTAAGGTGAGTTATCAATAGTAGGTATATTAAAAAAAATTCACTTTTTTCGAGCTAGCCACGCGTATGATGTGTCAAAACACGCGTCTGCGTGCGGGCTAATTAGCGACGGAGTAATTGGAGGTAGGTTCCGAACAATATTATGAATTTAGGATGAAAAAACGTGAAATTATATATAGCGAAATACGTAAATATATTGTTTTGGTCTTCAAACCAGCAAGACTGATCGCGCAACGCGGTCCACCCTGATGGTATGCCAGGTAAGTAATTTATAATATGTAAACGTAGAATTTAGAAAGAGTATTTTTAGAGTAAATCGAGATTCCAGTGTTTTTATTATAGTGAAAATTACGAAAATTGAGTTATATTAATTTTTAAGCGAATAGATGGGTTGGGATAGGTGGAGGAGTAGGACAGAACCTAGATAGAATGAACTGCGTCGAAGACCGTCTCAAAATCCGACTCCTTAGTGCAAAGTTATCGTGGTTGGAGTAAATTGCTATATATCTAAGGTGAGTTATCAATAGTAGGTATATTAAAAAAAATTCACTTTTTTCGAGCTAGCCACGCGTATGATGTGTCAAAACACGCGTCTGCGTGCGGGCTAATTAGCGACGGAGTAATTGGAGGTAGGTTCCGAACAATATTATGAATTTAGGATGACAAAACGTGAAATTATATATAGCGAAATACGTAAATATATTGTTTTGGTCTTCAAACCAGCAAGACTGATCGCGCAACGCGGTCCACCCTGATGGTGTGCCCGGTAAGTAATTTATAATATGTAAACGTAGAATTTAATAAGAGTATTTTTAGAGTAAATCGAGATTATAGTGTTTTTATTATAGTGAAAATTACGAAAATTGAGTTATATTAATTTTTAAGCGAATTGATGGGTTGGGATAGGTGGAGGAGTAGGACAGAACCTAGATAGAATGAACTGCGTCGAAGACCGTCTCAAAATCCGACTCCTTAGTGCAAAGTTATCGTGGTTGGAGTAAATTGCTATATATCTAAGGTGAGTTATCAATAGTAGGTATATTAAAAAAATTTCACTTTTTTCGAGCTAGCCACGCTTATGATGTGTCAAAACACGCGTCTGCGTGCGGGCTAATTAGCGACGGAGTAATTGGAGGTAGGTTCCGAACAATATTATGAATTTAGGATGAAAAAACGTGAAATTATATATAGCGAAATACGTAAATATATTGTTTTGGTCTTCAAACCAGCAAGACTGATCGCGCAACGCGGTCCACCCTGATGGTGTGCCAGGTAAGTAATTTATAATATGTAAACGTAGAATTTAGAAAGAGTATTTTTAGAGTAAATCGAGATTCCAGTGTTTTTATTATAGTGAAAATTACGAAAATTGAGTTATATTAATTTTTAAGCGAATAGATGGGTTGGGATAGGTGGAGGAGTAGGACAGAACCTAGATAGAATGAACTGCGTCGAAGACCGTCTCAAAATCCGACTCCTTAGTGCAAAGTTATCGTGGTTGGAGTAAATTGCTATACAGGGTGGCCGGAACATTGACGTCCAAAAATAAAATTTCGGTCCCTCGTATCGTGGGGTATTCGAATCACCCCCATGTATGTTCCGCGACTTTTCATAGTTTTCGACCTGACCAACCTAAAAAAATTCTAAAAAAAAAAGTAGAGGGTTTTATCGAGTTTCTTTTTTTGCAACTGAATTTTCATAAGTAGTACTTTTATGCATAAAATAATCAGCTTCGTAACTGTGATGAAAGTTATGAAAATGTTGATCTAAAGTGAAAAATTTACGTTCGGTAAATTATGACTCAAATTTTCAACTTTAAATTAAAAATCTTAACAGGTGACTTCATAATTCCTAAGTAGGCTTCAAGAATGCGCCAGACTCTCAGTTTTCATAATCATAAAAAAAAAGAAGTACTTAATAGGGCTACTTTGTTTAAAATCGGCCTTCAAAGACAGCGAGGTGGAAAAATTCTTAAAATTACCCATCTGAGTAATTATTTTTTTTTGGCTATTTTCTCGTTCCTAAGGTTAATTAATGATAAGAATACTGAAAACTAACCAACAAATAGTTTCAGAGTTGGGTAAGAAAAGTTTTACGTAAAAAGTGGTTTTGAATAAAACACAGATGATAATGTGAAAAAAGTACTTAATTTATTTTTAACATTTAGAAAAGGTTTTCAAAGTGGCCACCACCAGCAGCAATACACATTCTACACCTACGTAAGAAATTGTCTGGCAATCGTCTAAAAGCGTCTCTGTTCTCTCTCACAACACGTTCAGCTTCTGCAATCAACTGCCTCAGCTCTTGTTCACTTGAACAGTCTCGGGCGTATGCTATTTCCTTGTAATAGCCCCAAATAAAGAAATCGATGGGGTTGAGATCAGGTGAGCGTGGAGGCCACCTAATTGGTCCGCTGCGTCCGATCCATCTGTTGGGGTATGTTTCATCTAAGTAATTTCGGACCTGGGTTGCATAGTGACACGGGGCGCCGTCATTTTGCAACACCATGGTTCGTCTGAGTTCGAGATTCACATCTGCCAGCAACAATGGAAGTTCATTTTCCAAAAAGTTTTTGTATGTTTCTCCATCAAGTCTGGACGGCAGTTCAAACGGACCAATTAGTTCGCCATTGAGAATACCAGACCACAAGTTAACGCTGAAGCGATGTTGAAATGTCGAAGCTCTCACTTCGAGTGGATTTTCATTCGCCCACGTGTGGTAATTATGAATATTGAATATTCCGGATCGCTCAAATCGTGACTCATCTGACCATAAAACTTTATTGAAAAATCCAGGATCCTCTTGCTCTTTTCGTAACATGGTTTGGCAAAAATCAACGCGCAATTGGTGATCTGTAGGCAGTAAAGCTTGGACTCGTCGGATGTGGAACGCGTGGTATTCTTCATCGTGAAGAATGTCTTGGATAGAAGTCCTTGGGATGTTCAGAGCACGAGCCATACTTCTCGTACTCGTAGACGGATTTCGCTGAACTTCTTCCAGCACCATTTCTCTGCGATCCGGGTTAGCTCTAGGGATTCCTTCATGACTGCCGCGTCGACCAGGAATGCGGCCTGCCATCAAAGTGTTGTGCGTGTTAATAAAAACACGATGGTCGGGATATCGCTCAGGTTGCGGCCCACCACGACGTTGAAGTTGTTCGCGATACAGTCGCGCTGCTTCATGGCCGTTTCCTTGTGCAACTCCATAAAAATAATGCATTTCTGCATATTCACTTAACGTGTAACTCATTTTTTACACTTCCACGTAAAAAAAGTCCAAATCAGAATGCAAAACACAGTCCAATAAACGAGCAAAGTAGTCAAACAAGTAGGCAGCGGAGTCCGTGGGCAAAGCGAGTGTGGTAAAGACAAAATGGCGACACGCGTATAGCAGTAAACACAATGTGAGTACGACTGAGGTACTTGTTTTGCGTTGGCTTCGGTTGCGCGCCTTGCGTGAGAGAGATAGCAATAATTCGGTCTCTTTTCCTCTCGGTCCATTGTTATTGCAGGTAAAAGAGTTGCACCCTCGTTTACAACCCATAGTCCACGAGAACGGATCGCGCAAAATTCATTTAACTAACATTTAAAAAAATCTCCGTGTTTAAATCTTAGCTTTCCTGCAGTAATTTTTGGTTAGCAAACTAAATAACCTTAGGAGCGAGAAAATGGAAAAAAAAAATTTATTAATCAGATAGCTAATTTTAAGAATTTTCCACTTCGCAGTCTTTGAAGGCCGATTAAGGCCAAAGTTAGCCCCATTAAGTTCTACGTTTTTTAATGATTATGAAAGCTGAGAGTCTGGCGCATTCTTGAAGCCTACTTGAGAACCATGAAGTCACCTGTTTAGATTTTTAATTTGAAGTTGAAAATTTAAGTCATAATTTACCGAACGTAAATTTTTCACTTTAGATCAACATTTTCATAACTTTCACCACAGTTACGAAGCTGATTATTTTATGCATAAAAGTACTACTTATGAAAATTCAGTTGCAAAAAAAGAAACTCGATAAAACCCTCTACTTTTTTTTTTGAATTTTTTTAGGTTGGTCAGGTCGAAAATTTTCAAACATTCAGAAAAAAATTCATAACTCGAAAACTATGAAAAGTCGCGGAACATACATGGGGGTGATTCGAATACCCCACGATACGAGGGACCGAAATTTTATTTTTGGACGTCAATGTTCCGGCCACCCTGTATATCTAAGGTGAGTTATCAATAGTAGGTATATTAAAATTTTTCACTTTTTTCGAGCTAGCCACGCGTATGATGTGTCAAAACACGCGTCTGCGTGCGGGCTAATTAGCGACGGAGTAATTGGAGGTAGGTTCCGAACAATATTATGAATTTAAGATGAAAAAACGTGAAATTATATATAGCGAAATACGTAAAATATATTGTTTTGGTCTTCAAACCAGCAAGACTGATCGCGCAACGCGGTCCACCCTGATGGTGTGCCAGGTAAGTAATTTATAATATGTAAACGTAGAATTTAGAAAGAGTATTTTTAGAGTAAATCGAGATTCCAGTGTTTTTATTATAGTGAAAATTACGATAATTGAGTTATATTAATTTTTAAGCGAATAGATGGGTTGGGATAGGTGGAGGAGTAGGACAGAACCTAGACAGAATGAACTGCGTCGAAGACCGTCTCAAAATCCGACTCCTTAGTGCAAAGTTATCGTGGTTGGAGTAAATTGCTATATATCTAAGGTGAGTTATCAATAGTAGGTATATTAAAAAAATTTCACTTTTTTCGAGCTAGCCACGCGTATGATGTGTCAAAACACGCGTCTGCGTGCGGGCTAATTAGCGACGGAGTAATTGGAGGTAGGTTCCGAACAATATTATGAATTTAGGATGAAAAAACGTGAAATTATATATAGCGAAATACGTAAATATATTGTTTTGGTCTTCAAACCAGCAAGACTGATCGCGCAACGCGGTCCACCCTGATGGTGTGCCAGGTAAGTAATTTATAATATGTAAACGTAGAATTTAGAAAGAGTATTTTTAGAGTAAATCGAGATTCCAGTGTTTTTATTTATAGTGAAAATTACGAAAATTGAGTTATATTAATATTTAAGCGAATTGATGGGTTGGAATAGGTGGAGGAGTAGGACAGAACCTAGATAGAATGAACTGCGTCGAAGACCGTCTCAAAATCCGACTCCTTAGTGCAAAGTTATCGTGGTTGGAGTAAATTGCTATATATCTAAGGTGAGTTATCAATAGTAGGTATATTAAAAAAAATTCACTTTTTTCGAGCTAGCCACGCGTATGATGTGTCAAAACACGCGTCTGCGTGCGGGCTAATTAGCGACGGAGTAATTGGAGGTAGGTTCCGAACAATATTATGAATTTAGGATGAAAAAACGTGAAATTATATATAGCGAAATACGTAAATATATTGTTTTGGTCTTCAAACCAGCAAGACTGATCGCGCAACGCGGTCCAGCCTGATGGTGTGCCAGGTAAGTACCTAATTTATAATATGTAAACGTAGAATTTAGAAAGAGTATTTTTAGAGTAAATCGAGATTCCAGTGTTTTTATTATAGTGAAAATTACGAAAATTGAGTTATATTAATTTTTAAGCGAATAGATGGGTTGGGATAGGTGGAGGAGTAGGACAGAACCCAGATAGAATGAACTGCGTCGAAGACCGTCTCAAAATCCGACTCCTTAGTGCAAAGTTATCGTGGTTGGAGTAAATTGCTATATATCTAAGGTGAGTTTTCAATAGTAGGTATATTAAAAAAAAATCACTTTTTTCGAGCTAGCCACGCGTATGATGTGTCAAAACACGCGTCTGCGTGCGGGCTAATTAGCGACGGAGTAATTGGAGGTAGGTTCCGAACAATATTATGAATTTAGGATGAAAAAACGTGAAATTATATATAGCGAAATACGTAAATATATTGTTTTGGTCTTCAAACCAGCAAGACTGATCCCGCAACGCGGTCCACCCTGATGGTGTGCCAGGTAAGTAATTTATATTATGTAAACGTAGAATTTAATAAGAGTATTTTTAGAGTAAATCGAGATTATAGTGTTTTTATTATAGTGAAAATTACGAAAATTGAGTTATATTAATTTTTAAGCGAATTGATGGGTTGGGATAGGTGGAGGAGTAGGACAGAACCTAGATAGAATGAACTGCGTCGAAGACCGTCTCAAAATCCGACTCCTTAGTGCAAAGTTATCGTGGTTGGAGTAAATTGCTATATATCTAAGGTGAGTTTTCAATAGTAGGTATATTTAAAAAAAAACACTTTTTTTGAGCTAGCCACGCGTATGATGTGTCAAAACACGCGTCTGCGTGCGGGCTAATTAGCGACGGAGTAATTGGAGGTAGGTTCCGAACAATATTATGAATTTAGGATGAAAAAACGTGAAATTATATATAGCGAAATACGTAAATATATTGTTTTGGTCTTCAAACCAGCAAGACTGATCGCGCAACGCGGTCCACCCTGATGGTGTGCCAGGTAAGTAATTTATAATATGTAAACGTAGAATTTAGAAAGAGTATTTTTAGAGTAAATCGAGATTCCAGTGTTTTTATTTATAGTGAAAATTACGAAAATTGAGTTAAATTAATTTTTAAGCGAATTGATGGGTTGGAATAGGTGGAGGAGTAGGACAGAACCTAGATAGAATGAACTGCGTCGAAGACCGTCTCGAAATCCGACTCCTTAGTGCAAAGTTATCGTGGTTGGAGTAAATTGCTATATATCTAAGGTGAGTTATCAATAGTAGGTATATTAAAAAAATTTCACTTTTTTCGAGCTAGCCACGCGTATGATGTGTCAAAACACGCGTCTGCGTGCGGGCTAATTAGCGACGGAGTAATTGGAGGTAGGTTCCGAACAATATTATGAATTTAGGATGACAAAACGTGAAATTATATATAGCGAAATACGTAAATATATTGTTTTGGTCTTCAAACCAGCAAGACTGATCGCGCAACGCGGTCCACCCTGATGGTGTGCCAGGTAAGTAATTTATAATATGTAAACGTAGAATTTAGAAAGAGTATTTTTAGAGTAAATCGAGATTCCAGTGTTTTTATTATAGTGAAAATTACGAAAATTGAGTTATATTAATTTTTAAGCGAATTGATGGGTTGGGATAGGTGGAGGAGTAGGACAGAACCTAGATAGAATGAACTGCGTCGAAGACCGTCTCAAAATCCGACTCCTTAGTGCAAAGTTATCGTGGTTGGAGTAAATTGCTATATATCTAAGGTGAGTTATCAATAGTAGGTATATTAAAATTTTTCACTTTTTTCGAGCTAGCCACGCGTATGATGTGTCAAAACACGCGTCTGCGTGCGGGCTAATTAGCGACGGAGTAATTGGAGGTAGGTTCCGAACAATATTATGAATTTAAGATGAAAAAACGTGAAATTATATACACGGTCAATTTTAGGTCGTTCTGGAACCGAAAGCCATATACTCGATCATCGAATTCAAAACGATTGGGACTATTATTTTCAAAAAGTTACAATAAAACAAAATCACGAAAAATCTAATTTATTGTTTTTTTTGTGTAATAGTGAGAACTCGTAGTAACGCTTCCTTGCGATTGCATATGTGTGTAAAACGTATCGACGAAGTGCAACACTTGCGAACGGTACCCACCCATTGAAAAATTCATTCATCGATCAGACAGCATGATCCGTAAGCCACGCCCCCGGCCCCATACAGTCTAGCCGACCGCCCGCGCGCCCCCGCCACGCGCCATTCCTAATTTCTTATTCCTTTCTCTAGTATTGTCTCGCGTTTCGTTGTATTAGGTCACGCACGCGCAACCTAATTACGCGCCAAAAATTTGAGTTTTGGGCTATGGTAGATTTTTATGTGACATGGCGAACCATAACTTAGAAGAGGCCAGACGTTTGTATGCTCAGCCGGAACACCTGAACTCACTGCGCGCACGTGGAATCACTGACCCTCAAGTTCCCTTCACCTCCACCATCCTGGCTGTAACCCAGCGCCTCCTCGATCATGGACAGTTTCGAGCGCCCACACACGCGCAGGGCCGCGGTAGACTACCATACTCGGCGGAATTGGAGGAAGACATACAGGAATACTTCGAACGCGACCCACGCGGCCACGTCGTAGTACCATAATGGCGGCCAGGCGATTCAATGTTAGCCAATATTATGTATCTCTCTGGCACATTAACGCGGTCTGTTCTATCAGTTCAGTGCGTGCGTATTTAAACAGTGTGTTTGGTGAGCAGTAGATAGGTCGTGGTGGCCTTGTGGTTTGGCGCATGGAGCCCTGACTTAACACCACTGGATTTTTATGTGTGGTTCGAGATAAAAAGCGTACTACTCGAGATGACTTAAGAAGTGCGACAGTGGACGCTTTTAATATTGTGAAAAGTGAAGTGAATAAAAGAGTACCTACAAGTAAGTAAGTATTTACCTACTTAGATACGAAACATGTACTCGTACTTACTTATTACTGACGCGACGGTCCTAAGCCCGTAGAAATTATGAAGGAAAAATTAGAGTTATTTAACTGATAGGTATCTAGGTAGATAAACGCAATTTAAATCAAACAATGGTTATGAATGCGGAATCAAACGATTTATTATTGTCGCGGGTACTTAGGTATCTACAGCAACAAAGTGCAAGTAGGTACTGATGACCGCGACTGGACACCACAGTGAAAGGTGGACATCTTGTTCACTGTGTACCTACCTACATCAAAACAATCTTTTTTGACCGTGGGAGGACAAGGGGGTTCCTCAATAATATCCTTGCTAGCAAATTTCTAGTATTAATGTACTTACCTACCTACTGAAAAAAAAAAACGTTATTACATTAAAATTCCTGCTTGCCATTTGGACGTACCTACCGCCACTATTTAAGCGGATTTAAACTTATTTATACTCTAAACATATGGCTGTAGTACCTACTATGTCTATTTTATCTATGCGTACGTTGAGGTACCTAGTTCACAGAGGTCGCCGATCGCCGCTAACATGCAATAGATAAAATAGGTACACAAATAAAAATACGAAAAGCGAATTCAGACTTTATTTCTTAACCGTAAACGGTAACAAATCGAAATTTCACCAAACTAGGTACAAGGAACATAGGTACGCAGTTTACTAAAATTATTCTGAGAAGCCACAGAATTGATGCACAACCGAATTCAGCGGTTAACTTTATAAAAATAAGGTCTTAATTCGGTACAATATTTTCATAGAACAGGGCACCACCAACTTATAATGAACTCTATTTGACAGATAAAACGATTCATTTTTCTGTTTGAATTGCCTGCCTTTGTAGAAGCCGTCGTACCGCGCAGCTGCGCTGGAAGTTACATTGTAAAACTTCGTAGGCAGTATTATTTTTATTCATTATAATTTTATTATGGTAGGTAGCTGTATGCTTTTTAAGTACCTATTAGCTCGACACTCGATTCAAGGCCTTAAATACAACTCACAAGCGTACTCGTCATGTCTAGTTGAGGTAATAGACCGTACGATTACTAGTGATTTCGTGATGCGAGAGTAGTGAATGAAATTTCAATTAATTTCTCTCGTTTACGAGGAGATGTGATAGTAATAAACACCGTGCCGTGCGTCCAATTAGGTTCCAATACAAACGAGAGATAACGGAGGTAAATGAACTTACACCAACCTAAATCGTACCTACCTGAAATAAAATACCTACTTGCAGCAACGTCCGTTGACCCACCACGACTCACGAGTGCGCTCAGCTGTCCCGCGATACGACATCGCCGAGTGGACCGCATACAATGTAGCGTTAAGAATGAAATAGTGGAAGGGCTACTAAGATTTAACTCGAATGACAGAATAAAAGTGATAAATTTCTAACTTCTATATTAGATGTCTTAAAAAAATTATAACAATGCCAATAGTAACTATTAATCGTCTGGAGTTACTGTGTTTCGGCTCCAGAACGATGTAAAATTGATCGTGTATAGCGAAATACGTAAAATATATTGTTTTGGTCTTCAAACCAGCAAGACTGATCGCGCAACGCGGTCCACCCTGATGGTGTGCCAGGTAAGTAATTTATAATATGTAAACGTAGAATTTAGAAAGAGTATTTTTAGAGTAAATCGAGATTCCAGTGTTTTTATTATAGTGAAAATTACGAAAATTGAGTTATATTAATTTTTAAGCGAATAGATGGGTTGGGATAGGTGGAGGAGTAGGACAGAACCTAGACAGAATGAACTGCGTCGAAGACCGTCTCAAAATCCGACTCCTTAGTGCAAAGTTATCGTGGTTGGAGTAAATTGCTATATATCTAAGGTGAGTTATCAATAGTAGGTATATTAAAATTTTTCACTTTTTTCGAGCTAGCCACGCGTATGATGTGTCAAAACACGCGTCTGCGTGCGGGCTAATTAGCGACGGAGTAATTGGAGGTAGGTTCCGAACAATATTATGAATTTAAGATGAAAAAACGTGAAATTATATATAGCGAAATACGTAAAATATATTGTTTTGGTCTTCAAACCAGCAAGACTGATCGCGCAACGCGGTCCACCCTGATGGTGTGCCAGGTAAGTAATTTATAATATGTAAACGTAGAATTTAGAAAGAGTATTTTTAGAGTAAATCGAGATTCCAGTGTTTTTATTATAGTGAAAATTACGAAAATTGAGTTATATTAATTTTTAAGCGAATAGATGGGTTGGGATAGGTGGAGGAGTAGGACAGAACCTAGACAGAATGAACTGCGTCGAAGACCGTCTCAAAATCCGACTCCTTAGTGCAAAGTTATCGTGGTTGGAGTAAATTGCTATATATCTAAGGTGAGTTATCAATAGTAGGTATATTAAAAAAAAATCACTTTTTTCGAGCTAGCCACGCGTATGATGTGTCAAAACACGCGTCTGCGTGCGGGCTAATTAGCGACGGAGTAATTGGAGGTAGGTTCCGAACAATATTATGAATTTAGGATGAAAAAACGTGAAATTATATATAGCGAAATACGTAAATATATTGTTTTGGTCTTCAAACCAGCAAGACTGATCGCGCAACGCGGTCCACCCTGATGGTGTGCCAGGTAAGTAATTTATAATATGTAAACGTAGAATTTAGAAAGAGTATTTTTAGAGTAAATCGAGATTCCAGTGTTTTTATTTATAGTGAAAATTACGAAAATTGAGTTATATTAATATTTAAGCGAATTGATGGGTTGGAATAGGTGGAGGAGTAGGACAGAACCTAGATAGAATGAACTGCGTCGAAGACCGTCTCAAAATCCGACTCCTTAGTGCAAAGTTATCGTGGTTGGAGTAAATTGCTATATATCTAAGGTGAGTTATCAATAGTAGGTATATTAAAAAAAATTCACTTTTTTCGAGCTAGCCACGCGTATGATGTGTCAAAACACGCGTCTGCGTGCGGGCTAATTAGCGACGGAGTAATTGGAGGTAGGTTCCGAACAATATTATGAATTTAGGATGAAAAAACGTGAAATTATATATAGCGAAATACGTAAATATATTGTTTTGGTCTTCAAACCAGCAAGACTGATCGCGCAACGCGGTCCAGCCTGATGGTGTGCCAGGTAAGTAATTTATAATATGTAAACGTAGAATTTAGAAAGAGTATTTTTAGAGTAAATCGAGATTCCAGTGTTTTTATTATAGTGAAAATTACGAAAATTGAGTTATATTAATTTTTAAGCGAATAGATGGGTTGGGATAGGTGGAGGAGTAGGACAGAACCTAGATAGAATGAACTGCGTCGAAGACCGTCTCAAAATCCGACTCCTTAGTGCAAAGTTATCGTGGTTGGAGTAAATTGCTATATATCTAAGGTGAGTTTTCAATAGTAGGTATATTAAAAAAAATTCACTTTTTTCGAGCTAGCCACGCGTATGATGTGTCAAAACACGCGTCTGCGTGCGGGCTAATTAGCGACGGAGTAATTGGAGGTAGGTTCCGAACAATATTATGAATTTAGGATGACAAAACGTGAAATTATATATAGCGAAATACGTAAATATATTGTTTTGGTCTTCAAACCAGCAAGACTGATCGCGCAACGCGGTCCACCCTGATGGTGTGCCCGGTAAGTAATTTATAATATGTAAACGTAGAATTTAATAAGAGTATTTTTAGAGTAAATCGAGATTATAGTGTTTTTATTATAGTGAAAATTACGAAAATTGAGTTATATTAATTTTTAAGCGAATTGATGGGTTGGGATAGGTGGAGGAGTAGGACAGAACCTAGATAGAATGAACTGCGTCGAAGACCGTCTCAAAATCCGACTCCTTAGTGCAAAGTTATCGTGGTTGGAGTAAATTGCTATATATCTAAGGTGAGTTTTCAATAGTAGGTATATTAAAAAAAAATCACTTTTGTCGAGCTAGCCACGCGTATGATGTGTCAAAACACGCGTCTGCGTGCGGGCTAATTAGCGACGGAGTAATTGGAGGTAGGTTCCGAACAATATTATGAATTTAGGATGAAAAAACGTGAAATTATATATAGCGAAATACGTAAATATATTGTTTTGGTCTTCAAACCAGCAAGACTGATCGCGCAACGCGGTCCACCCTGATGGTGTGCCCGGTAAGTAATTTATAATATGTAAACGTAGAATTTAATAAGAGTATTTTTAGAGTAAATCGAGATTATAGTGTTTTTATTATAGTGAAAATTACGAAAATTGAGTTATATTAATTTTTAAGCGAATTGATGGGTTGGGATAGGTGGAGGAGTAGGACAGAACCTAGATAGAATGAACTGCGTCGAAGACCGTCTCAAAATCCGACTCCTTAGTGCAAAGTTATCGTGGTTGGAGTAAATTGCTATATATCTAAGGTGAGTTTTCAATAGTAGGTATATTAAAAAAAATTCACTTTTTTCGAGCTAGCCACGCGTATGATGTGTCAAAACACGCGTCTGCGTGCGGGCTAATTAGCGACGGAGTAATTGGAGGTAGGTTCCGAACAATATTATGAATTTAGGATGACAAAACGTGAAATTATATATAGCGAAATACGTAAATATATTGTTTTGGTCTTCAAACCAGCAAGACTAATCAAATCAAATCAAATCAAAAGTCATTTATTCAAATTAGGCTGAGAATCAGCACTTTTTGAACGTCAAAATCACATAAGACAGTCCCCCCAAAACGCCCACCCTTCACCACTTCCTAGTGCTTTAGCTGGGAAGAAGAAGTGGCGGAACAAACTCCCCAGCAGCACTGCTGTCTGTTCAGTTAGAAGAACTGGATTCTATACATATAGTAATAAATAAATTAACATTACGAAACACAAAAATATTAAAATTATTTGCCATATGTCAGCTAGCACACGCCAATATTTAAAACTATACTCAAGCATAAATAAATAATAAAAACAAAAACGCAAACAGAACTTAATACATAATAAAAAGCCTCCTGACATAAAGGGCGTGCCCGCTTACATATGCAATGCTGCATTATGTTTTTTTATATGTATATAGCTGTAACTAGTAGCCACAAATGATAAACTAGGACCTTCGAAGTAAAATAAAGAAACATTAATTTCTAATAACAATAACAAAACCATAGTCAGCAAGCTGACCTGTCACCACAAGCAGCACCCGTTCACGAGCATAACGCAAAGATCAGCCATTACCCCCCTCGCCATATTTGAGGGAAGGAGGCAACCCGACCCCCGACGCTACCGCAAGCATTGACATCTAAGGGAGCATGACGAACTTGCTGCCGGTTGCTCAAAAGAATAATATGATGAACTGTCGAGGTCACTAGCTAACCATATATTGCAATACAACTCATTAAAAAACATTGAAATGAGTAGATTATGTCAATAATAAATAAAAATTAAATTAAACTAAGGTGACTAATAAATATAGTCAAATAAAATAAACAATTATATGAACTCGTATAACTTGTCAGTAGGTAAGCTAATTTTGGAGAAAGAACATAAACATTGTCTTGAGTTAATCACAGCGACCAACTATTTTTATCGTTTAAGTAATCGTTGATTGAATAGTATGCCTTTGAACAAAGGTTGGATTTTACTTTAGCTTTAAACGCATTAAAAGGCAATTCTAACAAAGAAGAGGGAAGCTTGTTATAAAAGTTTATACCAAGCCCAACAAATGAGTTATGGACCTTATGAAGCCGGTGAAAGGGAGCACGTAGTTTCTCCTTGTTTCTAGTGTTAATATTATGAATATCACTGTTTTTTGTGTATAAGTGTATATTTTGCCTAATATATAAGATGTTGGCGAAGATGAATTGTGAGGCCACCGTGAGAATACCAATCTCTTTAAAAAAATCTCTCAGAGTAACTCTAGCACCTAGCTGGTAAATTGCTCGTACAGCTCGTTTTTGCAGAACAAATATATTTTGAATATCAGCGGCTTTGCCCCACAGCAGAATGCCGTAGGACATGACGCTATGAAAATAACTGAAATAGACTAGCCGAGCTGTATCAACGTCAGTGTATTGTCTTACTTTCCTGACGGCATAGGCGGCCGAACTGAGCCTTCCCGCTAGGCATGATATATGTGATCCCCACTGAAGCTTGGCATCAACTGTTATGCCCAGAAATACTGCCGAGTCTACAGTTTCAAGTACCTCTTTATCTAAGACGATGTTGGTCGACTGATCGCGCAACGCGGTCCACCCTGATGGTGTGCCCGGTAAGTAATTTATAATATGTAAACGTAGAATTTAATAAGAGTATTTTTAGAGTAAATCGAGATTCCAGTGTTTTTATTATAGTGAAAATTACGAAAATTGAGTTATATTAATTTTTAAGCGAATAGATGGGTTGGGATAGGTGGAGGAGTAGGACAGAACCTAGATAGAATGAACTGCGTCGAAGACCGTCTCAAAAGGTTAGGTTAGGTTAGGTTAGGTTTAGGTTTGGAGGCCGGCAACTCTACGCCGGCATCTTGAGGAGCATGGCCCTTTACGGGGCCCCTATCTGGGAGGACTCCCTCCAAAGGCGGGAGAACGCCGCCGCCTTGCGGGCCCCCCAAAGGGCCATAGCCCAGCGGGTGTCGCGGGCCTACCGCACGGTGGGTTTCGCGGCAGCGTGTGCTCTGGCTGGCACCCCTCCTTGGGAACTCGAGGCGTGGGTGCTCGCCAGAGTATACGAATGGACGGCGGGGCGCAGGGCGAGAGGAGAACGCCCCGCCCCGGAAGAGCGGGAGGCCGTCCGGCGGGAGGCGAGGGACGCCATTGTCGTCCATTGGACGAGGGACCTCGCCACCGCAGCCTTCGGCCGCCGAACCCTCGACGCGATCGGGCCGGTCCTGCGAGACTGGCTCGATCGGTCGCACGGGTTTCTCTCGTTTCGTCTGGTGCAGGTGCTGTCCGGACACGGTTGTTTCGGATCGTACCTGCACCGAATCGGACGGGAGGAGACACCGTCGTGCCACGACTGTGGCGCGGCGGAGGACGAAGCGCAGCACACCCTCGTCGTGTGCCCGTCGTGGTCGGAGCCGCGCCGCAGTCTCACTGCGGTGATTGGACCGGACCTCTCACTCCCCGGTTTGGTGAACGCCATGCTGGGCGATGAGAGGTCCTGGGCGGCAGTGGCCTCCTTCTGCGAACACGTCATGTCCCAGAAGGAGGCGGCGGAGCGCGCGCGGGAGGACGACCCTCACGCGGCGGCGCTCCGAAGACGGAGGAGGGGTCGGAGAAGACGTCAGTATGACGGTCATCTCCGACTCCTCCCAGGTGGAGACCAGCAGGCAACGGGTGCGGGGGCACCCTTGCCTGTATTGCACAGGCCTCCACCAGTGTCGGACGGGAATGGCCAGGTGTTCCCGGCCATTCCCGTAGCCCCCCAGTTAAATGGGGGGCATGCGGGGACCGCCAACTAGGCGGGCATACGCCGGGAGGGCTGTGGAAGCAGAGGCTGAGCCAATTTCCCATAGCCCTCCCATCACGGCGTCGCGGGAACACCGCTGAGTTTTAGTGGGTATACTGCCACTCTGGCAGGGAGTCCCACATACTCTGTCTCGTCCCCCGACGAGCGGAGATGCGTAATGTCATTTCTCAGCGACAAAAAAAAAAAAAAAAAAAAAAAAAAAGGTTTAGGTTTGGAGGAAGTGCTCAAACAAAGAGGACGAGAGGCGCGCGGGGTTGACAGGCCTCTCTTCTAGCGAGGAAAACCTGCCAGCCAAGGCGGGCAGAAGAGGGCGAGGTCGCGCAATCGGTGGAGCGTCAGCTCCTTCGGTTTCGCGCGACTCTCTAGGGCGCTTTCTTAAGCGCCCCGACATGCCGGCACCCAGCGGAGGAAGCGACCCGGGGACCAAGCAGGTGGAGTGCGCTTCTAGCCAAAGCTCCACTTCTTTGGTCACCACAAGGGGGAAGAGTGACCTGGAGCCCCTTGAGTCGGACCTAAGCGGGGGCTCCACTATGTCCCTGCTGGGAGCCAACAAGGCGGAGGCGAACGCCGCCAAGCGGGCGCAAAGGAAGGCTGTCGCGGCTGACGAAGTCAGCGAGTTGGCCCGACAGGCCCGAGAGCGGCGATCCACTCGGATGGCTGCCGGGGGGAGCGTATCGGCGGTGGCGCTCAGCCGCCAAGTTATGGACGGCGTGGATGTCGTCCTGAAGGTTGCCACCAAATCGGGCAGCCTGAAGGGCACGTTCACGCGCGCCCTAAAAGAGGCGGCTGAAGATATCAGGGAGGCGGTTGGGGTCCTCGTTACTCGTACGAGCACGGAGGAGACGGCGAAGCTATGGGAGGAGAATGGCCGTCTCCGATCCGAGTTAGAGGACCTCAAGCGGCAGTTCGCTGCCCAGAGGGCAGCTTCCACGGCCTCCTGCTCCTCTTCCTCCGCAGCCTTGCCGTTGGCTTCATCGGTCCCGCTGTCGACACCTGCACTTGCGTGCATGCCGTTGCGTTGCGTGGGTGCCCGAATGGAGGGCATAGAGGCAAGGCTCCTCCCGGCTGAGACCCTCCGCCCACCGCTCGCTGCGGACAAGCGGAGGAAGGAGGGGACCAAGAGGCCTGCCGAGGGGCCCAGAAAGCCCGTGGAGCGCACGTCCGCGCCCACTGCCCGGACGGCCGCGCCACCGGCAGCCGGACCCCCGCCGACCGCACCCACGGCGACCGCGCCCGGATCTACCAAGGAGACCTGGACTACGGTCGTCAAGAGGGGCCGCCGCAAGGAGAAGACAGCGCCGCTGGTACCCACTAAAGCACCGGCACCGAAGAAGGCCCAGGGACCGCCTAAGGTCAGAGCCCCACGCTCCGCGGCTGTAGTAATTACGCTGCAGCCCGGAGCCGTCGAAAGGGGCATATCATATAAGGCGGTCCTAACGGAGGCGAGGGCCAAGGTCGCGTTCCCCGACCTTGGCATACCGTCCGGCCTCAGAATGAGGCCGGCGATTACGGGGGCGCGACTGCTGGAGGTGTCGGGTGCCTCTAGCGGCGAAAAGGCGGACATCTTGGCCGCCAAACTGCGAGAGGTCCTCAACCCGGAGGACGTCCGGGTGTCCAGGCCTATGAAGACCGCTGAGCTGCGCATCGATGGCCTGGATGACTCGACGACCCCGGCTGAGGTCGTGGCGGCTGTCGCTCGAGTCGGCGGATGTTCGCCCGATGACGTGCGATCGGGCGAGATTCGCTTTGACGCTTCCGGTCTCGGCGCGATCTGGGTGCGGTGTCCGGTGGCGGCGGCGAACAAAGTCGCCGACGCTGGGCGTCTGTTGGTGGGGTGGGTGGCAGCGAGGGTGAAGCGGCTGCAACCCAGGGCCTTGCGGTGCTACCGTTGCTTTGACATTGGGCATGTCAGAGCACGGTGCACCGCCGAAATAGACCGCAGCGAGCAGTGCTATCGCTGCGGTGAGGCCGGCCACAAGGCGGCCCAGTGCTCCGCGGCGCCAAACTGCAGCCTCTGTACAGCTGCGGGGAGGCCCGCTGGGCACAGAGTGGGTGGAAAGGCTTGTGGCGCGCCCGCCAACAAGAAGAAGAAGAGAGGGTCTGCTAAGGCTGCCGGGGGCTCTTTACCCCCCCCTCAGCCTGGCTGCCCTTCGGCCGACTCCCGGCCTCAGAATGGTGCGGAGGGAATGGATTGCGCATAATTGCGCTCTACCATTTCCTCCAAGGCAATATCAACCACTGTGCCAGAGCTCAGGATCTCTTGCTCCAGAGCATGGCAGAGTGGTCGATTCACGTGGCTGTGGTCGCCGAACCGTACTTTGTCCCCCCCAGGGATAACTGGGTGGGAGACCTGGACGGTTTGGTGGCCATCATTGGCGGGGCTCTTGTCAACCCGTCCCGAGGTCACGGCTGGGTAGCCGCCCTCGTGGACGGCATTGGTATGGTTGGGGCGTATTTTTCGCCCAACAAGAGTCTCGCCGACTTCGAGAGGTTCCTTGTCGCGTTGGGTGCCGTCGTGGGCCGACTCCACCCTCGCCCTGTGCTGTTGCTGGGGGATCTCAACGCCAAGTCTGTGGCGTGGGGATCTCCTGTGACCGATGCTAGGGGCGAGGTGCTGGAGGAGTGGGCGGTCACGACTGGCTTGACCGTCCTAAATCGGGGCTCGGTCCACACATGCGTGCGGCAGCGGGGCGGCTCTATAGTGGACGTCTCGTTCGCTAGCCCTGCTGTCGCGATCCGTGTCCGCGACTGGCGTGTCGCCGTGGAGGTGGAGACGTTGTCGGATCACCGTTACATCCGTTTCGACGTCTCCGCCCAGACCAGCGGCGGCCGCAGTTCGATGGCCCCGCGAATGGACGGTCCGCGCTGGGCGCGTAAGCGCATCGACAGGGAGCTTCTCGAGGAGGCCGCTATTGTCCAGGCCTGGTTCCGGGAGTCGGCAACAAACGGACCCGTCGACGTCGAACAGGAGGCGCTGTGGTTCCGCGGGGCGATGACGCAAATCTGCGACGCGTCCATGCCCCGGGTCCACGCACAGTCAGCAAGGCGCCAGGTGTACTGGTGGACCGCCGAGATCGCGCAGCTGCGCGTCGCGTGCGTGGCGGTTAGACGCCAGTACACCCGATACCGGAGGAGACGTCGTCGGGTCCCTGACGAAGAAGCCGCGCTGTATGAGGTGTACCGCGCGGCGAAGGAGGCTCTGTGGCTGGCCATCGGCGAGGCGAAAACGCGAGCCAGGGAGGAGATGTTGGAGAGTCTAGACGGGGATCCGTGGGGGCGCCCTTATCGCGCGGTCCGAGGGAAACTTCGAGCCGCGGCGCCCCCACTTACGGAGAGTCTCCAACCCGAGCTGCTGGAGGAAGCAGTCGCAGCCCTCTTCCCGGTGAGAGCGGAGCACAGTCCGCCGCCGATGGCTGTGCCCACAGCCGCAGAGCCTACAGGAGAGAACGCCATCAGTGTCCCAGAGGTGACACAGGCAGAGATGGGGGCAGCCGTGATGCGGCTCCGGGCCAAGAACGTGGCTCCGGGGCCCGACGGGATCCACGGCTGCGTATTAGCCCTCGCTCTGAAGGAGCTTGAGCCCCAACTGAGAGGACTCTACACAGCGTGTCTTGAGCGGGGCCAGTTTCCCACTTTGTGGAAATCTGGTCGTCTGGTCCTGCTCAGGAAGGCGGGGCGCCCTGCCGACTCGCCGTCCGCGTACCGGCCCATAGTGCTGCTAGACGAGGTGGGCAAGCTGTTTGAGCGTATTATCGCAGCCCGCCTCGTCGGCCACTTGTGCAGAGAGGGGCCGGACCTGGACGACAGCCAGTTTGGTTTTCGGCATGGGCGCTCCACCATCCACGCTGTGTCGCGGGTGAGAGTCCTGGCAGAGGAAGCGGTGTCCCGGGGCGGGGTGATGTTGGCGGTGTCCTTGGACATCTCCAACGCCTTCAACACCCTGCCCTGGAGTTGTATTCGGGAGGCACTGCGCTATCATCGGGTGCCTCCCTACCTCCGCCACATCGTTGGGGCTTATCTGTCGGAGAGGTGTGTCACCTACGTGGGACGTGATGGCGGAAACCAGCGCCGCATGTCGTGCGGTGTTCCGCAGGGCTCGGTCCTAGGCCCGCTCCTGTGGAACATCGGGTACGACTGGGTGCTGAGGGGTGAGCTCCAACTGGGCGTAGATCTGACGTGTTATGCGGATGACACGCTGGTCACTGCCCGGGGGAGCTCGCACAGGGAGGCAGCGTTGCTGGCGACGGCTGCGGTCTCAGAGGTGGTGGGCCGCATACGTCGCCTAGGCCTGGAGGTGGCCCTCAGCAAGTCGGAGGCCATGGTGTTTCATGGCCCCCGGCGGGCGCCGCCGCCCGGCTCACACATCGTGGTCGGGGGGGCTCGGATCGCTGTCGAGTCCACCATGAAGTATTTAGGATTGGTGCTCGACAGCCGGTGGAACTTCGAGCCCCACTTCCGACGGCTGGCGCCCAAGTTGCTGGGCGCGGCTGGCGCGCTCGCAACGCTGCTTCCCAATCTGGGGGGCCCGAGCGCCGTCTGTAGACGGCTCTACGTGGGGGTCGTGCGATCCATGGCCCTGTATGGGGCCCCGGTGTGGGCCTCTGACCTGACGGCCGGCAGCATCGCTGTTTTGCGAAAGCCGCAGAGGGCGATGGCCGTCAGAGTCATCAGGGGGTATCGCACGATCTCCTACGAGGCGGCGTGCGTACTGGCCGGATCCCCGCCCTGGGACCTCGAGGCGAAAGTACTCGCGTCGTTGTATCGGTGGCGCGAGGAAGCGAGGGCGCGGGGCGAGGGACCGATGCAGCGACACATAGAGCTGCGTCGGTCTCAGCTTCGCGAGGTCCTGGTGGCGGAATGGCGGGACAGGCTTTCACGCCCTACCGCCGGCCTCGTCACCATCGAGGCGGTCCGGCCGGTGCTCGAGCGCTGGCTCGGGAGGAGGCACGGCTCCCTGTCGTTTCGGGTGACGCAGGTGCTCTCGGGGCATGGCTGCTTCGGGAAGTACCTGTGTCGCATAAACAGGGAGCCGGACGCCCGGTGTCACCACTGCGTCGACTGCCGGGAGGACACGGCGCGGCATACGCTGGCAGAGTGTGCCGCTTGGGAGGAGCCGCGCCGTGCCCTCATCTCAGAAGTAGGCAGTGACTTGTCGCTGCCGGCCGTAGTTGAGTCGATGGTCGGCAGCGACGAGTCCTGGGACGCGGTGGTTTCCTTCTGCGAGACAGTCGTCTCGCAGAAGGAGGCTGCGGAAAGGGAGAGGGAGATCTCGTCCACTCACCCGGCCCGCAGAAGGCGCACCGGGCGTCGGCGGAGGGCGGACAACGCCCTCTTCCAGCCCCCCTAAATGGGTCCAGGGGCGACGGACTCGGGGACGTCCGTCGCCCCCCACACACTAGGACCCGAGGTGGCGGCGCGTAGTGTTCCACGCGCGCCCCTTTTAGACGTCACGGGGGGAGTCAAACACCTCACTCCCCCCCAGACCCGAAGTGGCCCGCAGCGGCGGGCCGGCACCAGTCGGGGGTTGCGGAAGGATCGTACGTTCCCGCGACCCCCGGCGTAGGTGTGAGATGGAACACCGGGGTGGTTTTTAGTCAGTAAGAGTCTGACAGACCCCGCCGCCCGCCCCAGGGCGGCGGACATCCATGAGGATTTTCCACCCCGGAAACAAAAAAAAAAAAAAAAAAAAAAGGTTAGGTTAGGTTTCGGGGGTTGTGGAAGGATCGTATGTTCCCGCGACCCCCGGCGTAGGTGTGAGATGGAACACCGGGGTGGTTTTTAGTCAGTAAGAGTCTGACAGACCCCGTCGCCCGCCCCAGGGCGGCGGACATCCATGAGGATTTTCCACCCCGGAAACAAAAAAAAAAAAAAAAAAAGGTTAGGTTAGGTTAGGTTAGGTTGGGGTGCATCCGTGTGCGGCCAGAGCAGACGAGTCGGACTCCGACGACTCAAATCTAGACACGTCGGCAGCAGAGAGCGACCGCCTCGAGCGAAAGAGGGCCTACCTGCGGCACGGGTCCGAGGGATCCTCGTCGGCTGGAGGCGGGGCGCAGAAGAAGTCAAAGTCCAAAAGGGCTTCGACTTCTTCGAAAGCAGGAGATGGCCACGTTGTGGGTTTGGTGGACGCCGAGCGCCAGCTAAACCTGCTAAAACGGGCGCAACTCCAGCAGGACCTGGAGGAGAGGGTCGCTGCCAGAGAGCGCCAGGCGCAGGCCGCCCGGTCGAGGGCCGGCTATGGGGCATCCAGTGTCCTGTATGCTGGCCACTCCTTGGCGGAACTGGAGCGCATGGCGCGGGAGGACAGGGAGGAGGTCCTGGAGGTCGCCTCAAAGTCCTCCAACCTGAAGGGGACCTTCCAGAAGGCCCTTAAATGCCGGGCTGCCAGTCTGCATGGCATTGTGCAGGAGCTGGTGCAGCGGACGGCCACGGATGAGACGCGGCAACTGCAGGCGAAGGTGGATCGCCTGCAGGCGGAGGTCAGCCAGCTGCACCAGAAGCTGGCTGAGGTCACTGCTCGGCCTGCGCAATCAGCCCCTGGACCGGTGGTAGGAGGCTCCACCTCCTCCCCTCACAACCTTGAGGAGATACTCCGAAAGGTTGTCATGGAGGAGAGGGCCTTCACCCGAGCCTGCTTCGCAGGCATCGAGGACCGGCTCCTGCCGGAGAAGCGGCTCCGCCCGCCGCTAGCGGCGGATAAGGCACCACGCAGGGTGCCGGAACATGCGCCTTTAGCAGGCCCGGCATCGGGTGCGCAGCCCCAGGCCCCGAAGCCCTCCAAGGGCAAAGGCGAGGGCAAGAGGACCAAGGCGGCTCCTCAAAACCTCACCATCAGCTCGGAGGGAGCGTCTGGGTCGGCTGCCACTCCAGCGGCAGCCCCCCAGAGTTCGCAGGAGGAAGACGCCCTTCTTCCCTCCACCACCCCGTCCAACCAGTCGTGGACGGAAGTGGTCAGGAGGGGAAAAGGGAAGGGAGGGCAAAAGTCGGCCCCCAAGCCCGCCGCGACTGCACCGGCAGTCAAAAGGGCTCCAGCTGGCGGGAGGAAGTTAGTTCCTCCCAAGACCGCGGCCGTCGTGGTGACCATCACCCCGGAGGCCGCGGAGCGGGGCGAGACGTACGAGTCCGTCCTAAGACGGGCTCGTACCAATGCTGATCCCTCCCAGCTGGGGATCAGCAAAATAACGTGCCGCCGAACCCTAACCGGAGCTCGAATTTTCGAGTTCTCGGGGGAACAGCGCGGCACAAACGCGGACCTCTTCGCAACGAAGTTGCAAGAGGTCATCGCCGACGCGGCAACGGTCGTCAGGCCCGTCAAGACCGCAGCCTTGGAGGTGGCCGATCTGGACGATTCGGCCACCAAGGAGGATGTGGTGGCGGCCGTCGCGGCGGCTGGAGGCTGCGACGCTGGCGCGGTGAAAGCTGGAGCCATCAGGCTCGGCCGCCGCGGCATGGGTATCGTCCGCGTCGAGTGCCCAGTCGCCGCGGCTGGGGCCGCCCTTGCCGCGACCAAGGGACGGCTGCTTGTGGGGCTCAGCTCGGCTGTGGTCCGGGCACTTGAAGACCAGCCCTTGCGCTGCTTCAAGTGCTTCTCCTTCGGCCACACCCGAGCCACGTGTCCCTCCAAGGCCGACTGGGGAGACACGTGCTACCAGTGCGGGCAAGAGGGGCACAAGAGTGCCACTTGCCGCGCCACCACGCCACACTGCACGGCGTGTGCCGCCAGTGGCCGCCCCGCGGGCCACAGGATGACGGGCAGGAGCTGTAAGCCCCCCGTCAAGAAGGGCATAGTGCCGGCGCAGGTTCGACCTGTCGCCACCACCGCCGCCGCCGTCGTCGCCGCCGCTGCAGCTCCAGCGGCGGTAGCTGAGGAGGAGGGTGCCATGTCGGAATAATGCAGGTTTCCGACTACCGCATCCTCCAGGCGAACACCAACCACTGCAGAGCGGCCCAGGACCTGGACCTGGCTGAAGACTGCGGGCGCCCTCTCGTGGCTGCTCCCCAATTTAGGGGGGCCCAGCGCGCGATGCCGGCAACTTTACGCCGGCATCTTGAGGAGTATGGCCCTCTACGGGGCCCCAATCTGGGAGGACTCCCTCCAAAGGCGGGAGAACGCCGCCGCCTTGCGGGCCCCCCAAAGGGCCATAGCTCAGCGGGTGTCGCGGGCCTACCGCACGGTGGGCTTCGCGGCAGCGTGTGCTCTGGCTGGCACCCCTCCTTGGGAACTCGAGGCGTGGGTGCTCGCCAGAGTATACGAATGGACGGCGGGGCGGAGGGCGAGAGGAGAACGCCCCGCCCCGGAAGAGCGGGAGGCCGTCCGGCGGGAGGCGAGGGACGCCATCGTCGTCCATTGGACGAGGGACCTCGCCACCGCAGCTTTCGGCCGCCGAACCCTCGACGCGATCGGGCCGGTCCTGCGAGACTGGCTCGATCGGTCGCATGGGTTCCTCTCGTTCCGTCTGGTGCAGGTGCTGTCCGGACACGGTTGTTTCGGATCGTACCTGCACCGAATCGGACGGGAGGAGACACCGTCGTGCCACGACTGCGGTGCGGCGGAGGACGCGGCGCAGCACACCCTCGCGGTGTGCCCGTCGTGGTCCGAGCCGCGCCGCAGTCTCACTGCGGTGATCGGACCGGACCTCTCACTCCCCGGTTTGGTCAACGCCATGCTGGGCGATGAGAGGTCCTGGGCGGCAGTGGCCTCCTTCTGCGAACACGTCATGTCCCAGAAGGAGGCGGCGGAGCGCGCGCGGGAGGACGATCCTAACGCGGCGGCGCTCCGAAGACGGAGGAGGGGTCGGAGAAGACGTCAGTATGACGGCCATCAGCGACTCCTCCCCGGTGGAGGCCAGCAGGCAACGGGTGCGGGGGCACCCTTGCCTGTATTGCACGGGCCTCCACCAGTGTCGGACGGGAATGGCCAGGTGTTCCCGGCCATTCCCGTAGCCCCCCAGACTGGGGGGCATGCGGGGCCCGCCAGCTAGGCGGGCATACGCCGGGAGGGCTGTGGAAGCAGAGGCTGAGCCAATTTCCCATAGCCCTCCCATCACGGCGTCGCGGGAACACCGCTGAGTTTTAGTGGGTATACTGCCACTCTGGCAGGGAGTCCCACATACTCTGTCTCGTCCCCCGACGAGCGGAGATGCGTAATGTCATTTCTCAGCGACAAAAAAAAAAAAAAAAAAAAGGTTGGGGTGCATGTTGAAGAGCCTCCTCGTGGCGCACCCTGGGCAACGTCGGCTCCAATTTCTCCCAGTGCGGTTTTGGGGGACAATTGGGGCTGGCGGCTAATCTTCAACAAGCGGGGAAAAGTCGCGGTTCCAATCACCGATCATGCTTGATGGTCGGTGAAGGGAACTGGGCTACAGAGGGCAGATACGTCCACTCCTCCTCTGCTTACAGAGGGAGGTGAGTGGGCGTAGACTGGGCAGGGCCGCCGATGCGGAACAGGCGGTCGTGTCCCGGAGGGAGGCAGCGGCGCGCGCGCGGGGGATGATTCTCTCGCGCGGCGCCGCTCCGGAGAGGGGAGGGGTCGAGGAAGACGCCGGTCTGGTAGTCACCTCCGGCTCCTCCCGGGTGGAGGCCAGCAGGCGGTGGGTGCGGGGGCGCCCTTTGCCTGTATTGCACGGGCCTCCACCAGTGTCGGACGGGAGTGGCCGGGTGTTCCCGGCCATTCCCGTAGCCCCCCAGTTGAATGGGGGGCATGCGGGGCCCGCCAACTAGGCGGGCATACGCCGGGAGGGCTGTGGAAGCAGAGGCTGAGCCAATTTCCCATAGCCCTCCCATCACGGCGTCGCGGGAACACCGCTGAGTTTTAGTGGGTATACTGCCACTCTGGCAGGGAGTCCCACATACTCCGTCTCGTCCCCCGACGAGCGGAGATGCGTAATGTCATTTCTCAGCGACAAAAAAAAAAAAAAAAAAAAAGGGGTGCATGTTGAAGAGCCTCCTCGTGGCGCACCCTGGGCAACGTCGGCTCCAATTTCTCCCAGTGCGGTTTTGGGGGACAATTGGGGCTGGCGGCTAATCTTCAACAAGCGGGGAAAGGTCGCGGTTCCAATCGCCGATCATGCTTGATGGTCGGTGAAGGGAACCGGGCTACAGAGGGCAGATACGTCCACTCCTCCTCTGCTTACAGAGGGAGGTGAGTGGGCGTAGACTGGGCAGGGCCGCCGATGCGGAACAGGCGGTCGTGTCCCGGAGGGAGGCAGCGGCGCGCGCGCGGGGGATGATTCTCTCGCGCGGCGCCGCTCCGGAGAGGGGAGGGGTCGAGGAAGACGCCGGTCTGGTAGTCACCTCCGGCTCCTCCCGGGTGGAGGCCAGCAGGCGGTGGGTGCGGGGGCGCCCTTTGCCTGTATTGCACGGGCCTCCACCAGCGTCAGACGGGAGTGGCCGGGTTTTCCCGGCCATTCCCGTAGCCCCCCAGTTAATTGGGGCATGCGGGGCCCGCCAACTAGGCGGGCATACGCCGGGAGGGCTGTGGAAGCAGAGGCTGAGCCAATTTCCCATAACCCTCCCATCACGGCGTTGTGGGAACACCGCTGAGTTTTAGTGGGTATACTGTCGAGTGCGGATTTCGACAGGAGTCCCACATACCCCGTCTCGTCCCCCACGAGCGGGGATGCATAAAGCATTTCTCAGCGACAAAAAAAAAAAAAAAAAAAAAAAAGGTGTGCCGCGGACATTAAGGAGGCGGTTGGCATCCTCCTCAACAGGACGACCTCAGACGAGGTCGCGAAGTTGCAGGAGGAAAACAGCCGTCTCCGAAATGATTTGGAGGACCTCCGGCGACAAGTCGCTGCGCTGAGCGAGCAGCAGCAGCGACGCACGTCCACTGATGCCGCATCGGTAGTGGCCCCGGCTCCCGCACCCAGACCGGCAAGCGCTCATACCGACGACGAGGTCGAGCGCATTGTCCGGCTCTGCATGCTTCAGTGCGGGAGCATGGTCAATGCTCGTATGGAGGCGATTTCTCGGCGCCTCCCTGCGGAAATCCTCCGTCCGCCCCTAGCGGCCGATACACGGCGGAGGGCTGAGGAGCCGCTGAGACCTGCGCCTCGGAAGGGGAAGCCCGCGGAGGGTATTAAAAAGCCCGTGGAGGGAGCCCCATCGAGCGATCAGCCCACGACTGTCGGGTCTAAGGGTGAGACCTGGGTGACAGTCGTGGGCCGCAAGAAGGCCCGCAAAGCTGCCAAGGTGGCCTCAGCAACAGCGCGCGCCCCCGGCCGAACCGCAAAGGCGGTTGCGCAGCCTGTGCGGCGGACTGCCAAAGGCGGACGCAAAGGACCGGCGATACGTGCTCCGCGTTCCGAAGCTGTGACGCTCACGCTACAGCCCGGAGCAGCGGAGCGTGGCGTAACGTACCAGTCGGTCATTGCCGAGGCCAAGGCCAAGATCAAATTATCAGATCTTGGTCTTCAGTCCGTCACCCTCAGGCAGGCTGCCACGGGTGCGCGGCTGTTCGAGGTGGCTGGTGCTGCGAGCGGCAGTGCCGAAAAGGCGGACGCTCTGGCCGCCAAGATGAGGGAGGTCCTCAGCCTTGAGGACGTCCGGGTCTCCAGGCCAATGAAAACCGCAGAGGTGCGGATTACTGGTCTGGACGACTCCGTGACCTCTGAAGAGGTGGTGGCAGCCGTTGCCCGAAGCGGAGAGTGTCCGCCGGACAAGGTGCGGGCCGGCGATATACGCACCGACGCCACCGGACTCGGCGTGGTCTGGGTTCGGTGCCCTGTGGCGTCGGCGAACAAGATCGCTTTAAGCGGCAGATTGCTGGTTGGCTGGGTTGCAGCGAGGGTGAAACTCCTGCAGCCCCGGGCTTTGCGGTGCTTCCGGTGCCTGGAGAAGGGGCACGTCCGGGCAAAGTGCACCGCTGAGGTTGACCGTAGTGACCTCTGTTATCGCTGCGGTCAGCCCGGCCACAAGGCGGCCCAGTGTTCCGCGGCGCTCAACTGCAGCTTATGCTCGGCTGCAGGGAAGCCAGCGGGACACAAAGTGGGTGGAGGGGCCTGTGGCGCGCCTGCCAGCAAGGCCAAGAAGAAGAAGAAGAGGAGCTCTAAACCTGCCGGGGAAACCTCGCCACCCACGCAGGCTAGTAGCTCCGCGGTCGACTCCCGGCCCAGGACCGTTGCCGAGGGAATGGAATGTCAATAATGGCACAATTCCATTTCCTCCAGGGCAACATCAACCACTGTGCCAGAGCTCAGGATCTTTTACTCCAGAGCATGGCAGAGTGGTCGATCCACGTGGCTGTGGTCGCCGAACCGTACTTCATCCCCGCCCGTGACAACTGGCTGGGGTGCGCTGATGGTTTGGTGGCCATTATTGGCGAGACTCTGATCGACCCGTCTCGGGGCCGCGGCTGGGTTGCTGCGGTCTCGGGCGGCATCGTCATTGTGGGGACGTATTTCTCCCCCAACAAGAGTCTCGCCGACTTCGAGAGTTTCGTTGTCGAGTTGGGCGCCGTCGTAGGCCGCTATCACCCTCGTCCCGTTCTGGTGCTCGGAGATCTCAACGCCAAGTCATCGGCGTGGGGATCTCCGGTCACTGACCCTCGGGGCGAGGTGCTAGAAGAGTGGGCGGTGACGACTGGTCTGGTCGTCCTGAATCGGGGTTCGGAATACACGTGCGTGCGGCAGCGGGGCGGGTCGATAGTGGACGTCTCGCTCGCTAGCCCCTCTGTCGCCAGCCGAGTCCGCGATTGGCGTGTCGCCGTGGGGGTGGAGACACTGTCGGACCATCGGTATATCCGGTTCGACGTCTCTGCCCAGACCGCGAGCGGCCGCCATCCAACAACCCCGATTAACGACGGCCCGCGTTGGGCGCTTAAGCGCATCGACAAGGAACTACTCGAGGAAGCTGCCTTAGTCCAGTCCTGGATTTGGGAGTCGACGACGGACGGCCCCGTCGACGTCGAAGCGGTGGCGCTGTGGTTTCGCGGGGCGATGACGCAGATCTGCGACGCGTCCATGCCCCGTGTCCGCCAACAGTCCGCAAGGCGCCAGGTGTACTGGTGGACCGACGAGATCGCGCGGCTGCGCGTTGAGTGCGTTGCGGCTCGCCGCCAGTACACGCGATACCGGAGACGACGTCGACGGGATTCCGTCGAGGAAGACGCGCTGTATGAGGTGTACCGCGCGTCCAAGGAGACTCTGTGGCTGGCCATCGGCGACTCTAAGTCGCGTGCCAGGGAAGAGCTGCTGGGGTCCCTAGATCGGGATCCGTGGGGGCGCCCCTACCGTTGGGTACGGGGCAAGTTGCGTCCCTGGGCGCCTCCACTGGTGCAAAGCATGCAACCCCAGTTGCTAGAGGCGGTAGTATCGGCCCTCTTCCCTGAGCGAGCGGGACACGTTCCCCCGGCGATGGCTTCGCCCTCAGCCACAGACTCTCCAGAAGAGGAGAGCACCGATGTCCCCGCGGTGACGCAAGCAGAGACGAGAGCGGCCGTGTCGCGACTCCGGGCTAAGAACACAGCGCCCGGACCCGACGGAGTTCCTGGTCGAGCTCTCGTCCTGGCTCTGAAGGAGCTGGAGCCCCAGCTGAGGGGGCTCTTCACGGCATGTCTCGAGCAGGGCCAGTTTCCCAGTGTGTGGAAGGAGGGGAGGCTGGTCCTGCTCAGGAAGGAGGGGCGCCCCGCGGACTCACCGTCCGCGTATCGGCCCATAGTGCTGCTCGACGAGGCGGGCAAACTTTTTGAGCGCATTATCGCAGATCGCCTCGTCAGCCACTTGTGCAGGGAGGGGCCGAACCTGGACGACAACCAATTCGGTTTTCGTCGGGGGCGCTCCACTATAGACGCCATCATGCGCGTGAGGGCCCTGGCGGAGGAGACGGTGTCCCAGGGTGGGGTGGTGATGGCGGTGTCTTTAGACATCTCCAACGCATTCAACACCCTACCCTGGAGTTGTATTCGGGAGGCTCTGAAATACCATCGCGTGCCTCCCTACCTCCGCCGTACGGTAGGGGCCTATCTGGAGGATAGATGCGTCACCTATCGGGGACGTGACGGTGCCGGTCGGCACCTCATGTCGTGCGGTGTTCCACAGGGATCGGTCTTGGGACCGCTCCTGTGGAACATCGGCTACGACTGGGTGCTGAGAGGCGAGCTCCCGTCGGGCGCCGACTTGACGTGTTATGCGGACGACACGCTTGTCGCTGCCCGGGGGAGCTCGCACAGGGAAGCGACGTTGATAGCCACGGCTGCGGTGTCACAGGTGGTGAACCGCATCCGGCGCCTGGGCCTGGAGGTGGCCCTAAACAAGTCGGAGGCCATGGTGTTTCATGGCCCCCGACGTGCGCCGGCGCCGGGATCACACATCGTGGTCAGCGGGGTCCGGATAGCTGTCGAGTCCACCATGAAGTATCTGGGATTGGTGCTCGACAGCCGATGGGGATTCGGGCCCCACTTCCGGCGGCTGGCGCCCAAGCTGATGGGTGCAGCGGGCGCGCTTTCAACGTTGCTTCCTAACTTGGGGGGCCCGAGCGCCGCCTGTAGGCGGTTGTACGTGGGAATCGTGCGGTCCATGGCCCTGTATGGGGCCCCTGTGTGGGCGATGGACATGACGGCCGGCACTCTCGCCATTCTGCGCAAACCGCAGAGGGCGATGGCCGTCAGAGTCGTCCGCGGGTACCGCACGATTTCCTACGAGGCGGCTTGTGTCCTGGCCGGATCTCCGCCCTGGGACCTAGAGGCGAAAGTACTCGCGTCATTATATCGATGGCGCGAGGAAGAGCGGGCACGGGGCTCGAGGCCGGTGCAGCGGCAGATCGCGCTGCGCCGAGAGGAGCTCCATCAGGTCTTGGTGGCGGAATGGCGGCTAAGGCTTCTGCGCCCTACCGCCGGCCTCGCTACCGTCGAGGCGATCCGGCTAGTACTCGACGACTGGCTCGGGAGAAGGCACGGCTCCCTGTCGTTTAGGGTGACGCAGGTGCTGTCGGGGCACGGCTGCTTCGGCAAGTACCTGTGCCGCATAGGCAGGGAGCCGGACGCTCGGTGCCACCATTGCGTCCATTGCGGGGAGGACACGGCGCAACACACGCTCGCCGAGTGTGTAGCTTGGGAGGAGCAGCGCCGTGTCCTCACAAATGAAGTAGGAGGCGATCTGTCGCTGCCGGCCGTAGTGCGGAGGATGGTCGGTAGCGCAGAGTCGTGGGACGCGGTGGTGTCCTTCTGCGAGGACGTGATGTCGCAGAAGGAAACTGCGGAACGGGAGAGGGAGATCTCGACTCCCTTTCCCGGCCGCAGAAGGCGCACCGGGCGCAGGAGAAGGGCGGACAACGCCCTTTTCCGGCCCCCATGAATGGGTCCAGGGGCGTGGGACTTGGGGAAGTCCTCGCCCCCTATTTGATGGACCCGAGGAGAAGGCACGCGCGGGTGTCGGCGCGCGCCTCTGAGGCGATGCACGGGGTAGTTAAACACCTCACTACCCCGTGCAGGAGACGAGGCCCGGACAGACCGGGCCAGCACTAGTGTGGGGCTGCGGAAGAATTTCGATTCCCGCGGCCCCGCGCGCACGTGCTAGGAGACACCGGGGTGGTTTTAGCCGGTAAGAGTCCGGCACGCCCCTTCGCCTTTTCCCCAGGCGGAGCGCGGAGGTAGTCCATGAGGATTTCCCCCCGTAAAAAAAAAAAAAAAAAAAAGGTTAGGTTAGGTTTTTTTTTTTTTTTTTTTTTTGGCAGGAGGGGAAATCCTCATGGACGCCCAGACTACCTCACTTGTGAGCCAGTCTGGGCAGTGCCGGACTCTTACCGGCTAAAACCCACTCCTGCCAAGTCTAGTGTCCCTCTGACACGATCAGAGTCCTTTTGTGCATTGTAAGTGTTATTATGACTTGAAGACATTTGCAACAACAAAGACAGGGTGTTAACTTCTTTTCTAGACAACCATTACATGAAATGACTACATTTAACTTATGTGTAACCTTATCTAAGTACCACTTTATATATATATATATATTTTTTTTTTTTTTCAATTGTTTTTCTTGTTTTATTTCAGAATATTGTGTTCACATTTTTTTTTTTTTTTTTTTTTTTTTTTCCACATTCTGTTTTAGATACTTAAACTATATAACCTATTATATATGTAAGTATCCTATTTACTTATGCTATCTTATTTCTATTGTTTACTAATACAGCTATTTTAGTACAATACTCTAAAAACCTATTTCTTTTCTTTCCGCTTACCAGATTAGGCAATTTGTCTACTGATAGTCGCTCTTCGAGGTATTGCTCAGCTTCGTACCGCGCTTTTTCCGTTATCGGGCACTCCAAGAGCACATGCAGAACCGTCTCGTCCTTGCCCGGCTCACAGGCGCACGATGCGTTCTCCTTACACTTGAAGCGTTTCAGGTATGCAGAGAACCCACCGTGCCCCGTGAGAATTTGCGTGGTGAGACTTGTAGGCTCAAACTTTCGCACCACCCTGTACGCCGCAACAGCGTCAGGGAAGAATATTTTTGTGCCGGAGGCGGTTTCCCCGGACTTATATCTCCCGTTCCACTCGTCAAGCGATCCCATACGAATCTGCCGTTTGACGAATGAAACGGGGCACAGATCGTAGTCCGGCTTCTTCTTCGACCCCAGGGCGGCTTCCTTTGCGAGTTGGTCCGCTCGCTCGTTTCCCTCCAATCCTGCGTGGGCCTTGATCCAGAACAAGGAGACACTCTTGTTCTGGAGCTTACAGTGGCGAAGGGTGTCTCTGGTTTCCACTGCCAGGGGATGGGAGGAACTGGCATTGACCACCGACTGGAGAGCCGCCATGGAGTCTCTGAAAATGCCGAACGTGTCTTCCCTTCGTTTGAGCGCTTCACCAGCCGCTCTTTGTAGGGCCAGCAGCTCCGCCTGGTAGACGGTGCAGTAAGACGGCAAAGCAAGTTTGAGGGCCTTTACTTCAGTGGCGCTATTCCACACGGATAGCGCCGCACCGACCCTGCCCTCAATCTTACTGCCGTCTGTAAAAATACGCACAGCGAAATCGCTGTGGTTCTGATATTGTTCCTCGTCTATCAGGCTGCCGAACTGCAGTGTAGTCTGCTCTGCGGGGTGCGGGGATTCTAACGCTGGAGCCATCCGCTCAACCTCCCTGTCTCTTAGTACTGACTGGGCCACCCCCCTCTTGGCCTCGTACAGTGCAGCCACCTCGCGAATGCGCAAATCGATTGGGAGTATCCCAGCCAGCACCAGTGCCGAGTTTAGGGAGACCGTGCGGTAGGCTCTGCACAGCTTCTGCGCGAACCCTCTTTGGACCACGTTCAGCTGCTTAATGACCCCTAGTTTGTTCGCGGCTGGCGCCCACGCACTTGCGGCATACAGCAACGTTGGCTCAACCGCTGCAGTGTAAATAACCCGGATGACTTCCGGGTGCAAACCCCAGCTCACTCGGGCTGCCCTGGCCAGCTGCTTGTAGATAGCTATCGCCTTCTTACAGGCGACAGCTATGTGCTGATTAAATGTGAGCTTAGAGTCCACGGTGAGGCCCAGGATTTTTATCTCATGGGACATGCCAATGTCGATCCCCCCCATGCTTAAGCGCGGTGTGTCGTACTTCAGCCGCCGCGTTAGCACCATGGCACAGGTTTTGTGCGGCGCGAATTTGAGCTTATTTCTGACACCCCACGCTCGAACATGTTCGAGAGTGGCATTGGCCCGTCCCTCGATTTCCATTGCCGATTCGCCGACGAACACCATTACGACGTCGTCGGCGAATGCCTGGCAATAGTAGCCTCTATCCTCAAGCTGCTTCAAGAGTGGATCCAGCAGCAAATTCCAGAATATAGGACCTCCTATGGAGCCCTGGACGCACCCTTTACTGGTTGACCTTCTGCTCTCCTCACCCGCGTATCTCACGCTGACCACCCTGTCACTGAGTATGCAATTGATTTTTGAGATAGGTTAGGTTAGGTTAGGTTAGGTTGGGGGAGGGGGATCCCCCACAGCGCATACTTCCACGTAGTATCCCCTGGGCAACGCCGTGTCTGACCACCGTAACGGAGTGGCAGACCGGTGGCTAAAGTGTGCTGTGACTCACAGTTATCAATGCGGAAGACTGTGTGTATTAAAATGACGAAGAAACCCGTGCGGGACGCCTCCGGGCGTTTCAGTTTTAACCCGGATCGCCCTTCTCAGGGCGATTCAAACGGCCCTTCTCAGGGCCAACCCAACGGCCCTTCACAGGGCCAACCCAACGGCCCTTCTCAGGGCCAACCCAACGGCCCTTCTCAGGGCCAAACCAAAGGCCCTTTTCAGGGCCACGCCGGTGACGCATTAGCGTCGGACGCTGACCGCGCACCGTGTGCGGCCAGAGCAGATGAGTCGGACTCGGACGACTCGAATATCGACACGTCGGCAGCAGAGAGCGACCGCCTCGAGCGAAAGAGGGCCTACCTGCGGCACGGGTCCGAGGGATCCTCGTCGGCTGGAGGCGGGGCGCAGAAGAAGTCAAAGTCCAAAAGGGCTTCGACTTCTTCGAAAGCAGGTGATACCCACGTTGTGGGTTTGGTGGACGCCGAGCGCCAGCTAAACCTGCTAAAACGGGCGCAACTCCAGCAGGACCTGGAGGAGAGGGTCGCTGCCAGAGAGCGCCAGGCGCAGGCCGCCCGGTCGAGGGCCGGCTATGGGGCATCCAGTGTCCTGTATGCTGGCCACTCCTTGGCGGAACTTGAGCGCATGGCGCGGGAGGACAGGGAGGAGGTCCTGGAGGTCGCCTCAAAGTCCTCCAACCTGAAGGGGACCTTCCAGAAGGCCCTTAAATGCCGGGCTGCCAGTCTGCATGGCATTGTGCAGGAGCTGGTGCAGCGGACGGCCACGGATGAGACGCGGCAACTGCAGGCGAAGGTGGATCGCCTGCAGGCGGAGGTCAGCCAGCTGCACCAGAAGCTGGCTGAGGTCACTGCTCGGCCTGCGCAATCAGCCCCTGGACCGGTGGTAGGAGGCTCCACCTCCTCCCCTCACAACCTTGAGGAGATACTCCGAAAGGTTGTCATGGAGGAGAGGGCCTTCACCAGAGCCTGCTTCGCAGGCATCGAGGACCGGCTCCTGCCGGAGAAGCGGCTCCGCCCGCCGCTAGCGGCGGATAAGGCACCACGCGGGGTGCCGGAACCTGCGCCTTTAGCAGGCCCGGCATCGGGTGCGCAGCCCCAGGCCCCGAAGCCCTCCAAGGGCAAAGGCGAGGGCAAGAGGACCAAGGCGGCTCCTCAAACCCTCACCATCAGCTCGGAGGGAGCGTCTGGGTCGGCTGCCACTCCAGCGGCAGCCCCCCAGAGCTCGCAGGAGGAAGACGCCCTTCTTCCCTCCACCACCCCGTCCAACCAGTCGTGGACGGAAGTAGTCAGGAGGGGAAAAGGGAAGGGAGGGCAAAAGTCGGCCCCCAAGCCCGCCACGACTGCACCGGCAGTCAAAAGGGCTCCAGCTGGCGGGAGGAAGTTAGTTCCTCCCAAGACCGCGGCCGTCGTGGTGACCATCACCCCGGAGGCCGCGGAGCGGGGCGAGACGTACGAGTCCGTCCTAAGACGGGCTCGTACCAATGCTGATCCCTCCCAGCTGGGGATCAGCAAAATAACGTGCCGCCGAACCCTAACCGGAGCTCGAATTTTCGAGTTCTCGGGGGAACAGCGCGGCACAAACGCGGACCTCTTCGCAACGAAGTTGCAAGAGGTCATCGCCGACGCGGCAACGGTCGTCAGGCCCGTCAAGACCGCAGCCTTGGAGGTGGCCGATCTGGACGATTCGGCCACCAAGGAGGATGTGGTGGCGGCCGTCGCGGCGGCTGGAGGCTGCGACGCTGGCGCAGTGAAGGCTGGAGCCATCAGGCTCGGCCGCCGCGGCATGGGCATCGTCCGCGTCGAGTGCCCAGTCGCCGCGGCTGGGGCCGCCCTTGCTGCGACCAAGGGACGGCTGCTTGTGGGGCTCAGCTCGGCTGTGGTCCGAGCACTTGAAGACCAGCCCTTGCGCTGCTTCAAGTGCTTCTCCTTCGGCCACACCCGAGCCACGTGTCCCTCCAAGGCCGACTGGGGAGACACGTGCTACCAGTGCGGGCAAGAGGGGCACAAGAGTGCCACTTGCCGCGCCACCACGCCACACTGCACGGCGTGTGCCGCCAGTGGCCGCCCCGCGGGCCACAGGATGACGGGCAGGAGCTGTAAGCCCCCCGTCAAGAAGGGCATAGTGCCGGCGCAGGTTCGACCTGTCGCCACCACCGCCGCCGCCGTCGTCGCCGCCGCTGCAGCTCCAGCGGCGGTAGCTGAGGAGGAGGGTGCCATGTCGGAATAATGCAGGATTCCGACTACCGCATCCTCCAGGCGAACACCAACCACTGCAGAGCGGCCCAGGACCTGGTAGTGCAGGTCATGGCCGAGTGGTTGGTGAACGTAGCGGTGGTCGCCGAGCCCTACTCGATCCCCAGCAGCTGGCTGGGTGACGAGGACGACTCGGTGGCACTAGCGGCGCGGTCTTCCACAGACTCCCCTCCCCTCTCGCTATTAGAGAGGGGACCGGGATACGTGGCCGCCGCGTGGGGAGAGGTAGCCCTCGTGGGGGTATATTTCTCCCCAAACCGCCCTCTCCAGGACTTTGAGAATTATCTCGGAGTCCTGGCCGCCGTGGTCGGCAGGGCGGCGCCGCGTCAGGTCTCCGTGCTGGGAGACCTGAATGCCAAGTCGGTGACCTGGGGCAACCGGGCCACCGACGCTCGCGGGCGGGCGGTGGAGATGTGGGCAGCCTCCTCTGGACTCTCCCTCTTGAACAGAGGAAGCGTCCAGACATGCGTGCGGCGTCAGGGTGGCTCAGTAGTGGACGTCACTTTCGCCACCCCTGGGTTAGCCGCGCGCGTGCTGAACTGGCGGGTGGACCTGGTGGAGACTATGTCGGACCACCGCTACGTGCGGTTCGACATCTCCGCCAGTGGCCCTGGAGCGGTGCAGCCCCTCTCGGGGCGATCACCGTTTCCGCGGTGGGCTTTCACTCGCCTAGACAGGGAGGCAGCGGCGGAGGCGGCGTTCATCCAGGACTGGCTGTCGCCTCCTACCACCGGCCTGGATGTAGACACCATAGCGGGCCAGCTGAGGGAGTCTCTGACCGAGGTGTGCAACTCCAGCATGCCCCGGTCTCGCCGCCCCACTCCCCACCGCGCCGTCTATTGGTGGTCGGAGGAACTGGCGGGGCTCAGAACCGCCTGTGTGGCGGCCAAGAGGGCCTACACGCGGAGTCGGCGGCGGCGTCGACGCAACCGGCCCGACGAGGACCGCCTCTACGAGGTGTACGTGGAGGCAAAAATGGGCCTCGATCGGGCCATCGCCGCCGCTAAAGACTCGGCGAGAGCCGAGCTGCTGGAGGGTCTCGACAACGACCCTTACGGGAGACCGTATAAGGCGGCGCGCAACAAATTGCGCCCCTTTGGTCCCCCGGTTGTCGAGACCCTGGAGCCCACATTTCTGGATGGGGTGGTTCAGTCCCTGTTTCCGTGCAGGGACAACTTCACCCCGCCAGTGATGTGTGGAGCCCCGCTGGAGGAGGAGGAGGAGGAAGAGGAGGCTCCCTCTCCTGTCACGGAGTCGGAACTTGGCGCGGCGATTGTGCATATCCGCGCCAAGAAGACGGCTCCGGGCCCCGACGGTGTCCCGGCGAGGGTGGTGGCAATTGCCGCCACCCAAATGGAGGAGCGGTTTCGGGACCTCTTCAGCGCATGCCTTGCGTCTGGAAGGTTCCCGAAACCGTGGAAGGAGGGGCAGTTGTGCCTCCTTCGCAAGGAGGGCCGCCCTGCAGACTCCCCCTCGGCATACCGGCCCATCGTTCTGCTCGATGAGGTCGGAAAAATGTTCGAGGGGATAATCGCTGCCCGCCTAAAGGGCCATATGCGGCGTATCGGGCCGGACTTGTCGGACGCTCAGTTCGGTTTTCGGGCTGAGCGTTCGACGGTGGACGCGCTGGCCTGCCTTAAGAGGCAGGTAAAGGAGGCGATGGATGTGGGGGACGGATTGTTGGCGGTGTCATTCGACATAGCCAACGCCTTCAACTCTGTTCCCCACAGCACCATCCTAGAGGCACTCCGATTCCACGGGGTGCCTCGATATATGCGGCGTCTACTGGCCAGCTACCTGGAGGATCGGGCGATCGTCCTCGTGAACAGGGCTGGCCAAGTCCGGCGGTATGCAGTCGAGGCCGGCGTTCCACAGGGGTCAGTCCTGGGACCTCTCCTCTGGAACGTCGGCTACGACTGGCTCTTGCGGGGAACTCTCCTCCGAGGTACGAGTGTCGTCTGCTACGCGGATGACACTCTCCTCACCGCCCGGGGGGAGAGTTTCAGGGAGGCGGCCAACTTGGCCTCGGCGGGCGGATCCTTGGTCGCAGGGAGGATCCGCCGCCTAGGATTGACGGTGGCGCTGCACAAGACCGAGGCTGTGTTCTTCCACGGGCCTCGGCAGCGCCAACCACCAGACGCCCACATATTTGTGGAGGGCGTCCGAATCGAGGTGAAGGCCCAGATGAAATATCTGGGCCTTGTACTCGACAGCAGGTGGCGTTTCGGCCCGCATTTTAGCGGGCTGTCGACGCGCCTGCTGAAGACTGCGGGCGCCCTCTCGTGGCTGCTCCCCAATTTGGGGGGGCCCAGCGCGCGATGCCGGCAACTTTACGCCGGCATCTTGAGGAGTATGGCCCTCTACGGGGCCCCAATCTGGGAGGACTCCCTCCAAAGGCGGGAGAACGCCGCGGCCTTGCGGGCCCCCCAAAGGGCCATAGCTCAGCGGGTGTCGCGGGCCTACCGCACGGTGGGCTTCGCGGCAGCGTGTGCTCTGGCTGGCACCCCTCCTTGGGAACTCGAGGCGTGGGTGCTCGCCAGAGTATACGAATGGACGGCGGGGCGGAGGGCGAGAGGAGAACGCCCCGCCCCGGAAGAGCGGGAGGCCGTCCGGCGGGAGGCGAGGGACGCCATCGTCGTCCATTGGACGAGGGACCTCGCCACCGCAGCCTTCGGCCGCCGAACCCTCGACGCGATCGGGCCGGTCCTGCGAGACTGGCTCGATCGGTCGCACGGGTTCCTCTCATTCCGTCTGGTGCAGGTGCTGTCCGGGCACGGTTGTTTCGGATCGTACCTGCACCGGATCGGACGGGAGGAGACATCGTCGTGCCACGACTGCGGTGCGGCGGAGGACGCGGCGCAGCACACCCTCGCGGTGTGCCCGTCGTGGTCCGAGCCGCGCCGCAGTCTCACTTCGGTGATCGGACCGGACCTCTCACTCCCCGGTTTGGTCAACGCCATGCTGGGCGATGAGAGGTCCTGGGCGGCAGTGGCCTCCTTCTGCGAACACGTCATGTCCCAGAAGGAGGCGGCGGAGCGCGCGCGGGAGGACGATCCTCACGCGGCGGCGCTCCGAAGACGGAGGAGGGGTCGGAGAAGACGTCAGTATGACGGCCATCAGCGACTCCTCCCCGGTGGAGGCCAGCAGGCAACGGGTGCGGGGGCACCCTTGCCTGTATTGCACGGGCCTCCACCAGTGTCGGACGGGAATGGCCAGGTGTTCCCGGCCATTCCCGTAGCCCCCCAGGCTGGGGGGCATGCGGGGCCCGCCAGCTAGGCGGGCATACGCCGGGAGGGCTGTGGAAGCAGAGGCTGAGCCAATTTCCCATAGCCCTCCCATCACGGCGTCGCGGGAACACCGCTGAGTTTTAGTGGGTATACTGCCACTCTGGCAGGGAGTCCCACATACTCTGTCTCGTCCCCCGACGAGCGGAGATGCGTAATGTCATTTCTCAGCGACAAAAAAAAAAAAAAAAAAAAAAAAAAAAAAAAGGTTAGGTTGGGGGAACTGGCGGGTGGACCTGGTGGAGACTATGTCGGACCACCGCTACGTGCGGTTCGACATCTCCGCCAGTGGCCCCGGAGCGGTGCAGCCCCTCTCGGGGCGATCACCGTTTCCGCGGTGGGCTCTCACCCGCCTGGACAGGGAGGCAGCGGCGGAGGCGGCGTTCATCCAGGACTGGCTGTCGCCTCCTACCACCGGCCTGGATGTGGACACCATAGCGGGCCAGCTGAGGGAGTCTCTGACCGAGGTGTGCAACTCCAGCATGCCCCGGTCTCGCCGCCCGACTCCCCGCCGCGCCGTCTATTGGTGGTCGCAGGAGCTGGCGGGGCTCAGAACCGCCTGCGTGGCGGCCAAGAGGGCCTACACGCGGAGTCGGCGGCGGCGTCGACGCAACCGGCCCGACGAGGACCGCCTCTACGAGGTGTACGTGGAGGCTAAAATGGGCCTCGATCGGGCCATCGCCGCCGCTAAAGACTCGGCGAGAGCCGAGCTGCTGGAGGGTCTCGACAACGACCCTTACGGGAGACCGTATAAGGTGGCGCGCAACAAATTGCGCCCCTTTGGTCCCCCGGTTGTCGAGACCCTGGAGCCCACATTTCTGGATGGGGTGGTTCAGTCCCTGTTTCCGTGCAGGGACAACTTCACCCCGCCAGTGATGTGTGGAGCCCCGCTGGAGGAGGAGGAGGAGGAAGAGGAGGCTCCCTCTCCTGTCACGGAGTCGGAACTTGGCGCGGCGATTGTGCATATCCGCGCCAAGAAGACGGCTCCGGGCCCCGACGGTGTCCCGGCGAGGTTGGTGGCAATTGCCGCCACCCAAATGGAGGAGCGGTTTCGGGACCTCTTCAGCGCATGCCTTGCGTCTGGAAGGTTCCCGAAACCGTGGAAGGAGGGGCAATTGTGCCTCCTTCGCAAGGAGGGCCGCCCTGCAGACTCCCCCTCGGCATACCGGCCCATCGTTCTGCTCGATGAGGTCGGAAAAATGTTCGAGGGGATAATCGCTGCCCGCCTAAAGGGCCATATGCGGCGTATCGGGCCGGACTTGTCGGACGCTCAGTTCGGTTTTCGGGCTGAGCGTTCGACGGTGGACGCGCTGGCCTGCCTCAAGAGGCAGGTGAAGGAGGCGGTGGAGGTGGGGGACGGATTGTTGGCGGTGTCATTCGACATAGCCAACGCCTTCAACTCTGTTCCCCACAGCACCATCCTAGAGGCACTCCGATTCCACGGGGTGCCTCGATATATGCGGCGTCTACTGGCCAGCTACTTGGAGGATCGGGCGATCGTCCTCGTGAACAGGGCTGGCCAAGTCCGGCGGTACGCAGTCGAGGCCGGCGTTCCACAGGGGTCAGTCCTGGGACCTCTCCTCTGGAACGTCGGCTACGACTGGCTCTTGCGGGGAACTCTCCTCCGAGGTACGAGTGTCGTCTGCTACGCGGATGACACTCTCCTCACCGCCCGGGGGGAGAGTTTCAGGGAGGCGGCCAACTTGGCCTCGGCGGGCGGATCCTTGGTCGCAGGGAGGATCCGCCGCCTAGGATTGACGGTGGCGCTGCACAAGACCGAGGCTGTGTTCTTCCACGGGCCTCGGCAGCGCCAACCACCAGACGCCCACATATTTGTGGAGGGCGTCCGAATCGAGGTGAAGGCCCAGATGAAATATCTGGGCCTTATACTCGACAGCAGGTGGCGTTTCGGCCCGCATTTTAGCGGGCTGTCGACGCGCCTGCTGAAGACTGCGGGCGCCCTCTCGTGGCTGCTCCCCAATTTGGGGGGGCCCAGCGCGCGATGCCGGCAACTTTACGCCGGCATCTTGAGGAGTATGGCCCTCTACGGGGCCCCAATCTGGGAGGACTCCCTCCAAAGGCGGGAGAACGCCGCGGCCTTGCGGGCCCCCCAAAGGGCCATAGCTCAGCGGGTGTCGCGGGCCTACCGCACGGTGGGCTTCGCGGCAGCGTGTGCTCTGGCTGGCACCCCTCCTTGGGAACTCGAGGCGTGGGTGCTCGCCAGAGTATACGAATGGACGGCGGGGCGGAGGGCGAGAGGAGAACGCCCCGCCCCGGAAGAGCGGGAGGCCGTCCGGCGGGAGGCGAGGGACGCCATCGTCGTCCATTGGACGAGGGACCTCGCCACCGCAGCCTTCGGCCGCCAAACCCTCGACGCGATCGGGCCGGTCCTGCCAGACTGGCTCGATCGGTCGCATGGGTTCCTCTCGTTCCGTCTGGTGCAGGTGCTGTCCGGACACGGTTGTTTCGGATCGTACCTGCACCGAATCGGACGGGAGGAGACACCGTCGTGCCACGACTGCGGTGCGGCGGAGGACGCGGCGCAGCACACCCTCGTGGTGTGCCCGTCGTGGTCCGAGCCGCGCCGTAGTCTCACTGCGGTGATCGGACCGGACCTCTCACTCCCCGGTTTGGTCAACGCCATGCTGGGCGATGAGAGGTCCTGGGCGGCAGTGGCCTCCTTCTGCGAACACGTCATGTCCCAGAAGGAGGCGGCGGAGCGCGCGCGGGAGGACGATCCTCACGCGGCGGCGCTCCGAAGACGGAGGAGGGGTCGGAGAAGACGTCAGTATGACGGCCATCAGCGACTCCTCCCCGGTGGAGGCCAGCAGGCAACGGGTGCGGGGGCACCCTTGCCTGTATTGCACGGGCCTCCACCAGTGTCGGACGGGAATGGCCAGGTGTTCCCGGCCATTCCCGTAGCCCCCCAGACTGGGGGGCATGCGGGGCCCGCCAGCTAGGCGGGCATACGCCGGGAGGGCTGTGGAAGCAGAGGCTGAGCCAATTTCCCATAGCCCTCCCATCACGGCGTCGCGGGAACACCGCTGAGTTTTAGTGGGTATACTGCCACTCTGGCAGGGAGTCCCACATACTCTGTCTCGTCCCCCGACGAGCGGAGATGCGTAATGTCATTTCTCAGCGACAAAAAAAAAAAAAAAAAAAAAAAAAAAAAAAGGTTAGGTTGGGGGACCACCCCACAGTGCTTGCGTCCACGTCGCGTCCCCTGGGCAACGACCCGGTTCTGACCACCGTAACGGAGTGGCAGACCGGTGTTCGGCTAAAGTGTACTGTGCTGTCGTAGCGTATTTTAACTGTTTTTATCCAATTTTATTTCATGTCGGCATCTACGACACCTGCGGAGGCTATGCCAAAGCAATCGAGGACCGCCTCCGGGCGTTTTAAAAAAGGCCCTTCTCAGGGCCAAGCAAAAGGTCCTTCTCAGGGCCAAGCAAAAGGCCCTTCTCAGGGCCAACCAAAAGGCCCTTCTCAGGGCCAAGCAAAAGGCCCTTCTCAGGGCCAACCAAAAGGCCCTTCTCAGGGCCAATCCGAGGGTGCCTCGGCATCAGAGGCTAGCCGCGCGCCGTCTGCGACTAGCTTCTATAGCTCGGCGGGTGAGTTGCTGGACTCCGACAACGAGTCCATCATGTCGTGTGGTTCGGCGATTAGTCGCCGAGACTCGAAAAAGCGGGCTTATCAGAGGAAGGGGTCTGGGGGTTCCTCGGACACGGCGTCACAGCCGAGGGCCAAGAGGCCGGTGTCTGACACCCACGACGTGGGTCTGGCAGAAGCCCAACGCCAGTTGGACCTGTCTCGGCGGGCGCAGGTCCAGCAAGACCTGGAGGAGCGGGTTGCGGCCACGGAGCAACGGACGCACGCCGCCCGGGCCAAGTCTGGATACGGTGCGTCCCGCGTCCACTACGCGGACCACTCCCTGGCGGAGCTGCAGCTGATGGCTGAGGAGGACGAAGAGGAGATAGTGGCAGTCGCCTCTAAGTCCTCCAATTTAAAAGGGACATTCCAAAAGTCGCTTAAATGCAGGGCCGCGAGCATGCGCGGCATCGTCGGGGAGCTGGTGCAGCGGAAGGCTACCGACGAAACGCGGCAACTGCAGGCGAAAGTCGATCGCCTGCAGTCAGAGGTCAGCCAGCTTCATCTGAAGCTGGCTGAAGCCACGGCCCGGCCAAACAGCAAAACATCCGAGCCGAAACCAGCGGCTGAGGCCCCGCCCTCCAACCTTGAGGATATAATCCGCAAGGTCGTAATGGAGGAAAGGGCCTTCACGAGAGCCTGTCTTGCGGGTATAGAGGACAGGCTCTTGCCGGAGAAACGCCTGCGACCGCCGCTCGCGGCGGACAGTCGGCCACGCCAGCCAGAACTGTCCTCCCAGGACGCCCATCTTCCGTCCACCACCCCATCCAACCAGCAGGGGTGGACGAAGGTGAAAAAGGGCAAAAAGAAGTCCAAGACGGTGGCTGCCCCTGCCAGCCCCGCCACCACCCCTCCCGGCCCACCTCAGAAAACAGGCAAGGGAAAGGGGAAGGGGAAGACGTCGGCCCCGAAGCCCAACGCCGCTGCTCCCGCTGCTGCTCCTGCAGCTAATGGGGCCCCCGCCGCCAGGTCAAAGAGGAAGCTGGTTCCTCCGAAGACCGCAGCCGTAGTGGTGACGCTCACCGCTGAGGCTGTGGAGCGGGGGAGACGTACGCGTCCGTAATGATGCGGGCGCGTGCCAACGCCGATCCCACCCAGCTGGGGATCGGCACAGTCTCCTGCCGCCGGACCCAGGCCGGGGCTCGAATGTTCGAGTTCCCGGGGGCTCAGGGCGGCGCCAACGCGGACCTCTTCGCAACCAAGCTGCGAGAGGTCATCGCCGACGCGGCCAAGGTCACCAGGCCCGTAAAGTCAGTGGCCTTGGAGGTGACCGACCTCGACGACTCGGTCACCAAAGAGGAGGTGGTGGCGGCGGTCGCTGCGATGGGGGGCTGTGGCGTCACAGCGGTGCAAGGTCGGGCCATCAGGCCCGGCCGCGGCGGCATGGGCACCATTCGCCTCGAGTGCCCAGTCGCCGCAGCTGCAGCCGTCCTAGCCAAGGGACGGCTGACTGTCGGGTTCAGCTCGGGTGTAGTCCGGGCACTTGCAGCCCAGCCTCTGCGCTGCTACAAGTGTCTTGGAGTCGGACACACTCGGGCCCTTTGTCCGTCCGAGGTCGACAGGGCGGACAAATGCTTCCGCTGTGGCAAGGAAGGCCACAAGTCGGCCTCCTGCGAGGCCGCCACGCCGCACTGTGCGGTGTGTGCCGCCAGTGGCTGCCCGGCAGGCCACGTGATGATGGGGAGGAAGTGCAATCCTCCCCCTAAGAAGGGCAAAGCGCAGGCGCTGATCCGGCCTGTCGCTGCCACCGTTGCCGTCCCTGAGGCTGGGACATCGGCGGCGGTTGTGGAAGGGGGTGCGATGTCTGTCGATGGATAGTTCGGTCAAGCATCGCATCCTCCAGGCGAACACCAACCACTGCAGAGCGGCCCAGGATCTGCTGATGCAGACCATGGCCGAGTGGTTGGTGGACGTGGCGGCTGTCGCCGAGCCGTACTCAGTCCCTGGCCGTTGGCTGGGTGATCGGGACGGCTTGGTGGCATTGGTGACGCGGTCTTCCACGGACTCCCCTCCCCTCTCGCTCTTAGAGAGGGGACCGGGATACGTGGCCGCCGCGTGGGGAGAATTAGCCCTTGTGGGCGTCTATTTCTCCCCGAACCGCCCTCTCTCGGATTTCGAGAACTTTCTCGAAATCCTCACCGCGGTGGTCGGGAGGGCGGCGCCACGCCAGGTCGCCGTACTGGGTGACCTGAACGCCAAGTCGACGGCCTGGGGCAACCCGGCCGGATCCTGCAACGTCCGGGGACGCGCCGTGGAGTTTTGGGCGGCGTCGTGCGGTGTGTCCCTCCTGAACAGAGGGACCGTTCACACGTGTGTGCGGCAACGGGGAGGATCAGTGGTCGACGTCTCGTTTGCCACCCCCGTGCTAGCCGCCCACGTCGTGAACTGGCGGGTGGAGATGGTGGAGACCTTGTCGGACCACCGATATGTGCGGTTCGACATCAGCTCCACCCAGAGCTCCCAGGGAATTGCTCCAGGCTCAGGCCAATCTGCGTTCCCACGGTGGGCTCTCACCCGCCTGGACCGAGAGGCTGCGGAGGAGGCGGCGTTCGTCCAGGACTGGCTCGCACCTCCTGTCGAGGTCCTGGACGTGGACGCCGCAGCGGCTCAGCTGAGGAAGTCGCTGACCGAGGTGTGCAACTCCAGCATGCCCCGGTCTCGCCGCCCAGCTCCCCGCCGCGCCGTCTATTGGTGGTCGGAGGAACTGGCGGGGCTCCGAACCGCCTGCGTGGCGGCCAGGAGGGCCTACACGCGGAGTCGAAGGCGCAGGCACCGAGACCCCACCAACGAGGAGGCCCTCTATGCCACGTACGTTGACGCAAAGACTGTCCTCAAGTCGGCAATGCGCGCGGCCGAAGATTCGGCGAGAGCCGAGATGTTGGAGGGTCTCGACAGGGACCCATTTGGAAGACCATACAAGGCGGCGCGGAATAAACTGCGCCCCTGTGGTCTTCCACTGACGGAGACCCTCGAGCCGGCATTGCTGGACGGGGTGGTCCGGTCCTTGTTTCCGTCCAGGACCGACTTCACCCCGCCAGTGATGGATCCCCCGCGGGATGCGGCTCCGCCGGAGGAGGAGGTCCCCCCGGTTACGGCGGTGGAACTTTGCGCGGGGACTCTACACCTCCGCGCAAAGAATACAGCCCCAGGGCCGGACGGCGTTCCCGCACGGGTGGTGGCCATCGCCGCCTCACAGATGGAGGAGAGGTTTCGGGACCTCTTCAGCGCGTGTTTTACGACTGGGAGGTTCCCGAAACCTTGGAAGGAGGGGCGGCTATGCCTGCTCCGAAAGGAAGGACGCCCGGCAGACTCCCCCTCGGCTTACCGGCCCATCGTCTTGCTCGATGAGGTCGGTAAGTTGTTCGAGGGGATAATCGCCGCTCGGCTAAAGAGCCTGCTGGGGACGGTGGGGCCGGACCTGTCGGACGCCCAATTCGGTTTCCGACGGGGTCGTTCGACGGTCGACGCGCTGGCCCTACTCAAGGGCCAGGTGAGGGAGGCCGTGGAGGCGGGCGACGGAGTGTTGGCGGTGTCATTCGACATAGCCAACGCCTTCAACTCCGTCCCCCACTCGACAATCTTGGAGGCGCTCCGGTACCACGGAGTGCCTCAGTACCTGCGCCGACTCTTGGCCAGCTACTTGGAGGACCGGGTGGTCCTCCTCGCAGACAAAACGGCCACAGTGAGGCGATACGGCGCAGAGTCTGGTGTTCCACAGGGGTCGGTCCTAGGACCACTGCTGTGGAACATTGGATTCGACTGGCTACTGCGGGGAACCCTCCTCCGTGGCACGAGCGTCATCTGTTACGCGGATGACACCCTCCTCGTCGCCCGGGGGAGGGACTTCAGGGAGGCGGCCAGTCTGGCCTCTGCCGGCGGATCCTTAGTGGCAGGAAGGATTCGCCGCCTCGGACTGAAGGTTGCGCTGCACAAAACCGAGGCCGTGTATTTTCACGGTCCACGGCAGCGCATCCCTCCCGACGGCCACATTATAGTGGAGGGCGTCAGGATCGAGGTCAAGGCCCAGATGAAGTACTTGGGCCTAGTCCTCGACAGCAGGTGGCGCTTCGGCCCACACTTTAGCGGGCTGTCGACGCGCCTGCTGAAGGCCGCGAACGCCCTGTCGTGGCTCCTCCCGAACCTGGGGGGTCCGAAGGCGCGATGCCGGCGCTTGTATGCCGGCATCCTCAGGAGCATGGCCCTTTACGGGGCCCCAATCTGGGCAGACTCCCTCCACAGGCGGGAGAACGCCACGGCCATCCGCAGGCCCCAAAGGGCCATCGCACTGCGGGTGGCGAGGGCCTACCGCTCGGTGGGCTTCTCTGCGGCGTGCGCTCTGGCCGGCACCCCTCCTTGGGAGCTCGAGGCGTGGGTGCTGACCAGAGTGTACGAATGGACGGCGCGCCGTAGGGCGCTCGGGGAGCCCCCCGCCGCAGAAGAGCGGGAGGCCGTGCGGCAAGAAGCGAAGGACGCAATCGTCCATCACTGGACGCAGGACCTCGCCACTGCCGCATTCGGCCGCCGAACACTGGACGCGCTCGGGCCGGTCCTGAAGGATTGGCTCGAGCGGTCCCACGGTTTCCTCTCTTTCCGTCTGGTGCAGGTGTTGTCCGGACACGGGTGCTTCGGATCGCACCTGCATCGGATCCAAAGGGAGGAGACCCCGTCGTGCCACGACTGTGGCGCGGCGGAGGACACGGCGCAGCACACCCTCGAGGTGTGCCCAGCCTGGTCCGAGCTGCGCCACACACTGGTCGCAGCAGTCGGGCAGGACCTCTCGCTTCCCGGCGTCGTCAACTCGATGCTGGAAAGCGAGGGGGCCTGGGCAGCGGTCGCCTCCTTCTGCGAAGAGGTAATGTCACAGAAGGAGGCGGCGGAGCGCGTGCGGGAGGAAGACCCTCTCGCGGCGCCGCTCCGCAGGCGAAGACGGGGCGTGAGACGGCGGTTGTATGATCGTCGTCACACGCCTCCAGGTGGTGAACAGCGGGAGACAGGCGCGGGGGCGCCTTCTCCTGCATTGCACTGTCCACCACCCACGTCGTCAGTCATTCCTGGGCCCCTCCCCCCCGACGGGAGGGGCGTGCCGGGCCCGCCGTAAAGGCGGGCGGTCGTCGGCGGGGGGCAGGATGGAAAGGCTCTGCCGATTCCCAGTCCCCCTCCACTCAGACGATGCGGGAATGCCGCTGGGTTGTTTAGTGGGTATACCGGTTCTACCGGGGAGTCCCACATACCCCTCCCGTCCCCCGACGGGTGGGCATGCGTAATGCATTTTTCCCAGCGCAAACAAAAAAAAAAAAAAAAAAAAAGGTTAGGTTAGGTTGGGGGGGGGTGCATGTTGAAGAGCCTCCTCGTGGCGCACCCTGGGCAACGTCGGCTCCAATTTCTCCCAGTGCGGTTTTGGGTGACAATTGGGGCTGGCGGCTAATCTTCAACAAGCGGGGAAAGGTCGCGGTTCCAATCACCGATCATGCTTGATGGTCGGTGAAGGGAACCGGGCTACAGAGGGCAGATACGCCCACTCCTCCTCTGCTTACAGAGGGAGGTGAGTGGGCGTAGACTGGGCACGGCCGCCGCTGCGGAATAGGCGGTCGTGTCCCGGAGGGATGCAGTGGCGTGCGCGCGGGAGGATGATTCTGTCGCGTGGCGCCGCTCTGGAGAGGGGAGGGGTCGAGGAAGACGCCGGTCTGGTAGTCACCTCCGGCTCCTCCCGGGTGGAGGCCAGCAGGCGGTGGGTGCGGGGGCGCCCTTTGCCTGTATTGCACGGGCCTCCAACAGTGTCGGACGGGAGTGGCTGGGTGTTCCCGGCCATTCCCGTAGCCCCCCCGTTAAATGGGGGGCATGCGGGGCCCGCCAACTAGGCGGGCATACGCCGGGAGGGCTGTGGAAGCAGAGGCTGAGCCAATTTCCCATAGCCCTCCCATCACGGCGTTGTGGGAACACCGCTGAGTTTTAGTGGGTATACTGTCGGTTGCGGATTTCGACAGGAGTCCCACATACCCCGTCTCGTCCCCCACAAGCGGGGATGCATAAAGCATTTCTCAGCGACAAAAAAAAAAAAAAAAAAAAAAAATAAAAAAAAAAAAAGGTTAGGTTGGGGGACCACCCCACAGTGCTTGCGTCCACGTCGCGTCCCCTGGGCAACGACCCGGTTCTGACCACCGTAACGGAGTGGCAGACCGGTGTTCGGCTAAAGTGCACTGTGCAGTCGTAGCGTATTTTATCCTATTATCCAATTTTATTTCATGTCGGCATCTACGACACCTGCGGAGGCTATGCCAAAGCAATTGAGGACCGCCTCCGGGCGTTTTAAAAAAGGCCCTTCTCAGGGCCAACCAAAAGGCCCTTCTCAGGGCCAAGCAAAAGGCCCTTCTCAGGGCCAACCAAAAGGCCCTTCTCAGGGCCAGCCAAAAGGCCCTTCTCAGGGCCAACCAAAAGGCCCTTCTCAGGGCCAATCTGAGGGTGCCTCGGCATCAGAGGCTAGCCGCGCGCCGTCTGCGACTAGCTTCTATAGCTCGGCGGGCGAGTTGCTGGACTCCGACGACGAGTCAATCATGTCGTGTGGTTCGGCGATTGCTCGCCGGGACACAATGAAGCGGGCTTATCAGCGGAAGGGGTCTGGGGGTTCCTCAGACACTGCGTCACAGCCGAGGGCCAAGAGGCCGGTGTCTGACACCCACGACGTGGGTCTGGCGGAAGCCCAACGCCAGTTGGACCTGTCGCGGCGGGCGCAGGTCCAGCAAGACCTGGAGGAGCGGGTTGCGGCCACGGAGCAACGGACGCACGCCGCCCGGGCCAAGTCCGGGTACGGCGCGTCCCGCGTCCACTATGCGGACCACTCCCTTGCGGAGCTGCAGCTGATGGCTGAGGAGGACGAAGAGGAGATAGTGGCAGTCGCCTCTAAGTCCTCCAATCTTAAAGGGACTTTCCAAAAGTCCCTTAAATGTAGGGCCGCGAGCATGCGCGGCATAGTCGGGGAGCTGGTGCAGCGGAAGGCTACCGACGAAACGCGGCAACTGCAGGCGAAAATCGATCGCCTGCAGTCAGAGGTCAGCCAGCTTCATCTGAAGCTGGCTGAAGCCACGGCCCGGCCAAACAGCAAAACATCCGAGCCGAAACCAGCGGCTGAGGCCCCGCCCTCCAACCTTGAGGATATAATCCGCAAGGTCGTAATGGAGGAAAGGGCCTTCACGAGAGCCTGTCTTGCGGGCATAGAGGACAGGCTCTTGCCGGAGAAACGCCTGCGACCGCCGCTCGCGGCGGACAGTCGGCCACGCCAGCCTGAGCTGTCCTCCCAGGACGCCCACCTTCCGTCCACCACCCCATCGAACCAGCAAGGGTGGACGAAGGTGAAAAAGGGCAAAAAGAAGGCCAAGACGGTGGCTGCCCCTGCCACCCCCGCCACCACCCCTCCCGGCCCGCCTCAGAAAACAGGCAAGGGAAAGGGGAAGGGAAAGACGTCGGCCCCGAAGCCCAACGCCGCTGCTCCCGCTGCTGCTCCTGCAGCTAATGGGGCCCCCGCCGCCAAGTCAAAGAGGAAGCTGGTTCCTCCGAAGACCGCAGCCGTAGTGGTGACGCTCACCGCTGAGGCTGTGGAGCGGGGGGAGACGTACGCGTCCGTAATGATGCGGGCGCGTGCCAACGCCGATCCCACCCAGCTGGGGATCGGCACAGTCTCCTGCCGCCGGACCCAGGCCGGGGCTCGAATGTTCGAGTTCCCGGGGGCTCAGGGCGGCGCCAACGCGGACCTCTTCGCAACCAAGCTGCGAGAGGTCATCGCTGACGCGGCCAAGGTCACCAGGCCCGTAAAGTCTGTGGCCTTGGAGGTGACCGACCTCGACGACTCGGTCACCAAAGAGGAGGTGGTGGCGGCAGTCGCTGCGATGGGGGGCTGTGGCGTCACAGCGGTGCAAGGTCGGGCCATCAGGCCCGGCCGCGGCGGCATGGGCACCATTCGCCTCGAGTGCCCAGTCGCCGCAGCTGCAACCGTCCTAGCCAAGGGACGGCTGACTGTCGGGTTCAGCTCGGGTGTAGTCCGGGCACTTGCAGCCCAGCCTCTGCGCTGCTACAAGTGTCTTGGAGTCGGGCACACTCGGGCCCTTTGTCCGTCCGAGGTCGACAGGGCGAACAAATGCTTCCGCTGTGGCAAGGAAGGCCACAAGTCGGCCTCCTGCGAGGCCGCCACGCCGCACTGTGCGGTGTGTGCCGCCAGTGGCTGCCCGGCAGGCCACGTGATGATGGGGAGGAAGTGCAATCCTCCCCCTAAGAAGGGCAAAGCGCAGGCGCTGATCCGGCCTGTCGCTGCCACCGTTGCCGTCCCTGAGGCTGGGACATCGGCGGCGGTTGTGGAGGGGGGTGCGATGTCTGTCGATGGATAGTTCGGTCAAGCATCGCATCCTCCAGGCGAACACCAACCACTGCAGAGCGGCCCAGGATCTGCTGATGCAGACCATGGCCGAGTGGTTGGTGGACGTGGCGGCTGTCGCCGAGCCGTACTCAGTCCCTGGCCGTTGGCTGGGCGATCGGGACGGCTTGGTGGCATTGGTGACGCGGTCTTCCACGGACTCCCCTCCCCTCTCGCTCTTAGAGAGGGGACCGGGATACGTGGCCGCCGCGTGGGGAGAATTAGCCCTTGTGGGCGTCTATTTCTCCCCGAACCGCCCTCTCTCGGATTTCGAGAACTTTCTCGAAATCCTCACCGCGGTGGTCGGGAGGGCGGCGCCACGCCAGGTCGCCGTACTGGGTGACCTGAACGCCAAGTCGACGGCCTGGGGCAACCCGGCCGGGTCCTGCAACGTCCGGGGACGCGCCGTGGAGTTTTGGGCGGCGTCGTGCGGTGTGTCCCTCCTGAACAGAGGGACCGTTCACACGTGTGTGCGGCAACGGGGAGGATCAGTGGTCGACGTATCGTTTGCCACCCCCGTGCTAGCCGCCCACGTCGTGAACTGGCGGGTGGAGATGGTGGAGACCTTGTCGGACCACCGATATGTGCGGTTCGACATCAGCTCCACCCAGAGCCCCCGGGGAATTGCTCCAGGCTCGGGCCAATCCGCGTTCCCACGGTGGGCTCTCACCCGCCTGGACCGAGAGGCTGCGGAGGAGGCGGCGTTAGTCCAGGACTGGCTCGCGCCTCCTGTCGAGGTCCTGGACGTGGACGCCGCAGCGGTTCAGCTGAGGAGGTCGCTGACCGAGGTGTGCAACTCCAGCATGCCCCGGTCTCGCCGCCCAACTCCCCGCCGCGCCGTCTATTGGTGGTCGGAGGAACTGGCGGGGCTCAGAACCGCCTGCGTGGCGGCCAGGAGGGCCTACACACGGAGTCGAAGGCGCAGGCACCGAGACCCCACCAGCGAGGAGGCCCTCTATGCCACGTACGTCGCGGCAAAGACGGTCCTGAAGTCGGCCATGCGCGCGGCCGAAGATTCGGCGAGAGCCGAAATGTTGGAGGGTCTCGACAGGGACCCATTCGGAAGACCATACAAGGCGGCGCGGAATAAACTGCGCCCCTGTGGTCTTCCACTGACGGAGACCCTCGAGCCGGCATTGCTGGACGGGGTGGTCCGGTCCCTGTTTCCGTCCAGGACCGACTTCACTCCGCCAGTGATGGATCCCCCGCGGGAGGCGGCTCCGCCGGAGGAGGAGGTCCCCCCGGTGACGGCGGTGGAACTTTGCGCGGGGACTCTACACCTCCGCGCAAAGAACACAGCCCCAGGGCCGGACGGCGTTCCCGCACGGGTGGTGGCCATCGCCGCCTCACACATGGAGGAGAGGTTTCGGGACCTCTTCAGCGCGTGTCTTACGACTGAGAGGTTCCCGAAACCTTGGAAGGAGGGGCGGCTATGCCTGCTCCGAAAGGAGGGACGCCCGGCGGACTCCCCCTCGGCTTACCGGCCCATCGTCTTGCTCGATGAGGTCGGTAAGTTGTTCGAGGGGATAATTGCCGACCGGCTAAAGAGCCTGCTGAGGACGGTGGGGCCGGACCTGTCGGACGCCCAATTCGGTTTCCGACGGGGTCGTTCGACGGTCGACGCGCTGGCCCTACTCAAGGGCCAGGTGAGGGAGGCCGTGGAGGCGGGCGACGGAGTGTTGGCGGTGTCATTCGACATAGCCAACGCCTTCAACTCCGTCCCCCACTCGACAATCTTGGAGGCGCTCCGGTACCACGGAGTGCCTCAGTACCTGCGCCGACTCTTGGCCAGCTACTTGGAGGACCGGGTGGTCCTCCTCGCAGACAAAACGGCCACAGTGAGGCGATACGGCGCAGAGTCTGGTGTTCCACAGGGGTCGGTCCTAGGACCACTGCTGTGGAACATTGGATTCGACTGGCTACTGCGGGGAACCCTCCTCCGTGGCACGAGCGTCATCTGTTACGCGGATGACACCCTCCTCGTCGCCCGGGGGAGGGACTTCAGGGAGGCGGCCAGTCTGGCCTCTGCCGGCGGATCCTTAGTGGCAGGAAGGATTCGCCGCCTCGGACTGAAGGTTGCGCTGCACAAAACCGAGGCCGTGTATTTTCACGGTCCACGGCAGCGCATCCCTCCCGACGGCCACATTATAGTGGAGGGCGTCAGGATCGAGGTCAAGGCCCAGATGAAGTACTTGGGCCTTGTCCTCGACAGCAGGTGGCGCTTCGGCCCACACTTTAGCGGGCTGTCGACGCGCCTGCTGAAAGCCGCGAACGCCTTGTCGTGGCTCCTCCCGAATCTGGGGGGTCCGAAGGCGCGATGCCGGCGCTTGTATGCCGGCATCCTCAGGAGCATGGCCCTTTACGGGGCCCCAATCTGGGCAGACTCCCTCCACAGGCGGGAGAACGCCACGGCCATCCGCAGGCCCCAAAGGGCCATCGCACTGCGGGTGGCGAGGGCCTACCGCTCGGTGGGCTTCTCTGCGGCGTGCGCTCTGGCCGGCACCCCTCCTTGGGAGCTCGAGGCGTGGGTGCTGACCAGAGTGTACGAATGGACGGCGCGCCGCAAGGCGCTCGGGGAGCCCCCCGTCGCAGAAGAACGGGAGGCCGTGCGGCAAGAGGCGAAGGACGCAATCGTCCATCATTGGACGGAGGACCTCGCCACTGCCGCATTCGGCCGCCGAACACTGGACGCGCTCGGGCCAGTCCTGAAGGATTGGCTCGAGCGGTCCCACGGTTTCCTCTCTTTCCGTCTGGTGCAGGTGTTGTCCGGCCACGGGTGCTTCGGATCGCACCTGCATCGGATCCAAAGGGAGGAGACCCCGTCGTGCCACGACTGTGGCGCGGCGGAGGACACGGCGCAGCACACCCTCGAGGTGTGCCCGGCCTGGTCCGAGCTGCGCCTACCTTTGGTCGCAGCGGTCGGGCAGGACCTCTCGCTTCCCGGCGTCGTCAACTGGATGCTGGAAAGCGAGGGGGCCTAGGCAGCGGTCGCCTCCTTCTGCGAAGAGGTAATGTCACAGAAGGAGGCGGCGGAGCGCGTGCGGGAGGAAGACCCTCTCGCGGCGCCGCTCCGCAGGCGAAGACGGGGCGTGAGACGGCGGTTGTATGATCGTCGTCACGCGCCTCCAGGTGGTGAACAGCGGGAGACAGGCGCGGGGGCGCCTTCTCCTGCATTGCACTGTCCACCACCCACGTCGTCAGTCATTCCTGGGCCCCTCCCACCCGACGGGAGGGGCGTGCCGGGCCCGCCGTAAAGGCGGGCGGTCGTCGGCGGGCGGCAGGATGGAAAGGCTCTGCCGATTCCCAGTCCCCCTCCACTCAGACGATGCGGGAATGCCGCTGGGTTGTTTAGTGGGTATACCGGTTCTACCGGGGAGTCCCACATACCCCTCCCGTCCCCTGACGGGTGGGCATGCGTAATGCATTTTTCCCAGCGCAAACAAAAAAAAAAAAAAAAAAAAGGTTCGGTTCGGCCGGGGTGCATGTTGAAGAGCCTCCTCGTGGCGCACCCTGGGCAACGTCGGCTCCAATTTCTCCCAGTGCGGTTTTGGGGGACAATTGGGGCTGGCGGCTAATCTTCAACAAGCGGGGAAAGGTCGCGGTTCCAATCACCGATCATGCTTGATGGTCGGTGAAGGGAACCGGGCTACAGAGGGCAGATACGTCCACTCCTCCTCTGCTTACAGAGGGAGGTGAGTGGGCGTAGACTGGGCAGGGCCGCCGATGCGGAACAGGCGGTCGTGTCCCGGAGGGAGGCAGCGGCGCGCGCGCGGGGGATGATTCTCTCGCGCGGCGCCGCTCCGGGGAGGGGAGGGGTCGAGGAAGACGCTGGTCTGGTAGTCACCTCCGGCTCCTCCCGGGTGGAGGCCAGCAGGCGGAGGGCGCGGGGGCGCCCTTTGCCTGTATTGCACGGGCCTCCACCAGTGTCGGACGGGAGTGGCCGGGTGTTCCCGGCCATTCTCGTTGCCCCCCAGTGAAATGGGGGGTATGCGGGGCCCGCCAACTAGGCGGGCATGCGCCGGGAGGGCTGTGGAAGTAGAGGCTGAGCCGATTTCCCATAGCCCTCCCATCACGGCGTTGTGGGAACACCGCTGAGTTTTAGTGGGTATACTGTCGATTGCGGATTTCGACAGGAGTCCCACATACCCCGTCTCGTCCCCCACGAGCGGGGATGCATAAAGCATTTCTCAGCGACAAAAAAAAAAAAAAAAAAAAAAAAAGGTTCGGTTCGGCCCCCAGCGGGTGTCGCGGGCCTACCGCACGGTGGGTTTCGCGGCAGCGTGTGCTCTGGCTGGCACCCCTCCTTGGGAACTCGAGGCGTGGGTGCTCGCCAGAGTATACGAATGGACGGCGGGGCGGAGGGCGAGAGGAGAACGCCCCGCCCCGGAAGAGCGGGAGGCCGTCCGGCGGGAGGCGAGGGACGCCATCGTCGTCCATTGGACGAGGGACCTCGCCACCGCAGCCTTCGGCCGCCGAACCCTCGACGCGATCGGGCCGGTCCTGCGAGACTGGCTCGATCGGTCGCACGGGTTCCTCTCATTCTGTCTGGTGCAGGTGCTGTCCGGGCACGGTTGTTTCGGATCGTACCTGCACCGGATCGGACGGGAGGAGACATCGTCGTGCCACGACTGCGGTGCGGCGGAGGACGCGGCGCAGCACACCCTCGCGGTGTGCCCGTCGTGGTCCGAGCCGCGCCGCAGTCTCACTTCGGTGATCGGACAGGACCTCTCACTCCCCGGTTTGGTCAACGCCATGCTGGGCGATGAGAGGTCCTGGGCGGCAGTGGCCTCCTTCTGCGAACACGTCATGTCCCAGAAGGAGGCAGCGGAGCGCGCGCGGGAGGACGACCCTCACGCGGCGGCGCTCCGAAGACGGAAGAGGGGTCGGAGAAGACGTCAGTATGACGGCCATCACCGACTCCTCCCCGGTGTAGGCCAGCAGGCAACGGGTGCGGGGGCACCCTTGCCTGTATTGCACGGGCCTCCACCAGTGTCGGACGGGAATGGCCAGGTGTACCCGGCCATTCCCGTAGCCCCCCAGGCTGGGGGGCATGCGGGGCCCGCCAGCTAGGCGGGCATACGCCGGGAGGGCTGTGGAAGCAGAGGCTGAGCCAATTTCCCATAGCCCTCCCATCACGGCGTCGCGGGAACACCGCTGAGTTTTAGTGGGTATACTGCCACTCTGGCAGGGAGTCCCACATACTCTGTCTCGTCCCCCGACGAGCGGAGATGCGTAATGTCATTTCTCAGCGACAAAAAAAAAAAAAAAAAAAAAAAAAAAAAAAAAAAAAAAAAAAAAAGTTTCGGTTCGGCCATCCGCAGGCCCCAAAGGGCCATTGCACTGCGGGTGGCGAGGGCCTACCGCTCGGTAGGCTTCTCTGCGGCGTGCGCTCTGGCCGGCACCCCTCCTTGGGAGCTCGAGGCGTGGGTGCTGACCAGAGTGTACGAATGGTCGGCGCGCCGCAAGGCGCTCGGGGAGCCCCCCGTCGCAGAAGAGCGGGAGGCCGTGCGGCAAGAGGCGAAGGACGCAATCGTCCATCACTGGACGGAGGACCTCGCCACTGCCACATTTGGCCGCCGAACACTGGACGCGCTCGGGCCGGTCCTGAAGGATTGGCTCGAGCGGTCCCACGGTTTCCTCTCTTTCCGTCTGGTACAGGTGTTGTCCGGCCACGGGTGCTTCGGATCGCACCTGCATCGGATCCAAAGGGAGGAGACCCCGTCGTGCCACGACTGTGGCGCGGCGGAGGACACGGCGCAGCACACCCTCGAGGTGTGCCCAGCCTGGTCCGAGCTGCGCCACACACTGGTCGCAGCGGTCGGGCAGGACCTCTCGCTTCCCGGCGTCGTCAACTCGATGCTGGAAAGCGAGGGGGCCTGGGCAGCGGTCGCCTCCTTCTGCGAAGAGGTAATGTCACAGAAGGAGGCGGCGGAGCGCGTGCGGGAGGAAGACCCTCTCGCGGCGCCGCTCCGCAGGCGAAGACGGGGCGTGAGACGGCGGTTGTATGATCGTCGTCACGCGCCTCCAGGTGGTGAACAGCGGGAGACAGGCGCGGGGGCGCCTTCTCCTGCATTGCACTGTCCACCACCCACGTCGTCAGTCATTCCTGGGCCCCTCCCACCCGACGGGAGGGGCGTGCCGGGCCCGCCGTAAAGGCGGGCGGTCGTCGGCGGGGGGCAGGATGGAAAGGCTCTGCCGATTCCCAGTCCCCCTCCACTCAGACGATGCGGGAATGCCGCTGGGTTGTTTAGTGGGTATACCGGTTCTACCGGGGAGTCCCACATACCCCACCCGTCCCCCAACGGGTGGGCATGCGTAATGCATTTTTCCCAGCGCAAACAAAAAAAAAAAAAAAAAAAAAAAAAAAAAAAAGGTTAGGTTAGGTTAGGTTTTTTTTTTTTTTTTTTTTTTTTTTTTTGGCAGGAGGGGAAATCCTCATGGACGCCCAGACTACCTCACTCGTGAGCCAGTCTGGGCAGTGCCGGACTCTTACCGGCTAAAACCCACTCCTGCCTTGTCTAGTGTCCCTCTGACATGATCAGAGCCATTGTTTTGCGTTATGATGATATTGAGCTCAAAATCACATGCAACATCAAACACACGGATATTTATTTCTTTTTCTAGACAACCATTCTAACATACATTCACATTCACACATACATTTAATCCATTCAGCAGGTGAGTAACGTTTACTTATTAATAGATATTTTAATATTTTTATTACCTCCCTTTTTCTTTTTTTTTTTTCTTTTTTTTTTTTTTTCCTCTTTTTTTTTTTTTTTTTTTTTTTTTATTTTTATTTTTTTTTTTCAATTGTTTTTCTTGTTTTATTTTAGAATATTGTCTTCTTTTTTTTTTTTTTATTTTTTTTTTTTTTTTTTTCCGCATTTTGTTTTAGATACTTAAACTATATAACCTATTATATATGTAAGTATCCTATTTACTTATGCTATCTTATTTCTATTGTTTACTAATAAAGCTATTTTAGTACAATACTCTAAAAACCTATTTCTTTTCTTTCCGCTTACCAGATTAGGCAATTTGTCTATTGAAAGTCGCTCTTCGAGGTATTGCTCAGCTTCGTACCGCGCTTTTTCCGTTATCGGGCACTCCAAGAGCACATGCAGAACCGTCTCGTCCTTGCCCGGCTCACAGGCGCACGATGCGTTCTCCTTACACTTGAAGCGTTTCAGGTATGCGGAGAACCCACCGTGCCCCGTGAGAATTTGCATGGTGAGACTTGTAGGCTCAAACTTCCGCACCACCCTGTACGCCGCAACAGCGTCAGGGAAGAATATTTTTGTGCCGGAGGCGGTTTCCCCGGACTTATATCTCCCGTTCCACTCGTCAAGCGATCCCATACGAATCTGCCGTTTGACGAATGAAACGGGGCACTGATCGTAGTCCGGCTTCTTCTTCGACCCCAGGGCGGCTTCCTTTGCGAGTTGGTCCGCTCGCTCGTTTCCCTCCAATCCTGCGTGGGCCTTGATCCAGAACAAGGAGACACTCTTGTTCTGGAGCTTACAGTGGCGAAGGGTGTCTCTGGTTTCCACTGCCAGGGGATGGGAGGAACTGGCATTGACCACCGACTGGAGAGCCGCCATGGAGTCGCTGAAAATGCCGAACGTGTCTTCCCTTCGTTTGAGCGCTTCACCAGCCGCTCTTTGTAGGGCCAGCAGCTCCGCCTGGTAGACGGTGCAGTAAGACGGCAAAGCAAGTTTGAGGGCCTTTACTTCAGTGGCGCTATTCCACACGGATAGCGCCGCACCGACCCTGCCCTCAATCTTACTGCCGTCTGTAAAAATACGCACAGCGAAATCACTGTGGTTCTGATATTGTTCCTCGTCTATCAGGCTGCCGAACTGCAGTGTAGTCTGCTCTGCGGGGTGCGGGGATTCTAACGCTGGAGCCATCCGCTCAACCTCCCTGTCTCTTAGTACTGACTGGGCCACCCCCCTCTTGGCCTCGTACAGTGCAGCCACCTCGCGAATGCGCAAATCGATTGGGAGTATCCCAGCCAGCACCAGTGCCGAGTTTAGGGAGACCGTGCGGTAGGCTCTGCACAGCTTCTGCGCGAACCCTCTTTGGACCACGTTCAGCTGCTTAATGACCCCTAGTTTGTTCGCGGCTGGCGCCCACGCACTTGCGGCATACAGCAACGTTGGCTCAACCGCTGCAGTGTTAATAACCCGGATGACTTCCGGGTGCAAACCCCAGCTCACTCGGGCTGCCCTGGCCAGCTGCTTGTAGATAGCTATCGCCTTCTTACAGGCGACAGCTATGTGCTGATTAAATGTGAGCTTAGAGTCCACGGTGAGGCCCAGGATTTTTATCTCATGGGACATGCCAATGTCGATCCCCCCCATGCTTAAGCGCGGTGTGTCGTACTTCAGCCGCCGCGTTAGCACCATGGCACAGGTTTTGTGCGGCGCGAATTTGAGCTTATTTCTGACACCCCACGCTCGAACATGTTCGAGAGCGGCATTGGCCCGTCCCTCGATTTCCATTGCCGATTCGCCGACGAACACCATTACGACGTCGTCGGCGAATGCCTGGCAATAGTAGCCTCTATCCTCAAGCTGCTTCAAGAGTGGATCCAGCAGCAAATTCCAGAATATAGGACCTCCTATGGAGCCCTGGACGCACCCTTTACTGGTTGACCTTCTGCTCTCCTCACCCGCGTATCTCACGCTGACCACCCTGTCACTGAGATAGCTGTCGACTACTCGTCTCAAGTTTACAGGACACTTTTCCTCAGCCAACCGTACCTTGATGGCGGGCCACCATGCACTGTCGAATGCTCCCTCTATATCCAGCGACACAAGCGTTATTATCTTTTTCTGTGCCAGCTTTGTGCGGATATAATGCACGAGAGTATAGAGGGAGTCCTCGGTGCCCTTTTGGGGCATAAAGCCGTATTGGCGAGTACTAATCCTGGGGAGCAAATAAAACTTGAGACGAGCAACCAGCATCTTCTCGAACACCTTTCCTAGGACAGGCAAGAGCCCAATCGGCCTGTAGGATTTCGGGACGGTGTATGAGTCTTTGCCTGGCTTTCTAAGCACAACCACCGTTGCTTCCTTCCAGGACTTCGGGAAGTGGTGGTGCGCCAGGCATTTATTCAACAGCGACAGGAAAAATTTTGGGTCGCATTCAATGGCCTGAGAGCAGATATCGGCCGTGAGCCCGTCAGCTCCGGGGGCCTTTTTCGGGTTGAACGACCCCATGGACCTATCAAGCTCGCTCTGGGTAAACGGTGGATCATGGTGTTCATCATGGTTAGGTTAGGTTAGGTTAGGTTAGGCGGCCGCGGAAGAATTTAGATTCCCGCGGCCCCGCGCGCACGTGCGAGGAGACACCGGGGTGGTTTTAGCCGGTAAGAGTCCGGCACGCCCCTCCGCCTTTTCCCCAGGCGGAGGTAGTCCATGAGGATTTCCCCCCGTAAAAAAAAAAAAAAAAAAAAAAAGGTTAGGTTAGGTTAGGTTAGATTAGGTTAGGTTTTTTTTTTTTTTTTTTTTTTTTTTTTAATGAGTATACAATACCGCGGACATGGTGGTCCGCGCCTTTATTTATGAAGTTTTATTTTGTTTTACAGTTTTTATTATTATAATTTTACAGTTACGACGCTCCTGCGTCGGACAAGTTTTCTTATTTCTAACTTAAGTCTACGTGAGTCCATCTCTTAATACATATTATTATTATTATTATTATTATTTTTTTTTTTTTTTTTTTTTTTTTTTATGTGTATATATGTGTGTTTATTAATATTATGTTAATGGTTTTTTTTTTTTTTTTTTTTTTTTTTTTTTTTTTTTTTTTTTTAATTATTACTACTTATACAGGCAATACAATTAAATACTATCATGCTACTTATATGCTATATTACTTATGTGTATGTACATTATTTGACTATAGTTATATTATACAACGTTTTGCTACTATTCTTTTTTTTTTTTTTTTTTTTTTTTTTTTTTACTATCTTATTTTGTCACATTTATGAGGTTACACTTATTTTTGGACACATTTCTCTGGGGAGAAGCTGCATAGCAGTACGAGGCGACCAGCCCCGACCAACGGCCTCCGTTCACGGACGTGACGTACCCACCCGCGCCGCTTAGCTCAACCATATCTGAGGGAACTTAACGACCGGCCGTGTAGCGCCACCGTTGGCAGGGCACTTACGCGAGTATGACGGACTCGCTCTGCCATACAGCTTCATATAGCTATTCACTTATCTGTTTATTGGTTTACATGAAGGGATTTCACAGGGGGTTAGGTTTTTTGGATTGGGTTTTGTTGGGAGTTTGGATGGGACTTTTAGGTGGTGTTTTGGTGGGGTTTTCTGACCAGGGATTTCGCTAGCTCGAGGAGAGCATTCACGACAGCTGCGTCTCGGTGCTGCATGGCCGTCTTTAGATTGTAATCGACGACCGTTTTAGTTGGCGCACCCATCGCCTTCTTTGCGAAGCGGCCTATGGCGTCATCGGCGTCGTCGGTGTAGTAGACGCAACTGGCTGTATGTCGCGACACCGCCACTACCGCGTGGGAGATGCTGTCGTGAACTCGGATCCTCCTGGACTTGGTGTTGATGATGACGACGCTGTCGTAGGTCAGGCCCTGAGCTTCGTGTATGGTCAACAGGCGCGACCCTTCGCCGGACCCATATCCCTGGTTCCCAAGAGAAGCTTTCTCCTCCTGCGTATGAACCAGGAACAGGGTGTTTAGGGCGATGCTCGGTATTTGCGCTCCTGTGTAACCTTTCACCCCCAGGGAATGGATCCGCGACAGCGACGACTTGGAGGAGTATATACCGGAGTATATCTCGCTCAGTGCAAACGCCACGTCCATCGGGCTGCGGTGTGTGCAAAGCAGCTCCTGGGTGATACCAGCCACCAGGTTTGGACGGGTATACCTTAACTCGAAAAGGTTCTCTCTGTCCAAAAATGGAAGCTGGTTCACGTCTCCGATGAGGACAATCTCGCTTGCCCCAGACAACTTTGCTGCCATGACTATGGCCCCAAAATGGTTCATAAGAGCCTCGTCTACCGTGAGGCGGTAGCATTTCTCTTTCGGCTTGAACCCGTTGGCTAAGATTGAGGCCATAGTGCGCACCTTTTTCTGTACTCGGTCTCCTAAGTGGCGCGCAAGCTTCTGCCGGAGATCTTTGGCAGCTTCGGTCGTCGTGGTGGCTACAACGTCCTTCTCCTCGTCGAAGTTCCTTACCACCCAGGTTGTCTTGCCACAACCCGGAACTCCGTTTACCCACCTGATACTGGGCACCGCCCAAATTTCCTGCGATGCTGGACTGTCTGAAGTCCCCAAAATGGATTGTGCCATTTCAAGGATCTTGTCGTCCGGCATGATTTTGGTACACTTGGCGGTAACCAGTATCGGGTCGTCGTCGGCTGCGATGAATTTTAATTTGCCTGAGCTCTCCGTTTCCTTCTCGTCCAGGGCCACGAAACCGCTCTTCGCGCTGTAGGCTGCCATGTACGACCCCGTCATTTCCCCTTTGATGACTTGAGAAGTGACGTTGTCGTACACTGCCGCCCCTGCTTCCTCGAGCAGGACCCTGAGTAGACCTTCTGTGCCTCTATGGAAGGTCTGCAGGATCTTCTTGCACGTCATGAGATTGACCTCTCTGGTCGCTCTCACAACTGCTACGTACTCGAGGAAAGCGCTCTTCACGTGGTCCGTGACACCCGAGTTCACTGCGAGGGTCGGCGGGCTGACTTGCCCTTTGTCGGCTCTTGTTGGGATAGGCTTTTGCGGTGTCGGTCCGGTCGGTTTTTTACTGAAAAACCTCCTCACTGCTGACTCCTGTGCGTGGGATGGTGATGCGCGGCTGGTGCTGGGGAGCAGTGCACCGAGGAAAGTGCCGAAAGCTGTAAGGCGACTCCTCGTCCGGGCCCGGTCCTCCGGGCTAACGGTTTTGCTCTGCTCCTTTGCCGCTTTCTCGGCGGCTGCTTTCTGCTGGGCCCTCTCCGATCCGCTCTGACTGGTCGGGCTTGTTGTGGGGCTCGTCGCACCGGCTGTTGGCTGTCGGGGGGTTTTGAGGAAACTTAGACTTTCCCCTCTGTCCTCGTAGACAACCACCTCATGATGTTCCGAGGCTTTCAAACAACCGAATCGGTCTGCGACGTCTCCTCTTTCTCCTCCGACCGTCATCGCGTCTACACTGATGGTGCGAGCTGTAGCTCCCGTGTAATCTCCTGCCTCCCTGATTTTTTGAAGCAATGAGCTTGCCTGAACAAATGGAGTCTCCTCTCCCCACTCGAATAGTGCGATCGTCTTACCTTTGAATCGCAATAGACGGCATCGGTGAGTGGCTACTTCCATCTGTGGCAGTGCAGCATACTTGCTACCTTTTATGCTCGTTTTGGTAGTGCTTCCGTTGATCAGGGCGGCAAGGCCTGGGGATATCGGTATTCGGGCCGCGGCTCGGCTTGAGCCTATGCAGAAACATATGCCTAGCCTTTCGCCTTCCCTGTTCATGAAGAGGGTGACGCCTCGCAATCGGACGCCTGGGACTCCGTCTCCTCCGCATGCCAGGAATTGCACGGTGGTCATGGTGCTAGGGGCTGGTTGTTGCGAGCTAGCTGCTGCTGCTGCTTGTGATGCTGTTGTGGGTCTTGTGTGTGTTGCTTGTGTTAAGGTAAGTGGTGTGGTTGTTGTTATTTGTGTGTGTGTGGTTGTAGTGGTTGATGTTGACGTGGTTGTGACTGTTTGTGTGGATGGTGGTCGGTTTCGACTGCGCAAGGTAACGTCTGTTTTGTTAGCCCCTGCTGCGACCGTGGCGATTTTGCTCGCGAATGCCAAGAATGGTTTCCTAGTGGCCGGTCTCTCCATGATGGTGTGGAGTGTGGACTGGCTTAGCTGGATTTCCAACAGTGCTTCCAGCTCCATTCTGTCTTGGCTGAATCTTGGGCATTCAAAGAGCAGGTGCCAGACTGTTTCTTCGCAACTGGGGTCACAGACGCACGAGGGACTATCTTTGAGATGAAATCGGTGGAGATACGCTGAGAATCCTCCGTGTCCTGTTAGGATTTGTACATGGACCGGTGTGAGAACGGCGTCTCTGAGTGTTCTTTTCGCCGCTAGGACGTCTGGGAAGAACACTTTTGTGACCGCTCCTGTACTGGAGGACTCGTACCGCGCTTGCCACTTCTTTATAGTCTCCTCCCGTATCTTCCTCCTCACGAACGCTACGGGGACCTTGCTGTAGTCTGATGTGTCCTTGGTTAACGCTGCCTCCTTGGCCAGCTCGTCCGCTCTCTCATTCCCGGCGGTTCCCACGTGGGCCCTCAGCCAGAAGAACCTCACCTCTCTGCCTTCCTCTCTTAGCTCTCGGACGCTTCTCTTGATTTGGAGTGCCAGGTGGTGAGTGACAGACGGACTCCTCAGCAGGTCAAGCGACGATCTTGAGTCGCTTAAGATGCTTACGGAGGCCGCCCTGGATTCTCTTGCCATCCTGACAGCTCTGAAGAGAGCGTACATTTCCGATTGGAAGACAGTGTTGTGGGGCTCCAGGCCGAAAGTACTTGACTCCGTCTCCCTTCCACTTTCCCACCAAGTTAGGGCAGCTCCTACTTTTCCCTCTATCTTGCTGCCGTCGGTGTAGATTTGGGGACCGATTACTTGGTGGGTTTCCAGGGTTTCGGGAGTCAAGTCCTCTAGGCGTGCATACTCTGTTGTTATGAGTTGCGCTGGGTGGGGGTTCTCGGAGTGGTGCACGTTGCACTCCAGCTCGCGGCCCGGCGGTATGAACTCTTGGGAATGGCCCTTTTTGATCTTGAAAAGGGTTGAGGCCTCGATTACCCGGAGATCTAGGGGGAGTTGGCCTGACAGAATAAGTGCCGATGTCAGAGACACCGTGCGGTATGCTTTGCAGATCTTCTGCGCGAAACCTCTCTGCAGTGAGTCAAACTGATTCCTTGTCATCAGTTTCTCAGCTGCGGGGGCCCACGCACTCGCTGCATACATCACGATAGGCTCTATCACCGACACATATATTGTCCTGATTATCTCTCTGTTGAGACCCCAAGTCACCTTTGCCGCACATGCCAGCTGCTTGTAGATGTCTGCAGCCTTTTTACATGTCGCAGACACGTGCGCGTTGAAGGTGAGTTTGGAGTCTATTGTGAGACCTAACAGCTTGACCTGTTGGACTAGGTTCAGCCTCGTGCCCGACATGTATAGAACTGGGACGTCGTATTTCAGCTTTCTCGTTAACACCATCGCATTTGTTTTGTGCGCGGCGAAACGTAGCTTATTCTGGACGCCCCATTCCGACACTATGTCTAGCGTGTCATTGGCTGATTGCTGTAGGGGACCGGCTGTAAGGTCCGAGAAAACCAGGACAACGTCGTCTGCGAAGGCTTGGCAGTATACTCCCATACTCGCCAGCTTGTGTAGGAGCGAATCTAGGATAAGGTTCCAAAACGTCGGTCCGGCAATTGAGCCCTGGACGCATCCTTTCGTGGTACCCTTCTCACTAGTCGCTCTGGCGTAGTTGACCCTGATGTTCCGGTCTTCCAGGTATGAGGTTACGAGAGCGTAGATGTTCTTTGGACAGCTCTTGACCACCATCTGTCGTTTGAGTGCTGGCCACCACGCGTTGTCGAAGGCGCCCTCTATGTCCAATGATATCAAAAGCACGATCTTTTTGGCTTTGATTTCGGCTCTTACGTGGTCCATAAGAGCATAGAGGGCGTCCTCGGTTCCGCGTTGCGGCATGAAACCGTACTGGTTTGTGTTCAGGGTTGGGAGGAAATGCCACTGGAGTCTACCTACGAGGAGTTTCTCTACGATCTTTCCTAGGACCGAGAGCAGACCTATTGGCCGGTACGACTTTGGGCTGGTGTAGTCGTCCTTTCCTGGCTTACGGAGAATGCACACGTGGGCGACCTTCCACTGCTTTGGGAAGTGTGACAGCGACAGGCATCTATTGGCTATCGCTAAGAACACTTCCCGATCACAGTTTATTGCCGCTGTGCAGATGTCTGCTGTTAATCCGTCGGGACCGGGTGCTTTTTTCGGATTTTGGTTTTGGAGAACCATTTCCAGCTCCGCAGTCGTAAAAGACGGGTCATCAGCAGACAGACCTTGGGGGTTCTTCTCCTCCGCCAGCTTGCGCAGGTCATGGTGGTATGACTGTTCGGCATCCGTTGAGTCGTCGGGGTAGAAGGTTTGTGCCAGAAGATCCGCGGATTGCTCCGGACTGAGCGTCTCACCTGCGGTGTTTCTCAGGAGCGCGTCGTCCTGTCTTCTGGCTGTCTTCCTTAGTACCCGGTAGATGCCGTCCCACATGCTCTCTCGGTCCTGCTTAGAGCAGAACTCCTTCCAGTTGGCCGTGGCAGCTTCCGTTGCTGTTGTTGTGTAGGTGTGTTTTGCCGTCACGTACTCTTGGATGGTGAAGTGTCTCCGGTTTGCGGCTGCATTTCGGATCCTCCTCTTCTTCGTCAAGGCATCTTTCTTAAGACGCTCTAGAGAAGGACTCCACCATGGGGGCTTTGCGTCGTGTTTAGGCGACCCCAGTTTTGGGATCGCATTCTCGCATGAGCGGTGGATGTTCTGGGTATATGTGGTGACTATGGTCTCCAGGTCCTCTGGGCTCGAGACGTCTGAGACTCTGACCGGTGTTATGTCTGAGTCCACCAGGCTGGTCTTGAAGAGGGTGCTGAATTCGGACCACTTTGCCTTCTTGGTGTTGTAGATGCGCGTCGAGATTGGCCTTAAGGGTTCCAAGGCCTTTTCCAAGCGCATCGAGAAGGTAATTGCATTGTGGTCTGAAGTTGTAAAACTTCTTTCTACACGCCACTCCTCGACCTTGCCTAGCAGCGACAGGCTGCATGCCGTCACATCGACGATGCTGGTGCACCACCTGTCTCCTCTGTAGGTCTCGAACGTCGGTGTTTGGCCCGTATTTAGGATGTGGAGATCCCGCTCATCGAGGAAAGAACTGTACGCGGCCCCGCGATGGTTTTCGGAAACACTTCCCCACCACTGGCTCCAGGCATTTACGTCTCCTCCCACAATTGTGTTATTTGTATGTAGTTTTTGTGTGATGTTGTGTGTCTCTGAAAGGTATGGTTCGATGTCCTGGTCACCCTCGAAATAGACCGATAGCACTCCAAAGCTGAGCTGACCCACCTTGAGTAAAGCAGCGGCGATGTTCTCAGACACAAGCTGGGGGTCGTGGATGACCTCCAGGTTGTTTCCGAAAACAACGATCGCCGCCTTAACTGGTTTCTGGCGGTTTAGGCTGCACTGGATGACTTGCGTGCCGGGTGTTTGTTTCATCACACCTGTTCTTCCTACATAGGGCTCTTGAACAAGTGCTACTGAGATTCCCCTTGCCTGGGCCGCCATATGGAGTTCTTCTGTGGCCAGCTTGGAGCGCTGAAGATTGACTTGGACGAATTTCAATCTCGCTGTCGGTCTTGATGCGATTTCGGGGGTGACTGGTTGGTTCGTTGGTGTGTTGTCATGGTCGCCCTTAGCAATAGGAAACGCGCGACCTCGCTATCCCATCCCATTTTTGGCGTTCCTGGCAGTCTGCGCTGAACGCTGTGTGTGCCAGGTCGCTGCCGGGCCCATGTGCTACCTTGCAGTTTGCGCAGGTGGGCGGTTTGCCGTCGGCTCGAGTGAGGCAGTCCCCTACGCTGTGCGCTCCGCTGCAGTAGCTGCAGAGTTCTTTCGCAGCTTTGCATATAGACCTGTTGTGTCCATATGCCAGGCACTTCGTGCACTGCACTAGGGGGGACTGGTCCTCAATCGAGCACCGCTTGATGCCCAGGTGGACTTTCTGAACCGCAGTGTAGCACTTCCAGAGCTCCGGGGAGAGCTCCAGGACGGGGTGGCACTCGTGGACGTTTCTCGCGCGCTTCCTATAGCGCACCTTTAGGGTCTGTCCATCCACAGCGACGTTTTGCAGAAGGTGTTTGTTCTGCGCTTTCAGGAGATCTACAATCTCCCCGTCGCTGTAACTGGACAGCACTCCCTTGATGCAGACGAGAGGGTTTAGGGGTTTAGGCTCCTGGACCTTGAGCCCCGCGTTCGACTGGACTTGCTCCTTGATCTTATGCAAATCCAATTTACTAGCGCACTTCAGAACCACTTTTTGGTTCCGCGCTTTCCGTACTGTGTCGACGCGGGCTCCACTGGTCTTTAGGTCCAGGGCGGTCCTGATCCTCTCGATGACGTTGTCCCCGGTGTGCTGGGGGTTCGTTGACGAGACGATCAGGGTGTGGTTGGACTGTGTGGGTGGTTTCGGGGGCTTCGGTGTGCTGGCTACCTGAGCAAAGGTTTTTGGGCCTAGTTGTTGTTGGGGCGGTCTATCCGCTTTGCCCAGGTCCGCCACCCCTTTCCTGATGTCCTGGAGAGTCTTTTTGACCTCCCCGACTGCGAGCTCCGCTTCCAGATTCAGCGCCGGGGGCGCCTGCACTTGCGGCTCTTTGTCGCGCAGTACGCGGAGGTCCGCCGATACCATCTCCAGCCTTTCAGAGAGCGGTTTTAGGTGTTGTGCGATGTTTATGGGTGGTTGTGCTGGTGGGGGGGAGGCGGCAGGCTTGTTGGCGATGGCCTGCAGTTGTTTATTTAGGTTTTCCATGGCCTCCTCGAAGATGACGGTGCTGAGGAGGCCCGTCTCGCTGCTGCTCGGATCCGGCTCTACTGCGCTTGGTGGCCGGTTGAGGTCCTCTTTGAGCCTTTCCAGGGCCTTTCGGAGCACGTCCAGTTGATTGGACACACTGGTAATATTTGTGTCGAGGCGTGAGATGCCGGCCCCCATTGTCTCCCACTTGGGATCACCCGGGGCTCTAGCGCCTTCGTGCCTGGTCTTCTCGTGCTCCTTCAGGTTCTTCAGGCTCGCTGCTACGACCTCATCTTTCACCTCCTTGATGCCCTTGAAGGCTTCAAGGGTTTCGTGACCGAGCCATTCGCGGATCCCTTTTGCCTCTTTTTTTGTCTCAGAGATGTCCGTGCCCATGATGGAAAGCTGCACCTTCATTGACATCAACTCTCGAGTGTGAGCTCTCTCGACACGCACAAGCTCTTGCGCGTGTCGAGAGCGCTCCTTCTCGAGGTTGTACTTATGGCGCGCTCTCGAGTCCGCCAGGGACAGGGCCACCTCGTATAGGCCTTGCAGACACTCGTGAGCTGTGGTCTTGCACTCACGCTTCATGTTGGCCGCCGCCTCCAGGGCGTCTTTTCCTTTTTGAAGCAGGTCGTTTGCTTCTCTAGTGGCTAGGTCCATCTCCACCCCTGTGCCCCTCCTCGGTGTCCTGTAGAGAAGGCTCGGTCGCCCGCTCCGTGGGCGGTCGTCTTGACTCACCGTTGAAGCCACCGAGCTTTCCTCGTCCGAGATGATCTGGCGGGGGGGAGAAATGCCACACTGGTCCCAGTTTATGATGATTTTGGCAACCCTGGCGCTCTCTGCTGACGAGTGAGTCTCAGGCGCCAACGGCTGTGGCGGCGTCGCGCTTGCCGCTCCTGACTCCGACGCTGCCTTTGGCGCCTGCGGCTTCCGTGATGGACGCGCCAACTGTTCCGAAACAACCGATTTTGCCGTGTTCTTGAGGACCTTCTCCCTTAGGGAAGGAGCTTTTGCGGCCTCCGTGGTCATTTTGCGGGAGGTGGTGGATGGTTGTGATGACGACGACATTATGTAATTTAAGACTTATGGGCTATGTTGTTTTTAAAGTATTTGCCTGTATGCTTAAACTTAGCTTAAAACTACTTGGATGGACTCACGGACGTTCCGCTGCTGGTCTGCGACTGTCCGATGTCCAACGAGGAGCCCGATGACTGCTGAGGCTCGATGGTCTGAGCCCTCTGTGCACGCTGATGGTGGTTTCCAGTAGAATTGTCTGCGTCGATGGGTCGTTTTTCGCGAAGTGTGCGGAATTCCAGGTTTCTGTTGGGGCCAAGTTGAAGAACATTTTGCGCCCTTTCAAATGAGCCCAAACTCGGCTTCCTAGCTCCAACAGGTGCGAAGTTAGACTGCGGGGGGGTGAGGTAGCCCAGAGAGGGGGGGGGGGGTTTGTTTCCGTGGGGAAGAGTTTTTGGGTGAGGGGGGGGTGAAGGGGTGGGGGGTCGGGGGGGGGGAGGTTTCTTGGGGAAGACTTTTGGGTGAGGGGGGTGAAGGGGTTTGGGGGGGGGGGAGCTTGAGGGGTGAGGGGGGAGGGGGCCCTTTACGGGTCCGGCAGGATCTCGAAGTCCCGAGTCGGATGAGCCCAAACTCGGGGGGGTTGGGACAGGGGGTTGAGGAGTTCCCTCGGGGCTTACCTGGTGACAGTTTGTGGAGTCTCCACGGTGATGGCTGGTCTGCAGGGGGATTCTTCGGCCGGCTTCGAAGTCTCCAGTAAGGGCTGGGATGGTACACCGCGCGTCACGCCTCGTGGTTGTATAAGCACGTGGAGCCAAAGTGAGGTTATTCTAACCTAAAACCACGTGCTTTTTTGCGATTTTCGCGCCTTAATAACTCCCAAACCCGTGCTCCGATTTTGATGATATTTGCCTTGCCGGATTAGCCACTGCCGCGTCTCCCTGGAGTAATGTGCGCAACACTGCTGCACTGGTCTTCTCTCCGTTATTCGCTGCTGAAGTTAAGGGGGCCCTGCTCCGAAACCCGTTGAGGTACACACTTGCCCACACGTTTCCTGGTGAGTCGACACCGCACAATTCCACTGGTTACTTTTTCGCGCAAATAACTCAACGCGTCGAATTTTAGTGAATTTTTTGCGCGGAGCTGATGTTGTTCGTGCGACTTATGATCGGTTACGGTTAGGTTAGGTTAGGTTAGGTTAGGTTAGGTTAGGTTAGGTTAGGTTAGGTTAGGTTAGGTTAGGTTAGGTTAGGTTAGGTTAGGTTAGGTTAGGTTAGGTTAGGTTAGGTTAGGTTAGGTTAGGTTAGGTTAGGTTAGGTTAGGTTAGGTTAGGTTAGGTTAGGTTAGGTTAGGTTAGGTTAGGTTAGGTTAGGTTAGGTTAGGTTAGGTTAGGTTAGGTTAGGTTAGGTTAGGTTAGGTTAGGTTAGGTTAGGTTAGGTTAGGTTAGGTTAGGTTAGGTTTTTTTTTTTTTTTTTTTTTTTTTTTTGAGTATACAATACCGCGGACATGGTGGTCCGCGCCTTTATTTATGAAGTTTTATTTTGTTTTACAGTTTTTATTATTATAATTTTACAGTTACGACGCTCCTGCGTCGGACAAGTTTTCTTATTTCTAACTTATGTCTACGTGAGTCCATCTCTTAATACATATTATTATTATTATTATTATTTTTTTTTTTTTTTTATATACATATTTTTTTTTTTTTTTTTATTTATATGCGTATATATGTGTGTATATTAATATTATGTTAATGGTTTTTTTTTTTTTTTTTTTTTTTTTTTTTTTTTTTTTTTTTTTTTTTTTAATTATTACTACTTATACAGGCAATACAATTAAATACTATCATGCTACTTATATGCTATATTACTTATGTGTATGTACATTATTTGACTATAGTTATATTATACAACGTTTTGCTACTATTATTATTTTTTTTTTTTTTTTTTTTTTTTATATACTATCTTATTTTGTCACATTTATGAGGTTACACTTATTTTTGGACACAATTCTCTGGGGAGAAGCTGCATAGCAGTACGAGGCGACCAGCCCCGACCAACGGCCTCCGTTCACGGACGTGACGTACCCACCCGCGCCGCTTAGCTCAACCATATCTGAGGGAACTTAACGACCGGCCGTGTAGCGCCACCGTTGGCAGGGCACTTACGCGAGTATGACGGACTCGCTCTGCCATACAGCTTCATATAGCTATTCACTTATCTGTTTATTGGTTTACATGAAGGGATTTCACAGGGGGTTAGGTTTTTTGGATTGGGTTTTGTTGGGAGTTTGGATGGGACTTTTAGGTGGTGTTTTGGTGGGGTTTTCTGACCAGGGATTTCGCTAGCTCGAGGAGAGCATTCACGACAGCTGCGTCTCGGTGCTGCATGGCCGTCTTTAGATTGTAATCGACGACCGTTTTAGTTGGCGCACCCATCGCCTTCTTTGCGAAGCGGCCTATGGCGTCATCGGCGTCGTCGGTGTAGTAGACGCAACTGGCTGTATGTCGCGACACCGCCACTACCGCGTGGGAGATGCTGTCGTGAACTCGGATCCTCCTGGACTTGGTGTTGATGATGACGACGCTGTCGTAGGTCAGGCCCTGAGCTTCGTGTATGGTCAACAGGCGCGACCCTTCGCCGGACCCATATCCCTGGTTCCCAAGAGAAGCTTTCTCCTCCTGCGTATGAACCAGGAACAGGGTGTTTAGGGCGATGCTCGGTATTTGCGCTCCTGTGTAACCTTTCACCCCCAGGGAATGGATCCGCGACAGCGACGACTTGGAGGAGTATATACCGGAGTATATCTCGCTCAGTGCAAACGCCACGTCCATCGGGCTGCGGTGTGTGCAAAGCAGCTCCTGGGTGATACCAGCCACCAGGTTTGGACGGGTATACCTTAACTCGAAAAGGTTCTCTCTGTCCAAAAATGGAAGCTGGTTCACGTCTCCGATGAGGACAATCTCGCTTGCCCCAGACAACTTTGCTGCCATGACTATGGCCCCAAAATGGTTCATAAGAGCCTCGTCTACCGTGAGGCGGTAGCATTTCTCTTTCGGCTTGAACCCGTTGGCTAAGATTGAGGCCATAGTGCGCACCTTTTTCTGTACTCGGTCTCCTAAGCGGCGCGCAAGCTTCTGCCGGAGATCTTTGGCAGCTTCGGTCGTCGTGGTGGCTACAACGTCCTTCTCCTCGTCGAAGTTCCTTACCACCCAGGTTGTCTTGCCACAACCCGGAACTCCGTTTACCCACCTGATACTGGGCACCGCCCAAATTTCCTGCGATGCTGGACTGTCTGAAGTCCCCAAAATGGATTGTGCCATTTCAAGGATCTTGTCGTCCGGCATGATTTTGGTACATTTGGCGGTAACCAGTATCGGGTCGTCGTCGGCTGCGATGAATTTTAATTTGCCTGAGCTCTCCGTTTCCTTCTCGTCCAGGGCCACGAAACCGCTCTTCGCGCTGTAGGCTGCCATGTACGACCCCGTCATTTCCCCTTTGATGACTTGAGAAGTGACGTTGTCGTACACTGCCGCCCCTGCTTCCTCGAGCAGGACCCTGAGTAGACCTTCTGTGCCTCTATGGAAGGTCTGCAGGATCTTCTTGCACGTCATGAGATTGACCTCTCTGGTCGCTCTCACAACTGCTACGTACTCGAGGAAAGCGCTCTTCACGTGGTCCGTGACACCCGAGTTCACTGCGAGGGTCGGCGGGCTGACTTGCCCTTTGTCGGCTCTTGTTGGGATAGGCTTTTGCGGTGTCGGTCCGGTCGGTTTTTTACTGAAAAACCTCCTCACTGCTGACTCCTGTGCGTGGGATGGTGATGCGCGGCTGGTGCTGGGGAGCAGTGCACCGAGGAAAGTGCCGAAAGCTGTAAGGCGACTCCTCGTCCGGGCCCGGTCCTCCGGGCTAACGGTTTTGCTCTGCTCCTTTGCCGCTTTCTCGGCGGCTGCTTTCTGCTGGGCCCTCTCCGATCCGCTCTGACTGGTCGGGCTTGTTGTGGGGCTCGTCGCACCGGCTGTTGGCTGTCGGGGGGTTTTGAGGAAACTTAGACTTTCCCCTCTGTCCTCGTAGACAACCACCTCATGATGTTCCGAGGCTTTCAAACAACCGAATCGGTCTGCGACGTCTCCTCTTTCTCCTCCGACCGTCATCGCGTCTACACTGATGGTGCGAGCTGTAGCTCCCGTGTAATCTCCTGCCTCCCTGATTTTTTGAAGCAATGAGCTTGCCTGAACAAATGGAGTCTCCTCTCCCCACTCGAATAGTGCGATCATCTTACCTTTGAATCGCAATAGACGGCATCGGTGAGTGGCTACTTCCATCTGTGGCAGTGCAGCATACTTGCTACCTTTTATGCTCGTTTTGGTAGTGCTTCCGTTGATCAGGGCGGCAAGGCCTGGGGATATCGGTATTCGGGCCGCGGCTCGGCTTGAGCCTATGCAGAAACATATGCCTAGCCTTTCGCCTTCCCTGTTCATGAAGAGGGTGACGCCTCGCAATCGGACGCCTGGGACTCCGTCTCCTCCGCATGCCAGGAATTGCACGGTGGTCATGGTGCTAGGGGCTGGTTGTTGCGAGCTAGCTGCTGCTGCTGCTTGTGATGCTGTTGTGGGTCTTGTGTTTGTTGCTTGTGTTAAGGTAAGTGGTGTGGTTGTTGTTATTTGTGTGTGTGTGGTTGTAGTGGTTGATGTTGACGTGGTTGTGACTGTTTGTGTGGATGGTGGTCGGTTTCGACTGCGCAAGGTAACGTCTGTTTTGTTAGCCCCTGCTGCGACCGTGGCGATTTTGCTCGCGAATGCCAAGAATGGTTTCCTAGTGGCCGGTCTCTCCATGATGGTGTGGAGTGTGGACTGGCTTAGCTGGATTTCCAACAGTGCTTCCAGCTCCATTCTGTCTTGGCTGAATCTTGGGCATTCAAAGAGCAGGTGCCAGACTGTTTCTTCGCAACTGGGGTCACAGACGCACGAGGGACTATCTTTGAGATGAAATCGGTGGAGATACGCTGAGAATCCTCCGTGTCCTGTTAGGATTTGTACATGGACCGGTGTGAGAACGGCGTCTCTGAGTGTTCTTTTCGCCGCTAGGACGTCTGGGAAGAACACTTTTGTGACCGCTCCTGTACTGGAGGACTCGTACCGCGCTTGCCACTTCTTTATAGTCTCCTCCCGTATCTTCCTCCTCACGAACGATACGGGGACCTTGCTGTAGTCTGATGTGTCCTTGGTTAACGCTGCCTCCTTGGCCAGCTCGTCCGCTCTCTCATTCCCGGCGGTTCCCACGTGGGCCCTCAGCCAGAAGAACCTCACCTCTCTGCCTTCCTCTCTTAGCTCTCGGACGCTTCTCTTGATTTGGAGTGCCAGGTGGTGAGTGACAGACGGACTCCTCAGCAGGTCAAGCGACGATCTTGAGTCGCTTAAGATGCTTACGGAGGCCGCCCTGGATTCTCTTGCCATCCTGACAGCTCTGAAGAGAGCGTACATTTCCGATTGGAAGACAGTGTTGTGGGGCTCCAGGCCGAAAGTACTTGACTCCGTCTCCCTTCCACTTTCCCACCAAGTTAGGGCAGCTCCTACTTTTCCCTCTATCTTGCTGCCGTCGGTGTAGATTTGGGGACCGATTACTTGGTGGGTTTCCAGGGTTTCGGGAGTCAAGTCCTCTAGGCGTGCATACTCTGTTGTTATGAGTTGCGCTGGGTGGGGGTTCTCGGAGTGGTGCACGTTGCACTCCAGCTCGCGGCCCGGCGGTATGAACTCTTGGGAATGGCCCTTTTTGATCTTGAAAAGGGTTGAGGCCTCGATTACCCGGAGATCTAGGGGGAGTTGGCCTGACAGAATAAGTGCCGATGTCAGAGACACCGTGCGGTATGCTTTGCAGATCTTCTGCGCGAAACCTCTCTGCAGTGAGTCAAACTGATTCCTTGTCATCAGTTTCTCAGCTGCGGGGGCCCACGCACTCGCTGCATACATCACGATAGGCTCTATCACCGACACATATATTGTCCTGATTATCTCTCTGTTGAGACCCCAAGTCACCTTTGCCGCACATGCCAGCTGCTTGTAGATGTCTGCAGCCTTTTTACAGGTCGCAGACACGTGCGCGTTGAAGGTGAGTTTGGAGTCTATTGTGAGACCTAACAGCTTGACCTGTTGGACTAGGTTCAGCCTCGTGCCCGACATGTATAGAACTGGGACGTCGTATTTCAGCTTTCTCGTTAACACCATCGCATTTGTTTTGTGCGCGGCGAAACGTAGCTTATTCTGGACGCCCCATTCCGACACTATGTCTAGCGTGTCATTGGCTGATTGCTGTAGGGGACCGGCTGTAAGGTCCGAGAAAACCAGGACAACGTCGTCTGCGAAGGCTTGGCAGTATACTCCCATACTCGCCAGCTTGTGTAGGAGCGAATCTAGGATAAGGTTCCAAAACGTCGGTCCGGCAATTGAGCCCTGGACGCATCCTTTCGTGGTACCCTTCTCACTAGTCGCTCTGGCGTAGTTGACCCTGATGTTCCGGTCTTCCAGGTATGAGGTTACGAGAGCGTAGATGTTCTTTGGACAGCTCTTGACCACCATCTGTCGTTTGAGTGCTGGCCACCACGCGTTGTCGAAGGCGCCCTCTATGTCCAATGATATCAAAAGCACGATCTTTTTGGCTTTGATTTCGGCTCTTACGTGGCCCATAAGAGCATAGAGGGCGTCCTCGGTTCCGCGTTGCGGCATGAAACCGTACTGGTTTGTGTTCAGGGTTGGGAGGAAATGCCACTGGAGTCTACCTACGAGGAGTTTCTCTACGATCTTTCCTAGGACCGAGAGCAGACCTATTGGCCGGTACGACTTTGGGCTGGTGTAGTCGTCCTTTCCTGGCTTACGGAGAATGCACACGTGGGCGACCTTCCACTGCTTCGGGAAGTGTGACAGCGACAGGCATCTATTGGCTATCGCTAAGAACACTTCCCGATCACAGTTTATTGCCGCTGTGCAGATGTCTGCTGTTAATCCGTCGGGACCGGGTGCTTTTTTCGGATTTTGGTTTTGGAGAACCATTTCCAGCTCCGCAGTCGTAAAAGACGGGTCATCAGCAGACAGACCTTGGGGGTTCTTCTCCTCCGCCAGCTTGCGCAGGTCATGGTGGTATGACTGTTCGGCATCCGTTGAGTCGTCGGGGTAGAAGGTTTGTGCCAGAAGATCCGCGGATTGCTCCGGACTGAGCGTCTCACCTGCGGTGTTTCTCAGGAGCGCGTCGTCCTGTCTTCTGGCTGTCTTCCTTAGTACCCGGTAGATGCCGTCCCACATGCTCTCTCGGTCCTGCTTAGAGCAGAACTCCTTCCAGTTGGCCGTGGCAGCTTCCGTTGCTGTTGTTGTGTAGATGTGTTTTGCCGTCACGTACTCTTGGATGGTGAAGTGTCTCCGGTTTGCGGCTGCATTTCGGATCCTCCTCTTCTTCGTCAAGGCATCTTTCTTAAGACGCTCTAGAGAAGGACTCCACCATGGGGGCTTTGCGTCGTGTTTAGGCGACCCCAGTTTTGGGATCGCATTCTCGCATGAGCGGTGGATGTTCTGGGTATATATGGTGACTATGGTCTCCAGATCCTCTGGGCTCGAGACGTCTGAGACTCTGACCGGTGTTATGTCTGAGTCCACCAGGCTGGTCTTGAAGAGGGTGCTGAATTCGGACCACTTTGCCTTCTTGGTGTTGTAGATGCGCGTCGAGATTGGCCTTAAGGGTTCCAAGGCCTTTTCCAAGCGCATCGAGAAGGTAATTGCATTGTGGTCTGAAGTTGTAAAACTTCTTTCTACACGCCACTCCTCGACCTTGCCTAGCAGCGACAGGCTGCATGCCGTCACATCGACGATGCTGGTGCACCACCTGTCTCCTCTGTAGGTCTCGAACGTCGGTGTTTGGCCCGTGTTTAGGATGTGGAGATCCCGCTCATCGAGGAAAGAACTGTACGCGGCCCCGCGATGGTTTTCGGAAACACTTCCCCACCACTGGCTCCAGGCATTTACGTCTCCTCCCACAATTGTGTTATTTGTATGTAGTTTTTGTGTGATGTTGTGTGTCTCTGAAAGGTATGGTTCGATGTCCTGGTCACCCTCGAAATAGACCGATAGCACTCCAAAGCTGAGCTGACCCACCTTGAGTAAAACAGCGGCGATGTTCTCAGACACAAGCTGGGGGTCGTGGATGACCTCCAGGTTGTTTCCGAAAACAACGATCGCCGCCTTAACTGGTTTCTGGCGGTTTAGGCTGCACTGGATGACTTGCGTGCCGGGTGTTTGTCTCATCACACCTGTTCTTCCTACATAGGGCTCTTGAACAAGTGCTACTGAGATTCCCCTTGCCTGGGCCGCCATATGGAGTTCTTCTGTGGCCAGCTTGGAGCGCTGAAGATTGACTTGGACGAATTTCAATCTCGCTGTCGATCTTGATGCGATTTCGGGGGTGACTGGTTGGTTCGTTGGTGTGTTGTCATGGTCGCCCTTAGCAATAGGAAACGCGCGACCTCGCTATCCCATCCCATTTTTGGCGTTCCTGGCAGTCTGCGCTGAACGCTGTGTGTGCCAGGTCGCTGCCGGGCCCATGTGCTACCTTGCAGTTTGCGCAGGTGGGCGGTTTGCCGTCGGCTCGAGTGATGCAGTCCCCTACGCTGTGCGCTCCGCTGCAGTAGCTGCAGAGTTCTTTCGCAGCTTTGCATATAGACCTGTTGTGTCCATATGCCAGGCACTTCG